>OX244029.2:35834713-45834713 GCA_945859785.2 Tridacna gigas
GCCTGGTTTCATTGAGCATATCCGATTTCCAATAAATCAGGACAGAATGTGTAGGTTTTAATTGAATGATTAAGCTAGACTTACCTTCGTAGAAGTAAGGCGAAGGTTGATCATAATTTCATCCGACACAAAACTCCCTTAGGGCTCACACAGATTTATGACGCAGCGTCAGCAACCCAGGTATTCATATTTTAGAGTGTACACGCGTAGCGTTGTATATACACAATTTTGTAAGGAATCGTCGGAAGGGTGGTTGAGGGTGGGCGTGTGAGCCCTAAGGGAGTTTTGTGTCGGATGAAATTATGATCAACCTTCGCCTTACTTCTACGAAGGTAAGTCTAGCTTAATCATTCAATTTCATCCAACACATAAACTCCCTTATGGGCCCTCACAGATTCTTTAGAGTTGATTACTTACAAAATGGGTTGGTAAAAAACCAAAAAGAGAGAAGAGCTAACTTTCACTGATTATTCAATATATGTATAGGTAATATAGCGAAGTATACACGTAAGAATTTTCAGTCTATGGTCTCTTTGTTAGTGTCAGTTACTGATCTCAGAATTTTACATTGCATGTCCTCAGTATTGTGAATAATCGGTCTTTTGTAATATTTAGCAAAAGTTTTAGCGTTGCTCCAGCCAGCTGACTTTATTATTTCTTTTAAAGGCACCCCTTTGTAATAAGCTCTTGACATGGAAGCCGATCTTGTGCTATGTGGCTTGAAAATGTCTGGTATGCCAGCTTTAGACATGATTGATTTAACCCAACGACTAATTGTTTGTTTACTCACAGAATTGTGTGGTTTCACTGTACTAATAAGTAATTTACTCCCATTTCTCAGGTGTTGTGTGCGTTCCATATATTCCTTTAGTGTAGCAACAATGCAGATTTTATCGTTCTCATCATATCGATGTAAAGTGATAGGTTTCAAATGAAATCCTGGCCTGCTGTGTTTCAGAATATCCGCAATATAGACTATTATTCTGTCCTCTAAAGTTTCTGTCTGTAGCGTTAATCAAATGCAAAGTCTGGCACCTTTGGCCAGTTACAAGTAGAAATAACATACACAGTTTTTCGGAGAGTAATAAAAGCGTAGAAGTATCCATTGTTTCTAAGTAATGTAGAACAGAGTGTACGTCCCACGTTACCGTGTATCTCGGCAGCGAAGGCTTTTCATTGAATACACCTTTCATAA
Source organism: Tridacna gigas (assembly GCA_945859785.2). Taxonomy (NCBI): domain Eukaryota; kingdom Metazoa; phylum Mollusca; class Bivalvia; order Cardiida; family Cardiidae; genus Tridacna; species Tridacna gigas. The sequence continues at coordinate 35,835,909 of OX244029.2, forward strand.
AACGAGTGATAATTTCATTTTCATGTATGTTGATATTGCCAGTCAGACGCACGAAGTTACTTATCGCAGATCTAGCTGTATTTATAGCTGTGTAGCTTAAACCATTTTGGTACTGACTAACCAGGAATTCCGTCACAGTTTGTGCAGTGGTTTTAAAAGGATTTCTTTTCCCTTCACAGAAATGTAGCCATCTGTTAATATACGTGTTGTATTGTTTCTGTGTACTTGTACGCCAGGATTTGAGAATGAGGTCTTCAGCTGTTCGCGAAATGCCTTGCTTTCGTAAGGCTGTCCTGATATACGAAAACCCGCTAATCGCATTTTTGTCAGTAGGTGTTTCAGGTTTGGTTTGTGCATTAATTTCAGAACGTTTGATGTTTTTGGAAGTAAATAGCAGTTGTCCGTGATAAGTTTGATCAGATTCGGCCACCAAGCTTGTGTTGGCCAGATTGGTGCAATCAGAAGTGCTTGAGTTCCTTCCTCTTCTATTTTCTGTAGAATTCGTGGAATTAAACTGAAAGGAGGGAATATGTAGAATAATTGATTACACCATGTGAACGAAAAAGCATCAATAGCCCATGCTTCTGGTTCAGGATATCTAGAAACATATGATGGAAGTTTTGTATTCAAACGCGATGCAAATAAATCTACCTGCATGTCTGGGTAAATCTGCTTTAATGATGCGAAAACATTGGCGTCTAATGCCCATTCAAGATCATCATTTCCACTCCTACTAAGCTTGTCCGCCTGTTTATTTGTAACTCCGGCTATATGATAAGCCGATATATGTATATGCCGTTCTATGCACCAAAACCAAAGTCTTCGTGCAATTTTATCAAGGTTTGAAACCTTCCCACCGTAATTATTTATGTATGAGCAACTTGTAGTATTGTCGGTGTACAGGCGGACGTGCACGTTTGTCGAATTCCTACAGAAAGTGTGAATGCCGATTTCACATGCTTTCATTTCTAATATGTTAATATGTAACCTTTGCTCTTCGGTCGACCAGAAACCTTGTGTTCGGGAATCATTTGTCTCATCATATGCTCCATACATTTGAAGTGAAGCATCCGTGTAAATAGTAATATGTGGTGGATTTTGTGTTACATGTTTGAAACTACTACCTATGTTGTCAATCCACCAATTCAGAATGTCATCTATGACCCGTGGTATATTCATGTAACTGTCGAAGTTACCGCAGTGTCGCCGTAATTCGGCTTCTTTAATTTTTTCCAGTGGCTTAATGAATAGTGTAGCATGTTGCACGCCTGGCTCTGCCGCGTTGAGCTTTCCAATTAGTTTTGCGAAATTGCGGATTGTAGTTCTTTTTGCGTTTAGAAAGAAATTACATAGAACTATGATATCGTTGCATTTTCTGATGTTATTCGTACAGTCATGGATTCTGAGCACATAATGAAACCTAGGAATGTAATCCTTTTACATGGCACGAGGACGGACTTTTTCTGGTTAAGCGTTAAGCCTAAATTGTCCATTAAATGTACCGTATCTTGCACATTCCGCAGGCAGGTCTGATAGGTCTCGCCAAATAAACACGAGTCGTCAATGAAATACACGCTGATGTGACCGAGTGACCTTAGATAAGCGAATACAGGTTTCATTAGTTTAGTCCAGATTCTGGGACTGCATGAGTAATCCATAACTAACGCGGTAAATTGGTATTTAATGCCGTTAAAGATAAAACGGAAGAATTTTCGATCCTGTTCTCTTATTCTGATCGAGTAATAGGCATCTGATAGGTCGACAGACGCGAAATAGCAATCTTTTCTCATTGCATTAAGAGCCGAACGGAGCGATTCCATTTTGAAATGATTTTTCTCTACATAAAGCGAGTTGAACAGTTTTAGGTTTAAAATGAGTCTTATTCTACCATCCTTCTTCGGCCGAATAAAGATATTTGAAATGTATTCGTCATTAGTGTAACCATCAGATACCTCGATGATGCCGCAATTAAGAAATCTTTAATTCTGCGTTTATTTTCTGATTTTCTTCTGGTGTGAAAAGTAGCTGCCTCGGTATGAATGACTGCTGTGGTATTTGAGAAAGTTCAATAGTGCACCCACGTATGGTATTCAGTATCCATTCGTCTGTTGTAATAGTCTCCCAGAGCGAAATACATGCGGCCGTTTTACCGGCCTTGAAATTTTCAGGTGTATTTTGTACTTTTATTTTGATATTCGGACTTACATCTATTTCTTCCCAGGTTTTGCCCTCTTGTACTGAGGTTGGTAGTTGTTGCTTCCGCGTCGGTTGGTTTTGTTTCTTGGGGGAAAGGAGGCTGAAGTTTGGTTCCGATTGTAGTAATGATGGTAGTTGTTGTTGTTCAGTTGCCCCCCTCCCCTTTTGGCCAAAAAAGGCTTCTTGTTCGAGGTTGGACCCAGCATTGCCTTGGTCTCTTTTATGTGTTTTATTTCCTCGTGCAATTTTTCTCCAAATAGTTTCGTTGCTGAAGCCTTTCTGTCACACAGGGACCTGTACATGGGAGTCAGATCTTTACGAATTTTTTGCTTCCTCAATTCATTGGATTGTACAATGCCTTGTGCCAGAATTTTAAAAATGTCGGCTGTTAATTCCGTGGATTCTGCCGGTGTGCCTCCGTGTTTTTGCAATTGCATCAGTTTTAATGTTGGTACTAATGCGTGGCAAAGCATGGTTTGTGATTTTTGAATGGCGTAGTCGAACGCCTTCGTATCCCTTTTATTGCCCCCACAGAATTTCTTCAACTCTCGGTACTTGTAAGTTCTCAACATTGCTCGGTCGCTTATGTTTGACCTGAAGAGCATTTACCTTGTCCTCTTTTACTTTTCCTCGCAGAACGGCGTTGGCTATGTTGGCTAATTCTGGTTTGATCTCCTCTCCTGTATCGGAGTCATTTTCAAAGCAATCCGAAAGATTTACCCATTCGTTGTCAGAGTTTTCTCCCTCTTGCGCCTCTGTTGAACTTTGGCCCAGAAAGGTGTCTATGTCCTCCTCCTGGTCGGAATCATTGTTAAGGTCATGACCAGATAAGGGAGGGTCAATAACCTCTCGTGATCTCTTTATCCCACGAGTTCCAGGTGATGCTTGAAATGTTTTCAGAGATAATATTTCTCTCTGCATGTTAATCATGTGTTCGTTTATTGCCTGGAGTGACCTTACCACGTCCGGTGCGTTATTCCCATTGACAGAACTGACCGTTGCATTCCCCATTTGGTCAACTATCGAATACATATTTGGGGTGTGCGTAGACATATCTTGTACGTCATTTCCGCCCTGGCCGGCTGCCAACTCGGCCTGGAAATATATATATTTATTCCCTGTGAGGATTCTAAATAAGACTCTTACGCTGTCGCAAATCGATTCAATAAAGCTTTCATCATTTCATAATGCCGAATTATCTTATAATTCGTAGATGGCTTATGCATGTAGTTATCTTACCCTGACGTAAATCCGTCATGTCTTGGTTTCTGAATTCATTTGTCCAGATGCTTGTGTCACAATGTTAACTCATCGGTACTACAGTTTAGCCCTATGCTAAATGCATTTGTAAGAGATGATGTAAATCCATCATCAATAACCTTTGATAAAGGTCTCATTTCATTTGCACGACGTAAATCCGTCGTAAATAAGGAACTTTCACCATAACAGTTACTGGTGTTTAATTGAAGAACTGAAGTAATTGTTTTTACAACTGTCGAATAGGAAGGCACATGAACGACGTAGATGCGTCGTGAATTAAATTTCCATTATCGTGACTCTTGCTTGTTGGAACGACGTAAATGCTTCGTTTATTGTTATTGAAATGAAGCCCAAACTATCAAATTTGAAATGCATTTGGAATTATTTAGATATGTATGCATTCATTTTCCCTTTAGTATTAAAAACATGATTTTTTTTTTTAAATAGCTCTATATCGATAGGATTTATTATTCCATGAAAGAGAACTCACCTCTTCCGATTCCATTCTGCTGATATTCCGTTAGATTATAATACACAAATATATTTCACACTTTAATGACATATAATTGGTTCTGTGAAATACGTCCTTTCCCAGGTTGCTATTGCCTCGTTATGAATACCTGGGTTGCTGACGCTGCGTCATAAATCTGTGAGGGCCCATAAGGGAGTTTATGTGTTGGATGAAATGTGATTTCTGGGCACCGTTACCAACACACACGCGGCAATAGTTTTCCATTATTAGGAAATCTGTCTTGCTCGCTCTTCAAGAACTGTACCTCTTGATGGCAGGGATCGCATTTCGGCTTCTTTGCTTTACATTACATAGGAAAAGTTTGTCGCCCCGCATCTGTAACTGTTACAGACGAATAAATGCAGACATTACTCAGAATGGGGATCAGTTGTTGTTTTATTTGTCAAACTAATTTCTCTCTCTCTCTCTCTCTGTTAGAAATGGAATTGTGTTTGTTTAGAAATGACTTCGTGTATGTTTAGAACTGGTTTTGTGTATGCTTACGAGTAGAACTGGCCTTTTGTATGTTTGCGAATTGCTTTGTGTTTGTTTAGAACTGGCCTTTTATGTGTTCCAAAGTGTGTTTAGTGCTGGCTTTTTGAATGTTTAGATCTGGCTTTTTGTATGTTTAGAAATGGCTTTGTGTGTGATTAGAACTTGCATTGACTGTGTATAGAACTAATTTCGTGTATGTTTAGAACTGGCTTTCTGTGTCCATAGAAATCGTTACGATAATGTTTTGAAGTGGCTTTGTGGGTGTTTTTAATTGACTTTGTGTGTACATGTGTATTTGGAATAAAGTCTGAGAATGTTTCTAGCTGATTCTGTATACATTTAGAACTGTCTTTGTGTACTTGCTTTGTGCACGTTTAGAACTGGCTTTGTATGTGTTTACAACTAACTTTGTGTATGTTTAGAATTACCTCTGAGAATGTTTATAACTGGCTTTGTGTGTATTTAGAATAAGTTCTAGGAATGTTTAGAAAAGGCTTTGTGTGTGTTTAGAACTGGCTATGATAAGTCCGATCACTAGATTGGCCAAAATGGTTCGTATTTGTTTCATAATTGTTATTGCGGAAGACTTTATTTCTTCCTCGTCATCGTCGTCATCGTCATTGTCGTCGTCGTCTCGAATATCGCAAAAGATTGTTTTCAGCCTATATTTTCCTTTTATTATTATTGTTATAGAAAATGGCAGCTTTCAAAACTCATCGATAAACGATTACTTCTTTTTTTTATCGTATGGACAATATCTGATGAATGAAATGACTATTAGATGGGTATATCAAGTGCATCGCCATTATAGAAACTAACAAAACCACTTAATAACGACCGGATTTTAACCCGTAACACGGTTTTCACCTCTGGACGACTTATTTGTGCTTAGACTTACTGTAGAATACTTTGAAAAACTTTGTGGCCAAAGGCGAAATTTCTCGTTACTAACAATTTCTCCTTTGACCGCAACATTTTCACATAAAAATTTGTTTTAAGCCTTATTTTAGTGTTGTTTGCCTGCGTTTTATACAGATACTTTCTAGTAGTCTGCGGCAATAAGATAAGCTTTAGTGTGAGTAGAAGTGCATACATAGTGCATGATTTCAATTTGGTAACACTCGCTCTCTCCCTCTCTCTGTCTTTTTCGCTCTGACTCTATCTCTTGTCTCTGCCTAATTGTCTGTCTGTCTGTCTCATGTTTATGCAAACTAGAAGATTTTTTTAACAGACCGTGATGACGTTTTCATCTCGAAAAACTAAAATAATAACTCAAGATTTAAAGAGGAAACAATTTCATTTAAAGTATGAAATTACCTTTTTCTTGTATTTGTAATAAGATTTCAGAAATTACTTCAAGGATAACGTCATTTTCAATTACGGTATTTCATTTAGAATTCGTTATTTACAATTGAAGTCAGAGGAAATTCAACAAAATACGTAATAATGAAGACTTTCTTTTGTTCAACAAGAGGAACACGATGGTCTCCACACCCTCACCTGAATACTTATATATGTATTGACACTTTTGCTACCAGACACACGTTTTATGCATTGCTTACAGTTAAATACAACTCCGCTGCAATTCAAAAGAATTCATGTTTGAACTTTCAAGTAATTTGGCAGAAGACGTAGATCAAATATAAATCAACAAACCTCTACTTTATCTGTGATGATTCAAATAAAAAGCAGACAAGGGTATTCGTACGAAATGTCACTTTACACCTCTTGTTTTCATTGTACTTACGAGGTACAATCATTTTGATATTTTCATACACTGCACATTAAAATGGTGGAATTTTGACGAAATGCAAGTGTAAATGACTTTTCCTGTCTTCTGTGTTTAGTTCTATTGATAAATTTATGCATCATAGTCCAGCAAGCTAATATTCAGATATAATTATGCCATTGTGGTGTCATAAAATTTCATACTCTTTGCAAACACATTGTCATAAAATTTTAAGCAATAGGAAGCAAAACTGAAAATTTCGATACTCATCGCTTTAAATTTCACGGCATGGTGCTCGCAAAGAATATGAACAGTTAGACGTGTGTGACTCATTGATACCTATCTGAGATTTTATTAACGAAAATCGGAAAGTGACATTTCAATTAATACATTGAAAACCGATATTGTTCATTTCAAACCCATTAAATAACGTTAAACGGACTGAAAGCCCAGTCATAAATTAACGATAAAACTGGATAAGGAGCGAATTTATGTGGTGCATATCACAATGTGTCACCAGCAGTTTTAATTGAAAATATCTCAACCGGTGCATATGTAAATTATACCCTAGTCATATTATTTGTGAATTATCAAAATCTTTCAAATCTAAAGCAGTAACTCCTAAAATGATTATGACGACAGTATAACATTATGAGAAAAAATACTCCGATAAAATAATCATAAATTGAGTTAAAGTTTGATTTTTGAATATATGCGAAAACATGTCAAAAAGGAGAAAACGCTCTAGAAGAGTTTCCAAAATGTGGACACAATAAGCCCTCTTAAGGCGATAATGTGATAAGCTATAATTTTCTTTTGTGATTTTTTTATTATCACAGTAGTGCAATACAAAACCTTTACCCTTTATATGCCAAATATAAGAGAATGATAAGAGAATGGCAAAACTTCACTGAGGAAAAAAAAAAACCAGATAGACTATTTCAGTCTCACAGCTATATAAAAATGTACCATAGAATATTGGACGATGTAAATCAAAGAACAGAATCGGTCCGATCTCGCTGTTTTGGCCAGAAACGAAAGCTGATTTTTTTCATTGACATTCAAAGGTTCCGTTATAATAAAACGGCTCACTGTCTAGACTGAATTGCGTATTCTGTCTTCTTTTATATAGAATTAATGACTAGTGTTGAATCATTTTATGTTCTGTTAATGCCTTGTGGATTTTAGACTGATCGGAAAATTAAACCTCCTTAAGAAGACCCAGACAGAGCAGTTGCTAGGTTTGGCTTAATCTGATAAATAATTAGTCCTGTTGACATTGTAAAAAGGGAAAAAAAAAGGATTACTGTATTTAATGGTACACGCATGAAATCTGGCACAAACGTTTTTCGCGGTGATTGAAAAATAAGGCTGTACTCGCGAAATTCTCAACTTCCGGTTTAGATCGGATATATTTTCCGTAAAGCTGTATATAAATATACATCTTTGCCTAGGTATTTAGTGTCATTTTATGCAGGTTAATCTTATATGTGTTTTCTAAAATCTATATGTGATATTTATTGGTAAAATTATGCAGCCTCTATTTGACTTCCAATCGATTATGTCACCTGTCTCAATTCATTTTCCTCAAATGAAGGCTTACTACAAGTACCTCTTTTCATATGAACCGTGTACTCTTTCCATGAAAGTTTCCCGAAAACTGGCTATTTACAACACAAACATTGCGATCAAACAACGTTTATATTAACATTTTGGAGTTTAGTGACCCTGAATATGGACGTAATTACTTGCATTGCGCCGAGTATACATTGCAACAGGGAGTTTAATGCTTCTCTGTGAGGCGTTGTGCCCAGCAAGTCATTACTGTATTATGTATTCATAAAAAGAAGCCATGCTCTGGCAAAACGGGGGCTTACGGAGATGCATTATACCATGCAAGCCATCACGTAATGATGGATCCGTAATAGCCACTAGTTTTAATGACCGACTTTATCATGAGGTAGACTGGTCCTTGGACATACAGAAAACTTATATATAGCGAAAAGTTTCGGCCCAGGTCAGCTTCCGCGGACTGCGCAGGCTGACCTGGGTCGATACTTTTCGCAAATTCATTAAGCCCCCTTTTCACAGAGCATGACTCATTAATACATTTGTCTAAAACCGATTGAATCATGAGTTAAGATAATCCTTGCATATGCATTAAGTCCCCTTGTTATAGATCATGGCTCTTAAGTTCGACAATATCCTCGTTTCCTCTGGAAATAGGGTTCTGATTAGCAGCAACAAATCACTGTTTTGAAGATCAGGCTGGTTTTAAATAAATCGGTGACCTAGAGTGGACAAGATACAAGTTGTGCAGTATAAGCCATATAACATAGCTTCTGTGTAGTCTGATCTTGAACTTGCGCCGTCAGCAAAAGCTGTTTACGTAGCTCTATAATGATAGATCTATAATGAAAGAATGAGTAAAGAGTAATACTTTTCATATAAACACTATATTTATGCTATAGCCTAAGTTGCAGTGCTCAGAATCGTCTCCACGAGACAGTTATAAAGAGTACCAACAGAACAGGTTTGGGCGAGGAACTAACAGAACTCAACCACTAGAATCCCGAAAGTTTCTCTTAGCGGTACATCTCGGTCATTTCTATGACAACCATAGCATTCACGTTCTCGAGTGTAATAAATAACCCCATACAACAGTGGGGATTACTGTAAAATGTATCTTAAAGAACTCGATCACCGAAATCGATGGCTTTCTTATTGGATATCGATCCATCTGCCGAATATTTATGCAAATGGGCGTAGGTCTAAAATATATACGGTAAAAATACATTGTGGTTTTTTTTTTTTTACTGTTGCATGTACCTTTCTTTTCGATTACAGCATGCGTACAGTCATAATCTTCAAATACAGGCAATTAACGACAGTTGCAAGGGTAGAGTTTCAAACTAATAAACATATCATGCTGTGTCAAATGGTCTTTGATGTATCTGCAAAACGTATCGACCGAGGTCAGCCTTCGCAATCCGAGTAGGCTGACCTGGTTTGAAACCTTTTGTTATAGGTTAATTTCGAAGTAACATTCAACTTCATTATTTAGTCTATTTCTGCACAAAATAAGTCCATTTTATGCGGCGACTTGCTTGGTATGATACATTACGAAGATATATTTACCCAAATTTCCAAGAGAACCGCTCATTAAAGTGTAGTGATCATTCATTTAACATCCGTTGAAAAACAAGTGAGCCATGCTCTGGCAAAAACGGGCTTAATCCATCTCTGTGATGCATTTTACCAAGCAAGACATCGCATAATTAGGGATCCACAAAATCCACTTTGTCCAACAACCAACTGAATCATGAGGTAGACTGGTCCTTTGACATGCAGAAAATTTACTGACCGCAAAAAGTTTCGGCCCAGGTCAGCCTACGCGGACTGCGCAGGCTGACCTGGGTCGATACTTCTTGCAGATGCGATAAGCCCCCTTTTGTCAGAGCATGACTGGTTTTAACGACCTAATGCTTTGAGAGCTGAATCAGTAAAAAAAAAAGCAACCTCAAAATTTACAATTTCAAGGTTGTTTAGACCAGAATAATGTTTCACAATAGCGGACAGTGTATATCTAAGATCAGAATGAATTTATGTGAAGTCTGATCTAGAATTATACTGCCCAAAACAGAAACATATGTCACTATTGTGTGTAGCGCTCTGAGAATTAAAGCAATCGTTCTCGGTGACTTTTTTTTAACTTTAACCATTTCACGCGCCATAGTATGGGTAGTTCAAAAAGCTGATCCGATCACTACAGCATTTGAACCCAGAGACCAACGCTCAACCCATGGACCTCTGTCTCCCATTTGCAAAGGTTTCGTATCAGTCACACCATTCTCTAAACTGCCTTTCAAATAATGAAAATTGTCGTCTGCAATCTGCGGCAGCACCTTACATTTATGATATCAGATATGACGTCATCATACTTATTTGATTGCGATTCCACATAATGGACGTGTGCCAAACACCAGAGTTGACACTTGTCAGGTAAAACAATCGAATCTTCCAAAAGAAGTAATATACTGCATGCAGGTATGAGTATATACATATCATAGATAAAAAGAATTATTGACACTTCCCAAAGTTTCGTGTTAATATTCTATACCAAGGTTTGTCTTTCATTATTTAACTCTTTACCAAACGACAAAATTTTGGACTTGTCCCCAGGCGACAAATTAAAGGTGACAAAAAAAATTGAAAATTGTTTTCGGCAGGAAAGAAAGCATTGAGGGGAAAAGAGAAACTGCTGGTTACAAGCATTTTCTTCTTTTCACACAATGTTTCCACAAAGGCCTTATTCCTAAATGTCGTTTAAAGTCGGGATTGTGTGGTAAACGGTTGATAGTTGACAAATTATTCGACCGATTAGCGTCTTATTTTCATTCAATGCCATTTGGTCGTCTTACCCTTTTTTCTAAAAGACCTCATGTTTTAAAATGCTCAAGAAGATACAGTTTTTACTCTTTTTTTTTTAATCGACAACACTCAAAGATAAATTCTATCATTGACACTGAATATGTTTTTTTTTTATAAATATGAACAAGTTTACAATTTGATCCATGGGTGGGGCACCCGCTGGAGAAAACAGACTGGGGCACCCGACATTTTTTTTTTTACAGATGCCTTCAGCCTCTTGCTCCTCCATCTTTTCTCTGTTATACCCAAGACCTATTATATGTATGCACTTCTCAAGTAAAAGATTTCCAGAGTAGGATAAATCAGACAAATGTCATCGTCACAAAAGGTAACTTCTTAAGTTGTAATGACAATCAGAAAAACCTTGTGACAGATGGAAAAATCGCATGTTTAACCCTTTACCAGACAACGAAAGTTTAGACTAGTCAAAATCGAAAGCATTTACAAATCTAAATGTTGTTCAAATGATAAAATTTTCTTTGAAAGAATAGAAAACATTATGGGAAAAGGAGAAAGTGATGGTTAGCGGCATTTTCTCCTTTCCGCACTATGTTTCTAAAAGCCTTTTTCGTCAGGGTCGTTAAAACTCGGGATTGTATGGTAAAGGCTAAAGCAATTCCTGCAGTGGCCGTTTCAAATGTTTTCTACAAACAAGTTCGTGTTTACTAACCCCAAGATAAAATGCTTTTGAAAACATAATTGTGAAAGAAAATGTTGGTAACCGGCACTTTCTCTTGCTCCAACAATGTTTTCTACCTTTTCAAAGATAATTCTCAATTCCATTAGCTAAATGTATTTCTCCAACCACATCCAATTTGTCATCCGCAAATTCCTTCAATTTTGACAAGTGTAGAGTTATGTCATATGGTATAAATGAGGGTGCTAAATGCTTCTTTATTACAGAAATAGGATTCTAATTCAACAACTAATCGATACGATGATCTAATTCTTACTTTCAAGACAAAGTACATTAGCCACGCTCTTTGAAAAAGGGGCTTAATGAATCTTAAAAAAAAAAAAAAAAAAAAAAAAAAAAAAAAAAATGTCGACCAATACCAATGTCAACCTGAACAGTCCGCGCAGGCTGACCTGGGCTGAAACATTTTGCTATAGGTCAATTTTCTGCATGTCAAAGAACTAGTGTACCTCATGACTAAGTCGTTTGTTAGACTAACTGGATTTTATGGATCCATAACTCTGTGGTGACTTGCTTGATATCAAGCATCACAGAGATAAATTGAGTCCCATTTTGACAGAGCATGGCTAATGTAATTGGACGAGTGGTTTTGTCTCAGCCAATCAGAATGCTAATCTCAAAATTCAAAATTCGACACTGAATTTAGAATGCTTAGTGAAATCAGCTCCCTGTTACTTCCCATTCATGAGGGAAAAAATGGAATTTGGTTGAGCATAATTATAACGGGTAGATATGGTAGATAATTTTAAGACACTTGAATTCTTTCCAATAGCAATTGAATGGAAACACCTGTGACTTGAGCTGAGGTTCAGAAATCGATATCATATAGCATGCGGATAAAAAAGGTGAAATTGTTAACATAGATTGCGATGATAAAACGCTTTCAACACAAAAAGCTTAACAAAATGGACTTTTGCCGTCGACACGGATCAACACCAGACTGCACAGAACATGCAATCTGATCCTGAATCTATACTGTATGGTTCTTTGACCCTTTATCACACAATTCCCTATTTTTACCGACTCTGGGGAAAAGGGCATTTGAAAACATTTTGGAAAAAGGAGAAAATGCTGGTAACCAGCATTTTCTCCTTTCCCCACAATGTTTTCTGTCCTTTCAGATGCAAATCCCATAATTTGAACAACATTCAACCTGTCATCTGAAATTGCTTCCGATTTGGACAAGTCTAAATTTTTGTCGATTAGTAGAGAGTTAATCAAGCCTACAGGATCAAAAAGAGATATTGTAAACATAAAATGAAATGATCAACGCAAGGATATTTGCGGCCGCTAGCTCAGTCGTTTAAGTACAGAAATAGAAGCCTAGGGTCTGTGGTTCGATCCCAAGCTCGGCCGAACTCTCCTTGAGATAGGTTTTACTCCCATCTCACTACCAATGACTGTTTTCACTCTGTTTAGTGGAAAACCAACCTAGGGTTTAGAGAAACGTTGTGCCAATTACAGGTTAAAGAAGGTTCTGGAAAGCATGGATAGATGTACCGGCCGCCGCGATTTAGGTAACTGAGATGATGTTGAAAACGACACTAAACACCAAAAGGCAAACAAATGTAAGAATAATACAACACCAAGGGTGCATTCTGATCTTGATTCAACACGGTCTGATTTTCATTCATTCATTCATTCATTCATTCATCCGATTGACAAGATAATCTTATCATTATTCTAATAACAGCAATTTCAGAAGCTTGAAAAGCGTCTCAAAAGTTTTACAACGGAGCGTCAATCATTCTTTACAATAAATTATGTAAAATCAAATAAGTTTACGATCCCTACAATAGAGAGAGCGTGGAAAACTTTGAACATGCATTTTTTTATGAAAAACTTATGTCTTACCTCTTGAAATTTAAACTTGAAGCAGATGACTTTTGGGAAAAAAAATGTCAGATAACAGTTGTTGTTTTATGAATTAAGCTTTGATAGACGAAGACGTGTGAAAACATTGTAACAAAAGGAGAAAATGCTCGTGTCGAGCATTGTCTCCTTTTGTCACAACGTTTTCAAACATGATCTGCTTTGGGGTGAAAAAGAGAGTCGTCTGTTGGAGGATTGATTTTATACAATTGTAATATTAACCCCGGTCATGAGAAAGAAAAGAGAAGAAAAAAGCGTTTCCAGGTATTGAAAAAGACGATTCAATGTAAGACCTTTTTTTTTTTGTTTGGGATATCTTACAAAATATCGACCAATGTCCACTTCCTTTGCAATTCGATCTTGTTCTATACTGTCAGCAAATGCTGAAAAACGGTGCGCTTAGCACTTAAGGGTTTAGTGGGGTGCGGTTTTATTTTTTATCAGAAAGGAAAATTGACATAAAATTGGGCTGTCAAGCAATTATTGCTGATATGTTAATATTCTGACCCTTTATCTTCGACACAAATAAAAAACGGAAATTCTTAGCGCTAAAGAAATATCGTAAATTCAAGACTGTTTTAAAAATCTTAAAGTGTACTGGATAGCCAAGATCCAAGATCAGACTGCACAATTTTTGTGCAGAATGGACTTCTATCTACACTGTCTGCAAAAGAAACGAAAGTTTCACCTGGTATAAAAAGGGATAAGTATTGTATTAAGATTGAATTGAACTCGAAGAAATTAACAAGTAGCTGCTATAAATGAAGAAATACATGTATTATGCTAAGTTTCGTGAATTAGGTAATCCACCCATAAATTAGGCTTGTTCACAATTAAAGAAGAACGGTCAATTTTAATTTGTCGTCTGCAAACGCTTCAAAATTGGACCAAGTCTAAAAAGTTGTCGTCTGGGAAAGAGGTGCAATTAACTGAACATGACGTCAGAGGATTTTGCAGACGGTGTGGACGCAGATAAGACTGCACAGAACAATCGATAATAGCTGTTAAATTGTGGTCTTTCCGTCTAGGTGAGATCCCATCTTTCATTTTGACAACCCTCAAAGTTTCAAAGTTTTTTTTTTTTTTTTGGGGGGGGGGGGGAAGGCTGGTGATATCTCCATATCGGACAGTGTAGATCTAAGATCAGATTGCACGTTCTGTGCAGTCTGATCTTGAGTTACGCTATCCGCAAAAAAGGCCTTTGAGTCGCGCTTAGCAACCTAGGGGTTGGAGTGCCTTCCACAACTACTTTTGCCTTTGCGGTCAGTGTAAATCAAAGATCAGACTGCGCAAACCGGGTGGTATGATCTATAATCTAAACCCTCCTTTCAGCTGAAAACATTTAGTGAAAGGCAAACCTTGGAATTACACTCATTTTGGTCTCTCGTTTCTAGAATGAAAATGTATCTTGCGTTTATTGGGTGCTTTACCGGTTAACTCTATACAAGATGACGATATTTTTTATGCTTTTCCCATGAGGCTTGTCACAATCAACGCCTCATAAATTTGAGCCATGCTCTGTGAAAAGGGGGCTTATTGCATCGGCGAAAAGTATCGACCCAGGTCAGCCTGCGCAGTCCGCGCAGGCTGACCTGAGCCGAAACTTTTCGATAACGGTCATTTTTTTGTGTATGTTCCAGGATCAGTCTACCTCATGAAACAAAAAAAAAAAAGTGGCGATTATGGATCCATAATTATGTGATGGCTTGATTGGTATAACGCACCATGGAGATGCATTAAGCCCCCCTTTTGTCAGAGCGTGGCTTATTTAAGTTGTGCCTATAAATTCTGTTGGCCTCACATTTATTATTTAATGAAATATTTTATTTAAACCTATAAAACGTAATCTCCATACACCGACTCGTGATAGGTAATTCCTGTAAAACACTCGCCTGCTATATTTAGCACGCAATTATCAAACTTTTAAATTATGGGACGAGGATGACTCGTCAATCCGTCGTTTTATTTAGTACCATTTTTCTGCTTGACTCTATCCGAGCCTAAGGAGAGCAGGGGGAGGTGGTGGTGGTGGGGGGCTTTGCGGATGATATAGATCAAGATCAGACTGCATTTACTAGTCCTACTGACAAAAACAAAAAGGAGTGGCACTGAAAAGGGAAAAAGTTCCATATTCTTTTTAACCCTTACACTACAAGATAAAAGAAATGAAAATCTGCATCCATTAAAAAATCCTTATACATTGAATTGCGATTTTTCAAATTTGTTGTTGTTGTTGTTCTTGTTGTTGAAAAGTTTCACCCTTCCGGACAATTCCGTACAGTCGGGTCTTAATTTATGCTGTTCGCAAAAGTACATTGACTGGCGCTTAGCAACAATTAACGTGCAAAATTAATTTACCTTTACCACACTATCCTATGTTATAACGTCCTGAAGGGGGCAGGCTTAAGAAAACACCGTGGGCAAAGGAGAAATGCTGGTTACCAACATATTCTGCTTTTCTCTCGATTTTCCTACTTTTCGTGAATTAAATTCAATTTTTGTGTCACAGAAGCTTTTTTGCCAATAAAATCTCATCATATTGGACGCTGTAGAGGAGAAGATCTGACACAGCAAATGTTGACCCCTCCCTCCCCCCCCCCTTTATCTCTCTCTCTCTCTCTGCGCGCGTGCGTGTGTGTGTGTGTGTCTCTCTCTCCTCCCTCTCTCTTATGTCTATCATCCCTTCTCCTTTTCATCCATCTCTTCTATGTCTCTCTCTCTGTCTCTCTTTGTCTCTCCATGTCCCTGTCCCTGTCCCTGCCTCTCTCTCTCTCTCTCTCTCTCTCCTATAGATTCTCTCGAGAATTTCTAATCGTTAAGACTTGTTTATATTTAAACGTATTAAACACTAAAAAAGCGTCCCGATAAAAGATAAATCCGAGATTTTGTCCGCGAGATAAACATGCTTATATTGACATTATTGCTCACTCACTGACAGCTTCTTAGTCACATGAACTATCAACGGCTATAAACAATGTACTTCAATGGCGCAAAGGAGGCCGGACAGCGCTGCGGGAATTCTCAGTAGCGTGTGATATTTCACAGTTTCAAACCTAGGTGACGCAGGATTGTTGAACCCCAAAGACATGTCTAGGGTTTCTTGTAACCTGTTCTATACAAAAAGGACTTTTAAAACAGCGATTATATAGTCGTTATTATAACAACTGAGCCATGCTCTGTGAAGAGGGGGCTTAATGCACCTGCAAAAAGTATCATCCAATGGCAGCCTGTGCAGTCCGCCCAGGCGGACAGCGCAGGCTGACACAAGACGAAAAGTTTTGCTATTGGTCAATTTTCTACATGTCAAAGGACCAGTCTACCTCATGATTCAGTCGGTTGTCAACCCTTTACAAAAATAATTCCGACTTTTAACGACCCTGAGAAAAAAACCTTTTGAAAACATTGTGGAAAAGGGAAAAAATGCTGGTTACCTGCATTTTCTTCTTTTTCCCACGATATTTTCAAAGGTTTTTCTTCCTCAGGGTCAGGGACAAAATAAAAAATGCGACTCAAAAATTGAAATTTGTTTTGTGAAGAGTAAAAAAAAATATAAGCAGCATTTTCTCCTTTTCCCACAGTGTTTTCGTGTTTTCTACTGTTCCCAAAACAAATTTCAATGTTTGAGTCACATTTATTTTGTCGTCTGCAAAAGCTTTCAATTTGGAATGGTCTAAAATTTTGCCGTTTGGTAAAGAGTTAAACAAAATGGATTTTTATGGATCCCTTATTATGTAATGACTTGGTATCATGCATCATGAAGAAGTGTTAATCCCTTTTTGTCAGAGCATTGCTCATTTATATTGCTCAGCAGAATTGTCAATGCGCCGCTTTTTTGTCTTGGTTCCCACTTCCGGTAATATACGGTCCAGTGTTTAACACGGCGCTGTTTCTTTGTCTGTTTCTTCCCATCAAACTATGACGAGTTTGCCTTAATCTGGGTTTACACTGCCGATCAGATCAACTCGATCGTCCCGATTGCCAAAAGTTCCCGACCGAACGCGATCAATGGCTTGTACACGACTTTTACTCGAGCGCTACTCGATCATACCCGATAGCCACACGAGCGCTCAAGACTCCTTCACGACTTCAACCCGACTGACAACCCGATCGCTACTCGAGCATACCGATCTCAATAGGATCCCTTCACGATCTGTTCACGAACAGCTCGGTTAATACTCGATTCTTACACGAACAATACTCGACAAACTCGACCATTACTCGATCTCCACTCGACCGCTACTCGAACGCTACACAACTATTTCGACCTTGAGTCCTTGACCTTCATGCGTCAGAGTGTTGTGATTTGTGCGACGAAGAAAGTTATAAAGAACATTTAGATTTGGAAGTAATAACAAGATGGAAATAGAGCAGTTGATGGTATATGGTAGGTATTTAGAGCTCCAAAGAAACAGGGTGGTGGCCATTATGGAGGTAGAAGAAGCTGAGGAGCGTCATAGGCGTATGAGAAGACGCAGACAACGGCGGCGTCGAGAAATCTGGGTGAGGCAGTGGCTGACGCGGCGACCATTGTATGGGCAGTATGAACATCTACTGCAAGAACTGAACAGAGAAGATCCTAGAGGTTACAGAAACTTCCTAAGGGTTGACGCTGTTTTGTTCGGGGAGCTTGTACAGCGGATATCACCACGGATTCAGAAGCAGAGCACCAATTTCAGGTACACGTAATAAATTATTGCTACTTTTTCATAAGTCAGTAGAAAGTGAACGAAAATGGGCTACATTAAGAAAAAAAACATGAATGCCCCAAAGAATAATTGAGCAGCGACGCAGGAAAACAACTAATGTGAAACGCAAATGTTTAGGCGCCTTTGCACAGTCTTACGAAAACATTTGCCATTTGCGCAAGTGATATAAGGCCCAAGTGGAAACTTCAGCCAAAGAATGGATGTTGTAGCCTCTCAAAGAGGCTGGCCATGTGCAATGACGGTACTTCCGTGGTCATATATGTGCCACACACACAATAGTACTTTGTTACTGCATACGCTAAAAGCAATGTTGCGCATCCACAAGGCCTCGCCAGAACCTTTCTATTGACCGAGTAGGAAACTTCAGCCAAAAGAAATAAGGTTGAGAGCTCAGGAAAGAGTTCGGCATGCGCACTGAATGGTTTACTGTATGGACTTTTGAAATGACTGTTTATCTGCTCAATTATTATCATGGCAGATTTGCCACCCTTGATTTTGAAACATATTCCAATTTCAGAGAATCTCTGGATCCTGGATTAAAGCTGGCTGTCACCCTTCGCCATCTTGCAACCGGTTCTTCTTATGCAGAGCTGATGTACTCCTTCCGAGTGTCCAAAAGTACCATTAGTTTGTTTGTACCGGAAGTTTTGGAAGCCATAATACAAGAGTATTCTGAAGAAGTCATGCCAGCCATCGTGACCCCTGAGCAGTGGAAACAAATTGCTGTTGACTTTCAAACAAAGTGGAACTTTCCCCATGTTTGTGGGGCACTTGATGGCAAGCATGTGAGGATAAAGAACCCGAAGGATGGCGGCTCTGTGTTCTATAATTACAAGGGGTTTTTCTCTGTTATACTGCTGGCTCTCGTCGATGCTGATTATAGATTCATCTGGGTCAGTGTTGGTGCAAATGGAAGCGCGTCAGATGCCAAAATCTTTAACAACTGTGAACTCAAAACTCTGCTGGAGGAAAACGACCTTGGTCTGCCACCCCCAGATCCTCTGCCTGGTGATGATCTAAACACTCCATATTTCCTGATTGGAGATGACGCCTTCCCACTGAGGACGTGGATGATGAAACCGTACGCCAGGCGCAACTTGACCGACGAGGAGCGCATATTTAATTACAGGTTGGTCATTTTATTGTGGTGTCTTCAACATTCAATACAAGGACATTTCATTTACTATGGAAATAGTCATGATACAAACAAAATTGTTTTGCCAGCTATTACATGTAACTTAGCATCATATTTTATAATAAAAATAACCTAAATTGTATTTTTGTATCCTGTTATACATTTTTCAGGCTGTCCCGGGCCAGAAGAGTTGTAGAAAACGCGCTTGGGATACTTGCTATGCGATTTCAACCGCTGGTTCCCCTTTTTAACCTTCTGCGGGCTGGGGTCTGGTGAAGCCGTTGCTGCTAACTCAGCAGCAACGGCAAGACGCGCCTTTTTACCTTTTCGCGGCATCAGTGTGTACTTATGTCTCCGAGTACCAAGCGACTAATGAGAGACGGCTTGATCTTCGCGCCTTTTTTGAAGGAACGTATTCAAGGTCAGTGCGCTTGTGTAAGGTCGGGTAGCGATCGGGTACACTCGAGTAGCGATCGAGTATGCTCGAGTAGTGATCGTGTACGATCGGGTAGCGATCGAGTGAAATCGAAAGGGATCGGGTATGGATCTGGGAGCGATCGAGTACGGTCGTATAGAGATCGTCTTGATCTGGACATCGGCTTGAGTATGAATCGTGTTGATCGAGTAAGCATCGGGTAGTGGTCGAACTGAGGTCGAGCTGATCGTGGTCTGATCGGCAAGTATTTCAATCCCGATATAGGTAGATCTCTACACGATCGTTTCTCGACTGACCCGACCTCTACTCGACTGATTCTCGATTTATTCTCGATGGTTTCCCGAGCTTTTTGCTACACGATCCCTACTCGAATATTTTTGACATGTCAAAAATTCTCGGGAAGGAAGCCCGAGTGATGCCGACCAAAGTAGACCGTCCCGACCGCTCCCGCCGAACAAGCTCGATCAGCCCCCGACCGCATGATCGGGTTTGATCGAGTTGATCTGATCGGCAGTGTAAACAGGGCATTACATCCACTTTAACAGAACGCGTGTTCCTAATAGAGGATATTACATGAGTGTTTATGTATTATCATTGTTATTAAATGAGTTGACTAGAGCCTTGGCGAGCGTCATATACATTTTAGACAACGAGTTTCATATAAATAATAATACATAAACACGAATTTGATTTTCTATTTATCACATAAAACGAATGACAGACATAATTATAAGTAATCTGCACCATCACCTTAGCCTATATACATGTATCTTTCACGGGTCCATGTTTACCGATGTAGTTCGGTTTGATGTACTTACAGAAGAGTATAGTTCTGTAACATTATTATCGAATTAAGGATAAGATAATTTATGAAGGGAGGAAATCGAAACGTTTTCACAATTTTGTTGACTTTTAAAAAACTATGCAGCATATTATTGAACATGAAACCATAATATCATCAGCACGTATACGTATTAGCACAACGAAGTCATTTTCCCGCGGAATTGCGAAGTAGTATAAATTCCGGCACGTACTGTGGTTGCTTTTGCCGGCTTCACGCGCTAATAACTAGAAATTTAACGAGAACCGGGACATAAAAACGTTAATCCACTAGTGTAGTACCAAAAATAAGTCACGGGTTTAATGCACAGCTGGAGGAGATTTTATTTGATTAACCCTTTCCCAAACGACAAATTTTGGACTGGTCCAAATTGAAAGAGTTTGCAGACGACAATTTTAAATTTGATGAAAATGGCAGAAAGTTATCAAAAAGGGTAGAAAACACTGTGGGAAAAGGAGAAATTGCTCGTTACGAGCAATTTCTCCTTTTACCACAGTGTTTTCAAAAGACTTGTACTGCAGACACGTGAAAACCAGGGCTTGTTTGGGAAAGGGTTAAACAAGAATTAGGATACATCTCTACCACCATGTGTGTTTCTGAGTATATCATTGCATCATTATCTTCCGCTAGGTGGCACTTTATTCTTGTACAGAGCCGGACTACTTTTTAAGAAGCCAATCCATGCAGCGAAATTAAAAAAAAAAAAAAGTTTACTCAATAAAACGCTACCTGTTATGATTTATCCAGCCAAGGTTAGCTAGCATATAACCTATGCACCAGTCATTTATAAACACTGCCCCTATTAGCTTGAGAAATAGCCATGATATGAGCCAAATATTGTGGGTTCATTATTTTTGTTGTCAGAGACCGTTGCAAAAATCCTAGTTTTCCCTATATTTAGAAACCGTATACAAAGATTTGCAGTAAACAATGGTATTTCTTTAAAATAATTATTCCCCTTTAAAACTATTATATTTTTTAAAAAAATTTGATCGAAAAAAAAGCTTGATCTTTCCACAGATCTATTATTATTAGCCATTTTCCACTTGCTCCTTTTTAAGCGGTAGAGTTTTTACTTTACGTAACGCGTATTAATATTCATCTTTTACAGGATAGTGATGCGTCCCAGCAAATAGGTAAATCTTCGAAGAATATGACATGCGCAGACAACCATCTTCGCATGAATCTGCCTTTCTGTACGTGTCTATCCTTCTGTATGTTTAACCCATCTCCGATCAAGCTTCCTGTGTTTGCTCTACTTTCTGTCCGCTCCGTCCGTCCGTCCATCCGTCCGTCCGTCAGTTCTTCTGTCCGTCAGGCTGTCAGTTCGTCAGTCTGCCTGCCTGTCCATCCGTCCGCCTGTCCATCCACCCTTCAACCTCGCTCTACCTCTCTCTCTCTCTTTCTCTTCTCTCTCTCTCTCTCTCTCTC
This sequence comes from Tridacna gigas, assembly GCA_945859785.2. Classification (NCBI taxonomy): domain Eukaryota; kingdom Metazoa; phylum Mollusca; class Bivalvia; order Cardiida; family Cardiidae; genus Tridacna; species Tridacna gigas. Next base: position 35,857,649 of record OX244029.2, read on the forward strand.
AACATTCAGGCTGCGTCACCCGAATTCCCTTAACAAAGCAACCAGTGTAAATCAAAGATCAAAATGAGCCTTGCTCGTCACTACCTTTACAAGTTGGCTTCTTTAAAAAAGAAGCCAGGAGAGGTCGGCATCAATGTTTTCAAATAGTTTACTGGCTTTTGATTTCAATATATTTTGGTAGATGTAAACAAACAAGTTACGCATTAAATGAATGAGAAAAAACATTTTTTTCTTCAATCTTGCTGGTGTAAAGGCACAAAACAGTACATGTTCCACATTGTTATAATATTCTAGGAATTGGAGGCCATATGCTATTAACATGCTCAGAAATGCATATTTTTTTTTCAAAATTAAAGGACACAAAACCGAAGATGATTATCCAATTTAGCTCATTTTCAAAAGGAACAACCCTCTAATGAATGTTTGTAATGTGCGCTCAGATAAGCCATTTTTTTTTTGGGGGGGGGGGGGGGGGGGGGGGAGGAGAAATCGTTCAATTAAAATTTGATACAATATGCTAATTCCACTGTAGAGGCAAGAATCTTGTAAACCTGATAACAACAAATAAAGGTGGCCTATACATAATACTAGTACCAGACATGTTAAAAATAAATGTAACATTTTTTAATCTTTTTAAAAAACAACATTTTTTTGACTGTCCCAAACAGAAAAAGCATGCAGACGACAATTTAAACTTTGATAATTAATGTGGAAGATGGTGCTTTGATGTGATGGAAACCATTGTGACAAAAGGAGAAACTGCAGTGACTAACAGCTTCTCCTCTTTCCACAATATTTTGAAAAGTTGTCTGCTGCAGACATGTAAAATGAAGAGGTTGTTTGTCTAAACGTTAAAAATTTAAGAAAGTAGATAAATGAGCCATGCTCTGAGAAAGGGGCGCTTAATGCATCTGCAAAAATTATCGACCCATGTCAGCCTGCACAATCCGCCCAAAATCAAAGGACCACGGACTCTTTTGAGGTGTGCGGTACGTAGGGCGAAGAGGCACGACTTTCTTTCGCGCTCATAAGTTGATTTTCGCAGGATTCTCACAATCCCGCATAATAGAAGCAGCTCTGTGTGTTATTTCATCAAATCTATATCATTATAAATCCATAGAATTTTTGAATAAAACAGAAAAATGCTAGAATCTAGTCAGTTTTGAAAAATAGAACTTGAAAACATACTGATCAACCTATTTCTATCTATTTGTGGGGTACGAGTTCTCCAAAGAACTCGTGCTCTCGAGATTAGGGTACGAGTTCTCCAGGGTACGAATTCTCCTGATAGTATCAAGTCACATGATCTTTTCCCGCGGTGTTCTTTCTCTTTTTTTTTTTTAACGATTTTTTTTTCTCTCTGCTTAGATTTATTTGTTTAATGAAAAATTGCAATTATTGGAGAGATCACTTACTATCAATATAGTGTAATAAATCTTTTTGGAAATCCATTATATAAAAGAAAACGTTTATTTCCTATTTCAGTTTTTTGATTTCGGTTTGTTTATAAAACCATGACGAAATAGACTGTGTATCAGAACAATTTCGCAAAAACAAATGGATTTAGACAGCGATTTCTGTGGCAGTCTGCCTTTTAAACTCACCACTGTTGGAGAGGTCTGATGACCTCTCCAACAAGGAACCATATTTGTGAAAGACCAACTAAAAAGTTAAATCCGAACGATTTCAAAATATCGTTTGAAATCTACGACAGTCGCCATTGGCTTAAAGTGACACTGTAACCCGGCAAATATAACGGTAAATAAAAATGTTTCCAAAGATCATCTTGTTGATAAAGAAAAAAACTCGACGTGTACTTTTGCAAAAGTTCATCCACTTAGTAAACTTGGTACATTATCCCTTTCAGCGAAATAAGCAAACAACAGGAGCTTTTGCGTACTGTGTAGATCAAGATTAGGCTGCACAGAATTGGATCTATACCCGCGTGTTTAATTCACCCTAAGGCGGACTGGGTAGATCAAGATCAGACTGCACAGAACGTGCAGTCTGATCTTGAATCTACACCGTCCGATAAGGAGATATTTCTCATAAAAATATTTTAAAGGGCCAAATTATGGTTGTTACTATCGGCTTGAAAAGTTTTTTTTAAAGTTCTTTAGCAGGTTAAGGGTTAAAACTATTAGATAAAACCTTTCACAGTTACAGTGGGTTGTGTTCTCAGCCGTCGATTAAGTTTATTATAGTCCAAAACAGAACAGAATTTATTCAGTACTTAGACCAACGGCCTATTATACAACACCATACAACATAATCTTAATCATCCTACTGTGCAGAGCGAATTAGTAGTAAATGTGTTAGCTCCTTACCAAACGATAAAAAAGTTGACTCGTCTAAATTGAAAGCATTTACAGACGACAATTTATATGTGACTCAAAGAATTGAACTTGTCTTTAATATGGACGAAAAACATGATCGAGAATATTGTGAGAAAAGGAGAAAATTTGGTTCTTCTTGAGTAGAAAATTGGATACAAGTTACCATAATCATCTTTGTCGCAACATTTCAACAATGCTATCTTATCACCCAAGTTCTTACCTAAAATAAACATCGCCGAAACAATTTTCAGCGTTAAGAGAGGAATGAATCCTTTTGCAGAGCCTTTTATTAGTCTTCGGCAAAAATTCGCTGAGCTGGAGAGTCGAACCAGTGACTCCCATGGTTTCACGCCCATTTGTGTTACCGCCTGAGGTACCGGACTCTGCTCCTGATATAGAAAAAGGATAATAATTGCACAGGAAATTGGGGTTTCCAGTGTTTAGATTTGTATGCTTTATAAACTGTAGCGTTTCACACGAATGGCAACGTTACCCGGATACTGCACACGAAAAATCCTCACATTTCGGACCTTTCGGCAATTAATAAATCATCTATTTGGGTGGCGAGATTTCCAAATAACAACCATTACCGGGGCGTGAATACCCATTCGCAAACATTTCTGCGTTATAACCTACATCTTTATAATCATTTTAAGAAGAATAGTCGAGCAGCACCCTTGGAAAAAGGGGTTAGATGATACGCGTCTTGCAATGCATTATACCGATAGTTGTCGGATAATTCGGATCCATTTTTGTGGCATTTGTCGAAGACAATGCCATTATGAGTTCAATACGGTATTTTGAAAATCATGTATCGTAGTTTGTGCAAAACCGAAGGAAGTAAATCCAATTAAACTCAATTTTTCTAAGACAAGTGTTTCGATAGCACTCAGATATGTAATTAAGAACGGGGTATTAAAATAAACTAGATTAGGGCATCGATCATGCGAATACTTCTTTTTTTATTGAAAATATCTATACCCGCTATAGCTTTCTATGGGCGCAATGATACACACAACCTTTGTCTCCTAACCGTGTTCGTCCCAAGACCAATTCGTCCCTGGGCTTGTTCGTCCTTTGGCTTGTTCGTCCGAGATTGTTCGTTCAACATTATTTTTTGTTTATTTTTTTTTTTCAAATTACTAATTCCAGACAGTGGCTCCCTTAACAAATGCCACATCAGTGCTTTCAACGCTTTGATTTCTAAAACGGACTGGATCAAAGGCTAGAACGGTTCTCTAACCTGCAGAAAATCACCAACTGCAGAAAGTTCAGTGGATACTTTTAACAGATGCCTTAGACCACCTTTTCTTGGAGCACGACTCTAATGTATCTTACATTGCATACGAGAGCAAGAAGTCTCTTTTTACAAAAAAGATCCAATGCAATCGGGGGTCACCGGGATCGGGGAAGGATGTTCAAATCGGCTCACCGCGGGCTGCAACAGGGCAACGCCGTAGATAAACTGGTCCCCCTTGTAAATATTACATATTACATATTACGTGTAACGCTACTCTCTCACTATTGCTAATCAGCAGCGTATGCAACAAAATTTCTTTACCCGGGTCAATCGCTACGAACAGAGGCGTATTTCGTTCAAAATCAAAGACACGGCGTATATACAACGTTTCTGTGGCGTTCCTGTGGCGTATCTGTGTTCGTATGGAGTTCAAGGGACGTAAAGTACGACGTTCTGAGGCGTAAACGTGGCGTATGACGCGTTGCCGTGGCGTGACCGCTTCGTTAGCACGACGTTCCTGTCTTATGTGCGGCCTTGCCGTTGCGTAAATACGGCGGTCACCGATGTAAAACGGATGTGCTCACTTCGTTGCTGTCATTCGTTCAAAAGAAGTCAAAGGAGGATGCCATAGAAATCCTTGTGCATCAAGTCTGGCGTTTCTTAGCCTAGCTATTTGAGATTTGTTCTATTTCTTCAAGGCATAAAAATGTCCAAGTTAGACCAACAACACTACTTGAACGCCAGATTCTTCCTGATCCAATAATGAAATAATGAGAAAAAGCAAAGAACATTACATGTGAAAAGGAATAAGTCAAACACAAAACGTCGTATGTACCCTTTGAACGCCACAAATACTGCGACAGCGCAACACCTACGCAGCGGCAATGACTCAGCAGCGAAATGTACATGGAGAGTACGCCGTAAATGCGCGGAATATCATTCGTAGGCAACTAATACGTAACGGATGCAAAAAGAAAGTCTAGGGTACGCAGTGAAAACATTTTTTTACGCCACACATACGCCACAGTTACGCACTCTTACGCCACGGTTATGTACCATGTTAACCAAAATCTTCGCGTGACGTAATAAGTGCTCGAGCTACGTTCCCGCGGCGTCACTGCTGCGTTGTTTTCGCTTTTACAGCGTATGTGTGATGTAAGCATGACGTATCGGAGATGCTACGTAAGTGCTACGTATTTTTAAGTGAAGACTTAAAAAACGTCGCTACTCCGCATGCAAGGAGGTCGTCCTACGTACCAAAGAGTATTAGCCATTTAAGTTGACGTTACTGCGGCGTTGTCGCGGCGTTCTTTTCTTATCGCGATACGCCGTACATATGCAAGCCGATACGCAATAGTGAGAGAGCGTCGTTAGCTTATCAGAGGGAGGTTACTAATCTACGCCGTAGAAGTACCTGTACATTTACACGGGCAGTACGGTTCATAAACTGGTGGGAGCCGGTAAAATACCATAACAAAGAAAAGTATATTAGAGTGCGACAAAAATATAGACCTGTATCCTTCTGTGTCAGTCGCGCTTAGCAGCCTAAAGGTTAAAACAGTCTTCAGTATCTTATTCAAATCGGTTAAATAAAGAGAGCAACCAATGCTGTTTATTACTGTATTACCTTGTAGCCTACGTTATAATTCTGTATTATGTTTAATGCGGTTTTTCACATTATTTCAGTTATATTGCAGGGGCCAGTGCGTCTATGCATGCTTTCCTGGAATTTCTTTAAATGACTTCGCACAATATTCTTCCCCAACCCACTGGTAGCTTTCCCACATAACCATCGTCGAAACGACGATCAGCGATAAGAGAAGAATGAATCCTGTCGCAATGATCACCGTGTATGTTTCAGAGGGAGAGAGCTTTGTTTGTATTACCCTGTAAAGGGAAAGCTGGTTTAACTAAAAATACCAAGTTCTCTAAAAACAGAACCTGTATGTTTGGTTTCCGGGACATATACAAATAAGCAAAACCTTATGTAAAATGCTTTTGATTTGGGTTTACGTTTTATCCTAATGCACCGGCTTCCCATAGCCTAAAATAATCTCCCTCTGACCCTTATCTTTCTATAACAGTATAATGATTATGAGCCATACTCTGGCAAAAGGGGGTTAAGTGCATCTCCGTGATGCATTATACAAAGCAAAACATCGCATCATTGTGGATCCATAAAAATCCATTTTGTTTCACAACCGATTGATTCATGAGGTAGAATGGTCCTTGGACATGCAGAAAATTTACAACTGGCAAAAGGTTTAGACTCATGTAAACCTGCGCGGGCTGTGAAAGCTGACATGAGTCGATACGGTACTTTTTGCAGATGCGTGAAACCCCCTTTTGATTCAGATAATGTACAGTAAGATCAGCCTTACATTCGTGCGGTCTGATCTCGGTGCACACTATCCGATTCTTTTTTTAATGGTTTCAGTCACGAAATCCAAGCTTAAACTGCTTTTGCGGACAAAGTTGGTGAGGATCAGACTGTACACTGAAAGTGCGATATGTGTAATATGAAAAGAAGACGAGATACGAGTATAGAGGATCTTACATGAGATTTTATGTAGTATCATTTTTATCAAACGAGTTGACTAAAATTATATGACGCGAGCCTTGGCGAGCGTCATATACATTTTAGTCAACGAGTTTGATAGAAATGATAATACATAAACACGAATGTGAGATTCTGTTTATCACATAAAACGAATGACAGACAAATAAGTATCCTGCATCATCACCTTCAGTCTTTATACCGTTCACGGGTCCATGTTTATAGTTGTTATTCGGTTTCAAATGTGTACATACACAAGTAGATAGCTCTTTGACATTTACATCGAAAATAGAATGAAACAGTTTCTAGAGGGGATAATTCCACCTCTTTCCACAATTTTGTTGACTTTAAATAATTTCAGCTGCATTTTTTTGGTTTTTATTACACATGAAAATAAAAAAAAACTTTTCACGCGTATACGCCTTAGCAACAATGACGTCATTTTTCCGCGAAACGGCGTAGTAGTATAAATTCCGGCACGTGCTGTGGCTGGTTTCTTCGATTTTACGCGCTCATGACTAACAACTGATCAGAAACGGGACCCAAAAAACGATAATACACTAGTGTATTATCGAAAATAAGTCATGGGTTTAATACACTGCCGGAGGAGGTTTTATGTGATAAATTGTTATTTCACATGATCAAATGGGATCATAGGCTGAATTCAAAACAGATCGCTTGCAATAAAGTCATGGCAGTGAGTTTTTCTACATGTTGTTCTTATTTAGCGAGAAAAACTACATATCAGCAATGCTTTAAGTATCCGAAATGTCAACGGACCTATATAACTTCCGAAAACAGGGCTACTTTTAAAATGATTCATAGTCAAATTTATATTTAAACCATACCCCAACAGCACGTTTTGGATTCGGTAATGTATTTTTGTACAAAATTGATTTCATTTTATTAACTGATCAAACTGGATCACATGAAATTGGGGAAAACGGGGAAGCATGTAGGGGTACGCTTGAGGACACTAGGAGGCCGCTATTATTGCGCTTTGCCTGACCCGATAACGTAGTGGTAGGGGCAGGTAATCCAGGCTCGCGCAGTCCTCGCAGGCTGACCTGGGTCGAAACTTTTCGCTTTTGGTCAATTTTTTGTATGTCAAAGGACCAGTCTACCTTATCATACAGTCGATTGTTAGACATAATGGATTGTATGGATTCCTATACATGTGATAACTTAATTGATGTGATGTACATGGAGATGCATTAAGCCCCCTTTTGCTAGAGCATGGCTCAAATTATGTAAACTCAACCTCATGCAAGGGCTGAAAGTTCAATCCAATGAAACTCGGAAAGATTTTATTTGTCCGAGAGGCTTGACTAAACAAGCGGACGGTATAGATATAAGATCAGACTGTGCGTTCTGTGCAGTGTGATCTTGATCTTTGCCATCTGCAAATGTCCCAAATAACCGTAATGCCCTGAAAGGCATTGGACACTCTACGATAAACATGTCTTTCTTGAAAAGGAAAGAAGAACCAAAAATACTGCTCTTTAATGATGTTTTGCCAGAATACCCAGTGTTCAATTAGCCGACAGCATAGATCTAAGATCAGACTGCACGTTTTGTGCAGTCTGATAATAATCTATGCTGTCCGCAAAAGGCAGTCTTGTCTTGATCAAAATTGTCTACAAAACGACTAAGGATGTACATAACAACGCAAAGGTTAATTTATGTGTGTATATTTAAACTTAATTTGCAATCTGGTATTTATTTCGTTCAATGTATGGATAGTCACGCTCAGGGTAACCAAGTCCCTGCCCTCGGGCATAAGCCCAAAATTCAATGATAGTTTTACTGCTACCAACTTGTTTTCCACTGCCGTCAACTGGTTGATAGTATGGTGTTTAACGCCATTGTCAACATTATTTCATTTATATCAGGGTGGCCAGTGCACATATCCATGTTTTTCTGGCGTTCCTTTCACCTGTGCTGCGTGCAATATTCTTTCTAAACCACTGGCTGCCTTCCCATGTAACCATCGTTTAAACAATGGACAACGGTGAGAGAGGAGTGAAACATGTCTCAATGTCTATCATCAATCCTCGGAAATAAATTGGCCGAGCCGGGGATCGAACCAGTAACGTCCTGTTCTCAACTCCTGTATGCTACCAAGTAAGCTTGGTTCAATTTCCGTTGAACCGTGGATGTTAAGTGGTAACTCGCTGGACTTTTGTTCCTTGGCGGTTAAAAGTTCAAGTTCCGGCACGGCCAAAGCTCCTGAAATGATAAAAGTCGTGGTTTCATTTTTCCGCATCAACCTGATACTTTCTCGACTTTTCTTCTTTGAAATATTTATCCGTTTGTTGTGTTCTATGAATTAGGTCGAAGATAAATTACCACAGCACACGATAAAAGTAAACGAGCCACGCTCTGGGAGGCTAATTGGATTTTCGTGATGCATTGTACCAATCAAGCCATTACATAAATATGGATCCATAATCGCCTCTTATGATTTAACCCTTATCCTGCTGAATAAAAGAAATGAAACTTTATAGTAGATAGTAGAAGCCCAAAACTTTCTTGTTTGAAAGGTATTTTTGGAGGAAAGATATCTCCTTATCGGACAGTGTAGATCAAAGATCAGACTGCACGTTCTGTGCAGTCTGATCTTGATCTACGCTGTCCGGAAAAGGTCGGTGGGTCGCGATAAGCAGCCTAAGGGTTAACATGAATCATGAGGTAGACTGTCCTTAGACATACAAAAAAACTGACCAGTAGCGAAAAGTTTCGGCCTAGATCAGCCTGCGCGGACGGCGCAGGTTGACCTGGATCGATACTTTTCGCTGATTCATTAAGCCCCCTTTTCACAAAACGTGGTTCAAACACTTTTTTCCCCATTCCCATGAAGAAATACCTGAATACTACAGATATAAGACTTGGGGTCGGGTTTGGAAAGTCATATAGTTGGATACATTGTCTTATACATTTGGGTCCTTCGTGGTCCAGTGGTAAGGTGTAAGACTCGTGACCCGGAGGCCCCAGGTTTGAGCCTCACTGGATCCACTGGGTTTTGCGTGGGAGTGTCCGTGGGCAAAACACTTCAGAGCCCTCGCCTACTGCTGGTGGAACCCAGGAAATACATGAATATGTGAGCTGTCGCCGTTATATGACTGCAATAATGTTGAAAGCAATGTAAAACACGATTCAGTGTCTTATACATTAGGACATAGAGGGCAGCATTTGTTATAAAAAAAAAAAATGCCCGTGGTGGGGAGAGAGGTTTGTGTATCACACTGATATAGAAGTTCCAGGAAAGCATAGACAGCTGCTATGGCCACAGTAATATTACTGGAAACATACGGTTCATTACCAAATTAGCCAATTCTGCACCCAACAAACTAGTTAATTTTACCCTGCCATTAAGACCATTCGTCACCAAAAGAAAGTTTGTCTGAGGGATGTTTGATGCCATTTCCAACACGCCGACAGATCATTGATGTTTTGCGGATATAAGGATCACCACGCTGGGATCCTGGGCCCGAAAAAAATCAAGTCTCTATTTTTACTCCAATCCGCCATCGGAATTATTTTCCGCCTTAAAAATTTGTTATTCCAGACGCATTTCACTGACATTAACAGACTTATGTTACATTATCGAATCCTTTGCTGACACAAGGTTTCAGACTCAGTTCAGCGAAATAATGGACTTAAGTCTGTTAGTTGACTTAAGTCCATTTGTTTTGCTTAGTTGAGTCTGAAAAGTAGTGTTAACTCGGGATATGAGAACGTTACTACAGTCTATTAGTGTTGGTTAAATGCGTCACAAATAGTGAACTCAACTTAAGTCAGAACCTGGGACCGTTACTTGAGTTAAGTAAGAGACTTAAGTTCTTTCGTGATACTGGGCCCTGGAAGCTAGTCCCATAAAAAGACCCTGTGTATCTCATGAGGATCAAGCCCAGGATCTCTAGACTATAAATCAACCTGCATTTTCTCCTTCTCCAACAAAATGTTCTACCCTTTCAAGGAGGAGTTCCATCATTTGAGCGCTATATAATTTATAGTATGTAAATGTTCTCAGTTTAGTCGAGGCTAAAATCTGAGCTGAATCTCAAGGTGAATCTATGAAGTAGGAAACACGGTCAATATAATTACCACAAAACGGTCTCCACGTTTAGTACCCAGGACACAATGGTCGATTTATTGTAATAACCCCCTTACTTAACCCTTTGCCACACAATCCCGAGTTTTAACTACCCCGAGGAAAAAGGCTTTTGAAAACATTGTGGAAAAAAGGAGAAAATGCTGGTAACCAGCATTTTCTCCTTTTCTCACAACGTTTTCTACCCTTTCAAAAGCAAACTAAATCCTTTGAGTCACATTTAATTTGTCATCTGCAAAAGCTTTGAATTTGGACCAGTCTAAAGTTTTGTAGTCTGTGAAAGGATTAATTCTGTATAAGGCGGGAAAAAATTAAACCCGTCCACATTAAAAGCATTTACAGACGACAAATTGGAAATGACTCAAATACCGCAATCTTATATAGGGTAGAAAAAGTTCTTCTATAAGAAGAAGATGTTGGTTAACAGCAATTTCTTTATTTTTCAGATTTTTTCTTAAGAGTCTACTTTCTCAGGATTAAAAATACGCAGATCTTTTGTCAAAGGGTCAAGAGACTGTTGGTCAATTAAGTAGCTGAAATCAGAACACGTGACCATGGAAGAAACGTGATGGTTAAATCTTGGGGGTTTTTTTTGTTATATTAAAGGGTTCTTTTTTTAGTAACATTTCAGTCGCATCTTCTTCGGTAAGGGTTGTGAAACATTCTTCGAGACCGTCAAATATTTATGATATGACAATAAGTTTTTATTTTCTTTCAGGTGTGAAAAAAACATACAACATTAGAAAAGCAAAGCAAAAGATAACAATATTTTGTGGAAAAACGAGTACGGGGAGTGTTCAAATATGCATGCATCTAAACACCTAAAATTTGATTCTTCATAGTTTCACTGAATTTTTTATTTTGTTCCCTCAAAGTATTCACATCCAACAGATATACAAAGTTTCAGTCCCCGGATCCAATCTTTTAAGGCATTTTCATGGTCTGTTTTAGGTATTACTATGAAGACACTTCCAGTGAAACATATGAAGAATCAAATTTTAGGTGCTTAGATGCATCCATGTTTCAAGACTCCTCGTAAAGTTGACAAAAATAAACCGGGTTCTTCGATATTTGACTTATGCAAAGCATAACAAGTAATTCCAAATTGATTTGGAAGTCATCGTTTAACACTTGAGCTGCTGAATAAATGAAACGCAAACTTCTACTCAATACTAAAAGCCCAAACATTGCGGTTTCAATGTTGATTTCACCGGAAAGAAAATACCGTATCGGACAGTGTAGATCAAAGATCAGACTGCACGTTCTGTGCAGTCTGATCTTGATCTACACTGTCCGCCAAAGGTCAGTGGGTCGCGATTAGCAGCTTAAGGGTTAAAACAAAATCAACAATTCTGATGTATCCGCTGCAACTACAATCTTTTTTGTTGACCGAAGGGTCTGATAAGCTGTAGAATTTGGTAACGATATAGCAAGGACTTCGGCTGTAATTGTGTTCGCAAAGTTACTTTGTAGCCATTACCTTATAGCTTACGTGTTAAAGCTATATGAGCCATGCCCTGTGAAACGGGGGTTTAAAGCATCTGCTAAAAGTATCGATCCAGGTCAACCTGTGCAGTTCGCACAGGCTGACCCGGGTAGAAACTTTCTGCATTTGGTCATTTTTCTGCATGTCTAAGAACCAGCGTATACCTCATGATTCAGTAGGTTTTTATCAAACATGAGTTTTATGGATCCATTATTATGTGATGACTTTCTTTAACATAAAACATTAAATGGCGTGCAGCACACGAAAAGGGGCCTTCGGACATTTGCGTAAAGTGTCGTCTCGGATTAGCCTGCGCAGTCCGCGCAGGCTAATCCGAGACGGCACTTTACGACTACATAAGATTTTTTTCATACAGGAGACTTTCGTGAAACAGAAACTCGCACAGAAACGGGAAGTGTCGTCTCGGATAAGTCACAGACTGCACAGGCTGATCTGGGACGACACACTTTTACGCATATGTCCGAAGGCCCCCTTTCGTGTGTTGCACGCCAAATACCCTTTTACCAGAGCATGACTCATTTTACGGTAAGCCTGTCTTTTTTTTTTAATTTTAGGTATTCTACAAAGTTTCGCCGGGAACACGAGATTGTCAGCCGTGCTATGCGTTTCCCACCATTGAATGTAACGTTTGTTGTCCATGGACGTGAGGTAGAGCGTCGGCGTTGCAACCGTAAGGTCCCAAGGTCGATTCCCAGAAGCGGACGTCAACTATTGGACTGTTCCTAGGCCTACACACTCGGCACGAGTACTGGTGTGTTTTCAACATTATTTCATTTATATCGAGAGAGATTAGTATATGTTCCAAGACCTTTTCTTCAATCGATGTAAGATAAATTCGAGTTGTGTTACCTGTGAAGCGTTCGTTAGGATAAATGGAGGGTCAGCTTAAAGTAAATCCGTCGCTAGATTTAATTATCCCTTTTGACAGGGTCTAGGGCAACATCCTTCACGCGAACTCTGATTTTGTTTCTTCTAAATGTTATGCTAACTATTCCTATGTATTGTAATATTCAAATTCCATTTCCTTGCACGTACCTACTATTACTTGTTATAATCGTAATAAATCTATCGATCGATCTGCCTAAATCTTTTCCTAAACGACAGATATTAGGTTCCTCTAATTTGAAATCATTACTGATACACTAAATGAGCAGAATTTCATCCATGGATAAGGTAGAAAACATTGTGGGGAATAGAGAAAATGTTGGTTACCAGCAATTTTTTCGAATGTTTTCTTCCACAGGCTTTTTAAAACTCGAGATTGTGTAATAGAACGTTTCAACCCGTGCAAAACAACACGGTGTTTCAAGGACCCAGACCCATACAGCCTTGGAAGACATCGTTAGGGAAAAAAAAAAGATGCTGGTAACCAGCATTTTCTCCCTTTTCCAATTTGTTTTCTGCCCTTTAAAAGACAAATTTATCATTTAAGCCACATTTAATTTGTCGTCGGTGAATGCTTTCAATTTGGTACTTGTCTAAAGTTTTGTCGTTTTCTGAAGACTCAACTGAAGTGGTAGATCTACCATTCGGAGTCATATTTTTTTTAAACATTGTAGCGAAAGCTCACCACATTCATAAAACAAAATTTCAAATGAGTCATAAAGATAAGATGTTCTGGCAAAACGGAGTTTAGTGCATCTCCGTGATGCATTATATCAAGCAATTCATCACATAATTATGGATCTATAAAATCCATTTTGTCTAACAACGGACTCAATCATGAGGTAGAAAGGTCCTTTGACATGCAGAAAATTTACAAATAGCGAAAAGTTTCGACCAATGTCAGCCTGCGCGGACTGCACAGTTTGACCTGGGTCGATACTTCCTGTTAAGGCATTAAACCACCTTTTCGCAAAACTTTATTAAGTCATATGCATGAAAAAATACTTGTAAAAGGGAAAGGCGTTTAAGAATAAAAAAAAGGGTCTGTTGTTGTTATTTCGTATATAAAATCCAATTAAAATGGTAAGATTAAATAGTAAACAAATCGAAGTCAACCTTGATACGTTCGGATCACCTTTTTAGTCATCCTTAGCCGTACTGCCTGAATGTTATTCTTCAATTTTAAATGTGGTCCACTCTTTTAATTCATCTGAGGGAAATAAGCTTATTACTCGTAACGAAGAAATGGATGGGGGTGTTTGCACAATATTCTGAGGAATACTGGTGTTATATAGATTTTACCGTTTTCAAAATTTATGCAAATATTGAAAATAGATGTTCATACCACTCTGATGATGATCTTACACTCTTTTCCTGACGAGAAAAAATATCAAACTTGTCCAATATCAAAGTATTTGCAGACGACAATCAAGATGCTGTTCAAATGTTGACATTTGACTCTGAATGGGCAGAAGACATTGTGGGAAAAAAGAAAGATAAAATGCTGTAAACAGCACTTTCTCTGATCCTAATCATGTTTTCAAAAACGTTCTTCTTCGGGATCATTTAAGCCCCCTTTTCAAAGAGCATGACTCATTTCTGTTGTACGACAATGTCATCAATGTCGTCTGCAGCGAACTTGTGCCAGCAGCTGATGAGTAAACCTTTTACCAAATATTCCTGCGTTTCAACAACGCATGAATATAAAAAATGATAAAAATAGACGTAGTAGGAAGCGAAGAAATTGCTGATTAACAGCTCTTTTTCTACCTTTCTTTCTACCTTTTTGAAGAAAAAATCCAGCATTTGGGTCGCATTTGATTTGTCGTCTGCAAATGCTTTTAACCTTTTAACCTTGGACAGGCCTGAATTTTTGTCATCTGGTAAAAAGTTGGTACATTCGAACTAAGTGAGGAGTAGGCCTTGGTACACCGAGACTATGTGAGAAGTTGGGCAACCGAGACTATGTGAGGAGTTGCTACGAGTTGCTACAGCGGAACTCAGTGAGGAGTAGGCCTTGGTATACCGAGACTATGTGAGGAGTTGGGACACCGAAATTATGTAAGGAGTTGGGACACAGAGACTATGTGAGGAGTTTCGACACAGACACTAGGTGGGGAGTTGCTACAGCGAGACTAAGTGAGGAGTAGGCCTAGTTACACCGAAACTATGTGAGGAGTTGGGACACCGATACTCTGTGAGGAGTTACTACTGTGAGACTAAGTGAGGAGTTGCTACAGGGAGGCTAAGTGAGGAGCAGGCCTAGCTACACCGAGACTCTGTGAGGAGTTGGGACACCGAGACTATGTAAAGAGTTGGGACACCGAGACTATGTAAAGAGTTGAGCCTAGCTACACCGAGAATATGTAAGGGGTTGGGACACCGAGACTAGGCGAGGAGTTTCGACACAGAGACTAAGTGAGGAGTTGCTACAGCGATACTTACCCCTTTCCTGATAGAAAAGTAAAATAAAACTTTTTGTTATACCGAGACTAAGAAGATCGAGTAAAAGTTGTTTTCAGGTCAGAAGTTCTCTCTACATACACATGTCTATAAAGTTTGTACTTTTAACCTATTGCAGCACAAAATACAACTTACTGCACTCTTGGCTGTCAACAAGTTTTAAAAAGCATGTGGGAAAAGGAGAAATTGCTTGTTACAGGCAACTGCATTTCTTCAACAATGTTTTGGTGCACACTCTACAAGAAAAAGAAAAAAAAAAAAACGCTCGCCATCCATCATGTATCAAATCCGGTTGATTAATGTTGCCAGTAAATGTGATATGTTAAAGGCTACTTTTTAGGTAAAGGGTTGGTTTAACTTTACTGTTGATTTTCTTTTCGTCATTGTCCCTTCGTTTTAGAAGATGTAACAAATGTCACGTGCAAGAAAACCCATGTGTCAAACGGTCGTCCGAAAAGAACGATTGTGGAACAAATCTTTTCTGTATTTTTGTTTTTTCCCCTTGTGCAAGTAGTTCTTCCTGAATCTGCAGGAAGTATTGATTCAGGTCAGCAGCGCAGTCTGCGCAGGCTGACCTGGGTCGAAACCTTTTATTTTGGTCAATTTTCTGCATGTCAAAGGACCATTTTACCACAGGATTCAGCCGGTTGTTAGGCAAAATGGACTTTATGGATCCATAAATATGTGACTTGCTTTCTATAATGCATAACCTTTTGCCAGAGGATGGCTAATATGTATGAAGATCTATAAACTTTTTTTTAAAGACTTTAAAGACTGCATCGAATAAACGTTGTTGTTCTGTTCTATTCTATGGTTTCTTTTACATTATATAATAATAATAATATCTTTATTTTGTAAAGGTTAAAACATTAAGACATATTTCAAGTCTTTTTTACAATGTTGCCTTCAAAATGAGTGGAATAATGATAATGATAGTAATAATATCAAAAATAAATGGTGATATTGATGACTGATACTTATGATTGTGGTGTTTGAAAATGAAGAAGATGAATTAATGGCAAAACAATGATGGAATCTGAATTTTGCCATTAATTCATTAAACCTTTACCAAACAATCCCGAGTTTTAACGCCTCCGAAGAAAAAATACATGTGAAAACATAGTGGGAAAAAGTGAAAATGCTGGTCACCAGCATTTTCTCCTTTTCTCACAATAAATCTCAGCCTTTTCAAATACGAATGGCATTGTTTGATTTATACCTAAATTGTCGTCTGCAAAGGCTTTCAATTTGGAAAAGTCTAAAAACTTGTCAGTTGGTAAAGAGTTATATGCGTAAATTGAGTAAGTGACTGGTATGTGTTGCAGCATATAGGGACATATGAGAAGAGGAAAATTATTGTGGCAATAGATTGAAAAAGAAGAAGAGCAACAACAACACCAACAACAACGACAATTGGAAGTCAATGGAAAATCAGTCAATACGAGCGTGCTGTTATCTCGAAAGAAGAAGAAGAAGAAGATGATGATGATGAAGAAGAGGAAGGAGGAGGGGGAAGAGGAGATCTAGATCATCATCATCATCATCATCATCCATCAACATTATCATCATATGAAAGAAAAATGAAAACAAAATACGATTAATACAATAGTAATAGAATTGGTAGCCAACGAAAAATTAATCAATGCGGGCATACAGTAGAAAAGTGGATTATGTTTATTTTGACATCAGATAAAAAAGGGCACAAATAAGCAAACCAAGTGGACAATTTATTACAAAGTGACCATTGTCCGAGATCGGTCAGCAGGGAAGGTAACATGAAAGCCGTGAAATTCGCTAATTTCTATTATACAACGCGTGAATCGTTGAATAATTTACAAAAATAAGTAAATTCCGTCTTTGATTCTTGTTGGCAGAACGAATTTTCCAGTTATTTTATTTTTAGATTAAACTGGTCTACATGTTGCGAAAAGTTATTCTTGATCTCATCAATATTTCTTTAAGCCTTTAGCAGATGACAAAATTTTAGCCTTGTCCAAATTGAAAGCATTTGCAGACGACAATTTCAATGTGGCTCAAATAGTGCAATTTTTCTTTGGTAGGATAGAAAACATTGTGGGAAAAGGAGAAAATGCTGGTTGCCAGCATTTTCTCCTTTTCCCACAATGTTTTCAAAATGCTTCTTTCCAAGGGGCGTTAAAAGGCGGCATTATGCAGTAAAGGGTTAAAGTCCAATATAAAGAAAAAATAAAGTAATTTTCTGATATAAAATTGAAGAATGCGATTCCTGAAAAAAATCAAAGCGTTGAAAGCACTAGTGTGGTATTTGTCAAGGGAACCATTGTATGGAACTGATAAGTTGAAAAGTAAACAAACAATAATGTTGGACGAACAAGCCTGGTTGAACAAGCCAAGGGACGAACAAGCCTAGGGAAGAACTGTTTGTGGGACGAAAACGGTCAGGAAACAAAGGTTGTGTGTATCATTGCACCAACAGCAGGCCATAGCGGGTATAGATATTTTCAATTAAAAAAGAAGTATTCCCATGTTCGATGGCCTAATCCAGTTTGTTTTAATACGCCATTGTTAATTATATATCTGAGTGCTATCGAAACACTCATTTGTCTTAGAAAAATTGAATTTAATTGGGTGTACTTCCTTCGGTTTTGCACAAACTACGATACATGATTTTCAAAATACCATATTGAACTCATTGTGGCATTGTCTTCGACAAATGCCACAAGAAAATGTTTCGAGTAATTTCTCCTTTTGCGACAATGTTTTTAAACGTGGTCTTTTAGGATACAAACAAACAAACATCTTCGGGTATCCTTACACGATCCTTGCACGGCTAAATGTCTTAACCCTTTACCACACAATCCCCACTCTTAACGATCCCGAGCAAAAAACAAAAGGTTTTGAAAACATGGTGTTGCCTGAAAATGCTTTGCATTTGGACAAGTCTAAAAATCTACCGTATGATACAGAGCTAAAGGTCTTAAATGAGAAAATCCAGCAATTAGAGAAAAAAACCTATCTAAATAATGCAATGTTTAATTTTTTTTTTTGCCGAAAAAGATCCCACCACAGGTAAGGAACAGTGTAAATCCTAGATTAGACTGTGCAAGAGAGAGAGAGAGAGAGAGAGAGAGAGAGAGATGAAGATGCCAATAATTTTTCTTTTTTAGATAAGATATAATTGAGGTTTCGTTGACGTTTTACATACTTCATTCTATCAAGGCCATTTTCTTTTTTGTATATTTAAACCGACCGTAATTTGTCAGAGACGTAGGTGTCAAAATTACCATAAGATTAAGCTTAATTATATCAAATCGAAATCAAATTTAGGCATTGACTGCTCACTCATATAACGGGACTTTTGTAATAATACTAATAAACAATACTACTTAACAATGATAATATTAATACATATGAAAATCATCATCATCATCATCGTGCAAACTGAAAAATGATAATAATAATAATTTAAAGTGTCAAAAATACTTATGACATATTTCAAGCGAACAAGGGCGAAATACTTGAAAGAGTGAGAAATAGGTCAGATAATATTTCAAAAACAAGGCAATTTCATTGACAGAAAAAGTATGTAGAATTAATGAAAGAAAGCGAAAGAGTAATCTGTAACACTCGTAAATTTTGGCAAGTGTGTAATTCTTTTGAGAAATCCCCGCATAAAAGTCCGCAGTCCGCTGCCCGCTGTCCGCTCCCGTCTTCTGCGTCCGCTAAAAAGCTCTAAGTAACAACAATAATAATAACAATACTTATAAAAAAAATCTCCATCATCATGCAAACTGGAAAAGAAAATGATGGTTTAAAATGTCAAAACTACTTATGAAATATTTCAAGCGAACAATAGAGAAATAATAGAAAGAATGAAAAGTGAATTTCGCTCGTAATAAGCTACTGATCCTTTTCCTACAATGTTTTATGCCGATGCAAGAGCGTAACAGAAGTAATATGATGGCCAACTATTTACTCTTAGACTGCTCAGGTCAACTTAACCCTGATCCTGCTGAACAACTTAACCCTTTACCAGACAACAAAATTTTAGCCTTGTCCAAATTGAAAGCATTTGCAGTCGACAATTTCTATGTGGCTTAAATGGTGCAATTTTTCTTTGATAGGGTAGAAAACATTGTGGGAAAAGGAGGAAATGCTGGTTACCAAAATTTTCTCCTTTTCCCACAATGTTTTCAAAAGGTTTCTTTCCTAGGGCGTCAAAAGACGGCATTGTGCGGTAAAGGGTTAAATAAAACCTTCAAGCCGATAGTAAAAACCCGAATAATATTATTTCAAACCTATTTTCTGGAGAAAAATATATACTTATCGGACAGTATAGATCCAGGATCAGACTGCACGTTCTGTGCAGTCTGATCTTGATCTAAACTGTCCACAAAAGGTCAGTAAATCGCGCTTAGCAGCTTAATGCGCTTTTGAGGAAAGTGCAGATCAAGATCAGACTGCACCAAACGTGTAGTCTGATCTTACGATCTGCATTGTCACACACCGTGAGATTTTTTGGGCTGCAAACAGTTTTGAAATTACAGTATTTAAGTGTTTCCTGTTGGCTGAAAATTTACCATAAAGTAACGAATCATTCAAATCGTCTGAATGCTGTCACCGATTTAATGGAAGGGAAACAACTCAAGCTAGACAAGAAATGTAATGAAATAATTTACATCTTTAAATATTTCGGCACAATAGCCGACCAAAGAAGCTATTGTCAATAGATGTAGATCGAGATCAAACTGCACTTAACGTGCAATTTGATCTTAGATTTACTTCGCATGATACTTCTCTTTAATATTTTCAAAAAAAACAAAAAAAAAACGCACCTTTAGCAGCAGAATCGTACTTTCAGAACCTTTGAAAAAAATGAATTTATTTACTTGGTGCTTAGCTCTTAACCAGATGACAAAATTTAGGGGCTCACCCAGATTTACCCTTATCCTGGTAAATAATAGAAAAGAAACCTTTTAACTCTTTCGCTGCCATATAAATGGATCTGACAATTCCGGAGGTCTAACAGTATATTTTCATTGCTTTTGAGGCTGATTTTTGTCAAAGATGGGTATCAGGTAGCGGATGGTGTAGATCCAAGATCAGACTGCACGTTTGGTGCAGTCTGATCTTGATCTACGCCATCCGCAAAAGATGTCCAAGGTGACATTGGTAATGAAAGAGTTAAGCCAATAGTAAAAAATCCACATTTTGCTATTTGAAAGGTGTTTTAGAGGAAAGATATATCTTCTTCTCGGACAATGTAGATCAAAGATCAGACTGCACGTTCTGTGCAGTATGATCTTGATCTACACTGTCCGCAAAAGGTGCTGGAGTCACGCTTGGCAGCCTAAGGGTTAAAAGCAAAGCTATACAGACAACAAATTCAATGAGGCTAAATTAAGGGAGTTGTCTTCGAAAGGATAGAAACATTGTGGGCAAAGGAGAAAATGCTGGTTACTCGCATTTTCTCTTTATCTTACAATGTTTTAACCCTTTCAAAGGGTTTTTTTTTTTTTTTTTTTATGGTCGTTAAAACTAGGAATTATGTGGTGAAAGGTTAAAGAATTAATTGTCTTCCAGACGACATAATTTTAGACTCGTCCAAATTGAAATAAGAATACTAAAATAATCTGGCACAAACATCGAATTTTTTTTTTCAGGATTATAAGAGAAGGAGAAAATACTGGTAACCGGCCTTTCTCTCTACTGATTCACCACCATATATGGTCCACCAGTTGCCCCTTACGCTCTGTACCAGACGATAAAATTAAAAACTTGTCCAAGTTGTAAGAAATTGCAGGCGACATATTGAATGTCCCTCATATGATTGGATTTGTCTTTTAAAGGGCAGAAAAACTTTTCTGGAAAAAAAAAAGAGAAAGTAATGAGTTTGTTTTAACCCTTAGGCTGCTGATCGCGACTCACGGACCTTTTGCGAATAGTGTAGATCAAGATCAGACTGCACAGAACGTGCAGTCTGATCTTGGATCTACACTATCCGATAAGGAGATGTTTCCCAAGCCCCCATAACTTTAAAAATACCAATATTTTGGTTTTTACCATCACCTTGAAAGTTGCATTTAAGTTATTTACCAGGATAAGGGTTAAAGCCTTCTCCCATAGAGTCAAAGAATCCAGAGATTGTCTGGCAACAGATAAAACCATCTTTTGCAAACTGCAAATTCTAATGTTCCTTACCTAGACGTAACCCCTTACCAGTGTGTTAACGACGCCGCGGAAAACGTTTTTGAAAATATTGTCAGAAAAGGAGAAAATGCTGACAGACAGAATTTTTTTCATTTCCCACAATGTTTTCTACACTGTCAAATTCAATCATTTTACCCAAACTTTATTTGCCGTCTGCTAATGCCCTGGAATTATGCGGGTGTAGCGTTCCATCGTCTGGTGAAAAGTTTAATTCTTTACAAAACGAAAAAATCCTGGACAATTCGAAATTCAAAGCATTTGCTTACGACAAAACAGATGTAGATCAAATGATAATTTCTATCTTAGAAATGGTAGAAAACACGGTGGTAAAGTCAGAAAATACTTGTTACCAGCATTTTCTCCTTTTCTCGCAGTGGTTTCAGGGTCTTTAAAACACAGGGTTGTTGGGTAAGGGTTAATTAATATGAGCCACCATACCCACGCATTCTGACCATCCCGCCCTCGACATATGGCCCGCAACATGCGAAATGAGACATTCGGACATTTGCGTAAAGTGTCGTCTCGGATTAGCCTGCGCAGTCCGTGCAGGCTAATCCGAGACGGCACTTTACGACAACATAAGATTTTTTCATACAGTAGACTTTCGTGAAACAGAAATCACACGAAAACGTGAAGTGTCGTCTCGGATTAGTCACAGACTGCACAGGCTGATCTGGGACGACACACTTCTACGCATATGTCCGAAGGTCCCTTTTCGTGTGTTGCACGCCATATTGTTTCATCTCTGCTATACCCTATAAACTCTTCTATGATAGTATTTCAGAGATCACAACATTAAAAGCATTTGCAGGTATATTAAATGTGGCTTATACGACGGAATTTGCCGTTGAAAGAGTAGAGGAAACACTAGGGTATTGGAAATGAGTATAATGGTTGTCACTAGGTTTTCTTTCTCATTTTTTCACAATGGAATCAAAGCCTTCATCTAAAGCATCTTATAAAAACTGAGTCGGGTCAAAGGTTAAAGCAACTTTAAAACTCTTTCATTAAAAAACTGTAATTCATCGAGCTATTGAATTTGTGCAACGGTCTTCTGATCAAAGGGAAATAACTTGACAAGCATTGATCCTATTGAAGGGTTAATTCCCTTTCTATCCATGCTTCAGGAAAAATGAAGCCTCGAACTGCCGATCGCAAGTAAAATCAAAGCGTTGAAAGCACTGCTGTGGCATTTATCGAGAGAGCCATTGTGAGGAATTAATAATTTGAAAAATAAAGAATAGAATAAGTTTCAAATTATTCGCTTGAAGGTCAACCAACTATATAGTCATGCACAATCCAATAGAGTAGTTTGCAATCTTGTGGGAGAACAAGTCCGGGCGAACAAGACCAGGTACGAATAATCCGAGGAACGAAATTGTTTTGGGACGAACAAGCAAGGAATCGGGCAGTCAGGAAACAAAGATTGTGTGTATTAATAATTTGAAAAATAAAGAATAGAATACGTTTCAAATTATTCGCTTGAAGGTCAACCAACTATATAGTCATGCACAATCCAATAGAGTAGTTTGCAATCTTGTGGGAGAACAAGTCCGGGCGAACAAGACCAGGTACGAATAATCCGAGGAACGAAATTGTTTTGGGACGAACAAGCAAGGAATCGGGCAGTCAGGAAACAAAGATTGTGTGTATTAATAATTTGAAAAATAAAGAATAGAATAAGTTTCAAATTATTCGCTTGAAGGTCAACCAACTATATAGTCATGCACAATCCAATAGAGTAGTTTGCAATCTTGCGGGAGAACAAGTCCGGGCGAACAAGACCAGGTACGAATAATCCGAGGAACGAAATTGTTTTGGGACGAACAAGCAAGGAATCGGGCAGTCAGGAAACAAAGATTGTGTGTATCACTTCGCTCATAGAAGGCCTTAGCGGATCAAACTATTTTTTTGATAAAAGAATAAGTATTTCCATGATGGATGGCCTAATCCAATTTATTTCAATACGCCGTTTTCAATTTCATATCTGAGTGCAATCGAAACACTTTTTTGTCTTAGAAAAATTGAGTCTAATTAGGTTTACTTCCTCCGGTTTTGCACAAACTACGATACATTATTTTTAAAATGCCGTTTTGAACTAATGGTGGCATTGTCTTCGACAAATGCCACAAAAACTTTCGCATTCAGTGTAGGGCAGTGCCAGACTGCTCAAAACGTACATTCTGATCTTATGTTTACGCTGGCAACTTTATTGAAATAGACAGAAATGTGAAACTGTCCGTTTTGTTTTTTTAAATCTCTCAACCCTTTACCACACAAGTCAAGTTTAAACGACGGAGAAGGAAAGTTTTTGATAACACTGCGGGAAAAAGAGAAAATGCTGGTTACAAGCCCAACAATGCAAGACGTTAACGATATGTCTAGCGAGATAATTCCTGGTAAGTTTAGCAGTATTCGGCGGTGCATTATCATGGTAAAGTTGACCAAGTTTTACTCTCAGGTTATTGCTCCTTTCTGCTAACAGAACCGTGCATAGGAATGCAAGACCGCATACTGTCATACCGGATGCGTAGCTAAGAATGTAGTAAAGATGAAATCCAATTATTCTTATTTGTTTTTCTATGTTAGCAAAATAGATGTCAGCACCTCGAATAGCCAAACCCACCTTTGACAATTATTTAGACAACGTAATCAAGATCAGACTGCATTTTGCTGACAATGTAGATCAAGATTAGACTGCACAGAACGAACAATCTGATCTTTGGTCTACAATGTCCCTTATGATAGTTTTTATTGTCTGACAAAAGTAATTTGAAATTGAGATGATTTGGTCTCTTTTCTCGATAGAGAAAGCGCATTTCGTTTCTTTATGCTTCTATGCTTAATGTTGAAGCCCGGGCTTCTGGGCGCCCGCCTGGCTGCGCACCAGTATATTAACATGTATTTATACCGCTATTATTAACGTCTCACCCTGGCCGGCTTGCTCACCGGACGTCTCACCCTGGCCGGCTTGCTCACCGGACATGAATCACATTGAATATTTATGGGTTTCTTTTTCAAACATATTTTCTGCTATTAGCCCTTTTCTTTGCTGCCATTTTTATGTGGACAACTTTCTTTTCAATGACACGTACATTGCCAGAATAAAGGCGTTAAATGAAAGAGTTGATTTTATAAATCAGTTTTAATTTTCCTGCCAGACATATATCTTTACCAAACGAAAAAAATTTAGACTGGTTCAAATTGAAAGCATTTGCAGACGACAAAATAAATGTGACTCAAAAATTGAAATTTGTTTTTTGGAAGGACAGAAAATATTGTGGGAAAAGGAAAAAAATGCTGGTTACCAGCATTTTCTCGTTTTCCCACTATGTTTTCAAAAGTCCTTTTCTTCAGGGTTGTTAAAACTCGGGATTATGTGGTAAAGGGATAAGAATAAAATCTATTGACACGATAATTCTTCATACATGTATATTTATCTACCAGCCTTCTCAGAAGGTATTTAATGGTCGTTTTATTTCTGCAAAGCACACCAAACTAAGGGGAGAAAATGTAAATAAGAATTGACACACAACTGGTTCGGTTTTTCCGAGAATTCAAAGTGGTCTTAGCGAAATATCCCCAGGGACGCACACGTGGATTGGTGCACTGATCATCTTTACATTACAAAAGTTAAATGAAATGATTAAACAAGCAAGCATTACAACCGCATATTCCACTAATATTTCTTGAAAGTGTTATCAGTGTTTTAACTCTTTAGCAACCAAAAAGAATTTTATTACGTTTATTAGTAATCATACGGTAATAATACGGTAATAATACGGTATTTAACTGAGATAGTGTTCCGGCCACGCATGCGCATCAGTGTGTTTCCGCTATCGCTTAGCGAAAACGTGGTTTCTGGACGTAGTCCAAATAATACTTTAGCGTAGCTGGGATTTTTTATGTTTTGGCGATATTTGTCATCTCGCCAGAATTCTTTACCACGTTCTTTTCTCGGACGTAGTTCGGGACCGTGTTTCCGGTGAAATCCGGTTTTATTGTTGTGTTTTTTTCTTACTTGGTGAGAAAAATGGCCGACACGGAGGCCGATAAAAAGAAGAAAACAAAAACGCCGGCTAAGAAGCCCGATGAAATTAGCGACAAAGTGCCACTAAAACCGATAACGAAATCTGTGACGCCGTCGTCGAATGATTTCAACAATAATTTAATACTGGGGTGTTTGAAGAACACTCAGGCTTCGCAAACCGCATTAGCCGAGCGAATGGATAATTTCGAGCAATTAGTAGTATGACGATTACGATAACCAAGATCTCGAAGATGAACCATCTTCTATACGACCTAGATTCGGAGAATCTTGTTCTGAATTGTCTGAGCAACCAAGTAGGTTTGCGGATTTGTCAAAGAAATTCAAGGCTACCGAAGTCTGTGATGACGATGTTGACGAATGTTTGGCAGAAAAAGTCAACGAAGTGTACAGGAAAGGAATGGATGCGGAAAAAAAAAAAAAATATATTAACAGTTTGTGCGTGATGAAGTTTGTCCCAGGCCAGAAAATTGTGATGGCCTCATTACTGCTAAGATGAACAAGCTTGTTTGGGACGTCATGTCAGCCCAAAGTCGTACTGTGGACAAAAAATTGCAAACAATTTGTACGTCTGTTGTTAAAGCTGCGGTGTGCTTAACAAAAGCAATGAATTTAGGAGCAATAATTGAAAAGGCACTCATGGAAAAAGACATGGACATAAACATGTCAGGAATTATAAATGGATGCCATGATACCATGGGTCTCATGGGGCATGCCAATTATCAAACAAACATGTTTAGAAGGGACCTGTTGAGGCCAGAATTAAAGACAGAATACGCACATCTATGCACTCATTCTTTACCCGTCACCCAAGAGTTATTTGGAGATGATGTATCTAAGACGGCCAGAGAAATTGAGGACACATCCAAAGTCCGTGACAGAATGGCTAGGTCAGCTATAGTAAGGGGTAATTTTAGATCACGACCTTGGAAACGTGGACGTTTTCGTGGATCATTAAGGGGAAGAACAAGTCAGTCTTCATACACAAATTACAGGACCACGGAGTCAAAAAACTTCAGTCGTCGAAAAACTAAAAAATCTTATCATGCAAGTAAGTATTAACAACACTTTCACAGCAGGTAGGTTGGAATTGTATGTCTCGGAATGGGAAAAGATCACCTCAGATAAAAATATCTTGGAAATGGTTAAAAATTGTCACAAAACATTCCAATATACATGTTGTCCAAATGGAATAAGTCATGGACCTCTCTGGTTCACAAAATTGATGAAGCCTGCTTATGCAAGTTTAAGAAATATTGGCCATATGACCACAGGTTTTATCGATGACAGCCTGCTGGGGGGGGGGGGGGGGGGGGGGCTTTCTGAAAATAGGTGCTATTTAAATATCTGATACCATTAGTTTGATGGTCCGACTTGGGTTTATCATGAATTTAGAAAACCAGTTCTCAAACCTACGAAGGGGATAGTCTTTCTTGGAAATGTGATAGATTCGGAAAAAATGTTAGTATATCTACCTGAAGACAAAAAAATACTCATTAAGCATGAATGTAAAAATTATTTGAAGCTACTGAATCAACTATGCGACAGGTATCCAAAGTGATTGGACTCATGGTAGCTTCATTTTCAGCAGCTGATTATGGTAAAACCTATTATAGGGAAATTGAAATGGCAAAAATACACTCTTTGAAGGTAAATTATGGGAATAATGATGCCGAAATGTCAATTACTACGCAAATGAAATCAGATTTGAAATGGTGGTTTGAAAATATTGATTCACAAGTCAGGGTCATTGATAGAGGGCAACCAGTATTGACTATCCAGACCAATTCTAGTCAATCCGGCTGGGGTTTTAAATGTCAAAACCTTGTATCAGGTGGTCGATAGACACTGTCAGGAAGCTCAAAACATATTAATGTTTTAGAGTTTTAGAGCTGAAAGCTATTCTGTTTTCATTGAATGCATTGAAAGACAAGGACAAGCATATAAAAATTTTGTCCGACTCATCTACTGCGATCTGCTATGTCAAAACTATGGGTGGATGCAAATCAGTAGAGTGCAATCTTGTGAGCAGACAAATCTGGCAATGGTGTTTAAAAGACAAGTCATGGATCACCACTGCACATATACCAGGTTCACAGATTGATGCAGACAAACCATCACGAACTTTTAATGACAAACTTGAATGGGAACTAGATAGAGATGTATTTCGAAAACTTTGTGACATTTGGTCTACACCAACTGTGGATTTATTTGCTTCCAGGCTAAATTATAAGATTGAGTGTTTTTGCTCTTTTAAATCTGATCCAAAGGCATCATTTGTAGATGCTTTTTCTTTGAATTGGAAATATTTTGAGCTGAATTACATTTTTCCTCCTTTCAGCATGATCAATCGCTGTATTTGCAAGATTCAGAAAGACAAAGCACGAGCTATGATAATAGTACCACACAGCCTTGGTTTCCAAGCATTTTGGCAATACTGATAGATCACCCTCGAATTCTTCAGCGAAGCAAAAATCTGATAACAATGCCTCATTCCAACAAGCACATCCACTGTGGCAGAAAATGGTGATGATAGGGTGTTTAGTTTCAGGAGATCGTTCCGAGATCAAGGCTTTTCATCAAAAGCGACCAGTATTCTCATATCATCCTGGAGAAAATCTACTAAAAACAAGTACTAGTCTTATATATCAAAGTGGCTACTCTTCTGCTGTAAACGGAAAGTTAGTGAAGTTTCTCCCAGTGTGAAAGACATCATTGAATTTCTGACTGAGCTTTATGATAAAGGCAATAGTTACAGTACATTAAATTTAGCAAGATCAAGTTTATCGTCAATTGGTATCACTGTGGAATCACACCCGGCGGGGTCTCATCCATTGATTATTAGATTCATGAAAGGAGTCTACAATCTGAGACCACCAAGACCTAGATATTCAAAAATATGGGACGTCAATCTAGTTCTGTTACCTACGAAAGCTTTCTCCTGTGAAACAACTGACTTTAAAAGATTTGACACTTAAGCTTGTTATGCTTATGGGTCTTACAAATGCAGCACGTGTTGATACACTTCACAAATTAATTGTTACAAATCTTCAAAAGTTAAAAACAGAATTCGTATTACAAGTTGATGGGCTACTCAAGCAGGGCAGATCAGGCCATGATTTCTCTGTTTTATCATTTAAAGCTTTTCCGCCAGATAGGCGGCTCTGTGTATATTTTGTGTTGAAAGAATAATTACTTTCTACGAAACCATTGCGTGACAAGAATCACACAAGGCTGTTTTTAAGTTATGTTAAACCTCATTCACCCGTGATTACCAGTACAATTTCTCGGTGGATAAAGACAGGCATGGCAAGGGCCGGCATTAATATAAAATTATATGGACCTCACAGTGTTCGATCTGCCGCAACATCTAAAGCAAGTGAAAAAGCTGTGCCAATACAGGAAATTCTCCAAGTTGCTGGTTGGTCCCATGCAGAAACATTTAGAAAGTTCTACAACAAACCAGTCCAAAATGTAGGCACTTTTGCCTCAGCCATCTTAAAAGCATAGACATGGTTTGTTCTCTTTTATTCCGCTCTCTTATCTTTGTTGTGGCTTTGAAATCTCAGTTAAATACCGTTTTATTACTAATAAACGTAATAAAATTTAAAAATTAAACTAGACTTACCTGGAAGTTGAAGTTTAATTGTAATTTTATAAGTTAAATAGTAATAAGGAGGGATTTAACTGTCTCCCTCCCACCCAACAAATCTGCTTCAACTTCCATCACAATGAAGTCTAAATGAAGGGGCCTTACATTTGTTCACACATTCATCATTTCATTCTAACCAAGTGAATCCAAAAAAGACAGCTTCAAAAACTGATGCGTGGTCGGAACACTATCTCAGTTAAATCCCTTCTTATTACTATTTAACTTATAGAATTACAATTAAACTTCAACTTTCAAGTAAGTCTCGTTTAATTTTTAAATTAACACTTGTCCAAATTGAAAGCATTTGCGGACGGCAAAATGAATGTGACTCAAAAATGATAATTTGTTTATCCACGGATAGAAAATATCGTGGGAAAAGAAGAGATTGTTGGTTACCTGCATTTTCTTCTTTTTCCACAATGTTTTCAAGTCTTCTTCTAAAGGGTTGTTAATACTGGGACTATTTGGTAAAGGGTTAATTTTAAAATATATTATGCCACGTCCAGTTTAGTATTAACAGTCAAAATACGAGAAAAAGAGGAATTTTACATAACAGCTGGCTACTCAAATTATCAAGTCATTTCTACAGAACTCACTACTCTGTCACCGCTGAACATTTTTACGAGTTAGTCTTTGTAGTAAGGCAGTCAGTGGCTAGAGCAGAATGTTCTAAGTGATTATTCCTCGAAAGTATTTATAAATGATCGCATTCACCATTGTAACATAACACTGTTGAATTAGCCTTAAACACCAAACAAACATAACGATTTCTTATTCTAATGAGGATTCTATGTCTGCTAGGAGATTTTCTAAATGAATAGGATAGCTTGTGGACGTAGGTGGACCAGTCTTGAAATCTTTGTACTCGAAAGAAGAAATTGCTTGAAAACTCGGGGGTTCTTGAATCACGTGAGGATATTTCAGTCGTCCCTATTAGACAAATGTTGAAATGTTAAACTGTCAACAATTGCGTGACATGTCGAACTAGAATCGTATCGTATTGTTATTTTTCCAGAGTCATCTGTAATATCTTCAAATGAATCTTTTTGTATTGTTTGTACCTGTAACTCCATAAAACTCATATTGACCGGTTCTAACTCAATCATTAGGCAGTACTCATCTTCTGAGCGCTTAAGTGAAATAGGGCTTTCAAGCTCTATACGTAAAGGATTCTTTTGGGCAGTAACGATATATTCCTGAAATATATCAATTTCTTCAATTGTAACTGTGGCTTTAAGTTGACGTCCACCCATATCATACATATTATTCTTTTGGTGGTTTGAGCCAAAGAAAGAAACTTGGTTTCTGATCCCTCCTTTTTGAAGGTCAGACAGCTGGATGCTCGTCAAAATAATGTCGATTGCCGGCTGCAAAGTCAGGCACTCAGTGGCATGTAAAACATAAGTAGATACACTGTGCTTGCTTTGTGATACTTGGACATCTATCTGTGGAGGGATACGTGAGATCCTAGAATTGCAAAGTATATCGTCATATTCTTCGTCGTCGTTGTTTACGATGGCTTCAATAATATCCTCCGTTTCCTGAAATGTGTAATAACCTTTCCTTTTTGTACAGCTTATGAATTCCTTCACAGTCATCGCTGGGGTTCTGAGATAAAAGAAAGCCTCACCAAGGGTATGTCTAAGAATGGTTCCCTCACTAGAGTTACATCTCTTCTCAGCCCATTGCATAGATCTTTCGAATATTTGGTTTTCATGTGTGAAAAATGTATCACCCTTAAGTATAAATGTAAGACACTCCAATGAAATTTCAAGGAATCCCTCGCTTTCAAGAATTTCTACTGAATTCTCGTCGATAAATCTGCTGGCTGATGTCGTCAATTCTTCATTTTCATAGAATAGCGCAAGATCAAGGAGTGAACAAGAATTTTCAGTTGTAAGATTTTCAGACAGTTGAGAAAAACATCTATCTACGACATGGTTTATTTGATATTTATGGGCGATTTTGAGAGTTTGCACAAGGTTGTCGACCTCTGATGAGAGTTCATCACTATATATGGATCTGAAATGGAAGATTGTAGAGTCTTTGATGTTATCTCTTGTACATATTTAGAACATTCTTTATTTGCAACATAAATATCATTATACCAGGAATAATTCAGACATTACTGGGCTGAAAGTATGACGAGTTGCGAACCAGCTTTTCCTTTTCTTGTATTGTTATAGATATTCAACTTGCCCGAAGGCGATGGATCTCAATTACTTAAAATATGGACGAAATATAAACAAGAGCCGCGCATTCTGGCACCAACGCTCGACTTCAGTTGCTTTTTAATAGACTTCTACCAAATTTCTTCAAATTATAGGCCTGGAGTCAGAATTGAACCCGCCCCAGGAGGTACAAGTTTGACCAGGACTTATATAGTGAAAACTTTATTCAGTGTTAATTTTAACTCGAAAAAGGGGCAAAACTGTGCCAGAAATGTTTTGAGGGTTACCTGCCGTTCTGATATGGGTTCCCCTATAGATACATGTAGTTAACAACTAGTCTGAGCTTGAAGAAACACCTTCAGTGCTGGCTGAGATATAAGAAAGGTCAAAGTTTTTGCAGCACGACCACCACAGAGACACAGACGTGTACGACTGGCCCATGACAATACCTCGACGTTTTCTTCGTTTTCAGCCGAACTAAAAAGGAAAATTTTACATCTTAGCAATATAGCACTGTAACTTTCAGAAAAAACACGTTCAAATTTAAAGCAATAATCTATATGTTCACTGGTTTTAACATAGATTATTAAACAGACAAGAGATATGCTCTAGACTGATGTAATGAAGGAAGTGGCTGAAGCAAGGGTATTGGCAAAGAGCTATGTGTCACGCAATGTTGGTAAAATTATTTACGAGTATTTAAACTCCCATAACATTTCGCTGTTCTTATATTACAAGGACTTAGCTTTATCGTGTACATCCTGTGTCCACGCTTATGACTTTCGGATTCGTGCTCAACTGTGGTTGTGCCCAAAGCTTAAGTTACATTGATGCCTCTGATTGAAAGAAAATTTGAAAATAGGAATTCAGTCTTATGAAGGAAACAACAGAAAAAAAGAATCGTAGTATAGGCTAGAGGGGGCACATTTTTTAGAAAAGAATCGGAATCATTCAAGTGAGGCGGGAAATTCGGCTTATTTCGCCTTGTTATGCAATGTATCACCAGGAAAGGAAATATCCAACTTTAGTTCTATTTTAGCTATCATATTCCTGCCTGTGTATCTGTGCGTGGCCGCTAGCAGATAACGTTCTTTGAACATACATGTTTGAATGAACATGACGATATGTAGCAGACGATATTGTCTAGAAGTTGTTTATTTTTGCGGTTAAGCACGATGTCAAAGGGAGGATTAATTGATTGATTGAATGGTGTTTTACGCCGCTTTCAATAATATTTCAGTTGTATCCCGACAACAGCTCACTTATTCATGTACGTATTATTTGGCCAATACAAGGTTCGGGCTCTGAAGTGTCTTGCCCAAGGACACTCCACGATTAAAAAAAAAAGAAGAACAACAGAGATTCCAGTGAGGCTCATACATGACCTATGGGAAAGGGAAAACCTAGACCTGCAGGACGGGCTAGCAGACGACATTAAGCAAACAGAAATATCTTTTATATGGAGTTCCTTTGCAGCATTACTGGAGTTAAGCATCATACAAGTAAATTTTCATTCCTTCGACAAAGGGCTACTAATATTGGGTAACTTGGGCAAATGAATGTGATTCTGATTTTTTAGCCGATAATCATTAACCTTACCAAGTCTGTCATCTTTGTGGTCGCATTATTTATGAGGCTTTTTTTTTTTTTTTTTTTTAATCGGTTGACATTTTTTGGGGGAGAGGGGAGTCTTAAAAAAGACTAATAACAAGATAAATGATTTACAAACTTTATTTAAATGATATCATAACAAGTTTACGTTAATATTTATACATATACATATATTTTACTAGAAAGCTATCAAATAGAACCTTTAAATTAACATACATAATCTGATCTCAAATGCTTCAATTTCAATAGCCATATGGAAATGAATTGAATTCTTTTGAGATAACCCTCTTGTCAAAAACAATTCTATAATCTTTCGTTTCGGTCTTTGTAATGGTGTTGCATGTATCCGTATTTCTAGCAATTTTATATTTCTCTAACACTTTAATACAGTGGTTTTGCTTTTGAGCGGTAACCATTTCTTTTAACGTGTCAAAGTTTATATAAGGAGATTTTTTAAATTAAGGGTTATCCCCTGAACTTTGCAAATAGAAGATTGACCTTTCCTGTTAGGCCTTGCCAGGAAATATGCATAATTTTTGCCCCCCCCCCGACCCCGTTCACAAACTTAGTGATTTTATTATTTGGAGCTTCGTTCATTAAGTCACCTAGGAAATCATCTAAAGAAGGATCCCACTCAACAGGGGAAGAGGTGAACACAACAGAATCAGTATCACAATAAAGAACCCTGTCACCTAGTGGTTGTAAGTAACAATAAAGTTTTAATCGAGCTTATGCTGTTGTATAGGCTGCAGCAACTCCATTAGTTCTGCACGAAGCTTCTATAAATTCTTTACTGTATGCCCACTCAAGCTGCACTACCTCATCGTTTATAAAACAAACGTTTTTAATTTCTTGCTGATCAGAAGTCATCATGTCAATGAACTGCACAGGGTCATCAATGTAAGTCGTTTGTGTCAGGTTTGAACGCTGACCAAATTTCCCCCAGAATGAGTTTAAAATTATTTTTGCTAGCAACCTCAAACCCGGATTTTCTTTTATTTCGTCATAATTTAACATAATGCCTTCTCTTTCAAAATACTGTTTAATATACATTTGTTTCTCTGTTTCTGATTTGCATCAGTCAGGTCAACCGCTTGCCTGTTGTTTAACCTTCAGAAATGTGTTGAGGTATTCGGTAAAGAGGTCACCTGTTTTGGTGCTAGGATCATATTGTGCTATTTCATCAAAATGCCAAACTTCATAAACTTTCAGCAGCTCATTACCCTGGGCTAATGAAATTTTCACTTCATCGGTAACCCATGTTCCTGTAATGGCCCTATCATCTTGTGTGTGTTTGGTAACATTATTTTCATATGTTTCACTGCAAGTACGACAAAGACTGAAAATAAGTTTTCCGTTGCACTTTGTAGGTAAAACAGGAATATAAAGGTTCCTTGGTGGCAGAGTCTTACATTTAACCAAACCCTCATATGGGTTATGTCCTCAAAATTTTCACTGATGATGTGAGGATTCCCTGTTTTGTTAATGCAGGGGTAAAGGGAAGTCACGTCATAATATTTGATGAGTTTGTCTTCCGTGGCTTCTGCATACGTTTTAAATGCTTCAGTGCGTCCATCATAAAACGCATCTCTAGGTTAAATGGGTGAAACAAAGCCTAATGAATCAATATATTTCTGCATAGTTTGGTTACTTTTCAACTGTTTTTTGAATTCACGTGCCCAAATGCATTCATAAAGATAACCCTGTGACTCAATGTATTTCTGTTTTTCTAAAGTATGCATATATGATTCAGACATGGATAGCCCATTGACTGGATTTATTGTGCTTTTAGAGAAACACGAGGGACAACCATGCCAGAAATCACCATGATCCTCGAGAAATACTTTATTACCACCCTTAATTTCAAAGTACTCGTCTATCTTGTGCGGCCCAATCTGTTCTTTGCCCTGATTTCGGTCATGTTGAATATAAATTTGTCTTTCAAATGCAAGATAAGACAACAACTGATAAGTCATGACAGATTGTTTAGCCTCAGGTCGATAACCATAGGAAGGGATGATGCCAATAGTTTCGTGGTCAAGGAAAAGATCCCTGAACACAAGATTGCAAGCGGAAACGACTGATAGGCATTTCTCAAATGGGTCTATCCAATCATTTTCTTTTGTTTTGGTCAGGTTTTTAAAAAGTATCTTAAACTTAAGACAACATTTCCAAAGTATATCAACATCTGACTGACAGTAACGCAAAAGTTCAGTTTGAAGTACAAATGTTTTTTTTTTTTTAAATGGCATTGTACCATTTTATAAAGCTCTTGCGTGCTTCGGGCTTCATACTATCAGGGTTATAATATTTTATGTCAGGTAAATTGTCGAGTTCTGACAATTGATTTTCAGCTGTATTATACAGATGTGGGAAGTAACCCTCTGCAAGTTCAGTTTCCCCAAATGCTTTCGGCATGTCAGCAAGGGCCATGGGGATAAAACTCAGGGAATCAACTAATCTGATTTTGAAGGAAGGCACTGGAATTGACATGTATTTTGATCCTGTTGTGATCACCTCTGGCAGAATAGCATTGTCGAACAAAAATTTTATGACAGGGTAACTTTCATATCCCTTAAAATTGTGACAAAAATTGGTGAAGCTCTGAAGCTAGTTCTTCTTGAATCTGGAGACCTCTGCGAATATTGTCCCACTGAGGATGCTTTTCCACGCGTGCCATAGCTGTTACTAAGGATCTCGCGCAACAAATTTCATCTGTGTTCTTTATTTGAATAATGCTCTTCTTGTTCTGCAACATTTGTGTTATGTCCACCGTACGCTTCATTCTATATCCAGAACCTATAACGTTTGAAACATGAACCAATTCTATACCGAAACTTTCGTCAACGACAAACTGTTCATACGACTGTAACACTCCTTCTATTAATAGAAGTCTATCCACTATTAAAGACGATCTCGGCGTGAATGGCAACACAGCGGCGTAGTTCAATTCCGTACTGTCCATAGAAACTCTCACCAAATCCTTGGCCGGTATGCTTTCTGTAATTCTTGTCACAATGCTCTGAAATAATACCTTCCGCGTTTTTAAAATGTTAGGTTAATCCTTCACCTCTAGGTCCTTGATGTTGATCATATAGCAGGAAGCCATTGTCTTAAACTTTTAAGTTCTCCTTGAAGGCACTCTGGACAGTGGTGTGCATTTTCGCTAGCATGCTCTTTCAGGTGTCTGTCAAGATTTTGCCAGCGAGTGAAAGTCTTCTTGCAACTTGCGCAAATGAATTTTTTTCCAGCGGTTTTCTATCCTTCTGTGTTGAAGAAGCTGGCAAAGTTTTGGGTAACTAGCGTCACATTGTTCGCAAGTATATGCCATCTTGACGGTTTTAACTCTAGAATTATAATAAGACACTGGCATTAGTTTTCTGCCTTTATACAATAATGAAAGTAAAATCTAAGTTTACAAGCCGACATGATATAAATGGTCTTCAAAATCGGAGCCAGGCGAGACTAAAGAAATGTCAGGCGAGACAAAGAAAAGCACTCCCTGTCATTGGGAGAAGATTCCTGGAACAGTACTCCTCTACTCGACAATCTATTTCGAATGAAAAAGTCTTCCTAACACCAACTTATTTATAGATGTCGGAAATGCCCTTGTTTGACTGCGTAAAAATGGTACATTTTGATTGGCTGTTAAAAAAGAAGGACAGTGGAGGTAAACTATTTTATAGGACAGATTCTGTAAAATTGGTCATATCGGGGCTAGCCGTCAAATACCCAACATGCATTCTACACAGTGTCCAGATTGCCACCAAGAATTCTCAAGGAGAGATGTCATGTTAAGACATACGCGGAAGAAGCATGTAGAAATCAGTGATGCGTATCCGCAGAGCATTGAAGCATATCCGCCGCCGCCGCAGGGAGGTCAAGTTTATACGCCGCCGCCGCCGCTGCTGCCGCCGCCGCAGGGAGGTCAAATTTATATGCCGCCGCCGGCACAACAGGGCAGCCAAACGTATCCACCACCAACGACCTTCGTGACGCACAGTGATGTCGCTTTGATTCTATACCATCCGTTTACCATGATAGTCTCGGGACCCACAGGCAATTTGTGCTATTATTCTTGTGTTTGTACAATCTTTCATTTTTGATTTGCATATACATTCAAGCTGCTATTTTCATTTTTGGATTACTATATGTACCAGAAACACAGTACTGACATTAATCCTTGCTCGTAAGATAAATAAAGTACTCGTTTGTTGTAAATAAATACTTAATTATGATTTTATAGGTACTCACAATTTTGACAGTACTGAAAAAACAGCGCAGAAGATTTGAACTAATCTGGTGGTTATTGATTAAACAATACATAAATTACTTTATTATCTGCCTGTGGAAAGACATCTTTAGTCAAGGACCTATTACATCACCACGAGTAAGATTCAGCCGAAAATACGTACGATAGTTTGGCTATATAGACGGTTGCAGCCCACATATGAAGAAAAACAAAACAGTGTGTCACCAAAGGTGGAACTTATTGAGGGCATTCCATCAGATTTGGAGGACGATGAATATTTTGATCCGAAAGTCAATAATTCACTGATTCTGGATGACTTGATGTCGATGGCAAGCAAAGACAAACGAATCAACGATTTATTTACCGAAGGATCACACCATAGAAATTTGTTTGTCATTGCTATCATTGCTATAAACCAGCATTTGTATGCCAAAAAAGATCATACCCAGAGAAGAAATTGTCATTACCTGGTGTTGTTTATTAATTCGGTGGACAAACAATCTATTACGTTGGCAAATCAAATGTACCCGGGCAATATAGATTTATCTATGAAAACCTTCATTGAAGCCACCAGAGATCCTTATGGGTGTCTATTTGTGGATCTAAAACCTTATCTAAGGAATGTAACAGATTGCTACAAGATGTAAAAACGGACAAAAATCGGAAAAAAACTGACCAATCGGAATCTGGTATCGGACCTACATCCTACGAAAAAGGAAAACTATGAACAAATATTTCATTCTTGTGCTGAAACCCAGACTGATCAGATCAACGGTGAACGTTCTGCTGACTTTGATCATTTACAAAACGAGATGGCTGAGAAAGTGAATGCTTGTGAAAACTGTGGTATTATTTTTGACACTCCACACGATGTACAAAGACATATCAAACGTGGACACTGTTCTGAAAAGGAAGAACCGCAACGAAAAAGAAAAACAATTGGAGGACTCAGGAACAGACCATGAGACCAATTAGGAGCCAGATGAAAATGAAGGCTTTATAAATTTGTGGTAAAAAGCCAAGGAAAATGGGGAAAAGAAATTCGAACAATTCAAAGACCGTTACTTGGCTGATGGGGAGGGGTGAAAAAGATGCTACAGATATGGCGGAAAAGCTGATGCAATCGTTACAATGACTGGCATTTTTCCTGTTTATAAACACAGCTGCTTGAGAAATATTTTGTACCCATGAACAACAGTGGAATACACCGCCATATCAACAAGAAAATAACAGATCTCGTTTCAAAAGGGCCATCGTTAACAAAATGTGACGAAGAAAGTTTTGAGAAAAAAACATCGAACAATTTGACAGTTTATTTGACATCGTAAATGACGAGAGTGAAACGGAAGAAACTAATGAAAGTAGAGACTGAAATAGAATAAATTCAGAGAAACTCTTTCAGTTTTTTCATTTATCAGCACAGCCTTCTGCAGTGAGGATATGACTTCGCGGGAAAACTACTTAAAAAGGATTTATTACAATCCGTCACAACCAGCGGGCTTTGCAGGGCCACAAAATTTATATGCATTTGTGAAAAATGAAGGAAAATACGACATCGGTATGCACAGAATTTGCAAGTTCCTACAGAAGCAGGAAGCATTCACCCTACACAAACCAGTGAGACGTCGTTTTACGCGTAATCACGTTATAAGTGCAGTAATTGACGATTTGTGGATGTGTGATTTGATCGATATGGCGACATTTGAGACATGGAATGACGGAAATAAATACATACTCCTCGTAATAGATGTCTTTTCCAAGTACGTGTGAATGCGAACAAGACTGGAAAACTTGTGGCTGAGGCATTTACGGACATATTTTCAAAATCGAACAGAAAACCTGACCGCCTGACAAGGGTCCGGAATTCAACGCACAAGTAGTACAGCAGTTGATGAGGGAGAAAAATATTCTCTAATTCCCTACACAGAATGAGACAAAAGCTTGTGTTCTGAAAGGGCTATTTAAACCATCAGCAGGAAAATTTACCGATATTTCACTTTCACCGAGGATTATACTTATCTACCGATTCTACAGGATGCAGCGGATAGTTACAGCAAAACATATCACAGAACTATCGGTACTAGTCCTGTCGATGTGAAACATAGTAACCAGGAGGAAGTGCGATTATCATCCTATTTCACAAGAAAAGCAGCAGACGGCAGCAAGCCGTTCAAGAAACGTTTCAAGCTTAAAGCTGGTGATCATGTGCGGATATCCCACCTGACAATAAAGTTTACCCGTGCCTACGACGAAATGTACACTGGAGAACTATTTAAGATGTCAAAACGCTACTTCAGAGGAAGCCTACCCGTGTACAGATTAAAAGATTTGATGAACGAAGAAATCAATGGAACACTCTATCAAAGTGAACTACCGAAGGTGGACATAGAGCCCAGTCGAATGTTGAAAATAGAAAAAAGAACTCAAAACTACAGGCAAAGGACGAAACAAGCAATATTTCGTAAAGTGGAAATATTATCCAACCAAGTTGAATAGCTGGGTGAAAGCATCTGACTTTGAATGATACCCTTTGTATGATCATTTGAATGTAAATACTTGTAAATAAATTGTAAATAAAAGTGTAAAAAGAAATGTCAGCTATCTAAGGTGACATCTCCAGGTATTACCAGTAGGCCCGAGAAGTTTGAAAACTTAAATGATTATGTCTAAATTAATTTCAGTGTCCATGTATAGTTATTAATCATATATTTCACTTTTTGGGCTAGGGGCCCATCAGGGGCCTAGCCCTTTGTAATACCGCTTTTCAGAATTTTGCACAAACGCCGCAACCACTTTTAACTTCATATATGAATATATGCAGTTACGGTTTCTGATTGGCTTAAAATGCAACCATCGATATGATTGGCTGATCGTACCTCAGTACTATTTATTCATCCACAGTGAAAGTTTACCTAGATGCCGATTTGTTACAAGACTTTCGAACAATTTGTGTACATGCACAGACTTGAAATAACAGAAATTGCATTTCAGTGTACAATCTGGTCATTGAGAACACCGTTTGCCATTATGTTGTCGTTGTTGCATTTGAAAGATTAAGTACCATTTTCAGTCCATATTCACGTTTTACCGGGGCGGGGGATGCAAAAAAAATCACCGGACTGGACCGAAACCAACATGATTTCAGTCTA
Source organism: Tridacna gigas (assembly GCA_945859785.2). Classification (NCBI taxonomy): domain Eukaryota; kingdom Metazoa; phylum Mollusca; class Bivalvia; order Cardiida; family Cardiidae; genus Tridacna; species Tridacna gigas. The sequence goes on from OX244029.2 coordinate 35,897,823, forward strand.
CCCTTCTGCTTTCACATTTTTTTTCCTCGTTTACAGTACATTTTCCTTTCAGATATCTATGGTAAGCATAAAGTGTAAGAAAATTATCATGACTAGTGAACAAAAACTATTTTGAGCTAATGTACTTGCTGCTGGCGGTACCGCACGGTAGTTCCGATCATACCGGTGGCAATTGGAAATCCTCCGTTTTAAACGTGTCGTTGGATTTTACATATGATATTCAAAATTAAGGTTTGCAAGGACCTCGAAACAACTGGAAAAAGGCATCACATGGAAACCGCATGCGAAAAGTTTCTTGTTACGTTACAATATTTCTGAAAAAGAGATGTAAATAAGACACAGACCCGAACCTGGCCCATCCGGTGAATTTACCCTCCCCTTTTTCTTCTAAAATACGGCGACTATGTAGCTTGGAGACCAGAAGTTGCTGCAGCACAAGAAAGCAAAATCGTGTTACTTTGCATGAATAACTAAGGTAAGGATTTAATTTTTTATATCATTTATTCACGATATTGCTCTTTTGTAACGTTGACTCGCCCTCGAACGTATTCATGACCAATCGCACACCATGAATGAAGTATATGTATACATGTATCTGATCGTAAAGCCGTGTAAATTTTTGCGTTAATAGACTACATAATAGATTAAATTATAATAGCTTCAAACGTAATTTACATAGATAAATGTGGCAGCATGTCATAATTTACTTTTACAACGCATAGGCCTGCAGTTTGTTTAGAGCTATGGCTTCGACCCCAAGAAGGTTCGACCATAAGGAAAGAAGATAGATTTTCCGGAGAAAATTAGACACAAAGAAAACTCGGTCTTGGGTCAAAACTCTCTCCCAGTTTAATATGATATGTGTACGCTTGTTTACATAATATTGTTCTCATGTTAAAGAAAATGATTTAAATGAAGATCTAATAAATTCTAACTTGAATCTACATTTGGGAAAAACAAATGACCATCGTCATCATAAGACATAGTCTCATGCCATGGTAACTTTGTAGAGTGATACATGTCCATTATGCTTATCTACAAACAACTTCAAAAACGAAATGCAGTGGCCAGAACTTTATGCCGTTGAGCTTAGGTTTTTCCGATCTAGAATAATTGTAAAACAAGAGAATTGTGTCCAGTTTTTGGCTTATATCCATACTGGCCATTTTTAAAGGTTTTAAGACTGCTTGCAATTACCACTATTCACGTGAGCATCTGTAAATGGATGATAGACTATAACTTACATGTTGGCTGAATACAACTTTGATATGATTTACACAATACTGTAAAATTGCACATCTATTTTTAGCTCTGCTTTTTTCGAAGAAAGCATTGAGGTACGGCACTGTCACAGCCCTGGCGTCATCTGTGTCATCCCACTCATCTGTATCTTTGTCGGCATTGTCATGCAAAAACTTTGACATCTTATGATTTCTCTGTTATTACTGAAGATAATTGTTTACTTCAAACTCTGACTAGTTGTTACCAATCAAAAGGAGAACCTAAATATTTTTGACACAGTTACGCCCTTTTTCTTAGAATTTTCACTAAAAGCAAATTCAGCCAAGCGTTGGCACCTGCATGTTGTGCTCTTGTTGTCTTGCTGCACTAGTGACTGTTACAATCACTAGGTCAGTTTGAACTGGTGGAATTTGTGTCTGAAAGAGTAGAAAACATTGTTTGAAAAGGAGAAAATTCTGGTTACTAGTATTTTCTCCTTCCCCCCCCCCCCCCCCCCAATGATTCCAAAAGCTCCTTTTCTCAGGATTTTTAAAGTCAGTTACTGTATAGTAGAAGGTGTTAAAAGTTCAAATAATACCATAAATGTAATTTGCAAAGTTGCTATTGAAATGACATTGGTACACAGTAGCTAATTTTGATGCAGGAAATAGTAGCAATGAGTTAAACGGCTGGTCAAGCACAACGAGGAGCCTTATCAGACAGTGCACAGAACATTGTTTGCAAAAATTATTTGTGTCTTTGGAACATGCTGTATTATTCATGGGTGTGGCAGTTTGATTGTCGCAATTGTTGTACATTTGACAAAGGATTATCAATGTTCACGCATATTGTCGGTCCAGTTTGCAAAAGCAGTCTAGTCAAGGTTACTTAATGTAAAAAAAAAAAAATCACAGTGGTCCCTCATATAGAAGTAACAAACTCAATGAATTTTAACACTTTACCGCACAATATTCCCTGTTTAAGGGTTTTTTTCAAAACAAGGCTTGTAACCAGCATTTTCTCCCTTTCCCACAATATTTTCTACAGTTTCAAAGACAGAAATAATCTTTTGAGCAAAATGTGTATTTTTCGTGTGCAAAGGCTTTAAATGATGTTGAGTCTAAAATGTTGTTGTTTGGTAAAGAGTTAACTTCCTCAAACAAACAATGATGCATGTATTTGATTCAAAAGGTAAATATGTATTAGAATTAAATGAAAGCCTCAATTTTAAAGAAATTGCTGCTAAAACACTTACTCTGCCTGTGTAAAGGTTTAATATATAATTTTCAAATGTGTAGACCTAGTCATGTGAACTTTTACTAGTAGGAACAAAATTGGGGATGTGGTGAGTGGATGTGGGAATGAGGGTACAGCAGTGAACAGCAAGATTTTGACACCTGCCATACTTCTGAAAATGTATGCAGTGATGAAAGAATGATCCTTTTCATTTCAGAGTTTCACATGAACAAAGCTGAAAATGTATCATAAAAGGTGACATTGATACCTATATACATGTATTGTATTTTTGCTTCATCTAATGTAAATTTCCTGGCACACAGCCAAGCTCGGGTAACGCAGACAGTGGTGTGCAGGATTTAAGACCAGGAAGTTGCTGGTTGAATCCCCAGCTTGGCCAATATCTTTCAGTGGATTGTTGGTAGTAATTGTGACAGGATACATTCCTCTCACTCTGCTGATTGTTGTTTCAATGATGGTTATGTGGGAAAGCAGCCAGTGGCTTGGGGAGAATATTGTGAGAAGTACTGGTAAAAGGAACTCCGAAAACGTGGGAAAGCAGCTAACAGCCTAGGAAGAATAATGTGCTGGTAAAAGAAAGATTGGGAAAATCATGGATAGGTGCAGCAGCTGCTGCTTTATGACTGAAATAATGTTGAAAATAGTATTAAACACACAAAATCAAAGTACTGAAAGTACTGACAGACTAGCGAATTTGATTGATTGATTGTTTGTATGGTGTTTAACCCTATTTTCAACAATGTTTCAGTTATTATGCAGTGGACAGTGCACATAACCATGCCAGAGTTTCTTTTACCAGTACTCCGCACAATATTCTTTCCAAGACACCGGCTTCTTTCCCACATTTATATTATAACCATCGTCGAAACGTGAGAAAGAAATGAATCCTGTCACAATGACTATCATCAGTCCTCGGAAAGAAATTTGCCAAGTCGGGGATCGAACCAGAGACCTCCTGTTCCCAAGTCCTGTACAGTACACTACCGACTGAGCTGCTGTGGCTATGCGTGCTACTGGTTAACTCTTTACCAATCGACAACATTTTGAACGTATCCAGATTGAAAGCATTTGCAGACGACAATTGAACAATTGAACAATTTTATTTACATATACCTTAGGCCTCCGGCCCATAATATACAACAACGTATACAATCACGAAGAGTGACGTACTATAATTTACAATATAGGGAAAGGAACAAATTAACCAGTTTTGCGCTAAAGTTGAAATAGATATATTAAGTAGGCTATTGGTGGAAGTTATAGACTAACTTTTAGCTGCACATTGGGTATCATATAAAATCAGATCTATATCTTCCAGTCTTGGTGATAGTAAACTACTTAGTTATCTTCTCCTTCGTAATTGTTGAGAATTTGCAGCTTATGTGACGAAGCTACACAAATCGTAATATATTTTTAAATGGTCAGATTGATAAGATTTGTTTAGTTTGCAAGTATTATATCATGCCTTGTAAGCAATATCAATTCAGAGTGTTTAAGATTTCTGAGACCAGATTGGAGGGGATTAAAACTTTATCGAATCAAGTTTCTGCGACATCGGACAGCAGTTCTAAAAAGGATTGGCATGTTTTAAGTGCTGTAGCAAGATACTTACATGTAGATAGGTTTAAAATAATCTTTTCATTTTTGCACTGCATCATACTAATGAACAATTCTTTTGTGGGTTGAGAATTTTGCCAAATTTTAGGGAAATATATTTTGCGTAAATCTTCGTATAGAGAACATAAGAGGATAAAATGGTACTCATCCTCTACGGTGTAAGTGTTATTTTCCAAACAGATTTTGCACAATCTAAATTGCCTGTCAATGTCTAAATGCCTCCCCTTTTCTATTTCTAACGGTTGATTTGAACATCTAAAATTTGCAAGAGTTCTACGATGTATATAGGACATGTCTATTTCGAGATATCGTTCTGGGTTTAGTAGGGTTTTAAACTCTCTGTAATAAAATGATTTTGCAGACGTTTGGAGTTTTGAGTTCCATCTTTGTAGAGAGGAGTCTAGTAATCTTTGTTTAAATATTTTGAGAAATTTCTGTGTATCGCCTAATTCATTTGCAATCCATGCATAGCCAAAACCATTTTCAAAAAGTATTTGCTTAATATGTGAAGCCCAATTGCTTCTACCTGATTCGTCTAATCTACGTAGCATGCTGTAAGTTTGTTTTGGATACCTGTAACCTTCCATTGAGATTAATTTCGTCCAATATTTTACACAACGTGTAACGTAACTTACGTATAACGGATAACGCCCACTTTCTCCTAATACTAAAATATCGACAGTTTTATTATTTAAACAACATAAACGTTTACAAAATTGAATTTGAACCCTTTCGATCGTGTCATAGTATTGATAACCCCACACTTCAGATCCAAAACAGAGTATCGGTTTTATAATTGAATCAAAGAGTTTGAATGCATCGACTGGTTTAAAATATCCGAACTGCTTTTGAAAACTGTAAATACTGTAACATGCTTTTTTGGCTTGAGCTGCTTGTTGTTCCATTGTTTTAGTCCAACAAAGGCGACTGCTGAAAAAGGTTCCCAAATATTTGTAGTAAGGTGAAATGTCAATTTCTTTTCCCTTGTAATACCGTATTTCATTTTTACGTAAGATGCCTCCATTCCTAAAAACAATTATTTTAGTCTTATCCAAGTTTAATTTCATTCCTGTACTATCACAAAATTCTTCGATAATGTTAATTTGCCTTTGTAATCCTAAAACGGTATCCGATACGTTTGCAACGTCATCAGCAAAAAGTAAGGCTATTATATGATCTATTTCATTACTGACATAAATACCAGTTTCACATCGCTTCTCAAGCAGTTCAATAAGATCATTAATGAACAGAGTAAAAATTTTTGGTGAGCTTAAGCAGCCTTGCCTAGTACTATTTGACAATTAAAAAACTCAGTAATGTGCTTATTATCACTCATTTTAACTGCAGCCCTCATCTGTGAATACATGGATTGAAATATATTTAAAAAAACTCCCCCTACCCCTTTTCTAATTAGCGAATTCCATAATTTTTTGTGTTCAATGCTATCAAAAGCCTTACTGAAATCAACGAAGAGACAGTAAACTCGTCCTTTTCGCCTTGAGAGGTATTTGTGTACTAGAGCCTGCAAAGTGAAAATGTGATCAATAACGCTATACCCATGTCTAAATCCGGCCTGAGCTTCGTGAATTACTTTATATTTTTCTGTCCATGCATGAAGTCTTTCTGTAAGTATACTGATGAATATTTTACTATTTGTATTGATAAGTGATATTCCACGGAAATTGCTTGGATTATCCATAGGACCCTTTTTGTGGACTGGCACAATTAAACTCTGACCCATGCAGACGGAAAATTACCACTTGAAAATATTACGTTGCAAATTTGGCAGAGGAACGGACCGATGGTTGCGCTTGTTTCCTTAAACATCTCTGAGCATAAACCATCTGGGCCTGGTGATTTATTTTTATTTAACTTAGAAATGCTTTTCGTTATTTCATCAACAGTAATGCATTTATTCAAATCGTTACAATCATGAATATTGATAATATTATCTAGGGTATTATTGTTTGGAGAATCTGAATTTTGTTGGAAAAGGTCTTTAAAGTAAGAGAACCATTTATCACTAGGTATTTGATTTGAAGCTTTATTTGGTACTTTTTTACTGTGTTTTAAAGTATTCCAGAACGATTTTGGATCTTTCCTAGCTGTAATTAGTTTTTCTCTATTCATTTGCTCATAACGTTTACGGTTAAACTTACATTTTGCCTTGAATCGATTTTTTGTAGATCTAAATGCTAAAAAGTCATTAATGTCATTAGATTTTCTAAATTTTCTTAACTGATGGTTTTTCATAATCTTAAGATCTGAACAATTTTGATCCCACCATTCAGGCTGACAAATACCGATGGAACTTTGTTTATTTACTATACACTTCATATCATTACTTGAACGCTTATACACGTCACAGAAATTTTGTAGAGTTGAATCTACGTCATCAAAGGGTATTTTCAAATTTTCAGAAAATTTTTTAAAGTTATTGTTAAATTTGGTTATAAAATTATACTTTTTCTGTTCATTCCATCTGTATGACCAGTACTGTGTCATTTTTACGGCGTTTGATAAATGTACATTTTTATTTAGTTCCGATTTTTTAAATTGAAGTTGGCACACTAATGGGAAATGATCAGAAAAAGTTTCTTCGCCACCGTAAAAATGGGAAACGTAGCCAAAAATATCTGGAGATAGAATAAAATAGTCGACTGTGCTTTTTCCCTCATTTGCAACACAAGTAAATTCACCATTTTTGTCTGCACCCAATCTACCGTTTGCTATATGTAAATTGAAGGTTTTGCACATATCTATCAACGAAATTCCAAATTTATTCACCACTTGATCTTTCGAATTTCTTTTTACGTTGAAATTATCTGATGGGTAATCAACATCATAGTTAAAAATATGGCTAATATCATCATTTTCTATGAAATCATTAATATTGCCTGTCCTGGCGTTAAAGTCACCAGCTAATAACAATCTGGCATTTGGGTAAGTTGATGATAAGTGCAGAACCTTTTCACTCAATGTTTCAACTCCAGTTTCATTATTTTCATAAATGGTTGAATGCTCTGGTGATACCTATAAAAATACTGTACCATAACTATATCAAATTCAATCTCAAAGTGACCTTTTTCTATATAGAACACAAGTAATTCGGACATTTCTTTATAGACTTGTCGAATTATTTTACCAGTTAGTAGTTCATTACGTATGAGAACTGTTAAACCTCCAGAACCTCTTAGTGCACTTTTTTTCTTCTCTCTGATAAAATTGAACCCTGTAAAACAATCGAGCGAAAGCGTAAAGTTCTGTTCGATTGTTTTCCACGTTTCAATAATTGATATAATGTCAAACATTTTACAATAAGAAAGAAACTCAGGGTCATTTTCGTACTTTGATAAACCTCTAATATTAAGTGAACAGATATTAAGATTAATACTCTCTTGACTAAATGAGCTATTTATTTTCGTGGGGCTTCGGCCTGACCCCTATTCTTTCAAGGGAACAGCTTGCTTATGTTCATCATTGTAAATATGTGGAATTCAGTCTATTATCAACTTGTCATACTTCAGAAATGCTTTGTGTCCAAATTGTATACTTTCTTTCATGAAGGGGAATAACTTTGTTCTAATATAGGTCACTCTGGCAGTAAAATCTTCTGTTACTCTAACGTTTGTCATAGTACTTCTCTCTCTTGGGTTGTCACGATCTTTTTTCGTGAGCTGACGGTATTTTCTAAGAATTGTGTCCTTGGATTTATAGAAGGAAAACTTAATCGGACGTGGTGAACTTTTACTTGGCAGCCTGTGGGCCCTATCAATACTTATATTTGAGGCGTCTATTTCCAGCTCCTCTTTAACGTAGTTCTTCACCTTGTCTTCAGACTCTTCCCACGATTCGTTTGGGCTTTCTGGTACATTAAAGAATTTTAGATTGTCTCTTCTAGATTGAGCCTCGAGGTTATCATTCTTCCTTCTGTTTTCTTCTGCCAAGTTCTCTAGTCTTGAAACTGTTTCATTGAGTTCTGAGACTTTTTTGTTTAAAGACTCATTTTCCTGATGTAGTTTTGCATTGTCCGCTCTTATTTCCTCGACACTCTTTTCCAGCTTATCAAATTTTCTGTTCGTTCGTTTAACTTCTTGTCTTATATCGAGCAGCAGACTTTTGACATCGAAATCGGTATCTGAATCGTCATGATAATGGTCTTGGCTTTGATCAGAATTGCGTTCATAATGTTCGTATGATTGTTCGGTTTGGGACAGATAACTGGCTTGAGAGTTTTTTATTTGTTCTCGATTAAAAAACGAACTTATCCTCATTGGTTGATTTTGGCTTGAATTCTCTTGTTCCTTCGGATTTGGGTTCCGTTGAGTCATAGATTTGGAGGTTTCCGTAACTATTTCAGTATGATCCGTGTACGACTTATTTCTCGTTTGTCTACTATTATTTGTAGCTCCGTTTGGCGCCTTTTTTTGGTGGCCCAGGGTTTGATTCAATTCCTTGAGCGATAAGTAGGTAAAAAAGTAGGATGCGCACCCCTAGCGAGATATTGAAATAAAGATCCAATCTATCTTTTGTAATCTTAGTCGTTTGTTTCGAATTTTGGACAAACGACCCGATCGTTACTCTCCAAGCCTCCACAGAAATACCCATCTTGAAGGGTATTGCCAATGTAATAAACGATAATAATCACTTTTCTGATGACTCGGCTCACTACAGGTATGCGGTGTTTACTTAAGCTGTCAAATAAACTCTTTTTCTCAACTATCACTCTTAACTTCCACAGGTCAAAGAAAGGAATAGGTAGATAAAGTTCAGAATCGTCTATAGTCTTACTACGACCATCGAAAGTCCTCTTGTAATCCTTATCAGTTAGTCCAGTACATAATACTCAATCGGTTAATATTCCTCTTCCATTTCTAATATGCTTTTGTTAGGTATGGACGATGAATTCTGAATTGTTGGTCCCGTTCGAAAAAACCGCCCGCCATTGCCAAGGGACGCCACTCCTTGTTCAAAATAAATGTGACACAAAAACTGAAATTCGTTTTGGGAAAGGTAGAAAACATTGTGGGAAACGGTGAAAATGCTGGTTACCAGCATTTTCTCCTTTTCCCACAATGTTTTCAAAAGGCTTCTACCCCAGGGTCGTTAAAAGTAGGGATTGTGTGGTAAAAGGTTAACTGTAATCCAGTTTAAGTTTAACCCTTAACCTGCTAAAAATGTTAAACGAAACTTTCAAGCCGATGGTAAACACCTGAATATTGCTGTTTCAAAGTTACATTTTGGAGAAAATAATATATCCTCTTATCAGACAATGTAGATCCAAGATCAGACTGCATGCTCTGCGCAGTCTGATCTTAATCCACATTGTCCGCAAAAAGTCATTGAGTTGCGGTAGTGCTCGTAAAAGAAACTCCAGGAAAGCATGGATAGGTGTTCTGGCCGCCGCAATATCACTGAAATAATGTTGAAAACGGAGTTAAACACCATGCAGTCAATTAGTCAGTCAATATCCAATAGCACACGATGTAGTTAACTATTTAACTCTCTTTACAAAACAAAAAAATTTACGCCAGTCCAAAATCAAGGCTGTTGCAGACCATAAATTAAAAGTGGCTAAACTAATGAAACCTGATTCCAAAAGGGTAGAAAACAAGGTGGAAAAAGGAGAAAATGATAGTTACCAGCATTTCTCCTTTTCCCGCAATATTTTCAAAGGGATTTTCCCCAGTATCGTTCAAACTTGGGATTGTCTGGCAAAGGGTTAATATTCAAGACTAGAATAACAGTTTAACATAACAGTATAACTGTAGACAATGATCTAAATAATGACTGACTGAAGGAATGACAAGGGTTCCCAGTCCAGTGAGGGTTAATGTAACTGGGATTTGCTACAATGCAGATCCAAGATCAGACTACATGCTCTGCGCAGTCTGATCTTAATCCACATTGTCCGCAAAAAGTCATTGAGTCGCGGTAGTGCTCGTAAAAGAAACTCCAGGAAAGCATGGATTGGTGCTCTGGCCGCCGCAATATCACTGAAATAATGTTGGAAACGGAGTTAAACACCATGCAGTCAATTAGTCAATATCCAATAGCACAAGATGTAGTTAACTATTTAACTCTCTTTAAAACTTGGGATTGTTTGGCAAAGGGTTAATATGCAAGACTAGAATAACAGTTTAACATAACAGTATAACTGTAGACAATGATCTAAATAATGACTGACTGAAGGAATGACAAGGGTTCCCAGTCCAGTGAGGGTTAATGTAACTGGGATTTGCTACAAGTTACCTCGGTGTATCTATTAATAGATTCATTCATAATGTTACAGTGGTGTAGGAAAAAGTGATTCTCTGCTTTGCATAGGTCACTTGATTTACATATAAGCAAAGATCTTGTACCTTGTAAAAGGCATCTTGTTCATTTTATTACTTTGTAAGAGGACATGTTCAAATTGGAGTGGTAGAGATTTAGTGGTTTTTGTCAAAATTGTCATATATAACAGAATTAAGATTTCTAAAAGAAAGGAGTATTTTTCTGTGAGGCAGTATTTGGCAACTGTGGTTTTTTTTTTTTTGTTTACTTTGACTCTAGGTCAATCTTGATGCCTATAGACTAGCTGGCTAGTCTAAAAACGTTAAAGTGAGGCTTTCCTCATATGTTTCAGACTTACTGTGTTCTCAGACAATCTGATACAATCAAACAGTTCTCCAGAATGTTTTCTACTTTGTGATAAAATGATTGTAAATGGAATTGAAATAGGCATAGGTAAACCCCCCATCCACAAAGTAGAGGGGGATATACTGGCTTCACCCTGTCTGTCTGTCGGTCCATATTTTTGTTTGACCAAGGACTCTGAAACTTTATACAAGTGTTGCTTACAACCCAAGGAGGTGCCATATTGTTTTGGAGTCACATGGATCACAAGTCAAGGTCTCAGGTAAACTTTGTTTAAAAATTGTTTCAGTGCTCTAACTCAAAAATAGTTTGACCATGGACTCTGAAACTTTATACAAGTGTTGCTCATAACACATGGAGGTGCCCGATTGTTTTGGATCACATGGATCAAAGGTCAAGGTCACAGGTGAACTGTGTTTGAACAGGACTTGAAAACAGGAGATTGCTGGTTTGACCCCCGGCTCGGCCAGTTTCTTTCCAAGGATTGATGATAGTCATTGCAACAGGATTCATTCGTCTCTCACAGCTGACCATTGTTTTGACGGTAGCTGTGTGGGAAAGCGGCCGGTGACTTGGAAAGAATATTGTGCATAGCACTGGTAAAAGAAACTCTGGAAAGCATGCTTAGGTGCACTAGCCGCCGCAATTTAACTGAAATAATGTTGAAAACGGAGTTAAAAACCATGCAATTAATCAATCATTTTATTTGAATGATTGCATTTTTACAGATTTCCTGCTGTAGTTATTTTTGTATCACTGCAAAAATATCTATATTTTTCCTTTTATTCAGATCAGTAGATCTAAATCAAATTTTTTTCCAAGCCATTGACTGCATTCTCATATATACTTAGTTTTGGCTGTCAACAAAATGTTTTTATTCCTGTTGATTTTAATTAAACATTAAAGGGAATGTTGAGTTGGCACACCTTGAATAGGCACTTGAAGACTTCACAGTTTTTGAACTTGTTATCACATATAAATTTCTTCCATTATCTCTGTGCTAGACTACAAAATGTTACACTTGTCCATATTGAAACCATTTGCAGACAACAAAATGTATTTTGTGAAAAGCTTGGGAGGTTTCTTTGAAATGTGGAAAATGTCAAAGAAAAAGAAAAAACTGTGGTCATCAGTGTTTTCCATTTTCTCCCTTTCCCATAATGTTTCCAAAAGACTTTTTCCTGGCTGTAGGTCGTGAAAACACAGAATTGTTGGTTAAGAAATTTGACTGTACTTTTTCTGACAGACTACTTAATTTTCCATTACAGGTACATGATGGCAAAGGATACAGATAAAGTGCCCCAATATCAACTTTGTATCGTAAGACTATTTCAATTGGACAATTTCAAATTTGTATCTCAAGACAATTTCAATTGGACAATTTCAAAAAGTAGCATATCAGTCTAAGCCAGGTTTTTCACTTGACTTGTTCATCTCGTCTGAAAAAGTCATGTTTTCATTCTCAGCATTTAAAAGAATAAAGAAAAAAGACATTAAAGAACATGACAATTATCATTTTATCACCAAAACTTTAATTAAAGTTGTATTCTTACAAACTTTATTTCCTTTTTTCTCTCTTGTTGCAAAATTTAGCACTGCTTTCTCATGCTGAAGTCTTTGACACTGCCATTTCTTTATCCATTTTTGCTCGACTAAGACTATGTGTTGCTGGACTAAGACTATGTGAGAATGTACTTTGCAAATGAAAAGAACAATGTATGTAGATCTTGTTTGGTGCTGGTTGTTAGTAAGAGGTCCTGCGTGGCTCAGTGGTAAACCCTGGATACCCGGGTTTGGGCCTCACTGGGTCCCCTGGATTTTCGATGGGAGTGCCCTTGGGCAAGACACTTCTAGTACTGGTGGAACACAGGAAATACATGATTATGTGAGCTATGATATGACTGAAATAATTTTAAAAGTGGCGTAAAGCACCACTCAATCAATCAACCAATTTGGATGTTAGTTTGATGGTGTTTAATGCTATTTTTAACATTATTTCAGTTAAATTAGGGCAACCATTCACCTATGTATGCTTCCCTTGAGATCTTTCAAGAATTACTTTGAATGATACCCTTCCCAAGCCACTGGTTGTTTTTTCCACATACTGAGCATGTATTTGTTCATAATTATATGCAGTCGTACATTTGCCCCTAGCCCATCAGTGCTTTCAGCGCTTTGATTAGGGAATTAAATTGGAGGGAGGCGAAGCCAACCGATTACTGAATTCCCTAAAAATGAAATATACGATCAATAACTGACTTACAGTTTGCCATACTTTCTAATTGATTGACGGTCAGCCTCTCGGAGGAAAGAGCCATACAAGTCGGGACAGAGAACGCGGTCGCCACGCCTCTACATACGCACTGAGTCGTCTTGTGTCACCTTTACTTTGGCACTGAACCTGATCTAGGACAACTGTCTGTGGCGCTAAACTTGATCTACGCTCATATTCACTCAAGCGCTTGATTCAGCCATGGACACATCCTTTGGACTAGTTGACGACGAAGAATTTTACAAAGAATTTATTCAAAAATTTATTCAATTTACTTAGTTCAAAACAACGTAGAACTTTCTATGTTTAATCATATTGTTTTCTTTATAGACCAGTACATTCGCCCTTATTCTGCTGATCACTTGGAAACTGGACCGCTTATGCAAGCACCGAAGATAAAATGGTGTCTGTACATACTAGTACGTGCTGTCTGATAGTCGACTAAATTGTCTGTCCCTTCATTTGACCCATTTACATGTTCATAATTTTAAATTCATAAATTTCAAAATGCTTTCAATTTTAAAGATTTCGCCAGTTATACTACATCTTCGTAAAAGGCCAAAATCCACGGTGTTTTTTGAATACTGGATAAATATAAAGGTAACTCGTTCATACGTGTTTTTGATTTAGTTAACTTTCCAGAATCCCAAAAGTTGCAATAGTCCCCGCCTCTTTCACGACAGTGCACACATTGTAGTATTTTTTACTTGTACACCGACCGGCTAAAATACTGTGGGCGGAGATTCAGGTTAAGCGGGAAGTGTTTGTTTACAGGTCAACCATTTAATAATGAAGTGGTCGCATATTGCGAGATATTGAGTCTGTATGGAATTAAATCCAGCAGTTTTGAATGAAATCCGGCCTTTTGATTGGTTTAGAAAGTAGGGCAAACTGTAAATATAGGTACATTTTGTTGCGTAGTATTCTATTACCTCCTGTATGATTCACGTTGTCGTTTGATGTTAGATAATTAATGTTGAGATGATGACCTGTGTAGGTCAAGTCATTAAAATGTTCTGTTCTCTTCTGATCTGATAATCTTACTAAAAATTTGCCCCTATATATGCTCACTAGACGAGCCTATTGTAATCATGGGTTAAAGTGTTATGCAATGCCTCATTTGGTTTCATTGCAAACATTTTGTTTCATTTGGTTTCATTGCACTATACAGATAAACACTACCTGCTCACACGTTCATATCTAATCGGTGAGAGCGGACGCGTTTTGCTATCGCTCTCCGGTTCATAAGAATATTGAAAAAACAGTAGACGACATTTGTGACAGAAATACACTACATTTTCAACGAGATAAACGCTCTTTAGATCATAATTTTAACCCGGGCTAGAATAAACAGACGAAAAAAAAAAAGCTTTACATCGGTAGTGTGGTATTATAATTACCGAGGCGTATCACTCAATACTTTACAGCCATATAGTGATTACATCAACAGGTTAACCTTTCGTTACTAAACGACAATGACAAGTTGAAGAAAAGGGAAGGCAATTTTGATATCAAGAAGCCTGCACCCAACACATCACTTAAAAACGTCGTCTGCTGCCTTTGAGCTGGATCTTACTATGTATATGAAGGAACATGTTTAAACATGTTGTAAAAGATCGTCTGCTAAATGCTACACTTGACCTACATGTATATCTTGTTACAAATGTACAGCATGCCTCCCTAATTATGCATTGCACATTAAGGCGAAATAAGCTGAATTATCCCGCCTCACTGGAATGATTCCGATTTTTTACTCAAAAATGTGCCCCAGGCTTCTAGCCCAGACTAACCGGTGTTTTAGAGTTAAATAGTGTATAAACAAGAGTCGCTTCCGCTCTTAACGTAATGAGCCTGACAGATTGTTTCCGCGAACCCGAACTTTAATGAGTTCGAGATAAAATGTTGGTAATCTAAAGGATCCAACCCGCTTATCAAAGGAAGCCAGAATCTCTGGTACATAAGAGGGAGGGTGACACTCTGCACTATTTACTGCGGCACCTTACAACATTAAGCTATATGGTTGCTGGGTTTATTTCAAAGAAAAATCACTTTTGTTCAAGACAAGAAATGTTTCTCACCTTAGAAATACTTTAAAGTCTTTACTCTCTATGTCACTTAGGTATATTTCATTTTCATCATCTTTATAAGCACCAGTGAACATTGCCCGAAATACAGGGCTGCGGGCTGCAAGGATATTTTTGTGTGCGTGGATTCTCTCATCCGTGTCTTCTGTCTCTTGGTCCTTACACCGGAAAGTAACATCCGTCAAAATCTTAGATTCGAACAACATAAGGATACAGTTGCTGAGTGGCTGGACGGACTGCTCTTTGTCATTTGGAGAGACCATTGGGAGCGAGGAGGATGAATCTGTGTCCATTTTGTCATACACTGACGCTTAAACTGTAACAAAACAAAGATAGAAAAACCTGGGTCCGTATTCACCAACCATTCTTAAGAGCGTTCTTAGTCTTATTCTCCAAAAGTTTATAGATTTGAAAGTAACACAACTTCTGATTGGCTGAACCATTTGGTTTAGCCAATCAGAAGTTGTGTTACTTTCAAATGCAGAAAATCTTGGAGAACAAGACTAAGAATACTCTTAAGAATGGTTGGTGAATACGGACCCTGGTAGTTGCGGTTTCCATATCCGGTTACTGCAAACTTTCTTCACGGCGATTTTCGCCTCTCACACCTGCATCATGTATATATGTGATAAAAGTAGCCAGTGGCTAGGTAAGAAAGTTATCTTAGTGCTGGCGTGAGCAAGTCAGGAAACACATGGGTAGTTGCACTGGCCGCCGTAATAGAGATTTTTAGCTTTTACGGTTCGCGGTTGACGGAGACGGACTGGCACCAAAATCGGAGGTCATCTCAAACTTTTTATCGGTTTGTTTTTAAATAGAAAGACCTATGACCTTCTTACGAGAAGTAAGAAAGACACAAGTATGCACAACTCCAGGCAGAAACCCTCGTTTGTGTCTCCAGACACTTGAAATAGCCCTGTAGCGTTTAATCTCAGCTATGGCATGTTCAACACACAGGCGGTATTTCACTATTAACCTGTTTAGTTTCAAGCTCTTTCTCCGACGGCGTCCTTGTTTACGGTGAATTTGGGCGTTCGTG
Organism: Tridacna gigas; assembly: GCA_945859785.2. NCBI lineage: Eukaryota > Metazoa > Mollusca > Bivalvia > Cardiida > Cardiidae > Tridacna > Tridacna gigas. The sequence goes on from OX244029.2 coordinate 35,913,952, forward strand.
TACGGTGTCATAATTGGGAAATAATTTGGATATATCTTATCGGCAAGCAAAACGCACTGATCAGGAAATGACAAATCAGCACCTATCTCAGGCAACATGCAATATTGCTGGGCATCATTTTGGTGACCCAGAAATCCACTACGTATGAATCTTATGGTGCCATGACAGTCAACAATAATCTACGTATGGATTGCGTGGTGATGTCGATGTCCTGAATAAAACTGCTCCTGTGGTTCATTTATCGGCCGGTTAATTTCGTGTGAGGTTCCATCGATGGCTCCGACGGCATCAGGAATTTTGTTCCAAGTACCTCTCATGGCAACCCAGTCGTGATTCTCTAACCACACAACAAACTTTTTCAAACGTAAGTAAAATATGGGAATAAGAAGTCTAATTTCTACGGTCACACTTGACACAGGTACATCGAATAGGGACGACAGCATCATAAATGTCGGATATGTTCTTAACCACATAAGTACGAGGAGAACTCTATTTCTAGGGGAAAGTTGACGTGTTTTACTAAGAGTCTTCAACAGATCTAAAAAAGTCTCGGGTGTTTCTCCTGTCACTTGGAAGAACTGGTAGCGATGGGAACTAAGAAAAGAAAAGACATTTCTTCCACTATGGGCGTCCTCAATAATTCCAAGTACACGATGCCTTATATTCAATGTAGGGTCAGGCGGGGGTCGAATTAGTTCTAAGATCATACATATGAGTCCATAGTAACGAGTCATATCGGGAACAGGATGCACCAAAGCAGGTAAAACGTAACTTATCGTTCATCTAGATTTTCTATCCATTCTAACCTAAAATAAAAAGTGAGATTGTTAAACGACATAGCCCCATTGAAAACCTATTTTCGGAAATGTGACCATGATATTTGACATTGGCCTTGTCAGATGACATTGAATGGGTCATCAGCGGAGGCGTATCGATGAAAGCTAAACTAGATATGAGCATTGTAGCTAATACTTCTAAAAAGTTCAGGCAAATATTATGTTTTTGACAGATAGACAGGCAGTCAGACAGACGCCCGGACCAACAACAATAAAACTGTCGATCTTTCGATGCAGATGCATAAAAAAAGGGAGAAAAAACCCGAAATTTCTCTTCAAATTTCGTGATTATTCTGTCTTGATTTTGTTTAAATTTTGTTTTGACTTGATTGGGGGGAAAATGAAATAATTATAAATCAGCTATCATTTCAATGAACAGCTCCCTGCTAAACAGTATTATTGGCATGATTATCGTAAAGAACATGGGCGTTCGGAAAAAACGTGTACAATACATTGTTTTACAATTGCTACACATTGAGTACAATAAAACATGGAAGGTGGAAATAATGTACATAAGTACACGGTATTATTTTTTGTTTGTTTGCGGCCTGAATGTTTTCTTGCTATTGACCCGAGGCAGCCCTTTGTTTCACACGTATAGAAACACCAGAACGAGTACAGATTGACTGACTGAATGGTGCTTTTGCAGCTTTCAACACCTTTTCTATTATATCATGGCAGATCATAATATATTCATTTGCTTCATGGGAAGTACGAGTGGAGTATAAAATATCAATTTTACCATGAAAATGATGGGCAATATTGCTTGGTTGTATGCGGTTTAACGCCGACTTCAACATTTTTTTTCAGTCAAATTGCGGCTGGTGCACCTAAGTGATTCACACCTAAAGATGTCTTTCGGTCATTTCTCAAACCAGTACAACACGACATCAGATCAGAGCCGCCAGCTGCTCTTCCCACGTAGACGAACTCCTTGTCATTCGCCCACTGGTTAGAAACAAAGGAGGGGGTCCTGCGAGGTGCAGTGGCAAAGTGTAGGACTCGTGACCTGGAGGTCCCGGGTTCGAGTCTCACTGGGTCCACTGGGTTTTTTTGTGGGAGTGTCCTTGGGCAAGGCACTTCAGAGCCCTAGCCTAGTACTGGTGAAATCCAAGAAATATATGAATATTTTGAAAGTGGCGTTAAACACCATTCCATCAATCAATCAATAGACGCAAAGTACGCTTATCACAATGACTTTTGACAAATGTCGGAAAGGATGTTTGCAGAGCCAGAGTTCGAACTCGCGACCGCAGATTTTAGAGCCCGGGACTCAGCATAGGCAATACTGAATGTTTTTACCTGTAATTCTTGAATAACGTTTACATGTTTATCAAAGTCGGATGAAACCCTCTGAAAAATAGTTGTTTTTTCCAGAATATCAAAGTCTGTAGGAATTTTCAAGGACTTTCCTAGATAGACTTTTGTTATTGATAATAAATCAGAATATCACAATATAGGGGATAAGGATGTTCAAATAAATCGCTGACTGGCAGACAAAGCCTGCGCTTTCAATACTTTTAGGCCATATGTAAGGATATTGTGTATTTTATCGATGAATTCTTTTATGACTTCTTTTTTTCACTTGTTGCTTTAGCTTATATCGTTTAAAAAAAGTTTTTTTTTTTTTCCTCATTGGTTTCTATTTGTAGGTACTCTGCTTCACAGACGAAGAAAGCAAATAAAAATCAGCAAGGAGGAAACACTTTTGATTTTAAGGGCTTACCTGGCTCACCCGACCAACTGGACAGATGTCCTAGATGAAATTAAACAGAATCTCGAACATCTGCCAGAAGATGCTAGGGCTCTGTATCGGACTGCCAGCCTGAAACAACTCCGAGATAGAATGTCAGGAAAGCTCTCAAAAATAACACGACTGAGACTAGAAGAAATCGAAGATTTAGACATCAGGTATACACTTTTGTTTTACTCAAGCAAATTGTCATAGTTAAATGACCTCTGTTAACATAAATTACACGCTTGATTAGATCTCTTGGATACAAATTAGTGATGCCTTACGGGTGACATTGATCCAAGATCAGACTTTACCTTTTGTGCGGTCTGATCTTGATCTGTGCCATCCACAAAAACTCTTACTTTGACTTTTGTACTGAACGGGTGAAACCCGACATTACCGTTTCCAAAATTTCCGAACCTTTCCGGGCATTATATTTGATGTCTGAATGTAGGTTAGTCTTAACCGGTGCACAGGGTTTCTTTCCGGTAAACATAATTCTTTGAGTATATAGCTTCTCGTTCTCGGTCCCTTTTCGACCTTTCTTGTATCTTATCTTTATACTTGTTTGTCCTGTATCGATTCCGTGTCAAAACTTTACGTCTATCCGTGTATGTGGGAAAAGAATACATAGGCGAGATATGCGAAGCTAGAGCACTTTCGATATACATATTAGGAGAATTATTAATTAATATGCATTTGCATACATTGTTGCAAAAAGATTTATAGTTCTGATGAATTAAACCCTTGGTAAACATTTTGTTCAGATATTTTTCGCTGTTGCAAGTAAACATAATTGCTGAATAGTTAAAGGGTTTATTTTTCACTATAGAGACATTCGTCCTCTTTTTCTTGTAGAGGAGTAGCAACCCTGATTGCTGCTATGGAGCGTCGCCTCCAGCCTGCCCAGGACAACAGGGCAGACCACCAACAGGACCAGCCAGAAAGAGAACAGGCAGGCAGAGCAGATTTTAGAGACAGGATGGCTGATGACCTTTCTTCTCCATTAGGAGAAGATGCTACTCCCGAACAGGAACACCGACGAAGAGGGAGAAAAAGGCCACTTGCGGACATAATCCGTGAAAACCAACTTTTGTACAATGACTTTATTAAAAACAAAGTTCCAAGACTGCTCTGTCAGCTCAGTGTCGGTACTTCCTCCGAATCTGAATAATTACAATGGTTCATGACAATAAAACAAGAAAGTAATTGGTCTGGCCTTAAATTTTCTTCAACAAATATGTTGAGATTGCCCCTTGAAATAGACACTGACCGTCTCCTTCCAACGTGAACCGTAAAAGCTGAAAATCTCTATTATGACCTAAGATGTTAAAACGGCGTTAAACTCCAATTCAAACAGATAAAGGCATTTATCCATGCTTTCAAATTTCAATTTCAAATATTTTATTCAAAAATATAGGCCAACGGCCCCTAATATATCAGCAATTTTACAAGACATTCCCTCACAAGATTTCACATGTTGATAATCATTCAAACCGAGACATTATCGTTCGAAAGACGAGGAAGTTTTGACTTATCCAATATATTGAAAGCGTCTGCTATAAATATATCAACGGCTCAATTGGGTTGGATTTGTTCTATAACAGTAGAAGACATTGTTTGAAAAAGAGAAAATGCCCGTTCTGAGCATTTCCTCCCTTTCCCAAAATGCTCTCGCTGCTTACAATCCTTTAAAATTAAGTTCATTTTTCTTTTCGAAAAACGTAGGCCACCGGCCAAATAATAAAAACATTTTTGTATAACATTTCCTCAACAGGACAGAACCATTCACAATTATTTAAACCTAGACTTTTAACATTGCATAAAATCCGAAAATTTTAGCCTTATCCAGAATGAGAGTGTCTGCAGATGAGTAAACTGTGGCACATTTAGTTGGGTCTGTTCATTAATAGAAGACATTGATTGAAAAGGAGGAAATCCTCTTGACGTGTATTTCCTCCATTTCCCTCAATGTTCTAGTACTAATAACTTATTACATTGAATTAAAGGCCATCGGCCCATGATTCAATAATTTTACAATATACTATCCTGCAGAGGAAAATGCATAAATTCTATAGAATTAAACTTTAATACCTTGCCAGATTTTAGCAGATGCTCTTAGCGTGCATTTCCTCCATTTTCCGCAATGTTTGGGTGTTATCAACTGGTTACATTCAAAATAGGTATACTAAAATACAGGCCACCTGTCCATGATTCAAACATTTAGTAATATACTATCTTACATCCAGAAAATACATAAATTCACAATAATTAAACTTTTAACACCTTATCAAATGTGTAAATTTAGCCTTGTCCAAATTCAAAACGTCTACGGTCGGCGTTTGACATTGATCAAAATGGAGAAGATGCTCTTATCGTGCATTTCCTCTATTTCACGCAATGCTCGGGTGCTTTCAACTTGTTATAATCAAAATGACTATTCTAAATTATAGGTCATCGGCCCAAGATTTAAACATTTTATAATATACTATATTGCAGAGGAAGATACATAAATTCACAATAATTAAGCTTTTAGCACTTTACCAGATTTTAGCCTTGTCCAAGTGCAAAACGTCTACAGTCGGCAGTCGACATTGATTGAAAAGGAGAAAATGCTCTTAGCGCGCATTTCCTCCATTTAACGCAATGTTCAAGTACTAATAACTTATTACACTGAAAATTATTACATTAAAATATAGGTCACCGGTCCATGATTCAAACATTTTATAATACTATCTTACAGAAGAAAATACATAAGTTCACAATTATTAAACTTTTAACACCTTGCCAGATGTGAAAATTCTAGCCTTGTCCAAATTCAAAACGTCTGCAGTCGACAGTTGACAGCGATTGAAAAGGAGAAAATGCTCTTAGCGTGCCTTTCCTCCATTTCACGCAATGTTCAGGTGCTTTCAACCTGTTACATTCGAAATGGCTATTCTAAAATATAGGTCACCCGCCCATGATTCAAACATTTTGCAATACACTAATTTACAGAGGAAAGTGCATAAATTCACAATAATTAAACACTTATCAGATGTGTAAATTCTAGCCTTGTCCAAATTCAAAGCGTCTACGGTTGGCATTTGACATTGATTGAAGAGGAGAAAATGCTCTTAGCGTGCATTTCCTCCATTTCACGCAATGTTCGGGTGCTTTCAATTTGTTACAATCCAGATGGCTATTCTAAAACAAAGGCCACATTGCCAATGTTTTCGAATATTCTCTTTTCACAGTGGCGGTCCATGTAATTAGCGGATGTGTTATTTAAGTGCTTTCATTCCTAATTTGTAAAATTTTGTGTATGAATTTAGAAATATTAAGGAGACTAAATTGGTTAGGACTTGACATGAATCTAAAGAATGAATCATATGTTTTATTCCTTGGCTCGCCTATATATATTTTCCTATAATAATCGTACCGCTGGCAAAAGAAAAATACGTGACATTCGTCTTCAATAACTTCAGCAGCGATTGTCTCAAGACAGTAAGTACAAAACCTTTCTTCCCTCGGGGCATTATAGTGTCTCCCTACTTCGATATTTAAATTGTGATCCGAACAACGAAATTTTGCTATTGCTTTCCTTAAATAAAATGGCAGATCGAAAGATAAGTAAGATTCAACATTTAAAAGTGATTTAAACTGTGTGTAAAAAATGCCCTTTCCCTGAATTACTTAAAGAATTATGCCATTCTTGTTGTAGAGAATCCCTAAGCCTTTGTTTAAATCCTGAAATAAATGAATTTATGTCTCCTAAATCCTGCGCAATCCAGACATATCCGTATCCATAACTAAATAATAAGTTTCGAACTTCTGTTGCATATGTGTGTCTGTTATCATCATCAAGTCTTTTTTAACATCAAGTAACACTGTTTAGGGTATCTATGGCCTGGCATTTGTATTATTCTACACCAGTACTTTATAACTTTTACATAATATTCAAGACATAGCGGAAATCTACCACATTCGCCTAACACCATCTGGTTGCTTGTTCTTTTAGTTACACCCAAAAATTGTTTACATGCTGAGATTTGGATTTTTTCTACGGTATCCCCATACCTTAACCCCCTAAATTCTGCCCCATAGCATAGGATTGGTTTTACCATAGCATCAAAAATTTTGAAAAAATCATTATAATGCATAGTTCCGAATTGATTTCGATGAGCGCGGATACAATTCAGGGACTTTTTAGCTTGCGCTGCTTGGGCGAATAGAGCCTTAGACCACTTTAATTCAGGTGTGAATACCAGACCCATATATTTGTAAAAAGATTGGTTTGTCATGAAAATACCATTTCTCGTTTTTTCTCAATGGGCCTCCGTTTCTAAATACCACAAAATGGGTTTTGCTAAGATTAATTTTCATGCCCATCTCGTTCGAGAACTTCCTTAAGTTTCTTTTACCAGTACTTCGCACATTATTCTTTCCAAGCCACATAGCTATCGTCGAAACAATGATAAGTGGTGAGAGAAGAATGAATCCTGTCGCAATGATTGTCATCAATCCTCGGAAAGAAATTCGCCCAGCTGGAAATTTCAACCAGCGATCCCCTGTTCTCAAGTGCTGTACGCTACCGACTGCGCTACTTGGGCTCGGCTGTGGAACAGTAAGAGAGACAATACGAGTAAAAGAAAGCAATGTACATTCAGCTGACCCAGTAGTATAAAAGTAACACAAATACTGGAAGCACATTCACACATGCAATGGCTCAGTAAATACTACCCATAATATGTCGTAAGACTAAAGAACAAGAATAACAAAAGCTATTCTATTTACCTGAAAATATCGAAGCAGATAAATCCTTAAGTAAACGAAAAAATAGGAAAGATTTTTAATCAAGCTTTGTGATAGTTTATAGTCTACAAAATACACTCTTTTGACTTGAGCAAAAATGCTTCTCGTCAATTGCTTAATGATAAAATGTAATGTTAGTTTTAACATAAGCAGTTTGAAGTCGGTATGTTTTTTCTCTTCCTGTTACTACAAATAAATCAGTTGTTAAGCACCTGAGTAGAAAACGCTGATTACGTAATTTATCGACCGCCTGCCATTCTATCCCGCTAAATACACCGTAACGTATGACACATGGACAAACAACAATGTATAAAAAGAGTGCAAAATTGTAAAATTACATACCAAGAATATTTTTGTTTTGTTTTGTTTAGGTGAGCGGATTTCAAAGGTCCTTAAACGACGCAGATTAATTTTATAGAAGACCCCCGGAGAAATTTTCGGTACTACTATTTTCTGAACCTAAATGTCTCACGTCAGAGGAACAGGTGAACGGCGAGCGACAATGTAAATCCTATATTACACACTAATATACTGAAAGGTAAACAACTCGTAATGCATTTTCAATACCCCAGTCATGCATTCCATGCTGTTTACAAGTCATTTTACTACCAATATTAACATCCATAGTACCAATCGATAGCGGAAACATTATTCTACAAGAAAATCATGTCACAATTTGAGCCATTTCAAGCTGCTAAGAAATATCTAGCTCGAAACTGTCAAACAACCCAACTCGGAAGAGATCTGATTGCATTGATTCGCGAAAGTTTTCAAGAGATAAAACCCATTTTCAACGCGAAAGCCGTTGAATATTTGACAAGCATGATTTCGGGTCCAGCAACATTAAGGCATATTGTCATCTTCACAATACTTTCCATACTTTTGAATGATATAATTTAAATCAAAATGCATTTTAACACCAGAATTGTTTATTTTTGGCCCCTATTGGGGCTTTAATTAGAACAGCTTTCGAAAACGAACGCAGAGATCATGAAACGCCGAAAATTCTGCCCTGTTACTCTTAGCGAGGGATGTTCAAAAGCCCACTAGTCAACAAAGGGTCACAAGAAAAAAACGTGAGCCGTTCTCTGGCAAAAATGGGCTTAATGCATCTCCGTGATGCACTGTTTTAATTATGGATCCATAATAGCCACATCTTTTTAATAACCGACTGAATCATGGTCCTTGGACATACAAAAAATTGACCAGTAGCAAAAAAGTTTCGGGCAAGGTCAGCCTGCACACACTGCTCAGGCTGAACTAGATGATACTTTTCGCAGATGCATTAAGCCCCTTTTTCTCATAGCATGATTCACATCTTTTTGCTTTACCAATTATATTGATACTGTAGGCACACGGGCTGTTTATTTTACCATGGTAACGGGGCAGTCCAATTATTTGTTCTGTTAGTATACCTTTAACAGCTTATGAAAAGGTTGCTAACCGATGAATTTGCTTGAAATTATTCAAAAATTAAATATAACGTCATTACAACTTTGTTGCAAACTCTGTTGCAAACGGTAGAAACCAGCTTTAAAAGTTCACTGATACTAACGCCAATACGTTACGTCGTGGCGGCAACGGATTGTATCGAAAATCGTACAGTTATCGAATTCTGCCGAGATCCTAGGAAAAGTCCAACAGAAGCATATCAGATGATTAAAAGAGACACAAAGAAAGATTTCTTTTAATCTTTCACTTGTTTTTAAGTGGTACAGAAGGTTTCAGGAAAGTGGAGATTCGATTCAAGAGCGGGTGGGTCGAAGGCGGAAACCAAAAGTTCCAGAGAAATTGTTGACGTAGATTCGTGACAATCTGGATTAAGACAGACGACTGACGGTGCACGCCCTGTCCAAAATGTTTGACCTGCGTTTAGGAACTGTCTACGAGGTACTGAAAAACCAGTTAAAAATATCAAAGGTACTTTTTTATAGTAATATATGTAAATCTAGTCGAGTCTGTGCACTGCGGACAAAGAGACTAGATATTCCGCACTTCGCTTTATTTCCCTCCATTTTAGGGTCAATATCGGCCAAAAAATCAATCCATGTGTTGAGGGGCGTTACAATATAACCAAGATCAGCAGATTGCATCCCAATTTGCTCTCTACACCGCCTGCTTGTTAAGTCAAGCTTATACGTTGAAATTCATTTTGCGTTCCAATGGATGTTATTTTTCCGGCTCCGAAAGAGATCGGGTTTATATACATGAGTCACGCTCTGGCAAAAGAAGGCTTAATGCATCTTCGTGATGAATGATACCGAGCAAGTCATGGATCAATAAAATTAATTTTGTCTAACAACTGTCAGAATCATGACCTATAATGATCCTTTGACATGCAGAAAATTGACCAAGAGCAAACTGTTTCGGCCCAGGTCAACCTGCATGGCTGACGTTAGTTGATACTTTTTGTAGATGCACTGAGCGCCCGTTTCACAGAACATGACTCATATATAAAAATATGATCCATGCTGTGTTGAAAGCAGTTTTGATGCATCTGCAAAAAGTGCCGAAAATTATAGATAAAGGCGTGTGATTAATCATGGCCAAATTTTTAAATGTATATAGATATGAGCTACGCCATGTGAAAAGGATGTTTAATATTTCTGCAAAAAGGATCGACTCATATCAACCTGTACAGTCCGCGCACGCTGACCTGGTTCGAAACCTTTTTTGCTTTTGGTCCTTTTTCTGCATGGGACATTCTACCTCAGGATTCAGCTAGATATTAGACAAAATGGATGTTATGAATCAATAACTATATAGCTAGATATTAGACAAAATGGATGTTATGAATCAATAGCTATATAGCTAGATATTAGACAAAATGTATGTTATGAATCAATAGCTATACAGCTAGATATTAGACAAAATGGATGTTATGAATCAATAGCTATACAGCTGATATTAGACAAAATGGATGTTGTGAATCAATAGCTATAGAGCTAGTTATTAGACAGAATGGATGTTGTGAACCCATAGCTATACAGCTAGATATTAGACAAAATGGATGTTGTGAATCAATAGCTATATAGCTAGTTATTAGACAGAATGGATGTTGTGAACCCATAGCCATACAGCTAGATATTAGACAGAATGGATGTTGTGAATCAATAGCTATATAGCTAGATATTGGACAAATTGGATGTTATGAATCAATAGCTATACAGCTAGATATTAGACAAAATGGATCTTATGAATCCATAGCTATATAGCTAGATATTAGACAGAATGGATGTTATGAATCAATAGCTATATAGCTAGATATTAGACAGATCGGATGTTATGAATCAATAGCTATATAGCTAGATATTAGACAGAATGGATGTTATGAATCAATAGCTATTATAGCTAGATATTAGACAGAATGGATGATATGAATCAATAGCTATATAGCTAGATATTAGACAAAATGGATCTTATGAATCCATAGCTATATAGCTAGATATTAGACAAAATGGATGTTATGAATCAATAGCTATATAGCTAGATATTAGACAGATCGGATGTTATGAATCAATAGCTATATAGCTAGATATTAGACAGAATGGATGTTATAAATCAATAGCTATTATAGCTAGATATTAGACAGAATGGATGATATGAATCAATAGCTATATAGCTAGATATTAGACAAAATGGATATTATGAATCAATAGCTATATAGCTAGATATTAGACAAAATGGGTGTTGTAAATCAATAGCTATATAGCTAGTTATTAGACAAAATGGATGTTATGAATCAAAAGCTATTATAGCTAGATATTAGACAAAATGGATGTTATGAATCAAAAGCTATTATACCTAGATATTAGACAAAATGGATGTTATGAATCAACAGCTATATAGCTAGATATTAGACAAAATGGATGTTATGAATCAACAGCTATATAGCTAGATATTAGACAAAATGAATGTTATGAATCAATAGTTATATATAGGTAGATATTAGACAAAATGGATGTTATGAATCCATAGCTATATAGCTAGATATTAGACAAAATGGATGTTATGAATCAATAGCTATATAGCTAGATATTAGACAAAATGGATGTTATGAATCAATAGCTACATATTAGAAAAAAATGAATGTTATGAATCAATAGTTATATATAGGTAGATATTAGACAAAATGGATGTTATGAATCCATAGCTATATAGCTAGATATTAGACAAAATGGATGCTATGAATCAATAGCTATATAGCTACTTATTAGACAAAATGGATGTTATGAATCAATAGCTATATAGCTAGATATTAGACAAAATGAATGTTATGAATCAATCGCTATATAGCTAGTTATTACACAGACTGTATGCTATGAATCAATAGCTATATAGCTAGATATTAGACAAAATGGATGTTATGAATCAATAGCTATATAGCTACTTATTACACAAAGTGGATGTTATGAATCAATAGCTATATAGCTAGATATTAGACAAAATGAATGTTATGAATCAATCGCTATATAGCTAGTCATTAGACAGACTGTATGCTATGAATCAATAGCTATATAGCTACTTATTAGACAGACTGTATGCTATGAATCAATAGCTATATAGCTACTTATTAGACAAAATGGATGTTATGAATCAATAGCTATATAGCTACTTATTAGACAAAATGGATGTTATGAATCAATAGTTATATATAGGTAGATATTAGACAAAATGGATCTTATGAATCCATAGCTATATAGCTAGATATTAGATAAAATGGATGTTATGAATCAATAGCTATATAGCTACTTATTAGACAAAATGAATGTTATGAATAAATCGCTATATAGGTAGTTATTAGACAGACTGTATGCTATGAAACAATAGCTATATAGCTAGATATTAGACAAAATGGATGTTATGAATCAATAGCTATATAGCTATTTATTAGACAAAATGGATGTTATGAATCAATAGCTATATAGCTAGATATTAGACAGAATGGATGTTATGAATCAATAGCTATATAGCTAGTTATTAGACAGACTGTATGCTATGAATCAATAGCTATATAGCTACTTATTAGACAAAATAGATGTTATGAATCAATCGCTATATAGCTAGATATTAGACAGAATGGATGTTATGAATCAATAGCTAGATAGCTAGATATTAGACAAAATGGATTTTGTGAATCATTAGCTATATACCTAGATGTTAGACAGAATGGATGTTATGAATTAATAGCTAGATAGCTAGATATTAGGCAAAATGGATGTTATGAATCAAAAGCTATTATAGCTAGATATAAGACAAAATGGATGTTATGAATTAATAGCTATATAGCTAGATATTAGACAAAATGGATGTTATGAATCAATAGGTATATAGGTAGATATTAGACAGAATGGATGTTATGAATCAATAGCTATATAGGTAGATATTAGACAGAATGGATGTTATGAATCAATAGCTATAAAGCTAGATATTAGTCAGAATGGATGATATGAATCAATAGCTATATAGCTAGATATTAGACAAAATGGATGCTTTGAATCAATAGCTATATAGCTAGATATTAGACAAAATGGATGTTGTGAATCATTAGCTATATACCTAGATGTTAGACAGAATGGATGTTATGAATCAATAGCTAGATAGCTAGATATTAGGCAAAATGGATGTTATGAATCAAAAGCTATTATAGCTAGATATAAGACAAAATGGATGTTATGAATTAATAGCTATATAGCTAGATATTAGACAAAATGGATGTTATGAATCAATAGCTATATAGGTAGATATTAGACAGAATGGATGTTATGAATCAATAGCTATAAAGCTAGATATTAGTCAGAATGGATGATATGAATCAATAGCTATATAGATAGATATTAGACAAAATGGATGCTGTGAATCAATAGCTATATAGCTAGATATTAGACAAAATGGATGTTATGAATCAATAGCTAGATATTAGACAAAATGGATGTTATGAATCAATAGTTAGATATTAGACAAAATGGATGTTATGAATCAATAGCTATATATTAGACAAAATGGATGTTGTGAATCATTAGCTATATAGCTAGATGTTAGACAGAATGGATGTTATGAATCAATAGCTAGATAGCTAGATATTAGGCAAAATGGATGTTATGAATCAGTAGCTATATAGCTAGATATTAGACAAAATGGATGTTATGAAGCAGAAGCTATATAGCTAGATATTAGACAAAATGAATGTTATGAATCAAAAGCTATTATAGCTAGATATAAGACAAAATGGATGTTATGAATTAATAGCTATATAGCTAGATATTAGACAAAATGGATGTTGTGAATCAATAGCTATATAGGTAGATATTAGACAGAATGGATGTTATGAATCAATAGCTATAAAGCTAGATATTAGACAGAATGGATGTTATGAATCAATAGCTATATAGCTAGATATTAGACAAAAATGTATGTTATGACTCAATAGCTATATGATGTTTTGCTTAGTATAATGCATCAAGGAGATGAATTAAGCCCCAATTTGCCAGAGCATGGCTCATATATATGAGCCATGTTCTGTGAAATGGGGACTTAATGGAATTGCGAAAAGTATCGACCCATTTCATCCTGCGCAGTCTGCGCAGGCTGACATGGGCCGGAACTTTTCGCTGTCTTTAAATTTTGTGCCTTTCAAGGTATAATTCTACCTCATAAATCAATCGGTTGTTTTACAAAATTGATTTTATGGATCCATAATTAGGTAATGTCTTGCTTGGAATAATGGATTACGGGGATGCATTAAGCCCTCTTTTGCCAGAGCATATGTTTAAGAACTATAAACTTTTTAAAATCTACGTAGCATACTGTCTTGATGTTTTGTTCTGTTCTGTGCTATTCTGTTCTATGGTGTCATTTACATTAAACCTTTACCAGACAATTCCGAGTTGTTGCCGACTCTAAGAAAAAAAAAAAAAAAAAAAGCTTTTGAAAACATTGTTGTAAAAGGTGAAAATGCTAGTTATCAGCATCTTCTCCTTTTCCCACAATGATTTCAACCCTTTCAAAGACGAATCGCATTGTTTGAGTAATACCTAATATGTTATCTGCAAAGGCTTTAATTTGTAAAAGTCTAAAATTTTGTTTTCTGTTTACCAATGGCCACCTACACTCTTTACTAGGCGAAAAATGAAGATTTTTTCCATGTTAAAAAATTTGCAGATAGCACATTGAATGTCGCTCAAATGGTGGATTCGTCTTTTAAAGAGCGGAAAACTTTATGGGGAAAATAGATGTCGATTACAAGCCTTTTCTCCTCTCTCACAAATATTTTCAAAGCCTTAGATATTTGAGTCACGTGTTCGTTTTGTCAGCTGCAATCTCGTAACGTGCATTTTCTATCCGTCGTAATCTGTATAACCCTTGAATTGGCATGAAGATACAAGAGTGAATATAGTTTCATAAAATAATGATGAAATGAAAACTGGCTGAAAACGAATATAGATGTATCCTTTAATACTTTCTGAAAAGGTTGGTAGATAAATATATAAACAATCATCGTGACAATAGACCCTACTCATATACCTTGCAGGAAAATTAAACCTGATTTACAGTCCTTTGTTCTTGCAATTTACATGGCATTTTGAAAAAGGCTGTCCACATAAAAATGGACAGAAAAGGGCTAAGAGCACTTTACAATTACGTAATTTGGCTGCCTTCAAAGAAATCACTGTTGTCGTTTCAGTTTTTAAAGAGGACAAATCCCATGAGTTTCTATATCCTTTACACTATATATATATATTTCGGTACTGTATCTATGTTTACATAGCTGATCAAATTCTGAGCCATTCTACACACTTTCAAGTTTTAAGAGCGTTTTTTTTTTTTTTTGCTGTAAGGATGTATCTTTGATAACCGTTTTTAGATTACAAAACACAGCGAACTAAAGGGAGAAAATATACAGAAGAATTGACACACGACTGACTCGGACTTTGCGAGAATTCATGGTGGTCATTGCGAAACAGGCCCTGGGACACATAGATTGGGGGTGCACTGACCACCTTGGCATTACCAAAAAAAAATGTTAAATAAGGCGATAACTAAACAAACAAATATTAGTATTGCTTATTCCATGGATATTTCTGGACAGTATACTTGAATTTTTAACCTTGAACATAAGGACACGTCAAAATATTGTCAATAATTAAAATGAAATGAAGGCACTATGTACAGCGACCACAAGTAAACAAAGTGTGCGTCAAAACTTAGATACGGAACAAGCATAGCAAAAAAACAAAATAGGCACCTACATGCTCGGTCAGGCACACACTAACAGACACATGTATACATGAAACACATGCACAGATGATCAGGATATGAAGAGAAAAGGATAGATTTCATATTTAGAACAAACAATGCAGACAGCTTTCATGTTTCACACTCAATAATATAGCTGTCATTTCAAAAATCTTATGTGTGAATCAAATATTTGTGCCCAAAATAAATCAGATGGACTTCTCACTCACACAAAAATAAACATGCAATATACCAAGTGGATTGCCAAGATTATTTCATAAAATGTAAGACAGTAGAGTACCAATGCCAGTCCACACCTCTTTTTGTAGTCTGATCTCAATCTTTACCACCCACTTCAACACGCAAGGTGTACGTGCAAGTTCAGACTGCGCACTCCACGCAGTCTACTTAATGTACGCACTATCCGCAGAAGGCAGTTTAATCTTAAATTACATTGCTTACGAAAAAAATACATTAACCCTTAGGCTGCTAGAAGCGACTCAAGGACGTTTTGTGGACAGTGTAGATCAAGATCTACACTGTCCGACACGGTATTTTCTTTCCGGTGAAATCAACTTTGGAATGGCAATATTTGGCTTTTTACTATTGAGTGGGAATTTTCCTTTCATTTGTTTAGCAGTTTAAGGGTAAAAATCTCATGTTTGGCACTAGTCAGTAATACTCGACAGTTTAAAGCAATTTATTTGTATGTTAGTCTATTATTGGAAGTATAAAACATCTTAAACTAAAAAAAAAAAAAAAAAAACTATCGGATTGAGTAATAATAGCCTAATAATATTGTTAGTAATAATAGTAGCAGTAGTACTAGCTAAGGTTTGTCCAAATATTCGCAAAATCGAGTAGGGTGCAGATCTGTGATCAGACTGAACATTTCTTACAGTGTGGTCTCAGTTTACACCACCTGCAGAAGAGAAAAAAAAGCATAGATGAAGTTTTAACTATAAATTTATGGTCTATGTAATTCAATAGAGTCTAAACCCATTCACAGCATCGTCTTTCTAGCGCGTTAATCTACAAAGGGAATTGAAAGATAATTATGATAAATTACGAAACAAAGGTTTTGGAAGCTTATAGATGAGGCAAAAGCAATGCTAAATACTCGTATGCGTTGCTTAAAGTAACAATAGCTGCCAAAAGTACACAAAGCTGGTGTTCGAATGGACTTGAATTGAAATCATCCCATTTAAAAGTATGGAAATTATTGTGAAGATGACAATCTGTTATTTTACGGTCGGTTCAAGTGACAGAGAAATTTATTTTAAAACTGGGTCAAAGGTTGCTAGGTCACTCTTTCCTTTGTTTACTTTATGACAGATTTTATTCTTTTTTTTTTCTGTCTGCGACTAACCCTTGGACCTTCCACACAATAACAGATTGTCATCTTTACAATATTTTCCATACTTTTAAATGGTATCATTTAAATTTAAATGCAGGCCTTTAATAGCATACATTGAGCACAAAAAGCACCACGTAAAGGTTTCAAATGGAACTTTTGGATAACGGATTAATCCGGGTTATTTTGTTCGTAAGTTCAACATAACTGTGTGCATAAGATATGACCAATCAGAAAGTGGATCGGTCTTGGTTTTACTAGGTATGCTGAACATAGTCCAATAATGTGTTACAATAGAATCTGTCAAAGTTTCAGTCAGCTAGCATAAAAAATGTATTGTAAAACTAGAAAACTTGGTAACTTAAATTGCTGTAGTTTTACATTTTTTCTGCCAGCGACAGTCCAGAACGTTGACAGATTCTACTGTTAACACATTATCGGACTCATAATATCTATGCTTGTAAATGGTATGAATTAAAATTGTCTGGATTTTGATCCCCGAAATGTTTATAGCTGGCGTATAGTGGGCCTTAAACACAGGGATTGTTCTTGTGATTTCCTTTCCAAAAATTAATGATATTCACTGCGCCAGAACTCATTCCTCTGTCACCGTTGAACATTATCACATGTTTATTTCTTAAATCAGTGTCTAGAATAGAATGTTATGCGTGCTAACTCCGGGAACATAATTGTAGGAGGGCCATCGTAAAATAACCTTCATATCGTCGAATCGGCGTTAAACACAAATCAAACAAAATAAGAGCTCACTCCTCTGATCAGTGGTTATTTAGCTTGGAGAGGTTCTATACGATGGCATGAACACTTTGAAAAAAAAAGAAAGCTGATACAATTTGATTCGATTTTGAAGTATACACCTCATGAAATCTTTGCAATCTCTAAGAGAAGAAACTGCCTCAAAACTCCAAATCAGGGTAGAATGCTCTAGTCTTTCCTATGAGACAAATGATGAAATGTCAATCCTTTAACAATCGCGTGACATGTCGAGTCGCATCGTATTGTTAGTTTTCCAAAATCATCTGCAAATACACCTGTTTCTATTGTTTGTACCTTTAACTCGAAACAACTCAAATTGGTCGGTTTTAACTCAATCTTTAGACAATATTCGTCTTTTGACGACTGAAGTAAGATTGGCTTTTTCAGCCCTATACGCAACGGAGTTCTTTGGACAGTAAGAGTATATTCCTGAAATATATCAATATTTTTTATTGTAACTGTTGCTTTGAGTTGGCGTCCACTCGTATCATACTCATCAGAGGACCTCGAAAAACCCTGGTTTCTAATCCCTCCTTTGTGAAGGTCAGAAAACATGATTTCCGTCAAAAGAATGTCGATTTTCGGCGTCAGTGTCAGCTGCGCAGTAGCACATGGCACATGAGTAGATGAACAATGTTTGTCTTTGATCTGGGTATCTACATATATTTGTGGAGGAATACGTGAGGTCCTTGAATTACAAAGCTCATGATCGTATTTTTCGTCGTCTTTTTTCGCGATGGCTTCCATAATATCCTCTGTTTCCTGCAATGTATAATAGCCTTTTCTTTTTGTGCAGCTCATGAATTCCTTTAGAGTCATTGCTGGGGTCCTGAGGTAAAAGAAAGCCTCACCAAGAGTGTTTCGAAGATTTTTCACATCACTAGAGTTACATCTCTTCTCAGCCCATTGCAAAGATCTTTCGAATACTTGGGTTTCATCTGTGAAAAAGGTATCACCCTTAAGTATAAATGTAAGACATTGCAGCGAAACTTTAAGGAATCCTTCGCTTTCTAAAATGTCTTTTGAATTCGCATCGATATATCTGCAAGCAACTGTTGTTAATTCTTCATTTTCATAGAATATCGCAAGGTCGAGGAGTGAACAAGCATTCTCAATTGTAAGTCTTTCTGAAAGTTTACTAAAGCATCTATCTACTATATAGTTTATTTGATATTTATGGGCGATTGTAAGAGTTTGCACAAGGGTGTCGACCTCTGTAGGAAGTTTGTCGCTGTATATGGATCTGAAATGAGAGAAGTCATCGTCTATGATGTTATCCTTTGTACAATGTTGAGCATTCCGTAGTCGCTACGTAAACTGTATTATAACAGCAATTATTTAGATATTGCTTTGTTGTTAAGACGATAAATTACCCGTCAGCTTTCTTTTTCTTGTAGACGTTTAATAACAGCCCCCATATAGCTTCCACCTCATAATAATAATAATAATCTTAAGCCAATGTTTTAATGTGCTAAAGCTATAAACCGCTGTCTTAGCATTCCAAGAACTTGGTTTCGTTGTATACATCCTGGGTTCGTGCTTTTTTGAGTTCATTTTCATCTGAGATTTTGGCAGAATGCAAGAAGTTTACTTAATGCTTATAAGAGTACATGGACATTTCAAAGTAAAAATTTCAAACCTTAGAGCACCAGTGAATCCATCGGACACTTTTAGTCCAGAAAGAAAGCCCTAAATTGCACTTTCAAGGTTGCTTTTGTCCAGAAGGTCTAATTAAAGTGGACAGTGAAGATAAAAGATAGACCGTCTGATTTTGATCTTACTAGACACAAAGGCAACTATGTTTGTGAAAGGCACTCTAATACAAAAAAAAAAACCCTCTAAATTACATTGAGAAGTCGCGTGAATTAGATAAATATATACTCAGATAGAAAACTTGCACATTGAAAAACAAACGTTTTCGACCACTGGCCACGATCGTGTTTTAGCGTTCTGATGAAGAAAACTCCATCTCTGTTGCGATGTCTTTTTAATGTTTATTATGTTATAATCCCAACTACATTCTAAATTACTGTACAGACTTGTTTTAAGTCAATAAGTAACTTACTTTAAACATGCGTTTTACAGTCGAATAGAAATGAAAAACAGTCTTTCCTTCTTTTAATCTATCGCGTCTAAGCGATTGGGTCTGGGAACCAGAACCTGTACTCTTGATGAAATGTTGGAAATATAAAGTATTCAATCTGCTCATCACATCATTCGAAGGTATTTTTGGAGATATTTCCTTATCGGACAGTGTAGACCCAAGATCAGACTGCACGTTCTGTGCAGTTTGATCTTGATCTACACTGTCCGCAAAAGGTCAATGAGTCGCGCTTAGCAGTCTAATGGTTAAAGAAAGAAATGACTTTGGTTCAAAACTAGAAATGTAGAAGATCTCACCTTAGAAAGACTTTGAAATCTTTACTCTCGATATCAGTGAGGTGTATTTCTCTTTCACCATCTTTATAGGAACCACTGAACATTGCCCGAAAGACAGGGCTGCGGGCCGCAAGGATATTTTTGTGAGCGTGAATTCTCTCAGCCGGATCTTCTATGTCTTGGTCCTTACAATGGAAAGTAACATCGGTCAAAATCTGATATTCGAACAACATAAGGATACAGTTGCTGAGTGGTTGGTCAGACTGCCATCCATCAACGAGAGAGTCGTTTAAGAGCGGTGGGGATGAATCTGTGTCCATTCTGTCGTACACTGGCCGTTGGACTACAACAGAGGAGATAAAGTTATTTCAGTGTGAATGCTGTTTGGTTGGAACTGCTTTCAAATTATCAGACAATGTACATACAAGTGAGCCATGCTCTGTGAACAGTATCGACTCAGGTCAGCCTGCGCAATCCGCAACCGCCGACACTTTTCGCAATTAGTCAAATTTCTGTATCTCCAAAGACCAGTCTACCTCATGATTAAGTCGATTTAAAGAAAAAAAAGTAGATTTTATGGTCCCATAATCAAGTGATGGCTTGATTGGTATAATGCATCACGGAGATGAATTAAGCCCCCTTTTGTCAGAGCATGACTCAAGTTTATGTTGCAGTATGCTCATAATTCCAAGAGACCTGAACAAGCATAGTATGCTACAATGTAAACGCGGCCATTTCTACATATAGTTATTGTGTGATTAATTAAGAATACAGTTGTGGAACAAACAGTAAGAAGGGTAACGAATGATTGATTGATTGTATGGTGTTTAACGCCGTTTTCAACATTATTTCAGTTATATCGCGGCGGCCAGTGCACCTATCCATGCTTTCCATGAATTTCTTTTACCAGTACTCCGCACAATATAAGCCACTGGCTGCATTCCCACATAGCCATTGTCGAAACAATGGTCAGCGGTGGGAGAGGAATGAATCCTGTCGCAATGACTATCATCAATCCTCGGAAAGAAATTGGCCAAGTCGGGGATCGAACCAGCGACCTCCTGTTCTCAAGTTCTGTGCGCTACAGACTGAGCTACGGGGCTCGGGAAGAAGAGTAGCGACGAAAGAGAGCTGTGTACATATAGCCGACCTAGAATAATCAAAGGAACAAAAGTACCGCAAGCAATGTTACACTATTCAACGGCTCACAAATCTAACCTTATCTCTCCGTAAATATTTTCATGAATAAAATTGCCTATATAGGGACAAAAGGTTGTACAGTCAATTCAACCTCTTGTCCTCAATAGTAACATTTTTGGTATTTTGATAGTCATAAATCAAAGGTATAGCCTTTGTGTCGATGATATGTGCAACAAGCACATAAAAAGCGACATGAAACTAAGTCGTATGTATATGTGCTCCTTTTTGACACCACTTATGCTACACTTGAATTCTCATATTTAAAGGTTAGGTATAGTGGCCCAGTAAATTCAAAGAATGTCGTTTGATAAGTGCCAGTTCTGTATATGACACATAAATCGGCATGCATATGAAATGGAATAAATGATAATAACAAAACATCCTCTATTTACCTGACTGAATTTCGAAGGACCTTTAAAAGCGAAGCAAGTCAATTCCGAACAAAAACCAAAATGTTTAACCAACCTTTAAAATAGTTGATCGGTACTTTATTCTCTTTTTACTTGAGCAAAATTACTTTCCTCGTCAGTCAGATGAAAATATAAGGTAATGTCAGTTTTCAGAAAAAAAACACCACAGTTCGGGATGGTCGTTCACTTCCTGTTACTATTAATACGTCACATCAGTTGTCAAGCATATGTATGGAAAACGTGGATGAAGTTAAATAGATACTTATGTCATACTACTCCTGTATCTTGACTACACAATTCTTTACAACTTCAAAACTTTTCAGAGCCATTAATCCTTTACCAAACGACAAAACTTTGGGCTTTTCTGAATTTAAAGGCATTTGCAAACGACAAACTGAATGCAGCTCAAATGCTGAAAATTGTTTTTGAAAAGGTAGAAAACATTGTATGAAAAGGAGAAAATGCTGGTTACCAGCATTTTCTCCTGTTCTCACATTGTTTTTGAAAGCTGTCTCTCACGTGGTTGTTAAAACATGGGATTGTGTAGCAAAGGTTTAAATGATCCATCGACAAGCAACAATGAATTTTAAAAAAAGTGCAACATCGCGAAAATATGCACTTATAATAATTTCTCTTTTTACCCAAACGGATTTCAAGGGTCCTAAACTATTGCAGATCTATACAAGCTAAAATGCAGGAATCGTGTACCGAAACCTTTTGTCTTCAAGAAAAAGATGATATTCAAACTAAACTTCTTCTTTTCCTCAGTGTCGTTAAAGTCGGGGTTTTGTGGTAAAGGGTTAAATAAAGTAAATCCATACTTTCTCTCGGTGCTACCTTAGTTCTGCAAAGGTTCATGGTCCATTTTTGGACGTTGCTTTCTGTTTTCTGTTACTATTAATTGCTAGGTTAGATAGGGCTGTATAGATTCTGACTATTTCTATTTAGGAAAAGTGTGCAGTTTCCTTAAAGGTTCCTTACACATCCAGTATACCTCTGAAATCATATTACATACCTCATTAGGGGCCTGAGAATTATGTACAGCTTTTGTCACTTGTGAATTCAAAGGCCAAAGTAGTGGTCAAAAGTAAACAATGCAGGTGTTAAAATGCATTTAAATTTAAATGATACGATTTAAAAGTATGAAAATGGTTGTAAAGATGAAAAATCTGTTATTGTGCGGTCAGTTCAAGCGTTAGTCAATGAAAGGAAAATAAAAAAGAAAACAGGTGAAAGTAAAACAAAAGATACCAACTTAGCAATTTTTTACCCAGTTCTAAAATTCAGTTTTCTGCCAGCGACTAGCATTTGGAACGTACAATAACAGATTGTCATCTTCACAATAATTTTCAGACTTCAAAATGGCTTGATTTAAATTTAATTACTTTTAACTCCCGGTTGCTTACTTTTGGCCGCTACAGGGCTTTTGATATATCTATATACCTGTATAAAAACGAAACACACACAACACTCACAACAAACATAAAAAAATCGTTTGAAAAAATTCGAACTTTAAAAGTAAATATGAATGTTCAACAGGAAAAGCTGTCTGAATCATCAATATGGTCATTAGTAGTAGCAGTAGTATCGCGGGCGACCATTTTGATGAGCAGAAATTATGAGCAATTTTGGCAAAGACGTGAAATTATTTTTAAATCCTGCTAACGTACAAGAAGTTGAGAAGTTGTTAAAGTTTTTTTTTTTTTCAATTTAAAGTCTAGCGGTCAATTTGTTTAATGGCTTAACGGCTTGAACATTTTTAACAGAAAAAGTTTCTTTAACTATAGAAAGATATCACTCTAATTAATGCATCTGCATTATGTATTGAACCGAGCAACTCATTGGCAACTCTAGCAACTCATCACAAACTTATGGATCAATAAAATCTATATTGTCTAACAACCGACTAATTTACGAGGCAGAATCGTCCTCGGACATACAGAACATTTACAACTGGCATAAAGTTTCGAGGCGTGTCAGTCTGTGCGGACAGCGCAGGCTGATATGGTCGATACAGTTTGCAGATGCATTAAACCCCCTTTTTGCAGAGCGTGGCTCATTGTTTGTCTTTGAATTTAATCACCTGAATCTGAACAGCTTGCGAACACGAATGCAGAAAAAAAGTTGCCAAAATATCTGCGCTGTTACCGTTGATAAAAGTCCGCAGGTTACATCTCTATTTTACTAAGCAAAAATCATTTACAGAGTTCAAGATTGCATTCTATGTCCGTTCTGGCAGCTCCTAGGATACTACACAGTTTCCCTGTCAACGCAATATCCTACGGAATACCGTTAGGGCCATCACCTTTGAATGTGCTAATTTAAAACGCGATACTCGATAATACGATGATGATAATGCGAAATCACGAAACTACGATGATGAAAACGCGACAGTACGATGACGATAACGCGATACTTCGATGGTGAAAATGCAACAATACAATAGTGCGATGATGAAAGTGCAATATAATATCGAGTTTTCACCATCGTACTGTCGCGTTTTCATCATCGTAGTATCGCTTTATCACCATCGTACTATCGTGATTTCATCATCATACCGTCGTGTTATCATCATCGTGCTATCGCGTTTTCACCATCGCACTACCGTATTTTCATCATCGTACTATCGCGTTATCACCATCGTACTTTCGCGTTTTCACCGTCGTACTATAGCCTTCCGGTACACATGCGCATACACATTCAAAGGTGTTTGCCCTAACGGTATTCCGTATAACTTTACTAGACTGCAATTTTTTGACAACGCAGAAAACTATAAGGGAAAATTTAAAAATTCTGGTTACCAGCATTTTCTTATTTCTCTCAAGGTTTGCAAAAGCCTTCTTCCTTAAGATCCTTAAATCTGTGTTGTTGTGGTGGAAAAAGATTTACTTGTTTAATTGTAGAAATATAAGAAGATTAGTGCAATTGTCCTTATCCTGCCGATTGCAATAATGGATTTATTTTGCGGAGAGTGTAGAACAAGATCAGTCTGCATGTACGTGCAGTCTGATCCTGCTCTGCACTCTCCGCTGCTCTATCATTAATTTCTGTCAACGAAACTCCATCCATTGCCATGTAACCAATTGAAATCTGTGTAATTGCCAACAATTTAAATTTCGCAGGATAAAGGTTGATACATCTGAATTTTTGATGAAGACATTTTTTAATCAGTTTCGCTGGGAAAATAAGTGTTATTTGACGTTTTCCATTTGCCAAACTTTGAAGTGTCTATTTTTAAATTATTATAGCCAAAGAATGTGCGGTTTGTTTATTTAGTATTTAATGCCGTTTTCAACATTATTTCAGCTATGTTGCGACGGCCAGTGCACCTATCAATGATTTCTTTGAGTTTCATTTACCAGTACATTGCAGAATATCATTTCGAAGCTGATAACCAGAATTTTCTCCATTTCCCACATTTTTTTCTACCCTATAAAGGACAGAAGTAAGATTTTGAACTACATTTTAGTTGTCGTCCGCAAACACTTTCTATCTGATCAAGTCAAAAATTTTGTCGTTTGATAAAGACATAAGATGGAACTCAACAAAACGTATGTGATATAATTCTACACCGTCCGGTGTGTTGTGAGGTATTTTGGCTCAAACTGTCCCATCTCACGTAATGTCTCACAGAATATCCAAGAATGAAGATTCAAGATCACTAAGCATGTCTGTTGCAGTCTGATCTTGACCTACAATGTCGATTTCACTTCTTTAAGTACCA
This sequence comes from Tridacna gigas, assembly GCA_945859785.2. NCBI lineage: Eukaryota > Metazoa > Mollusca > Bivalvia > Cardiida > Cardiidae > Tridacna > Tridacna gigas. Next base: position 35,939,393 of record OX244029.2, read on the forward strand.
CAAACTCCCGAGTTTAAATGATCCTTAGAAATAAGGATTTGGAAAACATTGTGGGAAAAGGAAAAAATGCTGGTGATCAGCATTTTTTTTCCTTTTCCCATAATATTTTTTACCCGTTCTAAGACAGATATGTCCATCTGAACCACAATAAATTTTTCGTCTGCAAATGCTTTCAGTTTAGACAAGTATAAAGTTTCGTCCGTTAGTAACGTGAGAGTAAATATCCAGTCAAGCTCTCTGTGAGTTGAAAAAAAAAAAACATTTATTTTTAACGTTTAGATTGCCTATAAACCAAATGGACATTAAAGATCAAACTGCATATTTTATGCGGTCTGATTCTTAGAGGTTATTACATGACTGATGATGAGTACGGAATACCGTTGGGGCAATCGCCTATGAATGTGTATGCGCATGCGCACCGGAAGGCGATAGTACCATGATGATAACACGATAGTACGATGGTGATGATGCGACAGTACGATGATGAAAACACGATGGTACGATGGTGAAAACGCAAAAGTACGATGTTGAAAACACGATAGTACGATGATGAAAACACGATAGTATGATGATGAATACACGAAACAACGTTGATGAAAACACGATAGCAAGATGATGAAAACACGATAGTACGATGGTGAAAACACTATAGTACGATGATGAAAATACGATAGTACGGTGGTGAAAACGCGAAAGTACGATGGTGAAAACACGATACTACGATGGTCATAACGCGATACCACGATACTAAGATGGTGAAAACGCGACAATACAACAATACGATGGTGAAAACGCGACAGTACGATAGTTAAAACACAATATTATATCGCACTATCATCATCGTACTATCGTATTGTCACGTTTTCACCATCGTAATATCGCGTTATCGTCATCGTACTAGCGTGTTTTCATCATCGTACTATCGTGATTTCGCATTATCATCATCGTACTATCGTGATTTCGCATTATCATAATCGTACTATCGAGTATCGCGTTTCAAATTAACACATTTAAAGGCGATGGCCCTAACGCTATTCCGTACTATCCAACTTCATGCACCAAACTGTAAGTTCATAGGCGACTGAAATTCCGTTAGTCTATCACCGGAAAATTAAATTTTCCTTAGCGGACACCGTTACTGTAAACAGCACATCGGCGACTGCCTCTACATCGTTTATAGTAGGAAAAGGTGTGCAACGAAATCGAAGAAATTTTTTACCCCTGTTCCCTTTCAGAGGTGATATCTAACCGAAAACGGAAAATGAAACCTAGTTACCGTTGCAAATGTGTTCACAAATGATTTTTCTTATCTACTCTGACCTTCAAAAGTTCCAAATGGCTCTTACCATCAAGAAGTAGCTCTGATCTAATTTTTTTTTAAAAAGCTTCCACATTTTCCGGATCGCAATGCGCTGACTCACACAAATTATTATCCAGCAGCGAATTATAACTAAAATATTTTTTTCAAACAACGATCTAAAATTTTTTTGTTGATATATTGATGAAGTTTTTAAATTAATATTTCGTCTGTTATAATTTATCTTTTCATCTAATCCAATATCACGATTTTCATCTTCCACTTTGCATTTCCAAAATTAATGTGTATTTACCGTTCATTAGTCAAGGACTTTGGCGCGTCTTTTGATAATAAATTCACGTGAGTTATAATTCATTGCGTCATAACGAATTCTGTGACGTCAGCGCATGGCGATCCGGAAAATGTAGAATCTTTTTAAATTTTTAGAGATAAAAGCTATTGCTTGATCGCAAGAGCCGTTTGGAACATTTGAAGGTCAGGGTACACAAGAAAAATTATTTGTCAACCCATCTGCAAAGGTAACTTTTTGTATTTTTTCTTTTTTGGTGAAATATTATTTCTGAAAGGGAACAGGGGTAAAATTCTCTTCGATTTCGTTGCACACCTTGTCTTATTATATACAATGTTGAGGCAGTCGCCAATGTACTATTTATAGTAACGGTGTAAATGAAAATTTGAATGTTCCGTGATGTACAGGTGATGCACCAATTTGCAAATGTGTTCGATGGTCGAGCAAGGAAAATTTTAGTGTTCCGTGATGACCAGTGGAGTTTCAAAGGCCCATGGTATGTTTTACCTAGGTTACAGTGACGTCGGTTTCAGTGACGTCATTTGTCAATGTGTTTGGGCACTTAGAAGGGAAATTCGATTTCGTAAGCGTACTCGATTTGTGAGACCATAAAACAGGGAAATTTCACTTGAATACACGCTGGAATGCTTTAACTTTGCAGTATAATGAATTCATCGTCCCGTAAGGTGGCAGGGCTGTGAACAAGTTTCCAAGTGCCTTGCCACCTTACCGAACAACTAATATTGTACCAAGCAAGTCATCACATAAGGTGGATCCATTTTGTCTGAAAGCCGACTGAATCATTCGGTAGAACAGGTCTCTGACATACAGAAAATTTACTAATAAAGCAAAAGGTTTCGAGGATTGTGCAAGCCGACACGAGTCCGGATACTTTTTGCAGATACCGGTACACTACTTTTTCGCAGAGAAGGGTGCATATCTCGTACAATGTCATCTCTCTCTCCTCAGAACTGTCAATTGTTTCATTAGCCTAGGTCGGAATTGCCCTTCACTACTTAGACTATAAAAGAGCAGGGTGCGCAAACTGTTAGACCACTTTATTAATATGGGTCTGCGTATCTTTGCTTTTTTTTTTTTTTTTTTGTCTCATCGAAACAAAACTAGTTCCAAAGACAATTATTGTTATTATTATTATTATTATTAACAACTCAGTTTTCCTTGTAGATTAACAACTCACTTTTCCTTGTAGATAATATTAATTGAATACATTTAAAACGTCTATGTCAAAGTTTTTGTTCTCACTGTTTCATCGTTATTTTTTCTATATTCTATTTATTTATTAATCTCCAGTGGGAGGAAATAAATAAATAAATAAATAAATAAATTATTATTATTATACTACGGTTTTACAATAATGTACCCAACTTTTAACTGTAATTACCAGAGTTGTGTGTTATACGATGATTTAAAGTCCAGCTTTGTTGTTGTCCTTTGTGTTGTTGTTGTTCTTGCTGCTGCTGTTCCTGTTGGCCATTTTTATAAATTAACTTGGATGTTTCAGCTTGCAATAGCCATTTCGGCCAGGGGGATCCAAAAAGCAAGGACAACAATGTGGATTCGAACACAGGTATGTTTAAAGCTTTAAACGGAACCGCCCTGGGCCCGTACTTAAGTAAAAGATGATACTTATGTTCTTACCTGACTCAAGTTTAATACCTTAGTTAAATTTATTATAATACTTACCAAATCTGTAATGCTCAAAATGGCACTTATCTTTGAGAAACCTCCAGGGCAGTCGTAAGTATGATACTTGGTGCTTCACAGCCTTTCTCTTGACAGCTATTTGAACAGTATGGCTTCGTTAATGTTTGCGGTGCAAGAGGAGTCGAGAAAGAGTTTTCTGGGATCGCCTACCTCATTTGGATACACACAATGACTTAGAATTATACCAAAGGTATAGACTCGATCGTAAAATGATGTTACAATTAATTGATGCTGTAGGAGATGACTTTGACCCAAAAGCATTGAGGAACTATGCCCTACCAAGCGAACTGGAAGTTCTTGCAGCTTAACAATTATGGCATCGAGCTCTTTCCGATACTAACTGGGGGATTCAGTGCACATTTCACAGCCTACGATGAGTAGTATGGTTATTCGCAGGTAACCTACGCCCTTTTTTCATTGCTTCCAAGTGTCGTTAAGTTCCACGAGCAGGATGAAATTCCAAATGATGTAGGGGGATTTTACAAAATAGCAAATGTCTCCGCGTCGGTAAAATTGGGTTTCCTTTACGCCATTGCTTATCAAAACTCTCCTTCAGTGATCGGACAGTTAAGGTCTTATTCTCGTCTCGACAGTGAACTTGTCACTTTTCAGTGCGCTGGCTCTACTCCAAATCACAATCAAAGTACTGAAAGTACTGTTGGAAGGCGAGTTTAGAATAGGCTTAATATACAATCTATTTCAAATGCAGTACATATCCCTATAACAAGAGGGCCATGATGGCCCTGAAGTTGTTCACCTAAGCTTGTTGACCAAACATGACTTATTTCCAATCGTTTTCCAGATAACATAATCATTCTAACAAACTTTAATGAGTATTGGACTGAAAATGTGGTTTCTAGAGGGAACACAAGGTTTTTTCAAAGATTTGTCTCCATGACATAGTTTTTGACTCAGTGTAAGCCATTTTCAAACTCATCAAAGAAATCATCAAGACAAATTTCTAATTTTCATGAGCAATGGACTGAAAATGTGGACTCTACAGCGTATACAAGGGTTTTTAAAGATTAAGCCCGGTGACCTACTTTTTGACCCATTTTCAAACTTGTCCTGAAAATCATCAGACCTCTCTGACCAACTTTCATGAGTATTGGACTAAAAATGAGGCCTCCACAGTGTACACAATGTTTTTCTACGATTAGACCAGGTGACATACTTTTTGACCAGAAATGACCCATTTTCACACTCATCTAAAAAGAAGCGAAAGGAAAGTTTTTCAAAAATTTGATCCAGTGACCTAGTTTTTGACCCAATATGACCCATTTTCAAAACATCAAAGAAATCATCAAGATAAACATTCTGACTATTTTTCATGAGTATTTGATTAAAAGTTTGGCCTCTAGAGCAAACACGAGGTTTTCCAAATATTTGACCTAATGACCTAGCTTTTGACCCAGTATGACCCATTTTCAAACTCATCCCGGATATCATCAAGACAAACAATCTGACCAATTTTCAAGAGTATTGGACTAAAAATGTGGTCTGTTGAACAGAAGGGTTTTTCAAAAGATTTTATCTGGTTTCCCAGTTTTTGGCCAGACAGGATTTTTGTTCTAAATTATCAAAGAAATCATCAAGACAAACATTCTGACCACTTTTCATGAGTATTAAATTTGGCCTCTAGAGGAAATATAAGGTTTTCCAAAGATTTGACCTGGTGACTTGGTTTTTGACCTGGTATTGCCTATTTTTAAAACTCGTCTGAGATATCAAGAAAATCAAGAGTATTGGACTGAAAATGTGGCCTCTAGATCATACAGAAGGTTTTTCAAAGATATGACCTGGTGACTTCGTTCTTGACCCGACATAACCCATTTTTATACTCATGTGAAATATTATCAAGCCATAAATTCTGACGAAGTTTCATGACTATCAACTGTAAATGTGGCCTCTAGAGCGCACACAAGGTTTTGCTAAGATTTGGTGTAGTGACCCAGATTTTGACCCAACGTGACCAGTTTTCAGTCTGGACTGAGATATCATAAAGACAAACATTCTGACAAAGTTTCATTAGTATCAGACTTAAAATGTGGCCTCTATCTAGAGCATACACAAGGTTTTTCTAAGGTTTGATCTAGTGACCTAGTTTTTGACCCAACATAACTCATTTTCAAACTCGTCCGACAAATAGTATCAAGACAAACATTCTGACTTACTTTCAAGAGTGCTGGACTGAAAATGTAACCTCTAGAGCGTACACAATATTTCTAAAAGATTTTAAAAGTTTTTCAGTCGACGTGACCCATTTTCAAATTTGTCTGAAATATTATCAAGACAAACATTCTGACCAAGTTTCATGAGTATCTGACGGAAAAAGAGGCCTCTAGATCGTGCACAAGCTTTTTCAAAGATTTGACCTAGGAACCTAGTTTTTGACCTGATGTGACCCATTTTTAAACTTGTTCAAGATATCAGTCATACAAACATTCTGACAAAGTTTCATGAGTAACCCGCTGAAAATGTGGCCTCTAGAGCGTACACAAGGATTTGATGTTGTGACCTTGTTTTTGACCCAACATGACCTATTTTCAAACTTGTCCAAGATATCATCAGGATAAAATTCTGACCACTTTTCATGAGTATCAGACTGAAAATGGGGCCTCTGGAGCGAACACAAGGTTTTTCTAAGATTTGACCTGGTTACCTAGTTTTTTACCTGACATAACCCTTTTACGAACTCATTTGAGACGTCATCAAAATAAACATTCTGACCAAGGTTCATGAGTATCAGGCAGAAAATGTAGCCTCTAGACCGTACACAATGCTTTTTCTAAGATTTGACATGGGGACCTAGTTTTTGACCTGATGTGACCTACTTTCAAACTTATCTGAGATATCAAGACAAACATTCTGACCAACTTTAGTGTGTATCTGACGGAAAATGTGGCCTCTAGAGTGTACACGTTTTTTCTTAGATTTGACCTAGTGACCTAGTTTTTGACCCAACATGCCCCATTTGTGTACTCGCCCGAGATAGCATCAAGACAAATATTCTGACCAAGTTTCATGGGTATCCAACGGAAAATGTGGCATCTAGAGTGTACACAAGGTTTTTCTAAGATTTTACCTATTGACCTAGTTTTTGACCCGACGTGACCCTTTTTTTACAAACTCATCGGACATATCATCATGAGAAACATTCTGACAAACTTTCATGAATATCTGAAAACATACGGCACCGGAGATATTGCGAGATACTTACACTTTCTCCACATCCCACAATGTTTTCTGTATTTTCAAAAGCAAATTCGATTTATAGAGCATAATACGTGCTCCAACGGCAAGCTAACGAGCACAGATAGAAAACGTTTTTGTAAAACACATCAGTGGCTCGTAAAAAGTGATTGCTATTTTTTCCTATTTGCTCTCAACAGGAAAACATACTTTTTCGTGAAACATTGTTGGAAAAGATTAAAATTCTGATTACCCGCATTTTATCCTTTTCTTATGGTGTTAAGATGTTTCTTTCTCTTGGTCATTTAGACAGGATTGTGCCAAGCCCAGCAGGACTTGAGAAGAGGAGGTTGCTGGTTCGATCCCCGGCTTGGCCAATTTCTTTCCGAGAATTGATTATAGTCATTGCGACAGGATTCATTCCTCTCTCACCGCTGACCATTGTTTCCACGATGGTTATGTGGGAAAGCAGCCAGTGGCTTGGAAAGAATATTGTGCGGAGTACTGGTAAAAGAAACTCCAGGAAAGGATGGATAGGTGCACTGACCGCCGCGATATAACTGAAATAATGTTGGAAACGGCGTTAAACACCATACAATCAATCAATCATTAGACAGGATTGTTTGGATAAGGCTAAAATGGAGACTTTACACACTAAAAAATCTTTACCATACTCAATTCATATACTTTTTGGATAAAAACATTATGGAAAAAGAAAGCATTACTTGTTTCAGTAATGGTTTCTCCTAACACATCTTTTCCTTAATCTTCCAAGCACCATTATTTCCAAAACCCTAGACAGAATTTTTAGCTAAAAATCTTTCTCTTTACCATGGAAGAAAATTTCTGAGTGTCAAATTAAAAGCATTTGCAGAAAACAAATAGATAATGGCTCAAGGGCTGTAAATAATGTTAAAGAGTTATGAAAATATTTTGTCAAAAGGAGAAAAGCTAACTACCAGCATTTTCTCCTGTTGCCACAATGTTTTAAACTTCCTCATGGTAAGATAACTAAGTTTCAAGGAAATTTAAGTTCCCATATAGTAAGACTTGTCCAAATTGAAATTTTGCATTACTCATTGCAATAGTCTTCAAGGGGCTAGAAAATATTGTGAGAAAGGAGAAATGCTTGCAACCACCATTTTCTCCTTTCGCAACAATATTTTCAACTTTCTTATGTTATGTAAACCTCAGTTCAGGAAATTTAAGACTTGCCGCAACACAATTTACATCAATACTTTCCATAGATCTTAGTATATGGGACTATTCAAGTCAAATCATTTAGAGAACTTGCAACCTTTCGCAGGACTGGCCGATACATTGAATATCACTGTCTCTATCAACTTTGACAACTTGCAAAACTTTGGACTCAAGTCATCATTTAGTGTCAGTTTCGCTGCAATAACTTTCATTACCCCAATACTTGTATCAAACAATGAAGAGTATTTTGATAACAGTTGCTCTACAGAACCAACTTGGCGAGTCCAATTAATTTTCTTCCAATCAAGCTTGAGTTCCATTAACCCTTTACCATACAATGCGACCTTTTAATGACCCTGGGAAAGAAGCCTTTTGAAAACATTGTGGGAAAGTAGAAAATGCTGGTAACCAGCATTTTCTCCTCTTCCTACAATGCTTTCTACCCTATTAAAGAAAATTTGCACCATTTGAGCCACATTAAAATTGTCGTCTGCAAATGCTTTCAATTTGGACAAGGCTAAAATTTTGTCAACGAGTAAAGATTATCCAGTTTCTTCCAAATAGAGAAGGACTGGTCATCTCCACTCACAACAATTAATGGTAGACTTTTCTTTTGATGACCATACTTGAGAGTTACTTTACCTTGTCTAGAACTCTATATATTGTGTAAGTTTTCAGCAACACAGTTGCTCAAGTTTCATATGACTCAAAGTACTTCAGTGGTCTCACTAAGATTTTGCAAGTTGGATTCCAGGAATCCAAAGCAGGAAAAAGTTGGATTCCAAGCTGAAAAATTGGATTCCAGCCCGATCGAAGAAGTTGGATTCCCCTAGAGTCGGGATAAATTTTCATACACAAGCAATAAACATCTAAAACCTGTAAATTTAGATTTGTGCATAATGGAGACATAATGTCTGTAATGGACAAGTCTACATTTGCATTAGAAATTACTAGCTAAGACTTTATTTGTACAATTCTTGCGCAACGGATAAGAGAACTTTTCACTTTATCTTTTATTTAGATGAATGTAAATAATTCAACATGATAATGCATATTTTAAATATTCATGATAATAATGGACCGAGCCCCATAAGCTCAGTGGGCAGCATACAGGACTTGAGAACAGGGGGTCAATGGTTCATCCCCGGCTCAGCCAATTTCTTTCCGAGGACTGACGATAGCCATTGCGACATTCCTCTCTCACCGCTGCCCATTGTTTCAATGATGGCTGTGTGGGAAAGTAGCCAGTGGCTTAAAAAGAATATAGTACTGGTAAAACAAACTCTAGGAAAGCATGAATAGGTGCGTTGGCCGCCCCAACATAACTGAAATAATGTTGAAAACGGTGTTAAACACCACACTGTCACTATCAATCAATCGATAATAATGATGGCAACAATTCTTGACCAATCTTCACAAACATTTGTAAATTCAATTTTAATACCATTTTAATTTGTAATTAGAATTTAGAATTATCTGTCCATGTGGACCATGATGTCAGTTAAATCTTTAAAATGACAATGTATTAGACCTGTCCAAATTTAAAGCTTGCATAAATTTGCAGATGACAAGATAAAGATGGTTTGAACAATCTATTTCTGTTTGGTCTTTACAATGTTGGAAAATATGTGAAAAAGAAGAAAACGCTTATTTATTCACAATGTTGTCTGAAGCTTTCTGTCTCAAGATTGTTAAATTCTGGACAATGGATCGTTTGGTAAAAGATTAATTAGCTTTTTTTTTTTTTTTTTTCACACTTGTCTGATCACTAGGCTAATCTGGAGCTTTCCTTTTAATCCCCAGAAATTTCTAAGAAATTCTTCATTTTGAAATTTGTTCTCCGATCATATCAAGCAAATGTAAAAAGAGAAAAGTTTCATGGAACATTGTTCTTTATTAAATAACTGTTTTTACTCGAAAGATCGATTAAAAAATTCAGCTGAAAGTTGATAGGTCATGTACAATACTAAATTATTTATTACCATTGCTTCCTGTTGATTGCATCATAAGATGCTCACCGCCTTTCTTTAATCGAGTACATAGATCAACATTATCTCTGTAAAATAGTCTGTAATAGGTTCAAAAATGGCTATTCTCCCTCATTTTCATTTTCAGACTGACTGAAAATTCGATGTTCATTCAACAAATGAATTTTGGACTTTTCCTTAGTTTTCTTGTCCCGTTTGGCCTTAGGCTGTGAACGTATTTCAGTCTTTTATAGTCTTTTTCGGACACATCTTGCTTATATGACCGGACCTTTGCAGCTAACACACTTTGCATTCTTGTAGAAACATGTTTATCATGATTAGTTTTACCACACCTAAACCACTGTGTAAAGACTTTTGTAATCATGGGCCCTTGGTTTCTGACGCCTCATTGTCCAGCAGTTCCAAACTTACAGACACACCAACTGCCTTTTTCACGGTTAATTCTACTTCTGACAGTAACATTCTCTGAATAAGTTTTCTGTAACCCACAGACAAAACAATCTCTCGGCTCATCTAAAAATGTCCCAAACTCACAAGACTCACTTAGCCACATCAATTATAGTCTGTCAAATATATGGTTACAGTTTCATTTTCACTTTGCATCTTACAATGAAACTTAAACCGTTCTGGTGAGCGTTTTCAGTTGCAGGTAATTTTGAATAAAGGTTTTCAACTCTGTCAAAAGTCTTATCACTTGGATTTTGAGGTGTAACAAAATTACGGAGCAGGCTGTAAGTCTTAGATCAGACTGTAAGTCGTAGAAACAAAATTAGCTCTTTTCTTATCATTATCAACGATGCTATTTGCATGGAAAAGCGCTGTTCCCCGTTCTCCACCCAGCTGTCGACGTACAGTCGAAAGTGAAACTGCTTACCAAACATTTCAGGTTGTATTTACTGCATACGGAGAGTGCGAAACATTCTTGTCGCCACTGTAATGTTTTTTAGGTCCGGACAACAGCCATAAGCAGCATAAATGTAGATTTTTAACTTTTTGATTATGGAAATTCTTTACTCTCGGAACACATGCTTAACTACGATTAATCAAAGTACATTAAATACTTCCACCTAATGCGGATCAAAGTACTAAAATATGTAGTTACAATTGATAACGTTAATCAATGACTTATTTAAAAAAGAATAAATAAAATCGTGTATATAAGCGTTTTGCGTACAGATATTGTTGTAAGGAAAGTGTTTTTGGGTGTAATGACAGTAGTTTTGGGTGATTTTCGAGTGGTTTTGGGTGTTTCAATACTTATTCACCTGCGATAAACTAGGCCATGTCAAAGCTGCGGAAGGAGACTAATTTCAAATTTAGAGCGAATTCTATGACACTTAATTCTGAAATTCACTGATTGTGTAATTGGCTTACACAGACTTTTTACCCGCATGTTAATTTCACACATCAAATGAAACAGACGCGTCTGTTTGTTGATCTACGAGGACCTATTTTTCTTGAAATAGAGGAGTGAATCGTCTTCAGTCACCTTCCAAAAAGCTATCCGATTGGTTTAATTATTTATGCATTGTGGAGAAAAGTAGGTCCTAATGACGTCATTTTTACTGCTTTCGATTGGCTTATTACAACTACAATTTATTTGTTGCTGCGGCAACACGATCATAACAATAAACTGATCCAAAATAGTTTGCATTTACCTGAAACTATGTTTTTCAAGAATTTGATTTCATTCTTTTTGTAAATTTGAAGTTTCTCCTTGTTGCTCTGATTCAATTTACAATGATCTGGAACTGTTTTTGTCCTTTTGTACTCGTGATGTATCGATCGAACTATTTGGAAGTTGGTTAGATAAAACTGTTCAGAGGCATTTGCAGCATGCTGCTGAGTGATTACATATGAAGGCTCTCGCCTTCCAAAAACGGTTTACTATTACATTGAGAACTTAGTAGTAGAACAGTAAGACTGGTTGATTGATTGTGTGGTGTTTAATGCCGTTTTCAACATTATTTCAGTTATATCGCGGCGGTCATTCAAACCTATCCAGGCCAAGCCAGATAGTTCAGTGGTTACTTGCTAGCATATCTGACTCGTGACCTAGTGGTTGCGGGTTCCATACCCGGTTGCTGCAAACTTTCTTTTCGGCGATATTTCGTCTCTCACCTCTGATGCACGTCAGAAAAGTAGCCAGTGGCTTGGACAGAAAGTTGTCTCGGTACTGGTGTGAGAAATCCAGAAAACACATGCGTAGGTGCACTGGCCGCCATGACGTGACTGTAGTGTTATGTGTCCAAGAAAGACAACTCTTTAGTTTTTCAGGTTTTGTCAGTGCATTGTAAATAGTATTTACATTATATCCCTTGTGTCATTTATGCACTTTATATTGTTGTACACTTTGATACTTATTTTACTCTTGTATAAGCAGTCACTGACTCAACATTAGTTAGAGCACATTTTTAGTTGTATATCATGTTATCATCCAAAATCTGATACAATTATAACAATAACGTAAGCTATTAACACGGCGTTAAATTTCAAACAAACAGAGGTACCTATCCATGCTTCCTTTGAGCTTCTTTTATTCTTTCCAAGCCACTGGCTGCTTTCCCAGAGAGCCATTGTCGAAGCAATGATTAGCGGTGAGAAGAGAATGAATCCTGTCGCAATGACTATCATCAATCCTCGGAAAAGAATTCGCCGAGCTTGGGATTCGAACCAGCGACCTCCTGTTCTCAAGTCCTGTCCGCTACCGACTGACATACTGGGGCTCGGCTGAGGAACAGTAAGAGAGACGATACGCGTAAAAGAAAGCAATGTACATTCAGCTGAGCCAGCATTATAAAAGTAACACAAATACTGGAAGCAAAGTTTCCACATTCACACATGCATTTGCTCATAAAGTCTACCCATAATATGTCGTAAGACTAAAGAACAAGGATAACAAAAGATATTGTATTTACCTGAACAAATATCAAAGTCCTTCAGACGAAGCAGATAAATCCTTAGGTGAACGAAACAAAAACTAAGATTTTCAACCAAGCTTTGCGATAGCTTATAGTTTTCAAAATACTCTTTTGACTTGAACAAAAATGCTTCTCGTCAGTAACTTCATGATAGAGTGTATTGTTAACTTTAAGACAAACAGTGTAGAGTCATCTTTTTTTTTTATTTCTCCCTGTTACTATAAATAAATCAGTTGTCAACCACATGTGCAGATTACGTTAATTATCGATAGCCTACCATTCCACGGCGGGGAATCACGTGACACAACAACAACAACAATGGCGGACATTTGAAGAAATTCCCCCGCTTCAGGTAAGAAAATCTTCAATAATTCTGTCAATACGTGACCGATTTGAATTTGGTTTGAAGCAGAGAAGGCGGAAAAACGCCAGGGATTTGCTGGATGTGGTAGATCTTTTAAACAACACCTGATAAAAAAGTTATTGACGAGCAAACAAATTTTTACCCTGGATAACGTTCACGTCGAAAATAAATAAAATACACAAACAGGCCACATTTCTTCTTTTAGTGCATTTATTGTGTTCCCGTATGCATAAAATGTGGAGAGCATGAATAAAAAGTCTTGTCACTATCAATACTTTTTTATTTGAATACGATTTTCTAGGTAAACAACGTTATTTTCTAAAATGATATAGTTCACGTCAGAAATTTTTTATGATAACGTTCACGTCATAAGTAGAATATAGAATATACATATTTCATCATCTTAGTTGCGTCATGTTGTCTTGAATATCATGTTAATGCATACTTAAAATTATGAAATTGTCTTGATTTTAGCCATATTTAAATGTGTTACTCGTCGTATGTAGCTGTTTAAAGCATGTACAAATTGTATTCTTATTTGGTACCGATTACACGCTGTTCGATGTGTGAAAGAGCTTTTATTCAGTTAACAGATGAAGAAATATGCTCTTTTTTAGTATGTATTTTGTTGCATGATATTTAAATTGTTTGTTTAAACACATTTGTTCAGTGTCATTACAACAAAGTTAGCCTATTCGTATATATCCTTGTTATCAAGAATACAATGCTTGGGCTCTGAAATGACACATTCAATGACATTCCTGGCGTTGAAGGTGGAATAAGAATTTTTTAGCGCAGACATCTTTTACGACACAAGTCCGGCACCTATACCACCCATGTTGTGTTCTTTTAATTTATCAATGACAGCAGGTGTAAGTTCAAGCGTTTGCTGAAGTATTAAATCCTCTAATGGTTTATCTGTCTTTTGTTCAGCTTCAGATGTCTTACACAATTGAAGACTTTGTTGACTTTGATCCGACATACTGTGACACCCATTTGTGGATTCAGGGAGAAGTGAGTTATCTGCAACTTCGAGATCTGTAAAAAAACCATGATGGCTTTGGTCAGTTTCTTCAAGAATAGGAGTACATGAATCATCAGAGCCAAATAAAGACCTCGTAGAGTTTTTCTTGCTCCTTTTCTTTAAAGGTGAGTATCGATATATAGGCGACATTTTGACTGTGACTTTAGTCAAAGGGGATTTTAAAGGTGACCACTTCCGCTTTTTGGATGTTTCGACCTTTACTCTTGTCAACGGGGATCTTAACGGTGAACGGCAGAAGATGTCTGCGCTAAAAAATTCTTATTCCACATTCAACGCCAGGAATGTCATTGAATGTGTCATTTCAGAGCCCAAGCCTTGTATTCTTGATAACAAGGATATATACGAATAGGCTAACTTTGTTGTAATTACACTGAACAAATGTGTTTAAAACAAACAATTTAAATATCATGCAACAAAATACGCAACTAAGATGATGAAATATGTGTATTCTATATTCTACTTATGACGTGAACGTTATCATAAAAATTTCCTGACGTGAACTATATCATTTTAGAAAATAACGTTGTTTACCTAGAAAATCGTACTCAGATAAAAAAAGTATTGATAGTGACAAGACTTTTTATTCATGCTCTCCACATTTTATGCATACGGGAACACAATAAATGCACTAAAAGAAGAAATGTGGCCTGTTTGTGTGTTTTATTTATTTTCGACGTGAACGTTATCCAGGGTAAAAATTTGTTTGCTCGTCAATAACTTTTTTATCAGGTGTTGTTTAAAAGATCTACCACATCCAGCAAATCCCTGGCGTTTTTCCGCCTTCTCTGCTTCAAACCAAATTCAAATCGGTCACGTATTGACAGAATTATTGAAGATTTTCTTACCTGAAGCGGGGGAATTTCTTCAAATGTCCGCCATTGTTGTTGTTGTTGTGTCACGTGATTCCCCGCCGTGCATTCTATCCCGCTAAATACACATTACCGTTTATGACCCATGGACAAACAACCATGAATAAAAACAGTGCAAAATGGTAAACTTACATACCAAGAATATTTTTTGTTTTCACCGAAGCGGATTTCAAAAGTCCTAAAACGACGCAGATTTATGATAGACATAAAGCTACCAATAGACGCCCCGTGAAAAAAAATTCGGCACTATTATTTAATGAACCCCAATGTCTCCAGGTCAAAGGTGCATCTGATGACCTGTGATCTCTATAACTTGCAAAAGCCTCACTTGCCAGGTGGCACACTTTGGAAATTTGCTACGAAGACATTAGAGTTTAAGAAAATAATAATCCAGCAAAAATCAAAAATTAAAATAATAGTCCCAAAATCTCTCGAAAGGGTGGGGGAAGCTGGTTACCGGCATTTTCTCATTTTCTCACAATGTTTTCAAAAGTATTCTTCTTGAGCGACACGGGATTGTTTGGTAAGGTTTAACGAAGACGAGACTGCACACCCATGCATTCTGAAAGGGACCTGTCCTCTATCATTTTCCAAACATTGCTTCGGCTCTTCTATACCCTGAAAACTCCTCATTAGACGATAGAAATTCAGATAAGATGATATTGAAAGCATTTGCAGATGAAAAATTCAATGTGGCTCATACGACTGAATTGGCGTTAAAAGGGTAGAGAAAACACTGAAACACTGACACACAAACGAGTGACTGTCAGCCACTAGGATTTCTTCTCTTTTTATGTCTTCAAAGCCTTAATCCTAAGCGTCTTATAAAAGCTGAGTCGTTTGGTCAAAGGTTAGAGCAATCCCTTGATAGATACTCTTTCATTTAAAAACTGTTATTCATAGAGTTATCATATGTGTGCGACGGGTTTTCTGGTCGAAAGGAAATAACTTGACAAACCATTGTACTTACGGAAGAGTTAATTCCCTTATTATCTATGCTTTAAGAAAAATGGTTTATATTGGAGTTTAACGCCCTTTTAACAGCTATGGTCATACCACGGTGGTCAGTGCACCTATGCATTGTTTCGTGGTTTTCTCACACCAAAACTGACACAACTTTCCTTCCGGGTCACTGACTACTTTTCCTACATGAATCAGAGGTGAGAGGCGAAAAATCGCCGGAAAGGAAGTTTGCCTCAACCGGGTATCGAACTCACAACCACCAGGTCACTAGTCAGATACGCTAACCACTGAGCTATCCGGGCGGGCAAAGAAAAATGAAGCCTTTAGCTGCCGATCTCAAGTAAAGAAACCTTCGAAGCCAGTGTAGCGTATTATCAGACTGTTCAAAACGTAGCCTGATCTTGGATTTACACTGGCCACTTTCTTGAAATAGACAGAAATGTGAAAATGTCCGTTTTGTTTGTTTGGCTCTTTTAACCCTTTAACACACAATTCGAGTTTAAAAGTCAGAGAAGGGAAGCTTTTGATAACATTGCGGGAAAAAGAGAAAATGCTGGTTACAAGCCGACCAATGTAAGACGTTAACGATATTTCTAGCGAGGTAACTCAAGGTAAGTTTAGCAGTATTTGGCAGTGCATTATCATGGTAAAATTGACCAAGTTTTACTCTCGAGTTAATGCTCCTTTTTGATAACAGAACCGTGCATAGTAATGCAAGACCGCATACTGTAATAATATAATACCAGATGAGTAGCTAAGAATGTAGTAAAGATGAAACCCAGTTTATTCTTTTTTTTATCGTCGTTTTTCCTCTAGCAGAATAGATGTCAGCACCTCGAATAGCCAAACCTATCTTTGACATTTATTTAGACAACGTAATCAAGGTTAGACTGCATTTTGCTGACAATTCATATCAAGATCAGACTGCACAGAACGAACAATCTGATCTTTGGTCTACAGTGTCCGTTATGGTATTTTTTATTGTCTGGCAAAAGTAATTTGAAATTGAGATGATTTGGTCTCTTTTCCTGATTGAGAAAGCGCATTTCGTCTTTTTTATGCTTCGCTGCTTAATGTTGAAGCCCGGGCTTCTGGGCGCCCGCCTGGCTGCACACCAGTATATTAACATGTATTTATCTCGCTATTATTAACGTCTCACCCTGGCCGGCTTGCTCTCCGGGCCTGAATCACATCGAATATTTATAATATATTTATATTTTCTGCTATTTGACCTTTTCTTTGCTGCCATTTTTATGTGGACAACCTTTTTTCAAGTGACACGTAAATTGCCAGAGTTATGGTGTTAAATGAAGGAGCTGATTACATAAATCAGATTTAATTTTTCTGCGAGATACATCTCCGTACCAAACGACAAAATTTTAGACTGGTTCAAATTGAAAGCATTTGCAGACGACAAAATAAATGTGACTCAAAAACGGAAATTTGTTTTTTGGAAGAACAGAAAATATTGTGGGAAAAGGAGAAAATGCTGGTTACCAGCATTTTCTCCTTTTCCCACAATGTTTTCAAAAGGCCTTTTCTTCAGGGTCGTTAAAACTCGGGATTGTGTGGTGAAGGGATATGAATAAAGTGTAATGGCACAATAATTCTTTATGTATTTATCTACCAACCTTTTCAGAAAGTATTTAATAACCTTTTTATTTCTACAAAGCACATCAAACTAAAGGGAGAAAATGTAAATAAGAATTGACACATAACTGGCTCGGTTTTTTTCCAAGAAATCATGGTGGTCATTGCGAAATATCCCCAGGAACGGATACGTGGATTGGTGCACTTTACATTACAAAAATCATGTCAATTAAATAAGGCGAGAAAACTAAACAAACAAACATAACAACTGCTTATTCCACAAATGATTTTTGACATTATTACTAGTACTTTTACTCTCAACTAATCAAAAAGAATTAAGACTTGTCCAAATTGACAGCATTTGCGGACAGCAAAATTAATATGACTCAAAAACGTTAATTTGTTTGTGGATTGATAGAAAATACGGTGGGAAAAGAAGAAAATGCTGGTTACCAGCTACTTCTTCTTTTTCCTCAATGTTTTCAGAAGTCTTCTTCCCTAGGGTCGTTATACTCGTGTGTGTTTGGTAAAGGGTTAATCTTAACATTGCATTATGCCTCGTCAAGATAATATTAGCAGCCAAAATGAAAAGAAAAATTTACACAACTGCTGGCTTGGCAAAATATTTAGTCATTGCGACAGACAGCACTGCTCTGTCATCGCTGAACAATGTGACAAGTTTATGTATGCAGTAAGGCAGTCAGTGTCTAGAGAAGTTTGTTTTAACTCTTTACAAAACCTCAAAATTTTACACTCGTCCAGTTTCAAAGCTGTTGCAGACGACAAATTAAATGTGGCTTAATTGGTGAAACCTGACTCAAAAAAGGTAGAAAACATTGTGAGAAAAACAGAAAATGCTGGTTACCAGCATTTTCTCCTTTTTTCAAAAACGTTTTCCAAAGGCTTCTTCCACAGGGCCGTTAAAACTCGGGATTTTATGGTAAAGGCTTAAGTGGCTATTCCTCGAAAGTATTTATACATGGGTGCATTCACAATTGTAACATAACACCAAACAAACAATAGCAATTTCTTATTCTAATGACGATTCTGTGTCAGCTTGAAGAGGTTCAATTATATAGCATGTGCACGCACGTGCACCCGCTTGAAACCTTTGTACTGAAAGAAGAAATTACATGTCGCGAGTACCCAAATCACGTGAAAATGTTTCAGTCTTTCCTATGAGACAGATGTTGAAATGTCAAAGTGTCAACAATAGCATGACATGTAGAATCATAATCGCATCGTATTGTTATTTTTCCAGAGTCATCTGTAATATCGTCAAGTGAATTTGCTTCTACTGTTTGTACTTGTTGTACCGCTAACTGAATAAAACTCATATTGACCGGTTTTATCTCAATCTTAAGGGAGTACTTATCCTTTGAGCCCTGAAGCAAAACAGGGCTATGCAGCTCTATACATAAAGGATTCTTTTGGACAGTAACGATATATTCCTGAAATATACCAATTTCTTCAATTGTAACTGTGGCTTTGATTTGACGTCCATGCATGTCATACTTTTGATAGTTCGTGCCAGAAGTTTGGAAGTTCATGCCAAAATTAGGCGCAGGGTTTCTAACACTTCCTTTTTGAAGGTCAGAGAACTTGATGTTCGTCAAAAAAATGTCGACTGCCGGCTTCAGTGTGAGCCTCGCAGTGGCTTGTAAAACATATTTGAAAACATAAAACTTGCTTTCTGGTATCTGGATATCTATCTTTGGAAGAATACGTGAGATCCTATAATTAGAGAGTATATTGGCGCATTCTCCGTCGTCTTTTTTAACAATGGCTTCCATAATATCCTCTGTTTCCTGCAATGTATAATAGCCTTTCCTTTTTGTACAGCTTATGAATTCCGTCATAGTCATCGCTGGGGTTCTGAGATAAAAGAAAGCATCACCAAGGGTCTGTCTAAGAATAGTTCCGTCACTAGAGTTACATCTCTTCTCAGCCCATTCCATGGATCTTTCGAAAATTTTGGTTTCATCTGTGAAAAAGGTATCACCCTTAAGTACAAAAGTAAGACATTGCAATGAAATTTCAAGGAATCCCTCGCTTCTTAGAATGTCTTCTGAATGTGCATCGATATATCTGCTAGCTGATGTCGTCACCTCTTCATTTCCATAGAATAGCGCAAGATCTAGGAGAGAACAGGCATTCTCAGTTGTAAGATTTTCAGACAGCTGAGTAAAACATCTATCTACGACATAGTTTATTTGATATTTATGGGCGATTTTGAGAGTTTGCACAAGGCTGTCCACCTCTGATGAGAGTTCATCACTATATATGGATCTGAAATGAGAGATTGTAGCGTCTGTGATGTTATCTCTTGTACATATATAGAATATTCTTCATTTGCAGCATAAATATCATTACATCAGCAATAATTCAGACATTACTGGGCTGAAAGTATGATGAGTTACCAACCAGTTTTTTCCGTTTCTTATATTGTTGTAGATATTCAACTTGTCAGAAGACGATGGGTCGCAAGTACTAAGAAAATGGACGAAAATATAAACAAGAGCAGCGCATGCTGGCGCCAACGCTCGACTTCAGTTTCTTTTAATAGACTTCTACCAAATTTCTTCTTGAAAATTATAGCAGGAGTCACAAGTTTTACCAGGGCTTATATAGTGAAAACTTTATTCAGTGTTAATTTTTACTCGAAACAGGGACAAAACTGTGTCAGAAATGTTTTGAGGGTTACCTGCCGTGTAGGTATGGGTTCCCCTTTTGATAGTTAACAACTAGTCTGAGTTAGAGGAAAACACTCTCAGTGCGGGCCGAGATATAAGAAAGGTCAACGTTTTCGCAGCACGACAAAGAGGCAGACGTGTACGACTGGCCCATGACAATACTCCAGGGTCTTTTTGTTTTGTTTTGTTTTCAGCCGAACTAAAAAGTAAACTTTTACACCTTAGCAATAATTCACTGTAACTTTCGGAAAGGTACGTTCAAATTTAAAACAATAATCTATATGTTCACTGGTTTTATCATAGAATAAGATTATTAAACAGACAATAGACATGCGCTAGATTGGTGTAATGAAAGAAGTCGCTGAAGCAAGGGCATTGGCAAAGAACTATGTGTCACGCAATGTTGGTAAAGTTGTCTACGAGTATCTACATCTCCCAAACATTTCGCTGGTCTTATATTACAAGGACTTAGCTTTACCGTGTACATCCTGTGTCCACGCGTATGACCTTCTGATTCGTGCTCAACTGAGATTGTGCTCAAAGCTTAAGTTTCATTGATGCCTCTGATGGAAAGAAAATTTGAAAATAGGAATTCAGTCTTATGAAAAAAACGACAGAAAAAATATCCGGCGTTTTAAAGTCAATAAGTGTATAAACAAGAGTTGCTTCCGATATTAACTTAATAAGCCTGACAGATTGTGTCCGGGAACCCGAACTTTAATGGGTTCGAGATAAAATGTTGGTGATCTAAAGGATCCAACCCGCTCGTTAAAGGGAAGCCAGAATCTCTGGCACATAAGAGGGAGGGTGACGCACTGCACTGCGGCACCTTACAATAGTAAGCTACATGACCGCTGGGTTTATTTCAAAGAAAAGTCACTTTTGTTCAAAACTAGTAATGTTTCTCACCTTAGAAATACTCTAAAGTCTTTACCCTCGATGTCACTTAGGTATATTTCCTTTTCACCATCTTTATAAGACCCAGTGAACATTGCCCGAAATACAGGACTGCGGGCAGCAAGGATATTTTTGTGTGCGTGGATTCTCTCATCCGGGTCTTCCGTGTCTTGGTCTTTACACAGGAAAGTAACATCCGTCAAAATCTGAGATTCGAACAACATGAGGATACAATTGCTGAGTGGCCGGCCTGACTGGTCTTTGTCATCTGGAGAGACTTTTGGGAACGGCGAGGATGAATCTGTGTCCATTTTGTCATACACCGACACTTGAACTGTAACAAAACAAAGATACAAAGACCTGGGCCCCGTTTTACTACCATTTACGTAAGGTTTTACGTAAGTTTTTATTACGCAAAAGTTACGAAATTCTGACGCACGTAAAGCTTGCGTAAGTATTTTCGTAAACTTTTCGTAACTCTCCAAATGGAGATATATGAATCAGACACCATGATAGTCTGGTACCCTGCCGTACTACAAGAGTAGGTCAGGCAAAGCACAATAATGGCGGCCTCCGTTGGTAATATGCATAGGATACGAGATATTGTTATTTCACATGATCAAATCGGATCATAGGCTGAATTCAAAACAGATCGATTGCAATAAAGTCATGAAAGTGAGTTTTTTTTTACATGTCGTTCTTATTTAGCGAGAATAACTACATATCAGAAATCCTTTAAGTATCCGAAATGTCAATGGACCTATATAACGTCCGAAAACAGGGCTACTTTTAAAACGATTCATAGTCGAATTGATATTTAAACCATCCCCAAACAGCACGTTTTAGATTCAGTAATGTATTTTTGGTACAAAACTGATCTCATTTTATTAACTGATCAAACTGGATCACATGAAATTGGGGAAAACGGGGAAGCATGTAGGGGTACGCTTGAGGACACCGAGGAGGCCGCCATTATTGCGCTTTGCCTGACCCGTAGTGGTAGGGGCAGGTAATCTAGACTAACACTCTGATTTCTCGCTGGCGTCACTATGAACGCAACTTTATCAGAGAGGTCATCAGACTTCTCCAACAGTGGTGAGTTAAAAAGGCAGACTGCCTCAGAAACTGCAATCTAAATCCACCTTTTTTTTTCGAAATTGTTCTGATACACAGTCTGTTTCGTCATGGTTCTATAAATAAACCGAAATCAAAACACTGAAATAGGTAATAGACGTATTTTGTTTTTATGTGACGGATTTCAAAAAATAGATTTTTGTATTGATTTGATTGCAAATGTTTTACGACGGTCGATACAAAAAAACAAGATAATTTTCGATATTTTCTTCTTTTATTTTCTGATCCATCATTTATCTTTTCGAAAAACGGAAACTAAAACTAAGGGAGCTAATTTTTGCTTAACCTCAAAGGATAGTTTCAATTATTCATTATTTCTAGTTAAAGGATAGTTTCAATTACAGTCATTATCTTTAGTACAAAATGACGGCTTCAATAGTTGTAACTTTTCATTAAACAAATAAATCTATGCGGGAAAAAAGAAAGAATTTCGTTAAAAAAGAGAAAGAACACCGCAGGAAAAGATCGCGCGACTTTAAAACGCGGGAAGGTCACGTGGCTGTCATGTAATGCATAAAAGGTTTCTATGCAGCGGCAATCATATAATGCCTTACTTGTTTGTTTACATGTTGTGAAATATACTGAAATTTGATGCCAATAAACTATCGGTTGAAAATATTGATGCTGACCTCTCAGGGCTTCTTTTTTTAAGAAGCCAACTTGTCTATCTAAAGTTGAAGACACAACGCTTGAAATGACTTGATAATGGAATAATGATATCTTTATTTCACTAATGATAAAGATGCATGTATGGAAATACTGTGAAGAAAGCCCGTTTTCCCGTTGCATGCCTCATCCTTCTCAAACCACTTTTCGTCCGGGAATTGTTCGCTCTTTCATTATGACGTGTAACTGCATCAGTCAGATAGCTATCATCTAATGAATATATACTTATGAATTTTGTTTCAAGATAGTAAATACTGTCGCAAATGTGACCGCAGTTTTAGAAAGATTAGAAACACAAATGACCTAAAATGTTGCCTAAATACCACACAGAAAACACAGGATACGATAGCATTAAATATCAGTATGAAAACTGACAGTTTAAATACAAATTTATATTTTGATTTAGGTCCATCGACCAATTTCAAACAGACACTCAGTCTTTATCCCCTTACCACACAATCCCCAGTTTTAACGACCCTGGGGTAGAGGTATTTTGAAAAAATTGTGGGAAAAGTAGAAAATTCTAGTAATCATCAGTTTCTACTTTTTAGCTCACCTGAGCACGAAGTGCTGAAGTGAGGTATTGTAATCAGTCATTGTCCGTCTGTCCATCTGTCCGTCTGTCCGTCCGTCCGTCTGTCCGTCTGTCCACAATTCCTTTAAATATCTTCTCCTAAACCGGTAGGCCAATCATGTTGAAACTTGGCAGGCATGTTCCTTGGGTGAAGCTCTACCAAAGTTGTTAAAAGAATTGAATTAACCCATAAACTCTGGATGCCACGGCAACAAAAAGGGGGAAATTTACCACATCTTTAAAAATCTTCTTGTCTGAAACCAGAAAGCCCAGAGCTTTGATATTTGGTATGTAGTATCTTCTAGTAGTCCTCTACCAAATTTGTTCAAAATATGCCCCTGGGGTCAAAATTGGCCAGGCCCCAGGGGTCACAAATTTGGGCAAAATTATATATAGAGCAAACTTCAGGACAGATATCTTCTAAAATCCTTGACAAAAACTAATAGAAATTCATACAGGTGTTCCTAATGATGTCTGCCGATATTTATTGTTTTTGTTTGGTTTTTTTTTTTTTTTTTGTTTTTTTTTTTCCCTTTTTGGTATCAAATACGGTCTCAAAGGAAAAAGGGGCTTTATGTATATTTCTGTTAAGGATCAATATACATGTATCTTCAACTCAAAATCCTTGACAAAAATTTGTGAAACGTCATACGTGTGTTCCTTATGATAGTCCGCCAATATCATTATTTTAGCTTTTTTGATTAAATGTCGTGTCATGGAAAAAGGGGGCTTCACATATATTTTCATTATGGATTAATATCTCTTTAACTACAGGGCAAAATGTTATGAAACTTCATCTTTATGTTGTTTATCACAAGCCACAGACAATGGTTATGCCTATTTGTTGGCTTACCTGAGCACGAAGTGCTGGGTGAGGTATTGTGATTCGTCAATTCACCTGAAAATTAGTCAGAATGTTTGTCTTGATAAAATCTTGGATGAGTTCGAATTTGGGTCACCTGGGGTCATAAACTAGGTCACTAGTTAGAATTAAAGAAATACCTTGTGGACACTCTAGAGGCCATATTTTTTACTCAATTGACCTGAAAATTGCTCAGAATGTTTGTCTTGGTGAAATCTCAAATGAGTTCGAATTTGGGCCGACTTGGGTCATAAAAGAGGTCACTAGGTCAAATTAAATGAATACCTTGTTGACACATTTTGTACTCAATTGACCTGAAAATTGGTCAGAATGTTTGTCTTGATGAAATTTCGGATGAATTTGAATTTGGGTCTCCTAGGGTCATAAATTAGGTCTCACTAGATCAACTTACAAAAATTTCTTGTGGGCGCTCTAGAGGCTACAATTATAACTCAGTTGACCCGAAAATTGATCAGCATGTTTGTCATGATAAAACCTTGGATTAGTTCAAAATTTCAAAATTGAGTCACATAGGGTCATAAACTAGGTCACTAGGTCAAATTTAAAGAAATATCTTGTGGGCTCTCTAGCGGCCACAATTCTTGCTCAGATGACCTGGAGTTTGGTCAGCGTGTTTGTCTTTGTGATATCTCGGATGAGTTTAAAATTGGGTAACATAGGGTCAAAAACTAGGTCACTGGGTCACATTGAAGAAATAGCTTGTGGGCACTCTAGAGGCCACAATTCTAGCTAAATTGACCTGAAAATTGGTTTACATGTTTTACTTGATGATATCTCGGATCATTCAGAAATTGGGTCTCATGGGGTCATAAACTAGGTCACTAGGTCAAATTCAAGAAATGTATTGTGGGCGTTCTAGAAGCCACAATTTTTGCTTAACTGACCTGAAAATTTGTCAGCCTGTCTGACTTGATGATATCTTGAATGGGTTTGAAATTGGGTCACATAAGGTCATAATCTAGGTCACTAAGTCAAATTACAGAAATACCCTGTGGGCACTCTAGAGGCGGCATTTCTTGCCCAATTCACCTGAACCTTTGTTAACAAGTTTGTCTTGATATTTTGGATGAGGTTGAAATATGGTCACATAGGGTCATAAAGTAGGTCACTAGGTCAATTTGAAGAAATACATTCTGGACACTCCAGAGGCCACATTTTCAGCTCAATTGACCTGACAATTTGTCAGTTCAAGTACAGAGTCTGCATTCAAGGTAGATTGACTTGAATTACTTTTTTTTATTCGTGCCTAATTTCATTGCTTGAAATGAAAATAAAAACCGATTATTACCGAATTTAATCGTTAGACGACGCGATATATTGAATACTTTTTGTTTTTTAAATCAAAGTAGCAAAACCCCGACTATTGCGAGCTTAAAAATCCGAATATTGTGAGTTTAAAGTTCTTCTCGACAAAGAAATCTTACAATATCGGACAGAATTGATCATAGATCAGACTGCACGGTCTCAGTTACCAATCGAACGCTTTAGATGATCATGGTAGTGTATTAGAATTGTTCGATAGTGTAAACATGAGCCATGCTCTGGCAAAAGGGGGCTTAATGCATCTCCGTTATACCAAGCAAGTCATCAGATGAGTATAGATCAATAAAGTCTATTTTGTCTAACAACCGACTTAATCATAAGGTAAACTGACCCTTGGACATGCAGAAAATTGACAAATGGCAAAATGTTTCGGCTCAGGTCAGCCTTCGCGGACTGCGCAGGCTGACCTGGATCTATACTATTTTCAGATACATTAAGCCCCATTTTGCCACAGCACGGTTCATATATATATATATATATTTCACATGTCAGTATAGAACACAGGTTATAATAGACAATGCAACCAAGTATACAGAGGAAATGTATGAGAGTAAGCGTTAATTTGTAGAGTACTCCTCCAAATATGTTCAGGTTATTGGCTGCGTGGCTTGGTGGCAGACTGTAGAGCTCGTAGCCTGGAATTTCTGAGTTTGATCCTCACTCGAAGCACTGTCTTTCGAGTGAGTATCCTTGGGCAAGACATTTCAGAGCCCTAGCCTAGTACCGGTGAAACCCAGGACAAGCGTGGGTATGAAATGACTGAAATAATGTTGAAGCGCTGTAAAACACCGTTCAATCAATCAATCAGTCAATCAATCAATCTAAGTGTTATCAGTATACTTCTAGCGATACATCTCCTGTAATACGTAAAGATAATTCCAGAATACCAATGACCATCTGCATCGCTAGTCCTTTCTTTAGCCCTTAACCTGCTAAATAATTGAAATCAAACTTTCAAGCCGATAGTAAAAACCCAAATGTTGTTATTTCAAAGTTATGGGGGGGGATTTCCTTATCGGACAGTATAGATCCCGATCAGACTGCATTATGAAGTCCGTCCGTACTACTGTCCGCAAAATGTCCTTGACTCGCGCTTAGCAGCCTACGGGTTAATCCGAGGCTCACTTGGTCTTGTCTAATTAGTGATATAAAGCAATAGGATACAGATCTAACGTAAAAAACTATCATTTGTTATCTTATAAAATGATATACTTGTTGAATAGCAGCATCGGCAGGGTCGTCCGAGGCTCGGTGCTCATAAATTGTTGGATTCCTTTGTTAATTGAGTTTCTGGGTGCGATCCTCAGAGGAGTCATCATTAACATTTAAATCTTTCATTCGCAAGGCATCGTTGGGTTCTGACATAGTGCTGGCGAAACACATGAAACTCTCGTAACAGTGTCCCGTGACTTTCATGCAACAGTGGGAAAATAGTATTCAAAAGCTGCATAAATCGCCATATTTAGAGTTAGATGTCATCCAGGATGATCTTATTCAACCAAATTGTGTACTTTGCCAATCCGTATCTTTATTCCATTTGTTTCTCGTTTAATTATTCTAACTAGTTCGAACCCCTCTGAAATCAGCAACATTTACGCAAAAGTTAAAGCACGTTTTTTCGTTCGTAAAATTACGCAAAAACTTACGCTCGAATCAGTTACGAACTTTTCTGGTAAAACGCACTTACGCATTTTCTTTGGAGTTACGTAAAAATTTACGAAAATTTTGTTCGTAACTACCATAGTAAAACGGGACCCTGGTGGTTGCGGGTTCCATACCCCGGTTACTACAAACTTTCTTCCCGGCGATTTTCGCCTCTTACACCCGCAACATGTATATTTGTGATAAAAGTAGCCAGTGGCTATATAAGAAAGTTATCTTCGTGCTGGTGTTAGAAAGCCAGCAAACACATGCATAGTTGCACTGGCCGCCGTAATATGATCTGCGTTGTTAACACGGCAATTCAAGCAAACAAAGGCATCTATCCATGCTTTCCTTAAGTTTCCTTTTACCAGTACTTCTGGATCCTGTCGCAATGATTGTAATCAATCCTCGGAAAGAAATTCGCCCGGCTGGAAATTCGAACCAGCGACCCCCTGTTCTCAAGTCCTGTACGCTACCGACTGAGCCACTGGAGCTCGGTTGTAGAACAGTAAGAGAGACAATACGAGTAAAAGAAAGCAATGTACACCCAGCTGACCCAGCATTATTAAAGTACCACAAATACTGGAAGCAAAGTTTCCACATTCACACATGCATTTGCTCATAAAATCTACCCATAATATGTCGTAAGATTAAAGAACAAGGATAACAAAGGCTATTCTATTTACCTGAACGAATATCGAAGTCCTTCAGACGAAGCAGATAAATCCTTCTTTTTTTTTGATATGTAAATTTCTCACTTTATTTCGTTTTAACAAAATAATATTTCGTAAAGACGAAATGGTATTTCGTTAATACGAAATATTATTTCGTAAATACGAAATATTATTTCGTATATACGAAATATTATTTCGTAAAAACGAAATAATTTACGAAATAATAAATAAATAAAAAATAAATAATTATTTCGTAAATACCAAATAATCTGATAATTTGAAATACAGGCATCCTCGGTTCGACTCGTGGTGGGGGCTCTTGGACTGCCTTGCGATAGGGATGCATTGTAGGGTTGATTGACAGCCTCTCACATCATAGGTTATAGATTTGAATTCCGAGTTGAGCTGTTTTATTCTTGAATTGCCTGCACCATGTTCGATTTTGGGTTCTGTTTCAAGGAAGCTATCATCTAGAGTCATTGACCTAAGTTGTGCTTTTCCAGAATCGATGTCAAATAAATAAGCTTAATATCGATACATTAGACAAAAGGGGACAAGCATAAGTAATATGACTGATAGACTCGTGATTGAGGGTATGGTAAACTCAAATCTATTCATTCAGTCAGTCAGTCAGAGCGTCAGTCAGTCAGTCCCTCGCCTATCCGTCCGTCTGTTATTTCTTCTGTTTATGAACTGTGTAAGCACAATTGTCATTGATAATTAAAAGGTAGTTACAATATTCAGATTGTTTTAAACACGGTCCAGTCGAGGTTGAGGGTCCGATTCCCAGCTGAGTCATTTTTCAGATTTAAGAATTAGAATTTATGACTCTCTTTCTTATCATTGGGATACAGGAATCACAACAGGCTCATAATTGTGATGGTGGGGAACTTGTAGAGTACGGAACTGGTTGATTGATTGATACCGGGCTAAATAATTATCAATCATAATGACGAATAGCACTTATTCATGTATTTTTAGGTTTTACCAGTAGCCGGATGCGACTTTGATGTGCCTTCTAACTAGCTGAAATGCGTTAAAGAATAATTTTTGAAGTTGTACGTAGTAGCAAATTTGAAATTGAGCCATGCTCTGACAAAAGGAGGCTAATTGAATCTCTGTGATCCATGACACCGAGCAAGCCATCACATACTGATGGATCCATAGTAGATCTATCCACTTTTTGTAACAGCCGACTGGGACAAGTAGGAAAGCCTAACCACTCGGCTAAAGAAGCGGTTAAAGCTCTCGAGAGAGCAATGCTTTGATCTGCATTATATTAAAGATCTGTATTTTTATACAAAAGGAATGAAAGTCAACAAGCTGCATATCTACTCGAAAATACAACGACGCTGATTTGTGCATCTTGTAAGACGCATTTGTGGATGCCTGAACATTACGAATCCTCTTATATACGGAGGTTGAGGCACCGTATTTATAACAAAGAGGTTCCGGGTTAGAATTCCACTGGCGGGGCTGTTTAAGTGTCACTTCTTTGGCAAGGCACATCAGAGCCGCATCCGGCTACTGGTGAAACCTAAGAATACATGAATAAGTGCTATTCGTCGTTAGGATTGATAATAATTTAACCCGGCATCAGTCAATCTGTCAACCAGTTCCGTACTCTACAAGTCCCTCACCATCACAATTATGAGCCTGTAGTGATTCCTGCACCCGAGTGATAAGAAAGAGAGCCATAAATATCTAATTCTTAAATCTGAAGAATGACTCAGCTTGGAATCGGACCCTCAACCTCCAGTTTTCGACTCGACCGTGTTTGAAACAAACTGAATATTGTAACTACCTTTTTATTATCAAAGACAATTGTGCGTACACAATTCATAAACAGAAGAAATAACAGACGGACGGACAGACGGGGGACTGACTGACTGACGTTCTGACTGACTGACTGAATGAATGACTAGATTTGAGTTTACCATATGTGGCTCATCAAAAAAAGCTTGATCATAAAGTCAAAAAATATAAATGCTTCATGTTAAAGTAACCATAGTTTCTCTCAAACGTAAACCTGTATGATACTAGTCCTATAAGTTGGTGTGACAATAACTTTTAGCAGCAGCCAAATATAGTTTGGGCATGTACAGTAAATTCATACCTTCATATAATAAGTTTACCATAAATTGTCTATTTTCATAATGTCGTAGGTTTGCCCTGTTTCTAAAACGAATGATTTCTGTCTTGTTTAAGTGTTATTCTTTTACAGTATTGGGAGCGGATTCTCCGATTGTATTTTTTTAAAGTTTATTTCCTTAAAGGTCCAGTAGCGACAAAAAGGAAACAAAGCGGTTTGAAATAATAATCATACCATTTAAAAGTATGGAAATTATTGTGAAGATCACAATCTGTTATCGCACGGTCGGTCCAAGTGTTAGTGTCAGGCAGAAAAAAAATGAATTTTAAAATCAGATAAAAAGTAAAAAAAATATAGTGCGACCTGGCAATTTTTGACCTACTCTTAAAATTCATTTTTCTGTAAGAGACAAACACATGGACCGACCCTACAATAACAGATTGTCATCTTCGCAATACTTTCCATACTTTTAAATGATATAATTTAAATCAAAATGCATTTTAACACCAGAATTGTTTATTTTTGGCCCCTATTTGGGGCTTTAATTAGAACAGCTTTCGAAAACGAACGCAGAGATCACGAAACGCCGAAAATTCTGCCGTGTTACTCTTAGCGAGGGATGTTCAAAAATAACGTACACTTTTGTTTTAAAAGCCCACTAGTCAACAAATGGTCACAAGAAAAAAAACAAAAAAAAAAAAAAAAAAAAAACATGGGCCGTTCTCTGGCAAAAGTGGGTTTAATGCATTTCCGTGATGCATTGTTTTAATTTTGGATCCATAATAGCCACATCTTTTTAATAACCGACTGAATCATGGTCCTTGGACATACAGAAGGTCAGCCTGCGCAGACTGCTCGGGCTGAACTAGATGATACTTTTCGCAGATGCATTAAGCCCCTTTTCCCATAGCATTGTTCATATTTTTTTTTTTTTTTTTTTTTTTGCTTTACCAATTATATTGATACTGTAGGCACACGGGCTGTTTATTTTACCATGGTAACGGGGCAGTCCAATTATTTGTTCTGTTAGTATACCTTTAACAGCTTATGAAAAGGTTGCTAACCAATGAATTTGCTTGAAATTATGCAAAAATTAAATCTAACGTCAGTACAACTTTTTCCGAAAAAATGATTTCCTTTGACTGTTGCAAACGGAAGAAAACAGCTTTAAAGGTTTACTGATACTAACGCCAATACGTTACGGCGTGGCGGCAAAAGATTGTATCGAAAATCGTACAGTTATCAAATTCTGCCGAGATCCTAGGAAACCCCCAACAGAAGCATATCAGATGATTAAAAGAGACACAAAGAAAGATTTCTTTTAATCTTTCACTTGTTTTTAAGTGGTACAGAAGGTTTCAGGAAAGTGGAGATTCGATTCAAGAGCGGGTGGGTCGATGGCGGAAACCAAAAGTTACAGAGAAAATGTTGACGTAGATTCGTGACAATCTGGATTAAGACAGACGACCGACGGTGCACGCCCTGTCCAAAATGTTTGACCTGCGTTTAGGAACTGTCTACGAGGTACTGACAAATCAGTTAAAAATATCAAAGGTACTTTTTTTATAGTAATATATGTAAATCTAGTCGAGTCTGTGCACTGCGGACAAGGAGACTAGATATTCCACACTTCGCTTTATTTCCCTCCATTTTAGGGTCAATATCGGCCAAAAAATCAATCCATGTATTGAGGGGCGTTACAACATAACCAAGATCAGCAGATTGCACCCCAATTTGCTCTCTACACCGCCAGCTTCTTAAGTCAAGCTTATACGTTGAAA
Source organism: Tridacna gigas (assembly GCA_945859785.2). Taxonomy (NCBI): domain Eukaryota; kingdom Metazoa; phylum Mollusca; class Bivalvia; order Cardiida; family Cardiidae; genus Tridacna; species Tridacna gigas. The sequence continues at coordinate 35,971,218 of OX244029.2, forward strand.
TTCATTTTGCGTTCCAATGGATGTTATTTTTCCGGCTCCGAAAGAGATCGGGTTTATATATATGAGTCACGCTCTGGCAAATGAAGGCTTAATGCATCTTCGTGATGAATGATACCGAGCAAGTCATGGATCAATAAAATTAATTTTGTCTAACAACTGTCAGAATCATGACCTATAATGATCCTTTGACATGCAGAAAATTGACCAAGAGCAAACTGTTTCGGCCCAGGTCAACCTGCATGGCTGACGCTAGTTGATACTTTTTGTAGATGCACTGAGCGCCCGTTTCACAGAGCATGACTCATTTATATAAATATGATCCATGCTGTGTTGAAAGCAGTTTTGATGCATCTGCAAAAAGTGCCGAAAATTATAGATAAAGGCGTGTGATTAATCATGGCCAAATTTTTAAATGTATATAGATATGAGCTACGCCATGTGAAAAGGATGTTTAATACTTCTGCAAAGAGGATCGACTCATATCAACCTGTACAGTCCGCGCACGCTGACCTGGTTCGAAACTTTTTTTGCTTTTGGTCCTTTTTCTGCATGGGACATTCTACCTCAGGATTCAGCTAGATATTAGACAAAATGGATGTTGTAAATCCATAGCTATATAGCTAGATATTAGACAAAATGGATGTTATGAATCCATAGCTATATAGCTAGATATTAGACAAAATGGATGTTATGAATCAATAGTTAGATATTAGACAAAATGGATGTTATGAATCAATAGCTATATAGCTAGATATTAGACAAAATGGATGTTATGAATCAATAGCTATATAGCTAGATATTAGACAAAATGGATGTTATGAATCAATAACTATATAGCTAGATATTAGACAAAATGGATGTTATGAATCAATAGCTAGATATTAGACAAAATGGATGTTATGAATCAATAGCTATATAGCTAGATATTAGACAAAATGGATGTTATGAATCAATAGCTATATAGCTAGATATTAGACAAAATGGATGTTATGAATCAATAGCTAGATATTAAACAAAATGGATGTTATGAATCAATAGCTATATAGCTAGATATTAGACAAAATGGATGTTATGAATCAATAGCTATATAGCTAGTTATTAGACAAAATGGATGTTGTGAATCAATAGCTATATAGCTAGATATTAGACAAAATGGATGTTATGAATCAATAGCTATACTGTATAGCTAGATATTAGACAAAATGGATGTTATGAATCAATAGTTATATAGCTAGATATTAGACAGACTGTATGTTATGAATCAATAGCTATATACATGTAGCTAGATATTAGACAGAATGGATGTTATGAATCAATAGTTATGTGATGTTTTACTTAGTATAATGCATCAAGGAGATTAATTAAGGCCCAATTTGCCAGAGCATGGATATATATATATATATATATATATATATATATATATATATATATATATATATGTGTGTGTGTGTGTGTGTGTGTGTGTGAGAGAGCCATGCTCTGTGAAATGGGGGCTTAATGCATTTGCGAAAAGTATCGACCATGTCATCCTGCGCAGTTCGCTGTCTTTAAATTTTCTGCATTTCAAGGGATAATTCTGCCTCATAAATCAATCGGTTGTTTGACAAAATGGATTTTATGGATCCATTTTAGAACTATAAACTTTTTTTAAAATTTACGTAGAATACTGTCTTGATGTTTTGTTCTGTTCTGTGCTATTCTGTTCTATGGTGTCATTTACATTGAACATTTACCAGACAATTTCGAGTTTTTGCCGACTCTAAGGAAAAAAAGGCTTTTGAAAACATTGTTGTAAAGGGTGAAAATGCTAGTTATCAGCATCTTCTCCTTTTCCCACGATGATTTCAACCCTTTCAAAGACGAATCGCATTGTTTGAGTAATACCTAATATGTTGTCTGCAAAGGCTTTAATTTGTAAAAGTCTAAAATTTTGTTTTCTGTTTACCAGCATTTTTTTCTTTTCTCACGATGTAAGACTACTCAAAGGCTTTCCTCTTTATGGTCGTCAAAAATCGGCATTATGGTTAAAGACTTTACTCTCTTCAAGACGCCATAATTTTAGACTCGTCCATGTTAAAATCATTTGCAGATAACAGAAATAATGTGGCTCAAAAAATGGAATATTTGTTTGAAAGCGTAGTGAACATTGCAAGAAAATGAGAATATTTATATTTTAGACACGTCCATGTTAAAATCATTTGCAGATAACAAAAGGAATGTGGTCAGCCTGCGCAATCCGCAACCACCGACACTTTTCGCAATTAGTCAAATTTCTGTATGTCCAAAGACCAGTCTACCTCATGATTAAGTCGATTTAAAAAAAAAAGTAGATTTTATGGTCCCATAATCAAGTGATGGCTTGATTGGTATAATGCATCACGGAGATGAATTAAGCCCCCTTTTGTCAGAGCATGGCTCAAGTTTGTATTTCAGTATGCTCATAATTCCAGGAGACCTGAACAAGCATAGTATGCTACATTGTAAACACTGCCATTTCTACATATAGTTATTGTGTGATTAATTAAGAATACAGTTGTGGAACAAACAGTAAGAAGGGTAACGAATGATTGACTGATTGTATGGTGTTTAACGCCGTTTTCAACATTATTTCAGTTATATCACGGCGGCCAGTGCACCTATCCATGCTTTCCTGGAATTTCTTTTACCAGTACTCCGCACAATATAAGCCACTGGCTGCATTCCCACTGTCAAAACAATGGTCAGCGGTGGGAGAGGAATGAATCCTGTCGCAATGGCTATCATCAATCCTCGGAAAGAAAATGGCCGAGTCGGGGATCGAACCAGCGACCTCCTGTTCTCAAGTTCTGTGCGCTACCGACTGAGCTACCGGGTTCGGGAAGAAGAGTAGCGACGAAAGAGAGTTGTGTACACATAGACGACCTAGAATAATCAAAGGAACAAAAGTACCGCAAGCAATGTTACACTATTCAACGGCTCACAAATCTAACCTTATCTCTCCGTAAATATTTTCATGAATAAAATTGCCTATATAGGGACAAAAGGTTGTACAGTCAATTCAACCTCTTGTCCTCAATAGTAACATTTTTGGTATTTTGATACAGTCATAAATCAAAGGTATAGCCTTTGTGTCGATGATATGTGCAACAAGCACATAAAAAGCGACATGAAACTAAGTCGTATGTACATGTGCTCCTTTTTGACACCACTTATGCTACACTTGAATTCTCATATTTAAAGGTTAGGTATAGTGGCCCAGTAAATTCAAAGAATGTCGTTTGATAAGTGCCAGTTCTGTATATGACACATAAATCGGCATGCATATGAAATGGAATAAATGATAATAACACAACATCCTCTATTTACCTGACTGAATTTCGAAGGACCTTTAAAAGCGAAGCAAGTCAATTCCGAACAAAAACCAAAATGTTTAACCAACCTTTAAAATAGTTGATCAGTACTTTATTCTCTTTTTACTTGAGCAAAATTACTTTCCTCGTCAGTCAGATGACAAATATAATGTATTGTCAGTTTTCAGGGATTACAAAACACTGTTCAGGATGGTCTTTCACTTCCTGTTACTACTGATAGGCCATTATCAGTTGTCATGCACATGTATGGAAAACGTAGATAAAGTTGAACTGATAACCTAACATGTCATACTACTCAGGACTGTATCTTGACTTTCGCAGGTTTATACAAGCTTAAATGAAGGAAACTAGGACCGAAACCTTTTATCAACAACACAAAGATGATATTCAAATTAAACTTTGGGAATGTAAAAAGCTTTGAGAGAAATGGCGAAAATGCTGGTTTCCAGCATTTTCTCCTTTTTCCTCCTTTTTCCACAATGTTTTCGTAAGCTTTTTTTCTCCTCAGGGTCGTTCAAGTTCGGATTTTTGGTAAATGGTTAAATACAGAAATCCGCACATTCTCTTGGTGCTGCCTCACTCATCACAACTCAGCCGACTCCGTACCTACATCTAACCTCGTCCGTATAAGGTGTCACACCGTTAACTTTTTGGTTCATTGAAAATAGAGTAAAAATCACTCTCTTCGACTGGCTGCTGCTGATTCCCTGACGAAGCAAGAGCCTAGGAGTTTTTATTTCTATCAAATACGTGTCAAATGTCCTTCACAAAAAAGTGCAGAAAATGGCATCATGAGAAATTAACTTTTTCGCTATTCCTCTTCAAACACATCAGCCCTCGGAAAATGGCTGTGAGTCTAGGCCCTCACTGGTGATAGACCATGCCTCTTTGCCAAGTCACTAACAAAAAATAGTCCTGAAAGAAATGCAAAAAAATGCATTCATTCTCTGAAGAAATAATAATAATCAGAAACACATTTTAGACCTGCCCTATCATCTTTCATGATACAACAGTGTGGCAGAAGTGCTAGATATCAAATTTTCAAGTGCGACTCCTTTTGGGTACTACGACCCGGAAGCTTACCGTTCTAGTGCCCATGTAAACCGCTTAGCAAAGACTTGAACAACCACGGTGAAGTTATTCACATCTATCGGCCTGTCGATGAAAGCTGGGAAGAAATGTACCGTTTAGATGCATATCAAGCTACGTGATACCGCCGAGGGACTTGATAACCAGATCAACCGAGGTTTGTCGAATGGATGCTGCCCTAGTTCTGCAAAGGTTCATGGTCCATTTTTGGAAGTTGCATTCTGTTACTATTATAATTGCTAGGTCAGGTAGGACTGTATCGTTTCTGACTATTTCTATTTAGGAAAAGTGTGCAATTTCCTTAAAGGTTCCTTACACACCCAGTTTAACTCTGAAATCATATTACATACCTCATTAGGGGCCTGAGAATGACAGCTTTTGTCACTTGTGAATTCAAAGGCCAAAATAGTGGTCAAAAGTAAACAATGCGGGTGTTAAAATGCATATGACTTTAAATGATACCATTTTAAAAGTATGAAAATGGTTGTACAGATGAAAAATCTGTTATTGTGCGGTCAGTTCAAGCGTTAGCCAAGGAAAAAAAAAACAGGTAACATTAAAACAAACGATACCAACTTAGCAACTTTTTACCTAGTTCAGTTTTCTGCCAGCGACTAACACTTAACCCTACAATAGCAGATTGTCACCTTAACAATAATGTTCATACTTTAAAATTGCTTGATTTACATTTAATCACTTTTAACTCCCGGTTGCTAACTTTTGGCCGCTACAGGGCTTTTAATATATCTATATACCTGTATAAAAACGAAACACACACAACACTCGCAACAAACATAAAAAAAATCGTTTGAAAAAACTCGTACTTTAAAAGTAGATATGAACGTTCAACAGGAAAAGCTGTCTGAATTATTGTTATGATTAGTAGTAGTAGTAGTATCGCTGGCGACCATCTTGATGAGCAGAAATTATGAGCAATTATGGTAAAGACGTGAAATTATTTTTAAATCCTGCTACTGTATAAGAAGTTGAGAAGTTGTTTATATATTAATTCAAAGTCTAGCGGCCATCTTGTTTAATATTGATAGAAAAAGTTTCTTTAACTGTTCAAAGATATCATTCCAATTAATGCATCTGGACTTCGCATTAAACCAAGCAACTCATCACAAACTTATGGATCAATAAAATCCATATTGTCTAACAACCGACTAATTTACGAGGCAGAATCGTCCTCGGACATACAGGACATTTACAACTGGCATAAAGTTTCGAGGCGTGTCAGCCTGTGCGGACAGCGCAGGCTGATGTGGGTAGATACAGTTTGCAGATGCATTAAACCCCCTTTTCGCAGAGCGTGGCTCATTTGTTTGTTCTTGAAATTAATCACCTGAATCTGAACAGCTTGCGAACACGAATGCAGAAAAAAATTGCTGAAACATCTGCGCTGTTACCGTTGATAAAAATCCGCAGGTCACATCTCTGTTATAACGAAGCAAAAATCATTTACTGAGAGGGGAATATAACGGGCCTTGATAAGTTCAGATTGCATTCTGGGTCCGTTTTCACCAACTACATGTATTCTTGATTTCAATGGCTAATCTAGATTTAAGAAAGTAACGCAACTTCTGGTCGGCTTAAATCATTTGGCCAATCAGAGGTTGTGTTATTTCAAATTTAGAAAATTCTTGATAATAAGACTAAGAATGTTCTTAAGAATGTGTTTGTGAATACGGGCCCTGATCTCACCTGAATACATGTAGGACTTTGAATTTATTTTTTCAAACGAATCAAAAAGCTTACATTGAGAAGTGCTGTTGGAAAATGTTTGTTTTTTTTAAATCCTCAGTGTGCATTATTACACTGCAAAGAAATTTCTTGCGATCTGATTGGATAATATGCCCCAAATACATGTATATATTGCTGAATAGTTGCAGCTCCCAAGATAGGCCTACAGCACAGTTTCTCTGTCGGAAGCCCCGTAGAGACTTGAATACACTTCAACGGAATATCCAACTTCATGCACCAAACTGCACGTTTACCTAAGTTACAGTGACGTCAGTTTTCAGTGACGTCATTTCTCAACGTGTTTGGGCACTCAGAGGGGAAATTCGATTTCGTATGCGTACTCGATTTGTGAGACCATAAAACAGGGAAATTTCACTTGAATACACGCTGGAATGCTTTAACTTTGCAGTATAATAAATTCGTCGTCAGGTAAGGCGGCAGGGCACTTGGAAACTTATTCAGGGCTGTGAACAAGTTTCCAGGTGCCCTGCCACCTTACCGGACAACTAATATTGTACCAAGCAAGTCATCACATAAGATGGATCCATTTTGTCTGAAAGCCGACTGAGTCATTAGGTCTCTGACATACAGAAAATTTATTGATAAAGCAAAAGGTTTGTGCAAGGTGACACGAGTCCGGATACTTTTTGCAGATACCGGTACACTACTTTTTCGCCTTTTACTTTTTGCCTTACTCAATATCTACACACCCATACACACACATTTACATAACAGTTTCCTTTTTGTTCTTGTATGTTTGCTTGTTTTTGGTTGTTTCTCTCTCTCTCTCTCTCTCTCAATAAAGCCACATTTAAGGAATAGAATAGTTACGTAATACTACAATCTTTGTTAGTATTAAGAGACAAATCTTTTTGTATATTAGTATTTAAAGCTTTCTTCTTTAAGTGACTATTTTCTATACCATTATAAGCAATATGAATTATTAACCAAAACTTTCTACTAACATTGATTTGTAAGGTATGGTGGGAGATGGCCACGACTCCCATCATACCAGTTGACGTGGCAAATAAAAAAAACCACTACTTTTTCGCAGAGAAGGGTTCATATCTCGTACAATGTCATCTCTCTCTCCTCAGAACTGTCAATTGTTTCATTAGCCGGCCGTTCTACGGTCGGACTATAGCTCCATGGTTTACTCTCTCTAATTTTTCATCTCGCATTTTTAGTTCATTGATTGCTTCATTTGTTCAGTCGAGTTTTGTATTCTAAGGTCTAGGAGAGATCTTCTTAACTCGATAATTATATCCTTTAAGTTCTTGTTTCATAACTTTAAGATATGCAAACGTTTAGCCTTGCTGTCCATCCAGTTATGATATACTTTGGCTGAATTTTTAATGGAGCACCACAAGAGGTTATGAAGCTGCAATTTTCGTTGTAATTAGTCGTCTTTTGGTTTCTATGTTATCGCCGTTTGTATATGTGTCAGAGCTAGAGATTTGGATACTGTCTTCGGCTTGCGACTATCTAGTTTACACACATTACACACAATATTTAGACTAGTGAATTTAAATGGCATTGAAATATTATTCAAACAGAGAAAACTTTGATTTCTTCATTATTGTGTGAGACACAAAAGGTCGGAATTGCCCTTCACTATGTAGACTATAAAAAAGAGGCGTGCGCTAGCTGTTAGACCATTTTATTAATATGGGTCTACGTTTGTCGCTAGCGTTATTTGTTAGTATAGTGTTGCTTCCCTATCGGATAAAAAGTCAAGGTAATTTTTGTTCTTATGCGTATCGTTGCTCTTTTTTTTTTTTTTTTTTTGTCTTATCGAAACAAAGTTAGTTTCAAAGACTATCATTATTATTATTATTAATAACAACTCAGTTTTTCCTTGTAGATAGTATTAATTGAATACATTTAAAACGCTTAGTTTGTAATTTCTTATCGTCTATGTTAAAGTTCTTGTTCTCACTGTTTCATTGTTAATTTTTCTATATACTATTTATTTATTAATCTCCAGTGGGAGGAAATAAAGTGAATGATTAAATAAATAAATAAATAAATATTATTATTATTATTATACTGCTACAGTTTTACAATAATGCTCGAAATGTACTCGACTTTTAACTGTAACTACATGTACCAGAGTTGTGTGTTATACGATGATTTAAAGTCCAGCTTTGTTGTTGTCCTTTGTGTTGTTGTTGTTGTTCTTGCTGCTGCTGTTCCTGTTGGCCATTTTTATAAATTAACTTGGATGTTTCAGCTTGCAATGGCCATTTCGGCCAGGGGGATCCAAAAAGCAAGGACAACAATGTGGATTCGAACACAGGTATGTTTAAAGCTTTAAATGGAACTTGCCGCCCTGGGCCCGTATTCATAAACGTACTTAAGTAAAAGTATGATACTTATGTTCTTACCTAACTCAAGTGTAATACATGTACCTAAGTTGAATTCATTATAATACTTACCTAATTTGTAATGCTCAAAATAACACTTATATTTGAGACACTTCCAGGGCAGTCGTAAGTATGATAGTTGGTTCTTCACAGGCATTCTTGAACTGCTACTTGAGCAGTATGGCCGTGTTGATATTTGCGGTGCTAGAGTTGTTCGTAAGATGGCATTCTGTTCGTAGAGGAAGAGTTTTCTGGGATCGCCTACATTACTTAGAATTATACCAAAGGTATAGACTCGATCATGCTATGGTGTTACAATTAACTGATGATGTAGGAGATGACTTTGACCCAAAAACATTGAGGAACTATGCCCGACCAAGCGAGCTGAAAGTTCTTGCAGCTTTACAATTATGGCACCGAGCTCTTTCCGATACTTGCTGGGGATTCAGTGCACATTTCGCAGCCTACGATGAGTAGTAAAGTTATTCGCAGGTAGCCTACGCCCTTTTTTCTTTACTTCCAAGTGTCGTTAAGTTTCACGAGCCGGATAAAGTTCCGAATGACGTAGGGGAATTTTACAAAATAGCAAATGTCTCCGCGTCGGTGAAATTGGGTTTCCTTTTCGCCATTGCTTATCAAAACTCTCCTTCAGTGATCGGACAGTTATGGTCTTATTCTCGCCTCGACAGTGAACTTGTCACTTTTCAGTGCGCTGGCTCTATTCCAAATCACAAAAAACTTCCATGGTTGTGTTTGAAATCATATATATATCCTTACAACGACTGGCCGGGAAAAGTTATGCCTGATGCCTAAACCTAGGTATTACACTAAGCTAGGTATTATACTTAGGTAGGTTTTTGAATTCAAACTTAAGTATCATACCTGGTAAGACATGATACCTAGGGTGTAGTCATACCTAAGGATTTTTATGAATACGAGCCCTGATCTATGAGACCCGAAGTTGTAGAATTGAATTGATGACTTTGTTAAACTATTTATTTCATCTGAACTTTATCAATAGTATCCTTTAAAGCACCTTTCACAACTGTAGTTGCCTTCGCGGACAGTGTAGATCAAGATCAGACTTCATGATAAGTTGGAAATACCATTTTTTTCGGGTTTTTACTATCGGCTTGAACGTGTTATTTAACTTATTTAGCAGGTTAAGAGTTCGAGTGTTAAATAAAAGCTCTGTATGCCTTAGAAAACATTGTGGGAAAAAGCAGAAAATACTGGTATACAGCATTTTCTTCCAAAGTGTGTTCTACCCTTTTCAGAGACAAATTCCATTATTATAGCCACATTTAATTTGGCGTCTGCAAAGGCGTTCAGTTTGGATAGATCTAAATCAAAGCCGTTTGGTAAAGAGTTAAGCTCTATAATTCTATGGAAATTTCACAGAAATCGGACCATGTTATATTGATCACAACAGGCCCTTAAAGGGGCCATAATTGAAAGATTATAGAAGTAATAACAATGTTTTGTCGTTGTTGTTTTTTTCTAGTTTTCTCAAAACGGTATTTTTTACTTATTATTCTAAGGCATCGAATTGCAAACTTAAAGAACCAGTGCACACAACTAAAGTATTGAATCTTTAACTCTTTACCATACAATCCCGACTTTTAACGACCATGTGAAAGAGGCCTTTTGAAAACATTGTGGGAAAAGGAGAAAATGCTGGTAACCAGCATTTTCTCCTTTTCCCACATTATTTTCTACCCTTCCCAGAACAAATTTCAATTTTTCAATAACATTTATATTGTCGTCTGCAAATGCTTTCAATTTGGACCAGTCTAAAATTTTCTCGTTCGGTAAAGAGTTAACTTTTTACCACACATTCCCCTTTTTAACCCACAGGGTGCTAAATGCGACCCAAAGACATTTTGCAGACAGTGTAGATTAAGATCAGACTGCACAGAACGTGCAGTCTGATCTCGGCTCTAAAATGTCCGATAAGGAGTTATCTTTTCCCCTAAAAATAACTTTGAAATAGAAAAATTTGAGTTTTTGCTATCGACTTGAAAGTTTCATTTTACTTATATAGCAGGATAAGGGTTTAGCAGCCCTAAGGAAAAAAAGGCATTTGAAAAAAAAAAATGTTGGAAAAGAAGAAAATGCTGGAAAGCATTTTCCATTTTTTCCACAAGGTTTTCTATCTTTTCAAAGATAAATTCCACAATGATGAGCGACATTATGCATTTGTCGTCCGCAAATGCTTTCAATTCGGACAAGTGGGCGGTTTTTTTTTTTACGTATGGTAAAGAGCTGGGGTATGGAAGAGACGGAAAACCACTTTCGGATGGACTATCGTGACACATTACATGTAAGGGTTGACTGAGAAGATGAATACCATTTTTGTCCTAATATATTAAGATTTTGCAGATCTAAGGCAAAAAGATGAGTCCGTTAGTACTTTAACTAACTTTAAATCATAAGACAACTACCACATGTATATGAAGAACGTCGGCAATTATCTAATATATCTAATAACAGTTTTATAGGAAAAACTTAGTCATGTCACGGTGACGATTCACGTATTCATGCATGTCTTTGGTTTCAATAGTACTAGGGCTTTGAAATATTTCCCTCCCCAAGGACACTCCAACCAAAAACACAGTGCTTCCAGTGAGGTTTGAATTCGTAGCGTCCAGGGTCCGTATTCACCAACCGTTCTTGAGAATGTTCTTTGTCTTGTTCTCCAGAATTTTCTGCATTTGAAAGTAGCACAACTCCTGATTGGCTAAACCATTTGGTTTAGCCAATCAGGAGTTGTGTTGCTTTCAAATTACATTTGAAAGTAACACAATTCCTGATTGGCTAAACCATTTGGTTTAGCCAATCAAGAGTTGTGTTGCTTTCAAATGTAGAAAATCTTGGACAATAAGATAAAGAATATTCTTAAGAATGCTTGGTGAATACGGGCCCTGGTTTCGTTTCCTACACTTTTCCACTGAATTACGCAGAACCCACTGAACTACGCAGGACCCATTCAAAGTGTGTTTATAAAGGGGGCTTTTCGCTCCTGTCAATTTTCTATATGTCAAAGGACCATTCTACCTCGTCATTCAGTCACTTGTTAGAAAAAAAAATGGCCTCTATGGATCCACGATCATGTGATGAATTGCTTAGCATTATGCATCACGGGGATGTATTAAGCCCCCTTTTGCCAGAGCATGGCTCATTTCTACTTTACGTCAATAAACCACGTATTCTATAATCTGTAATGAAAAAAGCAATTGACGCCAGCAGGATTATGAAATGTGTGGGTTTTTTGACATTCTCATCTCTGTACTAAACGATCCAGGGTTTCAACGACCCCGAAGAAGAAGGCTTTTGAAAACATTGTGGAAAAAGGATAAATTGCTTGTAACAAGCAATTTCTTCTTTTCTCACAATGTTTTCCACCTTGTAATATATACAGTTGTGAAAGTATGAAAATCATTGAATGAGAGGGGTCACTGGATTATCGTTTTTGTCATGGACTCAACGTATGAAAAATAATAGAAACATATTAGGATACTGTAATTTAAAGGGCTTTTTTCCCGATTTCATTGCTGTGAATTATATTTTTTCTTTAAACACTTATAAATACTACAAAAAGTACTTTTCTCTCCAAACACAAAGAAACAGGACGGTTACATACCCTATTATTAAACTGCAAAGACATTTCTCGCGATCTGATTGGATAATATGCTCCGAATATATAGTGCTGTACACTGGCAGCTCCCAGGGTACAGCACAGCAAAATCAAAGATGATAGCATCGAATCGTTATGAAAACAAACCGTGAAGTGTAAAAGGTCATGCACTGTAACGTTAAAAAAGTAATGATAAACTAATGGTCGTTTGAAGCAACTAATAGTCGTTTACTTTTGCCAACAAAACATGAAATGAACAGTTTTTACCCTAGAGTTGTTTAATCCATGTTTAAATAAAAACACGTCGAATGCCTATCGCAATGACCTCATGCACCAAACTACACGTTTTACCTAGGTTTCAGTGACGTCAGTTTTCAGTATGTTTTGGGCACTCAGAAGGGGAATTCGATTTCATACACGTACTCGATTTGTGAGACCATAAAACACGAAAATTTCGCTGAATACACGTTGGAATGGTAAGACTTTGCAGTATAACCGATCCTTTGTACGGCCAGGTGGCAGGGGACTTGGACACTTGTTCACGGCTGTGGCGAATCATGTCGCCACCTCTCGACGAGATGGCGACATGATCCGCCACAGCCGTGAACAAGTTTCCAAGTCCCCCTGTCACCTGACCGTACGGCGAGGTGGCGACATGATTCGCCAAAGCCGTGAACAAGTTTCCAAGTCCCCCTGCCAACTGACCGTACGCTAATAAAGAGGTTTAAATGGAAGTCGGAATACGAGTTGGTCGTTTCGCAATCGGCAGCTGGGTCTATTTGTATGAAATAAAAAATGGCGTCATCGTGCTTATTTTAATACGATCCTACATCAACGACGAGTGTTATTGATCACATGACATTCACACAAAACTCGAGAAATTCTGAGGCGAAATCTATAAGTACCCTCAGTGGCTTCGTGGCCTGTTAAAGAAATACAACCGGAAAAAAAGTTTTCTTACATTTCTGTCTTCTTTATTGATTGTTTGCCAGCTATTGCCTTATTTGATTAGATAATGCATCATTTTTTAAGCTTGGAGAGATTATAAAAATCTTAATAGCTCCCTTTAAAGATCCGATAAAATATCCTCGAGCAGTGTGACCAAATTTTTGTGTTGATCATATTTAATATCATATCTAAATTGTCATTAATTTCCTCTCTCTGTCAAACTTGCTTTTCGTCTCGAGCATTGTTCGCCCTGCCATGTTCTATTTTTTTCTTTTGAGTTTTTTTTTTAAGTAGAAAGCTGGCTTTTAAAGTGCAAACGTTTTCTTAAATAACACTGTTTCAAAGAATCATGTCTGAAAAGTATTTTTAAAAGATATTAAAATGTAATTTACCAAAGTAAACATGTGGCCATAGCTTCAATCAAATTAATTTTAACAAAAAAGGTTTTTCCCTCAAATGATTTTGCTCTGAATAAATGCGACAATTATGGTTATTGACTACCCCTTGCCTCTAAGCTGATAATTTTATAGATTACTTTTAAAATCAAATAAGCCATGCTCGTTGAAAAGGGGGCTTAATGCATCTGCAAAAAGTATAGTCCAAGGTCAGCCTGCGCAATCCGCACAGGCTGACCTGGGCCGAAACGTTTTGCTATCGGTCAAGTTTTTGCATGTCAAAGGACCAATGTGCCTAGTGACTCAGTCGGTTATTAGGCAAAGTGGATTTTAGTGATCCCAAGTTGTGTGACGACTTATATAGTATAATGCATCACGGGGTTGCATTAAACCCCCTTTTGCCAGAACATGTTTTTTTTTTTTTTTTTTTTTTTTTTTTTTTTTTTTTTTTAAGTTTTTAAGGAAAAAAAGTGTTTTCCTTATGCCTACAATTGATTCTTGCTGTCTTGTCAAGGATTGGTAGTTCAAATAATTCAAAGAGAATATTGCAGGATGATCCTGGAAAACACAGGTCAAAGGTAGTATCTTAACTTCAGATATTTAGACTTGTCCAAATTGAAAGCATCAGCAGACGACATATGAAATGCGACTGAAATAACGGAAATTGTCCTTTAAATGGTAGAGAACGTTGTGGGAAACGGAGAAGGTAGTAGCATTTTTGCCTTTTCCCATAACGCTTTCAGAAGTCTTCTGTGTGAGGGTCGTTAAAAATCGAGATCCTGTGGTGATGGATTAAACGAACGATTATGTACATGTGTAAGAATGTAAAAAAGCCGTAAATTGTTATTGTTGTTGCTGTCGGAGACTGATTTATCATGTGAGCTACATTCTATTTATCGCCTACAATGTTTTGTTTCAAGTATATTTCATATTCCTGGTGAAGACTTAATGCATTCAGTTAACAATCAGCAAATCCTCGGATCAACCTAGCATGTAGATCAGTTGGAGTTTCATTGGGCAAAGCACTGCAGAGCGCGAGCTTATTTTTGGTGAAACCCAGGAAAGACATTAATAGTTGAGCTGTCGTTTTAACCCTTTCACTACTAATGACGACTTGAGTAGCTTTTGCCGACAGCGTAGATCAAGATCAGACTGCACAGAACGTGCAGTCTGATCTTGGATACACACCGTCCGCAACCCTGTTTTTAAAATATGACGAAAGTTATTTTCAATAGCAGTGGAAATCTATTTTTACAGCTCAGAAAAAAAGCGGAATTTCCGGAGTTAGTAGTGACAGTTTTAATTACTATTCTATTTCGTTCTTTTTTTCTTCATAAATCATAGGCTTTGGATACATGATTGCTGATTCCAGTAATATAATAGACTGTTGCGGTGTGATCGAACAATGGGAGGCTTACTTTACAAATGTGGTGGGCTCGAGAACCGTCTACTTCCAGGTGTGGAGACTGGACAGCGGAAGTACATACACACTTGTTGGGGAAAACGCCTTTACAGTGTGTAAGTGTCGTTGCAGAACGATCTCGACCAACCCTTTCAGTGCCATAGGCGACAACATGCGCTTTTGCAGATGGCATGGATCATGATCAGACTGATCTTGAATCAGAATACTCATGCTGCCTGATTTTGATCCATACTATCTGCAAAATCGATTTCATAATCAAATCAAAATCAAACTTGTTTTATCACTGAATTTAGTAAAACAATAACTTTCAAACCACCTATAAAAATGCATGAGACATGTGAGAAAATGTTGTTTTCATAGTATTTCATTGTATGATCATTCAAATGGCATCTTCGTTAAAGTTTTAGATTTCGAATCAGAATTTCGTTTAAGCTTGTGAAAATATCACATGATCAAAAACATGCGTGGATAATGTGGAATCCTATTTACAGTATTTAGATAACTAATATGTATTCAAATAAGTACGAATGACGTCATATCCGGATCCGTATTCATCAACTGTTCTTTGTTTTATTCTTTGTTTTATTCTAGATTTAGAAAGAAACACAACGTCTGATTAGCTAAACCAACTGGTTTAGCCAATCAGAAGTTGCGTTGCTTTCAAATCTAGAAAATTCTCGACGGAATAAGACATAGAATGGCTGAAAAACACGGACCCTGGTCTCATGAAAATAGACGGAGTTTCCGATTGCAAGGCGACCACTTCTTATTAAGATAGAATGGTTGAACCTTTTTATTGAATAAGACCTTCCAGTTTTCTAAAAACCTACAAAGAAAAAGTGTTCTGTACTTTTTAAATGTATTTAGTTGAAATTGTGATTCGCTACAAAATGTTTTCTTATTGCCCTGCAATTTGTCCTCAGTGTTGTAAGGATTTATGTATATTGTATTTTGTTTCAGCAACCGATGGTGAACAAAGCAAAGCGATTACGCAATCGGAAAGAATCACAATAAAATCTGGAGACAGATACGGATGGTTTGTTTGTTTGTTATCTGGATGTCAACGCCGTTTTCAACAGTAATTCACCATTTTACCGCGGCCAGTTTACATTTCGTAGCATTGCTGGGATGTCTTCAACCCTAAACCATACTTTCTAGTCCGCTGGCTACCTTCTCTTAAAGATAAGGCCCGAACCGTATTTAGCTGTGAAAGTCAATGAAACGTTGTTGTGCGCTCATGAGGACTCAGTGCCTTAGTACGACAATGGCGATGCATTTGGATACGGAATTACTAACCAAAGATATTGCTATTGTCTAGACATGTAATGACACAGAACATAACAAAATGATCATGACAAGTGTAAAATCTTGTATACATGTAAGGTTTGATTGGTCAATCCACTCACGTAAACTTTATGTCTAAAAATAGAAACAATAACAAGTAAGTATTTAGAAGCCTTAGCTAAACGAAGAGATCGGTAGCGCCGGTTAAGAGTGACTAATTCGATTATCAGCCAAATCCGCTCGAAAACTATCAAATCACACACTGATAGTGGCCGGTTTCAATGATACTGGAAGAGTTTTGGCGATGTAATGATCTCTGCAATTACATTGTGGGTTGAGTGCATTATTTTTTATCGGCCGCTAGTTGGCCAGTTAAGTTGCAAGAATATTCATTTAACCCTTTCCCAAACAACCCTGGTTTTCACGTGTCTGCAGTACAAGTCTTTTGAAAACACTGTGGGGAAAGGAGAAATTGTTCGTAACGAGCAATTTCTCCTTTTCCCACAGTGTTTTCTACCCTTTTTGATAGCTTTCTGCCATTTTCATCAAATTTAAAATTGTCCTCAGCAAACTTTTTCAATTTGGACCAGTCTAAAATTTGTCGTTTGGGAAAGGGTTAAGTATCAAATCAAATGAGCCATACTATTTCAAAGGCGGGTTTAATGATGCATTATACCTTGCAAATCATCACGCAATTATGGATCCATAAAATCCATTTTGTCTAACTACCGACTGGATCCTGTGGTAGACTGGTCCAGGCAGGAAATTGACGAATAGCAAAACATTTTGACCCATGTCAGCCAGCGCGAACGGCCCAGGCTGATGTGGGTGGATAAATGTTGCAGATACATTAAGCCTACTTTTCACACAGCGTGGATCAATACTGTAATCCACCAATTGCAGGTGGACCAGCGGTGCTGACGTCATCACATACAAAACAGGGGTGGGGAAGACGACAACAACTTTCTAATCTCAATGGCAGATCTGAACATCGACGACATGCAAGATTGGTCCACGGCCGCGCAGGAGGATAGTCGATCATATGCTGTGAGGGTGGATGTCACTTCGAGTAAGACCTGTTTGCTACGTTTGAAAAACGTGCTTATTCCTTTAACAGACAATCACATGGTTTTTTTTACGACCCTGATAAAGAACCCTTTTGAAAACATCGTGGGAAAAGGAGAAAATGCTGTTACCAAAAACAACTTTAATTATTCGAGTAAGATCTGATTTGTCGTCTGCAAATGCTTTCAATTCGGGCAGGTGTATAATTTTGTCGTTTGGTAAAGAGTTAACTCTGTACCAGACGACAATTTTTTAGATTTTTCCATACTGAAAGCATTTGTAAACGACGAATCATGCAGACACGGCCCTATTATTGAGCTTTGTCTTTGAAATTCAGAAACATTGTGGGAAAAGGGAAAAATGCTTAATGTTTTCAGAAGTTTTCTTAGTCCGGGTCCTTAAAATATGTGATTGTTTCATAAAAAAGGTCAACCATTTTAACAACCAAGGGCAACTTCACTTGCTTTTTCGGACAGTGTAGATCATTCGTCACGCTTTTCGGTACATAAATGAACGAACGTACCTTGTTCATGTTGTATAGCCTACGTTTCCAAAACCACTAGGTCAGAGCCCGTATATACCATCCATTCTTGATAATATTCATATTCTAATTCTCAAGAATTTTCCAAATTATAACGTAATGCAATTTCTGATTGGCTGAACCAAATAATCTGGATATTTAGAAATTGCTTTACAAATAAATAAATAAAAAAAGAGGGAATGCAATTTAGAATTGTTGGTGAAACGGGCCCCGGCGTGATGTAATTCCGTTTTTCTCTCCAAACCGACTGATGACTTTCATCGGTCCTGTGAAAGAGTTAATTAAGGCTAGCTGGATTCGACTCACAACCAATGATCTCCGAGCCTTTTACCAAAGACATCATCCATGCTGCGCGGGATTTGGAAAAACTTTGTCGGAACAACAGCATGCAAAACTAAGTAAGAATCTGGAGTTGATCGTCGGTAGATTTTTTATTCTGTATTGTTGAGGTCTATATCAAATATTGTGGGGTAACCAAAGACTTTTGAAGTTAAAATCATCACGATTATAAAATGTTTTCTTACTAAGGTTAAAACCAGTTTCTGATTTCAGACAGCAATCCTTCATTTGCTAATTTACCGACGACTGTGTCCATTACAAATGACGTAATTTCCGGTGCTCCTGTGTTCACGGTAACAACCGATGACACAGACACCTATGACGTCAGTTCACACATACTTACAATGTCTTCAAGCACAAAATTCAGCCTTGACACCTCGACAGGTAGGTATACTTAATTAACTCTTTACATTATGGCAAAATGTTAGATTCGACCGAATTAAAAGCATTTGCAGCCGACGATTTATATGTCACAAAAATGCTATGACTTGTCTAGTTACCAGCATTTTCTCCTTTTCTAACAATGTTTTCAGAATCCCTCTGTCAGTGGTTCTTTACAAATCGGGATTGTGAGGTAAAGGATTAAGTACTTAATTTTCTTGTTTGCTGGAACGGAATCTTAAAAATCGGCGAATTTGACGAGTTCGATAGGCATGGATAGGTGACCGTCCGTTTTATTCATATCATTCCTGGATTTCACCAGCACTGGGATGCAGCTTTTTGCCAAAATGATTCTGGATTACAGACGCTAACTACTGAAGCCCTAAACACGGCCATCCGTTTTCACGAGATCTTTTGTACGCAAGATGGGATACCAAAATCTTCGTGGCTACGTCGTGGAAATTTCTTGCATTGAAAAGTACGAGTGGTTATAGGACAATCTTCTCAAAAGAGAAGTTCCTTTTGGGCCTTCGTACCTAAATCATGCATGTTCAATCTTGGATTTTTAACCCTTTACCAAACGACATTGTGCTTGAACGACCCTGGGAAAGAAGGTTTTTGAAAACACTGTGGAAAAAGAAGGAAATGCTGATAACCACCATTTTCTCCTTTTCCCACAATGTTTTCAACTCTTTCTAAAGCCAAATTCATAGTTTGGGCTATATTTTTTATTTGTTGTCTGCAAATGCTTTCAATTGTGGGGAGTCTAAAATTTCGTCATCAAGAAAAAGGATTAACAGTAAGGTTGTGATTTATGCAATATCTTATCACAACAGGGGTGATAACAACATCTACGACTTTGAGTACTTCAGTGGTGGAAACACTCGTGTTTACGGTGACAGATCAGTGCTCGAACTCGGCCACTGCGACCCTAACTGTCACCATTACTAACGACGTAAGTCGAATAAAGGTTAATTTACCTAATACTCTCTGTAACACGAGTAATGTTCAAAACCGGCGGTAAACATGAGACAAACAAATAAAACTTATATTCTGTAGATCCTTTCTTATTTGTTATACGGGACAGATAAGGGTTATCGTAAATAGGCCCAGTAAGTCGAATCCTTACACGCAGTGACGCGTCTATCTGTTGCGACTTGCATGTACATGTACTACTGCCGAGTCGTCCTTTTTTTTTTTGCACAGTGCGCCGTCTCTTATGCTGGGAAGGAAGGTCACACGTTTAGCACATGTGCATGTAGTTCGAGACATCCATTTGAAAAGAAAGCACTTAACTACACATTTGGTGTGGAGTTCATCCGTAACACTTAACCTGCTTAATAAATGATATGAAACTTTTAAGCCCATAGTAAAAACCCGATGTTATTATTTCAAAGGTAAAATTTGGGGAAAGATATCTCCATGTAGGACAGTGTAGATCCAAGATCAGACTGCACGTTTTATGCAGTCTGATCTTGATCTACACTGTCCGCAAAAGGGTCTCTGAGTCGCGCTTAGCAGCCTAGAGGTTAACTATCAAGGTTTTTCATTGACATTGTTACAATCTAGTACGTGTAATTGTGCACAAAGAAGAAAAACACTCGAATGAACTTGTGAGTTACTAATGAAAAGATAATCTTCATAGGAAAAGGAACATTTACCTGTGACAAGCAATTGCTCCTTTTTCTTGAATGTTTTAAAAACATATTGACACAAAAGCTGTTGTAGCCTGTCCAAATAGTCATAGTTATGAGGTTTAAAGACAAGGGCTGAAATGCGATTGTTTTCTTTATTTTTGCAAAGCCACCAACGATAAGTAATTTGCCCGCTGCGGTGACAATAAGCGAAGATCTGACGCTAGAAACGTTGATATTTACCATCAACGCAACAGATACGTCAGCGTCGTCAACGGTCACGTGTTCTCTGGCTTCCGGTGGCAGTGGCAAGTTTCAAGTCCGTCTAATATCAACAGGTATATTACGCCTTGTCGAAATCAGTATTAGATGCATGTTTTGACTTTAAATAATGTTCCACGAACAATGCTTATTTGTTTTGCGCAAGAAAAAAACTTTTTGCAGTTCAGCTAAATATTAGAAACAGTTTGAATTTCTTTTCCCCTCGGAAAACTCTCGAGTTACCGGAAACCTCTTCCATAGATAAACCGTGTAAATAACAATTTAAAAAAGGTGAAATCCCTCAGTATCATTTAAAGGATCTGCTTCTACCATATTTGATATCTATTTGAGCCATGCTCTGGCAAAATGGGGTTTAATGCATCTCCGTGATGCTTTACACCAAGCAAGTCATCACATCATCATTAATTTTATCCATACAATGCATTTTGTTTAACAACCCAATGGATCTGGAGGTAGAATAGTCCTTTGACACACAGGCTGACCTGGGTCGATATTTTTTGCATTAAACCCCCTTTTCACCAGGTACGACCCATTTTGACTGTGTTTTGCGTCTTTTTCAACGTCTTTTCAATCAATTCTTCACTGGAAGTCAATATTCTAGACTGGTCTATATCGACAGCATTTCCAGACAACATTCAGGGGTCCTTTAACCCTTTAAGCACACGACGAAATTTTGGACTGAACCAAATTGAAAGCATTTGTAGACGGCAAGTTATATGCAACTAAACTGGTGATTTCTGTTTTGGATAGGGTAGAAAACATTGTGGGAAAAGGAGAAAATGCTGGTTACCAGCATTTTCTCCTTTTCCCACAATGTTTTCAAAAGGCTTCTTTTTCAGGGTCGTTAAAAGTCGTGATTGTGTGGCAAAGGGTTAAATTCGGGATAAGTTGACAAGGAGTTTAATCATGGCAACATCTCCCTTATCCATGTTTTTCACTAGTTTCAACAGTACCAGACATGGGCTTTGAAGCGCCTTACACAAGTACACTCCTACGCGGTCAGCGCCTCTACCGAAGTTCACTATGAAAGCTACATAAAAAACTGATTCGATTGTATACACATCAAAATATTATAGAGAGGCTATTCAAACCATGTATCGAATAGTTTGATAACATGTCCAACTTTCCTAAGACAACTAACATCATATATTACAACTGAGCCCTATCTAATTTGTCGTCTGCAAATGCTTTCATATTGTACGAGTCGAAGTTTCTTTCTGTCTGGTAAAACCGATTCGTCTGATGTGAATCTAGAATTTGGATAAGATAAGCTCTTTCTCTTTGCTAAAGGCCGTTGGCCGAAAAAGTGATAAGCTGCTGAATAAATGAATTGCAAATTTCTACTCATTACTTAAAGCCCAAACATTGCGGTTTCAAAGTTGATTTCACCAGAAAGAAAATGTCGTATCGGATAGTGTAGATCAAAGATCAGACTGCACGTTCTGTGCAGTCTGATCTTGATCTACACTGTCCGCAAAAGGTCAGTGGGTCGCTATTGGCAGCTTAATTTATGTATATCGTTTTTCCCCCACTCCATATACATGTATATTCCCACAGAGTACGGCGTGTACACAGTTAGCAATCCCTCGTTTGACTACAACGCGTTATCTTCGTACCCTTTGTCCATCCAATGTTCTGATGGCGACCTCTCTGACACAGAAACTCTCGATGTTTATCTTCTAAAAAACGCAGCGCCAGTCGTAATGAACCTTCAGAGTAAGTAAAACTGAAAATACCCTATCATAAGCTGTGTAGTGTGGAAACTAAACGATACTTACCTTTTAGCTGAAGTCGGAATTCAATTCTGCAAAGCACAAGATCACCCTGATAATCTCATTTGAGATTTTCGACTACAGACAAGTAATCAAAAATTCCGGATTTCGAGCGTATGATTTCCACTCTACCTACAAAGCTTTTGATTTTTCTTCTTCTTCTTCTTCTTCTTCTTCTTCTGAGAGAGACAAAGACAGACAGGCAGAGAGAGACAGAGAGAGAGAGAAACAGAGAGAGAGAGAGAGAGAGAGAGAGAGAGATACTTGTTTTACGTGTATTGTTTTAAGATTGGCCAGGGGCCTTAGTGCTTAATAGAACGTAAATATTCTATTTCAAAAATTCGTCTGTCACGATTTTTTTTATTTGCAGACTCGACGTCCATATCAACGACCACTTCTATCGGAACAAATGTGTTTACGGTGATAACAACTGATGCAGAAAACGATAACCTTTACTACGTCATGACGTGTATTCCTACGCCATGTCCTTTTGACATCTTTAACTGTAAGTAGAGCGTTAACTAGGTAACTTCTGACCATGCTATCCCAAGCTTTATTTAGATAACGAACTTTAGGAAGGGGTCTTTTGAAAACATTAAGGAAAAGGGAGAAAATGCTGGTAACCAGCATTATCTCCCTTTTCCACAATGTTTTCTATCCTTTCAAAGACAGTTTTTGACTAGCAAAGCCAGTCTATAGGCATCAAGACTGACCTAGATTCAAAGTTAACAAAAAAAAAAACCCACAGTTGCCAAATGCTACCTCACAGAAAATACTTCTTTTGTTAGAAATCTTAATTCTGTTATATATGACAATTTTAACAAAAACCACGAAATCTCTACCACTCCAAGGTGAACATGTCGTCTTACAAAGTAATAAACTGAACAAGATGTCGTTTATAAGGTACAAGATCTTTGCTTATATGAAAATTAAATGACCTATGCAAAGCAGAGAATCACTTATTCCTACACCACTGTAACATTATGAATGAATCTATTAATAGATACACCTAGGTATTGACTTGTAGCAAATGCTGGCTATATCAGCCCTCACTGGACAGAGAACCCTTGTCATTCATTACTTAGATCATTGTGCACAGTCAAACTGTTATGCTGAACTGTTATTCGACCTCTTGAATATTAACCCTTTAATTCCAAGTTTTAATGACACTGAGGAAGAATCCCTTTGAAAATATTGCGGGAAAATGGGGAAATGCTGATAACCATCATTTTCTCCTTTTCTCACATTGTTTTCTGCCCTTTTGGAATCACGTTTCATCAGTTCAGCCACATTTAATATATATGGTCTGCAACAGCTTTGAATTTGGACGAGTGTAAAATTTTGGTTTTGTAAAAAGAGTTAAATAGTTAACTACATCTTGTGTTATTGGATATTGACTAATTGATTGTAAAGTGTTTAACACCGTTTTCAACATTATTTCAGTGATATTGCGGCGGCCAGAGCACCTATCCATGCTTTCCTGGAGTTTCTTTAACCAGCACTACCGCAACTCAGTGATGTTTTGCGGACAATGTGGATTAAGATCAGACGGCACAGAGCGTGCAGTCTGATGTTGGATCTACACTGTTCGATAAGAGGATATTTTTTTCCAAAATGTAACTTTGAAAAAGCAATATTCAGGTGTTTACTCTGCAAATTTCTTTCTGAGGATTGATGATAGTCATTGCGACAGGATTCATTTCTCTCTCACATTTCGACAATGGTTATGTGGGAAGCAGCCAGTGGCTTAGAAAGAATATTGTGCGGAGTACTGGTAGGAGAAACTCAAGGAAAGCATGGATATGTGCACTGTCCACCACTACATAACTGAAATAATGTTGAAAACAGGGTCAAACACCATACAAACAATCAATCAATTAAATTCGCTAGTCTGTCAGTACTTTCAGTACTTTGATTATTATTCGGACCTCATCAAATTTGTCGTCTGCTAATGCCTTCAGTTTGAAAAAGTCTGACTTTTTAACTCTTGTAAAGGGTAAACAGACTACATATTTTTAGGCTTGTCCAAACTAATAGTGTTTGCTGTCTAAAAATTAAAATTGGCCCATAAGAAGGGAATAAAACATTGTGGGTATCGGAATAACTGCTGATTACAAGGATTTTTCCTCCTTCAGCAATGTCTTCTTCTGCACAAATGTCGAACAGGTTTTTCTTTATTATAGCCAATCAAATACACACATTTACATGTATATAAAAAAAATATTACGAAAATGTGTGTGAATATAGTTAATAAAAAAGTAATATTTTTCGTATACATGTATACTCTTTTGATATTTGACTTTTTTTCTCCAAAAAATCATTTTAAAGTTCTGATTTTTATTGAGTTCTGTAGATAAATGTAAACGTTTTTGATAATAATTAAAATCGCTAAATATGATTTCAAATGCTAAATACAAAAATAAAGGATATTGACCTACAACCGACAAATTCGACACAGATATTCAAATACAACGTATTTAAAGTTTGTTCTGTGATTTTAGGGTGAGAATTTTTTTTAACAAAATGTCAGACAATGTGCGTCCAGCTCGCTATTGGTGAATAAATTGTTAAATTACTTAGATTTAAAGAAACCATCTTGAAAATATTGTGGAAAAAAGAGATAGTTCTGATGACCAAACTTTTTTCTTCACTTTCCTTTCTAGTCCCCAACATCTTTACTGCCTTTTAAATGTCAATCTTATCACTTAGGTCAATTCTAATTTGTCATATGGAAATTGTTTTATCCCTTTCCACAATATTCCGAGTTTAATAACGACTTTGACGAAGAAGACATTTGAAAACATTGTGGGAAAAGGAGAAAATGCTGGTAACCAGCATTTTCTTCTTTTCCCCAATGTTTTCTACTCAACGAAAAACAATATCTATGTTTTGAATAACACTTAGTTTGTCGTCTGCAAATGCTTTCAGTTTGGACGACAAGTCTAAAATGTTGTCGTTTGGTAAAGAGTTATTTAGTATTCACATGTCTTAAAAATACATCCTTACTGCAAGAGACAGGACAGGAAAAAAATGCTATTAAAACTTGATAGTGTGTAGAACGGGTCAGAAGTTAGTCAGCATGGGTGAATTACCAATATATACGGTGTGAGGGATAAAGAGACTCAATGGATTTGTCTTCGATTAAAAAACCAGAAACGATAACAGTGATTTCCTTGAAGGCCTCCAGAAAATATGATACATTGTCTGTCAGTCATAATCTGAGCAACCTTGAAACCGTCAGGGGCAACGTTTGGCATGAAGATACAAGAATAATTACAGTTTCATAAAATAAAGTTGACATGGTTTAAAATTTGGCTGAAAACAAGTACAGATGTTTCTTTAAAGATTGTCGTTTGGTAAAGAGTTAACCAGGTTGTTGTCATAGTCGTCTGTTAACAAGGAGATAAAAAAGAAACGGTTAAAGTTTTGTTCAGTTTCGGTTGTATAGCATTAATAGGGCCACGGTACTTTGTAAACGAACTGCATTCTTAACAATTATGTAGATCTATGCAAATATTTGACCATGTAAATTAAATGACGTCGATATTTGAATGGAAATTATTCTAATACTACTTGCGGCTCTTTTCAAGCTAGAAGTAGAGCAAACTGGCGTTTCTTTTTTTCAAGTTAGATGTAGATGAAAACAGACGGTTCTTTTCAGGAAGAAGTAGAGCAAAAATGTGTGAATTAAAAACACAATAAATCACAATCAAAGTTCTGACAGGGCTGAACTAATCAAGTCCTACGGTTTGACTAAATTTGGACTCATCTACTTTCTATTTCAAACGACGAGGTTAGACTAAATCTACCCCAGGTGGGGTTCGACTGAATCTGGTCTGAGCTGATTTTCATTTCAGTCGACAATGTTCAACTGAATCAGATCCCACTGTATTTTAATTCCAGCCGGTGATGTTGGACTAAATCTGGTCCAAACTTAGTTTTATTTCAGCCGACGAGGTTCGATTAAATGTGGCCACATCTGCTTTCATTTCAGCCGACGAAGTCCGACCTCATCAAGGTCTGTCTACTTTCTATTTCAGCAGGCGAAGTTCAATTAAATCCGATTTCATCTACTTTCATTTCAGCCGACAACGTTCGACCTAATCAGGGTCTATCTACTTCATATTTCAACCGCTGAAGTTCGACTAAAGCGGGCCCCATCTATTTTCTATTTCAGCCGACAAGGTTTGACTTAATCATGGTCTGTCTACTTTCTATTTCAACCTTCGAGGTTCGACGAAAGCAGGGCCCATCTTTCTTTTCTATTTTAGCCTGTGAGGTTCGACCAAATCTGGTACGAACTAATTTTCAGTTCAGGCGACAATGTTTGATCTAAACAGATCTTCCTGTATTTTCTTTTCAGCCTGTGAGATTCGATATATCAGTTCCCATCAATTTTTCTTTAAGCCAGTGATGTAGTATGGTTTAAAATGGAGTCCCGTCTGTTCTCCTCTTTTCAGTCGGTGAGGTTCGATTACATCAGTTACCATCTACCCTCTCTATATTTCAGTCTGTAAGGTTCGACAACATCATGTCCCACCTTCTTTTGATTTCAGCCTGCGAGGTTCGATTAAATCAGGACCCCTCAATATAATTCATAGTCAGCGTCCGTATTCACCAACCATTCTTTGAAAATTCTTACTTATTCTTAAGAATTTTCTAAATTTAAAAGTAAGAAAACTTCTGATTGTGGCTAAACCAAACGGTTTAGGTAATCAGAAGTTATGTTACTTTCTAAATCTAGATTAAGACAGAGAATGAAACTAAGAATGGTTGGTGAATACGGACTCAAGATCCATCTACTTTCATTTTTTAGCTGGTGAGGTGCGACTAAATCAGGACATTACTAATACTACAACAGTTGGATATGACCTCAGTATTAACGTATCTGACAGTAAAAACAACGTTGGACCGTATATGCTCACTGTAACAGTATCTGGTAGGTGCTGGCTGATTGTTTGGCATTTTTTCGTTTTCAATATCACTTTAGTCATATCACTACGGCAGTTCACTTGCCCATGTATGTCTTGGTGTCACTAGTAACAGGCAAGCGCTCTAAATAGTCTTGCCCGAGGACACTACCACGAAAAACCTAGCGCTTTGAGTGTGAGCCGAACCCGGGCATCCCAGTTGCAGTATAATTGCTTATAACTAGCAACTGCGAAGATTATTTTTATCATGCTTCAAAAGTTCGCCATTTTGATATATGTGTTGTTTGTTTCGTTCTTGTTCTTTTATTATGTTCGGTTTGTTTCTAAAGATAGCCTTGGCAGTAGAGTGAAATCTCCCTTTGAAGAAAGATCAGTGTACATCGCATTACCTACAGACATTACGGCATGTATGGTTTTACCAAACGCGTACTAATAGATTTACATAAATCCACGCAGTTCTTTACTTCGTCGTTAAAAGCTATTTTCTTGGTAAAAGAAAATCCTATAACTGTCTAGTCACCCTTTTCTCTGGCTTATTGAAATTTATGTTGTGTCGAAAATCCACTGACTTAAAAAGATTTATGTTTAGTTTGAGGTTTTTTTTTATTCAGTATCCCCCCCCCCCCCCGAAAAAAAAAGAAAATCAATTCAAATGGTTGAACGAGAAAGACGCGTGTTGCACAGACAACTTCAATCTCGGACAATACTTCGGTCGTCCTCGACCCACACAAAAAACGTCCCAGCCCCGTACACTTTTGATCAAGCTACAGAATCTAAGATCGGCTCGAAGGCATTTAGGGTATTGTATCACAGAACTCGCTCCCATTCTGTGTTTTTGTTTGTTTTGAAGTAACATCAAGTTTTTCTTTTAAACGAAGGCATAACTGTGATAGAACTTGAAAAAATGTTTGGCATAAAACAGAGAATAGTTTTGGCTTTCTAAAGCCATATCACCAGTATTGTAGTTCAAGTGGGCAAACAAACCTTTATTTGATGAAACCTTTACCAAAAAATCCTGGGTTTAACGACCTTAAGGGAAAAGGCTTTTGAAAACAGAATGGAAAAAGGAGTATATGCGGGTAACCAGCATTTTCTCTATTTCCTATAACGTTTTCTTCCCCTTCAAAATCAAATTATATCGATTGAGACACTTGGAATTCACTGCATACAAACGCTTTCATTGTGGTCTAGTCAAAAATTTTATCGTTTGATGAAGTTTAAACAAATGAGCCATGCTCAGTGAGAAGGGGGCTTAATGTTTCTGCGAAAAATATCGATCCAGGTCAGCCTGCGCACTCCGCGTAGGCTGACCTGGGCTGAAACTTTTCGCTACTGGTCATTTTTCTGTATGTCCAGGGACCAGTCTACCTTATTATTAAGTCGGTTGTTAAAAAAGTGGTTATAATTGTACGATGGCATGATTGGTATAATGCATAACGGAGATGCATTAAGCCCCCTTTTGCAAGAGCATGTCTCAAATTAATTTTGACAACGATACTGAAACAACTTCATAACTTCTACTATTTACTTTCTGGAAACCTAACCAGTCCTCACGTCATGATGCGGCATGGTTTATTCCGCTCAGCACCGCATTCCAACCTGGAACCTCTGGTGTGAGGTGCCAACGTTCTACCCCTACACTACTGTATCCCACGTTTGAGCTGAGCGACATACATGTACAAGCCTTGCGTATAATATGCACACATTGGTCTTATATAAGTAACGGTGTTCATCATTACTCGCATACTTAGATATTAACGACCCAGTTCAGATTACCAACCTACCCATCGGATCTCCATTAACAATCGCAGAGAACACGGCAGTCGGTACATCTGTGTTTACCGTGTCCTATTCAGATGTTGATACGTCACAGGCACACACCTTTACGATGACGTCAGCGCCGACTTCCGGCTCAACATATTTCAGCATTGATAGTAACAGTAAGTAGACTAATAGTCTGTGTTGGTATTTTGGGACTTTGTGGTACTAGTTACGCCAGGATCGCTAAGCATGCATGCAAAATATTTACAGGCTGAGCCAAATAATAAAGAAGTAAAATGAAATATAGTGCTCAAGGATGAACTATGGTAATATAGCGACTCAAAGCAACGTAGATTTGTACTACCACTGAATTGTTGGTTGACGGAGGAGGTAAGAAATATTAGGCTTGTAACGAATATATAAATTTTTAAAATAAAAAAGTACGTAAAAAAAGATGAATATTATAAATGGCAAGGAACTAATGTAAACGTAAAGGTACAGTCACTGATTTTCATCGTAACTGACATTTGCTGAATTAAACCGAAAAGAAAGGGTTTTTTTTTTTTTTTTTTCGTAGGGGGGGGGGGGGGAAAGGGTGGTTGGAGTCATTAAATGATATTCTTTCGCAAAAAAAAAATGACAAAAATATGTTTTTAAGAAAAGTTCAGTCAAATCTATACAACTAAATTTGCCTCAAGAGATAACTGAAAATCCGTGAAGGGCGCAAGTTTTAAGAGAGGTGAAGCATTATTTTAAACCTTTGTTTCTCCTTTTTTGCGATGGTTTATCCCTTAGAGAAGAATTGTATGATATTTTTTAACAGCTGGTAAAATGATATGAGCCATGCTCTGGCAAAAGGGGGCTTAATGCATCTCCGTGATGCATCATACCAAGCAAGTCATCACATGATTATGGATCCCTAACGTCCATTTTGTATAACAACCGACTGAATCACAAGGTAGACAAGTCCTTTGAGATACAGAAAATTGACCAGTTGCGAAAAGTTTCGGCTCAGGTCAGCCTGCGCGGACTGCGCAGGCTGACCTGACCTGGGTCAATACTTTTCGCAGAAGCATTAAGCCCCCTTATCACCTAGCATGGCTCATATCATTGTTTATTTTAAATATTAATATTATCACTTCAAACAAAGACCATGACTGATCAAAAACTGACATTGCCAAAAAAAAATTCGATTTATGATTTTTCTTTTTTCTTTAAATGCGTATGTTTCGCTTTTGTGAATATGTTTGTAAAATCATGTTTTAATGTGTCATTATTCTTACGCATTCTTTTTGTCTTTTTAACAATAGCGGGACTTATCAGCACATCGGGATCTCTTTTAAACTATGAGACCCTCGGTAGTACATCATTCACATTCACCGTAACAGTGACGGACCCAATAACGTTAGATACAAGGTCTCTTACAATTGACGTCATCAACGTAAACGAGGCTCCATCATTCAGCCAATCAAGTTACACGCTGTCAACAACAGAGGGCACTGTAAGTACTCTCAAATAGTTTGTACTTCAGTGGTACCTAAGCCGATCGCACTACTATCGAGTAAGTTTAACAATGTTTTTAAGATTGTTATGCGACAGTGTATACCCCCCCCCCTTAAAAAGGTAAAACATTAAGCGCTGTAAATTAAACAAAGAATGGAACATCTCATGTTCTCCTGTGTGTATTTTATTTGAATATCTTAAATCAAAAGCATTCCATGTGGGAAAGTCTAAATTGCCAGTCTTGCTAGGGATTCCTTTTTTTAATTGAAGCATGAATGACATCAAAGATTTAACTTGAGCATATCTCAGTTTGAGCCAAGGACCTTTGAAGTATGAAGCTGTCACTTCTAGTAGCCATTTGACCATTGTCCGGTCCCCCATACAAAGTTTACTCACGTGGTCTTTTTTACACGTAGGCTGGTTCAGTCATCGGAACTCCAACCCTCGGTATTAACGATCCAGATTCCGGTGATTCTACGGCACTTGTAATGGACTGTGGCTCGAGCTCAGGTTATTTCTACATCAACAGTTCCCCAGGGACAGTTAGTTTTCAGTCCAACTACGACCTAGACACCGGAAATCTACCTACAACCGTTGTCTGCAATCTGACATTGACTGATTCTGGTGGATTATCAGCAGTTGCTGCACTGACCATAATAATCGGTACGCCATTTTTTTTTTAAACAAAGTCTGTTTGGACAAGTAAATTTTTATCTGTTTTTTTTTTTTCATTCTACATTATTTTAATTAAAAACAAGTACGGTTTTAAGTCAAGTTCTGTATTACTCAAGTGCACTTGATGTATTACCCAAAGTAATTCAAATAACCTACGTGCTGCTAAACGCGACTCTGATGCTAAAGGGGACAGTGTAGATCGGTCAAAATTTGGCTCTACACTGCCCGAATCGAAAAGCTTTTCCCAGCGAAACGAGCTTTGAAGTTGCAATATTTCGGTTTCCACTGTTTGCTTGAGTTCTTTATTCTGTTCAGATAGAGGTTTAAGGGTTCAAATAATAATTCTTCGGTGTCCGGTGTCTAAATTACCTATAACAAAGTTATCGCCAAGTTGGATCTCCTGAAGCAGGTCATGTACAAACACTGCTGAATTTGCCCAAACGATCTTGGTTATAGAGAAGCTATAATTAAGTGCATCATAGTTTGTGTGTCATTGAATAGTTCTTTAAAACATCCACTATGGTACATGTACAACATTTTACTGGTTTTCCAGCTGACGTGAACGACAATGTCCCGGTGTTTTCGCCAACATCCTACAGTTTTTACATAAGTTATTACGCTAGCTCAGGAACCAGTGTGGGAACAGTCACGGCGTCCGATGCCGACAGTGGGTCATACGGCACGCTTACCTATACCATGAACCAAACCAATTTAGCCGAGGAACATTTTTCTATCGACAATAATGGTGTCATTACGGTGAAGCAGACCATCGCCGGAAGTATCGTAGGATACTCTACTTCCGTTACAGTTAGAGCCATAGCAACAGATTCCGGGGCTTCCTCTGACACGGCAACTGTTGTTGTAGTCATATCAGGTACTCTTTAACCGTGGTCCTGATAACAGAGAGAGATTTGGTTTCAAAGTTAAAAATATCCTAGAATTCTCGACTAAAACTTATATCATGGCTACGTACAAGAAAGGTCTGGACACGATTCTTACAAGTACTCAAAATATACAGACTGAAACAGAAATAAATGCTTAAGCATGCGATCACTCCTTATCCGGACGCTTGTGTGCACATGAGTTATTATTATTATTATTATTATACAAATGTATTTTTCACCATTATTTTAAACCAAAGTTCAACCTTGTGAGTCTTATATTTCAAGGACGAAAAATGTCATCTGTACATTACACAACAGCCCACTGCAATATTTGAAATATGAGTGACGCTCTGGCAAAATAGGGCTTAATGCATATCCGTGATGTACTATACCAAACAGTTCGTAACTTAATCGTGATCTATAAAATCTGTTTTGTCCAACAGCCGAATGAATCACGAGGGAAACTGATCCTTTGACATGCGTACAATTGATCAATAGCAAAAAGGTTCGACCCAGGTCAGCTTGCACTGACTGCGCAGGCTGACCTGGTTGATACACTTTGCAGATGCATCTAGCCCCCTTCTCACAAAGCGTGACTCATACAATTTGGATATCATACATTTCGGAATAGTGATTTATCCACTGATATTTCCGAGTGCATTATAAAAGTACCGTATATAAAATGCATTCAAGCGGTTTTTGTGGCATTTGTCGAAGACAATGCCACTATGAGTTCAATACGGCATTTTGAAAATCATGTATCGTATTTTGTGCAAAACCGAAGGAAGTAAACCCAATTAGAATCAATTTTTCTGAGAAAAATAAGTATTTCGATTGCACTCAGATATGAAAGTGAAAATGGCGTATTACAATAAATTGGATTAGGCCGACGATCGTGGAAATACTTCCTTTTTATCGAAAATAGCTTGATCCACTATGGCCTTCTATAGTGGCGTAATGACACACACATACCGTGCTTGTTCGTCCCAAAACCAGTTCGTTCCTGGGCTTATTCGTCCCAGGATTGTTCGCCCTGACTTGTTCGTCCCACAAGATTGCACCCTTCTCTATCGGATGATTTTGCATGACTATATAGTAGATTTACTTTCAAGCGAATATTTTGAAACTGTTTCTGTTGTTTATTTTTCAAATTATTAATTCCACACAATGGCTCCCTTGACAAATGTCACACCAGCGTTTTCAACGCTTTGATTTTTTTTTTTTGTATTAATTAGCTTTACCTACGGGAGTAGTATAGGAGGGTAGACCTCGGACAGTGTCCGAGGTCTACCCTCCCTGGAGCCATTTTGTCCGAGGTTTACCCTCCCTAGGGAGGGTAAACCTCGGACAAATGTCTGAAAATGTCTAAAAAATCAATAAAGGGGCGGGGCGTAACTAAGGAGAGGTCTGGTACCCAGCATTGAGCGCATACTCAGCGCAGAATGCTGGGCCCATGCTGGGAACCAGCTGGGTACCAGTTGATCCACCAATCAGAAGCCAGTATTTGATCACGTGACCTTATGACGTCACAGGTTGGACCTGTCAAGCAAATGACGTCATAGGGTGGCCAGCCAATCAGATTTCAGCATGGACTCAGCGCAGACTACTCCGTTGCTATGCTGGGTCCAGTAACGCAAAATCGACAATTTGATCCTTAACTTTCCCTTAACCCTTCTAAATCCCTTTTGTTTTGTTCTAAATCCCTTTTGCTTTCTTCTAATGGACAAATTTTTCTAAAAACCTTACGCTGATTCAGTCAGACAAGAATTATCTCCCTTTGTTGTTCTTTCTCTCTATTAGGATAAAGCTGGGTTTGGACTTAGTCTTTTTTACCGTCTTTGGTCTTTTTCTACCACCGTTGGACTTAGTCTTTTTCCATGATATGGGTTATTTTTCGTCTTTTATTCGTCTAAAAGCTAATGTTTCTTTCTCTATCAGCGTAGGACTTAGTCTTTTTCACCATGATATGGGTTATTTTCCGTCTTTAGGACTTAGCCAACTCTCTATCACCGTATTGGACTTAGTCTTTCTTCACGATATAGACTATATACTGTAATATGACTGAATTAGTCAGACAAGATTTATCTCCCTTTGTGCTCTACGAGGCTTCCCCAGAAATCAAACATGACGTCATTTTTCCGAAATGTAACGGAATGTAACGGAATGTAACGAAAGTATGTTTACTGGGTTTTTCCCACCATTTCCCGGAAACCATTCCGTCTAGACTTATTCGACCCTAGTTTTAAAGGTCTTTTTTCTCAACGATATGGCTCTATATGTCGAAAAAAGGAGGCAAAGAGGAGTTAAAGAGGAGTTAAGGAGGAGTGAAGAGGAGTGAAGAGGAGTTAAAGAGGAGTGAAGAGGAGTTAAAGAGGAGTGAAGAGGAGGCAAAGAGGAGTGAAGAGGAGGCAACGGGGAGTGAAGAGGAGGCACCTTTCTCGGTATATTGACAAGGTTATCGCCATACTGTGTCTGTACCAAGGTCTCAGACTGGTGGACTTAGTCTTTTTTCGTCTTTTATTCACCTCTGTAGGGCTTGGTCTTTCTCTATCATCGTTGAACTTAGTCTTTTTTCCACGATATGGGCTATATTCCTTCTTCAGCTTTGGTTCAGGCAGACACTATCGTCGGACTTAGTCTTTTTCCGTCTTCATTCGCCTGAGATCTGTTCTTTCTTTCTCTATTGAGAGTCTTTCTCTCTATCAGCGTTGGACTTAGTCTTTTTTCTCTATCTTCGATTAGGTATTGTAGATCATAGACTTAGTCTTTTTTCTATAATAGATATTATAGATAGAATATCATAGACGTAGTCTTTTTCTCTAAAGTGTGAACGTGATGCTCTACATGCTTCCGCTCACGTTCGCGCTCTTTTAAGGGAATTAAGGTTATCCAATCGTTAGTTTCGTTACATCTTTCTGCATTCACATAGCTATTGTAGATAGAGTATCATAGGCTTAGTCTTTTTCTCTCTAATAGATATTATAGATAGAATATCACAGCGATGTTCTATCTACATGCTTCCGCTCACGTTCGTGGTCTTTTAATGGAATTAACGTTAGCCAATCGTAGGACTCGTTGCTTCTGCATTCATATGGATAGGGTATAATATACTATTCTACTTACATGCTTTCGCCCATGGTCGCGCTCTTAATTCTGTTAATTCTGTATCAAAGTAGGTCAATCCTCCTGCTAGGCTATAAAAACCGGCCGATTTCTCTATACCCCATTTCATTTCCACAATGAAGCTGTCCGAGCGCGGTTCTCCATGGTGAGTCTTTTTTCTCCCATGTTGAATTTCTTTGGAAGTACTTAGTAAACCTTGTCCAAATACTGCTAATGCCAAGCTGTTGTGGGTTCTCTGATGGAAGATCGGAAAAGAAATGAAGGAACCTTGAAGGAAACTTGAAGGAAGTTGTAGTCTTTTCAGACCTAGTCATTCAGACCTATCCAAGACCAAGAAAGTTCTTACTTTTCTTCAAATTGTCCTTTTCAGACCTAGTCATTTAGTTTTTACTTTTCTTCAAATTGTCCTTTTCAGAAGATTATGAATCGAGTAACCAAGATCTAGAAAGTCTGTTTCAGATTGTCAAACAAACAAAGTCAAGTCCTATATGTTTAAAACTTTTATTTAAAACTTTTATTTATTGTCAGATAATCATTACAATGAACGGTTAGAAACAATGAATGAATTGTTGTAGATCAGAACTGTATTGTTAAAAACAATTGTAAGTTGAATAAAGTTAAAACATTCTGTACAATAATCATTACAATGAACGGTTAGAAATTTTTAAAAACTTTTTATTTAAACATTCTGTACAATAATCATTACAATGATACATTTAAAAACTTTATGTACAATAATCATTATTTGGGTCATTATTTGACTTATCATCAGCTTCTAAAACCATGCCTAAAAGGTTGACTTAGCATCAACCCTAAACAAGAACCCAGAAAATCTGGACAAAGAAAAGTTCAGACTTGGAAAAACTTTGAATAAAGAAATGCTTGTAAAAGTCGTCTGTTTTTGATTCCTTCCCAAAAACTTGGAAAAGAACAGAGATGGAAAATTGACTTTAAATCTCACAAAAAGTTAAAATCGAAGTTTATGTGGATAGTAAACCTCTGTTTTACTCACAATCGTTTTCCCAAAATCATTTTGTCTCAAAAAGAATTTTTAGAGGTGACTTCTCCGTCTCCTCATCAGTGTCACACAGACCGTCGACATGAACACCTGCAATATATGTGGTAAACAGTTTAAACGGAGGGATAATATGCTGCGTCACAAAAGAAACGTTCACCACCAGGAGCAAGATTCTGATATGGAATATTCCGAGGATATGGAACAACAGACTTACGAAAGTCCTGAGAAATCAGAGTGTAACGAATCAGAGAGTGACGAGCAACAGTCTTACGAAAGCACTAACGAATCAGAGAGTGATGAATCAGAGAGTGACGAATCAGAGAGTGACGAGCAAGTAACAAAATACAACCCATGGGATATTCTCATAGAAGAGGCAACTGAGCAATGTCGGGAGGTTTTTGAAGAAGCGGTTTCTAAACTTACCCGACATAACAGCTTAGGAACAAAGACCGCAAGACACAAAGCATACGAAGATTTACGGTCAACTTATCGGAAAGCACTAGTTAACGCCTTACAGAGCAGGATGGCTTGGTTTAATGCAATGAGGAAGGATCCGGTATACAAGAGTATGAACAAAAAAGTTAGCGATCTGATGAATACGGAAAATTTCACTAGAGACGAAGCATGGGAATATACCATAAACAAACGCAAATATTTCTTGGATTCCATCCTCGATGATTTTGGTCTGCCGTCTGTGGAAACAATTGACAATAACTAGAAAACAGTAATAAAGTGGCCATACCAGAATTTAACTCCTATTTTAAAGAGTTAAAACCAATGACATTCTATTCGAGTCTTTTTGTTGTTTCAATTTAGATCGTAATAAAATAATATCTATAACACACATCTACGGCTTGACGTTTTTTCGACCCATTTCGGACATCTTGTCCCTATACTGCCCGCCACGGGGAGGGCAGTATAGGGACAACCTTGTCAATATGCGTAGAGAGGTGACTCCTCTTCACTCCTCTTTGCCTCCTCTTCACTCCTCCTTAACTCCTCTTCACTCCTCTTTGCCTCCTCTTCACTCCTCTTTAACTCCTCTTTGCCTCCTCTTTAACTCCTCCTCACTCCTCCTTACCTCCTCTTTCGACATATAGCGCCATATCGTGTAAAAAAGACTAAGTCCAACCTGTGACGTTACATGATCGAATTCGGGCATTTTCGGCTTTTGTCGGGTATTTCCGGACATGGGATAACCTGTGACGTCATAGGGTAATCATCCAATCAGATTTCAGCACAGATCGCTAGGGGTCAAAAGGTCAAATCCAAGATGGCGGCACCCACTGGTCAAATCCAAGATGGCGGCGCCCATTGGTCAAATCCAAGATGGCGGCGCCCACTGGTTAAATCCAAGATGGCGGACATCCACTTCCGGTTTTGTCCCTAGGCTGCCCTCCCGAGATCCAATTTTTGGAGGGGGGGCAGAAAAAGCGCACATCTACTTCCGGTTTGAAGTTTTGACCGGTCTTTTGCATTTTTTGTCCGAGGTTTACCCTCCCGTGGCGGTCTAACCTCGGACAAATTGGCTCCAGGGAGGTCAGACCTCGGACAAAATGCCTCATTTGTCCGAGGTCTGACCTCCTATACTACTTACGGGCCACTGGTTTAGCCAAGTCCAGGTGATAAAATATCGCTATCGAACTATACTACTATTTTGGTTTTGGTCCGTACTCACCCGTAATTCAAAACGATATTTGACTTTTATATTCCACCAAGCCATTTGGCTGAGAAGCTCTTTGTCATCCGAGCAGTTGACTTGTCTTTGAATTTATAATTACGGATTGCAAATTACTGGTATGTACAACCCCTAGTTGTCGGTACAGGGACTGTAACCCATATTGATATTGGAGCCATGCTCTGGAAAAAAGGGGGTTTAATGCATCTGCAAAAAGTATCGGTTCATGTCAGCCTGCGCAGTGCGCATGAATCGAAACTTTTTGCTATTTGTCAGTTTTCTGCATGTCAAAGGATCAGTCCACCTCATAATTCAGTCGGCTGTTAGACAAAATGGATTTTATCGGTCCACAGTTATATGCCGACTTGTTTGGTACAGTGCATCACGCAAATGCACAAAACCTCCAGAGCATGGCTCATTTGTTGATGATAGCATTTGGTGCTATCGCAATTTAAGGAACGCTTGCAAACTGGTTAGATCAAGATCACACTGCAGAGTAAATGATCTTGGATTTGCGCTTCCCTTTCTGGTAGTTTGTGATACATACCTCTTAATTCAGATCCGTTTCCCTGACCAATCAAAGCGTTGAAAGCACTGGTGTGGCATTTGTCAAGGAAGCCATTGTGTTAAATTAATAATTTGAAAAATATACAACAGAAATAGTTTCAAAATATTTGCTTGAAGTCAACCTACTACATGTATATAGTCATGCACAATCCAATAGAGTAGGTGCAATCTTGTGGGACGAACAAGCCATAACGAACAATCTCAGGGACGAATAAACCCAGGAACGAAGTGGTTTTGGAATGAACAAGCACGGAATCGATTGTTCTGGAGACAAAGATCGTGTGTATCATTACGCCAATAGAAGGCAATAGCGTATAAAGCTATTTTCGTTAAAAAGAAGTGTTTCGATGATCGATTCATTTCATTTTAATACGTCATTTTCAATTTTATATCTGTGTGCAATTGAAACACTTATTTTTCCGAGAAAAATTGAGTTTAATTGGGTTTACTTCCTTCGGTTTTGCACAAATTACGATACCTGATTTTCAAAATGCCGTATTGAACTCATAGTGGCATTGTCTTCGACAAATGCCACAAAAACGACTGTCATGAAGAATAGCAATATAGGAGGTTTTTCAATTTTTACCTCTTTATCAAATAAACATCTTAATTGATGATTCCATCCTTTTTGCCATAGATACAACCACAACAACAACTACAACTACTACCGATCGACAGAGGACATTTTTTGAAGACACCAAAAACATTGCATGGTTTTTGGCGTGCATGCTTGCTCTGGCCGTCATCGCTGGTTACCTGCTGTGGCTAGTCTACACTTGTAAGGGGGACCAGGGCTGTGACAACTGGATGAGGCGTTTGTAAGTTGTTACGGGTCCCAATTTACTGTCTCTGTACGCATAGATTAGTGTGGATTTATGACTTTCCCTGATGTAGCTAAAAGGTACTGTGTATATGTACAAAAGGGGACCAATTCAAGTTGCGGACCCCCAAAAGTTCAACCTTTAAAGTTCTGGAACCTGCTTTAGTAGCTCTCATGGATAGTGTAGATCAGGATCTGACTGCACAGAATATAGAACCTGGTCTTGGATCTACACTGCCAGCTAGTTTGTTACTAATACTAGCCAAAACAGCCTTGAAACATCGATAGTTCGTTTTTTTTTTTTTTTCTTTCAGATTGGAAAGAGCCGTATCTTTTCTTCAGTGCTCTAAAGGATAATTCTTTTATGTCAATCCTTTATTTGGTTTTGAAGCCCCTTCTATCGGGCCTTTGTTTTGCTGTGAAAGAGGAAATAAATCTTGTCGCAATGGCCTTGTCACCGGTTGCCGAAAGAATGTTTGGTCGCGCTGCTTTTTGATTTACAATCCCACCTGAAATCCTTTTATAAATCTTTATCAGACGAAAATTTTTGTAGACTTGTCCAAATCGAAAGCATATGTAGACGATAAAAAAAAAGTGTGACTCAAATGTCAATAGTGATGGCATGCCATATACATAATGAGTAATGCTCTGTGAAAAGGGGGCTTAATGCATCCGCAAAAAATATCGACTCAGGTCAGCCTGTGCAGTCCGCGCAGGCTGACCTGGGGCCGAAACCTTTTGCTATCGGTCAAATTTCTGCATGTCAAGGGACCGGTCTACCTCATGATTCAGTAGCTTGTTAGACAAAGTGGATTTTATGTATTCCTGATTTATGTGATGTCTTGCTTGGTATAATGCATTACGGTGATGCATTAAGCCCCGTTTCGACAGAGCAGGACTCATTGATACCATTCTAGATAACGATTTCCATTCGTTGATTCAGTCGGCAGAGAAAGAAGTATAAGAAACATTTACAACAGCGAAGAGGAAGACAAGGGCCGCGACTCAGCATGCCTGATGTATTCTCAACAACGAACCAACTGTCCTTCCGCACACCACAGCAGCACTCTGTCAACTATACACTTTCAGGTAGAGGTTCTCACTTATTTTTGATACCCATGTAACAGTTATTACTGAAGTCTAGCGAAAATGGCTTCAAACGCAGGAATTGACATACACAGTTTGTTTGTTTGTTTGTTTAATTGTTCGTTCGTTCATGTTTGTCAAAAATAGAACAAGCCTATATATTTGAGTTATGCTCTGTGAAAAGGGGGTTTAATGCATAGATCTTTAAAAAAAATATATCTACTCAAGTCAGCGTGCGCAATGCGCTCAGGTCAGGATACAGTCGATTGTTAGACAAAAGGGATTATGAGTTCATAATTATATAATGACTTGGTTGAAATAATGCTTCACCGAGATGCATTAAACCCCCTTTTCCCATGCATGCCTTTTTTTTTTTTTTTATTAATTAATTAATTGATTGATTAATTAATTAATTAGTTTATTTATTTATCTATTTATTTATCTATTTATTTATTTATCTGTTTTACATTTCGTTCTGTAGCTTCTTTTATTGACGGTGGTGTTTTTGTTCAGCATCTCTTCGTCATTAAGATCACGATATGAGTGCAACACATGAAAAGGGGCCTTCGGACATATGTATAAAAGTGCGTTGTCCCAAATCAGCCTGTGCAGTCTGTGACTAATCCGAAACGTCATTCTCCCGTTTTTGTGCGCTTTTCCGTTCCACGAAAGTCTACTGTATGAAAAAATCTTATGTAGTCGTAAAGTGCCGTCTCGGATTAGCCTGTGCAGAATGCGCGGGCCAAACTCAATACAGTTTGAATATATCAAAAATACTTTTTGTCCTCTTTCTCTCGTTAGCAGCCCATCTATAACTGTCCTGTTACAATCGATGTACACCCGTATATACAGATTTCACAGGCTATTTTATTTGTACTTTTCAGTGAGAAAACCACCCCCACCAATAGGTGAGCCGTTTTTCACATCAATGTCCTAATCAGCAAAGAAATCAAGGCGAGTAATACTTTCCCCTAAATAAGCCTGGAAGCTGAGTATGTCAATGTCTCAAACTTCTGAAAAGTAAAGGCGAGTAATACTTTCCCGTACATAAGCCTGCAAGCTGGGTATGTCAATGTCCCAATCTGCTGAAAAGTCAAGGCAAGTAATACTTTCCCGTAAATACGCCTCCAGGCTGAGTATGTCAATGTCCTAATCTGCTGAAAAGTAAAGGTGAGTAATACTGTCCCGTAGATACGCCTCCAAGCCGAGTATGTAAATGTCCCAATCTGCTGAAAAGTCAAGGCAAGTAATACTTTCCCGTAAATACGCCTCCAGGCTGAGTATGTCAATGTCCTAATCTGCTGAAAAGTAAAGGTGAGTAATACTGTCCCGTAGATACGCCTCCAAGCCGAGTATGTCAATGTCTCAATCTGCTGAAAATTCAAGGCGAGTATTACGCAGTAAAATTTTCTTTAAAACTGTTATGCAACAGAACGTAATTTCAAGAAGGTTAATATGGACAATTGTCAATTGAGAATCATAAATTGTATTGTGTATTTTTTTCAACTTGTGTTTAAATACTTACTAATTGAAATATTTATGTTTGTATGTTAATGACTTCTACGATCAAGGATTCCATATTTCAAAGATACTTGCGCCACTTTTCAAACGCTGAGAAATTAGGCTTTGCAAAAACATTCCTTAGCCCGAGGCAAGTCATAGTTAACACTGAAATATGAAATTCTGCAGGTATTAGAAACCCTTTGATAACAAGAAAAACCTATAAAACCGTCTTTGATAAAAAATCTAATTGTTTATTCATTTGATTAACGGTCGCGACGATTTCATAATGTCTGATTGTTAGTTAAAACAACCGGCGGCAAATGCCTTATGTCCCGACGCAGACAAACAATGACACTTTTAGCACCTTTTTGACACGAGTAAAGTCGGTCATCTCTTATCGACGAAAACGATCTCATTGGTCAAACTGCTCGATATCTTTGTAACGAGAAATTTAATTGGATCCGATGTAAGACGGAAAATTTGCTTAAATTGTGCATGTTCGCAATGTAGGGCCATAAACTGCTTGCGAACTTGAGTCTACAGAAAATAAAGGTTTGGTTCTTACATCGGATCTTCTCTGCTTTGTTTAGAATTCCCCAGCGAGGCAGTATTAAACCCAGAATCCTTACCCGGATTCTCCACAAAAATAGCCTATAGTTAATTGTAAAATTGACATTTTTTTTATCTAAGAGCACAAACATTTAATTCAAATAATTGAAATACTACTCAGGTGAAAACGTGCCGACTGGTTGCATTTGGAACAATGTCGCAGATGAACTTCGCATCTTTAGTTCAAAACTGTACGAGAGTGTTGACTGAGCAATAGCGAATGAGTGTAAGGTCTTTCTTATCTTCTTATTTCTCTGTTTTGACTAGGGATAGACAATGAACGATCGCATTGTCATGTGACTAGTTCTATCTTGTTCATTGTTTTTAGGGTTTCCGGTCTTCCTCGTGTTCGCCTGTCTGATGTTGTGTTCTGGATCGGTTATGGGAAAACAACAAGTACAGCGGTTAAACTACGGGGTAGTTTTCGAGCCCCA
This sequence comes from Tridacna gigas, assembly GCA_945859785.2. NCBI lineage: Eukaryota > Metazoa > Mollusca > Bivalvia > Cardiida > Cardiidae > Tridacna > Tridacna gigas. The sequence continues at coordinate 36,014,059 of OX244029.2, forward strand.
AGATCAATTGCAATTGGCGGGCGAAGTGTGGCTTCACACCTTTGAAATACCATTGCCAGAGGGCGTAGATTTACAAAACGCATTTGCTTGTAAAATGGAATCATGTAAAATTATATCGAATTTGCTGCAAGAAATTCGACAAATAAGGCAAAACACCAAAACTATGATCACTAGCACATTGGACTCGATTAAGAAATTAATTCCAGAACGACAATTAATAAACAGAAACAGACGTAGACGCTCCGTTTTACCTTTCATTGGTGATATTTCGAGGTCAATTTTTGGCACAGCAACAGTTAAAGATGTAGAAAGAATGGCTAGGCATATTAATTCTCTTAATAGGATTTCAACCAAACTGATCAAAACCGTAGAACAACATGAAAATGACTTAAGTTCATTTATGACAGCTTCAGACGAAAGAATGAATAATATAGTTAAAGGCTTGCACGAAAATCAATTAGCAATTACACAGATTGAAGACCAACTTAATGTTTCACTAATGAATATGGAAAAAACCTTTTCAAAAATGAGCGGTTTTCTCTCGGAACAAATTGAAAAATCTAGGCAACTGGAATCACTTTTTGATGAACTTTTAGAGGGTGTTTATGATCTAGTGGAAGGAAAATTATCTCCCCATCTTATCAATGCAGATACAATGCTAAAAGCTTTACAAGATATTCAGTCCATTCTTGACAGGAAATTTCCAGGCTTTCACCTAGTATATAAAAATCCGTCTCTGATCTACCATTATGTCGGAACGATTTTCGCTAGGAAAGGCTCGTCCTTATACGTATCTGTCAAGTTTCCGATTTCACCCTTTCGACAACCATTAGATCTTTTTAAAGTTAAATCTTTTCCTATTCCAGTTAACGACAGCACTAATCATGCGACTCAATTATTAGACATACCTGATTATTTTGCAGTTACTAAAGATTTACAGTATTACACACTCTTTCAAAATGAAGAATTATTGATGTGTCAATCAAATAAACTTAAACAGTGTAATTTCCCAAAAATCTTAACACCAGCAGTCGAAACATCTTGTATGTTAGCCCTGTTTACAGAAAACAAAGCTCTTGTGAAAAAACTTTGCAATTTTAGATTTTTAACTAATCATGTATCCTCTAACGTTGTATTACTTTCCAAAACTTCAATTCTTGTATACGATGTCGATGTTCTTGAATTTGACTGTAAAACTGGCAAGACAATGAAAAAGGGTTGTAAATTTTGCAAAATGAACGTTCCATGCGAATGCTCTGTTTTAACATCCAATTCCTATCTTCCAGCTAGGCTTACTGAATGTCACAAAAATACTACTGAAAAGTTACATCCTGTTAATCTGGCATTGTTGCAAAACTTTTTCGAAGATGATTTGTTAAAAAATATTGGAAGTAACTCCCTTTTTAACACTCCACTACAAGTTGATATTCCAAAATTTTCTATTATAATCATTCCATGAGCCAAGTCTTGGCTGATGACAATAAGGCACATTTAAACTTACAGAAAATAACAAAATCAGCAAAGGATAATTCTATGATATTTTCAACACTCACAGATTCATTATTGTCAGGTGATATTTCTTTGGAAGAAACTGAATCTTTTAAAGATATATTACTTTATGTTACAACTGCTGTCGCCGCATTCTGCATGTTTGCATTTATCTTTTTAGCATTAAAACTCAGAAAAGTCATGATAATTTTATCGGTTTTAAAATCAGCACAACAAGCTCATTCGTCTACAGTACCGTCATTCGTGTATACAACTCCAGCTTCTGTAGACCATTCTGAGGAATATTTTTGGGGTCAAATAAATTTCGAACTTGAACACTGGACACTTACTTTATGTATAATGAGTTTCCTCTTACTAATTGTTATTCTCGCAAACACCTGTAGACCAGTCCGCAATAAAACGCGACTGACTGTTGAAATTACAAATGGAAATACATCAGCTAAAATCACACTTAAAACTCTCACGCTGTGTCCCACCTACTGGAAAATCAAAATACCCCAATGTGTCGAACAAATTACTGTTGCTGGTCTTATGACTCCAATTGTCAAATTTGAATGGGATGAATTTCAGGTAATCAATAAATTAAGTAATCAAGAATTATATGTTGAAAAGTTGTACAGGGTAAACCCACTGATGGGAAAGAAAATCAGAAGAATTATGTCTACGACTTATTGTGTCTATTTTTTCATGGAACACCAGAAATTATATATCCCATTACAAAATTGGTAAAAATTTGTATTATCATAAAGTCCTTTTCTTTAAAACTGTTATGCAACAGAACGTAATTTCAAGAAGGTTAATATGGACAATTGTCAATTGAGAATCATAAATTGTATTGTGTATTTTTTTTCATGGAACACCAGAAATTATATATCCCATTACAAAATTGGTAAAAATTTGTATTATCATAAAGTCCTGTGCTGTGCAAATTGTCAAGACACTTGCTTGAAACTTTGTATATTTTGTATAGTTAATTGTAATTTGTTTCAAACATATTGTATTTACAGACAATTGTCCATTACATCTTTATGTGTAAAAATAATCATATTTCGTTTACGTTGCAAGAATGTAATACATCCTCTCTTGTTTCAACTTTATTGGAATAAAGTAAAATTAGAGGAGGGGGTGGTATTACGCAGTAAAATTTTCTTTAAAACTGTTATGCAACAGAACGTAATTTCAAGAAGGTTAATATGGACAATTGTCAATTGAGAATCATAAATTGTATTGTGTATTTTTTTCAACTTGTGTTTAAATACTTACTAATTGAAATATTTATGTTTGTATGTTAATGACTTCTACGATCAAGGATTCCATATTTCAAAGATACTTGCGCCACTTTTCAAACGCTGAGAAATTAGGCTTTGCAAAAACATTCCTTAGCCCGAGGCAAGTCATAGTTAACACTGAAATATGAAATTCTGCAGGTATTAGAAACCCTTTGATAACAAGAAAAACCTATAAAACCGTCTTTGATAAAAAATCTAATTGTTTATTCATTTGATTAACGGTCGCGACGATTTCATAATGTCTGATTGTTAGTTAAAACAACCGGCGGCAAATGCCTTATGTCCCGACGCAGACAAACAATGACACTTTTAGCACCTTTTTGACACGAGTAAAGTCGGTCATCTCTTATCGACGAAAACGATCTCATTGGTCAAACTGCTCGATATCTTTGTAACGAGAAATTTAATTGGATCCGATGTAAGACGGAAAATTTGCTTAAATTGTGCATGTTCGCAATGTAGGGCCATAAACTGCTTGCGAACTTGAGTCTACAGAAAATAAAGGTTTGGTTCTTACATCGGATCTTCTCTGCTTTGTTTAGAATTCCCCAGCGAGGCAGTATTAAACCCAGAATCCTTAGTGGATACGACGAACCAGCGTAACACGAGTAATACTTTCCCGTACATAAGCCTGCAAGCTGAGTATGTCAATGTCCAAAATTGCTGAAAAGTAAAGGTGAGTAATACTGTCCCGTAGATACGCCTCCAAGCCGAGTATGAAAGATACACACATCTATACTTGTTTTCAGCCAGTTTTTCACCCATTGCATCTTTATTTTATGAAAATATAATCATTTATGTATCTTCATGCCAAATGTTGCCCCTGACAGCTGCAAGGTTTTGACAGATTAGGACGGATAGAAAATGCATTTTCATTGGGCCTTCCAAGAAATAACTGTTGTCGTTTCCGGTTTTAAATGAAAACAAATCCCTTGAGTTTCTCTATCCCTTACACCATATATATTAGTAATTTTTCTATGTTTACACAGCTAACCGAGTTCTGAACCATTCTACTCACGTTCAAGTTTTAACGGCGTTATTTTATTTTTTTTATTTTTTTTATTTTTTTTTTGCTGTAAGGGTGCATTTTTAACAAACAACAAAATTCAAGACGTGTCCAAACTGAAGTTTACCGAATACAAATGAAATATGGCTCACATGACCGGATTTATCTTTCAAAGCTTCGAAAAAAAAGTCTTCCTCATGATTGCTAAAAGTGTATTGATTTTGGTAATCGGTTGATACTACAAAATTAAAAAAGTCGTGAACATGTACTTCTTTTTTATTTTCACTCAAAAATACGCCTCATTATGAAAGCATATGATTAATCTTATATTGGTTTCTGGGTCTGAAGCCCAAAAGCCGTGCATTTTTACCAGATGTACTTTGTTTCACATCGGTAATACCTTGAATTCGTCCATTATGAATTAAAATACTTTCTTTCATACGAGGTCCTTCGTCTAATAAGCCCATAAGCCGTGCAAAAATAGTTTATGTAGCCTAAATATTAAACTAGAATTTGTTTAACTCTTTACTGGACGATAAAATTTACACCAGCCCAAATTGAAAGCATTCGCAAACGACAATTCAAACGTGGTTAAAGTGATGGAATTTGTATTTGATAGGGTAGAAAACAGTCTGGAAAAAGGAGAAAATGCTGGTTAGAAAATGCTGATTACCAGCATTTCCTCACAATGTTTCATCTTTTCTCACAATGTTTTCAAAAGACTCTTTTCGTAGGGTAGTTAAAACTCGTGATTGTGAGGTAAAAAGTTAATGTCATAGTGGTTTCGAACAAAATTGTCGTTGATTACAATATCTAACTGTTCAGATTTTTAGGAATATAATAAAAGTAATATGTTGTAGTAACTTTCCTTTGGCCCCGCTGCTTGGGTACATTTTGACATCTCACGCAACTTTCGCTCTTACTTATCAAATTTATATTCCTGAACATCGCGAAGCAAACAGAAGCACCTGGAAAGTTAGTATACAACATAATGCGTATGTTAAATACGTTTATCGTTGGCTATTGTTCCACAATAAAAGTGTTTGCATGTACACGACGTTCTTGAGCCCAAAGTGTTGTCCAATTAAAGCGATTTTCTTGGCCATCTAATTAAAATGGTGTTCTGCTCTCTCTTTCTAATTGCAGGTCACCAAGCATGGCGATCCAGCAATATCTGATACAGAGCTTTTTGCAAGTTATAGCCGAATCTATGGATACCAGGATAATAGATATTTAACTGCCACGTGCTCATACGACTGTATCACTTTTCTTGTGACGCAAAATATGATAAACCAGAATTGTTAGAGATAGACTTCACTCATTATATTCATCCAAATTTTACCGTGTTTCGACAAATAGAAATTTGTCCTAGAAAAAACAGTTACAAAAATCTTGGTTTACAAATAAGATTTATCTGGGAAAGGTTAGAAAGCATTGTGGGAAAATCAGAAAATGCTGGTTTCCCACAATATTTTCAAGGGCTGTCTTCCTCAGGATTACGCGGTAAGAGAATGATTAAGACCAACGTGCTCTTTTCTTTTTTATTTGTTCTTTCGTGGGATAACTTTTACTTGCTGTTAATTTAAGCTTCAATGGCAAAAGTTTATCACTTTTACAGGTGACTTAATCTGAGATTTGTCGATATTGAAAGAATTTAAATGTGACCCAAGTGACTGGATCTGTCTCTAAAAGTTAAAAAATGTGGGAAAGATTGCAGTTTGCTCGTTGCCAACTTATTCTCCATTTCCTACTTTAGAAGCCATCTTATAATAATGAATAGATCTAGTATATCTATACAGGTATTAGAGTTGAACATTGGCATTGATAAAAACATACAATCAACAAACACAGCTGATCTACACTGAATATTCAATGAAATATCAGTACTATATCGCACATACTTTATACAACTATAATAACATAACATATAACCAGTGTAGCCATGCTATGCCCTCTAATGCCTGGGGTAACATAATCAAGGTGGTGAAAGCCCTGCTTAAATTGAAATGTAACGGTTGTACCAAATAATAAGCATGTAGCGCTGCAAGAAAGAATTGAGTAAAAACAAGCAGACATATTCAAAGAGCTCAGAGGTATCTCTTCTATAAATCCCAGAGCAAACTAACATATCTGTCTTTTTTGTGAGTGAGGAGAGGGTAGGTTCAATAGAATGTCAAAATAAAACAACGTTAGAATATTATTAAGCAACATCTAGACAAATAAAGCAATCCTATTCAAAGAAATTAGCGCAGGAGTTCTTATGATGCTTCTAAGCTTTCATGGCACTTCTTGACGCTATTTGGTGGAACTGATACTTAAATGCATATACGCATGCCTCATGGTAGTTTGTTCTTTCACTCTTTTTTATTAAATGGTGTTATGATAATGGTATATTTATTTTACATACATGTAGTTATAGTCCAAGTCGTGTAAGTTCCTCAGTTGTTAACGTTTTAGTCATGCCTTGACGCCAAAGTGAGTGAATGAGCCGGGGATCGAACCAGCGACCTCCTGTTCTCAAGTGCTATTCGCTACCGACTGAGCTACGGGGCTCGGCATGAGTCAACAGACAGGCAATGACTGCTGCACTATCCCTGACGAACATACAGAGAAGGCCGTCCAAGCCAGTGGCCTTATTAGCACGGAATCTATTAAGGTGCTTAAGAATTTTGTTCTCAGAAACAGCTAGCAAAGAGAAACTTTCGGGAAAAATAATTTGTTCCTCGGAGTTGTTAAATACACCACTGGCAAAGGTTTTAAGTTAAAAGGTGACAAATGAATAATATTGAACTCAAAAACATGTTGCAAAAGCCTATCAAGTTAATATTTCGCTCGTTTCACCATTCCAGTTCTATTCCCAAGCCTTTTTTTGTGATTTCATCGATTTGATTATCCCTGTTTGTGAAGAAAAGCGCCCAATTGATTGACTTTTTCGCTGCCAGGGATTGATTTATGCGTCATTAACAGATACGGATTTTGAGGCTTTCTGCGATTACGAGAGATTCAGATTTTGGATTAAACTTGACGAGTGATTTCTCAGCCAACAAAGAGAAATTCTCGTGTCAGTTTGAAAACCATTACTATATTTATGTGGATCATTCGCCATCATAATAGATAAGTATCATCTGCAAAGTGCGTGATTCCAGATTGAATGTGATCAACTATGTCCTTTATGTCAACCAGAAAAGCAACGGGTCAGAAAAAGAGTCTTGAAGAACTTCTGGTCTCAGTATCATATGATAAGTATCATCTGCAAACAGCGTAACTCCAGATTGAATGTCATCAACTATGTCCTTTATGTCAACCAGAAAAAGCAACGGGTCAGGAATAGAGTCTTGAAGAACTTCTCTAATTTTAGTTGTCTCAGATACTTCCTCATGCAAGAGAACTGGGACTGCCGTTTGAAAGATAGTCACAAAACCATCCAAGTTTCATTTTCTCGTCTAAATCTGTCCATTTTGATTTACTTGCTGAAAGTTCTTCTCAAATGTTGGGGCCTTTTTGTAAACTTAACCTTTATCCTCCTAAATAAAAGAAATATAACATTCAAACGAACGATATAAACGCAAATTTTCCTATTTCAAAGGTTTTTTTGGAGGAATGATATCTCCTTATCGGACAGTGTAGATCCAAGATAAGACTGCACGTTCTGCGTTGTCTGATCTTGATCTACGCTGTCCGCAAAAGGTCAGCGAGTCGCGCTTAGCAGCCGAGGGGTTATAATTGTCTTTTAAAAAAAGTTTGCTACTTGACACAAGTTTCTGTCAATCTAACCATTCAGTTTAAAACATTTTATACTACACCATAAGGATTTCATTTTCTTGTTTAACTCTTTACAACACAATCCCGACTTTTAACGACCCTGTGAAAGAAGTCCTTTGAAAACCTTGCTGGTTACCAGCATTTTTTCCTTTTCCCACAATATTTTCTATCCTACCCAAAACAATTTTCAATTTTTCAATTACATTTATTTTGTCGTCTGCAAATGCTTTCAATTTGGACCAGTCTAAATTTTTGTCGTTTGGTAAAGAGTTAAATCTTTTCGTTTTGTGCTTGTCAAAGGTATTCTCAAAAGTGGAGGCCCTTTTGAGCTTCCGTAATAAGGTTTATTTTGAGCACAAACACTTGGTATGTTTAAGTGCGCAATAAAAATAACTGGTATCATATTTCAACAAATGAGCCCTGCTCTTTGAAAAGGGGGGCTCAATGCATCTGCAAAAGATATTGACCCAGATTAGTCTGCACAGTTCACGCAGGCTGACCTGGGTCGAACTCTTTTGCTTTGGGTAAATTTTCTGTATATCCAAGGTCCAGTCCAACTCATAATTTACTTGTTTGTTTGACAATTTTGACTTTATGGATCCATGATTATGCGATGAGTGGATCGGCTTAATACATCACGGAGATGCATTAAACCCCCTTTTGCCAGAGCATGGCCCTAATATTTATGAACCGTTGCTTACCTTATGGTGGAGCAATCTCAAGTAAGATTACATGTATACATAAATCTACTTTAGCTTAACGTTTTTCAAACCAGCCAAGTAAGTCTCAATCCTGAAAAAAAAATCAGCAGACGACTCTGAAAACGTCTTTGTAATATATGGGGTAATCTACAATATTTGTTTTTAATGAATGAATATTCACGGAAAAACTTTGTTCCACAAGGCGAGGGTAGCCATTGAGAGAAATGTCTCCCTTTGCAAAATCGCTTTCACAACTGGTCTGCTGCCACAAGAACAAATGCCTGCTGATGGTGATCAGTTTAGAATATCTTGTTACGATGCGTATAGATCGCACATTGCTGATTGATATCTCGTTTGGAGAATACGACCTGATGAAGATACCACAACCTTGTCAAGGCTTCAGAAAAATAACATTTTAACCCTTATCATGCTAAATAAGTGGAATGAAACTCTCAAGTCGATCGTAAAAACCCAAATTTTGCTGTTTCAAGGGTATTTTTTTTTTTTTTTTTTTTTTTTTTTGTGGGGGGGGGGGGTATCTCATTGTCAGACAGTGCAGATCCAAGATCAGAATGCACGTTCTGTGCAGTCTGACCTTGATCTACTGTGTCTGCAAAAGGTCAGAGAGTCGCGCTTTGCAGCCTAAGGGTTAAATTATCTGGCTTAGTTTTTATTCGTTTCTTCTGTTTGGGGTGGAACGCCGTCTTCAACATTATTTCAGCGATATTATTGTGAACAGTCGCCTCTCAATGCGTTCCTGGAATCTTCTAAACTAGTACTTCGCACAACACTCTTCATGGAGCACGTGATGCATTCCTACATAACCATCGTCGAAACAAGTATCAGCATGGATGAAGAATGAATATTATCGCAATGGCTTTCACCAATTTTGAAAAGACCATGGCCGAGCAGGGATTCAAAGTTACGACCTGTTTGATTACCCGCCTTAAAAATTGTAGGCTGAGGTTATGTGATCGGGAAAGTAGACTCAGTCCAACATACAATGCCCAATTCATGCAAAAAAAAAATCATTTGGAAAAAAAGGATCTGGCCAATTCTAATGCGATACCGTTATCACCAAACTATCCCACTCACTGTGACATAGTGTAGACCTAAAATCAGACTAATCGTTATGTCTGTCTGATTTAGATCTTCACTGGTCGAATACCTCCATAAAAAAATTTGTTCCAAGACTACCTAAGTTAAATGGTAAGGGTTAAGTATTTTCAAAACGTGATTAAGAAGAAAAAGGAGTTTTATCTGTTTCAGTTGACAAAAATCCATTTGTAAACAATCCAGTTGTGCAATGTACAATATCGATAACCCTTTAACTCTTTACAAAATGACAAAATTTTAGACATCCATATTGAAAGCAATTGTAGACGACAATTCCAATGCAGCTCAAATAGTGCATGTTTTCTTTGATAGGGTAGAAAACATTGTTGCAAAAGGAGAAAATGCTGGTTACAAGCATTTTCTCCTTTTCCCACAATGTTTTCAGAATACTTCTTCCTCAGAGTCGTTAAAAGTCGGCTCTGTATGGTAAAGAGTTAATCTTTAACAACGACAAAACTTTAAACTTGTTAATAGTGAAGCATTTACAGGTGACAATTAAGTACGACTTGTCCTCGGAAGGGTAGAAAACCTTGTGGTAACCAGCATTTCTCCTTTTCCCATAATGTTTTATACGGCCTCTTCCTTAAAGTAACAACAGCTGCCAAAGATAAAAAGGCAGGTTTTAAAATGCATTAAAATCATAGCATTTTAAAGTATGGAAATTATTGTGAAGATGACAATCTGTTATTGTACGGTCGGTCCAAGTGTGAGTCGCTGGCAGAGAAATTAATCAAAACTAGGTTAGAATTTGCAGAGTCATTCTATCTTTTGTTTACTTTTTGCCTGATTTTAAAAATCTATTTTTTTCCCGGCGACTAACTCTTGGATCGACCACACAATAACAGATTGTCATCTTTACGAATGCATTTTTGCACCTGCGTTGTTTTTGGTCGCTATTGTGCCTTTTAGGTCATTTAGAATACTTGATTGTTTGGTAAAGGTTGAACAAACCAACCAGTGTCTTTACAACTCTAAAACTGCCTGCCTGCAGGTGACGTGCCTATAGTTTAAATATGTGTGCAATCATTGTCTGCTATTGTGTCTTTCTCGTATAGGATCGTCCTCGGTCTTGCGGTTGTGTTCACAAACCAATTGCCCCGAGACTGATTTGCCTTGGCACACCTATTCACAAACCAGTTTGCCCCGACCACTGCGCATCAAGAGCCAACTTAAGTGGAAATGTTTTTTAGCTAGGCACCTCTCATCTTCGCAAGTCAAGGATACTAACTCCACTTTGTTCGTTACGTACCCTTGGCCGCTCGCCTTTTTAAAAATCGAATTAAAAAAATCATCACAATTTTCTGAAATTAATCAGACATACGATGATTCGCAATCATTTGGCTGTGGAACCCGTCCTAATATTTCACATAATTGATCATGATCAATGGCGAGCGGCCAAGGGTACTACCTTAGTATCCTTGGCTTGCGAAGATGGGCACCTCTTTCCTAACTGATATAATGGTAAACGATAAAGAAAACGTGATAAGTTGTACTATTATCCTACTATTGCTGAAAAATCCGGTTGAAAACTCTGTAAAAGACCGGAAGATTCAAACCAGTTACAAGCTATGATTTTTTTTTTTTTTTTTTTGTAAACCCTTTACCACACTATCACGAACTTAACGTTCCTGGAGAAAACAATGTGGGGTAAATGCTGGTAACCAGCATTTTCTCCTTTTCCCACAACGTTTTCTACCGTATCAAAGATCCTAACTGATATAATGGTAAACGATAAAGAAAACGTGATAAGTTGGACTATTATCCTACTATTGCTGAAAAATCCGGTTGAAAACTCTGTAAAAGACCGGTAGATTCAAACCAGTTACAAGCTATTTGTAAACCCTTTACCACACTATCACGAGTTTAACGATCCTGAAGGAAAAAATGTGGGGTAAATGCTGGTAACCAGCATTTTCTCCTTTTCCCACAACGTTTTCTACCGTATCAAAGATAGAAATCATCTTTTGAGCTACCGTTATTTTATCGTCTGCAAATGCTTGAGTCTGCACACAAGTCTAGAAATGTTGTCATTTGGTAAAGAATTAATTGCGATATAGAATTTCCTACCCTGGTAGATCATTTTCGTGGAAGTACTTTCGTATTTCATGTAGATTTACATGGAAAAAAAAAACACAAAAGTAGAACCAGTGCGATCAATGTCTATAGACCTTTGGACCATTATTGTGAGTGCCTGGTAATCCTTTATCGTGCAGGCCTGTCAGATAAACCTTAGGACAGCATGTAAACACGACACAAAATGAGAAACATAGAAGTAAAGCGTAAACGTCTTCTCGATTTGATAAAGCAAAAATCGAGAGAAAAGAAAAAAATATTTATCTTCCTATATCTACAACATATCAAATTTTCCAAACAACAATTTTTTCTACCAATAAAGTAAACCTTTCCATAGAGTATGACTTGTTAATGTTTTTTTTATGCAATTACAAAGAAAATAAAGCGAAAGTAGAAGCTGAATAATTCAGAGAAAGGCCTCCCTTCTCCCTTCACGTGTGCATACCCACACACACAGACTTCACCAACCTAGATATTTAACCCTTTACCAAACAATCCTGTATTTCCACGACCTTGAGAAAAGACAGCTTTTGAAAATATTGAGGACAGAAGAAAATGCCGTTATCCAGCATTCTTTTTTCCTTTTTCAACAATGTTTTTTACCCTTTCAAAGACAAAACCCATCATTTAGGCCACATCAATTTTGTCGTCTGCAATTGTTTGTAATAAGGATTAGTCTAAAATATTGTTCTCTGGTACATATCGTAGTTGATTGATCTAGCAAAGATTGGTACACGCATAAAAAGGAGACGTTGGATGCCGCAATAAAGTCGCCTGTACATCGTTTGTATGGAGGAGTCTGAAATGTCCCCTGGTCAACCGAGTAGATAGTCTTAGATCTAGCGAAAACTGGTACACGACATAAAGAAGAGACATTGGAAGGACAGAAATACGTCTTTCTACATTGATGTTGTTACAGTATAGGAAAAGGAAGAATTCTAGGACAAGCAACCGATCTCCATTACCCAAAGTGAGTTCAAAGTCTGTTTACCTTGCAGGATTAACAAGATTCGCATTTGACAATGGGTTGGAAACATCTCACTTAGGTAACCATGACTTTGACATATTCTAAGTCGTTTCAGATCAACAACATCTTTCTGGAATATTTAATAAAAACTAAGTATTGATGTATCTATGTGAATATAATTGAGCCATGCTCTGTGAAAGGTGGCTTAATGCATCTAAAAAAGAAGTATCGACCGATGCAGTCTGACATGGGTCGAAACTTTTTTGCTTTTGATCAATTTTCTACATTTCAAAAGACCATTCTACCTCGTGATTCAGTCAGTTATTAGACAAAATGGCTTTTTCAGGATCCATTATTATGGGAAGATGTATTAAGCCCCTTTTTCACAGAGCATGGCTCATATCGAGAAGGTTTGAGGAAAACGTTGTGGAAAAAAATGAGAAATTGCTCATAATAAAGCATTTCTTCATAAGTATGTCTGAGAAGGCGTATAGCTAACTCAAGAGTACTTTGTAGTAAGTGCTGAATGGTTCTTAATTAACCTTTTACAGCTGAAAAAGGTACAGAACTTGAGACCCAGAGGGTTGGTGGTTCGAACCCACAGCTAGGCCGATTTCTTTCCGAGGACTGATGATAGTTACGATTCATTCCTCTCTCACCACTGATCACTGTTTCGACGATGGTGGGAAAGCAGTCAATGGCTTAGGAGGACTATAGTGCGAACTAGTGGTAAAAGAAAAACTCCACAAAAGCAAGAATAGGTTCGCTGGCCGCCAAGATATATCTGAAATAAGGCTGAAAACAATAGCGTTGAACACCATACAAAGAAATAAACAAATACATCCTTTATATTTTTCAAAGATCGTTCGATATTGTATCTGTAAAACTATGAATATTCAATCATTAAGCCAGACACAACAATGAATGATTTCGAGGTTTTTACATTGCTTGCAAAAGCGATTTACAGAGAGTGATGCTGGGAGGATCTCCTCCACATGGGAGAAAGGGTTACATATAGGGGGAAGGAGTTAAAATTATAAACTTTCAAAACGATTATTCTTCAAAAATCTATGTAAACACATTTTCCGAAAACCATTTGGATCTAGTATTTATATACTGAAATATTCTTGTCGTCAATCACAGCTAACACCCTTTCCCCACAAAATAAATCGTTCACCTTTTCCCGAATACAAATCCAACTTGCACGTGAAGTATGTCTTCCTCTACTAGAAGAAACAATTTTATACTTGTCCAGTTTGAGAGTATTTGCAGACGACATATTAAATGTGGCTCAGGTAGAGGATTTTTTTTCGCCGTAGCTGAATGTGCTGGTTTTTACCTACTTTTTGGTACTGATAACAAATACATAAAAAAAACTTTGTGATCTGTCAAAAATGTGGACATGTTTATTTCAAGGACTCCTGTCTATTTGCTGGCACATTTACACCGTCTATCTTTTTCAAAGATATTTCTTGTTTGAAATTGTTGAAAATAGTGTGAGATTAGAAGAAAATGCTGGCTACAAACATTTTCTCATTTTCTCTATAAGGCATTCGAAGCCTCCTTCCTCCGGTTCGTAAAACATCGAGATTGTTTGATAAAAAGATAGTTACGATTCAAGTAGCACATGATGAAGATCAATGATAAGAACACACTTTCTGGGTAGTCAGATCGTCATCTTCATCTGCCCATTTCTCTTTAAGGGCAAAAATTAGCGTAGCGCGAGTACGTATCCCGAAGAAAATGAAAGAAAGCAATTATACCATATGCATATTTACTACGTTCTCAGAGCTGTTGAAACTGAAAGGTTGAGGTGGCAAAAATGACACAAGAATAGCGCATAGTGCCCTAAGAGCTAATTTTCACGAGATTACCAAGTGAGGTCAGGATATGTAGAGGGTTGGTTGAATCTAAGATCAATACCGTATGCATGTGCATTCAATATTGTCATGCGTGACGTGTCTGATATATGGAAAATTGAATTGAAATTACAGCACCGGCCACAATCGATTTACTGATCATTTCAAAAACATTTAAAAAACAGGTATGTAGAAGAGTTGATTTTTTTTTTAGATATAAAAGATACTTCGAGACCTTTCCTCTTCTTTCCTTTCATACGTTTTAAGAGCTAGATCTCTTTGCTTACGACGTTGTCGATTTGATTTGGTGTGTGGCAGGTGAAATGTTGCTGAACTTAACACTTAAACGTGTGAAGTTCCTTAGCTATGGAACTGCTTTTTTAATAGAAGATCAGGTATTTTGAATTTTTGATTACGCACCCTCTTTTGTATTATTTATCTTTCGGATTGACCCGAGATAAAATTAGTCTTCGCCTGTGTAGTTAGAATATATACATGTGTTAGTTTAAACATATTTATTTTACATCGATTGAGAAACAAGTTCTTACAACTTATATTTATCTCTCTCGATTCTTCTTCCTGGGAACTACACCAGTACTTGCGCCGAATGTGTGGGCCAATGAACAGTCCCAAAGTTGACATCCTCTCCCGGGTATCGAACTCAGGACCTTTTGATTACGAGGCCGACGCTCTACCTCACAACCATGGACACCACTATATAGATGTGTTCGTGTATAATCACCCGAGTATAGCCTTGATACGCACGAGATTGAAATCAAATAAAAAATGGGATGTTTGTCAAAATGGTCAAACTAATAAGACGTGCATGTACACGTGCACATCGGGCCATTGCGTTGTAAGCCATTCCGAAGAACTGAAGTTCCGTCAGTTCAAATATATTATTTTAGCATAGAGGACGTACATGTAGAATAACTGAACACTCCTCTGCACTTATAGATGCCATTATTATTTCAAATAGTGTTGAATAATACAAATGTGGTTGTTATGATATTAAAGAGTGAGTAACCACGGAGCAACGTTTAGTTTTCGTCTGTTAATGAAAGCCATAAATGTTTGACAAGTTTTAAACTGCAATAGAGCAGATTTTAGCCGTCATAACAATAGAATTGGGATTTTATTGACGCTGTTACAGTTGACGACTCTTTTTTGTTAATTATTTTAAAAATCAACAGAAATTCTTATGAATCATATCTCTGAATGTAGCCTTTTCCATCGAAAAATGTTACAATTAGACTATGTGACACATCTTTGTATTATTCAGACCAAGCACGATTCACAACATGCCGCGACAAAGAAAGATTGCACTAACAACTAATACCGAAAGTAATTGGAATAAACATAAAGATGCGCAACAAAGTATACAATTTAAAGAAATTTGAAAACAAAAGGCTTCGATGACCAAGTAGAATAGAAAATGAAAGTTCGAACAACAGCAGACATTTTTGGAAAACATAGAAGAACCTCATAAACAATTTTAAGTCAGCTGACTCTGTCCCTGTGCTTAGTTGCAAAATCAGTCGCCAGTAGGGAAGTATTCATCAGTAACACGAAACAAAACAAAATAAAAACACTTTAAAAATGTATTTTCTAAAGGCGAATGGTGGGACACAACACAAGATAAACAATTGAACTAACAATCAAAGTATGACAAGTATACCATTATTAGTAATCTCTTCTTTTCCATCAGTTCACCTTTTTATGACTTATGACACTTAAGGACATATGCCACCGTTTATTTTTTTTACCTACGGATAGAATTTTTTTCATTGTCGCTCATATGGTAATATAATGTATGCGGAGTAAAAAAAAATAAAAAGAAAATCATATGTTGCGAAGCACAATACAACGATACTGTTCTTCTAAGGGGATAACTCTTGCCAAAATTACAGAAAATAGGTCTTTCAAACCTAAATAAAAAGTTCCTATGGTAATATTGCTGCTCAACGAAATGATTATTGTTAGAATTGTGATGTTTGCCAATAGGAAAGAGGATATATTGAAAGAATAAAGGCACTAGACAGATCATAGTAGCAATAAGAAATGGTATTGCGTGTCAACATGGACTTGTTTAAATTTTCTGATCAATTTTCTGCAACCTCCCCCCCCCCCCTTCCCCCCCCCACGCAAAAAAAAAGAGAGAAAATCAGTGGACAGATTTTTTTTAATTTGCACAGAAAATAGTGCTTTCTAACATTTTTTTTTTAAAATAGGGGGGCATTTGTAAGGGATACAGTGCATTCTAAAGAGAAATTAAAGTAACGAGCTACCTCCCTTTATAATAAACGTCTATTTGGGCATGACACTATGAATTCCTCGGGGAATGAATAAAACACCGTGAAAAACAAAGAACGCTAGAATTTTATTTTTCAAAGTATTTTGAACGATAGAGTGTTGTTTTTCAAAGTATTTTGGCGATTTGGCACCCCGATCATCTACAAATCTCCCATTTTTCTTCCGTGTTTGTGATTTCCAGATATTTAAAAGACAATCGGCATATAACAAATAAAAATATACTATTTTTCTGGCATACTAACCCAGTGTAATATAATAGAGTATACAAAAGAGAAACATGTGCAAACTGACGAGTAGGAAAAATTGTGGCATATGTTCTTAAGTTAAAAAATGGTTAGCCTACTATCTTTATCACTCATGATCAACCAAACAACGGTTACAGTCATCTTTTACTACCAGGCAGACAGACAAATACTTTTATTCTCAAACCTACAACGTAGATACAAGAGAAAAAAAAAGTAGTAAATAATCGTAGTGTCACGCGAAAATGGGTGTTTTCAGGATTCATGGCAAGGCACGTTCTTATATGAACATAAATGAAAGATAGGGATGAAGGCGACACCAGTCCTCAAAATATGTCGCGTGGTGTTGACTCTCATCTCTACCAGTCATGAGTACCATTCCCCTTAAGAGCAGGACTGAAGACACAAAGTAATTATTTATTGTGGATATGCACTTTAAATACCAATTTATGTACATGTACACAGTAGTAAAATAGATTCTTAAAGATGAATCTTTGATATTACAAAGTAAAATGCTTTCTTACCGGACAGGTAAAGGTCTATATGCAATTGAACGGGTGTCCGTTTTCTAAAAATAGCACCGATTGCATAATTGTATTTTTACTATACTGCCTAACTTAAGCACGTAGTATTTTTTTTTTTTTTCTATTGTTTTAATGATGATATCAATGGGGGTTTTGCTAGTTTCCCCATAAATAATGTAATGTGGAGTACTTTGTTTATACTGAGAATTTTTCTGATAAAGGAGAGGTGAACTTTTTCCAGAATAGTGTTATCTTCATAGTCCCATACTTCACATCTAAAAGTTAATATTTACAGAACTGTATTATTAATTAACTTACAGACTAGATCTAATGGTATATAAAGTTGCTTGTTCTTTTATAGAAATAGAATAAGGCTTTATTTGCTTGTTGGACAATATTTTTCCGGTTTTGTAAGGAGTTTCCATTTGTTGCAAAAAGCGTACCAATGTATTTATACGACTTTACAATTTCAGTTTCTCTTTGGTTTAATTTAAATGGGATTTTAGTTCTTTTTCTTTTTCCAAAGTTCATAATTTTGGTTTTGTTTGCATTTATATTAAGTTTCCATAAACTGCAGTACTGGGAAACGGTATCAGATATTTTTGTAGGTTTTGATGGTTATCTGCAAGAATAACAGTGCCGTCTGCATAGAGTAGAATAAGTAGTTTTATGAAAAGCCCAAGCTCATTACTTTGTAAATTAATTCCATTATTGTCGTTTTGTATTAGAAATTGTTCCATGCCATTCAAGAATAAGGAAAACGGGATTGGGGGCAACTTTTCGCCTTGACGAACACCGCGGCTGCTTAGAAAAAAATCTGACATTTCATTGTTAGACTTAACACAAGACTTAGTATTTTCATATATATTTTAATTAAGTTTAAAAAATTATCATTTATACTGGAATCAAGAAGTTTTTCCATAGACCAATTCTCCAGACTGAATCGAAAGCTTTCGAAAAATCTATAAAATAGCAGTACACGATTTTTTTTGTAGACGTTAAATAATTCTAAAATAGAACTAAGAGTAAATACACGATCTGTTGAAGAATAGCCTGATGTGAATTCTGCTTGGTTCTCTAATAGTACATCATGTTTATCTAAAAAAATTGGTCAATCGGTTGTTCAGTACAGATGTGGATAGCTAATGTTTTAATACATTTCAGAATTTCATCAGCAGTAATTGTTGAGCTCAAGAATTCATCATTATCTTCCAGATTTATTCTGTCAATTATTGTTTGATCGTCATATTCATTGCTGGCATCTTTGAAGTACTCATATAGGGATGGAAGGCTTGCCCTTTCACCCGTATCTGGGCTCCTCAAAGAGTGTAGGTATCTCCAGTATTCATTGGGATTTTCATAATTACGACGAATGATCTGTCACATAGTTGTCTCTCCTTTTGCAGCTGTGTTTAAGATGGGAATTTCAGTGACAACGTTAATCTCACCGTCTTTTATGGAAATAATTGTTAACCCTGATCGTCCGCAGTACCAATTACACCATGTTCCGTAAACCACTCCTAACTAGTTTATGGGAGTGTTTTACGTTAGATTGACACCTTTCGCTATACATATGATTCTTCCTCCTTTGGTGGTGTTGATCTAACCATCAAAAATCTATCCTGCATAGACAACTGTTTATGAATGGATTGATTTCGCTTGGTCCACATTTCACGGGCTGACAATCCGCTATTTCTTATTCGAGCGGTCTTGAACGGGACACAGCAAAAGAAAGTTTAACATGGGAAATTGGACCTCCACCTGCTTCCGTCCCGAGAATGTCGTCTTCTAACTCTCGAATCGCCTTCTCAGCACCGGACTTTTATTAATGTTTTCTGTACAACCAGTTGCAAGACAAATTCCTATATCAGATGGCATTTTGCCATCCTAGAAAGACACAAATCCAGGCCCAGGTTCAACATGAATCACTGCCATCGGTCGATCAAATGGACGTAGTTCCAAACAAAGCTGTGTAATCGTGTCAAGTGGCGTGTCATATCTTTCACTGTCAATAAAGCACGCCTTCTTGTTTGATGTCAGGGTATCTCGTAGCATTTTATAATGTCAGCAGCAAATGACAAACCAACAGTTTTAATCAGGTCCTCGGATGAATGATCCAGTGGTGCTCTTGGCAGATTTTCCGTGGAAGCACACCTGCGACATGATTCACTTACTATCTCAGTAGTCTTATCTATATCCAGAGCATAAAAGGATCTTTTCATCGCCAACTGTGATTGATGTTTAGATGGATCGTTCAGTTAAATATGTAATGTTTTGACTAGACCATTAATGATTGAGCGTGGTACTATAATCAGATCTGTTGGAGGACAGCGGGTTGTTCCTTCGAACGACAAGTAAATCGTCCTTGCTGACAGATGCAACATTTAGTATGTGTAAATATCTTTTGCGTGTATCAGTTTTCCGGGGGAGCCTCGTACCGTGTTAAAGATGGGCACACACGCGGTGTATGTCTGGATATGGAGATTGTATACTGATCCATGCTGAACGAGGAGAAAACGGTACTGTAGGTAACGATGAAACTTCGTTGAAAGAACGAACAACTGATCTTTTACTGTTTGATAAGTGAACATACGCACAGGCTAAAGTGTTCAACTGCTGCAGCTATACGCAAGGGGTCCGTTTTACTATGATTTCCGAAATAATTTTCGTATCTTTTCACTTAGGCAAAAGTTACAAAAATTATTACGAGCGGTTTACAAAGCTTGTGCAAGTATTTTCGTAAATAATGTTCGTAACTTTCCAGTTTAGGTATAGAAATCAGACACTCTTGATTGCTGACGTCGCTAGAAACGAAATTTTATCTATTCAAAGCCGGAGATACAGCGCGTGAAATTACTTGATAATGGGATAAGGATATCTTATTTCAGTAATGATGTAGATTAAAACAAGGGTAGACGGCGTAAGAGGCACTGAAATTTGAATATGAGAAGAACTTATGAAAAGT
Source organism: Tridacna gigas (assembly GCA_945859785.2). Classification (NCBI taxonomy): domain Eukaryota; kingdom Metazoa; phylum Mollusca; class Bivalvia; order Cardiida; family Cardiidae; genus Tridacna; species Tridacna gigas. The sequence continues at coordinate 36,034,385 of OX244029.2, forward strand.
AACCTCGCCGGCAGTTGCCTCTTTTTCCTAACTGGTTTGCAGGCCATTGAGAAGTGAAATTTAGATATTTGTTTTTCAATATTAGATGTTAATCCGTCCTATCGTTGAAAAAGGAGCAGATGATACTAAGAATGGTGTTTCTGAAAAGTGCAGACTGGAGGCGTATTAAAATGGTTTAACGGGCTACGCATAAAAGTATCAAATTACCAGTTAGCACAGGAAAAAGAATATCCCCATCATATCCAATTGCTAAGATGTGACAGTGCCGTCGGGTATTGATTAACGGTAGTAACCGTTAAATATCTAGTATGAAAGGAACCCGCAAATAGGCCTGAAAACTAGAGGCGCTTGAGCGCCTGTATCGCTCCACAGGCCTGATATTTCTATAATGGCGAAAAGAAGTTTTTAACAATTACCATTCAATCCTGCATTTTAGCTCACTGAAGAAAAAAGGTATGGAAAAAACTTGTGAGGTCCCACTCTGTACCAGGTCACCAGGATTTACACCCCTTCTGTCCACTCTGCATTTACTCATTAGTAGGTCAACAAACCTTTACCAGAACTAATAAAAATTAAAAGTGCAGAGGTTCTCTTGTTCTATATCAAAAGGACTATAAAGTACCTACAACATGGGGGTTTTGTTATTAAAATACTTTTTCTTTTTTATCTTGGCATGGTTACTCAGGCTTAGTAATAAGGCAAAATTGAAAAGCTCAAGTTGTGAAAGGTGCTCAAGCTTTTATCTTATTTATGGCCAGTGATATTTTATTACTAGTACTAACTAATAGCATATCATTGGAGTAAATTGTGATCTTAATACCAAGGAAAATGTGTGGGCTTAAATAGGACAGCCCTGACTAGGTCATGTCAATCCAATTTTCTTCCTTTTTCTTTGTTAGTCGATAAAACTAACACAATAAATAGTTTTGGAGAAGAACATTTTTTTGAAATATAAGCCTTGTCTATAAAAAAATGTGTTTTTAGGTGTATCATTTTTTTAAAAGGAATTTGGTATACAACCACCATAGAAACAATTTGGCAGACAACCACCATAGGAACTTACCTGCAAAACAACAATGAAATCCAATGAATAGTTTTAGAGAAGAAATTTTTCAAAGATTTTACTTTATACCATAAAAGGAAAATGAGTCTCCCATAAAAGCCATGTTTTTTGACAGATCATTTTTTTTTAAAGGAATTCTGTAAACCTGTATCTAAGGAACATTCCTGCAAAATAATAATGCTATCCAAATAGCAGTTTGGGAGGAGAAGATTTTTAAAGGTTTTTTACTTTGGTTGCCATGGCAACCAGAATTCTTCATGGAACACAATTATTTGAAGGAATTTGAAAGAGGACCACCAAAGGAACATTCCTGTGAAATTTGGTAAAAATCCAGTCAATAGTTTCTGAGGAGAAGTTTTTTAAAGAAAAAGTTTACGGACGCACGCACGGACGAACGGACGGACGGACGGACGGACGCACGACGGACACAACGCCATGACAATAGCTCGCTGGCCTTCGGCCAATGGAGCTAAAAACCAGAGACTAGCAGAATAAAAATGTCCACATTGTTGTACATTTTCACCATTCTCGACATGGAAATCCAATTCCATTATATCGTAATAGCGTTTCAAAATAGCGAAAACTGCATTTATGTCAAGATTCTCTTTTGTCATATTACAATAATCTTTTCAGCTTACCTGAACAGGGTGCTTTTGGCGAGCTTTCGTAATCGGGCTGTGTCCAATGCCCTTCGTACATCGACATTCGTCTGTCGTTGGCATTTTCCTTGTGTGCACTGTTGAAATCACTATTTCTGATCAGTACTCATGAAACTTGGTCAGGGTGTTTGTCCTAGAAATATCTCGAAAGACCTCGAAAGTGGGTGATCTTTGGTAAAAAGGTTAATACTGGGCGATACATCTATCTTGGAAGAAACTTTTTGTATAAAATAGTAAAATATTGTATATCGTGGGATCCCAAAATTGTGTCACCCTGGGTAGAAACAGTAGATCACAGAATAAAAGAAAATCCCACGTAGACGGTAGAGGCGACATTTTCAGTCAGATCTAAAGAAACTTTGATAAAGCTAAAATTTAGAAACACATGTGTACTCTACAGGCGACAATTTTCGTCCAATCCTCGTGAAACTTTATTACAATGATTTTTCAAGGAATCATCAAAAAGTAGGTTAGAGGGTCAATTCATAACTAAATTCTAAGTGCACTCAAGAGGCCACATTTTTTATGAAATGCTCATGAAACAGAAATAGATTTTTTTTGTCGTGTTAATACGCCAGGGAATTGTGAATGAGTCACTTGGTCAAATATTAGACCTTGTGTGCACTATAAATTCAATATTTCATGTTTGAGTCAAATGAAACAAGGTCAGATTGCTTGTCTTAATAATATCTCTGACACTTTGAAAATACGTTATGTCTGGTACATAGACCTGTAAGTGAGCTTGTCAACTACGCGCGTTAGAGGTCACATTTTTAGTTCAATACTAAGGATACGTATTCTGAATTTATGCCCACATAATATGTCAGACGAGTATGAAAATGGTTTCTTGATGAAACTCGGACAGGTTTAAATATGTTCTTATCTAATAAAAAGTTTTTTTTATCGAATTACCTCTAGGTAAAACCCACCTAGTGGTTGCGGGTTGGATATCCGGTTGAGGCAAACGTTCTTTCCGGCGATTTTTCGTCTCTCACCTCTGGTGCATGTGAGAAAAGTAGTCAGTGACTTTGAAAGGCAGTAGTGTCAGTACTATATACCTGTAAAGCTCTGTAAACTCGTTTGTCTTGAGTAAACACTTACATAGTTCGAAAATAAGTTAGCTCTGGACAAACGTTAGCCGGTGGGTTGAATCTTAGGTAAACATAGTAAGCGCTCTGGAAGCCGCATTTCTAGTCCTATATGGATGAAACTCGGTATAGGACTTGAGAACAGGAGGTCGCTGGTTCGATCCCCAGCTTGGCCAATTTATTTCCGAGGATTGATGATAGTCATTGCGACATGATTCATTCCTCTCTCACCTCTGATCATTGTTTCGACGATGGTTATGTGGGAAAGCAGCCAGTGGCTTGGAAAGAATATTGTGCGGAGTACTGGTAAAAGAAACTCCAGGAAAGCATGGGTAGGTGCACTGGCCGCCGCGATATAACTGAAATAATGTTGAAAACGGCGTTAAACGCCATACAGTCAATCAATCAATCAATCATGGATGAAACTTGATTTTGAAAATAACCTTGAAAGTGCGTCTTTCCGATCAAAAAGTAAGCCAAAATGTAAAAAAAGAAAAACATAGTGTGGGTACCTCCTAAGCCCAATAAACATGACCCTTTGTATTGATAGATGTCTTGATATTATCTTGTACGACTTTGAACATGGGTCACCTTGGACCAAAAAGGTAATTGTAAAACATTTTTGTACTATAGAGGTCACATTTTCGGCCTAACTCTTAAGAAACTTGGCCAGAGGGTTTGCCTCGATAACACTTTCAGTTTAAACCTAGGTATTTTTTACACCAATTGTGAAACTAGTTCTATAGAACTTATATTAACCACTCTCGATGATTGGCTCCTGGAAGCCTTGACCAGTATTCGCGCCGCAATGTGGATAGTTCCAAAGGCTTGACCCCGCCCATCACGAAATTCGAACCCAGAAACTTCTCGCTGTAACGAAATGATCGTGATACCATTCATGGGCCTGGCCGTTGGCCTTTCCAACGTTATGGACAGTCGACAGAGCATAATTACTCTTTAAGAAATCTTCAAATGGCCTTCAGTATTAGTAAGATCTTAGGGTTTCTGTCCAACTCAGTGGCACAGTATAGGACTCTTACCTAAGATCCGGGGCTCGATCCTCACTGGAAGCACTTGGTGTTTCATGGAACTGTCTTTGGGCAAGACACTTCAGAACCCCAGCCTAGTGCCGGTGAAACCATATAAGGATATGTGAGCTGTCGTCGTGATATGACTGAAATAATGTTGAAAGCGGCGTGAACAGGATTAAATCAAGCAAATCATGTGGTAAGATAAAAGCTAGATCTTTTGACAACAAGGCATAGACAAATGTTTTTGCCAAGCCCCCGTAGCTCAGTCAGTAGCGTTCAGGACTTGAGAACAGGAGGTCGCTGGTTCGATCCCCGGCTTGGCCAATGTCTTTCCGAGGACTGATGATAGTCATTGCGACAGGATTCATTCCTCTCTCACCGCTGATCATTGTTTCGACGATGGTTATGTGGGAAAGCAGCCAGTGGCTTGGAAAGAATATTGTGCGGAGTACGGGTAAAAGAAACTCAAGGAAAGCATGGATAGGTGCGCTGGCCGCCGCGATATAACTGAAATAATGTTGAAAACGGCGTTAAACACCATACAATCAATCCATCCGTCAATAGACAAATTTTAAATGTGCTACGGAACATTCTGCTCTTGAGTCGTACTAAGTTTCTGGCATTCAAGTGAGCTTTTTTTCAAACACTTTACTGTATGACTAGCATGGTTTTCATAGTCTTTGTGGTTGTTTTAGAAACTACACGTTTTTTACGTAGATGTGATCTTTCTTACCTACTAGATTTATTGTTGTACCAAGAATTATCATTATTATTATTATTTTACACTATTACCTTTCTTTTACACCTTGGAATACTTGCTTAAGGATTGCACATAATTATCTAAAGTTGTGTAAACATGCAAAAATCCTGACTTGGATCTTGTTAAAAAATCATTTCTGCAATTCAGCGTCTTTGAATCCTTTATCATATAAGTTAAGATCGGTACATGAATGCATGAAAGTTTATGCGATCACATCTTCAGTTTTCCAAACGAAACGGCTCCACTGAGCGTTTTCACAGAACATAAAGTTTTACGAAATGCTGATAGGGCATCCATTTTTTAGAGTTTTCTTGGAAGTGAAGGACCTTCAAGCTACATTACTTGTAAACGTTTTAGCATATTGCAGTCTTTTCGTGGACAGAGGTTTTTATATTGGCATCTCAAATACTCTTTGCGAAACATCGACATGCCCATACTTTCTATCTTTGCATAACTCTCTACATCAAGATGTCTAGAACCCAACATATCAATGACCAAGTCTCGGCATAATACATATACATGACTGCAGAAATGTCGAGGGGCTCCTTCTTTTGTCTATAAGATCGATCCGTAAGTATATACCGTTTAGAGAAGGAAGCTTACTGTCTGTGGTCATGTTGTATTCAATTTCAAGGATTGATTTGATCTTTTAATCAGCTCGATGTGAGTTTTGTCATCATGGTAAAAAACTTTTGTCAACTCAAATTTTTTATAGACAATTTTTGTTAATTTACAAACTGACATAAAATCTAATTAAACGAGTCTAGGGAAGAGAAAATATTGACCGAACCATTGCCGAGCTCACTAACTTTTTTTGCCAACGAGTTTGATAAGATTTTTACCTCAAAACCCAACGAGTGTATAAATGGATCCGTGGCGATTAGATAAACCTAGGTTACCGTCGCGAAGGGCTCACAAACAAGTTGAAATAGCCACAGGAAATACATTAACAGTATAGCAGAAAATCTACTTAAATCGTGTTGTCCTGACTGTTTCTATCGATTAAATTCCGGAAAAATATTCCTTTGTTATATGTTTCTGCCGATGATGGATCTTTGGGTAAGAAATATATGGATACTTGAACTTATTTAAACAAGGATTTGTACAAAAAGTGTGAATTTCAGGGCTACGGACAATGTAATACCTGTGCCAGCAAAGTTTTAAAATCCTACGGGAAAGAATGAAACACCTCATGAACCTCAGTTTTGCTTACAAATAATAGAATTAAGGATAATTAATATTTTTGTAAGGCTTGTTAAGTTGTCTCAACATCGTATTAGAGAATAACACTAAATTACAAGCATTTTGAAATATAATATTTTTAGATTGTCTCATTCAACAGAGAGGTGGAAATCTAAGAAATGTTTAAATTTCAAGTTAAGGGAAAATGGTTGCCTGATGATTTTTAAAATATGTAAAGTATGTTGTCAATTAGCAAACTTGTTAATATCATTGGTAGTTTGTTTTATCTTGTGATATACTGAAGACAACGGGTGGTCGAGTGGATTAAAGCGGCAATCAAACACACATCCTATCAGTTATCAGTTTACCGACATATCCTTTGAAATGGCAGATGTGCTAATCCACCTAAATATGGCTAGGTCAAAAGCTGATTTAATTAACATAAGTTGTCTTTTAAGTTCAATAGTTCAATATGTTTATTCTTTGACTTGAACCATGAGGTTTCTCGTCAATTTCATGTACAAATAATTGGGGAACAGATAGACGTAAACAGCACCAAAGAAACAAACAGACAAACAAACAAAAACAGATTAATAATGGACAAACAATATATGAAAATTATTACTATCAAAAGTAATACATTAGAAAATAATGTAAGCGGAAGAGACTGCCTAAAAAACGTCTTGAATTCTGGAGTAAATGCTTTTATCGGTATTTAAACCAGAGATAGATTATTCAATTTTCTTAAGATTGGTACTATTTAGAAGTTATGTGAGCTTGTATACACTTGGTCTTTTGTAAAAATCTTTTTTTTTTTTTAGCTGAACTTCAAAAACTGTAGAAAACAGAACTTAGTCTGTTTCATAACTGAAATCTACATATACCTTCAGTGAAGAATACACGTGTATTTAATTTAAGTAGCAGATGGTTTGAATCCAAGACCAAAAAAAGCCTCTGATCTGTATCTACACATTCAGCATTCTTCACGCACCAAGGGGTTAATGTTAACATCAAAGTGAAACATTGATGACACGTGTTCCTTTTCGGATGTGCAGTGGTTATTAAGCAAGGTTAGCTAATTTAGTGAACGTTTTTGTTTTGTTCACCAGTATTTCATATATTTCACCTTTGTTTTCCAATGTAAAACAATTATTTTTGTCAGAGAGTTTCAGAGGAAAAAACTAACATTAATTAATCCATTGCGAATTATAGCGTTGATCGAAACTCTATACTCATGTTCCATTGTCAGTCATAATCATAATGCAACTTTGTAATCTTTGCGTATATCTCACGTAAGCCGTACACGATCGCAAGGCACATTTTTTAAACTTTTCCCTAAATTCAAGCGTTGTAAACGCACATAATATCGCACACTTCCAACATTAACAGTCGCTTGTTTGTGAGCCGAAATAGCAGACAGCAAGGCTGCACATCGGGCCAAATAAATGCGATGACCTGATTGCTCAAATATCAATTTCCACGGATCCATGTATTGACTTTATCTTGAATCTAAAGGAGATAAGATTCTTGGCGTTGTCACGGTCGTCGATTTTGACAGTTTCTTGTGGAAATCTGGATCAGCAATGTTTCAGAGATGAGGCAAATGGTATTGTATAAAACGTTGAACATATACGGTACGATTTGCTTAACTCAAACGTGTGTGAGAAAATAAAATTCGTTATGGCGTGTTTGACGGTAAAAAAGGACAGAACTTTATGTGATAATGTCAGAAGCGTACTTGCATATCTAGTTACTTCATGTACACATATTCTGAGGTACTATCTAAAACATTTTGTCGCACGATATGAAAAAAAAAAAAATGTTTCCTGTTTGCGACATAATTAGATTTATCGATATACATTATACTGAATAACTAGAGTTTCATTTAATCAGTTTGAATCTTGTATTCATTTACAGTTTCTTTTTCCCGTTTCTTCAAATGGCCTTCCGAAGAAGGTTTGTGAACGCTCATGTGATTCTCAGAATCAATATTTTGTTAAGGGCTAATGAATTCCATGGAGGTAAATGTTGAAATTCAATTTGAAACTACAAAATCTTAAGGTTCTAGCAATCATACAACTTTTGTGTCTATTTATGTTTCAGTTAGAGAATTCTGGCCGAAAATGGATGACACTTCTTCGAATGTTAGTTCAAAATGCCCTACAGACAGAGAACCTGACCTGGGAAAAACAGACCTTGATCGTGCTTCTGATCTTTCTGATGGGTGGCAAAGTGAGTTAAAACTTGGTGAGTGCATGCTACAATTGTTTAATACAGGCCTTTGGACTGACATTTGCTTCCGATGTTCAGACCAAAGTGAGGAAAACCTCGATGACAGAATCCATGCTCATAAAATAGTTCTTGCAGCTAGAAGTCCAGTGTTCCAGGCCATGTTCTTTGGTCCATGTCAAGACGGAAAGACAGTGATAGAAATACAGGACGCCGAGAGCCAGGACTTTAGACTATTCTTTAGGTATGTCTTTTGATAGAGATCTGGTCGTATGAGAGCAAATACGAATGTATTCAAATGAATAAAAAGCAATTTTGTATTATTTTGCACTACCCATATTTAACAATGTTCCTGTTTTATTTGATCATCCGAGCATTAAGGACCCAATAGCGGCCAAAACAACAATGCAGATGTGCATTTAACCATACCATTTAACTGAAGTATTGAAAATATTGTGAAGATGACAATCTGCTATTGTGTGGTCAGTCCAAGGGTAAGCCGCTGGCAGAAAAATTATTTTCAAAATCAAGTAAAAGTAAACAAAAGATAAGAGTGGCCTCGCAGCATTTAACCTAGTTATGAAATAAATTTCACTGCCAGCGACTAACACTTGGACCGACCGTACAATAACAGCTTGTCATCTTCACAATAACTTCCATACTTTTAAATGGTTTGATTTAGACCTAAATGCATTTTAACATCCATTTTGTTAGATCCACTGGCCAAAAGTCAGCAAGCTTATGTCATTGCCCTGTGTCCGTCGTGCGAACGTGCGTCCGCCCATGCGTGCGTTAACTTTAATTTCAAACATCATCTTCTGTGAAACTACCCAACATTTTTTTAACCAAACTTCACAGAAATGATCCTGCTATGGTCCTCTTTAGAATGTTTTGTAAAATTTGGATTCCTTTAAAAATTCTGCTTGCCATGGCAACAAAATTGAAAAATATTGAAAATCTTTGAAAATCTTCTTGTCCAAAACCGTAAGGCCCAGGGCTACCAAGTTCAGCTTCATCTTATAGACCTCTACCAAGATTCTTCAAATTATAGCCATGGGATCAAAATTGGCCCTGCCACGGGGATCGCAAGTTTTACATGGGCTTAATAAGTGAAAACTTTAAAAATCTTCTTGTTCTAAATCATAAGGCCTAGGGCTTCTAAATTTGGCATGTAGCTTCATCTAATGGACTTCTACTAAGATTCTTCAAATTTTAGCCCTGGGGTCAAAATTGGCCCTGCCCGGGAGTTACAAGTTATACATTGGCTTGAATAATGAAAACTTAAACAATATTTTGGTTTCTAACCATAACGTCTAGGACTATCAAATTTTGCACATAGTTTTGTCAAGTGGGCCTCTACCAAGATCATCCAAATTATAGCCCTGCCCCGCCCTGGTAGTCACAAGTTTTACGTGGGTTTATATAATGAAAACATTAAAATCTTCTCGTTCCTTTCCGTAAGACCTAGGGCTACCAAATTTTGCATGTATATTTATCTGCTAGACCTCTACCAAGATAGTTCAATATATAGCCCTGGGGTCTAAATTGGCCCCGCCTTATATGTCACAAGTTTACGTAGGCTTGTAAAAAGAAAATTTTAAGCATCTTCTTGTTCCTGACCTTGAGATACAGCTGTAATATTTTGTGAGTGTTATCATCTAGCAGACATCCTGCAAAATTGTTCAAAGTGAAGCCCTGGTGTCAGAATCCCCCTCCCCCCGCCCCGTTATAAATTCAACATGTGATTATACATTGAACATTTTAAAAATCTTTTTGCTCCTAACCATATCCTAGGGATACCAAATTTGGATCATGTCTGAATTTGTTCAAAATTTAGCCCTGAGATTGAAATTAGACCCTATGTTTTAGAGGGCTTTATATTAAGGAAACTTTGAAAATTTTCTTGCTTATAACCATTTGGCCTAGACCTGTAACATATGGCGTGTGGCTTTATCTTGTTGATCTCAACTAGGATTCAAGTATCTATAGCTCTGTGGTTAAAAGTGGCTTCGCCCTGAGGGTCACAACTTACACGTGGGCTTTCGTAGAGAAAACTTTAAAAGTCTTCTAATTCGAAACCATCTTCCCTAGAATTCTAATATTTGGTATGTATGGTTTGTACTTATTAGCCAGTGGAGCGATACAGGGCCTTCATGTCCCTCTTCCTTACTATTGGCAGCTATTGTTATTTTAGGGGCTCTCTGGAAACTGATATGGTGGATCATGCCCTGCTATTCTTCGTTTCACTCTGTGTGTGTGTGTGTGTGTGTGTTCAACTTTTCCCATACAGCAGGGCCAATTTCAATATAACTTCATGCAACTGATGAATTTGGTGGTAAAAAAAAGATTTGAAACGTATAAATAATAAACTTAAACTCAGAAACCACAGGGCAATTTGGGCTCAAATTCCAAAGGCAGCCTCCCTAGGCAATAAAAAGAGATTTTAGATTAATAAGTTCATCCGATCAATTTGACCGCCAATTAACTTAATTTAGATGAAAGCATGGGGTACAGCCATATCTTTTTAGCTCCACTGGGAACTTAATTTAGATTAAACCTCTGGATGCAGCCATGTGGTTTTTAGCTCCAGTGGTCATGGCCAGGTGGCTGTAGTGCGTCCGTCCGTCCATGTATGCGTGCGTGTGTGTTTTCGTCCGTCCGTCATTAACTTTTTTTCTCAAACATCTCGTTCTCTGAAACTCTACAGGAATGATCCCACCATGGCCCTCTTCTGAATTCATTCAAAGAATTTGATTCAAATGAAAACTTTGGTTTCCATGGCAACAAAACTGATAAATATTAAAAATCTTCTTGTCAGAAACCATAAGATCTAGGACCATCAAATTTGGCATGTAACTTCATCTAACAGACCTCTACCAGGTTCCTTGAAATTATAGCCCTGAGGACAAAATTTGCCCCGCCCTGGGGGTAACCAGTTTTACATGGGCTTATATAGTGAAAAATTCAAAAAAATTTTGATCCTGATTGTACGGCCAAGGGCTACCAAAATTGGTATGCTGCTTCATATAGTAGACCTCTACCACGATTGTCCGATTTATAGCCCTGCGGTTAAAACCGGCCTACCCTGGGGGTCACAAGTTTTACACTGGCTTACAAACTGAAAACTGAAAATATAGTCTGTTTTCTAACTGTAAAGTCTGTGATTACAAAATTTTGCATGTACATGTAGCTTCATCTATTGGACCTGTAGAAAAACTGTTAAAAATATAGCCCTTGGGGTAACACATTTTAGTAAGGCTTAAATAGTGAAAACTTTGAAAATATTCTGTGAGTATTATGAAGTCACTATTTAAACTTTTGTGCGCTAAACAAAGGTAATAACTCCTGTTATAATAGATATAGTTCGTTATCATTTACCTCACTTGATTATCACACTGCACTAAATTGATACACATTTGGTGTTGGGTATTCAATTTTTTTGAAAAAAAAAAAAAATTTAGTTTTCAGTGAGAGTGATTCATTTTGATGTTAATATTTATGCTCAGATGAGTCTAATATTTAGTATAGAGTAAAGTTCTAAGGTTTGTATTATTCGGTTTTGTTCCAGAACTTGACCATTCGTGCCACTGAAAAAGTGTTTTCTGCTTCCATGATCTGGAAATCTTCTTGTTGTTAGATTCCACTAATATTTGGTATGAATGGTACATGTTTAGACATGCTTTATTCATTGACATCATCTTTGCAAATAAAACAAATACGACTTTCTTTGTTGTTTGACGAAGGCACTGGTAGTTTTTTTTTTTTTTTACCTTCCATCTTCGAAGTAGAGGGGGGTATACTGGTTTAGACATGTCTGTCTGTCTGTTTGTCCAACTGTCCGTCAACCCGCCCATGTTTTCGTGTCCGTGCTCTTACTCAAGGAGGTGTCCCACTGTTTAGAGGTCACATCGGTCAAAGGTCAAGATCATTAGTGAACTTTGATGATCGAAAATCGTTTCCTTGTTGTAATTCCGTCATTTTACCTAGGACCCTGATACTTTATAAAAGTGTTGCACATGACCCAAGAAGGTACCTTACTGTATTTGTGTCTCATAGGTCAAAAGTCAAGGTCACGGGTGAACTTTGTTTGAAAATCCTTTCCGTTCTCTGACTCGAAAACCGTTTGACCTTGAACCCTGAAACTTCTTACAAGCGTTACTCATGACCCATGTAGGTGCCCTATAGTTTTTGGCTCACGTGGATCAAAGCTCAAGGTCACAGGTGAACTTTGTATCGAAAATCATTTCCATTCTCTGATTGTGCTGATTTGGTGACAAGGTGCTGATGGAGGGTATTTGTCCGCTTTGCGACAGTTCTAGTTTTTGAGGCACTCATTGTTTTCATACTGATCCATGGGATGATGTAAGCAGGCCTCCGGCCTTGTACTGCTTCTTGTGCCAAGTTCCGGCTTGCGAGACATAACTTAGTTTTGTAATTATTCGGTGAACAAACAAGTTTTGCTCCCGTTGTACACATGTATAACTTACAAATGGCGCATTTTGTGATCATGAATATGTCTATAGAGACTGAACTATTCAACGGTTCGAATCTTTGAAACAGTCATTTCGTCCACTTGGATACACGTTAACCAATCGTTTACACAAACACCAAGTATAATTTGCATATAGACCCTTTTAGTCTCTGACCACTTCCTGGTAACGAGACCGGAGAACTGCGCAAGCGCACTCGTGTAGGGCAAAAAGACAAAATAAAACAGAGGCAGATTATTGAAAGTGTACACAAAATTGTTGAATTATGACCGATTATATGAAAAGCTTATCCCAGAGGCAAAGAAACGATAATCAAACTAACTTATTTGCTAAGGGTTCAGTAACGTGGAAGAAAACGATCCGTATTTTAGTGACAATATAAGACGAAGACGTCAAAAAAAAAATGTGTCGCTGTTTTGGATTGACGTTATCATCAAAGGAAATGTTGACCGACCCCAGGCAGTAATAGACAGATCCCATGAAGCATGGGCTTGAACACTGCGGGAATGGGAAATATGCATGTTACCAGCATTTTTTACCTTTTGCTCTAGTGTTTTCACAAGCCCATTGATGTAGGATCGTTAATTAAGACGAGGGAGAGTTAGATAAAGGGTTTATAAAGGGTAGCCATCCCATATATCACATACTTGTTAGTTTAATCGACAATACACTGGAAATTTTAGTTTAATTTCAATGGCGGAGGGTGTGGGTCGAGATCGGCATAGTTCATGCTGAGTGTGGGTTATGATCAATTTCATCATGAAACAAATTTTGGCGCAGACTTATTTGAATGAATGAATGAATGAATGGATGGATGGATGAACTTACGCGCGAAGAACAAACGAACAAATGTATATTGCCCTGTTGTCGTTTGTAGCTGCTCTTTCCATAACTGCTTTCCACCATGGATCATATGTAACATGTAATTTAAAAACATTCCTTTTCCGAAAACAATGTTGGAAAAGGTTGAAATAATGTATGCCAGCATATTCTCCTTTTCTCACAATGTTTGAAAATCTTTCTTTTCTCTTGGTCGTTAAGAGTTGTGATTGTTGGGTAAAGGGTTAAATGGAAATTGTAACAGTAATTAGTTGAGCACATTGTATACGGGGAGGCATTTTAGTGTGTCATATACATGACAATGTAGGGAAACAATTTATCTTAGCCTTAATTCTTAGCCTCCATTACATGATGTGATCTTGAATTTACTTTCCGAAAAGCATAATGAGAGATCTGTTTGCACATGGGGGTAGCGTGGTCTTGAAATACACCGTTGCAAATCCTAATTATGGTTTAAGTAATACTAATTAAGATTTGTGACATAAACTTAACGCGAATTCCTCTTCTGCTGGTCAAAAATATAAGTACGGCAGGATATGGGTCAAAATCAATAACATAAATGACGATGGTCAATAATATACAAAACATTAACGGTGGAAAATCTCTTTAAAGAACATACGAGATCAAACAAATAATTTGAATAAAATATACGTTGACGCGGTTAGGGGACGTTTTAATCAATTCGGCATGGAAATTGCAGACGTTTTAACCAAAAGTCACCCTCGTTAACCCATGTGTGAAGTATTACCACTCATCACGATGAATGTAGCTTACGGAATACATCGGAACTGGGTTAACGAGGATGACCAAAAGTAGGGTGTTTTGACACTGGGACGTTTAAGCCCGATACTAATTTACTAATCTGTTTGTACATCTCGCCGCACAGAATGATAACGGCATCCTGTAACACGATTAATCTTCACAGATTTTATCATTAAAATCTTTCAACAAAGCCAAAACATTGCATATGAAAATAGCTTTCAACAGTGGCGATATTGAACTTTTTGCCCTACAAACAGTGCGCATGCGCGGAAAGTGGAATTCTGGGATCGCATTTCCTTGGCAACGAACGGCGTTGTAAAAGGATCTATAGCTACATATAGCGGTCGTAAACTAATTTGCGGATAAAAGCCTCTTTTCTACAACACGCTGACATCTGTGGAAGAATTCTAAGTGAATGTTGTTAAATAATTACCCATTAGATTTCACTTATTCTGAAATAAATCTTACAATCTGTAGATCTGCCTAAATGTTAGTCTTATATCACATCTACATTCGATCTATGATCGGACAAGAAAGGCGATGCAGAGTTGCATGGAGGCTTTTACAAGGAAAGTTTTCCTGTCTAACAGTTATTTTTTTTGAACATATATACCAACGACTTGGAGTGTTTGCGTTGACTTCTTATATATTCTTACACGTTGCTTCTATACGAGATTTTATTCGGGACTTTAAATGCTGCCTGGCGCTCGCATAGTTTAGCTGCACCAGAGATCAAAATGCCGTATGTAATGTTTACGTCCTTGACTGCAGCAAGTCACCGCTTAGCAGGTGCTCTCTAAAGATGGAATGTATCGTTGAACGGTGATACTGTGTCACTTGTAAAATAAGGGTGTTATATATATACGAATTGAATGGTAATAAAAAATCTTATAAACAGTAAGCTTCATTCCCGAATAAACATAGGTCTACAATAACTCCTATATTTATAATAGGACTAACCGTTCTGTAATGTTGGTTTGGGTTTATTTTTACATAAAATTGACGTTTAAGTATAGTTGTCGGACAGGTATGGATATTGTGATCACGTGATATGACGTATCTTGTACCGGGGATTCTTCATAAATTTATGAATCAGTCGCTGTTTGCGTTGTCGCAGCGTTAGGCGAACACCGACTTTTTAAAAAAAGCCCCAATTGCGACCAAAAGTAAACAATGTAATGCAAATGTATTTGAATTCAAATCATACCATTTAAAGATATTAAAGTTATTGTGGATCTGTTACGAAATGAATTGTACAAATGCTCTGAATCCACCCAGACATTTGAGTTGAAACTGCGCACGTCTTAGTTAACCAGCAATTTAAGGGCTTGACTCTTTACTCCACAACCCAATCAAATAACAATTTCTTTATTGCAGTTTTTATTGATGTTGTAAAAGGTGTTTGCCCCATCCTACTGAAATTATTCAGAATGTTTGTTTTTGGCAATATGTGCAAGAACTAAGATACAGGTTTTCTCACCATGGATTATACTAGAGAAATCGTGCCCAAATTAAATTTTGTAAATATCGTCCCCATATTCAAAATTCATATATTGTTTTTAAAGATGCCGCATAAAAGACTACTGACATACTACTTTATGAGTAGAGAAATCGTCCGCGAGCAGTTTGCGGACGATTTCTCCATGGGGACGATTTCTCCTGCAGCCACCCAGAGACTTTATTTTTGCCAAGATTCTTTTGAGGCACTTCGTCAGCTATTTCATTTTGTTGACACTCTTTGATTACCTTTTTTTAGCTCAAGCCACTAGGGGTAAGAAACTAGGTCACATTGGACTTTTCAAAGTTGTTACTGATGCTTAAAGTACAGTTCTCTCTACAGTTATTTCATTTTCATGTGAATTTTGATATTTCTGTTTCCCCGGGTTCGAGCTTCACCAGGTCAGTTGTGTATCGTGAGAGTGTCCTTTTGGAAGACAGTTCAGAACCAAAGGCTAGTACTGATGAAACTCAGAAAATGCAAGTGTATGTGAGCTGTCGCCGTGATATGACTGAAATAATGTTGAAAGCGGCGTAAAACACCATTCAATCAACACATCAGGCGACTCTCGGGACTATCAGTCCTTTTATTCCTGTCTTATATGCCTAATTTTATTGATCGATCTGCGCACCATATCCCAACAAATTTATGTCTGGATTTAATGAAATCGACACCATAAAGATGGCATAAAACTGTACTCTTTGCCAACACTTTGGTATGGAATTATGAGCGATGAGTATCAAGTTTTTGAGTTTCATTATTCATGACTGCAGTTTTCGGCTGTGAAAACTTTTCCTTAAATGTCGAACTTATTTTTTTACAATGATAAAATTGAAAAAAAAAAAAAAAGGGGGGGGGGTTTAAACAGAAAAAGCCTGGCTTGACTTGTGCCATCAACCAGATAAAGTGTTCTAACATATACCAATGCAATCGGAAATTCTCTTTATGGTTTGTCTCTCCTGGGAAACAAACTTTACATTATCGTTTACATTCTAATTTCTGACTCGAATTTAGAAGTCAAATGATCATACATCAATTTGAGATTAAACGGACGGTATGTTTTACTCATATGCATTTGGCATGGGTCTTTCTATTTTGTATGACGATACTAAGTATGTCATTTAAACGACTTTGCCATTTATGTTACATAGTGTATGGTGGACGTCTGACTCTATTTATAGGTCATTGAAAAGGTTCACTGTAATTTCAGATTACTGTACAGCGACCAGCACGACACGGTTGACGATTATGATGACCTCGTAAGTGTTTTGGAAATAGCCCATAAATACCAAGTCACAAACATAGTTGATAGATGTTGTAGGAAATTGGCGGAACTAATCGACGAGGAGAACGCATGTTTCATTCTGGAGAGAGCGTTGTTGTTTGACAACGAATATCTTATTGAGCAAGCAAGTGACTTCATCGATGAAAATGCCGATGGTGTCTTACAGAGTGAAGGTTTCCTAGATACATCATTAACATGTCTTGACTATATCTTAAAAGGGGACACATTTTACGCGGAAGAACCTGAAATATTCGAAAGAGCAATAGAATGGGCAACAGGAAAATGTAAGTCTACGGACGGGCAGGTTGTAAGAAAGGCCTTGGGTGAAGCGTTTTTCCATCTGAGGACACCCTGCATGTCTTTAAAGGATTTTGTAGAGTGTACTCACAGGAAAGGATACTATACTGCAGAAGAATATGAAGATATCATGGCGATTATAGGAAGCTCTGAACAAATGAAACCAAAATGTAACTCTACCCAAGAACGTTTTCCCCTCGTTATAGAAGTCAATAGAATTCCTTCAGAATTGGGGATATCTAAGGAAGAAAAAAACATAATAACAAATGGAACCATCACAGAGACAATTTCAATTCATTCTATTATTGATTTATATCTAACAAGTGTGACTTTGGTGGGCAGAGAATACTTTGTTTACCCTAAAAGTATTTATGTTAAACCATGGCTCTATGGCAATCACGAACAAGTTCCAAATAATTTTGCAATGAAAAATTTGCCAGTGTCAGTATCACTGATATTGGAAAACTGGACTACCATAAAACACGAGGTACCAGCCGGACCTAGAATGCCCTCTGTGGAGTTGTCTAAACCGTTCTTTCTCTCCGCTGGAACTTCAATCACATTAACAATAGAGATGAATTTAGACAAAATGCCTGATTTTCAGCTCAGAGCAAATAAATGCTGTACGTCGAATGAGTTACGAACCACCGCGCCCGGAACTGTTAACATTAAGACCCAAGAAAATAGCGCCAGAGTAGTGCATTCATTAAGATTCAAATCTATGAACAACAGAGATTAATCCATAACAATTCATAACTTTAACGTGCCGCACAAGATGTTTTCGATGTTCTCCCTGTGTCCGCGTCTATCCCCTGGGCAGTCAGTTAAAGGTTTTCTTATTTTTCGCGATCAGGTCCATACATAGGATCCGATTTTTGTAAAAATTGCCGCATGTTTATTTATGTTATCAATAGCTTGACTCCTATTGAAAACAGAGGAAAATCGACAATGAATAAGATAAAATTGGCCGTATGAGGTTGAAATTTAATATTCGTTGTCAACACGATTTAAGGGCGCTATTTACTTATTTAGTTTTTATGGAGTAAATCAGAATTTCTGTTAAAATACCGGCCAATTGAACGAGTCGTATTTTTCTATGCAGTTGTATAAACTGTACGGATACATTCAATGAAAATGTGCAATCTTGGGGGTTTAGATAAAGGAATGGCTATTTTGCAATCGGTAAATCTGTCTTTGCCGGAGTCATTAGACTTATTTGAATACGAATCATCGTAAGCGACGCGTATTATTTATCATGTGACATTCCAAAACTCTGGCGCAAAATCTAAACTTTGAATACCTAAAGAGACAACGTATAAAATAGTTTCTTCTTACTTTTGTCTTTCTTCTTTAGAAAAGATTTGCCAGCCGTTGGCTTACTTAGTCATGTGATAAATCATTATTTAAGTTTGATGATATTATTAAAATCTTAGTAGCTCCCTTTAAGGCTTTATATGTAACTGATTTTTAAAACTTCACCGATCACTTGTATTATCATGTAGAGAATATAAATGAAATACAATTTTGATATAGGAAAAGAATCCATTTAAAGATGTACTCATGCTTTTTTTCCACAACAAAGTTTACATCATAGGACCCCCTTTTTTTCAGATTTGTCATTACAATAACGACTAAGACATTTTGGTCGTTTTCTAAAGAATTACATTTCGTTTCTTTCTTTAATCTGTCCATATTCTAATTTCCAGCATACTTCTAATGCTATGATCCTAACGGCGTGAGATCAGACCTAAAACGTTTGTCTTTTTTTTTTTTTTTTTAATCATCTTTTTAAATCGTTTTTATTTTGGTTTATTTCTTCATTTGCTTTGTTTAGAGCCCTAACCTAGTACTGCTGAAGCCCAGCATATACATGAATATGTGAGCTATCGCTGTGATACCGGTATAACTGAGCTGAAATTGACAGCGGTATAAAACACCATTATTGCATAAAATGTAAGTTTCCGGGCCGTTATAAACATGTATTAACGGGGGAAAACAGGGCGTGAACGGGAGAAAACGTGTATTAATCAGTAAAATCACGCGCCGTTAACTCCCGGCTTTGTACTTTCAATTTCGTCGATCAGAGCCTACCTCGTAAACAATGTACGCTGAACGTCTGTCCTTGTTATACATCCCAGACTCCGACCAACAAAGATATAGGAACTTGTACCATATTAGATCCTTATTATGGCTTGTCTTTGATGATTTTAATACACCACAAAAGAAATCTTACTCAGTATGTCAGTATTATCGATATCTGAGCAAAAAACCAATCGTAATGCACTCTACATACCACCCACTTTCTTAACGCGATCGACAATTCCTTAGCTTGATATATCCCTTTCACGTCTTTCAGTTACAGAAATTTCATATCCACTCATTTATCCTAGTTGTAATAGATCCAAAAATGTGCAAGTTAATCCCACCAAAGTCCACTATGTATAAAGTATCATTAGAAGTGAATTTTCAGCGAGAGTCCAGAACAGTGGCACAGGAGTATGGCCCTTCACTACGCATAATAAAAATTTCATCGTCGAATTCCGGTTTTGACCGGTACAGGTCCGGTACATTTCAAGTCCGTTTCTTTGCATTTCTTTTTAAATATGTTTTTGCTTTCGTTGCAGATTATAGCGTTAATTCAAGCTTTTTCGGTCGTTTACATTCACAGAGGCCCTCAAAATGGTTAAACACCCTCGTGCTTCGCACTCGGGCGTTAAACCTTTTTTCGGGCCTCTGCGAATGTTAACGACCTCAAAAACGTGAATTAACCCTATATTCAATCAATCAGTCATTTTTTCCTTTAGTGGAGGGATGTTTGTGCACCAACGCTGCAATATAAAGAGAACCTGTAGGAGTTAATTAGATTGAGCTGCACGCCAAATTGGTAGCACCACGTCTTATTGCTTTGGACAAAGAGATTTCATAAGATTTTCAATATTTATTTTCCATGTCAACCTGGGTTTTTATCGGTATCAATTTTAAGAAGAAATCGGAGGAGGGTTATGGCAGGATCATTTCCTCTTAATTTTAGTCAAAATTGGATTGGTAGTTTCAGAGATTATGTTTGAAATAAAAATGAACGCTTGCACATACTCACGGGGGGACGCACGACAGACACATGGCCATGAAATAAGCTCAAAACCTACGTTAAACCTTTTACCAAGAGTAGAAATAGAGGGGGGGGGGGGGGGGGGAAGAGAGGAAAAACGAAAGCCATGGCAAAATGGAAGTCTTTTGCCCATACTAGAGTAATAACATACCTATCAAACAAGAGAAATAAAAACTGGCCAGCAGAAATATCAATAAAGATTCTGTCTCCGTTGATTGTGTACAACATCAAACAGAAAACTGAGAGTTTTTAATTTTCGCTGATGATAAATCACTATAATAAAACGTAAATGAGTAAGTGAATACATAGCCTTGTAGCTATGCAAGCAGCAAACAAGTAAGAACGTGATAATCTGAGCAAAAAAAAAAAAGAATTGCCATGTGAAAGATAGTAATCTGTATGATCTTTACAACAAAACATATAATAATGACAAAAATAATGAGCAGTACGTGGTAACAAACAAAATGGCCTTCCTTTCAAAGTTTACATAAAAGAGAATGATAAAAATGGATAGAAGAATAAAAAAAGAAGAAAAAGGCCAGGCAGTTTATATATCAAACCCAAAGCTTTTCATTTCCAACATTGATACTTGACTTTGTGTGTGTTTCATTATTATTATTATAATTATTTCCTTATTTCATGATGCGGAACAGTTTACCTGACGTTCTTGATAATTTACAATGAAAAACACAGCCACAGTTTCCACAACGAAACCAAACAGCCATGAATATGGTTGGCATGCATGAGAATGATGATGATGATTTTACTGGCTCTCATTCCCTATGTCACTGTGGTCCTCTGTAACTGAATAGTCACCGACAAATGGGCCATAACAAATGTATTTGCCCCGTTAAAATATCTAATTCTAACTAGGAATTCATCATAGTAAGTCACCGGATTACTTAACTGATGTGTGTAAAGAATGGAGCTTATCTCAAGATTAAGTAGGAAAAACAAGGTGTGGATCGGAGAAAAAGACGTAAGAGCCCAAATTGTGCGTAGAGCTCGTACCACAAAACGCATAATGTATGCAATATTTTTTATTGTCAAGGAATTGTAGCTATAGTTCCTGTGCCAGAGAGCAGTGCTCTTTGTCACTGGAATCTTTTACCGAGATTCTGTTCTTTCGGCAGTTGTTGAGCACCATGTGTACACCCGTCCGCGTACTGGCGTGCCCGGAATTAAGCTCCCCCGTGACAACGCACCTGACCACAAATCACCCATGGTTCTTCCTTATCTTAGCAGCAATTGTAGTGTAACTTTACCGCATTCTCCATACAGTCCTGATCTTACGCCATATGCTTTTTGGCTCAACTCATGCATTAAAAGCTACACCGTCGCCGCTTCATGCTAAATACATTCATAAAGTTACCTGAGATCATTTGGGGCTTACACAAGGACTAAAATTACCAAAAAATTGTTACATGTGATCGACTGAAAAGGTGCAGTCAGAGGGTGCATTTGATGACCTTTGACCTCTTTAAGGTGAAAAAACCAACTCGCCAGGTGGCAGACCTCGGAAATGTGCTTTAGAGACATTGGAGTTTACACAAATAATAACCCCAAAAATTCCTCCAGGGTGAGATGGGGAGTGCAAGCAATTTACTGGCTCATAGTCCAATAGGGAATATTTCTGTGAGCCCAAATAGACGTCATGTCACATATAAAAAAGTGCTTCTGGCATTCTCATTTTAACGAAGTCCCTAGGGTTAACGACCCTGAGGATAGCATTTGGGGAAAAAATGTGGGAAACGGAGGAAATGATGGTAACCACAGTTTTCCATAACATTTCAAAGACAAATCCTTTAGTTTGAGCCACACTGAATTTTTCGTCTACACATGCCTTGGACAATTCTAAAATTTGTCATCTGGTATTGACCTAAAGAAGTTTTTGTTTCATTTTCAGTCTGTGCGTTTTATTCCTTACCGAAATGATGAATATGTTTATGAACAAGAGGAAAAAGGCTTTTGAAGACACAAAGGGAAAAGGAAAAATCCTGGCAGTCAGCAAAATTAAGGTAAAGGGCATTCTCGGTGCCTTGGAACATTTCAGGTATTGTGCAGAAATTTTCCCAAAAATATTTGAAAATTATCGGAGCAAAATAATTTCGACATTCTGATCTTGATTATCAAGATATGTTTTTGCACTCCGTATGATATAAGTTTATCTATTAGTATCTCTATTTTTCTTTCATTTTATACGTCTGTAGCAGCGAATAATTTGACATTAGTTTAGAGCTTCAGTGAGGGGTATTCAAACCCGCCTTATAACTTTGCGAAAAAGAAAACACAGCACTGAAATAACTGAGAGCAGTGCTTTTTTAAGCCCCGAACATTTTTTTCGGGGGCATATAATTTTTTTTTTTTTTTTTTTTTTTTTATAGTCCGTCCGTCTGTCCGTCCGTCCGTCCACATTTGTGTCCGGGCCATAACTTTTTTCCCTATTGTTCAATTTCAATATAACATGGCACATATGTTAACCACATCGAAACGATGTGTCATGCGCAAAAGATATGTCCATATGTTAAAGATCAAGGTCACAGCAAGGTCATTTGGGGGGGTAGTATTCGTGTCCGGCCTTTTACAGTTTTAATAATGAATGAATTTCAGTATTACTTTGCAGAGTTGTTAACCACATAAAGACGATGTGTCATGCGCAAAAGTCATGTCCATGTATTAAAGGTCAATATCACAGCAAGGTCAAATCCGTTGAGGAGTGTTGTGGGGGTAGTCGTTTTCGTGTCCGGGCCATCACTTTTTCCCCATTTTTTAAATCTCAATATAAATTGAAATTATGAGGCGATGTGTCATGCGCAGGAGATATGTCCATAGGGTGAAGGTAAAGGTCACAGCAAGGTCAAATGTGTTTCGGGGGTAGTATTCGTGTTCGGCCTTGGCAGAATTGTTAACCACATAAAGACGATTTGTCATGCGCATGAGTCATGTCCGTGGATCAAAGGTCAAGGTCCTAGCAAGGTCAAATGTATTTGGGGAGTGGGGTCGTTATCGTGTCCGGTACATAACTGTTTTCCCTTTGGCTTAATTTCAAAATTATTTTGCACAAATGTTAACCAAATCCGGACGATGTGTTAAGCGCAAAAGATATGTCCATAGATTAAAGGTCAAGGTCACGGCAAGGCCATATATATATGGGGGGAAAGCATTCGTGTCTGGCCTGTAATATTTTAATTATGAATGAATTTCAGTGTAAGTTTACAGAATTATTAACTACGTAAGGACAGAGTGGCATGTGCAAGAGTTATGACCGTGAATTAAATGTCAAGGTCACGACAAGTTCAAATGTGTTGGGGAGTAGCTGTTTTTGTGTCCGGGCCAAACCATTTTTCCCTTTAACTTAATTTCAAAATCACTTTGCACAAATTTTAACTACATTGAGACGATGTGCCATGCGCAAGAGTCATGTCTGTAGTGTAAAGGTCAAGGTCACAGCAAGGCCATATATATTTTCAGGGGCATCAGTCACTTCTCAGTGACACGTCTTGTTTCTCATATGTCAAAACATTGGAAGAGAGTGATTTACCCCACCTAGATGTGTCCCATTTTACACACATGCCTTTACCAAACAGTGCCTTTTTTTAAAAAAAACTCTTAAGAATAAAACTTTTAAAAGACTGTGGGAAAAGCAAAAAATGCTGGTTACCAGCATTTTCTCCTTTTCCCACCATGATTTCTATCTTTTAAAGGACAAATTCAATCCAGTAGATCACGCTGACTATGTCGTCTGCAAATGCTTCTTGGAAAAATATATATATATAAAGAATTAAAATGATAACCAAATCTTTATATAGGGTGTTTCATAATATATGTTATACTTTCAAATATGTCTAAGACATATTGTTTCTAAAGATAATACAATAACATTCATACCATTTAACAAGTTTTAGAATGAAGTTTTATTACACGCACAGTATTTAAGGTAACATTGATTAATAAAGGCGGCTAGTGCCTTTTAAAACACATCAATTTTCACCAAATGTTCAAAACGACGTCAATTTTGATGTGGCAGGACATTCGGTCTCTTCATAAAACTTGCTTTCATCGATCTGGGTTATGATCAGGCTCATCTTGGAACTAATAATGCCTTAAGCTCATCTGATGTCTGAGGCTGGACTTTATGCACATTGTCGTAGAGAAAACCTCACTCGAAAAAAAAATATCAAATTGGGTAAGTAAAGGGTCATGGTCGCTCTGTTTTCAAGATCACCATCTAATCAAACTTGCTTTTCAACCATTCCGATAAGCCTTTGGCTGTGTTTGGAGTTGTAACATCTTGCTAAAAGCAGATTTCCTCTTATACTGGATACTTTTCCACAAAGTGCTGACATAAACTTTGGCTTCAAGGGAAAAGCTGCATATATCGTTCCCTGTAATTGTTGCAGGGTCTTCATCACTGTCTTCAAAGAAAAAAGGCCCAGTTGCACCACTCATACTCGAAACACCTCACACAATATGAATAAACTCCACCCACAGGCAACAGAAGAGCTTACGGCATCAATAGTTCAAGAGATCAGCCTGATCACAACCCAGATCAATGAAAGCAAATTTCATGGAGAGACCGAATGTCCTACAATTTAAAAATGGACGTCATTTTGAACATTTGATGTAAACCGACATGCATGTTTTCAAAGGCGCTAGCTGCCTTCATTCATCAATTTTACCTTGCATACTATACATGTCATTAAACTTGTTGAATGGTTCAAATATTATTATCTTTATAAACAGTATACCTTAGGCATAGTTAAAGTGTAATATATATTGTGAAACATCCTGTAGATTGTTTTGCCTGAAATCAGGTACAGGTTTATATCATTTTGTTTGAAGTTTAACCTCTATTCATATTGTTTAAATGATTTGCAATATATACTTAAAATATATCTGTAACAAACATATGCAAGAGAGCCATGATGGTCCTAGGTCGCCTTTTAGACTTAACATGATATGTTTCAAATCTCTTTAAAAGTATCAAGACAAACTTTCTGACAAATTTTCATAAGTATTGGACTAAAAATGTGGCCTGTACAAGCTTTTTCTAGCATTTATCTCAGTGACCTACCTTTTGCCCCAACATAACCCGTATCAAACACATCCCAAATATGATAACGACAATCATTCTGACAACTTTCATGAATTGTGGCCTCTAGATTGTACACAAGATTGTTTTCAAAGATTTGACCTGCTGACCTGGTTTTTGACCCGATGCAACCCATTTTCAGCTCGCCGGAGATATTCATCAATACAAAGATTCTGACCAATTTCCATGAGTTTCTTTAGCTCACCTGAGCACGAAGTGCTAAGGTGAGGTAATGTGATGGGTCATCGTCCGGCGTCCATCTGTCCGTCTGTCCACAATTCCTTTAAACATCTTCTCCTCCTAAACCGCTGGGCCAATCTTGATGAAACTTGGCAGGGATGTTCCTTGGGTGAAGCTCTACCAAAGTTGTTCAAGAGATTGAATTCCAAGCAAAACTCTGGTTGCCATGGCAACAGAAAAGAAAAAAAAAATAGGAAAATCTTTGAAATTCTTCTTCTCTGATTCTAGAAGGCGCAGAGCTTTGATATTTGGTATGTAGCATCTCCTAGTGAACCTCTACCAAGTTTGTTCATATGATGCCCCTGGGGTCAAAACTGGCCCCGCCACGGGGGTCACAAGTTCGCTCATAGGAACAAAACTTTAAAATTCTTCTTCTCTGAAACTGGAAGGCGTGGAGCTTTGATATTTGGCATCTAGCATCTCCTAGTGGACCTCTACCAAGTTTGTTCATATGATGCCCCTGGGGTCAAAACTGGCCCTGCCCCGGGGGTCACAATTTTCGAACATAGGAACAAAGAAGGAGAACTTTAAAATTCTTCTTCTCTGAAACTGGAAGGCGTAGAGCTTTGATATTTGGTATGTAGCATGTCCTAGCGGACCTCTACCAAGTTTGTTCATACGATGCCCCTGGGGTCAAAACTGGTCCCGCCCGGGGGATCACAAGTTTCGAACATAGGAACAAAGAAGGAAAACTTTAAAATTCTTCTTCTCTGAAACTGGAAGGCGTGGAGCTTTGATATTTGGCATCTAGCATCTCCTAGTGGACCTCTACCAAGTTTGTTCATATGATCCCCCTCGGGTCAAAACTGGCCCCGCCCCGGGGGTCACAAGTTCTAACATTGGAACAAAGAAGGAAAACTTTAGAATTCTTCTTCTCTGAAATTGGAAGGCGTAGAGCTTTGATATTTGGTATGTAGCATCTCCTAGTAGACCTCTACCAAGTTTGCTCAAACGATGCCCCTGCGGTTAAAACTAGCCCTGCCCCGGGGGTCTCAAGTTTTAACATAGGAACAAAGAAGGAAAACTTTAAAATTCTTCTTTTCTAAACCTTGAAGGCATAGAGCTTTGTTATTTGGTATGTAGCGAACCTGTTCTAAGTTTGTTAGCCCACCTCAGCACAACATGTTCAGTCAGTTCGAAATTGGGTCACTTGGGGTCATAAACTAGGTCACTAGGTCAAATTAAAGTAATACCTTGTGGGCACTCTAGAGGCCACATTCATTGCTCAAATGGCCTGAAATTTGGTCAGAATGTTTGTCTTGATCAAATCTTAGATGAGTTTGGATTTGGGTCACCTGGGATCATAAACTAGGTCACTAGTTCAAATTAAAGTAATACCTTGTGGGCACTCTAGAGGCCACATTTTTGGCTCAATTGACTTGAAAATTGGTCAAAATGTTTGTCTTGATAAATCTCACATGAGTCCGATTTTGGGTCATGTGGGGTCTTAAATTGGTTCACTAGGTCAAATTAAAGAAATACCTTGTGGGCACTCTAGAGGCCACATTCATTGCTCAAATGACCTGAAATTTGGTCAGAATGTTTGTCTTGATAAAATCTTAGATGAGTTTGGATTTGGGTCACCTGAGATCATAAACTTGGTCACTAGTTCAAATTAAAGTAATACCTTGTGTGCACTCTAATGGCCACATTTATTGTTCAATTGATTTGAAAAGTGGTCAAAATGTTTGTCTTGATCAAATCTAGGATGGCTTCAAAATTGGGTCACCTGGGCTCATAATCTAGGTCACTAGGTCTAATTAAAGAAATACCTTTAGGGCACTCTAGAGGTCACATTTCTTGCTCAATTGACTTGAAAGTTGGTCAGAATGTTTGTCTTGATGAAATATTGGGTAAGTTTGAAATTGGGTCAGCTGGGGTCATAAACTAGGTTACTGGGTCAAATTTAAGAAACACTTTGTGGGCACTCCAGAGGCCACATTTATTGCTGAATTAACTTGAAAACTGTTCAGAATGTCTGTCTTGATAAATTTTTTTATGAGTTCTAAATTGGGTCACGTGGGGTGATAAATTAGGTCACTATGTCAACTTACGGAAATTCTTTGTGGATGCTCTAGGGGCCACATTTTAAGCTCAATTGACCTGATAATTGGTCAGAAATTGAATTATGCACGTTAAGTGAATTTCGGCTATTGACTCAGGTGAGCGATGCAGGGCCATCATGGCCCTCTTGTTGATTGATAGTGTGCCCTCTAGAGCGTTCAAAAGCTTTTTCAAAGATTTGACTGGATGACCTAGTTTTTAGCTCCACTGGCCGAAGGCTAGGGGGCTTATGTTATGGCCTTCTGCCCGTCGTGCGTCCGTCCGTCCGTCCGCGCGTGCTTGCGTGCGTTAACTTTTATTTCAAGCATCTTCTCTGGAACTACCCATCGGATTTTAACGAAACTGCACAGAAATGATCCTGGCGTGGCCCTCTTCAGAATCTCTTCAAAGAATTTGATTCCTATCAAAACTGTGGTTGCCGTGGCAAGAAAACTGAAAAATATTGACAATTTTAAAAATCTTCTTGTCCAAAACCATAAGGCCTACGGTTACCAAATTTGGCATGTACCTTCATCTAATAGACCTCTACAAAAACTCTTCAAATTATAGCCCCGGGGTCAAAATTGGCCCAGCCCCGGGGGTCACAATTTTTACATAGGTATATATAGTAAAAAATTCAAATATCTTCCTGTTCTAAACCATATGGCCCAGAGGTACCAAATTCAGCGTGTAGCTTCATCTAACGGAATTCAACAAAAATCCTTCATATTATAGCTTCAGGGTCAAAATTGGCCCGCCCGTAGGTCAAAGACTGAAAAATATTGATTTTTTTTTTTAGAATTCTTCTTGTCTGAAATCATAAGGCCTAGGGATACCAAATTTGGCATGTAGCGTTCACGATTTTTTCTAAGATTTGACCTGGTAACCTAGTTTTTATTTAATATAACCAATTTTTAAACTCATCTGAGATATTATCAAGACAAACATTTTGACCAGTGTAAATAAGTATGGGACTGAAAATGTGGCCTCTAGAGTGCATTCAAGGTTTTTCAAAGATTTGACCCAGTAACCTTTTTTTCCTTTTTTTTTATCAGACATGACCTATCTTCGAACTTGTGTGAGACATTATCAAGACAAACCTTACTTTGGTAACAATATATATATATATATATATATATAATCTAGTTTTGTTTATTTGGTGTTCTGATTTTAGTAACAGTGTCGAGATATGAATATCAATTTATCAATTTTCATAATTACCTTGTAATTAGCGAATTATTTTATTTGATAGTAATATAGGTACATACCCTGGTCTCAAAGAAAAATTGATGTAATTCAGCTTATATGTTAGTGGGAATTCCCCTGTGTTTTTCTCGAATGTACTGACCGTTGAAACATACGCTGTCATTATCATCATTGGATTCTCAGCTTTCGGAGATCTTTTGAGACCAGGAATTTTATTTGTTCTTCGTGACTTACTCGGTTTTTGGATTAACGGAATTGTGATAGTTTACGACAGTTTGAATTGTTTAGACTGTGAAGTGTTAGTAAGAATTTATCCTTTGTATTATAAATTACTGTGTTTTAAATCATTAAATTTTAAAACATAGTTTAGTGGAACTCTTCTGTTCTTTTTTAATCTATTACACACACACACACACACACACACACACAAAGAATATATATATATATATATATAGAGAGAGAGAGAGAGAGAGAGAGAGAGAAACTTTGCCTTCTAAAAGAATGAAATCTTTGAATGGGGCTAACATCAACTAGTAACCGACTGAAGCAACTTAAGATCAGACGGCTTTGAAAACGGCCTTGTAAACTACAGATAAATCAATAGTTAATGAATACATGCGAAAGCATGTCGGTAAAAAAACAGATTTGGCTCATTATGAGCAGTTTCTCCTTCTGTCTCAATCTTTACAAAAGTGGTTGTCCTACAGAAAAGTGTAGCAACAGTGCTGCTTGCTCAGATGGGTAACAGAGTTACTACTCTCAACCGTATTTGTATGAACCATATGATAGCAACAGTAGCAGCTCTCTTTTTACGTGTCTTTCCTGGGTTTAGCATGTACTAACTTGGACCTATGTGCAGTGCCTTGTACAAGGAAGCTCTTGCGACTTGCTACTTTCCCAAATAAACTGCAATAAAACAATGTTCAGAATTCAGAGAGGAAATGATTGTCTGAATGACTATCTTTAATCCATGGAAACGCCTTGACCTAGCCGGGGTTTGAAGTCTCGACTGCTTGATAACAAACGCTCCACATAACCAGTTGAGCTAACCTCTTGGCAGAAACCGAAAGTCTTTAATCCCAAAAGTACCAATTCAATTTACTCGTTAACAAACAACACAGTGTTTTAACGAACCTGATGGAGAAGGCTTTTGAAAACATTGTAGGAAAAGAAGATAATGGTAGTAACAAAAAGTCTGTCCTTTTCCCACAATGTTTTCTACATGGATGAGTCTAAATTGATGTCTTGTGGTAAAAGAGTTAAATGAACAGTTTCGTTCTCTCTGATGGCGGAACTAGTAGTTCTTAAATGGAACTCATTTGAAGACGAAACAAACAAAATAAATAGCCAGGGAGGACTTTGGACGTCACTTTATTTGTCACAATATTTCCAACAGTCTTCTGATGAGTGTGTGTCATCATGAAAATTAATATACCTATACATTCATTATGGAAAAAAATAACTTACTACTCTCGATTATATGATTATTTACAATTACTGGTTATAGAGACACATTTAATACAAAAAAAAATGTATAGTTTAATGATGACAGTATGTAACCTTGTAAGTGTCGAAGCATTTGATCTTTAGATAGAGCATGTATAAAATGACGCTAAGCCCTAAAGGCGCCTTTGACACCTACTTTTATAGCTATAGTTGCCTTTGCAACCAGTACGGATCAATATCAAACTGCACAAAAACATCTGCTATGTCCACTTTGCTGAGACATTCTGGACAAGAGCAACCTTCATATTGTATTATTTAGTTTCTAAACTAAAATCGTTTATTTGGTTCTCTAAACATTAGACAGGGTTTACAAACGATATATGACTTTCCAAAATACTCGTATACAAATATTCCGAATTACACAACACCAACTCCGTCTTATCGTAGCGAACTTATATTCGTATACAAGTAATACAATTTCACTGCTAAAATACATCACAGAACTTTCCTGAGAACATTTTTATAAGACAGAACAATGCTGACCCTTCATCTGCAACAAACTGAAAAAGACATTTACGCTCCGTCGGGAAAAAAGACCCACATGTTCTACCTGTAATTCATTGTCAGTCGTTTAATTTAACCTCGTCCATATTGGTATTATTTGCAGACAACAATTCCATTGCAGCTAAAGTGATTGAATTTCCACTTTAATAAACTAGAGAATATCGTGGGAAAAGGGGAAAATCCTGGTTACCAGTATTTTTCTCCTTTTCCCACAATATTTTCAAAAGTCTTCTTTGTCAGGGTTATTATAAGTCGGGAATATGTGGTAAAGGGTTACCTGATTTAGTAATTTGGATTAAGTATCAGATTACACAGAATGTGCAGTCTAAACTTTAATTCACACTGTTCACATACATAACATGTATTTGGTTGGTATACATGTAAGGACTAAAAAATACAAGACCACGTAAATGCAAGAAAATTAATTTTGTCTTTGTCCAAAGGCCTTTGAAACTCTATTGGTCTATCACAGAACACTAAATTTTTCCTTGGTCGATCATCGAACACTTTTGCAGATTGGTGCATCGCCTGTATATCACGGAATACTCTAATTTTCATTTACATCGTTACTATAAATAGAACATTGGCGACTGCCTCTATATTGTATATAATAAGACAAGGTGTGCATTGAAATCGAAGAAAATGTTTACCCCTGTCCTCTTTTAGAGATGATATTTAACCGAAAACGAAAAAGTAAACCTAGTTACCTTTGCAGATGGGTTCACAAATGATTTTTCTTGTGTATTCTGACCTTTAAAAGTTCCAAACGGTTCTTGCCATAAAGCAATTCTCTGATCTAACAAGAAACTAAGAAACTTCTCCATTTTCCGGATCCCCATGCGCTGACGTCACACATTTCGTTATGACGCAGCGAATTATAACTCACGTGAAAAGACGCGCCAAAGTTTTTGACCAATAAACGGTAAATATGCGTTTGAAAATATGCGAAATAGAAGATGAAAATCGTGATACTAGATTAGATGAAAAGGTGAATTTTAACAGACGAAATATTATTTAAAAAATGTCATCGATATATCAACAAAAGAATTTTAAATCTTTGTTTGAAATAAATATTTTAGTTTTAGTTCGCTGCGGACTGGTAAAATGTGTGACGTCGGCGCATGGCGATCCGGAAAATGTGGAAGCTTTTTAAATTCTTTTAGATCAGAGCTATTGCTTGATTGCAAGAGCCGTTTGGAACTTTTGAAGGTCAGGTTACACAAGATAAATCATTTATGAACCCGTCTGCAACGGTAACTAGGTTTAGTTTTCCGTTTTCGGTTAAATATTATCTCTGAAAGGGGAGAGAGGTAAAACTTTTCTTCGATTTCGTTGCACACCTTGTCCTTCTACATGTATATAGGATATAGAGGCAGTCGCCAATGCGCTATTTATAGTAACGGTGTCCGCTACGGAAAATGTTGTTATCCCGTGATAGATCAATGGAATTTCAGTGGCCTATGCTTTGTCTCACAATTCATCCAGTTATTACACACACTTTGTTTTAAGCAAAACTCTTTACTCTGTGAGACCAATTTTCTACATCAACCGTCTTATATCTTCTGAAAAAAGAAAGAAAAAAAAAAGATAGTTGGATTAAAGATCTTGTTACTGTAACAGCTGACCTTTTAGGGCCCGTATTCACCAGTGACTCTAAATAGCGTTCTTATTCTAAATTAAGAAAGAAAATCCTTCAAGATGACATCTTACTACGGCAAAACCGTTTTAATTAGCTTGATCAAATTTTAAAGTATCTGAGGAAGGGACGGAATGTACATAAATGACAGAAAGTTGCTGAAGAACATTATTAAGAATGGAGACATTTGGCAGTTCTCTATTTTTCAGTATGTTAGTCACGTAAAGCTTGAATGTAAGAAAAGTACACGATCTGTTACGATAGCCTCTCAAGTTAATATTTCGTGTGTCGCACCATTCCAACTCTTTTCCAAGCATTTTCTTTTTATTGTATTTCTGTCGATATAATTATCCCAAGAACCTTCATTTTTAAAGAGCACGCCCGAATGCGTTATTTTGATTGTTTTATCAATCACTAATAGATTAGGATGACGAGGCTTTCCACGCAGCCATGATATTAATTACGACAGATTCCGATTTTAAAGGAGTGAACTTGACCATTCATTTCTCAGCCAAGTGAGCAATAGGCTACTCTTCATATCAATTTGAGCCATGCTCTGTGAAAAGAAGGCTTAATGCATCTGCGAAAAGTATCGACCACGGTCAGCCTGCGCAGTCTGCGCTGGCTGACCTGGGCAGAAAATGTTCGCTATCGGTCAATTTTCTATATGTTCACGGACCAGTCTACCTCATGGTTGAGTCGGATGTTGAAAAAAGTGGCTGCTATGGATCCATAATTATATGATGGCTTGATTGCTTTAATGTATCACGGATATGCATTAAGCTCCCTTTTACAAGAGTATGGCTCGTTTTAAACTATTCTCTTTTTTATGTGGACCATTGGCTATTATAGAAACACAAGTATCATCTGCAAATAGCTTAATTCCAGGGTGAATGTCATCAACTGTGTCCTTTGAGTCAACCAGAAAAAGCAACGGGCCAAGATTAAAGTCTTGGAGAACTTCTGCTCTAATATTAGCTGGCTCAGATACTCCCTCATGCAAGAGAACTCAGACACATGTTTGTAAGATAGTCACAAAACCATCCAAGTTTCATTTTCTTGTGTAAATCTGTCTATTTTGATTTACGTGTCGAAAGACCTTCTCAAAAGTGGGTGCTTTTGTGTACACTTAAATTGTCTGTAAAAAAAAAAAGTTGGCTACTTGATAAAAGTTTCTTCCAATGTGACAAAGTTAACAACTTGTTAATTCAGGGGGAGATATTTTGTACTTCACCATAAAGATTTCATTTTTTCGTTTTAATCTTTTCGTTTTGTGCGTGTCAAAAGGTATTCTCAGAAGTAGTAACAAGGTTTATTTTGAGTGTAGAACACCTGATATGTTTTTAACAAAATTATTGTGCACAAAAATAGCCGCGTTTTATATTCCAAAAAATGAACCGTGCTCTATGAAAAGGGGGCTCAATGCATCTGCAAAAAGTATCGACTCAGATCAGCCTTCTCAGTCCACGCAAGCCGATCTGGGTCGAACTTTTTGCTTTTCGTAAATTTCCTGCATGTCCAAGGACCGTACCGACTCATAATTTATTTGGTTGTTGGACAAAATGGATTTTATGGATCCAAAATTATGCTATGAGTGGCTTGGTATAATACATTGCGGAGATGCATTAAACCTCCTTTTGCCAGAGCATTACCCAAACATTTATTATGAAACGTTGCTAATCTTATGGTGGGGCAATCTCAAATTAGTTAACATTTAGATCTACTTGAACTAAAAGCGTTTTAACAAGTCAAATACATCTCATTCCTGAAAAAAAAAAATCAGCAGATGACCGTATGTGTGTGTGTGTATATATGTGTGTGTGTATGGGGGGGGGGGGGGGGGGTTTGATCCACAATACAATAATAATTATTATTTTCCTTCATGAATGAATATGAATGAATATGAATAGAAAAAACATTGTTCCAAAAGGCGAGGGTAGCCATTGAGAGAAATATCTCCTTTTGCAACATTGTTTTCACAACTGGTCTGCTGCCACACGAACAATGGCCTGCAGATGGTGATCAGTTTAGCATACCTTTTTACAATGCTTGTAGATTGCACAATGCTGATTGATAGAGTTGGGAGGATACGACCTGATAAAGATACCACAAGCCAGACAAGCCTAACAAAAATAACAGTTTAACCCTTATCCTGCTAAATAAGTAAAATGAAACTTTCAAGCCGATGGTAAAAACCCAAATTTTGCTGTTTCAAGGGTATCTCCTTACCAGACAGTGTAGATCTAAGATCAGACTCTACGTTCTGTGCAGTCTGATCTTGATCTACTCTGTCCGCAAAAGGTCAGTGAGTCGCGCTTTGCAGTCTAAGGGTTAAATTATCTGGCTTAGTTTTTATTTGTTTGTTCTGTTTGGGGTGGAACGCCGTTTTCAACATTATTTCAGTGATATGATATTATGGTGAACAGTCGCCTCTCAATGCGTTCCTGGAACCTTTTAAACTAGTACTTCGCATAACACTCTTCACGGAGCACGTGATGCATTCTTACATAACCATCGTCGAAACAAGTATCAGCATGGATGAAGAATGAATATTATCGCAATGGCTTTCACCAACTTTGAAAAGACCATGGCCGAGCAGGGATTCGAAGTTAGACCTGTTTGATTACCCGCCCTAAAAATTGTAGGCTGAGGTTATGTGATTGGAAAAGTAGACTCAGTCTAACAGACAATGCCCAATTCATGCAAAAAAAAAAAAACATTTAGAAAACTAGAAATAGGTGTGTGAGAGACACGGATGCCCCCGCTAAATGGTATTGGTCATAGGTATGTCATATGAGAGAAACAGTAGGTATTACAGAAAATTGTTGTTTTGGATAACAGCTTAGACAGGGTTAACACTGGTGGTATATCACTTCTTGTTGACATAGCAGCCAGCAGCCATTACATAAAGATGAAAAAGAGGTTCATGACAAATTCATTCAAAATTTCAATGATGCCATAAATCATGGAATTTTTTAAGAGAAGTTTATATTGATTTTAGAATGGATCAAATACAATATTGTTGTTGTAATGGTACAAACTTGAGCCAAATGTTCTATGATAATTGATGAATCTATTCTTAAATGCACCAGTTACGCTGCATGCAAGGTCACCCAAGTTTGTCATTTGACCTTCAACTGTGACCTTGAACTTGGGCATATCAGAACAAACTTTTTGCATGGCTCTAAAACTCTTAAAGCATGACAGCTATACAAATTTACTTGAAGTCTATCTGTTAATTTAGTAGATATGCTCTGGACAATATCAATTTTGTCTTTTGACCTTTAATGTTGATCTTGACCTTAAACCCATCAGAAGAAAATTCTTGCATGACACTAGTACTCAAAATGGGGAACAAGTTTGCCAAGTTATTTTGAAATTCATTGATAAATGTAGAAGTGGTGCTCCGGACAAGGTCAATTTCATCGTTTGACCTTCAACTGTGACATTGACCTTGGGCGTATCGACACGAACTTTTCGCATGACACTAGTACGTGTTAAGGAGAACAAGTGTGCAAAGTTTTTTTGAAATCCATTGATAACTGTAGAAGTTATGCTCCGGACAAGATCAATTTAAACATTTGACCTTCAATTGTGACCTTGACCTTGGGCGTATCGAAACAAACTTTTCGCATGACACTAGTACTTGTTAAGGAGAACAAGTGTGCGAAGATTTTTTGAAATCCATTGATAAATGTAGAAGTTATGCTCCGGACAAGGTCAGTTTAAACATCTGACCTTCAACCGTGACCTTGACGTTGGGCATATCGAAACAAACTTTTCGCATGACACTAGTACTTGTTATGGAGAACAATTGTGCAAAATTATTTTGAAATCCATTGATAAATGTAGAAGTTATACTCCGGACAAGAATGGGACACACACTCTAACGCACACACGCACACACACACACGCACACACACACGCACGCACACACAAACACACACACACACAGACGGACACAGGTAACTCTGTATCCCCCCCCCCCCATTTCATGGCGGGGGCATAAAAAGGATCTGGCCAATTCTAATGCGAGACCGTTTTCACCAAACTATCCCACTCACTGTGACATAATTACAGCCAGTTCGTTTGGGCTCTGCTAAGAAGAGAATGCTATTCACAGAAGCGATTAGAATAGAAAGTCAATCGAACGAATTTAGAATCATTCAACATGGCGGCTTTTTACAACAAACTGCCGTTGTTTGTAGAAGAATGGCTATTTCATGAGAATGACACTAGCTTCTTCTGTCTAAACAGGCCTTGAACAATCCCCAAAATAGCAGCTTTGTATTCATCAGTGTAAGTCGAATAAGTGATAAAATATATATACTTTTTTAAACCAATTCGAGAAATATTAGAACGTTTCGAACCCAAGACATTTCGCCCCTAAAAATTCTGAGGGCAATTCAAGATATGCGGAGGAATTAATCAGTATTTACCGTATATTTACCACCGCAAATTGGATACTGAGCAAGAGCAATCTTTTCAGCAAGTAAAAACACGAATATTTGCACATGACAACAAAAAAACAAATGTCAACTGAAAAGAAACCATTCTTCAACTCGCGTTTCGTTGGCCGCTTCTGCCATTTTGTTTCGAATCTCTGCCGGCTCTTCCAAATATCGAGTGGAAGAGACGGCAGAGCTTCTAAAAGCGGAAGACGCCCAATCGAACGCACCGGAATATCTCCTCCAATTCTGGCAGCTCTACCGTTGGCCCAAACGAACCGGCTAATAGTGTAGACCTAATATCAGACTAATCGTTACGTCTGTCTGATTTAGATTTTCACTGGTCGAATACCTCCATAAAAAAATTTGTTCCAAGACTAACTAAATTAAATGGTGAGGGTTAAGTATTTTCAAAACGTGATTAAGAAGAAGAGGGAGTTTTATCTGTGTTAGTTGACAAAAATCCAAATGTAAACAATCCAGTTGTGCAATGTACAATATCAATAACCTTTAACTCTTTACCAAATGACAAAATTTTAGACTTATTCATATTGAAAGCAATGGCAGACAATTCCAATGCAGCTCAAATGGTGCATTTTTTCTTTGATAGGGTAGAAAACATTGTTGGAAAAGGAGAAAATGCTGGTTACCAGCATTTTCTCCTTTTCCCACAATGTTTTCAGAATGCTTCTTCATCAGAGTCGTTAAAAGTCGGCCTTTTATGGTAAAGCGTTGATCTTTAACAACGACAAAACTTTAAACTTGTTAATACTGAAGCATTTACAGGTGACAAATTAAGTACGACTTGGCCTCGGAAGGGTAGAAAACCTTGTGGTAACCAGCATTTCACCTTTTCCCATAATGTTTTATACAGCTCCTCCCTTAAAGTAAAAACACCTGCCAAAGATAAAAAAGCAGGATTTAAAATGCATTAAAATCATAGCATTTTAAAGTATGGAAATTATTGTGAAGATGACAATCTGTTATTGTACGGTCGGTCCAAGTGTGAGTCGCTGACAGAGAAATTAATCAAAACTAGATTAAAAGCTGTCAGGTCATTCTATCTTTTGTTTACTTTTTGCCTGATTTTAAAAATATTCTTTTCCCAGCGACTAACTCTTGGACCGACCACACAATAACAGACTGTCATCTTTACAAATGCACTTTAGCACCTGCATTGTTTTTGGTCGCTATTGTGCCCTTTAGGTCATTTAGAATACTTGATTGTTTGGTAAAGGGTTAAACAAACCACTCAGTGTCTTTACGACTCTAAAACTGCCTGCATGTGACGTGCATATAGTTTAAATATGTATGCAATCATTGTCTGCTATTATGTCTTTCTCGTATAGGATCGTCCTTGGTATTGCGGTTGTGTTCACAAACCAATTGCCCCGAGACTGATTTGCCTTGGCACACCTATTCACAAACCAGTTTGCCCCGACTACTGCGCATCAAGAGCCAACTTAAGTGGAAATGGTTTTTAGCTAGGCACCTCTTTCCTAACTGATATAATGGTAAACGATAAAGAAAACGTGATAAGTTGGACTATTATCCTACTATTGCTGAAAAATCGTTGAAAACTCTGTAAAAGACCGGTTGATTCAAACCAGTTACAAGCTATGTTTTTTTTTTTGTAAACCCTTTACCACACTATTACGAGTTTAACGATCCTGAAGAAGGCTTTTGAAAACAATGTGGGGTAAATGCTGGTAACCAGCATTTTCTCCCTTTCCCACAACGTTTTCTACCGTATCAAAGATAGAAACCATCATTTGAGCTACCGTTATTTTATCGTCTGCAAATGCTTTGAGTATGCACACAAGTCTAGAAATGTTGTCATTTGGTAAAGAATTAATTGCGATATAAAATTTCCTACCCTAGTAGATAATCATTTTCGTGGAAGTACTTTCGTATTTCATGTAGATTTACAAGGAAAAAAAAAAACACAAAAGTAGAACCAGTCCGATCAATGTGCGATCAATGTCTATAGACCTTTGGACCATTATTGTGAGTGCATGGTAATCCTTTATCGTGCAGGCCTGTCAGATAAACCTTGAGACAGCATGTAAACACGACACAAAAAGAGAAACATAGAAGTAAAGTGGAAACGTCTTCTCAATTCAATACAGCAAAATTCGAGAGAAAAAAAAAAATAGTTATCTTCCAATATCTAAAACATATCAAATTTTCCAAACAACGATTTTTTCTACCAATAAAGTAAACCTTTCCATAGAGTATCACTTGTTAATGTTTTTTTTTCTATGCAATTACAAAGAAAATAAAGCGAAAGTAGAAGCTCAATAATTCAGAGAAAGGCTGGCGATAGTTCCACCCTCCCTTCTCCCTTCACCCACACAGACTTCGCCAACCTAGATATTTAACCCTTTACCAAACAATTCTATATTTCCACGACCTTGAGAAAAGACAGCTTTTGAAAATATTGAGGACAGAAGAAAATGCCGGTATCCAGCATTCTTTTTCCTTTTTCAACAATGTTTTTTACCCTTTCAAAGACAAAACCCATCATTTAGGCCACATCAATTTTGTCGTCTGCAATTGTTTGTAATAAGGATTAGTCTAAAATATTGTTCTCTGGTACATATCGTAGTTAATTGATCTAGCAAAGATTGGTACACGCATAAAAAGGAGACGTTGGATGCCACAATAAAGTCGCCTGTACACCGTTTGTATGGAGGAGTCTGAAATGTTGTCCCCTTGTCAACCGAGTCAGTAGTCTTAGATCTAGCGAAAACTGGTACACGACATAAAGAAGAGACATTGGAAGGACAGAAATACGTCTTTCTACCTTGATGTGGTTACAGTATAGGAAAAGGAGGACAAGCAACCGATCCATTACCCAAAGTGAGTTCAAAATCCGTTTGCCTTTCAGGATTGACAAGCTTCGTATTTGACAATGGGTTGAAAACATCTCATTTAGGTAACCATGACTGTGACATATTCTGAGTTGTTTTAGATCAACAACATCTTTTTGGAATATTTAATAAAAACTAAATATTGATGTATCTATGTGAATATAATTGAGCCATGCTCTGTGAAAGGGAGCTTAATGCATCTAAAAAAGTATCGACCTATGCAGTCTGACATGGGCCGGAACTTTTTTTGCTTTTGATCAATTTTCTTCATTTCAAAAGACCATTCTACCTCGTGATTCAGTCATTTATTTGACAAAATGGTTTTTCAGGATCCATTATTATGGGAAGATGTATAGAGCCCCCTTTTCACAGAGCATGGCTCATATCGAGAAGGTTTGAGGAAAACGTTGTGGGAAAAAATGAGAAATTACTCATAATAAATCATTTCTTCATAGATATGTCTGAGTAGGCGTACAGCTAACTCAACAGTACTTTGTAGTAAATGCTGAATGGTTCTTAATTAACCTTTTACAGCTGAAAAAGGTACAGAACTTGAGACCCAGAGGGTTGGTGGTTCGAATCCACAGCTCGGCCGATTTCTTTCCGAGGATTGATGATAGTAATTGCGTTACGATTCATTCTTCTCGCTCCGCTGATCACTGTTTCGACGATGGTTATGTGGGTAAGCAGTCAATGGCTTAGGAGGACTATTGTGCTAACTAGTGGCAAAAGAAAAACTCCACAAAAGCAAGAACAGGTTCGCTTGCCGCCAAGATATATCTGATATAAGGCTGAAAACAATACCGTTGAACACCATACAAAGAAATAAACAAATACATCCTGTATATTTTTCAAATATCGTTCGATATTGTATCTGTAAAACTATGAATATTCAATCATTAAGACATACACAACAATCAGTGATTTCGAGGTTTTTACATTGCTTTCAAAAGCGATTTACAGATAGTGCTGCTGGAGGGATCTCCTCCACATGGGAGAAAGGGTTACATATAGGGGCTATAAGTTAAAATTATGAACCTTCAAAACGATTATTCTTCAAAAATCTATTTAAACACATTTTTCGAAAACCATTTGGATCTAGTATTTATCTATTGAAATATTTTTGTCGTCAATCACAGCTAACACCCTTTCCCCACACAATAAATCGATTCACCTTTTCCCGAATACAAATCCAACTTGCACGTGAAGTATGTCTCCCTCTACTAGAAGAAACAATTTAATACTTGTCCATTTTGAGAGTATTTGCAGACGACATATTACATGTTGCTCAGGTAGAGATTTTTTTTTTTTTGCCGTAGCTGACTGTGCTGGCTTTTTACCTACTTTTTGGTACTGATAACAAATAAATAAAAACAACTTTGTGATCGGTCAAAAATGTGGACATGTTTATTTCAAGGACTCCTGTCTATTTGCTGGCAAATTTACGCCGTCTATCTTTTGTGAGATTAGAAGAAAATGCTGGCTACCAGCATTTTCCCATTTTCTCTATAAGGTATTCGAAGCCTCCGTCCCCCGGTTCGTAAAACATCGAGATTGTTTGATAAAAAGATAGAACTTTACAATTCAAGTAGCGCATGATGAAGATCAATGATAAGAACACACTTTCTGCGAAGTCCGATCGTCATCTTCATCTGCCCATTTCTCTTTAAGGGCAAAGATTAACGTACATATCCCCAAGAAAATGAAAGAAAGCAATTATACCATATGCATATTTACTACGTTCTCAGAGCTGTTGAAACTAAAACTGATACAAGAACAGCGCATAGTGCCCTAAGAGCTAATTTTTACGAGATTACCAAGTGAGGTCTGGATATGTAGAGAGTTGGTTGAGAGAGTTTCTTAGCTATGGAACTACCTTTTAAATAGAAGATCAGGTATTTTGAATTTTTGATTACGCAATCCTCTTTTGTATTATTTATCTTTCCGATTGACCCGAGACAAAATTAATCTTCGCCTGTGTAGTTAGAATATAAACATGTGGTCATGTATAATCACCTAATTATAGCCAGGATACGCACGAGATTGAAATCAAATAATAAAATGGGATGGTTTCATAATAGTCAAACTAATAAGACGTGCATGTACACGTGCACATCGGGCCATTGCGTTGTAAGCCATTCCGGCGAAATGAAGTTACTTCAGTTCAAATATATCATTTTAGCATAGGGTATTACATGCAGAATAACTGAACGCTCCTCTAC
The DNA here is from genome assembly GCA_945859785.2 of Tridacna gigas. Classification (NCBI taxonomy): domain Eukaryota; kingdom Metazoa; phylum Mollusca; class Bivalvia; order Cardiida; family Cardiidae; genus Tridacna; species Tridacna gigas. The sequence goes on from OX244029.2 coordinate 36,076,448, forward strand.
AGTTATAGATGCCATTATTATTTCAAATAGTGTTGGATAATACAAATCTGATTGTTATATTACAGAGTGAGTGACCACAGAGCAACGTTTGTTTTTCATCTGTTAATGAAAGCCATAAATATTTGACAAGTTTTAAACTGCAATAGAGCAAATTTTAGCCGTCTTAACGATTAACTGAACAATAAAATTGGGATTTTATTGACTATCTTACAGTTGACGACTCTTTTTTATTTATTATTTTGAAAAATTAACAGAAATTATTTTGAATCATATCTCTGAATGTAGCCTTTTCCATCGAAAATTGTTACAATTAGACTATGTGACACATCTTTGTATTATTCAGACCTAGCACGATTCACAAAATGCCGCGACAAAGAAAGATTGCACTAACAACTAATACCAAAAGTAGTTAGAATAAACATTTAAAGATGCGCAACAAAGTAGACAATTTAAAGAAATTTGAAAAAAAAGGGGCTTCGATGACCAAGTAGAATAAAAAATGGAAGTTCGAACTACAGCAGACATTTTTGGAAAACATTGAAAGACCTCATGAACAATTTTAAGTCAACTGATTCTGTCCCTGTGCTTAGTTGCAAAATCAGTCGCCAGTAGGGAAATATTCATCAATATGACGAAAAAAAAAAAAAAAAAAGCACTTTACAACTGTATTTTCTATAGGCGAATGATGGAACACAACACAAGGGAGACAATTGAATTAACAATGAAAGTATGACGAGTATACGATAATTAGTAATCCCTTCTCTTCCATCAGTTCACTTTTTTTGACTTATGACACTTAAGGACATATGCCACAGTTTTTTTCCTACGGACAGAATATTTTTCATTGTCGCTCAGATGGTAATAATGTATGCGGAGTAAAAAGCTAAAAAGAGAATCATATGTTGCGAAGCAAAATACAAAGATACAGTTATTATAAGGGGATAACTCTTGCCAAAATTACAGAAAACAGGACTTTAATTTCAAACCTAAATAAAAAGTTCCTAAGATAATACTACTGCTCAAATAAATGATTATTGTTAGAAATGTGATGTTTGCCAATAGTAAAGAGGATATATCGAAAGAATAAAGGCACTAGACAGATCACAGTATCAATAAGAAATGGTCTTGCGTGTCAACATGGACTTATTTAAACAAAAATCAGTGGACAGATGTTTTTTTTTTTTTTTTTTTTAATTTGCACAGAAAATAGCGCTTTCTTACATCTTTAAAAAAAAAAAAAAAAAGTATACCATGCTGGGCATTTGTAAGAGATACAGCGAATTTTAAAGACAAATTGAAGTAATGAGCTACAGTGTACCTCCCTTTATAATAAAACGTCTAATTGGGCATAACACTGTGGATTCCATAGGGAATGAATAAAATACTGTGAAAAACAAAGAACGGTAGAGTGTTGTTTTTCAAAGTATTTTGAAAGATAGAATGTTGGTTTTTCAGAATATTTTGGCGTGATTTGGAACCCCATCATCTATAAATCTCCCATTTTTCTTCTGCGTCTCTGATTTCCAGATATTTAAAAGGCAATCGGCATATTACAAATAAGAATATACTGTTTTTCTGTCATGCTAACCCAGTGTGATACTATAGAGTATACAAAAGAGAAATGCGCACACTGACGAGCAGGAAAAATTGTGGCATATGTCCTTAAGTTAAAAAATGGTTACTATCTTGAACATTCATGATTAACCAAACAATAGTCACAGTCATCTATTACTAACAGACGGACAGACAAATACTTTTATTCTCAAATCTATAACATAGATACAAGAGAAAATAAATAAGTAGTAAATGATCATTGTGTCATGTGACAATGGGTATTTTCAGGATCATGGCAAGGCACGTTCTTATATGAACATGAATGAATGATAAGAATGAGGGCGACAGCAGTCCTCAAAATATGTCGCTTGGTATTGACCCTCATCTCTACGGTCATGAGTACCATTCCCCATAAGAACAGGGCTGAAGACGCAGAATAGTTATTTATTGTGGATATGCACTGTAAACACAAATCTATGTACACAGTAGTAGAATAGTTTCTGAAGGACGAGTCTTTGATATCACAAAGTAAAATGTTTTCTTACCCGAGAGGTGAGGGTCTATATGCTATTGAACAGGTGTAAGTCCGTTTTCTAAAAATATCACCCATTGCATGGAACTATACTGCCTAACTTAAGCACGTAGTATTTTATTGTTTGAATGGGATCGACCTTGACTGCATAAGTTCGGTTATGCCTAACTTTAAAAAAGAAACATTGCGTTAGAAATCCTGTGGTTTCTTTCCTTTATTTAGACAAGCTACACCAGTTCTCTAATTTATCTCTATCTCTCAACAAATACCAACTAGAAATAGAAGGACAATGGTATGCACACCTGTCTTTTTGCATTGATAGGAACGATTTAAACAATGCACGTATGACAAGTAAATCCAACCAAATCATGGAAAATCCATGTGATAAAGGCAGAAAAAGCCAAAATGTGTGAAAATCATTGTTTTACTAAAGTTTCACGGTGCAGTAAATAACTTTACAAAGCGATTACACCTATCTTCTTTCGTGTCGGTAAATGGGCCGTTCTTTTGTGTCAGCACCGAGAACGCCGATTTTCCAATTTCTGTGCGTAAATTTTTAACCGTTATCCATTATTTAGATGAAAGATTAAATCAAATAATTTACTGCATATCTTTGATTTAAAATAATTACCAATAACAAATGGGGCATACCGGTTTGCATGAAGATCGGTTGGTAATGGACAATACTTCTGAATAAAAACAGCTTTGAATAGCCTCACAAAATCTTGAAAAAGTGGTAAAAAGAGACTCTATTACCTCTAAAATATTGTTTAAATGTCAAATTCGTCTAGAATAAGCACATTTTACTGAAAAAAAAAGCTTCTTTTCTGTTCTCGTCGGTTCCTGTCTGTTCCCGTCGGTTCTTGTCTGTTTTTAGTTGCAACAACCGCGCATGTGCAAAGTAAATTATTGCGCAATCAAAGTTTCTCAAAAAATCTGACCCGAAAATATAGCATATTTCTTATGCGTCCACACGAAGACTGCAGAGCTTTTTAAAATGAAAAAAAAAAAAAAAAATGCATAAACTGTCAGAATGTTGTCTAAACCTAGCGTATATGACCATTTGTGGTTTTAGTTTAGAATTTATCGTTGGTAGAATTGCAAAAGAAAAATACACATTTCGCGTTTTTGTCAAAAATCACAATATCGAGGGGTGAATGCGAAAATATTCCATCTGCATTTTGGAAAATATAACAGGAGAGGGGAAAGAAACTAAATTCTGTGAAAAGCGTTGTTAGATCGTCTTCTTTAATTATGTTGTGCTGAATTCATGCTGTAAGCTCAACACAGCATATCGAAACAAGATGATTCAATTATTCTCTTCACAGAAATGAGAAGTGTTTTTTCCTCTCCTGTAAAATTGTTCGAAACGCAGATGGAATAGTTTAGTATTCACCCCTCGATATACGCTAAAGATTTTGTGATTTTACGAAAGCTTTATCTTTGTTCTTTAAAAGTTTAGCTACTTGGAGTGTGTTAGCTCCTGTTTTCGCCGGGTTGCTCGCCAGGGGAGATAATTTCCCGGGTCAGCCATTTTGTTGTGCTACTCATCGGGGAAGGGTGGAAAACGAAAGTAGAACAAATCCGAAGAATATTGCAAAGTGTGTCGATATTTAGCTATTTTTATTGTTATTCAAATGTATAAAATTGTTTTCCTAAATGATTGCATGCATGCAATTGTAAAATGCCGGCTACGTTAGCGAATATTCTGCAAAAACAATTATTCTGTTCGTACCCGATTTTTTTCGTACTACAGTTGCTGAATTATGGTAAATACTTAAGTTGCTGTTGTCCTTAGTATTCATGAATATATATATTGAGATAATTATGGTTATACATAACTGAAAGCGTATTTAAGAGGAAAGGGGGTGGTTTTACCCAAGAATTTCTGAGATTCACTCATAGAGTGATTTAATTTTCTCTTTTAAAATCAATCATTTTCGCAATTTCTCTGATGCTAGATACACCATTTTGAGACTGTCTCGAATTGAAAAAAAACTTGCAGATGTCAATTTAAAACTTGAAAAAATGGAAATTAAATAAGTAGAAGAGGAACCATTGTGGGAAAGGGTGAAACTATCACTAGCAACTTCACCTTTTTCCACAATGTTTTCCATAGCCATCTCCTTCCAATATGTTAAAATGAGTATACATGAGAGAAAAGGGTTAATGCAGTCCTAGTTATTTTCCTGGTAAAGACTGGGTTTCAGTGATAATAAATAGTATTTTTGTAATAAATGATATTTTTTAATTTGACAAATAAGATTCCAAAATAAACATTAATTAAAATGTAGTTTGTGAAGAAAAGTTCTTTCTGTTTTTCAAAGAAGGGATGTAAAATTCAATACATAACAGCTTTAAATGCACTGCATAATCATTTTTTTTCCCCTCATCCCTGCCAGAATGATCCTATCTCCAGACCCAAATTTCGGTAATTGGTAAAGAGTTCAATGGTAAAGAAGTTTGTTTTTATTAGCTACTGAGTTATTAACATTGGAAAAGTGAGTGGGTGGGATAATTTTATAGCATGCAAACTAGCAGTTTTCAAAAGCAAAATCAACTGTTATCTCAACTTTTTGGTAATTTACATGCTTTTAGCATTTCTACACAAAACTAGCACAAAGCATCAAGTAATTGACATCTAAGTAATGAAACAAACCTAAAATATGCTTTTCTTGTCTATTTTGGGGGAATTTTGTTGTTGGGAGGCTTATTTAGAGTCATAATAGTGCTGGAACAACTGATTGCAAGTTCAATTTCAAGGCACATAACAGGTCATTGATGTCCATAGAACTAGTCTGAAGTAGCTAGTATGCTAAAAACTGTTTATAAGGTGGCATGATAAAGTGAGGTTAACTTTTTTTTAAAAAATTTGTAAAAAGCACTTTTTCACGACTGCATTTTCCATTGTTTGTGAGCTGTTTGATTAAACCATATTGAAAGCATTGGTAGACGACCAATTACATTTAGCTCGAATGATGATTTTAATTTTTTAGCTCACCTGAGCACGAAGTGCTCATGGTGAACTATTGTGATCGTGCTGTGTCCGTCGTGCGTCGTGCGTCGTCCGTCGTCGACTTTTTACCTTGTGTACGCTCTAGAGGCCACATTTTCGGTCCGATCCTCATGAAAATTAGTCAGAATGTTTGTCTTGATAAAATCTCGGACGAGTTCGAAATTGGGTCATGTGGGGTCAAACACTAGGTCACTAGGTCAAATCTTCGAAAAACCTTGTGTACGCTCTAGAGGCCGCATTTTCAGTCAGATACTTGTGAAATTTGGTCAGAATGTTTGTCTTGATAAAATCTCGGACGAGTTCGAAATTGGGTCATGTGGGGTCAAAAACTAGGTCACTAGGTCAAATCTTCAAAAAACCTTGTGTACGCTTTAGAGGCCACATTTTCAGTCAGATACTCATGAAACTAGGTCAGAATGTTTGTCTTTATGAAATCTCGGACGAATTTGAAATTGGGTCATGTGGGGTCAAAAACTAGGTCACCAGGTCAAATCTTCGAAAACCCTTGTGTACGCTCTTGAGGCCACATTTTCAGTCCGATCCTCATGAAACTTGGTCAGAATGTTTGTCTTCATAAAATCTGTAACGAGTTGGAAATTGGGTCATGTGGGGTCAAAAACTAGGTCACTAGGTCAAATCTTTGAAAAACCTTGTCTATGCTCTAGAGGCCACATGTTTTAGACAGATACTTGTGAAATTTGGTCAGAATGTTTGTCTTGATAAAATCTCGGACGAGTTTGAAATTGGGTCATGTGGGGTCAAAAACTAAGTCATTAGATCAGATCTTCGGAAAACCTTGTGTACGCTCTAGAGGCCACATTTTCAGTCAGATACTTGTGAAATTTGGTCAGAATGTTTGTCTTGATGTAATCTGAGGCGAGTTCAAAATTGGGTCATGTGGGGTCAAAACTAGGTCACTAGGTCAAATCTTAGAGAAACCTAGTGTGGGCTGTAGAGGCCACCTTTTCAGTCAGATACTTGTGAAACTTGGTCAGAATGTTTGTCTTGGTAAATTCTCACGCAAGTTCGAAATTGGGTCATGTGGGGTCAAAAACTAGGTCTTTAGGTCAAATCTTAGAAAAGCCTAGTGTGGGCTGTAGAGGCCACATTTTCAGTCAGATACTTGTGAAACTTGGTCAGAATGTTTGTCTTGATAAAATCTCGGACGAGTTTGAAATTGGGTCATGTGGGGTAAAAAAACTAGGTCACTAGGTCAGATCTTAGAAAAACCTTGTGTGTGCTCTATAGACCACATTTTCAGTCCCATACTAATAAAACTAAATCAGAATCTTTGTCTTGATGATATCTTGAAATAGAAACTGGGTCACCTCAGTTCAAAAACTAGGTCACCAGGTCAAATCTCAGGAAAACCTTGTGTGCGCTCTAGAGGATACATTTTCAGTCCGATACTCATGAAACTTGGTCAGAATGTTTTTCGTGATAAAAACTCAGATGAGTTCGAAATTGGGTCATGTGGGGTCAAAAGCTAGGTCACTAAGTCAAAGTAATACCTCGTGGGCACTCTAGAAACCACATTTTTTTGCTCAATTGACTTGAAAATTGGTCAGAATGTTTGTCTTAATTAAATCTCAGATGACTTTGAAATTGGGTCATCTGGGTCATAAAGTAGGTCACTAGGTCAAATTAAAGATATACCTTGTGGGCATTCTAGAGGCCACATTTTTTGCTCAATTGATTTGAAAATTGGTCAGAATGTTTGTCTTAATTAGATCTCGGATGAGTTTCAAAATTGGTCCACCTGGGGTCATAAACTAGGTCACTAGGTTGAATCAAATGGTCATAAAGTAGGTCACTAGGTCAAATTAAAGAAAGACCTTGTGGACATTCTAGAGGCCACATTGTTTGATCAATTGACTTGAAAATTGGTCAGAATGTTTATCTTAATTAAATCCCTGACGAGTTGGGGTCATAATCTAGGTCACTAGGTCAAATTAAAGAAATACCTTGTGGGCACTCTAGATGCCATATTTATTGCTCAGTTGACCCGAAAATCGGTCAGAATGTTTGTCTTGATGAAATTTTGGATAACTTCAAAATTGGGTCACTTGGGGACGTAATCTAAGTAAGTCACTAGGTCAAATTAATGAAATACCTTGTGGGCAGTCTAGAGGCCACATTTATTGCTCAATTGTCTTGGAAATTGGTCAGAATCTCTGTCTACATAAAATCTCGGATGAGTTTGAATTTGGGATACCTTGGGTCATAAACTAGGTCACAAGGTCAAATTAAAGAAATACCTTGTGGGCACTTTAGAGGCAACATTTATTTCTGAATTGACTTAAAAATTGGTCAGAATATTTTTCTTGATGAAATTTCAGATGAGTTTGAATTTTGGTCACCTTGGGTCATAAACTAGGTCACTAGGTCAACTAAAAGAAATTTTTTGTGGGCGCTCTAGAGGCTACAATTCTTACTCAGTTGACCTGAAAATTGATCAGCACGTTTGTCTTGATAAAATCTTGGATGAGTTTAAAATTGGGTCACATAGGTCATAAACTAGGTCACTAGGTCAGATTTAAAGAAATATCTTGTGGGCGCTCTAGTGGCCACAATTCTTGCTCAATTGCCCTGACAATTGGTCAGCGTGTTTGTCTTGATAATATCTCGGATGAGTTTGAAATATGGTCACATAGGGTCATAAACTATGTCACTAGGTCAAATTGAAGAAATACATTTTGGACACTCCGGAGGCCACATTTTCAGCTCAATTGACCTGACAATTGGTCAGAATGTTTGTCTTAATGATATAACAAATGAGTTTTAAATTGGATCATTATGACCCTGGAGTGTAAATTTCGCCTATTGACTCAGGTGAGCGATCAAGGGCCATCATGGCCCTCTTGTTACTTTTTTCGTGATTGTTCGGAGTGTGCCGGAGTTTCCCGATGATAGCCGAGTCTCGCTGTTCGATAAGCCGCCTATCGGGTATCTTTACTGTGTTACGCAATGTTATCGTCAGACGGACCCCTTGCTGTCTTTAGGATATACATGTATCCACATAATTTGTGGACCAAAAATATACACCCGAGCTGTTTGATCATGACAGAATCCCTAAGACATCATTTATTTTACAGATCTAACATAGGACCAGACTTTTGATATTCATGAGAATGTTTAGATTCGATTTAAAACTATCAAGATTCAAAGTTAGAAAAAGTTCAGTTTGCTACCCTTTTCTACTCTTCAGCTTTTAGATTCAGATATGTGGTGATTAATGCCATATCAAAAGTATTTTATAGCGATAGTTCACATTCTTGTTTCCTGGCTACTTTAAAACCGTTTCCTGACCTGTATATTTTTTCTTTTGTATAAATAGTTAGTTCGTAACAATTAGTCCAGTAATGGATTAATTGTACATCCGTCCATATTTAAAACAACGCAAACTTTAACAAAAAAAAAAGAATCGCGAAAAAAAAAAGACTGTACTAATAGATTAAAACTGACACATACTATGAATATAATGGGGTAAAAGGAGAAAAACAGACGATTTCTCCTGTAGCCGTGGCTTATAAAATTAGCTGTTGCATTATTAGCAACTATATATCAGTGTCACGAGATTGTGTTATTTAAGCAATACGAATGATGAATACTGCATATAAATATGTCTCTGGACTAAAACTGTTCTAGGATTTTTGAATTTTTAAACTACTGACATGATTGGCTGCAACAAAACATCTCAGCCAATCATATGGCTAGTACTGAGGTTTAGAATTAGAAAACGTGTTTAGAAGCGTGTAAAAGAAATTTGCAAAAAGTCTATCTCGGTTTGATTGATTGATTGTATGGTCTTTAAGGCCATTTTCAAGATTATTTCAGTCATATCGCTACGGCCAGTACACCTATCCATGCTTTCCAGAAGTTTCCTTTACCAGTACTTCGCAAAATATTCTTCCCAAGCCACTGGCAGCTTTCCCACATAACCATCGTCGAAACAATGGTCAGCTATATCTTGGTTTGAACTTCCTGCTAGTGATATCCATGTATGGTTATTTATATATACACTGTCTGCGTCAAACATAGTTTTTTTTTGGGGGGGGAAAAACTTCTTATTTTTTTTTAATCTTTATCATCCCTGTAGACGGAGAGTGTCGACGCGAATCAGTTTGCGCTAATCGGACAGAATGCTTTTGGCATAGGCAATAAGGCCCTTTCTTTTCCATGGCTTAATCTATGGTGAATAATTTGCTTTTACATTACTTTCTGTTTCGTCTTGAGCACATTTTGTTCTCACTTCAGATGCAATGAAAGGAATATTGATTCCTGTAAACATGATAATGCATTGATAGAGTTTAACTCGCATTACAATAATAATTTGTACCTTTTTTTATGTACCAGAATATGAATTAATATATAGGTGGACTTAGATTTTGCCTGAAAAGAAGCATCATTTGGGTATATCGCATTCATCCTTTCTATGATATGCAGCTTTTAGACTTGCCCAAAATGAAAACATTTTGATAGAACTATAGATCGTAGTATACATTGTGAGAAAATGCGACATCTTTCAATGAGTAATTTTTAAGCGTTGCCAAATAGAAATCGCCACACAGTCTATGGAGTATTCGGAGCAAGACATTTTCTTTTCTTTTTTTTTTGTTTCGATCAAAACCAAGTTTAAGTGAATAGTTTCTCATATGCAGAATCTGTAACTTTTCGTGTGTATAAAACCATGTACTCTCACGGTTCAAAGCAGAATTCAAAATTAATATACCAGTATGTGCTATCTATGAATTTTCTTTTCACCTCCTTCCCCATCTTTATCCTAATCATAGAAAGTGTAAACTGTATAAATCAAAAAGTTAAAAACTACACACACACACAAAGAAAAATTTTGAAATAGTGACTAAATTACTCTATCTAGATATAACCTTTTACTCTACGTATCACACGACAGAATTTCCTTTGTTTTTTAATTAAAAGCATTCAAGACAACAGATGTGAGTCAAAATTAAACTTGTTCTTGAAAAGCTAGAAAACATTGTGGGAAAATGAGACATTGCCCATTACAAGCATTTTCCCCGTTTCGCATATTTTCAAAAAGCCTTCCTCCCAGAGTTGTCAAACCATGTTTTAATTGCTACGTAAATTATTTTTTCTTGCAAAAAGTTTAAACCGGTACTTCCTACAACGCCGAATTTTATGCTGAATTCAGCAACCTGATGATGTTGCATATATAAAGAATTTTTTATCTAAAAGGATTTTGACGCATAGGATCAGTTAGGTTCTAGGTCAGAAAGGAGAAAATGCTGGCTATCATGAAATCTGTTGTCTTCATCTGATTTCAATCTGGTCCAGTCAAAAATTTCGTCGTCTTGTAAAAGGTTGTCCATTTCTCAATCAAAAAAAAAGGGGGGGGGGGTTACACTTCTGTGCATTCTGATATTAATCAACAATATCCTTCAGCACTTCCAAATTTAAAGTTGAGCTAAATTCTCTGACAGGTTAGAAAACATTATGGGAAAAGGAGAAATAACTTGTAACAAACAATTTCTCCTTTTTCCACAACGTTTTCAAAAGCTGTCTTTCTTAGGTTGGATTAAACTTGTGATTGTTTGGTAAAGGGTTAAGGGCCGAACATCTGGGATCAGTTTTTGTCTCAGAGAATAAAAACCCTTAAACTGAATAATGAATTAATTACAAACCGACAAATAAAGCTCAGTTATTGCAAATCTAATGCTCTTACGGAAGAAAAATCTTGCCGTACCTGACAGTGTAAAACCAAGATTTTGTGCGGTCTGATAAGACTACACATTCTGTGCAATCTGATATTGATCTACACTATCCTTTAGCAGACAAAGGGTTCAGGTTGAAATCCGAAAAAAAAAACTTCAGCCATACAGTCTAGGCAAGGATTGTAAATTTGAGGCAGGGCTACTGTTACGTAATGTTACGTGTCTCTTATCTTTGATGGCTCCGGGCTATCGATACACGGTTTAAGTTTGCCAAACTCCGGAAACTCCCGAATCTTTACATATGATATCGATTGTCTTCATCGAATTATTGGTATGCGTGACTGCTGATAAGGCATGTCCGCGAAAGTTGGCTATGCAATTCATTAATGGAATTATCATTAACTCTTGTTACACGTGTCATCAATAAACCCGGCCAAGGTGTGAAACCAAGCGGTCACACACCGTGTAAAACAATGCAAATATTATATAATGACACCTGCATGATTGGTTTCATGACCGTTAAAGGGGACTTGATAAGGTCTTTGACCCAGTATGTATTAAAGATTAATTGATTGGTTTTCCGTTTATTTATCGTCGCCACCGGTTTCCCATATTGGCTACTCCCCCCGAATGCTGTTGGGTTTTGTTACGGGGGAAAGGTATATTTTTTGTTTAAAAAAAAAGCCGGACAGAGAAGTTTTCAGCCGTCGTGGTTCGACGGCAGGCCGTGGCTGCATTATAATGAAGCAAAAGGTCTCGTGTTTTGTCAAAATGTTGACCTATCGGCATGGGTAGTTACGCAGCCTAAATCTTGGCAAAGCACTAACTGGCGTTCTAACTGGAAATACGGTTTTGTATCTGGGGAAAAAAAATGAGTCTTCAAAAAGCCATAGAGCGTAAGTGCTGAGATAGAGACTTTGCACTTTGGCTTAAGTTTTGCTTTTTAACACAGACATTAACCTTGATGCCAACACCTAATGAGACTCGCATAGGGGTTAAATAGTAGTTAAAGATCATCTTGAGTCTTACGTTCATTATTTTTCGTATTTAACTACGAAAACTTTGTGACAAACACGGCTGAAATCTAGCCCAAACGCATCCAAAAGTGCAGTTAAAACCCACACAGAGGCACCCCGAAATAAAAAAAATTCTCGGGGAAGGCCCCAACCCCCCTTACGACAGGGGGAAATCCTCCTTTCGTGCCTTCGGCACTTGCTGCTATTCTCCGCCGGACCACTTTCAAAAACGCGGCGACAGGCCTGCATTTGGGATTTTCATAATTACCACTAACGATCTTCCCTTTGTCACATAGTTGTCGCACCTTTTGCAGTTGTGTTTAGGATGGGAATTTCAGTGACAACGTAAATCTCACCGCCTGTTATAGAAATAATTGTATACCCTGATCGTCCACAGTACCAGTTACACCATGTTCCGTAAACCACTCCCAGTTGGTTTATGGGAGTGTTTTACGTTATATTTACACTTTTCGCCATAACTATGATTCTTCCTCCTTTGGTGGTGTTGATCTACCATCAAAATCTATCCTGCAGACACAACTGTTTATGAATGAATTGATTTCATTGGTCCACATTTCACGGGCTGACAATCCGCTATTTCTTATTCGAGCGGCCTTGAACGGGACACAGCAAAAGAAAGTTTAAAAGGGAAATTGGACCTCCACCTGCTTTCGTCCCGAGAATGTCGTCTTCTAACTCTCGAATCGCCTTCTCAGCACCGGACTTTTATCAATGTTTCTTGTACAACCAATTGCAAGACAAATGCCTATATCAGATGGTGTTTTGTCATCCTAGAAAGACACGAATCCAGGCGCAGGTTCAACATGTATCACTGCCATCGGTCGACCAAGTGGATGTAGTTCCAAACAAAGCTGTGTAATCGCGTCGAGTGGATTGAAAATGTCTTTCACTGTCAATAAAGCACGCCTTTTTGTATGATGTCACGGTATGAACCTCTAAAGCAGTCATGCCGTCTCCACGCCTGTTGCCGTCTATCCGTAAAGAATAAACAAAATCTGGACTCATCAGTGGTCGCAATTGGTGGTGTTCCCAATTCACGTGTTCACGGGCAAACTCCAAACGGATCCCTCTGTGATATGGAGTCAACGGAATTTGCACACATGCCCCTTTAGAGAACCGCCGTGATGCATGTAGCCAAGCCCCCGTAGCTCAGTCGCTAACGTACAGGACTTGAGAACAGGAGGTCGCTGGTTTGATCCCCAGCTTGGCTAATTTCTTTCCGAGGATTGATGATAGTCATTGTAACAGGATTCATTCCACTCCCACCGCTGACTATTGTTTCGACGATGATTTCGTGGGAAAGCAGCCAGTGGCGTAGAAAGAATATTGTGCGGAGTACTGGTTAAAGAAACTCCAGGAAAGCTTCGGTAATGCACTGGCCGCCGCGACATAACTGAAATAATGTTGAAAACGGCTTTAAACACCATACAGTCAATCAATCAATCAACCTAGTGCATGTAGACGATTACGTATTGTTTGAGTGGTTACGTTCACACTAGAAGCATTGAGGAGGTCTTTACGTAGCGTGGTTGCGGTCACGAAGTGATTACATCGGGCCTGAAGGACTATAAAATGGTCTTGACGTGCCGTTGTGGAACCATTGATAACCTCCTCTATAACGATGTGCTGAGGAACCAAAGGGCTCTAACCTAATGCTGACGAAACACATGAAACACTCACAAAAGTTTGCCATGACCTTCATGGAACAGTGAGAAAATAGTTTTCACAAGCTAGAGTTACATTTCATCTAGGACGATCTTATTCAATCGAATTCTGTACTTCGTCATCCCCCATTTTTAACTTTGTTTCTCGCTTAATTCTTCTTACTACTTCGAACCCCTCTGATATATGCAACACTTACGCAAAAGTTACGGCAGGGTTTTTGTTCGTAAAGTTACGCAAAAACTTACGCTCGAATCAGTTACGAACTTTTTAGTAAAATGAACTTAACGCTTGTTTTTTTAGAGTTACGTATAAAAACATGTTCGTAACCACCGTAGTTAAACGGGCCCAAGATTTCTATTTCACATGGCAGCCATTCAATCTGGTTTTTCCCTGATTCTTGCACGGAGAAATCCCGCAAAACACAGTTTATCAGATCTCGACACGTACAGGTATCATCCAGTCCGTGTGACAACAGAGCCATCCGTTATGAAAAAGTATGGAAATTATTGTGGAGATAACAATCTGTTACTATAAGGTTGGCCTAAGTGTTAGTCGCTGGCAGAAAAATGAATTTCAAAACCAGGTAAAAATTATACAAAAGATAGAGCGACTTGGCAAATTTTAACCCTTATCCTGCTGAATAAAAGAAATGAAACTTTCAAGCCGATAGTATAAGCCCAAAAATTTCCTGTTTCAAAGGTATTTTTGGAGAAAAGATATCTTCTTATCGGACAGTGTAGATCAAAGATCAGACTGCACGTTTTGTGCAGTCTGATCTTGATCTACGCTGTCCGCAAAAGGTCAGTAAGTCGCGATAAGCAGCCTCATGGTTAACCTAGTTTTGAAATTCATTTTTTTCTAGCGACTAACACTTAGACCGAACTTAAAATAACAGATTGCTATCTTTACTATAATTTTCATACTTTTAAAAAGGTATGAGTTAAACTTAAATGCACCCGCATTGTTTACTCTTGGCCGCTGCTGTGCCTTTAACCTTCTAACCATATGTTTCAAAGTAAGATTGTACCGTCATACTTTTTTTTCTATTGAACACGGAGAATTCTACCACATTAGATGATGGTAGTACAAAATAAAAGAGCTTTTAAAACAATGGTGGACAGCGTTAAGAGGCACTGAAATTTGGATACGAGAAGAACGTATCAAAAGTAAGCTCGCCAGAAGTTGACTCTTTCTCCTAATTGGTTTGCAGGCTATTGAACAGTGAAATTTAGATATCTGTTTTTCAATATTAGATGTTAATCCATCCTGTCGTTGGAAAAGGAGCAGTTGCTACTAAGAAAGGTGTATCTGAAAAGTAGACTGTAGGCCTATTAAAATGGTTTAACGGGTTACGCATAAAAGTATCAAATTACCGGTTAATACAGGAAAAAGAGTATCCGCTATCATGTCCACGACCGGTTTCCCATATTGGCTACTCCCCGCTGAAGGCTGTTGGGTTTTGTTACGGGGGAAAGGTATATTTTTTGTTAAAAAAAAAAAGCCGGACAGAGAAGTTTTCAGCCGTCGTGGTTCGACGGCAGGCCGTGGCTGCATTATAATGAAGCAAAAGGTCTCGCGTTTTGTCATCTCTATATGTTGACCTATCGGCATGGGTAGTTACGCAGCCTAAATGTGACATTGCCGTGGGGTATTGATTAACGGTAGTAACTGTTGAGTATATGGAGTGAAAGGAACCCGCAGATAGACCAGAGGTCAGCAGAATAAACATGTCCTCATTTTTGCACATTTTCACCATTCTCGAATTACCTTTTTTTTTTTCTCTCTCTTTCGGGACTACACAGAAGGTCAAAAGTTAACTTTTGCGCTTAAAAGTGAACCAAGAAGAGACAGCGCTCATCTTTAAGAAATTGCATCTTAGAAGTCGACTAAGTTGTTGTCAGTAAAGGAAGACTAATTCGATATATCGAATGTGTATTTTGTACCTATTTTGTCATACTGAATACATGTACCTTGTTTACTAGTATATCGAAATCCAGTTCCAGTTTATTCTAATTAGGTTTAAAAATAACGAAAATTGCATGCATTTCAAAATTCTATTTTGTCATTTCACAACACTCCTTTTAGCTTACCTGAACAGGGTGCTTGAGGTGAGCTATCGTGATCGGGCTGTGTCCATCTTCCATCGAAATTCGTCCGTCGTCAGCATTTAGTTTGTGTGCACTTTTGAGATCATGAAACTTGGTCAGGATGTTTGTCTTGGAAATATCTCGAAAACCTTGAAAATGGGTCTTCTGATAAAGTCGCATGTAAATAAAGAAAATAATGCTAAAACTAGTGTTTGGTATCTCATAGACTTGTGAAATATATGTTTATTTTATTTTTAGCTCCACTGGCCGAAGGCCAGCAAGCTTACGTCATGGCCCTGTTTTCGCAGTGCGTCTGGGCATTAAGTTTTATAAGCTCACCGGAACACTAAGTGCTCAAAGTGAGCTTTTGTGATACTCATGAAACTGGGTCAGAGTGTTTGTCATGATATTTCGGACAAATTCAAAATTGGGTCATGTTGGTTCAAAATTGGCCAAATCTTAGAAAAAAAAACTTGTATGCACTCTAGAGGCCATATTGGCAGCCTGATACTCATGAAACTAGGTCAGAGTGTTTGTTTTGATGATATCTTAGATAAGTACCAAATTGGGTCACATCCAGCCAAAAAGTAGGCTACAATGCCAAATCTTTGAAAAAACTTGTAATGCACTCTAGAGGCCACATTTTGAGCCTGATACTCTTGAAACCTGATCAGAATAGTTGTTTTATAATATTGTGTGCAAGTTCAAAAATGGGTAACGTCGGGTCAAAAACTAGGTCACTGGGCCAAATCTCAGAAAAACCTTGTGTGCACTGTAGAGGCCACGTTTTCAGCCTAATACTCATGAAACTAGGTCAGATTGTTTGTCTTGATGATATTTCCGACATTCTTGAAATTGTGTCATGTCTGGTAAGAAAAAGTAGGCCACTTCATGACTTGGCCAAATCTTAGAAAAACTTCGTGTGCAGTGTAGGGTCACATTTTCAGCCTGATACTCATGAAAAAAGGTCTAAATGTTTGTCTTTATGATATTTCGGGCATATTTGAAATTTGGTCACGTTGAGTCAAAAAGAAGGTCACTGGGCCAAATCATGGGAAAAAAATGTGAGCACTGTATAGGGCATTTTTTCAGCTTGATACTCTTGAAACTAGATCAGAATAGTTGTCTTGGTAATATCTTTGGGGATTTTGAAAATGGGCCAGTCGGGGTCAAAAACTAGGTCACTGGACCAATTCTTAGAAAAACCTTGTGTGCTCTGTAGGGGCCACATTTTTAGCCTAATGTTCTTGAAGTGAGATCAGAATGTCTGTCTTGATGATATCTCAGACAAGTTTTAATTGGGTCATGTCGGATAAAAAATAAGTCTTGGCCAAATCGTAGAAAAGCCTTTTGTGCACTGTAGGGCCACATTTTCAGCCTGGTACCTATGAAACTAGATCTGAATGTTTGTCTTGATGATATTTCGGAGATATTTGAAATTCACGTCGGCTCAAAATGTAGGTCACTGGACCAAATCCTAGGAAAACCTTGTGAGCACTCCAGTTACAACATTCTCAGCTCGATACTATTGAAACTTACTCAGAATAGTTGTCTTGGTAATATCTTAGAGAATTTTGAAAATGGGCCAGGTCGGGGTCAAAACTATGGCACTGGGCCAAATCTTAGAAAAAACCTTGTGTGCACTGTAGGGCCCACATTTTCAGCTTGATACGCTTGAAGTGAGGTCAGAATGTTTGCCTTGATATCCCAGACAAGTTTGAATTAGGTCATGTCAAGTAAGAAAAGTATGTCACTTGGCCAAATCTTAGAAAAAAATACCTTGTGTGCAGTCCAGAGGCCACAATTTCAGTTTGATACTTGTGAAATATTACCAAAATGTTTGTCTTGATGATATCTCTCACAAGTATGAAATTAGTTAAGTCAGTCAAATAGTAGGTCACTTATACTCGTGTGTTTTACATCATTAAAACCAGGATCTCTTCAGCTTTATCTACCCAGATCACTTTACTCAGGTGAGCGCTTTAGGGCCAATGACCCTCTTGTTTCAAACATCTTCTGTGAAACTACCCGTCCAATTTTGACGAAACTTTACAGAAATTATCCTGCCTCTTCAGAATTTCTTAAAATATTTTGATTCCTGTAAAAGCTCTGGCAACAAATCCGAAAAAAAAATTGAAAGTCTTTGAAAATCTTTTTCCCCAAACCATAAGGTTAGAGCTACCAAATTTGGAATGTAGCTTTATCTAATAGACTTCAACAAGATTCTTATAGCCCAGGGGTCACAAGTTTACGTGGGCTTCTATGGTAAAAACTTCAAAAATGGTATGGTCCTAAAGCATAAGGCCCAGGGCTACCAAATTTGGCATGTAGCTTCATCTAAATGACCTCGACCAAGATTCTTCAAATAGTAGTCCTGGGGCCAAAATTGGCCCTACTCTGGGGGTTACAACTTTTACATTAACTTATATAGTGAAAAATCTTGTTATTCCTTACCATAAGGCCAAGGTCTACCAAAGTTTGCTTGTACATGTGTTTTGTAGCTTCACCTTGTGGGCCTCTACCAAGACCGTTGAAACTTTAGCCCTGGGGTCAAATTTGGCCCCGCCCAGGCAGTCACAGTTTCTACATGGGCTTATATAGTAAAAACGTTGAAAATTTTCTCGTCCCTAACCATAAGACCTAGTGCTACCAAATGTTGCATCAGACATGTTGCATCTCTGAGGTAGACTATCAGAGAACCGTCGCTATACATGCAAGAGAAACATAACATGAAACTCAGTTTCTACCTTGAAGAAAAATGATGTTTTGGACATGTGTAAGAGCCTAATTATTCCAGATATCTACACGAAGTTTTATGAAGGACTTTCAACAGAAAAATCTTTTAAAGATATAGCCTATCTTGCCCTGATATTCAGGAGGGTGGTCAGACTCTGAAAATTACGCAGGACATTGAGATAGGCTGCAGCGTCAAGTGTTTATGTAGATTTATTTTAGTTGTAGATTTATCAGCAATGTTCATTAGTAAGTGTTGATATTTAAGCTGTTTTGCATTTACTAATATGCCCTTTTAGATGACTTTTGTTCAGCAACAATACTTAGCAGCCAGAAGGGCTTATCAGCAAATCTGCCAAACAGGATAATTTTAAGAACTGTTGTTTGAAAGAAGCCGTATACTATAAGTAGTACTCTGCCCAATGTAGATTGAATTGAGTAAAGAAGAATATTTTTAAAACTAGGTTGAATATTTAATCGTCATTTTCTCAAAACTATGAAAAATGCTGATAAGCCCTTTCGGCAATCAATAGGCAATATATATCTATACTCGTGGAAAGTCTTGTAACCTTTTCATATAGTGAAAACTTTAAATATCTTCTTGTTCCTAACCATTAGTCCTAGGGCTACCCAATTTGACAAGTAGCTGCATGTGATAGACCTCTACCAAAATTCTTCAAATTATAGCCCTGGGTCAAAATTGATCCCACCCCAGGGGTCACTAGCCTTACATGGATTTACGTAATGAAAACTTTTAAAACCCTCTCGTTCCTAACCATATGGCATAGGGCTACCAACTTCTGCTTTTGGCATCCAGTGAACCTCCACCAAGATTGTTCAAATTATAGCCCTGTGGTCAAATTAGCCCCGCCCCGGCAAGTCACAAGTTTAAAATGGGCTTCCATATTAAAAAAAAATCAAAAATCTTCTTGTTCCTAACCACAAGACCTAGAGTTACCATTTTTTTTACTCATCAAGATTGTTCAAATCATATCGCTGGGGTAAAAATTGGCCCAAAACCCTCAAGTTACATGTTTTACATAGGCTTTTAATTATCTATAGTGGAAATTTTTAAAATTGTGTTGTACCTGATTGTGAGCTTCAGCTATAACATCTTGTCAGTGTTACCATCTAGTCGGCCTCTTCCAAAATTGTCTAAATTAAAGCCTTTGTGTCAAATTTGACCCACCCCATGGGTCATAAATTTAACATGTGCTTATAGATTGAAAATATCAAAGATATTCTTGCTCGTAATCATTAATATTAGGGCTACCAAATTTGGCACATACATGTAGCTTCATTTAGTGGATCTCTTACGAATTTATTAAAAGATTTAGCCCTGGGATAGAAATTAGCCCTGCCTTTGGGGCCTTTAATTTATTAGGGCTTTAAATTGAGGAACTTTGCAAATCTTTTTGTTTATAACAATTCTGCCTAGACATGTATCATTTGGTATGTCACTTCACCTTGTGGATCTCTACCAGGCTTTGAGTGATTATAGCTCTGTGGTCAAAAATGGCCTCAACCTGGGTTTATGACTTTCACATGGGCATTTATAGAGAAAACTTTGAAAAATCTTCTTGTTTACAATCATTTGGCCCAGAACGGTAACGCTTGGTATGGTTTGTGCTTATTTTACAGTGGAGCCCAGCCGGGTAGCTCAGTGGTTATCTGACTTGGAACCTTGTGGTTGCGAGTTCGATACTCGGTTGAGGCAAACGTCCTTTCCGTCGATCGATTTTTCGCCTCCCACCTCTGATTCATGTGGGAAAAGTTGTCAGTGACTTTGAAAGAAAGTTGCGTCAGTACTGGTGTCAGTAAGCCATGAAACACATGCATATGTGCACTGACCGCCGTGATATCACCTTAGGTTTTAAAATGGCGTTAAACTCAAATACAACCAAAACAGTTATTTTACAGTGGAGCGATACAGGGCCATCATGGCCCTCTTGATATCGAACTTGTTGACTGAAACATATATTATGCTCCCCAAAGCTCGCATCATATGATTCTGGTCAACTCGTTTAATATAAATAGCACATGGACATTTGTGTAACATCCTCTATTTCAGACACAAGATTTTAGCAGAAATGGAATCCATGTCTTCAAATGGCAGCTCTGAGCCTATTTCAGTAACCAACGCCGCTCATTCTGCCAAACAAAATGATTTGTTTTGCTCTCATGAACTGTCTGATGGATGGCAAAGAGAGTTAAAACTTGAAGATAGTATGCTACAATTGTTTGACGCTGGCCTTTGGACGGACGTTTCCTTTCGATGCTCAAACCAAAGTGAGGAAAATCCTGATGACAGAATTCATGCACATAAAATAGTTCTTGCT
Source organism: Tridacna gigas (assembly GCA_945859785.2). Classification (NCBI taxonomy): domain Eukaryota; kingdom Metazoa; phylum Mollusca; class Bivalvia; order Cardiida; family Cardiidae; genus Tridacna; species Tridacna gigas. The sequence goes on from OX244029.2 coordinate 36,097,104, forward strand.
GCCAGAAGTCCAGTTTTCCAGGCCATGTTTTTTGGACCATGTAGAGATAATGAAACAGTGATAACCATACAAGATACAGACAATCGGAGCTTCAGATTGTTCTTAAGGTAAGGAGTTTCAGCTCCACTTACTGAAGGCCAGTGAGTTCATGCTATGGCCCTATGTCCGTCTTGTGTGCGTCCGTCAGTGTGTGCATCTATCACATCTTTTATGGGATTACATGGTGAAAATCTTCTGATTCCTAAGCATCAGGTCTAGGGCCATTATATATGATATGTAGCTCCACTCTATTGGCCTCTACCAAGGATGTTCATATCATAACCTTTGGGTCAAACTTTTGCCTAATCGTAAACCCTAAGGCTACCAAATCTTGCAAGTAGTCTCATCTTGTTAAACCTCAACCAAGAATGTTCAAAGTATAGCCCTAAAGTAAAAATTTGCCCTGCACCAGGAGTCAGAAGTTCTACAGGGTGTCTTGTGCTTTTTCCAGCCGGAGGTTTTTGCCGGTCTTGGTAACAAAACTTGGGGGTACGCTTACATATATGGGTGTCCAAAGCTAAATAACATGATTACACTTCGATATCAGTTATAATGACTCTTAAAATGTTTTTTTATACAATACACAGACACGAGTTTTCACAGATACACAGTTTTGAGCTTTGGAAAATCTGCGGGAAAAGGAAAAATCATTGTTATAATCTCTTCTTTTTGACAATTTTGAATCTTCAGCAGATTCGTGTTTTGTTACTTAAAAAAGCACTTTAGCTATTCGCAATAGAACGTTCCTGATTAGCAAACTTGTAACCCTTTGTCTCCCCTAATGGTCTGACAAGTGATAGGAAGATGGATATCAGGCTGCCAGGCTGTTTTTGGAATCGGAAAACCCCTGCCCAAAGAAGTGATTGTAAACATTGGCCGCAAGAAATTCGTGGATTAGACGTTTTTTTTTTTTTTTCTTTTTAGCTGGTGAGCTTTTTTGATTGTGCTGTGTCCGCCATTCGTTGTCTGCCGTCAACTTTTACCTTACGTGCGCTCTAGAGACCACATTTTCAGTCGGATACTCATGAAAGTTGGTAAGAACGGTTGTCTTGAATAATACCTCATATGAGTACGAAAATTGATTACATTGGGTCAAAAAGTAGGTCACTGGGTCAAATCTTTGAAAAGAAAATCTTGTGTATTCTCTACAGGCAACCATATTAGTCAATACTCAGGAAAGTTGTTCAGAATATTTGTTTTAAAGAATAGATGTTTTGAACGAGTTTGAAAATTGGCAATGTCTGGTCAAAAAGTAGGGCACTGGGTCAAATCTTAGGAAAACCTTGTGTACATTCTAGAGGCCTTATTTTCAGTCCGATACTCATACTCATGCAAGTTGGTCAGAATTATTGTCTTGAAGATGTCTTAGACAAGTTCGAAGATGGGTCACATCAGGTCAGAAAGTAGACCAATTTTATCCAACACCAATGAAAATTGGTTAGAATGGTTGTCCTCATTATATTATCAGAAGAGTTTGAAAATGGGTCATGTTGCATCAAAAAGTAGGAACCTGAGACGAGGCTTAGAAAAAACATTGTGTAGATTCTAGAGGCAGCATTTTGTGTCCAGTTCCCATTAAAGTTGGTCTGGATATTAATTTGTCTTTATGTTATCTTAGTAACAGATCATGTAAGATAAAAGGCAGGTAACAGGGTTTCAGTTCATATTTGAAAATATGATAGATATAGGTCCAAAGTTTCTTTCAGCACTACCCACACCTATGACCGTAAAGTCAATTGAGAGCTCATATTTTCCAAACTATTAGTAAATGATGGATTTGGTCCATATCTGGTATGATGATAGATATATACACATGAGCATTAATTAAGCACCACCCATGTTCAATGAACGCTACCTTATAACTGTTCAACAGAATGTAGTTGCCATTCATGATACGGAAACCTAAGGCTTGGTTAAAAATTCGTTATCGAAACACTCCAAGGTGTCAACCCATCAACTAACAACACGGCTTTTACTTTTAACTGTAATTTATTTGCATTTAGATAGGGACAATGAAAATGTCAAAAAATGATCATGTCCAAAACTATGATCACCGAGACTAAGTCTGACGTACACGAAATTCTCAAAACAAGTTCAGTGTCCATGTCTGAGCCAACAGCAATGGTGACATCAGTATCTGGTGTATTCTGCTCTCGCACGGATAACTGCTGCAACCATTCTCCTCATGCAGGAAACCAAACGCTTAATTCACATCATTTGGGATCCTTAGCCATTCATCATGGAGTGTACCTTGGTCAATTCATGTAGATTTTGAACGGGTGGATCCCTTGCTTGAAATTGACGCCCCAGATGGTCCCACATATGCTCGATCGAGTTGGGACCAGGGCTTCTTGCAGGCCAATGTAATGTGTAAATTATTTTAGGCGGTGCTTAATTAATGCGCATGTGTAAAAGTTAAAATTTTCTTTCAGCAGTACACACGCCCATGATGTTAAAGTCAAGGTCGTCGACTCACATATTTTACATCAACGTTTTACATTGAAGTTTTTTAAGAGCACACACACTCCAACCGTTAAGATTGATTTTGTGCAAATTTGGCTTAGTGATAGATACAGGTCCAAACTTCCATTTAGCAATACCCTAACCATGCCCTAAAGGTCAAGGTCAAAGATTTTATACAGCTCTTTTTTTTCCAAGACCAAATGGTTAATTTGGTCCATGCTTAGTATGATGATGGATATAGCTCCAGTTTCCTTCAGTTTTACCTCTGCCAATGCCTGTGGCCAAAAGCAAGGTTGAGCTATTGCACTAGCTCTGACGGCGGACTTAGTACTGGGTCTTCTGTCCTATGCTGAGGCCGTGTCGCTGTTTTAAGGCACTGCCACCTCGAATGAATAACTCTGTGCTCTCTGATGATAGCTCTCGTTTAAGTTAGCACTTTGCACTTTTTTTTCTAATTTAGTTCACACGGATAATAGAGCACTTCACATTGCTGTAATTTTGTCCATAGAACAAGCAGTTTTTACTGTGCAACGAATAATGTCTTCCACCTAGCACTACTCATCTCCTTTTTAGCTCCTCTGAGCATGAAGTCCTCAAGGTGAGCTTTTGTGATGTGCTGTGTCCGTCGTCCGCCGTGCGGTCGTCAACATTTACCTTGTGTGCACTCTAGAGGCCACATTTTCCGTCAGATACTCATGAAAGGAGGTCAGAATATTTGTCTTGATAAAATCTTGAACAAGTCTGAAATTGGGTTATGTCGGGTCAAAAAGTAGGTAATTGGGCCAAATCTGAGAAAAACCTTTTGTGCACTTTGGAGGCTTCATTTTCAACTTGATACTACTGAAACTTGGTCAGAAAGTTTGTCTTGATAATATCTCTGACAAGTTTGAAATTGGATCATGTTGGGTCACAAAATAGGACACTGGACCATATCTTAGAAAAACTCAGTAAGGCCACATTTTCAGCTTGGTACTCATAAAACTTGGTCAGATAAATATGTCTTGATGATATCTCGAACAAATTCGAAAAAGGATCATGGCAGGTTAAAAAGTAGGTCACTGGGCCAAATCTTAGAAATTTCCTGTGTGCACTCTTGAGGCCACATTTTTAGCCTGATACTCTTGAAAGTATGTCAGAATCTTTGTCTTGATATTTTGGACAAGTTGGAAAAGGGCCATGTTTGGTCAAAAAGCAGGTCACGGGGCCAAATCGTAGAAAAATCCTGTGTGCACTCTAGAAGCTACATTTTCAGTCAGATACTCAAGAAACTTTGTCAGAAGGTTTGTCTTGACGCAGTCTTGGACAAGTTTGAAATTGGGTCATGTTGGGTCAAAAATAGGTTACTGGGCCAAATCTTAGAACAAACCTTGTATACACTCTAGAGGCTACATTTTTCAGCCTGATACTCTTGAAACTTGGTCAGAATGTTTGTCTTGATGATGTCTCAGACAAATTTGAAATTGGGTTATGTTGGATCAAAAAATAGGTCACTGGGCCAAATCTTAGAAAAAGCTTGTGTACACTCTAGAGGCTACATTTTTCAGCGTGATAGTCATGAAACTTGGTTAGAATATTTGTCTTGATAATATCTTGAACTAATTTGAAATTGGGTCATATTGGGTCAAAAAGTAGGTCACTGGGCCAAATCTTAGAAAAACCATTTGTGCACTCTAGAGGTCACATTTTCTGCCTGATAGTCATGAAACTTGGTCAGAATGTTTGTCTTGATGATATCTTGGACAAATTGGAAACTGGGTCATGTTTTTTTTTTTTTTTTTTTTTTTTTCTTAACAATTATGTGAACAGTATATGTATAGATAACTGGCATAATCGCACACTGTTTACTCATTACTCACTCTCTCTCCTTTGTAATGTGTTTAAACTTGTTCCGTTTTCTTCTATTCATATGTATATTCTTTGTTCTCGATATGTATTATGCTGCTATGTTCATGTGTAATGAGTCGGAGGCTTAAGTCACCAATAAAATATTGTATCAAAATTGGCTCAAAAAGTAGGTTACTTACACTCATCATCCGATTTATATCATGTAAACCAGGATTCCTTCAGCGTCCTCAAGCATAGATGACTTTAATCAGGTGAGCGCTTTAGGGCTAATGATCCTTTTCTTTTAACAAGCGACAGCGGATTATAAGAGAATCCTAGAATGAGCCATGCTCTTTTGGGGGTCACACCAGTTGAGACTGTTTTTGTTAAATGAAATTCCGACTCCGTTCTAGGTTTTAATCCTAATCAGTAAGGTAATGGCATTACATGAGATCTACTTGGTCGAACAACGTCGCGAATAACACAGACTTTTGCATATTTTTTGGTTGGTAAAAATGATATATTTGATATACCGATCGGATGATATACCGATCGGATGATGAGTCAAAAATCATCGTTAAGTTTACTTAGCATAGATAATTTCTAACTTACTTTCAACGCATAAAAATTTCTTTTGATATAGATATCTGAAATTGTTCATGCTGTAATGGTGGCACGAATTATGCTTTTTTAAGTCTTGTAGAAAAACATAACGAAAATGGATTGTTTCAAAATGCCAAAAGAAGAATGCGGAATTTAAGTGTTCGATTTTTGAGTCGCCTGGTTGCGTAGCAACCAGGCTCTCATTGTTATCATCCTGATCTATGGGGTGACGTAGGCATACCTCCGGCCTTGTACTGCTTCCTGGCCGAGTTCCGGTTTACGAGATAAAACATAGTTTTCTAATTATTCGGTAAACAACCCAGTTTCTGTCGTAAATAACTTACAATTGTGCCTTTGGGATGATGAATATGTCTACAAAGACTTAGCTTTTAAACGGTTTAAACCTTTGAAACAATCTTTTCGTCCACATGGGTACACGATATCCTATCGCTTACACAGACGTCATCTCTAAATATAGCGCATTATGTATATATCTAAAAATAGCCGTCGTAACCTAAACAAGTTTGCGGACACGCTGAAAAATACTCTCCGACGACAAGCGTCTTTAACTACGACACGCTTTTATTTGTGGACAGTTCTCAGTGAAAATGGTTCGATAATTACCCATTAGAAGTACATTCTAAATCTCACAATCTGTCCTTAATTGTTAAAAGTCTCATTACAATTCAACACTCAACTTATGGTCGGAAAGAGAAAGGCGATACCGAGTTGACATTGAAGATTTCAATGGAGATTTTTCCCAACAGTTGGCTATTTTTTCAAAAAAAATTTATAACGACTTGGAATGGTTGCATCGCCTTCTTAAACATTTTTACACGTTGCTTCTTCAGAGCTTTTTATTCTAGACTTTAAATACTTTGCACACCAATATTCTAGGTGCACAGAGATCGTACATAGCGTATGTAATGCGCACGGTTCTAGGCTGTACCAAGTCATCGCTTAGCAGGTGCTTTCTGGAATGTAACTGTGCGACAAATATAGATCTTATAATCACGTGACGTGTAACGTCATTTGCACCACGGAATTCTTTATAAATTTACATATTTATGAATCAGTCGCTGTTCAAAGCGGCCCTTATTTTCAGCGTACACCGACTTAACGCTTTACTGATCCATGCAGAGAGAGTGTTTAAAGTATACTTTTTTTGATTAATTGTTTTTCGTTTGAGGTGAATTTGTAAAAGTCTGCTGTTTTTTTTTTTAATGTGCCATTAACCTAGATCTAGTATTTATGAAACAACAATTTATTAGTGCGGGTGTCAGAATGCAAGGTGCTTTCGTAACTGCCAAAATCTGAATTCACACGGGAATTCGACTTGAAACTACGCAGTTCTAACAACCAGCAATCTGAGAACTTGACTTTTTACTCCTCTATATTTCAAATATAATTGAACATATTAATGTTAACCCACTCGAACAAGTTCTTTATTGGCGTGTTTGTAATCTTGTAAAGGGTTGCTGTACAGGGTAATTTAGAGCGAACCGCAAACATTTAGTTTAAGCCAAAGCAGTATACATGTAGATCTCTAAAATTTTCAATTGGTGTGGATGCAGTACTAATTCCTGGGACGTTATAAAACAAAGACAAAGTTAAAAGGCTGACGATCATGCCATTGGGTTATATTGCTTTTCTTGAGCTGTAGCAACCACATTCTTAGAGTCCACTGGGGACAAAAATTGAACCCAGATAGCAACAAATACAAATTATTTCCAAAGGACAAGTAGATTACTGACTCAAATATTTGTGTGTGCTCCAGAGACATTTCAGTCCAATGATCATGGAATTGCCAGGCTGTTTGTCTTAATAATAATTTTTGACAAAACTGAAAGTAGGTCACCAGGGGTTAAAAGAAAAAGGTTGTCACTAGGTCAAATCAGACAGAACCGTAATAGATCTAGTACTGTAGAATCCATTTATTTTCAGTCCAGTACTCACGGAACTTGTCAGGCTTAGATTAGATATGGGTGAGTTGCAAAAGAGTATTTTTGGTCTAAAAGTTTGTCACTAGATCCAATACCAGAAGACAGAGTTCAATTGAGTTCCATACTGATGTTGCCTAAATGGTCCTCTTGTAAAATTGTTCAAGTGGTTCAGCTCTGTTTCTATAAACTTCACAGAAGCTTCAGAACTGAGTACATGTAGTAACATTTCAAACTAACAGCCTCTGAAACTGTATAAACAATTATATCCAAATTTCATATCTAGCATCCTGTATTTGGAAAGGACAATTATTGAAATTAAACGATATATGTATAACCGTGTTGTCCAATTCTAGCTAATTTGTGTCCTATAAAAACAACTTGCTCTAAATCTGGGGAGAAAATGTATTCCCTATTCTACTGAAATTATTTAGAATGCTTGTTTTAGCAAAATGTGTAAGAATGAAGATATACATGTTAGTTAAGTCACCCAGATTCTGCGCTAGAAAAACATTTTTATCAAACTAGAACCATAATTTTTGTCCACATTCTTTACAGGCATTATCAAGCTAGGGAGGAACTGTAAATATTGATTTAACTTAGACAGTTATTACGCCCCGTTGAATTTCGGGGTGGGGGAGGGGAGATATGGTTTTTATGTTGTCTGTCCGTCCGTCTGTTCGTCCGTCCGATCTTCCGTCCATTCAGACAGATATGTTCTAAAATCATTGACGAAAATTAATGAAACTTCATACATGTGGTCCTCATGATAGTCCGCCGATACACTTTTTTTTTAAATGTAATGCCTTCTCATGGAAAAAGGGCGCTTGATGTCTTTCGGTTGTATTTTGTTTTTGTTTTTAAAGCGGTGTCATAGCAAAAGGGGGTTTGATGTATATTTCTTTTCTGGACCAATCTCTTTAACTACTGGACAAAATTTTATGAAAATTCATATTTTATTGTTTATCATAAGCCACAGACAATCAGTATTTGTTTTAATTTAATGAAATTCCCTATCATGGAAAAAGGGGGCTTAATGTATATTTTCACCAAAAAAGGTCATTTAAATGCAAAACAAAATACCTCTTATAATTATGTTTCTATAAAAAAAAAGGTTTTTTCCGGAGGTGGATATCATTTCAACGAAATGACTTGTTTTGTATTGATTGTACCTTTTTAAAACATTTTTTTAAATGAAGTCGCCTGGGGTAAGAGACTTTGAACTTTTTAAACCTGTTCCTTGTGCCTAAATTTTAATTTTCACCACATATATTTGTTTTAATGTAAATTTTAATATGTTTTTAATTTTAGGATGACAACTTAAAAATATGCTTGCATATAATACTGTCTTATAGTTGAGTTATTTTGTATCTTGAATGCGTTTAAAAGATTTGAACAAAAAAGGGTGAAAACTTCTAACCCATTACCATCCAGGCGACTCTCAGGACTATCAGTCCTTTGAATTTTAATAGATTTACATTTTTCGGTTGCATTCTAGATCTAGTTACATAATTATTCCGGTTGCATTTTAGATCTAGTTACATTTGTACAAGGCATGTTAAAGCTTGTTAACATATTAATATAAAGGTTTTTTTCATCCATTAGATTTTTAATTTCCTAGCTTTTTTTTTTTGTCTTTTTTGTCGGGAGCATGACTTCCAAAGTATAAAAGCTATGGACTTGAAACTTCAAATACAGATAGATCTTTTTGAGAATAAGTGCAATACACAAAATCTTTAACCCTGTCTTCAATAATTTTGGAGCATTACCCTATTTTTTTTTTTTTTTTTTTTTTTTTTTTTGTTTTTTTGTTTTTACCAGAGCATAACTTCCAAAGTAGAAATGCTATTGGCTTCATGCTTTAGGTAGATCACATTGAGGAATAATGTAGTGCTTTAAGTCCGTAACTCTAGCTACCGTTTTTACATCTTACTGGCCGAAGGCCAGCGAGCTTATGTCATGGCCCTGTGTCCGTCGTGCGTCCGTGCGTGCCACCGTACGTCTACCCATCCGATTTTGATGAAACTTCACAGAAATGATCCTGTCATGGTCATTTCCATAATTTGTTCAAAGAATTTGATTCCAGTAAAAACTCTGGTTGCCGTGATACTGAATACTGAAAATCTTTTAATGCTTAAGATTACCAAATTTGGTATGTAGCTTCATCTAATAGACCTCTACCAAAATTCTTCAAATTATAGCCCTGGGGTCAAAATTGGCCTAACCCAGTTGGTCACAATCTCTACATGGGCTTATGGCGAAATCTTAAAACTCTTTTAGTTCATACCCATAAAGCTACCAAAATTGACATATAGCTTTATCTAGTAGACCACAAAGACTATTTAAATGATAGCCCTTGGGTAAATAGCTGGCCCTGCCCCAGGGAGGCACAACCGTAGTGATATTACCCAAACTGTTAAAACGGCGTTAAACTCCAATTCAATCAATCAATCATCTAGGGAGTAACGAGTTTTACATTGGCTTGTATAGTGAAAACTTTATCTTCTTATTCCTAAACGTAAGGCATAGGCCTACCAAATTTAGCTTGACGCTTCATCTAGTAGACCTCTACCAATAGTGGCCCAATTTTAGCCCTGGAATTTAAAACTGATCTCGCCCTTCGGGTCACAAGTTTTACATGGGTTTAAAGTATGAAAACTAGAAGAATCTTCTGGTTTCTAACTGTGAGGTCTAAGTTTAGCAAATTGTGCTTCTAGATTCATCTCATGCACCTATAGCAAGATTGTTAAAACTATAACCCTGGGGGTAACATGTTTTACAAAGGCTGATATAGTGAAAACTTAAAAGATCAACTTGTAGTACATGAAGTCAATATGACGAGCTTACATACTGGTGAAGAGAAATTACTCCAGTTCTCTCATAACAGGTATACGCAGTTTGTTATCATTTACATCCCTTGAAAATCAGACCACACTATGACAGGATTGATGTTGTGTATTCAAGTTTCTTGGATAGAAAATGTTCAGTCTTTAGTGAAAGTCTTTTAGTTTGATGTTAATTGTTTTGCTCAGCTGCGTTGAATATTTACTATGAAGTGAGCTTTTTACCATTTTAAAGTTTTCTGCTTCTGCAGTTTTGGAAATCTTCTTGTCAAAGCACCCTTTGTTAGATTTCATTGATATTGATTAAGAACAATGCTTTATTACTTGTGCTTGTACTCATTAACATAATCTTTGCATTTAAAAAAAAATGACTTTTCTGGGGGATACGAGGAAGTGGGTAAGCTATTAAACATTTATTGACTTACAAACATCTAATAATTTTTGTCTCTGTCAGCGCATGATACATTCATTGAAAAGGAAGTGGAGCGATACAGGGCTATCATGGCCCTCTGTTATTAGAGTTATTGTCCTTTGTTATTTTACATTTTGGGTTTTTCGTCAGCAACGTTACTTCCAAAATGTAAAAGCTATTGACTCAAAACTTCAAGTACAGATTGATCACATTGAGGACAAGCGCAATGCAAAAGATCCGTAATTCTGTGTCTTTTTTTTTTTTGTTATTGTTCTTTGTAATTTTACATTTTTAGCTCACCTGAGAACAAAATGCTCAAGGTGAGCTTTTGTGATCGTGCTGTGTCCGGCGTCCGTTGTGCGGTCGTCATACTCATGAAACTTGTTCAGAATGTTTGTTTGGATAATATCTTGGACAAGTTCAAAATTGTGTCACGTGGAGTCAAAAATTAGGTCGGGGGCCAAATCTTAGAAAAAGCTTGTGTGCTTGTGTGCACTCTAGAGGCCACATTTTCAGCCTAATATGCATGAAACTTGAATATTTGTCTTGATAATATCTCGGACAAGTTCGAAATTGGGTCATGTGGGTTCAAAAAGTAGGTCACGGGGCGAAACCTTAGAAAAAGCTTGTGTGGACTCTAGAGGCCACATTTTCAGCCTGATACGCATGAAACTTGGGCAGAATGTTTGTCCGGATAAAAATCTCGGGACAAGTTTGAAATTGGGTCACTTCAGGTCAAAAAGTAGGTCAATGGGGCCAAATCTTAGAAAAAACTTGTGTGCACTTTAAGGCCCACATTTTCAGTCTTATACCCATGAAACTTGGTCAGAATGATTGTCTGGATGAAATCTCGGAAAAGAATGATATCAAGTCACGTCTGGTCAAAAATTAGGTCACTTGGCCAAATCTTAGAAAAACCTTGTGTGACTCTAGAGGCCATAATTTGAGCCAGATTAAAAATTCAAAAGTAGGCTAAACAGTCAAAAAGTAGATCATTTGCACTTGTGCGTTTTACACCATCACGACCAGGATCTTTTTAGCCTTATCAATCCTAGATGACCGTACTCAAGTGAGCGCTTCAGGGCCAATGGCCCTCTTGTTGGTTTTTGTCGAGGGCATAACTTCCAAAACTTTTGGTAGAAAATATTTTCGATGCTAATATTTAGGTCAAATAAATGTATTAATGTGAGTAGATTTCATGTTCATCTAAATCATACTCCATAAGTAGGAAAAGCAGCCAGTGGCTTGGAAAGAATATTGTGCGGAGTACTGGTAAATGAAACTCCAGGAAAGCATGGATAGGTGCACTGGCCGCCGTGATATAACTGAAATAATGTTAAAAAAACGGCGTTAAACATCATGCAATCAATCAATCAATCAATGATACTCCATAAACTATACCATTTTGTCACAAAGTGGTGTGAGGGGATATGTGACACTCATGTGACCAGTCTGGCTTTATTTGAATGTATCCATAAAATACAGTATTTTTTTTTCCCCTCTTTTTTTTTTTAAGGTTTATTTGCCACGTCAACTGGTATGATGGGAGTCGTGGCCATCTCCCACCATACCTTACAATTCAATGTTAGTAATTCATTAACTATAATAGTGATCATAATAGTATAGATGATAGTCACTTAATAAAAATGTTTTAACCCTTATCCTGCTAGATAGAAGAAATGAAACTTTCAATCCGATAGTATACACCCAAATTTTCATATTTCAAAGGTAATTTTGGAGGAAAGTTATCTCCTTAATACACAGCGCAGGTACAGGATCAGACTGCACGTTTTGCGCACTCTTATCTTGGTCTACGCTGTCCGCAAAAGGTCAGTGAGTCGCTCTCAGCAGCGTAAGAGTTAATACTTATATACAAAAAGATTTGTCTTTTAATACTAAACAAGATTGTATTTTACATAACTATTCTATCACTTAAATGTGGCTAGAGAGAGAGAGAGAGACGGTGAAGAACAAACAAAACAAACAAACAAATAAATATACAAATCGAAGTGGAAAATATAAGTAAGTGTGTGTGTGTATGGGTGTGTGGAGTAAGGAAAAAGAAACTTGGTTTGAAAAAATAATGTATTTGGTAATGTTTATTGTAGTATATCTATATTCTATACTGGCTCATGGGAGACTTTGAAAAACATGTTCTACAATTGTCATGTTATATTTGTCAACTTCATGCGTTTTCGTGCAGTTATGAATATTTAAAATAAGGTTTAAAGCATTCTTTAGACCAGTCTTTGAAGGTAACTTTTCTTTATTCCTACAGTAGTAAACATATTTCTTGAACTCTAAGAACAGCCTATCCAATGAAAGATTTAGTTTATACGTGTCCAAAAGTAAAGTTCGACTATCGATATGTAAAGTATGCTCGAAAATACTTATTTTTGTTGCAATAGTATTAATCAAAAACTTGGTGTGTTCACGGTCATGGAAGAGATGTAGAATGGTTTCTTCTTGTCATTTACAAAATATACATAAATTAGTATCTATCAGTTTCGTTTTAAAGTGTAGAGAATTTGTTGGAATAATTCTGTGCACTATTCTTGTTCTTGTTTGAAACCATTGTGTATAAGTGTATTTTGTGCATCTAAAAACGTTTCCATGAACTTGTTTCCAATCAATATTTGCATTATTATATAATGAGTCCCATTTAACTCTACTTGAAGGTATTTCACCATTTTGTATCAAGGTATTGTAAACATGTTTATTTATGTCAGTTCTAGTTAGTGTATGAAAGAAATAACAGCTAATAGAAGGATTTTTATATCTTTTTAAAGAGTCTTCTTTCATTGAAATTCGATGATTTAAAATGAAGGTTTCCACTGAAGATATTATACTGTAGAAGTTTAAACAGTTCACCTAGCTGCCAGTCAGTTTTTTAATATCTCTCTAACTTTTAAAGCTTCCATCTTCGTTTAACACGTCTTTTATATATCTTATACCACAGTCAGATCGTACTTTGTTATAAACATGTGTAGAGTCTACCATAATATTCTTATTAAAAAACAGAGGCATACTGACTATATCCGACAATAGTGTAAAACCAGATTTCGAGATAAAAAATGTAAAAGATTCTACAACATCAGTCCAGAAATCATGTTTAATACTACTAGTGATTTTTTCGCATAAAAAAATAAATAGCTTGTGTGTGTCAGTTATATTATTTATGAACTTATAGCAATCATTTTCACCACAAACAACTAGTTTTTTTTAATCCATTTTATTTTCATACTTCTGTCATAACTATTTATATCAATCATTTTTTGACCTCCTTCAATGTCATTCTTTGTGAAGACAGTTTGTTTAATTTTAGCAGTACCGTCCCATACGAATTTATAAAGCGTGTCGTTTAATTGTTCCATAAATTCATTCGTTGGTGACGGTAAACTGATAAATAGGTGTGTAAGTATAGGTAATCATTGAAAGGGCTTTTGACTATAGTTATTTTTCCAATAGGTGTTAATTTTCTTCTTTTCCAATAAGTAATACTGTTATTAATGCTTTTGAATTTGTGTTCAAAATTAAGTCTTATCATTTTGTCTAGATCAACATGGAACTCGATTCCAAGAAGTTTAAACTGTGCTGTCTTGATACATCTTGTACTATACTTCATACTGCCAATCCATATTAGTTTTGTTGTGTGGAAATTAACTTTCAAACCAGAAAAATGTAAAAATTTCTCAGGTAATTCTAATGTACTTTTGATGAATTTTTCTGAACCGTCCAAAAAGGTGTGGTGTCATGAGCAAATTGTGATATGATGTATTCTTCTTTACTTATTTTTATTCCTGTTAGATTTTTATCGTGTTTTAATTTAATATTAAGAATTTCAGTACATAGGATGAAAATATAAGCTGATATTGCATCACCTTGTCGACACCCCCTTCTGACTTTGAAGAAATCTGATAGGAAACCATTTATTTGTACGCATACTTCAGTATTATGCAGAAATAATTTAATCCATTCTCTGAACATCACACCGAAATTAAAATATTCTAGCGCCTTCTCAATAAAATTAAATAAAAGAGAACCAAAAGCTTTTTCAAATTCTATTAACATTAAAAGGCCAAGTATTCGATGTTCTTCACAATGTTGCATGATATCATAGACTAGTCTTGTGTTTTCCCCATTAAACCTGCCCCGTAAAAACCAAGTTTGGTCGCATGATATGATACTGCACGACCCAAGACATACTTAATTCTGTTGGCGAACTAACAGATGCAAGCTTATATAAAACATTTGAAGGTGTGATAGGTTTCCAGTTTATCAGAAATTTTTGTGTTTATTATGTTTTAGTATGCAAGTTACAGTACCCAATTTAACATTCTGTGAAAAGGATTAAGAAATGAATGCGTGATTTAATGCTCTGACGACAAAGTGGCCAATCTTATTCCAGAACACTTCATAGAAATCGGTAGTAAAAGCATCTCCTCCTGGGCTTTTATCTTTTTTTCATGTTTTTAAGTGTATTTCTTACTTCACTATATTGTAATAAAATACAGTAATTGACCTTTCTGTCGATTTTGATTGACAGGTCATATCAGCCAATCAAAAGGCAGTATAGCTCATATAAACAAGGGGTCAGACAAAGTTACAGCCTTTACTATTGGTAGACAATGTTTTTTTTTTTCTTTTTCGTTGAAACCAAAGAAAATTGGATTACAGAATAATTATTTCAAAATGGATTTACATAATATACGCTGAACGGAAAACTAAATTTATCCATTCTAAAGACCTATATCCACGTAAATGTCGCCGGTAGATTTAACCTGGATTCCGAAAAACCAGCCTCTCTACCAAACAACAGAAAAGCAGTTTTTTTTTTTTTTTTTTTAACCTGTTTGGGAAAGAAAGAACGATTATGCTATTTATTGTTATACTATCTATTGCAATCTAACCCAACGAACATCTTTCGAACTCCAAGCATTACTCGTAGACAGTCGTAGTCGTTGTGCGAAACGAGCAACAGGAAGAAGTATATTTTA
The DNA here is from genome assembly GCA_945859785.2 of Tridacna gigas. NCBI lineage: Eukaryota > Metazoa > Mollusca > Bivalvia > Cardiida > Cardiidae > Tridacna > Tridacna gigas. The sequence goes on from OX244029.2 coordinate 36,112,225, forward strand.
TTGACAGCCACTCGTCATCCTGTTTCATAAGTAAGTTGGCTTTGCAAACGTCAAATGTTCTTTGATGTTATCAAAAATACTTAAGGGAGCATCCATGTTTTATTCCTGCTTCATTAAGACGATTACATGTGACTATTAATTGCACTTTGGCCTGGTTCGACCGATTGTTTGTTTTCCCCACGATCGTTGCATAACTGATAAATGCACGTCCATTCAAAATCAGTATAATCTTTGTTATCAACTGCCAAGCCCCCGTAGCTCAGTCGGTAGCGTACAGGACTTGAGAACAGGAGGTCGCTGGTTCGATCCCCGGCCTAGCCAATTTCTTTCCGAGGATTGATGATAGTCATCGCGACAGGATTCATTCCACTCTCACCGCTGACCATTGTTTCGACGATGGTTATGTGGGAAAGCAGCCAGTGGCTTGGAAAGAATATTGTGCGGAGTACTGGTAAAAGAAACTCTAGGAAAGCATGAATAGGTGCACCGGCCGCCGTGATATAACTGAAATAATGTCGAAAACGGCGTTAAACACCATACAGTCAATAATTTATCATCAACTCAAGTGACAAAAAATACCCCCAATTTAGAAGTTTTTACAACATGCATCTGTTAAAATTACGACAAACCACCTTCTTAATTGATTACTTACAATACAATCTATTGATTTTTACTCAAACAGGTGTTAGAGGTGTTAAGTAAAGCTTTATCTGACAACATAACATTTGATAAGTCTAATTTGAAAAAAATGCCGTCGACAAATTAAACGTTGCTCTAATGGTGAGATTGTCTTAAAAGGGTTGAAAACATCTAGCGAAAAAGAGAAAAGGTTTTCACAAGTCTCCTCCTTCAAGGTCGTTCAAGCACCGAATTGTGTGGTAAAGGGTTACATTTTAAGTCATTTTCTTATATTGGTTACTGTTAAACTGACATGTTGTAAATCCGGAGATATTGAGGACGAGTACCACTTTATCCTTACCTGTAACCAGTATTTAGACTTACTGGTTAAATATATCAAGGAATTTTACTATAAAAACCAAGTACGTATAAGCTAATTTCCCTACTGCAATCAACTAACCATAGAACATTGTTCAGTCTGTCTCTATTTTTAAAAGAGGCTTTCCACTGAAGAGCATCAATCTCAGCGGCCTAAACGAAAGTTGTTAACTTTTGTTCCTTACGCTATCGTAAATTAAGCCGTTAATATTTTACCCATCCCCTAACGTTACTTCTGTCTAACGTTTTAATTTCAATTTTCCATGCAATATTCAATTTCAGTATTTCTCCCCAACTGCATACGTTACCTTAAATGTCAGATTCGTTTGATAAAAAATCTAAAATTTTACATTAACTATACTGATAAAGGGTTCAACTATTCTTATATCCAACTGATAATGTGATAGGTTATTTTTTGTAAGATGTACGTGAGAGATTGTGAGTGTGGCACGTGTCATTTACATTTTTTGTATTATTATGTTGTATGACGAAAAACTTTGTTAAAGTCAAATAAAATAATTAATTAATTAATTCATTCATTCATTCATTCATTCACAAAATGTCTTATAAAGTAATGCCCCTTTCCCTTTTACCAATTGTAGATGTTGCCGACAGCTATCTACTCACATTTGCGAGACAGGACACGAAATTACGAACATATTTGCGCTGATTTTACATATCGATTTCTCATAAATATGACATTGTTCAAAGTATTTTTTCTTGTTACGTTGCCGATTCAGTTCGAATTGATAAGAAAGTTGGTGAAAAAACTTTGGGTGCTTCAATTAGAGCGAAATATAAGCTAGAATAAAACGGAAATAAAGGCTCTTTCTCTATGTAGTCGGCGCCATTTTCTGCTTTGTTTGTCGGACATAGCGACCAAAATACCGCGTTACTAAGGTGGGCATGCCAAACTCACGTTTGCAGAAAGGTCAGTTGTTCAGATTACTTACCAACAAAAACTTACACAGATCATTATATTAAAGATTGGAGGCGGTTTTAAAGAAAGTTTCCGACACTTTTGTTTAAAGTCAAATGACGTACTGCAGGTAATTTCAGTCGTTCAATAGGCAAAGATAAAGACGATTAAGAATATATAGAGACAGGGGGGGTGAGTTTCACTTATAAGTAACAAGGAGCTCTTTTTTGCTGTTTTGAGATGTCTTACAATGGATTGCTGTGCAAATAAAAGACGGTTGCAGACAGAGATTAAGAAACGATAAACAATTACACAAGAAGAAACACAAGTCAGGCAAAAGGGTCTGGCAAAAAGTTCTCATAACTTATTCATTTTGGATAATCTAGAAACTTTGTTATAGACTTCTATGATTCTATAATTACTTCCGCAGGCTTGGCAGGATATTCATAGATATGACCGTAACATTTTGCGGGGTTTAGGTGACGATTAAGGTCGACCAGATCGTATCCAGTGTACCCTAGCGCTAATTACTGTGCACAGTGGTATCTGATAGTAAGTTGAAAATTAGATAATCTGTACTCAGTAAACTGACGATGATTTTTAGGTAATCGTCCGATCGGGATAACACATATAGAATGTTTGACCAATCAAAAACAAAAAAAAAAAAAGTGCGAAAAATTGCGATACCTTTAACGCTGTGCGACCGGAACACATTTGCATTTTGCCATCATCATACTGATGAAGACTCAAATCCAGAACTAAGTCGAAATGTAACCGCAAAACGAGCTTGGCTCGTTATAAAATAAGATTTTTTTTTTTTCTGTACATGCGGTATCAAAATATGTCCGTGAAATGCCCAACCCCCCCTTTTTTTTAAACATACACCGTAAACCACAACATTTTGTCACAGAGTGGTGTGAGAGGATAGGCCTATGTGGCACTCACGTGACCGGTCTAGCTTAATTTGAATGTATCCGTAAAATACAGTAATTGTCCAGATTTCTTTTCAACGAAAACAAGCTCAGATCATATCTTTAGAGTTACAGCTTTTTTTTGTGTGTGTTCAGAGCATAACTTCCACAGTAAAAAGGCCATTGACTTGAAAATTCAAATATATATCTTATTGAAGACAAGTGCAGTGCACAAAAACCGTAACCATGTCCTCAATATTTTGAAGTAATTACCCTTTGTTTTTCTCTGTGTGTGTGTTTTTTTTTTTTTTTTTCAAGAGCATAACTTCCAAAGTATAAAAGTATTTCCCTTATTTTGAATGTGTAGCTTAAAGGGTGCATTGCATTTTCAGGATGCTTTACAGCGACATGAACCTTGTCTACCTTTACAATGACATCGTTAATGTAATGGAAATAGCACATAAATATCAGGTCCAGTGCATTTTTGACGGATGTTGTCGAAAATTGGCAGAGTCAATCCAAGTGGAGAACGCTTGTTCAGTTCTAGAGAGAGCATTGTTGTATGAAAATCAGGATCTGATTGAACAGACAATCGATTTTATCGATGCGAATGCAAACGATGTCTTACAGAGTGAGTGTTTTCTAAATACATCCGAAACATGTCTCACTTATATCTTAAAAGGGGACACATTTTACGTCAAAGAAAAGCATGTATTCGAGCGAGCAATCGAATGGGCAAGACAGATATGTAGATCCACAAAAGGTCAAGTACTTAGAAGAACCTTGGGTAACGCTTTTTACTACCTTCGGACACCCACTATGCCTTTGGACGAGTTTGTAGCATGTACGAAGAGGAAGGGGTACTATGATCTGGAAGAGCACGAAGACATTGTTGCACTCATAGCAAGCACTGAAAAGTCTGGACAGGAAAATGGTCCTAAATGCAACTCTGTGAAGAAACGACTTCCAGTTGGATTTGAAATCAGAAGAGTGTCGCTGGACACGGAAGATCCTGTTGCAACAAACAGCTTTATTATCTGTGATTCCATTCAAGAGGAAATTGAAATTAGCCCCCGTATTGATGTTTACCTGACAAGCCTGATTTTGATCCGTATTAAATATTTGTATTGCTCAGAAAAATTATATAGAAAAATCTGTGGTCAGTATGCACTCTTTGACTCGAAAGTTGAAATACAAAATTTTCCTGTGACAGTATCTATTAAAATTGCGGACACGTTTTCAGAACATCACCGCGTATTAGCTGGAGCCACATCTCCTTATATAGAACTTTCAGAACCGTTACTTCTCTCTGCTGGCAAATCCGTCAAGTTACGAATAAGTGTAACGCAAGAAAAAATCTCGGGTTTTAGGATGAAATCCCGCCGATGCTTCCCGAATGACAATTTCAAATCTACTGAACCTGGCATTGTTTGTGTAAAGATGCAAAATTTTTGGGACAATGCCAAAGTTGTCCATTCTTTAAGATTTAAATGTTTGAGCAATAGGAATGAATCATAGCTGTTAATGACGAAACTGTGTCTCATTCTGTCTGAAAAAGTAAGGAACTTTCATGCAGTCATGGACAACTTTGAGTGATTTGTAGACAGCGTAAATCAGATCAGACTGCAGAGATAGTGGAGTCTAATGTTGTATAATTTGTAACGACCAGTTTAGTCGCAACAAAAAGCACAGTAAATACGAGTAGAAGGGCACTTAACTTTTTACCAAACAACAATATTTCAGGCTTGTCCATTTTGAAAGCATTTCACAAACATATGTGGCTCTCTTATTTTAGCTCCACTGGCCGAAGGTCAGCGAGCTTATGTCATGGTACTGTGTCCGTCGAACGCCCATGAGTACGTTGCCTTCTTATTTCAGACATCATCTACTCTAAAACTAACTGCTCATTTTGACTGAACTTCACAGAAATGATCCTGCCATGGTGGTCTTTGAATTTTCTCAAAGAATCGGATTCGATTGAAACCTCTGGTTGCTATGGGAAAGACACTGAAAACTATTGAAAATCAGTAAAAAATCTGTTTCTTTAACAGTAAAGCGCATGTTGGAATTCTCTGCAAATTGGCATAAATGATCCTTTGATGGACCTCCTGTAGATTTTTTTATGTAATTTTGATCGGGCAGAGACCATGGCTGCTGTGAGGTTGGCTATATGAGTGAAGGTCGCATCCTGATCAAGGAAAATAACAACTGTTACTCATAACAGATACATGCAGGTTGTAAATATTTATCTCCTTTGATTTACAACCTGCACTGTAACTGCACACTTTTGTGCATTCAAGTTTTTAGGATAGAAAATGTTCAGTTTTCGGTGACAACGATTTGTTTTGAGGTTCAGTGGTTATGCTCAGTTGAGTTGAATATTTGAAATGATCTGAAGTTTGTATCATTTTTTGCTCCAGAATTTTACCATCCACACCATAGAAATTACATTGATATTTGGTATGAATGATATTTGATTAGAATCGATAGATCTGCTTATATATACTGTCATCATCTCTGCTTTTTGTTATGGCCCTTTTTGTGCTGTGTTTTCAAAAGCCCTCTCCTCAAGGGATTATTTTGTTAGGGGTTAATGAAAGCAGTTTGAAAGGAAAACAAGTTCTGAGAGGCTAAACAAAGTGATTTAGCCAAAACGGTGTAAATAAGCCAAGCAGGAATTATGTTACTTTTTAACATATAGCATTTTGCTAAGAATGCAATTTAGAATGGTTGATGTATACGGCCCAGGGGTCATACAAGAGTGAATCTGGTCCTTTCATGAATACTATACTAATCAAAATTTGCTAAGCATCTCATTTAGTAACGTATAAGCTACTTTTGTTAAGTTGTGACGTCATGAAAAATTATTTAGTTCGGAATAATTTTCATGAAAATAATGGTCATAGAATTGTTTATTGGTACATGAATATGGCGGACAGACCGTCAGGGCCAATAATCAACTAATCTGAAAAGTTTTAGAGATTTTAATTTTAAACGCTTAAGATGCTGGCCCGTGATGTGGGCACTGTGTGCACGGTCTTTATCCCCCATCAAGATGAAATCATGATTATAGCACCTGGCGTACTGGCGTACATGAACATCCAAAATTTCGTTGACGTATCTTTCTGTTGTCAGTGTGTCGTTTTCAATGACGTGTAGATCCATTTTCGCCTTAGCTCTTATTCCTGACACAACAAGACTGAACCCCCGCCATAACGATCATGGTCTGTGATACACACCAGAGCGAAACGTTCATTCTACATTCTCCGAACCCTAGCCCACCTGCTCGTGAGGTCCACTCAGAACCTGGACTTATATGTAAATAGAATTGGGGGTTCAGTCAAATTAATGTTAATGGTCCACGAAACATGATTTTGTGCCCATTCCAAACGCTCTTAGACATGATGTTGTGTCATTGGGATGTCTATTGGGGTCCTTAGTTGCTCAGTGGTAAAGTGTTGGACTCGTAAACTGGAGGCCCCGAGTTCGAGTCTCACTGGATCCACTGGGTCTTTCGTGGGAGTGTCCTCGGGCAAGACACTTCAGAGCCCTAGCCTAGTACTGGTGGAATCTAGGAAATACATGAATATGTGAGGTGTCACCGCAATATGACTGACATAATGTTGAAAGTGGCTTAAAACAACATTGAATCAATCGATGATGCGTATTGCAGGCCTTTGTGACCTCAATACAGCTTCATCCAAGCGATTTCCAATGGTTTGTGAACTTACACGCACACCGATAACATTCTGCAAGTTGCTACTGAAAGGTTGTCTGATATCAAAGAAGTGATCTTTAGCAAACTATGAGCAGTATATTTCGTTGTGTATTGTCTTTATAACAGTTTTCGACTTGACAAAAGTTTCTGGAAAAGCAACAAATTTTGCATCAACTTAACTCGGTTGGAGATATATGCTAACGAAAGGACCACTTAGATTCCAGTTTCTAGATTTTCTTTTCGTTTTGAAGCCTACTTGCGGAAAGATATCAAAAGTGGAAGCCCTTATTTACATTTACCAAATTTTTTATAAAACATTTTGCGACTCTACAAAAGTTTCTTTTAGTGCGATAATTTTTATATCGAGTTAATCCAGTTGGGTATTTTATACGAAATGACCATAAAGATTTCATTTTCACGCGTAAATTTTTCATTTTGTACTTTTGAAGCCCGTATGTACATTTACTAAAATTGTCTATAAAACATTTTGCGACTTCTTGTAAGTTTTCTGATCATGAGACAAAGTTTACATCAAGTTAATTTAGTGGGGGATATTTTAAAAGACATATCTCATCTTTTCTTACGTGGAGGTGCACATAACAAGCTTACTTTGTGAATAAAACTGCTGATCGTGAGTTACTGTGCCCAAGAAACTTTGTTGTGGATATCAACGATTATTTTATGCAACGTTACTAATCTTACGGTGTTGAAATTATGTACTTGAACCTGTTCATTATCTGTCATATCCTGAACAAAAAATCAGCAGACAACTTTGAATAAATAATAAAATATATAAACCACATTAGTTGAAGTGTAATTCACGAGTATACACGAGTACATGAAAACACATACGAAAACATTGTTGCTGATGGATATGGAAACTATCAAGAGGAATAACTCCTTTTGCAACATCGTTTTCACAACTGGTCTGCTGACACAAGAGTGATTACCTGCAGATGGCGATCAGTTTAGAATATCTTGTTACAATGAGTTTAGATCGCACACTGCTGATTGGTAGAGTTTGGAGGATACGACCAGATGAGCACGCCACAACCTAAGCAAGGCTTTACAGAAATAACATTTTAAATTATGTGATTTGGTTTTTGTTTGTTTTCTTTGGGACGTAACGCTTTTTTCAACAGTATTTCAGTTATATCACGGTGGCCAGTGCATTTGTCAATGCGTTCCTGAAATCTTTTAATTAGTGCCTCGCATAAGACTCTTCACGAACCACTTGATGCTTTCCCACATAACCATCGTTTAAACAATGATAAGCATGGAAGAAGAATGACTTTCGCCAATCTTGAAAAGGCCATGGCCGAGCCGGGATTCAAAGCTACGACCCGTTTGATTACCGGCCCTGTCGCAATAACTTTAACCAATCTTGAAAAGAGCATGGTCAAACTGGGATTCGAAGCTTCGACCCGTTTGATTACCACCCCTAAAATCGCAGGCCGCGCTTATATGCTGAGGAGAGTAGACTTAGTCTAACATACAATGTCCAATTCATGCAAAAAAAAAAAAACATTTAGAAAAAAGGATCTGGGCAGTTCCGATGCGATACCGTTTTCACCAAACTATCCTAGTCACTGTGACATAGTGTAGACCTAAAATCAGACTACTCGTTATGTCTGTGTGATCTAGATCTTCACTGGTCGAATACATCCATAATTCCAAGATTACCCAAGTTACAAAGTAAGTGTTGAATAATATCAAAACGTGATTAAGAAGGAAAAGGAGTTTTATCTGTTTCAGTTGACAAAAATGCATTTGTAAACAATCCAGTTGTGCAATGTACAATATCAATAAACCTTTAACGCTTTACCAAATGACAAAATTTTAGACTTATCCATATTGAAAGCAGTTGCAGACGACAATTTCAGTGCAGCTCAAATAGTACATTTTTTCTTTGATAGGGTAGAAAGCATTGTGGGAAAAGGAGAAAATGCTGGTTATTAGCATTTTCTCCTTTTCCCACAAATACTTTCCTCAGAGTCGTTACAAGTCGGCTTTGTATGGTAAAGAGTTAATCTCTAACAACGACATTTCAGACTTGTAAATACTGAAGCATTTGCAGGTGACAAATTCACTATGACTTGTCTTTAAATGGGTAGAAAACCTTGTGTTAACCAGCATTTCTCCTTTTCCCATAATGTTTCAAACGGTTTCTTTCGTAAGGTCATTAGAATACGGGATTGTTTGGTAACCGGGTAAACAAACTGTTTTTACGACTTAATCAAAGTACTGAAAGTACTGACAGACTAGTGAATTTGATTGATTGAGTGCATGGCGTTTATTAACCTTGTTTTCAACATTATTTAAGTTATGTAGCGGTGGCCAGTGCACATATCCATGCTTTCCTGGAGTTTCTTTTACCAGTACTCCCCGCACAATATTCTTTCCAAGCCACTGGCTCCTTTCCCACATAACCATCGTCGAAACGTTAGCGAGAAATGAATCCTGTTGCAATGACTATCATCAATCCTCTGAAAGAAATTTGTTTAGGATCAAACCAGCGACCTCCTGTTCTCAAGTCCTGTATGCTACCGACTGAACTACCGGGGCTACATGTGCTATTGGTTTACTATAATCCAGTTTAAGTTTAACCCTTAACCTGCTAAAAATGTTAAATGAAACGTTCACGCTGATGGTAAACACCTGAATATTGCTACTGCTATTTCACAGTTACACTTTGGAGAAAATCTATCCTCTTATCGGACAATGTAGATCCAAGATCAGACTGCACACACTGTTTGCTAAAAAAAAGGTCATTGAGTCGCGGTAGTGCTGGTAGAAGAAACTCGAGGAAAGCATGGACAGGTGCTCTGGCCGCCGCAATATCACTGAAATAATGTTGAAAACAGCCTTAAACACCATGCAGTCAATTAGTCGATATCTAATAACACAAGATGTAGTTAACTATTTAACTCTCCTTACAAACGAAAAATTTTACATCGTCCAAATTCAAAGCTGTTGCAGACCATGAATTAAATGTGGCTCAACTAATGAAACATGATTCCAGAAGGGCAGAAAACAATGTGGGAAAAGGAGAAAATAATTGTTACCAGCATTTTCTCCTTTTCCCACAATGTTTACAAAGGGACCCTTCCCCAGTATTGTTAAAACTTGGGATTGTTTGGTAAAAGGTTAATAGAATAATAGTTTAACATAATGGTTCAGCTGTACACAATGATCTAAATAATAAATGACTGAAGGAATAACAAGGGTTCCCTGTCCAGTGGGGGTTGATATAGCTGGGATTTGCTACAAGTTAACCTAGGTGTATCTATTAATAGATTTATTCATAATATTACAGTTGTGTAGGAATAAGTGATTCTCTGCTTTGCATAGGTCACTCAATTTACATATAAGCAAAGATCTTGTACCTTATAAATGACATCTTATTCAGTTTATTACTTTGTAAGACGACTTGTTCAAATCGGAGAGGTAGATATTTAGTGGTTTATGTCTAAATTGTCATGTATCACAGAATTAGAATTTCTAACAGAAAGAAGTATTTTCTGTGTGGCAGTATTTGGCAACTATGGGGTTTTGAATCTAGGTCAATCTTAATGCCAATAGACTAGCTTCGCTAGTCAAAAACTGCCTGCCTGCCCGCAGGTGACGTACCTTTAATTCTTTACAAAACTAAATTTTTGGACTTATCTATATTGAATGCGACTGCAGACCATAATTCAAAAATCGTTCAAATGATATCATTCACCTTAGATAAGGTAGAAAACATTTTGGGAAAAGGAGGAAATGCTGGTTACCAGCATTTTCTCCTTTTGTCAAAATGTTTTCAAAAGCCTTCCACCTGAGGGTCGTTAAAATTAGAGATTGTGCGGTAATGGGTTAAAAACGTGTGCAATTAGTCTATTGTCTACCATGCGTCCTTCTCGTGCGGGATCGTCCATGACCTTGCGGTTGTTGACAAACTGGTGCCCTACGCCTTCAGTGGAAATGCCCTTTCTAAACAAATTCATTTAGTAAAAGAAAAAGAAAACGTGAAAAATTGGACTGTTACCCTGGTATGACTGAAAAATCGTTGAAACTCTGTAAAAGACCGGTTGATTCAAACCAGTAACTAGGTATGAATTTTTACTTTTAAATCCATTACCACACTCTCACGAGTTAAAGGACCCTGCAGAAGGCTTTTGATAACATTGTGGGGGTAAAGCTGGTAACCAGCATTTCCCCTTTTTCCCCACATCGTTTTCTGCCCTATCAAAGACAGAAATCATTATTTGAGCTGCATTTATTTTATCGTTTACAAATGCTTTTGCACAAGTCTAAAATGTTTGTCTTGTAGTAAAGAGTTAATTGGTTAATAAAATTTCATACCCAAGTATATAATCATTTTCGTGGAAGTACTTTCGTATTTCGTGTAGATTTACAAGACGAAGAAAAAAGACTAAAGTAGAACCATTGCGATCAATATCTATAGACCTAACATTATTTGTCAGTACACATTAATCCTTTAAAAAGATATCGAGCAGGCCTGTCGGATAAACCTTGAGACATGTAAACACGATACAGAGAAACATTAGATTGATTGACTGCTTGAATGGTGTTTTACACCGCTTTCAACAATATTTCAGTCATATCACGGCGGCAGCTCACATATTCATGTATTTCCAGGATTCCACCAGTACTAGGCTGGGGCTCTGAAGTGTCTTGCTCAAGGGCACTCTAACGAGGAACAGCGGGTTCAGTGAGGCTCGAATCCGGGGCCTCCAGGTAACGAGTCCTACACTTTACCAATGGGCCACGCTGGACCCCAGAGAATTATAGGTAAAGCATAAACGTCTTCTCGATTTGATAAAGCAAAAATCGAGTGAAAAGAAGACATTACAGTTATCTTCCTGTGTCTACAACCTGTCGTATTTTCCAGACAATAATTTTTCTACCAATAATGAAAACCTTTTCATGGGGTTCTACTTGATCATAATGATTGTTCAATGAAATTACAAAGAAAATAAAGCGAAAGTAGAAGCCGTATGATTCAGAGAAAGGTCAGTGACACCCCTCCTTTCACGTGTACACACACACACTTCACGAACCAGGATATTAACCCTTTACCGTACCGACTTTCCACGGTCTTGAGATTGACGGCTTTTGAAAACATTGATGAAACAAAAATGCTAGTAACCAGATTTTCCCCCCTCTTCCACAGTGTTTTTGTACCCTTTCAAAGACAAAACCCATCATTTAGGCCATATTAAATTTGTCATCTGCAATTGTTTGTAATAAGGACGAGTCTAAAATATTGTTTCTCCTGTGTTTAGAACGATTCTGATAGAAAACCGTGATTCGTGTTTGCTTTTTTCTAAGCCATGGAGTATTACGGTTTAAAAACGGTAAAACGGTGCCTTTCCGGCGAAAAAAAGAATGCATCGTGTAGGTGCATATCAAGCTACGTGATACAGCCCACTCGTCACAACTCGACCGATTCCGTGCTAGTCCGGATTACCTGCCCCTACCTCTACCGTTATTGAGACGTACTCTTGTAGTACGGCGGGGTACCAGACTAATTCCGTGCCTACAATAAACCTTGTCCGAATCAAAGGGGTTTCCATTTTGAAATACTGCCAGTCACATGATCTTTAACATGGTGGCATCCATGTAAATCGAGTAGCAACGACAACAACAGCCACGGTGATAAGCAACCTGTCGGTGAAAATGCCAAAGGAATTAATAGACCGAGTAAATAAAATAAATGTACGAAGTATTTTTCATTAGAAATGTATTTAGAAAGATTCCCACAGAAAACTGTTACGAGATCTAGTGTTTTCTTTTTCTAAGTTGAGTGTTACGATCTTAAGAACGGTAAAGCGGTGCATTTCCGACGAAGAAATGTACCATGTAGGTGCATATCAAGCTACCATTCGGAAAACTTGGGTGATTCAGTGAGCAGGTCCCTCGGCGATATCTAGATTGGGTAGCTCCCCTGATACAGCAAGTGTATATAGGGATCGGTACAGGCTACGAAAAACGGGCGGCATTCTGCCCGACTATTTTTGACTAGCGAAGCTAGTCTATAGGCATCAAGATTGACCTAGATTCAAAACCCCACAGTTGCCAAATACTGCCACACATAAAATACTTCTTTCTGTTAGAAATCTTAATTCTGTTATACGTGACAATTTAGACATAAACCACTAAATCTCTGCCTCTCTGAGTTGAACATGTCGTCTTACAAAGTAATAAACTGAACAAGATGTCATTTATAAGGTACAAGATCTTTGCTTTGTGATTGGTAGTTTATAATGGAAACCTCCTTTATACGGACGAGGTTAGACGTGTACGGAATCGGCCGAGTTTTGACGAGTAATCAAGCTACGTGATACATGTATGTATGTAGCCGAGGAACTTGATCAACGGATCACCCAAGGCCTGCCGAATGTAGTCCACGAGGTCATCGCCAAATACACACCATACAGTACGAGTGTTAGATTCTATGACAGGATACACCATCATTCGGCAAACCTCAGGTGATCCGTTGATCAAATCCTTCGGTTGTAACACGTCGCTTGATATGCACCTACATGCTACATATTTTCTTCATAGGCCTATCACGGCGACAGCTCACATCTCCATGTATATTCTGGATTTCACCAGAACTAGGCTGGGGCTATGAAGTGCCTGGCGCAAGGACACTCCAACGAAACCCAAGTAGCCTCGAACCCGGGGCCTCAGGGTTTTGATTCCTACTATTTACCACCGAGCCACGCAGAGGCGGTAGGCACCTAAATAGAATGCAGGTCGCTTGTAACTGCAGTGGGGATAGAAAAATCCAAAAACAACGTGCACACTATATAATGCGGGTCCCTTTTAAAGATGTAGTAGGGACAGCAAATGATTCAAGTCATGTGCACATCATACAGTGCAGGTCCCGGGGGTACGGCAGTTAAACTGGTACCCGTTGTATCTCCCGTAGTTGTCCGATAGACATACGAAGATCGATAACAGGCCGCCAGTTTATACGGCAGTAAGGTTCGGAGAGAAAACGTCCTATATAGGGGACGGTATAAAACGCAGACAATATAGAACAGAGTTAAGCAGACAATATACACAAAGAATGGTATTGGAACAGGTGATAAAACGCAGACAATATAGATAAAGAAGGGCTATATGGAAAACACAGACAATACATGGCTAGAAGGTGTTTAGAAATACCCGACTTTCGTGGCGTTTGTGTAAATAGGCCTTTTTGTTTAGCTAGCTTTTGCACCGATGCGGTTTGGTGTTTCTCTCTCCGTGGAAGTAAAGCAACATGCATAAGGTTAGTGCCTGGATGGGTGACCAGGCCGTTGCACGTTACAGCAGGTCCTGGATTACGGCAGTAAGAAGGGAAAACGCCCTGAACTATATTCTCGCCATATAATGCAGGTCCCTTACAACTGCAGTAGGGAGAGAAAATATCAAACAACTATGCACACCATAATATTATCATGAATACAGGTCCCTAGTTTTAACAGTTGGGACAGAAAACCCTAGAAAAATAATATTCACATAATACAAATTGTGCAGATCCCTTGAAATTAGAGTAGGGACTAGCCTGGGTTCTAGTATAGTCACTTTTTCCAAATATAGAAAAAGGAAAAAATTATCGGGCAGGAGCCCAGGCTAAGTAGGGACAGGAAGCACCATAGAATTCAGGTCCTTAGTTTTAACATTAGGCCGGACAGAAAACGTTCTAAATGATGTGCACACCATTGAATGCAGGTCCCTGCCTACGGCACTCGATTGAATCATATACGATCCCTGACTGAATGCTGTAAATTTTTTAAAGGGCTCGAACTAATTGCAAAACATTTGGGACAATAAGTAACATATTAGATCTAGTAAATATTACATACAAACATGTTTCAGACCCTTTCGTGAAAAATATGTCAACGTTTTAGTGTCTTGTGGTATTGTGGGGTGTCGTGGTGTGTCTTTGGGTGAATAGACGACTCCATCAAGCCAGTTATAAATTGAAATTTAAGTTGGTATATTACATGTTTTTATAGGAATTAAACAGTGCCTACAATAAAGTTTCCTGTTTTCTTTTGATATTCCAGCCAGTCCATTATCGATACAAGAATTCAAGACCGGTGCCTAGTCAATCTCATCTTCGCAAGCCAAGGTATCAATCACCACACGAGTAGATCTTATTGATCTACGTAGTGATCGTCACCTTGTCTTGGCGAATGAAGATGAGTCAATCTGCAAAAAAAAAAAACAAAAAATGCGAACGGTGCAAACACTTCATGTGCAGTCTGACACGGGTCAATATGCAGTTATTTACAGAAAACATTGTTTTCACCAAAAGTATTGAACCGATCGACCTGTATAGACTGTGCAGTCTGACCGAAGTATATACATGTATATACTTTGCGCAAATGTATAGAGTTCCCCTTTCTTTTCTCGGTTTAATATGCTAAAAAAAAAAAGAAAAAAAAACTTGGTAAAATATGTGCGAAAAGTATGATCATACATGGTTACACATGGATAAGTTTTACATTCCCAAATATAAAAGCGCACAAGCGGACGGTAAATAACAGAACAGAACTGTCCAAGATAAGGCTGGACGTTATGTACGGTCTAATCTTGATCCACGCTAACTTAAAAAGCCCCTGTTTCCGCCTTTGGCGATGAAAGCATTAAATAATACCAATCTGTTTACCACAAAAACAGCACATTACAGTTACGAAAATAGTCCTAGTACTTGTTTTCTTTTGATTAAAATATGTCTGTTTTATTTTATTCTTTATTCTGTTATTGATATATGAATATTAAGATGAAAATGGTTGATACATAGTGCACTGATGGTCAGAATTATATATTACAACCAAAATCGATTGTCACAAATTCATGAAAAGAGTGAGAATAATAGATCATTATCGGAAGTAGTATAATCCGATCAGATGCTTGTTTACCTTCACAAGCTATTTTCGTATATTCCTATGACAAAACTATTTTCGTTGTGACTTACTGTAAACCCTTAACCTGCTAAATAAATTTAACGAAATTTTCCAGCCGATAATAAAAGTCCAAATATTGCTATTTCAAAGTTATTTGTTGGGGGAGGGAATAATAACTTTTATCGGACAGTGTAGGCCAAAGGTCAAACTGCACGTATTTGTACAGCTTGATCTTAATCTACGCTCTCCTCAAAGAGATCTTTGAGTCGCGTTTAGCAGCCTAAGGGTTAACACAATCTATTTTGGTACTTGTAAGATTTCTGTTTTCGTATCCGAGGGGACAGAGGGGCCAACCCAGGTAGAACAGTCCATAGCGCACAAGACTGTAAAACATGGGGTCGCTGGTTCGAATCCCCAGATTGGACAATTTCTTACCGAGGAAAGTTGCTACTCTTCATTTTTCAGCACAAAATATACAAGGCTCCTTTTATACAGGAAAAAAAAAACAAGCGGATGGTTAAGATCAAGATCAGACTGAACATTATACATGTATCTTTCGCTTGAAAATATAAATTTCAGTAAAGAAACTGCTTGCTATAACTCATCCTGTCATTTCCAATATTCATGTCATTGGGTTTTTGTCTAGAAATTAGATTTGAATTACTAAACCTTACTCAGCTTTTACAACATAATTCCGAAATTTAATGACACAGACATATACATAATGCTTTCAAAACATGGTAAGAAAATGCTGATATCCACAATATTTCTGTCCCTCCCAAAAGAGATAGACATCGCAAAGGACTGTCGCATGTTTAATAAACGTGCGAAATTAATTAGTGGAGGTGTTATAATCTAATTATACGTGATTAGCGTAGTTTGTACATGTGCTATTTGCATCAAAGCTGATTTACAGATACTGGGATTGCCCCCTACCAAAAATGTGATCAGTCATGGATTAACAAATGAATAATGGCAACATACATGTATGTATTTAAAAAAAAAAAAAAATCTGTAATTTATAAGAAATAACTCAAGAAGTATATACGAAATAAATATTCAAAGGCTATTTTCGATGTGCCAGGTGATCATAGGCTGTTTTCGATTTGTCAGATGATAAAAATATTTTCTTGGTTTCAAGCTATTTTCGTATCGTTAGATGAGAAAACTATTTTCGTGAAAACTGGATACGGACACAGAATGATATTTTTGCACCGAAATAAACATTCAAATAAATATACAACGGTTATTTTCGTATTATCAGGTGATAAAGATAGTACATAAAAATGACAAATAAAAGCAATATATTCAAACATGCATCCATATATCAATTAAGGTAAGACCTGTGTAATGCACTTCCGGTGAACATTGGGCAAAAATTCTAATTGGTAGTTAAATAAGGATAAATAAGGATTTATGCCGAAATAATATTTTTGCACATTTCTAATGGATCAGAAATTCCGTTTATGTCTATCTTGAAACTTTTTTTTGATACTTTTGTTTGTTTTCTAAAAAGGGAGGTAATTATTATCTCTTTTTCAATTGAGAATATAGCGGTTTTAAATTTATAAATGATAATTCAAAAAAGGAAAAAATGGAAAAAATGAAAAGGTGAAAGTAGTTCAATAATACTCATTTTTAATTATAGCTAATTTTGCAGGATGATATTTTAGTGGAAATAGCTGTTTTCCATTACACAGGTCTTACCTTAATGGAAGCTATTTTCGTAGAGGGAAAGCTATTTTCGCGAAAATAGGCTATTTTCGGTATCTAGTCATACCGGTTATAAGGCGTATCTACATAGCGAAACACGTGGTTAACTATAGGGCGAAACTGATAGACGCTAGCAATACGTTGGTGCGCATGCATGTCTGGTGAGTAGTTAGACAAAACCTATTTCCACGCCAGTTATTAACTTTGCTTAAAAAAAACACTTTCTGGGCTGTTATTGTTGATTACTATCCTACACGCAAGTGAAACTATACCAACTTTACAAGTTTACAGTAAAGATTGGGGAAATTGAGTTTCTACAGCATCGGCCACATACAGGTTATGATGCTGCATAGTAGACTTGTTCAGTTTTTTCTTCAGCGAAAGAAATAAAAATTCCGAAACTTTTCTTTATCTCGTCTATCGCTGTCTAGAGCAATTAGCTCGTTTAACCTTTATCCTGCAAAATAAGTTAAATAAAACTTTCAATCCGATAGTAAACACCCGAATAAAATTTGGTTTGGGGGGAAAAATATCTCGTTAACAGACAATGTAGACAAGATCAGACTGCACGTTCAGTGCAGTCTGATCTTGTGAACGTGCAGTCTGATCTTGGTCTACGCTGTCCGTGAACGGTGAGTTAGTCATGATTAGCAGCTTCAGGGTTAAGTCACTGTTTATTAATATTGTTTACTTTCAGTTTCAGAAACTTTTCAAAGATGCCTCCATACATTAATAACGGTGGTTCGTGCCCTTTCTTAAAGGCCACATAGCTGCCAAAAGTAAACAGTGGGACGGTAAAATGCATTTGATTTTAGATCATATCATTTAAAAGTATGGAAATTATTGTGAAGATGACAATATGTTGTGGTACAGCAGGTCCAAGTGTAAGTCACTGGAAAAAAAAATTTTTTTTTTTCAAATCAGGTAAAAAGTGAACGCAAGATAGAACAAACTGGCAACTTCTAACCTTATTTTAGATTTTATTTTGCTGTCAGCGACTAACAATTGGACCGACAGTACAATAAAAGAATGTCATCTTATTAATAATTCAGAGCTCCAGATAGAGGGAGTGATTTTGATTGCAAATTTGAAAATATTAATCACTCTCCACTAAACCCTATGTTATGGGTACTCATTAGAATCGTCTCATCGAGACAATTCTAATGAGGGTTCCCATTCACGCACATATGTGCGTGATTCACGCAATGAGTTGAATAATCACGCACAAAAATATGAAGTGAAACGTGCATGCATGCACAGGTTTCAGGGCTCCCGTTGTCGATCACCAGTGGTGCCAGTTGGGACATGTTATCAAGTTTGAAAGTCACTGTCTATCACTGCTTATCAAACTTGGTATCAATCCACTTTTCTAGTGTAAAATTAAAGAGTTTGAAGTTACATGCTATTCTTATTGACAAATCTATGTCAAATCATGTGGAAATACTACTCCAAAACTTAACAGGCATGAAAAAAAGATCGCTGCAAGAAATGCGAAAACGTATGACACAACAAAAATTGGTTTGACATCATCCGATCATAGGCTTTTCAAAAAACAATAAGTGAAAGCTAATTAGTGTCTGAAATTGACAGTGAAATGAGAAATTCTACTGGCCATCAGGCTGTAAGTTGTCCCTCTGAAACTGGTCCCGTGAATAAGGAAATTATAACAAGCATCTCCTTTTTTTAAATTACCCATACTGTTTTCAAGAGCAGCTGACTGCAGAGTTAGACTCATCTTCGCAAGCCAAGGATACTAAGGTAGTACCCTTGGCCGCTCGCCTCTTTAAAAATCGAAACCCCCGCTGTGCCATTTCATTGGATGCGATCAAAACCCATCGCGTCCAATCAAACCATCCGTAACAAGAAATTTTCCGCGAAACAGAAAACAATAATGGCGGCGCCCGTCAAAAACGAAAGTTGTCGTGTTTGTGACGAAAATTTGCCAAAAAAGAGTAGACGATCGATATTTAATGAGTTTTTTATAGTTCATGATCAATTATGTGAAATATTAGGACGGGTTCCACAGCCAAATGATTGCGAATCATCGTATGTCTGATTAATTTCAGAAAATTGTGATAAATCCGAAAGCGCAGCCATATTTGATGCATAGCCTAACAAATTTTATTACGAGCATTTTGATTGGTCAGAAATAACATCAGCAAAGGTTACGCAACTCGTGATATTCGATAGGTGGCGCAGCGGCAGTTTCGATTTTTAAAGAGGCGAGCGGCCAAGGGTACGTAACGAACAAAGTGGAGTTAGTATCCTTGGCTTGCGAAGATGAGTTAGACTCATCAAAACAAATTTTCAATTCAACAGACCTTTACTGTCTTCCATAGATGCTCTATAATTGTCAATATTAAGTGCACTCCTAGAATTTCTCTTGCACTCCCAAACTTGCATTCCAGGGAGTGCATGCACTCCCAAAAAGAGATGTTAGTGGGAACACTGATGGAGTTTGGAAGAGAGAGAATGGATTTAGAATATGATCACCCCCTCTTATATGGAGGTCTGATGATTACATACTTTTCAATGTTATGATTTTAATATACATGTATGAACACATTTTAACCCTTTACCAGACGACAAAATTCTAGCCTTGTCCAAATTGAAAGCATTTGCAGACGTCAATTTCAATGTGGCTCAAATGGTGCAACTTTTCTTTCATAGGGTAGAAAACATTGTGGGAAAAGGAGAAAATGCTGGTTACCAGCATTTTCTCCTTTTCCCACAATGTTTTCAAAAGGCTTCTTTCCCAGGGGCGTCAAAAGGCAGCATTGTGCGGTAAAGGGTTGAACATGCATTGATTACTTTTGGCAGCTATAGGTCTTACCATAAGGTTAAAATTCGAAGAGTCACCCACAAAATGGGAAAAAGAATTACTGTGTCCAGCATTTCACCCAGTATTTGAAAAAACGTGGAGGATTTGCCCCCATGGTGGGGGGGGGGGGGGGGCTTGAAACAAGTGGGAGCCTTTATTAACACTTTACCACACAATGCAGACTTTTAAATAGTCTGGATTACCTGCCCCCTACCACTACATTATCAGGTCGGGCAAAGCGTAATAATGGCAGCCTAGCTATCCTTAAGCTTACCCTTACATGCCTCCCCTGTTTTCCTTGATTTCGTGTGGTCCAGTTTGATCAGTTAATAAAATGAGATCAATTTTGTACAAAAAGTACATTACCGAATCTAAAACGTGCTATTGGGGTATGGTTTGAGTATAAATTCGACTATGAATCATTTAAAAGTAGACCTGTTTTCGGATGTTATAGGTCCATTGATATTTCAGATACTTAACGCATTTCTGATACGTAGTTTTTCTCGCTAAAGAAGAACAACATGTAGAAAAACTCACTGCCATGAGTTTATTGCAAGCGAACTGTTTCAAATTCAGTTTATGATCGGATATGATCATGTGAAATAACAATATCCTGTCTCCTCTTCATATTACCAACAGGGGCCGCCATTCTTGCGCTTTGCTCAACGTACTCTTGTAGTACGGTGGGGTACCAGACTAACTTTTAAAGACCCTGAGGAAGAAGCTTTTTGAAAACATTGTGGGAAAAGGAGAAAATGCTGATAACCAGCATTTTCTCCTTTTCCCACAATGTTTTCTACCCTATGAAAGAAAAATCATATCATTTGAGCCACATTGAAATTGACAACTGCAAATGCTTTAAAATTTTATTGTGTGGTAGAGGGTAAAGGCAATGTACAACTAACTTTTTAAACTTTTTAATCTATTTAGTCATTCTTTTTTTATGCAAAAGTGAATAAAACATGCACAAAACTGATAGCTTAATGGTTACAACACCATGATATGGTTTCAATCAGGAACAATCAATATTGATTGAAGCTTCAGCTTCCTAATTAGCTTTCTGGAGCGAGGATGCTTTACACCAAGTGAAATAGTCACTTATAAGGCATTTAGATATTTATGGATTGCAGAACTGTCCAGTTTAAGAGTCTAGATATTTATATCAGATGATGAACCGTTATTATCATACTGTTACTATGGGCAGTGGAAAAGGCATGTTTATATTCTGGCTTCGATACGACATTATCAATAACAGGGAGCGCTAAACCATCATTTTTCCACTTCATCAAATGCAAACTTCAATAGAAATTACATTGTTAAAAAGCTGATTGAATAAGCTTTCTTCCCATGCAAAAAACAAGTTATGGATAATAAATTTTCAGCATTAGTAGAATAATATGAAACCTTTGTGTAAAATCCATACCCAACATATCGGTTGCTCAAAGGATACATTTACAGAGGGTGGTTATTTTTAAATCCAAATGCGGCAGCAGGTACTTCATATATTCAAATTACAAAACATAAGCCAATCAGTGGAGAAAATAATCTTCATGATGGTGTATGCCACAAATACAGCACTATTTTCTTATCTCATGCGTTTATAAGACAAGAAAATTTGTAATGGCTGTCTTGCATTGAAAACAAAGGAAGGTACGTCATAAAGTATAATAAGACACAGTACTGTCAAAGCATATAGTTCATTAATTTTATTCATAAAATATATGTAATGCCATAAATAATAAAAAAAAAAGGAAAGTAACTGGATAAAACTCAAAAGCATGTTCTCACTTTACCAGAAGACTATAGTTAGAACCAGCCCACATTTAAAAGTATTTGTAGGCAATAAGACAGCAGACCAAAGTAGCTGAACTGATTGAAGGCAGAAAACATTATGGTAAAGAAGAAATTGCTGGTTACCAGGCATATTTATTTTTGGCATCGATACGACATTATCTATTACTATTTCATGTTTTCTTCCATTAATTTTTGTTTTAATGTCATATTGCCAAATTACAATTTTTAAGAGACTTTATGGCATTTGAATCTTTACTTGGACTTTTTACGTCAATGCAGTCAACAGCTAAGAATAGACTGTTGGAAAAAAGGGACCAACTGCGTGGGACAAGCAATTTCTCCTTTCCAGCTATGTTTTCTATACTATGGAAAGTGATATTCCATTCAAGTATTTGTCCATAGGATTATTTGTACAGTTAACCCTTACCAAACAACAAATATTTAGACTTGCCCAAAACGTTGTAGAAAAAGGAGAAAATGCTGATTATCAGCATTTTCTCCTTTTTTCCACTATGTTTTCAAAAGCCTTTTCCTTCAGGGTTGTTAAAACTCGGGATTGTGTGGTAAAGGGTTAATGATGAAAATACAGAAATGGCCCAGTCTGAAGAACCAAATGTCTAAAAAATTATTTATAAACCTATAAATTTGACATTAGAGTATGATTTAGAAATGTAATTAGAATGGTAAACAGTGAAGACCTTATTGAAACAGAATTTCCTCCTTTTCACACACAAGGTTTACTACCTTTTTGATACAACTCCCATCATTTGACAGAGCTCCAGATAGAGGAAGTGATTTTGATTTCAAAATTGAAAATATTAATTACTTTCCACTAAACCCTATGTTATGGGTACTCATTAGAATCGTCTCATCGAGACCCACAACATAGTACCCACAACATAGGGTTTGGAAGAGAAATGATGGATTTAGAATACCATCACTCCCTCTTATCTGGAGCTCTGATTTGAGCATTATTTCATTTTTCATCTGCAAATGCTTTGAATTTCAACCAGTCTAAAATTATGTCTTTTGGTAGAGTGAAAGAAGGCTCCAAGATTACAAAAGCTTTGTCTCAGCGAAAAAATTGAAATCGGTTGTTTTAAAAGATCGTTTCCAAATGTAGTGTAGTGTAGTCCTTAAGGTTGATCCGGCTCATAGGATTCAAGCACAGAACCTTTGATGTGAGAGACCGACACAGTACCTGTACACAGTACCACCGCCCACATTGAAATATTGAATAGCTAGAGTTCCATTTTATCAATTGCAATCTTGCATTCATTAACAGTTTCTCCCTTTCTGCTAGATTGCCTTTGTCAAGGGCAAGTCGGATCAATGGAGGTCAATATATGAAATTCAATTTTCAAGTACAAAATTTTAACATACTGATACAGTACATCTATTACTCGTTTTCTGCAAGG
This sequence comes from Tridacna gigas, assembly GCA_945859785.2. NCBI lineage: Eukaryota > Metazoa > Mollusca > Bivalvia > Cardiida > Cardiidae > Tridacna > Tridacna gigas. The sequence goes on from OX244029.2 coordinate 36,135,424, forward strand.
TTTTAACCCATTTCATCTTTACTTTTATTAAACTATAAGCGTTCTTGTATCTTCATGCCATATGTTACTCCTAATGGCTGCAAGGTTGCACAGATTATGACGGACAGAAAATGCATTTCATGTTTTTGAGCCTTCAAAGAAATTGCATGCTGTTGTCATTTCCAGTTTTAAAAGAGGACAAATCCCTTGAGTTTCTCTATCCCTTACACCATATATATTGGTAATTCATTGATGTTTACACAGCTGAGCCATTCTACACACTTTCAAGTTTTAACCCTCATGCTGCTAAATAAGTTAAATAAAATCTTAAAGCCGGTAGTAAAAACCCCAAAAATGTTATTTCAAACTTAATATCTCCTTATCGGACAGTGTAGATTCAAGATCGGGCTCAGTGGTAAAGTATAGGACTCGTAACCTGGAGGCCCCAGTTTGAGTCTCACTGGATCCACTTGGTTTTTCGTGGGACTGTCCTTGGGCAAGACACTTCAGAGCCCTAGCCTAGTACTGGTGAAACCCAGGAAATATATGATTATGTGAGCTGTTGCCGTGATATGACTGAAATATTGTTGAAAGTGGCGTAAAACACCATTCAAAGATTCAAGATCAGACTGCATGTGTTGTGTCTACACTGCCTGCAAAAGGTCAGTGAGTTGTGCTTAGCAGCTTAAGAGTTAGCTCTTTACCACACGACAAAATTTTATACTCTCCAGATTGAAAGCATTTGCAGACAACAAAATAAACACGACTCAAAAATTGAAATATGTTTTGGGATGGGTAGAAAAAATTGTGGGAAAAGGTAAAAATGCTGGTTACCAGCATTTTTTCCTGTTCCCACAATGTTTTCAAAAGCCTTCTTCCTCAGGGTAGTTAAAAGTCGGGGTCAATGTGTGGTAAAGGGTTAACATGTTTTTTTTTTACCCTCTGGCTGTGAAGATGTATCTTAAGGTTCTAGCATTAATACAATATTTGTGTCTATTTATATTTCAGGTAGAGAATTCTGACAGAAAATAGAAGACTTTTATTTGAATATTAGTTCTAAATACCTTATATAGATAGAGACCCTGGCCTGAGAGAAACAGATATGGATTGTGCGGTTAATCTTTTTGATGGATGGCAAAGTGAGTTAAAACTTGGTGACTGCATGCTACAATTGTTTAATGCAGGCCTTTGGACTGACATTTCCTTCCGATGTTTGGACCAAAGTGAGGAAAACTTCAATGACAGAATCCATGCGCATAAAATAGTTCTTGCAGCTAGAAGTCCAGTGTTCCAGGCCATGTTCTTTGGTCCATGTCAAGACAGAAAGATAGTGATAGAAATACAGGATGCGATGAGCCAGGACTTTAAATTGTTCCTTAGGTATTTCTTTTGATAAAGATCTGGGTCGTATTCACAAATCATTCTTAAGAATATTCTTTGTCTAATTCTAAAGAATTTTCTAGATTTGAAAGTAACACAAGTTCTGATTGGCTAAACCAAATCAGAAATTGTGTTACTTTCAAATTTATAAAATTACTCGGTATAAAGACTAAGAATACTCTTAAGAATGGTTGGTGAATACTGACCCTGACCATATGAAACCAAATAAGAATGTCCAAAAATGTAATTTTGTATCATTTCACAACACCTCTATTTACACAATGTTACTGTTTTATTCAGTTATGGTACCCATTCATTAAGGGCACCTTGCAAAATGTTATGGTGGATCATGCCCTGCAGTTCTTTGCTTCATTTTTTTTTTTCCTTTTTCGTTTGCAGCATGGCCAGTTTCAATATAATTTCATGGAAATGATGAATTGCGTGGTAAAAAAGGTTTGAAAGTTAAAAATTTCTAAAAACTTATACACAGAAACCACTGGGCATTTGTGCTCAGATTCTTAAGGCAGCCAAAGTAGGCAAATTAAACTAAATTAATGAGGTCATCCAATCAATTTGGCTGCTAATTAACTTAATATAGATGAAACCATGGTTTTTAGCTCACTGGAGCACAAAGTGCTCAAGGCAAGCTTTTTGGATTGTGCTGTGTCCGTTGTACGTCATCCGGGCATCAACAATTACCTTGTGTGCTCCCTAGAGGCCACATTTTCAGTCGAATACTTATGAAACTTGATTAGAGTATTTGTCTCGATAAAAATTTGGACATTTTGAAATTGGGTCATGTCAGGTCAAAATGTAAGTCTCTGCGCAAAATCTTAGAAAACCCTTGTGTGCACTCTAGAGGCCACATATTCAGCCCAATACTCATTAAAATAGGTCAGAATGTTTGTCTTTATGATACCTCAGACATGTTTGAAATTGGATCATGTCAGGTCAAACAGTAGGTTAATAGGCCAAATCTTAGGAAAGCCTTGTTTTCACTCTACAGGCCACGTTTTCAGCCCGATTCTGATGAAATTCTGTTAGAATGTTTGTCTTGATGATGTCTCAGACAAGTTTGAAGTGCATCAAGTCAGGTTAAAAAGTAGACCACGGGCTAAAATCTTAGAAAAAACCTTGTATGCACTCTACAGGCCACATTTTCATCCTGATACTTATGAAACTTATTCAGAATCTTTTTCTTGATAAAATCTAGCACACAATCAAAATTGGGCCTTGTCAGGTCAAAAAGTAGGTCATTGGGGCAAATCTTAGAAAAATCTTGTATGGTGTCTAGTGGCAACATTTTCAGAAAAATACTCTTGAAAATTGGTCAGAATGTTTGTCTTATGAAATCTAGTACAAGTTCAAAATTAGGTCATTTCGGGTCAAAAAGTAGGTCACTGGGACAAATCTTAGAAAAGTTTTATGTGCAGTCTAGAGGCAACATTATCTGTCCGATACTCATGAAACATTGTCAGAATTTTTGTCTTGATAATATCTCTGACAAGTGCAAAAATAGGTCAAGTTGGTCAAAAAATAGGTCACTAACACTCATGTTTTACATCATTACAACCAGGATCTCTTCAGCTTTATCAATCCTTGATGCCTTTTATCAGGTGTTAGCTTTAGGGCCAGTGGTCTTCTTGTTGTTTTGATACACTGCACAGGAAATGGCAGATATTTGACAAAGGCAGTGGTAGGATTTTTTTTTATCTTAAATCTTCTCTGCATAATTTATTGATCGATCTGTGCACTATATCCCAGCAAAGTTATGTCTGGATTTAATGAAATTGATACCATAATGGTATCATAAAACTCTACCTTTTGCAAACACTTTGATACAGAATTTCGAGAGATGAGTATCAAATTTTTTAGTTTCGTTATTTATGACAGCATTTTTCAGCTATGGAGACTTTTCCTAAAATGGTGAACTGCTTTTCTTACAATGATAAAACTGAAAAAACGGGCAAACAAAGAAAGCCTGGCTCGACTTGTGCCATCAACGAGATAAAGTAATCTAATATACACGGATGCAATGAAGGCCATTCTGGTAAGCCAGCTTATCTCCATTTCCAGATAAAGACTAAAGGTAACCAAATCACAGATTGTTCCTTTTACCTGTGTTCCTTTGTTTTTATCCTTGATTCCCTTGGGGATGTTGCGATAAATATAATTTGATTTACGATTATATGTAAGATCCCCATATAATTTTAAAGCAGATCATGTTTTCAATCATCAGAGAAAAGCGTATATATCGATTTGTAAAACAATCTAACCAGAATTAGCTGAGATGTTATCTCTAAAACATATTTGTGTAGTGCAAGAAAATCAAGGATAAAATCCAAGTAATCCCCTTTTCAGGACCAATGTAGTACTGGAGAGGAATTAGGGGAAATAACTCAAGAATGGCCCTCATTGGGAATTCTCTTTATGGTATGTTTCTCACCGGAAACAAACTTTATGTTATCGTTTACAACCTAATTACTAACTCGAATTTTAAAGTCAATATGAGATTAACCCTTTACCACATGATCCCGGGTTTTAACGACCCCAAGAAAGATGTCTTTTGAAAACATTGTAGGAAAAGGAGAAAATGCTGGCTACCAGCATTTTCTCCTTTTCCCACATGTTTTCTGTCCTTTCACCATATGAGCCATACCAAATTTGTCGGCTGCAAATGCTTTCAGTTTGGACAAGTGTAAAATTTTATGGTAAAGTGTTAAACATAACAGTTTTCTATATTTTACTATTATGCATTTGGTATGGGTCTTTGTATTTTATATGCCGATGCTTGTATGTTATTTAACTCTTCATCAGACAACAAAATTTTAGCCTTGTCCAGATTGAAAGGATTTGCAGACAACAATTTCATAGTGGCTAAAATGGTGCAATTTTTCTCCGATAGGGTAGAAAACAATGTGGGAAAAGGAGAAAATGCTGGTTACCAGCATTTTCTCCTTTTCCCACAATGTTTTCAAAAGGCTTCTTTCCTAGGGTCGTTAAAAGGCGGCATTGTGCGATAAAGGGTTAAACAAATTTGCCATTTATCTTATAAAGTGTATGGTGGACTTCTGACTCTATTTGCTAGTCATTAAAAGGGTGCATTGTAATTTCAGATTACTGTACAGTGACCAGCACGAGACTGTTGATGAATATGATGACCTCATAAATGTTTTAGACATAGCCCATAAATACCAAGTCTCGAACATTGTTGATACATGTTGTAGGAAATTAGCGGAACTAATTGACGAGGAGAACGCATGTTCCATTCTAGAGAGATCATTACTATTTGAGAACAAGTATCTTATTAAGCGGGCAACCAACTTCATTGATGCTAATGCGGATAGTGTCTTACAGGATCAGAGTTTTCTAGATACATCATTAATATGTCTTGCCTATATCTTAAAAGGGGACACATTTTACGCTGAAGAAAGTGAAATATTCGAAAGAGCAATAGAATGGGCAAAACGAAAATGTAAGTCTACGGATGGTCAAATTCTTAGAAGTACCCTGGGTGAAGCATTTTTCTATCTGAGGACACCCTGCATGTCTTTGAAGGATTTTGTAGCTTGTACACACAGGAAAGGATTTTATACTGTGGAAGAATATGAAGACATCATGGCGGTTATAGGACTTTATGAACAAATGAAACCTAAATGTAACTCTACCCAAAAACGCTATCCAGTCGATTTGGAAATCAAAAGATTGCCCTTTGCCAATGAGAAATCTAATGATAAAAATACCTTTATCATAAATGCATCCATCACTGAGACAATATTAATTGATTCATTTGTTGATTTATATCTAACAAGTGTCACTTTATTTTGCAAAAGTCATTTTGTTTACCCTGGGACTTTATATGATGGTCGACCTCACTTTTCTGAAGCTGAACCCCTTAGTGTATTTGAAATGCCAAATTTGCCACTGTCAGTATCACTAGAATTGGAAGACACACCTCCTATAAAACTCATGGCACATGTATCAGGTGGACCTACAAAACCTCGTGTGCAGTTGTCTAAACCGTTCTTTTTCTCCGCTGGAAAGTCAATCACATTAAAAATAGAGGTTAAGCCAGACAAAATCCCTAATTTTCAGCTCAGAGCTAGAAAATGCCTTTCGTTGAATGAGTTACCAAACACCGTGCCTGGTACCGTTGCCTTGAGGACGGAAATGAATGGCGCCAGAGTAGTGCATTCATTAAGATTCAAATGTGTGAACAACAGAGATTAATCCATAACGGGATAGTTTCAACATTCTGATCTTGATAATCAAGATCCTATTTTGCACTCCATTTGGTACAAGTTAAAGATACATATATACTCATTTTCAGCCAGTTCTTAACCTATTTCATCATTATTTTATCAAACTATAATCATTCTAGTACCTTCATGCCAAATGTTGCCCCCAGCAATTGCAAGGGTGCATGAAATGCGTTTCATTTTCTTGGGGGCTTTCAAAGAGATCGTTTGAGACATTTTGTGTTTAAAATCCAATATATCCAATATGTGCATTTATCCCTTACATCATATATTGGTAATTTATCTATGTTTCCACAGCTGACTAAATTCTGAACCATTCTACTGTCTATGAAATTTTAACAGCGTTTTTTTCTCTCTACCTGTAAGGATGTATCCTTAATGTGTTAATATATCTCTTTTTTTTTTTATTTAATACTTCTGTGGCAATGCATAATTTGGCATTGGTTTATAACTATAGTGAGGGTTTTCAACCCCTCCCCATAAATTTGCAAAACAATAAACAAACTACTGAAATGACTGAGAGCAATGCCTTTTTAAATCCATTGGCCAAAGGCCAGCAGAGCTTTAGTCTTGGCATTGGGTCTGTTGTCTGTCTGTCAGACTTGTTCTTGTTTATGAGGTAAAGTCTGCATTTAAGGTCAGATTTTCATGAAACTTGAACAGTTTTTTCATGTCTTCAGTAGCTTCAACCCTATCTTTTTTGAAGGAAATGCTAAGTATTATCTAAGGAAAATTAGCCATTCAAAGTTGAAAGTTTGTATTTCTTGTTTATGCAATTAAGTCTGCATTTGTTGTTGGATTTTCGTGAAATTTGCACATCAGGCATTTCTAAGATTTGGCCAGTGACCTACTTTTTGACCTGATGTGCCTTCAAAGGTTCATTGAATTATGTCAGACTGAATTACAATTTTGTCATCTGCAAATGCTTCATATATGGAAAAATATGAATTTTTAGCTCACCTGAGCACAAAGTGCTCATGGTGAGCTATTGTGATCGTGCTGTGTCCGTCGTGCGATGTGCATCGTCAACTTTTTACCTTGTGTACGCTCTAGAGGCCACATTTTCAGTCCAATCCTCATGAAACTTGGTCAGAATGTTTGTTTTGATAAAATCTCTGACGAGTTCAAAATTGGGTCATGTGGAGCCAAAAACTAGGTCACTAAGTCAAATCTTCGAAAAACCTTGTGTACGCTCTAGAGGCCACATTTTCAGTCAGATACTTGTGAAATTTGGTCAGAATGTGTGTCTTGATAAAATCTCGGACAAGTCCGAAATTGGGTCATGTGGGGTCAAAAACTAGGTCACTAGGTCAAATCTTAGAAAAACCTTGTGTAGCTCTAGAGGCCACATTTTCAGTCCAATCCTCATGAAACTTTGTCAGAATGATTGTCTTGATAAAATCTCGGACAAGATTGAAATTGGGTCATGTGGGGTCAAAAACTAGGTCACTAGGTCAAATCTTCAAAAAACCTTGTGTACACTCTAGAGGCTACATTTTCAGTCGGATACTTGTAAAATTAGGTCAGAATGTTTGTCTTGATAAAATCTGAGACAAGCTTGAAATTGGGTCATGTGGGGTCAAAAACTAGGTCACTAGGTCAAATCTTAGAAAAACCTTGTGTACGCTCTAGAGGCCACATTTTCAGTCAGATACTTGTGAAGTTAGGTCAGAATGTTTGTCTTGATAAAATCTGGGACGAGTTCGAAATTGGGTCTTGTGGGGTCAAAAACTAGGTCACTAGGTCAAATCTTAGAAAAACCTTGTGTATGCTCTAGAGGCCACATTTTCAGTCCAATCCTCATGAAACTTGGTCAGAATGTTTGTCTTGATAAAATCTAGGACAAGTTTGAAATTGGGTCATGTGGGGTCAAAAACTAGGTCACTAGGTCAAATCTTCAAGAAACCATGTGTACACTCTTAGAGGCTACATTTTCAGTCAGATACTTGTAAAACTTGGTCAGAATGTTTGTCTTGATAAAATCTGAGACAAGTTCGAAATTGGGTCATGTGGGGTCAAAAACTAGGTCACTAGGTCAAATCTTAAAAAAACCTTGTGTACGCTCTAGAGGCCACATTTTCAGTCAGATACTTGTGAAATTAGGTCAGAATGTTTGTCTTGATAAAATCTGGGACGAGTTCGAAATTGGGTCTTGTGGGGTCAAAAACTAGGTCACTAGGTCAAATCTTAGAAAAACCTTGTGTAGCTCTAGAGGCCACATTTTCAGTCCAATCCTCATGAAACTTTGTCAGAATGATTGTCTTGATAAAATCTCGGACAAGTTTGAAATTGGTTCATGTGGGGTCAAAAACTAGGTCACTAGGTCAAATCTTCAAAAAACCTTGTGTACACTCTAGAGGCTACATTTTCAGTCGGATACTTGTAAAATTAGCTCAGAATGTTTGTCTTGATAAAATCTGAGACAAGTTTGAAATTGGGTCATGTGGGGTCAAAAACTAGGTCACTAGGTCAAATCTTAGAAAAACCTTGTGTACGCTCTAGAGGCCACATTTTCAGTCAGATACTTGTGAAATTAGGTCAGAATGTTTGTCTTGATAAAATCTGGGACGAGTTCGAAATTGGGTCATGTGGGGTCAAAAACTAGGTCACTAGCTTAAATTTTTGAAAAACCTTGTGAATGCTCTAGAGGCCACATTTTCTGTCAGATACTTGTGAAATTAGGTCGGAATGTTTGTCTTGATAAAATCTGAGACAAGTTTGAAACTGGGTCAAGTGGAGTCAAAAACTAGGTCACTAGGTCAAATCCTAGAAAAATCTTGTGTACGCTCTAGAGGCCACATTTTCAGTCAGATACTTGTGAAATTAGGTCAGAATGTTTGTCTTGATAAAATTTGGGACGAGTTCGAAATTGGGTCATGTGGGGTCAAAAGCTAGGTCTTTAGGTCAAATCTTAGAAAAACCTTGTGTGCGCTCTAGAGGCCACATTTTCAGTCAGATACTTGTGAAAGTAGGTCAGAATGTTTGTCTTGATAAAATCTGGGACGAGTTCGAAATTGGGTCTTGTGGGGTCAAAAACTAGGTCACTAGGTCAAATCTTAGAAAAACCTTGTGTGCGCTCTGGAGGCCACATTTTCAGTCAGATACTTGTAAAATTTAATCAGAATGTTTGTCTTGATAAAATCTGGGACGAGTTCGAAATTGGGTCACATGGGGTCAAAAACTAGGTCACTAGGTTAAATTTTTGAAAAACCTTGTGAACGCTCTAGAGGCCACATTTTCTGTCGGATACTTGTGAAATTAGGTCAGAATGTTTGTCTTGATAAAATCTGAGACAAGTTCGAAACTGGGTCATGTGGAGTCAAAAACTAGGTCACTAGGTCAAATCCTAGAAAAATCTTGTGTATGCTCTAGAGGCCACATTTTCAGTCAGATACTTGTGAAATATGGTCAGAATGTTTGTCTTGATAAAATCTGGGACGAGTTCGAAAGTGGGTCATGTCAGGTCAAAAGCTAGGTCTGTAGGTCAAATCTTAGAAAAACCTTGTGTGCGCTCTAGAGGCTACATTTTCAGTCAGATACTTGTGAAATTAGGTCAGAATGTTTGTCTTGATAAAATCTGGGACAAGTTCAAAATTGGGTCTTGTGGGGTCATAAACAATGTCATTAGGTCAAATCTTAGAAAAACCTTGTGTATGCTCTAGAGGCCACATTTTCTGTCCAATTCTCATGAAACTTGGTCAGAATGTTTGTCTTGATAAAATCTCAGACAAGTTTGAAATTGGGTCATGTGGGGTCAAAAACTAGGTCACTAGGTCAAATCTTCAAAAAACCTTGTGTACACTCTTAGAGGCTACATTTTCAGTCAGATACTTGTAAAACTTGGTCAGAATGTTTGTCTTGATAAAATCTGGGACGAGTTCGAAATTGGGTCTTGTGGGGTCAAAAACTAGGTCACTAGGTCAAATCTTAGAAAAACCTTGTGTGCGCTCTGGAGGCCACATTTTCAGTCAGATACTTGTAAAATTTAATCAGAATGTTTGTCTTGATAAAATCTGGGACGAGTTTGAAATTGGGTCACGTGGGATCAAAAACTAGGAAACTAGGTTAAATTTTTGAAAAACCTTGTGAACGCTCTAGAGGCCACATTTTCTGTCAGATACATGTGAAATTAGGTCAGAATGTTTGTCTTGATAAAATCTGAGACAAGTTCGAAACTGGGTCATGTGGAGTCAAAAACTAGGTCACTAGGTCAAATCCTAGAAAAATCTTGTGTACGCTCTAGAGGCCACATTTTCAGTCAGATACTTATGAAATATGGTCAGAATGTTTGTCTTGATAAAATCTGGGACGAGTTCGAAATTGGGTCATGTCAGGTCAAAAGCTAGGTCTTTAGGTCAAATCTTAGAAAAACCTTGTGTGCGCTCTAGAGGCTACATTTTCAATCAGATACTTGTGAAATTAGGTCAGAATGTTTGTCTTGATAAAATCTGGGACGAGTTGGAAATTTTTTGTCTTGATGATATCTCGGATGAGTTCAAAATTGGGTCACATAGGGTCATAAACAATGTCATTGGGTCACATTGAAGAAATACCTTTTGGGCACTCTAGAGGCCACAATTCTAGCTAGATTGACCTGAAAATTGGTCTACATATTTGACTTGATGATATCTTGGATCAATTAGAAATTGGATCTCATAGGGTCATAAACTAGGTCACTGGGTCAAATCCAAGAAATGTATTGTGGGCACTGTAGAGGCCACAGTTTTTACTCAACTGACCTGAAAATTTGTCAGCATGTTTGAGTTGGTATCTTGAATGGATTTGAAATTGGACCACATAGGGTCATAATCTAGGTCACTAGGTCAAATTACAGAAACCCCTTGTGGGCACTCTAGAGGCAGCAATTCTTACCTAATTCACCTGAACCTTGGTCAACAAGTTTGTTTTGATGTTTTGGATGAGTTTGAAATATGGTCACATAGGGTCATATACTAGGTCACTAGGTCAAATTGAAGAAAGACATTTGGACAATCCGGAGGCCACATTTTCAGCTCAGTGGACATGACAGTTGGTCAGAATGTTTGTCTTAATAATATCTCAGATGAGTTTTAAATTGGGTCATTATGACCCTGGAGTGAAATTTGGCCTATTGACTCAGGTGAGCGATCCAGGGCCATCATGGCCCTCTTGTTATTTTTTGGTAAAGAATGAGATTAACTCTTTACCACACAGCAAAATTTTAGACTTGTCTAAATTGAAAGCATTTGCAGACAACAAATTAAATGAAGCTTAAAATGATGGAATTTTGTCTGTGGAATGGTGGAAAACTTGGTTGGAAAAGGAGAAAATGCTGGTTACCAGCATTTTCTCCTTTTCCCACTAAGTTTTCAAAAGCCTTCTCCTTTAAGGTTGGTAAAACATGTGATTATGTGGTAAAGGGTGAAAGGGTTAATTGTGTGGTAAAGAGTTAATAGCCAAGTCTGTATAGATCGTTATTCCTAAAACCATTTACAGGACCATTTTATTCATTTTGAAATTTAACCTCCACTTATATTTTTCACATGCTGTGAAATATACACTTCGATCTGTAACATGTATAAAATAAAAATTTGGTAACAATACTGTTAAATGATGCTATTTCATTGATAAACTTTGCCTTTAGTTTAAAATCTTTAACTCTTTATCAAACGACAAAATTTTAGACCAGTCCACAACAAAATAAATGTGAATCAAAAATTGAAATTTGTTTTTGGAAGAGTAGAAAACATTGTGGGAAAAGGAGAAAATGCTGGTTACCAGCATTTTCTCCATTTCCCACGATGTTTTTAAAAGGCTTCTTGTTCAGGTTGTTAAAAGTTGGGATTTTGTGGTTAAGGGTAAAATGGTGCTGACGCATCAGCCCATTACGCACTGAAATGACTTGACAGCAGATGGCAATGAAAATATCCTTGTAAATTGGGGGTAACAGTATAGTTAACCCTTTACCAAACAATCCCAAGTTTTAACGACCCTGAAGAAAAATACTTTAGTAAATATTGTCGGAAAAGGAGAAAGTGCTGATAACAAGCATTTTCTTCTGTACCCACAATGTTTTCCACCCTGTCAAAGAATTTCAGTTTTACCAATTTTGGAGTTGTTGTCTGCAGGGATGTCCGAACCACCACTTCACTGTTCACCGAGAAAACTCTCAAGTGCATTTGTGTGAAACAGACAGCTAACAGCTTTCCCTTTGCTTCTCTTTCCTGGATTAACACTTAACCAATCACGGGTTTTAACGACCCTGAAAGAAAAGCCTTTGGAAAACATTGTGGGAAAAGGAGAAAATGCTGGTAACCAGCATTTTCTTCTTTTCCCACAATGTTTTCTGACCTTCCCAAAACAAATTTCAATTTTAGAGCTACATTTATTTTGCTGTCTGCAAATGCTTTCAATTTGGACTAGCCTAAAATTTTGTCGTTTGGTAAAGTGTTAAGCAGATACCATGTCGGGGCTCTGTGCAGCTCCTTGCATGAGGAAACTCTGGCCATTGTCTGCTTTCCCAAATAAAGTGCATATGAAACAATGTTGAGGAGTGAGAGAAGAAACAATTGTCTAAATGATAATTCATCAGTCATTGAAAAGAGCTTGAGTAAGTAAGGGTTTAGAAGGCCACTGTTTCAGGCATCCTGAACCATCGGCAAGTGAGGTAGTCATGTGGAATCCAACTCACGGGAAACAAAAGTCACAACATCCTATCACAACCATGGTCAATGTGCTAATGAAAGACACAAGAGCAACAGACCCAGAAGAATTGACCATGTGCATGAAAGACAGAAGAGATTGGCAGTGTTGATGCCATGTCCGTCTGATGGTGTTCGACCTGATGACGTTTGAACTGACAAACAATGACTTACAAGCCCTGCACATGACAGTTGAGCTACCCACTTGGCAAAAAACAAAACTATTGAGCCCTATGACTGCCAAATCAACTAACCCTTTATCAAACAATCCAGTGTTTTAACGACCCTGAGGAAGGCTTTCGAAAACATTGTGGGAAAAAGAGAAAATGTAGGTAACCAGCATTTTCTCCTTTTCTGACCATGTTTCGTACCTCTTCAGAGACAAAGCTCATCATTTGGCACATATTTTTAATGTCGTCTTCAACAGCTTTGAACTTGGACCAGTCTAACATTTTGTTGTGTTGTAAAAGAGTTAAACACAGTTTCATTCTCTCTGATGGACTCATTTGAAGATAAAATAAAAAGCCAAGGGACTCTGAGCAACTTTTTATTAGCTCACCTGAGCACGAAGTGCTAAGGTGAGGTATTGTGATCGGTCGTTGTCCGGCGTCCATCTGTCCACAATTCCTTTAAACATCTTCTCCTCCTAAACTGCTGTGCCAGTCTTGATGAAACTTGGCAGGGATGTTCCTTGGGTGAAGCTCTACCAAAGTTGTTCAAGAGATTGAATTCCACCCATAACTCTGGTTGCCATGGCAACAGAAAGGAAAAAAATAGCAGAATCTTTGAAAATCTTCTTCTCTGATTCTAGAAGGCATAGAGCTTTGATATTTGGTATCTAGCATCTCCTAGTGGACCTCTACCAAGTTTGTTCATATGATGCCCCTGGGGTCAAAACTGGCCCCACCCTGGGGGTCACAAGTTCGAACATAGGAACAAAGACGGAAAACTTTAAAATTCTTCTTCTCTGAAACTGGAAGGCGTGGAGCTTTGATATTTGGCATCTAGCATCTCCAAGTGGACCTCTACCAAGTTTGTTCATATGATGCCCCTGGGGTCAAAACTGGCCCCGCCCTGGGGGTCACAAGTTCAAACATAGGAACAAAGAAGGAAAATTTTAAAATTCTTCTTCTCTGAAACTGGAAGGCATGGAGCTTTGATATTTGGCATCTAGCATCTTCTAGTGGACCTCTACCAAGTTTGTTCATATGATGCCCCTGGTGTCAAAACTGGCCCCGCCCCGGGAGTCACAAGTTCGAACATAGGAACAAAGAAGGAAAACTTTAAAATTCTTCTTCTCTGAAAATGGAAGGCGTAGAGCTTTGATATTTGGTATCTAGCATCTCCTAGTGGACCTCTACCACATTTGTTCATATGATCCCCCTGGGGTCAAAACTGGCCCTGCTGGGGGGGGGGGGGGGGGGGGGGGGGGGTCACAAGTACGAACATGGGAACAAAGAAGGAAAATTTTAAAATTCTTCTTCTCTGAAACTGGAAGGCGTCGAGCTTTGATATTTGGTATCTAGCATCTCCTAGTGGACCTCTACCAAGTTTGTTCATATGATGCCCCTGGGGTCAAAACTGGCCCCACCCTGGGGGTCACAAGTTCGAACATAGGAACAAAGACGGAAAACTTTAAAATTCTTCTTCTCTAAAACTGGAAGGTGTAGAGCTTTGATATTTGGTATGTAGCATCTCCTAGTAGACCTCTACCAAATTTGTTCAAATGATGTCGCTGGGGGTCAAAACTGGCCCTGCCCCGGGGGTCACAAGTTCAAACATAGGAACAAAGAAGGAAAATTTTAAAATTCTTTTCTAAACCTGGAAGACATAGAGCTTTGTTATTTTGTATGTAGTGAACCTGTTCTAAGTTTGTCAGCCCACCTGAGCACAATGTGTTCAGTCAGTTCGAAATTGGGTCACCTGGGGTCATAAACTAGGTCACTAGGTCAAATTAAAGTAATACCTTGTGGGCACTCTAGAGGCCACATTTATTGCTCAAATGACCTGAAATTTGGTCAGAATGTTTGTCTTGATAAAATCTCACATGAATTCAAATTTGGGTCATTTGGGGTCTTAAATTAGGTTACTAGGTCAAATTAAAGAAATACCTTGTGTGCACTCTAGAGGCCACATTTATTGTTCAACTGATTTGAAAATTGGCAAAAATGTTTGTCTTGATGAAATCTAGGATGAGTTCAAAATTGGGTCACCTGGGGTCATAATCTCGGTCACTAGGTCAAATTAAAGAAATACTTTGAGGGCACTGTACAGGCTACATTTCTTGCTTAATTGACTTGAAAATTGGTCAGAATGTTTGTCTTGATAACATCTCAGATGAGTCCAATTTTGGGTCAACTGGGATCATAAACTAGGTCACTAGGTCAAATTAAAGAAATACCTTGTGGGCATTCTAGAGGCCATATTTTTTGCTCAGTTGACTTGAAGATTGTTTAGAATGCTTATCTTCATAAAATCTCTTGAAAAAATCTAGGATGAGTTTAAATATGGGTCACCTGGGTCATAATCGAGGTCACTAGGTCAAATTAAAGAAATACCTTGTGGTCACTCTTGAGGCCACATGTCTTGCTCAATTGAATTGAAAATTGGTCAGAATGTTTGTCATGATAAAATATTGGATGAGTTTGAAATTGGACCTAACATCATATTTATTTGGCATGTAGTACTTTCAAATTATGACCCTGGAGTGAAATTTCGCCTATTGACTCATGTGAGTGATCCAGGGCCATCATGGCCCTCTTGTTTGTCAAACTACGCCCAACATTCTCCAGGTGCATTTATATGCCATGAAATGTTTATACCGTAACATGCGAAATAAAAGAGTGTAATTAACTACTCTTCATTACACAAATATATCCTATCGCTAAATATAGATACACATATAAAATAAAAGATGTATTGCCACACAATCCCAAGTTTTAACGACCCTAAAAATGAAGACCTTTAAAAACATAGTGGGAAACGGAGAAAATGCTGGTAACCAGCATTTTCTCCTTTTCCCACAATATTTTCTACCTTTCCAAAAACAAAGTTCAGTTTTTGAGTCACTTTTATCATATGCAAATGCTTTCAAATTTGGCAAGTTTAAAATTTTTGTCTTATAGTTATGAGTCAGCACTTAACACTTTACCACACAATCCCAGGTTTTCACGACCCTGGGAAAGAAGCCTTTAGAAAACATTGTGGGAAAAGGAGAAAATGCTAATAAGCAGCATTTTCTCCTTTTCTTACAATGTTTACTGTACTGTCAAAGAAACATAGCACCATTTGACCCACATTGCAATTTTTGTCTGCTTTAATGCTTTCAATATGGACAAGGCTAAAATTCTGTCATCTGGTAAAGGGTTAAACAGTGATACTGTACCATATGGCAAGGGTCATAGCGGATTGGCTTTACATTCAGCATGTATACGAATTCAGGGGTGTGAAAATACTATGCCCAACTCGTCTGACTCAGGAAAAATTCAGTGTCGGACAAGTGAATTTTTTCAATTTAGTTGTCCGCGGACAAGTAGAAAATATGAGGAAAATTTTGAAACAAAAATCTATTGTATATATATACATATCCAGTGAAATACGTATGCTCTCACTTCGTACAAAATGACATTTTGAATGATTAACAGTGTCTTGAGATGATCCCTGATTTCTGAAAACCCAAAATACACATTTGGTGTACCTCCGCTTTCACCGCATTAAACAAAATTGGTAAAATATGTGGCTGTTGTTGCACGTTGATTTTTTGAAAATGTGTTGAAACCTTCAAGATCATCATTATGGATTAAAATAATTTTATTGGTATAATTTTAGCACCGATTCAGAGATCTTTGATGACAATGTCGCACACATGAAATTTTGGATTTAAACAGCTTCGGTGCGACATGGGCCATGATTTAATATCTCTGCTGGAAGCTGTCTCAATATCCGAAAGTTTTCTATTCAGTGATCAGTTGGTGCGTAAAATCGGAAAAAATGTTTTGCTTTTTTTTAAATCAAATTTTCGATGCAAACGGAAGTGGGAAGTCTGAGACCCCAAACCATTTGGCGGCTCCAAACGTAAAGCGGACTGTGACAAGAAATATGACAAAAACATTTTTTTTTTTTTCAACGAGGCGTGCTGGAAAGAATTCCCGTGGTTGAATGCAGACAATCGTAACAATATTTTTCAACGTTTGTCGAGAGTATCCCAATGTTGCAGACATGTCACTTTATGTGTATCTTTTCATTAAAATTGTTTTGTTTTGGACAAGTGAGTCACACTGGCGGACAAGTAGATTTTTGTAATTTACTTGTCCACTGACAAGTAGAAATTTCTAAGATTTCCACACCCCTGGACGATGATGGTGAAAAAGATCTTATAAAGGATATTTTACATTACAGAATATTCACACACGTGTATTCTGCATTGTGCAACACCCATTCCATGTTATTGTGGTGTATGTTTGTTTATATACAAGTTACAATATTGCCACTGATATATACCGAGCCCCCAAATAAGGGAACCTTGTTACTTGTTTCTTCTGACGTGATATGACAGGGAGACTTTACCTCTCAAAATTTTAGCAGATTCCAAGATCAAAGATATCAAATGCCATATCATCTCCAGTATGCCCTCCATGTGCAGGTGTTGCTGCACACGGAAGTCATACTGATCTGGATTCCATATCTGTTATATGGATTCCACATCTGTCATCTGTTTTCAGTAAAATAAAGAATTACCTCGAGATGACATACAAAATGGTTCCCTTATTTTTTATTATACGTATGTATCACAGAACTATCATAAGAACATTTTTTTTAAAGACAAAACAATGTTGACCCTTGATCTACCATATAATTGAAATGGACATTTCTGTTCTGTCAGTAAAAAGACCCATATTCTGCCTGTAAGTCATTACCAGACACCAAATTTAGACTCATCCATATTGAAATTATTTGCACATGATCATTCCATTGCAACTTGGATTTGTCTTTGATAAGCCAGAAAACATTGTGGAAATGGGAGAAATGCTTGGGATTGTGTAATAAATTACAATATACATCTAAAATATTCATACACAAATATTCCCAATTATATAACACCTATTCAGAGTAATTACAGTGGAATGCATTCTAGAATGTGTGGTAAAGGGGTAAAGCCCAAATAGCAGCCAAAAGTAAACAAAGCAGGTGTTAAATGCATTTGAATTTAAATCATTAAGTTTTAAAAGTATGGAAACTATTGTGAAGATGACAATCTTTAATTGTGTCTTCTATTGTGTAGCTGGTAAAAGTGTTAGTGGCTGGCGGAAAATGAATTTTAAAACCAGGTAAAAACTAAACAAAAGATAGATCGACCTGGCAACCTTTGACCTACTTTTAAAATTCATTTTTCCGCCAGCAACTGACATTTGGACAGATCATACAAAAACAGATTGTCATCTTAACTCTTTACCAAACGACAAAATTTTAGACTTGTCCAAATTGAAAGCATGTGCAGACGAGAAATTTAACACGACTCAAAACAAAATTTGTCTGCCATAGAGTAGAAAACATTGTGGGAAAAGGAGAAAATGCTGTTTACCAGCATTTTCTCCTTTCCCCACAATGTTTTCAAAAGGCTTCGTTCTCAGGGTCGTTAAAAGTCGGGATTGTGCAGTATAGGGTTAACAATAATTTCCATACTTTAAATGACATGGTTTAAATTTAAACTTAAATGCATTTTAAAACCTGCATCGTTTACCTTCAGCTGCAATTGGGGCTAGTAAGTATTGTCAAAATATCTCACAAATGTATTACACAGTGTAAAATAAAGATCAGACTAAACAGAATGTGCTGTCTGATCTGTGATCTTCACTGTCCACATCCAAAACTTAATTTGTATTTGGCTGGGGCATTAAAAGGGCTGAAAAATACAAGAACATGTAAATGCAAGAAAATTAATTTTGTCTTTGTCCCACAATTCATCCAGTTATTGCACACACTTTGTTTTAAGCAAAAACCTTCATTCTGTGAAAACAATTTTCTACATCAACTGTCTTGTATTTTCTGAAAAGAGAAAAGAAAGGAAAATAACCATCATTCAAACAATAGTCAGCCGTGAGGAGAGGAAAACTCTGTCGCAATGACTATCATCAGTCCTTGGGGGAAAAAAAATGGCCAAACCTGAAATTTGAACAAGCGACCCCCTGACCTGTACACTACCATCTGCACTACAACACTCGGCAAAGTTATCTGAATAGAAGACCTTGTTACTTCAACATTGATTTACACTTCTTGATTATAGGTCCGATAGTGACCAAAGGTAAACAATTCTGTGTATTAAATTTTGGAATGTTTCATTCATTTTAATTAAGAGCATCTTTCACATATATAGTAGATTGTGAGCCAGTGTAGATCATAATCAGACTGCACAAAACATATAGTTTGATCTTTGCTTTACACTATTCACCTAGCTGAGGCACTCTGGACAAGAACCAACTTGAAATTTTAACCCTTTACCACACAATCCCGACTTTTAACGACCCTGAGAAAGAAGCCTTTTGAAAACATTGTGGGAAAAGGAGAAAATGCTGGTAACCAGTATTTTCTCCTTTTCCCACAATATTTTCTATCCTTCCAAATACAAATTTCATTTTTTGGGTCACATTTATGTTGTCGTCTGCAAATGCTTTCAATTTGGAGAGGTCTAAAATTTTCTCATTTGGTAAAGAGTTAAATACTTTCGTCTTATTCCTAAACCAAAAGAGTCTCTTGGATTTATTTGTCACTCTAAGGGTTAAAAGGTGTGGCAGTTGTCTTATGCCTGGCAATCTGTTAACCCTTTATCAAACAAAAAAAATTTGGACCAAATTGAAACCATTATTTTGCAGACAACAAATTAAATGTTGCTTATAATTTCTTTCTTTGATAAGTGTAGAAAACATTGTGGAAAAAGGAGAAAATGCTGGTTACCAGAATTTTCTCCTTTTCCCACAATGTTTTCAAAAGCTTTCTTTCTTTGGGTCGTTTAAAGTTGGTATTGTGTGGTAAAGAATTAACCCTTTCCCACACAATCCCGACTTTTAACGACGCTGAGGAAGTGGCGTTTTGAAAACATTGTGGAAAAAAGAAAAAAATGATGGTTACCAGCATTTTCTTCTTTTCCCACAATGTTTTCTATTCATCCCAAAACAAATTTCAATTTTTCAGTCACATTTATTTTGTCGTCTGCTAATGCTTTCAATTTGGACTGGTCTAAAATTTTGTTGTTTGGTAAAGACTTAATTCTTCACCAAAGGAAAAAATTTTAGACAAGTCCAAATTGAAAGCATTTGCAGACAACAAAATGATCATGACTGAAAAAATGAAATTTGTTCCGGGAGGGGTAGAAAACATTGTGGGAAAAGGAGAAAATGCTAGTTAGCAGCATTTTCTCCTTTTCCCACAATGTTTTCAAAAGCTTTCTTCCTTTGGGTCATTAAAAGTTGGGATTGTGTGGTAAAGAGTTAAAGTACACCTGGTCAAAGGTAAAGTCACTAGCAGAACACAGAGTTTTAAAACTAGAGTAAATTTAGTTCAAATATTTACTTCTACCAGTGACTGGAACCTTAACCCTTTACCTCACAATGATGCCTTTTAACGGCTCTGGGAAAGAAGCCTTTTGAAAACATTGTGGGAAAAGGAGAAAATGCTGGAAAACAGAATTTTCTCCTTTTCCCACAATGTTTTCTACCCTATCAAAGAAAAACTGCACCATTTGACCCACACTGAAATTGTCGTCTGCAAATGCTTTCAACTTGGACAAAGCTAAAATTTTGTCGTCTGGTAAAGGGTTAATCAACCAGACTATAACACATCCTCAGACTTGCAATTATCGCCGTACTTATACATGGTATGAATGGAATTTACCTGTTTTTTATATGCAGAAAGTTTACATGTGGCCGGTATTGGGATTTTAACTCTTTACCCAACCAAAATATTCCTAACTTGTCCAAACTGAAAACATTAGCCAACGACAAAATGACTGTGACTCTAAAATCCAAATTTGTCTCTTAAAGGGTAGAAGCATCTACTTCTTTAGAATCGCGTCAACTCTGGGTACTTCAGTAAAGCGCAAACTCAATATCTCATGAAACAAATCGACGGAATGCAACAGACAACTTCAATAAGGCAAAAATGACGACATTTGTCTCTGAAAGACTACAATAGATTATGTGGTTACCAGCATTTTCTCCTTTACCCGAAGTGATTTCAAAAGCCTACTTCCTCCAAGTCAAAAAATAGGAATGTGTGGGCAAAGGCTTTACTTTACCTTTAGTTCTTTGATGATACTATCTACACTAGGTCGGTCTGTATTTGTTTGACTTGGGTAGAGGAATCTCACCACACCATCTTTGTCCAGAATAAAATCCCCACCCATCTGAAAAATAGTGATACTTGATATTTTACATGTAAAGCATGTTCATCACAGTGTGATCTACACTGTAGTCAAAAGTATCAAAGTTGGTTCATGATATTTAAGATTTAATATAGCAGCTCTCCCTGCAAACCTTTAACTCTTTACCAAACGACAGAATTTTAGACTTGTCCAAATAGAAAGCATTTGCAGACGATAAAATAAACTTGACTCAAAAACTGAAATTTGTTTTGGGGAGGTCAGAAAACATTGTGGGAAAAGGAGAAAATGCTGGTTACCAGCATTTTCTCCTTTTCCCACAATGTTTTCAAAAGGCTTTTTCTTCAGGGTTGTTAAAACCCGTGATTGTGTGGTAAAGAGTTAACCCTCTTCCAAACTTAAAATCACCTTCTTTAACCCTTTACAAAATAACAAAAACTTGGACTTTTGGACAAATCCAAAGTTCTTGAAGTCAAAAAATTAAATGAGGGTTAAAACTGGTATTTGTATTTATATCAGAAAGAGTAGAAAACATTGTAGAAAAAGGAGAAAATGCTGGTTACCAGCATTTTCTCCTTTTCCCAAAATGTTTTCAAGAAAGGTTTTTGCTCAGGGTCTTTAAAAGGCAGGATTGTGTGATAAAGGATTAAAGGGAGCTATTCTGATCTTTCAGATCTCAACAAACTTCAACAACGGTTAATCACTGAATTAAATATGGCGAATCTCCAGTAAAGCAGAAGTACAAATGAGAAGGAAAAAAAAAACATTTTTCAGTGGTATTTCCTTAATGAGCAGCCTGGTACGGTATCTTAAGATTTCATGCCAGAATTTTGCAAAGGTTTGTGGGAATGTCAAATGATCTTATCAGAGCTCCAGATAGAGGGAGTGATTTTGACTGCAAAATTGAAAATATTAATCACTCTCCACTAAACCCTATGCCAAGACCCTGTAGCTCAGTTGGTAGCGTACAGGACTTGAGAACAGGAGGTCGCAGGTTCGATCCCCGGCTTGGCCAATTTCTTTCCGAGGATTGATGATAGTCATCGCGACAGGATTCATTCCTCTCTCACCGCTGACCTTTGCCTCGACGATGGTTAAGTGGGAAAGCAGCAAGTGGCTTGGAAAGAATATTGTGCAGAGTACTGGTAAAAGAGACTCCAGGAAAGCATGGATAGGTGCACTGGCTGCTGTGATATAACTGAAATAAAGTTGAAAACGGCGTTAAACACCATACAATCAACTAAACCCTATGTTATGGGTTCTCATTAGAATCGTCTCATTGAGACGATTCTAATGAGTACCCACAACATAGGGTTTGGAAGAGAAATAATGGATTTAGAATACTATCACTCCCTTTTATCTGGAGGTCTGATCTGTAACATTTTTTGATTATGTGAGACTGTATTCAAGTAAGTACCATGTGGACATATTAGACCTCATTCAAAAATGAGATCTTATTAAAAAATGAGATTCAAATATTTGAACCCCAACTTTGCAGAATAAATCCAACAGACAACTTAAGTCTAGAAGTAAGTTGACTGATTGTATGGTGTTTAACACCATTTTCAACATTATTTCAGTTATATCATGCCGGCCAGTGCACCTACATATGCTCTCCTGGAGTTTCTTTTACCAATACTCCACACAATATTCTTTCCAAGCCAATGGCTGCTTTCCCACAAAACAATCGTCGAAACAATGGTCAGCGGTGAGAGAGGAATGAATCCTGCCCAGATGACTATCATCAATCCTCAGAAAGAAATTGGCCAAGCCAGGGATCACACCAGCGACCTCCTGTTCTCAAGTCCTGTTCACTACTGTCTAATGGGGGCTGTGTTTGAAGTTGGCCTAGAAATAAGTCTCAGATAATTTCAATTTCAAGGTTGCTGTTGTTCAGAATGTCTCAGCAAAGCCAACAGGGTACATGTTGGTCAAAGATCAGCCTATATGCTTTGTGCAGTCAAATAAGAGCCCCATATTAACCCATTACCACACAATCCCAAACTTTAACTACCCTGAGAAAGAGGCCTTTCAAAAACATTGTAGAAAAAGGAGAAAATGCTGGTAACCAGCATTTTCTCTTTTTCCTACAATGTTTTCTACCCTATCAAAGGCAAATTCCATCATTCGAGCCACATTTGAATTGTTTTCTGTGAATACTTTCAATTTGGACAAGCCTACATTTTTGTCGTGTGGTAAAGAGTTAACTCTTTACCACACCATCTGGAGTTTTAACGACCCGTAGAAAGAAGCCTTTTGAAAAAATTGTGAGAAAAGGAGAAAATGCTGGTACCCAGCATTTTCTTCTTTTCCCACAATGTTTTTTATCCTTCCCAACACAAATTTCAATTTTTGAGTCAAATTTAATTTGTCGTCTGCAAACACTTTCAATTTGGACAGGTCTGAAATTTTGTTGTTTGGTAGAGACTTAAAGGGTTCCAAATGCATTTTTACCTGTTGTGTATCATCGTGTACATTTTCGTAAGGTTTGGGTAAAGGTTTTCCTGTCAGCATGGCCTCCCCATAGTATACCATGGAAACCACACCCCAAACCTGAAACAGTTTATAACAACTCTGCACCCAGTAACAATCTTTTAGACTCTACCTAACTGAAAGCTCCTCTTATAGACATATTAATCGGAAACTGTGAATTAAATGATGTGATTTTACATTTATCTGGTAAACACCGTTTTGTCCTTTTTCCCCAATGTTTCCCACCCTTTGAAAGACAACTCCCATCTTGTGAGCTGTATCTTTAACTGTTTACCACACAATCCCGAGTTTTAACGACCCTGAGAAAGAGGCCTATTGAAAACATTGTGGGAAAAGGAGAAAATGCTGGTAACCAGCATTTTCTCCTTTTCCCACAATGTTTTCTACCCTTCTCAAATAAAAGTTTCAATTTTTTTATTCTTATCTATTTTGTCATTTGCAAATGCTTTCAATTTGGACCAGTCTAAGATTTTGTTGTGTGGTAAAGAGTTAATGTTGTCTGCAAATGCTTTCAACTTGGATGAGTCTGACCTTCTGTCATCAGGTAAAGAGTTTATATCCCTGCTAAGAATTTTGATACAGAAGACAGATGTTAATGCCAAGAATGCATCTTTTTTTTTTTCACACAAATGTCTAAATTAAGGGGTGATAACTCTTTAACCCCTTACTGCACAATGCCAACTTTTAACGATCCTGAGAAGGAAGGCTTTTGAAAACATTGTGGGAGAAGGAGAAATTGCTGGTAACCTATGAAAGTCAGATTTAATGTTTTGAGTAACATTTAATACGTCATCTGCAAATGATTTCGATTTGGACAAGGCTAAAATTTTGTTATCTGGTACAGAGTTAACCTGTAAGTGCTGAATCTGAAAGTAGTGTCTTTCATATCTACAATTTCTACTTAACCCTTTCGCACATCTCATATTGTGGACTCATCCATATTCAAAACATCTGCAGATGACAAATTCAAAATTGGTACAAATACACTTAAGTTCTCTGATAGGATAGAAAACACTGTGGAAAAAAGGAGAAAATGCTGGTTACCACCATTTTCTCCTTTTCCCACGGTGATTTCAAAAGCTTTCTCCAACAGTGTAGTTAAACTCAGGATCGTTAGGTAAGGGGGTTAAACAGATGAACAAAGTTTCAATATATTGACCATTGTAGCACTGAAATCAAATTTAATTGCTTATGCCAGTAATGAAGACCAGGGTCTGAATTCACCAAACATTGTGAAGAACATTCTTACTCTCATTCTCTAAGATTTTCTAAATTTGAAAGTAACACAACTTCTGACTGGCTTGACCAAATGTGTTACTTTCAAATTTAGAAAATTCTGGAAAAACAGACTAAGAACATTGTTAAGAATGGTTGGTGAATACAGGGCCAAGATCTGACAGCACAGGAACTCTGTTGCCTGATTCTTTGCCAGATTTGCAGACAAACGCAATATCTGTATCTGACAGTGAATATCCATTTCATTTATTTATGGTTGCTGAGCACAGAGGCTCAGTTGTTAACATACAGGGCTTTGAGGAGTTGCGTAAGTTTTTTTGTACACAGAAAATAGAGAAGTAACTAAACTGGTACCCGTTGTATGTCCCGTAACCGTCCGATAGACAACAGGCAACACCCGATTTATTGACGGCAGCTGTTGGTTTTCATATGTACCAAATCCACCAATCAGACAGCTCCTAGCAGAATGCCTTAATTTGTTTTAAAATAACCGAGCAAAATTCTATCTTTGGCCAAGATTTTCATAGAAGACAAAGATTTTTCTGACCACAATCAATTTATCAAAATTGATAAAGAATTCAATCTTTATCGATAATGTCTATTTCTGTGCATAGATAAGATCAAGATTTAAATTTCCAAGTCTCGCATTATCTCATGAAATCTCGGACTGAGCAGAAACTCAACTTGTAAGCATTGGGTGTTACCTGTTGTTGATATGTAGATCGATAACAGGCTGCCAGTTTAAGAAGTAACTTACCTTCTGGACTGATCTGTGAAGTCCAAAGGCATGGTAGATCTGAAAAACATTCATCTCTAGTAAAAATACTGATTCTGACTGTTTAGAGAGGTGATCCTAAACCTGGAACCAGTTCATCACAGTATTTGAACATAAAACTTCGAGTGATAGTGGATATGTTGGATTTACTGTATGATGCTTAACCCTTTGGACTGGATCAAATTGAAAGCAACTGCCGCTGACAAATTAAAATGAAGCTCAAATTATTGATTTCTGTCTTTGATCGGATAGAAAACATTGTGAGAAAAGGAGAAAATGCTGGTAACCAGCATTTTCTCCTTTTCTCACAATGTTTTCAAAAGCCTTTTCTTTTTAGGGTTGTTAAAACTCAAGACTGCGTGGTAAAGAGTTGATCCAGTTTTCAATTATAGACCTGTCTAGTATTCATGCTCTCCTAGAATTTCTTTTAACCCTTTCCCAAACAACAAATTTTTGCCCCTTCCAAATTGAAAGCATCTGCAGACAACAAACTTGAAAGTGGTACAAATGAACTTAAGGTTTTTCAACAGGACAGAAAACATTGTGGGAAAAGGAGAAAATGCTGGTTACCCGCATTTTCTCCTTTTCCAACAATGTTTTCAAAAGGCCTCTTCCTCAGGGACATGAAAACAGAGGATTGTTTGGTAATTGGTTAATACATCCAACAATAATCTGCCAAAGCCACTGGTTAATTTTCCACGTAACTATCATCAAAAATAATTATCAGTGGTGTGCAAGGAATGAATCCTGTAGCAATGACTATCATTCATACATGAAAAGAAATTTGCAGATCTAAGGGCTCAAACCAGCAACCCCCTGGTTTTAACTGAGCCATCAGGCTTGGCAGGTGTGAGAGGAAATAGCTCCACCAATGCGCCACTATCTCCCACAATCCCTTTGTCAATGTTATTTCTCTCATCCATTCATTTCTGTAGAGAAATTACTTGTAACAGTTAACTCTTTTCAAAAGGACAAAATTTAGAATGAAAGAATGAATGATTGTATGGTGTTTAACGCTGTTTTCAACATTATTTCAGTTATATTGCGGTGGCCAGTGCACCTATCCATGCTTTCGTGGAGCTTCTTTTACCAGTACTCCGCACAATATTCTTTCCAAGCCACTGGCTGCTTTCCCACATAACCATTGTCGAAACGATGGTCAGCAGTGAGAAAGGAATGAATCCTGTCGCAATGACTATCATCAATCCTCGTAGAGAAACTGGCCTAGCCGGGGATCGAACCAGTGACCTCCTGTTCTTAAGTCCTGTATGCTACCGACTGAGCTATGGGGGCTTGGCACAAAATTTAGACTCATCCTTAATGAAAGCATTTGCAGACATTAATCAAATCTATGTGGTTCATATGATAAGATTTGCCTCTGAAAGGGAAGAAAACACTGTAGGAAAAGGAGAACATGCTGGTTTCTCCATTTCCTTCAATGTTTTCAAAAGCCTTCTTCCGCAGGATTGTTAATACATGAACTTGCTTGGTATGGGCTTACATCATTCAGTCCCAATGACCAGGTGTATTTTCTTCTCTGTTAACTCTTTACCACACAATCCCGACTTTTAGCAACCCTGAGAAAGAGGCCTTTTTAAAAAATTGTGGGAAAAGGAGAAAATGCTGGTAACCAGCATTTTCTCCTTTTCCCACAATGTTTTCTATCCTTCCAAAAGCATATTTTAAGTTTTTGAGTCACATTTATTTTGTCGTCTGCAAATGCTTTGAATTTGGTCAAGTCTAAAATTTTGTTGTTAGGTAAAGAGTTAACCAGCAATCTTCCATTCTTACCATCTGTTTTATTTTCCTTTAAATTATTAACTCTGTCAAGGATGAAAATATTTCAGTCTTATCCAAACTGAAAGCATCAGCAGAGGACAAATTAGATATCACTCAAATGAAGTGATTTGTGTACCTCAAATCGTAGAAAACATAGTAGTAAAAGAAGTATTTTCTCCTTTACCCACAATGTTTTGAAAAAAAAGAAACTTTTTATAAGACTTGTCAAAACATAGATTATTTGGTAAGAGGTTATGCTGAAATCTATCATCCAATTAGTGATTTTGTTTCTTTTACCCTTCTAGCAGAATCCAGAACCATTGGAAAAGGAACCTTTGTATCTTCCAACCAAAGCTTGGCACCATCTTTCAGTCCAAATGAAACAATAATGATTTGACCTCTGGCAGCTTCTACATCATCCTGCAACATAATTCAACCTTAGAGTGCTGCACTGACCCTTCACCATACAATCCTGAGTTTTAACAACCCTGAAAGAGAAGTCTTTTGAAAACATTGAGGGAAAAGGAGAAAATGCTGGTAACCAGCATTTTCTCATTTTCCCACAATGTGTACTACCAGTCCCTACCAGTCAGAAATTTTAATTTCTGAATCACATTTATTTTGTAATCTATATATGCATTCGATTTAGACAATCCAAAAATTTTGTCATTTGGTAAAGAGTTAAAGAGATGGACCCTTTGACCTTTTAACAAATAGTCAAGTGTTGGTAATAACCTTGGGTAAAACGGCTTTCAAATACAATATGGGAATATGAGAAAATGTGGGTAACCAGTATTTCCTCCTTTTCCGACAATGTTTTCTACCATCTTACGACAGATATCACCTTTTGAGCTACATTTAACCCTTTACCACATAATCCTGACTTTTAACAACCCTGAGAATGGAACCTTTTGAAAACATTGTGGGAAAAGGAGAAAATGCTGGTAACCAGCATTTTCTCCTTTTCCCACAATGTTTTCTACCCTTCCCAAAACAAATTTCAATTTCAAAGTCACTTTTATTTTGTTGTCTGCAAATGCTTTCAATTTCAACCAGTCTAAAATTTTGTCATTTGGTAAAGAGTTAATTTGTTTTCTGCAAATACTTTCAATTTCAACCAGTCTAAAATTTTGTCATTTGGTAAAGAGTTAATTTGTTGTCTGCAAATGCTTTCAATTTCAACCAGTCTAAAATTTTGTCATTTGGTAAAGAGTTAATTTGTTGTCTGCAAATGATTTCAATTTGGTTGAGTCTAAAATTCTGTAGTTTGGCAAAGAGTCTGATTAAGAAAAACAGGCAAAACATCACAAACATCAAAGTTGTTGACCCTGACAGGTAAACGCTTTTAAAAGTATTGTCCGAAAAAGAGAAAATTCTCTTCCCACAATGTTTTCTAACATTACAATACAATTTCTATCATATGGGCTAAGTTTCACTTGCCTCTGTCTTATGCAAACATATCCAATATGGACAAGTTCAAAGTTGAAAAAAGGGTTAAAAGAAAGGAAACATGCCTTAGCAATTTACAAAACAACTCTTGTCTCTAACAGCCTCAAGGATTGAGGCTTTTAAAAACACTATAGGAAGAGTAAACAAGAGCACTGCATACGAGTGCAAAAGCTAGGCTGCTTCTCCTTGATTTTCAGTGAAAAATTCTAAGTCAAAAAAAAGGGGCATAACTGTATCAAAAATACTTTGATGGTTACCTGCCCTTGTCATATACGTTCCCCTTTCAATAATTAACAACTTGTCAAAGTTTGAAGCAAGTATCTTAAGAAACAAGAGAGATATTATAACATGTTATAGTTTGCGCACAACAATGCAGACAATGATGCCAGGGATACGACAATACCTCTACATTTTCTTTGAAATATAGAAATGCTGGTAAACAGCATTTGTATCCTTTTCTTCAACAGTGTTTCCAAACCATCCACAGCCAAATCTCACCATTTAAGTTTTAATTAATTTGTTGTCTACAAATTTTTTCACTGACTTTTATCAGTAATGAGCAAGTTCTCGCCCAGCCAAGGGGTCCTGTTTTTGCTCAAAGGTCAAGGTGCAAGACTTGAAACTTGCAGTGCAGTCTTGGGATCTATTCTCAATCCAGGCTCTGGCTTATTCATGGAAGTATCCTTGGGCAAGATATATAGAGCCCTAGCCTAGTACTGGTGAAACCCAGGATACAAATATAAGATGGGCTGTCACCGTGGTGTAACTACAACAGAGTTTAAGGTGGCATATAACGTTATCCAATCAATCTAGCAGAGTCAAGATTCAAACTTACTACCTAACTATATTGCCATGGCATGGCCAATAATATTAAAAAATACTCATCAGGCTTACCTGCCTTCTAAGGAGATCTGCTATGTGGTTTCGTCAGGGTAGTCAGGCAAAATGACGCAGCAGAACCAATACAATGCTATCTTTGCCATTTAAAAAACTTCTGAGACTGGTTTCATGATTAGTTCTTGCATTCACTATTTCAACATCTAAAGGACCTGTCTGTCCCAATTGGACTGATTCTCTATCCTCCCCTTCCAGTGTTTTATCTACACTGTGTAAGAATGTATCCCAGTCATGCTAGAACAAAAGAAACAAAATAGCTGGTGTTCATATTTCTAGTTTTAATTGAACCTCTGTCATTTAGTAAAACCCTCTACCACACAATCTCCAATTTTTACAATCCTGGGGAAAAGGATGTTCAAAAGCACTGTAGGAAAAAAAGAGAAAATGCTGGTTGCCAGCATTTTCTCTTTTTGCCCACAGTGTGTCTCATCGAGACAATTCTAATAAGTACCCACAACACAGGGTTTGGAAGAGAAATAATGGATTTAGAATACTGTCACTCCCTTTTATCTGGAGGTCTGTGATACCCCTACACATGAACCCTAACATGTTGCCTAACCTATCTCATGCATTCATTAGAGGCAGGAATTTATGCTAGCCATAACATTTTATCCCAGATTTTTGTTGTCTGGTCGAGAGTTAACCCTTTACCAAACAACAAAATTTTGGACTAGTATGATTGAAAGCATTTTCAGATGACAAAATAAATGTGAATGAAAAACTGAAATTTGTTTTAGAAAGGGTAGAAAACATTGTGGGAAAAGGAGAAAATGCTGGTAACCAGCATTTTCTCCTTTTCCCAGTGTTTTCAAAAGGCTTCTTACTCAGGGTTGTTAAAAGCCAGGATTGTGTGGTAAAGGGTTAAGTCTTTACCAAATGCCAAAATTTAAGAATTGTCCAGATTGTAAGCATAAATTTTGCAGATGACACACTAAATACCACTACAACGACTGAATTTGCTTTTGAAAGTGGAGAAAACATTGTGGGAAAAGGCTTCTTCCTAAGGGTTATCAAAACTCAGAATTGTGTGGAAAAGAGTGAAAGATTGATTGGAACAGATAATCTCTACAAAATAATGGATGTTATGTATTCAAGATTGGATGGCGGATTTCTTCTGCATCTACAAAAGCAGGTAATGTTGCCCCTTTCACAACACCAGTTAACTCTTTACCAGATGACAAAATTTTAGACCTGTCAAATCTAAAAACATTTGCATACTATAAATGTTAAGCAAAACATGAAAATTGTCTTTAAACCTTTACCAAACAATCCCAACTTTTACCAACAATTGGGAAAATTGTGGGAAAACGAGTAAATGCTGGTAACTGGCACTTTGTGCATTTCCCTCAATGTTTTCTACACTGTCAAGGACAAAGTTTGTCATTTGGGCCACTTTTAATTTGTTGACTGCAAATGCATTCAATTTGAACCAGTCTAAAATTTTGTCGTTTGGTAAAGAGTTAAAGACAATCTAATTTTTTCGGGCCAAATCTGATTTGTAATCTGCAAATCTTTTCAACATGGTTGAATCTAAAACTTGATGTTCGGTAATGGATTAAAGAATGGAAAGTAGGCATAAAATGTAATACTAAGATTTATACCTTAAATGGAAAGAAAAATAATGGAAAATACACCTCAGTCTGTAATAATAATGGACTTTTTCCCCTAATATTTAACTAAGTACATGTACCATATTTCACCTAATTAATGCGCCAGGGCACCATGCAAAACACCAACAGGGTGCCCTTATTTTATAGCCAATTTCCCCAAATTTAAGCGCCTTCACTGAGAGTAGGTACGGTGCTTTGATCCGAATTTTAGTTGGTGCCAAGTGCAAAGTGATTGCAATTTTGAAAGTCTCGATGTAATGCAGTATTTCAGAATATTGATTTTACTGCCAATCATGATTTATTCAGACATTAAATATCATTCCTGATTAGTATGGGACACTGGTATTCAATACCTCACTTTCTTAAAGTTAGTTGACAAATTTTGTGGTACGGGAAGTTTATAATGTTATTGGAAGTGTATTATATTCAGATAGTCTGGTGTTAATAACATTGATTTGTGAAGTAATTAGGATTATGTTGACGCAGTACCAATATGTTCATTTATAAAATATCGGTCATTAGTGATTTTACTAAATCTGCGTTTGAAAAATTTAAGGAAAGTTATCTTGCATTCGGAAGTTCGTCACTCCAGTCGTCGATTTTTAGGAAGTGTCGGGTGTAGGTTGGGGTTGTCTGGAGGCCTCTGGAGTAAGAAATATAGTGGGGGCACTACTATTAGGGAGGGAGCGTTAATCAGGTGAAATACAGTATACATGAAAAAAGTGCAAAGAGAAATGGTAAGTCTTTACCAAACAACAAAATTTTAGACATGTCCAAATCGAAAGGATTTACAAACCATAACTTAAAAGTGGCCTTTATGATGAAACCTGTTTATGGTAGAGGAGAAAAAAATGTGGTAAAAGGAGAAATGCTGATAACCAGCATTTTCTCCTTTTTCAAAATATTTTCAAAAGCCTCCTTCATCAGTGTGGATTAAAGATAGGATTGTTTGGTAAAGGGTTAAGATGATAAGATGACTTCTGACCTCAAGGTCAAGCAATTCTGAGCCTAATTCTCTCAACTCTGCATGTCTAGCATGTCTGCTGATTTTACGTTCCAATTCATTCTTTGACACCAGTCCCAACCTATAAACAAAAGTAAAGTCACAAGATAAAAATGAAAGTAAAGTACCAACTATAAACAAAAGTAAATTCCCAACATATAAACAAAAGTAAAGTCCAAACCTATAAATGAAAGAAAAGTCCCAACCTATAAATGAAAGTAAAATCCCAACATATAAACAAAAGTAAAGTCCCAACATTTAAACAAAAGTAAGGTTCCAACCTATAAACAAATGTAATGTCCCAACCTATAAATAAAAGCAATGTTTCAACCTATAAACAACCGTAAAGTCCCAACCTAAAAACAAATACAAAGTCCCAACCTATATACAAAAGTAAAGTTCCCACCTATAAACAAAAGTAAAGTCCCAACCTATAAACAAAGATAAAGTCCAAACCTTTAGACAAAGGTTAAGTCCCCACCTATATACAAAAGTAAAGTCCCAACCTACAAACAAAAGTAAAGTCCCAACCTATAAACAAAAGTAAAGTCCCAACTTATAAACAAAGATAAATTCCAAACCTATAAACAAAAAGTAAAGTCCCCATCTATAAACAAAAGTAAATTCCCAACCTATAAACAAAGATAAGGTCCCAACCTATAAACAAAAGTAAAGTCCCCATCTATAAACAAAGGTAAAGTCCCAACCTATAAAAAAAATCACCCTAACATATCACCTCCTGCAGATGGCAATTTTCTTTTTTATCTTGCAGCAGAATTCCATTGTACAACAAATGAGAAAATGCAAGTTTATAAAGGATATGAAATAAGTTGGCATTTGAGAAAAAAAATGATATAAGAGTCTAATTAAATGAGCCATGCTCTGTGAAAAGGGGGCTTAATGCATCTGCGAAAAGTATCGACCCAGGTCACCCTGACCTGGGCCGAAACTTTTCGCTTTAGGTCAATTTTCTATGTGTCAAAGGACCATTCTACCTCATGATTCACTTGGTTTTTAAAAAAAGTTGCTGATATGGATTCATAATTATGTGATGGTTTGTTTAGTATCATGCATCATGGAGATTCATTAAGCCCCCTTTTCACAGAGTATGGCTAAAATGTTAATAACCTTTTACAACACAATCCCGAATTTAACGACCCTTTGTAAGACAGATTTTAAAAACATTTTATCCTTTTCCTCTAATGTTTTCTAACCATTGAAAGGAAAGTCACATCATTTGAATAACATATATAATTTGTTGTCTGCAAAATTAATGCTTTCAGATTGGACAAGTCTAAAATTTTGTCATTTGGTAAAGAGTTAGGTGAGCTTAACCCTTTCCCAAACAAGCCCTGGTTTTCACGTGTCAGCAGTACAAGTCTTTTGAAAACACTGTGGGAAAAGGAGAAATTGCTCATAATGAGCAATTTCTCCTTTTCCCACAGTGTTTTCTACCCTTTTTTAGAACTTCCTGCCATTTTCATCAAATTTAAAATTGTCGTCTGCAAACTCTTTCAATTTGGACCAGTCCAAAATTTGTCGTATGGGAAAGGGTTAAGAATATTTTTTCAACCAAGTCTAGTAAAGTTTTATCCCTAATGTCTATCATGCATTTCTGAAGTTTCTTTTTACAGTGCTTCATGCAACATTCATTCCAAGGCACTGGCTGCTTTCCAACCTAAACATCTGTAGCTATGGGAAAGGAATGTATTATATCTAAATAATTATCATCAATCCTCAAAATGAATTTGGCCAAGCTGGAAATCGAACCAGTGACCTATAGGTTTTAAGCCCCGTATATTACTGACTAAGCTACAGGGCTCAGCAAAAATGAGTTTGCCTCTGCTGGGATTAGAGCTTGCAACCCCTGCATTACTAGCCATGAAGATTAGCAACTGAGGTACAAAGCTTATAATTCAACTCTTTTAACCCTTTACCAGATGACAAAATTTTAGCCTTGTCCAAATTGAAAGCATTTGCAGACGACAATTTCGATGTGGCTCAAATGGTGCAACTTTTCTTAGATAAGGTAGAAAACATTGTGGGAAAAGGAGAAAATGCTGGTTACCAGGCTTCTTTCCAAGGGGCGTCAAACGGCGGCATTGTACGGTAAAGGGTTAACTCTTTACCAAACAAAAAAATTTTAAACTGACCCAAATTCAAAGCATTTGCATATGAAAAATGAAATGATACCGGTACTTGAATGATGAGATCTGTATCAGAAAGGGTAGAAAATATTGTGGGAAAAGGAGAAAATGCTGGTTGTCAGCATTTTCTCCTTTTTCCACAATGTTTTCAAGTGCCTCTTACCTAAGGGTCATTAAAACTAGGGATTGTATGGTAAAGGTTTAACTCTTACAACACTTTACCAGGCGACAAACTTTTAGACCAGTCCAAATTGAAAGCTTTTGCAGACGACAAAATAAATGTGAATCAAAAATTGAAATTTGTTTTTGAAAGAGCAGAAAACATTGTGGGAAAAGGAGAAAATGCTGGTTACCAGCATTTTCTCCTTTACCCACAATGTTTTCAAAAGCCTTCTTCCTTAGGGTCATGAAAAGTCAGGATTGTGTGGAAAAGAGTTAAACAAAATTTCAGGACTGTCCATCAAAAGCATTTGCACACAGCAAATTAAATATGGTTCAAATGATGGGATTTGTATACGAAAGGTTAAAAAAAATTATGGGTAACAGAGAATAACTTATCATGCCAGTTACCAGCATATTCTCTTTTTCCAACAATGTTTTCAAAAGCCTTGGTCCCCATGGTCATTTAAACATAGCATTGTTTGGTAAAGGGCTAACTCTTTTCCAAATGACAAATTTTTTTAGATTGAAAGCATTTGCAGATGACATATTCAAAAACGGAAATTTTTCTTTGGAAAAGTACATAACATTTTGGGAAAAGGAGAAAATGCTGGCTACCAGAATTTTCTCTTTTTCCCACAAAGGCGTTCTTCCTTAGGTTCACTAAAACTTGAGATTGTTTGGTAAAGGGTTTAATAGCAATACACCATGG
Organism: Tridacna gigas; assembly: GCA_945859785.2. Lineage (NCBI taxonomy): Eukaryota > Metazoa > Mollusca > Bivalvia > Cardiida > Cardiidae > Tridacna > Tridacna gigas. Next base: position 36,170,356 of record OX244029.2, read on the forward strand.
AATCAACATTGATATCTTTATACTGATTTGTCCTAGAAAGAGTGCTGCTCTTTGTGCAAAAAGGGAGAAATTTTTCCCTTTCAGAAAATGCTTTCAAAGGCAAGTTAGAGTTTTTTAGTGGACGCCGAAGATGAGAGCGGACAACAGACTATGGACTTTCATGCGGGGTTGTCTCAAAAAATCACAAAGGGATAATCACTTTATTTAAAGGGAAATTGTATCAAATTTTATAGTCAAAACATGTATTGTAAGTTAATAGCAGTTCAACTCACCGTCATTCTCATGTAGATTAGGCCATAAAACATGTATACTAGCTGCTTTGACACATAAATACCCTTTGATGTATCCAAATCGAAATTACAGATTTGTTTTCCTGTGAGACCAATAGTGTCTCTTTAAAAGTTTAAATACTGTTTGAGATGAAGGTCAAGGTCACTAGACACATTACTAATAGCTTGAAAAAAGAAATTGAATCTACAGTAACTTCAAGATTTTGAGCACTTCGATCTGTAGTTCGAAGCATACATATATTATCAAATGCATGTTAAAAGAATGGAGTGTTAGCTAGTTGTGGTTCTTGTTGAAATTCTACAGGGCCGGTAAGTCTGAGAATTAGGTTACAGAATTTTATCCTCTTCATTAATTTAGAAACATCATTTCAGAAAAGGGAGTTCTTTAAATAGGAAGAGTGGCAACCCTCCTTCTCCTCAGAGCACTCCAGTCACATCCAACAACTAGAGTCTGACTTAATGGTGCCATATTTTAGTCCTAGTCTGATTAAACGCTTTATGGAATACCAAAAGTGAGATATTGGGAAAAAGGTCAGGTAATATTTAAAATACAAAACATTTCATGTATGGAAAAGGTATGTAGTATAATTAAATAAAGTGGACGGGTAATTTGTAAAACTCGTAGCTAAAAGAAAGTGTATAATTCTTTTGAGACAACCCTGCATAAAATTCCGCAGTCCGCTGTCCGCTCTCGTCTTCAGTGTCCACTAAAAAACTCTATTAGCAGGAAGATTACCAGCACTTTGTCCTTTTTCCACAATGTTTTCAAAATCAATCTTCAAGGTTGTTAAATGCTGAAATTGTTTAAAAGTGTTCACTCTTACCCACACGATCACAATTAATGACCTTGAGGAGGAAGACTTTTGAAAACATTACAAGTAATGGATAAGGAGATCTTGACCTTTAATCCGTGTGACACAAAAACAATAGGACACCTCCTTGGATCACGGGCAACACTTGCATAAACTTTCAAGATCCTGGGTCAAGCAGCTATTGAGTTAACTCTTTACCAAACGACAAAATTTTGGACTAGACTAAATTGAAAGCATTTGAAGATGACAAAATAAAAGTATCTCAAATAATGATTTCTGTCTTTGATTGGGTAGAAAACATTGTGGGAAAAGGAGAAAATGCTGGTTACCAGCATTTTCTCCTTTTCCCACAATGTTTTCAAAAGGCTTCTTTCTCGGGATTGTTAAAAGTCGGGATTTTGTGGTAAAGAGTTAAAAGGCAGAAACAATTTTCAAACACAGTTCATCTGTGACTTTGACCTTTGACCCATGTGACCCAAAAACAGTAGGGCACCTCCTTTGGTCATGAACAACACTTGTATAAAGTTTCAGGGTCCTAGGTCAACATCTTTTGAATTAGAGCCAGGAAAAGGAAAGTCTACAGACAGACAAATAAACAGACAGACATGATGAAATCAGTATACCCCACTCTACTTCGTTCAAAGCCAGACATTTGAGTCTCATTTAATTTTTTGTCAGCAAATGCTTTGAATTTGGAGGAATTTAAAGCTTTGCTGTTTGGTAAAGCATTACTTGAGGCTGGTTGATAGAATAATGAAAATTTAGGTACACATTATATTTATCAATAAAATACCTTTGTAGACAAGCTTTGTATCCCATTGCCAAACCAAACAATTTGCCTATCTTCTTATTGACAAAGTCTTCTGCAGACTCTGAAATTAAAAGTCTTTAACCTTTACTATATGACAAATTTTAGACCCCTCCAATTTGAAAGCATTTGCAGATGACAATTTCAGTTTGGCTTAAATGATACGGTCTTTATTTGATACGGTAGAAAACATTGTGGGAAAAGGAGAAAATGCTGGTTACCAACATTTCTCCTTTTCCCATGATGTTTTCAAAAGCCTTTCTTCCTGGAGTCATTTAAACCTGTGATTGTGTGGTATAGGGTTAACTCTTTACCAGATGACAAAATTCCAGACTAGTCCAAAATGAAGGCATTGGAAGACAACAAATCAAACGTGGTTCAAATGTTAAGATGTGTCTCTGGTATGACGGAAAACCTTATGGAAAAGAAAAAGGTGCTTGTTACCAGCATTTTGTTTTTCTAACAATGTTTTCAAAAATAGTCTGGGGGGTACTAGAACTTGAAACTTTTGACAAAAAAACTAAAACTTGTCCATACTGAAAGCATTTGAAGGTAACCAATAAAATGTGGCTTGAGCCATATCTAATTTGTCCTCTGCAAATGACTGATGAAATTATCGAGCAAATTCTGATATATGACATTGTATGAGTTAACACATTAAAATCACTAATCTATACCAGCCATGCTCTGTGAAAAGGGCCTTAACTTTGCATCTGCAGAAAGTATTTCCCATGTCAAACTGCGCAGTCCACACGGGCTGACCTGGGCTGAATCTTTTTACATTTGGTAAATTTTCTGCAAGTCAAAGAACCATTGCGCTCCATGATTCAGTTGGTTGTTAGACAAAGTGGATTTTATGGATCAATAATTATGTGATGACTTGCTTGGTATCATGGGGCATGGAGATGCATTAAGTCCCCTTTTGCCAGAGCATGGATCATATATCCTTTCATTCCTATAGGCTAAAATAGTAGACAGCACAAATCAAGGTGACACTGCACAGAATGACACTGGATCTATATTATCAGCACTTGTATGATCAAGCTCATACTTTCCACTTGAACAGTTGTTCACTTTTATGGTAAGACCCATGCTGGTTACCAGCATTTTCGTTTTTCCCACAATGTTTTCAAAAGCATTCTTTGTCACACTGGTTGAAACTCAGGATTGTGTGGTGAAACAGCTAGGTGGGCTAAGAGAATGCTATGTGGTGAGAGAAGAACTTTTCCTCATGCTGCAATTAAAGATACATCCTTACAGCCAGGCAGAAAAAAATGATGTTAAAATTTGATAGACTATAGAATGGTTCAAAATTTAGTCAGGTGTGTAAACATAGATAAATTACTGATATATATTGTGTAAAGGATAAATACATACAGCAGAAATCTTTTATTTAAAACCAGAAATGTCAAAAAAGTGATTTCTTTGATGGCCCCAAGAGAATAAATTGCAATTGGTCGTAATCAATGCAACCTTGCCACCGTCAGGGGCAACATTTTGGCATGAAGATACAAGAACGATTATAGTTTGATAAAATAAATATGAAATGGGTTAAAAAACTAGCCGAAAATGAGTAGAGAATGTATCTTTAAGACTCACAACCTCTAACTTAGCAATCTACTTCCTACACTCGTGTATATCCATGCCTAATTCTTTAAGCTTTTACCCAATTACAAAATGTTAGACTACTCCATATTGAAAGCAACTGCAGACAACAAACTGACCATTGCTTAACTCTTTACCACATGACAAAAATGTAGACCGGTCCAAATTGAAGGCATTTGCAGACGACATTTCAAATGTAGCTCAAAACATAACATTTGTCTCGTACAGGGTAGAAAACATTGTGGGAAAAGAAGAAAATGCTGGTTACCAGCATTTTCTTCTTTTCCCACATTGTTTTCAAAAGGCTTTTTTCTTGGGGTCTTTAAAAGACGGGATTGTGTGGTAAAGGGTTAAATGATTGAATGTAACCTAGAAAGGGTAGATACCAGCATTTCCTCCTTTTCCCAACAATGTGTTTAACTCTTTAAAACATGAGCAAAATACACAGACTTGTCCAAATTGAAAGTATTTGCAGACGACAATTGAAATGTAGCCTAAATAATGGCATTCATCTTTGATATGATAAAAAACATTGTGAGAAAAGGAGAAAATGCTGGTTACCAGCATTTTCTCCTTTTCCCACAATGTTTTGAAAGGCTTCTCCCTCGAGGTGGTTAAAACTAGGGATTGTGTGGTAAAGGGTTAAACATATTCTACAACTGAGTAATAAAACACAGGGCCATTTGGTAATGGTTAAAATATCAAAGGGACATGTATTTGAGCCATGCTCTGGCAAAAGGGGGCTTAATGCACCTCTGTTATGCATTATACTAACCAAATCATCACATAATTATGGATCAGTAAACTCCATTTTGTTTAACAACTGACTAATTCATGAGGTAGAATGGTCCTTTGACATGCAGAAAATCTAAAGTGAGCAAAAAAGCTTCGGCCCATGTCATCCTGCGCGGACTGCACAGGCTGGCATGGGTCGATACTTTTTGCACATATATTAAGTTCCCTTTTTGCAGAGCAGGGCTCATTCATAATCTAATAAAATTTCATACCTCCTACTGCATCTTTTCCATACTTGATCAGGCTCTCTAAGGTTTCATTAAGACCTCTAACAGCAGCTATGATTTCTTCAATCTCCACATCACTGGCCATTCTAAATTCTAAATTTTCTAAAACATTAACCCTTTACCACAAATTATGACCCTTAGAGAGAAAGCTTTTGAAACCATTGTGGGATAGGGAGGAAACGCATGGAACCAGCAATTTGTTCTTTTCCCACAATTTTATCTAACTTTTCAGAGTCAAATACAATCCTTTAAACCACAAATAATTTGTTGTCTACAAAAGCTTGTACTATGGAAGAGTCTAAAATTTTGTCGTCTAGTACAGGGTTAAATGAAAAATAACAAGTGAGAACAGACAGGGTTCCATTTTATGGCACAAGTTCTTATTAACCCTTTACCACACAATCCCTACTTTTAATGACCCTGAGACAGAAGCCTTTTGAAACCATTGTGGGAAAAGGAGAAAATGCTGGTAACCAGCATTTTCTCCTTTTCCCACAATGTTTTCTATCCTTCCCAAAACAAAATTCAGTTTTTGAGTCGCATTTATTTTGTCGTCTGCAAATGCTTTCAATTTGGACTAGTCTAAAATTCTGTCATGTGCTAAAGAGTTAAGATAGTCATTCCTTGTCAGAGACCTATGTTGTGTGTACTCACTACAATTGACTTGCTGACAAAATTCTGAGTAATCTTTAACCAACCAATTCTGAACTTTTAACCAACTACCTTTTGGAAGAAAACATTTGGAAACATTGTGGGAAAAGAGAGAGTACTGACTACCAGCATTTTTCACCCTTTCCCACTATGTTTTCTGTCCTTTTCAAAGATAATTTCATCATTTGAGCCACATCTGATTAGTATTCTTCAAATGCTTTCAGTTTGAAGAAGTCTAAAATTTTGTTATTTGATAGAGTCAAAGGAAGTTCTTAGTACAGATCTACATGAAAATTACTGTATAACCATTTACCAAAAAATCCTGTGTCGCTTTTCCCACATTGTTATCTACTCTTCTAGATTTACTCCTTTTTCCACAGTGTTTTCTAAAAGTTTTCTTGTGTTATATAGTGTTAATCCTTTACCAAACAACTCCCTGTTTTAAGGACCCTGAGGCTTTTTAACACATTTGTGAGTAAAAGAAAAATGCAGGTAACCAGGATTTTCTTCTTTTCCCACCCTGTTTTCTACCCTTTCAAGACAAGTCCCACCTTTTGAGCTACATTTGTCTGGAAACTCTTTCAATTAGGACAAAGCTATGGATTCTGTTTTATAGTAAATAGTAGACCTTTTATCAAAGACCTTTATTTAACCCTTTACCGCACAATCCCGAGTTTTAAAGACCCTAACATAATAGGCTTTCGAAAACATAGTAGGAAAAGGAGAAAATGCTGGTAACCAGCATTTTCTCCTTTTCCTACTATGTTTTCTACCCCATCTAAAACAAATTCCCCATCTAAAACAAATTCCATCATTTAAGCCACATTTAAACTGTCGTCTGCAAATGCTTTCAATTTGGACCAGTCTAAAATTTTGTCGTTTGGTAAAGAGTTAAGACTTGTCCAAATTGAAAACATTTGCAGATAACAAGTGTATCTCTGGTAGGATACAGAGAAGTAGGTACCTGCAATTCTTTGGGTATCTCCAGTTATGGAGACACAATCACAAAAATGATATTTGAGCTAACTACTGAATAGTGGGAAGCAGGATAAAAACCATTGTGGAAAATGGTAAATGGTAAATCCCGACTTTTAACTTTCCTGAAGAAGGCTTTTGAAAACACTGTTGGAAAAGAAGAAAATGCTGGTCACCAGCATTTTCTCATTTTCCCACCATGTTTTCTTACCTTCCAAACATAAATTGCAATATTAAGTCATATTTAACATATTTATTTTGTTGTCTGTAGATGCTTTCATTTTGGAGACGTCTAAAATTTCCTTTTTTGGTATACAGTAAGCACTCGTAAGCGAGGGTCCCTGGTTCCAGTTACCCATGACACACCCTCAAAGTTTACTTTCAAAATAGAAGATTTCCTGTCATAGGATTATTGGTCAATTTTATCTATATCTTAATCCTTTACACTGTTCTGCAATAACAAAGATTTAGATCTACTGAAAATTGATACTATATATTATTCTTAATACAAAATGAGCTCAAGCCAAGCGATCTTGCGGGAATCTGGTAGTTTTCAAATCACGATAGGCTAACCGAGATACTTTGATTTTGTCACCAAATTTAGCTTGTTTCTGTTTGAGGCTCTATTTTCACGCAACTGCATATTCTAACACATAATTACGGTTTAAATGACATCTATTCTACGTTTATCTTTTTAGGAAACTATTACTTACAATCACTCTAGCTGACAACACTTAGAAACATGAGATATTGAATATATAGATCTACGGTCTGTAGATGTCCGATTTACTGCCCTCACTCAACTCGGGAGATTCCGTAGTTTTCACCGATCACCCGATGTTTACCGAATACTCCTACCCGTCAAAGTTTATATTCCGAAACTAGATTGACATCCTTATCCCTCCAGATTTGCACAACGACTGTCCTCGGCAATGAACTTGATCTAGGTCTAAGACTTTTGTCATTTGGTAAAGACTTAAAAATATTTTCTCTTATTGGAAGATGTTTAGAAGGGCAGAAAACACTGTGGAAAAATGAAGAAAATGCTGGTCACCAGCAGCCTTTTCTCCTTTGCCCACACTGTTGTTTTCAAAAGCTTTTTTGCTCTGTGTGTGTGTGTGTGTGTGTGGTGTGTGTGTGTGTGGGGGGGGGGGGGGGGGGAATCGTTGAAAATCGGAAGTAGATCTATATATCTATATAAACCTCTTTGGAAGGCTGATAGATCTAATATGTAAAATCCACTGAAACTCTGACTTTTATCCAAGGCTTGATTTTAATTTGACAGTACTCCTGTAAATTTACTGGTCAAACCGGTGAAATTATCACACCATAATCCACCATTATTTCCCGATAAACTACCCAAACGAATAAAATAATATTTAGTACATGATAACCATTGCTAAACAAATCACTGAAGGCAACACACCACTCAGTCTGAAATTATTCCGAGGCAAAAGAAGAAATTGCTAATTGCTTGTGATAGGCAATTTATTGTCTTTGAAACACGCGGGGGGAGGGGGGGGGGTAGTTGTTAAATATTTTCATTGGATACTTGGATACTTGCCTCAGTTAATGTTGATTTTCATAACTTGACCTATATGATTCTAAAATTGTTTGCTATGAATTTGTTTCAAAAGGTTATTATTTAACCCGTAACCCTTTATGAAGCAAACTGGTATTTCCTTGACCCTGAGGAAGGGGTGCCTGAAAACTCAGACCTCCAGATAAAAGGGAGTAATAGTATTCTAAATCCATTATTTCTCTTCCAAACCCTTAAACTGGTACCCGTTGTATCTCCCGTAACCGTCCGATAGATACGAAGATCGATAACAGGCTGCCAGTTTACCAAACCCTATGTTTGAATCATTAGAATCATCTCAATGAGACGATTGTAATAAGTACCCATAACATAAGGTTTAGTGGAGAGTGATTAATATTTTCAATTTTGAAGTCAAAATCACTCAATTCCAGTTGAAATATTTTCATTCCTATTTAAGAAACATTTTTTCATCCTATTGAAGACGAATCCTATCACTTTAGGCATATTGAATTTGTTGTCGAAAATGCTTGAAATACTAGTAATGACAGTTCTAAAATTGTGCTGTCTATTACGGATTAAACTCCGAAAGTAACTAAATTTATGCTTAGTACAGAAGCTTAATTTCCTTGAAAATTAGATAGCATATCTCTCTTGATGAAATTGTTTTTCAATAAATGTATTTCATGACTTAGATCTAGATATACTTAAATTATGCTTCGAACTATCGCTAATAGCGATTTTGTTTATTATCCCTCTCCGGCTGATTAATAACGCCTTATTTAAAATCTAGTTTGCTTCCTTTAATAGCCAATTTCCTTATGATTTTCTTGTCGACATTCTTTTGTGGTTGAGAAAAATGGCCTCAAGAGTAAAACGTGGGCGAGGGAAGGAAGAGGTCGTAGGGGTGTTATTACAAGGGAAGTCACTCTTAATAAAACGTCGGTAAAGTTTGTGTGCGAGTTTTTTCCCTTAGACACTTAAAACCTGATATGACGTATAGGCAATCATTACTGGTTGTACGGTTATAGGTTTTAGCTTCTTACATCAAATAACCCATTAGGTTTTTAATATCATAAAATATACATGTACTGTTTCATCGGACTGTCCACTTATACTGCTTGCGTTGGAATAGAGATTTGCCCGCTTTTGAAAAAGGTATCCGCGATTTATACGAGCACAACAAATCGGAACACGACAGGCGATGGCAGCTGGATCTAGCAAGAAATTGCTTGATGTCGATTTTAAAATATCGGGCAGCGTACAGGGTATGTGGTTTTCTTAAGAAATGTACCGTAATCGCAATACTGTATTGTGTCTAGCTTCCTCTTGGACAGACTGTATGTTTGAATGTATTATGTCATGAGTTTTCGCGATACGGAAAATGGAACAAACACTGAAACTGAAGTCCGACCTCACGTCTGGGTCATTAAAACTCAGAATGACATGGTAAAGGCTTTACTCTTTACCAAACGACAAAATTATAGACTGGTCCAATTTCAAAGCATTTGCAGACGACAAAATAAATGAGACTGAAAAATTGAACTTTGTTATTGTAAGGGTAGAAAACATGTGGGAAAAGGAGAAACTGCTGGTTACCAGCATCTTCTCCTGTTTTCACAATTTTTTCAGAAGGCTTCTTTAACATGGTCATTTAAAAACAAAATAAATGTGACTGAAAAATTGAAATTTATTTTAGGAAGGGTATGAAACATTGTGGGAAATGGAGAAAATGCTGGTTACCTGTATTGTCTTCTTTTCCCACAATGTTTTCCAAAGGCTTTTTCCTCAGGGTTGTTAAAAGTCAGGATTGTGTGACAAAAAGTTACGTTTACTCATGTTCTATTTTACTGGGATGATGTTGTCAAAGTAGTCAGCTGCAGGTTTGTTTCAGGGACAGTGTTCCCACTCACATCTCTTTTTGGGAGTGCATGCACTCCCTGGAATACAAGTTTGGGAGTGCAAAAGAAATTCCAGTAGTGCATTCAATATTGACAATTATAGAACATACATATATATGGAAGAAAGTAAGGGTCTGTTGTATTGAAAGTTTGTTTTGATAAGTCTCACTCTGCAGTCAGCTGCTCTTGAAAACAATTTGGGTAATTTAAAAAAAGAAGACGCTTGTTATAATTTCCTTACTCACAGGACCAGTTTCAGAGGGACAACTTACAGCCTGACGGCCAGTTGAATTTTCCATTTCACTGTCAGTTTCAGACACTAATTAGGTTTCACTTATTGTTTTATAGAGATACTTATGTAAATTTACTGTTCCAAGTCATTGATAAAGCTGAATAGACAGTTTGAAATGCCTATGATCAGACGATGTCAAACCAATTTTTGTTGGGTCATGGGTTTTCACATTTCTTTCAGCGATCTTTTTTTCATGCCTGTTAAGTTTTGGAGTAGTATTTCCGCATGATTTGACATAGATTTGTCAATAAGAATAGCATGTAACTTCAAAACCTTTAATTTTACACTAGAAAAGTGGATTGATACCAAGTTTGATTAGCGGTGATAAACAGTGACTTTTACACTTGATAACTTGTCCCAACTGGCGCCACTGGTGATCGACAACGGGAGCCCTGAAACCTGTGCGTGCATGCATGTTTCACTTCATATTTTTGTGCGTGATTATTCAATTCAGTGCGTCAATCACGCACATATGTGCGTGAATGGGAACCCTGAGGGAGAAATGAGTGAAGCAGCATATCTCGAATCGCATGGAAAAGGATTGATTACCGTTATGTAAAGAAGATGGCAGAATTAATTTGTTGACTTATTTCTTGCTTTCAGGGGTGTTCTTCAGAAAAGTAAGTAGATGTGTGCCAAAAATTGTAATATAGATCTTTATAGTTATTCTGATAAGTTCTGCAGAAAATAACATTTCACTGAAGTTTCTTAAAGTTTTGCACACAATCTCGAGTTTTAACAACCATGAGAAAGAAACCTTTTGAAAATATTGTGGGAATAGGAGAAAAAGCTAGTAACCATCATTTTCTCCTTTTTCCACAATGTTCTCTACTCTTTCAAAGACAAATGCCATCAATTGAACCACATTTAAATTTTGGTCTACAAATACTTTCAATTTGCACAAGTTTACATTTTTGTTGTGAAGTAAACTTAGTTAAACTTAGACTTTGCAGTTTGGATGTAACTTTTTATTGTAAGCTTTCTTTTGCTCTTAATATTATCTAATAGTTAATATATTGTATTTATTGAACAAAATTAATTCAGAGAGGGAAGGCTTCTTTAGTTTTTCTAACTTATAAAACAGCTTGGTAGTTGTTTACATTTTTTTCTAGTATGATAAGTTTTCTAACTTACAGAACAACTTGTTAGTTGTTTACATTTTTTTTTCTGGTATGACCATTTGAGTTTAAGATATATATACATGGAGTTACCATTTGACATCTTAAGGCAAAAAAAACCTTGAGTTGCTTTTAAGTTACAGTAGATGTAGATCAAGATCAGACAGTGACTGTAATAAGATTGAAATAATTGAGCCCTGCCCTGTTAAAGGGTGCTTTGATGCACCTGCAACGAAAATCAGCAGTTTCTGTTAGGATTTTCTTAATATCTGGTTTAAAGTCTCTTTAATACATTCAGGTGTTCAAATTCTGTTTGAAATTATTTTGATTCCAGTGCATGAATTTTAGGATTATGAAGTACAAATGAGCCATGCTCTGGCAAAAGGGGGCTTACCATATATACTCGACTATAAGACGCATTTTTTTCCCTAGAATTTTGAGCTTGAAGTAGGGGGAGCGTCTTATAAGCGCATAATCAAAGGACTTTGTAAAATTCCATCTGGGGAACCTACTTACCTGCCGACCAACACGAAGAGCTACTACCACCTCCCGATCTAGTCACGCTGATGTAAAGTTTTAAGTGTCTCAGAAATTGTTGCAATTGCCGTCAATGTGAAGAAATAAAAGTTTGGAACAAACTTTTTTGTGTGTTTTACTTGTTAATTCAGCTTTAAATCCATCCGGTATTCCTCTTGTTGTTGTTCTTGCACTCAGTGTATAATACGGCCCCCGAGTTGACTGTGATACATATCAAAGTACCAAGCGTATTAATTGACCCTTTTGGCAAATCTTAAATTTAATGATGAATCGATACTTTTTTCATTATTGGTAATTTTGATCATTGAGATGAATTAAAATGATGTAGTAACACAAGTAACCTAACAGAGGCAAATATTCCCAAATATGTCTATCTAAATAGAAATTTGGTAGTGTTTATCAGGTGATCATCGAGGTAAGGAAGTAAAGGGTTGTGATTGCAGTCTGTGTTTTACGACACAGACAACACCTGTTTTTAATGAGATTAACAGCTAGATGTCAAACTTTCACAGCTTGAACTGACCAAGCATCCCATCGATAAATTAGTGCTGATATAACACCAGAGATTAACAATTAGCTTTAATTTACGACCAGGATAGCTGATTATACAATTATTCAGATTAAATCAGCAAGCATCACTTGAGGTCTCCATTTTGATAGCTCTATGATTTAACGACCAAAAACAGGAACGTGACAAAAAAGATATTTTTGGGGTCGGGATTTTCTCAATAATATGGTGTTAAACTTTTTTTTTTTTTTTTTTGTAAATGGACTGTCCGTCTTTTTGCAGACACTGACATTTTTAATAAAAAAAAAAAAAATCATATCGATAGCTTTATATAGGCCTAAATAAACTGAACCAACGATCCCATGGTATCAAGACCTACAGGTGCGTTACCGACTTAGCTACCAGGTTCGCCCTTTTTTCACGACATTGGACCTTCATAAGTTAAACAGTAAAAGTGAGAGCTTATTCGATTAAAACGTTTTACCAAATGGCCAAATTAGGACACATCCAAATCCAAAGAATGTTAAGCCGACAGATTAAATGTGGGTGAAATGGAGGAAATTGTCTTTGAAAAAAGTAGAAAGTATTGTGGGAAAAGGCAAAAACTCTAGTTACAAACATTTCCTCTTTTTCCAATATTTTTTAACACCTTCTTTCTTAGAGTCATTGAAATTCTGGACTGTTTAGCTTCTCAACTAAACTTACAGCAGTATATGCATATTATAACAATTTCCACCATTTCACCCACATTCTTGGGATATGGACGAGTCCTAATTTGGCCTTTAAGAAAATTCTGATCTAAAAAAAGAAGAACCTTCTTTGTTGCAACTTTAGTCATGTTCCTACAGACGAATAGCTGTAATAGAGTCTAGATCATGAACATAAGAAAAGAAGCTTGAGCTCAAATTTTAAACCTTCCATTCCAAGATATTTATATTCTATCTATATTTTTCAGAAACATGTATCATATTATTTCTCATGAAAATTGGATGAAGGGTTAACTCGATGCTCCTTTGATCTCGGTATCGCACAGCTGGGTGGCAGACCTTACAGCTGTAATGTGGTTGATTGATTCACACAATTTAACGCACACGTGTCACTTTAAATTGTTACTTTTATCAGTTCTTGATCTTAATTCACCCTTATGTTGATTACTTGTGGATAGGATTTGGAATTTTACACAAGTCACAGAGGTATGTTCGTTCTTATTCTCCGTAGATCTACCAAATTCAGTGTCGATCTATTTGATTATGACCCCCCTAAAATGATTCTCGAAAATGCTCGGATGCCCGACGTTGCTCTTGTAATAATTTCTATGGTTTTGGCTTTGATATAAATCTGAAGCAGTTTAGAGAAATATCAGTGAAACCTTTGATTATTCAGAGGGTAGACAATAGAGTTATTCATTAACAATCATCAAATTCAATTACACCGTGCTTGAACTACATCCGGAAGACGGCCATGATAATCGTACATCATGATGAAATAAAATTTTGACGCGAAAATAACGATTTGCTGTCGAATGCAGCTTCTTTTTTTACAGTAGCAAATTGTCCATTTCGGGTAGCGTCCACCGAGTAACGCGTTGCTAAGGCGTTACTAAGCAGAAATTGAATCCGTGGTATTCCGAATTCGCCGGATATGACGTAGGGCAAGAATCACGAATTGTACCAATCAAGCCATCACATAATTATGGATCCATGATAGCCACCTTTTTCAATAATCGACTGAATCATGAGGTAGAGTGGTCCTTGGCCATAAAGAAAATTGACCATTAGCGAAAAGTTTTGGCCCAGGTCAGCCTGCACGTACTGCGCAGGCTGACCATGGTCAAAACTTTTTGCAAATGCATTAAGCCCCCTTTTCACACAGCATGGCTTAAATACTTTTTGTTCTTATTTGCTTTTTTTTGCTTTACTTTTAGATACCCTTTTTATAGGATATATATATGAGCTATGCTCTGTCAAAAGATGGTTTAATGCATCTGAAAAAAAAGTACGACCCATGTCAGCCTGTGCAGTCCACACAGGCTGGCATGGGTCAAAACCTTTTGCTGTGGCATGTTTAAGGACCATTCTACCTCATGATTTATTTTGTTGTTTGACAAAAAAAGATTTTATGGGTCCATTATAATTATCTGATGATTTGCATGGTTTAGTGCATCACAGAGATGCCTTCAACTCTTTATCACATGACAAAAATTTAGACCAGTCCAAATTCCAAGCCATTGCAGATCATAATTGTTGCAAAAATTATGGGAATTGTACCAAAAAGAATGGAAAACTTTGTGAGAAAAGGAGACAATGCTGGTTACCAGCATTTTCTCCTTTTCCCACAATGTTTTCAAAATTCTGACATCCAAGGGACGCTGTAACTCAGGCATGTGTGGTAATGGGTTAATTCCTCTTTTGCCAGAACTCGGCTCGTATGTATAAATTTTTGTATGGCTGTTGTTGCTCCCCAGTTTTGAAGGTTCATGTAAAATTTTCTTCGTTTATTTTTTTTTTCCAATGCAAAATTCTGAATTGTTGTTGATGAAATTCTATAATTTTCCAAAGTTAATTTTACCTGTTTGGTGGTGATGCAATAATATGCAATGCCTATTTGTCAGATCAGTAAAAGTCAATATGCTGATATCATAAGTTATTGTTTGTGTGCTCTTAGGTACTATTTCAGCTTCAATTCACAGCAGCCAGTACACATACTAGTATTAGCTATTCATAGTTACATTATCAATTTCCATTCAAGTTATATATTGCATACAGCATTGATCACTAGCTATTGGCAGCTTTCTGAAGGGTGTTTACAGCAGCGAGAGAGAAAGAGTTAAAATCAAATTCCACCATTTCAGCCATATTTAATTTGTTGTCAGGAAATGCCTTCAATTTTGACATGTCTAATATTTTGTTGTTTTGTTAAGAGATAATGTAAGAACCTGTTGTGACTATCATTTGATGTCGATAAAGTGCTATTTTCCATATTCCAGTCAGTAATCACAATGAATTTTTTACTTCTCAGTACACCCAGAAAGAAGCTAAAAAGTTACACCTGGTTGGGTGGGTGATGAACACAACGCAAGGTACAGTCATAGGTCAAGTTCAAGGACCAGAGGAAAAAATTAATGACATGTAAGTGACTTGACATTGTGCAAGGGCTGTTGAAAAAGCGGTGGCACTGGTACTGAGCAATTCTAATTGCACTGTGTGTTTCAGATCACCTGAAAACCTTGATTTAACCCTTTACCACACAATCCCGTGTTTCAACGACCCTGAAAGAGAAAACTTTTGAAAACATTGTGTGAAAAGGAAAAAATGCTGGTAACCAGCATTTTCTCCTTTCCCCACATGTTTTCTACCCTATCAAAGGCAGATATTGTCATAACCCTTTACCACACAATCCCGACTTTTAATGACCTTGAAATAGAAGGCTTTTGAAAACATTGTGGGGGAAAAGGAGAAAATGCTATTAACCAGCATTTTCTTCTTTTCCAACAATGTTTTCTACCATATCACAGGCAGAAATCATGTTAGCAACATTTCATTTGTCGTCTGCAAGTGCTTTCAATTTGGTCCATTCAAAAATTTTGTCATTTAGTAAAGAGTTAACCCTTTACTGCACAATGATGCCTTTTAACGACCCTGGGAAAGAGGCCTTTTGAAAACATTGTGGGAAAAGGAGAAAATGCTGGTAACCAGCATTTTCTCCTTTTCCCGCAATGTTTTCTACCTTATCAAAGAAAAATTGCACAAGTTGAGCTACATTGAAATTGTTGTCTGCAAATGCTTTCAGTTTGGACAAGGCTATAATTTTGTCGTCTGGTAAAGGGTTAAGGTAAATTTGTTGTCTGCAGATGCTTTCCATTTCGTCGAGTACATAATTTTGTTGTTTGGTAAAGAGTTAATACAATATATTGGTTGCTGGTTACCAGCATTTTCTGCTTTTCTCACAAGCTGGACACCGGGGCTATATGCTGGATGTGGTAATGCCTTAACCCTTTACCACACAAGCCTGTGTTTTAACAAAGGGTACAAAGAAGCCTTTTGAAAACAGTGTTGGAAAAAATGATGGTAACCAGCATTTTCTCATTTTCCCACATTGTTTTATATCTATCAAAGTCAAGTTCCATCATCTGAGTCACACTTAAATTCTTTCTGCAAATTTTTTCAATATGGACAAATCTGATTTTTTTGTCATTTGGTAAAAGGGTTAATATGATTCTCCTTGAGGTATTCCTGTACTATGACTGAGCTATAGGTCTGGCATTGCCGTGTAGTAGCTGGATGCTGCATAGTCCTGCCCTAGTTCAGGGCTTGGCTGTATGGTTCCTGAGAACAGTAGAGAGGACTTTTCTGTCTGAAATGTACCAATACTGAAATGTTTTATGCTTAGAAACTCAAACCATGATTTTTTAAGTCATACATAATCTGTTTGAAGCTTTTACATGGCCAAGCCATAACAGGCCACTCCTTATTTTCACTTATTCATATGTTCCTATGCTATTCATTGTCGGGGGGTCCTGTGTGGTTCATTTAAGATGTGGGGACCCTGGGTTGTATCCTCACTTGAAGCAGTTGTTTTTCTTTGAAATGTCTTTAGGCAAGACTTTTCAGAGCCCTAGCCAATTACTGATGAAACCAAGGTCATACATGACAGATTTAGCTGTTGCCATGATACGACTAAAATGATGATTAACCCTTTACCACACAATCCTGATTTTAACGACCCTAAGTAAGAAAGCTTTTGAAAATACTGTAGAAAAAGGAGAAAATGCTGGCATTATTTTCTATGCTACTAAAACAATTTTCCGTTTTTCAAATCACATTCATTTTGTTGTCTGCAAATGCTTTTAATTTGGACAAATCTAGAATTTCGCTTTGTGGTAAAGGACTAAAACCCAATTTTTCCCCTATCTACTCCTTGGTGTGTCTTGCATTTGTCCCAATGAGATGTCACAACTATATAGCTGAAATACCGGTAATGTCAGAGTGATGTAGAACAACATTCAATCAATGAAAATTATTGAAAACATGTTGGAGAAAGGAGAAAATGCTAGTAACCAGTATTTTCTTCTTTTTTCCATGATGTTTTGCCTCTATCAAAGACAGAAACCATCATTTGAGCCACATTTAATTTGTTGTCTGCAATTGCTTTCAAAAGTTGTCCAAAGTTTTGTCATATAGGAAAGGATTAAAGGAAAGATACCCGACAGGCACTAGTATAGTCTGGCAGTGCAGTCTTGTATGCTATTTTCATTATTTTGGGACAACCTGTAGGATGTACAAATTTAACCACACAATCCTGACTTTTAACGACCCTGAAAAAGAAAGCTTTTTAAAACATTGTGATAACCAGCATTTTCTCCTTTTCCCACAATGTTTTCTTCCCTTCCAGAAACAAATTTTGGGGTTACATTTATTTTGTCGTCTGCAAATGCTTTCAATTTGGACCAGTCTAAAATTTTGTCGTTTGGAAAAGAGTTAAGATATTGGAAAGGGAAAGCAGTCACTTAATCCTCAGCTATTTAACTCTTTACCGCATAATCCCGACTTTTAACAACCCTGTGAAAGGAGCCTTTTGAAAACATTGTGGGAAAAGGAAAAAATGCTGGTTACCAGCATTTTCTCCTTTTCCCCCAGTTTTTTCCACCCTTCCCAAAACAAATTTCAATTTTTCAATCACATTTATATTGTCATCTGCAAATGCTTTCAGGGTCCTGCGTGGCTTAGTGGTAAATTGTGGGACTCGTAACCTGGAGGCCCCGGGTTCGAGCCCCATCTGATCCACTGGGTTTGTCGTGGGTGTGTCCTTGGGCAAGACACTTCAGAGCCCTAGCCTAGTACTGGTAAAACCCAGGAAATACATGAATATGTGAGCTGTCGCCATGATAAAACTGAAATAATGTTGAAAGCGGCGTAAAACACCATTCAATCAATCAATTTGCAAATGCTTTCAGTTTGGACCAGTCTAAAATTTTGTCGTTTGGTAAAGAGTTAACCCTTTACCGCACAATGTCGCCTTTTGATGCCTCTGGGAAAGAAGCCTTTTGAAAGCATTGTGGGAAAAGGAGAAAATGCTGGTTACCAGCATTTTCTCCTTTTCCCACAATGTTTTCTAACCTATCAAAGAAAAATTGCACCATTTGAAACACATTGAAATTGTCGTCTGCAAATGCTTTCAGTTTGGACAAGGCTAAAATTTTGTCGTCTGGGAAAGGGTTAAACAATTTTTATCCATACAATTTAACCCTGTCCGAAACGACAGTATTTGGACATTTCCAAATGCAAAACATCTGCAGACAAATTCCAAATCGGTACAATTTAACAAATGAGCTTTGAGTTTTATAATCAGATAGAAAACAATGCGGGAAAAGGGGTAAATGCTGATTATTGGCATTTTCTCCTTTTGCCACAATTTTTTCAAAACTTGAAAAGCTTTCTTCCTCTGGACAAGCTTACTTCCTCAAGGTTTGTTAAAACTTGGGATCATGATGCATGATATGTAATAAAACTTAATATTGTTTTGTCTTCTGTTACAGGAAGAAATGGTTACGATCAACAGGCAGCCCAAAATCAGTAATTACTAACGCTGAGTTTAGTCAGAAAGAGATTGACAAATTAACATACGATTCTTTTATTATTAAAAAATAGCCAATCATATATTTAATGGACAGTTTGTCCAATGTTGTGGACGATATCCATTTTTTCTTAGAAAGGAGTCACCAATCCTGTGAGGATGTTCTACTTTACTTTTTTTCTGTTGAGAGAACTTTTAGTACCATTAAGCTTTTTAGTTTCTATGTGCTTCATTTATGTGAAATTTTCTGCGACAAACAAGCTTTTAACCAGAGATACCTCACTAAAAGCACGTCAGAATATTCTGTTGATCACCTCTCATCCAGATGACGAATGCATGTTCTTCACTCCTACCATTGTATCACTGCTCAATGCTGGACACAACATTTACCTTGTATGCCTGTCGAAAGGGGATTTTTACGGTCAGGGTGAAACAAGGAAAAAAGAGCTCATTGCCAGTTGCTCAAGGTTGGGTTTACCAATCAGTCATGTTACAATTGTGGATGATGAACGATTTCAAGATGGTCCAGAAAATAACTGGGATGTGGACAATGTCGGAGAACGAATTATGGGAGTCGTGCAGAGAACGAATGTTAATGCTGTGATAACGTTTGACGATCATGGTGTCAGTGGACATCCAAATCATATTGCCTTGAACAGTGCTGTTAAAAAGCTTAAAACAAGTGATAAACTTATCAATGTAGCTGTATATAGCCTAGTAACAACAGGACTCATAAGGAAGTATATATCTTTTCTTGATATACCAGCTAGCAGTATTAGTAACCTTACAACTTTTGTTTGCTCACCAAGAGAGGTTTTGATTGGCTGGAAGGCTATGATGATGCACCAATCACAACTTGAGTGGTTCCGGTGGTTGTATATAGTATTTTCTAGATATATGTATGTAAATACATTGGTTGAAATGGAATGATAGGTAGGAAATCATTTTCACATTCCTATACACTTGTACTGGAAAGGTACAGTTGTAAATTGTTCAATGTAAAGTACACATAGGAAAGGAAATGAGTGCCACTGAACAAGGTAAATATACAGGAGCCTTAGCAAGTGTATATTTCTCATACACTATGCCACTAGATTTTCCTTCTTATAAAGATCACATGAGTAACATATACTACTTTAACCCTTTCCCAAACAAGCCCTGGTTTTCATGTGTCTGCCGTACAAGTCTTTTGAAAACACTGTGGGAAAAGGAGAAATTGCTCGTAACGAGCAATTTCTCCTTTTCCCATAGTGTTTTCTACCCTTTTTGAGACCTTTCTGCCATTTTCATCAAATTTAAAATTGTTGTCTGCAAACTCTTTCAGTTTGGACCAGTCCAAAATCTGTCGTTTCGGAAAGGGTTAATATACATATATATATATATATATATAACACCATGAGAGCTCTACCTTTGGAAACTATGTGTCATTGATATGATAAATATATACAACTGATACTGAGCGTTGTTTCTGTATACTACGGCATGCAATTTTCTATCCGACTTTAAACACATGAGAAGTAAATACAACTACATATACAACCATGAGAGTTGTTTACTTGTTGGTCAAATAGCTATATGTGTTGGTTAACTGTAGTACTGTTAGCAAATTATTAATCATTTTTACTGTTGGGGTCCTGTGTGGCTCAGTGGTTAAGCATAGGACTTGTAACTGAGAGGTCCCAGGTTTGAGCCTGGCTGAAAGCAATGGGTTTTTCGTAAGAGTGTCCTTGGGCAAGTCATTTCAGAGCCCTAGCTTAGTTCTGGTGAAACGCATGACATAGATGAATATGTGAGCTGTTTCCATAATATGACTGAAATAATGTTGAAAGCGGCATAAAACATAATTCATTAAAGTTAGTTTTAACCCTTTCCCAAACAACAAATTTTGGACTGGTCCAAATTGAAAGAGTTTGCAGACGACAATTTTAAATTTGATGAAAATGGCATGAAGTTCTCAAAACGGGTAGAAAACACTGTGGGAAAAGGAGAAATTGCTCATTATGAGCAATTTCTCCTTTTCCCACAGCGTTTTCAAAAGACTTGTACTGCAGACACGTGAAAACCAGGGCTTGTTTGGGAAAGGGTTAAAGGAAATTTTGCATAAATACAGCTTACAAACTGGTAACTTTAATTTAGGAAGGTTTTTTTTTTTTTTAAATTTATTAAATTTTGTTGATTTCAAGTGAATAGGTAGGTACAAAGTCATATTTCATTTTGTATTTTGTATTTAATGCTGCTTTCAACATTTTTCCAATGTAACTACTTCAAGAATTCATCTATATCTCTGTTCCATGTCATTTGTAAAGTTAATAAGTGTTTGTTTTGTTTAATTTTGCATTCCACAGTGGCAAACAAAATTTGTTATGCATTTGTATATTTGTAAGAATTTTCCCATGTTTCCTCTTGCAACTGTTTTTACTGTTACTGTTTGACGGTTCCTTGTACCCCCCATACAACTTTGAAACTTTTCTCCAGAGAAGTTTGTGGCTTTTAAAGTTTTGTCATGTTGACAGTAAACATGGAGAAGAATACAGACAAAAAAGGTTATTCACTCATTTGGAAACTTACAATTACTTTTTTTGTAACAGAGAAAAAAAAAAAGATCAAAGAACCTTCTGTTGATGCTTTACCACACGATACTGTTACAGAGTCTAACCCTTTACCACATAGTCCCGAGTTTTAATGACCTCGAGAAAGCTGGCCTTTGAAAACATAGTGGGAAAAGGAGAAAATGCTGGTAACCAGCATTTTCTCCTTTTTCCACGTTGTTTTCTAGCTGTCGAGTAACAAATTTTAATTTTTGGGTCACATTTAATTTTTCTCCTTTTTCCAGTGTTTTCAAAACCTGCAAATGCTTTCAATTTCGACAACCGGTAGTCTAAAATTTTGTTGTTTGGTAAAGAGTTAAACAACCCTAGGGTAGAAGGCTTTTAAAAACATTGTGGGAAAAGAAAACAAATGCTGGTAACTAGCATTTTCTCATTTTCCTACAATGTTTTCTGTCCTTTCAGGGACAAATTCCACCATTTGACCAGCATTTGAGTTGTTGCCTGCAGTTGCTTTCAATTTGAACTAATCTAAGAATTTGTTGTGTGGTAGAGAGTTAATTTCTGTTCACATCTACAGCTACTTTTGCAGCAAGTGTAGATCATGATCAGACTGCTGTCTAATCTTTAATCTGTCTTCCATGCTTAGTCATTCTGCTCAAAAGCAACCTTACACAGCAGTTATTTTCGATTATTTCCTTGACATAAAATTTCAAATTTGTTTATTTGGCTTTCCAAAGATTCAACTGTAAACCCTTAAAGCACCTTTCACATCTATAGTTGCCTTTGCAGCCAGTGTAGATCAAGATCAGAACGCACAAATTGTGTGGTCTGATCTTTGATCTACACTGTCTGCTTTGCTGAAACACCATAGACTAAAGCAAACACAGAACTGCACTTAATTAGGTCTCTTTACTGGAAAAATCTGTTGGGCTTATTCAGTACTGAAAGGGTTAAAACATCATACAATTATGGTTTTTAGAGATTTTGAATTTTCAAAACGACAAAAATTTCACTTTGGATTTTCAGTGACAGACCGCATCATAGCAACATTAAGAAACTGTTTAATACCTACTAGTTTCTTCTTACATAATTTATTACATGTTTCACAAATGAAAATAAAAGATTTAAGTTTCATTTGGTTTACCTATTCTCAATTTTTATCATGTTTAACCCTTTACCACACAATCATGAGTTTTTAGCAACCCAAAGGGAGAAAGCTGTTGAAAGCATAATAAGAAAAGGAGAAAATGATATAAAGAGTTAACTTTTTACCACACATTCCCACCTTTTAACAACCCTGAGAAGCCTTTTGAAAACATAGGGGAAAAAGAAGAAAATGCTGGTAATCAGCATTTTCTCCTTTTCCTGCAATGTTTTTTTTTAATCCTTTTACAGACAAATTTCATCATTTCAACCACATTTGATTTGTCGTCTACGAGTGCTTTCAATTTGGACCCGTCCAAAAAGAAATGCTGAAGACCCCTAAAAAGGAGCAATGGTGATAGGTTACATGACAAGGTCAAACAAAATAAAATCAAACAAAATATTGTGTCAAATATCACTTGCTTTAATCTTTTTTTAATAACTGAATTAGGACTAGTCTGTAAGATTTGTTACATTGTACACGTACTACTTCACACAAACACTTCCTCAAGGTTTATTAGACAATTTGACACTAGTATCTTACCCAAAATTTGTATGTAAGACCAAAAGGAAGAGGGCTTTAAAAAAAAATTTGGAACAGAAAAAAAATGCTGGTAACTAGTGTTTTCTCCTTTCCCCACAATGTTCTCTCCCCTTTCAGAAAGCAAATCCTTTATCTGAGCCACTTTTAATATATGGTCTCACTTTCGATGTGGAAGAATACAAGCTTTTTTCATCTGATAGAGAGCTAACATTAGTGTGCAAACATTTTTAGTCTATCAGGAAAAACTACCCTCCTGCCCCCGCCCAAAGTTCTCTGGTTTAACCCTTCACACATTGTAATGACCCTCAAGGACGACTGCTTTTGAAAGCTGGGGGAAAAGGAGAAACACTAGTAGCCTGCATTCTCTCCTTTCCCTATAATGTTTTCTACCCACTCAACTGATGAATTCCAATTTTGAGCAACTATCTGTTGGTGAATGCCTACAGGAAACTAAACCAACTCTTTACCTCTAAAAAATTTTAGACTGGTCCAAATAGAAAACATTTGCAGACAACAAATTAAATGTTGTAGACGACAAATTAAAGGTGGCTCAGATGACAAAATTTGTCCTTGATAGAGTAGAAAACATTGTGGGAAAAGGAGAAAATGCTGGTTACCAATGTTTTCAAAAGCCGCCTTCTTCGGAGTCGTTAAAACTCAGGATGGTGTGGTAAAGGGTGAAACCTTCATCACTTAATCCAGACTTTCAACAACGCTGAAGAAGGGGGCTTTCTCAAACAGGGAGACTTTCTAAAACATTGTAGGAAAAGAAGAAAATGCTAGTAACAAGTAGTTTCTCCTCCAACCACTTTTCTACCCTAACAAAGATATTTTCCATTATTTGAGGCATATTTGATCTGTCTCTGCAAGTGCTTTCAAATTAAAGTCAAAAGTGTTACCATCTGGTAAAGAATTAACATCATGCTGACATGACAAAAATATAAATGAAATAATGCACTGTCTCTTTTTTTAACCATTCAGAGCTCCAGATAGAGGGAGTGATTTGATTTCAAAA
Organism: Tridacna gigas; assembly: GCA_945859785.2. Lineage (NCBI taxonomy): Eukaryota > Metazoa > Mollusca > Bivalvia > Cardiida > Cardiidae > Tridacna > Tridacna gigas. The sequence goes on from OX244029.2 coordinate 36,194,236, forward strand.
TTGAAAATAGTAATCACTCTCCATTAAACCATATGTTATAGGTACTCATTAGAATCGTCTCATCAAGACGATTCTAATGAGTACCCACAACATAGGATTTGAAAGAGAAATAATGGATTTAGAATACAATCACACCCTCTTATCTGGAGGTCTGACCATTTCATGGAAGTAATAATATGTGGTATAGATGATATGATACAAAATATATTGCATTTGCATACGATAAAAATACACATTTTACTATTCAAAAATAATTTGAAATTCAACCCTTATCACTTAAAATCACTTAATTTTTATCACAATCACAAGAAAAAAAAATACAACATATTGCAAGAAAACTCAGCCATGCAAAGCTGGCAATCAGCCATAATTTCCAGATCTATTCAACACTATTTACATGTAAATTTGTCCTCGTGTCACTGAGCCCCCATGGGTCAGTGCCTTTGTGCTGTGCTTGTTGTTCCACGTTGTTAGTTCAAACCCCAGCTCACTCTTATTTTGCAGATGATTGATGAGAATCACTTCTATTTCCTGACCTCCAAAACAATATACAGTATCAGGTGAGAATTGATCCTTGGGCCTCAAGACTGCAAATCCTTCTCCGACCAGGATCAGACATGGACCTATAATCTTAGATCTACAGCCACGCAATAGTAATGTCAGCTTTGTCTACTTTGTTCATACACAGCTAAACAATGACCCATCATCTCCCTATTCTTTTTTTGGTTATCTTTTCTCTCAAAAATAATCAATGATTTATAACACAAAAATAACTATGATGGAATAAAGATTACCAATTTCTTCCAAAAACCAATACTGTTTAAATGAGACGGGTATTTTTTAAATACTGGATAAGTGTTTTGTGTATGAAATTATACTGTCCCAATGTTTGCACCATAAACATTCGCTGTTGTCTAATCATCCCGAGGGCTTTTGGCAAGTCTATCTCCTGGAATGTAAAGCATAGTTAAAGAAAAATTTATTAACCCTTCGCAAAACAATTACAGTAAAATCCCTCTAATTAAGACCACCTGTGGTACTTTTGTAAATTGGTCTTATTAGCAGGGTGGTCTGATTTCCAGGTTTCACCCACCTTGATTTTTAATCAAACTCGGACTCTGTGTAGACTTATGTAGATTTAAAGCATGTGCAAAGAAATGTATTTAGTCAGGGCAGCCTATGCCCACACATGAAAATGACTACAAAAAAATGTTCATGTTCATCGAAAAGTTGATATGTTTCTTGAATTTTATTTGATAGATCCACATGTAAGTGCATTTCAATTCATAATTGGCTATTTAAACTCTTGCAGTCAGATATGTACATAGATTAAGAAACTGAACTGAAAGACTACATATTTTAAAGTTACTGATAGAACTTGCCATATTCCCCGTTTTGATCTGCTTTTTTGTTTTGTGTGGCCTTAAGAGCTCATATTCCATGTGCTGATTTTCATTTTTAAACAAAGAATTTCGAATAGGTGCTTATTATTGAAAAGCCTGATGTTTACAGTTTATTTTTTTCCTCCACGTTCTTCCCATTTTGATTCGAGTTGAACATTCGAACAGTCCTACTAATTGTCGATCACGCAGTCGTAGTGTTCACTTGTTTACAAATCGCATATTCTCTACGATATACGTATGGCTTCAATGTGTAACAAAAACAAAATGATTATCCCATCTCGATCACTAGATATTAACCCAAGCATCTCAAATAACAAATCGTAATTACCCGAATGTCGACATTTTTTTCACCCAGGTCAGCAATGTGTGATAAAAGCCTGATTACCGCATAAAAGCCAAATTAATTCTTATCAATTCATTGGTCACTTGATTACGTAAGGTAACACCCTGATCACTTTACACAATCATGTTACAATAGTCAATAGATAAACAAAAGACCGATAATTGTTTGTCGATTCCACTGGACCCCAGAATATTTGTACATGAAGCGCTGCCTACAGTTCGTGATTATGGATATGTGACAATTAGCTGGTCACTAAGAAGATGTGAAAATTTGTGGTCCTTTCATGGGGTTAAAATCTATAGGTAATGTCTCATTGGTACTGAAACTGGTGGTCGTAATTTAGGAATAGCTGGGTGCCCGTATTTCCGGGTTCGTGATCATTGATCATTAAGAAGGAAAAAATTCCATTCTGACAAGAATCGTTCATTTAAAGACAACTTCCATCATTTGAGCCACATTTATAGTTGCCATTTGCAAAAATTTTAAAATAAGCAACTTTAGTCATGTTGTCATAATGGAAAGTGTAAACCCAGTCCATGCCATGACAAACTAGAGCTATCACTAAATGTGATCATACCCCCCAACAGCTCCTTGTCACAAAACAGATTAATGTCACAGGAATGCAAAATAAGTGACTGGAGAGTCAATTATACCAGAGCTATCACTGAAGGTGATGAATATCCTGCAATGGCTTCTTGCCAAAGAATTACTCTTTGTTACAGACTAAAGACTTGGAGAGAATAAAACTTACTTGATACATTTTTTTTTACCAGTTGGACAAATTGAGATTGGTTTAAATGAAAAGGTTTTGCAGACAACAAATGTCTTTTCATGCAATATTTTTGACCAGACTCTACATCTTACTTATACAGTACGGAAACTAACGAAAGCAACCTCCGAACCAAATCGGAACCGTAATAGTAACTGAACTGAACCGAAAGTAATAAACTTAAGAAAACATTGTAAATACAGAAGCCATTGCTCACGATGTTTACAATGTTTTCCTTTTTAGTCATATAATACGGAATGCACTGAAACCGCAGCGAAGCCGAAGCGGAACCGCAAAAAATGTTGCTTTCGTTAGTTTCCGTACGGTATTGGTATCTATTTTAACACATCACAAGTTGAAGACTTGGAATAGTTGTGGAGAACGTAGTAAATGCTTGTAATCATCATTTTATTTTTTTCCCAAGTAACTGCAAAGATTAATCTTTCCAATTTTGTGTAGAAAGTAGTAAGTGCTGGTAATCAGCATTTTCTCCTTTTCCAAACATATCTGAAAGATTAATCTGTCTTATATTTGAGTAAACTTCTGATGAAAAGATGAAATTGACATGACATGACATAAGTGAAGTGACATGAAAACTTACTAGTGATGGTTAGTGATGGTAAGTCTACTGTTAACTATCTACAGGTGTAGGAATCTATCATAAGAGAACGACAAAAAAGGGCTTAGCTCTTGGAAATTTTATTTAATTAACTAAGAACAATTTATGATATGCACATCTTTGCTGAGTGCAAAGTTTATCCATGAAGTTTGAAAGAAATTTGTCCAGAATCATCAAAGGGCCATAACTCCATGAAACCTAAATAAACCATAACCAAAATAGGATATGCACATCTCTGCTTGATACTGAGTCTATTTGTGTAGTTTGAACCAAATCTGTCCAATAGTTGATGAGAAAAAGAGCGGACAAGAAATTTCATGAAAAGGCCATAACTCAAGTGAAAAATCAATGAACCATAACCAACATTTCATATGCACATCTCTGCTTGATACTGAGTCTACCTGTGAAGTTTGAATAAGATTCATCCCATAGTTTATGAGAAATAGAGCGGACAAAAAGCTACAGACCGACCGACGGACGGACAGCTGTGTTAAAAGTATTCTATCAAAAGTATAATTTATTTTCATCAATTCAGCAAGGGCACCATCATAAAGAGAACGACAAAAAAGGGCTTAGCTCTTGGAAATTTTATTTAATTAACTAAGAACAATTTATGATATGCACATCTTTGCTGAGTGCAAAGTTTATCCATGAAGTTTGAAAGAAATTTGTCCAGAATCATCAAAGGGCCATAACTCCATGAAACCTGAATAAACCATAACCAAAATAGGATATGCACATCTCTGCTTGATACTGAGTCTATTTGTGTAGTTTGAACCAAATCTGTCCAATAGTTGATGAGAAAAAGAGCGGACAAGAAATTTCATGAAAGGGCCATAACTCAGTGAAAAATCAATGAACCATAACCAACATTTCATATGCACATCTCTGCTTGATACTGAGTCTACCTGTGAAGTTTGAATAAAATTCGTCCAGTAGTTTATGAGAAATAGAGCGGACAAAAAGCTACAGACCGACCGACGGTGTCCAGAATCATCAAAGGACCATAACTCCATGAAACCTGAATAAACCATAACCAAAATAGGATATGCACATCTCTGCTTTATACTGAGTCTACTTGTATAGTTTGAACCAAATCTGTCCAATAGTTGATGAGAAAAAGAGCGGACAAGAAATTTCATGAAAGGGCCATAACTCAGTGAAAAATCAATGAACCATAACCAACATTTCATATGCACATCTCTGCTTGATACTGAGTCTACCTGTGAAGTTTGAATTAAATTCGTCCAGTAGTTTATGAGAAATAGAGCGGACAAAAAGCTACAGACCGACCGACGGTGTCCAGAATCATCAAAGGGCCATAACTCCATGAAACCTAAATAAACCATAACCAAAATAGGATATGCACATCTCTGCTTTATACTGAGTCTACTTGTGTAGTTTGAACCAAATCTGTCCAATAGTTGAGAAAAAGAGTGGACAAGAAATTTCATGAAAGGGCCATAACTCAGTGAAAAATCAATGAACCATAACCAACATTTCATATGCACATTTCTGCTTGATACTGAGTCTACCTGTGAAGTTTGAATAAAATTCGTCCAGTAGTTTATGAGAAATAGAGCGGACAAAAAGCTACAGACCGACCGACCGACGGACGGACCGACGGACGGACCGACAAGCTGACTCCTATATACCCCCCCAAACAGAGTTTTGGGGGGTATAAAAATATAGGTTTTACAAACAGTGTATATCAAGATCGGACTGAACACAATACACTGTCTGATCTTGGATCCCAACTGTAATCCACTGTATGACCAAAATAAATTACAAAAAGGTTTAACCCTTCACCACACAATCCTGTAATACGACCTTGAAAAAGGCTCATAAAATAGTGATTTCAATAATTTCAAAGACAGAAATCATCCAAGAGATGTCAAATTAGTTATCTGCATAAACTTTCAATTTGGTCGAGTCTAAAATCTTGTCATTTGGTAAGAGTTAAATTCAATAAAATCTACTATCTACATGTACCTATCATCCTCTCCACTCATGGAAAAAGTATTTATTCAATTAGAACTGAAAATGCTATTTTTCATGTTACATTTTTGGATTTCATGTGCATGAAAGTATAATAGACTTGATAGAAAGCCCTTCCTTCTACCAACCAGGAGAAAGAATAAAAAATGTGTTTTGCAGAAATTTTGATATATTTTTTAAAATTTTTATCATGTTAACCTCAAGCATCTATAGTGCAATCTGTAGTGTACAGGACTTGAGAACAAAGGTTGCTGGTATGAATCCCAAGCTTGGCCATTTTGTTTCAAAGGACTGATGATAGTCATTGCGACAGGATCATTCCTCTCTCAAAACTAATCATTGTTTAGACAATGGTTATTTTGGAAAGAGCCAGTGACTTGGGAAGAATATTGTGCAAAGTACTGGTGAAGAAACTCCGGGAAAGTGTGGATGCCGCGATATAAATGAAATAATGCCGAACATGGTGTTAAACACCATGCAATCAATCAGTCATTATGTAAACAATGAATAACTTCAAACGGTTACCTGCAGTCCCTTCTATCAGTTGTTGAATCCCTTCATTTTCAATAGGGTTCAAGCTATTGATGAGATAAACTGAGCAGGTGTAATAAAAACAAGACCGAAAATATGGACTTAATTGCATAAACAAGATAAAGGCTAATGAATAGACACCAGGCAGACAACAGAAACCATGCCTTGACATAAGCTATTATGGCTTTCATCCAGTAGAGCTAACAAAATGGATGATATGTGTACTTACAAGACAAATGGTAGACTACTTCTTAACCCTTTACCAGATGAGAAAATTTTAGCCTTTTCCAAACTTAAAACATCTGTAGATGACAATTTCCGCTCAAACGGTGCAATTTTTCTAATAGGGTAGAAAACATTGTAAGAAAAGGAGAAAATGCTGGTTACCAGCATTTTCTCCTTTTCCCACAATGTTTTCAAAAGGCTTCTATCCCAGGGTCGTTAAAAGGCGGCATTCTGCAAAGGGTTAAATCATGCTTTTGATTTTTTCCATACTGACCAAGTAACCCTTTACCAAACAATCTGGTGTTGTAACAAACCTGAGGATAAGCCTTTTGGAAACCAGAATTTTCTCCTTTTCCCACAATATTTTCTACCCTAAGAGAGAACTACAGTTCATTTTCTAGCAACCTCAAATTTGTCATTTACAGTTAATTTCGATTGAAAAGAGTCCACAAATCAATATATGGAAATAGCTTAACCCTTTACGATACAATCCCAAGTTTTAATGACCCTGAGGATTAAGCCTCCTGAAAACACTGTTTTCCCACAATGTTTTCTACCATTCCCAAAACAAATCTCAACTTTTCAGTCACATTTATTTTGTCATCTGCAAATGCTTTCAATTTGGACGAGTCTAAAATTTTGTTGTTTGGTAAAGGGTTAAAGCTCAGTTAGACCTATATGAACATCGTGACATGTTTTACTCACATGATTATGTTCCAAGCACCATTTCATGACCTGTGTAAGTATCACAACCCCTGTACGACCAACTCCTGCACTACAGTGTACAACTATAGGCGACTTTTTACCACTTCCTTCTTCTGATTCCGCAAGTCTCTGCACAGATTCTATCTCATCTAGAAAACCTGTATACAAAAAACACTCTTAATATACTTTAAAGCCCCAACAATGACCAAAAGTAAACAATGCATGTGTTAAAATGCATTTAAAATTGAATCATACCATTCGAAGGTATGGAAATTATTGTGAAGATGACAATCTATTATTGTACAATCGGTCCAAGTGTTAGTCCCTAGCAGAAAAATGAATTTTAAAAGAAGGTCAAATGCCGCCAGGTCACTCTATCTTTTTTTTTTTACCTTTTACCTGTTTTAAAACCCATTTTTTCTGCCAGCGACTTAACACATTGATGAAATATACAATAACAGCTTGACATCTGCACAATAATAACCATACTTTTAAATGGTATGATTAAACCTATTGAAGCTTTATCTTACTTAACTTTTTCACTTATTAAGTCATCTTGTGCTGAATCAAATGGAGACCACCTCTCTTTCATCTAAGAGTTCTTAATCCTTAACCATGCAATTTCAAGTTTCAAACACCCTTACAAAAAAGGCTTCTGAAAACATTGTAGGAAAAGCAGTAAATGCTGGTAACCAGCATTTCCTCCTTTTTCCACAATGTTTTCTACCCTATCAAAGACAAATATCTTGACTTGAGCCTCATCCAAAATGTCATCTGCTAATTATTTTAATATGTATACAGGCTAAAATTTTGTTGTGTGGTATGGGCTTAAATAAAATGTAGGATTGTTTAGTAAAGGGCTAAAATGGTGTGAAATCCAATAGGAGAGAATGATAGTGCTTTCATTTATACTGCTGTGACACTGACTAGGGGATCAAGATTTTTTTTTTCCCCAGCTAGATCTATGTCATTTCTTTTTAGTGATTAAATTCTGCATTTATTTTATCCCTTGGATTGTTTAACCCTTTACCACACAATCTCGAGTTTTAACAACCTGCAGACAGAGGGTTTTTAAAAAATTGTGTAAAACGGAGAAGATGTTGGTAACCAGCATTTTCTCCTTTTTCCACAATGATTTCTACCTTTTCAAAAACAAATTGCATCCTTTCAGTAATTTTATTTTGACGTATACAAATGCTTTCAATTTGGACTATTAGTCTAAAATTTTGTCATTTGGTAAATGGTTAATAAATGAAATTGACATTCAAGGCTCTTTTTGTCAGAATATCTCTAACAAAAGAAGCCGACAGTGTACGTCAAAGATCAGACTACAAGTTCTACGCAGTCTGACCTTGATCAACACTGTCTGCTTCATCCATAAATCCACATTCAATGCTACAAAGGTTTAAAATCTGAAGAAATAAAAAAAAAAAAATACACTCCAGAGTGATTCCATAATCAAATTATCAATTTTTAAGTTGGTGATAATTAAAAGAAAAACAAAAATGCCACATGAGAATGCCAATTAACCCTTTACGAGACCGTAAAATTTTAGTCTGGTCCTTTTTTGAAAGCTTTTGCATAAAACAAAATAAATGTGATGCAAATAATTATAGTAATTCCTCAAAGGAAGAATAAAAACAATGGGAAAAGAAGAAAATGCTTGTTACCAGCTTTTTCTCCTTTTCCTACTATGTTTTAAAAAGGCTCCTTCCTCAAAGTCATTAAGACTTGTGTGGTAAAGGGTTAAAGTTCTTCATGTTCTTCATGCATAGTGACCCAGAAATATAATCTCCTCTCTCTAATCCGTAACTTTGTTTGCTCTGCATACAATCATACCTAAGAATCCATACATATCATCCGGACAACCATGGTCTGGCCAGTCAGTGTACTGTAAATGCCAGACTTGTCTCTCTTTCTTACTGGGTAAGTGCTTCAGAGATATTCTATTGGTGATGTAACACAGGGAATCATTGGTAAATAGCAGCTGCACTTCAAACTGAAAGTAAAAGTAACTGGCTCTCAATCTGTGACTTCTTGTGACCAGCCTTAATGTACAATTTATAAACAAATGTAACTGTCAGAGCCATGCTCTGGCAAAAGGGGGTTTAAATCATCTCCATGATATATTATACCAAGTAAGTCATCACAGAATTATGGATCCATAAAATCCATTTTGTCTAACAACTGACTGAATCATGAGGTAGAATTATTATCCTTAGATATGTAGAAAATTGACCAATAGCAAAAAATTCTGATCCAATTAACCCTTTCCCAAACAAGCCCTGGTTTTCACATGTCTGCAGTACAAATCTTTTGAAAACACTGTGGGAAAAGGAGAAATGGCTCGTAACGAGTAATTTCTCCTATTCCCACAGTGTTTTCTACCCTTTTGGAGAACTTTCCGCCATTTTCATCAAATTCAAAATTGTCGTCTGCAAACTCTTTCAGTTTGGAAGGGTCTAAAATTTGTCATTTGGGAAAGGGTTAAGCTTAGGTAGACTGTGCAGGCTGAACTGGGTCAATATTTTTCGCAAATGCATTAAGCATGGCTCGGCTCAACTTCTTTCACCCTAACTGCTGATTTTTTTTTTTTTTTTTTTTTTCAAATAATGGGGGAAATGAAGCAATTGCCTGTAACAGGCAACCTTTTACCATAATACTTTCCATTCTGTTAAAAAATAGTATTTCCTTTTCCAACAAGTATTTGATCACAGAGAATGCCATTTTCCTTGCAGTAATTTCACATAGAATTCTATTTCAAAATAGGGCTGTGCAATTGACTCGAGCACGAATCCAAGGATAAAGTTTGGTGACCTCTGCTAGTGTTGACACATTGGTGTGTGATGCAATTTTTGTCTTACCAAGGTTTTGTTTCCAGTTACAGTACGTTTTTAACCACCCTGATAAAAAGGCTTTTCAAACATTGTGTGAAATGGAGAAAATGATGGTTACCAGCTTTTTCCAAAATGTTTGTATCCCTTTCAAAGAGAATCTCCATCAAGAAAGCTACATTTAATCTGTAGGATCTAGTTACAGTCAAACCTGGTGATCCGTCCACCTCCATTCAGCGTGAACCTCCACTTAACGGCCAGTTCAATGTCCCCCCAACTACTTTTACTCTATATGAACCTATATTCAACACGCACCCTTAAAAGGCACGCAACGGCCGCCGAAATCGTGTCCCATTTTTCAAAACAACCTGGTATGTAGCGGCCAGTAACCAACGTAAGTCGGACTGCTAACTTATACTTCACACTTAGTGTACTTCTCACATCACCAGCCGATATAGCTCAGTAGGTAGAGCGTAGGACTCGTGAACACAATGTCCTACAGATTGTGGGTTCGTATCCCCGGCTGGCCAACTAAAAATTACTAATAGTCTTTCGGATGAGACATTAAAGCGAGGTCCCGTGTGACGGTGCTATACGCCGAGCACGTTAAAAGAACCAGGCGAAGCTCTCAGTAGTTTCAACCTGTATCCTTGCACTATCCCCCGTAACAACTAACTGTCTTCTGGGGGCGTCGCTCAGATGGGTAACTGGTAGCGACGATAAATAAACGGAAATAACCAACCAACTTCTCACATCTGACCGTTTTCCGATCAACAACTAGAGTGTCAAAATCGAACAATCATATACACACGTCGCCAATCAACAGGTGTATGCATATAACCTGATATCCTCTAGAACGGGTTATTTTGATGCAATTGATGATTTCGTCAGCTATTATTCCTGATTTGTCAAAAATTTTGAAGTTAGAAATTAAATGTAAATTACCCGAGTCAGACTACCAAAAATGTTTTTCTGCTTTCGATTTAATCTGAAATTACGTAACATACGTGTAGCTGCCTCGACATCTTGTTTGTCTGCTTACTTCTAAAAGGTGAGAAAAGATTAAAGAAAACTGTCTTAACAACCGATTGCACCCAAATTAGTATAGACCCTTTTACAACGCCGTTCGTTGCCAAGGAAATAGGATCCCAGAATTCCACTTTCCGCGCGTGCGCACTGTTTGTAGGGCAAAAAGTCAATATCACCACTGTTGAAAGCTATTTTCACCGCAATGTTTGGGACTTGTTGAAAGATTTTATTGATTAAACTGTGACGATTAATTGTGTTACAGGATGCCGTTATCATGCTGTGCACCGGGATGTACAAACAGATTAGTAAATTAGCATCTGGCTTAAACGTTCCAGAGTCAAAACGTCCTACTTTTGGTTAAAACGTCCATTCCGAGTTGATTAAAACGTCCCCGTATATTTTATTCAAACTATTTGTTTGATCTCTTATGTTTTTTAAAGAGATTTTTCACCGCCAATGTTTTGTTTTTTATTGACCATCGTCATTTAATGTTATTGATTTTTGATCCATATCCTGCCGTACTTATATTTTTGACCAGGACAAGAGGAATTCGCGTTAAGTTTATGTCATAAATCTTAATTAGTATTACTTAAACCATAATTAGGATGTGTAACAGTATATTTCAAGACCACGCTACCCACCATGTGCAAACATATCTCCCATTATGCTTTTCGCAAAGTAAGATCACCGTCACGTAACTGAGGTTAAGGGTTAAGGCTAAGGTCCATATTGTTTCCCTACATTATCATGTATAACACGCTAAAATGCTTCCCCGTATACGATGGGCTCAACTAATATACTGTTACAATTTCCATTTAACCCTTTACCCAACAATCACAAGTCTTAACGACCAAGAGAATGGAAAGCTTTTCAAACATTGTGAGAAAAGGAGAATATACTGGTAAACATTGTTTCAACCTTTTCCAACAGTGTTTTCGGAAAAGGAATGCTTTTACATTACATGTTCCATACGATCTCTGGTGGAACGCAATTATGGAAAAGAGCAGCCACAGACGACAACAAGGCATTATACAGTTGTTCGTTCGTTCTTCGTTCGCGCGTTAGCTCATCCATCCATCTATCCATCCATCTGCTCGCTCGCATGGTCATTCATTCATTCATTCATTCATTCATTCATATGTTTTCAAAAAAGTCTGCGCCAAAATTTGTTTCATGATGAAATTGTTCACAAGACACTCTCGAAACTATTAGAGGTACGAGTATGTTATGCCGATCACAACCGACACTCTCCGCCATTAAAGTCAAACTAAAATATCGATTGTCGATTAAACAAACAAATGTGTGGTATATCAGATGGCTACCTTTTATAAACCCTTTACCTATCCCACCCTCGTCTTAATTAACGACCCCACATCAATTGGCTTGTGAAAACATTACGGCAAAAGGTAAAAATGCTGGTAACATGCATTTTTCCCATTCCCGCAGTGTTACAGCCCATGCTTCATGGGGGTTGTTTGTTACTGCCTGGGTCGGTTAACATTTCGTTTGATGGTAACGTCAACCCACAACAGCGACACCTCTTTTTTTACGTTTTCGTCTTATATTGTAACTAAAATATGGATCGTTTTTTTCCACGTTACTGAACCGTTAGCAAATAAGTCTGATCATCGTTTCTTTTTCATATAATCGCACATAATTTAGCATTTTTATGTACACTTTCAATAATCTGCTACTGTTTTATTTTGTCTTTTTGCCCTACACGAGTGCGCATGCGCGGTTTTCCGGTCTCGTTACCAGGAAGTGGTCAGAGACTAAAAGGGTCTATAGGTTATTACCTATGCCGGTGTGTTTAAGAAATTGTCTTTGATGACATTAATTTTAATTGACGATTACACCTGTGTCACATTTTAATTGACCAGTAAACCTATGACTGTTTGATCTTTATGCCCAATCATCTTTCGACCATACCATTGTTTTGATTGGTGATTATACCAAAGATGCAGATTTCTTATGTTTTGACCGTACGATTTGTCTATCGTATTTTTGACTCGAGACTGTTAACATCATATTACGTAAGACACGTAAGAACCAGGGCTTGTCTGGGAAAGGGTTAATTTAGCAGAATTTTGTCTACAGTTGCTTTCAATTTGGTTAAGTTAAAATTTTTGCGACATTTGTAAAGAGTTAACTCTACCACACAATACCAAGTTTAAACAAACCTGAGATAGAAGTCTTTTGAACACATTGTGAGAAATGGAGAAAGTGCTGGTAACCAGCATTTTCTCTGTTTCCCACAATGTTTTCTATCTGTCCCAAATTAATTTTCAATTTTTGAGTCACATTTATAATGTTGCCTGCAAATCCTTTCAATTTGGACCAGTCTAAAATTTTGCCATACACATGGTAAAGCGGTAACAAACTTCAATTCAGTGACTGTTTCATAGTTTCCCTGTTTTCATGTACAGTAATTCTAATTAAAAAAAAGTATACATGTAGTTTGAATTAGATCCAACTGTTTCTTTGTTTTTCCCTGGCATATGTGCATATGCATGAACATGCACATGTGTACTTACATTTGTCTTGGGTATGTATGCACATGTACATGTATATGGACATGTACCCCAGCCCTTTATAAATGTTTAGGAAAAGATAACTCCGAGAACATCTTGCGTGATCGACCTCTTTTAAGCAAGCACCTGTCTTAAGCAAGCGATTTTGGAAGGGCCCTTGACCGCTTGCTTAAGACAGGTTTGACTGTATTTTCAATTTTGACAGATCAATGATTTTTTCATAATCTATCAAATTTCTCCAGTGATTTTATTCTATTTTTTCTAATAGAACAGAGTTACCAGTATAAGTATTACTGCAGAGGAAGAATGCTCAAAGTAAAATGCACTATTCCTCAAACAAGCAGCAAGCAGCAAGCTAAACTTACATCACCAAATATTAGTTTGTTCTCAGGTCCTGGGTCTTGCGGCCAATATGGGTAACACTTAGGTCTTCCCAATTCCTGAAATTCATGTCAACAAATAAAGTAAACAACATCTATGACAGTAGCACCAAGGAATAAATTTCAATTTTTGGCATTTGAACAAGGTTGAAAACATTGCAGGAAAAGGAGAAAATGCTGGTTAGCAGCATTTTCTCCTTTTCCTACACTGTTTCCAAATGTTTATCCAAACAAATTTTCATAACCCATGTACTGTAAAATTAAAGAATTATTGGAGAAGATGAAACTGGCAGTAAAAAGAAATTGCACTATGCCTCATATTGTTTTCCATACAAATTAAGAATGCTGTTTTCTTCCTTCAAATGTGTCTCTTTTATGATATTTGTTAAGGATTTTGGAAGTAAAACTCAATGGTTTCCAGATAACAACAATGTTAGTCTTGTCCAAATTGAAAGCATTTTCAGATGGCAATTTAAATGTAACTCAAAATATGACATCTCTCTTTAATTGTTTGTATTGGAATGCCATTTTAACAGCTAAGGTCATATCACGGCAGTCAGTGCACCTACGCACATGTTTCCTGGTTTTCTCACACCAGTGCTGACATGACTTCCTTTCAACATCACTGACTACTTTTCCAACATGCATCGAAGGTGAGAGGCGAATTATCAACAGAAAGAAATTTTGCCTCAACCGGGTATTGAACTGGCAACCACCAGGTCACGAGTCAGATACACTAACCACTGAGCTACCCGGGGGGGATTCTCTCACTGAAATAGTAGAAAACATTGTGAGAACAGGAGAACAAGCTGGTTACCAGCACTTTGTCATTTTCCCAAAATGTTTTCAAAAGTCATTTTCCTAAAGGTTGTTAACTCTTTACCATACAACAAAAATGTATACTTGCCCAAATTGCAAGCATTTGCAGACAACAAATTAAACTTGACTTAAAAATTGAAATTTGTTATGGAAAAAGGAGAAAACATTGTGGGAAAAGGAGAAAATGCTGGTTACCAGTATTTTCTCCTTCTCCCACAATGTTTTCAACAAGCTGCCTTTTCAGGGTCATTAAAAGTCGGGATTGTGTGGTGAAGGGTTAACACACAGGATTATGAGGGGTGAAATACTTGCTAAATGCCTTTCAATCAAACAATCAGTACAGTACATACAGCAAGAGCAGTGAGCATAGCAATGACCTCTGCTTCCTGTTCCCAGATCATCTGCCAGAAATCGGTTGGGGTGTTATCCAAGGGTGCTTGTGTTGCAACATACCACCAGATCCTACTTCCCACACTCAACTGTATTGGAAACAAAAGAAGAATGAAATTCTAAACAGGTCACACTTTTATGTTTGGGCACATGCATTTAACTCTTTACCAAACGACAAAGTTTTAGACTTGTCCAAATTCAAAGCATTTGCAGACGACAAATTAAATGTCACAAAAATGATGATTTCAATCTCTGAAAGGGTAGAAAACATTGTGGGAAAAGGAGAAAATGCTGGTTACCAGCATTTTCTCCTTTTCCCTCAATGTTTTCAAAAGTCATATATCCCGGGGTCATTAAAACTCAGGATTGTGTGGTAAAGTGTTAACAGAAAATTCTCAGAGTTACTCTCTACTATTACGGGAGATGGTGGGTTAAAGGATGAACATTAGCCAAGCACATGAAAGGTTACAGGTTTGAATTCTGTGATGAACAGGGTCAACATCTACAACTACCAACATCATGACACAAGTACTGGTATCAATCATTAAGAGTACCATGCAAGTTTTCAGAACTTGTTTTACTAATCACCATAAAATGGCTCAATACAGCTTTAACTCTTTACCACATGACAATATTGTAGACTTGCCTAAACTGTAGGCATCTTAAGATGACAACTCAAATGTGGCTCAAATGATGGAATTTGTCTTTGCTATGGTTGGTTGGTTGGTTGGTTGTATTGGGGTTTAACGCCACTTTAACAGCTAAGGTCATATCATGGCAGTCGGTGACGCACATGTGTTTCCTGGCTTTCTCACACCAGTACTAACACAACTTTCTTTCCAAAGCCACTGACTACTTTTCTCACATGCTTCAGCAGAGGTGAGAGGCAAAAATACGCCGGAAAGAAAGTTCGCCTCAACCGGGTATCGAACTCACAACCACCAGGTCATGAGTCCGACACGCTCACCACTGAGCCACCCAGGCGGGCTTTGCTATGGTAGAAAACATTGTGGAAAAAAGGAGAAAATGCTGGTTACCAGCATTTTCTCCTTTTTCCACAATGTTTTCAAAAGGCTTTCTAGTTCAGGGTGGTAAAAAAACTTGTGAATGTGCAGTAAATGGTTAATACCATCAGACATCTTTTTTTTCTTTTTCAATAACACATTTTCAGTGCAAGTTTGCATGTACAAAACGTGATGTTTGCTTTCAAGGGCCAGATTTGCATGCTCTTCTATCCAGCTAAGGCAGGTTTGACTAGGATATTCTTACTTAGAGTGTCAGATTTTAAAAACCTATCAAAAAGAAGATTTCACCTTGAAATTTTAAGTTTCTAGGCCATAAAGAGGGCTAAATTTCTTTACTTGACAATTAGCTCTTTTGGTACCAAATAAATGAAAGTCGGCTTATTTCAACAGTCAAAAATATCATTAGCAAAAGATAAGAAAGATATTTATCTTACAGGCTTAAGTACAAAAGAAGTTGGTGCAGTCTTATTTTAATCTATGCTGTCTGCAAATTTATTCTTTCAGAGTTGAAAGGTTTACAAGCTAGCAGAAAGGGTTGAAAAGTTTGCTTTAGTGTATGATAATTCCTGCAACAATGAAAATGGAAAACAAATAATACAACTTTATTCTCTAAACCACACAATAAAAAATTCTTAAGCATTCAAACCATGCTCTAGCAAAAAGGGGCTTAATATATCATGATCCATGGTAACAAGTAAGTCATCACAATTATAATTATGGATCCACAAAATCCATTTTGTCTTGTTAGACAAACAGAATCATGAGGTTCACTGGTCCTCTGACAGCAGAAAATTTACCAAAAGCAAAGGTTTGGCCCAGGTCAGTTTGCGCGCCCTGCGCAGGCTGAGCAGGGTCAATACTTTTTGCAAATGCATTAAGCTCCCTTTTCACATGACTCATTTGCAAAGGAGAGATTGAATGTGACTTAAATGATATGATATGTCTTCAAAATGGCAGAATACATTCAGGATGTAATGCCCTGCAGATTTAGTATCTTTGAAAGACCTCCTTAGTCACAGAAAACTATATCCATGTTCTCTGAACTTACTTACAACATACATAGCTCTACAATGTACAAACCTTAATATGGGATGCATTTATATATCCAGAGGAGTTATCTTTTCTTGGATTCAGTTTCACTCTGGAATGATCATATGGTAGTACATCCTTAAATCTATTTCGGAGTGTATTTTCCGGTAACTTAGCAACAGAACAGTCATATTCTACTATCTTCTTTGGTGTTTCCTCAAATTCCTTGAAAACCAGATTTTCGACAAGCTTTCGTTCCAGGATTTTTCTCTGAAATATAAACATACACTCATGCTTAACTCGTTTGTATGCTTTGAAACTGGATAGGTCTAACATTTTGTTGTTTAGTGCAGAGTTAAGAACCTATACCTTTAATTGCCTTAGTGGACAGCTTAGATTTCATATGGGAAGAAGCTATACTACATGGAAGGAGTGATCTCCAGAAACACAGTGCAGTCTGATCTAAATATTGACTTGACTAAACAAATCAAGATCAGACTGATCTTGATCTATGCCATCTGCTCACTGTTATCATCTCTGTCTTACCCTCTCATCTTTGGGAGCCCTTGTCTCATCATTCATCAGGGCTAGAACCATAGGCTTTGACATTGCTAAACCATTCATGGCTGCCATCTTCAGAGGCCCCACTGGCTTGCCCCCTGTGCCATCCTCCTGTTGAGAAAACACAAAAAAAATCTGTGTATTCTTAGCCTTATTCTAGATTTAGAAAGTAACACAATATCTGACTATGTCAACCAAATGGTTAACCCTTTACCACACAATCCTGAGTTTTAACAACCCTGAGGAAAGAAGCCTTTTGAAAACATTGTGGGAAAAGGAGAAAATGCTGGTAACCAGCATTTTCTCCTTTTCCCACAATCTTCCCTACCAGATTAAAGAAAAAAAAAAAATCACCATTTAAGCTATATTCAAATTCTCATCTGCAAATGCTTTCAATTTGGTTGAGTCTAAAATTTTGATCTGTGTGAACAGTTAAAGTACATAAACACTTATGTAAACATTTTGCCTCAGAGAGGAACAATTCTTTCTTATGGTTTCTTTCAATATTTTTTAAGTAATCTGATGTTAGATAAACAAGAGGGCCATTGGTCCTAAAGAGCTCAACTGAGTAAAGTCATCTACAGTTGATAAAGCTGAAGAAAGCCTGGTTTTAATGATGTAAAATAAATGAGTGTAAGTGACCTACTTTTTGAACTAATTGACCCAATTTTAAACTTGTCCAAGATATCATTGAGACAAAGATTCTGACCAAGTTTCATAAGTATCAGGCTGAACTGTGGCCTCTATGGTACACACAAGATTTTTCTATGATTTGGTCCAGTGACCTACTTTTTGACTGGATGTGACCCACTTTGGAAGCTGCCCAAGATATCACAAAGAAAAACTTTCCAACCAAGTTTCATGAGTATCAGGCTGAAAATGTGGCTTCTTCGATGCACACAAGGTTTGTCTAAGATTTTGCCCAGTGACCTACTTTTTCAAGGAACCTGACCCAGTTTTGAACTTGTCCAAGATGTTATCAAGACAGACAATCTGACCACGTTTCAAGAGTATTAGGCTGAAACTGTGGCCTCTAGAGTGCACACAAGGTTTTTCTAAGATTTAGCCCTTGACCTACTTTTTGACCCGACATGACCCAATTTCAAACTTACCCGAGATATCATCAAGAAAAGCATTCTACCCAACTTTCATGAGTTTCAGGCTGAAAATGTGGCCCCTAGAGTGCACACAAGGTTTGTCTAAGATTTGGCCCAATGACCTACTTTTTGACCCGACATGACCCAGTTTCGAACTTGTCCAAGATATCATCAAGACAAACATTCTAAACAAGTTTCAAGAGTATCAGGCTGAAAATATGGCCTCTAGAGTGCACACAAGGTTTTTCTTAGATTTAGCCCAGTGACCTACTTTTTGACCTGACATGAACCAATTTCAAACTTTTCTGAGATTTTATCAAGACAAACATTTTGACTAAGTTTCATGCATAACTGACTGAAAATGTGGCCTCTAGATTGCACACAAAGTAAAATGTTGACACCGCATGACAGACAACAGACAACGGATGCCAGACATAGCATGATCACAATAGCTCACCTTGAGCACTTCATGCTCAGGTGAGCTAAAAATATCACTTGATTGTATTTTCTACCTGATCGGATTCTGAAGAATCCTCATAGTCTACCAATCTTTCTCTCGATGCAATTACATTTTCATTTTCACTTATTGTAGGTACTTCAGGTTCTGTGGATTTCAAACGATCGAGTATCTGTTGTCTTTCAGCGCTGCTGTCGACTGACACAGCTTTCTCGTGTACAATAGGCACTTTATTTGGCTTATTTGCATCACTCTGACTACGCATAACTTCTCTGTTTGGTGAGTTATAACCTGGGATCTCGGCAAGGTGAACGCCGTTCCGAGAAGATGTGGATTGTTCAGTTACTCTGCTCAAAACATTTTTCACATTTTGTTTAATTGGGTCATTATCACCTGCACTTGGAGGTTTACTTAATGTAACACTGGGATCTTTATCATACTCACGCACAATGTTTGATTGCTTCTCTCTTAAACTTCTGTTAGCATAAGCTAGTCTATCTGATTTTGCCTGTAAGACACCAGGGGTAAAAGACCCTGACCTGGCAATCATCATTCGCCGAAAACTTTCCCGTCGTGTCGCAACATCTTTAGAAGCTGATGGTGGAGGAATTTTATTTGGAGCAACAAATCTGACTTGTATTTTTGACTTGCTACTCTGTCGTTGTGGAACAGATCTAACAAACATCTCCTCAGGTTCACTGTCTATCTCTTTAACATGAAATGTGGAGTTGGAATGATCACTAGAGGCGTCATCAAGCTCCTGTGAACAAGAACTTACTTCAGCAATACCAGTCTCGGTTTCTACTGTATTATCTGATATCTGGATCACCTCTGGAATGGTTTCGTGTATACTCTCAACA
Source organism: Tridacna gigas (assembly GCA_945859785.2). Taxonomy (NCBI): domain Eukaryota; kingdom Metazoa; phylum Mollusca; class Bivalvia; order Cardiida; family Cardiidae; genus Tridacna; species Tridacna gigas. The sequence goes on from OX244029.2 coordinate 36,213,841, forward strand.
CTATTTTCTAGTCTAGACTGGTTTTCAATTGTGAATATTGCATCACCAAGTGTTTTTCTAGACACAAGATCTGGGCTATTGCTGATTGTGCCCCTGTAAGTTTGCACAGCCAAGTCTGGGGTACTGTTACTAGCACGAGGATAGGGAGGAGGAGGCTTATAATGGTATATATATGCCTCATTCACATTCATAAAATTGTCTGCTGTAAAGCCCTGTGGGAGACCTTGTGTGTTCAACTCAGGAGAACTATATGTGGGCTGCATAATTAGATTAGTTTGACGATCGTCTCTATATTGTAAGTAATTACTTTGTGTAGGAAACACATTTGTATACATGGATACAGAATGAGGGTAACTTCTCATAGGAGATCCGAAATTATACTGTCCACTATGATTATACACTGATGCTGAATTGCCATGACTACTGATCTCTGGTTGGCTGTATGCCAACCCTTCCTCAGACTGTGCATAGATATGCGTATTAGCAATATTCTGATTCAAATCATGTATTTGATGACTGTGTTGACTGGTTGTCAGATGAGTTGGTTGTTGAGACTGGTTCATTTTCTGCCTCATTACTGTTGCATAATCTGGTGTATGGCGATATGCTGGTAAGGCTGCAAGTCTTGCTGCATAATTTGGATCCTGTTTCGGATCAGGTGCAGCTGGTGTTACATTTTGTTGATTTGAGTGTGCTTGCTGATTGTACTGCTGATGCTGCTGCTGATGATGATAATATAGCTGTGGATGAGAATGTTGCTGTGATGTTGTTGATGGGGTCGAGGCACGACGGTCTGTGTGATGGGATGAAATACTAAGATCGTGACCAGATACATTTAAACTTTGCTGTGATTGGGCGTAGTACTCTTCTGTATTGATGGAAGCTGATCTGGAATCTGTAAACGTAATGAACAATGTTTAGGTATACAGCCCTCAATCAAAACTTTTCAAAATAACTAAATATTTATAACAGTGTTTGACAAAATTCTAGTTGTAGATCTCCCTCCCATTCTGGATTAAAACCAATCAGTATATAATGTCTTTTTCATTACAATAACCATAATTAATTACCAGATATTCATATCTGTTGAAAAATTTCCTCAGAAAATTTTTCTTTTTCAGCGACAAATAAATAAACTGCACCCCTAAAGTTAACTCTTTACCAAACAACAAAAATGTAGACTTGTCCAAACTGAAAGCATTTGCAGACAACATATCAAATATAGCTCAAATGATGATTTCTGTATTTGATAGGGTGGAAAACATTGTGGGAAAAGGTAAAAGTGCTGGTTACCAGCAATTTCTCCTTTTCCCGTAATGTTTTCAAAAGGCTTCTTCCTCAGTGTCGTTCAAACTCAGGATTGTTTAGTATAGGGTTAAAAAAAAATCCACTGAAACTCTGAAAGATTTTCATCTAATATGCTTGACTAAACCAGCAGATAGTACAGATCCTAGATCAGACTGCATATTAAGCAGTCTGATCTTGATCTATGCAGCCCACAAAAGCTCTGTCTTCATCTATAAAGCTGAAAGAGTTAAACAAACAAACATAATGGCATACCTTGTTCATATTTCTGTTCATTGTACTTCAGGCTCTGTAGGGAAGTCTGAGACTGATTCTGAAAAATCAATAGCTATCAGACCAATATCATTGTTTTTTTCTTGTACTAAGTCAAAAAGAGAGTCCAGCATTTTCTCCTTTTCCCACAATGTTTTCTAACCATTCAGAAACAAATGCAATCATTTTAGCTACATTTAATTTCTCACCTGCAAAAATTCTTTCAATTTGGACCACTGCAAAGTATTTTTGTTTGGTACAATGTTTTCAAAAGGCTTTTTTCTCACGGTCGTTAAAAGTCGGAATTGTGTGGTAAAGGGTTAACTCTTTACCAAACCACAAAATTTTAGACTAGTCTAAATTGAAAGGAATGCAGACAACAAAATCAATGCAACTGAAAAATTGAAAATTATTTTGGAAGGGGTAGAAAACATTGTGAAAAAAGGAGAAAATGCTGGTTACCAGCATTTTCTCCTTTTCCCACAATGTTTTCTAACCATTCAGAAACAAACGCAATCATTTCAGCCACCTTTATTTTCTCACCTACAAAAATTCTTTCAATTTGGACCAGTGCAAAATATTTTTGTTTGGTAAAGAGTTAAAGACATCAATGCCCATTGTACAGTAAAAAAAGGATTCCAGCACAGATGCATTCTTTCCAGCAACACTGTACAGCTTCTTAACACTTTACCACACAATCCCGACTTTTAGGACTGAAAGAAAAGGCTTTTGAAAACATTGTAGGAAAAGGAGAAAATGCTGGTAACCAGCATTTTCTCCCTTTGCCACACTGTTGTCTAACCTTTTAGAAACAAATCAAATCATTTGAGCCAGATTTAATTTGTCATCTGGAAATGCTTTGAATTTGGACCAATTTTGCCGTGTGGTAAAGGGTTAACCCTTTACCAAACAATCCAAGTTTGACTACCCAGACGAAAAACACTTGTCTATGCGATCAAAATACATGCAGTCAAGTCTGAATTTTTTTCGTTTTGGAAAATGTAAACTCTTTAGCAGACCTCAAATTTTTATTTGCCCTTGTCACAAGAATGTGCAGACAACTATTTAATCAATAAGAATCACATTTGAGAAAATTTGTTATACTTAGCAAAGAAAACATTGGGACAAAAGGAAAAAATGCTGGTAATCAGCATTTTCTCCTTTTTTTTTTTTTTTCCAATGTTTTCTACCTTTTCAAAGACAAAGCTCATCATTTGACAGACACTGAATATATCGTCTGCAAATTCTTTCAATTTGGACAGTCTTAAACACTGTAGTCTGGTAAAGACTTACAAGCTTTGTTCACGGTAATTATCCGTAATTTACAAGATGTTTCCAAAGTTGTCTGCTGTAGTTTTGTTTGGGAGGGGTCAGAAGTTACCTCTTTACCAAATGACAAAATTTTAGACATATTGATAGCATTTGCAGACGACACTTTAATTGTAACTAAAAAAGGGTGGCATTTATCATAGAAAGGTTTGAAAACACTGTGGGAAAAAAAGAGTAAATGCTGGTTACCCGCATTTTCTCCTTTTCCCAAATGTTTTCACAAGGCTTCTTCCACAGGGTCATTGAAATACAGCACTGTTCGGTAAAGGGTTAAAAACAAATGAACAACTTACCAGCTGATCTACTGAAGAATCTGTATGATATGTACTCTGTTGTATGTCACTGAAACAAAACCATGTTTGCATAATAATTAACTCTTTATGCTCATCCAAACTGAAAGCATTTGCAGAGAACAAACTAGATGTGGCCCAAAATGAGAATGTCTGTACTTGAGTTGTGAAATAATTATCAACAAGACGTGTCACTGAGAAGCGACTAATGCCCCCGACCTTAACCTAACAGACATGACTCTTGTGCATGACACATCTCAATGTGGTTGACATTTGTGCAAAGTTATTTTGAAATTAAGTTAAAGGGAAAAAGGTTATGGCCCCAACACAAAAATGGCTAACACCCCCACACCACCCAGCCCATTTGACCTTGCTGTTACTTTGACCTTTAATCAATGGAAATGACACACTGTCTTTATGCAGTTAACAATTCTGCAAACTTATGCTGAAATTCATGCATAATTAAAAAAGTTACAGGCCGGTAACGAATACTATACCCCTCCCCCCCACACACACACAAATGACCTTGCTATGACCTTGACCTTTAACCTATGGACATATCTCTTGCGCATGACACATCATCTGATGTGGTTAACATTTGTGCAAAGTTATTTTGAAATTATGTTAAAGGGAAAAAAATGTTATGACATTGGACACCAAAACAACCCCCCCAACCGGCCCAAACACATTTGACCTTGCTAGAACCTTGACCTTTTATCTTCGGACATGACTTTTGCGCATGACACATTGCTTTTATGTGGTTAACAATTCTGCACAAAGTAATACTGAAATTCCTTCATAATTAAATAAAGTTACAGGTCAGACACGAATACTACCCCCCAAAAACACATTTGACCTTGCTGTGACCTTGAACTTTACCCTATGGACATATCTCTTGTGCATGATACATCATCTCAATGTGATTAAGATTTGTGCTAAGTGATATCGAAATTAAACAATAGGACCCAGACACCAAAACAACCTCCATCCCAAAAACATTTGACTTTGCTAGGACCTAGACCTTCAATCCATGGACATGACTATTGTGCATGACACCTTGCCTTTATGTGGTTAACAATGCTGCAAAGTAATACTGAAATTCGTTCATAATTACAAAAATACAGGCCAGACACGAACACTACTCCCTGCAACACATTTGACCTTGCTGTGACCTTAACCTTTACCCTATGAACATATCTCTTGCACATGACACATCATCTCAATGTGGTTGACAATTGTGCCAGGTTATACGGAAATTGAACAACAGGGAAAAAAAGTTATAACCCTGGACACAAGTAATACTGAAATTCATTCATAAATAAAAAAGTTACAGGCCGGACACAAATATTACCCCCAAAAAACACATTTGACCTTGCTGTGACCTTAACTTTTACCCTAAGAACATATCTCTTGCACATGACACATCATCTCAATGTGGTTGACAATTGTGCCAAGTTATACTGAAATTGAACATCAGAGAAAAAAAGTTATAACCAAGTCACAAGTAATACTGAAATTCATTCATAAATAAAAAAGTTACAGGCCGGGCACAAATATTACCCCCAAAAAACACATTTGACCTTGCTGTGACCTTGACCTTTAATCTACAGACATGAGTCTTGCACATGACACATCCTCGGGATGTCATTAACATTTGTGCAAAGTTATACTGAAATTGAACAATAGGGAAAAAAAGTTATGACCCAGATACGAAAAGTGGACGGACCGACGGACTAAACAGAAACTATATGCCCCCCCCAAAAAAAATCGGGGGCATAAAAAGAGCAAATGCTTGAAATAAATGATTTCTCCTTCTCCCACTGTTTTCTCAGGGTCATCAAAATACAGGATTATTTGGTAAAGAAAAAGGCTGTAGAAAACAAAATTATCTGAACAATTTCTTCTTTTCCAAAAATGGTTTCTACACTTTCAAAGACAAATTCTAATATTTGAACCACATTTAATTTGGAATCCATGAATGCTTCCAGTTTGAACATTTGTCGTCTGGTAAAGAGTAAATTGAGCTTGAAGGAATTAGCATTTATCCCACAATCCTGAGCTTTAATGACTCTTGAGAAATAATGTTTATGAGGCCACTGTGGGAAAAGAAGAAAATACATTTTCTATTATTTCCACAGTATTTTCTACCCTTTCAAGGGCAAAATCTATCATTTGAGCAACGTTCTAATTGTCTGCTATAACCTTCATTATGGAAGTCTAAAATTTTGCTGTCTGTTCCACCTTTTACCAAACAAACCTGAGTTTTAACGACCCTAAGGAAAAAAGTTTTTGAAAACATTTTGGGAAAAGGAGAAAATGCTGGTAATCAGCATTTTCTCCTATTCCCAAAATGTTTTCTACCCTCTTATAGACAAATCTTTCTGATTGAGCAATACTCAATTTGTCGTCTGCAAATGCTTTCAAATTGGACTAGTTTACAATTTGGTCGTTTGATATAGAGTTAAAGCTTTACCAAACAACAAATTTTTAGACTTTTCCAAACTGAAAGTATTTGCAAATGACAAAATAAATGTAACTAAAAAACTGAAATTTGTTTTGTAAAGGCTACAAGGCATTGTGGGAAAAGGAGAAAATGCTGGTTACCAGCATTTTCTCCTTTTCCCACAATGTTTTCAATAGGCTTCTTTCTCAGGGTCTTTAAAAGTCATGATCATGTGGTAAACAGTTAAGAATAAAAAGAAACACAATCTATTACTACATACTCATCCATTTCCTTCAAACACAAATGGAACAGCTGAAATCCAGTCAACATTTTGACATGTTGCAGTATAGGTATCACAACAACTTAAATGTACATGCACACATGGATCCAAATAATCTGACAATGTGTTACCAATGAAGGTCAAATTTGAAATAACTGATAGATTCTAATTCATTGACAGCATAATAATTTCTGGATCATTATCTACCTAATTTATGCAAGAAGGAGAAAAAGGGGCCTGATCCTGCATGATAATCTACCAGTATCCCTTAACCCTTTATCAAACAACCCCATGGCTCTTTGACCTTAACAATTAACTTTTTACTAAACGACAGAATTATAGACTTGTTCAAATTGAAAGCATTTGCAGAAGACAAAACAAATATCACTCAAAAATTGAAAAAAGTATATTGTGGAAGGAGAGAAAACATTGTGGAAAAAGGAGAAAATGCTGGTTGCCAGCATTTTCTCCTTTTCCCATAAAGTTTTCAAAAGCCTTCTCCTTCAGGGTTGTTAACCCTTTCCCAAACGACAAATTTTGGACTGGTCCAAATTGAAAGAGTTTGCAGACAATTTCAAATTTGATGAAAATGGCAGAAAGGTCTCAAAAAGGGTAGAAAACACTGTGGGAAAAGGAGAAATTGCTCGTTACGAGCAATTTCTCCTTTTCCCACAGTGTTTTCAAAAGACTTGTACTGCAGACACGTGAAAACCAGGGCTTGTTTTGGAAAGGGTTAAATGTGGGGATTGTGTGGTAAAGGGTTAGGGCACCTCAAAACATTGTGGGAAAAGGAGATGTTGTTAATAATATAAAAATTTAAGCCTAATTACCCTTGTTGCCTGCCAAAACTTTCAATATGACAAGTCTAAAGTTTTAAAGGCATCTTTTAACCCTTTACCACACAATCCTTACTTTTAAAGATCCTGAAAGAGAAACCTTTTGAAAACATTGAGGGAATTGGAGAAAATGCTGGTACAGAGTTAAAGACTTAAAATGCAAAATAGATAGAACAGTCAGTCAGTTTTAAAGAACTAAATAGTGTCTTTTATCGTGTAATCGGCTGGTTTAGTCAGAATATATTGGACAGTGTAGATCAGCGATCAGAAGGCATATTTTGTGCAGTCCAATTTTGATTGTTACTCTTTGCAAACAATAACTTCAGCTCTGCATTTAGCCGTAACGACGAATTCAGTAGAATTTCATGTAAAAATTCTGAAACATCGTGACTGATAGCCGTCAGTTAACCCTTTACCACAGAAAGCGACTTTTACTAACCCTGAGCAAAAGGCTTTTAAAATCACTGTGGGAAAAAGAGAAAATGCTGGTAACCAGCATTTTCTCCTTTTCCACAATGTTTACAACCATATCAAATACAAATTCCTCCATATGAGCTACAATGAAAGTGTCGTCTGTGAATGCTTTCACTTTGAACAAGTCCAAATTTTTGTTGTGAGGTATAAGGAACCCTTTACCACACAATCCCCACTTTTAATGACCCTGAGAAAAAAAACTTTAGAAAAAATTGTGGGAAAAGGAGAAAATGCTGGTATCCAGCATTTTCTCCTTTGCCCACAATGTTTTCTACCTTTCCAGAAACAAATTTCAATTTTTGAGTCCCATTTATTTTGTCTTCTGCAAATGCTTTCAATTTAGACTTTTATGGTTTGGTAAAGGGTTAAGTTAATGTTTGTGAAAAAAGAAGAGCATGCATGTATGTTTTCTCTTTATAACAAAATTTTCATCCATTTGCAGCAGAAAATCTTTGAGACAGTTGGAGGAATTTGTGTCTTTGTCACAATGTTTTTCTTCAGTATCTATTCACTATCATTTGGATGATTCTAGTGTCAAGTGTTAACTCTTGACCAAAGGAAAGAATTTCAGACTTGCAGATAGAAAAATAAATGGGGCTTGATTGAAACGGTTTGTCTTTGAAAGGTCAAAACATATTGTGGAAGAAGGAAAAAAATGCTGTATACCAGCATTTTCTCTTTTTCTCACAGTGTTTTCAAGGGCATCTTCTGCAAGTTTGTTAAAACTCGAAATTGTGTGATAAAAGATTAAAAGGTGATGACTGACTGACAAGAATTAAGATTTTAAAGATATTAATTACAGGAAATTATAAAACCATTTTCATCTATCATTTTTCAATTGACTTGGGCTTTGCCTTTGTTCACATACAGGAAGAGATTTGGTTTTCCCACCTTCTGTTTTCCTGCCTATGGCCATTTCTTTTCTTATTTCTTTCCCTCCATTAACAAAAAAGCAAATGCTTTCAAATACTATCTTAAAACAGATATTGAACATCAGTCTATGGCAAAGTTACAGGTATAGTCAATAAACCCTTAGCCAAAATTCCCAAGTTTTCAAGACCCTACTGGTGAAGACTTATGAACAGCTGCAGAGAAAGGAGGAAATGCTGGTAACTTGGATTTTTTTTTTCCCAAACTGTTTTCAACCCTACGTAAGACAAATCACATTTTTTTAACAACATCTGTTGTCTTTAAATGTTTTCAATATAGACCATTGTAAAGTTTTCTCCTCTGGGAAAGAGTTTACAGTAAAAAGTTACAAATCTTATTTAACCCTTTCCCAAACAAGCCCTGGTTTTCACATGTCTGCAGTACAAGTCTTTTGAAACCACTGTGGGAAAAGAAGAAATTGCTCGTAACGAGCAATTTCTCCTTTTCCCACAGTGTCTTCTACCTGTTTTGAGACCTTCCTGCCATTTTCATCAAATGTAGAATTGTCGTCTGCAAACTCTTTCAATTTGGACTAGTCCAAAATTTGTCGTTTGGGAAAGGGTTAAGGGGGGGGGGGAGGTTTAAAAATACTTCTTTCAGACTTCACTCACATACAGACATTCTTTTTTGTCATATATCAAACCATCTTAGGAATAAAAATGTAACAAAAAATTGCTTGTACAACATCCCTACATATTCTGGGCCATGGCAATACAAAAGACAAGAGCGATGCGTGCGGGTGCCAACCCTCTGCTGCAGATGCTTGATTTTGAGTGAAAATTCCAAGTCAAAAAGGGGCATAAACCTGTCAAAAATATTTTCATGGTTACCTGCCCTTGTTTATAGGTTCCCCTTTGAATAATTTACAACTTGTCCAAGTGTGAAGCAAATATCTTCAGTAATAACAGGCATATTGTAAAATATTTAAGTTTTCACAAGGCCACGCAGGTGACGATGCCAGGGTTACGACAGTACCTCGACATTTTCTTCGAAACAGACCACCGCATGCAGATGCCAACACTTGGTTGCCACTCCTTTTTTAGTACCTCTATGTTTTCTTTAAAAAAAAAAACAGCTGAACTATAAAGGCTATTGACTAAACAAATAAAAATAAATTTGAAGCTTACGGAAGCACATCTGATTCTGTGAATTCAGCCACATCACTCAGACTTGCACTGAAAACAAAACACACACATACATGTATAAAAATGCAACACAAGTGGGAATAAAAACTGTCACAAACAGCAATTTGAAACCACAATAAAGTGGTTTAATGATGACAACAGATGTTCACACCCATCTAGCAATAAGATTGGAAAAAAAAATATCTGAGTACAAGGGGAAATAATTCTGCAAAGCTTTATAGCACACATCTTAACCCTTTACCAAACAACAAAATTTCAGACTGGTCCAAATTGAAAGCATGAGCAGACGACAATTTCAATGTGGGTCAAATAATGGAATTTGTCTTTGATAGGGTAGAAAACATTGTAGGAAAAGGAGAAAATGCTGGTTACCAACATTTTCAACTTTTCCAACAATATTTTCAAAAGGCTTTTTTTCTCAGAGTCATTAAAATTCGGGATTGTGTGGTAAAGGCTTAATACCATGTCTTACACAACTACAGTTTCGGTTGAATAGTTGTGCAAAGTTTCCATCAGCATAACTGAAAATGTTCACAACACAGATATAAACCATGCTCTGAGCAAAGGAGGTTTAATGCATTTGCAAAAAGTGTCCACCCAGGTCAGCATGCACAGCTTGCGCAGGCTGACCTGGGTTGGAACTTTTTTACTATTGGTCAGTTTTCTGCATGTCCAAGGACCAGTCTACCTCATAATTCAGTCAGTCGTAAGCAAAAATGGATTTTATGGATCCATAATTGTGTGATGATTTGCTTGGTATGACTGCAAATTTTCATTCACATGCATAAATGGCTTTGAGATTAAATACATGTATAGATAAAACTGCATGTAGAAAACACGTGGAATTACCAAGATTTTTGTATTTTTGCTGTAAAATTTTCTATATTTTTAGTAACATGACAGCTGTTATTCAATAACAAGGGATACAGACATCTTCACCCTTTACCACAAGATCTCAAGTTTTAATGACCCTAACAGAGGCGGCTTTTGAAAAAATTGATGAAAAGGAGTAAACACCAGTTACCAGCATTTTCTTGTTTTCCCACAATGTTTTGTACCCTTTTAAAAAAAAAAAAAAAAAATTTCATGCTTTGAATAATGTTTAATTTGTCGTTTTCAATTTCTTTAAGTTTAGTCGAGTGTAAAATTTTACAGTGTGGTAAAGAGTAAAACAGAAGTAAATATTAAAAGGCGTGATAGCGCACTGATGCAGTCAATCACCTTGGTTTTGAAGGTTCTGTTTTTTCCCCATCTAAAGGTACACAGTCACATCATTATGATTTTTTTTTTTCTTTTTAAATATCAACCTTCTTCCCCCCTAGAAAGACTTTGGGTCAAAGTCTGGTTCTATACTCCTTTAACTCTTTACCAAACAATAAAATTTTGGACTAGACCAAATTCAAAGCTGTTGCAGACGACAAATTAAATGTAACTTAAATGATGTTTTCTGTAGGTGACAGGGTAAAAAGAATTGTAGGAAAAGGAGAAAATGTTAGTTGCCAGCATTTACTCCTTTTCCCACAATGTTTTCAAAAGGCTTCCTTCTCAAGGTTGTTAAAAGTCGGAATTGTGTGGTAAAGGTAAAGGATTAAGTGAAATCTCTTTGTCAAAAAAGGAGCAATTCTGTGCTAAAGTCGATTTTAAGGGTAACCTGCCCTTTTTTCATATAGGTTCCCCTTCTGATAGTTAGTTATGCATGTAACAGTAAGTTAGAGTTTGGATTCAATATCTACAGTATTGAGAGAGTTATCAGAAAATGTCAGTTTTCACACAACAACACAGACAACTACAGGTTGACAATACTTGTGCCTTGATGATTCTTCAAAAACAACCCAGCTAAAAAAAAAAAAAATTTTTTTTTTTTGTGGGGGGGAGGGTATTTGGTGGGTCTTAAGTTTGAAACCATTTACTACTCAATCCAGAGTTTTAACAGCCCGAAGAAAAAAGCCTTCTGAAAACACTGTGGGAAAAGGACAAAATGCTGGTAACCAGCATTTTCTCCTTTTTCCACGATGTTTTCTACTCTTTAACTCTTTACCACATGACAAAATTTTAGACTGGTCCAATTGGAAAGCAGTTGCAGACGACAAATGTGACTCAAAAATTGAAATTTGTTTTGGGAAAGGTAGAAAACACTGTGGAAAAAGGAGAAAATGCTGGTTACCAGCATTTTCTCCTTTTCCCACAATGTTTTCAAAAGGCGTCTTTCTCAGGGTCGTTAAAAGTCGGGATTGTTTGGTAAAGAATTAAATGACAAACCTCAAAATCTGGGCCACATTTAATTTGTTGTCTGTACATGCTATGGATTCTGACAAGTCCAAAGATTTGTGGCACTGAGTTATTATGGCCTGTACAATGATTGGATAACCCTTTACCAAACAATTGCTTTATCACCTGAGAAAAAGGTAGACTTGTCCAAATTCAAAGCATTTGCAGACAACAATTTAACTCTTTACCAAACAACTAAATTTCAGACCAGTCCAAATTGAAAGCTTTTGCAGATGACAAAATAAATGCGACTCAAAAATTAAAATTTGTCTTGGGAAGAGTAGAAAACATTGTGGGAAAAGGAGAAAATGCTGGTTACCAGCATTTTCTCCTTTTCCCACAATGTTTTCAAAAGGCTTCTTCCTCAGGGTTGTTAAAAGTCGGGATTGTGTGGTAAAACGTTAAATATCACCCAAATGATGAAATTTGTCATTGATATGATAGAAAAGCAGAAAATGCTGGTTGCTAACATTTTCTCCTTTTCCCACAATGTTTTCAAAAGGCTTCTTCCTCAGGCTTCTTGAAACTCAGGACTGTGGGGTAAAGAGTTAATAAAGAGTCTTTTGAAAAAAAAAAAAAAAAAAAAAAAGAGGGAAAAGAAGATAATTCTGGTATTTATAGATTCTTGTAAATAGCTGTACAAGGGCAAAACTAGACCTATCACTAAAAGTGATCATACCCCCCACCAGCTCCTTGTCACAAAAAAGTTCTTTGTCACAGAATGCAGAATGGTTTCGTAAAAAAATAAGAGTTGAAAAAAAAAGTGGGAAAAGAGTTATGGTACTTGTAAACTGTGCTTCTCATTAATGTGGTCTATCTGTATATGAAGTTTGATGTCACTAGCTTACATGATTCAGAAGTTATGCCGCGGACAAATATCCAAAGTTAAAACTTACAAAGGGCAATAACTCAAAAAATAAATGGAATAGAGTTATGGTTCTTGTACACTGCACTTCGCCTTATAGTGATCTATCTGTGTGTGAAGTTTGAAGTCATAAGCTTCTATACTTTGGAAGTTATGCCCTTGACAAATATCCAAAGTTAAAATTTACAAAGGGCAATAACTCGAAAAATAAATGAAATAGAGTTACTGTTCTTGTACACTGCACTTCTCCTTAATGTGATCTAACTTTGTGTGAAGTTTGAAGTTCCTAGCTTCCAGACTTTGGAAGCTATGCCCTGGACAAAAATCCATAGTTAAAATTTACAAAGGGCAACAAGCTTAAGGGGAGATAATTCGGCAACCAATGGCAGCAAGGTCATGAAAATTGCACATGCACAATTTCATATGTACCCAAACATTATGTGTAAATTTCAGTGCAGTACTTGAAGAACTGTAGGAAAAAAGCTCCGGGCAAAATTGTGTCTACAGACGGACAGACGGACAGACGGACGGACAGCCATGGCGATTCTAGTATACCCCCTCCACTTCGTTGTGGGGGGTATAATAACATGAACACCATACAGCCAAACTGAAAGAATAGCAATATAGCAATGTGTATGACCATAGACAGACAGATGTATTAACAGATGGTTAACCTAAATCCAACATAGCCCTGAAAACATTCTTTTTGTGGGGATGAGACAAGCAATTCATAAATTTGGCAATGTAAGGTTAAAAAAGTATTCAAAGACAACACAGCAAATTTGAGTAGGAACGGCCCCAGCATTTAACCCTTTCCAAAAAAAACCCAGAGTTTTATCCAATCTGAGAAAAGAGGTATGGGAAAACATTGTGTGAAAAAGGAGAAAATGATGGTTACCAACATGTTTTCTCTTCCCAAAATGTTTACTATCCTTACTACTTTAAAATACAACTACCGGTATTATCATTTGCAACAGATTCGATTTCTTGTCTGCAAAATGTTTTCAATATGGACAAAGTTAAAATTTTGTTCCATGGTTCAGAGCTACCAACCTACCCTAGTAATATTTTACTTGACTTGTAGAATTTCTGTTGAAGTATACACATCCTCTTTAGATATTTAGCTGTGTCAGAATCTTCCTGCAATAGAAAAAGACTAAAACATATAATATTACATTTTACATCCTGCAATTTTTTTCATGACTGATACATTATATCCAACCTAAATTCATGGTGATTGTCATATTTTAAATGGTTGTGTCCAAAAAGCTGACTGCTTCAAATTTAACTCTTTACCAAACGACAAAATTTTAGACCAGTCCAAATTGAAAGCTTTTGCAGACGACAAAATAAATGTGACTCAAAATTTGAAATTTGTCTTGGGAAGAGTAGAAAACATTGTGGGAAAAGGAGAAAATGCTGGTTACCAGCATTTTCTCCTTTTCCCATAATGTTTTCAAAAGGCTCCTTCCTCAGGGTCGATAAACGTCGGGAATGTGTAGTAAAGTATTAATCAAGGAAGTTAAAACCAACCAACTTCACAAAATCAAAACTATATTTTAGTTTGGCAAAAACAGAAGTCTCCCCCCAGTCCATTACCTTTGAACCCCTGCTGTGACTTTGACCTTAAAAACTAAAATGTGAACCGTCACCTCTGTATGTTGTCTCATCTAGGTTTACAACTCTTTTAAAGTATTTTTGAAATGAGACAGGGAGTTCAGAATACATCAAGTGGGTACAAAAACGTGGCAGATGAACAGACAGACAAGTCTACCTAGAGCAGTATGTCTTCCCCAATCAATTTTTTGGGGAAACATAGTGCCTGTGCAAATGGCTGCAGTTGGTTTTTCAGTGTGAATTCTTTGTCAGCAAAGGGACATTACTATGTAAAAAAATATTCCAGGGTTACCTGCCTTCCTTGTATAGGTTCCCCGTTTAAGAATAAATATCTAAAATCTGATGTGAATATTTTCAGAAATAACAGAGATATGTAAGAAAATTTCAAAGTTTTTGCATGACAATGACTGGGCCTTCACAATACCTCTGGTTTTCTTCAAAAACAGCGGCGCCTAATCCTTCACCACACACTGCCAAATTTTAAAGATCCAAGAAAGAAGGCTTTTGAAACATTGTGTGAAAAGGAGAAAATGCTGGTTACCAGCATTTTCTCCTTTTCCCAAAATGTTTTCTTCTTCTCCAAGGACAAATACCATCAGTTGAAAAAAAATTGAAATGTCTTCTGTAAATGTCTTTAATATAGGATTAGTACAAAATTTTGCTGTGTGGTAAAATATTAAAATGTGGCAACAAAATGTATCTTAACCCTTTACAATACAATCCCAAGTTTCAATGATCCTGAGAAAGAGGCCTGTTGAAAACATTGAGGGAAAAGGAGAAAATGCTGGTAACCAGCATTTTCTCCTTTTCCCATGATGTTTTCTGTCCTTTAACAGACAAATCTCACCATAGTATGAACAATATCGAATATGTCAAATGCCTTCAATTTGGAAAAGTGTAAAATTCTGTTGTGTGGTAAAGGGTTAGAGAAACGTCAACACTGTAAAGAACTTACCATTGTAAACTGTACAGAGGAGCTTTTGGATGTGTCTATTTCAAAGGATTTCTTGCTTTGTTGCAGTTTGACGATATCTGTCCACCTGACACAACAACAAAAGAAAGAAGAAAAACAAATTAACTTACCAGACGGAAGACTATTGAATGTTGCTTGAGCTCAAAGATAAAAAAATTTAAGTGTGACTCAAATGACAGAAAATGTCTCTAAAGGAGTAAAGGGGTAGAAGACATCAAGTGAAAAGAAGAAAATGATAGTTAACTTGGAAACAGTTGAGAAGATTAAAAGACAAGGAGACGATGAAAATGCTTGTTACAACAATGTTTTCAAAAGCTTATGTCCTTAAGATAGTCAAACACGAGATTGTTTGGTGAAGTGTTCACTCTTTACTAAATGACAAAAAGGTAACCTTGTCCAAACTGAAAACATTTGCAGACAACAAACTGAATGTGGCTCAAATGATTATAGTTGTCTTTGGGGTAGAAAATATTGTGGGAAAAGGAGAAAATGCTGGTTACCAGCATTTTCTCCTTTTCCCACAATTTTTTCAAAAGCCTTCTTTCTTAGGGTCATTAAAACTCAGGATTGTGAGGTAAAGGGGTTAAACCCTACACAGTGATACGGAAAAAAAAGCAGTACTATAAAACAAAGTTCATAATTACTTGAAAAATACAGGAGGCTGCCCATCAAGGTATCTGGCAAAGATTCCAACATAAGAGGTCCCTAAATACAGTTCTTTTCCCTTTTCATCCTGTTTAAAAGAGAAAAATCAGATTTTGTGCAATACATTTCTATACAATCTTAACAATGAACCCTTTCCCACATAACAAATTTTAGACTCCTCTAAAATGAAAACATATGCAGACAAAATTTCAAAATTGACACTAATGACCTGACATTCTCTGGTAGGGTACAAAGCATTGTGGGAAATGGATCGTTTGTTTGTCTGGTGTTTAATATCATTTAAAACATCATTTCAGTTATATCGTGGCAGCCAGTCCCACCTATTCATGCTTTCCTGGAGTTTCTTTTACCAGTTCTTTGCACAATATTCTTCCCAAGCCACAAGCTGCTTTCTCACATTCGTCAAAACAATGATGGTGAGACAGGAATGAATCCTGTTGCAGTGACTATCATTAACCTTGGATAGAAATTTGTAAAGCTGGGGATTCAAACCACCAACACCCTGGTCTCAAGTCCTATATGCTACAGACTGCGCTACCGGGCTCGGCTGTGGAAAATTAAGAGAAAGCTGGTCTCCACCTTGTACATAACCATATTCTACATAAGGAAGTCCCATACCTTGGCCACATAGTATTCCATTCCATATCCATCCATCATCTGTATTTCTTTCATATACAATATCTCTGCTTTTACTGGCTGTACACCTTGCAGACTGATATACGCTTGCAATACCTCAGACGTCAGCTCTGACAAGATGTTCTCGTCTTTGGTAAGATTCTGAAACAGGCATTAAATATAACATAAAATTGTGAACTCTGCACACAAAATTTGAGACTCATCTAAGTTAGAGGCATCAGCAGACAACAGATAAATGAGGCTTAACTCTGTACCAAACAACAAAATTTTAGATGACAAATTCAACATTAATAGGATGGTGAGATTTATCTGTGATAGGATAGAAAACATTGCAGGAAAAGGAGAAAATGCTGGTTACCAGCATTTTCTCCTTTTCCCACTATGTTTTCAAAAGGCTTCTTCCCCAGGGTTGTTAAAACTTGGGATTATGTAGTTAAGGGTTAATTCTGTACAAAACAACACAATTTCAGACTTGTCCAAATAGAAAGCATTTACAGAAGACAAATTTTAGACTTGTCCAAATAGAAAGCATTTACAGAAGACAAATGTGACTCAAAAATTGAAATTTATCTCTGGAAGGTTAAAAAACACTTTGGGAAGAAGAGAATGTGCTCATTATCAGCCTTTCCTCCATTTCCAATAATGTATACAATAATGTATTTTTCCTCTGGTTGTGAGAAAATTGGGTTGTGTGGTAAAAGGTTAATAATTACGATGACATAATTATGTTATTTGCATTAAAGACATACATGTTTGTCAAAGATAAACCCAAAGTCTGGATGAAAAAGTTATGGGGAAAAAAGTATTGGTATGAGCTTTGGTTGATGGAAATTGCTTTTGAAAGGATTGAAAACATTGGGGAAAAGGAGAAAATTCTGATTTTCAAACAGCCTTAATTGTTTGGTAAAAGGGTTAGAGTAACATACAGATTCTATGATATCCCATTGTTTTAACTATTAACAAATAATATTATGTTTCCCCAAGCCTGGCTTTGGAAAACCTGTGGGATAAAGGAGAAAGTCCTATTACCACCAAACTGACAAACATGTTTATGGGCCATGCTCTGTGAAAAGGGGGCTTAATGCATCTTTGTGATGCATTGTACCAAGCAAGACATCTCATAATTAGGGATCTGTAAAATCCATCTTGTCTAAGAACTGACTGAATCATGAGGTTAACTGGTCCTTGGACATACAGAAAATTGACCAACAGCGAAACGTTTCGGCCCAGGTCAGACTGCGCAGATTGCATAGGCTGACCTGGGTTGCTTTTCGCAGATGCAATAAACCCCCTTTTTTACAGAGCATGGCTCATATATTAATTGTTGTTTTGCGAGATTACTCTAATAATGACCTTACATATTTCCCGTAAGTACAAATCTAGAAATAAAGTTTGGTTAAAGAAGCCTTAAATAGAAAGTGTTGGTAAAAGCCTTTGGTGACTAGGTTGATTCTTTACCACACAACCCCATGGTTTTTCGACCCTTATAAAGCATTTGAAAGCATTCTGGGAAAAGGAGAAAAAGCTAGTGATCAGCATTTTTTCCTTTTTCCACAGTGTTTTAAACACTTTTTAACCCTTTACCACATAATCCCGACTTTTAACAACCCTGAAAAAGAAAGCTTTTGAAAACATTGTGGGGAAAAGGAGAAAATGGTGGTAACCAGCATTTTCTCCTTTTCCCACAATGTTTTCTACCCTTCCCAAAACAAATTTCAATTTTTGGGTTACATTTATTTTGTCAACTGCAAATGCTTTCAATTTGGAACAGTCTAAAATTTTGTCGTTCGGTAAAGGGTTAAACAAAATTCATCATTAATTTGTAACACATTAAATTTGTTATCTGTAAATGCTTTCAATGTGGACTAGTCTCAAATTTTGTCAACTGGTAAATAGTAAAGAGCAACTTATACCCTTTGTCAGACGACAAAATTTTAGACCAGTCCAAACTGAACGCATTTGCAGATGACAAAATAAATGGGACCCAAAAATTGAAATTAGTTTTGGGAAGGTTAGAAAACATTGTGGGAAAAGGAGAAAATGCTGGTTACCACTATTTTCTCCTTTTCCCACAATGTTTTCAAAAGCTTTCTTTTTCAGGGTCGTTAAAACTTGAGATTGTGTGGTAAAGGGTTAAAAAGTGTTTAAAACATTGTGGAAAAAGTAAAACAATACTGGTCACTAGCTTTTTCTCCTTTCCCCACAATGTTTTCAAAAGGTTTCTTTCTCAGGGTTGTTAAAAGTCGGGACTGTGTGGTAAAGAGTTAATTGTGACTGTTTCAAAACTTTTTAGGTTAAAGTTTTTCTCAGAGCTTGCAAATATATACACTGTACTTCCAATTAGCAAAAAAAAAACTGCAGAAATTCAGAAAATATACAGTACCTTTGGAAACACCAAATTGTCTGTGAAATAATCTGACGCCTGTCTGTCTGATTCGTAATCACTGAATTCCACTGTAATGAAATGAGTTACATGTACTTCAAATGAAACAATTATCATATTCATGACCATAGGTCATTTCTCTGTCTCGCATGACAAACTAGCTACTCAACATGGTAACTAATTATTTAAGATTCAATGCTAAATCCAGATTCCAAAGCTATCAGTCTTGATGACAAAATTCTAGACTGGTCCATATTAAAAGCACTTGCAGATGACAAATTGAATTTGGCTCAAATATTAAACTTTATTTTAGGAAGAGTGGCAAACATTGTGGGAAAAGGAAACAAGAGCACCACATGCAATAGCCAACACTCGGCTGTGCTTGCTTAATTTTTTGGAAAAAATTCTAAGTTCAAAAAAGGGGCATAACTGTGTCAAAAAATACTTTAATGGTTACCTGCCTTTGTTGTATAGGTTCCCCTTTGGATAATTAACAGCTTATGCAAGTTTGAAGTAAATATCTTCCAGAATAACTGGTATTATAAAATGCCAAAGTTTTCGCATGATGATGCAGACAACAACACAGATGACGCCAGGGGTACATCAATACACCGACATTTCATTCATAGACAGTCAACTTAAAATTAAGCATTAGCATTTTTTTCCCCTTTTTTCAACAAGAGGCTGTTTGTAAAAGGTAACAACATCCTAATCAGCATGACATACATGTACTGTAAATCATTCAACCCATTACCAAATGACAAAATTCGGAACTTTTCTAAGTTCAAAGCAATAATGCAGACGACAAAATAAATGTGGCTTAACTCTTTCCCAAATGACAAATTTTGGACTGGTCCAAATTGAAAGAGTTTGCAGACGACAATTTTAAATTTGATGAAAATGGCAGAAAGTTATCAAAAAGGGTAGAAAACACTGTGGGAAAAGGAGAAATTGCTCGTTACGAGCAATTTCTCCTTTTCCCACAATGTTTTCAAAAGACTTGTTCTGCAGACACGTGAAAACCAGGGCTTGTTTGGGAAAGGGTTAAATGGTGGAACTTGTTTTCAAAGGGGTATACAACATTGTGGGAAAAGGAGAAAATGCTGGTCACCAGTATTTTCCTCTTTTCCCACAATGTTTTCAAAAGTCTTTTGACCTGGGGGTCGTAAAAACTTGGGATTTTGTGGTAAAGGGTTAACTAGTTAAGCTTTACTGCAAAGACAATCAATTACATAGTAAGACAATTATGTGAAATTGTTCATTATGAGTCATTTCTCCACATGTCAAAATGTTTTGAGATGTCTTCTCACGACAAACTTCAAAATATGAGCCATGCTCTCTGAAAAGGGAGTTTAATGCACCTGAAAGGAGTATCAATCCAGGTCAGCCTGCGCAGTCTGCCAAAGCTGACCTGGCTCAAAACTTTTTGCTATTGTTGAATTTTCTGCATAGCAATGGACCATTCTACCTCCAGATTCAGTTGGTTGTTAGACAAAATGGATTTTATGTGTCCATAATTAAGTGATGACTTGCATGGTAAATGCATCATGGAGATGCAATAAGCCCCCTTATTCAAGAGCACAGGTTATATATCTGTGTGACAAAAAAGGATATCACACCTTGTAAACTGTAGGCTGCCAACCGAATGACCTGGTCAACGGTCAGTGGTAATCTACCATCCACGATGTCTGTCTTCAGTTGTAAATAATACTGATATCTGAAACAAACAAACCTCAACACTTTAAACTTCGAAAATCATCAAAAATCTTTTTTTTTTCTGTAGGTTCAGAAACACATTTAATAAACAACAGACTTAGGGCTTCACTAAAAAAAAATCTTTCATGCATTTTAAAAACATGGAAGAAGAAGGCTTGTGAAACATTGTGGGATAACAAGGAAATGCTTGCAATCAGCATTTTTTTCATTTCCTACAATGCTGGGTGTCCTCTTAAGGAAAATCCTTTACTATTATTTTCTTAATTTCCCAAAATGCATTCTTTCCTATCAATGAAAATTGCTATCATTTGAAACAGTTTTTAATTGTCGTCTGCAGATGTTTTAAGTATGGATAAGTCTACAATTTTGTCGTTTGATAAAGTGTAAGGTACTTTTGCAGACAATATAGACAAAGATCAGAGACAACTTAACTTTTTACCAAACGACAAAATTTCAGACTGATCCAAATTGAAAGTGTTTGCAGTAGACAAACTGAAGGTGGCCTAAATGACAAAATACAAGTATGTTTTTGATAGGGCAGAAATCATTGTTGGAAAAGGAGAAAATGCTGGCTACCAGCATTTTCTCCTTTTCCAACAATGTTTTCAAAAGCTTCCTTTTTCAGGGTTTTTAAAAGCCGGCATTGTGTGGTAAAGGATAAAGGGTTAGTACTGTCCAAAATGAGTACTCTGGACAGACACAGCCTTAACTCATTACCACACAATCACAAGTTTTACCAACCCTGAGAAAAAAAAACCTGTTGAAAATATTGTGGGAAGAGAAGAAAATGCCAGAAACCAGCATTTTCTCCGTTTCCCATAATGTTTTCTATCTTTCCAAAAGCAAATTCCACTTTTTGAGTCAAACTTATTCTGTCTTCTGCAAATGCCTTCAAACCTGACAAGTCTTAAGTTTTATTTTTTGGTAAATGGTTAAATTCATCCTGCTGGTAGTCTACCTTCCACTTTCTTTTTCTGCCAAAATGACTCCACATGACTTGTATCCCTCGTTTAAACCTTACAAAAGGTCAACTTCTCAAATTTACAAGGAAGTTTTCCAAATTTCCTGCGGCTGAAAGTTTGTGTGAAAGGTAATGAGTCAAGAACAGTTGAAAGCTAAAACGTAAGAGCAATGTAAATGAGCAACACTCTGGCAAAAGGGGGCTTAATGCACCTCTGTCGTGATCCATTATACCTATCACATCATCACATAAGCATGGATCCTAATAGCCACTTTTTTAACAACAGACTTAATCATGAGGTAGAATGGTCCTTGGACAGAAAATTGACCAACAGCAAAAAGTTTCAGCCCATGTCAGCCTGTGTGAACTGCGCAGGTCGACCTGGATCAATACCTTGCACAGATGCATTAAGCCCCCTTTTCACAGAGCATGACTCAAACAGTTTATACCTTGCAACATCATCCACAATTTTATGGGCATTAGCAATATAAAATATGACACCAAAGTACAGTCTTGGGGACCTGGCAGAATGTGAGGTCTGCGCATACTTCTCCAGCTGCTTCTTCAGCGGCTTGCTCAAGTCCACCCAGCGAAACTGAAGCTTCTTTGTCACATACCGAAGTCCAAAGTAGTGGATCTGAAAAAAAAAGAATAAGAAAACCTGTTGTAATATACATGTTTTACGGTGACCCACGGTAAGTTATAAATCACTGTATCATATATATGTATTGACTTGTCTCTATATCTGTGTGCCTTTTCAAAATAAATAGATGCATTAAATTAATGCTCTGATGACTAGGGCATTCCTCTATGCTTTACACTAAATGCCGCTCTCCCCTTCCCTTCCCAATCTGCATTTCCTGCCTTACCGTGTGGATAAATATTCTAATCCTGGCTAGGCCTATGTTCAATAATGACAGAAATATAAAAAAAAATCTATATTTTCACTCGCTGCACTATAATGCAGGCCACACCAAGGGTATGACACTTGTAACCTTGATGTTTTCTTAAAGAACAGCTGTGGTTACCAGCATTTTCTCCTTTTCCCACACTGTCTTTGCTCTTCAGGATCTTTAAGGGTTGATTTACTTATTTCCTCCATAAACAAGTTTGCAGCTGATGCAGTCACAAAAAAATCCTTGTAAAAAGGGCTTGATTAGCACTTTCTCCATTTCCTACAATGTTTTCCACTATTTCAAAAGATAGAAATCATCTTTTGAGCCATACAGAATTTGCCTTCTACAAATCCTTTCACTTCAAAATGTTGTCCTTTTTAAATGAGTTAACTCCTCACCACACAATCCCAAGTTGTAACAACCCTGAGAACAAAGGCTTTAAAAAACTTTGTGGGAAATGTAGAAAATGCAGGTTACCAGGATTTTCACCTTTTCCCAAAATGATATAAAATATTTCAAAGACAAATCTCAATATTTGAGCCACATCAAGTTTGTCCTCTGCAAATTTTCAAATTGTACCAGTCTAGTCTAAAATTTTTTTGTCTGGTAAAGAGTTAATCCTTGAAGTGCAAACAAAGGAATCGCACATTTTTTGTACCGAAAAAGTGCATGTACCTAAATACGTGAAACTCCAAGCCTACTTTTTGGTAGGCCAATATAATGGGTGATGCAGATTCCAAAGCAATCACACATTTTGTGCTGCCTGATCTGAATTAAAACTAGATACAAAAACAAAATTTTGTTCTGAATGGTACAAGCAGAGCAAGAACAAAAGACTTAAAAAATACTTGTCTGCATCATACATTATTCATCAATATGGATTCAAAGGGTGTGAACATCAAGGGACAGCCCCTCCTTAGTCCTAGCCCTCCCTGTCTATATTAGTTCAACAAGTTCATTCAATGAGTCACACACAGAATATTCACCTTTTTAAAACCTTTTGAAGTAATGAATTAAAGCTACATAACACTAGATTTTAACCCAAACAGTTTTTTCAAAAAAAAGTTGATACTTTGTCAGGAAATGTCATAATTGATTGTTTATGCCTAGCTGGGGATAAGAAAAGATAAGAAAAAAAAAACACTATTTGCCACCAGTGGGATTCCAACCTTGAAGCTCCAAAGCCACAGTCCAGTGGCTCTACAACTTAGCTACCTGAACTAAGATCTTTTCACAACCATATGAAACAATATCCCTGTTTGAGAGGGGGTAAGCAATACCAGACTGAACTTCATTTCTTTCCTAAAAGTAACAAACTCAATCTGTAAAAAATTCTTAACCCTTTATCACACAATCCCAAGTTTTAACAACCCTGAGAATGAAGCCTTCTGAAAACATTGTGGCAAACAGAGAAAATGCTGGTAACCAGTATTTTCTTCTTTTCCCGTAATGTTTTCTACCCTTTTACAGACAAAACTTCATCATTTCAGCCACATTTCATTATAATGTCGTCTGCAAATGCTGTCAATTTAGATGTGTTTAAAATTATTTTTGTCTGGTAAAGAGTTAAACACCAAAATATTCCAAATGTCAATAATATGCTTGTAACCAGTGGTGCTTTTCCCATTCAGTGATGTTTTCGATCCTTTCAAAGAAAATCTGTTAATTTGATCACATTTTAAATTTCACACCTGGAAATTCTTTCATTATGAATGAGTCTCCTACTCTGTTATCGATAAGCAGTTTGACCCTACAGTGCTTTATAAACCCAACAGACAATTTTCAGTCTAGAAAAAAGACCCAAATACAAGGGCTGTTTAATAAATTCATGGAATTATGTTGTAAAATAAAACTAGGAGGCCAATTTAGGTCATATTTTGAATACATATTTAACAACCTGTATCTGAAACATCCTTTCATGTGAATTCATTCAGAAATGCATTTTCAACAGAGATTTACAAAACACATGTAAACGTACACTGCCCGGCTCCGGATGGGAAAAAATAACGTCAACGTCATTACAAGTCAAGAGATGGGTGTACTTTTTCTACATAATCCCCTCAAATATTCAAACATTTCCTTTACCAAGACACCAATATGCTAATCACTGTTGAAGGATCGTATTGCAACCCTTGTTGTCTGATATGGCATGCACTGTAACCCACCGGTCGTCATTCACCTTCCTTTGCACAATATCCAAAATTGACGCCACTACACTAACCAGCTGTCTTTCACAAGGATCATCTTCAAGCGATATTCTTCCATTCCTAAACTGCTAATGCCACTTATAGACAGATGAAATGCTGCATGAACTTGAAGTTGTCGACTCCTTAATTGATTCAAAGGTTTGTTTTGGTGTTTTACCCAGTCCGACACAAAACTTTAGTGCTGTGCGTAATTCAACATCAAATAAAGATGTCATGCGTCAAAAATTACTAAGCACTGATGAGACAAAAACTATGTTATTAGAGTAACCAGAAGTGCCACGGTGATGATGTTTGACAGTAATAATGACCTGATGCTGTTTGACCGTCTTCACAATTTGTGGCATTTGTTCTTCTTTCTGAATGTTTGTTTTACACAAAATTAAATGCTTCAAATAGGATGAAATTGGCACCTGGCAATGCACATTACATGGGTTACTATGATTATGTATATTTTGTCGTTTAAAATATTTTAAAACAGCAAAATTATTGTATCAAGTTTATAATATGTTCATGAAGTACAGTCAAACTTCGGTAGCTCGAACACCCAGGGGACCAGCCGATTTGTTCAAGTTATCGGAAGTTCGACCGAGCCGAAGATCATTCACAGATCGCCGGATTTGATCAAGAAATATATTATGTCCGCAGTAGATTATGTCCGACATTACCTATGCTCAATAGCATTTTAAATGATCACACGGAAAAATTATAAACAAAGCAGTTGTTCAGGAAAATAACTTTTATTTACATTCTTTTTGTTCCTCTTTTCTCTGACTTAGATATCCCCCCATTACCGGGTGCTTCACTAAGTTGCTCAGAGATCTTTTCTTCCGTAGGTTGAGACATTTCTAATACGTTACATGTATGTTATGATACTGGGAGTTAGTTAGTTATTTCCGTTTATTTATCGTCGCTACCGGTTGCCCATCTGAGCGACGCCCCCAGAAGACGGTTAGTTGTTACGGGGGATAGTGCAAGGATACAGGTCGAAACTACTGAGAGCTTCGCCTGGTTCTTTAACGTGCTCGGCGTATAGCACCGTCACACGGGACCTCGGTTTAATGTCTCATCCGAAAGACTATTAGTAATTTTTAGTTGGCCAGCCGGGGATACGAACCCACAATCTGTAGGACATTGTGTTCACGAGTCCTACGCTCTACCTACTGAGCTATATCGGCCGGTATGATACTGGGATTCAGAATTCTCCTCTTAAATACCGTCGAACACCACAGTTTGATGCAAAAGGCGTGAAAAATTGATTAAAGGCAAAGCAAACATCCAATCAAGAAAAAAAATACAATCATTATTAATCAGCATTAATTAATGAAAGCTAGTTATTTTTCACGTAACGGGTTAATATTACGCACCGTTTCAATCAGTGGACAGTAAGGTGTCATAAACAGATAAACAGCCTACATGTGTGAAATTCACCAACACTTGTCAACTAATTTATCGGTCAACCTTTTGTTCGACCTTTCCCAGGTAAAAAGTAAAGTGATTTTACGTTTGGGACCATGAAATGTGTTCGAGAATTCGAGTTTCACGGTGTGCGAGTTTTCCGAAGTCGAACTCGCTGAATTAAGAGCATTTTCTGTCGGGACTGAGATTCTTGTTCGAATTTTCGGTAGTGTTCGAAGATTCCCGTGTTCGAGCTACTGAGGTTTGACTGTAATAGGCAAATTTTTAGCTTAAATTATCAACATGGTTTTAACAGCAAAATTCCACAAATTTATCGAACAGCCCTCTTAAATGTAATTTCAAGGTTGCTTTTCACTACAGTGTTTCAGCAAAGTGGACATTGGACAGTGTAGATCAAAGATCGGATTGCATGTTTTCTGTAGTCTGATCTTAATCTACACTGGCAGCAAAGGCAACAATAGTTGTACAAGGCACTTTAACTCTTAATCACACAATCCGAAGCTTTAACAACCCTGAGGAGCAAACCTGAAAACACTGTAGGAACAAAGAGAACATGCGGGTAGCCAGTATTTTCTCCTTGTCCCACGTGTTTACCCCCCCTTTCAGAGACAAATTCCATCTTCTGAGACATACTAGTATTTAAACCTTTACCACACAATCCCGACATTTAACGACCCTGTGAAAGATTCCTTCAGAAAACATTGTGGGAAAAGGAGAAAATGCTGGTAACCAGCATTTTCTCCTTTTCCCACAATGTTTTCTACCCTCCCCCCCAAAAAATTTAATTTTTCAGTAATGTTTATCTTGTCGTCTGCAAATGCTTTCAATCTGTACCAGTCTAAAATTATGCCGTTTGGTACAGAGTTAATGTGCTTGTCTGCAAATGCCCTAAGTTTAAAATGGTCAGAAATTTTGTCGTCTGGTAAAGAGTTAGGGGATAATGGACTTATTCAGATTTAACCCTTTCCCAAACAAGCCCTGGTTTTTACGTGTCTGCAGCACAGGTCTTTTGAAAACATTGTAGGAAAAGGAGAAATTGCTCATAACAAGCAATTTCTCCTTTTCCTACAATGTTTTCTACCCTATTTGAGAACTCTCTTCCATTATTATCAAATTTAAAATTGTCATCTGCAAACTTTCTCAGTTTGGAAGAGTCGAAAGTTTGTCGTTTGGGAAAGGGTTAAATTGTATCAAGGCTGAACTGCACAGAACATGCAGTATGATCTTGGATCTACACTTCCCTGCATCATGTACTTTGTAAGATCCTCTTACAAAAATTGCAATTAATTCTTTATCTCTTTACCACTTGACAAATTTTTGGACTTGTCCAATCTTAAAAATATACCCAGGTGACAAATTAAATGTTGATGAAATGGTCAGATTTGTCCTTGAAAGGCTAGAAACCATTGTGGGAAAAGGAGAAAATACTGGTTACCAGCATTTTCTCCTTTTCCCATAATGTTTTCCAAAGTTCAGTGCTGTCAAAACTTTTGATTGTCTGATAAAAGGTTTAACTCTTTACCAAACCATAAAATTTTGGACTGTACCAAAACTGAAAGCTTTTCCAGAGGACAAATGCAGCTCTTCAGCACGTAACAAAAATGTAGACTTGTCCAAAATGAAAGCAATTTCAGACAACAATTTAGATGTGGTTCAAACTATGGAATTTGTCTCTGATATTGTAGAAAACATTGTGGGAAAAGGAGAAAATTTTGGTTACCAGCATTTTCTCCTTTTCCCATAATGTTTTCAAAAGCTTTCTTCCCCAAGGTCATTTAAACTCCAGATTGTGCGGTAAAGGGTAAAATGATCACCTCTGTCCTTGATTGCATAGAAAACGTGGTCACCAACATCAGAGCACCAGTTAAGAGGGAGTGATGGTATTCTAAATCCATCATTTCTCTTCCAAACCCTATGTTGTGGGTACTCATTAGAATCATCTTGATGAAACGATTCTAATGAATACCCATAAAATAGGGTTTAGTGGAGAATAACTGGTATTTTCAATTTTAATATCAAAATCACCCCACCCCCCACCCCCCCCGTCTGGAACTCTGAGCATTTTTTTCCTTTTCCCATAATAAACGTCTTCAAAAGAATGAGTTTTTCAGGATGGTCAAAACTCAGGATTTTGTGGTAAAGGGTTAAAAAGCAATCCTCTTAAGGACCCCGAGGAAGAAGGTTTTTGAAAACATTGTGGGAGAAGGAGAAAATAGTGGTGACTAGCGTTTCTCCTTTTCCCACAATGTTTTCTATGCAATCAAGGACAGAAATCATCAGAAATCATACAATGTCCTTTTTAACTCTTTACCACACTACAAAATTTTAGACTGGTTGGAATTGGAAGCATTTGAAGATGACAAAATGAAAGTGACTGTAAAATTGAAATCTGTTTTGGGAAGGGTAAAAAACATTGTGGGAAAAGGAGAAAATGCTGGTTACCAGCATTTTCTTTTCTCACAATGTTTTCAAAAGGCTCCTTTCTCAGGGTCATTAAAAGTCAGGATTGTGTGGTAAAGTGTAAAGGCCATGTTTGTTCTGTCGCATGCATTTGCTTTCAGTCTGGACAAGTCCAAAATTTAGTTGTCTGGGAGGGAATCAAATTACAGTATTCATCTAGGTCTGTCCTCCTGCCTAAATAGGTCAATTCCAATGGTTTAGTAATGAATTAGGATTATAATTCAATATTTCCTGTTGACTCATAATACAGGGTATTCTGAGGATCAAAACACTTCACTCCTATCCCTGGCAACAAAACTTTAACCCTTTACCAAATGGCAAAATAGACTGGTTCAAATTCAAAGCATTTGCAGACAACAAATTATACATGGCTCAAATGATGGAATTGATCTGTGAAAGGGAAGAAAACATTGTGGGAAAAGGAGGAAATGCTGGTTACTAGCATTTTCTTCCTTTTCCATAATGTTTACGAAAGCCTTTTCTGTCAGGATTGTTAAAACTCGGGATTGTGTGGTAAAGGGTTAAACAATATGCTCTAGTGTAAAGTGTTTAAGTTGCTTACAGAAAATCAAATTTTGCTAAGTTGTCAAAATTTGTTTTTGAAAGGACAGAAAAATACTGGAAACAGGCAAATTTTCCTTTCACACAAGTGAAAGGAAAATATGCCTGTTTCCAGTATTTTACCCTTTTCCCACAATATGTCATGTAAGCATTATCCCTTCACCAAATGATCCCGTGTTTGAATTGACAATGAGGACATCGAGCTTTTGAAAACAGAGTGGGTAACCAGCATTTCCTCCTTTTCTCACAATGTTTTCTACCCTTCAGAGGCACATTCTATCATATGAGCAATGTTCAATTCTAAGTTTGCAAATGTCTTTCTGTCGTATAGTAACAAGTTAACTCTATACCACACAGTCCTCAGTTTTAATGACCCTGACCAAGAAAGCTTTTTCCAACGATGTTTTCTACCCTATCTGATACACAAATCACAATTTAAGCAACATTTAAATTGCCATCTGCAAATGCTTCCAACTTGGTCCAGTCCAAAATTTTGTCGTTTCATAAAGAGTTAATTGATATACAATAGAAAGTCTTGTGGGATATGAAAGCTTTGCCCTGAAGCTTAAATTTGTAATCCAATTTAAGCCCATTTCTATAAAAACATGAGTCCATTAATTATGTCCTGTAGTTTGCTTCGCTTGTTTGGTGTTTTATGCCATTTTCAACAAAATTTCGGTTATATCCCTGTGACCAGAGCAACTATCCATGCTTTCTTGGGAGTTTTTTTTAACCAGTACTTCACACAACATATTTTCCAGGCATAAACACTGTTCAGTGGTTGAAGAGGAATAGAACCTGTTGAATTGACTTTCATCACTTGTGGGAAAGAGTGTTTCCCAATCAAACCTGGGAATCAAACCAGAGACCCACTGGTTTCAAGTCTTATGCAATATACATGTACAGAGGTACTAGGCTCAAGTATACCTGCAATAGACAACTTCAAAAAACACTGTGGTAAGGGGACATTTTGTTGTCCGAAACAATCAACTGCTTGTTTTCCCTAATTTAATTCAGAAAGCTTTCATATCAAGGGATGTAAATTGTAGAATAGGATTAACTCCTGAATCGAAACCGAACTGCAGAGCAGGATTTGGAAAACATTTCTATATTTAACCCTTTACCACAAAAATCCCGACTTTTAATGACCCTGTGAAAGAAGCCTTTTGAAAACATTGTGGGAAAAGGAGAAAATGCTGGTAACCACAATGTTTTCAACTCCTTTCAAAACAAATTTCAGTTTTTTAATCGCATTTATTTTGTCGTCTCAAATGCTTTTAATTTGGAAGTCTAAAATTTTGTCGTTTGGTAAAGGGTTAATATGTCAATACATGTAAAAACTTTGAGGGAAAAGAAGGGTGCGCATCATGGGCTAATAAAATACCATTTGGGACAATGTTTTCAAAAGCAGTCTTCTGCAAGGCAGGTAAAAGGCAGGTGAAAGATCAGCTATAATCTGCTTCAAGAGCCTCTTTCATGTTCACATTTAAGTGAGAATTGATCCACTTAACACTTGACAATACTGTGTTTTATGATCCTAAGCTGAAAGGCTTTTGGAAACATTGTGGAGAAAGGAGAAAATGCTGGTAACCAGCATTTTCTCCTTTTCCCACAAAGTTTTCTTCTTTTTCAGACTGAGAACTGATTCCATTATTTTAGCCAAATTAAATCTGTTGTCTTTCAAGTGCCTTTTTCAGTTCGACCAGTCAAAAGTTTAGTTGCTTGGTAAAGAGTTAACCCTTTCCCAAACAAGCCCTGATTTTCACGTGTCTGCAATACAAGTCTTTTGAAAACACTGTGGGAAAAGAAGAAATTGCTCGTAACGAGCAATTTCTCCTTTTCCCACAGTGTTTTCTACCCTTTTTGAGACCTTTCTGCCATTTTCATCAAATTTAAAATTGTCGTCTGCAAACTCTTTCAATTTGGACCAGTCCAAAATTTGTCGTTTGGGAAAGGGTTAAGAGAAAAATGATCCACTTAACAAGCACACAATGTAGTAAATTTAATTGAAATGGAAGTAAAATACTTGTTAAACTGAAAATTTATGTGGTGTGTTATTTTCTGACTTACTCTTAGCCAAACAATCCCATGTCTTTATGAATCTTGGGCAGATGACTAAATCAGACAACATTATGACAAAAGGCAAAATGCTTGAAACAAGCTTTATTTTTCCTTGTCCCACTCTTTCTTGTCCTTTTAAAGACAATTACCACCATTTATCTCTTGACCAAAAGACAAATTTTAGACTTGTCCATATCAAAAGCTTGCTAATGAGAAAATAAATGTCCCAAAAATTAAAATTTGTTTTTTGAAGGGTTGAAACTGTTGAAAAAGGAGAATATTGGTAACCAGCATTTTCCCCCGTTTCCTGTTTCACTAGCATTCTTTAACAGGGTCTGGGGTTCAATTCCCATTGTTTGGGAAAGTCATAGGGATGTGACAGTTTAGTCTTAGTTGGGAAAAAAAAAATTCTGCAAGAGTAATTTGCCTCCACTCCACTCAAACCCAAGATCTCATAATAAACCAAAACTTAGCTATTCTGGCATCTGTTATTTCTCTGTGTTCAAAATATGTTTATCCAATGTTACACAAAAAAGTATTATCCCACTTCTAACGGAAGAAGAAATTTTACAAAAAATGCTAACAACTGGGTTACTCCTCCGCCAGGCTTCATGAAAAATCTTCTCTTATTTTGCTTAAATCCACTATAGGACTCATTTTCCAACTGAAGTTGGGTGCATTATTTGACTCACATTTGACTCACATTAACAGACTTAAGTAACAGTCTCTAATCCTGAGATGACACAACATTCCAGTCTCAACTTTGCAAAATAATGGACTTAAGACTGGTAACTGAGTTAAGCGTGTTTCTTTTGCTGAGTTGAGTCAGAAACATTGTCATCGCCAGATTTTAGATTGACTGATTGATTGTATGGTGTTTAACGCCATTTTCAACATTATTTCAGTTATATCGCGGCGGCCAGTGCAGCTATCCATGCTTTCCTGGAGTTTCTTTTACCAGTATGCAATGCATGATACCAAGCAAGTCATCACATAATTATGGATCCATAAGAGCCACTTTTTGTAATAATCAACTTAATCATGAGGCAAACTGGTCCTTGGACATACAGAAAATTGACCAAATAGCGAAAAATTTTGGCCAAGGTCAGCCTGCGCAGGCTGACCTGGGTCGATACTTTTCATAAATGCTTGAAGCTCCCTTTTCACAGAGCATGGCTCTCTCTCTCACACACACACACACACACACACACACACACACATAGTAAAAAAAAAACATTGTAAGAAAAGAGAAAATGCTGGTGACCAGCTTTTTATCTTTTTCTCAAAATGTTTTCAAAAGCCTCATTTCTTCTTGGTTGTGAAAACAGCGGATATTTTGGTAAAGCATTAACCCTTTACCACACAAAAAAAGTCCCGACTTTTAACGAGCCTGAGAAAGAAACCTTTTGAAAATATTGTTGGAAAAGGAGAAAATGCTGGTAACCAGCATTTTCTCCTTTTTCAACAATGTTTTCTACCCGATCCAACACAAATATTAATTTTTGGGTCACATTTATTTTGTCGTCTGCAAATGCTTTCAAATTCGACTGGTCTAAAATTTTGTCGTTTAGTAAAGAGTTAAAGAGAGAACAGATACATCTCCTCTGGGTATTATCCATGACTCATCTCAATAGTGTTTATTTACTTTGTCATTCGATCCTAAAAAGATAAAATAAATAGCTACAGAAATTGAAATGTTGTACGAGAAATTGAGATGGTGATTTAAGCTTTTTACCGCACGATACCTTGTAATAACAACCTTAAGGAAAAGTGCCTTAACCCTTTACCACACAGTCCTGACTTTAAACAACCCTGAGAAAGAAGCCTTTTGAAAACATTGTGGGAAAATGAGAAAATACTGGTCACCAGCATCTTCTCCTTTTCCTACAATGTTTTCTAACCTTTCAGAAACAAATGCAATCATTTTAGCCTCATTTAATCTGTCGTCTGCAAATGCTTTCAATTTGGACCAGTCCAAAATATTGTCGTTTGGTAAAGAGTTAAGCCTTTACTATACAATCTCACTTTTAAATGACCCTGAGGTAACCCACATTTTCTCTTTTTCCCACAATGTCTGCCCTTTCACAAAAAAACCTTCAATTCCAGTAGCATTCAATTTGTCATCTGCATAATATTATGGTTTCAATATGAACCAGTCTAAAAAATTTTGCTGTACTGTAAAGATTTAACCCCTTACCACACAATCCTGTCCTTTAACGACCCTGAAGAAAAAGGCTTTTGAAAACATTGTGAGAAAAGGAGAAAATGCTGGTAACCAGCATTTTCTCCTTTTCCCCAAATGTTTTCTACCCTTCCCAAAACAAATTTTGATTTTCAAGTCACATTTATCGTCTGCAGATGCTTTCAATTTGAACCAGTCTAAAATTTTGCTGCACAGTAAGGATTTAACCCTTAAATACCACACAATCCCGAGTTTTAATGACCCTGAGAAAGAAGCATTTTGAAAACATTGTGAGAAAAGGAGAAAATGCTGGTAACCAGCCTTTTCTCCTTTTCCTGCATTGTTTTCTACCCTTCCCAAAATAAATTTCAATTTTCGAGTCACATTTGTCGTCTGCAGATGCTTTCAATATGAGCCAGTCTAAAATTTTGCTGCACAGTAAAAATTTAAAGGACCAAACAATAATGCCCAGTCAAATATGGGCCATGGATCAAGGTCAAGAACTAACAAAGGAATTTGCTGCTTGGAATTAATTTTGACTTTGTTTAAAACCTACTCAAGTAAATAACCTCCTATAGCCCTGCAGATAACCTTTTGTACGTAGCAACAAATCACAAAGGATGTTTTGAAATTCTTATGTTGCAAATTTGTTTCCGCCTCAGGAGGTAAATAGCTAACTGTCTACCACACAATCCCGACTTTTAACAACCCTGAGAAAGAAGCCTTTTGAAAATATTGTGGGAAAAGGAGAAAACCAGCATTTTCTCAATTTCCCACAATGTTTTGTCCTCTTCTAAAAATTTATTTCAATATTTCAGTCACATTCATGTTGTCATCTGCAACTGCTTTCAATTTGGACAAGTCTAAAATTTTATCGCCTGGTAAAGGGTTAACCCTTTACCAAACGACAATACTTTACTCTTGTCCAAATCGAAAGAACTTGCTGGCGACAAAATAAACGTAACCCAAAATTTGGAAATTGTGTTTGGAAGGGTAGAAATGTTTGTGGTTAAAGGAGAAAATGCTGGTTATCAGCATTTTCTCCTTCTTCAACAATGTTTTTCAAAGTCCTCCTTCTTATAGTTGTTAAATTTTGGGATACGTTTGGGAAAAGGTTAAGTCTTTACCAAAAAGTCCTACGGTTAACAACCCTGAAGAAAAGGTTTTAGAATCATTAAGGGGAAAAAAGCATTTCTCCCTTTTCCACAATCTTTCCTACCTTCCAAAAATTTTTTAGCTACATTTAATTTTGTGCTTGCTAATGCTTTGAATTTGGATAAGTCCCATACTTTCTTGTCTGAGAGAGTTAATTCTTTACAACAGGAAAACATTTTAGACCAGTCAAAATTGGAAAGGTTTGCAACGACAAATAAAATGTGACTCAAATGATAGGATTTGTCTTTAATATGGTTGAAAACACTGTGAGAAAAGGAGAAAATGCTGGCTACCAGCATTTTCTCCTTTCCCCATAATGTTTTCAACAGGTCTTCTCGATCAGGATTGTTAAAACTTGTGATTGTGTGGTAAAGAGGTAAACCCTTTCACAACAGATGTGAAATTTTGACTACATGATTATCTTAAATTGAAAAATACTACACAAACTACATTAAGTTAAATTTTAAGTTCTCATGATGAGAAATTTCTTGTAAAACTATCTGTTTTCTGTGTAGCTCTAGTCTCTAGATTTTCATTTACATGACCGTATAGTTCTTAGATGATGCATTTTCGTAAAGTTCAAAACAGGCATGTTGCATTATGGGTACAGATGTCCCTCTATGTTGACCAGATAAGCATACCTTGAAAGAGCATCATAAAAATCTTAAATCTTCAACACTCTATAAACATCATTAAAATATTTGGCTTGGAGGTAGATATATTAAAACACCAAGAAAAATCAAGGTTTTCCCCAACCACACATTTTTGTTTTAATTTGACCCCTAAATTTTCTAAATGTCCCTGAAAATTTAATTTTGCCTTCCTTTTTTGTCATTTGAAGGGACTTGTGATGTCCGTGGTTGTGAGGCAGAGTGTCGGCCTCATAATCAAAAGGTCCTGAGTTCGATACCCGGGAGCGGATGTCAACCTAGGGAGTGTTCATTGGACCACACATTCGGCGCGAGTACTGGTCTAGTTTCCAGGAAGCAGAATCGAGAGAGATTAGTATAAGTTGTAAGAACTTGTTTCTCAATAGATGTAAAATAAATATGTTTAAACTAATTTGAAGGGATTAACCCTTTCCCACGTGACAGAAGTAAAGACTTGTCCAAATTGAAAACATCTGCAGACCACAATTTAAATGTGGTTCAAATGATGGAATTTGGTTCTTGATAGAGTAGAAAACACTGTAGGAAAAGGAGAAAATGCTGGTTACCAGCATTTCTCATTTTCCCACAATGTTTTCAGAAGGCCTCTTCCCAAGGGTCCATGGGATTGTGTGGTAAAGGGTTAAATGACCCTGTATCATGCAGTCCACAGAAAACCCTGGCAACCTTTGAAGCCTTTACCACACATCCCAACTTTAACTCTTTACCAAACGACAAAATTTTGGACTGGACCAAATTGAAAGCATTTGCAGACGACAATGTAAATGTTGCTAAATTGATGGTTTTTGTCTTTGATAGGATTGAAAACATTGTGGGAAAAGGAGAAAATGCTGGTAACCAGCATTTTCTCCTTTTCCCACAATGTTTTCAAAATGCTTCTTCCTCAGGGTCGTTAAGTCGGGATTGTGTGGTAAAGGGTTAAACAACCCTAAGAAAGAAAGCTTTTGACAACATTGTGGGAAAAGGAGAAAATGCTGGTAACCAGCATTTTCTCCTTTTCCTACCATGTTTTCTACCCTATCAAAGACAAAAATCATCATTTTTTCAACATATAATTTGTCACCTGCAAATGCGTTCAATTCGGTTCAGTCCAAAATTTTGTCATTTGGTAAAGAGTCAATGCCTTTGCTTTACCACACAATCCTGAGTTTTAACAACCCACACATAAAAAGCTTTTGAAAACATATTATAAAAAGGAGAAAATGCTGATGGCCAGCATTTTCTCCTTTACCCACATTATTTTCTTCCTTTTCAAAGACAAGTTTCATCATATGAGCTACATTTGAGCTGACTTGTCGACAGTACACACTTTCATTTTTGACAAGTCTAAACTCTGGTCGTTAGGCAGACATGCCTCTTTACCAGACAACAAAATTTTTGACTCATGTGACTGAATTTGTTTTAGAATGAATAGAGTACATTCATTAGGAGAAAGGGCATGATGCTGTTTTAAAAAGGTATTTCCCTCTATGTCTTTAAAACACACAAAAAAGTGAGACAGTATTATTTCAAAATACCCTCATTTTTAGCAATTCCACAAAACAAGGTGGGGCTGGTTGAAATCACTCATACGACGGGACTGGTAGGTCAGTCACGTAAATCGTGTAAATTTCTCACTCAATCTTTTTTGATAAAAGAAACATTTCAATGATAAACTCTACTACATGGCAAAGTTTTAGACTTGTCCTATATGGTAATACTTGTAGAAAATAAATTAAACATGGATCAGATTATGCAAAATGTTTTTGAGATGGTGGAAAATATTGTGGAAGAAGGAGAAAATGGTTGTTACCAACATCTCCTTTTTTTCCAACCATGTTTTCAAAGGCCTCCTGTGTGTCATTAAAACATGGGATTGTTTGATACAGGGTTACATCTGTAACTAAATCTTTCTGGAAATATTCAGACAAATAAAGGAATTGGTTGCATAGGCAACTTCTCTTTTTGCCATAATACAAGATGGAATGTTTACAAGCAAATCTTTATGCCACAAACTTTTCAAAGACATTAACTATTAGGGAGTCAAAAACAGGTGTGACAATTCAAGTAATGTATAATGTACAACAGATAAACTGTAAAACGTAAATGGGTAGGGCTCTTAAAATTATTCATTATAAAGGGATGAGGGCATGTAAATAATGTAAATTACATGAAACTCGCTTCGCAAATTCTCCTTTTGCCACACAATTATACTTCAGTTTCTGCAACCAAAATCTTTATTCAAAACAAGGCTAAATTTTAATAATCCTGGGGAAAAAGTCTTTTACAAACATTATGGGAAAGCGTGAAAATACTGGTAACCATCATTTTCTCCTATTCCTACAATGTTTTCGACTATTTTTTACTCTTTGACGAACAATTTTCATGTTTTAACCCTTTACCGCACAATGCCGCCTTTTGACGCCCTGGGAAAGAAACCGTTTGAAAACATTGTGGGAAAAGGAGAAAATGCTGGTAACCAGCATTTTCTCCTTTTCCCAAAATGTTTTCTACCCTATCAAAGAAAAATTGCACCATTTAAGCCACACAGAAATTGTCGTCTGCAAATGCTTTCAATTTGGCCAAGGCTAAAATTTTGTCGTCTGGTAAAGGGTTAAGAAACATATCACTTGTCTGCAAATGTTGTCAATTTGAACAAGTCTCTAATTCTATACCTGTCCAAAAGGAAAGCAATAGCATTCAACACATGAAATGTGGCTCAAACAACTGGATTTGTCTGTGGAAAGGCAAAACAGAGTGGAAAATGCTTGGTTACCAGCATTTTTCTCCTTTTCCCTCAATGTTTCATCTCAGCTTCATATAAACTTTGGATTGTGTGGTAAACACTGAACCCCTTACCAAACAATCCATGTTTCCATGGCTCTAAAAAGAGGGTATTCGAAAACTTTGTGTGAAAAGGAGAAAATGCCAATAATGAGGATTTTCTCCTTTTCCAACAATGATTTCTGCCCTTTCAAAGACATGCATTATCATGTGAACCACATCTTCTTTGTCATCTGCAAAATTAATGCTTCCAAATTGGACAAGTTTAGTATTTTATTATTTGGTAAAGAGATAAACAACCTTGCCATTGCAAAATCGGATCTTTTCATTCCTTCATTCCATGTAGCAATCAATCCAAAGTTTGGTATTTTTCATGAAGTACAGTCATAAAAATGCATTGAGCAATACATAAAGGGCAATGTCTGCAAAAACAGCAAGATTCAATTTGTACAAGATGAAATGTAAGGTCCATGACAAACTTACCTCTTGTAGCTCAATTTTCTGCGCAATTCCATCCAAACATTCATGACCAGTACTGTCTGACGTCAGTGTACACTCCAGAAATGATCCGTCAAGCATCTGGATCTCGACCATGTAAATATTTTTTGTTGAAATATCATAGCGCCTTGTTCGCTTGAATCTCAACCCAAATGGCATTTTCTTCTGTAATTATCGCTTTTTTTCCTTGATAGCGAAGTATTTCTGTTATCTCATAATTATGCCTTTGAAAATGTACCTGAAAGTGTATTTTTGTTTTTGTGATTTTTTAACTCCCTCTTAGAATTTTTCTGTACAATACACACTAAAACCTGCTGAAGGGGCCACCCTAGTAAACAAGCAAGTTGTGTTAATTCTTTACCAAAAGACAACATTTTAGACTAGTCCAAATTGAGAGCATTTGAAGACGACAAAATAGATGTGAATCAAAAAGTAAGATTTATTTTGGGAAGGGTATAAAAAATTATGGGAAAAGGAGAAAATGCTGGTTACCAGCATTTTCTCCTTTTCCCACAATGTTTTCAAAAGGCTTCTATTTCAGGGTCGTTAAAAGTCTGGTTAACCCTTTACCACACAATCCTGACTTTTAATGAACCTGAGGAAGAAGGCTTTGAAAACATTGTGGAAAAGGAGAAAATACTAGTAACCTTTCTCCTTTTCCAACAATGTTTTCTACCCTTTGAAAGACTATTGTTGTTTGACTAACATTCAATATGTCATCTGCAAACGCTTTTAATTTGAACCAAGTTAAAATTTTGCTGTTAGTTTTTGACAGATCGCATTAGCATACAGAAACAATCACCCAAAAAAAAATTTGTGCCAAAGTTTAAACTCTCCTATTTTCACAAACTGATAACAACTAGAACTTGAACATACCCATTGCTTGCGTGTTCAAAATTCAAACACAAATATTTTCAATTTAACTGCTAAACATAAGAAAAAATATTTTCATTAATCTTTGACTCAAGATGTTATGTTTCCAAAAAGAGATACAAAAAGGCTGCTAACACGATAAATTTCTTTAGTTTTTACGAGATTTATATGTTTAAACAACTTCTAAAACCGCTTTACTTTGGTAATGAAATACTTAACTCTTTACCGAACGACATTATTTTAGACTGGTCCAAATTGAAAGCATTTGCAGACGACAAAGGTGGCTCAAATGATGAAATTTGTCCAAGACAGAGTTGAAAACATTGTGGGAAAATGAACAAATGCTGGTTACCAGAATTTTCTCCTTTTCCCACAATGTTTCAAAAGGCTTCTTCTTCAGGGTTGTTAAAAGTCGGGATTGTGTAGTAAAGGATTAATAATTTGTCCTTAGTAATCTGTGTCACCATATTTTGC
Source organism: Tridacna gigas (assembly GCA_945859785.2). NCBI lineage: Eukaryota > Metazoa > Mollusca > Bivalvia > Cardiida > Cardiidae > Tridacna > Tridacna gigas. The sequence goes on from OX244029.2 coordinate 36,253,424, forward strand.
ATTACGCTGCAATTACAGATGAAGACGATGAAACAGAAAGTCATTGCAGCGCTGCACTTTTCTCCCAGAAAATTCATGATGGGTTTGAAACAGTTAAGTGCACTATAAACATCTAAATATGCAAAGAAGCATTGTAAATGCCTCATTATTGAAACTTTCTGCACGTCCTTTTCACTGTACTTGTTATTAACTTAACTGAAACTTTTGCCACCAGAATAAAGAGAACGAATGTAGGTAAAAAAGTATCAAGAAAAAAAGAATCTGGAAACAAAGTATCAGAAAAAAAGTATCAGTTGCTAAGTTAATACTGTATATAGTGTATAAACTTAGTCGATAGGTTATATTGACTTATATGAAAAAAAATATGGTAAGTATTTGCACATAGTTTTTTTCTTTGTTACCTTTGTCCACAATGTTTTCTACCATTAAAGAGACAAATCCTATCACTTGACCCTTTGTTATTTTGTCACCTGCAAATGTGACAAGCATTTTTAGCCTTTTCCCACAATGTTTGGTTTAATCATAGATTTAAACATACACTTCATGCTTTAGAAATATTCTGATAAAATGAGAAATTACTTATAATAAGCAATTTTGCCTATTCCCATAATAATGTTTAGCAATAGCATAATCCGAGATTTAAACAAATCTGACATTAATTTGTATTCAAAATATTGTGATAAATGGGAAATTGCTTTAACAAGAAATTTCACCTTCTCCCATCAGTGTTCCCACTCACATTTCTTTTTGGGAGTGCATGCGCTCCCTAGAATACAAGTTTGGGAGTGCAAGAGAAATTCTAGGAGTGCACTTACCGGTAATACTGACAATTATAGAGCATCTATGGGGGACAGTAAGGGTCTGTTGTATTGAAAATTTGTTTTGATGAGTCTAACTCTGCAGTCAGCTGCTCTTGAAAACAATATGGGCAATTTAAAAAAAGAAGATGCTTGTTGTAACTTCCTTACTCACAGGACCAGTTTCAGAGGGACAACTTACAGCCTGACGGCCAGTAGAATTTTCCATTTCACTATCAATTTCAGACACTAATTAGCTTTCACTTATTGTTTTATAGAGATATTTATGTAAATTTACTGTTTAAAGTCATTGATAAAACTGAATAGACAGTTTGAAATGCCTATGATCGGACGATGTCAAACCAATTTTTGTTGTGTCATGGGTTTTCGCGTTTCTTGCAGCGATCTTTTTTTCATGCCTGTTAAGTTTTGGAGTAGTATTTCCACATGATTTGACATAGATTTGTCAATAAGAATAGCTTGTAACTTCAAAACCTTTAATTTTATGCTAGAAAAACGGATTGATACCAAGTTTGATGCGTGGTGATAAACAGTGACTTTCACACTTGTTAAATTGTCCCAACTGGCGCCAATGATTATCGACAATGGGAGCGCTGAAATCTGTGCATGCATGCACGTTTCACTTCATATTTTTATGCGTGATTATTCAATTCAGTGCGTGAATCACGCACATATGTGCGTGAATGGGAACCCTGTCCAGGGGTATGGAAATCTTAGAAATTTCTACTTGTCCACGGACAAGTAAATTACAAAAATCTACTTGTCCTCCAGTGTGGCTCACTTGTCTAAAACAAAACAATTTTAATTAATTTAAAATACACATAAAGTGACATGTCCGCAACACGGAGATACTCTAGACAAACCTTAAAAAAAATGTTGTTAGGATTGTCTGCATTCAACTACGGGAATTCTTTCAAGCACACCTCGTTAAAAAAAAAATGTTTTTGTCATATTTCTAATCACGGTCTGTTTTACGTTTGGAGCCGCCAAAAAGTCTCAGACTTCCAACTTCCGCTTGCATTGTAGATTTGATAAAAAAAAAACATTTTCTCCGATTTTACGCACCAGTTGATTGCTGTATCGAAATCTTTTCATTATTGCGACAGCTTCTGGCAGAGGAGTTAAATCATGACCCATTTTGCACCGAAACTGTTTAAAATCTGATTAAAGGTTAAAATTTTCATGTGTGCGACCTTGTCATCAAAGATCTCTGAACTGGTACTAAAGTGACACTAATGATATCATTTTAATCCATAATAATGATATTTAAGGTGTTTACACATTTTTTTTTTTAAAAATTGGCGTGCAGAAACAGCCACATATTTTTGCGATTTTGTCATAAGCGGAGGTAGACCAAATGTGTATTTTGGGTTTCCAGAAATCAGGGATCATCTTAAGATACTTTTTATCATTCAAAATGTCATTATGTACGGAGTGAGCGCATATGTATTTCACTGGATGTGTATATATACAACAGATTTTTGTTTCAAATTTTCCTCATATTTTCTACTTGTCCGCGGACAACTAGACTGAAAAAAGTCACTTGTCCGACACTGAATTTTCCCGAGTCAGACAAGTCGGGCATAGTATTTCCACACCCCTGCTGTCCCATAATAATTTTATCATAAACTCAGATTTAAGCGATATATGAAAGAAAACGACCTTATTTGCTGTCTTAACCAAAACCGATACTTTTTTCGCCTGATACATTTTTTCCCGATACTTTCTTTCCTATTACAGAAGAGAACAAATAGTACTGCTTTATAGACCTCAGAAATTTCCTTGGTCTTTGGCCCTAATCATAGAATAGAAATAACTTAATGTCAAAATAGCCGGTAATTAGTGTCTATCCGCATTTAGTTTCCCTTTTGGATTCCAATAATTTTATTCATGATTAGGCCCGTAGCTGTAAATCTCTGCAACTTTTTTCGGTTTAAACTTATCTAAATCGTTAACTGATGTTTAAATCTTCCAATAGTATCAAAGTAAAAATTCAAACATCGGTGTTTTTTTACTATCAAATTATATTTGACAAGCATCCAAATTATCAAAAGAAAATTTCCAACTCACCCTTCCACCTAGGCTAACATATAATCAAAAAGAATATTCGATACTGGGTCATTTTGTTCAGTAAAGCAACACTGTGTCTTTTTTACAATCCCGTTGTACAACTTCAGTGCTGAATTTCACAAAGTAAGGATGCATGCATATTTCCAAATGTTTATAAACTAATACCTTGATGTAGTGATTCAGCTGTCAATCATCTCTCACAGAAAACTGTAACTCTATATTTGTTGTAAGGGGTCTTACTCACAAGGCTATTGTGTGTAAGAAGTACTCAAAAGACCTAGATTGGTTACCTCCCCTCACGAGGTACGTCGAAAAACGGGGCAATCAGCAGTCCCGATTACCCGCCCCTTGCCCCTTGAATCATCATTTGGGTTGCTTTTTTTTCGCACTGATATTGATTATTACAATTTTTATTAGAGTCATGCTCTGGCAACGGGGGCGTAACGCATCTCCGTGATGTATTATATACCAAGCAAGTCACCACAATTATGGATCCATAAAAACCGTTTTGTCTAAGAACCAACTACATATCATAAGGAAGACTGTTCCTTCGGCATACAGAAAATTGACTAATAGCGAAAAGTTTCGGCCCAGATCAGCCAAGGTCGGCACTTTTTCCATTTATGCATTAAGCCGGTCCCCTTTTCATGGAGAATGGTTCATTGGTATTGCCATATTTCTTTCACTTTTTATATTGCCAAAGGCATGCACTCTGCCGACAATGCCTTCTAGATAATGAAATAAAACGTAATTTCCGCTTGGGGGCGGGGGAGGGGATTTATGAAGATATATTTCGTGACATAAATAGTGTTAGCACTTATCCTGCTAAATAATTTAAATGAAACTTTCAAGTCGATAGTAAAAACCAGAATAATGCTATTTCACACTTACTTTTTCGAGAAAAAAATCTTAACGTTCTGTGCAGTCTGATCTTGATCTACGCTGTCCGCAAAAGGTCAGTGAGTAGCGCTTAGCAGCCTAAGGATTAAACACTAGGAATACAATCAGCTAAATTGTCGGGGAGGAATTAACTTGGTTTTATTTCATGCTTTTCGGTAGTTTGTCAAGAAATAATGGTGGATGATGGTTTCTTATTTCATGCTTTTCGGTAGTTTATCGAGAAATAATGGTGGGTTATAGTTTGATATTTCATGGTTACGAACAGTGAAAATACCGAATTCATATTTCCCAATTCTTCCATTGAAGGCGAAAAATAGTAGTTCCCGCACACTAGGTACATGTACCTAGGTGATAAGCGTGTGCCACATTATCTCCCGCTAGATGGCATTCTACAAATATTCATCTATCTAATTCGGGCATTCTGGCTAAAAAACGGGACTACTTTTCAAGATGGCATCTAAAATAGTGAAATCGAAAGCAAAATATACTGTTATTCCAAACAACGCTGAATGGCATGAGTTATGGCCATTGTATTACTGCATTATTCAAGTGACATTGATAATCACAAGTATTGCTCCTCTCGTAGAGGTTTGTTGAAGCCAATGTGTGTCTTTACATAGATACTGTATACATACATACAAAGATTTACAGTAATCGATCGTATTTTTTTCAAATTATTTTTTCCAGTAAAAAAACATTACAGTTTAGAGAAAACTGGAGCTAAAACAGGCCTAATTTCTCCTCAAACGTATTGATAAAAGCCATTTTCTCCATTGCTACTTTATTGCGCGTATTACTACAATCCCCCCAATATTGGGGGGAGTGGTGCGTCATATAAGACAGGTCGAATCTTCGAAGAATATGACATGCGCAGACAACGGCGTGTGCCATTCAAATGGAGGGAAATATGACGTAATTTACGCTATATTTCTCGCGCTTTACGTAATATTGTAATGCGTTGTTATGTGAGGGGGGTACACCACGGGGAATTACCGAAAACAACTGTACTGGACATTGATGAAAGTTTCAACAAAAAAGGGGTTAGAAGCATAACATAGATAGATTTTTTTTAAAAATTTATTTCATCTCGCGAATATCATCGGTAATATTTTCACTCGTGGCTGCGTCACTCGTGAAAATATTTCCGATGCTGTTCACTCAATGAAATAAATTTCGATCTTTAAGCAAAAAAAAAAAAAAAAACAAATATCCTCTATATAGTTCATGGTTAAGACCAGTGAATAGTATCGGTTTCATATTTTCTAACTCTTCAATTGAAGGCGGAAAGAGTAGTTCCCGCGTAATTTACGTGCATTTACCCTGTATTTCTAGCACTTTATGTAATGTTGTATTGTGTTGTTAAAGGTAAAAGATCAAAATTTATCATTCCATCGCGTGAACATCATCGGTAATATTTTCACGAGTGGTGCAGCCACTCGTGAAAATATTACCGATGATGTTCACTCGATGAAATAAATTTCGATCTTTCCCCGAAAAAAAAAAAACATATCCCCTATTCATTCGATTTTCATTTTTCGAGATTCAATAACGCCGGTGGTCCAATGCATCTGGAGATTATCCTGGTCATGGTTTAGCACCAGGCAGCGGATGATGTAGATCCAAAATCAAACAGCAGTTTCCGTGCGGTCTGATCTCAAGTGTCCAAGTCGGCATGGGTTGTCAAAAACTTAAAATTTTGTCGTTTAGTAAAGAGTTACATCGATCGTGAATCAAGTCCTCACAACGTATATTGATCATTCTCCACGATTGCTGCGCTTCCAGGAAACCTTAACCAGTTGCTTACTGGTGATTGTGATTGACCTAAACCAGAATGTAACGGTTACGCTTCTCGGGGCTAAATAGATGAATCCGACCAAAGCATGGCTCAAATGTATTAAACAAGAGGCACTTTTCACAACGTAAGACACACTTCAAATGATAGATTATGAATATGGATTATTACAAGGCTCAATCTTGAACACTTTATTTTAAGCTGAGCTTTAAAGTTTAACATTGCATTGCCAAGCTAAGTTGGTAGCGTGCAGGACTTAAGAACAGGAGGTCGATGCTTCGATCCCCGGCTTGGCCAATTTCTTTCCGAGGATTGATGATAGTCATTGCGACAGGATTCATTCCTCTCTCACCGCTGACCATTGTTTCGACGATGGTTATGTGGGAAAGCAGCCAGAGGCTTGGAAAGAATATTGTGCGCAGTACTGGTAAAAGAAACTCCAAGAAAGCATGGATAGGTGCAGTGGCCGCAGCGATATAACTGAAATAATGTTGAAAACGGCGTTAAACACCATACAATCAATCAATTAACATTGTATCAAGTCGTTGACAGAACTGGCGACAAATTCGTTACCTGCCTGGCTGTTTCATCCCTTTCCAAACAGAGCTCTGTGCCTTTTTAACGACTCTGATAGGGAAGTATTTTGAAAACATTCTATCCACCAAAAGAAGGTCAATGAAAAGTTAACGTCACGAGTCAAAACTAGTGAATTCCGTTCATATCTATAGACATGATCAGTTTTATTGACAAAAAATACATTTGCGCGGCTATGAAATATTAACATAAAGGTAAAGATTAAAATCAATGATAATAATAATAAGAAAAAGAAAAAGTAGTAATGTTTGACGTAAAAGAGTCAAAGGACTCAAAGTCTTGGGCCCGTATTCACCTACCATTCCATGAACATTGTTGGTCTTATTCTCCAAGATTTTCTCAATTTGAAAGTAACACAACTTCTGACTGGATAAACCAAATGGCTTAAAAAAATATCTTACCAGTTTTTTAGCTCACCTGAGCACAAAGTGCTAAATATAAGCTTTTGAGATCCGTCGTGCGTCCTCCGGGCGTCAACAATTACCTTGTGTACACTCTGGAGGCCACATTTTCAGTCCAATACTCATGAAACTTGGTCAAAATCTTTGTCTTGATAATATCTCAGACAAGTTTGAAACTATGATTGGGTCACGTTGGTTCAAAATATAGGTCATTGAGACAAATCTTAGAAAACCCGTGTGTGTACTCTGAACCAAATTGGTTTACCCTGTCAGATGTTGTGTTACTTTCAAATTTAGAAAATCTTGGAGAACAAGACTAAGAATGTTCTTAGAATTGTTTATGAATGCGAATCCTGAAAAGTGAATTTGTGCTGTATTACAAATAGGACAGGATACGTGCAGCAATGATACGGAGGAATGAAAAGTAAGTTCTTTATAGTATATACTGCATACATATATAACAAACTGAAACCATAATCTGTGAAAAGGAGACTTAATGCATCTGCGAAAAGTATCGACACAGGTCAGCCAGCGCAGTCCTCGCAGGCTGACCTGAGTCGAAACTATTCGCTTAAGGCAATTTTCTACATCCAAGGACCATTCTACCTCATGATTCAGTTGGTTGTTAGACAAAATGGACTTCATGGATCCTTCATTAACTCTACCAAACGACAAAATTTTAGAGTGATCCAAATTGAAAGCATTTGCAGACGAGAAATGAAATATTGCTTAAATGGAGAGATTTGTCTTTGATAGGATAGAAAACATTGCGGGAAAAGGAGAAAATGCTGGTTACCAGCATTTTCTCCTTTTCCCACTATGTTTTCAAAAGCCTTCATTTTCAGGGTCGTTAAAACTCGGGATTGTGTGGTAAAGGGTTAAGTGATGACTTCCTTGGTATAATGTATTATGGGGAGGCATTAAAGCCCATTTGTCAGGGCAGGGCTCTTATGAAATCTGATTTAGTACGGACTGAACAGAACAGACAGAGATGCGGGAAAAGAAGAACGCGTTTGTTGATATCAATGTATGAGAAGAATCAAGTGCTTGAAAGAGCTTTCCCCCTTTTGTTTCCCACACTGCTGAGATTTTTTTTTTCTTTCAGTTCCCTTTATTATTTTGTCCCTTATGTAACCTATAAAAGTATTAGTATACACTAAAATTAACAAGTAGGGAAGAGTTAGCTGTTATTTTTGTAATTCCTGTATCTTAGTGTCATCCTATATCCTTCTTCAGCCCATTTCGGATGTATCATATGGTTTTCGAGAATTGGCGTGGTGATTTTATTCCATCTCTGAAAAGACACAGAAGAATCTGGAGATGAAACGAATAAGGGAATAATAGAGATATTAGAATAATCAGGTATTTGGACTGTCGAAAAAAAAGTGCTCAATAAACTTAAGAGTGAATACAAAATGGTGTAAATACATTTAAATATTTGTTTTATATGTTGGAAAATTTTAATACTCCTGTTTGCCACTTTTTTAAGTGTCCGAAATGTGTTGGTCCGGTCGAATGTACACTTTTTTTTTCAAAGCGCTGTTGGCACTGTGGTATTCTTTGTTTGTTTGTTTGTTTTTGCTAGTTTTTAAAAGAACTGATACTTTGTCACGTCGACCACTGCACAAACAGTGCACATGCATGTCTGGCGTTTCTTTGATTCTCACAAAAACCAACACTCCTTCCAAGCCACTGGCTATTTTTTTTCCATATAAATTAAGATAAAAATGTTCAGCGATAAAAGAGGAATGGTTCCTCTTCGCATTACCACGAGCATAAAGACACCTTGGGAAGAATTTACAGAGAAAAAACTTTGCATTAAGTGTCCTGTTTACTCTTGTTGCAATCAGAACTGCTGCAACATTGTTTTACAAACATATTACCTTCCGTAAATATCTTGGATTAACGAATGTATTCTAATTATTGCATCTTGGAAAATTCAAACTTTTACTGATCTTATTTTCAAGGTATTCGATAAACGTCGTCCTATCCATGTAGTATATGTCTCATAATGGGGTTTTCCATGGCTCAGTGGTGAAGGTGTTTGCTTTGTAAACAAAAGTTTTGGTGGCTCAGTTTTCTCCTTTGGTGCCGGTGATATGGGTGTGTCCTCGGAAATAAACAGGTGCATTAACGTTATAATTTGGAAGAAACACTGCTAAAAGCGGCCAAAACACTAAACACTATCACTAATACTAATACTTATACTAATAATAACGAGAAGAAGAAGAAAAAGAAGAACCACCACTACCACAAACCTCTCTGAAGGATCCACTTGAACTACAGAAATGCACGAGAAATGTAGTTGGTATACATAGTGTTGAGGACAAGATAAACATGACTCCTATTCCTGTTGCCCAAGTAGGATATTCGTAGGTCGAACTGAATTTCAGTGGCTTGAAAGAGGAAATCTCAAACCAAAATATACCCTGCAAAGTGTTAAGTCTATACTAGTAGCATTTATCATGAACATACCTGTAATTATTTTTATCTGTTAAGGAATGGAGAGAATTCTTTTTTTTTTTTTTCATGAAGGTATGAAAAAAAACACCTAATCACACTGTATGAAACCGCGAAGCGGTTTCATACAAAAGTGTGATTAGGTTTTTTTTTTTTTTTTTCATACCTCCATGAAAAAAAAAAATATTCTCTTCATTCCTTATAATTTAATATTACAGGCAAAAAAAAGCTAACTAATAAACTTGGGACTCTGTATAAAATTCTTAAAAAAAAAAATGTGGAATATTGTATGTATACATGTTTGTTTACATTAGTTTGACAGCTAAAGTAGTTCCGGCACAACGTGATTTTTTTTTTCATGGAGCTATGAAAAAATTTTTTCAGTCAATCAGAACTCGCCAATATTCATGAAAGCAACTGATATTAAATTATATAACATTAAAACTGCTAAATTTATGAAATAAATATTTCCAGTTTAATCACCAGGATCAGGATTTACCACATGTAACCTCCCTTGGTTTCATTATAATTAATGTATAGCCAATACAAACTTCCTTATCTTACGCGGGTTGAAGATGAGAAATTGCGATGTCAAAGAAGACTCGCTCAATTACATTTTTTTTACTCCTTTCATAAAATTTTACGAATACGTGTATCTCAAACACCAACTTGTGTCAGTTCCTCCATATCTAAAACGCAAACTTCTGTCATCCTGTATTTCGAAATTCTTTCCAATGTCAAATGTCACCATATATGACAGTGTAGATCAAAGATCAGACTGCACATTCTTTTTTCTTCTGATCTTGATCTAAACTTTTCGCAAATACACATTGAGTCTTTCCTAGCAGCCAATGGGGTGACCCGTAGACGGCCAAGGACATGTATCATATTTCTTTTATCAACGACCAAAATCCAGTTTCTCTATCAAAGCAAAATGAGGTAAAAACGAATAAAACAACAAATATATTTTTGCTTGAATGCTGTGTAACACAGTCAACAGTCTTTCTGCCATATCGTGGCGACACTTTACCTAGTTTTGTCGCTCCTGGGTTTCACCAGAACTAGAATTGAGCTCTCCAGTAATTTGCCACAAGACACTCTTACGTGACCACCACAGCAAGCGCGGATCAAACCAGAAATACTGATAAAAACCAACCACTTTATTCATTGGGTCGCAAAGGAGTATTTGGACCACAATAAAGTGACCAGAGCGCCAGTATCATCATCTTCGCAAGCCAAGGTGACGATCACTACATGGATCTTACCCCTTAGCTGATCGAGTCGAAATTTGTTAGCCTTGCAGTACGAGTAATCATTGGTTTGCAGTCAGGACTGAAAGCACCAATCAAATAGCGCGTTACAATTGCTATCCAACATCAGCAGAACGCAAGTAAAAATGACCACAGGAGAAAGTTATCGGATATTCTGGGAATTATAACCAACAAAATACAGACGAAAAATATTTTCTTCGACATTCACTGTCACAAATCAATTAAATGAAGTTTTAGGATACATCCAAACACCAGATGATGGACTGTCAAAGTAAGTGTGTGGCTTTTTACTTCGCGAAACTTAAGATTTCGAAAAAAGATTTTGACTTGATACATCGTCTGTCAAGTTTGCGATCTGAGAAGCAGTCAATTGTTGGCGAATTACGGAGAAAGCATGCTGAACAAACTATAATTGAACTAAACCTTAGTGGCCAATTGTCAAGGACCCCCGTTAAAACAACAGCACCGAAGCCCTTAACAGATCATAGCCCAAAACCTATAAAGGTAAACAAGTCCTTGACCAAAAGAGTTATGTTACGCGACGTTTGATTGGTTTTCGATGACGTAAATCTAGGGGTGATAACAATCAAAATCCAGTAGGTGGCGCGTCGCCGTGCTAACAAATTTTGACACGATCAGCCAAGGTAAGATCCACGTAGTGATCGTCACCTTGGCTTGCGAAGATGCAGTATCATAGAGATGAGACAAGACGTGTCACTGAGAAGTTATTTTGAAATTTATTTAAAGGGAAAAAAGGTTATGGCCCGGACAAAAAACGGCTACCCCCACCACATTTGACGTTGTTGTAACCTTGACATTTAATCCACAGACATGACTCATGCACATGACAATGTCTTTTTGTGGTTAGCAATTCTGCAAACTTATAGTGAAGTTCATCCATATGTAAAACAGTTACAGGCCGGACACGAATATTATACTCACACACACATATGACCTTGCTGTGACCTTGACCTTAAACCTCTGGACATATCTCTTGCGCATGACATATCGTCTCGAGGCGGTTAACATTTGTGCAAAGTTATTTTGAAATTAGGTTAAAAGGAAAAAAAAAAAATATAGCCCAGACACAAAAACGACCGCCAAACACATTTGACCCTGCTAGAACCTTGACCTTTAATCTACGGACATGACTTTTGCGCATGACACATCGCCTTTATGCGGTTAATAATTCTGCAAAGTAATACTGAAATTCATTCATGAATAAAAAGAAATTACAGGCAGGACACGAATACTACCACCCACAACACGTTTGACCTTGTTGTGACATTGACCTTTAACTCACGGACATGAATCTTACGCATGACACATCGTCTCGATGTGGTTAACATTTATGCCAAGTTATATTGAAATTGAACAGTTGGGGAAAAAAGTGGACGGACGGACGGACGGACTAAACAAAAACTTTTTCTGCCGAAATTTTCTTTTCGGGGGCGTAATAAACAAACAAAATCTTGTCAGTCATGCCATGTATACCTGCCCAAGTTTTATAGGGATTTGTCAGTTAATTTGTATCAACTTCAGCATGACTTTTTTTTTTTTTTAATTGTTATTATTATTTGTGGTAGACTATAAGCGACCAGTTTTATTTCTTAGCTTGATTATTCCAAAAGTTACATTAAACAAAGTAATCAACTGCATGCGTGTGATACTATGACTATATCATTCAAACAGGATGCTAGCCTGTTAAAACAAACTCGTTCCCCAAACTTGTATGTCAAATTTTCTCGTGATATACTACGTATATGTTGTTAACAAGATCTACATGAATGCTGTTGATCATTCTCATTTTGTATATTGCACAAGACCAAAAACATACTCGTATATAGCAATTCTAGGTAAAAAGGTATTTGATCGTTTATACCAGCCGACCTCAATTCAATTTTATGCAAAATTCTAAAAGTAGCCATCTGATTGGCTAAGGCATTGTGTCTAAACCATTCTGATGACCAAGAGGAAATTCATAATCAGAATAAAATTTAAAATGGTCGTTGAATACGTTCCCAGACCTAATTTAAGCTTACACGTAGGCCTACCTGATATATCAGCCGAATTCAGTATTTTGGTCGGTAATCCACAGGGCCTTATAGTTAAAACGCAGAGGTCGCTGGTTCGTGTCCCAGCTTGGTCGAACGCTTTCCGATTATTTATTAGAGTCATTGCGACAGGATTCCTCCCTCTCCCACCTCTGAACAAGTTTTGAACAACGTCTATAAATGCGGTGTTAAATACAAGACAAACAAACCTGGGAAATCAAGGGTGCCAAATACCTCCAGCAGACCTTCATCCACGGACTGAACCGCCGGCCTGTCATGATTTCTAACGCGTCGTAGAACCTTTCAGCTCCTGTAGTCAACGTACAAATAAAACTATTTGTGTAATAGACGGCCTTTGAAAACATCGTCGGAAAATAAGTTATGCGTTTAACGGGCAATTGCTCCTTTTCCCACTATCTTTTCCATATTATCAAATGCAACATTTTCATTTCCTTCAGATATTCGAACTGTCTTTTCCTTCAAATATTCGCACTTTCCTTTCTCAAATATTCACATTTTTCTCCCCATCAAATGTGTACATTTTCCTTTTCATCAAATATATGCATCTTTCGTTCCTTCAGATATTTCCATTTTCCTTTCCTTCAACAATTTGCATTTTCGTTTTCTCATATATATATATATATATATATATATATATATATATATTAAATACGTACATTTTCACTTCAAATATGTACAATGTACATTTTCCTCAACATGAAATATTTATATTTTCCTTTCCTTCAGATACATACATTTTCCTTTCCGTCTCGAATATTTCCATTATCTTTTTCATCAAATATGTACATTTTGCATTTCTTCAAATATTTGCATATTCTTTCCTTCAAATAGTAACATTTTCCTTTCCTTAAAATATTTACATTTTCCTTTACATCAAATACTTGTACTTTTTTTTCATTCATATATTTACATTTTCTTTCCATCAAATTTTCACTTTTTTCTTTCCTTCGAATATTCTCATTTTCCTTTTCATCAAATATTTACATTTTCCGCTCTTCCTGTTAATCATATTTCCCCATTCATCAAATATTTACATATCCCTTACTCCAAATGCATGTACTAATAATTTTTTTCCTTGAAATAATTGCATTTCCTTTTTCATCAAATATTTACTTTTTCTTCTTCTCAAATATTAACATTTTCCTTTTCGTCGATTAGTTACATTTTCTTGTCCTTCAAATATTAACATTTTCTTTTCTTCATACATGTAGTTATACATGAATGTATATTTTCCGATGCTACATTTTCCTTTCTTTTAAATATTTACATCTTCCCTTTGCTAAAAATACTTACATTTACGTTTTCCTCATTTCTTTATCCTTCATATATATTTACATTTTCTCTGTTTCAAATATTTACATTTTTTTTCGTAATTTTTTTAAGTATTTACATTTTCCCTCAATTACATTTTCTTTCCTTCAAATATTTACATTTTACCTTTATCAAAAATGGTTATCCCTTTCGTTACTATTACTAGTTACGGACAAGTTAAAAAAAATATATACAATAATGGGTTTCAAATACTAGTACTTGATAAACAAATAACAGTAGGGGAAGCAGGGGCTTTTGCGGACAAAATAGATCAAGATCAGACTGCACAGAACGTGCAGTCTGATCTTAGTTCTATACTGAGCGCTAGTTTAGTCTTACTTATAAGATTAAAGCCCGAGCTTTGAGTTTAAATGAATCGTATTTTCAGCCGTCGAAAAAGGTCCAGTTTAAATACATTGTATCATGTTGGCGCTGAAAGAGTAAAGGAACCTACTTGTTACAATATTTATTCAGTTATGCCATAAAGCGCACAGTAATTAATGATAGTGTTGCATTGTCTTCCGCTATGTGGCATTTTTCGAATACATTACCTATCTGATATGTGCATTCTGGGTACAGAACCTGACTATTTTTCAAGGCAGCAATCAATGCAACGAATTTCAAAATAAAATGTACGTTTACTCTCTAAAATCTACCTTGTACGATTCATCCAGCCATGGTTAGTTAGCATTTAACCTATGCACCAGCCATTTATAGAAATTAGCCCATTTAAGCTTTGGAAAAAGCCCCGGTATCAGCGAAGCAAGGTGGGGACGTTATTTTTGTTGTCAGTCTGTTACGCAAATCCTGGTTTTCCCCATGTCTATATTTAGAAACTGTCTACAGAGACTCGCAGTAAACAGTTGGTATTGTAAAAATATTTTCCCCGTTTGAAATCATTTTGTTTTTCAAGAAATTTGAAGTGAAAAACTGGCTTGATTTTTCCACAGACTTATTATTTATTGCCATTTTCCGCTTACATTTTTAAGCGGCAATTTACGCAGCGTGTATTAATATTTGTCTAGTGATGCGACATAGCAGACAGGTCAAATCTTCGAAGAATATGACATGCGCAGACAACGAATAGTGTTGACATCGTGTTTAGAACGGAAAACAATTCGAAAAAAGAAGTAAATCCTTACCAAAAATCCACCCTATTGCAACAGCTTCGAATGTACAAGTTGTCAGCAAAACAAGTCCACTTACACTGTAGTAATCAATCAGTCGAAAAACATAAACTCCACCCTGAATGGTTAAATACAGAATATTTTCCATAGAGTATTTGGCTGATTTTTCTGTTTATTTATTGTCGCCACTGGTTGTCCATATGGGCGACGCCCCCGAAAAGCTCTTAGTTATGTCACGAGGAATATTGCAAGATACAGGGCGAAAAGCATTTCAAGTTACGCCAGATTTTTTAACGTAGAATAGATTTCATCTTGTATCTTCCACAATCCTCAATAACATAATTAACAGATTACAGGAAGGGTGCGTCGCCTTATATGCACAACCGGTGGCAATGATAAATAAAGGCAATTCAATCACTCATAAAGCACAGTTCCAGATAGAGGCAGTGATTTTGATTTCAAAATTTACAATGTTACATATTCTCCACTAAACCCTATGTTATGGGTACTCATTAGAATCGTCTCATCGAGACGATTCTGATGAGTACCCACAATATAGGGTTTGGATGACAAATAATGGATTTAGAATACCATCACCCCCCCCACTTATCTAGAGCTCTGCATGACGAATTACTTTCATGTCAAAATACATGAAAAAAAAACTTGGTTTCGTATTTATACTGATCATTCTAAACTTAATTTTAATTCTGAATTCCGGATCTAGCCAATGTGACTGGATGAGATATTCCGCCAATTAGTTGGCTATCCATGAAAAATGTGAACGAAATTTCGAACTGATGTTGGATACGAAAGTGGAACGAATTCATTGCCTTCTTCCTTGCCTTCTTCCTTGCCTCCTTCCTTGATTCCTTGATTCCTTCCTTCCTTCCTTTTTATTTACTTATTTGTTTATCGGTATAAAGCAAATACTCATCCCAGAAACTATTCAGCTAAAGTACATGTCTGGATGATGAAAAAGGTGGGGAAAAAAAGTTGGATACCTCTGTAACCATTGGCAACCCCAGCAGAAGGCACAATATACAAAACAGGCCTACAAATACCGTCCTTCGGTTTGTCTTATACAGATATGTTGGGAATTCGTCTATGATTGGTGTGAGAAATCCTTCCACGCTGACAAACTGAAACGGTCGTAGTAACAAAAACAGTGAATCATTTTCTTTCTTTGGTGTATTACTCTTTACTAAACGACAAAGTTCTAAACGTGTCAAAATTCAAAATATGTGCAGACGACTAATATGACTCAAATGAGAGCATTTGTCTTTGAAAGGATAGAAAACATTGTGGGAGAAGGAGACAATTCTAGTTACCAATATTTTCTATTTTTCCCAAAATGTCTTTAACCTTTTCCCAAACAAGCCCTGGTTTTCACGTGTCTGCAGCACAAGTCTTTTGAAAACACTGTGGGAAAAGGAGAAATTGCTCGTAACGAGCAATTTCTCCTTTTCCCACAGTGTTTTCTACCCTTTTTTGAGAACTTTCTGCCATTTTCATCAAATTTTAAAATTGTTGTCTGCAAACTCTTTCAGTTTGGACCAGTCCAAAATTTGTTGTTTGGGAAAGGGTTAAAAGCAGCTTTATCAAAGCGGCCACAGCACCTATCCATCCATGTAGTCTCCACAGGCTTTTACCGAACAATCCATTAGTAGTGTATATTATACCAGTTTGCCGTAAAAACCGTCTCATACCGTTTTATACCGTTTTATACCGTCTCATACCGTCTCATACCAGTTTGCCGTAAAAACCGTCTCATACCGTTTTATACCGTCTCATACCGTTTTATACCGTCTCATACCGTCTCATAACTAAATGTTCTCTAAAAAAAGGTTCCTAAATATGTCCTCTATGTTCTCTAAAGAAGGTTCCTAAAAAAAATTAAAAAACAATTTTTAATTTTTTAAAAAAAATTTCATCATCTCACGTTATTGCATCATTGCATCATTGCATCATTGTATCAGTTAACCAGCTAACCAATGCATCAGCTAACCAGCTAACCAACGCATCTGCTAACTACTTAACAAGACGCATCAGTTAACCAGCTAACCAATGCATCAGCTAACCAGCTAACCAACGCATCTGCTAACTACTTAACAAGACGCATCAGTTAACCAGCTAACCAACGCATCTGCTAACTACTTAACAAGACGCATCAGTTAACCAGCTAACCAATGCATCAGTTAACCAGCTAACCAACGCATCTGCTAACTACTTAACAAGACGCATCAGTTAACCAGACAAACCAATGCATCAGTTAACCAGCTAACTCTAGCTAACAAGGTGCATCATGCAATGGCTAACCAGCTAACCGCATCACGCAATGGCTAACCGGTTTATGAGTTAGTGGGTGGGTTAAGATTTTTGTGAAAAAATAAAAAAATGCAATTAAGCAAAAATTTTTATTTAATAAAAAAATAATAATGGAAGATAAAATAAAAAGGTATCTACCTCCAATAAAATATCCAGTTTCATTTTATCCAAGAAATTTTATACCATATTCATTATCACGCATAAAAAGTAGTGTTAATGATGTTAATTTATATAGTGATTTAGAAAAAGCTATTACTTTAAAAGAAAAATATGAAAAATTAAAAAACGGGATAAACTATAAAACATGGAAAAAAATACAATATGGAAAAGAAACTTATATAAATGTTTTGCAAGATTTAAAGAATCATGTTCTTTTACTTAACACTAAAGAAAAATATAGAGATACTTTAACAAAAGAAGATTTAGAGACAATTGAAAAGATAAATGAAGAAGTAGTCATCATTAATAACTTAATATCAGATTATAATGAAAAAAGAAGTGAGCTATGTAAGAAAATGCAGGAATTAACAAATTGGAGAGAATATACAATTTTTGAAAATAAAAAATACGGTCTTTTTAAAGAATGTTATAACATTCTTCATCATGAAAATAATTGTTTAGGCAGATTTGAAAGAAAACTAAAAGAAAACATATCATTTAATGATATAATGAATTATATTACAGGAAGAAATATTGATGAAAACTATGTTTTAGAATGTATAACATGTGGTAAAATTAAAAATTTATAATTTTTATTTGTTCTTAACACAAATAAAAATTTATTTTTTGTATTCCTCTATCCTATGATGTCCCCAAGCAAGTGTATGAATTCCATCAGGTAAAATAAACCTTTTATCATCATTTGCACTTAATGCTATTTTATTAATTTCTTCCGTATAAATTTGGTGCTTATAACTTCTTAAATTTGTCATTGTTCTATGCTGTATATTATTTTTTTCTAAACAATTCAAATAATCCTGATGCGTTATAGTTTTCTTAATTATATTTTTCTTAACCCCCTTACATTTTCTATTTTCAACCCCATCATCCATTTTAATACTGTACATTTTTGGTTTTAATCCAATAGTTTCTTCTATTTCCTTTCCATTTGTTTCATCCTTAAACATGCCAATTACCTTTTTATTTTTACCAACTGGAATGCCTGAAGGATGTCCCTCTTTTGGATAGTCACTTGTATCAAACTTTTCTTTAACATCATCTGAAATATCTTTATAAAAATCTTCTGTTTTAATTTCATACAATAAACTATCCGTATCAGTAAGTCCTAAAGTTGCTCTATCTCCATATTTTGCTTTAATATAGTTATAGTGAAAATCATACATCAATGTTTTACTTAACTCAAGAATGGAAAACCCTAAATATATTGGCTTGTTAAATGTTATTTGTGTTTTTCCCATATGAATGCTTATTAAATTTTCATTAAATATTTCTAAATGCTTAAAGTTTGGTTTGTTTACAAATTTTCTTGCTGTTTTTCTACTTCTGACAAGCCTAACATTTACCCTTTTTCTTATATTTTCCATAGTTTTACCAAACACTGAATTATTCATTAACTTATAAAAGTCCTTTTCAAATTCATTTTTTGCTTTTGTTCTTAGTTGTGTGTTTAAATCTATGTATTGTTTTAACCAATCACTTTCTTTAAACTTAATCCCTCTATGTATCTTCTTCAATTTTAAACCAAGACTTAAACACTGTTTTAAACTTTTATAATGTATAATATATTTCTTTTTATCATGTAAATTTGGTACTAGCTTTTCAACTTTATTTACTTTTTTTCTTTCTGCAGCAAGAGGAAGCTCATTAAAATAATCATGCAGTTCTTTAGGAACATCTAAATCAACTTCCAAAAAACAAGAATGCCGCCTCCAGTTGTTTAATTCCTTTTCCGTCATCCATTTAAATCCATCAATTGGAAGCTTCTGACTCATTGCCCAACCATACAAGTTATTAGCATCTAAATATTTACAAAATACTGAAGGTTTTTGTGGATCATACTTTTTACTTAAATATTTATTATTAGCTTTTATATACCTTTTAACAATCATTGAAATCCCACCTCGGATCCCTCTTTCAATAAATTGGATTTTATTTTCGTCTCTAATCAGTTTTAACTTAACACCAGTTAACTTTAATGCAGCATCCCAAGCTAAACCAGGTGCAGTAAAATACCAAGCGGGGTCTAATTTATAAACGTTAAAACAAACTTCTCTAAAACTTTCAAACACATCGGCTAAAAGAAGAACATCCGTTTTTAAATATAAATCATGATATTCACCAAGAGTTTTAATTTTAAATGTTTTCCATACCTTTTTTGCATGTTTATAATCTTCTTCTGTAATTCCTTCCCCAGCAAGTTTTGAATAAAATGCTTTTATAGGTGGTAATTGTGTTTCATTAAGTCTTTCTAATGAATCAATATATTCATATGGATAAACACCCTTTCTACGAAGAAGTTTAAACTCTTCTTCTTTTGGAAATTCACTTTTTAAGTTTTTGAATTGATAATCTTCTAAATTTTCTGCTAGTTTTGCTAAACCGCTGCTCATAAATTTAAAACTATCTAAAAACCTAATATCCTTATAAATATCTTTATTTTTATACTGACCTACTAAAGTCTTTTTTGTAAAGCTTATATATTTTTCCTCATTATTCGGAATTACATTAATTTCCCCCTCACTAACACCAAGATTTTTAACAAATAAATGAGTATCATATCCAGACAAATTATGAAAGAAAACAGGAAGAAAGTTTGGTTTACGAAAGTTAAGATTACATTTATTATGTGCGGCTCCTCTATATATACCAGTAAAATGACAGTGGTCTCTTACTTTTTTCCATCTATCTTCATCTTTTTCCTTTTTTTCTTCTTTTTTTTCCTCTTCTTCCACCCCATCTTCTTCATCGCTTTCCTCTTCTTTATCCCTTTTTTCTTCCTCCCCAAACTTTATATTACAAAGATAACAAACATCCGCGGTATTAAATTTTTCTGCATCCTCTGCGGTAAGTATCATATCTTTTTTTGGTAATTTAAAAATCTCTTTAGTTAGACTTTCTATTTCTTCCACAAACTTTTCCTCTGCTTTTTTTCCTCGATATAGTAACAATCTAGACTTAAAAACATTTTCATCAAAACTTTTTAAAAAGAAAGAATAACCTGTTGGGACATGCATATAAGTTTTTGTTGTTGAACTTTTACTTGGGTCTGGTTTTGCATGTTGTATTGGTATTTGCATCGTTTCAAAATCACCATAAACAACAAAAGGATGTCGTTGCGTTTTAACCCAGTTTTTAAACATTACGGTACACCGGTTTTTTGTTGGCATTTTAATTCTTACAGCATCTTCTTCATAGCAAAACACTCTATGATCTTCTAAAACTCTTTCACTCGTAAAATGTCCTAAACAACTCCAACAAAAAGAAAGTTTATGTCCATCTTTGGATATTTTTGATGCTAATAGTGCACTTGGATTTTTTACCCAAACATAATGACTATTTTCATCTTCATCTTTTATTAACAAAAGAATTACTAAATGTTTTCTATCAAAAGTTTCTTTTCTTTGCCTTCTAAGAGGATATAACCCATCTTTCTCATCATAACCTATAACAACAATAGAAAAATCTGGATTTTGATTTTCAAATTTGTTAATATCACACAATTTAACGGGACATTCTATCCCTTTCATATTTAATTCTTTGATTTGCTCTTTTAATTTTTTATCAGGTATTTCTGGATGTTCTTTTTTCGGATAAACCACCCTCATACAACAGTATAAAAAACAATTATGATCTTCTTTGTTTTTAATATTAACAAGCCCATTTCTGTTATTTGCTCTTTTTAATCCTGCTGGTAAAGGCATCCATGAACCTGCAAGCCCCTCCCATGCTTGTATATTTTCTACAACATGCAATGTTAAGCTTATAACCCTCTCAAAATTCCAACCAGTTCCTTGTATTAAAAAAGTTTCGAAATTTCTCATAACTTTTTCTACAATGTTATCATAAGTGTCATCTACATTACTTTCCCTTGTTATAATTTCATGACTTGAAGAAAGTTTAACTTCTTTATATTCAATACCACCACCAGATTTTTCCCTTGAAAATAAACATACTAGTTCTAGCTTTACCTTTGTATTTCTATTGTTTCTTAAAAAATTAGTTATGCTTTCTCTACATACTTCTAAAAAATCATTTGCTCCCCATCCCCCCACTCCATCTATAACATACTGTGTTGCAAATTCTCTTAATGCAGACGCTTCTTGCCTTAGTACAGTGTTTGGCATTTCTATTCTCAGTAAGTCTTCTTCTACATTTTCTAAAGCTTCGTTTATAACTTGTGGAATTTGCTCTTCTGGAACATTACCAGTCATCCAATTAGTAAAATTAGACACTCTTCTTCTAACACTCTGAGGAATTACTGTCGAGGCAACCCTTTGAGCGCCACTATATAAATTAGATGCAATCGTTTGACTAGCATCTACCAATCTATTGATAAATCTTTGTGAAAAAGAATTCATCGCTATAATTTTTAAATAAAAAATTCTTTCCTTAAGTCAAATTTTATTATTTTTCATAAATAATAAAATTACTCGCAGTGAATATCAATTCTATATTTATCATTCCATACTCTACCATTCCAGTTTTCAATCGTTTGTGGACATTTATCAATATACTTACTAGCCTTATAAATTGATGGAAACTCTTTCACCTCTTCAGTTTTTACATCCGTTAAGGTAACCCTCTTTGGGTTTTTAGCAATATCCTTTAATCTATCATAATTAGGAATTTTTTTTAAATATTTTTTTTCTTCCTCTTCAGGATACAAACCATGCTCTTTTAACACATCAATATACTTTTTCTTGTTCCAATAGGAATACCACTTAATATTGTTATCTGTTAATATTTTTTTAAAATCAGCAACCTTTTTCATTTTTTATTTAAGTAAAAAAATACTTAATATACTACACTCATCTTATTCCCATCACTCTGGAAGTTAATTAGTCTATCACTAAGTAAAACTGCAAATGCAAAGGTATGTGCAGGAGCAGGTGCACCGAATGTTGCTTTAACGTGAATATCAGTAACAGAATACTTAAGCCTTTCACTTTGTTTTGTTAAATCAAACACAAACAAAGGAAAAATATTTTTAAAATCATAAGGACTAATATTTGGGTTTGATACCAATTCATCCATATTATAAAATTTCTTTCTAAATGAAGCAGCTTCACCATATATTCTTCCAATTTTATTAGTTGTAAAATTTATATCATAATCATAGTTTGGATATTTATTTGAACCCAACATTACATAAATATTTCTAACATCTATATTATCAAATATAGCAGGGTTTTGCTCTTGGTTATTATCTTTACCTGTTTGAAAACCAATAATTAAGAAACGTGGCACCTCAGGGGATGATTTAGATGATAACCTCCAAGTAAAAGTTGATGCTTCTGGAACCTTAATGGAGTCGCTTTGTATCATTCTATAACCAACTGGAAATCTTTCTTTCTTCTCAATAAATTTAAAAAGTTCCAACTTGTTTCCATCTTCAGGCGTTACATGAGGCATAAACCAAGATACTTTACTTAATACAACCCTAGCAGGTTCATGTCTTTGGTTTCCACCCACTGCTGCTTCGGTATGTCTATAAATTGCATCATTATTATTGTTTCTTGTTAAGGTTAGTGTTTGCTTCATACCATATATGATTTTGTTGTAATCTTCACAAAAACCAAATATATGCTTTAAGGGTACCTTAAAACTAAATATTCCAGTAGGTGTTGAACTAAAAATAAAAGCCTTTCTTGCTTGAAAACCATGATTATTTAACTCATTAGCTGTATCCTTTTGCCAAAGCTGATTTAGTCCTTGTGATTTAGAAAAATCGTCAGGGTATTTTAATAGTCCAAGCATTGTTGTAGTTTGACCAGGATAATTAATGTTTTCTATCTCTTGCCCACTAAGTTGATATCTTATATTTTTAAACAGATACATCATTCCATTGTTTACTAGGGAGACCAGATCTTCTTCATGACGAACATTGCCATCCATATTATAACCAGTATTAGCAACAACAATAGATTCTTTTAGCAATCTTCCTTCAATTAGTAGATATGATTCTGAAGGATGATAAAAAATATCTTGTGTTTCAATATCAATCCTAATATTTCCTCCAGGGTTGTTATAAACGTTTCCTGAAATAGGAAGATATTCATAATATTCATATTCATCAATACTATCATCTTTTAAAATCGGCGCTTTAATATTTAAAATATCCATTTTTATTATATGCAATTATAATTTTTAAGTCAAATTATAATTGTTATATTAATTTGCCCATAGTTGAGGGAATGACTTGTTTTCATCATTTACATACACACCCTTTAGTTTAATATTTTCAATTTTTTCTACTGAAAGGTTTTTTTTCATTTTTAGATAAATTCTATTTCCATAAAGAATGGTTACCTTAGGTATGCCATTTTCTTCTAAATATTTATTTACATCTTCTTCAAATTCCTTAATGATATCAGCTTTTTCAGGCGACAATTTTAAATCAACCTTATTATAGTTGTATTTTGTATCACTGTAATTTAATACTTCACAATCTTCATCAAGTTTAAAATTTGCATAAAGGATACTAACCTTTTTTGTATTGTATTTTTCATAATGTGCTAAATTAAATTTTAGATTTGGCATTTATTAAATGTTTATTTTTACTTAACTTAAATTTTATAATACTTTAACTCCACCACCCTTACTATTTAACTTCTTAACTAAATCTTGTATAGCAATGGCACCACCATCCATTAACTCGCTAATATCTTGCATTACAGGTTGAGTTGTTGTAGCAGGCTCTTGAGTATATTTTTCTATAATCTTTTTAGATTTTGGTTTTAAAGCCTTTTGAACTAACTTTTTACCTGCATCAACTGCTGCACTCTTTCCAACCTCTAACGCTTTCTTTGCTCCTTCCTTAGCTACACTCTTACCAACATCAACTGCTGAAGATGCAATTTGTTTAGCTGCTTGACTCGTAAATAGTCTTGTAAGAAAATTAGTTAAAGTATCAAATATTCCTGCTCCTCCATAAGCATAATTTTTTTTAAATCCTCTATTTTGTGATGTAATCATTTTTGTAGTTTAGACATTAATTTTTTATATGCTTTTGTATCTAATATACGCTGTCTTTTCAATTCATCACAAATACTTACAAGCTCATTTCTTACACCCGTATGACCGGCTCCTTTACTTGCCATTAAGAGGTCAAATCTTTCTAATAATGCATTAGGGTCAGATGGGATTACCGTAATTCCTCTCCCTATATTAATCTTTTTCCAAATTTTACTAAGTATTCTTCTCCACTTAGGTGTTAAGTCGTTTTTTTTATAAGGTTTATGATTTTCTAATGGGTTGTTATTGTTATAAAGAGCATTAGTTCTTATCATTATGTCCTCATAATATTCTTCGTCAACATTATCATATTTTGTTTTGACTGGGTTTTTAGCAACAATTAATTCCCACAAACCTTCACTATCAGTATCATAATCTTGATCACCAACTAACACCAAGTAATTGTTAGAAATACCAACTTCTTTATCACCAATATATAATTTTTCATTAAATTCATAAAACCCAAACGTTGTATCAACTTCATCTTTATTATCATATCTTTTTAAGTGTTTTTTTGCTATTTTTCCAAGAAAATATGGGATTCTTGTACCTTTTCTTTTACTTTCTAATTCAATAATTTCCTGTTCTAAAGGGCTAAATTTTTCTGCATCATATGCTAATACGGAAGGAAAACCTTTTGAATTAATAATACTTTCTATTTTTTTTATTCCTAGATTAATAGGGTCTAGTTCTCCTTTAAGATCAATTGTTGTTTCTTTTTGTGTCTCTGTAACAGGTCTAAAAAACCTAGAAAGTTGTTGTTGATATTTAAGTCTACCTGTTTTCTCTTCAAGCTGATCATCATGAATTTTTTTTTTTAGTTTAAGATATTCTTTTACCATCAATTCCCTTTTTAAAGGGTCTTTTATCTTCAAAAATGACATTTTTTTTTAAAGTAAAAAAATTTTTTAATTTGTATTGTTTATCTCGCATGCACAAGAACACTTAAACTTAGGCGTTGGTAGTTTTAATTTGAATGGCTTCCATTGTGCCTTTCTACAAGTCTCCTGAATTCCTCCCGTGCTTCTATTCGTCCCTTCTCTATTAAACTCTCTGACTCCTCTAGCTTGCTTTTTTTCTTAGACTTACTCCTAATTTCTTCCTTCATTTGTTTGTATTTTTCCAATTCATCCATAATTAAAGTAAATTCTGAATGATCTATTTTGTTGTCTGTTATTGCTTTTGATATATGTGTAAGTAGTGTGTTTAGCTTTGAATCTGCTAACATTTTAATCTGAAGATGTTTTTCAGATTTTGTTCTGCTTCTTCTAACCACAAACTTACCCACTAAAGCGGCTAACCCAACAACTAAAGCACAGCCTTCTAGAACCATAGTTGCAGGTATCGCTACTACGGTTGATAGTAAAGCGATTCCCCCTGCTCCTGCGCCCAGTGCTATAACGGTTAGTCCAGCTTCTACATTGTCCACACTCTTACTAATCTTCAAGTATTTTTTACTTAGTTGCTCTCTTTCCCTAACTTCATTTTCTAGAAAAGTCTGAATTTCTGATATCTTTTGCAATCTAAAGGATTGACCATTGTCTTCTGCTGATATTATTGGTTCTAATGATGGTGCATTTGGTATGTTTCGTGCTTCTGGTAAATCTGGATAAATCTTTTCTTTTAGTTCCATTTTATTAACAAGCAACTTATTTTTAAATAGAATAATAAAGACGACACAAAAAGGTGTTTTCTTGTATTTTTTTTATTTTACCAGAGTTGTTTGTAATTGTTGCAACCATGTCATCCACCTCTTCTAACGTAACTTCATTTGTAATAGATAATTGATTAAGTTTAAGATTATAAGATAGAGAAGCTAAAACAAAACCTTTACTCATATTGAAGCCCATACCTAAAGCTATCGTCATCGTTTGTCCTCCTTCTATTACTAACGGTTGTTGAGTAAAAATATCCCATGTAACAGGATTAACTTTTTTAGCTGGATACTTAACTTCTACAGGTTTCCAAAAAATAGTTTTTGGTTGAACTATTTTATGTTTTCCATTTCCAAATTTATGTACATTCATATTTTTTAATTTATAATATTGCACCTAATATAGGAATATTAGCAAATGGGCTATTAGGTCCTAAAAGAAGACCTTTTCCATCATAAATTTTACCACCTTGTTTTAAATACAATCCATCACCGACGGAACTCAATCCTTTACCTTTGTATGGTTTAAGATATAAACCTTCACCATCAGTTTCTACTTGACATACACAGCCACCTTTCTTAAGATACAATCCGTTACCCATTGCTTTTTGAACACCTGAAGAAGCTAGACCAGATAGTGCACCAACTCCCAAAGCAGGTAAAACGGTCCTTGCTAATGTAGGTAAAACTGATGAAGCTAAACCAGCCAACAAAGGTAAAAATCCTCCCTCTACTTTCATGTTGTGCTTAAGTTGTCTAGGAGACATTCTAAACGTTGCTCCCTTTCCACCTTTATAAGCTTTTGTAAGTTTATTTACTTGTGAATTGGTTAGTGCTATTACATCATTACCATGTATATCTTCATGCTTTAAACGAATACTAGCTGGAGCTTTGTTTCTAAAAGAATGTAAAATTTTTTCTTTTTGTCCGTCTGATATATTTATTTTAGCGTTAATATAGTTTGTCATTTTTTATATTTATCTTGCTTCTCTTATATGAAATCTAATTGTTAAATTTTCCCCTCTAAGATTTAGTAATGTTCCATCTTGGTCTGTAATTGATACATTTAAATCATGTATTTCATTTAATGTTAGAGGAAGATAAACAAGGTTTACCGGGTTTTCTATTATTTTATATCCTGGTGATACATTAGGAAAAAAACTGTAAATCGTATTTCTTTGTGAGCCGTTAACATAACTACCTGAAATTAAATCTATATTAACTAGTAAGCTATTAATACTAAGAATATTTACTACATTTTCAGATTCATGAAATCCTTGTAGATATTTTGCTCTATTAAATCCTAATACTTTTCCGATACTTCTACCTTGGTTAAAATCTACCCGATAACCATTTTCAACATAAAGAATAGATTTTAAAGTATTAGTGTTTGCGGAGATATTAATATAATATTCTTCATTAACTAGGTCATAATGTCCCCTTTTCCTCATTTCTTGTTGTATTGTATCATTAATATCAGCTAAATCATAAGATCCCTCTGGTAATTTTAGTTTTACCCATGTTGCGCCATTGTCAGGTGAATAAACAAATGTGTTGTTGTTTTTATCAATATTAGGAAATGAATAGTAAGTTTCAAGGTTAACCAACGCCACTTCATATTCTTTATCTTTTTCTAATTTAAGTGGAGGATTAAGTATTGTTTTAAACTCTGTTTTGTTGTCACTTACAATAATTTGGAATGAAGTTTTATGTTCTGTGTTTTTTACTATCTTTTTAAGTAATTCTGCTTCCATTTTATAATTTGTAAAATATATTTTAAAATGAAAATATATTTTTAATAATAATCTATGTAATCTCGTGGTATGTAAAAGTTGTCAAAACCACATCTATATTTTCCATCATTACGGTTCTTAGTTAAATCTAACACTACAAAACCATGAGGTCTTTCCCAACATTTTTTACAAAAATTGATAAACTCTGTTTTAGTCATATCATCTCCTACATGATCACTATAAATATGGTTAAGATTTTTTAAGTCTTGTCTAAACAAGCATATTAAGTTTGCATTTTCTCTAATAGTTTGTCGTGGTAGTCTAAAATAATTTTGTGCTAGATAAAAACAATCAGTGTTACTATGTCTACCCCTTACATAATAGTTTTCACACTTGTTTTGTCTTTCTAAAAGTAAGTCATCAAATATCATTAAGTTTTTATTTGATGCATTTAAATCTCTTGGGTCAGGAACATCACTAGCATATTCAAAAAATTCACAATTGATATCAGATTTTTCCTTAATTGTTTTTGCCCATTCTTCAACTAATGCTGTAGGCGAAATATCTCGGTTTTGAACTTCATCTTTAAGTGAAAACAACCTTAGTATGTATTCTTTTGGTATTTTTTCTTCAAAGGCTTTTTTAAGTATACGATATTCTGGTTGAAACAAACTTTTACCAAAAACGCATAAGTTGTTATAATCTAACCAATCAGGTCTTAACAAAAGGTTAAGTAAAAGTGTAGTTTTACCACATCCTGATTTACCTACTATTAAACCCCTGATGCTCCTAGGTAAAAGGGGGTGATTAAATCTTTTTGCTAACGCTTCATTCCATGATAAATTAACAATATCCATTTTATATTAAAAAAAATTATTTAATATAAAAAAAATGTATTGCGTTAAATGTAAAAAGAAAACTGATACTACTGATATACAGTATACGGTAAGTAAAAATGATAAAAATATGATGCGTGGAAAATGTGTTGAATGTGGAACAACAAAAACACAATTTATTAAACAACAAGAAGGTGGGTCATTGTTAAACAAAGCAATCAATAACTTACCTGTTGAAATGCACTTACCTGGTCATAATTTTACTGGTCCCGGTACCAAGTTAAAGAAAAGATTAAATCCTGACTTAACACCAAAAGATTGGTCAAAGCCTGTAAATCGTGTTGACAAAGCAGCATATCATCATGATATTTGTTATCTTAAGCATAATGATACTAAAACACGTAATGATGTGTGTGATGCTAATATGCTTAAAGAGTTAAACGGTATCTATAATCCTACTATTAAGGAAAGAATGGAAAGAGGATTGGTTTCTTCATTGATAGGAACCAAGAAAAGATTTGGTATGGGTGTGAGTAAAAAAAAAATTTACTAGCAGAAGAATTACATAAACCTGTAAAAAGAAAATTTAAGAAAAGGAGAGTTAGAGTAAATGGTAACAATAAGATATGGGCAGCAGATTTAGTAGATATGCAAGCATTTTCTAAACTTAATCGTGGAGTAAAATTTCTTCTTGCTGTCATTGACATCTTTTCAAAATATGGATGGCTTATACCATTAAAGGATAAAACAGGGAAATCTGTTTCTGCTGCACTGAAGAGTATTTTTAAGGAAAGAAAGCCAGAAAAAATGTGGGTGGATCGGGGGAAAGAGTTTTATAACAAAGATGTTAAAGATTTGGTTGAATTGTATTCTACTGAAAATGAAGAAAAATCAAGCGTTGTTGAGAGATGGATTAGAACAATGAAAGAAAAAATGTGGAAGTATTTCTCTGCTCACTCTACAAATGTTTATATTGATGTATTACAAAATCTTGTTAAGGAATACAACAACACGATACATTCTTCTATTAAAATGACTCCAATTGAAGCAAGTAAGAAGAAGAATGAAAATAAAGTTTGGACAACATTGTATCCTGATTATGATCAAGTAAGGGAGGATATCAAACCAAAGTTTTCTGTTGGAGACAAAGTAAGGATAAGTAAAAAGAAAAAGACTTTTGAAAAAGGATATACTACGAGATGGACTGAAGAGGTTTTTACAGTTACAGAAGTAAAACATACGACGCCTATAACGTATAAGATTGAAGATTTAAATGGTGAAGAAATAAAAGGTTCTTTTTATGAGCCTGAACTACAAAAAACAGGCCAAGAGGTGTATAGGATAGAAAAGATTATTAAAAAGGGAAAAAAGAAATCTCTTGTAAAGTGGAAAGGTTATTCTGATGAGTTTAATTCATGGGTTGATAATAGTGCTATTGTAAATATTTAAGTATATAAAAATGGAAAATATTTTAATTGAAAATATAACTTTACCAAATAAACCATTAAGTAATTTTGAGCTTGAGGATGCTGCAAAAAAATTAAAAATAAAAAATTTTAGAGGAATATTTTTAAGAGATACCCTACCTAAAAAAGTAAAAAATAAAGAATGTGGTATATTAAATCTTGATGATGCGGGCGGACCTGGTACTCATTGGGTTGCTTGGTTTAAAGATGGAAAGAAAAAAATTTATTTTGATAGTTATGGTATACAACCACCTCTCGAAATTATAGATTATTTAAAAAGTCCAATACACTACAATACTGACCAATTACAACAAGCAGGTGAAGTATTTTGTGGACATTTATGTTTGTACATTCTTAAAGAATTGTGCTTGGGTAATAAATTTCAAGATATTTTAAATAAACTTTTTTAGCAATATTAAAAAATGCCTGTTGATAAATTTGGAAGAATGGATGAAGTTAAA
Organism: Tridacna gigas; assembly: GCA_945859785.2. Lineage (NCBI taxonomy): Eukaryota > Metazoa > Mollusca > Bivalvia > Cardiida > Cardiidae > Tridacna > Tridacna gigas. The sequence goes on from OX244029.2 coordinate 36,283,912, forward strand.
ACAAGCGGTGATGGCGTATCACTTGCTTACATCTCAAATAATTTTTTACGTAAAGATGGAACTACCCCCGTTACCGGTTCTATAAATATGGATGGTAACACATTAACGAGGGTTAGTAATCCAGTAAATCCGCAGGATGTTGCGACAAAGGATTATGTTGATAATACAGCAGGGGAAAGTCATGAATCACCACTATTAAAAGAAAATGGAAATTTTATTGCTACTGCTCCATTCAATATGGGTTTTAAAAAAATACATAATCTACATGACCCTGAAGAACCGCATGATGCTGCTACAAGAAGTTATGTGGATAAGGTTAGTAGAGAAAGTGTCATTGTTAAACGTAATGATGGAAGATTTGTTGCTACAGGAAATATAGATATGAGGAATTATGGGTTAATTAATGTCCTGTCACCAGCTGAACCTGATGATGTAGCAACAAAGGGGTATGTTGATAGTCAATCCTCACCATTTTTGTATAACCCTATTGATAACTTTTATACTGCAATAGGAGAAATATCTATGGGTAACCGGCGAATTCATTTTGTTGCTCCTCCAATTGAAAATAGTCATGCAGCGAATAAGCTTTACGTAGATAGCGTTATTGAGATGGCTACCGCAGGTGAAAAGGCTTTAACAAAAAACCAAGACGGGTCTTTTTCAGTGGCTGGTAAAATGGACATGGGTGGTAACTCAATTACTGGTTTACCAAATCCAATAAATCTTAACGCTGCTGCTAATAAAAATTATGTTGATAATGGTGGTGCCATTGTAAAAAATCCAAATGGAAGCTTTACAGCAATATCTGATGTAGATTTTCAAGGTTTTTCTATAAAAAACGCAGCGATGCCTGTAGATGAGAGTGATTTAGTAACAAAATCCTATGTGGATGGAAGGGTATCGCTTCATAAAACAATTATAAGCGTGTGTGCCGAGGAGCAAGGTCCTTTAGCAAACGGCCAATATGAGTTTTCTTTTGGTAATGGAAGTGCCGGAGAAAGCCATGGAATGGGGGGTTATTGTATGTCTGCTTCTGGTAGAATTATAAGAGGGACTTTAATGGTTGTTAAGGGAACCGGTATTCTAAAAGAAGAGGCAAAAGTTAATATAGTCGTAAATGGAGTTGAACAGATTAACTACACCATAGTAAAAAAGAAAGGAGAAGGTTGTAGTTGTGTAGTTTTCCCACAACCTTTAGAAATAGACCAATGTGATGTTATAAACTTTATAACACGATCTACCAACCCTAATTCTAAAAATGCATATTTAACAATACTGATAGAGTTAGACTTGTAAAAGAGTTAAATATTTAACCCAGTAAAGGGTTAGATATTTTAAAAAAATAATAATATAAATATGCTTATTGTCGCTGTTGATGTTACCGGATGCGTATACTATATGTCATAGTCTTTATCCTGTTTCTTAAGCCAGTCAGCAAATCCTGCTTTCATAAGTTCAATAAAAGATACCATAGCCATATCTTGATTAAAATCTTCTTCTTTTTCATCCTCTTTAATAAGTTCAATAAAATCTTCTGCACAATCTTTGGTATACTCATCAAAGTAATACATTATGTCTTTTTTAACATCTTTCACTTTGTATAGGAAGTTAGACTCTATTTCTTCATAATAATCTACTTCTAAATCATTTAAATCAAGATACTCAACATGATCTAATCTTGTTTTAGGGCAATACAATCGTATGCAGACACATCTTTCCTTATAGTCTATCCATAACTCTGCTTCGTCAAAATCATATTCTTCATATTTAGATTTGTTTACTTCTCCCCAGTCTTTTACATGATCCGGATACCCTTTGTATTTACTTACTATTTCTTTTGCTGTTGTTAGTAACCATTTCTCTTTCTCTGTGTGGTCGGTTCTTTCATATTCTTCTTTATCATTGAAATGTTCCCATTCGACTGAGTATAGTTCTTTTGTTTCTGTTTTTCCTAAACCTGTGTAAAGGTCAACACGGAAAGTGTTGGTTTCTGGGTTATAGTTTTTATAACGGAAAGCCATCTCAGTTTTATATTCTGGATCGTCATATGGTGAAGCATTAACTCCATCGTATTCTGTTTGTTTTTGATTGTTTATTTGTGTAGCACTTGTCATTATGCGTTACCTACTCTATCGGTGAAATGTATTTACTTAAATTCAAAAAATTTTTGTATTTAGACAAAAAATTTAAAATTTTAGAAAAATATTTTTTTTATTAAAAATCTTAAGCCCTCCACTAACTCATAAACCGGTTAGCTGGTTAACTGATGCATTGGTTAGCTGGTTAACTGATGCGTCTTGTTAAGTAGTTAGCAGATGCGTTGGTTAGCTGGTTAGCTGATGCATTGGTTAGCTGGTTAACTGATACAATGATGCAATGATGCAATAACGTGAGATGATGAAATTTTTTTTAAAAAATTAAAAATTTTTTTTGAATTTTTTTTAGGAACCTTCTTTAGAGAACATAGAGGACATATTTAGGAACCTTTTTTTAGAGAACATTTAGTTATGAGACGGTATGAGACGGTATAAAACGGTATGAGACGGTATAAAACGGTATGAGACGGTTTTTACGGCAAACTGGTATGAGACGGTATGAGACGGTATAAAACGGTATAAAACGGTATGAGACGGTTTTTACGGCAAACTGGTATAATATACACTACTTCCATTGTTTCAACGATCCTGACGAAGAAGTTGTGAAACAAGTTGGCTTCTTTAAAAAAGAAGCCAGGAGAGGTCAGCATCAATGTTTTAAAATAGTTAATTGCTTTTAATATCTATATATTTTGGTACATGTATATGACTGCCGCTGTGTAGAAAGAAGAAACCTCTTATGCATTACATGACAGACACGTGACCTTCTTCCCACGTTTTTAAGTCGTGTGATCTTTTCCTGCGGTGTTCTCTTTTTTAACGAAATTCTTTTTTTGTGTGTGTGTAGCTTTATTTGTTTAATGAAAAATTACAACTACTGGAAAGGTCAGTTGCAATCAAATCAATACAACAAATTCTTTTTGAAATCCGTCATATAAAAACAAACCACGTTTATTTCCTACTCCAGTTTTTTTTATTTCGGTTTATTTATAAAACCATGACGAAACAGACTGTGTATCAGAACAATTTCGCAAAAAAGCATGGAGTTAGGCAGCAATTTCTGACGCAGTCTGCCTTTTAATCTCACCACTGTTGGAGAGGTCTGATGACCTCTCCAATAATGAGAGTAATAACAATATAGCTCTGACTAATAGGTACAACAAGAACCGTTGCATGCCGACGGATACTCCCATAAGTTGCCTTGTCACTTGATCATGAAAAGTATTCAAAGGACCGTAACTCCTGTAATAGTCCATCAATCATAATGCAAATTGCAGGGAGACAAGTTATTATCCTCGGAGGGCTTCTATTGGTTGAAAAGTGTTGAGGGAGAGATGGACACAAAATTGTGTGTACAGGTACTTTTGCGGACAGCATAGATCAAGGTTAAACTGCAAAGAATGTGCTGTCTGATCTTGGATCTACACTGTCCAACACAGATAATTTTGCGACGTTAGGAACAAGGAAATCGTAATACATATTTTTGCTGTTTGCTGCAAATTTTCCCTTTAAAATGCAGCAGTTAATATTAGACCATTTGACATGAAAAAAAAAAAAAGAATCTGAAGCAAACTGACTATTTATGAAGAACGAGTGGTATAATCCGCTACACCTATGCAATGTAAACGGTCTTCGATGAAGACAAAACCCCCTATGAGCGACTTTTATTCGTTCTGCATCAGAAAAGATATCCTTTTGTCACAATCTTCTCACATCTTTCCATGTATTAATTTATTGTACACTAGATATACAAACTCAATCTAGTTCGACAGTTCAAAATACATGTAAAACCCACTGAGAATAAAAAAGATTTTTCTTAAATCTAATAGGCTTGGCTAAAAAAAAAAGAAAGAAATCAAAGAAGCGGACGGTATAGGTCCAAGATCAGACTGCACACTCAGTGCAGTCAAATCTTGATCTATGCCATCCGCAAGGGCCCCAGCCTTCGCTTCATGATGGTGAAAGGGTAAAACATTCATTGGTGCTAACTGTCCACGTTTTACAAGATTTTACAAGAATGTTTTCAGAGTCGTCTGCTGGATTTTTTTTGTCAGGAGCTGTAGGCCTAATTAGTTTACAAAAGGTTACTTGCCTGGCTGTCCAAACCCACGAAAAATATAGTCAAGAAGAACAAAACGGACCACAATGGTGGTAACGGCATTTGGCTGACAGCTTTCGGGTACGTTAGAAACACAAGCCCGGGACTTGATCAATAGAAAACGGGAACTACGGCGAGTGGCCATAAATATTTCATCACTGTCCGAATCGCTTTTTACATGTATTTGCATATCTACTTTTTTCACAGACTATTCATTGTTGGTTAGATAATTAAGTTGCCGTAGTGAAACTTCAATGAAAATAAAGCAAAATAAATTCGACACTGAATTATACATTTTAATACTGGATACAAATGGAATATTATAGGTGTATTAGATCTTACATAAGTGTTTATTTATTATCATTTTTATCGAGCAAGTTGACTAAGATTAGATCTATATGACGCGAGCCTTTGCGAAGTCATGTAGATATACATTTTAGTTAATGACTTTAGTAAAAATGATTAATACGTAAACACAAATGCGAGATTCTATTTATCACTTAAAACCAAAGATAGACAAACAAGTATCCTGCATCATCACCTTTAGCCTATATTCCGTTCACGGGTCCATGTTTACCGATGTAGTTCGGTTTGAAATGAGTACATACGCAAGACGATAGCACTGTGACAATTTCATCGCAAGAAGAAGTACAAATTCCTGCACGTGTTATGGTTGGTGTCGCCGGCTTCAGGCGCCCATAGCTACAAATTAGCCAGAACCGGGACCCCAAAAAAGATGACACACTAGCGCCAAAAAAAAGGTCATGGGTTTAATACACTGCTGGATGAGGTTTAATGTGATAAAAGAAAATTCGTAAAGGGTATATTGCACTGAAAAGAATGTAGGATATATGATAAAGTGTTTAATTATATACCTATTTGTTTTCCGCCCAAATACATGCATGGAAGTGATAAGATTCGACACGATGGAAAAAATTCGTACCCAGAGAGTGCCAAATACGGTTCCTAATATAGTACGATGACGTATTCTGCTTGCGAACTTCTCAGGGCTATGGTTTCCGATTTGATTGGTCAACAAGTTACAAAATATCATTTATCTACCATTCATACTTGTGACGAAGTTTTTACCTACTAAACCAGTATTAATTTTTTTAGGAATTAGATCCATTTTGATTAAACGCGCGTCTCAGCTCATCAAAAAGCATAGTTTTTATTGATTCAGAATCAGTGAAATTTATAGTATGTTAAAGTGTTAATGTCAAGGCACATTGTTTTCTTATGAAATATAGACCAGTTCAGGGTAAACCAACCTACTGATTATGATTATTGCCTGGCTAGGTCAACTATATATGTAGTATTTAGATTTGTTTGTCTGTTTCTGTCGCCGTTTCAACATAATTTCGGTTATACAATACTGGTCATTGCACCTATCCATGAGTAGTATAGGAGGGTAGACCTCGGACAAAAACCGTTTTGTCCGAGGTCTACCCTCCCTGAGTGCCATTTTGTCCGAGGTCTACCCTCCCTGAGTGCCATTTTGTCCGAGGTCTACCCTCCCGGGGAGGCAAAAGACCGGTCAAAATATCAAACCGGAAGTAGATGTCCGCTTTTTCTGCCCCCCCATGCCACGGTCAGAGCCCCTTTTTAACTATCTCTGTGAAAAGGGGTCTTAATGCATCTGCGCGCACGCGCGCACGGATCGTAATGATATGGTTCGGCAGAGGCTATCGTTGGACTTAGTCTTTTTTCTTCATCGGAGATAGATGTTCACCATCTTTGACGCGACTGGGGGTCCTTTTTTTAAACCATGGTCTGTGAAAAGGGGTCTTAATGCATCTGCGCGCACGCGCGCACGGATCGTAATGATATGGTTCGGCAGAGACTATCGTTGGACTTAGTCTTTTTTCTTCATCGGAGATAGATGTTCACCATCTTTGACGCTGCAGGGATCCTTTTTTTAAACCGTGGTCTGTGAAAAGGGGTCTTAATGCATCTGCGCGCACGTGCACGGATCGTAATGATATGGTTCGGCAGAGACTATCGTTGGACTTACTCTCAAAAAGACCGGTCAAATTGTCAAAACGGTGGTAGATGTTCACCATTTTGACGCGGCAGGGGTCCTTTTTTTAACCATGGTCTGTGAAAAGGGGACTTAATGCATCTGCACGCACGCGCACGGGTCGTAATGATATGGTTCAGGCAGACACTATCGTTTGACTTAGGCTTTTCTCTGTCATCGTTGGACTTAGTCTTTTTTCTCCGTCTTCGTTCGCCTCAATCTTTCTCTATTACCGTTGGACTTAGTCTTTTTTCCCACGATATGGGTTATTTCCCCCTCCTCAGCTTGGCTCAGGCAAATACCATCGTTGGACTTAGTCTTTTTTTCCGTCTTTTGTTCGCCTTAGCCTTTCTCTATCACCGTTGAACTTAGTCTTTTTTCCGTCTTTTGTTCGTCTCAATCTTTCTCTATCACCGTTGGACTTAGTCTTTTTTCCACGATATGGATTATTTCCCCCTCCTCAGCTTGGCTCAGGCAGAGAGTATCGTTGGACTTAGTCTTTTTTCTCCGTCTTCGTTCGCCTCAATCTTTCTCTATTACCGTTGGACTTAGTCTTTTTTTCCCACGATATGGGTTATTTTCCCCTTCCTCAGCTTGGCTCAGGCAAATACCATCGTTGGACTTAGTCTTTTTTTCCGTCTTTTATTCGCCTCAGCCTTTCTCTATCACCGTTGAACTTAGTCTTTTTTCCGTCTTTTGTTCGTCTCAATCTTTCTCTACAGTCGTTGGACTTAGTCTTTTTTGAGTTGTTCTTTGTCTCTATTACCGTTGGACTTAGTCTTTTCTCCACGATATGGGTTATTTCACCTCCTCACCCACCGTTGGATTTAGTCTTTTTTCCACGATATGGGTTATTTCACCTCCTCACGCTGGTTCAGGCAGAAAGTATCGTTGGACTTGGTCCTTTTTTCCGACTTTGTCCGCCTCAATCTTTCTCTATCATCATTGGACTTAGTCTTTTTCTTCGGCTCCTAGCTGTATGATCTTTAGATATCTGTCTGACGAACTCAGTCTTTTTTTAAAAACTAGCTTTAGGGGATAAAGACCGTATTGTTTTGTAACTTGTCTATAAGATCTGAGAGCTGAGTTTATTTATAGCACTATTTTGTCGATTTGATTGAATTAGTCAGACAAGATTTGACACCTTTATGCTATATGCTATCTTCTGAGTTGGTCAGAGATGGTTTATAGTATAAATCCTTACCATACAAGCATCGTGTTGGGTTAACCTTGTTTGAGTTAATTCGAATTGGAGAATATCGTTTGGAATGTAACTCTTGGAATGTAACTCTTGGGATGGTACTCAGTCGTAAAATTGACAAGTCTCGAAGATAGGACTTTCTGGAATGAATGTTAGCTCTGAAAAGAGCTGTTTTTATCATTCTCTGGATTGGAATTAAATTAATCATTCGAGCAAGTTAATTCCAAAATCAGAGAAAGATAGAGGATTCTAAACCTCTTCATCATCAACTCATTGGTTGGTTGATATCACAGACTCCCCAAAGATTGGATCATCAGTTGGCATAACCCAAAGATCGGGGTAGAAATTAGGTGCTGGGTTCTGGGTATAGGGGTTATACCCTTGTCTTGCAGAGAACTCAGCCGACGTCTTTGTCTTTTGGCGTTTTCTCTTCTCCTCATTCCTTCGACTTTTACCAAATAGTCCACAGCAGAATCTGAACAAACCCATCGTGGAAATGAAATGGCATATAGAGAAATTTGCTGGTTTTATAGCTTGGTGGAGGGTTTGACCTACTTTTCGTCTTGAAATTAAGAGTACGAACGTGGGCGAGACCATGTAGATAGAATATAATGTACTATATGATCTATCTACATTTTTTCCAAGACTGATATTTTGTGGAGGAATTATCTTTGTGGAAAAAAGAATGAAAAAACACCATTTAAACAGTATAACTTTTATTTGAACAGAACTGAACAATGAACTGAGCAATGAACATATTTACAACAAACACATAGATAAAAGAACTATTATACATTTATATACTATTTGTGGGGAAAAAGTCTCTGAGCTTTATTGAATAGAATTCCATACTGCTGATTGAACCATAACACTACATCTCGATCGTTTCGTCGATGTTCCGTTGAGAGGAATTTCTGTTGAAGATATTTCTGTATGTTGTATCCTCTGGCGGCAGCATCCAATACGAAGATACAGTAAAATCCGCAAACTTTTCCCTGTGGACTCTGAAGAGTTTGTCGATTGTATCTCCACGAATAAGAATGATTGTCTAAAAAGTTAATGATTTCTGGCTCAAGTGGTGGTAGTCCGTAGGGATCAAAGTATAGTACATCACCATTATTGTTGAATATCACGGCTACCCAATGTTCTCCTGGACCGGTTGATTTCTCTGTGTTCACAATGTAGGCTTTCACATGATCCGGTTTTTGTCGAGGTAAGTGATCTTTTGCACAGACTTTTGCCTGTAGATTTTTTATCCACGTTCCATGATCCAATATGTATTGAATTTCAGAAGTATACATTTTACTAATCACTTTCTTCCCAGGATTGTTTTACTTTGTCACACCAGTATTGTAACCACGACTCCGTGAATTCAGATAAAATGTTTTGTTTTATATTTCGCCATAATCTGTAGGCTTCCACATAGTCACTTTCATCGAGTTTCATTTCTATGAGTTCAGGATACCATTTTTCCATGATTTCGTATGGATTTAATTCCATCATGGCTTTTTCTATGAACATATCTGTATGTTCTTGTCTATCCTTGAATAAACACAGTTCATGCTGTGTTTGACTGGGATGATCCACTTGACATCCGTAACACTGGTTGGTAACTTCACTGACAATAAGATTTTTTAATTTTTCAGTCATATGTTTTTCGAAGCTGTTGTGAATGTCATTTTTCCGAGTAGAGATGCACTTCGACACAGAATATTTCACTTTTTCTGCTTCTTCTCTAAGTGTTATAGCAAATCTGAGTCCCAACATTGTTTTTTAGTTCTTTAGTCCTGTAGATAGTCCTGAAAAGGGCTGTTTTTCAATAGTCCTGAAAAGAACTGTCGTTTTCGATATTATATTCCTTAGTCCTGAAAAGGACTGTTTTTTGTGAAAGCTATCTTTTTGATCAGAGAGTTTCTGTTGGTTTTTCCAGGCTTAATAATCTGTGATAACTTCTCTCAAACTGTTGATTTCAATCTGATTGTCAAATTCAGCAAAGACAATAACGTTGATAGCTGCTGCCAGAGCTTGACCAAACTGAAGTTCAATTCGAAGATTTCCAGTTTTTATAGGATGAAGTTGTCCTTCTTCACTACCTTGATCCGCTGTCAAATCGTATCCCCACAAACAGTATCCACCAACATAGTCTTCTTTACCAATATTAAATGATTTATTAAGTGCTAAAGATGAGTTAGCCTGATACAATGATAGAAAGGATTTCAAATACAATCCTGCTTCAAAGTTAGGTTCAAAGGGTCTGTTATGAATACTGTGACCATTACATGATACATCAATTTTTGACAGATTAAAATGTTGAAAGAAAAATGGATTTCTGTTATAAGCCCCATTATAATCAGTATTTGCTACCATTGCAATGAAAATGCGTTTTGGAAGTTGTCCTTGAAACAGATGATCTTCAACTTTAGACTGAAGACCTGTAGAAATGGTAAAAGTTTTTACTTCAACCCTGCGAATAGGAATTTTCATGTTTTGCTGAGCAATAACATGATTTAGATCATTTGCAACAACAGGCAACAATTCGACATTTCGCACATGAAGACTGACTGTTTCCAGTACAATTTTTGGATCTGGTGCACCAGTACCTCCTGTGAGACAAAAGTTTAGCGAAGACCTGTTTAATCTAAGTCTGATTTCAATACCATTGGGTAAATATTTTTCTTGTTGAAACAGATCAAGATGCAAGCGTCCAAAAAGTTCGGCGGTTCTACTTCGTTCAATTTCACGCATTCTAGCTTGTAAACCTTCATTAGTTCCATCATGGTTGAGTGAATTGAAATGAGCAGAGGTGTCTTCAATCCAAAGATTACCAGCTTTCAAATGCGTAGTCTTGCTGTCAGAATTATATGACATAAGATTTTCGATATATGCTCTGTATGGATAGGTATCTGAATTGCTGGTGATTAGTTTATTATTTAGATACAAATCGACACTGCTAAACAAACTGTGCAGGAAGTTGTTTACAGGGGCCACATTTGCATTGACATCTAAATCAGCACCGTCAGCTTGAACGACTTTGTATTTGACATACAAATACGATTGTGACAGATCTGTCCAATGTTCAGTTTGAGGTGGTATGATGAATTCTATCGGTGCATTGTTTGCCAAAGATGATATTGGGAAATGTTCAATCCATTGACTTTCTTGCATCGTTGTCATTGTAGGTGGTACAGAAAGAACATCAAGTTCTGACTTACTGCATTCACAAGAACCGTTTTGCATCATTTTTATATAATTCAAGTAAATGAATTCAATATATTAATCCAATATATTAATCAAAGATATCAAGAGGTCGTCTGTCTCTTTGCCTTATGATCTTACCACTGCGAAGGCGGTAGGGGGAATGACGTGGTTTTCGTGATTTTCTTTTATTTATCCCTGGTATTACCTTTTCTGCTAGATCATGAATGGCTTGTTTTCCCCTTGAAATTACAACTTTTTTGGGGTTTTTGCCACGTAAAAGGATATCTTCTACTACACCTATTCCTTGTTTGATTCCTTCTTTTTTCACAGCATTAAAACCAGATTTAATCAACGGTTTAAGCAATGGAGTCACTACTTTAATTGCCGATTTAAATAGCGAACCTAACCCATAGCCATACTGATGTTTTACACCACGATAAACTGGTAGCATTTTTTAAATGATTTTCAATGATTGTCAGTTAAACGTTGCCTGAAATGTAACTTCACTATTGTCTTACCAGTAATGAAATGAACCGGTATACCTAAATCCCCTGTTATTTGAATGTGAATATGATCGAAATCGGATTTCGAAACGGGAATATAATGCGGTATTGTAATTTCATGATTGGTATGTTGAGAACCATAACCATTTTCAATCAAATCGGATGTTTTGAAAGGCAGAACACGAAGTATGGGAGCAAGTGTATCACCCACTATAGTGTGTTCAGCAATATCTGAATAAATATACAGATGATTGTAGCCAGCATCAATGTTTGGATTATATTTAAAGTATTTGAAAATATTTTTACCCTGAAAAAATGTATCATGTTTGAATTCTGGTGATCCACCCAGTTTTAAAAACAGGGATGGATGTAATTTGATCCCTGTTTTTATAATATTATTAAATATAATTTTCGGACGTTTGGTTGAAGATGAATAAGTGATGAACACACCCGACGAATCCTTACGAAGAGCAGGACCTATAGTGGATTGAATCACATCATTGATCGTCTCTATAAGATGTTCAGGTGAAACGTAACTCCCGGCTGGAAAGGAAAATCGAATTGCCCATTTTATTATATCATTTCCACTATTTCGTCTTAATGGAATTATTTGTATATTATCTCCTCTTTTGTCTATCTGTGATATTAATTTGACTAATTCGTTATCCGTTGTTGTAAGATCGAACTCTGCTTCTTCTGCACTTATGTTTAAGAACTGAGAGGGAGTAATAAGTTGAACTAGTGCGACTTCCCAAGTTTCCTTGTCAATATGAACTGTCTTTGGTAAATGAACCTTAAAACAACATTGGGTGTTGTTCGGATAAAGGTCCATGGAACTATCACTGGGTAGAGTGAGATAAAACGAATTCATTTTTTACTATCAATCCACCCTGACTGCTTTTGTTCTGATCTGCTGAATTTTAACCCTGGTGATGGAAGAATATATCCAAGTGAGCTGCTTAACAGGATCAGCCACAATTCACGATCTTGACTTTGAATACTTAAATGTACTATTGAGGTTGCAATAATTGCATAAATGACTAAAATCTGTGAAATATAGGTAAACTGATTCTTTGGGACACGATTTCCACAACAATTGTAGTTCTTACTGATACTACTACTACTACTGCTATCGAAGTTTTCTATTCCGAACTTTTCTTCTATTCCAGACTTTTCTGTTCCACACTCAATGTTTGACTGTGGATTCATTATGAATGTGGTGACTTTTTATAACTTTTTCTTAAGTTATAAGATTTTTTTTTAATAAGAAAAGATGTTTTCACAACACCAAAATAGGATTACACCAAACAGGATTACACCAAATAGGATTCTGGTATCCAACTTTGAAATTTTTTTGGATAACCTTTCCAGTTGACTTTTATTTCTTTGATTAATTTTTTACCCTTACGTCTTGTACGTCTATCAAGAACTGAGTCAATTTCATAAATATCATCATCTTTTATTAATTGAAGTTCATATTCATAATAAGTTCCCAAAATCTGTTCTCCCAGTAGATCTTTTACTTTATAGGTAATAGGCGAAAATGTTTTGTTGACATGACTGATTTCAAATATTTCTTGCGTCCAATTTGGTAAATAACCCTTATCAAATGTACGTTTTGTTTTATTGATTCGAACATGATCTCCAATTTTGAATTTCGGCTTTTTTGTCATTACATTTGTCGGTAATTGAGGATACAGATTTCTTGAAATCTCTGCCTCATTGGATTTTGTTACCATTACAGGAGATGTTTTTATACTTCTGTGAAAAGTATGGTTGTAATTCTTAACTAAAGAATTCAATACGTCAATGTAACGTCTTGTTTTCTTGTACGTAAAGTATTTCCACATTCTCGTTTTCAAAGTTCGTTGAAATCTTTCAACAATGCTTGCTTTTGTCTCTGGGTTTTCAGTGGTGAAAAAATGAATCTGATTCTTTTTCAAGTAGTCTTGAAACGATTTGTTTTTGAATTCCGAACCTTTGTCTGTTTGAAGCGCTAAAGGTTTTCGTTTTGATTTCTGAACGATAGATTGAAATGCTTTGATTAAAGTTTTACCCGTTTTGTCTGGAATAGGGATAACCCATGAAAATCTCGAAAACACATCAATCACACAAAGTAAATATTTCTTGTTATTATTTTGTTTTGCTAAATGTTGCATGTTAGCCAAATCAGCCTGCCATTGATAATCTATACCACCTACAATAGTTTTTCGTCTTTTGAAACGACGACGAATCGGTTTGTGTAAGGTGTAGGTGGATTCACCCTGTAACCATTCTTGAACATCTTTGTATCTTATTCCTTTCAAAACAGATTTCGCAGCGTGATACAATTGCTTTACTCCACTAAATGCAACAGTACTTTTAGGATCATAAAACAACTTTCTTAACACGTAATCAAGTTTTGACTTTACCATGCCTCCCATGACTGAAGTGTTTTACGGCTCGGAGTCTTTTTTATAGACTTTGGGGGAGTTAGCAGTTCTTTAACATAGAATTGCTTCAATCGTTCTCTTTCTTCAGGTTTCATGTATGAAGATTTTTCTTTTATTCTTTTCATACTTCTTTTTATAGGAGTTAGCTTAGTACTTTTTCGTACACTTTTTGGTGTGTGAAATAAGTTATCGGAATCTCCATAGGATTCTGCATGGGAATCTTCATCTTCGCTCAATGATTTACTCGGTGATTTATCATGGACTTTTTGTATCCATTTCCATCTGTTCAAATTGCCAATAACTTCTTGAGGTATATTACTTTCATGTAATGCCTTTGAAAATGTTTTCCATCCTCTGGGCTCGATACCTTTTCTTTGACGTATCGCATCATTGATAAGATCAATAATATTGGAACCATGGATGCGTGTACCTTTATATGACACCACCCCTTGTTCGTCCCAAGTTAAATTATCGTTGTCTTTTATCATACTCAAAAGTAACTCAGCTTTTCTTTTCATGGTTTTTGGTACACTTTGCAAAATTCGATCATATAAGACAACAGATTGCAGTCCAACAGATGCTGATCCCTGTACACTATCATCAGTTTTTGGAAGAAAATTGATCGAAGTTGGTTTTGTTTTCTGAAGCGAATTTTGTAACTTAATCAAAGTTTCGCCATATCTTTGAGCCTTTTCTGTTTCTGACAGATCGGTACTTTGTAAAATCTGACTCATATCTTGTCGAAGATGTGATGCATCTGCAACTTGTGGATTAGGTGGTAAACGAGGTTTTTGAGCTTGTTCGGCTTTCCATCGTTTCATATTTTCTAAGACCTGGAAAGGCACGATAACCATTTTTCTAACAGACATAATTTCTTATCTATAAGATTTTTTATCTACAAGATTTTTTGTCTACAAGATTTTTATCTATAAGATTTTTTTCATTGAAAATTTTTTATCTACAAGGCTTTTAGAGCTCCTCCTATTCCTCCGATAACGGCTTTTCCTAACAAAGGTAATAATGCAGGTGCAAGCAATGAAAGAAATCCACCTTTTTGATTTAAAATTTGTTTTTTATCTTTTACAGAGACCGATTTTGAAGCTAAACGTCTGAGATGTTGTCGGCTTGAATACAACTTCTTCTTCTGATCTGGTGATAAATGTACATTGCCTTTTAAAACATTATGACAGCATTCCGATATACACCTTATCGCTTCTGAGGGTGAATCTTTGACAAGCTTTTTACGTATTTTTGGTGTAGCCTGTATCATGGCCATAACCATCGATCCGTGTTTTTTTATCAGAGGTCTTTTCTTCATGTTGACTTTATCACTATTTCACATCAAATGAAAATAAAAGTTCCATGTCACTATCATTTATACCTGATGTTTTATCATACTGTCTTTTTTTTTACAAAAGAAAACTACGAATCGGAATCAGTGAGTTCTTCATCCTCGCTTTCTTCTACATCTGACCCTCTGTCGGGCAGAGGAATGGTTCTTCCACCACCAAGATGAATCAGACGGTTGTCATAGTCAACACGATATTTTCCTGTGTCAAGGTTATATTGGATTATATCCCCAAACAGTCGATCTTCTGCCTTTCTACCTTTTTTATATTTAGCTAATGTATTTGGAGACCATGAGGCGGATGGAATGGATTGAAACTTCAATTTTTTCCCTGGTTCTATAAATTGTGAATACTTTGTTCTGAGTTTTTGCATTCTTTCACTTAATAGTTCCTTTCTGGATTTCGGATAGCGTTGATGTTCTGAAATGCTGCTTCCTACAGGACTTCGCATAGTAACAAATCTTTCATCAATTATAGGTGGTGAGGTGGTGGTTCTTTCATCAATCATAGGTGATGAGGTGGTAGTTCTTGCATCAATTATAGGTGGTGAGGTGATAGTTCTTGCATGCGTTTTCGGGGGTTTTCTCTTCTTTGGAGATTTTTTCTTCTTTGGAGACTTTTTCTTCCTTGGAGAATTTTTCTTCTTTGGAGATTTCCTCTTTCGCGGAGCACGTTTTCGAGGTTGCCTTTCACCCCCAAATTTCCTAACGGTTTTAGTTCCATCCCATCTCAGTAAACTTCTGATAATAACACCACCTAGAAATCCACCACCTCCAGGTTTTAAAATAATTCTACGTTTAATTTCCTCATCAATATTCGGATCTGCTAACTGCTCGATATCTGCTCTATGTTTTGTCATATACGTGGTGGTTTGTTTTGGTAATTTGATTTTATCTTCAATGATGTTTTGTGCTGCCAACGTAAACCATTTTAAAATTTCTTTTAATCCTGCTTTCAACACAGATTCTCTTTCATATCTATTGGTTTGTTGACTTAAATTTCGCAAAGCAGCTAAAATTGAAGTTGGTGTGGTTGGTAAAGCCATGTTTACTCACTGTCGCCTATTGATAGAATGACAATATAAATTAAAATGAAGTCATTTTTATTTTAAAAAAAACATTGTAACGATTAAGCAGGGGAATAAACGGTTGGACCTCTTTCGTCTTCTTCATAACGATGAAATATATCTGTTCGCAGTCTTAATTCTTTATTTGTTCGTGAATGGAAATCGATGACAAGATATCCATGATCCACCGATGTAGCATCTTCATAAGCAGACAGTAAATGTGGGGCTTGCATTTGGTGAGCTAGTGTTTTAATCTGATTTTTATCTCGCTCATTTCGAAATAAAATCATGTATCTTGAATTAAGACTGATGGTTCGACTCGATTTCGATTGTTGAAACATATTTTGTGTGATATAAATCACGGTTGCATTACGGTGATGTCCTTTTCTTGTAAACCAAAGTTTAATTTTTTCCTCATCTTTTTCACCCAGCATATCATCAAAGACGATTAAATGCGGTATAGATACATCGCTGACAAGCTCGTTTTCATCGTCAGGAATTCCTTCCACGAATTTTATTAATTCAAACTGCGAATTGAATTTCTCATGCATAAGATTGTAAGCATACTGCCATTCTTTGTAACACCAGACAACTCTTTCAGGAACGATATTGAACAAATCTTCTCGATAGTCAATTAATTTATGAACAAAGACTGTCTTTCCACAACCACTCGGACCTGTGATGAAAATATTACAAGGATGTTGAAATAAAATAGCTTGTACATCCACCTCCATGATTTCTTTACTTTTCTCTTTAAGGATTAATAATAAAATGACAACATAAATAACGATGAAAGCATTTTTATTCAATCATTTCTTCAAAAAAAGATCAGTCTTGGAAATTGTAGATAGATCATAACATTTTATGTGAATGAATTTTTACAGTACGTTATGTTCTATCTACATGCTCACCTACCGTTCGTACTCTTAATTCAAAGACAAAAGCAGGTCAATCCCTCCACTAAGCTATAAAAATCCAGTGAACTTTTCCTATAATCATTCATCTCTCGTTTCTCGAGTAGTGCAAATAAATTATAAAGTATACCAAGACGAGAAAAAAATCAAATATGGAGCAGGTAATTTTTCAATTTTTAAAAAATCTTGCAGAGAGAGAAAAAACTTTTTTTGGGCGATAGAAAAAATTTTTACGATTAAAAAAATCTTGCAGAGAGAAAAAACATTTTTATCGATAGAAAAATTTTTTCAAAAAATCTTACAGAGAAAAATTTTTTCAAATAAAAAATCTTACAGTCAAATTTTTTCGATAGAGAAAATTTTTTACGCTTAAAAATTTCGGATAAAAATTTTCGGATAAAAATTTTTTACAATTTAAAAAAAGTTTTGCAAATTAAAAACTAGGGTCGAATAAAACTAGGGAGGAATAAATCTAAGATCGGGTAAGTCTAGACGAACTGATTTCCGGGAAATGCCGGAAAAAAACCCACACTCAGATCATATAATCAGGCAATGTCTAAAGATCATACTGCTAGGAGCCAAAGAAAAGACTAAGCCCAACGGTGATAGAGAAAAGGTTGAGACGAACAAAAGACGGAAGAAAAGACTAAGTCCAACGGTGATAGAAAAAGATTAAGGCAAATAAAGACGGAAAAAGACTAAGCTCAACGATACTCTCTGTCTGACCCAGCGTAAGTAGGGAATATAGTCCATATCGTGGAAAAAAGACTAAGTTCAACGGTGATAGAGAAAGGCTGAGGCGAACAAAAGACGGAAAAAAGACTAAGTCCAACGATACTCTCTGTCTGACCCAGCGTAAGTAGGGAATATAGTCCATATCGTGGAAAAAAGACTAAGTTCAACGGTGATAGAGAAAGCCTGAGGCGAACGAAGACGGAGAAAAAAGACTAAGTCCAACGATCCTCTCTGCCTGACCCAGCGTAAGTAGGGGATATAGTCCATATCGTGGAAAAAAGACTAAGTTCAACGGTGATAGAAGATTGAGGCGAATAAAGACGGAAAAAAAAGACTAAGTCCAACGATGATCTCTGCCTGAACCAGCATGAGGAGGGGAAAATAACCCATATCGTGGAAAAAAGACTAAGTTCAACGGTGATAGAGAAAGGCTGAGGCGAACAAAAGACGGAAAAAAGACTAAGTCCAACGATACTCTCTGTCTGACCCAGCGTAAGTAGGGAATATAGTCCATATCGTGGAAAAAAGACTAAGTTCAACGGTGATAGAGAAAGCCTGAGGCGGACGAAGACGGAGAAAAAAGACTAAGTCCAACGATACTCTCTGCCTGACCCAGCGTAAGTAGGGAATATAGTCCATATCGTGGAAAAAAGACTAAGTTCAACGGTGATAGAGAAAGATTGAGGCGAACGAAGACGGGAAAAAAAGACTAAGTCCAACGATGACAGAGAAAGACCAAACCGAGTGAAGATGGTGGCACATCTTCTTTTTCCCCGAGTCATTCTGTGGTGTCACACGTTTTCAATTCAAATTTTTGGCGGGAAAACGTCTCGGCCAATCAAAATGCAGGATCAACCCGAACAAAACATGGTGACACACCATTCTTTGCTAGGAATTCCACTTCCGGTTTACTCTTTTGTTTTTTACATTTTTGCAGTGGTGTGAGGAGGGGGGGCAGAAAAAGTGGACATCTACTTCCGGTTTGACATTTTGACCGGTCTTTTGCCTCCCCGGGAGGGTAGACCTCGGACAAAATGGCACTCAGGGAGGGTAGACCTCGGACAAAATGGCACTCAGGGAGGGTAGACCTCGGACAAAACGGTTTTTGTCCGAGGTCTACCCTCCTATACTACTTCCATGCTTTCCTATAGTTTGTTTTACCAGTACCTAGCACAATAATCTTTCCAAGCCCCTGGCTGCTCTCCGACGGAAACATCGCCGAAGCACTATCATCGAGAGGATTTGGCCGAGCTATGAATAAAGCAAGTGACCCTAGATGTCAAGCCATGTACCTTACCAACTGAGCTAGAGGACTCGGTTAGAGTTGGGAAATTGTGAATCTGAATAAAACGGTTTTCAGACAGGACCTTGACCTTGGTACCAAGAAGACTTACCAGAATCGACAACCGACTCGATGGACTGGTTAAGCTCATGCGCCATAAAACCTAGAACCGAAAACACAGCAAGACCGCCGTAGATACTTGTCAAACAGTTCACCGTGATGGTGATCAAACTGTTTCTGTAACAAAACAATGGTGATAGCATCAGTTTGTATATTTTTAAGTCTTTTGCCGCCAAATGAATTTGTCCTTTTTGGCAGTTAACCCTTGTAGTATTAAATACATGAAATACACATTTCAACTCATTTTTAGAGATGCAGGCATCTCAATTTCAAAGCTGCTTTTGTCAGAATATCTGACAAAGTAGCGGACTGGACTGTGTCATGGCAAAAGATTTGATGATAACTGTCAGTCAAAGAAACTTGTTAATGTGTTCCAGAGTTTAAGATAAGACCTGCGTGGATTAACAGTGGACAGCACAGAGCAACCTTCGGTCTACACTGGTAGACACTCTACCTTCTGTATTTACATGTATACGCTATGTGAAAATAACATCAGCCGTTGTAAAAAAAAAATCTAGTATTTAACAGTAAATAAAAAGCAATGCTTAAGTCTTTACCAAACGATCACGACTTTTAACGACACTACGGGAGAAAGCTTTTGAAACCGTCCTGAGAGAAGGAAAAATGAAGGTTAGTATAAACATATTTATTTTACATCGATTGAGAAACAAGTTCTTGCAACTTATATCAATCTCTTTCGATTCTGCTTCCTGAAAACTACACCAGGACTCGTGCGGAACTTGTGGACCAATCAACAGTCATAAAGTTGGCACCCACTCCCGGGTACCGAACTCAGGACCTTATGATAACGAGACCACCGCTCTACCTCACAAGCACGGACACCCCTAATGCTGGTTACATGTTGGTAACCAGCATTTTTCCTTTATCCCTATTTTTTCCCTGGCCTTTCAGAGCCAAATCATATCCATATATGAACCATATTTGATTTTTCTGGAAATGCTTGTCAAAGTGGACATGTCTAAAATTCAGTGGGTTTAAGAAGAGTTTATGCATCCCCATTTTGAAGTCTCAGATGTCTAAGTTTGTTGCCTGCATTCAGTGCTACAACTATGCGATACCTTTACATCAGTTTGATTCCTGTGTCTGTGGCTCGTAGGTTCATCGAGAAAGAAAAAAAAAAAAATGAAAAACAGAACATTTTGGTAGAAGCACGATCTCATACCTCCGACAGCAAAAAAGTTGCAAGGGCGAACAGATACGCTTCTTGCCACGACTTGCTAACTCGTGGAAACAGCTTCAATATCTTGTGGCAACGCCTTAATACATATATCTCATGGCCACGCTTAGTCTTGGCCACGAGATATTAATAATAATATTAATAATAATCAAATGGGGAAAAAACCAGGAAGTGTCTGAGACTCTCATTTCACTGGAAAATGTCCCCTAACCATGACTCAATGACACGTGGCCACGAAATAGTTTTTGAGCCATGCTGTGGGAGAAGGATGCTTAATGCATCTACAAAAAGTATCGCCCAAGGTCAGCCTGCGCAATTCGCTTTTGGTATTTTCTCCATGTCAAAGGACCAGTCTACCCCTGAATTTATTCGGTTGTTAGACAAAATGGATTTTATGGTTCATAATTATGTAATGTCATGCTTGGCTCAATGCATCACGGAGATGCATTAAAGCCCCTTTTCCCAGAGCTTGGCTCATTTGTTTTCCTCGCATTTCTGCTCTATACTGACGTACATACCTGACACAATCTGAATGAAACTTGTTATAGCTTCCCAGAGTTATCATAAAGCCTTGTCCTATACCAATAGAATAGACAACTTGGGTTGCGCCTTCTAACCATACTTGAGCATCGGCCAACCGGGCAAAATTTGGTCTAAGATAATAGATTATTCCATTGATAGATCCCTCTAGCGTGATCCCTCTTACAAATATAACTGTGAGGAGTAGGTATGGAAACAGGGCCGTGAAATAAACGATCTGTAAATATCAAAAGGATATTTAGCCACTCGATACTTATTGAAAGTAAACATATATGTATGTAGGCCTATAATTAAAAGTCATATTGTGTCACTTTTTTTTTTTTTTTTTTTTTTTTTTTTTAATAAACGAAAACTCCAAAACAACAACACATGGCGGGTATCATGAATTTCGGAATAATAGTGCATGTGTATATGTTAATTCAGGAATGTGGTTGATCGGTTCTGAAACTGATGTAAGTTTTAATTCATATTTCTACCGTAGAACCATTTGCATTAACCCTTACCAAGTGACACACTATCGCCATTATACCATATAACCGCGTACAAAATGCCCAAAATATTCAATATACATGTATGTATAAATACTATCGGATGCAATGAATTTATTTAATCTTCATGTTTTAACAGATGCACGTCGAGATGTATTAGGAAAATAATAATAATCCTTTGACATGAACATGATTTGCGCTCTTCTTTATCTAATTATTTTTGCAAAGCTTAACTATTTTGATTCTATAAATAGATACCCGAAACTGTGGCTAATATTTTGATTACTAGAACGTTACTTCTAGAATTCGTTGACAAAAAAAAGATTCTGATACTTGGCTCTAAACTTAAGGGATATTTTGCAAGCATACGAGGTTTTTAGAAAAAATCGTACTCTTTCTAAATAAAATCTTTGTTTATCAATACTATCACAGGAAGTTTACTTTACAACATGCAAAAAAAAAATATCAACTGTTAATAATTCCATGCTAGTATCTACTTCTCTCGCGGAAGTAGTTACATGTATGTGATAATAATGGAAAACTGACCTTCCCTGTCCATTTCACACCTTTATAGATACATACGAATACAAGACACCATGCAACAAGTAATGACACCGCGAGTCCTGGGACAACCTTGCCTGGAGTCTCAATACCGTCTGACATGCGTAGTACAGCATTTCTGGAGAACAGTGGCTCGCGTGTAAGGGGAATGATAAGATCAGGAAAATTGAACTTTATTCGTCAAGTACATTTGGTGTGTTCCGTGAATGATCGCCAAGACCTACATGTTATTTGTTTTCTCGGCATTGCACTATTAATAATACAGGGAAATGAATATCTTTATTTTTTCCATGAATTACCATGTCAGAAATGAGAAGTTTAAGTAAACTTACAAACACTTTGCTTATTCAACCCTTTACCAAACTATAAAATTCTTCAAGTTTGTTAAATGGCACAACTTACTGTTACTTGCAAGAATGCATAAACACCTACAGATACCGAGAAATATCCCATGGTTTATTTCTGGCTTCAGACAATTTTCGCCACGGAATATCCTCAAAGAAAACTGCGGCTTATCAGTCATCTAGCACTGATTTCTTCGATTTATTTCTCAAAGTCTATTTCTATTTTTTCTCTAAAACATTTCTAAAATTTAAGGTTAAGTTTTCCAGTCATTACAGTTGTTATACAAAACCTTTGATTTCTGTAGGCACCGTTCATGACTGCTTGTGGGCAAAGGTGTCTAGCAAAGGAACTAATAACGATAGACATCAAATCCATTTAGCATCATTATAAAACAAGACGGGACTACAACATTAGATGCCTGATTTCATACTTGCTAAAAACTCATTCACCCGGGCCCGTATTCATCATCTGTTCTTAAGACCATTCTTTGTCCTATTCACCATGATTTTCTAAATTTGAATGTAACACAACTTCTGATTGGCTAAACCAAATGGTTTTGCCAATCAGAAGTTGTGTTACTTTCAAAGTTCAAAAAAAAAATCTGGAGAATAAAACTAAGACCGTTCTTAATGGTTTGTGAATACGGGACCTGTTCTAATGTGTGAAGTATGACCTTACTATCATAACAGTGTCCAGAAGATCAATCGGATACTGCACAAGGCTTTTCTTATACTTTTCAATAGATAATAGATCTTTAAGATGGTGCACCATTACGTCTTGGGAAATTCTTTGGCACAGAACAGATTATATTTTGAGACATTATTACACAAATACTTCTAGCCTGTTACAATACGGTTGAAAGCTCTTCAATAAAATGATGAGAAAATAGCAATTAATCGTAACATACAACCATTATTCCTAACAATATTTTCTATACAATTCAAATAAGGAAGCCGCCTTTTTTTTCCAAGGAAAACCTTTTAAATGGAAGACAGATTCATGACATGTTATTAAGCTGTACAGAGGAGCAATTGAAAGAAGGACAAAAAGAAGTTAAAGACAAAATGTATACTCCCAAAATTCCACGACTGCATCAACAGGTTTGGTGGCACCGGATGTTACGTTTGTTGTCGAACAATTCGCCATTGAGCAATTGAACACTGACGTGGTATTTAAAATCATGCCAGAGGCAAAACACCTGTAAAACCCGACCGAATATTAAGTTTGAAATCAATACGGAAAGACTGCAGTGCGACATTAGCGTAATGTAATGATTCGGTCTGTAACAAAGACTTTAAATATTGCAACATCAGGGATGTTCAGTCTGGTCAGTATATCTCACAAACTGCAAGATCATACACCTGGTGACCACCTTATGTACAGCCTATTCTTTATCTACGGTGTCTTGAAAACCAAGTGAAATTTTTGAAAAGGCACCACAAAATTAGTATGAGTAATAGAAATTGATTTGACTCCTTTTAAAGTGAATTCAAAAACGTTTATTCATTTTGAAGATTTCGGATTGGAACACAATAAGCTCTTGTCTTTGTCCTTAACTATTGTTTAGGTTATTCAATTTATCCTTAGATCTTTCATCTGCGTCCCAACAGTTCATTACTCGATAATTTGATGCATAGCCATCTTTGGAATGACTAGCGATTAATCGATTGACCAATGATCAGTTCAATTAAATTAATCAAAACTTATTCAGACCTTTCCGTGTTCCACGCATTGCCACAAGTTGCCCAGGGTAGTTCGGTTGTGAACGATACCGCGATGTAGTAGATTGCCCAGGCGATCACAATGATATAGTTAACGCTTTGAAACGCCATAACAACTTGAGCTGCAAACCCTAGACCTTAGACAAAGGTGAGTAAAATAATAAAAGGTTATAATTACACGAAGATGTAGAAAGGCATAAAGTTAAGAGTTTCGAGTCAACAAAATAGGAAAATACATTGAAGATGTAGACATATTTTTGGAATCTGACGTTTTTCTTGTTTCGAATATTACAAATGAGGACAACCTGCCGAGTAAAGTATCTTAGGAATCCTATATGGGGTCAAGGAGAAGCAATCAGAAAAGCCTAGTTCATGATACTGTGTAAAAACTATACCAGGTTAGGTTACCGCTATATAATTAGAAAGTTGGCATATAATGTAATTATTATTAGCATGTATCAGACCTTTACCTTGGAAGGCTGGGACAAGGTTCCAGGCTCGAATACAACCAGCTCTGGTATACTGTCCTATGCTTGTTTCCAGTATGAAGACAGGAGCAGCCGCACAGAAAAATGAAATTAAGTACGGAATCAGAAAAGCGCCTGAAATGAATATATCACATACTTACTAGCTGCTTTTTGTCTGTTTTTCAAGAATGAAACGGTGCGCGGTTTCAAGCTGAACGACCCCTTTATACATGTTAGATGCACCAGCGCTTGTCGTGGTACATGTTATTTTATAAACGGCACAATTGCACTAGAGCATACTACAATGAAAGTTTGTTAGGCCTGACTGAATTAAAGAGAATCGTTGTGCACCTGAAGTTTAAACCTAAAATTTACTGACATTGAAAGAGAATGTGTTAAAGCTTCTCGATGATTGTGTGCTTGAGACCCTGTAGTTAAGCAGTGTTCGCGCCGAGAGATGGGTAGCACCATGGAAACAGAGCAAGGAAACGTCGCAGTACTAAATGCTAACCACTGTGATCGAACCGTATTAAATTGGTATGAGATAGAAATCTCGCTAGACTACTGCCTGAACCCCATCTGGTATTGTGATATTATGGCTACAGTACCGTTGCCATCACGATTCAGATAAAAGACTCGCGTTCGAACTTAAAAAATAAAACGAGTAAATTACAATGCTATTTTATATGTTGATTAAAGCGTAACATACCCCACCATATATGTTAATTAATGCGTGACATACCCCCTCCATTCTTGTAGCATAAATAGGGAAATCTCCAAATGTTTCCCAGCCCAACAGCACATCCCACACAAGCCATAATAAAGTCTAACTGGGAGGACCATGTTTGTCTTTTATCCCCACCGTAGCCATCTGTATCGGATATGCACGGTTGCATACATGTGTGTTGTTTGGCTTTTTGATGGTTTGCATCATCGGCGTCTTCTAATGGCCGCTCTGTCGAGCATTTTTTCAAAGGGTCTAATTCCATCTAGGTCTGAAATTACAATGGTCTTTGTTCATTCAATTTTGCTCATTTTTCTTACAACTTAATAAGCCACTTGTGTATAAAAGGCATAATTTTGGAACGCTGGAAGATGAAGGAATGACAAAAGCTAAATTGAGCACTTACATGTACGACGACAACAGAACTTCCTGACATGATGCCATGTTTGCCCTTCTTGGCCTGCAATTTCTGTCATTCAGTCTTATTCACGTTGGAGTCAAAATTACATGTATCCGACTTACAACTTTTCTGTCTGCCGTATGTATACATAAATATACGTAGCCCCTAAAATCAGGGAACCCTATACCTGTTTCTTCTGACAAGACATAACAGGATTACTCTACCTCTCATACGCCGTATCATCTCCAATATGCCTGCCAGGTCTCGTGCAGGTGTTGCTGCACATGGAAGTCACACCCGATATTGACTTGGATCCCATATCTGTTATGTGTTGGGTTTTTTTTTTTTGGTAAAGTAAATAACTACCTCAAGATGAAATTAGGGCGTTCCCTTATTTTTAATTCTATGTATATTATACAGCGTTGCTTGCTTCTTAAGTGTTTAATTTTCCATTGTTTCCGTTAACTCTTTCGAAGACGAAGGCAACTCAAACTGCTCTGGTGGTCAGTGGAGAACAACTTCAGGCAGCACAAAATATGCTTTCTAATCTTCAATCTACCATGTCCGATATAAAGTATGATATACTAACCAAAGGAAGCCTTGGTCATAAAACATCAATTGTGTAACAAATATCTGATTTGCCAGTTACCTACAAATGAATTTTACACGAGTTTGGGCGGTTCAACAATTGCACGATTATTTAGGATTGTTATTAATGTCAGCGCCTTTGTCAGCCTCAGCATCGTTCTTCTTTACTTGTGAAAAGGACAAAAAATATTTTCCGCAATATCTAATGTGCGAATTTATAAACAATCTACTTTCACATGTATAAGATATGCTCTATGAAAACGGGATTTAATGCATCTGAAAAATTGTCAACCCATGTCAGCCTGCGCAGTCTGCGCAGGCTGACCTGTGTCGATACTTTTTGTTATTCCTACATTTTATTCATTTCAAAAGACCACTCTAATTCGTGATTCAGTCAGGGTGTAGACAAAGATGATCCATATTGTGAGACAAGTCGCAAAACCTTTTTTACATGGCTTTACAATTTGTTTCTAGGATTCTGTGTATTCAGTAAGGGAAACTGTGTCCACCGATGAAAAATTGGGTGGGATTTTAGCTACTTGAAGATCTCGTCCTATCTACAAGAAAACAGGAAAGAGAAAAAAATATGTACCTTTTAAATTTCCAGAATACAGGTATCGCAGAGTTTCGGCCGTTAGTAAATCAAAAACACAGATACTTAAGTGCCTGAATTTTAACCCTTATCCTGCTAAAAATACGTGAAATGAAACTTTCAAGCCGATGGTAAAAACCCAAATGCTGCTATTTCAAAGACATTTTTTGGGGGAAACATATCTCCTTATCGAACAGTGAAGATCCAATATCAGACTGCACGTGTACTTTGATCTTGATCTACACTGTCCGCAAACGGTCCTTGAGTCGCGCTTAGCAGCCAAGGGTCTAAGATATAATGAATGACTACTAAACTAAATTAAACTTACTGGTCCGTAAACACTCTATTAACGTTCCTCTACGCTTCAGTCCATACTCATACCGTAACCTGTTCAACAGGACGTTGACAAGATAAATGAATCTACGAGCATGAATATTTATTTCATTTTATAGCATTTTATGCTAGATCCATGGGCAAACACCGAGCAAAGAGAAGGTATCAAAGGCAAATCTGCCAAAGTTTACACTTCACTCAGCAAAACTTCTAACTGGCCACTTTTGTTTCTCCTGTAAATTTGACGAAGTAATAGACAGGTAAATAATGGCAAATTGTAACATATATCTGGACGTTAGCCATGGTAATGTAATGAAAAGATTCTCGATTTTGCCAACAGAAGGCATCTCTTTTTTTAAACAGCGATTACGTAATCGCTGTTTAATAATATCGCTTCGAAAAATTTTCATTTTTTCGATGCGCCATTTCGATTGGCGCCCCCTGGCGGCAAAATTCGATGTCCTCCTCAATTTTTCAAATCCAATTTTACCGAATGTGCGTGTCTTTTGTTTGCTGATCATATCGCCTTGGGCGGTATTTTAACCCAATCTTTCTCTTCAAAGCACTCATTATGTGACAAACTATTTCTACGTAACAGAATCAGTAGCAGAAATCTTGACCTACATTATCCTCGAAACCTTGATAAACAACTCCAGGAGTGAACTCCCTCATTATTATTACCGGATGTTTAGAATTATTATCGAAACACAGTGAACCAGAAGCTGACCCTTTCAACCTTTTCCCTTCGAAATAAACATCTGTATGCCACACTTAGCATAAGTCATTGTACAAAAATAATTTAAAAGTAAAACACAATTTACACCAGCGCAGTAAATTTGAACGATCCTAACTAAATGCAGGGGTTCCTGAAATAAATGTGGACATTTATAGGACAAAGGTTATTTAAATATGTTTGATGCAGAATAACCTCCCTTTAAAACGCTATAACCTGTCAGAAAGTTGTCGTATGAAAATTTATACTGCAATCCAGATTTATTTAACGTTTATGGTGGCATGAAAACTAAGCCTTTACGGACAATTTTTATAAAATATCTTGGTTATTTCACACCATTTACTTTTGAACTGTAACCCTTTTCCAGCCAAGTAAATGAAATGCAACTCTCAAGCCGATAGTAGAAACAAAGGATTTTTACTGTTTCAAGGATATTTATCGAGGAATGGTATCTTTATCTGCTGATGTAGATCTAAGGTCAGACTGCACTTTCTCTGCAGTCTGATCTTGATCGACAATGTCCGCAAAAGGTTCCGGATTCGCGCTTGGAGCCTAAGGGTTAACACTTCTCTTCTGTTATCAATAGTACAACAAAAATGAGTAAACAAAACAAGGTATTGTCACTGTATGAATTAAGCGTAAAATCAGGGTAAAAAAAAAAACTATTCAAGGTTTCAGATAGCGGACGTACCAAGTTTATACTGATTGTCAGAAAATATAATTTTTTTCCGTTATGAGCCTGCTCCTAATAGATAGCACAATTATAAAAATAGAAATCCATGAAACACAGCAATTGACATCAAGATCGTCATTCATGCTCCTTCACTCAGAGCCGAGTCCCGTAGCTCAGTCGGTAGCGTACAGGACCTGAGAACAAGAGGTCGCTGGTTCGATCCCCGGCTTGACCAATTTCTTTTCGAGGATTGATGATAGTCATTGCGACAGAATTCATTCCTTTCTCACCCTCACCGCTGACCATTGTTTCGACAATGGCTATGTGGGAAAGTGCCCAGTGGCTTGGAAAGAAAACTGTGCGGAGTACTGGTAAAAGAAACTCCAGGAAAGCATGGATCGGTGCAGAGGCCGCCGCGATATAACTGAAATAATGTTGAAAACGGCGTTTAACACCATAATGTTTTCTACCCAATCAAATGTGTATTCCATCATTTGAGCCATTTTGAATTGTCATCTGCAATCCTTTCAATCGCTGTAGACCAGTCTTAAATTTTGTCCTTTGGTAAATGGCCGATTTATCTTTGATATTATGAAACAAAAAATAAACTTCATAACAATAATTCCAAATTTACAAGCGAGCTGATGTCTGCCCACATCTGGGCAAAAGTGAACAATTCATAATAAGTAACAGTACATGTACGTGACAACTTCCAAAGCAAACTGTTTAGGCAGAGCTCAGAGCCCCATATGATTTTGTAGGCTGATCTCTGTGTGTACTCTCTAGCAAGGCGACCAGTTCACTGTTAATAGGAGTGGGCCCTGGAAGTGGGGTGTATGGACAGTGATCGGACCCCAGTGTGTGTTGGCTGACCCTAAGAGAAAAGGCTTTTCACATTTCTAGTAAGGAGAAAAAGGTGACCAGTATTTTCTCCTTTCCCCACAATGTTTCCTGTCGTATCACTAGCAATTTTTTATTAGAAATTTTGCTGAATGCTTTGAACTTACACAGTTCTAATGGTTTGTCGTTTTGTAAAGTGATGCAAACCCCAAAACATAAAGAGCGACGCGAGCCAACCTATTACCTCCCTTTAAAATATATACCTAAAACTGATATTCTGTTTCGTGACTTTAGTAAATATAGGGTATCCAGTACTTTTGTTAAAATCTTTAAGTGTAGTTAGGATAATATCTTGAAAATGGGGGAAAAGGTAAGTTTTTTTTTTGTAATTAACCTTTATTATGAGCATTTAAAAAAAAAAAATTATACAGAGCGAATTTCAATTCAATACAAAATGTACCGGCCGATATAGCTCAGTAGGTAGAGCGTAGGACTCGTGAACACAATGTCCTACAGATTGTGGGTTCGTATCCCCGGCTGGCCAACTAAAAATTACTAATAGTCTTTCGGATGAGACATTAAACCGAGGTCCCGTGTGACGGTGCTATACGCCGAGCACGTTAAAGAACCAGGCAAGGCTCTCAGTAGTTTCGACCTGTATCCTTGCACTATCCCCCGTAACAACTAACCGTCTTCTGGGGGCGTCGCTCAGATGGGCAACCGGTAGCGACGATAAATAAACGGAAATAACCAACCAAATACAAAATGTATTCCAAGAAAAACTATAATGCATCCGTTATAGTCACTAAATGGCATGATGCATTAAACTTTCAATAGTAATTGATCTTCAATGGGTATATACCGGGACCACCAAATCTTATAGTGATGATAATAGCGCGAATATAGTTTTTGCAATTATGATTAAGAAGAATTAAAAGAAAACACCAGATAAAATTTGAAAAAAGATTAATATTACTAGTCATATGCAAGGCACAAGTTTCTTTTAGGAACAACTAGAATAACTTCGTAAGTTTTGATTGCATAATCCAATAAATTGTGCTCTTCTACATACATGTATTTCATACCACTGTTAGTTCATGTTGATGTTTATCTAGTCTATGTTTAAGATATAACGAAAAATACCTGCTTCTCACAATTTATAAAACTGGGGTCAACATTCATTCTTGGTATCCTATTTGGTTTCTCATACTTTAATGAGTTTCCAGGTCTGTTTATTGCCTGCCACACATTCAATATCAGTTAAAATTGAAATATTATCAATCATGTTTCAGTAATAATTTGCAGCATTTGCATAAAGCAAAATTCTAATTTGTTTTTTCCTTTGTAAAAAGAGTAGCTCATAGTTTCGACAATGGTTATGTGGATAAGCAGTCGGTGGCTTAGGAAGATTATAATGCAAAGTACTGGTAAAAGAAACTTAAGTAAAGCATTGAGAGAAGCACTGTCTGTTGTGTTGCAATACAACTTAAATAGTTTTGACAATGCCATTTAGCACCATATAACCAGAAAAAGAATACATTGTTCAAGTACCAATGTGTATCATCTTTGAACAGTAACAACAAAAAGGTAAGGATGCAACTCAAGACATGTAGATCTACATTTTTTTTTTTTTTTTATATTTCTGTTACAATGCAACATTGCTTTTTGACACAGAGGTCAATTCCATATCAATAGGAAAAAAAAAAATCAAAAGTGATAGACTTCCCAGGAAAGACACAAATAAGTGGATTGTAAGTGTCATATGACTGAAATATAATGCAGAAAACCACCTAAAACACAATCAAATTAGTAAAGAGTAACTTCTGTTTATGTATGTGCTGATTGTCTCAACAAAAATAACCTTCATCACAATGATTCCAAATTTACATCTGGGCTGATCTCTGCCCACATCTCCGCAATAGTGACCAATTCAAAACAAGTACATGTATGTGACAACTCCCGAAGCAGACTGTTTAGACAGAGTTCAGATCCTCACATGATTGTGTAGGCTGATCTGTGTGTATACTCCCTACCAATTAAGATGATCAGTTCACTATAAATATGTCTGAGTCCTGGAAGCAGGGTGTATGGATAGTGATTAGACCCATGTATACATGTATGTTGGCTTACCTTAAGAAAAAAAGGCTCTTCATTTTCGGACAACAAATCAAATGAATCTCCGCTCAAATTTTAAACTTTGTTGTCTAGATGGAAAAGGACGAGGATTTCTTCTTACTTCATGGGAAACAAAGGAAAGGTGCAATCAGTAGTTACAAGCAATATTTTAACTCTTCAACCCTTTACCACATGACAAAAATTTATAACTTTCAAAATTGAAAGCATCTGCAGATGACAATTTAAGTGGGAATCAAACGATGTGATTTCTGTTTGATAGGTTAGAAAACATTGTGCCTTTCCTACAATGTTTCTTCAGGGTCATTAAAAGTCGGGATTGTGTAGTAAAGGGTTCATATTCTGTCTGTGTAATAACTTAACCTTTAACAACACGAACCCAATTTTCTCCTTTCTCAAAACTCTTTTAGAAAGTTGTCTTCCTTTGGGCATCTGGGATATGAAATGTTCTGATGGATTATATCAAGACACTCTTTCCTGAATCAATTATTGCTTGAAACCAAATAATTAATCGCCAGCTCGCTGTTTTGCAGTACTTTCAGTACTTTGATTCTTTTTTGTTTTTACCTTAAGGGAAAACACATGAGTTGCGCATGCGTGGTGTCTATCAGGCAAAACAGGTTAAAAAGAGAATCATAATAAGTGAAATTTTGTCAGCAATAAGAAAAAATATGAAATTATTTTCTACACAAAAATATAAGCCGAGATAAAGGGCGTGAAATTTTCAATTTTCCATGTTCAGTGAACGAACCTTAAACAAGTTCCAATCAAAAGTACAAGTCCCTTTCTTTTTTTCGGATTTAGCCTGAGGTATGCTTTTACACTGGTGAATTGTTCTCCAAAACATCAGACCAAATGAACTGTCTCTTTTCTGGACAGCGGATGCAAAAAAATAAAAACGTCTACGGGGAATTCTAGCTTGAAAGTAGCCGTTTAGACGTTTTGGTTAGTCTATACAGAGTGGACAGCAATGGACAGTAGGAAAGTCATTAGGGCGATCAAAAATATTGTTCAATTATATCAGACAAACTGCGTAATAATTGCTGCTGTACATACAATGTACTTTTTAGAAGATTGAAGTCAATTGATTGATTGACTGGCTGGCTGACTGACTGATTGCCTGCCTGCCTGACTGACTGACTGACGTGAAGTTTCCTCAAACAGTTATTTGTTAAACGAACTTCACACGTTCACTTTTACACTAAATTCGAGTCACTATATACACTACACTGCAGTTAAAGTTCCTTTCTCTTATTGTAAGACGACTGCAGTGGTGCACAAATTTCAATTGTGTTATCGTTACGATCTTGCATCCTTCTGATAATAATAATGGCGTGCAACACGAGAAAAGGGGCCTTCGGACATATGCGTAAAAGTGTGTCCTCCCAGATCAGCCTGTGCAGTCTGTGACTAATCCGAGACGGCACTTCCCGTTTTTGTGCGATTTTCTGTTTCACAAAAGTCTACTGTATGAAAAGATTTTATGTAGTCGTGAAGTGCCGTCTCGGATTAGCCTGTGAGGACTGCGCAGGCTAATCTAGAAAGACACATTACGCAAATGTCCGAAGGTCTCATTTCGCATGTTGCGGACCATATGTATATACACAGTAAAAAAAGTTTTGCATCCCATGTGTTTTTACCGGGTTTGATTTTCTGACGTGAATAATATGAAATGGGGTAAAAATTAGATTCCGGCTGCTGCATACACCAACACGACAGTGTCTTGCCTATGAAATGAAGTGAACTGAACTGAGGTATCCACTGACCTCATGGTAAGTTGGAACTTTTAGCTTAGATATTGCTTTCAAACTCAGAAAAATACGGAATCCAAAAATGGGGCCACCCAAAATCTCGCACGTCTGGACCACAGGGATTTTTAGCGTTTTTTATGTTTTACATGTATATATAATACAAGGGATGCAACTGACATTATCGGCAAAGTCTACTTGTCATCACAAAAACACAAGTTACTTCGTCAATATTACAGATAATCACATAAGGTCTACTTTATCTAGCTCATTACACATTTTTCTAGCGAAAAATAACGTGGTTTCATGACTAAACGTTCAATGATTTGTGCTACAGAAGCCGGTTTCTCGACAAATAGGTCGAAATTGTTTGATCCGACACGGGTTCGTTCGGTGCGCTTGTCAGAGTAAATCTACTCTTCTGTACAAGATCATGGCCAAAATACTTATCGGTTTGATAAAACATGTAAATATCGTTAACCAACCTTCGTTGTTTAATGATAACACGAAGAATACAGCTCCAAATCGTCCGATGTTTTATCGATTCACTCAAATTTCAAAGAAGCAGCCATAATTGTTGTCACGTGATCAAAATGTATCGAGGCATTTCATTGGTCGAAACCAAAAATCCGACCAATGAAATGCCTTGATACATTTTGATCACGTGACAACAATTATGGCTGCTTCTTTGAAATTTGAGTGAATCGATCAAACATCGGACGATTTGGAGCTGTATTCTTCGTGTTATTATTAAACAACGAAGGATGGTTAACGATATTTACTTGTTTTACCAAACCGATAAGTATTTTGGCCATGATCTTGTACAGAAGAGTAGATTTACTCTGACAAGCGCACTGAACGAACCCGTGTCGGACCAAACAATTTCGACCTATTTGTCGAGAAACCGGCTTCTGTAGCACAAATCATTGAACGTTTAGTCATGAAACCACGTTATTTTTCGCTAGAAAAATGTGTAATGAGCTAGATAAAGTAGACCTTATGTGATTATCTGTAAAATTGACGAAGTAACTTGTGTTTTTGTGATGACAAGTAGACTTTGCCGATAATGTCAGTTGCATCCCTTGTATTATATATACATGTAAAACATAAAAAACGCTAAAAATCCCTGTGGTCTGGACATGCGACAATTTGACTTTTTGCTAGATTCTCGCATGTCACTCAACTCATAAACATACGAGGTTTTACAATCCTCGCGAGATAACGGGGCGAGGTTTTACGTTCTAAACCCTCGCCTATGTTTTCTTAATTCTCGCATCGTGAATCGATGTTCAGTCATCCAGAACATAGAGACATGCGAGATTTTTCTAAAACCTCGCTCTGTCGCCCGGTGTGTCAGTATATATTACCCCTTTAAATAAGTGTACATGCGAGATTTTTCAAGTGTTAAAACCTCGTGTTGTCGCCCGGTGTTCAAGTAAATAGAACCAATGGAGAATGGTGAATTATTTCCCACCATTCGGCAAATCTCGGGATGCAGTTTCGGAATCAACCGAGTTGTAACGAGTATCACTGAACAAAACTAGGAGGGAGGAGGCTAGCCCAGATTTCCGAGAAAAAGATGGGAATGTCTAAAATACGACAAGAAGTCTAAATCTTTGTCATGTAGTAAAGAGTTTAGAGTTGTCTGGCATAAATTGTTAAAGAGAATAGAGCTAATGAGTTAAAGAGAATAGATTTAGATTTATATTTTCATAATGACTTGAACTTTGTTTCAGGCTGTTTTTCTTGTTCTTTCATGTTCAGATTAAACACATCGAAATTGCAGATCTGGAAGTTTGATTTTGTGAAACTCTCTACCAAACGACAAAATGTTAGACCTTTCCATTTTGATAGCATTTCCAGATGAAAAAAAAAAAAAAAATGTGGTAGGGGTATACTTATTCATGGAAGGATGGAAAACATCTTTGGAAAAGAAGGAAATGGTTACCAACAATATCTCCTTTTCTCACAGTTTTTTTCACAAGGTCTTTTTTGGGTAGCTAAAACCTATGATTGCTAAAGGGTTCAAGCTTATATTTCCTGTACAATATTAATTAGGTGGTGTGGGTCTGAGATAAGACTGTCTCATCTGATTGCATACCATTTTTAGAAACAGTACTTTGTGGAAAATCCCATATAAAAAGCAATTTCTCTTTTGCCACAATGTTTTCATATATGCTTGTACTTTACATTTTCTTTAACCCTTTACCAAACATAAGTTTTAATGACACTGGGGAAGACGCTTTCTGAAAGCACTGTGGGAAAGGGAGAGGATGCTGGTAACCAGCATTTTCTCCTTTTCCCATAGTGTTTTCTGGCTTTTCAGAGCCATATACTATTGTTTGACTTATACTCAATTAGTTGTCTTCTTTCAGTTGGGACAAAATCTATTTTGTGTGTGTGGTAAAGAGTTAAAAAGGATGTTTTCAAAGTAGGCTGGTGCAGAAGGTTATAAGGCCATCAAGGCTATCCCCATCCCTACCTGCAACTTTCTGGTGCATGTTGTATGTAAAATTTCATGTACTGGTACATGAATGTATGAGCTGCACCCCGGTAAAAGGGTGTTTAATGCATCTCCATTGTTCTAAGCAAGTCATCACATACTTTTGGATCCATAAATACATTGTCTTACAATAGACTTACATGTAATAATGAGGTAGAGTCATTCTAAGGTATACAGAAAATGTACAAAAAGCAAAAGGTGACGTGGGTGTCTTATTTTTTGCAAATGTAAGTTCCCTTTTCACAGAGCATGGCTAATAGTGTTTGTGTACAGCTCAGAAAGGATGACCAAATGAATTTATAAATGGTGTATTTTACCACTTTCAGCATTAGTCATATGGTGGTGGCTGACTTTTGCCTGAGTTTCTTTGGTTTCACAAGTACCCGGCTAGGGCTCTGAAGAGTGTTGCCACACTTTCATGGCAAAAAAAAAAAAAGGCAGAAAAACAATGAATTGTGATTTTTTATCATAGCCTGATTACCAGTGCAATAATGTAAAATTCAAAATAAGGGATCTTTCATTTTCTGCTGAACTATTGTAACATAATTTGTACATGTTTTGTTTGTTTCTCTGTTTGTATATTTCTTGTATATATGTCCAAAAGAATCTTTTGAAGTTTGTGAGAACTAGTGTTTTCCAATGCTTCCTGCCTCGGGTTTCATGAAAAAATGAGATTTCATACAGGATGAAATCCTGGCCTTCCCTTTTTTCTCCCATGCTTGCTTCCTCTATAATAAATGTTTACTTTTATGTTAGGTCAGAGATCTGGTTAAAATTACTAAGGACTTTTATATTTGTACCAGTATATGAACCAGTTACCAAGCAACAAAGTATTAGACTTATTCATATTGAAAGCATTTGCAGATAACATATCATAATTATATGGTTTAAATAATGGAGTCTCTGATATGCAAGAAAACATTGTGGAAAAAGGAGAAAATGCTGATTACCAGCATTTTCTCCTTTTCCCACAACATTTTCAAAAGCCTTTTCTGTCAAGGTCATTAAAACTCAGGATTGTGCAGTGCACGGTTAAGATTTATTGAAATCGTTGTAACTTTTCATATGTATGTATGTATTGGTAATGTACCGCCAATAACAAGCAGGTGCATGCACAACTATCATCATGGATAGACAATGTGTTGCATTGTCAAACGTCAAGGTCACAGTGCATGGGGCATCCGTGTCAGTGACACATTTCTAATTTTAATCATTTCCCTATGGTAAAGTGTATCAATTCTATGAAAATTCTTTAAACAGCCGAAAGAAGAAAAATAGTCGAAATCACCATCTGCACTTAAGAGTCAGAAAAAAGATTAGCAGCTAAAGTGGTTCCTATTGCAATTTTTATCGTCAAGCTTCAGAGAGAATGTTTGCTGAACTTGATTTCAAACTCAGAACCCCTTGACCATGTCTGCAAATTACTTACACATCAGGACTGCCTCTGCTGGAAACAAAACTAAAACTGGTTACTGATCTCAACTGTTGTGCAGAGATCAAACATTTAATCTAAAACTGTGAATTCCTTTAATGCTCATATAGTCGATAGATTATGAAAGCATTGGAGGAAAATGAGTACTTACGTGCTAACCCTTTACCACACAATCTTGAGTTTTAACCATCCTGAAGAATAAGGCTTTTGAAAACATTGTTGGACAATGAGAAAATGCTGCTAACCAGCACTTTCTCCTATTCCCACAATGTTTTTCAAAAGCCTCTTCAGGCCCATTGGAACTTGGGACTGTTTGGTAAAAGAATATCACAGGAATATCATTACTTGGTAAAGGGCAAATGTAGAATTTCTACAGACAAAGAAAAATCCACAGTTGCATGTGTCTCCATAACATTTTTGTTTAACTTCTCATATAAAATATATATACATATATAAAACCTTTTATCTTATAAATATGCATTTGGTACCTCTATGTCTATTTTTCTTGGGTTATAAAATTCATACAAAAACTTTCACACTTGGTCTCAACCAATGATTACAGGTATATGCATAACAAAACAATTGACAAGCAGAAGAGCGCATGTGTGATCACATTGTTTTTTTTTTTTTTTTTTCCACAATTAATATGAGCCATGACCTGTGAAAAGGGGGCTTAATGTATCTGCACAAAATATCCACCCATGTCAGCCCTGACTGCACAGACTGACAGGCAGCATCTTTTCACAATTTCAAATTTTCTGCATGTCAAAGGACCATTCTACTGCCCGATTCAGTCAGTTGTGAAACAAAATGGATGTTATTATGCACTGCATAGATGCATTAAGCTCTCTTTTCGAGAACATGGCTAATATACATTAAACACTTTTTTTTTTTATCTTGTGACACTGAATTGATGAAATGGGACTTTCCTTAATAAGAAAACTGACCCAAGCTTTAATGTCTGACAAGTATGGGCCATTAATTCCAATGAGCAAATGTGAATATCAGAGATCAGACTGCAGCTGAACTACCTTACATTCTGATCTTATCTTCAATTGGTAAAAAGAAAAAGCATAAGTTCTAATTATGATATAATAACTAAATCATGAACATGGCAAAACAGGGAAAATGAACACATATCTGTTTAAAATTAACAAGACCACAAATTCAAGACCTGTCCAACTTACAATTATTTGCTGATGACAAATAGACTGTGACCAAAAATTTTTAAGTTGTCCTAGAGTAGAGAACATTGGAGAAAATGCTGCCAACCAACTTTCCTTTGGTTCTTAAAATTTGGAATTTGTTCAGTAAAGGATTAACCCGTTACAAGGTGACACAATTTGATACTTGTCCAACTTGGAAATGTCTGCAGACAACAAATGAAGTTTAGATGATGGGATTTGTCAGTGAATGGGTAGAAAACTTTGTGGGAAAAGAAATATGAGCTGGTTACCAGCATTTTCTCCTTTTACCACTAACTTTTCAACTAGAGTCTTTAGAGTTGTATAACTTGAGATTAAACTATGCATGTTGCAAAAAGGGTTAACACAGAACAACTGAATGATTTGATAAGCCAAATAGAACGAATGACAGTCATTTCGACACCCGGTCATTTCGACACTTTTTGGTCGTTTCGACCGCAGGGATTTTTAGCATTTTTTATGTTTTACATGTATATATAATACAAGGGATGCAACTGACATTATCGGCAAAGTCTACTTGTCATCACAAAAACATAAGTTACTTCGTCAATTTTACAGATAATCACATAAGGTCTACTTTATCTAGCTCATTACACATTTTTCTAGCGAAAAATAACGTGGTTTCATGACTAAACGTTCAATGATTTGTGCTACAGAAGCCGGTTTCTCGACAAATAGGTCGAAAATGTTTGGTCCGACACGGGTTCGTTCAGTGCGCTTGTCACAGTAAATCTACTATTCTGTACAAGATCATGGCCAAAATACTTATCGGTTTGATAAAACAAGTAAATATCGTTAAGCAACCTTAGTTGTTTAATAATAACACGAAGAATACTCGTACAGCTCCAAATCGTCCGATGTTTGATCGATTCACTCAAATTTCAAGGAAGCAGCTATAATTGTTGTCACGTGATCAAAATGTATCGAGCCATTTCATTGGTCGGAACCAAAAATCCGAAATTGCAGATAAACTGCACAAAAGAAGCAGTCTGATCTTGAAACCTAATCCGTCCGTATACACCTTTGCTGACAATGTAGACAGGCTATACAAAACAAGCAGTCTGACCTTGAACCTAACTGATCCTATGCGTCAAAATCCTTTCAGTTAAATAATTCTTTATATATTGCAACATCATCAGGTTGCTGAATTCAGAATTCAGAAGAAAATTTGGCGTTGTAGGAAGTACCGGTTTAAACTTTTTGCAAGAAAAAATAATTTGCGTAGCAATTCAAACATGGTTTGACAACACTGAGAGGAAGGCTTTTCTGAAAATATGCGAAAAAGGGGAAATGCTTGTTAATCGGCAATGTCTCATTTTCCCGCAGTGTTTTCTAGCTTTTCAAAAACAAGTTTCATTTTGACTCACATTTGTTGTCCTTAATGCTTTTAATTAAAAAACAAACGAAATTTTGTAGTGTGATATGTAGAGTAAAAGGTTATATATACATGGGGTAATTTAGTCACTATTTCAAAATTTTACTTTGTGTGTGTTTGTTGTTTTTAACTTTTTGATTTGTACAGTTTACACTTTCTAGGATTAGGATAAAGATGGGGAAAGAAAATTCATAGATAGCACATACTGGTATATTAATTTTGAATACTGCTTAGAACCGTGAGAGTACATGGTTTTATACACACGAAAAGTTACAGATTCTGCATATGAGAAACTATTCACTGAAAGTTGGTTTTGATCGAAAAAAAAAAAATAGAAAAGAAAATGTCTTGGTCCGAATACTCCATAGACTGTGTGGTGATTTCTGTTTGGCAACGCTTAAAAATTACTCATTGAACGATGTCACATTTTCTCACAATGTATACTACTATCTATGGTTCTATCAAAATGTTTTCATTTTGGGCAAGTCTAAAAGCTGCATACCATGGAAAGGATAAATGCGATATGCCCAAATGATGCTTCTTTTCAGGCAAAATCTAAGTCCACCTATATATTAAATCATATTTGGGTACACAAAAATGGTACAAATTATTATTATAACACGAGGTTAAACTCTGTCAATGCATTATCATGTTTACAGGGATTAATATTCCTTTCATTGCATATAAAACAAAATGTGCTCAAGACGAAACAGAAAGTAATTTAAAAGCAAATTATTCACCATCGAATAAGCCATGGCAAAGAAAGGGCCTTATTGCCTATGTGAAAAGCATCCTGTCCGATTAGCGCAAACTGATTCTAGTCGGCACTATCCGTCTACAGGGATGATAAAGATTTAAAAAAAAAAAAAAGTTTTTCCCCCAAAGAAGCTATGTTTGACGCAGACAGTGTACATATAAATGACCATACATGGATATCACAAGCAGGAAGTTCAAACCACGAGATAGCTGACCATTGTTTCGACGATGGTTATGTGGGAAAGCTGCCAGTGGCTCGGGAAGAATATTTTGCGAAGTACTGGTAAAGGGAACTTCTAGAAAGCATGGATAGGTCTACTGGCCGTAGCGATATGACTGAAACAATCTTGAAAATGGCGTTAAACACCATACAATCAATCAATCGAACCGAGATAGACTTTTTTGCAAAGTTTGATTTCTTTTATACGCTTCTAAACACGTTTTCTAATTCTAAACCTCAGTACTAGCCATATGATAGGCTGAGATGTTTTGTTGCAGCCAATCATGTCAGTAGTTTAAAAATTCACAAATCCCTGAACAGTTTTAGTCCAGAGACATATTTATATGCAGTATTCATCATTCGTATTGCTTAAATAGCACAATCTCATGACACTGATATATAGTTGCTAATAATGCAACAGCTAATTTTATTAGTCACTGGTACAGGAGAAATCGTTTGTATTACTCCTTTTACCCCATTATATTCATAGTATGTGTCAGTTTTAATCTATTAGTACAGTCTTTTTTTTTTTTTTTTTTTTTTCCCGATTCTTTTTTTTTTTTTGAGGTTTGAACTTGTTTTAAATATGGACGGATCTACAAGTAATCCATTACTGGACTGATTGTTATGAACTAACTATAAACTCTTTACCACACGACAAAAATGTAGACTTGTCGAAATTGAAAGAACTTGCAGACAACAATTCAAATGTGGCTCAAATAATGGAATTTACCTTTGATAGGGTAGAAAACATTATGGGAAAAGGAGAATATGCTGGTTACCAGCATTTTTTCCCTTTCCCACAGTGTTTTCAAAAGTCTTCTGTCTCAGGGTCGTTAATACTCGGGGTTGTGAGGTAAAGGGTTAATACATGTAATACAAAAGAAAAATATTTGAAACTAAGGCTAATCTGTATGAGTGGTGTAAAGAGAAAACCAACATTTCAGAAAAGCAAGAGATAACTTGCTAGAAATTAGTGCGCCGGTTTCCCCAATTTTTCCAAAGCAATCAACTGCAGGGTCTTTAGAAGTCGTATTTGTACAGTAACAGGTTAATTTTGTTTTATTTACTATTTACCGAATGACAAAATTGTAGACTTGTCTAAAGTGAAATCATTTTCATAAGACAAATAAAATGTGATAAAAAGATGGAATTTGTCTTTAAAAGGGTAAAAAGGGGAAAATGCTGGTAATCAGCATTTTTACCTTTTCCTTCAACGTTCTCAAAAGCCTTCTACCCCAGGATCGTTAACTCTTAGAATGCTGAACATTAGTGAAATGTACCTCTTTAAACAGGAAATACCATTTGAAATATTGTCATTTCAAGCTTGTTTTGGCCAGAATGTGCAAAAAATTAGCGGACAGTGAAGATCCAAGTTCAGCTTGCACATTCTGTGCAGTCTAATCTTGATCTACACTATCAGCAAAAACAACTTAAGTCTGTTCCAGCGCTTTATGGGTTAAAACTCGGGATTGTGAGCTAAAGGTTTAAGTATAACTTTTCTCCACAGAGAAATTTCAAAACGACACTTTTTCCCCGCTATGTTTCATGAGTCTGAAAGGGCTTGCACGTACTTTATCGCAAATTTCGGTCGCGATGAAAGCATAATAAACTAGCCTGCAAGCTTCAATACGATGTGACAGGTCAGGAAACGGTTTTAAAGTAGCCAGGAAACAAGAATATGTGAACTGTCGCCATAATATACTTTTGATATGGCATTAATCACCACATATTTGAATCTAAAAGCTGACGAGTGGAAAAGGGCAGCAACTGAACTTTTTCTAACTTTGAATCTTGATAGTTTTAAATCGAATCTAAACATTCTCATAAATATCAAAAGTCTGGTCCCATGTTAGATCTGTAATATACATGATGTCTTAGGGGTACTGTCATGATCAAACAACCCGGGTGTATATTTTTGGTCCACAAATTATGTGGGTACATGTATATCCTAAAAATAGCAGGGGGTCCGTCAGACGATAACATTACGTAACACAAATAAAGATACCCGATAGACGGCTTATCGAGTAGCGAGACTCGGCTATCATCGGGAAACTCCGGCGCAATCCGAACAATTACGAAAAAAGTAAAAAATAGGATAGGGGCATTAAAAAAACTGTGAAAAGGACCAAAAGTTTACTTTTTTAAATGAATAAAATATATACCAGCTCAAAGGGAAATGAATGAGCTTTTTGACCTCACTTGGGAAAATTTTGGCATTTCAACACAAGAAAAGAAAATTCAACAAATATTTCATTTTTTCACTTCGGAAAATGCAATTTCTCTCTATATTCTATATAAATCATACCTGCAATTTTAAAATTAAAAAAGGACCAAAAGCTTCTTTTATGATATTTATAAAACTTAGTTCATTTGAAAGATGATAAATTGAATGTTTATACCTCACTTGGGAAAATTTTCAATTCTGAAAATTGATGAAGTTATAAACCTTTATCTACCAGGGCCCTTCATAATTCTATATAAAAAATTACAAGTAAAATGGGCAGATATCGACTTTTACATGTCTGCGAAAGTTGGCTATGCACAAGGTTTGAATAATGGGCATAATTAGTTGATGATAATTAGTTTATAATAATTATTAGGCAATCTAGATAGTGTTAGCGGGTGTCAAAATGACAAATGTCTTGTTTTGTTCTCCCTCTTTCTTCGACAAATGTAACTGTTGTATCGAGGTTCTGTTTTTGTATTGATCAGATATGTTGCGGCGACCAGTGCACCTATCCATGCTTGTCTTGATTTTCTTTTACCAGTACTAGGCACAATATTCCTTCCAAGCATATGATTCATAGATATATCCGCACTTGTCAGAGTCGTGCATGAGTTTAACGGCGTTTACAACATTCTTTCAGTTATATCGCGGCGACCATTGCACCTATCCATGATTTCTTGTTCTTTACCGGTATTTCGCACAATATTCTTTCCAGGGCAGTGGTCGCTTTCCAACATAACAATCATCGGAAGACTGGTCAACGGTGGGAGAGGAGTTATCCCTGTGTCATATACTTTCGTCAATGTTGGGAATGAAATGGGCCGAGCCGGGGCTGGGATTTTTTTTTTTTTTTTTTTGCTTA
Organism: Tridacna gigas; assembly: GCA_945859785.2. Classification (NCBI taxonomy): domain Eukaryota; kingdom Metazoa; phylum Mollusca; class Bivalvia; order Cardiida; family Cardiidae; genus Tridacna; species Tridacna gigas. Next base: position 36,327,593 of record OX244029.2, read on the forward strand.
AATGAATAGTGGGTCCACAACTTGCAATCTCTTTCTTTCTCATTTTGTGTCAACGTTTTCAAAAATATGGTTTCAACCAACCAATGTGGATTATGACAAGGACACAACAAAACATATCATTTATTCTTTAATAGGAAGAAAAGAACGTACCATCGAAGCACACAAAGTTAATAAATAGCATAACTACATAAATATATTTGTTTGTCATCTCTCTCTTTCCCCCCCCCCCTTTCTCTAAAAGGAAGTACCGGTATATCGGAACAAGAAATTATAAAATAAGAGCTATGACCCTACAATTCGTGTCTGAGTCGATACATTTTCGCAGATGTATTAGGCCCCTTTTCACAGAGTATGGTTGGTACACTTTATCTTTCGTCCATTTTAATGATCAGATAGTTTAAACATTTAAATAATTTTAACTGCAAATTACTGATTCAAGTGATTACATGATTATGGATCCATATTGGCCAATTTTCTTTAACAACAGACTAAATCATGATGTGGACTGGACCGTTAGACAGACAAGAAATTTACCAATGGCGAAAAGTTTCGACACAGGTACGCATAGGCTGATCTTTGTCGATACCTTTATCAGATTTACCAACCATTCTTAAGAACGTTCTTAGTCTTATTCTCCAGAATTTTCTCTATTTGAAAGCAACACAACTTATGATTGGCTAAACCATTTGGTTTAGCCAATCAGAAATTGTGTTACTCTCAAATTTAGAAAATCTTAGAGAATAAAACTGAGAATATTCTTAAAAATGGTTGGTAAATACGGACCCTGGACTTTAGACATACTGAGAATTAACGAATAGCGACCCACGTCTGATCATCTCTCTTTGCGAAGTTTTGGCGCGAATTGTGGGGGGAAAAATCAAGTTGAGTTGGTCGCAGTATATGGGATACGCTCTGTAAAAATGGTGCTTAACGAATCTGCGTGATGCATTGTTCCAATCAAGTGATAATATACTTATAGATCCATATTAGCCACTTTTCTTTCACAACTGACTGAATCATGATGTAAACTGGACTTTAGACTTACAGGAAATTTACCAATGGCGAAAACTTTCGACCCAGGTCCGTGTAGGCTGATCTGTGCCGATACTTTTATCAGATGTATCAAGCCCCCTTATATATATATATATATATATATATATATTTTTTTTTTTTTTTTTAAACTGTCGTAGCAGTTCAGGATCAAACACAAACTCACGTGAATATTTTTCCTTCTTCTACAATGGTTTCCAACGTCTCATTCGCTCGTTGTCAATAAACACGGCGTAATTTACATATATAGTGAATTGTTAAATGATTTAGCGCTTTAATTAATGTAGTCCGTTTCCGTGAGAAATGATTACGATCTTAACCCTTTACCACTCAATCATGAGCTTAATCGACCTAAGAAAAAAGGTTTGGGAAAATATTGTGGGAAAAAATATGCTGGTAACCAGCATTTTCTCCTTTTCCCATAATGTTTTCTACTTATTCAAGCACAATTGCTGGCATTTGATAAGCATTTAAATTGTCGTGTGCAAATTCCATTAATATGGACAGTTCTAAAATTTAGCCGTATGGCAATAATAATGTTCATCTTAGTTGAAATTAAGTAGTAGAGGAAAAATAGCGCTATTTCTACAAATTTTTATGACTAACCTGTATCACATGCCCGATACTGCCATCTGTTACAGGTATCACACGAAACTGCCTGTTGTCTTCTTCCTACCACACTCCCGCACTTAACACAATTAAGCAAACGACAGACGATAGATCGCTCCTCCCACTGATGTCACGTGACCCGCGAATCTAAAAACCTAGACAAACATTACCCAGACACGAGGGCTTAGCTAGGAGACATATGCAAGTTACCAGAACAGAACAGAACATATCTTTTATTTTTCACCCAGGTATATAGCAAATATACAACAAGGGCAATATGAAATAATAAACATGGCTGTGCCCTTTATCCCAACTGTGTTTATTGTTGCATTAAAAAAAAATAACTGTAGATCTTTTTGAGATTAAATAACAGTGCAGTTGGGACAAAGAGCTATTAATTGTATATACAGTTGACTTCCAGATATCATTTATAACTTTTTCAGAGAGAGCGAGACGGAGGTGGGAGGGAGTTGAAGAAAGGGAAAGAGAGACGAAGATAGAGAGAGCCCTTGTGGATGCAGTATCCTTATGAAAACTGCAGACACAATGACACTCCGTGTCTTTATGGGGGATAGTAGCGAAAACGGACCTTGGACATTTGGGGAAAAAAGCTTGGAAATCTACGAAATAATGCGGATATTCGTTTCTGCAATAGCTTTCTTAACAAAGATCAGCCCGCCTGGGTGGCTCAGTGGTGAGCGTATCGGACTCATGACCTGGTGGTTGTGAGTTCGATACCCGGTTGAGGCGAACTTTCTTTCCGGCGTATTTTCGCCTCTCACCTCTGCTGAAGCATGTGAGAAAAGTAGTCGGTGGCTTTGGAAAGAAAGTTGTGTTAGTACTGGTGTGAGAAAGCCAGGAAACACATGTGCGTCACCGACCGCCATGATATGACCTTAGCTGTTAAAGTGGCGTTAAACCCCAATACAACCAACAACAACAATAGATTAATATGTAGTGAGAATAACAAGCTATCTGTACAAGTGTATAATTTTATGATTACAGACGTAGAACGTGACTATAAATGGCTTGACTATGTCAAAAGTATCTTTCATAACTCTGGAAATGGCATAATTTGGATTACACAAAATTTTAACAAAGTTAAACAAGTACATAAATTAATTAATTTTGACTTAAAGGATCAGTTTATCCAAGATTGGCATAATAACTTACTAAAATCCAGTAAAGCAAGGAATTACAGTCTTTATAAAAAGGAACCATGCTTAGAAACTTACCTAACACAGCTTCCATTGTCATTGGCAATCAGTACTTTTTTATTTCGAACTGGAAACCATAAACTGCCTGTCGAGACTGGTAGATGGAATGGTACAGCCTACAATGAAAGAATTTGTCAGTTGTGCAACACAGGAAGCGTAGGTGACGAAATGCATTATCTATTGTCCTGCCCTGCCTTAGTCAACCAAAGACAATCTTTTCTAGCTGGAGCGCAAGTGACAAATACTACATTCTGTTACGATAAAATTATGTCATTCTCATCAGGTGCTGATCCAGTGAAAATTAGTAAATTCCTAATATTGATTATGAAAGAAGCTAAAATGATATCGAGGTAAAAAGAATGCATCCCACAATATCTGAAACATAAACAAAAACAAATAGTTGTAACTTACCTTACAAACGATAGGTATTTTCATTGACCAGGCGTCCTTTCAACATATACTGTAAAAACACGATTAATATTCCGCACTGTGATTGGTCACTTCTTCAACTACACAGCCGTGTTGAGATTACGAACTAAACAACCCGGATAAACTCGGTATCCATCGGTTCTATTTATCCCTACTTTGTCAAATGCAATGCGTACTCGACGCACTCTATTAATTAAGAAGCTTTTATCTTTACATTTACCTTTTATAAGTTCCAAAATTCATAGTAATCTCAATGCTTATATACTAAGAAAAATAACATGGTGAAGGATTGGGGGGACAGGAGCATACGCCCGTTATTACTGAATAACCCTCCCCCCACCCGCGCCCCGATTACGTCCCAGAAGGTTTGCTTCTCCACTGCAAACAACTATCATTATATATTTTTAGCTTTATCTGATATATGTCGTCTGCAATATTGCTTCAAGTTTGACAAGTCTAAAATGTTACTAATTGGTAAAAGAGTTAAACTCAAGCTATAAGTGTGTATGAGTGCTCTTTTTTTTTTTTTTTTTTCCCCAGCAGGTGATGTAGATTGTGATCAGACTGTCACAGAGAAACGGTCTGATCACAATTATCATCGCTATCTTCTTCGAATATTTTCCTTATTAGTATTTATTTTACTTTTTACTTATTTGACACTTACAATTGCATATTACCATGCTAATGTAGACTAGATTCTATGTTTTTATTTTCGATTTCATGTACATCTAGCTATCACAAGTGCCAAACATTATCTATATAGTGTCTTTGAGAGAAATGCAAATTTCAGTTTACCAATTGTGCACATTGTGAACACTAGCCAGCCAGTGCGGGGTGTGCAGTGTGAGCCTGAACCTGCACTCTGCATTGAAGTTGGTGCAGATCAGGATCGGACTGTACATGCGCATTGATTGACTGGCAATGGACTTATAGTACGTGATTTTTTAGACCTTTACCCGAGAAATGATCCTCGTATTATTGCTGTTCCTTTTATTTTCCCTCTGACTGAGAAGTCCATTCACTTAGCGCATATATGTATCACACTTAAAAGGAAATCTTCAAAATTGTTCTCTGATTACTTTAAAAAAAAAAAAGTCAATAACTATGGCAGGTGTTCTATTTAACGACAAATCTGAAAATTAGCTGCAGTTTTTTCCAAACCATAACTTTTTTTTTTTCTCTCCTTTCTACGTTCTGGTAATATGCAAGTGCGTTTGTTTTATGTCTATATGTCTGTGTATATGCCTGTCTGCGTGTATTTTGTGCTAGTTTCTTTATTCTATTTCTTTTCATTATTTCCTTGAAATCCGCTCGTTTTTGACCATTTCTAGTTTGTTGCTGTGTAAATTCCATGCTGTATGACTTTTGCATACCTGGAAGAGAATAAAGTGTTGTATTGTATTGTAACAACAAAGATCAGAATGAAGCATCAAAGACCCGCTCTGAATATTGTCACATCAGTTGCTGCACGCCGGTGCCACACACTAGAGCCATTTCATAAGTTTGATTCAAAGCAGAGAAGAGGGAGCAAAAAAGTAGAGCAACAGTAAAATGAGAATTTTTGATCAATTGCCGGATAGCGTTCATCAAAAAAAGTATATTCTTTATAGTAACTACATATGCTGGGTCAGTCAGTTCAAATAAATCTCATGAACATTGCTTAACCGCTAAGTAAACCATTCACGCACGATTAAGTCAGTTGAACCAGACACAACATTACGTGGACTGATCTGTGACCGACCAATCGTACGAAATAACTCATCCGATATATACGGGACGCCTGTGTCAACACGCTCGGTCTATGAATGCATGCGTAACCCGTTATTTATGTCTGGCTGTGAAACAGTTTGATAATGGAAAAGTTATTTAACAAAGGTAAGTAGAAAACGTTATTTTCTGTCTATGTGCAAGTTTCTTGAAAAAAGGGGAAAACAGAAATTCGAACATGATCCCACAGTTTTGTCTGAGAGTTACATTTTCAAAACTGGATAGATCCAGGGGGTAAGTGCAAAACCGTCGCAAGTGCATATACACTGTACTTACACTTACGACGGTCTTGCACCACCCGAGATATAGACATGATTTAAGCATGTAATACATTGTAGGAAAAGGACAAAGGGAGACACCAGATGTCGATTATCTCGTGAAGTTCTGCATAATACAGTTAACGTACTTGCATAAATGTTTGAGTTTCACAACTGATTTGAGGTTGAACATATCTTTGACGTTTAATTCATGTCGGTTGAAATTATTTAACAAGAATATTTCACGTTTATCGTTGAAAAAAGAGCAATCGAAAAGATAGTGTATTTCTGAACCAACAGCGTTTGAGTTACATAGAGTGCATGTTCTATCTTCGAAAGGAGTACCGTCATAACGCCCGTTCTCAATCGGCAGTAAGTGATTTGCTGTTCTAAATTTGAAAAGTTGTTGGTACTCGCGTCGGTTTAGTTGTGTCAAATAGTTTTCGAATTCGTGAGTCATTTTAAAATTATTATATATTTTACCTTTATTAGATTGATGTAATTGATCGTGCCAGGTTTGTTTAAACTGATCGATTAAAATTTGCTTAACGCCCTTATGTATATTTTTTTGTTCGATTAGAAACTGGTTTACCCAAAGATCAAGTCTTCCGACCGAGGTAAGGATTTCTTTAATTTCATCAAGCCATTTGAAGCTTCCTTGGGGTAATGATAACATATACTTATATATTTTTAAGGAATATTTCTCACTCTTACCAAGTAATATGCGATTCCAGAAAGAGATCATTCGGGATTTTATAACGATAGAAATTGGGTATCGCCCTAGTTCACCGTAAAGAAAATGTAGTGGAGTAGATTTCCTACTGTTCGTAATTTTCCTAAGAAAGTTGGTGTGTACGTTTTCAAGAATTTCTAAGTTTTCAAATCCGAACACTTCGGAACCGTATGTTAGAATAGGTAAGACTGTATGATCAAATCATTTTAGTACTAAATCAGGAGGAAGATGAGAATTATTTATTTTTGTGTATAGAAAATGCATTGCTTTATTTGCTTGTTCCACTATGTGTTTACGTGCATGCAAGAAGGAACCATTGTTAGAAAACGTAACGCCCAAATAATGATATTTGCTGGTTATTTCAAGTGAACTTTCTCCAAGTTTGAAATTATAATGATTTGTTCTTCTTGCTCCGAATACAATTACTTTTGTTTTACTAATATTAACCTTAAGATGCCAATTGTTACAGTAGTTATTGAAAGTTTTTTTTTTTTTTTTTCCTTTATTTCCTCCATTATTGAAGAGTTTACAATACAACATACAGGAACAAAATACTGTACAAGCAAAACAATCATAATGCGAAATTCGGCGAAAATCGTGATTTAGAACATGTGTTTGCGTGCGTGTGTGCGTGTGTGTGTGCGTGCGTGAGAGAAAGACAGAGGGACAGAGAGGGAGAGAGAGAAAGAGAGAGAAACAAAACGGTTACAAACGTACAATACAACTAATACAATACAGGATGACAGGAATATAACAAATAAATTTGTATGCGTTATATTAATGTAGCAGATACAAGATGTTCCCAGCAACCATACTAAAATACCTTCCCGAAACGAAACAGAAAGAATTAAACAGATGCTTGGAAACGTGAAATGCTAAAACTTAATAATATTTAAATTCTTTCTTTAGATGAAGACAGAAAGACTTTAATCATTATCAAGGAAAAAAAACTACAAACAAATACCTCCTCGAAGGGAAAAAAAATTAAATTTCAATGGGTGAGTAACTGAATACTACATGTGCATCAGTACTAAAAAAAAAATAGAATTAGAATGGTTGCTTGTAGCGACCCCAGATACGATCAAAGAAACGCAATACAGACAGATAAAAAATATCCGTACAGTAGCTAGTGGTTAGACTATCATTGAAAACTTGATTCAGACCAAACAATGCTCTGACATACTGCATGTCATTCAGAGAACTTAAAAAATCTGCTAATGTCTGGCTACAAATATTAGAAATTTCTGAGTGAAATATATGTGTGCATTCATAGACCAAAGGACATCTAGTTAGAATGTGTTGGGTCAAGCTAACACGAATATCACTTTGACCACATCGTCTGCAGTTGCAATCAAAATAAGATAGATAAGCAACCAGTTGCGCGGTAGCAAAGCAAGCACGTAACATTAATGGATTGCGTTTTGCAAAGTGCCAAATGGGACAAAAACTGAATTCAGTCTGTATTTCCCTGTAAATTGAAAACTGATAAGACGAGGTTCTGGCATCCCACTCGTGGACAAAGTAGTTTGAAACTTTCAAAGCCGTTAACCGCTTCCAGGCGCACTTACTAGGAAAAAGACCGGTATTTAGATAGCCCTGCAAAGCGTAGTTCAGATTGTATTTATGTAGTAGGCTTACAACATCAGGAAAAAAGCCATTAAAAGAGAAACCGTTTACAAAAGCGCAAAGACGCAATACAAATAGTTGCTTTACAGCACAATTTCCGTTCAAACGGCAAAGTTGTCCCAGAAATAACAATTTTCTTTTATCAATTTCAGCTTCAATAGGGAAAGCACTTAACATACCCAGCACAATATCTGTCCTGGATCGTAATTGTAAACCTTGTACGTGTTTTAGACAAAGCCGATGGGTCCGTTCCAACAGTAGCTGGTCGTTTTGTGACAGCGGGTTTAGCATTTCTGAGCCAAAGAGGGCGCGTGGAAGTACAACAGATTTATATATACGGTAACTGGTTAATGGATTTAGACCATTCCTATGAATACCGTCTTTAACAAGGCCAAAAAAAGTGGCCCGTAGTTTTCTATCGAGGCATTTAACCTCATTTAACCTTAGATCTCATGTGTGTTTCTAAATCATTGAGAAAGAGAGAGAATAGGATAGGTGACAGATTTTCCCCTTGTCGCACGCCCATTTCTGACACAAAATTTGGGGAAAAGTCTCCATCTAGCTTTATGCAAGATTTGATATTGTTATACATAATTGTAACGACGTTGAAAAATTTACCATTTATGTTGTTTTGCAACAACCTATACCAAAGCCCTTTTTTCCAGACACTATCAAAAGCCTGTGAAAAGTCGATGAAAGCTACAAATAATTTCTTTTTTCGTTTCCTTATGATTTCAAACAGAGAATGGAGTGTGGAGATATGATCAGTGCATGAATAATTTTTTCTAAAACCAGCTTGATTTTCATTCAAAATATTGTTTTCATTCAAATACGAGGTTAATCTGTCATTTAGTACAGATGTAAATAATTTTCCGAGGCAGCTGAGGATTGTTTCTGGTCTATAGTTGGAGGGGTCTTTTGGGTCCCCTTTATTTTTGTAAATTGGTATGATAACCCCTTCTAGCCATGACTTTGGTATGTAACCGGTATCGGAAATACAGTTGAATAACTTACAATACAATGGCATTAAAATTGTTTGTGTTGCTTTAATGTATTCATTTAAAACGTTATCAAACGGACTCGGTGTTTTGGAGTTTTTTAACTTGGATATGCAGCGACTAATTTCGCTTTCAGTAATTTTTGAATTCAATTGAACATTTACATTTTCAACATTTTCAAAAACAGCTTGATATCTGTTATCATCTATTGTACTTTGGTTAATTTTATGAAAGTTATCGAAAAAATCGTCTACTGAGGGATGCTCAGTAACTTTTTGTTTTGGCTTTAAGTTATTTAAAAATTTCCAATATTTCTTAGGACTTTTCTCACTCATTGTTCTTAATTTTTTAGATTGATTTTGTTTGTGTTTTTTAATGTAGAAATTCATTGTTTTTACCAGAAGATATTTTAACACGAAATAATTGTTCAAGATAAAATAAGCATGGGAGCAATTTCAGAAAAGGTAGTTACATCTTTTGGTTTTAAGTTTTTCGAAGTTTTATAGGTGAAAATTGAAATAGAGGCTGTTTTATTTCGAAGTCAGTTGACTTACACCTGTTACGCCATTTACATTTGATAATGTAGGTATAATACGTGTATGTGTAACTCGTGCTTCCTAAAAATTTCTTAAAGTCATTTGTCTTTAAGTTTGCATTCATAGATATGTTAAAATACAGAGACCAATGGAAACAACGTTTTTAATGGTTTACTGATGGAGGAAGATGGCATTTGTTTTTAATTTAAACAATTGTCTAAATTGTACCTACATTGCATTTTATCTTAAAAGCAAGGGTGGTGGCGCTGTTTAGGTTTGACTTCTATGAAGACGATATGAAAAGCATTTTTACGCGAATTTCGTCGATTCAAATTTTATTTAAGGATAATTTGCGAGGGGGAAAAAAAAGAATCAACAAAAGAGATATAACAGCATTAAAAATATCAACTCAACTCGATTCGGTAAGAAAATGAATTATCGCGTGTGTATTTAAATGAAAAATAAGGTAAAGGAAATAAATAACTGAACATGATAAAGTCCAATCAGTTGTCTAAAATATTATTATTTCTTTTAGTAAAAGAAACGGGTATCTGTTGCCAAGATTGAAATTCTGGAAAATTTACGACAATAAAAAAGTATGTTAACAAGAAGTATTCATTTATTTTTCTCCTTTTAAATCTGAATTTGTCTTCTGCAACAATAGTTTTACCTGGTGTAACTCAGCATCTTGAAATTGCAGTCCTAAGGACTGATAATGGATATCAAGTTTAAAGTTATTCATCAGTTTTTTTCTCATAAATATACTATACATTTATATATATATAGCTATAACTCCTAATTATTCAGAATGTCTAGGTGTTATAACGACAAGACGGCTTCCGCTCTGAATGGAAAAATGCTGATCGCTGATTGGCTTATTGATTTTTTTTATTGACAGCTGTCGTTTGGTTAATTATATGACATTGCAGGAAAATAAAGCAATAAAACACTACTTTTACAAACTCCCGGTTTATTTATAAAACTTCACTATAAAACAAACACAAAACAGCTGCAACAATTTTCGGTCAAAGTAAATTAGTATTATCCAACTGCACATATAATAAGTGTGGCTTAATTAATATTTCCTCTGCTTTAAATACTTTTTCGGATATATAATATATATTCGGGCAATAATCAATTACTGTATGCCTATGCTCCCTGATTGATCCTTCAAAAACTGCCCGTGAGCAATCATGTCACTTTTGATAGTGGTATAGGCGGAGATAACCCTGCATAGAAGTGTAGTCTGATCTTTGCCTTCACCGCCCGCTACGCAACTTATCCTACAAGAGGTAGTTTTTCTTTACCAGCTGGAAATCTAAATACGTATGGCCGAAAACATCCATGCAAAGGAAAACGGATTATCTCGCTATGTTGTCGATTTTCCAACATGTTTATTTGATTGCTAGTTTAGCAAAGTTTGCCTTTTTTTTTCCACCACACGGCAATAAGACAGTTGCCCAAAATTGAAAGCATTCTCAGACAATATATCTTATGTCTATTGAAAAGATTATTCCTGTCTTTAAATTGTTCGTGGACATGGTGGCAAAAGGAGAAAAATGTCGTTTACTGACGTTTTCTAATTTTCCCTCTATGTTTAAAGAGTATCTTTTTTCCGTTAAAACTGAAAAATAAAACACAGAATTGTTTGGTCAGGGGTTAAATGGAAATGGAATATTTTGTTCTTGTGTATCTTATTGTATAGTGGTCCTCACCCAAACCCCAAGCTGTACAATGCATGTTGTTTCTCTATCAGAACCAAGTATTGGGACTTGATGGAGGAACATCATGTTCGATTGTCAAAATATTGTAATATCGACAATAATCTTCAGCTGCCAAATAAATGGAAAGAAAATTTGTAAGCCATAGTAAAATACCAAATATTGCGATTTCCAAGTTTTTCTTTCACGGGGAAAAAAAAGCACCGTATCGGAGAGGAAGATCAAAGATCAGACTGTAGATTCTGTGCGGTCTGATCTTGATCTACACTGTCCGCAAAATGTCAGTGTTACGCGCTTGGCAGCTTAAGGGTTAACACATGCCATAAATTCTCTTTTATGAATTGTTAGAAAACGTACTTACCTTTACTGTGCACACCCCTCCTATGAGCTGTTTTTCTTTCCAGAGACCACGCCTCCTTACGGTATTTTTATCGGACTACTGACATAACGTATCTATCACGTGAAATTCTTATATAAATCTCTTTTGACTTGTGTCTCCCTTCCTTCCTTTCTGTCTCCTCCTTATTTCTCCTGTCGTTTACCGGAACAGTCATTATTATTACATTTTTTTTTTTTTTAAATCCTCTAGTTGTACTTTATGTACCTTACGAGTGAAAATAAAGAAATGTTCTGTTCTGGATACCAGTAACTCAGTAATAACTCAAATAAATTAAAGTTAATCTTTTCATTTAATATTCAAAAGCAATAAAGACATTTCGTTAACAAAATATTGACCACAACACTCAAATTCAAGCAAACAATAAATGAGAGGGTATAATTTGTGAAAAACAATGGACACGTTCAAACAAAACAAACAATTAATTCAACGTAATCAACAGTTTGTTCCATAATTTTCATTTATGAAAGCAGCCTGAAAGAACATAAAAGTACATGTACAAAGGCGATAATTACTAACAAATAACACATTATCTTTCTTCTGGGTATAACAACCTCAACATATAGAATTCCACCGATGTATTCATTAAGATAGTTACCCATCTGCAATAGAATAAGAAAAGTAGTAAACACAAAGATCAGATATATAACGCAAAAAAAATTGTGCATCTTACAAAATATGCCCATCTTACAACATAACGAGCAAATTATGACCATTTTTTTCATAAATAAGGGAATAGGGAAAATCAACGGGTGTCGAAACGACCTTTTTTTGCAAATTTTTTTTGGGGGGTGTCGAAATGACCAAAATAGGGGTCGAAACGACCAATAGGTGTCGAAATGACCGGGTGTCGAAATGACCAGGTGTCGAAATGACTGGATCTTAGTGGTAAAAAGAATGAATATTTATGAAGCTGATGTAAACATGCAAATCATCAACTTTTGGGGTGCCAAAGTACATGAATTGGATATGGTAATGAAGACCAAGGTAGTTTAGTTCAAGGTTTTTAGTCACATTATCTTGATAACCATTGAACCATAGATCCAAGAAAAGACAACTCGAACTGATCTGGATCTTTGATTGACTGATTGAACGGTGTTTTACAGAGCCACACAGGACCCCTGATCTAGATCTAAATTGTCTTACTCTGCAACAGCAACTAAGATCAATTTAAGCCTAAATCACTAAAATGTCTCGTCATTAATCAGAATAATTTCAACAATAACAAGCCTAGTGATCAAATACCATTACAGTAGAATTTTGTTAGTTCACATGTCGCTGGTTTGCAGCTAGGTCTTTGTTCGTCTGCTATATTCAGTCCCGATATTTATGAAATTATCCTTCTTCATTATTGTTTAATTCCTCCAGACACTTTGCATGTCGGTGATATGTAGTTTGTACTGTATTTCATACCCCCAAAGTATTTTTCGATCACAGATTCCTATTTTTAGTTGGTATATAAATTAATCCACTTTCAAACTTACAAAAGTGTCAAGACTTGTGACCAACCTTGATTTTCAAACCATTTGATTAAGAATGTTGATTGGGACCAATCAGTTAAGTGTGAATGTTATTAAAGATGTTGTATAGTTTGTAAGTTAAATAAATCAATCCAAAAGACATTTAATAAATCCGAAAATCCTTAAAACATCCAACAAGGAATAAAAGGATGATAACTGTCTGAAATACTCTTAGTGATTTGATCTCTAGAAGGGGCTATCACTCTGACGAATTCAATGAATGCAAAAGCAATGGAGTTTGTTTCATGTGTTTATCAATATAATACATTCACATGTATTTAAAGATGGCTGCAAAAAAGAAGACAAGCAAATTGCCAAGTTTTGGACAGTTAAGGGAGATACAATGGGTACTAGTTTAGGTTACCGCAAGACATGCTGTGTAAATCAAATTGTCTATTTGCGTGTATGACACCGAAAATAACTAACAAAGTCCTTAGTTTTGTACTACATATATGTTCAGTTTGTATAAATGTTATTGTCCTTTGCGTTACAAATTGCCAAGGTTTTACTTTATGGCAAATTTTCGTCTATCAAAATAATGTAACCCTTCAAGCATTGGGCACAACTTAACAGTTACTTTATTGTGTAGATTAAGATCAAACTTTATAAAGTGAGCATAGCAGTGTTCAGTGGTTGATTTTGTTTCCATAACATGTATACTTCCTGGATACTTATTAGACTACTTATTATTACCAAGGCATATTTGACAATGCAAAATTAATGCTAGTTACAAATGAACAAGACATGTGTAACTAAGAAGTGACCGATGCCCCAAAAAACACATGACCTTGCTTTGACCTAGACCCTATGGACATGACTTGTGCATGACACATCGTCTCAATGTGGTGAACATTTATGCAAAGTTGTTTTGAAATTAATTTAAACGGATTAAGTATGGCCCAGACACAAAAACTACCCCCCTCCCAACACATTTGACCTTGCTGTGACCTTAACTTTTAATCCACAGACATGACTCTTGCAAATGACACATAACTTTTATGTGGTTAACTATGCTAAAGTTATAATGAAATTCATCCATAATTAAAAAAGTTACAGGCCTGACACATATACTATAGCCCCACACACATATGACCTTGCTGTGACCTTGATCTTTGACCTATGGACATATCCCTTAAGCATGACACATCATCTCCATGTGGTTAGCATTTATGCAAAGTTATTTTGAAATATGATCAAAGGGAAAAAAGTAATGGCCTGGACATGAAAAACTACCCCCCCAACACTTTTGACCTTGTCGTGACATTAACTTTTAATCCACAGACATGACTCTTGTGACAAGACAAGACAAGACAAGACAAGACAAATCTTTTATTCTCCCAAGTATACAAATCATACAAAAAGGGGAAATGACGAATACCAAGCAAAGTTAAAACAAGATTTCCGGTATATTCAGTGGTTTTATAACTATCTGATATCTTTTTAGAGTAAACCATTTCCGATTAACCCCTTCCCAAACGACAAATTTTGGACCAGACCAAATTGAAAGCACTTTGCAGATGACAAATCAACAGTTGCCAAAAAGATTACCCTTCTATATGATAGGGTAGAAAACATTGTGGGGAAAGGAGAAAACGCTGGTTACCAGCATTCTCTCCTTTTTCCACAATGCCTTCGAAAGGCTTCTATACCTGACCCGTAAAAACCAGAGATTGTTCGGGAAAGGGTCAAATAGCCCAAATCTCTTTTTGTTGAAGTGCAAGGGTTAGTGGGTGGGGGTCCACACTTTGTGTATTTGGCCAATTATCTGAGCCAATCGTAGTTACGTAGCCCCTTTCCAAACGACAAAATATTTAGCTAGACCAAATTGTAAGAATCTACAGACGACAGGTTAAATTAGATGTAAGAAAAACAATCATCTCGGTCATTGACAAAGTAGAAAGCATTTTGAGAATGGGCAAAGATGCCGGTCATCAGCATCCTCTCCCATTTCCACAATGTTTAAAAAGGCCAATTTCCCTGTAGCAAGTGCATATTGCTTATACATATCAAAATAGTTCAAGAAGATAAGACCGAAGGCAAAATAAGACCGAAGGCAAAATAGGAAAATTGATAAACGTAGAAAGCATTTTGAGAATGGGCGAAGATGCTGGCTACCAGCATTCTCTCCCCTTTTCACAATGTTTCAAAAGACCTATTTCCCTGAGGCAAGGATATATTGCTTATATGTACATATCAAAATTGTTCAAAAGAATAAGACCATAGATAAAGTATGAGAGTTGATAAAAGTAGAAAACATATTGTGAGAATGGGCGAAGATGCTAGCTGGCTACCAACATCCTCTCCCCTTTCCACAATGTTTCAAAAGGCCTATTTCCCTGAAGCAAAAGTATATTGCTTATACGTATCAAAATTGCTCAAGAGAATGAGACCGAAGGAAAAAAAAAAATAGATAAAGTTGAAAGCATTGTGAGAATGGGGGAAGACGCTAGTTACCAGCATCCTCTCCCCTTTCCACAATGTTTCAAAAGGCTCATTTCCCTGTAACAAGAGTATATTGCTTATACATATCAAAATTGTTCAAGAGAATAAGACCGAAGGCAAAAGATGAAGATAGATAAAGTTGGAAGCATTGTGAGAATGGGGGAAGACGCTGGTTACCAGCATACTCTCCCCTTTCCACAATGCTTCAAAAGGCTTATTTCCCTGTATCAAGAGTATATTGCTTATACATATCAAAATTGTTCAAGAAAATAAGACCGAAGGCAAAAGATGAAAATTGATAAAGTTGAAAGCATTGTGAGAATGGGGGAAGATGCTGGCCACCAGCATTCTCTCCCCCTCCCACAATGTTTCAAAAGGCCTATTTTCTTGTAGCAAGAATAAATTGCTTATACATATCAAAATTGTTCAAGAGAGTAAGACCGAAGGCAATAGATGAAAGCTGAGGGCACTGGCGAGACTAAAAGTTTCGAAGAATGGAACGAATGACTTGACATACCTTTACTAATGTCTTTCTACATTCAGAATTAATTAGTCTTGCAAAAAAAGTATCTTGATTTTGGCGAGTTATTGTTATACATTTAGATCGGATTTCAGCAAAGTATGTACATTCAAACAGGTAATGTTTCTCAGATCCAACTTTGTCAAGAGAACATAATTCACATTTACGATTTTCGAAAGTAGTTCAATCATAACGACCCGTTTCAATGGGCAATCGATGATTAGCAGTACGGTATCTAAAAAGTATTAAATAATCTTGTTTTGGTAGGATTTTAAAATAGTTTTCTAACTGGAAATTTCCCTTAAAAGACATATAGACTTTCGATTTATTGGACAATTCTAACTGGGAATGCCAGTCTTGTTTGAACTGGTCTATAAGTATAGCTTTAATTTGTTTATTGACTGATGTTTGGTTTAAGAGTGGCTGAAATGGCACACTGCTTTTATCTGGTTAACAATTCTAAAGTTATAATGAAATTCATTCATAAGTAAAAATGTTATAGTCCCCCAACCCACATATGACCTTGCTGTAGCCTTGACCTTTAACCTTTGGACATATCTATTGCACCTGACACATTCTCTCTATATGGTTAACATTTGTGCAAAATTATTTGGAAATCAGGTCAAAGGGAAAAAAGGAATGGCCCACACTCCGAAACATCCCCCATCTGCCCAAAACACATTTGACCTTGCTAGGACCTTGACCTTTAATCCACAGACATGATTCTTGTGCACCACACATTGTCTTTATGTGGTTAACAATTCTGCAAATTAATACTAAAATTCATTTGTAATTGAAAAAGTTATAGGCCGGACACAAATGCTACCCCCAAAAACACATTTGACCTTGCTGTGACCTTGAGCTTTACCCTATGGACGTATCTCTTGCACATGGCACATAATCTCGATGTTGTTGACATTTGTGCAAAGGTAATTGAAATTGAACAAAAGCGAAAAAAGTTATGGCCCAGACACAAAATGACTAACACCCCTTAAAATATATTTTACCTTCCTGTGACCTTGACCTTTAATCCAAGGACATGACTTTTGCACATGACACATCGTCTTTATGTGGTTAACAATTCTGCAAAGTAATACTGAAATTCATTCATAATTAAAAAAGTTACTGGCCCGACATGACATATGAATACCCTAAAACACATTTGACCTTGCTGTGACCTTGACCTTTAACCTACGGACATATTTATTGCGCATGACACATTGTCTGGACGTGGTTAACATTTGTGCAAAGTTATACTGAAATTGAACAATAGAGAAAAAAGTTATGCCCCGAACACAAAAATGGACAGACAGATGGACAGACGGACCGATGTACTGAACAAAATGGGTATGTCCCCGAAAAAATTTTTCAGGGACATAAAAATAAAAAAGCTTCTAAAAAAATAACCAGATTAAATTTGACACACTGTCGCAAACAATTTATGGTAAATTCAACATTATTGGAAAAAGAAAGCACCAATTCTTTAGGCTTAGGAAAAAAAGGTACATATACACAGACTTCTATTGTGATAAAAACAGTTAACCCTTTACCACACAATCCCGACTTTTAACGACCCTGAGAGAACGGCCTTTTGAAAACATTGTGAGAAAATGCTGGTAAGCAGCATTTTCTCCTTTTCCCACAATGTTTTCTACCCTTTCCAAGACTAGTTTCAATGTTTCAGGCACATTTATTTTGTCGTCTGCAAATGCTTTCAATTTGGACCAGTCTAAAATTCTGTCGTTTGGTGAAGAGTTAAACTATTTACCATACAATTTACCATATAACCCAGAAGAGGACTTTTGAAAACATTAGGGGAAAAGGTAAAAAAACAAGTAACCTGCATTTTCTCCCTTTCCTACAATGTTTTCTACATTATCAAAGACAGAAATCAGCATTTAAGCTACCTGTAATTGGTTGTCAGCAAATGATTTCAATTTGGCGTTGTACAAATTTTTTTTTACTTCTGGTAAAGAGTTAAGGTCTGGGTTATTTCTTGTTTTCCCCTTTACCAAACAACAAAATTTTAGACATGCCCATTCAAGGAATTAACAAGACAGCATACTAAATTTGGCTAAATGATCGAATTTGTGTCTAAAAGGGTATATAACATTATGGGAAAAATGCTGGTTACTGGAGTAAAAACCAAAGGTGTGTGTGAATAACGGTTAATAATGTTTTAAACAGTTCTTCAATTATGTCATGACAGCTTGTGCACTTATCCATTTTTTCTTTTACTGCTTTTAAAACATTGTGGGAAAATGCTTGTACTCATATTATTTCTTAGTACTGTACACATTTTATTCTTTTGGAGACAAATTTCATCACTTGAGCCACATTTGTTGTTTGCAAATGCTATCAATTCAAGCAAGTCTAAAATTTGTCTTACCTTAAAGTAACTTTATTTAATTTTTGGACTTCTGGAGAGAAACTTAATTCACACAACCAGATGTAAATAAAAAGTATATGACTTTGAAAACATGGTGATAATGGGGAAATTACTTAACTCTTTACTGAACAACAAAACTTAAGACTTGTCCAAACTGAGAGTATTTGCAGACAACAAATTCAACATGGCTGAAATGACAGAATTTGTCTTTGAAAGGGTAGAAAACACTTTGGGAAAAGTAAAAAATCCTGCTAACCAGCATTTTCTGCTTTACCCAAAATAAAACAGTCTCTAAAATGCTGGATTGTATGGGAAAGGGTTCAGAAAAATAGTGCAGCAGCCGCACACTAACTTTCTTCTTCTGGTAATCACATCTGCTACTACACAATCTTAGCAATTTTCCCATTTGTCAATTTTTTTTCCAATTCTTGCATTGAGAAGGTGTTTAAAGAGTGTTTCATACAAGCAACAGTTCAATATACAGCAGAAAAAAGTGACTGAAATCACCATCTACTCTGATCAAAATACAGGCAACTTTGCTTAACAACACGACAAAATTTTAGACTTATCCATATTGAAAGCAATTAGGAGAAACTAAATATGAATCACATGATGACATTTGTATTCATCTAAGTAAAAAATATTGTATGAAAAGGAGAAATTGCTGATTACCAGCATTTTCTCCTTTTCCCACAAAAGCCGCTTCCTCAGTGTTGTTACAACACTGTATTGTGAGGTAAAGGTTTAACCCTTAACCAAGCGAGATAAGTCCAAGTCCACAGCCTTTGCTCAAATGATGGGATTTACCATCAAAAGGACGAAACAAACTGTGGGGAAAGCAGCATTTTGCTCTTTTCTCACAACGTTTTGAAAAGCCCTCTTCTTCAGGGTAAAAATAAGACTCATTGGTGAAAGGTTAAACCACAGTAGGGCCAGTTTGCACAAAAATTAATTGATTGAATGGTTGATTGATTGAATGGTGTTTTACATTGCTTTCAACATAATTTCAGTCATATTACAGCAACAGTTCACATATTCTTGTATGTCCTGGGTTTCACCAGTACAAGGCTAGGGCTTTGAAAACAGACACTCCCATGCAAACATCCCAGTGCTTCCAGTAAAGCTCGAACCTCCAGATTACAAGTCCTAGACTGAGCTAGTCACTAAGGAGAAACAACAAAAAGGAACGGCAAAATACATCGTTTTGTATTACCCTTGAGTGATAAACATTAAGAAGAAATTATTGCATCTATCAATTAAGTCCTTTCCCACAATGATTTCAATAGCTGGCAACTGTTAGTACATAAAATGTGTGTATGTGGATTTTTTTTGTATTGTGACAGGTTTACCCTTTGCACAACCTGTACAGAAACAGATCTTTAACCGTTTACCACTCAATCCCAAGTTTTTCATGACTCCAAGAAAGAAAGCTAATGAAAACACTGCAAGATTAGGAGAAAATGCTGGTAACCAGCATTTTTTCCTTTTCTCACAATGTTTTCTAACCTTTCTAGAGTAATACCATGAGATGCCCAATACTAAATTTGTTGCCTACAGTAACTGTTGCTTTCAACTTGGAAAAGTCTGAAATTTTGTTTTCAGGTAAAGCGTGAAAAGATCTAATGTCAAGAGATATACCTCTTTACTAGATAATCTACTCTGATATGCAATTGTCTTTTGTCAAGAATGTATGCCTTTGCATACTACGAGAATCAGAAGCTGTATTGCAGACAGCGTATTGCAGACAGCGTAGAACAAGATCATACTGCCATCTGATTTTAAATCTACACTGTCTGATATTGTGAGTGATGTTCTAGCAATATATTTGTCTCTTGTCCCAGAAAAACATCCTTTTTGTCTACTAAACCTTTACTAAACCTGAGGAAAAAGGTTCTTGAAAACACTGTGGCAGAAGGAAAAAATGCTGGTAAATGTTTCTACCATTTCAACAACAAATCCCAGCATATAAGCCTTACTTATTTTGATGTCTGCATCTGCTTTTCATTTGGACAGGTTTACAGGCCTAAAGCAGTCACAAGTAACTTAACCCTTTCCCAAACAAGCCCTGATTTTCACATGTCTGCAGTACAAGTCTTTTGAAAACACTGTGGGAAAAGGAGAAATTGCTCGTAACGAGCAATTTCTCCTTTTCCCACAGTGTTTTCTACCCTTTTTGGTAACTTTCTGCCATTTTCATCAAATTTAAAATTGTCGTTTGCAAACTCTTTCAGTTTGGACCAGTCTAAAATTTGTCGTTTGGGAAAGGGTTAAAGGAAATAAGCAAATGACAGTACAATCTGAATTTCGCCATGCTCTGGCCAAAGGGTATTTAATACAAATCCGTAATGCATTGTACCAAGCAAGATATCACATAATTAGGGATCTACAAAATCCACTTTGTCTAACAATCAACTGAATCAGGAGGTAGAATGGACCTTGGACATGCAGAAAATTGACAAATAGCAAAAAGTCTTGGCTCAGGTCAGTCTGAGCAAGCTGCATGCATGAAGCCCCTTTTCAGGGTGTATTACGGGAGATCACTCCTTCCTCACAGCATAGCTTCTTCCCGTATAAAATCAATACCTGACAACTGCGTTAGGTGAGAATTCTGTTTAGCCCAGGGGTTAGTGTACTGGTCTTTTAAACCTAGATCAACGAGGAACTTCGCCGCATGGGTTCGAATCCCGGCGGGAGCGGTTTATATTTGAGCTATGCATTTGTTGTGAACTTTCATGTTCGTAAGAACATAAAAAGTTTATAATCATGTAACAGGTAATATTTAGGTTCAGTCTGATCTTGCCCTACACCTACAGCATCTTTACATAACTCTTTCATCGCCAAATGTATGAGCCATTCTCTTGAAACACGCGGTTTAACCCTTTACCAAACTACAAAATTTTAGCCGTGTCCAAAATGAAAGCATTTGCAGACGACAATTTCAAAGTGGCTCAAATGGTGTAATTTTTCTTTGATAAAAAACATTGTGGTTACCAGCATGTTCTCCTTTTTTCCACAATGTTTTCAAAAGGCGGAATTGTGCGGAAAAAGGTTTAATGCATCTCCTTGATGCATTATACAAAGCAAGTTATAACATAGTTATTGATCCATAAAATCCATTTTAAATTTTAGTCCAACAAAGGACTAAATCTGAAGGTCAATTGATCATTGGACATGCAGAAAAGTGACCCATGGCAAAAAGTATCTACCAAGGTCAGCCTGCGCAGACTGCGCAGGCTGACCTGGGTAGATACTTTTTGCAAATGCATTAAGCCCCCATTTTCACAAAGCATGGCTCATATTGATTGAAAGCACAAAGGTGATTTTAAACTTCGAGGTTTTCTTTCTTTCTTTGCAATACCATTTCTCTTTATTTATTTGGAACGTCCATCTTTCATTTTGCTGTTTAACCCATATTTTCGGAAAAGAGAGCAATTGCTGGTACAAGTAATTGACACTATTCACATAAAAGTGAGCCATTGTCTGGCAAAAGGGGGGTTAATGCATATCCAAGATGCATTATACCGAGAAAGTTGTCACATAATTATGGATCCGTAAAATCCATGTTATACAACAACTGGATGAAATATGAGGTATAACTCTAACTCGACAAACCTTTCATTGACAGGTTATATTATTGTTTGTTTTTTTGGGAATGCATCTTTAAAACCACGAACCGTGACGATATAAACATTATCGAGTTGGGTTTATAGATTATCTCGTCACGATACGCGATTTTAAACAAGTTATCCCAAGCATAAACAATAATATAAACTGATAATGAAAGGGTTATCGAGTGAGAGTTAAATAGCGAAGGTTTTGATTCAGGTAAGCCTGCGCCGACTGTGCAGGCGGACACTGGTCGATGCTTTTTGCAGATATATAAAGCCCCCTTTTCAAAAAGCATGATTCACGCGTTTTTCATGTTGTTGAAAAACGATTCTGTTCGTTTCCATAGATTTTTCCTTCTATTCTGTATACTGTTTAAAAAAAAACAAACTTTGTTTACTCTAAAATAGGGTGTATAGTAAACATTCGTCTTTCATTTTACTGCAGGTATCATTTCACCCTCTGGGTTCGTTAGTGTTCTTTTTTCATGAAGATCTTGAAATTACGTGTACCTATGCTGGACCTGTGAAACCAAGAGACCATGTTAAAGTAGCATGGTTTCAAAATGATTAACTGATCGGCACAGCTCTTTCGAACTGTCTAACAAGGGGGCAACTTTTAGACAATGGCTCGGTACAGGCTGGAACGCACGAGTGGTAGCTAGAGATTCCTAGTATACGTGCGAGTGTTGCACGACGTCTCAACGATTAAATACAATATTCAAGTCATGCAAGCTCGTACTCGATCTCTGGGCGCAAACCGGAACTTAATGTTTTATTTTAGTTTTGTTGTCACTTTCTATTCATGGATAATTCGTTCTTCTTGTAGGATCTAGGTAGGCGCTTGCACTAGATTGAAAAAACAGAGTCAAATTTGCGAAATATTAGCGAAAATTAGTCACGTTTCATCTGCCGAACATCGAAAGTAATTGATATAAAAGTGTAGCACTTGCTTTGTATCGATGTAACATTAATAGCTAAAAGGCCCTATCAAGTCTTAAATGTTGAAATATGCTGAACTGGGGAATCGAACAAGTGTCCCTAGGTATCAAGTCATGTGCCTTACCGACTGAGCTACCAGGCTCGGCATGTACGAGTAAGATTTGAACGTTGGTGTCTCGCCTATCAAAGCACCAGGCGAAATTCTAGCTTGGTCCTACACGAATTCGAGATTTTCTATTATGTACTCAAAAATCATGATGTCTTCATAAATGCCAGAATCTACTATTTGTCTTAGTTTGAGAGCTTCAAAATTTACAGCTTCTAGCGACTAGGATTACTGACTGACTGACTGACTGACTGACCGACCGACCGACCGAATGGATGGATGAATGGATGGATGGATGGATGGATGTTTTATGTCATTTAAAGATGCGAGCGAAAATCGAATCTGGGACCTCCGGATTACGAATCCTACACTTTTGCCACTGACCCACGATGCGAAGGACCCGATGAGTGATGACGACGACGACGCTGATGATGATGATAATGATGATGATAATGATCATCGTCATCCTCATCCTCATCATCATCATCATCGTCGTCGTCATCAACCACAACAACTTTATTATCATCATCTTCGTTGTCTTCATCTTTCTCGAAGTGGTTATGGTTTTGTTGTTGTTTTGAATCAGCAAGAGAGAGTGGTCTGCAGGTGTCAATGTGGTCGTAACCAGAGACGTTGCGCTATGCTCTGGCAAAAAGGGGTTTAATGCATCTCCGTGATAAACTAATCCAAGCAAGTCATCACATAATTATGTATCCATTAAAAAAAAAACCCATTTTGTCTAACAACCTACCCAATCTTAAGGCACAATGGTCCTTGGACATACAGAAAATTTATCAAAATCAAAAAAGCATCGACTTATAATAGCCTGCGCAGTCCGCATGGGCTGACATGGGTCGGAACTTTTTGCAGATGCGTTAAAACACACCTCTTTTCACAGAGCATGACCCAAATATGTTTGAGCCGTGCTCTGTGAAAAGGGGGCTTAATGCATCTGCGAACAGTATCGACCCAGGTCAGCCTGCGCAGTCCGCGCAGGCTGACCTGGGCCGAAACTGTTCGCTATTTGTCAATTTTCTGTATGTCAAAGGACCAGTCTACCTCATGATTAAGACAGTTGTTTGAGAAAATGGCTTTTATGGATCCTTGGTAACATGACGGCTTACTTGGAATCATCCATCACGGAGATGCATTAAGCCCCCTTTTGCCAGAGCGCGCCTCATTTATTAAATCTAACTCGGTATGTTTAATATACAAGGCAGTTGTATATCTCTCACTATGTCTCCCCCATACACATTTCACTTAATCTGTTTCTAATGTCATGTTCACCTGACTGTAAGCAAGAAAACTCCGTTCATACTAAAAATACGTAAATTACCACACTTTTCATACAGATACGCAATCAACAAACAAACAGATAAAAAAGTCATATTTCTTCTACTTTCGCTAGCCCGTTATCGACCCTATGTCCCCAAGAATAATCTCGAACCGTAAACCCAGTATAATTATTGTTGTTCATATTTCTAATACTGGCTGTGCTTAGTCTATTGTCAACTGGACCGTTTGACTGCGCATACGGGTCAAGGGTAGGTTCCCAAATTCCGTCGGGAGGCACTGAACCCGTCGATCTAATAGAAGTTTTTGAAGTCTTCATATTTGTATTTGATACACTTACGTCGATTGGCTGATTTCTCTGAAACTTTACTTTCGCTTTGTACATGTCCGGATGGATAGTTCCTACATCGGTCATTTGTGGTTTTGCCTTGAACGTTGGCACGTTTGATTTTTTATTGGCGAAGCTCACACGCGTACGTTTCGTGGTGTCCGTTTCCGAGCCGAGAGGTGTTTCCAATACAACGCGTGGTTTGTTCTTCTTCCGGTTCATAACGGTCGAGGCATTTCCCATAGACAATTGTGGCTTGACCCCATTAGTCGAACAGACGGCGTACCGCTACCGCTCAACGTTCAAGATCCTATTGAGTCGAATTCAAGCTGTACTGGTATATCTATTGCTTTGAGTCGAAAGCCTGAATCTGCTTGTCACTAATGCTCAAAGTCTCGGTCTTGAATGTCGCGAACATAAAGGTGCACCTCCCTGTCTTTAAATGCAAGGGCCTAATGGGAGCCTAACAGGGGTTCTGCAACGACGCCTTTGGCTTAAATCTTTCCAACTTCACCACAACATCCAAGGACAATAGTTAGATATATACAATACGTCTTGTCAGATACCTGTAAAGCACAAAAAGCATATATACGAGTATATATGGGCCAAGCTCTGTGAAAGGGGTTTTTAATGTATCTGCAAAACGTATCGATCCAAGTCAGCCTGCGCAGTCCGCGCAGGCTGACCTGGGTCGAAACTTTTTGCTATTTAAACTTTTCTGAATGTCAAAGGACCGTGCAACATCCAGATTCAGTCAATTGCTGGACAAAATGGATTTTATGAATCCTTAGTTTTGTGATGACTTGCCTGGTATCATGTTTAATGCATCTGCAAAAAGTATTGATCCAAGTCAGCCTGCGCAGTCCGCGCAGACTGACCTGGGTCGAAACTTTTTGCTATTTAAAATTTTCTGAATGTCAAAGGACCGTGCAACATCCAGATTCAGTCAATTGCTGGACAAAATGGATTTTATGAATCCTTAGTTTTGTGATGACTTGCCTGGTATCATGTTTAATGCATCTGCAAAAAGTATTGATCCAAGTCAGCCTGCGCAGTCCGCGCAGACTGACCTGGGTCGAAACTTTTTGCTATTTAAAATTTTCTGAATGTCAAAGGACCGTGCAACATCCAGATTCAGTCAATTGTTAGACAAAATGGGTTTCACGGTGTAGGACCGGAAGTGTACAGTGTTTGAGATTGTATGTCACTTGGGAGTCTGTACGACGAAATGTCACTTGATTCTTGAAAATTGAGTTTACACGGTAAGTGAAGTTAATGTTTTTTCGTTTATTTTTGTAATTAATTGAAATCTTTCCATCCACTTGTACTTTTGATATATATTAAACATACCAGGCACCTGATCGTGCGATGCGCAACCTCCTTATAGCAATAAGAATGTCTTGATCAGCTTGACGTGAGAAAATTGAAATGATTTTCGACTACAAAAAATACCAGAATTTTCGCTTTAGCGCACACGAGAGAGTTCTTTCTACGATATAAAGGTCTGTCCGTGTTTATGCTTCTTTTCTTCATCAACAAGTTCCAAGTTGTGACCTTAAAAGCGATGAAAATGACGAAATTCCTGTATGTTTACTAACACAATTTTGTACAGTCACTTGAAAACCAATATTTTAGGTTTGTACTGTCACATGATACGACTTTGTACGGTCACTTGAATCCGTTCTCAAAATTATTTTGTTCTTACATAAGGATCTTTGGTATTTCAGCAGGCTCTACCGACATCAATTAAAGCATTGCTATACTGCGATTCAAATTATAGCAAGACTGTTTTCAAGAAAATATCAAATGATCTGTTCCCTTTGTAAACAAAAAGTTGAAAGCCTAGCGACTCACTTAATTCTCTTTTGTCCATTTAACGAATGTAAAAGGGAGCAAATGTGGACAGAACTACATATTTTTGCAGGAGATGCAAATTTTACTACATTGATAAATTTAACCCCACAACAGCAAATTTTACAATTATTGTCTGGCTGTCTGCATTTACAATTTACTGACGAACAGAGAGTGGGCTGCTTCAAATTGTGCATCAAACATTTGCACAAATTGGCTGCACACCTAATCTCTTTTCAGTCATAAAGAGTGAGGTGCCATTACCTGGAACGCTTGCCGACAGAATTTCCCGATCATTTCATGGGGGTTGCTAATCAACATATATACAATATACAATACAATATATTGTATATTAGTTGCTAATCGCTAAAATTGTGTATATACGTAATTGGTTTGTTTGTTTGTTTGTTTAATTGCTTGTTTGTCTGTCAGGTTGTTTGTTTGCTATTGTTGCTTTCATTACTTTGTGTGTATGTATTATACATGTATATATGTCTATATACTTCTCTCCTATGTAGGAGGCAATAAAGAATACTCTACTCTACTCTACTCTACTCTACTCTACTCTACTAACACAATTTTGTACAGTCACTTGAAAACCAATATTTTAGGTTTGTACTGTCACTTGATACGACTTTGTACGGTCACTTGAATCCGTTCTCAAAATTATTTTGTTCTTACATAAGGAATTTTGACACTTTACAACAAAATCTTGTTTGCTTTGATCCCGTATTTTGACCTACATGATGGAAACAGAGAAATGAAATCGACATATAAAGTATTATTGCTCTTGTGTTGTGTCCTCTGGCTGAAAATGGATTATATTTCAATTGTGGCTTCATACGCTTTAAACACAGAAAAAGATTAGCCAGCGTAGAATACAAATTGAAGATACTACTAATGTGTACCAATTTTTAAAGTGGATAGAGATTATGATGATGCATTTCGTGTCACAAACATTCAACTATGCCAACTGTTGACTGGCATCATAGGTTTGGTTTCTTGATTTTGTGGTGATATTAGGAGCTAATTTATAGCACCATGATGTAGTAGAAAAATAAATACTTCCCTTGCAAGAGCTTAAACAATCTAAAAAAATCCATATTAAATCTGATTTTTGGCTCTATGTCATTATTACCCCACCGATTCCAAAATGATAATGGCACTTTTATTTGATTTAATTATTTTGGGGGTTTATTTTTTTCTTTCTCATTTGGTGCTGCATTAAATAGATAAGTTTTAATAAGGCTGTGTCGTCTGCTCATGGTAGAATTTGACAAAGTGTTACATAGTAAGCAGCGACTGGTGGGGACAAGATAGGGCTAGGCGGATACGCAGATAGGCCTTGTATATTTCAGTACATGTAGTTTTGACAAATTAGGATATCTGCAATGCCACATTTATATTATCCCTAGTTATGGCCTTAGTAGCAATAAAATGTGGCTGAAAATAATTATTCTGTTTTTGTCCCTATACCACATTTTGACTTCTATTGAAACAACTTTTTACGCCCCTGAAGCTGATATCTTCAAAAGTAGATATGGTTCGTAATTTATGTTGACTTCATATCATCCTATTATGTTTGATGCCGCTGAAAAAAGCATATTTTTACTTTGCTATAAGTATGCGTCATGTGTAGGCCTAACTTGTACTGAAGTTAGGTAAGTCTAAAATATTTTGACTTTGGACAAGTCCAACGTTTTGTCGTGTGGTAAAGAGTTGAAGCGTTGACGTGAAGCATTCTTGTACTAGACAAATCACGTCATGAGCACGACGTAATTGATAATTTACCATTAACTGCCTTTGGTAAAAAACTGACAACTTCCTTTTTTGAAGAACTGTCATTCCATATTCACAGGGTATATTCTAGACGTGTAGGCATATCCAATTTATGGATAACATACTATAATTTTTTACCACACACAGTCAATACAGTCTACAGTCAATGACACAAACAAGTTGGCTTCTTTACAAAAGAAGCCAGGAGAAGTCAGCATCAATCTTTTCAAATACTTTATTGGCTTTTAATATCATTTTGGTATATGTAAACAAACAAGCAAAAAAGCCGCCGCGTAGAAGCATCTTATGCTTTACATGACGGTCATTTGACCTTTTTCCTGCGTGGGCAAGTTGCATGATCTTGTCAAGCGGTCTTCTTTCTCTCGTTTTTATTAAACAAAATTCTTCTTATTTTTTCTTCTGCCTAGATATATTTGCTTAATGAAAAATTACAATTACTATAGAGGTCATTTGCAACCATGGCAAATATAACAAATCTTAACTAAAATTAGTCATATAAAAATAAACCTCGTCTATTTCGTGTTTCGGTTTTTTTATTTCGCTTTATTTACAAAACCATGACGAAACAGACTGTGTATTAGAACAATTTCCCAAGAAAAATGGATTTAATCAGCAAATTCTGCAGCAGTCTGCCTTTTAAACTCACCACTACTGGAGAGGTCTGATGATCTCGTAAAATAAATGAACATAACCACACGTTATTTAATATTGGGATACTGTCGCGTGACACCATTTCTTACCTTAAATTCCGATTAATTAGCGTCATATTACTAACAGAATCTTATACCAAGGTCATTTTTTTTTTTTTTTAATTTTGAAACTCGCCAAAGGCTCGCTTCATGAGTTTCATATGTATGAATTGAGCACTCGTGTAAAATCCTTTATTTTCTGATGTTCATCTAAGTTTGAACGACACTGGGTCACGTGCAAAGTTTAGTTTTAGTTTAGTTTAAACATATTTATTTTACATTGATTGAGAAACAAGTTCTTAAAACTTAAACTAATCTCTCTCGATTCTGCTTCCCGGGAACTACACCAGTACTCGCGCCGAATGTGTGGGCCAATGAAAAATCCCAAAGTTGACATCCACTCCCGGGTATCGATCTCAGGACCTTTTGGTTATAAGGCCAACGCTCTACCTCACGACCACGGACACCACCAAAGTAAATGCAGCCCAAGGGGCTTCGTGTATTCTTTGCTAGCGACCCGGTGTCGCTCATTCTTCGATAAAAATCTAGGCCCAGTTGTTTAAAGCATCGTTACCTTAATGAGTTCGTTTTAGTTTCAGTTGGCTTACTGTTTGAGCGAAACCTATATCAAATACCCTGATATGCTATGCTGAAAAGAAAAAGCTCCTCGAATTTTTTTCAGCCCAGATATCACAGTATATGCGTATAAAACTTCACATTTCGTTGACAAACAACGTCATGGTTCTACGTTTAAATCACAGAAAAAGTTGAAAGATTTGTTTGTTTTGAGCAGCTTAACATCGTGAACTCTGTCAAAGTGAAATTAGATTCTCGGGATCAATTGTTTATACTGGCCAAAATTTACGTAAGGTGATATGGACGGGGATAACCGCCAATTCACTCATTATTCATGATGAGACTTTCATTATTCCTGATGAAATTTTCAACTATGTTTTACAATGTTAACGTTGACTTACAATTACGTTTTGCCTATTTAATTGTTTATGTCGACATTTAAATTACTTTTTTTGTGACTTCAATTTACAATCAACTATTCTATCTAATTCCATCATATTTAATTATACATTCAACCTTCCTAATAATATTTGAGACATTTAATTTCATATCAACATTGTAATTATTTTAACAAAAGTTACTTCAACAATACAAGATAACACGTGTAATACAAACAAGCACAATGTAAATACCAATATAAACAAGCATAATGCAATAAGAATAATATGAAGCAGGGAACCACATCTCATTATTACGACAGGGGTCGCCACTGAGAAACTAAATTCTCCCTCAAGGCTAACGGTGCTGCGCTATTTTACTCAGACTTCCGGAACCTTAGATGTGGCAGGCCCGGATGATACCTACCAAGCATTGGACAGGTATGTATAAATAACATTATCTCTCATTGATTTAGTGTTGAATCAACTTGGGAGAGGTGAGACAGGTTTGTGATTCGAACACGGGTATGGAATTACCGGAATAGACATGAATGGACCGGAAAAGACCGGAATAGACTTGGAAAACACGGCGTAGCGACACTTTGTTTATTGCATGTAGGAATGGGGCAAAGCCTGCACATACTCAGAGAAGCAAAAATAGGGATTTGCACCTTAGACTACAGAGAATGGACCTTTGTAAAGCCGTGTAAGTTGGCGAGAACTGGTACTTGGCGAGAACTGGTTTAATGCCAGTACAAAAAGTATTAAAATATATAGCAGTTATTAGTAGTCTGACAGCCTGAAAATCTGTCTCCTACTCCTCTAATTTTTCCCTTTTTGACCACCAGTGCACCTATCCATGCTCTCCTGGATTTCTTTTAAGCAGTACTCCACACATTATTCTTTCCAAGCCGCTGGCGGCTTCACTACCCGCCGTTTTCAATACTATTTCAGTTATGCCCCGGCGACCAGTGTAACCAGTGTAACTATCTATGCTGTCCTGGATTTTCTTTTTTACAAGTACTCCGCACAATATTCTTTCCAAGCTGCTGCCGGGTTGCACACCTGCCGTTTTCAACACTATTTCAGTTATGTCCTGGCGACCAGTGCACCTATCCATCCTCTCCGGGATTTTCTTTTACCAGTACTCAGCACATTATTCTTTCCAAGCCACTGGCGGCTTCCCTACCCGCCGTTTTCAACAATATTTCAGTTAGGTCCTGCAGACCTGTGCAACTATCCATGCTGTCCTGGATTTTCTTTTTACCAGTACTCTGCACAATATTCATTCCAAGCCACTGGCGGCTTTCTAACATGAGGCAGGATTGTGTCCTGATGCATTGACTTTATCGGCTAACAACTATTTCTTTCCCTTTCAGGAGAATACATGAAGATTCAGATATTGCTAACCTCTAACGTGGGGTTAGCCATTACAGCTGCGAATGCAACCAACCACACACGACAGACGAGACAGAAACGGGCATGGACGGACTGGACACGTTCCAGCAAGGACTGGTCTCGGCCTGGATGGGGAGGCAGAGGGATGTGATGGTTGTAGGAACTTTGAAGTTCCACTTCACATCCCTCCTAAAGTTTCTGGATTTCTTAGAGGTGTTAGGCATTCAGGGTTGGTGGAACCAGACCAGCCTCACCATCCAGGTCTTCATCTGGTCCCTCAGGAACAGGGCAGCGGAACGGAAGGCGGAAGTGGCGGCAAGGGATTTGGCATCACTTCCGTGGCCCGAAGCCAGACGGACATATTGGACTTCCGACTACTACGATAACGTTACCTCAGCCGACTAGATGACGGACGAGGACAGACATGACCACCTTGACCGTCTGACGGACTGCCTGGTGATGGGGGTCAATATGACCAACGGATGCAGGCCGTCCGTCGTTACCAACATGACGCTGACAGCCTTAGAAGACTCGATGGAAGAGACGAAAGATGACAGGACGTTCTTCTGCATCCTGGTTACAATGCACAAGACCTCAGGCACCGCGGGCTCTGAGGTGGTCACGGTGTCTGAGGCCTTGTACCGACGACTTGAGGACCTTCAGACACAGCTACACCCGGACACTGACCGACTGTTTACGAACAGGGGGAGAGCATTCGATAGCAGTTCATTGGTCAACCGATGTCTAAATCCAGCATGGACTGCTAGCAGGTGCTCTAAGTACGGACGGTTTTCCTGTACCATCAACAGGAAAGGACTGACGACCGGCATGCAACAGCACGACCCCCTGATCGCCGACGACCTGGCAGAACTACTCTGCCATAGACGGACGACGGCTGACACCCACTACAGACTTATAGACAAAATTGGGACCTCCGTCCGGACAGTAACGAAAATACAGGACTTCTACGGGGGCGGACAGAAGGTCTCAAGGACGGCGACAGACACTGACAAGAACCCGTGGAGCCTGACTGTGACTGACCGGACCCCGACGAGCCCGTCTCACAGTGACACTTCCTCGAACCAGACTGTGACTTATGAGACCCCAGGCCCAAATCAGACTTCCACGAAGACAAATGTGATGGACGGTTCTAATTTCGGTGACAATTCCGGACTGACGCAAAGGTTGCTCTCAAGACCAGAATTACCAGAGAAGAGGACAGACTTTTATAAGACAGTTTTGACCTTTGTTACGGACCTGGACTAGTCTCGGATACTAAGACGGGCCCAGGCAGACGAGACTGACAGAAAACATAAGATGATGACGGAAGCCTTCTACTTGTCGGAGGCCCTGAGGATTGGCGTTGAAATGAAATATGGAATGGACATAGTTAGCATGGTGTTGAACTTGATTAACTTGGGGGCCTCCAACAAGCAGTTGGACTTCCTGACAGTGGTGCTTGCCCTGATTGCAAACCAGTTTGACGCATACCTGACGACGGACGAACATGATGGTTTGACGGTCTCGACCCCATCTCCCTCACCCCTCCTGCAGAGCCTGGACCCTAGACCATCAGAGGAACAAGTTCAGTTTAGAAGGGAAATGGATGAGTATGAGGACAGGAGGCAGGAACAGGCTAGGGTCCAGGCTCAGCAGGATGAGGTGCTCGAGCAGATAAGGCAGAGAAAACGACAATTTATGACCCAGGAAATGACTGACATTATTAGACAGGACTTTGACATTTACATTAGGACAGGAGAGCCACCGACAATGAAGAAAGTCAAATACCTTATGACTAAACGACCGACGCGTTATGGACAGCTGACTGCAAAACAGATTGAGGACAAAATTAGGAACTTAATAAAATATTCAAACAGACCAAAACAGACAGACTAAAAGACTGACGCTCAAGACAGTGGCCTACGACTGAAAGACAGAAAAAAATAAAAAACCACAAGAAACTTCTAGTCAAAACAAGACTATAAAATGTGTGATAAACTACTAGTCAAAACAAGACTCTAAAATGTGTGATAAACTACTAGTCAAAACAAGACTCTAAAATGTGTGATAGTCAAAACAAGACTCTAAAATGTGTGCTTGAGAAAAAACACTAAAATTTCTGATAGTCAATTAAAAAAAAATCTAAAATGTCTGGTAGTCAAAGAAAAACCCTAACAAGTCTAATATGTCTGATAGTCAAAGACTGAAAATTTAAAATGTGTTTTGAGAAGGGTACAAAACATTGTAGGAAAAGGAGAAAATGCTGGTTACCAGCAGCTGGTTACCAACATTTTCTCCTTTTCCCACAATGTTTTCAAACGGCTTCTCTCTCAGGGTAATTAAAGGTTTGAGAAGGGTAGAAAACATTGTGGGAAAAGGAGAAAATGCTGGTTAACAGCAGCTGGTTATCAGCATTTTCTCCTTTTCCCACAGTGTTTTCAAAAGGCTTCTCTCTCAGGGTCATTAAAAGTATGAGAAGGGTAGAACACATTGTGGGAAAAGGAGAAAATGCTGGTCACCAGCATTTTCTCCTTTTGCCACAATGCTTTCAAAGAAAGAAACAAGTCTAATATGTCTGATGTTAAAAAAAAGAAAATCTAAATTGCCTGATTTTCAAATGTTAATGTTTAACTCATTACCAAACAACATAATTTTAGACTGGTCCAAATTCAAAGCATTTGCAGACAACAACTAACTTAACATTTAAAATGTGTTTAGAGAAGGGTACAAAATATTGTGGGAAAAGGAGAAAATGCTGGTTACCGGCAGCTTGTTACCAGCATTTTCTCCTTTTCCCACAATGTTTTCAAAAAGCTTCTCTCTCAGTGTAATTAAAAGTTTGAGAAGGGTAGAAAACATTGTGGGAAAAGGAAAAAATGCTGGTTACCAGCATTTTCTCCTTTTCCCACAATGTTTTCAAAAGGCTTCTCTCTCAGGGTTGTTAAAAGTTTGAGAAGGGTAGAACACAGCATTTTCTCCTTTTCCCACAATGCTTTCAAAGAAAGAAACAAGTCAAATATGTCTGATGTTCAAGAAAAAAAAATCTAAAATGTCTGATTTTCAAGTGTTAATGTTTAACTCTTCACCAAACAACATAATTTTAGACTGGACCAAATTCAAAGAATTTTGTAGACCACGAAATAAATGTGACTGAAAAATTAAAATGTGTTTTGAGAAGGGTACAAAACATTGTGGGAAAAGGAGAAAATGCTGGTTACCAGCAGCTGGTTACCAGCATTTTCTCCTTTTCCAACAATGTTTTCAAAAGGCTTCTCTCTCAGGGTTGTTAATTTAAAAGTCGTGACTGTGTGGTAAAGGGTTAATCTGGTAAAAAGTTATGAAGAGAATGTTATTTTTCAGCAAATAAAGGCTGTTTAACAGTTTTTATTTTCTTTTATTTCTTGCAATGTAAGATCAGACTGCACAAACATGCAGGCTGATCTTAACCTCCACTTTTAACTGAATGAGAATGCTGATAGTGCAGCCCAAGATCTCACTGATACGACAAATTGTAGACCATTCCAGCAATATACTCAAAAGAATAGAGGGTAGATAGTGTTGCCCAAGATCGGACTGCTCATATATGCAGTCTGATCTTAATCTGCACTCTCTCCTGACCCTAACCCGTCTTCTTTCAAAGGACAAATCTTTTCAGCATACTGGTTTTCTTCATGTTATTGAAGACTGAAGTCTAAGATCAGACTGCACAAACATGCAGGCTGATCTTAACCTCCACTCTTCACTTAATGAGAATGCAGACAGTGCAGCCCAAGATCAGACTCGAACAACAAATTTTAGACCATTCCAGCAATATACTTAGAAGAATAGAGGGATGCGAACAAAATCCCTCCTTCTGGGCGGGGCTTAAATCTACAGGGTACCTTTTAAAAGGACAATATAAAACCATAGCCAACACATTTCTTCTTCCGTTTGGAGAGTAAAGTCATTGCTTAAAAAGACGAAGTTGTGTCTTTGGTCTTTTATTTATTTATATGTCTCCAACATTTTTCAAATGGTGTTTGTGTAGAGTGCAGCCTAAGATCAGACTGCACGAACAGGCAGGATGATCTTAACCTCCACTCTTTACTGAATGAGAATACAGCCGAAGATCAGACTGCACCTACATGCAGTCTGTCTTTACTTATTTTTCTTTCGTTCATTATCTTTGTAGACAGTGCAGCCCAAGATCAAACTGCTCATATATGTAGTCTGATCTTAATCTGCAGTCTCTCCTAACCCTAACCCATCTTCTTTCAAAGGACAAATCTTGTCAAGATTTGGTTTTCTTTATGTTATTGAAGAGTGCAGTCTGAGATCAGACTGCATAAACATGCAGGCTGATCTTAACTTCCAGTCCTAACCGATTGAGAATGCTGATAGTGCAGCCCAAGATCAGACTGGAATGACAAATTTTAGACCATTCCAGCAATATACTTAGAAGAATAGAGGGCAGATAGTGTGGGCCAAGATCAGACTGCTCATATATGCTGATCTTAACCTACACTCTCTTCTACAGCTTCCCATCTTCTTTCAAAGGACCATATCCTTTCAAAGGACAAATCTTTTCAACATTTGGTTCCCTTCATGTTATTGAAGACTGAAGTTGAAGATCAGACTGCACAAACATGCAGGCTGATCTTAACCTCCACTCTTAACTGAATAAGAATGCAACCAAAGATCAGACTGGACATACATGCAGTCTATTCTAAAGTTCAACTCTTCAATATATCTTTACAACATTTTTCAAATGCTGTTTGTGGAGATGCAGCCTAAGATCAGACTGCACATTCATGCATTCTAACCTTATACTCCACTCTTTACTGAATGAAAGTGCAGCCCCACTTAGTCCCTCTGTCTTTACTTATTTTTCTTTCCTTCATAATTTTTGTACATAGTGCAGGTCAAGATCAGACTGCTCTTATATGTAGTCTGATCTTAGTCTCTTCTACGGCTACCCATCCTCTTTCAAAGGACAAAATTTTTCAAAATTTTGTTCACTTCATGACAGTGAAAATTGCAGCCTTAGAGCTAAATGCAAAAACATGCAGTCTGATCTTATACTCCACTCTTTACTGAATGGGAGTGCAGCCCAAGATCAGACTGCACATACATGCAGTCTTGTTCCAAAGCTCCAACCTTCAATATCTTTTCAACATTTTTCT
The DNA here is from genome assembly GCA_945859785.2 of Tridacna gigas. NCBI lineage: Eukaryota > Metazoa > Mollusca > Bivalvia > Cardiida > Cardiidae > Tridacna > Tridacna gigas. The sequence continues at coordinate 36,363,931 of OX244029.2, forward strand.
TACGGTTTTGTGGAGAGTGCAGCCTAAGATCAGACTGCAGTCTTGATCTAAAGCTCGAACCTTCAATATCTTTCAACATTTTTCTTATGGTGTTTGTGGAGAGTGCAGCCTAAGATCAGACTGCACATACATGCAGTCTCACTATACTCCACTTTTAACTGAATGAAAGTGCAGCCCAAGATCAGACTGCACCTACAGACAGTCTGTCTTTAATTAATTTTCATTCTTTTATAATCCTTCTGGATAGTGCAGACGGCTCATATATGCACCAATCTCTTCCTCTTTGACATAGGTGGACTCAGGGGATCAAGACGAACATTTTGATACCCAATTTAATGGGTTTTGACCCCCCCCCCAAAAAAAAAATCTGTTTTCAAACCCAAACGTCCGAGGTGCGACCCGGTCAATGAGAGGTAACTGTCAAAATTTCGAATTGCTTCAAATTTGGCACACACAAACTTCCAGCTATACTTATCATAACCCACTAATTGAAAGTGGGCTAACTTAAGTATGGACTCAGGGGATCAAGACGAACATTTTGATACCCAATTTAATGGGTTTTGACCCCCCCCCCCCCCAAAAAAAAAAAATCTGTTTTCAAACCCAAACGTCCGAGGTGCGACCCGGTCAATGAGAGGTAACTGTCAAAATTTCGAATTGCTTCAAATTTGGCACACACAAACTTCCAGCTATACTTATCATAACCCACTAATTGAAAGTGGGCTAACTTAAGTATGGTCTTATATTTAAGCATTTGAAAGTGACGTAAGTCGCAAAAAATTGCGACCCTGCTGGCCGAAAAACTTAAACGCCTGCCGGTATTTTACCTCTGTCAAAGTGATTCATACCACCACGGACTTTCACACTACGCATCTGCTTACAGGCGGACTTGTTTCCTTGGGAAAAATATAGCGTAGCACCGTGCAGGGGAGCAGTCGTTTTTTTAAGAGTTACCTCCCATATTTTAGAAGGGCCAAATTTCAGCGCAAAGAAGAATTCAGTTTCGTCGTTTGTCGTTTACTTGTCCTTGTTGTCATTATAAACGGGAAATTAAAACTTTTGAAATGATTTTTAGTAAAACTCTTTTGGTTGATAATTTATAATTTAAACATCGATCTTTTTCGTTGTGTTAAGAATGTCGATATGAAATTAAATGTCTCAAATATATTAGGAAGGGTTAAATGAAGAATTAAAAATGATAGAATTAGATAAAAAATAGTTTGTTGTAAAATGAAGTAACAAAAAAAGTAATTTAAATGTCAACATAGACAATAGAATAGGCAAAACGTAATTGTAGGTCAACGTTAAAATTGTAAAACATAGTTGAAAATTTCATCAGGAAGAATGAAAGTCTCATCATGAATAATGATTGAAATGGCGGATGTCCCCTTCCATATTGTGCTTGTGGCTTTTGTGTCGTTTGTGGCAATGGATTTTTCATTATTTTTTTTTTTAGCTCACCTGAGCACGAAGTGCTCAAGATGAACTTTTGTGATCGTGCTATGTCTGTCGTCCGTCGTCTGTCGTCCAGGCGTCAACATTTACCTTGTTTGCACTCTATAGACCACAGTGTCAGGTAGTCATAAAACTTGGTCGGATTGTTTGTTTCGATGATATCGCGGACAAGTTCGAAATTGTGGGCTAAATATTTAAAGAAGCTTGTGTGCACCCTTTAGACCACTTTTCTCAGCCCGATACGCTTGAAACTTGATCAGGATGTTTGTCTTGTTAATATCTTGGAAAAGTTGGAAAACGGGTCAAGAAAGACATACAGATATTGTAACGAGAGCTGTCAACAGACAGCACAGCTCGCTTGGACGTTAAGAGTAATGTTTTCAAAAGGCTTTATTTTCAGGCCCGTAAAAACCAGAGATTGTTTGGTACAGGGTTAAAGGTGGGTATTCAGATTTTTCACATCTCGCCAATTAAAAAATATAAAATATAAATATCACTGAAAATTATATGAAAAAACAATACAAATCATCAATAATTAAGAATCATAAAATTACAAAAACGAAATTGTGTTACCTTAAAAGGCTACGTAGCCTCTTCAGGTATTTTTAGATTTCGCGCCAGAAATCAAAGAAGCATTGTGGGAATGTCTGGTGACTAGCACGTGACTAATGACGCTTTAATTCCATAACATAACAAACATGTAATTATTTTCCATAATGTCTTCCTGGAACGCTATGATTGAAGCTTCGTCTGTGTATTTCTGGTATGTCAATGAGCGAGTTGCTCATGCAAAAATAGACCGTGTTTCCCGTCGGTGTAGACCTGTAATTCTCTAATTTCTCATGTTGTCGGATGGTTTTTGGATACTGGGGTTTTATGAACGAAAATTAAAAGGCTTTCGGAGTATAAGAATGATTTTTTTTGTATATTGTAAAATTTTCGTCGCAAAATCTGAAGGGCCACCTTTAAACCAGTCAAATTCTATTCTCGTTTAGGTGTTCTCGCTGAGCCCCGGTAGTTCAGTAGGTAGCGTACAGGAGTTGAAAACAGGGGGTTGTAGTCTCGATCCGGGGCTCGGCCAATTCCTTTCCGAGGATTGAAGATAGTCATTGCGACAGGATTCATTCCTCTCCCACCGTTGACCGTTGTTTTGATGATGGTTTTGTGAGAAAGCAGCCAGTGGCTTGGAAAGAATATTGTGCGAGTACTGATAAAAGAGAAACCAGGAAATCATGGACAGGTGCACTGGCCGCCGCGTTTTCATTTCTCCGCGATAAAACTGAAATGATGTGGAAAACGGTGCTAAATAATCAATCAATTAGGTGTTCTCATGCATAAACAAAGCTTTGCGATCTATATCAAAGCGCGCTTTTATGCAGCAGGGTACAAGACGGTATTAGTCAGTTACAGAACTTGAAACTTGCTCCTATTTCCTTGGTACATTATCTTACTGGGATTTTCAGTGTCTAATAAAGTAATCGAATATTATAGCAAGTACAACCAACATTTCAGGGAGCATCTGTCAAATCAATCTACTTTAAAGTAGGTCAAACAAGTCAGAGTCTCATATCACTTCAAATAAACAACTTTCTGTCGAATTTCCCTTTTCATTCTTCGTAATAAAAGACATGCTCTTCAAGTCACTGTACAAAATAAAATATTGCAGATCTCAAGCGACTGTACAACAGCTTATCAAGTGACTGTACAAATTCCTTTTGTCGACATGCCATTTTAAACGAACGATTATGAGGATTGTAGTCGATTTTGTCACCAAACCTTTACGTTTTCAAAAAAAAGTGAATAAAGAAAATATCTATACATTTTCCGTTCAGCAAAAAAGCTTTTAAGGATGGTTAATCAAACAAAATACCTCGTTATTTTGAGGCAAAATCACCTGTATTTTAGTATGGTTACATGATCAAGGCATCCCCATTCCTCCCAAAAAGATTTACAGAGCACATGGGTGTTCCTGATACGGTCTATAATTAACAAACAAAAAACTGGATATGAAGGTTTTATAATATCTATCAAAATAAATGAAAAATCACCAGCTTGACTTACTGTGTCATAGCAGTTTACAACGACCAAGTGACATTTCGCCACTGTACAGACTCCCAAGTGACATACAATCTCAAACACTGTACACTTCCAGTCCTACACTGTGGATTTTATGAATCCTTAGTTTTGTGATGATTTGCCTGGTATTATGCATCACAGGGATGCATTAAACCCCCTTTTCCCACAGCGTGCCTAATATCTTTATCGTCTCTTAACCCATTTACCACACAATAGCGGGCTTTGACAACCCCAAAGAAAATGACGTTTGAATACATTGTGGGGGAAAAGGAAAAATGCTTGTTACAAGCAGTTTCTCCTTTCATTCCTCTCTCACCGCTGACCATTGTTTCGACGATGGTTATGTGGGAAAGAAGTCAGTGGCTTGGAGAGAATATTGTGCGGAGTACTGGTAAAAGAAACTCCTGGAAAGCATGGATAGGTGCACTGGCCGCCGCGATATAAACACCCCACAATCAATCAGTCAAAAGATAACCAATCATCATTCACCAGTAATTCAACCTAATTTTTCGATTCGGCTTTTGTACGAATTATCGAGCACTCGTATTAACTACATTCATCTATCAGCATTGAACACTAAAGACAACCCATTTAATCTGTAGATACCTGCATCAATTGAGAGGGTAGTACTTAACGTTACTTTTTGTCCATAATGAAATTTCATCCTGATAATAAATGGGCGAATATATTTGAGCCATGCCCTGGCAAAGAGGGCTTAATGCATCTCCGTAATGCATGATAGCCTGTCATCACATGATTAGGGATCCATGCAATCCGTTATGTCCAACAACTGACTGTATCACGAGGTAGACTGTTCCTTTGACACACGCACCAATAGCGAAAAGTTTCGGCCCAGGTCAGCCTGCGCGGACTGCGCAGGCTGACCTGAGTCGATACTTTTCGCAGATGCATTAAGTCCTTTTTCACAGAGCATGGCTCATTTTACTTCCTAAATTACCAACTGTATCAATGTTTTGTAACACTGGCACAAAATACATGTAATGATAATGAATTGTCAAAAAGAGAATTTATAAATGGTTACAAAGATAATTTTAAACCAACCTTGTATAATATCAACAAACACAGACGTCACCCGAACTTTACATCTCCAATATTGCACTTGACACGAACACGATGTGTAGCTTTCAGACGGACAGAAATAGGTATATTTACTACGAATTCAATGTGTATTCTTTTTATTGACATAATCTATGATTTCGCTATTGAAAGGAGCTATTTGAACATTTCAAATTGAATGATGAAAATTCAATTGAAATCGGTTTTTTTTTTTTTTATGTGGAAACCTGTATTGAATTTATCCCCCACAAAACAGCCCAATACGCATGCTTTGTAGGTAGTCAATACCATACCACAACCATTACTTATGACTCGTCACTAACGAAAGTATTTACAGGTGATAAATTGATTGAGGCCGAAACGCTGGTGTTTATCATAGCTTTTGAAAGGGTCCAAAACACTTTGAAAAAGAAATGAAAATACTGGTGACCACTATTTTTTTTTATGTACAGTTCTTTCAAATGGCTTCTTCTTCAGGGTCGCAAGAACGCGGGGTAAATGAATGAATGAATTATAAGTTGATTAATCGATCAATTAATTGGTACTGACGAATCAGTTGATTAAAGTTATATCAAATGTAAACTTTTATATAAATAATGACTGTCATGGGCATAAAAGATATTCAATGTCATACCGTCCTGTCGTGCATATTCGTTCACTATTACAAATGCGTCCGCATAGGCAAATAAATACAAAGTTCTAACTCTACATTTCAATTTGAAAAAAAAAAAGAGAGAGAGAGAGAGAGAATCCCTTACATATGTTTTTCCATGGATGGTATGCAGTCAGATTGTTTTATTTGAATGTATCAATAAATACTAATATAGGTCTAAGTGTTAAGATTCCTTATATAATTTGTAAATAAGGAATCTTAACACTTCGACCTATATTAGTATTTATCGACACATTCAAATAAAACAAGCCGACTGCATACCATCCATGGAAAAACATATTCAAGGGACTGTCGCTCTTTTTTTTTAATAGTTAGAACTTTGTATTTCTTTGTTTGTTTGTATGATGTCTTACGTCGTTTTCAACAATATTCCAGTTACAATGTAGATTTATATCGCGGCGGCAAGAGCACCTACCATGCATTCCTGGAGTTTCTTTTACTAGTAGATCTACTCTGCACCATGAATATTCTTCCCAACCTAATGGCTGATTTCCCGCAAAATTTATCGTCGAAAAAATCATCAGGATGGACTGTGATAGAACATCATAAATCTCAAAAAAAAAATGGAGAGATCAAGATGTGAATTAGTTCCGATAATGATCAGATACCGCTGCTGCAGTAGCGCCCGTGTTGGATACAATCAAGTCCACCTTAACCCTTTACCACACAATCCCGACTTTTAACGACCCTAAAAAAGAAAGCTTTTGAAAACATTGTGGGAAAAGGAGAAAATGCTGGTAACCAGCATTTTCTCCCTTTCCCACAATGTTTTCTGCCCTTCCCAAAACAAATTTCAATTTTTTAGTCACATTTATTTTGTCGTCGGCAACTGCTTTTAATTTGGACCAGTCTAAAATTATGTCGTTTGGTACAGAATTAATCACCATCTATACACTTCAAAATATGGTGGTCATTTATGATTTTCTGGTGATCAAAGTCACTGGGAGTATTGCAGAAAGTAAGTAGTGTTCCATGGAATGATAAAGATCTATATAAAAGGTGATTGCTTTTTCTGCCTCTCCTTTTTACATACAATATGAAAAATGTGACCGTGAATTTCTTCCTTTCTGTCCTTCTTTTTTCCTTTTAGATCTAGATCTACATGCAATGAGGAAATGTGTCCAGTAAATGTTCATTAAAAGTATGTGAACCAATAATCATTACAAGTTATTTGACTCGGAACCAAAATGAACAAAATTGTCGGGGAACTGTGTTGATTTTGTCAAGACAATCCGGGACCGTTTGCCGTATTTCACATACAAGTATAAATCTACGACAGAAGTATGCAATTCTATCGCAATGACTTTTGACAACCTTCAAAAGTTTAAGTAAAGCCGGGATTCGGACTCCGAACCCCATGAATTCACGATCTAGCCCGCCATTCGAATTATATTTATTCCACAATTATACATCACATGTCGGTCGTATTGAGGCTTGGCCTTTTCATATTATGTGCCCTGAAGAAATTTGTATGTAAGTTATAAGTGAATTTGATACACTGCTTTTATATGTAAAATCTTTAAATAATCCTACCTTAATGGCACCAATCAAACAATGGTAATTAATCTTCATACACAATAAATAGCATGATGCATTGTGACGTCATTAAATTACGTTGTGAATTATGACGTCATATCAGAAACAAAGATGGCAGTATTTATGTAGTCACGTAAATGTTGTGGAGCATAAATTGACATAAATCGAGCTAATTATGTGTTTAACCATAAATTTGTCTGAAAAGGGACGCAACAGACTGGGAGTTGTGGTCACCATTTTCAATATCATTTTGTTTTTAGCAGGAATATCGCTCATATCAGCTGGAATTTATGTACAAGTACACGTGAACGATGAACTCATTCTCCTTGAAAGCTACAATTCCGGTGTGCTGCCCAATTTTATCGTTAGCGTAGGCACTATTATGTTCCTGCTCAACCTTGTGTGCGCAAAAATAGCTTATGACAGTGGGTTTGATGTTACCAGAGAGAAATATCGGATGACACTTCTCCCGATGGTTGTATTGCTCCTTTTATCTTGTATTGTGACTATGTCTGCTGGTATAACCTGTTTGTCGTACAGACAGTCTGTCCAGGAGGCTCTTCACGACGGTTTGATGGATTCTATGAAGCGATACAAGGAAAATCTTCAGGTGAAGATTACTTTAGATAAAATGCAAATGTTTTCAAGGTGTTGTGGGAGCAGGTCTTACAAAGATTGGTTTCTCGTAAGCTGGATTGATACAGACAACGTGGACAAAAAGTCTCATCATTTTCGGAGGTAAAATATATAACAATTTTAGTGCCAGTTTTGTTTTATGAAGAAATCAGAAAAAACATTTATGGACACCATTATTAACTTTGTTAGTCATCATCACCAAACACAGTGATATCAATAAATTTTGATAATATGAAAATGCTATTTAACTCTTTTCCACACGACTTTTAACGACCCTGAAGAAGAAAGCCTTTTGAAAACATTGTGGGAAAAGGAAAAAATGCTGGTGACCAGCATTTTCTCCTTTTCCCACAATATTTTCTACCCGTTCATAGACAATTTTCTCCATCAGAGCCACATTGAAATTGTCATCTGCAAATGCTTTCAATTTGGACCAGTCTGGCATTTTGTCGTTTGGTTAAGGGTTAGTCATCAACCGCATTTCTATATAAGAGTATTATAAGTGCATAAAAGTGCATAAAAATCATCATCTGAAAAATTTTTTATACCTGTCTTCCTATCTTTTCTCATACAACAATGCTGTAAAAATGCTTAATAGCCAATTGTCACGTGGAACTACTTTTGACTAGTACATGTGCCACCCGGAAGCATACAACTGGGTGTTACGCAAGAGAACAGTTCACTTCTTGTTTATTAATCTAGCACTCTTCCTTTCTCTCTCTCTCTTTCTCTCTCTCTCTCCGCACGCCCTTCTTACATTTTTGTTTAAAACCCTACATTCACTTCAAGCGAAAAGTTGTATAAATATGTGGTAATGCCCCTGGGTTTACGCTTGGACTAATTGTTCTTTCAGGAAAATCAAAGATGGTAATTTCTACACCGACAATGTTCCGTTCAGCTGCTGCGATGTGAAAGCTAAACATCTCTGTGTGACGGACGGCCTACAACACTCGAGAAAACACAAACGTAAACTGTCCATATACAGACATGGATGTACAGACATCTTAATGAACGAAATGGAGAACAAGATACTGCAACCTGTTGGCACCTATATGATGATACTATTTCTTGTACAGGTAATAAGTATGTAAGTCATGCTCAGTGAATAGGTGGTTTAATACATCTGCAAAAAATATCGATCTATGTCAGCCTGTGCTGGAACAATTTTGTTGTTACATTTCGAAGTACCGCAGATGCTTTGATTTCTCTCCGAGTATCAGAAGTACTTTGTTTATTTTGTCGCTTCCTGTTGTTTCACTTCAACGATTCTGCATGATTGTGCACGGGCAGTTTCCACATGGTTAGGACGCCATTACGACTTACAGAGCATTTTGGGCTCATTTAAACCCACCTTGGTTTTTTACTTTACTGCCTGGATGCAGCAAGCGAACCATCCATTTATTACAAGGAGATATGGTAAAAACTGAAAAACAGATTATGAAAAATCATAACTACTGTATCCTAACTAAGAATAAGAAAGCTTTCTAAAATATATGCACTTTCCACTTTCTGAAGCATTTTTTTACAAGTTCTTCAGGATGGAAAGTGCATATATTATAGAAAGCTTTCTTGTTCTTAGTTAGGATAAAGTAGTTATGATTTTTCGTAATCTATTTTTCAGTTTTTACCATATCTCCATGTAGGCTGGCCTGGATCGATACCTTTTGCTATCGGTAAATTTTCTGCATGTGAAAGCTGTTTGACAAAATGTATCCATATTATTGGACAGCTTACTTGGTATCATGCGTTATTAAGATGCATTCAACCCCCTTTGCCAGAACCCCGCTTATATTTTGAAATTCACAAGGGCATAACCGGGCGTTAGAAACATTACGCGCCCGAATTGAGACTAACACTTAACCCATAAAACCGTTAGTCGAGCGCGGTAGCGCAGTCGGTATCGACTTGAAACTTGAAACATGGTTCGAATCCCGACCTCGGTGAGTTTCTTTCCAAGGACTGCTAATATAGTCATTGCACCAACATTCTTTCCCCTGTCTCTGCTGATCATTGTTTCGGGTACTTATATGGGAAAGCAGACACTGCCACTGGAAGAATGCTGTACCAAGCAAGTCGTAATATAATGTGGATTTATTTTGTCTAAAACAAAATCGACAGAACCATGATATAGAATGATCTTCTGACAGGAAGAAAATACACTGATAGCAAAAGGTTTTGACCCAGGTCAAACTAGCGCAGCCTGAAATGGGTGGATACATTTTGCAGAGCATGACTCACATTTATAAGTGAGTCATGCTCTGTGAAAAGGATGCTTAATGCATCTGAAAAAAGTATCGACACAGGTCAGCCTGCGCAGTCTGCTCAGGCTGACCTGGGTCGAAACTTTTTTGCTGTTCGTCATCTTTCTGTACCAGTTTGTAAAACAAAATGTATTTCATGAATTCATAATATTGTGATGACTTACCAAGGTATCATGTATGGCGGAGATGCATTAAGCCTCCTTTTGCCAGAGCATGGCTCAACTTCAAGTATATTTTGATTGAGTTGGTGAACAGAAACAAAGCAACTACACTATCTGTTTTTAATCTACATAATTGAGCCGTGCTCTGGCAAAAGGGGCTTAATGCATCTCCGTGATCCATGGTACCAAGCAAGTCATCGCGTAATGATGGATCCATGAAATCCGGTTTCTCTACTAACCGACGTCATCATAAGGTAGACTGGGCCTTTGACATACAGAGAATTGACCAGTAGCGAAGAGTTTCGGCCCAGGTCAGCCTGCGCGGACTGCGCAGGCTGACCTGGACCGATACTTTTCGCAGATGCATTAAGCCCCCTTTTCACAGAGCATGGCTCACATGTGTTTTCAGCAACTGGATCTTGTCAAATTTCGTCTTATCTAACTATTACGTGAACTTGGCTTTTTTTTTTTTCAATTTTCTTCAAAGGGAGGTAATTACTAGTTATAGATTTAAAATGAAAATAGCGTGGTTATTTATCGATGACTGGTCATGAAAAGAAGGCTGAACTCAAAAATGTGACTCGGTTAACTTGGTGTAATTGCTTCAAATTCTAATAATATCAAATTCTTGGGGATGCTAATACACAGACTGAGTTGTTCTTCATTACCCATTCCCTACGTTAACCTTTTACCAAATGACAAACTAGTAGACTTGTCCCTATCAAAAGCATTTGAGTGATGTTCAAATTGTGGAAGTTGTCTTTGATATGGTGGGAAACATTGTGGACAAAGGAGAAAATGCCGGTTACCAGCATTTTCTCCTTTTCCAACAACGTTTTCAAAAGTTTTTTTTTTTTTGAGGTAGTTAAAAGTCGGGATTATGTGGTAAAGGGTTCATTCAGAGAAAATAGCTTGAATGAAATGTCTTGAGAGAACACCGCAACAGGCCACTTTAATTCATGTTCAATTCTTTCAGTTTGTAGCTACAATTTTGCCGATATACATCCACAGACTTCGAAACAAGATGCTTTCTATGAGGCGACGCCATTCTTGTTTATGTATCTGACTTCCTGTTTTGTTGTTTCCGTTTGTAGCCAAGATTTTGTTGGGATTTATACAGACTTCTATGTAAGATGCCTTCTAGAGGGCAACACCATACTATGTTTGTTTGTTTGTTTGTTTGTTTCAGATTTTGTTGAGACATCTACAGACTTCCATACAAAGTGCCTATTCAAAGGGCGGCACCATGCGTGCTCTTGTATTTAACTGTTATTTTGTTTGTTTGTTTCAGTTTGTTGCCACGATTTTGTTGAGATATCTACAGACTTCCATACAAGATGCCTATCTAGAGGGCGACACTGAAGGCCCCGGAAGAGCTTATTTCTGTCCTGATTTTTGTCCGTCTTGTCTGACCACTGGTGATCCAAACAAGTACATCAAGAAGGGAGGTAAGATGTTCCTGTAGAAGCATTATAAAATCAACCTTAATTATGTACCAAAAGACAAATTCTTAGACTGGTTCAAATTGAAAGGATTTGCAGAAGACAAATTAAATATGGCTCAAAAAGTGGGATTTGTCCCTGAAAGGGTGGAAAATATGGCGGGAAAAGGAGAAAATAATTGAAACGGTCAGAGTAAATGGTCAGCATTATGGAATCATGCAGTTGTCTTTGAAAAGGTAGTCTCACGAAATATCGGGTATCTTTCCGAGGATTGATGACAGTAATTGAAAAAAAAAAATAATAATAACATTAAGTCCGCTCTCAACGCTGAATAGTGTTCCGACAATGTTAATGGCTTAAGCGCTCTCATACTAAATCCATAGCTATATATGTACAGTCTAATACAAAAATAAAAACGTTGAAAACACTGGTGTGGCATTTGTCAAGGGAGCTATTGTGTGGAATTAATAATTTGAAAAATTAACAACAGAAATAGTTTCAAAATATTCGCTTGAAAGTCAACCTACTATATAGTTATGACTGCAAAATCCGATAGAGAAGAGTGCAATCTTGTTGGACGAACAAGTGCGGGCAAACAAGCCCTGGGACGAATAAGTCCAGGAAAGAAGTTGTTTTGGGACGAACAAGCACGGTATGTGTGTATCATTACGCCACTATAGAAGTAAACTGGCAGCCTGTTATCGATCTTCGTATCAACAACAGGTAACACCCAATGCTTACAGTCGAGTTTCTGCCCGGTTCGAGATTTCATGAGATAACGCGAGACTTGGAAATTTAAATCATGATCTTATTTATGCACAGAAATAAACATTATCGATAAAGATTAAATTCTTTAGCGATTTTGATAAATTGATCGTGGTCAGAAAAATCTTTGTCTTTTATGAAAATCTTGGCCAAAGATAGAAGATTGCTGGGTTATTTTAAAACAAATTAAGGCATTCTGCTTGGAGCTGTCTGATTGGTCGATCTGGTACATATGAAAACCAATAGCTGCTGTCGATAAATCGGGTGTTGCCTGTTGTCTATCGGACGGTTACGGGAGATACAACGGGTACCAGTTTACTATAGAAGGCCATAGCGGATCAAGCTATTTTCGATAAAAAGGAAGTGTTTCCACGACCGATGGCCTAATCCAATTTATTGTAATCCGCCATTTTCAGTTTCATATCTGAGTGCAATCGAAACACTTATTTGTCTCAGAAAAATTGATTTTAATTGGGTTTATTTCCTTCGGTTTTGCACAAACTACGATACATGATTTTCAAAATGCCATATTGAACTCATAGTGGCATTGTCTTCGACAAATGCCACAAAAACTGTCGAATTCCCTGTAGTTTTTGAAAAGGCTTCTATCAGAGCTGATTACAAGCATCATTGACATCAATTTTCTGATGTATGACAAATTTATTCTAGAAGATATTTTTTACTCTTACCCAGATTTATCTCCTCTGGTCGCTCACATGAAGTAAAGTTTGCGGTAAAGTAAAGGTGTAACTCTTAGAGGGCAGTGTCTTCATTCACGGACCTGAAAACGTCTGTTTGATTCATTGAGCGCTGTAATTGTTAACCCTTTACCACACAATTCCGACTTTTAACGACCTAAAGCTTTTAAAAACATTGTGGAAAAAGGAAAAAATACTGGTAACCAGCATTTTCTCCTTTTCTCCACAATCTTTTCTACTTTTCCAAAAATAAATTTCAGCTTTTGACTCACATTTATGTTGTCGTCTGCACATGCTTTGAATTTAGACTGATCTAACATTTTGTTACATGTATTTGGTAAAGAGTTAATTTACACTGTACTTGATATGCATACAATTTGGGTTGTCTTTTTCCAGCTTTAGACAAAGATACAAAAATCAGCGAGGATTCTGAAGACTCTGGAGTGGACAATAACGACACGATAGTAGACATGGAGGGCCCACCCGGTATCGATGGTAACTTTGGTAACTTCGATGACCTCGGGGGCGGCGGCGGAGATAAAAGGAGCAAGGATAAGAGAGGAAAGAAAAAAGAAAAGGCGAGAAGCAAAAAGACCAGGTCTAAGTCGCCGAAGAAAGGAAAAACAAAAGCGCCAAAGATGAAAAAACCGAAAATGAAAATGCCAAAACTGAAGAAGCCAAAGTTAAAAATGCCAAAGTTTCGTAAATCAAAATCAAAATCGCCGAAAATGAAGAAACGAAAATTTGGACGCAAATAAGATTTGAATGCAGTGAAAAACTTACGAAAAAAATCTTAATTAAAATCAAGTTTACATATACGTGTAAAAAAATCGTATCTTTTAACTGTATGACTCTTTACATAAGCACAAAATTCTTAGACTGCACCAAATTAAAAGCATTAGCAGACGACGAATTGGATATTGCATAAATGAATTGATCTGGACCAGAAAGGATGGAAAATATTGCGAGAAAAGGAGAAAATGCTGGTTACCAGCATTTTCTCCTTTTCTCACAAAGTTTTCAAGAACTTTCTTTGTCGGGATCGTGAAAACTTTGGATTGTTTGATAATGAGTGAATTATGGATGGGAATGAAAATAAAAACTGTGTGCAAATGAACTGTCAGAGACAATGAAACATTTAACCCTTTCAGCGCCATAGGCGAAAACAGGGACTTTTGCGGACGGCACAGATCAAGATCAGACTGCACGGAACGTGCAGTCTGATCTTTGATCTGTACCGTCCGCTTAATTAGTCAAGCCTCTATGATAAAAATCTTTCTGGGTCTCTGTGGATTGCATTTACAGCCACCGAAAGAAGTTAGGTTTATTTATTTGGCGCAGAAAGAGTTAATTCATTGCTGTAAAAATAACCCTTTGAACGCCTCTGCGTTTAATACATTTACATGTATATGAATGTATTATGAGAGGAGGATCGAATTCTCGTTACCTTGTAACGTTTATAACAGATTCTTGTAAATCGCATACAAGGGGTTAACAAATAAAGACACTAGACATGAATCATTATGCTTTACTGCAACAAAACATACATGAAGCGTATGAAAAGATCATACACAGCGTAAAACCATGAAGCTACCTAACAGATAGAGACCACATCTTGCTTCAACACAACTATGGTGCATCATAATTTATCAAAAGGTTATAAATCGCACTGAAATGCTAGATCTAAATATATGCATATGAAAATAAAATGAATATTTATAGCCAATAGTGAAAAACAAACTATTGCGGTTTTAGTTCTTTTTGCCGAAAGAGATCACGTTGTCGGAAGTATTGATCCAAGATCAGGCTGCACTTTCTGTGCAGTGTGATCTTGATCTACAGTGTCCTCAAAAGTGGTTCGAGTAGCATTGAGAAGCCGAAGGATTTTAAATAGGTCAGATCCCTTTTTCTTTCAACCCTCTCTATGCCAGAAAAGGATTGCTACACTTTCATAATGAAATTCGTTGAACCTGGATGACACCCGATCATACTTTTCAAAAGAGCATGTCAAATACGAAAAGTTAGCAAGTTATTTCGTTGAGGATTATATCTGATTTCTTTTTTCTTTTCTCAACAAAAATAGATACGTATAAATTAACGTAAATCGAATTCAGCGGAATTTCTAATCAGATAATATCTCTAAAAGCTATGCTCTGCTAAAAAGGGGATTTAATGCATCTGCAAAAAGTATCGGCCCAAGTCAGCCTGCGCAGTCCGCGCAGGCTGACCTGGGCCGAAACTTTTTGCTATTGGTCCATTTTCTGCAGCTCAAAGGACCAGTATGCCTAATAAATAATTCGGTCGGTTGTTATACAAAATGAATTTTATGGATCCATATTACTGTGGTGACTTGCTTGGTATCATGCATCGCGGAGACGCATTAAGCCTCCTTTTGCAAGAGCATGACTCGTATACGGATTAAAGGAAGTCGATCTTATAACATGCATTGAATTTGATTTCGGAGCCTAAGTTTAACTTATTTGACATCTCATGAGAAGTTCAGATCAAGATCAGGCTGATTTTCTGTTGAGATATTGTGGCCTCGAACCACTCCTAAACTGCAAGTTTTATCCCTTTGTCTTATAAAAGATGGTCACTATATTTATCTGCCATGGTCACTATATGAGCCATGCTCTGTGAAAAGGGGGCTTCATGCATCTGCGAAAAGCATCGGCCCAGGTCAGCAGTCCGCGCAGGCTTACCTGGGCCGAAACTTTTCGCTATTGGTCAATTTTCTGTATGTAAAAGGACCAAATTACCTCATGATTAAGTCGGTTTTAAAAAAAGTTGCTATTAAGGATCCATAATTATGTGATGGCTTGATAGGTATCACTCATAACAGAGATGCGTTAAGCCCCCTTTTGCCAGAGCATGGCTCATATTTATCTGCCATTCAGAAGTTAAAGGGAGGACCGGGGGCGGGGGAAAACTATACATGTACTCAAGAATCAAGGTGTTTGTGCCCGTCCGTCTATAGACACGGTTTTGTATCCTCTTCTACAGTTGTCATAATCACTACAGTTGGCGGACAACTACAGGAGTTACAACCCTTTATATTGTTTTCCCGGATCCTATGGCAAGGCAACTGATGAAGTTAACTGATCCTCGTCATACATATGAGCCGTGCTCTGTGAATTGGGGACTTAATAATACATCTGTAGAAAGTATCAACCCATGTCAGCCTGCGCAGTCTGCGCAGGCTGACATGAATCGAAACTTTCTGCTATATGTAAAGTTTCTGCCTGCAAAAGGACCAGTCTATCTCCAGATCCATTCCATTGTTAGACTAAATGGATTTTATGGATCCACAATCATGTGTGACTTGCTTGGTATGATGCATCACAGAGATGCATTAAGCCTCTTTTGCCAGAGCACCGCTTATATGTATACTACAAGTTGGCTTTATCATGGGAGGTAACCAATCTACTGGTGGAGGGTGTTCATCAGCCTCCGACAGTTCAAGTTATGGAGATCTACAAAGGTTCGGACTGGTTCTTTCTTGTTTGAAAGTTCAAGTGGTCCTCAGTTCAACACTCCCGTACCGGGCGGTCATGATGAAAGTACCCTTGGGCAAGGCATGATTTTCCAGGTTTATTTTTGGTATAATGCAGATGACCCATGCAACATTGATCAGTGGACTATCGTTTTGTGGCATTTGTGGAAGACAATGCCACTATGAGTTCAATACGGTATTTTGAAAATCATGTATCGTAGTTTGTGCAAAACCGACGGAAGTAAACCCAATTAAACTCAATTTTTCTATGACAAGTAAGTGTTTCGATAGCACTCAGATATATAATAAGAACGGCGTATTGAAATATACTGGATTAGGCCATCGATCATGAAAATACTTCTCTATAATTGAAAATATCTATACCCACTATGGCTTTCTATTGGCGCAAAGATACACACGACCTTTGTCTGCCGACCGTGTTCATCCCAAACCAGTTCGTCCCTGGGCTTGTTCGTCCGGGCTGGTACGTCCCACATTATTATTTGTTTATTTTTCAAATTATTAATTCCACACAATCAATGGCTCCCTTGACAAATGTCACACCAGCGCTTTCAACACGTTGATTATATAACCAAGACAGAGTTGAACTCGGATGGCTTTTGACACCACGAAGATAACCCTTAACCAGGGAGACCCGAGTTGAAACGACTCTGAAGAAGATACCGTTAGAAAACATTGTCGGAAAAAGAGAGAAAATGCTGGTAAAAACGCCACTGATCATCTGCATTTTTACAAGACTGTTTTTGATGTCATCCACTAGAAATTTGTGTCCGGGGTGGGAGTTCATATCGGGTTCATCCTGTCAGCACCATGCAGACGGCACCGATCAACATCAGAATGTTCAGTCTGATCATGGGTCTATACCATCCGCTTGCTTAGTCGCCAGTGAAGGATAAAATTCTAACAGAGTTTTAGTGAATTGTGTATTCAACCGTCGAAAGAGGTTGAAATTAAACCAGTCTGAACGCCTCTCTGGTAATTTGAAGGCGATTCAACCCTTTACCAGACGACAAAATTTTAGCCTTGTCCAAATTGAAAGCATTTGCAGACGACAATTTCTATGTGGCTCAAATGGTGCAATTTTTCTTTGATAGGGTAGAAAACATTGTGGGAAAAGGAGAAAATGCTGGTTACCAGCATTTTCTTCTTTTCCCACAATGTTTTCAAAAGGTTTCTTTCCCGTGGGGGGGGGGTTCAAAAGGCGGCATTGTGCGGTAAAGGGTTAATGCATCCTAGTAATGCATTACACCAAGCAATTTGTCACATAAACGAATCCATAAAATCCATTTTGTCCGACAACACCGACTGATTCATGAGGTAGAAAAGTCTTTGGACATGCAGAAAATTTACGAATAGCAAAAAGTATCGACCCATGCCAGCCTGCGCAGTACGCGCAGGCTGGCATGGATCGATACTTTTTTCGCAAATACATTAAACCACCTTTTCACAGATTATGACTCATATATCTAGCGCCGAAAGAGTAAATCGTTGAATTATCTCAATTAGAAGTCATCGACCCAAAAATCGATTGATAGCCGGCGGACACATTAAAGACAAGTTAACCCCTAAATTGATTGATTGATTGATTGATTGATTGATTGATTGATTGATTGGTGTTTAACGCCGTTTTCAACATTATTTCAGTTATATCACGGCGGCCAGTGCACCTATCCATGCTTTCCTGGAGTTTCTTTTACCAGTACTCTGCACAACATTCTTTCCAAGCCAATGGCTGCTTTCCCACATAACCATCGTCGAAACAATGGTCAGCGGTGAGAGAAGAATGAATCCTGTCGCGATGACTATCATCAATCCTCGGAAAGAAATTGGCCAAGCCGGGGATCGAACCAGCGACCTCCTGTTCTCAAGTCATGAACGCTATCGACTGAACGACGGGGGCTCGGCAAACTGCTTTATAAGTGGAATGAAACTTTCAGGCCGATAGTAAAGACCCAAAGTTTGCTGTTTCAAAGTTTTTCTTTTTTTTGGGGGGGGGGGGGGGGGGGATAACTCCTTATCGGACAGTGTAGATCCAAGATCAGACCGCATGTTCTGTGCAGTCTGATCTTGGTCTACACTGTCCGCCAAAGGTCCTTGAGCCGCGCTTAGCAGCCTAAGGGTTAATGAATTTTGAATACAATTAGAGGCATAATCAGTAAAGAACTTGAGAAGTCTGCACTTTGTTTTCCGAGCCATTTAATGTAGTTTAGATAAAATTTGATTATTTTTGATAGAATGAACACACTTTCATACTAAACGACCTTTCAAGGTCTTTAAACTGACACACTTTAAAACAAAGTGTTTGGAATGCTCAACTCTCCCACAATATTTTCGAGTTGTTAGTAGTAAAGGGAACTAGACTGGGTCAACTGACCCAGTCTAGTTACCCTGAGGGAAATTTTGACCCAGAGTACCTACCCCGGGTAGGTACCCTGGGTCAAATTCCGGTCAATTTGGAAAAAATTGGGACGATTTGGGTAAAAAATGGCATTTTTTGGCATTTTTGCTTCCCCCCCTCCGGAAGGTACCCTGGGTCAAATGGCATTTTTTGCTTCCCCATACCATTTTTGCTTCCCCCCCTCCGGAAGGTACCCTGGGTCAAATTTCTGGATCAGAAGTCATTGACAATTTGAAAAGATAGATCTTTCATGGTAGATGGTTAGCCCTGAAAAGGGCTGTTTTGTTTGGAGACTGTGTTTTTTCTCTCTACTGACAGCTTTTCTTCGTTCTTCTTGCGACTTTTGGGATTTTGAAGCCATCGAAATTATCAATGTTTTTCCCGTATTTGCCCTGGCCTGTCAGTATCGGTGAAGATCTCTTTTGGTCAACATGTCGCTTGTGGAGATGGCTATCGTTTTCCTCTGATTTTCGTTTTGTTGTTCTTCTCGGTTGATTTTGTTTTGGTTGTTTTTCTTTCTTCACAACAGCTACGATAGAGTCCACTAACTTGTGAAGATTTGTCTTATCGAAGTCAAACTCCACAGGAATCTTTACTGGAACTGATGAAATGCTCTGACTTTGATAGCGTAGTGTCTCAATGTTTTTCCATAACCGTTCGGTGTTTGTGTTTAAAGTTTTAATCTCCTCCAAATGTTTGTTGAATGTTTCCAGTTCTTTTAAGATTCGAGACAACATAGAATCTTGTTTCGAATTTAACTGTTTCGTCTCTTCGTAAATGTTATCCAATACAGTCGTCGGAATGATGTTTGCTGAATTCATAGCCGATGAGAGAATGTCTCCATTGTTTTCCACTGGTAGGAAAGCATCTAAGTTGAAATCGTTTAAGTTGTATTCCATATTGATTTTTAACTTCCGAAATATTCGAGAGCTATGAGTCAAAATGATGAATGTATGGGAAAAATCGGTGTTTTTATAGCTTGACAGAGGGATTGACCTACTTGGACTTGGAATTAACGTTAACCAATCGTTAGTTTCCTTACATTTTTTGGATTTGATACTCTTAGATGTTATAGATAGATCATATAGTACGTTATGTTCTGTCTACATGCTCTCGCCCATGTTCGCGCTTTTAATTCTGTTAATTCTGTATCAAAGTAGGTCAATCCCCCTATCATGCTATAAAAGAGACAGCATTTTTATTCTTTTATTAACTCATTTCACGATGAAGTTATCGAAATTTTGCTGTGGGTTGTTTGCTGGCAGGAGGAATAAGAAAGAAATGAAGGAGAAATGGGAGCAAGAGCTCATGGAAAAGAAAGAAGACGAGGTAGAAGAAAGGAAGAGACTAAAGCATAAAGCTCTTCGGGAGTTCTTCGCCAGGAGAGGGTATGAGTTTTATACGCGTACCCCAATCGTTAAGATGGGTAATATTTATCCGGACCTGTCAGAGTTGATACCGCCAACAGAACATCGCGGTTGGCAAAATAAATTAATGAGAATGTATCCTTCATTGAAATGGTAAAGTATACGTTCTCTTTAATTTTAAAACAGCCCTTTTCAGGGCTACCCAATACCAAGAAAAGAACTTTTTTCAAATTGTCAAAAAACAAAAAAGTCAAGTCCTTTATGTTTATTTTATAACTTTTTATTTTAGAACTTTTTGTACAATATTCATTACAATGAAACTTTGAACTGTAAAAACAAAATGAATGAAAAAACTTTTTTCTTCGGAATGTCATAGAACTTTGAACTGTAAAAAGACAGAATGAATGAAAAACTTTTTCACTTAGGCTGTTTTTCTTTTTTTCTTTGGAATGTCAGATTCACATTTACTCTTACGTTTTTTTCCCCTTTCATTGTTTTTTAATACCATATCTGGACACATTTCATTCCCGTGTTTTGTCGATTTGCAAAAGAAACAGTTGTTTTTTTTGCTTTGTCGTTTTTTCTTCTTTTCGTTATTTTGACGTTTTTCCTCTGGTCTTTTTTCTATCAACACTAAATCTTTTGGTTCTTCCTTCCCGTTTGAACAATCCGACTCTACAGAAAATTCGTTTTTTGTGCAATCTATGAGATTTTGTTTGTCCAGATTTTTCCGCAAAGTCTCTAATTTATCTGCTATTTTGCAGATCTCTGAATCCTTGATAGCCGTGTTGTCGCTCTGCATGTCTATGGTCTGAGTTTCAACGGATGATGTATCCTGTGGTGAACTTTTTTTCCATTTATTTTCATTGCTGAATGATTTGCAGAATGAATTTACTACCCCGACGTATTTCATATGTTGAGAGTCCCAATCCATTTCCTTTATTGGATGAAATTCGACATCGTGGGTGTGGGTGTTCACGAAGACAAAAACATTTTCTTCAGTCTGCTTTTCTTTTTCTGGACATTGTTTGGCCCAATGCCCTGTTTTGTTGCACGTAAAACAAATATTTGTTCTCACGCCATCCATCCCATATCGTTTGTCGAATGTCGCTTGATCCAGGATTCTGGTGATACGATAGACACCTTTTTCTGCAGAATGTTGGTGGGATAGAAATGATCCCACATAGTTCCCAGTATGGTAGACTTGATATCGTGGTGGTATATTGGTGATCTCATAGTCGTGAGTGTATGGGTTAACATACAGATACACTCTCTTTGGTGGTGTGCTTTGTAGCTTGAACTCGCTCATTTTCTTTTATCAACTGTCCTGTTTGAAATCTTTCTGAAGAATGATGAGATTTTCACAGGCGATGTCTCTATTTATACACTACTGTAAGGAAAGAGTCTATAAATTGTTAGGTTTTTTTCTCGGCTCCTTCATTTTGTCTTCTCAGCCAGAGCTGAAACGATGGCTAAAAGAAAAAGAATAGTAGATTATTCAGACAGTGAAAGTGACGATGAGTCATTTCCACCAAAAAAGAAAATATCTTTACCGTTGAAAGAAGAAAGTGATAGTGACGATGAGTCATTTCCACCAAAAAAGAAAAAAACTGTACCATTGAAAGAAGAAAGTGACAGTGAAGATGATATCTTTTCACCAAATATGTTCGTGGATAAAAAAGAAGAAAACAGCAGCTCTACTTTGGATATGAGAAGTCTGTATGACTTAATAGAAAGGGGAAAAAAGAAGTCAAGAAAATTCAAAACAGAATCACATGTATTATCAGTGAGTTTTAAGAAATTCGAGGAACTACAACCCCAACAGTTGACCGGCTTATTTGACGATGTTACCCATGAAATCATTCGAAAGTTAGATGCAAACCCGACAGATATGATTAGAATTACCATCGATCATCCTTCATTGGAGATGGGGATTCATATTCCCTTTTTAGCTACAGAACAACTGCAAGGTGAAACTATATTGAATGAAATTGAACGAGTTTTACAGTCGAATACAGATTTTGTCTTGAACGACGGATCCATGACATTTGACATTACACATACAATACCACCATGTGGTAGCGGGAAAGTGAAATATAATTCGTCGGAATTGGATTCAAAGGTTTTTGCCAAGAAGAAACAATCGGTTATTCAAATTAACAATCGTGATCAATTATGTTTTGCAAGAGCTGTCGTTGTGGGAATTTGCTACCATGAACGTGAAAACAACGAAGTGTGGAATAGGAGATGGAATATTATTCGTCGTTCAGACCGTGCTCTTCAAAAGATTGAAGCTGAAAAATTGATGAATGAAGCTGGAGTTTTACCAACACAGTCTGTAGGAATTGATGAATTCAAAAAAATTCAATTGTTTTTGTATGAAAAAGACTATGTCATTAAAGTTCACGACCAGCATTCCAAAACGAGGAAAATATTTGAACATCCAGAAGTGAAAGACAATAGTAAGATCATACATTTATACTTTCATCAAAACCATTATGACTACATCAAGTCCATCACAGGTTTTTTTTGTTGTACAAATTATTGTGAGTTCTGTGATGTGGGTTATAACGCTCGGGAAAATCATGCTTGCTCAAAAATCTGCAAAGGTTGTTATCGTACTGGAAAATGTCCATCGGAATCAAAAGAATATGTCTGCACCAAGTGTCATAGACGATTTTTCAGTGCAGCATGCTTGAAAAATCACAAAACACTTCAAGGTAAAGAAAAGAAATCCATTTGTGAATTAGTGAAACTTTGTTCAAAATGTGGTGCACAGTATCTTACCAGAAAGGGAAATCACGTCTGTAAGGGAAAGAAAAAGTGTCATCTCTGCAAGAAGATAGTTGACTTTTCTCATCGGTGTTTTATTCAGCCTTACCAGAGTAAGACGAATCATAACAGCGACGATGAGACGAGTTCTTCTCTAGTCAAAAAACCACAGTTCATTTTCTTTGATTTTGAATGCAAACAAGATACAGGGGTGCACATCCCAAATTATTGTATAGCACATAGAGCGTGTGATGATTGTATCGATAAACCACTTGATTTTCATTGTTCTACATGCAGTGAATTTGAAGAGGGTAGGGAAGTTATTTTTCAAGGAGAAGAAACTTTGAGTCAATTTTGCAAGTGGCTCTTTTCAAAACATCACAAAGGAGTCACAGCTATGGCTCATAATTTAAAAGGTTATGATGGACAGTTCATTCTTAACTATATTGTTAAAGTTGGGTTAAAACTTCCAAAATTGATCATGAATGGAAACAATATTATGAAGTTAGAATTGAATGGTGTGCGTCTGATCGACTCCTTTAATTTCATGAACTTTGGGCTGGCGAAATTTCCAGCCACATTTGGTCTTCAAGAAATGAAAAAAGGTTACTTTCCTCACTGGGCAAACACAGATGAATTTTGGAGTTATATTGGACCATACTTGGATATGTCTTATTACAAACCCGACTCAATGTCTGAAGAGGGTAGGTCGAAATTCATAGTCTGGTATAATGACAAAGTTCAAAAGGGTGAGGAATTCAATTTTCAAAAAGAGATGGAATCGTACTGTAGGTCAGATGTCGATATCCTAAGACGGGGATGTGCTGAATTCAGAAAGCTGTTTATCGAACAGGGTGGTATTTGTCCATTTTTAGAGGCAATTACCATCGCCGATGCCTGTAACAAAGTCTGGCGAAGCAAATATTTACCAAAAGATCAGATAGCCATCATTTCAAGTAAAGATTCGTCCAGACGTCGTTTTTCTATGAAAGCGATACGTTGGATTCAAAGCGTAGCTCGGGAAAAAGGTATTCATATTCGCCATGCAAAAAATGGTGGGGAAGTTCAAATCGGAAGATATACTGTAGATGGTTTTCACCGTCAATCAAACACTGTCTATGAATTCCTTGGGGATTTGTATCATGGTTGTCCTGTATGTTATACAGATCGAAAACAGATCAATCCCATCAATGGGAGACCCATGGGTGAATTGTACGAACATACTTTTAAACGTATAGGAGATATCAAAAAAATGGGGTATAACGTCGTGACCATTTGGGAGCACGAATTCGATGCTAAGATGAAGGATAAAGAGTACAAAAAACTCATTGAAAAGTTATATCCACATTTAGATCCCATCGATCCGAGGGAGGGATTGTCTGGGGGGAGATGTAATGCAATAAGAATTAGCTACGATGTTGATGAAAAAAGCAAGAAGGAAATCAAGTACATTGATATCTGTTCTCTGTACCCTTATGTTTGTAAACATAAATCCTATCCTGTAGGCCAGCCAGAAATTTTGACTAGTGAGAATATTGAGATGAACAATATTCGTCAGTATGAAGGGCTCATTAAATGCAAAGTTTTACCCCCAATGGATTTGTATCATCCCGTTCTTCCAGTTCACTGTAACGGCAAGATGATGTTTCCACTCTGTATGAAATGTGCAGAAGAAAGTTCAAACATTTGTATCCACGGTGAAGAAGAGAGGGCTTTGGTTGGAACTTGGGTTACCTTTGAACTGTTCAAAGCTCTTGACTGTGGCTATCGGCTATTGCAAGTGTATGAAATCTGGCATTTCAATTCTGTTTCGGATCAGTTCTTTAAAGGCTATGTGGATAATTTCTTGAAAATTAAGCAAGAAGCCAGTGGTTACCCAAATTGGTGTCAATCAGACTCGGAAAAAGATCAATTCGTTTGTGAATATGAGAAGGCAGAAGGGGTTCGTCTTGATCCAAGCTGTATTCAAAAGAATCCTGGGAGAAGATCGTTTGCTAAGATTATGTTGAACTGTCTTTGGGGAAAATTAGCCCAGCGTGAAAAATTGACTCAGACGGAATACATCAGTGATCCGTCTAAATATTTCGAATTAGTCACCAACCCCAATTTCATTGTAAAGCATGTAGAAATCTTTGACGAGGACTGTCCATTCATCTTGGTTAACTATGAATCAAAATTGGAACATATTGATACCCACGCTACAGCCAACGTGATAGTAGGGTCTTACGTAACAGCTTATGCAAGGCTGGAATTGTACGCCGTTCTTGAAAAGTTAAAAGATAGAGTTCTGTATTTCGATACAGATAGTTGTATGTACATTCATGATCCTGAATTATGGAACCCGCCCATTATTAACAGTAGGTTAGGAAGATGGACTGATGAAGAGCCTGACTGTAAAATTACCCAATTCAGAGGACTTGGGCCTAAAAATTATGCTTACAAAATGAAAACAAAAGATGGAGAAGAGATAAGTAAATGTAAAGTGAAGGGAATTACTTTGGATTACAATACCAAGCAGGTGGTGAATTTCGATACCTATTCAAAATGTGCTTTGGATCGTACGATAGAAATTAAAATTCAGTATGATTGTAAAATTAAAAGACATAGAGATAGAACAGTGACCAGTGAACCGCAGACAAAAACGTTTCGCTCTGTCTATACCAAAAGAGTTATTGTAAATGCTACTGACACTGTGCCCTATGGTTATAAAAGTCTGAGAAAATAAATTTCTATAGCGCATTGTTTTGTGGTAAACAGATAAAGTAAGACGGAAAAAATATTAGGCGCTTGGTGAAAAAATGGCAACAGTGTTACCGTTACCCATAGAGCTACGTGAAAAAGTTTATGGAGAATTTGTTCGACAACACACGCTCGATGAAGGAACACAGTTTAACCTTAAATTCAGATGTGTGCAATTTTGGATAGATAAATTGCATAAGGGAGCTGCAAAAGGAGAGACGTCTTGTAAATTGTATAGCATGCACGACTTTATTACAATGCTGATAACTGAGTCAAACTTCGATACCCCCATCAAAGGCTATTTGACAGCTTGTTTGTGGAAAAGTGACTATTTCACTAAGAAATTGCAAGTCACAAGTCGATGGCGATTCATTATCATAGGAAGACCAGAAGAAAGTTATCTGAATCTACTGAAAATGAAATCAGTCCTGTTTAACTTTTACTTACGGTATACAAAATCAAGAGATAATGCAGAAGGAGTGGATATCATGGAAGGGTATCTCCTATTTGATAGAGATGTCACAGAAAAAATCGTACTTTCAACTCTTTCGACAAAAGCAGTATTCAAAAACGTCTTTGAAATTAGAGGAACGTGTGAATATAGTGGTTTGGACAGTGTATATAGTTTGTTTTTGGGCAATGAACAATTGCACAAAACTGTTGTGGAACATGAAGACAAGTGGAAAAATCGAGGTATCTGTGAATTTGCATTGTAAAAAATGTTTATTGTAAAAAAATGTTTTTCATTGTAAAAAATGTTTTTTTCATTGTTCACCTCTGTTCAATAAAAATGCTTTTATTTTCATTGATATTGTCATTTTATCAATAGCCTTTAACGAGAAAAGTAAAAAATATGGATGTACAATCCATATTGTTTCAACACCCTTGTAATATTTTCATCACAGGACCGAGTGGGTGCGGAAAAACAGAGTTCGTTCATAAATTAATTGACTATCGAGAAGACTTGTTCAACATCGTTCCTGAAAGAGTTGTTTGGTGTTACAAAGAATGGCAGCATGCTTACAATCTTATGCAAGAAAAGTTCAATTCACAGTTCAAATTGATAAAATTCGTGGAGGGAATTCCTGACGATGAAAACGAAATTGTCAGTGATGTATCTATTCCACATTTAATTGTCTTTGATGATATGTTGGGTGAAAAAGATGAGGAAAAAATTAAACTTTGGTTTACAAGAAAAGGACACCATCGTAATGCAAGTGTGATTTACATCACGCAAAATATGTTTCAGCAGTCGAAATCGAGTCGAACCATAAGTCTTAATTCCAGATATATGATTTTATTTCGAAATGAACGAGATAAGAATCAGATTAAAACACTAGCTCACCAAATGCAAGCCCCACATTTGTTACCTGCTTATGAAGATGCTACATCGACGGATCATGGTTATTTAGTCATAGATTTTCATTCACAAACAAAAAAAGAATTAAGACTACGAGCAGATATATTTCATCGTTGGCGTACACAAGGAACTGAAAGAGGACCCATTATTTATTCTCCTGCTTAAAAAAACTTTATGCAGAATTCTTGCTTAAAAGAGAATAACATTTTGAACATAAATCATTTTTATGATTCACATCCGTGAGTAAACATGGCTTTACCATCCACACCGAGTTCAGTTTTAGCTGCTTTGCGAAATTTAAGCCAACAAACCGATAGACATGAAAGAGAAGCTGTGTTAAAAGCAGGATTAAAAGAAATTTTAAAATGGTTTACGTTGGCTGCGCAAAACATCATTGAAAATAAAATCAAATTACCAAAACAAACCACAATGTACATGACAAAACATAGAACAGATATTGAACGGCTAGCAGATCCATCCATAGACGAGGAAAGTAAACGTAAAATCATTTTAAAACCTGGAGGGGGAGGGTTTCTAGGTGGTGTTATTATCAGAAGCTTACTGAGATGGGATGGAGTAAAAACCATCAGAAAATTTGGAGTTGAAAGACAAACTCGAAAACGTGTTCCACGAAAACGTGCACCGCAAAAGAAAAAATCTCCAAAAAAGAAAAAATCTCCAAGAAAGCGTGCTCCGCAAAAGAAGAAGTCTCCAAAGAAAAAATCTCCAAAGAAAAAATCTCAAAAGAAAAAATCTCCGAAAAAGCGTACTCCAGCAAAGAAGCATGCCCCAATTACGATTGATGAAAGATTTGTTACTACCCGAAAACGAACCCCTGTAGCAAGTACCATTTCAGAACATCAACAATATCCAAAATCTAGAGAGGAAATACTTGGTGAAAGAATGCGGAATTACCAAAGAAAGTATTGAAGATTTATATTACCAGGCAAAAAAATAGCGTTTCAAAGAATTCCATCCGTCGCTTGGTCTCCAAATACATTGGCTAAACATAAAAAAGGATTAAGAAAATATAGACGGATGATAGAAGATATGCTACGATATAACCTCGGTACAGGAAGATATAAACTTGACGAAAAAAAGCAGATGCTTGACCTTGGGAAAGGAAGAACCGTTCCCGTGGATTCATCCATGGCTAGCGCTGACACATTGGTTGATGCTCTCTATTCACAGTTTTCTTAAAAAAGTAATTCTGACTGTAAAAGACAGTATGTTAAAAAGTTTTCTTTTGAAAAAACAGTATGTTAAAAACAGTATGTTAAAAACAGTATGTTAAAAACAGTATGTTAAAAACATCAGGTATAAATGATAGCGACATGGACGTTGTATTATCATTTAATCCGATATCGAGTTAAAGTCAACATGAAAAGGAAAACACCTCTGATAAAAAAACATGGTTCAATGGTTATGGCCATGATGCAGGCTACACCAAAAATACGTAAAAAACTTGTAAAAGATTCATCACCAGAAGTGATAAGATGTATATCGGAATGTTGTCATAACGTTTTAAAAGGCAATGTACATTTATCATCAGCTCAGAAGAAGAAATTGTATTCAAGCCGACAACATATCAGACGTTTAGCTTCGAAATCGGCTTCTGTAAAAAATAAAAAACAAATATTAAATCAAAAAGGTGGATTTCTTTCATTACTTGCACCTGCATTATTACCATTGTTAGGAAAAGCCGTTATCGGAGGAATAGGAGGGGCACTTAAAGCCTTATAGATAAAAAAATCTTATAGATAAAAAAATCTTGAAAAAATCTTGTAGATAAAATCTTGTAGATAAAAAATCATGTCTGTTAAAAAAATGGTTATCGTACCTTATCAGGTTTTAGAAAATATGAATCGTTGGAAAGACGAGCAATATCATAAACCTCGTTTACCACCCAATCCGCAAGTTGTGGATGCAGCACATCTTCGGCAGGATATGGGTCATATTTTACAAAGCACTGATTTGTCAGAAACAGAAAAGGCTCAAAGGTATGGTGAAACTTTGTTTAAGTTACAAAATTCGCTTCAAAAAGCAAGACCAACTTTGTTCAACTCACTTTCAACGACAAAAAGTGATGACAGTATACAGAAATCAGCATCTGTTACCTTGCATGATCAAATTTTGCAAAGCGTACCAAAAACCATGAAAAGAAAAGCTGAGTTACTTTTGAGTATGATAAAAGATAACAATAATTTAACTTGGGACGAACAAGGAGTCGTGTCATACAAAGGTGTACGCATTCATGGTTCCAATATCATCGATCTTATCAATGATACAATTCGTCAGAGAAAAGGTACTGAACCTAGAGGATGGAAAACTTTTTCAAAGGCATTACACGAAAGCAATATACCGCGAGAAGTTATTGGTAACTCAAATAGGTGGAGATGGATGCAAAAAGCTCAAGATAAATCACTGAGTAAATCAGTGAGTGAAGATGAAGCATCCTACGGTGAATCCGATCACTTATTTCACACGCCAAAAAGCGTACAAAAAAGTGCAAGGAAATCGCTTACAAGAAGTATTAAAAAATCCGCAAAAAGAATAAAAGAATCATCTCCATACATGAAACCTGAAGAAAGAGAAAGACTGAGGCAATTCTATACTAAAGAGTTGTTAACTCCACCAAAATCTATAAAAAAGACCCCTAGCCGTAAAACGCTTCAGTCATGGGAATCCTGGTAAAGCCTAAACTTGATTACAAACTTGATTACGTGTTAAGAAAATTGTTTTATGATCCCAAAAGTAGTGTCGCATTTACTGGAATAAAGCAATTGTATCACGCTGCAAAATCTGTTTTGAAAGGAATAAGATACAAAGATGTTCAAGAGTGGTTACGAGGTGAATCCACCTATACCTTACATAAACCAATTCGTCGTCGTTTCAAAAGACGAAAAACTATTGTAAGTGGTATAGACTATCAATGGCAGGCTGATTTGGCTAACATGCAACATTTAGCAAGACAAAATGATAACAAGAAATATTTACTTTGTATAATTGACGTGTTTTCAAGATTTTCATGGGTTATCCCTATTCCAAATAAGATGGGAAAAACTTTGATTCGAGCATTTCAATCTATTGTTCAGAAATCAAATCGAAAACCTTTGTCACTTCAAACAGATAAAGGTTCGGAATTTAAAAACAGACTGTTTCAGCAATACTTGAAAAAGAATCAGATTCATTTCTTTACCACTGAAAATCCAGAGACGAAAGCAAGTATTGTTGAAAGATTTCAACGAACTTTAAAAACGAGAATGTGGAAATACTTTACATACAAGAAAACAAGACGTTACATTGACGTATTGAATTCATTAGTTAAGAATTACAATCATACTTTTCACAGAAGTATCAAAACATCTCCTGCAATGGTAACAAAATCAAATGAGGCAGAAATTTCGAAAAATCTGTATCCACGTTTATCGACAATTGCAATGACAAAAAAGCCAAAATTCAAAATTGGAGATCGTGTTCGTATCAATAAAACAAAACGTACATTTGATAAAGGTTATTTACCAAATTGGACTCAAGAAATATTTGAAATCACTCATGTTAACAAGACATTTTCACCTATCACCTATAAAATAAAAGATTTAGAGGGTGAACAAATTTTGGGGACTTATTATGAATACGAACTTCAATTGATAAAAGATGATGAAATTTATGAAATTGATTCAGTTCTTGATAGACGTACAAGACGTGAGGGCAAAAAAATAATCAAAGAAATAAAAGTCAATTGGAAAGGTTATCCAAAAAAATTTCAAAGTTGGATACCAGAATCGCATTTGGTATCTTGATCGGAAAAAATAAAAAGACAATACAATTATGATAAATTCACAGTCAAACATTGAGACTGGGACAGAAAGTGTCGATAGTGTTAGTACTAAAAATTACAACTGCTGTGGAAATCGTGTTCCAAAGAATCAGTTTACGTATATTTCACAGATATTAGTCATTTACGCAATTATTGCAACCTCGATAGTACATTTAAGTATTCAAAGTCAAGATCGTGAATTGTGGTTGATACTGTTAAGCAGTTCACTCGGGTATATTCTTCCATCTCCAGGGCTAAAATTCACAAAGTCTGGACAAAAAACAACTAGTGGGGCTGATCTCGTTGACAGTAAAAAATACTAAATCAAAAAATTTAAAAAATGAATTCGTTTTATCTTACTCTACCTAGCGATAGTTCCATAAACCTTTATCCAAACACACAGTGCTGTTTTAAAGTTCATTTACCAAAAACAATTCATATTGATAGGGAAAATTGGGAAGTTGCATTAGTTCATCTTATTACCCCCTCTCAGTTTTTAAACATAACTGAAGAAGAAGCGAAGTTCGAAATTATAACTGCAGATCTTAATTTATACAATGCAGCAGCAGCGGTAGATAAAAGAAGAGATAATATGAAGATAATTCCAATAAAACGAAACGAAAAAAATGAAGCAGTAAAATGGTCAATTGGATTTTATTTTTCACCGGGTAGTTACACTTCAGCAAAACATGTTATAGAGGTAATGGACGAATTGATTCAAAATAACCTAAGTGAAATCTTTCAGAAGCATTCAATCGGGGTGTCTATTAGCTATTCAACCTCAAGCAAACGACCGAAATTGGCATTCACAAATATAACAAGAACCGGATTCAAATTTCATCCACAGCTGTTTTTAAAACTGGGAGGATCACCAGAATTCAAAAATGAGATAATTTTTTCGAGTAGAAATATTTTAGAGGTATTTAAATACAGTCCTAACATTGATGCTGGGTACAATCATCTGTTTGTTTATTCAGATGTTGCTGAATACACTATAGTGGGTGATACATTGGCTCCCATACTTCGTGTTCTACCGTTCAAACCAAGCATATCAGATGAAAATAATTATGAAGCCCAACATATCAACCATGAAATTACATTACCGCATTATGTCCCCGTTTCGAAATCTGATTTCGATACTATTCACATTCAAATAACAGGGGATTCTGGTATACCGTTTCATTTTATTATTGGTAAGACAATCGTCAAGTTACATTTCAGACAGAAAAAATAAAAATATTTGACCAAAAAATGCTACCAGTTTATCGCGGCGAAAAACATCAGTATGGGTACGGACTAGGTTCCCTATTTAGATCACCACTTAAAACAGTGACTCCATTGCTTAAACCCTTGGTCAAATCTGGGTTGAATGCTGTAAAAAAAGAAGGAATCAGACAAGGATTAGGGGCGGCAAGAGATATCCTTTTACGTGGTGAAAACCCTAAAAAAGTTGTAATTTCAAGGGGAAAACAAGCCATTCATGATCTAGCACAACAGTTAATACCGGGGATAAATAAAAGAAAATCACAAAAGTCACGTCATTCATCTTCTCGATCTCGCAAGGGCAAGATCATTAATAAAAGACAAAGAAATCATTACAGTAGATCAAGGACTCTCGATATATTTGATTGATATATATATATATTATATATAAAAATGATGCAAAACGGGTCTTGTGAATGCAGTAAATCAGAACTCAATGTTCTTTCTGTACCACCTACAATGACAACGATGCAAGAAAGTCAATGGGTTGAACATTTTCCAATAGCATCTTTGACAAGCAATTCGCCGATAGAATTCATCATACCACCTCAAACCGAACATTGGACAGATTTGTCACAATCGTATTTGTATATCAAATTCAAAATCGTTAAAGCTGACGGTACTAATTTAGAAGTCGGTTCAAATGTGGCACCTGTAAACAATTTCCTGCATAGTATGTTTAGCAGCGTCGATTTGTATCTAAATAATAAACTAATCAGCAGTAATTCAGACACCTATCCGTACAGAGCATATATCGAAAATCTTTTGTCCTATAATGCTGACAGCAAGTCTACGTTTTTGAAAGCTGGTGCACTTTGGATTGAAGACACCAGTGGGCAATTTGAAACACTCAACCATGATGCGGGAAATACTGGACTAGTAAACAGAATCGGTGTAATCGGACTAAGCAGAACTGCAGAGCTTTTCGGACGATTGCATCTTGATCTATTTCAGCAAGAAAAATATTTACCTAATGGAGTTGAAATCAGACTTAGATTAAACAGATCCTCACCAAACTTTTGCCTTACAGGAGGTACTGCTGCACCAGATGCAAAAATTGTAATGGAAACAGTCAGTCTTCATGTACGAAATATTGAATTGTTGCCTGTTGTTGCAAATGATCTAAATCATCTCATAGCTCAGCAAAACATGAAAATTCCTATCCGTAGGGTAGAAGTAAAGACGTTTACTATCGGTAATGGACTTCAGTCTAAAATTGAAGATCATTTGTTTCAAGGCCAGCTTCCAAAACGTGTTTTCATTGCAATGGTAACAAATGCTGCTTATAATGGGGCTTATGCTAACAATCCATTTTTCTTTCAACACTTTAATCTGTCAAAAATAGATGTATCATGTAATGGACATAGTATTCATAACAGACCCTTTGAGCCTGACTTTGAAAATGGGTTGTATTTGAAATCATATTTGTCTATGTATCAGGCTGTCTCAGCCTTAGGACTCAATAAATCATTTGATATTGCTAAAGAAGACTATGTTGGTGGATACTGTTTGTGGGGGTACGATTTGACACCCGATCAAGGCAGTGAAGAAGGACAACTTCATCCTATAAAAACTGGAAGTCTTCGCATTGAGCTTCAATTCGCGCAAGCCTTGGCAACAGTGATCAACGTTATTGTCTTTGCTGAATTTGACAATCAGATTGAAATCAACAGTTTGAGAGAAATCATCACAGATTATTAATCCTGAAAAAATCAACAGAAACTCTCTGATCGAAAAAGATAGCTTTCACAAAAAACAGTCCTTATCAGGACTAATCAACTTTTGAAAGATATATCGAAAAAACAGTCCTTATCAGGACTAATCAACTTTTGAAAGATATATCAGAAAAACAGTCCTTTTCAGGACTAATAAACAATGTCGGGAGTCAGATTTGCTATTTCGCTGAGAAAAGAAGCAGAAAAAGTGAAATATTCCACCTCAGAGTGTCTTTCTACTCGGAAAAATGACATTCACAACAGCTTTGAAAAACATATGATTAAAGAACTACAAAATCTAATAGTTAGTGAAGTTCGCAACGAGTGTTACGGATGTCAAGTGGATCATCCCAGTCAAATACAACATGAACTATGTTTATTCAAGGATAGACAAGAACATACAGATATGTTCATAGAACAAGCCATGAAGGAATTAAATCCATACAGAATCATGAAAAAATGGTATCCTGAACTCATAGAAATGAAACTCGATGGAACCGACTATGTGGAAGCCTACAGATTTTGGCGACATATAAAACAAAACATTCTATCTGATATCACGGAGTCGTTCTTAAAATATTGGTGTGACAAAGTAAAACAAGCCTGGAAAAGTGATTAGAAAAAATGTATACTTCTGAAATTCAATACATATTGGATCATGGAACATGGATAAAAAATCTACAGGCAAAAGTCTGTGCAAAAGATCAGTTACCTCGACAAAAACCCAATCATGTGAAAGCCTACATTGTGAACACAGAGAAATCAACCGGCTCAGGAGAACACTGGGTGGCCGTGATATTTGATAATAATGGCGATGTACTATACTTCGATCCCTACGGTCTACCACCACTTGAGCCAGAAATTATTAACTTTTTAGACAATCATTCTTATTCGTGGAGATACAATCGACAAACTCTTCAGAGTCTACAGGGTAAAGTTTGCGGAATTTACTGTATCTTCGCATTGGATGCTGTTGCTAGAGGATATAATATACAGAAATATCTTCAACAGAAATTTCTCTCAACGGAACACCATCGAAACGATCGAAATGTATCATTGTGGTTTAATCAACACTACGGAAATCTATACAAGAAAATTTCAGAGACTTCTCCCCACAAACAGTGAAAAAACATTCTCAAAAATGATTTTTATTGTTAACAGTTTATTGATATTATGTTCATTTTTGTCTTTTTAAGTTTATTGTAAATATGTTCATTGTTTCAGTTCTGTTCAATAAAAAAGTTCAAAAAAGCAGTCGAGTTTTTTCATTCTGTTTTTTCCAAAAAGACTCCAAGCTGCTTACATTTTTCCCCATGCTACGAGTCATAACTTTTTTACTATATTAGCATGAAAACGTAGCATGGGGAAAAATGTATATGCTTTCCACCAGGTCCGCGCTCTTATTTTTTCAATCCTCCTGCTAACGTATAAAGAAAGCCTGATATTTCCCAATACATTCATCATTCGACTTTCAGCTCTCGACCAGTTCGGGAGTTAAAAATCAATATGGAGCAGAACAATATGGAGGAAATCAACCATCAACTGCGTGAGACTCTCAAAGATTATCTAGATGTCGGACAGCAGATATTGCTACTAAACACTCAGCCCGTACAACTACACCGTATATCACAACCGTTCAAAGATCTCGGTGAAAGATTAGTTCAACTATTCTCAAAGACAACACCTGATATTATTTTAGTCGATGTCAAATTTGGGAGAAAGATAACTTTCAATAACGGAGTAATGACGATCACAAAAAGAGTTGGAGTATGCCCCGTTTGCCAGGCGAATTTCGGTTGCTGTCATTAGAAGTTGAAAAAATCACAACCACTAAAAAACAAAACAGCCCTTTTCAGGGCTAACCATTTACCAAGAAAAGAACTTTTTCAAATTGTCAAATCAAATTGTCAAACAGAAAAAGTCATACTCAGAAAAACACAAGATAATCAAACTCTAGTTTTTTCTGTCCCGAACAAGAAATTGTAACAAAGCTATGGATTGGTCAACGTTAATTCGGAGTTAAAAAACATGAGACAAGTAGGTCAATCCATGTTGTAAACTATATAAGCGCGATGTTTTTTCTCACAAAAAAACATAAATACTTCAGCATGGTTCAGATTCTTCTCTGCCCTCACTGTGCAAACAGATGTCAGATAGAGTGTGGAAAATGCTTTACACTCCTGGACTATCTTGGTCAGAAGCATAATTGTCCAGATCCAGATGAAGGATTTTTTAATGATGATGAGGGATCCACAGTTTGCTGTGAATTCTGCGGATGTGAAATCATCCCAGTAATTCAGCCGGAAGAATTGTAGGTCTTGACAATTCATTAAATCTTTCTAAAAAAGCCCTTTTCAGGGCTAACCATTTACCATGAAAAGATCTTTCTTTCAAAATTGTCAACTAAAACTCAAAACACTAAAGAAAAATGTAACAAAATATGCATCAGTCAACATTTACCAAATGTAAACACTAAAAACTCCCATTTACTACTCAACTATCGTAGAGATAAGGCGATATTCACAATGTTTGGATTGACAATTATCCTCGCATTCCTATACTGGTTAGAAGAAAGAAAACGTATCAGATGTATCAAATATGAAGTGGAGCGTCTGATACAGATCGCATATCCAGCGCAAAATATGGATAGAGAAAAGAGAGGGTAAAAAGTGTATTTTACACAAAAAACAACCCTTTTCAGGGCTAACCATGTACCAAGAAAAGAACTTTTTCAAATTGTCAAGTCTTTTCTCTCAGAAGCATTAAACTCAGAAAAGTCATAGTCAGAAAAACACAAGATAATCAAACTCTAGTTTTTCTGTCCCGAACAAGAAATTGTAACAAAGCTATGGATTGGTCAACGTTAATTCGGAGTCAAAAAACATGAAACGCTGAAGCGGGAAAAATATAGGAGAAAATAACGTCATGAGACAAGCCAATCCTCCTGAAAAGCTATAAAAGCCGACTCTATTTCATCATTTTCATTTCACGATGGAAGATCTCAGGAGAAACGTGAGAAATCTGATGAGGGTGGCTGAGACCCTCCATCTGAAGTTAGAAAAGATAGATAGGCAGCTGGCGGAGATGGATAGAGAGAAGAAGAAGGAGTTTGTCATTCCGACAACAGAATGTTGGGATGACGATGACGAGCCGTCGTTCTCGTTGAACTTCGACTTAGACGAAAGTCAAATGGGAAGACTTAGAAGACGAGCGGCAAACAGCTGTCCGGCCTGTGGGAAAGTTGGAGGTTGTGCATAAAAAACACAATCTCCAAACAAAACAGCCCTTTTCAGGGCTAACCATCTACCATGAAAGATCTATCTTTTCAAATTGTCAATGACTTCTGATCCAGAAATTTGACCCAGGGTACCTTCCGGAGGGGGGGAAGCAAAAATGGTATGGGGAAGCAAAAAATGCCATTTGACCCAGGGTACCTTCCGGAGGGGGGGAAGCAAAAATGCCAAAAAATGCCATTTTTTACCCAAATCGTCCCAATTTTTTCCAAATTGACCGGAATTTGACCTAGGGTACCTACCCGGGGTAGGTACTCTGGGTCAAAATTTCCCTCAGGGTAACTAGACTGGGTCAGTCGACCCAGTCTAGTTCCCTTTACTACTGTTGTTAATAAAAAATCTTTCCTTATTTTTTTTCGTTTGGTTTTACCTAGAGACAAAGTTCTATGAATGAGCCATGCTCTGTGAAAAGAGAGCTTAAAGCATCTGTAAAAAGTATTAACACAGCAATCCGCGCAGGTTGACCTGAGTCGAAACTTTTTTGTTATCGGTCAATTTTGTGCATGTCAAAGACCCATTCTACCTCATGATTCAGTCGGTTGTTAGACAAAACGGATTTTACGGATCCCTAGTTATGTGATGTCCTGCTTGGTACAGTGCATTACGGAGATGTATTTAGCCCCCTTTTGCCAAAGCTTGACTCACATATACATGTAGATGGATTTTTTTTTTTTTTTTATTCATTATTGTTTAGTTTAATTC
Organism: Tridacna gigas; assembly: GCA_945859785.2. Classification (NCBI taxonomy): domain Eukaryota; kingdom Metazoa; phylum Mollusca; class Bivalvia; order Cardiida; family Cardiidae; genus Tridacna; species Tridacna gigas. Next base: position 36,401,654 of record OX244029.2, read on the forward strand.
AAGTGCATTGCTTCATTTGTGTGAGACCACGGCGCAGAGGTAAAGCATCGAGCTCTCACCTCAAAAGTCCCGGGTTTCGAATCCCGCGAGGCCGAAACTTTTCACTGTCGGTCAATTTTTTGTATGTCCAAGGACCAGTCTACCTCACGATTCAGTCTCTTATTAAAAAAAGTGGTTATTATGGAACCATAATTATGTGATGGCTTGATTGGTACAATGCATGACGGAGATGCATTAAGCCCCCTTTTCCCAGAGCATGACCCAAATTATATCGAGGGAGATTTTGATCGGTAAGGAATTAAATCGATTGGCTGTCACCGCTGTTGTTATTACTTTGTCTCGTCCCAATCATTCCGTGAAGTATTCAAGGTAAATTTGCACACCTGAAGGGACAGTGATTCAACAGGATAGAATAAATTAAACTGCATGGAACGAACGTGCAGTTTGATCTAAAGTAAGATCGTCTTCATTCTTTTGGCCAACTTTATTACAGAATATTTTCTTCCGAATATATTTTTTTCCCAACGAGAATTTGTTTTGCTTTTTCGCAAAGGTTTAATGTCTCTGTTGTCCGACAGGTCCTTCGGGGCTGGATGAGATTCTATTATCCGGATATTCCAAGCTGGGTCGATTGTGTTAGGCTTGTCCTTCGGCAGGATCCCAGGAGACCAGCCCGCATAGCTCAAGTGGTAGAGCGTAGGACTTGTAAACGTCAAGTATTGGGTCACTTGTGGATGTTGGTTTGACTCTCACGGCTGGCCGTCTAAAATTACTAATACTAGTAGTTTTTCGGATGCGACGTTAAATCAAGATCCTGTGTGACGGTGGATACACCGACAAGCGAAACTTAGGATGGGTTTCGTTCTGTTTCCTGCACTATCCCCAGTAACAAAACTAACAGCCTTCGTGGGGAGGGGGCATCGCCCATATGGGCACCCGGTAGCGACAATGAATAAACGTAAATTCAATTAATTCAATCAAAAGATCCTCGGCACAAGTAGATGGCCCCGGACCCACGGACCCACGGATAACTGTCCTAACGCTATAGATATGCTAACTCTTTACCAAACGACAAAACCTCAGACATGGCCAAATTGGAAGCATTTGCAGACGTCAATTTAGATGTTCCTAGCATGACTATTATTGTCCTTGGGATGGTAGAAAACATTGTAGGAAACGTAGACGATGCTGCTTACCAGCATTTTCTCACGATTCCGATAATGTTTTCAAAAGCCTTCCTACCGTGAGTAGTTAAATCTCGGGATTGTTAGGTAAAGGGTTAAAGTACTCACAGTTATTAACTGCATTCACCAATCAAATGCTTAGAACACTACATACGCACACAGTTTATAACACAGCAAGTGTTCCGTTCCATCTGCGATATAGAAAAACAAAACTATTTGCATACACGAACAATGCAATTCGTTGGAATTCGGTAGGAAAAGCATTGACTAGGAAACGGTGCTGTATTTAAGATAATCCGGAATCTGGCCAGTAGGGGGAGCACATCGACATTTCTGCAGGCCAATCTTGAAAATGGCAGCCGGTCACAGATTTGAGTATCAACGTCTATCGGACGGTTAAGGGAGATACAACGGATAACAGTTTAACCTATGTTAATAAAACAGCAGTTATGTAATCGCTATCTGAAAAAGGATATCGCATTTCAAACGATTATTTTTCAGTGAAAGCATTTGCCCCCGACAATATTGTATGGAATAAATGCAGTAATTGGATGCTTTAAGATCAATACAGTATTTGTAATTGAATCTTCTTTCAGACACGATCTTTTCTTCTGTCTACTGGTACAGATTTTGATGAGAGAGAGAGATAGGGGATACTTTGATTTTTCGGTGAAAGATCAAAATTTATGTCATCGACTGAACATCATCGGTATTATTTTCACGAGTGGCGCAGCCACTCGTGAAAATATTACCGATGATGTTCACTCGATGAAATGAAGAGTGTTATTTCAGAGTTACGTGATGTTTATAGTCAGTTTATAATCATCTACCTGGAAAATTTGGAAATCATTGATAAAGGAAATTATAGTATAGATCTGATAGAAAAAATGTACATGTACGCATCAAATGCATAAAACTTTTTTTAAGGTTTCATTATTTGAAGACTTTTTTTTTTGTTAACCAAAACTGTTATCCGTGCAATACTCGATACAAATGTTCCATGCTCTGGCAAAAGGGGGCTTAATGCATCTCCTTGATGCATCATACCAAGCAAGACATCTCCGAAAGAGGGATCCATAATTTTCATTGTCTAAAAACAGACTGTCTCATAAGATAGACTGGTCCTTTGACATACAGAAAATTGACCAACAGCGACAGGTTTCGGCCCAGGTCAGCCAGCACGGACTGCGCAGGCTGGCCTAAGTCTATACTTTTCGCAGAGGCATTAAACCTCCTTTTTTACAGACCATGGTTCATATCTTTTCAATTTGAGGAGAAAATCCTCTTGCATCTTTCAGTGCCTCACGCAAAAACTTGAGCTTTTGCACAGAATGTGCAATCTAATCATTGATCTATACCGTTCGCTTGTTTATTCACGCCTATAAGATAATGGTCTTTCTTAGTAACAGTATATTGTGTCTTTAATGCTGTCGAAAGACGTTGATACTTAGCACTGAGAGGGTAAATGCTCGTGGTGCCAAGATGACGAGCATAAATTGCATTTAGTAAAAAACACCTAAGGATGTCAATTTTACCTTTCTCTTTTTAATTTTGGCAAGATTTCGGGTCGTGTATATCCAAGACCACACTGCACGTTCTGTGCAGTCTAGGCTGTCCTCTAAAGAAATTGAAGTTTCCCTGTGCTGTCGGAAGGTTTAACCCTTTATCACACAACTCAGTGTTTTAATAACCTTGAGGAGGAAGCTTCTGGAAAACATAGAGGGAAAAGGAGAAATTGCTGGTAGCCAGCATTTTTGCATTTTTCCACAATGTTTTTTTTTTTTACCCTTTAACAAACGAATCCATGGTTTCAGCTATATCCAATGTGTCGTCTGCAAATCCTTCCAATTTGGAAAAATCTAAAACCTTGCAGGATTGTACAGAGTTAAACTTAAGCTGAAAGAAACTTTAACCCTTTACCACACAATCCCGAGTTTTAACGACCCTGAGGAAGAAGCCTTTTGAAACCATTGTAGGAAAAGGAGAAAATGCTGGTAACCAGCATTTTCTCCTTTTTCCACAATGTTTTCTACCCTATCTAAGACAATTCACATCATTTGATTCACATTTCATTTTTCGGCTGCAAATTCTTTCAATTTGTACCAGTCTACATTTTTGTCCTTTGGTAAAGAGTTAAATTAACACTTCGAAGTTCAATCAGATGGGGAAATTGGATTTTTTCTCAGTGTGTGACATTTTCCGTTTCGAAAATCTGAACACAATTATGACATGGGACAAAACATTTTATTAAATCAGAGTTATGAGGCCACTGGCCAACAACCCATCCAATGGGCATGGGCAGTTTCCGTTTCGAAAATCTGAACACAATTATGACATGGGACATAACATTTTATTAAATCAGAGCTATGAGGCCACTGGCCAACAACACATCCAATGGGCATGGGCCGTGTTCTGTGAAAAGGGTGTTCAATAGGCAAGGGCATTTTCCGTTTCGAAAATCTGAACACAATTATGACATGGGACATAATATTTTATTACATCAGAGTTACGAGGCCACTGGCCAACAACCCATTCAATAGGCATAGGCAGTTTCCGTTTCGAAAATCTGAACACAATTATGACATGGGACATAACATTTTATTACATCAGAGCCATGAGGCCACTGGCCAACAACCCATCCAATGGGTATGGGCAGTTTCCGTTTCGAAAATCTGAACACAATTATGACATGGGACATAACATCTTATTAAATCAGAGTTATGAGGCCACTGGCCAACAACCCATCCAATGGGCATGGGCATTTTCCGTTTCGAAAATCTGAACACAATTATGACATGGGACATAACATTTTATTAAATCAGAGTTATGAGGCCACTGGCCAACAACAAATCCAATGGGCATGGGCCGTGTTCTGTGAAAAGCGTGTTTAATGCATGGCCAAAATGTATCAACTCAGTGCAGCCAGCGCAGTCATGGATCGAAACTTTTTGGTCAATTTTCTGAAAGTCAAGGGACCAGTCCTACTCTAGATCCAGTCGATTGTTTGACTAAATGGATTTTATGGATCCATAACTACTAGTATGTGATGACTTGCCTGGTACAATGCACCACAGCGATGCATTAAACCCCTTTTTGCCAGAGCGCCGTTCTGTTGTAATGTATATTAGTAATAGAACCTTTTTTCAGCTTAACAGAACAATACCGACAGATTTATTTATCATAAGTCAAAACATTAAAATATTCCCTATTTATACCATTTGGGTAATAATATGGGTGAGTCGTGCTCTGTGAAAAAGGGGCTCAATGCATCTGCGCAGGCTGATATGGGCCGAAACTTTTCGCTATTGCTCATTTATTTGTATGTCAAAGGACCAGTCTACCTTATGATACAGTCGATTGTTAGACAAAATGGATTTTATGGATCCATAATTACGTGATGACTTGCTAGGTATCATGGATCACGGAGATGCATTGAGCCCCCCTTTTCACAGAGCTTGTCTCAGGTATTTTTTGTGATCCCTGTAGAACTGGATCAGACTGCACGTTCTTTGCTGTATTTATGTTTAATTCTTTACCAAACGACAAAATTCTAGACTGATCCAAATTGAAAGCATTAACAGACGACAAATTAAATGTTGTTAAAATGATGATTTTTCTGTTTGATGGGGAAGAAAACATTGTGGGAAAAGGAGAAAATGCTGGTTACCAGCATTTTCTCCTTTTCCCACAATGTTTTCAAAAGGCTCTTTCTTCAGGGTCTTTAAACGTCGGGATTGTGTGGTAAAGGGTTAATCTACAGCGCACTTTAAAACCGTTTATTACACAACCTCAAGATTTAACTACCCTGGAAAAGAAAGCTTTTTAAAACATTGTGAGGAAAAGAAGAAAATGTTTGTAATTTTTCTCCTCTTCCCACAATGTTTTCTACCCTTTTCAAAGATAAATCTCATTACTTAACCCTTTCCCAGACGACAAATTTTGGACTGGTCCAAATTGAAAGAGTTTGCAGACGACAATTTTAAATTTGATGAAAATGGCAGAAAGGTCTCAAAAAGGGTAGAAAAAACTGTGGGAAAAGGAGAAATTGCTCGTTACGAGCAATTTCTCCTTTTCCCACAGTGTTTTCAAAAGACTTGTACTGCAGACACGTGAAAACCAGGGCTTGTTTGGGAAAGGGTTAAGCCATATTCAATGTGTCGTCTGCAATCGCTTTGAATTTGGATCAGTCTACAATTTTGACGTCTAGTAAAGGGTTTAACTTGGATAGCGCAGCCAACAAGTAGGGCGAACAAAACTGCTTTGTGTGCCGTTTATTAAATTAGGACAGTTAACGTCTTTTGTCTATTGTTGGCACAATTATTAACCCTTAAGCTGCTAAGCGCGACTCACTGACCTTTTGCAGACAGTGTACATCAAGATCACGGTGCACAGAACGTACAGTCTGATCTTGGATCGACGCTGACCGATAAAGAGGTATTTTCCCCAAAAAAAGGTAAGCTTGAAATAACGTTATTCGGGTTTCTGCTTTCGGCTTTGAAAGTTTTTATTGAACTTATTTAGTAGGATAAGGGTTAACATTTAATCTTTAAGCACATCATCCCGAATGTTGATAACTGGAAGGTGACCTTCGAAAACATTGTGAGAATAGGAGAAAATACTTAACCAGCATTTTCTCCTTTTCCAACAATGTTTTCTGCCCTTTGAAAGACAAATCTTTTTATTTGAACCACAACTAATTTGTTGTCTGCAAATCCTCTAGATATGAATGAATCTGAAATTTCCTCGTCTGGTAATCAGTTAAGTATTTACAGAGGAAAAAAAAAAAATAGACACGTCGAATTTGATAGTCTTTGCAGACGACAAGTTTGCTGTGTCTGATGTTACAATATCTATCCCTGAATGCGTAGAAAACATTGCGGGAAAAGGAGGTTATGTTGATTACCAACATTTTCTCTTTTCCCTAGGGTTTTTTTCAAAGCTGTTTTCTTCAGAGTCTTAACCCTTATGCTGCTAAGCACGACTCACTGACCTTTTGCGGACAGTGTTGATCAAGATCAGACTGCACAGAACGTGCAGTCTGATCTTAGTTCTACACTGTCCGATATATTAGATATTTTCTTCCCAAAAATAAGTCTGAAATAGCGTTATTCAGTAGTTCAGAATTACTTAACCCTTTACCACACAATCCCGAGTTTTAACGACCCTGAGGAAGAAGCCTTTTAAAAACATTGTAGGAAAAGAAGAAATTGCTGATAACCAGCATTTTCTCCTTTTTCCACAATGTCTTCTACCCTATCTAAGACAATTCACATCATTTGATTCACATTTCATTTGTCGTCTGCAAATTCTTTCAATTTGTATCAGTCTACATTTTTGTCCTTTGGTAAAGAGTTAAATTAACACTTCGAAGTTCAATCAGATGGGGAAATTAGATTTTTTCTCTGTGTGTGACATTTTCCGTTTCGAAAATCTAAACACAATTATGACATAGACATAACATTTTATTACATCAGAGTTATGAGGCCACTGGCCAACAACCCATCCAATGGGCATGGGCATTTTCCGTTTCGAAAATCTGAACACAATTATGACATGGGACATAACATTTTATTACATCAGAGCTATGAGACCACTGGCCAACAACCCATTCAATAGGCATAGGCATTTTCCGTTTCGAAAATCTGAACACAATTATGACATGGGACATAACATTTTATTACATCAGAGCCATGAGGCCACTGGCCAACAACCCATCCAATGGGTATGGGCATTTTCCGTTTCGAAAATCTGAACACAATTATGACATGGGACATAACATTTTATTAAATCAGAGCTATAAGGCCACTGGCCAACAACCCATTCAATGGGCATGGGCCGTGTTCTGTGAAAAGTGTGTTTAATGCATGGCCAAAATGTATCAACTCAGTGCAGCCAGCGCAGTCCTGGATCGAAACTTTTTGCTATTGGTCAATTTTCTGAAAGTCAAGGGACCAGTCCTACTCTAGATCCAGTCACTTGTTTGACTAAATGGATTTTATGGATCCATAACTACTAGTATGTGATGACTTGCCTGGTACAATGCACCACAGCGATGCATTAAACCCCTTTTTGCCAGAGCGCCGTTCTGTGGTAATGCAAATTAGTAATAGAACCTTTTTTCAGCTTAACAGAACAATACCGACAGATTTATTTATCAGAAGTCAAAACATTAAAATAGTCCCTATTTATACCATTTGGGTAATAATATGGGTGAGTCGTGCTCTGTGAAAAAGGGGCTCAATGCATCTGCGCAGGCTGATATGGGCCGAAACTTTTCGCTATTGCTCATTTATTTGTATGTCAAAGGACCAGTCTACCTTATGATACAGTCGATTGTTAGACAAAATGGATTTTATGGATCCATAATTACTTGATGACTTGCTAGGTATCATGGATCACGGAGATGCATTGAGCCCCCCTTTTCACAGAGCTTGTCTCAGGTATTTTTTGTGATCCCTGTAGAACTGGATCAGACTGCACGTTCTTTGCTGTATTTATGTTTAATTCTTTACCAAACGACAAAATTCTAGACTGATCCAAATTGAAAGCATTAACAGACGACAAATTAAATGTTGTTAAAATGATGATTTTTCTGTTTGATAGGGAAGAAAACATTGTCCGATATATTAGATATTTTCTTCCCAAAAATAAGTTTGAAATAGCGTTATTCAATAGTTCAGAATTACTTAACCCTTTACCACACAATCCCGACTTTTAACGATCCTGGGGAAGAAGCCTTTTGAAAACATTGTGGGAAAAGGAGAAAATGCTGGTAACCAGCATTTTCTCCTTTTCACACAATGTTTTCTACTCTATCAAGGACAAATTTTGTCATTTGAGCCACCTTTAATTTGTCGTCTGCAACTGCTTTCAATTTGGACCAGTCTAAATTATTGTCGTGTGGTTAAGAGTTAACAATCCAAGGTAAAGAAAAGTGCTATATATAGAGTGGCCAACAAGTCGTATCGATCTTTAAAACTGTTAAAACTGGGCAAAAGTGAAACTTGTTTGGACATATGACCAATACAAGTAAAGGTGTAAAAAATTGGAAAACCCGTTCAACCGTAAACGGTCTTGTATAATCAATCCCTTTGAACAGCCTACTTGCAATAGAAATGCTGTGGTAGATCGACATCGAGTCTTTATTAAATCACAGACGTATTCAATAGTCGAGGTTCGATCGCGATGGCGTGTTTCATTTATACCAAATTGTGGACATAATTGTTACTTTTCTTCGATCTATGGATTTGTGTCAAGATGTGAAGTTAAAGTGTTTTAAATAGTTGTACTTGATATCTTATTATATGAGCCATGTTCTGTGAAAAAGGGGCTTAATGTATTTCCGAAAAGTATCGACTCATGTCAGCCTGCGCGGACTGCGCAGGCTGACATGGGCCGCAACTTTTCGCTGTCTTTAAATTTTCTGCATGCCAAGTAATAATTCTACCTTATTATTCAGTCGGCTGTTTGACAAAATGGATTTTATGGGTCCATAATTGGGTGATGGCTTGCTTGGTATAATGCATTACGGAGATGCATTAAGCCACCTTTTCCCAGAGCTCATATCTATTTACATTATCTTTTTTTTTTTTTTCTTTTTTAACATAACCATAGTATTAATATTGTGTCCAACAATAGCGGAATTAACAATCTAAAAAAAAAAAAGAAAAGTTTTGATAAAGAGAATTAGTAAGGTGTTTGTAGAGTACCAGCAAGTAAAATATCATAAGTAAATCAATTATAATTTAGCCAGAATTCAATGGAAAGTCACAATTTTCACAATGACATAGAAAGTAATTACCAAACGGAGGCTGATTACATAGAATCAAACTGCGTCGACGAATCAAGTGGAATTAAAGCGGCTGTGGACAAAGATTACTACAAATCGTATGTAGATGAATCAGTTCTCGATGAAAGTAAAAAGATACCACCGGTAAAAGTAAAGAAAAGGAAGAAACGACCGAGAAAAAATGAAAAGAAAGAAAAAAATACACACGACGTTGGATGTCACTCCGCTGTAATACACGTTAATGTTGACGATAAGGAAAGAAGTCACAGTAACACAACATTGTTAGCGTTGAAAAAGGAGGAGCTCGTAGGAACAAAGTCTGGTACTGAACAGGACAGTACAAAAATAGAAAATGAATGTAGGTTTAACTCTACCCAAGATACGAAGCAAAACGCGGGCGGTAAGAGCAATGAAAGTGCAATCGCGTCACTTGAAATATTTTGTGTTGAAAAAGATCTAAACCGAAATGTTCAGTCAGAGACTAACGCGTCAACATACAGTGTAGTTAAGAAATATCCAGAAAAGGTTGAGAAACGTAAAAAGAAAAAGCGCCTACCGGATATAAAGAAAAGGTCATCAAAAGTTGCCATTAAGAATGACCCAGTTCTTCCTCCTATTACGTCAACGTCACTTCCCCTTACGTCACCCAGAAGCCAATGCACAGAACAAGATGAAACGAGTGTAAACTTGTCAACAAAGTCCACAAACGAGAATAATGGAGAAAAACGTGATCACAAAGAACCTCTCTGGATTTGTAAACTGTTCCATAGGTTTCCGGTTACATCTTTTGGTAATTTCTCTATTAAATCGGATGTTATAGAAATAGATTTTATGGATCCATATTTATGTGATAACTTGCTTGGTATCGTGCATATTGGAGATGCATTAAACCCCTTTTTGCCAGAGCATGACTCAGTTACAAATTGGCCCATTTCTGTTTAAATCTGACAATTACAAATTGGCCCATTTCTGTTTAAATCTGACTTTTCACGACCATGATCTTTTCAACACATAGTTTTTTCTACATGTTGAAAACAAGGTTTCCTTCTAAATGTTTGCCTTATTATGTAATCTGTTATCGTATGGAGTAGTACTATGGTGAGTTCAGCCTTTACAAAACAATCTCGAATTTTGAACTACCCTGAGGAAAATAGCCTTGAAAAAGAATGTGGGGAAAGGCAGAAAATGCTGGTAACCGTTATTTCCACCTTTAAAACAATATTTACTACCGGTACACAGTCCAATCTATCTTTTTAGCCAAATTTAATTTGTTTGCAAATGCTCTCAATTTGGGGAGGTCGAAAAATTTTTCTGTCTGGTAAACTGTTAAATGTGCATTTTCATAGGGGGGAAAAAACCGAATTATTGCAATCTCAATGGTGTTTAGATAGCAAAATATTTACAAATTATCGAACGGTGTATATCAGACTAAACATTTTGCATAATTATATTTTCACATCTGCTCTGTCCTCAAACACAACTTTAATCGGGCTGTGCACACTTTGGGATATGCATGGCGTGTTTCCAAACGCACTGTAATTATGTAGCTAGTATAGGCTACTACGAGACCATTATCTTGATCAGCAAATTAAAGGCTAGTGTTGTAACATTGTTTCAATACTGACATGGAGTTGGCATCAATATACTGTTCCATCTCAAAAGAACCGTGCTTTGTAGGTAACATAAAGGGCTTGTAATCAATGGGTCGCACTAGGATTCCCAAGCTCGGCCAATCGATTCCTCTCTTACCACAAAGGATCTTTTCGATAACGTCTGTTTTGGAAAGCTTCCAGTGGCTTTGTAAAAATGTTGTGCGTTGCACTGGTGAAAGAAACTCCAGGAAAGCATGGAAAGGTGCAATAGCCGCCGCCATTTTACCTGAATAATGTTGAAAACGGCACAGCACACTTTTCAAAAGAAGAACCAATTCATCCCAGTGCAAGTTCCAGTGCGTTTCGTAGTATACACATGACGAAAAGAATTAATCCCATTTGTCTTACTCTTTGATTCTTAGACCAAACTATAAATGTGGGACAATAAGGCCAGATAATCTCTCTTTGGGGCAATTTTACGGCAATAGTCTGTGTCAATAACAATAGTTATAGGCAAATTATATATGAAAGAAATCAGATATTTATTTTTATTTCTGAAACTATTGGTGCCATGTTATGTGAAAAAGGGGGCTTACTGCATCTGCGAAAGTCTCGATGCAAGTCAGCCATCGCAGTTCGCGCAGGCTGACCTGGGTCTGTATTCACCAACCATTCTTAAGAAAATTCTTGCTCTTGTTCTTCAAACTTTTCCAAATTTGAAAGTAACACACCTTCTGATTGGCTAAACAATACGGTTTAGCCAATCAGAAGTTGGGTTACTTTCAAACTTGGAAAATCTTGAAGAATAAGTCTAAGAACGTTCTTAAGAATGGTTGGTGAATACGGACCCTGGTCAAAACATTTTGCTATTGGCCAGATTTCTGTATGCCAAAGGGCCAATCTACCATAGAATTCAGTCGATTGTTGGACAAAATTGGTTTTATGGAACTATTATAATGTGATTACTTGCTTGGTATCATGCGGTACGGAGGTGTATTAAGCCCCTTTTTGCCAGAGTATGGCTCACATATGCTTAACACAACCGTGTTTTTACATACCTTTACACAACCCTATAAGGTGAGTTTCTTGTTGGTTGAAAATATGGGTCAAAACTGAAGACACCGATATAAATAACATATCATATCTCTCTTTCAACATATACATGTACGTCCGTTGCCACAATAAGTAAATACTACTGTTATAGAGAGAATAGGAATGATTTTTATATGTAAAGAAGTGTATGTATGTATACATGTAGATGCAACACTGTTCCAAAGCAAAATAAACGCAGAATGAACGACTGGGAGACAGCGAGAAATGTTGAAATAATGTCACTGGGAAAAAGAAATAGCATAAGCACGAGATCGGTATCCATTCATTAAAAAAAAAAAATATATATATATACATGTATTATCAATTTGAAAAAAAAAAAGGTCTTCACTGTTTTTCCCTGTATAATAACTGTTTACCAACTCAACAAACGGTTATAAACAAAGCTTTAAAGGGGGGCAATCGGTTTTTTTTTTGTAATCAGGGTCAGTCTTTAAACAAATAAATTATAACTGGATTTCGTAATGCAATAGCTGGCAATCAGTAAGTAAGAAATACCTGTGTAATAAATGATATTTTCACGGTATTGCCTTGATAGGATAAGATACTTCCAGATTTTGCAGCAGAATTCGGCAAAGGCTTGTAGGAATGCCACAAGATCAATAACACTCGTCGACTATGCAGGGTCGTATGCAAATAAGTATGATGACGTCATATCTGGTCTCATATTCGTACACAAGCCATGCTCTGGCAAAAGGGGCTTAACGCATCTCCGTGATCGATGATGCCTATTAATTCATTACATAATTATGGATCCATAGAAGCAAAAAGTTTTAATATTCGACTTAATTATCAGGTAAACTAGTCCTTGGACATACAGAAAATTCGCAATAGCGAAAAGTTTCGGCCCAGGTCAGCCTGCGCGGACTGCGCAGGCTGACCTGGACCGATGCTTTTCGCAGATGCATTAAGCCTCCTTTTCATAAAGCATAGCTCAAATTCATGTAGACAGAGTTGCTGATTGCGAAGCGACCAACTAGTTCTGTAAAGCTTTACCACACAATCCCAAGTTTTAACGACGCTGAGGAAGAAGCCTTTTGAAATCGTTGAGGTGAATGGAGAAAATGCTGATAACCAACTTTTTCTCCCTTTCCCACGATGTTTTCTTCATATAAAAAACGATTCTAATCATTGAGCCATATTTAATTTGTCGTCTGGGATTTTTTTCAATTTGGAACAGTCTCATATTTTTGTTGTTTTGTAAAGTGTTAAATGCCAAAATTGCACCTTTTCACTAAGTGTAAGTTTCCAATTCCCGGCCCTCACACATCAATGCAAGGGGACAATTAATACGTGAAAAAGGAATCAAAGCACTATCAATATTGTTTCTGAATCATTTTTATTGGTCCCATTTAGCTCCATGATTAAATGTACCACCTTACAGCCAGACAAAAAAAAAAAAACTCTGTTAAAATTTGATAGACTGTAGAATAGTTCAGAATTTAGTCAGCTGCGAAAACATAGATAAATTATCGATATATATATATGGTGTAAGGGATAAATGCATGTACCGGAAATCTTCGATTTAAAACTGGAAACGTCACAACAGTGATTTTTTTGATGGCCTCAAGAAAATGAAACACATTTTCTATTGGTCATAGTCTATGCAATCTTGCAACCGTCAGGAGTAACATTTGGCTGGAAGATACACGGTCGCTCGGGTAGCTCAGTGGTTAGTGTATCTGACTCGTGACCTGGTGGTTGCGAGTTCGATACCTGGTTGAGGCAAACTTTCTCCCCGACGATTTTTCGCCTCTCACCTCTGATGCATGTGAGAAAAGTATTTAGTGACTTTGAAAGAATGTTGTGTCAGTAATGGTGTGAGAAAGCCACGAAACATATGGGTGCGTCACTGACCGCCATGATATGACATGGGCTGTTAAAATGGCGTTAAACTCCAATACAAACCAAAATTGAAGATGCAAGAATAATAATCATTATGATTGTTCGATGAAATAAAAATGAAATACATGTAGGTTAAAAACTGGCTGAAAACGAGTATAGATGTATCTTTAAGTCTTTCGACTTGTGACCTGAGAATCCTGGTGCGATCCTCGCTGGCAACATCAGCACATAATGTTAGAATAGCATGTAAATTTGGATAGCATATATACTTCAGCATTGTGAAGAAATGGTAATTTAAGTACAACATAAAGTAGATCGGCCGAGGAATTAAGTCTATAATGATCGAATTAATGCTTAATTAATTCTGAATAAACCCATGCTGTACATGAATCCTGGTACAAGTTTCGTACCAACATCAGCAAAGGGTTTTTAGAATTTAATATATGAAATAACCGCACCGCGTTCGTTTTATCATGGTTATTAATATGTATTCATTGAGCACAAAAAAGAGTGAAAACTTCAATTTCAATTTATATGCTTTGAATGTATTCATTAGAGGCGAATATACCGTTAACCTTTTTCGTGTGAACTCTTTACCTGAGGACAAAATTTTATTTAGATTCGTCAACACTCAAAGCGTTTGCAGATGACAAATAACGTGGCTATATGACGAGAATTTTTGTCTTTGAAAGAGTAGAAAATACTGTGGGAGAAGAAGAAATTCTGGTTACTCGCATTTTCTCCTTTTTTTTCCCAAAAATATTTTCAAAGACTTCTTCTTCAAGAAAGATAAAACAAAGTATCGATTGGTTAAGGGTTTAAAAATAGAACATTAATTTTCAGTTAAATGGTGTATTTCTGACTGTTGAATAACAAGATGGTTGTTTTCAATTAAGAACTCTGTCCACCTTCATGATACAAGATATGACGTCATTATACCTATTTGAGCACGATATCACATAATAGACGCGTGTTATTCGTTATGTGAAATTCCCACGAGTCATTGCGAAATTTTGGTTCAAAATCTAAAAGTACAGTAAGAAGGTACTTAACAGTTAAAAGGTAACACCTCTGAAAGGAACTTTTTGTCCATTTTACATTCTTACTTATTGGTGGTTTGCGGACTACCTTTGACCCCAGGGATACAATCTAAACAAATTTAATTGAGGACTATCCTACGACACTGCATACCACCGAATAACAAGTCTCTAGGTCTTTTGGTTTCAAAGAAGAAGATTTTTTCGTTGTTCCTTATATGATTCTATCCTTAACCTGGGCTATCTTCTACCCTATGGACACAATTTGAACAACTTCGATAAAGCAACATCCTATCAACATAACATATGAGCCATGCTCTGGCAAAGGGGGGGAGGGGCTTAATGCATCTTTGCATGATACCACTCAAGCCGTCATATAATTATGGATCCAATATAGCCACTTTTTTTTTAACAACCGACTGTATCATGAGGTAGACTGGTCCTTTGGCATACAGAAAATTGAAAAATATCGAAAAGTTTCGGCGGACTGCGCAGGCTGACCTGGGTGGATACTTTTCGCAGATGCATTATGCCACCCTTTCACAGAGCATGGTTCATATATAAACACTTTGGGCCTGATGGTTTTCAGCAGATCTTCAAAGTTTTCGCTATGCAATGTATTGAGCTATGTAGCTTATGTTTTATCAGCTACTCGATTCTTGATTGAACATAGTAGCCCCGAAGTTTTACCTGTCAACAACTAGGTCAAACCTCAGCTAGCAGTAGTTGTTAACAACCTTTGTCGTACCCCTGTTATTGATTTTCCATGACAAGCTTCAATGTCATCGGACTTAAAAGTTTTTGAGGAGAAGATTTTAAGGATGAAAACATTAATTCTTACATTTTGTGTCGTCATCTTGAGTTTTTTGTGAACCGTATTTGCATTTCATCCGAAGGAATGTAACAGACCAAGCGATAAATTTTAAGCCTTTTTTATGCGGCCTTTTCAAACAGGCCTTTTTATGCGGCCTTTTCAAGCAGGGCTAATAAGTCTCGTTGGAAAAAAAAAAACAGATTCATTTTCGCTTTCAAATTCATGCATACGAAACAGTTTCCCTTTGGCTCTTGTTTTTCAAATTTTCACTTCAAGCAAATCATTTTGCTTTTATCCATCGGTTTGATCACTATACTTTCATGAATATAAAAAAGTATGGTGAATAAGGTCCGCCATGCAATATTTAAACCATTCTTTTTCAAAGACATCCTGCTGTCGCTGTGATATAAATGAAATAACGTTGAAAGTGGTGATAAACACCATTCAGCCAATTCCTCCAAATTCAAAGACATCCCAATAAAAAAAAAGAAAAGAAAAAATGAATATTGCAATTTCAGGTGGTAACTAAACAGTTAATCTTCTTTTCCTTTTGCAGTTATCGTGTCAATGTGTCACCTTGCTGTCATTGCACTTACCGTGGGACTCTTCGTCACCGGATATGACGTTTTTCCAATAGTTTTCGACGAACTTCCGCTCTATATACACAATGATGTTCGTCTGAAGGAACTATCCTGGCGTGAAAGAACTCAAGTCAATGGATTTGTTTATCGGCGGGTGTATGGCTTAAATATTGCCACAGGAACCAGAAGTGAGATCAAGGACACGGTAGAGGTCATATTTGAAAAAGATGGCGGAAATATTCTCAGCAAACACGATCTCACCATGTTGAAAAATGCAGAAGACCGACTATTTTACAATCATCGTTTTCAATCATATTTTTGTCTGTTAAAATACGGAGGAAGTTGTGTAAATGCTCAGTCAATTCTGAGACTCTTTGATGGATCCTATACGTATATTGATCCTGTGTTTGACGATAAGGACTTTAATAACATCTCTACAGTTGTCTACAAGGCTTCCTTGTACAATGAAACAAGAGACTTTCTCTATCTGTTTCTAGGAAAAGGCAGTCAAATTCATCCAGACTATGTGACCACCTCTATCACACGTACATTCTTTTTCATGGGCTGGCCCCTGGGAAGAATGGAGGACTATAAATATGGTTCATTTAATGATTTGCAAACGTTTCTAGTCCACGAATTCAGATCGGAAATTGAGAACCTTCGGGATAATTATTTTGAAGGAGTAATGGAGATGTACTATCTCAGTAAAGTGATGTTGGAATATGATTTAGTACAACAAGCCTTAAAAGACATTCTGCTTGCCATCGGCAGTATCTCATTTATCTTTGTATTTATGTGCTTCCAGACAGGATCTTTCACCATTACGTTTTTAGGCATACTAAGTATAGTGTCAAGCTTCTTATGGACTAATATAATCTACCGTTATGTCTTTCAATATCTTTATTTCGGATTCTTTCACGTTATTGCTTTATTTCTCATACTTGGAATCGGAGCCGATGACTTGTTTGTGTTTTATGATACATGGCGATTAACTGGGCATAATAAATACCCAAGTGACGCTCATAGACTTTCAGACTGTTACCGTAGAGCTGCCAAAACAACTTTTGTTACATCATGCACCACAATGGTAGCCTTTTTAGTCAGCGGACTATCACCGCTACTACCTGTTCGCACATTCGGAATTTTCGCTGGCGTTTTAGTAGGTATAAATTATCTCTGGGTGATTATCTATTTCCCAGTAATAATACTGCTCCATCATTTAAAGTTTAAAAATATGTGGCACAAATTTCATTCTTTGCTTTTATCGATATGGTTCGAGAAAACGAGTCCATCTGAAACAACCCACAATGGAAGCCAAATGTCTGATTCAACGGGCTCTGCAGCTTTTTCAGAAACCAATAGCGCTAAAGCATTGATTGATGAGGAACATAAACCTCACACGGATAGCCAAACACCAAAGCTAAGAGACAAGTTTGGGGAGAACACTGATGATACTACCTTGGAAAACTTTGACGGGAAGTTTGCTGATTCAAAATCTGAGTGGAAGACACACAAAGGCGTTGGTGAAAATGTAAAAATCACAATTCCCGGGCATGCAATAAAAGATAAAGATAAACCGAACGATGTTACTGTTAACGGACTAGATTTGAACAAAATCAAGGAAGATGTTATCCGAGACGAAATAATCGAACGGCAGAAAAATAAACCAAGGAAGAATTTTGAAGATAGGAATCACGTTGTCAACTTTCTGAAAAATGGGTTTTTCGACTTTATGACTTTACGAGCCGTAAAGTTCGGCATCCCAGTGCTGTTCGTCGGTGTCTCCATATTCTTCATATATAGTGCGACACAGATAGAACCAGATACACATCAGGTAATTACATTTGAGTCATACTCCAGAAAAGGGGGTTTATTGCATCTCCGTGATGTATCACACAAAGCAAGTATTCACATAATTATGGATCCATAAAATCCGTTATATCATACAATCGACTTAATCATGAGGTAGAATGGTCCCTTGACAAGCAAAAAATGATCAAAAGCTTAACGTTTTGACCCATGTCAAGCCTGCGCGGACTGCACAGGCTGACATGAATCGATATTTTTTTGCAGATGCATTAAACACCCTTTTCGCAGAGACTGGCTTGTTTATTTATCTACTTTTTTTTTTCATCTTGCTTAGCGACGAGCTGTGTGCATGTATATGTATTGACTATGAAATGCACTGTATGAAGTTATTTGAAATTTATCGTTCTATTTAGGTACATAAATGTCAAATTTTCAGTCTAAAAAAAGAAACGAGCCATGCTCTGTAAAAAGGGGGTTTAATGCATCTGCGAAAAGTATCGACCAAGGTCAGCCCGCGCAGTTCGCGCAGGCTGACCTTTGCCGAAACTTTTCGCTATCGGTCAATTCTGTATATGTCCAAGGACCAGTCTACCTCATGATTAAGTGGGTTAATTAAAAAAAAAAAAAAAAGGTGAATATTATGGATCCATACTTATGTGATAGCTTGATTGGTATCATGGACCGAGGAGATGCATTAAGCCCCGTCTAATCTACACTGTCTGCAAATACAACCTAAGAGCCAGAGCTTTATGGAGTAACTTCCTCTTTTTCTTCATTGCAAAAGCGAAATGTGAAAATATCATGCGTGCGTATCTTTCACACACCATAGCACTACTATTTTGCTCCGGTTTTCATTTTACTTATACAATTATTTGAGCTCGTATCTTAATTACATGGTCATGGCGCTCTGGCAAAAGGAGTTCTAATGTATCCCCCTAATACATTTTACAAAGCAAGTCACATAATTATGGATCCACGACATCCATTTTGTCTAACAACCGGAACTGTCCTGGAAGAAAACTTTCCAACACAGTACTTTCCTTTTCCTTTTCAGCTTCGTCTTTTTCGCAGTACCCATAACTACGCCAAGGCATCAGACCGCCATTATTTCTCCTTCATTCGGAATCATGAAGACGAGTACCAGCGACTATATTTAGTGTGGGGCCTGGAACCAGCTGATATCAGTTACTGTAATCTGAAATCAGGAAAGTTTTGCCACGGAAAGACAGTTCTTGACTATGGGTTTAACATGGAGTCAGATGCCGCTCAGACTGCAATGAAGGTTCGTAAAGGCATGCTGCATATTGTTTTTATATCGGTTTCCGCGATGGCAACACAAACGTGATACTAGTTTTGACAAACCTCGATTTCAGCCTATAATATTTATCAATGGTTAAGTTGAGTGGTAGAATATCTATTTCTTCACGAAATCTATTTTGTGGGAACTCACTACAATGGTCTCAATATATTCACATATGCGATCAGAACAAAGAGGGTATATACCGGTATGTCGTTTAAATCTTTCACTGCCAGTGTCAGCTTGGATGGCTTTTGCGGACGACGTAGGTCAAGACCAGACTGCACAAAACGTGGAGTCTGATCTTTGATCTGCACCGTCCGTTTCCTGGTGCCATGTCTTTAACCAAATCAGCTCCCAAAGCAACAAAAATATACTTTTAGATCTCGGGAAAGTTAACAGCGAAAGACACTATTTGATTTCAGTTAGTGAAAAAAAAAAGACTATAGATATGTCATTTAACCCATTACAATACAACAAAATTTTAGACTGGTCTAATTTGAAAGCATTTAAAGACAACTCATACAATATTCGAATCAATACTCGAATCTCGATATATGTGATGGAAACTTCAGAAAACATGGTGGGAAAAGGAGAAAATGCTGGTTACCAGCATTTTCTCCTTTTCCCACAATGTTTTCAAAGCTTCTCTAAATATCCTCAAAGCTCAGGATTGTTTGGTAAAGGGATTTATTCACTGTACACGAATTTAACATTCATACACACTTGCATTTTGTAGGATTTTTGCGAATCCCTGAAGCACTTCGATCCCGCTCTGGCAGACAAACTGCGGATAAGGCGAGATACTTCTACAAACCAATACCAGATTGCTTGCTTTACCGACGATTTTGACACGTATTTTGAGGTAAGTCTTGCATAGTAAAATTCAACCCTTTCTCAAACATTCTGGTTTTAACGACCCTGGGGAAAAAGGCTTTTAAAAACATCGTGGAAAACGGAGGAACTGCATGAACCCAGCATTTTCTCTTGTTCCCACTACGTTTCCTTACCCCCTTTTTTAATGCAAACCGTATTACAAAAGGTACGTTACGTCTGTCTTCTGAAATTGCTATCAATTTGGAGAAGTCTGAAAAATTTGTTGTGTGGTTTTGAATGAAAGGATCACGATTTTACACAATTCCTTTGCAATAATTACAAACGACGCTTTTTTATAGCTTTTGTGTGTAATCGTTTGTTAACCGTAACCTAGTTTAACAGAGACAGTACATGTATGTCACTCGGTAAAGGAAACCTAAAGCAGTTGCTCTTGGGATAGAGCAAGTTTAGAACGGCGCTTTGATAAGTCCTATAGACCATAATTTTATGTATTCATGCACTGCGTCATCCTCGTTAACCCAGTTCCGATGTATTCCGTAAACTGCATGTTTTCTCGTTTTCATGAATTATTCATGCGGCATTTTGATTGGTAATCTCAGTGTTTCAGTGAGAAAATTTAATCTATTTTTATCAAAAACATGCCATTATTTCTATTTTTACCTCGTCTACAACCAATCAAATTGATGAATGTAGTTTACGGAGTATATCGGAACTGGGTCAACGAGGATGACGTCACCCCTGCTACATATCCCTAAGGACTGTAGCAGCATGCTGTATTTCTGAATATTTGCCTTTATATACAAAAATTTATAATGTCTGCCCTGGATTGTCGTAAGGCAAATGCCACAGAAGGTAGGCCCACCGGCGGCCGCCATATTCGTTGATAATGATGTGGGTTTTACCCGGTTTATTGATATTGATGGAAGAAATGTGATTATTCTCCACTACAAGAGAGTATCGTTATGTTATGGACAAATGCGATTGGATATAGGGTGTAATTCGCAATCTTATGAATATTCATAGAAACGACGGTTTCGCAGTTGAATGTCGCAGGGGTGACAAGTGAAAATGTTTAAGTGTTCGTGTTCACGAATGAAACTGAGTCATGCTCTGTGAAAAGGGGGGCTTAATGCATCTGCGAAAAGTATCGACTCAGGTCAGCCTGCGCAGTCTGCGCAGGCTGACCTGGGCCGAAACTTTTCGCTATTTGTCAATTATCTGTAAGACAAAGGACCAGTCTATGTTATGATAGAGTCATGGTAATACTTCACACCTGGGTTAACGAGGGTGGCACTGCGTAATTCGTGTATTTTGTCTGTTTTAAGACTGAGTTAAGGATATTCATTATATTGATGACATCACACAAATTACTTTATGGAGATAACGTTTTTCTATGAAAATGCATTGATGCACATTTTGGTCAGTTTATATCATTCGTTCTGAAGTAAGAGCAAGATATAATTGAGCCATGCTCTGGCAAAAGGGGGCTGAATGCATCTCCGTGATGCATGATACCAAGCAAGTCATCACATGATCATGGATCCATAAAATCCGTTATGCCTAACAACCGACTCAATCATAACATAGACTGGTCCTTTGTCTTACAGATAATTGACAAATAGCGAAAAGTTTCGGCCCAGGTCAGCCTGCACAGACTGCGCAGGCTGACCTGAGTCGATACTTTTCGCAGATGCATTAAGCCCCCCTTTTCACAGAGCATGACTCAGTTTCATTCGTGAACACGAATACTTAAACATTTTCACTTGTGGGTTCTTCACTTGAGAGAATAGCCTTTTGTGTGCTCACTGAGTGAAATTTCATATAAGCTGCGCTCTTGCAAAAAGGGGTTAATTTCAGACCTCCAGCTAAGAGGGAGTGGTCGTATTCTAACTCCATTATTTCTCTTCCAAACCCTATGTTGTGGGTACTCATTAGAATTGTCTCGATGCGCCGATTCTAATGAGTACCCATAACATAGGGTTTAGTGGAGAGTGATTGATATTTTTAATTTTTAAATCAAAATCACTCCCTCTATCTGGAGCTTTGGGGTATAATGCATCACCGTGATGCGTGATACCAAGTATGTCATCACATAATTATGGATCCATAAAATCTACTTTGTCTAACAACCGACTGAACCATGAGATAGTCTGGTCCTTTGACCGCAGAAAATTTGACCAATAACAAAAAGCTTCGGTCCAGGTCAGCCTGCGCGGACTGACATGGATCGATACTCTTTGCGGATGCATTAAGCCCCCTTTTCACAACGTGGTTCATATTTATCTTTCACCGTAACTAACAGCTATCATCTATGTAATTAATGTTGTTGGAATTAATTCGGGTTTCTATGGCTAAAACAATAAACAGGGTGTCGGGTAGTGTATACGAATTTCGGACTGCACGTGTGCAGCTGGTTTCTAGTCTAAAGTCTTTCAATAACAATTTAAAAATAAATAGTTAAACAAAATACAACAACTACTACTACTGCTACCACTACAACTACTAAAAATAACATAAATAATAATGGCAATAATAAATCCACCTACGAGTGTGGTGGGATAAGGGTTTAGGATCCTGTAAGTCTAGTTTTGATCTATATTGTCCGCAAAAAAAATGTAGCCTAAAGGTGGAAAACTTGGAACATTAAAATGAAACCTGTGAATCATTTGCAAAGTTCTTTTATTCTTTATTGTCAGATATCTGGCAATACATGGTAAAACACAGACATCACATGCAAAGTTCTTTTATTCTTTATTGTCAGATAGCTGGCAAGACATGATAAAAGACAGACGTCATAAATTGTGACATGCATAGCAACGTGCAGTCTGATCTTGTATCAATACCGTCCATTTGCTTTAGTCAAGCTTATCTTATTAGGATCAGTAGACTGTGCTTGTATATTCTGCAGGGGAAACAGGTCGAGTTTATTTACTAGTATTTCGCGCTAAAACAGTTAACTCTTTATCACATAAAACCTCCTCCAGCAGTGTATTAAAGCCGTGACTTATTTTCGATAATACACTAGTGTATTATCGTTTTTTGGGTCCCGGTTCTGATCAGTTTTTAGTCATGAGCGCGGGAAGCCGAAGACACCCAGCCACAGTACGTGCCGGAATCTATACTGCTACGCTCTTTCGCGGAAAAATGACGTCATTGTTGCTAAGGCGTATACGCGTGGAAAGTTTTTTTTATTTTCATGTGTAATTCAAACCAAAAAATGCAGCTGAAGTTTTTTTAAAATCAACAAAATTTTATCCCCTTTAGGAACTGTTTCATTCTACTTTCGGTGTAAATGTCAAAGAGCAATCTACTTGTGTATGTAGACATTTGAACCGAACTACTACTATAAACATGACCTCGTGAACGGTATAAAGGCTGAAGGTGATGATGCAGGATACTTATTTGTCTGTCATTCATTTTATGTGATAAATAGAATCTCACATTCGTGTTTATTTGTTATCATTTTTATCAAACTCGTTGACTAAAATATATATGACGCTCGCCAAGGCTCGCGTCATATAATTTTAGTCAACTCGTTTAATAAAAATGATAATACATGAACACTCATGTAAGATCCTCTATTTACCACACAATCCCGATTTTTAACGACCTTGAGAAAAAGGCCTTTTGAAAACTTTGTGGGAAAAGGAGAACCAGCATTTTCTCCTTTTCCCACAATTTTTTCTACCAAAATTTCATTTTTTGAGTCATATTCATTTTGTCGTCTGGAAATGCTTTCACATTGGACTAGCCTAAAACTTTGTCGTCTGGTAAAGTGTTAATTTATAAAACGACATATTCTCTTACACCCATTTGTATTAGATCTAACTCAAGGTCTGGTTGGGGGTTTTTTTTTTTGCCTTTTTTGTCCCGAATATTTGAACATGAATATTGGCTTGTAGTTTTAAAGTCTCGAACGTATTAAAACATGTCATCTTTTAGCATGAATATTAGCATGTAATTGAGCCATGCTCTGGCAAAAGGGGGCTTAATGCATCTCCGTGATGTATTATACAAAAAATCAAGCCATCACATAATTATGCATCCATGACAGCAACTTTTTTTTTTTTTTAAATAATCGACTTCATCATGGGCTTACAGAAAATTGACCAGTAGCGAAAAGTTTCGGCCCAGGTCAGCCTGCGCGGACTGCGCAGGCTGACCTGGGTCGATACTTTTCGCAGATGCATTGAACCCCTTTTTCACAGGTTTAATTGAATATTAGTATGTTGTTTTATAGACTAAGACTTATGAGCCGTTCTCTGGCAAAAGGGGGCTTAATGCATCCCGGTGATGCACGATACCAAGCAAGTCATCACATGATCATGAATCTATAAAGTCCATTTTGTCTAACAACCGATTGAATCATGAGGTAGACTGGTTCTTGGACTTACAGAAAATTGACCAATAGCAAAAAGCTTCGTTCATGTCAGCCTGTGCGGACAGTGCGGACTGACTTGGGTCGATACTGTTAGCAGATGCATTTAGCCCTTTTTCACAGAGCATGTCTCATTTACAAATTTTGTATGTTGAATGTCCTCTTTCATTGAAGTAGAAAGAGAAATGGGATGGATTTCGATTGGTTTGCTCGGATTAAATATTTGATCTTCTTAATCCTTTACCAAACAGTCTGGTGTTTCGACCACCCTTAGAAAAGAGGGCTTTTAAAAAAAAATATCATGGAAAAAGGACGTAGCCAGCATTCTCTCCTTTTTCCGATGTGTTTTCTATCCTTTCAAAAACAAATCCCTTCATTTGAGCCACATTCACTCTGCTGTCTGCAAATGCTTTCAGTTTGGATAAGTCTGAAATACTGTCGTGTGGTTAAAGCTTTAACCCTTTCCCAAATAAGCCCTGGTTTTCACGTGTCTGCAGTACAAGTCTTTTGAAAACACTGTGGGAAAAGGAGAAATTGCTCGTAACGAGCAATTTCTCCTTTTCCCACAATGTTTTCTACCCTTTTTGATAACTTTCTGCCATTTTCACCAAATTTAAATTGTCGTCTGCAAACTCTTTCAATTTGGACCAGTCCAAAATTTGTCGTTTGGGAAAGGGTTAAAATGTACATGGTCAAAGCACTCAAGTCTTGTATTTGTGTTTAATATGCAATTAAGACATGGGGGTCGCTTTTAGGTTGAGATCGGTGTATTTACTTTTGTATGTATAGTTGTCTTGACAGTGTTTGACTAATAGATTGTTTGCTTTTTGAATTGTACTTATATCTTCAACCCGAGGTTTCTCGAGTCCGTATTAGTCAGCTATTTTAAAAAAAACGTCCTTAGTCTAGTTTTCAAGAATTTTCCAAATTTGACAGTAACACAATTTCTGTTTGGCTGAAACTAAATGGTTTAGCCAATCAAAAATTGCGTTACTTTCAAAATCTAGAATAAGACTTAAAAATGCAATACAAAATGGTTGGTGAATACGAACAATGATCAGCAGTGACTCAATATGCATGGAATTTTAACCTTTTACCTCACAATCCCGAGTTTTGATGACCTTGAGAAGGAAGCCTTTTGAAAACATTGTGGGAAGAGGAGAAAACGCTTGTAACCAGCGGGTTGGTTGGTTGGTTGGTTGGTTGGTTGGTTGGTTAGTCGGTCGGTCGGTCGGTCGGTCGGTTGGTTGGTTCGTTCGTTCGCTCTTTAGCTCTTTCGTTTATTCGTTATAGCTAGTCTGTCTCGAATTCCAGACTCAAAGCTTTTATGTTTTGTGGTATCCATTTCTTGTTAACAAAAGTCCGACCGTCGTGGACTGGGCATTTTTGCATGAAATTCAAAGAGTATTTTTTTTTTGTTGTTCTTCAGAAAGCCGCCTTTATTTCGAAATCGATCATATAATTGCGAGGCCATTTGTATTTGTTCAACTGTTAAACACTGAGTGCATGTTTTATACAAAGGCACACGTTGCAGGGCATTTCGCTAATTAGGCTATAAATAGATCGAACACGTGGCGCGCAATGTACAACTGTACATACAGTTATTTTTGAGAGAAAATGTACATCAAGATCAGACCGCTTTTTACGGACAGTATATATCAAGATCAGACTGCACGGAACATGCAGTCTGATCTTAGATCTGCACTGTCCGCTGTTTTGTGAAATGTTGTGACGAAATCAACCTTGAAATTGCAATGAAGCGAACTATTACACGGATTGAGAACGCCTAATGCATTTGTAAAGCATTCAATTGAAAGGAAATTAGATCAATCAAATTGACATTTTCTGTCTGTAGAAAAGACCTTGTAGGCAAATTGATAATTCATATTTAATAAGAGTTCTTTTATGGTGGTCTTCTGCAATATCTTCAGAACATAATGAGTTAAAACAGAAAATTTAGACCAGTCCAAATTAAAAGCATTTGCAGACGACAAATTAAAAGTTGATCACATGACTTTTATAAATGGTAGAAAAGATTGTGCGGAAACGACAAAATATGGTTACCAGCATTTTTTTCCTTTTCCCACAATATTTTTAAAGGTCTGTCTTTCTCAATGACGTTAAAACTCGGGATTGTATGGTAGATGGTTAAATCCGTTGCCAAAAAATCTCGTGTTTTTACTCCCCTGATTAAAAAAGCCTTTGAAGACATTGAGAGAAAAGGAGAAAATGCTGGTAACCAGCATTTTCTCCTTTTCTCAAAATGTTTTCTTCTCTTTCATTGACAATAATAATGAAAATAGAATGAATAACATATCGCTACGATATTGTCGATATACTTTTGAAAGCGTCGTAGGGCGCCAATCGAGCGAATAGGCCGAATGTTTTGTATATTTCATATCAAAACACTATAATCCTCCGAAAAATGTAAACTCGACGTCACTGAAACCTTGAGTGAACTAATTCTGTCAAAAGCTTTCAAAATACCCCTTGATCCTACTTGCAAATGGCGAATTGGATAGATCTAGCTGTGCTGAAAGGTATAGATCAGGATCAGATTGGACAGAATGTGCGGCCTGATCGTCGATCCACAGCATCCGCTACTCGATACCTAATTAAGCGCAAGGTCATCTAAAGATACAGTTGAAATCTAGTATAAGACCACGAAGAGGTTGAATTCATTTAGTCTAACGCGAAAAAGCTAGGATATGGTCACAAAGTAAAGAGCATAATGACAAATGGAGAAATTTCTCAATTCTTAAATTATCCATATGACAAAAAGAGAACTTACACGAAATTGGCTTTTTGTGTGTGTGTATGTTTTGTTTTAAGATTTCCGTACTTTTTCTTCATTCACGCCACATCCATGATTCATGGTATTATTCTCCTTAAGTTTAAACATATCGTATGTCCCATGCTCCTACGGCAAAAGGGGGTTTAATGCATCTTTATTTTATGCATTATTCCAAGCAAGTCATCACATATTTATGGATCAATAAAATCCCTTTTGTCTATAACCGGCCGAATCTTGTGGTAGACTGGTGCTTAGACACGCAAAACATTTACAAATAGTGAAAAGTTTCAACCCATGTCAGCCTGCGCGGACTGCGCAGGCTGACATGGGTCGATACCTTTTGCAGATGCGTTAAATCCGCTTTTCACAGAGCCTGGCTCATATTTATTTTACATCGATTGTTTAAAGAAAAAGCTTAATACTTGTATTATTAGTCACTCTCAGTAATTGCTTCCTGAAAACCTGAACCAGTGCAGTAATATGGGTAGTTCCAAACGTTGGCCCCCGCTCGTCCGTGACAGGATTCAAACAAGAACCTTTGGTGTGAGAGGTCGACGCTCTTTCCCCACACTACTATCTCCCTGTAAAACCCGGTAGCTGAGTCGGTAGCGTGCAGGACTTGATAACAGGGGGTCGCTGGTTCGATCCCCGGCTCTGCCAATATCTTTCCGAGGACTGATGATAGTCATTGCGACAGGATTCATTCCTCTCTTCCAGCTGACCATTGTTTCGTCTATGGTTATGTGGGAAAGCAGCAAGTGGCTTGGGAAGAATATTGTGCTCAGTATTGGTGAAAGAAACTCAAGGAAAGCATGAATAGATGTACTGGACGCTGTGTTATAACTGAAATAATGTTGAAAACGGTGTTAGACACCATAAAACCAATCAATCAGCCGACTGTCTCCCTATTCTCCGTAGAAGCCTTCACGTTGGATTTGTCCATAGCTACATTTAACCATTTACCACACAATCCCAAGTTTTAACGATCCTGGGGAAGAAGCCTTTTGAAAACATTGTGGGTAAAGGAGAAAATGCTGGTAACCAGCATTTTCTCCTTTTCTCACAATGTTTTCTACACAGTTAAATACAGAATCATCATTTTAGCCTTATTTAATTTGTCGTCTGCAAATGCTTTCAATTTGGTCCAAATATTTTGTCGTTTGGTTAAGAGTTAAGGTTCAAAGTAAATAAAATGCTTACCTCTTGAAATCAAAATGCAGCAGACGACTTTAACTCTTTCCCAAACAAGCCCTGGTTTTCACGTGTCTGCAGTACAAGTCTTTTGAAAACACTGTGGGAAAAGGAGAAATTGTTCGTAACGAGCGATTTCTCCTTTTCCCACAGTGTTTTCTACCCTTTTTTGAGACCTTTCTGCCATTTTCATCAAATTTAAAATTGTCGTCTGCAAACTCTTTCAATTTGGACCAGTCCAAAATTTGTCGTTTGGGAAAGGGTTAACTCTTTACCAAACGACAAAATTTTGGACTCAACCAAATTGAAAGCATTTGCAGACGACAAGACAAATGTAGTTCAAATGATGATTTCTGTCTTTGATAGGGGAGAAAACATTGTGGGAAAAGGAAAAAATGCTGGTTACCAGCATTTTCTCCTTTTCCCACAATGTTTTCAAGAGCGTTCTTTTTTGGGTCGTTAGAATTTGGAATTGTATGGTAAAGGGTTAAACACATTACTGTTCATTGTCTAAAATTATGGTATAGACATGTATAATTAATGCATGAATGAGAAAAAAAAAAAAAATCAAAACCTCTTTTGCTGCATTATTTCCGATGTGATTTGCAGCACGACGAAAACAGTCTTGTGCAGGTGACAAAGTCTTAAACCACATTTGTCATGTGTATTGTGTATCATTGTAAGGCATTATTACTATTCAATCATGATAAAGCGGATTTCATGACTTACTCCGTATTAAGTCTTTCGCTGCCAACTTAATTTGACTTTTTGTCGAAGTCTTAACCCTTTACCACACAATCCCGACTTTTAACGACTCTGTGAAAGAAGCCTTTTGAAAACCTTGTGGGAATAGGAGAAAATGCTGGTAACCAGAATTTCTCCTTTTCCCACAATGTTTTCTACCCCTCTCAAAACAAATTTCAATTTTTCAATCACATTTATTTTGTCGTCTGCAAATGCTTTCAATTTGGACCAGTCTAAAATTTTGTCGTTTGGTAAAGAGTTAAATTAAAATTCCTGTAAAATGAACCCTTACAGCGCCGAATAAACCCAACTGACATTTTTAGTCTAGAAATAAAATACAATTAACCCTTTCCCAGACGATGAATTTTAGACTGGTCCAAATTGAAAGAGTTTGAAGACGACAATTTTAAATTTCATGAAAATGACAGAAAGTTCTCCAAAAAGGTAGAAAACACTGTGGGAAAAGGAGAAATTGCTCGTTACGAGCAATTTCTCCTTTTCCCACAGTGTTTTCAAAAGACTTGTACTGCAGACACGTGAAAACCAGGGCTTGTTTGGGAAAGGGTTAACCGTTAAACTGCTAAATAAATGAAAAGAAACTTTCAAACCGGTAGTAAAATGCCCAATGTTGGGTTTTTAATGGTATATATCTGGGAAAATATCGGACAGTGTAGATCTAAGACCAGACTGCACGTTCTGCAGTCTAATCTTGATCTACACTATCTGCAAAGAGGTCCTTGAGTCCCACGTGGCAGCCTAAGGGTTAAGTTCATTTTCGAAGTTGCTTTGGTCTATAGTGTCTCAGCAAAGCGGGCAGTGTAGATCAAAGATCAGACTGCATCATTTGTGCAATCTGGTCTTGATCTACAATGGCCGCAAAGGCAAAAAAAAAATGGTGTTGAAAAGCGCTTTAAGGCTTAAGGGAGATAACTCCAACAGATTGTTTACTCCTGTTTCCGTGAATTCTCTCCCTTACAACCGCCCCACTTCAACACACCTCTTAACACTTTGACTCCTTTGCTCCCTGGAAGCCATACGTACGAGTACTCTACATGTAAATTAAGTTGTGCCCTTTTCAAAAAGTACACATGTGGTGAATTATATTCATTACCGCATCTTCAGCGAACAAAATAACATGAGATATTAAACATCGATCTTGGTTTCCCAACCCACAGCCCATTTCCATACCCCCCGAAGACCAAATTGAAAATGTTGTGGCAAAGTATTGCTAGGTAGCGAGTAATTTCACCATTTATCACGAGGTCTTATTTTAAATTTGTGTCAATTAAACCAAAGATCATGTTGGTCATCCATATTTAACGAAGATGCACATATCTCTCCCAGCTCCAAATATGGAAACTCAACCTACATGTGAACTGTGCTCTTGAGAAAGCGGGCTTAATACATTTGCGAAAAGTATCGACTTAGGTGAGCCTGTGCCTGCGAAGGTCGAAACTTTTCGCTACTGGTCCTTTTTCTGCATGTCATAGAACCGTTCTAGCCCAGAATTCAGTTATACAAATTGGATTTTACGGTTCCATAATTATGTGAAGACTTGGTTAGTGTGATGTATGACGGAGATGTATTAAGCCCCCTCTTGCCGGAGCACGGCTCATGTATTTTGACTCTTTTAGCACCAAATATATGAGCCTTGCTCTGTGAAAAGGGGGCTTAAGGAATCTGCGAAAAGTATCGACCCAGGTCAGCCGGCGCAGTCCGCGCAGGCTGACCTGGGCCGAAACTTTTCGCTATTTGTCAATTTTCTGTACTTCCAAGGACCAGTCTACCTTATGATACAGTCGGTTGTTTTGACAAAATAGTTTATATGGATCCATAATTAAAGTATATGATGACTTGCTTGGTATAATGGATCACGGAGATGCATTAAGCCCCCTTTTTGCCAGAGCATAGCTCATATTTACTCGATCTCCTCCGACGGCTAGAATTACAATCCATTGAACCCAATAAGATTTTCAACGTTATAGCCTTGACTAAGTAGCGGACGATATAGATCCAAGATCAGACTGCACGCAACAGCCCCTGACGGCCTATAACGCTGTAAACGCTGTAACGCTGTAAAGTCGTCTTCTGCGTTTTTGTTCTACGGGGCAATGAGTTTGAACTTTATATTCGATATTGCTTAAAAAAAAAATCTTTTATTGTTATTTGTTCTGAATTTCAGAGAGAAAGTCAGGAGAAGTCGATATGGACTGGAATCCAGAAGTATCCGGAAGGCATGAACTTGTCACTTCCGGTCACACCCGGAAATATCTCGGACTTCATGGCATATAATTCACAAATATACTCCTACACACTACCGTCAAACTTTGATCGATACTTTCAGGTAAGCTTATGTTACATCCTCTAAATTGCATAACATGCAATTTCTTTTTCTCACGATCAAGTCTAAATATTGTTTTACATCTGCCAAAAGAGAAATTGAATTTATTTCACGTTTGGGATGCGTAGCTGCAATTCTTTCAAGTCCATGAGCAAAGTATTTTTTACTCATTTCGACATTTCTATCCCCAACGTTGCACGAAGTCAGCTCTTAAATCTATATTGACGTCCATAATGTACTGAGAACAAAGCTCGCAATTCCAGAATTAATACATTGTATTTTATTTCAGGGAAAGAAAAAAAAATCTAATAGCAGTTTTAGAGCTATAGGTGCTGCAATAATTGTTCGCAGTATTTGTAAAAGCATTATTAGGACGGCGGAGATATCATATACATCTCTACGTCACAAAGTTTAATTTGCTCTCTAGCATGTTCTTGTCTATTTACAGATTTTGGTGAGTTTCTGGATGACAGACGGGTACAGTATACAAGCGACATCGGACTACTTTAAGTACAACAATCTATTTGGAGAACATCGGGTCGATGGAACACAGTCAGCGTTTTATACCTATTCTGGTAGGCATTAGATGTTTACGATTTAGTTTGATGAATCAAATTTATAGCACGACCTACTCCCTTGTTCAGCACCAATGAGTACATCAGGTGTCCAGAAAAGGCATTCAAGAAGTGGATCTTTGTAGCCATGTCAGTTCCAGGGTCCGTATTCACCAACGATCCTTAAGAATAATCTTAGTCTTATGCTGCAGAATTTTCTAGATATGAAAGTGACACAACTTCTGATTGGCTAATTCATTTGGTTTTGCCAATCAGAAGTTGTGTTACTTTCAAATTTAGAAAATTCTGCAGCATAAGACTGAGATTATTCTTAAGAACAGTTGGTGAATACAGCACCATGATTTTAAAGTCAAATCGCAAAAAACAATCGGAATCAACTTATGCTCATAACCCTCTTTCCCATCTTTTTCGTGACGATACTATTGATTTGACACTGACGGTCAAGATGATTGATAAAAATGACTATTATAAAAGGCCATTTGATTGGCCTAGCGATTATTAATCAAGATGGGGACAAAATACCTTATAGCAATATCTTATTTTTTTACCAAACGTTTTAACGATCCTGACGGGGGGGGGGGGGGGGGGCTGTTGAAATACTGAAATATCAAGGGAAACACTTGTTCTCATTTTCTCACTGTTCTTCATCCATGTCTTAGATAAAGTACATGTATGTCACTTGAGCCACTGAAATTAGTCGTCTTAATATGCTTGCAATATGGACGACTTTAAACTTTGCCGCCTGGTAAAGGGTTAAGCCAATACAAATTGTAAGCTGAGGCACACGCTGCCGGCTTCGAAATGACATTTATCTCTGATATACACCATGACTCGTATTCACCATCCTTTCTAAATAGCAGTCTTGTGCTCTCGATTCGGTTACTTTTGATAATAGCCAGCCTACAAGATACTCCAAACGCAAGGCGTCCCCGCTCTACAAAACAGTCGCTAAGAGAACAACGCCGAGTCGTAGTTCGACTTTCGCAAACATGAGTAAGTCAACCCAAAGCCCCTCGCAACTGATATTAGATGCCTTTAAGGATTCTAAATTCCTTAGTTCTATTACACCTTTCATTCATTCAATGATTACGCCTACGATTGAGAAAGCCATTGAAACAGCCGTTTCTACAGCCGTTGAAAAAATCCAAATAAATGTGCTGGATCCCCTTATGGAGTCAAACAATAAGTTGAAAGAAACAATTGAAAGTCAACGATCCATTATAGTAGATCAACAAGCTAAGATGTCTGATCTAGGGCGTTTATTAGAGGAAAAATCTAAGTCTATACTTAATTTTGAGCACAAAGTACAGAATCTCGAGTCAGAAGTTAAGTTCCTTAAGATGGCATCAAATGATTTAGAACAGTACGGAAGACGCAATTCAATCAGAATTTCGAATTTCAAGGTAGCCAACAAACTTCCCGAGTCGGAGCTGAAAATTCAGGTCACAGCCTTCTTGAACAACAATATGCTGAAAAATCTCACACAGCTCACAGTTTCTGACATCGATCGTTGCCATCCAGTTGGTCGACCCAATTCAGATGGAGTCCAGCAAATCTTGGTAAAATTTACGAACTATGGCTCCAAGCATTTAGTATTTTCAACAAAGAAAAGCCTTAGAAATAATCCAGACAGGATCTACATCAATGAGGACTTAACTCGCCAAAACTACGCCATCCTGAGAGCCCTTCGATCGTTACAAAAAACTGGACGAATTCATTCATCGTGGTCGGTGAACGGAAAGGTCTTTGCAAAAGTCTTCGAAACAAGTAGCCCAGTTAGACTTGCGCATATGGACGATATTGAGTCGCGTTTGAACATCACTCGTTAGGTTGTGTACCGTTGTTTTGACCATTCTCCTCATTTCTGATGTGAACCATCAGTGGCTATCACTGCGGATCGGGATCATATGTTGCTTATTCGGTGTCTGATCTGGCTACGTGCTTTTTGTTGTAGTATCTGTTGTTTGCCCTCAGCGTGGTCAGTGTGTGCTGATGGTAAATAAAAAGCTTAAACAGCATATGTATAGACTGTTGAAATATAGTTAACATTCCGAGATCTTCAAAGTATAATACCGTGGGAAAATAGTAACTCAGCCCTTAACCTGCTAAATAAGTGAAGTGAAACTCTTAAGCCGACAGTAAAAACTCAATTTTTACTATTTTAAAGGAACTTTTTAATGGGGAAATATGTCCTTATCGGACACTGTAGATGAAGGATCAGACTGCAAGCTCTGTGCGCTCTGATCTTGATCTGCAGTGTCCGTGGGGGGACCAGTGAGTCGTTATTGGCGGCCAGAGGGTTGAGCCAGACATTAAGAAAACTGAGTAGTAAAATTGATCAATCAAGTGTAGCAAAGGTAGGTCACATGACCAAAACGTTGTCATTGTTTATTTTTACAGTATCGAGATGTGTGTGCCAGTATGTTATTGTTGTATCAATATTTGAAGTTTTTTTTCTTAATCAAAAAATGTTATGCTGTACGCTTATCCCTTGCTTGTTATTCTGTTGTGCTTTAGGTTGTCTAGTATTTTCGTATTTTTTCTGTTTAACGCTGAACTACATCATAAAAGTGTAGCTTAAATGTGGCTGAGATGGCGGAAATTAATTTTGACCATATAAGGGGCACTGTTGGGCGGGGGGAGAGTGCTGGCTAACGGTATTTTCTCCTTTTTCCAACACAGTGTTCAAAATTTTCTTTCCAGCTGTCGTTAAAGCAAGGAATAGTATTAGAAGGGCTTAATCCATATATTGCTACTTTTCTCTTACCCAAAGAAATGCTTGTACAGTATCTGTTATATATTGTCTGTTATTTTGTTGTGTCTTAGATTATTAGTATTTTCCATTTAACCCCTTTACCCTAGGACAAAATATACAGGACTGCATTAAGTGAGAGCATTTGCAGATGATAATGGAATGTCGATTGGTTGATGGAATTTGGTTTTGTTAGGGTGGAGGGCATTGTTGGACAGGGGGAGTGTGATTTCCAGCATATTGTCCCTTTCCTGCAATGTTAAACCCCCTTTACCAATTTGGCGACAAAAAGCAGACTTGTTCAATTTCGGAACACTTGCAGATGATAATTGAAATGTGGTATTGTAGAACGGGGAGAAAGTATTTCCTCGCATATTCTCCTTTTCCTGCTATATTTTGATGAAAGGCTTATTCCTTAATGCCGATAAAAGTCGATGTAGTGCGTATGGTTGAAAATATGTAATTTTTTCCTTTTTCATCTTATATAAGTAACATTGTAAAGTTTTACTTTGTCTCTTATTTTGTAGCGCCTTGGATTATTATTTTTTTATTTCATCTGACTTCTAAAAACCCTTCACTTCATGAAAAATGTAGATTTGTTTGTATTGATAGCATTTGCAGATGACAATCCAAGGTTTCTCGGATAGTTGAATTTGATTTTGACAGGGATGAGGATATAGTGGGACTGAGAGAAAGTGCTGCTTGCCGGTATTTTCTCTTTTCCCATCAATGATTTCAAATAGGCTTTTTCCTTGAAGTCGTTGAAATTCGGAGTAGTGTGGGGAGGGTTGAAGATACATAATTTGCAGTCTTTTTGCTCTCTAATTTAAGAAATACTTGTATAGTTAATCTAGTATTTTTGATGTGCCTTATATTATTATGTTGTTACGTGCTTTTCCTTCCAAACCTTTACCACACGACAAAAAAAATGCAGACTTATCCAAGTTCTAAGGGTTTGTAGACAGCTACCTAACTGTGGTTGAGATGGCGGAATTTGAGTGTGACATTGGCAGGGGAGGCAGTGTGGGGCGGGGAGGAAATGCCGGTTACCGATTTTTTTTTTTTTTTCCTTTTCCCACAGTGTTTTCAAGGGCTCCTGCCTTACTGTAATTAAGCTCGGATTGATTCGAGAGTTGAAAATATATAATTTGCTACTTTTCTTTTTTAACTCTTTATCCAAAATGCTTGTATAATTGTCTATTGTCTGTTATTTTGTTGTACCTTATATCATTACGGCATTTCGTCTGTTTTCTTTTCACCCTTAACCGCACGACAAAAATGCAGACATGTCCAAATTGAAAGCATTTACGTACGACAATTTAATTTTGTCTCAATTGGTTGAATTTGGTTTGACAGTGTACAGTGAATTTTTGGTCAGGGAGAGGATGCTGGTTGCCGTCGCTTTCTGCTTTTCTCCTTTTCCCATAATGTTTTCAAAGTGGTTTCTTCCTCGGTGTGGTGGGGGTAGAAAATTGATGGTTGATGTGTGTGTATGTATGGGTGTTTATTTATGTTAGTTTGTTGGACTTTATTCCTGATCTAAAAATGCAAATACATTTTTTATCCCTTTTTGCAGCATTATCCAGTCTATTAAGGTGATACGTATTCCATGAATAAAAGCGAGCTGTACTCTTATCAAAAACCTTAACTAATATTATTCAAATGAAGTTGTATCAGACTACACTTCTATACTTTATAAAACCTTTTCCTTAACACAATTTAAGAAAGATGATAATAAGCGAACCTCAAACCACGAGTACTTGTAAAATAGTTATATGACTATTGTCATTTGCCTTGTATTTTTTAACTACATATTTGTCTTTCGAATTGTCACATCCACTTCTTCTTCTTCTCTTTCTTCTTCTCTTTCTTCTGCTTCTTTCTTAATGGAGTACAAACACGGTATGGTTTTAACAGTTTGCTACAACCTTGACTTAACCTGCATAGCTGTACTTATGTATACTGTCCTTAACGTGAGTGGGTCCTACCTTATTTCTTTCTTTTATTTTTACATGTATAGGCATGGCTAAGAGAATTAAATTGAATTATGTGATAGGACCCAACTTCTGTTTCAAATTTCGATATCGTTTTCTTGTAATTATGTTAAGTATTCTGTTTACACATGTTTCCCTTGTGTTTTCATTTTCCATATGGCTAGCAGTGAAGAAAAATAAGATTTCAATACGTTCCGATTGCAGATGTAAATATATTATAAGCGTTGATGCGTGGTCGAACGTGATATATACCCATCGTCTATTAACGAGTTTATCTCGCGCACTTACTCTAATTTGTATCATATGGCTAATTACTCTTTTACTCAGTTCGGGTGATGTTCATCCTAATCCTGGTCCTTCAGATTTTGATGTCTTATCCAATCATACAAATACCAGCTCAACTTCATATGACTTGTACAATTTTTTAAATTATCCTAACCATCTATCTACTGTACACTATAATGTGCAAAGTATAAGGTTTAAACAGATCTTTTATTGACAGAGTTCTCACAGTTTGATATAATATCTTTCACGGAAACATGGCTGAGTGATAACTGTCCTACAAGTGACTTATTATTTCCATCTTTTTACGCCCCGGAGAGGAAGGACCGCATTTCAGATAGATATGGGGGTGTAATGGTGTATGTTAAAGATTCCATCTCTTATGTCAGAAGGAATGATTTAGAAATGACTGGGGTTGAATGTATTTGGATTCAGATTAAACTATGTAACAAAAGAAACATCTTATTCGGCGTCTTTTATAGGCCGCCAGATTCAGATTCTGCATATTATTCATTAATTGAAGATTCTATTGGACTTGCTATGGATTCCAATATTTCGAATATAATAATTTCAGGCGACTTCAATATTAATCAACTGAATTCTAATTCAAATAGAAAAATTAACTCGCTTTGTAGTCAATTTAATTTGTTTCAGCTTATTGAAGAGCCAACACATTATACGGAAACTTCTTCTTCTATAATTGATCTTTTATTTGTGACTAACAAAGAATCCGTGTTGACTTCTGGAGTAGGAGAGCCTTGTTTAGACAACAGTAAACGCTATCACTGTCCTATCTTTGGGGTTTTTAATTTTTTAAAAGCAAAACGCACTTCTGTCAGGAGAGTCATCTGGAAATATGACCTGGGTGATTACAATACAATGAAAAATTACTTTAATGGTATTAATTGGACAGAGTTGAAAACTAACGATATTGACAACTACGTTGAAAATATAACCAGTGTTATTAAAGAAGGGATAAATAGCACGATTCCCCATAAATTGGTTACTATTAACTTACAGGAACCACCTTGGATTACTAATCTCATTAAACGAAAAATTAGACAGCGTAAAAGACTATATAAAAAAGCAAAAAAATCAAACAGTTCGAATCACTGGTCAAGATTTAAAAAGGCTAGAAACGAGGTTATTGATTTAATAAGAAAAAGTAAACAGAAATATATTGATTGTCTATCTAATAAGCTACGTTCTGGATCTTTATCGTCACGTGATTGGTGGAAAACATTGAAAGGTTTTATTTCGCCTTCCTCTTCAAGTTCTATACCACCACTGTATGATATTAATAATGATACTATAGTTGTTGATGAAATTGAGAAAGCAAATTTGTTAAATTCATTCTTTGTTTCGCAATCATCACTAGATGATACTGCACATTTGTTACCGAATGAATGTATGAGAAATGGCGAATCTTTAAGTTCAATTAGAATCCATCCGTCCGAGGTCAAGGACATTCTAAAAACTCTTAAAGCTGGGAAAGCTTCTGGTCCAGACGGTATTAACAACATTGTCTTGCGTCAAGCTGCAAATGAGTTGGCAACTCCCTTATGTCACTTTTTCAATTTTTCTTTGGAATCATGCAGCTTACCTTCTTCGTGGAAAATATCTAACGTTTGTCCAATTTTTAAGAGAGGCGATCCCTCGATACCATCCAATTACAGACCGGTGTCACTTCTTAACACTATGGAAAAGGTTTTCGAAAAATTAATCTATAAGCATGTCTTTAACTACTTAATAGAAATACGTTTCTTCACGCCATGCCAGTCAGGTTTCTTACCAGGTGACTCTACCGTTAATCAGCTAATTTTTCTTTATAACAAAATATGTAAAGCTTTGGATGAAGGTTTAGAAATAAGATTCATATTTTTTGATATAAGTAAAGCCTTTGACAAGGTATGGCATAAAGGCCTTATTTTTAAATTAAAACGAGCAGGAATAAAAGGAAAACTTTTGGCATGGTTCTCTGACTATCTCTCTAATAGATGCCAAAGAGTTGTATTGCCTGGCTGTCAGTCAAATACTAAACACTTAAATGCCGGTGTCCCTCAGGGCTCGATACTTGGTCCGCTTCTATTTCTTGTTTACATCAATGATATTGTCGAAAACATTGAATCAGGTATCAATCTCTTTGCTGACGACACTAGCTTGTCATTGGTTGTTAGAAATCCTGCTGACGCGGGGAAAACTCTTCAAGATGATGTCAATAAAATCAATTCTTGGGCAGAATCGTGGCTTGTTAAATTTAATCCAACAAAATCTGAATCTCTTGTCATCTCACGCAAAAGTACAAAGGCTACTCATCCGGATCTAAACATGTCTAATATTCTTATTCCAAATGTACAAACACATAAACATTTAGGAATACACCTTTCTAGTGATGGATTATGGGATTATCATATTAATAGTATAGCACAAAAGGCTTGGAAAAGAATACATGTTATGCGCGAACTAAAAAATCGTCTTGATAGAAAGTCTCTCCAAGTGATATATTTCTCATTTGTTCGACCAATTCTAGAATATGGCGATGTGGTATGGAATAATATGCCCCAATATTTGAAAGATGATTTGGATAAAATACAAAATGAAGCTGCTAGGATAGTTACAGGTTGTAGTAAACTAGTCTCTTTGTCTGATCTACGAAAGGAGTGTGGTTGGGAAACACTTAGTGAGCGTAGGCGTAAGCATAAACTTATACTTTTCTTTAAAATGGTCAAAGGCTTTGCACCAACATATTTAAGTTCTCTTGTCCCTCAACTAAATAGTAGCATTAGTAATTATAATCTTCGTAATTCTAATAACCTTTATAGCATTGCATGTAGGACAAACCTGTACAAAAATTCATTCATTCCATCTGTCGTTGATGAATGGAATTCAATTCCACAAGATATTAGAAATTTAGAGTCTGTTTCTAGTTTTAAGAATTATTTAAATATTGATAAACCAATCCCGAATAAGTTATTCTTTGTCGGTAAAAGAAGGTTCCAAATTATTCATGCCAGGTTAAGAAATGAATGTAGTTCTCTCAAGCATCATTTATTCATGCGAAATATAGTTGAGTCGCCTCTCTGTATCTGTGGTGCATTAGAAACAAATCAACATTACTTTTTTGAATGTCCATTGTATCGAAATGAAAGAAATTTTTTACTTCGTTCTCTTTCAAATCTTTCATGTGTGGTAGATCTAAATACACTCCTCTTTGGAAGTGATACTCTAACTTTTTGGGACAACAAGGAATTATTTCTTCAAGTTCATTTTTACATAAAGGAAAGTAAAAGATTTGATTAATTAGTTCATTAAACCTCCATTCTCTCTCTCTCTCTCTCTCTCTCTCTCTCTCTGTTAGACTGTAGACTGTGTAGGTGTGTGTGTGTGTGTGTGTGTGTGTGTTTTATTGTATTCATGGACTTATTGTATGTGCCATTTGTACTTCGGAGAGGGACTTTATAAGCTTTCGTTAGCTTTCGTCCCAATCCTTTTGTAATTAATTATTACAAATAAATATGTTTAAACTAAATAGCAGTCTTAATCTAATCCTCAAAAACTTCCAAAATTTAAAAGTAACACAATTTCCGATTGGCTAAACCAAATGGTTTAGCCAATCAGAAATTGTGTTACTTTATAATTTTGAAGTGACACAAAAATGCTCTTTAGAACGATGCTTGAATAGAACCCAGAATTCCCGAACACCAAACATGGTGTAGGAATTTATCTTTCATCGCGACAGAACATTTTGTTGACAGTAATAAGTCTTGGACTTCCGGCTGGACACCGTAACAAAGCAGGCTGAAGCTTGGCCAATCATATTAGTCAGTTATGTCCTTCACTTTGTTTGTTTACACCGTTTGATCTGAAGAGATTACATACTAACTTGTTCTTTTCTTTACAGGTCTGTTTTATGGCACAAGGACGATGTATCTAGCAGTAGAAATTAACACAACAATGAACGTGTACAGTCTGAACTATAAGGATGGCATGCCAATATTTGAGGAGTGGGAATCGTTTATGCATTACATTGTAAGTGTACACGTCTAACATTTCAGTGAAATAAATATTATGTGTTCTACAGGTTGCAATTTGTGTGTGTGTGTGTGGGGGGGGGGGGGGGGGGGGTCACATCGAAAATCTGTGCCATGCTCTGGCAAAAGGGGGTTTTAATGCATCTCCGTAATGCATTATACCAAGCATGACATCACATAATTAGCAGCCCATAAAATCCATTTAGCCTAATAATGCACTGGATATTGAGATAGAATGGGGCGCAGGCTGACATGGTCCGAAACCTTTTACTGTTTGTAAATTTTCTGCATGTCCAAGGACCACCCTATCACATGATTTAGTCGGTTGTTAGAAAAATGGATTTTATGGATCCACAATTATGATGATTCGCTTGGTATAATGCATTACGGAGATGTATCAAACCCCCGTTTGCCAGAGCGCCGCAAAAATGTTCTTTGGGCACTTCATCCCGTCTAAAATATCTTGTCCATGCATGAGCAACACCGCCGCTCCTTGACAAAGTTTATGCTTACTGCAGAACCTGATCGCTGCATTACCTGTCCATGTAGGGTCCGTCCTCGCTTAGAACAGCCATGCTTACCGAAAATTGGTTGATAATATTCTTGATCATGCATGCCCATTACAACTTGCAGAAAGTAAGAATGGTTTTGATGTAAGTTGTTCTCCATTTGATTGCATTGTTAGGAGTACCGTTTGAAGTGTATAAATATCTTGTTCCGGCGGTTAGAAGAACCATTCCAATCTTGTCTGGTAGTCTCCAGGGACGGGTGAAAAGGTTTATTTGGAATCTCTTCCACGTCTGTAACATTCATTGAAAAATCTTTGATTCATGTTTTTTGTCTCCAGAACTCTGGTATGCCAGGCCCTTTGAAGAAAGGTTTTCAAGTGACAGAGAACTTGTGGCACTGGATCCACGTACAAGAGGTAAGGAGTGTGATCTTAAATATGTAATTTCAGCTACACTATTCCCTTTTATTTGCTGCTTTGAAGTATGATATACGTTGACTGTTTCTTCTGGAATTGCCTATTCATTCACTTCTCGGTTTAGTGTATAAATACAAATTTTCTCGATCTTGCCATGGACTACTTTTTAGCTGATTTGTATAGCAAATCCGCTAACTGTGATCGTTCTGACCGGAACCAAATACATCATGCGTAACGACGCATGCGCGCTCACACTATACTATGATATGTGTTTGACCTGAACCAAATATACTGTCATTCACGCTTGCGCCCATTCCGCTTTCAGTTTTAGCTTATACACCTACCTCAACCTCGCTTTTGTCACTAGTCTACCGTATATAATGTCTATAATGTCTTACTCGGGTATACCTATAGTCCGAAATCTAATACCAGTAAAAAAAAAACTGCGAAAGATTGACGGATCAAATTACCACTTCTTAAACAGTAATATCGACAGATTATAACAGTTACTGCGCGGCCCGCTCAGCAGAACAATTTCGACTTTCCCTGCCTGTGCTAACTCCATTTTAATTTGCAAATGTGTTGCATGTGATTTTATTTTTTTATTACAACATATTACAGCTTTATGCTACTCCACAAATCCGCTTTCCAGGACTTTGAGTCCTTTGATTGTAACATAGTAAAGGAGAGTGTCAAATGCTTACAACAAGCAATTCACGTTTTTTTTTTCAGAATCTGTTCCATATTATTCCGAAGAAGTTTTTTTTTTTTACTTATCTTTCCAACAAAAATCTGTCCTTTGCGTCAAGTATAACAGTTTTCTACTTCTTTAAAGCTAGCATGTATTGAAGTGGGATAGTTATTGCCTGTAGTAACTGCTGTAGGCTGATATAATACATATGAGCCATGCTCTGGCAAAAGGGGGCTTAATGCGTGATACATTATATCCAGCAAGTCAACATATAATTATGGATCCATCGAGACCATTATGTCTAACAACCGACTGTATCATGAGGTAGACTGGTCCTTTGACATGCAGAAAATTGACCTATAGCGAATAGTTTCGGCCTGACCTGAATCTATACTTTTCGCAGATGCATTAAGCCCCCTTTGCACAGAGCATGGCTCGTATACTAGTTCTTACTGTTGTAATCAAATACAAATGAGCTGTGCTGTGTGAAAAGGGGGCTTAACGCATCTGCAAATAATATCGCCCCATGTCAGCCTGTGCCGTCTGCGCAGGCTGACATGGGCCGAAACCTCTTGCTATCTTTAACATCTCTGTATGTCCATGGCCCATTTTACCTCCAGATTTAGTCAATTGTTAGAAAAATGGATTTTATGTATCTATGATTATATCATGACTTGATAGGTATCATGTGTCATGGAGATGCATTAAGCATCTTTTTCACAGAGCATGGTTCGAACAGAACTAAATGTAGTTAAACCCATTTCATCTATGTATAGATTCAGACTTGACGAATATTTTTCTTTAACCCTTTACCAAACGACAAAAAATTTGGACTGGACCTAATTGAAAGCATGTGCAGACGACAAATTAAATGTGGCTCAAATGACTATTTCTGTCTTCGATAGGGTAGAAAACATTGTTGGAAAAGGAGAAAATGCTGGTTACCAGCATTATCT
Organism: Tridacna gigas; assembly: GCA_945859785.2. Classification (NCBI taxonomy): domain Eukaryota; kingdom Metazoa; phylum Mollusca; class Bivalvia; order Cardiida; family Cardiidae; genus Tridacna; species Tridacna gigas. The sequence goes on from OX244029.2 coordinate 36,445,203, forward strand.
CCTTTTTCTACAATGTTTTCAAAGGGCTTTTTCCACAGGGCCGTTAAAAGTTGGCATTGTGTGTTAAAAGGTTAAGAGTGTTTCTCAGTCATCGGGATTATTGTCTGTATCAATTAATTTCAGACCTTGGCAAACTCGGCTGTTCTCGGTATTCTCATTGGACTGTTTTCGGCATGGCCCATTCTGGTTTTTACGACACTGAATTTCATCATCGGAACAATTGCTGTGGTCACTATCGGGCTCGTAACCGCTTGTGTTGTGGGTATGATACCACTTGCTGGTTGGAGACTTGGTGTAAGTTGGCTCTTTTTTAATATCGATCGTGTTTCTTAATGGAGCTGTCAGAAGTAGGTTGACCTGATTTCTTCTCCTTTACCAAATAAATACGAATTTTGACGACCCCAGGAAAAAAGGCTCTTCAAAACACTGTCGGTAAAACAGGAAATGGTAGTAACCAGCATTTTGTCCGTTTCTCATCAAGTGTTCCTTTCTCCCCCACCCCCACCATTTTAGATACAGAAACCACCTTTCAAGCTAAATTTATTTTGCCTACTACAAATACTTTGAATTTGGCATTTAGTAAAAAGGTTAAGCAATCCGACTTTCACATAATTATAATCACACGTTAAACTTATGGATAAAATAAACTTTTATTTGAAATGTTGAGAAGCCAAGGGACTTCTCACTTGCCCTCTAGCTTCTGAATAGATCTGTTTTGGTGTACATGTATACAATCTTGATACAATCTTTTTTGTTTATCTCGTTGACCTATCTGGTGATATTAGACAATTTTACACGCCTATAGTTTCAAAAACAAAAAATATGTAACATTTGCTGCAGGTTAAAGGAATATTTTGAGTACCAATGCGTCATGGTGTACCTTTGTATTAACCCTGCCAAGCCCCCGTAGCTCAGTCGGTAGCGTACAGGACTTGAGAACAGGAGGTCGCTGGTTCGATCCCCGGCTTGGCCATTTCTTTCCGAGGATTGATGATAGTCATCGCGACAGGATTCACTCCTCTCTCACCGATGACCATTGTTTCGACGATGGTTATGTGGGAAAGCAGCCAGTGGCTTGGAAAGAATATTGTGCGGAGTACTGGTAAAAGATACTCCAGGAAAGCGTGGATAGGTGCACTGGCCGCCGTGATATAACTGAAATAATGTTGAAACGGCGTTAAACACCATACAATGTATTAACTCTATAATTACGGTTTTCATTCGTCATGCTTATTAAAATGATGTCCACAGATAAAATACTTCATGCACCAGCTTTTACTCTATTTGGCAACATGCGAAATGAGACCGTCGGACATTTGCGTAAAGTGCCGTCCCGGATTAGCCTGCGCACTCCGCGTAGGCCAATCCGAAACGGCACTTTACAACTACATAAGATTTTTTCGTACAATAGACTTTCGTGAGACAGAAAATCGTACAAAAACGGGATGTGTCGTCTTGGATTAGTCACAGACTGCACAGGCTGATCTGGGACGACACACTTTTACGCATATGTCCGAAGGCCCCTTTGCACGTCATTTCATTTTCAGGTGCTGGAGTCGATCAACCTATGCATGGTGGTCGGTTTGTCTGTTGACTACATAGTGCATCTCGCAGAAGCTTACCGGATGTCAGAGTCGACCAGACGCTTGGATCGAGTGCGCAGCATGCTGGAGTCGATAGGATTGTCCGTTATTTCCGGTGCAATAACAACAATAGGTGCAGCTGTATTCATGCTCTTTGCACAGATTCAATTCTTTTTCCAGTTCGGAATATTTATGATATCGACAGTGGGAATTTCTCTTTTGTTTTCCTTGTTTTGTTTTACTTCGTTTATGTCGCTTATAGGACCACAGGGTACTTCAGGATCTGTAAATGTGTTATGTAAATGTATGTCTAAAACTTGTTGTTCTTCCAAAACGGCCAAAACTGGAGGCGATACTGATGCTAAAAATTCTAAAAATTCCCAGTCTTGTAAATGTGTTAGTCCGTTGGTTCTTAAAGAAAGACTATTTGATTGGATTAGTTATAGAAATGATAATAAAAACACCACTAAATGAAGATCAGGTCAAAATAGCTGAAACATGTCAAGTTGCGAGAAAAATCGAGATAATTCGAAGATTAAAAAGAATTCAAGTTCGAATTATCAGTATTCGGAATATCGAAAATCCATTCAGTTACAGCATATGAACAACACCTTTCCCCATGGTATTAAGCTCTCGTCGGTGGTTCAAAATAAACTATCTATCGAATCATCGCAATGCCATGTCAATTGACCAATATTTGTCCCGTAGATGTGGCTTTTAACAATTATGCCGCTAAGCGCGTCAGGGACCTTTTGCGGACAGTGTAGATCAAGATCAGACTGCACAAAACGTGCAGTCTGGTCTTGGATCTACACGGTCCGATAAGGAGATATCTTTCCCACACCCCAAAATACCATTGAAATAGCAAAGTTTGGGTCTTTGCTATCAGTTTGAAGGTTTCATTTCACTTATTTAGTAGGATAAGGATTAATTGCGACTTGGTTATACCTAAAGATAAGAGTACCTCGGTCTAATCCATTTCCTGCATGCATGTTGCTACTGTTATCGCTCAAAAGACTTTGGTATTTAACCCTTTCCCAAACAAGCCCTGGTTTTCACGTGTCTGCAGTACAAGTCTTTTGAAAACACTGTGGGAAAAGGAGAAATTGCTCGTAACGAGCAATTTCTTCTTTTCCCACAGTGTTTTTGATACCTTTTTGAGACCTTTTTGAGACCTTTCTGCCATTTTCATCAAATTTAAAATTGTGGTCTGCAAACTCTTTCAATTTGGACTAGTCCAAAATTTGTCTTCTGGGAAAGGGTTAAGGGTAAAGTTTGCACTCTAAGCGGCAGCTACCCGATCAAAGTCTTGGCACCTTACTCTATTCATGAAAGGTACGGAGTGTAACCGTTTACTTAACAATTTCGACTTGTAAGGACCCTGAAAAAGACAGACTTTGAAAACCCTGTGGATAAATGAGGAAGTTCTGCTAACCAGCGTTTTCCTCATTTCCCAAAATGTTATCTGTCATTGCAAAAGCATATTCTATAATTTGAGCCTGACTATGTTTAAAGTCTGCAGCCAAGCCCCCGTAAGTCAGTCGGTAGCATACAGGACTTGAAAACAGGAGGTCGCTGGTTCGATCCCCGGCTTGGCCAATTTCTTTCCGAGGATTGATGATAGTCATCGCAACAGGATTCATTCCTCTCTCACCGCTGATCATTCTTTCGACGATGGTTATGTGAAAAAAGCAGCCAGTGGCTTGGAAAGAATATTGTGCGGAGTACTGGTAAAAGAAACGCCAGGAAAGCATGATTAGGTGCACTGGCCGCCGCGGTATAACTGAAATAATGTTGAAAACGACGTAAAACACTATACAATCATTAAAGTCTGCAGAAATCTCTCAAAATGGACTGCTCTAAAAAAAATTTTGTCCGGTAAAACAATGAAATATATACGGATTGTGGCCTTACAGACCCTACAAAACAATCTCGTGTTACGTATTGGGCTCTTGAAAACAATATGAGTCAAGGAGAAAATGCTGTATGCTATAACTTTTGCCTTTTCACAGATGAATCAACCATAATTTATTTATGCCATGTTTAATTTTCTCGTCTAGTAAAGAGTTAAATCATCAATTTTCTTATCTAAATTATCGTCGCCTCATAATTTGTGCGGATTGTGACTTTACTTAGACTGCTAAAAGCATTTATTTAAGTTGTTGTTGTTTGATTACTACATTGTATTTTACTTCCGCTTCCGAAACCATTATTGTTGTTGATGTTGTTTGTATTCTAAAAGTAATTTACAACTGCTTCCGATGCTCTCTTTGCTCAGGTTTATTTGGCCAACATCAAATGTTACAGTATTATAAATGCCGTGCAACACACGAAAAGGGGCCTTCGGGCATATGCGTAAAAGTGTGTCGACCCAGATCAGTCTGTGCAGTCTGTGGCTATTCCGAGACGACACTTCCCGTTTTTGTCCGATTTTCTGTTTCACGAAAGTCCACTGTATGAAAAAAATCTTATGTAGTCGTAAAGTGCCGTCTCGGATTAGCCTGCGCGGACTGCGCAGGTAAATCCGGGACGACACTTTACGCAAATGTCTGAAGGTCTCATTTCGCATGTTGCATATCTGTTCTTCTGAGAATGCACTGTGTCGGATTGATATGTACTAAAAAATGTTTGTATGCATAGCTGTTACCCGTAGTATGTGGATATATAAGTATGAGCTATGCTCTGGCAAAGGGGGCTTAATACATCTCCGTGATGCATTATACCTATCAAGGCATCACATAATTATGAATCCACAATAGCCACTTTTCAAACAACCGACTGAATCATCAGGCAGAATGGTCCTTGAACATACAGAAAATTAACCAATAGCGAAAAGTTTCGGCCCAGGTCAGCCTGCGCGGACTGCACAGGCTGACCTGAATCGATACTTTTCGCAGATGTATTACGCCCTCTTTTCACAGAGCATGGTTCATATATTATTGCTCCGATTATAAGTCTCAAAAACATTGCGGGGAATAGGAAAATGGTCGATTTTTCGACTAGCGAAGCTAGTCTATAGGCATCAAGATTGACCTAGAGTCAAAGTAAACAAAAAACCCCACAGTTGCCAAATTCTGCCTCACAGAAAAATACTTCTTTCTGTTAGAAATCATAATTCTGTTATATATGATAATTTTGACAAAAATCACTAAATCTCTACCACTCCAGTTTGAACATGTCCTCTTACAAAGTAATAAACTGAACAAGATGTCATTTACAAGGTACAAGATCTTTGCTTATATGTAAATCAAGTGACCTGTGCAAAGCAGAGTCTGAGAGAATCACTTTTTCTTACACCACTGTAACATTATGAATGAATCTATTAATAGACAGACCTCGGTAACTTGTAGCAAATCCCAGTTACATTAACCCTCACTGGACAGGGAACCCTTGTCATTCCTTCAGTCATTTATTATTTAGATCATTGTGTACAGTTATACTGTTATGTTAAACTGTTATTCTAGTCTTGAATATTAACACTTTACCAAACAATTCCAAGTTTTAACGATACTGGGGAAAATCCCTTTGAAAATATTGCGGGAAAAGGAGAAATTCTGCTAACCATCATTTTCTCCTTTTTCCACCTTGTTTTCTACCCTTTTGGGATCAGGTTTCATCAGTTCAGCCACTTTTAATTTATGGTCTGCAACAGCCTTGAATTTGGACTGGCGTAAAATTTTTCGTTTTGTAAAGAGAGTTAAATAGTTAACTACATCTTGTGATATTGCACATTGACTAATTGATTGCATGGTGTTTAACTCCGTTTTCAACATTATTTCAGTGATATTGCGGCGGCCAGAACACCTATCCATGTTTTCCTGGAGTTTCTTTTACCAGCACTACCGCGACTCAATGACCTTTTTGCGGACAGTGTGGATTAAGATCAGACTGTGCAGAGCATGCAGTCTGGTCTTGGATCTACACTGACTGATAAGAGGATATATTATTTTCTCCAAAATGTAACTTTGAAATAGCAATATTCAGATGTTTATCATCGGCTTGAAAGTTTCGTTTAACATTTTTAGCAGGTTAAGGGTTAAACTTAAACTGGATTACATTTAACCAATAGCATCCATAGCTCCAGCAGCTCAGTCGGTAGTGTACAGGACTTGGGAACAGGGGGTCTCTGGTTCGATCCCCGACTCAGCAAATTTCTTACCGAGGTACTGATGATAGTCATTGTGATAGGATTCATTTCTCTCTCACGTTTCGACGATGGTTATAATATAAATGTGGGAAAACAGCCAGTGTCTTGGAAAAAATATTGTGCGGAGTACTGGTAAAGGAAACTCCAGGAAAGCATGGATATGTGCACTGTCCACTGCATCATAACTGAAATAATGTTGATAACAGGGTTAAACTCCATACAAACAATCAATCAATCAAATTCGCTGGTCTGTCAGTACTTTGATTCTTACTTGCACTCACTTGGTGTCCTAATGTTTATACATAGTTTAATTCATCTTATAAATCTGTGATAAGGATGTTGCATTAACCTGTTTATGATATATACTCAATACCAAATTTAATGAGCCACACTCTGTAAAAAGGGGTTTAATGCATCTGCAAAAATTATCGACCCACGTCAGCCTTCACAGTCCGCGCAGGCTAACCTGGGTCGAAACTTTTTGCTTTTGTTATTTCTATTTTATTTTTTAATGTCAACTTGAGAACCATTCTACCTAACGGTTCTAACTGTTTTTAAGAAAAATGGATCTATCTTGCTTGACAGTTGGCTTAGTATAAACCTTTTACCGCACAATGCCGCCTTTTGACGCCCCTGGGAAAGAAGCCTTTTGAAAACATTGTGAGAAAAGGAAAAAATGCTGGTAGCCGGCATTTTCTCCTTTTCCCACAATGTTTTCTACCCTATCAAATGAAAGTTGCACCATTTGAGCCACATTGAAATTGTCGTCTGCAAATGCTATCAATTTGGGCAAAGCTAAAATTTTGTCGTCTGGTAAAGGGATAATGGATTACGAAGATACTCTAAACCCCATTTTCCCAGGTAATGTCTCAACTCTTTTTAAATGCGTTTACGCATATAATTACTTATTTGTTTTATAACTTATTTCGCTTGCTGTTAATAGTTTTATAATGTTATTATGTTATAATGGTTTGATGAGAAAGATATTTACAACAAAGGTCATATTCGCCAGCCTTTCTTCGATCTAATACCATCCATCTAAGAGAGAGAGAGAGAGAGAGAGAGATAAGCACAACAAACGTTATGAGTTCTAATACATTTATAAGTCCCAGTTTCGTTCGTTTCAGCAGGGATGGTATATTACAATATAAATGTAATAATATACGATCCCTGGTTTCAGCAGTAGTGCAGGTGAATACACTTAATTAAGTTTGACTGAAACGGCCCGCTATTTATAGCGACCCTACAGGGAAGTGACGTCCGTGTGATTGACAGTAAATGACCATAAGGGTTGTAAAACACAGTTTAAATGGCCAGTGACTCGTGTTAAATGATTATTTCTACTTCCGTATGCATGTCCAGCTAATTGCGTATGCATGTCCAGGTAATTACACTTAACATAGACATAATGAGGGCCATTCTTCAATAAATTGCCCTTGAATCCTCTAAAGTACTACCTTGGTCTTGATAAGGGGTTTACTTTGCTTTTATCCTTGATTTTCCTGCACTTGACAGATATGTTCCCGAGATAACATCTCAGCTATATCTGACCACACAGCTCCAGATAAGAAGGAGTGATGGTATTCTAAATCCATTATTTCTTTTCCAAACCCTGTGTTGTGGGTACTCATTAGAATCGTCTCGACGAGACGATTCTAAAGAGTACCCACAACAATGGGTTTAGTGGAGAATAACTGATATTTTCAATTTTGAAATCAAATTCACTCCCTCTGTCTGGAGCTCTGTGACCAGATTCTTTTACAAATTGAGTATACGCTAATCTCTGATGATTGAGAACAAAATTTGCATCAAAATTACATGGCGTCTTTAGATAAGAGCCATGCTCTGTGAAAAGGGGACTTAATGCATCTGCAAAAATTATTGACCCAAGTCAGCCTGCGCAGTCCGCGCAGGCTGACATGAGTCAAAAATATTTGCCACTGATCGATTTTCTGCATGTCAAAGGCCCGTTCTACCTCCAGATTCAGACAATTGTTAGACAAAATGGACTTTATGGATCCACAGTTATGATTAGCTGCTTGTTCTCATGTATCAGGGAGATGCATTAAGCCACCTTTTGTAACACAACAACTCAAAGTGTAGGGTTCACGAACGGGCGTTTATTACAACAGAATGTCGGCTCAGAGGTCTGCTCGCTGTGTGCCGAAGTCTACCCTAACTCTATCTGAACCTCTCTGTGTTTTTCTCCGTCGATCTCCCCCGATTAGCAGTATCGCCGGGCTTTTATAGCCCCAAGAAAATGCATAGTTAGCAACCATATAACATGCTGTGCCAAACAAGCTACTTATGAACTATTTACAACAACCCCAAGTATTGTTGGACCATTTTGTAACAACTCGAGGTATTGTTGAACGGTTTTAATCAGAGTTCTGTGATATAACGGTCAGTTGTTTGCCTCAGTTCGGTTGACATATATTTACAACAGAAATCTTACTACTCAATTCTTTGATTTGTTGGTCTGGCTTGAACAATATAGCATCTCTGTATGATCAGAGAGGCTATAGTGTTACACTCCTTCCCCTGAAATATTCCTAGTTAATAAGATTTTCATTTGAGCAGAGCCTCAGTCGCCATAGCATATCATCAAATACATTCAATTTACATGAATTACCTTGCCAACATGAATGTAGAAGTTAAAACATTAAGTTAATTTCAGTAAACGATGAACAAGTAAACGACAAATAGAACTGCATCAACATTAAATAGGAAAGAATTCGCACAGGGACGACTCATCTCCGAGCAGAGTTGTCGTTCGTTACCTCACATACATCTCTGCGATGGGCTAAATGACAAGAATCTTGTCAAACCGAGGAAAACATGTTTTGTTACTGTTTAACTGTTTCATGTGTAACATGATAAAGTAGACAAAGCAAATATGATTCCAGATGCATTATAGGTGCATTTAAATTGATGAATTTACCTGTATACAATGGAACTATTTTTTCGAGTTTCTTCACTGATCAGATTCCTACGCCAATTGTAAACCGAATGGCTGCGCCCACGAATGAAGACAAGTTAAACAAAATTATACAGTCCTGTGACAGTTTCGACAAACCGATGGATCTAAGTTTGTAACATCAAAGAAGAGATTGTCGTCCTTTAAAACACATTTTAGCTTTTCAGAAAACCCCTCTTTTCCACATTTTCTCCCACTAAGTTTGATTGGCCGTATGCTGTTTGAACAGCAAACAAAACAATCGATACATCTTTCTTTCACCGGCGTTTGTGTCGCCATTTGGGGTTACGGTCATGTGACGGAAAATCTCGCGAGAGGACGGACTACTTTCTGAGCCCACTACAGAGGTGAATGTGAATGAACCGGAGTGCAAGAGAGTGGGGACGACTCTGATTACGATGACTGCAAAAGGAAGGTGAATGTCCAGTTAGCGAATTGTCCTTCGTCAATGTTGATAGCCGGTGAACGATTGAGTATACGCACATTGTCAATAACGCACAAGAACTATCTATAGGATTAAAGGCAAACAGTATCGAAAACAACAAACAGTATCGTTACATAAATGAACCACTTAACATCAAATGGTAGTATCTATGAATATGTAAAACATACTTTGAGTAACCCACGAAGACTACCAGACACGTTCCTACGTTGTGGCCGAAGATTTGGAAAGACATCTTCACCCAGTAAGTTGTCTAGGTAACTATCGACATTTATCAACCACTGTTTGTACGTCGGTATTAACCCTTAAGCTGCTAATCGCGACCCACTGACCTTTTGCGGACAGTGCAGATCAAGATCAGACTGCACAGAACGTACAGTCTGATCTTTGATCTACACTATCCGATGCGGTATTTTTCTTTCCGATGAAATCAAGTTCGAAACCGCAATGTTTGGGCTTTTATTATTGAGTAGAAATTTGCGTTTCATTTATTCAGCAGCTTAAGTGTTAAATAGGTAACATGATGGTGAGTGTGAGAGTTTACACATCCACCATCTGCAATTGATGGGAAATGTACCTGTAATATTTTTTGCTAAACACCATGGTGAATAAATAAAGTTCTTGTTAAACATCATGGTGATTAAGTGGAGTTCTGGCTAAACCTCATAGTGAATAAGTGAAGTTCTTGCTAAGCAAATGTCACTACTGTCTAATTTGAAATGTCACACTCATGTGTGAATGCCGTTGTCGGAGCTGTTCTGTAAATAAGACGTCTTCACCACAGTTTATTATCCGGGTAACATTAATGTTAACAACGGTGAGTCCATTCACTCAAGATCACTGAATATGGAACATGAAATCACGCACAGAGATATAAACAAGAGCAGTTTTGCGACGAGCCTCAAACAGTTTTTGAATGTTAGCAATTCTGGATATAGTGCCGTGTCCTTGTCGTCCGGAGCAGATTCAGCCTGGTTTTGGCTGTTGGCCGGTGTGATCGTTAGCAGTGGTGCATTTGGAGGTCGAACCATGTCCACTTCTCCATTCGCAGTGGCATATGTCACATGTCCCTCGTTCAGTGAGTCGACATATAACCTGTTACCCCTTAACCTGGCTAACAACTTCTTACCGACATGATATTTAACAATAAACGGAATTATGATAGTTAACACACCTATTCCAATCAGAATATAGCCCTAAATAGGGAACCCCAATGGTTTTTGTGGCATTTGTCGAAGACATTTCCACTATGAGTTCAAAACGGCATTTTGAAAATCGTGCATCGTAGTTTGTGTAAAACCGAAGGAAGTAAACCCAATTAAACTCAAATTTTCTCAGACAAATAAATGTTTCGATAGCACTCAGATATATGTATTAAACTGGATTCGGCCAATGATGGTGGAAATATTTCTTTTTTTATTGAAAACAGCTTTACCTGCTCATAGCCTTCTATTGGTGCAATGATACACATAATCTTTGTCTCCTGGATTTGTTCGTCCCAAAATCATTCGCCCGAGCTTGTTCGTCCCTGGGCTTGTTCGTCCCACATGATTGCATGCTACTCTAAATTGCATTGTGCAAGAATATTTACAGATCAGAATAGTTGAATTTCAAGCGAATATTGGATAATATTTCGACTTTTTCCACACAATGGCTCTTTTAACAAATGCCACACCAGTGCTTTCAATGCTTTGATTCTATATCCACCTCGCCTAACATGTTTGATTGATCAACGAGTGAGTTTAGCGGGAATTCAGATAACGACTTTAAATGGTCTGGTATCATAGAGTTGTTGAATGAGTTTACATGCTTATGGAAGGGTTTCCAAATATTGAAAGTTGTTATATTAAACAGCCGCACAAGGTCATTGTACGGATCGGATAACTCGAACTTTGAATCCTGATGATAGAAGGCAGGTAAATACAAATAATTGTGTGCTGCAGTGCACGATGCTGGCAATGTTATTACACCTAGCCGCGGTTCAACAGTCAATGTTGAGTCTCTTAATTTAGAAGTCTGACACACGACAGTAAAGCTTAGAGTCTTGGTTGTAGAAATAACCCAAGTGCCACTGTATAAGTAGGTAGCTAATGGTAATGTTGTTGATGGTTGAACAAATGTAATGCAGTCTGTTTCAACATTTTCGGATTTGTTTAAAAAACAAGGCAACCATGCAGTTGTGACTCAGGTTAACAGGATAATAATAAGATAGGGCTGTGAAGTTTGCAAAAAGGTCGCAACGTATTAGTACACCGCTGAAGCCCCTGTTCTTGCAACATGGCGAATTTAGTTCTGTCTCCATTAATCGCAATGGCGTTACTATCGAGCTTGTACTTCGCTACCAAACTCATGTTGTCATCAAGGGATTTGTTTAACGGTATTGGAAGGTTATGGGCACGGAAGATTTCGAATTTGGAGTTTGCGGTAACGATATATTTGCGTAAATATTATTGCCATCCAATACAGTTTGGCATGACAGCATATTATAGGAGTCCAAAAGGTTTTTCTCTGGGTCGCCAGGAAGTGTTAGGTAAAAGGGTAAGTGTGATTTAATTTCTAATAGTACTTGGCAGAATTTAGTGGGTCGATGGTACTTGGCGACAAATGTCCTAGAAACAGCATATTGAGTTGAACCTGTAATGTCTCTAAGTCTGTTATGGCCTTTCGCATTAAGGCTGTCAACTCGGCTATTAAAAAAATGGATCCAGATGTAACACAACAACTCAAGTGTAGGGTTCATGGACGGGCGTTTATTACAACAGAATGTCGGCTCAGAGGTCTGCTCGCTGTGTGCTAAAGTCTACACTAACTCTCTTAGAACCTCTCCATGTATTTCTCCGTCGCTCTCCCTCGTTTAGCAGTTTCGCCGGGATTTTATAGCCCCAAGAAAGTACATAGTTAGCAACCATATGACATGCTGTGCCAAACAATCTGCCTAATGAACTGTTTACAACAACCCCAAGTATTGTTGGACCATTATGCAACAACTCAAGGTATTGTTGAGCGGTTTTAATTAGTAGGACTGTCAGGATATACCGGTATATTGCAATATAAATCAAATTCAATACGTACCGCTATACAAACTTCATGTACCTTTTTTTGCGATATTTTCTAGTTTCGATGTATTTTCGGTTTATTTTGATCTGGTGTTTTCTAAAATGTCGCGGTCATGCAAACGCTTATCACTATTATAATCCTAGTGCGTATGGAAGTAAACTGGCAGCCTGTTGTCTATCGGACGGTTACGGGTACCAGTTTAGTATGAAAGCAGACTAGAGCATACTTGATTCGTGATTGTCAATATTTTATGGTCACAATCAATTTAATCCAAACCACGCAGTGCCGAGTCGCCAACGTAATGTTTAAAACATGAAAAGTTACAGTTTTTTTTAAAAAAACAGGAAAACGAGAATAAAATTCATTAATACAATAATTAAATTAATGGAAAATGTGTGCAAATTATACTGAAGTATTTTCTTGTAATCCTACTTGATTGCGTCTGCATTTGCTGAATCGAGTACGACCATATCAACAATGGCTGCCAACGCTAATGCTATAGACGTGACCGAGGACGGTTACAGTAAAATACCGAATATGAAGGCAAAATCCGATATTTGGAATCACTTTTGTTGAGATTAGGTGATTTAATTGATTCAACTTCTCTTGGTATGGAAGAATTAAACCTGAATTATGAATAACAACGATATTCTTTTTTTAAATATTAATTTTAACATGGACGCGATATATTGTGGTACGTATCACATTACGGTTTCTGTGTATTGCAATATATTGTGGTACACTTAAGGCGTATCGTGACAGCCCTATTAATTAGAGTTCTGTGACATAATGGCCATTTGTGTGCCTCAGTTCGGTTGACATATGTTTACAACAGAAATCTTATTTCTCAATTCTTTAGATTGTTTGGTCTTGCCTAAACAATATAGCATCTCTGTATGATCAGAGAGGATAGTGTTACACACCTTTTCACAGAGCATGGCTAAATTCGGCCACTTTTGATGGCTGAAAATACAATCCAATGGGAACAAAGACAGACGATTAGTTGACAGGCTCGGTCAAACAAGCCGATGGTGTAGACCCGATATCAGATTTCGCGTTCTGTGCAGTCTGATCTTATTCTATGCTGACCTGTTTTTGCCTGTGAGGCCGAGAGGTTTATGCCTTTATCACACAGTTTTAACAGGCCTGAGGAAGAGGCCTTTTGAAAACATTGGGGGGAAAAGGAGAAAATGCTGGTGACAAGCATTTTCTCCTTTTCCCACAATGTTTTCTAAACTTCAAAAGACAAATTTAGTCTTTTGAGCTACGTTTGAGTTGTCGTCTGCAAACGCTTTCAATTTGAACAAGTCTAATTTTTTGACGTTTGGTAAAGGGTAAAAACCAATGAGAAATAAATTGATGTGAAAGTAAAAGTGAAAGCTCCAGGTCCTAAATTACCTCTTGTTTTCTGTGTAAAGAACCCAGAGAAATTAAGTACATATAAATGAGGGCCATTCTCCAGTTACTTCCCTTGGTTCCTCTCTAGTACCACATTGGTCCTGATTCAGTGGTTATTTGGGTTTTATCCTTGATTTTCTTGCACTGCACAGATATGTTTTTGAGATAATATATCAACTAAATCTGGTCATCTTGTTTTAGTCATCAATTATATGCTTTTCGCTGATGACTGGAAACAAAATTTGCTTTAAAGCTGCATGGGGTTCCTACATACATATCATAAATCAAATACATGTAATATTAATCGCAATATCTCCAAGGAAATCAAGGATAAAAACAAAGGAATATAGGTAAAATGACCAATCTGTTATCTGGTTACCTTTAGTCTTCATCTTGCAAGGGAGATAATTTGACTTTCAGGAATGGCCCCCATTATAGCGAAAGCAAACATGAAGACTTCAAGTAAAGCATTTCAGCAATGCTCTGTTAAAAGGGAGTTTAATGCATCTCTGTGATGCATTACACCAAGCAAGTCATCCAGTCAAAAATGGATCCATAAAATCCATCTTGTCTAACAACCGACCGGGTGATGAGGTAGACTGGTCCTTGGACATGCAGAAAATTAACCCAATACCAGACAACAAGATTTTGGATTGTCCAAATTGAAAGCATTTGCAGACGACAATTTCTGTGGTGCTCAAAGGATGCAGTTTTTTTTTTTTTTTTCTTTAATAGGGTAGAAAACATTGTGGGAAAATGAGAAAATGCTGGTAAGCAGCATTTTCTTTTTTTCCCACAATGTTTTCAAGAGGCTTCATCCCCAGGGTCGTCAAAAGGCGGCATTGTGCGGTAAAGGGTTAACCGATAGCAAAAGGTTTCGGCCGAGGTCAGCCTGTGCGGACTGCGCAGGCTGACCTGGGTCGACACTTTTTGCAAATGCATCAAACCTTCTTTCCACCGAGCATAACTCATTTTTATGTGAAATAATTATCTCTAGTTTTCTGTGTAAAGAACCAGGAGATATAAAGTATAATGAGGGTAAACGTGGGGGCTCTAAGTAAAGCTATTCGATTTTAACCCATTACCACATGGCAAAATTTCAGACTAGTTTAAACCTGAAGCATTTGCAGACGACAAATCAAGTGAAGCTGAAATGAGTGGATTTTTATTCTGAAATGGCAGAAAGCATTTTGGGGAAAGGAGAGAATGCTGGTTAGTAGCATTTTTTCCTTTTTCCACATTGTTTTAAAAAGGCTTCTTTCATGGGGTCGTTAAAATTCGGGATTACGTTGGTACCTCTTGTTTATGTGTGGAAAAAAAACAGAGAAGATAGAGTAAAGAGAAAGTTAATGTGAAGGCTCAAGGTAAAACATGTTGTTGTCAACTCTTTATAATATAGCAAAATTTTAGATAGGTTTGAATTGAAAACATTTGCAGACAGCAAATCAAGTGAAGTGCAAATGAACGGATTTTTTTCTGAAAGGGCAGAGAACATTGTGGGAAAAGGAGAAAATTCCCGGATCTCTTTCCCGGGATAGTTAAAACCAGAGCTTGCTTGATTAATGGTTAAATAATAACCTCTTGTTTTTCTTTGAAAAAAAAAAGAGACGATAAAGTCAGATGAAAGTAAACAAGAAATATCTTTAAAAAAGATAGGCGGCGTGACTTTGCCCTCAAATAAGCAGGGGCCCTTAAAATAAACATGTCCACATTATGACCAGTTCAGCATAAACTGGCAGCCTGTTATCGATCTTTATATTGCCTGTTGTCTATCGGACGGCTACGGGAGATACAACGGGTACCAGTTTAAGTTCAGCACAGCACATTCTAAACTAGCAACCTGTTATCGATCTTCGTATCAACGGACGGCTACGGGAGATACAACGGGTACCAGTTTAAGCACATTCACCTACGCTGAAACGTTATCTGCGCATGTCATATTCTATGAAGATTAACCTGTCTGCTATGACGCATCACTTGATAAAAAAAAATGGACAAATATCAACACGCCGTGCGTAAATTGCCGCTTAAAAAGTGCAGGCGAAAGTGGCAATAAATGATTCCGGGACATTTTGGCCCATAACAATTTCGGCCCATTACAGTTTCGGCCCATAACAATTTCGGCCCATTACAATTTCGGCCCATAGTCTAAATACCAATTGAATGACACTTGAATGTTTCCCTGTTTGCTTGTCTGTCAGCTTGCATGCTACGACCTGTCTTGCTACCATTCTTTGTGTTGATTGAATGCTTTTATATGACATTTTTTTAGCCGCTAGTCCGACAACTTCGAAGGTTTGCCGAACAAAACAGCCGCGGTGTGTATTGGGCAAGGGAGGATTAGTGTCATCGTTTGAAATAACACAAAGGCATTTCCAGAATTGTAAACTTGCCAGTCATAACTAATTTCAAACTCAGTTTTAGCTGAAGAACGTATGTTTTCTAAGGATAGTTCATTATGCGGAGCCTTCATTGAGGACTAATTTCTAGGATTTTTGAAATTCCAGATGTCACTTTAATTTTTTTTTTATGAAAATTTGGGAAGTTATACATACCTCGGCAATACCAAAAATCCATTTTTTTTCCCCCAATTTTACCATGGAACAAATGAAAATGTTAATTTAGGCTTCAGCATGAAAAACGTTATATATATATGCAAGCCTTCTAAAAAACCCGTGTTGTTTAGAATTATTACATGTAGACAATGAGTTAGTACCCACGACATCGATAGGGTTAACTGAGGCCAGGAGTAAAATTAAGTGCTAAGCAATTAAATTCTTCTCTGATCTGGATGCTATAGTGAAATAAACTGAAAAACAGTTACCTTGCCATTTCTTTGAACTTTTTACCAAACGACAAAATTATATACTGATCGAAATTTAAAGTAATTTCAGACGTCGAAGTAAATCATGTTGCACAAATTATGAAATCTGTTTTGAGTGGGTAGAAAACATGGTGGTAAAAGGAGGCAAGGCTGGTTATCAGCATTTTCTCCTTTTCCGACAATGTTTTCAAAAGTTTCTTTCCTGGAGGGGGGGGGATCATTATAACTCGGGATTGTGTGGTAAAGGGTTAAAAATATGAATCCTTGGTAAGCAATCCATTATCACGAATAAAAAAAAATGCACCAAACAAGACTTATTGTGCCAATTATTATTGAAAGTAATTACTGAAGTTGCATCCATTCAATTATTTTCCCCTGTCTTAAATTACGCAAATTCACAATACCCAAGATAATAAAACGCGACGAAACATGTACCTAAATTCGACGGATATCTGAGACCATATTATGACTTTACGGATATTGGATGGTTTAAACCCTTAACCCAGATTGGAAGACCCAAAAAAGAGAGTATGATTAAATTTGCCTGCAAAAAAGAAGGTAAAAAGATCAATAAACAACGGATTTAACTTGACCATTTCAGTTCCGACGGAGACCTAAGTATCCGTCGTGGAGAGCTTAGATCAAGATCAGATTGTACTTTTAAGTGATGAAAACTCTTCAATTTATAACGTTCACTACCTGATGCTAAACTTAGATAATTCAAAATATAGGAGATGGGAAATTTAGTTTTCAACTCTTCCACCGTCGATGGCAGCTTAGTATCTTTTGTGGATGGCGTAGGTCTACACCGGATTACACATGGTATTTACAGTCAAATCTTCGATACAAACCAAGATTTAACGTCTGCCGTATGATTATATTGGTTTTCCTTTGCTCATTGTGGCGCCGCATGAGCGGCGGCACTATATTTTTATTCGGTTTTGTAAAGTGCCTATGGAGGCAGCCATATTGAACTGGTTCCATGCTTTGTTTTAACATCCACCTATATCTACTGTACTTTGATTACCAGATCGGGGTCCATAATAACTTTTTTATTTATTTGTGGGGATTTATTTTTTTGTTTTTGTATATTGCACTTTCATTGTTAGATGGATAAAAACACGGATCGTAGACATATCAACATTTTCCTTTCGAAAAATAAAAAATGCATTTCGAATAATAACTCACGTGATCAAAAATTATCTGTCACAAATTTTCGAAGCCACCATTTTAAATATCTTACGCTGGAAAAGGTTAAGAGGCATTTTCAAGCTCTTTGACCCTAGAGCACCCTATGTGGTACTTGTGACCCCACTTATATTTTTGTTCTAGTATTGTATGGATTGTACAAATATTGTTTTCCTTTCGCGATCGTGTTTTTAAGACCAGCTAACTGTAACTAGGTCAATGTTGGGGGTGACAGATGTTTCGGTAACAGACGAGTTCGGTAAATTGGACTTATAGAGTAAATCGATTGGATGTTTCGGTAACAAGGTAATTATATAGTGGTAATGCACCGTGACGTTTTTCACACCAAATAAAGTCTTGGTTCTGATTCGTTCAATGTTTCTCTTTTTTCTTCCACACACTTTAAGACATAATATTTTTGTTATGTTTCTACTGTTATGCTGTACGTAAAATGATACCCGAATCAAAGTTGAGGTAACGAATAACAACACCCAATCCTAAACTTGAAACACGTTGTATCTCCTTTTAAATCAATGATTTATGATCCTTTCAATGTGAAAATATTTTCTTACTGAAAGACTTCCAAACCAGCCATTAATCCTTAGAGCGTCTGTCATTACTGCTGTTGCCATTGCGGCCGGTGCAGATCGAGATCAGAGTACACCAAACACGGAGTTTGATCTTTGATCTTCATTTGTCAATTTTGCAAGACATTCAGAACAAGAAAACCTTGACACTGCTAAAAATAGGTTTTATATCTAGAATGAAAATGACCGTTGGGTTTATTCGATGCTCTTAGATTTAAAATTATGGATAGTTAAATTTAGTTCAGAAACACAGGTAATACAGGTAAAAATATTGTGGCAAAAGAAGAGAGCGAGCGCGAGAGATAGATAGTAGCAAATACTTTTTTTGACAAATACTTTTTTCAAACTGCACGAGCAGTGTGTGATCTAAACATGCCCAATACCCATAACTTTTACATGCAGTCTGATCTGCGAGTTTCTTCTTGTCCATTGGTGTTTCAGGTTTTCATAAACTGGGGTTAATCTTTAAGATCTACGGGAAACTTCTTTATCTTGTTGGCAATGGGAGGCGTGAAAACAGGCTGTAAACGCGTCTATATACAATATACAGTACTCCCTTCGCTCTCAAATAGTACGCATATGATTTTTTTATGCAGTGTTGTATTGATGAACGCACTTTAAAACCAGCAGACGCCGATTTTTGTGCACCAGACCAGATTTGAAAACTGTGTGGAAAATGCAGAGGAACAAAACAGAACAGATATCTTTTAGATGGGCACAAATGTTCATGGTCAAAATCACAAGAAGTATGCACGAAAGCATTATTGTCAAGGCCTCTTTCTCTCTATCTCTCACTCCCTCTCTTCATTTGCCACAATGTTTCAAATGTATTATCTTTATTTCTGAATTCACGTTAATTATCCATAATTTTAACCCTTAGAGCATCGAAAAAAGTAAAGGCTATTTTCATTTTAGAAACAGAACAATACATATATTACAATATACGATCCCTGGTCTAATATTAGCTATTTCAAAGCAAAGTTGTCCTTCTTCATAATGTCTTAGAAAAGCTGGCAGCGTAAACCAACGATCAGACTCTGTTTTTTTTTTTTTTTTTTTTCTTGCTTTGCAGTTTGATCTTTGTTTGAATCGGTCGCAAGGGCAACAAGAGTGAAAGGTGTTCTGAGGGTAAATGGCTGGTTTGGAAGTTGACCAATTTGTGTCCGGAAGAAATTATTTTTCACACAGAAAACGTTGACAAGAATAGTGTCATTTTTAATAAAACATTTTTAAAAAACTTGAGGACTGGCTTAAAGTTGGAGTCTGTTATCTGTAGGACGATTAAGTAATACGGGTACAAGCTTAGGGCTGGGTTTTATCAGGGATCGTATATTATTCATTACATGAATCAGCTATGGGTGAAAAACGAAAATAAGATATGGTGATCAAAATTTACTAATTTCAGGTATTTATTTATACAGTATGGAAAGAACAACAAATATATTTACGTCAGAAAACGAGTGAGAATTGCAAATTAAAAGAAAAAACGTTTGCACAAACAGAAGCCATGGGTGTGAAAAACGTCACGGCACTATATTACTGCCTTGTTACCGAAACATCCAATCAATTTACTCTATAAGTCCAATTTACCGAACTCGTCTGTTACCGAAACATCCGTAAATCAATGTTGGAGCGCCTAACATGACTGGTATCATACAACCCTTCTAGTCTATATAGATATAAGGACTTCATTCAAGTCTTTATTATATCTATAATAAAGAGGGGTTGTATGATACCAGACATATGTGTTGGAGTGTCAGATTTAGCACAATCCGATAACAGACTTTTCTTTCGTTAATGTAAAAATCTTCCTGTTCAAAATCAGACGGTCGAGAGTTTTGATATTTCATGTGTAGTATCGCTACAATGACCTCTACCAAGTACTAGTATGTTCAAATGGTGGCCTTCGGGTCAAAAGTTGCCATATGCTCCCCTCCACCCAGATGTCACAAATTTGCGCATAGCCATATTTGTTACACACTTTTCAAAATCTTCTATCAAATATCAGAAAGGCAACAGCTCTAACATTTCTATCTACCAATTGTGTCCAAATGATGTCCTGTGGATAAAAAAATGGCCCAGTCCATGGATAAGAAGTTTGCAAATAGC
The DNA here is from genome assembly GCA_945859785.2 of Tridacna gigas. Lineage (NCBI taxonomy): Eukaryota > Metazoa > Mollusca > Bivalvia > Cardiida > Cardiidae > Tridacna > Tridacna gigas. Next base: position 36,465,515 of record OX244029.2, read on the forward strand.
GTTCAATGATATGAAATTTAAAAATCTTGTCAAAAACCAGATGGCCCAGAGTTTAAATACAGTATCACCACTTGGACCTCTACGAAGATTGTGCAAGAGATGCGTATTAGGAAATAACCCAATGCATTGTGCCCTGTTACAGAAACAACTAGTTTGCGGCGCCATTGATGTTCAGCATCAATATTTTCTTGTACTGTACATACTCCGGTTCTCTACCCAGAATACCCATATCACATAGGTGATGTACTTGAAAAATGCCACCTAGCGGAAGATAATGACGCTGAAAAAAAAGGGCCCAAGTAAAGCATTTTGTTATCAAATAGCTACCTCTCCTATTTTTGTGTGTAAAGAACAGAGAGAAAAAAGAAAAGCGAAACTAAAAGTGAAGACCCTCGAGTAAAACATATTAAATGTAAACCTCGTTTGTAAATGAGTCATGGTCTTTGGAAGCGGACTAGCTGCATCTGTAAACATTATGGACCAGCCTGCACAGTCCGCGTAGGCTGACAAGGGTCGAAACTTTTTGCTTCGTGTAAATGTTCTGCACGGCAAAAGGGCCGTTATACATCCAGATACAGTCGATTCTTATACAAAATGGATTTTATGGTACCATAATTATCTGATGACGTGCTTGTTATAATGCATCACTGAGATGCATTAAACCCCTTTTTGTGAGAACATGGCTAAAATAAATGATTATCCCTTGATAACTGTGAAAGAACTCAAAAAAGGAAATAGTGAAATTTAATGTCTCGGATAAAGCACTTTGTTATTTAATAAAACTTTTTTTCTGTTAAAAGGACGGGCATAAAAAAAAAGAAAACAAGTAATATGAAAGCGTAGACCCATTGGTTATCATCCAGGAAGAAAAGGGTTAATATTATTCAAAAGAATAAAAGGGTGATCCATCAAGACATTATTTTTCACTCTGAAAACAATTTACCAAGCTCTTTTAACAGTTTGAAATCGGCAGCTTGTCAAATATAATGGCTAATTAAGATCTTCAAAGATCGTAACTTTAACCCTTCACCAAACAATCCCGAGTATCAACGATCCTGACTTAAAAGGCCTTAGAAAACATTGTGGGAAAAGGAGAAAGTGTTGGTATTCAGCACTTCCTCCTTTTCTCACAATGTCTTTTTCTTTAATCAAATACAAGTCCAATCATTCGAGTCACATTTAATTTGTCGTCTTCAAATGCTTTTAGAATGGACAAGTCTAAAATTCTGTCATAGGGCGAAGGGTCCATACCTAAAGGTATCGGTGCCCCGGGGCGTCACATACTGACATCGTCAACATAACTTTGACAGTTTTACGGCCATTTGCTTTTATCTTTTATTATCGTTTATCACCCATCAATATTTCCTTCTATTACGTAATCACATCGCCTAGATAAATGCGTGCACTTAATGGTCAGTATTCCGTGCGAGAACATTACATTATAACTTACTCAACTTGAGACACCTGTGAGAGTGACACCTATCAAGATTTAAATCGCTGTTGGGAGGTCGTTCAGGGTTCAAAGGAGTCCTACATGCCCCAGACTGCGGATAAGAGAGTGTGCAGTTATGTATATAGAGAAATCACATGTAGCGAAACTTGGATGAAACAGGTCGTGTAAAGCTCATTCTCGTTTTACACACCCATATACCGATGGCTTACCGTCTTATACTTTGATAAGGAACATGGCTACCCTGCGAGAGCAGTTGATGGAACTAGTGCAGGATTCTAACGATGGATTTTTTGAACTCGGAATGCAAATTGTACCAGGGTATGGAAGCACTACTTTTTTTTTTCTGTTACCTGTGTATCGTCTTCCTATCGTTTGTGTTGCATAGTTTACATCGGTGTGTTTATTATACATGTGATACGCCTACGTATTTTTATTTTCTGTGTGTTCTAGATAGATCGTTTACCCGTAGAATGTCACACTTTCCTTCATCTACTTCGTGCAAGCGCTTTTTTACTGCTCCCGTTTGACGGGTTCTACACGGCTCAGTGGTTAATGTGTTGAAATAGCAGGTCCGAGTTCCAGGGTTGGATCCTCATCCGCTGGGATTTGACGAAAATTTCCCTAGACTTCGCAATATGAACTACTGAGCCACTGCCTAGTAAAGCCACATGTCCAAGAGATTCGTTGCTGTTGCGGGAAATCGGATAATGTTGAAGGCGGCGTTCAACACTACGAAGTGTTTGGCAGTTTTAGATTTATGTGTACATGTATATGTTCCGCTGACTGGTTGTTACCAAGGTAAACTGAAGCGCTTTTTGATATATATATAATAGTCCGCGCAGGCTGACCTGGGCCGAAACTTTTCGCTATTGGTCAATTTTCTACATGTCAAAGGACCATTCTACCTCAGGATTCAGTTCTTTGTTTAACCGTTTCCCAAACGACAAATTTTGGACTGGTCCAAATTGAAAGAGTTTGCAGACGACAATTTTAAATTTGATGAAAATGACAGAAAGTTCTCCAAAGGGTAGAAAACACTGTGGGAAAAGGAGAAATTGCTCGTTACGAGCAATTTCTCCTTTTCCCACAGTGTTTTCAAAAGACTTGTACTGCAGACACGTGAAAACCAGGGCTTGTTTGGGAAAGGGTTAAGAAAAGTGGGTATTATGGATCCATAATTATGTGACTTTTTTCTTGTTATCATACATCACGGAGATGCATTAAGTCCCCATTTGCTAGAGCATGGCTCATATTTTTTTCTGAAAGGCAGTGAGTGATCATTGGTTAGCCATTTCCTTTTGTTTTCATGCAAATGTCATTGATGGCATTTTATCGTTTCTCAAAAGGAGATCCGTGCACTGCGCGTCCTGGGTGCCCGACAGTTGCCATCTACTTCTTTAGCTGCAAAGTTTTCCAAATAGTCTACCATAGTTGTATCCTAAGATCAATGCTTGAGCCTTGGAGGTCATTCTTAGTATGTTAACCCATATCCTTCCAAATAGCTTAAATGAGACTTTCAAGCCGATTGTAAAAACCAAAATGTTGGTATTTCAAAGTTATGGAGGTTGAGAAAATATCTCCATATCGGACAGTGTAGATCCAAGATCAGACTGCACATTCTGTGCAGTCTGATCTTGATCTGCACTGCCCGCAAAAGGTCCGTGAGTTGCGCTTAGCAGCCTAAAGGTTAACATTTCGTTGGGGTCAATGATCGGATTTGAAAACACGAAACTAGGACTCATATCAAACTGTGAATGAAGGCCAGTTTCCAAAAACGTGCTTGATCGTAGCTATTGATTGATTTGCCATTTCTTTGGCGTCGCCACTGGTTGCCAATGTTGGCGAAGCCGCCTGAAGGCTGTTGACTTTGAAGCGGCGGATAGTGCAAGATACAGGACAGCCCATCCGAATAAGATATGCCCGAATCTGTAGTTACTTGTTTGGTTTATAGCAGCGTCACACGGGACCTCGCTTTAGCGACTCGTCCTTAGGTGGGGCTCGAACCCACAACCTCGGATGGCCTGAGACCTGATGTTTATGAGTTCTACGCCCTACCAATTGAACTTTTCGGGCTGGTCTAGGGTCAAAGCTATTCAGGAGAGTAGGCTTATATAAGTTTCTTGAGAACCACTGTTGTTTTTCAACAGTTTGATTGATTCAAATGGACTTTCCTCAAACCACACTGTATACTGTAAAATAGTGCTCAATGAGGAGAGACGGAGGGCCTTTGGGTTTTGGTTGTTCTTTTAAGTTCGTGGGGTTTTGGGGAGGACTTGAAATTAGCTGAGTCACTCGTCGACTTTGTGAAATGTTGAATTGTTATCGATTTAAGTTGGTTTTGACTTTGAAAATTTCTAGAGATTGACATGTTCTGAAGACAGAATTTGACTGTAAATATAACTGAAATGTAACCAAACTTGGTGCGTTGATTTAAATGAACTTTATTAAAAACTATACGATCGCGACTACGCCACAAATAGTGCAATACATACGTGTACGCCGTCTTTAGAAGAAAGCGTGTGAACTTTTTACAAAACAAACCCGTTTTTTGTTTTACAAACCAAAAGAAGCCTGTTGAAAACATCTTTGGAAAATGGAAATGCTGGAAACAGATTTTTTTCCTTCTCTCACGATTTTTTATCGTCATCAGAACCACATTTAATTTGTCGTATGCGAATTGCTTTCAGTTTGAACATGTTCAGAATTTGGTCACATGGCAATTTAAGCATTAATCACGCGAACGATTTCTATACAACGTCTGTCGTGCAAACATTCCAGAGATCGTTATCAGATGTGAAATAAACGGTCCGACATGTGCATGTACCCTGAATGAGACGGTGATAACCTTTTTTTTTTTTTTTGCGGACAGTGTAGATTAAGATCAGACTGCGCAAATCATGCAGTCTGTTTGTGGATCTATTTTTGGATTCACACTGTCTATCAGTAACTATTGTGGGAGATTTCGGAAAAAAAGTAATGACTCGGGAAATTGCAACGTTGTGCCCCCATCCCCTTTGCCGACGAAATGTTTATCGCTAAAGGGTAAACAAATTTTCTGTAAACCCTTTACCACAAAACCTGATGAAAATCTCCGCAGGAAACATGGAGGGCCAAGTAGAAAAGGCTGGTAACCAGGATTTTCTCTATTTCCAACAATGTTTCCCACCATTTCGGAAATAAATTTCAATTTTTCAGTGACTTTATTTTGTCGTCTGCAAATGCTTTGAATCTGTTCACGTCTAAAAGTTTGTCGTTTGGTAAAGAGGTAAACCGTTTGTTCTACATTGTGCATCTGTTTTTAGTAACTGCATATTGTCGACTGTAGACTATTTTCTTTTTACAGTTTGCAACAGAGTTCTTCCGAAACTTCCTGTTTGGATTGATTGATTGATTGTATGGTGTTTAACGCCGTTTTCAACATTATTTCAGTTATACCACGGCGGCCAGTGCACCTATCCATGCTTTCCTGGAGTTCTTTTACCAGTACTCCGCACAATATTCTTTCCAAGCCACTGGCTGCTTTCCCACATAGCCATCGTCGAAACAATGGTCAGCGGTGAGAGAGGAATGAATCCTGTCGCGATGACTATCATCAATCCTCGGAAAGAAATTGGCCAAGCCGGGGATTCCTGTTTGGAATAGCAGTTTCTCCATGAGCCACAGTGTTTAACCCTTTACCTTGTCCAAATTGAAAGCATTTGCAGACGACAATTTCAATGTGGCTCAAATGGTGCATTTTTTCTTTGATAGGGTAGAAAACATTGTGGGAAAAGGAGAAAATGCTGATTACCAGTATTCTCTCCGTTTCCCACAATGTTTTCAAAAGGTTTCTTTCCCCAGGGTCGTTAAAAGTGGGGATTGTGCGGTAAGAGGTTAACTCTCTACCAAAGTTTTGTCCAAATTAACCCTTTCCCGAACGACAAATTTTGGATTGGTCAAAATTGAAAGAGTTTGCAGACGACAATTTTAAATTTGATGAAAATGGCAGAAAGTTATCAAAAAGGGTAGAAAACACTGTGGGAAAAGGAGAAATTGCTCGTTACGAGCAATTTCTCCTTTTCCCTTAGTGTTTTCAAAAGACTTGTACTGCAGACACGTGAAAACCAGGGCTTGTTTGGGAAAGTGTTCAAAGTATATGCAGACGATAAATGTGGCTGATAGATGTTTTGCCCTTGACAGGGTAGAAAACATTGTGAAAAAAGGAAAAATACATTCCCGCTTTTCCCACAATGTTTTCAAAAGCCTTTTTCCTTAGGGTCGTTTGAGCACGGGAATGCGGTAAAGGGTCAGAACGCATTCATGTATCAGACTGCAGTTTCTAGTTAACGCTTTACCACACAGTTTCGAGTTTTAACGGCCCTGAGGAAATAAAATTTTGTAAACATTGTGGGAAAAGGAGAAAGTGCTGGTTAACAGCATTTTCCCCTTTCCCACAATGTTTTCCAACCTATGAAAGACAAATTTCATGTTTTAAGTAACATCTAATTTGTCGTCAGGGTCTGCAAAAGCTTTTAGTTTGGACAGGGCCTAAATTTTGTTATCTGGTAAAGAGTTAAGCTCTTTCATACCAACTGAATTTTTTTGCTTGCGAATTCTTTCAATTTCTGTCGTCTGGTATTTAACTCTTTACCACACAAGAAAACTGTAGACTTGTATAAATTAAAAATGTTTGCAGATGACAATTTAAATGAGACTCAAATGAGGAAATTTGTCTTTGCTAGGGTAGAAAACTTTGTGGGAAAAGGAGAACATGCTGGTTACCAGCATTTTCTCCTTTTCCCACAATGTTTTCAAAAGGCTGCTTTCTTAGGGTCGTTAAAACACGGGATTGTGTGGTAAAGGGTTAAGAGTTTTAGATATCGGAATACAACATAACCATGTTTTTAGAGATAACATGACGGCCTCAACGGATCGCTGCTTTGCAAGGGGCATCATTTGGTTTGTTTTGAATTTAAAACCGTTTCAAGTCTAGTTATGTTGCACTTATCCACGCTTTCCCGGGGTTTCTTTTCCCTGTACTTTTTTTCCCAGGCCGCCTGTTGCTTTCCAACACGACCATCGTCGAAACAATAATCAGTGTTGAGAGAGGAATGACTCTATCGTCATTAGTCCTCGGAGAGAAATACGATAAACACCTACGCCGAAAAGAAAAAGAGTTAGCGCTTGAATTGCATATCAATATTAAGACAAAAGAATACAAACATCTGGCGTACAGGAAATTGACAATAAAGTCCCAAGTAGAAAGATAAACCCCTACAGTATGGAAGGGGATATCCGCCATTTCAATCATTATTCATGATGAGACTTTCATTCTTCCTGATGAAATTTTCAACTATGTTTTACAATTTTTACGTTGACTTACAATTACGTTTTGCCTATTATATTGTCTATGTTGACATTTAAATTACTTTTTTTGTTACTTCATTTTACAACAAACTATTTTTTATCTAATTCTATCATTTTTAATTCTTCATTTAACCCTTCCTAATATATTTGAGACATTTAATTTCATATCGACATCCTTAACACAACGAAAAAGATCGATGTTTAAATTATAAATTATCAACCAAAAGAGTTTTACTAAAAATCATTTCAAAAGTTTTAATTTCCAGTTTATAATGACAACAAGGACAAGTAAAAGACAAACGACGAAATTGAATTCTTCTTTGCGCTGAAATTTGGCCCTTCTAAAATATGGGAGGTAACTCTTAAAAAAACGACTGCTCCCCTGCACGGTGCTACGCTATATTTTTCCCAAGGAAACAAGTCCGCCTGTAAGCAGATGTGTAGTGTGAAAGTCCGTGGTGGTATGGATCACTTTGACAGAGGTAAAATACCGGCAGGCGTGTAGGTTTTTCGGCCAGCAGGGTCGCAATTTTTTGCGACTTACGTCACTTTCAAATGCTTAAATCTAAGACCATACTTTTAAAAGTTAGCCCACTTTCAATTAGTGGGTTATGATAAGTATAGCTGGAAGTTTGTGTGTGCCAAATTTGAAGCAATTCGAAATTTTGACAGTTACCTCTCATTGACCGGGTCGCACCTCGGACGTTTGGGTTTGAAAACAGATTTTTTTTTTTTTTGGGGGGGGGGGGTCAAAACCCATTAAATTGGGTATCAAAATGTTCGTCTTGATCCCCTGAGTCCACCTATGTCAAAGAGGAAGAGATTGGTGCATATATGAGCAGTCTGCACTATCCAGAAGGATTATAAAAGAATGAAAATTAAAGACAGACTGTCTGTAGGTGCAATCTGATCTTGGGCTGCACTTTCATTCAGTTAAAAGTGGAGTATAGTGAGACTGCATGTATGTGCAGTCTGATCTTAGGCTGCACTCTCCACAAACACCATAAGAAAAAATGTTGAAAGACATTGAAGGTTCGAGCTTTAGAACAAGACTGCAGTCTGATCTTAGGCTGCACTCTTCACAAACACCATAAGAAAAATGTTGAAAAGATATTGAAGGTTGGAGCTTTAGAACAAGACTGCATGTATGTGCAGTCTGATCTTGGGCTGCACTCCCATTCAGTAAAGAGTGGAGTATAAGATCAGACTGCATGTTTTTGCATTTAGCTCTAAGGCTGCAATTTTCACTGTCATGAAGTGAACAAAATTTTGAAAAATTTTGTCCTTTGAAAGAGGATGGGTAGCCGTAGAAGAGACTAAGATCAGACTACATATAAGAGCAGTCTGATCTTGACCTGCACTATGTACAAAGATTATGAAGGAAAGAAAATAAGTAAAGACAGGTACAGACAGGGACTAAGTGGGGCTGCACTTTCATTCAGTAAAGAGTGGAGTATAAGGTCAGAATGCATGAATGTGGAGTCTGATCTTAGGCTGCATTCTCCACAAACAGCATTTGAAAAATGTTGTAAAGATATATTGAAGAGTGGAACTTTAGAATAGACTGCATGTATGTCCAGTCTGATCTTTGGTTGCATTCTTATTCAGTTAAGAGTGGAGGTTAAGATCAGCCTGCATGTTTGTACAGTCTGATCTTCAACTTCAGTCTTCAATAACATGAAGGGAACCCAATGTTGAAAAGATTTGTCCTTTGAAAGGATATGGTCCTTTGAAAGAAGATGGGAAGCTGTAGAAGAGAGTGTAGGTTAAGATCAGCATATATGAGCAGTCTGATCTTGGCCCACACTATCTGCCCTCTATTCTTCTAAGTATATTGCTGGAATGGTCTAAAATTTGTCATTCCAGTCTGATCTTGGGCTGCACTACCAGCATTCTCAATCGGTTAGGACTGGAAGTTAAGATCAGCCTGCATGTTTATGCAGTCTGATGTCAGACTGCACTCTTCAATAACATAAAGAAAACCAAATCTTGACAAGATTTGTCCTTTCAAAGAAGATGGGTTAGGGTTAGGAGAAACTGCAGATTAAGATCAGACTACATATATGAGCAGTTTGATCTTGGGCTGCACTGTCTACAAAGATAATGAACGAAAGAAAAATAAGTAAAGACAGACTGCATGTAGGTGCAGTCTGGTCTTCGGCTGTATTCTCATTCATTAAAGAGTGGAGGTTAAGATCATCCTGCCTGTTCGTGCAGTCTGATCTTAGGCTGCACTCTACACAAACACCATTTGAAAAATGTTGGAGACATATGAATAAATAAAAGACCAAAGACACAACTTCGTCTTTTTAAGCAATGACTTTACTCTCCAAACGGAAGAAGAAACGTGTTGGCTATGGTTTTATATTGTCCTTTTAAAAGGTACCCTGTAGATTTAAGCCCCGCCCAGAAGGAGGGATTTTGTTCGCTTCCCTCTATTCTTCTAAGTATATTGCTGGAATGGTCTAAAATTTGTTGTTCGAGTCTGATCTTGGGCTGCACTGTCTGCATTCTCATTAAGTGAAGAGTGGAGGTTAAGATCAGCCTGCATGTTTGTGCAGTCTGATCTTAGACTTCAGTCTTCAATAACATGAAGAAAACCAGCATGCTGAAAAGATTTGTCCTTTGAAAGAAGACGGGTTAGGGTCAGGAGAGAGTGCAGATTAAGATCAGACTGCATATATGAGCAGTCCGATCTTGGGCAACACTATCTACCCTCTATTCTTTTGAGTATATTGCTGGAATGGTCTACAATTTGTCGTACCAATTAGATCTTGGGCTGCACTATCAGCATTCTCATTCAGTTAAAAGTGGAGGTTAAGATCAGCCTGCATGTTTGTGCAGTCTGATCTTACATTGCAAGAAATAAAAGAAAATAAAAACTGTTAAACAGCCTTTATTTGCTGAAAAATAACATTCTCTTCATAACTTTTTACCAGATTAACCCTTTACCACACAGTCACGACTTTTAAATTAACAACCCTGAGAGAGAAGCCTTTTGAAAACATTGTTGGAAAAGGAGAAAATGCTGGTAACCAGCTGCTGGTAACCAGCATTTTCTCCTTTTCCCACAATGTTTTGTTCCCTTCTCAAAACACATTTTAATTTTTCAGTCACATTTATTTCGTGGTCTACAAAATTCTTTGAATTTGGACCAGTCTAAAATTATGTTGTTTGGTGAAGAGTTAAACATTAACACTTGAAAATCAGACATTTTAGATTTTTTTTTTCTTTAACATCAGACATATTTGACTTGTTTCTTTCTTTGAAAGCATTGTGGGAAAAGGAGAAAATGCTGTGTTCTACCCTTCTCAAACTTTTAACAACCCTGAGAGAGAAGCCTTTTGAAAACATTGTGGGAAAAGGAGAAAATGCTGGTAACGAGCATTTTTTCCTTTTTGCACAATGTTTTCTACCCTTCTCAAACTTTTAATTACACTGAGAGAGAAGCCTTTTGAAAACATTGTGGGAAAAGGATAAAATGCTGGTAACCAGCTGCCGGTAACCAGCATTTTTTCCTTTTCCCACAATATTTTGTACCCTTCTCTAAACACATTTTAAATTTTAAGTCAGTTGTGGTCTGCAAATGCTTTGAATTTGGACCAGTGTAAAATTATGTTGTTTGGTAATGAGTTAAACATTAACATTTGAAAATCAGGCAATTTAGTTTTTTTTTTTTTAACATCAGACATATTAGACTTGTTTCTTTCTTTGAAAGCATTGTGGGAAAAGGAGAAAATGCTGGTAACCAGCATTTTTTCCTTTTCCCACAATGTGTTCTACCCTTTTCATAATTTTAATGACCCTGAGAGAGAAGCCTTTTGAGAACACTGTGGGAAAAGGAGAAAATGCTGATAACCAGCTGCTGTTAACCAGCATTTTCTCCTTTTCCCACAATGTTTTCTACCCTTCTCAAACTTTTAATTACCCTGAGAGAGAAGCTGTTTGAAAACATTGTGGGAAAAGGAGAAAATATTGGTAACCAGCTGCTGGTAACCAGCATTTTCTCCTTTTCCCACAATGTTTTGTACCCTTCTCAAAACACATTTTAAATTTTCAGTCTTTGACTATCAGACATATTAGACTTGTTAGGGTTTTTCTTTGACTACCAGACATTTTAGATTTTTTTTTTAATTGACTATCAGAAATTTTAGTGTTTTTTCTCAAGCACACATTTTAGAGCCTTGTTTTGACTATCACACATTTTAGAGTCTTGTTTTGACTAGTAGTTTATCACACATTTTAGAGTCTTGTTTTGACTAGTAGTTTATCACACATTTTATAGTCTTGTTTTGACTAGAAGTTTTTTATTTTTTTCTGTCGTTCAGTCATAGGCCACTGTCTTGAGCGTCAGTCTTTTAGTCTGTCTGTTTTGGTCTGTTTGAATACTTTATTAAGTTCCTAATTTTGTCCACAATCTGTTTTGCAGTCAGCTGTCCGTAACGCGTCGGTCGTTTAGTCATAAGGTATTTGACTTTCTTCATTGTAGGTGGCTCTCCTGTCCTAATGTCAAAGTCCTGTCTAATAATGTCAGTCATTTCCTGGGTCATAAATTGTCGTTTTCTCTGCCTTATCTGCTCGAGCACCTCATCCTGCTGAGCCTGGACCCTAGCCTGTTCCTGCCTCCTGTCCTCATATTCATCCATTTCCCTTCGAAACTGAACTTGTTCCTCTGATGGTCTAGGGTCCAGGCTCTGCAGGAGGGGTGAGGGAGATGGGGTCGAGACCGTCAAACCATCATGTTCGTCCGTTGTCAGGTATGCGTCAAACTGGTTTGCAATCAGGGCAAGCACCACTGTCAGAAAGTCCATCTGCTTGCTGGAGGCCCCCAAGTTAATCAAGTTCAACACCATGCTAACTATGTCCATTCCATATTTCATTTCAACGCCAGTCCTGAGGGCCTCCAACAAGTAGAAGGCTTCCGTCATCATCTTATGTTTTCTGTCAGTCTCGTCTGCCTGGGCCCGTCTCAGTATCCGAGACTAATCAAGGTCCATAACAAAGGTCAAAACTGTCTTATAAAAGTCTGTCCTCTTCTCTGGTAATTCTAGTCTTGAGAGCAACCTTTGCGTCAGTCTGGAATTGTCACCGAAATTAGAACCGTCCATCACATTTGTCTTCGTGGAAGTCTGATTTGGGCCTGGGGTCTCATAAGTCACAGTCTGGTTCGAGGAAGTGTCACTGTGAGACGGGCTCGTCGGGGTCCGGTTAGTCACAGTCAGGCTCCACGGGTTCTTGTCAGTGTCTGTCGCTGTCCTTGAGACCTTCTGTCCGCCCCCGTAGAAGTCCTGTATTTTCGTTACTGTCCGGACGGAGGTCCCAATTTTGTCTATAAGTCTGTAGTGTGTGTCAGCCGTCGTCCGTCTATGGCAGAGTAGTTCTGCCAGGTCGTCGGCGATCAGGGGGTCGTGCTGTTGCATGTCGGTCATCAGTCCTTTCCTGTTGATGGTACAGGAAAACCATCCGTACTTAGAGTACCTGCTAGCAGTCCATGCTCGATTTAGACATCGGTTGACCAATGAACTGCTATCGAATGCTCTCCCCCGTTCGTAAACAGTCGGTCAGTGTCCGGGTGTAGCTGTGTCTGAAGGTCCTCAAGTCGTTGGTACAAGGCCTCAGACACCGTGACTACCTCAGAGCCCGCGGTGCCTGAGGTCTTGTGCATTGTAACCAGGATGCAGAAGAACGTCCTGTCATCTTTCGTCTCTTCCATCGAGTCTTCTAAGGCTGTCAGCGTCATGTTGGTAACGACGGACGGCCTGCATCCGTTGGTCATATTGACCCCCATCACCAGGCAGTCCATCAGACGGTCAAGGTGGTCATGTCTGTCCTTGTCCGTCATCTAGTCGGCTGAGGTAACGTTATCGTAGTAGTCTGAAGTCCAGTATGTCCGTCTGGCTTCGGGCCACAGAAGTGATGCCAAATCCCTTGCCGCCACTTCCGCCTTCCGTTCCGCTGCCCTGGTCCTGAGGGACCAGATGAAGACCTGGATGGTGAGGCTGGTCTGGTTCCACCAACCCTGAATGCCTAACACCTCTAAGAAATCCAGAAACTTTAGGAGGGATGTGAAGTGGGACTTCAAAGTTCCTACAACCATCACATCCCTCTGCCTCCCCATCCAGGCCGAGACCAGTCCTTGCAGGAACGTGTCCAGTCCGTCCATGCCCGTTTCTGTCTCGTCTGTCGTGTGTGGTTGGTTGCATTCGCAGCTGTAATGGCTAACCCACGTTAGGGGTTAGCCAATGTCTGAATCTTCATGTATTCTCCTGAAAGGGAAAGAAATAGTTGTTAGCCGATAAAGTCAATGCAACAGGACGCAATCCTGCCTCATGTTAGAAGCCGCCAGTGGTTTGGAATGAATATTGTGCAGAGTACTGGTAAAAAGAAAATCCAGGACAGCATGGATAGTTGCACAGGTCTGCAGGACCTAGCTGAAATATTGTTGAAAATGGCAGGTAGGGAAGCCGCCAGTGGCTTGGAAAGAATAATGTGCTGAGTACTGGTAAAAGAAAATCCCAGAGAGGATGGATAGGTGCACTGGTCGCCAGGACATAACTGAAATAGTGTTGAAAACGGCAGGTGTGCAACCCGGCAGCAGCTTGGAAAGAATATTGTGCGGAGTACTGGTAAAAAGAAAATCCAGGACAGCATAGATAGTTACACTGGTCGCCGGGGCATAACTGAAATAGTATTGAAAACGGCGGGTAGGGAAGCGGGTAGGGAAGCCGCCAGCGGCTTAGAAAGAATAATGTGTGGAGTACTGCTTAAAGGAAATCCAGGAGAGCATGGATAGGTGCACTGGTGGTCAAAAAGGGAAAAATTAGAGGAGTAGGAGACAGATTTTCTGGCTGTCAGACTATTAATAACTGCTATATATTTTAATACTTTTTGTACTGGCATTAACCCAGTTCTCGCCAAGTACCAGTTCTCACCAACTTATGTCTTACACGGCTTTACAAAGGTCCATTCTCTGTAGTCTAAGGTGCAAATCCCTATTTTTGCTTCTCTGAGTATGTGCAGGCTTTGCCCCATTCCTACATGCAATAAACAAAGTGTCGCTACGCCGTGTTTTCCAAGTCTATTCCGGTCTTTTCCGGTCCATTCATGTCTATTCCGGTAATTCCATATACCGGTCTATGCCTGATCCGGAGAATTTTACGTACCGGTAAAAAAATGCATTTTTTCAACGGGTTAACTCTGTATACACGTAACGAAATTGTAGAAAATGGAATTCAGCTGAAATTTCTTTTTTCCCCTTTTCTCTTCACACATAACAAAATAAACAGATGAGCAACATTCATGTGATAAATGCGGTCGGCTACGGCGGTAGCTCAGTCAGTGGTACATCGCTCACACTTTTAGCGTAATACCTGCGTTCGAATCACAAACCTGTCTCACCTCTCCCAAGTTGATTCAACACTAAATCAATGAGAGATAATGTTATGTATACATACCTGTCCAACGCTTGGTAGGTATCATCATGTCCTGCCACATCTAAGGTTCCGGAAATCTGAGTAAAATAGCGCAGCACCGTTAACCTTGAGGGAGAATTTAGTTTCTCAGTGGCGACCCCTGTCGTAATAATGAGATGTGGTTCCCTGCTTCAGATTATCCTTATTGCATTATGCTTGTTTACATTGGTATTTACGTTGTGCTTGTTTGTATTACACTTGTTATCTTGTATTGTTGAAGTAACTTTTGTTAAAATAATAACAATGTTGATATGAGATTAAATGTCTCAAATATTATTAGGAAGGTTGAATGTATAATTAAATATGATGGAATTAGATAGAATAGTTGATTGTAAATTGAAGTAACAAAAAAAGTAATTTAAATGTCGACATAAACAATTAAATAGGCAAAACGTAATTGTAAGTCAACGTTAACATTGTAAAACATAGTTGAACATTTCATCAGGAATAATGAAAGTCTCATCATGAATAATGAGTGAATTGGCGGATATCCCCTTCCATACTACAGGGCCTCTGATTGCCAGGTGATGTTGCCCTTATATTGACCGAATTATCGCCTAAATATCAATTGCCTTTGATCTCTACAGTTAAAAAAAAATTGATTTTTAAGGCTGGCCCTCTTTTTTTCAACATTAAACTGAGCATTCTGTTGCAAAAGGGGGCAGAATGCATCTCCATCATGCAATTATACCATGCAAGTCATTACATAGTTTGGGGTCTATAAAATCCGCCTTTTCTTACAATCGACGTACAATCGACTGGATCTGGAGGTAGAATTGTCCTTTGACATGCAGAAAATTTGCCAAAGGCAAACAGATTTCGACCCAGGTCAGCCTGTGCGGACTACGCAGGCTGACCTGGGTCGATACTTCTTGCAAATGCATTTGCCCCCTTTTCACAGCGCATGGCTCAACTTTAACCTTGTACCAAACAATCATATCCCTTCCAAAAAAATCTTATCGTTTGAGCCACATTTAATTTACCGGCTGCAAATGCTTTCATTTTTAACTCTAAACCGAACGACAAAAAGTTGTACTCGACCAAATTGAAAGTATTCGCAGACGACAACTTAAATGTAGCTCAAATGACGATTTCTATCTTTGATAGAGTAGAAAACAAAGGAAGAGATGTCGGTTACCAGCATTTTCTCCGTCAAGTTCCCACAATGTTTTCAAAAGTCCTCTTCGTCGGGGTCATTAAAACTGGAGACTGTGTGATAAAGGGGTCCAGAATGTTGTCGTTTTACTTGATCTACACTGCCTGCAACATTATCTTCATTTATGAAAGTCACTTTTACACTTTACTAAACCGATTAGTAAAGTGTAAAAGTGCCTTTCACAACTGAAGATAATGTTGCAGGCAGTGTAGATCAATACGAGACTGCAGACTACGGTATGGAAGAGCCTTCCAAGCGCTTAATTTATACTTTCCCAAACGACAAATTTTGGACTGGTCCAAATTGAAAGAGTTTGCAGACAATAATTTTAAGTTTGATGAAAATGGCAGAAAGGTCTCAAAAAGGGTAGAAAACACTGTGGGAAAAGGAGAAATTGCTCGTTACATTTCTCCTTTTCCCACAGTGTTTTCAAAAGACTTGTACTGCAGACACGTGAAAACCAGGTCTTGTTTGGGAAGGGGTTAACTCCTTGCCAAACTTTAAAATTTTAGTCTTATCAAAATTGAAACAGAAAGCATTTGCAGACAACAAATTAAACGTAGTTGAAATTGTT
Source organism: Tridacna gigas (assembly GCA_945859785.2). Classification (NCBI taxonomy): domain Eukaryota; kingdom Metazoa; phylum Mollusca; class Bivalvia; order Cardiida; family Cardiidae; genus Tridacna; species Tridacna gigas. The sequence continues at coordinate 36,481,516 of OX244029.2, forward strand.
TGTGAAAGTGTAGAAAACCTTGTGGGAAAAGGAGAAAATGCTGGTTACCAGCATTTTCTCCTTTTCCAAAGAGGTTTTCAAAAGGTTGTTTCCTCAGGGTCGTTAAAACTCGGAATTGTGTTATAAAGGGTTAACACAAGATAGGTTGCGGACAGTATAGAACAAGATCAGACTACAGTCTAATCTGGAATATACGCTAGATGCGCTACTTCGTAACACAGTTTTGCCAAATTTGACATTGAAATATTTCGGCTGTTTATTCTATTTTAATAAGCTAATGTTATTAATGAGTCGCTCCAAGGGTTAACCTTTAACCTGCTAAAGGGGTTAACTCTTTACCAAACGACAAAATTTTAGACTGGTCCAAATTGAAAGCATTTGCAGACGACAAAATAAAGGTGATTGAAAAACTGAAATTTGTCTTGGGAAGTGTAGAAAACATTGTGGGAAAAGGAGAAAATGCTGGTTACCAGCATTTTCTCCTTTTCCCACAATGTTTTCAAAAGGCTTCTCTCTCAGGGTCGTTAAAACTCGGGATTGTGTGGCAAAGAGTTAAATGAAACTTAGCTGATAGTAAAAACCCGAATGAGTCGAAACTTTTTGCAGATGCATTTCTCCCCCTTTTCACAGAGCATGGCTCATTTAAATGATCCTTTTTCCTTTGAAATAGCTCTACACATGTATATATGTTCTGCACATGGAGGGAATCGGGACCATTCTGGAATGGTCCTGCGCAAAGTGGGAAGTAGGAATTCGCACTTTGTTGCGCAATTCTAGAATTGTATCGGTGCGCAGAGGATTTTATCGATTTTTTTTTATTGATTAACCGCGTAGTTAGAGTCTCTTCGCAAAATGGGAATGCCTGGGACGAATTTTGACAGTAGGCTTTAATCGAATATTTAAATGGACTGGAAAATGTGTCTGGCGATGTGCTTTTTACTTATAAATATTTGTCGTAGCTTTTGGAATGCTGAGCAAAGCCTTGGCTGTTTTTGTGGTGAGTGTAACCTCAAGATTAAAACCAGACTGCACAGGACGTGAAGTCCTAACTCGGATCTACATACACTCTTGCATTTTGTGAGATATTCTGGCCCGGAATGGTCTTTCAGTTGCAAGATCCGTTTTCCGGACTAAAATTGTGCAAATTCATTTCAGAGCTCCAGCAGTTTACCGCTTTAGAAAACATTGAAGGAAATTGATCAATTTCTAATTTCCATTTAATTCCCTTATCAATAAAATTGATTGTTTTCCCCTCTCTCTTTAATCACCAATGTGTTTCTGTTTCGCTTGGTGGTTAGGAAAAATTGACTTGTACCTGATCTAAAATTAACCTCTGCCGTAACGGATCAAGGCGCGGAGATAAATTATAAACGAAAATAGGTCTCAGATTTGAAAAAGGTGGAAGATTTTATATTCACCATTTTTTTCCGCCTAAGAGGGTTTATTCTATGTGACATTTCTTTCCTTAAACATTATGTACATTATTTTCCTGATTAAGATTTCCATTGCAAATAATGCACCAAGAATGAACACACTGTCCCACTAGTACGCCCATACAGTTTATCACCTTCGAAAATTCGAAATAGGAGCAATTGCTCATGTACATGTAATTGCCTTTGACCTACCCAATCTTTCACTATTGTTAAATTTTCACGGTCTTTTTAGGTCTGAGGCCAGCCTCTACAATGTTGAATTAAGACTCTCGAATGTAGCCGGAACAAAATGCGTATCAAACCTGAATACAAAAAAAAAAAAGTGAAAAGTCGTAACCCTGTACAACACGAGTTTAACCCTTTACCAGACGACAGAATTTTTGCCTTGTCCAAATTGAAAGCATTTGCAGATGACAATTTGAATGTGGCTCCAATGGTGCAATTTTTCTTTGATAGGGTAGAAAACATTGTGGGAAAAGGAGAAAATGCTGGTTACCAGCATTTTCTCCTTTTCCTACAATGTTTTCAAAAGGCTTCTTTCCCAGGGGCGTCAAAAGGCGGCATTATGCGATAAAGGGTTAAATGACACTCAATAAATAGACTTTTGAAAACACAGCGGGAAAAAGGATAAAATGCTGGTAATTAGCATTGTCTCCATTTTTCACAATATTTTCTGTCCTTCTGAAGACAGTATTCAATTTTAAGTCATATTTATTTTGTACAAGAAATGCTTACATTTGGACAATCAAACCAGAATATTGTTGTTTGGTACAGAGTTAAATAGCAAGTAATGGATTAAAGAAGTATTTCAGATACAGGAGAAAAAAGATGTTGACGAGATTCCGAATTTACTTACATTCTCATGAAGCCGAATTTATCTTCGGCAATAATGGCATAACACTGTTTTTTCCTATTCTAAACCAAACCGTATATGTTTTTGGTTGCGACTCTTCTAGAGAGCATTTCATTTTGCAGACGGGAAATTAGAAAAAAAAATTATCTGGCTTAAACGGTGAGATTTGTCCCTTGAAAGATGGAATACAGTAAAATACAGTAAAATCTCGGTAGTTCGTAGTGCAAGGGACCGGAGTATTTTATTCGGACTAAACGCAGTATGAACCAAAAAGCATGACTGGGGTCGGGTATTTTCGGTGCCATATATATACGGAAATAGACATGTCTTGCAGTACCCTGAACCAGTACCGATTATACATCTATATCTCCCGTTCCTTCAACCTCAAGGCTTAATCCTATGTCTTTTATGTGCTTGTCTCTCTGCTTACCTAGCGAAGACAAAAAAAAAAAAAACATCGGAGCAAGCTTCCGAATCGGGGGTAATCTCACGTGACCGTCGGAAACAAGAAAATTTAATTATCTTTATTTTTCATCCATCTATAAATACTTGTTCATCACAATAAACTATATGAAACAAATTTATCCACTGTTTTTGCGTTTTTTGAATTCCGTCGGAGTGATTTCCCTTTCTAGAGATCAAATCACCCAGAGAATATTGTGGACAAAGAAGAAATGCTGATTTCCGGCACATTCTCCCTTTCTCACAATGTTTTCAAAAGCATTCTTTCCCAGTGTCGTTAACATCCGGCATTGTTAAACAAAGGGTAAAATGAAAATCAACAATGTAATACATGTATTTTTTTTCGTCACACATAGTCCCATCAAAACCAACCGAGCGTAACAGTGCCATAAACTATAGATAACACAGTTGAGATTCTCACTTTGTCCAATATTCCTACTTCGCGCACGAGCAATTCTGGAACGGTACTGCGCAAAGTGGGAATTCCCACCTATCGTAACAAAGTAAGAATTCCCTGTTACTGCTAAGTTTTTTTTTTCCCGACTTCATTTTTCAACTGACGTGCTGTTTACCTGATTCCTCCAAAATTTACCTTTTTGTATTCTTTTCAGGTTTACCAGACGAATAAATCCGATCAACTACTTTGGAATTCCAGTCACATGTGAGAGATCAACAAAATACGATGAGAAATTTACAGGCATACCCGACGTCGAAAATTTTGACGAAAAAGATGCTATAGAAGAACAAGAAAGTCAAGCTTCTGGACTAAAGATTAACGCCTTTTGGTCTGAGAATGATAGAATTAAAACTGCATCTCAGACAGCGTCAGTAAATGGTGATACGAACAAGATTACTGATGTATCTGAAACTTTAGATGGGAATGAACAGGATGCATCCATAAAGGACGTATCAGAGGACACAGTAAAATCAACTGACACAGTCGCAGATGTAAAATCCAACCCAATTTGGGATAACACCAATGCTCCATTTTTTCCCTTGAGATGTAAAGATGTGTCTTCGGATAAAACTGATGTTTCTGCCACGTTAGGTAACTGTGTAACAAAAGATACAATGCCAGATGCAAGTGACACCGGATCTTCTTTTTATTCATGCATAGATGCTGACGATGCTTCCGTACAATCCCAGCTTGATGTACAAGATAGTCAAGTGGCCGCGACAACTGATATTTTAGCACCTAGAACGAACATAAACGAGTTTTTACAAATAATCGCAAGATGCAGTCCGATATCAGATGTGTTGAGTTACGACTCGAATGATAGTAAAGACGTTGAGAATGAGCTGGATAGTGAACAAGATATAGAGGAATTCATTATTAATCCATTGACAGATAGAAAAGGTGACAGAAAAAAAGAAGACACGATAAAAAATGCTGGTGTAGGAACTGCAGATAATACATATGAGAGACAAGAAGTGGAAAAAACAAGTGACGAGACATATGCTATGGACATTCAGGCTCACAAAAGTATAAAATATGAGCATTTACCGCCACACAAAAACCAGGAACTGGAATCTTGTGACAAAAGCAAACTGCACTGTAATGACGCAGAATCTGAAAATGTAATAGTGATTTCTCTAACCGAGGAATTAATGCGATCTAAAAGTGTAAATAATAAAGAACAAAGTGAACTCTTAATAAGTGCAGTGCCGAATAGCAAAGGCGCTGAAGGTACTAGTATGTCATACACATCAAATACAAAATCAGATCCACATGAATTGAGTAAACATTGTAACCCTGTTATAGAAATTATAAATGATACGGATGGATCAGAGGCAGATGAAATAGACACTAATTCTGAATTGGGATTTCAACTTTCTGAATGTGAGAAAGGCATTCAAGAACATAACTCAGAAAACATGTTATTTAGAAATATAGCAAACGCTAGACTAAGAAATAAACCTGTAGATGTTCCAACAAATGACAGTGAAGCATGTATAAATAGTCACAAAGAAAAAAGTCAAAATTTGAAAGCACATATCTCCAAAAACAAAGAATATCCCCAAAGTAAAAAGGTGCCAAATGCTAAGGTTCACAACACAAAGAAAATAACAGGAGTTCGAGATAAGAATTTATTTGCCAACATCAGAAAAGGAGAAAAAACAGTAGGTTTAAGAAAATCATTCCTAGCAAAAAAGCAGGCTGATAGTATAAAGGATTTTCAAAATGTGAAAGCAAGGAATACGACTGACATGAAAAGCCTTTCTACAGGAAACCCATCTGGAAAGCGACAGATGGCAAACGGCAACGAAAACAAACTTACTGAGGTAAATGGTCATGACCAAACCAAAGTTCGCTCGCCGGATATCATCAAGAGAAAGTTAAAAGAAAATCGTCCATCGCCGGAAGCAAAAAAGATGAGATTAAATGACCACATGTCGAGCCAAATGGTCGGCAAGGAAAGTCAAAAACCCAAGTTAAGGATTAGTGGAGAGGTTGCGGTGAATGAAATACATCGGAGCAATGAAATCAAAATAATAAAGAAATCTACTTTATTTAGTGAATCTAAAGACATTTTTAAATCAGAAAAGGTAACCTCTAGATCAGAGGGTGTTTTTAAGCCAACACTCAATCCCGGAGAGATGGGAGAGAATGACACACACAAACTCGATGTTATTCGTGGTAAATATCAAAGTTCAGACAAATTGTTACAGGTTTCAGGTAAAATAAATAAGCGTAGACTTGTTGATGATAAAGGCAATACAGCAGCCCAAGCGAAAAGAAAAATGTTAAGAAAATGCCTAGCAGAACAAAAATCTGCAGAAATTGGCAATCCTAGCCTTTACAAGGAGCCTATTCCGGATCGCATTATCAACAAGAATGATAATAGCTTACAGGCGACGCACGATAACTTAAGCGTGTCTCGGAGTGGGTCAAATATGAATATTCATGGAGATAAAAAGTTTATTTCCGCTACAAAAAGTGAAAGAAAAACAGTTACCATAGGAAAAAGTGCGGATCAAGTATTGAGTGATGTAATGAGTAGTTTTCAAAGTTCAAAGTACAAGGTGCAAACGCAAAATGATAAAGGAATGGAAGGTCGTAAACTTTTCAAAGCGTCGGTGAAAGGTAATTTCTCTGAAACCAGACCGTCTTCAAAAAAAATGGCAGTAAGAAGAAAGTTTCATTCTGAAGAAGACGAGAAAAAACAAACTTCCAAAAGCATTGAGAACACTATACCTAAACCAGAGATCTTCGATAACGGTAACCCACCCAAAAATAACAAAGAACTATTAAGTGAACTCCAGGACTACATTGAGAATGTCAAAAAACAAGTATTTGTATCTTTAAATAAGGATGTACGTGAAATTAGATACCAACCAAACTTTAGTCCATATTACAGATGTTATATTTGCAGTGATTTGTTTTTTTCTTCACAAGAACGACTAGATTCGCACAAAAGAGTGTCACACAATATCGAAAAAAGAAATTCGGTAATTAATGAGGAGACTGAAAATGAATTAATGACTTCAAGACGAAACGAGAAGGTTTTGGAAAAGGACAGCGTTGATAAAGACGTCTGGTCAGAATCTGGAAATCCTGAAAGTGTACGACGAGTGCTAAGCACTTTAATCGTGGAGAGTAATTTAGAGGGAAGCATACATGTCGAATCTGAAATGGAAAAGACTACCAGTAATGCCAAAACTAAAACACATCAAGATTCGAAGCTTAAGAAAGATATGAAAAACTCATATTCAGTATGTCATCGATATGAAAAACAAGTTGGAAGGAGTTTAGTGTGCCGCGATACTAGTGCAAATGAAGGGCAAACAGAAACAAGAAAAGGTGTTTCAGGTGATATCCAAGAAGAGATGCAGACAGAGGAAGTCGATAAACAAGAAATCAAAGAAAACAAACACGGAACACCTCTGAAGAATCCGAGCGCTAATAAAAATTTAGGAGGAATTGTGACATGTACAGGTGAATTGAAAGATGATGATGATGATGAAATAAATCAATCAGCTAGAATGCATAATTATGAAAAGGAAGTGGTTTCCGATAAAACAGACAAAACAAGTGTAGTCAGTAGTGATACTAAGCGAGCGAATGATGGCAAAGGAGAAACCTCAAAGAAGAAGATAAGTGAGAGTAAAAATTTAGAGACACTTGAAGCATATACGACAGAGTTGAAAGATTTTGATGATACTATAGGAAACAATCAAATTGAAAGGCATGTTCACGATAAGGACGTCGTCTCCAATGAAACGAAACCTAAAATTGTAAATTGTCATACAAAGTTATCCTCAAAGGACAAAGAAGAAGCTTCAAAGGAAAGGAAAAGCGAGTGTAGAAAAGCAGGAGGCTTTAAAACAAAAACAAATAAGTTAGAAAATTTACAGGATACTAGAAATAATTACCGATGTAAAAAGCATTTTCTAGATAATGTATTGATTTCGGATGAAAATGACTTTTCCAAAACTAAGATTTTCGGAAGTTACACGGCGCAAGTGGAAGACAACAAAGAGGAAACCCAAGAGGCGGAGATTTGCGATGGCATTCATAGAAGTCCGAGTATATTAAAACACGTGTCTGATAATAAATATGTTTCCAAAAAAAGAGACAATGATGATAATACCTCACCTTTTTTAGATGGAATGGTCAGTGAGAAAAGTAGGATGGATAATATTGATAACATTAAGCCTCTTATAAAAGAAAAGAGTCACAGATTACAGGAGCATAAACCAACAGAATTTAAAAGTTCAGAGAGTATTGTCACGAATTCAAGTAAAACAACTGAAACTAACGATAAAATCAGAAGCCCTTGCTTAAATAAAACTCACGTTCAAGTCAAGACAGCGGCTTCCCAGGAAGGAATGAAAACTGGAAGTAAAATGAAAAGTGCGGGAATCGCAATTATTCAACTCAAAACCCAGAAAAGTAGCAAAGCACAACATAGAAAAACAAGCAATTCTAAAAACATAGAGAATAGTGTCAGAAAGACGCAAAAAGAGACGATAACTGTTACCAAATGTATGGAAACTGATTATAGTAAAGAGGTCAAAGATATGACAGCTGATCGTTTTGCAGATGACGTACCAGAAGTAGGAGAACCAGTAGAGAACGAGAAATACGATGCAATGAAGGAAACTCGTAATACAAAAGGAATTAACAAATCTAGCTATGTTTGTGATGATGAAAAGATCAATGCAGAGAATGAACGTAAGGATGGCGTTTCTGAACATTTAGTCACTACTCCTAAACAGAAAGAAAAAAACTTAAGTGGTGATAGTAAAGATTCAAATGGAAAGACAGTTAAGGCTGAAAAACTAAAACAAGTAGCCGAAGAGGGCCATAGGCCTATAAATTTGGAGATTGATCATGAAAGGCTATTTGATAATGTTGCAGATGACAACCTCGATGAGACGGGAAAGTATAAAATTGAAGCAACGGGATCATTACATGCAAAAAGGCTGCTTAAACTATCTGAGGATTCGGATTCCAATAGCATGCGAGCTCATGTAGATAGCATGTCAAGCTTAGATTCATTGACTTCATATTTAGAGTTTGAGGCAGATATTAACTTGGGCGATCTAAATAAAGATGAACTGCACGCCGAAAAAAAAGACTTTCACAAGAATGGAGATGGTTACAGACAAAATGAAAAAATAGCAGTGATACCTAAAGACTATAGCACACCGAGGTCATTTTCAAAAGAAAGAACCCGAAGATCTTCAGAAGAAGGAAAATACGAGAAATGCAAACATTGCACTAGCAGAGATATGTGTTCTCATTGTTTAAGCGATAATAGAAAAAGACGACATAACAGTGGGTCGAGCAAAGCATCGGATAGACAGTCTGAAAAGCATAGGTCACGACGCCGAAGTGGATCGAGTGAAAGCTCGCACAAATCTCCCACTGAAAACAATGACAGAAAAAGTGATATTCACTGTTATCGTAGGAGTCCAAAGCGGTCCAAAAATGAATCTCCGAGTAGAAGGCATGGTCGGCACAAAAGACGAAGGAGCAGAAGCAGAGATAGATATCGATATCATGATTCGAACAAGAAAAATCGAGAAAGAGAACTCAAAGCTCAATTTATAGAAATGGCAGATTGTCACCAAAAGTACGGAAAAAGCCACTGCAGATGCGATTCCTGTAGAAAAAGTAGTACTTCAATACACTCGTATAAATGTCTGGAAAATGACACAGAAATCCCAGACGGAAATTTGTCAAAATGCACGAAAATACCTCAGAAGAACGTCACCGAAAAACAGTCTCCTCGGAAATGCTCCAGTTCGTTTCGAGAGAGAATTCACTCAGTTAGAAGCAGCAATTTCAAACCGTCGACGAAGCGGCGTCTAACACTCCGCCATACTGAGAAAGAAAAATATTTAGTTAAGATTGAATTGGACGATAAAAATCCCCATGATTCCACTGCTAGGTTAGGCGTCGACAAATCCGCAACTGAAAGCAGCGAAAACGAGCCGGATCCAACGGAAAGTAGCCCAAAAGAAAAGATTAATGAGAGTGCAAGTGAGGTAAATGACAAATCAAGTAAGGCAGAAAATACAGTTAACGGTTCTTTGGACATAAAACAAAAGGCGTTAACGCATGAATTAACATTGTGCAACACATGTGATATAAAATTTGGTACAATACACGATCTCAGGAGACATCTGTATAAAGAGCATGAAGACGTTTCAAAATGTGTTGAATGTAGACTTGGTTTTGTTACTATAGTTGGTTATGATGACCATGTAGCAGAGAAGCATGCCAACGTTAAAACACGTGAGAGTACGGTTGCTGGCTCTAATAGAAAGAGGAAAGAAGAAATTCAGAGTGATAGTTCTACACCCATTGACGACAGACACGTAAATAATGATGAAACGAGACGAAGAAACCATAGTGGAAGGAAAGACAAGCCGATAGATTACCAAAGATTTTGTCGTATTTGTAGAGTTGAGTTTTATACAAGAGATGAACTGGTCGATCATTTATGGGACAAGCATGGGAAAAGGGTTCAAAGATTTCCGAATGAACGAGACAATGGACCACAAAAGTTAACACATAATTTTGCTGAGTACCGCAGACCAATGGAAGGTTACGATCACAGCCTTACATGTCGAATATGTTATTTACGATTGAGGTCCAAAGACGAGCTGTTCCATCACCTCGATGTAAAGCATAATATTGGACCCAAGGCAAAGACTTTTGAAAGACAGTTTTCACCAAAGGGACTTCAACGTCTTTGACCTACATACAACCATCATAAAGTGTATTTCGAGTGCTATTTTCTTGATATACATGTAGTATGCATAATTTATTTAAACGGTTGTTTATTTGCATTACAATTTGACTGTAACAAAAACATTATATAAAACATAACAGTTTATTTTGACATAAAGCATAACGAAGATAACGATTACAGAATCATGCATCTTATTTTGAATGATAATTTTGAATTCTAAATCAAGAGAAAGTGAAAAAAAAAACTAAACAATCGCATTTAAGAATTATTGATCTTTAGACAGCTTTGAGATTGTTAACTAAATCCGTTTGAGCCATGCTCCATCAAAAGGGAGATTAATGCACCTCTGTGATGCATTATACCAATCAAGCCATTACATAATTATGTATCCATATTCTTGGCCAGCTTTTTAGCTCACCTGAGCATGAAGTGCTCCAGGTGAGATTTTGTGATCGTGCTGTATCCGGCGTCCGTCTTGTGTCGTCCGTCGTGCATCGTCAAGGCGTCAACAATTACCTTGTTTGCACTCTAGAGGCCGCATTTTCAATTGAAACTTGGTGAGAATATTTGTCTGGATAATATCTCGGACAAGTTCGAAATCGGGTCATGTCGGGTCAAACAGTAGGTCACCAGGTCAAAATTTAGCAGAACCTTGTGTGCACCCTAGAGGCCACATTTTTAGTCCAATACTCATAAAACGTCAGAATGTTTTTCTTGATGATATCTCTCACAAGTTTGAAATTGGGTCATGTCGGGTCAAAAAGTAGGTCACCAGATAAAATTTTAGAAAAACCTTGTGTGCACTCAAGAGGCCACATTTTAAGTCTAATACTTATGAAACTTGGTCAGAATATTAGTCTTGATGATGTCTCAGACAATTTCGAAACTGGGTCATGTTTGGTTAAAAAGTAGGCCACTGGGGCCATTCTTTAAAAAAAAAAAAAAAAAAAAAAAAAAAAAAAAAAAAACTTGTGTGCACTCTAGAGGCAACATTTTCGGCCAGAAACTCATGAAACGTAGTTAGAATGTCTGGCTTGATATCTCTGACAAGTTTGAAATTGGATCATGTCAGGTCAAAAAGTAGGTCACCAGATCAAATTTTAGAAAAACCTTTTGTGCACTCTAGAGGCCGCATTTTTAGTCTGATACTTATGAAACTTGGTCAGAATACTTGTCTTGATAATGTCTCGGACAAGTTTGAAACTGGGTCATGTTGAGTCAAAAAGTAGGTCACTGAGACAAATCTTAGAAAAAACCTTATGTGCACAGTAGAGGCCACATTTTCAGCCAGAAACTCATTAAACGTAGTCAGAATGTCTGTCTTGGTGATACCTCTGACAAGTTTGAAATTTGGTCTTGTCGGGTCAAAAAGTAGGTCACTCCGCTAAATTTTAGAAAAACTTTGTGTGCACACTATAGGCAAGATTTTCATCCCGATACCCATGAAACTTGGTCAGAATGTTTGTCTTGATGAAATCTAGGAAAATTTCAGTATTGGGTCATGTCAGGTCAGAAAGTAGGTCATTGGTCCAAATCTTAGGGGAAAAAGAAAAAAAAAAAAAAAAAAAACTTGTGAACATTCAAGAGGCAACATTTTCAGACCAGTTCTAATGAAAATTGGTCAGGAGGTTGTCAGGATCTCTCTCAGCTTTATTAATCCTAGATGACTTTACTCAGGTAAGCGCTTTAGGGACAATGGCCCTCTTGTTTTAAACACCGACCGAACCATGAGGAAGACTGGTCCGTGGACATACAGAAAATTGACCAATAGCGAAAGGTTTCGGCCCAGATCAGAATGCGCGGACTGCGATACTTTTCGCAGATGCATTAAGCACCTTTTTACACAGCATGGTTCATTTTGTTGTTGTTTTTCTGTTCCAGAGAATAATGGAACGTGACTTATGTGCAAGTTGTGGCCACGTAACCCTTTCCCAAACAAGCCCTGGTTTTCACGTGTCTGCAGTACAAGTCTTTTGAAAACACTGTGGGAAAAGGAGAAATTGCTCGTAACGAGCAATTTCTCCTTTTCCCACAGTGTTTTCTACGCGTTTTGGGAACTGTCTGCCATTTTCATCAAATTTAAAATTGTCGTCTGCAAACTCTTTCAGTTTGGACCAGTCCAAAATTTGTCGTTTGGGAAAGGGTTAATCATGTTTTCCAATTTACTGTAGTGTTAATGCAGTAGGTAGAGCCATATGTTACAATGTTCCAAAGGTTCTTCCCTGCACAAGAAAATGTTAAAACTTAATGTAAACTCACATACAATCTCTGCTCAGCCTTTCATGTTTTTCGATTCACATTTATCTCAGTATAATAGTTACAGTTGTTAAATTTTAAATTTGTTAAGTTATTTTACAAACTTTGTTGACAGGGAATCCTCAAATATTATGTCAATGTCCCATTACCCTGCACCTCCTATATGTTCACTTTTAAACTCTTTACCTGACGACAAACTTTTAGACTCGTCCAAATTAAAAGCATTTGCAGATGATGGTACCTGAAAGAGTACAAAATATTGTAGGAAAATGATAAAATGCTCGTTACCAGCATTTTCACCTTTTCTTCCAACAATATTTTCAAAAGAATTAATTTAATCGGTGTCGTTATATCCCGGGACTGTTTGGTAAAAGGTTGATTAAGTTCATTCCAACCTTTGCAGGCGGTTTTATTTTGCAGCACACTTGTGTAAACATAATGACAGATGTTAAAATTGCTCTTTACTAGCAATCTCTATTTTTTTTTTTCACATTCATTCATGCTTAACTCATTACCAAACGTCAATATTTTAAATTGGTCCAAATGCAAAGCATTTGGAGGCGACATATAAAATTTAGTTGAAATGGTGGTAATTGTGTATGAAGGTGTCGCAAAACCTTGTGGGAAAAGGAGAAAATACTGGCATTACCAGCATTTTCTCCTTTTCCCACAAGGTTTTCAAAAAGTGTTAAAACATTAATTCATCTCATTATTCCTTCTTTACATGGATGACTGAGATGAGTAACCGTTTACGGGGAGTGTTCAAATATGAAAACATTGTAGGAAAAGGAAACACTGGTAACCGGCATTTTCTCGTTTTCTTACAATGTTTATCGTCTTTTCAAAGGCAAATTCCATCATTTTAGCCACTTTTAATTTGTGGTCTGCAAATGTTTCCACTTTGGACAAGTATGAAATTTATTTTTATCGTTTGATAAAGAATTCAAATGTTGTAGAGCAGCATTACTTCATTTTTGAAGATGTTTTTGGGGGGGGTGCATCTCTGTAGACTGGAGTAGGATGTTTCTTTTGGTCTGTCTAGATCGATAGATCGAAACGGATTTCTTTGGTCAAGAGTTCAGATCGGAACTGCGATTGCAGAATAAGTAGGGTAAAAGGACAGAGATATTTTGATCTTTTTTGATAAATAGAAAACAGAACTGTGAACAGGATAGACATAAGAGGGGAACATTAGTTAACTCTTCACCACGCAACAAAATTTTAGACTGACCCAGCTTGAAAGCTTTTGCAGACGACAAAGTCAATGTGACTGAAAATTTTAAATTTGTTTTGGGAAGGGTAGAAAACATTGTGGGAAAAGGAGAAAATGCTGGTCACCAGCATTTTCTCCTTTTCACACAATGTTTTCAAAAGCCTTCTTTGTTAGGGTGGTTAAAACTCGGGATTGTATGGTAAAGAGTTAAACCGCTACAATTTATAAGTTTGGGACTAATACCTATGTTGATGGCAATCACTAGTATTGTCTCATTTTATCAAATATATTAGCATGTTCTGGCAAATGGGAACTTAATGCATCTCCGTGATGCATGATACCCACAAGTCATCACATGATCATGGATCCATAAAGTCAATTTTGTCAAACAACCGACTGAATCATGATGTAGATTGGTTCTATGACCTACAGAAAATTAACCAATAGCGAAAAGTTTTGGGTCAGGTCAGCCTGCGCGGACTGCGCAGACTGACCTGAGTCTCGATACCTTTCGCAGATGCATTAAGCACCCTTTACACAGAGCATTACGCAATTATTATACTGAGTGTTCAAAACAAAGGATTTAACGAAAGAATAATGTTTATTTTATATTTAAATCTGATGGCTTATTAAATAAACAACCATTCTAACCAGCATTCTAAGTTTAATTCTCAAAAGTTTTCTTAATTTAAAAGTAACTCGATTTCTGATTGGCCAAACCATATGGTTTAGCCAATCAGAAATTGTATTATTTTTTGTTTCTAGAATTAGACCAAAAAATGCGATTTAGAATGGTTTGTAAAAACGTGCCCATAATCCTCTCATCTGCATGGATCAACGCAAATCCCATTGTTATTAAGTTTTTCCAATTAAAAAATATGCCAAATTAACCCATGAGTAAGTTTTCATTTAGAAGCCTTATCATGATTCAATCTTTCGTAAACTCTTTACCAGACGACCAAATTTTAGACTCGCCCAAATCGAAAGCATTTGCAGACGACAAATTTATCGTTGCTCAAACGATGAGATTTTTCTTTGATGAAGTTGAAAACATTGTGGAAAAAGGAGAAAATTCTGGTTACTAGCATTTTCTCCTTTTTCCACAATATTTTCAAAAAAACCTTGTTCCTCGGGTGCGTTAAAACTCGTGATTGTGTGATAAAAGAGTTAAGCCATAGCCGCAAACAAACGACTAGTTTCGTCTTAACAGACCTTTTAAATTTTTTTTTTAGAAATATTGTTGAAAGGGAAGAAATTGCTCATATCGAGGAATTTCTCCTCTTACATAGAATTTTAGCTCCACTGTCTGTCGTGCGTCAGTGCGTCCGTGCATGCGTGCTTTAACTTTTATTTCAAACATCTTCTCTGAAACTACCCATCCAATTTTGACCAAACTTCACAGAAATGATCCTGCTATGGTCCTCTTCAGAATTTCTTGAAAGAATTTGATTCCTGTAAATACTCTCGTTGCCGTGGCATCAAACTGAAAAATATTGGAAATCTTTGAAAATCTTCTTGTCCGAAACCACGTGGCCTAGGACATAAGTTTAACATGGGCTTATAGTTAGGGAAAACTTTAAAAATCTTCTAATTGTAAACCATATAGCCAAGGGCTACCAAAATTAGCATGTAGCTTCATCTAATGGACCTCTAGTAAGATTCAAAATTATAGCCCTGGGGTCAAAATTGGTCCTCTCCTGGGGGTCACAAGTTTTACAAGGGATTTATAGTGAAAACATTAAAAAACTTCTTATTCCTTACTCTCAGGCCTAGGCTACGAAATTTTGCATATAGCTTTATCTAGTGGGCCTCTTCTGAATTTGTTCAAAATTTAGCCCTTGAATCGAAATAAACCACGCCATTCATGTTTTATTAAGGAAACTTTGAAAATCTTCTTGATATAACCATGTGGCCTAGACCTTTATTGTTTGGTAGGTGGCTGTATCTTGTTGACTTCTACCAGGATTCAAGTAATAGCTCATAATTATAGCTTGAAATCACAATTTTAGGACAAAAATGGGCACACTCTGAGGGTCACAATTTTCACAAGGGCTTTTATAGAGAAAACTTTATCAGGATCCTTGTTCGAAACCTTTCGGCCTAGATCTGTAATGTTTGGTTTGTACATATTAGCCAGTGGAGCGATACATGGCCATCATGGCCCTCTGGGTTTTTTTCCCGCAAGAATTCACGTATTTAACCCTGATTCATTTAGTTGATTCGCTTTAGGACTGCTGACAGCTCGTCGGGAGCTAATGTAATCACTGGACGTTCACATGTACATCTCAGTGCTGGTACTAGGCGATCATCGTCCGATTGTTGTTCAATGTCTCTTTTCCTTACAGACAGCAAAAATGGCGTCAATTTTGACTGAGCCATATTGTTGTCATTAGAGATCGACTGGTTTAGATTAGACGAGTGTAAAGACCGATGGTACTTTAGTGAAATCGATACACAGTCTTATGTTTCGTTCCATTTTCTTCTCGTACTTCAGCTTTCTTATGTACTCGCGATACATGTAAGAATGCCGGTTGCAAAGATGATAGTAAGTAATCCTTATCGTATTTGTGCGTCCAAATTGACGCATTACTTAAAAAAAAGAAAAATGAAAAAGGGTCATTTTCCTTAAAAATGCGTCAAAACTCACAAAATCGTGCTTCAAGTAAAACCCTGAAAGAGGTGTTGCGAAGTTACGCCAAACAAGTATTCGGCATTACTGTTTGTTAACAGTGCTCAGTGTGAAGAATGGGGTATGGCGTGTTTACACCAAATATGTAAATGTATACCTCTCATTCAGTAAACATTTCAATACCACTTTATATTATTGTTTATGTTTGGGATAACATTTAAAATCACGTTTGTGGTTTTCAACATGTATTTCCAAAAACACATGTTAATATAAACTGTTAATGAAAGGTTTATCGAGTTAGAGTTATATTCGGTATCATTTTTGTAAACATATAGAGCTCAAGGTGTATAACTAAAACTCGATAAACCTTTCATTAACAGTTTATATTACTGTTTGATTTTGGGAATACATGTTTAAAACCACGAACCCTGACGACATAAAATAAAAATTATCGAGTTAGGTTTATAAATTATATCGTCACGGTACGTGATTCTAAACCTGTCATCCCAAACATAAACAATACTTTAAGCTGATAATGAAAGGTTTATCGAGTGAGAGCTATACAAAGTTATACCAAACAAGCATTCGGCATCACTGTTTGTTGACATGTAGAGCTCAAAGTGTAGAGAGGACTGTGGCGTAGTTTCACCAAACAAGTATTTAGCATCAATGGTTCTAATCCTGTACAGCACAATCATGCTATCTGTTTCGACAAGTTGGCTTCTTTAAAAAAGAAGCCAGGAGAGGTCGGCATCAATGTTTTCAAATAGTTTATTGGCTTTTGATTTCAATATATTTTGATATATGTAAACAAACAAGTTAGGCATTAAATGAATGAGGAAAAATATTTTTTTTTTTTCTTTTTCAATTTTCCTGGTGTATAGGCACAAAACAGTACATGTTCCACATTGTTATAACATTCTAGGAACAAGAGGCCTATAAGGGCTAAAAACAGCTCTACTGACATCTAAATACAGGCTTGGGTTTTTACAAAGAGTTGTGGAGGTATAATGAAATTGAGAGCTGATATGAGCAAAGGTATTCTTTTTCATGTTAGTTTCCAAAAATACATGCGGTAAGCTCTTCACAAGCTCAAAATGCATTTTTTAAATTTAAGGGCAAGGAATTTCTGACCCAATAATCCGACGGGTTGCAAAAGAATCCAGCTCTCATGAATATCTATAAACTGTGTTGATTTTGTGAAGATTGAAAGTAGAATGAAGGCTGTAAGCTGTTCACAAGCTAAAAAATGTTTTGTTTTTTTTAAATTCAAGAGCATGTAATTTGCTAATTCCACTGAATAGGCAAGAATCTTACCTGATAACATTAAATAAAGGTGGCCTATACATAACACTAGTACCAGGCATGTTAAAAATGAATGTAACATTTTTCAGTCTATTAACAAACAGCATTTTTTGGACTGTCCCAAACAGAAAAAACATGCAGACGACAATTCAAACTTTGATAATTAATGTGGAAGATGGTGCTTTGATGTGATGGAAACGATTGTGACGAAAGGAGAAAATGTAGTAACTAGCAGCTTCATCCTCTTCCCACAATATTTTGAAAAGTTGTCTGCAGCAGACATGTAAAATGAAGAGACTGTTTGTCTAAACGTCAAAAATTTGAGAAAGCAGATAAATGAGCCATGCTCTGAGAAAAGGGCACTTAATGCATCTGCAAAAATTATCGACCCATGTCAGCCTGCGCAATCCGCCCAAAACCAAAGGACCACGGACTCTTTTGAGGTTTGTGGCACTTAGGGCGAAGAGGCACGACTTTTTTGGGCTCATAGGTTAATTTTCGCAGGATTCTCGCTATCCCGCATCCTAGAAGCAACTCTGTGTGTTATTTCATCAAATCTATATCATTATAAATCCATAGAATTTTTTAATAAAACTGAGAAAAATGCTAGAGTCTAGTCAGTTTTGAAAAATAAACTTGAAAACATACTGATCAACTTATTTATATTTATTTGTGGGGTACGAGTTCTCCAGAGACCTCGTGCTCTCGAGATTAGGGTATGAGTTCTCCAGGGTACGAGTTCTCCAGACAGTATCAAGTCACGTGATCTTTTCCCGCGGTGTTCTTTCTCCTTTTTTAACAAAATTTTTCTTTTTGATTAGATTTATTTGTTTAATGAAAAATCACAATTATTGGAGAAGTCATTTATAATCAATATAGAATAATAAATCTTTTTGAAAATCCGTCAGATAAAAAAGCACGTTTATTTCCTATTTCAGTTTTTTTTTTTATTTCGGTTTATTTATAAAACCATGACGAAACAGACTGTGTATCAGAACAATTTCGAAAAAACAAATGGATTTAGACAGCGATTTCTGTGGCAGTCTGCCTTTTAAACTCACCACTGTTAGAGAGGTCTGATGACCTCTCCAATGAGTTTAGTAAAGAAAACAGTATATAAATAAAACACAGGGTTCGTGAGTTCTGACAGGAGTGAGGCACGTACATTTAAGATCAATTGAAATATCTTGGTATTTATACTAATCTTGTAGGAAAGTAATATCAAACAGACTGACAGTTTATAGTCAGTCATGTAAACATTCTGACATACATGTAGATTTAATGCAACAGCATAGTGCCGATGACAAGTGACCAGGTCAAAGCGAAGTCAATGCGATTAAAGGGGCATTAAATGAGATTTCGTTTTGCAAGTCTCTCTCTCTCTCTCTCTCAACAAAGACCGTTATTTTTTATTCACGCTCAAAGATGTTTTTAAAATTATAACACAGACTGAAATACATGTACAAACAAGAGAAATTACCGAGATTTTTTTTTTTTACCTTAAAGTTTCCTATCTTGTTAGTAACGGCTCAGCCGTTATTGCATAACAAGGGATAAATATTTTAACTCTGAAAGACCTTTTGGTTCCATAACCCAGTGGGTAGAGTCGCCGGCAAGGTTTTGAAATTCACGGGTTCGAGTCCCACTGGAAGCATGATTTCCCCACCCCTCTCTTTTTACCCGACTTGGGGTAAACAGTCAAGTCCTAGTCCTTACAAGTTTTCCTTACAAAATATCAACTTTTCAATCCCCCCAAAAAGGGTCAAAATTTCGTTTAATGCCCTTTAAATGCATGTACTAGTATATACGCAACTGCGATCAGACAAAAAACAGAAGAAAAATATAGCCGTGCTCTAGCAAAAGGGGTTTTAATGCATCTCCATGAAGCATTATACCAAGCAAACCATCACATAATTATGGATCCATAATAGCCACTTTTTTTTTTTTTTTTTTTTTTATAACCGACTTATTCATAAGGTAGACTGTCCTTGGACATACAGAAAATTTACCACTAGCGAAAAGTTTCGGCCCAGGACAGCCTGCGCGGCCTGCGCAGGCTGACCTGAGTCGATACTTTTCGCAGATGCATTAAGCCCCCTTTTCACAGAGCATGGCTCATATATTTGGTGTCTGGGCTGGAAAAATGTCTCACCAGACCTATGAATGCAACAAAAACAACAACCAACTAGAATACTCAGTTTAGGTGACCGCCAATATCGTTGCACAATGCGCAGAAATGCGACACGAGAAAAATTCATGAGTGCCTTTAACTCTTTCGCTGCCAGTTAAATGGATCCGACTTTTCTCGAGGTCTACGAGAATATTTTCATTGTATTTGATGCTAATTTTTGTCAAAGATTAGCATCAGGTGGCGGACGATGTAGATCCAAGATCAGACTGCACGTTTTGTGCAGTCTGATCTTGATCTAGTAGACTACACCGTTCGCATGAGCTATCCAAGGCGACACTGGCAGTGAAAGAGTTAACGAACAACCCCGTGAATTAACGACCCTGCTGAAAAGACTTGGAAACATTATGGGACAAGAGAAAACCAGCCTTTTCTCCTTTTCCCACGATGTTTTCTACCCTTTTGGATACAGATACCATAGCTAGAGCCACTTTCATTTTTTTTTTTTTTTGTCTTTAAACGTTTTGAATATTTAAAAATTCAAATTGTGAAGCTTGATAAAAGAGTGGCAATCATGGAACTATCAATTTATACCTGGCCGTTTAGAGAAGAGATTTTATAGCCCCCACCGTGACCTCTTGAAGCCCATTTCCCAGTAGGTGTTATCTAATACAATGTGTGAAAAGTCGTAATCATCTGCGAATTTCGAGGAAATTTCCGATCTGATACAAAAATATCATTGTCTTGGTGAACTTTTTAACCCTTAGGCTGCTAAGCGCGACTCGCGCACCTTTTGCAGACAGAGCAGATCAAGATCACACAGCACAGAACGTGCAGTCTGATCATGGATCTACTGATAAAGAGATACTTTTCCCCCTAAAAATACCTTTGAAATAGCAAAATTTGGGTTTCTACTATCGGCTTGAAAGTGTCATTTCACGTATTATGCAGGGTAGGGGTTAAGGCGTTTAGCGAACAATCTCGGTCTGAACTACTCTAGAGAAGAAAGATTTTGAAAAAATGTTGGGACAGGGTATGTTCCCCTTTTCTAACAACTTTTCTACCCTTTATAAGAGCAGTTCCATGAATTGAGTGACTCATAATTTTGTCCGCGGTCTGTCGAGTCTGCAGTTTTGTCGTCTGCCAGGCCCATAGAATTAACTACTGTCATTCGTCTCGCGACCCATGTTGTATTTTACAAAGAGAGTGGGTTAAGGTCAGCCTGCGCATCCGTGCTATCCAATCTGACTCCGCCATTTTTTATAACGTCTAAATTATTTCTTTTTTTTAGCTCGCAACCTCAAATTGCAACAGACGATTGTTAAAATATGAAAATATGATTGAAAGGTATGGGCAACAAACACGAATAAGATTTATTAGATCTGTATCTATTTCGTGATTTGAAAACGCTTGTGGCAAACGGAGAAATGGTCCTTACGACCAGTTTCTCCGTTTGCCACATTCACGTTTTGTCCGCTGAAAAAAGTGTTTCACAAGAAATGTCTTTAAAACAGATATACGGCGTAAATTTGCCCGCAAGTAAGTGGGGACCTTTAACCATTAGGCTGCTAAGAGCGGCTTACTCAGATCTTTTGTGGACAGAACGTGCAGTCTGATCTTGATCTACACCGTCCGACAAGGAGATATTTTCCCCAAAAATAACTTTGAAATAGCAATATTTGAGTTTTAACTATCGACTTGGAAGTTTCATTTTAGTTACAGGATATTATAAAAATGTCTACATTGTTTACCAATAACAAATTTCTATTTATTCATTTTTTTACCAGTACCAAAAAGTAGGTCAAAAGCCAGCACATTCGGCTACGCTCCCAAATAGTCTCAATAATGAGACGTTTGGGGTGATTCTTTTCACATTTGGACATTTATTGTGCACCGCACCGTCTCAAGTCCATCGGGAATTTTCCGGTAGCAAAACTAGGCTACAGCATTGTACTACTTTCTAATTCGTCGGTTAATCTGTATTGCAGCAAAATGCAATTAATTTTTAATAACACTCATGACCAAGGACAAATTATTGAACGTTTCATTACTAATAGCGCTTCTAGAGAGTCCTTTATTACGAAAGCCTACAAGTGTCAGAATGAAGGTAAAATGTTTTTTTAAAAACACGTTATAACGTGAATTTAAAACACGTTATAACGCAAAAAAAGTCGCACTAACGCGAAAATTCTCGTAATAACGTGTTTTGAAACACGCTATAACGCAAAAAAAAGTCGCAGTAACGCGAAAAATCTCGTAATAACGTGTTTTAAAACACGTTATAACGCAAAAAAAGTCGCAGTAACGCGAAAATTCTCGTAATAACGTGTTTTAAAAGACGTAATAACGAAAAAAAAAAAAGTCGCACTAACGCGAAAGTTCTAGCAATAACGTGTTTTAAAACACGTTATAACGCAAAAAAAAAGTCGCAGTAACACGAAAATTCTCGTAATAACGTTTTTTAAAACACGTTATAACGCAAAAAAAAAAAAAAAGTCGCAGTAACGTGAAAATTCTCGTAATAACGCGTTTTAAAACACGTCATTAGTGCGACTTTTTTCGCGTTATAACGTGTTTTATATTCACGTTATTACGAGAATTTTCGCGTTAGTGCGACTTTTTTCGCGTTATAACGTGTTTTGATTTCACGTTATTACGAGGATTTTCGCGTTGGTGCGACTTTTTTCGCGTTATAACGTGTTTTGATTTCATGTTATTACGAGAATTTTCGCGTTAGTGTGACTTTTTTCGCGTTATAACTTGTTTTATATTCACGTTATAATGAGAATTTTCGCGTTGGTGCGACTTTTTTCGCTTTATAACGTGTTTTATATTCACGTTATAACGTGAATTTTCACGTTAGTGCGACTTTTTTCGCGTTATAACGTGTTTTTATTTTTTCTTATTGTTCATATTGACCCTTATCGGCTTTCGTACTTTATAATGTGTAATGTCGGAAAAAAATGGAAATTTATCACGTTTTGCGGCCATTTTGACTCTATCTAGGTGAAGGTAAACATCTCGGATGACATATGATCTAAACTGTTTTTTCGCTGTGTAGCGTTTAAATTGGAAATATTTGTGTTTGAAACGAAGGATCATTGAATACGTAAGCAACATGTATGTTCAAATTCTAGTTTTGTACTCTATTCGTGAAAATAGGAGGGTTGCAAAATGCGCACAAAATCTGTGCGCAGGTTTCAAATGTTTTTTTCCTGATTGTCTCTGTACCCGGAGGCGACCAATCAAAAACTAAAATCGCCTTCGGGGACAGTATTATGTACTAGGCTACGCCCCCGAAAAAGTCGTCACGGCGCTTGGCTACAATATACCAGTCTAAGTTCAAGCTGATCAGTAAAAATGGTGTGCATTCTTATTAAGAAAGTGAAAGGCTAACCCATAGAGCGGCTGTCGCATCTAGATTTATAGTTGCTTTTGCTGACAGTGTAGGTGCAGATCAGACTGCACAGAACGTAAAGTGTGATCGTTGATTTACGCTGCCTTGTTTTGCGACTTTGCTGGAAATCCAAACTTTTTTTTCAGCGGGGGGGGGGGGTGGTCTTTTCTGAAAAATGTCAATTTCTTTGATTGGCGTCCTCAGGGGTGACTGGACATTTCGGCCCATAACGATTTCGGCCCATTACAATTTCGGCCCATACAATTTCGGCCCATAACGATTTTGGCCTATGATTGGTGTATCATAAATATTGCACGACCTGACGAGTCCTTTTACTAACTGTTTGGTGGATAAAATTGCACTGTTTAATGTTGTTTGTTTTGCATCAATAAACATTTTGGATATTTGTTTTACGTCCTGGTAGAATGTTTACACATGGTAAAAGAGTATGTACAATATGAGCAAAGGAAAACCAATATAATCATACGGCAGACGTTAAACCTTGGTTTGTATCGAAGATCAGACTGTAAATACCATGTGTAATCCGGTGTAGACCTACGCCATCCACAAAAGATACTAAGTTGCCATCGACAGTAAAAGAGTTGAGAACTAAATTTCCCATCTCCTAAATTTTGAATTATCTAAGTTTAGCATCAGGTAGCGAACGTTATAAATTGAAGAGTTTTCATCACTTTAAAAGTACAATCTGATCTTGATCTAAGCTGTCCACGACGGATACTAAGGTCTCCGTCGGAACTGAAATGGTCAAGTTAAATCCGTCGTTTAATGATCTTTTTACCTTCTTTTTTGCAGGCAAATTTAATCATACTCTCTTTTTGGGGTCCTCCAATCTGGGTTAAGGGTTTAAACCATCCAGTATCCTTAATGTCATGATATCGTCTAAGATATCCGTCGAATTGAGGTACACGCTTCGTCGCGTTTTATTATCTTGGGTGTTGTGAATCTAGCCTCCTTGACAACCAAGTACATGTGAAACGGGTATTTTATAATCATATTGTGCTGATTAGAGGTACGGAGCAGTGTAATTAGTAATAACACTGTCATAATTGCCCTAAAATAGTGGTGATCAAAGACAACTGATATCAATAGAACTTCCAAGTTCCTGACTTGTATACTGTAACAATTTTGTGCTATATTTCTCCTCCAAATCACTTTTTCTGGGGTCTTGAAATACTTGTATCACAGTGTCATTCTGTTTTTCAATTCTTAGTGTGTATGTGAAAACGTGCTGTTCCAAATGCTTTTTTAAAATTCTACAATTCATCCGTAATCTCTACAATGATGGTGGTATTTTTTTCCTTGATGAAATATTGCCCTGGTTCTAGATCTGTTTCACTCCTGACCTCGCGAAACGAATCTATTGTAGACATCATCTACAAAACTAGGCCTATAGGTAAGTTAGAAATGCATGAAAATTATGAAAATCGAAATGTGTCACTGTTTCAACGCGTCTGAAAATCAACAGTTTTCTGTCAATCTGGATTACCTCCCTTGCATAGATTCCGATGTAAACAATTTCCAAAATGGACGATGATTTCGGGTTAGACGGGGAAAACACCAAAAGGGTAACGTTATGAGAAACTTTATCACAAAATTAAAGTCATAAATTGTAGCAGTAATGTGGAGCGCCCGGACAGCTCACTGTTTAGAGCGCTCATGCTGAAAGCAGTTGGAGGGAGGGGGGGGGGGAGTAAAGAAGAATCCTCCCGGCTTAAGTGGCTCTGCTGAATGGGGTGCATGGAAATACCGAATAACACCTGATATACCGAATAACACCGAATTACGCTTTATAATACCGAATTATATCAGCAAAACACTTAGGGACTAACGACTATCGTGGCACCAAAGACACATGGCAAAAAAGCCAAATCAGGTTAAAAGAAAAATAAACGCAAAGACATTGACTATATTAAGCGACAGAAAAGGAAGTAAAATTCTGAACCTTTTATGTAACTAGTATGCTGCGAGTCTGTGTTGAGTGCCACGTAATATATACCTAATAAGTGTTTTGCAGATATAATTCGGTGTTATTCGGTGTTATTAGGTATATCAGGTATTATTCGGTATATTTCTCCGAGTGATCTGCGATACCCTAGTCAGTGTGAAGGTGCAGTACGGTACTTTTTTTTAGTACAGAATTACACTGTTAACCACGCTGAACTGTTTTCAAAAAGTCTATTTAATCTCATAATAATCTAACATGTGTTTTGCGGGTAAAATTCGGTAGTACAAAGTGTAATTCGGTATTATTCGGTCTGCGAGTTCTCCGGGATACCGAATTCAGCTTAAAGGTGTAATTCGGTATTGTTTTTATTACCGAATTAAAATGTAGATAACCACAAGGAACTAATATTAAAAAGTCTAATTAATGTAATTTATACCTAATAAGTGTTTTGCAGATATAATTCGGTGTTATTCGGTGTAATTCGGCGTTATTCGGTGTTATTCGGTATATCTGGTGTTATTCGGTATTTCCATGCACCGCTGCTGAATGAGGCTCCAAGACTGGCATGACATCACTGTCCTTAATGGTTATCAATTCATCCCTTCCCCTTCTGATTTTTGGGTTGTACCCAAGGATACCATTTCTCAGGACTCTATGGTCTTTGCAAATTACCATAATGCTGTTAATTTTAACTTTTATTTTAACTTTTAAAGTTAAAATTAACAGCATTATGGTAATTTCATAAGGGACAAGAGAGGCAGTTAACCCTTAAGCTGCTAAGCGCGACTCACTGACCTTTTGCCAACAGTGTAGATCAAGATCAGAATGCACAGAACATGCAGTCCAATCTGTGATCTACACTCCCGGATCCAGTGTTTTCTTTCCGGTTAAAGTGAGTTTGAAATCACAATATTTTGGTTTTACTTTTGAGTGGAAATTATAGTTTCATTTATTTAGCAGTTTAAGGGTTAAAGGGCCTGAAGCTAGATTACAAGGTTGATGTATGAACCACTGAGCTACTGGAACCCCTCAATATCACCACAAATCTTAGCAGTGTGGTGGGATTATCCCGAATAGATTGACTGAAATTCAGTGTTGTTAGCTCCACTGGCTGAAAGCCAGCGAGCTTATGTCATGGCCCAGTGTCGGTTGTGCGTGCATTCATCAGTGTGTCTGTCGGAGTGCATGTTAATTTTTATTTCAAACATCTCTGAAATTACCTATCCAATTTTAATCAAACTTTACAGAAATGATC
Source organism: Tridacna gigas (assembly GCA_945859785.2). Lineage (NCBI taxonomy): Eukaryota > Metazoa > Mollusca > Bivalvia > Cardiida > Cardiidae > Tridacna > Tridacna gigas. Next base: position 36,507,618 of record OX244029.2, read on the forward strand.
CTCCCATGGTCCTCTTCAGAATTTTTTGAAAGAATTTGATTCCTGTAAAAACTCTGGTTGCCATGGCAACAAGACTGAAAATTATTGAAAATCTTCTCGTCCGAAACCATATGGCGTATGGCTTTCAAATTTGGTATGCAGCTCCCAGCCTCTATCCAATGGACCTCTACTAAATTTCTTGAAATTATAGCCCTGTGGCCACTGCGGGGATCATAAGTTTAATCTTCTAGTTCTAAACCATATGGCCTAGGGCTACCAAATTTGGTATGTAGCTTTATCTAATGGACCTCTACTAAGGGATTACAAATTAAAGTCCTTGGGTCAAAACTGGTCCTGTCAGAGGGGGTTACAGGTTTTACATGGGCTTTTTTGGTGAAAACTTTAAAAAATCTTCTTGTTCCTAACCGTAAGGAATAGGGCTACCAAATTTGACATATAGCTTCATCTAGTGGATCTTTTCTGAATTTATTCAAAATTTAGTAGTTGAATGAAAATAAGCCCATGTTTTATTGAGGAAACTTTGAAAATCTTCTTGTTTGTAAACATGTGACCTAGACCTATATTATTTGGTATGTGGCTGTATCTTGTTGACCTCTACCAGGATACAAGTAGTTGTAGCTCATAATTATAGCTCGAAATTGCAAGAAAATAGGTCTATAATGGACTCTCTTTGGAATTACAATTTTCAAATGGGCTTTTTTAGAAAAAACTTAAATACTCTTTTTCGAAACCTTTTGGCCTAGAGTTGTAATGTTTGGTATGTATGGTTTGTATGTATTGGCCAGTGGAGCAATACAGGGCCATCATGGCCCTCTTGTTTAATTTAACCCTTTATCAAATAGCAAAGTTTAAGATATTTCTGAATCGAAAGCATTTTCAGAAGACAAATAAAGGTGACCCAAATGACAAAATTTGTCCTTGATTGGGTATGAAATATTGTTGGAAAAGGAGCATTGTCTCTTTTTCCCACAATATTTTCAGAAGCCTTCTTTCCTAGGGGTCGTTAAAAGTAGGATTGTCTTGTAAAAGGTTAATGAAAGTAATAATGATATTATATGTAAATACAAGAAAGTGTTCAGGTTGTTTTTTGTCCAAATGGTATTTTTTTGTTTGTCACTCTGAGACAAAATGACATTCCCAACATAGCACTTGATTTAATATACACACAATGACTGAACACATTTAGGTACAAAATTGGAGTGAAATCATTTTCACTTATTTAATTTTCTTACATGTTTTCACAGAGTGCAAAGCAAGGGAGACGTGCCCAGTCAAAACAAGCTAAGGCACCACCTGCACCAGAATTTGAACCAGCCTCAAACTCTCCTAAACCAGACCAGGACGAGGTAAAATATTGAACTCTTGATCCATTACCACTTGTGAACAACCTTTTATGTCCTTGCATTGCAGGGTTTTTGAAAACACTAATGGAAAAAGATTTTTACACAAGCAATTGGTCCTTTTCTCTCATTTCTCCCCCCCCCCCTCCCCAAAATTCAATGAAAGCAACATTCTCAAATGTTTCTCCTTTGTGTTGCACGCGTGTAATTACTTTTGGTAGGCATAAATTTTGAGTCATTGTGTTAACTGCTGAAAGAATTAAATGAACACTTTCTGCCCAAATGACCAAAAAAAGGTTATTCCAAGCCTACTTTGGCCATAATAGTGGGTTGTAGATCAAAGATCTGACTTCAGGTTCTGAACAGTCTGATCTTGACTTATACCGACCAGGAATCATTCCCAGGAAAGCATCCGATTTGTATAAGTAGGTATGTACGGGGTATTTACTATTACCTGAAATCTGGACATAAATTTGACAGTTACAGAGTAATTTGATGTTTCTGATATGTCAATTAACTCTTTACCACACAATCCCGACTTTTAACGACCCAAAGAAAGAAGCCTTTCGAAAACATTGTGGGACAAGAAGAAAATGCTGGTAACCAGCATTTTCTTCTTTTCCCACAATGTTTTCTACCCTTTAGGAGACAAATTTTATGTTTTGAGCTACATTTAAAATGTCATCTGCAAATGCTTTCAATTTGGACAAAGCTAAAATTTGGGGTGTGGTGAAGAGTTAAGTAAAACTGTGTCAACTTGTTTCGAACTATGGCTCCTTTTCCAACTGTGTCAACTTGTTTCGAACTATGGCTCCTTTTCCAAATGCTTTTAAAAATTATCTACAACAGACTAAACAGAGGTATAAGAAGTCATATTTGCTTGTCAATACAATATATACTGTACCTACCTCTGTGTTGATCAGCTTGCAGTCTGTCGGTGTGATATTTTCATGAAGATTTTGGATTTACCTGAGTATGAAATTTTAAGATTTGTCTAGAACAGTGATCATACATATGATCCCTGTCCATACATGTACTATAAAAAGAAGTTTTAAACCAAAATTTAATGTGGCTCAAATAATAAAATTTGTATTTGAAAGGATAGAAATGAAGGAGAAAATGTTTGGCACATGGCATTTTCTACTTGTCCCGCTATGTTTTCAAGACTGTTCACCTTCAGGGTTATAAAAACATGTGATTGATTCGTAAAGAAGTTAACTCTTTACCAAATGACAAAATTTTAGAATTGTCCAAATTGAAAGCATTTGCAGATGACAAAATGAACGTGACTCAAAAATTGAAATTTAATTTGGAAAGGGGTGAAAAACTTTGTGGGAAAAGGAGAAAATGCTGGTTACCAGCATTTTCTCCTTTTCCCACAATGTCTTCAAAAGCCCTTTCTATCATGGTCGTCGAAACTCGGGATTGTGTGGTAAAGTGGTCAAACAATTCTGAGGACTTCGTTCCGTGTATTAATTGTGAAAGTGGTGAAAACATGAAATGTACTTTTTTAGCCTTAAAAAATGAGCCCCAAGTATTGCATTTTCTCGCATAACATCAGTCAATGTAGATCAAAGATCAGGCTGGGCATCTTGTGTAGGTTATCTTGACCAACACTTGGTGCAAAAGCAAATGATGTTGTATTCACTTCTCATGGTTTTAGCCCTATTCTACACTATCTCAACTTTTTAACTAACCCGAGGAAGGTAGCATTATGGGAAAAAGGGAAAATGCTGGTAACCAGTGTGAATGCTTGTATCCCATAAGAGACAAATCCAATCAGTGGAGCAGCATTTATCATCTGCAAATGCTTTCAATTTGGATGTTTCAAGAATTTTGTCATTTGGTAAAACGATACGGTTTATCCGATATTTACACTATAATTGTCATCTTTCTAGGATTCTGGGCCACCCAAACCCAATCGGGTATCAGGTTGGGGGGAAGATGCACCACGTAGAAGGTTTGTAAAGTTTTTTTTTTTTTTTGTACACTGTAACAGTATTGCTTTCTGTTATTCATTGGTGAGAGCTCAGTGCTTGCTTTTCCTAGACTTTTTTTGTTTGCTTGTACTTAATCTGTCACAACACCTAGCCTCTAGCAGACCAGTTTTTATACCGGAATCCCTGAGCTTCTAAAAAAAGAGGAATTATTTACTTTTTACCAGATAACAAAATTTTGGACTTGTCCATGTTGAAAATACACTGTATGTGCAGCAGACAAATCAGATGTGGCTCAAATACTGGGATTTATCTTTGAAACTGTAGAAGACTACCGTATGCGGGAAAAGAAGAAAATGCTGGTTACTGGCATTTTCTCTTTTTTATAAAATGTTTTCAAAAATATTCTTCCTTAGGGTCATGAACACACAGGATTGTTTGCTCATTATGAGTAATTTCTCCTTTTGCCACACTGTTTTTAAAGGCGATCTGTGTCCAAACAAAAATGGATATCCTCATGAGGAAGAAGTAAATATTAGATAATGGTAAGTATGAATAGTTCCACTGACCAATGAAGTGATTGTATTTATTGTATTGTGTTTAACACCGTTTTCAACATTATTTCAGTTATATAGCAGAGGCCAGTGCACCTATCCATGCTTTTCTGGAGTTTCTTTTACCAGTACTTCGCAAAATATTCTTATAACCATCATTAAAACTACTATCAGCGGTGAGAGAGGAATTAATCATGTCACAATGACTATCATCAATCTTTGGAAAGAAATTGACGGAGCTGGGGATTGGAATCAGCAACCCCATGCTCTCAAGTCCTGCATGTTACCGACATGGCTACCAGGGCTTGGCCTGACTTCTGATACATGAATGAAATAATTATGTGTACGGTTAAAAATAAAATGAAATGCCAGGACTAAATTAAGAACAGATCATTTATTTTCTACTTTCAGGGGACGTAACTTGGGAGAAGGATTTGAGCAATTTGAAGAGTGAGTACTCGCTTTCTATTTTCAATGGTGATATTTTTATTAATATGAGCCATGCCCTTGCAAAAGGGGGTTTAATGCATCTCTGTGATGCCTTATACCAAGTAGGTCATCATATAATTGGTTATCATGCATCCATAAAATTTATTTTGTCTAACAACTAACTGAATTATGAGGTAGGATGATCCTTCGACATGTAGAAAATTTTACCACTAGGTAAAATTTCCGACCAAGGTCATCCTGTGTGGACTGCTCAGGCTGTCCTAGATTGATACTATTTGCAGATGCATTAAACTCCCCTTTCACACAGCATGGCTCATATATTACAATATAAACAATGAAAAGTAATTGAAATAGTTTTAACCTTTAGACTGCTAAGCACGACTCAAGGACGTTTTGTGGACAATGTAGATCAAGATCAGACAACACAGAATGTGCAGTCTTATCCTGCATCTACACTATCCGAGAAGGAGATATCTTTCTCCAAAGAAATACCTTTGAACTAGCAAAATCTTTGTTTTTACTATTGGCTTGAAATGTTCATTTGACTTATTTATCGGTATAAGGGTTAAACTGTAATAAAATCAGATCTAGAATCTATAAAAAATGAACAATGAGTCATACATCTAACTTATTTGATGAAATTGATTGAATCACAACAAACCATTTGAAACAAGGTTTCATAAGTGAATGGCCAATAAGACTCAGATCAACTGTGTGCACATGTAGTCTGATCACAACTCTTATTGACCAAACCAGCAGTTTATGGAATGGAGCAATATTGAATTAAAGCCTTTAACTCTTTAACAAACAATCCAAAGTTGTATTGATTCTGAGGAAGAAGGCTTTTGAAACCATTGCTGGAAAAGGAGAAAGTGCTGGTAACCAGCATTTGATTCTTTTCCCGCAATGCTTTCTACCTTTTATACAGACAAAATCCTCTGCACATGCTATAGATATGGATAAGTCTAAAATTATGTTATCTGTAAGGACTTAGGTACTTTATATTGAAGATGTAACCATTACCTCACACTATTAATGTTATTGATACTCTTGAAGTTGTATGATTTTGACGATAGGAGACATTAAACCTGCAGAAGTCAGGCAGCAATCTGACTCACTAGACACGGTATATTGTATGCAGCAATAATCATTAAACCCAGGCAAAGTTGTTCTATCTAAAGTTGGAAATTAATGTTGGGTGAGACAATCCAACTGGCCATTGTAGATCTCAGTATATTTACCAAAATATCAAAAGAGCTCTCAACCAAGAGCAAACTGTTTGTTTATGTGTTATATTAGCCTTGGCTCTAGTCTGATTGTTTTCTCCTTTTACGTACATTACTTTGTCACAAAATATTACGTAAAAGATTAGATTAACCCTTTTCTTAGCCTATTTTAATGGCCGGTAGGAAGAACACTTTTGAAAACATTGTGGAAAAGGAGAAAATGCTGGTAACCAGCATTTTCTCCTTTCCCCACAATGTTTTCTATCCTATCAGAAACAAACTCTGTCATATTAGCCAAATCAATTCTTTGTCATCTGTGAATGCTTTCAGTTTGGATGTTTGTAAAATTCTGTCCTCAAGTGAGGAGCTAGCAGACTATTGCTTAAGATCAATAAAGACCATGATCAGGAGGAGATTGCAGAATGGGTTGATTATATTATTATTGGCCCAGCCAATAATGGATATTATTACATACTTTTAGGCATTATTATGCAATACTGAAATATGCCGTGTAATTTTAGTGATGACATATTTCATGGCCTTGATATTGAATCTGAAATGGATCGTATAAAGTCTCGCCGATCACGACAGCAACAAGGATGGGATCAGTACCAAGAAGAGTTGAGTCCCTGGTGTTAAGAGTGCGCCCTACTCCCTTCCTCATTCCTGTAATTGCCTGCGTGTGATAATAACCTCTAAAGATGATATATCTGTATCTGTTTGGCAAAATTCTTTATGATACATGATGAGGTCTTGCCTCTAATTTACAGCAAAGTGTTGATTATTTAACGTCTTTCTTTAACCCTTTACTGCACAATGCCGCCTTTTGACGCCCCTGAGAAAGAAGCCTTTTGAAAACATTGTAGGAAAAGGAGAAAATGCTGGTAACCAGCATTTTCTCCTTTTCCCACAATGTTTTCTACCCTATCAAAGGCAGAAATCATTATTTTAGTAACATTTATTTTGTCGTCTGCAAATGCTTTCAAATTTGATCATTCTAGAATTTTGTTGTGTGGTAAAGGGTTAATCCTTTGCTTTATCAATCCTGAGGATGAAGCTTTTGAAAACATTATGGGAAACAATATTTTCATCTCTTATTGACAAATTCTATTATTTGAGCAACAACTTATTTGTTATCTGCATTTGCTTTCAATTTGAACAAGTCTAACATTTCGTCATACAGTTAAATGACAGAGTTGAATGACTGTGGAAAGTTTGTAAGGCAATAAGAGAAAAAATAGATATGATATTTTCAGTCGTAAAATAGTCATATTTTTATAAATTGCACAGTTGAAATGCAGTTTGTGTTTTGCACATTTTTTTCACATTTCCCTATTTACCCTTTATAAATTTATCCTGTAATTTTCTGACCCTGAGGAAAATAGCCTCTAATACTTAATTTTTCCAAAAAAAAAATATGTAAAACCTTTAAGTCAACATCTTGTTACAATTTGCTTAAAAAGGAATTATGAAAAATTTTGGTCAAACTTTAAATTTCCTGTCTGAATGTTTCTAGGTAACTTGTATAAACCATAATGGTGAAAATTAATAAAACGGTTCCCAAGATCAGTATGTTGTTTCATACAACTTTTATGTATTGACTTACATAAGTAAATATCATGAGGTTATGTATTCCTTTAAGGTTACTTACGCACTCCATAAAACTCTGAAAGCGTATAACTATCAGTACTACAAGAAAAGATAACAAATCATGATTCGTGTCATGTGGAGTTAACCCTTTACCAAACAATTCCTACTTTTAACGTCCCTGAGGAGAAAGGCCTTTGAAAACATTATATGAAAAGGAGAAAATACTTGTAACCAGCATTTACCCCTTCTCCTATAATTTTTTTTTGGTACTGTTTTAAAACATATCCCATCATTTCAGTCACATTTGTTGTCTGCCTATGCTTTCAGTATTGACTAGTCTGAAGTTTTGCTGTGTGGTAAAGGATTAAAACACAAGAACTAAACCTGAAAATTGCAAATCAGAGATATGGCTAGAATCCTGATATACTTCATCATGCCTGCAAGTGGTTATAAATGTAACTGCATGTGGATCCGCAGCAAAAAAGTTATTTTGGAATTATTACAAGGGTTATGATCATAAAATACAGAATAGAAACAATAAGAATAAATAGATATAAATAGGAAGATGTACAGTCATATTTTTTTTTTTAGCTCACCTGAGCACAAAGTGCTCAAGGTGAGCTTTTGTGATCGCCCAATGTCCGTCGTCCGTCGTCCACAATTTTTTTAAACATCTTCTCCTCCTAAACCACTGGGCCAATCTTGATGAAACTTGGCAGGGATGTTCCTCAGGTGAAGCTCTACTAAAGTTGTTCAAGAGATTAAATTCCACCCATAACTCTGGTTGCCATGGCAACCAAAAGTAAAAAAATAGCAAAATCTTTAAAAATCTTCTTCTCTGAAACTAGAATGCGTAGAGCTTTGATATTTGGTATGTAGCATCTTCTAGTGGACCTCTACCAAGTTTGTTCATATGATGTCCCTGAGGTCAAAACTGGCCCCGCCCCAGGGGTCACAAGTTCATACATAGGAACAAAGAAGGAAAACTTTAAAATTCTTCTTCTCTGAAAATGGAAAGCGTGGAGCTTTGATATTTGGCATGTAGCATCTCCTAGTGGACCTCTACCAAGTTTGTTCATATGATGTCCCTGGAGTCAAAACTGGCCCCGCTCTGGGAGTCACAAGTTTCGAACATAGGAACAAAGAAGGAAAACTTTAAAATTCTTCTTCTCTGAAACTGGAAGGCGTGGAGCTTTGATATTTGGCATGTAGCATCTCCTAGTGGACCTCTACCAAGTTTGTCCATATGACGCCCCTGGGGTCAAAACTGGCCCCGCCCCGGGGGTCACAAGTTTCGAACATAGGAACAAAGAATGAAAACTTTAAAATTCTTCTTCTCTGAAACTGGAAGGCATGGAGCTTTGATATTTGGCAGTCCCCCCGCCGCATGTAGCATCTCCTAGTGGACTTCTACCAAGTTTGTTCATATAACGCCCCTGAGGTCAAAACTGGCCCCGCCCCGGGGGTCACAAGTTTCGAACATAGGAACAAAGAATGAAAACTTTGAAATTCTTCTTCTCTGAAACTGGAAGGCGTAGAGCATTGATATTTAGTATGTAGCATCTCCTAGTGGACCTCTACCAAGTTTGTTCATATGATGTCCCTGGGGTCAAAACTGGCCCCGCCCCAGGGGTCACAAGTTCAAACATAGGAACAAAGAAGGAAAACTTTAAAATTCTTCTTCTCTGAAACTGGAAGGCGTGGAGCTTTGATATTTGGCATGTAGCATCTCCTAGTGGACCTCTACCAAGTTTGTTCATACGATGTCCCTGGGGTCAAAACTGGCCCCGCCCTAGGGGTCACAAGTTTCGAACATAGGAACAAAGAATGAAAACTTTAAAATTCATCTTCTCTGAAACTGGAAGGCATGGAGCTTTGATATTTGGCATGTAGCATCTCCTAGTGGACCTCTACCAAGTTTGTTCATATGACGCTCCTGGGGTCAAAACTGGCCCCGCCCCGGGGGTCACAAGTTTCGAACATAGGAACAAAGAAGGAAAACTTTAAAATTCTTCTTCTCTGAAACTGGAAGGCATGGAGCTTTGATATTTGGCATGTAGCATCTCCTAGTGGACTTCTACCAAGTTTGTTCATATAACACCCCTGGGGTCAAAACTGGCCCCACCCCGGGGGTCACAAGTTTCAAACAAAGGAACAAAAAATGAAAACTTTAAAATTCTTCTTCTCTGAAACTGGAAGGCGTAGAGCTTTGATATTTGGCATGTAGCATCTCCTAGTGGACCTCTACCAAGTTTGTTCATATGATGTCCCTGGGGTCAAAACTGGCCCCGCCCCGGGGGTCACAAATTTCGAACATAGGAACAAAGAAAGAAAACTTTAAAGTTCTTCTTCTCTGAAACTGGAAGGCGTGGAGCTTTGATATTTGGCATGTAGCATCTCCTAGTGGACCTCTACCAAGTTTGTTCATCAACTGACCTGACAATTGGTCAGAAATTGGATTATGCACGTTGAGTGAATTTCGCCTATTGACTCAGGTGAGCGACCCAGGGCCATCATGGCCCTCTTGTTTTTTTATATAGAGTAAGAAAGAAACACATGATGAAAAATAAGGAAGAGTACACATGTACTTTTTGGCAAGTTAACTTTCGATTTTCAAAAAAAGAAAGCTGCTAACCATAACTCTTTACCACACAACAATATTTTAGACTGATCCAAATTGAAAGCATTTGCAGACGACAAATTAAATGTGACACAAGTTATTAGATTTGTGTCTAAAATGTAAGAAGACATTGTTAGAGAAGGAGAAAATGCTGGTTATCAGCATTTTCTCCTTTTCCTACAATGTTTTCAAAAGTCTAGTTTCCCCGGGTCATCAAACCCCGGGATTGTGTGGTAAAGAGTAACTGAATGTTGTCTTTCTTTTCTGGCAGCAGATTTTTCTTTGCATGAGAATTCTGTGTGACTATTTAGAGCTGCATGCTATTTTGCTTTCAGGTGAAAAAGACTTGTTGTAACAAACATAGATATTTATATAGGTATATGATAGTATTATCTTTATGAAATCCCAGAAAGGCTTTAGCTTGGTTACTTGAGACACAGTATATAGGATCTGACATAACTTGGTATTTGAGATAAGAATTTATTAAATGAGTTCAGTAATTCCCCTTGGAGTACCCCCCTAATATAACAACGCAATACAATATTACTTAGGGTAAATGCCGGTTAAATTACGTCATATTTCCCTCCTTTTGAATGGCATGCACTGATTACTTAGGTATCTACTGGGGAACTAATGTTTCCACCTTCAATCGAAGAGTTAGAAAATATAAAATCGGTATTTTCACTGGTCATAACCATGAAATATCAAACCTTAATCCACCATTATTTCTCGATAAACTACCAAAAAGCATGGAATAGAATTATGTCACTTATGATGCCACATTAACACTTTACCAAACAATCGCGGATTTTAATGACCCTGGGAAAAAGGCCTTTTGAAAACATTGTGGAAAAAGGAGAAAATGCTGGTAACCAGCATTTTCTCCTTTCCCCACAATGTTCTCTAGCGTTTCAGAAACAAATCCAATCATTTGAGCAACATTTAATTTGTTGTCTGCAAATGCTTTCAATTTGGACTAGTCTGAAATATTGCCCTGTGGTAAAGAGTTGACTCTTCACCAAACAACAAAACTGTACACTCATCCAAATTCAAAACTGTCGCAGACGACAGTTTAAATGTGGTTGGAATGATGAGATTTGTATCTGAAAGGGTATGCTTGTTACCAGCATTTTGTCCTTTTCCCAAAATGTTTTCAAAAGCCTGCTTCCTTAAAGGTTGTTAAAACTCAGAACTGTGTGGTAAAGGGTTAATGCTTATCTGAAATGTGTGTAAGATAACAAACTTTGTAATGGAAGTATTACACTGAAAACAAGGGAGGTTATGTGGAAATATCTTTCTTTACATTTTAACCTATTACCAAACAATCCAATGTTTTCACGTCCCTGAGGATGAGGTCTTTCGAAAACATTGTGGGAAAAGGAGAAAATGCTGGTAACCAGCATTTTCTCCTTTTCCCACAATGTTTTCTACCCTTTCAAAAAACCTTAAGTTCATATGTACCACTTTCAAATTTGTCGTCTGCAGATGCTTTCAATTTGGGAGGGGTTAAATTTGCCGTTTGGGAAAGGGTTAATATTACATGTATGTGATTTTTGTTTTGTTGTTTGTGCTTTGAAATGGAATTCATAAAAAATGCAGCATTCAAATTTTGAATTTCAACAAATTCCTTTTTCGATTTACTTTAAACATTTCCAAAAAATGCAAACATCCTTCCACAATATGAACAACTGATATGAAATTCACATTTGAAATACTGAATACTGAAAAAAGATAAAGGAAAAATTGCTAGTATTAAGTTATATATCTCCTTTTGCCGCATTTTATTTGTTTTTAAAAGTTTGCTGCAAGATGAGAAAGAGCTGTTGTCTGAAGTTAGTTTTGTGTCTATATTATAAACATCTTTAACTCTTTACCAAACGACAAAATTTTAGACTAGTCCAAATTGAAAGCATTTGCAGATGACAAATTAAATGATGCTAAAATGATGATTTCTGTCTGTGATAGGTTAGAAAACATATTGGGAAAAGGAGAAAATGCTGGTTACCAGCATTTTCTCCTTTTTCCACAATGTTTTCAATAGGCTTCAGTTTCAGGGTCATTAAAAGTCGGGATTGTGTGGTAAAGGGTTAATTTCATAACCTTTTATCTCATTTTGGCTTCAGTGAAAGATTACGTCCTAGAAGTCCTGAAAAAAGTGATGACTCCGACACTGGTAAGTGCCTTATCTCTTTACCAAACGACAAAATTTAAGACTTGGCCAAATTCAAAGCATTTGCAGACGACATAGTAAATGTGACTCAAAAATTGAAATTTATTTTGGGAAGGATAGAAAACATTGTGGGAAAAGGAGAAAATGCTGGTTACCAGCATTTTCTCCTTTTCCCATAATGTTTTCAAAAGGCTTCTTTCTCAGGGTTTTTAAAAGTCGGGATTGTGTGGTAAAGGGTTAGATGTTTCTCTTTTTTAGCTCCACTGGCCAAAGGCCAGCAGGCTTATGTCATGGCTGGGTGTCTGTCGTCCGTCCGTCCGTCTGTCCATCCGTCTGTTAACTTTTATTTCAAACATCTTCTTCTCTGAAACTACCCATCCAGTTTTTATGAAACTTCACAGAAATGATCCTGCCATGGTCCTCTTCAGAATTTCTTGAAAGAATTTGATTCCTTCAAAAACTCCAGTTGCCATGGCAACAAAACTGAAAAATATTGGAAATCTTTAAAAATCTTCTTGTCTGAAACCATAAGGCATAGGGCTACCAAATTTGGCATGTAGCTTTATGTAGTAGACCTCTATCATGTTTCTTCAAATTATAGCCCAGGGGTCAAAATTGGCTCTGCCTCAGGGGTCACAAGTTTTACATAGGCTTATATAGAGAAAACTTTAAAAATCTTCCTGTACCTAGCCATAAGGCCTAGAGCTACCAAAATTTGCATGTAGCTATATCTAGTGGGCCTCTACCAAGCAGGCCAAAATTTTAGCCCTGGGCTCAAAATTGGCCCCACCGCAGGGGTCACAAGTTTTACATGGGCTTACATAGTGACAACTTAAGAAATCTTCCTGTACCTAGCCATAAGGCCTAGAGCTACCAAATTTTGCATTTAGCTTGATGAAGTGGGGGTCTACCAAAAGTGCCCAAATTACAGTCCTGGGGTCAATTTGGCCTCATGCTGGGGGGTGGGGGGGAGGTTCACAAGATTTACATGGGCTTATATAGGGAAAACTTTTAAATCTTGGTGTACATAGCCATAAGGCTTAGGGCTACCAAATTTTGCATAATTATAGCATTATCTAGTGGACAACTACAAAGAGGGCCCAAGTTACAGCCCTAGGATCAAGTTTGGCCCTGCACCACGGGTCACAAGTTTTACATGGGTTTATGGAGTGAAAACTTCAGAAACCGTCTTGTTACTGGCCGTAAGGCCAAGGACTCCCAAATTTGGCATGTTATTCTTCTAATACACATATTCCCCATTTAGTCCGACTGTAATCCTGAGGTCAAAGTTTTATAAGGGCTTATATAGTGAAGACTTCTCGACAATCTTCTTGTTTTTAACCATAAAGCATAGGACTAACAAATTTGGCATGTTTTGAGCCTTGGGATCAAAATTTGTCCCACTCCAGGGTTCACAAATTTTAGATAGGCTGACATAGTGAAAACTTAAGATATCTTTTTTTATCCTTACTGTAAGGCCTAGGGCTATAAAAATTTGGCATGCCGGTTCATATTGTAGACTTCTACCAAGCTTGTTCCATCTTTTTCATTGAAACCACTCTTCCAATTTTGACCAAACTTTACAGATATCATCTTGCCATGATGTTCTTCAGAATTTCTTCAAAGAATTAAGTTCTGTTAAAAGCTATGGTTGCTATGGCTACAAAACTAAAAAGTATTGAAAAACCTTTAAAAATCTTTTCCAAAAGCTTGTATTTACTAACGTCATTGTAGCTCATGAAAAAGATACTGCTTTTTAGCTCCACAGGCCTAAGTTCCATCAAGCTTATCGTCTCTGAAACTGCTTCACCCAGTAAGTCACAAGCTTCACATAGGCTAATATAGTGAGAACTTAAAAGGTCTTCTTGTTCCTTACCTTGAGTTACAGCTGTAATGTTGTATGAGTATAATCTAAAATACCTCTTCCAAAGTTATTCAAGTTATGTCAAAATTAGTTCGATCTCATGGGTCATAAACATGTGCTTATAGCGTGAAAATTCAAAAAATCTTTTTGCTCCTAACCGCAAACCCAAGGGCTACCAAATCTGGATCACTTTTGATTTTTTTTTTGAAATTAGCCTTGCATCAGGGGTCTTATGTTTTACAGAGGCTTTATATGGACGAAACTTGAAAATCACCTTATTTATAATCATACAGCATAGACTTGTATTATTTTGGCATGTGGCTTTATTTTGTGGACCTCTACCAGGGTTCAAGTAATTATAGCTCTGGATCAAAAATGGCTTTGCCCTGCAGGTCTCGACTTTCACATGGGCTTTTACAGAGAAAACTTTGTAAGTCTTCATTTTGAAACCATTTGGCTCAGAATTAAAATATTTAGTATTTATGGTTTATATTTATAAGCCAGTGGAGCGATACAGGGCCATCATGGCCCTCTTGTTTTCTAACGCTTAGCATACCTTTCATGACCATACATGTAGTTACTTTTGTGGCCTGATAAATCAGGATCAGACTCCACAAAACTTGATGTTTTATCTTTGATTTACACTGTCTACTGAGCAGAGGTACTGCAGCCAAAAGGAATCTAGAAACTGCTAATATTAACCTAAGTCTTTTTCCCCAGAATTATCCATCATTTTCCTTATTGGGCTCGCTAGGAATTGTTACGGGAGATCACTCCTTCCTTACAGCATAGCTTCTTCCCATATAAAATCAATACCTGACAACTGCATTAGGGAGAATTCTCTTTAGCTCAGGGGTTAGTGTACTGGTCTTTTACACCTCAATAAACGAGGATATTTGCTGCATGGGTTCGAATCCCAGCCAGAGCAGTTTATATTTGAGCTATGCATTTGTTGTGAACTTTTATGCTCGTAAGATGGGGCTTGTCCAGGATTGGCCATTTAGCCATTTGTTGCCCGTTATTGGCCTTTGAGCCATTTATTGTCTAAATAATAGACTTACTGCCTAATAAGGCTTTACGACATCAAAAATGATGACTTCTCTTAAGAGAGGGTGTGTTATGGGAGATCACTCCTTCCTTATGTCATGGCTTCTTCCCGTATAAAATCAATACCTGACAACTGTGTTAGAGAGAATTCTCTTTAGCTCAGGGGTTAGTGTATTGGTCTTTTAAACCTCGATAAACGAGGATATTTGCCGCATGAGTTCGAATCCCAGACAGAGCGGTTTATATTTGAGCTATGCATTTGTTACGAATTTTCATGTTCGTAAGAGAATTAACTACCATCAAGATGATGGGGTTTGCATTTACTAATATCATGATAATTGTACAACACCTTGATAATTTGAATATAGGCAGAACAAAGAAATTACTGGTACGAAGTTCCAATTATCAGCATGTTCCAGACATTGCCTGAAATTTTAGTGTACTTTGCTGGGATATCGACATAAGTTTTGTTTGGTCAGTAGTTATCATAATATACATGTCTATGTATTTGGGAAATAGTGCAGTGGAACTGCTCCTATAATCAATCAGAACTGTACCTTCTCCCTTATCCTTTATCTAATAATCTATCAGACAAGATGTGACAACATTGTGGCAAAAGAAGAGATATCTCTTTTTGCTGCAACGTTTCCACATATATCATATATCAAACCTTAATTCATGTTGATTATTTAATAAGAAACATCTGAAAATTCAGTGAAAGGGGTAATTAGTGAAAATGACAAAGGAAGATAATTATACTTTTACATATGAACTGTGCTTTGTGAAAAGGGGGCTTAATGCACCTGCGAAAAGTATCAACCCCAGGTCAGCCTGTGCAGTCTGCGTAGACTGACCAAAAGCAAAACTTTTGCAATTGGTCCATTTTCTGCATGTCTAAGGGCCATTGTACCTCCAGTTTTAGTTGGTTGTTAGACAAAATGGATTTTATGGATCCACAATTATGTGATGACTTACTTGGTATAATGCATCATGGGGAAGCATTATACCCCCTTTTGCCAGAGCATGGCTCATGATATATGGCCTAAGGTTGTACATGTGCCATATATTTTTCAGATATACCAGTTATACCTGACCTCATGGAACAACAAGAAGAGGATATTACACAAACGGTGGCCTACGCTCCTAAGTAAGTGTCTTAGTTGTTTCTATGTCACACCATGCTTCAAGTATCAAGACATGCAGCACCACTGAAATTATGGCCTCTATCTCATCCAACCATTTTCTTTGGGAATTCCTTTAACTCTTTACCAAACGACAAATTTTTTAGACTAGACCAAATCGAAAGCTTTTGCAGACAACAAAATAAATGTAGCTCAAAAATTGAAATTTGTTTTGGGAAGGCTAGAAGACATTGTGGGAAAAGGAGAAAATGCTGGTTACCAGCATTTTCTCTTTTTCCCACAATGTTTTCAAAAGGCTTCTTTCTCAGGGTCGTTAAAAATCAGGATAGTGTGGTAAAGAGTTAACCCTCTTGCACATAAGCCTCAGTTTTAAAGACCATTAGGGAGGAAGCTTTTGAAAACATCATAGGAAAAGGAGAAAATGCTGGTTACCAGCATTTTCTCCTTTTCCACAATGTTTTCTACCCTATAAAAGATAAAAATCGTCATTTGAGCTCCATTTATTTTGTTGTCTGCAAATGCTTTCATTTTGGCCTAGTCCAAATTTTTTTCATTTGGTAAAGAGTTAAAAGATGGTTCCATAATCACCTGAACATTTTTTTCTAATTTTAGAAATATTTCACAAGCATGCTTACCTTCATAAGATAATAAGCAGACAATCACCTAACAGTTTATAAGGTCAATTTCATAGAGTTAACCCTCTTATATGTGTTTCTGTAAAATTCCACTTAACCCTTTACCAAACAACAAAACTTTAGGCTGGTCCAAATTGAAAGCATTTAAAGATGACAAATTAAAAGTATCTCAAATGATCATTTCTGCCTTTGACTGGGCAGAAAACATCGTGGGCAAAGGAGAAAATGCTGGTTACCAGCTTTTTCTCCTTTTCCTACAATGTTTTCAAAATGCCTCTTTCTTAGGGGTTGTTAAACCTCGGGATTGTGTGGTAAAGGGTGAAGGGAGGTAAATGTAATTTCTGACTTCTTTTATAATCACAAAAAGAGTGATTTTTCAATTATAAATAATGAAAATAAAGCAGGTGGATTTATGAAGTAAATAAGCAGTGCTTTGACAAAAGGGGGTGTGATGCATTTAACCAACCAAGTCATTACTCAATTATGGATCCATAAAATCCATTTTGTCCAACATTCTACAAAAATCATTGGGTAGAATGGTCTTTGGACATGCAGAAAATTTACAAATGGCAAAAAGTTTTCACCCGTGTCAGCCTGCAGGGATTGTGGAGATTGACATAGGTTGATACTTTTTGCAGATGCAAAAAGCCCCCTTTTCGTATAGCATGGCTCATATGTAATTATTTCAAGTGTTTATAATATCAAATGCTTGAGGATGTCACAATAGCAGACAATAGCTGTCCTCCATCACCCATGCCTTATTTAGAGACAAGCCCTTTAAGTCTACACGTACATGTGTATCAGTTACTTTGGAAAGCCTTCAAATCACATTTGACTCCAGTGATTGGTATAGTTAGTTTAGGCTCAGGTTTGTTTTGTCAGACTTCAAGAAGACTCTTCTGTCAAAATGATGTTTTGTAATTTCCAGTGTCCAAGTAAACAGAGTGGCAACATACAGAGAATTGGACAATGATCTTCTGAAACAGAGTGCATTTTTAACACTTGTAAGTTTCTTGTACAGAAAACCCCACCAGTCCTCCTGTATCTGCATAGCAATGTAATATTGCTAACGAAATAATAGATATATGACAGAGCTCCAGATAGAGGGAGTGATTTTGATTTCAAAATTGAAAATATTAATCACTCTCCATTAAACCCTATGTTATGAGTGCTCATTAGAATCGTCTTATCGAGATGATTCTAATGAATACCAACAACAGAGGGTTTGGAAGAGAAATAATGGATTTAGAATACTGTCACCCCCTCTTATCTGGAGGTCTGTATATGATACGGCTTAAAGTATTGCTCTTTTAATGTTGGCTGCCTTCTCTGGTTGTTTGCTATTGATGATCTACATTGATTTAATGCAAACAGTATTTTTTGGGTCCGGCCTGGCTCAGTGGTGTAAGTTTAGGATTTACAATGCGGAGGACCCAGCTTCAATCCTCAAATGGTTTGGTTTTTCATGAAAGTTTCCTGGAGTAAGACACTTTTGAACCCTAGTCTTGAACGATTGATGCCCAGATGACACAAATGAAAGTGTGAGCTGTTCCTGTGATATTATCTAAACAGTGTTGTGTAAAACACCTAATCTTTCAGTACTTAATATGTTTGAGATTGAGATTTTTGCTATGATCTGGCAAGAAGAGGCTTAATGCATCTCTGTGATCCATGACACTAAGCAAGTCATCACATAACTATAAAAATCCATTTTGTGTAATAACCGACTGAATCATGAGGTAGGCTGGTCCTTTGACATGCAGAAAATTTATCAAAAGCCAAAAGTTTCGGCCCAGGTCAGCCTGTGCAGGCTGACCTGAGTCGATACATTTTGCAGATGCATGAAGCCCCCTTTAACAGAGCATAGCTCAAATATTAAAGGTGCCCTAAAGAAAAATTGATATTATTAGCAAAAAGTTATTTCAGAGATGTTGTATAATTCTGTCAAACTCCTTTGTGTAAGAGCCACACTTGTAAAATCCTGTGTATGCATT
Organism: Tridacna gigas; assembly: GCA_945859785.2. Classification (NCBI taxonomy): domain Eukaryota; kingdom Metazoa; phylum Mollusca; class Bivalvia; order Cardiida; family Cardiidae; genus Tridacna; species Tridacna gigas. Next base: position 36,526,187 of record OX244029.2, read on the forward strand.
GCCTCATATGAGTCCAGCTGTTCCAGAGTGTTAGAGTATTTGCCGGTAGATATGAAAACTGGGTTGAAGCATTCCTTTTGAAACTTTGCATGTCTCAGTAAATTGACTGTGCTTGGAGATCCAGTTAGACCATGTCAGCATGTTAGGCAGGGTGGTTTCTTGGGTAGTGCTTTACTGCGCCTGTTGTTAGATTAACTCTTTACCACACAATCCTGACTTTTAATGACCCTGAGAAAAAAGCCTTTTGAAAACATTGTTGGAAGAGGAGAAAATGCTGGTAACCATCATTTTCTCCTTTTCCCACAATGTTTTCTACCCTTCCGAAAACAAATCTCAATTTTTGAATAACATTTGTTTTGTCGTCTGCAAATGCTTTCAATTTTGACTGGTCTAAAATTTTGTCATTTGGTAAAGAGTTAAATGGCACATGCTTTGGCCCATGGAAAAATTTGTTTCCTACATTTCAGGATAATGAAATAGATCTGAAATTATTAACAAAGTCTCTGTCTACTGAAGCAGATTTAATAGAGGTGAGTTTATATTATACGATATTTGTTTAATTTCATACGTAATTAACCCTTTACCGCACAATGCCACTCTTTTAACGACCCTGGGAAAGGAGCCTTTTGAAAACATTGTGGGAAAAGGAGAAAATGCTGGTAACCAGCATTTTCTCCTTTTTCCACAATGTTTTCTACCCTATCAAAGAAAAATTGCACCATTTGAGCCACATTGAAATTGTCGTCTGCTAATGCTTTCAATTTGGACAAGGCTAAAATTTTGTCGTCTGGGTTGGATATCAACATACAAATTAATGCATGACATCTTGCAAAATATACTTGCACCATAACTTTTCTTGAAATTGATGAAAGTTATAGCAGCTTGATTGATTCAATTCTGTCAGCCAAAATTGTTTCCAATTTGTGTTTGTTGGAAAGTAGTTAGTGGCTTGGAAAGATCTTTTTTTGTTTTTCTGGTTAAGAAACTCAAACTTTTCAGTAGCACATTACTCATTTTGCCTTTCAAGGTCTGTGGTAGATACAAAGGCAAATATCATCTCGGTGGACACTTTGTAAAAGTATAGTAGCATATGTCTGTGAAATTATTAGATAAGTATATCCATTTCAATTTGAATGTAGTTATATATGTAGCTGAAATACCAAAGAATTGGATAAATATAACTCTTTTTCCCTGTTGCTGTTTCATTTTTTTTTTGTTGTTGTTTTGTTTTGTTTTATATTGTTTATGAAGTCAATAAGTTAATATTGCCTTGCATATAATCAAATACATGTATAGAAAATCAGACATTTTGTGGATCTATCTCTGCATATTCTCTGTGTTTGTCATGACAGGCTATTCCATGCATTCTCTGTACATGAATGTCAGTAGTGATAATAATGTACCGATTATGAGAACAGAAGTCAGCAGGGAGGGTCAAATCATATTTACCTTATTATTTTACAGAATGACTTAATAATTTTTTGACATTGTGGAAAATAGCTTTTGCATTGTGGGTAAATGGGAACATGCTGGTAATCATCATTTTCTCCTTTCTCACAGATTTTCTACCCTATTTAATACAGATTCCAGCATTTGAGTACACTTAAGTATTGTCTGCAATACTTATGGTATTGGCTAAAAGTCTAAAATTTTGTTGCTTAGTAAGCACTCTATATTTTACTTTGTTATCAAGGAGGACAAGCCGTGGGACTGGGACCGCCTGTTCACGGAGGTGACCTCTGAACTTTTGACACAGTGGGAGAAAAATGAGCAGTCAGAAAATGGAGAGAGTGGACAAACAGGCATTGAACAGACAGTGTGAAGAGAAGTTTTGTTTTTTTACTTTGAAAGGCAGTGTTGTCATGTCCTTATTTCTTTTCAAATAGCAAGAAAAATGTGCTGGCTTTTGTGACTTAACTGAATGCAAAAGCAACACATATAATGCTGTGGGCTTTAACTCTTTACGAAACAATCTCTGATTTTTACAACAGAGGAAGACAGCTTTAGAAAACAATTTATGAACAGGAGAAAATGCTTGTAACTGGCATTGTCTTCTTTTTCCACATTTTTGTTAATGCCATTTTCCTAGGATTGTTGGAAAATGCGACAGGATGGATCAGAAGATAAAACTGCACATTCTTATCTGAATCTACACTGTACACAAAGTCATTTTAAGTCATGCTTAGGTGCAAGTAAATGACATAACTCTGAATGTGAAATTTCTTTTGACAACTTATTATGCTAATTCCGTCCAATTCTGAATGTCTGTTAGGGATTTTTTTTTTTTTTTTTTCAGGACTTGTAATGAAGAATTTTGTTATTATATGATTCATCATCATGTACATTGTATTTATTTTAGTACAATTGACTATGTTAAATTTATTCATAATTATCTGTCAAAGAGAATTTCCAAGTGTGACTTTTTCTGAGTCAGTGTTTATGAAATTCATTGAATAAATTATTCCTCACAGATAACATTCCAGAGTTGCTTATCTCTTTATTTTTTACCTTGACTGTTTTTGAAAAAAATGCCAAGGTATTTTCATAGCCCTATTGTCTGCTTGGTTGTTTAGCTAAAACTCTGACATTATCTAATATCTCTGTGATAATGAAGATGTTTACTTCAAACTTGGGCTAGTTGTTAACTGCCAAAATTGAGTCCATATAAAAAGTGCATAGCTCCCAACACATTTTTGACTCAGTTGTTCCCCTTTTTTACTTAGAAGTTTCACTGGAAAAGCACTCTGGACAGCCAAGTGTTGGCACTGGCTTGTGGTGTACCTGTTGTAATATTTTTGTTACATTCCATTTCCATGCTAATTTCAATCTTTTTTTAATTTTTATATTACATTCCTTTTTCATGCAAATCTCAATCTTCATGTAATTTTTTTTCAAACCTGGATTCAAAGCACCGATCTTGAATTGATATAAGCTATTGTTAGCCCTGTGCAATATCAAACGAGCAACCAGGGTCGTTAATTACCATTCATTCTTAAGAACATTCTTAAGTCTTATTCCCCAGAATTATCTAAATTTAAAAGTAACACAATGACTGATTGGCTAAACCATTTGGAAATGGTTTAGCCAATCAGAAGTTGTGTTACTTTCAACTTTGGAAAATCTTGAAGAATAAGACTAAGAAGGTTCTCAAGATTGGTTGATGATAACAGGCCCAGAACTGGCATAGGGAGTATATGTGGTCTGCAAACAAAAATGATGCCCTGGTTTAAGTTCCGAATTTTATTTTAGCCTATAATCATAAAAAGATTAATAACAAACTCATCAATATATAAAATTTTAACAACATCACAATTTAACACAATGATCACTACATAGAGAAGGTGTATAATGGGAGATAACTCAATTACCTGTAGTGCGAATTCACAACAGAAAACTTTGAAAACATTCTTGTACTATTGTGGATAATCAGCATGGAAGCAGACAAACTTTAGTCTAGTCCATTTCAAAAGAATTTGCAGACAACAAAATCAATGTGGCTAAAATGACAGGATTAGTAATTGACAGGGTAGAAAACATTATTGGAGAAGGAGAAAATGCTGGTTACCAGTATTTTTTTCTTTTCCCACATTATTTTCAAAGGACCTTTTTTTCAGGGTTGTCAAAACATGTTTGGTTAAGGATGAATACATTATTGCAATGGGAGGCAATCACTCAGTAGGAGCAATTTCTCTTATTGCATTTTTTTTTTTTTTCATGTATAATCTCCATGAAAAACAGAACTCATTGCAAGTGTAGTTTACTTACATTCTTCTCAATATGCAAGCTTGTGGAAATTTCTCCCTTTGCTTCAATGCTTTCAAAAGGATTGTTTGCATGACATAACAGATTGTCCAATACGGATAAGATGTAACCTACTACCACAAAAGCATTACACTGCTACATTACAAAGGCAATCATGAAAACATCCAAACAAAATAATATATTACTTGTTTTTTATAAATTTTTTGTCTGTGTGTTCAAGAATCCTAACTACAGAGGTATCACCAGAAGGAGAAAAAGAGAAAGACTGTAAAGAAAATTTGTCGGAAATAACCCCTAGGGCAGGTGACTGTTTAACCTCTATCAAACTATTCCAACTTATAATGACCCTGAAGAAGGAAGCTTTTGAAAACATGGGAAAAAGGAAAAAATGCTGGTAGCCAACATTTTCTCCTTTTTAAACAATGTTTTCTATCCTTTTAAAGACAAATTCCATCATTTGAGCCACATTTTTTTTTTTTTTTTTTTATCTGCAAATCCCTTCAATTTGGAAAAGCCTAAAATTCTGTAGTGTTGTATAGAGTTAACACAGAATCAATTATTTTTTAAACTTGGATTTGGGAACTTGAAATGACAGTTGATGAACCCTTTACCCAACAATTCTTTCTCCCTACTGCACAAAGGAAAAATGCTTTTGAAAATATTGTGGGAAAGGGAGACAATCATGGGGGAACCAGCATTTTCTTCTTTTCCCTCAATGTTGTCTAGCCTTTATAAGCCAAATCCCATCATTTGGAATACATCTGATTTGTCATCTCCTAATGCTGTCAACATGGACAAGTCTAAACTTTCTGGTATAGAGTTGGAAAAGATTGTTCCTTTTTACAAATGACTGTTACTACAGCATTTTCTTTACTAGATCACACAGTTTTTGACTGGTCCACATGGAAAGCTTTATAGACAACAAATAAAATGTGGCTTAAATGATAGAATATGCCTATGAAAGGTAAGAAACACACATGTAGTCTGAAAAGAGGAAAATGCTGATTTCCATCATTTTTTCCTTTTCCCATGGTGTTTTTAGCTCCACTGGCCGAAGGCCAGCGGGCTAATGTCATGGCCCGGTGTCCGTCGTGCGTCCGTCCGTCCGTTCGTCCGTCTGTCCGTCCGTCCGTCCGTCCGTGCGTTAACTTTTATTTCAAACATCTTCTTCTCTGAAACTACCCATCCAATTTTCATGAAACTTCACAGAAATGATCCTGCCATGGTCCTCTTCAGAATTTCTTGAAAGAATTTGATTCCTTCAAAAACTCTGGTTGCCATGGCAACAAAACTGAAAAATATGGGAAATCTTTAAAAATCTTCTTGTCGGAAACCATAAGGCATAGGGCTACCAAATTTGGCATGTAGCTTTATGTAGTAGACCTCTATCAAGTTTCTTCAAATTATAGCCCTGGGGTCAAAATTGGCTCTGCCCCAGGGGTCACAAGTTTTACATAGGCTTATATAGAGAAATCTTTAAAAATCTTCTTGTCGGAAACCATAAGGCATAGGGCTACCAAATTTGGCATGTAGCTTTATGTAGTAGACCTCTATCAAGTTTCTTCAAATTATAGCCCTGGGGTCAAAATTGGCTCTGCCCCAGGGGTCACAAGTTTTACATAGGCTTATATAGAGAAAACTTTAAAAATCTTCCTGTACCTAGCCATAAGGCCTAGAGCTACCAAATTTTGCATGTAGCTATATCTAGTGGGCCTCTACCAAGTGGGCCAAAATTTTAGCCCTGGGGTCAAAATTGGCCCCACCGCAGGGGTCACAAGTTTTACATGGGCTTACATAGTGACAACTTAAGAAATCTTCCTGTTTTGATTTTTTTTTAAAATTAGCCTTGCATCAGGGGTCTTATGTTTTACAGAGGCTTCATATGGACAAAACTTGAAAATCACCTTATTTTTATGGCTTTATCTTGTGGACCTCTACCAGGGTTCAAGTAATTAAATAGCTCTGGGATCAAAAATGGCTTTGCCCTGCGGGTCTCAACTTTCATATGGGCTTTTACAGAGAAAACTTTGTAAGTCTTCATTTTGAAACCATTTGGCTCAGAATTGAAATGTTTATTATTTATGGTTTATATTTATAAGCCAGTGGAGCGATACAGGGCCATCATGGCCCTCTTGTTCAAAGGTTCCTACCTCGGGGTCCTTAAAACAGAATGGTAAAAGGGCTAGACTGGTTAAAGCAGAAAAATAAATTCATAATGTGATCTGCAGATTTGGCTTTCATGATTGAAATGCCTGAATGAGACATTTATGCAGAGTGAGTTTACATCTATAATAAAACATCATACTTTTACAATTTTTACACAGTGTTTAATTTCCCCTTTTCCTATAAATTGTCTATTTAATCCATCTGCTTCAACACTATGAAGAAACCTGTCTTCACTGTCACTTTACACTTGACCTTGAGAATATGTGTCATTGAGCTTGTCAAATATAGGGATTGGTGGTACCACGGTTTTGAAAGGCTGAAAAATAGACAATGAAAGAAATTTTACCTTCTTGAACCTAATTTACAGCATTGAGCTTTGTAAACATCATTGTAAAGTAGTGATTATCTTCATGTTTTACCTCCTTACAAGACAACAATTTTTTTTAACTTTTTCTATGTAACAATCATTTCCTCTTTTCTTGTGATGTTTTCAAAATCTGTAATCAGGATTGAGAAAAAGAATGGGGCATATTTCAACTCCAGCAGAAGATATTCAACTCTTCCTCCTGGAACATCAACCATCATACCATTCTCAATGTAACATAATGGATTATCACCATCAATGTAGGTTTTATATTTGAAAACATTGTGGCAAAAGGAGAAATCCATGACTCAGAGTACCGGTAGTTTCACCTTTTTCCAAGAGATGTCAAAGGTGGTATGCTTTAAGACAACAGTTATCTGTAGGAGGCAAACGGTAGCTTTTTACTTGACAACAAGATAAATTCAAGACCAACCAAAATTGAAAGCAGCTGGTGATAGCATATGAAATTTGGCTTAAATGATGGTATCTGTCTCTGGAGGGTGGAAAACTTTGTGGGAAAAGCAGAAAATGCCAGTACGCAGCATTTTCTGAGTTTTCTACTCTCGTAACAAAGTTTTATACAGACTTTTTCATCAGAGCTGTTAAAACATGGGATTGTTCGGTAAAGGATTACATGTAACTTCAAAACTAAAATCTTATTCAACAGTTTGAAACATGTAAAATTTGCAAAATTATGCAAAAAGGGTGATGCTTTATACTAAGCAAGTCATTGTATAACTGGATCCATAAAATCCATTTTGTCCACCAGACAATTAACCCTTTCCCAAACGATGAATTTTAGACTGGTCCAAATTGAAATAGTTTGCAGACGACAATTTTAAATTTGATGAAAATGGCAGAAAGGTCTCAAAACGGGTAGAAAACACTGTTGGAAAAGGAGAAATTGCTCTTTACGAGCAATTTCTCCTTTTCCCACAGTGTTTTCAAAAGACTTGTACTGCAGACACGTGTAAACCAGGGCTTGTTTGGGAAAGGGTTAAATCATGAGGTAGACTGGTCCTTTGACATATAGAAAATTTATCAATAGCAAAAACTTTTTTGACCTAGGTCAGCCTGTGCAGGCTGACCCGGGTCAATACTTTTAGCAAATGCACCAAACCCCCTTTTCATAGAGCTTGACTCATATGTGTTCAATTCTAAATCTGGCAAATTTTAATACATTTTTTCCTATGAAGTGCATTGAAACAGCTCTAAAATACTGATATGGAACGGAACAAATTTTCTTTCACCCACAAAAAGTAGTATTTATTTAATCAGTAATCAGTTAAGGTAAACTGAAAAACTTTCATGCAATGATAGTTAATAGCCTTTAATAAAAAGCTATGAATTAAATAATGTTCCTAGAATGATTAGAGGTCAAAAAGTAAGAAGACATGATTTGAAATATAAAATGTTGAGTCTTGTCTGAAATTTGGCCTGCAATACACTAAGTGCTTCTTACATGGTTTACACCCTCAGTTTTACATTCAATAATTTTAACCCATAGGCTGCTAAGCACAACTCTATGCACTTTTGCAGAAAGTGTAGATCAAGATCACACTGCCCAGAAGGTGCAGTCCTGATACGTGATCTTGGATCTACAATGTCCAACAGAAAGATATCCCCGCCGCCCCTTGCAATGTTTGGGTCTTTAACTGTTGACTGGAAAGTTTCTTTTAACTCTTTACCAAACGACAAAACTTCAAACCAGTCCAAATTCAAAGCATTTGCAGACGACAAATGTGACTCAAAAATTGAAAATGGTTTTTGGAAGGTTAGAAAACATTGTGGGAAAGGGAGAAAATGCTGTTTAACAGCATTTTCTCCTTTTCCCACAATGTTTTCAAAAGGCTTCTCTCCCAGGGTCATTAAAACCAGGGATTGTTTGGTAAAGGGTTAACTTATTTAGCAGGTAAAGATTTAAGATAAAAAAAAAAAAAATTGGGGGGGGGGGGGGGGGGGGGAGTGTTGTTCCCTGCAGTATACCTTTTGGAAAAAGTGAACTTGCTTTGAAGCAAATTCTCCCTTTGTCTTGATGTTTTCCCATTTGCTCATGTATCAACCCTTTACCAGATAACAAAATTTTGGACTTCTCCACATTAAAAGCAGTTGCAGACGACAAATTAAACATGGCTCAAATGATAGGATTTATTTGTGAATTGGTAGAAAACATTATGGGAAAAGGAGAAAATGCTCAAGAAGAGGAGAAAATGCAGGTCACCAGCATTTTCTCCTTTTCCCAAATGTTTTCAAAAGCTTCCTCCGTCAGGGTCAATAAACTTTGGGATTGTTTGGTGAAGGACTAACAGTGACCTGTTGCAGGTAGGGTTCCCTTGTTATATGCTTCAGTTCAAAAATTTTGGCCAAACCCCATGATAAATGACTGATAATTAACTCTGTAAAATATTGTTTTTTAGTAAAAGCATTTCTCAAACATTATATACCAGTACCATGTAAGGTAACTCTGTAAAACCACTGGAAATCTGAAATGTGAAAACTTTGTCCTTATCATATGTCTGTCTTTTTTAGGTAGAGCACACACTGCCATTGTTGCAGGGTATTTTAAAACTCTTTACCAAAAGACACGGCCTTGTCCAAAATAACAGCATCTGTAGCCAGCATATTGAATGTGGCCCAAATGATGATTTACATCTTTCAACCCTTTACCAGATGACAAAATTTTAGACTTGTCCAATTTGAAAGCATTTGCAGACGACAATTTTAATGTGGCTCTTAATGGTGCAATTTTTCTTTGATAGGGTAGAAAACATTATGGGAAAAGGAGAAAATGCTGGTTACCAGCATTTTCTCCTTTTCCCACAATGTTTTCAACAGACTTCTTTCCCAGGGTCGTCCAAAGGCGGCATTGTGCGGTACAGGGTAAATAAAAACATTAAAAAAAAAAAAAAAGAATATTTTTTTTCCCTTTCAGTTTCCTCACAAAGTTTTCTAGCCTTTTAGAGCCAAAACCCATCATTTTAGCTATCGCACAGTAAATTTGTAGTTTGCAAATTTCAGTTTAGAAAAATCTTTAATTTTGTGGTATGGTAAACAGTTGAATTTACCTCGAGTTATGTAACATGCAGACAATAGTGACACAAAATTCAGATCATACAATAAGCATAGAATGAGCCTGCAGAAAACTCTCTATTTTTAGAAGTGTTTTACTGATTGATAGCAACTGACAAAGTTCCTGTCAATCTAAACTTTACAAGGTATATTTAACCTTTTACCAAACAACAAACTTTTCGACTGGACCAAATTGAAAGCATTTGCAGACGACATGTTAAAGGTGGCTCAAATGGGGAAATTTGTCCATGATATGATAGAAAACATTGTGGGAAGAGGAGAAAATTCTGGTACCAGCATTTTCTCCTTTTCCCAAATGTTTTCAAAAGGCTTCATCCTCAGGGTTGCTAGAAGTCGGGATTGTGTAGTAAAGGGTTAACTCTATACTAGTCAACAACAATACAAACTTGTCCATATCAAAAGCTTTTGTAGACGTGCAATTTAACCCTTTACCAAACAACAAATTTTTAGACTAGTTCAAATTAAAAGCATTTGCAGATGACAAAATAAAGGTGACTAAAAAATTGAAAGTTGCTTTTAGAAAAGAAGAAAACATGGGAAAAGGAGAAAATGCTGGTCACCAGCATTTTCTCCTTTTCCTACAATGTTTTCAAAAGGTTTCTTTCTCAGGGTTGTTAAAACTCAGGATTGTGTGGTAAAGAATTAAGGATAATAACCGGCTTAATCATGTGGTAGGCTGTTCCTTTGACATGCATGGTCCCTAAAATTTGGAATTGTATAGAAAAGGGTTAAAAGCTTGTAGATAAAGATCAGGCAAACACAAAATTTGCAGTCTGACCTTGATCTACACATCCTGATTCCAAGTGATGAGATCAAAAACAGCCATGAATATGCTATGTTTGGATCTTGCCTACAAACATTTCCAGGTCTTGGAGCAAAAGACCTGCAAGTAGTGAATGGTCAACTTATCTGTACAAATACTATTCATAGATAGATTGTGGTGTTCCATTAAGGGATGGAGCAATGGTGTAGTCATATAACATAGGAATACCAATCTAAAAGTAGCAGATTCAATTAACCCTTTACCACACTTTTAACAACCCTGAGAAAGAAGCCTTTTGAAAACATTGTGGGAAAAGGAGAAAATGCTGGTAACCAGCATTTTCTCCTTTTCCCACAATTTTTTCTACCCTTTCCAAAACAAATTTCAATCTTTTAGCCACATTTATTTTGTCTTCTGCAAATGCTCTGAATTTGGACTGGTCTAAAATTTTGTCGTTTGGTAAAGAGTTAAAGTCCCTTGAATGGATTTTCTTAGACATTTTGTCTTTCCCACCCAACCAGACCTGAACTGGTAAGAAACCCAGAGGTAACTTCCTGTGTGATTTACGCTGGCCACCTAAAAGAACTAAGAGCGGGGCTCGTGACCTTTGACTTCATTTTATTCCCTTCACTCTCTCTAGATCCTTTCTGTCCAACAGTTCAAACCAAATATGCCTAGAATATGGAGGGACCTAATGCCTGCAAATTCATCAGCATCTATTGTCAATGATGTTGCTATTCATAGATGATACCCATATCATGGTCATGCATACACTAGTGAACATGTAACAGACAATACTTTGTGCACAACATCGGTATAAGCAAACCTAGAGGATACTTCAAGGAGCTCCTTCTTGATCCCTTTGCATGGTAAAATATGAGACGAAAAATTCTAAACAAATTGCCAAACAGTTGATTGAAGCCTTTTGAAAACATTGTGGGAAACGGAGAAAATGCTGGTAACCAGCATTTTCTCCTTTTCCCACAATGCTTTCTACCCTATCAAAGAAAAATTGCACTATTTTAGCCAAATTGAAATTGTAGTCTGCAAATGCTTTCAATTTGGAGAAGGCTAACATTTTGTTGTCTGGTAAAGGGTTAAAGCCCCAATGGCAGCCAAAAGTAAACAATGTGGGTGTTTAATATACATTTTATTTTAAATAATACCATTCAAAAGAATGGAAATTATTGTGAAGGTGACAATCTGTTATTATACGCTTAGCCCAAAGGCTTGTCACGGGCAGAAAAGTGAATTTTAAAAGTAGGTCAAAAGTTGCCAGGTTGCTCTATCTTTTGTTTACTTTTTACCTGATTTTAAAATTTGTTCCTCTACACTTGTACCAACTGTGCAATAACAGGCTGCCATCTTCTCAATAACTCCCATACTTTTAAAAGATATGATTTAAATTCAAATGCATTTTGATACCTGCTTTCTTTACTTTTGGATGCTATTGTGTTTTAACCCTTTACCACACAATCTCCACTTTTGATGACCCTGGAAAAGAAAGCTTTTGAAAACATTGTGGGAAAAGGAGAAAATGCTGGTAACCAGCATTTTCTCCTTTTCCCACGATGTTTTCTCCCCGTCCTAAATCAAAGTTCTATTTTTGAGTCACTTTTATTTTATCATCTGCAAAATGCTTTCAATTTGGACCAGTCTAAATTTTGTCGTTTGGTAAAGAGTTGAAGGTGAAATTTGTCTTTGAAAAGTGAGAAAATACTGGGAAAATGAGAAAATCCTGATTACTAGATGAAAAAATTTCTAGACTGGTTCATTTTGAAAAAATGAGCAGATGACAAATTCATTGAAACTGCAATGGAGGAATTTGTCATTCAAAAGGTACAGAATACTGTGGAATAGCAAGAAAATGCTGGTTACATGCCACTTTTTTACTTTTGCTACAGTGTTTTCAAATGCCTCCTTTCTCACATTCATGAAAATTCTGATTGTCTGGTAAAGGGTTACAGCATACCACTCCTGGATGGCAGAAAAAAGAGAGAAAGTTTTGAAGGAAATCCAAATGGCCTTTTTGAATAACATGGGAAACGCTATGGAAAAAGGAGTAACTGCTTGAAACGAAGAAATTTCTTCTTCTTTCCCACACTGAGTTCAAGAGCTGTCTATTTGTCTGGTAATGGATTAACTAACAATACACTAGAAAATGTGCTCTATAATTCTTAAGTTTACCAGACAGCAAAACTTTTGACTTGACTTTACACACATCAAATCAAATGTGGATCAAATGATGAGGTTTGCCTTTTGCATGGTATAAAACATTATGGGAAAAGGAGAAACAGCTGATCACCTTTTTTCCACAATATTTTCCTTATTCTTCTTCTTCTTCATGGTTGTAAAGAGAAGGGACTGTCTGGTAAAGGATCAAATCATATACATTTTTGGGATGCTTGCAAAATCAAAAAGAAAAGATTTCAAAATAATTAAGGATAGGTAACAAGGAATATTTCAACAAAGTAAAAATTTCTCATAAGTAATTTTTGCAGTTCTCACTATGGTTCCTGGGTCCGTATTCACCAACCATTCTTAAGAACATTCTTGGTCTTGTTCTTCAAAATTTGAAAGTAACACAACTTCTGATTGGCTAAACCATATGGTTTAGCCAATCAGAAGTTGTGTTACTTTCAAATTTGGAAAATCTTAAGAATAAGTCCAAGAACGTTCTTAAGAATGGTTGGTGAATACGGACCCTGATGTGATAGAAATCTTTTCCAAAACACTAGTGTACAGATATACAATTAAATAAAAAATACTAACCTGGTTTGTTACATGTTTATCTATGGACTCTGCACGGAAGAATCTGGTACCATAGGGAAGGTGTCCATAGCTTGAAGTGGTGTGCAGGAGAGGCTCGTACTTCTTTTCTCTTCTTGTGAATGGTAGGAAACTATTACACAAAGGAAAAAAAACTTTCCTAATCTCAAACCATAAAGAAAACTTTGAATTAAAAGTAAAGAGGATACAACCTCTCCCCGCCCCCACCCCCAAGAAGGCAGTAAATGCAAACTCATTGCAACCAGCTCCTGTGCATGATACCTCAGAGAGGATCAGCTTCTGTGTACCTTGCAAAATCCTGCATTCAAATTTTTGAATACTTTTGTAGACCTAAAGACTTGTAATTTATTGCAAAATGTAGGTTCATCATTTTGGAGGACAAACATAGGACTTTTCTGATTGGACAAGTTAGAATCAGCTACAATGGAAAAATCTGTACCATTCAAATGTATGCCGAAAGACAGAAGCAGTAAGTTTCTAACAAAATCACTCACATATCATCATTAAGCCGAGTGACCCATTCCTCTGCTTTCATTTTCTCTCGTGCCTCTTCCAGGGACGTGTATGATGTGGCTACACGCAGGGATGGCTGGAAGGCTTTGTACCTCTGTTGTTGTACATCAGCCGGTTCTCTGAATGGGCCCTGTAAAATACAATGTATACACAATGCATTAATGATTTTAAGGTAATATCTCCATCATGAATAACCATGATCCTTTAGATGGTAATTAAGATTTTAGTGCAGATGCAAGCATTCAGTGACCCAGGGCATGTATCCAGGTCTATCACTGCTTGCATCTGCATTGAAATCTTTATGGCCACCTGAAGGATCATGGTCATAATTTACTTTAAAACTTTTAGTATACTACCTGTTTGTAAGATGGTGAAATATGAATATTGCTTTTTATGTACCTTAAATCTTTTCCATATGACAAAATTTTGGACTTCTTCAATTCAAAGCAGTTGCAGACAACACATACAATGTTTCTCAAATAGTCGGGTTTGTTTTAAAAAGACTACAAAACATTGTGGGAAAAGGAGAAAATGCTGGTTACCAGCATTTCTCCTTTTCGCACAATGTTTTCAAAAGCCTTCCTCCTTAATGTCGTTAAAACTCATGATTGTTCGGTAAAGGGTTCAGACATGAGAAACATGAAAACAGTTGAGGATTTTTACCATTTCACTATTCAACTTCTAGCCCCTCAGAATATGAACTAAGAAAAAGGTGGTATTCCATAAGTAAAAAAAAATGACCAAGAAAATGCACTCTGAAGGCTTTCTTTTGGCTAAAAATCTCAATTACATCCAGAGTCAGACAGGACAGTCTGATCTTGATCTAAACTATCTGTAAAAATCAGCTACGACCACCCATGTGGAAAGTAAGGATCAACTTTTTACCAAACAACAAAATTACTGACATGCATATTTAAACCATTTGCAGACAACAAACTATGAGTGACTTAAAGAATGATTTTTATCTTTGAAAGGTATAAACACAATGTGCAAAAAATGCAGAAAAATTCCTCTACTTACAATGTTTTCAAAAGTTTTTTTTCACATGGTTGTAAAACATGTGTTTGTTTGGTGAAGGGGTAAAAGAAATACATGTAATGTCATAGGTGTATATCGTGTTGTTGACAAAATCTCTTTCTTACAGTGTACATGTCTTATTTCATGTTTCATCCTTTTCACTGTCTTAACAGTTCTTTACCTGGGGTTTATGAGCTAGAGGGGGTAACTGTGCAGGCTTAGGTAGGTCATGGGAATAGCTTTGCCAGGTTGGATCATAGGGGTTCTCTGAAACCTTCTTTCTCTTGTGGACTAAAGGTTTCACACTGGCAAGTGTGTATTCCATCTCAGTTGGGTACCTGTAAATATTACAGATTCAAACTTGGTCAGCGTTCACAAACCATTCCAGATTCATACATTAGAAAACACTTTTTTTTAAATTTTTTGGTAAATATATAGTCTTTGTCAAGAAAGAAAAACTTAACTTATTAAAACTATAGATCAATACATCTATACTTTCAATGAATCATGTTTTATTTTCCTTGATAAAGGCTGTTGGCTGTAATGTAGAGAATAGAATCTTTTAATGTATGTTTTGTTTCATATTTGAACTACCGACCAAATTATATCTCAGTGTGACAATTTAGATTCTTTTATTGACTGATTGTATGGTTTTTAACAACATTTACAATATTATTTCAGTTAAATCGTGGCGTCCAGTGCACCTATCCATGCTTTCCTGGAATTTCTTTACCAGTGCTTCACACAATATTCTTCCCAAGCCACAGGCTGCTTTCCCAAATAACCATCATTGAAACTATGATCACCATTGAGAGAGAAATGAATCCTGTCCCTATTACTGTCATCAATCCATGGAAAGAAACTGACTGAGCTGGGGATTTAACCTTTAACCAAAAGAAAAAAATTTTAGTCTGGTCCAAATTGAAAGCATTTGCAGACGACAAAATTAATGTAACCCAAAAATTGAAATTTCTTTTGGGAAGGGTAGAAAACATTGTGGGAAAAGGAGAAAATGCTGGTTACCAGCATTTTCTCCTTTTCCCACAATGTTTTCAAAAGCTTTCTCTTTCAGGGTCCTTAAAAGTCAGAATTGTGTGGTAAACAGTTAAACCTGACATCCACTGGTCTCAAGTCCTGTATGCTATCAACTGCACTACTCAGACTTGGTAATTTAGATTCTAATTTAAAGGATAGCCATCTGATTGGCCAATTGTTCTAACAGAACTAAGTGGAAGGATTTGCTAAATGGGTTGAAAAAGCCCTTTCCTTAGAATTTCAAAAGCTTGAGAACAATCCACATACGGTAGGTAGGGTGAGTTAAACACTCCAGGTATAACATGTGTGCTGATAAGATAGTGATATTTCCGAGCAAGTCTTTCTTGAATCGCTCTCTCTTTGGCTTCTGTTTGTCGTCTTCTGTTCTGTTCTTGTTGTTCAGCATATTCTTCAAGCTCATTTCTGAAAAACGTTCATATAAATTTTACGTATACCTCTGCAGCTCTTTTGGGTATTTAACAATTCCATGGTTTTAAGACACCAAGAAAGAAAAAGAGTAAATGCTGGTAACCAGCTTTTTCTCCTTTTCCCACCATGTTTTCTGTCCTTTCCAAAACAATTTTATAATTTGAGCCAAACTATTTTGTTATTTGCAAATGTGTTCAATATGGATGAGTCTAACATTTTGACGTCCGGAAAAACAGATAATTAGTAACAAGAAAATTGTCCTTCTTTTCAGTCCACTAAGTACCCTCCATTTTAACACAGAGGTGAATTTTTTTTAGCAATGAGAGAAGAAAGAAAGCTTAAGTGTACTGTGAATATATTTTGGCTAAACCAGAACTTAATTACTAGCCCTAGATACCACCACCAGGGGTCCTGCGTTGCTCAGTGGTAAAGTGTAGGACTCGTGACCTGGAGGCCCCAGGTATGAGCCTTGCTTGATCCATTGGGATTTCGTGGGAGTGTCCTTGGGCAAGACACTTCATAGGCCTAGCTTAGTACTGGTGAAACCTAGGAAATACATGAATATGTGAGCTGTGGCTGTGATATGACTGAAAATTTAGTAATATTGAAAGTGGTGTGAAACAACATTCAATCAACTTAGATATCACCAACTGAACTACCCTGGCTAGTAAGCAACACCAAGTTAACCCTGTACTACAGGTCCTGGATTGTATTCACCAACCATATTAAATTGTATTCTTAGTCCACTTTTATATTTAGAAAGAAACAAAGTCTCTGATTGGCTAAACCATTTGATTTAGAAATTGTGCTCCTTTGAGTTTAAAAAAAAATCTTGAGGATAAGAAGTAGAATGCAATTCAGAATGGTTGGTGAATATGGGCCTTGAATCATACATGTATGTATAGCTGGGTCAAGATACCCAAACCTTCTGCTTAGAGTTTCTGAAAAGCAATTGTCAAGAACAGGAGAGTATCAATCCCTCCGTCAGAGGTCCAAACAGGCTGAATTCTAAACCGCCATTGCTTCATTAAAACTTATGTTCTGGGTACTTATTAGAATTGTCTCATTGCGACAATTTTAATTCTTCACCAAACAACAAATTCTTAGACTGGTTCAAATTAACAGCATTTGCAGATGGCAAAGTAAATGTGGCTCCAATATTAAATCTGGTTTGTCTGTGAAAAGGAAGAAATCATTGTGGGAAAAGGAGAAAATGCTGGTTACCAGCATTTTCTCCTTTTCCCTAATTGTTTTCAAAAGACTTCTCTGTCAGGATTGTTAAAAGTCAGGATTACGTGGTAAAGGATAAATGAATACCAACAACATAGGTTTAAATCAAGAACAAAGATGGTATTAGTCTTTGAACTCTAAAATGCTATCCTTATATTAGCTCTGCTACCATGAAAAAAAGTGGGGTCATACCTGATAATTTCATTTTTGATTGAGAGTGCTTCTAGATATCTCTTTCTACTGTAATAGTTGAACACATATTTCCTCACATAGTAGCCTCTCCAAATCTTCTGGACCTGAAATATTGGAATAATGAGGGGTTTACCTGTTTTATCCCTATTATACAAATTTGAAGTGCTAAAAGCAAACACTCCTGTAGCCAAAATGGTCTGCTGCAATACAAAACAAGAGCACCGCATGCGGGTGCCAACACTTCGCTGCGCTTGCTTGATTTTCAGAGAAAATTCTAAGTCAAATAAGGGGAATAACTGTGTCAAAAATACTTTGATGGTTACCTGCCCTTGTTGTATGGGTTCCCCTTTTGATAGTATAGCTTGTCTAAGTTTAACCCTTTCCCAAACGACAAATTTTGGAACTGGTCCAAATTGAAAGAGTTTGCAGATGACAATTTTAAATTTGATGAAAATGGCAGAAAGGTCTCAAAAAGGGTAGAAAACACTGTGGGAAAAGGAGAAATTGCTCATTACGAGCAATTTCTCCTTTTCACACAGTGTTTTCAAAAGACTTGTACTGCAGACACATGAAACCAGGGCTTGTTTGGGAAAGGGTTAAAGTAAATATCTTAAGTAATAACAGAGATATTGAAAAATGTAACAGTTTTCGCACTACACACAGATGATGACAGGGCTATAACAATTACCTGATGTTTTTTTTGAAAACAGCCGATCAAATAAAATGGTTCTGCAGGTGATAATTTGTAATATAGCTCTGCGGAAAATTTAACTTCAAAGTCCTATGGATGTACAGGTGCTATTTAAAATTCTTTTACCATGCCCAAAATTTCTGGAAAAATTCTGATGAATACTGCAAAATATATATTTTTTGCAAGCGTGAAAAAAAAAAGGATGGTTTCATTTTTGTAAACAAGTACAGTATTGGCATTCAAATGATAGGTTAGAAGTTTTGCAATAGGGAACACATTTATCAACTGGGGACTCATTAGACCAGATAATTATGAGACCATTATACTTATTTGAATACAATCCCATGAAGTCAGTGCATGTTAATGATGTGACATTAACAGGTTGAACATTCCCGTCTCTGTAATGCATCATACCAAGGAAGTCATTATATAATTATGGATCCATAAAATCAAATTTGTCTGACTCACGAGGCACAGTGGTCCTTTGACATGCAGAAAATTTACCAAAAGCAAAGTTTCAGCTCAGGTCAGCCTGAGCGGACTGCACAGGCTGACCTGGGTCAATACTTTTTTGCAACTGCATTAAGCCCCTTTTTCACACAGCATGGCTTGTATGTAAATGACATACCCTGGTAGCACTACTATGGTAGAAATTCAGTTTCATCACTAGGACACAATTCTGAAAATAAATGGAAAAAGTTTTCTATATACATGTAATAGGTATTTGTCCTGCTTATCAATGTGGCATTGAGGCGAATGAAGTTTTGCAATCATTGTCAATCAGTACAGAAATGAAGTTAAGCCCTTACCAAACAATACCTGAAGAAGAGGGCTTTTAAAAACATTGTGGAAAATTGAGAAAAAGCTGGAAGCCAGAATTTTTGCTTTTTCCAACACTGTTTTCTACCCTATCATATCCAAATCCCATCCATGGAAATATATTTAAGTCACTGTGTGCAAATGCTTTGAATCTGGACAGGTCCAAAATTTTGTTGTCTGGTAAATCTATTAAAGTCTACAAGAATAACACTGTAGTCTGTTTCCTTCTGAGGACCAAAGATCAATAATGTAGTTGAAATCATGTAGTATACTGGTCTATACCACAGATAGACATAAATGTACATAACTTGTGTTTGTACAAAAAGACACTCATACTGCCTTCCTACAGAGCTAGCTTATGTAGCAACATGGTATGGCATTTGCCTGGGGACCTAGAGGTCCTCAGTTTGATCCCCACCCTGACAGGTTATTGATCAGGGCTGTAACAACCATACTTTGTATCTTTTGTTGAAACAAATCTCCAATGTCATAGTATTTGTATAATATTTGACCTGACTGAAAGTAAGAAATGATGTTACATACTTTGTAAGTTGTAAATTACCACAGAAACCAGCATTTTCTCCCTTTCAAACAATGCCTTCAACCCTTTCAAAGACAAATTCAACAATTTGCACCATGTTTAATTTGTTATCAGCAAAATTTAAGGCATTTAAGTTCAAAATTTTGTTATTTGGTAAAAAGTTAATATGGTTGGTGAATGGTCTTCCACACTTTTTAGTCAAAGAACTATCTACTTGAAAGATCAAAAATGAAAAACAAACTCAAGTTATTGAAACCTACTAAATTTGACAATACATGAATCAGTTGATTTGAAGCATATGGGCCATAATCTGGTAAAAAGGGGTTTTATGCATTTCCCTGATGCTCTATACCAAAAACAAGTCATCACATAATTATGGCCCAGTATTATATCCATTTTGTCTAACAATCAACTACATCATGAAGTAGTCTGGTCCTTTGTCAAGTAGAAAATTCACTTACAGCAAAAAGTTTCAACCCAGGTCAGCCTGCATGGACTGCGCAGGCTTGCCTGGGTCAATACATTTTGCAGATATATTAACTGTTTGTTTGTTGGTATTGGGGTTTAAGGCCATTTTAACAGCTTAGGTCATATCATGGCAGGCAGTGAACCAATGCATGTGTTTCCTGGCTTTCTAACACCAGTACTGACATAACTTTCTTTTCAAGTCACTGAAAACAGTTGTATTAAACCCAATTTACAAAGAGCATGGGTCATTATGTATTTGGTGCTACAAAAAAAGGTCTTGAGAAAAATCTGCAGCAGCTATTAAAATTACTCATATGAATGTAGGCTCCGGATGGACATTTCTTGGATTTCTTCCCTACCTTAACATACAATCTGAAGAACTTTCTGCCAAGAAATCCCCTCCATCTTCTCTGTATGGTGGTTGCACTATAGTTGACATGTCTGTAAAATATATAATTTCTTGTAATATCCAAAATCAAGATTTTAAGTCTAAGAGGGCCTATTACAACTTCAGTTCCTATTGCTGCCAGGGTAGATCATGATCCAACCATACAAAGCAGCAATCTGATATTGGATCTACCCTGCCCACTCCACCGAGGCATTCCAATTGAAGTATACAGACTTGAAGCTGCCACAGGACTGAAAATGTCCATTTTATTTACTTTGAATGCTTGCAGGTTAACCCTTTACCAAACAACACCATTTTAGACTTGCCCATATTAAAAGCTTTTCCAGATGAAAGAATAATTATGACTCAAAAATAAGAATTTGTCTTAGGAAGGACAGAAAATGTGGAAACGGGAGAAAATGCTAGTTATCGGCAATTCTCCTTTTCCACAATGTTTTCAAAATGCTTCTTCCTTAGGTTATATATGTGTAAACCTTGGGATTGTGTGGTAAAGGGTTAAACCCATTTCTTAACAAAATATGTGCAATTTTCAGCCCCTGTTATTGACAACTTTGAAAAAGATAACAGAAAAGTACAAACTGCTCCTGCAGTCACAATATTTAACAAAGACCAATCATTTTCTTTTCTTTCACCTGTTAGCACTTGGTGTAATTTGTGATAGTTAATTGTAGGTCTGACTCTATCAGAAGTCTGTTCTGTAATGGATTCAAACAGAACAAACATACATGTTACTGATTTATGGTCCTAAACAAATTTGAAAGAAACTTTGAAAAGTCCTTGTCATAAATTAATAATTTTCATGAATTATATATAAAAAGAAAAAATAATTTTAGAACCATCCAAAATTCGAAGTATTTTCTCCTTTCCCTACAATGTTTTGTACCCTTTCTGATAAAATTCCCATCATTTCAGCCACATTTGTCATATGCAAATGCTTTCAATTCGGACCAGTATAAAATTTTGTCATTTGGTAAAGAGTTGAAGAAAATATTCTGGAACCTTTTGAGTACCAGATATGTGGCACAGATATATTTGCTCAGTAATTAAAAAGAATTTGGAATATCAGATACTCTAACTGAGGCTTATTTGTAAGGAATATTGCACACTGTGCACACTCTAATCTGAATCAACAGAATAAAATTGACACTAGTGCCAAAAGGCAGAAAGGGGTCTAAAAAGTGAGCATAAAAAATTCATTTCACTGCTACTTATTTCTGGTACTGGGAAAAGTGTCCTATAGAGAAGACTTAAGATCTGACTACATATTCTATGCAGTCTGATCATGATCTACACTGTCCATAAATGCTATCAAAATTGTTCTAAGTCTGCAAAGCTAAAAGACAAACTATTATATAGATACCTCATATAAGCTCTGGTTCTGGATGCTCTGAACCAGGCTTGTATCCTCACAGATGCTGCATATTCTGTTAGTCTCTCAGTTTCTGCGGCACTATGGAATAAAATGTTACATTTCCAAGTAGTGTCAATCTGTGATTTATCAATATAATAACATACAACTTATTTGTCATATAAATAATGAGTAAAGACACAATATCTATAAACCATAATCACCATGACCACCTAAAATTTATGGTGTAGTTTCATATTTTTGTCAAAATCGATAGTTTTCTACAATTTTTCTACTAACATGTCTATCATGCATCATTTCCCCCACCTCAGTTTGAAATCAATTTGTTGAAATAACAAATCAGCTTATACACGTTAAAGAAAATATGTACAGAAGCGGATGCAATTGAATGATGGCATGCTCATAGCATACACCGGGAAGCTGGAGTAGAGACATTTAAAACTGTAGATTAAGTTCTATTGATGAAAAATCAAAACCTTTCAATTTATTAGCCAACAGCACATAAGGATCTGGTATTTTAATGGTCCAAATATTTAGATGTATACATGCTTATTTACCTTTCAACATTTATCTATCGGACATTTCTCATTTTATTTTTCTTTTGCATGTAACATCTATGTGGGTCCCATTCAGTTCTATGTAGCAAATTTGATCTCTCTAAAATCGATCAGTATTATTAAAAAGAACCTGATTTACCTTTAGGAACAACTTCATTTGGAGATATTCTGCTGCTGTCTTATTAAATAATAGGCAGACTCATATAGAATTCGATCAAATAACTTTCATGTCGGATTCCAGACGGAGTCGCCGCCATGTTTTTCAGTCATGCACACAGTTGCATAACAAACTAGAATTTGCTACAGGACTTTTAACAAAATCTATTTCAAAAATCAAACATGACCATGCTGAACAAAGTTTGTTCTAAAAAAAAGACATAACATGATTCTGTAAGTTGCATTAACCGGCATTACCAATTTATAGTGCTTCATTCGGAACAGTTGAATCTCTTCCACAGCAATTCATAACAAAACAGAGTGGTGTTGAATCAGAATGGATTTAGGTTATAAATAGGCAATTTTTATACAAAATCTCTTTTCATTCGAGAAATTATACATTAATCTTACTTCTGATATTTATTTCATTGAACAAATTCAGTTAAAAGCATCCAAATTTGCTCTTCAAACATAAAAGAAAATGTCCGAGTTTGCTAAAGAAAACCATGAAGGAACCGATAAGACCCTACATGCACAATGAAGGTTTTAAATAATAACATACATAGGGGCTTATTTATAGGACTAGTATTTAAAGTCTTCAGATTTAACAAAAACTTGGCATGAACCCTGAATCCTTGTTCATCAGAGGCTTGAAGCTTTGATGTTAGCTGTAAACCAACTTCAAAGCAGGGTAAATCTATTTAGCTACAGTCCCAATCTTAACCTTTTTTTTTATTTTTTAAATATTCCACTCAATGATAAAAACCAAAATATTGCGATTTCAAAGTAGATTTCACTAGGATAAAAAAAAAAAAAAAAAAAAAAAAAAAAAAATGACCGTATCGGACAGTGTAGATCTAAGATCAGACTGCACGTTCTGTTCATTCTGATCTTGATCTACACTGTCCGCAATAGCGCCCCGAGTCGCGAATAGCAGCCTAAGGGTTCAGGTGATTACTTCGAAAAAATAAACGGTTGGCTTTCTGCCCTTGATTTATTCTCCTTTGTCTAGGGAAAAAAATAAATGGCTTTTTCTTGAAATTAGGAATAAACAACATACTTCTTTCTTTGGTAAGTTGCCTCGACAATCGTGTCAGTCTCGGCCAGCAACCTTACCATAGCCGCCATGTTGTTTCTGTGTTGTTATGGATGACGTCATTGATATCTCGTCAACGCGATAATTTTCAAATTACAAGATCTAACTGTTTAAATTTCCCTTTTTTGGCAAATTCTGATTTTATTTTGTATTCAGTAAATCTCATAACCTTGACAGTGGAAGAATAGTGATAGTAATGTTCATGTAAAATTTCAAAGTTCGTGTCTATGGAAACACATCAACAAGATGGCGGACAAAGTGCACAAAGTGTGATGTCTTCAGGTGCTTCGAACTAAAAGGAACTCTTTGTTTGTTATTTATGGGACAAAAGCATATTAGGTTAAAATGGCCATTTACATGCCCCCAATCAGTCGCAAAAAGAAAGTTTTAGACAGATACAAGTGAGTACAACATAAGAAACTATGAGACTAACGGTGTTTAAATAGAGCCCTTTAACATGCCAATATCAGTACAGTAGGGGCTGTACTTTCAATTTAAAGTTTACTTTGACGAATAAAAATTATCTTTCATGGAAACTGCCTATGACGTTCTTCGTTTATTTGACAGTTTGAGAGCTTCATCAGTGACTGAAATGATAAATTAGAATGTCAACATTATTTTAAGGGGCATTTCCTTTATGCTGCTAAGATTAGCCACGCAAGCCGGGTTATCAGTAACGGAAGTGTTGAATTTTTTTCGGTTGCCAGCACCATTTTTAGAGTAAACTTTTCTGTATTGTGACAAAAAGATGCCTGCTTCTAATCCAATTAGACAAGCTCAAAGCAACACTCAGGCATGCACATTGTGGTTCTTCCAAAATAAGATCTACATTATTGGATGGTCTAGATAGGTCAGTTGGTAGGGTGCTTGCCATGACAGCAAGGGGTCTCAGACCTGAGACCTGTATGGGCCTACCTATAAAGGTTTCCTTCAAAACAGATCTCAATATTTGGTTGTAAACTGTTTCAAAGAATCGTCACTCTGTAAAAGACAATGGATTGGATACAATTATTGATTAATTCTTTGATGCAGAGGGTAAAGCTATGGTTATGGGTTAGCAGCGTTTTCCTTGACACCCAGTTTTGTGTGTTTTAATGTATTTTTACTTCTTTTTTTTTTTTTTTTTTTCAAAAATGTGTCATCATGGATGTACAAATATGATAAGGCTTACTTGTAATTGTCTTTACTATCCACAAGGCTATATTCACGAGTCGACAAGAAAGGTGGAGTACAGAAAGAAAATGCATCAAAACAAACATTCAACCTTGTGCGTCATCAAAACACTAGTTGTCATGGTAATCCCTAGTGTTACAGTGTATCTATCAAGATGTAATAATACATACACAGGTACTTAAAAGTTTTAGGGTGAATAAAAATCACAAAAATACACTTTGTGTCATAAATAAGAGTTTTTAGGCCAATAACCTAACCTAATTACATTTTGTTGTGAGCGCCACAAGTTCCCAATTGACCCCAATTTTTTATGACTAAGGTGTGACAATGACACCCCTATTTCTCTTGTCAAGGGAAAAACATGGCCTAGTGTTATTAAGTGTTATACTTACATAGTAAGTCCTGATGATGGCTATTTACATCTTGCTGTAGTAAAGCTTTTGAAAGAAATATGATAAGTATAGCAGTAATTTCTCTTGTTTACACAATGTTTTCACATTTATTCACATATTAACTCTTTGCCAAACAACAAAATTTTGGACTTTATCCATATATAGAAAAAATTTGCAGACAAGAAAATGAATACTAGTATGACTCTAAACTTGAAATTTTAGGAGAGGTACAAAACATTGTGGAAAAAGGAGAAAATGTATGTTACCAGCATTTTCTCTTTTTCTTACAATGTTTTCAAAAGCCATCTTTCTCAGGATTGTATGTTAAAGGATTAAACCTCAGTTCATGTTGATAACATATTTTTGAAAGATATTTTCAAAGTCAACAGTTGCAAATTGGCTTCAGGACATTAGTTCATGGTTGTTTATTTTTTCAGTCCAGATACATTTCGAGTCATTAGCCAAGATGCTGAAAATACGCACCTTAAATCAGAATACGAGGTTGGAAATCAACCATCAGAATGGAGGCGAATTTGGCTAGAAAACTCTGGTTTAGCTTTACCTGACATTTACAATAGGAAAACAGAAGTATTACCTCGCTCAGTACCAGACTACAGACTAAATAAGCCTCACCCTTCAGCTTGTGGATTTCTCCGCCATAATGTTCGTCTACTAAATGAGCCGATCTGTAGTGTTTATACAGAAATTACTAGAGATGAACAGCAGAGTTGGTGGCCCTCTAGGGTTTCAGATGAACCACTGAAAGTACCCCCTAAAACTAGCGATACGATTTATAGAGCTGACTTTGCATTTTCTGAAAACATAGCCCCAAATTTTGGCTCACAGCGTCACACTGCCAATCCAAACAAGGAGCCTGCACTGGGATCTAGTAAGGCTTAAGCTCCCTTTTTTGTAGCATTCATATTATCAAAGTGTGCTGCATTTTGCTGTCTATGAATGAAATACAACTACCAGTATATTAGCCTTTCATCAAAATATACAAACATTCTGTTTGCTACATTATAAAAACAGAGGAAAGATAGTTTTTTTTTTTACAGTCTAATTTACCTTTTTCTATAGGATAGATCACATGCATATTGTCAATCTGATGCAATTATGTGAGGTTAAAAATGTCTCAGATGCACCATTAATATGCTTTTCAGCAGTTTATAGAAATATAACAATGAATTATATCCTGATAAATCAACAGTTGAATGTTATTATTCACCGGTGAATATTATAACTTATTCACTTTTCACTGGACAAAAGAAATTTGATCATAAACTGAAACAGACAATTACCCTCTATATAATTCATTGATAGATCTTTGTGAAAGACAGTGGTGTAGTGATAGAGCATCGGCCTCTCTTACCAAGGATACTTGATTCAAATCCAATGAGAGGGGGGTGAACTATGCGAACCACCCACATTATTGCACAAAATGTACAGGTTAAGGTTTTCATGAAGCAATCATTAAGAGTGATTAAGTTGTGAGAACTTGATTCACAATTAGTGTAAATTAAACAGATCCTTGGAATCAACAGAATCCATGTAAGAATTCATTTTCTTTTTCTTTTGACTTCAGTTCCTGTGAATTTCCTACGTCCAAGAGACGGTAAACAAAGACTGCTAAAGGAAAAAGTGTCTTATGAGCATCAGTATAACTGTAGAGTAGATCCAAACTACCCTATCAGAGGAAAGGTATGATCGTGTTTGTACTTGCATGATGGACATTGTGTTGTCCACTGGAATGATAAATAAATCAAATGGATACTTGCAGTACAAAGAAAACCATTTGCATTTTCAATATATGTACTCTTTGGCTAGAATATCTAGCAGAATACTGAACAGTATAGATTCACTATCAAAATACTCTGTGCAGTCTGATCTTGATCAACACCATCACAAAAAAGCAGCTAATGAGTTGCCAAGCAGACTATGAGTCAAACTATCCTCATCAGCTATGCTATAAACATGATGAATATTTCACATTACATATATTAACCCCTTGAAATGTGCCTTGGATGAATTTGAAACATCTTTGGTCAATGAATTAGGTATGTATACAAATGAGAAGACCTCTTGACAATAAGAAAAAATGCTCAGGGGAGGAATTTCTCCATTTGCCACAGTTTTCAAAATTGGTTGTTGCAAGACAGAAAAAAGTTGTCCACTGATGGTGATGTGTTTATCAACCCATTACTTTACAGCTATGATCCTTTACCACAAATCCCAAGTTTTAATGACCCAACAGAAAAAGCCTTTTGAAAAAATTGTGGGAAAAGGAGAAAATGCTGGCATTTTCTCCTTTTTCCATGATGTTTTCTACCCCTCTGAAAACAGTTTTCAGTTTTTGAGTCTTATTTATTTTTTATGGTATGCAAATCCTTTGAATTCGGACTAGTCTAAAATTCTGTCATTTGGTAAAGAGTTAAAAACATTAAGGGACAAGAAGTAACCTTTAACCAGACCACAAAATTTTAGCCTTGTCAAAATAGAAAGCATATGCAGACAATAATTTCAATGTGGCTCAAATGGTGCGATTTTTCTCTGATAGGGCACAAAACATTGTGAGAAAAGGAGAAAAATCCCGGTTTTCAGCATTTTCTCCTTTTCCCACAATGTTTTAAAAATACTTCTTTCCAATAACCGTTAGACGGTGGCATTGTGCAGTAAAGGGTTAAAAAGCATGCTTTCAAAGCAGCTTTATGAAAATTTTAAAGCCCTTTACCACACAACAAAATGTTACACTTGCTGAAGTAAGAGGCATTTGCAGAGGATACTTTGGATGTGGCTGAAATAATGGGATTTGTCTTTGAGAGGGTGAAAAACTTCGTGGAAAAAAGGTTAACAGTATTTTCTCCTTTTCCCACAATGTTATTCAACAGCCCTTATCATTGGGATCATTACAGCATAGGATTGTTTGGTAAAGGGTGAAGTCTACCTTTGTGACAATTCAATTTTATTGACTTAAATGCTCTAGCGATGAACAAAACACTTTAACCCTTTCCCAAACGACAAATTTTGGACTGGTCCAAATTGAAAGAGTTTGCAGACGACAATTTTAAATTTGATGAAAATGGCAGAAAGGTCTCCAAAAGGGTAGAAAACACTGTGGGAAAAGGAGAAATTGCTTGTTACGAGCAATTTCTCCTTTTCCCACAGTGTTTTCAAATGACTTGTACTGCAGACACATGAAAACCAGGGCCTGTTTGGGAAAGGGTTAAAGAGAACATTTCAAGGAATGTTTCATCTTTAGGAATTTTTTATTATCAACATCCTTATTGCTGTTTCAGCGTCATGGATCATTTGTATGGGATCAGATGTCCCAGGATGCATCAAAAAAGTTTGTCAATCACTACAGTGTAATCAGTGCAGAAGAAGGAGTCAGAAGACAAGAACAGATGCAAGCAGACAAACTTGCAGAAGAAATCAAGGAAGAGCCAAAGAATGTATTAGATGAGGTCAAAGTTGAAGCAGGTACAACCGCTGATCCCGTTCAAAAAGAAGACTGTGTCACAGAGTCTGACAAAACTCCTGCGAAGCAAACACCTAAAGGTTCACCGAAGAATTCTACACCCAGTTCACCGAAGAGAAAGTTGTCGAGACAGAGTTCAAGTACTGAACAGCAGGAGAAACTTCCTGTAAAGTCGGAGGAAGATATTCAGCCTCAGCCTGTTGAGACAATAGCTGAAAGTGAGCCAGAAAATAAAGAAAGCCAGCCTAATCAAGAATCACTACAATCCACCACTGATTCCACTGCACAAAATTAAATTTCACCTGAAATGACTTACGACCAAAAAGAATTGTAAATGAAACTTTCACTATATATAATCTGCAAGTGTAGTGACTGATTCTTTTCAAATATCCTTGGTGCTTCGGTTAAGATAAAATGAAATTATATAAATGAATTCAGCCTGTATAGTGTATTATTATTGTCTAATACTTTAACCTTTTTCAAACACCAAAAGGTCTCAGACCAAAGTGGCATACATATATGCATATATAGTATAAAAACAAAAACAAAGTTTGACTCTCCATTTTTGAGCATTTTACCCTGAAAGGGTTTACTCAAAGCTAAAACAATTGCTTAGTCTATCAAGTGTCTTTCACTACAATAGTTGCCTTTGCAGCAAGTGTAGATCAAGATCAGACTGCACAAATGTGCAGTCTGATCTTTGATCTACACTGTCTGCTTTCCTGAAACAATCTGATCTAAAGCAAGCATAAGATTACAATTATGCGGGTTTTATTTCTGGGCTGAAAATGTCCCTTGGGTTTATTTGGCACCCTAAGGGTCAACTCCTTTACTGTTCACAATAACTTAACTCTTTACAAACATTCCTGTGTTTCCTGAGAGTTGAGGCTTTAGACAACATTGTTGGAAACAGAGGAAATGCTGGTTGCCAGCATTTTCTTGTTTCCCAACAGTGTTTCCTGCCCTATCAAAGACAATACCATCATGTAAACAACATTACATTTTGTCATCTGCAAATGCTTTCAGTTTGGACTAGTCTAAAATTTTGTCTTCTAGTGAAAAGTTAAGGTGGTTTTTGGACTGTGTACATCAAGATCAAACTGCACAAAAGCTGCAGACTGATCTAAGGTGTATAGTGGGAAATATATTGTTCAGATACTCTGGCTGAAACCAGCCTTGCTGTTCCAAATGACATCTAAATATCTGAACCTTTATTACATGGTGAAAAATGTGATGGTGTACATGTACATGTGTACCTTTGAAAAATCAGACAGCCAATTCAACATTTTTTTAATTCTACTTTTTCAATGTAGTGCATGTATTGCATTCTTTGAGTTTAGTGACTTACAGGCCCATTGGGCAGGTTGTATGGTTTTTTTTTTTTTTTTCTTCTTATATATATATATATTTATTCTAGATGTATTAACCCTTTACCACACAGTCCCAAGTTTTAACGACCCACAAGAAAGACAGCTTTTGAAAACATTGTGGTAAAAGGAGGAAATGCTGGAAACCAGCATTTTCTCCTTTTCCCACAATGTTTTCTACACAATTTAGGGCAAGTTTCATCATTTTGGCCACCTTTGATTTGTTGACTATGCTTTGAATTTGGACAAGTCTAGAATTTTGCTGTGTGATAAAGAGTTAATGGAAACAATTTGCAATAAAAAAGAATGCTATTGCTACTACTGTAAGGTGCCAAAATAATTTGAAAAGACACTGCTTTACTTTCCAGTATTTCAAAATTAAAGTGCCTTCACTGATTACAATAAAAAAGATTTTTTTTCCTACATTATTTTCACAAGTATTCATTTTAGATCTACACAACCCCAGAATTTATGTTGAATATCCCAATTTTACTAGGATTTTTGTCAAGTTGTCTGTTGCAAATCCATTTTAGAATATGATAAGTTAACCCTTAGAGTGCCAAATAAAAGTAACAGAAATCTTCATCCTGGAAATACAAACTGAATAATTGCAATTCATGGCTGCTTTGGTCGACAGTATTTCAGGAAAGCGGACATTTAGAACAAAGATCAGGCTTCATGTTTTGGCAGCAAAAGCAACTAGTCGTGAAAGGCACTTTAAGGGTTATAAGATAAAAGGCACTTGTTTTGTAACTTAGATATTTGGACACTGTCTAAAGATAATAACTTTAGACTTGTCCATATGAGATATGTGTCTGCAGGATACCAAAAGTCTTCCTGTGAAAATATGGATTTGTCTCGTAAAGGGTTAAACTGCTTGATAGGTGAACAATTTTAGTCAGAAGGAAAATGGACAGTCTAGACATGAGAGAAGAAAACATGTTCTGCACAGTCTGATCTTCATTGATTCAACCCACAAAATAATCTGACAATGCAAAGAACTAAAGATTCTATGTAATCGTTGGAAAATAGAAGAAAGCAACTGTTTTTCATAAAAGAATATAGAAACTATTCTTTTTTTTTTTTTTTTTCATGAGCAACAGTTGCTTTCTTCTATTTTCCATTCTTTTCTATTTGAGAAAAAAAAAAACACTGTTTTTCATTACTGTCTATCCAAGTAAAAACAATATTACCGGTAGATATAATTATTGTTGTTTTATCTCTGTTGTTGCTGAAGAAAGATGAGAAATAATTTTTAACATGCAATGAAAGCCAAATTACTTGGTAGTACTGCTGATTTTCAGAACTGCTGTTTTATCCCTTTTTACATAGCACAAAACTATTATTTATAACAATGTTGTAAGTTTATTAAAAGAAAAAAAATCTGTGATATAATATTGTGTATTTTCATATTCAGTTTTACAATTTGGATTGTTTTTTTTTTTTATGTTTATGTTAAAGATTTAAAGATACATTGTTACAGCCAGAGAGGAAAAAATGCTGTAAAACACTGATAGACTGTAGAATGGTTCAAAATTTAGTCAGCTGTGTGAACATAGATAAATTACTGATATATATGGTGTAAAGGATAAATACATATATCAAAAATCTTCAATTTAAAACTGGAAATGTCACAACAGTGATTTCTTTGATGGCCTCCAGAAAACGAAATGTATTTTCTATTGGTCGTAGTCTATGCAACTTTGCAACTGTCAGGGGCAACATTTGGCATGAAGGTAAAAGACTGATTATAGTTTGATAAAATAAAAGAGGAAATGGGTTAAAAACCAGTATAGATGTATCTTTAAACAGGAAAAAAGAAACAACTTTTGAAAAGTTCAAAGCACCATTCTATTTGTCAAATTATTCCCTGACAAGTATCTCTACTTAAGTCACTGGCTATTAGCCCTTCACCACACATCCCTGAGGTTTAACGGCCCTCATTAAAATGGCTTTTGAAAATATAGTGGGTAAAGGAGAAAATGATGGTGACCAGCATTTTCTCCATTTCCCACAATGTTTTCTTGACTTATACAGACAAATCTCATCGTTTGAGCCACATTTCATTTGTTGTCTGGCACCTGTAAATGCTTTCAATTTGGACAAGTCTGAAATTTTCTGGTGTACTAAAGGTAAATGTTCAGTCTCTGTCCAACTGTGGGTTTTTAAAAAGAAGTATTGAGGTAAATGGCATACTATAATATGTGGATTGTTACACTTTAAATATGGATGAAAATTTTTATCATTTAGAGATGCATTTAACTTTTATTGTAATAAATTTTGTCTTTTTTTTTTTCTATAGTCTTGCTTTATGTTCAGATCTATATTTTTAATCATTTTGTATTACTAGAATACTTTTTTCATAATCTTTGTGTGCAATATTGCCATAAAAGGCATTTTAATTGCATATACATGTATATTTTCTAAAAACCTTTGTCCCTTCTTTCACATTACCACTCACTGATAACTTTTTTTCCTCATCTTGAAGCAAGGCACTTTTGAAAACTTTGTGGCAAAAAGGGGAAACTCTAGTAACATTTACAGAACAATCATAAATCTTAATGAAATTGAGAAAAATAGGTTGTTAACTCTTTACCAAAATGACAAAACTTTAGACTTGTCCAAATTAAAAGCATTTGCAGAAGACATATGAAATTCAGTTGAAATGATGGTAGTTGTCTGTGAAAGTGTAGAAAACCTTGTGGGAAAAAGAGAAAATACTGGACGCCAGCATTTTCTCCTTTTCCCACAAGGTTTTCAAAAGGCTCTTTCCTCAAGGTCATTAAGAACTGCGATAATGGTAAAGGTTTAAAGTACTGTATTTACATATGACAAGTTAGATTTGAGTATGTTAAAAATATTTGATATTTGAGATGATAGAAAGCATTGTGGAAAATTAGAAAATGCTGATTACCAGCATTTTCTCCTTTTTTTTTCCCCACACTGTTTTCAAAGGCCTTCTTCCTCTAACCTTTGGTATCTTTTTCCACATTTTTTTCAAATTCTGCCATGACAGGATCCTTAACATTGGGTCATGGTTTTAAAATAAGACCTCTTTTCTTGTTGTTTAAAATGTATTGTCCAACATTTGTCCAAGAGATCCTTAGTTTTTCCTTTTACCTTTTCTTCATACCATTTTACCATCCCAACAAGTTACCTTCTGGTACGAACTTTTTTGCTGTGCAGCACACCACATTTGAAAACAATGTGGCCAAAGGAGAAAATGCTCTCTAAGAGCAATTTCTCTTATTGCCACAATTTTTTCACTTGTATTCACATACATGTATTAACCTTTTTTCATGAAACAATATTGTCTATTCATATTTTTAAAAGATTTCATATGCAGCTAGAAGTTTGTTTCAGGAGGTGGCGCTTAAAAACATTAGTAGTTCAATTCTATATTTCTGAGAGTTTATCAATAGTGTAAACCAAACAAAATGACAAAATTGTTGTTTTTAACCCTTAAAGTGCCTTTCACAATTATAATTGCCTTTGCAGCTGGTTTAGGTCAAGATTACATTGCACAAAACATGCAGTCTGACCTTTGACCTACATTTTCTGCTTTGCTGAGCCATTCTGAACCAAAAAACCTTTAAACTGCAATTATTCTGGTTTTATTCGTTGACTGAATTTATCTTTTCGGTCTACTTGGCACTCTTAGGGTTAACTCTTTACCAAACGACAAGATTTTAGACTGGTCTAAATTAAAAGCATTTGCAGACTACAAAATAAATGTTACCGAAAAATGGAAGTTTGTTTTGGGAAGGGCAGAAAACATTGTGGGAAAAAGAGAAAATGCTGGTTACCAGCATTTTCTCCTTTTCCCACAATGTTTTCAAAAGGCTTATTTCTCAGGGTCATTAAAAGTTGGGATTGCTTGGTAAAGGGTTAATTTGATTTCATGCTCAAACTTTGCTGCCTATAATGTTTCACACTATATTAGTCTACTGAGCACATGTTGTTATGTTTTGAAGTGCACTTTGTTATCTGGACCATGTACTAGTAATATGTCAATAAAGGTTTTATATGAATATCTCTAAAAACTACTTTGGCAAATGAATAAATTGTTTGCCAAGAGCAATTCTTATACATGTCATGAAACTTCTGAAAATCGCTTTTTTGACTAAAGAATTGAAATGAACTGAAAAGAAGCACTTGAATATCATCACTTCAATTCCTCTTTTAAAAGTCTAAAATACCTCTGCTATTGTTGTCATCCAAGTTGGAAAAGGAAATATGTACATGAAATAAGAATAGAAAAGAATTATGGTTTATACTAGCTGTAATGATATATGACGCTAAAATGAAAAAGAGAAACACAGAGTAAACATTTTCCATACTAAAATGAAAAGCGTTAAATTGTTTGATTCATTGTTGGTTTATTGTTAGATATTTTTCAATGAATAGCCAGAATTTCATCACAATATGACTACTATTTATAGATTTGTACATGTATTTTATCATGAGCAGTTCAGCAGTTATCCCATAAAATGTTTAAAGAGAGTGGATCAGGATCAGAAAACACAGAATGCTCAGTCTGATTTTGTTTCTACACTGTCTGCTATAATGGAAAATGTTCCAACCAAAACAGCTTTGAAATAGGAGCAAGTGGGTCTAATTATGAAAGGTATGAATTTTTCCAGATTTTATTATTTTTTTTTTAAATCAGCATAATTTACAGAGTATAGTAAAGATCATAGATCAAAAGAATATTCACTAAATAGCCTAAATACTGTTCTTTTGTTCCTACTCTGCGTTCCAAGACTAACCATCTGACTGGTTAAGACATTCTGTCTCACACTGTATCACCCAATCAAATTATTAGTCTTGGGATTTAGAATTGCAACTGAATTTATAATGGTTGGTGATTAATCACTGCAGTTTGAATAGTCCATTATTGAAAAAGAGACTTAACACTATGCTAAAAATTACCAGGTTTTAATCCTTTACAACACAATCTTTGGTTTAAATCACCTGAAAGAAGAAGACTTTCGAAAACACTGTGGGAAAAGGAGAATTTTCTCCTTTTCCAACAATGTTTTCTACCCTTACAAAAACGAAAATTAATTTTTGAACCACATTTATTTTGTCGTATGCAAATGCTTTCATTTTGGACAAGTCTAAAATTTTGTTGTTTGGTAAAGAGTTTAGTGTGATGCTCATCTGACTGTTTAACTCTTTACCACATGTTAAAATTTTAGACTGGTCCAAATTCAAAGCATTTGCAGACGACATATTAAATGTGGCTCAAATGATTGGATTTGTTTCTGAAAGGTTAGAAAACATTGTGGGAAAAGGAGAAAATGTTGGTTACCAGCATTTTCTCCTTTTCCCACAATGTTATCAAAAGGCTTCTTCCTCAGGGTAGTTAAAACTTGGGATCGTGTGGTAAAGAGTTAAGTACAAATTTTCTTTAGATAAGTTATCCCGTTTTACTCCATACTTTATGTCTTTGTTTCTTTACTATTTCTTCGTTATAAGAATGTTGAAAACAGTCTGTGTTTTTCATTGTTCTTTTTAAATAGACTCGTGAAAAAAGTCAACAGACAAATTTTAACTCTTTACCAGACAACAATCTTGTAGACACATCCAACTTGAACGCATTTGCTGATGGCAAGTTGACTGTCGCTCAAATGGTGGAATTTGTTGTTGATAGGATAGAAAACATAGTGGGAAATGGAGAAAATGCTGGTTACCAGCATTTTCCCTCTTTTCCTAGATGTTTTCAAAAGTCTTCTACCTCAGGGTTGTTAAAACAGGATTGTACGGTAAAGGCTTAAAGTATCCTTGTACCGTGAGGATAATCAACATGAAATAGAGGATATTTGGGTTTTTTTTCCGGTGAAGGATCGAAATTTATTTCATCAAGTGAACATCATCGGTAATATTTTCACGAGTGGCACAGTCACTTGTGAAAATATTACCGATGATGTTCACGTGATGAAATAAATTTCGATCTTTCACCGAAAAAAAAAAACAAATATTCTATTTATTTCATGCTTCTAACCCCTATTTTGTTGGAAGTCATTAAAATCAAGTAAGTTGTTTTCGGTAATTCCCTGTGGCATACCCCTCTCACGTAATGCATTACAATATTACGTCAAGTGCGAGAAATATAGCGTAAAATACGTCATATTTCCCTCCATTTGAATGGCACGCACTGATTATCTAGGTGACCAGTGCGTGGGAACTACTCTTTCCGCCTTCAATTGAAGAGTTAGAAAATATAAAATCGGTATTTTCACTGGTCGTAACCATGAAATATCAAACCATAATCCACCATTATTTCTTGATAAACTACCACAAAGCATGAAATAACTTAGGTTTATTACATTACTATAAATTGTATATATTGTGGCAAAAGGCGAAACTGACCCCTACTACCAGTTGCTCCTTTGCAACAAACAGACCCAGGTTGAATACTTTCAGAGGTACTCAAATACAAATACCTTGCAATTTCAGAATGCATAATACAAATACCATTATTTTTTTTAAATGATTGTATTTGAATAAGAATACTTTGCTATTGTACTTGAATACTTTCTGAATACTTTTGAATGCATTTGAATAACAAGAGGGCCATTGGCCCTAAAGCCCTCACCTGAGTAAAGTCATCTACAGCTGATAAAGCTGAAGAGATCCTTAATAATGTAAAACAACTGAATGAAAGTGACCTACTTTTTTAACCCAACATGGTCCAATTTCAATGTAGTCCAAGATATCATCAAGACAAACATTTTATCCAAGTTTCATGAGTATCAGGCTGAAAATGTGGCCTATAGAGTGCACACAAGGTTTTTTTCTAATATTTGGCCCTGTGACCTACTTCTTGACCTGACATGACCCAATTTCAAACTTGTCAGAGAATTTATCCAAACAAAAATTCTAACCAAGTTTCGTGAGTATCAAGCAGAAAATGTGGCCTCTTGGGTGTACACAAGGTTTTTCTAAGATTACCTCTGTGACCTACCTTTTGATCCGACATAACCCAATTTCAAACTTGTCCGAGATTTTATCTAGAAAAACATTCTGACCAAGTTTCATGAGTATCGAGCTCAAAATGTGGCCTCTACAGTAAACACAAGGTTTTTCTAAGATTTGGCCCTATGACCTACCTTTTGACCTGACATAACCTGATTTCAAACTTGCTTGATATTTCACCCAAACAAACATTCTGACCAAGTTTAATGAGTATCAGGCTGAAAATGTGGCCTCTAGAGTGCACACAAGGTTTTTCTATGGCCCTGTGACCTATTTTTTGACCCAACATGACCCAATTTCAAACTTGTCTGAGATTTTTATCAAGACAAACATGCTGACCAAGTTTCATGAGGATCTGGCTGAAAATGTGGCCTCTAGAGTGCAAACAATGGTAAATGTTGACGACATCGACCACAAGACGGACACAGCCTGATCACAAAAGCTCACATTGAGCACTTTGTGCTCAGATGAGCTGAAAATGGCATATTCTTTTTAACCCTTTACCATTTTAGAAAAGTCCAAAACTAACCAATTTACAGACAACAAAATAAACAGACTGAAAAATTATAATTTGTTTTTGGGAGGATAGAATACATTGTGGGAAAAGGAGAAAATGCTGATCTCCAGCATTTTCTCATTTTCCCACAATGTTTTCAAACTGTTTCTTTCTGAGGGATATTAAAAGATTGTATTGGATTGTATTGTAACGGGTTAAAATCATCATCTGTCAGTTCAGTTAGTGTCTATAGTGAAATGGAGAAAAAACATAAAAAAAGAATGACATAATAAGGGAGGTCACTCTTCATAATTTACACTTTATGGTTGTATGAGTTTTCTCTTTCAGACCATGTAATGAAGAAAGAATTGTATAAGCCTTAGCAAATTCTGGTATCAAGAGGGCCATTGGCCCTAAAGTGCTCACCTGAGTAAAGTCATCTACAGATGATAAAGCTGAAGAGATCCTGGTTTTAATGTAAAACACATTATTGTATGTGACCTACTTTTTTAACCAATGTGACTATATTCCAAACTTGTCCAAGATATCATTAAAACAAACATTCTGACCAAGTTTCATGAGTATCAGACTGAAAATGTGGCCTCTACGGTGCACTCAACGCTTTTCTAACATTTGGTCCAGTGCCCTACTTTTTGACGAGATGTGACCCACTTTGAAACTTATCCAAGACATCATCAAGGCAAACTTTCTGACTAAGTTTCATGAGAATCAGGCTAAAAATATGGCCTCTAGAGTGCACACAAGGTTTATCTAAGATTTGACTATGTGACCTACTTTTTGCCCCGATCTGACCCACTTTCAAACTTGTCCAAGATATCAACAAGGTGAACATTCTGACCAATCTTTATCAGTATAAGGCTGAAAATGTGGCCTCTAGGGTGCGCACTATATTTTTCTAAGATTTGGCCCAGTGACCTACTTTTTGACCCAACATGACTCAATTTCAAACTTGTCCTAGATATTATAAAGACAAACATTCTGACCAACTTTCATGAGGGTTAGGCTGAAGATGTAGCCTCTAGAATGCACAAAAGGTTTTTCTGAAATTTTGGCCCAGTGAACTACTTTTTCACCCAACATGACCCAATTTCAAGCTTGTCCAAGATATTATCAAGACAAACATTCTAACCAAGTTTCGTAAGTTTCAGGCTGAAATGTGGCCTCTAGAGTGCACACAAGGTTTTTCTGAGATTTGGCCCAGAGACCTACTTTTTGACCTGACATGACCAAATTTTGAACTTGTACGAGATTTTATCAAGACAAACATTCTGATTAAGTTTCGTGAGTATATGATTGAAAATGTAGCTTCTAGAGTGCACACAAGGTAATTGTTGATGCCTTGATGCCGTACAACGCACGCTGGATGATGCACAATGGACGCCAGACACAGCACAATCACAACAGCTCACCTTAAGCACTTCATGCTCAGGTGAGCTAAAAGTCTTCAAAAAATTTTCAGCTATATAGGATCTGTCATGAGATGGTGTTTAAAATAAAATTTATTTTAATGAACGAGTCTAGGAAAAATGTTATTAAGCAAGCCTTTGGTGAGCTAACTAACATTTTTTCTTGACAAGTTTATTAAATTTTTACCTCAAAAGCCAACGAATGTCAGATTTTTTTCATCACATAACCATTTATAAATTACAATCCATGATGTGTTAAAACATAGGCATACATGTACAATGTACAAGTAATGAAATTTACATAAGCCTATTTGTTTCTTTGACAGGTACATTACGAACGAGAAATAGTTTCAAAGAACCTTGCATATATTGATTTTGTTTTGAATCTAAAAGTGAGTAAATTTGTAACTTCATCATGATTATAAATTTTGACTGTTAAGTTCACAAAGGAATCTAGGTAAGCAATGTTTTAGAAATGCGACGTATAATTACTGCACATTTGCCAAATAAGGCACTATTTTCTTATGTTACACGTGTGTAAGACAAAAACAAGGGGAGTTATGTGATAAAACAAAGTATCACTTTTGAAAACACAAAAAAGTATTGATTGCTAATTCCTACTTGAATTTTGGTTCGTCCAGCAATTTATCCCTGGGGAGGATAGAGGGGAAATCATCATAGGAAGGGAGGCCACTCTTCATAAATTTGATGATGGTTGTATGAGTTTTCTCCCCTCGACCATAACAATAAGTACAGAATCCTACCATTCACTTATTCAAAATATAAGTATATATATGTGCTTTATACTTGGCTCAACGGAATATTACTTATTAAATGATTATCATAAATAAGCGTAACATGCAAGGCAACAAACCATTTATGTAATTATTCTGGCAAAAATAGACATTGCTTGTAATAGGAAATTTATTCATTTTGCAGTTTTTCACAAATTTTTATTTGGTATTTACCTCAATTTTATGTAACTTGATTAAAATGTAATTCAATTTGTTCGCCAACAATTTGTTTCATGAAGTTATTACTTATGCCTTTACCGAACAACTTGTCTTTCTATGATCCTGAGGGAGAGGGCCCGTAAAAACTCTGTTGGAAAAGTAGAAAATGCAGGTATAAATGCATTCAATTCCAGTTAAAAGTCTTTCGTTCTGTTTTCTGCAATAATTTCACTTTTTTTTTTTCTGTTTTTGGACACTAATCTCATCAATTTAGCCACATTTAATTTACTGTCCGAAAATGCTTTAAGAATAATCAGAAAAACTGTATTCCAATAGTATTTGAATAAGAATACAGAATATGATTACCTAATGCCTGGTCAAAAGCCCCCTCCTCCAAAAAGGATGTGCTGCAAGACTAAAATTATAGTCTGCAGGATTTAATGTGCTGACTCGTTATCCTGAGTTTTAACAACCCTGATGGAGAAGACTCCTGCAAACATACAGGTTCTGTGGAGTTTTATCTTTATCTGCACTTCTGCAAAAGCAACATAAGTCAATTTCAACTGTTTAACACTTTACCATACCACTTCTACTTGTCCAAATTGAAAACATTTACAGAGGACAAAATAAATGTGACTTGAAATTTATTTTTTGGAAAGGTAGGAAACATTCTGGGGATAGAAGAAAGCTAATTACCTGAATTTTCTCCCTTTTTTCACCATGTTTTCAAGAGCTTCTTCTTTAGGGTTGTTAAAACTTGGGATTCTTTGGTTAACTCTTTACCATGTAATCCCGACTTTTAACTACCCTAAATAATAAGGCTTTTCAAAACATTGTGGGAAAAGGAGAAAATGCTGGTAACTGATTTCAGACCTATTTTACACTTCAGAACAAGAGCAGCACCTGTGGCTGTTAATGCTTGGCTGCTTTTTTAGTGAAAATTCCGAGTTGAATATGGCATAAGTGTGCCACAAACATTTTGAGGGTTACCTACCCTTCTCATAATGGTTTCCTACTTGATAGTTAACAGTTAGCCCACACTGGAATTGAATATTTTCAGTAAACAGAAAACATCAGAATTTTTGCTGGACATTGATAATGTAGACAGCAATACCTTAGTGTTTCTTCCAAATCAATCATGCTAAAATTATTGTTGGAAAAGGAAAAACTGCTTGCAGCGAGACATTGCTTCTAATGGAAAGCTATCTCATTCAGGGTCTCATTGATAATATTCTGTCTTACATAACACGGAAAAATCTATTTCAGAGTCTGCAGATAAACAAACTATCCCACAAACTTAATAAAATATTTATTTCCCTAACACCCATATGAATACAAAACAGAAAATTTTCATGAAGCTGAATAACAGAGCATATTTCATAACAAGCACAAACTGAACATTTTTTATACAAATAAATTGGCTGTGAAAAGGGGGTTTAATGCACCTGCAAAAAGTATCAACCCAGGTCAGCCTGCGCACGCTGAAACTTTGCTATCATTCAGTTTTCTGCATGTCAAAAGCCAAGTTTACCTCTTGATTCAGTTGGTTGTTAAACAAAAAGGATTTTACTAATCCATAATTACATGATGTCTAGCTTGGTTAAATGCATCATGGAGATGTTTTAACCCCCTTTTGCCAGAGCAGTGCTCAAATACATGTCCCTGTAAAGACGTCCTATCTCAGTATGTAAACATTGTGCAAGAAGGGGCAAATTGCTCATCACATACAATTGCTCCAGTTCTAACAATGTTTCCAAAAGATGTAATCTTAAGGGACATTAAACCTTTCCCAAACAAGCCCTGGTTTTCACATGTCTGCAGTACAAGTCTTTTGAAAACACTGTGGGAAAAGGAGAAATTGCTCATAACGAGCAATTTCTCCTTTTCCCACAGTGTTTTCTACCCTTTTGGAGAACTTTGTCATTTTCATCAAATCTAAAATTGTTGTCTGCAAACTCTTTCAAATTGGACCAGTCTAAAATTTATCATTTGGGAAAGGGCTAAAGTAGCATTTGTACATTCATGACATCTTTATATCCATTTTCATGTTCATGCAGTTTCTTTAAGTCATCACATGCAAGTACATGTATTGCAAGTTATTGTTACGAGGCAAATGTATAGACTGACTACCTTTAGAGAAGTAGTCAATATGTAGACAGACTTGACTCAAGCAAGGGTCAAATCAAAAGTATCTATAAAATTCATTTTAACCTTTGCAAGCCAAATAAATCTTAAAGTCATTACAATCGATCTACATACATATACTGTATTTCACCTAATAAACGCGGCCAGGCACCATACAAAGCACCGACAGGGATCTCTTATTTCATAGCCAATTTCATGAAATTTAAGCACCGTCACTTAGAGTAAGTACATACTTTGATCCGGATTTTAGTTAGTGCCGAGTGCAAAACGGTCGCCATTTTGAAAGACTCCATGTATTGTGCAGTAATGCAGATATCGATTTTACTGCCGATAATGATTTATTTGGAAATTTAATATCATTCATGATTAGTCTAATGGGGCACTGGTATTCAATAATTCACTTTCTGAAAGTTTTTCAAAGTTAGTTGATAAATTTTGTGTTACCGGAAGATTATAATGTTATTGGAACTGTATGTGTATTCGGATAGTCATGTTAATAACATCGATTTGTGAAGTAATTAGGGTTATGTCAACGCCGTTCCGGTACATTTATTAAAGTTATAAAATATCGGTCATTAGTGATTTTCATAAGTCTGTGTTTGAAAAGTTTAAGTGAAGTTATCTTGCATTTGGAAGTTTGTCACTCCAGTTGTCAATTTTAAGGTAAGGTGGGTGGCTGTCAAGAGGCCTCTGGAGTTAACAAATATAGTGTGGGCGCTACTATTATGAGGAGCAGTAATTATGTGAAATACGGTACTTGGATAATCTGATATATATTGCTATTTCAGTGTTGAAGTAGTCATACTACATAACAAATTACTAAAAATGCAGATTTAAGACCAAACTGTACATTCTTTGCTGTCTGATCTTGATCCTCAGGCATAGCTAGGCCTTTTAACTCTACCAAATGACAAAATTTTAGACTCATCAAACTGGAAAGCATT
This sequence comes from Tridacna gigas, assembly GCA_945859785.2. Taxonomy (NCBI): domain Eukaryota; kingdom Metazoa; phylum Mollusca; class Bivalvia; order Cardiida; family Cardiidae; genus Tridacna; species Tridacna gigas. The sequence continues at coordinate 36,569,000 of OX244029.2, forward strand.
TGCATACAAAAAATTAGATATTGCTCATTTGGTAAGATTGTCTTTTATAAGATAGAAAACAATGTGGGAAAAGGAGAAAATGCTGGTTACCAGCATTTTCTCCTTTTCCCACAATGTTTTCAAAAGCCTTTTTTCAGGGGTTGTTAAAAGTCGGGATTATTTGGTAAAGGCTTAAGAGTTAATTTTAGCCAACATAGCAGCCCGTCGATCTGTGTTTTGGAAGAGGGCTCGTATCAATTGTTTGACCTCATTTGCTGTGAAAGCCACAGCCAGTGGGCCTTTTCCTGCTGCCCACCGGTCCACGATATCTATCATACTAGAAGTCAAAATCATGTCAAGTTCTTTTAATCTCTGCCACTTTGCAACGTTTCTCTGCACTTCTGCCATAATGTTTGCTTTCGTATCCCCAGGTGTTTCAAACAGTTCAGGTGCCCTTTCTATAATTGTGTTCAGTAACCTTGACAATTGTTTAGTATCATCTGCTGATATGTCCTCTAATGCTATAACACTGTCGACCATTTCTACAGCAAGGCTGTTGACTAAACCACCTTAAAAAATACAACACATTCATCGAATATTATGCTGATGTAACTTTTTCCTGGAGCTTGTATTTACTTCGAGCTGCATGAACTAATTTGAGATCTCAGAAGACAGTAGGTCACGCTTGATGTCAAAGTTTTGTTACATGGCAAGAAGCAATTACAAGCCCCAGGAAGGTAACTACAAACAACATTCCTTTTATTATAATAATAGTGAGCCATGCTCTGGCAAAAAGGGTTTTGATGTACATGTATCTCCTTCATGCAGACCGAACAGGCTGACATGAGTTTGAAATTTTTGCTAATTGTAAATTTTCTACATGTCAAAGGACTAGTCCACCTCATAATTCAGTCAGATGTTGGGCGTAATGGATTTATGAGTCCATAATTATTATAATTGATGACTTGCATGTACTGCACTACAAAGTGCATTAACCCTTTCCCAAGCAAGCCCTGGTTTTCACGTGTCTGCAGTACAAGTCTTTTGAAAACACTGTGGGAAAAGGAGAAATTGCTTGTAACGAGCAATTTCTCCTTTTCCCACAGTGTTTTCTACCCTTTTGGAGAACTTTCTGTCATTTTCATCAAATTTAAAATTGTCGTCTGCAAACTCTTTCAATTTGGCACAGTCTAAAATTCATCATTTAGGAAAGGGTTAAACCCCCTTTTGCAAGAGCAATGCTCATACGGTTTTGGGGATTTATTAAAAGTTTTCAATAATTCTCAGTTCCATCCCCAAGGTATCCAGAGTTTTGGGTTTCTTTTTTTTTTCTTCTTTGAAATCAAAATCAAAAGAATCATTGCTGAGAAATTTGGAATTAAAAATTAACAATTTCCAAACGATAAAATTTTGGACTTAACCAAATTGGAAGCATTGGCACAAGATAAAATGTAGCTGGGCTGATGACTTCCGTCTTTGATAGGGTAGAAAACATTGTGGGAAAAGGTGAAAAAGCTGGTTACCAGCAATTTCTGCTTTTTCCTCAATCTTGTCAAAAGCTTTCTCTTTCAGGGTCGATAAAACTTGAAATTGTGTGGTAACTGATTAAAAGGACACAAAGACAATTCCTGGTGCAAAGACGTGCCCAGGCCATAACATAAACCTGCTCGCCTATAGCCGGTGGCAGCTAACAAGTATTCTCCGATTTATATTCAACAATGTCAATGTCATCATTTGCTCTTGTCATAGAGACAGGTGCAGTGCTTTACATATTGATTGCTCAAGATTCAAAGATTCTTACCTAGGGCTTTCCGATATGTACTTGGAGGGAGTACATCCTGCCACACTTTTTTCAGGTGTTGTAGCTGATGAAGGGTCTGTTTCATGGCTTTCTCGGAGGCCAGAAATGCATCTTTTTGTGAAACATTGATAAATCCTGAAATGAGTATACAACCCAAACAGTTATGTGAGAGATTTTCTGTTTTTATGGTTCTCCTGACATACTTTAACTCTTTATCAAACAATCCTGAGTTTTCACGACTCTGAGGAGGAGGCCTCTTGAAAACATAGTGGGAAAAGGAGAAAATGCTGGTAATCAACAATTTCCCCTTTTCCCACTATGTTTTCTACCCTTCCCAAAACAAATTTCAATATTTGAGTCGCATTAATATTGTCATCTGCAAATGCTTTCAATTTGGATAGGTCCTAAATTTTGCTGTTTGGTAAAGAGTTAACTCTTCACCATACGACAAAGTCGTAGACTTAACTAAATTGAAAGCATTTGCAGACGACAATTTAAATGTAGCTCAAATGATGGAGTCTGTCTTTGAGTGCGTAGAACTCAGTGTTGTTAAAACTCAGGATTCCATTGTAAGGAGTTAAGTGCAATGGTGTATCACATGAAAAAATTCAAACTAGTTTGATTTTAGATAGAGCAGGTATATTACTTATTAAAGCTTACCATAATTAACGCTTTATCGAAAAGCAAAATTTTAGACTTGTCCAAATTGAAAGCTTTTGCAAACAACAAATTAAATGGGTCTCCTTTTCCCCCAGGAGTGATTTTAGAGGCCTTCTTCCACTGGGTCATTCAAACACAGGATTGTTTGGTTAAGGGTTGAGTCAATGCAGTAGGTACTACCTAGCTATTGAAAACACTGAAGGGAAAGAAACTATGGCAAGTAAAAGGGACACTTCCTTTTCCAGATGTGTTTCAGGCAATTCAAGAAAAGCATTTTCTTTTTTTTTTTCCAAATAGTCACAGACTTTTTAAAAGTATTTTGGCAAACGGTTGTTTGTTTGGTTTTTAACCCTCAGGCTGTCTAGACTCAGGGCGCTTTTGCAGCCAGTGTAAATCAAGATCAGACTGCACAGAACATTCAGTCTGATCTTGATCTACACTGGCCGATTAGGAGATATTTTTCCCCTAAGAATAACACTGAATTAACAATATTTGGATTTTCTACTTTTTGCTGGAAAGTTTCATATAAGTTATTTATAAGATTAAGGGTTAATAACCCTTTTAACATTATTTCAATAATAATGTGCAGGCAAGTCTACCTATCCATACTTTCCTAGATTCTCTTTTACCAGCACTCCACATAACATTCTTGCCATACCAGAGACTGCTTTCCCACATTTATAAGACTCACAAAAGTTGTCGCAAAAGAGATATTGCCTACTACAAAGAAGTTCTTTAACAACATAAAACACAAAGTTCTTTCAGTGCCTTGAGGTTCTTTGCCACATTCACAGTGTTGAGTGGTGAATTTTGGCCAAGTTTGAGATTGCAGCTCACAGCCCCTCTATCATCCTACCACCTTCCTCACTACACAGATACCTAGTCCAGTGTGTCTCCATCCATTAATTGATTGATTGCATGAAATTTAACGCCGTTTTCAACATTATTTCAGTTATATCGCAGCGGCCAGTGCACCTATCCATGCTTTCCTGGAGTTTCTTGTACCAGTACTACACACAATATTCTTTCCAAGCAACTGGCTGCTTTCCTACATAGCCATCACTGAAACAATGGTCAGCGGTAAGAGAGGAATGAATCCTGTCGCAACGACTATCATCCATTCTCGGAAAGAAATTGGCTGAGCCATGGATCAAACCAGCGACCTCCTGTTCTCAAGTCCTGACTGAGCTACGGGGGCTCGGCGTTTTTCCATCGAGCTAGATAGTTTGTTCTTTTGTTTGGTGCATGCTGCCATTTCAAGACTTTTTCAGCTATATTGCAGTGCACCTATCCATGCTTTCCCGAGTGTCTTTTACCAGTACCATGCACAACATTCTTTCCTAGCCACTGGCTGCTTTCCTACATAAGCTATGTCCAAACAATATTCAGCCATGAGAGAGGGTTGAATCCTGTTGCAATGACTATCATCTGTCTTCATAAAGACTTTGGCTGAGCTGGAAATAGAACCACTGGTACGTGGGTTTCAAGCCCTGTACATAGGCTAAGATTCAAGTCATACAATGATGAATTACCATTTGCTGCATTCAAATATTCCGATATTTGTTCACGTTGTGTAACAAGCTGTCGCAGAAAATACTCAGTCCCTAGCTGTCTTATCTTTGGTACTAAATCAACAAACGTCACGTTGATACTTTCTGGCAGTTTCTTGCTGTACTGATGTCCCAATGTCATTAAGTGATGGGCTATATACATACAGTTGTTGTAGTGAAGAGCTATGGAGAAAAAAAGAGAAAGAAAAAATGTTGTCTATTTGAATTCAAGTTTAACAATGTTTTAACAGCTTAGGTCGTATCATGGCAGTAGATGCACATGTATGCATGTGTTTCCTGGCTTTCTCACACCAGTACTGACACAACTTTCTTTCCAAGTCATTGACTACTTTTCCCATATGAATCAGAGGTGAGAAACAAAAAATTGCCAGAAAGAAAGTTTGCCTAAACCGGGTATCCAACCCACAACCACCAGGTCATGAATCAGATACGCGAACCACTGAGCTACCCAGGCGGGCTGGCACAAAAACTAGAGCTGTCACTGAATGTGACTTAATACCCCCGCCAGCGCTTTGACAGGAAAAAAGTGTCAAGTTCAAGGGGAGATAATTCCTCAACCAGGGGGAGTTGACACTTGAAAATTACGTCTTGCAAATCTTCAATATATGATCAACATATGTGCAAAGTTTCAATGCAATTGAAGGAAAACTCTAGGAGGAGTTCGCAACACAAAATTGCTAGTATTTTGCACACAGATGGACACACGGACGGACGGACGGACAGACAGGCTGATTCCAGTATACCCCCGAAAACATTCGTTTTGCGGGGGTATAAATATGCTGTGCTTAGGCAAAAGAAGGTTTAATCCATGAGAAAGTCATCATATAATTATGGATCCATAAAATCCACTGCATTTTAACAACTCATAAGGTTCTAAACTGGGAAAAGGAGCATCTTCTCTCTGGATCATATGGTAGACTAGTCCTTTGACATGCAGAAAATTGACCCATGGCAAAAGGTTCTGACCTGACTGCGCTGGCAGACCTGAATCGATACTTTTTTTTTTTTTTTTTTTTCTCAGATGCATTAAACCCCTTTTTCAGAGCATAGCTCATATCATTTTAACTCTTCACCACACAATCCTAAGTTTTTACGATCCTTACAAAGGTTTTTGAAAACATAGTGGGAAAAGGAGAAAGTGCTGGTAATCAGGATTTTGTCCTTTTCCAACTATGTTTTCTATCCCATCAAAAACAAATTTCATCATTGCAGCCACATTTGAATTGTCTTGGGCAAATGCTTTCAACTTGGATAAGTCTACTATTTTGTAATGTAGTAAAAGGGTTAACCTTTAATCTAACAATCCTGTGTTATTATATCCTAGGAAGAGGAAGGGTAAATACACTCAAGGACTACTGTCAGGCCGGATTTCTTTCTGTTTATTGTTTAATTTTCTCAAAACATCCCTCCATTACCTAGCAACCCTACGTTTTAATGACTGTGAGGTAGAAGGACTTTGAAAATGTCATGGGAAAAAGAGAAGATGCTCCTTTTCCCAGTTTTCAACCTTTCCTAGACAAATTTTATCATTTGAGCCTCATATGTTGTCTGGGAATATGGAAGAGTCCAAAATACTGTTGTTAGGTGAAGAGTTTTAACCCTTTACCAGATGACAAAATTTTACCCTTGTCCAAATTGAAAGCATTTGCAGACTACAATTTCAATGTGGCTCAAATGGTGCAATTTTCTCTTGATAGGGTCGAAAACATTTGTGGGAAAAGGAGAAAATGCTGGTTACCAGCATTTTCTCCTTTTCCCACAATGCTTTCAAAAGGCTTCTTTCCCAGGGTCGTCAAAAGGTGGAATTGTGCAGTAAAGGATTAAATTCATTGAAGATACATCTATACTTCTTTTCATCTGGTGTTTAACCGATGTCATCTTTATTTTTTCTGACTATGATCATTCTTGTATCTTTATGCAAAAATGTTGCCCCTGACGGTTGCAAGGTTGCATAGATTACAATTGATAGAAAATGCATTTCATTACGACCAATAGAAAATGCATTTCATTCTCTTGGGGCCATCAAAGAAATCACTGTTGTGACATTTCCGGTTTTAAATGGAAAGAATTCTGATATATGTATTTATCCCTTACACAATCTTTATCTATATTAACATCGCTCTAAATTTTTAACCATTGTACAGCCTATCAAATTTTTACAGCACTTTTTCTCTCTGGCTGTAAGGATGTATCCTTTACTCCTGGTGCTTAAGTGAAAAATTCCAGCAGATTTCTTTGAAATATCAGTGAAAGATTGGGATAATAAAGGTAAATTTAAGCTAGATACAGGAATGCAAATGTGAAAACATGCGATGAAGGAATTGCATATTATCAGCCATTTTTTCTTTTACCACAATCTTTTAAGCAGTGGTCCTTTTCAAGAAATAAACGTCCCAAATAGACTTGTAGTAACTCTTTACCAGAATAAAAAAAACTTTAGACTTGTCCATATTGAAAGCATTTGCAGATGACAACCAATAAGTGTCTCAAATGATTGAATTTATCTTATAAAACAGTAGAAAACAGTATGGAAAAAGGAGAAAATGCTGGTAACCAGCGTTTTCTCCTCTTTCTGTTATGTTTTCAAATGCCTTTTTCTTCAGGCATGTTGAAACACAGAGTTGCTTGGTCAAAGGTCAAATGGCCTTGTTACCTGTAAACTGTGGGAGAGTTTCCAAGCTCTGTTTGTGGTAGGTTGGAAATACGCTACAGAACAGTTCAAACATGTGTCTTACTGCACAGTACATCTGAATGGCACTCTGCTGTGAGCTGCTGGCTGCTTCATGGAGTGTTTCATAGGCCATCACCATCACTTCTTGAATGGAAGAGCTAAAGGGTGAGTTAAAAAAAAAAAATCTAAAGTTGAAAGATTCTTCTATCTAACAGGAATTTAACCCTTTACCACACAATCCCAAGTTTAAAAAAAAATTCAAAGTTGCAAGATTTTTCTATCTAACAGGAATTTAACCCTTTACCACACAATCCCGAGTTTTAACATCCCTGACAAAGAAGGCTTTTGAAAACATTGTGGGAAAAGGAGAAAATGCTAATAACCAGCATTTCCTCCTTTTCCCACAATGTTTTCTGTCCTTTCAAAGACAATTCCCATCATTTAACCCTTTCCCAAACGACAAATTTTGGACTGGTCCAAATTGAAAGAGTTTGCAGACGACAATTTTAAATTTGATGAAAATGGCAGAAAGTTATCAAAAAGGGTAGAAAACACTGTGGGAAAAGGAGAAATTGCTCGTTACGAGCAATTTCTCCTTTTCCCACAGTGTTTTCAAAAGACTTGTACTGCAGACACGTGAAAACCAGGGCTTGTTTGGGAAAGGGTTAAGTCACAATGAATTTGTTGTATGCAAATGCTTTCAATTTAGACAGTCTAAAACTTTGTCATGTTGTGATGAGTTAAGGGACATACATTTCCTGCATCTTACAGGCAGAAATAGGGAAGCAAGACCCCTATAATTACTTTGTCTGAGTCTACTGAGACACACAAACACAATATTACTAAAATGCTTTCCATCTAATCTGTCAAATTATCATGTCGCTCCAGCTTTTTTGGACAAAATTTTACTGTTACTTGCAAGATTTCAAACAACTGTTCTTTCCTTTGGTCAAGGCGTGCGCCTGCTTCTGAGCCTTCGTTTCTGGAACCTAATCTTTGAAATATAATTGAGCAAAGTCCAATTTCATCATTAGTTTGTACTTAAATGTTTAAATATAATAAAAAACATCTTTTTCAAAAAACCTGATTTTTCTCATAATTTTGAAGGTGTAAACAAATAATTAACTCTTTACCAAACGACAAAATTTTTGACCGATCAAAATTGAAAGCATTTGCAGATGACAAATCAAATGTGGCTCAAAAATTGAAATTTGATTTGGGAAAGGTAGAAAACATTGAAGGAAAAGGAGAAAATGCTTATTATCAGCATTTTCTCCTTTTCCCACAATGTTTTCAAAAGGTATTTTCTGCAGGGTCGTTAAAAGTCGGGACTGTGTGGTAAAGGGTTAAACATGTTAACTGAATGTCAATGATGATGGGTCAGCTTTTCATCATGGTTAATAAAATCAACTGACGAGGCCTTGCTTTCTAGTACTGTTAGACTACATAGGTAAGCCTTTGATATACATGCAGAACAAAGCTGTTTTTGGATTGGTCAATGTGAAATTTTCAACTTTAAATATCAATTTATAACAAATTATAACACTTAATCCTTAGGGCCGGACCTCTAAAGGTAAGTAATTCTCTTGGTACTGGTTATCGGTATTTTCTTCTCAAAATAATAAGTGGTGAACTCTTCACCAAAAAACAAAATTTTATCCTTGTCCAAACTGAGAGCATTTGCAAATGACAATGTTACTCAAAAAATGATGTATATTTTCCAATGGGTATAAAACATTGTGGGAAAATTAGAAAATACTGATTACCAGCATTTCCTCCTTCTCCCACAATTTTTTCAAAATCCTGCTTTTTCAGGGCCATTAAAACTTGGGACTGTTTGATAAACTGTTTTAAAAACACCATAACATTTACCTGATTTTACAGGGAGGCAGCCTAAATGTGCTTCCACTTAACGGTGACTCCACATTCATCAGATCCTTTTTTCTTGCCTTCTTCCCTTCTTGTTGCACATGAATCAGAGGTGGCAGCTCCCCAAGTGGCTTATCCTGGCTGACCAGGACGGTGTTATGAATCTCTGTTGTCATCAGTCTTCGAGCCTCTACCAATAGTTCCTGACATTTTTTGTTGGCAAATAAAGCATTCACATTTTCTACAAAGTCTAACAGGACAGTGTTATTGTCAGCAATTAAACCTGCTTTCACCCACTGATTGTGAAATTCTTGTGTTATTATAATGACATTGCTGAATTCTTTTAAATCCTTATTGTTGGTTGGAATCGACGGAATGAGGCACTCTTTGACAGCCATGTTGAGAATTTTGTCTGCCACCATGTCGCGAAAATAGGACAGTAATGTTGCTGGGGTAGAATTTCCATCAGACTTATGTTTGACATTAATGTGTAAAAAGTTGTGGCATAAAAATCTTTGCACTTGGTCCATATTTGCATAGAATTCTGTAGGAGATGGATGGAAATTTTCGTTATTTCCTTTTGATGTGACGATCAAAACACTTTCTTGGCCAGTTACATTTTCCGATATGGTACATTGCCCTGACATTATGGGATCTACAATGTAACCCAAAACTCGATTGAAGAACTTATTCATTTCTTCTGCAAGTATCCCTGTCTTCTCCATACCAACCACAACCTCTTCACCTACCGAAGCATTTTCCCCTTTCATGCGTAAATGCAGCTGATATTTGCATGGACCCTTCTGAGTTTTTTTCTGATCATCAGGCACTTCCCAATGGATCATTTCTTTCCATTTGCCTACAAGATCTTGTATCAGCTGCTGACTTTGCAAGGTGAGCTCTGTTTTTATAGCATCAAGAATCTGTATTTCATCTTCATGACCATGTACTTTTTTGGAGAGTAGAGATTTTACCATGTGCATTGCATCAACTGCTTTCGAGTATTGTTTTTGTCTAGTAGACATTTCCATAGCTTGAAGTCCGTCCTGAAGTTATACAAGAGAGCCATTGGCCCTACGGTGCTCACCTGTGTAAAGTGATTTGTGATTGATAAAAGTTGTGGGCTAGAAATGTACCATCTAGAGTGCATACAAGGTTTTTCTAAGGTTTGAGGTTTGTCCTACTGACCTACTCTGTGACCTGATGTCACCCATTCATACACTTATCCAAGGTTCTATGAAGGCAAACCTTCTGACAAAATTTCATGAATATTGGACCGAAAATGTGACCTGTAGAGTCCACTCAAGGCTTTTTCAGATTTGCCCGTGAGCTACTTTTGATTTGAACAGACCTCTCTTCAAAGTCATCCCACATATCATCAAGAGAAACATTATGACCAACTTTCAAGAGTACTGGACTGAAAATGTGGCCTATAGAGTGCACATAATGTTCTTTTAGATTAGTCCTAGTGACATGCTTTTTCTTCTGAGATGTCAAGACAAATATTCTGAAAAAGTTTCATTAGTATAGGGTCAATATAGGCCTGAAAATTTAGCCTCCAGAGTGCATATAAATTTTTCTTTAACTGTTCCTGTGACCTACTTTTTGACCCAACAACCCAATTTCTAACTGGCCTGAGATGTTATCTAGGTACAGAATTGAAGATAATCATTCTGACCAAATTTCGTGAGTATCGAGAAAGTGTGGCCTCTGGAGTGCACAAAAGGAAGTTGTAAACATCTGCACAAAGCATGACAGACGAAGCATGATCACAATAGCTCATCTTCAACATTCTGTGCTTTGATAAGCTAAACACACCACTTATATTAGATAAAATAACCCCTTCCCAAATAATACTGAGATTTAACTGCCCAGGAGAGGAAGACTTTTGAAAAAAAATGTAGGAAAAGAAGGAAACTTAGGTAGTCCAGCATTTTCTCCTTTTCCATCTTTTTCCATCATTTGGAACAAATTCAACATTTGGTCCACATTCAATGTGGTCTGCAAATGCTTTCCATCAAGACAAGACTAATACTGTATTGTTTGTTAAAGAATTAACCCTTTACCACACAATCCAGACTTTTACCAACCCCCAGAGAGGAATCTTTTGGAAACTTGAGAAAAGAAGAAAATGCTGGTAACCTGCATTTTCTCTTTTTCCCACAATGTTTTCGACCCTTTTTAAAACAAATTTCAATATTTGAGTCACATTTATTTTGTAATCTGCAAATGCTTCCAATTAGAACAAGTCTAAAATTTTATTGTTCGGTAAAGAGTTAAAGACATTCCACAAACTTCCCTCCTGCGGACAACATTTTTTTCATTTTGCAGCAGATCAATCAGACAGCAAGGCAGTAAAGTCTAGAGACAAGAAGGCATCAACCGTCTAAAAAGAATTTCAGCCAACTGTTTTACTCTTTACCAGATGACAAAATTTTAGATTTGCACATATGGAAAGCATTTTCAAAAGACAAATTTAAAGTGGTTCAAAAGCTTGGATTTGTCTCTGAAAAGCAAAGAAAACATTGTGGGGAAAAAAGAGAAAATGCTAGTTACCAGCATTTCACTTTTTCTTTACAATGTTTCCAAAAGCCTCATTTTTAAGGGTTGTTAATGTTGATAGATTGATTGTATGGTGTTCAACATTATTTCAGTTATATCATGGCGACCAGTGCACCTATCCATGCTTTCCTGGAGTTTCATTTACCAGTACTCCGCACAATATTCTTTCCAAGCTACTGGCTGCTTTCCCACATAACCATCATCGAAACAATTCAGGGTTGTTAAAATTTAGGATTGTGTGGTAAATGGTTAACTCTTTACTTTTCATGAGTATCAGGTTGAAATGTGGCCTCTAGACTGCACACAAGGTTTTTCTATGATCAGTTGGTCCAGTGACCTACTTTTTCACCGGACGTGACCCACTTTGGAAGCTGTCCAAGATATCACAAAGACAAACATTCTGACCAAGTTTCATGCCTATCTGACTGAAAATGTGGCCTCTAGAGTGCACACAAGGTTTTTCTAGGATATGGCCCAGTGACCTATTTTTTGACCAGACATGACCCAGTTTCAAACCTGTCCAAGATATCAAGACAAACAATCTGACCAAGTTACAAGAGTATCAGGCTGAAATTATGGCCTCTGGAGTGCACACAAGGTTTTTCTTAGATTTAGCCCAGTGACCTACTTTTTGACCCGACATACCCAATTCCGAACTTGTCCAAGATTTTATAAAAACAAACATTCTGACCACGTTTCAAGCATATCTGACAGAAAATATGGCCTCTAGAGTGCACACAAGATAAAATGTTGACGCCGCACGACGGACGCCAGACACAACACGATCACAACAGCGCACCTCGAGCACTTCGTGCTCAGGTGAGCTAAAAATAGTTGTTAAGCAAATCTGGTCCGCAAACAACATTTTTACTCAATCACGCAACAGGTACAGTTTATTTCCTAAGCAAAACTACTTAAAGTTTCGAGTCTGAAAATGGCATCACACTAACTTTCAGAGATTTACACTTCCATTTTCCTAACATTAACCTTTCACCACCGACTCCCAAATTTTAACGACCCTGAAGAAGGAGGTCTTTGAAAACTTTGTGAGGAAAGGAGAAAATGCTCATAACCAGCATTTTCTCCTTTTCCTACAATGTTTTCTACCCTATCAAAGACAGAAGGCATCGTCCGAGATACATTTTAACTGTTTACCACAGGACAAAATTTTAGACTGGTCCAAATTCAAAGCATTTGCAGACGACAAAATAAATGTGACTGAAAAATTGAAATTTGTTTTAGGAAGGGTAGAAAACATTGTGGGAAAAGGAGAAAATGCTGGTTACCAAAATTTTCTGCTTTTCCCACGTTTTCAAAAGCCTTCTTCCTCAGGGTCGTTAAAAGTCGGGACTGTGTGGCAAAGAGTTAATTTGTTGTCTGCAAATACTTTCAATTTGGTCGAGTCCATAATTTTGTTGTTTGGTAAAGGGTTAAAGGTCCCAGGACAGTAGCAACAAAAGGTAGGAAGAACCCGGGTACAAATCCTGTGTATTTATAAAGAGGAATATTTGTTAGCACTTTACCAAACACTAGATAGTGGACGCTTCCATCATCAAACGGTCTGCAGACTACAACTTAAACATGATTAAAATAATTTACTTTGTGTTGATTGGATGGAAAACATTGTTGTAATAGGAGAAAATGCTGGTTATCAGCATCTTCTCCTTTTCTTTCTATGTTCCAAAATGCCTTCTTCCTCAGGGTCCATAAAACAGTTAATGTAGGGCTGTGTGGTAAAGGGTTAAGCAGCTGATAGAATTTCATAGCGACAAATAAAATGTGACTTCATTAACCCTTTCCCAAACAAGCCCTGGTTTTTCACGTGTCTGCAGTACAAGTCTTTTGAAAACACTGTGGGAAAAGGAGAAATTGCTCGTAACGAGCAATTTCTCCTTTTCCCATAGTGTTTTCTACCCTTTTTGAGAACTTTCTGCCATTTTCATCAAATTTAAAATTGTCGTCTGCAAACTCTTTCAGTTTGGACCAGTTCCAAAATTTGTCGTTTGGGAAAGGGTTAAAAGATGGGATGCGCCTTCAAAAACATAACTCAGGGTTCCCATTCACGCACTTATCTGAATAATCATACTCAAAATTATGGAGTGAAACATGCATGTATACACAGGTTTCTGGGCTCCCACTGTCGATTGCCAGTTGCACCAAGTGGGACAAGTTAGAAAAAAATGTCTCCAAAACTGAAGCACTGGCGAATCTACTGGCAACAAGTAATGTCTTTACATGATATCTGAAAGACCTATACTCTGACATATACAATAACTTTCAAGTGTGAAGGATGCGTGGGTCACTACTTATCACAACTAATCAGACTGTTATGTCATTTATTTCAAAGTGTTAATGAAATTAATCTGTTTTTCTAGTGTAAAATTACAGATTTTGAAGTTACATGCTACCCTAATTAAATTTATTTCAAATCATTCAGGAATACTGCTCCAAAAATTAAATGGTATGAAAAAAAAGATTGCTGCAACAAACATGAATGCCCATGACACAACAAAGATTGGTTTGGCATCATCCGAATATGGGCATTCATACTGTCTATTCAGCTTTGATAATGATTTTAAACAGTAAATTTACATAAATCTCTCTATAAAACAATAGGCAAAAGCTAATTAGTGTCTAAAATTGACGGTGAAATGGCAATTCCACTGGCCATCAACTTGAAAGTTGTCCCTCTGAATGTGGTCCCGTGAGTAAGGAAAAGTTACAAGGAACTTCTTTTTTAAATTACCCATATTGTTTTCAAGAGCAGATTACTGCAGAGTGAGACTCATCAAAAAGTTTTTCAATACACCAGATGATCCTTTCTTTCCTCCACAGAAGCTCTAAAATTGTCATTTTTAAGACAAGACTTAGTGCACTCCTAGAATTTCTTTTGCACTCCCAAACTTGTACCCCAGAGAGTGTATGCACTCCCCAAAAAAGATGCGGGTGGGAACACTGATTACTGGAACTGTCACAAAGCGGACAAATACCCCTGAAAAACACCTTGTCACTGAAGAAGCACAATCAGAGAATGGAAATGATTTTCAAAACAAAGATCACCAATGACCTTGACCTTTGACCCATGTGACCCCAAAACAATCAGGCACCTCCTTCGGTCATGAGCAACACTTGTATAGAGTTTCAGGGTCCTAGGTCAAGCAGCTATTGAGTTAAATTACAGAAACGATTTCCAAAACAAAGTTCGCCTGTGGCCTTGACCTTTGACCCATGTGATCCAAAAACGATAGGGTACTTCATTGGGTCATGAACAACACTTGTATAAAATTTCAGGGTCCTAGTTCAAATGGCTTTATAGTTATATCATGGAAATATAAAGGTCTCACAGATGGACGGACAAATATGGTGAAGCTAGTATACCTCCCTCTACTTCTTAGGAGGAGGGTATAAAAAAAAAACATTGTGGAAAAAGAACAAAAATGCTGGCATGAGAAATAGCCATTTGCATGCAATTCCAACCTGAAGATTAACCAGTTTCTCCAGCAGTATCACAATGCTGTTCACATCTTCCAACTGACTTGTGAGGGCCTGGAATTCTCCTGTTGAGATGTTCAGCTGACCTTTTATCTGAAGTAAACAGGCAGGATACAAAAGTTAGATTGACAAGAGCACCACATCCAGGTACCACTGCTTGGCTGCAAGTGCTTGATTTTCAGGGAAAATTCTAAGTCAAAAAAGGGGCATAATTGTGTCAAAAATATTTTGATTATTTCCTGTCCCTTCAGCTGGTAAGTGCAACTCGATGACCTTTTGAAGACAGTATAGATCAAGATCAGACTGCATAGAACATGCAGTCTGATCTTAGATCTACACTGATAAGGAGATATTTTTCTCCAAACAGTAAGTTTGAAATAGCATTATTCGGGTTTCTACTATCAGCTTGAAAATTTCATTTATTTTAACCTAATATTTAGCAGGATAAGGGTTAACTGTGAACATTTGTAAACTGCTTAGCAGCCTGTCTCATAAACTATTCTAAACATAAACATCCATGTTGACAAATCAAAAAGCACCAACTATTTTAAGATTCAGGGCTTGTGCTGAATGAGTTCACATAAAACTAACTGATACCAAAATTTCAGTTTTCTTTTTGAATCTGAAACCGAAGAGACCAAATATTCATCCTCTAAAGTGCACAACTAAAGCTCTGTCCAAAACTAGCATGTTATACTGTTATTGTCCAATGTGTTGGTGTTTGTATAGCATTGTGGGGAAAACGATAATGGCCATCACTTTCTCCATTTTCCACAATGTTTTCAAATTCAATTATTTGAGCAATAATTACATTAGATTAAATTGTTAACCACATATGTTTTCAATTTGGACAAGTCTGCATTTCCTCTCGTGTGGTAAAGAAGCAATGCTTGATGTGTTTATGTTTTGAATGATTAACTTTTACCAGTGTCACTTATCTCTCTTCCCAAATGTTAGCCTGCTAGTAACATATTACGAATTTAGTTTGTAAATTATTACAATGTCATGTTTTCCTATATATGTATTGTAATCATGTTGTACAACCAGAAGCTGTAAAAGCTTACATCAAATAAAAAATTGTCAATTGTATTCCTTCTACAACAAGCCTTTCATTATTATCCTGGTCTTTTATACTGAAAAACAGTGACCACTGCATGCATTTAACAAATTTCACCCTTTAACCACACAATCCAGAGTTTTGACGGCCCTAACCCTTTTCCAAACAAGCCCTGGTTTTCACGTTATACAGTACAAGTCTTTTGAAGACACTGTGGGAAAAGGAGAAATTGCTCGTAACGAGCAATTTCTCCTTTTCCCCCAGTGTTTTCTACCCTTTTTGAGAACTCCCTACCATTTTCATCAAATTTAAAATTTTCGTCTGCAAAGTCTTTCAATTTGGACCAGTCCAAAATTTGTCGTTTGGGAAAGGATCAAGGGAAAAGGAGAAAATTCCAGTAACCACCATTTTCTCCTTTTTCCAATGTTTTCTACCCTAGCAAACACAGAAATTACAATTTAAGCTGCATTGTCACCTGCAAATGCTTTCAGTTTGGTCCAGTCCAAAATTTGTTGGGTAAGGAGTAAATTCTTTACCGAAGGATAACATTTTAGACCTGTCCAATTTGAAAGCATTTATAGACGACAAATTCAGTGTAGCTGAAATGATGGTTATTATGTCTGAAATTGTAGAAAACCTGGTGTGAAAAGGAGAAAATGCTACTTACCAACATTTTCTCCTTTTCCCACATGGTTTTTGAAAGACTATTTCCTCAGGGTTGTTAAAACTCAGGACTGTGGGGTAAATAATTACCATAACGACCCTGCATTTTCAAGTCCTTAACCCTTTACTGCACAATGCCGCCTTTTGACGCCCCTGGAAAAGAAGCCTTTTGAAAACATTGTGCGAAAAGGAGAAAATGCTGGTAACCAGCATTTTCTCCTTTTCCCACAATGTTTTCTACCCTATCAAAGAAAAATTGCACCATTTGAGCCACATTGAAATTGTCGTCTGCTAATGCTTTCAATTTGGACAAGGATAAAATTTTGTCGTCTAGTAAAGGTTAAAGGTAAGGGTTAAAGAAGGCTTTTGAAAACATTATGGTAAAAGGAAACAATACTGGTCACAACCATTTCCTCCTTTTATCGTAATGTTTCCTTCCTTTTCAATGACAAATCCCAGCATTTGAACTACATTATACGTTAGCCATCTAGAAGGGCTTTCAATGTGTTTTCTTTACCAAATGACAAAATTTTAGACTTTCAAGTATATGAATAGTGTCATACGACAAATCAAATGTGGCTCAAATGGTGGGATTTGCTTTTGAAAAGAACAAAGCATTGTGGGAAAAGGAGAAAACACTGGTTACCAAAGGCTCTCTTCAAAAGCCCTTTTACTATGGGTTGTTAAAACATATGGTTGTTTGGTAGAGGGTTAACCAAATACAACATACCTGATGCTCAATTCTATTTGACACTTCATCCATCTCTTCCTTCATACTTTCAACATCGCTCACAAGCTGCTCTGTCAAGTGAAGTTTAGGCAAGAAATTAGCATATTTGTGTGTTGTGATCTCTCTAAGCTGCAACTTCAAACTCTCTACCTTCTTTGTTAATTGTTTAAGCTTTGTGCTTGCTTCTTGGGTTTCCATCTGCCCTGTAATTTACATAGTCTCAGTCTATATTCTGTTTAACCCTTCACCACACAATCCCGACTTTTAACGACCCTAAAAAGGAAGCCTTTTGAAAACATTGTGGTAAATGGAGAAAATGCTGGTAACCAGCATTTTCTCCTTTTCCCACAATGTTTTCTACCCGTCCCGTAACAAATTTCAATTTTTAAGTCACATTTGTCGTCTGCAAATGCTTTCAATATGGGCTAGTCTAAAATTTTTCCGTTTGGTAAAGAGTTAACTCTTTACCAAACAATCCCGTGTTTTAACCGCTTTGAGGAAGAAGGCTCTTGAAAACATTGTGGGAAAAGGAGAAAATAATGGCAACCAGCATTTTCTTTTTTTCCCGCAACATTTCCTGCCCTTTCCCACACAATTTTCACCGTTTGAGAGACTTATCATTTGTTCCCTGCAAGTGCTATTTTGGCCAACTTTTGGAAACACCATGGGAAAAGGCAAAATTGATGCTAACCTGTGTTTTCCTTTTCAAAGACAATGTCAAATTCTGTAATTTGATCTGCTTCAATTTGTCCTTTGCAAACACTCTTATTGTCTACTTCATTTGACCTGATCCTGACCTTTAACCCTTTCCCAAACGACAAATTTTGGACTGATCCAAATTGAAAGAGTTTGCAGACAACAATTTTAAATTTGATGAAAATGGCAGAAAGGTCTCAAAGTGGGTAGAAAACACTGTGGGAAAAGGAGAAATTGCTCGTTATGAGCAATTTCTCCTTTTCTCACAGTGTTTTCAAAAGACTTGTACTGCAGACACATGAAAACCAGGGCTTGTTTGGGAAAGGGTTAAGCTGAATATACAGTACAAATAGGCATATAAATGGAACTCCTATAATTTGAGAAGTTTAGTTCCCACTCGATGAACTTATGATAGACTTGAGCTAATTCTCTGTTGGCTACTTATACACACAGGTAAGCAAATTAATTCGCGCATACCATATAAAATATTTCCATGACCATTCGGGACATAAATGCAAAAGGTAGCCCTGTGCCATTCTGAGGGTAAAAATAGAATTTTACGTAAATGATGTTGACCTTGGTCAGGTTAAAATAAACGAAGAAGGCAAAACTTCATTTAAGTCCAAGTTTATTCCTTTCCCAAATGGCATATTATCTACAGTTTAAGAGTACAAGACTTAACTCTTTATGACACAACAAAATTTTGGACTGGTTAAAATTCAAAGCATTTGAGGACAACAAATTAAATATGGTTAAAATGACTGGATTTGTTCCTGAGAAGTTGAAAACATTGTGGGAAAAGGAGAAAATGCTGGTTTTCCCACAATGTTTTCAAAGGCATTCTTTCTCAGGGTCATTAAAAGTCGGATTGGGTGGTAAAGGGTTAAGCCTTTACCAACCAACCCCAAATTTTAACAACTCTGACAAAAGAGACTTTTGAAAACATTGTGGGAAAATGAGAAAAGGCTGGTAAACAGCATTTTCACCTTTTTCCACTATGCTTTTTTATTCTAACAGAGACAAAAATCATCATTTGAACTACCATTATTTTGTCGGCTGCAAATATTTGAATGGCTTTGGGACATTTCCTGTTCCTCCAAAACATACTCTTTGATAAATGTTGCTACTTTACCCCAAAAATATTTTCCAAATCCTTCATGATTTAAAGAGGATTTTGCTTAGATCAAGAATTTTTCCATCCTGTCAGTAGGCTGTATGTCTAAAATAGACGGAATGCTAAAGGGTCAAACAAATTTTAAATTTGTAACCAAAAGAATCAGGGAAAAAAGTATCAGTTTTGGTAAAGATAGCATAGAATGTCTTTTTTTTTTTCATACATAGTTTAAATCTGAGGTTATGCTAAAATTGTTATGGCAGAAGGCAAAATTGTTACAAGCAATTTCCCCTTTATCATAACATTTTTAATACCAATTAATAGGAGAAATTGCGGGTTATAAGCTAATTCTCATTTCATCACAGTATTTTCAATGCAAACTTATGTCAGATAATTAATGCCAGTATCAATGACTTAAAGTGAAAATTAGACCTCAATTTGGATTGCAAAGTACAAAACTTACATGTGAATAAATAAACACAAATCAAAAAGATTTTAATTACTCTTGTTATAACCCATCTCTTGCAGGTATCAATAATCAAACATGAGTGTTTGGACATTTCTGCCCAATTTCAGGTCATTCGTTGTTCAGATGTACAGTAGGTTACACCTGTAAGATTTTTAAATTTTTCTGTTTGTTTGAATTTGATTTTAATGCAATTGCAGAATATTTATGTTCATAAAACAGTAGTCACACTGTCATTAAATGTATTTTTATACTATGATAACACAACCACATATCTCTTCCAGGTCCCCCTTCTCTCTTGCTCCTCTATCTCTCAATCAGTTGGCATGAGTTAGTATTTTTCAAATATTATAATGGATTTCTGACAGATCTCTCTCTCTCTCTCAGACACTCTTTCCTTCAATCACTCAACAAGGGAAGTTAATTTCTATGTTCATTTTCATGTTTGTAGATCGTTTTTCTCCATAGATCTTCCCTCCTTTCTCTCTATCTCTCAACCATTTGGCATATTTATGGTTTATAATGGTTTTTCTTGCTTAGATCTCTCTCTCTCTCTTCTCCCCCCCTCTCTCTCTCTCTCTCTTCCCCCCTCTCTCTCTCTCTACTCAACATGGGTAACCCTTTACCACACAATCCCGACTTAACGACCCTGAGGAAAAAGCCTTTTGAAAACATTGTGGGAAAAGGAGAAAATGCTGGTAACCAGCATCTTCTCCTTTTCCCACAATGTTTTCTAAACCTTCCTTAAACAAATTTCAAATTTTCAGTAACATTTATTTTGTTGTCTGCAAATGCTTTCAGTTTGGACCAGTCTAAAATTTTGTCGTTTGGTAAAGAGTTAAATAGCTGAATTTATGTTTGTGTCTTGTTCAGTTCCGCCCATTCGATCATGAACACTTCATTGATTCGATCCCCTTAAGAGTGCATATTGACAGTGACTCACATCCCCCCGATTCTGTAAAAGCAACCATTTTCTAGACAATTCCATGTTCCAAGGAACATTGCTGAAAACATCAGAGAAAAGGTTGATATCATTGCAACCCATACTACATTTTTTTTGTGTGTGTCCCTGTAACCGTAAATTTCCCAACAATGTTTTCTAAAACTAGAGGCCTTTGAGGGCCTGAATCGCTCTACTGGCAATGACTGTTTTTTTCCTAGCATACATTATGGATTCATGATGTAAAAAGGAAAAAGACACCCCCCCCCCCCAACAAAAAAAAAAAAAAAAAAGGTGGGGGTGCAACTGGGCCATAACCCACTAAGACAGCATAAGTATGCATGGTGAAATGAACAAATAGTGAAAAAAAAATTGAAGTACGATTTCTCAACACCAATTGTTTGGAATCCAGCCAAAGAGTTTCAGTACTCCTTGTATTAATCCCTGCAAGTTTCAAAGAAATGTAACAAAAATGTGGAATGTGTTGAGTAAAGAATATTAAGTCATCAAATAGTGCTTTTCTTAATTGATTGCTAGATTTTCTCCATTTTTAATAGAGTTCATCCCTTTATGATACAAATAATCTTTGCAAGTTTCAAAAGAATTTGATAAAAAATGTTGACTTAATTGGGTAAACAAGTGAAGAAATGTAAATTTTCAACTTTAAATGTCTCCTTTTCCCATATTGATTGTAGAATGTTTTTAAAATCAATAGGGTTATAGATATTGATGATATAAAGCAACTGTGCTAGTTTCATGAAAATTCGACCACAAATGCTGATATCATCGCCTAAACAAGAACTGTAAATTTTAAAGTTTAAATGGCTACTTTTCCCATACTGATTGTTGAATTTTTTTCAAAAGCAATAGGGTCCAAGCTGTTGATAATACAAAGCATATTTCATGAAAATCTGATTACAAATACTAACTTGATCACATAAACAAGATATGTAAATTTTGAACTTTAAATGGCTACTTTTCCCATACTAATGGTAAGATTTCCTTCAAAATCGATACACTTCACCCTATTGATGAGATAAACAAACTGTGCAAGTTTCACGAAAATCCTACCACAAATGCAGACTAAATCGCATAAATAAGAAAAAGAAATTTTGAACTTTAAATGGCTATTTTTCCTATACAGATTGTCAGATTTTTTTTTTTTCAAAATCAATAGGATTCAATCTATTGATGAGATAAACAAACTGTGCAAGTTCCACATTAATCCAACCATAAATGCAGACTTTATCACATAAACAAGAAACGAAATTTTGAACTTTATTTGGCTACTTTTCCCAGACTGATTGTAAGATTTTTTTCAAAATCAATAGGATTCAAGCTATTGACGAGATGAACAAAAAAGTTTCATGAAAATCCGACCAAAAATGCAGACTTTATCGTGTAAACAAGAAATTGAAATTTTGAACTTTAATTGGCTACTTTTCCCACACTGATCGTCAGATTTTGTTCAAACTCAACACAGTTCAAGCTATTGATGAGATAAACAAGCAAGTTTCATGAAAATCTGACGACAAATGCAGATTTTATCGAGTAGACAAGAAAAAGACTAACAGATGGTCGGTCAGACGAACAGACGGAAACCACATCATGACATAAGCTCTGCTTGCTTACAGCCAGTAGAGCTAAAAATTGAAAATGTTACAGAAAACAACAAATTACATTCAAAATTCACCAAATCACATGCCTGTCTTTTGAATATGCATACATTCAGCATGCCCACTGGGTTTTCAATTTGGGGGCAGCACCCTCAAGGTTTTGAATTGGGGGTACAAAGAAAAATTAGACGGTACAGAGTAACTTTGGGCTGTTTCAGTTTTATTAATGAATTTTGACACCCTAGCTCCTTTACCATAATGAATGGGACCTTAATTAAATAATTAAATTGTGCATTTGGTGATTATATGGATGCATCATATGTCTCCAGGGCATATACATACTTATGATATAATCTCAACTGCGGTCGGGATTTAAAAGCCGCACATGGCCATGAGTTTTGATAATCAACTGCCTTAAAAGAAAATTTTTCATCTTTATTCCTTTCTCAAAGTTGCGAAGTACATTAGAACTGCTTTAAAAAGGAAGTGTAGAAAGATTAATGCTCATTGTCCAAGATGATGTTCCTAGATCTGGCTATTTCAAAATCACAGATAGGCAGGCTGATTGGCTCATTTGTAAGCTAAAACTCTGTCAAATAAAGGCCATGCAGTGTTATGGCAAAATAAAACAAATGTGTAATGGTAGAATCACTTGTGTAAACCTACCTTTCTCAGATCTTCATGCTGTAAAATATTTTAAAAGCTTTTGTTGTGATGACATTTTTTCTGCAGCAGACGCCATACATACGAAAATTACACATTTAATTTGTGGTTCGATTTTAAAGCTTGCATGTCAAAAAAATGTGTTTTTAACAATAACTGCACATCATAATATAATTAAATAATTTTGTCATTGAAAATTTATTACCAGATTTCCTGTACACATGGTAGATTTTGACACCTTAAAAAATCGTAGTGAAAATTATACAGACAGACGAGGGAGCCGCAAAATATATTATAGTGAAAATATTTGGTAACCCGTTCTATGTTGATACCCACTTATGAGGAAACCTACTTTCGTTTTGTTTGTTTGGCATGCAATATGAAATCGTATTTAATTTGTATGTCCAGTTTACATAATTACTTTCCTTTTTGTACATGCATACTTTTGACAGTGCAACCTATACCACATTTTTTTTGTGTGCACATAAGCACAAAAAATTTGTACGCACCCAGTAGAATTTATACATGAATTACGTACTGCTGTATGTGATTGGGCACCCTGGCATTAAATAGAAACAGACATACTTTCAACTAATATCAATAGTTCCTCAGTCAAATAATCTTTAAGTCCCGATGTAATAAACGATTTATCCAACAAGACTGCTTGCAGTGTGGAAAAATTGTTTCTTACGCCTCAACTTGAAGATTTTTCGACTGAGAAACTATCTGCCTCTTACAAATAATCTGTTTCTATTAATCGCATGCATATTTCAAAAGACTGGCATTTAATTTGGTGCATTTTCAATGCAATTTGTTGGTGAATTGTGTGCATGTATGTCGGTCAGATCTTGGCCACCTGACCGTCCATAAAGTTTTAAGACTTATTCAAGTCATCTCAGCGTCATTGTGCTCATGCATGTATGCGGGTTTTCTCAGCGTCATTGTGCTCATGCATGTATGCGGGTTTTCTTAGCGTCATTGTGCTCATGCACGTATGCGGGTTTTAAAGAAATTCAGAAAAATATATGCATCATAGATAAAACACTTAGTTATAGGATTATATGGTAGTTTTGTCATGTACATTGACTGAACCTAGGCAGTTCGTTGTTTGGAGTTGTATACCTTTCTAATTATAGAAACAAGCATTTCATTTTTTAAATCGCGCAACCATCACATACTGTTTAACGGCCTCCTAGTCCAAATATTTAGACGAATACATGCTTATTTACCTTTCAACATTTATCATCGGACATTTCACATTTTATTTTTCTTATTGCATGTAACGTCTAAACGGGTCCCATTCAGTTCAATGTAGCAAATCCGATCTCTCTAAAACCAGTATTATAACGAAAGAGAACTTCATTTACCTGTAGGAAGAACTTTTTTTGAAAATATTCAGCCGCTGTCTTGATAAATAATGAGCAGATTCATTCAGAATTCAATAAAATCACTCGCAAGTGGGATTGCCGACAGAGTCGCCGCCATGTTTTTCAGTCATGCAGACGGTTGCATAACAAATAAGAATTGACGTTAAGTTTATGAACGAAATCTATTACAATAATCAAACAAGACCGAAGCGAACAAAATTTCGTTTTAAAAAAAGACATAATACCATTCTGTAAGTTGCATTGACCCGCACATGACGTTTCATTCGGAACAATCATATCTCTTCCACGGCAATTCATAACAAAACAGAGTGGTGTTGAATCGGAATGGATTTAGCTCATAAATAGGCAAATTTTGGACAAATATCCTTTTTCAATCGAGAAATTATTCATTTATCTTACTTCTGATGTAAATTTTATTGAACAAGTTCACTTGAAGGTATCCAAATTTGCTGTTCAAACAGCGACAAAATTCGATGTCGGAGTTTGCTAAAGGAAACTATGAAGGAGCCGATAAGACCCTACGTACACGATGAATGTCAGAATGAAAAATAACGTACGTAGGGGCTTATAAATAGGACTAACGGCCTCCGTGTATGTTCGCGAAAACTCATTACAAATAGTCCTACCTGCCGATGTTAGAATTTCAGAGACAAATGACGCCATTATAAGTTGTCTGTAATAGATATGCGATGCCACAACGTTACATTAAACAATTAAGCTACTTCTTGGTCCATATTTGGACTGGCAGGGTTTTTTATTAAAGTGCGAAATCTGGCGCAATACATAAACATTCCGCGCTACACGGAACGGGTTCCGGGCTTCTTCGTCCCAAAACCAGTTCGTCCCTGGGCTTGTTCGTCCCTGGGCTTATTCGCCCGGGTTTGTTCGTCTCACCCTACCTTATCAGACGTGTACAGTAATATGTGCCCCTTAAAATGAACTGTTAAAAGTACTTTGAATACAACTTATGAAGGCTTTGTTTGCGCCTTTCTATTGTCGTATTTTGCTCTATCGTCTGTTCTCCAAAATACACCGACAAGTTTATTGTCTTTTGCTTATTGCGGACGAAAAAGCATTTTCCAGGGGCTTGTTCAAACATTTGATTGTTTGATAAAATCTACTATAATAAGGAACATAGGGTTTGTTTGTTTTTGTTGTTTCACGCCGTGTTCAACGCTGTATTCGTCGCCGCTTTCAGCATTATTTCAGTTATATCGCGGCGGCCTGTTCACCTATCCATGCTTTCCGGGAGGTTCTTTTACCAGTACTTTGTGCAATTTTTTTTCTTGTTCGAAATCCGTTACCGCAGCTTGGACCGATGGAGTAGTTAATGTCATGTTAGCTTCTAGTACCTGTAAAGTACAAAAATGGTAAATAGAGTCAATATAGTTCAGAGTTAAAATATCTGGGCACTAACCTTTTTACGATTTATTGTGTTGATAAAATCTCGTCCAGAAATAATGTGGCCTCTGTGTCTATTAGCTAATCTTTTCAGAGCGATCGACTTTGAAAGGACAAAGTCATGGCAGTTGACCTCATCGTTGCGCCTTGATTCCACAATCTCTGTTGCAGGGCTCAACACACTTAAGTCTGAACAGAAAGCATTATAATATGTAACTTTTATTTTCTGATTCCTGCACAAGCAATCCGTGGTTTGCTATTTGATATCTGCTATACGTTGAATGCTGGTAAGCAGAATCTCCTACTCGTAACTCTTTACCACACAATCCCCGATTGTAACGACACTGCAAAAAAAATTGTGTAAGCAGCATTTTCTCCCTTTCCCACCATGTTTTGTGTCATTCAAAGACGAATCACATCATTTGAAGATGTTTGATTTGTCGTCTGCAAAGGCTTTCAAGTTGGACAACTTCTAAATGTTGTCGTTTGGTAATGAGTTAACACACTGTTTATTACCCTTATAAAAAGGAATACCAGTCATTTAACTACACTCTGAATTATATGCCTTAATATCATTATCTCCCGCTAGATGGCATTCTACAAATACACATCTATCTAATTTGGGCATCCTGGGTACAGAAGCGGAGTAATTTTTCAAAACAACAACCTTGACTTTGAATTTCAAATAAAATAAACGTTTACTCAATAAAACGCTACCTGGTGCCATTCATTCAGCTATGATCGGCTAACATGTAACCTATGCACCGACCATTTATTAAAACAGCTCCTATATGCTTTGGTAATAGGATAATAGCTTCAATATAAGCCCTACTTTTCCCCGGTATACGGGGGGATGGGTGATGCGTCATATAAGACAGGTCGAATCTTCGAAGAATATGACATGCGCAGACAACGGCCTTAATATGGACATGTCTAAAATTTTGACAAAAATACTGTCGGTTACTAATTGTTTCCGGGAAACGCTTTTGATATACATGTCGTCCATGTAGACACGTCGCAAATTTTTACCAAAAATTTCGTCTGCCAAGGAGTTGGACAATGTCATAATTCTCGGAATGACCACCTGAATGGGTTCTACTTGACATTTCAATCAACCAATTCGTTCATGTTTTTATTACATTTGCTGTCATTCTTGTGCACTTGACTACACCCAGATCAGGTTGGTGAACATGAAGGCTGGTTTTCCATGTGTCCGTTGTCTGACTGCGTCGTTGGCGTGTCCGTTCATCGCAGTCGGAATACCTTTTCTATAGATTCGAACCGACCACGTGATCTGTCTTTTGAAACAGGATCCTGAACAGAATAGGTCAGATGAAACGGTAGTTTGTTATTAATGTTTTAGATAAAGAAAACGAAAACACAAATGTTGGGTGAAGGGTATCATTAGAAACAGAAACGTCTATGGCACACACTATCATTTAGTATGCGAATCAGAATTAAGTGATGAAGACTTTCCATGTTACTTCAGACTGAACAGAACCCATTTATCGTCATTCAAGAATGTATTCGAGCCGAAATTACAAGAAGATCGACTACACGAGGGTCAATAAGTAAAAAACAACAACTTTTGTTGTTTTTTTTTACATTTTGCTTGAAATGCATGCCGATGGTCCGTTGCGATGAAAAAGAACGCAGCATGCAGCTATCTTTTTCGTTGCAATCGGACCGTCGCATTGACGGACAACGCAGGCGGATACAGTCACGCTAAAAATCATACTGAAAATAATTTGATCCGAACTTGCGTCCGAAAATCGCTCTGTCGCAAACGGATAACGCAATGACGGACATACGGAAAATCAGCCTGCAGCTGTCTCCGTTCTGCTATACATGTACATACCGCAGCCCGGCAGCGTATGTTCTTGTTACGTATAGTATACGTTTCTTTCCTCCACGTTTAGTGCCGTTCATCACTCGCAAACCTCTCGCTCTGGTAGCACCGTGTCTGACAAAGACCTATCCGGTATACAGCTGTAACAATAATATGTAGAAGATTGCTCGATGCAGGACGTGAAATATGATCATGGATCTTTACCGTCCAAGGCGGGCGGCATGGATCAAGATCAGACTGCACAGAACGTGAAATCTGATCATGGATCTTTAACGTCCAAGGCGGGAGGCGTAGATTAAGATCAGACTGCACAGAACGTGAAATCTGATCATGGATCTTTACCGTCCACATGTTTTGTCAAGCTTATATGATAAAAATCTTTCTTAGTTTCCGTGGATGGAATCTTCAGCCGTATCGGACCTAATGATATCGCACTGTCTCGCGAAACTTGTTCATTTTCATACTAAATATGTAAATCAAGTGTAACGCGCAACTGTCTGGTCACCCATCCAGGCACTAACCACAACGCACGTTGCTAATTTCCACGGAGAGAGAAACGCCAAATCACATCGCTGTAATAGCTAGCTTAACAGTAAGGCAGGTTTGAAGTGCTTAAATATGTAACCTCACTCCGTGACACAAGCATATATCAAGATCAGGCTGCACAGTACGTGAAATCTGATCTTTGATCTATAGAGTACCGACCGCTTCTGATGTACCACGCACTTTCGGGTTTTGTTATCAATGCTATTAACACAAAAAGTAACACAACTTTAGCCGATAATAAATGGCGGTAATAGAACACGCGTATCATCTGCAAAACTTAGATAGACGATAAAGATAGCTATAGCGTTTAAAGGTATAATTCTATTTATGCTGATATTCCGCTAAAAACAACGTGGGGAAAATCATCTCAACTCCGGGGCCGACTCTTCTCGAAAATCGCTGGTCGGCGTTGGGCCGAATCTTATTGGGCCGAATCTTCCGACATCCGTCATTTCGACACTATTTGGTCGTTTCGACCCCTACATTTTGGTAATTTCGACACCCAATGAAATTTTCTTTTTTCAAAAAATGGTCGTTTCGAAACCCGCTGATTCCCTACTCCCGGTAAATTAGAGAAAAATAAAACAGGTCATTTTCTGCTCAGTATGTTGTAATATGCACCGATTTTAAAATTTGGGCGTATTTTTTGCACAGTGTAGGACCGGAAGTATGCACTGTATGTGACTTGGGATTCTGTACGGTGACGATCAGTCACTTGGTAGTAAAAATTGTGTTCACAAGGTGAGTAAAGCTGGTGATTTTTCATTTATTTTGATAGTTATTATAAAATATTCATATCCAGTTATAAGTCTGTTATGTATAGACCATGTCAGGAACACGTAGAACTTACCTGTGCGCTGAGAACCTTCCTTCGAGCAATGGGTATGCCTTGATCATTGACCATGATAGAAATACAGATGATTTTATCCCAAAGCATCGCCGTTTTTTCTCGATTACTCGGCGTTAAAAACCCGTTTTCTCAACGAAAAACGTATAAAGAGTTTCTTTGTTTATATTTTTGTTAAAACATGTCAAAGTTTGGTCACAAAGTCGATTGCAATATTCCTTATCCATCTTTTAAAACGACATGTTGAGAAAAGAAATTTGTACAGTCACTTGCAAGCTGTTAATAGATCTCGGGTGACTGTACAGCCGAAAATTTCTCAACGTGCCATTTTAAACAGAGGATAATGAAGATTGTAGTCGACTTTGTTACCAAACCTTGACATATTTTCTCAAAGATATGAATAAAAAGACTGTTTATACATTTTCCGTTGAGACACGGGGTTTTAACGTTGAGTAATCGAATAAAAACGGCGTCTTTTTGGGACAAAATCATCTGTATTTTTAGAACGGTCAACTGATCACGGCATCGCTTTTGGTATACGGAAAGTTTACAATGCACATTCGCGTTCCTGGTATGATCTACACAAAACAAGCAAATAAATAGATATGAATAGTTTACAATAACTATCAAAATAAATGAGAAATCACCAGCTTGACTCACCGTGTGAACACAATTTTTAACACCCAAGTGACAGATCGTCACTGTACAGAATCCCAAGCCACATACAGTGCATACTTCCGGTCCTACACTGTGAAGACAAGTCCTGCTATATATACGATGTAGAGGCAGTCGCCGATGTGCTATTTATAGTAACGGTGTCCACTAAGGAAAATTTAATTATCCCGTGATAGACGAATGGAATTTCAGTCGCCTATGGTATAGGTCTACTTTTATGTCCTTTCATGCTGCTTTCATAAATGATAATTATGAAACAAACTGTTGGTTAAGTTGGATTCATTGTTTTGTTTTATTTAACATTTAGGCTGCTAAGCGCGACTCAAAAGACCTTTTGCAGACAGTCTAGATTAAGATCAGTCTGCACATAACGGGTCTACATGGTCCCCCGCGGTTTTTTCCCGTTAAATCAACTTTAAAATCGCAATATTTGGATTTTTACTATCGAGCGTAAAATTTCGTTACATTTATTTAGCAGGTTAAGGGTTAATTGAATGTTTTGATTACTTTTTACAAATTATACCCTCTCATAGCTGTTTTGCTTTCATTTGAATGTTGCAGTCAATAGTTTGTGAACGAAATGGCTTTAATGTAATTGATTATTAAAAGATGAAAAGTAACTTTAAATTTGTAGAAATTGTTTCGTGTTTGCTTATTATTGAAGTTCTGTAAATAAACGGGCGTTTTTAAAGGTAGTGGTTCGTTGTTTTATTGTTCTGCAATGGCAGATAATGTCAGTGTAAAGTGTGGAAGTGTTGTCGGGAGGAGACAACAAGCAAAGGCGTCATCACCACTCCGTAGAAAGACCGAAAAACACCTAATGACCGAAAAACGCAGGAAAACGTCGGAAAACACCTAAAATATAGCAAAATAGGCCTACATACCGAATGGGGAGAGGAAGTTGAAAGAGTGGGTGTTATATGTTAACTACGGGTATTGGAGAAAAAAGTTATCAACTTGTACCACGCCGAAAACCACTTCGCCGAAATATATCATTGATGCTACCTCATTCTTTTACAATTTTATCGCCGAAAACCAGCGCACAGCACCAAAACTGCATAAAAAGGGTGGATGGGTGTCGTTTGGTTAGGGCTATATGGTCATTAGGGGTAAGGGGTATGATGTTACCCTTTACTCGCCTATAACCACCTACATATGCCGGAAAACACCATTGATGACACCTCATCTGCTCTAACATATCAAATAACAATCCAACAAGCGGTATAAAATTCTGAAACGATACTGAAGGCGACGTTCTTAAAACATCATGCGGCCCGTTTGATCTCCAGTCATGTCCACTGACTCCATTACCAATACATTCTAAACCTTCAAAATTACCCAAAATACTCTTCCAGCGTACGCCCAATACAATATCAAATAATTGTTATGCAGATTTTAGGTGTTTTCCTGCTTTGATCGGTCAATAAGTGTTTTTCGGTCTCTCTAGGGACCCCTTCGTCGCCGGTCTGGTAGGTGCGGCGACCACCTGGCCATTTTTTTTGGTCGAGTATACTATCGGTCGTACTACCTCTATTTTCTTCTGTTCAGTCGATTGTTCTTTTGTGCTTATCTGTGATTTTATTGATTCGCATCATCAATAGTGCCGTAAGTTATTGGTGAAATTGTCGACAAAGGTAGTTGCTCGTGCCATCAATAGACCTGTGTGAAAGCAACCGGTCACACACCGCGCAAAGCAATGCAAAACATTATAATGACACCTGCTTGATTAATTTCATAATAGTTACAGAAGGCATGCTAAACTGTAAGATAGATAGATGCGAGCTGAGAACGAACTGCATAAAGGTGCGGTCGATCTAATTCTGCACAACCTTCAAAAAGCAGCCATATGATTTTTCTTCTTTGTCAGAAAATTTTATTTAACAAATATGGCTCTCTGACGCTGTTTTTACAACCATATTTTGTGGGCAGTGTGGAGCGAAATCGAAGTGTAGAAAACTGCGGTCTTATTTTGACTCTACACTGTTCCACGTGTCGAATTTTGCTGAGGAAAATAAGCTTCGCAAGGCAATTATTCATGAAACCTATTTCGATGGAAAATTCCATGATACATGTAGTTATTGCCGGCGTAAATCAGGATCAGACTGCACCAAAGCTGAGGATCACGCGTATCTTTGCTCATGTATCGAAATACTGCTAAAAGAAACTACATAAAAGCACGGATAGACGCAATTGTCGCCGCGAAATAACTGAAAACGGCATTAAACTCACGTGTCATTCCATCATGTTTTTGCGAGATTCTGACCGGTGCGAATTATAAGTATGAATCAATCATATGCTTGGAAAAAATGTGTGGAATACTGTTATTAAAGAAACTCAAGGAAAGCATGGATTGGCGCACTGATCAGCGCGAAATAACTGATCAATACAAAAGCAGAAAACTGAAAATAAATTGTCTAGGAAATTAGGTGATAAAAGCAAGACATTGGTCATTTCGACACGGTCTGCTATCAGAACTGACAGTGCCGATTAATTATGCCCATTATTTGAATCTTCATATAGGACAAAAACATATGAGCCATGATCTGTGAAAAGGGGGCTTAATACATTTGCGAAAAGTATCGACCCAGATCAGCCTGGGCAGTCCGCGCAGGCTGACCTGGGCCGAAACTTTTCGCTATTGGTCAATTTTCTGTATGTCCAAGGACCATTCTACCTAATGGTTAAATTGGTTGTTGAAAAAAGTGGCTGGTATGGATCCATAATTATGTGAAGGTTCGATAGGTATAATGCATCACGGCGATGCATTAAACCCCCTTTTGCCAGAGCCTGGCTCATATATTTTAAACTCGCACCTAATACAAAATCACAAAGTAAATATTTAGAGTAATTTAATTCTTTGAACTCAAGTAAAAATAATGCTTGGAGAAAAAAAATCGGGTGTCGAACTGACCAAATTTTGCAAAATAAAAAATTCACCGGGGGTCGAAACGACCAAAAAGTGTCGAAATGACAGTGTGTCGAAATGACTGTCATTCATGTACACTGTGTAACTTCTGATGTCCTTGTATATTTCATTGTAGAAAAAAAGGTTTGAATTGTTTCCTTTTGTATTTACGTTGTGTAACTTTTGATGTTTATTTCATTGTTGGAAGGGAAAAAAATGTTTCGGAACTTTCTGCTTTAAGTAGTACATGTACATGATACGATCCATGATTTCATTGTTAAAAAAAGGGGGGTGAAATTCTTTTTTCTGACCGAGTTTCATGAGTATCAGGCTGAAAATGTGGCCTCCAGAGTGCACACAAGGTTGTTCTAAGATTTGGTCCATGACTTACTTTTTCACTCGACTTGACCCAGTTTTCTATGTGTCCAAGATTTTAAGACAAACATTCTGACCACGTTTCATGAGTATCAGGTGAAAATGTTGTAGAGTGTACACAAGATTTTTCTAAGATATGGCCTGGTGACCTAATTTTTATCCGATGTCACAAAATTTCTAATTTGTGTGAGATTTCATCCAGACAATCATTTTGACTAAGTTTCATGAGTATAAAGCTGAAAAAGTGGCCACTAGAGTGCAAACAAAGTTTTTCTAAGATTTGGCATAGTGACATACTTTTTCACCCGATGTGACCAAATTTCAACGTTGTCCAAGATTTTGTCAAGACAAACATTCTGACCAAATTTCATTTGTTTCGGACAGAAAATATGGCCTCTAGAGTGCACAAAGGGTTTTTCTAAGGTCTGGCCCTGTGACATACTCTTTTGATCCCACGTGACCATTATAAATTTGTCCACGATTTTATCAAGACAAATATTCTGACCAAGTTCCATGAGTATCAGGCTGAAAATGTGTTTTTCTTAGATTTGGCATAGTGACTTGCTTTTTGACACGACATGACCCAATTTCGAATTTGTCCGAGATTTTATCCAGACAAACATTCTTACCTACTTTCATGAGTATCAGGCTGAAAATGTGGCTTTACAGTGCATGCAAGCTTTTTTCTAGGATTTGGCCCCGTGACCTACTTTTTGACTTGACGTGACCCTATTTTCGAACTTGTCCGAGATATTATCAAGACAAACATTCTTACCAAGTTTCCTGAGTATCAGGCAGAAAAATGGCCCCTAGACTGCACAAAAGGTTTTTTCTAAGATCTGGCCCCATGACCTACTTTGTGAATCCACGTGACCAAATTTCGAACTTACCAAGATTTTATCAAGACAAACATTCTGACCAAGTTCCATGAAGATCTGGCTGAAAATGTGGCCTCTAGAGTGCACACAAGGTAAATGTTCACAACTGCACGACGCACTCTGGACGACGGACAATGCACAACGGATGCCGGACACAGCACGATCAAAAAAGCTCACCTTGAGCATTTTGTGCTCAGGTGAGCTAAAAAAGCATTGGTCAGAAAGGAAAAAGCTTTGATTAAGCGTTTTTCCTTCTTTTCAATAACGTTTTCAACATTTCTAGAAAACATTGTTGGGAAATTTACGTTTACAAGGGAAGAAAAAATTGTGGAATAGATCTAATTTGCAATTAAATCATCCATTTCAGTTGATCTTTTCAATAATGTTCCTTCGATCATGGAATCGTCTAGAAAATGTTAACTTATTGAAATTGGGCGGAAATGTCTAAACACTAATGTTTGATACCTGCAAGAGGTAGGGATATAACAATAGTAATTAGTATGTTGTCTTTAATAATCATTTTATTTCATTTCTCACTGATTTTTAACTTTCATTTCACTTATAGTATTCACAGTTTGTGAGTTTTACAAAGATGACCAATTCAGTGTTACTCAGCATATAAATTTTGTCATTCAAATGACAGAAAACATGGTGGTCACTAGCATTTTCTCCTTTTCCCACAATGTTTCCTCTCCAAGGATTCCTCTCCAAGAGTGATAAAACTCGAGTTTGTTTGGCCAGTACTACTCAAGATTTTAAAAGAAGGGTACATTTCAATCGGGAGGGAAAAAATGATTAGGAAGTCTATGTTATTTTTATGGTTGTGTAACTTTTTGTTTTATCACAACCTCCAATTCATTTAAAATTTAGGCCAAATCTTTTCAAAAGTTGGTTATAAGTAACACAACTTTAATAAGTGGCGATAATTGAACACGATAATGATCATTATAATCTGCAAAACTCCGATAGAAGATAGAGATTACTATAATGTTTAAAAATTACATGTCATTCTTTTAATCGAGATATCCAGCTAAAAAGAAGGTGGGTCGAATCTTCTAAACCTCGAAGCCGAATCTTCTCAACTTCGGGGCCGAATGTCCTCGAAAATCGCAGCCCAGCGTTTGGCCGAAACTTCTTGGGTCCGAATCTTCTGACATCCCTTGCAGCCGATGTATTAATCCCTCTTTCCACTGAGCATGGCTCAAATATGTTTTCCATAATTTCTTATCTAATGTAGATTCTAAGCATGTTAAATACGAATATTATATGATAGGATGATTTCTTCAACTTTAGATGTCATCCCTATTGAATGTGGGGACGATTTCTCCTGCAGCCGTCCAATCTCCGAGCAGAGTTGTCGTTCGTTACTCTCACCATACATCTCTGCAACGGGCTAAATGACAAGAATCTTGTCAAACCGAGGAAAACATGTTTTGTTACTGTTTAACTGTTTCATGTGTAACATAATAAAGTAGACAAAGGAAATATGATTCCGGATACATTATAGGTGCATTCAAACTGATGAATTTACCTGTATACAATGGAACTATTTTTTTCAAGCTTCTTTACTGATCAGAATCTTACGCAAATTGAAAAAAAAAAAAAAAAAAATGGCTGCGCCCATGAATGATGACAATTTAAACAAAATTAAAAAACAAGTTATCGTCCTTTAAAAGACATTTAAGCTTTTCAGAAAATTTCACATTTCCTACCACTAAGTCTGATTGGCCGTATGCTGTTTGAACAGCACACAAAACAATCGATTAGTCTTTCTTTCACCTGCGTTTGTATCGCCATTTTGAGTTATGGTCATGTGACGAAAATATCACGTGATGACGGACTACTTTCTAAGCCAACTACAGAGGTGAATGGGAATGATCCGTAAGAGAGAGTGGCAGCCGTAGGAACTTGGCCTCCTCTTTCCGTTGTCTGTGCATGTCATATTCTTCGAAGATTGACTCGTCTTCTATGACGCATCACTTGATTTAAAAAAAATGGATATATATCAAAACGCGGTGCGTAAATTGCCGCTTAAAAAGTGCAGGCGAAAATGGCAATAAATAATACGTCTGTGGAAAAATCAAGCCAGTCTTTCGCTACAAATTTCGTAGAAGGGGAAATGATTTCAAACGGGCAAAATATTTTTTTAGAATACCAACTGTTTACTGCAAATCTGTCAAGAGTTTCTGAATATAGACATTGGGAAAACCGAGATTTGTACAACAGACTGACAACAAAAATAACGTCCCCACCTTGCTTGGCTTATACCGGCGCTTTTCCCCAAGTTTATAGGAGCTTATGTTTATAAATGGCTGGTGCATAGGTTATATGCTAGCTAACCATGGCTGGATGATTCGTACAAGGTAGGTTTTAGAAAGTAAACGTATATTTTACTTTGAAATTCGTTGCATTGATTCCCGCCTTGAAAAATAGTCCGGCTCTGTACCCAGAATGCCCATATGAGATAGTAAACCAGTACCTGTTGTATCTCCCCTAGGTAGGTTTTAGAGAGTAAACCTATATTTTATTTTGAAGTTCGTTACATTGATTCCCGCCTTAAAATAGCCCGGTTCTCTACCCAAAATCCCCATATCATATAGGTGATTAGTCTGGTACCCCGCCGTATAAACTGGCAGCCTGTTATCAAACTTCGTATCTATCGGACGGTTACGTGAGATACAACGGGTACCAGTTTACACGTACTACAATAGTCTGGATTACCTACCCCTACCACTACGGCAAAGGCAAAGCGCAATAATGGCGGCCTTCATGGCGATCCCAAGGCTGGCACTAAATGCTTCTCGTTTTTCTTAATTTCAGGTGATCCAGTTTGATCAGTGAATAAAATGAGATCAATTTTGTACAAAATATACATTACCGAATCTAAAACGTGCTTTTGGGATATGGTTTAAATATAAATTTGCCTATGAATCATTTTAAAAGTAGCCCTGTTTTCGGACGTTATGTTGGTCCATTGAAATTTCGGATACTTAAATCATTTCTGATACGTAGTTTTTCTCGCTAAATAAGAACGGCATGTAGAAAAACTCACTGCCATGACTTTATTGCAAGCGATCTGCGTTGAATTCAGCCTATGATCCGATTTGATCGTGTGAAATAACAATATCCCGTCTCCTCTGCATATTAACAACGGGGGCCGCCATTATTGGGCCTTGCCTGACGTACTCTTTTAGTACGGCGGGGTACCAGACTAATTACAAATGGGGGCCGCCATTTGAAGTACAGCGGGCTACCAGACTGGTACTACAAGACGTTGTCTTTATCTACCGCTAGGTGGCATTTTTCAAATACATCACCTATCTGATATGGGCATTCTGGGTGGAGAACCGGACTATTTTTTAAGGCGGGAATCAATGCAACAAATTTCAAAATAAAATATACGTTTACTCTCTAAAACCTACCTTGTACGATTCCCCCAGCCGGCAATTTACGCACCGCGTATTGATATATGTCCATTTTTAGGCCAGGGAATCCCTCTCAAGGGATTCCCTTGCCTACAGCGATCGTAAGCTGACTTTTCCGGACTACTTTCAGACAAAATGTTGAACGGTGTGTCCACTCTATATCGCTGAGTCCGCCAAAACAACTAGTTTCGTAAGTACAGAGATCGCTTATCACACGGCGTGAATGTTTTCCTTTCCTCAAAGCTTTCCGATATCTGCATAGTGCTATGGAATTGCAAGGGTATTACCGCCCTTTAATAACCAACGAGTGTGTTTTAAGGGTTGTGTCCCTGTTGAATACACAACAGACGGTCAATAACTTTTCCAGGTAAAAGTTAAACGTCCACCGAATAAGTCTGTACACCGTTTAAGTCTGATGTCTATTTTTATCCGATACCGCCTATGGGCGGAGTTTATAGTTACACAAATCTTGTCAGGAATTGTGCATTAAGGCGTTGCCGTATTATGACTGACATCAGACTTATTCAGTGTACAGACTTATTCGGTGTACATTTAACCTCTACCAACTTTTCCATCACCGTGATTGGATACTGAAATCCTCTCGTATTATAGACATGATTACAGCCCCTGATATCACTTTCTAGTGTACTAGCGCGAGGGAAAAACCCGAGAACCAGTTTTCTATTTCTAGTTTCCATTGTCACTTGCTAGTTACTGTCCGCGTTTCAAATAAAGATCAAAGGGAACCGCACTCCGCATCTCCTTTGACTGCCTGGTGAAAAGATTGAGATATACGATTTTCCATGGAAATGTCGATAGTTGAATGAGATTATTGGTGTATTAACTGCATTTATTATCAGTTTCTTTTAATCATTTAGAACTGAACTTGATTTTCTCTACATGTTTAAAAAAAAAAAAAAAAAAAAATCGATAGAATTAAGAAATATGCAGAAATTAAAAGAAATTATACTCTCTTTTTTCTGTGTGAATCGATTTAAAACATCTCTCTTTTTGTCAGAAGAATAGGCAAACATTATGGAAAAATAAGAATTTTTTGTTCTATCTACATTTTCCGATAATCAACCATGTTATCTGCTTATATTCATTTTTTTTTTTTTTTTTTTTTGTGACGACTGTTGATTGATTAGAAATCATGAAAGTGTTGTGCGATCCTTGCACATTTTTTTTTTAACTTTCAAACAAAATGATTTGAAAATAAAAGGTGTGTTTAAAAAATTAGGTTTTAATTTATCAGTTATTCATCACATTTACATACCTAGAATTTCATTCACATAACTGGTAGTTTCCGAAACATTGTTTGAAAAGGAGAAATGAAAGTTTAAGAATATTTATTTTGAAATACATCCCGAATGTGCAAATTCATTTTAAGCGCCAGAAGCCGTCGTTGGAATCTCTCTCTCTCTCTCTAATGGGACGAGAAGGGCTAGTGGACGTCTTTGTATGATATAGTCAAAAGAATAGATTTAGATCGACTGTTTGAGAACAAAACTGCGATGTATTGACATCACCCTGCCCTGCGTTCGTGATATTAAGCGTTGGTATTCGCGTTGTGTCCAATTTAAAATTGTGTCTTATCTTTCTTATCATTGACGATATTTATTTGAAACTTGGAATATATGTGCGTTATCATAAAGATCAACCTTAACCAATAAGGCAAATAACTCAAAAATAAATTTGCTTGATTTAAGCCCCTTTTCGACTTAGAAATTTTTAAAGCCATTATCATGCACCCTATAGCCGAGCGTTGGTATCCACTATCTGCTTCGGTTTAATT
The DNA here is from genome assembly GCA_945859785.2 of Tridacna gigas. NCBI lineage: Eukaryota > Metazoa > Mollusca > Bivalvia > Cardiida > Cardiidae > Tridacna > Tridacna gigas. The sequence continues at coordinate 36,607,634 of OX244029.2, forward strand.
ATAGAATCTGGCTTCTGAGCACTGCTTTTTTTTTTTTTTTTTTTTTTTTTTGCATTAATTTAATTTTTCCTGTTGATTATTGTATTATTCCATATTATGCGTGACAGTACCCCTTTACCAATGAATTCTTTTGGCATAATTGAATTGGCCTGACTGTCTGTATGGTAGTGATAATTAGAAAATGAGGTCTCGTGTGAGCTCGTATCCTTCGTTCTTTAGAGATTACAGATCACTAGATTTCCTGGCCTGCAGTACTATCAGTACTTTGATTTTATCAAGTGATGAGTCATAGCAGACAGGTTAATCTTCGAAGAATATGATATGCGCAGACATCGAGACGTTGTCTGTGCATATCATATTCTTCGAAGATTGACTTGTCTGCTATGAAGCCATTCGGCATACCTCGGGTGATCCGGTGATCAAATCCCTCGGCTGTATCACGTAGCTTGATATGCACCTACACGGTACATTTCGCACATCTCCGGAAGCACACCGCTTTACCGTTATTGAAATTGTAAGGCACCTCTTAAAAAAGAAAAGATGAGTAAATTTTCCATCGTTATCTTTCTAAGAATATTTCAGTCGGCAAACAGTTTGTACATTCAATTTTTAGCGTGGTTTATCAATTCCGTTGGGAGCTTTCATCGACAGATCGATAGAAGTGAATAACTTCACCGTGGTTGTTCATTGTCGTTGCTAAGCGATTTACAAGGGCGCCGCCATGTTTAAGATCATGTGATTGGTAGTTCAAAATGGAAGCCACCTTTATACATGGATCCGTGTTGATGAGATAAACCGACTTCCTTAGTTACCGTCGTTAAGGGCTCACAAACAAACGTAGTAAATACATATACAGCATAGCAGAAAGGCTACTTAAATCGTGCTGTCATGACTGTTTCTTCCGATTAAATTCCGGAAAATATTCCTTTATACATGTTTCTGCCGATGATGGATTCTCGGCAAGAAATATATGGATACTTGAACTTATTTACACAAGAATTTGTACAAAAAGTGTGAATTTCAGGGGCTACGGACAGTGTAATACCTGTGCCAACACAGTTTTGAACTTCTACGAGAAAGAATGAAACACCTCATAATCCTCAGTTTTGCTTAAAAATAATAGAATTAAAGATGATTAATATTTTTGTAAGGCTTATTAGGTTGTCTCAACATCGTATTCGATAATAAATTACACTAAATAACAATCATTTTGAAATACTTATAGATTGTCTCATTCAACAGCTCTAGAGATGGAAGTCCGAGAAATTTTTACATTTCAAGTTAAGGGAAAATGGTTGCCTGATGATTTTAAAACGTGTAAAGTGTGCTGTCAATTAACAAACTTGTTAATATCAATGGCGGTAGTTTGTTTTATCTTATGATATACTGAAGACAATGGGTGGTCGACTGGATTACAGCGGCAATCAAACACACATCTTATCAGTCAACAGTTTACCGGCATACCCTTTGAAATGGCATATTTGTGCTAATCCACTTAAATATGGCTAAGTCAAAAGCTGCTTTAATTAACAAGAGACAAGACAAGATAACATAAGTTGCCTTTTGAGCTGAACTTCCAGAACTGTGCAAAACAGAACTTTGTCTGTTTCATAATTGAAATCTACATGTACCTTCAGTAAAGAACACACGTAAATGTACTTAATTTAAGTAGCAGATGGTTTGAATCCAAGAATAAACTGCATTTTTGTTGCACTCTGATCTGTATCTACACATTCAGCATTCTTCACGTACCAAGGGTTAATGTTAACGTCAAATTGAAACATGGATGGCACATGCCCCTTTTTGGATGTGCAGAGGTTATTAAACAAGATTAGCTATTTGAGTGAACATACTTTCTTTTTATTAGTATTTCATATATTTTACCTTTTTTTCCACTGTAAAACAGTTTAAGGTTTTTTTCGGAGAGTTTCAGAGAAAAAAAACCTAACATTAATTAATCCATTGCGTAATATAGCTTTGATCGAAACTCTTTGCTCATGTCTCATTGTCAGTCATAATCATAATCCAAACTTACAATCTCTTCGTATATCTCACGTAAGCAGTACACGATCGCAAAGCACATCTTTTAAACTTTTTCCTAAAATTCAAGCGTTTTAAACACACATAATATCGCACTTCTCCGTCATTAACAGTCACTTGTTTGTGAGCCGAAATAGCAGACAGCAAGGCTGCACATCGGGCCAAATAAATGCGATGACCTGATTGGTCAAATATCGATTTCCACGGATCCATGTATACGGACGAGGTTAGATGTAGGTACGGAATCGGCCGAGTTGTGACGAGTGCTATGAAGCATCACGGGATAAATCAAAGTGCTTTAAACACTGTAATCGGTCGACACTGAATAATTACAGTGGTTTGAAATCACAAATCAAATGGTAGATGTTTGAACTATGTACGGGACAAAAAATCATACACCGTTACAAATGAGCCACGTAGGATCCCACTTTTTTAAAATGTCTTTTACAAATTAGTAATTTAAACTAATTAGTAGTTTAACGATTGGTTAAAATATAAGTTATGTTTGCCAGCCGACAGTAATAAAACGTAAAAGATATGTGACAATTCTGATCAGCAATACCCATTATCAAGTTTTAGATATCACTCATCATGAACAGCAGTACCAACCAACCCTTTAAAAGAGTGAAAAAATACATATATTCTTTTCTGTAACTTTGGCAACTTTGGTAACTGTAATGTAACATAAAAGCCGTATAAAATATGCCTGCATTATAACTTTGGAATTGTTTACTTTTGGCTGCTTGTGGGCCTTTCATTTTTCCATTTTTAACAAGACATTGTATTCATCTTGACAAACTTTCCTACCTATTTTTTAGCGGGCTAAATCGTCCAGTCCAAACGTCTGCTGGCAAATTTCTCCTACATTATACTTTCAAAGAATGTAAATACCCAACAGCTCCCTAACCGTCAACTCTTTACCAAATGTTAAAATTTTAGACGTGTCCAAATCAAAAGCATCGGCACATGACGAATTAAACGTAGACCAAATGATGATTTGAATCGTTGAATGGGTAAAAAAAACATGGGAAAAGGAGAAAATGGTAACCTGCATTTTCCCCTTTTCTCACAATAATTTCAACTTCTTCAACTATATATTGATAACGTGTTGAAAAGGGGTGACTTGAAATTTATCAAACCTTATCAAGTTTTTATACGACCGGACCATGCATTTATAAACTATTTTCAAGTCGCGAAAATAGCTTTCCCTCTACGAAAATAGCTTCCATTAATTGATACATATACGATCTTCCATCATGTACTGGAAACGTGTTAAAAAGGCGTGATTTCTTTGTGTTTGTTCGGGTTTTGTAAAAACGAATTATTCATTGAACAACAATACAGAAAATAAAGAGGAAAATTATAATCTATTTGGCTGTACCAAAGCACCAAATAGAAGACCGACACCGATTATCGCAAGTGTGACATTGATAACACATCGTTATCATAGGTGTTATAATCCGATCAAGCTATTTTCGAATATTCATGTGGCAAAACTATTTTCGTGGTAGCTTAAACTGTTAACACAAGCTATTTTCGTTAGCACGGTTACCATTTTTGTATCGTAATCGGAAAAAAAATCTCAGAGGAAAGAAACGTTGTGGAAAGAGAATGCAATCATACGCTATTTTCGCTATACTTTTAGAGGGGCCAAGTCCGGTAGAAAACATCCTGGGAAAAAGGAGAAAATACCGATAACCAGCATTTTCACATTTTCACGGAATGTTTTGTACCCTTTCTTCCGAAAGTTGCATAAATTTAGCGACAGACAGACAGACAGGCATGGATAAATAGTTTATTGGCCTTTGATTTCAATATATTTAGGTACATGTAAACAAACGTGTAAAACAGCCGCCGCGTAGAAACCTCTTTTGCTTTACATGACGGTCATTTGATCTTTCCGCCTTCTAAAGTCGCATGATCTTGTCCAGCGGTCTTCTTTCTCTTTTTTAACAAAATTCTTCATACTTTTTCTTCTGTTTAGATTTATTTGCTTAATGAAGAATTAAAGTTATTTGAGAGGTCATTTGTAATCATGGCAAATTAATGTAACAAATCTTTTCTGAAATTCGCCATATTTAAAAGCGGGTGCAGGACAACTAGCCCCTAAGATAACTCGCCCCAAGGCAACTCGCCCCAAAAAAACTCGCCACAAGGCAACTCGACTCACCTTCAGAAGACAACTAGCCCCAAGTTATGAGACAACTCGCCCCACATATAAGACAACTCGCCCCGCTCTTATTACTATCACCTGAACGTATTTATAAAACCGAGACCTGTGTAAACTGTTATGATTTTTATCGACCTTTCTTTCTTTTTTTTATCTATATATCTTTCTCTTCTGTCTTTTGCTTAAGTGATTGAAGATTACATTCTTTCGTTTACACCAAGTGAACATTGAAGTTAGCATAAATGATGCTGACTTAACCAGTTTGACATCCCTGACATATTCAGTTCATGGAATGAATTTTCTATTACCGGTATACTGTTAACATATACCCGTTCTTTTCAATCAATCAATCAATCGATCGATCAATCAGTCACATCGATCGTTAGACACAAAGAAAAAACAGATGGATAAACTGACCTACCAGTCGTTAGTTTGATGATACTTAAGTCATTCATGATTGCTTTTATCTGGAAGATCTATAGGTACATAAAATTTTGACGATAAGCCATTTAAATGATGTCTCTTAATCCTAGATAATTACTTTTGTATTTCAGTAAATTACCTGTATTGTAATAGATTAGCATAAAAAAAGTTGTTGTTTTCATGAGTTGAGAGCCAATATCTAAGGAGTTCATGCTCAGGACGAAAATTTTGCTTGATTTTAGGAGTTTTTTTTTTTTTTTTTTTTTTTTAACGTGGGCGCGATTATTAGTAGATATATAAATGCCCGATCTGGGCCAATCCCCATTAAGCTACGCATTCGCTTAACAAAATAATCCATGCTTAAATTAACCATATAAATTATGCCCCAAACGCAATTATGCATTTATTATTGTTTATCAAAATCAACCACACTTAAGCACGCTGACCGAATTTATGCAATCCAACCACGCTTAAGCATATGGCTAACCATTAACTAATCCTACCACCATTAAGTATTAACTTATGGATTAACAAACGCAACCCCCATTAACAATTTTATGTAACATTAACATGCTCATAAAATTATGCAATATAACCCTTATCACCCCCACTACATTAAGCTTTATAACAAAATGACATAACCTTTTTTTTTTTTTTAACTTTTTTACTTAAATCAATTTTATTTTTTTAAAAAAAAATTTTGATTTAGCGAGCTAGCAAGCTAACCAGCTAACCAGGCTTATGAAAGATAGATAGCCTTAAGATTTTGTAGAAAATTTGTAAAAAAAAATTTAAATTTTAAAAATAAATTTTTTTTATTTCTTAATGCTATAAATAAAAATTGAAATTTTGATAAAAAAATTTAAAAATATTGTTCCATGATATAAGTATAAATAATATAAATATTGTGGATAAAAATATGGATATGAATAACGATGTAATCACAGCAGAAGATATAAATGCCAATCAACCTGATTTAAATAAAATGGTTAATTACACCCCCTCAATAGAAACACAAGAGCAAAAGTTAAAAAGGGAGCTGATGAACGCTTTTTCAAACATTTCACATGAACTAACAGAAAATGATAGAAGTAGTATTGTGGTTGATGATGAAGACGTAGTTGTAGAAAATACAACACAAGAATTAGAAAGAGATATAGAAAATAGAACATTTAACAGTGAACAAGAAATATTGCAACTGTTAGATGCATATGCAAAAAGACTAAATAGTTTATTAAGAGACTAAAACATAAACACCGAATGGACACGCATTGTTAAACCGTGTAATTTATTTTTTCTTTTATTGATGATATTATCGTACCATTCATTGCCATAAATATTTTTGTAAATTTTTACAAACATATTTTAAAATTTTTAAAATTTAAAAAAAAAATTATTTTTTTTTATTTCTTAATGCTATAAATAAAAATTGAATTTTTCTATGTTAAATTACATAAATGTTATGTAAGATGAGTGTGTTGAATAAACTTACTAAAGAGTTTAAGAAAAAGTTAAAAAAGACTTTATGGAGAAAAATAGAATGTGAGCCAGATTATGATGGTAGAATGGTATTTTTTTACAGGAATTGCAAGAAGACAATATATAGATACATTTTATATAGCAAAGTCTGCTATTTATTACCAATTTAGTAAAAGGATGAGAGAATATGGTGTGGGAAATCTAACTATGTGGATTGGGCTTGCTAATATTAATTTAAATAGAACAGGGATGTATTGGCTTCATGTTAGACCAGAAAATGAAAAATATTTAGTTACATATTACCAAAAAATAGAATTTTTATATTTAAACGATGGTGCATTTCAACCTAATGCATATTATGATGATTGTCTTTGCCCCTGCATAGAATTTGGTGGAAGATATGAGGATTTAGCTGGCTATCCAGAAGATGAAGAACATGAACAAGAAATGATAGATGATTATAATCAACAAGATGAAAAACATGCAGCACGTTTAAGACAAGTTCTTGAAAATCTTAAAAAACAAAAGACTAGTAAAAAAACTTTTTATGAAGAAAAATGTGTTATTTGTCTTGAAGAAAAACCAGATATACTTTTTTGCAATTGTGGTCATATACCTATATGTGCAAAATGTGATGATTTAAACGAAAATTCAAACAAATGTCCAATTTGCAAAACCGATAGTGATATAAAACGTAAATTATAACTTTTTTATAAAGTTATAAATTTTAACAGGAATATCGGGGGACGTATTTATCCGAGGATAAATTCTGTGAACCCCAAACACAGAGAGTCTTAAACTTAGATATTTCTATCTTAGCTAATGTTGAAAATGACACTACCATGATATAAACCATTTTTTCATGCCTCCTCACCGAAAACGAAAGAGGAAGTTATTTAATGCACAACCCTTTAACTTTTGCTTAACACACCAAAAACTGAAAATGGTAGTACATATTATAATATTTACAAACATTTTTACCCTGTTTTTTTAAAAAATGTTTAACTTGTACAATAATTGTATAAAATACTTATTGTTTTTAAACAGCCGCCTTACAACATTGTCATATGGTATTAACTTACGGGTTTGTTAGACCGCGCCAGAGGTTACTGTGTTATTAGTAATAAAATTTTTACAACAAGGAAGTAAGACTGCTTTATCATAAATAAAAATTATATTTTATACAATTACCATATACAGTTCATTTTTTAGAAAAAACAAAGCAAAAAATTATTAATATCATAACATGCTACCATCTCCCCCAAAAGTCCAGTCTAAAGTGCATTACAAAATATTGGAAAAAATTGTGAAATACTATACCACGTGATCTTGGTGTGTGTGTCGATAAACCTTTTTCAAATATTTAACCCTTTACTAGGTTAAATATTTTTTACAAGTCCAACTCTATCAAAATAGTTATGTAAGAGTGACGCACGTTATTGTTGTTTGATCTTGAGATAAAGTTTATGACACCGCATTGCTTTATTTCGAGTGGTTTAGGAAAAACTGCACAACTACAACTCTCATCTTTCTTAATAGAGTAATCAACATGGTCTACTCCATCTACCACAATATTAACTTTTACCTCTTCTGATATGTTTTTGTCATCTTTTACAACCATTAAACTACCTCTTATAATTCTACCCGACACACTCATACAGTAACCACCCAAACCATGATTAATACCTGAATTACCATTACCAAATGAAAACTCGTAATTACCATCTTGTATTGAACCATTTTCTTCGGCACACACGCTTATAATTGGTTTAGGTCTTAGTTTATCCACGTAGGATTTTGTTGCTAAATCTCTTTCTTCTACAGGTGCCGCAGCGTTTTTTATAGAAAAACCTCGCATATTTATATCCGCAACAGTGGAAAAACTTCCATCCGGATATTTTACGATAGCTCCACCATTATCAACATAATTTTTATTGGCAGCAGCGTCACGGTCTATTGGATTTGGTAAGCCGGTGATTGAGTTACCTTTCATAACTATGTTGCCAGCTGCTAAAAAAGACCCGGCATGGTTTTTTGTTAAAGCTTTTTCATCAGCAGTAGCCGTATTCACAATTGTATCTACGTAAAACTTATTTGCAACGTCTTGTGGTTCTGTAGGTTCTGTAACATCCGTTAAAGTATATCCTTGCATATTTATATCCGCAATAGCGGAAAAACTTCCATCTAGATTTTTTTTGATAGCTCCTTTATTATCTACGTAAAACTTATTAGCAGCTTCACTCGGCTCTACAGGTTCGCATACGTTTCTTATTTTATTAAAACCCATATTTAAATATCCTGTCATAACGTATCCCCCGTTTTCATCTAACAACCCTGAGCCACCATCAACGTAACTCTTAGTAGCAACATCCTGGGGATTTACTTGATTACTAACCCTTGTTAGCGTGTTACCATTCATATTTATAGAACCGGTAACAGTAGTTGTTCCATCTTTACGTAAAAAATTATTACTCATGTAAGCAAGTGAAACACCATCACCAGTTGTTTTAACCTCATCCATTCTTCCAAATTTATCAATAGGCATTTTTTTTAATATTGCTAAAACAGTTTATTTAAAACATTTTGAAATTTATTACCTAAACCTAGTTCTTTAAGAATGTACAAACATAAATGACCACAAAATACTTCACCTGCATGTTGTAATTGGTCAGTATTGTAGTGTATTGGTCTTTTTGAATAATCTATAATTTCAATAGGTGGTTGAATACCATAACTATCAAAATAATTTTTTTTTTTTTTTATCATCTTTAAACCAGGCAACCCAATGAGTACCAGGGCCGCCGGAGTCATCAAGGTTTAATATACCACATTCTTTGTTTTTTACTTTTTTAGGTAGAGTGTTACGTAAAAATATTCCTCTAAAATTTTTTATTTTTAATTTTTTTGCGGCGTTCTCAAGTTCAAAATTGCTTAAAGGTTTATTTGGTAAAGTTATATTATCAATTAAAATGTCTTGCATTTTTTATATATTTAAATATTTATAATAGCACTATTATCAACCCATGAATTAAACTCATCAGAATAACCTTTCCACTTTACAAGAGATTTCTTTTTTCCTTTTTTAATAACCTTTTCTATCCTATACAACTCTTGACTTGTTTTTTGTAGTTCAGGTTCATAAAAGGTACCTTTTATTTCTTCTCCATTTAAATCTTCAATTTTATATGTTACAGGTGATGTATGTTTTACTTCTGAAACTGTAAAAACCTCTTCAGTCCATCTTGTGGTATAACCTTTTTCAAAAGTCTTTTTCTTTTTACTTATCCTTACTTTGTCTCCAACAGAAAACTTTGGTTCGATACCCTCCCTTACTTGATTATAATCAAGATACAATGTTCTCCAAACTTTATTTTCATTCTTCTTCTTACTTGCTTCAGTTGGTGTCATCTTAATAGAAGAATGCCTCGTGTTGTTATATTCTTTAACAAGATTTGGTAACACGTTAATATAAACATTTGTTGAGTGAGCAGAAAAATACTTCCACATTTTTTCTTTCATTGTTCTAATCCATCTCTCAACAACGCTTGATTTTTCCTCATTTTCAGTGGAATATAATTCAACCAAATCTTTAACTTCTTTGTTATAAAACTCTTTACCTTTATCCACCGACATTTTTTCAGGTTTTCTTTCCTTAAAAATAATCTTCAATGCAACAGAAACAGATTTTCCTGTTTTATCTTTTAATGGTATCAGCCACCCGTATTTTGAAAAGATGTCAATGACAGCAAGAAGATATTTTACACCACGATTAAGTTTAGAAAATGCTTGCATATCTACTAAATCTGCAGCCCATATCCTGTCAATACCATTTACTCTAACTCTTCTTTTTTTAAATTTTCTTTTTACAGGTTTATGTAATTCTTCTGCGAGCGTTATATTTTGGTCATTTTTTTTTTAATTCCCATACCAAATCTTTTTTTAGTACCAATTAATGAAGAAACTAAACCACGTTCCATTTTTTCCCTAATTGTTGGATTATAGATACCTTTTAACTCTTTAAGCATATTTTTATCACAAACAGAATTTCTTGTTGCTGTATCATCATGTTTAAGATAACATATATCATGATGATATGCTGCTTTATCAACACGATTTACTGGCTTTGACCATTCTTTAGGTGTTAAATCAGGATTTAATCTTTTCTTTAATTTAGTACCAGGACCAGTAAAATTATGACCTGGTAAGTGCATTTCAACAGGTAAGTTATTAATAACCTTGTTTAACAACGACCCACCCTCTATTTTAGTAAATTGAGTTTTAGTTGTTCCACATTCAACACACTTACCCCGTTTCATATTTCTACCATTTTTACTTACCGCACATTCAAAATCGGTTGTATCAGTTTGTTTTTTACACTTAACACAATACATTTTTTTTATATTAAATTAATTTTTTTAATATAAAATATGGATATTGTTAATTTATCATGGAATGAAGCGTTAGCAAAAAGATTTAACCACCCCCTTTTACCAAGAAGTATTAGAGGTTTAATAGTAGGTAAATCAGGATGTGGTAAAACTACACTTTTACTTAACCTTTTGTTAAGACCTGATTGGTTAGATTATAACAACTTATACGTTTTTGGTAAAAGTTTGTTTCAACCAGAATATCGCATACTTAAAAAAGCTTTTGAAGAAAAAATACCAAAAAAATATATATTAAGGTTGTTTTCACTTAAAAATGAAGTTCAAAACTATGATGTTTCACCTACAGCATTAGTTGAAGAATGGAGCAAAACAATTAAAGAAAAATCTGATATTAACTGTGAATTTTTTGAAAATGCTAGTGATGTACCTGACCCAAGAGATTTAAACGGGCAAAACAAAAATTTAATGATTTTTGACGATTTACTTTTAGAAAGACAAAACAAATGTGAAAGTTACTATGTACGTGGAAGGCATAGTAATGCTGATTGTTTTTATCTATCACAAAATTATTTTAGATTACCCCGTCAAACTATTAGAGAGAATGCAAATTTTATTTGCTTGTTTAGGCAAGACTTAAAAAATCTTAATCATATTTTTAGCGACCATGTAGGGGATGATACGACAAAAACCGAGTTTGTTAATTTTTGTAAAAATTGTAGGGAAAGACCCCATGGTTTTGTTATCATCGATTTAACTAATGACAAATATAATGGTAAATATAGAAATGGATTTGACAACTTTTATATACCACAAAATTATAGAGATTACTATTAATGCATAAATAAAATATATCTTAAGCAAAAAGATATATTTTAAATATTTAAACAACCTTTTTACTAATATAAAAAAATGGAAGAAGAATTACTAAAACAAATAGTAAAAAACACTGACCATAAAACATCATTTTAAATTATCGTAAGTGATAACAAATCAAATTTTAAAACAAGATTTACTCCACCACTTCAACTTGAACGTGATAAAAGTATGAAATAGCTTTAGCCAATCTTGAAACTTACTATTCATTTCCTAATATTACTGATAGTAACAACATTTTTATTTATTCACAAGATTGTGGTAACACATGGGAAAAGATAAAGATACCAACAGGTAGCTATGATTTAGTTGATATCAATGATTATATACAACAAGAAATGAAGAAAAAAGGACATTATGATTTATTTAATGATGATTATTATATTAGTTTATCTGCAAATACTAATACATTAAAATCTGTTTTAATTCTTGAAAATGGATATCAGGTGGATTTTAATCAGAGAAACAGTATTGGAAAGGTATTAGGATTTAACAAAGCAAAATATGTTAGAGGATTTCATGAATCAGAAAATTTAGTTAATATCTTAAGTATCATACTTGTTAATATTGATTTAATCTCAGGTAGTTATGTTAATGGTTCCCAAAGAAACACAATTTACAGCTTTTTTCCAAATGTATCTCCAGGTTATAAAATAATAGAAAATCCAGTTAATCTGGTATATTTACCTTTAACGTTGGATGAAATACATGATTTAAACGTAACGCTAACTGACCAAGATGGAAACATATTAAATTTAAGAGGAGAAACATTAACGATTAGATTTCATATAAGAGAATCACGTTAAATATAAAATGTCAAATTATATTACAGTTAAAGTAAATATATCAGAAGGGCAAAAGCAAAAGCTAAATCATGCTGTTAAAGCTAGTTGTCCGGTAAGTATTCATTTAAATTTTGATGACTTACAAGGTAATGATACAATTGCAGTGACCAAATCACAAGCAAATAAAATAGCTAAAGCTTATGAAGCTGGTAAGGGAACCACGATTAGAATGACTATTAAGCAACTTAAGCACAACATAAAAGTAGAAGGTGGATTTTTACCTTTGATAGCCGGATTAGCATCTTCAGTTTTACCCACATTAGCAAGAACAGTTTTACCTGCTTTGGGTGTTGGTGCGTTATCTGGTTTAGTTTCAACAGGAGTACAAAAAGCAATGGGTAACGGGCTATACCTTAAAAAAGGTGGTTGTGTTTGTCAAGTAGAAACAGATGGCAGTGGGTTATATCTTAAACCATATAGGGGAAAAGGTCTAAAATCTAAAGGTAACGGATTGTATTTAAAACAAGGTGGAAAAATTTATGATGGAAAAGGTCTTATTTTAGGGCCTAATAGCCCATTTGCTAATATTCCTATATTGGGTGCAATATTATAATATTAAAAATATGAATGTTTATAAATTTGGAGTTAAACCTAAAATGGTTCAACCAAAAACTATTTTTTGGAAACCTGTTGAAGTTAAGTATCCACATAAAAAAGTTAATCCTGTTACTTGGGATATTTATACTCAACAACCTCTTGTATTAAAAGCTGGTGAAACTAAAACCATTGTTTTAGGTTTTGGTTTTATGATGAGTAAAGGTGTTGTTTTAATTTCTCTATCATTCAACTTAAAAATTAGAGAATTAAGTATAACAAATGAGGTAGTGTTGGAGGAAACCCCGGATATGGTTACCACAATTACAAACAACTCTGGTAACCTATTAAAAATTAATGAAAATGAATTTTTATGTCGTCTTTACTATTCTATTTAAAAAAATAGTTGTAATTAATAAAATGGAACTAAAAGAAAAGATTTATCCAGTCCTACCAGAAGCACGAAATATACCAAATGCACCACAATTAGAACCAATACTAACAGCAGAAGACAATGGGCAAACCTTCAGGCTACAAAAAATATCAGAAATTCAAACATTTCTTGAAAATGAAGTAAAAGTTAGAGAACAGTTAAGTAAAAAATATTTAAATATTAGCAAGACAGTAGATAACGTAGAAGCTGGTTTAACCGCTCTAGCATTAGGTGCAGGAGCCGGAGGTATCGCTTTACTAAGTACCGTGGTAGCGATACCCGCAACAATAGCTTTAGAAGGTTGTGCTTTAGCTGTTGGATTTGCAGCATTAGTAGGTAAGTTTCTGGTTAGAAGAACCAGAACAAAATCAGAAAAACATCTTCAGATTAAGATGTTAGCTGATTCAAAGCTAAATACACTATTTACACATATATCTAAAGCTATCAGTGACAACAAAGTAGAACATTCAGAGTTTAACTTAATATTAAATGAATTAGAAAAATATAAAACAATGAAGGAAGAAATCAGGAGTAAGTCAAAGAAGAAGATTAAGACAGAAGAACAAGAAAGCTTAATTGAAAGAGGAAGACAAGAAGCGAGAGAGTCCTTTCGGAGGTTGGTTGAAAAGGACTGTGGCACCACTACGTTTTAAATGCCCTAAGTTTAAATGTTCTTGTGCATGTGAGATAGGTAATACTGATTAAAAAATAATAAGATAAAAAAATTTTTTACTTAAAAAAATATGTCGTTTTTAAAGATAACTGACCCTGTGAAAAGGGACCAAACTGTAAAAGAATATCTTGCAACAAAGAAAAGAATTCGTGATAGCCAACTTGTGGAAAGAACAGGTGAAATTGAATTACAAACAGACCTTTCAAAGTTTTTTAAACCTATTACAGAAACACAAAAAGCCGCAACAAAGGAAATTACAGAAGGACTTAAACCTATTAAAAAAGGTATTGAAGACTTACCTAAAGCTATTACTTTTCCAGCATTTCCTTCTATAAAAGCTTATGAAGAAAGATCGGAAACGGATGAAGATATAGAAGAACAAAGAAAATTATTATTTGCGTTTATAAAAGAGATGGAAGAAGAAAATGAAGACCCATTTTTACTTATTGGACCACTTGCACAAATCAACTAAGAAGATTTACCAATAAGGATGAAGCTGATACAACGTATGGGTTATATGACAAAAAAGGTAAATTTTATATCGGCAATGAGGAAGCTGAAATTTTAGGAGATGATATTTTATTTTCAAATAAAACCTATGAAGGAACGCCTGGTCTGTGGGAGTTAATTGTAGCTAAAAAACCAGACAAAAGTAAATATGGTAAGAGGATTATGATAATTACAAGGAGATAATGATAAAAAGCAACACCCTCCATCGCAATAATGACCCGAAAAGTAAATTCCCAAAAAGCAGTAAAGCATACAAATGGACAAACATTCTTTCCAACATTTGGAATGATTCAGTCCTTGGAAAAGGAATTACCATTATCCCACCTGACCCTAACGCACTATTAAAAAGACTTGACCTTTTGATGGCAAGTAAAGAAGCTGGTAATACAGGTGTAAGAAATGAGTTGGTAAGTATTTGTGATGAATTAAAAAGACAGGGTGTATTAAATTCGAGTCATTATAAAAATTTAATGTCTATACTATAAAATGATTACATCACAAAAGAGAGGATTTAAAAGAAATTATACTAATGGTGGTGCGGGAATATTTGATACCTTTGCTAATTTTCTTACAAGACTCTTTACAAGCAGCGCAGCTAAACAAATTGCATCTTCAGCAGTTGATGTTGGTAAGAGTGTAGCTAAGGAAGGAGCAAAGAAAGCATTAGAGGATGGAAAGAGTGCCGCGGTTGATGCAGGTAAAAAGTTAGTTGAAAAGGCTTTGACACCAAAATCTAAAAAGATTTTAGAAAAATATACACAAAAGCCTACTACAACAACCCCAACCTGCAACGCAAAATATTAACACCTTAATAGATGGTAGCGCCATTGCTATTCAAAATTTAGTTAAGAAATTAAATAGTAGGGGTTCCGGTGTTAAAGTATTATGAAAATAATAAATTTAAGTTAAGTAAAATATATACATTAAATAAAAAAGAATGTCAAATCTTAAATTTAAAATAACTAAATATGAAAAATACAATACAAAAAGGGTCGGTATCCTTTTTGCAAACTTTAAACTTAATGAAGATTGTGAAGTTTTAGGGATTACCAATACAAGTTATGATTATAAAAAGGTTGTTTTAAAATTGTCACCTGAAAAAGCTGATATCATTAAGGAATTTGAAGAAGATGTAAATCAATATTTAGAAGAAAATGATATACCAAAGGTAACCATTCTTTACGGAAATAGAATTTATCCTAAAATGAGAAAAAAGCTTTCTGCAGAAAAACTTAAAAATATTAAACTTGAGGGTGTTTATGTTAATGATGAAAACAAATCATTCCCTCAACTATAGCTAGAATACTAAAAACTCAACTCAATTATAATTTTGACTTAAAAATTATAATTGCATATAATAAAAATGGATATTTTAAACATTAAAGCACCAATTTTAAAAGATGATAGTATTGATGAATATGAATACTATGAGTATGAACCTATTACAGGAACTAATTTAAACAACTCTGGGGGAAATATTAGGATAGAAATCGAAACTCAAGATATTTTTTATCATCCTTCAGAGTCTTATTTACAAATTAATGGTGAATTAATAAAAAAATGATGGTACCGCTTATGGCGCGGCTAATGAGGTTACCTTAACAAATAATGCTCTGATGTATCTGTTTAAAAATATCAGATATCAACTTAGCTTAGCGGACAAGAGATAGAATCCATTAATTACCCTGGTCAGGCTACAACAATGCTTGGGCTTTTAAAATACCCAGATGACTTTTCTAAATCACAAGGGTTAAACCAGCTGTGGTATAAGGATACCGGAGTCAATGCAGACAGTGCTACTAATGCTGGTTTTTCAGTAAGAAGACAGTATATTTTTAGTTCACTTCCAGTTGGAACATTTAGTTTTAGGATACCCCTAAAACACATATTTGGTTTTTGTGAAGATTACAACAAAGTTTTATATGGTATGAAACAAACTCTTACCTTAACAAGAAATGATGACAACGATGCAATTTTTAAAGCGGTAAGGGTTGCCGGACCGCCAGTATTAAATGACCCTGGTAGAGTTAATTTACTGAAGGTATCTTGGTTTATGCCCCATGTAGAGCCAGAACTTTGTAATAAGTTGGAACTTACAAAACTTATTGAGAAGAAAGAAAGATTCCCAGTTGGGTATAGAATGATACAAAGCGCTTATATTAAAACATATTTATATTAAGATGTCATTTACTAGAAATCCACCTGCAAATACTGAAGCTTATGCTGTTTTGATTAGTGATAGGTTAATTAACTTTCAAAGTGATGGTAATAAAATGAGTGTAGTGTATTAAGTAATTTTTTATGTTATATAAAAATGCTAAAGATTGAAGATATTAAAAAAATATTAAAAGAAAATGATATTAAGTTTTACTCTTACTGGAACAAGAAAAAGTTTATTGATGTGTTAAAAGAGCATGGATTGTATCCTGAAGAGGAAGATAAAAAACATTATAAAAAAAAAATCCTAATTATGATAGATTAAAAAATATTGCAACTAATCCAAAACAAATTACATTAAAGGATGTTGAAACAGGAGAAACAACAACCTTTCCATCAATTTATAAGGCAAGTAAATTTATTGATAGATGTCCTCAAACGATTGAAAACTGGAATGGTAGAGTTTGGAATGGTAAATATAGAACTGACATTCTCTAATTTTATTATTTTTTAAAAAAATAATAAAATTTAAAAAATTGACTTAAGGAGTAGATTTTTAATATTAAGAAAAAACAAAAATGAATGTTAATTTTGATAATTATACTTTAAGAGGATTAAAAGCTATAGCAAGAAGGGAGGGATTAAGGGGATATAGTAGTTTAAATCGTCAAGATTTAATTCAATTTTTAATTAATAGAGGTCGCCCTATATTAGATGAAAGAGTTGAAAATATAAATGTGCCAATATTACAACCAACTATAGCTCAACCATCAACATCAAGGCAGGAGGCAACCACGCCAATAACTACTTCATTTAATGATTTGCTAAGGAGCTTAGAAAATGTTCAACCAATGGTGCCTAGTATTTCACCTGAAATAAAAGCACTTAAAGATAAAATTAATGATATTTATGAAAAATCAAGTAAAATAAATGTTATAAAGCATAAATCAGCTCTTAAGCTTTGGGAAGAAGAACATAAAATACCTGGAATTTCTGTTTCTTCACCTGCTGAGTTTTTAGAACTAACACAACCTTCTATGTTAAATGTTTTAAAAAGTAAAAGAGGAACAAAAGTAAAAATGGTTCTTAAATGTTTAATGTATTTACATTATGATGTGGAAAATCCTGTAGAAGCTGCTTTTTCTTCAGATATAAATGAAATTAATTTAGATGGAACCGATGTTACAGAACTATACTATACTATGGTTGATAGAATTTTAGAAAATTATCAAAATTTTTTAAGAAAGGGTAGTGGATGGGCTTTTCATAGCGTGGTTCATTTAAAATTGCATACAGTTGCTTATGAACCATTAAGAGCTTCATCATATATACCTCTTCCAAAATGGATAGCTAACAAAAAGGCATGTATCAATATGAAAAATGAGGATGATGAAGAATGTTTTACGTGGTCTATTTTAAGGCATTTAAATCCAACAGATAGTCATCCTGAAAGAATTGATAGTAATTTAAAATCAAAGAAAGATAGCTTAAATATGAAAGGAATTACATATCCTGTTTCTTTACATGATATAGATAAGTTTGAAAGACAAAACCCAGAAATTAGTGTTAATGTTTATAAATATAATGATAAGAAGAAAATCAGACGCGTTAGAGCTATAAAAAGTTTAAGAAAAAATCATGTAAATTTACTTTTTATTGAAGATGGTAAAAAATCACATTATGTTTTAATAAAAAATATTAATGCATTACTTAGAGAACAAGTAAGCAACCACAGTGGTATTGAGTATTGTATGCTTTGTAATGGTCATTTTGGAAGTAAAAATCTTTTAGAAAAGCATATGAAGTATTGCACAGATCATGATGGAGTTGATTTAAAAATGCCTGACCCGGGAACCATAATACAATTTGTAAATCACAAAAGAAAAATTAAGGTGCCTTTTGTTGTAGTTGCTGATTTTGAATGCGTGTTGGAACCTATAGAAAACCAGGAAAAACCAAGTCAAGAAGAAAGTTATACTATAAAAACACAAAAGCATATACCAGTTAGTTTTAACTATAAAATAAAATGTTTTGATGATGAGGTTTGCCAACCCATATTAAGAGGATATGTTGGTAAAGATACCGATAAAGTTTTTATAGAAAAGCTAACTGAGGATATTAAAGAAATTCATAAAAAATATTATCAAAATCCAGTGACAATTAAGATAACAAAAGATGAAGAAAAAAATATGACGAAGAAAAGCTTTGTTGGTTATGTAAAGAAGAATTTACTCATGAAAATTATAAAGTAAGAGACCATTGTCATTTTACTGGTAAGTATCGTGGAGCGGCTCATACTAAATGTAATCTTAAAGCGAAAATTCCTGACTTTACACCTGTTTTCTTTCATAACTTAAGCGGTTATGATGCCCACCTTTTTATTAAGTTTCTTGGTAAAACTAGTGGTCGTATCAGTTGTATTCCTAACAACGAGGAAAAATATATTAGCTTTACTAAACATATTAATGTTGGAAAAAATAAATTTCATCAAATAAGGTTTTTAGATAGTTTTAAATTTTTAGCAGAAAGTTTGGATAAACTTACATCATCTTTAAGTGAAGACCAGTTTAATATTTTATCAAGATATTTTACAAAAGAACAATTACCACTGGTTAGAAGAAAAGGAGTTTTCCCTTATGATTGGTTGGATTCATTTGAAAAGTTAGAAGAAACACAACTACCACCTAAAGAAAAATTTTATTCAAGTTTAAACAAAGAACATATTAGTGATGAAGATTATGAACATGCATTAAATGTTTGGAAAACTTTCAACATGAAAACATTTAAGGATTATTTAGAGCTTTACAATAAAGTGGATGTTTTGCTTTTAGCTGATATTATTGAAAACT
Organism: Tridacna gigas; assembly: GCA_945859785.2. NCBI lineage: Eukaryota > Metazoa > Mollusca > Bivalvia > Cardiida > Cardiidae > Tridacna > Tridacna gigas. The sequence continues at coordinate 36,627,008 of OX244029.2, forward strand.
TTAGAGATGCTAGCCTAAAAGATTTTGGTTTAGACCCTGCTTGGTATTATACTTTACCTGGATATGGATATGATGCAATGCTTAAGATAACTGAAATAAAACCTGAACTAATATCTGACCGAAATCAACTTTATGTTGTAGAAAAAGCAAAAAGGGGAGGGGTTAGCATGTGTAGTAAAAGATATTCAAAGGCAAACAACAAATATATGGGTAAAGATTATGACCCAACAAAACCTTCTATATATTTGATATATATAGATAAAAACAGTCTTTATCCTTGGGCAATGTACAAACCTTTACTAGTAGGTGGTTTTAAAAATATGACTGATGAAGAATTAGAAAATTGGGAAAATTACCCATGCTTTTTAGTGGTTGATTTAGAGTATCCTGAAGATTTACATGATTTACACAATGATTTTTCATTAGCGCCAGAAGGGTTAAAAATAGGAAAAGTAGAAAAATTAATTCCAAACTTAAATGATAAAGAAAATTATGTTATTCATTATGAAGCTTTAAAAACTTACTTAAAATTAGGATTAAAAATTAAAAAAATACATGAAGGGATTAAATTTGATGAAAGTACCGCTATTAAAAAATATATTGATTTATGTGCGGGGTTAAGAAAAGAAGCAAAAGAAGCAAAAAATGATTTTCTAGAAAAATTATTTAAGTTAATGATGAACGCTGTTTTTGGTAAAACTATGGAAAATATAAGAAATAGAGTAGATATAGAATTAGTAAATAGCACAAATAGCTATCGTTTTAAAAAGCTAACCGCAAAACCAAACTATCATCATACTACAATATTTGATGAAAATTTAGTTGCTGTTCATACAAAAAAATTAGAATTAACATATAATAAACCTGTTTATTTAGCTGTAAGCATACTAGATATTAGTAAAACACCGATGCAAAAAGATTATTATGAACATTTTAAAGCAATATATGGTGAAAAAGTAAGGATGTGTTATACTGATACAGATAGTTTTATACTTGAAATAGAAACTGAAGATTTGTATAAAGATATGGCAAAAGATGCTGATACAATGTATGATTTTAGTGGTTACCCTGAAGAACATCCATTGTATAGTGAAAAAAATAAAAATAAATTAGGTATGTTTAAGGATGAATTAAATGGTGATATTATGATTGAGCTTGTTGGTTTAGGCGCAAAAACATATACTTATCGTAAAATAGGTATTGTAAGAGACAAAAAAACTAAAAAACCAATTTTAGATAAAAATGGTGAATTACAATGGAAAGAAGAAGAAGGTAAAAAATGTAAGGGAGTAAAAAAGTCTGTTGTTAAAAATGAAATAATATTTAAAAATTACAAGGATTGTTTGGAAACAGGAAAAGATTATTATAGAATTATGGGTGGAATAAGAAGTTATGGACATGAGTTGCATACAGAAGAGATAAACAAAAAAACATTAAGTTTTGAAGATGATAAAAGGTATATACTTGAAAATGGTGTGGATACATTAGCTTGGGGTCATTATAGGATTAAAAATATTAAAAAAGAAGAAAATAAATTAACTGAAGAAGAAAGAAAAAAATATGAGCAAAAAGGGGCAAGACCAAAAACATATTAAATTATTTAATATATTAAAAAATATTAAATATTTAAAAATTTTTAAAATTAATTTTTTCTTATAAATTTTCTACAAAATCTTAAGCCACACAAACACATAAGCCTGATGCATTGGTTAAGTGGTTAGCTGGTTACCTGATGCGTCATGCGTTGGTTGATGGGGGGAACTAAGGTTAAGCAATTGTTTGATGTAAGGGTTTGTTGGTTAGCTGATGCGTTGACGCGTTAGTTTTTTTCTTAATCAAAAAAAAATTTTTTTTTTTTTTAAATAAAAATTGATTTAAGTAAAAAATATTTAAGAAAAAGGTTATGCTATTTTGTTCAATGAACTTAATGTGATAGATATATTAACCCATTATATCATAATTTTATGAGCATGTTAATGTTACATAAAATTGCTAAAGGGTTATCAATGTGTTAATCCATAAGTTAATACTTAATGGCGGTAGGATTAGTTAATGGCTAGCTTTAAGCGTGTTGGGATTGCATAAATTCGGTCAGCGTGCTTAAGCATGGTTGATTTTGATAAACAATGATAAATGCATAATTGCGTTTGGGGCATAATTTATATGGTTAATTTAAGCATGGATTATTTTATTAAGCAAATCATAGCATAATGGGGATTGGCCCAGATCGGGCATTTATATATCTACTATTATTCAAATTCTGTGAACTAGCCCATGTTTCATAAACTTTTGACGAGTTGTCTTCTGCGTGGGCGAGTTGTCTTCAGTTTGGGGCGACTTGTCTTCACAATGTGGGGCGAGTTGTCTTCGGACGATTTTTTTGTGGGGCGAGTTGTCTTTGGGCGATTTGTCTTTGGGGCGAGTTGTCTGTCATTCCTAAAAATAGAACCACGTCTATTTCTTATTTCGGTTTTTTGATTTCGCTTTATTTACAAAACCATGACGAAACAGACTGTGTACCATACTAATTTCGCAAGAAAAATGGATTTAGACAGAGAATTCTGTGGCAGTCTGCGTTTTAAACTCACCGCTGTTGGAGAGGTCTGATGACCTCTCCAATGACGATTTTTTTTTTCTCTTGTAAATGCATCATTTTGCACAATATTCATTTACTTAAGGTAAGACCTGTGTAATGGAAAACAGCTATTTCCACTAAAATATCATCCTGCAAAATTAGCTATAATTAAAAATGAGTATTATTGAACCACTTTCACCTTTTCATTTTTTCCATTTTTTCCTTTTTTGAATTATCATTTATAAATTTAAAACCGCTATATTCTCAATTGAAAAAGAGATAATAATTACCTCCCTTTTTAGAAAACAAACAAAAGTATCAAAAAAAAGTTTCAAGATAGACATAAACGGAATTTCTGATCCATTAGAAATATGCAAAAATATTATTTCGGCATAAATCCTTATTTATCCTTATTTAACTACCAATTAGAATTTTTGCCCAATGTTCACCGGAAGTGCATTACACAGGTCTTACCTTAAATTACACACTTTACAAAAGCAGTTCGTTTTTCGACGACTCTTGGTATAAACTATAGTACGAAGTGGTAAAATCATGGTACGAAGTGATTGGTACGAAATGGTTATGGTACGAAACGCCCGTAATTCTTTAGCCCAGTACCGCACTCGTCACAACTCGGCCGATTCCGTACCTACATCACATTTGATCACCGGTGACTGGACATTTCGGCCCATAACAATTTCGGCCCATACAATTTCGGCCCATAAAGATTTCGGCCCATGATTGGTGTATCATAAATATTGCACGACCTGACCAGTCCTTTTACTAAATGTTTGGTGTATAAAATTTCGCTTTTAAACATTGTTTGTTTTGCATCAATAAACATTTTGGATATTTGTTTTACGTCCTGGTAGAATGTTTACACATGGTAAAAGAGTGTGTACAATGTGAGCAAAGGAAAACCAATATAATCATACGGCAGACGTTAAATCTTGGTTTGTATCGAAGATCAGACTGTAAATATCATGTGTAGTCCGGTGTAGACCTACGCCATCCACAAAAGATACTAAGTTGCCGTCGACAGTGGAAGAGTTTAGAACTAAATTTCCCATCTCCTAAATTTTGCATTATCTAAGTTTAGCATCAGGTAGGGAACGTTATAAATTAAAGAGTTTTCATCACTTTAAAAGTACAATCTGATCTTGATCTAAGCTCTCCATGATACTTAGGTCTCCGTCGGAACTGAAATGGTCAAGTTAAATCCGTTGTTTATTGATCTTTTTACCTTCTTTTTTGCAGGCAAATTTAATCATACTCTCTTTTTTGGGTCCCCCAATCTGGGTTAAGGGTTTAAACCATCCAGTATCAGTAATGTCATAATGATAATATCGTCTAAGATATCCGTCGAATTTAGGTACACGCTTTGTCGCGTTTTATTATCTCGGGTGTTGTGAATCTGGTCTCCTTGACAACCAAGTACATGTGAAACGGGTATTTTATAATCATATTGTGCTAATTAGAAGTACGGAGCAGTGCAATTAGTAATAACACTGTCATAATTGCCCTAAAACTGTGGTGATCAAAGACAACTGATATCAATAGAACTTCCAAGTTCCTGACTTGTTGGAGAGGTCATCAGACCTCTCCAACAGTGTTGAGTTTAAAACGCAGACTGCCACAGAATTCGCGGTTTAAATCCATTTTTCTTGCGAAATTAGTATGGTACACAGTCTGTTTCGTCATGGTTTTGTAAATAAAGCGAAATCAAAAACCCGAAATAAGAAATAGACGTGGTTCTATTTTTAGGAATGACAGACAACTCGCCCCAAAGACAACTCGCTCAAAAGACAACTCGCCCCACAAAAAAAATCGTCGTGTAGTTTTATAAATACGTTCAGGTGATAGTAATAAGAGCGGAGCGAGTTGTCTTATATGTGGGGCGAGTTGTCTCATAACTTGGGGCTAGTTGTCTTCTGAAGGTGAGTCGAGTTGCCTTGTGGCGAGTTTTTTTGGGGGCGAGTTGCCTTGGGGCGAGTTATCTTCGGGGCTAGTTGTCCTGCACCCACTTTTAGATGACGAATTTCAGAAAAGATTTGTTACATTAATTTGCCATGATTACAAATCACCTCTCAAATAACTTTAATTCTTCATTAAGCAAATAAATCTAAGCAGAAGAAAAAGTATGAAGAATTTTGTCAAAAAAGAGAAAGAAGACCGCTGGACAAGATCATGCGACTTGAGAAGGCGGAAAGAAGATCAAATAACCGTCATGTAAAGCAAAAGAGGTTGAAATTAAAGGCCAATAAACTATTTGAAAACACTGACGCTGACCTCTCCTGGCTTCTTTTTGAAAGAAGCCAACTTGTATACTGTAACAAATTTGTGCTAAATTTCTGCTCCAAATCACTTTTTTCTGGGGTCTTAAAATACTTGTATCACAATCTCATTCTGATTTCAATTCTTAGTGTGTATGTGAAAACGCGCTGTTCTAAATGCTTTTTTAAAATACTGCAAGGCATGGGTTAAAAAAAAAATGAAAACCCATGACAAACCTAGTATCAAATTGACATCGTCCGATCATAGCCCCTTCAAACTGACTTTTTTTAAAACTTAGATAACAACTTTATATAGCTGACTTGTATAGACGCTATATAATTTATAATGTTTGAGCTGGGATATCAGTCACTACGAAAAAGGTCAGAAAATTTCTTATGAAATAAAAGTCTATTATCGAACGACGTAGATCTGAAAGAGGGAGGTGTTTACTTGTCGGCGTGAGTGCTCTGAAATTTGTTTAATTTAAGGCGGGGGAAAATAATTGAATGGATGCAACTTCAGTAATTATTTTCAATAATAATTGGCACAATAAGTCTGGTTTGGTGCATTTTCTTATTCGTGACAATTGATTGTTTACCAAGGATTCATGTTTTTAACCCTTTACCACACAATTCCGAGTTATAACGACCCCCAAGGAAAGAGACTTTTGGAAACATTGTCGGAAAAGTAGAAAATGATGATAACCAGCCTTGCCTCCTTTTACCAACATGTTTTCTACCCACTCAAAGACAGATTTCATAATTTGTGCAACATTTACTTCGACGTCTGAAATTACTTTAAATTTCGATCAGTCTATAATTTTGTCGTTTGATAAAAAGTTCAAAGAAATGGTAAGGTAATTGTTTTTTCAATTTATTTCACTATAGCATCCAGATCATAGAAGAATTTAATTGCTTAGCACTTAATTTTTCTCCTGACCTCAGTTTACCCTATCGATGTCATGGGTATTAACTCGTTGTCTACATGTAATAATTCTAAACAACACGGGATTTTTAGAAGGATTGCATATATATAATGTTTTTCATGCTGAAGCCTAAATTAACACTTTCATCTGTTCCATGGTAAAATTGAGGAAAAAAATGGAATTGTAGTATTGCCACTTCCCAAATTTTCTTTAAAAAAAAAAAAGAATTTTAAAGTGACATCTGGAATTTCAAAATTCCCAGAAATTAGTCCTTAATGAAGGCTCTGCATAATGAACTATCCTTAGAAAACATACGTTCTTCAGCTAAAACTGAGTCTGAAATTAGTTATGATTGACAAGTTTACAAGTCTGGAAATGCCTTTGTGTTATTTCAAACGATGACACTAATCCTCCCTTACCCAATACACAACGCGGCAGTTTTGTTCGGCAAACCTTCGAAGGTGTAGACCAGCGGCTAAAACTATGTCATATAAAAGCAATCAATCAACACAAAGAGTGGTAGCAAGACAGGTCGGAGTATGCAAGCTGACAGACAAACAAACATTCAAGTGTCTTTTAATTGGTATTTAGACTATGGGCCGAAATTGTTATGGGCCGAAATGTCCCGGAATCTGATCACCGGATCACCCGAGGTATGCCGACTGTTCCGCCTCTGCCATTTTAGATTTGAAAAACAAAAGTAATTTGAAGAAATGTTTAGTCGGAAATTACAAGTCTGCTGTTGGCTAATTTTCATTCGTAAGTTCTCTTAAGATTGTGTTTCGGCCCAAAACAATTTCGGCCCATTAAAATTTCAACCAATAACAATTTCATTTCATCCACCAGAACGGAAAGATAGAACTGACGACAGATATGGAGGCGTTATCTTATATGTTAAAAACACCTTGTCATATATTCGTAGACATGATCTTGAACCGAATAGACTTGAGTGTATTTGGATACAAATAAAGTCTAGCAATAATAGGAATATTTTGTACGGTATTTTCTATAGACCACCGAACTCAGACTCCGCTTATTACTCACTTATTGAAGATTCTATTGGCCTTGCTATGGATTCTGGTATTTCTGATGTCATCATTAGTGGGGATTTTAACCTGAATGTAATGAACCAACACTATTTCCGTAAAGTTGAATCCCTGTGTAATGAACATAATATGATTCAATGTATTGACGAACCGACTCATTTCACAGAAAATTCTGTATCTACGATTGATCTTCTTTTCGTTACTAATAAAGATTCAATCCTAACAACTGGCGTTGGTGAACCCTGTCTGGATCTTACCATGCGTTACCATAACTTAAACATGTGCCCTGCCTCTTTCTTATCCTTCTTCTTATCTTCTTCCTCTGCTCAATCAAAGTTTATGAAACAATAGTAAATGTACATTTATTGCTGTTTTATACATACGTGATCATATCACCGGGTTATGGGAGGGGAGAGAAAGGGCCCCTGCAAAGAATTTCAAGCTTGGTTTTCTCCTTAATTGGGTGGATTAAAACACACATGGAACAGATATAAATATAGGCCATGTATGTGGCCATTTGTTTCAGACTTTGTACACCATACAGGCGCAATAGTATTTTGATGAAAAAACCTTGATGTTGAAATGAAAGCAGAGATCTGTGACTTCATAAAAAACTTATCACAAATGAAATGTGACCGATCAAGGATTTACAAAACTTTAGCATGTCTAAAATCTGATTTAAATTAGTGCATTCCTACTTTTACACTTTTCTACCTCAGAGGTAATTTCACTGTCTTTATATGAATAGTATTTACTGGTATTTACAAACAATGACTCGGTGATCAGCTATATCTGTACTTTGGAATTTCCAAAGAAGTATGAATCTGAAGGAATAATTACACTAAGAATGCAGAGAAGTGGGAGAAATTACTTTTTCCCACAATGTTTTCAAAGACCATTTGCTTAATATTCATTAAAGGTTGCTTGTAATATAAATAGACAGACGTGCTTCAACTGGACTGGTAGATGCCTGTCTGTCTGATCTGCTTTATATTAGCCTATGTAGCAAACTGTGTGCTTAAACCCAACTTATTTTCCCCTATTGTTTTCTTTGCTAATGTCATTCCCCAAAGTTTTCAAAAGATAAAGATTAAATGAGATACTCAAAGATGGTTGGGTGTTTGAAGATTTCTTAGTTTTATAATCACAATTTAAAAAATATCGGAGGATTTCTGTTTAAAAAAAAACCGAAACCGGCAGGAATAAGTAAAACCAATATTTCATTTTATGACACAACAAAGATGTATGAAATACATTTTCTTTTCACTTTAATATTATTTCTGGTTGTTCAATGACAGTTTGCACTAACTGCAGTGAAATTTATAGCATAAAAACAAATAGAATTTTGTTCAACAGAAGGAAAAACAGCGGCGCCGCCATTTTGAAAATTCCACTTCAGGTTTCACCAGAATTGGAATAAAGTAAAAAAACACACATATTACGTCCATTTAAAGGGAATCTTGGTAGTGTAATGATGAAAAATTGGATTGAGGAACAAAATTAAGCTAGTCTTACAAACGTGCACCTGCCCTTTTCTTTTAAAAAACTTATTTTCTTTTTTCAAAAGCAATTTTTAACAGGCAAACGAGCTCGCTTCTGTTTAAGAGTAAAGTGCACATGTTCCTTAATGTGTTGGCTACAATTAAATAAGCTTTACCCAAGAAAAATGATTTGAGAAAATACTATAAATCGGCGTAATTCAACCCCACCCAAAGGGCGAGAATTTTGCACCATTTTTTTGACGCAAGAACGATAACACATTTAGAGTTGCCTCCCTTGTTGGTCCATGCTACCATAACAATTTCGGCCCATTACAATTTCGGCCCATAACAATTTCGGCCCATAATCTGTATACCAATTTCAAATGGCACTTGAATATTTCCTTGCATGTTTGTCTGACAGCTTGCATTCTCCTACGTGTCTGGCCATCACTCTGTGTGTTGATTGATTGCTTTTATATGACATTGTTTAGCCGGCCATACACCTTCGAAGGTTTGCAAAACAAAACAGCTGCGTTGTGTATTGGGCAAGGGAAGATTAGTGTCATCGTTTGAAATAACACAAAGGTATTTCCAGACTTGTGAACTTGCCAATCATAACTAATTTTAAACTCAGTTTTAGTTGTAGAACGTATGTTTTCTAAGGATATTTCATTATGCAGAGCTTTCATTAAGGTCTAATTCTAGGAATTTCGAAATTCCAGATCTCACTTCAAAATTCTTTTTTATGAAAATTCGGGAAGTTATAGATACTTCGGCAATACCACAAATCTATTTTTTTCCCTCAATTTTACCAGCGATCAGATGAAAGTGATAATTTAGGCTTCAGCATGAAAAGCATTATGCAATCCTTCAAAAAACCATGTGTTGTTTAGAATTATTACAGGTAGACAATATGAGTTGGTACCCACAACATCTATACAGTTAACTGAGGTCAGGAGAAAAATTAAGTGCTATTAAGCAATTAAACTCTTCTTTGATCTTGATGCTTAGTGAAATAAATTGAAAAACAGTTGCCTTACAATTTCTTTTAAAAACGTGAATCCTTGGTAAAAAATCCATTATCGCCAATAAGAAACGTACAAAACAAGACTTATTGTGCCAATTATTATTTTATTTAAAAATAATTACTGAAGTTGCATCCATTCAATTATTCCCCCGTCTTTTACGCAAGTTTTAGAGCACTCACGCCGACAAGTAAACACCTCTCCCCCATCCCCTCCCCTTTTCCAATCTACGAAAATAGACTTTATTCCATAAGAAATTTTTTACCTTTTTCGTAGTAATTGATATTCCAGCTCTCACATCATGAATTATACAGAGTTTATACAAGTCAGCAATTGAAAGTTGTTACCAAGTTAAAAAAGTCAGTTTGAAGGGGTTATGATCGGACGATATCAATTTGATAATTGGTTTATCATGAGTTTTCACACACATTTTTTTTTTTTTTATGCCAGGTAATATAAAAAAGCGTTTAGAACGGTGCGTTTTCACATACACAATAAGAAATGAAAATCATAAATACATTGTGATGTAAGTATTTCAAGACCCCAGAAAAAAGTGATTCCTGAGAACAAATTTAGCACAAAATTGTTACAGTATACAAGTCAGGAATTTGGAAGTTTTATTGATATAAGTTGTCTCTGGTCATCAGTAAAGGCAATTAAGGCAGTGTTATTACTAATTACATCGCTCTGTACTTCTAATTAGTATATTATGATTATAAAATACCCGTTTCACATGTACTTGGTTGTCAAGGAGACTGGTTTGACAACGACCACGATAATAAAACGCGACGAAGCGTGAACCTAAAATTGACGGGTATCTCAGACGATATATGGCCATATGGATACTGGATGGTTTAAACCCTTAACCCAAATTGGAAGACCCCCTCCCCAAAAAGGAATTCATGATAATGTATGATCAAATTCGTATGCAACAAAAGGTAAAGAGATCAATACATGATGCATTTAACCTGACCCTTTCAGTGCCGACGGAGACCTAAGTATCCGTCATGGAGAGCGTAGATGAAGCTCAGATTGTACTTTAAAAATCAAAAATAATCTTTGATTTATAACGTCCACTACCTGATGCTAAACTTAGATAATTCGAACTTCGACTGAAATCTATGAGAGTGTAAAATTAGTTCTCAACTCTTCAACTGTCGATGGCGACTTCGTATCCTTTGTTGAAAGCATAGGTTTAGACCGAATTACACATGATATTTACAGTCTGATCTTTGATACAAACAAAGATTTAACATCCGCCGTATGATTATATTGGTTTTCATTTGGTCATATTGTACACACTCTTTTACCATGTGCAAACACTCTACCAGGCCTAAAACAAATATCCAAAATGTTGATTGATGCAAAACAAACAATATTCAAAAGTGCAATTTTATGCCCCAAACAGTTAGTAAAACGATTCGTCAGGTCGTGCAATATTTATGATACCCCAACCATGGGCCGAAATTGTAATGGGCCGAAATTGTTATGGGCCGAAATTGTAATGGGCCGAAATTGTTATGGGCCGAAATGTCCAGTCACCTATTTTGGCCCATAACGGCCCATTACAGTTTTGGCCCATACTGTAGTCTATATACCAAATGAACGACACCTGAATGTTTCCCTGTTTGTTTGTCTGTCAGCTTGCATGCTCCGACCTGTCTTGCTATCACTCTGTGTGTTGATTGATTGCAATCCTTCTAAAAACCCTGTGTTGTTATAATTATTACATGTAGACAATATGAGTTATGAATGCTGGAGAAATCAGCCCCTGGAGGAATCGGCCCCAAAACGCTTGGGGCCGATTTCTCCAGAGAAATCGGCCCCAATAGAAATTTTGGAGAAATCGTCCCCAATGTCAAATTTTATATATATATAGATGTTGCTTTTTCAGAAAATATAATTTCCATTTAGGTTTTATTTAACACATACACTGTGTAAGCCATGCCTTGTTTTAAGTTGTATTTGATTACACCTTCTTTGTTGTTTTTATGGCAATTTTCACAGTTTTTCACACTGATTGTTCTTTTTTTCACACCTTCACACAGGTAGCCTACACCTGTAAGATTGTTGAATGTTTGTGTTTGTTTGAATTTGATATTGAACGAATTATGAAAAATAAATGCTCACGATGCATATATGTGTATTTGTCATGTAATTAAAACCTATTTTTTTTTTTTTTTTCACCTTTCTCTCTCGATCTCTCTCTCCCTTTCTGCATGTTCGGCATAGGTAATTATTATCAATTTCATATTGTTGTTCTTCGTCAGATCAGATCTCTCTCTCTCTCTCTCTCTCTGTTTATGAATATTGTTCATGTTACAGAATGGTTTTTAGAACCATCAGATGTCTGTCTCCAACCTTTTGTGTCTTTCTATGTCTGTCTCCCCTCTCTCTCTCTCTCTTTCTCAATCGAGTATTATACTCGCTCTCTCACACTGTATACTTCCGCTGCATTTTCTGACTCACTCTTTCTATCATTTTTCATAGTACTACTAGTGACTCAGTTATTTTGTGTAATTAACTCTTTACCAAACGGCAAAAATTTAGACGGGTCCAAATTCAAAGGATTTGCAGACAACAAATTAAATATTTATAACTGGAAGAATTGTTTTTGTTTTTGATGAGGGAAAAAAATTTAGGAAAAAGGAGAAAGTGCAAAAGTGCTAACATTTACTCCTTTTCCCACTATGTTTTTAAAAGCCCTCTCCTACAGGTTTATTAAAACTCGGGATTGTGTGTTAATGGGTTAAGTTAATCGATCATTGGTTCGATCAACGAAAGAGTTCTCCAACGAGAGTATGAATCATTGTGACGCTGTATATAAAAGAGTGATATAACTGATAATTAGGCCATTGTGGACTCGATTTTATTTCATCGAAAAAAAGGATGCATTTGCAGAAGAATGTACTCTATGGGTAGAATTCAAATAAACAAAAAGAAAACACATACATGTATATCAAATGTTTATATATTATTTCATTAAAGTATAAATAGTAATATAGAAAAATTATGAGACAGTACGCAAAAATTAGAACAATGAGAATAAACCCTTAAATTAACTCTTTACCAAACACCAAAATTTCAGACTGGTCCAAATTGAAAGCATTTGCAGATGACAAAATAAATGTAACTTAGAAATGGAAATTTGTTTTGTGAAGGGTAGAAAACATTGTGGGAAAAGGAGAAAATGCTGGTTACCAGCATTTTCTCCTTTTCCCACAATGTTTTCTAAAGGCTTCTTTCTCAGGGTCGTCAAAAGTAGGGATTGTGTGGTAATGGGTTAAATGGGTATTTCTTGAAGACATTATACATTCACTTAGTAAAAGTATTTAATTTTTGACCATATAATTTCGACTTTGAACGACCCTGAAAAATAAAGCTTTGTGAAAACATTATGGGAAAAGCAGCTGCTAATCAGTTTTTTCTCCTTTTCCCAAAATGTTTGCTACCCTATGTAAAAAATCTCTCTATTTGAACAACCAAAAAATTGTCGTCTCCAACTGCTTCTTGAAAGCCATTTGTTTCCAGGTTGCTGAAGGTTGGGATTGATCGGGTTAAAAGAAAATCAGACTTGTCCGAATTCAGTGTGCATAAAAAAATTAACGAAATATTTGAAAATATTGAAAATATTGTAAGAAAAAGAGCAGATGCTTGATACCAGCATTGTGTACTACTAAGACAATATTTTCAAAAGTATTATTTTCCTGGGAGTGTACAAACTCCGCATTGTGTGAGAGTTGAGTAACATTAAAATTGATATAGAACAGATTACAATTTCCACACTTATCATCTGCAATTATGATTTTCCACCCCTACAACACATGACAAAATTAACAATCTTTTTAAAACCCAAACAGCTATTTACATGTGGAACCTAACATGGTTTGCTTTCGATACAGTGAAAGAATTAAATGGAAAATCATTAAGTGATTAATAAGCTGTTGAAAAATATTGTAGTTTTTAACTCTTTACCAAACAACAAAATTTTAGAGTGGTCGAAATTGAAAACATTTGCAGACAACACAATAAATGTGACTCAAACACTGAAACTTGACCTTAGAAGCATAGAAAACATTGTGAAAAAAAGGAGAAAATGTTGGTTACCAGCATTTTCTACTTTTTCCCACGATGCTTCCTCTGGGTCGTAAGAACCAGGGATTGTTTGATAAAAGGTTAAGTAATGGTAAGCGTCTAGTATTCAGTAAGGAGCGTAAATTCCACCTAGCCGCTTCAGTAATCTTGATGAAGAAATTTCCTTTTGTTCATACTGTTGCCATAGCTTGTTGATCTTGGAGTGTATCTGTAAAGGAAACAAATGATGGATTAACGGCATACTGGCGAAATCGTAACTCTTTACCAAATGACAAAATTTTGGACATGTCCAAATTGAAAGCACTAGCAAACGACAAAATCCATGTGATTCCAAAAATAAAGTTTGTTATGAGAGGGTAGAAAACATTGTGCGAAAAGGAGAAAACACCTTCTTTTTCATGGCCGTGAAATCAAGGGAAAGGGTTAAACTGGAGCCAATTTATTTTTTACTCTTTTATTTTTTTCCGAATATGCACGAAACTTGCTATTTCAGAATGTTCTCAAAGGCTTTCTTAACCTTGGTCTTTAAAAGTATTGATTCTGGAAAAGGTTTTCTCGAAGAATATATATCAACAAAAATATCACCTTTCTTGAAGACCTTCGCTGGTATCTAGTAAGTTTTCCTTCACTGACAAGTTTCTTTTGGAGAGGTAGTAGATCTGCCTCCTCGCGTAGTAGGTTTAGTAATACATAGAAGTTCAAATTAATCCGTCCCTGCAAAGTGATTTAAAAAGGTTTCACTTGGTTCTTTTATGATTTTACAATGCGGCGTAAAATACCATTCATTTCAAATCAAATCAAGTAGTCGTCATATCACGGGATCCTTTGATGATGGATTGGAATGGTAGTGTTACTTGTTCTCAAGTATGTTTTCAAAGAAGCGAATTATAGGAACATATCGAAAGCTTTTTTAAAGACAAAAGTGATACGAGTTGTTTACTGAAATTTACCTGGGCTTTGTCCACGTTCATTCTAGTATGCCAACCCTCTACATCGTTGTTTGTACGGATACTTTTCCCAAACACGGACCATGATGAGATTGGCCATACCGATGAGTCGATCCATGTCTCCTTCACATATTCCACCAAATCGGCCATAGCTGGTTGATCGTCGACTTCGCTTTGAAGGTGTTCGAAGCAAGCACGAATATGCTCAGATGGGAGAAGTGGCAAAGCCATTAATTTCCGTACAAATTTATTGACGTCATCTCTTTGAATGTAGGGAATCTGCAAATCACCAGGATAGACTATTAACTCGGTAATTACATTTCATAGTTCAGTGTTAGTGACATTGCATGATCAGAGATCAAACTTCATACAACATGCAGTTTGATCTCTGATTATGCAATGCCCTAAGGTTTACATCATTACATTGAAATTTTTTTACGCAGAATCGAACATTTTCTTTCCTTATGTCATCAAGTGACAAAATTGTAAACCAATGACAACGACAGTATCTGCAGACGACAAATTATAGGTGCGGCAAATGATGAAAGTTGCATCCATTCAATTATTTTCCCCATGTTTTACACAAATTTTAGAGCACTCATGCCGACAAGAAGTTTTCTGACATTTTTCGTAGTAATTGATATTCCAGTTCTCCCACATTATGAATTATATAACGTTTATAAAAGTCAGCTATTTAAAGTTATGTAAGTTAAAAATGTCAGTTTGAAGGGGCTATGATCGGACAATGTCAAGTTGATACTAGGTTTGTCATGAGTTTTCATGATTTTTTTTTAACCCATGCCTTGTAGTATTTTAAAAAGCATTTAGAACATGGCGTTTTCACATACACACTAAGAATTAAAAATCAGAATGACATTGTGATACAAGTATTTCAAGACCCCAGAAAAAGTGATTTTGGAGGAGAAATTTAGCACAAAATTGTTACAGTATGCAAGTCAGGAACTTGGAATTCTATTGATATCAATTGTCTTTGGTCACCACTATTTTAGGGCAATTATGACTGTGTTATTACTAATTGCACCGCTCTGTACTTCTATTTGACCTTTCTGCTGATTTTGATTGACAGGTCCTATCAGCCAATCAAAATGCAGTATAGCACCACTTGTAAACACACGGGTCAGACAAAGTGATAGACTTTACTGTTGACAATGTAATTGTTTTCTTTTTGTTTAAACCATAGTTCTAAGACTGGATTATATAATAATTATTTCAAAATGGATTAAAGTTACACGTAAGAATCATGTGTTAAGGTAATTGTTAAATTATATACCTTGAAAGGAAAACAAAATTTATTCATTCCAAAAACCTAGATCTACATAAGATATTGCCGGTTGATTTAACCAGGATTCCGGAAAACCAGCCACTCTACCAAACGATAGAAAAGCAGTTTTTTTTTTTTTTCAGTCTTCCAGGAAAGAAAGAACTGTTATGCCAAACTGTTTTGTTAAACTACCTGTATTGAAATCTAACTGCACGTACATCTTTCAAATTCCAAACCAATACTCCTAGACAGCTGAAATCGTTCCATACGAAACGAGCAACAGGAAGAAGGATATTTTATTGACAGCCACTTGTCACCCTGTTTCAAAAAGAAGTTGACATTTGCGAATGTCATCATATGATTCTTGTTGTAATACTTTAGAGAGCATTCATATTTTATTCTTGCTTCATAAACCCGATTGCATGTGACTGTTAATGTCACTTTTGCCTGGTTCAAACGATTGTTTGTTTTCCGAACGATTGTTGCCTGATTGATAAATGCATGTCCATTCCAAATCAGTATAATCTTTTAAATCACCCAAGTGACAAAATATACTCCACTCCCAATTAAAAAGATTTTTACAACATATATATCTGTTAAAAATACAGCAGATCAACTAATTGATTACTTGCGATAAACTTCTTGATTTTCACCCATACAGGTGTTAGGGGTGTTAATTACATCTTTACCAGAGAACAGAAGATTAGATTTCATCTGTTTTGAAAACATTTGCTGTCGACATATTAAACGTTGCTCCAATGATGAGATTTGTCTCTGAAAAGGTAGAAAACATCCAAGGAAAAATACAAAGTTTTCAAAAGTTTCCCTCTTCAAGGTCGTTAAAGCAGGGGTTTTGTGGTAAAGGGTTAAATTGTAAATCCTTTCCTCATGTTGTTTACTGTCAAACGGATATGTTATATACTGACGAAATGTCTTAAACACCTATGCCCCTATTATAAGCTACGGATAATGCCGATAACAATCTACTCACAATGTATTCTTAGTGTAAATGCTGTGACCAAACATGGAATTACGAACATATTTGCGCTATTTTCATTTTTCGATTTCTCATAAATATGACATTATTCAAAGTATTTTTTCTTGTCATTTTGCCAATTCAGTCCAAACTGAAAAGAATGTCAGGAAAAAAGCTTTGGGTACTTTATTTATAGCGAAACATAAGCTAGAATAAAACTGAAACAATATCTCTTTCTCTATGTATTCAACGCCATTTTCTGGTTTGTTACTAAGCTGGGCGTGCCAAACTCGCATTTGCAGAAAGGTCAATTAGCACATTATGATTATAAAATACCCATTTCACATGTACTAGGTTGTCTAGGAGACTAGATTCACAACACTGAAGATAATAAAACGCTACGATGCGTGTACCTAAATTCGACAGATATCTTGGACGATATCATGACCATATGGATACTGGATGGTTTAAACCCTTAACCCAGATTGGAAGACCCAAAAAAAAAGACTTGATGATAAAGTATGATTAAATTAGCCTGCAAAAAAGAATGTAAAAAGATCACTAAACAATGCATTTAACTTGACCCTTTCAGTTCCGACGGAGACTTAAGTATCCATCGTGGAGAGCGTAGATCAGGATCAGATTGTACTTCTAAAGGATGTCTAATCTTCAATTTATAACATTCCCTCCTGATGCTAAACTTAGATAATTAAAGATTTAGTAGAATAGAAATTTAGATCTCAACTCTTCCACTGTCGATGCCGACTTGTAAAAGGACTTCAGGTCGTGCAATATTTATGATACACCAACCGTAGGCCGAAATCGTTATGGGCCGAAAGTGTATGGGCCGAAATTGTTATGGACCAGAATTGTAATGGGCCGAAATTGTTACGAGCCGAAATGTCCTGTCACCTTGTCATTGTCAGAATACGAAACTCTTGTAGTCATTTCGCACCCGAGTGATTTTGTAACATTCAAAAGAGAGTGGTCCTAAACTACGCAATGGAAATTTTTCAATGAAATGGACAAAAAGGAAATTTTTTGATGAACAGAAAAATCTCTATTGGTCTGAAATTGATAGTTAGCCAGAAGAAAAAAATGTGAAATGCATTAGGAATGTTGGAGAAATCGTCCCCTGGAGAAATCGCCCCAAACTGCTTGGGAACGATTTCTCTAGAGAAATAGCTCCCAGGGGTCGAATTCTCTGGAGAAATCGTCCCCAAAGTAAATTTTTGAGAAACGTCTACATATTCAAAATTAATTAATATAGTTATTACAGTTGTATTTGAAAATAAAATTTTTGAAGTTTATTTTTTGCAATAGTATATGAATTGTCTGAAGATTTTCTCATTAGCATGCCCACTGGGTTTTCCATTTGGGAGTACAAAGAAGAAATTGGGGGTATAGTTGCTTCCGTTATTATCGTGGGTTTTTCATTATTGTGGTATTTACAATTTCGGAATGTGAGGCTGAAATGCGCTTCCTTGAGGATGTCCTTACGTGGGCATTTGTAGGTCAGATACTGTCAACACACTTTGCAACCTTACATCGGTAAATTTTCAGAAAATGGTAGGTAAAATCAAGTTTCCATCCTAATAGTAAAAAAAACTTGCCTCTTCTAAATCACACCATCCCTTAGATCAAACTGATGACCTTATCAGCGTAACAAAAGCAATATCAGTATAACAGTTCTGTAAAATTTGTTTTCCTGTCACTGAAGTTTATGAGAGAGAAAAGTAAATTTCAGACAACCATTAAATGATTATGTCACTGCTTTCCAAATATGGGAATGAAAATGAGAGGGCCTGATGAAATTTTTGACTTGCTAATTATAAAAATCTTATTCTCAAGGCACTACATTTTATTTTTACTTTGTTCCCTAATCTGTTGAAATGAGAGAACACTCTAGAAATTAGAAATTCACTTATTATCACCTAAAGAGGTCCAAAATCGGGTATTTGATGCTATTTGAAACAAAGATCTGTAGACACCTTTTTTCCTCTCCATTTTTACAGGTGCCCAAAGCAAAACTCGCTTACAAAATGACAGGAAGAATTTTTAGCTCACCTGAGCATGAAGTGCTCATGGTGAGCTATTGTGATCGTGCTGTGTCTGTCGTCTGTTGTGTGTCGTCCATCATCAACTTTTTACCTTGTGTACGCTCTAGAGGCCACATTTTCAGTCCGATCCTCATGAAACTTGGTCAGAATGTTTGTCTTGATAAAATCTCAGATGAATTCCAAATTGGGTCATGTGGGGTCAAAAACTAGGTCACTAGGTCAAATCTTCGAAAAACCTTGTGTACGCTCTAGAGGCCGCATTTTCAGTCAGATACTTGTGAAATTTGGTCAGAAAGTTTGTCTTGATAAAATCTCGGACGAGTTTGAAATTGGGTCATGTGGGGTCAAAAACTAGGTCACTAGATCAAATCTTCGAAAAACCTTGTCTACGCTCTAGAGGCCACATTTTCAGTCAGATACTCGTGAAGCTTGGTCAGAATGTTTGTCTTGATAAAATCTCGGACGAATTTGAAATTGGGTCATGTGGGGTCAAAAACTAGGTCACTAGGTCAAATCTTAGAAAAACCTTGTGTATGCTCTAGAGGCCACATTTTCAGTTCGATCCTCATGAAACTTGGTCAGAATGTTTGTCTTGAAAAAATCTGGGATGAGTTTGAAAGTGGGTCTTGTGGGATCAAAAACTAGGTCACTAGGTCAAATATTCGAAAAACCTTGTGTGTGCTCTAGAGGCCACATTTTCAGTCAGATACTTGTCAAATTTGGTCAGAATGTTTGTCTTGATAAAATCTCGGACAAGTGTGAAATTGGGTCATGTGGGGTCAAGAACTAGGTCACTAGGTCAGATCTTCGAAAAACCTTGTGTACGCTCTAGAGGCCACATTTTCAGTCAAATACTTATGAAACTTGGTCAGAATGTTTGGCTTGATAAAATCTCACACGAGTTCAAAATTGGGTTATGTGGGGTCAAAAACTAGGTCACTAGGTCAAATCTTCGAAAAACCATATGTACGCTATAGAGGCCACATTTTCAGTCAGATACTTGTGAAATTTGGTCAGAATGTTTGGCCTATTGACTCAGGTGAGCAATCCAGGGCCATTATGGCCCTCTTGTTTTTATATCTTTCCTGGAGTTTCTTTTACCAGTACTCTGCATAATATTCTTTTCAAGCCACTGGCTTCTTTCTCACATAACCATTGATGAAACTTGAGAGAGAAATGAATCCTGTCACAATGACTATCATCAGTCCTCGGAAAGAAATTTGCCCAGTCGGGGATCAAACCAGCGACCTCCTGTTATCAAGTCCTGTACACCGCCGGGACTATGTGTGCTATTGGTTAACTATAATCCAATTTAACCCTTAACCTGCTAAAAAATGTTAAATGAAACTTTCAAGCTGATTGTAAACATCTGAATATTTCTATTTTAAAGTTACATTTTGGAGAAAATATATCCTCTTATTGGACAGTGTAGATCCAAGATCAGACTGCACGCTTTGTGCAGTCTGATCTTAACACACTGTCTGCAAAAGGTCATTGAGTCGCGATTGTGCTGGTAAAAGAAACTCTGGAAAAGCATGCATAGGTGCTCTAGCTGCCGCAGTATCACTGAAATAATGTTGAAAGTGGCAAAATAAATGTTTGTGTGGAGTAGAATTACACATGAATTATGTACTGCAGTACATGATTGGGCACCTTGCTCTTTTCAAGTGCTATTTGATAACACTGTCATTGTTTATACAGCAAATTTCACACTAACAGGTTGCTCACACCTGCCATGCCTATGAGATCTTTACTTTGTTTGAATCTGATTTCAAACCAATCATAAGATACATATGTTAAAAAATGTGTCGGGAGTCATTTGGTCATGAAAAATACTTTTTTTGTTATGAGAAGGCCTGTCCCATCCCACCCCCCTCTCTCTCTTTTTTTGTTATGAGAATGCCTGTCCTCTCTCTCTCTGTCTCTCTCTGTCTCTCTCTATATCACTTTGTCAAGGCAATTACTATTTGTTTTATTTATTTTCTCTCTGTCTGTAGATCTCCCCCTCCTTTCTCTCTGTATTAGTCATTTTGTATGGGTATTTATCTGTTTTGTAATTATTTTTCGTCTGTAGATCCCTCTTTCTCTCTCTTTATTATCTCGCGGTATATCGACCCTTCTCTCTTTCTTGTAGAGCCCCAGTAGCCCAACCGGTAGCGTATAGTAATTGAGATCAGGGGGTCGCTAGTTCGATACCTGGCTCGGCCAATTTCTTTCCTAGGATTGATGAGTCACTGCGACAGGATTCATTCCTCTCTCACCGCTGACCGTTGTTTCGACGATGGTTACGGTATGTGGGAAAACATTAGGTGGTATGGAAGAATATTGTGCAGAGTACTGGTGAAAAAAACTTCAGAAAAGCATGGATAGGTGCATTGGCCGCCACAATATAACAGAAATAACGGTGAAGACGGCTTTGAACACCCTAAAATCGGTCCGACGAATCACCGACATACACTCTTCTCAATTAATAAATTAATCTCTTTGTTTTTATATCACTTGGTATGCATAATTTCTTATATCACTTGGTATGGGTGATTATTATTATTTACTTTTTTTATTTTAAGAAATTTATTGTTTCGAAATACATAATTATATGTAGCTGGATTTATGTTTCAAGGTGTTTGGTTCGGATTCCTGGGTTAGGGTGGCCTTGTTCCTTGGTTTGATTTCAGCCGATCACTCTTGGCTGTATTCATTGATTCGATCACAGAGAGAGTGTTTATTGAATTCAGATCCCTAGATTTTGTATAAGTATTTTATATTGTTTATCCTTATAATATACAATAAGCTCCTATTGATTGATGTCTATAAATTCAGTACAAACACCTGTGGAACAAAAAAGGGGATTGCATAAATGGTTTGATCGGCAATTAAAGTGGTTATTAAGTGACTTTATTACCATAGCCATGTACCTCATAGCTTGATATGCACCTACGTGGCAGTTTCGTATGTTGCCATTGCCATTTTACGGTAAGTGAAATTGTAAGGCTCCTCTTAAAAAAGAAAACATGAGTCACAATTTTCTATCAGTCTTTCTAAGAATATTTCAGGCAACAAACAGTGTGTACATTAAATTTTCAGCGTGGTTTATCCATTCAGCTGGGAGCTTCCATCGACAGATCGACAGATGTGAATAACTTCACTGTGGTTGTTCATGTTGTTGCTAACCGATTTATATCGGCGCCGTCATGTTTAAGATCAAAATTATAGGATTGGCCGAATTAAAAGCATTTGAAGACGGCAGTTTAAATATGGCTGAAATGATGAGTAGAAAACATTGTGGGAAAAGGAGAAAATGCTTGTTACCATCAGCATTTTGTCCTTTGCCGACAATGTTTTCAAAAGGCTTCTTTCTCAGGTTTGTTAAAACTCTGGATTGTTTGGTTAAGGGTTAAAGGCCCAGTAGTGGCCAAAAGTATACAATTTAGGTGTTAAAATGCATTTGAATTCAAATCACCATTTGAAAGTATGGAAATTATTGTGAAGATGACAGTTTGTTATTGTACAGATGGTCCAAGTGTTAGAAGCGAGCAGAAAAAAGAATTTCAAAACCAGGTAAAAAGTAGCCAAGTCGTTCTATCTTTTGTTTGCTTATTACCTGGTTGCATGTAAAATTATTTTTTCTGCCAGCGACTAACACTTGGAACAAGCGTACAATAACAGATTGTCACCCTAAGTATGCCTTTGGCCATTATCTTAGAGTCAAGATCACAGATTTTAAAATTTCATGTTTAGGTATTTCTAGAAATCCTATTTTCCAGACTGAATGATATCCACCCCCCCCAACAAATAACTTTTCGAGGCGAGCTTTGCAGTTTAATGACAGTGTCATTTTGAAATGTCCCCAATTCCTTCAAGTTAATGGCACAATTGTGCCCTTTCTGCTGACCTCTTAAATTATTCACAAGGTAATTTATTATTTTTGTTGATACAGGTATTGATGTCACTTTACATCAGTGTCCAAGGACAATCCTTCAGGTTCCAAATTCATCATCAAATGCCACTGGATCTGTGGTAAATAATGGAGCAGTTGTTAGGATCACATGTAATAGTGGATATGGCGGATTTGGTGATAATGAATTTTACAGGTGTGACAATGACACTTGGGTAGGTGATTATAAGTGCCTACGATTTTGTGAGGTGATTGATAGCTTGGAAAATGGAGAAATTGCTAATAAACCAAGTTATTTTGTGGGAAGCTGGATAGTATTTGCATGCAATGATGGTTACACCATGAACGGCAAAGATTCATTACTATGTAGGGCTGATGGCAAATGGAGACCACCAGATCCGCCAACCTGTGAGATCGTGAGCTGTGGGGAGTTTGGAAATGTACAGAATGGCCGAACGTCTCAGGAGACAGTCGATGGTACAAGAAATCTGTATGGAAATAAAATCACTGTTACCTGTGATCTTGGATTTGTTCGGTCTGGCCGTTCAGAAGTATACTGCAAAGCTGATGGAACCTGGGGTTCAAAACCAGTTTGCCAACCTTCCTCGTGTGGTTCTCATCCTGGATCTAATTCATCTTGTATTGAAGATACAGACTTAACTCCAGATGGAAGCATAATTACACATTTGTGTTTATCACAATCAAGCGATACATCAGTCACAAAGATTGGGTCAGGAACTGCTATTTGCTCGGACAATCAATGGGATGAACCTAATACAGGGTGTTACTGTGACTGTAAAATTGAGGCTAATTTCACCGAAGTCAAAGTCATGAACTTGGTAAATGGTAAGTTCCTGAAACATGGAACAAAATTAAACTGGGCTTGTAAAGCAGGTTACAGAAAGGAAAGTATCGCAGAAATTTCGTGTGATGATGGACGGTATAATTGGATTAATCCTCCTAAATGTGTACAAGTACCCACTTCCACTGTGACTGAAATTATAGCAAGCACTGCCAGTCCAACACAGAAACTTTTGACTGAGAGTGCTAATACCGATACATCTACTCTTAAGGTAGAAAACAGGGAGGATTCTGATATGGTCTATTGGTTAATACCTGTAGTTGTCATTGCTATTCTTGGTATTGCTGTTGCTGTAGTGGTAGTTGTTTTAAAGAAAGTAATCAGAAAATCAGAAAATCCTATATCAATAGATAATGAAGTGGGTTACCCAGAGAAAAATGAAATGCTTCCTCGACCTGATGAAAATACCATGCGGGAAATGTAATGATATACAGAAAATGCGCAAATTTTTCTCACCAAACAGTAGACTTTAAATGTTTACCAGATGACAAAATTTTGAGACTTTCCCACATTGAAAGTGTTTGCTGACAAAAATTCAATACAACTCCTAAACAGCATTTAACTCTTTACCAAACAACAAAATTTTAGACTGGTCCAAATCGAAAGCATTAGCAGACAAAATAAATGCGACTGAAAAATTGAACTTTGTTTTGGGAAGGGTAGAAAACATTGTGGGAGAAGGAGAAAATGCTGGTAACCAGCATTTTCTCCTTTTCCCACAATGTTTTCAGAAGGCTTCTTTCACAGGGTCGTTAAAAGTTGGGATTGTGTGGTAAAGCATTAAATTGAAATGGTAGAAAAGAGCAAGAGAGAAAAAGCTGATCACCACAAAGTAGTGTTTAACACTTTACCAAACAGTGGAAAGAAGCCAATTTGAAACATTGTTGGAACAGGGGAAAATGCAGGTAACCAGCACTTTCTCCTTTTCCCAAAATGTTCTCAACCCTTTCAAAGACAAACCCCATCATTTCAGCCACATTCGATTTGTACAGGGTGATCCAATGATTATGATAGGATAAATAACTTCAATAGTACTTTCACTCTTTGAAATTGTATACTTTGAAATACACATATTTGGAATGTGTGTGTGTGTGTGTGTGTGTGTGTGTGTGTGTGTGTGTGTGTGTGTGTGATGCTCTGGCAACAGGGTGCTTAATGCATTTCTGTGATCCGTGATACCAAGCAAGTCATCACAGTATTATAAATCAATAAAATCCATTTTATCTAATGACCAACTTCATCTTTGACTTCACCTCAAGATTCTTGAGGTAGCAATAAGTCCTTTTTTCACAGAACATGGCTTATATGTATATTTTTCCCAGTTGACTATTTTCTGGATAAATCACTTACTGTATTGATAACACCTGTTCAATACATGTCCTCTTTCTTCAGAAACAAGCTTCGGGTGACGTCAAAACACTGAGTCATGACTTTGCACATGTCCATCTTGATTTTGAGCATTGCTCAGCAAATAGAGGTCTTTAGTTCATTCATATTGTTAGGTTTCGGGGTATTTTCATACATTCACCCAAAATGAAGTCCAAACAGCTCAAATCCAAGGAATGGAGAGGCCATGCATAATTTGTTGTTACTTTGTAGTGAAATTAACTGACCATCAAACTTTCTAGTATATGTTTCTAACACTCAGTTTGCCATATAGGGTGCTGCCCCAACTTGTTGCATCCAGGAATTGTGAAAAAACTCCTCTTCTTCTAAGCTCTGAAATAAACGTTTAGAAACTCTTTTCAGACATCTTTCAGCTGTGACAGTAACAGTCTCACCATATTCTTTGCAGACATAAGGCCCTATCCTTCCATACAAATTCAAAGCTGTGAATTTATCACTGTATTGTAGCCTTTCATGGTAGAATTATGGTTTCTCAATGTTCCAGTCATGTTTTGCTTATTGACCGATCCATTGAGGTAAATGTGGCATTCATTAGCAAATCAAATATTTTCTACAATGCCATCATTCTGATCTAACCGAACCACGAAAACTAATCTGGCACAACATCAGTATCTTTAAGCTGCTGGCCATGACATACTTTGTATGGTCAATATGTATGTTCGGAAAACAGTGATGGTCGTGTCCGGCCAATAAATACCAAATGCATCGTTAAATTTTGAAATAATTTAGCACAAATGATTACCATAGATAGACAATGTGTTGCATGCAAGGTTCATGTCGCTAGCTTAAAGGACAAGGTCACAGCAATTTGGGGGAAATAATATACATGTAGTTTTTGGGTTGTCAGTCTGTTTGTCCGTCCACCCATCCAGACAGATATCTTCTAAAGTACTTGATGAAACTTTATACACATGTTCCTAATGATCGTCTGCCGACATACATTTATTTTTTTCTTAATTTAACGCCATTCCATGGAAAAAGGGAGCTTGGTATATATTTCCATTATGGATGAGTATCTCTTTAAATATTGAACAAAATTTTATGAAAATTCATATTTATATTGTTTATCATAAGCCACAGACAATCATTATTTGTTTTTATTAATTTAATGAAATGCCATGTCATGGAAAAATGGGGCTTAATGTATAATTTCATCATGGACCAATAACAAAAAGGCCACATGTACATGCAATATGTTGTATGTTTCTATCAAAAAAGGTCTTTTTTGGCTGGGGATATCATTTCAATGAAATAACATGAGTTATCTCCCATGGTATCAATGGAGATATTTTGGTGATAGTAGGGATGCTTAGGACATCAAGAAAAAGAGGTGCATCAAAGAATTTACTCTGGCTTATTCAATCTATTTTCAGTGATCTCCCATGATGGTTAATTCTTGTGTAGGCCATAACTCTTCAACTGGTGGAGTCATTTTAATGGTAGTTAGTAGAGCTAACATGTTCTCTAGTAGAACATGAAACAGTGTCATGATATATCAGGATAACTCTGACCTGGGTGTTAAAATGTTTTTGTCAGTAAGTAAGTCTATAGGTCCTTGTTTGAGTTTGGAATTACGCAATGACTGTGGCCTTTGTCATGTGGCTGGGGCATCCATGTCGGTGACACATTTCTAGGTTTAAATCATATTTCAAAATTCTTCTCACTGTTCCAAAGGTAGCATGATTTATGATGTCACTCATTACACTTCTGATGGGCCTTTCTTCTATTATCTGCCACACCTTTCAATGGCCTATCTGAGTGTTCCGTTTTAGCATGTCCATTTTCTTTCCTTCTATCCTGTACATTTCCCTTCCTTTCAAACTTTGCCACCAGCCTCTTTATTTTCTACTTTGATGCTGCAGAACTAGGACATAGGATTTGCAATTTTCATCTTACTATAGATGCGCATTTCCCCAATTCATAGTACAACTTAATTTTTTCTCGATTTTTGGCCATCTTAGAACATTTCAAATGATGGCATCATTGATGATGTCGTTGACATACTGCTGACTTCACATGACATTTTTCGGTGTTACTAACAAAAGTTTATTTCAGTTAGCTGTCATGCAAGTTCTAAACTAATTCTCGATCTCATTATTTGACAAAGTTATTTCATTTGTATATCCTATCACAATCATTCAATCACCCTGTAGTGTGCAAATAATTTCAATATTGACACATATAAAAAATTTATTGTCTGGTAAATATTAAACCTTTATGTAAGATCTGTTTTGCACACGTATGCTGCACAACAGTGCAAAAATAACATTATACTTTCAGATCACAGGTTTTTGAAATCCTCAAATTTTTTTGCCCTGCTCATAAAGTTTTTGTTTGTCTGTCTGTCGCTCTGTCTATCAGTGTTTCTTTTTTACTTATTTTCAAAATAACTAATCACAAATGTTGAACACAGGAAAACATGTCTTGAGCTAGAGTCATGTCCATGGGTTAAATGTCTAGGTCGCAGAAAGGTCAAAGGTGTTTGGGGGGGGGGGGGGGGGGGCTTGTGTTATTAATTTTGAATGGATTTCAGTGTAGCCTTACCTTTAGAGGATGTGTCATGTGCAGAAACCTTGTTCATATGTCTATGGTCAGGGTCATGGCAAGGTCATATAGTTTTCAAAAAGGAAAAATTGGAAGGATTAAGTTTGTGTCTGGCCTGTAACATTTTTGTATTGAAATAAGTTTCAGTAAAACTGTTTAAAATTTTCAAAAGCATAAAGATGATGTGTCACACAAGAACCATGTCAGCAGGTCAAGGTCAGGCCAGGAGGGTCAAAAGGGAAAGAAATTGAATTTCCTTTGTGTGAGTGTTGGGGGATGGGGGTTGAGGTATGTTTTTTTCTTGCCATTAGCCAGTAACTTTTTCATGAATGAATTTCAGCATAACTATGCAGAAATGTTATCCACATAGAGACCATGTGTCAGGTGTGAGAATCGTGCCAGCAGGTCAAAGGTTAAGGTCAGTGCAAGATCAAATGTGTTTAAAAGGAGTTATGTTTGTGTCTATCTTGTAACTCTTATGATTAACAAAAGAAATCAGTATAATTGCAGAAATGTTAACCACGTAAAGACAGTGTGTCTTGTGCAAGAATCAGGTCCAAAAGTTAAAGTTCAAAGTCACAGCAAGGTCAAACATGCGTAAAAATGAAAATTTTGGGGGTTTGTGTTTGTTTACAGCTTGTAATCCTTTAGTTAGGGGGTAAAAATCATTATAACTGTGCAGAAATGTCAACCACATAAAGACTACGTGTCGGGTGCAAGAATTACATCTGTTGTTCAAAAGATTGTGTCCATAGTCAGCTTCCATATTCACAGCTCACAGGAAAGGGTTATATTAACTCTGGGGCCATCAGTTACTTTCAGAGACACATCTTCATCTTATTGATGTCTACTAAAATTCTTCAAATTATAGCCAAGCCCCGGGGCTCACATGTTTTACATGGGCTTATACAGTGAACAATTTTAATATCTTATTCTTAACCTTAAAGCATAGGGCTACCATGTTAGGCATGTAGCTTTGTATAGTAAAGCCCGGCCAGGTAACTCAGTGATTAGGGCATCTGACCATTGACCTTGTGGTTGCAGGTTCGATACCCAGTTGAGGTAAACCTTCTTTCTGGCAATTTTTGGCTCTGACTTCTGCTGCATTTGAGAAAAGCAGTCAGTGGCTTGGAAGGAAAGTTGTGTTAATAATGGTATGAGAAAGCCAGGAAACACATGCATAGGTGCACTGCACGCTGTGATATGACCTAAGCTGTTGAAACTGTGTTAAACTCTAAAATAAACAAACTTGTCTAGTAAACCCCTACTGACATTATTCAAATTATAGCCATCTGGTCAAAGTTTGCCCGACCCCCGGGATCACAAGTTTAACATGGGCTTACATGGAGAGAACTTCAGAAATCTTTTTGAACCCAACTCTAGGGCCACCAAATCTTGGATGCAGCTTCACACAGTAGACCTCTACCAAAATAGTCCCATTTATAGCCCTTGGGTCAAAATTGGCCCTGCCCTAGAGTTCACAAGTTTTACAGAGGTTTATAACTGAAAATTAGAAGAATCATCTGGTGCCTACCCGTAAGGTCTAGGTTTACCAAATTTTGCATATAGCTTTACCTAGTTGACCTGTAGAAAGATTGTTAAAACTGTAGCCCAGGGGTATCCCATTTTACACAGACTTAAATAGTGAAAAACTTTAAAAAATCTTCTTGTTATACATGAAGTCAATATGGCTGAAGCTTTTATAGTAATCAAGGGAAATAACTCCTGTTATAATAGATAAATTGCTTTTAAGCTCCACTGGCCAAAGGCCAGCGAGTCTATTTCATGGCCCCGGTGTTTGTCATGCGTCTTTCCATCAGTCCATCCATGGGCCCGATTGTGCATGTGGTAACTTTTATTTCAAACATCTTTTATGAAACTACCCATCCAATTTTGATGAAACTTCACAGAAATGATCCGGTCATAACCCTCTTCAGAATATGTTGAAAGAATTTGATTCCATTCAAAACTCTGGTTGCCATGGCAACGAAACTGAAAAAATATTAAAAATCTTTTTTTAAAATTCTTGCCTGAAATTTTAAGGCCTAGGGCTACCAAATTTGGCATGTAGCTTTATCCAATGAGGCTCTTCAAGTGATACCCCCAGCGGGGAAGGGGGGTCAAAATTGGATCTGCCCCAAGGTCACAAGTATTACAGGAGCTTATATAGTGAAAACTTAAATTTTTTTTTCCTAACCATAAAGCATAGGGCTACCATACTTTGCTTGAAGCTTTATCTTGTTGACCTGTATAAATATTTTTAAAACTATAGCCTATTTGAAACAATCTAGAAAGGCTTAAATAGTAAAAACATTTATTGTGAGATCCAAGTCAATATTACATAAGCTTTTGTACTGATCAAGGGAAATAAAAATGCCTGGTATCACAGGTACATAGTTTGTTATGAATCACCTCCTTTGATTCTCAAACTGCACTTTTCGAGGTTGGTGTTGGGTATTAAAGTTTTTTATCAAAGACAATATTCAGTAAACAGTGAGAGTGTTTTAATTTGAAGTTGACAGTTATTTTCAGATCAGTTGAATATTTAATGTAAAGTAGGGTTTCTATCAATCATTTTTTCTTTCCAGAACTTACAATTTATGCCATCTAAGACATGTTTCTGCTTCTAAGATTTGGAAATCTTCTTGTCAAAGCATTCTTTGAGAGAGTTTATTGATATTGGTATGAATGATACTGGATTAAACTTGTTTGTATTCATTGACTTTATTTGTGCATTTTTGAATCTGGAAAAGATTAATTTTTTTTTTTTTTTTTTTTTGTGTGTGGGGGGGGGGAGGCTATGCTATTTTTTTTTTTCTGGGAAACTTTATTGCAGTTCAGACTTTTGATGATATATATCTCTGTTAATGCCAGTCAAGTTCATAGTACATCCATTTAAAAGGCAATGGAGTGATACAGGGCCATCATGGCCCTCTTGTTACTATTTACCTCCCTTGATTATCACCCTGCTCTATTACTTGGTTGGTAATCAAGATTTTGTCAAATAAAATTTTCAGTTTTCAGGGAGAGTAATTTCTTTTGAAGCAAATAGTTATGCTCAGGTGAGTTGAATATTTAATAAGAAGTAAGATTTGTTTCAGTCAGTTTTTTGTTCCAGAATTTCACATTTATATCATTGAAAAAATGTTACCTGCTTTTAAGTTTTGGAAATCTTCTTGTCGGAGCACTCTTTGTTAGAGTTCATTGTATTGTCATACACACTTCTTATGAAGTACGTCTCTGTCAATGCCAGTTAAGTATATATGATACATGCATTTAAAGGGAAGTTGAGTGATACAGGGCCATCATGGCCTTCTTGTTTCATCTTATTTTTACAGTATGCATGTTTTAGCTGATTCCTATGTTTTTTTTTTTTAGATTTAAAACATATGTTTGCATCTTGAAAGGAAGTTAAAACTAGGTTTTGACCCAAAATTGTTGTAGAGGTGGAAAGTTGATTTTTTGTTTTGTTAGAAACAGAATTAGAGAATTATTTGCAGAAAAAAATACCAAAAAGTGAGTATTTACACATGTTTTCTACATGTTTTTTTCTGTGTGTATCTTAGTTTTAAAGCCATGTGTTCATGCATGTTAAAACCAGTCATTGTTAAGACTTTCTGAAAAATGTGAGAAACAAAATCTATGTGGATCATGAAAGGACTAAACCCCTATCCTAAATAAAAAAAGAAAAAAATCAAATACTGTACAAATACATAATTAGGAAAAATCGCAATTTGAATGTATGGTTCCTTTTCAATTATGCTTAATTGGGGAAAGTTCTTATTTTCTATCATTCTATTGAACCTTCATGGTTATTTTTATCATTAAGGTTAAGTGCCATATTTCTTGCAGGCACTAATATGCCAATTTATGGTAGTTATCTGCAGTTATTCTTTGTATGTTTTGATGTTTTTTCCCTATGTGCCATTAATTTTGTGCTTTTTATGTATATGTATTATATTGTACCATAGTTACATTTTGCCACTCTGTTCAGAGCATAAAGATTTTTTTCTTGAACATACATGAAAGAATTTCAGTTTTTAGCTCCAATGGCCAAAGGCCAGGGAGCTAATATCATTGCCCTGTGTCTGTCGTGCATCTGTGCATGTCATGTCATTGAAAAGTATTTTCTGCTTCTAAAGCTTTGGAAAGCTAGTTGTCAAAGTGCTTTTTGTTACAGTACACTGATATTTGGTATAAATGATACTTGATTAACTCTTTACCACACAATCCCAACTTTTAATGACCCTGGGAAAGAAGTCTTTTGAAAACATTGTGGGAAAAGGAGAAAATGCTGGTAACCAGCATTTTCTCCTTTTCCCACAATGTTTTCTACCCTTTCCAAAACAAATTTCAATTCTTGACCTGCATTTAATTTGTCGTCTGCAAATGCTTTCAGTTTAGACTGGTCTAAAATTTTGTCGTGTGGTAAAGAGCTAAACCTGCTTCTATTCATTGACATCATCTTTGCATATGAGCATTTGAAAAAAATGACTTCGGTTTTTTTTTGTTGTTGTTGTTGTTGGGGAAGGGAGAGTTAAGCTATTTTCTGGAATTAAGCATATGATACATTTGTTAAACTCCTTACCACACAACAAAATTTTTAGACTAGCCATGCAGGTTTGGACAACATTTGCAGATAACAAAATAAATGAGACTCAGAAATTGAAATTTGTTTTGGGAAAGGTAGAAAACATTGTGGGAATGAAGAATTTTCTCCTTTTCTCTCGCTGTGTTCAAAAGGTTTCTTTCTCAGGTTCTTAAAAATGAAGATTGTGTGGTAAAGGGATAAAAGGCAGTGTCGTGATATAGGGCCATCATGGCCCACTTGTTGTGACATTATTATAGTATCATTAAATCCAGACATAAATTCATAGGGTTATGATGAATAGATCAATAGATAAATGAAGCACAGAAAACACAAAAAGCAATGTGCCTTAGCACATTGTCAAATTCACCATTTTTCCATGCAGTGTGTCTCCATTCTGTGTATCAAAACAAAACCCAAGTGATTGTCTAACTTGTGGTTTTTGACTAGCGAAGCTAGTCTATAGGCATCAAAAATGACTTAGATTTAGAACCCCACAGTTGCCAAACACTGTCACACAGAAAATACTTCTCTCTGTTTAAAATCTTAATTCTGTTATACATGACAATTTAGACATAAACCACTAAATCTCTACCTCTCCAATTTGAACATGTTGTCTTAGAAAGTAATAAACTGAACAAGAAGCCATTTATAAGGTACAAGATCTTTGCTTAAAAGCCTTAAATGTAAATTGAGTGACCTATGCAAAGCAGAGAATCACTTATTCCTACACAACTGTAACATTATGAATGAATCTATTAATAGATACACCTAGGTTAACTTGTAGCAAATCCCAGCTGTATCAACCCCACTGGACAGGGAACCCTTGTCATTTCTTCAGTCATTCATTATTTAGATCATTGTGTCCAGTTGAACTATTATGTTAAACTATTATTCTATTAACCTTTTACCAAACAATCCCAAGTTTTAACGATACTGGGGAAGGGTCCCTTTGTAAACATTGTGGGAAAAGGAGAAAATGCTGGCAATCATCATTTTCTCCTTTTCCCACATTGTTTTCTGCCCTTCCGGAATCATGTTTCATCAGTTCAGCCACATTTAATTCATGGTCTGCAACAGCTTTGAATTTGGACGGATGTAAAATTTTTCGTTTTGTAAGGAGAGTTAAATAGTTAATTACA
This sequence comes from Tridacna gigas, assembly GCA_945859785.2. Lineage (NCBI taxonomy): Eukaryota > Metazoa > Mollusca > Bivalvia > Cardiida > Cardiidae > Tridacna > Tridacna gigas. The sequence goes on from OX244029.2 coordinate 36,660,132, forward strand.
TCTTGTGCTATTAGATATTGACTAATTTACTGCATGGTGTTGAACGCCATTTTCAACATTATTTCAGTGATATTGCGGTGGCCAGAGCACCTGTCCATGCTTTCCTTCAGTTTCTTTTACCAGCACTACCGCGACTCAATGGCTTTTTGCAGACAGTGTGTGCAGTCTGATCTTGGATCTACATTGTCAGATAAGAGCATAGATTTTCTCCAAAGTGTAACTGTGATATAGCAGTAGCAATATTCAGGTGTTTACCATCAGCTTGAAAGTTTCATTTAACATTTTTTAGCAGGTTAAGGGATAAACTGGATTATAGTTAACCAATAGCACATATAGCCCGGACAGTTCAGTCAGTAGCATACAGGACTTGAGAATAGGAGATCGCTGGTTTGATCCTCAACAAATTTCTTTCCGAGGATTGATGATAGTCATTGCGACAGGATTCATTTCTCGCTCATGTTTCGACGATGGTTATGTGGGACAGGAGCCAGTGGCTTTGAAAGAATATTGTGCGGATTACTGGTAAAAGAAACTCCAGGAAAGCATGGATATGTGCACTGGCCACCGCTACATATCTGAAATAATGTTAAAAATAGGGTTGATAAACACCATACAATCAATCAAACAATCAGATTCGCTGGTCTGTCACTATGTTCAGTACTTTGATTTTTTATTGTAATAATTATTGTAAGTTTATTCTTTTAGAACAATATGAAAAGTTAAGCTTGTATTTGTAATCGCTGTATTTCATAAATCAAAATAAGTATATATTACATGATTATATGTTACCAAAGTACCAGTACTTATTTTTCACTTGATTGGTCTATCACATTTATAACTGAAATAATTTACATTAGTTAGTAATCTTACCATTGTAGTTTAACCTTTAAAGTGTTGGACTTGGCTTAAACTGATGTTGCAGACAGTGTAGATCAAGAACCGGTTGCACAGAAAATGCAGTCTGATCTTGGATCTATACTATGTGCTAGATTGTTGCATATTTTTTGCCAGAATAACTCTGTAGCAATATATATTGGCTGGTTTTCTTAGTTAGAAAGGTCCATTCAATTATTCCTGTAACTCTTTACCACACAGTCTAGAGTTTTCACGACCTTAACAAAGAAGGCTTTTGAAAACAGTGCAAAAATCAGGAAATGCTGGTAACCAGCATTTTCTCCTTTTCCCACTATGTTTTCTACCCCATCAAAAACAAGTTCCATCTTTTGAACCACATTAAAATTTTCATCTACAAATGCTTTGAATTTGGACCAGTCTAAAATTTTGTCATTTGGTAAAGGGTTAACATACATTCCCCTCGAAGAAGAAAGCTTTTGCGAATGTTGTGGGAAAACAAGAAAATGCTGGTACCCAGCATTTCCTCTTTTTCCCATGTTTTCTTCCCTTTCAGAGACAAATGCCGCAGTATGAGACTTTCTCATCTGCAACTGGTTTTAATTTGGACAAGTCTAAAATTTTGTTTGTATGGTAAGAAATTCATTTAGTGCTTGAAGAGTTAACCATTAGAGTGCCGTATAAACCAAAAAAGACGCCTTCAGTCTAGGAAAAAAAACACTCACTTAATTGCATTTTCAGAGTGCACCTTTTGTGCAGTCTGATTTTGATCTACACTGGTCACAGAGGCAACTATTTGTGAAAAGCACTTTAAAGCTTAATGAAATAAGTGGGCTATTTAAGGCAAACTTTGTCCATTTGACTCTAGTCATTGACTTATGGTCAAATCTTGATACCATAGTTGGAATAGAAATAAAACAGAGGAATCAGTTAACTCTTTACCACACAACAAAAAATGTAGTCTTCAATGTGGCTAAAATGGTGCAATTTTCTCTTGATAGGATAGAAAACATTGTAGGAAAAGGAGAAAATGCTGGTTACCAGCATTGTCTCCTTTTCCTTCAATTTTTAGCTCACCTGAGCACATAGTGCTCAGGGTGAGCTATTGTGATCGATCGTTGTCCGGCGTCCGTCCGTGTGTCCGTCCGTGTTTACGAGAGGCCACTTAATGGGTACTACGTATGTGTAAATGGGACTTATTGGCTACTTTTTCCTTGTTGGGTATACCCAACAATATGGGCTAGTAATTTGTGTCCATTTTGTTTTTCTTAGGTAGTTGGTAAGAAATACCCATCACAGTCTCGGACTTCATTTTGTCCAATAACTAAGTCCAATTGTTAGACTTTACCGTAAATGATCGATTTACATTTCGCGCCAAACTCGGCGGAAATCAATGCGGTTGGCTTCGGATTTTTCCCGCACAAGATTTGCGCATGCGTGTTATCATCCGCCATATTTGTTGGATATTTGTTTGGATGAAGGACGAGTGTGACCTAGATAGGTAAGCTGAAATCTTAATGGGTTTTCATGCATAGTATTGCGCGGGAATCATTTTTGGGTAGTTTTTTAAACGATTTATTTATAACTCCATGTTGGAAATGCTGTATTTGTTTTGGTTCGAGTGGATTTATTCGTCGTCAAAAATAGCATGGCAAAACGAAAACGTCGTGTTCCAACTTCAAAACATTTTCGAACATTTTAAAGCAATGGACGTTTTTTGTGCTGAATTTTATGAACTGAATCGTGTTTAATAACGTGCTGAAATGGCATCAATGTCGGGAACAAGACAGTTCCCCGACAAGACAGTTCCCCGACACAAGTTTTCGAGACAATTCCCCGACAGATTTGAAGACAGTTCCCCGACACTTTTGAAGACAGTTCCCCGACACTTTTGTTCATTGTCATATGACAGTTATCGTGAGTAAAAATGGTTGATAAAGGATTTTATGGATAAATCATGAATTATGATTGATTGAAAAGTGATTGACGAATACATTTAGTCACCATGAGATTGTCTGTGATTTCATATGATTGCTTTATTTGACAGGACAGTTTGACGACCTTTTATTACCAAACAATATTGAAATACAGGCCCAGTACATTTTCCCCATTTTGTACATACAATATGTGTAAAAAAACGGAAGACTTTGGACAGAGAGGACGAGAAAAAGATGTTTCACCTCTCTTCCTCTCTCTCCAGTGTAATTCTAAAACACATAGAGAAATACACACTAATAAAATACAAATTATCAAGAGTGTCAAGGAGCAGTTAACTCCAAACACAGGAGAAACATATTGTTTTATTAACTTTAATGCCGGGAAGGTCTTTTTTATAATCTCTTACTTTCATGACAATTGTGAATCATCATGAATTAATTCATTCATAGAATAAGTACCCGTGAATGTATAGAATTCTTCATCACAAGGTACAAATAATCCAATCACGACACATCAATTCGCCACAAATATATCAAAATCTCACGATTACCAATCATAATTATTAGTAAGAGGTTGTTTGACGTAGAGCAAAAGTATCGGGGAACTGTCTCGAAAACTTGCGTTGGGGAACTGTCTCGAAAACTTGTGTTGGGGAACTGTCTTGTCGGGGAACTGTCTTGATACCTCAATGTCTGCCTTTCATCGCTTTGGAGATTACACAATATTTTTGTTGTGAAGATGTGATGTCTCATATCTGTTTAGGTCAATGACACAAAGAAATTCTTGTCGTGTTAAAAAATACGATAATGGATATCATATTATCATGTCAGATGTTTTAATGTGGTTGTGTTATGACGACTTCCTTGAAGAACAGCACATTTTTCACTGAACCTGTTGGAGCACGGCAAAGGAAATGATAAACAAAAATACTGTAGCTACCGTACTTTTGTGACGAAGTGGCATAGATTGTGAAAGATTTTGTTCGTTTTTTTTTTTTTTTTAGCCAAAAAATAATGCCAGGTAGATCAAAGTGAAATGTCAAAGTCAAGTGGTTTGACATTGGGAATTATAGATTTTTGTGTTCATAAATCACAAAAAAATACTTCATCCTGCAGAAAGACGTTTTTTCCACTGAAAGTGGAATGCATGTTTCTGTAAGGTCCAGTTTCATTGTATTTGAAATGTAGAATTTTTATCAATGAAATTTGAACCACATCCCTAGCTCTTTGCCTTACAGAAGCGATCTTTAACAGGTCTGATTTTAAAAATTAAACATTGTGGTAAAGGGAGAAATTGCTCGTTACAAGCAATTTATCCTTTCCTCACAGTGTGGTCTCCCAGAAACTTGAGCCATTCCCACACAATCCCATGTTTTTATGACCCTGCATAAAAAACATTTTGGGAAAAAAAAATGCTCATGGTAATTTTTTTCTCCTTTTCCCACATTAGTTCATACTTTATCAGAGAACTTGGACCCCTTCCAATCTTAAATTTGTCATCTGCAGATGCTTTCAGTTTCGGATAGTCTGAAATTTTTGTTAGGAAAAGAAGGGTTATAGCATCCCTGTTTTGTAAATTTTTTGCCACATAATTTCAAACGCGAGGACTCTCAGTATTACATTTCAGGTGAAAGTTAATTATATTTTTAACCTTTCAGAATCATGTTGCTATGCATTGTGTGTTACAGACGATGGCCCTAATATACTGGTCATCTCTGCCAGGCATGGCCAGAAACATAAAAATGGCCTGTGAAGATTGAAGACTGGGGTTCAAGTGGTACAGATGTTACTGTGTACTGCAACTCAGACAATGCCTAGTAAGTTGTTTGTTTACATACTGATGCATTTGACTTGTAGCATTTAACCGTTTACCTTATGAGCAATTTTTAGAATCTCCGAATTACAAAGCAAATGAAGAAGAAAAATTAAAGTCAAGATAAATATTAGTAGAATTTGCTGACAGAGTGGAAAACATCTGAAAAGCCTTCTGCTTCTAAGGTGTCCAAAATTGAAATGTGTCTAATAAGGTAAAGAATTATTTGTAGAGCAACAGAGATTTTCGAAGTAACCATAAATTGTAACTGTAAACTGGGTTAACAAATCAACACTCTTTTCAAATACCGGTACTACAAATACATGTACCATTATTTAAACAATATATTTGTGCGTTACTCATAGCCTGGGTAACCCTATAGATAGCAAACTCAATTTTGATCATTTTACCCCCACTACCCTCAGGTAGGGGGCTGTAAAGGAATCATTCTGTCAGTCTGTCTGTCCCGAAAATATTTGTGAGAGCCATAACTTCCTAATGCCTGGCTGGATTTCTAAATAACATCATATTAAGACAGCTTGTTCTGTGCAAGAACCAGATTGCTAGCTCAAAGGTCAAGCACACTTTTGTTTGTCCAGGCTGTAGCTATGCCATGGATGAAGTGATTCTCAAATAACTTGGCACAAATGTCAAAACTGTGTGAGACAGTGTGTTTCATGCAAGAACCAGATAGGTAACTCAAAGGTCAAGGTCATACTTGGAGGTCAAAGGTTGAATACTTGTGTATTTTTGCTTGTCTGGACTGTAACTACACCATAAATGGAGGTACACATACAATGTATTTTCAAATAACTTTGCACAAATGTCGAGCTATATTATACAATGTGTGACTGTCATGTGCAAGATAACTAAAAGGTCAAGGTCATAACTTGGAGGCCAAGTCAAAAGTGAGCGCATTTTTGCTGGTCAGGACTTTAAGTAGGCCATGGATGGAAGGATTTCAAAAGGTTTTGCACAATTGTCAACCATATTAAGATGGAATGTCAACCATATTAACCCTTTCCCTCATAGAAGTGGGTTTTGACAGGTCTGAAATTCAAAACTTTTGGAAACATTGTGGGAAAAGGAGATATTGCTTATAATGAGCAATTTCTCCTTTTCCCACTATGTTTTCTACTCAATCAGAAATTTAAAGCATTATTTGTCCATGGTTTGAATCTGTTTCACCAGATGCTTTCACATGGGAAGACCCTTAAAACTGAATAACAGGGAAAGGGTTAAGACGGAGTGTCACACACTAGAACCAGATTGGTAGCTCAAATATAGGTTATTAACTTTCAATTAATAAACAATATTAACTGCAATGTAACATGTAGGCTGGATTTCATAAAACAAATGCTAATTTAATTTTATTTTTGCAAGTTCATCATATGGGCATACAGGCTTTGCCGGAGTCAAAATTGCCTTAAAAAATCAATTACATGTAATGGCCATGTTTTATAACACCCAGCCCTGATGTAGGTCATGAACACTTGTTTCATAGCCAGAATTGTACATGTTTTCCCCTTCTAATGAAACAATTCCCCCCATCCCCGCAACATAACAGTTTTCAGTATCTTGCTCACAAATAAGATGAGTAAATCAATGACAGCTTTGGTTTGCCCTTCACCAACCTTACCTGTAAGGGGTGGGTGAAGTAATGAACAAGAGGGCCATGATGGCCCTAAATCGCTCACATAAGGTCATTTCTTTATTAGAATTAGAGCTATTGTTCAGGTTATTTTATAGGAAGTACTATTGGAAATATTGTTTAGTGCTTAGTGCGTTGATTATTTGGATGCAGAGACCAAACATACTTGGGTAGGTTGGGAAAAGAGACCAAACATACTTGGGTAGTTATCTTGAATGGCTTGTCCACCTTTTGTGCTATCCAAAATATTGTTGAGTACTGTACTTGGTCCATTTAGTTATTGGGTACAGGGACTGAGGGTCCACACCCATGGGTATTTATCTTGAATGTCTTATCTGCCATGATTATGTACTGTCCAGAATATTGTTGACTACTTGTCCGTTTATTTAATGGGTACTGGGTCCAAACAAACATGGGTATTTATCTTAGATGTTGTACTATCCAGAATATTGTTGAGTACTTGTCCATTTATTTAATGGGTACAGGGTCCAAACAAACATGGGTATTTATCTTGGATGTTGTACTGTCCAGAATATTGTTGGGTACTTGTCCGTTTATTTAATGGGTACAGGGTCCAAACATACATGGGTATTTATCTTGGAAGTTGTACTGTCCAGAATATTGTTGGGTACTTGTCCGTTTATTTAATGGGTACAGGGTCCAAACATACACGGGTATTTATCTTGGATGTTGTACTGTCCAGAATATTGTTGGGTACTTGTCCGTTTATTTAATGGGTACTGGGTCCAAACATACATGGATATTTATCTTGGATGTTGTACTGTCCAGAATATTGTTGAGTACTTGTCCGTTTATTTAATGGATACAGGGTCCAAACAAACATGGGTATTTATCTTGGATGTTGTACTGTCCAGAATATTGTTGGGTACTTGTCCGTTTATTTAATGGGTACAGGGTCCAAACATACATGGGTATTTATCTTGGATGTTGTACTGTCCAGAATATTGTTGGGTACTTGTCCATTTATTTAATGGGTACTGGGTCCAAACATACATGGGTATTTATCTTGGATGTTGTACTGTCCAGAATATTGTTGAGTACTTGTCCATTTATTTAATGGATACAGGGTCCAAACAAACATGGGTATTTATCTTGGATGTTGTACTGTCCAGAATATTGTTGGGTACTTGTCCGTTTATTTAATGGATACAGGGTCCAAACAAACATTGGTATTAATCTTGGATGTTGTACTGAGTACTTTGTTGATTAATTGGTTACTGGGTCCAAACATACATGGGTATGTACCTTGAATGTCTTATCTACCTTACGTTCTGTCCAGAATACTGTTGAGTATTTGGTCCATTGATCTATTGGTTACATGGTCCCAACATACTTGAAATTCTTGTCTGCCTTCTGTTCCGTCCAGAATACTGTTGAGTACTTGGTCTATCGATCTATTATAGGGTCCAAACATACATGAAAGTCTTGTCTGCCTTCTGTACTGTGCAGAATAATATTGTTGTACTTGGTCCATTAATTCATTGGTTATAGGGTCAAAACATACTGATCTTGCGTTGCTCTCGTTAATTTTGTGTCTGTTGTCTGCAAATGCTGTAATCTTCCTTTTGCAGAACTGGTTGTCGATTCAGATGGTAATATGGCCTTGGCAGTTCCAGATTTGGAGTATCAAGGTATCCAATGCTTATTTATTATACCCCCAGATAGGTATCTGGCGCTGTTTTGGAGTTGTGTTTGTCACATCGCGTCACGTCTCATCACACTTTTTTGTCCTGTGATGAGGCGGCATCTGGGGTATTCATCGCTCTAGTGATAGCTGTTGTTTCTGCTGTATACCGGGTCAAATGGAAAAAAAGAAAAGATGTGATGTGCATATTTCTTTTGACAAAGAAGAGTCTAACAATGCAATAGTAAATATACAAATTCTCTTGGTTTTCCTGTTGGCTTGAATGTAATTAAATGAATTATAAGAGGAGAAAATTCATCGAAGAACATTGTAGCTCAACTGCTCTCAAAGAAAACGTCGGAGTTAATGCCATAGCTCTGTTGTCATATGTGTCTTCATGTGAAAACTGACATTTTGTGATATCTGTAATTACTAAAGATATTTACTTAAACTATTGGCAGAGTTATGCCCCCTTGTTGGGCTTGGAATTTTCACCCAAAAAAAATCACCCACAGTCGAGCGTTGGCATCCACATGTGGTGCTCTTGTTGTCCGTATAGCTGGAAAAAGACTTTAATTAATTGAATGGCAAGTCCCAAGTTCCAATGAAGCAGTTACCTAATATGAAAGCAAGTGTTTTAAAAGTGCATGGAGGTAAAAATCGGACATCAGCAGAAAATTCGCATTTCAAAGTTTTACATGTAGGTTTATCAATTTTCAGGTACGTCTGCTGTTTTTAACACCCGTGAAGCTGATAATTGTGATGATGGTGATGGATATATTCCAGACATGGAGAAAGGTAATAATTTGAAATGCTTTAAATTGAACCAGTTATGAACCTGTCCGCTGAGAATGCCTTATCAAGAACTGCAATTACACGTATCGCATAGACCTTGCAAAGTCCTTGAAGTACTTGAATTTGCAAATAAGTTTTTCAATGCACAGAATCCATGAAAAGGGGTAAAAATACTTAATTATGGTCATAAAAAGATCTTGGAATTCCAAAACCTTCTTAAACCTGCTTTGTTAACCCTTTCCCAGACAACAAATTTTGGACTGGTCCAAATTGAAAGGCCCGCCTGGGTGGCTCAGTGGTGAGCATGTCGGACTCATGACCTGATGGTTGTGAGTTCGATACCCGGTTGAGGCGAACTTTCTTTCCGGCGTATTTTCGCCTCTCACCTCTGCTGAAGCATGTGAGAAAAGTAGTCGGTGGCTTTGGAAAGAAAGTTGTGTTAGTACTGGTGTGAGAAAGCCAGGAAACACGCGTCACCGACCGCCATGATATGACCTTAGCTGTTAAAGTGGCGTTAAACCCCAATACAACCAACCAACCAACCAAATTGAAAGAGTTTGCAGACGACAATTTTAAATTTGATGAAAATGGCAGAAAGGTCTCAAAACGGGTAGAAAACACTGTGGGAAAAGGAGAAATTGCTTGTTACGAGCAATTTCTCCTTTTCCCAGTGTTTTCAAAAGACTTGTACTGCAGACACGTGAAAACCAGGGCTTGTTTGGGAAAGGGTTAAGCAATTCTGATAATAAAGGACTGTTGGATTTGGCAACTGTTTGTTAGTTACTGAAAAAAGGCCAGAAAGTCCTTTAAAAGTCGTTGAAATTTTTAGGCATGTTCTATAATAACCATGAATTGGTTAAAAAACTGGAGAAATTTACAAATCTACCTAGGCTGTTAAAATGCAAGATTTAATTTCAAGTTTTTCTTAAATATATTGTCCGAGATTTAAAGATTTGGATTTTAAAATTGAAGATTTTGATACCAAGCTTTATTTTGGATGTTTCCATAGAAATCGTCCAGGTACTGTCATAGCCCTGCAGCGTCATCGTCTTGTGAAAACTTTGACATTTTGTAATATCTCTGTAATTCCTAAAGATATTTACTTCAAACTTAGGTAATTTGTTTACTCTTAAAAAGAGGAACCATACCACAAGGGCGTGTACATTATTGACAGAATTATGCCCCTTGTTTGACTTGGAATTTCCACCAAAAAAGCACACGGTGCATTAGCACTGACATGTGATGTTCTTGTTTTTATTAAAGAAAGCGCGATGTACACAATATGTATTTCTTTCAGATGCTGATCAAGATGAGTATACCTTTTAGGATGACGACGAGGATTCCCTGTCTCAAAAGCAAAGAAAGAAAAAAACAGGTAAATAATTGGTCTTCGATGATCTGTTATTACTTAAACACATTAATTTAGTATTGTTTGCAGGTCTGATTTCAGTATTTCAAACCAGCTTGATTTTTCACGAGGATATGGGCTTAGGAAACTATCTAATTTAGCAGACGAAAAAAGTTTCGGCTCTTTGAAAATGTTACTGATTGTTAAGAATTCTCACACACAGACACGTGTGTGTGTGTTTGTGTGTGTGTGTGTGTTGAAATACTGGACATCAAGTCAGATCATTTAAATACTGTCTTTATTCAGGCCATATCAACTGATTTCAATTCCACCTCCTAAATCTCTGTTTGTAACATTTCCTGAGGATTCAACTGGATTGATTTTACAATGCCACTATGCGCTTTTGTATTAAGACATAATCTGATTATCTGTCATTCCTTAAACAATGCATGACGTTTTTCTTCCGTAATTTGAAGAAGTTACATCAATACTTTGATAATTATCAGACCTGTCAATCTGTACTGGTTTAACTTTATGTAGAGCATTTTTATATATGTAGGTGCCAGTACACGGGTTGCATGGACTAGGGAGGAAATTTCAGAAGTGCATTCCTTGTTTAAAGAATACATCTTGTCACATCAGACTCCAGGGATGAAAGAGTGTCTTAAAGCAAAAGAAAAGAGCAAAGAAGCTGGAGGTTCCTTATACTTGAGACACTGGGAAACTATTAACAAAAAGTATGGAATATGATCCAAAAGGAAAAAAAGAAATGTGGTCATGTGAATAATAAAGGATACAGAAAACATTTGAAGTAATAGGTAAACAGGAACCAGTGTGCCATAATAAACAGAAAATATAACAAATGTGAAACAAGAAAGAAATACTAAGCAATAAATAGGAAACAGAATTCAAATATGTAATTGTGAACAGGGATCAGAAGAACAAATGTAAAATGAAGATAGGAAACAGAAGAATAAATAAGAGCCTACAGATTTTGTTTCTGCATTTTAAAATGTTGTTAGTTTACCATGATACTGATAGCAATTGGTGCTTTTTTTTTTTAGCTAAATTCTCACATTTTAGCCCATCTAAGCATGTGCTGATGGCTAACATGGCACATGTTATTTAACTTTTCATTGCCTAATGGCACTTCAGCAGACAACATCTGAAAATATTGAAACTAAAGAAGATAATTGCTCATAATGAGCATTATCTCCCTTTGCAACAATTTTTGCACCTACATGTTTATTTCTTTGAAATAAATTATCGTGACTTTTCAGATTTTTGCCCATATACTTGCTTAGTCATCTGCTGCAAATTTGTTGCAGGTTTTTGAAGATTTGAAGCTGTTCTTTAATATCCTTGTTGTTTTTATGCCCCCGGCCATGACTAGCTGGATGGCATGTACTGTTTACCCTCTGTGTGTGTGTTTGTGCGCCGAAATTGTGTCTGGCCTATAAATTTGTGGGATTTGAAAACTGGTTGGAATGATCTTTATGAAGAGACAATACATCACATACAAGATCCATGTCCCTAGGTCAAAGTTATACTGCAGGCTTAAACTTCATGCATAGGCAGTAATGGAAACGTCATCTTGTCCGGCCCATAACTATGTCATGCATGGTGGATTAGGTAGAAATGATTATTATTACAAGATGATGTGTGGTGTTGAAGAACCATGTTGCTAGCTGAAAGGTATCGGGCGGGGGGGGGTGTATCATTGGCCTAGTTACAACATTGTGATGGAAGAGTTGCTGGTAATGAGCAGTTCCTTGTTCCTCACAATTTATTTTACCCTCTCGGAAAAGTTTGCTTTTTATTTGACTCTTGCCCACCTTTCTGTCAATGCTTTCAGTTTGTGTCTATTCCAGACCCATAAAGTCATCTGCATGAGGGAAGTGATTAACAGAATTGTCCTCCTTTTGGAACTAAGATTTCCTGGGTGAATTTTTGCATACTACATACTAGTATGTTTCTATCTTGACCATTGGGCATGGGATTCACTGGAAACTAGTTACATGTCTTTTTGATTTTTTGACTAGCGAAGCTAGGCTATAGGCATCAAGACTGACCTATATTCAAAGTAAACAAAAAACCTCACAGTTGCCAAATACTGCCTCACAGACAATACTTCTTTCTGTTAGAAATCGTAATTCTGATATATATTGTAATTTAAACAAAAACAACTAAATCTCTACCTCTCTAAGTTGAACATGTTGTCTTACAAAGTAATTAAGTGAACAAGATGTTATTTATCAGGTACATGATCTTTGCTGATATGTAAACAGTGCTCCAGATAATTTTCAATGACATCAGTACAGTACTGATGAAAATCAAGATTAATCAGTACCAGCATATGGGGATCAGTACCAACATTTAATTAACGAGACTGATTAAAATCAAAATTGGTTTTCTTTGCATTTGCTTTTATGTAAGCATTACTGTAAAACTACATAACATTTTACCTAGTAACAGTATGATATTTACTGTACAAAGTGTAAAGCAGGTTTGTAGAAACAAATATGCAACTCATAATTTTTTTTTTTTTAAGCGATCTTTTTTTCATGCTATTTAATTTTTGGAAAAATATTTGTGCAGGATTTGACATAAATTTGTCAAATAGGGTCGCAAATAACTTCAAAACCTGTAATTTTACGCTAGAAAAGCAGATATCATAAATACTTTTGAATTCACCAGTGCTTCAGTTTTGGAGACATTTTTTCTAACTTGGCCCAAATTTGCGCTACTGGCGATCAACAGAGAGCCCATCTGGGTGCATGCGCTTTTTGCTTTTTTTTGTGCGTGATTATTCAATTTAGAGTGAGACTTATTGCACATTTATACATAAATGGGAACAGTGCTTAAGTCTTGACCAGTCTGATTTTATCTTTCAACGATTCTCAATTTTGTTAGGATTATTATACCCCCGCAAACGAAGTTTGTGGGGGGGGTATACTGGAATCAGCCTGTCGGTCGGGCGGTCGGTCTGTCCGCAAAATCTTGTCCGGACAACTCCTCCTACAGTTTCAATCCAATTCCCTTGCTACTTGGCAGAAGTGTTCCTTAGGAGCTGTAGATGTGCAAGACACACATTTTGTAAAAATTCCATCAAGAGTTATTGCCCCTGATTTGACTTAAAAATGCTTGTCCGGACAACTCCTCCTACAGTTTCTGTCTGATTCACTTTAAACTTGGCATAAGTGTTCATTAGGAGTTGTAGATGTGCAAGACGCAACTTTCGTGAAAATTCTATGAAGAATTAATGAGTTATTGCCCCTGATTCACATTTAAAATGCTTGTCCGGACAACTCCTCCTACAATTTCAGTCAGATTCGCTTTATACTTGGCAGAAGTGTCCATTTGGAGTTGTAGATGTGCAAGACGCAAATTTTGTGAAAATTCCATCAAGAATTACTGAGTTGTTGCCCCCGATTTGACTTAAAAATGCTTGTCCGGACAACTCCTCCTACAGTTTCTGTCTGATTCACTTTAAACTTGGCAGAAGTGTTCATTAGGAGTTGTAGATGTGCAAAGCACAAATTTCATGAGTGTTGGCCTAATGATTACAGAGTTATTGCCCCTAAATTGACATTGCAGAGTTATTGCCCCTGTGACATAAAATATAGGGGCGGGGGTATTTATCACCTTCAGTGATAGTGATTCTAGTTTGGTTCTGGAGATGGATTGAAATAACCTAGCCAGATGTTTCTGTGTATTCCCCGACTTTTTCGAAGCGCAAACTATTCATTCGGAACATACATGTACATAGTACGATTATCCGCTGGTCCCACGCCGTAATCGATAAAAACTTGACTAAAGCCGAGATGCAGGGTCTAATTCCGGTCCGAGCCGATTTTCCCTTTTTATTTAACGGGAAAAAATTAGAAAATCGCTCGGCAATCCCGAAGATATCTGAATGTTTGTCTGAAAAAGAGTAAGCTCCCTTCCATTGTGTACGGATTCGTACCCTATATTTTACGTAACTGGAAAAACGTTCCGTATCGAGTACGGAATTTTGTAAAAAAAGATGCGTAACAATCAGATCGTCATCCGTAAATTACGTGAATACGGACCTTATCTGGAGCACTGTAAATTAAGTGACCTATGCAAAGCAGAGAATCACTTATTCCTACACCACTGTAACATTATGAATGAATCTATTAACGGATACACCTAGGTATTAACTTGTAGCAAATGCCAGGCTATATCAACCCTCACTGGAAAGAGAACCCTTGTCATTCATTATTTAGACCATTGTGTACAGTTAAACTGTTACGCTGAACTGTTATTCTACCCTTTGAATATTAACCCTGTACCAAACAATTCCAAGTTTTAATGACACTGGGGAAGAATCCCTTTGAAAATATTGCGGGAAAAGGAGAAAATGCTGATTACCATAATTTTCTCCTTTTCTCACATTTATTTTCTGCCCTTTTGGAATCATGTTTTATCAGTTCAGCCACATTTAATTTATGGTCTGCAACAGCTTTGAATTTGGACGAGTGTAAAATTTTTGGTTTTGTAAAGAGTGTTAAATAGTTAACTACCTCTTTTGCTACTGGATACTGACTAATTGGTTGTATGGTGTTTAACGCCATTTTCAACATTATTTCAGTGATACTGCGGCGGCCACTACTGAGCACCTATCCATGCTTTCCTGGACTTTCTTTTACCATCACTACCGCAACTCAATGACCTTTTGCGGACAGTGTTGATTAAGATCAGACAGCACAGAGCGTGCAGTCTCGTGGGATCTACACTGTCCGATAAGAGGATATTTTTTTCCAAAATGTAACTTTGAAATAGCAATATTCAGGTGTTTACCATCGGCTTGAAAGTTTCATTTAACATTTTTAGCAGGTTAAATGGATTATAGTTAAACAGTAGCACGCATAGCCCCGGCAGCTCAGTCGGTAGGGTACAGGACTTTAGAACAGGAGGCCACTGGTTTGATCCCAGACTCTGCAAATTTCTTTCTGAGAATTGATGATAGTCATTGCGACAGGATTCATTTCTCTCTTTCATTTCGACGATGGTTATGTGGAAAGCAGCCAGTGGCTCGGAAAGAATATTGTGTGGAGTATTGGTAGAAGAAACTCGAGGAAAGCATGGATATATGCACTGTCCACCGCTGCATGACTGAAATAATGTTGAAAATAGGGTCAAACACCATACAAACAATCAATCAATCATATTCGCTAGTCTGTCAGTACTTTCAGTACTTCGATTTATAATGGTAATTCAAAACCTGTACCTTTACTTCAATGTTTTTTTTGTTACTATCGAGCACTTTGAATAGTCGAGCCTGCTGGCCTGGGATAGCTGTTGTTTACCATATATGATAGCAGATTATGGGAAAAGGAATTGATCATGAGCAATTTCTCTTATTCCCCTAATATTTTTCCAAAGGCATTAATTTGTATTCGCTACATCAAAACATAATGTTTGGATTCTGATTATCACCCTATCAATGTGTAACTTTTTCAACCTCAACACCTAGAGATGCATTCAAGCTCCTTTGCAGGGGACGATTTTTGAAAACTCATAATGACTATTTTCTTCACCTCGTTTTCATATGCCATTTGCATATCAAATATAAACTTGTATTTTCCACAACATTACAAAACTGTTTTAAAGTCATGTGCTGCAGAATTACTCCATAGTTTTTGAAGAGTTAAACCATGAAGGTTCAGACAAGAGCTGTGCCGCCTGAAATGAAGTGAAATCTCTACTGTCTAGTGTTTAAAAGCATTGGATTTTTTGTCTGCCAATTCACTGTATTGGACTTATTAGTTACACCTGAGTGGCTTATCCATTTTGGAGTTTGATATCAGTAAGAATTTTCATTTACAGTGTTGTGTATTACAGTTAAGCCTTTCAATAAAATAATGAAAGCATTTGTAATTATTGTCTCTTTGTAGATTTTTTATATGTCCATCTTTCGAAGAAGACAGGCATATAGCTTTGCACAGGTCGGTCCGTAGGTAGATCAGACCTTGTCCCAGTGATAACTCGAGTTCTATATGACCCTTAAGTCTCAAACTTCATATGGTTGTTGCTAATGATGAGTAGAAGACCCCTATTGATTTTGGTATTAATACATCAAAGGTCAAGGTTAGAAGGCCACATACAAGTATTATGGCAAATTATATATATTTAATGTTTACACTCGTGTTTCTTAAGTGATCTTCAAACTTCATGATAATGTTTATAGCCATAACCTCTCAGCAAAGTTTTATGCCTATTGCCTGTAGGTCAAGACTTGTGACCCGTTCAACGGTTGAATCGTCATAAAATGCCAGATTTGACTCTGTTCACACTTGAGCATCTTCATTTACACTTGAGCATCTTCATTTCTTACATGAGTAATTTCTGTCTGATTGGTTTGAAACTTGCACAGCTTGTTTTAATCCAAACTGATACACAAGGTTAATGACAATTAGGTTATTTACAGCATGTGTTGGACGGATACTGT
The DNA here is from genome assembly GCA_945859785.2 of Tridacna gigas. Classification (NCBI taxonomy): domain Eukaryota; kingdom Metazoa; phylum Mollusca; class Bivalvia; order Cardiida; family Cardiidae; genus Tridacna; species Tridacna gigas. Next base: position 36,676,648 of record OX244029.2, read on the forward strand.
TTAATCTAGAATTATGTGACATAATATGTCTTAAGAGAAATGGTAGTCGGGTTAGCGACTTGGAGACATGTTGGTCCTTGTCCTTTCTTGACCTTTTTCCTCATAGAAGCAGGATTTGACTGGTCTGAAATTTAAAATGTTGGAAAACATTGTGGGAAAAGGAGAAATTATTCATAATGAGCAATTTCCTCTTTTCCCACAATGTTTTGTACTCTGTCAGAAACTTAAAGCATTTTTTGTCCCATATTTTTGCCAGATGCCTTCAAATGAGAAGACCCTGAAAACTGCGTATCACACAAAGGGTTAAATAGATAATCCTTTTAATATGATGGTACAGCATTTTGTATAAAAACTTGTAAACATAATGTTTAAATGTCATATATAGTTCAAGTAAATTTTCTAATAAAAGTGCCCAAGAAATTAGTCCAAGTAAAATAACCAACTAATAAGTCCAAATAAAATGCCCAACTAGTGCCCATTCGTTAGAATACTTTACAAATACCCAAGAATAAGTTACCAAGAAAGTTTTTAATGAACTACCCATCATATGGTCATTCGTTGGTACGGTCGTCCGTCCGTGAACAATCACTTAAAAAATCTTCTCCTCTGAAACCGCCCAACAGATTTCAGTGAAACTTCACAGAAATGATCCTTAGGTGATGCACTTTCAAAATACTTCAAAGATTTGAATTCCATGAAGAACTCTGGTTGCCATGGCAACCGAGAGAAAAAACTTGAAAAATCTTCTTGTCCCAAACCGTAAGGGCTAGAGCTCTCATATTTGGCATGTAGCATCATCTAGTGGCCCTCTACCAAAATACTTCAAATTATGGCCCTAGTGTTGAAAATGGCCCTATGTTGTGGGTTCTCGGATTTCACATAGAGATAAAGAAGGAAATCTTTAAAAATCTTCTTGTCCCAAACCATAAGGGCTAGAGCTCTCATATATGGCATGTAGTATCATCTAGTGGCCCTCTACCAAAATACTTCAAATAATGGCCCTAGTGTGGAAATTGGCCCTATGTTGTGGGTTCTCGGTTTTCACATAGAGATAAAGAAGGAAATCTGTAAAAATCTTCTTGTCCCAAACCGTAAGGGCTAGAGCTTTCATATTTGGCATGTAGCATCATCTAGTGGCCCTCTACCAAAATACTTCAAATTATGGCCCTAGTGTTGAAAATGGCCCTATGTTGTGGGTTCTCGGATTTCACATAGAGATAAAGAAGGAAATCTTTAAAAATCTTCTTGTCCCAAACCATAAGGGCTAGAGCTCTCATATATGGCATGTAGTATCATCTAGTGGCCCTCTACCAAAACACTTCAAATTATGGCCGTAGTGTTGAAAATGGCCCTATGTTGTGGGTTCTTGGATTTCACATAGAGATAAAGAAGGAAATCTGTAAAAATCTTCTTGTCCCAAACCTTAAGGGCTAGAGCTCTCATATTTGGCATGTAGCATCATCTAGTGACCCTCTACCAAAATACTTCAAATTATTGCCCTAGTGTTGAAAATGGCCCTATGTTGTGGGTTCTCGGATTTCACATAGAGATAAAGAAGGAAATCTTTAAAAATCTTCTTGTCCAAAACCATAAGGGCTAGAGCTCTCATATATGGCATGTAGTATCATCTAGTGGCCCTCTACCAAAATACTTCAAATTATGGCCGTAGTGTGGAAATTGGCCCTATGTTGTGGCTTCTCGGATTTCACATAGAGATAAAGAAGGAAATCTGTAAAAATCTTCTTGTCCCAAACCTTAAGGGCTAGAGCTTTCATATTTGGCATGTAGCATCATCTAGTGGCCCTCTACCAAAATACTTCAAATTATGGCCCTATGTTACGGGTTCTCGGATTTCACATAGAGATAAAGAAGGAAATCTGTAAAAATCTTCTTGTCCCAAACCTTAAGGGCTAGAGCGTTCATATTTGGCATGTAGCATCATCTAGTGACCCACTACCAAAATACTTCAAATAATGGCCCTAGTGTTGAAAATGGCCCTATGTTGTGGGTTCTCGGATTTCACATAGAGATAAAGAAGGAAATCTTTAAAAATCTTCTTGTCCCAAACCATAAGGGCTAGAGCTCTCATATATGGCATGTAGTATCATCTAGTGGCCCTCTACCAAAATACTTCAAATAATGGCCCTAGTCTGGAAAATGGCCCTATGTTGTGGGTTCTCGGATTTCACATAGAGATAAAGAAGGAAATCTGTAAAAATCTTCTTGTCCCAAACCTTAAGGGCTAGAGCTTTCATATTTGGCATGTAGCATCATCTAGTGGCCCTCTACCAAAATACTTCAAATTATGGCCCTAGTGTTGAAAATGGCCCTATGTTGTGGGTTCTCGGATTTCACATAGAGATAAAGAAGGAAATCTGTAAAAATCTTCTTGTCCCAAACCTTAAGGGCTAGAGCTTTCATATTTGGCATGTAGCATCATCTAGTGACCCTCTACCAAAATACTTCAAATTATGGCCCTAGTCTTGAAATTGGCCCTATGTTGTGGGTTCTCGGATTTCACATAGAGATAAAGAAGGAAATCTGTAAAAATCTTCTTGTCCCAAACCGTAAGGGCTAGAGCTCTCATATTTGGCATGTAGCATCATCTAGTGGCCCTCTACCAAAATACTTCAAATTATGGCCCTAGTGTTGAAAATGGCCCTATGTTGTGGGTTCTCGGATTTCACATAGAGATAAAGAAGAAAATCTTTAAAAATCTTCTTGTCCCAAACCATAAGGGCTAGAGCTCTCATATATGGCATGTAGCATCATCTAGTGGCCCTCTACCAAAATACTTCAAATAATGGCCCTAGTGTTGAAATTGGCCCTATGTTGTGGGTTCTCGGATTTCACATAGAGATAAAGAAGGAAATCTGTAAAAATCTTCTTGTCCCAAACCGTAAGGGCTAGAGCTTTCATATGGGGCATGTAGCATCATCTAGTGACCCTCTACCAAAATACTTTAAATTATGGCCCTGGTGTTAAAAGTTGACCCTATGTTGTGGGTTCTCGGATTTCACATAGAGATAAAGAAGGAAATCTTTAAAAAATCTTCTTGTCCCAAACCATAAGGGCTAGAGCTTTCATATTTGGCATGTAGCATTATGGTGTTGAGCTGAGTTGCATTTCAGGTGAGCGATTTAGGACCATCGTGATCCTCTTGTACCTTGTGTACGCTCTAGAGGCCTTATTTTCAGTACGATCCTCATGAAACTTGGTCAGAATGTTTGTCTTGATAAAATCTCGGAAGAGTTTGAAATTGGGTCATGTGGGGTCAAAAAGTAGGTCACTAGGTCAAATCTTCGAAAAACCTTGTGTACGCTTAAGAGGCCACATTTTCAGTCCAATCCTCATGAAACTTGGTCAGAATGTTTGTCTTGATAAAATCTCGGACGAGTTTGAAATTGGGTCATGTGGGGTCAAAAAGTAGGTCACTAGGTCAAATCTTCGAAAAACCTTGTGTACGCTATAGAGGACACATTTTCAGTCAGATACTTGTGAAATTTGGTCAGAATGTTTGGCCTATTGACTCAGGTGAGCGATCCAGGGCCATCATGGCCCTCTTGTTTTCTAAAGGCTTCTTTCCCAGGGTCGTTAAAAGGCAACATTGTGCAGTAAAGGGTTAACAGACTGTAACTCTCACCAGACAACAATATTTTAGGCTCTCGAATTTAAAGGATTTGCAGACGACAGGTTGAATCTGGCTCAAATGATGGGATTTCTTTCGAAAAGGGTAAAAAAGATTATGGGAAAATGAAAAAATGCTATTTGCTGGGGATTTTTGGGTACAATGTACTTAAACAGAGAAGATCCAGGAGCTGACATGTTTTGTTTGTCAGATCTTGATATAAGCTATCCACAGTTTGAGCAAATTAAGATATCGATCACAGAGGCAAAAATGGCATTATATTCACACAGCATGTGCTTAACCCTTTACCACACAATCCTGAGTTTTAACAACCCTGGGAAAGAGGCCTTTTGAAATCATGGTAGGAAAAGGAGAAAATGCTGGTCACCAGCATTTTCTCCTTTCCCCACAATGTTTCTACCCAATCAAAGACAAATTCCTTCATTTGAGCCACATTTAAATTGTTGTCTGCAAATGCTTTCAATTTGAACAAGTCAACATTTTTGTCGTTTGGTAAAGGATCAAGATGTTCCCTAAACAATCCTGTGTGTTTACAATCTCTTGATTTTAGTTTTTGTATGTTTACAGTATCTTCTCTAAATTCTCTCAACGTAGACCAGTCTTAAGTTTTGTTGTCTGGTAATGAGTTAAGTCGTTACCAATACAATCCTGAGTTTTAAAGATCCTAAAAGAAAACATTGTGGGAAAAGGAGAAAATGCCAGTAACCAACATTTTCCCCTTTTTAGCTCCACTGGCCAAAGGCCAGCGGGCTTATGTCATGGCCCGGTGTCTGTCGTGCGTGCGTGCGTGCGTCCGTGTGTGCGTGCGTGCGTCCGTCCGTCCGTGCGTTAACTTTTATTTCAAACATCTTCTTCTCTGAAACTACCCATCCAATTTTCATGAAACTTCACAGAAATGATCCTGCCATGGTCCTCTTCAGAATTTCTTGAAAGAATTTGATTCCTTCAAAAACTCTGGTTGCCATGGCAACAAAACTGAAAAATATTCGAAATCTTTAAAAATCTTCTTGTCTGAAACCATAAGGCGTAGGGCTACCAAATTTGGCATGTAGCTTTATGTAGTAGACCTCTATCATGTTTCTTCAAATTATAGCCCTGGGGTCAAAATTGGCTCTGCCCCAGGGGTCACAAGTTTTACATAGGCTTATATAGAGAAAACTTTAAAAATCTTCCTGTACCTAGCCATAAGGCCTAGAGCTACCAAATTTTGCATGTAGCTATATCTAGTGGGCCTCTACCAAGCGGGCCAAAATTTTAGCCCTGGGGTCAAAATTGGCCCCGTTGCAGGGGTCACAAGTTTTACATGGACGTACATAGTGACAACGAAATCTTCCAGTACCTAGCCATAAGGCCTAGAGCTACCAAATTCTGCATTTAGCTTGATCTAGTGGGGGTCTACCAAAAGTGACCAAATTACAGTCCTGGGGTCAATTTGGCCTCATGCTGGGGGGGTGGGGGGGGGGGTCACAAGATTTACATGGGCTCATACAGGGAAAACTTTTAAATCTTGGTGTACATAGACATAAGGCTTAGGGCTACCAAGTTCTGCATAATTATAGCACTATCTAGTGGACAACTACAAAGAGGGCCCAAGTTACAACCCTAGGATCAAGTTCGGCCCTGCACCAGGGGTCACAAGTTTTACATGAGTTTATGGATTGAAAACTTCCGAAAACGTCTTGTTACTAGCCATAAGGCCAAGAACTCCCAAATTTGGTCATAAACATGTGCTTAACTGCAAACCCAAGGGCTACCAAATCTGGATCACTTTCGATTTTTTTTTTAAATTAGCCTTGCATCAGGGGTCTTATGTTTTACGGAGGCTTCATATGGACGGAACTTGAAAATCACCTTATTTATAACCATACAGACTTGTATTATTTTGGCATGTGGTTTTATCTTGTGGACCTCTACCAGTGTTCAAGTAATTATCGCTCTGGGATCAAAAATGGCTTTGCCCTGCGGGTCTCAGCTTTCACATGGGCTTTTACAGAGAAAACTTTGTAAGTCTTCATTTTGAAACCATTTGGCTCAGAATTGAAATGTTTAGTATTTATGGTTTATATTTCTAAGCCAGTGGAGCGATACAGGGCCATCATGGCCCTCTTGTTCTACAGTGTTTTCTACCATACCAAAGACAGAAATTATCACTGGAGCTATATTTAATTTGTGGTCTGCAACCTACTCTCAGTTTGATTATGTGTAAAATTTTGCCATTTGATAAAGAGTTAAGTGTGATTTTTAGTTAGGCTGTTTTCGAAGAAAACATTAACCCTTTCCCAAACAAGCCCTGGTTTTCATGTGTCTGCAGTACAAGTCTTTTGAAAACACTGTTGGAAAAGGAGAAATTGCTCGTAATGAGCAATTTCTCCTTTTCCAACAGTGTTTTCTACCCTTTTTGAGAACTTTCTGCCATTTTCATCAAATTTAAAACTGTTGTCTGCAAACTCTTTCAATTTGGACCAGTCCAAAATCTGTCGTTTGGGAAAGGGTTAAGGCATCGTTGTAGCCATGGTGCCCCTGTGCAAAAATTTTGACATTTTGTAGTGTTTCGAAAACATTGTGGGAAAAGGAGCAAATGCTGGTAACAAGCATTTTCTGCTTTTCCCACGGTATTTTAGATACTGTTTCAGAGACAAATTCTATCGTTTGAGGCATAATTAATCAGTCACTTTCAAGTACATGTACTTTCAATAAGGACCAGTCTAAAATTATGTTGTTTGGTGAAGAGTTAAGCAACACCATGTTTAAAAAATATGCTATGCAGGATTGTAAATAGTTGTATATACTTAGGCCATGCTCTCTGAAAAGGGGGGCTTAATGCATCTGCAAAAAGTATCGATCCAGATCAGCCTGCGCAGGCTTACCTTGGCCGAAACTTTTTGCTATTGGTCAATATGCTGCATGTCAAAGGACCATTCTACCTCATGATACCGTCAATTGTTATACAAAATTAATTCTGTGGATCAATAGCTCTGTGATAACCTGCTTGGCATCTTCATTAAGTGCCTGTTTGCCAGAGCATGGCTCACTTGTAAAATAAAACCTGAAATTTTAAGTCTTAGTTTGCTAAGCAAAATTTTGACAAGATGGTTTGAAACAGTATACCATTAACCCTGTAATAGTTGATCAATTAATGTCTTGTGACACTGAGGAAGAGGGCTTTATGCTTAAACCTTTACCAGACGACAGAATTTTAGCCTTGTCCAAATTGAAAGCATTTGCAGACGACAATTTCAGTGTGGCTCAAATGGTGTGATTTTTCTCAATAGGGTAGAAATCATTGTGGGAAAAGGAGAAAATGCTGGCCACCAGTGGTAAAATTTTGCAGTATGATAGATTCATCGTACGAACCGCTGGGAGGGCGAGGTGGCAACATGACTTGCCACAGAAGTGAACAAATTTCCAAGTCCCCTGCCAACTGACCATACAACTAATAATGTATACTGGTACTGAAATAGGCTGAAAGGACTCAGTTAAAAAATAACAGTGTTAGCCAAGAAAATAGTTAGAACCCAATGTATACTATTGAGAGAATACATGGATCCGTGGAGATAAGATAAACCGTCTCCATTGGTTACTGTTGCTATAGGCTCCCAAGCTTTCGCAGTTTACATGTATACAGTATAACGGAAAGACTAGTTACGCGGTGCCGTCATGACGGATTCTCTTGACAAAATTCTGGAAAATTTTGCTTTATCATACTTGCCTGCCGATGTTAAAGTCTCGGGAAGGAATTTAGAGAGAGGACTAAACTATTATACACAAGGATATGTGCATGACGTGCGAATTTCGAAAGCTACAGACGACGAAATACTTGTTTCTGCCAAGTGCTGGCGTTCAATGAGAAAGAATGAAGCACCTCATAAACTTCAGTTTGGCGTAAAAAATGGTGCAATCAAAGATGCTTTTTGCTCTTGTAAGCCTGGGTAAATTGTCTTTGAATTTTATTTGATAATTTCAGTGGAATATGAGTAATGCGATACATTTTATGCATTGTCTAAGTCAACAGAGACGGAAGGATTTTTAGTCTTCATAACTCTTGACCAAACAGTCTTAGGTTTTTACGACACTGACAAACAGTGCATTTGGAAGCAAAATGGCGAAAGGGGTAAATGCTGGTTACATGTATTTTCACCTTTTCACAGAAGAACTTCCAGCCTATCAAAAAAGACATGTTACCCCAATATTTGAACCATATTTTATGATAATAGGTAACCGTCTGCAACTGCTTTTGGAGATGTCCAAAATTCTGTCGCTTGGCAGTTGTTCAGATTCGTTTTCAGGTTAAGGGAAAACCCGACGTTTTATGATTTTAATGTGCTGCCAATTAACAAATTTGTCGGTAGATGGTTGTTTGTTTAATCTTGATAAGGGGTGGTCGGGTGTGATAAGCAGGCACGTCGGTTTACAGTTAGACACGCGACCTACTAAATAACAGTTCGCTGGCAAACGGCCGACAAACCCTTTGAAATTAAGATTCGGTAATCCTATTAAATCTTGCCAAATCAAAGTTTGATTTAAGTAATTTGTCTTTTGAACAGAATCTTCCCTTAGTCATAGTCCGTTTCACTATTTACATTAACATACTTAGAGAGGATAACAAGTAAACTTACATAGATCTATAAATTTTGCGGTTACACTTTCTGTGTCAAGATGAAATTTAAGTAGGAGACAGTGTAGACACACGGTCAAAATGCTTGTTCTCTGAAGTTTGATCTTTATGTAGACATTCAGCATTTTGTTTCTTCACTAACTGCGACATAAGATCCAACCAGAACTTAGTAACTTGATGATGAATAGTTTGTGCAGAGGTTATTAAACTGCATTAGATATGAATATACTTCATTGAAACCCATTACCAAAAAATCCTGTATTTTAGCGACCTGAGAATAAAGATTTTCGAATCCAGTGTGGGAACGTAAGAAAACTTTGATAGCCTGCATTCCTCCTTTTTAGCTCACCTTAGCACAACGTGCTAAAGGTGAGCTATTGTGATCGCCCTATGTCCGGCGTCCGGCGTCCGTCGTCTGTCGTCCGTCGTCCATCAACAATTTCTTTAAACATCTTCTTCTCCTAAACCACTGGGCCAATCTTGATGAAACTTGGCAGGGATGTTCCTTGGGTGAAGCTCTACCAAAATTGTTCAAAGAATTGAATTCCACCCACAACTCTGGTTGCCATGGCAACAAAAAGGAAAAAAAAGCAAAATCTTTGAAAATCTTCTTCTCTGAAACGAGAAGGCGCAGAGCTTTGATATTTGGTATGTAGCATCTCCTAGTGGACCTCTACCAAGTTTATTCATTTGATGCCCCCGGGGTCAAAAATGGCCCCGCCCCGGGGGTCACAAGTTTGAGCATAGTAACAAAGAAGGAAAACTTTAAAAATCTTCTTCTCTGAAACTTGAAGGTGTAGAGCTTTGATATTTGGCACGTAGCATCTCCTAGTGGACCTCTACCAAGTTTGTTCATATGATGCCCCTGGGGTCAAAACTGGCCCCGCCCTGGGGGTCACAATTTCCAACATAGGAATAAAGAAGGAAAACTTTAAAAATCTTCTTTTCTAAAACTAGAAGGCATAGAGCTTTGATATTTGGCATGAAGCATCTCCTAGTGGACCTCTACCAAGTTTGTTCATATGATGCCCCTGGGGTCAAAACTGGCCCCGCCCCGGGGGTCACAATTTCAAACATAGGAACAAAGAAGGAAAACTTAAATTTTTTTTTCTCTTAAATGGGAAGGCATAGAGCTTTGATATTTGGTATGTAGCATCTCCTAGTGGACTTCTATCAAGTTTGTTCCAAGGATGCTGCTTGGGTCAAAACTGGCCCAGCCCCTGGGGTCACAAGTTCGAACATAGGAACAAAGAAGGAAAACTTTAAAATCCTTCTTTTCTGAAACCGAAAGGTGTGGAGCTTTGATATTTGGTATGTTGCATCTCAGAGTGGACCTCTACCAAGTTTGTTCATATGATGCCCCTGGGTCAAAACTGGCCCCGTCCTGGGGGTCACAAGTTCGAAGGTAGGAACAAAGAAGGAAAACTTTAAATTTCTTTTTCTCTTAAACGGGAAGGTGTAGAGCTTTGATATTTGGTATGTAGCATTTCCTAGTGGACCTCTACCAAGTTTGTTCATATGATGCCCCTGGGTCAAAACTGGCCCAGCCCCGGGGGTCACAAGTTCGAACATAGGAACAAAGAAGGAAAACTTTAAAATTCTTCTTTAAAACTGGAAGGCGTAGAGCTTTGATATTTGGTATGTAGTGATTCTCTTCTAAGTTTGCTTGCCCATCTAAGCGCAACAAGTTCATTGAGTTCAAAATTGGGTCATCTTGGGTCATAAACTAGGTCACTAGGTCAAATTAAAGAAATACCTTGTTGGCACTCTCGAGGCCACATTATTTGCTCATTTGCCTTGAAAATTAGCTAGAAAGTTTGTCTTTATAAAGTCTCACATAAGATTAATTTGGGTCAACTTGGGTCATAAACTAGTTCACTGGGTCAAATTAAAGAAATACCTTGTTTGCACTCTGGAGGCCACATTTATTGCTTAAATGACCTGAAATTTGGCCAGAATGTTTGTCTTGATGAAATACCAGATGAGTTTGGATTTGGGTCACCTGGAACCATAAACTAGGTCACTAGGTCAAAATAAAGAAATACCTTGTGGGCTCTCTAGAGGCCACATTCTTTGCTTAATTGCCTTGAAAATTGGTCAGAATGTTTGTTTTTGTAAAATCTCACATGAGTCTGAATTTGGGTCAACTGGGGTCATAAACTAGGTCACTTGGTCAAATTAAAGAAATAGCTAGTGGGCACTCTAGAGGCCACATTTATTATTCATTTGATTTGAAAATTGGTTAAAATGTTTCTTTTGATATAGTCAAAGACCAGTTCAAATTTGGGTCATCTGGGGTCATAATCTAGATCACCAGGTCAAATTAAAGAAATATCTTTCGGGCACTCGAGGCCACATTTTTTGCTCAATTGACTTGAAAATTGGTCAGAATGTTTGTCTTCATGAAATATGAGTTTGAAATTGGGTCACCTGCGGTCAAAAACTAGGTCACATGGTCAAATTAAAGAAAAACCTTAAAGGCACTCTACTAAGGTGAGCGACCCAGGGCCATCATGGCCCTCTTGTTACACAATATTTCCTACCCTTTCCAAAAAGAAAAAAAAAAAAAGATCCCTGCAACTGAGTCAGATGAAAGAAATCAACAACACCTTTCAATATTTGGGTTTGTTTAAATTTACTTTTTGTCTAAATTTAGATGTTGGTTAATTAATTAATCAATTAATTAATTAATAAGTCTGTCATTAATTTCTTTTAACCCTTTCTCCACCACCCACCCCATGTATTAAACATATCTATATGCCTAGGTTTAACTAGCATGGATACGTTGTTTGAATAGAGTTGCTAAAACTCTCTGCACATTATACGATTTGTTAATCATAATCTTTCTCTGCACAATTATATCGAGATGACGGTTATAGGGCAATGTACAGTTACTGTCCTCCTAACCAGATGCTGCATTTAACCCTTCCCCATGCACATCTTTAACCATTTTCTGAATTACGAGCCTTTTATAGACCAAATAAATCTGAACTACCGAATGTCTCACACGTAAACTGTCGTTTGTTTGTGAGCCAAAATGGCGGATAGTAACGCAAAGCATCGGGCAGAAAAAATGCGACGACCTGATTGGTCAAATATCGATTTCCACGGATCCATGTATAGATTGAAAGCACTTTATCCTAAGACAGCTTATAGGCTGAAAGCACTCTATTCAAAGATAGCAATGTTTACCAAGAAAATAATTAGAATCTCAGTTATCAGTGTTTTTAGCTCACCTGAGCACGAAGTGCTAAGGTAAGGTATTTTGATCGGCCATTGTCTGGCATCCATCTGGCCGGCTGTCCGTCCGTCTGTCCACAATTCCTTTAAACATCTTCTCCTCCTAAACCGCTGGGCCAATCTTGATGAAACTTGGCAGGGATGTTCCTTGGGTGAAGCTCTACCAAAGTTGTTCAAGAGATTGAATTCCACCCATAACTCTGGTTGCCATGGCAACAGAAAGGAAAAAAATAGCAGAATCTTTGAAAATCTTCTCTGATTCTAGAAGGCATAGAGCTTTGATATTTGGTATGTAGCATCTCCTAGTGGATCTCTACCAAATTTGTTCATATGATGCCACTAGGGTCAAAACTGGCCCTGCCCTGGGGGTCACAAGTTTGAACAAAGGAACAAAGAAGGAAAATTTTAAAATTCTTCTTTTCTAAACCTGGAAGGCATAGAGCTTTGTTATTTGGTATGTAGTGAACCTGTTCTAAGTTTGGTAGCCCACCTGAGCACAACATGATCAGTCAGTTCGAAATTAGGTCACCTGGGGTCATAAACTAAGCCACTAGGTCAAATTAAAGTAATACCTTGTGGGCACTCTAGAGGCCACATTTATTGCTCAAATGACCTGAAATTTGGTCAGAATGTTTGTATTGATAAAATCTCACAGGAGTTTAAATTTGGGTCATTTGGGGTCTTAAATTAGGTCACTAGGTCAAATTAAAGAAATACCTTGTGTGCTCTGTAAATGCCACATTTATTGTTCAATTGATTTGAAACTTGGTTAAAATGTTTGTCTTGATGAAATCTAGGATGAGTTCAAAATTGGGTCACCTGGTGTCATAATCTAGGTCACTAGGTCAAATTAAAGAAATACTTTTAGGACACTCTAGAGGCTACATTTCGTGCTTAATTGACTTGAAAATTGGTCAGAATGTTTGTCTTGATAACATCTCAGATGAGTCAGAATTTGGGTCAGCTGGGATCATAAACTAGGTCACTAGGTCAAATTAAAGAAATACCTTGTGGACACTGTAGAGGCCATATTTTTTGCTCAATTGACTTGAAGATTGTTCAGAATGCTTGTCCTCATAAAATCTCTTTAAAAAATCTAGGATGAGTAAATTGGGTCACCGGGGTCATAATCGAGGTAACTAGGTTAAATTAAAGAAATACCTTGTGGTCACTCTTGAGGCCACATATCTTGCTCAATTGACTTGAAAATTGGTCAGAATGTTTGTCTTGATAAAATATTGGATGAGTTTGAAATTGGGCCTAACATCATAATTAATTATTTGACACGTAGTACTTTCAATTATGACCCTGGAGTGAAATTCCGCCTATTGACTCAGGTGAGCGATCCAGGGCCATCATGGCCCTCTTGTCTTTATATTGTATTATGTATTGTTGTATCTTCCCACAGTATTTTAGATACTGTTTCAGAGACAAATTCTATCATAGGATTTGACTCTGAAAGTTGGTCGGAATCTGAAAGGTTCCTGTAAGAGAAAGGAGATCTGTGGCAGACCAGTATTGTGTAATATGTTGTATGCTGTATTATGAAGTCTGGTAACTATAAAAGTTTAGATGTATTTAACCTTAGCGGGTTGCTATGATGTACATGTATGTTGTATTTCATTGTTTATTTTGTATTCTCATCAATTCTTTACCAGATCGTAAAATTTAGGATTGATTGTATGGTGTTTAACCCTTTACCAAACGACAAAATTTAGACTGGTCCAAATTGAAAGCAGTTGCAGACCACAAAATAAATGTTATCAAAAAATTGAACTTTGTTTTCGGAAGGGCAGAAAACATTGTGGGAAAAGGAGAAAATGCTGGTTACCAGTATTTTCTCCTTTTCTCACAATATTTTTAGCTGTACTGGCTGAAAGCCAGCAGAGCTTATGTCATGGCGGGGTTTCCGTCGTCCGTCCGTCCGTCTGTCTGTGTCTGTCCGTCCGTTAGTCTTTTTCTTGTTTACGCGATAAAGTCTGCATTTGTTGCCGGATTTTCATGAAACTTGCACAGTTTGTTTATCTCATCAATAGCTTCAACCCTATTGAATGTGAAAAAAATCCAGCAAACAGTATGGGAAAAGTAGCCATTTCAAGTTGAAAATTTCCAGTTCTTGTTTACGCGATAAAGTCTGCAAATAACTTCAGATTTTCGTGAAACTTGCACAGTTTGTTTATTTCATCAATAGCTTCAACCCTATCGACTTTGAAAAAAATCCAATAAATAGTATGGGAAAAGTAGCCATTTAAAGTTGAAAATTTAAATTTTCTGTTCTTGTTTACACAATAAAGTCTGTATTTCTGGTCAGATTTTCATGAAAATCACACAGTTTGTTTATCTCATCAGTAGCTTCAACCCTATTGATTTTGAAAAAAAAATCGAAGAAACAATGTGGGAAAAGTAGCCATTTCATGTTGAAAATTTCCAATTCTTGTTTACATGATAAAGTCTGCATTTGTAATCAGATTTTTGTGAAATTCACCCAGTTGTTTTGTCTCATCAACAGCTTGAATCCTATTGATTTTGAAAAAAAATCCAAGAAACAATGTGGGAAAAGTAGCCATTTTTTTTTGTTGAAAATTTGTCTTTTTGCATCATGAATTCATAATGTATGCTAGCATAAAAGCAAGATTTAATTCCCTGCCAGTACAGCATATTCAGGCCCTTCAGGGCCTTCTAGTTATAAGGCTTCTATTGCGGGGTCCTTAAAAGTCAGGATTGTGTGGTAAAGAGTTAATGCCGTTTTCAACATTATTTCAGTTACATCACAGTGGCCAGTGCACCTATTTATGCTTTCCTGGAGTTTCTTTTTACCAGTACTCTGCACAGTATTCTTTCCAAGCCACTGGCTGCTTTGAGTGCTTTCCCACATAAACATTGTCGAAACAATGGTCAGCAGGATAAAATGTAGGACTGGTTCATACAGGAAGCATTTGCAGATGACAGTTTTAATACTGCTCAGTTGATAGGATGTGTCTGGGAAATGGTGGAAAGCATTGTATGAAAAGGGAAAAAAAATGCTGGTTAGCATCTGAACTCATTACAAGCATTATATCCTTTTCCCACAGTGTTTTTAAAATCCTCTTTCCTCAGTGTCGTTAAAACAGAATTATTTAGTATAGGGTTAACTCTTTACCACACAATCCCAAGCTTTAAGGACCCGGAAGGAATAGCCTTTTGAAAACTTTGTGGGAAAAGGAGAAAATGCTGGTATCCAGCATTTTCTCCTTTTCTCCCAAGGTTTACTACACTTTCACATACAGCTACCATCATATTAGCTACATGTAGTTTGTTATCTTCAAAAGCTTTCAAATTCCAACAAGTCTAAAGTGTTGTTGTGCTGTAAAGAGTCGACTCATTACATTCTGAAACAAAGTTTTGCAGCAGACCATATTGATACATTCGCCACAGACAACCATCACTATTGTGATTGGCAATTTCTGATGCTATTATTAGCTCCACTGGCCGAAGGCCAGCGGGCTTATGTCATGGCCCGGTGTCCTCCGTGCGTCCGTCCGTCCGTCCGTGTGTTAACTTTTATTTCAAACATCTTCTTCTCTGAAACTACCCATCCAATTTTCACGAAACTTCACAGAAATGATCCTGCCATAGTCCTCTTCAGAATTTCTTGAAAGAATTTGATTCCTTCAAAAACTCTGGTTGCCATGGCAACAAAACTGAAAAATATTCGAAATCTTTAAAAATCTTGCTGTCTGAAACCATAAGGCATAGGGCTACCAAATTTGGCATGTAGCTTTATGTAGTAGACCTCTATCAAGTTTCTTCAAATTATAGCCCTGGGGTCAAAATTCGCTCTGCCCCAGGGGTCACAAGTTTTACATAGGCTTATATAGAGAAAACTTTAAAAATCTTCCTGTACCTAGCCATAAGGCATAAGCTACCAAATTTTGCATGTAGCTATATCTAGTGGGCCTCTACCAAGCAGGCCAAAATTTTAGCCCTGGGGTCAAAATTGGCCCTGCCGCAGGGGTCACAAGTTTTACATGGGCTTACATAGTGACAGCTTAAGAAATCTTCCTGTTTTGATTTTTTTTTCGAAATTAGCCTTGCCTCAGGGGTCTTATGTTTTACAGAGGCTTCATATGGACAAAACTTGAAAATCACCTTATTTATAACCATACAGCATAGACTTGTATTATTTTGGCATGTGGCTTTATCTTGTGGACCTCTACCAGGGTTCAAGTAATTAAAGCTCTGGGATCAAAAATGGCTTTGCCCTGCGGGTCTCAACATTCACATGGGCTTTTACAGAGAAAACTTTGTAAGTCTTCATTTTGAAACCATTTTGGCTCAGAATTGAAATGTTTAGTATTTATGGTTTATATTTCTAAGCCAGTGGAGCGATACAGGGCCATCATGGCCCTCTTGTGTTACTTTCTTCTTACGCTACGATGTCTTCTCAGGTCATGACATTGTGTAGATTGTCCTGAGTGTCCAAGGATGTTATTGAAGTTTGAACTACTTTGAGGCATCTAATGTGGTCATAATGTGTTTAACCCTTCACCATGCAATCCCAAGATTTAACGACAAGCAGCAGAGGACTTGTGAAAACACAGTGGGAAAAGAAGAAAATGCTGGTAACCAGCATTTTCTCCTCTGCCTACAGTGTTTTCTACCCTTTCAAAGATGGATGCGATCATTCATATGAGTCAGAATTAATTAGTCTGCTGCAAATGCTGTCTGTATGGAATAGTCTAAAGTTTTACTGTAAAGAGCTAAATCTTTTCTTCTGTTGGGTATCTTATTTTTACAAGAATGATGTCAAAGTTGGCTGCTGTATATGCATTGCAAGAAATAATAACGAGTTTAACCTTTTACCACACAATCCCATGTGTTGATCACGCTAGGCAAAAGACCTGTGAAAACTTCTTTTGAAATGGGGATAATGTGTGTAAACGATGTTTTCTTTCCTTTTTTAGGACCCTAGAGACGAAGGCACATAAAAATGTTAATGGAGAAAATGCATGTATATCATGTTTTCGCTCATTTCTAATCATTTGATTGTATTTAACCCTATGGGTGATGAGTGTATATTTCAGTCAATGATATCATTGCAATTAGATACATGTATGTAGGTTTTGATCAGAAATATTCATTCAATTTCTTAACTCTTTACCAAACAACAAAATTTTAGACCAGTCCAAATTGAAAAATAAATGTTACTCAATAATTGAAATTTGTTTTGGGAAGAGCAGAAAACATTGTGGGAAAAGGAGAAAATGCTGGTTACCAGCATTTTCTCCTTTTCCCACAATGTTTTCAAAAGGCTTCTTCTTCAGGGTCGTTAAAAGTTGGGATTGTGTGGTAAAGGGTTAAGCAGTTTATGGGTTAATGTTTCATTTGCAAAATTTTAACCTTCTACCGATCAATCCTGTGTTTTTATGGGCCTGGGAGACGGAAATAGAAAAAATATTGTTTGAAAATGCTGGAAACCAGCATTATGCCCTTTCCCCCAGAATGTTCCCTACCCCTTCTAATGCAAATCCCATCATTTAACTCTTTTACCAAACAACAACATCTTAGAATTGTCCAAGTTGAAAACATTTAGACAACAAATTGAATGTGGTCCAAATGATGCAACTTGTTACGATATGAACCTGTAACCAGCATCTTCTCCTCTTCACATAATGTTTTCAAAAGTTTTTAGGGTCACTCAAACTTGGGGTGGTGTGGTAGAGGATGAACCCTGTACCAAAACAATCCTGTGTTTTTACCATCCTGGAGAAAACCGCTTTTGAAAACAATGTGGGAAAAAGAGAAAATGAAGGTAATCAGCATTTTATCTTTATCCCACAATGTTTTCTACCTCGTTAAAGAGGAATCCCATCACTTCAGCAACATTTAGTTTGTAATCTGCAGATATTTTCGATTTGGACCAATGCAAAATTTTGTCATTGGTAAAGACTTAAACAGCATTAATTTCATGTCTAAAGAAACCGTCAACCTGGACAAGTCTGAAAGTCTGTTGTTTGGTAAAGACTTACTATTTTGGAAATGCTTGAATCAGAAATATTATCTTCTGGTAAAGAAATAAGAAGAAACCAACCCATTTAGATGAGAGTCTTGCCTTCATATGTGTGTTTTTATTTACTTATGATACAATGTAAGTTCTTTTTCTGAACAATACCTATTATTCACTTTGTACTCAGTTCAGAAATAAAAGAGAGTCAAACTCAGTTGGACTTGTTTGTTATCTTACTGAAGCATCTTTTCAGTCTCAAACAGCATAGCTGCCTCTAAACTTTTACGGACTTATCTCGTCTTTCAACAACTCTAGGTTAAAGCCTTTTGAAAATATTGTGGGATTCCTGGAAAAGGAGAAAATGCCGTTAACTAGCATTTTCTGCTTTTCCCCCAATATTTTCTAAACTGTCACTAACAAACCACATTATTGAGGCCAAATTTGATATAGTCTACAAATGCCTTCATGGTGGAGAATTCTAAAATTTTATCATGTGTAAGAGGGTTAATTCACTTGCTGCTAGAACACCGACTACTTGCTTTATGCTGCTTTTAATACTTTACCAGAGGACAAAATTTTAGACTGGCCCAAATTCAAAGCATTTGCAGACGACAAATCAAATGTGGCTCAAATGAATAGGATTTGTTTCTGAAAGGTTAGAAAACATTGTGGGAAAAGGAGAAAATGCTGGTTGCCAGCATTTTCTCCTTTTTCCACGATATTTTCAAAAGACTTATTTCCCAGAGGCATTAAAAACTTGTCATTGTGTAGTAAAGAGTTAATGTTTTGGTGTTATATCACAGCAACAGCTCACTTTTCTCATGTATGTCCTGGGTTTCACCACGGCTAAGCTGAGGCTTTGAAAATGTCTAAGCCAAGCCACTTTGAGAGAAAAAACCCAGTGCCTCTGAATTTCTCACTCAACACCATAGACACTGAGCCACAAAGGATCCCTCATGTGTTGTAGCAGTTATGACTTCTGCCATTGGTTGGTTCTATGATCTCTCTACTGAGTGTTGGAGAAGTGAAATGGTTATTTCGATTAGGATGAAGGAAAAAACTAAATGAGCCACACTCTGGCAAATGGGAGCTTAATGCATCTCTAATGTATTGTACCAATCAAGCAATCACATAATTATGGATCCATAATACCTTTTTTTTTTTTTTTTAAACAACGGACAGACATACAGAAAATTGACCAATAGTGAAAAGTTTTGGTCCAGGTCAGCCTGCACAGGCTGGCCTTGGTTGATACATTCGCAGATGCATTAAACCCCCTTTTCATAGAGTATGACTCAAATGTACAGCCGTGTATTACTTTGGCCATGCTATCTTCCAAAATTCATGTATTGGACAGTGGAGATTATGATTAGACTGCACATTCTGTGCAGTCTGGTCTGATGAACAATATCCACTAAACAAGAGATTATTGGTAGCAGTACGAGTACCAGTGCGCACTATAGAAACACTTGCTTCTTTTGTTGGAGAGGTCATCAGACCTCTCCAACAGTAGTCTGGTTTACCTGCCCCTACCACTACGTTATGGCAGCCTCCATGGCGACCTCAAGCTTAGCACTAAATGCTTTCCTGTTTTTCTTAATTTCATGTGATCCAGTTTGATCAGTGAATACAATGAGATCAATTTTGTACAAAATATATACATGTATTACCGAATCTAAAACGTGCTTTTGGGATATGGTTAAAAAATAAATTTGACTGAATCATTTAAAAGTAACCATGTTTCTGGACGTTATATCGGTCCATTGAAATTTCGGATACTTAAAACATTTCTGATACGTAGGTTTTCTCGCTATATAAAAACGACAATTAAAAAAAAAAAACTTACTTAAAAAAAACCTTGCAACTAATCTATTTTCAATTCACACTCTAGTAGGATTTGATCAAGTAAAATAACATGAATCCGTTACTTCTGCATATTACAAAGGGGGTCGCGCTTTGCCTGACATACTCTTGAAGTACGGCGGGGTACCAGACCACTCCAACAGTGGTAAACTGGCAGCCTGTTATCGATCTTCGTATCAACTATCGGACGGTTACGGGAGATACAACGGGTACCAGTTTACAACAGTGGTCATTCGGCCATTCGGCATCCGGTGATCAAATCCCTCGGCTGTATCACGTAGCTTGATATGCACCCACACGGTACATTTCGCACATCTCCGGAAGCACACTGTTTTACCGTTATTTAAATTGTACGGCTCCTCTTAGAAAACATGAGTCAATTTTCAATCGTTACCTTTCTAAGAATATTTCAGTCGGCAAACAGTTTGTACATTCAATTTTTAGCGTGGTTTATCAAATCCGTTGGGAGCTTTCATCGACAGATCGATAGATATGAATAACTGCACCGTGGTTGTTCATGTCGTTGCTAAGCGATTTACAGGGGCTCCGCCATGTTTAAGATCATGTGACTGGTAGTTCAAAATGGAAGCCTGCGTTATACGGACGAGGTTAGATGTAGGTACGGAATCGGCCGAGTTGTGACGAGTGCAACAGTGGTGAGTTTAATAGGCAGACTGTCTCAGAAACTGCAGTCCAAATCCACTTTTTTGTTAGCTCTACTGGCTGTAAGCCAGCAGAGCTTATGTCATGGTATGGTTTCCGTCGTCCGTCCATCCGTCCGTCTGTCTGTCTGTCCGTCCGTCAGTCTTTTTAGCTCACCTGAGCACGAAGTGCTCATGGTGAGCTATTGTGATTGTGCTGTGTCCGTCGTGCGACGTGCGTCGTGCGTCGTCCGTCGTCAACTTTTTACCTTGTGTACGCTCTAGAGGCCACATTTTCAGTCCGATCTTCATGAAACTTGGTCAGAATGTTTGTCTTGATAAAATCTCGGACGAGTTCGAAATTGGGTCACGAGGGATCAAAAACTAGGTCACTAGGTCAAATCTTAGAAAAACCTTGTGTACGCTCTAGAGGCCACATTTTCAGCCAGATACTTGTGAAATTTGGTCAGAATGTTTGTCTTGATAAAATCTCAGACGAGTTCGAAATTGGGTCATGTGGGGTCAAAAACTAGGTCACTAGGTCAAATCTTAGAAAAACCTTGTGTACGCTCTAGAGGCCACATTGTCAGTCTGATCTTCATGAAACTTGGTCAGAATGTTTGTCTTGATAAAATCTCGGACGAGTTCAAAATTGGGTTATGTGGGGTCAAAAACTAGGTCACTAGGTCAAATCTTAGAAAAACCTTGTGTACGCTCTAGAGGCCACATTTTCAGCCAGATACTTGTGAAATTTGGTCAGAATGTTTGTCTTGATAAAATCTCGAACGAGTTAGAAATTGGGTCATGTGGGGTCAAAAACTAGGTCACTAGGTCAAATCTTAGAAAAACCTTTTGTGTACGCTCTAGAGGCCACATTTTCAGCCAGATACTTGTGAAATTTGGTCAGAATGTTTGTCTTGATAAAATCTCGGACGAGTTCGAAATTGGGTCATGTGGGGTCAAAAACTAGGTCACTAGGTCAAATCTTAGAAAAACCTTGTGTACGCTCTAGAGGCCACATTTTCAGTCCAATTGTCATGAAACTTGGTCAGAATGTTTGTCTTGATAAAATCTCGAACGAGTTTGAAACAAAAACTAAGTCACTAGATCAAATTAAAGAAATGCCTTGTGGGTACTCTAGAGGCCACATTTTCAGCCAGATACTTGTGAAATTTGGTCAAAATGTTTGTCTTGATAAAATCTCAGACGAGTTTGAAATTGGAACATGTGGGGTCAAAAACTAGGTCACTAGCTTAAATCTGAGGAAAACCTTGTGTACGCTCTAGAGGCCACATTTTCAGTCCGATCCTCATGAAACTTGGTGAGAATGTTTTTCTTGATAAAATCTCAGACAAGCACAAAATGGGTCATGTGGTGTCAAAAGCTAGGTCACTAGGTCAAATCTTAGAAAAACCTTAAGAACGCTGTAGAGGCCACATTTTCAGTCCGATCCTCATGAAACTTGTTCAGAATGTTTGTCTTAATAAAATCTCGGACAAGTTTGAAAATGGGTCATGTAGGGTCAAAAACTAGGTCACTAGGTCAAATCTTAGAAAAACCTTGTGTACGATCTAGAGGCCACATTTTCAGTCAGATACTTGTGAAATTTAGTCAAAATGTTTGTCTTGATAAAATCTCAGACGAGTTCAAAATTGGGTCATGTGGGGTCAAAAATTAGGTCACTAGGTCAAATCTTAGGAAAACCTTGTGTGCGCTCTAGATGCCACATTTTCAGTCAGATACTTGTGAAAGTTGGTCAGAATGTTTGTCTTGATAAAATCTAGGATTAGTTTGAAATTGGGTCATGTGGGGTCAAAAACTAGGTCAATAGGTCAAATCTTAGAAAAACCTTTTGTGAGCTCTAGAGGCCACATTTTCATTCAGATACTTGTGAAACTTTATCAGAATGTTTGTCTTGATAAATTCTCACACAAGTTAAAAAATGGGTCATGTGGGGTCAAAAACTAGGTCAGTAGGTCAAATCTTAGAAAAACCTTGTGTGAGCTCCAGAGGCCTCATTTTCAGTCAGATACTTGTGAAACTTGGTTAGAATGTTTGTCTGGATAAAATTCGGACAAGTTTGAAATTGGATCATGTGGGGTCAAAAACTAGGTCACTAGGTCAAATTAAAGAAATGCCTTGTGGGTACTCTAGAGGCCACATTTTTCGCTCAATTGACTTGAAAATTGGTCAGGATGTTTTTCTTAATTAAATCTCAGAAAACTTGAAATTGGGGTCACCCAAAGTCATAAAGTAGGTCACTAGGTCAAATTAATGAAATACCTTGTGGACACTCTAGAGGCCACATTTTTCGCTCAATTGACTTGAAAATTGGTCAAAACATTTGTCTTAATTAAATCTTAGATGAGTTTGAAATTTGGTCACCTGGGGTCATTTTGCCTATTGGCTCAGGTGAGCGATCCAGGGCCATCATGGCCCTCTTGTTCTTATTTGCGCAATAAAGTCTTCATTTGTGATCGGATATTCGTGAAACTGTGCACAGATTGTTTATCTCATCAATAGCTTGAACCCAATTGATTTTAAAAAAGTCTGACAATCAGTGAAGGAAAAGCAGCCATTTAAAGTTCAAAATTTCAATTTCTTGTTTACACGATTAAGTCTGCATTTGTGGTCGGAATTTCGTGAAACTTGCACAGTTTGTTTATCTCATCAAAAGCTTGAATCCTATTGATTTTGGGAAAAAAAAAAAAAAAAACAACTGACAACCAGTGTAGGAAAAACAGCCATTTAAAGTTCAAAATTTCAATTTTTTGTTTACGCGATTAAGTCTGCAATTGTGCTCAGAATTTCGTGAAACTTGCACAGTTTGTTTATCTCATCAATAGTTTGAACCCTATTGATTTAAAAAAAAAAAAAAAAATCTGCTAATCAGTGTGGGAAAAGTAGCCATTTAGAATTCAACATTTAAATTTCTTGTTTACATGATTAAGTTTGCAGTTGTGGTCAGAATTTCATGAAACTTGCAAAGATTGTTTATCTCATCAATAGCTTGAACCCAATTGATTTCGTAAAAAATTTGACAATCAGTGTGCGAAAAGCAGCCATTTAGAGTTCAAAATTTCAATTTCTTGTTTACGCGATAAAGTCTGCAGTTGTGCTCAGATTTTTGTGAAACTTGCACAGTTTGTTTATCTCATCAATAGCTTGAACCCTATAAATTTTGAAAAAAAATCTGATAATCAGTGTGGCAAAAGTAGCCATTTAAAATTCAACATTTAAATTCCTTGTTTACACGATTAAGTCTGCAGTTGTGGTCAGATTTTCATGAAACTTGCACAGATTGTTTATTTCATTGATAGCTTGAACCCTATCGATTTTGGGGGAAAAAAAAAAACGGACAAATAGTGTAGGAAAAGTAGCCATTTAATGTTCAACATTTAAATTTCTTGTTTACATGATAAATTCTGCAGTTGTGGTCAGATATTTGTGAAACTTGCACAGATTGTTAATCTCATCAATAGCTTGAACCCTATTGATTTTGATAAAAATCTAACAATCAGCATAGGAAAAGTAGCTATTTTAAGTTCAAAATTTCAATTTCTTGTTTAAGCGATAAGTCTGCAATTGTGGTCGGATTTTTGCGAAACTTTGCACAGTTGTTTATTTCATCAATAGCTTAAACCCTATTGATTTTGAAAAAAAAATCTGACAATCAGTGTGGGAAAAGTAGCCATTTAAAGTTCAATGTTTCCTTTTCTTGTTTGTGTTTAAGTCTTCATTTGTGGTCAGATTTTTGTGAAACTTGCAAAGTTTGTTTATCTCATCAATAGCTTGAACCCTATTGATTTTGAAAAAAATCTGGCAATCGGTATGGAAAAAGTAGCCATTTATAGTTAAAAATTTTCATTTCTTGTTTACACGGTAAATTCAGCATTTGTTATTGGATTTTCATGAAACTTGCACAGTTGCTTTGTATCATCAAAAGCTTGAACCATATTGATTTTGACAAAAATTCGACAGTGAGTATGGGAAAAGTCGCCATTTAAATTCGAAAATTTGCATTTCTTATTTACGCTACAGCGACTCGCCATTTGTGGTCAAATTTTCATTAAATTTGCACAGTTGCTTTATTTTATCAATAGCTTGAAACCTATTGATTTTGAAAAACATTTGACAATCAGTATGGGAAAAGGAGCTATTTAAAGTTGAAAATTTACATTTCTTGTACACGCAATTAAGTCCGCATTTTAGATCCAATTCTTTTGAAACTTGCAGAGATTATTTGTGTTATCAAGGGATTGAAGAAAATCTAGCAATCAGTTTAGGAAAAACAGCCATTGAAGTATTGTTTACTCAACACAGTCCACATTATTAGTCACATTTCTTTGAAATTTGCAGGGATTGTTTAATACAATGAGTACTGAAACCCTATTAAATTTGGCTGGATTCCAAACAGTTGGTTTTGAGAAATTGTACTTCATTTTTTTTTTTTTTCACAATTTGTTCAGTTCAACATGCCTACTTGTGCTTTCTTAGTGGGTTCAAGCCCAGTTGCAACAAAACCTCATTTTTTTCTTGAATGGGGGGGATGGTTGTCTTTCACCTTTTTCCATCATGAATTCATAATGTATGCTGGAAAAAAAGCAAAATCACTGCCAGTAGAGCGATTTCAGGCCCTCAAGGGCCTATAGTTCTGATACACAGTCTATTTCGTCATGGTCTTATAAAGAAACCGAAATCAAAAGGCTGAAATAGGAAGTAGACGTGTCTTGTTTTTATGTGACGGATTTCAAAAAAAAAAAAATCGTACTGATTTCATTGTAAATGTATTTCGTCGGTCGATTCAAAACAAAGATTGTTTTCGATATTTTCTTTTATTTTCTGTTCCATCATGAATCTTTTCGAAAAACTGAAACTAAGGGAGCTAATTCTTGCTTAAACTCATAGGATAGATAGTTGCAATAGTCACTATTTCTATTCAAAGGATAGTTTCAATTACAGTTAGTGTCTTCAGAACAAAATGGCCTCTTCAATAATTGTAATTTTTCATTAAACAAATAAGTCTAAGCGGGTGAGAAAAAATATCGTTAAAAAAGAGAAAGAACACCGCGGAAAAAGATGACGCGACTTTAAAATGCGGGAAGGTCACGTGTCTGTCATGTAATGCGTAAGAGGTTTCTATGCTGCGGCAATCATATATAATGCCTTACTTGTTTGTTTACATGTTGTAAAATATATAATGAAATTTAAAGCCTATAAACTGTTTGAAAACATTGATGCTGACCTCTCCTGGCTTCTTTTTTTAAAGAAGCCTGCTTGTAATTCACACACATGTCGGCCTTGTCGAGATGAAAAGCAGAGGTTTCACACCAGTCACTGTCCCCAAGGACAGCGCAGGGGTATGTACACACATAAGGATCACATATACAAAATTTTGATATGGTCTATACATAACAAACTAATAACTGGATATGAATATTTTATGATAACTATCAAAATAAATGAAAAAGCACCAGCTTGACTTACCGTGCGAACACAATTTTAACACTCATGTGACTGACCGTCACATTGTACAGAATCCCAAGTCACATGTATACAATGCATACTTCCGGTCCTACACTGTGGACTCAGGCTATGCGGTTGGCAATGCTTTGCTGCTATTTTGCATTTTTTAAGTGAAAATGTCATACTAAGTAGAAAAGGCTAATTGTCAATATTTGAGCCAAGCTGTGTGAAAAGGGTTTGATACATCTGTAGAAGATATCGACCTAGTCAGTCCGTGAGGGCTGACCTGGGTCGGATCTCTGCTTTATGTAACCTCGATACCTCGACCTTTTCTGCGAAAACAGTCCACTAAAAATATTGACTTTATGTTGAAGCCACAAAACTTTCCTTGTAGTCCACTTTATCATTTACCTTTGTGCTGGATTGGTTTAAATATCATAGTTTCACATCAGTGATAGTTTTTATGCACTGTATTTTACCGTACTTCAGTTTTAACCTGTCACCAAACAATCCTGCATTTTAACGACACTGATGATTACAGCTTTGAAATGGAGAAAATGCTGGAAAACAGCATTGTCTCCTTTTCCCACAATGTTTTATCTCCTAACAAAGTTAAATCTATCCTATCATTCGACCCACATTTAATTTATCGTCTGCAAATGTTTTATAAACGGAAAAATCTATAACTTTATCCCCTCTCTCTCTCCATCTCTTCCCCCACTCCCCCATGCTACGGACTTACTCGTCACAACTCGACCGATTCCGTACCTACATCAAACTTGATCAACGGATCACCCGAGGGTTGCCGAATGGCTACGGACTCTCAGCTTGCAGGTCAACGTTTGATTGTTTATTTGTGTCCCTTGGGTTTTTCCCCCGTAAGTTAGTCGAAACCGAAAGTAGTTTATCATACGATTATTACATGAATCTCTATGTTTGAAAATAAAAATGCGTGGAGTCACAGTCTTATGTATCATCTTTTCGCGTAAGTAATTTTCTTATTTTGATTTAAATGGATGATAGCTGTTAGCCGTGTAAAAAAAAAAAGAAATCTCTTACCCTCGAACGGATGTAGATGGGAAACCCATCTATAAACTCGGCCTCGAGACAAGCTCTCGAACTGGTCGACCCGCTTACACGGCTCGCTGTCGTGCAATATGCATGCAAACCAATACTCAGTATTTGTCTGACAATATCGTACAAAGACATGGGTCGTATCGTCTACACACGATCTCTGTATTTCAAATCAATAGGAAATTCGATCTATACCATGGCTGAAATAGCATATAGACTTGCACTAAGCATAGGCGCACATGGAATTAATGGACAACTTTTATTCCCATTAAAATGACATTGTTTCAGCTAAAAATCTTCATTGTAGTTCACTCTTTTATTTTCCTTTGTACTGGATTGATAGAATTATCAACCATGCACATTATTTCACCGTCAGTTGCAATTTTAGATGTTGAATAAATGGCACGCCCCTCGCTTTCTCTCTTTCTATCCCGGACTCTTTTCTCGTTAACTAGGATACCCACCCCCTTCGGTAGTCACCTGCGTACAAGACAGTAGGTCCTGTATGAATCTGATGGGCCAACCTTGTGTGTGTGTGTCTGTGTGTCTGTGTGTTTATGCCGACCTGAAACCGAAAGTACAGCTATATGATTATTTGATTTGTATGTTTGGCGAAAGGTCAAACGTGTATGTACATGTAAGCACTGTCTTTTAATACATCATTCAACGTAAGTAACTTTCTCATCGTTGACCTCTAAATAGATGAAAGATGTTCGAGGCGGGGAGGGACAAAAAACTTCGAATAACCACTGAGACTCGACCTAATCATACTTGAAGAAATCATTCGAAAAATTTTATATCCATTGACAAGGATGCGATGGTATGTAATGAGTTGACAGAGATGAGATTTGAGAGAGAGAGAGAGAGGGGAGAAGGAGAGAGAGGAGATATCCCATAAACATTCACAGAGCATGGCTCTATAAAATGAATTCGAAGACTGGGGTGAAGGACAGTAAAGCAGAAGTAGAGGATATTTTTTTTTTTTTCGGTGAAAGATCAAAATTTATATCATCGAGTGAACACCATCGGTAATATTTTTTACGGATGGCGCAGCTATGAGTGAAAATATCGCCGTATTATGTTCGCGAGATGAAATGAATTTCGATCTTTCACCGAAAAAAAAAAATTATTTATTATTTATTCTATGCTTCTAGTTCCTTTTTCGTTGCAACTTTAATCAAAATCAAGTACATTTGTTTTCGTTAATTCCACGTGGCGTAACCCCACATAACACCGCATTTCAAAGAAATCAGTTCGTTAGTAGGCCCTACGGACCAGAATTTTGACACTTACTGTGTTTTAATCATTTTGAAAGAATATCACGTTCAGTGAATCATTAAAAAAAGACATTTTTTTTTTCAAATTAACATAATCTTCCGACTGCCAAATATATCCTTCCGCGTTAATGTCATTAGTGTCCGCCATTTATTTATATTCGAAGTGACACAACAAATCAGCAAGATTCATAAACCTGAATTTCACAGGATAATAAACATTTTGAAAGGTTTGATCTTTTTAAGATTGCTCAGTTCAATGACTGTCTGAAATAGATCGGATGCGTTTCAAAAAGTGGAGTAATAAATTTGGTGCAAGTATCTAAGTACATGTACATGTAGTTTCGTACCTTTGAGTTCATCAACTCGTTAAATTTCACTGGTCGAAACGGTGCAATTATCAAACAATAAGACACCATTATTTCCCGATAAACTACCGAAAAGCCTGAAATAAACTCTTTTTTTTTTTCAGTTTCATTCTGTTATCGGCGAACATGCGATAGCTTGACATCACCAAAATATCTAAATTGTACCACAAACTGTCAAAGTTGACGTATCGCTGTAAGGAAAGAAAATTGTTTTTAGCTCATCTGTTTTAGGACCTTGTTACATGTACTTTGCTGTTTGATGTTGGTTCTCCACAAGCGTGGCTGATATACAACATGAGGTTGTTTTTGATTAAACGGTTTATTAACGGCTAACTATATCTGGGCAAAGCCCAGAGGGGCGGGAGTTTACGAGCATGTCTGAATCATGCATGCATTTTCATACAATGTAACAGACGTAATAGCTTACGTCATGGCCTGATTTCTGTGTATGCGTCCGTCCGGCCGTCCGTCCTTACAATAAGTTTTTCTTCTATCATCTCTCCGTTCAGCTGCTAAACTAGTTTTAATCAAACTTCATGGAAAGTTCCCGCCATCCTCTCTTAACTCTCTTTTAAGATTTCCAGTTCGTTAAAGAACATGTTGCTATGGCCGAAATGACACAGCTTCCAAACCGCTTGTTGCAATAAAGTTGTCATTTTACATACATGTTTATCATCTGGGTGGATCCCTTTCAGGGATTAAATTTGATCCAGGAAAAAAATTACAGCCGTGGGTCTGCCTTTTCCCTGTGTTACTTGTAGCGCATCTCTGAGATAGGACAATAAAAAAACGATTGACCAAAATCATCTGTATTTGGCATGAGCGATGTGGGCTTCATTTCTTTCCATATTAGATCTAGATCTAGATGCAATTTTTGAATATTGGAAAATCCAGATAAGAGTCCATGAATAGTTTGTGTCACCGGGCAGATGTTCAGGTTAGTCTCTTCCAGAATCCTTGATAACTATTTCACCTATCAAACTTTTCAGCTGCTATTGGTATGTCATGCATTTTCAGTTTATTGCCTTTACAATAAAATCTTCATTACAGTAAAATCTTGGGAAGTTACATCTGTATCTGTTTGGTGTTATGCAAAATACAAGGTTCGGGATGAAATTCGCCTCTACAATGTGTCGTTTGATAACGAGTAAGCTTGTTACTTTTCGAATGGCCAAAACCTTACTCCAGGGCTCTGTCTGTTGTGCGTTCATCCAACCGTGTGTAACGCTGTTCTTCCAACGGATAGTTTTTTTTTTCCATCTTTTAAAACAATTAATTGGAAGCTAAATATGTTTTTACAATGGTCCTCTATCGATGAAATTAGAGATACTCGCTTAATCGTTCGAAAGAATATGTATTTCTTATGCGGTAGAGTGTATTGTATTTTAAGCAGTGTTTCTAGGGAAAATCTTAATCTTACGTTTGAAAATCGGTTGCAAGATACCATTGACTACGTAAGTCTCCCCTATACTACTAAATGTGACATGCTGTTTGATGATGAATTAAATCAATATTTTGTAGAACCTGAATTAGAGGATAACTGTACAAATGGAGCATAGTCACATGAAAGGCAAATATGCTTAAAGTGAGCAAAGATTATCACCAATCCATACATCTTGTCTTATCTGTACAGCTCTCCACATTGACCACTTTTATTTGGAAAGTAACAAAACTTGTAATTTGCTCCTCCATTTGATTACGCCAATAAGAAATTGTATTCTTTCT
This sequence comes from Tridacna gigas, assembly GCA_945859785.2. Lineage (NCBI taxonomy): Eukaryota > Metazoa > Mollusca > Bivalvia > Cardiida > Cardiidae > Tridacna > Tridacna gigas. The sequence goes on from OX244029.2 coordinate 36,706,549, forward strand.
CAATGTAGAAAATTCCTGAAAATTGTTTCATTTGAAATAAGGATGCAATTTTAAATGGTTGGAGAACGGCATTGTTTGTAATTTGTTGACGAATAATGACTTAATTATTCATTTTTGGTGTTACAGGCTTTGGTATTGTATATCTACATGGTTGTTTGCTACAAAACCTTCATGTTCCAAGTTCATCATCTAATGCCACTGGATCTGCGTTAAATAATGGGGCGGTCTTAATGATCACATGTAAAAAGGGATACGGCGGCATTGGTGATGAAATTTACAAATGCATCAATGACACTTGGGTTGGTGATTATAAGTGTCTTCGGCTTTGTGAAATGATCCACAGTTTAGAGAATGGGAAGATTATAAACAAACCAAGTAACGTTGTTGGTAGTTCGATCGTGTTTGAATGCAATGCTGGTTACACCATGAACGGTGAATCTTCGTTACTATGTAGGGCTGATGGCAAATGGGGACCACCAGATCCACCAGCCTGTGAGATAAAGAGCTGTGGGGAGTTTGGAGATGTTCAAAATGGCAATACGTCTCAGGCGAAAGTTGATGGCAGATTGAATGTGTTTGGAAACACGATAAAAGTTACTTGTAACAGTGGGTATGTCCTAAGTGGTCATCCGGAGATACACTGCAGAGATAATGGAAAATGGGATTCTAAACCAGTTTGCAAATCTTCCTCGTGTGGTTCTCATGTTGGATCAAAGTCATCTTGTATTGATGACGTAGATTTATCCGCTGATGGAAGCCTACTTTCATATATCTGTATGTCACCATCTAGTGATATATCTGTGACCAAGGTTGGATCAGGAACTCCTGTTTGCAGTAATGGAGCATGGGATGAACCTGATACAGGGTGTTTCTGCGACTGTAAAGTCCAGGCAAATTTCAACGAGGTCGAACTCATGGATTTGGATGACGGAAAGTTTCTAAAACACGGAAGAAAGTTAAACTGGACTTGCAAAGCTGGATACAGAAAGGAAAATATTTCGGACATCATCTGTATTGATGGGAGTTATGATACTCCTAAATGTGTACACCGGTTTGGCGCGACAATTAGTACAACTAATATTAGTGCAACTAATTCCACGTCAACTGGGATAGAACCGGCGGCGAAGGCGGGCATACGCGTTTGGTTAATAGTAATAAGTATTATTACCGTTGTCATTGTTTGTATTATTGGTTCAGCTTTAATTCTCTTTAAAAGAATAAAAAGGAGTGAAAGCTCAGAAACGCCTAAGCCTAGTGAAAATAGAAAGGACAAAGAAGAAAGGTTTGGAATGATTCCTCGCTCTGGTGACAAGAAGAACAGTAAAGGTATCACGGTTTGAAAATTATTCTACATGTATTATAATACATACTACACCACCGCATTGCGGGTGCCAATGCTCGGCTGCAGTTGCTTTCCAGTGAAAATTCTAAATCGAAAAAGGGACATAACCGTCAAAAGTATGTTGATGGTTACCTGCCCCTGTTTTATGGGTCTTCTTTCGATAGTCAACAATTTGTCCAAGTTTGAAGTAATTATCCTCAGTAATAAAAGAGATATTATAAAATGTCAAAATTTTTGCACGACGACGCAGACGACTACGCCGGGACTATGGCAATAATTCAACGTTTTCTTCTAAAACAGCTCAACTAGAAAGAATCTTAAATCCAAGGGTTTGACGGTACTTTGAAATATCCTGGAAGGACTGTGACCAGTTGTACGTTGGACGGTAGTAACGAAAGTTTTGTTGCACGTGCTTGAGCAAATAGGTCCGACGTAGAAATCCAGCTTTCTGTTTGACCGCCAAAAAGTTAATTATGCTTTCATATAACTCCTATTCTATCCCATGGTAACCTTCACTTTCCGTATAATATATCTAGATAGGTGAAAAACATATCTTCTTGTCATCAGCTTTTATTTTTTCTTCTCTTTGACATGGCCATGCACGTATTTTCAATAAGCAGGTGCAAATCTGTGGCCAGCAAATCGCAGTGAGTATATATATACACAATACAAACGAATTGGTGTTGCCAAAAGTCAAAGAAGAACAGTGTTTTCTTAGATCACATACCGAGGCGGTGATATAATGACTCATGTATTGACTGCTGACGCTACAAGTCTGATTTTGACATGTTCGTTACTGTCGCCGAGTTGATACCCTTTGATAAAGCGATCCTTATCGCGGTAATCATATCATGTAACGATTACAGTGTTTAGCACATTTTATAAAAATAAGTCTTCTTGAATAATATACAAAACTAATCATAGGTTCAAATCAATTCATCTAAAATGAGAGTAAATATGCTGTTTTCAAACACACTGTTTTTAAAAACATGTTCGTTACCGACAAAGTTGTATCGTTAAATGTGCAATTGGTTGAATTTTGAAAAAAAAAAGCATATGACCATTACTAGTAGTAACATTGCAGAGCATATCCAGACCCTGATTAAGCCTGTTTGAAACTCTTTTTGATAATGAAACACTTAAAACAACCTGCAAGTAATGACTTTCACTTGAAATATTCGTTACATAACAAAGCTCGCTTTTTACACTCTCTTGTATTCGCATTGTTCTTGTTGGTATCTAGAATGACAAGAAAACTGCTGAAACAACAGCCATTTTAGGAACCCGAAAAAGTTTTATTGCCCGAAATATGCAAATAAAACACAAAATGAAAGATTCCGTTACTGACATGTTCGTTACCAAAATTGGAAACCGACACTTGGGGATGGTAGCTTTATTTACGTCAAAATTCATTTGACGTTCTCGGTCCGATGACATCACAACACAATCTTGGTATATTCAAATAAGGGTATGTCTGTTTTGCAAGGTTAAATTAAATATCGTTAACAAGAGTTAGTGATGGTTTTTGTGACCTTGTTCCGTTACATGAAAACTGTTTCAAAATACATATTTATGATTTAATGATTAAAATATACTTATAAAACACACCATTTAACATAAAACAGCAATCTGTAGATTTATTAAAAATGTATTGTAGAATGTCAAGTTATCGGAAACATGGTCGTTACCCAAAAATACTGGTCTAAATAAAGCTAAAGGAAAATATTTGAGAAAAAATCGTGTGGCTACTTGTTTTTCTGCTCGTTGGATATTTCTAAATCTAGAAAAGGACAATTAGGTAGATCTATTTGTTAACATGAAAAACACAATATAAAAATATATCGCGAACTAGTGTTTATCCTTGTGTTGACTTCAGCATTGACCAAACTTGAAGTTATTTTTGTTTATATCAAAGTGTATTTGATGAGCAAATTATTGCAAGTTTAATCTTGTTTTGCTATCGGTCAATTTTCTGCATGTTAAAGGACAGTTTACCTCATTCAGATGGTTGTTTGACAAAGTGGATTTTATGATTAGATTAGATTTTATTAATTACTTATGCATACACATGCATTTCGTAATATATATAATACAAATATGGATCCCGATTTATGTGGTTTCTTGCTTGGTGCAATGCATCACGGAGATGCGTTAAACCCTTTTTGCCCGAGCATGGTTCATACAATTGTTGCTGAAAGTGAAATATCTTACAAGATCAATGACTGTACATGTACATGTATATTCACAAACATGGTATCGTTGAAGGTGGTAGTTGCTAAATGTAAATTAACCATGCTCTGTGAAAAGGGGGCTTAATGCATCTCCGCATGGTGCACGATACCAGTTATGCTATCACATAGTTATGAATCCAAAATAGCCACATTTTTGACAACCGACTTAAGCATGAGGTAGACTGGTCCTTGGACATGCAGAAAATTGACCGATAGCGAAAAGTTTCGGCCCAGGGTCCGTATTCACCAACCATTCTTAAGAATAGTCTTGGTCTTGTTCTCCAAAATTTTCCAAATTTGAAAGTAACACACCTTCTGATTGGCTAAACCATTTGGTTTAGCCAATCAGAAGTTGTGTTACTTTCAAACTTGGAAAATCTTGAAGAATAAGTCTAAGAACGTTCTTAAGAATGGCTGGTGAATACGGGCCCAGGTCAGCCTGGGCGGAATTCGCAGGCTGAACTTAGTCGATACTTTTCGCAGATGCATTAAGCCCCCTTTTCACAGAGCATGGCTCAAATTCTTTGTATTGCTCATTTTGGGCATGTTCTGTTTGTAACTACGTAATATTTGCCATTCATGCATTGATCAAACAACCCCGTATTTTGACGACCCTGAGGGCTTTTGAAAACATGAAATGTAGGAAAAGGAGAAAATGCTGGTAACCATCATTTTCTCGTTTTCCCTTGTTTATTACAGTCTTAAATACAAACTAGTATCCCATTCTTTAGCAACATTTAATTTACAAATATTTCAATTCGGACAAGTCTAAAATTTTGTCGTAATCGACAAACAGATTTCTGTCCACTTTATGGATGCTTATTTGTATGGTGGTTGCTGTATATAAAGCTTTTGATTTATACGGAATAAAACAACTTCAGTTTTACTGAAGACTTGTTTTTCCTCCTTTTTGTCTTTTTCAATCTAATTCGTCTCAACTCGATTGCTTGTATTATGACTCCCGATACTTACACATGAACAATTGGCTTTGTTCCCAAATCAAGTTCGATTGCTAATCAGTGGCATTGATACTTTATGTTCGGGCAAATGCGTAATACAAATAGCGTTTTCAAGGCCTATCCTTTGTCAGAATTTCTCACAAACACCGAGGGCACGTTCAACATTGTCTCATAATACTAGTATCAGTGGAGTGTATGAAAACAATCAAAGTACTGAAAGTACTGACAGACTAGCGAATTTGATTGATTGACTGATTGTATGGTGTTTAACTCTATTTTCAGCATTATTTCAGTTATATAGCAGCGGCCAGTGCACATATCCATGCTCTTCTGAAGTATCTTTTACCAGTACTCCGCACAATATTCTTTCCAAGCCACTGGCTGCTTTCCCACATAACCACTGTCGAAACTTGAGAGAGGAATAAATCCTATCACAATGACTATCATCAATCCTCGGAAAGAAATTGACCGAGCCGGGGACCGAACCAGCGACCTCCTGTTCTCATGTCCCGTATGCTACCGACTGAGCTATCGGGGCTATGCATGCTATTGGTTGACTATCATCCAGTTTAACCCTTAACCTGCTAGAAAAATTAAATGAAACTTTCAAGCCAATGGTAAACACCTGAATATTGCTATTTCGAAGTTACATTTTGGAGAAAATATATCCTCTTATCGGACAGTGTAGATCCAAGAAAATACTGCTGTTCTCTGCAGTCTGATCTTAATACACGCTGTCCACAAAAGGTCACTGAGTCGTAGTGGTGCTGGTTAAAGAAACTCCAGGAAAGCACCGATAGGTGCACTGGCCTTCATATCCCCGGAATAATGTTGAAAATGGCGTTAAACACCATACTATCAACAAGTCAATATTTAATAGTGCAAGATGTAGTGAACTATTTGACTCATTACGAAACGAAATTCAAAGCTGTTACAGACCACAAATTAAATGTGGCTGAATTGATGAAACCTGACTCCAAAAGGACAGAAAACAATGTGGGAAAAGGAGAAAATGCTGGTTACCAGGGATTCTTCCCCAGTGTCATTAAAACTCCGGATTGTGTGGTAAAGGATTAATATTCTAAACGTAAAATAACAGTTAACATAACAGTTTAACTGTACACAATGATCTAAATAATGAATGACGGAAGGAATGATAAGGGTTCCCTGTCCAGTGAGAGTTAATGCAGCTGGGATTTGCTACAAGTTACCTAGGTGTATCTATTTTTAGATTCATTCATAATGTTACAGTGGTGTAGGAATAACTGATAATATAGCCTGCTTTGCATAGGTCACTTAATTTACATATAAGCGAAGATCCTGTACCTTATAAATGACATCTTGTTCAGTCTATTATTTTGTAAGAAGACATGTTCAATTTGGAGTGGTAGAGATTTAGTGGTTTTTGTCAAAATTGTCATATATAACAGAATTAGGATTTCGTACAGAAAGAGTATTTTACTGTGAGGCAGTATTTGGCAACTGTGGGGTTTTTTGTTTACTTTGACTCTGGATCAATCATGATGCCTATAGACTAGCTTCGCTAGTCTAAAAACCACATGATTTTCCTCAATGCTAATAGCACTGCAACAAATACAGCCGCAAAACTGAGTCAACAAACGCCCCAATTAACCCTTAAGCTGCTCAGCGCGACTCACTGACCCTTTGCAGATAGTGTAGATCAAGATCAGACTTTACAAAACGTGCAGTCTGATCTTTGATCTACACTATCCGATACGCGATTTTCTTTCCGGTGAAATTCAACTAGTAACTTTGCACGAAGTCCAATAAATTGTACCTACGTGCACAAATCGCGGTAGCCGATGGATGGACCCTTGAATTCAACATGAGCACTAATAAGGCTCACTTTTATTCAATTTTAATTCCAAGACTGGCAATCTGATGGATCGAGACAGAACGTCTAAGCCACTGGAGTGCCTAGCCGAGTGAAATTTGAATCTCCTCCACCCCTGGTATAATTGTTGTTGTTGTTGTTGCTGTTCAAGTATGCCCCCCCCCCCCGCACCCCTCGCGAAACGGAATCGACTTTTAGTTTAAACATATTTTATTTAACAGTATAAGATACAGGTTAACAGAATACAATACAATCATATGACAAATATACCGAAGAAAAGGTTAAGAACGGAATCGACTTTTCCGTCCGTCTGTCCCTTCGTCGATAGACTGAGTTTTGTTTTCTCTTCCACCAGTTTTCAACCAGTTTGACTTAACTTTTACACGGAAGCTTTTATACCATGGTTATCATGGGAACTTGCGCATCTGGCTTTTGCATTATGATTGGTTTACCATTACAGGAGGTTTAGCTCTGACTTTTTCCCCGAATCCGGTGACAGCACATCCGGTTGGGCGGGGAAAGGGAATTATTAGTCGGCTAACGACGGTTCTACTTATACCACTATATGATTATTGATGTTGTTGTTGTTTTTGTTGTAATTTATTGTTTTTAGATTAGCGAAGCTAGTCTATAGGCATCAAGACTGACCTAGAGTCAAAGTAAACAAAAAACCCCACAGTTGCCAAATACTGCCTCACAGAAAATACTTCTTTCTGTTAGAAATCTTTAATTCTGTTATATATGACAATTTAGACAAAAACTACTAAATCTCTAACACTCCAATTTGAACATGTTGTCTTACAAAGTAATACACTGAACAAGAGTCCATTTATAAGGTACAAGATCTTTGCTTAAATGTAAATTAAGTGACCTATGCAAAGCAGAGAATCACTTATCCCTACACCACTGTTACATTATGAATAAATCTATTAATAGATACACCTAGGTAACTTGTTGCAAATCCTAGCTCTATTAACTCTCACTGGACAGGGAACCCTTGTCATTCCTTCATTCATTCATGATTTAGATCATTGTGTACCGTTAAACTGTTATGCTAAATTGCTATTCAATGTCTTAATCCCTTACGAAACAATCACAAGTTTTAACGACACTGGGGAAGAATCCCTTTGAAAACCTTGCAGGAAAAGGAGAAACTGCTGGTAACCATCGTTTTCTCCTTTTCCGACATTGTTTTCGGCCCGTTTGGAATCAGGTTTCATCAGATCAACCACATTTAATCTATGGTCTTCAACAGCTTTGAATTTGGACAAGTGTAAAATTTTCCTTTTGTAAAGAAAGTAAGACAGTAAACTACATCTTGTGCTACTGGATATTTACTAATTGATTGCATGGTGTTTAACGCGTTTTCAACATTACTTTAGTGATATTGCGGAGGCCAGAGCACCTATCCATGCTTTCCTAAAGTTTCTTTAACCAGCACTACCGCGGTTCAGTGACCTTTTGCGGACAGTGTGGATTACAATCAGACTGCACAGAGCAGGCAGTCTGATCTTGGATCTACACTGTCAGACAAGAGGATGTATTTTCTCCAAAATGTAACTCTGAAATAGCAGTATTCAGGTGTTTACCATCGGCTTGAAAGTTTCATTTAACATTTTGTAGCAGGTTAAGGGTTAAACTGGATTATATTTAACCAATGGCACGCATAGCCCCGGCAGCTCAGTCGGTAGCGTACAGGACTTGAGAACAGGAGGTCGCTGGTTCGATCCCCGACTCGGAAAATTTCTTTCCGACGATTGATGATAGTCATTGCGACAGGATTCATTTCTCTCTCACGTTTCGTCGATGGTTATGTGAAAAAGTAGCTAGTGGCTTTGAAAGAATATTGTGCGGAGTACTGGTAAAAGAAACACCAGGAAAGCATGGATATGTGCACTGGTCACCGCTACATAACTGAAATAATGTTGAAAACAGGGATAAACACCATACCAACAATCAATCAATCAAATTCGCTAGTCTATCAGTACTTTCAGTACTTTGATTGGTATTGTTGTTGCTGTGTCGTTTCATAAACAAACTGCAAAAGGCAGGTAACCCTACCGCGGCAATGTTTACATCCGGTTAAAAGGTCGGTAAACTGGTTTAAGCCTATCCCAGATTATCCTGGGACACAATGAGGTCAACAATGGCCCGGATTATCACTAAACACACAACAACGTATCAAAGTTATGATTAACGGCCGATAATCCAGATTAATCCTTGCCGACACCTTCCTATACCTTAGCCGCTTTTGCCAACATTGAGAATATTACGATCAGATTGCAAAGAATGTGCAGATTGATCTTAGATCCGTGCTGTATGTCGCGCTATTTTGGCGATTTTACATTGCGGAAACAGCGATGAGACTGCAATATTTTGGTTACTTTATGACATTACCATTTTTAAGGGGAAAAAAATCAGTTATAGTTAAAAGCTTAGCGATTAATCGAGATTATCTCTTTACCAAACGACAAAATTCAAGGCTTGTGTATTTTAAAATCATTTACAGATGACGAACAGAATGTGTTTATAAAATATGATTTGTCTTTGACAGGGCAGAAAATATTGTGGGAAAAGGAGAAAATTCTTGTTACCAACATTTTCTCCTTTTCCTACAATACTTTCGAAGGGTCTCCTCTCAGGGTCGTTAAAACACGGGATAGTTTAGAAAAAAAAAATGGATATTTTTTCCTTCATTCGGTTGATGTCAGCATTTCCAAATAGGGGCATTCAGGGCAACACTTTGAACGAAACACTCATTCTTTTCTTCCTAGTTACATGGACATATTTAGCAGTAATACCGGGTTCCATATTTCCAAAAAAGATATGAGCCATGCTCTGTAAAAGGGGGTTTTAATGCATCCTCGTGGTCCATTTTACCAAGCAAGTCATCACATGAATGATAGTGGATCCATAAAGTCCATTTTGTCTAACAACAGGCTGAATTCTGAGGTAGAATGGTTCTTCGACATGCAGGAAATTTACCCAAACCAATAAGTTTCGATCCATGTCAGCCTGCGCAATCCGCGCAGGCTGATATGGGTTGATACTTTTTTTGCGGATGCACTAAGCCCCCTTTTCACAGAGCATTGCAAATCGCCAACAGTTAGATACAGTATGAGCCATGCTCAGTGAAAAGGGGGCTAAATGCATCTGCAAAAGGTATCGACCCATGTCAGCCTTCGCGGTCCGCGCAGGATGACATGGGTCGATACTTTTTGCTATTTGTCAGTTTTAAAGGACCACTAGTACTCTACCTCCAGATCCAATCGATTGTTAGACAAAGTGGATTTTATGGATCCATAATTAAGTGATGACTTACGTGGAATACTGCATCACGAAGATGCATTAAGTTCACTGGCTCATATATATTTAAGCCATGCTCTGTGAAAAGGGGGCTTCATGCAGCTGCAAAAGCTATCGATCCAGGTCAGCCTGCGCAGTCCGCGCAGGCTGACCAGGGCCGAAACTTTTTGCTTTTGGTAAATTTTCTGCGTGTCAAAGGACCAGTCGACCTCATGATTGAGTCAGTTTTAACACAGGGTGGATTTTGCGGATCAAAGATTATGTGATGTCTTTCTTGGTATCATGGATCACGGAGATTGCAGTAAGCCCCCTTTTGCCAGAGCGTGACTCATTTATCTGAGGGCGATTAGTAATAGAAAAAACACATTGTAAATATTTTGGTTCTCATAATAGGGTCGTGCAACACAACACTTGACCAAAGATCTTTGTTTATTTCCTGTCACCGACTAGTAAGTGTGTGGCTCTCTGTTAAGGAATATATATCCTGTTTTTCTATGCAGAACGTGACTAATCATTATCATTGCGCATTTTCTGCTGCGTTCTCATGCAACTACGCCCTGGGGCTTGTATTCACCAACCCTTACTAGCCCAGAGGCTGCTAAGCGCTATTCAATGACCTTTTGCGGATAGTGTAGATCAAGATCAGACTGCACAGAACGTGCAGTCTGGTCTTGGATCTACGCTGTCCGATAAGGAGATATCCTTCCCCCAAAAGACACCAATGAAATGGCAAAATTTTGGGTTTTTACCTACGGCTTGAAAATTTTATTTCACTTATTTGGCAGGATAAGGGTTGATAACAGTCTTAGTCTTGTTCTTCAGAACTTTCTACAATTTGAAACTCGGCAATACACTATTCTGATTGGCTTAACCAAAATGGGTCAGCCAATCAGAAATTGTGTTGCTTTCTAAATCTCGAATAAGACTAAAAATGTAATTCAGAATCATTGTTGAATACGCCCTCTTGTTTACATCATGTTTCAAAACGCAGAGTAAATATTTTGGCTCTAATGGCAGCTTTACAGCTTACAGATGGAAACGTTTTGTCCCTTCTCTGAATTCCCTGAACGCTAAGAGAAAGCTGTAGGGGAAAAGAAATTAAAAGAAATTTATTATGCAAATTTGGTAATAAAGCTGTGTAGGTATATACATGAAAGAGGAACCGCCCAAACACAATGGGCCGTCGGTATTTATCGAGTCGAAGTGACTTCTTTTGCCACATTATTTCATACTTTTACTAGCCCTTATCCTGCTAAAGAAGTTAAATAAAACTTCCAAGTCGATCGTATAAATAAATAATGTTATTTGAACCTTATGTTTTGGAGAAAAATATCTCCTTATCGGTCAGTATAGATCCAAGATCAGACTCCATATTCTATGCAGTCTGATCTTGATCTACAATGTCCGCAAAAGGTCAGTGAGTTGCACTTAGCAGCTTAAGGGTTAATTCGGTTACTCTGGACTGATGCAAAATATGGATTTCTTTTTTCTTTCGGGGTAAAAAAAAACATCAGATTTAGTAGAATTCACCTTTATTACCAATCATGTCTAATCGAAGTGTGTGTGGTTTTTAACTAATTTGATCTATCGGGGAAAAATCTTTTACAAAGAGAGAAAAGGAATTTCAGATGAGGGCAAATGTAGTTTGGAGTGGTGCACAATCAAGAAAACGCTGTGGGAAATTACAAATTTGTCATTTTGAGCACTACTTAACATACGTTGCTAGACTACATGTATCCCCCACCCTTTCTAAAGTAGAGGCGTCAAAGAAGTCGTTTACTAGAATTTCAAAGAAACTCTTTACTAAAGGACACAATTCTAGACTTGTCCGAACTGATAGTAGACGACAAATTTGAGATGGTTCAAAGAATGAGATCTGTCTTTGATAGAAAACATTGTTGGAAAAGGAGAAAATGCTGGTTACCAGCATTTTCTCCTTTTCCCACAATGTTTTCAAAAACCTTTTTTTCCACGGGGTCGTTAACACTGGGGGTTGTGTGGTAAAGGGTTGACTATTTCAAACTCTTCCGCCGGCCGAAAATACAATCCACTGAAACTCAACCCTAAAAGCATTGATCAAATACATGTAAGTGGATGGTGCATATTTCAAGATCAGACTGCATGTTTTGTGCAGTCTGATCTTGATCTATACCGTCTGCACAAGCCAATGTTTTCGCCCAGGGAGCTGCAAAGGTTGAACAAATGTTTAATGGGGGATTTTTCAAAATTCAAAATCTTTACCCTTTCTCCGCCGAATTAGCAATTGACTTTTTTTTTTAGATATCAAATACAAGTACTAAGATTTTATTCTACTGCAAATGAAAAAAAAAAAATCGATTACTATTTAGAATCAAACAGTGCATGGCCTGTGGATCTCGGATCAAATTGCACCTTCTGTGCAGTTTGATCGTTGTCTGCGCCTTCCTCAGCGGCTCCTTATTGTGTGTTTCATCGAGAAAGTGTTAAACTTGCTGAAATATTTCAAGCACAGGCATTATAATCTATTACAAAACAGAAAACTTTCACCTTTTTTTTTTCCAAAGTTCACATAGATCGTAACGGCCGAGAGATGTTTGGCACCATTATGGGAGAACGTTGGCACTTTTAACCCTTAGGCTGCTAAGCACAACTCAAGGACCTATTGTGGACCGTGTAGATCAAGATCAGACTGCACATAACGTGCAGTCTGATCTTGGATCTGCACTGTCCGGTTAAGGGTTTTTCATCCTCTCAAAGTATCTTTGAAATAGCAAAATTTGGGTTTTTACTATCGGCTTGAAAGTTGCATTTCATTTATTTAGCAGGCTAAGGGTTGAAATTAACTCTTTCGGCCCAGATACTCGTTTAAGAACTCGATCTCTTTCTATGGCTGAATATACAAACCCCTGGAACTCAGACAGGTTGGGGGTTTCTTTTTATCTTATATGCTTGACCAAACAAGCGGGCGGTATAGGCTCGAAATAAGACTGTGCTTTTTGCCACAAGGATACCCCCAACGAGAGCTCCAGGCCAAATACTCGTATAAGAACTCGATCTCTTTCTATGGCTGAGAGTAGAATTTACTGGAGCTCAGACAGATTTTTTTTTCCCCATATGCTTGATCAAACAAGCGGGCGGTCTGGGCTCAACAATTAGACTGTGCTTTTTACCCAAGGATACCCCAACGAGAGCTCCAGCGCTTCGAAAGGGGATTGTAATTGTAACCAAATCCTACACATTTACTACTGAGACACGCAGGAACCCCCTCATAATCTAAAGTTTGATTAATATTCTAAGTAGCGATGGGGGCAATCTAATTCTATTTAGATTCTTATTTTACGTTCCGCGACATCTAACGTTACTGTTTTTTGGTATGTGAAATACTATGTGGAAAACAGCCCCTAGTGATGTGTTCGTCAAAATTTATAAGTATTGTTTCAACACCATGTAATTCCAAAATAAGCTTCTATAAATGTTCTTTCAAGCCAATCACATCACTTTAAAATTAGAGCTGCATTGTTTATCCATAATCATGGCGAGTTTAGATTGTGATCGGCTTACCCTGGGCAGTGCATGTTCTGATTTCAGTTTTATTCTTCAGATTTTTCCAAAGTTGAAAGTAACACACCTTCGGATTGGCTACGCCATTTGGTTTAGCCAGACAGAAATTGTGTTACTTTCAAATTCGGAAAATCTTGGAGAATAAGACAAAGAACGTTATAAAGAATGGTTGGTGAATTATTTGCAATAATCGGTATTTTACCACCCAGTTATCATCGATTGATTAGTGTTTTACGCCGCTTTCAACATCAATTAAGTCACATCACGAGGACACTTCACATATTCATGTATGTCCTGGGTTTCATCAAGACTATGCTAGGGCTCTGAAGTGTCCTATAACACAGAGCACCCGGCGAAGATCGAACCCGAGGTTTCGTGGTTACGAGTCGGACACTTTACACCTGACCCAAGTATCAAATAAGTTATCTATTGTATATCGCTTTATTTCACATTTTTATCATGTGAAGCATTTCCTCCATACTCTGGGTGATTTTGTCATTACTCTGGTTATCTTATCACCTCATACGACTGTAGTCTGTATTACCTGCCCCTACCATTACGTTATCGGGTCAGGCAAAGTGCAATGATGGCGGCCTCCATGGCGTCCTGAAGCGTAGCCCTTCACGCTTTCCTGTTTTTCCCAAAATCGATTTTGTACAAAATATACATTACCCAATCTGAAATGTGCTATTGGGGCATGGTTTAAATATAAATTTGACTATGAATCATTTTAAAAGTAGCCCGGTTTTCGGACGTTACACATGTCCATTGACATTTTTAAAGCATTTCTGATATGTAGTTTTTCTCGCTAAATAAGAACGACGGTTTAAAAAAAAAAAAAATTGCCATTACTTTATTGCAAGCGTTTTGTTTTGAATTTATCTTATGATCCGATTTGATCAAGTGAAATAATATCCCGTTACCTCTGCATATTACCAACGGAGGCCGCCATTATTGCGCTTTGCCTGACGTACTCTTGAAGTACGGCGGGGTACTAGACTAATACGACTTTTGGTAGCGGGGGTAGGGAAAGACGGGCGGTACATGGCAAAGGAAGAACGTGCATTTGTCATGTGAAATTGGTTAACCCTTTATCGAACAATCCCAAGTTTAAATTACCCTAAGAAAGAATCCCCCTGAAAAAAATTGTGGGAAAAGAAGAAAATGTTGGTAAACAGCATTTTCGCCTTTTTCCCCACAATGTTTCCGACCCTTTTAAAGATGAATCTCGTCATTGGCACTACGTTTCATTTTTCGTCTCTGAATGCTTTTTAAAATACCTCCTGGTTTTCTTCAAGTAGTATTTTTGATATTCCTTTTGTTGTTGTTGTTGGAAGAATAGAGAAAAAAAGTAAAATATTACATTACATGTTTATCTTTGAACGTGATGTACAGCCATATTTCTGCATTATTCATGCACACGACAGAGATTTAACCCTTTGGCTGCTAAGCGCGACGTACTGACCTTCTGCGGACAGTGTAGATCAAGATCAGACTGCACAGAATGTGCAGTCTGATCTTGGATCTACACTGTCCTATAAGGAGATATTTTTTTCGAAAGAATAAGTTTGAAATAGCATTTACTTGAGTTGTTACTGTCGGCTTGAAAGTTTCGTTCAACTTATCTAGCAGGATAAGGGTTAAAGTGAACTCTGTAAAGGATTATCCCTTTCTGCACCATGGGCATTTTTTTTTTTTTTTTTGTTAATTTGGCTTACAATTTAGAGCAAGATCAGACCGCACATAATGTGCATTCTGATCCCGAGTCTACATTGTCCGACATTTTGTGTCATATGTTATTAAATGTATTAATTATATATCAGTTATTCTTTTCTTTTCTTCCGGTTTAATATCATTTGCTCTTATTCGACGCTCAAAGGATTAAACCAGATTTCGTGAAAAAAAACCTTATAGTATGACTGTACCTGCCAAACCCGAGCTTAAATCTTTATCAGACGACAAATTTTAGACTCCTCCAAATTGAGACCATTGGCAGACGACAAATTGATAAGGGGACTTTTCTATGGAAGAGTAAAAAACATTGTGGGAGTCGGACAAAATGCTGGTAACCATCATTTTCTCCTTTTCCCACCATGTGTTCAAAAACCCTTTTCCACCAGGGCATGGATAAAATATACAGGACTCTTTGGGAAAGTGTTACGGGTATAAGATGTGCAACGCAACGAAAAGGTGTCAAAAGAATGTTTTCTGTTCGAAGACTAACATAGCTGGAATTTTCGCAGTGTTCGATTTATATTCGGTTTGTCTTAACTCTTTACGACACAATCACGGGTTTTAACGACCCTGAAATAGAAGCCTTTTGAAAACATTGCGGGAAAAGGAGAAAATGCTGGTAACCAGCATTTTCTCATTTTCCCACAATGTTTTCTACCGTTCCCAACACAAATTTCAGTTTTTGAGTCACATTTATCTTGTCGTCTGCAAATGCTTTCAATTTGGACGTCTGAAATTTTGTCCTTTGGTAAAGAGTTAACACATGTAAGGATTACAGAAAAAGGAAATATTAAAAGGGAAAAAATATGAATAAGTTGAATAGTTTCTCAATGACAACGTCATCGTTTTTTTTTTTAGGGAAAAAAAGCGTGAAACGATTTTGATTTTTACCCATTTATCCCAGTGAGCGACTGTTTCATGAACTGCGACATATTGCTTTTGAAAGAAAAATGTAGTAAATGAAAAAAAATCTAGTGCTTAGATCGAACGGCGTTACATTTTATTTTGGTTAAATTTCCTTAACTATCGTAAAGATTTGAGGCTGGCTTAGGTGTAAATGTCAACGCCATAATATTGCGACGTAGATATTTGAAAGGGATTTTTGAAAACACCTTTAAATAAACAAATAAATCTTGCGGATGACTGTTAGGCAGCAGACCATTTTTTAAAACATTGTGGCAAAAGGATATATTACTCGAAACGAGCAAAATCTCCGTCTATTATCAACCTAATGTTCAAGCTTAAATTATACAAATAATTATTCATATTTTAGCTCTTTACCAAACGACAAATTTTTAGACACGTTCAGATTGAAAGCATTTGCAGACGACAACTCAAATGTAGCTGAAATGATTAAATTTGTCTGTAATATGGTGGAAAGCATAGTGAGAAAAGGAGAAAATGTTGGTTACCAGTATTTTCTCTTTTTCCAACGATGTTTTCAAAAGGCGTCCTCAGCCTCGTTCAAACTCAGGATTGTGGTAAAGACTTAACCCTTTCCCAAATGATAAATTTTAGACTGGTCCAAATTCAAAGAGTTTGCAGGCGACAATTTTAAATTTGATGAAAATGACAGAAAGTTCTCCAAAAGGGTAGAAAACACTGTGGGAAAAGGAGAAATTGCTCGTTACGAGCAATTTCTCCTTTTCCCAAAGTGTTTTCAAAAGACTTGTACTGCAGACACGTGAAAACCAGGGCTTGTTTGGGAAACGGTTAATCCTTTATCACACAATCCCGAATTTTAACGTTAACGACCTTGAGGAAGACGGCTTTTGAAAACATTGTGAGAAACGGAGAAAATGCTGGTAACCAGAAATTTCTCCATTTCCCACAAAATTGTCTACCATTTCAAAGAGAAATATCATCAAATGAGCCAAATTTAAACTTTCGTCTGCACATGTTTTGGATCAGTCTAAAATTTTGTCGTTTGGTATTTTGAAGTAAATACATGTAACAGAAAGTTTTCAAACTCTCCTATGGCAAATTTGTTGTAGGATGTAAAGAGTTAGATCTAATACTTGTAAATGACGTGAAATCCGATCGAAGAGATCATCAAAACCAGCTATCAATCTCCATTATTTTGACACAAAGACGATTATAGAACTCAGTGGAAGTGATTTTAGTTCTATTGTTAGGGCCCTGGTATTCTAATACTTTATATAGAAAGAAATAAACAAGTACTATTTATAGATCATGCAAGGACCGAAACCGTCGGACACCGGGTTGCGGTATTTCGTGGCCATTTCGGAGAACAAACGTCGGGATATGGAATTAAAAAATGTGGAGTCAAAAATCGACGATATGAAGAAAAAAATGTTGACACAATATTGGAAAGATAAAATCAATATATTTGACGAGATGATTCGACTGAATGTGAAGACCCCGTCATACGAAAGGGACAGATCTTCCGAGGGTCAGGAAGGGGACTGTGATAATCATATGACACTGGGTCCCATGAACATTGATTCGAAATTATTGAGTAATAGACCTATCACGTTACAGCGCGGTAATAAACAAGGGGCTCGGATGGAGCCCGTGATCAGTGTAGAAGGGACCCATGCAGTGTGCTATCCGAACAAAGAAGCCAGAAAAGGCAGGAGAGTTGGCCTTAACGCAAAAGTGTTACGTCGAATGGAACAGTGTAAAACACTCGAAGACAGCATCGCATCGATAAAGAATCGGGACCGAAGTGTAGAGTATAACAATCCATATGGACTAAGGCCAAAGACTGCCCCAAGTAAGTTTTCATCACGGACTCCAAGTAAAAAGAGGCCGGCAACAACGACAGCCGGTCACGTTTCCAGTGGTACGCACGACGCAGATGATGTTAATGCGTCGTTTGATGAGAAATCTGACCAACGACCGGTGACGGCGTCGGCTGAAATAACAAGAAGACCGTCCACGTCTTTTAGTACGTCAAAACGTGAACATTACCTCGCCACACCGGCACTTACGGACTTTAAAACGTCGCGATCGTCGACGTCTTTTTCCCTCAGAAAGGACAGGTGAAATCTCTTGTGAAGTTTTATTTCTATGGTTCTGTCACAGATTTGCAGTGGGAAAAAGTTACTTAGTCACCACTTACCATCACATTTTACGGGTTTTTAAAATTACCCAGAAAAAAAAAACGGTTAGTTCTAACGGTGTTTCAAAGGAGGTAGATCATCTACATGTAGATCTATGTCTTAAAATGTCGATGCGTGAGGCGGGGCGACTTTCTTGCCAAGAAAAATTCCATTTCAACCCTTTACCAAACAATCTTGTGTGCTAACGACCACGAGAAAACACAATGGAAGCAGGAGAAAATGCTGGTAACCAACACTTTCTCATTTTCCACTATGTTCTATACCATTTCATATTCCCTTAATTGAGCATTGTTAATTTGTCGTGCAAGAGCTGTCAGATTCAACGAAATCCGATACCATGCCGTCTGATTAAGATACTGGGGAAGAACGTGATAAAACAACATCATCATTGCAGATTCAGCTGGTGTCGAGCGCCCTCTTCGTGTCCATTGTGCAAGAATTATCTACTTTTATCAGTATAGAGAGTTCTTGTTTCAAGAGAAGCCAGTGTTAAAATGGGCCATCTGTGAAAATGTTACGGAAGAGTGCAAGTTCTCGTTTATTTAGAAGCCTGAACCTACACTACATGCTTGAAGAATGTGTTTACACAAACATCATTTCTGGGTCACAGGTGTTCTGTATTGTTACCAGGATTAAGATTTAAATGAAATTCGCGTCACTTGGTCTTTAAATGATATTTTCGATGTTCTGTCTGGATTATTATTACCCTTTACCAAATAATGCCGTGTTTTAAATATCCTGAGGAAGGAAGCCTTAAAAACATAATGGAAAAAGAAGGAAATGTTGATAACCTGCATTTTTCCTTTTTCCACAATGTTTTTTACCTCTTCAAAGACAAAAATCCATTGCTTGGCTCATATTTTATCTCAGCTGCAACTGCTTTCAAATAAATTTAGATGAATTCTAAATTGTGCCGTCTGGATTATATTCTTAACCCTTAATCTGCTAAATAAATTAAACGAAACTTTTCATGCCAATAATGCAAGAAAAAAAAATCCAAATATTGCAATTACAAAGTTATTCGTTTGGGAAAAATATCTCCAAATCGGACAGTATAGATTCAAGATCAGACTGCACTTTCTGTGCAGTCTGACCTTGATCTAAACTTACCGGGAAAGCGCCTTACTCAAGAGTCACACTTTTAGCAGCCTACGAATTAATTCATGTTTTAAGTAGGCCTATACAGTATTTGAAAGTATAATACATGTACATGTTCTAGTTAATGGTATTACGCATATTTCGGTCGTAACTGTGGTGTTATATATCACGGTATACGTATTACAGTATGTTATCTTTTTACCAAACGACAAAATTGTAGACTGGTCCAAATTGAAAGCTATTGCAGACGACAAATCGACTGTGGCTCAAAAATTGTAACTTGATTTGTGAAGGGTAGAAAACATTGTGGGAAAAGGAGAAAATGCTGGTTACCAGCATTTTCTCCTTTTCCCACAATGTTTTCAAAAGGCTTCTTCCTCAGGGTCGTTAAAACTCGGGATTGTGTGGTAAAGGGATATACAGCGATCTTTCACTCTTATCATCTCTCTGGTCTTATTATATTTAACATCATCTTGCCAGCTACCTCTCTCTCTCTCTCTAGCAGAAACAAAACTGTTGGCGAAAGAGAAATTTTTCCATTGTCTAAACAAGTTTTTTTTTTAAGTTATATATTTCTCGTACAAAAGACAAAGTAAATGTCCAAATTGGTTTCAGTTATCAGAATTAATACTGAAAAGGTATTCTTCAGTGTTGTTTAAACATTTGAGCCATGCAGTGTGAAAAGGGGGCTTAATGCATTTGCAGAAAATATCGATTCAGGTCAGTCTGCGCAGTCCATGCAAGCTGACCTGGGCCAAAACTTGGTTTTGGTCAATTTTTTGTGTGTAAAAGGACCAGTGTACCTCACAATTCAGTTGTTTGTTAGAGAAAATAGATTTTATGAATCCATAATTATGTAATGACTTGCTTAGTATGATAGATCACGGAGATGCATTAAGCTCTCTTTTACCAGAGCATGACTCATTTGTTTTAAAATGGTAAAACAGGCCTCTAAATGAGTGAATCGATACTGTCTCAGTAAAGCTATTTTAACAACCTCAGAAGAAAGAATCATGGTCTTTAATTGAGAAAGTCACTTGCCAATACCATATTGAACGCCAAGCTGCATAGCTGTCGGTAGTGTACAGGACTTGAGAACAGGAGGTTGCTGGTTCGATCTTTGGCTTGGCCAATTTCTTTCCGAGGACTGATGATAGTCATCGTGACAGGATTCATTCCTCTCTCACCAGGACCATTGTTTCGACGATGGTTATGTGGGAAAGCAGCCAGTGGCCTGGAAAGAATATTGTGCGGAGCACTGGTAAATGAAACTCCATGAAAGCATGGATAGGTGCATTGGCCGCTGTGGGATATATCTGAAATAATGTTGAAAATGGTGTTAAACACCATACAATCAATCAATCAAAACCATTTTGAATATAGTTCTGTGTAAGTGCAATAAATTCTACAGTCATGTGATTGATGGAGAATTAGAGTGGAGAAAAATGTCCTATGCTACCCTCCAAAATATTTCAACAGATAACAAATACATTACTTCTCAATGAGCTGTGGCATTCACGATTCTTCAGCTCATGCTTCAAGGGGGAGAACTCTTTACCAAATGACAAAAATTTTAGCCTTGTCCAAACTGAAAGCATTTGCAGACGATAGATGTGTTTCAAAATATCAATTTCGCCTTTCATGGGGTAGAAAACATTGTGGAAAAGGGAGCAATTACCAGCGTTTTGTCCGTTGTCCACAATGTTTTCAAAAGCATTCATCCTCAGAATTGTTAGAAGTTGGGATTGTGTGGCATAGGTTTAACCCTTTACCACACAATGCCGCCTTTTGACACCCCTGGAAAAGAAGCCTTTTGAAAACATTGTGGGAAAAGGAGAAAATGCTGGTAACCAGCATTTTCTCCATTTCCCACAATGTTTTCTACCCTATCAAAGAAAAGTTGCACCATTTGTGCCACACTGAAATTGTCGTCTGCAAATGCTTTCAATTTGGACAAGGCTAAAATTTGTCGTCTGGTAAAGGGTTAAAGGAGGAAAAGAAACATCCAAGATCCTCATATTTAAAACACCTTGAAGGTAGCACTGACAATTTGTTTCATGATGAAAGCTATTTTCAGCATTGCTTCGTTTCTATCACAGTCTCCTGTGCACCTATTCATGCTTTATAGGAGTTTCTGTTGCTAGTACTTCTCAGAATATACTTTCCAAGATGCTGACTGCTTTCCAACATTATGACATAAAAGACTGTCAAAACAATGTTCAGCTGTCAGAGAGCAATGAATCCTGTAGTGTAGTATATTGGTCTATCCCACAGATAGATACAAATGTATATAGCTTGTGTATGTATAGAGGGACACTTATACTGCCTGGCTATAGAGCTAGCTTTTGTAGTGACATGGTAGAGCTTTTTCGCCTTGGGAATCTAGAGATCCTGGGTTCAATCCCTGCCAGGTGGGGTTATTTGTCAGAATTGTTACAGTAGCACAGACTATCATCCATCCGTGGAAAGAAATTTTGGTCAAGCTGAGATAGAAACCCCTGGTTTCAACCCCGTATGTTACAGCGTGATGAGTGAAGGGGTATGGAAAGAACTGACAGGAATAGGAATATAACTCTTTACGACGCAAACCAATTTTAACAACCCTGAAGAACAAATCTTTTGGAAAACAACATGGGAAAATGAGAAAATGCTGATAATGAGCATTTTCTCTTTTTACCCAAATGTTTTCTATTCTCCCACAATGTTTTCTACCCTTTCAATGACAAATCCCCTCATATAAGCAACATTTAATTCTTTATCAAACTACAAAATTTTAGACCAGTCCAAATTGAAAGCTTTTGCAGACGAAAAAAATAAAGGTGAATCAAAAATTGAAATTTGTTTTTGGAAGAGCAGAAAACATTGTGGGAAAAAGAGAAAATGCTGGTTACCAGCATTTTCTCCTTTTCCCACAATGTTTTCAAAAGGCTTCTTCTTCAGGGTCGTTAAAAGTCTGGATTGTATGGTAAAGGGTTAATATGTTGTCCACAACTGCTTTCAAATGGGTCAAGTCTAAAGTATTGTTGTCTGGTGCCAAGCCCCCGTAGTTCAGTTGGTAGCGCACAGGACTTGAGAACAGGAGGTCACTGGTTCGATCCCCGGCTCGGCCAATTTCTTTCCGAGGACTGATGATAGGCATTGTGACAGGATTCATTCCTCTCTCATCTCTGACTATTGTTTCAACGACGGTTATGTGGGAAAGCAGCCAGTGGCTTGGAAAGAATACTGTGCAATATTACTGGTAAAAGAAACTCCAGGAAAGCATGGATGGGTGCACTGGCCGCCATGATATAGCTGAAATAATGTTGAAAACGGCGTTAAACACCATACAATCAATCAATCAATTGTTGTCTGGTAAAGGGTTAATACAAATCAACCTTATGTGGAGAAAAACAATTCCATGGAACAGACCATATAGACCAGAGAATTTTTATTCCCTGTATTGCAAAGTAATATGATCACAAGAGAGACTTACAATAACTACATACTCATCCAAGTTACATAAACTTTTCTCCAATTACAGAATATTAAAAGATGATGGCAAAAGGATAACAAACTTTTCATGATTACATACAAGCCTGGTAACAGTAAAAACCAATTGACCCAACCTTATTCTTTTCTATCAGCATTGATCTCACTGAGTTTTCGAAAAAAAAAAAACACGTCATTACGCGCTAAAATAAATGAACTTATTCTTCTTTGGTCGATTTTAACAGAAAAATCTGATTCTATAAAAATTCCAGCAAAACTATACTAACAGTAAGTACAAACAAGCTGTTCAAAAAAAAAAAATGAAAAAAAAAAAATACAAAAGTGGCAAAAAATCAGTGTCATTCTAAAGTTCTGTGCAATTTGTGGAAAAAATGTATTTTGAAAAAAACTGTTCTCATTTGATAGTATAAATAATATGATTGAACCCTTTTACAATGCAGCAAAATGTTTGACATGTCCATATTAACCCTTTACCACACAACCCCGACTTTTAACGACCCTGAGAAAGAAGCCTTTAGAAAACATTGTGGGAAAAGGAGAAAATGCTGGTAACCAGCATTTTCTCTTTTTCCCACAATGTTTTCCACCCTTCCCGAAACAAATTTTAAATTCTGAGTCACATTTATTTTGTTGTCTGCAAATGCTTTCAATTTAGTCCAGTCTAACATTTTGTTGTTTGGTAAAGAATTAAAGGAATTAACAAACAACAATTCAAATGTTTGTCTAATGATGGTAATTAGCCTTAACCCTTTACCGCACAATGCCGCCCTTTAATGCCCCTGGTAAAGAAGCCTTTTGATACCATTGTGGGAAAAGGAGAAAATGCTGGTAACCAGCATTCTCTCCTTTTCCCACATTGTTTTCTACCCTATCAAAGAAAAATTGCACCATCTGAGCCACATTAAAATTGTCGTCTCCAAATGCTTTCAGTTTGAACAGTCTGTAAAGGGTTAAATAGGTAGGAATAACATTGTGGAAACAGGAGAAAATGCTGGTTACCGGCATTTCCTCCTGTTCCCACAGTTTTCAAAAGCCTTCTTTCTCAGGGTTGCTAAAAATCAGGATTGTGTGGTAAAGGGTTTAAGGAAAGAGTGAATTTGGTATTTTGATTATGCGGCTAATGGGAAAATTGATTGTTAATTAAGTACATCCTGAAACATATTTGAAGCAGATGACCTTACAAACAAGAGGGCCATTGGCACTAAAACGCTCATCTGAGTAAAGTTACCTCGGTTTGATAAAGCTGAAGGCAACCTGGTTGTGATGATGTAAAACACGGGAGTGCCAGTGACCTGCTTTTTGATCCAACATAACCCAGTTTCAAACTTGTTCAAGATATTATAAAGAAAGTCATTCTGACCAAATTTCACAAGTCTCAGACTGAAAAAATGGCTTCTAAATTGCACACAAGTTTTTTTCAAAGATTTGTCTGAATGAACTACTTTTTGACCCAACATGACCCAATTTTGAAATTGTCCTAGATATCATCAAGCTTCTGATCAAGTTTCATGAGTATTAGACTGAAAATTTGGCCTCTGGAGTGCACACAAGATTTTTTTTCTAAGATTTGTCTCAGTGACCTACATTTTGAGCCATCATAACCAGATTTTGAACTTCTCAGAGATATCATCAAGACACACATTCTGAGCAACTTTGAATATCTGACTGAAAATGTGGCCTCTAGAATGTACACAAGGTTCTTCGAAAATTTGTCCAAGTGACCCTTCGTTTAACCCAACATGACCCAATATCAAACTTGTTCAAGATATTACCCAATATCAAACTTGTTCAAGATATTATCAAGAAAAACATTATGTCCAAGTTTCACATGTACTGTACTGAAAATGTGGCCTCTAGAGTGCACATAAGGTTTTTCTAAGATTTGCCCCTGTGATCTTCTTTTTGACCTGATTTGAACCCATTTCACACTTGTCCAAGATACCATCCAGACAAACATTCTGACCAAGTTTCATGAGTATCTGGCTGAAAATGAGGCCTGATAGATTGCACACACATTTTTTTTTTTTAAAGATTTGTCTCAGTGACCTTCTTTTAGACCCAAAGCAGACTAATTTCAAACTTGTGTCAGATATCATTAATCATGAAAATGAACAGTCTGACCACCGTTCATGATTATCCGACTGAAATGTAGCCTCTAGAGTGCACACAATGTTTTTCTATGACTTGTCCCATTGACCTACTTTTTGACCCCAGGAGACCCCATTTTGAACAAGAGAAAAATTCTGACAAGATCTTGTGAGTACTGGAAAGAAAATGTGTCTTGAGTTCACACAATGTTTTTCTAAAATTAGTCCCAGTGACCTACTTTTTAACTTTATATGACCCACTTTTAAACATGTTTCTGACACACCAAAGTTCATACATATCCCACTGAAAATATGGCCTCTACAGTGCACACAAGGTAATTGTTGACGACTGCACAATGGCCTCTAGAGTGCACAATGGACAATGGACACAGCACGATCATAAAAGCTCACCTTGAGCACTTCATGCTCTGGTGAGCTAAAAATTACAGAAATCATAGATAATCAACATAACAAAAAATAAAGACATCAGCGCATGTAAAACATTCTGGAAAAATGCAGAAATTAGATCTACCTGTTTCAGACAATTTCTCATTTAACCACTATGTTTTCAAGAGCGGCTGGGTGAAAAGAACAAAGAATGTATGTAATAATTCAGACCTCCAGATAAGAGAGGGCGATAGTATTCTAAATCCATCATTTCTTTTCAAACCCTATGGGTACTCATAAGAATCGTCTCGATGAGACGATTCTAATGAGTACCCATAACATAGGGTCTAGCGGAGAATGATTAATATTTTCAATTTTGAAATCAAAATTACTCCCTCTATCTGGAGCTCTGAATGTATGAAGGTGATCAAGTTAAACACTGGGATTAGAAAACTAAACTAAATACTACATGGACAAGCATTACTGTACTCGGAATTTTCTATCATTTTACAAATCAAAGTAGCTAATTGCTTAAATCCAAGATCAGACTGCAGTTTCTGTGGAGTCTAATCATGATCTACAACAAGAGCAAAAACTACCTTGTTGCCAATGGCAGCAAAAATTAAGGAAATCCATATCTTTTGTTCTAGAAAAAAACCCTTAAGTTGTAATTTCAAACCTGTTTAATTTGGGATCATGTAACAGAGAAGACCCTGTAAATTCAAATATAGACTGCACAGAATCATAATGTGCAGTCTGATCTTGATCTACCCTGTCTGCCACAGCAACCGGAGTTTGGCTTGGAGATTTGGGAATTAATCTGTTATAAACTTAACTAGACAGAAATGAAACGAATACATGCAATACTTCAAAAAGGAATGACTGGAGTAAACATAACTCGTACTTGTGACTAACATTTGGGGGGGCTGAATAATCGAATGTACATTTTCAATCAAGAAATAAAGATCAGTAATATATTGAAATTACAAGGCTATTCTGACTAGAATGTCCCACAACTTATCTGAGCATTGATCCAAATTCAGTCAGATCTTGACGTGACTTTGGTCTACACTGTTAGCACAAAACAAAGTCAAGTTGTGCTAAGCTCTTGACCTATGTACCAGATGATAAAATTTTCATCTTAACCTTGTCAACCTTTTACCACACAATCTAGAGTTATAATGACATAGACAGGGAAAGCTTTTGAAAATATAGTGTGCAAAGGAAAAACATTCTGGTAACCAGCATTTTCTCCTTTCCTCCCCCATTCTGTTACATAGACAAATCCAACCATTTGACCCAAATTTAACCCTCAACCTGCTAAATAAGTTTAATGAAATTTTCAAGCCGATAGTAACAACCTGAATGTTGCTATTTCAAAGTAAGCTTTTCATACGATGTTTTCTACCCTTTCAAAGACAAGTTCCCTTGTTTGAGCCACATCTAATTTGTCGTCTGCAAATGCTTTCAACTTGGACGTATCGAAAAATGAGTCATACTGTAAAGGGTTATTGATTGATTGTATGGTGTTTAAAGCTGTTTTCAACATTATTTCAGTTGTATCACGGCGGCCATGCTTTCCTGGAGTTTCTTTTACCAGTACTCCGCACAATATTCTTTCCAAGCCGCTGGCTGCTTTCCCACATAACCATCAAAAGGTAAAGGGTTAAAGAACAACTAACTCAAGTATTCTTGGAAAAGAAATACACATTTTAACTCTTTACCACACAATCCCAACTTTTTACAACCCTGAGAAAGAAGCCCTTTGAAAACATTGTGGGAAAAGGAGAAAATGCTGGTAACCAACATTTTCTCCTTTTCCCACAATGTTTTCTACCATATCAATGACAGAAATAATCATTTGAGCTACAATTATTTTGTCGTCTGCAAATGCTTTTAATTTGGTCTGGTCCAAAATTTTGTTGTTTGGTAAAGAGTTAACCCTTACATAACACAGCAAAACCTATCTCTTCAACAGAGTATGAAATTGTAGGCTGGCCCATATTGAATAGATTTGTAGAGAGCAAGATAAACATAATATCAATTGTCTGAGAGAGATTAGAAAATGTTATGGGAAAATGAGCAAATACTAGTGACCAGCCTTTTTTCTTCATGATTTCAAAAGCTATCTTCCCCTGGGTAAAAACACGGGATTGTTTGGTATTGGGTAAAGTTACCTTTGCAGATAAAGCAGACATAAGAAAGACTAGCAGAGAGTTCTGTTGACGTTAGATTAACAAATTACAATGTCCAATGTTTCACTAGATAATGACAGAAATTTAGATTAGTTTAGATTGTGTGGTGTTTAACGCCATTTTTCAACATTATTTCACTTATATTGTGGCGGCCAGTGCATCTATCTATGCTTTCCTGGAGTTTCTTTTACCAGTACTCAGCAAAACATTCTTTCCAAGCGACTGGCTGCTTTCCCACATAACCATCATCAAAACAATGGTCAGCGGTGAGAGAGGAATGAATCCTATCGCAATGACTATCCTCAATCCTCGGAAAGAAATTGGCGAAGCTGGGGATCAAACCAGTGACCTCCTGTTCTCAAGTCCTGTATGCTATCGACTGAGCTACAGGGCTTGGCGATTGACAGAAGTAGCCTTGAATAGAAATAGCTTTCATTTTCTCCTTCTCTCACCCTGTTTTCTACTCTCTAACAGACAGATTCAGTCACTTGAGTCATATTTCTTATCTACAAAGTGCTTTATCCCTTTACCAAACAATCCTGAGCTCTCGCATCTCTGAGGAAGGAAACTTTTGAAAACATTACAGGAAAAAAAGAAAATGCTGGTAACCAGCCTTTTTTCTTTGCCTACAATTTTTTCTACCATTTCGAAAACAAATCTCAGCAACTGAGTAAACATCTTATTTGTCTTCTGCAAATGCTTTCAATTTGGACAAGTCTAAAGTTTTGTTGCCTAGTAAAGGGTTGACATGATCTCATTGATGCATCAGTATCTTGGGACCATTATCACATGTATTTAGTTTCCTGTTACAAGTGCCCTTCCTACGTAAGCATTGAGTCATCATTTTTCTTCCTGTTAGTATACCCACTATGAATATTCTGTCAGAGTTCAACCCTTTATCAAATGATGAAATCTTGGATTTTTCGAAATTAAAAGAATTTTTCAGACAACAAATTAACTTTTTTCCACACAACAAAAACTTGGACTTGTCCAAATTGAAAGCATTTGCTGATGACAATTTAAAAGTGGCTCAAACAATTATTTCTGTCTTTGATTTGGTGGAAAAGCTTGTGGGAAAAGGAGAAAGTGCCGATTACCAGCATTATCTTTTCCCACAATCATTTCAAAAAGCTGCTTTCGCACGGCTGTTTAAACTCGCGATTGTGCAGTAAGGGATTAAATGAGGCTCAAACGATTGCGTTTCTCTTTTAGAAGCTAGAAAACATTGGGGGGAAAAGGAGAAAATGCTGGTTATCAGCATTTTCTCCTTTTCCCACAATGTTTTCCTAAAACTTTCTCTCTCAGGGTCATCAAAATACCGGACTGTTGGTGAAGCGTTAAGACAAGTACCCACATTTTCTCCTTTTCCCACAATGTTTTCCTAGAGCTTTCTCTTTCAGGGTCGTCAAAATACAGGATTGTTTGCTGAAAGGTTAAGATGGGTTCAAAGGCTGCTTTTGCCACGAAAGTTTGTATATTATCCAAAAGAGTAGATCTAAGATCAGACAGCACATTCTGAGCAGTCTGACCTTTATCCATATTATCATAAAATGCGACTGAAACTGTGAAAGGAACTCAAAGGGTAAATCAAAATCTTTTTATAACAGTAATTCCCTGACTAAATTATCTCTCTAAACACACTGTCTTCCTTTGAAAGAGGAGGAAAATGTTACTTTCTTTAACCCTTTACCGCACAACCCTGAGTTTTAATAACCATGAGAAAGAAAAAGCCTTTTTGAAAAAATTGTGTTAACCAGCATTTTCTTGTTTTTCCAAAATGTTTTCTACCCTGTCAAAGACAAATTCCATCGTTCGAGCCAAATTAAAAAATTTATTATTGTTTTGTGTCCCTTTCTAAATTATTTCAGTCATACCACGGTGATAGCTCACATATTTATGTATTTCCAGGGTTCCACCAGTACTAGGCTAGGGCTCTGAAGTGTCTTGCCAAAGGACACTCCAATGAAAAACCCAGTGGATCCAGTGGGGCTCCAACCTGGTGCCTCTAGGCCACAAATCCCATGCTTTACCTTTGGGCTATGTAGGACCAGAGCCGTATTTAACTTGTCATCTGCAAATGCTTTCAATATAAACCAAGTATAAATTGCTATCATTTGGTAAAGAGGTAACTCTTCACCACACAATGAAATTATAGATTTGTCAAATGAAGAATTTGCATACAACAAATTAAAGGTGGCTCAAATGACAAAACCTGGTCTTGACTGGGTAGAAAACATTGTCGGTAAAGGAGAAAATGCTGGTTAACAGCATAGTAATACTATGTTATAACATAGTAATACATAGTTATAACTTTATTGTATGTCAGGCTTAACGTGATATATTTATTTTAATTTGCCGCTCTATGTCATGACGCCAACACTAAGGGACCACAATGGAAATAAGAGTTTATCTCTTTTTTGTGCTATCCCTGGTGCTGGTGTCCATTACATGGTTTTAGTATTCATGTCAGTATCTTTTTAATGTTACACATGTCTTATTGTTACCATGTTATGTACATTTTAACCGAATAAAACTACTACTACTACTACTACTAGTAATACTTCATGATTCCATAGACACATTGCCTTAGAACTATCAACATCTTTGTCATCTTGCAGCAGACACTTTTCGGGAAAAAAAATGCAGCAAACAGAGA
Organism: Tridacna gigas; assembly: GCA_945859785.2. Taxonomy (NCBI): domain Eukaryota; kingdom Metazoa; phylum Mollusca; class Bivalvia; order Cardiida; family Cardiidae; genus Tridacna; species Tridacna gigas. The sequence goes on from OX244029.2 coordinate 36,736,517, forward strand.
AATAGCATGCGATAAGAAATTCCTTCTCAACTCTTTACCAAACGACAAAATTGTGGACTAAATAAATGTGATTGAAAGGTTGAAATTTGTTTTGGGAAGAGTAGAAAACATTGTGGGAAAAGGAGAAAATGCTGGTTACCAGCATTTTCTCCTTTTCTCACGATGTTTTCAAAAGGCTTACTTTCACAGGGTCGTTGAAAGTCAGGATTGTGTGGTAAAGGGTTAACTCTTTACCAAACGGTATAATTCTCCAATGGTCCAAACTAAAAGCATTTACTGACAACAAATCAAAGATGTAATAAATAATAAATTTTTTCAAAAGGGTAGAAAACATTGTGGGGGGAAAAAGAGAAAATGCTGGTTTCCAGCATTTTCTCCTTTTCCCCACAATGTTTTCGAAAGCCTTCTACCCCAGGGTTGTTAAAACTCCTGTTTGTGTCGTAAAGGGTTAAGCTAAAATGATTTCACATCCTGTCACATATTTTACTTCATCAGACAGCAAAATTTTAGACTTCTCCAACTTGATAGCACGATCAGATGACAAAGTAAATGTGGCACAAATGATGGGGTTTGTCTTTGATAGGGAAGAAAAGATTGCGGCGAAAAAAGAGAAAATGCTGGTAACCAGCTTTTTTTTTTGCCTTTTCAAAACATATTCACAAAAACCTTCTTCCAAAGTGTCTTTAAAACACAGGGTTTTGTGGTAAAGATTTATTCTTTATCTTAGTGCTGGTTTTATATCGTTCTACAAGGATGTTTCAAGCTTGTCTCATGATGACACAAGTTAACCTTTAACCACACAATCCTGAGTTTTAATGACCCTGAGGAATGAGCCTTTTGAAAACATTGTGGGAAAAGGAGAAAATGCTAGCATTTTCTCCTTTTCCCACAATGTTTTCTATCCTATCACAGACAAGTCTTACCACCCCATCAATATTTGTTGTCTGCAAATGCTTTCAATTTGGACCAGTCTACAATTTTGTCACATGATAAAGAGTTAACCTATAACAATACAGGTTATTTTTCAGACATATAACAAAACTAAAACTATGCCAGTATACAACAGTTTCCATGTCACCTTACTAACAATTATCATTTTTTCTTTACAGGTAAGATAAGGCCTTAGTCTCTTCAACACAGTATTTGAATACATGGATCCGTGGCAATGAGATAAACCGACTTCCTTGGTTACCGTAACTAAAGGCTCACAAACAAACGCAGTAAATACATATACAGTATAGCAGAAAGGCTACTTAACCCTTTCCCAAACGACAAATTTTGGACTGGTCCAAATTGAAAGAGTTTGCAGACGACAATTTTAAATTTGATGAAAATGGCAGAAAGGTCTCAAAAAGGGTAGAAAACACTGTGGGAAAAGGAGAAATTGCTCGTTACGAGCAATTTCTCCTTTTCCCACAGTGTTTTCAAAAGACTTGTACTGCAGACACGTGAAAACCAGGGCTTGTTTGGGAAAGGGTTAAATCTTGCTACCATGACTGTTTCTATCGTTTAAATTCCGGAAAAATATTCCTTTTCGTATGTTTCTGTCGGTAAGAAATATATGGATACTTGAACTTATTTACACAAGGATATGTACAAAAATTGTAAATTTCAGGGGCTACGGACAATGTAATACTTTTGCTAGCAAAGTCATTAACTTGTATGAGAAAGAATGAAACACCTCATAAACCTCAATTTTGCTTAAAAATAATAGAATTAAAGATGATTAATAATTTTGTAAGTCTTGTTAGGTTGTCTCTACATCGTATTCCTTAATAAATTACACTAAATTACAAGCATTTTGAAATATTTATAGATTGTCTCATTCAACAGGGAAGTGGAAGTCTAAGAAATGTTTAAATTTCTAGTTAAGAGAAAATGGTTGCCTGTTGATTTTAAAATGTGTAAAGTGTGCTGTCAATTAACAAACTTGTTAATATCATTGGCGGTAGTTTGTTTTATCTTGTGATATACTGAAGACAACGGGTGGTCGAGTGGACTACAGCGGCAATCAAACACACATCCTATCAGTTAACAGTTTACCGGCATACCCTTTGAAATGGCAGATGTGCTAATCCACCTAAATATGGCTAAGTCAAAAGCTGATTTAATTAACTTAAGTTGCCTTTTGAGCTGAACTTCCAAAACTGTACAAAACAGAACTTAGTCTGTTTCATAATTGAAATCTACATGTACCTTCAGTAAAGAATGCACATTTATGTACTTAAGTAGCAGATGGTTTGAATCCAAGAATAAAGTGCATTTTTTGCACTCTGATCTGTATCTACACATTCAGCATTCTTCACGCACCAAGGGTTTATGTTTACGTCAAACTGAAACACTGATGACACATACCCCCTTTTTGGTGTGCAGAGGTTATTAAACAAGGTTAGCTATTTTAGTGAACATACTTTCTTTTTATTAGTATTTCATATATTTTACCTTTGTTTCCCACTGTAAAACAGTTTTTTTTTCCCAGAGAGTTTCAGAGGAAAAAAAAAACTAACATTAATTAATCCATTGCGAAATACAGCGTTGATCCATACTCTTTGTTCATGTTAATTTGTCAATCATAATCAAAATGCAAACTTTTAATCTCTGCTATATCACACGTAAGCCGTACACAATCGCAAAGCACATCTTATAAACTTTTTCCTAAAATTCAAGCATTGTAAACACACATAATATCGCACTTCTCCAAAATTAACAGTCGCTTGTTTGCGAGACGAAATAGCAGACAGCAAGGCTGCACATTGGACCAAATAAATGTGATGACCTGATTGGTCAAATATCGATTTCCACGGATCCATGTATATAATGGTCCCATTTACAAAAAAGAGCTTGTATGGGTCAATTTACTTGTAATCTTTTACCAGATAATGAAATTAAAAATTTGTCCAAATTGACAGAGGATAAATCAAATGTGGCTTGAATGAATGATTCCATCAGTAAAAGAGTAGAAAGCATTGTGGGGAATGGAGAAAATGCTGGTTACCTGGTCACCTTTTCCAATAACATTTTAAAAAGCCTTCCTTCTCTGGGTCAAAAATCACAGGATTGCTTGGTAGTGTGCTAAACTTCATACATGTTTTATTTGCTATGTCCAAGTACAAAGAACATGCATCTATAGTTTGTGGTGGGGAGGGGATGGGGGTAAGGTTGAAACATTTCAGTCATTCAGTTATACAACAATGGCCAGCACTGATGTATGTTAACTAGTACACAATTACATGTAGACAGAAATATACACACAAAAGTACACATGATCCCGATTTTATATTCAATATTCACATACAAAACAACAGCATGCTTTTCTTCACCTGCTAACTGTAAAAAAAAAAATTACTGGGAAGTTTTGTTTTCACCGATAAAAAATGATGATCTAGATCATGTAGCTTTGAAGCCAAGTATAAACAAGAGGGCCATGATGGCCCTGGGTCGCTCACCTTAGTAGAGTGCCTTTAAGGTTTTTCTTTAATTTGACCATGTGACCTAGTTTTTGACCGCAGGTGACCCAATTTCAAACTCATATTTCATGAAGACAAACATTCTGACCAATTTTCAAGTCAATTGAGCAAAAAATGTGGCCTCGAGTGCCCTAAAAAGATATTTCTTTAATTTGACCTAGTGATCTAGATTATGACCCCAGATGACCCAAATTTGAACTGGTCTTTGACTATATCAAAAGAAACATTTTAACCAATTTTCAAATCAAATGAATAATAAATGTGGCCTCTAGAGTGCCCACTAGCTATTTCTTTAATTTGACCAATTGACCTAGTTTATGACCCCAGTTGACCCAAATTCAGACTCATGTGAGATTTTACAAAGACAAACATTCTGACCAATTTTCAAGGCAATTAAGCAAATAATGTGGCCTCTAGAGTGCCCACAAGGTATTTCTTTATTTTGACCTACTGACCTAGTTTATGGTTCCAAGTGACCCAAATCCAAACTCATCTGGTATTTCATCAAGACAAACATTCTGGCCAAATTTCAGGTCATTTGAGCAAAAAATGTGGCCTCCAGAGTGCAAACAAGGTATTTCTTTGACCCAGTGAACTAGTTTATGACCCAAGTTGACCCAAATTAATCTTATGTGAAACTTTATAAAGACAAACTTTCTAACTAATTTTCAAGGCAATTGAGCAAATAATGTGGCCTCGAGAGTGCCAACAAGATATTTCTTTAATTTGACCTAGTGACCTAGTTTATGACCCAAGATGACCCAATTTTGAACTCAATGAACTTGTTGCGCTTAGATGGGCAAACAAACTTAGAAGAGAATCACTACATACCAAATATCAAAGCTCTACGCCTTCCAGTTTTAAAGAAGAATTTTAAAGTTTTCCTTCTTTGTTCCTATGTTCGAACTTGTGACCCCCGGGGCGGGGCCAGTTTTGACCCAGGGGCATCATATGAACCAACTTGGTAGAGGTCCACTAGGAAATGCTACATACCAAATATCAAAGCTCTACACCTTCCCGTTTAAGAGAAAAAGAAATTTAAAGTTTTCCTTCTTTGTTCCTATCTTCGAATTTGTGACCCCCGGGGCAGGGCCAGTTTTGACCCAGGGGCATCATATGAACAAACTTGGTAGAGGTCCACTCTGAGATGCAACATACCAAATATCAAAGATCCACACCTTTCGGTTTCAGAAAAGAAGAATTTTAAAGTTTTCCTTCTTTGTTCCTATGTTCGAACTTGTGACCCCAGGGGCTGGGCCAGTTTTGACCCAAGCAGCATCCTTGGAACAAACTTGGTAGAAGTCCACTAGGAGATGCTACATACCAAATATCAAAGCTCTATGCCTTCCAATTTAAGAGAAAAAAAAAATCTAATTTTTCCTTCTTTGTTCCTATGTTTGAACTTGTGACCCCCGGGGCAGGGCCAATTTTGACCCCAAGGGCATCATATGAACAAACTTAGTAGAGGTCTACTAGGCGATGCTACATACCAAATATCAAAGCTCTATGCCTTCTAGTTTTACAGAAGAAGATTTTTAGTTTTCCTTCTTTGTTCCTATGTTGGAAATTGTGACCCCCCAGGGCGGGGCCAGTTTTGACCCCAGGGGCATCATATGAACAAACTTGGTAGAGGTCCACTAGGAGATGCTACATGCCAAATATCAAAGCTCTACGCCTTCAAGTTTCAGAGAAGAAGATTTTTAAAGTTTTCCTTCTTTGTTCCTATGCTCAAACTTGTGACCCCCGGGGTGGGGCCAGTTTTGACCCCAGGGGCATCATATGAACAGATTTGGTAGAGGTCCACTAGGCAATGCTACATACCAAATATCAAAGCTCTACGCCTTCCAGTTTCAGAGAAGATGATTTTTAAAGTTTCCCCTCTTTATTCCTATGTTTGAACTTGTGACCCCCGGGGCAGGGCCAGTTTTGACCCCAAGGGCATCATATGAACAAACTTGGTAGAGGTCCACTAGGAGATGCTTCATGCCAAATATCAAAGCTCTATGCCTTCTAGTTTTACAGAAGAAGATTTTTAAAGTTTTCCTTCTTTGTTCCTATGTAGGAAATTGTGACCCCCGGGGCGGGGCCAGTTTTGACCCCAGGGGCATCATATGAACAAACTTGGTAGAGGTCCACTAGGAGATGCTACATGCCAAATATCAAAGCTCTACACCTTCAAGTTTCAGAGAAGAAGATTTTTTAAGTTTTCCTTCTTTGTTAATATGCTCAAACTTGTGACCCCCGGAGCGGGGCCAGTTTTGACCCCAGGGGCATCAAATGAACAAACTTGGTAGAGGTCCACTAGGAGATGCTACATACCAAATATCAAACCTCTGCGCCTTCTAGTTTCAGAGAAGAAGATTTTCAAAGATTTTGCTTTTTTTTCCTTTTGGTTGCCATGGCAACCAGAGTTGTGGGTGGAATTCAATTCTTTGAACAATTTTGGTAGAGCTTCACCCAAGGAACATCCCTGCCAAGTTTCATCAAGATTGGCCCAGTGGTTTAGGAGAAGAAGATGTTTAAAGAAATTGTTGACGGACGCCGGACATAGGGCGATCACAATAGCTCACCTTTAGCACGTTGTGCTAAGGTGAGCTAAAAAAAAAAAAAACGTGAAATTCATTCATCAAGTCAGAGAACATTCATTCAATAGATTGCCATTTTGTGAACCAAGAAATTACACAGGCAAATTTCCATTACATAAATGCATGTTTACTCTTTACCAAACAATAAATTTTTTTACTTGTCCAAATTAAAATATTTGCAGACAACATTCATACGGCTCAAATGATGGTATTTGCCTTTATAAGTGTAGAAAACATTGTAGAAAAGGAACATTTCTGGTGACCAACATTTCCTCTTGTTTCACAAAATGTTTTTAACCCTTTACCCCATAATTACAGGTTTTAACAAACCTAAGAAAAAGACCTTTTGAAAAGAATGTGGGAAAAGGAGAAAATGCTGGTAACCAGCATTTTCTCCTTTTCCTACGGTGTTTCCTGTCCTTTTACAGACAAATCTCACTACATGAGCCCTATGTAGTTTGTTGTCTGCAAATACTTCCAATTTGGACAAGTGTAAAATTCTGTCATGTGGAAAAGGGTTAAAGGCCTTTCTCCCAGTTTGTTAAAGCTCTAAAGTGTTTGGTAAAGAGTTAACCCTTTACCACATGACAAAATTTTAGCCCTGTCCAAATTGAAAGCACTTGCAGATGACAATTTCAATGTGGCTCAAATGGTGCAATTTTTCTTTGATGGGGCAGAAAACAATGTGGGAAAAGGAGAAAATGCTGGTCACCATCATTTTCTCCTTTTTCCACAATGTTTTCAAAAGGTTTCTTCCCCAGGGTTGTTAAAAGGCGGTATTGTGTGGTAAAGGGTTACCTCATTACACACCGCAACAAATCTGCAGCAGATGAACAATTTACCCTATTGCCATATTTTTTCTAAGAGTGGTCTGCTTCACCATGCCAGGAACAATCTGCAGGAAGTGCAGCATATTTATCTGACTAAAAGCAAATGGGCCATGCTCTGGAAAAAGAGGGCTTAATGCATTGTACCAGGCAAGACATCACATAATTAACCCTTTACCAAACAACAAAATAGAAGACTGACCCAAATTGAAAGTAGTTGCAGGCAACAATTTTAATGTGGCTCAAATGGAGGATATTATCTTAGAAAGAGTAGAAAACATTGTGGGAAAAGGAGAAAATGCTGGTTAGCAGCATTTTCTCCTTTTCCCATAATCTTTTCAAAAGGCGTTCTTCTTCAGGGTCGTTAAAACTCAGGATTGTGTGGTAAAGAGTTAAGGATAATAACCGGCTTAATCATGTGGTAGACTGGTCCTCTGACATGCAGAAAATGGACCAATAGCAGAAAGTTTTGGCCCATGTCAGCCTGCACGGACTGTGCAGGCTGACCTGAACCAATACTTTTCACAGATGCATTAAGCCTCTTTCATAGAGCATGGTTCAACAATATGTTGGCACAGGAAAAAAGTAAGTACCAGCGCTTTTCAAATTGACAATAAGTCCAGATTTCAGAAATGCCAGATAATTTCCAGGAGTGAGTAGAAAGTATAAATGACTTGATATATATTATCAATTTATCACCACTGTCATGAAATCCCTTGAACCTACTAACTTCAGACAAGAAAGATTCAAAAAAAAAAAGAAGAAAATTTGGACAGTTTCTCATACATAAATAACAAAGAGTTGTGGAAATAAAATGAAACCCAATCTAAGATTAAAAATATAGACAATAGAAAATGATTTCTATATTCAAAAGACTTTCTTTGCTGTACAATTTTAAACCTGGGCCCCTGTTTACCAACCATTCTGAATAACCTTCTTGGTCTAATGTTCAAGAATTTTCTAAATTCTAAAGTAATGCAATTTCTAATTGGCTAAAGCAAATGGTTTTGCCAATCAAAAATTTTGTTACTATGTAAATCTGGATTAAGACTAACTAGAACTGTTGCAAAGTGGACAAATACCCCTACCAGCACCTTGTCACTGCATCAGCACAATCAGAGTCGGAAACAATTTCAAAACAAAGTTCACCCATGACCATGACTTTTGACCCATGTGACCCAAAAACAAAAGGGCTCCTCCTTGGGTCATGAGCAACACTTGTAAAAAGTTTCAGGGTCCCAGGTCATACAGCTTTTGAGTTAGAGCATGGAAACGATTTTCAACAAAGTTCACCTGTGACCTTGACCTTTGACCCATGTGACCCTAAAACAAAAGGGCACTCCTTAGGTCATGAGCAACACTTGTATTAAGTTTCAGCGACCTAGGTCAAACAGCTTTTGAGTTACAGCACAAACAAAAAGATGGACAGATTGGTGGACAGATGGATGGACAGACAGACAGACATGGTGAAACCAGTATACCCCTCCTTTACTTCGGAGGGGGGTTTTAATAACAATGGAATTTAGAATACTTGGTAAATTTTGGCCCTGGCGATGGACTTAATGTATGCAGATAATCTTGTTACATTCATCCTAAACAGTCCAGCAAAGAATCCACTGTAAAGAATTCAACAATCACAGAGTTGACGCTGAGAAAGGATTATTTCAAAACATTCTGTGAAATGGAGAAATTGTAAGAAACTAGCATTTTCTCCATTTCCCATAATTTCTTCTACCCTTTCAAAGACTAAATCCCATTATCTGAGCCAATTCTGATATGCTGTCTGCAAATGCTTTCAATTTGGCAAAGTCAAAATTCTTTTGTCTGGAGTGGTAAAGAGTTAACCCTTTACCACACAACCGTGAGTTTAAACCAACCCTCTCGAATAAAACCATTGTAAACACTGTGGGAAAAGGAGAAAATGCTGTAAACAGCATTTTCTCCTTTTCCCACATGTTTTTCACCCTACCGAAGGCAAATTCTATCATTTGAGCCAACTTTAATTTGTCGTCTGCAAGTCCTTTCAATATGGAGTAGTCTAAAATATTGCTGTTTGGTAAAGAATCAAATCTTGCAGCAGACTGCTTCACTGGCAATAGCAGAAATTGCTTGTAATTATTAACTTTTCACCACACGACAGAAATGTAGACTTGTCCAAACTGAAAGCATTTTGCAGACGACAATATCAATGTGGCTCAAATGATGGGATTTTTCATTGATAGGGTAGAAAACATTGTAGGAAACGGAGAAAATCTTGGTTACCAGCATTTTCTCCTTTTGCCACAAAGTTTTCCAAAAGCTTCTTCCTCAGGGTCGTTAAAACTTTGGGTTATGTGGCAAAGAGTCAAATCCTCCTCTAGCCACAATGCTGTCATAGGTATAGAACCTTAAGTCTTTACCAAACGGCAAAGTTTTGGACTCGTCTAAATTGAAAGCATTTGCAGACAACAAAATAAATGCAAGTTAAAAATTGAAAAATTAAAATTTATTTTGGGAAGGGTAGAAAACATTGGTGGAAAAGGAGAAAATGCTGGTTACCAGCATTTTCTCCTTTTCCCACAATTTTTTCCAAAGGTTTCTTTCTAAGGGTTGTTAAAAGTCGGAATTGTGTGGTAAAGGGTTTTAACTCGTTGCCAGAGGGCAAAATTTCAGACCTGATCAAACTGAAAGCATTTGCATATCACAAATGAAAGGTGGTTTGAATGGTGGGGTTTGTCTTCAATTGGGTTGAAAACATTTTAGGAAAAAGAGAAAATTCTGGCTCCTTTTATCACACTGTAAAGGGCTTCTTCCTCAGCATAGTTAAATCTCAGGATTGTGTGAAAAAGGGTTAACTCGCAGAGATCATCAAGAAAGCATAAGAATGTTGTCCTAGCCAACTGCAGCTACTTGTTTTCAAAATTTTCAAGTTGTCCAAGTTGAAGGCATTTGCAGACGACAAGGTAGATGGAATGATATGAATGCCAATGAATGGGTAGAAAACATTGTGGGAAAAGAGAAATTGCTGGTCAACAGCATTTTTTCTTTTCCCACAATGTTTTCAGCAGTTTTCTTCCTCATGGTTGTTAAAACACAAGATTGTTTTGTATAGGCTTAACTCTTTACCAAACGAAAAAATTTTGGACTCGACCCAATCGAAAGCATTCGCAGACAACAAATTAAATGTTTCTAAAATGATGATTTCTTTCTATGATAGGATAGAAAAGACTGTGGGAAAAGGAGAAAATGCTGGTTAGCAGCACTTTCTCCTATTCCCGCAATCTTTTCAAATCCTTCTTCCCTAGGGTCGTTAAAAGTTGGGACTGTGTGGTAAAGGGTTAAATGGAATATACTGGTATCTACCAATTCAGATTTCATAATTACGTACAGATATTTACAACAATAAGCTTCTTTTTTCCACAACATTTTAATTCATCATTAATTCAATCAGTATCATAACGAAAAAGATGAGCCATGCTCTGTGAAAAGGGGACTTATTGCATCTGCAAAAGCATGGACCCAGGACAGCCTGCAGTCTGCGCAGGCTGACCTGGGTCGAAACATTTTGCTATTGGTCAATTTTCTGCATCTCAAAGGGCCAGTGTACCTCACGCTTCAGTCACTTGTTGTACAAAATAGATGATCTGGATCCACAAGTATGTGAAGACTTGCTTGGTTTTACTCTTTACCAAACGACATAATTTTAGACCAGTGCAAATTGAAAGCATTTGCAGACGACAAAATAAATGTGACCCAAAAATTAATATTTGTGTTGGATGGGGTAGAAAACATTGTTGGAAAAGGAGAAAATGCTGTTTACTGGCATTTTCTCCTTTTCCCACAATGTTTTCAAAAGATTTCTTTCTCAGACTCATTAAAAGTCAGGATTGTGTGGTAAAGCGTTAATGCATTAAGATTAAGCCCCCTTTTCACACAGCATGACTCATTTACATAATCCCCAATCTCTGCTAAAAGAAGACGAAGAATAAAAATTGCAGATATGTAAGTCGAGTGTATATCTAAGGCTACTAACAAGATTATACACTAAGTAGTACACTATAAGGAAAGTCTTGAGCAATAGCTTTTTTCCCCAACACCCTTTACCAAATAATCCTGAGTTTTAACAACCCAGGGAAAAAAGACTTCAGAAAACAATAGCAGATAGATTGATTGATTGAATGGTGTTTTAAGCCGCTTTCAACATTATTCCAGTCATATCACGGCGACAGCTCACATATTCATGTTTTTCCTGGTTTTCACCAGTACTAGGCTAGGGTTCTGAAGTGTCTTGCCCAAGGACACTCCCACGAAAAACCCAGAGGATCCAGTGAGGCTTGAACCCAGGGCCTCCAGGTCATGAGTCCTCCACTTCACCACTGAGCCGCGCAGGACCCCTAAACAATACGCAGAAGCAGCATTTTCCCCTACAATGTTAATTACCTTTTGAAGGCAACCTCATCATTTGAGCCACATTTAATTTCTTGTCTGCAAATGCCTTGAATATGGACATGCCTAAAATTTTATCATCTGAGAAAGTTTGTATGCTTTGGAGTTTAACTCTTTACCACACGACAAAATTTTAGCCTGGTCCAAATTGGAAGCATTTGCAGAAGACAGATAATGTGTTAATCAAACATAAAATTTGTCTTTTAAAGGGCAGAAAACACTGTGGGAAAAGGAGAAAATGTTGGTTACCAGCATTTTCTCTTTTTCCCACAATGTTTTTAAATGGCTTTTTCCTCAGAGTTGTCAAAACTTGGGATTGTGTGGTAAAGAGTTAATGTCGTTTCAACAACTTTGACCATACCATGGTGATAAGTGCACCTATGCATGTGTTTCCTGGCTTTCTCACACCAGTACTGACAAAACTTTCCATGCCACTGACTACTTTTCTCACATGCAACAGAGGTGAGAGGCGAAAAATCACCAGCAAGAAAGTTTGCCTCAACCGGGTATCAAACCTGCAACCACCAGGTCACGAGTCAGATACGCTTACCACTGAGCTACCCAGCCGGGCTAGGTCTGATAAAGACCATTAACAAACTACACAAAACTAGACTTTTGTCAAACAATCTGCAAACATTTTTGGTATGGGAGCACTTTGTCTTTAAAAATGTTTCCATTCCACATAGTGTTTACCAAAGCTGTCAACTCCAAGGGTGTGGAAAGTTACATGTAAAGTTACATGACTGTATGCGTTTTCCCAGATGACAAATAAATTTCTACAATCTTCACAGATGACTTACAGCAGATGACAAATATATTGTTTCTTAAATGATATGATCTGTCTTTAAAAGGGTTAAAAATGTGTAGGAAGAGAAAATGCAAGTATGAATATTTTTTTTCTCATTTTGTTTTAAAAAGCCATATTCTCAAGGGTTGTAAAAACATGTAAATGTTTGGTTAAGGGTTACATATTGTGAATTCCTCAATAGGTGTAATTAATACAATTCTAAAACAAAGAGGCCATGGTTTGACACTTTTCACCCTTTACCACAAAATCCTGACTATTAATGGTATGGTATGGCATTGTGTTTTAACACGGTTTTCAACATTATTTCCGTTATATCACGGCGGCCAGTGCACCTATCCATGCTTTCCTTGAGTTTCTTTTACCAGTACTCCGCACAATATTCTTTCCAAACCACTGGTTGCTTTCCCACTTAACCATCATCGAAACAATGGTCAGCAGTGAGAGAGGAATGAATCCTGTCGCAATAACTATCATCAATCCTCAGAAAGAAATTGGCCAAGCCAGGGATCGAACCAGCGACCTCCTGTTCTCAACCTGACTATTGACGACCTTGAGAAAGAAGCCTTTGGAAAACATTGTGAAAAAAGGAGAAAATGCTGGTAACCAGCATTTTCTCCTTTTCCCACAATGTTTTCTACCCTATCAAAAGTTAATTCCATTGTTTTAACTCACATTTATATTGTTGTCTGTAAATGCTTTCAATCTGGCTACATATCAATCATGCGGTACAGAGTTAAAGGTGAAAAATAAAGAAGACAAATACTTTCAGATGGGGGAGGGGAGCCTGACCCAGGCATTGCAGTATTCAGGTTGTTTCTGGACAGAATATTTCAAAATAGTGCACAGTGTAGATTCAGATCACAAGCAACCTGATCCTGATCCACACTATTCCCATAGAGTCTTAGATTATTATCAGCACTATAAGGGTGAACTACACCAATCAGCAACTGCTAAAAAGTTATAAACAAAAAAAAAAAAGATTGAAATTCCCTTAACATTTGGACCCTAAACCCCTTCTGATAGTTACAACAAACAGACCTTGTTTCGACAATTTGAGGCGACAAAACGAATATGCACAAATTACATTCAGATACTCATTTGAGACTTACTTCAAGAACTTTAACAAAATGTATGACAAGTGAACTCTATCCGACAAAAACATCTGCGACAACTACTTTAACTTTTTCACTGCCAATGTCGCCATAGATAGCCTTTGCAGACAGCATACATCAAGATCAGACTGCACAAAACCTGCAGTATGATCTTTAATCTACACCGTCCGCTACCTGATGTTAACTCTTTACCAAACGACAAAATCTAAGACTACTCCACAATGAAAGCAGTTGCAGACGACAACATAAATGTGACTGAAAAATTGAAATTTGTTGTAGGAAGGGTAGAAAACATTGTGGGAAAAGGAGAAAATGCTGGTTACCAGCATTTTCTCCTTTTCCCACAATGTTTTCATAAGACTTCTTTCTTGGGGCCGTTAAAAGTCGGGATTGTGTGGTAAAGAGTTAAGCTCTGACCAGTAAAAGCTTCAATCGCAATGAAAATATCCTCTTAGACCTCGAGAAAAGTCGAATCCATTAAGTTGGCAGCGAAAGAGTAAATAGCAAATTAACTTATCTCCATGGATGTTTCTAATTTAACCCTACATCAAACAATCTAAAGTTATGACAACCCTTAGAAAAATGTTTTTAGAAAAAAAATTGGGCCAAAGAGAAAATGCTAGGAACCAGCATTTTCTCCTTTTGCTACAATGTTTTCCACCCTTTGAACATGAATCTTATTGTTCGAGGCATATTACATGTTTTGTTTGCAAATGCTTTCAAGATGGGCAAGTCCAAAACTTTGTTGTTTGGTAACAATCAATTAGTCATCTTGGAAACAAACATTCAGAGTAGCGAACAAATTAAATGAGAATGTCATGATATATATGGAGAAAAATGCAGAAACCACTCATCATAAGCAATTTCTGCATTTGCCACCATGTTTTCAGAAATTCTTTAAATTAAAGATGCTTTGTAATGTGTCCAAAAAAATGGAAAGTTTTAGATTCAACATGATACTTATCCACACTACTAAAACCTGTGTGTGCATTTTAGCTCTAGCTACTTGTGCAGGCAACTATAAAAACAAAAATACTAGATTTTATCACAGAACAAGGAAAAATTTAACTGTTGCAACATTTACAGTGGCTTCTTTTCCTGAACCATTGTCTACAGCAAATCATTTCAGCATCCTTCCCCAGATAAACCTCTTACTATCATGGGTAGACAAAAAAAAATCATTACCCTGTGGACTGCCAATTAAACAAAAGGTTATCTTCAGTCAGTATAAAAATCTGCATATTGCACGCTTCAGACTGTTTTCATCAATGAGAATATCTCTGCAAAGCTTTTGGGCATAGTAAATCCAAGATAAGGGTCAGTATTCACCAACCATTCTTAAGAACATTCTTCATCTTATTCTCCAAGATTTTCAAAATTTGAAAGTAACACAACTTCTGATTGGCTAAACCATTTGGTTTAGCCAATTAGAATGTGTGATACTTTCAAATTCAGAAAATTCTGGAGAATAAGACAGAGAACTTTCTTATGAATGGTTGGTGAATACGGACCCTGACCATATTTTGTGTTACCTGATCTTGATCCAGTAGTAAGCTACAGTTGCCCTTTTGCATTCAAAGGTGTATTTTATTTTCTTCGACAAGTCAATTTTTACATTGAAATCAATAACAGATGAGCAATTGAATAGTGGAATAATTTGCAGATGTAACATAAGGGCGCAATGCAACAATAAAATAATTCATAAAAGTACGAAACTGTTATTTCTTTACCCTTAACTCTTTACTACACAATCCCGAGTTTTAACAACCCTGAGAAAGAGGCCTTTTGAAGACATTGTGGGAAAAGGAGAAAATGCTGGTAACCAGCATTTTCTCCTTTTCCCACAATGTTTTCTATCCTTCCCAATATAAATTTCAATTTTTGTCGTCTGCAAAAGCTTTCAATTTGGACTGGTCTAAAATTTTGTTGTTTGGTAAAGAGTTAAAGTGCCTTTCACAACAATGATTGCCTATGCAGTAAATCTGATCTTTGATCTATTGTCCACTTTGCTGAAACATTCAGGACAAGAGCAACCTAGAAAATGAAATCACTTTGGATATTGTTCTAGACTGAAACCTGTTTGGTTTTTTTGCCGCTCTGTGGGTTAACAGATTGTCTATACAGCGGCAGATGAAAATACCCTAAACATAAGTAGCAACACCTATTCGGTCAATTTTGCGACCCGTTCAGAATAGAAGCAGCTGCAATGTCTATCACTTCTAGCATACTGTCATAATCAAGACTAAAAATTGCAGTTTTTTGACACTTAGATATGAGCCATGCGCTGTGAAAAAAGGAGTTGAATTTGTCTGCAAACAGTGTTGACCCAGGTTAGCTTGGACAATCCGAGCACACTGACCTTGGTTGAAACTTTCTGCTAATGGTTGGTTTTCTGCATGCCAAAGGATATTCTACCTCCAGACTCAGTCTGTGGTTAGACCAAATTGATTTTATGGATCCATAATTATGTAATGACTTGCTTGGTATAATGTGTCATGGAGATGCATTAAACTCCTTTTATCCAGAGTGGCACTCATATAAATGAGCCATGCTCTGGCAAGAGGGGGCTTAATGCATCTCAGTGATCCATAATACCAAGCAAGTCATCACATAATTATGGATCAATAAAATCCATTTTGTGTAACAATGACTGATTCTTGAGGTACACTGGTCCTTTGACATGCAGAAAATTGACCAATAAGGGAAAGTTTTGGCCCAGGTCAGCCTGCGCGGATTGTGCAGGCTGGCCTGGGTCGATACTTTTCGCAGATGCATTTAGCCCCCTTTTCACAGAGCACAGCTCAAATTTTGAGTTTGCTAAATATTTATCTTCTTGCCAATTTTTTCCTGTGTGACTCAAGTTTGTATCACACAACAACATTCCAGACTTGTACAAAAATGAACACAATTACAGACAACAAAATCTGTATGTGTTTAAAGGATGGGATTAGCCTTTGAAAATGGAGAAAATAAGGTGGAAAAAGAAGAAAATGCTGGTAACCAGCATTTTCTTCTTTTCCAACGGTCTTTTCAATGGCCTTATTCATCAGGGCTCATTACAGCTCTACTGGGGATTGTCTAGTATTTAGGCTTAATCTACATGTTTTATGTATTCTTGCCACATTTTACTACAGAATTAAAAAGTGACCATTTGTAAACGGCTTTTAATGAAATATGTTTACAAAATTAATCAGTACAAAAACTAGAAAACTGACAGATGGTGGTATTTGAGCAATTTCTGTTTGAGTTATCAAAAAATCAATTTTGTACTATGCAGATAAATTGATTAACCCCACAAATTTCTCTTGAAATATTTCATACATGGTTTTCAATGCTTGTAATCATGTGGCCAATATCCCAAGCAGAGTAAGTCCCAATAACTATGTACCAAATTAATTAGAGAAGTACACTTGATCCCAAATGTCAGATTTGGCAATCTGTTTATACTTCAGATTAAATTCTATTAGTGAACCCACAGTTCTTGAATAACCCCCCCCCCCCCTTTTTTCTCTGTAAATCTTACTATAAACTATTTCCAATAACAAAAAAAAGTTTGCAACACAATGGCAAAAAGAACTGACAGATAAATAAACCTTTCTTTAACAGTGTTACATCTCCCAACATATTTGCAGCTGACAGTCTTAGAGACAATCTTTAAAGACGCCCATTTGAAAATCAGAAGATTAACTTGAATTCCTGTTCAACCCTTAACCAAATGACAAATTTTAGGACTCATCCAAATTGAGAGCATATGCAGACAACAAACTAATGTTGCTCCAATGATGGAATTTGTCTTGGACTGGTTTGAATTTTGTGTGGTAAAGAGTTAAATGGAAAGAAAACATTGTGAGAAAAGGAGAAAATGGTAACCATTTTCTCCTTTTCTCACAATATTTTCAAAGGCCTTCAATCTAAGGGTCATTATCATGATTGTGTGGTAAAGTGTTATTACATAAATACAATGAAAAACATTGAGGATAAAGGAGACAATGCTAGTCATGAATAGTTTCTCCTTTGTACCCAGTGTTTTCAAAAGTGGTCTGCAACAAGATACAGGAGGTTGTCTGCAGAAGGTAATAAGTTGGATCTGATGTCCATTTTAACCCTTAAAAGCACCTTTCACAACTGTAGTTGTTTTTGCAGCCAGTGTTGATCAAGATCAGACTGCACAAAACATGCAGTCTGATCTTTGATCTACATCGTCTGCTTGGCTGAAACAGTATAGACAAAAGCAACCATCGGATTGCAAATGGTAAGGTCTTATTCCTAGTCTGAATTTGTCCACTGGGTATATTCAGTGGTCCAAGGGTTAAGATTTACCACATATTGCCGACTTTCAATGCCCCTGGGAAAGAAGGCTTTAACATAGTGGGAAGAGGAGAAAATGCTGGTAACCAGCATTTTCTGTTCTTCCTGCAATGTTTTCTACCCTATTTTATGTTTTATTATATGCTTTCAATTTGGAAAGGTCTAAATTTTTCTCGTGTGGTAAAAAGTTAACCCTTTTATTGCTTTGTAAATGTCTGTATTAAAGATGCAGTTTTAACAATATAAAGCTTTTTTTTTCTGACTATCAAGCCGAGAAAGCCCACAGTTTAGATCCAAGATCAAACTGGCTATTCTGTGTACTCTGATCTTGATCTACACCATTCATATCAGCAAATAAAATCGGGTTCAGTGATACAAGGGTTTCAGTTTTCCGATCATTTTTGACCAAAGAAGGGGCAAGGATGTATACCCAAACAAGTCTTACATTATAATATGATTCCAGATACTCATATAAATATGCACTGTAAATATTTGATCAGTGTATAGGATGCCAAGTGACGCTCTACACAGTATGAGTCCATAACTTGTCGATTAAAAGACAAACAAAAAAATAACACACTTGGTATGTGAACCTGCTAAAACAATATCAATTGGTCTCTGAGTTGGTCTGTAAATATTCATCCGATCTTTTGTGCGAGTCAAGAGCTTTTATCATGCCTATATCATGGGGGAGTTCCGACTTCCGTCTCAACAACGGCTTCTCTTTGGGCTTGTTCCTTTTAATCTGGAAACGAAAAGGAATATCTGTTTGCTGGTTGGCTCATGAATAAATAAATCTTTACCACACAACTAAATTCCAGAAAGGAAGGAAACATAGTTATGATGTGAAAATGCTGTCTATTCAAAAGCTGTGAAGGGACAATGTCACCACATAGCTTCATTCTATGGGTCAGCTTTAGTTTAAAATGAGCCATGCTCTGGCATAAGGGGGCTTAGTGCATCTCCGTAATCCATTATAGCAAGCAAGACATCACCTAATTATGGATCCATAAAATCCATTTTGTCAAAAAACCGACTGAATTATGGAGTAGAATTATCCCTTGAATTGCAGAAAATTCAATGATAGCAAAAAGTTTCAGCCTATGTCAGCCTGCATGGACTGTGCAGGCTGACATGGGTCGATACTTAACGTAAATGCATTAAGCCTCCTTTTCAGAACATGGCTCAAATATTTTTTGTTATCAACTATGGTTCATGTTTAAACAAGTTTCATATGTAAATCTAAGTCTCAGACAAGGGCAGAAGTCTTCTGTACCACTCATAAACTTTTTCAGTACCATATACAGTAAAACCTCTCCTCACAACCACCCCGGCAATACGAGCAACCAACAAATGATTTTTGTCAGAACAGAATTTTTCCTTGAGATCAATTATCATGACCCCGGAAATACGGGCACCCCGCTATTCTGAAATTACGACCACCATTTTCAGTACCAACGAGTCGCTACCTATAGATTTTAAACCCGTGAAACGACCACTAGTTTTCACAACTTCTATAAGACCAGCTAATTTTCATGCGTCCATAATCACAAACTGTAGGCAGTGCTTCATGTATGAATACTCTTGCGTCCGATGGAATCAACAATCAATTATCTATCTTTTTTTTATGGTTTATATATTGACTATTGTAAAATGATTGTGTTTAGTGATCAGGGTGTTACCTTACATAATCAAATGACCAACGAGTTGATGAGGAATAATTTGGCATTTATGCGGTAATCAGGCATTTATCACACATTGCCGATCTGGGTGAAAAACATGTCGGCATCCGGGTAACTATGATTTGTTTTTTTCCATGTACCTATTGTTGGGTTGATTTAACTGACCGAGATTGCTGTTCAATCAACAAATAGTAGGACCGTTCGAACATTCAACTCGACTCAAAATGGGAAAAACATAGACAAAACAAATAGACTATTACCGCCAGGCTGTTCAATGATTTGCTCTTATTCAACATTCTTGGTTTAAAAATGAAAAGTAAGACGTGGAATATGAGTTTTTGAGACTACACAAAATAAAAAGCAGATCAATGCAGAAAATATGGCAAGTTGTATCAGTAACATTAAATTATAAAGTCTTTAAGTTCAGTTTTTTAATTTATGTACATATATGACAGAAAGAGTTTAAATAGGTAATCAAGAATTGACATGAACTTATCTATTCATAAAATTCAAGAAATATATCAACTTTTCAATGAACATATATATTTTCTTGTTATTTTCATGTGGGGGCATAGGTTTCCTTGACTGAAATACATGTACATTACTTTGTGCATTATATGAAACTACACAGGCCTACACTGAGTCTGGGTTTGACTCAAAATCTAGGAAGGAGAAACCCGGAAATCAGACCACCCTGCCAATAATACCAATTTTCATAAGTACCATGAGTATGTATGCTATTTCTTTCAATTGCGCCCAGCTGGGTAGCTCAGTGGTTAGCGTATCCACCTGTGCCTTTGTGGTTGCTGGTTTGATATCCGCTTGACACAAACTTTCTGGAGATTTTTCCCCTCTCACCTCAGTTGCATGTGAGAAAAGTAGTCAGTGGCTTGGAAGAAAGTTGTGTCAGTACTGGTGTGAGAAAGCCAGGAAACACATGGGCAGGTGCACTAACCCCCATGATATGACCTAAGCTGTTAAAACTGGTTAGAAAATCCAATGAAAAGAAAACAAATCTTTCAGCTGCAAACAATACAATCCACTGAAACTCGACAGATTTTGATCTTAAAGGCTTGACTAAACAAGCTGACAGATTAGATCAAAAGAACAAACTGCATGTTCTCAGCAGTCTGATCTTAACCTATGTTGTCCGCAAAGCCTCTGCTTTTGCCTTTGACATTAGAACACTAAATGATGCTCAAGAAGTAAGTATATACAATTACAAGACATATGAATAATGGTCTATGAAGTCTTTACTGAAAAAACTAGAACTGTCGAAAAGCGGACAAATACTAGTAATCCCCCCCCCCCCCCACCAGCACCTTGTCACTGAAACAGCACAATCAGAGAACAGAAATGATTTTCAAAACAAAGTTCACCTGTGACCTTGACTTTTGACCCATGTGACCCCAAAACAATGGGGCACCTTCTTGGGTCATGAGCAACACTTGTCTAAAAGTTTCAGAGTCCTAGGTCAAACAGCTATAAGAGTTAGAGCATGGAAACAATTTTCAAACAAAGTTCACCTGTGACCTTGACCTTTGACCCACATGACACCAAAAACAACAGGCCAACCGCCTCCTTGAGTCGTCAGCACCACTTGTATAAAGTTTCAGGGTCCAAGGTCACATGGCTTTTGAGTAACAGCACCGAAACAAAAACATGCATAGATTGACGGATGAGAGGACAGACACACAGAAAGACATGGTAAAACCAGTACACCCCCCTCTACTTCGTAGGTGGGGGGTATAATAAAATTTTAGACATGTCAAAATTAAATGCATTTATAGATGACAAATCGAAAATAGCTGAAATGATGAAGTTTATCTGTAAAAGGGTAAACAAGAGGGCCATTGGCCCTAAAGCATGACCCAATTTTCAATTTGTCGAGGATATCATCAAGACGAACATTCTGACCAAGTTTAATGAATATCAGGCTCATAATGTGACCTCTAGAGTGCACACAAGGTTTTTCTAAGATTTGGTCCAGTGACGATACTTTTTGACCCAATTTCAATGTAGTCCATGATATTATCAACATAAACATTCTGACCAAGTTTCATGAGTATCATGCTGAAAATGTAGCCTCTAGAGTGTACACAAGGTTTTTCTAAGATTAGGCCCAGTGACCTCCTATTTGACCAAACATGACTCAATTTTGAAGATGTCCAAGATATCATCAAGACAAAGATTCTGACCAAGTTTCAAGAGTATCAGGTTGAAAATGTGGTTCCAAGAGTTTTTCTAAGATTTGGCCCAGTGACTTACTTTTTGACCCAATTTCAAACATGTCCAAGATATCAAGACAAACATTCTGACAAAGTTTCATTGGAATCAGGCTAAAAATGTGGCCTCTAGAATGCAGACAAGGTTTTTGAAAGATCTGGCCCAGTGACCTACTTTTTGACCTAACTTGACCTAACTTCAAACTTGTCCAAGATATCATTGAGACAAACATCCTGACCAAGTTTCATTAGCATCAGGCTGAAAATGTAGCCTCTAGAGTGCACACAAGGTTTTTCTAAGATTTTGCCCAGTGAACTACTTTTTGACCTAGCATGACCAAATTTCAAACTGGTCTGAGATTTCATAAAGACAAACATTCTGACCAAGCTTCAAGCATATCAAGTTGAAAATGGGACCTCTAGAGTGAACACAAGGTTTTTCTAGAATTTTTTGGCCCAGTAACCTACTTTCTGACTTGACATGATCCAATTTCGAACTTGGCCAAGATCTGATCAGGACAAACATTCTGACCTACTTTTATGAGTATCAGACTAGAAAATGTGGCCTCTTGGGTGCACACAAGGTAAATGTTGACAACCACAGGACAGACAACAGATGACGGACGCAAGACACAGCATGATCACAAAAGCTCACCTTGAGCACTTTGTGCTCAGGTAAAGTGCTCAGGTGCACTAAACACATTGTGAGAAAAGGAGAAAATGATGGTTTTTCCCACAATGTTTGCTAAAAGCTTCATTCTTAGAATTGTTAAAACTCGGGACTGTATTGCAATGGGTTAATGGTCTGACCTAGTCCCAGTTCAAAGCATCTGGTGCAATTTGTTGTGAAAAGCGGCTTTCCTGACATTCAAATGTTTCTCCTTTATGTTGTTTGTTTAAATTGGAGTTTAATACCTTTTCAAGAGCTATGGTTGTATCATAGCAGTCAGTGCACCTACAGATGTGTTTTCCTGGCCTTCTCACACTAGTACTGACACAACTTTCTTTCTAAGCCAATGACTACTTTTCTCACATGCAACAGAGTTGAGAGGCAAAAAATCACCAGAAAGAAAGTTTGCCTCTCTTGGGTATCATCCAAAGACCACAAGTTTACAGGTGATGTTGTACATAATACTATGAAACGATGCACCAAAAATAAGGACACTGGGGTGCACAGATACCATACAAGCATCATTTGAGACGTAAAATATAGTGTATAATTAACTCTTTAATAAACAGTAAATTTTGAGACAAGTCCAAACTGAAAGCATTTGCAGAGGGCAAAATAAATGTGACTCAAAACTGAAATTTGTTTTAGGAACGGTAGAAAACATTGTGGGAAAAGGAGAAAATGCTGGTTACCAGCATTTTTTCCTCTTTCCACAATGTTTTCAAAAGACTTCTTTCTTGGGGTCATTAAAAGTAGGGATTGTGTGGTAAACAGTTAACAGCGGACAGTAGATTTTCTTCTCACCTCTACAGCTTCTTTTTCCAACTTTTCAAATGAAACTATGACAATCTCATCCTCCTCCCCTAGACTATTGGGAGTAGCAGGATTTCCATACTGTTCTTCATTCTGCTGCTTTTCAAGTGATTTAAACTGTGATTGGTTAAAAAAAAAGTTATGGGTATGAATGATACTACAGTTGATTCAGTACCTTGTACAGAGGACTTTATTCCTCTTGCATTTATTAACCCTTTCCCAAACAAGCCCTGGTTTTCACATGTCTGCAGTACAAGTTTTTTGAAAACACTGTGGGAAAAGGAGAAATTGCTCGTAACGAACAGTGTTTTCTACCCGTTTTGAGACCTTTCTGCCATTTTCATCAAATTTAACATTGTCGTCTGCTAACTCTTTGAATTTGGACTAGTCCAAAATTTGTCATTTGGGAAAGGGTTAACAGTGTTAACTCTACCAAATGACAAAATTTTAGATTGGTCCAAATTGAAAACATTTGCAGACAACAAAGTAAGTGTGATTGAAAAATTGAAATTTGCTTTGGGAAGGGTATAAAACATTGTGGGAATAGGAGAAAATGCTGGTTACCAGCATTTTCTCCTTTTCCCGCGATGTTTTCAAAAGGCTTGTTTCTTCAGAGCCATTAAAAGTCAAGATTGTGTGGTAAAGAGTTAAAAGAAGAAACAGATTTTAACCCAAGCAACTTCTCCTTTTACCATAATGTTTTCAGATGTATTAACTCCTAGAGTGCTAAATAAACCCAAAATTATTGCAATTTCCATGTTTTTTTTGTGTCAAGAAAGTCTCAACAAAGCGGAGTGACTGTTTTCTGCAATTTGATTTGATCTGAACAAACCACAAAGGCAATTAAAGTTGTGAAAGGCTCTTCAAGGATTAATTGTTAACCACAATACAAGATTCAAAACTGCAGAGCTCCAGATAGGGTGAGTAATTCTGAGTTCAAAATGGATAATATTAATCACTCTCAACTGAACCCTATGTTATAGGTACTCATTGGAATACCGATGAGACAATTCTAATGAGTACCCACAACACAGGGTTTGGAAGAGAAATAATGGATTTAAAATACTATCACTCCCTTTTACATGGAGGTCTGAAAACTCATACATATTGAAATAAGAGATATCACAAAATGTCAAATTTCCATATAACAATGTTGACACGTATAAGGATATGAAAATACCTCAACTTTTTCTTAACTTTTTCTTTGAAATCAGCCATGGTAATATATTAGGTTTTGGTACAGTTTTTTTTGAAGAGCTCTATCCTAAATCACTATCACAGGAATTACAAGACATCTGCAATAAAAAAAATTTGAACAACTAACCTGTGGATTGCCCTTGGCTATGTTTTGTATCTTAAGCCAATTTTCTTCTCTGATTTTCAGTCTCTCTTTTTCTCTGAAACAGTATAAAGCAAACAGTATTAAATTTTTAAGGTCAAGAATCTAATTTCTTTCAAAAGGCTTAGAAAAATGACATTCCCTTGCTTTATGCCTTTTTCTTCTATCACTCCAAAAAGGCTTAACCAGACAACAAAGTTTAAGATTTGTTCGAATTGAAAGCATTGGCAGACAAACGCAGCTCAATTACATGTAATACAATCTTTGTCTTTGATAGCGTTGAAAACAGTGGGGGAAAATACGGAAATGCTCCCTTTGAATTGTATGAACACTGCTGCAAAAAAAAGAAGCAAATCCTTCTGTCCTGCAAATTTCAAATGAGCCATGCATTGTGAAAAAGGGGCCTAATGATCTGCCAAAAGTATCAACCTAGCTCAGCCTGCGCAGTCCTTGGGCCAAAACCTTTTGCTATTGGTCACTTTTCTGTATGTCCGAGGACCATTCTACCTCATGATTAAGCTGGTTATTTAAAAAAGTGGCTATCATCATTTTATGGATCAATAATTATGTGATGGCGTGATAGATATCGTAAATCACCGAGATGCATGAAACCCCCTTTGGTCAGAGCATGACTCAAATATGTCTATTCCAGTTACATAACAACACATTCCTGTTTTTATCAGATTTATCCTGAGCCCTTTGGAAAATAAACATTTCAAGCACATTTCTTTTGTTGAATTTTTGGTATGAGATTGCCGAACCATCCATCTGCCACTTTATTATTATTATTATTTTTTTTTTTTTTTTTGGGGGGGGGGGGGGGTGCAATCTAAATCTTCTCTATGAGATTTTTTTTTTTTCTGTACAGTTTTATCTTAATCTTGAGAATAGCTCTGGAAATCAAATACCACTATAATATCCACATGGTTTGAGAAATGTATACAATTAACACACACTTACTTTTGTCGCTCTGTTTTATACTGTTGTGTGCAGTCATCAAACAGCTTCTGATTCATTTCCATGAACAGTTTTAAGGCATTGTAGATTAAACCATGTATAGTTCTGAAATGTGATTGTCAACATTGAGGAAATACTGCTTTAACAGAAAACTTAAGATCATCGAGAAAATATACATGCATCTGTTGGCACACTTTCGACTTAAACTCTTAACCAAATGAGAAAAGTTTAGACTTGTCCAAATCTATGACATTTGCAGATGACACATTAACCCTTTACCACACAATGCCACCTTCTAATGATCCTGGGAAAGAAGCCTTTTAAAAACATTGTGGGAAAAGGAGAAAATGCTGGTAACCAGCATTTTCTCCTTTTCCCCACAATGTTTTCTGCCCCATCAAAAGAAAATTGCACCACTTGAGCCACACTGAAATTGTTGTCTACAAATGCTTTTAATTTAGACCAGGCTAAAATTCTGTCATCTGGTAACAGGTTAAGTGTGCCTGAAATGAATGGATTTGGGTTTGGAAGCTTAGAAACCACTATGGGAAATAGCAATACAATAATTTCAAAAGCCATCTACTTCTTCCAGACTGTTAAAGTCAGGATTGTGTGGTAAAGGTCAACCAGCCGACAAAATCTTAATTTTTTTCCAAACTTGAAGCTGACAACAAATACAATAAAGTGAGGCTCAAAAAATGGGACTCATATCTAAGAAAATGTTGGAAAAGAAAAAAATCCTGGTGAAAATGGTGGTGACTAACAATGTTTTCAAAAGCTTTTTAGGTTCCTTAAAACTCAAGATTGTTTTGTAAAGGTTGAAGACTTTTGGAAACACTGTGCCAAATGTAGAATCTTCCTGAAATGAGTACTTTTTTCCCCTTCTTGGCATATTTTCTACTTGACACTATATCCATGTTTGATTTGTAAATATCTTTATTTTCTTCTCTACAGAAACCAAAAGTTAAAAAAAACTATGTGGATACATAATGTAGATTTGCTCTTTACCTGACAACAAAATTACAGGCTTATTGAAACTACAAGCATGAATTCAATCTAGTCTAAGTAAATAGAATTTTTTTGTGTTTGCAAGGGTAGAAAAGATTGTGAGAAAAGAAAATATGCTGGTTACCAACATTTTCTTCTTTCCCCACAATGTTTTCAAAAGACTTCTTCCTTTGAGTCGTCCAAACATTGAATTGTGCCACACAGGCACTCAGGTTTTTTTTTTTTTTTCTTTTTTTTTTTCAAATAGGTTACGGCCAGCACATGGTTTTTTATTTAGAACAAAATCATATTTGAAAATTTATGTCTACAGGATAAATTGCTTGAAGGCAGCTGTATTTTGTTTTGCTACTATCTTTTCACATATAATATATTAAATCTTCAAAGATGCTTTAATACTTTCAAAGATGTTTTGATGCTTGTCTGCTGTAGATTTGTCCATGAAAGTTTATATATGAGCCAGGCTCTGGCAAAAGGGGGCTTACTGCATCTCTGTGATCCATGATACCAAGCCAGTCAGTACATAACTGTGGATCAAAAAAGTCCATTTTGTCTAACAACCGACTGAATCATGAGGAACACTGGTCCTTTGACATACAGGAAACTGACGAATAGCGAAAAGTTACAGCCCAGGTCAGCCTGCACGGACTGCACAGGCTGACCTGGGTCAACACTTTTCACAGATGCATTAAGCCCCCTTTTCACAGAGCATAGCTCATATCAACTGGCACAATCTTCTTTACACACCAGCTCCTGCTAATGTCTTTCCCTGATGCCTTCATGTGAATTTTGTTTCTAGAACATTAGCATTCCTAGTTAAGAATCTATTAACAGGAACATAATGAGTACTTGTTTCCAATTAAATAAAAGCTTATTGAAACATGATAAAATAGACTCTTTCGACTTCAACAAACACACAAGTCTGTTTCCTGTTTAACACTTCACAACACAATCCTGACTTTTAACCACACTGAAGAAGCCTTTTGAAAACATTGTGGGAAAAGGAGAAAATGCTGGTAACCAGCATTTTCTCCATTTCTTACAATGTTTTCAATCTTTCCCAAAACAAATTTCAAACCTTAAGTCAAATGTATTTTGTCATCTGCTAATGCTTTCAATTTGGACATCTACAATCTTGTCGTTTGGTAATGAGCTAAACAAATGAAATGTACCTATACTTTGTTCACAAAATGGTTCATAAACTCTTAGAAAACCCATGATAGACCTAACTGATAAAATCTGTTTTTCTAAATCCTGACATAAAAAGACATTTCTGTAGTTTCCAGAATGGAAAAAAAAAAAGACATCACATTATCACATCACTGCAAGTGCTTGTTAAGTAAGTAAATAAAAAACGCACAACAGTAACTGAACACACTCTCACTGTGCAAAAAAGTCATGCTACAATTCAATTCTGAGTCTGAATAATGAATGACAAAAAAAAAAACACCACATTTTCAAAATACTGAGAAGCTAATTTTGCCAAAATAACTCACAAAACATCATACCACTGACTCAAGATCACTCCCTGATGATAGTGTGAAACTGTGATTTAATTGTTATGCTGACAGTAAAGATCAAGATCAGACTGCATACAATGTGCAGTCCGATCTTAGATCTACAGTCCACTTCTTTACAAGATTTTCTGTCCAAATAATGTCTAAAAGCAGCTGTGAAAATGCAATCTTTGCATCTTCAGTACTGACTGGTGATGTCCATTTCATTTCTTGGGCACCATGAAGGTTACTGGTAATCTTCAATTTCTGAACAAGCACATCCTGTTACCCTTAGTCATGGCAATAATTACGAAATGAAGACCACTTTGAATAACAGAAAAGCTCACAACATACACTTTACTGACAAAATATTACTAATTTGGCAATTTATAAAATTCATAATGCTACTGATCTGCAATGAAAACCCACATGAATTCTCTGTTCATTGATTAACTCTTTACCACAAAATCTCCAGTTTTAACCAGAAGCCTTCAGAAAACATTGTGGGAAAAGGAGAAAATGCTGGTAACCAGCATTTTCTTCATTTCCCACAATGTTTCCTACCTTATGAAAGACCTTCACTTGAGCAACATTTAAAATGTCATCTGCAAATGCTTTGAATTTGGACAAGTCTACATTTTTGTCGTGTGGTAAAGAGTTAAGGGAACATTGGAGGGTAAAATTAATGGTGGACGGTGATAGCTTACTTGTTCCAATGTTCTTTGGTTCTATACAATGCCGGAAAAGTAATAGGCAATATGGTGGATGCATTTTCACTGATTAAACTCAGAATGTACTCATTGTTCCAAAAATATAGCGCCCTCTCGGCAACCTAAACCAAATTAAAGAAAAAGAAAATCATACACAAAATGAAAAGAACTGTAAAACCATTCTGAATCAATGCAAATACATGATGCAGCTAAACAAAAGTGTTGATTCATTGCATGACCCTTTCACCAAAACAGACCGCAAAATTCATTTTGCAGATGGCACAGATTAAAGATCAGACAGCAAAGGAAAACAGTTTGATCTTGGATCTATACTGTCCACTTCTTGATTCTATGCTACCCCTTCAGCTGAATTATTGTGGTAATTTTATCTGTCAAAAGATTATTTCCTTTACTAATAGCAAAAGGGTCAATAAACTCAATTCTTTCTGTACATGAATTTTGACATACAAGGACCTAAAGCAACTATATGCTTAACTATTTACCAGATATGAACATTTTGAGACTTATCTGCAACTGGAAGCATCTGCAGGCGAAAATTAAATGTGGACCACAAGATGAAATTACTATCTGAAAGTGGGAATAACATTGTAGGAAAGGGGAAAATCCTGGTAACCAGCATTTTCTCCTTTTCCCACAATGTTTTCTACTCTTTCCAAAAGGGGAAAATGCTGGTATCCAGCATTTTCTCCTTTTCCCACAATTTTTTCTACCCTTTCCAAAACAAATTTTAATTTTTGAGTTACATTCATTTTGTCATCTGCAAATGCTATAAATATGGACTGGTAAGAATTTTTGTTGTTTGAAAAAGGTTAAAACACTGACACCAATGGAGATATTTCTTGTATCAAGGAAGGCCTCCATTAGTATATCTCTTAGTTCTTGCCATTTCCCTGCTACAAAAATTTGTTATGGAATTTTTTCCCAAAAATATATTATGTATCCTGTCCTTCATTGCAAGGGTATATCAAACATACATGTATAGAATTTGAGTCTGCCATACTTTCTACAGTGCACAAGTCTTCCACATCTACAATCATAGAACATACAACGAAACAGATTTACCCTGTACCACTAAAAATTTTAGCAACTGTACAGTGGATGGATTTCGGAAATATTAAGGGAAAAAGGAGAAAATGCTGATAAACAGCATTTTTACTCCTTTTCCCACAACATTCTCTATCCTTTCAAACACAAATCTTATAATTTCATCACTTTTCATTTATTGTCTGCAAATGTTTATTAAACTGGCGGAGTCTAAAATTTTGTTGTGTGGTAAAGTGGTAAACAGTTAAGGATGCTCAAGAAGATAACACTAGCATATCTTCAAAATTCTCCCTGGGGCCATATTGAATTGATAGTTCTAACTAAATTCTAATTCTTAACCCTTTACCACACAATCCCGAGTCTTAATGACCTTCAAAAAGAAGGTTTTGCCCTCTTTCACAAAACAAAACCCTTTATTTGAGTCCCATTTATTTGTTGTCTGCAAATGCTTTCAATTTGGACCAGTCTTAAATCTTGTTGACTGGTAAAGGGATAATTCCAAAAATGGTAATCTGACTGATTACAACAAGTCTATTTATCCCTTTCCTGAACAGGAAATTGTAGACTCTTCCAAACTGAAAGTAACTGGAGGACGAGATGTTCGAAACTGGCATAAATGAACTGTAGCACTCTAATGGAGAAGAAAACATTATGGGAAAAGGAGAAAAAGCTGGTTACCAACATTTACTTCTTTTCCTACAATGTTTTCAAAAGCCTTTATCTTTTGGGTTGTTTTGTGGTTAAGGGTTGAAATTGTAGATTAAATCCAGATCCTTTTTTTTTTTTTTTTGAAAAATCTTAAATCAATCCTTTACCACAATATCCTGTGTTTTAACAACCCAGAGGAAGAAAGCCTTTGGAAACATTGTTGGTAAAGCATAAATTGCAAGTTACCTTTTTGTACATTGTTTTCTACCCTTTAACTCTTTACCAAACGGCAAAATTTTAGACTGGTCCAAATTGAAAGCATTTGCAGACGACAAAATAACTGTGATTAAAAAAAAAATGAAATTTGTTTTGGGAAGGGTAGAAAATATTGTAGGAAAAGGAGAAAATGCTGGTTACCAGCATTTTCTCCTTTTCCCACAGTGTTTTCAAAAGGCTTCTTTCTCAGGGTCGTTAAAAGTCCGGATTGTGTGGTAAAGGGTTAAGAGACAATTACCATCATTTTAAATGGATTAATTTTGCTGTTTGCTTATGCTTTCAATTTTGACAAGACTATACTTTCATCATGTGGTAAAATATCAAATGGCATCAATTCAGTCACTCCTGAGCACCCTTTTCTTACGCATACATTAACATGTCTTTTCCATACAGGTTTTGTATATAGTAACAGTCAAACAACAATGTGAATGCGATAACTGTCTCTCTAGAACAGAAAAGGAATTAGAAATAAGCTTTTAACATGGTTTTTCCCTATTATGTTAGTTTGAAATGCAAAACATCTTTTATTGTATGTTCGTAAGAATATTTTAATTGTCAGTTTCAAAATAAAGTCCCTCAAAAACATATTTTGTCCCCAATATTGCATGTTCAAATAATAGAGAGTTTTGCATTGAGAGACCAAAAGATTTCATTCCTAAATATATGAGCCATGCAATGTGAAAAGGGGACTTAATGCATCTGTAAAAAGTATAGACACAGGTCAGCCTGCACAGTCTGCACAGGCTGACCTGGGCTGAAACTTTAAGCTACCGGTGGATTTTCTGCATGTTAACTCTTTACAAAACAACAAAATTTTACACAAATCCAAATTGAAAGCTTTTGGAGACGACAAAATAAATGTTACTCAAAAACTGAAATTTGTTTCGGGACGAGCAGAAAACATTGTGGGAAAAGGAGAAAATGCTGGTTACCAGCATTTTCTCCTTTTCCCACAATGTTTTCAAAAGGCTTCTTCCTAAGGGTCGTTAAAAGTTGGGATTGTGTGGTAAAGAGTTAAAGGACAACTATACTTCATGATTCATTTGGTTGTTAGACAAACTGGATTTAACCCTTTCCCAAATGACAAATTTTGGACTAGTCCAAATT
Source organism: Tridacna gigas (assembly GCA_945859785.2). Taxonomy (NCBI): domain Eukaryota; kingdom Metazoa; phylum Mollusca; class Bivalvia; order Cardiida; family Cardiidae; genus Tridacna; species Tridacna gigas. The sequence continues at coordinate 36,768,042 of OX244029.2, forward strand.
GAAAGAGTTTGCAGACGACAATTTTAAATTTGATGAAAATGGCAGAAAGGTCTCAAAGCGGGTAGAAAATACTGTGGGAAAAGGAGAAATTGCATGTCACGAGCAATATCTCCTTTTCCCCCAGTGTTTTCAAAAGACTTGTACTGCAGACACGTGAAAACCAGGGCTTGTTTGGGAAAGGGTTAATGGATTCATAATTATATGATGACTTGCTTGGTATCATGCATCACAGAGATGCATTCAGCCCCCTTTTGCTAGAGCAAAGCTCATATATACATGTATAATTATTTACTCAAGCCTGAGAGTAAAAACAGTGTAGAGTAGTAGACAGACAATCTCTGTTCCAGGTATTCGGAGAAAAATGTGTTTGACTATTTCATAATACAAAATTAGCCATGCCTGAAAATGAATGGACTGAAAAATGAGATATGAAAAATTAATACACCAAATCATTTTTACATTCCTATTCAATATAGTAACTGAGGACAAAATAAGACTTTGTTAAAGAGGTGCAAACATTGTATCTGCGTATTTGCATATGTGGTGATCGATTAAAAGTACAACAACATGAAAAGAAATGAACAAAGGAATGAGCTTTTTTTTTTCTTTTGAAAATTTTATATTTCAACTCTTTACCCAATGGCAAAATTTTAGACGTGTCCACAATGAAAGCATTTGAGGGTAACAAAATACATGTGACTCACAATTAAAATATGATTTTGGAAGGGAAGAAAACGTTTCCAGCATTTTCTCCATTTCCCACAATGTTTCCAAATGGCTTTTTTCTCAGGGTTGCGAAAACTGGGGATTGTCTGGTAAAGGGTTATGCCTTTTTTTTTTTTTTTTTTGGTAACACCTTGGATGAGGAAAGTTTAAAATGCATGCATTAGTCTAGGCTGACAAGACTTAACCCTGATGGCAATGGACATGGCAAGGAGGTAGAAAAGTGGCTTTTTTTTTTTTTACAGTCTGCAGAAGCATTCTCTGTTTTCCTCTTTATGGAAAGGGCTCATTGAGGGGACCAACTTTAAAAATATTGTATGCAGCAAACCCTGCAAAAGTGTGAATTTCAGTTGCAAAAAAAGTTCTATATTATGCAATTTACAAGGTTGTTTTGGCCAAAGTATGTGACAAAATTTGCTGTCTGATTCTGATCTACACAGTCTGCAGAAGTAACTAAAGCCCTGATCAGTACTTAATGGATCATTACCATTCTATGCTTAAAGAAAAGGACATGTTGAGTAGGTAGTTTCTGGGTCCCTATTCCTAAGAAAATGTTGGCAATGGACATATCTAGGTACCTGTAATGCAAGAGTGCTACAGACTAAAGGCTTGAAAAAAAAATTCAAACCATATATTACATGTATGTAAATATATGATCAGCAAACTAAACCATCACTCAAATCCTGAAATCAAAAGTTTCATCGCAACAACAGATATTTCTTATATCTTTAGACAATAAAAACCAACTTTTTGACATTGAACTCTTTGAATGCCAGGCTCCAACTAAATGTTCTTTATCTGGGTATCAGTGGTATCAGGTCATTTCTCTCTTTTTTTTTTGTAAGACTTATTCAGAAAATCCTTAAATATTGCCCAAATACCTTCTGCTCTTAACAGACATTTTACAGGCTCCGTAAAATATATTTACAAAGTCATGGTTTTAAAGACATAATACAACTTTTCCCCAAATCCTAAATTAGAAATGTTTTTCATATGTGATGTTTTCCAATGACCCCATTTCGGCAGTCATGCATTCAATAGTGAAAAATATTATAGGATTGCTTTCTTACAGTTTTCTAGGTCAATTAATTAGAGAATATTATCTAAATCACTGGCTAGGATGTCCTCTGTATTGAGCTTATGGTCTCTTCAAAGAGCTGATTCAACACACCTACTGTCATAAAAAGCAAATAAAAAGCACTTCTTACATGCTGATAGAAGACTTGTATACAAATTTGCATAAAACCATGATATATCCCTAAACTGAAGTTCATGACCAATTATTTGAGTTTTGGTGAGAAAAATTGTCTCAGTCAATCAGATGGCTGGCCTTGTAATTTAGAACAAGAGCAATATTAAAACTTGTTGACAAATACAAACACAAGTTTAGCAGGAAGATAACTCAATATTCTAAGATACTTCAATTAAGCCATGCTCTGGCAAAAGGGGGCTTAATGCATCTCCGTGATGCATGACACTAAGCAACACATCATCTTATTATGGATTCATAAAATTCATTGTGTCTAACAACCGACTATATCATAAGGTAGACTGGTCCTTTGACATACAAAAACTTGACCAATAGCAAGAAGTTTCGGCCCAGGTCAGCCTGCGCAGGCTGACCGGGGTCAACACTTTTCGCAGATTCATTAACCCCCCTTTTCAGGGAGCCTGACTCAATCACTTTGTACTTTCAACTTGTATCCAGTCTTATCTTATAAAATATGAGCCATGCTCTGTGAAAAGGGGGTACATGCATCTGCAAAAAGTATCGACCCAGGTCAGCCTGCGCAGTCCGCGCAGCCTGACCTGGGCCGATACTTTTCGCTATTGGTCAATTTTCTGTATGTCAAAAGACCAATATACCTTATGATGCAGTCGATTGTTAGACAAAATGGTTTTTATGGATCCATCATCATGTAATGACTTGCTTGCTGTCAAGGGTCACGGAGACGCATTAAGCCTCCTTTTCACAGAGCATGGCCCATAAAGACGGCAAGGCAATGCAGTACACCAGAGTACTAAAAAGTAAAATCCAGCTAAAACTCAGAAAAGTGGGCTGCCACTATGAAATCACTAAACACTGTTGGAATTGGAATTAAATAAAACATATTATTAACAACCTTTAAAAAGAAGTGCTCTTCATTTACAGAAATCAACAAATCATTCAAAAAGTGACTGTAAAAAACAATTAACAAATTTTATGTAGATTACATAAAGGCCACTCCATGCAACAAGCCAGCATCCATACAAAAACTGTCATGTTTTGTGTGGTAGGGGCTTACTTGTTCCAGTGGTGTTTAGTTTTATATAAGGAAGGGAACATGATTGGAAGAGTACTGTTCACGTTTTCACTAATAAGGCTAAGTATATACTCATTGTTCCAGTAATATAATGCTCTCTCTGCTACCTGAAAGTACATTTTGGCAGGAACTAGTTTTAAATCTTTAATGCTTTACCAAAAAACAAATTCTACACCCCAACAAATTGAAAGCATTTATATGACAAACTGTAAGTAGCACAAAGATGAATTCATTCTTTGAAATGGTAGAAAACATTGTGGGAAAAGGAAAAAACACTGGTTACCAGCATTTTCTCCTTTTCCCACAATGTTTTCAAAGGCTTTCTTTTTCAGGGTCGTTAGAACTCAGGATTACTGGTATGCGGTAAAGGGTTAACAGACCCAAGCACACCTTAGCTTATAGATATTGGCAGACTTATCTCATTTTGCATTACTTTTAAAAAATTTGTAGCAAAAGGAGAAAAAGCTTGTCACTGACAATTTACTTCTCATGCCACAGTGTTTTTTTTAACTGTATCCATGTATCAATCCTGTATCATGTTAGATTATCCATACTTTACAAGAATGTTTTCAAGGCCATTTGCTGCAAATAGGTACTGTCTTCAGATGAATTTGCAGGCCATGTTGATCTGTAAACTGATTCACCTTGTTTTTTTTCTTATCAGTTTGGGGAAAAAAAAAACAGATTAAGTACAAACAAAACATACTTTCAAACTTCAGCTTATGAAGTGGCTTATATAACTTATAGATACATTACCCTGTAAGTCTTTCTTAAAATCTCCTAAAGTACTTATTCAGAAAAGCTTTTCAAATTCAATCATCTATCTGTTTACATAAATACAGTATATCTATTACCTATACTAACAAAAGGAACCTGTCCAGAGTCAAGACCTTTCCTACCAAATTCAAAGTACCGTAATTCACAACACAAACCGTGTAAAATGCTCTCAGTTTATAGACCTCCTGCAAACAAGTATAATATCTTAACAAGAGTGCGGGTGCCAATGCTCTGCTGCAGTTGCTTGATTTTCAATGAAAATTCAGTCAAAAATGGGGCAAAACTGTGTCAAAATAGTTTGATGCTTACCTGCCCTTGTTGATTGGGTTCTCTTTTTCATAGTGAACTACTTGTTTAAGTTTGAAGAGTTTGAAGTAAATGTCTTCAGTAATGACAGATATTATAAATTGTCAACAGTTTTGAAAATGTCAAAGTTTTGCGCACCGTACCAACGCAGATGATAACACCAGGGCTACAACAATATCCCGATGTTTTCTTTGAAAACAGCCGAGCAAAAATGTAACTGTAAAATCACCACTTCAAAATGCACAACCAACATATCAACCCTTCACAAGACTACAAATATTTGGCCTGTCCAAACTGAAAGCACTTTCTGACAACAACTTAAATGTTTTCCAAAATATGGAATTTGCCTTTGAAAGGGTAGGAAAATATGGGAAAAGGAGAAAATGCTGGTTACCAGCATTTTCCCCTTTTCCCACAAAGTTTTCAGAAACTTTCTTTCTTGGGGTCATTAAAATTTTGGGCTTGTTTGGTAAAAGGTTAACTTTGAAACATGACAACTAATGAAAACATTGTGACTCATTCTAGTGACACAGAGGAGACACATTCAAAAGTATGGAAAACATATTAACCCTTAAAGTGCCATATTAACCCAACAGACATTTTCGATCTAGGAAAAGGATCCAAAAAATAGCAATCCTTTCTTCGGTCTACATTGCTTCAGCTAAGCGGATAGTGTAGATCGAGGATCAGACTGCACATTTTGTTTCGTCTGATTTTGACTTCAACTGGCTGCAAACTCAATTATAGTTGGGAAAGGCACTTAACGGTTAATAATAAAAACACTCTGATGACAAAAGGAAGCAATTACTCCTTTTACCACAATACAGGTTTTTTCAAAAGCTATTAACAGCAAGAAATGATAGGTTTGATAAGATAGTGAACATACATTGCATCTTACACAACATACATTGTGTCTCACACTGTTTTATCCAATAATGCCAGGGTGTTTCAGAATTTAATCTATTATCAAATAAATTCACATTTGGTATTTCACTGTTACACAAGTTTTAACCTTTAGACTCAACAAAATCTAGAACAAGCGACCATGACTTGTGCAGCTAAGGAAAACTAGAACTGTCACAAAAAGTGTACAAACCTACTGTTCTTAAACACAAAGCAGCAGACATTAAGAAATTCTTTCTTGTTCATCAAATATTTGTGGTTTTCAGTTGTTAACCCTTGACAGCAAATTTGAAGAGGAATTTCAAGACAATAAAAGGAAAAGGAGGCTTAATGCACCTGCGCAGTCCGCACAGGGTGACCTGGTCTGAAACTTTTCACTACTGGTCTATTTTCTATATGTTCAAGGACCGAATCTACTTCATGATTAAGTGGGCTGTTAAAAACAGTGGTTATTATGGATCCATAAGTATGTGATGGCTTGCTTGGTATTAAGTGCCCTTTTGCCAGAGCATGAGTCAATTACATGCAGGCCAACTGACAGACAGGCTAATTCCAGTATATCCTCTTCCCAAACAGTTTGATTTGCAAGGGTGTAGCAAGTAACACAACCCTGACTCTGCCAAGATAAACCATTATGCTTTACCCATAATCTCTCATACTTGGATAAGAAGTCAGTTCTAGCTTCAAATTAAAATAGACCATTAAGATTACACCAACAAATGACACTTTCCTTTCAATGAGAGATTGTAGCCTAGGGTGGCAGCATTAGCTTTACATACCAGAGATTCTGGATTCGAATCCTTTCACAAGGTCGACCTGTGGAACTATCAACACCTTGTGAGCCAAAACTGGTTTTGATTCCAGAAGTACACATCAGGAGAAACTGATATTACTATAAAAGTTGTTGAACTCGTTTAACCCTTTATCACAAAATCTTGAGTTTCAACAACCTTGAGAAAGAGACCTTTTGAAAAAATTGCGGGAAAAGGAGAAAATGCTGGTAACCAGCATTTTCTCCTTTTCCCACAATTTTTTCTTCCCTTTCAGGGACGAATTCCACAATTACAGCCAAATGTAATTTGTCGTCTGCAAAAGCTTTCAATTTCGATGAGTCTAAAATTTTGTGGTTTCTTAAAGAGTTTACTACCTATATGTACTACAGGGGTAACATGGTCCTTACCTGAAAATGAGGACTTGATACACACTTGGCGAGCTGTTTGAACAATGGACACATGACCTTGGTGAACTCTGCAGGTTCTATCACATCTAATATCTCCTCTAACTCATTCAAAAACATTACCTGGTAAACAGAAAGTCAGGGACCATATTCACTAACTATTCTAAAATGCATCCAATTAGTATGTCTAAAATACAAATTTAGAAAGTTAGATAATTCCTGATTGGCCGAAACATTCACATATCAGAAATTGTGTTACTTTCTTGTGTGGAAAATTCGTATGAATCAGACTATGAATGTTATTAAGAATGGTTGGTGAATACAGGGCTGGTGATCATCCACATAACCAATTTCTATTACACTAATGTTAGACATCCAACGAAATAGTACATGTTTGTTTATGTGGTGTGCAACACTGTCTTCAACATAATTTCATTCAAATAGCAGCAGCCAGTGCACCTATCCATGCTTCCCCCAGTTTTGTCTCTTACCTTTACTTTGCACAGCATTCTTTCAAAGTCACTGCCTGCTTTCTGAATAAACTTTACACTCATCAATCCTCCAAAAAAAATGATGTTGAGCTGAGAATCAAACCAAACTTCTAGCTTTTAATCCTTAAATCTCCTTTGCCTTTGTGGCCAGTGTAGATAAAGGTCAGACTGCAAAAAATGTGCAGTTTGATCTCTGATGTACACTGTCCACTTGCTTAAACATTAGAGACAAAAAGAACCGTGAGATTTCTATTATTTGGGTCTTATTTCTGGACTGAAAATATTGGGTTGGTTTATCCGGCGCTTTGAACTTTTAAGTGAATAGTAAAAACCCAAATTTGGTATCTTTTGGGAGAAAGGTACCTCCTTATCAGACAGCATAGATCCAAGATCAGACTGCATGTTCTGTGCCTCTGATCCTGATCTACAATGTTTGCAAAAGGTCCTTGAGTCGCACTTAGCAACCCTAAGAATTACGCACATGTTCCAAATTCAGTACAACTTTAGTGAATTTCTACTCACCTCTTTTGGACTGTGAACTTTTGGCCAGAACTTCAGTAATGACATAATAACCTGTAATTAGAAAGAATAATTCATCCAGTTGAACCCTTCACTATAAATCCTGAAATTTAACGACCCTGACAGCAAAAACCTTGTGGTAAAAGGAGAAAATTCTGGTAACCAGCATTTTCTCATTTTCCCATGTTTTCTACAGACCTAGTCAATAACTTCAATGGCATGTTTGCTAAAATATCTTACAAAATAGTCGACTGTAAAGTTCCCAAGTCATGCTACATGTTCTGTAGAATCTGATCTTGATTGATACTGTTCTCAAAAGATCTGTTATCAATTTTCATTGTCTCCAAAATCAATTGAATGGTGTTTTACACCACCTTAGACATTATTTCAGTAATACCATGGTAACAGCTCACATACATGAGTCCTGGTTTTACCAGCACTACTAGGCTGAAGCTCTGAAGACACTCTTAAGAAAATCTCTGTGCTTCCAGTTAGGCTCAAACCTGTGTCCTTCAGGTTACGTCCGACATTTTACCACTCAGCCATGCAGGACCCTTCCATTGTCTATAACCCTTTACCACACAATCCCGAGTTTTAACGACCCTGAGGAAGAAAGCCATTGAAAACATTGTGGGAAAAGGATAAAATGCTGGTAACCAGCGTTTCCTCCTTTTCCCACAATGTTTTCTACCTTTTCAGAGACAAAATTCATGATTTGAGCCGCATTAGACCTCTCGTCTGCAAATGCTTTCAATTTGGACATGTCCAACATTTTGTCATTTGGTAAAGGGATAAAAACAGAAGTTGTGAAGCTTAGTGCTGTAATTATCAATATCAACCAATCACATCTGCAGACGATGTACTCAATGTTATGAAAATGATGGGATTTGTCTTTCAAAGGGTAGCAAACGTTGTGAGAAAAGGAGAAAATGTATGTTACCTTATATGGCACTCAAAGAAAAAATAATTAAACTACTTACTGGCTCTGTTAAACTTGGATCTTTTTCTAAAAACTGTACCACACAGTAGGCAAGCTGTGGGTGATAGACACTGAGTGACTTCACCTTGTGTAAGGGTAGAAGTACCTTCAGTAAAAATACTTTGTGCTCCTCCTTTAGCGGTAGGGCAAATCCATTAATAATACTGTAAAGAGAAAGACACAAACACATGAATTCAAACTTGGCCTTTCTTAACACTTTACCGGAAGACGAAATTTCAGACTTGCCAATACTGAAAGTGTTTGCAGACAGCGAGTTAAATAGGCTCTAACGTGAGGATTTGTCTGTGAAGGACTAAAAAACATTGTGGGACAAGGGGAAAATGCTGGTTACCACAATGTTTCAAAAGCCTTCTTCCTTAAGAGTCAATAAAACTTGGGAGTTGTTTGGGAAAGGAATAATCAAACCTAAAACTATCACAGGCACAAGAGCACCCTCCACTGTCGCCATACAACTGGATGGATCAGGAAAAATATTCAAAGGGACCATAACCCCTGCAAACAATAAACCATTCAAAATGAAAATTTGATGGAATTTGACTTTGATAGGGTAAAAAATACTGTGGGAAAAGAAGAAAATGCTGGTTACCAGCACTTTCTTCTCTTTTCTCACGATGTTTTCAACAGCTTTATTTCTCCGTGTCCTTAAACTTTGAGACTAGTAAACGGTTAGGGTATAACTCTCCTTTCCATCAAATGGTTTCTATTTTCTATGTCACCTACACAGATTTCAAGTAAATCTGAAATAAGCCTACAATGTTTTTTTTGTTCTTTTGGTATTAGACAGTAACTCAATATCATTTTACACATTTAAAGGCCATCAGAGCTCCCATCTATGTGTTCCCGGAGTTTATTTCACCTTTTACTTTACAGGTCATTATTTCCAGGCTACTGGCTACCTTCCTACATAAACAGTGTCCAAACAATAATACCATAATACAAACACCATGACTATCATCACAGACCTCCAGATAAAAGGGAGTGATACATTCTTAACCCATTATTTCTCTTCCACACTCTATGTTGTGGGTACTCATTAGAATCGTCTCGATGAGAGGATTCTAATGAGTACCCATAACATAGGGTTTAGTGGAGAGTGATCAGTATTTTTAATTTTGAAATCAAAATCACTCCCTCTGTCTGGAGCTCTGTCATCAGTTCTCAAAAATTCTCAAAAGAGCTTGCCTAGATTTAATTCAAACACATAATTTTCTGGAGTACTTATCCAGTACATTACCTACTAATTCACAATAATTTTTTCATCTCCAAATGCTTTTGATATGTATCATTCCAAAGTTAGTCATCTTGTAAAGACTTATTTGTTACTAAAGATTAATCTTTCTTCAGTTTTGATTTGTCTGTAAATGCCCCTCCTAGCAGTTTTTCTGCTGTGCATTGCAGCAACAGCTTACCTTATCACGCATTTCCTGGTTTCACCAACACTTGTCTTTCTCCGTAGGTGTAGAGTGCTTTCATACAAAACAATAAGAAAAGAGAAGGATAGAAACTCTTACCTTCCCAATATTTCTAGTAACTCAGCTATTCCATTATGACGTTCTGTTTCATAAATAAAACTGAAGAAAAAAAAAAAAAAAAAAAAAATCAAATTAACTGTAATGGTAATTCACCAATAGTTTCAAATATCTCTTCTGAATTTCAACCAATACATGGATCCGTGGCGATGAGATAAACCGACTTCCTTGGTTACCGTCGTTAAGGGCTCACAAACAAACGCAGTAAATACATATACAGTATAGCAGAAAGGCTACTTAAATCGTGCTGTCATGCCTGTTTCTTTCGATTAAATTCTGGAAAAATAATCTTTTTCATGTTTCTGCCGATGATGGATTCTCGGCAAGAAATATATGGACACTTGAACTTATTTACACAAGGATCTGTACAAAAAGTGTGAATTTCAGGGGCTACAGACAATGTAATACGTGTGCCAGCAAAGTTTTGAACTTCTACGAAGAGGAATGAAACAACTCATAATCCTCTGCAGTTTTGCATAATAGAATTAAAGATGATTAATATTTTTGTAAGGCTTGTTAGGTTGTCTCAACATCGTATTCGATAATAAATTACACTATATTACAAGCATTTTGAAATATTTATAGATTGTCTCATTCAACAGAGAGGTGGAAGTCTAAGAAATGTTTAAATTTCAAGTTAAGGGAAAATGGTTGCCTGACAATTTAAATAAGTGTACAGTGTGCTGTCAATTAACAAACTTGTTAATATCATTGGCGGTAGTTTGTTCTAGCTTATAATATACTGAAGACAACGGGTGGTCGAGTGGATTACAGCGGCAATCAAACACACATCTTATCAGTTAACAGTCTACCGACATACCCTTTGAAATGGCAGATGTGCTAATCCACTTAAATATAGCCCAGGCAAAAGCTGATTTAATTAACATAAGTTGCCTTTTGAGCTAAAGTTCCAAAACTGTACACAACAGAACTTACTGTTTCATAATTGAAATCTACATGTACCTTCAGTAAGAATACATGTAAATGTACTTTATTTAAGTAGCAGCTGGTTTGAATCCGAGAATAACCTGCATTTTTTTGCACTCTGATCTGTATCTACACATTCAGCATTCTTCACACACCAAGGGTTAATGTTAAAGTCAAACTTAAACACTGATGACATGTGGTCCTTTTCTGATGTGCAGATGTTATTAAACAAGATTAACTGTTTGAATGAACGTACTTTCTCTTTATTAGTACTTCATATATTTTACCTTTGTTTTCCACTGTAAAACAGTTTAAGCTTTTTTGGAGAGTTTCAGGGGGAAAAAACTAACATTAATTAATCCATTGCGTAATACAGCGTTGATCAAACTCTTTGCTCATGTCCCATTGTCAATCATAATCATAACCCACACTTATAATCTCTTTGTATATCTCACATAAGCAGTACACGATTGCAAAGCAAATCTTTTAAACTTTTTCCTAAAATTCAAGCGTTGTAAACACACATAATATCACACTTCTCCATCATTAACAGTCGCTTGTTTGTGAGCCGAAATAGCAGACAGCAAGGCTGCACATCGGGCCAGATAAATGTGATGACCTAATTGGTCTAATATCGAGTTCCACGGATCCATGTATTCATAAAGAGATTAGCACAGTAAGTGACATGTACAACTCAGGTTGTTTTTGTGGTCACATGCAGTCTGATTTTAAACCTACATTGTCAACTATGTATTAAAACAATCTGGTAAAACAGCACTGAAAAGGCATTTTTTCCTCAAAATGACCATATCATTTTGTAGCATCCGAGTGTTAGCTTTTCCATGTCCAGCCTACTACTGAAGCTATCAAACACGCTACAAATTACATCATGGGAAAAAATTAGACATACAGGAAAATACTGTTTATTGATTGATTGATTGTATGGTTTAACGCCTTTTACAACTTTTTTTCAGTTATATCCCGGCGGCCAGTGCACCTATCCATGCTTTCCTGCAGTTTCCTTTACCAGTACTCTGCACAATCTTCTTTCCAAGCCACTGGCTGTTTTCCCACATGACCATCGTCGAAACTATTAATAGTCAGTGGTGAGAGAGGAATGAATCCTGTCGCAATGACTATCATCAATCCTCGGAAAGAAATTGGCCAAGCCGGGGATCGAACCAGCGACCTCCTGTTCTCAAGTCCTGTACGCTACCGACTGAGCTACAGGGGCTTGGCAAAATACTGTTTATCAACAACAGACAAAAGCAGGAAAACGGGCAAGTGTTTATTACAGGCAACTGCTCTTCTTTCTTAACCGTTTTCTCAACTCTTTAAAAAAAAAAGACAAAATTTTAGACTTGTCCAAACTGAAAGCTTTAGCAAATGACAAATCTAGTTTGGCACAAAGGAGGGACTTGCATCAAGAAGAGCACAAAACATTTTGGGAAAAGGAGAAAATGCTGGCAGCCAGCATTTTCTCCTTTTCCCACAATGTTTTCAAAAGGTGTCTTTCTATTGGTCATTATAACACGGCATTGTGTGATAAATTGTTAAGAGGTTCACCTGCAGGGGTGTAAACCTGGCATTTGCTAAGTAAAAAGTTTAACCCCTAAGCTGCTTATCACGACTCACTGACCTTTTGCGGACAGTGTAGATCAAGATCAGACTGCACAGAATGTGCAGTCTGATCCTTGATCTACACTGTCCGATACGGTATTTTCTTTCCAGTGAAATCAGCTTTGAAACCGCAATGTTTAGGCTTTTATTATTGAGTAGAAATTTGCGTTTCATTTATTCAGCAGCTTAAGTGTTAAGACTGAATGAGTCTGATACATTATTCAGATACTTGTCTGCACGCAAATACCTACCTATAAAATATATTATTAATCTGTTTTCTAATATATGCACGTAAGCCCAAGAATTTTCCGTATATCCTATGTAAAATAGTTTTCTGAAAGTCTCTTTCTCGAGGGTCCTCACTGTCAAACAATTCAAGCAACTGAAAAATACATCATAAACATTCTTTATTTCCTTGCCCTAACCTTAAACAAAAACAGCTACTTCAAAATGAAAGCTTGTCAACACATTGCTATACAAATGTGCCATACTTTTGAAACAAGAGGGCCATGATGGCCCTGGGTCGCTCACCTTAGTAAAGTGCCTTTAAGGTTTTTCTTTAATTTGACCATGTGACCTAGTTTTTGACCGCAGGTGACCCAATTTCAAACTCATTTTTCATGAAGACAAACATTCTGACCAATTTTCAAGTCAATTGAGCAAAAAATGTGGCCTCGAGTGCCCTAAAGATATTTCTTTAAGTTGACCTAGTGACCTAGATTATGACCCCAGGTGACCCAAATTTGAACTGGTCTTTGAGTATATCAAAAGAAACATTTTAACCAATTTTCAAATCATATGAATAATAAATGTGGCCTCTAGAGTGCCCACTAGCTATTTCTTTAATTTGACCAAGTGACCTAGTTTATGACCCCAGTTGACCCAAATTCAGACTCATGTGAGATTTTACAAAGACAAACATTCTGACCAATTTTCAAGGCAATTAAGCAAAGAATGTGGCCTCTAGGGTGCCCACAAGGTATTTCTTTATTTTGACCTAGTGACCTAGTTTATGGTTCCAGGTGACCCAAATCCAAACTCATCTGGTATTTCATCAAGACAAACATTCTGGCCAAATTTCAGGTCATTTGAGCAATAAATGTGGCCTCCAGAGTGCAAACAAGGTATTTCTTTAATTTGACCCAGTGAACTAGTATATGACCCAAGTTGACCCAAATTAATCTTATGTGAGACTTTATAAAGACAAACTTTCAATTGAGCAAATAATGTGGCCTCGAGAGTGCCAACAAAGTATTTCTTTAATTTGACCTAGTGACCTAGTTTATGACCCAAGATGACCCAATTTTGAACTCAATGAACTTGTTGCGCTTAGATGGGCAAACAAACTTAGAAGAGAATCACTACATACCAAATATCAAAGCTCTACGCCTTCCAGTTTTAAAGAAGAATTTTAGAGTTTTCCTTCTTTGTTCCTATGTTCGAACTTGTGACCCCCGGGGCAGGGCCAGTTTTGACCCAGGGGCATCATATGAACAAACTTGGTAGAGGTCCACTAGGAAATGCTACATACCAAATATCAAAGCTCTACACCTTCCCGTTTAAGAGAAAAAGAAATTTAAAGTTTTCCTTCTTTGTTCCTATCTTCGAACTTGTGACCCCCGGGGCGGGGCCAGTTTTGACCCAGGGTCATCATATGAACAAACTTGGTAGAGGTCCACTCTGAGATGCAACATACCAAATATCAAAGCGCCACACCTTTTGGTTTCAGAAAAGAAGAATTCTAAAGTTTTCCTTCTTTGTTCCTATGTTCGAACTTGTGACCCCAGGGGCTGGGCCAGTTTTGACCCAAGCAGCATCCTTGGCACAAACTTGGTAGAAGTCCACTAGGAGATGCTACATACCAAATATCAAAGCTCTATACCTTCCCATTTAAGAGAAAAAAAAAAATTAAAATTTTTTTTTCTATGTTCCTATGTTTGAACTTGTGACCCCGTGGGCAGGGCCAATTTTGACCCCAAGGGCATCATATGAACAAACTTAGTAGAGGTCTACTAGGTGATGCTACATACCAAATATCAAAGCTCTATGCCTTCTAGTTTTACAGAAGAATATTTTTAAAGTTTTCCTTCTTTGTTCCTATGTTGGAAATTGTGACCCCCCGGGGCGGGGCCAGTTTTGACCCCAGGGGCATCATATGAACAAACTTGGTAGAGGTCCACTAGGAGATGCTACATGCCAAATATCAAAGCTCTACGCCTTCAAGTTTCAGAGAAGAAGATTTTTAAAGTTTTCCTTCTTTGTTACTATGCTCAAACTTGTTCAAACTTGTGACCCCCGGGGTGGGGCCAGTTTTGACCCCAGGGGCATCATATGAACAAACTTGGTAGAGGTCCACTAGGCAATGCTACATACCAAATATCAAAGCTCTATGCCTTCCAGTTTCAGAGAAGATGATTTTTAAAGTTTCCCCTCTTTGTTCCTATGTTCAAACTTGTGACCCCCGGGGCTGGGCCAGTTTTGACCCCAAGGGCATCATATGTACAAACTTGGTAGAGGTCTACTAGGAGATGCTTCATGCCAAATATCAAAGCTCTATGCCTTCTAGTTTTACAGAAGAAGATTTTTAAAGTTTTCCTTCTTTGTTTCTATCTTGGAAATTGTGACCCCCCAGGGCGGGGCCAGTTTTGACCCCAGGGGCATCATATGAACAAACTTGGTAGAGGTCCACTAGGAGATGCTACATGCCAAATATCAAAGCTCTACGCCTTCAAGTTTCAGAGAAGAAGATTTTTAAAGTTTTTCTTCTTTGTTACTATGCTCAAACTTGTGACCCCTGGGGTGGGGCCAGTTTTGGCCCAGGGGCATCATATGAACAAACTTGGTAGAGGTCCATTAGGCAATGCTACATACCAAATATCAAAGCTCTACGCCTTCCAGTTTGAGAGAAGATGATTTTTAAAGTTTCCCCTCTTTGTTCCTATGTTCGAACTTGTGACCCCCAGGGCAGGGCCAGTTTTGACCCCAAGGGCATCATATGAACAAACTTGGTAGAGGTCCACTAGGAGATGCTTCATGCCAAATATCAAAGCTCTATGCCTTCTAGTTTTACAGAAGAAGATTTTTAAAGTTTTCCTTCTTTGTTTCTACGTTGGAAATTGTGACCCCCTGGGCGGGGCCAGTTTTGACCCCAGGGGCATCATATGAACAAACTTGGTAGAGGTCCACTAGGAGATGCTACATGCCAAATATCAAAGCTCTACGCCTTCAAGTTTCAGAGAAGAAGATTTTTAAAGTTTTCCTTCTTTGTTACTATGCTCAAACTTGTGACCCCCGGGGTGGGGCCAGTTTTGACCCCAGGGGCATCAAATGAACAAACTTGGTAGAGGTCCACTAGGAGATGCTACATACCAAATATCAAAGCTCTGCGCCTTCTAGTTTCAGAGAAGAAGATTTTCAAAGATTTTGCCTTTTTTTCCTTTTTGTTGCCATGGCAACCAGAGTTGTGGGTGGAATTTAATTCTTTGAACAATTTTGGTAGAGCTTCACCCAAGGAACATCCCTGCCAAGTTTCATCAAGACTGGCCCAGTGGTTTAGGAGAAGAAGATGTTTAAAGAAATTGTTGACGGACGACGGACGACGGACGACAGACGACGGACGCCGGACGCCGGACATAGGGCGATCACAATAGCTCACCTTTTAGCACGCTGTGCTAAGGTGAGCTAAAAAGGGGCTTAATGCATCTCCAAAATGCATGATACCATGCAAGACATCATACAATTACGGATCAATAAAATTCATTTTGTCTAACGAAAGACTGAATCCCGAGGTACAATGGTCCTACATGGAGAAAATTTACCAAAAGCAAAAAGTTTCAACACAGATCAGCCTGCGTGAATTATGCAGGCTGACCTGGATTGATATATACGTTTCGCAGATGCATTAAGCCCCCTTTTCACAGAGCTTGGCTCAAATATGACGATCAGAGTCCTGAGCTTTGGATTTTTTTTCCATTTGAATAAGAGCAATTGCTTTAACCCTTCATTAAACAATCCTATGGAAGGTGTTTAAAAATATTGTGAGTAAACAGATTCTCTCCTTTTTTCCCAATAATTTTACTCCTATAAATTACAAAAACCCATTCAAAAGCCACATTTAGTTCCACTTCTCTATATGCTTTGAACTTGGACAAATCTAACACTCTGTTCTATGGCAAAGAGTTAACTCTTAACCAAATGACAAAAATTTGGACTATACCCAATTGAAAGCATTTGCAGACAACAAAATAAATGTAGCTCAATTAATGATTTCTGGGTTTGATGAGGTAGAAACATTGTGGGATAAGGAGAAAATGCCTTGTGCGGTAGTGGGTTAAACAATATTATTTGTACAGTTAGGTGGCAGGGGACTTGGAAAATTGGTCATGACTATGGCAAATCCTACTGCCCTGCGCTGAAGGCAAAGTGGTGACCTGATTCGTCACAGCAGTGAAAAAGTTTTCAAGTCCCCTGCCATCTGACTGTGTAACAGATTTATTATACAGCAAAGTTATACTATTCCAACATGTATTCAGCGAAATTTCCCCGTTTTATGGTCTCACAAATTGAGTATGCTGACAATATCGGATTTCCCTTCTGAGTGCCCCAACACACTGAAAACTGACGTCACTGAGAACTGACATCACTGAAACCTTCGGAAACATGCAGTTTGGTGTATGAAGTTACTGTGATAGACATTCAACATATTTTCATTTAAACATGGATTTAAACAACTTCAAGGTAAGTAAACAATCATTTTATGATTTGTTGGCAAAAGTAAACGACCATCAGTTGCCTAAAAGAACTATTAATTTATTCTTTTATCATTACAATGTATAACTTTTGACAACCATTAGTTGCCTCAAACAACCCTTAGTTTTTCAAGGTTACAATGTACAATTTATGATGACCATTAGTTTACTTTTTTAAGGTTACAATGTCTAACTTTTGACGACCATTAGTTGCATCAAACGACCATCGGCTTATTTTTTTAGAGGTAACAATGTATAACTTTTGACAAAGGGATGGCTCATTTTAATCTTGTGTGTTTGTTTTAGAATGATAAGAAACAATAATATATGTAACTTTCTGCTTTAATGACAACCATCACGGGAAACTAGTAATAATATGGTGTACTCAGTATATATGTCTTGTGGGATGCTTGTATTGATCAGTGCCATCGTCTTGGATTTTGTGTTCGAAGTGTAGTCTGGCATATGGGGCTCCCCACAGGGAAACTGCTTGTCCTTGGATTTTGTTAGTGTGCTTCAATATATGTCTGGAGCAAATTATCCAATCAGATGGTGAGAAATTTCTTTGCAGTATAATAACATTTTCTATACTTTTTTTAAGTCAATATTTTTCTTTACTTCATCGGTTTGCCATTTATAATATATCATTACCTTTGGTTGGTAACTCTAAAAAGTTGCCAGTGCAGAAATGGGTTAAGGCTCACAATTAAGACAAAACAAAATAACAATTTAAATTCTAAATATGAATATTTCATTTCCCCATAAAAAATGTGTGACATCATTTCGAGTCTGCATATACATTCAACATGAACCAGTCTAGAATTTTGCAAAATACTGGGAAAAAACATGTAAATACCTTACTGACAGTACCTTACCTGTAAAACAAACTTCTGATCTATATACCGCTTCGCTACATTAGGCTGGAAGTCTGGAGACTCCAAGAATCTCAAAAAGAATTCATACACCAACTGCAAAAGACAAAGTGCTGTATCATACGAGCCACCCTCAGGCAAAATGGGGCTTAACTCTTTACCAAACAACAAAATTTTGGACTGCACCAAATTGGAAGCATTTGCAGACGACAAATTAAATGTTGATAAAATGATGATTTCTCTCTTTGGAAGGGCAGAAAACATTGGGGAAAGGGTAGAAAATGCCGGTTACCAGCATTTTCTCCTTTTCCCACAATGTTTTCAAAAGGCTTCTTTGTCAAGGTTGTTAAAAGTTGGAATTTTGTGGTAAAGGGTTAATGCGTCTCCATGATACATTATCCAAAGCAAGATAAAAATGCAAATCATACCAAAATTAAAAATTCGATTCTGCTGTTTTGAACTCATGATAGGCCTGCATGCAGAAATTTCTTTAATCACATTCTTAAATTTTTCCTGTAAAGTTCATGGAAAAAATACTGGTACTGTCTACTTTCTGTATAAGTCTGCCTCTGCACTCAGAGAATTAAATTATTTGTTTGAACCATGTTGTTTTTTGCTTATTTAAGGAACACTATTAGAACCCATCATTTACTCATTCCTTCTTATTTACAAATCAATGCCTAGAGAACCCTGAAAATTAAAATAAAATCACAAAGTATTTTTAAAGCCTTAATTATTAATTTTATTCCTTGAGTGAAGAAGTTTATCCGCATGATATTGGCCGATTGTAAAAGAAGAGCACATTTATTTGTCGTTAAGTCTGTCAATCCGTAAAATCTGACTTCTCCTTGGATTAGTAAACTCCTCCCTATTTCTCCTAGAGGGAGAAGTCACTTCTTCTATAATTTTTGGGCTAGCTTACTCCCTGCCCTTTACCACACAATTCCGACTTTTAACGACCCTGAGAAAAACGCCTTTAGGAAACATTATGGGAAAAGGAGAAAATGCTGGTGACCAGCATTTTCTTCTTTTCCCCACAACGTTTTCTACCCCTCCCTAAACGAATTTTAACTTTTAAGACACATTTATTTTGTCGTCTGCAAATGCTTTCAATTTAGACCAGTCTAAAATTTTGTTGTTTGGTAAAGAGTTAACTCTTTACCAAACAAAATTTTAGAATGGTCCAAATTGAAAGCATTTGTAGACAACAAATTCAATGCTGCAACAAATTTTGAAACTTGTCTTTGAAAGGGTAGAAAACATTGTGGAAAAACGCTTCTTTCTCCAAGTCGTCAAAAGTCCGCATTGTTTGGTAAAGGGTTAAGAAGACACTGGCAAGGAAAGAAAAATTTAATGCTTGCAAGCATTCTACAGAAATCCAAATTCGATTTTGAAAAACAGCCATATCTGAAGAAATCCAAATTCAATTCGAATGACAATCTTTCATTCAGCTGTTATCAAGCAGTAGCTTCTTTTCCCGATATACTTTTTATTTCACCTCTGAGATGTAAAAACATGTATTTGTGTTGCTTTTTTTAAAATCCTTAAACAAATGGCAAAGCCATCTTTGTTCTGTAATAAATCCTAAAATGTTATACTTTATCAGCTGTTTAGCTGAAGGTTTGAACAAATATGCAGACAGTGTAGATCCAAGATTGGACTGTGCATTATGATCATACTGTTTGCAAACTGTAACTACAATTGTACTTAGTTCTCTAAGGATTAACACTATACCTGAAGGTGAGGCCATGCCGCCTCTAAAGTTGGCTCATCTTCCTCTGGGTCAAACTCTGCACCGCTGGGATTTGAGGAGGGAGGTAATGTTCGGAATAAATTTGTAGCAAACTGTAATAAAAAAATAAAATTTGTTTTTGCAATGTAAGTGCTGTTTTTTATACCTCTCATGCCGTAGTATCTTAAAAATGTAATGTTTAGCACAAATGTCATATTTATAGTGTAATTAATGTAGCATTAGAGCCCAATAGTGGCCAAAGTAAACAATACAGGTGTCAAAATGCATTTAAATTTAAGTCATACCATTTACAAATAACGAAATTATTATGAAGATGACAATCTGTTTTTGTACAGTATGGTCAGTCCAAGTGTTAGTCCCTGGCAGAAAAATGAATTTTAAAACTAAGTCAAAAGTTGCAAGGTCGCTCTATCTTTTGTTTACTTTTTACTAGGTTTTAAAATTCAATTTTCTGCCTGCAACTTACACTTTAACTGACTGTACAATAACAAGTTATCTTCACAATATTTTTCATAGTTTTAAATGGTATGATTTATATTCAAATGTATTTTAAAACCCACATTGTTTACTTCTGGCCACTATTGTGGCTTAAATAGTGCATGTATTACATTGCAATGTTGGATTAGGCAAGTCTGTGTGACTTAATTCAGTGAAGATGCACAGATGATACACCAATCTGAACTTGAAACAACAATACTATCCAATATTTTTTGGCGTAGCTGGGTAGGCTGGTTTTTGACCTACTTCTTGGTATTGATCTGGAATGAATAAATAGTAATTTGCCATTGGTCAAAAATGTTGACATGTTTAGCCCTTTACCACAGAATCCTGACTTTTAACAGCCCTGTGGAATACGGGGCTACTGAAACATTGTGGAAAAAGGAGAAAATGCTGATAACCTGCATTTTTTTTTCCTTTTCTCACAATGTTTTCTGCAACTTCAAAGACAAAGTTCATCATCTAATTCACATTTCATTGTTGTCTACAAATGCTTTTGATTTAGACAAGTCTAATTTTTTGTGTGTGATAAAGGGTTAATTTGCAGGCCTGTGCAGTCCTATTTCTGACACCAATATACTTGGCTAACTACTATTTCTTGATGCCTGGCTGCGCTTATTTGTATCTAAGCACATGGATACGACAGGGGATAATCCTTTTCTTGTACTAATTGGTAATTCAATATGTGAGCTGTGCTCTGGTAAATGGGGGCTTAATGCATCTCCGTGACCCTGATAGCAATCAAGCCGTAACATAATTATGGATCCATAATAGCCACTTTTTTAAACAACCAACTGAACATTGAGGTTGACTGTTCCTTGGATATACAGAAAATTGACCAGCAGCGAAAAGTTTCAGCCCAGGTCAGCCTGCACCAAGTGCGCAGGCTGACCTGGGTCGACAATTTTCGCAGATGCATTAAGCCCCCTTTTCACAGAGCATGGCTAATATCTTATGTGTTACCCTGTAACTCATCAATATACAATCTACAAATATTTCAGAAACACTATTTTTAGAAGCAAATGCTCCTTCGCCATCTACATGTATGAGTTGGATTGATTTGAAATCTTGAAAACTATGTTCTGTATAATTGAAAATTTCACTTTTCAACAATACATGATGTATGCAAAATAATGAGAGAAAAAGAGGCTATTGCTGTCATGCTTTCTTTTCATAATTTCTCATCATATTGAACCAAAAAAGAGTTTCACTATTCATACTCCAGCAGAGCTCCAGATAGAGGGAGTGATTTTGAATATAGAATTGAAAATATTAATTATTCTCAACTAAACCCTATGTTATGGGTACTCATTAGAATCGTCTCATCGAGACGATTCTAATGAGTACCCACAACACAGGGTTTGGAAGAGAAATAATGGATTTAGATTACCATCAGTCCCTCTGTCCCTTGTTTTAAATATTCTGATAAAAGTAGCCTTAAAATTGCAAAATATTATATGACTTTTTTCTCAACTCTTTACCAAAAGGCAAAATTTTAGACTGGTCCAAATTGAAAGCATTTGCAGACAACAACATAAAAGTGATTGAAGAATTAAAATCTGTTTTGGGAAACATTGCGGGAAAGGAGAAAATGCTGGTTACCAGCATTTTCTCCTTTTCCCACAATGTTTTCAACAGGCTTCTTTCTCAAGGTCATTTAAAGTCGGGATTGTGTGGTAAAGGGTTAATGACTGAAAATGTCCATTGTATTAGTGTAGTGCTCTGCATTATATCAAGCAAGTTATCACGGATCTATAAAATCCATTTTGTCCAACAACCAACTGAATCATGCTGTAGACTGGTCCTTTTACAAGTATAAAATTGATTGATAACAAAAAGTTTCAACCTAGGTCAGCTGTCGCACTGACTGACCTAGATAGGTACTTCTTGCAGATGCAATAAGCCCTTTTTCACACAGCATGGCTTATTTATTGTTGCACTGTAAGGATTGTGTGCTCAAATACTTTTACTATCTACAAAATTCTAGACTTGTTCGAATTGAAGGCAAGTGCAGATGACAAAAGGAGAGCTACTCAAATACTGGGGTTTATCTTTCAAATGGTACAAAACATTGTGGAAAATGGGGAAAATGCTGGTAAACATCATTTTCTCCTTTTCTCTCCATGTTTACAAAAGCTCTTATTACACAGGATCATGAAAACAAGTGATATACTGGTAAAGAATTAAATGAGGTTTTTAGAACACAGATACATTTATACATGTAGCCCCTTTCAATCCAACCTACAATCTGTTGGAATTCAAAACAATTATTATCTAAAAATAGTTTTTATAGTCATGCCTCCCTTAAAAGTTAATTTATATCTATGGAAACAGAACTGTATCCAATTTCAAGAATTGCAATACTAAGAATGTAACAGGGTTACCTTATTAAAATCAATAAATACTATCGTTCTTGTGAGACAATTACATACAATCAAATACAGACTTATACCAACATATTTTACTCATTTATCTAAAATACAATACAGAGTGATATAAAAAGGAAAATGATATTCTCATGTCAGATCCATATATGACCAAATGCTGCTATGGCATGAATGTCTCAGTATTGGCAACCAACATTTTTTCTTTTTTCCACATTGTCTTGTCTACCCCTTTCAAAAGCAAATCCCATCATCCTTGTCACATTTAACTTGTTGTTGGCAGTTTGTCTACTGCCATCTATACTTGACAACCTCTGGATTTCAAGCCCTGTACATTACTTACTGAACAACTGGAATCAGCCGGCAGGGGACTTCAGGAAGCTATCATTGTGTTATTAGGTTATTTTATGACCATAATGAGGGAAAAGCTCAATGGGTCGCATCTTATTCCAGGTCACTTACCATGTGGATGGCTTCAGGATAAATTGCATCAGTAATGACCCCTCTATTTTGTGTGACAAATTCCACCATCTCATTGAGCCCAGCTCGTTTCACTTCCTTCCATTTTAGGTCACTGAGGGGATCCTGAACAAAGTCAAACAGCACACAGCACTGTCGTAGCTTCTGAATGAACAATTCTTCCCTTTCAGCTGGAGTGGCATCTACAGTATAGAAATATAAGACATTGAAATCTCTGGGAGTCAAAAGAAAACAAATGCAATGCTTCAGATATACAAACAAGAGGGCCATGATGGCCCTGGGTCGCTCACCTTAGTAGAGAGCCTTAAAGGTTTTTCTTTATTTTGACCATGTGACCTAGTTTTTGACCGCAGGTGACCCAATTTCAAACTCTTATTTCATAAAGACAAACATTCTGACCAATTTTCAAGTCAATTGAGCAAAAAATGTGGCCTCTAGTGCCCTAAAGATATTTCTTTAATTTGACCTAGTGACCTAGATTATGACCCCAGGTGACCCAAATTTGAACTGGTCTTTGACTATATCAAAAGAAACATTTTAACCAATTTTCAAATCAAATGAATAATAAATGTGGCCTCTAGAGTGCCCACTAGCTATTTCTTTAATTTGACCAAGTGAACTAGTTTATGATTCCAGTTGACCAAAACTCAGACTCATGTGAGATTTTACAAAGACAAATATTCTGACCAATTTTCAAGGCAATTAAGCAAATAATGTGGCCTCTAGAGTGCCCACAAGGTATTTCTTTATTTTGACCTAGTGACCTAGTTTATGGTTCCAGCTGACCCAAATCCAAACTCATCTGGTATTTCATCAAGACAAACATTCTGGCCAAATTTCAGGTCATTTGAGCAATAAATGTGGCCTCCAGAGTGCAAACAAGGTATTTCTTTAATTTGACCCAGTGAACTAGTTTATGACCCAAGTTGACCCAAATTAATCTTATGTGAGACTTTATAAAGACAAACTTTCGAACTAATTTTCAAGGCAATTGAGCAAATAATGTGGCCTCGAGAGTGCCAACAAGGTATTTCTTTAATTTGACCTAGTGACCTAGTTTATGACCCAAGATGACCCAATCTTGAACTCAATGAACTTGTTGTGCTTAGATGGGCAAACAAACTTAGAAGAGAATCACTACATACCAAATATCAAAGCTCTATGCCTTCCAGTTTTAAAGAAGAATTTTAAAGTTTTCCTTCTTTGTTCCTATGTTCGAATTTGTGACCCCCGGGGCTGGGCCAGTTTTGACCCAGGGGCATCATATGAACCAACTTGGTAGAGGTCCACTAGGAAATGCTACATACCAAATATCAAAGCTCTACACCTTCCCGTTTAAGAGAAAAAGAAATTTAAAGTTTTCCTTCTTTGTTCCTATCTTCGAACTTGTGACCCCCGGGGCGGGGCCAATTTTGACCCAGGGGCATCATATGAACAAACTTGGTAGAGGTCCACTCTGAGATGCAACATACCAAATATCAAAGCTCCACACCTTTTGGTTTCAGAAAAGAAGAATTTTAAAGTTTTCCTTCTTTGTTCCTATGTTCGAACTTGTGACCCCAGGGGCTGGGCCAGTTTTGACCCCAAGGGCATCATATGAACAAACTTACTAGAGGTCTACTAGGCGATGCTACATACCAAATATCAAAGCTCTATGCATCCTTGGAACAAACTTGGTAGAAGTCCACTAGGAGATGCTACATACCAAATATCAAAGCTCTATGCCTTCCCATTTAATAGAAAAAAAAAAAATTAAAGTTTTCCTTCTGTGTTCCAATGTTTGAACTTGTGACCCCCGGGGCAGGGCCAATTTTGACCCCAAGGGCATCATATGAACAAACTTACTAGAGGTCTACTAGGCGATGCTACATACCAAATATCAAAGCTCTATGCCTTCAAGTTTCAGAGAAGATGATTCTTAAAATTTTCCTTCTCTGTTCTTATGTTCAAACTTGTGACCCCCGGGGCAGGGCCAACTTTTGCCCCAAGGGCATCAAATGCACAAACTTAGTAGAGATCCACTAGAAGATGCTACATACCAAATATCAAAGCTCCATGCCTTCCTGTTTCAGAGAAGAAGATTTTTAAAGTTTTCCTTCTTTGTTCCTATGTTGGAAATTGTGACCCCCCGGGACAGGGCCAGTTTTGACCCCAGGGGCATCATATGAACAAACTTGGTAGAGGTCCACTAGGCAATGCTACATGCAAAATATCAAAGCTCTACGCCTTCAAGTTTCAGAGAAGAAGATTTTTAAAGTTTTCCTTCTTTGTTCCTATGCTCAAACTTGTGACCCCCGGGGCTGGGCCAGTTTTGACCCCAAGGGCATCATATGAACAAACTTGGTAGAAGTGCACTAGGCAATGCTACATACCAAATATCAAAGCTCTACGCCTTCCAGTTTCAGAGAAGATGATTTTTAAAGTTTCCCCTCTTTGTTCCTATGTTCGAACTTGTGACCCCCGGGGTGGGGCCAGTTTTGTACCCAGGGGCATCATATGAACAAACTTGGTAGAGGTCCACTAGGAGATGCTACATGCAAAATATCAAAGCTCTACGCCTTCCAGTTTCAGAGAAGAAGATTTTTAAAGTTTTCGTTCTTTATTACTATGCTCAAACTTGTGACCCCTGGGGCGGGGCCAGTTTTGACCCCAGGGGCATCATATGAACAAACTTGGTAGAAGTCCACTAGGCAATGCTACATACCAAATATCAAAGCTCTACGCCTTCCAGTTTCAGAGAAGATGATTTTTAAAGTTTCCCCTCTTTGTTCCTATGTTTGAACTTGTGACCCCCGGGGCAGGGCCAGTTTTGACCCCAGGGACATCATATGAACAAACTTGGTAGAGGTCCACTAGGAGATGCTACATGCAAAATATCAAAGCTCTACGCCTTCAAGTTTCAGAGAAGAAGATTTTTAAAGTTTTCCTTCTTTGTTACTATGCTCAAACTTGTGACCCCCGGGGCGGGGCCAGTTTTGACCCCAGGGGCATCATATGAACAAACTTGGTAGAGGTCCACTAGGAGATGCTACATGCCAAATATCAAAGCTCTACGCCTTCAAGTTTTAGAGAAGAAGATTTTTAAAGTTTTCCTTCTTTATGACTATGCTCAAACTTGTGACCCCCAGGGCGGGGCCAGTTTTGACCCCAGGGGCATCAAATGAACAAACTTGGTAGAGGTCCACTAGGAGATGCTACATACCAAATATCAAAGCTCTGCGCCATCTAGTTTCAGAGAAGAAGATTTTCAAAGATTTTGCTTTTTTTTCCTTTTTGTTGCCATGGCAACCAGAGTTGTGGGTGGAATTCAATTCTTTGAACAATTTTGGTAGAGCTTCACCCAAGGAACATCCCTGCCAAGTTTCATCAAGATTGGCCCAGTGGTTTAGGAGAAGAAGATGTTTAAAGAAATTGTTGACGGACGACGGACGCCGGACATAGGGCGATCACAATAGCTCACCTTTAGCACGTTGTGCTAAGGTGAGCTAAAAACAAGACAAAAATCGAGAAAACTGTCCTAGAAAAAGGTAGAAAACATTGTGGGAAAAAGAGAAAATGCATGTTACCAGCATTTTCTCCTTTTTCCATAAAGGCATTAGTGGGGATTGTGTGGTAAAAAGTTAATCTGCTATAACATTCTGAACTAGAGGCGCTTGAGCGCCTGTATCGCTCCACAGGCCTGATATTTCTATAATGGCGAAAAGAAGTTTTTAACAATTACCATTCAATCCTGCATTTTAGCTCACTAAAGAAAAAAGGTATGGAAAAAACTTGTGAGAAAAGAAGAAAAAAATGGTAACCAGCATTTTCTTAGTTTCCCACAATAATTTCTATCCTTTTTTATATATGTCTTACTAATTTGAAGATATGTTGTCTGCAACAGGTCCTTTCACAAACCATTTTGGGTGGGGAAACATCAAAATATAGAAAATATGTCTTTCTCAGGGTCGTTAAAAGTTGTGATTGTGTGGTAAAGGGGTAATCTAAAAGAACAGCTAGGAGGGCAAATGAATGAATGTTATAGCAATATAGATCAACTTACATCAATACACCAGATAGAATGAAATATGCTGGCATACAATGAACACCTAATCCCTAATAATCAACTTTTCACAGTTAGAATGTCTTCTGTGGCAAACAACACAAAATGGTCTACAAATGCATTTACATAAATCAAATATCCTGCTCCAGGGCACAGATTAATTCTGGTGTACTGAAGTTGTGGGATCAGTTTGACTGGGTAACATTAATGCCTTATCACAAATGTAAAGCCCTGTCCCACTGTGTACCAGGTCACCAGGATTTACACCCCTTCTCTGTCCACTCTGCATTTACTCATTAGTAGGTCAACAAACCTTTACCAGAACTAATAAAAGTGCAGAGGTTCTCTTGTTCTATATCAAAAGGACTATAAAGTACCTACAACATGGGGGTTTTGTTATTAAAATACTTTTTCTTTTTTTTCTTGGCATGGTTACTCAGGCTTAGTAATAAGGCAAAATTGAAAAGCTGAAGTTGTGAAAGGTGCTCAAGCTTTTATCTTATTTATGGCCAGTGATATTTCATTACTAGTACTAACTAATAGCATATCATTGGAGTAAATTGTGATCTTAATACCAAGGAAAATGTGTGGGCTTAAATAGGACAGCCCTGACTAGGTCAAGTCAATCCAATTTTCTTCCTTTTTCTTTGTTAGTCGATAAAACTAACACAATAAATAGTTTTGGAGAAGAACATTTTTTTGAAATATAAGCCTTGTCTATAAAAAAATGTGTTTTTAGGTGTATCATTTTTTTAAAAGGAATTTGGTATACAACCACCATAGAAACAATTTGGCAGACAACCACCATAGGAACTTACCTGCAAAACAACAATGAAATCCAATGAATAGTTTTAGAGAAGAAATTTTTCAAAGATTTTACTTTATACCATAAAAGGAAAATGAGTCTCCCATAAAAGCCATGTTTTTTGACAGATCATTTTTTTTTAAAGGAATTCCGTAAACCTGTATCTAAGGAACATTCCTGCAAAATAATAATGCTATCCAAATAGCGGTTTGGGAGGAGAAGATTTTTAAAGGTTTTTTACTTTGGTTGCCATGGCAACCAGAATTCTTCATGGAACACAATTATTTGAAGGAATTTGAAAGAGGACCACCAAAGGAACATTCCTGTGAAATTTGGTAAAAATCCAGTCAATAGTTTCTGAGGAGAAGTTTTTTAAAGAAAAAGTTTACGGACGCACGCACGGACGAACGGACGGACGCACGACGGACACAACGCCATGACAATAGCTCGCTGGCCTTTGGCCAGTGGAGCTAAAAATCTTAACAAACTGACAACTATGAATATGACAAAATATGGGAAACTCATGTGAACTTGTAAAACATGATTAATTAGTCTAAAGCAATATGTAATACAACAAATGAAACAATTTTGACAAATTGAGAGAATGCATGTTGCATGCCTGTTCTCTTTTTTGCCTTATTTTCAAAGGTATTCATATTGTGAACTTTGGTTCTTATCAACATTTTTATGAAGCTGTTTTCAAAGTCCTGTGCATGACATCTATCTAACCTTTTACCACACAATCCTGACCATTATTAATAATTAACAACCCTGAGACAGATGTCTTTTGGAAACATTGTGGAAAAGGGATGAAATGCTGGTAACCAGCATTTTCTCCTTTTACCGCAATGTTTTTAGCCTATCAACATTTGAGCTGAAGTTAGTATGTTGTCTGCAAAATTAATGTTTTCAATTTGGTCAAGTCCAAAATTTTGTTGTTTGGTAAAGAGTTAACCCTTTACCAGACAACAAAATTTAACACTGGTCCAAATTTGAAAGCCTTTGCAGACGATAAACTGAATGTTGCTAAAATAATGTAATTTGTTTTTTAAAGGGTTTAAAACATTGTGGAAAAAGGAGAAAAGTGCTGGTTAGAAATATTGTCTTCTTTTCCCCCAATGTTTTAAAAGGCTGTTTTTCTTTGGGTTATTAAAATTCAGGGTTTTGTGGTAAAGCATTACTCTTTACCAGACGACAAAAGTTCAGACAGGTCCATACTGGAAGCTTTTGCAAACAACAAAATACGATGTTGCTCAAATAAATAATGATTCCTGTCTTTGAAAGAGTAGAAAACATTGTTAGGATAGGAAAATAATGTGGGTAGGGTTTTCCCTGACCCCCTGTTTCTTTGAATTTTGACCCCCCAAATTTTCCAAATGACCCCCAAAATTTAAATGTATGCCTTCTTTCTTTCATTTGAAAGGGGTCAAATGACCCCCTTCTGAGAAAGTCCAGGGAATATCCTGTGCTGGTTATCTAAATTTTCTCATTTTCCAAAATGTTTTCAAACGGAGTCATAAAACAAGGGCAAAAGCAGTTTGTTGCTAAAACAGAGTACAAAATTGGCAGACTCTGAGTCCACAGGGCTCTCCTCATCAGGCGACACGGGTCGCAGCCCACAGCAAACAAGCAGGTCCCAGTACCACTCAGCAGGATTGCAACCACAATTTTTCTCCCTATCCAGCCACGGGGAAAGCAGTAGCAACTTACTACTTCCAACATACACTTTCATATTTCCCCATGTTTTCAATTGCCCCCTTCTTTAGCTTGGTAAAAAACATGGAATTGTCTGGTACAAGAGATAATTCTTTACCAGAAGACAAAATGTTAGACTGGTCTAAATTGAAAGCATTTGCAGACAACAAAATAATTGGGACTCAAAATTTGAAATTCGTTATGGAAAGGGTAGAAAACAATGTGGGAAAAGGAGAAAATGCTGGTCATCAGCATTTTCTCCTTTTCCCACCGTGTTTTCAAAAGGCTTCTTTTTCAGGGTCGTTAAAAGTCGGCAGTGTGGTAATAAGTTAAGGAAGTAAATGTACTACTGCTGGTCTAATGTACTGTGAAAAATGTAGCTCTTTGCCATATGACACAATTTTAGTCTTGTCTACATTGAAAGCATTTGCAGATGACATTAAATATGGCTCAAATGATGGAATTTGTCCTTACGTAGGAACTTGGAAACGAAGAAAATGCTGGTGACCACTATTTACTCCTTTTTCCAAAACGTTTTCAAGAGCCTTCCTCCCTGGAGTGGATAAACCTAAGGAATGTTTGGTAAAGGATTAAGGAAAAGTACTTATAACCATGATCAGCAAAAATTTCCCCCACAGCTTTTATCTTTTCTATCCAAGCTCAATAGGTTAAATCTAGTTTCACTCATAGATCAGAGAACGAAATACAGGAATGTTTTAAACTAAATCTGCAAATTGTAATTAAAACTTGCCAACATAAAAATAATCACAAACATAACAAGAGGGCCATGATGGCCCTGGGTCGCTCACCTGAGTCAATAGGCGAAATTCACTCAACGTGCATAATCCAATTTCTGACCAACTGTCAGGTCAATTGAGCTTAAAATGTGGCCTCTAGAGCGTCCACAATGAATTTCCTTAAGCTGACCTAGTGACCTAATTAATCACCCCACGTGACCCAATTTAGAACTCATCAAAAAATTGATCAAGACAAACATTCTGAACAGTTTTCAAGTTAATTGAGCAATAAATGTGGCCTCTAGAATGCTCACAAAGTGTTTCTTAAATTTGACCCAGTAACCTAGTTTATGACCCCAGCTGACCCAATTTCAAACTCGCCAATATTTCATCAAGACAAACATCCTGACCAACTTTCAAGTCAATTGTGCATGAAATGTGACCTCTAGAGTGCCCTAAAAGTATTTCTTTAATTAGACCTAGTGACCTAGATTATGAGCCCAGGTGACCCAATTTTGAACTCATCCTAGATTTCATCAAGACAAACATTTTAAGCAATTTTCAAATCAATTGAACAATAAATGTGGCCTCTAGAGTGCCCACAAGGTATTTCTTTAATTTGACCTAGTGACCTAGATTATGACCCCAGTTGATGCACTTTTGAACTCATCATAGATTTCCTCAAGAGAAATATTTTAACCAATTTTCAAATCAATTGAACAATAAATGCGGCCTAATAAATGCACACAAGGCATTTCTTTAATTTGACCTAGTGACCTAATTTAAGACCCCACATGACCCAAATTCGGACTCATGTGAGATTTTTTTAAGACAAACATTCTGACCAATTTTCAAGTCAATTGAGCAAAAAATGTGGCCTTTAGAGTGCCCACAAGGAATTACTTTAATTTGAACTAGTGACCTAGTTTATGATCCCAGGTGACCCAAATCCAAACTCATCCGAGATTTTATCAAGACAAACATTCTGACTAAAGTTCAGGTCATTTGAGCAATAAATGTGGCCTCTAGAGTACCCACAAGGTATCTATTTAATTTGACCGAGTGACCTAGTTTATGACCCCAGGTGATCTAATTTCGAACTGACTGAACATGTTGTGCTCAGGTGGGCTAACAAACTTAGAACAGGTTCACTACATACCAAATAAGAAAGCTCTATGCCTTAAAGGTTTAGAAGAGAATAATTTTAAAGTTTTCCTTCTTTATTCCTATGTTAGAACTTGTGACCCCCCGGGCTGGGCCAGTTTTGACCCAAGCAGCATGCTTGGAACAAACTTGGTAGAGGTCCACTAGGAGATACTACATACCAAATATCAAAGCTCTACGCCTTCCAGTTTCAGAGGAGAAGAATTTTAAAGTTTTCCTTCTTTGTTCCTTTCTTCGAAACTTGTGACCCCCGGGGCGGGGCCAGCTTTGACCCCAGGGATATCATATGAACAAACTTGGTAGAGGTCCACTAGGAGATGCTACATGCCAAATATCAAAGCTCCACGCCTTTCAGTTTCAAAGAAGAAGAATTTTAAAGTTTTCATTCTTTGTTCCTGTTTGAAACTTGTGACCCCCGGGAAGGGGCCAATTTTGACCCCAGGGACATCATAAGAATAAATTTGTTAGAGGTCCACTAGGAGATGCTACATGCCAAAAATCAAAGCTCCACACCTTCCAGTTTCAGAGAAGGAGAATTTTAAAGTTTTCCTTCTTTGTTCCTATGTTCGAAACTTGTGACCCCCTGGGGCGGGGCCAGTTTTGACCCCAGGGGCGCCATATGAACAAACTTGGTAGAGGTCCACTAGAAGATGCTACATACCAAATTTCAAAGCTCCACCCCTTCCAGTTTCAGAGAAGAAGAATTTTAAAGTTTTCCTTCTTTGTTCCTATGTTCGAAACTTGTGACCCCGTGGACAGGGCCAGTTTTGACCGCGTGGGCGGGGCCAGTTTTGACCCCAGGGGCGCCATATGGACAAACTTGGTAGAGGTCCACTAGGAGATGCTACATGCCAAATATCAAAGCTCCACCCCTTCCAGTTTCAGAGAAGAAGAATTTTAAAGTTTTCCTTCTTTGTTCCTGTGTTCGAAACTTGTGACCCCCGGGGCTGGGCCAATTTTGACCCAAGGGACATCATATGAACAAACTTGGTAGAGGTCCAGTAGGAGATGCTACATGCCAAATATCAAAGCTCCACGCCTTCCAGTTTCAGAGAAGAAGAATTTTAAAGTTTTCCTTCTTTGTTCCTATGTTTGAACTTGTGACCCCTAGGGCGGGGCCAGTTTTGACCCCAGGGGCGTCATATGAACAAACTTGGTAGAGGTCCACTAGGAGATGCTACATACCAAATATCAAAGTTCCACCCCTTCCAGTTTCAGAGAAGAAGATTTTCAAAGATTTTGCTATTTTTTTTCCTTTTGGTTGCCATGGCAACCAGAGTTATGGGTGGAATTCAATCTCTTGAACAACTTTGGTACAGCTTCACCTGAGGAACATCCCTGCCAAGTTTCATCAAGATTGGCCCAGTGGTTTAGGAGGAGAAGATGTTTAAAGAAATTGTGGACGACGGATGACGCACGACGGACGACGGACATTGGGCGATCACAAAAGCTCACCTTGAGCACTTCGTGCTCAGGTGAGCTAAAAATAATCACTAAAGTGATAAATAATCACTAAAGTCCCTGAAACTATATTTCATATTCGCCCATGTTTACTATTGTCCATTCAGTAAACAATGTCTATTTCTCTTCTTCAGTTACAATTTTGCAGACAATGGGATAGTGGTTTTTTTTTGTGGCTGTTTCAGTATTGCGGAAGTTTAGATCAAGTTTGCAGAGTAAAGCACAGTACTGTACTGGGTCAATTTTGACCCAAGGGGTACCGGTATCACCTGAACCAAGTTGGAAGAGGCATACTATATGATGCCACGTACGGGTACCTAATATTACAGCCATACACCTATAGGTCAGTAATGAGAAGATTTTCAAAGTTTTTACCGAACAAGCCCATGTAAACTTGTGAACCACCATGCTGGGTCAATTTTGACCCCATCAGCATCAGTGAATGAAATTGGAAGAGGTCCACTTGATGATGCTCCTATCAAATATTACAAACCTATAGCTCAGTAACAAGAAGATTTTTACAATTCAAGCCCATGTAAACTTGTGACCCCTCCAGGCAGGCCACTTTTGACCTCAAAGGCATCATTTGAAGACACTAGGTTAAGGTCCACTGGAGGATGCTATACAGCAAATATTACAGCTCTAAGCCTTTTGGTTTCAGAACAAGAAGATTTTCAAGGCATTTTCACTATACAAGCCCAAGCTAATCTTGTGTCCCACTCCCCCTCAGGGCAGAGCCTATGTTGATCACAGGGGCATCATTTGGAAAGAACTTGGTGGAGGCCCATTATGTGATGCTATATACCAAATATTACAGCTCTAAGCCTTTCAGTTTGGAACAGAAGATTTTCAATGTTTTTCTACACAATCCCATGTATTCTTGTGACCCCAGGGTGGGGCTAATTTTAATCCGTAGGGACACCATTTGAATAAACTTTGAAGAGGTCTACCAGACAAAGTGGCGTACAAAATTTGGTAGCCTTCAGGTTTTGGACAAGAAGATTTTTAAAGATGTACAGAAGTTTCCCTTGTTGTTGCTATTTTAACCAGAGTTCTGCTTGTGTTCCTATTCTTTGAACAGCTTTGAAAGACGTTGACCCAAGCAACATTTCTGTGAAGTTTGGTTATGATTTGTCTTGTGTTTTATGAGTTGTTTTAAGAAAGTGTTGATCAGACTGACAATGATGATGGACGTTTACAAATGCTAAGTATGAGAACTATCTGGTGAGTTAAAAAGTGCACTAACTTAAGTATTTGTTTGACTGAAAATACCACCTTGTAGAAAAGTCGCCACAAAAAAAAATTACATGTACAGCATGTAGTTGATATACACCAGGTCTCCCATCTTTAGATAAATGTGGTGAGTGACATTTCTTGTCAGCAACATTTAACATATAACCCATCTATCAACCTTATACCAGATGGCAAAATTTGGACTTGTCCCTATTCATAGCATTTGCAAAGTGTGTTTGAAATTCATTTTATATGACCAAAATTCCCAATTGCCCTTAACTCTTTACCACACAATCCCGACTTTCAACAACCCTGTGAAAGAAGCCTTTTGAAAACCTTGTGGGAAAAGGAGAAAATGCTGGTAACCAGCATTTTCTCTTTTTCCCACAATGTTTTCTACCCTTTCCAAACAAATTTCAATTTTTCAATCACGTTTATTTTGTCGTCTGCAAATGCTTTGAATTTGGACCAATGCTTTGAATTTGGACCAATCTAAAATTTTTTTGTTTTGTAAAGAGTTAAACAGGATAGAAAACATGGACAAATGAGCGCATCCTAGTTACCAGCAAACTCTACCTATCCATGTTTTTAAAGCCAACTTCCTCAGGGTATTCACTCTAGACACACAATCTCAAGTTTAATGACCCTGACGAACAAGCCTTTTGAAAAGATTGTAGGAAAAGGAGAAAATGCTGGTCCGCAGCATTTTCTCCTTTTCCCACCATCTTTTCTGCCCTTTCACAGACAAACCCTATTATTATAGTCACATTTGTCATCTGCATTATGCTTTCAGTTTGGTCCACTCTAAATTTTACTGTTTGGTAAAGAGTTCAATACATGGTACTGTTTAGTAAAGGGCTTACTTGTTCCCCCTGAACCGGATTATCAGATGACAACTTGGAAGACACCTGTGTGAAATACTGTGAATTAAAATGCCATTGTATATTAACCCTTTACCAGATGACAAAATTTTAGCCTTGTCCAAATTGAAAGCATTTGCATGCAACAATTTCAGTGTGGCTCAAATGGTGCAATTTTTCATTAATAGGGTAAAAAACATTGTGGGAAAACGAGAAAACGCTGGTTACAAGCATTTTCTCCTTTTCGCACAATGTTTTCAAAAGGCTTCTTTCTTAGGGTCGTGAAAAATCGGCATTGTATGGTAGAGGATTAAGGTACTAGTATGTTTTAAAACATTGTGGCAAATCTATTTATTAACTGCTCATCAAGGGCAATTTCTCCTAATAGTCCTTGTTGAGAACAAGAGAGCCACTGGCCCCAAAGCACTCACCTAAGTAAGTCATTCAGGAGTGATAAAGTTGAAGAGATCATGGTTTTTTGACTATGTAAAACACATATAAAGTATACTCAGTATGCATAATTGGAATGAACTTTTTTCTCAATTCAAATTTTGTAATATATAAAATAAATTACTTTTATGAGAATTTGACTGAAAATGTGACCCCTATCTACAGTGCACACAAGGTTTTTCTTAGATTTGTCCCAGAAACCTACTTTAATACCTGATGTGACCCATTTTCACAGTTTGTCTGAGGTATCTTCAAGACAAACAGTATGACCAGTGTTCATGCAGTGCTTTCATTAAGGGGCTGTAGAGATAACATACACTAAAAGAAAAATGAGAAATTGGGAATGTAATTATCGACACGGATACTCTACCATTTAAGGTACACACTTCATCACCTTACTTATCAGATACTGTATATCATATCTCCTTGACAACCAACTACAATGACAGGAAAGGTTTAAAAACAGATTTCTAAGAAGTTAGGATTGTACTGAAATAAACAAGAGGGCCAGGATGGACGTGTATCACTCCACTGCCTTGTAAATAAATGTATCAGGCCCTTAAATGGAATTGCTAGAGAAAAAATTCATCAGAAGTCTGTATGGCGATAAACTTTCACAAAAAAGCTCATCCCTATCCCCTCCCCCTAAAAAAAGTCACATCTTTTTCAAATGCAAAGATTATGTCAGTGAATACAAGCAGGTCAAATCAAGTATCATTCATGCTAAATATCAATAAGTTGAAACAAAGAATGCTCTGACAAGACTTTTTATGAAACTTAGAAGCTGAAAACATTTTTTTACTGAAAATAAAGTTCTGGAACAAAGAACTGAATGACAAAAACCTTACTTTACATCGAATATTCAACTCATCTGGGCATATCTACTTAAATCAAAATAAACCACTCTCGCAGAAAACTGAACATTTTCTATCCAAAAAACTTGATGAATACTCGACACAAATCATGTAATGTTGCAGTTTGATAATCAAGGGAAGTAAATGGTAATAAGCCACATATCTATTATAACAGGGGTTATTTCTCTTGATCAGTATAAAAATTTGAGTCATAGTGATATCATGTACTGTAAGAAAATTTTTATAAAGTTTTCACAATTTAAGCCTAAGTAAAACATGGTACCCCGAGTTTTAACAACCTGGCTACAGGTCCAACAAGATGAGCTACATGCAAAATTTGGTAAACCTACACTTTATGGTTAGGAACCAAAATGATTCTTTCATTTTTCAGTTTGTAAGCCCATGTAAAATTTGTGACCCAAAGGGTGAGGCTAATTCTGACCCTTAGGCTTTAAATGGAACAATCTTGGTAGAAGTCTAGTATATGAAGCTACATGCCAAATTTGGAAGCCCTGGGCCATTGAGTTAGGATCAAAGTTTTTTTTTAAAGTTTTTACTGTTTAAACCCTGTGGGCCAATAGGTGGGGCTAATTTTGACTCCAGGGCTATTATTTGAATACAATTTGTAGTGGCCCACTAGATGAGGCTACATGCCAAATTTGGTAGCTTATGCTGTATGGTTTGCAACAAAGTTTTTTAAAGTTTACTCTATTATAAACCTGTATAAAAATTGTGATCCCCTGGGTGGGGTCAATTTTGACCCGAGGGCTATAATTTTAAGAATTTTGGTAGAGGTATATTAAATGAAGCTAGTGAAAGTTTTTCTAAACTTAATTTTGACTCAATGTGACCCGATTTCGAACTTACTTTTGGACCCAATGTGACCTAATTTCAAAATTACCCGACATATAATTACCAAGAGCAAACACTCTGACAAACTTTCATGAGTATCATACCCAAAAATCAAGCCTCTAGAGTGTACACAAAGTTTTTTTTACTATAGACACAGCACAATCAGAAAAGCTCACCTTCAGCACTTTATTCTCAGGTGAGCTAAAAATGTTTCCTCTTTTCCTATGTAGAAATCTTATTACTGGTTTACTGAATATTCAGTGGCTTGTGCATGTATACTGTTTAGATTGATAACAAAAGGATTATATTCTGTAATCTGACATTTCAAGTTATTTCCTAGTTTGTTTCATAATTGATTTCCGTTTCATAAATCAGTTATCATTTTAAAAAAACCTTCCTTGTTTTTATAAATTTACATGAACATCATAATTGATTGTTTAAGTTTAGAAAATTGTAAGAATTCGAATATAGAGATGATAAAAGGTATGTGTTGAAATACACTTATTTTCAGAAGCAGTGTCACAAAAGATCTGACTGCTGCTAATGATTCAATGATTCTGCAGGCAATCATCCTTCTGCTTCACTGTTTCCTCAACAAATTTCTGATGCCGCTTTGTACGAGTTTTAACTCTTTACCAAACAAGTTTCTGCCTGTTTTTACAACTATTAAAAAGACGGCTTTCAAAAACTTCCACAGAAAAAGAGAAAATGCTGGTTACTGGCATTTCCTTCTCTTTCTACAAAGTTTTCTACCTCATTAAACCCTACCATTTACTCCTTAGGCATAAAATCCTATAACATTTCCGCAGGAAAAGTGAGTAAAAAACATGTCAAAGATGCAAACAACACACTCTGGAGAAAACGCTGCTGTCTGATACAAATGCCGAGTTCAACTTTTTGTCTTCAATAGAAGAATAAAGCGGCATTCAATGATTCATTCTGCAAGATCAATTTCTTAACTATCAACTAGTCTCGAACTTTGTCATCTGGTAGTCTTAACTCTATACCAAACTACAAAAATGTAGAATTGCTCAAATGAGGATTTGTGTCTTTGATAGGGTACAAAACATTGTGGTCTTTTGGTAAAATAGTTAATCTATCAATTTTACACTGATTGAAAAACTAGCTCCACAACTTCTGAGAAATACTTCAAAGAAATACCAGTTAACCCTTCACCACACAATCCCAACTTTAAACAATCCTGAGGAAGAAGCCTGGGAAAAGGAGAAAATGCTGGTAATCAGCATTTTCTCCTTTTCCTATAATGTTTTCCACTCTATCAAGGACAAATTTCGTCATTTCAGTCATCTTTTATTTGTCATCTGCAAATGCTTTCAATTTGGGCCAGTCTGAATTATTTTCATTTGGTAAAGGGTTAATAACATCTTTTTGTACAGTTGTCATTCTTCATCACTGAAGGTTTGCCACCGAGACCTATAGCCCTACTTGGTTCAGTAAATGAAATCAGTCTTAAGTTTGGCAAGATAACACCAATCTGTATAGCTGCATAAAAAGTAGAAATTGTTGAGGGTTGTTACAACTAAAAATTGCTCTGTAAACTGTTCATTCACTCTTGATTATTGTTTCCTTAACCGTTTACCACACAATCTGGGAAAAAAAGGCTATTGAAAACATTGTGGGAAAAGGAGAAAATGCTGGGGAACAGCATTTTCTCCATTTCCAACAGTGGTAACCAGCATTTCCTCCTTTTTCCGCAATGTTTTCGACTCTTCTCAAAACAAATTTCAATTTTTGAATTACACTTTGTTATCTGCAAGTGCTTTGAATTTGGACAAGTCTAAAATTTTGTCATTTGGTAAAAAGCTAAGAAGCCCACAGCAGCCATGTTCTCATGCAAGATCAAAATTATTGCAAGAAATCTAAAAGAGGTTCACATATTTGTTCCAATATACAGTCAATTTTAACATGTGATTTTGAGAAAGAAAATTCTTAATTATTTGATGTTTTGTTACCATAGCAACCAGTTTTGAATTGAATCAAAGTATTTGCAGAAATTCTGAACAGCACAAGGACAGAATCATTTCTGTGAAGTTTGGTCAAAACACTGGCTTCAGAGAAGGCGATGACTGAAACAAAAGTATCCACGGATGGAAGGACAGATACAGGGTCATGACATTCCTTTGGCCAGAGGAGCTAAAAAAGCAACTTTATCTCATCAGAGCATTAATCCCCTTGGATCTTATGATAATCCCTTTATTACTGTCATTAGGTCTTCCAGATTAATTTAAAAAAAAAAATCATTTCATGTATTTAACTCTTTACCAGCTACAAGAATTCAACCTCTCCTATGTGAAAGCATTTGCAGATGACAAAATGAAATGCGATTCAAATGATGGGTTCTGTCCTTAAAAGGATAGAAGAGAATTTTGGAAAAGGAAGAAACACTACCAGCATTTTCTTCTTTTCACGAATGTTTCTATATGCCTTATTCCCCATTGTCACTAAAACACAGGATGGTCTGGTAAAGGGTTAACTCTTTACCAACCAACAAAATTTTAGAATGGTCCAAATTGAAAGTATTTGCACATGGCAAAATAACTGTGCCTCAAAATCTGATTTTTTTCCCTTGATTGGGTAGAAAACATTGTTGGAAAAGCAGAAAATGCTGGTTACCAGCATTTTCTCCTTTTCCTACAATGATTTCACCAGTCATCTCCATCAGGGTCATTAAACCTTTAGATTGTCTGGGAAAGAGTTAAGTAAATTCAGGGTAAAATTCAGTAGGTAAAATTGTTATATTTCATTGCCTGAGGCAGTGCTATATCCATGCATTATCTATGCATTAATAACCTGACCACCAATTTATTCATAAAGTTTAGTGCTGGTCTCAAAATTACTGCATTTACAGTTATACAGTAATACAATTTGCCATCGCTTTTGACCAATTATCCGGGGTAGTCACAGGGAAAGGGCCCAAAACATGAATTTAATAACTCATGGTTGAAAAAATACCCCTGGCTTCGGTATGAAAACCGACAAATGGTGTGTAAGATAACATATTAAGTAGTTTAAAAAGGCATTTAATACAGTGACCAACAAGATTTCTGTATGACCCTTAGAAATTAGGAATTCGGGTCACAAGTGACCCTAAAAAATTTGAACCCCGCTGCAAGCATGGTACATTACTGACCGAGCTACAGGGTTTGGCCATATCCTGATCAAATAAGAAACAGTCTTCCACAAGTTTACATCAAAGGAAATAAATAATTTTCAAGCACTTGTTATCTTGCTACCCTGTGAGTTTGAGTTTGATTATGAACTGTACTTAAATATGATATTATGTCACTTGTATAGACACAAAAAAAATCCAAAACAACACAGGACAGGTGCAGTGTATTTCACAATTACTGTATATGAATATTTAAGAATGTAGCTAATCGTTAATAAGACTTATCTAATTTTTATTCCCTTTGTTTTTCTTTCCCAAAAATCATCTCCTTTAACCCTTACCAAGTGACAAAGTATGGCCATTCAAATATGCCACACACTAAACAAAAACAAGAGGGCCATGACAGCCCTGTACCACTCCACTTCCTTTTAAATAAAATGTATCATGCACTTAACTGACACTGGCAAAGACATAATTCATCAGAAGTGTATGGCAACGAACCTTCAAAGAAAGCAATGGCCTAGCACCTTTCCCACTTCCGCCCCGCAAAGTCATATCTTTTTCAAATGCAAGCTGAGTCTGAGATATTATGCCAGCTCAGGATTTGAGACATTACTTGTCTCTGTTAATATGTGAAATGCAACTCCAGTAACAAACTCAACTGAAATCAGAAACCGAGTCCATTACTGGATTTCAGCAGAAAAAAAATCAGTTTTTCTTTGAACTGGCCCAGCATTTTAATCCTATTTCCACTTCGATTTCTGCTTTTCAAAGAAAAATCCATCATTCGAGCCAAAATGAATTTGTTGTTGCAGAGACTAAAAATTTTGTTGTGTGGTATCGAGTTAAAGCTTTACCAAACAATTCTTGTTTTGACGTCCATGTAGAAAGTTTTGGAAAACTTTGTGGGAATAGGAGAAATTGCTAGTAATCAGCGTTTGGTCCTTTTTTCTAAGCTGTTTTCTATCTTTTTAAAGACAGAGGTCATCTTTTGAGCTACATTTAATTTGAAACATTCTAAATTTTTGCAGTAGGCTAAAGGAACAAGAGGGCCATGATGGCCCTGTATCGCTCCACTGGCTTATAAATATAAACCATGAAGAGAAGTCTTCACTATATAAGCCCTTATAAAACTTTGACCCCAGGGCTACAGTCGAACTAAATGGGGAATACGTGTATTAGAAGAATAACATGCCAAATTTGGGAGTTCTTGGCCTTATGGCTAGTAACAAGACGGTTTCTGAACTTTTCACTCCATAAACCCATGTAAAACTTGTGACCCCTGGTGCAGGTCCAAACTTGATCCTAGGGCTGTAACTTGGGCCCTCTTTGTAGTTGTCCACTAGATAATGCTATAATTATGCAAAATTTGGTAGCCTAAGCCTTATGGCTATGTACACCAAGATTTAAAAGTTTTCCCTATGTAAGCCTATGTAAATCTTGTGAACCCCCCCCCCCCCAAGCATGAGGCCAAATTGACCCCAGGACTATAATTTGGGCACTTTTGGTAGACCCCAACTAGATCAAGCTAAATGCAAAATTTGGTAGCTCTAGGCCTTATGGCTAGGTACAGGAAGATTTTTAAAGTTTTCTCTGTATAAGCCTATGTAAAACTTGTGACCCCTGGGGCAGAGCCAATTTTGACCCCAGGGCTATAATTTCAAGAACCATGATAGAGGTTTACTACATAAAGCTACATGCCAAATTTGGTAGCCCTATGCCTTATGGTTTCAGACAAGAAGATTTTTAAAGTTTTCTCTATATAAGCCTATGTAAAACTTGTGACCCCTGGGGCAGAGCCAATTTTGACCCCAGGGCTATAATTTCAAGAAACATGATAGAGGTCTACTACATAAAGCTACATGCCAAATTTGGTAGCCCTATGCCTTATGGTTTCAGACAAGAAGATTTTTAAAGATTTCCAATATTTTTCAGTTTTGTTGCCATGGCAACCAGAGTTTTTGAAGGAATCAAATTCTTTCAAGAAATTCTGAAGAGGACCATGGCAGGATCATTCCTGTGAAGTTTCATGAAAATTGGATGGGTACTTTCAGAGAAGAAGATGTTTGAAATAAAAGTTAACGCACGCACGCACGCACGACGGACACCGGGCCATGACATAAGCCCGCTGGCCTTCGGCCAGTGGAGCTAATAAAACCACCCTCACCTTTCAACAGAGGTAACTTCACCAATTCTCTATTCTTGGAAACATTAAAGCGCGACGAATTTTGTCGTTTGTCCTTCTTGACATGAGGTGGTCCTGTAAACTTCAATTTGTTGATATTTGTTGCAGGTGGGTGTGTCTCTGAATTTGGACTTGATCCCTTTTTCTTTGCCTGAAACAGTGAAAGTCTACCTGTTAGTAATTTTTACAGTATTTCATTTAATTAACAAGTTATTTCGTTGAAATCATATCCCCGCCAAAAAAGACCTTTTATGATAGAAACTAGGGATGGGACCGAACAGTCGAATATTCAAATATTCTAAAAACGGCCAAATATTTGAATATGAATTTAGTATTCAAATAGACTTCTTTTACAATGCTTAATGGATTGACTGTCAATGAGAGAAGAAGAACAGTTTAAAAAAACAATATGATCCCGTGCTCTGTCACTCAGCTGTGTATCTGTTGATACATTGCTTACACGGGTCAAGCTGTTTTTAACACCTATTAATTTACGTAACACCTTTGATTGGTCTTCTAATTATCACCCTCTATTAAACCTGTCATTGTCCAGTCTTCACCCTCTATTAAACCTGTCATTGTCAAGTTTTGATCGGTCATGCTTCACGCCGTTAGATTTGCTGATGCAACTTTGTCAATGATATATGCATAAGGCTAGGGTCTGTTGTTCTTGTCGTCCTCGTTGTTGTATAATATTTAACTATTTTTTACACAAAGCAATTAAATGGTTTATCAATCCTAGAATTAAAACCTGTAATTCCTCCACATGAATTGTTTATTTCCACTTTATTGTACTTAATTT
Organism: Tridacna gigas; assembly: GCA_945859785.2. Taxonomy (NCBI): domain Eukaryota; kingdom Metazoa; phylum Mollusca; class Bivalvia; order Cardiida; family Cardiidae; genus Tridacna; species Tridacna gigas. The sequence goes on from OX244029.2 coordinate 36,811,322, forward strand.
TTATGGCGAGTGAAATTTTTATGGCGAATGAGACTTGCAATACTTAGCATACTTTGATTTACGTCTTTACTTTGATACTGGCAGAAAGATACTGGCAAAAATTATGCAAGGTATGTGACCGACGTCCCATTCAATGATGCCTTTTCCCTGTAAAGGTTAGTGATCTAGATAGTGAAAGTATCCGATGCTCATGTTTAATTTGATTTTGTTAGATGTATGTGTTTCTAAAAGTGTACCAGTATTTGGACATTCAAATTTTGGACACCTGACCATAAAACAATTTTAGAATTCTATAATCGAACATTTAAATATATTTGAATAGTAAAAACCAAATATTCAAATACCAGTATCTGTATCGAGTCCCAACCCTAATAGAAACATATAAGAGGTATTGTATTATGCATGTACACATTGCATTTTTGTTAATGGTCCATAATGAAATTATACATTAAGCCCCCTTTTTCCATGACATGGCATTTCATGAAATAAAAACAAATAATGATTATCTGTGGCTTATGATAAACAACATAAATATGAAGTTTATTAAAATTTTGTCCATAAGTTAAAGAGATATTTGTCCATAATGGAAATATATATGAAGCCCCCTTTTTTGTCTACGTCCAAGGGACGCGATCAGCTTTGCTATTTTGCGTCAGAGCTGATTTTCATGCATATATTGATACTTTTACATCGTAAATGGAAACCCTGTATTAAAGGCATATCGGCGGACCATCATACGGAACACATGTATGAAGTTTCATCAATTTTTGTTGAGGATTTTAGAAGATATTTGTCCAGATGGACGCACTAACAGACTGTTATTGTCCATCATGAAATTAAGCCCCTGTTTTCTATGACATGGAATTTCATTAATTAAAACCAAATAAGGATTGTCTGTGGCTTATGATAAACAATATATATGTGAAGTTTCAGTAAATTTTGTCCTGTAGTTCAAGAAATATCCATACATAATGGAAATATACATCAAGCCCCTTTTTTCCATGACACGGGATTAAATAAACAAGAGGGCCATGATGGCCCTGTATCGCTCCACTGGCTTATAAATATAAACCACGAAGAAAAGTCTTCACTATATAAGCCCTTATAAAACTTTGACCTCATGGCTAGTCTGACTAAATGGGGAATATTGTATTAGAAGAATAACATGCCAAATGTGGGAGTTCTTGGCCTTATGGCTGGTAACAAGATGGTTTCTGAACTTTTCACTCCATAAACCCATGTAAAACTTGTGATCCCTGGTGCAGGGCCAAACTTGATCCTAGAGCTGTAACTTGGGCCCTCTTTGTAACTGTCCACTAAATAATGCTATAATTATATGCAAAATTTGGTAGCCTAAGCCTTATGGCTATGTACACCAAGATTTAAAAGTTTTCCCTATGTAAGCCTATGTAAATCTTGTGAACCCCCCCATCCAAGTATGAGGCCAAATTGACCCCAGGACTATACTTTGGGCACTTTTGGTAGACTCCAACTAGATCAAGCTAAATGCAAAATTTGGTAGCTCTAGGCCTTATGGTTTCAGACAAGAAGATATTTAAAGTTTTCTCTATATAAGCCTATGTATAAAACTTGTGACCCCTGGGGAGGAGCCAATTTTGACCCCAGGGCTATAATTTCAAGAAACATGATAGAGGTCTACTACATAAAGCTACATGCCAAATTTGGTAGCCCTATGCCTTATGGTTTCAGACAAGAAGATTTTTAAAGTTTTTAAAGTTTTCTCTATATAAGCCTATGTAAAACTTGTGACCCCTGGGGCAGAGCCAATTTTGACCCCAGGGCTATAATTTGAAGAAACTTGATAGAGGTCTACTACATAAAGCTACATGCCAAATTTGGTAGCCCTATGCCTTATGGTTTCAGACAAGAAGATTTTTAAAGATTTCCAATATTTTTCAGTTTTGTTGCCATGGCAACCAGAGTTTTTGAAGGAATCAAATTCTTTCAAGAAATTCTGAAGAGGACCATGTCAGGATCATTTCTGTGAAGTTTCGTGAAAATCGGATGGGTAGTTTCAGAGAAGAAGATGTTTGAAATAAAAGTTAATGGACGGACGGACGCACGCACGCACGCACGACGGACACCTGGCCATGACATAAGCCCGCTGGCCTTCGGCCAGTGGAGCTAAAAAAAACAAATAATAAAATCAGCAGACTATCATAAGGAACACATGTATGAAGTTTCATCAATTTTCGACAGGGATTTTGATAGATATCTGTGTGGACGGACTAACAGACCATTATTGATCCATAATGAAATTATACAATAAGTCCCCTTTTTCCATAACATGGAATTTCATTTAATAAAAACAAATAATAACTGTCTCTGGCTTATGATAAACATAATAAATAAGAAGTTTCATAAAATCTTGTCCAGTAATTAGAGAGATATTGGTTCATAGTGGAAATATGCATCAAGCCCTCTTTTGCTATGACTTGATATCAAATCAAAGACACAAAAAAATATACCGGTGGACTATCATAAAGTAGGGGTGTGGAAATACTATGCCTGACTCGTCTGACTCGGCAAAATTCAGCTCGGACAAGTGACTTTTTTCAGTGTAGTTGTCTGTGAACAAGTAGGAAATAAGAAAATTTTGAAACAAAGATCTGTTGTATACTTATCCAGAGAAATATAAATGTTTCACTTCATACAAAAAATGACATTTTGGATGATAAACAGCAGCTTGAGACGAACCCTGATTTCTGGAAACCCAAAATACACATTTGGTGTACCTCTGCATTCACCGCATACAACAAGATTGATATAATATTCAGCTGTTTTTGCCCGTCAATTTTAATTGCTTTGAAAAATGTCTGAACACCTTCAAGATCATCATTATGGATTAAAATAACTTTATAAGACTAATTAATAGTATCACTTTAGCACCATTTCAAAAATGTCTGATGACAATGTCACACGTGAAAATTTTTAATCTCATTTTAAACAGCTTCCATCCGAAATAAATGAAGATTTAGCAATTATATCCTCTGCCAGAAACTGTCTCGAACCAAAACTTTTTTCGATTCAGCCATCATGTGATGCATAAATTTGAACGTAAGTCATTTTCATTTTTATTTTTGTAAAAACTGCACTGCACTAACCCTCACTGTGATAAACTTTGTCTCAATGTACCTTTGAGGCCATTGCTAAGACATTTATATGACAACTTGTTACTATGCTACTATTTGAAAAAAAAAAGACTTCTTTAGTCACACAAAAAACTTACACAGCAGGCAGAATTCTGCCTGTCTATCTTAAGAATAAGCCAGTGTACTATACATTCAAGGGAGGTCAATCTCCATCTTGCGATCTCGTAGGCACATCAAAAAGCAAACTGAAGTAATTTTAGTGTGTTAACTCACTTGCAGATTTTAATATTTTGTTAAGTACATGTATTCATTTCATAAATTGTATCGACTTTGGTCACCCATGCAAGCACTAATCATAATGCATGCTGCCTAATTTTCATGGAGAGAAATACATCAAACTGCATCATCCTTCACCAGTGGAGTCTTGAACTGGTCCCTGATGCACATGCATAGTAATCTATTACCTGCATCAAGAGCTGTTACCAGTCGACTTCTGCCAGATGAGATATATGATCTGCTAATCATGCTAACCTAGCTTATCCAATGAAAAAAATACTAACAAGGGCCTGTACCACTTGTATGTATGTATATATTCCCAACTGGGACCAGTCTGATAAATAATGTCACTCTTTTACTTTGTAATCAATTTATGACCACTATAATTACCTCCCTTTAACTCTACCTTTGTCCAAACAACAGAATTTTTGCCTGGTCCAAATCGAAAGCATCGGCAGAAAAATTAAACATGACTCAAAAACGGAAATTTGCCTTTGGAAGAGTAGAAAAGATACTGAGAAAATGATTTTAAAAGCCTTCTTCCTCAACATCATTAAAACTCTGGATCATGTGGTTAAGGGTTAATGAATGCATATGAAATAGGGAAAGGCTAAGTATTAGTGTGTTTGTCTAGGTATCTTAACTGAAAGAGACATTTCTCATTGAAATGTCAAATGCCTCGGTCTGTTTGTCTGCTTTCAATTGCCATATCAGACTGGATTGTCTCTTTTGTTCTTTGTTTCAGTTTGCTGAATTGAATGCCGAATGCGGATAATTAAAAGGACAGGTTTGTAAAATTTTTAACCGATATCAAACACTTTTTATCAATCAAAAATTTAATTTGTGAAGGATAGTATTAGCATTTAAACTGCAATGAACAGTTATCATGATGGCTTGCTAAACATGCATTAGATTCTGATTTCCTGGGCCACCAGCTAAGAGTCAAAAAACAAATTCTTCTAGAAGTTCTGGAAAGTAGGAAATGAATGGCTAGTCTTGATCCTCAGTCTAGACAAATGACATGCAATATTTGTGTCCTGATTCACAAAAGGAACATCTTCACAACTGGATGTACTGTACTAAAAAAAGAATATGTCTCAGAACATGCCAAATGGCGTCCAACGAATCACCGAAATGCCACTGAAACCCAGAAATACCTACATATTTTTTTTTTTTTTTTTAACTTTTTTTATCTTTTTTAATTTCAGGCAACTGAAGTTGTGGTGTTTGACACAAATTGTGCACCGGAATATCCCACCTGTACTGTAATGTCCACCAAAATACATGCTCGGCATAGTAAAATTTGTTGATTCTGGGAATCTACATCCGCACTCTCACTTCAGTTGCCCTACTTTTGTACAAGGTTAACGTGTCTGATTTTTATGCATAACTATGCTAGCAAAAATAATTTTCATTATTATATTGGGCATATGAAATTAAATAATCACCAAATCAGAAAACCGGCAGCCATTTTGAATCTATGGTTAAGGCATTAGCAGGCGCAAATTGGTTAGACTAATTCCTTCGATAAGATTATTAATAATAAACATGTCACTTTAAAGATAACAATGACAAACTTAAACATTAAATAAGTTGGATTGTATCAGCTGAACGCCTTCAGTTATGATTGCATCACTTGAACAGAACAGAACAAAGCTTCTTGTGTGTTTCAATGGATCAGAGACCTACATCATGCAATGTCTGATTTGGGTCTACTTCGTCTGCAAATGATTTTGTATGTGTGTTTATCATTCAAAGAAATAATAAATTCATGTGATCATGTGATACTGATAATTCTTTGGTCTAGATTGGCGTAATCAAGATCGGGTATTTCGGTGTGTAACAGACCAGACATGCGCATGTTTCAGTGATTTTCTCCACTTAAATCAATGATCAGAATATACATGTATCAACAATCATTTTTCTCAACAATAATTAATATTTTGATTGAGTGCATTTTCAGTTTAAAAAAAAAAGAAAGAAAAATACTGCATACTAATATCAGTTATCTGAACTTACTAGTGAAAAAATAGGAGTATTTCGGTGTTTTGGTGGCATCTCGCTATTCCAGTAATTCTTCGGACCGTGCCAAATACTAGGGTATGTGGTAATATTGCATCTTACTCAATATGTTTCATTATATTTACAATTAATGTTCCAAATAAGTTTCTACTTTCTTTCAAATCGTGAACTGCACCAGAAGCAGGGTTCAAAATTAGCAGTAGCAAATTCTCTACCTGAAAAACAAATTTTGCTACCTGGGCAAACAGGCAGTAGCAAAAGGTTTCTACCTGGTAATGCTGTCTGCTTGAAGTGTTTTGACAATTTTCAATAAAATAATCTTCCACTTGTTAATTTAGAAATCTGTTGGAATGGTCTTCGCAATTGGTAAAAGAACATGCAAGCATCACAGTCACGCAATGGAACACGTCTGTGCTTGATGACTTCATATTTTACATCTATATTTATAGCTACCTTCATGAATCTTTGCTAATGTCAAATTGAAAGTGGTCTGCAAATAGGCAAAAAGATACAAGTATAAATGAGACACCTGAAACAGAAATTGCCAAACAGCAGTCTCTTTGCCCATGTCTTTGAAGATGTGCTGTTTTTACTTCTACCAAGTCATTCATGGGCAAAGGCAGTAATTCAAGCATCATTTTTATTGGTGGAAGGAAGGGCCATTATTAGCAACCAGGAATGTTCCTTTTGCTACCTTATTTTAAGCCAGGTAGCAACTTGCTACCTGCAAAATATGTTAATTTCTAACATTGCCAGAAGTAATGTATCTGTTGCAATGAAGTTCACAATCAGGCTGCCCATTATGGGCATACTATGTTTATTGGGCTACATTTCTAGTGAGAATACACACAATAAAGTGTTTGACAACATTTTTAAGGACTAGTTGAGGAAAATACTATAATTAATATAATTTATCAAACATACATTTTGTTTTACAGAATAGCTGTAGATGTAGTAGGGCATATATTGAAGATTTTTTTTTCTTATTTCAGGTCACGCACTTGCTCTGTCACTGCTCAAACAAGGGAATGAAATGCAGAAAGCCAGCCAGACAGCTCACTGTGTGAAAGGCAATTACAACTGCTATGACCAGGGGTGTAGAAATCTTAGAAATTTCTACTTATCCACAGACAAGTAAATTACAAAAATCTACTTGTCCGCCAGTGTAGCTCACTTGTCAAAAACAAAACGATTTTAATTAAAAGGTATACATAAAGTGACATGTCTGCAACATGGGGATACTCTCGACAAACGTTGAAAAATATTGTTACGATCGTCTGCATCCAACCACGGGAATTCTTTCAAGCATGCCTCGTTGAAAAAAAAAAAAAATGTTTTTGTCATATTTCTTGTCACAATCCGCTTTACGTTTGGAGCTGCCAAATGGTTCGGAGTCTTTGACTTCCCACTTCCGTTTGCATCGAAAATTTTATTAAAAAAAAAAAAACAAAACAAAACATTTTCTCCGACTTTACGCACCAACTGATTGCTGAATAGAAAACTTTGATATTGAGACAGCTTCCGGCAGAGATGTTAAATCACGGCCCATTTCGCACCTAAGCTGTTTAAATCAGATTAAAGGCTAAAACTTTCACAAGTGCGACATTTTCATCAAAGATCTCTGAATCGGTGCTAAAATTATACCATAAAATTATTTTAATCCATAATGATGATCTTGAAGGTGTTTACACAATTTCAAGAAATCGACATGCAACAACAGCCACATATTTTACAGATTTTGTTTAATGCGGTGAAAGCGGAGGTAGACCAATCCAAATGTGTATTTTGGGTTTCCAGAAATTTAGGGATCATCTCAAGACACTGTTAATCATTCGAAATGTCATTTTGTACGAAGTGAGAGCATACGTATTTCACTGGATATGTATATACAATAGATTTTTGTTTCAAAATTTTCCTCATATTTTCTACTTGTCCGCGGAAAACTAGACTGAAAAAATTCACTTGTCAGACGCTTAATTTTCCCCGAGTCGGACAAGTCGGGCATAGTATTTCCACACCCCTGGCTATGACTAACATGTACTTTGCGGTGAAAGTGTCATTAAGATACATGTAAAATAAAGAAATACAGATTGCACTATTAAATGATTATTATTTTAAACTTGTCTATTTTTTTTTTGGTTAAAAACTCATGTTCCCAAGACTATCTGCCATACTAACACTCATTTCAAACCGTCTAATATTAAATACATATTTTGGGGTAAAAAATTTTGAAAAAAAACTTGGCTCATGATTTGGCTATTTGGACCCAGATTTGGCTCCATTTTCTTTTTCAGTCTGGTGAAAGTCTTGGCCAAAGAAAAAAATCCAGGGATGGTCTGTAAATCCGAGGGAAAGTGTCCAGGTTCTATATTCACTTAAATGACTATCACCACCAGTACGGACGTTTGTATGAGACATCACCGCAAAAATTTGTGTAACTGCAAATCTGGTGATAAATGACAGGCTAACTGCATAAGCATTACATTGCATCCGCAGTTTGTCTGGGACCGACACGAGAAAGTTGGACCTGTCAAATCATGGTTTCCGCCATCTTGGATTTCCATGATAAATATGGCCGATCTCAAAGAAGCGCAATTAAGATTCCTAATGCACATTAGATACCGTGTAAAATACCTCATTCTCTGCATTTTCAGCATTTTCCTTTCCCGCAGACTTCCCGATACTGTTTGTCTTCGCTACAGGCTGAAATAAGAAAGAAGGAAGTGAGTATCAACACGCGTGGAAGTGAAGGTTGTGAAAATAAACACACAGTAACTACCAACGCTTTTTTTGTTTTGAATCCTTAGTTTCGTTTAACAATGTTTCTTAAATTTCAGTGTGAAAATTTGCTACGTTTTCAATCTTGCGTTACCTTGTCTTTCTTCGGTTTATTTGGCATTGCGACATAAATTTCACTTTTCTCTAGTTGATTGTATGTGGGTTAACTTCAACATTAAACAAGAGATTTCATTGGTTGATTTAGGTCACATGTGAATCCTGGATTTTCTCTAGGTCATGTGATCAAACTTTAGGAGCACTCGTTTGTGTCCAAATGTAAACATTCATCCTTAGTTAATGAAAGAAAATTGGAACGGCAGTTGAAACTCTTCTTCCTTTTCTTGTAAGGGAGGAAATGCTAAATCTGTCTTCCAACCGACAACAATGTATGTAAATGATAGAGAAATCAGCCCCAATTTTGATGGGGACGTTTCGAGAAATTGCCTTTCGGGTATTTGGGCAAATACATCCCGCTATCTCTTCCTAATCTATTTATCTGTCGATTTACATAGATATACACCTGTATTTTTCCTTCCTTTCTTTTGGTAAATCATCAAACTTTTAAGATGATTTGATTTGACTGTTATTTTACTTTTCTGAAGAAAAAAAATAAATAAATAAATAAATAAAAGAAAAAAAGAAAGAAAAATAGAAATGGGACATGAATTCTTTTGTCTCTTTTTTTCCCCAATATGAAAATGTTTCAAATAAAGTATTCTGGTAGGATCCAGCTGATAATGCGGCTCCGTTCAGGACTAGACATAGGCACATAGGAGTTCTTTGCATGAATGTGTGAGATGTCTGAACACATGACACAGGTTAGACAACATTTCTGGCCCAAAATTTTATAAATCACAACTAGAAGCATCTAACATATGCATGGAGCCTATTTGTCTGTTCAAGTTTTATCCACAGCTGAGCAAAAACAAAAATATCTCGTTTTAATTTCATTGTTTTTGTAGGATGAAATTGTAACAGATTTAGTTTTTGACCAATATCTCATCACAGAAATGACATATCATGTGTGTAGCACTTGCTATTAAGCTGATGTTGATGACACCAGCTACACTTATGCTGTGGCATTGTAACTTGGTCAGGCCCTGGTAAAAAGGGGGCTTACTGCATCTCCATGATGCATCGCACCAAGCAAGTCATCACACAATTATGGATCCATAAAATCCATTTTGCATAACAACCAGGTGAATCATGGGGTAGACTGGTCCTTTGACAAGCAGAAGATTTACCACGAGCAAAAAGTTTCGGCCCAAATCAGCTTGCGCGGACTGCGCAGGCTGACCTGGTCGATACGTTTCGCAGATGCATTCAGCCCCCTTTTCACCTAGCATGATTCATTTGTGTTTATTGATATTTAGCTAGCACCTCTATCCGTTATACTCTCTGCACAAACTTGATGACTGAATGGTCCACGGAGAAGATCTACGAACAAGGCTAGAAATAAATGCAGGGGCGTAAACTTTGCAAAAAAAAGAGACAAATTTGCCAAAAAATAACGTCACTAGAGGCCACCAATTAGCGTCTACAATTCAGTATTTCTGGAGGGGGGGGGTCCCCAGACCCTCCTGGGAAATCCGCCCCCTCCATTTGTACTCTTCGCGCCTCGGTTAATACTTCGATATTAGTTCTGAGTACATTATTTTGGGCTAGCTACGCCCCTGAAATGAATAAATATAAATAAATAAATAAGGACCGTCAGAGACGAGAGATTCTCCCCGAATGTGTTGGTGTAGGATATACTCTCTGAATATGCTTAATCATCAACTATTCATATTTGAATAACTGAAACAAACAAAATGGGGGACCATAATTGTTGGCAAAATAATCGAACCAGAAGATGCTGACAGTACCAGTATGTGCATGTCCTCCGTATTTAGGAAGGTCCCACTGAAGCTGCCTGGAACTCCCTCCCTGAGAAATAGCGCAGAAACGGAATTGGGAGTTAACAGTTCAAAAGGACCATTATGGTACTGTGAGAAAAATCATCAAACCAAAACATGCTGACAATATGCTCATGTCGTCCGTATAGGAAAGATTTCCATGAAGTTTCGTTGAATTCCCGGACCTGGGCTGCCTTGCACTAATTTGCCTCCGCACGAAATTGCGTACGCAGTTTAGTTAAGCAAGCATTCATTCTGAAAACACGTTCCACCGAGCTGCATAACTTTACCATATGATTTGAGTTAATATTTGCATAAATTTATGCCAGCCCATACCTTTTGATATAACAGGGTTTGTATGTGTATATAGAATCCAAAATAGTTTGCGTAAGTCTTAAGCAGTTCAGTGAAAGGCAGCCCAGGCGGTCGCTTAGAAATATCGTGGAAACAAAATTAGAGAAGGGCTAAAGATTCAAAGGTCCGTACTTGTGAGAAAAACCACCAAACCAAAACATGCCGACTATCTGTGCACTTCTTCCTTGTAGGAAATTTCCATGCAGTTTCGTTCAATTCCATGGAGTATTTGCCAAGTTGAGAAATAGCACTGAAACAAAATTGGGAACTCGCAGTCGTAAAGTTTTGTAAGAATAGTCATCAAACCGGAACATGCCGAAAATATGTGTATGTCTTCTCTATAAGGAAATTTCCTATGAAGTTTCGTTGAATCCCATAAGGGGGGCTGTTGAGAATTCGCACAGGAACAAAATTGGGAACTTACAGTACAGCAAGTCATCGAACCAGAACACGCAGACAATATGCGCATGTCCTCTTTATTGAGGAAGCTTCCCATGGAGTTTCGTAAAATTCCATCCACTGCTTGCTGAGAAATAGCACAGATCCATACGAAATTGTGGGTGGACGGACAAAAAACACGGACGGACAGACAACGCGGCGACTATATGCTTCCCATTATTTTTTTCGGAGAACATAACAAATATGAGCTATGCTGTGTGAAAAGAGGGCTTAATGCATCTGCAAAAAATATCGACTCAGGTCAGCCTGCGCAGTCCTCGCAGGCTCACCTGAGCCGAAACTTTTTGCTGCTGGTGAATTTTCTGCATGTCAAAGGGACCAGTCTTCTGCATGATACCAGGCAAGACATCACACATACATGTATATATGAGCCATGCTCTGGCAAAAGGGGGCTTAATGCATCTCCGCAATGCATGATGCCAATCAAATCATCCCATAATTATGGATCAGTAATAGCCACTTTTTTTTAACAAACCGACTTAATCATGAGGTAGAATGGTCGTTTGGCATACAGAAAATTGAAAAAAATAGCGAAAAATTTCGGCCCAGGTCAGCCTGCGCGGACTGCGCAGGCTGAGCTGGGTCGATACTTTTCGCGGATCCATTAAGACCCCTTTTCACAGAGCATGGCTCATATGGATATTATGGATCCATATATATACATGTATAGATGTCTTGCTTGGTATCATGGATCACGGAGATGCACGAAGCCCCCTTTTCATACAGCATGGCTCATATTTACGTGTACAGTATATAAAAATAATAGCAGACCAATCAAAAGAGTGAATAAATACATCTATATGGGCCATACTCTGGTAAAAAGGGGCTTAACGCATCTCCGTGATTCATCATGTTTAGCAAGCAAGTCACCCCATATTAATGGATCCATAAAATCCATTTTGTCTATTAACCGACTATATCATGAGGTAAACCGGTCCTTTGACATACAGAAAATTGATGAATATCAAAAAGTTTCGGTCCAGGTCAGCCTGCGCGGACTGCGCAGGCTGATCTGGGTCGATACTTTTTGCAGATGCATTAAGCCCTTTTTCACAGAGCATAGTTCCCATATGTTCGCACATGCAGAAGAACTAAAAGAAAGGTAGATAAATATGTTTTAACATTTTAAAGAAATTCAAAGAAAGAGTAGAGTAGGACATTTGTTTTAGCGTCCCGGAAAGTAGATGACATGACGAGACACTCGTCAGAACTCGGCCGATTCCGTAACTACATCTTACTTGATCAACGGATCACCCGAGGTTTGTCGAATGATGACGGGACTGCTGCGCAAATGGTAACAATGTCTCCATTGCTCGGATCTTAAACCTTAACCTGGTAAATAAATGAAAAAAAAAAAAAAAAAAAAAAAATCAAGTATATAGGAAAATCCCAATTTTGGCTATTTCAAAAGTTTTTAAAAGAAAATATCTCCATATCGGACAGGGTTATAACGTGCTTTAAAACACAGTGATACGAGATTTTTCGCGTTAGTGCAACTTTTTTTTTCTTGCGTTATTGCATGTTTTACATTCAAGAAATAAGGAGATTTGTCGCATCAATACGACTTTGAAACGCGTTATCGCGTGTTATAAAACACGTTATTACTAGAATTTTCGCTTTATTGCGTCTTTTATTATATTTATTTATTTATTTATTTTCGTTATTAATGTTTTAATTCAACTTATTTCGTGTTTTTGAAAAACATTTACCTTCATTTTAAACCCTTGGAGGCTTTCGTAGATGGACAATATGGACAGGGAGCTAAAACATGATGGCCGCACGGGTTGATACCGGGAGGCTTCGGAATCGTTTTTTTTTTTGTTTTTTTTTTACGAAATAATCCTTTACAAAATTAAAAAATAAACCAAATGAATCTTACATCTTCTCTTTTGATATTTCATAGTATACATAAATGACAATGTTTCATCTATCCAGAATAAAGTTGATTTTACCAATTTGAGAATTCTCCGGCCGAAAAGAATCAGTGTAGACTGCATATGTGTTCAGAAGTCTAATTCTAGATCCTGTGATCTGTATGCATTCTCTATTTCAATTAATTTCGGGAATTCCAACAGTGTATCGTGTTTGTTATATCAAGCAAATGTTTTCAAAAACCCAGAATTTTAGAAAATTATCGCGAGACTCAGATCTTTTAAACATTATATTTTCGTGACAAATGATTAGAAAAGGGGGGAGGAACTACGTTTCCCTTTTCCTTTCAAATTTCAAATTATGCTCCGTGTATAGGCCTACCAGAATTAGACTGTTCTAATATTGAGCGATAAAAACTTATATGCAGAGAAAAGTGGCGTTACCATTTCTATCAGTCCTTTCGCAAACAATCCATTGTTTACGACATTTGGGATGTTGCTCTTAAAGCATTATGGGAAAAGCAGAAAAGGCCGTTAACCAGCATTTTCTCTTTGTACGACAGTGTTTTAAGCATGTGGAAGACAAACTGCTTCATCTTAGTTGCATTTTACATTTGTTTCTCAAGCCCTTCAAGACTGTATACAGCATTGACGACATGTCAAACAAAGACCTGCTATGTAGGCCTATTTATCAACCGATAATAGAACTAGATGGAACAGCCTAAAGTTCTTTTTACTACTACTACCACTACTACTACTACAACAACTACTCCTACTACTGACGATGATGATGATCAATCAATCAATCAAAAACTGAATTGGCTCTATATTGATTATTTTCCTCAGTTTTGATGACAAATGTATAATTACGAAGAAGCTTAACCTATCATAAATGGATTTCAAAACCTTTAAAAAACTTATTTTCTGTTCACAGAATTCGGATCGCAGCGAGCTGACCTACAAGGTGGATTAGAGGCGAGTTAGTTACGTGCCGAATTATGTCATAAACCGAAAAATGATCGATGTTATCTGAATGGTGATTGGTATGATTTAACAGCTTTAGCCAACCAAAATTAAGGTAACAAAAGAAACATAATATGGACGACGAAATGACGAGAAGCCAGAAAACCTGCTGAATAACGCTGAATAAAGACTATTTGAAACGGTCTTGATGGAAGATCGACAAGAAATTTTGGGGTTTGTACCCCAGAAAGAGAATATTTATAATAAATTGTTGCCTTACAGCGCTGAAATTGATGCAGAATCGCAGAATGTTCTAGCAGAAATCAAAAGCAATCTTGGACGGTCTGTTCAGTTGAGGGACTTGAAGTTTGGAACTGGACACTGGGTTGGTCAACTTTCAAGGTGGGCATGTTTTTTTTTTATCTTTCAGAAATAAGTTTAAAAGAGATATTTTGGCAGTTCAAACTTGGATCATCGTGATCATGGGATTGAATGGAATAGGAAAATACCTTAAACAAGGACCGCTTTATGTTGCTTTTGTACTGTTACACCCACAGCTAACCCCCAGGACTCTTTTAGGTCTTTTGTTATAACAATAACGCATTTCTTCCTGGGTGAATTTATTAAAGTCATAGGTTATATTCCATAAAAAACTGAAATAAGTACAATACATTGCAAAAAATGACCTAAGTTATTCATGATTCTTTCCCAAAGATAATGTTATCTCCACATCAAAGGAAAGGCATTTTGGGAAATGTAGATATTGCTCTGAATAAGCAATCTGTCCACCTGCCACAATGTTTTCTACTTTTATTATAATATAATACAGCTGAATGTTTTCAAAGTTGAATTCCCAAATAAAAGTGCAATCAGTTGTGACAGTCTAAACTGATAATAAAACAAGAAAGCAATTTAATGATAAAGGTAACAACACCAAACCTGGTTGGTTTCATAAAAATTGAGACAAAGGGTCAAATTGCTCTGGCCAGAGCAATCTGACCCTTTGTGTCAAAGCATAACACTAAATAAAGTCTATTACCAATCCATATGTGCAGAAATTTTACCTTAATCAGGTATTAAACTTATAACCACTGGGTCATGAGTCAGATACGCTAACCACAGAGCTGCCTGGGCGGGCGTATGTAGCAAAAGGCATACAGCAACTGGATACAACATAAACTAGTAGAATAATAAAGTTGTTCATGCACAAGATGCCCTTGCTCCACAACGTTGACCATTATACTGATAAATAAATGAAACAAAATTCCATTCAACTATAAAACGCCACACATTGCCATTTCAAAGTTGATTTCAGCTTAAAGACAATGCCATAATGGACAGTGTAGATCAAAGATCAGGCTACATGTTCTGTGCAGTCTGATCTTGCGCTATAGTCTCCAAAAAATGAATCCATGGTCCCGAATGGCTGGATAAGGTTTAATACTCTACATGCACCTTTTAGTTTCAAAGTCTTCAACAGTAAATAGTTTGAATGAAATGACGTCATCATAAAACTGAAATCGCTATCAAGATACACTTATTCATGTCCGACGACAAAACCTGACAATTATAAGAATTTATAGAAGTGTTTAACAAAGAAGAACTGCCATTTTCATCAAATTTAAAATTGTCGTCTGCAAACTCTTTCAATTTGGACCAGTCCAAAATTTGTCGTTTGGGAAAGGAATAAACACATTTATACTATGGTTACATGGTTACATATGCTATCTTGGCGAAAGAGTAGGACAAGTGATACTAGAAGAAAGACAAGTAATTTCTGTAATTCACTCGCCCTGCAGGATGAGTGGGTTCTGGAAAATTTTCTACCTTAGTCCTACTAAACAAAAATCACATCATTTGAGCCAAATTGAAATTGTCATCTGCAAACACTTTGAATTAGGACAGGTCTAGAATTTTGTCATATGGTGAAGGGTTAATATACTTGTAAGACACTACTGCACAATGAAATGTGACTAATGGAAATAACCAAAAAGCGAGTTTTGTCATTTTTCTGTTTCCATAGGTACATTCGGCTGTATGGACTGAAGTTTTCCAAAGAGGATCACATTTCCTTCATAAAGCTATTGTTTGAGTTGACAATCATCCCAGAGTTAGAGGTCTCTTTGGTTCAAAAGTTTGCAAATCAACTAGTCCAGCTTTTAAAGTAAGATTTATTTTATTGCTATATTACCTGTGTTTGTGTATATAAAAGTATCAACCCAGGTCAGCCAGTACAGCCCATGCAGGACGACCTTGGCCCAAACTTTTCGTTATTGGTCAATTTTTTGTATGTCAGGGGACTAGTCTATCTTATGGTATAGTTGGTTGTTAGACATAATGGATTTTATGGAGCCCTAATTATGTGATGTCTTGCTTGGTATGATGCATCACAGAGATGACTTAACTCATTACCAAACGACAATATGTTAGGCTTGCCCAAATTGAAAGCATTTGCAGACGACAAAATAAAAGTGACTGAAAATTTGAAATTTGTTTTGTGAAGGGTAGAAAAGATTGTGGGAAAAGGAGAAAATGCTGGTTACCAGCATTTTCTCCTTTCCCCACAATCTTTTCTAAAGGCTTCTTTCTCAGGGGCGTCAAAAGTAGGGATTGTGTGGTAATGGCTTAAACCCTCTTTTACCAGAGCATGGCTCATATTTAAGTGTAAAGGCAATGTTTGACATGCAAAGGAGAAATACTTGAAGAAGGGAAAATCATCTCATTTTTAGAAAAAAAAAAAAAAAAATAGCAATCATTTGCTTACGTTTATTTCTCAGTATTTCTATACAGTAGTCTGTGGTTGATGGTAAGATTACAAAGTTGTATTATTACAGTAAAGGGTTAACTATTTCCTAGAGGACAAAGTTTTGATCTTGTCGAACTAAAAGTATTTACAGATGACAAATTTAAAGTGGGTCAAAAGATGGGGTTTGCCTTTGAAGGGTTAGGAAATCTTGTGGTAAAAAAGTGAAAATGCTGGTAACTAGCATATTTTTCTTTTTACGCAGTGTTTTTGTGGGTATTCTTTTCTACTGTTGTGAAAACAAGGGATTATTAGGCAAAAAAGGATAAATCCTGTTGTATTTTCAATCGCAACTGTTCAGATTATCTCTATACCTACCAGAAGTTTATCACAATTTACGAAATGGGAAAACATTGGCAGAAAAGGAAAACATCTTCTTGAACATCGGTATGGAATATAATGTGGGAATGGAAGCCATTTTTGTAACAGGCAACTATTCCTTTTCCCACAAGTTTCCAAAGATGTCAACCATAGCAGCAGAGACAGTTGTGTTTGTACTGGATTGGGTTAACTCTTAATCAAACAAGAAAATTTTTGACTAGTCCGAATTCAAAGCGTTTGCAGAAGACAAAATAAATCTTAATCAAAAATTGAAAATTGTTTTAGGAAGGAGAGAAAACATTGAGGGAAAAAGGATAAAATGCTGGTTACTAGCATTTTCTCCTTTTCCCACAATGTTTTCAAACAGGCCTTTTTCTCAGGGTCGTCAAAACTGGGGATTGTGTGGAGAAGGGTTGAGGAAAGAATATCTTTCAGACTTTGACATAGTTACCATTAACTGTTTACCAAATAATCTCGAAATAAAAAAGTCCCTCAGGAATAAAGCCTGTGAAAAAAGTATTGGAAAAGGAAAAAATGGCTGTCAACCTGCCTGTTTTCCTTTTCCTACAGTATTTTCTCTCATGTCTAAATGAATCCCATTTTCTAAGCCATATATGATTTGTGGCCAGCAATTGCTTTCAATTTTGAAGAATCTCAAGTTTTGGACCATGGGGTCTGATAAAGAGTTAAATTGCAGTGTCATGTTGTCATTTCTATTTATGTTTTGAATATAACTTCCTGTAAATTTGCAAGTCACTACCATTCAAGGGAAGTCAATCAGTAATTCCTCTGTTTTATGCCTTCATATCAGGAATTTAAGCAGCAAGAAGCAATAGAAGAATTTTCAGTTGAATTATTGCTTTTGAAGTACCGTACATCCATACTTCACTCATTTATTTTTTTTCCCCTCATTTGCCCGTCAGCTTTTCATCAGTTTGTTAATCTGTTCATGCATCCCTTCCAATCGCTTAGGTTTGTTCCATTCTACAGTAGACAATAAAAGAGTGGTTTTTCAATTATAAGGGGAGGTACGTTGGGTTTAACTGTTTATTATTCAAACAAAAAAGATAAACTCAACAAAATTGAAAGTGTTTGTGGATGACAAATTAAATCTGGCTAAGTTGATATAATGCTTATTAGGGGCAGGCTTATAAGAGTTACCTTTCTTTAACCCTTTCCCAAACAAGCCCTGGTTTTCATGTGTCTGCAGTACAAGTCTTTTGAAAACACTGTGGGAAAAGGAGAAATTGCTCGTAATGAGCAATTTCTCCTTTTCCCACAGTATTTTCTACCCATTTTGAGACCTTTCCGCCATCTTCATCAAATTAAAAATTGTTGTCTGCAAACTCTTTCGATTTGGACTAGTCCAAAATTTGTTGTTTGGGAAAGGGTTAAGCATTCTTATGCACATATGGTAAGAAAATTAACAAGTCTTGCGAGACAAAGCAATAATATCTGAACCTACATGCACAGCTCCATATAGAGAGAGTGATGGAGTTCAAAATTGAAAATATTAATCACACTCCACTAATTCCTATGTTATGGGTACTCATCAGAATCGTCTCATCGAGACGATTCCAATGAGTACCTACAACATAGGATTTGGAAAAGAAATAATGGATTTAGAATACTATCACTCCCTTTTATCTTGAGGTCTGTACATGGTGCCTGTAATATAGCTAAATCATCAACTTTAAATACCCATGACGAAGCTGTTAGTACAGATGGCTGCATTTGATTGTACTTGAAATATGATGCCATTGATTTTTGTTTACGTATGGCTTGGTAGTAGGTCTAAACACACCTTTAACTTGAAGAGTTCCCAAAATGGAAATAAGAAGTAGTTGTCCTTGAAATGGCCAAAGACATTGTGGGAAGTGGAAAAAATGCTAGTTACATTCATTTTGTCCTTTTCCTGTAATAGCCTCAGTTGGGTGTTTGTTACACAGGACTGTCTGGTAAAGAGAAAAAAAAAGGTTGGTAAATTCATGCTCTTGAATATTTTATTGTAGAAAGAAAGAGTTGCTGACGAGAGAAGACCTTCAGTTGCCATGGAAACCATTATATATACTTGTAAAGAGTATCAAGTACTCACAGGATGAAAGACATAATCTGATCCTTTTTCCTGGGTAAGTATAACGTTTACTGTAACTCTTTACAAAAGGACAAATTTTTAGAATGGACAAAAATGAAAGCATTTGTAGACAACAAATTGAATGTTACCAAAAATGACAAATTATGCCTTTGAGAAGTTAGAAAACATTATGGGAAAAGAAGAAAATGCTGGTTACTAGCACTTTCCTCCTTTTCCTTTAAATGTTTTCACATGCTGTCTTTGTCAGGCATTAAAAGTCGGGGTTGTGTGATAAAGGGTTAAAGGGACTTGAAGTATATTTCATTTTGCAGATTTTTCAGAAAATCTGAACAAAGGCAGCTTGTTTTCATGCTTGAGCAAAGATAGCTTTGAAATTAAAACATGGATAGACATGTATGTAGAAAACAGGAGGAAAAAAAGAGGTTTTTTTTTTCAATTTTTTGCTGTAAAATTTCTTGTTGTGTTAGTAATGGTATATCTGTTATTGCAAGGAATAAATACATTTTTAACCCAGGAAAATGTCAGTTGTCTGCATTGGTCTGAGGTAAGGTTGCAGACTTTGGCATTGAAAATTGTGGATTCAAGTTCCACTGAGTGCATTTTTGTTTTTTTTATCAGCAGTTTTTTTCCCCTTCCAACTATGGGTAAACAGTCATGCACTTACAATATTTCCCTACAAAATATCAACTTTCTCCCCATCCTTTTAACTCTTTACCAAACGACAAAAATTTAGTCGTCCAAATTGAAAGCATTTGCATACAACAAGTTAGATGTGGTTGAAATTTTGCTTTTTGATTCTGAAAGGATAGAAAAGATTGTGGGAAAAGGAGAAAATGCTCGTAACAGTATTTTCTTCTTTTCCCACCATGTTTTCAAAAGCTTTCTTTCTCAGGGTCGTTAATTGTTTGGATTGTATGGTAAATAGTTAAAGAAAAATTCCATCATTAAAACTTTAACCCCCTACCTAATTTGTATCTGTATTTTAAGCTGCATATGCTGTCTATATGGATTAGACCTAAATTTTGTTGCATGGTAAGGAGTTTAAATCATATTCTCTGAAGGTTGCCTTTTTATTTCAGGAACATAGAGACTACTCTGAAAAACCTGGTTAAATGCTGCAGGCCGTAAGTTTCAGTATTTGGTTTTACTTTTGTTTCTTAAAATTTGCGTAGTCTGCCATCTTCATAGCAAGATTTTTGCTTTGATATTTGTTATGAAATATGCCAAAATCATAAATCATTTCTGTGAAAAACATGATGATATTTATCTTAGAAAAATATGTACATATAATTGCTGTATATATTTATCACAGATACTCCAACCTTAACTTGTACTAATTAATCCCATGATTTTATGACCCTTGGGGAAAAGGTTCTTGAAAATATTTAACTCTTAACAACACCACGAAATTCTTGACTTGTCCAAATTGAAATCATCTGCAGACAGTGAAAAAAAAAGTTAACTAAAATTGAAATCTGTTTTTAGATGGGTGAAAAACATTGTGGGAAAAGGAGAAAATGCTAGTTACCAGAGTTTTCTCCATTCCTCACAATGTTTTCAAAAACCCCTTTCACCAGGGTTGTTAAAACTCTGGATTGCATTGTTAAGGGTTAAGGATTTTTTTTCCCTTTTTTTTTCATCCTTTCAAAGACAAACCTCGTGATCATTTGAGAGATATCTTTGTAAAATATTTTTCAACTGTGATGATGTCTTATCTGCACCACTGTGAATATTTGACAGGTATTTTCCTGTTGAAAGTACAAGAGAGATGTTGGAAGAGTGGAGACCCTTGCTTTGTCCTTTCGATGTCACAATTGTCGAGGGTTTGAGCTACATAGAAATGTTTGTGCCTGTCCTACTTCCACCTGAAGAAATGGATCAAGGCTTCAGGTAAAATTCTTACCCATAACCAAACAATCCTATCAACCTTTTATCACACAGCAAAATTTTAGACTCATCAACATTAACAGTGCTCCAGCTAGGTTTGGAAAAGGGCAGGGTGCTAGTGCCCTGAAAGGGCACTCCGAGTAGCAAAGTGACGAGTCGGGGGAGGGTGTGGGAGGGGGTGTCCCCCTTCCACTGGGGGGGTTTGGGCCTCCCCCAAGAAAATTTTGCAAATATAGTGCTTAAAGATGGGCTCTGGTGGGTTTTTGAGAGATAATTTGAGTTTTATTTAAAAAAAAAAAAGACTGTTTCAGCCCCCTGCATGGGTCTCATCAGGCAGGTGGCAGTAGAAGTCTTTCGAAAACAAACACTGCAGATAATCCCCTACTACACTCTTTTTTTTTTTTAAACTTTGATTAGGACATGCCCAAGCAAAAGTGCACAAATTAAGTAAGTTTGAAAATTCAGACTAGGAAGTTCATACTGGCAGACCATTCATGTCAACAGTTTTTTTTTCCAAATTTTGCAAGGTTGATCTGAGTCTTTTCATGATAATTTTTGCTTATGCATGGCTCAATAAAGTTTTTTTTACATAAAAAATATAATGTGGGTCGAAAGGGCACGATTCCCGAGGACAAAAATGAATAGTCGGGAAGGGTACAACGGACACTCATTTTCCGACTTTACACTTCTGCCGAGCGCTATTACGCCATATCTATAATCGAGGTTTTCTGCTAGAAAGGTATCACTTTCGAACATCACCCCCGTAGTCTTGTCATAGCTGTCTGAATCCTTTAATTGGTGTTTGTATACAAGTGTCAAAAACCATAAACGGGCATGTGCCATTTGTCATCCATAGAATATCGGGAACTGCTCGATCGATAACGAATCGTGCATTCTGATTGGTTGTACTTCTCGATATTAGCCACGCCTTCCTCTTCTAGTGCCCGACTTTAATTATCACCCGTGTATTGGATTTACGCATCGGTGATCACGTCGAAGTCAAGTGATTTATTAAACAAAGGCTGTAATCAAACGGTACTTGCCGATTTGGGACGCGTGTTATGAAATTCGTGATCATTTTTAGGGCAGGGCGTCGTAGAAAAGGGCAGGGCGCTGGTTTTTGAGGGCAGGGCGTGGCGCCCTTCCAAAAGGGCCTAGCTGGAGCACTGATTAAGGGAATTCACAGAGGACAAATAAATGTTTTTTGAATGATGGTATTTGTTCTTGAATAGTAAGAGAACATTGTAGGAAAAGAGAAAATGCTGGTAACCATCATTTTCTTCCTTTCCCACAATGATTTTAAAAGCCTTCTTTCTTAGGGTTGTTAAAAGTAGGGATTGAGTGGTGAAGGCTAAAAACCGTGTGGTAGGAGGTTTATGTAAACATTGTGGGGAAAGGAAAACGATACTTGTTATCAGCATTTCCCCCTTTTTGCACATGTTTTCCAATCTTTTAAAGACAAATCTAGTTTTTTAAGCCTCAAATACTTTTTCCTATGCTACTGCTTTTGACATGATTGAGTCTAAAATTTTGTTACCAGGGTGAGAGTTAATGTAATTCTCAAAAATGAAAAGAAAAATGAGCCATGCTCTGGCAAAAGAGGTTTTAATGCATCTCCGTGATGAAGTATACCAAGCAAGTAACCACATATTTATGGATCCATAAAATCCATTTTGTCCAACAACCAACTGATACCTGAGGTAGAAGGTCCCTGGACATGGAGAAAATTTACCAAAAAGTATTGACTCAGGTCAGCCTGTGCAGTCAGCGCAGGCTGACATTGGTCAGTACTTTTTGCAGATACATGGAGCATGACTCAAATATACTGAACATTTTCTGTAAGGTTGAATTATCAAGATGTCCCACCCTCAGGACCATCTATTAGACGGTGTAGATCAAATAGACATTCTCTGCAATCTGATCTTGGCATTCTGAACTCTTTATCAAACAATCCCTATTTTTAACAACTTTTAGAAAGAAAGCCTTTCAAAATGTAGTGGGAAAGGGAGAAAATGCTAGCATTTAAATCTAAATTTAAATCAATCCATTTTAAAGTATGGAAGATTTGTGAAGACGATAATCTATTGTTTTACTATGGCTAGTCCAAGTAATAGTCTCTGGAAAAAAGAAAAAAAATTAAAACTAGGTCAAAAGTTGCCATATTGGTTTATCTTTTGTCTGCTTTTAACCTGGTTTTAAATTTCATTTCTCTGCAAGGGACTAACACTTAGAACGATCACACAATAACAAACTGTCATCTTCATTTTAATTTCCATACTTTAAAAGATATAATCTGAATGTAAATGTGGAGTCCAGCGTGGCTCAGTCAAAAAGTGTAGGACTCTTGACTTGGAGCCCTTGGGTTCGAGTCTCATTGGAGACTCGAGTTTTTCGTGGGAGTGTCTTTGGGCAAGACACTTCAGAGCCCTAGCCTAGTATTGGTGAAACCCAGGACTTATGTAAATATGTGAGCTGTTGCAGTGACATGACTGAAGTAATGTTGAAAGCGGCGTAAAACACGATTAAATCAATCAATCAAAAAATAAATCTAAATGCATTTAAACATCCACTTTGTTTGCTTTTGGCTGCTGCTAGGCCTGTAACTGATTTTTCTTCCATTGAAAAAGCAACTGCAATTATTCATTGCAAAAATGCTGACATGGTTTGCCATTTTCTTTTTTTTTTTAATTTTAACTTGTTTTATTGTATTTTCAACTGATTTCTTACTCAATTTACACAGGTTGTGGTTTAAGGAGATGATAGATATGTGGGATTCCTTTCAAACCAACCCAAGTTGGGAAAGTGTAAGATAATTTTTTGATTACTCTAATTATGAATTTAAACACATTCCACACCGTCAGCCATTTGCTGTGATTTACTGAACAGCTACTGATGTATAGATCAGCATTTTGATCAACAGAAGATTTGTAGATATCTATGTTTTCTTTGGTTAGACAATGTCTTGATCTGTTGGGAAAGCTTTTTTTCTTGTGAGTGAGTTTGACCTTTCATCTTTACCAAAAAATGCAATGTTTTAACAACCTCGAGGAAGAGAACTTTTGAAAACAGTGTGAGGAAAGTAGAAAATGCTGGTAACTAGCATTTTCTCCTTTTCCCTCAATTTTTTATACCCTGAGACAAATAACATCATTTTGGCCTTATTCAATATGTCCTCTGCAAATACTTCTTCTTTTGACAAGTCTAAAACTTTGTTCTTTACTTGAACAGGTACTAGAAAACACTGGCTCTTGTCTAACCGTAGATGCTTAACCCTTTACCACACGACAAATTTCCAAATTGTCCAAAGCATTTGCAGATGACAAAATAAATGTGGCTCAAAAATTGAAATTTAATTTTGGGAGAGTTGAAAACAGTGGAGAAAGGAGAAAATGCTGGTTACCAGCAGTTTCTCCTTTTTCCACAATGTTTTCAAAAACTTTCTTTCTCAGGATTATTAAAAGTCAGCATTGTTTGGTAAAGGGTTAATTGCACAAGTGTAAGAGAAAGATGTACATATGTATAAATTTTGATTTGTCTTGCAGCATCTGGTAGCTTTGATGGCTAGGTTGGCCAACAATAACATTGGGTACATTGATTGGGAACCATATATTCCGAGAGTAAGTGTGTTCAAGCTTTAGTTAATGATGTGTTCTAATGACCCTGAGGGAAACGGCTTTTGAAAACATTGTGGGAGATGGAGAAAATGCTATTAACCCTTTCGATGGCATATCTGGCCACTCGAGCTAAAATTTAGTTGGTAATCTGAAACTGCTGTGTAAAATAACAAAATATCAATCAGGAGAATTTCAATTTTGCCATATACAAATATTTGTATTATACTTCTGACGCCAAAGGTAACTTTGCCAGTGCTGGCCGTGAACTAAATAGATGTAATCTGATCTATAATCTTACTCTGACCAAAAATACTCTCAAATCACAATACATGTACATGTATATTGATCTTTTGGACTGACCGAAAATGTCCACTACATTTTGGGCATACTCTAGCAAAAGGGGGGCTTAATGCATCTCCATGATGTATGATACCAAGCAAGTCATCATATGATTGCGGATCCATAGAGTCAGTTTTTTTCTAACAACTGACTTAATCACGAGGTAGACTGGCCCATTGACATACAGAAAATTGACCAATAGCGAAAAGTTTCAGCCCAGGTCAGCCTGTGCAGGCTGACCTGGGTCGATACTTTTCACGAATGCATTAAGCCCCCTTTTCACAGAGCATGGCTCATTTATTTGATGCTTGTAAGGTTTTTTTGTTTTTTGTAAAGAAGAAAATTTGAGGTATTGTCATAGTCCTTTTGATGTCTCCCTAGTTGTCACAAGAAAAGTCAGTATTTACTTATATCATTGTCATTTCTGGATATATTTACTCAAGCTAGTTATTAAACCTTTGCCACACAATCCTGACTTTTAATGACCCTGAGAAAGGAGCCTTTTGAAAACAATGGGAAAAGGAGAAAATGCTGGTAACTAGCATTTTCTCCTTTTCCCACAATGTTTTCTACCCTTCCCCAAAAAATTTCAATTTTTGAATGTGCATTTATTTTGTTGGCTGCAAATGCTTTTAATTTCAGTCAAGTCTAAAATTTTGTCATTTGGTAAAGAGTTAAATATAAAATAGAGAATCTATACCAGAAGGCAGTGTAGGTTAAGATAAGATTGCAAAGATTGTGTAGTCTTATCTTTGGTCAGATGTTGTCAGAGATATTCTGGAAAAAAAGATGACTAGTCTTGATAATGTAGCATAGAGGTCTAGGCTGTGGATTAAAATATATTTGGAAAAGATTGCTTGGAATAAGTGATTGCTCCGTGCCCCTCACTGTTTATTACACAGTTGCAGAATGATGTTTTTTCCCCACAACATTTTGTCGTTTGTAATTGTTGTACTAGTATTTGGTAGGACATGAAATCTCCAATTTAGTGATGAGTTATGCTGTGATAAAGGAAAAGTATTTTGTACCTTGTTCCATTTTGATCAGGTTTTCAATAAACTAGTGAGGATCTTCAATTTGCCAGTGGGAACACAGTCTATACAGGTTGGAAGGTCAAACAACAGGGTGGATATAGAACCTTACTTAACCTGGATTGTAGCCATGATGGTATGTTGTGTGCGCCTTATTTCATTAACTCAGGCAGAGTTGCAGCTGGATACTGATTTATGTTGATTCTCCTTATTTAAGCCTTTGCCAAATGATCAGTATCTTTATCCGTGGAAGAAAGTCTTTGAAAAAATTGTGGGAAAGGGAGAAAATGCTAGTATTGAGCATTTTCTCCTTTTCCCACAATGTTTTCTACTCTTTCAAAGACAATTACCATTATTTTAGCCATATTTAATTTGCTGTTTGCAAATGCTTTTAATTTGGAAAAGTGTTATCATTTGATAAAGAGTAAAACAAATAGAAGATATTTGGGGTTTTTTTTTCAGTAAAAGGTTGAAACTTATGTCACTGTGTGAACATCACTGGTAATATTTTCACGATCGGTGCAGCCACAAGTGAAAATATTACCGATGATGTTTACGAGATGAAATGAATTTCAATCTTTCACCAAAAAACCCCCAAATATTTTATTCATTTCATGCTTCTAAGCCAGTTTTTGTTGGTACTTTTGTCAAAATCCAGTACATTGTTTTTGGTAATTCTCCTTGGTGTAGCCCCCTTACATACGAACGTATTACGATATTACGTAAAGTGCAAAAAATGTAGGGTAAATGCACATAAACTATGTCATGTTTTCCCTTGCTTGAATGACACACGCTGTTAACCTAGGTAACTAGTCTTTCCACCTTCAGTTGAAGAGTTAGAAAATATGAAATGGGTATTTTTCGCTGGTTGAAACCATAAAAATATCAAACCATACTCCACTATTATTTCTCGATAAACTACAAAAAGGCATGAAATAAAGACTTTTTTTTGTTGTTGTTGTTTTCTTACAAATTTGTTCAGGCGGCAATGGCTTAAACATGACAATTGTAGTACTGCAATTATGTCTGAATAGATATTCGAAGATGATGTGATGTGTTTTGTGTTGTGTTTACCCAAAAATTGAGTACAGTTCCTTTATCTTACAGCAAGTAATGCCATAAGGACATTATGTATACTTAACTCTTTTACTGAATGACAAAATTTTAGACTGGTCTTGGAAGCATTTGCAGATGGCATATCAGATGTAGCTGAAATGATGGTAATTGTCCATGAAAGTGTAGAAGAACTTGGGGGAAAAGGAGAAAATGCTTGTTACCAGCATTTTTTTCCTTTTCCCACAAGGTTTTCAAAAGGCTGTTTTGTTAGGGTTGTTAAACGTCAGGGATTGCATGTTAACCCTTTCACAAGCCCTGGTTTTCATGTGTCTGCAGTACAAGTCTTTTGAAAACACTGTGGGAAAAGGAGAAATTGCTCGTAATGAGCAATTTTTCCTTTTCCCACAGTGTTTTTAACCCTTTTTGATAACTTTCTGCCATTTTCATCAAATTTAAAATTGTCGTCTGCAAAGTCTTTCAATTTGGACCAGTCCAAAATTTGTCGTTTGGGAAAGGGTTAAAAGAGTTAAAAGATATTATAAATGTTAAGGTGTAAGATGAAAGTATCGTGTTCATTTCCCGGTTGATGCAACTCTTATTACGCTAAATCCTTAAAAACCACAAATGTTATGTAATATTTTTGATATGATATTCAATATTTCTCTATTACCAAATGACAAAATTTTGGACTTGTCAGAATTCAAAGAAATTGCAGATGACAATTTGAATATGGCTAAAATGATGGAATTTGTGTTTGATAGGGTAGAAAACATGGTGGGAAAAGGAGAAAATGCTGGTTACCAGCATTTTCACCTTTTTCCACTATGTTTACAAAAGCCCTTGATCTTAGGGTCATTACAACTCAGGATTATGTGATAAAAAGTTTAGTCATTTGAAAATTCAATAAACACAGTTGTGCATGACTGACACTGGTTACTGGAAAATGAAAGCAAATCCTATGATTCACATATTTGATCATAAATATGCTCTCAGGAAAGAAGTGCAAATTATGTATATATGAAGAATAGCCTTGAAATTATGTTTGAGTTATGCTCCGGCAAGAGGAGGCTTAATGCATCTCCGTGATGCATTTGCAAACCAAGTCATCATCTAAATATGTATCTATAAAATCCATTTTTTCGAACAATCGACTGAATCATGAGGTAGACTGGTCCTTTGACATGCAGAAAATGGACCAAAAGTAAAAACTTTTGACCCAGGTCAGCCTGCACAGACTATGCAGGCTGACCTGGGTTGATACTTTTTGCAGATGCATTTAGCTCCCCTTTTACAGAGCATGGCTGATTTATTTGGTTTCATTGTTTTCCTCCTGATTTTAAATATCCAATGGGATCAATGATTGCGATGCTGTATGTCTATTATGAACAACTGTGGTAAAGCTCAAACTGAGATTATGGAAGAGTGTAGACCAAGATCATTTGGATGAATATGTATGATGGTCAAAGTCTACTTTCTTTTGCATAAGGCATGAGAGGCTATAGAAACTTTTGGTTAACTCTTTCCCAAACAACAAAATAAGGGAACTTTTCAAATTCAAAGCATTTACAGATGACAAAATGAAATTTGTTTTTGGAAGGGTAGAAAACATTGTGGGAAAAGGAGAAAATGCAGGTTACCAACATTCTTTCCTTTTCTGACAACGTTATTTAAAGCTTTCTTTCTCAGGTTTGTTAAAAGTTAGGATTGTGTGTTATAGGATTAAGAGAGACCTTTTCCCTAACTCTTTACCATTTGACAAAATTTTAGACTCATCCAAATTCAAAACATTTTGAGAAGATAATTTAAATGTTGTTGAAACTGGGATTTGTCATGGAAAGGATGGAAAACATTGTGAGAAAAGGAGAAAATGCTTGGTACCTCTCATGATGTTTTCAAAAGCCTTGTACCTCAGGGTTGTTAAATCTCAGGGTTGCATTGTAAAGGTTTAAAGTGGTTTTCAGTTTCATAATTATTTCAGGTACAGGTGAGATTTATTGCTACCTTTTAATGTTGACATCAGCAAAAGTTGTTTCTGTATATTACAGGGTGGGGGTTCAGAGGTCCAAGACTATGTAGATAAGATGTTCAAGATACTTCATACATTTTACCATCCATCAAACCTTGGCAAATGGAATGTAAGTACATGTGTCTCTCTGCTTCTCTGTAAAAGTGTTCATGTTTGTGTCATGTCAAGAAAAAGGCCGGCAAATATTTGAATTATGAAACACCTTTGTCTGGCACTTTGACTTCCAGATTCCTAATTGGTTTGTTATTTAAATAGTCAGCAGTTTACCAGATGGCCATGATATAGTGCTACCGCACCCACAGGTATTAAACTGTTGACCTCTGGGTCTCTGTGTGTAACATCGATCCTGTTATATTTTCTGGTATAGTTGAAGACAGTTCTCCACAATAGTCTAGGGAAAAAAAAACTAATCCATCTATCTGTACCGAACATAAAACATACTTTCAAAGTCACTTATGGCTTCACAGCAGGAGCATAGACAATACATTGTTCAGTAGAAGTAGAATAACTTCTGTAGCCGAAAGATTGTAAGCCAGGGTCGAACTAGATAATCCCTTGTTTTGACATTGCGGAAAGAAAGCCTTTAACTCTTTACCAAATGAAAAAAATTTAGACTAGTCCAAATTGAAAGCATCTGCAGATGACAAAATAATTACAACTGAAAAATGGAAATATATTCTGGGAGAGGTAGAAAACATTGTGGGAAAGGGAGAAAATGCTGGTTACCAGCATTTTCTCCTTTTCCTACAATGTTTTCCAAGGGCTTCTTTCTCAGGGTTGCTAAAAGTCAGGATTGTGTGGTAAAGGGTTAACAAGAATGATACAAAAGGAGTAAATGTCAGTAACTACCACTTTTTGCTTCAACCACAATGTTTTCATCTGTTTCAGAAAAAACCCAACATTTGAGCCACATTTAATTTGTCATCTTCAGATGCTTTCAGTATAGACCAATCTAGGATTTTGTTGTCTTGTAAAGAGTTAATCCTTTACCGAATGACCCTGAGAAAACAGTGTGGAAAAAGAACATGATGCTTGCCAGCATTTTCTTCTTTTTCCTGTAAGGTTCTCTCTACTTTTGGAAAGAAGTTAGATCATTTTAGGCAAACTTAATTTGTAGTCAGCAAATGCTTTCAGTTTGGACCAGTCTTTACCCTTATCCCGCTAAATAAGTGAAAGGAAGCTTTCAAGCTGAAAGTAAAAACCCAGATTCTGCTGTTTCAAAAGTATTTTTTCGGGAAAGATATCGCCATATCAGACAGTGTAGATACAAGATCAGATTGCATGTTCTGTGCAGTGTGATCTTGATCTACACTGTCTGCAAAAGGTCATAGCAGGTTAAGAGATTTGGGGGTCTGATAAAGCCTAGGAGTTAAGAGATTTGGGGATCTGGTAAAGAGCTAAGCCTTTACCAAACGATTCCTTCTTTCAATGACACTCAGAAAGAACACTTTTGACAACATAGAGGGAAAGGGAAAAACTGCTGACAACCAGGCTTCTCTCTTTTTTCCCTAAACATATTCTATGCTATCAAAGTTGTGTGAGCCACATTTGATTTGTTGTCTTCAAATTCTTTTAGTTTGGTCAAGTCTAAAATTTTGTTGTGTGGTAAAGAAGTAATGGACAAAACCATGTTGGACCGTTTCTTTTACAGATCAAACTGAGCAGTCTACTGATGATGTTTCCAAGAATCTTTATCAATAGGCTGAAACGGTACGAGTATTTCTACCATTTCATCACTGCTTTCTCCAGAGCGTTTTTTTTTTTTTTTTTTTTTTTTTTCATTTTTGACACATATTGTACTCAACTTGTTCCACTGAAATTATTTAGTTGCATATCTTTTGACGCACTTAAATCGAAATCCATTTTCCAATTTTCTGACCAAAAATTATCATTGACGAATCTGAATTATAAATTTAACTGGTTCCCTAATGCAATCTCCATTATGCTCCACTGCTTAAGTGGGGACCAGTTGTATTGATAGCTGATTCTAAACGCAAGTGCTTTACGTCAGCCAATAAGCCAGGAACTGTTTAGTCTCATTGCAAGTGTAAACTGATACCTGTTGTATCTCCCAATAGACAAAGATCGATAACCGGCTACCAGTTTAATTTCATGCATCAAATAATCCATGGCTATGCCTTGTCGTAAAATGTCGTCCATACCAATGAAATAGTGACCTTTGACAACGGTTTTAGCACCAGAAAGAAGACAAGGTGATCTTAAAGGTAAACCTAACAAAATTCATGTCAGGTTACCAGTATTTTCTCCTTTTCTGCAATGTTTTCAAATGTTTTCTTTTGTAGAATAGTTAAAACTTTGGACTGTTTGGTAAATGATGAAAATAGTTGTGAAAACTACTTCAGTTAGTGAACATAAAGATACTCTTTATTCAGAAAAGTTAATTTCTAGATCAGATATTGTTTTAAAGCCAGCTCACACTTCTAGAGGTATGTAAAGGAATATACACAAAAATCGAAGTTAGATTGATGTAGGGCTTTTTTTTTTGACAAGAGAGTGTAGAACCCAAGTCTGGCTCTGGTGAAACCCATGAAAAACATAAATAGGTCAGGTGTCAGTGTGACGTAACTGAAATACTGTTGAAAGTGGCATTAACTACCATATATAAACAATAATCTCTAAGCCTTTGTCCTTATAGGGAGCGATATGAAAAGCCTAAATGGTACAACAAGACTCTAGAATCTCACAAACTAACTGACAAGGATGTAACAAGGTTTGTGGAGAGCATGAAGGACACTGTGTTCCTGAGTATGTTTAGTAAATATGGAAGTCAGGACTCGGCTGTGGCCCTGAGACACCTGTCTAACATGAGGCCAGAACTGATTGTACCCCCGTTATTGGAAAAGTAAGTAGTTTGTTTAGAATTACTTTTAACTTTGGAATAGCCTATCACAACTAAAATTTCTATGGTATAACTGTATGTCAAGAGCAGGTAGGATCGTCTTCACCCACCATTCTTAAGAATATTCTTAGTCTTATGCTGAAGAATGTTCTAGATTTGAAGGTAATACAACTTCTGATTGGCTAAACCAAATAGTTTAGCCAATCAGAAGTTGTGTTTCTTTCAAATCTAGAAAATTTTTGAGAATTAGACTAAAAATATTGCTAAGAATGGTTGGTGAGTACAGACCCAGAATGCAAAAAATGTGACATCAAATTTTGGACCTGGATGTTCGGATATCCTGGCAAAAATAAAGACCTGGACCTGGTTTCACGAATAAACTTAATTCTCTTATTTTACTCATATCTACTAATGGTCCCAGGTTGTGACGTAAGTTGAGTTTGTTCTTTGAGACACAACTCGGCAACACTAACAGATTGCAGTAACATTCTCGAATCCGAAGTTGACACTATGTTTCAGACTCAACTAATGTTAGTGAAATGCATCAGGAATAAGAAACTTAACCCTTTCCCAAACGACAAATTTTGGACTGGTCCAAATTGAAAGAGTTTGCAGACAACAATTTTAACTTTGATGAAAATGGCAGAAAGTTCTGAAAAAGGGTAGAAAATACTGTGGGAAAAGGAGAAATTGCTCGTTACGAGCAATTTCTCCTTTTCCCACAGTGTTTTCAAAAGACTTGTACTGCAGACACATGAAAACCAGGGTTTGTTTGGGAAAGGGTTAATAAGTTTTTGCAGGTTTGAGTGAAATAAGAGACTTAAGTTTTTTTCTTGAAACTAGGCCCTGTATTGTTTGTTTTTGGAAGATTTTGGAAAGTCATAAAGGCAGGGTTCATTTCTTGCTATTGGCTGAATATAGTTTTGACTTTGCTTACCTTCAAAAGATAACAGTGGCTTAAACAGAGTGTTCTTTTGCTGTACTGGTTTAAGGATAGGACTGGTACATTATCTGCCATGAAGTGCCAGAAATACCAAACAAAATATCACTCATACAAAACACCAGCTTAGGTGAAGTACAATAGACTACAGTGCTTTTGTTGGAGAAGGAGGATTTGCTCAACAAGCAGTCAACCTTTTCCCACTATGTTTTAGAATCAGTCAACTGCATGGTTGTAAAAAGTAGTATTTATATATGATCCAACTACCAAGCAATCTGAAATTCCAAGGCCTGAAAGGGAAATAGAGAAAATTCTCATAATCAGCATTTTCTCCATTTCCCAAAGTGTCTTTACCCTTGCAAAGACAAATCCCATCTTCATACACTCTCACTTTGGCAGTTGTCTGCAAATGCTTTCAATAATATTATAGACTGTAAGAATTGACTTGGCGGGACGAGGTGTACCTTTGACGTAAGTGGACCAGTTTATGTTTTATTTTAGTGACCTTGAGCCACTTCGTAATTATTTGTCGTAAATGTACATGAACACAGGCATCATAACAGTACTTTATTAATCCTTTAGGACTATTCACAATGATTTCCAAATAACCTATCGTACCTCAATCTGAAATGCTGTGAACTGTAACATAGCCCTCTTACAGCCTATATGAGTGAATCAAAAACTTTCCCACAATATTTTCAAATGTCTTTTTCCTCAGAGCCATTAAGACATGCAATTGTTTGGTAAAGGGTTTACGAAAAAAAAACCCCAACAACCAATCTTTGTTTTTCTTCATGATTAATTTTTGCATTTGTATAGAATGTATCCAGCCATGGAAACCCTTATAGAGCCCCACAGATTAATAGCCTGTATGAATTGTGTAGTGTCAGTGGTGAGACCAATGTTGAGTGCAGGGAAATGGTACCCAGAGGGAAAACTACATATACTCCCTCTTTTGAACCTTGCTTTGCCTGGGATAGATTCAAATGACTTCAAGAAATGTCTGGTATACACTTTATTAACTCAGCTTTTTAAGAAGATAGCCTGAAATATCTGGATAGCCATGTCCCCGTTGTCGTTTGATAATTTAGACATTTTTTCATATCTCTGTCATTACCTGAGATATTTGAATTTGGATATTTGTTAACTACATACAATAAAGGCAGGTAACCCTGAAATGTGTTGACTCAGTTAAAACAAGTTTTTGCCCAGAATATTCACTGAAAAAGCAACTAAAGCTTAGCACTGGCATCACATGTATTATATATTGATAAAGGTGAAGTTAGTTTACAGGTTTGTTACTTGAAGTTAAGCTGTCTTATTAGAACAATAAAATGGTAGCTACTTCTCTGAATCAGAAGCTTTTCACCATTAATTGATGACATTTCAAGCTTCTCAGACTGGGCCACGTTGGTCATTGGTGAAGGTCCCTCAAAGAAATGTTCCTAATTATTCTGGAACCAAATTTACAGTCTATCCACCTGTACAAAGGTGTATTATGTGCAGCAGTGTATTTGTAAGATGCTGATTGTTATAATTAATATGATATCCTTGTAAAAATATGGATAACCAGCAATACATGGACTTGTCTCAAAATAGTGTTAAAAAGGAGACATCACTTATTAGGAGCAACAGTATATTCAGAAGTCATCTGATTCAAGACAAAGAAAAAGGCATCTGTAGGACCTTTTGTTTTTAAATAAATTAAAATGAAATTTTCCAGCCAATAGTAATAATCCAAATGTTGCTGCTATCAAGTTGGGGAAAAATATCACCTTACCAGACAGTGTAGCTCAAAGATCAGACTGCATGTTCTGTGCAGTCTGATCTTGATCTACACTGTCTGCAAAAGGTCCTTGAGTTGTGCTAAGCAGCCTAAGGGTTAAAATCTTTTAGAATTTTATTTTTTGATCTATTTTTTCTTCACAGGTAACATTTCAGATGATTTCAACATTCGTATCTTTAGTTCCCATAGTGGATTGTTCTGAGGCTCCTCTAGTCAGAACTGATTTAACAGAGGTAAGTTTTGTGTTGCCCAAACAACAAATTTTGGACTGGTCCAAATTGAAAGAGTTTGCAGACGACAGTTTTAAATTTGATGAAAATGGCAGAAAGGTCTCAAAAAGGGTAGAAAACACTGTGGGAAAAGGAGAAATTGCTCATTATGAGCAATTTCTCCTTTTCCCACAGTGTTTTCAAAAGACTTGTACTGCAGACATGTGAAAACCAGGGCTTGTTTAGGAAAGGGTTAAACACTATGTTCAACATGATTTCAGTTATATCACACAGGCATCTATATGTGAACCATGCTCACTATAAAAGGGGGCTTATGGATCCATAATTATGTGATGACGTGTTTGGTATCATGGATAACAGAGATGCATTAACCCTCTACCACACAATGACGCCTTTTAACGACGCTGGGAAAGATGCCTTTTGAAAACATTGTGGAAAAAGGAGAAAATGCTGGTAACCAGCATTTTCTCCTTTTCCCACAATGTTTTCTACCGTATCAAGAGAAAATTGCACCATTTGAGCCACACTGAAATTGTCGTCTGCAAATGCTTTCGATTTGGACAAGGCTAAAATTTTGTTGTCTGGTAAAGGGTTAAGCCCCCTTTTCCCAGAGTATGGCTAATATATTTTTCAGGAGTAACTTTAATTAGTACTTCACACAAAATTCTTCCCTAGCAACTGGTTGCTTTCCTACATGAACATCATCAAGACAGTGGTCAGTGGTAAAAGAGGAGTGAAACATTTCTGATTGACTATCATCAGTCCTTTAAAAATATTCGGCCAATCCAGGAATTGACCTAGCAAGCTGATGGTTTTGAGCCCAGTGTGTTACCAACTGAGCAAATGGGTTTGGAACAGAAGTGATTTGGATGATTGTTGGTTTCATCCTTGACTGGACAGTCTAAGTTCAACAAAGGTTTTCCCCAATGCCTGGAGCATTGTAACCTCTGCCAAACTGAGGAAAGTTGGCTAATCATTGCTGGAAGGATATGAGCCCAAAAGAGTGCCAAATTAAACCCAATATACATTTGTAGTCTACAAATTGTTGGAATTTCAATATTGTTCTTGTCCAGAATTTCTTGGCATAGCAGACACTGTAGACCGCAGGTAGGACTGCCTGTTGTGTAATAATTCACTGAACACCCATGCAATATTCAGTCTTTGTCAATGTGAACAGTGAATCTGTTTGTGCTTACTTGAATGATTATACTTTATACTTTTTCTATAGGTAGAGAGTGAGTTATGCTCAGCCACAGCACAGTTTGAAGATTTTGTGCTGCAGTTTGTGGACAGGTAATGTGAACCCATGCTATAAATAAACTCATGGTACATGTATGTATTACAATCATAAAGCTGCAACAAAACCTAGCAGACAAATAAAAAAGTGCCCTGCTTAGGCAAACAGACTTAGGCATCTGACATGTCTATAGAAATGAGCCATGCTCTGTGAAAAGGGGGCTTAATGCATGTGCCAAAAAGTATTGACCCATGTCAGGCTGACCCATATTGACCCATGTCAGGCTGCACAGGCTGAGATGGATGGAAACTTTTTGCTGTTGGTCAATTTTCTGCATGTTCAAGGGCGGCTCTTCCTCCATATTCAGTCAATCATTAGACTAAATTGATTTTATGTATCCCTGATTATAAGACAACTTTTTTGGTATAATGCATCATTGAGATGCATTAACCCTTTACCACACAATCCTGACTTTTAATGACCCTGAGAAAGAAGCCTTTTGAAAATATTGGTAACCAGCATTTTCTTCTTTTCCCACAATGTTTTCTGCCCTTTGTAGGACAAATTTTATGTTTTGAGCGACATTTAATATGTTGTCTGCAAATGCTTTGAATTTGGACAGGTCTAAAATATTGTCGTTTGGTAAAGAGTTAAGCTCCCTGTTGCCAGTTCATATGCTTTAGATTCAGGTGATATACCTTCATAGGCATCCCAGCTCTGAATAGTCATTGATGGCAGCCAAAGAAATTTCTACAAAAAATGTGTTGCAGGATGAAAAAAAAAACTCTGTAGAATGTGATGATTTAAAATGATCTGTTAATTTTTAATAGTAGATGAAAAGATATATCTTTCTCTAGAGAATAAGTGAGTGATAGCTTTTGTCTTTTGGTCTTTACTCTTTACCAAACAGCAAACTGTAGACTGAAAACTAACTATGATTTGATAGGTGAGATTTGCCTTTGAATGGTTAGAAATCATTGTGGATAAAGGGTAAAATGTTGGTTACCTCTTTTCCAATGAAGAAATTGCAAATAAAGAGAAAAGCAATGTCTTCATCACTGTCTCCTTGTTTGTATCCATACCCACATTTTATCTCTTGTACAGATAACAAGATTTAAGACTTGTCCAAATTGAAAGCATTTCCAAACAGTATAGATTAGGCTAAATGAATGGGAATTATTTTGTAAAGGGTAGTAAGCATTGTGGTAAAAGGAGAAAATGGTGTTTACCAGTATGTTCTTCTTTTCCCACAATGTTCTTAAAAGCTTTCTTCCAATGGGGATGGGGTATAAAAATTACAATTGTTTGTAAATGGGTTTACCCTTGTACCCTTGTGGGGCTTAATTACATGAGCAGAAAGTATAGATGAACTATGCAGTCTGATATTAGATCTAAACTGTCCACTTCTTTGCTAGATATTCTTACAAAACACCATTGAAATTGCAATGTCTTTATTACTTATGTCCATATCATTTGAGCCATGCTCTGGCTAAAGGGGACTTAATACATCTCTGTGATCCATGATACCAAGCAAGTCATCATATAATTATGGATCCATAAAATCCATTTTGTCTAATAACCAAATCACGAGGTGGACTGGTCCTTTTAGATGTAGAAAATTAGTTAAAAGCGAAAAGTTTCAGCCCAGGTCAAGCTGACCTAGGTTGATAAATTTTGTAGATGCATTAAGCCCCCTTTTCACAGACCATGGCTCACTTACAATGCAATGCAAGGGTTAACCTGTGCAAATTTAATCTCCTTTTCTATTGAAGCCTTTAAGATTGAGCAGTGGGGGAATGGACATTTTAAAAATGTTGATAGAAAACTTTTCTCCCTTTAAGCCTATGTTGTGGTACCTATTAAAATTGTCTCTGTGAGACAGGGCTAATAAGAGCCCACAACATATGTTTTAGGGGAGGAACAGTGTTTATGGGATTGGAATTCCAAGATTCTCAAGTCTGATTTTATTATTTTGTTTGCATTGGAAAAGTGAAAAAGAAAGTCAACCACAATGGTAGAGGTAATTGTATTAAATGAGCCATGCTCTGTGAAAAAAGGACTTAACACATCGCAAAAGGTATTGACCAAGGTCAGCCTACACAGTCCACGCAGGCTGACCTGGGCCAAAACTATGTGCTATAGGTAAATTTCCTGAATGTAAATGGACCAGTCTTCCTCATGATTCAGTCAGTTGTGAGACAAAATGGACTTATGGATCCCTAATTATGTGATGACTTGCTTGTTATCAAGCATCACAGAGATTCATTAAGTCCCCTTTTACCAGTGCATGACTCATTTGAATTTATATAGTTACTCACTATTTTTTCCCTGATCTCCTACAGCAAGGAGTTGAAAGGGTATGAAAAATTGAAGACAGATATGGAGAGAAAAGTTAGGGAGTTAAATACTGAATCATTGTAGAATTCTCAACTTGATCGAGAAAAGTGCCCAGGAACATGTTCATGGGAACCAGGACAGATTGAATCCAGAGCAAACCATGGTAGAGATAGGACTTGCTTCAACCTTCACCTCTGTTTTACAGCAATGTTCAGCACCCATATATACGGTAATTCTTTCTTAACCCTTAGAGTGCTGAATTCATGAAATAAACCTTTTCAGTGTAGAAAAACTTATGAAATATCGTCATTTCAAGGTTGTTTTAGCCAGAAGATGTAATGAAGTAGCTGACAGTGTAGATCAAAGATCAGACTGCACGTTCTGTGCAGTCTGATCTTGATCTACACTATCAGCAAAAACAACTTAAGTTGGTTCCAGTGCTTTAACTCTTTACCAAACGACAAATTCTTAACTCTTCCAAATTGAAAGCATCTGCAGACGACAAATTTGAAAATGATACAAATGAGCCAAAGTTCTTTGGTAAGGTAGAAAACATTGTGAGAAAAGGAGAAAATGCTGGTTACCAGTATTTTCTCCTTTTCTCACAATGTTTTCGAAAGCCTTAACCTTCAGGATTGTTAAACCTCGGGATTGTGTGGTAAAGGGTGAAGGGTTAACATTTTACATGTAATGGATCATAAGGCACTTTTTACCTATAGATCAGAGTTCACAATACATACATTATACTATGCTGTAAAATTTTTCCTGGAGCTTAACTAAAAATTTATTTGCCTTGAGCTAAGTGGGAAAATTTGATAAGTGCATGATCAAAGGTTGAGCAGGATGTCAAATTTTGCCCCATACAGCGAGAAGCAAATATCAACCACAGGAAGGCTACTACAACATATTTCTTTATGATATTCTTTAAAAATTTCAACAACAAAATATTGAAATTATTACTGTAGTTTTCAAAAAAGATAAGAAATTAAAAAAAAGAAGAAGAAAAATACTAGTTTATTGGGTGATAATGAATGGTGGCTGAATAGTATGATTGAACATTTAAATATGCAAATATAACATGGCATCATATTTCGGACCATTAAGAAGGATGGAGCCAACCTCAGTGGTTTTGTGGGTAAGGCAATGGATTTTTAATGAGAAAATTGCCAGCAGCTCTTTGTCATAAATGTCCTTGGACAAGGCATTGCAGAGCCCAATATTAGTACTTTTGAAACAGAGGAAATGCATGAAGTAGCTGTCACAGTGATATGGTAGTAATAATGTTTCAAACAAACAAGTTATAAATTCAGTGCTTTGAAGGGGTAATGTTCTGTTCTTTGTGCTGGTACTCATTCAATGATGCATAGGTTAAGTAACTTACGGTTTTTAAGTTTCAATTCTTGCTTCATCAGTTTCTGTAGAGAATTGATGACAGTCATTGCAACAGAATTCATTCCTGTTTCTCTGCTAAAACACTGGTTGGATTCTTTGTATGTGAGAAAGAACAGGTGGTATGGGAAAGAGTGTAGTGTTTATGGTTGACTATTTAGGTCCTAATAAACCAGAGCTCCCGATAAGAAGGAGTGATGGCATTTTAAATCCATTATTTCTCATCTAAAAAAAACATATGCATATGTTGTGGGTACTCATTACAATCGTCTCGATGAGACGATTCTACTGAGTACCCATAATATAGGGTTTTGTGGAGAATAATTAATATTTTCAGTTTTGAAATCAAAACCACTCCCTCTATCTAGAGCTCTGTCAACTATCATAATAGTATTGACATTGGAGAAATTGTCATTACAATAATATTTTAGGTATTATTTCACTACAATGCTGGAATAATGAACAGTGTTTTTTGCCGTTTCAAAGACAACTCACAGAATATGAGTCCTATTTTGCCTGATTTCTTCAAATGCTACTGCTTTTGACAAGTGTAGAATTCTGTAGTTAGGGAAGAACTAGAAAGTTCAGGATGTTTCAATCTCATTTACAGTCTGCATTGAGAAGATTACACTCCTTCATAGTCACGTCTGTGTTTGAGAGTAAAGTTGGTGGAAGATTTGCCTCAAATCTAGTCAGGGCAGCTGTCAAGGTATAGTAGCACATAGAAATAGTTGTATCCATGGATGAAATGATGATAAGGGAAGCTTTCCATTCTTACAGTTTTTATAGTATTTACAAAGCAATCTACTGTATCGTTGTCAAATGATTTTACTATTGCAGTAAATGGATATGGCTATAAAGCTGGGCTTGAAATATGCTAGCTGTTTTCAAAGGGATAGTGTCACAGCCCTGTTGTTGTCTGCAGCCTAGCTTTATTACCCACATAGAGTGCTCGTTTTTAAAATATCAGATGCCTCAATCTGGCATTGAGGTTAGAATAATTTAGTGCTTTGTAGCAACTGAAAAATCTATTTCATTTATATAGCAAAGTATCAGGTAGCGGTTTAGGGATAAGGTTAAGCCTAAGTGTGTGTTGCACAGTAATAGTGGCTTTTGTAGACAATGAAGGCCAGTAGCAGACTATGCAAATAAGGTAGTCTGAGCTTGGATCTACATTGTTTGCTTTACTAAGGCACTTTTACTCAACCTTTTACAACACAATCCTGAGTTGTAACGACTCCCAAGGAAAAGGACCAATGAAAACATTGTGGGAATAGAAAATGCTTGTAGCTAGCATTATCTCTTTTTCCCACAGTGTTTTCTACCCTTTCAAAGAAACATTTCCTAAGTTGTGCAACGTTTATTTTGTCGTCTGTAAATTTGGACCAGTCTAAATTTTGGTTATTTGGTAAAGAGTTAAAACAGTTTTAAATTTGCAATATCATTTTTGTCTTCTTTCCTCACTGATAAAATCTATTTTGTTTTCTTAGCATTCTTTTTGTGAAGTGAGTCACCCAGCTGTCAAGAAATACATTTATCAACATTGTAAACACTCATAATTGTGTTTGTAACACATTTAATATCTTTATTTTTGATTGGTGATTTTTCAGGCTAAACCAGAAGAAGCATTGAAAAAGTTTATGGACAAGATCTGTGATGATCTACTTCAACACATCAAATCACGTAAGTCAGTCAGATTTATGAATCCATGCATTCAGCAGTATGTCTGCATTGAATGGCTATGAAAGTTTCTGCGTTACCAAGAGGGAACTTCGGGAATTTTGGTTTGAGTTTGTGGGCTTTGCACAGTTTGATTATTTTTTTTTAATCAGATGGAAAGATGGTATAGGAACCAAATTGAAAGTACTTGCAGACGACATTTGAAACTTTACTGAAATGATTATATTTGTCTTTGAGAGTCAGTTTACTACCAAGCATCTTGTTAATGAAATATGAAAATGATTGCATTGGCTCTCTTCTGTCTTGCTTCAGATTATATATTGTTTATATTTAGATATGCCAGCCATTGCTCTTTTATTTCTTTCAGATGAAGATGTTTTAACCAGTGAGAACTTGGATGATGGGTTTTTATGGAATATGCTTATGTTTGCACAGGTAATTGTCATCTTTTACAGAAAAAGACCTAGGGGTGGCTGAGTTGAGTTTTTTCTGCAATGTAGATTAAGATCAGACAGTAGAGCTCATACCTAATAATCTCAATGTTCTATTTGATTGTGTGGTTTTGTATCCACTTTCAATGTAAATATGTATCTTTGTGTTTTTCACTCTAAGATGAAAGTACAACAGATGATTTTGTTACATGATTGGTACCATAAAAATGACTTATCCTGCAGAAAATACATTATCAAGAATGATAAATGTTTCATTTTTGCATACTCTTTACCAGATGACAAAATTTTAGACTTGTCTATATTGAAAGCACTTGCACACAACATAAGAAGTGTGTTCCAATGATAGAATTTGTTTGTAGAAATGAAGAAAACATTGTGGAGAAAGGAGAAAATGCTGGTGACCAGCATTTTCTCCTTTTCCCACTATGTTTTAAAAAAAACTTTTATGGGGGTTAAAACTTGGGATTATTTGGCAAAGAGTTAATAGCATGCAAGGAAAAGGAAAATTTTTTTGTTTTGATGTAAGATGGCGATATATGTCATTTGTTATCACCAAGATACAATATTTTTACTACTTAGATGTAGCTAAAACGGTGGCAGTTGTCTTTGAAAGGGTGGAAAACATGTTGGGAAAAGGAGGTTAACAGCATTCTCTTCTTTTCCCGTAATGTTTCAAAAGACCTTTTTATCAAGGCTGTTGAAATATGGTATTGTGTGGTAAAGGAATTAGCATCATGTAAAAAGAATCTTTTTATTTTACAGTTGGTGCGATGTGATGGTGCTAAGTTACTTCCATATAAGGACAAACTACTGGAGATATTCCCAACAATTTTGAGGATACATTGCGTCCAGGGTTATGAGATTTCTGGGCAGGCCATTAGATACCTACTCAGAGCCCTTACCTTGCTCTATCCAACCAACTTCAAGAGTATCCCAGGATCCTTTGATTTGCCTGTGTCAGAGTACTTGGCCATAAGGGTAAATTTTTCTCTGTTTATCTGTTGACTAATGATCCCTTGTTTTTACCACCATTTGGAAAAAGAGTTTCAAAGCATCATGAGAAAAGTAGAAAAAGCTGGTAAACAGTATTTCAGCCTTTTTCATCAATGTTTTTGATGACAAATTTGATTGTTTAGGCCACTTTGAATCTATTGTCTGCAAATGCTGTCAAATGTAGAAGGTAGAAATTTTGTCCCCAGGTAAATATTAAACTCCTAAATCCATACTTAACTTGCAGTATTCCAGTGAACAAAGCAGAATTGTTTACCTAGATTTGCTAAGTTGAGACAACTTTATGTCACAGTATCTTAACATAATGGTTAGTGTAGATAAAGAATCACACTGCACAAAATAAACAGTGATCTGCACTGTCTGCTAATACAACTATTGTGAGACATGGAGGGGTTGCTTGTTACATATAATTTTTTTTGGTAATCTTTGGTAGAATTTTATATCCCACGCAAAGAAATGGGTTTGCAGTGATATACTGGAATAAGGTTAATGTTTTTCGATAAGGGATATCTTTGTGCATAAATAATGTCACAATATAAACTCCCAATTCTCATGTTATCACATGCATGAAATCTCAAACATAGCTGATTGCTGCCTTGTAGC
The DNA here is from genome assembly GCA_945859785.2 of Tridacna gigas. Taxonomy (NCBI): domain Eukaryota; kingdom Metazoa; phylum Mollusca; class Bivalvia; order Cardiida; family Cardiidae; genus Tridacna; species Tridacna gigas. Next base: position 36,854,750 of record OX244029.2, read on the forward strand.
ATTTGGTGTAATATGTTGTTCATATGAAGACTAATAATGGTCAACCAGTTTAATCCACTGACATGGCATCTGATGGGGTGGGTATTTTGTCACCCTGTGACAGTTCTAGTGTAATCCACTTGACCCTGTGCCAAATAATGTCCAGTTTTAATGACCCTTAGGGAAAAGGCTTTTAAAAATGTTGTGGGGAAAGGAGATAATGTTGTAAACAAGAATTTTCTCCCTTTCCCACAAGTTTCTGTATTATTTTAAAGACAGAAGTCCTTTTTTGAGCTGCATTGAAGTTGTTGTCTGCACATGCTTTCAATTTGGACAATTCTAAAGTTTTGTTGTTTGGCAAGAGTTTATTTCTCAAAGTCATTAAAAGTCAGCATTGTGTAGCAAAGGGTTTAATAAAATTAAGTTTATCTTTTTTTTTTTGACATTGAACAGGATTGGGCATTACCAGGTGACATAGATAACCTAGGATTAGAGTGGCATATTCCATCACAAGAAGAAATGGAGTTCACGCAACAGCTCCTTGATAAACTTCTTGTGCCAGAACTCGAAGCTATCAAAAATATCAGTGCTGAAAACCCAATGCAAAGGTAGTGATTTTTTATTAGCTGTGCTCGTTTTGAAGAAAATGCTGAGATACTGCTATAGCCTTGGCATCTGCGTGGTCATTGTGCGAAAACTTTGATATTTTGTAATATTTCTGTTATTGCTGAAGATATTTGCTTCAGACTTTATCATATTGTTAACTATCAAAAGGGGAACCTGTAGAACAAGGGCAGGTAACCATTAAAGTATTTTTGACACAGTCATGCTCCCTTTTCAACTTAAAAATTTTCACTGAAAGGCAAGCAACCGCAGCTGAGCATTGGCATCAGCATGCGGTGCTCTTGTGTCTTTTCTGTCATGAAAAAGGTAGAGTTGGCTTTCAGTTAAGTTTCTAACTTCCTGCAGATGAACTTTGTATCTTTCAGTGGACGGCTACTTGTAGTAGACAGCTGAGAAATACTATGTCAGTCACTCAGTATGGTAGTTTGAGAATTTAGAATTAAGATTTAATTGATTAACTCTTTACCACACGATCCCACGTTTTAACAACCCTGAGAAAGAAACCTTTGGAAAACATTGTGGGAAAAGGAGAAAATGCTGGTAACCAGCATTTTCTCCTTTTCCCACAATGTTTTCTACCCTACCTAAAACAAATTTCTATTTTTGAATAACATTTGTTTTGTCCTCTGCAAATGCTTTTAATTTCGACTGGTCTAAAATTTTGTCGTTTGGTAAAGAGTTAAAACCCTTTACCGCATTGTCTCGAGTTTTAAAGACCCTGATGAGGAAGACTTGAAAAGATTGTGGGTAAATGAGAAAATGCTGGTAACCAGCATTTTCTCTTACCTCACAATATTTTCCACCATCAAAGATAAAATTCAGCTTTGGAGGCACATTTAATTTTTGGTCTAAGAATACATACTTTCAATTTGGACAAGTCTTTGGTAAAGAGTTAAGGGTGGTCTACGTGTTTCCAGTGCTGATGTAGTGTATGCGATTAGATATTTCAACAAAGGACAGAACATTTGCAAATCATGCAGTGCTAAATATATCAGTTCAATGCAATTTCTCAGTTTATGTAAAGGCCACTGGCCTAACATACAAAATATGTACAGTAATTCACCTAATTAACACTCCCTTCCCAATAATATTACTTACGCCATGCACCCCAGCGCATTAATTAGGTGAAATATGGTAATTGCAAATGTTTAAAATTTGACTTGCCAGTGAATATGAAAATACAATCCACTAAAACTCACAAAGATTTTTATCTTAAAGCTTCACTAAACAAGGGGATGGTATAAATCCAGGATCAGAATGGACATCCTGTGCAGTCTTATGTTAGTCATTTATGTCCGCAAAAGTCTCTGTTTTTGCCAATGGTTTCTGATAGGGTTAACCCTTTATCACACAATCCTGGATTGAAACAATCCTGAGAAAGAAAGATTTTGAAAATATTTCGGGAAAAGTAGAAAATGCTGCTAAATTTCTCCTTTTCCCATATTGTTTTTTATCCTTCTTAAAGCAAATTTTAATTTTTGAGTCTTATTTATTTTGTCTACTGCAAGTGCTTTCAGGTTGGACAAGTCTATAAAATTTTGTTATTTTTTAATCCATGTAGTGATATCCCTTCTTAACTCTTTGCTAAGCTTTATTGCAGAGATTTTTATTGTATGAATGCTTCTTACATAATTTTCAGAGAGGAGCTGTTGAGACGCCTGAACAACATTCTTGAATGTTTGAATGGTGCTGGAGCTGTACTGCCTATGTGGGAAGGTAGTTCTCTGTCTCTGTAAGGCAATTTATCTTTTTTTCTGCTTTCTCAATAAAATTAAAACTCCTCTGATATTTAGTTATATTTTAGATACATGTATAAATTTTGTCTTGCTCAAATAATATTGTAGTGAACTCAAACCTTTCCTGGATAATCAACCAGTGGAACAAGTGAGATTGACCTCCTAAGCCTACTGGCTGTTGAACAAAGGGTCTCACATTCAAAACACACTTGTAGGAACTTAGAGTAATAACTGAGCTGTTTCCCAAACAACAGCGGGGTTTAGCGGCGCAGGGGAAGAACGGTTTTAAAAACGTTGTGGAAAAAAGAAGAAAATGTTGTTTACCAGCTTTTCTTCTTTTTCGGCAATGTATTCCTACCTTTTGAAGACAAATCCCATCATCTGATTTATATTCAGTTTGTTGCTTGCAGATTTTTTCAGTTTTGAAAAGTGCGAAATTTTGTTTTCTAGCAAAAGAGTTAACTCTTTGCCAAACAACAAAATCTTAGACCTGTCCAGTTGAAAAACAATTGCAGATGACTAATTAAATACAAATCAATCAATGGGACTTGTCTTTGAAAGGTTAGAAAACATATTGGGAAAAGAAGAAAATGCTTGTTAACAGCATTTTCTTCTTTCCCATGATGTTTTCAAAAGCTTTTTTTCTAGAGGGTTGTTAAAACTCGGGATTGTTTGGTAAAGGACTAATATAGATGGCTGCTCAATAGAAGTGTCTGATTGTGTTATTTTCATAAAAAATGCTGTATGAAATGTTTTATTGGCTTGTCTGTTTCCTTAGAAAACATTGACATATTGTCGTAGCTGTGATATTGTTCATGTTGTTGTTGTTGTGCAAAAACTTTGACATTTTCTGATACCTATGTTATTACTTAACCCTTTCTCAAACGACAAATTTTGGACTGGTCCAAATTGAAAGAGTTTGCAGACGACAATTTTAAATTTGATGAAAATGGCAGAAAGTTTTCAAAAAGGGTAGAAAACACTGTGTGAAAAGGAGAAATTGCTCGTTATGAGCAATTTCTCCTTTTCCCACAGTGTTTTCAAAAGACTTTTATTGCAGACACGTGAAAACCAGGGCTTGTTTGGGAAAGGGTTAAGATATTTACTTCAAACTTGTGCTAGCTGTTGACTTTCAAAAGTGGAATACATACTAAAACCCTTGAAATTATTCAGAAACATTCATGCCTTTTTTTCTCAAGCTGTTTCAAAGAAAATATTGACGTAATGTCATAACATTCTGTTGTTGTCTGCACTTTGATGTCATGCAAAAAAATATCTCATGAGCTGGTTGTAAAATATGAACAGCGGAATTCATACCATCAATTTCATTTTGGACACAGTTATGCTGCTATTTGAACTCGAGAATTGTTACTGATGTAAAGCAACCCCAGCCAAGCATTGGCACACCCATGTGGTGCTCTTGTTATTCTAGTATTTGCTATGGCAATAAGAGACACATTCAACTTCTACTGAGGTGTCTGTGGTTGTGAGGTAGAACATTAACCTCACAACCACAACCTCACAACCATAAGGTCCTGAGTTTGATTCATAGGAGTGGGTCTCAAATTTGGGGCTGTTCATTGATGCACACATTGGGTGCAAGTACTGGTTCCAGGAAGCAGAATTGAAAGAGATTAGTATTAGTTGCAAGAACTTGTTTCTCAATCAGTGTAAAAGAAATAGGTTTCAGTAGGTTTCAATTAAATTGACTTTTACTGTTTACAGAGTCGAAAGCCAAGTTCCACTATCCAGGTTTACCTGCAGTAAAACTTGTGGCATAGATGCAGGTAAGAGGACTATTTCTCCTCATTGCATTTGACCGTTTCATTTATTCAGCACTCTAAGGGTTGAAATCTATATCGTTGGTGCTTGTTAGAATTATCTACTTGACAAGGGCTAATCATAGCTGAAGAAACTGACTGTGTCTGAAAGAAAATTTCTGTTCTAATTTTGAAATATTACTGAGTGTTCTTGTTTGATGAGTGTCCTTGAATCAATGATTTTTGTGTATATCTGGTACTGTGTGTAGGTTGATGAAGCCACATAGTATTTCAGCTCTTAAGCTTACCAGAAGTATTTATTTCTAGGTAATATTCTTTCTCAAAAACTGCAACTGACTATTGCCATCTGCAGTAATTACTACCCAACTACCAGAACTAGGTCATGCCATTTTTGTTCAAGAAGCTCCCCAGCATGTATTGTTTTGAATGCTCCAGAATGTTGAGAGTATTATGGAAGTCATAGTTTTTACATGAAAATTTTCAGAAAGGATATTTTTACTAAGGCAAGAACTTTCTACTTCAGTTTGTCTAAATTCTTAATTTTGTCATGTTGTTTCCCTGTCATCATCTATCATCACTGAATACAGACACTCAGGGCTACATGTATATTATTGATTTCAGAGGTGACAATTCTAAATGGACAGAATGTTAGAGCAACTGTGACAGAGGCTGTAAGACCTTTACTGTGTAAGTTACAAGCCTTTTTTAAAATGAGCTGTGCTCTGGCAAAAGGTAGCTTAATGCATCTCCATGATGCATCATACCCAGGAAAACATCACACAGTTAGGGATTCATAAAATCCATTATGTCAAACAAACAGCTGTATCATGAGGCAGACTGGTCCTTTGACTTGGACAAATCTTAAGTTTTGTTATAAAGAGCAAACAGTAACTCTGAAACCTGTATTATACCTTTAAAGTTGTTTTGGCCAGATTGTCTTAAAAAAAAATGCAAAGTGAAGATTCAGAATCGGGCTATATATTTTGTCTAGATCTAAATGGCCAGTATGTGCAACTTAGTTTGTGCTTAGCTCTTTAACCCTTTTACCAAACAATCAGGTCTTTTAATGATCCTGAATAAGACGAGTTAAGAAAAACATTGGAGACGCACAGGAGAAAATGCTGGTAACCAGTTAAAGACAAACCCCAACATTTGTTGTCTGCAAATGCTTGTAATTTGAACAAGTGTAAAATTTTGTCATTTGGAAAAGGGTTAAGGGTTACTGTAAATGTAGCTTGTACTATTTTGAATTTTGATCTACTGGTAAGGTTAACAGTAATACCATTGCAGTACAACTGCAATGAATGTACCAGAAAATGGCAAACATGGGCAAATTAACCATTGGGAGAGAAATAAAGAGAAAAAGAGAGAGAGCAAGAGGGTAGGGATGGGAGATCTTTCAAATGCCATATGGAACGTTAAAGACCCACTAGGTATCAAATGTAAACACTCTATGGTCAAATTGCAGATATATCTAATTCAGACCATTTAACTCTGTACCACATGACAAAATTTTATACTCTCCAAATTGGCAGACGACAAAATAAACATGACTCAAAAATTGAAATTTGTTTTGGGATGGGTAGAAAACATTGTGGGAAAAGGAGAAAATGCTGGTTACCAGCATTTTCTTCTTTTCCCACAATGTTTTCAAAAGGCTTCTTTCTCAGGGTCATTAAAAGTCAGGATTGTGTGGTAAAGGGTTAAAAATATGGATATAAGTATGATTCTGATAATTTGTTACAGAGAGGTCTTTCAAAGCTCCATTTGCTGGCAGAATAATGTATAATGTACTGGCAACATTTGCTCTAGGTTTGCGATACATTTTTCATTTATTCACTTTGGGTGTTAACGAGTCAATTGATTCACTTTTTTATATTACAGATCACATGCTTGCAAGTTGTGAAGATGATACAAAGGGATTCTTTAAACTTTTAAAGGTATTTTTGTGTCATGTTACTTAACTCTTTACCAAATGACAAAATTTTAGACTACAGTCAAATGTCCATTGCTCGAACGTCTACTCCTTGAAGTTCTCTGTACGTCGAAGTAAATTTAAAGTCCGGATTGAATTGCTCTGTTTTTCTATATAAAGTACTATCCGCACGTCGAAGTCCATATCTCGAAGTTTCTCCATACGTCGAACCTAATTTCAGGTCCGAACTTCAATGATCCAGTTAATTTACACATCTTTACTTCGAACACAGTACAAAATTTTCACACATTTTAATTGACTTCAATTATAGGTGTTTATACATAATAATAGAAATGCCGGATACAACGACAGTATGTTTTTCGCACATTTTCGATCACTGACTTTTGTCATCTTGACTTGCAGATAATTATTGGTAATTTGTTCGGTTAGAAATGTTTGGACTGAGATTTTCGTACCATACACTGTGATTCTGGCCGTAGCTATAGAAAGACTGGGCATTTCGTTGTCGGCCGAAAATACAAATATCCTCAAGATTACCGCTACTATGGACTTGTCTGGTGAAAGAAACCCGGTACAGTCCGGGAGATAGCCAGCAACTTCGGCTGACAAAATGCTTTTTTAATTTCACAATTTTCAGTATCGTTCATACAAACAGAATTAAAAAAAAACCATGCTAATAAAAGGAAATAAACAGTATGCATCCTTTAGTCTTTAATTTTAAAAAAAAAAACGATCGGTTAACTATTGATTGATTGATTGATTGTATGGTGTTTAACGCCGTTTTCAACATTATTTCAGTTATATCACGGCGGCCAGTGCACCTATCCATGCTTTCCTGGAGTTTCTTTTACCAGTACTCCGCACAATATTCTTTCCAAGCCACTGGCTGCTTTCCCACATAACCATCATCGAAACAATGGTCAGCGGTGAGAGAGGAATGAATCCTGTCGCAATGACTATCATCAATCCTCGGAAAGAAATTGGCCAAGCCGATCGGTTAACTATAGAGGGAACAATGTAATGACGGCCTGTGATGGAAGTATGCTCCGGTTACCTACTGCCGGTACCTGACACACTCATCTGAAGAATCTCTGCATGTCGAACTTTCTATACCTCGAACTTTTTTCGATAGTCCCCTGAACTTCGAGGTATGGATATTCGACTGTATTTCAAATTCAAAGCATTTGCAGACGACATGATAAATGTGACTGAAAAAATGAAATTTGTTTCGGGAAGGGTAGAAAACATTGTTGTAAAAGGAGAAAATACTGGTTACCAGCATTTTCTCCTTTTCCAACTATGTTTTCGAAAGGCTTCTTTCTCAGGGTCTTTAATAGTCAGGATTGTGTGGTAAAGGGTTAAACCTAGAGAAGTTTCCACTGATTCTTTTATTGTGTAGTACAGTGAGGGTGTTTTGGTGTTCAGCAACATACATTTAGGGTGATTGGTTTATAACCTTCACTTTGGTGTTCAACAACATAGTTTTAGGGTGATTGGTTTAAAACATTCACTTTGGTGTTCAACAACATAGTTTTAGGGTTATTGGTTTAAAACCTTCACTTTGGTGTTCAACAACATAGTTTTAGGGTGATTGGTTTAAAACCTTACTTTGGTGTTCAACTGCATAATTATAGGGTGATTGGTTTAAAACTTTCACTTTGGTGTTCAGCTACCTAGTTTTAGGGTGATTGATTTAAAACCTTCACTTTGCTGTTCAGCTACCTAGTTTTAGGGTGATTGGTTTAAAACCTTCACTTTGTTGTTCAACTGCCTAGTTTTAATGAAACTTAATGAATTTTTTTATTATATCTCAAACTTTGCTTGAGGGAAAAAAAATGAATGCTCAAATAAAACAAAATTGGTTGATATCAGTTTTGGCTGACAGTGTAGATCAGGTATTTGACAGTATCTTTTGTACAGTCTGATCTTGATGTCTGTTGTCTGCAGAAAGCAGTTAAGTTGCTCCTGTATGTAAATCTTTACTCTTTAGCAAACTATAAAAGTGCAGACATGTCCAGATTGAAAGTACTGTATTTGCAGATGACAATTATTGAAATGTGGCACAAATATAAATTGTATTTATTTTTGAAAATTTAAAAAAAAAAAAAAAAAAAAATAGTGGGGAAAAAGGAGAAAATGCTTTTCATCAGCATTTTTTCCTTTTCCAATAATGTTATGTAAAGCTTTCTTTCATGTGGCAGTTAAGCCATGGGATTGTGTGGTAATGGGAAACCAGAGAGAATGGGATGAATTTCAATTATCTATTTTCTAGATTTATGAAACAATTCTGTTCTTCACTGGAACACCCAAGAATGACTTTGATAACAGATGGAAAAGCTTTCATGCTGTTAAGAAAGCTTTGGAAGACAAGGTAAGAAAAGGTTTATTTTATATGTACTTTAAGCTATGTAATTTACATAGTTACTGTGATGCAATTTCTACAAGTTAAGTTAGATATTCTTCTTAGAAACCTAACAAGAACATTTACCCTGATCATGATGTGGACAGTTCCAAAGGAAGGGGGACATGGCTAATTAACTCTTTACCAAACAACAAATTTTGAATTTACTTGGCCACTTTGGAAGCATTTGATGACCACAAATAAAAAGTGTCAAATATGAAAAAAATTGTCTGTGGAAGGGTAGAAAACATTGTGGGACAAGGAGAAAATGCTGGTTGCCAGCATTTTCTCCTCTGCCCTCAGTGTTTGTAGAAGCCTGAGTTTTCAGGGTTGTGAAAAGTCAGGATTGTACGGTAAAGGGTTGGAAAGATTAGAGCCAAGAACTTTATGTATGAGAGACAGATGCTGTACCCATATCCAACTGTCTCCGTTAACTCTTTACCAAACGTCAAAGTTTAAGACTGGTCCAAATGGAAAGCTTTTGCAGATAACAAAATAAATGTTACTCAAAAATTGAAATGTGTTTTGGGAAGAGTAGAAAAAATTGTGGGAAAAGGAGAAAATGCTGGTTACTAGCATTTCTCTTTTTATCTCAATGCTTTCAAAAGGCTTTTTCCTCAGGGTCGTTGAAAGTCGGGATTGTGTGGTAAAGGGTTAATCACTATTACTTAACTATTACTCTTTAACTGCCACAGTGGCTGTGAAGTGATAACACCCTTTGTTACTTGTCACAGTCTTACCACATCCCTTTTCCTGAGATACATGAAGTAGATTGTTGAAGTTTGTGTCTCTTTTGCCCTTTAGGTTTTTGAAATCTAAAAATTTAGCACTTTAAGGATTTTAAACGGATAATGATTGTGTGCTTTTGAACCTTGATAAAAAATTTCTGTTTAATCATGGCTGTTTTTAGCTCACCTGAGCACGAAGTGCTCTGGGTGAGTTATTGTGACCGGTCATCGTCCGTCCGTCCATCTGTCCATCCGTCCGTTAACAATTTCTTTAAAAATCTTCTCCTCCAAAACCAGATGGCCAATCTTGATAAAACTTGGCAGGAATGTTCCTTGGATGAAGCTCTACAAAAATTGTTAAAAGAATTTAATTCCATGAAAAACTGTGGTTGCCATGGCAACAAAATGGATGAAAATGGAAAAAAAAATCTTTAAAAATCTTCTTGTGACAAACCATAAGGCCAAAAGCATTCATATTTTGTATGAAGCATCATTGGGTGACCCTTTACCAAAATTATTAAAATTAATCCCCTAGGGTCATATTTGGGCTTTGCCCGGGCGCACCCTATTTCACATAATAACAAAGAAGGAAATCTTTAAAAAATCATCTTCTGACAAACCATAATGCCTAGAGAATTCATATTTGGTTTGTAGCATTATATGATGATCCTCTACCAAAATTGTGAAAATTAAACCTCAGTGGTCATATTTGGGCTCTGCCAGGGCACACCCTATTTTACATGGAAACAAAGAAGGAAATCTTTTAAAATCTTCTTGTGACAAACCATATTGGCTTGAGCATTCATATTTTGCATGTAGCATCATCTAGTGACCCTTTACAAAAATTGTTATAATTATCCCTTTGGGGTCATATTTTGGCTCTGGCTGGGTGCACACTATTTTACATAGAATTGAAGTTGGAAATCTTTTAAAATCTTTTTGTGACAAACCATAAGGGCCAAAGCATTCATATTTTGCATGTAGCATCATTTGGTGACCCTTTATAAAAATTGTTAAAATTATCTCTTTTGGGTCATATTTGGGCTCTGCTCGGGTGCACCCAATTTTACATGGAAACAAAGAAGAAAATCTTTTAAAACTCTCGTTCTGACAAATCATAAGGGCTAGAGCATTCTTAATTTGTATGTAACATGATCTTGAGACCCTGTACCAAAAGTTTAAAAATTGACCTTTGGGTGGAGTTTGGGCTCTGCGCGGGCACACCCTATTTAACATTGAAAAGGAAGAAAATTACATGTGACAAGTGAGAGACTAAAACTTTCATGTTTTCTTTGTAGCAAAGTTCTGGGGACCCTCTGCCAAAAGTTGTTAGAGTAATTCTTATTGGGGTCACATTATGGCTTTCCTCCAGTGCCCCGGGTATGCGTTCTCACCTCTGCAGAAGCATGTGAGAAAAGTAGTCGGTGGCTTTGGAAAGAAAAGTAGTGTTAGTACTGGTGTGAGAAAGCCAGGAAAACACATGTGCGTCACCGACCGCCATGATATGACCTTAGCTGTTAAAGTGGCGTTAAACCCGAATACAACCAACCAACCAATCAAATAAGAATGGCTTCTGGCTTTGATATACTATTATTTGTATCTGGTATATACGGTATTTTTAGCTCACCTGAGCACATAGTGCTCAGGGTGAGCTATTGTGATCGATTGTTGTCCGGCATCCGTCCGTCTATGTGTCCATCCGTCCGTGAACAATTACTTAAAAAATCTTCTCCTCTGAAACCGACCAACAGATTTCAGTGAAACTTCACAGAAATGATCCTTAGGTGATGCACTTTCAGAATACTTCAAAGATTTGAATTCCATGAAGAACTCTGGTTGCTATGGCAACCAAAAGAAAAAACTTTAAAAATCTTCTTGTCCCAAACTGTAAGGGCTAGAGCTTTCATAAATGGCATGTAGCATCATCTAGTGGCCCTCTACCAAAATACTTCAAATAATGGCCCTAGTGTGGAAATTGGCCCTATGTTGTGGGTTCTCGGATTTCACATAGAGATAAAGAAGGAAATCTGTAAAAATCTTCTTGTCCCAAACCATAAGGGCTAGAGCTTTCATATATGGCATGTAGTATCATCTAGTGGCCCTATACCAAAATACTTCAAATTATGGCCCTAGTGTGGAAAATGGCCCTATGTTGTGGGTTCTCGGATTTCACATAGAGATAAAGAAGGAAATCTGTAAAAATCTTCTTGTCCCAAACCATAAGGGCTAGAGCTCTCATATATGGCATGAAGTATCATCTAGTGGCCCTCTACCAAAATACTTCAAATAATGGCCCTAGTGTGGAAAATGGCCCTATGTTGTGGGTTCTCGGATTTCACATAGAGATAAAGAAGGAAATCTGTAAAAATCTTCTTGTCCCAAACCATAAGGGCTAGAGCTTTCATATTTGGCATGTAGCATCGTCTAGTGGCCCTCTACCAAAATACTTCAAATAATGGCCCTAGTGTTGAAAATGGCCCTATGTTGTGGGTTCTCGGATTTCACATAGAGATAAAGAAGGAAATCTGTAAAAATCTTCTTGTCCCAAACCGTAAGGGCTAGAGCTTTCATATATGGCATGTAGCATCATCTAGTGCCCCTCTACCAAAATACTTCAAATTATGGCCCTGGTGTTAAAAATTGGCCCTATGTTGTGGGTTCTCAGATTTCACATAGAGATAAAGAAGGAAATCTTTAAAAATCTTCTTGTCCCAAACCATAAGGGCTAGAGCTTTCATATATGGCATGTAGCATCATCTAGTGGCTCTCTACCAAAATACTTCAAATTATGGCCCTAGTGTGGAAAATGGCCCTATGTTGTGGGTTCTCGGATTTCACAAAGAGATAAAGAAGGAAATCTGTAAAAATCTTCTTGTCCCAAACCATAAGGGCTAGAGCTTTCATATTTGGCATGTAGCATCAGCTACTGGCCCTCTACCAAAATACTTCAAATTATGGCCGTAATGTTGAAAATTGGCCCTATGTTGTGGGTTCTCGGATTTCACATCGAGATAAAGAAGGAAATCTGTAAAAATCTTCTTGTCCCAAACCATAAGGGCTAGAGCTTTCATATATGGCATGTAGCATCATCTAGTGGCCCTCTACCAAAATACTTCAAATTATGGCCCTAGTGTGGAAATTGGCCCTATGTTGTGGGTTCTTGGATTTCACATAGAGATAAAGAAGGAAATCTTTAAAAATCTTCTTGTCTCAAAACCATAAGGGCTAGAGCTTTCATATTTGGCATGTAGCATCATCTAGTGGCTCTCTACCAAAATACTTCAAATAATGGCCCTAGTGTTGAAAATGGCCCTATGTTGTGGGTTCTCGGATTTCACATAGAGATAAAGAAGGAAATCTTTAAAAATCTTCTTGTCCCAAACCGTAAGGGGCTAGAGCTCTTATATATGGCATGTAGTATCATCTAGTGGCCCCTGTACCAAAATACTTCATATTATGGCCCTAGTGTGGAAATTGGCCCTATGTTGTGGGTTCTCGGATTTCACATAGAGATAAAGAAGGAAATCTTTAAAAATCTTCTTGTCCCAAACCATAAGGGCTAGAGCTTTCATATATGGCATGTAGCATCATCTAGTGGCCCTCTACCAAAATACTTCAAATTATGGCCCTGGTGTTAAAAATTGGCCCTATGTTGTGGGTTCACGGATTTCACATAGAGATAAAGAAGGAAATCTGTAAAAATCTTCTTGTCCCAAACCGTAAGGGCTAGAGCTTTCATATTTGGCATGTAGCATTATGGTGTTGAGCTCAGTTGCATTTCAGGTGAGCGATTTAGGACCATCATGGTCCTCTTGTTGAAGAAAACTTCGGGTATTGTCTAAGTCATGTCTTCAACTGCAACTTCCTCCCTGTCATGATGTATAAACTTACATAGTTTCTGATACCTCTCTTGTAACTATAGATATTTTTATTCAAACCTGGGCTGCTTGTTCATCATTAAAAGGGGGACTCATACAGCAAGGGCAGGTAAACATGGAAGAATTTTTGACAAGGTTTTTTGACCTAGGAAAAAAGCAAGTGTGGCCAAGTATTGGGATTTTGATGTGTTGCTTTCATTGATTGTGTTATTTTTTTATTTACAGATGAGGGATGGAAAAAAGACACAATACGTGCATTACTGGTTGATAGAGTCTTTTTACAACATGAGGTACAATATGTTAATTATATTGACATTTTTTGTGTTGGGAATTATTAGTGCCTTACAGTAGGTTAGTGTCTTGAGGGGAGATTGAAGGTAGGATTGACAGCTTGGGGGAGTTGTTCAAAGGATCAGGAAATTATCAAAATTATATTTGAGCCTGTGAATTGCTACCTCCTTATCAGAAACAAAATTTGAGACTCTACCATATTGAAAGCATTAGTAAGGAACAAATTGTACATGGCTCAGATGATGGGATTTATGTGCAAAAAGTGTAGAAATCATTGTGGGAAAAGAAGAAAATGAGCCATGCTCTGGCAAAAGGGGGCTTACTGTATCTCTGTGATGCACTGTATCAGTTAAACCATCACATGATTATGGATCCATGATAGCTACTTTTTTTTACAACTGACAGAATCTTGAGTTTGACTGGTACTTGGACATACAGAAAATTGACCAATAGCGAAAAGTTGCGGCCCAGGTCAGCCTGCGCGGACTGCGCAGGCTGACCTGGGTCAATACTTTTCGCAGATGCATTAAGCCCCTTTTTCACAGAGCATGGCTCATACGCTCTTTACCAGACTTTTTCATAGTCCCAAAAGCCCTATTCTCTGGGGTTGTGAAAATGCAGGATTGTTTTGGATATGGTGGGGATATCCTCTTGTCAGTTTTCAAAAGTTGTGTCTCTTAGGGTTATGAGAACACAGGATACTTTAGTAATAGGTAAATCTTTAATTGTTTCAGATGAGATGTCTACAGAGAAATAATAGAGCATTTACAGAGAGGCACAAGGAGTTGTTACAGGACTTGTTCACTCTGTCCATAAGCAGATATAGTGAGGTATGATCTCAGGCTGTGTGGATTATATCCATTTTGATTGACTAGAATGGAAAAAGTTGAGGAGCTTTGGGAAAAGGGGGTTAAGTGCATCTTCGAAATGTATCATACCAAGCATTTGCATAATATCAATCCATTTTGTCAAAAAACCGACTGAATCATAAAGTAGGTTAGGCCTTTGACATGCAGAAATTTTACCAATAGATTTAAAGTGCCTTGCTCAAGGGCACTCACATGAAGTGCCTGGAGTGGGCATTAGGTTTCCTGGTGGTACATGTACTTTGTTGCTACGACCTCTGTTTGTAGCGTCATGTAATGAATGAGAGAAAATGTACAGGACTAGGAAAGGAATGTGATTACTTTAACTCTTTACCACACAATCACGGGTTTTAACGACCCTGAACAAAATGCCCTTGAAAACATTGTGGGAGAAGGAGAAACTGCTTGTAACCAGCATTTTCTCTTTTTCCCACAATGTTTTCTACTCTTTCATGGACAAACTTTGCCATTTGGGCCACTTTTTATTTTCTCGTCTGCAAATGCTTTCAATTTGGACCAGTCTAAAATTTTGTCATTTGGTAAAGGGTTAAGCTCAACTCAGAAAGAGTGTGTAATTGTTGCTTTTGTGAATTTATATTTGGGCATGCTCTAGCAAAAGGGGGCTTAATGCATCTCCTTAATGCATTATATGAAGCAAGTCATCACATAATTTTGGGGTCCATAAAAGCCACATTTGTTAATAATCGACTTAATCATGAGGTAAACTGGTCCTTGGGCATACTAAAAATTGACCAGTAGCAAAATGTTTCGGCCAACGTCAGCCTGCGTGGAATGTGCAGGCTGACCTGGGTGGATACTTTCACAGATGCATTAGGCACCCTTTTCACAGAGCATGGCTCATTTGTATTATTAGCTTTGTGCATTACCAACTGAGTCAGTGTGGAGAAAAATCTTCTGCTTTCAATGGCAACTTCAAGAGGTTTTGCAGAAGACATATCAAAATTAGACTGCTCCAAATTGCAGTCTGATCTTGGATTTACATTGTCCACCATCTGATTCCCAACTATGACAAAATTATCATCACCTTCTGTGGACGGAACCTTTAGACCTCGACAATAGTTAATGAAGTAAGTTGGCAGCAAAAGAGTAGAAATTCTTCTATCACTTTCACCTCCTCAGTGACCAAGCACAGCATCTTCCTTTACAGATTATCACAGATAATCTAGTTCTTCTTGAAGACTAACACCACATTTAGTGTTTATAGTAAAAAAGAATCAAGCTATTTTTAGCTCACCTGAGTACGAAGTGCTCAAGGTGAGCTATTGTGATCGTGCTGTGTCTGGCGTCCATCGTGCGGCATCAACATTTTACCTTGTGTGCACCCTAGAGGTCACATTTTCAGTCAGATATGCATGAAACTTGGCCAGAATGTTTGTCTTGATAAAATCTTGGACAAGTTCGAAATTGGGTCATGTTGGGTCAAAAAGTAGGTCATTAGGCTAAATCTTATAGAAACCTTGTGTGCACTCCAGAGGCCATGTTTTCAGCCTAATACTCTTGAAACATGGTCAGAATGTTTGTCGCGATGATATCTTGGACATGTTCGAAATTGGGTCATGTCTGGTCAAAAAGTAGGTCATAGGGCTAGATCTTAGAAAAACCTCGTGTGCACTCTAGAGGCCAGATTTTCAGCCTAAAAAACTTGGTCAGAATGTTTGTTCTTGATGATATTTTGGACAACTTCAAAATTGGGTCATGTCTGGTCAAAAAGTAGGTCACTGGGCAAAATCTTAGAAAAACCCTGTGTACACTCTAGAGGCCACATTTTCAGCCAGATACTCATGAAACTTGGTCAGAAAGTTTGTCTTTGTGATATCTTGGACAGCTTCCAAAGTGGGTCACATCTGGTCAAAAAGTAGGTCACTGGACCAAATCATAGAAAAACCTTGTGTGCACCATAGAGGCCACATTTCAGCCTGATACTCATGAAACTTGGTTAGAATGTTTGTCTCAATGATATCTGTCACATTGGTTAAAAAAGTAGGTCACTAACACTCATTTGTTTCTCATTCTTAAAACCAGGCTCTCCTCAGCTTTATCAACTATAGATGACTTTACCCAGGTGAGCGCTTAAGGGCCAATGGCCCTCTTTGTTGCTTCTACTATCGATGCGCCATAAAACGCCATACACTCATTTTTATCGATTACAGGTACGGAAGAGGGCCCAGTCTGTATTATTCCAGAATTTTCACAACTACCTCTATTCATATAGAGCAGTATTGGACCAGCTTGTATCAAAGTTGAAGGATAAAGATATCCCTGAACATGAATTTCAGGTTGGTGAAAAATGCATGTATGGCCTCAAGGGTACAAAATAAGTGAAATGAATATTAAAGGAGCCTATTTTAATTTTTAACTTAGCTGTTTTCAAAGAAAACAATGAGATATTGTCGTCAAAAGGGGAGCCTATTCAACAAGGGCAGGTAACCATCAGAGTATTTTTGACAGAGTTATTACTCTTTTTTGAGTTAGAATTTTCACTGAAAATCAAGAATCCACAGCCAAGAGTTGGCACCGGCTTTGTCTTGTATCACATTTCTTGTAAAACACCAATGAGTTCTACTGAAGATATTCTTTTAATGCATGAAAAATCTGGTTTTACAGTGAAAAGGTGGCAGTTTTTTGTTTTTAAATAATGGGGTGGTCATTTAAAAATCAGGAATTCTGTCTATATTCATGAGACCATATATGATGTCAATGTACCTATTTGACTATGTTTATACAAAGTGGATGGTGTTATTGGTCATATGACACTACCATAAACTTTTGTGAAAATCCTGGGGGGAATCTCAAAACACCTTCAGCAGAGCAGGGCTACAGAAATCCGAAAAATTCTCGGATCAGACCGATTTATAACATAGAAAACAGAATTATTTTCCAAAACTTGGTAAAAGATCGGTCCAAAAAATATCAATATGGCCAGTCACAAAGAAACTAACAAACTTTTAATCATTGCTGCAGGTATGTTAAGATACCTATATTGAATGTTAGGTCAAGTGTCAAGCCGTTAATTGGCCACCATATTTTATCCGATTATCGCCATTTTACCTTCACAGAAAACACAGATTATAGAGATCTATTCATGCATTGTTGCCTCATGCGAGATTAATTCTTCTTGTAACCTTAAGTAATTAACCCATTTCTTGCTAAGTGTGAACACAATTTTGCACCACATTATCTGACCTATCAGTGGTAAACACAACTTCTGTCCGCGCCAGGATGGGTGCCTAAGAAATTTGCCTCATTTTTAGCTCACCTGTGCATGAAGTGCTCAAGGTGAGCTTTCGGGATGGTCAAAAAGTCGGGTGAAAAAGTAGGTCACTAGGCTATTTCTTAAAAAAACCTTGTGTGCACTCTAGAGGCCACATTTTCAGCTTGAAACTTATGAAACTGGGTCAGAATGTTTGTCTTGATAATATCTTGGACAGGTTAGAAATTGGGTCATGTCTGGTCAAAAAGTAGGTCACTGGGCTAAACCTTAGAAAACCCTTGTGTGCACTATAGAAGCCACATTTGTAGTGGGATACTTATGAAACTAGGTCAGGTTGTCTGTCTTGATGATTTCTCAGACAAGTTTGAAATTGGGTCATGTCTGCTGAAAAAGTAGGTCACTGGGCCATATCTTAGGAAAACCTTTGGTGCTCTATAGAGGCTGCATTTTCAGCCTTATACTGATAAAGATTGGTCAGAATGTTTATCTTGTTGATATCTCACACAAGTTTGAAAGTGGGTCATGTCGGGGCACAAAGTAGGTCACATGGTAAAATATTAGATAAACTTTGTGTGCACTCTAGAGGCCACATTTTCAGCCTGATTCTCATGAAACTTGGTCAGAAAGTTTGCCTTGATGATGTCTTGGACAAGTTTTAAAGTAGGTCACATCTGGTCAAAAACTAGGTCACTGGACCAAACTTTGTGTGCACTGTATAGGCCACATTTTCAGTCTGATACTCATTAAACTTGGTCAGAATGTTTCTTTTAATGATATCTTGGACAAGTTTGGAATTTAGTCTCATTGTGTCAAAAAGTAGGTCACTTACACTCATGTGTTTTACATCATTAAAACCAGGATCTCTTCAGCTTTATCAACTGTAGGTGACTTTACTCAGGTGAGCGCTTTAGGGCCAGTGGCCCTCTTGTTGCTTCTACCATCGATATACTCATTCAAAAAGTGTATAGACATGAGCTAATGTAGAAACCATGTGATTTTAAGTCACTCCTTTCCAAAAAAACACATCCAATTGGGTGAAATTTTGGAAGACAAAGATGCATGTTTACTTCTGGTTATTCTCGAAAACGAAAGTAAAATGGCAAACCACAGACTAACACTGGAACATGCTTTGCAGTGAATTTTTGTTGACAGAGAAAGCAACGGGCAGGAATCATTGGACAAAAACAAAGAAAAAAGTATTCTTGAGGAAATTTTAATTGATGCTATTGCTGTCAATGAGTCTGAGATGAGACAATCCCAGACCTATTGCAAGTTGGGTTGAAACAAAGAAAATGGGTGGGGTAGAATAGACTCACTACCATAGATCTGATTCATTGAGATTACAAAATTTCTGTAGTCCTGATTCAGAGGCTATGTATGACTTTAAGGATGTACCACTGATTTTTTTTCTCACACTTCTCTTTCTTATGTATTGATAATGATGCAGACTGTTGCCCTACTGAATTCAGTGAATTCAGTGATAGAACATTTTTGTAAGTTTGATATGATCATCAAAATCTGAATAGGCCACTTTAAGACTCAGACTTGCAACCTCTTTGGTTTGAATATTTCACAAAGTATGAGTGACTGTTGATTGAAGATCTGACTACATGTTATTTGCAGATGTGATCTTCATTATTAGCGAAAGCTATCAAAGTTTACCACTCTGTTTTCTATCCTTTCATAGGCAAATCTCATAATGTGAGGTATGTTTGATTTGTCGTCTGCAAATGGGTAAGTTTGGTTCTGTTGTCTGGTAAAGGTGAATGTATTTTTTAACCTATTTCTTTTAACCTTTACCACATGGTGCCGACTTTAAACGACCCTGAGGAGGAAGTCTGATGAAAACACTGTGGGAAAAGGAGAAAATGCTGGTAACCAGCATTTTCTCCTTTTCTCACAATGTTTTCTACCATACCGTAGAAAAATCACATTATTTGAGCCACATAGAAATTGTCATTTGCAAATGCTTTCAATTTGGACGGGTCAAAAGTTTTGTTAAGTGGTAAAGGGTAAAGGATGTTTACAGACAATGCATGGCAGTAATAAAAGAAGTATCCTGTTATTTCTATTTTAGGGTTGTCTGTACATAATGCAAGGGACTAACAAGAGAAGTATCCCTACCAAACGTAGCTGGGAGGTCATCACTCAAATCTGGCCAGCTATCGTTCAGGCCCAGCACACAGAAAAACCTACAATATTGAACACCATTGACCAGATTGTTTCTAATGTGGTGAAAAACGTAGAAACCACAGCCATTAGAATAGAGGTAAGTTGAAAACAATACTATATTCTTTCTTTAACTCTTTCAACAATGACAATATTTTGGACTTGTCTTATTTTAAAGCATTTCCAGATGGCAAATCATGAATTTTTGTAGCGATAGAAAATTTTTCTATGGAAGGACCAAAATCATTGTGGGAAAAGACAAAAAGCTGGTCACCATCATTTTCTCCTTTTCCCACAATGTTTTCAAAAGCTTTCATTTTCAAGTTTACTAAAACTGAGGATTGTTCTGTAAAAAGTTATCCCTTTACCAAACAGTTCTGCGTTTTAACACCCCTGCAGAAGTAAAATTTGGAAAACACTGTAAATGAAGAAGAAAATAAAGTTTCTTAAGTATTTTTCTTTTTCAAGGTTTACCCCACCCTCATCTGTTTCATTCTTCAAAACACTACCAGGGAATTACGTGATGTTGCACAGTGATGGGGAATTCATTTCACACCTGTTTTTTTTTTTTTTTTTTGGGCAGGTGGGGGGTAGGGGGGAGAGAATAAAGTGCTTTTGCTTTGTGCCCTTGAATACTTTCCATATCTATCCCTCTGTTAGACTGCTGTATGACTTCATTTCACTCTAGGTGAATGAAGCTAGTCTGGAAGCTGCAGCAAGGCTGTTAGAATCTGGGACACCTAAACCAAAACAGCCAGGGTGCACTCCCCAGGAGCTGAAACAAGGAGAAGAACATGGGGCTGACAGGAATAGAGCAAATCAAAAGTAAGTGCAATAGATTTTATTCTAATTTCTGTTGTGGCTGCTATTGACTCAAAAGCCATCTCATGGAAGTGGTACCAGAAGGAATATGTTTTGTCATAACAGATGCATTATTAACTCAGCTGTTTTTGAAGAAATACCAAAATACTGTTAGAGCCCTGTTGTTGTTTGTGCCATTGTCATATGAAAACTTTCATGACACTTTTCTCATATCTCCGTCATTATTGAAAATATTTACTTTAATCTTAGGCTAGTTCCTAAAATCATCCATGTTTATTCACAAGATATAAACAGACCAATTTATACAATCCAATGGTTGTAAAAAAGGGGCCCAAACTTAGATACTTCATAGCCCTGGCCTGAACTAGTGAAACTCCAGAAAAAACATGAATAAATGAGCGGTATTTGTGTAGCATGAAACATCAAATAATCAAATACAATTTACTTGCAGAATGTACGAGAGTTTGGTAACAGAAATAGTGCAGTTAGTGAAGACAGGAAATTTGTAAGTAAACTTTTATGAGTTACTTCCTGTTGCCTTACTGTGGCACAACTGTCGTAAAGGAATTTTGAAAATTGCATCAGACCAATTTTGAAAAAGTCTTTGGCAGATGAGATATTACCCATGTGCCCAGTGAATCCTTTACCAAACCATCCCATATATGAACTACCATGAAGAAGAAAGCTTTAGAAAAAAAATATTGGAAAAGGGGAAAGGGCTCGTAACCAGCATTTTCTGGTAACCAGCATTTTCTCCTTTTCCAATGTTTTCTACATTTTCAGAGACAAATTTCATCATTTCAAGTACATTTAATTTGTCGTCTTGCAAATGCTTCCTGTCTAGTGAAGTTAAAAATTTGTCATCTGGTAAAATGTAAAGCTGGTAAGTACACTGTGTCCAAAAGCATAACAGCTCAACCAATAGGTGGAATTAACCTGTACACAGAACTCACCACATGTTCAAACATTTTCACAATAGTTGTATATCCTGAATATGTTCAGTGTACTCCCCACAATAAAGTTAGCGGGGATCTATCAGTTGTTAGTCCAGCCATAGGTCTGGCCATAGATGAATACACTTTGGTGTCCTTTTCTCCTCTTACAGTTTTCAACCAGTGTGGCTGAAGTTTCATTCAAAGCCTTCCTACCATAGGAACTTGTGCATCTGCCCTTTTCAATAACCCTTAGGCTGCTAAGCGCATCTTAAAGACCTTTTGCAAACAGTGTAGATCAAGATCAGAATGCACAGAATGTGCAATCAGATCTTGGCTTTACACTGTCCTGTAAGGAGATATCTTTCACAAAAAGAATACCTTTGAAAAAGCAAATTTTGGGGTCTTACTATTGGCTTGTTTCATTTTAATTACTAGTAGCAGGAGAAGGGTTAAAAATGGTTGAATATCATAAAATTAATGACCTAATTTTTGCTGATCCAGTGACTATGCAACAGGTAGGGGATTACAGGCTTTCAAGTTGGCTCTACTTTTCCCTACTTTCTTTTCTGTACCCCTACTTTTCCCTACTTTTTTTCTGAAAATGCCCTACAATCCCTACTTTTTATGCCCCCCTTCGAAGAAGCGGGGGTATATTGCTTTGCACTTGTCGGTCGGTCCGTCGGTCCGTCTGTAGACCACATTTTTGTCTGGAGCATAACTCAAAAAGTATTTCAGGTATCATCTTGAAACCTCATAGGTGGATAGATCTCATTAAGGAGAAGTGCAGTGCACAAGAATCATAACTCTGCCCATCATATTTATGGAGTTATTGCCCTTTGTTGATTTTCATACTTAATTTTTGTCTGGAGCATAACTCTAAAAGTATTTCAGGTATCATCTTGAAACCTCATAGGTGGATAGATCTCATTAAGGAGAAGTGCAGTGCACAAGTACCATAATTCTGCCCATCATATTTTGGAGTTATTGCCCTTTGTTGATTTTCATACTTAATTTTTGTCCGGAGCATAACTCAAAAAGTATTTCAGATATCACCTTGAAACCTCATAGGTGGATTAATCTTATTAAGGAGAAGTGCATTGCACAAGAACCATAACTCTGCCCATCATATTTTTGGAGTTATTGCCCTTTGTTGATTTTCATACTTAATTTTTGTCTGGAGCATAACTCAAAAAGTTTTTCAGATATCATCTTGAAACTTTACATGTGGATAGATCTTATTCAGGAGAAGTGCATTGCACAAGAACCATAACTCTGCCCATTATATTTTTGCAGTTATTGCCCTTTGTTGATTTTCATACTTAATTTTTGTCCGGAGCATAACTCAAAAAGTATTTCAGATATCACCTTGAAACCTCATAGGTGGATTAATCTTGTTAAGGAGAAGTGCATTGCACAAGAACCATAACTCTGCCCATCATATTTTTGGAGTTATTGCCCTTTGTTGATTTTCATACTTAATTTTTGTCTGGAGCATAACTCAAAAAGTTTTTCAGATATCATCTTGAAACTTTACATGTGGATAGATCTTATTCAGGAGAAGTGCATTGCACAAGAACCATAACTCTGCCCATTATATTTTTGCAGTTATTGCCCTTTGTTGATTTTCGTACTTAATTTTTTTCCGGAGCATAACTCAAAAAGTATGTGAGGTAAAATCATGAAACCTTATAAGTTGATAGTTCACATAAATGGGAAGTGCAGTGCCCAAGAATTGTTAATTTATCGCTAATAATTTTTGAGTAATTACCCTTTGTTCGTTTTTACACTTTGAACTTAACAGTTTATAATCACATGTTATATTTAGAATTGGATGCCATTAGGGGGGCATACATGTTTTACAAACATCTCTTGTTTATAGGAAAATGGAAAATATTCGTAAAAAGGTAAAAAAAAGGTGAAAAGTCATGGGTGAGAATTTTTGTAATATGATGGAATTCTGTATTTTCAGGGTCCAACAAGGTCATTTTTCCAAATCATTTAAATAAATCTTGTATTTATGGCATATTACAAGTGAACTGATCTCCAGGTGTTGTATCGGTAAAGTTCATTTCCTATCAGCATTTCCTTTGAGGCTATTCCTGGTCATTCATGGCTCTCACCGAATATCTGGTAACAGATATTCCATTACGGAATCAGATGAGTTTAATGGCTGAGTATACATGGAATATTTATAGGAGCATTTCATGCTACCTTTTTGAAAAACATCTTATGATTGCACCAAAACATATCAGTCACCCAACCAATAGATAAGAATTGAACTGAGAAATTTTGTCCTGCATCATAACATGGTTACTGAATTAAAATGGAGATTGTCAGTGTTAAAACCTCCTGCTTTTAATTCAAAAGAAATTGAAAAGGACTTGCAAAAAAATGGGGTGGAATAGATAAATGAAAGAGATTTAGGTGGCAAAGGATATGCATCTGGTTAATAATGCCCCATGTAATTTGAGTTGCATTTTTGAAGTGTGCACATACACGATCAACTACAGATCAAAATATAAAGAAAGTCTTTAGGCTTGCATGCCTGCACATGTAGAAGATTTTTATGTATAAATGAATGTATGTTCAAAGGGTTGATTATTAAAAGAACCATGTCCTTGAAAGTATCAATCCCTCTGTTGTCCTGCCTAGGTATGGAACTAGTTTATTGACAAAAACTTAAGTTGTATGTTAACTGAAGAAAATGAAAATTGAGAGGGAAAATACATGAAGCCTTTTTGATATGAGGGTGTCAGGAAAAGGTTATAAACATGAATAAAAAAGCAATGTTTCTGGAGCTTCCAGGCTCTGCTTTTTCTTCCTTTTTCATCCCTGCTTTTTCACTAATTTTTCAAAAAGTTTATCCCTGCTTTTTCCCTACTTTTTTGCAGAAGGGCACTTGAAAGCCTTGGGTTATTAATGGGCCTGGGACACTATGTGTTTAACACTTTGCCACACAATCAAGACTTTTAATGACCTTGAAATAGAACGCTTTTAAAAAATTTCGGGAAAGGAGAAAATATGGATAACAAGCATTTTCGCCTTTTTCACTATGTTTTCTACCCAATCAAAGACCAAAATCATCATTTGAGCTGTATTTGACCCTTTTCCAAACAATCCTGGGTTCTAGTGATAATGAGAAAAACGCCTTTTGTAAACATTGTGGGAGTGGGAAAAGGACAAAATCCTGGTAACCAGCATTTTATCTTTTTCCCTGTGGTAACCAGCATTTTGTCCTTTTCCCTGTTGTGGCAGTTTTATTTTTGTTTCAGGACGTGGAAGTTTTGCCATATAGGTCTGTTATTTTTGAGTTGTTTGGTTAGATGTGATAGCCCTCTACCTCCGTGTGCTGTGGAACTTGCTGTACAGACACTTATACATGATTCATTGACTTTAAGAAAAGTAAGTAAAGGTGGTCATACTTGTTCATATCATTTCCAGGAAATATTTCAAATCAAGAAATCTGTTTTTAAATGAGAAACCCTTTACCAAACACTTCCATGTTTTGATGACCATAAAAAAGAAGGCCTTTGAGAACACCAGGAAAATGAGAAAGTGCTGCAATCTAGGATTTCCTGCTTTTCCCACAATGTTTAGTACCCTATTAAAGCAAATCTCATTGTTAGTGTCACATTGCAATACTTACCTGCAAATTATTCCAATATGGAACAGTTTACATTTTTTTGTCTACTTTGTTATTATATAGCTAACATGGACTCTTTTTAGGTTGCTCAAAACATCATTTCATCAGTGTTAAAGCAACAGAAAAGGAAACACAAGGTAGTTGAAGTGGATTTAAACAAACAGGCAGTACCACAGGGTACTGAGTCTGAAATGAGACCAGGTGATAGGGGAGATAACCAGTGGCATGTGTATAACACTTCTAGTATACCAGACAGTAAGGAAAAGTGGGAAAATCTCACTGTTGTGGAGAAAACACATTGGGGTTACTACACATGGCCAAAGTATGTGATATTTTATAATTATGTAATATCCTTTTATGTAGATAAATTCTGATGCGTTAAAGAAGAAGGTCTTTTGTAAACCTGAATATCGTAAAGACACACAGAAAATTGGAAAAGAACATTTCATATTTGAGAAAACACACACCAAGGCTAGTACTAACAAGCCATTCTCAACAACACTCATAGTCTTATTTTCAAGAACTTTGCAAATTATCGAGTTAGGTGCACTGGCCGCCGCGATATAACTGAAATAATGTTGAAAACGGCGTTAAATTCTATACAATCAGTCAAAATTATCAAGTACCGCAATATCTGATGTGTTAAACCATTTGAGCTGTGCCCTGGTAAAAGGGAGGTTAATGCATCTCCGTAATGCATCATGCCAAGCAAGTCATCGCCATTCTGGATCCGTAAAATCAGTTTAGTCAGACAACCAACTGCAAAAGCAAAAAGTTTCGGCCCAGGTCAGCCTGCACAGACTGGGCAGGCTAACCTGGGTTGGTACTTTCTGCAGATGTATTAAGCCCCTTTTTTCACAGTCCATGGCTTATTTAGGTTATCCCAGCAGAAGTTGTGTTAGATGCTAAATTGTGAAATCATATTGTATGGGATTAAGGCCCTGGGTCATTAGACTTGGCCAGAGTTTGGAAAATTTCAAGTATCACTTTCTGTTATGTAGGTAATTCCAAGAAGGAAATCTTTTATTAACATCATGGCACCAGAAAAGTTGCTCAGAATGAAAGAAGGAAATAGAAGAACCTCCTGGTAAAAGGGAAAGCTAATATTTGATCATCTACATGTACAAGATCCAATATTAGCTCGTAGGCTGTTGAGAGACACTCAGTGAACTTTTGCGGACAGTGTAGATCAAGATCAGACTGCACAATGTTTTGAAAAGCCTTTCTTCAAAGGGTGGTCTAAACAAGGGTTTAAAAACTTTTAACTTTAATATGTATGAAACTTGGCATTTGATGTTGAATGGGAGTATTCTTTCTGACCTTGACACCTCATTTAACGTTGACACACGTTTCATTTAGGTCTCTGAAAACATATGCGCCAAATGATGAACAACCTAAATTGAACAGAAGCAAGGAAGAGCTTTCAGAGAATGAGGAAATAATTTATGATGCTTTCATGAACCAGGAGTTTGTGAACAAGATGGTAGAGTTTCTTTCCATAGAAGAAAACAAGGGGAAAGATAAATATGAGCCAAAGAAGATGACTCTATTTAAGGTAAGCTTTATCTTTGATTATTGACATCAATGAATCTGAGGCTTTTTCAGAGTTTGAAAATTAACCCCTTTTCTGTCATATGATAAAGACTAGTCGTGAATGATAACAATAAAATATGACTGGGTTCTTTTTATCGACACTGGTCTTGTTTGACATGTCAGAGTTTCCTTGGGTAAAGCAGATCATACCCCAGCATTGTGCATGTGAAGCCTTTCAAAGACTGGAATATGTGAGGAGTTGTAACGATATGTCTGAATACTTTTTTGAAACCATTTTCAAGCAAATAGGCAATTGAAAGTTACTGATTCAATAATTGTGAAGTAGTTAGTTAAATCTCTAATTAAGCTTCTTAAATCAGTTTTAACTCTTTACCACACAGTCCCAACTTTTAATGACTCCGAGAAAGAAAGCTTTTGAAAACATTGTTGGAAAAGGAGAAAATGCTGGTAACCAGCATTTTCTCCTTTTCCCACAATGTTTTCTAGCCTTCCCAAAACAAATTTCAATTTTTGAGTTACATTTATTTTGTCGTCTGCAAATGCTTCCAATTGGGACTGGTCAAAAATTTTGTCGTTTGGTAAAGGGTTAATGACCATGAATAGGAAAGTTTTTGGAAAGAGTGTTTGAAGAGGAGGAAATGCTGATAACCGATATGTTCTCCTTTTCTCACAATCCTTTTACCCTTTCAGAGACAAACCCAATCATTTGAAGTACAGTCGAACCTAGTTTAAGAGACCATCCAAGGAAAATCTAAAAAGCGGTCTCTTACAGCAGGTGGTCTCTTATGGCAGGGTTGGACTTTGAACTTTGTACTTGATTTTTTTTTTAGATCATTTTAAGACTTAATAGATACACTTGAAATAGATCTATAACAAAAAATATAACATCTGCCACATTAATCTGCATGTAAAATATATTTTTTAGGAATTATAAATCATGAAAATTGGCACATCGCCAATTTATGGCATGTTGATAATTTCATGAATTTCTATGACGCAGACCCTTTCTAACAAAGATCAAACAAACAATCAAAATTGCGATTTGCTTAGGAAAAATAAACAAAAACTCCTTAATAATTATGTGGTCATGCAAATCCAAATCAACTTCATTTTTACCTGCACTCACTATCAGTCCAGCATTACAACTTACAAGGGTTCGTACAGTTGAATAGACATAAACTGTACACCTCGCAGTTAGTTATTGATTTTCTGGTTTACTGCACTATCTGTGCAATACACCTGGGTTAGTTATGGCACATCAACTAATTAAAACGCATACTGCTTGCTCTGTCATTTGCAAGTAAAGGTGTACACAGGAAATTTATGATCTCCTCTTGGAGATTAATGATGAAAATATTTTGTATTTGGATGGTCGTCCAGATAATTTGTTGAGGATTGCACTTAAATGATAGTTGCTGATTTGAAAAAAAAGTTGAAAAAATATTGAAATTTTTGTGGTTTTTGATCACATCTTGAAATAATATGACAGAAACCGTATGGTTTGCGTAGTCACTGCGCAAATATATGAACAGTCATGCATTGTTTTTATGGTTTGTATGAAATTTAATGGTCCAAAGAGTCAAAATTTGCATGGTCGCTGGTGGGAGACACCAGGGGGTAGCTTATTACAGGTTATTTACATAGCAAAATTTGTTGAGAGGAATTTCATGTGGTCGTTTACAGCAGGGGGTCATTTATTGCAGGTGGTCGTAGGAGCAGGTTCTACTGTATCACTTTATTTGGACCTAATTTGCCTTCTACAAATCTTTTCAATTTGGGCAAGTCTTAACTCTTTACCAAACAAAAAGAAAAAGGAGTCATACATATTGAAGTCATTTGCAGACAACAAATGTGACCCAAATCATGGACATTGTGTGTGAAAGGGTAGAAAACATTGTGGGAAAAGAAGAAAATGCTGGTTACCAGCATTTTCTTCTTTTCCCATAATGTTTTCAAAAGGTCTCTATCTCAGGGTCATCGAAACACAGGATTGTGTGGTAAAGGGTTAAACCTAGGGATTGTTTGGTAAGGGTTTAAAAATGTCAAAATTGTTTGGCATTTAAAAAATCATCATGAAATACTGAATGTCACAAATAAGTATTCTCAAGCATGCTGCAGTTTACAGCTTTAGAAAACAGCATGGAAAAAGATTAGTTTCTTGTATCTAGCAACTGCTCCTTAGAAAAATTTTCTGTTCAGCCTGGTGGCTCATTTGGTAACAGGTATGGCTTGTAATCTAGAGGTTGTAAGTCTAAATCTCAGCCTGGTCAAACTCTTTCAGAGGATTGGTGATAGTCACTGCTGCAGGACTCATTCTTCTCACTGCTGTGTGAATTGTTTAGAATGTTTATGTGGGAAGAGAGCTATTGGCTTTGAAAAAGCAGTTTAGAGCACTGGTAAATGAAATTCCAGAAATACACAGACAGATGGAAATTTGTTTATTTTACAGGGCTTGTTTAGGAATTATGGAGACAGTGTAGCAGTCCATATAAAGCCACACATTGAGAGACTGTCGAAGGATACAAGCCATGATAAACATGATAGCAGTCAAAGGTGTGCTATGGAGATACTGTCTGGGCTCCTCAGAGCCTCAAAACATTGGTCTTATGAACGAGTGAGTATAACTTTGAGTGTTGCAGAATTGTTACTTTATCCTTCAGCAGGCTGCTTCTGAAAACATTGTGGCAAAAGGATTCAAACAATACTAGTAGAAGATGTGCCATGGAGATGCTCTTTGGTCTCCTCAGAGCCTTGAAACATTGGGAACCTGTAAGTAAACCTTTAACCCTTTCCCAAACAAGCCCTGGTTTTCACATGTCTGCAGTACAAGTCTTTTGAAAACACTGTGGGAAAAGGAGAACGAGTAATTTCTCCCACAGTGTTTTCTTCCCTTTTTGAGAACTTTCTGCCATTTTCATCAAATTTAAAATTGTCGTCTGCAGACTCTTTCAATTTGGACCAGTCCAAAATTTGTCGTTTGGGAAAGGGTTAAGTGTCTTTGGTATCGTCCTGCATATTTCAGTTGGCTACTTCTAAGAACATTGTGGCCAAAGGATAGTCATGATATTGGCCAAAGATGTACCATGGAGATACTCTCTGGTCTTCTTACAGCTTTGAAACATTTGTCTAGCTGTGACTGGTATTTTCCCTTTCCCCACAACGTTTTTAAAAGCCTTTTTAGGCAGGTTAAAACACTGGACCAATAGGACTGTTTGGTTAACCCTTTACCAAATGATTCCAAGTTGTAATAACCTTGAGGGAGAAGGCTTTGGTAAATATTGTCAGAAAAGGAGTAAGTGTGACCAGCAGTTTCTCCTTTTCCCAAAATGTTTTCTACCCTTCTATCCCCAAGTTCCATTGTTTGAGCCACATTGTCTGCAAATGCTTTGAAGTTGGACCAAATTCCACAATTCAAAACATTGTTTTGAAAATGGTTAACTCTTTACCAACAACAAAATATTAGACCAATCCAAAGTGAAAGCATTTGCAGACGACAAAATAAGTGTGACTCAAAAATTGAAATTTTTGGTTGCTAGAGTAGAAAACTTTGTGGGAAAAGGAGAACATGCTGGTTACCAGCGTTTCCTCCTTTTCCCACAATGTTTTCAAAAGCTTTCTTCCTGAGGGTCATTAAAAGCCGGGATTATGTGGTAAAGGGTTAAGAGTGATAGCAAAAGAGTAGAACAGAGAATTCCCAAGAATTTTTTATGCATAAGAACTTGCTCTCACTTTATCTCTTTACCACACAAGAGAATTTTAGTCTTGGCCAAACTGAAAGCATTAAAATTTTGCTGATGACAAAATCAATGTGGCTCAAATGATTTTTTTTCTTTTGTCTTTGAAAGGTTGGAAAACTTAATGGGGAAAGGAGAAAATGCTGGTTTTCAGCATTTTGTTCTCTTCCCACAGTTTTCAAAAGCCTGTTTGTTTAGGATCGTTAAAAATCACAATATGTGTGGTAAAGGGTTAAAAAGCTGATTTTGCTCTATTGTGTGATGCTCAGGGGAATATGGCAAACTATATTTTTGTAAGTTTTCTATTTGTTTTCTCTTTGTTTTTTGTAGACCAGAGAACTGTGGGAGTGGGCTGTACCCCTTATGAAAAATGCCTTAAATAACCTGACAGTTCAAACCCTTGATGACTGGGGTAATTTCTTCACTGTTGTGTCTGTAAGTTAATTTTGTTATTTTGTTCTTTGTTCAACCATAACTGATGACCATGTTAAGAAGTATCATACAGCTATCGATTGGGAAGACATATAAACACAGCCTTTCACATTAGAGGTTCCAGGTTGGAACTTGCGAAGACCAGGCTCCAGCCTTTGGAACTGCCCAAAATAAGAAGCAAATACTACTTCTGTATCAAGGAGGGAAATGTCAAGAGTGACTGATCGGAGTTGTAAGAACTTATTCTAACATTGAAGGAAAATTGAATAGTTTTAAACTAAGGAAGAATCCCATTTTTAATTGATTTGGAAAGTACCTGAAGATAAAGACTGACTGCTTGTAACAAGTGATTGCTCAATTTTCCAGGGTGGCAAAAGAATTGACTGCTTGCAGTGAATGGGTGCCCTACTTTGCAGAATGCCTTTTGTGTTACATATACTAGTTTGTGGAATGTGCATACACATAGCCTTTACAGTAATGGGGTTTCATTTCTGTTTATTGCAGGAGAGTCGAGACCCGAGAAAGATATACTGGTACTTTGAGATGTTAATGGATAGCCCTCTCAGCGGAGAAGGAGGATCATTCGGGGATGCAGGGTACATTAACCTATCATGATGAATAACTCATCTCATTTTAATAGCAATGTTTGGGATCATTCAAATTTAAAGCAGATATTTAGCAGAGATATTTAGATGCAGGTGTTGCCCCCAGAAAAGAAACATGGCTAGAAATTGCAGAAACAGCATAACCCTTAAAGTGCCTTTCACGACTATGGTTGCCTTTGCGGCCAGTGTAGATCAAGATCAGGCTGCAAAAATGTGCAGCCTGATCTTTGATGTACATTGTCCGCTTTGCCAAAACACTTTCGACAAAAGCAACCATGAAATTGCAATTATCGGAGTCTCATTTCTAGGATGAAAATATCTGATAGGTTTATTTGGCGCCCTAAGGGTTAATGTAAATTTTGTTTAGAAAGGTAATGGCTGAATGAAGAAATCTAAATTTTGTTGATACAAGGAGAATGTCTGAACAAAGAAATGAACCATGCTCTGGCAAATGGGGGCTTAATGCATCTCCATGAGCAGACTGCACAGGCTGACCTGGGTCGATACTTTTCGCAGATGCATTAAGCCTCCTTTTCACAGAGCATGGTTCAAATCTATGTGAGCATGGAAAGACATAATAAGTAACACTATCAGAGCAATAAGAAATAATAACCACTATTTTTCAGCTCATCAATAAAATGATGTATACCAATTACTTAGACTTTTGTTTTGGAACACCAAGAATTGGTTTTGTGCGACCCTTTACCAAACAAGCACATGTTTTTATGAATCATAGGAATGCAGCTATTGAAAATATTGTGAGAATAGAAGAAAATGCTGGTAACCAGCACTTTTGCCTCTTCCTACTCTGTTTTCCACCCCTCCAATTTAAAAGAATCTAATTGTTTGAGCCACATTTAATTTGTCATCATGCAAATGCAGTTAGTATGGAAATATTGAAAATATTCTGAGAATAGGAGAAAATGCTGGTAACCAGCACTTTTGCCTCTTCCTACTCTGTTTTCCACCCCACCAATTTAATAGAATCTAATTATTTGAGCCACATTTAATTTGTCATCATGCAAAGGCAGTTAGTATGGAAAATGTTTTAATGTCTTGAAAAGAGTTATGTCAGATAAATAGATTTGTTAATTTTGTTTTCTAGACGGCTGTACATGCTTCAGAATGCCTTGTTGCAACAAGAGTGGCGTGTCTGTGACCTGGCTCATCGCCTTGTTACATACTTAACCCCTCACTTGGGTCATCAATATAAGAATGTTAGGGACAGAATAGGCAGGTAAGCCATTTTTGTTTGATTTTTGTAATGTGTGTGGGATGTGTTTATTCTAGAAGACCTGTTATTATGCATGGGACAGATCACCCAGTAGGCTCTTTCGGAGGGCCATTAGATTTCTGGCTTGTAATTTTCAGGCCAAGCCTTTCAGCTCAGTAGCACACAGATATAGTATTTATGAGGTTGTTTGATTGAATCCCAGCTTTGCCGAACTCTTTTTGAGGATTTATTTTGACAGTCATTTGTCTGTCTTTGCTGAACATTGTTTTGACTATCTAAATGTGTGAAAGCATCTGTTGGTTTAGAAAAGAGTGTTGTGCTAAGGACTAGTGAAAGAAACTCTGGGAATGCATGGATTTGTGCACTTGTTGCTTTGATAAGATTAAAATAATGTTGAAAATGCTGTGAAACACTTAACCAACAAATTTGATCCTGAGACTACAAGTTGAATAAAAAAGGCAATTTTATTCAGTAGAAAAGATACAATGGTAATATGAAGGCTGCATGGTCCACATGTTATCAAAGCGGTGAATAAACCTACGAGATATTTTCAGTCTAGAAACAAGACCAAAATGATTTCTCTTTCAAGGTTGCACCTGTCAGAATGTCTTGGCAGTTGCTAACATGACAAAGTCAGTGCAGCCCAAGTAATGGTTTTTGTTGTTTGAAGGGTTGACAACCTCGTAGGAGAAGGAGAAGATACTGGCTACCTTCATTTTCTGCTTTTCCCACAATTTTTTCAGTAGCCTTCTTCCTCAGGCTTGTCAAAAGTTTTCACTTTTTAGTAAAGGATTAAGTCACCGTACTTATTAACAAAGCATATAAGGCTGGGGCATGCATTTATCCTAGAAATTATCTTATTCCAGTGTACTGTTTAGTAAAGGGTTAAGTCACAGTATTTATTAACAAAGCATATGGAGTGCAACACACGAAAAGGGGCCTTTGGACATATGCGTAAAAGTGTGTCGTCCCGGATCAGCCGGTGCAGTGTGTGACCTATCCGAGACGACACTTCCCGTTTTGTGCGATTTTCTATTTCAAGAAAGTCTACTGTATGAAAAAATCTTATGTAGTTGTAAAGTGCTGTCCCGGATTAGCCTGCGCGGATTGCGCAGGCTAATCCGGGACAACACTTTATGCAATTGTCCGTAGGCCCCTTTTCGTGTGTTGCACGCCATATAAGGCTGGGGCTTGCATTTATTCTAGAAATCATTTTATTCCAGTGTACTCTCCAATATATTCATGTTGGACTATAGGATGTTTAGAAACAGTGAAACCAGGTCTCCTACCAAAAAAGCATTTATTGAGAGTGTCCTGCCTAGGCTAGAGAGACTGCAGGAAATTATGATAGAAGAAGCACAACATCAAAATGAAGGTAAAGTTCATGAAGGCCTCTTTGTTCCCATGTCTCTACAAGGGGACAAAACTTTGGTTTTGTCTATATTGAAAGCAAGTTTGGATGGCAAGTTAGACATGGCTCAACTAAAGGGTTTGTCTTTGACAGGGAAGAAAACTGTGTAGGAAAAGAAGAAAATGCAGGTTACCAGCATTTTCTTCTTTTCCTACAGTGTTTTCAAAAGCTTTATTTGTCAGTCCTGTTTAAACACCGGATTTGTAAAGGGTTAATTCAAAACTTCTGTTATACAACTTTTTTTCACATCTTTTTCATGGTTTTTATGCTCTCGCTATTTTTTTTTTATCATAAATAAAACACATTCGAAGAAAACAAAAAGAGACTTTCTTGCACAATGGAAAACATGGGAAGGAAATGAGAAAAATCTTGTATTAGTATGATGTTGTATTCTGGGAAACTGGCATTGTCATTTATAAAACACCACAACTAGATTTGTAGATGGTTTAAATAGCAGATCTTACCTGAGTGTTGAAGTTTTATCATTTTTAGCTTGTCTGTTTTCAAAGAAATTGTTGAGGTATTGTCATAGCCCTGTCTTTATCTGCATTGGCATGCAAAGACTTAGACATTTTATAATATCTCTGTCATAATTGAAGATATTTACTTGAAACTCACAGTAGTTGTTAACTATCAAAAGGTAAAACCATACAACAAGGGTAGGTAATCATCAAAATACTTTTTACACAGTTATGCCTCTTTTTGGACTTAGAATTTGTCATGCAAAAACTTTGACATTTTATGATATCCATGTCATTACTGAAGATATTCACTTCAAATTTGGACAAGTTAACTCTCAAGGGGTGAACCCATACAGGAAAGGCAGGTAACCATCAAAATATTTTGACACAGTTATGCCCCTTCTTTGACACAGAATTTTCACTGAAAATCATTCTGTTTCTTAAACCAACTGCGACAGAGTGTTACTGTTGTTTACTAAAATCATATAATGTGAGCCTTGCCAAATTATAATGAAACAGTTTCTTGAGGGAGTAAACCAAGGTACTTTTACAAGTCAGTTGACTGTGTTGAGACAGTTCTCATATGAGTACTGTAATTGCAGCTAGTGTTTTGGTGATGAACTGAAAAGCTATAGCTCTCTGAACCTCATTGTTCTCCAGTACCTGTACTTCTCCTTATTTTTTTTTTCTATTGTAGGGGAAGTAAATTCTGTGTCTATATCAGAGGGTATGGAAAAAATGGAGGTGGAAAACCATCATGAAGAAAGTGAGGAAAAGAAGTCACTCATACGGTTATGCAAAACAGGTGATTTTTGTTACCACAGTGGGCTTATCTTAACTCATTACCACCACTTTTTACGACTTCAGCAGACTACTTTGTGAAAACTTTGTTGGAAAAGGAGAAAATGCTCGTGAAGAGCATTTTCTCCTTTTGCAACAATGTTTTCAAAAGCCTTCTTCAACAGGGTTGTTTAAACAACAGATCATTTGCTAAAGGGTTACTATGTACCACAGAAAAAAATTTTAAGAGTGCTTAGCACAACATTACTTCCTTTTGATAACATTGTTATAACCCCCCCCCCCCCCCCTTACGAAGTAGAAGAGGGGAGGGTATACAGGTTTCACCATGTCTGTCCATCCTTCTGTCCATCTGTCAGTGTCAATCTGTTCAGTTTTTGTTTCTGTCCTTT
This sequence comes from Tridacna gigas, assembly GCA_945859785.2. Classification (NCBI taxonomy): domain Eukaryota; kingdom Metazoa; phylum Mollusca; class Bivalvia; order Cardiida; family Cardiidae; genus Tridacna; species Tridacna gigas. The sequence continues at coordinate 36,890,392 of OX244029.2, forward strand.
AACTCAAAAGCCATTTGACCTAGGACCCTGAAACTTTATGCAAGTGTTGCTCATAACTCAAGTTATGCAAGTGTTGCTCATGACCCAAGGAGGTCCCTATTGGTTTTGTGTCACATGTATCAAGGTCACAGGTGACCTTTGTTTGAAAATTGTTTCCATGCTCTAACTCAATAGCTGTTTGACTTAGGACACTGAAACTTTATACAGGTGTTGCTTATGACCCAAAGAGGTGCACTGTTGTTTTTAGGTCACATGGGTCAAAGGTCAAGGTCATTTGTTTTGAAAATCATTTCTGCTCTCTGATTGTGCTGCTTCAGTGACAAAGTGCTGGGGGGGGGGGGGGCCTTCTCGGCTCTGCAACATTTATAGTCGTACATACTGGACTGCTTGTAAGATAAAGTCTCTCCATTTACAAGCTGAACCTTGGACCTCAGTCCGTAAAGTACTGGATTTGTAATTCAGGAATCACTGGTTTGAATCTTAGCTCAGCTGAATTCCTTCTCAGAATTGATATGACAGGATTAATTCTTCTGTCACCGTTAAATATTGTTTCAATTTGTATGTGAGGCATAGAAAGATATTGTATGAAGTATTGGTAAAAGAAACTCCAGGAAAGCTTAGATAGATGGGCGCTTTGCTCTAATTTTACTGAATTGATGTGGGCAACAGAGTTAATCATTTACCATACATTCCCATATTTTAACGACTCTTAGGAAGAAGTCTCTTGAAAACATTGTGGGAAAAGGAGAAAATGCTGTTTTCCCACAATGTTTTCTACCTTCTCCAATACATTAATTACCATTTAAGCTACATTTAATTTGTCGTGCAAATGCTGTCAATTTGTTCCAGTCCAAAATTTTGTCATTTGGTAAAGAGTTAAACACCCAGTAAACAAACTTTGATCTACAAGACGAAAAAAGTCACCTGCCTGGGGCAATAAAGTGTATATGTATTAATTCTTCATTTCTTTTTTACCTTAGTCCTGAAATGTGTTTCCAGCTGTATAGGCAGGACCTTTGATTCAGCATCAGCAGAGTTCTTCCAATTGCTTCCAATCGTAAGAAACTTTTACCTTACTTTTTTTATTTCTTTATTTTGGAGAGAGGAGAGAATGATAAAGAGTTGTTGAAAATGTTCATTGGTTAAAAATGAGCACTGTTTAGATTGAAGCATGTTTTGTTCTTTAGTGTATCAGATTTAAAAAGAAAAAAGAAAACCTGATAGATTTTGTGTATTTTTGTGATTGTTTTATGCGATTGAATGGTTTATTGAAATAATTTATGTACTATAAATTTCATTTAGCAATTACTCTTGTGTGATTGAAGGGTAAACTATACATATCAGTAAGAATTCACCAACCATTCTTCATTCATTTCTGTCTTTGAATTCCAAGACTAGTCATATAATTAGTTGAGATTTTCTGAGAGCGAGAGGGAGGAGAGAGAGAAATTGATTTTTTCAGATACTTTGACATTTTATGTTTTCCTTAAACCAAAGTCCAAAATGTAAATCTGAATAAAATTACTACACATTTTCAAGTTTCAAACACTGCATGATTTTATATTAGAAAAGTGTTTTCCTTTTTTTCTCTTTGAATTCTGGCCCTTGGATATTCGGGCATTAGTCGGGTGAGAGTTTTGTTTGGCAAGGCATCCCTATCCCAGAGCTAGTTAAACCCATAAAATACATGCACAAGTGATATAACTGTTGAAAGTTGAGTGGAACCCAGTTCGAAAACAATGACACACTTCCCTTTAAATTTGTAAGATATATAAAAAATCTCAATGTTTCAGATATGAATTTGCTTTCCATGTTTTTCAGATCTGTACATTACAGAGTGAGTCTAAGGATGAGGAGTTAAAGTCAGATTGTAATTTGGCTCTTGGATATTTATCCCAGGCTCTTATACATAATGAGGTCATACCTGTTGCTCTGGCAGCTATCAAAACTGTAAGCCAATAATCTGTATGATTAAATATATACCTCTTATTATACCCCCGCAAACGAAGTTTGTGGGGGGTATACTGGAATCAGCCTGTCGGTCGGTCGGTCGGTCAGTCGGTCGGTCGGTCATGCGGTCGGTCGGGCGGTCGGTCTGTCCGCAAAATCTTGTCCGGACAACTCCTCCTACAGTTTCAATCCAGTTCCCTTGCTACTTGGCAGAAGTGTTCATTAGGAGCTGTAGATGTGCAAGACACACATTTTGTAAAAATTCCATCAAGAATTACTGAGTTATTGCCCCTGATTTGACTTAAAAATGCTTGTCCGGACAACTCCTCCTACAGTTTCTGTATGATTCACTTTAAACTTGGCAGAAGTGTTCATTAGGAGCTGTAGATGTGCAAGACACATTTTGTAAAAATTCCATCAAGAATTACTGAGTTATTGCCCCTGATTTGACTTAAAAATGCTTGTCCGGACAACTCCTCCTACAGTTTCTGTCTGATTCACTTTAAACTTGGCAGAAGTGTTCATTAGGAGCTGTAGATGTGCAAGACACACATTTTGTAAAAATTCCATCAAGAATTACAGAGTTATTGCCCCTGATTTGACTTAAAAATGCTTGTCCGGACAACTCCTCCTACAGTTTCTTTCTGATTCACTTTAAACTTGGCATAAGTGTTCATCAGGAGTTGTAGATGTGCAAGACGCAACTTTCGTGAAAATTCTATGAAGAATTAATGAGTTATTGCCCCTGATTCACATTTAAAATGCTTGTCCGGACAACTCCTCCTACAATTTCAGTCTGATTCGCTTTATACTTGGCAGAAGTGTCCATTTGGAGTTGTAGATGTGCAAGACGCAAATTTTGTGAAAATTCCATCAAGAATTACTGAGTTATTGCCCCTGATTTGACTTAAAAAATGCTTGTCCGGACAACTCCTCCTACAGTTTCTGTCTGATTCACTTTAAACTTGGCAGGAGTGTTCATTAGGAGCTGTAGATGTGCAAGACACACATTTTGTAAAAATTCCATCAAGAATTACTGAGTTATTGCCCCTGATTTGACTTAAAAATGCTTGTCCGGACAACTCCTCCTACAGTTTCTTTCTGATTCACTTTAAACTTGGCATAAGTGTTCATTAGGAGTTGTAGATGTGCAAGACGCAACTTTCGTGAAAATTCTATGAAGAATTAATGAGTTATTGCCCCTGATTCACATTTAAAATGCTTGTCCGGACAACTCCTCCTACAATTTCAGTCCGATTCGCTTTATACTTGGCAGAAGTGTCCATTTGGAGTTGTAGGTGTGCAAGACACACATTTTGTAAAAATTCCATCAAGAATTACTGAGTTATTGCCCCTGATTTGACTTAAAAATGCTTGTCCGGACAACTCCTCCTACAGTTTCTGTCTGATTCACTTTAAGGAGGTCTTTTCTGTCATATGTATAGTTGGCCAACATTATGCGAAAAGGCACCTTTGGACATTTGCAACAAGCTTGGATCCAGACCAGCCGCTGTGTCTCAGACATATTATCAGATCATGGTCTGCACTTTTTTACACTTATTTAGTTTTGTGTCCAATTAAATTGATACTTTGCATAAATATTCACCAGGAGCAGTAGAGGTTCAAGATGCATTTTTCTCAAATGTTTGCCAAATTAATTACCCCTGAATTTACTCAAAACTTCTTGTCCAGAGAACTATTCCTTCAGTTTAAGTCTTATTCACTTGATATTTGTCATGATATTCACCAGGAGCAGTAGATGTGCAAAGCACAGATTTCATGAGTGTTGGCCTAATGATTACGGAGTTATTGCCCCTAAATTGACATTGCAGAGTTATTGCCCCTGTGACATGAAATATAGGGGCGGGGGTATTTATCACCTTTAGTGATAGTTATTCTAGTTTTCACTTTATCGAATGGTTCCATTTCTTATCAATCTATAACTCTTTACCAAACAACAAAATTTTAGACTGGTCCAAAGTCAAAGCATTTGCAGACGACAAAATAAATGTGACTCAAAAGTTGAAATTTGTTTTGGGATGGGTAGAAAACATTGTGGGAAAAGGAGAAAATGCTGGTTACCAGCATTTTCTCCTTTTCCCACAATGTTTTCAAAAGGCTTCTGTTTTTTTAAAAGTTGTTGAAAGTTGGCATTCTGTGGTAAAGGGTTAAAAACGAGGCTTTGGAGAAAATTTTTGAAAAAGAGGACATGCTGGTAACCATTATGTTTCATCAATAATTCCCATCGTTTTTGCCACATTTAATAAAAATTATTTGTTTTCTGGAAATACTTTCAATTTGGACTGGTCTAGAATTTTGTCATCTGGAAAAGAGTTAACTTCTAAAGGACTTAGCTTAACTTTAGACTTTCCTAAAGCCAGTGTAAATCCTTGCCCTTACCATATGGTTTCCTAAAGTGTGATACCTTAGTTCTTCACTAAGCAATATTTTTTAGACTGGTCTAAACTGAAAACATTAGCAGATGACAGACTGAATGTGGCTGCAATGTTGGTTACCAGCATTTTCTCCTTTTCCCACAATTTTTCCAAATCACTTTTTAGCTCACCTTAGCACAACGTGCTAAAGGTGAGCTATTGTGATCGCCCTATGTCCGGCGTCCGTCGTCCGTCAACAATTTCTTTAAACATCTTCTTCTCCTAAACCACTGGGCCAATCTTGATGAAACTTGGCAGGGATGTTCCTTGGGTGAAGCTCTACCAAAAGTGTTCAAAGAATTAAATTCCACCCACAACTCTGGTTGCCATGGCAACAAAAAGAGAAAAAAAGCAAAATCTTTGAAAATCTTCTTCTCTGAAACTAGAAGGCGCAGAGCTTTGATATTTGGTATGTAGCATCTCCTAGTGGACCTCTACCAAGTTTGTTCATTTGATGCCCCTGGGGTCAAAACTGGCCCCGCCCCAGGGGTCACAAGTTTGAGCATAGTAACAAAGAAGGAAAACTTTAAAAATCTTCTTCTCTGAAACTTGAAGGCATAGAGCTTTGATATTTGGCATGTAGCATCATCTCCTAGTGGACCTCTACCAAGTTTGTTCATATGATACCCCTGGGGTCAAAACTGGCCCCGCCCCAGGGGTCACAAATTTGAGCATAGAAACAAAGAAGGAAAACTTTAAAAATCTTCTTCTCTGAAACTAGAAGGCATACAGCTTTCATATTTGGCATGAAGCATCTCCTAGTGGACCTCTACCAAGTTTGTTCATATGATGCCCTTGGGGTCAAAACTGGCCCTGCCCCGGGGGTCACAAGTTCGAACATAGGAACAAAGAGGGGAAACTTTAAAAATCATCTTCTCTGAAACTGGAAGGCGTAGAGCTTTGATATTCGGTATGTAGCATTGCCTAGTGGACCTCTACAAAGTTTGTTCATATGATGTCCCTGGGGTCAAAACTGGCCCCGCCCCGGGGGTCACAAGTTTGAGCATAGTAACAAAGAAGAAAAACTTTAAAAATCTTCTTCTCTGAAACTTGAAGGCGTAGAGCTTTGATATTTGGCATGTAGCATCTCCTAGTGGACCTCTACCAAGTTTGTTCATATGATGCCCCTGGGGTCAAAACTGCCCCACCCTGGGGGTCACAATTTCCAACATAGGAACAAAGAAGGAAAACTTTAAAAATCTTCTTCTGTAAAACTAGAAGGCATAGAGCTTTGATATTTGGCATGAAGCATCTCCTAGTGGACCTCTACCAAGTTTGTTCATATGATGCCCTTGGGGTCAAAACTGGCCCTGCCCCGGGGGTCACAATTTCGAACATAGGAACAAAGAAGGAAAACTTTCATTTTTTTTTTCTCTGAAACTAGAAGGCATAGAGCTTTGATATTTGGTATGTAGCATCTCCTAGTGGACTTCTACCAAGTTTGTTCCAAGGATGCTGCTTGGGTCAAAACTGGCCCAGCCCCTGGGGTCACAAGTTCGAACATAGGAACAAAGAAGGAAAACTTTAAAATTCTTCTTTTCTGAAACTGAAAGGTGTGGCGCTTTGATATTTGGTATGTTGCATTTCCTAGTGGACCTCTACCAAGTTTGTTCATATGATGTCCCTGGGTCAAAACTGGCCCAGCCCCGGGGGTCACAAGTTTGAGCATAGTAACAAAGAAGGAAAACTTTAAAATTCTTCTTTAAAACTGGAAGGCGTAGAGCTTTGATATTTGGTATGTAGTGATTCTCTTCTAAGTTTGTATGCCCATCTAAGCGCAACAAGTTCATTGAGTTCAAAATTGGGTCATCTTGGGTCATAAACTAGGTCACTAGGTCAAATTAAAGAAATACCTTGTTGGCACTCTCGAGGCCACATTATTTGCTCAATTGCCTTGAAAATTAGTTAGAAAGTTTGTCTTTATAAAGTCTCACATAAGATTAATTTGGGTCAACTTGGGTCATAAACTAGTTCACTGGGTCAAATTAAAGAAATACCTTGTTTGCACTCTGGAGGCCACATTTATTGCTCAAATGACCTGAAATTTGGCCAGAATGTTTGTCTTGATGAAATACCAGATGAGTTTGGATTTGGGTCACCTGGAACCATAAACTAGGTCACTAGGTCAAAATAAAGAAATACCTTGTGGGCACTCTAGAGGCCACATTCTTTGCTTAATTGCCTTGAAAATTGGTCAGAATGTTTGTCTTTGTAAAATCTCACATGAGTCTGAATTTGGGTCAACTGGGGTCATAAACTAGGTCACTTGGTCAAATTAAAGAAATAGCTAGTGGGCACTCTAGAGGCCACATTTATTATTCATATGATTTGAAAATTGGTTAAAATGTTCCTTTTGATATAGTCAAAGACCAGTTCAAATTTGGGTCACCTGGGGTCATAATCTAGGTCACTAGGTCAAATTAAAGAAATATCTTTAGGGCACTCGAGGCCACATTTTTTGCTCAATTGACTTGAAAATTTGTCAGAATGTTTGTCTTCATGAAATATGAGTTTGAAATTGGGTCACCTGCGGTCAAAAACTAGGTCACATGGTCAAATTAAAGAAAAACTTTAAAGGCACTCTACTAAGGTGAGTGACCCAGGGCCATCATGGCCCTCTTGTTTGTAAAGGTTATTAAAAGTCAGTAAAATTTTACACTGCCCCAAATTGAAAACATTCGCAGATGACAGATAGATTGTGGCTGCAATGTTGGAACTTTCTCTAAAAGAGTAGAAAACATTGTGGGAAAAGGAGAAAATGCTGGTTACCAGCATTTTCTCCTTTTCCCACAATTTTTCCAATTCACTTTTTCCTACAGGTTAATAAAAGTTGGTACTGTTTGCTAAAGGGCTCAAGGTTGATCCAATTTTGAAGTTCACCTTGAAATTGCCCCTGTGAAAAATAGATAATTAGCATGAAATGAGGTTTGATACATGAAAACATGGAATTTACTGTAGCAGTAGGAGAAGATGCCTGTGATGAGGTCTTTCCCCTTTTGTCTTATCAAAATACTTTCAGACATTGTCTGCTGTAAGACAAAAATAATCCTTTTGGAGTTAATTTTTAAACACTTTATCAAGGAATTAGATTTTCATTCAACCCTTAGGAAGACAGCTTTTGAAAACATAGGTTTGTATTAGAGAAAATGCTGATAACCAGCATTTTCTAGATTTCCCACAATGTTTTCTACCCTGTCAACGACAAATCTTGGCTGCCTTTCTCTAAACTGTGTATGCACGAAATTTGCGTACGCAGTTAAAGTAAACAAGCATCAAGTCTGAAAGCAAGTTTTACTGAACTGCATAACTTTACAATTTGAGTAAATATTTGCATATCTTTACGCCAGTCTATACCTTTGAGTAAAGCAGGGACCGTATGTGTGTATATTAAATCCCAAAGAATTTGTGTAATTTGCAGTTTAGTGAAAGGTACCCCAGATCATTTGAGCCATATTTGATTTGTCTACTGCCTATGCTTTTGATATGGACAAGTCTTACTTTTGTTTCATCCAACAAAGGGATACAATGATGCCTTTTATTCAACAAAGAGATAAAATGATGCCTGCATGTCAATTTTTGTTAAGTATATGCCTGGGATGATTTCATATTATATTTGATTTCTATTTTCAGATTGTTGGTTCCCCTTCTTGGCATGCAAGAGCAGCTGTTTTAGAATACATTCAAGTGATGGTGTTCTGTAATTTCTTCTCTCTACATAAACCAGAATACAAAACTAGGATTAAAGAAACTGTGATCCATTTGATCTGTGATGAAAAACTGGAGGTACCCTCTTCTGCTTTCTATTATGTTTTTCTCGAAACATGGGTTCATTCCCTGCCTGATTAATATGGGACTCAAATTTTGGATGCTTACGCCCATCCTAGGTGCTGTTATGAACACGGCCAGTCTAGAACCAGACAGCTCAGAGAAGGGACAAAATTTTTCCAATTGTTTCTATTTATGCTTTTCAAATTGTAACCATTAGACTTTTTCTCCTGATTGGAGATGTCCACTAAATTTAACTCTTTACCACACAATCTCATAGTTTAAGTAACCCTAAAGAAGAAAGCTTTTGAAGATACTATGGTAAAAAAAAAAAAAAGATGCTTATAACAAGCACTTTTTTGCTTTTTGCAAAATGTTTTGCACCCAGTCAGAGAAAGACAGCTCATTTGTACCAATTTCAAATTTGTCATATGCAGATGCTCTCAATTTTGATGCATTAATAATTGATTTATTGGAAAAGGGTTGATGTCAAGGCTAAAGAAAGTGCAGTTGACAACCACTCGTGGATTTCTTTTTAGTTGTTTTCTTTTTCTGAGGGGTCCAGTAACAATAAGCATTTGGATGCACATAAACAAAAGATATAAGCCATGCTGTGGCAAAAGGGGGTTTACTGCACCTCCGTAATGCATAATACCAACTAGGCCATCACATTATTATGGATCCATAATAGCTACTTTTTTTAGCAATCAACTTAATCATGAGGTACACTGGTCCTTAGATATACAATAAAATTGATCAGTAGCGAAAAAGTTTTGACCCAGGTCAGCCTTCATGGGCTATGCAGGCAGACATGGGTCAGTACTTTTCGCTGATGCATAAAGCCCCCTATTCACAGAGCATGGCTCATATGTAGTTACTAGTGATTTTTCAGTGATCCAGACTTTTGTTCAGTTTAACCCTTTACTGGTTGACAAAATTTTAGATTTGTCTGTACTGATAGCACTTGTTGACAAATTAAATATGACTCAGATTGTGGAATTATCTGTAAAGGGTTAGGAAACATTTTGGGAAATGGAGAAAATGCTGGTTACCAGATCTCCTTTTTCCACTATGTTTTCAAAAGTATTAGCAATCAAGGTCATTCAAAGAAGGGATTTTTTGGTAAATGGTTAAACACATTTCTTCATCTCTCTTGGGTTAAAATAATGAATATTTAAGTGTATACTGTAGAGTACTCTTTTCCACATGTTTTTACAGGTTCGTGATATGGCTTCAATTACACTGAGTGGATTACTGCAGTGCGGTTATCTTGAGATGGACAAAGACATGCTTGTAAGTTAATTCTTAACCAGACGCTAAAGTCATAGACTAGTCCGAATTGAAAGCATGATTATGTAGATGGCAAAATATAAGAAGTAACAGAAGGGGGTCTAAAAATGATAGATGTAAATAGCTATAATATGAGTATGAAAATTAAATGGTTAAAAAAACTTGTTGCTGGTAGCAAAGGCGACTGTTATATATTTATTAATGGAATATTTGATACACAAAAATTTTTCAATTTAGGTATTTCGTACTGTAAACAAATTGTGAAAAGTATTAAAAACGATTTTTGGATTGATGTCCTACAGTCTTTTACTACCTATATATCGAAATGTAAATTTACAAATTGGGTAGATATAATTAATGTGCCATTGTTTTATAACGACAATTTTATAACTGAGTCAAATTACGTCTATGATTTCATAATGTACAATGCTGGTATAAGATATATCAAAGACCTTTAAAATGAAAATGGTCATTTTAAAAGTTGGAATGAAATCAATAACCTAACCAATGATAAAACAAATTTTTTAAGGTACAGTCGAATCTGAGTTAGCGGTCATATGTGAATAGCGGCCAATCTGTGATTAACGGTCAGTTCAGGCCCGCCCGTGGAAATTAGCTCTTTAATGTCCTTTAATTAACGGTAAATTGTGATATGTGGTCAGCGGTCACATTTGAAGTACTTAATTACACTTAAAGCATATCCCATAAAGCGGTCACGCGACCCGACTAATCGCTAGCAGGTGGTGTGTAAAAAATCAATAACACGTCTGGCTAATCGTGTGCATAAATCGCGTCGCTTTACCAATCAACATGTGTGATAAACGGTTAAACTTAATAGTGCAGGTGTACACTTTATCTGGAGAAATTGAATTGTTTGTCTTTTATGATTTAAAGTCAATAAGTGCCGAGGTATTTTGATTAATACAATCAAAATTAATTAATAATTAATTAGGTTTGAAAGTTTGTAAAACTGCGAAGATAGGGTGCTTTATAATGGGATTGATCACACGATACTTCCTATTCTTCGCTATCATGTCTCAGAAATGCAAGTGTTTAACGTTAGAGGAACGCGTCAAAGTTCTTCAGCTTCTTGATTCCGGTCGCTCGTCTAGGGTCATCGCTTCCGACTTTGGCGTCGGACGCACTCAAATCCAAAATGTGGCAAAACGTAAGCGCGAAATCATGGATGAATATGAAACTGGGAATCCTGAAACTAAACGTGTTAAACGTACTGTGTCTTATGACAAAATTGACGATCTTTGTCACCGTTGGTTTTTGGACGCTACCTCTAGACAAATCAATGTGTCAGGACCTTTGATTCGCGAGAAGGCATTGAAATTCGCCAGTGAGCTCGGACTTAACGATTTCAAGGGATCTTATGGGTGGCTGGAGTCTTTCTTGAAAAGACACAACATTTCCAAATTTGCAGACCACAATTTCAGTGTGGCTCAAATGGTGCAATTGTTTATTGATAGGTAGAGAACACTGTGAGAAAAGGAGAAAATGCTAGTTACCAGCATTTTCTCCTCCTTTTCCCACAATGTTTTCTAAAGATTTCTTTCTGAGGAAGAAAAAGTAGGAGAATGGAAGCTTTTTTCCTTGTTATGGGTTTTTTGATAAAAAAGTCTTTAATTCATTCTTCTCCCTGTCCGGTACTGATCAACTGATTGATTCTATACTGTAATTTATTAATAAAACAGAGACCCAAAATAAACTTTCATTAATTAAAACACTTGTTTATTGTTTCTTTTGTTTTATATTAGGCGGCCAGTCTAATTACACTGTGACCACTCTGTGGTAGAAAATACTGATCTGTGTTAAGCAGCCAACTGTCGTATGCAGCCACTTTTGGCTTGTCCCTTGGTTGGCTGCTTAAGACAGTTTCGACTGTACTACAGTTTATTAAACTCAGTTAAGAGCTTCTTGTCGAAGCATCATATACTAATTCAAAAGAAATTTCTAAATGAATACCATTACCCTAGCATTAACTGTTATTTTTTTCAAATATTAACTAAAAAAGAGATAAACAATCATATTTACAACAAATTAATTGAGAACAGAGAAACTGCGTCATGTAGTGTCAAGTGGAACTCAATATACAATGATTTAGAAATTGATTGGAATCTAGTTCATGGAAGTGTTTTTAAATGTACTCAAGATACTTATACACAATGGTTCCAGACAAGAATAGTTCACAGGATCCTCCCAACAAATTCGCTACTTTTCAAAATGAACTTGATCGATACTAATTTATGTACTTTCTGTGGAACACATGAAGAAACACTTTTACATTTGTTCTATAATTGTGAGTATATAACGCCTTTGATGGATAAAATTACAACAATATTGAAAAATTTTGACCGCAGTTTACAAATAAATAGTAAAATTTTTCTTTTGGGCACATATAAACCAAACTTTTTGTTAGACAATTTGCTTTTAGAAGTTAAAAAATATATATACTTTTGTAGAAATAAAACTTATAAACTTTCACTTATTGGTATGAAGAATTTTCTTACTACCGCTGTGAAAAGTGTTGTTAAAGTTTGTGATTGTTTGGTAAAGGGGTAAGGATCTGGTTTAAGTATATCGAATGGACATTTATATGATACATTGAAATAATAATTCTACTTGAACTTTTTATATGTTTCATGTTTGAAAGCTTGATAGTACCAATACAGAGTAGAGAAAACATTTTTGATGAATTTCATTTATAACGAAGTGTGAAATAGTCTATTACTGTACAGTCTGTCATAGATATACCACTGTGTAATATATTTAACTACATGCAAAAGAAAAGTTTTTAAAGAAAGAAAATGTAGCTTTGGTTGATATTGAAAACTGTGGCCATCTTGTTATCTGCTGTGAATAAAATAAACCATTGAAATGTAGAGCCAATTTCAGGAACAGTACAGATCTAGATGAGACTTAACCTTTGCAGTTAGATTCTTGACAGTATCTGATACATTTACATAGACTGGCCAAAAATAGCATTTTAATTACCTCATTTAAGACTTTTCATGGTGGTAAACTGTTAATTTCATTTACTGGGAATTCTCAGGGTTGGAAAGTCTCCGCACCAGTGGTCAGTCACTTGCTTCACATCTCTTAACAGAAAATAAAATTTCAGACTTTCTTATATAGAAGGCATTTTCAGAGGGCAAATAAAATGCACTTCAAAGAAAGGAATTTGATTTTGAAAGGGTAGAAATCATTGTGAAAAATGCGGAAAATGCTGTTTACACACATTTTCTTCTTTCACCACCAGACTTCCAGGTAAGAGGGAGTGATAGTATTCTAGATCCGTTATTTCTCTTCCAAACTCTATGTTGTGGGTACTCATTAGAATCGTCTCGATGATTCGATTCTATTGAGTACCCTTAACATAGGGTTTAGTGGAGAGTGATTAATATTTTCAATTTTGAAATCAAAATCACTCCCTCTATCTGGGAGCTCTGTTCCCCACAGTGGTTTCAAAAAATGTCTTTCTCAAGTTGAAAACATGGGATTATGTGGAAAAGTGTTAACTCTTTATCAGACAACAAAATTTTAGCCTTATGCAAATTGTAAGCATTTGCAGACGACAAATTTAAATTTACTCAAAACATAACGTTTGTCTTTCATAGGGTAAAAAACCTTGGGGGAAAAGGAAAAAATGCTGGTTACCAGCATTTTTTCCTTTTCCCACAATGTTTTCAAAAGCCTTCTTTCTCAAGTTCGTTAGGAGTCACCATTGTGCGGTAGAGGGTTAAATGCTTTGGGGAGAGTCCAGCAGATTTGATTTCATAATATAAAGAATTAAAGAGAAAGATCACTTCTTATTTCCAGGAGCATTTTGAGAAACTTGGGCGTACCAAAATAAAGAAACAGAACAAGACTGATGTCATTCCGATAGAAAAGATCATCCAGCGTCATGCAGGAGTGTTAGGCCTTAGTGCCTATGTTCAGGCTTACCCTTATCATGTACCAGATTGGATGCCACAGATTTTAATGACACTAAGCAATCATGTTAATGATCCCCAACCTATTCAGGTAATGATAATGCATGGTTTGATATGTTTAAAACGTAACCTAGAGTTTTTAATGACCCTGAGGAAGAAAGCATTTGAAAACGTTCTCGGGAAAAGGAGAAAATGGTGGTAACCAGATTTCCTCGGTTTCCAACAATGTTTTCCAAACTTTGGGAACACATCCTATCATTTGAGATTCATCTTATTTGTCATCTGAAAATGATTTTTTTCGGACAAGTCTGAAATTTTGTTATATGGCAATGAGTCAAACTTGATATCTACAGTTGTCCAAATCATAGTATCTTGGACAGCATAGAACTAAGCAGTCTGATCTTGATCAACATTGTCTGTTTATAGTTATTGCTTTTTAGCTCACCTGAGCACAAAGTGCTCATGGTGAGCTATTGTGATCGTGCTGTGTCCGTCGTCAACTTTTTACCTTGTGTACGCTCTAGAGGCCACATTTTCAGTCTGATCCTCATGAAACTTGGTCAGAATGTTTGTCTTGATAAAATCTGGGACGAGTTCGAAATTGGGTCATGTGGGGTCAAAAACTAGGTCACTAGGTCAAATCTTCGAAAAACCTTGTGTACGCTCTAGAGGCCACATTTTCAGTCCAATCCTCATGAAACTTGGTCAGAATGTTTGTCTTGATAAAATCTGGGACGAGTTTGAAATTGGGTCATGTGGGGTCAAAAACTAGGTCACTAGGTCAAATCTTCGAAAAACCTTGTGTACGCTCTAGAGGCCACATTTTCAGTCAGATACTTGTGAAATTTGGTCAGAAAGTTTGTCTTGATAAAATCTCGGACAAGTTCGAAATTGGGTCATGTGGGGTCAAAAACTAGGTCACTAGGTCAAATCTGAGAAAAACCTTGTGTACGCTCTAGAGGCCACATTTTCAAACCGATCCTCATGAAACTTGATCAGAATGCTCGTCTTGATAAAATCTCGAACAAGTTCGAAATTTGGTCATGTGGGGGTCAAAAACTAGGTTACTAGGTCAAATCTTCGAAAAACCGTGTGTACGCTCTAGAGGCCACATTTTCAGTCAGATACTTGTGAAATTTGGTCAGAAAGTTTGTCTTGATAAAATCTTGGACGAGTTCGAAATTGGGTCATGTGGGGTCAAAAACTAGGTCACTAGGTCAAATCTTCGAAAAACCTTGTGTATGCTCTAGAGGCCACATTTTCAGTCGGATACTCGTGAAACTTGGTCAGAATGTTTGTCTTGATAAAATCTGGGACGAGTTCGAAATTGGGTCATGTGAGGTCCAAAACTAGGTCACTAGGTCAAATCTTCGAAAAATCTTGTGTACACTCTGGAGGCCACATTTTCAGTCTGATCCTCATGAAACTTGGTCAGAATGTTTGTCTTGATAAAATCTCAGACCAGCGCGAAATTGGGTCATGTGGGGTCCAAAGCTAGGTCACTAGGTCAAATCTTCGAAAAACCTTGTGTATGCTCTAGAGGCCACATTTTCAGTCAGATACTTGTAGAATTTGGTCAGAAAGTTTGTCTTGATAAAATCTCGGACGATTTCGAAATTGGGTCATGTTGGGTCAAAAACTAGGTAACTAGGTCAGATCTTGGAAAAACCTTGTGTACGCTCTAGAGGCCACATTTTCAGTCAGATACTTGTGAAATTTGGTCAGAATGTTTGTCTTGATAAAATCTGATACGAGTTTGAAATTGGGTCATGTGGGGTCAAAAACTAGGTCACTAGGTCAAATCTTCAAAAAACCTTGTGTACGCTCTAGAGGCCACATTTTCAGTAGGATCCTCATGAAACTTGGTCAAAATGTTTGTCTTGATAAAATCTGGGACGAGTTCGAAATTGGGTTTTTTGGAGTCCAAAACTAGGTCACCAGGTCAAATCTTCGAAAAACTTTGTGTGTGCTCTAGAGGCTACATTTACAGTCAGATACTTGTCAAATTTGGTCAGAATGTTTGTCTTGATAAAATCTCAGACAAGTTCGAAATTGGGTCATGTGGGGTCAAAAACAAGGTCACTAGGTCAGATCTTCAAAAAACCTTGTGTACGCTCTAGAGGCCACATTTTCAGTCAAATACTTATGAAACTTGGTCAGAATGTTTGGCTTGATAAAATCTCACACAAGTTCAAAATTGGGTCATGTGGAGTCAAAAACTAGGTCACTAGGTCAAATCATTGAAAAACCTTGTGCACGCTATAGAGGCCACATTTTCAGTCAGATACTTGTGAAATTTGGTCAGAATGTTTGGCCTATTGACTCAGGTGAGCGATCCAGGGCCATCATGGCCCTCTTGTTATGAGTTATTAATAAATTTAGTGATTATTGGTATATCTGCCACAGTGAAGTTGGTGGATGGGTTTATACTGGGACCAGATTGTCAGCCTGTCTGTACATCCACATCCATCTGTCAGTGTGTCAGTAGGACTTAGTTTTGTGTCCTCTTCTTTTCCTACAGTTTTCACTCAATTTGGCTGCAATTTTTACCCTTATCCTGCTAAATGAGTCAAATGAAACTTTAAATCCAATATTAAACACCCAAAGTTTGCTATTTCAAAGGTATTTTTTGGGAAAGATATCTCCTATAGGACAGTGTGGATCCAAGATCAGGCTGCTTGCTCTGTGCAGTCTGATCTTGATCTTTACTGTCCACAAAGGTCCTTGAGTTGCGGTTAGTGGGAGCCATCCTACCATGAAAAGTTTTGCACAAAAAAAATTTCATTTTGATTTGAAGTCCAGTTTAGAAAGTATAATGTTTTATGGAGAGAGTTGTTGCAACCACTTTTCACATGAAACGTTTGATTTATTGATGGTCCTCTTTCTTTTTTCATGAAAAAATTTCAGATGGACATGACCTATTTCATTTCTGTGACTTCTTTTTTTTTTTTCGCAGATGACAGTGAAGAAGACTTTGTCCAATTTCCGTCGGACCCATCACGATAACTGGCATGACCATAAGCTGAGATTTACAGACGATCAGCTAGTGATTTTGACAGATTTGTTAGTGTCACCTAATTATTATGCATAAAACCAGAAAAACAGTTCTTAGTCAAAAGGGTAGTCGTAGATGTTGGTCCTAAAACCTGAACTGAAACATACAACATGAGATGGAGAAGTTGCTGTAAATGAGCAAAGTGTCCATGTGCCACACCAGTTTTTCAGTGGTCTGGTGCTTAAGTCTTTACTGTACTAAAACTATTTTAGACTTGTCCATGTTAATAGTCTTTGCTGATAGCAAATAAAAGATGGTCACATTGAATCATCTGTCTTTGAAAGAGTAGAAAACATTGCAGGAAAAGGAGAAAATGCTGGCAATCAGTATTTCCTTTTTTATACCCCCGTAAACGAAGTTTATGGGGGGTATACTGGAATCAGCCGGTCGGTCGGTCGGTCGGTCGGGCGGGCGGTCGGTCTGTCTGCAAAATCTTGTCCGGACAACTCCTCCTACAGTTTCTGTCTGATTCACGTTAAACTTGGCAGAAGTGTTCATTAGGAGCTGTAGATATGCAAGACACACATTTTGTAAAAATTCCATCAAGAATTACTGAGTTATTGCCCCTGATTTGACTTAAAAATGCTTGTCCGGACAACTCCTACAGTTTCTGTCTGATTCACTTTAAACTTGGCAGAAGTGTTCATTAGGAGCTGTAGATGTGCAAGACACACATTTTGTAAAAATTCCATCAAGAATTACTAAGTTATTGCCCCTGATTTGACTTAAAAATGCTTGTCCGGACAACTCCTCCTACAGTTTCTGTCTGATTCACTTTAAACTTGGCAGAAGTGTTCATTAGGAGCTGTAGATGTGCAAGACACACATTTTGTAAAAATTCCATCAAGAATTACTAAGTTATTGCCCCTGATTTGACTTAAAAATGCTTGTCCGGACAACTCCTCCTACAGTTTCTGTCTGATTCACTTTAAACTTGGCAGAAGTGTTCATTAGGAGCTGTAGATGTGCAAGACACACATTTTGTAAAAATTCCATCAAGAATTACTAAGTTATTGCCCCTGATTTGACTTAAAAATGCTTGTCCGGACAACTCCTCCTACAGTTTCTGTCTGATTCACTTTAAACTTGGCAGAAGTGTTCATTAGGAGCTGTAGATGTGCAAGACACACATTTTGTAAAAATTCCATCAAGAATTACTAAGTTATTGCCCCTGATTTGACTTAAAAATGCTTGTCCGGATAACTCCTCCTACAGTTTCTGTCTGATTCACTTTAAACTTGGCAGAAGTGTTCATTAGGAGCTGTAGATGTGCAAGACACACATTTTGTAAAAATTCCATCAAGAATTACTGAGTTATTGCCCCTGATTTGACTTAAAAATGCTTGTCCGGACAACTCCTCCTACAGTTTCCGTCTGATTCACTTTAAACTTGGCATAAGTGTTCATTAGGAGCTGTAGATGTGCAAGACACACATTTTGTAAAAATTCCATCAAGAATTACTGAGTTATTGCCCCTGATTTGACTTAAAAATGCTTGTCCGGACAACTCCTCCTACAGTTTCTGTCTGATTCACTTTAAACTTGGCAGAAGTGTTCATTAGGAGCTGTAGATGTGCAAGACACACATTTTGTAAAAATTCCACCAAGAATTACTAAGTTATTGCCCCTGATTTGACTTAAAAATGCTTGTCCGGACAACTCCTCCTACAGTTTCTGTCTGATTCACTTTAAACTTGGCATAAGTGTTCATTAGGAGTTGTAGATGTGCAAGACGCAACTTTCGTGAAAATTCTATGAAGAATTAATGAGTTATTGCCCCTGATTCACATTTAAAATGCTTGTCCGGACAACTCCTCCTACAATTTCAGTCCGATTCGCTTTATACTTGGCAGAAGCGTCCATTTGGAGTTGTAGATGTGCAAGACACACATTTTGTAAAAATTCCATCAAGAATTACCGAGTTATTGCCCCTGATTTGACTTAAAAATGCTTGTCCGGACAACTCCTCCTACAGTGTCTGTCTGATTCACTTTAAGGAGGTCTTTTCTGTCATATGTATAGTTGGCCAACATTATGCGAAAAGGCACCTTTGGACATTTGCAACAAGTTTGGATCCAGACCAGCCGCTGTGTCTCAGACATATTATCAGATCATGGTCTGCACTTTTTTACACTCATTTAGTTTTGTGTCCAATTAAATTGATACTTTGCATAAATATTCACCAGGAGCAGTAGAGGTTCAAGATGCATTTTTCTCAAATGTTTGCCAAATTAATTACCCCTGAATTTACTCAAAACTTCTTGTCCAGAGAACTATTCCTTCAGTTTAAGTCTTATTCACTTGATATTTGTCATGATATTCACCAGGAGCAGTAGATGTGCAAAGCACAGATTTCATGAGTGTTGGCCTAATGATTACGGAGTTATTGCCCCTAAATTGACATTGCAGAGTTATTGCCCCTGTGACATGAAATATAGGGGCGGGGGTATTTATCACCTTTAGTGATAGTTATTCTAGTTTTTCCTACAATGTTTCCAGTGTTGTCTTCACCAGGGATTTAGAAATTCAGTGTTGTCTGTTAAAGACTAAATTAGTAGACCTTACTGTATCATGTGGGAAAAAATTTAAATTTTAGAAGAAAAAGTCCAAGCCACAACATTTTAGGCTTTCTTATATGTGTCCTACTTTTGTCTGTAAACTATGCTTCTCTAAATACATATTTAGTTGTATTAATCAGTTGGTCTTGAAGAGCTTTTAATTGCTCGGCTTTTACTATCAAAGATTTTGAAGATTCAGCTTGAAGTTTGTGTGAAAAATTACGAGGAATTAAAGAACTTGAAAAATCATGTATAGAGGAAAGATTTGTTTAAATTGTCAATTTTAATCATGTATGGTCCATAACGTAGTAACCCTTTTCCAAACAAATCAATGGCTTTACAACCCTTATGAAGAAGGCTTTTCTCTTTCTCATTTTCTTAGGTCATTATCAAAAATTGGCCATCTTTAGCATTCTTTTTAGCTAAACCTGAGCTTTTTCTGATCATGCTGTGTCTGTCATCCATGGTGTCATCATCAACAATTACCTTCTGTGTGGTCTGGAAGCCACATTTTCAGTCAGATACTCATGACAGTTAGTCAAAAACATTTTTCTTGATAATAGCTTATACAAGATAGAAATGTGGTCAAGTCTTGTCAAAAACTAGGGCACTGGGAAAAATCTTAGAAAAACCCTGTGTGCTCTCTAGAGGCCACATTTTCAGTCTTACAGTATGAAAATTGGTCAGAATCTTGATATCCTGGACAAGTGTGAAAATGTCTAAGAAAAACTTTGTGTGCACTCTAGAGGCCACATCTTCAGTTAAATTTCTTTCAAAAGTTGGGGTTGTGCGCACGTCAATAAATGTAACACATACAAAATTTGAATTGTGAAAAAGCTAATTATGCACACTGAGTATATTTTATATGTGTTTTACATCATCACAATCAGGATCTCTTTAACGCTTTACCAAACGACAAAACTTAAGACTGGTCCAAATTGAAAGCATTTGCAGATGACAAAATAAATGGGATTTAAAAATTGAAATTTGTTTTGGGAAGGGTAGAAAACATTGTGGGAAAAGGAGAAAATGCTGGTTACCAGCATTTTCTCCTTTTCCCACAATGTTTTCAAAGGCTTCTTGTTCAGGGTTGATAAATCTCGGGATCATGTGGTAAAGGGTTAACTGACTCACTCCTAGATCACTTTTACTCAAGTGAGCGTGTAAGGGCCAGTGGCCCTCATTTTTTTTTCATACAAAATGGTTTAAAGGATTACCACAGCAAAGGGCTTTCTTCATCTGGTAGGTGACCACTTGAAAGCATTCTAGCTTAAAAAGAAATTGATCAAAACAAGCAATTTATTTAATTGCCCCAATTTTTCCACCTGTATTTATGTACTGACTTTAATTTAAGCCAGTATTATTCACTGTGGTAATGTTTTCAAAAATCTTTTTCTTCAGGGTTCTTAAAACGTCGGCATTGTATGGTAAAGGTTTAAAATGCAGATCACATCATTGCAGCACCATGTTACTGTTTTTTTTTCTGTACATTTGTTTTATAAATTTGAATAAGCCTAAACTTTTATTTTCTGGGCAAGTGTTTACTCTTACAGTGCCTTTCACACCTAATGTTGACTTCGTGGTTATTGTAGATGAAGATCAGACTGCAGTAAGTATGCAGTATGATCTTTTATGTATAGTGGCAGCTTTGTTGAAAGACCATACACAAATGCAGCCCTGAAATTGCAATAATTTGGGTATGATTTATGTACTGGACAGGCCTGTTGCATTTATTCTGCAGTCTAAGGATAAAGGCCAACTTCCTGAAGACAGGTTTAATACATTACATACATATGTTTTCGGAAAACATGTCAAATAGATAGAATGCTCACACTGAGCAAGAGCAATAAGTTAATTTTGTCACAATAGGTAGTCCAAAAAGTTTAAAGGGTCCTCCTTGGCGTGGTGTATTTATTTTGCATTCAAAAGAGTAAGCCCAAACTTTATGCAGACAGGTTTGATATACTACATGCAGATATATTTTTGCAAACATGGCATATAGATAGATTGCTTGAAGAAAGCAATAACTCCATTTGTCACAATAGATAGTCCAAAACTTGATCCTGGGATCCTGCATGGCATGGTGAAGGTAAAGGAGTTGAAACCTTGAGCCCCAGGGTTTGGTCCTCACTTGAAGTGCTGGGTTTTTCTTGAAAGTGTCATCGGGCTAGACAGCAGTATAGCACTGGTGAAAGCCAGGCTATACATGAAGAAAGCGGTATGAAATAATTCATTCGAATTGGGAGCATTTAATGGAAACATATATCCTCGCAGTTTCATATGATCCTATTTTATGAAGTAGATTTTATTCTGAAAAATTTGTTGTTGTATAATACAGACTTCAAAATAAATAATGAGGTGTGTGCGATTATTTTGTTCTTTAACCTCGTTATCTGTTTTAGCTCCACTGGCCGAAAGTGGGATTATGTTATGGCCTGTCTGTCGTGCATCCGTGCGTGCATTAACTTTTATTTCAAACATCTTCTTCTCTGGAACTACCCATCGGATTTTAACGAAACTTCACAGAAATGATCCTGGCATGGCCCTCTTCAGAAAGTCTTCAAGGATTTTTATTCCTATAAAAACTCTGGTTGCCATGGCAACAAAACTTAAAGATATTGAAAATCTTCAAAAATCGTCTTGTCCGCAACCATAAGGCCTAGGGTTACCAAATTTGGCACGTACCATCATCTTATAGACCTCTACAAACAGTCTTCAAATTATAGCTCAGGGGTCAAAATTGGCCCTGCCCCTGGGGTCACAAGATTTACATAGGTTTATATAGTGAAAACTTTAAATATCCTCTTGTCCTAAACTATATGGCCTAGGGCTACCCAATTTGGCATGTAGCTTTGTCTAATGGACCTCTACTTAATTTCTTCAAATTATAGCCCTGGGGCCAAAATTGGCCCCGTCCCGGGGGTGTGTCACATGTTTTACATGGGCTTATATGGGGTAAAGATTTAAAAATCTTCTCCTTCTAAACCATATGGTGTAGGGCTACCAAAATTAGCATGTAATTTCATCTGATGAACCTTTACTTAGGTTCCTCAAATTATAGCCGTGGGGCCAAAATTGGCCCAGCCCTGGGGGGGGGGGGGGACACAAGTTTTATATGGGCCTATACAGGGAAAGCTTTGAAAATATTCTGGTTCTATATCATATGTCCTAAGGCTACCAAAAATTGGCATGTTGCTCCATCTACTTGACCTCTACCTAGATTCTTCAAATTATATCCCTGGGGCCAAAATTGGCCCCACCCTGGGGGTCACAAATTTTACATTGGCTTATACAGGGAAAACATTGAAAATATTCTAGTTCTAAACCATAAGGCCTAGGGCTACTAAATTTGGTATGAAGCTTCAGCTAATCGACCTCTACTAAGATTCTACAAATTATAGCCCTTGGGTCAAAATTGGCCCTGTCCCAGGGGTCACGAGTTTTACAAGGACTTTTATAGTGAAAAGTTTAAAAATCTTGTTCTTAGCTGCAAGGCCTAGGGCTACCAAATTTAGCATAAAGCTTCATCTGGTGGATCTCTTCTGAATTTGTTAAAAATTTAGTCATTGTTCAAATTGAATTAAACCCCCTCATGGTTTATTAAAGAAACTGAAAATCTTGTTTTATAACTATACAGCCTAGTCCTATATTACTTGGTATGTGGTTATATCTTGTTGACGTCAACCAAGATTCAATTAATTATAGCTCATAATTATAGCTAATCATAATCATAGGTAAAAAATGGACTTGCCCTGGGGTCGCAGTTTTCATGTGGGCTTTTATATAGAAACTTTATCAGTCTTCTTGTTCGAAGCCTTTAGGCCTAGAGTTGTAATGTTTGGTGTGTATGGTTTGTACATATTAGCCATTGGAGTGATACAGGGCCATGATGGCCCTCTTTTTAATTTGTCTACTTAGGTATTGATTTACATATCATACCTTTATTATATTTACCATTTTGGTCTCCTGTAATAGTTTTAATTTCAGCTGTAACCCTTGAGCTGCTTAATTGTTTTACCAGATGACAAAATCTTGCATAGTGGAAGCATTTGCAGACAGGTAGCCAAAGCTCAAACGATAACATACGTCTTAGGAAGGACAGAAAGCATCATGGGAAAAGGAGAAAATGCTGGTCACCACAATGTTCTCACAGTGTTTGAAAAAATCTTTCTTCCATATGGCCATTGAAGCACTGGACTGTTTGATGTGGGGTTAATACATGTTAGGCAGTTATCAAAACAAGTCCATATTTGTGCATTTCTACAATCTTTCTATCCAGAATATCAGTGCTGATAATGAGTAGTGTAAAAAGAAGATCAGGCTACCAAAATAGTGCTATGTTAAGTCGTGATGTACACTGTATGCAAAGCGACATATACATATGAGCCATGCTCTGGCAAAAGGGGGCTTATTGCATTTGCGTGATGCATAATACCAAGCAAGTCATCACATGATCATGGAGTCCCATTTTGTCCAAGACCCGGCTGATTCTTTTGGTAAACTTGTCCTTTGACCAACAGAAAATTGACCAATAGCGAAAAGTTTCGGGCCAGGTCAGCCTGCGCAGTCCGCGCAGGCTGACCTGGGTCGATACCGTTCGCAGATGCATGAAGCCCCATTTTCATAGAGCATGGCTCATTATTGTTTAACTTTTGTCACCAAAATGCTGTTTTTAAAGCACTTCAGCAAATCTAAACCATAACGTTTTAGGCCTGTCGGATGACAATATTTTACACTTGTCCAGTTTGAAAGCAATTTGTGGCTTAAATGGTGGAATATACCTCAGTTGGGAAGATATCTTCTGTGGAAAGGGAAAACGTGCTGGTTACCATTATTTTCTTCATTTTCCGAAATGTTTCCTAAAAGCTTATTTGATTCGTTTCTTAAAGATCGGGCTTGTTTGGTTATTGGCTTAAGGACCTGTTTGACAAAACTGACGAACAGTTCACACTCAGACCGCTCTTACAGACCACCTGTATTAACCGCTGTTTTAAGAGACCACTGTTTTGATTCTACAACCCTTCCTACATTAACTTGTAGACCACCTGCTGTAAAACGCCACGTGTCTTACTTCTCTTGGTTTGCCTCTGAGTACGTGCCAAGCCCTCGTAGCTCAGTCGGAAACGCATAGGACTTGAGAACAGGAGGTCGCTGGTTCGATCCCCGGCTCGGCCAATTTCTTTTCGAGGATTGATAATGATAGTCATTGCGACAGGATTCATCCCTCTCTCATGGCTGACCATTGTTACGACAATGATTATGTGGGAAAGCAGCCAGTGGCTTGGAAAGAATATTTTACTTAGTACTGGTAAAAGAAACTCCTGGAAAGCATGGATAGGTGCACTGGCCGCCGCGATAAAACTGCAGTAATGTTGAAAACGGCGTTAAACACCATATAGTCAATCAATGCCTCTGAGTACAGGTGTGGCTGTACATTCAGACCAGACGGTTAAAAATGTGCACTTATCTTTGTGCTACAACGTTTTCAAGAGTTATTGTGAGATATTCTGACCCTTTGAGTCATGAAAACGGGCCTTTTCGACGGACTATGTCGCACCTGCTTTAGGAAACCATGTCACATTGGTATTAAGCTCCCTATTCACCGACTATTCTTAAGAATATTCTTTGTCAAATTATAGATTTAGAAAGTAACACAACTTCTGATTGGCTAAACCATTTGGTTCAGCCAATCAAAAGTTGTTTCACTTTCAAATTTATACAATTCTTGAGAATAAGACTAAAAATATTCGAAAAATGGTTGGTGAATACGGACCCAGGTTCTCGGTCTTCCAAGTTTACTTGGACTTCAGATTGTTCAAGTTAAAGGGGAATGGAAGGGGGCAAAACTGGCTGTACCCAAGAGACATGGGGGAGGGGCTAGATGGGTATGGGGATCACGTGTTTCTACAAAATTTTGAAGATACTTGTGAGCCATGCTCAGTGAAAAGGGGGTTTAATACATCTGCAAAAGTATCGATCAAGATCAGCCTTCGAAATCCACAGCTTGCACACTCGTTTTTGTCGGTCAAGCACTTTTCTGTAACTGATGATGTTATAAAAAGTATGCCTGTGCGCGAAAGAAAGTCTAGGAACGCCGGAAAAAACATGTCGATAAAAAAGGATAAATCACTAATAGATAAATTTATTTCATGCTTTTCGGTAGTTTATCGAGAAATAATAGTAGATTATGGTTTGATATTTCATGGTTACGACCAGTGAAAATACCGATTTTATATTTTCTATCTCTTCAATTGAGGCGGAAACAGTAGTTCTCGCGCACTAGTTACCTAGGTAATCAGCGCGTGCCATTGAAATACAGTGAAATATGACGTAATTTACGCTATATTTCTCGCTCTTTACGTAATATCGTAATGCACGCGTTGTTATGGGGGGGGGGGGGGGGGGTACGCCACGAGGAATTACCGAAGCCAACTGCACAACTGCACTGGATTTTGATGAAAGTTCCAACAAAATAGGGGTTAGAAGCATGAAATAAATAGAAGCGTGAAAATATTACCGATGATGTTCACTCGATGAAATGAATTTCGATCTGTCACCGAAATAAAAAAACAAATACCCTCTATGTATTGACAATTTAATTGCAAGCTGCTCTTGGATTCTTCTTTATCTTTTTTTGTTAACGGCTTTCAAGACGGCTTCTTACATCCAGGCGAGTATGTATGTGGCCATGACCAGGCTAAAATACACAGCAGAGCTACTCGCTGTTTGCTGTTTACCGTTGTTGTAGAGCGCAAAGTAGGTGTCCGCGCATACTGCGATACTGTCTTCAGTCAGCGCGTAAAATCCATCGGCAACTCGTGTGAACTGAGTGATTGTTGAAATGCCTTTCCTATTTTCTGCTCCAAATACTTCGTGCATCAACAAATTATATTGAGAAATGTTGAGGAGGAGATACGGACATAGAATGAAGTCTGAATATAAGTAGATCCTGCCCTGAAACCCCCTTGGTACATGTACTACTGTCTCCTTTGAATACAAACGGCCGTCGAACAAAGGGCCGGTCTCTTTAATAATATCGCCGAAATAGGTAAGTTTTCCTGTCAAGTCAACTTTAACCGCGTTTATCGTTATGGACGTGTCGATATAACCCGAAAGTTGGCGCCTTGCGATATTACCAACGTCACGTTGCTGACATTTCTCGTCAAGTCTAATTAGAATGCGACATAAAACATGAGCAATCATCTTTGTACTCCTTTTAACAAAGGCTGTCATCACGAAACCCTGCAAAGTGCAACGGTCCAATCCGTGTTTGCGTAACGCCTCCTGGGTAAAGTGCTTCTCTGCTTTTTCGTTGTTTATACGAATGTCTCCAGAGACAAATCGTCCTTGTTTCGGTTCGTACATAATTATTAGTAAAACAGTGTAGGTGGAGGCGGTTGTGCCCAGGCTTATACAACGTCCAGATGAAACAACCTCAAAAATAGGACAAAACAGCTTCACACACCGTTTCTGAAAAAGAAACAGGTTAAAAAATGTTGTCTCTGTGCTGATATTCGCTATACTGAGTAAGGCTTCTGCCTCTGTCATGTACCAGCCACATTCATCATGTTGATTATTTTACCTATGCTATAGGCTGGTATTTCTGGATAATTATTTCGCAGCAACGAGACAAATATGTATGACCAAGAGGAATTAACTTATAGCCACGAGGAAAAAAACTTGACCTTGCTGTGCTACCTTGCTGATTGCCTAACACAGCGCTCTCGACATACATGTAATATCCACCGATTGCTAGATAATACACTTCAGTTTTAATGTCTTTATTTTACGAAATTCACACGATGACTAAATAAACCAATCAAATTACACACTAAGTTTGTCCCTCCTGACTGCGATACTGTCTTTTTAACAATTCTGTCAGAAGAGGGCTTAATGCATCTGCCAGAACTATCGACCGATGTCAGCCTGCGCGGTCTGACTTGTGTCGCAACTTTTTTACGACTGGTCAATTTTCTGCATGTCAAAGGACCCTTCTAGGTCAAGTAGAGCGTGAGACAAAATTGATTTTATGGATCCATAATTAAGTGCTGACTTGCTTGGTATAATGCATCACGGAGATGTATGAAATCCCTTTTTGTCACGGCGTGGCTCACTCTATTTAACCCTTTACCAGACGACAAAAGTTTAGCCTTGTCCGAATTGAAAGCATTTGCAGACGACAATTCCAGTGCGTCTCAAATGGTGCAACTTTTGTTTGATAGGGTTGAAAACATTGTGGGAAAAGGAGAAAATGCTGGTTACCAGCATTTTCTCCTTTTCCCACGATGTTTTCAAAAGGCTTCTTTCCTAGGGTCGTCAAAAGGCGGCATTGTGCGGTAAAGGTTTTATGTCTATATCTCATGATGTTCATACGACTGGCTTAGCCAATCAAACTGCGTACAAGGTTTGTCCCTCGTGACTGCTATACTGTCTTTTCATTAATTAAATGGATTAATTATGGATTCATAAAAATCAATTTATCAATTTATTTGTCTACTCAATGACAATATTAGCTTGGTTTTAACGACAATGTGGATCGAGAGCACAAAGGGGTAGGCAGTTTCAATCTTCTAATCAAAAGATGACAAATTCATTTTTATGTATTCGGCACTTGTATGGTCATAGAAGATTTGTACTAAAAACACGTCGATTGCAGAGCTCTAGACAAGGATTGTTGTAACCAAGAAAAAAATAAATAAATTGGCTTCTGCCGTCATATGACAAAATTACGGAGCCCGGTAGGTGTCATGCTCTACACATTTTTTATTTCGAAATAACGAAATCCTAAATCGTTCAAACGAAATACTATTTCGAGAAAACGAAATACTAAATCGTTACAACGAAATGCTATTTCGAGAAAACGAAATACTAAATCGCTAAAACGAAATGCTATTTCGAGAGAACGAATTACTAAATCGTTAAAACGAAGTCACGATTAAGAAAAATTAAAGGCCATAAAATCCATAACGATATAGGTTTAAGAGAAAATTGTTGCCGATTTAATAAATTCTTACCGTACAGACTGTGTAGTCACTCATCTCACATGGCCATGGCGGACGATTACAACAAAGTGTTCCGAACATACCCATTTCGTTTTCTCGAAATAGCATTTCGTTTTATCGAAATAGCATTTCGTTTTAACGATTTAGTATTTCGTTTTCTCGAAACAGCATTTCGTTTTAACGATTTAGTATTTCGTTTTCTCGAAATAGTATTTCGTTTGAACGATTTAGGATTTCGTTATTTCGAAATAAAAAATGTGTAGAGCATGACACCTACCGGGCTCCGTACAAAATATTGTTAAATACTTTTTGTTTTTCCATTGGCAAGACTTGCGTAGCGCCTATAACACACAATACGCAAGTGCGTAATGTAAAAAAGAACATGAGGCGCTTTGTCAATGTAGAGAGTAATATCAATTAACATTGATAATTCTTTACCGAATAACTGCATTTTTAACGACTTTAGGGAAGAGGACATTTGTTGGAAAAGTAGAAAGTGCTAGTAACCCACTTTGCTGCTGTTCTTGCAGCGTTTTCTATCCTTACAAAGACACATATCATTACTTGAGCTGCAGTTAATTTCCCCTCTGCAGATGCATGGAATATGGACATATCTATAATTTTGTTAAATAGAAGTCTTAATTGGGAGTGGGAACTGATTCTATAAACCTGATCACACCCATGATTGATACCACTATCGGGTTCTCGAACGCCAATAACGTATGATAGTAAGAGACTTTCCTCAAGATACATGCATACTTATTTTTTTACATGTATTCCCCCTTTGTTTTTTTCAAAAGATGGTGTAATCCAAAGCTAAAGCGCAGTGAGTTAGGGTTGTTTGCACTGGTGTCGCTGTAGATTTGACTCTCTACCATACAACAAAATTTTGAACCGTGTCAAATACACACCATTTGCAAACGACAAACTAAGTTTGGCTTAAATCGTAGGGTTTGTCTTTGAAAGAATAGAAAACATTTCGAGAAAAGGATAATAACGCTTTTTAACAGACCTCATCCTCAAAGTCGTTCGACGAAAATCAGAATTATGTGCTTGAAAGGTTCAAACACTATTTTTACGGCAGAAGGATTTGAAAACAGTACGGTGAAATTATAAGAACAAAATGCCCTTACCTTAATGTGATCGTATAGGTCGGATTTGCCGCAATGATACATTTGATCACCACGTGATAAGATCTTTGTTCCAATTTCCATATCTAACACCAGACTTAAGGAAGAAAAACCGGACCGTACGTACGACCTTTCGGATACTAGACAGTTGTGCTTCAGAATGTCGCCGCCGGAACAGACATTGCAGAACACGTTCTTGAAGACCATTGTCATCCCTGGCACCATTTCATGCAAATAAGGCATAACTGGAATTCAAAATGATCTCGTCACAACATAAACTACTATGCAGCAGACGACTAAGCTTACATTCAAGCAACAGAATGATTGGTGATCTTCATGAATTTCGGTTAATTGCACGAAAATATATGGACTGGTATGTCTTAGTGACTTCCCTGGTGCGAGCAGCTTGAGAAAATTCGGCGCAAGACCGAAGGAAAATCTTTCATTATGAATATCTGCAAAGGCGGTACATTGAAAGACGAAATAGGTATTACTGTAGACTTTCCTTAAAGACATTCACATTTGCACTAATGATATTTATTTCCTACATAGATGCATATACACGTACCTTTGTTCTTCTGGGATTCATTTTTTTTTAGATAAACCCATGGCCATTGAACATGAGTATGTTGGTAAACTCGCCAGGGAGAACAGAATTTTATGCTCTTTCTGAAAGATCTGTCACGGGTCAGAAAAGCGTACTCGCATGATCCTCAAAGTGGCATCTTTCTTAGTTTCTTACAGGTCCTGAGGCACACTCACTCCTCTGTATAGCTCACGGTGTCCTCCATTTATACTTGCGGGATCCATAAAAATATCCTCCGCATTTTAACGGTCTGTGGGAATACACGCGTTTTTACATTACTTACATAATCTGTGAACACTACCGCTCTTTCTAGATAGTTGAGAGACATGCTCCTATAAGATAATTTACATATGTCCACGTTTTATGGACAGTTGCTCCTTCTAAAAATCTCAGCTAAGCCCCGTAGCTCAGTCGGTAGTGTACAGGATTTGAGAACAGGAGGTTGCTGGTTCGATCCCCGGCTTGGCCAATTTCTGTCCGAGGCTTGATGACAGTCATTGCGACAGGATTCATTCCTCTCTCACCGCTGACCATTGTTTCGACGATGGTTAAGTGGGAAAGCAGCCAGTGGCTTGGAACGAATATTGTGCGGAGTACTGGTAAAAGAAACTCCATAAAAGCATGGATAGGTGCATTGGCCGCCGCGATATAACTGAAATAATGTTGAAAACGGCGTTAAACACCATACAATCAATCAATCTAAAAACCTCAAAGTATCCGTCTTTATGTTAAGGGAATCATTAGAAGTACGCACCTTTTCAAGATTACTGCCCGAGTCTGTTAAAAACGCACTTCCTAGATCACATTCAGAGACTGCACGTTCTGATCTTTGATCTACACTGTCCGATACAGTAGTTTCTTTCCGGTGAAATCAACTTTGAAACCGCAATGTTTGGGATTTTAGTATTGAGTAGAAATTTGCGTCTTATTTATTCAGCAGCTTAAGTGTTATAATACAGGTTTAGGATACTCATTAAATCAAGATAAGGTTCAGGGTCTGTGCTAACGCTAAAAAATTACTTGGATGGTCCGTGGGCAAATACATTTCTTCTTAATAAATCACAGAACAAGTCAAGAATATTCAAGGAATCCGCAATTTCGAGATGATTTCAGGCCTCCGGTAACATACTTTAGAGATTACCTATAAAAGAACCGATACGCAAATACATTCTTCCTAATTATCTCACAGAATCAGCAGAACTACACACCGTGTCCGGATACCTGTCAGAGTCTGTTGTAACACGTGCTGGTTCGAGTTCATAAAGTACGCAATAGTTAACCAAATTTTATAAAGTATTGTTGGTGAAGCAGCAAGGAAGGTCTCATAAGAGTAGGGTACTAAATGTTGTTTTCTGCATCATGTCATTCAATTATATTACTAATGTTTGTTGTTGTATGAAGTTAATCAATGTGGAAAAAATAAGTAAACACTTATGCAGAACCTTTATACAGATAGAGATTGTAGCAAAAGTTTAGGAGAGCAGGAAATTTTAGATGTTTCACCATCATTTACATTGTGAGCTGGAGTATGCTGGGGTAATTAACCGATGGTTTTTTTTTTGATAACAGGAAGCTGAAATATTCGATACCAGACACAGAGAAGAGGGACGTTATACAGCCAACCAGCGTCTTGAAAGAGAAATCGAGTTGACTAAGGTCGGAGTGGTACATGATGTGGCCCCTCAGTAGGTCGGTACGGAAAAGCTGAGTAAACGATGGATAGCCGGCGAGACATAGCGGAGACTGATGAGGTCTAACGTTGACCAAGGAGGGGAGCAAGTGCTTGTAAAAGTAGAGAACAGCAAGTTTTGTTATGATCATATTGTGTTACTTTTCACTACTCATTTTGTCCTGTGACTGTTCAGTTGTACACTGCTATCACCGTAAATTTTCCCCTTTGTAACCCTTTATGCATTTTGGCTAAGGTACTAAACCCGACGCATTGATATTGTGCGGGGGGAATAGATCAAGTTCAGACGGCACATTTGGCAACATGATCTTCAAATTGACTGGAAATATCAGGTCAAGTATTCATTTGTGTCACTGTTTTGTATTTACAATTTTATCACTCTTGATCACGTTTCCCACTTTTCGATTGCCTTGCAGCTTTGTAATTTTGTAAGATCATGTGCCGATATATTTCTATATATTCTGTATTGTTGCCATTTCGTGTATATTGCCGCTCGGGTCTGAGACCTTCTGGATTTTGAAATAAATAAAACTTGAAACTTGAAACTTGTAAAAGAAGATAACAGCAAGTTTTGTGGACTTTTATAGGTGTCGTTTAAAGGAACTCCGCGAGGATAAAGGAAGAGAGACTACAGGCGAAACCAGGGGGAAATCATTTTGTGACTAACGTTTTTCATTGTTTTCTCCTAAGTTATTTAGAATGTCTCTTATAAGCTAGGCTTGGTCAACTGTGACAATTACTTAAAGAGGTATTTTGCCCAAAACTTTTTTCTGGATTACTTACAGGATTGCTCGCTCTTTCCAGAACACTTTTGGTACATTTGTGTAAGCGCTCTTTCTAGATTACCTTCATGGTCCATATTCACCAACCATTCTGAAGAACATTCTTAGTCTAATTCTCCAAGATTTGTAACATTTGAAAGTAACACAACTTCTGATTGGCTTAGCCATTTTGGTTTGTACATTTGAAAATGTACAAAAAATCTGAAGAATAAGACTGAGAATGTTCTAAAAAAATGGTTGGTGAATATGGGCCTTGGATCTATTTGCTCGAATCTACAAACAGGTTTCTTGCTGTTGCGTACAAGCACTCCAAACAGATTATTTACCTGAAGGGCACGCTTGGATAAGTGTTCTACATAGCATACTCACAGATTAAATGAACATACATTTAGGTGCCCTTTCTATGGTCACTAAAGGGAACAGGGAATTATTGTGAGCACTCATTCTTGGCAACGAAAACACTCTTTATAAATTACTTACAAGGTCCGTTGGCACAAATATCAGATATCTGGACTGACGGAGGGCTGTTGCAAGGACTGGTCAGACTTTTGCCACATAACCTTGTGTGGCCTATAGACTCTAAGACATGTTGTGGTGGTATCGACTCGAGAATACATTCTTTTAAAAGGGTAGACATGAAATTGGAGTGTTCCATTCGGCTAATTGCAGTTGGAGAGCAAGAGGTAAGGCGTAGTTTCCAGCTAAAAAAAAAAACCCAAAAAACAGTGAAATAATGGGCATTGATTGGAAGTGAAATGTTGAATGATTGATAGGTAGATTTATCAATCATTTATTCATTCATTCATTCATTCATTAACCCTTCAATCCATCCATCCATCCATCTATCCATCCAAAATCAAACAGAAAAATCCATCCATCCATCGATCCATCCATTTGCACCGTTTGATATATAAAAATGCCTTTAACTGGTCAGTTACAAAATTAACAAAGTACACCTCGGAAAGTGGAATAACGTTCGACGCATATAGCCTGATATTAAAGATAGTTCATAACCATGCGCGGAAAGACAAAAAAGAACTATCGCCACGACATGACTGTCCAGTGTCCAGACAGGCAAAAACCACCAGTAAAACAAATGAACAACGCTATGTGAAAAGGGGGCTTAATGCATATGCCAAAAGGTATCGACCTATGTCAGCCTGCGCAGTCTACGCAGGCTGACATGGGTCGAAACTTTTGCCATTGGTCAATTTTCTGCATGGCAAAGGACCATTCTACCTCCAGATCCAGCTGATCGTTAAATAGATCCATAGTTATGTGATGATATGCATCATGGAGAGGTATTAAGCTCCCCTTTGTAAGAGCATGGCACAATTTTATTATAATGTCTTTCACATCCACACCATTGAAAAGAGCGTTTACTTTAAAAGGGGTTTTTCGGATTTTTTTTTTTCAAATTGCAGTCACGTGGGGAACTGCCTGATAAGGAATGCTTGATAAATGCCAACCGATATCCCTTGGTGATCCTCCAAGGCTCATTTGTTACGACCAAGAATTTGTGATCAGAAAATCCTGGGTCGACTTGTTATTGTAGCGCAAATTATGTGGGAGGTAGGCCTACCAGGTTTTGTGCTGAACTGGTCCCCGTTGTAGATATACATATGACAACTGGCACAGGCTGTTGTGTCGTTGCTATTCATTGGGCTACATGTATATCACAGAAGAGCCAATCAGAGCAGCATACACATTTCCAGTTTGGCTGATAGAGGTAACATTGCGATTTTTTGCACAATTTGAAGTTCGTAATTGAAACCAAAAAGAATATTAGCAGACATAAATATAGAAGATGATACCAAAAATACAATTCACTTATCCATGAAGTAAAAAATATCGGAAAATCCTCTGCTTTCGATGTGGGAGTGACCTCCCATGAATCATCTATTAGTCTCGCGTCATGGCTGTTCTAAAAATAGACGGGCAGAATTCCGCCCGTTCTTAGTAGCCTGTACCGATCCCTATACACTTGCTATATCAGGGGAGGTAACCAATCTAGCTTTGTGCAAAGTATTGCAGGACCCCAGCCTTCTACGGAACATACAAAGTAAAGACATGAAAATTTTAGTTTTTGAAGTACTGTTTAAAGCGAGGTAAATTCTTTTTCAATTTGTTTTCCTTTATGTGAAGTGGCTTACTTTGGTTAAAAAAAAATATATATGAGCCACCCTCTGGCAAAAGGGGGCTTAATGCATCACCGTAATGCATTGTACCAAGCAAGACATCGCATAATTATGGAACAATAAAATCCATTTTGTCTATTAATCGACTGAATCATGAGGTAGATTCGTCCTTTGACATGTAATCTTCCAGTAGAAAATTGATCAATAGCGAAAAGTGTCGGCCCAGGTAGCATGCGCGGACTGCGCAAGCTGACCTGGGCCTATACTTTTCGCAGATACATTACGCCCCCTTTTCATAGAGCATCGCTCAAATAGATACATATAATGTATTTTGAAGTTTCATTTATAAAAAGTTTCCAAAGAGGCACTGCTTACCTAACTACATCCATGATGCCATGACACATTGCGCAATATTTATTCTTGTATATTCTATTTTTAGCATCGGAGACCACGACGACGTCAGACAAGTCGGTGCCCTCACTGAATTTCTCTAAACATTGGTTGTGGACGAATTCATTGCTGTCTGTAGAGTCATCGGGACAGAAATCAATCACAAGGTACTGTGATGCACCTATTATGTTATTCGATGAGTAATTATTTTTCACGACTAGCCAGCCACATGATGCTTGTCGAAGGTGAAGTTGCTGTTCGTGTGGCACATCCGGGCAACAATCTTTAAATAACCAGCAATCTTCTTCGCATGAGCAGTCCGAACAGCAAGGCTGTTGGTTGTTTTCTGAGGCATTCAGTTTTATCAATCCTTTACGTGTACAAAAATCTTTATATGGACAATATTCTTGCCAGAGATCCAGGTCACTACAGGAAGAATTCTGCAGGAGCAAAAGCAGCCATATGCACCTTACAACATACCAGCCTTTGACAAAGCTCGTGATCATCGTAAATCTGAAAGATTGATTGACCTGGGACATAAGATCGAATATGGATCTAATATATGTGCAATATGAGAGGATTACCTAAATGCTACGTTTTGTATCACAACGTGTCGGGCAGTGTGAAACAGAGAGAGAAACAGAAGAAGTCAGTTGGTAGAAGATAATGATCAAGGGGCGCCACGGTAAAACCGGCGGTGCTGCGGCCCAACACATTGCGGATCGAATTTGCTACAAGTCTCCTGGTGCGCGCATTAGTTTTAAAAATTACTGAAATTTCTGGATTGTTTGCTGATTCATCGGGAAATCAGTATTCTGTTCCCGAAGTTCTTTGAGCTTGCCAAAATTTTATTATACATTGGGTAAAAACAAATCAGTGCAAAAATTAATGAAACTTTTCATTCGCATTTTGATTACAAGAGAAAAATAAATCAGAAAGAAGGTACCGAAATCAATTTATTAATACGTACCTGCATGCATCAATAAAATAGCACTATTACGAAACTGTATCATTAGAAGTACCGCTTCCCTTTGAAAGAGCATTAAACGCAAACGCCCTTTTTATGAAGTGGACAAATAACACCTCTCCCTTTTTTTTTCGCGTTCTCTTTCTCATTAACTGAATGTGATATAATGATAAACTCTCGACCCCTGCAGGCGAATTTAATTGTAGTTGTTGTTGTTGTTTTCTGCTGATCACATTCAAAGACAATGTAGCATTGGGAGAAATTGCTAAAAAAGCAATTTCACCTTTTATCGCAATGTCTTGTGATTTTAAAAAATATACTCTAATTCGCGTTGATTATCCATAGATTACGGGAATGTTTCAGGAAACGTGTGCTGCAAGTATATGCCAGAAAGTGATGAGATAAATCAAAGTGCTTTCAGATACTGTGGTAGTAATTTGTTTCTCTACCCTTCAATGCCTAGTGATGGGGGAGGGAAAGAGGGTGTTGGGCTCACGGTACTTTTGCGAAAAATACAATACTCCAACAAACAGGGCTATAAAACAAACAGAGAGACCATTAGAAGCCTAAGGCTTACTGGCGGTCCAGGGAATTTAAGTTACCATAAGTTAATGGATTCGTAAGTCAAAAGGGTGGAAACGATTGCTAGAAAAAGAGAAAATGTTGATTGTCAGCATTTCCTCCTTTTCAAACGATGTTTATAGATTTTTTTTTTTTTCATTTTTTAATTCATAAGGTGGTGAAATCATGTGATCATTTGGTAAAGTTTTGAAACATTATGTAATATGCATTTTTTTTTTAATTATCCTATATTTTTTTCTTAATAATCTTGCTATAAAAGTTTATACACAACTATCACTATATAGACACGAGGCTCTTTGATTGGAAATGTTATTTTCACATATTCATACTTGCCAGTCAAAGAGTCTCTGTGTTTCTGTATCATTCCGCTTGCTTCACAAACCATAATTTAACAGGAACTGGCAGGTTTTTTTTTTTCTCTAGACTATAAGGGCCTTGAACGGTTTACCAAATCCGCCGGTAATTTTTTCCCCTTTTCATCACCATCATAGTAAATGCGAGAAGATTCATCACATAACCACCGTTGTTTTCAGTGTAATATAATCGCTTGAATTCCTTAGGTTAAATACGTCGGAAATACATTTTGTGACGTAACAGGGTCTATTTATCATATAAAACCTCCTCGAGCAGTGTATTAACACATGGCTTATTTTTAATAATACACTAGCGTATTATATTTTTTTTGGGGGGGGGAGGGGTTCAGTTTGGCTATTTTTGTAGCTATGAGCTCGTGGAGCCAGCGAAACCAACCACAGCACGTGCCAGAATTTGTATTACCTCGCCATTACGTGGGAAAATGGCGTCATTGTTGATAAGATGTATACGTGCGGAAAATGTTTTTCATTTTTAATTACAACAGAAAATCAGTACAAGTCATTCAAACTCAACAAAAATTGTGAAAATATTTGGATTTATTCCCACCTGAAACTGTTTCATTTTACTTTTCAATCTAAATGTCACAGCGCCCTCTTCTTGTGTTTGTACACATTTGAAACTGAACTACATCTGTCAACACGGACACATGGTCGGTATATAGGCTGGATGTGGTGGTGCAGGATATTTATTTGTTTGTCATTCGTTTTATGTGATAAGTAGAATCTGAATCTCACATTCGTGTTTATGTATTACTCGTTGACTAAAATGTATATCATGCTCGCAATGGCTTGTGTCATATAGGTTTAGTCAACTGGCGTGATAAAAATGATACTATATGAACACGAATATAAGATCCTCTGTATCCTTCACGTATTTCCAAAAAAACGCATTTCCCTGTCATTTAAGCTGTCAAACCTGATGCTCTAGGTAAGACTGAGAATTGTTTTAGGTCCAAACGTACTCAAGTAGATTTATGCCGGTTTCTTTGGAACTATTGTTATCCCAAACGTAGACTCCCATCAAAGCAGAGAACTTGTCTCGTTTATGTACAGTTATGTAGTTTTCACATAGATAGATGTAATCATTAAACATGTAGTTCTATTGAAAAAGTTACCTGATGAAAATGATCTGACATGGGTTGGCATTTGAGATATGTTTCATCAAACTCATCTAGGAAAAAAAAAGTTGCTAAGCTCACCAAAAGCTCGCTTACTATTCCAAAAGCTCGCTTACTATTCCAAAGCTCGCTTACTTTTATTTTCCTATATTAGTTTAATTAAAATAAATAGCTATAGGTCTGGCCACTACCGTACATGCACACGTGTATACATACAGTCCTGCATCTAATACCAGCAGAAAAACCGTGTCACATTGATGCGCTGTCTTTTCAGTCGATTAGATCAATTCACCTCTTAAAACATGGCTTTCGAACTTACTAAACGACAAAATGATACACTTGTCCAAATTAAAAGTATTTGTAGACGACAAATTAAATGTATATGAAATGATGGAATTTATATTTGAAAGGATAGAAAACATTGTTGGAAAATGGGAAAATGTTGCATTTTCTCCTTTTTCCACATTTTGTTTTCGAAAGCGATCTTACCCGGGCTCGTTGTTTGGTAAGCTTTAAGCAAGTAAACGACACCGTGAATTTTCCTGCCCCCACTTATTCCATCAAGTAATTTCACGAACAAGTCTTGCATGTAATGAACTGCTTATTTCATATTCTTCCTCATCATTCCTGAATACAGCACCACAATATGCTTTTCAGGACTTTTAGTCCTTTGATCAGTGTTTGCACTTGGAATTCGTGTCACTGAGTTGACCGATTTTTTTTTTTGCTGGTAAATGTGGTTTTCTTTATTTGTTTGGTGTTGTTATTGTTTTCTGGTCTTTTATTAGTAAATAGAAAACTATAGAATTGAAGATCCGGCGTCTAACAGGGTTGCTATTGCAACATAAATATACATGTATGTAGACGCCATGTTCGAGCATACGGGTATAACATGATTTGTATAGAACACAGAACACAGTAGCAACGGAAAAAAGGAGGGTGTGAACAGGGGCATTCAGGCGGTTCAATAATACATTACCTTGTCCATATCAAAACAATTTGCAGACGTCAAGTTAAATTCGGCTCAGATGATGGGAGTTGTCATCTAAAGAGTAGAAAACATTGTGATAAAAGGAGAAAATGCTGGTTCCCAGCATTTTCTCCTTTTCCCACAATGTTTTCAAAAGCCGTTTTTCTCAGGGTCAGAAAAAAACGGGACTATTGGTAAAGGGTTAAATTGAAGATTTCACAGCCTGGCTCTGAAAATATCACTCTGGCTGATGAAACACTTGTTAGATTGTCAGTGAATTTAGATACAATTTGACAAGTAAAAGAGGCATGAGTAAGAGTAACTTGATATTTCAAGTTATAGATGACACCTTCGAAGGAAAAAGGTGCTGATCAAGATTAACTTACACCTGTTTTCTTTTTTTTTTCAATTAATCGTGGTCGCCCCGCCTTATTATCTAACATATAAGTTTTACCCGTTACCACGCGGCCTGTTGTTAGACTAATAGGACATAAAGATGAAACTTTTGTAGAAAAGGGAAACAAGAGCACCGCATGCGGATGCCAACGCTCAGCTGCGAATGCTTGATTTTCAGTGATAATTCTAAGCAAAAAAAAAAAAACGGATATAACTCTGCCAAAATACTTTGATGGTTATCTGCCCTTGTTGTACTGGTTCCCCTTTTCGATAAGCATCAACTTGTCTAAGTTTGAAGCAAATACCTTCAGTAGTAACAGAGGTATTATACACTGTAAAAATACTTTGATGGTTATCTGCCCTTGTTGTAAAGGTTCCCCTTTTCGATAATCATCAACTTGTCTAAGTTTGAAGCAAATGCCTTCAGTAGTAACAGAGGTATTATACAATGTCAAAATACTTTGATGGTTATCTGCCCTTGTTGTACATGTTCCCCTTTTCGATAATCATCAACTTGTCTAAGTTTGAAGCAAATACCTTCAGTAGTAACAGAGCTGTTATACGATGTCAAAGATTTTGCACGACGACGCAGATTATGGCGATGCGAGGGCTACGACAATACCTAGACGTTTTCTTCGAAAACAGCCGAGTTAAAAAAAAAAATTTTTAGAAACAAAATTGGAAAAGGTGCAATTACTTGTAACATGCATTTGCCCCTATTCCAATAATGGTTTCGAGCAAAGTCTTTATCAGTATATATAGCAGTAATATTTCCTTGGCAACATGTTAACAATAGCACAGTATGCGGGTGCCAACGCTCGACTGCGGCTGCTTGCGCAGTCAAATTGTTCAATTTTCTGCATGTCAAAGGACCAGGTATCCCATGATTCAGTCGGTTGTTATTTGGAAAAAGCTTTGGTGACCCCGCGCTTGGACAACATAACATTTAATAAACAACATGGCGGACAAAGTACATCAATGTGCATTTCCAGATATATTTGGTGAACATGGATCCATTAACTCTTTACCAAACGACAAAATTTTAGACTTGTCCAAATTGAAAGCATTTGCAGACGACAAAATAAACGTGGCTGAAAAATTGATTTTTTTTCTGCAAAGGGTAAAAAACGTTGGGGAAAAAGGAGAAAATGCTTCTTTCTCTGGGTCGTTGAAAGCCGGGATTGTGTGGTAAAGGGTTAAAGCCTCTGATGGCTTGCCGAGCGTCGACTTGCCTGTCTATTGGTCAATTATGTGATGACTTGCTTGTTAGCATGCATTAAGGTGATGCATTAAGCCCCCTTT
The DNA here is from genome assembly GCA_945859785.2 of Tridacna gigas. NCBI lineage: Eukaryota > Metazoa > Mollusca > Bivalvia > Cardiida > Cardiidae > Tridacna > Tridacna gigas. The sequence goes on from OX244029.2 coordinate 36,930,810, forward strand.
CGCCAGAGCATGTCCGTTATAGATAAAACAACAATGTTACCGTAACAAGCGACTGCCTTTTCTCCCGGCCTTTTGTTTTTATTCTCTGAGAGCTACATCTTTTCTTTCTTCAAATGTTGTGCCTCATTGAATTTGTAATGGTATTCAGGTTGATCAGAAACCAACCGTTACAGAAAGTCTACATGTTATACCGGTTTTGTATCGCTAACTAAAAAATTGTTGGAAATGGCTGTGAACACAACAAACAAATTTTTGAATCGCTTGTGGTCGGGTTTCTCTGAGAAGTTCGAAGATAGTTACTTTTTTTAACTATAACTGTCTCAAAATACCAAATAGATAGAGGATATTTGTTGTTTTCGGTGAAAGATCGAAATTTATTTCATCGAGTGAACATCGTTAATATTTTCACGAGTGATGCAGCCACGAGTGAAAATATTACCGATGATGTTCACTCGATGAAATACATTTTGATCTTTCACCGAATATATATATATATATATATATATATATAACGACCCAGAGAAAGAAGCCTTTTGAAAACATTGATATATATATATTTTCAAGTTTTTTATTGCAAAGACAACTGTCCATATTGCATGCATATACAATAAACAACTTGTAATACGCAAATGTATACAATTATGGCATTCCGGTGGGGACAGAGAGAGAGAGAGAGAGAGAGAGAGAGTTAAGAAAGACAGACAGACAGAAATTGAAAAAAAAAAAGATAAGAAATGTGAAAGGAAAATTGGAGAAAAGCGCGAGATATGCGTATAAAGGTGTTAGGCTAACAATTGTTATTGGTTTTAGCTGTTCAGAATGGAATGCATTCACAGGCGACAAAATATACGTTACTACAAACGTGAAATTTGTCTTTCGAGATATAGATAAAAACTTTGAAGGAAAAGGATAAAGCGCTGGTAACCAGTATTTTCCCATTTTCCCCAACTTTTTTTCAAAAGATAACTATGTTCAGGGGCGTTGAAACCCGAGATGCTTTGTAAAGGGTTTAAAAACGATACATCATAATATAATAAACATTTTCCTTATAGTATTTACAATATTTTGCATCAAGGTACCTGTTTATATAAGTACACACATTATTTTCTTGTATAATTATTAAATGGAAATAAATGAAATGTTACCGGTAATAAATTGTTGCTAATATTTAAAAAGCGTACTTTTTTCATGTCATCATGGATTTTCTTTTTTCAAAGCTTTTATAGATGAATATGCTAAGTTGTATCAAAGTGTTTTTATTGGAGTTCGTTAATAATTCTATAAATTTGGGAATATTGGGCCTTACCCGGTAGCACTTTTTAATATATTTTGACCGTAATTCAGCGAAAAGGGGGCACTCAAATAAGACATGAAATTCGTCTTCCAATGTTACATAGCTTGCATTTTCTATCGGGTCGTGGAATTTTTATGGGTTTTATTCAGCGGCCCTTTTCAATTTGCAAATCATGACTTGACAATCGAAATTTGGTTAAAGCTACTCTGTATTTTTTTACTGTTATAGTGTTAAGATAGATCTTGAATTCAAATGAGCTAAATAAACCGTATGTAGTGGCTTTTGATGATGATCGTAATTCATTTTCCCAATTTTGAATGAATATGTCCTTGATTCTAAGCTTGAAAATTTTCATGAAAGTATTTACATTTTCAACTCCTTGGTTCAACCAAATATGTGGCCTTTAAAGCCCAATTGACTAAATTTTCATTTTCGTTCATATCGAGAAGCATTTCCTGGTAGATTAGTTTGACGTATTTTCTTTCAACAACAAATATCCTCTTTTATCCGGTGTGTGTATATATATATATATATATATATATATATATTTTTTTTTTTCATGCTTCTGACCCTTTATTTGTTGGTACTTTCATCAAAATCCAGTACAGTTGTTTTCGGTAATTCCCCGTGGCGTACCCCCCTCACATAACAACGCATTAAAATATTATGTAAAGCGCGAGAAATATAGTGTAAATTACGTCATATTTCCCTCTATTTGGATGGCACGCGCTGTTTACCTAGGTAACTAATGCGCAGGAACTACTGTTTCCGCCTTCAATGAAGAGTTGGATAATATAAAATTGATATTTTCGCTGGTCGTAATCATGAAATATCAAAACAATAATCCACCATTACTTCTCGATAAACTACCGAAAAACATGAAATAAATCTAGATATTCCAGGATTTTTGTTGGACAGCTTTGTAGGTTATCTATGTTTACGTCATACCTACAAATTTCCAGGCTCAAATACATACACCACAATGTCATCTGCAAAAAGTTTAAACAGTCCAAAGCCCTACCATTGCTAATGTTGTCTGTCCAACAGAGCCTAATCACAATCGTATGCTCGTGCATTTCGTCTACATATATAACGAAAGCGATCCTTTTAAATTCTTTATTTATGTGTTTAACCCCTAAGCTGCTGATCGCGACCCACTGACCTTTTGCGGACAGTGTAGATCAAGATCAGACTGCACAGAACGTGCAGTCTGATCTTTGATCTACACTGTCCGATACGATATTTTCTTTCCAGTGAAATCAACTTTAAAACCGCAATGGTTGGGCGTTTAGTATTGAGTAGAAATTTGTGTGCCATTTGTTCAGCAGCTTCAGTGTTAATACTTTATATCTTAAAAACCAACGAATTATAAATTCTTTTTACCACATATAACTGTTACTCTAGAATTACATGTACATCTATAATGATTACATTTACATGTATAAGAGAAACGTAGATCTACATATTCATGGAAGAGACCTAAGACTCGTTGCTAAGACCTTTTGCTACATACCTATTATATACATCTCAAAATTCTGTCCATTTTTAGACAAAATGGATTTTATGGATCCATAAGTATGTGACGACTTGCTAGGTATACTGCATCAAAGGGATACATTAAACCACCTTTTAGCAGAGCGCAGCTCATATGGCGTGCAACACACGAAGAGGGGCCTTCGGACATATGCGTAAAAGTGTGTCGTTCCAGATCAGCCTGTGCAGTCTGTGACTAATCCGAGACGACACTTACCATTTTTGTGCGATTTTCTGTTTCACGAAAGTCTACTGTATAAAAAATCTTATGTAGTCGTAAAGTGCTGTCTCGAAATAGCCTGCGCGGAATGCGCAGGCTAATCCGGGACAACACTATGCAAATGTCCGAGGGCCCCTTTTCCTGTGTTGCACGCCATATCATTTAGATGACCCGTTTAATAAGTTCAATAAACAGCGTTATGAACACTTACATATTTAAGATCCTCTATTTGCATTCAATGTGTGCGTGGCGCACACAATGTTTCCGGGTTTCGTAAGCCTTTTAACGGCCTACGAGCGCACAGGAAAGTAGCTAGAAATTTCTTTAAAAGAAACTAATGTTTGTAAAGCTAGCTGAAAGACACAAGAAAACAAAGAAAGTCGTTTGACTGGCAGGTCTAATTTGGTGAAAATGAACATTTGCAACGAGAAAATCTCATACAATAGTTTTGTAATTAAACATTATATGGTTATGACTACAACATGCAGGATATTAAAGATTGAAAGATGCATAGTTTTAACATTCTAATCCTTTACCAAACGATCACGTTTTTAACGATCCTGGGGGGAAAGGCTTTTGTAAATATCGATTAACCCTTTCCCAAAAAAGCCCTGGTTTTCACGTGTCTGCAGTACAAGTCTTTTCAAAACACTGTGGGAAAAGGAGAAATTGCTCGTAACGAGCAATTTCTCCTTTTCCCACAGTGTTTTCTACCCTTTTTGAGAACTTTTCGCCATTTTCATCAAATTTAAAATTGTCGTCTGCAAACTCTTTGAATTTGGACCAGTCCAAAATTTGTCGTTTGGGAAAGGGTTAAAGAGGAGAAAACGTTTTTAATGTTCTTCTTTTTTTTCAGCAGTGTTCTCTTCCCTATTTAAAACAAATCTTATCTTTTGAAACACTTGTAGTATGCAAATGCTTCCCACATCGATGCACTTTATATCCGCTGAGCCCGTTCCTCTCCCCTATACTCTGGCAGATGGGCTTTTAATGCGTCTACGTGATGCATTATACCAATCAAGCCATCACAAAATCATGGATCGATTACAGCCACGTTTTTAACAACCGACTTAATCATGAGGTAGACTGGTCCTTGGACCTACAGAAAATTGACCAATAGCGAAAATGTTCAGCCTAGGCAGGCTGACCTGGGTCGATAGTTTTCTCAAATGTATTAAGCCTCCTTTTCACAAAGCACGGCTCAAATACTTTTAATCTAAGGATCAGATTAATGGCTAATACATAGATAACTAAAAAAAAAAAAGAAAAAATGGTGGCAAAAAGGATAAATGCTCCTTAGGAGCATTTATTCTTTTGATACGATGTTTTTAAAGTGGTCCGCTGGAAACAAAAAAAAAACAGTTATCTGCAGGAGGTCATGAGTTTATTGTTGTAAAATTCATTCGATCTATGAAAAAAGAAAACGTGTGAAAAAAGGGAGAGGCGTTACTTGACCGCACTATACAAATAGCCTGTGCGTCGCACGCTATTTCACAAGGGAACAGTACATCAAATAATATACTTTCTTACTTGTGTTATTCAATTCATATATGCAGGTATGCATTAATGACTTTTAATCTTTCTTCTTGATCTGTTTTCATTTATAGACAAAGTGCTAATTGTGAATTGTATTGGCTTTGATTTTTAGTTTCTAACAGCTGTTTTAAAACTTTTGAGAGCTTGAACCATGCTAACAACTTTCTAATTACACGATGAACCGGCGAGCAATCTAGTTAGAGCACCAGCAAACGTGTAGCTAATCCGACATGAAACGTAACAGAATCTCAGCACCACAGCCTTGACCGGGGCGTTTCCTTTGGCCCCTGTAGTAGTAATCATTTAGTTCGCCTGCAAATAGCTTGCTCGGTAGAAAACGTGTATAACAAGGAAAATCCTTATGCCTTTTTGTCCGTGAAAAAAATAGTGCTATTTTCGTAGACAGGGCGAGAGCGGGGTATCCCGCGCCAGTTCAAGAAGCCTATTAAATGCAGATTAAGGTATTATTTTGGGCAGTGTAAATCAAGCTCATGCTGCACAAAAACATGCTCGCCGATCTTCGATAGATGCACCGTTCAACATGTTGAGATATTTTGGAAAAATCAACATTTACATGTAAGTCGTTACCTCGGTCTCTCGTATTGTACATAGGCCTATATAAAACAGTTTTGTGGTTCACATTGTAACCTTATCCCAGGTCAATTTATCTTTCAGAACAATGATGATACTGACCTTTGTTAGAGGCTGGTATGTTGCCAGGTGCATATGGTTGCTGTTGCTCCTGCAGAATTCTTCCTGTAGTGACCTTGATCTCTGGCAAGATTATTGTCCGTATAATGATTTCTGTACAAGAAAAGGCGTTTTAAAACAGAAAATTTCAGAAAACAACCAACAACAGTGCTGTTCGGACTGCTCATGCGAAGAAGATTGCTGGTTATTTAGAGATTGTTGCCCGGATGTGCCACACAAACAGCAACTTAACTTGCGACAAGCATCATGTGACCGGCTAATCGTGAAAAATAATTACTCATCGAATCCCCCTGGAGATGAGTTAGAGTACTTCGTGATTGATTTCTGTCCTGATGACTATACAGACAGCAATGAATTCGTCCGCGATCAATGTTTAGAGAAATTCAGTGAGGGCACCGACTTGTCTGACGTCGTCGTGGTCTCCGATGCTAAAAATAGAATATACAAGAATAAATATTGCGCAATGTGTCATGGTAACGTGGACGTAGTTAGGTAAGTAGGACCTCTTTGAAACGTTTATAGAAAAAATTTTGATACAGATACCAATGTGTTTCAAAAAGTGAGCCAATGTATAACCGAATTTCAACCTGAAAAAGGCCCCTTCAATAAGAAGATGAAAATGTAAAAGTCCCTTCCTTGGTCATAATGCGGGACAACATGTTACCAGCCAAAAAATACGAAAGAAAAGTTTGGAATGAGACAATCAGAGAGAGAGAGAGAGAGAGAGAGAGAGAGACGTAAATCAAGTTTGGAAACCTCGCAACGAAAACGAAATGCGAGGGAAAAATGAACCAAACAATAATAAGGAACAAAATAATCAAGGAACTAGTGTATGAATGAACAGGCGCCTAGAATAAATGTATTGGTTGAGTGGGCAAGTGGATAAATCTATAAAAGAACCAACCGATCAACTAACCAACCAATTAACTAACCAACCAACCAACCAACCTTTGGCAAAAGTGTTCGAGTCAGCGAGAAACAAAGACACGCGCCATGCTCTTGCAAAAGGGGCAAGATGCATCGTACCGAGCAAGTCATCACAGTATTGTACATCCCTAAAATCCGTTTTTATATACTGAATCATGAAGTACACTGGTCCTTGGACATGCAGAAAATGGACCAGTAGCAAAAGGTTTTGGCCCAAGTCAGCCTGCGCAGACTGCAAAGGCTGACCTGAGTCGATACTTTTTTTGCAAATGCATTAAGCTCCCTTTTCACAGAGCATGGCTCATATAAATACAAAATTTAATGCAAGGCAGTAGGCTGGTAAAACGAATGGATATGACAGCTGCTTGGACATGGAAGCTTAAGAAATTAAAGAATAACTGATAACTGTGGTACATACAGCTATTACACTAAAAATGTTTCAAAATTTTCCAAGAATAGGTATAATAACTAGCGAAAGCCCACGATTTAAAACATTATCTTCTACAATGTTTCAAAAGGCCCGAGAAGAAAGCGACAATAAGATTGTAATTACTCAGGCTCCTAAACTTTTGATAGAGGAATTCATTTGTCTCCGTAGAGATACTACGATACAATTCACACCCCAAGTTCTCTGTAAAAGGGCAATGTGATAAAATTATGTTCACATAACGAAACTGTAGTAAAATTAAATTTTACAATAATAGCAGAAATTCGAAAGGGGTAGCTATAAAATTTAGGTGTCATCTTAACACAATTATTACAATACTTGGCTACAAATGCAGAGGAAATGGACTTACTTAATTCCCATAGTTCACTGTGGAGGAGTAATTGGGGTTTGATGTATCAAAAAAAAAGTTAAATGTTTGTCGGTTTAACCAAGTAGTATTTGCGTGTCCATCAATGACATTACGCGAAATTCTTTCCATTGAACCTTTGTAGGAAAAAGGCCTGTGGCCATGTAATTTTGTACATAAATAATCTTCCAGTGAGTACTTGCAATATCTGAGATAAACCCAAGTTTAACGGAAGTACCTCAGATATAGAAAGAAAAGAGCCTATAACTGTACAATTTTTACATATTTGTAAACTCCAGGTACGACAAAGTTGAAATAAGAGTTTCCTGTAATCGATCTCAGATTCGATGGGTAAAATAGCGGCGAGACAGAGATAAACGTCTGTTATAAAGACACCAGTAAATTCTGAATACACTTAATACAGAATCTGTGGGCTCTTTCAGTCTGAGCTGACTGCGTTTTGTTAATTTCTGACCATAATTCACATCCATAGAGTGCTTTTGGTAGTACAATAGACTTGTATAAATAACATAAGGAATTTAGTGGGCAAAGACGGGTTTTATGTACTCCAACATTTAATAAACCTAAACGCTAGATTTCAGTTTCTGACAGGAGTCATCACAGTTGATAGATTTTTTCATAAACTTATTACATATTATGCCTAAATGGGTATAACCTACTACCTTAATTACAACGCTATTACCCAGTCGCCATAATCGATTATCGATGAAATGTTTGGTTTCATTAGACTATGACTGTACACTTGGAAGGGTTAAACATGTCGGGCGCAATTTAACACAAAAATTAAAGTAAATTAAAATATAAATAAATGATACATAAATAGGAATTGAACATCAATATAGATTCCGATGAACAGAAACTGTACATTTTTAAATGTAGATGCAGACAGAAAAAAAAACACCTACAGAAACCGATGTCAAGAATTTCATATCATTTAAGTTTTCAAGTCTGAGAAAAGTAGCAATGGAAACTTATAGAAAGCTTAATGAAATTTTGGGAAGACCTTTGTTTTATCTTTTGATATTTCGTGTGATTAAGTGATTAATATCTTATTTTTTGTAAATCTTGGAAGATTCGGGGTTTTCTTTTTTCATGCGTTTATATTTAGTTTTGATTTATTGTCCTTAATTACATATACTCATTCCTCTGTGATAGAATTTATAAGATGTGGAGAATGATGGATCCCCAACCCTCATTTACCAATATACGAGACAACAAAAAAAAAAAAAAAAAAAACTTTGCAAGCCGCATACTGTTACTGGTTTTTGGATTACAGATTCAAATCATTAACCAAGGAGCCGTGGAGAACCAATGACATGGTGTACTGCTCAAGCTTGATCAATTTGCTGTAGATTTGTCCATGTAGGTCTTGTTTTACAATTATTATTTGTCACAGAGTATACTAATGTAAATTTTATGTCTATGAGACTATCTATCAGTCAGTCCGATTTTTGATAATCAATCTGTAGATTAATCAATATTTCACTTCAAATTAACGGTCGGTATTTCACTGCTTTATTCAGCTGGAAGCTACGCCTGACCTGCCCTCCAAATAAGATTAACAGAATGGAACACTCCAACTTCATGACTACTCTTCTACAAGAATGTCGGCTTGAGTCGGTGCCACCACAAGATGTATTAGACTCTCTAGGCTATACTAGGCTATGTGGCAATAGCCTATCGTTTTGTCGATCAGAAAATAGCAACAGTCCTTGGTCAGTCCAGATATATGATATTTGTGCCAACGGACCTTGTAAGTAATTTATTAAAAAGCGTGTTAATTGCCAAAAAAGCGTACATGTGCTCACATTCCTTGTAATGAACCTAGAAAGGCTACCAACATAAGTTTTCATTGGATAGGTAAGTATGTTTGTGAGAATAGGTATCCAAACATGCGTTACAGGTAAGTAATCTGTATAGACTGACTGTACCCAAATGCAAGAAACCTGTTTGTATTCGCATGCCAATGGATCCTGAAGAGCGCATATATAATTATGCCAATCTACCATAAGTGATGTAGAAACAGCGTGCGATATCAGAAATCCTGCAAGCAATCCGGAACAAAGGTTGCGCTAAAATACTTATAAAAGTACTTGTCACAGACGACCAAACCGAACCTATACGAGGAAACAAATGACTGCATGAAACCAAAGTTCCACTCTAAATATTTAGTACAAACAATGGAAAACTTGGATCATCAAATGTGTCTGTATCGCGTATAATAGAATATATTGAATTTTGTTTAGCTGTTCCCACCCCCAGCGAAGTTCCACCTGTAATGTCTAATTCTAACTTTTCACATAGTTCCTTTTACGACACTTATAAACGTCCTGTAAAGTATTTTGAAATTATGGAACCAGCAACTATTAAGCTATACAGCATATTTAATACCAACAAAGATTACGGTTCAAGAGAGAGTATATACATGGTAAAAGATACTCAGACAAAGAGGCATGACAAAAGCAGGTAATGTATACATTCACTGATATACTTGTAGTATTGCCGTATGTAACAACAAAAGCAACACTATCCCCCTTTAAATATAGTCATCAAAATTCAATTGAAAACTGCATTTCAAAATTTGAACAGAAAACTATCCATTTTGAAGAACTATGCATATACTCGTACTACATTAACAACAGAGGCTTATTAATGACATTCTTTGCTAAGTTAATTAGGATAAACAAAAACAATGTTACATTCATTTAATATTAACAATTTCTTTATCTGCTGTAACAGTACAGTTCTAACAAAACCTGTCTGGAGCTTTTCGTACTCTCGTGTGGTGTCTTTCATCACGACTACTTGGTATGTCCGCCTGCTCATCATAATTGGTAAGTATTGGTACGCTATCCATTTCATGAGTTTTCTCAGATAATGGCGGTGGATTATTGCCATTAAATGCCTGATTATCACGTTCTGAAATTTGTACACTTGACATGAACGGTCTCGGTAAAACATTATCAGAGTTAGAAGACCGCGTTCGAAGTTCATTAGAATCGGACCGTCTTAATTGGTCTGGGTGTCATCTCAAGATGATATCATTACCCACATCAACTTGATACATGATTTATCCTTCACGAGATACAATGAAACTGAAATTGTTTTATTTAATGAAACCCTAATTTTACGAATAACAGATTCACTGGGATTGTACAACAATAAAATGTATAACATCTGCGAGTCACAAAATGTTTTATTGTCAGCTAATAAGTCACACTAGAACACATTTTTTTTTCTATTTATTTCTTGTTGTTGGTCACCCAAAGACATGACATAAAGTCGCTGAAATACAGTGTTTAAGGCTTCTCTTCCATATTTCTACTGAGTTACAGTTTCTTAAGTCTTGTGGTAATTTGTTCCATAACCTTGGACCTACTGTTTTTAAACTTCAGCCGCCACAATCTTTCATTGATTAAATGGTATGTTGTAACAACCTGTGACAGTGTCAGAAGACCTCAACCTTCTTTTCAGCACCTGCTCTGAAAGAAAAACAGTCGGTAAGCTGGCGTAAGGCCTTTTGAACATGACATTCAAATTTAAATTTTGAATTGAACTCTTGCTTTTACAGAAAGCCAGTGCAGCCCAAACATAGACTGTTTAGCAGTGTTGTACTTGTTATATCTCCAAACAAGTTTGACACACATATTTTGTATTATATACACTTTCTCTATGACACTTTGAGATACCCCATAAAGAATCCCATTACAGTAATCCAGATGAGAAATGACAAACGATAGTACAAGAGATTAAAATGCATCTTTAGAGAGGTATTTTCTGATGTTTTAGATTCTTAGATAATTGAACATTGCAGTCTTACATGTTCTTCTGACATTGTCGGTAAATGTAGTTTTTCGACTAGGAAGGCACGTAAGTACCTTATACATTTGACAGATTTTACTTATCATCTGCAATATCTATTTCTTTTACTGAACAGTTTTCAAGCTGTTGTCTACTGCTGAATACAATGAATTTTGTTTTTTTGCAAAGTTCCTTATAAGTTTGTTGTTTCATCCAGTTATCAATAGTCAGTGCACAATTTTCTAATTCTTTAACGGCTTATTCCTCATTTTCTGAAGATGGTCGAAATTTTTTGGTTGCAATATGATCATCCGCAAAACCATGAGCCGATGTTGATTCGGGAATAACATAAAACAAATTTCATACATATGTTAGATATAGCCAAGGACCTAACCGCTACCCTGAGGGGAACACTCCATTGCTAAGGGCGTGAAGTGGAGACGGCTGATTCTACGTTAACACTACAGCTACGTGGCCTAAGATATGAGTCAATCTAGTTTAGAGCTGTACCACGCAACCCGTATTGAGATCGTAACACTTCACAGAGACTATCAAGGTCTACTGTACCGAGAGCGACACTTCAGTCAAGTGCAATAAAGGCACTGACCTCTTTATTTTCCATGCCATCCAGAATGTCACTCACCAATCTGAGTAGGGCAGTCTCACATGAGTGAGTGAGTCTATACGCGGACTGATTCTTTGGAAGAAGATTGTGCTTACAGACATGTTCATTTAGTCTAAGAAGTTCCGATTTCTTAATGAGTTTTGAAAGAAAAGAACAGGACGGAAATTGGGAAGCACAAGATCGAGACCGACCTTTTTCAGCCATAGTGATTCCCTTGTATAGCGTGAGGCGTATTACGGTACCTTATAAAAATGTATCAACTTTCAAATTCATGTCGTTTGAGGACACGGTCATAGCTCGCATGCTAGGCTTAAATGTATCAATGAATCTTTCTGCTAGATCACTTGTACTCTGTTTAAAAGGCGCAGATCTTAAATGCAAGATTCCATTTTTCATGAATTTCTGAAATACATCGCTAGTAAATTGGGCTCCACTGTCTAACGGTTTTGGTATATCCTCAACTGTATAAAGCACTGGTTAAGTATTATTCGTATGAACAATATTAGGTTCCCAAAAAAGTGTTATTACATGCTATTGCAACGAGATGAAGCAGGTAGAGTAAATTGGACAACTCATATAAAAGAATGTATTGTTTTCATATGGATTTGGCTATGTCTGGATTTTTCATAACGTAGGAGATGAAAAGAATATCTTCACAAAAAATAATAATTATGATAATAATAAAATAAAGGGCTGCTTTACTCAAAAATGGTATAGTGAAATTGACTTTTCTTCCAAAGCTCTAACTTATAAATATTTCAAAACCCAGCTAGATCCAGAATTTAATCTCAATGCTGGCATTTCTGATATATTACAGAAAACATTGGCAAGTTTCCTGTGTTTTTCACACGATCTGATGAATGAAAAGGGTAGGCATTTATCCACTGAGAGAGATTATATATATTGCCCCATATGTAAATCTGAAAATATCTAAATTGTCGAGGATAAGTTCCATTTTTTCTATTGTTTTGTGTACGAAGAGCTCAGAATGAAATATTTTAGGCCATATTGGTACAGAAACCTCAACATACCCCACACCATTTTAAAACTAAATAAAAAAGATACAGTATATAAAGTACCAAAATACATATTGGAGCCCTTGTGCTTGCGAAAAGGAATTTTGAATGAACTCGCAGAGTGCATGAAAATATCAAATAATGTCATTTTATCATGTATAATATTGTTCCCATTAATTTACAGTAGTAATTATTACTTTTGAAATACAGTTCATGTAATTTTCGCTTAATATATAGTTCACGTAAATTTATGCTTCAGACGCTACACATTGAGTTTTTAAACTACAAAGTATCATGTCCGTCAAATGTTATTTTTTCACGACCGAGTAGTTATATATATAGTCAAAATCTGTTACCTACATAAGTTTATCTCGGATTAGCATTGTTTTATTACTTGAATTCAAATGGAGGAGTGGAGACCATTGTGAGAAAAGGAAAAACATGCTGGTCACTAGCGTTTTCACCTTTTCCAAAAAGTTTTCAAAAGCATCCCCTCAGGGTCGTTAATATACAGCATTATTTGAGAATACTGATTTCAAAAGTTTCTAAATTGCAGGAGCAATGCTATCTTTTGTCACATCGGTTTTTTAAGTTTAAAATGGCATAAAAATAAAATTCCATTTTCTAACACTAATGGTGTGGCAGATAAACTTAATAATTTAAATTTCTTCTGCACTTATAACTGAATAAAGTATTATCTTTTGGCATAATGCTTTCAAAAGTCTTAAACCACATGAGCATGAAACGTGGTATCAATATTGTAATAGGTAAAAAAAGTAAATATTGTTATTTATAAGTGTGTTTTCACGATAATCTGTAGATGAAGTTTTGTCACTTGTCACAATGTTCTTCTCAACGCTTACACAGTTATAGTTTCAGAAATAAACTTGACAAGATATTGTGTAATAATGATCATTTTTTGATGTAATGTCATCTTCTGTAACAATATTTTAAAAGCTTGAAATATAAAAGTGCATATAAAGCAGTACTACATTGTTTTCAGAAGTTTTAAAATACAGAAACATACAAAGTAGTATTCTTGTAGTAATGGGTTCATGAATAAAGGTTTTGATGGTTATCATGCCTTTAAACACGTCTTAATCTTCCGATGTGATAATGTCTTCCGTCAAAGGTATCCAAAAGTTTTAGACTAAAGCGTATGACTTTAAATCAACAAAGAACTAATCTAGAAATATTTGTTAACTTTAACTTAGATTGTTAAAAAAAATGTTATATAGCGTTACTCTTGGTAAATAGATTGTATGACATGGAATTGCATGTAGGCTAGAGGCCTAAATACTTAAATAAAGATATTGTATCGTACTGGTAATCAACTTCTAGCAAAAAATATTTTTCAATTGTTCTCTCGGCGGTGGTTGTATTCATAAGTACAACTTTTGACCATTTTTGAATGCGCGTCAACAACTCAACAACGACGAAGAACATTTTATTAAAAAACGAACCTGCAAAGTCGACACGAACACGTTCCCATGGCAAAGTTGACCAATCCAATGGATGTAAATTACATGACTGGGGTTCTTTTTGTTGCATTTGGCAACATGAGCGTTGCTAGACCAAATTTTCAATATCTTTGTCTATTCCAGGCCATCATTCGTAACTTCTTGCAAGTAACTTTCTTTAAAGAATTCCCAGGTTACTTTAATGCAACAAATCTAATACTTGCCTACGTAGTTTAAGAGGTATATTCCCCACATAAGACATCCTTTAGGTATTGATAATTCGTTCCTGCGACTCTAAAGCGCTTTCAACAATGGATTTTCTTAGGAAGACATCCATCCATTATTGACATTTTCAAGCACACGTGATGAAATGCTTGCACGCTGGGTTTCGCCTTTAATATCAGCATTTATGACAGGAAGTTGCTCTATTTGTGTTGTATAACAATCATCATCATCATTATGATCATCATCATTTTAATGTATTTGTAAAGGCAATTTTGATAAACCACCAGCATTTCAATGCTGTTTTGTACTTTTGTATTCATTTTCGTTCTGAAAACATGACAAAAATAATGCATATCTACAATGAACATGCGAAGCTGTCGTGGCTGGAATGCTTTTATTTGGACTGAAGATTGATAGCAGTGGCTGACAATCTGTTACAAGAGTAAATCTCTTCCGTATAGTTAGGTAGAGTTTTACTTTACTCCCCAGTAAATTGCAAGTGACTCGCGGTCTATTTGAGTATACCGTTGCTCTGATTGTCAACGATCTTGAAGCATACGCGATTGTTTTTCTACACCATTCTGTATGATATGTGACTAAAAAGCAGATATACCGTACGGACTTCCACCAGTTGCTAGTTTGACGGGCAGTTTTAAGTTGTAATGAGTCAGCACTGGTTGAGATGTTATCATAACTTTTTTTCTTTTTATTTTTTAAGATGCTATTTCACACTTCCATTGTCATTCAAATTTCCTAATTCTGTCAAGAGGCTTATTCAAATGTTTGACAACAGATGGAAGGTTGTTGAAAATCTATGATAATAATTCAAAAGACCTAGATATGCATGAAGTGTTATAACCTTGTGTACTGTTGGACTATTCAGTACAGCATCGGCTTTTTCCTAGCTTTTCCACAAACCATGCTTATCAATTTCATGACGGAATTAAGTAATACGGTCTTGGAATTTTTGAAAAATTTGTCTCTGTTCAATTTCAAATCATACAGAGCTGGTCTTGATAGAACTATTCAAAGTACTCCAACCGTGTGTCATCAGCCTCACCTGTGATTACCATGTCACGTAAACTGCACTGAACACCATTAACTCAATTTAGTTCTTTGCCACATTGCTGGCGCTAATGATACACCATTACACAAGTCTATCCATACAATACCACCCCTTATGTGTGTTGATACTGAGCACCTTCGACTTGCATCGGCCATTCCTAAATGTAGACAGGCTTGCCGTAAAATCCAATTTGGTAAATGTTTGACCTGTTGATAGATTAGTGAAGACATCTTCCATCCGTGGTAATGGATATTTGTCCATTTCCAAAGGCTGAATTACCGTTATTCTGAAATCTCCACAGATTCGGATTTGTCCATTAGCTTTCACGGCGGGTACGATGGGTGTTGCACATTCACTAGTGTTAAGTCTCGAGGTTTTCCAACTCTTGCTCTATTTGGATTTGAGAGCAAAAGGCAGTAGTCTTGCCTTCAGAAATTTGGGTTTGGCGTCTTTCTTTAACGTAAGCGAAGCCGTGACTCCCTTCACTTTGCCAGTTGCGTCACTAAACATGGAGCCGTATTTCGACGGAATGTCTTTTCTTATCTTTTGTAATTAAAGTTTTGACATACAGAATGTTATTCCAATCAAGTTAGATTTCCGAAGGTCATGTCCTAACAATGTTGACCTGTTACCTTTGACAACATGTACACAAATATCTTTCTCTGGACCACTGGATTTCACGTGACCTGTTTTTACTCCCACCTGTTCATTTGTTTCATTTGAACACGTTTTTAGCACGGACTTCGGGCTTTCTAGCTTTGTCTTACCAAAGTGACGTAAAAAAGTCCCGTTAGACTTACAGAAGATGCAGTCAAATTCCATATCTATTGGGCTTGTCCGAATGTCCATTATTACAGTGATTGTAGATTTACACGTATGCAGAGAATGTATAAAAAGAATGTCATTGCTGCTGCTTTATTACATGCACTTGACAGCAGTTCTACATGTCGACGCAATATATCCTTTGTTATTGCATTTATAACACAAAGCATTCTTTACTCTGCTTTTTTGTGATTTGTGTTTTTTCTTCCCACAGTGGCCACAATTACGACTGGCTGGAAGTCTATACATTTTGTTTGACTTTCCTTTTGGGCTTTTTTGTTTCTTTTTCTTTGACACTTTCTCAACGTTACCCAAACTGACAGTATTACTTAATTCTACAGCATATTTTGTGGTAGTTTCCATTGCAGTAGCAAGTTCTAAACCCTTATTCACTGATATATCTTTGGTGGATAACAACTTCCTTTCGATGTTTGGGTCCTTCGATCAAAGTAAAACCTCATCAGCCTCCGCTAGTACAGCCTTTACGGCTCATCAATACCCGCCGTTCGCATTGTTCTCCTTTGTCCACTTCCTGAGCGACCACAAAATATGCCACTCCGACCTTGGTCAACTCGACTTCTCTTCCAAGACGCTGGTTGGCTTCGCTCTTTTGCTATACAATGCCACACCAGCCCTCTATACCATATCTTGTTTCAGCTTTCTGTGAGTATATTACCACCGGCACAATCCAGCTAACAACGTGAATGTACGAATAGGGGTCATCTTAAATTTCCTGTTCTGCTTTACTTTTTACTACAACCTCTATATATAATACTTTGTCCCAACTGTTTACTCATAATTTTCCCACAATGGTTAACATAATACAACAACACACAACAGAATTAACTTATTTCCAACAAATATTTTGTGAATCGGCAGGAGGTCCCGACTTTCCAATAAATGTCTGCCAACAAACTAACAATTGAAGTCCCATTTCATACTGCACAAGTAAATTTAGGTAAAGGCGCTCGGGAACCTCATGCACATTCACTCATTTGACTCAAACCATTTACTCCTACTGGCAACGACGTATTTCGCCCTGAGGTGCGTGTTTTGTAAACGCTGTAATTAATTTTCGAAGTTTTGATACATGTTCAGAATATGTGTGGAGCCGAGAATACAATGATATCACCAATTAAGTTGTATGTTTGTTGCAAGTTTTTCAGCAAAATTTGCACCATTGTCTAGAACGAGGCGGGAACTGCAACACATTTAAATGGCATAACTACAAATTGGAACGATCCCAGATCGCCTTTTGAGAGCAGTTTTAGCTTTAGGCTGAGCATAGTACCGAACATTGTGATAGAAATCCAAAAGATCACAGGTTCCCACAGGTAATGTTATTAACCGATAATGAACGCCCTTTACAACTGACCCCTGCATGAACCTGATGGGTATATCCTGACCGTAAGATTGTTTGTTTGTTTGTATTGGAGTTTAACGCCGTTTTAAGAGCCAAGTTCATATCACGGAGGTCAGTTGACCTACGCATGTGTTTCCTGACTTTCTCACACCAGAACTGATACAACTTTCTTTCCAAGCCACTGGCTACTTTTTTTTCACATGCATCAGGGGTGAGAGGCGAAAAATCGCTGGAAAGTTTGACTCAACGGGTATTAAACCGCAACCACCAGGTCACGAGTCAGATAACAGCTGAGCTAGCCAGCGGGGCTGCATGTGCTGACGGACACAGAAAGTGATCGGGTGAGAATAGGTGTTACGACAGACTCTGGCAGAAATCTGGAGGCCCGCCAGAGTAGTTCAGTGGTTAGCGTATCTGACTCGTGACCTCGTGGTCGCGAGTTCGATACCCGGTTGAGGCAAACTTTCTTTCCGGTATTTTTTTCGTCTCTCACCTCTGATGCACTTGAGAAAGAGTAGTCAGTGGCTTTGGAAAGAAAGTTGTGTCAGTACTGGTGTGAGAAAGCCAGGAAACACATGGGTGCGTCACTGACCGCCATGATATGACCCGAGCTGTTAAAATGACGTTAAACTCCAATACAAACAAACAAATAAATCTGGAAACGGCGTAGGTTGATATATTGATATGCTAAAGGACATTGAAAGTATTTTGAAATAGTGTTTTATCACACACATTGTAATTAATCTAAGGCGAGCCTTGGTACCATTGATCACATGCGAAATCTAAAATGAGCGTGTTTCAAAGACCTTGCATAGAATCTGGAGAGAGAAACGTTTCACAAGGATGATATAAGTGTTCTAGAAAGAGAAAGTATACCACAGACCCTGCTAGTAATTTGGAGAGAGCGGTAAGTACTACGGAATTCTCAGGTATCTTGCAGGATATTTTCAGCTTTTTGAGAAGAGCGTGAGCTACCACGGACGATTAACTGTTTTTTTCAGATGACAGAATTTTAGTCTCACACATTTTGAAAACACCTGCATGAAGCTAAATAGTTTCCAAAAGATGTGATTTGTCTCTGAAAAAATATTGGCATTGTGGGAAATGGAGAAACTGCTAGTTACAGATTTTTTTCTCTTTCAGGCGCAATGTTTTCAACAAATTTCCTAAGGTTGTTTTGTAAAGGATTAAAGTGAGCTAAACAAATTGTGTGTATCCATGGAGTAAGTACGTTATCCAATGAGACTGTGTGTGCTGTCGGATCTGTAGGTCTAAGTAATCTAGAACTAGCTCATGTTGCAACTGACAGTTATCCGGAAACGATGTGTAGCTCAACTGATTTACTGAGTATATAGATGGATCCTGACAGTCAATTAAAAAGAGTGGTTTTGCAAATCGGTCTACTAAGTGATCTATAAAGTGTGTTACCAGAGATCCTGTAATCATCTCAATAGAGCGGATTTCCTTAGGTATTCTTGACTGACGCACTGTCCAAGCGACAGTGTTAGCGCAGACCCTGAACGTTATCTTATCGAATAGAGTATTCAAAACGGACCCTGAACGTTATTTATGAAAAAAGTGTCTGTCCTGTGCCACTGAAATTCATCTTCATGTATGTCAACAGACCCTGACTGTAATCAAAAAACGGTGCATAGTTCTACTGATAAATTCCATGAGTAGTAAGACGGACACTTTGAGGTTGTTTAGAAAGCGCAACCCTCCATAGATCGTGGACATGTATAAACAATCTATAGTAAAAACATATGTGCCAAGAGCCCAATGAATTATCCAGAAAGAGCGGTTGTGCTCACAGATTATGTTGGTTATCTAAAAGAGCGTGTATTACCGCTTACCATGAAAGTGCTGACGGTAATTTCATGGAACCTTTAAGTATAATTAGAGGACACTATGAGCTATCCAAAAAGAGTCTGTGCTCAAGGCAGTAATAATTAAGAAATATTACTTACTTTAAAAATTACGAGAGTAAGCTTTTTGACCAATGAAATTCTGACCAACAAGTATTTTTTTTTCTATGAAAAATCATAAAAGTTTGTTCCCTTTTGCGAGTGTACCAACACACTTATGGTCAATGAGCGTCAACAAATTCTTCAACGTTAGCTATTTATTCGGTTCATTGCTTC
Source organism: Tridacna gigas (assembly GCA_945859785.2). NCBI lineage: Eukaryota > Metazoa > Mollusca > Bivalvia > Cardiida > Cardiidae > Tridacna > Tridacna gigas. The sequence continues at coordinate 36,950,365 of OX244029.2, forward strand.
TTTCAAGACATTTACATGTTCATGTAATTATACCTTTACATATTTCTTTAACTCATCACTTAATGTAGACGACTTTATTTCATCTTTCAGTAAATGACCTAAAGAATAAGTAACACCTATATTCATGAATAAAACCTAAATTCATGACGAGTAGTAAACGGATGTTTGCTTAGTCGTCTGCTACAAATTGTTTTATGTTTTAACCGGATAGTTTTAAATTTCAGTTATGCCTTACTTGGAAGAAAATGTATCAGGAAGGACATTTGTCTTCAAGAACGTCTTCTGTCGTGTCTGTGCCGTAGGCGATATTCAACAGCACACCTGTAAAGTGTCCGAAGAGTCGCCTGCACGATCTTTTACTTCATCCTTTAGTCTGATGTTGAATATGGAAATTGGAAAAGTACTTTCATCACGTGGTAATCAAATAGATCTGTGCGGCAAATCCGAGCTATATGACCACATTAAGGTAAAAGTTTTTTGTTTTTTATACCTTCACCATATCGCTTTCAAAATCCGTCTGCCTAACAGTCTATAAATACGGTACCAATCATTTAGTACAGGGCTTTAAACCTGCAGTGCACCAAACAACCTAAAATCACTGCACTAACCTCGAATTATATGATCTCTTGAAAAAACTAACAGTATTAAAAATGCAAAACTCTGTTATTAGTGTGTGTATGTGTGTGAAAAGTTTAATAAATACGGATGGTATCAAAGGTGTAGCACAGAGGATGAATCCGGACAACAAGGTTTAGATACAATTACCTGCATTACATGTATCTATTTCAAATTTCCACAAGTACTATTAAAGTTCAAATTGCACACAAGAAAATCCAAAGGTGACTGTTTTAAGTTCATTGGTAGACTCAAGCCACATCTACCAAAATACTCAGGCAGGTGGGTCGTGCTGACAGAGCTTATTCTTAACTTGCTGAATAAAATAAATCAAACTTTCCAAACCATAGTAATAATCCAAATGTTGCTCTTTTACAGTTATTTTTTGGGGGGAAAATATCACCTTATCGGACAGTGCAGATTCAAGATCAGCCTAGATTCAAGATCAGACTGCACCCTCTGTGCATTCTGATCTTCATCTACACTGTCCGCAAAAGATCCTTAATTCGCGCTTAGCAGCCTGAGGGTTAATAAAAAAGGACCCTTGTAATTAGATGTCTCTTAACCAAGTACCTTAATTGACTGTTTAAAACCGTCCAAGCTGAATTTTGTCAGAAGCAAATCATGTCAAATGACATAAAAGATGGCACAACTTCAAAAACTTTCTCATCTCTAAATATTGCTTCATTGTGAACTGCAATTGTTCTTGCACATACTTTTAGGCCTGAGTCGTCAGAGTTTATGCATACATCCCGATTGCCCTTCATTATTTAAGCTAAAAGTTCACGAGTTCTCCAATTCTAAAACATAAAAACGCCATTGTAAAAAATTACATAAAAATGTTGATCTTCATAGACAGAGGAGACTAAAATGAAGTTAAACTAACAAGTATTTGACCAAGCATGCAATGACTAACAGACAAGCTTGAGTCAATTCTTTCGTGAACTGGAGAAAAGCCATTCAGGTATTTCAAGATATTCTGAGACATTCAATTTCAGAGTACATTACTGCTACAGCACGGTCGGGGAGCTCAGTGGTTCGCGTATCTGATTCGTGCCTTGTGGTTACGGTTTCGATGCCAAACTTTCTCTTTGGCGATTTTTCCCTCTCACCTTTAATGCATGTGAGAAAAGTAGTTAGTGGCTTGGAAAGAATGTTGCGTAAGTATTGGGTTGAGAAAGCCAGAAAACACACACGTAGGTGCACTGACCGCGGTGATATGACCCGAGTTGTTAAAACGGCGTTGAACTCTAGGACAAAATTAACCCTGCTAGTTCCTTGATAAAATGAAGAGCATGTCGCCAAATATTCTCCAGGGTGTCAATTTTGGGACTGTTCAATGGCCTACACTTTCGAGTGCTGGTGTAGTTTCGAGGAAGCAGAATCGAGGGAGATTAGTATAAGTTGCAAGAACTTGTTTCTCAATCGATGTAAAATGAATATGTTTAAACTAAATCATGGGATGAAAAGGAACTGGATTTTCCTTTAATTGGAAGTGGGCCTTCAGCCATGGAAGTTAAAAGTGCACAGAGCATAAATTGGGATCAATAAAATCATTGATATAGTTCAACCTCAAGAGCAAAGTAAATGGCGTATTTTAAACTTAACGCCATGTGCCATCTTTGTTGGAAACCAAATCTATTGGCGAAATTTTAACCTTAGGCAGCTAATACCGGCTTGAAAGTCTCATTTAATTCTTGCAGCAGCTTAAGGGTTAAGACTACCGATCGGTCATTAGCAAAAGGACCAGTTATTCTTCCTAGTGAGACCTATACCATGACTTTTTCTCAAACAATCTGATTTTTTCTGACTAGCAACTTTATGATTGAGCCATGCGCTGGCGAAAAGGGTGTAGAAATATTAAAATAATACTTTGCGTGTATCCGGTTCGATCCTTTACTCATAACTGAATCATATTTCAACTGTACGATGTTTACAAGTCACCAGTGGAGAGTGCAACGTCAAGACAACGCACGTGTAACAACATTGAGCACAGGCCTTTGAAGCTCCACTGGTCTATCACGGAACACTGAAATTTTCCTTGGTTGATTATCGAACACCTTTGCACATTGGTTCATCGCCTGTATGTCACGGAATATTCAAATTTTCATTTACATCGTTACTATAAATAGCACATTGGAGACTGCCTCTACATTATACATAACAAAACAAGGCATGGAAAGAAATCGAACAATTTGACGCCTGAACCCGTTCAAAAATAATTTAACCAAAAACGGAAAATAAACCTAGTTACCGTTGCAGATGAGTTCACAGATAATTTTTCTTGTGTACCCTGACCTTCGAAATTTCCAAACGGCTCTTGCGATCAAGCAATAGCTCTGATCTGAAAAAAAAAAAAAGCTTCTACATTAAAAGATTTAATAGTCGGGAACCAAGGGCTGCTGCCATTAATTCGAGTTCGAGAAGTGTTAAAAGTCTAACGAAAATAAAAATTCGCAACAAATGCATACCTCATGTATAAATCCGAAACAGTGCGGCAGTTATCCTCGTTTATCGAGGCTTAAAAGACCGATACACTAACCACTGAGCTAAAGAGAATTCTCCCAAACGCAGTTGTCGGGTATTGATTTTATACGGGAAGAAGCTTTGCTGTAAGGAAAGAGTGATCTTCCGTAACACATCCCCTCTTAAGAAAAGTCATCAATTTGATGACGGAAATCCTTATTAGGCAGCAAGTCTATTATTTAGACAACAAATGGCTCAATGGCCAATAACGGGCAGTTTTATAAACAACAAATGGCTTACAGGCCAATTCCAGACGAGCCCACATCTTACGAACATGAAAGTTTGCAACAAATGCATCGCTCAAATACAAACCACCATGGCTGGGATTCGAACCCGTATGACAAAGATCCTCGTTTTTCGAGGTACAAAAGACCAATACATTAACCACTGAGCTAACGAGAATTCTCCTTAACGCAGTTGTCAGGTATTGATTTTATACGAGAAGAAGGTATGCTGTAAGGAAGGAGTGACCTCCCGTAACAAAGGGTTAACAGGGGCCTCTCTGTTCTTTGCCACAACGAAACACGATTGGCTTTTGTTGCACAGATAAGCTACTGCGCCACATGCTTGCTTGAGTAGACAAAGAAAAGTAAAGTAGTATCGTTGACTAACTGTTCTGACTTCTCTGCTTTTGTCGATTTGAAATATTTTCTGGGAAACGTCACCCGAATGATGTCGTTTATATCTGCAGTACGTTCTGTCCATTTCGTCTGAATATTTTGTGGAAGTGTGATATCCCGTTCGAACTCGTTTTTCCATAATAATTGGATCAAAGTTTTTGCTGTCACTGTCACTGGGCTTAGAAATCCGAATGAGTGGTATAGGTGACGAATATTTCAAAATCAACAGTTTGGTAACGTTTGAATAGATGTGGTGCCGTGTTGTCAAAAGACTAAAGGAACACATGATGAAACGAGGACAAACTTCTGACTGGCTAAAATATAAAAACATAAGAAATAGATGGATAGATTTATTTCTGCATAAAACATACTGACTTCCAAAAGAAACGATACATACTCTGAAATCACAGATTTTTACAACGGGTTTATATATAATTAAAATCGGATATAATTGCATTGTGTACGTAGCAAGGCTGTGCTTGATTTTGATACGTATCGGATGATTCATTTCTTCGTAACGCCACTTTTTTTAGGTTTAGTCGTGCAACCCAACTTAAACACTACTGCCTGCATGTTTAGGTAAAATGCCTGGTGTGTTAATCAGGGCTCATACCCAAACAAAAGAAAAACATACACATGTGAAGAAAAAAAATATATTAACCTGGGAATGCCGCGGCTAAATCAATGACGCCGATTATAAGCGTAAAGAAACATGAATCTGAACAACGTCATTGTGGCGTCGCAGCTCCTCTTGATGTGTAGCATATAACTGTCACATGTTAAGCTGGACGCTACAAAACATTACGATAACTTGCTGATTGACTTAGCTCAGACAGCTGTCACTGACAACATGTGCTCACGACAGCTTCATACGGATATGACATTTACGCAAATGGCTCTTGACAGCTCCAACAACTCCTGCTATGATGCGAAGGTTAAAGAACAACAGAATGTGTAAATATGTAATTTAGAGAATTTCGCTGAGTGCGGCTGTACAGCTAGACGTCATTACAACGTGCAAATGTTTACGTCGTCGGACCAGTAGGACACAGTGAGCTCGTCAGCACAATCATAGCACTCTTCGGTAAGTGTTAAATCTCGAATCAATTTCCTTTTGGTGCTCAAGGATCGGCGTGAGTTGGTTTACCAAGGACGTGCAAAACCTTTCGCTGACGCACTTCGCAGTGTATTGGACCGTTACAGAGAAAGAATCGCAATAGAATAAAGATGTCGGTCCTTGAGCTATCGCACGTTGGCTCGCTGTTGCACGACGAAAGCCGACAGGGGTTCTTTATCGGGAAAAGTTTCTTGTACCAGTTATTGTTCCGTTGACGAGCGTCGTTACACAGCTAACGTCGTTCCACCACTCATCTTCGAATGTCGCAGGATTCAAATTTGTGTAGAACTTCTCCAACAGCAGCAAATGAACGTTCTTCCTTAGTCCAGAGAATAGTTGGAACTCTCATGTTTAGAGCATCTATGGGATGTTTGTTTGTTACGTTAGGCGTTGTCAGCAAGCAACGTTAGCCTAATGAGATCGCATTATTAGACCTTGAGCCACCAATAGCCCCCCCTCCCTCCCAGGGTGAATTTTCTTCACTATTTTTTTCTGAAACCCCAATGTCTCCTTAGCACTTTGTGAAAGTCTGCCATCTGGCGAGCTGGGCGTTTGCGAGTTATAGAGGTCAAAGGTCATCAAGTGCACTTTTGCATAGAAAGGTATTAATGAATCACAATTAAATAAATTTTTGTTTAACTTTCTATATTAAATATGTCAGAAACATCTTCAGATGGGTTAATACACTTCTATCTATTATCACAACTATTGTTTTACTGAAACAGACACATTTTATTTTAATCAGAGTACTGAAAGAACCGTACTTGGTCATGTTTGTATGCCAAAAGTGGCAGGTACTAAAAACGTATCATAGTACATTGTATACAACATCATCTTTTATGATCTTAGTGATACAGAATAGATGTTAAGACAAACATTGTGCCTTTTCATTTATAATCAATGCTATCTATAAGCTGCTTTATCAATGCAAATCAGAGTATTAACAGTACCAAAAATTGATTTTTTTAAAAATCCAACCTTTGTGGGAATAAAAGATAAAGTTTTGCTGTTAACCCATAAGAATTCACCCTAGTGAGGATTGTATTAGTCACTTCTATGGTCAACAGTGAGTAAATTACTGCATAAATTGGTAATGTAATAACCCAGTGAATAAAGTTGTTTAGATAGTTTTCTATATTGTGGCCCTTCACAGAGTCTGAGACTAATATGGAGTTGTTTTTTGAAAGCATACAATTATAACAACGATGTTTACAGTAGATCACTTTCACACTATAAACCACAAAGTTTATTTTATACATCACATACATGTATTGCAAGTCTATGACATGAGGAATTACCCGGTAAATATCTTAAAAATTCTATGAAGTGTTTGTTCTGTGCATAATGTCACGTTTTTACTATAATTTAAGTATGAAGATGTACACAAAGAGGGTTTACATAAAACCATTTATGAATCACTCTGGGTTTCTTATTCTCATACTGATTCTAAGGTAGCATTTTGCAAAGCAAGATTTACTTTAGTCAAACTACTGAGACTTCCCTGCACATCAAAGTGTTTGCGAATGAGAAAGCATGTTGGAATTGAAGGAACTATACTCCATCAGATCACTGATTTTTTCTTCCTACAGATTGGCAATTATTGGTACATCACTCATATGGAATAGTTCAATAAAAATGCAACCTTTCCTTTGTAATATGAGAAACAACGTCCTGGAAATAATAATAAGCCCATGATCTTGATACCAAATGCAAAAAATGGTCATCTTTTCATGCACAATAATACAATTATGCTAATATTGAAGAAGAGTTTCACTCAGTCAAAGTATATTACAGTAGGCATTTCCATTTTGAAACATGACAGGTACCTCCAAATGCATGTGTGATAAAAGGAGAGAGAGAAAAAAAAAAGAAAGAAAGAAAAAAAAAAAAAAAAAAAAAAAAAAAATAACCGCACATACTATTGCCCATAGTGGATATAAGAAGAGTCATAGCACATTTATCAGACATTGAAAATTAAATAACTGACCAGCTGAAATATCAATGAAGAAATTTGTCTCTGTCAAATGTAAACAACAACAACAACCAAAAAATGGGTTAAGGAAGTTTTGTATTTGTACTGATGATAAATCACTAAAATACAATGTAACTGAGTAAGTGATTTTGTTTATTTGTATTGGAGTTTCACTCTATTTTAACAGCTTAGATCATATCACGGCGGTCAGTGCAACTACGCATGTTTCCTGACTTTCTTACATCAGTACTGACACAGCTTTCTTGCCAAGTTACTGTTTTTCTCACATGCACCAGTTGTGAGAGGCAAAAAATTGCCAGACAGTAAGTTTGCCTCAACTGGCTATTGAACCCCCATCCACCCGGTCACAAGTCGGTAACCACTGAGCTACATGGCCGGACAATGATCAAGTGAATACATAGCCTTGAAACTATGCAAACAAAAAACGAGATGTTACACGTATGTTTTTAGAACAAGATAATTTAAGCAATAGAATTATTGCCATTTGAAAGATAATAATTTGCATGACCTTTACATTGAAAAACATAATAATGACCAAAAAAACAACAGTACATTATAAAACACAAAATGGCCTTCATTTCCAAGTTAACGAAAAAAGGGGGAAACAGGATAAAAATGGATAAAAGAATGAGAAAAAAAGCCAGGACTCTTCATTGCATATTTAAGACTTTAGGAGTTTATATATCAAACCCAAAGCATCTCATTTCCAACCTTTATACATAGCCTTTTTTCACAACCGTGACATGATGCCTCTTAATTTCATGACGCCAAACAGTTTTTCTGACATATTCTAAATAGATAACAATTGAAAAACAATAAACCTTGTTTCCATAACAAACCCGAGGAGTCACAAATATGGCTGGCATGCATGAGAATAATGATGATGATTTTACTTAGCAAATATGACCTCTCATTCCTTATGTCACAATAACCCACTGTTACTAAATACTGACCAACACATGTGCTACAGCAGGGTACATCTGCATTTTGAAATATCAGATCCAAAGGGGGAGCTTACCTTGGTAACATACATAGCTAGTAAATCATTGGATTACTAAACTGATGTGTCCAAAAAGTGGAGCGTATCACAAGATTAACTAGAAATGATAAAATATACGTCTGACTTTAGACAGTTATAGCCATGCATATGTATCGTGCATTTAGTAAAAAAGGTAAATATAGCTGTATGTCATACCTTTTGTATTTTGTCAAGTTGAATATTTAGTACCATGATTTCATTGACTGATAGAACTAAAATGATAAATAAACAAAAGGAGGCACAGTCTCCTCTGTGAAAAAGATCCAAATATATTGTATATTCAAACATTAATGTCCGGTTTTTTAGACGCAAGAGTTTAATGGTAAATTATCATCAGTAACTTCAGTGCTTTGATTTACACCAAAAGTTGCTATTCATTGTAACGAATATGATAAGACCATGAAAATAGGCATACCAATAAATCTTAGATCATTTTTAACCCAAACTAAGACATGAACCAGATAATAGTTGAATTATCAGCAACTGATATAAAACATTCGAAAGTATATTTGATGAACTTTTTTATCAGTACTTCCGTTTTCTTTATGGATATGAAAAACTGGTGAAATATAAATTTGAAAATGCCATGTAGGTGGCTTCTAGGATGCATTCAAAGCATCTTTCACCAAGAAAATGTGTTTTATCTGAAAAATATCCACATAGTTTCACATATAAATTTTTAAAAGCATAAACTGTAAAAATTCAGTACTTTTAGTGATTTGATTTGCACTTAATACTCTCTGTTCTTTTAACAAATGCAAAGAAATGGTTTAATATAAGCTTATTTCATTACCTGAGATCATTTGGGACTTACAGACAGACTAAAATTACCAAAACACTGTTAATTGCTGATCAACTGATAAGATGCGGTTTGAGGTGCACTTGATGACCTTTGACCTCTGTAACTTCCAAAAGCTTCACTCGCTAGGTGGCAGACTTTGGAAATGAGCTCAGGAGACATTGGGGTGTAAGAAAATAACAGTTCCGAAAATTTCCCCTAGGGGGGAGGAAACACCCTAGTTTATATGTAACATGATGGACCCAATCCCTTAGCTTAGAAAGAATTCCATGCACATGCCCAGTAAACGAAGTGTCATTCTCCTGTTGTAAAAGATGCAAGTAATGGCCATAAACGATAAAGACAATCCCTGTGACTTTGTGTTGTTACCCCTACGTAATTTCAAACAGTATGACGCCATCTTGTGCAAGTTAAATTTGATGTATTGCTTGTAAAATTTACCACTCACTGTTTTCCAGTTTCAGGATGTTAAACAATTGAGGTTCTCTCTTGCATTTACAAAAAAAAAAATGTTTTCATACCTATGTATCGTTTCTTTGGAAGTGAGTATATATGACAACATAAAAGCACTATATATAAGATAAACTGGACATGATACTAAAATTATATCAAACTATATTTAAATACAAAGGATGACACAAAGAAGGGATTATAAATCCCTTATTTCCATACTGGTCCTTTGAATAAAGAACAGTGTGACATTATGACGTAGGGAGACATGCCTCATAGTTGACAAAAATCATAGTTAATTAAAAATGACTAACACAACTTACGGCTATCTGAAATATAACTTATCACCGTAAAAGACTTTTTTCGAAGACAGACGCATCACAACAAATAACTTTTTAAATCTAGATTTAAAAACAAGAAAGCTTTCGGTATCTTTAATTTGTTGGAGCAGTTTATTCCAAAGCAAAATCCCTCTATAGGTAAATGACTTTTTACAAAAAAGTCTTTGACCCTAGAAATCGAAAAGCGCGCGTTCTCTTTTAAAAAATTTCTGAGTAGGCACTGTTGCTATTGGCAGTTACTCTGAGTCTACTACTAAACTGATAGGTGCCGCTAGTAGGAGTAAAGTGCTCATGCATACATGAAGGTGCTGTATTAGCATTTACATGTATCTTAAAGTCATGGCGTAGGGTTGTAAAATCAACCCTTTTAGAGACAGATAACCAGCCTAGTTTTGAGAAGTGTTCATTTTCACTGTCAGTTCTAAAATCAAGATTCAATACAAATCTGATTTGTTTGTTTTATGTGGTCTGTAATTTATTTCTTAATGCCTGCGTAACTGGGTAAAACCACACTGTTGAAACATTGTCTAAGTGTCGCTGAATAATAGACATAACCAGTAACTTCTTGATACGATATGACAAGAACTTTGCTTTTCCGTGTAAAGGACGCCCTTATGCTTTACTTCGAATAGATCTGGCCATGGATTCAAAAGAGAGGCGCTGATCTATAGTTGCTCCCAGATACTTAACTGAGTCTCTAGCTTCAAATGATTGACCTTTGCATGAGAAATTGAGCTTAGATAGGGTTTTGACTTGGTGTTTGGAACCAAATAGAACAGATTCAGTTTTGCCCAGATGTAAAGAAATTCTGTTACTTTTTAACCATTTACTGACAGCCTCAAATTCAGAACTGAGTAATGATTCAATTTCATGAACACGTTTACGATGAACCATTATGGCAGAGTCGTCTGCATATAATGATAACTTGAATATAACGAAAGCTGACAGATCGTCAACTTAAATTAAAAAGAGAAATGAGCCCAATATTGATCCCTGAGGAACACCACACCCACTTTTGTTTGGCCTCGGAAGAAAAAGTACCATGGACATCTACTAATTGTTGCCGGTAAGACAGGTAGGAAGAAAACCAGCCAACAGCCGACCCAGAAAGACCAAGGGCTTTCAGTTCATTATTAAAATAGAATGGTTGATTGTATCAAACGCTTTCTGAAGGTCGAGTAAAATCATCCCAACATAATTTCCTTTACCCATATGAAAACGAATAGAACCAGTAAGGTGAATAAGACAGGTTTCGGATGAGAATTTACCTCTAAAACCAGATACTTAAATAAAGGATCTTTTGATGTCAGATAATCATTCAACTGGTCATAAACCACTCTTTCTAATTTTTTTTAAATAATGTTTAAGATAGATACGGAGCGATAATTGCCTTCTTCAGTCTTATCGTTTTTTCTTGAATAGAGGAACGACAAAAGCAGACTTTAAACTATCTGGCAAACTCTCTCGGATTAAAGACAGATTGATTATGTGTGATAGGGGATAAGCAATCGTAGGGGCAGCGTCCTTTACAAATCGTGAAGGAAGTACCATTAAGTCCAGTAGCCTTATTTGAGCTCAAACTATTCAGGTATTTAAACAACTTATTCTCAGAAATTAAGGAAAAACTAAGGTTATCAGGTTTAAAACCCTCTGATGAACAATATCATAAAACGAAAATTTGCCAAAATTTTTAACACTTTCTGGTAATTTTTCAACAAGTTTGACCGCTACAGATGTATAGAAAGTGTTAAACTTATCAGCCACTTTCAATTTATCAAAACATACTTCACCGTCAATATTCAAGCCAATATAACAAGAAGGTTGACCTTTTTTCATGGAAGCTCCAATTGCTTAAGATGGTCCCATAAATAAGGTAAGAAATCTGAAAAAAAAAAAAAAAAACGTGCCAAACAGCGATTTTTTAGCGATCTGGATGAAACTATTTCAAGCTCCCGCATCAGTGATCCCAAAAATACTGGAAATATCTCCGCAGTCTGGTCAACATGAACAAGAAATCTGACCAAAATACAGTCCTTGAATCTTAAGAAAATAACGTCGACTTGTTTCACTATAGAGATAACAGAGAAAGCAGAGTGCTGGAATAAATATTTTTCTTCTATCTCTACTGTTGATGGTTATGGAGTTTTTCACCCTGAAACTTGTAATACACTCAACACAATTCTCATCACTAGACAAGAAATAGAATCAGTACTTTTAAGGTAAAAAAAGCAACAGGCTTTCATTTAATCGGTCATAAATTATTAAAACAAAAAAATAAATAAATAAATAAATTAAAATAAAACAAAGTGTATCAAAACCCTTACGAATCTTATTGAATAAGTCCTTACAAGATCAGTCTTCCCCCCTACAATGGAAACATTCACTTGTCAATCCACTATTCAAAAATGGAGATAGGTCCGCAGTTTGCAATTATTGTCCAATATCCCCTCTACGTGTCTAAATTGTGTCGCTAAACTGATGGAAAGGTGTGCATATAAACATCTGTACAATCACTTTCATTTAGATCGTCTTCCTTAAGAAAAAGTCTGGTTTCTTGCGGGGATATTCAACAGTCCATCAACTGATCACAATATGCCACCAAATCGTTTCTGCTTTAGATGCAAAACAAAACCTATGCATGGTATTCTGCGGTATATCGAAGGTATTTGATAGAGTCTGGCACAAAGGTCTTATCTTTAAACTTCAACTTGGCATGGATGGGCCCCTTCTTCACTGGTTAAAGATTATCTGTCAAATCGTGAACAATCTGTCATTGCTAGAACTACCATATCTAACACAACGTCAATAAATGCAGGCGTTCCTCAAGGGTCGCTTCTCAGGCCATTATTCTTCCTTGTTTATATGAATGATATTTCAGACAATCTCTTGAGTAGTTCTCGTTTGTTTGCAGATGACAATTCTCTAGCTTGTACAGCCACCGAAACTGCAGACAGTGAAGCATTATAAAACATGACCTGAATATATCTCAGTGGGCAAAACAGTGGCTGGTGCCATTTAATCCCTCAGAAACCGTAGCTATGCACTTAGAAATAGATCTGTTGAGCCACCAGACTTACTCTTTAACGATGTTCCAAATCAGGCTGTTACAAATCATAAACATCTTGGGTTGACTTTAATGGAAAATGGCGTGAACATATTGACAGTGTAACTCACTTTGCGAACAAGGTCCTGGGAAATTATGAGATCTTTAAAATTTAGGCTCAAGAGAGATTCCCTCAACCAAATTTATCTATCTTTTTTTCGACCACTTCTTGAATACTCCTCAGTAGTCTGGGATAGTTGTACAATGATAGAAAAGGATCGATTGGAAAAAAATCAAATTGAGGCCGCAAGAATAGTAACCGGTATAACAAGATCAGTTTATACTCTTGACCTTGGTTGGTTAATGTTAGACATTAAGTGCAAATACCGGAAAATCACGCTCATTTATGAAATCATCAACGGTCTGACTCCGCAATACTAAACACAAGAACTGATTATTCACTCCGCAATGCTAATGATATCGATTTAGTTGCTTGTCGAACCGAATTGATGGCGAACTCTTTCGTTTTTATCTGCAGTTACTCTGTTGAACGAGCTCTCAGACATTATATCCCTGCAATCTTTGTCACAGTTTAAATCCCGCATCTTACAGACCTTTAATGTTTCAGGTGTTAAAAAACACTATCTTGTCGGTAAACGCCATCTATCTGTCATACGTAACAGATGCAGCAATCTATACTTTGACCTCTTCTCGAATTACATATCTCCTTAATGCAAGATGTACATGTAGGTGCGGCTACGTTCATCATGGTCCGTATTCACCAACCATTCTTAAAAGCGTTCTGAGTCTTGTTCTCCAAAATTTTCAAAATTTGAAAGTAACACACCTTCTGATTGGCTAGAGTATTTGGTTCAGCCAATCAGAAGTTGTGTTACTTTCAAACTTGGAAAATCTTGGAGAATAAGTCTAAGAACATTCTTATAAATGGTTGGTGAATACGGACCCAGGATGTTGAACATTATTTCTTCCGATGCACACAGCATACAGCACTCGTCACAACTCGGCCGATTCCGTACCTACATCTAACCACGTCTGTATAAGGGAGGCTTCCATTTTAAACTACCAATTACATGATCTTAAACATGGTGGCGCCCCTGTAGATCGCTTAGCAACGACATGAACAACCACTGTGAGGTTATTCACTTCTATCGATCTGTCGATGAAAGCTCCTAACGGAATTGATAAACCACGCTAAAACTTGAATGTACAAACTGTTTGCCGACTGAAATACTCTTAGAAAGATAACGATAGAAAATTTACTCATGCGTTCTTTCTAAACAGGAGCCTTACAATTTCAATGACGGTAAAGCGGTGTGCTTCCGGAGATGTGCGAAATGTACCGTGTAGGTGCATATCAAACTACGTGATACAGCCGAGGGATTTGATCACCGGATCACCCGAGGTATGCCGAATGAGCACACAGAAGAGAGAAATAAATTCTTTCAAAATTTACGTCGATTTCATCCACAAAATATTGACTTTTATTGTATGGATCCGACTCCCTTAGTTTCGACCACAACTTAATGATATTGACCACTGTACAAAATTATGTGAACCATGCTCTGTGTAAAGGAGGCTTAATGCATCTGCGAAAAGTATCGGCCCAGGTCAGCTTGCGCAGTCCGCGTAGGCTGACCTGGGCCGAAACTTTTCGCTTTTCGTCAATTTTATGTATGTCCAGGGACTAGTTTACCTCATGATTAAATCGCTTATTGAAAAAAGTGGCGATAATGGATCAATAATTATGTGATGGCTTGATTGGTATCATGCATCACGGAGATGCATTAAGGCCCCTTTTTCTAGAGCATAGCTCATATGAAGGATACAGGACGGTTCAAGTAGTTCGGCAGCAGCAAATGATAATTTAAAAATCTAACCAATTTGCCGGATCTTGGGACCCCACTAACTTATGATTCTTCTGCTTGTAATTATTCATTAGTAATACAAAATCTGACTTTTTTCTCCAAGAAACGTATTCATTCTTTTTTCTCCATTGCAATTTGACTCGTTAATTGCCATCACCATGTCACTGAGTAACTGGAACAAAAATTGTTGTCCCAAAATAAAAATTAGTGCAGAGCTAGAAAGCCAAAAGTGAAAATAGGCGACTAAAAAGAATTGTAATTTCGGAAGGGGAATGACCGAATCTCATTTGAGAGAACTTGTTGTCAGACCCTTTAGTCATTTGATTACTATGTATGTTGTACAGTTTTGTAAATTTTGTTACAAACTTACTTGGCAATAAAATAAGTTTTAACTAAAAATAACTTGACTGCCAGCAAAATGACTGACGGCAGAGTAAGACGTATACCCGTCGCTTAGGCAAGTATCACAGGATTCCGAGACTGAAACATATGAGCGGCGCTTTGGCAAAAGGGGGTTTAATGCATATCTGGTGCATTTTACTAAGCGAGTTATCGTATGAATATGGATACATGAAATCCGTTTTGTCTAACAACCAACTGAATCATGAGGTAAACTGGTCCCTGGACATGCATGAAATTAACCAATAGCAAAACGTCTCGATTAAGGTCAGCCTGCGCGGACTGTACAGGCTGACCTTGGTCGATCCTTTTTTCAAGTGCATCAAACCCCTTTTCACAGAGCATGGCTTATATATTTTCAATGTGTAAGACTGTCCTACTGACGAAAAGACAGTATCATAGTCACGAGGGACAAACCAACTACGTAATTTGATTGGCTTACCCAGTCAAATGAACTTCGTGATAATACATAGATCTATGGTGATAAGATAAACCGATTTCCTTGATTACCGTTGCTAAGGGCTCCCAAACAACCGCAGTAAATACATATACAGTAGAGCAGATAGGCTTCTTAAATCGTGTCGTCATGACTGTTTCTCCCCATAAAATTCTGCAAAAAATATTCCTTTTCATATGTTTCTGCCCATGATGAATTCTCGGTAAGAAACTTATGGATACTTGAACTAATTACACAAAGATATGTACATAAAATGTGAATTTCAGGGGCTACGGGCAATGTAAAACCTGTGTCAGCAAAGTTTTGAACTTCAATGAGAAAGAATTAACACCTCATAAACCTGAGATTTGCCTAAACATAATAGAATTAAAGGTGCTTAATGTTTTCGTAAGACTAGTTAAATTGTCTCAACTTCATATTTGATAATAAATTACACTAAATTACAAGCATTTGGAAATATTTATAGATTGTCTGATTCAACAAAGAGGTGTAAGTACATGTATAAGAAAAGTTTCAATTTCATCATAAGGGAAAATGGTTGCGTGATGATTTTTGAATGTGTAAAGTGTGCTGGCAAATAACAAACTTGCTAATATCATTGACGGTAGTTTATCTTATGATATACTGAAGACACGGGGTGGTCGAGTGGATTGCAGCGGCAAACTGGTTTGCAACCAAACACACATCGTATCAATATTAACAGTTTACCGACATACCGGTACCCTTTGAAACGACAGATGTGCTAATCCACTTAAATATGTCTTAGTCAAAAGTTGATTTAATTAACATAAATTGCCTTTTGAGTTGAACTTTTAAAACGGTACGTTACAGAACTTCGTCTGTTTCATAACTGAAATCTACACGTACTTTCAATACGGATTATACACGTAAATGTGCTTAATTTAAGTAGAAGATTGTTTAAGTCCAAGATTAAAGTGCATGTTATTTGCACTCTGATCTGTATCTACTTATTCTGATGATTCAGTATTCTTCACGCACCAAGGGTTAATGTTAAGGTCAAACTGAAACATTGATGACAAGTGACTCTTTTTGGATGTGCAGAGGTTATTAAACAAGGTTAGATATTTTGCTGAACATACTTTCGTTTTGTTAGTTATTCGTATATTTTTACCTTTGTTTTCCAATGTAAAACATTTTACGCCTCTTTCAGAGAATTTCAGGGGTAAAAAAACTAACATTACTTAATCCATTGTGTAATGTAGCGTCGATCGGAACTTTTTGCTCCTGTTCCACTGTCAATCATTATCATAATGCAAACTTGTAGCCTCTGCGTGTATTTCTTACGTAAGCCATACACGTTCTCAAATTACATCTTTTAAACTTTTTCTTTTAATTCAAGCGTTGTAAACACAAATAATATCGCACCTCTCCAACATTAACAGTCGCTTAACTGGAAGCCGAAATACCAGACAGCAATAAATGCGACTACCTGATTGGTCAAGTATCAATTTCCACGGATCCATGTATTATCTGAACATTAAAACTGAAGGGTTGTATCTACCAATTGGTGAATAGTGTGTGTATGTCGAGAGTGCTGTGTTAGGGAATTAGTTAGGTAGCACAGAAGGGTCAAGTTCTTTTCTCGTGGCTACAAGTTAATATCTCGTGGTTATAAGCATTTGTCTTCTTAATACGAAATAATTATCCAGTGATACTAGCCTTACTCTGTATATCGAATCTCAGCACAGAGAAAACATTTTTATCACATAAAACCTCCTCCAGCAGTGTATCAAACCCACGATTCATTTTCGATAATACACTAGTGTGTTATGGTTTTTGGGGTCCCGGCTCTAGTTATTTTTTGTAGTTATGAGCGCGTGAAGCCGGAGAAACCAACCACAGCACGTGCCGGAATTTGTACTACTTCGCCATTTCGTGGGAAAATGAGGTCGTTGTCGCTAAGACGTATACGTGTAGAAAAAAATATGTTTTACATCAACAAAATTTAGGAATTATGTTGATTTATGCCCTCCTTGAACTGTTTCATTCTCCTTTCGATTTCGATGTCACAGACCTTTTTCCTTATGTGTGTACACATTTCAGACCGAACTACATCTGTAAACATTGACCCCTGAACGTTATATAGGCTTAAGATGATGATGCAGGATATTTATTTGTCTGTCATTCGTTTCATGTGATTAGAATCTCACATTTATGTTTATGTATTATCATTTTTATCAAACTCGTTGACTAAAATGTATATGACGCTCTCCAAGGTTCGTGTCATATAATTTCAGTCAACTCGTTTGAAAAAAATGATAATACATAAACACCCATGTAAGCTCCTTTATTGGAGAGGTCATCAGACCTCTCCAACAGTGGTGAGTTTAAAAGGCAGACTGCCACAGAAATCGCTGTCTAAATCCATTTGTTTTTGCGAAATTGTTCTGATACGTCATGGTTTTATAAATAAACCGAAATCAAAAAAACTGAAATAGGAAATAAACGTGTTTTTTTTATATGACGGATTTCCAAAAAGATTTATTATACTATATTGATTGTAAATGACCTCTCCAATAATTGCAATTTTTCTTTAAACAAATAAATTTAAGCAGAAAGAAACATTTCATTAAAAAAAAAAAAACAAGAGAAAGAACACCGCAGGAAAAGATCACGTGACTTGATACTATGTGGAGAATTCGTATCCTGGAGAACTCGTACCCTAATCTTTTCAAGTTTTATTTTTCAAAACTGACTAGACTCTAGCATTTTTCTCAGTCTTATACAATAATTCTATTGATTTATAATGATATAGATTTGATGAAATAACACACAAACGGTTGCTTCTAGGATGCGGGATTGCGAGAATCCCGCGAAAATCAACTTATGAGCGAAAAAAAAGTCGTGCTTCTTCGCCCTACGTACCGCACACCTCAAAAGAGTCCGTGGTTATTTGGTTTTGGGCGGATTGCGCAGGCTGACATGGGTCGATGCTTTTTGCAGATGCATTAAGCGCCCTTTTATCAGAGCATGGCTCATTTATCTACTTTCTTAAATTTTTAACGTTTAGACAAACAACCTCTTCATTTTACGTGTCTGAAGCAGACAACTTTTTAAAATATTGTGGGAAGAGGAGAAGCTGCTAGTTACTGCAATTTCTCCTTTTGTCACAATGTTTACCATCACATCAAAGCACCATCTTCCAAATTAATTATCAAAGTTTGAATTATCGTCTGCATGCTTTTTCTGTTTGGGACAGTCCAAAAATTGCTGTTTGTTAAAAGATTAAAAAATGTTACATTTATTTTTAACATGTCTGGTACTAGTATTATGTATAGGCCACCTTTATTTATTGTCATTAGGTAAGATTCTTGCCTATTCAGTAGAATTAGCAAATTGTATTAAATCTTAATTGGACGATTTCTCCTTTCCAAAAATATCTGAGCACACATTACAAACATTCATTAGAGGTTTGTTCCTTTTGAAAATGAGCCAAATTGGATCAACATCTTGAGTTTTGTGTCCTTGAATTTTGAAAAAAAAAAAAAAAAAAAAAAAAAAAATGCATTTCTGAGCATGTTAAAAGCATATGGCCTTCAATTTCTTCAAATCTTTACCAAACTCGCGTTGTTAGATATTTATGAGAGCTTGGTTCCTTTCAAAATTGAGGAAAATCGGGTCATGGAGTCACAAATTATATGCTCTTGAATTAAAAAAAAAAAAACATTTTTAGCTTGTGAACAGCTTAAGCCTTCATTTTACTTTCAATCTTCACAAAACCCACACAGTTTATAGATATTCATGGGAGCTGGATT
Source organism: Tridacna gigas (assembly GCA_945859785.2). Taxonomy (NCBI): domain Eukaryota; kingdom Metazoa; phylum Mollusca; class Bivalvia; order Cardiida; family Cardiidae; genus Tridacna; species Tridacna gigas. The sequence goes on from OX244029.2 coordinate 36,969,426, forward strand.
CTTCTGCAAACCGTCGGATTATTGGGTCAGAAATTCCTTGCCCTTAAATTTAAAAAAGGCATTTTGAGCTTGTCAAGAGCTTACCGCATGTATTTTTGGAAACTACCATGAGAAAGAATAGCTTTGCTCATATCAGCTCTCAATTTCATTATACCTCCACAACTCTTTGTTAAAACCCGAGTCTGTATTGAAATTCCAGTAGAGCTGTTTTGAATCCTTATAGGCCTCTTGTTCCTAGAATATCATAACAATGTGGAACATGTACTGTTTTGTGCCTTTACACCAGAAAAATTTAAACAAGAGGGCCATGATGGCCCTGGATCGCTCACCTGAGTCAATAGGCGAAATTTCACCCCAGGGTCATAATGACCCAATTTAAAACTCATCTGAGATATTATTAAGACAAACATTCTGACCAATTGTCAGGTCAGTTGAGCTGAAAATGTAGCCTCTGGAGTGTCCAAAATTCTTCAATTTGAGCTTGTGACTTAGTTTATGACCGTATGTGACCATATTTCAAACTCATCCAAGATATTAAGAAAAACTTGTTAACTAAGGTTCAGGTGAATTGGGCAAGAATTGCCATCTCTTAGAGTGCCCACATGGTATTTCTGTAATTTGACCTAGTGACCTAGATTATGACCCTGTGTGACCCAATTTCAAACCCATTCAAGATATCATCAAGTTAAACATGCTGACAAATTTTCAGGTCAGCTGAGCAAAAATTGTGGCCTCTAGAACGCCAACAGTGCATTTCTTTTATTTGAACTAGTGGCCTAGTTTATGACCCCATGAGACCCAATTTCTGACTGATCCGAGATATCATCAAGTCAAACATGTAAACCAATTTTCAGGTCAGTTTAGATAGAATTGTGGCCTCTAGAGTGCTCATAAGGTATTTCTTCAATGTGACCTTGTTAATGACTCTATGTGACCCAATTTGAACTCATTCGAGGTATCATCAAAACAAACATGCTGACCAATTTTCAGGTCAGTTGATGGGGAATTGTGGCCGCTAGAGCGCCCACAAGATATTTCTTTAAATTTGACCTAGTGACCTACTTTATGACCCTATGTGATCCAATTTTGCACTCAACCAAGATTTTATCGAGACAAACATGCTGATCAATTTTCAGGTCAATTGAGTAAGATTTGTAGCCTCTAGAGCGCCCACAAGGAATTTTTGTGAGTTGATCTAGTGAGACCTAGTTTATGATCCTAGGTGACCCAAATTCAAACTCATCCGAAATTTCATAAAGACAAACATTCTGACCAATTTTCAGGTCAATTGAGTAAGAAATGTGGCCTCTAGAGTGTCTACAAGGTATTTCTTTAATTTGACCTAGTGACCTAGTTTATCACCTAAAGTATCTCAAATTCGAACTCAACTGAGATTTTATTAAAACAACGATTCTGACCAATTATCAAGACAATTGAGCAATAAATGTGGCCTCTAGAGTGTCCACAAGGTATTTCTTTAATTTGACCTTATGACCAAGTTTATGACCCCAGCTGACCCAAATTCTAACTCATCAGAGATTTAATTAAGACAAACATTCTGACAAATTTTCAAGTCAATTGAGTAAGATTTGTAGCCTGTTGTTAAAAATAATGTACTCCAATTTGATTATGCACATCAACCTTCAGAACACATAAAGCTGTAAATAAAAACAATTTTTATTTGATATTAATCGAGATTCACATATAGAAGGAGAAAATTTTGTACGAACAGGGAGTTTCGTATTGATATAAGCAATACAACTTTTTTTTTAAGTAGCATCGAATAAATTTTGTATAGAACTAATCAAACTCGTCGATTTGTGTAAATAAGACTAAAGTGGCAGCCTGTTATCGTTGTCTGCGCATGTCATGTTCTACGAAGGTCTGTCTGCTGGCCTATGACACATCACACTGTACAGAATATTAGTTCGCGGTGCGTAAATTGCCGCTAAAGTAGCAAGCGGAAAATAAGTTTGATTAATAGATTCTACGTCCATGGAAAAATCAAGTGAACTTTTCGCTAAAAATTTCTTAAGAATATAATGTTTTCTAACTAGGTAAATGATTTTAAAAAATACCATTGTTTACTGCATCTCTATACATAGTTTCTAAATACAGACATGGGGAAAACCGGGATTTGTAAAACACACTGCCAACTAACAATTTGCTGGGCTTATATACGAGCAATTTCCAAAGCCTACATGGGCTATGCCTGTCCAGGAGGAGATGCTACATACCAAATATCAAAGCTCTAGGCCTTTTAGATCTAGTTTCTGACAAGATTCTGTCGTAGACAGCGCAATCCGCCGCCGCTGGCCTTATTTCATAGTAGCATTTATTAAGACGTTTGGTATCATTGATTAGCATTAGAAGAAAGTTTTGTACAAATGCTTGAAGATTTGTTATAAAATGACCAGGACAGTAGAAAACTGACAGAGTTAGTGTCCAAAAGTAGACTTTATTTAGAATTAATATTCATTCACTGTTAGGATGAAATAATAATCTGTTTAACGCTTTAACCCATTACCAGACGACAACATTTTTAACTGGTTGAAATTGAAAGAGGTTGCAGACGACATCTTATATATCGCCAAATCAGTAACTTTTGTATCAGAAAGGGTAAAAAATATTGAAGGAAAAGGGAAAAATGCTGATTACCAGCATTTTCTTGTTTTCTCACAATGTTTTCTATCGCTATATTTCTTCAGCGTGTGAGGTACAAGAGTGTGTTAATTATTCCGTAAATTAGACCAAGGGTTCATGAGATATGAAGCGGTCAAAAAATTGTATTGTATTTGACCTTTCAAGCCCTGCTGTGACCTTGACCTTGAAATTACGTCACCGAATCTTGTCTCATCAAGGTACACGAATGTGTGTGAATTATTTTGTAAATCGGACCAAGGGTTCAGGAGATATGGAGTGGACAAAAGTAGATGGCATTCCTCCCGATTCAGGCCATTTTCCTAATTCTACCATGTGTGTGTGCATGCTCAAAATACTTTTTTAACCACAAGTGTGCTTATAAAATCCATTTAGCCACAAGTGTGCTCAAAATAATTTATAATCACAAACATGCTTAAAATAAAATTTAACCAGTGTATGGTTAGCACACATTAAAAACCTCTTTTATAATTATTTTAAAATAATTTCATTTTTTTTTCATCCACTAAAATTTTTTTGATTTTGTAACTATCACCGCTATCTCATTATCTCATAACATAGCACTGGGGGCGCCCGCGGCGCGCCCCTGCGGGGCGTGTATCGTTGTGTTGCATGGAGGCTTAAAAAATTAAAAAATATAAAAAAAAATATTTTTAAATTTTTGAAAATTCCTAAACTCATCTCAACAATATATTAGCATATTATAAAAATATGTCAGTGTTAAATACAGTAAGTAGTGAATTCATACTGAGATTAGATAATATCCTAGAAGATAAAATTCTATTCTGAACTAGAAAATATCGTTCTACAAATCAAACAGTATTTCCTCCTATCAAAGATAAAAACTATTGGCTAGCAATGCTTAGACTAAAACCAGCTATCTATCACGAATTCAGCAAAGCAATAAAGCAAGATAAAAAACTAGAATACGGTGTAATGTTTTTCGCAGTTACTCTTCATAACTGTTATTTCATAGAGAATATTAAAAGCACTAACGAATTAGAAAGTGACATACTAACCAATTATAGTAAATTTGCAGGGTTATTAGATAAAAACAATGTAGGAAGAACGCTTTATATAAATGTTGACTTTAGATTTAGAAACGAAGCAGGTGGTCTTAATTTAAATCGTGAAGAACTATTATACTCATGGGAATTATATATATTATTATATTAGCTCAAAATGGGATGATCCTCCAATTAATGAGGATGAAGAAGGATATTACTCTAGTGATGAAGAAGAAAGCAATGAAGAAAGCAGTGATGAAGAACAAATAAACAACTTAGATATATGTCAACTAGAAGAGTGTGTAATTTGTATGTCATCAAAACCTAATATCCTGTTTTGTAATTGTGGTCATATTCCAGTTTGTCATAAGTGTGAATCTAAAATTCACTATCTAAATGTCCAGTGTGTAAAACAAATTGCAACAACAAATGTAAAATGGATTAAACTTTTCTATCAAGTCAACCGTTTTAACAACTTCCTCGTTAGCACACACATTAAAAAAATCCAAAAAATCAGGAGGAAGAAAATAATTAAACTAAAAAATATTGTTATATATATAAAATGGCTTTTGAATTAAAATTTAAAAAAAATTCAAGAAGAAATGTTTTTTCGTGAGGTATTAAAATACACTCTAGAAAACAAGCTAAATTTTATAGGCAGACACAACCCGTTCAATGGTGATATATGTTTTCCTATGGCACAAGGTAATATGTACTATGATGTTTTAGAGCGCGCAAAACCTGCTATCTACTATGAATGTAGTAAGTTATTGAAAGAATTCCCAGATGCTGAGTTTAGTATGTTTCTATATATTAAATGTGTTACATTTCGTAATGGAATATGTGTTGATGTATATTCTCATTGTACAAAAAACAATCTTTTTAGAGCAGTATGATGCAATGATGGATATTTTAGAAAAGGACTGTTTACCAATTCCACATAATGAAAATGTGACCCCTTGTTTGTATATTGAACTTAACCCAAAAGATAATAAGATTAAATTCGAAAGATTTGCTGGAGATTTGGGTGAATTTATTCCTGATGATTATTATTATGATGAAACTATACCTACAATTGATTTACGGTATGATAGCATTAATGGTAATGAAATCTTTTATGAAGATAATCGTGTTATATGTCTTGATAATAAACCTAATATACTTTTCTGTAATTGTGGACATATACCAATATGTAATAGTTGTGATGCCATAAATCCATTAGATAAATGTCCAATATGTAAAACAAATTGTAACAACAAACGTAAAATATAACTTTTTTACAAAGTTATATTTTAATTTTCATTTAATTCCTCAATCCTATGATGCCCCCAAGCAAAGGTGTGTATCTTATCCTCCAATATATACCTTTTATCATCATTAAAACTCAACGCTTTCTTGTTTAACTCCTCAGTATATATATCATGGTTATAACTTCTTAGTATAGACATAGTTCTATACTGGTCTTTTCCTGTAAATAAACATTCTTTATAATTCTTTAAATTTATTTCATTGTTAACAACAGTCTTTTTTATCCCCTTACATCTTTTAAGCTCCTCTCCATCTATAGTTTTATAAGCGTACATTTTTGCTCCTAAACCAACAAACTCTGTCATAATGTCTCCACCCAATTCATCTTTAAACTTCCCAGCTACTCTTTTATTACAATTATTTTTTAGATAATGATCATCAGGATAACTACTTGTATCAAACGTTGTAGCTACATATGGTGCAATATCCTTATACAAATCATCAGTTTCTATCTCAAGAATAAAACTCTGTAACAGTATAACATAATCTAACATTTTCACCATACTTTGATTTAAAATAATTATAATAAGTTTTTTGCATATGCGTTTTACTAATACCCAATATGCTCATACCTAAGTAAACAGGTTTGTTATATTTTATATTAGTTTTCCTCAAATAGTGTAGTATGATGATAGTTTGGTTTTGCAACAAGTTTTTTATAACGGTAACAAACTTCATTATTGTGGACGCAACTAACAAAAGATAAACTAAACATCACACCATTTACTATTTATTTGTTTTGGCACAATATTTTTGGCTGCGGCAGAAGACATACAATTTACATATGGGCTGCCTCAAGTGATTATGGCAAGCCCAACAAAACAAGAGCCCCAACATATGGGCTTAAAATATCATCAACAACAAAACGCCCCAAAGTGGGCTCACAGAACATCAAACGCCCCAATGTGGGCTATCAAATCAAATATGCCAATATCAAATGATAAGTAATCCCGGCTTACCCTGTGCTTCAGTAGCAAGCCAAGAACACCACATTTGTGTTCTATCACAACAGGTTTCCCAATTGTAACCTGTGTCAAATATGTCAACATGAAGCAATCACTGTTCCTGGCTTACTCTGTGAAACAGTAGCAAGCAAGAACTACCACACATTTGTGACTTATACTCGAAAACATTGTCATAATAGCAATAGAAAAACATCAAAATCTAAATATTTACATAACATAAGAACACTTTTACACTTCCTAATTACTTTGCTGTACGCCATACGATCCGGAATTCAACTATTTGATTAATCAAATAGAATTGATGCCGGATCGCCGCCAATGAAATTGGGCACAGCAAAAATGTCAAAAGCCTCAACCAAAAATTTACCAAATAGTACTTCAAGCATACTGCCTATGCCACTGTTTTAATGGTTTCTACGATAATGGCTTCGATGCCAACAGCCAGCTGTTTTAGAAAAAGCTCATTGCCTTCTTCTGACAAATGCACACCGTCATTGTTGTAGAGTTCAGAGGTTACAATTTGCAAATTAGGATGCTTAATATAATGACCTCCTGTAGCCAATATACGTGAAGCTGCGAAACTATTAATTCTTAATCTGCAATTGTTCATAACAGCATTGTTACTGCAGTAAAGCCACTTAGATCTAGGTAATATCTGGGACCAAATAAGTTTGGCTGTTGGAAAGAGCCGAGAAACATGAGATATAGTATTAACAATGGATTGTCTTATGGAAAAAAGATTAAAACGACCAATGTCATTCCCACCACAATGAAATAATATAAATTGTGGTGGTTCCACAATGCCAGCTAACAGCGACAATTTTCTGGAAAGGTCCATGAGACAAAGACCGCTATAACCCTGCCACCATACCTTAATTTGAAGCGATTGTAAATTGAGATTTACCCCTCCAGGCCTTCGTCTTGCTGCTATAAAAGCACTCTTGATACTTGATGATCCAATGCACCAAACACTAACATGGCCTAGAATGAAATTTCTTTAGTCCTGTTAGAATACAGAACTTCCTGATCTTCGTGCCATAAGCAAAGATAATTAAGGCATGCAAATGTAAATCAAAACAAGTCCTATTGGCCAAATCATTAGGTTGTGCAGACTATAAACGGCTAACATTTTAATGGACCACTTAAGTGGGCAAGGTTGTCTCTGCGGGACGCAAATATGACTTATAAGCTGCAGATCTCCAACGACCAGCCAACTTAATCTCTTCTTCTGATAAGCCCAAGGTGGCCGCCGTTGAAGCTGCACCAATCCTAAATGAGTGAGACTTATACTGACTAAAGTTGATGCCTTGAATACCAAGAGCTTTTCTGAGGACTGCACTAAACTGGTAGCGGGAGAGTGGCTTACCATCATAATGTATAAACAGGGGACCATTGCCAGGAGGTCGGACTGATAAATAATCACAAATTGTTTTGAATGGGCATAGGCCACATCCAGTTGAATTTATTCTTAAGATTTGACCAACCCCTAATTGATCTGTTTTAGAAAATCTGAGATGGATTAATAAACTCCTCTCATTCCTTTTGACTATCAGATCACTCAGATTAATAACATGATCCGAACTGTTACTATTTGTCACTGTCAATTCGCCAACTCGAAAGAAACCAAAAAATGCAATTACATATGCTGCAGCAAACAATTTGGATTCATACAAGTTGTGACAAACCATAGGAAGTTTAACAATAATTTTACTTAGTAAGGATGGAGTAATTGGTAAACGAGAATCTCGCAAGTGTTTTTCCTGTCTTTGAAACCCCTGCAGTACCTTTTTTACAAGAAAATGAGAGGTGAAGTCTTGTATACAAGCAATTTTACATTGAAAGCTTATACTAGACACATATAACGATGCGGATTTGTATGAGAACTCTTTCAATGGCAAATATGCGATAAACTGCACAATTTCCTGGACTGATGGTGGCCATTTTAACTCAAAGCTGTACAGTCTTCTGAAGGCTTCAAATTTAATCAAACCATTATTATAAGCTTTTTGGGTATTTCTTGCCATGGAGTTATTTAACAGTCTGTTAACTTCACACTGGACATTAGCCAAAGAAACCGCTCTGGCAGAGGAGCTGCTGCCAGCTTCGCATCCGGTGCCAGCCGTCTGAACCGGGACATCTGCTTGCGTGAAATAGAATCAGCGATTTCATTATCAACAGAAGCAATGTACTCAGCTCTGAAGATAATATTAAATTTCATGCACAATAGAACAAACTCTCGCTGAATGGACATTAATCTTTTTGACTTGGTAGTTTGCTTATTCAAAATTGCAACAAGCCCTTCATTGTCAATAAAGAATAGTACTTTGCGATTGGCTAGTTTTTCCCCCATAACATGACTGAGAGCAAAACTGGTACCATTTCCAAAAATGACATGTCACTTAAAATGGATTGACCAGACCACTTTTCAGGCCATTGAAAAAAAGACCATTCATTGCCCAGGACACATCCGCAACCTAAGTCGCCTGAGCCGGAGCTATCCGTGAAAAGGTTCAAAGTTTGATTACTGTACCAGGTTTGTTTTGGGATATAAGTTAGGCCACTGTGACCAGAAAGAAACGAAAGCCACATTTTCATATCTTCGCGCAGAGATTCAGATACACGGATTTTGTGAAATGGTTTTTTAACGGTGAGAAGGAGATCATAAAATCTACGAAGGAAGGCTCGCCCAGATCGGACTGCCTGGCAGAAAAAACTTAACCTGCCTACTAAGGACTCCAATTCTTTGCAAGTCACTTTCTTTCTTGAAATGAATTCTATTAAAATATCAGAAAGTTGGTTATTTTTTTCTAAAGGAATTCTTATCGTCATATCTAAGGAATTCAATTCCAAACCTAGGAAAACTAGCACCTCAGAAGGGCCTGCAGATTTTTCTTCAGCTACTGGGACTCCTAAGTCGTCGCACACACAAGTAAATGTGTCAAGCAAGAGCTGACAGTCATTTGCATCTGAACGTCCAGCAAAAATGAAATCGTCCAGGTAATGGTCCAAATTATCATTCCCTGATTTGTAGGACACTAGCCAATGAATGAAAGTTGAAAATTGTTCAAACAATTTGCAGGATATCTTACAACCCATAGGCAAACATTTATCTACATAAAAAGAATTCTCAAAGAAAATGTCGAGTAAATGGAAATCCTCTCTGTGAACTGGAAGAAGACGAAAGGCCGATTTAATATCCCTTTTTGCCATTATGGCAGATTTCCCTAACTTAAATATCATGTCTGTAACTTGGTCAAACTTTGTATATTGGACAGAACAGAGATCATCCTCAATCCCATCATTTACACTAAACCCTGGAGGATGTGACAAATGCGTAATCATACACCAACCACCACCATCCCCTTTTGGCACAATGCCAATAGGTGAAATTTTCAAGTTATTAAACGGTACAAAAGGAAATGGTCCAGCTATGCGACCTAAAGAGATTTCCTGCTTTAATTTTTGCCTTATAACTTCAGGATGAATTTTAGAAGACTTCAAATTATGAGAAAAAGATGCACACCGTGACCCAGAGAAACAAAGTCGAAAACCTTCCGTAAAGCCATTTACTAAATTGACAGCTGCCTGCCTTTCCGGATATATGGTAGCATACTTGGTAAGATTTTGCACTTTAATGGGGGTTAAACCGAGGTCCCATAAACCTTTGATATTGGTTTGTTTGCCCTCTAAAGGCATTTGACCGACCCCGGATTGTTGGACCTGTGGGGGATTCACACCTATTCGGGTTGGATTGCATTGTAGCAGCTTTGGTTCTGCTGCAATACCCTTGTGGGTGATTGCCAGAACACCTGAGGCACCTGTGAAGGTAAGAACAAACAGTGCGTAAGCAGATTCCTTTAAAATTATAATCAAAACACTTCTTTGCGGAATCAGCCGCCACCTGACTCGACACTGGAGCATGCATATACATAAGCCAGAGCTCAGTATCGATATCTACCCAGCTCTGATTTGGGTTGAGGGACAAACGATAACGAAACTGTTCATCGTAACTCCGCCAACCCACTCCCCCAAACCGCTTCTGGCCAGTACGTATAATATTCATGTATTTCAACAATTCTTGTGTACGTTCTGGATGAGCAGAAACAAAAATACTCATATAAATAAGAAATAAATCTGTCCACTTCTCAATGTCAACATTCTCTTTCTTTATATTTTGCCTGATAGTCAACTGACCATTGGCATCCACTGCAACCCCCAACTTGCTCTGATCATGGTCAATATTTGAATTAAGCGAATTAAGATCGACAAATGATCCAGAAATTATTTTTTGCCTCAAACTATGTGGAACATGCTCCCCTAAAGAGGATGTAATTGCAGGAAGGGGTGAAATTGCCGAAAGAGATTCAATAAAATTAACAGTGTCAGTACCCGAGCCCTGTTTTGCCATATTACCTGGATCATCCTGCTGTTGCTCACTCACAGGACTAGGAACACCAACTACATCAGCTTTATCAGGACTCTGGTCTGGCTCAGCCCTGGCAGGACCCTGGTCTGGCTCCCCTTGTTGACGCCTTGCACTTTTTGACACAGCCTCCTGTACCCTCCTTGACTTTCGTTTTGGACCCATACCGTGACTGCTTATTGTTATGTTGCTCGTATCGTGTATGCAATAGAGAAAGAATCGTAATCAGATGAGAAATTAACAATAGGAAAATACATTCCGACAAACAGACATGTCCTAACAAATGAAGATAAAAAATAAAGAAAACCGCGTTACCCAACCCACACGATGTAAGGTCTTCCCAAAGTTTTAAGCTCGTTGTGTACTCTTGTATTCACATAATTTAAAATATATACAACCTGGCCTAAATTTGAAGCTGTAAAACTATGATCACGACAATAAATACAAGAAATTAAGACAATATGAAGTTGTTTTTTAACATTTTCCAGTGACAAGATAAAAAGTGCTTACGTGTATATCTGCGGTGAATGCGAGAGGAATACATGTCCGTGAAGTTCACAGCAATCAAAGTACTAACAGTAGCTGCCCCCCAATAAACACCAGCTATGTTGTATGACATAGCTGTTATTATCAACCAATTGTATATTTACTCTATTTCGTAAGTTTTCCATGGTTTTACCAAAAACAGAATTCATCATTAACTTAAAAAGATCTTCTTCAAACTTATTTTTAGCCTTTTTTCTTAGTTCAACGTTTAAATCAATGTAAGTTTTAATACAAAGACTTTCCTTAAACTTAATTCCACGATGTATCTTTGTAACTTTTAAACGTAAATCTAAATATGTTTTTAAGCTTCATGATGTAAAACATAATTTTTCTTATTACCTAAGTTCAGAATAAGCTTTTCTACCTTTTCTATTTTTAAACGTTCTGGTGCTAAAGGAAAATCATTATATAAATTATGTAACTCTTTAGGATAATCTAAATCAACCTCTAAAAAACAGGGGATATTTTTCCAATCTTCTAATTCTTTTTCATTTATCCATTCAAAGTTATGAGTAGGAAGTGGTTGACTCATTGCCCAAGGATAAAGACTGTTAGCATCTATATATATTAAATATTTTGAAGGTTTATTTATATCATAATCTTCACCCATATATTTATTATTTGCTGCAGAATATCTTTTGCTACACATGCTAACACCACCTCTAATACCTCCTTCAATCATTAAAAGCATATCAGAGTCTGTTAAAAGTTCAAGCTTAACTTCTGTTTTCTTAAACATAGCATCCTGAGCTAACCCAGGCACAGTATAATACCAACAAGGATCCAATTCATAATATTTAAGACAAATATCCCTAAAGTTTTCAAATACATCGGCTAAAAGCAATACATCTATTTTATTGTAAAGCTCTAAATAATCTTTAAACGTTTTCATACTAAACGTTTTCCAAACATTTTTTGCGTGAACATAGTCTTCATCACTAATATGACTTTTGTTTAAGCTAGAGTAAAATTTTTCTTTAGGTGGCAACTGTGTTTCTTTAAGTTTTTCAAAAGAGTCTAAATATTCATAAGGAAAAACTCCTTTTCTTCTAACTAATGGCAAATGTTCTTTTGAAAAAAATCTTGATAAAATTTTAATATGCTCTCCATTCAAATTTCTTGAAAGACTATCCAAACTCGATAACATAAACTTAAAACTGTCAAGAAACCTAATTTTATGGCTTATATTTTTTCCAACCCAAATGTTTTTACTGAAACTAATATATTTCTCCTCATTATTTGGAATACAATCAATGTTTCCATTAGTTTTACCAAGATATTTAATAAAAAGATGAGCATCATACCCACTTAAATTGTGAAAGTAAACAGGTGTAAAGTTGGGAATTTTTGCCTTTAGGTTACATTTAGTATGTGCGGCACCTCTATATTTACCTGTAAAATGGCAATGATCTCTTACTTTATAATTTTCATGACCAAATCCCTCATCACAAATCCAACAATGTGCTTCTAGAAATATTTTCTAAAATTCTATCCATCATATCATAATATAAGTCATCTAAATCAGTTTCCCTTAAATTTGGCTCATTTACTTTTGAAGAAAAATTAACAGGTACCGCTTCGTCTGGACGTTCACTTTCTCTATACATATAACATTCAAGTTGCATTTTTACTTTTGTATTACGATTATTTCTTAAAATATTTATTACAGCGTGGCGTGCAAGTTGTAAAAACTCTTCTGGGGTTTTAACAGGTATGCCGTATGCTATATATTGTCTAGCTTGCCCTTCATGAGCGGTTGGGCCTAGTTCAAAAACTATTTGTTCTGATTTATATAATCTTTCTATTTTCTTTTTAAGAGCATTTAATTCGGGGTGAAATACTTCTAGGAACTTCTCTAACTCTTTCTAAACTTTGTAATAACTCCACAACTGTGATTGTAGGAGGAGGGGAAGGTGAAGGAGGTAAAGGAACGAATGGTGTAGGGACTAATATTGGGGGTCCTTATATTTCCAATATCTCTATCTAATATTGGCGACCCCCGGTTACTTAAAAGTTCAATCAATTGAGCTCGTCTAAGCCTAGAGTTTCCTCTGATTTTTCTAAGCTTAGCTAAATTTTTTAGACCTTTTACTGTGAGTCTTTTAAACTCGTTATCCATTTTTTTCTATATAATAGAAAAAAACTTAAATCAATTTTATTATGACTATATCATAAAAAAATTACTGAATATTAATTTTATATTTATTATTCCAAACTCTTCCATTCCAGTTCAAAAGCGATTGAGGACAATGATCTATAAATTTACCTGCCTTGTAAATTGATGGAAAAGTTTTTATTTCCCCAGTTTCAACATCCTCTAAAATAACTTTTCTAGGATTATGCATAATAGTTTTTAATCTATCAAATTTAGGGTCTTTGCTTCTTACTACTATATTTGTTTCACATTGTTTAAATGGCTCCTCAGGGAACAAACCATGTTCTTTACCAACTCAACTAATTTCTTTTTATCCCAGTAAGAGTAAAATTTTATATTATTATCTCTAAGTATTTTTTTAAATCTTCAATCTTTATTCTTTTTATGTAATGAACATAACTACTTAATACACTCATTTTATTTCCATAGCCTGGAAGTTAATTAATCTATCACTAATAATAACAGCATATGCTTCTGTGTCTGCAGGTACATTTGCATTAAAATTTGCCTTAATTTGGATGTTAGTAACACTATATTTTAAACTTTTCACTTTGCTTAGAAACATCAAACAAAAACAAAGGATAAAAGTTTTTGTACTCGGCAGGGGTAAACTTAGGATTTGATACCAAATTATCCATGTTATAAAACTTAGATCTAAATAAAGTGGAATTTAACATAACATAAATATTTTTAACGTCTACGTTGTCAAATATGGATGGATTTTGTTCTTGGTCACCATTTTTATCAGTCTGAAAGCCAACAATGATAAAACGTGGCACTTCGGGAGATGATTTAACGCTAAGTCTCCATGTAAATGTTGTTGACTGGGGAACCGCAATAGAGTCACATTGTAGCATTCTATATCCAATTGGAATTTTTTCTTTTTTCTCAATAAATTTATAAAGTTCCATCTTCTCCTTATCCGCAGGCATAACATGGGGCATAAACCAAGATAATTTAACCAAAGTAATTTTACCAGCATCAACACCATTAGCCCTAAAAATTGCATCATCATCATCATTTCTTGTTAAGGTTAAAGTTTGCTTCATTCCATACAAGACTTTATCATAGTCTTCGCAAAAACCGAATATATGTCTTAATGGAACTCTAAAACTAAATGTTCCCTTTGGATCGGAATTATTAACAACGTATAATTTTCTTACATTCCAACCTATGTTTTGGGCTACTGCTGTGGACGTTGTATCCTTATACCACAATTGGTTTAATCCCTGTGATTTAGAAAAGTCATCCGGATATTTTAACAATCCGAGCATTGTAGTGGCCTGACCAGGGTGTAATATGCTTTCAATCTCTTGACCGCTAAGTTGATATCTAATATTTTTAAACAGGTGCATGAGGGCATTGTTTGTTAGAGAAACGTTGTCCGCATTTGCGTAAAGTGTATTATTAGCCTTTGTTAAGCTTCCTTCTATAAATAAATAACTTTTACTGGGATGCGTAAAAATATCTTGGGTTTCAATGTTAATCCTAATATCTCCTCCGGAGTTGTTGAGATTGGTACCAGTGATTGACTCATACTCAAAGTGTTCATACTCATCAATACTATCGTCTTTTAAAATTGGTTCTTTAATGTTTAAAATGTCCATTTTTTATATATGCAATCATAATTTTTAAATTAAAATTATAATTGAATTTAAATTTCTAACCATAGTTGGGAAAAAGGCCTTTTTTCCTTATCAAGAAACACACCTTTAAGTTTAATTCTTTTCAGTCGATCTTTTGGATAAAAACTTTTCGTTTTTGGGTAAACCCTGTTTCCATACACAAGTCTTATTTTAGATAACCCATTAGTTTCTAAATGATTATTTAACTCTTCCTCAATCTTTTTTATTATCTCTACTTTTTCAGGAGAAAACTTTACAATGGCGTTTTGGTGGACATAATCTGTATCATTAATTGCAAGAATCTCACAATCCTCATTCAGTTTAAAAGATGCTTCAAATATGTTAATAGCATACGTATCATGTTTACCATAATATACACGATCAAATTTTAATTTCGACATTCTTTTTTTTTAATAATAGACATTAATTACTTAAATTAATTTTTTTTCATAATACTTTAATACCAGCCCCACTATTTGATTTTTAACTAAATCTTGAATAGCAATGGCACTTCCATCTAATAAGGTATTAATGTTTTGTGTTGTAGGGGTATCCTGTGTTGTAGGTTTCGTGGCGTACTTTTGTAAATTTTTTTTAGATTTTGATGTTAAAGCCTTTTCAACTAATCTCTTTCCTGCATCTACAGCAGCACTTTTTCCAGCCTCTAAAGCTTTTTTTGCTCCTTCCTTAGCAACACTCTTTCCCACATCAAGGGCAGAAGACGAAATTTGTTTAGCTGCATTACTCGCAGAAAGTTTTGTAAAAAAGTTAGCAATGCTGTCAAAAATTCCAGCACCACCATATGAATACTTTCTTTTAAATCCTCGCTTTCTTGTCGTTATCATTTTATAGTATAGACATTAAATTTTTATAACTGTTTGAATCTAATACACCTTGCCTTTTTAATTCGTCACATATGCTAACAAGTTCATTTCTCACACCTGTGTTTCCTGCTGCTTTGCTTGCCATCAACAGGTCTAGTCTTTTTACTAATGCGTTAGGGTCACACGATATAACAATTCCTTCCTCAGTTATTTCTCTCCCCCTAATTTTTGCCCAAATAGGCCTAAGTATTCTATTCCACTTGATCCCTCTATAACCTTTAGGGTATTTACTATTTGGATCGTTATCACGATAAATAGCGTTAGTTTGCATCATTAATTCAGTATATTCATCAAGGTCCCTATCTGTATAAATGTTTTCATCCGGTTCTCTAGCAACAATTAAGTCCCATAGCCCAGGTGTTCCTTTATAAGATCTATTACCAACCTCAATATCATCATCATCAAGCTTAACTAATTTGTCGCCAATATAAAATTTACCATCTTTGTCATGTAAACCATATGTTGTATCAACATTAGCTTTTTTACCAACAAATTTTGTTAAATACTCCTTTGCAAGTGGTCCAATAATATGCACAGGTTCATCTTTCCACCATTCCTTTTCCCCAAAAGTTGGCACTTGCCCTTCAGTGGTCCAGGCTTCTATTGTGGGGTAATTTGGTAATTTAATAGCCTGTGGCAACTGTTCGATACCTTCTTTAATAGGTTTAAGTCCTTCTGTAATCTCCTTTGTTGTGGCTTTTTGTGTTTCTGTAATAGGTTTAAAAAACTTTGAAAGTTCAGTTTGCATTACTTGCTCACCTGTTCTCTCTGTTAGTAGATTATCCCTAATATTTTTCTTTGTCTCAAGATATTCTTTTACAATTAAGTCCCTTTTTGCTGGATCAGTGATTTTTAAAAATTACATTTTATATTACGAACATAATTTTTTATCTCATTTTCAACATAGTTTTCAACATAGTTTTTAGCATTGGTTATTGCTAATCTCGCATGAAAAACTACAACTAAACTTGGGGCATTTAATGCGTCTCACTTCTGCAATTGTTCTTTTCCACCAACCTCCGAAAGGACTCACGCGCTTCTTGCCCCCCCCCCCCCCCCCTTTCAATCAATGATTCTTCATTTTCAACCTTTATCTTCTTTTTAGTTTTGGTTCTTATCTCATTCTTCATAGTTTTATATTTCTCCAATTCTTCCATAATTAACTTAAACTCATCATCATTTATATGATTATCAATTAAGACTTTTGATATATGTGTGGATATTGTGTTAAGTTTGCTATCAGCAATCATTTTTATTTTTTGATGTTTCTCACCTTTACTTCTTGAGGATCTTACGGCATATTTACCTACAATACTCATTAAACCAGTAACAAGGGCTGACGCTTCTAATGCTATTACAACTGGTATTGCAACTACGGTTGACAACAAACCAATTCCTCCAGCACCTGAAGCCGTGGTTATAATAATTAAAACTGTATCAATATTATCCACTATATCAGCAGTTCTAAAATATTTTTTTGCAAGAGAATCTCTTTTTTGAATTTCACTTTCAAGAAATTTTTGTACCTCACTTATCTTTTGTAACCGGTATGAATGGCCATTGTCATTTAGACGCATTATTTCAATATCTGGGGCTGAAGGTGGTAATGTTGGATAAATATTTTCTTTCATCTCCATTTTTTATTAGAATGATATTTTTTTTTTAATTGTATAATAAACGAGACACAAAAACTCGTTTTCCTCAATGGCTACATTTTTGTCAGAGTTGTTTCTAATAGTAATTATAATATTATCAGCGTTTTCAAGGTTAACCTCATTTTGTAAACTACACCGCTTAAATTTTAAAGAGTATGCTAATGCGGTTTAAACAACTCATTTAGTCATCATAAACCCAAAACCTAATAGTATTTGTTTTACTTCATTAGGCTTTAGTATAATCTTTTCTTGACTGAAAATTTTCCAAGTTACCGTATTTACTTTTTGAGGCGGATGTTTTGTGTCTTGCAATGGACGCCAATAAATTGTTTTTGGTTGGATAATCTTAGGTTTTACGCCAAATTTGTAAACGCTCATTTTATTTTGTTATAAAATTATTTATAATATAGCCCCTAAAATAGGTATATTTGCAAATGGGCTATTATGTCCTAAAAGAAGACCATTACCATCGTAAAACTTTCCTCCTTGTTTTAAATACAAACCATCACCAACAGATCCTAATCCTTTACCTTTAGCAGGTCCTAAATAAAGCCCTTTTCCACCAGTTTCTACCTGACAAACACACACACCCCTTTTTTTAAGGTAAAGACCTGACCCCATTGCTTTTTGTACTCCTGATGAGGCTAACCCAGATAAAGCACCAACACCTAACGCTGGTAAAACAGTCTTTGCTATGGCAGGTAACGCTGCTGAGGCCAATCCAGCCAACATTCCAAGAAAACCTCCCTCTATTTTCATATTATGTTTAAGTTGTTTTGCACTCATTCTAATCGTAATACTTATCCCATTCTTATAGGCTTTAGCCATCTTTTTTGCTTGTGAGGTGGTAATTGCCATAATATCATTACCTTGTAAATCTTCATGTCCTAAACGAATATTTACTGGGCAATTGCCTTTAACAGCAGATTGAAGTTTTTGCTTTTGTCCTTCTGTTATATTTACTTTAACAGTAGTGTAACTTGTCATTTTTATATATATTTCATTTTTTATTTATCTTGCTTCTGTAATATGAAATCTAATTGTTAAATTCTCACCTCTAAGGTTTAGTAATGTTCCATCTTGGTCTGTAATTGTTACCTCAAGGTTATGTATTTCATCTAATGTTATTGGTAAGTATACCAAATTAACCGGTGACTCAATTATTTTATAACCGGGGGAAACATTTGGGAAAAAAGAGTAAATAGTGTTTCTTGTTGAACCATTAACATAACTTCCTGTATTAATATCTATGTTAACAAGCAGGCTGTTTATACTAAGAATATTTACTACATTCTCTGATTCATGAAATCCTTGTGTATATTTAGCGTGGGTAAATCCTAATACTTTGGAAATGGTGTTTGTTTGATTAAAATCTACTTGATAACCGTTTTCAAGGGTAAGAACAGACTTTAGGGTATTAGTGTTTGCAGAAATGTTAATATAATACTCTTCATTAACTACATCGTAATGGCCTTTTTTCCTCATTTCTTGGTAAATGGTATCATTAATATCAACAAGGTCATAACTTCCTTCAGGTATTTTTATTTTAACCCATGTACCCCCATTGTCTGGAGAATAAACGAAAGTGTTGTTCGTTTCATCAATATTTGGAAAAGAATAGTAAGTTTCAAGGTTTACTAATGCTATTTCATATTTTTTTATCCTTTTCAAGTTAAAGTGCTGGATTAAACCTAGTTCTAAAGCGCGTTTTGTTGTCACTTACTATAATTTGAAATGACGTTTGTGGTGGGTATTTTTTACAATTTGTTCCAAAAGATCTTCCATTTTTTATTTACTAAAAATATATTTTATGCCAAAATATATTTTTTTAAATATAATAAATTTATTTTTTTTCTAATAATAAAATTTCTTTGGTTATAAAATTCCGAACGACTTGCTCCTTTTGGATTTAACTGTTGTTTATTATATTTTGTAAGGAGTCCGAAAATAATACATTTATTCTAAACATTTCATTTATATATGGTAACATTTCTTTTACATGTTTTCTATGCCTTTTATTAGTTTTATCTTCCTCTTCAGTTTCAAAAATCTCTCCCCATCGATTTACATGAGAAAATAATTCTGAAACATGGTTTTTTATAAAAGAAACGTATAATTCTTTTTCACTAATATTTTTTTGGTTTCTGACAAAATCAAGAAACGCTTTTTTTAGTTTGAGCTCCCGGATTCTTTTCTTAAGCACTCTTACTGTACAACATTCAAGATTTTCTGGTAAATCATTTTCTACAATATTTTTAACCATGCCTATAACCTCATTTATATTAAAACCATTTAAATTATTTGCAAATCCATATAAATCACCAAAGTTATTCATTTTACAATTAATATTTTTTTTAAAAGTTATTTTCAATTTTTTAATACTGATTTAGGTATATAAAAGTTGTCAAAACCTTTTCTGTACTTTCCATTATCTTTTTTACTGGTTAAATCAATGACAACAAAACCATGAGGGCTTCCCCAACCCGTTTTACAAAATTCACGAAACTCCTCTTTAGGCGTATCATTCCCTACATGATCGGTATAGATATGATTCATGTTTTTAAGATCTTGACGGAATAAACAAATAAAATTTGCATTCTCTCTAATAGTTTGCCTCGGTAACCTAAAATAATTTTGTGATAGGTAAAAACAGTCAACATTACTATGTCTTCCACGGACGTAGTAGCACTCACACTTATTTTGTTTTTCTAAAAGTAAATCATCAAAAATCATTAAATTTTTGTTTTCTGTATTTAACTCTCTCGGATCAGGCACATCTCCAGCAGTTTCAAAAAAATTACAATTTATATCAGATTTTTAACCGTTTTAACCGTTTTAACCCATTCTTCAATCAACGCTGTCGGAGAAACATTTAAATCTTGTATCTCATCTCGAATATTAAACAACCTTAAGATAAGTGATTTTGGTAATTCTCCTCGAAGGCTTTTTTAAGTATACGATATTCTGGTTGAAACAAACTTTTGCCAAAACGCATAGATTATCATAGTCAAGCCATTCGGGTCTTAACAAAAGGTTAAGTAAAAGAGTGGTTTTACCACATCCTGATTTACCCACTATTACCCCTTTAATACTTTTTGGTAGAAGAGGG
The DNA here is from genome assembly GCA_945859785.2 of Tridacna gigas. Lineage (NCBI taxonomy): Eukaryota > Metazoa > Mollusca > Bivalvia > Cardiida > Cardiidae > Tridacna > Tridacna gigas. The sequence continues at coordinate 36,989,764 of OX244029.2, forward strand.
TGATTAAATCTTTTTGTTACTACTTCATTCCATGATAAATTTACAATGTCCATTTTATAGAAGTTTTTATAATATTATATAAATTATATAAAAATGTACTGCGTTAAATGTAAAAAACAAACTGATACAACCGATATAGAATATAAGGTTAGTGAAAATGGTAGAAATATGAAACGTGGAAAATGTGTAGAATGTGGAATAACTAAAACTCAGTTTATTAAAAAACAATAAGGTGGTTCATTACTAAATAAAGTTATAAATAATTTACCCGTTGAAATGCATTTACCGGGACATAATTTTACGGGACCTGGTACTAAATTAAAAAAAAAGACTCAACCCCGATTTAACCCCAAAAGAATGATCAAAACCAATAAACCGTGTTGATAAAGCAGCATACCATCATGACATTTGTTATCTTAAACATAATGACACGGCTACCAGAAATGCTATTTGCGATAAAAATATGTTAACAGAGTTAAAAGGAATCCACAACCCTTCTATTAAGGAAAGAATGGAACGAGGGTTAGTTTCCTCATTAATAGGGACTAAGGCTAAATTTGGAATGGGAGTTTAAAAAAAATTTAGCGGAAGAATTACACAAACCCATAAAAAGAAAATTTAAGAAAAGGAGAGTTAGAGTAAACCGTATCGATAGGATATGGGCTGCGGATTAAGTAGACATGCAAGCATTTTCTAAATTTAATCGTGGTGTTAAATATCTTCTTGCTGTCATTGACATCTTTACAAAATACGGATGGTTGATACCATTAAAAGACAAAACAGGGAAATCTGTTGCTATAGCATTAAAGGGTATTTTTAAGGAAAGAAAACCTGATAAAATGTGGGTGGATAAGGGTAAAGAGTTTTATAACAAAGAAGTTAAAGACTTGATTAAATTATATTCTACTGAATACGCAGAAAAATCACTATTAAGATGACACCGGTAAATGCTAGTAAAAAAAAAAAAAAAAAAAAAAAAATGAAACCAAAGTTTGAAAAAATCTTTACCCTGATCATCTCGAAATAAGAGATATAAAACCTAAGTTTTCTGTTGGAGACAAAGTAAGGATAAGTAAAAAGAAAAAGACTTTTGAAAAAGGTTATACTACTAGATGGACTGAAGAGGTTTTTACACTTTCTGAAGTAAAACATACATCGCCTGTAACATATAAAATTGTAGATCTTAATGGAGAAGAAATAAAAGGAACTTTTTATGAACCTGAACTACAAAAAAACTAGTATAGGATAGAAAAGGTTATTAAAAAAGGAAAAAAGAAATCTCTAGTAAAGTGGAAAGGTTACCCTGATGCGTTTAATTCGTGGGTTGATAATAATGCCATTGTAAATATTTAAATATAAAAAAATGCTAGATATTGCAAATGATAACATAATTTTACCAAACAAACCGTTAAACAATTTAGAACTGGAAGATACAGCAAAAAAAAAAAAAAAAAAAGTAAAAAATTTTAGGGGAGTATTCTCACGAAACACTCTACCGAAAAAGTGTAGAAAAAAGGAATGTGGTATATTAAATCTTGATGACACGAGTGGGCCTGGTACGCATTGGGTTGCTTGGTATAAAAACGGTAAAACTAAAATTTATTTTGATAGTTATGGTATACAACCACCTCTTGAAGTTACAGATTATTTAAAAAGCCCAATACATTACAACAGCGATCAATTACAGCATGCTGGAGCAGTATTTTGTGGACATTTATGCCTGTATATTCTTAAAGAGTTATGCTTGCGTAATAAATTTCAAAATGTTTTAAATAAACTTTTTTAGCAATATAAAAAATGCCTGTTGATAAATTTGGAAGAATGGATGACGTTAAAACAAGCGGGGGTGGTGTGCCACTCGCTTACATAAGTAATAACTTTTCACGAAAAGATGGAACAACTGCCGTTACTGGTTCTATAAATATGAATGGTAACACATTAACGAGGGTTAGCAATCCAGTAAATCCTCAAGATGTTGCTACTAAGAATTATGTTGACTCCAACACCGGGTTTTTAAATGAAAATGGAGGTTACAATGTTCAAGGATATTTAAACATGAATTATAATTTTATAAAAAATGTTAAGAACCCAACAGAACCGAGTGAAGTTGCTACTAAAATTATGTTGATAGTAGTGGCAGAGCAATAGTATTACAACAAGATGGTGGCTTTTCTGCTGTTGCAGATATAAATATGCAGGGGTATACTTTAACGAATGTTACGGAACCTGCAGAACCACAAGATGTTCGAACTAAAAATTATGTGGATGCTGCCAATCGAACCTTTATTTACGGACCTGGAGGGTATATAGCAACTAGTGACGTTTCTATGGGTGGAAGGAGAATTTCCAACGTCGGAACGCCTATAGAAAATCAACAAGCTGCAAATAAGTTTTAAGTAGATAACATTGTTGAGGTGGCTACCGCAGGTGAAAAGGCTTTAACAAAAAACCAAGATGGATCTTTTTCAATTGCTGGCAAAATAGATATGTGCGGTCACCCAATCACTGGTTTACCAAATCCTATAGCCCGAGATGCTGCTGCCAATAAAAACTATGTGACAATGGCGGTGCTATCATAAAAAATCCTGATGGGAGTTTTACAGCAGTAGCCAATGTAGATCTCCAAGGTTTTTCTATAAAAAATGCTGCGGCTTCGGTAGAAGAAAGAGATTTAGCAACAAAATCCTAAGTGGATAAAAAAGTATCACTTCCTTCTCTCATAGGTCCTAAACCTATTATAAGCGTGTGTGCTGAGGAACAAGGAGGATTAGAAAATGGTAATTACGAGTTTTCTCTTGGCAATGGAAGCACGGGAAGGGATCATGGGATAGGAGGTTATTGCATGGCAACCACAGGTAGAATTATAAGAGGGTCTTTAATGGTTACTAAAGGCAATAGGTTTTTGCCAGAAGAGGTAAAAGTTAACATAGTCATAAACGGGGTTGAACAGGTTGACTACTCTATAATAAAAAAAGCTCGAGAAAAATGCAGTTGTGTAGTTTTTCCACAGCCTCTAGAAGTAAATCAATGCGACGTCATAAACTTTATAACTAGGTCTACCAACCCCAACGCAAAAAACGCGTATTTGGCAATATTGATAGAATTGGATTTATAAAAAATATATAACCTTATATGTGGTTATATATTTAAAAGTTATATTTTACGTTTTATAGAGCAAAAACAAAGTTTACATTCTTCATTATATGTTTTGACGCCATTATGATATGTGAGCCTACCTGGTTCGTAGTCTGGAGTAACGTAAAATTCTATGAAAGGAAAAATACTACCTATCATACCTCTGTCACTTGCCTGGTACGGTACATCATAAAGATATAAACACATTAATTTTCTATCACAGGAAGCCAAAAAATTATTATCAAAAGGGTAAACATCCAACCAATGCAAACTAGTTCTATATTTTTCAGGATCATTCCGACCCCTTAATATTTCTATTTTTTCAAGACCAATACACATTTTTGTAAATCCACCTTCTTTTATTTTTTTACTAAATTCATAATAAATAGCAGGTTTTGTTATTATTAATGCTTTCAGATAGTTATTAATGTATTTAACATCAGGGAATGCTATTACTTTTGATTTGGATCTATTAAAATAATCATGTTTAAACATTATTTTATTTTTTAACATTCTCTCTAAATTTTTTTTTAAATCATTACTTCTTTTATTTGACATCAAAACTTCAGTCAATTCATTTTTGATTGCTTCCATTTTATATAATATAGATAAAAGTTTTTAAGATTTTTTTTTTTTTTTTTTTTTTTTTTTTTTTTTAAATTTTTTTAGTGACGCATTGATATAACGTTATATCCGGTTCACTGCTCCTTTATTTGTCTAGTAAAGATTATTGTTGGTATAGGAATGTAGCCTATATAATTACGCCATATATGATTGTCTTCAACGATGGCCAACCTACCTGTATTTTCTGTAAAAATATCCATATACCACAATCTTTCAAATTTTTTTAATCTGCTAAATTGATAATAAATAGCACTCATTATAGTTGTAATAGAATTAGAATATAGTATATCTATACCCATGTTAGAAAGATCGTTTGAAAGGGGTAACCATTTAGGCCCAAAAGGTAATATGGAATCATGAAATGTTACATATTCAGGTATCAACTTGTTTTTCAAAGTTTTTTCTAACTTTTCTATAAAATCATTACTTAAATTATTTAACACTGACATATTTTTATAATATGCTAATATATTGTTGAGATGAGTTTAGGAATTTTCAAAAATTAAAAAAAAAAAAAAATTATATTTTTTGATTTTTTAAGCCTCCATGCAACACAACGATACACGCCCCGCAGGGGCGCGCCGCGGGCGCCCCCAGTGCTATGTTATGAGATAATAAGATAGTGAGATAGCGGTGATAGTTATAAAATCAAAAAATTTTTAGTGGATGAAAAAGAATTGAAATTATTTTAAAATAATTATAAAAGAGGTTTTTAATGTGTGCTAACCATACACTGGTTAAATTTTATTTAAAGCATGTTTGTGATTATAAATTATTTTGAGCACACTTGTGGCTAAATGGATTTTATAAGCACACTTGTGGTTATAAAATTATTTTGAGCATGCATATGGTTAGTTTGACGATTCAAGCACACACACATGGTAGAATTAGGGAAACGGCCTGAATCGGGAGGAATGCCATCTACTGACAAATATGTAAAGTGTGTAAACTCTAGAGTGGTGCTGTGACCTTGACCTTGAAGGAAGGTCACCTATCATGTGCTCTTCACATCGTCTCATCAAGATACACAAGTGTGTGAAATATTTTGAAAATCAGACCAAGGGTTCGGGAGATACGGAGCGGACAAAGTATGACTGACAGCCAGACAGACAGACAAACTGACAGACGAAGGCCATTCCTAGAATCCCCCTCCCGCTTCGCGGCGGGGGATTAACAAGATTTTAAAGTTCATTCTATATACCTTTATCTCCTGTTTTGACCCAGGGGCATCATTTGAACAAAATTGGTAGAAGTCCACAAGGAGATGCCACATACCAAATATCAAAGCTGCTCTAGGCCTTCTAGTTTCAGACAAAAACATTTTTAAAGTTTGCTCTGTATACTATTTTGCCCCAAATTTTGACCCCTGGAGTTAAAGGGTTAATTCAATTGTTTTAACAACTTTGGTAGAACTTCACCCAAGGGACATGCCTGTCAAGTTTAAACATTATTGCTTTAGGAGAAGATGTTTAAAGGAATTGTGGAAAGACCGACGCCGGACAACAATGAATCACAATAACTCACCCAGCACTTCGTGCTCAGGTGAGCTAACAAATAAGCCTAACCATTGTCTGTGGCTTGTGATAAACAACATAAAGATGACGTTTCATAACATTTTGTCCTGTAGTTAAAGAGATATTAATCCATAATGAAAATATAGAGGTTCACCAGGAGATGATCCATATAAATTATCAAAACTCTAGGCCTTCTAGTTTCAGACAAGAAGATTTTCAAAGTTTGCTCTATATATGATTTGCCCAAATTTGTGACCCCTGGGGCCCGGCCAATTTTGACCCCAGGGGCATCATTTAAATAAACTTGGTAAAGGACTACTAGAAGACACTACATACCACATATCAAAGCTCTGGGCTTTCTGGTTTCAGACAAGAAGATTTTTAAAGATGTTGTAAATTTCCCCCTTTTTGTTGCCGTGGCAACCAGAGTTAATGGGTTAATTCAATTCTTTTAACACCTTTGGTAGAGCTTCACCCAAGGAACATGCCTGCCAAGTTTCAAGATGATTGGCCCACCGGTTTAGGAGGAGAAGATGTTTAAAGGAATTGTGGACAGACGGACAGACGGACGCCGGACAACGACTGATCACAATACATCACCTTAGTACTTCGTGCTCAGGTGAGCCAAAAAAAAATTGTTTTTTCTCACTCATGTAATGCCTAACTTCTTTGTTTACATCTACCAAAATACAAGTATATTGAAATCAAAAGCCAATAAACTATTTGAAAACATTGATGCCGACCTCTCCTAGCTTCTTTTTTAAAGAAGCCAACTTGTTTAACCTGTTTCTTTTTCAGAAACGGTGTGTCAGGCTGTTTTGTCCTCTTTTTGAGGTGGTTTCATTTGGACAGTGTATAAGCCTGGGCACAGCCACCTCTAGCTACGCTGTTTTGATAATAATTATGTACGAACCGAAACAAGGACAATTTATCTCTGGAGACATTCGTCAATACAATGAAAAAGAAGAGAAGGACTTTGCCCAGGAGGCGTTACGCAGACACGGACTGGACCGTTGCACTTTGAACAGTTTTATGATGACAGTGTTCGTCAAAAGGAGTACAAAGATCATTGCTAGTGTTCTAAATCACATTTTAATTACACTTGACGAGAAATGTCAGCAACATGATGTGGGTAATATCGCAAGACGCCAATTTCCGAGGTATATCGACACGTCCATAACGATAAATGCGCTTAAAGTTGACTTAACAGGTAAACTTACCTACTTTCGTGAAATTATTGAAGGGACCGGCCCTTTGTTCGACATCGTATTGTATTCAAGGCAGATAGTAGTACATGTTCCAAAAACGTTTCAAACGATGATCTACAAACATTCGGGTTTCATTCTATGTCCGTATCTCCTCCTCGACATTTCTCGGTATAATTTGTTGATACACGAGGTATTTGGAGCAGAAAATGGGAGCAGTATTTCGACAATCACAGAGTTCACCCGAGTTGCCGATGGATTTTACACGATGACTGAAGACAGTATCGCAGTATGTGCGGACACCTACTTTGCGTTCCACAACAAGAACGGTAAACAGCAAATGTTGAGCGGTTCTTCTGTGTATTTTGGCCTGGTCATGACCACATACATAGTCGCCCGGATCTAAGAAGCCGTCTTGAAAGCTGTGAGCAAGAAACGGTGAGGACTGAGGAACAGTGTGCAATAAGATTGGCAATGAATTTTTCTTTTGATGATTTGATGGGTTTTTTTTTTGTAAAAAATAAACTTAAATACCTCAACGGCCAAAGATGTCGCCCGTATACACAAAAATGCCAATTACGTCAAAGAATGGGCATATAATTCGCAATATCTGTATATGAATATTCCGGAATGAAATATATTGTGTATATGATTCAATGGTTGACATTTACCTTGTAACACATTCATGCAGCATTTTTTCCCGCTTGCGGATTCATCTGGCGCATTGTAAGGCTGGTTTTTAATCCATATACGTATGCTTTAAAATCAGGTGTTCGTTCAAAATATATGCGAGTCATGCTCTGTGAAAATGTTGTTTAATGCATGTGCAAATAGTGTCGCTACATATCAGCATGTGCAGTCTGCGATCGAACCGATTTGTTTTTCGTAACTTTTCTACATGTCCAAAGAATATTCTAGATCATGAATCAGTCGGTTGTCAGACAAACAGGTTTTATGGATCCATGATGATGTGACGACTTAACTGATATAATGCCTTAACCCTTTCCCAAACGATAAAATTTAGACTGGTCCAAATTGAAAGAGTTTGCAGACGACAATTTTAAAATTTGATGAAAATGACAGAAAGTTCTCCAAAAGGGTAGAAAACAATGTGGGAAAAGGAGAAATTGCTCGTTACGAGCAATTTCTCCTTTTCCCACAGTGTTTTCTAAAGACTTGTACTGCAGACACGTGAAAACCAGGGCTTGTTTGGGAAAAGGTTAAACCCCGTGATGCATTAGATCAAGCAAAACATCACATAATTATGGATCCATAAAATCCACTAAATCTAGCAACCGTCTGAATCGTGAGGCATGATGGTCCTTTGATACGCAGAAAATTTACCATAGCGGATTGCGCAGGCTGACCTGGGTCGATACTTTTTGCAGACATTTTAAGCTCCCTTTTCAAAGAGAATGACTCATTATTTGAAACGCACATTTTGAAATTTGTATTCTTTTTTTTTTTTCACAATTGAATTGTATGTTGTCCAAAATTAGAACTCCTGTATATATGCCATATTAATCCGTCATTTTAAGTTCATTTTTAACTCAGTCTTAAGTCATAGACTAGTTTCCTGGTTGACAGAAACATCCTGTCTAAGCCAACCCTAGTCTTTGAATTCGGAATTAAATCAAAATTAGGAGCGTTTGGTCAAATCAATTCGGCAATGTTCGCTTATAAATATGCCTTTCGATAGAAGTCGGCCATGACCGCGCAAGACCGTCGTCGGCGGTCCGGCCATGGCCGTACCACTCTTTCGGCCGAATATGGTATTGGCATTTACCACTTTTTTCACTTTTCCTTGTTTGCTTTTTTTTTTCTTTTTCATGCGGTGATTAAAGATCAGTTGAGAAGTGATAATTGAAGCATGGCGCGGTCAGTAATGCGACTTCCGAAGAGTGTTGAACTTTCAGTCACGCTCGTTATGAAAACATGGTTATGAAATTGACGCATGATTTAACGACAGTAATCATCATTAAATGATTCTGAAATATGGGTGCATCAAAGTGTTCTTTAACACTTTACCAAACAATCCCTTCTTTTAACGACCCTGAGGAAGAAGCCTTTTGAAAACATTGTGGGAAAAGGAGAAAATGCTGGTAACCAGCATTTTCTCCTTTTCCCACAATGCTTTCTACCTATTCAAAGACAAGCACTATCATTTGAAAAGTATTTGAATTGTCATCTGTAAATTCTTTAAATATGGACGAGTTCCAAAATTTTGCCGTGTGGTAAAGGGTTAATGAATAATGTCACAATCAGACTGCTTTCAAAGGATCTTAGACGACTCGAAAATGTCATAAAACAATGATGTATGTTACGGCGTAAGTGTTAAAGAAAAGAATAGTTTGTTCATTCTGATTTCACCCAACAAATTCGTAATAATTACATGAATTCAAACAACATATTTAGGTGGGAAGGGGTTGTGGAGGATTAGGGCGGGTCTTAAAAAGTTGATGTAAGCGTTTTTAAGTTTTAAAAAGAAAAAAATATGTTGACTGAAATGTTTTTCTAGTGTAAAATCTTGGTGGTTTAATTTAAATGTATATGTTAACTCTTACATATTGCCAAAACAAACATTCTGAATAATTTCAGTACAATTGGGCAAACATTTTCTCTCCAGATTTAAAACCAGTTGTTTTTGTATTACACAAATTTTCTAAAATTGGACCATATGTTTATATATGTATCGGTTAACTGGAATAATTGTCCTTTCCAAATACAGGACGCTGGATATGAAACTTGGGTACGATAGCTTATACAGTTTCTGAGGCACTGATTTTGACATGTTAAAACCCAGTTCTAAAACTTCTGTGAAGTTTAGAGAAACAGCAGAGCCACTTGAACAGTTTTACAAGAGGACCACTTAGGCAACATTAGAAGGGAACTCAACTGAACTTTAGCTTCTGCTATAGGATCTAGTGGCATACTTTTAAACCAGAATGCCCTTTTGCAACTCACCCATACCTTATTTAAGCAATCTGACAAAGGTTTATGGGTATCGGCCTGAAAATCAATGGATTCTACAGAACTATTACGGTTTTGTCTAATTTGATATAGTGACAGGACTTAAAATAAGGTGGTGCAAAATATTTGAAGTCTAGAATAAAAAACTGTGAAGAGACAATGTGTAAGAATGTGCAAGAAGTTAACGTAAACACTCCCAGTTTTTGTAAATATGTTCGAAAAAATTACTGTTTGGAAAAATTCCCATTTGAAAGCTCCCATGTAACTCAGTATCGCCTTTCTTTTTATGATCAAAGATTGAATGTTGAACTGAAATATGACTTACCGTTAGGGGCAGATTGTAAGATTTAGAGTGTACTTATAATGGGTAATTATCAAACAATTTTTCACTGAGAATCCGCCACAAATAGAAGCGTGCCGTAGAAAAATTCTTGTAAGAGAAGAGTATTTTTAAGCGAGTCCGCAAACTTGTTCAGTTCATTTTTAGAGTAGCAAAGCTAGTCTATAGGCCACAATATTGACCTAGAGTCAAAGTAAACAAAAAACCCCACAGCTGCCAAATACTGTCTCACAGAAAAAACTTCTTTTTGTTAGAAATCTTAATTCTGTTATATATGACAATTTTGACAAAAACAACTAAAGCTCTACCACTCTAATTTGAACATGTCGTCTTACAAAGTCATAAACTGAACAAGGTGTCATTTATAAGGTGCAAGATCTTTGCTTATATGTAAATTAACTGACCTATGCAAAGCAGAGAATCACTTATTCCTACACCACTGTTACATTATTCATGAATGACTCTATTAATAGATACACCTAGGTAACTTGTAGCAAATCCCAGCTATATTAACCCTCACTGGACAGGGAACCCTTGTCATTCCTTCAGCCATAAATTCCTTAGGTCATTGTGTACAATTAAACTGTTGTATTAAACTGTTATTCTACGTCTTGAATATTATTCCTGTACCAAACAGTCCAAAGTTTTAACGACACTGGGGAAGAATCCCTTAGAAAACATTGCAGGAAAAGGAGAAAACGCTGTTAAGCATCATTTTCTCCTTTTCCCACATTGTTTTCTTCCCTTTTGGAATCAGATTTCATCAATTTAGCAACATTTACTGCTTTGAATTTGGACGAGTGTAAATTCTTCGTTTTGTAAAGAGAGTTAAATTGTTAACTGCATCTTCCTGGAGTTTCTTTTTCCAGCACTACCGCAACTCAATGACCTTTTGCGGACAGAGCGTGTAGTCTGATCTTGGATCTATACTTTCCGATAAGAGGATATATTCTCTCCAAAATGAAACTTTGAAATAGCAATATTCAGGTGTTTACCATCGGCTTGAAAGTTTCATTTAACATATTAAGGGTTAACCAATAGCAAGCATTGCCCCGGTAGCTCAGTCGGTAGCATACAGGAATTGAGAACAGGAGGTCGCTGGTTCGATCCCCAACTCGGCAAATTTCTTTCCGAAGATTGATGATAGTCAGTGTGACAGGATTCATTTCTCTGTCATGTTTCGACGATGGTTATGTGGGAATGCAGCCATTTGGCTCGAAAGAATTATTGTGCGGAATACTGGTAAAAGAAACTCCAGGAAAGCATGGGTATGTGCACTGGCGACCGCTACATAACTGAAATAATGTTGAAAACAGGGTTAAACACCATACAAACAATCAATCAATCAAAGTCGCTAGTCTGTTAGTACTTTCAGTACTTTGATTAGACATGCAAATTACACTTGATGCATGTGTAAGCGATTGGTTTTCGTGTACCATTATGAATTAAATGAATGTTTCAAAGATTCGAACCGTTAAATAGTTCAGTCGTTATAGACATTTTCATTATCACAAAGGCACAATTGTAAGTTATTTAAAACAAGAAAAACAACAAAAAAGGCTTGTTCATCGAATAATTACAAAATTATTTTTCATATCGCCAACCGGATCTTTGGATAGGAAGCAGGACAAGGTCGGAGGTAACTCAAAACCCCAAATACATGTAATTGCAATTACAAAAGTTATGTTTTAGGGAAACAGTTCTCCTTATCGGACAATGTAGATCAAAGATCAGACTGCATGTTCTGTGCAGTCTGATCTTGATCCACAGTGGCCCCAAGAGTGCTTTTAGTCACGCTTAGTAGCCAAAGGGTTGAAAGGTATATTTTCATTTTTTATACATCTTTAGAATAGGTGATCTAGCCTAAGTTTTTAGCTTGGCTGTTTACGAAGAAAACATTGCAGTACTGTCATAGCCCGGTTGTCGTCGCATGCGTCTTGGTTGTTGTCTGCGACCATGAGAAAGAAAGCTTTTGAAACACTGAGGGAAAAGGATAAAATGCTGGTAACCACCATTTTCTCCTTTTCCCACAATGTTTTCTATTCTTCCCAAACCTAATTTCAATGTTTGACATGCATTAATTTTGTCGTCTGGAAATGCTTTCAATTTGGACTGGTGTAAAATTTTGTCGTAAGGTAAGGAGTTAACGCCGACTTCGCCTACAATACACACTTTCGCCAGTACCCATAAGTCATTTTTCAAACTCTTTAAAACTCCTATATGTAGTCTCGACCTTTTTCGTTGGCTGAAATTATAGATTTTTTTTTTTTGTCTTATAGGCTTGACAAAAAAGCGGACGGTATAAGTCAAGATCAGACTGTGCTGTCTGTTGTTGGTATGTTCCATCCGCAAAAATTCCCATTATCTGCTATTGGACTAAAAAGCGTAAATATCACTACTGACCATAGATCTTAACAGCCAGATATATATAAAACACTTTTAAAACTTCAAAGTGTGTAGAATGGCTCAGAATTCGAACAGCTGTGTAAACATAGATAATTTAGGAGCAAGGGATAAAGAAACTTAAGGGATTTGTCCTTAACAAAAATAAACGACAATAGTGATTTCTTGGCAAGCTGCCAAAAAATGTAATGCATATTGTAAATGTATAATTCTATCCATCTTAATGTGTGCAATCTTGCAGCCATCAGGGGCAACATTTGGCATGAAGATACCAAAATGACCATAGTTTCATAAGAAAAAGATGATATAGGTTAAGAACTAGCTTTAAAACGAGTATAGGTGTATCTTTAATTAACACCGCTATGAAAACAACGCACAATACATAATTGCTTCTTATTGCCAAGAGTTTCCGTTCAACAGAGCAAAGTTTCTTCGAGGTAAACTTTACAAAGGCTGCTATACACTTAATATGAACAATGCTCTGGCATCGCCGTGATGCATTGTACCAATTAAGCCATCGCATAATTATGGACCCATAATCGCCACTTTTTTTTAACAACTGACTGAATCATGAGGTAGACTGGTCCTTGGACATACAGAAAATTGACCAATAGCGAAAAGTTTCGGCCCAGGTCAGCCTGCGCGGATTGCGCAGGCTGACCTGGTCGATACTTTTTCGCAGATCTATGCATTAAGCCCCCTTTTAACAGATCATGGTTATAATATATATCTTTTTAGACTGTATATGACTATAAACTTTGTCAAAGACTGTATATATGTTAAATTACTTCATAAACTTTGTCAACTTCGCTTTAAATAAACGTTGTCATGTTCTGTTCTGCTAATGTTTATAATGATTATTGCTCATCAAATAGATCTATACGTCTCAATCCAAAATTCATTTGTTCACGCAACGCCTCCCCTTTCCCAAGTAAACGATTTTCACCTTGTTCATTCCACCTACAAAAAAGAATACGAGCCATGCTCTGTAAAATGGAGGTCGAACGCATCAGGAAAAGTATCGAACCATGTCAGCCTGCGAAGTCCCCGCAGGCTGACATGGGTCGAAAGATTTTGCTACTTGTAAATTTTCTGGAATTCAAAGGATCACCCTCCTACCCTCAGAACCAGTCGATTGTTAGGCAAATATGATATGATAACTTGCAGGCTATATAATGCGTCACAGAGATGCGTTAACATCCACCTTTTTTTCCTATAGCATGGCTCGCATAACCATGAAAAACATGAGAAGTTTCGGAAAGGGGGGGGGTCGAAATATAATGTCTGAGTTCCAAGACTAGCTAAATGATTGGCTTAGACATCCTTTTTCCGTCAGTCATATGGTTGGTCTTTGAATTAAGAAGTAGAAATTGCTTAAGAGTGGTCTGTGAAAATTTAAACTTTTTTTTTTTCAACGAGGTATATCTGACCCTTTACCAAACAATGCTGAGTTTTAACGACCCCCAAGTAGGGCGGCTTTTGAAAACATTGTCGGAAAAGGAGAAAATGCTGATAAGAAGCATTTTTCGCTTTTCCAACAATGTTTTCCAAGCATTTCAGCTGTATCTAGTTGGTCGTCAGCAAGTGCTTTCAACTTTTGTCACGTCTTAAAAATAGTCTTGTGGTAAAGAGTTAACCCTTTACCACACAATCCCGACTCTTAACGGCCCTGAAGAAGAGAGCCATCTGAAAACATTGTGAGAAAAGGAGAAAATGCTAGTTACCAGCATTTTCTCCTTTCTCCACAATGTTTTCTGTCCTATAAAGGACAAATTTCATCATTTGAGTCACCTTTATATTTTTGTCTGCAAATGCTTTCAATTTGGAGATGTCTAGCATACTTGTCGTTTGGTAAATAGTTAAGGGACAAAAACACCATAAATCTATGAACTCTATGTGATACTTTCTCGTAAAAAACAAACGGAATCAAAAAAGAAATACCCAAGCGGTTGCCATGGTTACAGGTGGTATTAGTTTTCATAGGTAATGAATCATTAATCGTAGATATAATATTAATAACAAGGCGATATGTAGCCGTTTTCAAAACTTGTTGTGTAAATGCCTTTCGACACCTTTAATCCTTGACGAAAGACCCCCGCGTAATTAGGATCCTATAGAAGAAGGCTTTTGAAAACATTCTGGGAAAAAAGAGAAAATGCTGGTAACCAGCATTTTCTCTTTTTCCCACAATGTTTTTACCCTATGAAAGACGAATTCTGTCATTTAAGCTACTTTTAGTTTGTCGTCTGTCACTGCTTTCAATTTGGACCAGTCTAAGATTTTGTTGCCCGGTAAAAATTAAAGCAATGACTTGACTTAATTGCCTTGCTAGAATAACAAAGCAGGATATAACGCCACACCCGTACATCATGTAACACATTTGTCATGACTTTTATACTATCCTTGTGAAATATGAATAACCAACATAAATGAGTCACGTCTGGCAAAAGGGGGCTTAATGCATCTCCGTGATCTATTAAACCGATCAAGCCATCACATAATTATGAATCCATAATAACCACTTTTTGCAACAACCGAATTAATCATGAGGCAGAATGGTCCTTTGACATACAGAAAATAGACCTACAGCGAAAGGTTTCGGTCCAGGTCAGCCTGCGCGGGAACTATTTTTCGTCCATGATGTAGATCTACATACCTGTAAGAGAAGTAAAAAGGTTTCATGTAAATTTCAATACACGTGCGTGTAGGCCTATGTTTAAACACTTCATATTGGCTTTTGGATTATAATTTTATTTACGCCCAGTTGGCCCGCAACATGCGAAATGAGACCTTCGGACATTTGCGTAAAGTGTCGTATCGAATTAGCCTGCGTAATTGCACAAAAACGGGAAGCGTCATCTCGGATTAGTCACAGACTGCACAGGCTGATCTGGGACGACACACTTTTACGCACATGTCCGAAGGCCCTTTTCGTGTGTTGCACTCCAGTTTACGCTTCGAACAAGTTTAAAAAGGTTTTGAACTTGTGGCCTAACCCTTTTTTGTCTTTCATGCTTGCAGTTATTAACTTGTATACTTAGTCTTTAAAGGTTATTGCAAAGAAACATGTTTGAACTCGGCAAGTTTATTTATTCCTGATGTCAAAAACTGTAAATCAAGACAAGACGCTGCCCTTCACGACGTCTGATTTCGATCAAAACTGTGTAATTTTATTTGTTTAGTGTTTAACGCCATTGCCGAAACACTGGTTGAGAAAAAAGATGAACCCTGTCGCAATAACAACTATCCATCGTCTAAAGGGACTCGGCAGAGCTTGGATTCGATTTCAAGACCCTTCATTACTGTCGCTTTAAGTTTTTAAACTTGGGGTTAAACCAACTTGGCACCTTCCTTGTTCTTTAAATTATGAATCATATATATGTATTCTATGAAAATATTGTTGTAAAAAAAAAATATGAGCCATGCTCTGGTAAAAGGGGGATTAATGCATTTCCGTCATGCCTGATACTAAGCAAGTCATCACACTGTTATGTATCCTTAAAATCCTTTTTGTTTATCAACCGACTGAATCATGACTGTACACCGGTCTTATGACAAGTAGAAAATCGACCAACAGCAAAAAGTGTCAACCTAGGTCATCCTGTGCGGACTGCACAGGTTGACCTAGGTCGAGACTTTTTGCAGATGCATTAAGCCTCCTTTTTTTTACAGAGCATTGCTCGTTTGTTTTTAAAAACAGAACCTCTAGTACCGACTGAGGTACACGTTTAAAAGTAGTGTAGGGGACATAACTGTGTATGAACTACCACCGTCGTCATTAAACCTTACGTATTTTTTTTAAACCACTGAGTGCCTTTCACAACTTTTAAACCACTGAGTGCCTTTCACTACTTTTAAACCACTGAGTGCCTTTCACTACTTTTAAACCACTGAGTGCCTTTCACAACTTTTAAATCACTGAGTGCCTTACACAACTTATGATTTTGTCTTAGCAGTCATGGAGTGTTGAGATCACCCTGCACGTGACACGCAATCTGTCATTCTGTCCTCGACGCCTTGTTTAGATAGTATGGATATTATGGTAAAAAGTGGCCATGAAAGTCCTAATTTCGGATTTTTACCCTAAATTGGTAGTCGTTGTATCTACCGTACGTAACAGTCCGATACGTAGATCGATAACAGGCTGCCAGTTTATTTTGCCCAACCTGTAAATATACTTTGTTGTTATTAAGCGCTGTACGTGTTAACTGTACGAGCCGGCAAAGTTTTAGACTTGTTCATCAGACCTTTCCAACAGTGGTGAGTTTAAAAGGCAGACTGCCTCAGAAACTGCTCTCTAAATCCATGTTTTTTTAAGAAATTGTTCTGATACACAGTCTGTTTCGTCATGGTTTTATAAATAAACCGAAATCAGGTAACTGAAATAGGAAATTACGGAATACCGTTAGGGCCATCGCCTTTGAATGGGTGAATTTGAAACGCGATACTCGATAGTACGATGACGATAACGCGAAACAACGAAACTACGATGGTGAAAACGCGATAGTACGATGACGATAATGCGATAGTACGATGGTGAAAACACGACAATACGATAGTACGATGACGATAGTACGATATAGTATCGTGTTTTCACCATCGTACTGTCGCAATTTCACCATCGTACTATCGTATTTTCGCGTTTTCACCATCGTACTATCGTAGTATCGCATTATCACCATCGTACTATCGTATTATCGTCATCGTACTGTCGTGGTTTCACTATCGTGGTTTCACCATCGCACTATCGTGGTTTCACCATCGCACTATCGTGTTATCATCATCGGACTATCGTGGTTTCATCATCGTACTATCGCGTTTTCACCATCGTACTATCGTAGTTTCACCATCGCACCATCGTGGTTTCATCATCGTACTATCGTGATATCGTCATCGTAATATCGCGGTTTCACCATCGTACTATCGTGTTTTCACCATCGTACTATCGTGGTTCAATAATCGCACAATCGCCTATTAATCATCACACTAAATGGGTTCACCATTGTGCTATCGTAGTTTCATCATCGTACTATCGTAGTTTCATCATCGCACTGTCGCATTATCATCATCGTACTATCGCGTTTTCACCATCGTACTATCGTATTATCATCATCGCACTATCGTCTTTTCACTATCGTACTATCGATGTTTCATCATCGTACTATCGTGGTTTCATCATCGCACTATCGTGTTTTCATCATCGCACTATCGTAGTATCACCATCGTACTATCGTGGTTTCATCATCGTACTATCGTCATCGTACCATCGCGTTATCACCATCGTACTATCGTATTATCGTCATCGTGCTATCGTATTATCGTCATCGTACTATCGTGTTTTCACCATCGTACTATCGCCTTCCGGTGCGCATGCGCATACAGATATTTACAGAAATGGAGTCAGAATCGGATAGCGAAGGTAGGCATATATACTAAACATTGATTTTGATGCGTAAATTGTAATTTAAACCCTGTAAGTCAGTTGCTCTTTGTTTGATTTACTGAATATTCTTGTGCCATTAATAATCGCTTTGTATAGATGTGTCTGTCAATATTTATCCAAATGACGGCATGTGTTCATACGTAGGCCCTATGTCAGTATCTGATATAATGAGTATGCCTTCTTCAGACTTAGTGTAGGCTATAATTTTAATGTAAACGTGTCACGAAAAATAGCCTACGTAGACCGATGTGGACCACTGCTATGATCTTAGGTTACTTATTGTGCAAAGAGAACAAAAATCTATGTAGACTAGATATTAGCCCCAACATTATTTCTACAGATGTGTTACCTCCCTTACTTGTTACTCCGCCATAATTTAAATGACGCTGTTCTGTTTTGATTACTGAAATTGTCTAATTATCGTGAGTTAACATATTAAAAGAATGAGTAGAGCTATTCCACTCACCCGAGCTTCGACTTCTGCGTCGGCATCCGCGTCCACTTACAGTTTTGTGGGGCGGGGAAATATCTTCATTATAATGAAGGATTGCTCTGATGCTATTTTTCGATGGGGCTCACCGCTACTCTTCACCTAAACCCTTCATCCATAGCATCTGGATCAAAATTGATGATGACCCCCTCCTTTTCGAATAGCTTTAATAGGCAGTATTTCAAGTGACTGCTAATAATATGGGCACGGATCCTTAGATAATGATTAGTCTTCACATGAACACCAATGTTGGTATCAAGTTATTTCTTACTTTCTTGCAAATGAATTTTTTTCAAAGTAAACAAGAGTTTACCTACTCCAACTGTAAACAAAATATGGCAATGCCAAGAAATATCACTAAAGGTTTCACTTTAATAAATGTAATTACACATAATTGTCACTTGACCTACTTATTGCCAACAGCAGGTAGATGATCATTTGTTGTTGAAGAAACTTCTACAACCAGTCATGTATATTTTATTTTGTCAGATTCAAGCACTACTGGAGAAATCCTGAGGAGGATTGGTTGCGGGATATATGTACCTGCCTTTGAAGCTCAAAAGGTATGTAAAATTAAAACTTTTCATGCTAATTTCAAATGTGTTTATTCATAACTTTATTATGTATTGCCCTTGTTGGGCAAGAGGCTGTACAATATTTGGTGTTTAATGTTTTTTTTCTTTAATGAAGAAAGTAGGGCTGAAAGTCGGCCCCTTCCCCATATCAAATTTTTCCCCTAAAGATGCTTTTCCCGCTACGGTAATTAAAGTTATCTATCAAAGATCTAAGAATTATCAGATTTATCAAGCCAATAAAGACAAAATTTTTTGCTCTGAATTTGTCATCCAATTTCTTAACGATCGCAAAAAGCTGTCAATGTTCAGCATCTTCTGGATTTTCCTTGACACTGTAAAACTCTGAATCATGCTGGATTGCATCATTCCTAAGCTCATGACAGTAATATCTTAATCAATTCAGCAACCAACTGGAACATTCTTCAGGCATATGACCTAGAATACCTTTCTGGAGTGTTTACAATTTTGTAAGTTAAACAAAGGGCCAAAATGTCCTATAATTGATGCAATAACAATAAAAAGCTTAAATTTCTAGAGGTGAAGAATACCAGAAAGATCGATGCTGTCTTTTCCAAGCAAAAATCAAGTGAAACATCTGAATTAGAGGTCAATGAATAAAATGAAAGTAGGCCATCAAGTTCCAATACGGTGATTTACTTCGTAGAGCCAAGCGAAAGTAGGCTATCAGCATCGACATACTCTGCAAAATGTCACTTTAATCATGTTGCATAGTCTGAACCTGTTTCTAAGTTTATTAATCTAAATGTTACTTGGTTTGCCTACTTTTTATGTGACTTGGTTTTAATTATGTTTAAAAATTAGGAGCAGGCTAGCTAAATATCTGACGGTAAATTTTCTCCTATATAGGCTCGCTCGATGCATTTTTCCCAACTTCCCCTACCTATAAAAAAAACCCCTGTGATTTCCCTTATTCTTTTGCCTTTTCCTTGATATTCTCCAGGCGAGCCTGTTTAGCTCTGTCATTATCATACAGGACTTTAGATCAGGAGGATGCAGGTTTGATCCTTGGCTCGGTCTATACGCTTTACCAGGATTGATGATAGTTGTTGCAACAGGACTCATCCCTTCTTACCGCTGTACATTGTTTTGACGATTGTTAAGTGGGAAAGCAGCAAGTGGATTGGAAAGAATATTGTGCAGAGTACTGGTAAAAAGAAATCCAGAAAAGCATGGATTGATGCACTGGCCACAGTAATATAAGTGAAATAGTGTTGAAAATGGCTTTAAACACTGTATGATCAAACATTGTTATCTCTATACTCCTTCTTTCTCCTTGTCCTTTCTGATAATTTCTGATATAATCCACTTTTAAATATTACTTTTTGTCGAGCCGGCTTGCGGTGAGCGGGACATAGTTGTCATTATGACAGTTCGGTGTATGTGCGTCCGTCCGTCTGTCTGACTTTGTCCAGACCATAACTTGTACATGGATTTCAAAATAATTTGACACAATTGTTTTCCATCACGTGTAGATGTGCCATTCGAAACAATCGTTCCGGTAGGCCCAAGGTCAAGGTCACACTTAAAGGTCAAATTTTCGTCCGGACCATAACTGCTACAATTTTGCATGGATTTTAATGAATTTGCACAATTATTTTCCATCACTCGTAGATGTGCCATTTGAAACATTTTTTCATGTAGGCCCAAGGTCAACGGTCAAGGTCAGGTGGGCTCGCCATGTTGTCCCTGGACAACCTCTAGTTTAAAATCAGAAACTTCACAACACATGATTCATTTGATGCATCCAGGAAATGAAACTCATTTTCTATAGGTCGTAATCAGTGCAACCATTCAGCCTTCATAGTTTGATAAAATAAGGATGAAATGTGTTAAAAAGTTGGCTTAAAACGAGTGTACATGTATCTTTATAACTTGATAAATTGCTTATTGTGAGCAATTCCTTCTTTTGTTTGAATGTTTTCAAAACAATGTCTGCTTAAGAGGCATTACCCATTTAACCCTTTCCCAGTTTGCAGAATGTTCCAGTTTGAAAGGATTTTGAAAAAAAGTGGAATTTCAGGAAAGAGATAACAATTGTTGGGTAAACGGTTCAGCTACAACCATTATCTGAACCATTTACAATCTTATGTGCAGATTTCAATATCATATATTGAATGGAACTTTGCTAAGTGCATTTCTGAAACACCTTCATATATACTGATTTCAGATCAGGATAGAGCAAGTCGAAATGATGACTGATGATGATTTCCGAAAAGTTGGTATCTGTACAATTGGAATGCGTTTGAAAGTAAAGCAAGCTTGCCGAAACATTTTGAAGGGTATGTATAAAATGAATGATTATAGAAATGAGCAGTGCTTTGTGAATAGGGGGCTTAATGCATTTGCGAAAAGTATCGACCTATGTCAGCCTGCACAGTCAGCAAAGGCTGACGTGGGCTAACTTTTTTGGCCATCTTTTAATCATTCTGCATCATGATTGAGTCGGTTATTTGACAAAACAGCTTTTAAGGATCCATAATTAGGTGATGGCTAGCCTGGTATGATGAATCAAGGAAGCCTGGTTTTGATGAATTAAGGAGATATGCATTAAGCCCTCTTTTGCCAGAGCATGGATGATATGGTATTAATTTACAAATTGCATTTGTATGCAAGTTTAAAGGAAGGGTAAGCCTAACTTGCATAGATTGTCTTATCATGAAGATTGCCCTCATTTCAAATGTAGGTAATCGGTCATATGATGCTGGAAAAGAAGCCATTTGAAATTTTTGGTAAATTTCTCTTCTTTACAGGATAAAGTCCATGATTTTGTTTTGATTTTTTTTTCAACTTGGACATATCGTTTGTGTCATGGATATGGAATCGGGTAGAATTTTTTCAATTGGTTCACGAATGTTTGTCTTACTTTGCTATAATGTTGTCTGCAAAATACTTGCAAAGCAAGATTCAAATTAATTGTGAAGAATACATTTTCCCTGTAATTTAAACTGTCCTGTGCAATAAACATGAATTTCTGTACCAAAGAAAAGTTAGAAGGGATTACATTGTTAAAAAAGGAGGAATCCTATTACTTGCAATTTGATATGTGTACAAGTGTTGGTATTGAACTTTTTAGCTTACCCGACCATGACATTGCCAAGTTTAGGTGAAGTATTGTGATTCACCTGTGGCATGTGTCTGTTGTCTTTCAACATTTTGTCATCCTTAATTGACTTGCTGGCAAACTCTAATGAAATTTCTTAAGAGGCATTCTACAAGTGCCCTCGCCCAGATTTTTTTCTAATCAGTTGAATCCATGCAGAATTCTGGTGGCTACAAAAAAGGAGACTTCTTTGCCAGACACAATAAGACATAGGTCTCCCAAATTTGGTATTTAACTTCATCTAGTGGACCTCCACTAAGAGTCTTCAAATTGTTGCTGTATGATCAAATATGGCCTCCACCTGGTGGTCAATAGATTAACAAATAACTGAGCCTGTGAAAAGTGGCTTAATGCATCTGCATAAATTGAAGACCAGAAGAAATATTCAAAGCCATCGCTGACCAGTACAAAGAGATGGTTCTTAATATATCATACAGAGCGGCAGAATAGCTGTTATACATGCAGAAAATCTACCAACAACGAAGGTTTGAACCCATGTTGACATGGATCAATCCACCCAAGTTGACACGGGTCAGAACTTTTAGAGACGCATTAAGCCCTGTTTTACAGAGCATGGTAAAAATGTATCTTTGTAGTGAATGAATCTCAGCATAAAATTACTGTATTTTTAGCGTCACATCACTTTGCATCAAAATCAATTTTTCCCGAAATGTTTGTCATACCACCACAAAATTGTAAAAATAAGAATGAAAATTCCAGAATAGGCTGCTTTACAATTACAGGAAATCCACAATCTGGAGTGGTCCAAAAATATGTGGAGCTCTCACAGACTACAAAGAAAAAAAGAACACGAAATGAAAAGCGAAACCTGAATAGAAATGAAAAATCAACAAGACGTTTATATATAGGATGGAAACACCAAACCAAAGCATCAGGTCCATTCAAAATCATCACTGCCAGCAAAGGTGGGGGACAAAGGTTGTTGGACGTTGACAAAGATACATCTTATTCTGAACTGGTTCAAATGATATGCAATTGCTATTTTCCTAGTGGCTATAGCAAATGGCAGGATTTGCATATAACTGATCTAACATACTTCATTGGAAACTACACTGGTGAACCATTGCCATCGATGGATGGGAACTTCACTTTTTCTAAGTACATGTCAATGCAAAGTACTTACCCAGTGCGATTATACCTTCACACTGAAATGGTATGTAAAATTATTTGTTTGTATTGATTTCTAAAGCTGTTTTTACAATTTAAGTCATAATACGGCAGTCAGCAACTGGATAGTAATTTTTTACTGGATATTAACATGAAGAAATTTGACTAAATGTTTAAAATGATAGTTGGAGTCTTAACTTTGAAAACTTGGAAAATCTTTCATATATCATAAAAAAAAGGCATAGATCATGCACGTAACATACCTGTAAGAAATACAAAAAAATTTATACCCCCCACAATGTAGTGGAGTGGGGTATACTGGAATCACCATGGCTATCAGTCCGTCTGTGCATCTGTCCATCATTGCATATTTCTTTGGCGAAATACTAATACAGTTTTAAGGTACTGAGCTGAAATTTACACACAGTATTTCTATATACATATGAAGTTGTGCATGTTAAATTTTCATGACCTTCCTGTGATGTGTTGCAGAATTATCTCCCCTTGAACTTTAAAATCCTTCGTTTCTGTGCTCTAGCTATAACCCTGAAACTTTATACGAGTGTTGCTCATGACCCAAGGAGGTCCTCTATTGGTCCTTCTGTCTGTATGCTTGTACATTACAGAAATATTTCCCCTTGAACTTTGCAATTTTTTTGTTTCTGTGCTATAACCCAATATCAGTTTGACCCTGAAACTTTATACAAGTGTTGCTTATGACCCACGGATGTACTCTTGCTGTCCATCTGTTCATTTGTCTGTTGCAGAATGATCTCTCCTTTGCAATTTTTCGTTTCTGTACTCTCATTCAAAAACTGTGTCCCATGACCCTGAAACTTTTTAAAAATGTTGCTCAAAACCCAAGGAGTGGCTTTATTCATCCATCCGTCTGCAAGATGCTCTACCCTTGAACTATGCAATTTTTAAGCCCCTGCTTCGAAAGATCAATGGTATATTGTTTTACCGATGTCCACCTGTCTGTCTGTCTGTCTGTCCAAAACTTTACCTAAAATCTTAACATTTTCCTGTTACTCCTAGATTTATTCAGTTACAAGGCTCATATTTGGTATGAAGGCACATCTCATCAATACACATCTGCTGGTACCAAGATCAAGGTCATTTGAAAAGGTCAAGGTCAAATATCAAGTTGATTTAGCTAGGTCACATTTCTCAAAAGATGGCCGTTTCGGGGGCATAATAGTGTTTCACAAACACATCTTGTTTGTTTCCATGCTCAAACTGAAAAAACCCTTTGACCTAGGACATTGAAACTTTATACATAAGTGTTGCTAATGACCAGTGGTGGTGCTGTATTTGTCCATCTGTCTGTCTGTCCATCCATCTATCCAAGACACAAGTTTTTACAGTGAAATACTTTGACAGTTTTTCTGGAGGTGCCCTATTGTTTTTGGTTCACATCAGTCCACTGACAAAACGCTTAGGTGGGTATTTACATCGCTTTTCGACAGGTCTAGTTGTGATAGTATTAGGCTGATAATATTACATATGATGATAAGTGAACTAGAGAAATATAGATAATAACATTTTATTGTGTTTTTGCATATGGAAATAGTTCTCATTTAGATATTAATATAGCAAAATCAACATAGTTACTTACCTAATACACTTTTGGGTGGAAAAAGTATGATAGCTACACTGTAATGTTTTATAGAAAGCATTTTACAAGGTTAAGGTCAAAGATTAAAATTACAGAACTCTTTTCCTCACAATGGATACTCAAGGTTAGGTCAGCGGTGAACGTTAAAGGTTTAGTCCTTTCAATTTCATGTCTGTATATTATAGATCTGTAGAATTGATCTCATGAAACTTTAGTGATGCGTTTCTATTCTTTGCACTATGCAGAACCTACATGTAAGGAAACCATGCTGGCTGAGGATCACTGTCACTAATATGCCTTATTGTGACAGATGCATGCAAGAAGTTTCCCATAGTTTCTCAGATATTTGGTTCTTAAACATAGGTATGAAGAAGTGGGCAATTATAATAAATAACAATATATATAAATATAAGCCATACTCTATGACAAAAGAGCTTAATGATAGATCTGCAAAAAGTACCAGCCGCTGTCAGCCTGGACTGAAACTATTCGCTTTTTGTGAATATTCTGCCTGTCAAAGGACTGTTCTACCTTGTTTTTCAGTCAGTTGTTGGACAAAATGGATTTTATGGCTTTATATAATATTGAGGCAATGTTTTGCTTGGTATAATGCGTCATGGAGATGCATTAAGCTACCTTCTCCAGGGTTATTTTCAAATTTGTACTCTAACAAACCAGAATTACATGTATCAGTGAAACATGGAATCCAGATGAAGAAATTAGAATGTAAAGATAGGGAATGTTTCTTTAAGTTGCATATGATTGGCATTAGTGATACATGTATTTTCATTTTGTTGGCAGTAAAAGTAAAATTGTTCTGTAAAAAGGTTCTATGAATACATGTCCTGTTTGTGTAATATCAGAAACATTGCAATATCTTTTTTCTGAAGCTGATGGAATGAAATCAGCAGCTTGCTCTTTATAAGAAAGGTTCTGATTTTCCAATATGACTTAGTCTGTGGAAATGATGGAAACACACCTTGTTTGTTCTGTAAGTTCTATCAAAATATTGAATGCCAGAAATTGCTCTAGCGGAAAAAAAAAACAGAAAAAAATAGAATGTCACATCTATAATTGTCAAGTGGAACATGATACAGAATTAATTTATCTAGGAACAAAATTTTCGTTTTGCTACTGTGCTCCCAGCAACATACAAATTTCAAGAACCTAAAAAGTTCATATTTCCTATACAATGTTCTGTTGTTTTGGTGTGGCAATTTTTTTGTTAAGCCACTTTGGGTGAGTGAGACATAGTTGTTGCAATGTCACTTCAGTGTATATACGTGCTTGCATTTATGAGCGCATTTATTCTTGCGTCTGTCTGTTCGGATTTCCCTGATCATATCTTCTGTATTTATGGATGGATTTCAAAATAATTTGGCACAATTGTTCTCTTCAATGACTAGATGCTCCATGTACAAGTTTCATTCACATAGGGTCAAGGTCAAAGGCGCTCCATAAGTTGTCCTTTGACAAACTCCTAGTTTTCATATTTTGCTGTTGGCAAAATAGAAATTGAATAGTTGTTTTTTTATTTTAATCGGTTTTTTGCCATTGATTGTTTCAGCTGAATGGAACATTATTGACAAGTACAGCTAATTATCAGTCAGACAGCAATGAGAGTTTGGCAAGTTTATCGGATATTATAGGCACAGACATGGTGAGGTCACAATCAATTACATAACCACAAATAATTGTCAGAATACTATTTTGCTCAGTTGACCATGATAGATGATTTTAGTATGTTCATACTGTAGCATCTTCATTTCCATAATGATCTTTTTTCAAACTTAACCACAATATTTATAGCTGTAAAGCATGTGATGTCAGAGTTAGATTGTGGTTGAAATTTTACTATTTGATCAGGCGTTACAGACTTTTGAACTAAGGTGAATGCTGTATTGGACTATATTATACGCCCACCTACAAAGTAGGGGTTGTACATGTACTGGTTTCACAATGTCTGTCTTTCTGCCTGTCAATCCAAATGTCCATCTTCGGTCTGTCCAGGTATTTCCTTTATGTGCTCTAACCCAGACACTGTTTGACCTGGGAACCAGAAACTTTAGTCTTGCCCTTGGCCCATGGAGGTGCACTAATGTTATGGGGTCACATGGTCAAATATCAAGTTTACTATACTCACCATATCTGTCTGTCTAGGTATTTCATTTAGTTAGGACTGTGAAACTTTACACAAATTTCTCCATGGCCCAAGGAGGCACCCTGTTGTTTATGGGTCAAAGTTCAAAGTATTTTGTTTCAGTGCTTTAACTCCGAGACCATTTGAACAGGAAAACTTTACACAAGTCTTATCCTTGGAGGAGCCCTATTGTTTTTGTGTCATATTGGTCAAAGGTCAAGTTTGTGTGAGAACTTTCTCTAACCTATAACTTTGAAAGCAATTTTTTGGCATGGAGCTGGTTGGGGTTATTTGTCGCCTTAAGTAACAGCTCTAGTTAACACTGCAGCATCTTTACGTTTTTTCACTATTTTCCTCAAAGACATTGACAATTTTTTAAGCCTTACTGTACACTGACAATTTTTTCAAGCCTTAGTTGCTTTTCAGAGTCTGAAAAAAGCTGAGTTCAACCTTTTAGGTCAGGAGTTGGATCCTGATCAAAATTATTAAAAAAAAATTACTATGTTAACTCTCTATAATCTGTATTCCTTCAGTGATCTTTTTCAAACTTGCTCACTATGTTCATCATAGGGATGGGAACAAGTACGAATACTGGTTTTCCAATATCCATTTTCAGTTTTCAAATATATTCTAACACTTGTACATGGAATTCTAGGGCTCAATATCATTTTAGCGCAAATGGAAAATACGACCTAACAATTGTTTAACACAAAATCTGCACATCAATTTAGCGTAGTATTGAAAATTGCTCATCTGTTTAAACCAGGCAAATACTTTTATGAAAATGAGATTTTTGGACAGACCAGACCCTGGTGGTGAAATTGACAGAGTTAGTTACTTGAAGGCAGTTAGTTACAAGAATCTCCCCCCCTGAATTGTAACATCTCGATTATTTTACTGTACTTACTGCTTTAATAACTTAGACTGTAACTACTTTTTAAATGAAAGAAATCTGTTTTATTGTAACATTTTAACACATTTTACTTGTAAACGGAACTTTTAAAAAAAAAAAGAAAAAAGTGATTCATCCTGCTTGTCCTTCCTCCTCCTCTTCTTGTATTCTATGGCTTATTTAAACAGAAAAACAGGTTATGCACTAAAATGATATCTGAAATTTTGCGCAAATCGATAAATAGGGTTTTGGGAAATTCTTTAGAAATCTGCACTAAATCGATAGGTTACATACCGCTAAAATGATGGCCGTTTGCGCTAAAATGAAATAACACCAATTCTAGAGTTATAATGTTTCTTTGTCTAAAATTTGAATATCAGAATACTGGCACTGGAAGATCTACCTTTATCAAATTACACATTTACATCAGACAAGTTCACTATCAAATTTAAGAACCTAGATAGACAACATTAGAGAATGTGAAATAAGTTGCACAGATATAATGTACTTTTCTTCTACTGTGAACTGTTCTTTCTGCTGGTATCATAGTAACAGAGCAAGATCAAAGTATGCTGAGTTCAGCCGTCTCATTTGCCATAAAATTACTATAATATACTTGCAATGATTAACTCATCGAAAGAATTTTAGGTTTTAACTCTAGTGTTTGCAAAATATTTGAATTGATTTATCATTTATATAAGGTGTTTGATGAATGTA
This sequence comes from Tridacna gigas, assembly GCA_945859785.2. Taxonomy (NCBI): domain Eukaryota; kingdom Metazoa; phylum Mollusca; class Bivalvia; order Cardiida; family Cardiidae; genus Tridacna; species Tridacna gigas. The sequence goes on from OX244029.2 coordinate 37,018,079, forward strand.
AAACAACAGGGGCAGCAACAGCAGAAGTCAGCCTAATGTATATATAGACAAAGTTGGTAAATTCAATGGCATAAAATATGATGGGTTAATATATTAGTCGTAAGTCTACATTTCTTTATTAGAAGCCGTGGCATGTCAGTTGCAGCATCTGCACCATTGTAGTCATGTAAACTGGTAATTATCATTATTATCACTCAGGACCCCACAGAATTGACTGTTCCTCCATCAACAGCTGTGACAACCCAGCTGTCAACAGAAGCTACATCCCAGTGCCCATCAATCCAGTCAGCTAGTTCTTTAGAAAACTACCACTATGTGCCAGCAAACACTCCAACTGTCCAATTGCGACTTCCACGGCGTAGCTTGTCTTTGGTATGTGTCATCATCATTCATGAGATGTTTGTAGAAGTTTTTTTTTTTTTTTTTTTCAAAACAAGCAATTAACGAAGTTAATTGGTCAAATGTGAAACATTTGTGTGACTAAACAATTTTACATTTTTCATTGTTGGCAATAAGGTTGTTAATAGCTTTGATAATAATGGAACTTGCTCAGAATGTAATGTAACTGAATCAGAATTCAATGAAAGTTAATCAGAATGTTTGTCTCCAACATTTCTGTGCCAGACTTGAATCTAGCTAGTGGGAGATGGAACTCTACATGTAGGTTCCTTTTTAAAGCTTTTAAGGCTACAGTTTGATCAAACCTTGGTGAAACTTACGAAAAGATTTTTGTCAATATCCCATGAATTTTGTTCAACAGTTTTAACAGCTTAAATCATATCACGCCTGAGCATTGGTATTTTACAGACGTCTTGTTTCATTACTTTGGTATTACATGTATTTTAAATTTCAATTCATTCAACACCCACTTCATTTACTTTTGGCAATTTTGAGCATTACCTGTGAATTTTCCAAAGCTATTTGATATCAGTTAATGCATACTTATTGGTATAATTTATGTATGAATTATTTCTATATTTCAGAGCAGGCAAAGACAACCAACCATTTCAGACAGGACCAACACCAATGTGAATACCTGCAGGTGAGGCTTCTATCTCTGTTAATTAGTAGGCATTCGGTCTATGTCATTTTAGTATGTGATACAAAATATTCATGGGATCAGTGCATGAAGTTAAATATTGCATACCAGCAACTTTAAACCCTTTACTGTCATAGTGGTAGAGGTCCTGTGTGGCTTAGTGGTAGAGAGTATGACTTGTAATTTGGTGACCCCAGGTTTTCTGGAAGTGTCCTTTGGCAAGACACTTTAGAGCCTAGTATTGGTCAGTCATAGTGGTCCCAATTAAGTTGTTCTGGACTTTAGCAGTAGCACCTGCCAGGCTAGCTCAGAGGTTGGTCAATCTGACTCATGACCTGGTAGTTTTGAGTTAAATACCTGGTTGAGGCAAACTTTCTTTCAGATGATCTTTTGCCTCTCATCTTTGCTGCAAAGAAGGTCATAGCTTTGTCAGTACTATTGTGAGAAAACTAAGAAACACATAAGGAGTTGCACTGACCATGGTAAAATGACCTCAGCTGTTGAAAACAGCCCTATACTCCAATACAAACATAAAAATTAGTCATTGTCTGAAGGCTTCAGTGCTTTAATTCATGCATGTTATATTCTGTGCTATCATGAATTATCCATACTTTAATGACAGTAACAGTTTTCCCTTTCTTCATTTAAATTAAGGCTTCAGTTCATACCTCAGTGAGTTTTTAAGATTAAGATAGAAATTTTATCATGTCGTTGAGGGCAATTTGATAAGGTTTCTCACTAATCTGTGTAACTGTTTAACTCTTTACCACACAATCCCGACTTTTAACGACTCCGAGAAAGAAGCCTTTTGAAAACATTGTGGGAAAAGGAGAAAATGCTGGTAACCAGCATTTTCTCCTTTTCCCACAGTGTTTTCTACCCTTCCTACCCCAAATTTTAATTTTTCAGTTCCCTTTGTTTTGTTGTCTGCATATGCTTTCAATTTGGACCAGTCTAAAATTTTCTTGTCTGGTAAAGAGTTAAGGTTAAGTGTTGAACTTAACAGGCAATATATGAGGTTAATTCTTTATAAGTGTTCAAGGATTTTTTTTATAGAAATATATATATATTCATAACATGTAAAACATTTATATTCTAAATTTGAAGCAGTTTAGAATCGGAGATTTTTCCCTTTCTTTATGGAGTTGGGTTAATTTATTTTTTGTTTTTGGTCAGTCACATCTGGCTTTGTCCCTTGATATTGATTGAATAAGGTAGGTTCACCAAACTGAAATGTTTGTTTTGATAAGTTACTGTTTTTCCAGGGTACAGATTTTGTATTGGAGCACTAACATCTGTGTTAGGGACCCTTAAAATGTTTTTTTTTTGCTCTTTTGGTCAAGTGCAAGAACAGCTTTTGTAATGACCTGGCTTCTATAGTCTGTCCATTATCTTTTTTCTTACATACACATTAAAGGCTCTCTTGTCTGACTGCACAGATACTCTTATGTGATCAAACACTTGAACATGGGAATTTTCGGTATGATTCATATGAAACTTGAACAGATTGTTTGTATCATAGACATTACTGCTATTGACACAGAAGAAAGTATATCTAAAGTTTTTGGAAAAGGAGACATATGAAACTGACTTTTTCTGGTTACTGCGCAATGCCATGCAGCAGTTCTGCATTACACTGTAGAGTGACTTGTAGAATGACTCGAGCCTTTGATGACCATTCTGTTTACGTTCCTTTTGTTCTTTTCACCAACTAGTTTTGCATGGAATAATATGTACAAATGCTCTTAAGTGTTGTATCAATCATGTTAATTAATATTTATCAAACTAGGGCTTTGCAATTTTCAGTGAAAGTGAACATCAACTGGATGTTGTGGAAGTATTGGACAGTGAGGATGAGGAACTGCAAAGGGCTCTGTTGGAAAGCTTTGATCCTCCTGAAGTCAATGAACCTGATATTAAGTAAGTTGATTCTCAGCTAAACTGTTTATTAAAGATTTCTGAAAAACACATAAAAAAATCATATTGTTATAGCTGCCTTGTGCTGAAGTTATACTTTGACAGGGATGTTAAGGCATGCAGATGGCAGTTATGGGAATACTAGTAGAAGTAGACATTATCTTTTGTTCCGTGTGGAACCAATGTATGTGTTGCCATATAGCCTTGTCTCCAGAGATCTTCAAATGACACCTTTGGCTAAATTGACCACTACATTGTAGCAGTCTTATCAAAAGTGGCATCTATTTAATGGAAATGTTACAGGCTCAATAGCAGCCTAAACACAGATGCAGGTGTTAAGATGCATCCAAATTCAGATTGTTCCATGTAAAAGTATGGCAATTATTGTGAAGATGACAATCTTCATTTGTATTGTAAAGTCCATGTATTAGTCACTGGCCAAAAAGGAAATTCAAAATCAGATGCAACTAAAAGATAGACTTGGTAAGTTTTATTACTAGTCTTGAAATAAACTTCTTTGCGAGTAGCTAACACTTGGACTGATTGTTCAACAACCAATTGTTGTCTTCCTAATAATGTCCATATATCTAGATAATGTGATTTATAATTGAATGCATTTTACAATGGCTTTGTTTACATTTGGGAGTTATTGTAATTTTAACTTATAAAATGGGTTTGATATAGAAATGTAAAACTGAAATGGTTGCTTAAAATTCTCTTAACTCACAATGTTGTGTATACACAGAAACATGAGAGGAAATACTAATAATAGAATTCTAGTGACCCGACATATGGCACCATGAAATGACTATGGCAGTGTTAAACAATATGATTGGTCAAAACATTACAATAAAGGGTTAAAATCTTTAAATAATTTACTCATGAATTGTACAAGCATTTGTGAACTGAGTTTGTGCTTTTTGTCTAGTAACTAGTTTGGGTGTAAATGACGTGTGACCTTCGTGTATATTAGCATTTATTATATGTTGGCAAAAATCTGTTTTTATACAGAACCGACTTTGATGCTAAAAGTGGCATAAATGAGATATTAAAGACATATCAGCAAGAGAGGGTGAATGAAGATACTGTTATGAAGCTGCTCATTCTGCGAAGTAATGTTCTAGAGACAGCCTTAAAAGGTCTAGACAGAAAAGCTATCAGTCTAAACTCCAGATTGTACATCAGATTTTCTGGAGAGATAGGGGAGGATCAAGGGGGACCAAGACGGGAGTTTTTTAGGTATATTTTAAATTCTTTTCTACTGAAGATGTTACATTGTTTCAATAGCCATGCAAAATCTAACCAATCATTTTGGCCTTTTTTCCTGACTTACACTGCCATTTTGACAAAACTGTAAATTTGACTTGGCCATACTGGTTAAACATTTAGAGATAGGCTGTCATAACAGTTGCAGATTTGTTATAACTTTAATATTTTAGCTTCTTGGTGATCTTTACGTGTGATACATTCACCCAAAATAGATTGTGTATTTTTGAAATATCTTTATGTTGTTCAAATAGAATAATTTGTTCCAATCAATCCAACTCCTACTCCTATGGCATTGGGATTCATATTCCATTCTAAGTAGAGTTCTTAAGCATACCTAGAATGCTAAGCATTCCTGCTCCCACTATTTCATTTAAATATTATTATTTAATAATACCTCTCCATAATAGTAAACAGGAGGGTAAATAGGAGTCACTGTGTCTGTCTGTTCATCTGTTCATCCATCAGTCAGCCTGTAGCTTTTTTGTTTGCACTGTTTCTCAGTTACGAATGCCAATTGTAATGAAACTTACTGGATATTTTAATTAGTAAGCGAAGATGTGCATATTGTATTGTGGTTGTAGTTGAATAAGTTTTTCATGAGTTATGGCTCTTTGATGTATTTATTTTTGTTCTTGCTGTTTCTTAGATACTAACATGCAGATTTTAGGGAAACTTCATATAAATATTTATAAGCAATCAAAGATATGCATATAGCATTTTGGTCATGATTGAATTAGTTTTTCAAAAGTTAATGGGTCTTTTATGCATTTATCAATATTCAAGTCATTACAAGTCACTCCAGGTAGATACTCTGTGACAAGGAGCAATATTTTGGCAAAGACTAATCTGGGGTATCCATCATCTTTAATGATAGTTCTAGTTACACTGGCCATCTTGTTATCTATACATTAATCATTCAGGCCTTTATTGTATTGTACCGGGGTGGGAAATTGGATATGTTACTATGATTTTACTTCTTCAAGTGATTTTTAAATCTAAAGCTACAGAAAGTATTTTATTAAAATCTTACTGGTGTGTCAACCAATCACTTATCAAATTCTGATAGCTTTACACATGTGCTCACAACGATGCTGCAACCTTTTTCTTCAGTATTTAAACCGATTCTCTAGCATTTCTGACCCTCCTGACAAACTATCAGTTCATTATGTTCCTCGCTGTACATCATGATCATACATTTAGCTTGTCTATTTTACATAAATGCTATGATACATTCTTCGTTAAACCATTGATTTACCCTGAATGAAATCGTAAACAGCTAAAAAATAAATCAATTTATCCAAGCCTAGTAAAATGGCAGACAAAAATCCCTTTATGCCTAATATTGAATGATCAGAGGCATGAAATTTTACTTCAGTTTATCCATCTGTCTATATTCAAAACTTAACTTCTGGAGGTTTAACTTTACAATGCTCATATTTTATATGCATTTAGCTTTCATGAATATATCATGATTGAGGTTTCATGAGTTCATACCCCATCTTGGCCAACATTCTTTCTGCCAAGCCCCATAGCTCAGTCGGTAGCGAACAGGACTTGAGAACAGGAGGTTGCTGGTTTGATCCCGAGCTCTGCCAATATTCTTTCCAAGGATTGAAGATAGTTATTGTGATAGGATTCATTCCACTCTCACCGTTGTCCATTGTTTCGACAATGGTTATTTTGAAACAAACAAGTAGCCTAATAATGGTAAAAAGAATTCCATGAAAGCATGGATAGGTGCATTGGCCACTGCAATGTAACTGAAATATCATTGAAAATGGGCTTAAAAACCATTCAATCAATCAACCAACATACTTTCTGACAGTTACCAAAATTCAATGTCACTCAACTCATATTTCTTTCATCTACAATACATTTGTGGAAGATTGTTGTACTTTCAGGTTTTTGAGAATTGAAGTAAATGTGTAGGCATAGCTAGAACAATTGCATGTCAAGTAATGAAGCAGTAACTGTTCTGGAGAATAGAAACAGGTTTCTGCAGTGCAGAGTAATATTCTGATTTATGTCTTTGTATCATAGATTGGTGATGAAGGCCCTTCAAGAGTCAAGGTTTTTTGAAGGACCTGAAACTGGAAAAATCTTCACACATACGTTGTCATTGTTGGAAAAAGGACATTACCGCCTTGTAGGGAGACTAGTGGCCATGTCTCTGGCACAAGATGGTCCGGGTCTCCATTTCCTTTCTTCTAATCTGTATGACCTCATGGTTGGAAAAAAAACTCAGTTGAAGGAAGTCGAAAGCATACTCCCAGAAAACACAAATCTCATGATACAACAGGTAAGGCTATATGGTAATAAGGTTTAGTTTCGCAACCAACTAATCCATTACCACACAATCCCTACTTTTGACGCCCCTGAGAAAGAAGCCTTTAGAAAACATTGTGGGAAAAGGAGAAAATGCTGGTAACAAGCATTTTCTCCTTTTCCCACAGTGTTTCTACCCTTCACAAAACAAATTTCAAATTTTCAGTCACTTTTATTTTGTCCTCTGCAAATGCTTTCGATTTGGACAAGCCTAAAATATTGTGGTTTGGTAATGAGTTAAGGCCAATCATTCCATTTGACCATGGAAAGTTGGTCTTATCTAGAGTACTTAAGTATTTTATTGCATCAAGGTTACATTGCACTCAGAAGTTGAAAAGAAAAGACTTTGGGTGTTCTTGTTTATAACAGACAAACAAACTTTTTATGTATTAATGCTCTATTGATTGTAGGCCATAGGAGGCTGTGGATGCTGACTTGTCTGTTGTCTGACTGTCATTGACTTTTTTCTTCTTAACCCTTTCCCAAACGACAAATTTTGGACTCTTCCAAACCAAAAGAGTTTGCAGACGACAATTTAGATTTGGAGAAAATGGCAGGAAGTTCTCAAAAAGGGTAGAAAACACTGTGGGAAAAGGAGAAATTGCTTGTTACAAGCAATTTCTCCTTTTTCCACAGTGTTTTCAAAAGACTTTTACTGCAGACACGTAAAAACCAGGGCTTGTTTGGGAAAGGGTTAAGAGCCTAGAGCCTTCATTCCTCATCAAATCTTTACCAAACTTACACATTGTATTGATGTCTGGTTCCTTTTGAAAGTGAGCAAATTTGCATCATTAGGTTAAGAGTTACATGCCCTTGAATTTTAACTATAAAACTATTTCTTACGATAGTAACTATTTACCAAATTTTTTACTTGTCCAAATTCAAAGCACCTTCAGATGACAACATAAATGTGATAAAAAAATTACAAATTCTTTATGGAAGGTTAGAAAACATTTTGAGAAAATGAGAAAGAATTGGTTACCAGCAATTTCTCCTTTCTCCACAATGTTTTCAAAAAGGCTTCTTTTCCAGGGTCCGATTTTGTGGTAAAGGATTAAGAACTTACAGCCTTTATGTTTTTACCAAAGTTTAACACTCACACAATTGGCAGATAGTCATGAAAGCTTGCTTCCCTTTGGAAAATGTGCAAAACTGAATGGCTGGATCTAGAGATCACCTTTGATTTAAGAAAAATGTTTTGAGCTTGTTGAGAGCTACAGCCTTCATTTCCCATCTGATCTTTACCAAATGTTCTTGGTGTATTGATATCCATTAGAGCTCAGCTCCTTTAGAAAATGAGTGGTATTGTTTGTTGGTACACAAATTCTGCTTTTAGATCCCCAAGGGTGGGGGGGGGGGGGGGGAGTATAATAGAGTTGCCTCCTCCATAGAGTTGTCCATGCATCCTTGAATGTATTTAAACCTTATCCATAGCATAAGCTCCAAACTATAATGTAATTGGCTTTCATACTTCAAATAGAGATAAACCACATTGAGGACAAGTGCAGTGTGCAAGATCTGTAATTGTTCTTGGTAATTTTATTGTTATTGCCCTTGCTAAATTTACAATTTGGATTGTCTAAAATATAATTTCCATGGTGTAAAAGCTACTGACAACATGTACATAACTTGCCAAAATTTTGACTGCTATGTTTAAACATTAAAATGGTTGCCCTTTTGCAGTGTAGAGGTGCTGATGACCCTTGCAAGGAGGACTCATTCCTTGAGATGTATGGTGACCAACTGTTGGACATGGGAATTACAAATGTATATCAAATGGCCAGAAAGGACAAGGAAACTTTAATTGAAATGATAAAGAAACATCACATATACTACAGGTATCTGTTCTTGCACCAATTTAGGATAAAAGAAAAAAAACCAGAAACTTTTACTAGAGTTATCTCCTGTTGAACTGAGAGCATTTTTGTTAAGTTGCCAGTTTCTGTCAAAGTACTGGTGGGGGTATTAGGTACTATTCAGTGACAGCTCTAGTTTTTTCATGGAACCGGGAAAAAAATGCATCTCCATTGATAGATAAATTATAAAAATGTGGTTGATTGCCATTTTCTACTCAAACAACATCATTTTAATAAGTGGAAAAAGAAATGTGTTCTCCTGCGGCAGAAACAAGCATGACTTGTGACATCAGGTGATACAGAATCATAAGTGTTATTGAAAACTAAGATGGTCTAGAATAAAAGGAATGTCACCAACTTATTTCAGTGTACAACTATCCATAACTACATTTTCCAGGATATCAGGAGAAATATTGCAATTCACCAGTGGGATGAACGATGTGAATAAGGCATGGGACATGGTCACTTTGCATGCAGACCTTTTCAAGCCAATCTTCTGCTTCAAGCCCAAAGAGATTGTAGGAGAAGATATGTTGAAACTCTTTAAAGTCAACTACAGTGAACCAGGTTCCAATAACAGAGCTCTGGAAGATGTTTCCATATTTGGATGGGAAATGTTTCTTCAATCTATCGAAGGTAAACTGGGAACTGCAAGAATAACAAAGTTTTTGTCATTTTTATAAAGCCTGAAGGGTCATATTATGTAATACCCCCGGTCATTCGTCCATCCATCTGTTACCAAAATCATTTATGCACAACCTCTCCTACAGTTTCGATAGGAATTATTTGAAACTTCCCACAATGAATTTCCATCATGTCTAGTAGCTATCTTTTCACTTGGAATTTTTGTTCAGGCCATAACTTCCTAACTATTAAAGGTATCAACTTGAAACTTCAAAGATTGATAGTTGATAGAACACATTATGAAAAAGTGCAGTGCACGTGAACCATAACTCTGCTAAATTTACTTTTTGAGTTACTGCCCTTTGTTAATTTTCAGTTTGAATTTTTGTCTGGGCCATAACTTCCAAACTATATAAGCTATTGATTAGAACTTCATACACTAATAGAAAACACTATGGAAAAGTGCAGTGCACAAGAACCATAAATCTGCCAAATTTATTTTTTGAGTTATTGCCCTTCGTTAATTTTCAGTTTGAAACTTCAATGACTAATAGAACACTTTATGGAGAAGTGCATTGCACAAAAACCATAATTCTGCCATCCTTTTTTTGTGTTATAGCCCTTTGTTAGTTTTCACTTTGAATCTTTGTTTGGGCTAGATCTTCCTAACTATAAAAGCTATCAACTTGAAACTTCATACAAAATTTACCTTTACCAAGGACTAACATTGTTTCCCCCAAATTCAAAGACTATGCAGGCCACAAAATAATTGAGCCATGCTCTGGCATATGGGGGTTGAATGCATCTCGGTAAGGGGATGAACCAAACAAGCATCACATAGCTGTGGATCCATGATATCAATTGTGTCTAAGAACCAACTGGTATATGAGCTACACTGATCCTCTGACTTGCTGATAATTGACCAAAAGTAAAATGTTTTGGCCTTTATCCATGAAGGCTAGTCTAAGTCAGAACTTTTTGCAGATGTGTTAAACCCTTTTTCACAGAGCATGGTTCATTTAAATGTGGGAATTGAGGTTAATGCTATGAAAGGGCTGAAAAAAATGTGGGGAAATTATGATTACCAGAATTTTCTCCATTTCATACAATATCTTCTCTTTCAGGGTTGTTAAAATTTGAAAAGTGTCAAGGGTATAATACGTTGGCCTTTGATCTTCATTTTTAGCTCTACTGGCTGAAAGCCAGCAGAGCTTATGTCATGGCATGGTTTCTGTCGTCCGTACGTCTGTCTGTCTGTCCATCCATCCATCCATCCGTTAGTCTTTTTCTTGTTTATGCGATAAAGTCTACATTTTGGGTTGGATTTTTGTGAAACTTGCACAGTTTGTCCATCTCATCAATAGCTTCAAGCCTGTTGATTTTGAAGAAAATCGGACAATCAGTAAGGGAAAAGTAGCCATTTTAAGTTGAAAATTTGCATTTCTTGTTTACATGATACAGTCTGCATTTGTGGTAAGATTTTTGTGAAACTTGCACAGTTTGTCTATTTCATCAACAGCTTGAACCCTATTGATTTTGAAATAAAATCTGATAATCAGTAAGGGAAAAGTAGCCATTTTAAGTTCATAATTTGCATTTCTTGTTTATGCGATAAAGTCTGCATCTGTTGTCAGATTTTTGTGAAACTAGCATAGTTTATTTATATCATTAATGGCCTGAACCCTATAGATTTTGAAATAAATTTGACAATCAGTGGGGAAAAAGTAGCCATTTCAAGATATCTTTTTCTTAATTACTTTTTATACCCCCCACTTCAAAGAAGTGGGGGTATACTGGTTTTGCTCTCTTCATCTGTCCTTCTGTCCATCGGTAACCAATATTTTCCATGGCACTTTTCTCAGCAACCATGCAGCACAGCCACTTCAAACTTCGTATGGTGCTTGCTAGGGGTCCCACACATCGCTTACCAAATTCATGTCCGCCAGTTATCTACTTCCTGTTTTACAGCTTACTTTAGTTTCAGACATAGCATGGTCAAGTACCAAATTTTCGTAGCACTTTTCTCAGCAATCTTTTGAAAATTAGCCTTCTGTAGCTAAACACAGTTTGAAGTTCTTATCCAATGAAATGGAATTCACATGCTTATGTTTTATAAGTGCTTTCCTTCACACTGAAATTAACTGGCCAGTCAATGCCAGTACAGCAATTCCGGCCCTCAAGGACCTCTAATTATAGCATTTCTTGCCTCAAGGAAGTACTTGAAACACGGTATGCATATTTTGTTGCAATATTGGGGAGTTCGACATTCATTCCTATTTCAATCACGCATATAATTTCTGCTGCACTACTATTTTCCTCTTCTGATTTTTTTCCCTCCCTTGGGGACTAGCAGTGGAATGGGCGTATCTTTTGACAATTTGCCATTTAAGAATAGTTTCAATATTTAGAATATTCTAAAGCTTAGACGGGTTGGTGAATATATACTTGAGCCTTTGGAAGAAAAATTGAGAATAGTTGTTAGAATAAGCCCAAGAACATTCTTAAGAATGGTTTGGTGAATACTGGCCTGTTCTTCTACCTGTTGTATTAGCGATTGTGTTTACTTGTATATTGAAACAAAATTGACAAAATTGATTTGTTTTCCTTTTTGGAACACTTGTTAGTAGAACAGACTTTATTCATAAAATACACAGACGGATACACCACATATTAAATTGTAAAGCATTGAAAATGTAGTTTTAATGTTTTGTGGTAATCAGGTTTTTTTCTCTTTTGTTTTTTTCATTTTTAGATGGGGACATTGAAGTCACTTTTTCTGAAGTTCTTGTTTTTGTGACGGGGGCAGACCACATTCCACCATGTGGATTTTCCAAATTGATTGATGTGGACTTTTATTCTTGTGAAGGCCGACTTCCATCTGCATCAACTTGTGCTCTTCAGCTGTGGTTGCCAAGGGTTACAGATCCTGATAGAGTATCAAGTGCAATGTTCAGAGCATTGAAAGAGACCTGCGGGTTTATGAAAGTGTAGTTTTTTCTGTGTGTTTTTAAAATTTACTGTTAATGATTGTTTTTACTGATGACTGAATATTGTTTATTAACCCTTCATGTCAAATAGACACATTTGTATGTCTCATCAGAAAGATGCTCTTGAAAACCTTGTAGGAAAAGGAGAAATTGGTGAGAATGAGATATTTTACCTTTACCCATAATGTTTTCTCTTCTGTCAAAGGTCTCTTCTCAAATTTTATTAGTCCCGTACCGGCGAAGCCGAAGGGAACCTTAGGTTTGCACTCCATCCGTCTTTCAGTCTGTCTGTCTGTCACTCTGTCAGTCCGGCAAATCGGTTTTCCAGATGTTTTTTTTCCTACATGCAGGCAGACATTGAGCAGGACTTTGGTGTGTAAATTAGCCTCTGTGAGTTACAGATCAAGTCTGACTTTTGTTCCAGTCAACTGACTTTTGATGAAATTACGGGCCTTGGACTTAGAAATTTTCACAGGGAAAAATAAAACTATTCTTTCTACCTGATTTGAGGTATTCCATTTATATTTGGTGTGTGGGTCTGTCAAAAGGAGTTCCAGTTCATGTCAAGTTTCGTTCCAATTAATTGATTTTTTTTACTGAGTTATGGGCCTTGAACAAGTGAAATTTTTCCAAAATTGCATTTTTCCTATGCTTCTAGAAAGAATTTCGGGGAAGCATACTGTTGCCAGGTTATCTGCCCGTCCACTCCATGAAATAAAAAATTCTTGTTTTAGGTTACATTTATTTTTGTCACTTGCAATCCCCCTTCAACTTGGACCAGTATGAAATTTTTTTGTCTAGAAAAGGGTTAAATACCTTAATGATTAGAGATGGAATTAATCATTTGTTTTGGTTCAGTGCCTTGAACTTAAAACAGTATAATGCGGTTAGGGGACTTGGTGTTACTTTCAGTACTCTCAGACTGCTTATTTCTTCAAATGCGGCACAAGAAGTCAGTGGTTTAGAAAGAAAGTTGTTAGTACTGGTGTGCGAAAGCCAGGAAATGCATGCTTAGGTGCACTGCTACAGGTGATAAGACCTTCGCTGTTAAAAACAGAATTTAACTCCGATACTAACCAACAATTCTTCATTTACTTTTTGTTTGGATTATTAGAAACAGGTGTTCAATCAAGGATAAAGGTAAATGGACAAATGTATTGTGAAGTGTGCTCTATTGATATTTCTGGTTTTTTTTTTATTTCAATCCATAAGTTAATGGTATCTCAATGTTTACAGAATTGTTGCACATACATGTAGTACTTTGACTTTTAGTTATTTGGATTTGGGCTCCGAGAATGGACCATAACAATCACTAATTTTTAGCTCCATTGGCCAAAGGCCAGCGGACTTATGTCATGGTCTGGTGTCCGTCCGTGCGTCTGTGCTTCCGTGCATGCATGTGCTAACTTTTATTTCAAACATCTTCTCTGAAACTACCCATCCAATTTTGATGAAACTTCACGGGAATGATCTTGCCATGGTCCTCTTCAGAATTCCTTGAAAGGATTTTATTCCTTCAAAAACTCTGGTTGCCATGGCAACAAAACTGAAAAAAAAAAATTGAAATTTTTTAAAAATCTTCTATGAAACCATAAGACCTAGGGCTACCAAATTTGGCATGTAGCTTTATCTCGTGGACTTCTACCAAGTTCCTTCAAGTAATAGCCCTCGGGTCAAAATTGGCTCCGCCCCGGGGGTCACAAGTTTTATATGGGCTTATATAGGGAAAACTTTAAACTCCTTCTGATACCTAGCCATAGGGCCTAGGGCTACCAAATTTGGCATGTATCTTTATTAAGTGGTTGTCTACCAAGAGTGCCCAAATGATAGCCCAGGGGTCAAATTTGGCCCAGCCCCGGGGGTCACAAGTTTTATATGGGCTTATATAGGATTAACTTTAAAACTCTTCTTGTACCAAGCCATAAGGCCCAGGGCTACCCAATTTTGCATCTAGCTTTATCAAGTGGTTGTCTACCAAAGGTGCCCAAATTATAGCCCTGGGATTAAATTTGGCCCCATGGGCTCATATTAAGAAATTTTTAAAAATCTACTTGTACCTAGCCATAAGGCCAAGGACTACCAAATTTTGCATGTAGCTTTATGTAGTGGGCTTCTACCAGGAGGGTCAAAACTATAGTCTTGGGGTCAAGTTTGTCCCGACACCAGGGGTCACAAGTTTTACATGGGCTTTTGTGGTTAAAACTTTCCAAGTCATCTTGTTACTAATCATAATAAAGACTAAGGCTACTAAATTTAGCCCTGTCTCATGGGTTTCATGTTTTACAGGGTCTTTTATTGAGAAAACTGAAAATCTTCTTGTTTATAACCTCACATTCTAGACACATATTATTTGATATGGGGCTTTATCTTGTGGACCTCCACAAGGTTTCAAGTAATTATAGCTTTGTTGTCAAAATTGGCTTTGCCCGGGGGTCACAACTTTCTCGTAGGATTTTATCGAAGAAAATTGTATGTTCTCAAGTTTGAAACCAACTGGCCTAATATTGTAATGTAAAGCTTGTAGTGTTTATGCTTATTAGCCAGTGGAGCAATACAGGGCCATCATGGCCCTCTTGTTTTGTGTAGTTACTTCGCATAATTCTCCAAAATGACTTATTGGATTTCAGAATTAAGTACGTCTTTTCCTTGTTCAGGCCTTTTTCAGATTTTTCACAGAAATTTTGATCACATATGTCCAACATGTAATGCAACTAAAGAAATCTTTTCAAAATCACTCATTGGATATCATTTGGATTATGCCCACTTCAAAAAAAGTAGGGTATATTACCTTACACATGTTGGTCGTCAGTCAGTTGGTTTGCTGTAACCTTGTCCAAGTGATAACTAGACAAAGGTTTGACATAGTTTTTTTTTTCTTCAAATTTAATGAAGATATTCACCTTGGGATGTAGATGATCCCTACTGATTTTTAGGTAAATTAGTTCAACGTCAAGGTCACAGTTCTTATCCTGATGATAACTAGACACAGGTTTGACATAGCTTTTTCAGTTTTGGTACAGAGATTAACCGTGTAAATTATCTCAGTTGATTTAGAAGTCAATTGGTCAAATGTCAGTCACAGTATTGTTCGAAAATGTGGTTGTAGGGGGGTATTTCTTTTTACAGACATCTTTTTGGAAATGAATGTTGCTGTTTTTACAATTAAGTTGTTATGATGTAAAAAAAAATGAAAAATAGCAACTGTTACGAAACAGGTCCTATTAGGCATTGTAATGTACTGTACTGTCATTTCAAGGTGCCACAGTCACTTTTACCAATAGTATTGTTCAGGTATGTTTTAATGTTACGTAGTATACTCATACTACCGTAGAAATAAAGGGGTATACTGTTTTCATATCTTTCTGATGTCCATCTGTCTTTAACCCTTAAAGCGCTGGAACCAACTTAGCTTGTTTTTGTGGACAGTGTAGATCAAGATCAGACTGCACAGAACGTGCAGTCTGATCTTGGATCTACACTGTCCACCATTTTGTAATATACTCTGGCCAAAAAAACTTTGTTACAGTAATATTTCAGATGTTTTTCCTATTTAAAAATGTCTCTTGTATTAATTCAACACTTTAAGAGTTAAACAAATTTCCGTACTCTTATGGTTTGACCTATAGAATTCAAAATTTATGGAAGTGTTACTGAGGACCAACTTTATTGTTTTGGGTTCACAAAGTTCTCAAGTTTAAGGTCACTGATAAAACCTTTTTGAAAAAAATCATTTCCATGTTGTAATGTCATAGCTAATTGACCCATGGCAAACTTCATGCAAGTGTTCCAGGGTCTATATTCACCAATCATTCTTAAAAAAATTCTTGGTCTTGTTCTCTAGATATTTCTATATTTAGAGGCATTTGAAAGTAACACTACTTCTGATTGGCTAAATCATTATGGTTTAGCCAATCAGAAGTTGTGTTACTTTCACAATTACCAAATGTTGGAGAATAAGACAAAGAACGTTCTTGAGAATGCTTGGTGAATACAGATGACTGAAATAGGAATCCCGTTGTTTTATCCTTACCACACAGTCCCGACATTAACGACGCTGAGAAAGAAAGCGTTTGAAAACATTGTGGGAAAAGACGTTAACAATCCCGAGAAAGAAAGCTTTTGAAAACATTGTGGGAAAAGGAAAAAATGCTGTTTTCAAAAGTCATGAATTTCTGATCCATCAAAACTTGCTTCAGTTTTGGATAGAGTTAAGTAGGGCTTTTGTGTACTCTGACGGCCAGAAACTTTCCTTCTAGTCAGGTTTCAAGAGAGTGGTTTGGCCTCTTGTTGCTCTTTCGATTTTAAAATGAATAAAGATTTGCTATACACAATTTGTTTCTCATTAATAGGCTTGTCCTAAAATCCGCCAACCTGTGGGCATTGGGCGTTTGAAAATGTCACTAGTCCTTTCTCAATTGATGGAAGAAGTCAACATTTTATGACCGGTTCTTTTGAAATTTGAAACGACTGTTTCAATCGCCAGAGACATTAAACCTATTTGATATGAACATTTTGAGAAAAGAAGGTATTTGAAATTTTAGGAATAGGGGTATTTCAAAATATTCAATTTTTTTTTTCTGCATTTATATGATGCAGTCAACAAACTATTTTTACCAGTCCACATAGAACTCGCAGAGTAGTTCATTGAAAATGAAATGCAATTAACAATCCCGTTTTTGTTAGCTCAGTCGAGCACAAAGTGCTCATTGTGAGCTTTTGTGATCAGTCTATTGTTGGTCGTTTGTCGATAGAAATCTTCTTTGCTTGGTCCCATTTAATTTTTTTTCCACGAAACTTTGATTCATGAAAAATATACGCCGTGGATGAGACACTTTTTTTTGTTTATTATAGAATACATTGCGACAAAAGGAGAAATCGTCCACTATGAGCAATTCCTTCTATTGTCATAATAGTTACAAAGGTTGTGTGCTGCAGACCTGTTAAAACCTGCATTAATAGAGTACTGGGTTAAATAAAACTGAGAGAGGAGAAACAGATATGCATACTTTATTAAATAGTGTCCTAACTAAATTTTGCAAGTAGGCTACTGAAAATAGTGTGTCAGCCACTGGAGAAGGTCTTTTGCGTCATCCAATGTTTCAGGTGGCGGTCTTGCGATGGACTCTAGCATACCAAACAGGATAGTTTGCAGGGGCTCCTCACAGCCACTTGGTAACGTTGTTTTGCAAAAGGAGCGGAAAGTAGCTACATCTTCCATGTCTACTGGAAACGCGTAGTCTCTTGTTCCTTCAGATAAATAGAACACAAAATGATTGACTGAATAAAGTATTAATTGACTTTTGATTAAGCGAATCCAGTCACGATAGATTAATATCTACCAAATATTGTCAGTTTCATGTAAAGGTTTCAAACGAATTTCAGTTTAACACGTTTCCTTTCATGTGAAGCATGGATAGCTTAAATGTTAGCGCAATACTGATGACACCCGGAAAGCCCATTATATGTTCTGTCGCTCCAAAATAGCTGAAGTTATTGTATGCTTTGGTAGTATCCCTCGTGTTTGCAATACTCTGTTTTATACTGTAACTTTCAGATAATTACATACTTCAGATATTTTTTCACATGACACTAGGTACTGAACTATTTCAAAACGCGCCATTTGTCCAAAAACCGAAATATGAATGGCCGATTTTATCATAAATTTCATTGTCAGACTTTTCGTTTTACAAACTTTTCAAGGACAGCAGGCCTACTTCATGAAATATATGAGTAAATTAGATAAAAAAGAAATGAGAAAAATCTGCAAAAGCGCAGTAGGTCGACGAAACATATTTCCTATTAACTAAACAAGAAAATAAGACGATAAATCAATACATTTCATGAAATCAGTTTTAAATTTCTCAAATGCAATAACCTATAAAATTGTTGAAAGTAGCATGAACGCCATTCAAAATCAGCACTGAAACCTGCATGTGGTGCTATTCAATGCCTATTATCCACTATGTTTATTTAGATACTATGAACTGAAACCGGCCATTGACCACAAAGCTGAGCAAAAATGTTTAAATGGAAGAGCATGCATCTATTGCTCGTGATAATAGTGATGAACATCATACCATATAACTCTGGATGCTGGTAGAGGATTTCTGGCTTGCCATGGACTTCGTCTCTGTTCTGACGTCTGATTTGATGATCGTTCCATTCTTGTCGGACCAAATCAAGTTCACGCTGTATTATTTGTGTGAAGCAAAATCTTACACATTCTCTGAAAAACAGAAACACAAATTAAAAAAAAAAAACTATAATGTTGAGTCTTTCTGGAACCCCACTAAGAAAAACTTTGCATGTCTTCTACGAGTGCACTGGGGTCTTGAGTAGCTTAGTGGTAAAGTGTTTGACTCGATATCAAGGGGTCCCGGGTTCAAGTCGCACTGGATCCTCTGGGGTTTTCGTGGGTGTGTCCTTGGGCAAAACACTTCAGTGCCATAGCCTTGAACTGGTGAAACCCAGGAAAGGCACCAATAATGTGAGCTGTCGCCGTGATATGACTGAAATATTAACATGGAAATGGGGTTGGGCCACAAGTTATGACAGTTTGGATAACGGCTCTCTCTTTCCCCCCTCCCCCCTCCCCCTGCCGTACAAAGTTATACAAAAGTTCGAGTAGTTGTTAACACTATAAACAATAGAGTCACGGACAGAAAAGCACAACATTTCATGTTTTTTAGCTCCACTGGCCGAAGGCCAGCGGGCTTATGTCATGGCCCGGTGTCCGTCGTGCGTCCGTCCGTCCGTCCGGTCGTCCGTCCGTCCGTCCGTCCGTCCGTCCGGTCGTCCGTCCGGTCGTCCGTCCGTCCGTCCGTGCGTTAACTTTTATTTCAAACATCTTCTTCTCTGAAACTACCCATCCGATTTTCACGAAACTTCACAGAAATGATCCTGACATGGTCCTCTTCAGAATTTCTTGAAAGAATTTGATTCCTTCAAAAACTCTGGTTGCCGTGGCAACAAAACTGAAAAATATTGGAAATCTTTAAAAATCTTCTTGTCTGAAACCATAAGGCATAGGGCTACCAAATTTGGCATGTAGCTTTATGTAGTAGACCTCTATCAAGTTTCTTCAAATTATAGCCCTGGGGTCAAAATTGGCTCTGCGCCAGGGGTCACAAGTTTTACATAGGCTTGTATAGAGTAAACTTTAAAAATCTTCCTGTACCTTGCTATAAGGCCTAGAGCTACCAAATTTTGCATGTAGCTATATCTAGTGGGCCTCTACCAAGCGGGCCAGAATTTTAGCCCTGGGGTCAAAATTGGCCCCGCCGCAGGGGTCACAAGTTTTGCATGGGCTTACATAGTGACAACTTAAGAAATCTTCCTGTTTTGATTTTTTTTTTTTTTTTTTTTTTTGAAATTAGCCTTGCATCAGGGGTCTTATGTTTTACAGAGGCTTCATATGGACAAAAATTGAAAATCACCTTATTTATAACCATACAGAATAGACTTGTATTATTTTGGCATGTGGCTTTATCTTGTGGACCTCTACCAGGGTTCAAGTAATTATAGCTCTGGGATCAAAAATGGCTTTGCCTTGCGGGTCTCAACTTTCACATGGGCTTTTACAGAGAAAACTTTGTAAGTCTTCATTTTGAAACCATTTGGCTCAGAATTGAAATGTTTAGTTTTTATGGTTTATATTTATAAGCCAGTGGAGCGATACAGGGCCATCATGGCCCTCTTGGTTTTTTTTTTTTTTTTTCTGTAGGCCTACTCTTGGACTACTACGAATATTTTCGAATTTTCACGTGGATTTCTGTAAAGTAATGTATTTACATTTAATGGATGAAATCTGTTTCTAGAATTAAAAAGTTTTTGTCTGTCGATCAAAGAAATGACATCTAAAGATACAGTGTTCAGCATCCTCTGGTTGTATCAAACACATGCAGAGAGGATTATCGCGAAGGTAATTTTGAAACAAATCGGAATTTAGTCCGCTGCATTGATTTCTGATCCTGGCATGCATAACTGACCAAAAGCGATTACCTTTAAGGTAGTAAGGGAGGACAACAAGTAATGGAGATCTATTCGAGATTCCCTTTTTAAAATTTGAAAACTTCTCAGGTTTTAAAATGCGGTATACCCAGACCACCACCTGATCTCCCTGCAGATAATACAGTGAGTTTTATGTTTTTCGCGGACAGTAATCTGGTACAAATATAAGGTCATCAAATTCATAACAATCTGTGTCTGTAATACTTAATGGATCAACTGGAAATATAGCTGTAAAGATGAATGCCAAGTCTATTGGTTGGTTGTATGATGTTTAATGTCGATTTCAACTCTATTTACTGTTACATGACGGCAACCAGTGCACTTATATGTACGCTTGCTCGGACTTCATTTTTACCAATTTCCGAACAATATTCTTTCTAAGCCACTGGCTGTTTTCCTACATACCATCCTAGAAACAACGATCAGCGGTGATGCAAAGTCTATGACACTATATTCTTGGAAGTTATTATCAAATCTTGCAGCTTACTTTCAAGAGGGAACCGGTAGGCGACTTGCAAGTTGCAACAACACTAATGATTTATTTAACTATTCCCGGTCTTGGATTAATGTTATTTATTCTACAAAAAGTATTTTTCCTTATCTGGATTACGAATGGGTGAATATGCGCGTCGTGCGAGTTTTTATTATAATTCCTCTTCTTTCCTGCCTCGATAAAGCTAACTATTCTCGGGTCGTCGTTGAACTCTTCTCACATATTTTAGACTTTTTTATAGCCGTTTTATATCAGTGTACTGGTACTGATTGTTTGTTACAAGAAGGGAATAGTTCCATCGTTATACCTTGTCAACATTATAATGTTATAGTTAATGTTTTAATCTAACAATTTCGCTGTCAATCAAATTCAAACTAGAATATTGTATTCTTATGGAATATTTTTCTATGATTATACATAGCTTTATGCTTTAACAACTGTATGTTATCTCTCGTAACATTTTACGTTCTTGTTTCCTATGAAAAAATCTCAACAAAGACATGGAACGCAGATATTTCAGTCTATTTGCTTCAACAAAACCCTTCCTTCCCAGTGTATACTAACCCTTCCTACTTTGAAGTGGGTTTGGCAGATTTGAAATCAAGCTATTGTGAGAGTGAAATTACTTTTTGGGGGGATGAGCAATTCTTCATTTTCTGCGTTTTCTATTCCACCAAATATTTTGAGATTGATCCAAAATCGAAAGCATTAGCAAACGACATATTAAATGCGACTGAAAAAAAATAAATTCTTTCACAAAATAGAAAACATTGTGGGAAAAGGAGAAAATGCCAGTTTCCAACATTTTTTCACTGTTCCACAGTGTTTCCAAAGCCTCCGTCCTCATGGATGTTAAAGTCGTCAGTGTGGGATTAAGGGTTAAAGCATTATTTATCCAAGGTTGATACCTTTTTGCTAGATTCTTTCAAATGGGAAGACCTCAAAAATTGCCAAGGGAAAGGGTAAAATAGTGCGCTTGGGTAAGAAAATGATTATCAGTGCACAGTAATCGTTTAACTCACATGTGAAGGTTATTTGCGGTCGAAAATATTCCCCTGCTTTCCATGTCGCCGAGAAATTCTTGCCATGCTGCAATGCACATCTCGTGAAGTCTCCTCCACCAGCATTCTATCCTCTGTGGAGGAATGATAGATCATATATTTCAAATCAAAAATTCATTCTAACAACCCAAATTTTAGTAATTCTGTTCGGATATACCAACCTATCGCGGACGGATATCAATACACCTATAACAACGCTATGACCCAGTGCGTCTTATGTACCGGATGAATTTATATCACCACAATTACGGGTTCGAAACTCTGTAAAGACAGTTAACTACTTTGCTGAAAACATTGACGTTGTTATGCAAGATGCTGATGTCATTATTACAGTGCATCAAAGTGCCTCTGTTTATTAAATGCGTGTTAACCCTTTACCCCATAAGGCATTTCTATGGCATCTCTAATTGACCCTAAATGACAGCAAGGATGAAGCCGTTTCTTATGTGTAAATGACAACTTTTGATAGCACAGAAGACATTGTGACAAAAGGTGAAATTGCTCGTCACGAGCAATTTCACCTTTTGCCACAATGTTTTCCAAAGGCTCCTACAAGCAATGTGTAGAAATGAGTATCTATGGAGTAAAGGGTTAACATTTGTGACATGAAAATAAACAATAATTACAGACACAATGAAGTCTTCTGCTAGCAACCACTGCTTATGTGAATTTGTTTCGAACCTGGTTTGAAGGTGAGCTCCCGATTAATATACTTTTCTCGCCAGACATCGCATCCCTATGGAACCACCGGAATGACTTCTGCATATTTGCTATGTCAACATTTTCGGTGCCTGCATCCATTCTGATACATCTTGGTACTCCTGATGTGAAAAGTCGAAACAGTTAATTTTACAAATAATTATATGATGAATTAATGTACATTTATGCAATGTATGAGGTCATCTTTTATTCTAAAAATAAAATACTTCGGCTAAAAAAGATTTTCTAGTTTTGTTCAGACTATTCCTTCAAATCATTAAAATGTTCAACTGCTAGATCTACTATCAAATAACACTAATACGGAACGTAAGTAATCATCTTTCAACCTGGAACTGTGTTATATATTATTGAAACATGGGCTCCACCGATATTATATTGTAGCATCCATTTGAGAATTTATTTATAAAGAGCTTTCTTCTTCTTCTTCTTCTTTTCAGCGGCAAATCATTATACACTACTTAGTACTTACAGACTCTCGATACCCTAGATGCGTTCTGATATGTTTTACTTGAAAGTGATAAACCGAGAGAAAAACATGCGATCTAAACTGAAAAATCAATTTTGATTCGTACCTTTGAAAGACTTTAATAATGTCATCAGATGCAACATGTGTATCAACCATTTAAATGCATTTTAAAATGCATGGGAACATACCGTCAGAAATGCATTGTCTGTAGTAATACTATGCTGACTCAAAAACGAAAGTGTACATGAGAAAAGTTGGGAATTTTTGTAGGAACTTCTAGATCTATATTAATTAACCCTGACATATTTGGTAGTCTAGATCTATAAAATATAAGGCAAACATGCATTCTATCTAGACCTAGTGATAGAAATGACACCTCCCAAATTTTCAGCTGACTAGTATATTTGTGGCGTTGAAGAAAGTAGGGGTCATGTTGAAAAATTCGCCAAAAACATTCGATAATTTCGAAATGCCAAAACGAGGTCTAAGGTTTCAATGGAGGGCTCAAAATCTATTGTGCCCACCCCTTCGGTGAATAACTGTCGATGTTCGAGATCTATCGATCTGACGTAACGTCTGATGACGTCATTTCGAATCATGCAGTCATTCACCGAAGGGGTATTGGCATTTCGGAAGTTATCGAATGCTTTTTGTGGATTTTAAAAACGACCCCTACCCTCTTTAACGCCACAAATATACTAGTCATCCGGAAATTTCGAAACTATTAACTTTATCACTAGATCTAGATAGAATGAATGTTTGCCTATCATTTGGTATCAAATATGTCGTGGTTGAGATAAATGTTCTTACAGAAATCCCACTTTTTCTCATGTAGATTTAAACACTTTCTTTTTTGAGTCAGCATATATATAAATAGACTTATATACACGTACCTTTTACTTCCTTCACAAAATCAAGAAAATATGATGCTACCACTTTAGGGTCATTATTTGTTCTGTTCACTTTTAACCATAAAACTCTCCGCGAGTACCTAAGGACAGTAAGAAGAAGCATGATTGTGTTAATCATGAAATAATGATATAGATCTAATGTCGAATTTAAATACAGATGACCTTTTTATTTCTTTTGGAGATTTTAGTAACTGAGGTCACATCACTGCGATCAGTGCACATATCCATGTGTTTTCTGGCACTGAAACAATTTCCTTTGCATGCCACTCCCTACTCAGTCAAATGTATTGGAAGTGAGAGGCTTATATCTAAAAATTCTAGAGAGAAATTTTGCCGCAAGTTGAGGTTTAGAGGGTCACGAGGCTGAAACGGTACTTGTAAGCTAAGCTACCTCGCTGCTGAGCTACATACGATTATAGAGTTTCATCTTCACGCCAGTAAACCCGATAATGAGATAGCAGTGCCATGCTGCAATGCACATCTCGTGAAGTCTCCTCCACCAGCATAAACAGAGACGGAAGTTTGAAATCGTGCGATAGCGGTTATCTTTTTCCGTTATTTTCGATATCTTTTTGAATGTTACACGCAACCAGCTTGAAAGTGTGGATCAATGGGATAACAGAAGTGGTTGCTATACAATATTCGATTCGAAAATCGAGATATTTGCCATATAAATACTTCGTAATTGTATTTTTGCCGAAAAATCTATGTTTTCAGATCAAATGCATCATTTCTGAATCACCTGGAACCAAATGAATACCCTACGCTTCATTATCATGCACTTACCAGAATGCCAATTTTCGGCCACAGATGCAGTTTCTTTACAAAACTAGGAGCGTTTAAATTGAACCGATTGTAAAATATTTGTCAACTGGGATGAGCGGGAAGGATGGCAAGTTGGGTCTATATTATCTACGTGATGAGTGGGGCAATGCAAGAACAATAAATGCAAGTTATCCGAATATCTGCTCAATTAAAGCCAGCTCCGGCATTTTGATGTCTAGGAAATGTGTGGCCAGCACCTCTGCATGTAAGCAATAATTGAAAATAGTCTATGCGGCAGTGTAGTCAAGCAAATGCACGGTTTCAATAGAGTATAGTGGCGTTTAGTGTGGCTATACAAGATGCTAATTTTTCATTTGTCTTTCACCGATGAGAGAATGATTCTATGCGATGAGTTTGAGTCGAATAAACAGCCCATGTTAATGAAATGTGATTGTATTAAAGAGAATAGTGAATTCATACTAATGCTTAATCTGCACAAGCCGATACCATTTAACTTAATGTTATCGAAAGCGCCGTATAATACGGGTTTACCGGTGTAATCTTATTTGTGAAAAATTCGACTTTCCTCCGGGAGATGTTTTTAACTTTCAGACTTCGATGGAACAAAGGAGCATGGAATTGCGATGACGTCGTAGAAATCGCTTCATGAATGCTAGTAGTTAAACGAACGTCTTCCGAAATAAGGCGAGAAGTCGTGTGTTTAGTTGGTTGTCATGCTGGGCTTTCCATTTCCTTTCTGGTTCTAGTCGACATCTCAATAGTCCAACTCCTTCCTGGTTCGTAGCGGAGCCCTATTGACTTGAGAAAAAGAGGTCGCTGATTCGATTCCCGGCTCGGCCAATATTCTTTCCGAGGATTCATGATAGTCATTGCGATAGGGTCCATTCCTTTCTCTGCGGTGTTCATTTTACTAAAGTTTTGTCCATTCACCTTCAGAGGTTCGATATAAGTTTTCATTAACCACACATGGTTGAAATGATTAAAAATGTACAAGAAATACATCAAGGCAGGCTTTTTTTTTTTTTTTTTTTCTCTTCAGCTTTGCTTTAATACCAATAACTGAATCCAAATCTAAATTAATGAATCCAATCAGAAGTTTCCCATACACAATTACTTACAGATACACGCGGCCACCACAGGCTGAAAGCCATTCATATAGGAGCACTTGGGTTCTGACTATGAACTGATTTATTGCACAGTCATATGGAGAACTGAAAACAGTTCAATGTGTCCTAGGTCAGTTGTTTATTATCTTTTAGTAATCAACTACAAATGGCCTATAATTGATAAGCTGCGTTATTTTTCCTTGACTAAATAGTAGGACAGGGCTAATTGAAGGCATTAGGGTAGACCCACAAACAAATGCAAATTTCAAACTATCAGCGGTAAAGCACTAACAGTTGAAATTCTTAAAGCAGGGCAACAACCGGCTAACCAATTAAATATGGACTTGAACTGTCGATCAGAAAGTAGTTTAAGTGCAACTATCAACCACTAAGTAGTTGGGCATACATATTCTACTATAAAACAATCCAGTGTTTCTATACGACATACCTACAAGACAATCAACACTGTCAAAGAACTTACCCATCTATAGCACCATGTATTGCGAATCCATAACGCTTGATCTTGTCATAACAATCAACGTGAACTAAAAAGTTTGGATCTTTGTTACGGTATACTCTCCTAACGAGTCTATGACTACGTCTGGCTTCAACACCTTCTGGGTCCAACAGCTTCAGCTGATGAAGAACCACGTTTCTACAAAATAAACGACGGGGTTTGAAATGTCCTATTATACTAATTGGCTGCCATAGTGTCCATCGGATCAGAGAAAATTTGGTATTTTTGTTTAGGGCAATTATTATTATAATTATTATTAGTAACTTTGAAGTAGAAAAAGCAACGGCAGCAGTAGTAGTAAGATTAGTAGTAATAGTAGTATTGGTATTATTTAAAATAGGTTGTTGAATTCCTGAGAGAGACGTTAATAAATTCATTTAGATGGACACAAGCGACGGACTATGTGGGTAAATAATTGGCTCCTTTGAGCATTTTTATGCTCCTAGAAGGGCGAGCATATACATGTAGTCGCCACTTCGTCTGTCCGTCCGTCCGAAGCCATTTCTCCGCTACTACTTCCATCATCTCCAGTACGGAAAAGTTGCAATCTAAAATAAATGTCCGGTCGCATTTACTTATACATACCTTCCTACAGACATACCATGTCGAGACCGTAATCTTTGAGTCATGGAACGACAGCCCAGATTTCGTCCACTGCCACAGAGTTCACTCTAAATATAAATGAATAATATTTGACTGTCTGACTTCACCTATTCATTATATTTATCTAACTGTTACAGTAAAGATGCCTTGCTTTTCTTCTTGTTAACTTGTTTCATGTCTCTTGTCTTCGGCAATCTTGTGTGTATGTGGGTGTTCGTGTGTGGGGTGTGTGGGTGGGTGTGTGAGAGAGAAAGAGAGACAGACAGACAGACACACACACACAGAGACGGAGACAGAGAATTATTATTGAAGCTGAATGTACGAATCGTTTGTAAACAAGTGTTTGGATTTCTGACTTGAAATCGATTGGCCTACTTTATATAATGCAGCCAAGTTTGTCGTTTGGAAATGGAGCAAACATTTTGCTTCAGTCAACCGGATAGACCATCGTAACAAATGATTCGAGTTATGCTTGTAATAGGGAAATAGTTTTTGGTAGTATATATGCTTTGATTGGGGCTTTACGCCGTATCAACAGTATTTCATTTATTTCACGGCGACAGTTCACAAATCCATGTTTCCTGAACTTTTTTAACCAGTACTGAACCAGTCTATTACGTATCCTTAAACTGGCGTGGGAGTCGTATTGCTATTCCCATAATCCTGAGCGCCAAGGGGGAAAGCCACTACTGCCAGTTTTAAAGACTTTGGTCTGTCGCGGCCGGGGATCGAGCCAACGACCTCCTGCTCACGAGGCCGACGCTCAAATCACTAGGCCACCGCGTCGGTTTTTGGTAGTATGCATGTTTTTTTCTGCAGTGTACATGAGATATACATTTTCAGTTTAATTGCTAAAAAAAACCCTAGATATTTTCTGTCAAAAATGCTAGCATTTCATTGTCGAGTTTCATATGGCAAAGTAAAAAGCGAAGCGAATTAAAAAATATATAAGCATTAACGATTCTTTACTTGCAAACAACTTTCGATTTTTACATGAAAGAAACATGCAGTCAGTTATACCTGTAACGCATTTTGAATCTGGTCAACGTCCCATACGCCCCGCCTCCTTAAATGTAATCGCCGTAAATGTCTCTTAAGTTGACGATAGCTGAAAAAGCAAACGAAGTCAATGGTAAGTTACTTTAGACATATTTAATTTGGGTCCATTTAGAAACAAGCACTCACCGCTTATACTAATCTCTCTAAATTTTGCATCCAAGGAAATACACTAGTACTCGCGCCCAATGTGTGGGCCATTGAACCGTTTCAAAGTTGACTACCGCTCTCAGGAATCGAACTCAGGATCTCATGATTACGAGAGGCCGACGTTTAAATACCTCGTGACTACGGACACCACCAAGACAATGGTATATTAGGTTTCTTAGGGCCGACTGGTAGTTTAAGCTGTTTAGTGAATTTCATAGCAATATAATCCTAGCTACTTGGACCCACATTCGAATCTGCACACTGCCAAATCATACTTCAGAGTGTGTCAGAGTTATGGTTCCTCACGACACTTCTCCATAATCTGCTCTATCAATGTACAAAGTTTAAAGTTGTTTGTTTTTATAGATTGGGAGATATCTGTGGCTCGGACACGATTTAAATGTGAAAATTAACAAATGGCAAAACCTCAAGAAATAACCATGGCAGAATTACGGTTCTAGTGCACTTCATTTATCCATAATGTGTTCTATCAGTCTTTGAAGTTTCAAGTTTGATTGCTTTTACAGTTTGGAAGTAATGGCCCGTACATTCAATGTAAAAAAAACTGCAATAACTCAAACAATAAGCGTAACAGAGTTATAGTTCTTGCACAATGCACTTTTCCGTAATATGTTCTATCAGGGTATGAAGTTTCATGTCGATAGCTTGTACAGTTTAGAAGGTATGGCTCGGACAAAAATTTAATGAGAAAAATTAACAAAGGACAAAAACACAGGAAATAACTGAGGCAGAGTTATGGTTATTGTGTACTGCACTTCTCCACAATGTGTCCTATTAGCATTTTAAAGTTTTAAGATGAGGACTTTATACTTAAGAGGTTATGGCCCAGACAAATATTCAGTGTAAAAATTAAAAAAGACAAATAACACAAAAATATAAGAATAGCAAAATTAGTGTTCTTGTGCGCTGCACTTTTCCATAATGTGTTCTATCAGTGTATTAAGCTGATAAATTTTTGAAGTTTTGGTTCAGAGAAAAATTTAATGTAAAAAGTAACAAAGGACAATAACTCAAAAGGCTAGCAGAGTTAAGATTCTTATGCACTGCACTCCTCCATGATGCTGTCTATCAGTGTATGAAGTTTCAAGTAGAAAGCTTTTATAGTTTGGAAAATATTGCATGAACAAAATCCGGAGGAATGGACGGGTGAACAAGGTGACTCCATTATACCGCCCCCACCCCACACTTCGTTTGGTCGGGGTATAATGAGTGACTGATTACTGAAGAATTAGATTGTAAACAATGGCTTCGTGGTACAGAATCTATAAAATGTCAAATATGATCAAAGCAAAGGCCACGTTTGCAGCATAAAGCTACCAGTCACAGACTCACCTTATATCTATCCCCATATCCGACTTCAGTAAAACAAGTATTTCCTTGTAGGCATAGCCTCTCTCAAAATGACTCTGAATAAACTCGTCCATGTATACTGTTGTCCTGTAGGTCTTGAATATTTGAGGATGCGCATGCGCACCGGAAGGCGATAGTACGATGGTGAAAACACGATAGTACGATGATGATAATACGATAGTGCGATGGTGAAAACACGAAAGTACGATGACGATAACACGATAGTACGATGATGAAACCACGATAGCACGATGGTGAAAATACGATAGTACGATGATGAAACCACGATAGTACGATGACGATAACACGATAGTACGATGGTGAAACCACGATAGTGCGATGGTGAAAACACGATAGTGCGATGATGAAACCACGATAGTACGATGACGATAACACGATAGTGCGATGGTGAAAACACGATAGTACGATGACGATAATACGATAGTACGATGATGAAACCACGATAGTACGATGACGATAACACGATAGTACGATGACGATAATACGATAGTACGATGGTGATAATGCGATACTACGATAGCACGATGGTGAAATCACGAAAATACGATACTACGATGGTGAAATCGCGACAGTACGATGGTGAAAATACGATACTACATCGCACTATCGTCATCGTACTATCGTATTGTCGTGGTTTCACCATCGTGGTATCGTGTTATCGTCATCGTACTATCGCGCTTTCACCATCGTAGTTTCGTTGTTTCGTATTATCGTCATCGCACTATCGAGTATCGTGTTTCAAATTCACCCATTCAAAGGCGATGGCCCTAACGGTATTCCGTAGGAAATAGAGGTGGTTTGTTTTTATATGACGATTTCAAAAAAGATTCGTCATATTGATTTGATTGCAGATGGTCTCTCCAATAGTTTACTTTTTCATTAAACTAATAAAATTAAGCGGGGAAAAATCGTTGAAAAAGAGAACACCGCGGAGAAAGATCACGTGACTTGAAAATGCGGGAAGGTCACGTCTCTGTTATGTAATGCTTAGGTTTCTACGCAGAGGCACTTATATAATGCCTTACTTGTTTGTTTACATGTACCAATAAAATATATTGAAATTAAAAGCCAATAAACTATTTGAAAACATCGATGCTGACCTCTCCTGGCTTCTTTTTTAAAGAAGCCAACTTGTATTGAAGGCATTTGGCGACAACAATTAAATGTGGCTCAATGGAACGTCTTTGAAAGGATAGAAAACATTACGGTTACCACTATTTCCAATTTTTCCCAACAAAGTTTTCGGAGGCCTCTCTAAGGGTCGTTTGACCCTTTACCACACAAACTCGAGTTTTAACGACCCTGAGAAAAAATGCTTTTGAAAACATTGTTGAAAAGGGAGAAAATGCTGGTAACCAGCATTTTCTCCTTTTTCGACAATGTTTTCTCTCCAACCAAACACAATTGCAATTTTTGAATAACAACTATTTTCGTCTGCAAATGCTTTCAATTTGGACCAGTCTAAAAATTTGTCGTTTGGTAAAGAGTTAAACAGGATCGTTTGGTAAAGGGTTGATAAACCCTCCAAACAGACATTTCTGATCGTGTTTGTTTTTTCTTTCCGCAACGCGTCTCAAATTTAGCACCATTAGCACTCAGAAAGCCAAATAAACAGAACAGAGTTTACAATTTCATGGCACTTTTGCGTGGCTAAAGAATCCCAGTGATAACCGTTATCAATCCAGGGGTTGTGGTTTCGAACCTTGCTGGAACTCAGACCGATGTTTCACTCTTTTATTTCTCAAAATAAGTTAAATAAAAATCTCCAACCTGTGAGTAAAAAACCCAATGTTGCTATTTCAAACTTATTTTTTGTCTCGGACAGTGTATACTTAAGATCACACTGCCCGTTCTGTGCAGTCTGATCTCGATCTACACTGTCCACAAAAGGTCATCGAGTCGCGCTTAGCAGCCTAAGGGTTAATGCAAGAAAGTGTGACAAAATTCATACCTCTTTCTCACTACTGAACTTTGTTTATGTGTGACTACGTTGGGAAGCGGTACTCGGTGGCGTTGTGCAAAGTACGAAGATGGTATTTCCTTGTTGAGATACGTAGCCTCTTAAAATTTGTCTATATTTGGTGTAAAAATTTTGCAAAAAGTTTGGATTGATCATATGATCAACAACGCTCAACAATTGTGTGAGCATCGTCAAATAAGTACGATGACGTCACGACTAGGTCCGTATTCACCAACTATTTTTAGTCTTATTTTGAATCGAAGAAGTGGAGAAACTTCAGTTTATTTGGTTTAGCCGATTAGAAATTGCGTTACTTTGAAATTTAGAAATTCTTGAAAATTAGACTAAGAATGATTGGTGAATACGAGCCCCAGGCCTGTATTCACCAACAATTCTTAATTAAAAACTTTCTGTGCCTGACTGTCAATAATTTTCTAAATTTGAAAGTAACAAAACTCTTGATTGGTTAAACCATTTGGTTAAGCCAATCAGAGGTTGCGTTTCTTTCTAAATCTAGAATAAGACTAAGAATGAAAATAGTTGGTGAACACGTGCCCAGGTCTCATGTAAATAGATCGGAGTCATCAACTGAAAAACCTCAATCCCGTTATCTAAACGACAGTCAGATTCGTTGTTATTTTTTTTTTCTATTTGTACCATTTTATGTAGCAGATCGAAGTTAGATTACCACAGAACTCGATAAAAATGAAGATCTGAGCAAGGATCAGGCAAAAAGACGCCCAATGCATCTCCGTGATGCATTATACCAAGCAGGTCTTCACATAATCATGGATTCATAAAATCCATTTTGTCTAACAATCGACTAGATCTGAAGAAATTTCGACTCATGTCAGCCTGAAGCTGATTGCGCAGGCTGACACGAGTTGAAACTTTTTGCAGATGCTTTTAGCCCCCTTTTCACAGAGCATGACTTATTTGTTTTTCTCCATTCCAGTTTATAAAAAAAGACGAGAATAAGGACTCGGCAAGTAATATACAGTTGGATTCCTTGTCTTATATGCTAGGTCATACAGGTCGAAATCTGTCCAAAAAAGTGCCTGTGGCAACGTAGGTCAGTCAACACCGAACGAGCAGTCTTATCATGAATCTTCACTATCCGATATTTGGATAAATATTTTGGTCCTATAGATGGTCGTCAGCCCTATATTTCTTAAAATAAAAAAAAAAAAATATCATTTCCCACACAACCACAGATGCAAAACACCATTTATTAAAACAGGCATGTTGAAGAAAGAGCAGCCAAATAGGCGATATCAAACTAAGCAGTTTTAATAAATAGAGCATAGCTTAAAAAAAAAACATCATTAATACAATAACAACAAAAAAGCAATACCAACAAATCTTTATTATACAAAAAGCGGAAAGATGCTGTATGGTCCATTTTTCCAATACACGTGCCACGTTATATCAGGCTCGCGTGGGATTAACTCTTTACCTGACGACAAAATTTTAGACTCGTCCAATTTCAAAACATCACCACACGACAAAATAAATGTGGTTCTAACAATTTGATTTATGTAAAAAAAAAAATGTTCCGAAAAGAAAAAAAATGGTGGTTACCAGCATTTTCCTTTTTACCTACGATGTTTTAAGAGTCTTTCTAACGTTGGGTCATAAAAGCTTGGGAGCGTTCGGTATAAGGATAAATCAACGACTAGAGAGGGATAGGTAGGCCTGTTTTATTTCTATTTATACCAGAACCTGAAGTCAATAGATTGGAAATGTGATAAAACCTACGATATGGCTAAATAAAACCTGATACTGGTGTTTCTAGAGTGGATTTTACGGTACAGGTGTTTCTCACAGGAGCAGTTACTTGTCTATTTCATGTTGGAAAATATAAAAATATTATAAGAGAGGGCAGTGAACTAACTATAAAGTGATGGAGACGCGGGTATAAAGGTACGCTATTTTAAGATAATGTTTTAAAAAGATATTCTTTTTTCTTTTCTTTTTATTATAACCCACACCCACTACAAGAAGTCAGAGAGAGGGGGCGGGCTAGTACGGTTAACTGTCCCCGAATGCGATTTTAATTTTTGATGGGTCGCATCCGGGAACAGAGACGATCGCGAAAAAAATGGGAGTTGCTTGCGTAAAAAATAAGTTTTTGTTTCAAATACAAATATTTTCAAGATTTACATGTTATCAACGGCTTCTGAAAGCGCTTTAGGTAATCAAACATTTAATAATTTGTCCTTGGTCATGTGGATCACTTAAAATTAATTTGTATTTCACTGCAGTACAGACTAAACCACCGAAACAGAAAGTCAGTTTACCGCTGTAGCTTTTCTTCCGGAAAATTCACGCTAGACATGACGGTGCACAATAAACGCCAAAAAATGAAAAGAAGCATCATGGGGCGGGGATATACTGAAGTCAGGTTGTCCGTCGGTGTTTCTCTGTGTCCGTCGGTAGACACAACTTGTACCCTCTTCTAAATTTTCCGACCAGTTTGGCTTATAGTCAAATGTAAACCTACTTACCATGCGACCTGGTGCATATGTGATCTTCATGATGGCTGGTCGACTATGACAGGAGTTATGGCCCTTTAAACTATTTTTCAGTTCAGGTACAAGACTTTCGGTGGGGGCATTTCTCGGCCCGGGAGTGCTCTAGATTTTTTTTCAATGATACAAGCAGTCTTGTGCCCAAGCCCATTTTCGACTTCTTAATTGATGACTGTTTTAATTTTGTATTCTGTTTTATATACTGTTAGGCTGCTATGCACGACAAAATATACT
The DNA here is from genome assembly GCA_945859785.2 of Tridacna gigas. Lineage (NCBI taxonomy): Eukaryota > Metazoa > Mollusca > Bivalvia > Cardiida > Cardiidae > Tridacna > Tridacna gigas. The sequence goes on from OX244029.2 coordinate 37,052,092, forward strand.
TTAGTCGACAGTGTAGATCAACATCAAACAGCACAAAAAGTGCAGCCTGATCTTAGATCTACACTGCCCCATACGTTGAGATTTTTCAAGACGAAAAGAAACTATAAACCCAATAGATCAAGATCAGACTGCACGTTCTTTGCAGTCTGATCTTGAACATGCAGTTTGATCTTAATCAAGGCTGTCCACAAAAGGTCCAAAAGTGTGGCTTAGCATCCTTTTGGTTTAAGTCTTTAACAAACGACAAAAAATGGACTTTACCTAATTGAAAGCATTTTGTAGACAACAAATTAAATGTAGCTTAAATGATGATGTCTGTATTTGGTAGAAACAAGACATTGTCTGAAAAGGAGAAAATGCTGGTTACCAGCATTTTCTCCTTTTCAGACAATGTTTTCAAAAGCCATACTCTTCAGGGTCGCTAAAACTCGGGATTGTATGGTAAAGAGTTAAAGGATCAAAACTAACAAAAGTTGTGCAATCAAAATAACTAGGAAGCTGGACTGACGTAACGTGCATAGAAGCATTAAAACTGTCGTCTGCTACTAGACAGCGGTTTGACATTTTACAGCACGACAAAATTTTAGACTCTTATGTATTGAAGCAACTGCAGACAAAAAATAAAATTTAGCTCAAATTAATGGATATGTCTGTAGGAGGCTAGAAAACATCATGGGAAAAGGAGAAAGTGCTGGTTACAATCATTTTCTCCTTTTCCCACAATGTTTTCAAAGGCTTTCCCAATCAGGGTCGGATTTCATGATAAAAGGTTAACTTTTTACCGGCTGGCAAACCTAAAGATTCGTCAAAAACGAAAGTATTTGCAAACGGTAAACAAAATGTTGTTCGAATGATTGGCTATGTCTCCTAAAAGTGGCGATCAACTAGATTTTTATTTTTATTCGTCTGTAAAAACTGCAGTAAGTATAAGATATATACAAGACTACAGTATATGTAGAAAACAAGAAATGTCCTACATTGTCTTAGGTACTTTTTCTGTAAAATTGTTTATCCCGTTAGTCACTGGGTAGGTCGTTATTGCATAACAAGCACTGAGAAGATTTTGAACATTAAAAAGATAAATGAAATTTAAACACTGAAGAGATAAATTAATTTCAAACGCTTAGGAGAGAGACACATTTCAAAAACTAAGAGATACATATATTTTTCAAAAGCTAAAAAAAATTGAAACACTTAAGAGATAAATATATATTAAACACTTAAGAGATAAACACATACATGAACCACTTAAACGCTTAAAAGATAAGTGCATTTTAAATACTTAGGAGATAAATACATTTCAATCGCTAAGGAGATAAATACATTTGAGCCACGCTCTGGCAAAAAGAGGCTTAATGCATCTCCGTAACGCTTACACAAATTAAGTTATCATATAGGTATGGATCCATAAAATCCATTTTGTCTAACAATCAACACGAAGTAGAATGGTCCTTGGAAATACAGAAAATTCACCAATAGCTAAAAGTTTCGGCCCAGGTCAGCCTGCGTGGACTGCGCAGGCTGACATGAGTCGATACTTTTCGCAGATGAATTAAGCCCCCTTTTCACAGAGCATGGCTCATTTTAAACACTCAAGAGATAAATACATTTTAAACACTCAAGAGATAAATACATTTTAAACACTCAAGAGATAAATACATTTTAAGCACTTAAGAGATAAATACATGTACATTTTAAGCACTTAACTGATAAACACATTTTTAATCTTTGAGAGATAAATACATTTCAAAAACTCAAGAGATAGGTACGTTTTACCCACTTAATAGATAAATAGTATTAAAAACATTTTTACACACTTAAGAGATGCCTACATGTAAAACACTTAAGAGATAAAAACACATTATTCACTTAAGAGATAAATACATTTTACACACTTAAGAGCTGGATACATTTCAAATACTGGCGCGATAGATACATTTTAAAGAATTCAGAGCTAAATTCATCACCGAAGAGATAAATACATTTTAGATACTGAAGAAATAAATATATATTAAGCACTTCAGACACACGGGTAGCTCATTCGGTAGAGTCGATGGACTGTGGTTCTACAAGTCAAATGTTCGAATCCCAGCGATGGCAAATCATCACATACTAAACGGGAAAAAAAAAGAAAGAAACGCAGGGTAAGCATTTCTGAGATAACTACTTAACAACTCATGATAGAATACAAATACAAATCTCCAAATACTGGTCATATTCTGACGAAATTTTGGCCATTTATCGAAAAATGTTATGTATGGCGATGAGCGATGTATTGAATCAAACTTTTCATTTTAGCCTATAAAATCTTTACCCTACGTTTCTATTTTCGTTTCAATGTATTTTGGTTTGGTTAAGTTCATGTGAGTGTGTGTGTGAGGGAGGTCCCAAAATCGAGAGCAACCAGTTTTTCAACGGTTGACTTTTTCATGGTCGTAAAATCGCGGGATCGTTTAGTAAAGGGTTAAAACCAGGCCCGATTTAGCTCCCAGATCAAACCGGCAACAGGTTTCTTATTCAACGTACATAGTAAAAATGTCAGGAGTACGTAACAAATGTATTTAACATAGCGTCAACAGATGGTGCACTGGTAACTTTTTTCTTGATATTTTTTTCATCTCCACCCCTATTACATTAATTCAGATGTTGCTGAACGTGGTTCAAAACACTTTGAAAGGTTATGGACAGCGTAGATCAAGATCAGACTACACGGAACGTGCTCTCTTATCGCTGATTTTTTTCTCCTATGTTTAAGATGATGGCCGACTGTTGACACTGCCAGTCATTTTGAAAGGAATCATAATTTGGGGTTAGAATTGCAATAAGTACGACATCTTTATCCAAATCTATCACAGCCGAGTTTCCTCGGCATGCATGGTCGCCAATACTGACGACCTTTTACGAAATCTGACCAGCTTGCCAAGCTAAATCTTTGCAAGTGGTTGTGGTATGTCCCTTAAAAATTATTTCCTATAGGAGTATTTTGACTAATTTCTAGAGGCGACTCTTCAGATTTTCATAAACATACAACGTTACAAAACCATTTTATCACTGAATTTGATGGGCAAACGATCGATAAATGAGAAAGAGCATTGAAAGAAAAGGGTATTTCTTTAAAGGAATACGTAGCATCCTAGGGTGTTTTTAGATACTGTAGTTAGGTTAAGCTTTCGACAGAGAAGTCCTCATCCAAAGCCTCGAATTCGCCGGTCCTGCTTAACTCGAGAGACGAACGCTATTTTACTTTAATTTGAATCGGGAGACAGACAAGCAGACAGAAACGCATACAGACATAAAGACACGGAAACTTAACCACGAAGAAGAAATTAATATGATGAAACAGACAAACAGAGATGATATTTCAGCGAGACAAATTTATTGATCACGTGTCTTATGAATGAGCAAAAGAACATGATAAAATGAGCCATGCTCTGTGAAAGAAGGCTTAACGGACCTGCACAAAGTATCGACCCAGGTCAGCCTTGGCAGACCGCGCAGGCCGATCTGGGCCGAAAGTTTTCGCTATTGGTTAATTTTCTGTATGTTAAAGGACCAGTCTTCCTCATGATTCAGTCGGTTGTTAATCAAAATGGACTTTAAGGATCCATGGTCATGTGATGACTTGATCACGGAGATGCATTAAGTCCCCTTTTGCTGAAGCATGGCTCATTTAATACAAAGAAAAGATTGTGCTGACAGATGTTACCAATAAAAAACATGAAATAAATGAGAACGAAAACAAACGTCGTGCGGCGACACGTGACAGCCAATATAAACCGTAAAATAGCTACCCTGCGTTGACTTCATATGCTTTCTGTCAGCTTTCCTCACCCCCTCCCCCCCTTTCCCATCCATAGCATAGGATCTATATACCTGATGCGGTGGAATATGAAAACCTAGTACTATAGATCGGCCCCTGTATTCAACAACCAAAGTACATGTATTGTCTTTTCTGATTCGCTAAACCATTTCTTAAAGCCAATCAGAAATTGCCTTATTTTGAAATTTAGAAAGCTCTTGAGTGTAAGACTAGGATTGCTACGATAGAATGTGGCTGGTGAATACGGTCGGGGATGAGGCTGGACCATCAGGTACACTTCCGGTCAGACTTCAAAAATGTTTGAAAATATGCTTTGCCTTGTGTCATCAAAAACGGAGTCAGGCGGATTTAGGTCGCTAAATGCGACCCATTTCGCTTCTGCGGACAGTGTAGATCAAGATCAAACTTGGAAAAAAAAAACCGAATATAGATGTAAATGGATTGAATTACAACAATGAACAATGGTCTGTGAAACGGAGGTTTAATACATCTGCAAAAAGTACCTACCCATATTAGCCTGCACGGTCCGCGCAGACTGACCTTAGTCGAAACTTTTTGCCATTACCCCAGTCGAAACTTTTTGCCATTGTAAAATTTTCTGCATGCCAAAGGGCCATTCTATCTCACAACTCAGACTGTAGATAAAATGAATCTACACTAAGCGACGACTCACTTTATGTAATCCATTACGAAGATGAAATGCATTCCCTTTTTTCAGAGAGCTGCTCAGATTTCCTTTTTGTATCGACGGATACTTCAAACAGCTGTCTGCAATAACTTTATAGATGGAGACAAAAATGTGGGTTGTACAAGATAAAAGCATTTGCAGACATAATCAAGTGTGGCTCATATGATTCGACTTGTCCTTGAAAAGGTAGAAGAACTCTGTTGGAAATGGAGAAATTTCTCGGTGTCCTTTTCGAGAATCACCGGAGGTACACTGTTTTACAGTTATTGAAATTGTAAGGCTCCTCTGAAAAAAGAAAACGTGAGTCACAATTTTCTGTCGATATCTTTCTAAGAATATTTCCGTCGGCAAATTCAATTTTTAGCGTGGTTCATCAATTTGGGAGTTTTCATCGACAGAATAACTTCACCGTGGCTGTTGATGTCGTTGCTAAGCGATTTAAGGAGGCGCCGCCATGTTTAAGGTTATATGATTGGTAGTTCAAAATGGAAGCCTCACTTATACGGACGAGGTTAGATGTACATTGTAGGTACGGAATTGGCCGAGTTGTGACGGGTGGTTATGTCTAAGATTGGCCTATTCACAAAGGCGTGTGGGAATGTCTCATGATCAATAACACGCGTCAATTATGTTGGATCGTATCAAAATACGAACGATGACGTCATATCTGGTCTCAGAAAAAGAGAGGAGTTCCCGATTGCAAAGCGGCCATTTCTTTGTAAACACCATATTTGCAGCTACTTTTTTTTTTTAATCAAATGTAACTATCAAGTTTCTTAACGCTTTAACGTTTGTAAAGAAAAATAGAAAAAGCGGCATACATCAGCGCTTTACCAAAAAAAAAAATTTAATATGCGGGGGAAAATTTACGTGGCTTGAAATTCATAACGAATTATGACTTGAGGGAGAAGTACGGTCTGAACTCTATCGCCCCGTACATTATAGTAATACGCAGATGATATTAGCCTGTTAAATGTGGGGGCAACGCCATAAGCTCTAAACAAAAGGGAAAAATCATTCAAAGGTCAGCTTCGACTGTCGGGATATTTGCGTGCACTGTGTCAAAAAGGAAATCGGAAATAGAACAGAAAAGGGATAAATCGGTAGTAAATCTGTCAGCGCCATATGTATAAACTCGACCTTTTTCGACTGCTGAAAATACAGTCAACTAAAGTCCAGAAAAAATTAACCCTTTACTAAACAATCCGAATTTTAACGACCCTGGAAAAGAAGTCATTTTAAAACATTGTAGGAAAAGGAGAAAATGATGGTAACCAGCCTTTTCTCCTTTTCCCTCAACGTTTTCTACCCTATCACAGACAAATTCCATTATTTGAGCCATTATTTGGCTGCAAATGCTTTCAATTTGGACAAGTCTAACATTTTGGCGTTTGGTAAAGAGTTAAATCTCATAGGTTTGACTAAAACCGCAGACGGTATAGATCCAAGATCTGACTGCACGTTCTGTGCAGTCTGATCTTGATCTATGCCGTCCGCAAAAGCCCCTATTTTCGCCTATGGTTCTGAAAGCCTTACCCTAAAGGCAATCGTTCGACTGTGCTTATTTCGTATTGGTTGTAAAACATGTTTTACGACTTATATCAACCTCTTTCGATAATTTCTTAATGGAAACCTAACAAGCACTCGCGCCAAAATGGAACTACATGTACATGTATTTATGATGTGCTTGTTCACCACTAGATATATTGCGCGTAACAGAAACCCACATGCGAATAAAGTACTTTTGGGGTTAGAAAATAATCAGAATAAACTGAGTTCCTACTAATTTCGACAAGGCTTTGATTTAAACGGGTGCCAATCTTTCAACCAGTGGGTAATGTCACAATGATATTATGTACCTTGTCAAGTTTGAGATACAAACAACATATAAGCCATATTCTGGCAAAAAGGGGCTTTATGCATCTTCCTGGTGCATTATACCTGGCAAGTCATTACTTAATCATGGGTCAACAAAAATCCATTGTGTCAAACAACCCACTGAATCCTGAGCTATATTGGTCCTTTGACAAGTAGAAAACTGACAAATAGCAAACGGTTACGGCCCAGGTCAGACTGTGCAGGCTGCGCAGACTGACCTTGGTCGATACTTTTTGCAGATGCATTAAGCCCCCTTTCCGCAGAGCATGGCTCATATCATTTGAAAAGAGTCAACAGCGAAGAATGAAACGTATTTCATTCAACGATAAGGACACGGCGTATGTATCAAAACATCGTGGTATCCCTGTGGCGTAAATGGGTTCGGTTTTGGTATGAAGGATGTAAATGCGATGCCGTAAACACAACGTGAAGAACTGCACACATGGTTACCACAATTCTATTTATCAGTACAAAGAATTCCCGATTTCAAATGTCAACGGCGAGCATTCATAACTGAAAACCTAGGACATAATTATATTGACTAAAATAGTTATTACGTCATGTCTGTATCATTTAGTAACTACGACCACCATTTGAATACCTTTTTGTCAAGAACACACCAACACGTAGACGTCAATTGCCAAGCTTTTTTTTTTTCTTTTTTTTTTTCCTTCCCATATGTCTCACTGAGAGTACAATCGTTTCCTAAGGACCTGTACTCTTACCTTTGATATACATAGGCAAAAACCGCCTACATTTGACTGATACAGGATAGGCCTCCAACCTTCGATAGGTACAAGATAGACCTAATACCTTCGATGGTTATAGGATAAATCGCCTACTTTTGTTGATTTCATCCAGATCCCCTGCCGTCAGCTGTTTTTAAGGCGTGGCCACCTACCTTCGACTGATACAGGATAAGCCTGCTAACTACAAAAGTTAAAGGCTATAACTCTTACATTTAATTGAAACAGCAGGATGGGCCGCCTACCTTCGATGTTTATAGGCAATACCTCCTACATTCGATAGTTATACCTCCAAACTTTGATAGATATAGACTTGGACTCCTATCTTTGATAGATATAGGCTAGAACTCCAATCTTTGATAGATATAGGCTAGAACTCCAATCTTTGATAGTTATAGGCTACGACTCCCATCTTTGATAGATATAGGATAGACTCCTACCTTTGATAGATCTAGGGTAGGGCTCCTATCTTTGATAGGCATAGGCTAAACCTCCAATCTTTGATAAATATAGACTAGGACTCCTATCTTTGATAGTTAAAGGCTTGGACTCCTACCTTTGATAGACATAGGCTAGACACCTACCTTTGATAGATTTAGGCTAGACTCCTACCTTTGATAGATATAGGCTAGGACTCCTATCTTTGATAGATATACGCTAGAACTCCTATCTTTGACAAGTATAGGCTAGACTTTTACCTTTGATAAATATGTGCTAGCACTCCATTTTTGATATATATAGGCTAGAACTCCTATCTTTGATAGATATAGGCTAGGGCTCCTATCTGTGATAGATAGGCTAGGACTCCTATCTTTGATAGATATAGGCTAGGGCTCCCATCTTTGATAGATAGGCTAGGACTCCTATCTTTGATAAATATAGGCTAAACCTCTAAACTTTGATAGATATAGACTAGGACTCTTATCTTTGGTAGATATAGGCTAGGGCAACTACCTTTGATAGATATAGGCTAGACTCCTACCTTTAATAGATATAGGCTAGACTCCTACCTTTGATAGATATAAGCTAGACTCCTACCTTTGATAGATATAGGCTAAACCTCCAAACTTTGAAAAAGATAGGATAGACTCCTATCTTTGATAGATATAGGCTAGGACTCCTGTCTTTGATAAATATATGCCAAACCTCCAAACTTTGATAGATATAGACTAGGACTCCTATCTTTGATAGATATAGGCTAGGGCAACTACCTTTGATAGATATAGGCTAGACTCCTACTTTTGATAGATATAGGCTAGACTCCTACCTTTGATAAATATATGCTAGAACTCCTATCTTTGATAGATATAGGCTAGGACTCCTACCTTTGATAGATATAGGCTAGGACTCCTTTCTTTGATAGATGTGGGCTTTGACTCCTACCTTCGATAGATATAGACTAGACCTCTTAACCTTTTGATAGTTATAGGCTGAACCTCCAAGCTTTGATAGATATAGGCTAGAACTCCTATCTTTGATAGATATAGGTAGACCTCCTACCTTCGATAGATATAGGGTAGGACTCCTTTCTTCGATTGATATAGGCTAGATTTCCTACCTTTGATAGATATAAGCTAGACCTCCTACCTTTAACAGTTATAGGCCTAACCTCCAAACTTTGATAGATATAGGCTAGGACTCCTGAATCTTTGCTAGATATAAGCTAGACCTCGTAACTTTGATAGTTAGAGGCTAGGACTCACTACCTTTCATAGATATAGGTTAAACCTCGAATCTTAGATAGATATAGGCTAGGACTCTTGCCTTTGATAGATATAGGCTAGACCTCATACCTTCAACAGTTATATGCTAGGACTCTTAACTTTGATAGACAAGGACTCGGACTCCTACTGTCGATAGTTATAGGCTAGACATCCTATCTTCGATAGGTAGAACTCCAACCTTTGATAGATATCAATTGGCTAAGCCTCCTACCTTCGATGGTTATAGGCTAGGCCACCTTACTTTGATAGTTATAGGCTTGGACTCCTACCTTTGATAGGATTAGGCTAGGGATTACCTCCGATAGATAATAGGCTAGGTCCTTACCTTCGACAGTCATAGGTTATCCCTCCTGCCTTCGATTGTTATCGGCTAGACCCCCAACCTTCAATAGTTATAGGCTAGACCTCCTAGCTCGATTGATATAGGATAGATCTCAGGATACCTTTGACATCTATAGGCTAGGCCGCCTACCTTCGATACTTATCGGCTAGACCTCCTACCTTCGGTGGTTATAAGCTAGACCTTCTACCTTAGATTGATACAGAATAGGCGGTCAACCTTTGACAGTCACAGGCTAAACCTCCTACCTTCGACAGTTATAGACTGGGCCTCCTACCTTTGACAGTTAAAGGCTAGGCCTCCTTTCTCCAACATTTATAAGCTAGATTGATACAGGATAGACCCCCCTGCCCTCGTAAGTTATAGGCTATGTCCTGTACCTTCAATTGATATAGGACAGACCTGCTACCTTCGTAAGTTCTAAGCTATGTCTCCTACATTCGATTGATACAGGATAAACCCTCTCCCTTTGTTAGATAAAGGCTAGACCCTTACCTTCGATAGACATAAGCTAGGCCTCCCACTTTCCTTAGTTATAGACTAGACCTCCTACCTTCGATAGCTATCTACTAGGCCTCCCGAATTCAGTTGTTACACGCTTACCTGAGCACTTAACTATATACGAATGGATTGAGAGCGGTAATTCGAGAACCACCATTCGTCTATTTCTCCGAAATTTCGTTTATTAGACATGGAGTAAAATCAAAGAGTTGACGCTGCTGTTAACATTATCAGTGCCCTATTTTGTTGATTGAAATACAATCCACTGAAACTCTGAAAAAATTTCATCTGATAGGTTTAACTGAATAAGCAGACAATATGGACTCAGGTCAAACAGTGCAGTCTGATCTATGCCGTCCGCAAAGGTTTTTCCATGTTTTTGAGGATGCCGCTGAAAGGTTTAGAAACAGGATTTGCCCATATAGATGACACAGATAGATTAGTCTATAACATGACTTTATCTATTGTTGTTATCAACTTTTAGTGATTACAACATGAAACAGCCCACGGCTCTTATCTCTGAATATGCTAATTAGTAGCTTATTGATCGAAAACGTATCCCATTGTGTTGCCTGAACTTTTCACTAGTGCTATCTTTAGGTCAGCTCAGCGCAATATCAGTCGCATTTGGCGACAATGTATAATAAACCACACTGAATGTGACGCCAGGTCTTTGATCTAGACTGCTGGCCTATAGTTCCATGATGCTTTGGCTTAAACGCCTCCGAGATACAGAATTTAAATCTTGCTTTCCTGCCTAAAAGTGTCCATTTCATTTAATTAGCCTTTGTGTATGGTAGTAAAGTAATACAGTAATAGTTGCCTTGTAATGAATGTATTACTTCAGAGCGTCTCTCAGTATGTGGCCTGATGGTATAATTCCGGTAATAGACTGGTTCCCTTCCCCCGCGTATAACAATATGCTTTTAAATTTCTTGTGGTTTTGCTTACAACGATATGTTCATATCATGTATGTAGAGGATTTTACATGAGTGTTTATGTATTATCATTTTTATCAAACGAGTTGACTAAAATTATATTACGCGAGCCTTGGCGAGCGTCATATACATTTTAGTCAACGAGTTTGATAAAAATGATAATACATAAACACGAATGTGAGATTCTATTTATCACATAAAACGAATGACAGACAAAAAAGTATCCTTCATCATCACCTTCAGCCTTTATACCGTTATACCGTTCACGGGTCCATGTTTACAGCTGTAGTTCGGTTTCAAGCGTGTACATACACAAGTAGATAGGTCTTTGACATTTACCCCGAAAGTAGAATGAAACAGTTTCTACGGGGGATAACTCCACCTATTTCAGCAATTTTGTTGATTTTAAAAACTTCAGCTGCATTTTTTGGTTTTTATTACACACGAAAATAAAAAAAAACTTCCCACGCATATACGCCCTAGCAACAATGACGTCATTTTTTCCGCGAAACGGCGTAGTAGTATAAATTCCGGCACGTGCTGTGGCTGGTTTCTCCGGCTACCGGGACCCAAAAACCGATAATACACTAGTGTATTATCGAAAATAAGTCATGGGTTTAATACACTGCTAGAGGAGGTTATGTGATAAACGCTCATAGGCCATAGCTGTGAATAAATGCATCTTAAAGCCCCCCCCCTCTCTCTCCGCACATACAAACAACAAACATTTGAGTCATGCTCTGGCAAAAGGGGGCTTAATTCATCTCCGTGATCCATTGTACCATCAAGCCATCGCATAATTATCGCTTTTTTTTCAACATTTGACAAAATCATGAAGCCCCCTTTTCACAGAGCATGGCTCAGTTATGAATAAGTAAAAGGTGACAAGAATTGCAATCAATAATTGAGCCATGCTCTCTGAAAAGGGGGCTTAATACATCTGCGGAAAAATATCGATCCAGGTCAGCCTGCGCAATCCGCGCAGGCTGACCTGGGCCGAAACTTTTCGCTATTGGTCAATTTTCTGCATGTTAAAGGACGATTGTACCTCATGAATCAATCGGTTGTTATACAAAATGGATTTTATTGATCCATAATTATGTGATGACTTGCTTGGTATTATGGATCACGGAGATGCATTAAGCCCCTTTTGCCAGAGAACGACTCAATTATTTGCTCCAGAAACCATTTATTCGACTTTTTCACAACAGATTTTCCAACCTTGATTGATGATGATGATGATGGTGATGTTGTTATCATCATCATCATCATCATCGTCATTATCATCGCGTTGTTGTTACTCCTGTTTCTGTTTTCATCATTATAGTAATGGAAAGTTTGGACAGAAATAATCATTAGCCATTAGTCATTACTTTTTTTCCATTTCTCAAAATGGTTTTACCATTCCAAAAGTAATTCCCTACTGTTGAGACACACTCAATTTATTGTCTGCAATTAATTTGAAATTTGTCTAATTCAAAATTTTGTCATCAACTGCAGAGTAAAAGTTGGCTATAATTAGCATTAACAAGGTTAAGTCAGAACACAAGAGTTGCAACGTAAGTTTCGTATCATATATTCAGTTCACCATCAAACCAAACGATTTAGTTGCTATGCAACCGTATAGCGTTGCAATTTACTTTGTCAATACAGGTAACTGTTCCTATAGAAATCTGTATGATATTATACTAAAATGTTTTATTTATGATTTATGTTCAATACACATGTTCACAGTTGTTTACATGTGTTCAACGACAAGGACCGGAGTCCTGTGTGGCTCAGATGTAACGGACCCTTAATCATGTGGTCCTGGGTTTGGGCCTCAGATTTTCGTAAGTGTCCCGGACAATACAGCTTAAAACCCTAGCCCAGTACTAATGAAATCCAGAGAACACCTGAATAAGTGAACTGCCATCGTAACATGAACTAAATAATGTTAAAAACGGGGAAAAACACTATTCAATCACTCAATAGACTAAGTAGGTCAAAAATATGATAATAATGATGTAATCTCTATGAAAATCTGCACAGCTACATTATTGTTTTTCGTTTACGCAGTTTTTCGCCGTAATTCAGTTACATTACAGCGGTCACTTCACTCATCTATGCGTTCCCGGAAAATCTGTAAGAAATAACACGGACAAACACCTTCCAAGCCCAGTGGGATAACAAGCACGTACCTTGAAAAAAGTGTTGTGGTGGGAACTGTTAAAAGAAATACGTGGAGCTCATAGAAAGGCGACAGCCGCTGTCATATGACCGAAATGATGTTGAAAAAAGCGTCATATATAAGAGCCAAGTTCTGGCAAAATTTCATTGCTTCTTATTGGCAAGAATTTCCGTCATGCTAATATTGTTCAACGGAACAAGGTTTCTTCGACGTAAACTTGTCAAAGGCTGCTATACATTTAAAATGAACCGTGTTCTGGCAAAAGTGGGCTTAATGCTTCTCCGTGATGCATTACACCAGTCAAGCTATCACATAATTATGGATCCGTAATAGCTACTTTTTGTAATAACTGACTTAATAATGAGGTAAATCGGTCCCTGGACATACATAAAATTGACCAATAGCGAAAAGTTTCGGCCCAGGTCAGCCTGCGCGGACTGCGCAGGCTGACCTGGGTCGATACTTTTCGCAAACGCATTAAGCCTTTTCACAAAGCATGGCTCGTATCAAACAAACAAACCAACCAATAAATATGCTCTTACAAATGAGTCATGCTCTGGGAAAAAATTGTTTAATGCATCTCCAAAAAAGTGTCGACTCAGGTTAGCATGCGTGGTCCTCGCGGGCTCACCTGAATCAAAACTCTTCGCTATCGTTAAATTTTCTGCGTGTCCGAAGAACACTTTAACTCATAACTGAGCATGTTTACTATCAAAATATATCCATATAATACTCGTATGCATCTATTAAGCCCCCTTCTACCAGAGCGCCGCTCAGATTGATATGAGCCGTGTCCTGACGAAAGGGGTCTTAATGCATCTCTGTGATGCACTGTACTAAGAAAGCCATCACAAACATGTAAATATCCGTTTTGTCTGACAACCAATCATGAGGTAGACTGGTCCTTTGACATACATAAAATTGACCAATAGCACAAAGTTTCGGCCGTGGTCAGCCTGCGCGGACTGCGCAGGCTGACCTGGGTCGCTACTTTTTGCAGATGCATCAAGCATCCTTTTCACAGAGCATGGTTCATATCCTATATTCTTTTCATCAGATAATACTAAAGCCAATGAAACTTTCTCTTACCAGAGACAAAGGTTGGGGGAGGCAAGCCGGCGAGTCTAATTCTTCCTCGCCTACAAAGAACACCATAATATACTTTAGAAAACAGTGTAGATCAAGATCAAACTGCACGTAAGGTGCAGTCTCATTGTTGATCCACAAAGTCCAATATTTGAGCCATGTCCTGTCAAAAGAGGCTCAGTAATGCGTCCTACCAAACAAGATACCAAGCAAGTCATCACATAATTATGGATGGATAAAATCCATTTTGTCTAACAACCGACTGAATCTTGAGGTAGCATGAATTATCCTTGGACATGCAGAAAATTTACCAAAAGCAAATAGTTTCGATACAGGTCAGCCTGCGTGGACTGTGCAGGTGGACCTCGGTCGATGCTTTTGCAGACGGAGTAAAACCTCTGATATCAGGGCATGGCACAAAAATAATAATGTATTTTCTACTCAAAAGTTAGTTTGTTTCCTTGCTGAAAATGAGGTTTGTTTTATTATCTTAATTTTTTGTCTTTATTGTCAGGTCGAGGATCTAACACAGAGAAATCACAGGAAGACGTTGTACAAAGCCCAGGAAAATAAACGGTAGAAAATTATACATTAGCCCTGTTTAAAAGGGTGAAGTTGTGAGGTTTTATATCATAAAGGAAGTAGAACACTAGTAAAATAGCACATCTTTGTTCGTGAAACGGAAAGTGTTTATTTGCGATTATTTTTGCGGTCACTGGTTTATATTGAGTACTTAATAGTGAGCTTAAAGGTTAATCCGCATTTAGTGATGAGCTATTTGTAAAACGCCATTTAAGTACTGCAAACACACGTTTGTATCGATTCAAAGCTCAGAAGAGCTTCAGCGTGTGAAACAAATACAGACGATGCTTGACGTACGGATTTTACATCGATAATTCAAACAGATCTGCTGCATCTTAATCATGGATTTAATTACAAGTGCTCTGGATTTAAACAGTTGAAAGGAAAACTGTTAACGACCTACTTCGACGTGACGTGACGTCATTTCCTGATACAATGCCGATTACCGGAACAGCGGGAATCGCACTGGGAGCAGTGTTCGGCTTCATTTTTGTTTTTACGTGCATTATATCAGTTATAAAAGCTGTCAGGTAATGTATTTGTCCAGTACATGTACTTTATCCCGTATTCTGCCGAATGCATTTTGTTACAATCACAGCTTTTGCTGTAAAGTTGCTTGCATAAAAATATTAGTCATGCTCTGGGAAAAGGGGGCTTAATGCATCTCCGTGATGCGTTTTACCAATAAAGCCATCACATAAATATGGATCCATAATAGCCACTTTTTTAAACAACCGTTGGAAGCATGTGGTAGATTGGTCCTTGGACATGCAGCAAATTGACCAATAGGGAAAAGTTTCGGCCCAGGTCAGCCTGCGCGGACAGCGCAGGCTGACCTAGGTCGTTACCTTTCGCAGATGCATTAAGCCCCCTTCTCACAGAGTGCAGCTCATATTGTTATTCCATTCATTTAGGGCGTTTCAAAGTTGTGCAATTTTCTGTGCAGCTATCCAATTCTGCAGTTTTAATCGGAATTCCTTGAAACTTATGATAATGTACATTGTAACTATCTGACATGTAGTTTTATACCTCAGTCGTTTCAAAATTTCAAAAGTTGTCTGCCCTGGAATTCAGATATGAGTAATATCTTGTGCAGCTGTTCCCTTCTACAGTTTTGATTGGAATTCCGTCAAACTTACCATAATGTAACTCTATGACATAGAGGTACGCTTCTCTTATTGCCATTATCCCGTCAGGTCGGTCAATTTAGAGTTATTTGCCCTTGAGAAATTTAGTCTGACAAGTTCCTTTGAGCATGTATGCTTTGCTCTGCATTACTCCGTGTTGGGGAGCGAGTATCGTTCATGCAAAGTATATCAAGTTAATCACAGATTGGTAGCGATAGTGAATTTTAGAATTGAATAAGAAAGGAAACCCAAGGTTAATGCTCAAATATGGTTTTCTGTTAAGAAAACAACAAACTTTTAAACCAGTCTGAGTTGTAAGTATTTGCAGATGGCGAATTTAATGTGGTTCATACGCAGGGGTTTGTATCTTAAAGGGTAGAAAACTTAATAGGAAGAGAAGAAAATTATAATTTTCAAAAGCCGTCTTTCTCTGGTTTGGTAAAACATAGGATTGTTTGGTCATGGTTCATGGAATTTTAAAACATCTGAGCCATGCTCTGGCAAAAGGGGGTTAAATGCATTTTCGAAAGGTATCGTCCCGGGTCAGCTTGCACAGTCCACGCAGGCTGACCTGTGTCGAAACCTTTCGCTTGTAGACGATTTTCTGCATGTCCAAGGACCATGCTTATCTCATGATTCAGTCTGTTGTTAAACAAAATGGGTTTTATTGATCCACAATTATTAGATGACTTGCTCTGTATAATGCACTGCAGAGATTCACTAAACCCCCTTTTGCCAGACCATGACATATTTGTGTATCCTTTAGCCTGTCATACCCTGCACCCTCCCCCGGCTATACCCTACCCCGCCTTGCCAAAATTTAGCTGTGCTGACTGTTACAAAAGAAGTTTCTTCTTTTTTTGCTTTCTGTTAAGTTAATCGGCATTGAATGAAGATTTAAGACTACCAGTATTGAAAAGGAAACGGGGAGTGTAAACCAAGAGCAAATTGTACAAATGTGCAGTCTGATCTCGGTCTGCCTCTCCGCCAAATTTATCCATGGTCACTAATGGCAGGATAAAGGTTACTGTCACTGATATATAGTATCTTTTCTATATTTCTTCCATTTCTGTAAGCGCTATTTGAACTTCTAAAACAATGTGTCATGCTCTGTGAAAAGGGGGCTAAATACATCTGCAAAAGGTATCGATCCAGATCAGCCTGCGCAGTCCGCGCAGGCTGACCTGGACCGAAACTTTTTGCTATTGGTCATTTTTCTGCATGTCAAAGGACCAGTCTACTTATGATTAAGTCATTTGTTAAAAAAGAAATGGCACCTATATATATGATTATGTGAAAACTTGTTTTGTATCACGCATCACGGAAATGCATTAAACCCCATTTTCACACAGCATGGCTCCAGTGTAAGTGAAACATAACGGAAACATGACCATAAGGAAAGTGTCTTTTTATCGGTTTTGAAAACATGTTATGGTATAAATAACAAATCTGAAGGAAACTGGTGCAGTTGCCGGTCGAAAGCAAAAGATTAAGTCCTTTCTCCACAATGTATTTCGAAGCTGTGTCTTCCAGGCCTGCGTGCAAAGGTGGTATTTGTGTAGTATTTAGATTAATCCATTTTGAACCGCTTATCTTTCAACAAGTAATCCTATTTTTCTTTTACTATGTGGTATGACCGGAATAAACTGTGTGGGCCTAATAATGATCGTGGATTAACCTTTAAAGACTTAGTTAAGTGAGATAGATATATTTAGTGGGAAGAAAAACACAGGAGGTACCTCAGGAACCGATTCCTGGCAGTTACAGGAGGTACTTCGGGAACCGATAGCTGGCAGTTACGGAAGATATCGCGGGATAGCTGGCAGTTTCAGGATGTACCTCGGGGACGGATTGCGGAAACCGACTGCGGAAACCGATACCAGGCAGTTACAGGAGGCACCACGGGAACCAACTGCTAGCGGTTACGGAAGATACCGCGGGAACCGATTGTTGGCACTTACAGGAGGTACCTCCAGAACTGATTGCTGACGGTTACGAGACATTACTCGGAAACAGATAGCTGGTAGTTGCAAAAGATACTTCGAAAACCGATCGCTGGTGTTAGCCAAAGATACATCGGGAACCGATAGCTGCAGGTAACGAAAGATACCTCGGAAACACATAGCTAGGGTTTACATGAGATACCTCGGGAACAGATAGCTAGCGTGGACGAAAATACATAGGGAGCCCATAACTGGCCTTTACAGGAGAAACCTCAGTAACCGAGGGCTGACGGTTACCGGACATACTTCGGGAAGAGATAGTTGCGTGAGATTCCTCGGGAACCGATAGCTAGCGTTAACGAAAGATAGCTCGGGAACCGATAGCTGGCGGTTTCGGAAGGTATCTCGGGAACCGATAGATGTCGATTAAGGGAGATACCTTGGGAACTGAGAGCTAGCGGTTACGAAACATTACTCGGGAACCGATTGCTGACATTTTACATGAGATATCTTGGGGACCTGGCGTTTAAAAACAGATATCTAGGAAACTTAGAGGTTTAGGTAACGGAAGATACCCCTAGAGCCAATAGCTGGTGGTTACGGAAGATACCTCGGGAACCTATGGTTAAAGATTACGATACATTACTCGTGAACCGATTGCTAACGTGTACGGAAGGTACCTTGGGAGCCGATAGCCTGCGGTTACGAAAGATACCTTGTCAACCAGTTAAAGGGCAATTAAAACACAAGTTACCTGTGTTACGAAACTTAGGCATGATCTAAATGAACAAGATATTAAAGAGTGATCACTGAAAAACGTTTGAGAGCGGCGTAAAATACCCTTCACACGAATCACAATCAGTACCCCAGACCAAATTACTGATTGGTTTTACTTCCCGTCAGACAGATTGTGTGTTGATTTCTCGTTTAACTCTTTACTACACAAGAAAAATTTAGACAAGTCGAGATCTACTTCGAGATAATTTGCGTATGACAAATTCATTCGAGCTCAAATGATTCATTTTCTGTAAAAATTGTGGAAAATAATGCGGGAAAAGGAGAAAGTGATGCAAACCAGCATTTTCTCTTTTATCCTGTATCCACAACGTTTTCAAAGAGGTTTCTTCCTCGGGTCGATGAAGTAGTGGATTGCTTGGTAAAGGTTTAATATGGAGACATATTGGGCATTGATTGACAAGGCCGTAGGTTGAGCTCTGATTTAGGAGTAGAAAAATATTTCCTTCATTTTTTCCTGATCAATACCTTACCAAGTGTGCACCTCTATGTATATTAGCCATGCTCTGTGAGAAAGGAGGCTTTAATACATCTGCAAAAAGTTTCGATTCATGTCAGCCTGCGCGGACTGCGCAGGCTGACATGGATCGAAACTTTATGCTATTTGTAAATTTTCTGCATGTCAAAGGACCATTTTTTCTCATGATGCAGCCGGTTGTAAGACAAAATGATTTTTTATGGATCAATAATTATGTGACGATTCGCTTGGAGTAATGTATCACGGAGATGCATCAAAACCCCTTTTCCCAAAGCATGGTTCATGTGTAATGGTTCTATCCTGCTAAGAGGGTCACTCTTTTGGGTGCTCTATGGGAAAACAGGGCGGACAGCACAGATCAAGATTCAGAATGCACAGAATGTACAGTCTGATAATGAATCTCTATCACTCGCTTTTTTTAAAATCAAGACTAATTTTTTTGTCTGTAATTTTCATCAAATCGTATTTTGACCATCGAAAAAAAGAAAAACGCCTTTTTTGCGTTCGAATGACTGTAGTCGTTGAAATTGTAGTCTGGAAATCATGATCAAGATCTTCGCGGAGTACGCTGATCACACTGAAATGCCGATTGGCAAGGCATTGCAAAGTCCCCAGCCTGCCACGGGTGGATCCAAGGAAATGAGAATTTGCCACGATATAAAACTGCTTTGGAAAATTGTACAAATTCTTTTTCCAAAATCTTCCCTATGTGTTCAAAATAAACTCATCGGCTGCTAATTTAGCGCGACTAGGGACGCTTTTGCGGACAGTGTAGATCAAGATCAAACTGCACAAGACGTGCAGTTTGATCTTTGATCGACACTGTCTGATACAACGGTATTTTCGTTCCGATGAAATCAGCTTGGTAATCGCAATGTTTTGATTTTATTATTGAGTGGATATTTTCGTTTGATTTTTTCAGGACGTTAAAGAACGGGCAGACTGCAACTGAACGATAATTGAGCCATGCTCTGTGAAAAAGGGGCTTAATGCATATGCGAAAACGATCGACCCAGGTCAGCCTACGCAGTCCGCGCAGGCTGACCTTGGCCGAAAGTTTCCGCTATTAGTCAAATTTCTGTATGTCCAAGAACCAGTATACCTCATGATTAAGTCGATTGTTACAAACAATGGCTTTTATGGATCCATAATTATGTGACGGCTTGATTGGTATCATGCATTTCGGAGATGCATTAAGCCCCCTTTTGCCAGAGCATGACTCGATTAGTTTTAACCCTGTCAGGGTCATAGGCGAAAACGGGGACCTATTCGGACGGCACAAAACGTGCAGTCTGATCTTAGATTTATGCCGTTCGCTTGTTTAACCATCCCTATGACACGAGTCTCTGTTAGTTTCATTTTACTTTATTTTCACCGGTCGAAAGAGGGGGGAAGTTCACATTATTTGGCCCTGAAAAAATTTAACTGTTTACCAAACGACAAAATTTAAGATTTGTCCAAATTGAAAGCATTTGCAGACGACAAATAAAATATTCCTCAAATAATTGGATTTGTCTATGAAAGGGATAGAAAACGTGGTTTGAAATGGAGAAAATGCTGGTTACCAGCATTTTCTCCTTTTTCTACAATGTTTTTTAAATCGTTTTCTGCCAGGGTCGTTAAAACTCAAGATCGTGCGATAAAGGGTTAAAGGACGAAATCGGATACCGGTAATGGATCGCCCGGAACACTGCCTGTAATTTTGATTCTGCACCGGAACATTCGATAAATCAATTATCACTTAATAATGGAAAAATGGTATATATGAGCCATGCTCTCTATAAAAAGGGGGCTTGATGCATCTGCGGAAGGTGTCGACCGAGGTCAGCCTGTGAAGTCCGCGCAGGCTGACCTGGGCCGAGGCTTTTCCCTACTGGTCAATTTTCTGTATGCCAAAGGATCAATCTACCTCATGATTCCGTCTGTTGTTTAAAAAAAAATGGCTATTAGAGGTTCACAATTATGTGGTGCCTTAATTGGTATCATGCATTACGGAGATGTATTAAGCCCCCTTTTGCCAGAGCATGGCTCATACATTTGAGCCGCACTCTATGAAAAGGGGGCTTAATGCATCTGCGAAAAGTATCGATCCAGGTCAGCCTGCGCAGTCTGCGCAGGCTGACCTGGGCCGAAACTTTTCGCTATTGGTCAATTTTCTGCATGTCCAAGGATTAGTGTACCTCATGATTCAGTCAGTTGTTATACAAAATGGATTTTATTGATCCATAATTATGTGATGACTTACTTGGTATTATGGATCACGGAGATGCATTAAGCCCCCTTTTGCCAGAGCTCGGCTAATTTTTAAGAGAAAACATTGCTGGAGGTTGTCTGTCTGCTCGAATAACCGATTAGAAATGCTGCCCAATAATATTGCTTTTCCTAACATTATTACGCAGTCCTACAAACACTCCGAATCTGCAATGTATTGGAAACATTGCTTGTTTTAACGCTTTACCAAATGACAAAATTTTAGACTGGTCCAAACTGAAAGGAATTGCAGACGACAGAATAAACGCAACTGGAAAATTGAAAATTGTTTTTGGAAGGGTAGAAAACATTGTGGGAAAAGGAGAAAATGCTGGTTACCAGCATTTTCTCCTTTTTCCCCCAATGTTTTCAAAAGGCTTCTTTCTCATGGTCGTTAAATGTCGGGATTGTGTGGTAAAGGGTTAATAACTGACGAAATTCTACAGTGTTGTTATCCCAAACGCCAGGAGGCTGTGTGACTGTTCGCAAAAGCGATCAGATATGCTGTTAAACCTCCTCTATTCGCTATATGCCCATTCCTGCGTACATTTCGAATTAATGAACAATATCTCCGTATCGGACTGTGTATGTCTAAGATCAGCCCGCACTTTCTATGCAGTCTTATCGTGATCTACACTGTCCCCAAAAAGGGTCCTAAGGATTATTACATAATAGTGGTGCACATTTTATGGAGTTAACTCGTTCAGGACCGAAAGAGAATTTGTGGACGTCAAAGCTCAAGATCAGACTGCACAGAACGTTCGGTTTGAACTTGGATCCGCGACTTCCGGAAAAAGAGAAAAATATTGGTAACTAGCATTGTCTCCTTTTCCCCAGGTATTTTAAAACTCTTCTTTTCAGGATCGTTAAAACACAGTATTGTACGGTAAAGGGTTAGCTCTTTATCGTAGGACCAAAAAAAAAATCAGACTGGAATTGTTGAAGACGTCAAATTCAAAATGTCACAAAAAAAAAAAACGAGACTTGGCTTACAAAGGGTAGAAAACGTTGTTGAAAATAGGAGAAAATGCTGGTTAGTAGGTTACAAGCATCTTCTCCTTTTTCCACACTGTTTTCAAAATGCTTCTTTCTCAGGGTCGTTAAATCTCGGGATGGTTCGGAAAAGGCATTAAGCAAGAGCAAACATTAAAAGTGCATGCAAACTTTAATTTTTCCTGTCAGCATTTCAATCCCAAAGAAATTGTTGACGCCATGAAGTTCACTTGCACTTTTCGCTTTGCCCCATTGCCTTTTGAAGAAGGCATTTTCCTGGGTCCGTATTCACCAACCACTCTCAAGAACCTTCTTAGTCTTGTACTCCAGAATTTTCTAAATTTGAAAATAACACAAGTTCTGATTGGCTAAGGCATTTGGTTTTGCCAATCAGATGTTGTGTTACTTTCAAATGTAGAAAACCTAGGAGAATAAGACTAAGAATATTCTTAAAAATGATTGGTGAATACGGACCCTGATTGCAATTGATCGAGTTTCTAAAACATTGTGACAAAACAACAAATTGCTCGTAAAGAGCAATTTGTTCTTTTGTCACAATGTTTTTCAAATCACGTCACGTGTTAAACCTTGGATTTTATTGGTCATACTTGTATCACCAGAATGTTTTGAACAATCTTCTTGTGTCATATCGCTTAATCTTTTAGCGCGAAATGGTACTAAAGCCGGTCCGCTTTCGACGGCTGAAAATGCAATCCACTTAAACCTAGTGAGTTTTTTTTTTTTTACGAAGGGTTAACCCTTTACCACATGATAAAAATGTAGACTTGTCCAAATTCAAAGCATCCGCAGATGACAATTTGAATGTGGATCACATAGTCAAATTTGTCTTTGATAGGGTAGAAAACATGATGGGAAAAGGAGAAAATGTTGGTTACAAGCAATTTCTCCTTTTCCCTCAATGTTTTCAAAAGCTTTCTTTGAAAGGTTAGTTAAAAGTTGGGGTTGTTTGGTAAAGGGTTCAGTAAGATAATTAGATAATTTAAGGCTGTCTATGGGGAACGGTAATTTCGCTTTGTAATCTTTTCTTTTTTTTTTGTCTTGAGAGACACCTTTGTCATTATTTTCCGTTAATCAATTAAGTTCTAAAATGAATTTGTAAATTTGAAAAACAAAACTCTTTAAAGACAGAGAGAGAGAGAGAGAGAGAGAGAGAGAGAGAGAAGGACGGACGGACGGAGAGACGGGCGGGCGGATGGAAGGACGTACCCAAACACAAAGAGACAGACACACAGACACACACAAAGACACATAGACACACAGACCGACATACATGCTCATAGACACACCGAAAGACACATAGACTCATAGACAGACAGACACATAGACACACAGGCAAAGGGGACAGACACAGACACACAGACAGACAGAAGTCAACCAGGAGCGTTAAAGTATAGAAAAAAAAGGTGAAGCAATTGGAAGCTGAACGGTTTCTGATCAAAGTGTAGCTAAAACTTAAACGACCTTTGTCTATAAATTGCTTGTTTACGTATCTGTCAGTCTTCCCCTAGAGAGATAACTACAAGTAACCCCAGGAATAATAGCCACCCACCTTATTTAACCCTTTACCATACAGTCCCGAGTTTTAACGACCCTTAGAAAGAAGCCATTTGAAAGCATTGTGGAAAAAGAAGAAAATGCTGGTAACCAGCATTTTCTCCTTTTCCCACAATGTTTCCTACCCTATCAAAGACAAATTCCATCATTTGAGCCACGTTTTAATTGTCGTCTGCAAATGCTTTTAATTTGAACAGTCCTACAGTTTTGTCGTCTGGTAAACTTTTAAGCTGCTAAGCGCGACTCACTGACCTTTGGCGGACACTGTAGATCAAGATCAGACTGCACAGAACGTGCAGTCTGATCTTTGATCTACACTGCCCTATAACGAGGTATTTTTTTTTTTTCCAAAAAGTAAGTTTGAAATAACATTATTCGGATTTTTACTATCGGTTTGAAAGTTTCATTTAATTTATTAAGCAGCATATAGCTCATAAGATTTAACCCTTTCCCAAACAAGCCCTGGTTTTCATGTGTCTGCAGTACAAGTCTTTTGAAAACACTGTGGGAAAAGGAGAAATTGCTCGTAACGAGCAATTTCTCCTTTTCCCACAGTGTTTTCTACCCTTTTTGAGACTTTTCTGCCATTTTCATCAAATTTAAAATTGTTGTCTGCAAACTCTTTCAATTTGGACCAGTCCAAAATTTGTCGTTTGGGAAAGGGTTAACTAAGCTATATACTTGATCTAGGCAGTAAAACTATACGTGCGAAAATACCAGGAAATTATATCGCTCTGATAGTTAGTTATATTATTATCTATGGCATGATAAATACGTTACATATCTGCTGAGGAATAAATCGATACCACTTAGTGAAATGCATACTGCGATTTACCCTTTACCAAGCAATCCCGAGTTTTAACGACCTGGAAGTTTGATTGATTGTATGGTGTTTAACGCCGTTTTCAACATTATTTCAGTTATATCGTGGCGGCCAGTGCACCTATCCATACTTTCCTGGAGTTTCTTCTACCAGTACTACGTAAAATGTTCTTTCCAAGCCACTGGCTGCTTTCCTACATAACCATCGTCGAAACTATGGTCAGCGGTGAGAGAGGAACGAATCCTGTCGCAATGACTATCATCAATCCTCGGAAAGAAATTGGCCGAGCCGGGGATCGAACCAGCGGCCTCCTGTTCTCAAGTCCTGTACGCTACCGACTGAGCAAGGGGGCTCGGCTAACGACCTGGAAGAAGAAAACGTTTGAAAACACTGTGGGAAAAGGAAATATTGTGTGTCTTTCTGTGTGTCTGTCTGTCTATGAGTCTGTATGTCGGTCTGTGTGTCTATGTGACCTGGAAGAAGAAAGCTTTTGAAAACACTGTGGGAAAAGGAAAAATTGCTGGTCATCAGCATTTTCTCCTTTCCCGCATTGTTTTCTAACCTTATAAAGACAAATCGCATCATTTGAACAACTTTCACATTGTCAATTCGGAATGCTTTCAAAATGGAGGATGGAGTCTAAATTTTTTATTTTGCTGTCTGATAAGGGTTAACCCTTAGAGCGCTGAATTTATGAAATAAACCTTTTCAGTGAAGAAAAACATCCGAAATATTATCATTTCAAGATTGTTTTAGCCAGGAGGTGTATTGAAGTAGCTGACAGTGTAGATCAAAGATCAGACTGCACATTCTGTGCAGTCTGATCTTGATCTACACTGTCAGCAAAAACAAGTAAGTTGGTTCCAGCGCTTTAAGGGTTAAGACATTGCCTCCTAAAGCAAATGTGCAATCGACAAGTTTGAAAATTTCCTTGTAGAATATGAATAATGAACACGATCTAACGACCATAACAGTATCTGCTATATAGAACAAAATAATGAAGCCATGCTCTGTGAAAATGGGGGTTTAATGCATCTGCAAAAAGTATCGACCCAATTCAGCCTGTGCGGTCCGGGCAAGCTGACATTGGTCGATATTTTATGTTATTAGTCAATTTTCTGCATATCAAAGGACCATTGTGTTTCACGATTCAGTCGGTTGTGAAACAAAGTGGATTTTATGGATCTAATCATATGACTTGCTCGGTATCGTGCATCACAGAGATGCATTAATTAACCCTTTACCAGAAGACAAAATTTTAGCCTTGTCCAAATTGAAAGCATTTGCAGACGACAATTTCAATTTGGCTCAAATGTTGCAAGCTTTCTTTGATAGGGTAGAAAACATTGTGGGAAAAGGAGAAAATGCTGGTAACCAGCATTTTCTTCTTTTCCCACAGTGTTTTCAAAAGGCTTCTTTTCCAGGGGCGTCAAAAGGCCGCATTGTGCGGTAGAGGGTTAAACCCAACCTTTGCAAGGGAATCGCTCGAATTGAAACCTTAGACTGCTAAGAGCGACTCGGAACGTTTTTGCAGACAATGTAGATCAAGATCAGACAGCACAAAACGTGCAGTCTGATCCTTGATCAACACTGTCCGATACGGGTTTTTTTCCCGGTAAAATTAACTGTGAAACCCCAACATTTGGGTTTTTGCTTTTGAGAGGAAATTTTCGTTTCATTTATTTAGCATTTTAACTATTTCATTGCTAAATGTCGCCCTGGACAGCTTTTACGGAAGGCGTAGATCAAGATCAGACTGCACAAAACGTGCAGTCTGATCTTGGATCTAAACCATCCGCTAGCTAATGTTGATCCTTAACCCAAATCATGTCCAAATGCAACAAAAGATATACTTAGAAAACCTCTATAAATGTCGAATCCATTTATTCGGCAGTGAAAGCGGTAAGAGCACGGAAGCAGCCAAATGTATAGTCCACATCATTTAACTTGACCCAGGTCAACATCATTTACATAAATTAAAATTCTATTTTTACCCTCGTCATCGCACGGCGTATGTCCCGAATGGTCACGGAAATATTTCGTACGGTATGCGCGAAATAAATTGCTTACCTGTGTATATAGGTACCTTACGGAGAAGTAGCTTCTGTAAGTTCAGCGAATGCAAACTAAACGCTCCGAATAATAGTCGGAGTTCTATTTATAGAACTTATATATTCAGCATAAAGGTCAGGATCAGGTTAAATGAAGTAGACAATAAACAATGCGGATGTTAAAATGTGTTCAGATTTAAAAGATACCATTTCAAACAATGGAACCTATTGTGAAGATGACAATCTGTTATTGCAGGGTCGGTCCACGTGTTAGTCGTTAGCAGAGAAATGAATTTCAAAACTAGGTTAAAACTTGCCAGCTCGCTCTATCTTTCTTTTGTTTACATTTAACCTGCTTTTAGGCTTCATTTTTCTGCCAGTGACTACCACTTGGACAGATCGTACAATAACCGATTGGCCTCTTAACAGTATTTTCCATACTTTTACTTGGTATGATTTAGATTTAAATGCATTTTACACCTTTATTGTGTTTTGGTCGCTATATAGGGCCTTTAAGAGTTAACACCTACCACTATGGAAAATCTCTACTATGTTGGTCAAGTAGCAGATGAGATTGCCTGGATCAACTCATAACGTTTTGAACATTATTTGTACCAGATGACGTGAACGTGGGAAAGAGGCATTTGAAAATATTGTGGGAAAAGGAGAAAATGCTGGTAACCAGCATTTTCTCCTTTTCCCACAATATTTTCCTTCCTCTTAAACCCAGATTACAACATTTGAGTTACATTAAATTTGTCGTCTGCAGCTGCTTTCAATTCGGATACATTTGTGTGGTATACAGTTGAACTTTACTTCATCCGTCTCAAAGTATCAATCTGAGCCCAACCGATGGCTGGTTCCGTCGATAACTTGAATTTACTGAGATAAGGGTTAGGTAGAAATTCGCTCCCTGTCAACAGAAAAGTTGCGAGTAGATTTCAACGTTTGTGTGACGTATAATGTTCATTTTTGCCATTCTTTTCTTTTATAAGTTTAAAACTAGAATACCGACATTTGTGTGTGTGTGTGTGTGTGTGTGTGTAGATCACTTAATCGACAATATTTTATTACTGTTTTGCGTGTCATGGAAGACAGTGAACAGTTGTTAGCGTCGAATCGTTCTAGACCGATACGTCCTTAGTGTAACAAAATTACTATAAAAAGTCAGACAAGTCAAAGACACTGGATTTATAGTATATATTCACCAGAAATGAAATGTAACTTTAAACGTCATATCGATTGGACATTTCCATGCTTGATGTACGAATATGTATTGTCATTTCTTACATGCTGAAAGGTGGAATACAGAGATTTCTCAGTAAAGTTTAGTAAAGCTTTAACTTCACTGCAAAAAGCTATTAAAAAGATACAGATTTATATTAAGTTATAAACTCACTCTTCGTACAGTACTGTATACCTGCGTATTTTGGCATTTAGAATGAGAAAAATGGCACATGTCGCACTCTTAGCCAAGATCTTAGTCAGTTAGATTGGTGAAAGGGAATTCACCCGGAAGTATATAACCGGAAGAGCACGCTCGTACGCAAAATGTTTTTGGTGCAATAAAAGATAAACCAACGACGCGGCGTTCTTATTTCTTTTTTAACGGAATTATTATTATTATTATTATTGATTTGTTTAGTTAAAAAAATACAATTACTGGAGAGGTCCTTTGCAATCAAATCAATATAACAAATCTGTTTTTTTTTTTTTTTTTAATGTCATATGTCTATTTCCTAGAATTCGCCTTTTCTATAAAAACCATAACGAAACAGACTGTGTATCAGAACAATTTCGAAAAAAAAAAAATGGATTTAGACAGCAATTTCTACGGTGGCACTGAAGTGACATGTGCATTTTTTTGTATTTATCTCGTTCCCACGAGATAGTAATTCGTTTACTTAAGGTTTTTTTTAATAAAAAATTATGCAAAAAACAAAATTCGTTTTCTTGAGTTTTTTTTTTTTTTTTTTTTATAAAATATTATGCAAAAAACAAAATTCGTTTTCTTGAGGTTTTTTTTTTTTTTTTTTTTTTATAAAAAATTATGCAAAAAACAAAAATTAGTAGGAGGAATCTGATTGGATGATTATGTCGTGAGCACGACTTATTATCTCGTGCGAACAACATAATGGATGACTTTGATTGGCTGATTATCTCGTTCGAACGAGATAGTATTTCGTTTTTTGCATAATTTTTTATAGGAAAATAAATCGAGAAAATGAAAGTTGTTTTTTTTTTTTTTTTGTTTTGCAAAATTGTTTATTAAAAAAAAAAAAAAAAAAAACTATAGAAAACGAATTTTGTTTTTTTGCATAGTTTTTTATAAAAAAAAAAACTCGAGAAAACAAATCATTATCTCGTGGGAACGAGATAAATACAAAAAAATGCACATGTCACCCCAGTGCCACCGTAAATTTCTGAGGCAGTTTGCCTTTTTAAACCCACCACTGTTGGAGAGGTCTGATGTCTGATGACCTCCCCAATAAGAAATTACTCGTTACGAAGTTGTCGCCTATTTTCAAGGATGGTTCAACGTGTATTCATCAACTCGTGTTTCATCATAAGCAATATTTTTTATCCATAATTTACAAGGATGTTTTCAAAATCGCTGCAAAGTTGTTTCAGAATAGAAAAATTCAATTTCATTTAATTCGATAATTTTGACAATTTAAGGAAAAAGAAGTAATTGCTTCTTGTAAACTAATTTCCTGATTTCACTCGGGTTCATATGACCGAAGATATCGTGGAGGGGGGGTGTTGTCTGGTCACTTTCGAATGATTGATTAGGGTCTTATACTTTGATTTACTGGTATTTCCTTTCCTTAGTTCAAGGGCCACGCTACGCTACTAATTAGCGATATTGGGATTGGTATCAGAGCTTACTTGTTACTCATTAGTTCTACACCAGACGACGTAATTTTAGACTCATCCATATTGAAAGCATTTGCAGACGACATATTACATTCGGCTTTAAAAATGCAATTTGTCTCTGAAACGGCAGAAAATATTGTGGGAAAAGGAGAAAATGCTGGTTTCCAGCATTTCTCCTTTTCCACAATGTTTTCAAAAGCCGCCTTCCCTTGGGTCGTATTTCGTAAAGGATTACTTTCTGGTACGAACAAATTTGTTGCAGACAATCTAGGAAAGCTTCTCTGTAAAATATCTGTTGCCAACATGAATTACGGTTTGATATGTGATTACATTGGAAAACATTTTGGCCGACAGAGAAATTACTCTGTACGTTTACAAAACTGGTCAGCTGCAAGACGAAAGAAAGACGTCTGCAAAAGATAATGTTAAGCTTTTACCAAACAATCCATTGTTTTAGCACAGGCCTTCGAAGCTCCATTTGTCTATCACGGAACACTGAAATTTTTATTAGTCGATCATCGAATACTGTTACTAATGAATAGCGCATTTGTACATCCCCTCTATATCGTATATGATTATTTAAGTAGTGCAACGAAATCGGAGAAAATTTGACCCCTGTCCCTCTGAGAGTATCAATGTAGAAGCGATGCGTCGATGTGCTATTTTTAGTAACGGTGTCCGATGATCGAGCAATGTACAATTCCGTGATAGACCAATGGAGTTTCAGTGGCCTATGGTTTTAACGACCCTGGAGTAAAAAGGTATTTGAAAACATTTTGGACAACTAACATCTTCTCTTTTTCTCAAATTGTTTTCTACCCTTTCAGAGACAAATACCACCATTTACAGCGCCATTGAATTTTTTATCAACAAATGCTTTCTGATCACTGTTTCCACGATGGCGTTGTGGGAAACCAGCCAGTGGCTTGGACAGATTGATAGATTGATGAATGGTGTTTTACGCCGCTTTCAACAATATTCCAGCCATATCACGGCGACAGCTCACTTATGCATGTACATATTTCCTGGCTTTGAAATAATATTGTTCGAAGTACTGTTTAAAAGAAACTCCGGGAAGCATGGATAGGTGCACTGGCCGCAGCGGCATAGCTGAAATAATGTTGAAAACTGCGCAAAATACTTTACAAGTAGACAAGCTTTCAAACTGGGCAAGTCTAAAACTATATTAACGCTTATAGAGTTAACACTTTCTTTAATGTCCTCAGTGGTTGTGTTGATCCGGCGCGGATTCCGATGATCTTGCATGTCCTGGTTCGATCTCAACTGACTGCACTGGATACTTTGCCCAAGGATAGAAATGGCCTCGGGCAAAGTATCCTTGATCTCAGAGTCTCGGCCTATTTCTATAATAAAACTCAGTGAATCCATGAAAAAGTCAGATGTAATTGTTATCGAATTGATTAGACCGTCATTATGATTTACTGGTATTTTCCGTTCAGCGGTTCGAGGATCACGCAGCAAATAAGCGATGATTATTTGTAATTGGTGTCAAATACATATTCATGATTTTTCGTGTGTTCCTGCCGAGCCCAGTAAGTAAATCAGTAATATACACGGCTTGAAACCAAGGGGGTTGCTGGTTCGATTCACAGCTGGGCCAATTCTTTCCGGGGATTGATGATAGCCAGTGCTACAGGATCTTTTCCTAGCTCACCCCTTAACATTGATCCAACAATCTTTGTATGGGAAAGCAGCCAATGGCTTGGGAAAAAATGCACGAAGTCCTGGTGAAAGAAACTCCAGAAAAAGCATGGACAGGTGCACGGGCGATATAACTCAAATGGTGGTGAAAACGCCGTTAAACTCCATACGAACAAACTAACGAGCCACGCTCTGGCAAAAGGGGGCTTAATGCATCGCCGTGATGAATGATTCCAAGGAAGTCGTCATGCTACCACGAATCCATAAAATCCGTTTTGTCGAACAAATGTCTGAATCATGAGGTAGACTGGTCCATTGACATACAGAAAATTGACAAATAGCGAAAAGTTTCGGCCCAGGTCAGCCTGCGCGGACTGCGCAGGCTGACCTGGGTCGATACTTTTCGCAGATGCATTAAACCCCCTTTTCACAGAGCACGGCTCAAACGTATGTTCCTGAATCCATTACCTCTTGACAAAAAGAAAACTGTAAACGACTTCGAAAAGCACCCTCGTAAAATATAGGTAGGATTAAAGGTGCTATCAGCACTGTTATATCATTTAACCCTTTAACCAAACAATTCTATTTTCTAACGATCCGAAAAAAATAAGATCTTTGAAAACATTAGGGAAAAGGAGAAAATGCTGCAGCAATTTTTTTTCATTTTCCCACATTCTTTCTATCATCTCATGGACGGATTCCTTAATTTGAGCCACATTTGATTTTACGTCTGCAAGAAGCTTCCGATTTGGACAAGTCTAACATTTTATCGTCTGTGAAAGAATGGAACTTAAGTTTAAATCTATTTACTTTACATCGATTGTGAAAAAGGTTCTTACATTATTTATATTAATTTATATTAATCACTGTCAATGGTTGTTATCTGAAAATCTTTCAACCGATATTCGCGCCATAATTTGGGTAGAACCTTGCTCGTCACGGGATTTGAACCCGGAACCCTAGAAGTTAAAGGTCCACGCTCTACCCCTGCACTAGTACTGTCCATAGAGGTTGTAGGCTTACTATCCTGCAAACAAAGGTTTTTCACATAAGAAAAAAAATCGAATTCTAACACCAAACTGGAAATGACTTTCGAACTTAACTATACAAAATACTTGTTATAATTTCTTTGAACTCGTTTGACGTTTTACTGACAAAGCGTAAATTAGTTCCACCACAAACGTATCGTTCTTGTACACCACGACTCTTACGACAGTTCACTGTCTGCAGTAACACGCAAAATACTCGTAAAATGTTGTCCAGTACGAAAATCTTTCGTAATTAAGTGTTTGACGGGTTCGTTAAAGCCATTGAAGGTAGACAAAATAGACTAGAAGTCCCTCCCTTTCCCGTGCTGTTTTCCTTACTTTGCTCTCTTTTCTTTCTTCTTTTTTTATATTTTTTGTCTTGTTTACTTTCTGTTGTACTTCATTTTCTCTCGCATTCATTACCTTCCTTTCTCCATTCCTTCCTTTCTACCTTTCATTCTCAATAAACTGTGGCTCAAATGAAAGAATTTTTGTCTTTGAAAGGTTAGAAAACAATGTGGGCAAAAGGAGAAAATGCTGGTTGCAAGCATTTTCTCCTTTTCCCAACAATGTTTGCATAAACCTTTCTAAGGATTTCTGAAACCCTGGATTGTATGGTAAAGGGTTAACGCCAATCTATTTTCCTCTTGCTTGGCGTTACAGAACACTGGCACGTCTAGATGTCATGTTCCCCTATGTCTGATTCTTGGCATTTGTTGTTGTGCTTTGTGGATTGATGGAAATTAATTACACAAGGCTTTCATTATTAAAGAAGCATAAAACTGGATTTGGATGAAAGGGGTTTTTTTTTTTGTAGAAGAAAGTTGACATTTTGTGAGTAAAAGTCCGCAGGATATGACTGTTTACTTGTAGTAGGAAACACCCCCCCCCCCACACACACAAATACTATACCTACAAAAATAATTTGCATCTGCTGGGATTCGAATATGCGATCTTCAAAGCCATTGTTTTGCGACTCTACCGACTGAGCCATCCGCGTCACTATTTCTCCATCGTGTTAAAAGCTTTACCACACAATGCCATGTTTCAACAGTCCTGGGGAAGAAGGCTTTTAAAAACATTGTGGAGAAAAGAGAAGATTCTGGTTATGAGTATTTTCCCTTTTTCCTACAATGTTCTTTATTATTATTATTATCCGATCTATTATGTTTTTTAGTTTTTTGAGGGCAAATCTCTCCAATTTGAGCAATATTTAAATTATTGTCTGCAAATGCTTTGAATTTGGACCAGTCTAAGACTTGGTCGTTTGGTAAAGAGTTAACCCTGTGACAAACGGTATTGAATATTCTGTAGAAAATATATTTATTTCGGACACTTCTCATTATTTCTACTGTATTCCCATCTATACTTTAGTCTTAAATCCATCTTGGCAGGCAAGTATTGCCAGTCTTCGTCAAATATTTCTGAAAAACTTAAGGAACGAAATACACTATCTTCCGCTGGGTGGCATTTTTCAAATACATAACCTATCTGATATGGGCATTCTGGGTACGGAACCGGACTATTTTTCAAGGTGGGAATCAATGCAACGAATTTCAAAATAAAATGTACGTTTATTCTCTAAACCCTACTTTGTACGATTCATCCAGCTATGGTTAGCTAGCATATAACCTATGCACCAGCCATTTATAAACATTAGCCCATATAAGCTTGGGAAAAAGCCCTGGTATAAGCCCTGCAAGGTGGGGACGTTAATTTGTTGTCAGTCTGTTGCACAAATCTCGGTTTTCCCCATGTCTATATTTAGAAACTGTCTACAGAGATTTGCAGTAAACAGTTGGTATTCTAAAAAATATTTTCCCCGTTTGAAATCATTTCGTTCTTTTAAAAAAAAAATGTAGCGAAAAACTGGCTTGATTCTCCCACAGACGTTTTATTTATTGCCATTTTCGCTTGCACTTTTTAAGCGGCAATTTACGCACATATGTCCATTTTTTTATCCAGTGATGCGTCATAGTAGACAGATCAAATCTTCGAAGAATATGACATACTCAGACACCGAACAAAATATGGATGCATGCCACTTTAAAGCCTATACTGAGCAAGTTTTTGCTGCTTTACAAGACAATTTTTACTGCCTCGTCTCAGCTTGCTTTCCCTGACAACTTAGACTGTCCAGTCTGATCTTGGATCTGGACTGTCGGCAGTTTCGAGAGATAAATGATAAAAAAGTTACACGCAGTAGGTGTCGCACCACTGCGAGCTTCTTCCGGATCGTAGTAGTACCGTTTGAAAATTTGACAGCAAGCACTTCTGCTGCGCTGTTTTATTAGAGAAGAAGGAAGGGCATGTGTAGTATGTGTTTCTGGCGTTGGTTTGTTATTTTGGTGGGAACTATTTTGTGCCTGTGCCCAGTCCTAGACTGTTAAAAACATCGTGTGAAAAAAAGAAAATACTGGTAATCAGCATCTTCTGCTTTTGATGTTTACTACTCTTTTAACCCTTTATCAGACGACAATATTTTAGCCTTGTCCAAACTGAAAGTATTTGCAGACGACAATTTGAATGTGCCTTAAATGGGCAATTTTTTTTTTTTTTTTTTTAATTGTAGAAAACATTGTGGTAAAAGGAAAAATGTTGGTTACCATCCTTTTCTCCTTTTCCCACAATGTTTTCAAAAGGCTTCTTTCCCAAGGACGCTAAAAGGCGGCATTGTGCGGTAAAGGGTTAACTTAAAGACGAATTTCACCATTTCAGCCAAATATAACTTTTCATCTGCTAATATTTTGATACGAGTCCTAGAGGAGTTAATACATGTGCCTTGCCCAATAGAGGTGCCTTGCCCAATAGAGGTGCCTTGCCCAACAGAGGTGCCTTTCCCAACAGAGGTGCCTTGCCCAATAGAGGTGCCTTGCCCAACACAGGTGCCTTGCCCAACACAGGTGACTTGCCCAACACAGGTGCCTTGTCCAATACAGGTGCCTTGCTCAATACAGGTTCCTTGCCCAACAGAGGTGCCACTAAGACGGGGTTAACTGTATAATTAAGAGATGTCAAGAAGCTGTTTAATCAGCTACTTGTTGATATCAATTCCAGTGAGATTTGTTTGGAGGGTAGCTCGTAAGCCAATAAAAGGAAATACCAGTAGACTCGAATCAATCATGAGTGAGTAAGATTGTCTATAGGGGATATGGAAAGATATATTAGTCTGTATAAATTTCATTGCGCTCTTTGTATTTTCTGCTATATATCATATAATACATGCAATACTTATTTTACCCTTTCAGTGCCATGGAAGAAAACAGGGGCCTTTTCGCGGACTGCATAGATCAAGATCAGACTGCACAGAACGTGCAGTCTGATCTTGGATCTATTCTGTCCGCTTATTCAGTCAGGCCAATGAGATGGAAATCATTCGGAGTTTCAGTGGATTTTTTTT
The DNA here is from genome assembly GCA_945859785.2 of Tridacna gigas. Lineage (NCBI taxonomy): Eukaryota > Metazoa > Mollusca > Bivalvia > Cardiida > Cardiidae > Tridacna > Tridacna gigas. Next base: position 37,087,567 of record OX244029.2, read on the forward strand.
TTTTTTTTTTTAATTTTCAGCCGTCGAAAAAAAGTCGAGTTTATATATATATATGTATAGACATATATAGATAGACATGTATAGGCTGGGTAGTTCGAATCAAATAAAGACCAAGATTTAGTTCGAAATAATGAAATCTATGTAATTGAGCCATGCTCTGGCAAAATCGGGTTAAATGCATCTCCGTGATGTATAATACCAAGCCAGTCATAACATAGGCCTAATTATGGATCTATAAAATCCTCTTTGTCTAAAAACGCACTCGCTGAATTATGAGGTCCTTTGACATACAGAAAATTTACAAAAAGCAAAAAGTTTCCGACCATGTCATCCTGCGCAGGGTGAGGTGACATGGGTCGATAATTTTCGCAGATGCATTAAACTCCCTTTACAAAGAGCATGGTTCATATTTGTAGGCTACACACATATATGACTGACAATTCGAATCAAATAAAGACGCGAAATTAGTCCGTAGATCTATGTAATTGAATTGTGCAGGCTTCATACTTCCCGTGAATACTCTAGCGTAAATGGACATTTAATAAAGGAATACGGGTCAATTTCGGCTACGGTCGAATAACATCGGATTTTTCACGGAGAGGGTGTGTTTATTTATGATTCAATCTTTTATTATTATTATCATTTCAGGGACAGAAAGAAGATCAAGAGAAAAATAGCCGAACGTGAACGAAAGAACGCCGAAGACAATATAAAAAACGGAAAATGTATTTCAAGCATAGAGGAAACAGTAATAGCGGAAACTTCGCTGTCGGTGTCAAACAGAATAAAGGACCAGACAAATGGGAACCTTACAGCAGCTTCACTGCAGTCTGTGGAAGTTGAACGGTTTGAACTTGATGAAAGAAACAGTATAGCCGGAGTTGACAATCTAACCTATGCACACAGCAACTCTGATATCAAGCATACAAGTGCGAGCTGTAATCAGTCAGTAAAATCAAAATTTTCTGTTGAACACGCTGCTTCTCAAATCAATGGTGCGCATGCGCCCTCAAAGCGCACTAATTCTAATGACGTCATAGAAAGACGTGGTAATCGTCATTTAAAAAATCTTCCACAAGAGTGCCTTGCAGTTCAAAAGCTGTTGCGGAGACGTTCATATGAAATGGCTGTGTGTGAGCACTCATGGTTACCGATAGACCCTCCCACATTTCAAACATCGAATAAAATTATTCACACGTATAATTCTGGACGGCCAGGCATCACTGTTTCCACGACTGGGTTCGAAAATAAAGCTTTTGATACAGACGATCATAAGAAAACCTAGGGTCTTAGATCTAGTTTCGAGATTTTATTTCACTCGTTTTTGCATGATCCGTGATCCTCTATTCACTCTGAACCCATTTCATCAATATTTCCACCAAACTCTAAGTAACAATAGCTGCCAAAAGTAAACAAAGCGGGTGTTAAAATACATTTAAATTTAATTCATACTATTTAAAAGAACGGAAATTATTGTGAAGATGACGATTTGTTATTGTACATTCGGTCCTGGTGTCGCTGGCAGAGAAATTACTTTCAAAACTTTCAAAACTATGTTTAACTCTTTACCAAACGACAGAATTTTAGACTCATCCAAATTGAAAGCATTTGCAGACGACAACATAAATGTGACTCAAAAACTGAAATTTGTTTTGGGAAGGGTAGAAAACATTGTGGGAAAAGGAGAAAATACTGGTTACCAGCATTTTCTCCTTTTCCTGCAATGTTTTCAAAAGGCCACTTTCCCAGAGTAGTAAAAACCAGGGATTGTTTGGTAAAGAGTTAAAGTTGCCAGGTCACTCTATTTTGTTTACTTTTTGCCTGATTCTAAAATTCATTTATCTGCGAGTGACTTACTCTTGGACCGACCACACAATAATAGATTGTAATCTACAATATTCCATACTTTTAAATGGTATGATTTAAATCGCATTTTAACACCTGCCTCGATTTTTGGCCGCTCTTGGGCCTTTAATGCTGTCCAGCTAGGTGAGAGGGGATCATGGGAAAGCCGTTTTCGATTTATTTTCATACATTTATATTTTGAATCATTTGTTTTCTGTATGTGTTGTGTTCCATGTCGCGTTTTCTTGTTACGACTTTAAATTGTTTTCGTTTCCTTTTTTGATCTCATGTAAAAAATTGCGTTTATAACTCTTTACTGTCAATGTCGCTTTGGACATCTTTTGCGGATTGAGTAGATTCAAGGTCAGACCTCACAAAACGTGCAGATAAAAGATAGATAAAAGTAGACATATTGACGCGTATCGAAGACTAAGCGCTCGAGTCTTCGATAATCCGGATCCGTATTCACCAACCATTCTTAAGAACATTCTTGGTCTTGTTCTCCAAAATTTTCCAAATTTGAAAGTAACACAACTTCTGATTGGCTAAACCATTTGGTTTAGCCAATCAGAAGTTGTGTTACTTTCAAACTTGGAAAATCTTGAAGAATAAGTCTAAGAACGTTCTTAAGAATGGTTGGTGAATACGGACCCAGATGTGAGCAGAACAGAATTTCTATGTAGGCCTACTCCTATAATGAGAAAGTTTCAGATGGATAAGCAGTTAAACCCTCAAAAAACAATTGCGTGTTTTAATGACCTTGTGCGAAAAGCCTTTTGAAAACATCCTGGGAAAAGGAAAAAAATGCATTTAAGCAACATTTGATTTGTCGGCTATAAATACTTTCACTGTGAACTAGCCTAAAATTTGTCGTCTGGTACAGAATTAATAGAATTTTTGTTCGATCTTCAGTCGCGTCGTTGATTTTTCATAAATGTCTCCTTGGGCAAGGCACCCGTACACCCCAGCTTTGGACTAGAGAAACTCAGGAAACACAAGTTTCACTTGACTTGTCGTCGGGATGAAATTGAAATATTGGTTGAAAGCGGCGTAAAACATCATTCGATCAAACAATGAACGAGTTTCATATTCGAGTTTTCGAGGTTTATTTCTTTGTAGTACCTCGTCCATCATTATTTTTATTTTTAATTTTATTAATTAATTTACTTATTTATTTACTGCACATAATTTACCTGACTGTTGCAAAGTTGTCTTTTGTCCGTTTATTTTATTTTTTTGTATTATTTTATTGTTAGAAATTTTAACTATTTGCTGAACGACAAAATCTTCGTCTCAGCTAGATAGGAAGTATTTGCAGAGGACAAATTTGACGTGGTTCGAATGATCAGATTTTCTTTGAAAGGGCAGAAAATGTCGTGGGAAACCAGGGGAAAATGCCGGTTACCAGCAGATCCTCCGTGATCTACGATATTTTTAAAAGCGCTTCGGTCTCTATTGTAAAAGTACGTTAAAGATCGTTTTGTGCAGGGTTAACGAAAAGTGACGCACAAACGCAATGAACGATAATTCATTCGTTATTTCAATCCTAAGGCTGCTAAGCGCGTCTCAAGAATCTTTTTTGGACAGTGTAGATCAAGATCAGGCTACACATAACGTGCAGACTGATCTCGGACCTAAATTTCCGAAAAGGAGATATTTTTCTCCCGACAAATAACTTTGGAATAGCCCCCGTAGCTCAATCGGTAACGTACAGGACTTGAGAACAGGAGGTCGCTGGTTCGATCCCCGGCTCGGCCAATTTCTTTCCGAGGATTGATGATAGTCATTGCGACAGGATTCATTCCTTTCCCACCGCTGACCATTGTTTCGACAATGGCTATGTGGGAAAGCAGCCAGTGGCTTGGAAAGAATATTGTGCGGAGTACTGTTAAAAGAAATTCAAGGAAAGCATGGATAGGTGCACTGGCCGCCGCGATATAACTGAAATAATGTTGAAAACGGCGTTAAACACCATACAGTCAATTAATCAATCAACCAATTGGAATAGCAAAATTTGGATTATTACTATCGACTGGAAAGTTTCATTTATTTAACAGGTAGGTGAAGCGTTAAGGAAAAACAAAAGGGAAGCCGGTTCGATGCAAGCGTCAATTTGTATCTCGATATGTTTTCCAGGTTTTCTATTCACCAACCATGCTTGTGAATACTCTTTGTAAAATTCTCGATAATTTTCTAGATTTGAAAGAAACACAACTTCTGATTGGCTAAACCAAATGGTTTAGCCAATCAGAAGTTGTGTTACTTTCAAATCTAGGAAACTTTTCAGCATAAGACTAAGAACATTCTCAAGAATGGTTGGTGAATATGGACCTAGATTTGCCTCCGACAGGAACGTCCAATAACCTACGAATTAAGATTTTTTTGTAATTAAACCTTTTTTTTTTCCCATCAAAGTACTGTAAATAAGATACGAGTAAATACTAATATTATGAATAACTTGATTAAAGCATTTTTGTTTTATATACAGTTGGCTGTTTTCCTGGTACTTGAGTCCCTTACTCTCACATTCAATTTGTGGCCAATCGTAATTTTTAGTTAATTCAGTTGATAATGCTAATTAGGATCACACTGCGGTGAAACCGTATTTTTTTTTAGTATGTGTGAATACATTCTTTATATATATATGTCTTGAAATAAGGAATTCTGTCATTTTACTGACTGAATACATGTGAGCGGTGCTCTGGAAGAAGATATTTTAATGAATCTTCATGATGTATTATAGTTCGTCACATACTATACAGATTTATTTCGTCTTGAAAAGAAAGCCAAGCCCCCGTAGCTCAGTCGGTAGCGTACAGGACTTGAGAACAGGAGGTCGCAGGTTCGATCCCCGGCTCGGCCAATTTCTTTCCGAGGATTGATGATAGTCATTGCGACAGGATTCATTCCTCTCTCACCTCTGACCATTGTTTCGACGATGGTTGTGTGGGAAAGCAGCCAGTGGCTTGGAAAGAATATTGTGTGGGGTACTGGTAAAAGAAACTTCAGGAAAGCATGGATAGGTGCACCGGCCGCCGCGATATAACTGAAATAATGTTGAAAACGGCGTTAAACACCATACATTCATTCATTCATTCTTGAAAAGAAAACAAAAGGATGAATCATGAGGTAGAATGTCCTTTGACAAGCAGAAAATCTATGGCGGACTGCGCAGGCTGACCTAAATCGATACTTTTTGAAGATGCATTAAACAATCTTTGCAGGGAGCATGGCTCATGTATTTGAGTCATGCTCTGTGAAAAGGGGGCTTAATGCATCTGCAAAAAAGCACCGACCCAGGTCAACCTGCGCAGTCTGCGCAGGATGACCTGGGCCGAAACCTTTTGCTATTGGCCAATTTTCTGTATGTCGAAGGGACCAATATACCTTATGATGTAGTCGGTTGTGAGACAAAATGGACCTTATGGGTTCATGATCATGCGATGACTTGCTTAGTATAATGCATCACGGAGATGCATTAAGCCCCCTTTCGCCAGAACAAAGCTCATGTATTTATTTAACAGATTATTAGTTTTGAGGTTTATGTAAGAACAATGCTATGAATTATCAGCGAGTGCGTTGCAACTAAGGGTCCATATTCACCAGCCAATCTCAAGAATACTCTTATTCTTATTCTCAAGAATTTTCTAAATTGGAAAGTGACGCAAGTTCTGATTGGCTAAACCATTCGGTTTAGCCAATGAGAACTTGCATTACTTTCTAAATTTACAATAACACAAAGAACATTCGTAACAATGGTTGGTGAATACGGGCTCCGGTGTGCTAGGTTCACAATAATGTAGCTAGAACAATTGCGATCCAAAATAGACATCTAGAAGTTTTATTTGTGGACTGTTATCGCTTTATAACTCAAATTACAGATAAACCAATGACGATACATGCACGATGTAACAGGTTGAAGAGTATAAAATTTGTTTTAAAAAAAACTTATGTGGGAATCGATTTGAATCTACATGAAACGTTTCAGTAAGTCATTCTAGGGAAATGAGCGTGCGAGAATAAGTAATACGCTTCTGCTTTAGGTACAAAATCTCGATTTTTTTTATACCAAAAGTAAACCCTTCAGGGTGGATGAGTCAATTATTTAACCCTTTACCGCACAATGCCGCCTTTTGACGCCCCAAAGAAAGAAGCCTTTTGAAAACATTGTGGGAAAAGGAGAAAATGCTGGTAACCAGCATTTTCTCCTTTTCCCACAATGTTTTCTACCCTGTCAAAGAAAAAATGCACCATTTGAGCCACATTAGAATTGTCGTCTGCAAATGCTTTCAATTTGGACTAGGCTAAAATTTTGCCGTCTGGTAAAGGATTAAAGTACATTGGTGGTTCAGCGTGTGTGGTATACTATAATACAGTATCTATTAATTAATGTGGCGGGCAACGTCAAACAAAATAAAATAATCATTGTTTATGAGGACATCGGCTTCTTTTCCCGTTAAGTTTTCAAAGGTCATTTTGCCTTTGAAGTAGAGAACAAGTAGCAAAGTGAATCAACGAAGAAAAAAAAAAACACATGAAAAATATTTAAACATCACAAGGTCTGCTGTCGTGTGGAAGACAGCAGGAATCTTTGAACACATCTGCATAACCAATGATTTCTGTAATTTGCCCCTTATTAACGCTTAAGCTCCTGAGCGCGACTCACTGACCTTGTGCGGACGGTGTAGATCAAGATCAGACTGCACAGAACGTGCAGTCTGATCTTTGATCTACACTGTCCAATAAGGAGATATTTTTCCCAGAAAAAATAACTCTGACATAGCAATATTTGGGTTTTTACTATGGACATGAGAGGTTCATTTTAGTTTAACAGGACAAGGGTTAAAAGGAATCTGAAGGTGTCTGAACCTGTAAAAAAAATACTTGCCTGTTGTCAGGGTCTTGAAGTCGACGGCTTTTAAAAACAGCGTGGAAAAAATGACGACTTCTTTTAAAGTCTGCTTGCCATTATTAAATTTCTAATGGACAGTGTATTCTGTGTGATTGTTTCGACTTTATGCGGGAAAGCAGCAACCAGTTTGATGTTCGCTGTACTTCTGAACAAGCGATCAAACTGGATAAAGTTCAAAATGAAGCGGCTCGCATAGTAACAGGCTGCACAAAACTAGTTGCTATCCGTGATTTATACCAAGAAACTGGATGGGAAACTTTAAGCCAAAGGAGGCGAAAACACAAACTGATTCTCTTTTATAAAATGTTCAACGGACTATCTCCTAATTATCTAAATGTTCTTGTTCCTCAAACAGTTGGGGAATCATCATCTTACAATCTTCGAAGACCAAATGACTTGCGAACCATTACTTGCAGAACCACTTTGTACAAAAATTCATTCTTGCCATCAGTGATCAATGATTGGAACTGTTTATCAGATGAAACGAAATATGCCGGAACGTTGTCTGCTTTTAAATATCGCTTAAACTTGGATAAACCGAGCCCAAACAAGCTTTATTTCTTTGGAGATAGAAAAACTCAGATCATACATGCTAGGTTACGTAATAAGTGTATTTGTCTTAATGAGCATTTGTATTTGAAAAATATAGTCCAGTCGCCCCTTTGTAGATGCGGCTCTGTTGAATCAACACATCATTACTTCTTTGAATGCCCATTTTACCGAGAATTAAGAATTAGTTTAAAAGATGATATAAGTACAATTACAAGAGTTACTCTTCAAGTCATTTTATATGGTGATGAAGATCTCAATCAACCTGATAATGAAAAAATATTTGCAGCAGTTCATACTTATATTAGTCATAGCAGAAGATTTACTTAGAATAATTATGGCTTTTTTTTTTATGTGAACATCCTGCCTCCAAAACTCAGTCTAAATGCTTGTATCTAAATAAGTAACTGCATGTTCTTTTATTGATAGCATCCAGTATCTACTGATCTGTGATGGTCATGGAGGAATGTCAATAGCTTGTGAAAATTTACCTCCAGTTTTGTTCCCCCAGTTAAACACTCCACATCAATCTGCTTATGTTCCTGTTCTATTTTATTCCCACGGTTTTCTCTCAATAGCTTCTCAAATACCGTTATTATCTTTTTTTCTACGTTATACATTAATATCAACCTGTAACTGTGTACCTGGAATTTTGGAGAAGAACCATATAAGCTTTGCTTTCGTTCTGATCCATTTCGTCATTTATTTTTTGTTATTCTATTGAATTGTCTTTAAATATTTGTAACTAATTGATGAATAAAATATGTTTAAACTAAGCGATCAAACTAAAAGCCCTAGAAACGCATATGGAGCTACTGGCCGACGTGATATAACTTTCAATAACGTTGAAAAGTGCATTAACTTAAGCTACTAAGCGCGACTCCCTAACCTTTTGCGGACAGTGTATATCAAGATCAGACTGCAAGTTTTGTGCAGTCTGATCTTGGATCTACACTGTCCGAAAGGGGGATATTTTTCTCCAAATAACAAGTTTGAAATAACATCTTTCGGGTTTTACTATCGGTTTGAACTTTCATTTCAGTTACTTAGTAGGATAAGGGTTAAAACAAAGGTACAAACATCCTGTATTGTTTGAATTAAAAACCGATTCAAGTAACGTTGTTCATTTACATGCCCTGGCTCTTTGAAACAAGCCCCCAATCTCTGTAATAACATTTTAACACTTAAGCTGCTGAATAAATGGCACACAAATTTCTACTCAATACTAAAGTCCCAAACATTGCGGTTTCAAAGTTGATTTGACCGGAGAGAAAATACCGTATCGGACAGTGTAGATCAAAGATCAGACTGCACGTTCTGTGCAGTCTGATCTTGATCTACACTGTCCGCAAATGGTCAGTGGGTCGCGATTAGCAGCTTAAGGGTTATGATAACCAGATGCCCTCCATTTTACGAGGTCTAATTCTCTGAGGAACTAATAAAACCGAAGATGAATACCATCATGTTGTGAGGTGCTTCTCCGACGTCTTTAGCTCCCTTCAAAGCGACAAGGTTTTAGACTCTACCTTTTGAAAGCATTTGCAGACGATATTTTCAAGATGGCTCAAACGATGGGCTTTGACGATGGTAGGGTAAAAAACATTATGGGAAAAGGAGAAAATGCTGGTTACCAGCATTTTCTTCTTTTCCCTCGATGCTTTCAAAAGCCTACTTCCTTAGGGTCGTTAAGAAACGGGACTGTTTGGCGAAAGGTTATTGTGTTTATGTTTGTTTTAAACGGCGACTCTTGTAGGTTCTTTCATTCGAAAGATTTTGACGAGATTTTCATATGGCAAGATTTTTTTATTGCACTTTAACATACAGATTGACTTTTTAATTTACGCCACTGCTTTACACAAACTTTTAAAACATCATAGGAAAAGGAACACTGTTTGCTACATCATGTGTAATTGCTCCTATTTCTACATTGTTTTGTGATATATTTTCGCCTCAATGAAACTTTCCTCCTTCGCGAAGTAGCACTTCTGTATCCATTCTGCTCGCAAAAGAACACTGCTTTCCCACTTGAACAATGTCGAGACAACTGTTAACCCTTGTAAAATTCTCTGTCATGAAAGTGTTTCAATAGTGCAAACACATGTCTCTTTCATTTGTTCTGTGAAAAGGGGGCTTAATGCATCTGCAAAAAGTATCGACCCAGGTCATCCTGCGCAGTCCGCGCAGGCTGACCTAAGCCGAAACGTTTTGCTATTGGTCAATTTTCTTCATATCAGAGGACCATTGTACCTCAGGATTCAGTCACTTGTTATACAAAGTGGATTTCATGGATAACTATGTGATGACTTGCTTGGTATCATGCATTACGGAGATGCATTAAGCCCCCTTTTGCCAGAGAGTGGCTCATATTTAATGACAGTTAAAGTGCCGTTCCTTTTGTCAACCAGATGACACAATAATACTAAAATAATGAACAAGCTATCCCTCGAAGGACCTTTACGCCATTACCTGCACCAGAGGGTGTTAAACATGCGGCGCCATATTGCAGCTGAAACATTTTATAGGACGTTTGTCACGAGAGAAGCCAATAATACGGTATAAAACACACACCGCCATTCGTGTGACATGCGTGATAACCTTTTTTTTTTCTGAGAAACGTTTTCATGTGGTAACGATGAACCTTGTGAGATGAAGTCGGGATCAAGAATAAAGTTTTTGTTCTGTTCTATAACATAACCACTATCACGCTTTAACTCTTTCGAAAACGACAAAATTTTATAAAATCGTCTCTTTGCAGCCGACAAATCAAACGTTTCTAGAACACTTGTCTTTAAAAAGATATAAAAAAACATTTGGGAAAAGGAGAAAATGCTGAATTGAATTTGTCTGCCAATTGACACCTGAATTCTTTACATTTGGCAGCCATTGGGCCTTTAAGGCAATGGATTTGCAAAAGTCAAGAATTCCTAGTCGAATGCTCGCTGGCGACAGTGTTCATGTACTGGTGTGATGGCAGGGTTCGTGTATACCGTAGAAGAAATGAACGTTATGCTGACTGTTGTGTGCTTGAACGAGATCGTTTTGGGGGTTCAGGTTCCGTCTTGGTCTGGGCAGGCACTGCGCATGGTTATCGCACACCCCTTGTCGTGATCGATGGAAATTTGAATGCCCAACGCTACCGAGATAAGATTCTTGCGAGGCACGTCATCCCACTGTTTCAAAATATGCCAATATCACTCTGTTTCAACACGATAATGCCACAAGCCATACAGCTAGAGATACTGTGAATTTCCTCAGGACGAATAATTATTGCATTCGTTAATGATTGGCCCGCCAAAAATCCAGATCTGAATCCCATCGAACACCTGTGGGATAACTTGGACCAGCGTGTTAGGCGTTGCCCTATTCCACCGTCGAACATCAATGAACTAACACAAGCCTTAATCCAGGAGTGGAATAACAGTCCACAGGCAGAAATCAACACACTTGTCGGTTCCATGCGCTAACGATGCCAGGCAGTACTCGATGCTCAATGTGGCCATACCCGGTATTAATGTGTGATTTTGGTCTACAACCCCTACCACACATTCAACCAACCATTTCATCAGTTTTCCGTGAACGTAGAGCGATAAAATTTTACACACAAATTCACATTGAAATACTCTTGGAATACAAGTAAAAATAATTTAACCCTTCTTTCCATATTTACGTATATCTACACTTAAACACAGCGGAAGTTTCTTATTTTGTTCAGTATATGTGAGGTCTTGGCGTGTATTTTTAAGTATATCTACCGAACCTGAAGTATCTTGATCAAAATGTCGGATGCCTTTGCATGTTTGAATGCATCAGGTGCCCCAGCTGGGCACCCTCGCCGGTTTGTCTCATTTGCCCTTTGTTGCAATTTGTGGGTCATAACAATTGAAACAGCTATGTACAGAGTTTAAATATCAATAGTACTATCATAAATCTGTTCAAATCGTTCAGCAGGTATTTGATGCAACATGAAAGTGGTGATAAATGTCATGAATACTCTGTCTGCTTTCATAAACTCATCAACTTAATAAATTTAGAAAGGTCTATAAGTAAATTAAAGCCTCGGAGAGTTGAATGTCAGACGATTGCTCTTGAGAACGAAAACAGACAAGATGCTAAAACTAGTGGGGTTCTGTTCTGTTGGTCTTTTTTTTTTTTATCTAACACATTATGATCCTACCAGGGGTGAAGCCGCACAAAACTTATAAACATTACTGTATAGAACGGAACAATAAAGTCAAAAAATTGAAAATTTTCCATCAATGTAATAGATGTTATTATACGTACACATCAAATGAGCGACGCCCTGACAAATGGGGGTTTAATTATCAAGCAAGACATCACATAATTAATACGGATCCGTAAAATGCATTTTTTTTCTAAAAATCGAATGAATCATGAGAGATAGAATGATCCTTGGACATGCAGAAAATTTATAAAGAGCAACAAGTTTTGACCCATGTCAGCCTGTCAGTCAGCGAATTCTGCGCAGGTTGACATGAGTCGATATTTTATGCAGATGCATCAAACCCCTTTTTCTCCGAGCAGGACTCAATTTGTTTACATAGTTTGCACCAAAATTTCTTTATGGCCCATGAGACACGGTCATGTGATAAATATCAATCTTTGAATGCAAAAGTCACGATGACGTCATATCCAGTCTCACGCAGGTAAGTAAAAAATAGTTCCCCATTGTTCAAAGATACCAAGATCTCACAAATTGAATCAATTGTTACTGTTAAAGTGCTTTACGCATCTTAAGAAGAAAACGTATGAATACTGTACTTTACGAAACCAACTGTCAAATTCACTCCACTAAGACTTGCAAATATAGGAAGCACCATAGCTCATGACTCTTTCACTGCAATGGTCAACAATAATAGCTTTTGCGGACGTTTAAATAGATCAAGACAGCTCAGAACGTGCGTAAGTCTGATCTAAGCAGTCGTCTTTTAAAAGTGTATTATTTTGTCATATTAACTTTTTTAGCGAAAGATTTCAGAGCTCCAGGTAAGAGGGAGTGATCGTATTCTACATCCATTATTTCTCTTCCAAACCCTATGTTGTCCATACTCATTAGAATCGTCTCGATGAGACGATTCTAATGAGTACCCATAACATAGGGTTTAGTGGAGAATAATTGATATTTTCAATTTTGAAATCAGAATCGCTCCCTCTATCTGGAGCTGGGGAGTTTATGAAACGAAATTTTGCTCTTAAATTACATACTGGTACAGTTATGAAGGTCCATTTCAAAATTTGATTGGTCGACTAAGTCACATATAATTCAGCCATGAAACATAAATTTGGTGCCCAAAAATTGGCATTATAATAGTCATATAACATTGTGTAAATATAAATCTCTCTTAATTTTTTTTACGGTGGTCCTTGAATGTCTTTTGACCGGTCGCTCGTATGGTTGTATTGTAATTTTACCACCCCCCCCCCTTTTAAACCGTGACTTGTTACAGTTTACAGATATGTAAAAAATAGTAATACCCTTATATAGGGTTTCATCTAATAGAAAATAAACCAATGGCTGCTAGCCGAATGCAATGCTGGAGGGCACTGTTAAATAAAACAAAAACAAAATCAAAAACAATAAAAAAAAACACCGCCTCTATTTCTGGTTATATAAGAAAGCAATCCATTGTCAAGCAGTAGGTATCTTATGAATATGTATATATCCATGTATTTATGTGGCGATCGCTTGCTCAAGTTATTACTGATCAATTTGACTTGATACCGTTTTGTTTTCCTTTCTTAATCATTAACCCTTATCCTGCTACACAAGTTAAATAAAACTTTTAGGTGATAGTAAACACCCGAATAATGTCATTTCAAACATATTTTTGAAGAGCAATATCTCCTTTTCGGACAGTGTAGATCCAAGATCAGACAACATCTCTGAGCATTCTGATCTTAATCTACACTGTCCTCAAAAGGTCAGTGAGTCGCACTTAGCAGCTTAAGGGCTAGAAGTAATGGAATTTGCATAAGTTGCTTTTGTGGAGAGTTAAGATCAAAATAAGGCTGTACAGAACATCTTAGATTTATCTTCGCCGCCCTTTTAAAATATAAGCTGGCCCAAAGAAACTTAAATTAGCAATATTCCGGGTGTATCTCCTATTCGAAAAGACCAGTTTTAGAAAACCAGAGTTCTAAGGCTCAAAATACGTGACACGAATTGTGGAGGCAAAGCCTAATATTACCCGTAAGTCTTCGGTGGCCTCACAACTAAGTGCACGAGAAATTTTTAATTAGAATGCTATATACATTGAATAGGGGGCTTACCTGACGTTTGCTATATAATTCATCTCCTTTTTAAGTGAAAGGAACCAGAAGATGGGGACTTTTTTCTGTTAAAGTGTTTCTTTATAAACTGCAGCTGTACATTTCCTTAAACAAAACTAGACATAAAGACACAGATCGGTGGCAATGACCCACAGAATAAAACATATGCCTGGGACCGTAAAATAAACGACAGAATGATCAAGGGAAATCACTCTCAAAGACTGGCAGAAGACCTGTGAAATCTGTCTCTTCGCGTCTCTGTTTACGCGTCTCTGTTGCAAAAAATCCATAGCAAAAGGTATTATCTCTTGTTTTTACTTTATATGACAAGATTCTGTTTGAAGTACAGGGATGTAGAAGTTGGTTTAGATCTAGATCAAGATGAATCTTAAGAAATTTTAGAGTAGAATCAAAGTACTAAAAGTACGTGGAGGCTTTTTATAATGCAAACTTCACACTTTTTTTTAAGGCCAGTTTTCAGAAATACATGGTATTATGCAAACAGATCTATCCATCCCCAACGTAGTAGTAAATAGTATACAAACATAACAATTTCAGGTCCATCATATCCAGTGATTAAATTGCAGACTTGTCCAAATCTGCTGCAGATGATACGTATGAAATAGTGCTTTGAGAGATTCATCTCTGAAAGGGAAGAAAATAATGTGGGAAAAGGAGAAAAGTAGGGTTACCAGCATTTTATCCTTTTACAAGTCCTTATTTCCAAAACATTTCTGTCACAAAGCAATTAAAAGCTTTGTTTATTTCACTGATATCAGTGCATTGTTCCAGTCTACTCCAGAAATATTTTTGCCTGATGGCCGTAATGGTTTCTCTGAGACAATCTCTAGATATATTGCTGCAACCAAATTTTGTCTGAACTAGTTACCTTCTTTAATGATTATCAGCATGATGTTGCGAACAAAGGAGAAATCAAGTTCCCAATAAAATGCTGGTAACCAGCATTTTCTCCTTTTCCCATAGTGTTTTCTACCTTTCTCAAAACAAATTTCAATTTTTGAGTCACATTTATTTTGTTGTCTGCAAATGCTTTCAACTTAGACAAGTTTCAGATTTTATCGTTTTGTAATGAGTTTAAAGAGTTTGTTGATTAGAGGGGAGTGGACCTGTTTGGCCCAGTGGTAAAGTGTAGGACTCGTGACTTGGAGGCCCCGGGTTTGAGCCTCACTGGATTCAATGGGTTTTCCATGGGAGTATCCTTTGGCCAGATACTTTAGAGCCCTAGCCTAGTACTGATAAAACCCAGGGAATAAATGAATATGTGAGCTGTCGCCATGATATGACTGAAATAATGTTGAAAGCGGCATAAAACACCCTTCAATCAATCAATCAGTTGTTGACGAGAGATTTTGGTTTAAAGGTAATTAAATAATTGAAGAAAGTTTTTTTTTTCTTTAGAATAAGAAGCAATATGTATTTTTTTTAGGATAAAAAAAGGGGTGATGGTAATTCATGAGTTATGACAGAGATAACATCTACCAATCAGGATTTGATCTACATTGACTGCCACTGTCATTTGGCTGATAAAGATTTCGATGAGGTTGACCTTTTCTTTCTTTTCTCTTATCCTGAGACAGAAGGATTTTGAAAAAAAAAAAAAAACGAATAAATGAGGAAATGCTGATAACCAGTAGTTTCCTCCTTTTCTCAGAATTGTTTCTTACAGTTGTAAGGCTAACTCCCATCATTTGATTGACATTTCAGTAGCAAATGAGCCATGCTCTGTGAAAAGGGGGCTTAATGCATTTGTCAAAAGTATCAACCCAGGTCAGCCTGTGCAGAACTGCGCAGTCCCTGCAGGCTGACCTGCGCCGAAACTTTTCGCTATAGGTCAATTTGCTGTATGTCCAAGGACAGCTCTACCTCATGATTAAGTCGGCTGATAAAAAAAGTGGCTATTATGGATCCATAATTATGTGATGGTTTGATTGGTATAATGCATCATGGAGATTTATTAAGCTCCCTTTTGCCAGAGCATGGCTCAAATGCTTTCAGTGTTATTAGTTTGACCTATTGTTGGCAGGTAAAGATTCCAGGAGGTATCATTTTGTTTCTCTGTAACATTTCCAACAGCTTTTGTTGAAAGGTATGCTTAACCCTTTTCCAAACGATCCCAACTTTTAATGACCCTGAGAAATAGACCTTTGAAAACATTATGGGAAAAGGCAAAAATGCTTGTAAACGGTGTTATTCACATACAAATGCTTTTATTATAAACGAGTCTGAATTTGACATCTAGTAAAGAGTTACAGACAAGTATTTAGATATGCACATGTTTATATCTCCTACGGCTGACATTTTTTTTATGCATATACCTGAACTCTCCAACAAAATTCTAGACTTGTCCATATGGTAAGCACCAAGCCCCAGTAGCTCAGTCGGTAGCGCACAGGACTTGAGAATAGGAGGTCACTGGTTCGATCCCAGGCTCGGCCAATTTCTTTCCAAGGATTGATGATAGTCATTGCGACAGAATTAATTCCTTTCTCACAGCTGACCATTGTTTCGACGATGGTTAAGTGGGAAAGCATCCAGTGGCTTGGAAAGAATATTGTGTGGAGTTTTGGTAAAAGAAACACCAGGAAAGCACTGATAGGTGCACTGGCCCCAGCGATATGACTGAAATAATGTTGAAAACGGCGTTAAACACTATACAATCAATCAATCAACCATATTGTAAGCATATGCAGATAACAAATTCAGTGTGGTTCAAATGAGCTTTGTCTTCAAAATTGTAGAAAACATTGTAGGAAAAGGAGAAAATGCTGGTTGGCAGCATTTTCTCCTTTTCCCACAATGTTTTCAAAAGCCCTTTTCATCAGGCCTGTAAAATCTCAGGATTGTGAGTTAAAGGTTTAACATTTTACAAGGATACTTTTAACCCTTTACCACACAACCCCGACTTTTAATGACCCCAAGAAGGAAGCTTTTCAAAACATCATGGGAAAAGGAGAAAATGCTGGTAAACAGCATTTTCTTCTTTTCCCACAATGTTTTCTACCCTTCCCAAAATAAATTTCAATTTTTTCACATTTAATTTGTCGTCTGCAAATGCTTTCAATTTGGACCAGTCTGAAAGTTTGTCATTTGGTAAAGAGTTAACTTTGTTGTATAAAAGTCAGCTTGACCTCTGTCAGCAATATTTGTACTGTAACACTTCATAATGTAAGGAATAACTGTTTTATTATTTTTCTATTTTTGTTTTATTGCAGGACCTGGACACTGTAATTCAAAGTTCAAAAAAGGTATCAGTATGTTTGTTGTTTGGGTGAAACAAATGCTTTCTTACCATGATAATATGAGGTTTGTGCTTTTGTGGTCTGGGTCTTACAAGGCTCAGTGGTTGTTGTTTTGGTGATAGAAATGCCTTTTTGCCATTGATTTGTGCTAGGCTTGCACTATTTCCCTTTGAATGCTAAGGTGTCGGATTTGTAATTAAGAAATTTTGGTTTGATGCCCACTGGTGGTGCTGTTCACAGGGGAATGTTCCTTTGCAAGACTTTGCAGAGCCTCAGCTTTGTGCTAGTGAAATACCATTATCTTCAGCCAGGTGGCATTTTTCAATTACACACCAACATTGTATCTGATTTGGGCATTCTGGGTACAGAACAGGACTACTTTTCAAGGCTGCAATCAATGCAGCGAATTCAAAATTATATTTTTTTTCACTAAACCTACCTGGAACAATTCATCCAGCCATGGTTAGCTAACATCTAACCTATGCACAAGTCATTTATAATAAAGCCCCTATAAGCATGGGAAATAGCCCCAGTATAAGCCCAGCATGGTGGGGGATGTTATTTTTGTTGTCAGTCTGTGGCACAAATCCCAGTTTCCCCTGTGTCTTTATTCAGAAACTGTATACAGAGATTTGCAGTAAACAATGGTAGATCTGTTTTTATAATAAAGAAAAGATTCTTCTGTCTAAAACTATTATATTTCTAAGAAATTTATTGCGAAAAACTGCCTCGATTTTTCCACAGAGATATTATTTATAGCCATTTTTCACTTGCCATTTTTAGCGGCAGTTTATGCACTGCATAATAATAGTTATCCTGTACAGGATAGTGATGCGTCATAGCAGACAGGTCTATTTTTGAAGAATATGACATATGCAGACAAGTGAAATACAGGAAAGACATGAATGAATTGAATGTTACAGTGATAAAACTGAAAGGTGAAAAATAACACTCAAAGATAGAAATAAAATGTTTTAAATTTTCTCAGGACGTCTGTTCTCACAAGTTGCTAAGAAGTTACCATATCTGAAATACTTTTTAATTCTTTACCAGGTGACAAAATTTTAGACTTTTCCAAATTTTGAGACCATTTGCCGAAAAGAAATTCAATTTGTCTCTTTTATTGGGGAGAAAACTGGGTAAGAGGAAAATTCTGGTTATCAGCTATTCCCATAATGTTTTCAAAAGCCCTACTCCTAAGGGTCATTAGATAACTGGGTTGTTTTGTAAACAGTTAACCGGTCTTTAATTCCAGAGGCAAGTTTTATACCTAAAAACTGTCACGAAACAGATAGTGAACAAACTTCAGATCAAAGGAAATAAATACTTTATGATATTATGATAAAATCCTTTTTGAGTTGGAACAATGCTGGAAAACAAAAAGTGCTAATCAGAAGCCAATTTTCCTATTTTCAAATGTCCATGTTTTAAAAAACTGTCTTTTATAGGTTTGTTAAAAGTTGTTTTTGCATGGTAATGAGTGTTAACCCTTTACCACACAATCCCGAGTTTTAACGACCCTGAGAAAAAAGCCTTTTGAAAACATTGTGGGAAAAAGAGAAAATGCTGGTAACCAGCATTTTCTCCTTTTCCCACAATGTTTTCTATCCTATCAAAGACAGGAAGCAGCATTTTAACCACATTTTATTTGTCGTCTGCAAATGCTTTCAATTCGGTAGAGTCCAAAATTTTGTCATTTGGTAAAGAGTTAAGCTAGTGAGTCAGACCTTTCTGTCTTATCTACATATTGTAAGCATTCCAAAGGTTATTTCAGATATTGACTAAATGAAGCTGTATCATAATGTAGTATTGTAACTTCAGAATGGTGTGAGAGCAGCGCTTGTTTGTGGCACTGCAGTAAAGGAATTTCAAAAAGTCATCGAGATAGCAGACAGGTAAGACGAACATGAAAATGCTGAAAGTGACTTTAACATTATTGACTACAGTCAACATTTTTCATCATTTTCTTAAACCCTTTACAAAAAAAATTGTGATAAAACAACCCTGAGGAAGAAGGCATTCAAACTAGTGAAGAAAAAGGAGAAATTGCTGGTATGCACCTTTTACTGCATTGTTTTCTACCCTTCAGAAACAGATTAGCCATTGTGGTCACCTTAAGGTGTTGTGTGTAAATG
Organism: Tridacna gigas; assembly: GCA_945859785.2. Taxonomy (NCBI): domain Eukaryota; kingdom Metazoa; phylum Mollusca; class Bivalvia; order Cardiida; family Cardiidae; genus Tridacna; species Tridacna gigas. Next base: position 37,106,556 of record OX244029.2, read on the forward strand.
CTTCCAGTCTAAAATTTTGTTGTCTGGTAAAGCGTTAACTGTGTGTCTTTAACTCTTTACCACACAACAAAGTTTTAGACCAGTCCAAATTGAACGCTTTTGCAGACGACAAATAAAATGGGGCACTAACGACACTATCTTTCTTTGAGATCGTTGAAAACATTGTGGGAAAAGAAGAAAATGCTCATTACCAGCATTTTCTTCTTTTCCCACAATGTTTTCAAAAGCCTTCTTTTTCAAGGTTGTTAAAACTCGGGATTGTGTGGTAAAGAGTTAAACTTCACATATTTGTAACCGGTCATATGATTGTTGCCATGTCATGACTAACAAAACAGGTAAAATCAGGGCATGTCATATTTCTTGACACCTGGTTAAATGTAGATGCAATTTGCTTTCAAGTTATAAAAAGAAAGGTTTTGAAGATAGATGTAGACTAAATGGAAATAGATAGTGTATAGAGTCAGTCTAAGTTTGAACAGTAGCCACAATGTTTTCAAATGTCAAGAGTGTGTCCAGGTGTCCATTTTTGCTATCCATTCTAAATTTTTATCTTATTCTGAATGTTGATGGTGACACAATTTCTGTTTTAGGTTTACCCAATTATATATTGTATTACTTGGAAGTTCAGCAAATTCTTAAGAATTAAAATAAAAATGCTATTAAGAATGGTTTGTGAAAACGGCAAGTGCAGTATACAAAATCGTTCAAATAGGGCTTAGCACCCATGATTTAGAGGATAACATGTTATTTCTCATGCCAGTATCAGTTTTAACATGCTTGATTAACCCTTTCCCATGCAATCCCGACTTTTAACGACCCTGAAGAAGACGCCTTTTGAAAACATTGTAGGAAAAGGAGAAAATGATGGTAACCAGCATTTTCTCCTTTTCCTACAATGTTTTCTCCCATATCAAAGACAGAAATCATCACTTGAGCTACATTAATTTTGTCGTCTGCAAAAACCCTCAATTTGGTCAAGTCAAAAATTTTGTCATTTGGTAAAAAGTTAAGGACATGTATTGGATATCTTGTAATGTGAGTCGTCAGGGTAAATAAAGAGCTTCTAGAATTTAGCCGACATGAAATGAATGGCTGATTATTAAAACTTGTATTCAAACATATTCAGTCTGTCAAATCAGATCAAGGACCACATTTACTTTCTTTTCATTATTGACTTTTTACCTGACGACAAAATATTAGCCTTGTCCAAATTGAATGCATTTGCAGACAACAATTTCAGTGTAGCTCAGATGGTGCAAGTTTTCTTTCATAGGGTAGAAAACATAGTGGGAAAAGGAGAAAATGCTGGTAACCAGCATTTTCTCCTATTCCCACAATGTTTTCAAAAGGCTTCTTTCCTAGGGTCATTAAAAGGCAGCATTATGCCGTAAAGGGTTAAATATTTACCAAACAATCCCGAAATTTGAAAACCTCAAGAAAATGCTGGTAACCAGCATATCCTCCATTACCCACAATGTTTGATACTTGTTCTAAGACATTATATCATTTCAAGAATATCAAGTGCTTTCAATTTCAACAAAATTTTGTTGTTTGTAAAGGATTACATGTAAACGATAAATATTAACTTTCAGACTAGCAGTCTGGTTGGCTGAAACACTACAAGTCTTGGAACTGAGAATTAAAACAATATTTAGAAGTGTTTGGTAAATACAGCTTCCAATCAGAACTAGACTGTTTGAAAGCAAAGTACTATTGTTATAAAGCATGTCTTTATCTATGATATATTTATTCAGGTTTCCAGACTTTGTGGTCCCCTGTTTGGGTGTTCACCCTGTTCAAGGTGCCTTAACTGGAGAACAGAGATGTGTGACTTTGGAGGTAAAGGTCATTTACTTACAACACTGTCTCCTGGAAAGGGCATTTGACCTTGGTTTCGGTTTTACATTTAACATTTTTAATGGATGCAAGTTTTCTCATTGTTACAGTTGGCAGATTTGTTTTAATTTCCTCAGTTGCATCCATCTTGTCAAAATTTATCTGCTGCAAAACAAAGGAAAGAAGAAAAAAACAAAGTGCTGTAAGCACTGTAATTGGTCGACACTGAATAATTACAGTGGTTAGAAATTACAAATCAAATGGTAGATGTTTGAACTATGTATGGGACAAAAAATCCTACACTGTTACATATGAGCCACGTAGGATCCCACGTTTTGAAACTGTCTTTTACAAATTAGTAGTTTAACAACTGGTTAAAATACAGGCTATGTTTGCCAACCGACAGCAATAGAACGTAAAAGATACGTGACAATTCTGATCAGCAGTACCCATTATCAAGTTTTAGATATCATTCATCATGAACAGCAGTACCTACCAACCCTTTAAAAGAGTGAAAAAATACATATATTGTTTTCTGTAACTTGTGCAACTTTGGTAACTGTATTGTAACATATGAAAGCCGTATAAAATATGCCTGCATTATAACTTTGGAATTGTTTACTTTTGGCTGCTTGTGGGCCTTTCATTTTACCATTTTTAACAAGGCGTCGTATTCATCTTGACAAATTGTCCTACCTATTTTTTAGCGGGCCAAATCGTCCAGTCCAAACGTCTGCTGGCAAATTTCTCCAACATTATACTTTCAAAGAATGTAGATACCCTATAGCTCCCTAACTGTCAACTCTTTACCAAATGATAAGATTTTAGACTTGTCCAAATCAAAAGTATCTGCACATGATGAATTAAACGTAGACCAAATGATGATTTGAATCATTGAAAGGGTAAAAAAACATGGGAAAAGGAGAAAATGGTAACCTGCATTTTCCCCCTTTTCTCACAATGTTTTCAACTTCTTTGTCATGGGCATTAACAAAGGATAGTTTGGTTAAGAGTTAAAACACTCAGTTAATGGACTAGCCTTTTACCGTCAGGAAAACAATATCAAACATTAGGCTACAATTTCATGGTCTTTTTTTTTCCCATATACATCCCAAATAAACAGACAATTAGATCTAAGATATGAATGTCTGTGATATTGAATTGCATTGTGTTTAAAGGTCAGTCTGATCTTTATCTTTTATTGTCTTCAAAAGTGACTTTACTTTCCATAGCCAACACAGGTAATTGTATTTGAGTCAATTGCTGAATACATGCAGTTTCTCCAACTATATTTTCAAAGCCCCACAGGTCAAGGGTTAACAGACTGCTTCTAGTCTGTAGAAACTCACCAAGAAGATACATGTAAGTGACTGTGTAAAGTGGTAGTGCCACGGCTGGAAGGAGAGGAAGAGGGGCTGTGAAAACAATTTAACCCTTATCCCGCTAAAACATGGAAATGAAATTTCAAACCGGTAGTAAAACCCGAATAATTCTATGTCAAACTTATTCTTTTTTGGAAAAAGAAATATCTCGTTATCGGACAGTATAGATCCAAGATCAGACTGCACATTCTCTGCAGTCTGATCTTGATCTACACTATTCGCAAAAAGGTCAGTGAGTCGCACTTAGCAGCCTAAGGGTTAATACATCATACGTTGAAAGATGCGTAATCAGTCAGTATTGTGAATGGACAGTCTGGGTACTAAGGTTACACGCGGTGAATCGCCAGTCCATTCTGAAAATGTTTACATAATGGCCTCTCAGCGAGGGCCATAACCTTTACACAACTCTATACCTTTGTCCCCACAGCTTCACGCGCTTCGCCTCACATATACGACCTCTGCATTAAACAACCAACGGCCAGTTACTATTTTAAACTTACGGCTGTTACGAGTTGCATTTACATCAGTTTTCTCTTAGGCAGAGCAAACTAAATTTTCAAAATCTTTTAAAGCAATGTTTCCTTACAAACTCCTTTCTGTTGCGATTTTATTCCTCTCAAGACCAACATGACCTATCATCTTTTCAACACCTGCTACATATACGGAGAGCACTCCTCCCAACTCAGCCGATCTCCTAACAACGTGTAACTATCAACGGATCACTCTAAATTTGCCAAATGATATGGACAGCAGACGACTACAAGTTGTATTCACATCACCCAATACACTTGCTTCGCACTTGTTTCATTCTTAAAAGTTGCTGCTAATCACTGACCCGATTTCTTATAATCGTGTTGAAAGTAAACTGCTCCAGTTTTTGCTGGCCGGAGATTTCGATAATACTGTAATTATGACATACTTCAAATTGTAACCGCCGTCTAGTACATAATTTAAAAGTTATTATGGGATTTCTTGACATTACTTAACGCCTGTTTACCGCTAATTACTATTCCTGCGCTTATCTGGGTCAAAAGTGCGCTTATCTGGGTCAAAAGTAGTTTTTGTAATAAGGTCATCACAGCAGGTATAAGGGTTAAAATGCTGTAAGTAAAAGCTGTTACGGGTTCAGTTACATCAGTTTGCCCTGAGCGGACAGGTTTTCGAAGTTTGCCATCTCTCTAATCGGTCTACCGACCGATTAAAAATGATCATGAAGGTTATGTATTTAACATTAACCCTTTGCAACACATTCCAGAATTTTAAAGACCCCCAGAAGAAAGCTTTTGAAAACATGAATTTCAAAACCAGGTAAAAACCAAACAGAAGATAGTTTTTACCTACTTTTGAAATCAGTATTTCTACCAGCCACTAACACTTGGACCAACCTTACATTAACAGATTGTCATCTTCACAATGATTTCCATTCTTTCAAATGGTATCATTTAAATTCAAGTGCATTTTAACGCCTGCATTGTTTACTTTTGGCAGCTAATGGGGCTTTGATGGAGCACAGATAATAACTAACCTCTGATCTGTAATCCTGACTTTTACCCTTTACCAAACAACAAATTTTAGAACAGCTCCAATTGAAAACAAATGCAGATGACAAATTAATTGAGACAAATAAGATGGGATTTGTATCAGAAAGGGTAGAAAACACGGTTGCAAAAGGAGAAATTGCTGGTTTCTAGCATTTTCTCGTTTCTGCTTTCGGGTTGTTGGAACATGAGATTGTTCAGTAAAGAGTTAAAAGAAATGTTGTGTCAGAGACTTATTATAGTCCACACTTTTGGCGCATCAGTTTTCTTTAATTTGGTCAATGCTTTTTTTTCTAGGACATTGAAGAAGCAATCCCGTGGATTGAGAAGTACCATGAAAGGCTTGGGGCAATAGGAGAAGTTAGTTTATGGCAATATTTTTCTCATTTCTTAGACGTCAACACTTCCATTGTCCCGCAATCTGGAGGACACTGGTGTTTGACATAATGAGGTGTCACATATTTTGCTGAATAATGCTTTTGGGACACTAGTCCTGAAAGTTGTCTGTTCCTGTAACAACTACTTTATTTGCACATTTGAAGGATTCACATTTTGGTCATTGAGAGAAAAATTAGACATACTCTATTATCAAAAAAGGATAAACTTAAAGTAGATGTGGTAGCTGAATAGGAAACATGCTGGGCATGTAGAAGTAAATCAAAGGACTGTTGCTTCTAGCTCGTACAAGATTTTTTCCAAGGGTGTGGTGATTGTCATTGTTTCAGAATTTATTCCTCTCTCTCTGCAGAACATTGTTTCAGTGATGTTTATGTGCGAAAGGAGCCATCAGAGTAGAAAAATGTTATGCAAAGTACTGGTTAAAGAAATCCTAGGAAAGCATTGGCACATGTATGTTTACTGGCTGCTGTGATATAGGTGAAATAATTTTAAAATTGGCATTAAACTGGAAACAAGCAAAGAATTCAGGTAGCTCAGACAGTAATACACAGTGATGTGCAGGGCTTCTAATCCAAGTGCTCTGAGCTTCTACCCAGGCTCAGCCAAAATTATGCCTGTGGTATTGACGATTGTCATTGACACAGAAACAATTCCTTTCTCTTTCTGGTATTCTGTTTGACTTTTTTGTATGGGAAAATTGGCTTTGACTTGAGAAAAAAGTTTGAATTATTTTACATTATTTCACTTTTTTATGGCAGTATTTTCAAAAGCTTCCAACAACAGGAGAATGAAATGTCACATTTCTTCATAAGATTTGTTAAACAATTGGATTTTTTGGTAAAGGGTTATATGACTTGAATGCCAAATACATGTAGCTTGATTTTTGTCAGGTTGGACTTGACTTTCAGCCTCGAATAACCAAGACGGCAGAAGATAAAGAAATACAGAAAGAGGTTTTATGTAAACAGATAGACCTTGCTAAAAGATTCAATTTACCTTTGTGAGTTACTAATGAAATCTTTACCTCATAATCTCAAGTTTTAACAACCCTGAGAAAGTCCACTGTATAAAATCCTTGTAGGAAAAGGAGAAAATAGTGGTAACCATCTTTTTCTCCTTTTCCCACAGTGGTTTCAAACCTTTCAATGACAAATCCAGTTGTGTAAGTCACATTTATCATCTGTGAACACTTTCAATCTAGACAGATTAAACATTTTTTGTTTTGATCAAGAGTCGGTCTTTTTTATGACTTAACTCATTGCAGTACAAATACCTCTTTGCATCCCACTGCCATGGACAGCTTATTAGAAACATTGTTGGAAAGGAAGCAATTTGTTGTAAACAACATATTTTTCTTTTCCACAATATCTTCATTTCAGAAGGGGTATTTTTTTCCTTCATATATTTTCCCTTTATGTCAATTCTAACAGTTTTAGGTCAGTGTAGAGATATTTTCATGGTAATGGACTAAAACACTTAACACAACTATCACTGATTAACCCTTTCCCAAACGACAAATTTTGGACTGGTCCAAATTGAAAGAGTTTGCAGACGACAATTTTAAATTTGATGAAAATGGCAGAAAGTTCTCAAAAAGGGTAGAAAACACTGTGGGAAAAGGAGAAATTGCTCGTTACGAGCAATTTCTCCTTTTCCCACAGCGTTTTCAAAAGACTTGTACTGCAGACACGTGAAAACCAGGGCTTGTTTGGGAAAGGGTTAAGAAGTCCCTGTAGGTCCCTCCTGTTGTACTGTCTGATCATTTCTGTCTGATCTGTTCAGAAATTTTGGCTACAGTAGCGGTTAAATTTCATCATTTAGGTCTTTTTCCCCTGCCTGAAAATGTCCCATTTGATTATTTAGTACTGTACTGTAAGGATTAATTGTGTAGGAATACCTGAAAGACTGCACTAAATGTAGCTGCAAATAGTTAATTACTGAACCAGTGAACCTTCAAGCTATATGAAGTTACATGTATATAAATGTAACATAAAATGTTTAAGGTCAAACATAAGTTGGCAGTTTGGATAGAATTTTATTAAATGACTTTAGACTAAAATTTGGTAGGGAGAGCCTTTGAAAAGCTTAATAATTTTTTTTTTCTCAAGATGATTTAAAAAAAAAAAAAAAATCCCCTCAAAACCCTATGAATATAAGACTTTTCTTTTCTCACATAATAAATGATTATTGTGATTATTGCTTCTATGATGTTGATATGGGAAGAAAAGCCTTTGGCTATGAATGTTGTGTGAAACACTGGGAAAGAAACTTCAGGAAACCTTATTAGGTGCTTTAGCTACTGGAATTGAATTGCAATAATCTTTAACCCCTTTACCACACAAGAAAATTTAACACATGTTCAAACTGAAAGCATTTGCAGACGACAAATTAGATATCGCTCATATGGCAAGATTTTTTCTGTAAAAGTACAGAAAACATTATGGGAAAAGGAGAAAATGCTGGTTACTAGCATTTTCTTCTTTTCCCACAATGTTTTCAAAAGGCCTCTTTTTCAGGGTTGTTAAAACTCGGGATTGTGTGGTAAAGGTTTAAACAGCATCAAATACCAAACAAAAGAAAACAGAATGATACTGTATCTGCTGCGTTTTTTTTTTTTTTTTTTCCAGGTGACAATGAGTTGAATGAATGTATAGTATGCCAAATGCCTAATTCATGTGCAAAAAGATCTTTGTTGACAAAGACTTAAGATTTCATAATAAAGTTTTGGGATTGAACTAAAATATCTCATCAATTTTACTTTCAATCATTTTTTTTTCCAGAAATGTGCACTCTAGATCTGCAGGAAGACCTACCATAGCCCTTTTGAAAGAACAAGGTACTTTTACTTTCAAACCAAACACAGCCCTAACCCTTTACCAAACAGTCCCATGGGGCTTTAAGAAAAGAGTCCATGTGGGCTTTTCAAACAGTTGTTGGAAAAGGAGAAAATGCTAGCAACAAGCACACTCATTTTCCCACATTTTCCTTTACCCTGTAAATGCTTTAAAATTGGACAAATCTGAACTTTTTTTTGTCTCGTAAAGAATGTGGTGATCATACAGATAGTGTTATTACCTCTAGTCAGCCCATTCATTACCTCCTGAAATAACTTTGCTGGTTACAACATTTGAAAAAATACACATAGGTCATGCTTTGTGAAAAGGGGTTTAATGTTTCTCTGTGACTTATTATACCAAGTAAGTCATCACATGATAGTGAATCTATAAAATCCATTTCACAACCAAGTGGATCATGTGGTAGAATGGTCCTTGGACATGCAGAAAATTTACAGATAGCGAAGAGTTTGGACTCGGGTCAGCATGCTAGGAATGCACAGGCTGGCCTGAGTCAATAATTTTTGTGGATGCATTAGACCCCTTTTCACAAAATGTAACTCATATGAAATCTTGCCAATGGATAGAGGATGTGTTTTGTGCAACAACAGTGTCACCAGCTCAAAGGTCAAGGCCACTTGTGCTTGGTTAAACTTTGTCAATATTTGATACAATTATAGTGATGATTGATGTTCCTGTCTTGCCCTTAAGTGTGGCATGCATTGTTGGATTTCTGAAAAATATGTATGGTACAAATAGAGGATCTTACCTCAAGTTGACTGAAAATGTATGACGCGAGCCTTGGCGAGCGTCAAATACATTTTAGTCAATGAGTTTGATAAAAATGATAATACATAAACACGAATGGGAGATTCTGTTTATCACATAACACGAATGACAGACAAAAAATATCCTGCATCATCACTTTTAGCCCATACACAATTTATGGGTCCATGCTTACAGTTGTGGTTCGGTTTCAAATGTGTACATACAAGAATAGATAGCTCTTTGACATTTACACCGAAAGTAGAAGAAACAGTTTGTAGATGGATAAATCCCCCATTTCTGCAATTTTGTTGATTTAGAAAAACTTTCGCTGCACTTTTTGGTTTTATTAAACACGAAAATCAAAACCTTTCACCCTTATACGTCTTAGCAACAATGGTGTCATTTTTCCACGAAGCGGCGTAGTAGTACAAATTTGGGCACATGCTGTGGCTGGTTTCTCTGACTTCACGCGTTGTTGACTAAAAACTGATTAGAACTGGGGCCCCAAAAACGATAATACACTAGTGTATTATCAAAAATAAGTCATGGGTTTAAAACACTGTCAGATGAGGTTTCATGTGATAAATGATCATCATGGATAGAGGATATGTTGTGTGCAAAATGCATGTCACTAGCTGAAAGGTCAAGGTCAAAGTGTTCAGTTGAACTCTGAGAGTTTTCGCTACATTTATAGTAATGATGGTTGTTTGTGTCCAGCCCACTTGGTTGGATTTCGTTATTATTTAGCACAAAAGATCACCATGGGTAGTCAGTGTGCTGCATGAAAGAACCATGTCACCAGGAAAAATTTAAGGTCACAGCCCACAGTTTACTCCGTCAGTTATCTACCATAGTTGTTAAATTTAGTGCTAGCCATAACCTTTTAACCCATCAATATATTTTCATGATACTTTATCAAGCTGTAAAGTTTATTATGTAGGTGTGTCACATACAAGAAAGACAACTCTGGCTTTATTTTTGAGGTATCTCCAATGGTTGTTGAATTTTCTTAAGGTCAAAACTCCTCTACCAATTTAGATATTTTAGTGATAATGAATAGGGACGCTTAGGACATCAAGAAGGAGAGGTGAATTTAAGAATTGTAACTCTGGCTTACTTGATCATCTATTTTCAGTGATCTCCCCTGGTACTAAAATCTTGTGTATGCCATAACTCTTTAGCCACTGGAGTCATTTTAATTGTAGTAAGTAGAGCTGCTAAGAACATGAAGTAGGGGTGTCAGGATTTCTAGGGATAACTCTGACCTGAGTGTTGGAGTCATCTCCCTTACTTATAATTCGGCTTCATATTACTATCAGTGCATGCAGAAGGTCATATTTTTCTCATAATTTTTGGATTCTTTGTTTAAAATCACCTACTAGCAAACACAAAATTGAGTTTCTCAGACTTACGCTGTGAGAGTTATTATCTTTGTTGGCAACTGCCCTTATTATGCCCCTGCCATAAAATGGCAGATGGGCATATAGTGTTACCCCTGTCTGTGTGTGTTCTGGAAAAGGTGGTGTTCATATCTGGCCCTTAACTTTGATGTGCGTTGTTGGATTTCAAAATAATTTTACACAAATGATTCCCATGAACAGACAATATATTGCGAGCAAACGCATGTTGCCAGCTCAAAGGTCAAGGTCACAGTGCTCAGCAAAACGTTTTGTCATATGTAGTATTCATATATATATATTAAAATGTTTTTGTCAATAAGTATGGATATAGGTCCTTTTTTGAGTTTGGAATTATACCATGACTGTGACCTTTGTCATGTTGTAGAGGCATCCATGTAGTCGACACATTCCTATTTTTTTCATTCTGGATTAATAATAGTTTGAGAGAGAGAGTCACATATTTGAAAACAAACACTGAAATTATAGTAAATTTTATTTTAAATTTGAAATGTAATTGAAAAAGAGAACTTTTTTCCTTCATGTTAATCAGGAGCAGAAAATGTCCTGCTACATGCGTTCGATGGTAATCCAAAAGTAGCCATGCAGGGGGTACAGGAGGGATATTTCTTCTCTATCCCACCGTCTATCATCAGGAGTGAACAAGTGAGGAAACTCTTTTTAACTCATCACTGGAGAAATATGACGTTTACACCTCTGCAGTTGACACCTTTGAAAAACATTGCAGGAAAAAGGCAAATTTATTTCTCTAATTGGACTATACTGGAAGGTTATTTTGATACCGCTTTCCCTTAAGCAGTTGGCAGAGCAAAGCTGACTCTGAGGTCAGGCTTACCAGCCCAAAAGGGAAAGCCTCCAAGACAAAATTATTTGGATAAACTAATATCAAATAAAAATCAGTGACACTCTGGGAAAAGAGAGTTTATTACATCTATGTAATGCAATATACCAAGTAAGTCATCATTTAACCCTTATCCCGCTAATTAAAAAAAACGAAACTTTCAAACTGATACTATAAACCCAAATTCTCCTATTTCAAAGGTATTATTGGAGGTCAGATATCTCCTTATCAGATAGTGTAGATCCAAGATCAGACTGCACATTTTGTGCAGTCTGATCTTCATCTACTCTGTCTGCAAAAGGTCAGTTAGTCATGCTTAGCAGCCTAAGGGCAAGTATGGATCCATAAAAATTCATTTTGTCATACTATCAACAGAGTCATGAGGTAGAATGGTCCTTGAACATAAAGAATATTTACAAATAACAAAAATTTGACCCATGTCGACCTGGGTGGACTGCACAGGCTGCTGGCTTGGGTCGATACTTTTTTCAGATGTATTAAACTCCCCTTTTCAATAGTGCATGAGTCAAGTGAATTGTGTGTTTTACTAACAGACGAATCCTGTGTCAAACTAAATGACCTGCAGATGGAATAAGACTACACTTCATGGATTGTAAAAATTTTAAGATATTTCAAATGTTTTCTAAGTTTTACTTGCATATAGATTATAAATGTATACTCAACCCTATGGCTCAATATCCAAAGTTTCATTGACCCTGAAGTGGAGGGCTTTTGAAAACATTGTGGGAAAAGTAGAAAATTATGGAAACTAGCAAAGATATGTATAAGTTTTTAAGTCACATTTAGTTTTTAGGCGACAAATTATTTTAATTTGGACAAGTGTAAAATTTTGTCATTTAGTAAAGAGTTAACAGGCAGAACAGGACAAGGAAGTAATTCCTGCTGAATTACGGCATGGGCTTACTTTAGACTTTTCCCCCATACTAAAGGAGCTTTTGTTTTTATTAACTTGTAAAAGAATTTTTGAATTAACCATTTACAACACAATCCCAAGTTTTAACGACCTTGAAGAAGAAAGCCTTTTGAAAACATTGTGGGAAAAGGAGAAAATGCTGGTAACCAGCATTTTCTCCTTTTCCCACAATGTTATCTACTCTTTCTAAGACAATTTTCTCCTTTTGAGCCACATTAAAATTGTCATCTGCAACTGCTCTCAATTTGGGCCAGTCTAACATTTTGTCATTTGGTAAAGGGTTAAAGAAAAAATAATGGTCCCATGCTGCTATCTGCCTTTCATTATTTTAGTCACATTTGATTAGTCAACTGCAAATCCTTCCAGTATGTGCACGTTCATTAAAGATCATTACATGTAATTCAAAACAGTTCTGGATTCCATTTTATTCAAATTATCAAACTTTTTTTCAACTTTCTTTTTATTGTTTTCTTTTCATCTTGTTTTCTGCCAAGAAGCAGAAACTTGTCAAGACTTTGCCTGTTGATAATCTACTGCTAGAAACAGACTCCCCTGCCTTGGGACCTGAAAAACAGGTACAGACTTCTTATTCAGGGTCTGTATTCACCAACTATTGTTAAGAATATTCTTTATTTAATTCTCAAGAATTTTCTAGAGTTGATAGTAACACAACTTCTGATTGGCTGAAGCATATGGTTTACCCAATCAGAAGTTACGTTACTTTCAAATTTAGAAAACCTTGGAGAATAAGGCTTGAAATATTCTTAAGAAAGGTTAGTTAATACGGACCCAGGTCCTTATTTTATCTCATTACATCCTTTGCCTGTGACTAAACAATTCCAAGACTTAACAACCCTGAGAAAGAAGGCTTTGGAATACATTGCAAGAAAAGGAAAGAATGCTTGTCACCAGCATTTTTTTTTTTCTTTTAAACAATGTTTTAACCCTTTGCCACACAATCCCCACTTTTAACGACTCTGAAGAAGAAGCCTTTTGGAAACAATGTGGGAAAAGGAGAAAATGCTGGTAACCAGCATTTTCTCCATTTCCCACGATGTTTTCTACTCTTCCCATAACAAATTTCAAATTTTGAGTCACATTTATTTTGTCGTCTGCAAAAGCTTTCAATTTGGAGTGGTCTAAAATTTTGTCATTTGGTAAAGAGTTAAACCATTTTCAAAACGGAATTTTTCATCATTTGAGCTACATTTAATCTGTGCTTTCTCATCTGACTCAGTTACTCCTGAAACAAAGTAGAATTTACTTTTGAATACTTCCTTGTAATTTGCGGGCTATAGTGTATGGTACATTAGAGAACAGGGCCATAACAATGTCTATAGAGTAGCAATGTCTCCTTTTGCAAGACAGAGAAAAATTATCGTCAATATGTTACCCCATTTCCATACAAAAAAGACTTCTTTTACATGTTTACAAGACAACATTATTTCAGCTATGTCCATATCAAAACCAATTGCAGATTACAAATTAAGTGCACCTAAAAAACTTAAATTTCTCCTAGGAAATGTTGGAAGCATTTAGGGACTGCCTTGGCCCATGTTTTCAAAAGATTTCTTCCTCAGGGCCGTTAAAACTCAGGATTGTCAGTTGAAGGGGGGAACAAATCTGCCATATTAAGCTTTTAAAAATATTGATCAAAAGAAAAATTTTTAATAAATGTATACATCTGCTTAACAGATTATAAAACAATGTTGGAAAAGGAACAATAGCTTGGAACAAGCAATAAGTCAAGATCCTTTGTCTGACATTTACCTTTATGTCACAAAACTGTGTTTTTTCTTTACCTAGTTGCAATAGGTAATTGGTAATAAATTGTAGTAAGCCTAAATCTAGACTATGCAGGGAAGAGATTAACTCTTTACCACACAACAAAAATGTGGACTTTTCCAATTTGAAAGCATTTGCAGAAGACAATTTAAATGTGGCTCAAATGATGGAATTAGTCTTTGATATGGTAGAAAACATTGTAGGAAAAGGAGAAAATGCTGGTTACCAGCATTTTCTCCTTTTCCTATGATGTTTTCAAAAGGCCACTTTCTCAGGGTCATTAAAACTCAGGATTGTGTGGTAAAGGATCAAAGTCTCATACTGTGTAATACTGTTAAATTTCAGGTCAGGAACATTCCAGAAAATATCCAGATTTCTTGTAGGTACATCTCGGAAGTGAAAGGATCGGACATTACTGAAGTTAGCAGAAAAATGACAGACAATGCTTTGAAATTGTTTCCTAGACTTATTAAATTCATACACAAATGATATAAGATGGTTGTGTTGTTTTATTCATTTCTGTGATTGTTGATTGTCATACTTATACATTGCTACCATCAGAAGAAATATTGAGGTATTTTCGTAGCCATTACATCATTTTTTTGTGCAAAAAACATGACGTTTTCTAATATCTCTGCCTTTAATGTAGGTATTTACATGTACTTCAAACTAAGACATTTTTGCTCCACTGGTAGCCAGCTAGCCAAGGTCATGGTTCTGTGTTCGTTGTGTGTTAACTTTTTTTTTCAAAGGGAGGGTTCACAATTTTGACATGGGCTTATACACTGTAAACTAAAAGAATCTTCTTGTTCCTATAGACCATAAGGTCTATGCTTACCAAATTTTGCATGTAGTGTCATCCACTACCTGGGCCTGTAGGAAGTAAACTATTGCCCTGGGATCAGCTCTTGGCAAGGTAACACATTTTACACCTGCTTATTTAGTGAAAACTATAAAAATCTTCTTGTAGTGAATTAGGGTCAGCATGGCCCATGCCCATAATTACAGATCAAGGGAAATAACTCATGTTTACTCATGGCATATGCATAGTTTATCATTTATCTCCCTTTATCAAATTACTCTATTACGTGATTGGTGTTGGGTGGTCAAGTTTTTTGGATAGAAAATGCTCAGTCTTCAGTGAGAGTGATTTATCATTCTCAGATGAGTTGAATATTTAATATGAAGTGAGGTTTGTACATTTATCATGCAGTATTTTCATTCCAGAACTTTACTATTCATGCCACTAAAAAAGGTTTTCTGCTGCGACAGTTTTGGAAATCTTGTTAAAGCAGTCTTTTAGAGTTCATTGATATTTAGTGTGAACGATACTAGAATATTTTTGCTTCTATTCATTAATATCATCTTTGCATTTGAAAAAATAGGACTTTTTTCTTGCAGAAGGTAGGCTATTTTCAATATGAAAGTTTATTGCCACAGACTTCTCATGATTTACGTCTCTGTCAGTGCCATTTAAAAGCATGGTACATTTATCTAACCCATTACCAAACAATAGAATTTTAGACTTGTCCAAATTGAAAGCATTTGCAGACGACAAAATCAATGTAACTGAAAAATTAAAATTTGATTTGGGGAGGGTAGAAAACATTGTGGGAAAAGGAGAAAATGCTGGTTACCAGCATTTTCTCTTTTTCCCACAATGTTTCCAAAAGGCTCTGTTCTCAGGGTCGTTAAAAGTCGGGATTGTGTGGTAAAGGGAGGCAGTAAATTGATATAGGACCATCATTGCCCTCATGTTATGTATTCAAGTAGTACTGTTTAATATTGAGTCATACTCTGTGAAAAGGGGGTTAAGTGCATCTGAAGAAAAAAAAAAAGAAAAAAAAAAAAGTACTGACAAATGTCAGCCTGCACAGTGCACGCAGGCTATCATGGATCGAAACTTTTCACTATTCATAAATTTTCTCTGCATGTCCAAGGACCGTTCTACTTCCTTATTTAGTCTGTGTTAGACAAAATAGATCATATAGAGCTATGACCATGTAATGACTTGCTTGGTATAATGAATTATTAAAGTACATTAAACCCCCTTTTCACAGAGCATGGCTCATTTCTGACAGCAACTGCAGTCAAGCGTTGGCACCGGCATTCTGTGGTCTTGGTTTTAATTTCCAATTGACAACTATTTTAATGATTGTGGCAGAGAAAAAGCAAATTTTTTCCTTTTGCCACTATTTTTTTTTGCATTTATTTATACATTAAAATTTGATTTATGTAATGTAATGTTATTAATGTTGTCCATATTTTACAAAGATGTTTTAAGAATGCCAGTTCCAGATAGAGGGAGTGATTTTGATTTCAAAATTGAAAATATTAGTTATTCCCCACTATAGCCTATGTTATGGGCACTCATTATAATCATCTCATTGAGACGATTCTAATGAGTACCCACAACATAAGGTTTGGAAGAGAAATAATGGATTTAGAATACCATCCTCTTATCTGGTGCTCTGATGTATTTTTGTGAAAGGAGAATTACTTTATTATGAGCATTTCTGCTATTGCCACAATGTTTTTACAAGTATTAATGCATCAAACAGTAAATTATATTTATCTATTTGTATTTTACAGGGATACTTTCAAATCAGTCTTTCGAAAATCAGGGGTCATTTGTTTATCCTTAGTTACCAGCATTTTTTCCTTTTTCCACATAGTTTTCTTCCCTTAATATTTAACACTATTGGATCATTAGGGCCATATGGTGTTCAAATCAAGGTTTTGTCATTGAAGGGGTAGAAAATACAGTGGGTAGAGAAGAAAATGCTAATCACCGGCATATTCTCCTCTTCATATTCTCCTTTTCCCAAAATGTTTATCTCCAAAACAAACCATTTTCCTCCTGGGCGTTAAAACATAGGATTGTGTGTATAGGTTTAACGATAGTTATTTTCACTCACTCTGCAATATTCCTTGTGGTGGAGGGAAGGGTCAGCTTCAAACCATTGACATTTGTATAATCAGTCTACATACCTTATTGTTCACAGTCCTTTAACCTCCCAGGGGCTCTGTTGCTATTTGGCAATCCTCACAATTTTAAATTTAGCTAAGCCCCGGTAGCTCAGTCGGTAGCCTACAGGACTTGAGAATAGGGGGTCACTGGTTCGATCTCTGGCTCAGCCAATTTCTTTCCGAGGATTGATGATAATCATTGTGACAGGGTTCATTTCTCTCTCACCGTTGAGCATTGTTTTAATGATGGTTGTATGGGAAAGCAGCCAGTGGCTTGGAAAGGATATTGTGCGGAATACTGGTAAAAAAAAAACTCCAGGAATGCAAGTTGCACCGGCCGCTGTGATATAACTGAAATAATGTTGAAAAAGGCGTTAAACACCATACAGTCAATCAATCAATTTAGAGTTTGACTGTTTTGCTGCCAATGGCAAATCAATAAACCGTTAATGACATCAAAGATGAAGATCACACAGCATAGAATGTGACCTTGAAGCGTACTGTTGGCAACTTGATCCTAAGCATAATACAAATCACCTTCAATTTGGAATGGAGATCTACATTTCAACCTTGAAAAAAGTATATTTAGTGTATGTAGAGTTAGTTGTCAGCATAAGAATTCAAGTCTTTCTATCAGGCAAAGTGTTTCACCCTTTACCACACAATCCTTAGTTTAAATGACCCTAAGAAAATAGACTTTTGAAAACATGGTGGGAAAAGGAGAAAATGCTGGTAACCAGAATTTTCCCCATTTCCCACAGTGTTTTCTACCCTATCAAATACAGAAATTACCACTTAAGCAACATTTTATTTGTCATTTACAAATGCTTTCAGTTTGGTCCAGTCTGAAATTTTGTCATTTGGTAAAGAGTTAAAGGCACTATTCTTCTCTGCATACATGTACGGATCATGTGACCCTTTGTATGACATGATGGAGGGTTGGGCTCTTGTTTAACCCTTTGCCACACAATTCTGAGTTTTAACAACCCAAGGGAAGAAGCCTTTTGAAAACATGGTGAGAAAAGGAGAAAATGCTGGTAGCCAGCATTTTCTCCTTTTCCCACAATGTTTTCTACTGTTCCCAAAACAAAGTTTGATTTTTTAGTCACTTTTAATTTGTTGTCTGCAAATGCTTTCAATTTGGACTGGTCTAAAATTTTGTAATTTAGTAAACTAAAAAGTGTTAACTCTTTACCAAACAACAAAATTTTAAACTCATCCAAACTGTTAGCATTTGCAGATGACAAATTAAATGTAGCTCAAATGATGATTTCTGTCTTCAATCAAGTAGAAAAGATTGTGGGAAAAGGAGAAAATGCTGGTTACCAGCATTTTCTCCTTTTCCCACTATCTTTTCTTAAGCCTCCTTTTTCAGGGTCGTTAAATGTCAGGATTGTGTAGTAAAGAGTTGAACCCCTAACAAGACAACAGAGTTTTAGGAAAGACCCAAAAAGCCTTTGCAGACGACAGACTTATTAAATACATACAGGTATGTCTTAACTCTTTCCTCAAACGACAAAATCCTTTACTTGTCCAAATTGAAAGGACTGGCAGACTATCATTTAATGTAACTACAGTGATTGAATTTGTCTTTGAAAGGCTGGAAAACATTATGGATAAAGGAGAAAATGTTGGTTACCAGCATTTTCTCCTTTTCCCACAATGTTTTCAAAAGGCTTTTTTTCAAGGTTGTTTAAACCAGGATTGTTTGGTGAAAGGTTAAATGATGGAACTGGTCTATCAGAGATTAGAAAAACACAGCGGTGAAAGGAAAAAATGTTCGTTGTCAGCTTTCTTCAGGGCCACACAGGCTTGCTCGGAAAAGAATTAGACCACTGACATTTTATCTAATAAACTTACTAAGTTCTACATGCCTTGTTGTTCACAATTTCTTAGACTAAACCCTTTGTCATACAATGCCTACCTTGAGGAAGAAGCCTTTTGAAAACATTTTGGGAAAATGAGAAAATGCTGGTTCCTTTTCCCACAATTTTTCTACCCTGTCAAAGAAAATTTGCATCATTTGAGCAGCATTGAAATTGTTGTCTGCAAATGTTTTCCAATTTGGACCAGCCTAAAATTCTGTCATGTGGAAAAGAGTTAAATTACTTCTGTGCTGTGCCACAATCCTGTCAATTTGCAACTTCAGTGGAACCTTTTTCAATCCCCGCACCAGACAATAAAGATACTGACAAGACTCCATGATGGATGCATTTGGAGAGGCCAAATGGAATACAAGTATGTCTCAAATGAAGAAATTTGTCTTTGAAAAGATAGAAAACATTGTAGGAAATAGAGAAAATACTGGTTACCAGCATTTTCTCCATTTCCCACATTTTTTTTTTTCTTTTTTTTAAGCAGACTTTTTCAGGATCATAAAAACAGTATTGCTAGATCAAGGATCCCCTCATTGGCAGGATTGCATTTTTAGCTCATCTGAGCACAAAGTGCTCAAGGTGAGTTTTTGTGACTGTGCTGATCTCCATGGAACTTGATCAGAATGTTTATCTTGACGATATCTGGGAAAACTTTGAAACTAGGTCACTGGGTGAAATCTGAGGAAATAAAAAAAAACGTGTACTCTAGTGGCCACATTTTTGGTCCAGTATTAAAGAAAGATATTCAGAATGTTTGTCTTGATACCGGTAATATCTTG
The DNA here is from genome assembly GCA_945859785.2 of Tridacna gigas. Taxonomy (NCBI): domain Eukaryota; kingdom Metazoa; phylum Mollusca; class Bivalvia; order Cardiida; family Cardiidae; genus Tridacna; species Tridacna gigas. The sequence continues at coordinate 37,125,917 of OX244029.2, forward strand.
GATGACTTTGAAATTTGGTCCCATCAGCGCAAAAAGTAGGTCACTGGGACAAATCTTAGAGAAAATTGTGTGTATACTCTAGAGGCAACATTTTCAGTCTTATACTCATGAAAATTGGTCAGAATGTTTATCTTGATAATATTTCGGATGAGTTCAAAATTGGGTCACCTTGGATCAAAAAGGAGGTCACAAGAACAAATCTTAGAAAAGCCTTGCATGCTTTGTAAAGGCCACATTTTCTGTCAGATAGTCATGAAAATTAGTCAGATTGTTTGTCTTGATGATATCCTAGACAAATTTGATATTTGGTCACCTTAGGTGAAGTAAAGTATGTCAGTGGGACAAATCCTAGAAAAACCTTGCATGCACTCTAAAGGCTACATTTTTGGTCCAATACTCATGACAGATGGTCATCTAATGTTTGTCTTGATAATATATTGGGCAAGTTTGAAACTGGGTCACAAATGAAAAAGTAGGTCACTTGGACAAATTTTAGAAAAACATTGTGTACACTCTAAAGGAGAATGATTCTTCTGATGATATTTTAGATTGAAATTGGGTCACCTCCGGGCAAAAGGTAGGTCACTGGGTCAAAATCTCAGAAAACTCTTGTGTATACTGTAGATGCCACTTTTTGGTCCAATACTCAAGTTGGTCGGAATATTTGTCTTGATAATACCTAGGACAAGTTTGAGATTGTGTCATCTCGGGGCAAAAATCAGGTCATTAGGACAAATCTTAGCAAAAGCTTGAATAGACTCTAGAAGCCACATTTTTTGTCTGATGCTCATGGAAATTGGTCAGACTATTAATAATATCTTGGATGATTCAAAATTTGGTAACTGGTAAAAACCTAGGTCAGAGGGACAAATCTTAAAAACCCTTTTGTGCACTCATTTCTGGTCCAGTACTCGTGAAATTTTGTCAGATTGTTTGTCTTGGTGATATCTCAGACAAATTTGAAATAGGGTCACATCATGTTGAATTGTAGGTTAGTGGGAAAAATCTTAGAAAAACCTTGTGTGCTCTTTAGAAACCATGTTTCAAGTCCGATACCAGTTAAAGGAGTGTTTGTCCTGATATCTCAGACAGGTTTCAAATTTGGTCACATCATGTTAAAAAGTAGGTCAACGGGACATACCGTATCTTAGAAAAACCTTGTGTGCTCTTTAGAAACCATGTTTTGAGCCTGATACTCATTAAAGTTGGAAAGGATGTTTGTCTTGATGATATTTTGGAAGAGTTTGAAATTAGGTCATGCAGAGTTAATATGTAGGTCACTGGGACAAATCTTAGGGAAAAAAAATGTGAGCACTCTAGAAGCAATATTTTCAGTTTGATACTCATGAAAGATGGTCAGAATGTTTGTCTTGATAATATCCTGGAAAACTTTTAAATTGCATCAAGACAGAATAAAATTAGGTTACTAGGCCAAGTCTTAGAAAAACCTTGTGTACACTGTAGAGGCCACATTTTTTCGGTTAGATAGTCATGAAAATTAGATTGTTTGTCTTGATAATATCTTGGAAAAGTTAGGAATAGGGTCACATAGGCTCCTAAAGTAGATCTTGTTCGCTGGGAAAAGTGGGAGAAAAACCTTGTGTGCGCTCTTGAGGCCACATTTTCAGTCCAATTGTCATTAACGTTGGTCAAAACATTTATGTGTTTTAACATAATGTCATCATAAATAGGATCTCTTCGACCTTATCAATTCTTTATGATTTTACTCAGGAGAGCCAATGGCCCTCTTGTTTCCCTTGCTGCAGGAATGTCTCATTTTTAAGAAATTCATTTCAAGTTTATTTGGAGGGGAGTAGACTAGATCATGGATTGTATACATATAACATGTGGTTTACAATCAATGACTGATCTAGTCAAATAAGTTAATATGGTAGATAGATTTGGATCTAGTTGCTTCGTTTGATATGTACAAATAGTAAATAGATCTAGATCTAGGTAAAGGTTGGAATTCTCTCTTTCCCCCTTCCCCATAATTCGGGAGAAATAGATCTAGATAAATGCTGGGTGCAAATTTGGGTTTTTGCCTGCAATGCCTAAATCAAGATCAGACTGCGCAAAGCTCTCAATTAAAGACATGGATCTATATCTATTCAAATTTCCAAACATGGATGTTAGTCTAGATATCTTTTTCTTTTTTTAATAATCTTTTTTTTGAAAAAGATCTTGATTTAGGTGTAGATTCTAGGTCTAATTACTAGATAAAAGAAAAAGACACGTAGATCTATCCGCAGTCAGTAACTCATTCGTTCACTCAGCACAGAACGTGCAGTCAGATCTTTAATCTAGATCTACACCTGACAGTAAATAGTGAACAAAGATTATTTTCAATTGTAGTGGAATTTTAATAACACTGCCTTTTAAGACTTTGCGGACGGCATAGATCAAGATCAGACTACATAGAATGTGCAGTCTGATCTTTGAGCTACGCCGTCCGCTAGACAATCTCATGTCATAGATTATGGAAAAAAAAAAAAAAAAATGGAATAGATCATTTGTAATGTAATTGTACATTTAGACATTGAAAAGTCAAATTTCTAGTTGGCAGCGAAAGTGTTGAATTTCCATCCATGTCAGAGGCTGTCTATGGGGATATCTTCGATACCCCTAGTGGTTACTTTACAACATCAGATCTACCTAGGAAAAAACTTGAAAAGGTTCATGTAAGTTAGAGCTATTTCAAATGATTGTTCAAATAAGGTTCAACCAAATTAGGCTTTTACATGTAAAAAACGACGGGAGTAAGTGTTCGGCGTCATGCATGTTACGTTCTGTGGAGCTTAATCTTAGTCTACTGTACATAGTCTGAATTACCTGCCCCTACCACTACGTTATTGGGATGTACTTTTGAAGTACGGCGGGGTACCAGACTATCTTTCACGGACTGACTGCAGTTTATTCGTGCCAACCCTCTACCTCGCAATCCCGAGTTTTAACGACCCTGAATAAGGCTTTTGAAAACATTGTGGCGAAAAGGAGAAAATGCTGGTAACCAGCATTTTTCCTTTGCCCATAATGATTTCTACCCTTTCAAAGACAGAAGCCATGATTTCAGCTACATAAACATTTAATTTTTGGTCTGCAAGTTCTTTCGATTCGGTGGAGTCCAAATTCTTTTCGTTTGGTAACGAGTTAAGTTTTATTTCAAAACTGGTCTACCATTTTCCGCTGTAAGTACGCTCAAATAAAGAGTTCCGGTCAGTGGCCAAAAGAACTAACTCATCAAAATCCTAATCCTCATTGACAGTAAACATGTATTTACAAGTTAATTTTAATTCGTTGTGGGTGAAGAAAGGAAGCTATGGTTGCGAAACATTTATGAAAATAGTTCAAAGTAAATCTGACATTTAAGTATACATGAACATTTAATTTAATAAAACAGAGAACAATCTATGCCATAGCCGACAAACCACACTAAAAGTGCCAAAAGTCGGTGCAAGAGATCAGGAGATTGCCTTGTTTGTTGTCTGACTACACTGTGTTATAACAATGTCAACATTACTTAAGTCATAATGATGACGCCAGCTCAATTTTCATGTCATTCTGAAGTTTAATGGAAAATGGCTGTGACAAGCATGCGGCCGACGGTATCCATATGTTCCCATTTATTTTTTTATCTTGAGCATTACGCACATTTTCTTCCAAGACGCTGTCTGCTTTCTCACTGGAACAAGTCGAAAGTATGCCATAGATAAATGAAACCTGTTGCAAAGACTTTCATCATTCGGCTGGGTAAAACGGTTTAGACCCAGCCGGGATTTACTCATGGAACCTTTGGATTCCTAGCCCCGTGCATAACCATTTTAGGCTACTATCCCTGGCTTGGCACAATCAAAGTCAAACTCTATTAAATTTGAAGCTACCGGAAGGCGTATAAAGGTTTGCAATGTTGATGTAGGGGGCATCTTTTTTTCACCATTTTTCAGTTTTCTCTAGTTTTTAACGACCGTTCGAGGTAGAGGACTTTGAAAACACTATGAGAACACCACCATCAGTTTCTTCTTTTCTTACTCTGTACAAATCCCATTTAGTCAAGCAGAATTTCATCTGCCGTTTGCTGCTTGAAATGCTTTCAAAATGGACGAGACTGAGGTAATGTTTGGAGTTGGGCAAACAGTTAAAAGGAAATATTTATGTCCAAAAACCTCAATCTTCGTGTTGCAGAAATTCAATAGATAAATCATGTTCTCCTTTCCAACAACAATTCCACTCTTTCACAGACGGTTTCCATCAATTTAGCGGAATTTCATGCCGAAATTTTGTAGCCGTCTTCGAATATGTTTCAATATGGACGAGTCTAAATTTCATCGTCTGGCGAATAGATCTAGAATTTAGCTTGACAAATATGTGCGAGCAGGTAGATCTACCATGACTTTCGTGTAGAAGAAGATAACTAAAAAAAAAAGTTAAAATTTGTAGACCCGGCGATCTTTTTCTTAGGCTTCTCTCCGTTTCCAAAGGTCGAATTTCCTAGACCTGTCACCTTTTTCACACGGCGAACTTCTCGTGAATAGAGAGATAGAGAAACAAATAATCAAGATTATCATGCAGATTTAGATAATACAGTTCTTAGATAATATAGATCTAGGTCTGCTATCGAAAAATGTTATCTATATGGCGTGCAACACACGAAAAGGGCCTTCGGACATATGCGTTTACATGTCGTTCCAGATCAGCCTGTGCAGTCCCTATTGACTGATCCGAGATGGCACTTTCCGTTCTTATGTAATTTTCTGTTTCCCGAAAGTCTACTGTATGACAAAATCTTATGTAGTCGTAAAGTGCCGTCTCGGATTAGACTGCGTGGACTGCGCAGGCTAATCCGAAACGACACTAAATACGCAAATGTCCGAATGTCTCATTTCGCATGTTGCGGGCCATATTATCTAAATCTGCATGATAATCTTGATTATTTATTATTGTATCTTTCTCTTCGAGAGAAGCTCGCAAAAAGGTAATAGGTCTAGGAAATTCGAGCTTTGGCGGTGTGCTGCGGAAGTCATGGAGGAGGAAGCGGAGAGAAGCCTAAGAAAGAGATCACAGTGCCAGTCCCCGCCCACAAATTTTAACTTTTGTTTATATATATATATCTTTTAAATCTTCTTCTATATGCTCTCTGAAAAGCGGGCGTAATGCATTTGCAAAAAGTATCGACCCATGTTTGCCTGCGCAGTAACCTGGGTCGATACTTTTTGCAGATGCATTAAGCCCCCTTTTCAAAAAGATGGCTCGCATATATATTTATGTTTTTGTGGGGTAATGAACTTCATGGCTGTCTTAAAAAAAAGTTCAGTAGATCTATTTGAAAAAATATCAGAGCGCGATTTATACTATCTAAAATTCTGCTTTGAACTGAAGAGATCTATGTATATACCTCCTAAAGGCCCTCCAAAATACGCGTCGTGTCAAAGCTCATCTTTACCGCCTCTTGGTAATGGTGACGTCATTCATTATCATCCAAACACCATGTGCAACTCGATGTGACAACAAAATAAACAGCTATAGGATTGAGGTAATTATTTTTTCAGTTATTCAAATTTTCTAACTGTAAAATTTCTTTTTCGAGTGTCTGGACAAAAAAATTACCGTTTTACCTACATTTCCGAACCAATATTTTTGTTTTGACGTATCGTGACAGCAAATATCTATAAATAGCATCAGGAGAGTTATATTGCTCTAAGTTTACGGCAATCAAGGGGAACTTGCGAGTCTAGGACGCAGGACGAAAGTGGAGTGTATTGCCCATCAGAATGCATGTATTTCATTTAAATGAACAAGAATATACTGAACATGAGTTTGAGTTGCTAGCAAATGTCTAGTTGAACAAATCGCCCTGCCCTGGTTGTTTTGGAATTGAATTCCTTTCGAAAAGTATAAATTGTGGACGGTGTTGCAGTAATTTATTCCACGTGAATTAAAGATTGTGGTGTGTCACACTGACACGCCTACAAATGGGCTTCACTTGCTGAGGTAAACGTGTTTTATTTTATTCTTTTAGTAATTTCACTTCCCATAAGCTCTAGGTTAGTCTTATAGAGCATAAGAGTGTTATGAAAATCCGATATTTACCCTTTAGACCGGTGTGAAGCTTTCGATATCTCGTGCAAAATACCTGTGTCAGTGTGTGGGAGGGTGTACTGGTTGTGTGACATCTTGTGTTCTCGCTTTTTGCTCAAAATGTGGACCAAAAAGCTATACCTATATGCTTAGGATGATGGTTTCAACGACTCTGGTAAGAAATGATTTAGTTTAACACTCAATCAGAGCTCAAGTCTGTAAAAAATAGGTTAAAGACACGCATTTTCCTAAGATTCATAACTGAGGTATTGAATTCTCTTCTGAAACTGTCACTATCTTTATTGTCACAAAATATATAGTTTTTAAAGTATATACTGTTTTGAATAGTTAGTGCTTTGAGACATCACTTGTCTTGTTAATTCAGCCAAATTTACCCAAATTTGGTATAAGGAACATTATCATGAATCTACTGAAAAAAAAGAAAAATGTGGTATGTTATATTGAGGGTTTTACATGAGTGTTTATGTATTATCATTTTTATCAAACGAGTTGACCAAATTATATGATGCAAGCCTTGGTGAGCGTCATTTAATTTTCATAGGTTTAATACGCTGGTGGAGGAAGTTTTATGTGATAACATTAACTGTTCACCAAATGACAAAACTGACTTGATCAAATCCAAGGGATTTGCAGACTACATATTAAATTTGGTTCAAAAGGGAGATACTGTGGGAAAAGAAGATAATGCTGGTCACAAGCATTTCTCCTTTTCCAACAGTCTCTTCCAGGGTCTTTTCCCAGGATCTTTACCCTTTACCACACAACCCTGAGTTTTAATGACCCCGAAAAGAAAGCTTTTGAAAACACTGAAGGAAAAGGAGCAGTGACGGAAACCAGGATTGTTTCCTTTTCCCAAAATGTTTTCTACCCTTCTATTAACAAAATTCAATTTTTAAGTCAATTTCATTTTGTCGTCTGCAAATGCTTTTAATTTCGACAAATCTTATATTTTGCCATTTGGTAAAGAGTTAAAAGACAGGATTCTTTGACAAAAGTTAAAGTGAAACAAGGGAGCTGCAAAATATATATATATATATAGTGAAAATATTTGGTAACTGCCTTTATGTTGAGAACAAAGCCTGGTACCCACTTTCAGAAGAAGACTAACCTCCAGTCCATGGTACACAATTTTGTTGGTGTTTTTTTTAGTTAGGCATGCAATACGAAGTGGTATAAATTTAATTTGTATGTGCAGTATATGTAATTTATTTGCTCTTTGTATGTGCATACTTTTACAGTGTGTGTAAGCGCTGAAAAATTTGTACAAAAGGTGTAGAATTTATATGTGAATTACATACTGCAGTACATGATTGGTCACCCTGCATTTGTTTCGTTATAAGGAAATTCTGAGGGCAGTTCCTTCTGAAGGCATTGGTTACACGGTAGCATATTGTAGGAGCTGTGTCTGGTACTCTGGTAGCTCTTTACCAAATGACAAAATTGTAGTCCTTTTGTCAAAGTTGAAAGCTTTTTAGATGACAAAATAAATGTGACCGAAAAAGTGAAATTTGTTTCTGTAAATTTAGAAAACATTGTGGGAAAAGGAAGAAATGCTGGTTTCCAGCATTTTCTTTTTTTCTGACATTCAAACTCATGATTGTGTGGTAAAGGGTTACACCCAGCAAGGACATGAACACAATCAGCTGTCATTATGATATGACTGAAATCATGGTGAAAGTTGAATAAAAGTTAACGCCCCTCAAACAATTCTGAATTCAGTAGTCTGTGGGTTTTCCACTTAGAACATTTGCAAAAATTTGAACATTTGCAAAATAAGTCAAGCAAGATCTGTTCACCAAAAGAACTGTTATTAGATCATTTTACATGTACTCTTTAGATTACCATATTTATTTCATAATGGACAACTTTCTATAATATTTGGGCCATGCTCTTTGGAAAGTGGGCTTAATGCACCTACCAAAAAAAAGTATCGACCCGTGTCAGCCTGCCTGACAAGGGCCGAAAGTTTTTGCTAGGGATCCATTTTCTCCATGTCAAAGGATCATTCTACCTTGTGATTTAATCATTTGTTATCTCTTCACCAAACGACAATATTTTAGACTGGTCCAAATTGAAAGCATTTGCAGACGACAAATTAAGAGAGGCTTAAATGATTTGACTTGTTTCTGAAAGGTTAGAAAACATTGTGGGAAAAGGAGAAAATGCTGGTTACCAGCATTTTCTCCTTTGCCCACAATGTTTTCAAAAGTCTTATTTACTAGGATCGTTAAAACTCAGGATTGTGAAGGTAAAGGGTTAAAATAAATGGATTTTTTGGATCCAAAATTATGTGACGGCTTGCTTGATATTATGCATCATGGAGATGCATTAAACTCCCTTTTGCCAGAGCATGGCTCATAATAATGGACAAACTTCTATTATAGAAATAAGTTGATAAATGATAGACTGTAAATTATTGTAAAGTGCTCTTCTTACAAATAATGCACTGTGTAAATGATTGTATTCTTTGACAGAAGTAATTAGAGATACATTGCAACAATAATTGCTTCACGGTTTACCCTTTTTTGCTAAGTTGAAGAGCCAAGGCCATTTTGACTCTGGGGCTGCCCAGCTGTTACATTGATCTGTTTCTAATTTGTCCCTTTTTTACGACCCATATGTTGAATGCTTTTGAAAATATCTGGGGAATAGAAGAAAATGCTGGTAATTGACTTTTTTTTTTTTTGCACTACTGATATCTTTCATTCTCCATACAATACAGAGTTAACTCAGACAGCTATGTACATGTATAATGCAACACTTATCATTTTTAGCTCCACTGGCCGAAGGCCAGCGGGCTTATGTCATGGCCCGGTGTCCGTCGTGCGTGCGTCCGTCCGTGCGTTAACTTTTATTTCAAACATCTTCTTCTCTGAAACTACCCATCCAATTTTCATGAAACTTCACAGAAATGATCCTGCCATGGTCCTCTTCAGAATATCTTGAAAGAATTTGATTCCTTCAAAAACTCTGGTTGCCATGGCAACAAAACTGAAAAATATTGGAAATCTTTAAAAATCTTCTTGTCTGAAACCATAAGGCAGAGGGCTACCAAATTTGGCATGTAGCTTTATGTAGTAGACCTCTATCAAGTTTCTTCAAATTATAGCCCTGGGGTCAAAATTGGCTCTGCCCCAGGGGTCACAAGTTTTACATAGGCTTATATAGAGAAAAGTGTAAAAATCTTCCTCTACCTAGCCATAAGGCCTAGAGCTACCAAATTTTGCATGTTGCTATATCTAGTGGGCCTCTACCAAGCAGGCCAAAATTTTAGCCCTGGGGTCAAAATTGGCTCTGCCCCAGGGGTCACAAGTTTTACATAGGCTTATATAGAGAAAAGTTTAAAAATCTTCCTCTACCTAGCCATAAGGCCTAGAGCTACCAAATTTTGCATGTTGCTATATCTAGTAGGCCTCTACCAAGCGGGCCCAAATTTTAGCCCTGGGGTCAAAATTGGCCCCGCCGCTGGGGTCACAAGTTTTACATGGGCTTACATAGTGACAAGTTAAGAAATCTTGCTGTTTTGATTTTTTTTTTCTTTCTGAAATTAGCCTTGCATCAGGGGTCTTATGTTTTGCAGAGGCTTCATATGGACAAAACTTGAAAATCACCATATTTATAACCATACAGCAAAGACTTGTATTATTTTGGCATGTGGCTTTATCTTGTGGACCTCTACCAGGGTTCAAGTAATTATAGCTCTTGGATCAAAAATGGCTTTGCCTTGCGGGTCTCAACTTTCACATGGGCTTTTACAGAGAAAACTTTGTAAGTCTTCATTTTGAAACCATTTGGCTCAGAATTGAAATGTTTAGTAGATCTATTTATGGTTTATAAGCCAGTGGAGCGATACAGGGCCATCATGGCCCTCTTGTTATTTAACCCTTTACCAAACAATCCTGTGTTTTCATGTCCCTAAGGAAGAGGCCTTTTGAAAACATTGTGGGAAAAGGAGAAAATGCTGGTAACCAGCATTTTCTCCTATTCCCACAATGTTTTCTTCCCTGTCAAAAAACCTTAAGTTCAATTGTACCACTTTCAAATTCGTCGTCTGCAGATGCTTTCAATTTGGAAGGGGCTAAAAATTGTCGTTTGGGAAAGGGTTAAGACTGTACCAACTTGAAACATTTTAAAGGCAGTTTTCACCAAAATTATCTCTCAGGATGGCAGACATTGTCGCCCAATGAATGGGTGTGATCAGACAGCATGTTCTTAATCTCTGCACTCTGATCTTGACCTGCACTGTCCAAAGAAGCCTCTCAGGTTTCTCTAGACTCATACATACTTACTCAAATAAACCCTTTCCTATACAACAAATTTTAGCCCCTTCCAAACTGAAAGCATCTGCAGACGACAAATTTGAAAGTGGTACAAATGAATTCAAGGTATTTTGACAGGGTAGAAAACATTGTGGGAAAAGGAGAAAATGCTGGTTACCAGCATTTTCTCCTTTTCCCACAATGTCTTCAAAAGGCCTCTTCCTCAGGGATGTGAAAACACGGGATTGTTTGGTAAAGGGGTTAACATTGAATCAAAAGATAAAATTTATTTTTGACAGTGTAGAAAGGGAGAGAAAAAGGACAAAAGGAGAAAAAACTGGGTTCCAAAATTTTCTCCTTTTTTCATAATGTTTTCAAAAGCCTTCCTCTTCTATAGATTTTTCATTCTTTGATTAACAATTGAGTGCAGAGTTAGGGGAAGGTAACAGATTGCCAGTCTGAGTGTCTCAGGTTTAAGGTCAAGCAAGGTTCAAATCTGTTTGACTCAACTTTTTTCAAATTATTACATTACTATACTTTTAAACCCTTTACAAAACAATCTCATTTTTGAACGAACCTAGGTAAGAAGGTAACGCGTCTCTGTGATGCATGACAGAATGAGATACCTATCAAGTCATTTCATAAGTATGGATCCATAATGGCCACTTTTTTTAACAAACAACTTAATCATGAGGTAGAATTGTCTTTGTACATACAGAAAATTGCCCAATAGCGAAACGTTTCGGTTCAGATCATCCTGCGCGGAATGCGCAGGCTGACCTGTGTCGATACTTTTCGCAGATGCATTAAGCCCCCTTTTCACAGAGCATGGCTGATTAATGTTTATTTGCTAAAAGGAAAAAATACTGGTAACCAGCAATTTCTCCTTTTTCCACAAATTGTACCACCCAAGTTGAGACAAGTGCAATCTTTGGGCCACATAATTCTTTCAATAGGAATAAGCCTCAAATGCCTGATTAACCCTTTCCCAAACAAGCCCTGGTTTTCATGTGTCTACAGTACAAGTCTTTTGAAAACACTGTGGGAAAAGGAGAAATTGCTCGTAACGAGCAATTTCTCCTTTTCCCACAGTGTTTTCTACCCGTTTTGAGACCTTTCTGCCATTTTCATCAAATTTAAAATTGTCGTCTGCAAACTCTTTCAGTTTGGACTGGTCCAAAATTTGTCGTTTCGGAAAGGGTTAACTCTTTAACTCTTTACCACATTTTAAAATTTTTGACTAGTCCAAATTAAAAGCACTTGCAGACGACAAAATAAAGGTGACTCAAAAATTGGAATTTGTTTTTGGAAGGGTGGAAAACATTTTTGGAAAAGGAGAAAATGCTGGTAACCAGTATTTTCTCCTTTTCCCAAAATGTTTTTAAAAGCCTCCTTGCTCACGGTTGTTAAAAGTCGGGATTGTGTGGTAAAGGGTTAACTCTTTACCAAACGACAAAATTTTGGGCTATTCAACATTGATAGCATTTGCAGACGGCAAGTTAAATGTTTTTGCATACACTAGGACACTTTTCTTTGAACTGGTAGCAAACATTGACTTCGTGATAGAAGGAGAAAATGCTGGTTACCAGAAGTTTTTCCTTTTCCACAATGATTTCAAAAGTCATTTTCCGTTGGGTCGTTAAGTTTCAGGATTGTGTGGTAAAGGGTTAACAAACAATAAATATTTAGGCTTTCTTATATTGAAAGACAAATCAAATGTGTATGAATTCATGAAAAAGTGGAAAACATTGTTGGGAAAGGAGGAATTGCTAGTTACCTGCATTTTTTCCTTTTTCCACACAGTTTCCAATAGCCTCCAACATCAGAGTTGCTGGAACTTGGGGTTGTCTGCTTACAGTTTACCAAATATTGAAATTTTTTAGTTGTCCATATTAAAAGCAATTTTCTGCTTTTCCCACAATGTTTTCCACTCTGTCAAAGGTCTACAGAAATCTTGATTTGAGCTGCATTTATTTTGTTGTTTCCACATGCTTTCAATTTGGTCCAGCTGAAAGTTTTTTCCTTTGATAGAGGTCCTTCACCAGATGACAAAATTTTAGACTTGTCCAGCCTTTTGCAGACGACATAATAAGCGGTGCACGACATGTCGTCGAAAGGGTGTTTTGTCGAATTTCATGTATGTTTTAAAATACCGATTTCTATATTCCTAGATTTATTTCATGAAAAGCTCTGTCTGGGAGGAAGATTTAAGCCACAATTCGTCTGGGTTAGGGTAAGGTTCAGGGCTAGGGATCGTTTTCCACGAACGTGGTTTTCGACGAAATGGCGCGGATCCAAAACGAGTGAGACTCAAAAATTGAACTCTGTTTTGGGAAGGTAGAAAACATTGTGGGAAAAGGAGAGAATGCTGATTACCAGCATTTTCTCCTTTTCATGCAGTCATGATTTCTGAAGCTTTCTTTCTTTGGGTTGTTAAGTCAGGATTGTGTAGTAAAAGGTTAACCCTTTACTGCACAATGCCGCCTTTTGACACCCCTGGAAAAGAAGCCTTTTGTAACCAGCATATTCTCCATTTCCCACAGTGTTTTCTACCCTATCAAAGAAAAGTTGCAGCATTTGAGCCACAATGAAATTGTTGTCTGCAAATGCTTTCAATTTGGACACAGCTAACATTTTGTCGTCTGGTAAAGGGTTAAGTAGGAATTACATGTGCATGACTGTGCATAACGATGAAACCCATGAACACACATTCGTGATTTGTCAGTGTGATATTGCTGAAATATCATTGAAACTGGTGCAAAACAGACTGTACAAAGTAAAATGAAAAAAGACCATATGCAAAATTTGATTCATTTTCCAAACAAGAAAAACATGCATCCACAATTCTTCATGTTATTTTTGTCCCGAGACTGGAGTGTTACAAAACGATACAAGTTTTTGTCTTGCTAATAAGTCTTACCCACACAACAATATTGTGAACTCCGTCTATACCAAAAAGATTTGCAGATGACAGATTAAACATGGCTCAAATTGTGGAAGCTGCCTTTGATAAGGTAGAAAACATTGTGGAAAAAGGAGAAAATGCTGGCTACCAGCATTTTCTCCTTTTGCCACAATGTTTTCTACAGACTTCCCTCTCAAGTTAAAAGTCGAGATTTTTTGGGAAAGGGTGAAGTCTTTGAGTGTAAAATGCCAGTATATAAACTCAACATCTTTTAAGGACTGAAACTGCAACCAAGAGCCTAACTCTTTACCACACAATCCCGACTTTTAACGACCCTAAAAAGGAAATCTTTTGAAAACATTTGTGAGAAAAGGAGAAAATGCTGGTAACCAGCATTTTCTCCATTTCCCACAAAGTCTTCTACCCGTCTCGTAACAAAGTTCAAGTTGTAAGTCCCGTTTAATTTGTTGTCAGCAAAATGCTTTCAGTTTGGACTAGTCTAACATTTTGTCGTGTAGCAAAGAGTTACAACACAAGCCACAGAAACACATTAACTCTTTACCAAACGACAAAATTGTAGACTTGTCCAAATTAAAAACATTTTCAGATGAAAAACTAAAGGTGGCCCGAAAGACAAAATGTGTCTCTGATGGAGTAGGAAACATTGTGGGAAAAGGAGAAAATGCTGGTTACCAGCATTTTCTCCTTTTTGCACAGTACTTTCAAAAGGCTTCTTCCTTAGTGTTGTCAAAACTGGGGATTGTATGGTAAGCAGTTTTCATCTCATTGGCATGACTGAACAAGTAAACAGTATACAATCATGTAGATCCAAGAATGGAACGCTCATTGAGTCATTCTGTGCACTCTGATCTTGATCTATGCTGTGTGCAATAGCCAGTTTTTACTTTGGTGCTGAAAGAATTAACAAGTGAGAGAGAGATGGAGTTCTCATTTTATATCTAGCTGCTTAACCCTTTTCCAAACAATTCCTGAGGAATAAAGCATTTGAAAACATTGTGGGACATGGGTAAAGGAGAAAATGCTGGTAACCATTTTCTCCTATTCTCATACTGTTTTTTACCCTATCAAAGACAAAGTTCATCATTTGAACAGAATTTCTTACATTGACATCTGCAAATGCTTTCAATTTAGACTAGTCTAAAATTTTGTTTTGTGGTAAAGAGGTAACCCTTTACCAAATAATCCATCTGTCAATGACCCAGAGGAAGAAGGCTTTTGAAAAAAAATGGGAGAAAAAGAGAAAATATTAGTAGCCAGTATTATGTTCTTTTCCTTTATTGTTTTTTTTTGTTTTATACCGTTTCAAAGACAACCTCAGTCAGTAAAGCCACATTTTATTTGTCATCTGCAAATGCTTTTGAATTGGACAAGTTTTAAATTCTGTTGTGTAGTAAAGGGTTAAATCCTGTGCAATGATGATATTTTGAGAAGTTGCCAATCACTTGTGAACTGTTAGGGAGTAGAGAGATTCACTGGTGAATCATTGTACTACAGTGAATCTTTTTAACCCTTTACCGCACAATCCCATGTTTTAGCGACCCTGAGAAAGGAGGCACTTGAAAACACTGTGGGCAAAGAAGAAAATGCTAGGAACTAGTTGATTTTACAACCCGCAACCAGGTGAACAACAAGTTAACAGTACATGTATCTGAAAAGTGGGAATGTGAATTGCACACTTAAGTAACCCCTTAGCTGCTAGGCGTGAACTCGTGTCTTCTTTTGCGGAAAGTCAGGGTGTAGATCAAGATACATTACTGCATCACGGCACAGAACTTGCCATCTGATTTTGGATCTACAGTATCTGATAAAGATAGATTTTTGCATCAAGATAAACTTTGAAATTGCAATATATGTATTTTTATGTGTTCTTTTGGCTGGAGAAAAGTTAGTAGTTTTGCCCTTAACCCTCTACCACAGAATCCTGAGTTTTTACGACCCTGAGGATGAAGCCTTTCGAAAACATTGTGGGAAAAGGAGAAAATGCTGGTAACCAGCATTTTCTCCTTTTCCCACAATGTTTTGTACCCTTTGAAAAACAAAATAAATCATTTGAGTCACACTTAAATTGTCGTCTGCAAATCCTTTCAATTTGGACAAGCTTACATTTTTGTCGCTTGGTAAAGAGTTAAAGTGATGTATTGCTTAAAAGAACAGCCAGACATTACTATTTCAAGCTTGTTTTGGCCAAAATATGAAGCAAAGTGTAGATCCAAGATCAGACTGAATGCTATGTACAGTCTGATCTTTATCTACACTCTCTGCAAAAGCAACTAAAGCAGCTTGGTCCAGCACTTTAACTCTTTACCACACGATAATAATTTAGACTGGACCGAATTGAAAGCATTTGTAGGTGACAAATTAAGTTACGTTAAATGGTGACTCCTGTATTTGATAGGGTAGGAAACATTGTGGGAAAAGGAGAAAATGCTGGTTACCAGCATTTTCTTCTTTTCCCTCAGTATTTTCAATAGTCTTCTCTTTCAGGGTTGTTAAAACTCAGGATTGTATGGTAAAGAGTTAACCCTTTCCCAAACGACAAATTTTGGACTGGTCCAAATTGAAAGAGTTTGCAGACGACAATTTTAAATTTGATGAAAATAGTAGAAAGTTCTCAAAAAGGGTAGAAAACACTGTGGGAAAAGGAGAAATTGCTCATTACGAGCAATTTCTCCTTTTCCCACAGTGTTTTCAGAAGACTTGTACTGCAGACATGTGAAAACCAGGGCTTGTTTGGGAAAGGGTTAAGGGTTATATAGGGCTATGAAGCTTAAACCACAGGACCTTATCAGTCATGACTGAGTCATATATAAATGGATCATCATATACAAGATGTGAACTCTCTACCAGACTACAAAATTTTAGACTTGTCCAATTTGAAAGTATTTTGCAAACAACAAGATATAATTATGCAGCTATCATGACATTATTAATTTTTTTTTGTCTTGAGAATATTACCAGCATTTTCTCGTTCTCTCACTGTGTTTTCAAAAGCCTACTTCATCAGTGTTCGTTTTCTTACAGTGTTTTCAAAAGCCTACTTTTTCAAGGTTGTTAAGACTCAGGATTGTTTGGTTAACTCTTTACCACACAATCCCGACTAACGACCCTAAAAAGGAAACCTAGTGAAAACATTATGGGAATAGGAGAAAATGCTGGTAGCCAGCATTTTCTCCTTTTCCCACAATGTTTTCTGTTCGTCCCATAACACACTTCAATTGTTAAGTCGCATTTAATTTGTTGTCTGGAAATGCTTTCAATTTGGACTAGAATAAAATTTTGTCGTTTGGTAAAGAGTTAACAGTTTACCACACAATCCCGACCTTTAATGACCTTGAGGAAGAAAGCTGTTAGAAGCATTGTCGGAAAAGGAGAAAATGCTGGTTAACAGCATTTTCTCCTTTTCCCACAATGCTTTGTACCCTTTCAAAGACAGATCTGATCAATGGAGCAGCATTTATCGTCTGTAAGTGCTTCCAAATTGAATGTGTCTGGAATTTTGTTGTTTGATAAAGAGTTCAGGGTTAAATGATAAAATTATTTTTACTCCTGAAACAACTTCCCGCGATACATCCTTGTAAAAAGAAGGATGATAGAGATGAATTATCTCTTTACCAGACGACAAAATTTTAACCTTGTCCAAATTGAAAGCATTTGCAGACGAAAAACAAAAATGTAACCCAATACATGAAATTCCTCTTTCAAAGAGTAGAAAACATTATGGGAAAAGGAGAAAATGCTGGTTACCAGCATTTTCTTCTTTTCCTAAAATGTTTTCAGTCGGCTTCTTCTTCAGGGTTGTTAAAAGTCTGGATTGTGTGGAAAAAGGGTTTTTAAAGTTAAGTACATAACTAGAAATGAAAACATCGAAGCAAACAGAGAGATTGCTGACAGCAAGTATTGGGCCGAATTCATAAAACATAGCCAAAGCTTATAAGCCAAAGCCTTAAGGCCAAGCTTTTGCTTGTCGAGGTGAAGCACAAGCCAAAGATTTTGCTCACAAACATATTCACAATCTTTTGCTTAATCTAATGACCTTTTCTTATCAAACCAAGCAAGATCTTGACTAATACCACAGCGCATAACTATTGTTGGAGGCACTATTGATCAGTTGTTCCTGAAATACCCGTGAGTGCATTTCGTTTTGCTGCATATACCAAGCGTGCTATAGCTTATAGGCCTATGCATCATGGATTCGTTCGACGATTCTTTGGAATCTTCCAACAATTCAGAGGAACTGAATTTAGTAATGGTTTCCTTAATCAAGGATCATCCCGTCCTTATGGAGAAGAGTCAGCTGCCAAGCGCTAAGGACAGGAAGGCAAGAGCACTCCAGGGAGCCAAATCTGTAATTTTTACAAAGACTGGCAAAAAGCTGGATGACAAGCAGATCTTGAAGAAAATTTCGAACATGAAAGTCCAAGTTAAGAAAAAGACAGATAAAAATCAAACTGGGAACCGCAAAATTATTCTGTGTTCTTGGGAGCAGGAACTCTATAATCATCTGCAAGGGGATGAAAACCCTACCATCACGAAGATGCCCTGTGCAATTTCTGCAGGCTTTCAAACGACCAATGCCAGTGCCACACGATCAAGTGGACTGTCAAGCCAGGCAACTAATGATATCCAGCCCCGGTCAAGCTGTGCCAGTTCCGTGGTATGTACCTTCATCTTCAGTTTCAGTTGCCTTTCCAAATGTTTGACATATATCACCATAAAGGAATCAAACAGCAAGGTTCAACTTAGACATTAAGCATTTTGTAAATATGACCCACTATCTCTTTAAACCTCAACAGATTTGCATTCTGACTCTTCCATATGATAGGCAAGACCCTTCTGCATGTTTACTGCAAATTTTGTTGAATTCAGACTGCCGCCAATTTCGTTGTATATAAATTGCTCGTAACTAAAATTATGGGTGATATCATAAAGAAATCAAACATAATATTATGTTTGATTCCTTTATGATATCACCCATAATTTTAGTTACGAGCAATTTATATCCAACGAAATTGGCAGCCATTCAGATGATTTTGTATGAATCATAAAAGCAATTGTTATTTTTCAGAGTTCCATGGCGCCGAATGAGCCAGGCAGTTCCAAGTCAGACCTGTCTGGACTGATGACACCACCCGCAAGTCGTTCGTCAACACCAGTGCCTGGCCGGGTTCCAAAGAGGAAACCCCTTTCTGCTGAAACTGAAGAAACCAAGAGTCTCTCAACGCCAGAACTACAGAGACTGGTACTCCTTGAGCAGCTAAGGTACACCAGGGCAAAAATGAGATGTCTTGAGCAGCAAGATCATCAGACCACAGATCAAACCCCCAATCCACCAGTCACTGTGAGTCTCACGAACTTGGATAGCTGGGAAGATCATTTCATGTGAAGCATACTTTGACAGGACCCATGTGTAAAATCGTAAAATCGACTATCAAATAAAAGACGAATTTTTTGCTAGAATATTGAATGTATTCTCCTTTAATTTTTTTTAACATTACACAGGGTTGTTCTCTTTGAGGTGCAGAAATTAAAGTTTTACTTATAAAACTTGGCTGATGTATCCAGCCACAGTGGGTGTCTTAAAGCACAGGAATTTGACATTCTATAACCAAAAATAAATGATAAAATATGAAAAAAAATCTCCCGTATATCATATAAACGCAAGAAATGCAACGTCTCGATTGCCGGCGCCAGCACAAGACAGCCTTTCCCACCCAGAATCACCCACGAAACAAACCTCGATCATAATTTCCTTTAGCCTAGTGATAGACAACACCAAAATGTACCTGCGACATTCGGCGATACCTCAGTAGACACCTTTTAACCAGAGATATCCGTCATGTTTTACATTATTTTTGACAATTTCGATCCATCGAGGAGGCCATTCGCTGACGTCACGTGATTCCCAGTAAGTGTATCCCGCGATATTTTCGTATTACTTATTACTATTATTTTTTTCGTTTTCAAGATATATTTATGGACATCACATGATACTTAAGATTTTTCTAGAAGTAACTAACAAAAGTATTTGACCGCATTCCTTTTTAAAGAAAAGATATTTGACTCCTGTGAATAGGGAAATCCCCCATCAAGCAAGGTAACTCTCTAGACTCAAGCCGTATTGGACCGTTCATGGGAATCAAGTGACGTCAGCGAATGGCTTCCTCGATGGATCACAATTGTCAAAAAAAATTGTAAAACATGACGGATATCTCCGGTTAAAAGGTGTCTACTGAGGTATCGCTGAATGTCGCAGGTACACTTTTGAGTTGTCTATTGCTAGGCTAAAGGATCAATGTTTGTTTCTTGGGTGATTTTGGGTGGGAAAGGCTGTCCTGTGCAGGCGCCGGCAATCGAGACGTTGCATTCCTTGTGTTTATATTATATAGGGGAGATTTTTTTTCATATTTTATCATTTATTTTTGGTTATAGAATGTCAAATTCCTGTGCTTAAAGTGATGAACCTCCATGTGGTATTTCAACAATGGAAAGTCTTAAGCAATCCTCTCTCAGTGCCTAACACTTTCCAATTCTGAAAAACCACTTAGTAATATACAGCAAGTCAATCTCCAGAATTCACAATATTTCGACCCCAAATGGGGTCTTCGTCAGATGGTCACTTAACGTATGAAATACTAGAGAGAACTCTTAAGTATTTCATACGTTAAGTGACCATCTGACAAAGACCGCATTTTGGGTCGAAATATTGTGAATTCTGGAGATTGACTTGTTGTATATTACTGGTTTGCGTGTCAATTTTGTGCCATTCTTCATCCTGAAAACCACTTAGCATGCTTAGAGAGCAACACCAGCCAAGTGTTGTTTGTAACACTTTAGCGCATAAGGTAAACCATCGCCAGAGAAATGGGTGATTCAGGAGTCACAGACTAAATTACAGTTACTGAACACGCCTGTCGTAAAGGACAGCTGTTATTTCTAGTCGCCGATGCTGTCCTTGTAATCTAAGTCCTGCTTCATTAGCTCCTGCATGGAAGTCAGCATCCTCCTCCATTTCTTCCATTTCACCATCATCAAAGTCATCATCAGGGTCATTTAGAAATTTAGCAACATTATGCAATACAAAACATGCCATGATACATTTCGGAATGTTCTCAAGTTTCAGACGAATGCCGTATCGCAGTATGGGAAAACGTCGTTTTAACTGACCAAATGCCTGTTCGATGACCACACGATTTCGTGCGTGTTCTCGGTTGAAATATCTCTCAGCTGGCGTATTTGGGTCACTGTACGGTGTCATCATATAAGGGGCTATTCCATATCCTGAATCACCAAGAAGAAACCCTTGTGCATGCCTTGAAACTTTATCATGCAGTTCCGATGTTTGGAAGATTCTCGAATCGTGGACTGACCCTGGCCATCCCACATCAACACTGGTGAACGCATACCTTTCATCACATGTCGCCTGGACATTAAACGATGTAAAGTTCTTGCGATTGATGAAATCATCACCAAAGCGTCCATGTGGCTTATCAATACGTACATGAGTGCAGTCGATTGCTCCCAGGGTAAATGGAAAACCTAGCTTTTCTGCCCACAGTTGCTTTGCACGTGTTATTTCTGCATTGGAAACTGGAAATTTTATCCATTTCGTGTGTTCAGCAGATACAAAATCCAACGTACCTGGAAATATCCAACAAAGAGCACAAAATATGGCACACAAAATTGTAGTAAACATAAGTTGTCTCCAAACCTCGCAATTTTTCGACCCAACCAGGGCCTTGCAGACACATTCTAGTAGAGATCCCAGAAGTGAATGGATCACTTCTGGGATCTGTACTAGAAAGTGCCCAAGAAAGACCCCCGTGTGGATCGAAAATTTGCGAGATTTAGAGATGACTTATGTTTACTATCAAGGTACCTGCAACATGTCTTGATACAGTTGGCTGTGTAACTCCCATCACCTCTGCTACTGTAGTCTGGTAGCCAGGATCAGCTAAATAATGCAAAGTTGTCTCCATGCGTCCAACTTGCGAAAGACACCCACCACGAGTCTCATCACTTTCCGGCAAAAATGTTTCTGCAAGCCATTCAACATGTTCCTTGTTGAATCGAAATAACTTGCGGTACGTCGCAGGAGCTATCTCATCATGATCTATCCTACTTTTATAAACCTTCTCTTCTCTCACATGCATGAACATAGCGTCCGGATAGGGAAAGGCACTCCTAAGGCAAAGGTCAATCCACTCTGGAGGAGCTTGCACAAATGACAGCAAATGCTTCATGGCATAAGGGAAAGCTCAGTTTTATGTATACAGTCTCAGGCATTTTCTATGTGATCAAGCTAATGCTCGCCAGCCAGAGCTTCTGCTAATTCTTATAAGGAGTTGCTTGTTCTATGAAGCAAAAGCAAAACATTATAAATACCTCTTCAAGGAAAAGCCCAGAAAAAGCAAATGCTAGTTTTTATGAATTTTTTAGATTATCTCCTTTTGCTATATTTTTTCAGAAGTATTCTGCCACAGTCTACAGGGGTTAATCATATGTGTCAAAACTGACGCAGAATTGTTTAAGTGTGACTGACCCTAGAAGTGTGCTACTGTGTTGACATTTAAAATGTGGTCCAAACACTTAACCGTCAGTGCTTAGAGCTTGTAATTAAACCTCTTCACAAAATGACAAAATTTTAGACATGTCCATATTCAAAGGATTTGCAGACATTCACAACAAATGAAAGGTGGCTCAAATGATAAAATTTGTCCTTGATAAAGTTGATAACATTGTGGGAAAAGGAGAAAATGCTGTTTATCAACATTTCCTCTTTTTCCATCCATGTTTTCTAAAGCTTTTTTACTGGTCTTTCTTAATCCTCCTCACTAGTGTTTTGCAGAGGGTTATTCCAAGGATAAAGGACAAGTTCAACTGACACTAGAACATGCAGAAATAGGGGACAATTGCAATATTAGAGTCAATGGCCGTCCATTTAATTAGTCAAATGAATTTGAGAGAATCAACATCCCAACTTTGTGCAGTATTTTGATGCGTTTTTAGCTCAGCCGTTTTCGAAGAAAACGAGGTATTGCCGTAGCCCTGGCCTCATCTGTGTAGTCGTGCGAAAACTTGGACATGTTATAATATCTCTGTTGTTACTGAAGATATTTGCTTCAAACTTGGACAAGTTGTCAATTATCAAAAGGGGAACCTACACAACAAGGACAGGTAACCGTCAAAGTATTTTTGACAGAGTTAATGCCCCATTTTCGACTTACAATTTTCCATGTAACCAAGCATCCACAGCTGAGGTTTAATATTCCATAATCTTGTTCTAATTCAATGCCCCAGAATCTCTCCCTTTTCTGAACACTGCTTTACCAAATATAAATCAAATTTGAAACTTGTCCAAATTGAAAGCATTCAGTTATCAAAAAAAAAAATGTGATCAGTTGATGGAATTTGTCTGGGAAAGAGGAAAAAAAATTGTGGGAAAATGTAAAAATGCAAGTTACCAGCATTTTTTTCCTTTTTCCCACTGTTTTCAAAAGCTTTCTGTGTGGTGTGGTCTGGTTAAAAGCAAGATAATGATTAAGCAGTCATTGTTAGTGATATGTTGTTATTTACAGAAGTGAATTGATAACAAAAACATAGATAATTAATGACAGACTAGGTGTCAACCTACAGCAAATCTGAGGCATAGTCACAAAAAATCTTATACACTTTGCCAAACAATCTGCGGTTGTAGCGACCCCCGAGTAGATAAAAGGCTTTTGAAAGCATTGTGAGGAAAGGAGCAAATGCTGGTTACTAACATTTTCACTTCTACCATAACCTACCATTTCAAGGACAGAAATCATCTTTTTAGCTGCATCAAATTTGTTATCTGCAAATACTGTCAACATTTACAGGTTCAAAATTTTGTCATCTGGTAAAGAGTCAACTCTTTACGACACAATCCCAAGTTTTGACAGCCTAAAGGCAGATGACTTAGGGAAACATCGTAGGAAAATGAGATAATTCTGGTTACCAGCATTTTCTTCTTTTCCCACAATGCTTCCTACTTTTTCAAAGACAAATTTCACCATCTTGGCCACTTTTAATTTGTTGTCAGCAAATGCTTTCACTTTAGACCAGTCTTAAATTTTGTTGTTTGGTAAAGAGTTTAGGTAGAGCTGTTTTCTATTTCGATGGATCTTCATATCTGTATAAACATTGTGGGGGTGACATCTGTTGTATGACATTGTCTTTATCATTATACAAAAGTAATGAAGAAATTACCAGAGCTCCAGATAGAGGGAGTGATTTTGATTTCAAAATTGAAAATATTAATTATTCTGCACTAAACCCTATGTTATGGATACTCATTGGAATCGTCTCAATGAGACGATTCTAGCGAGTTCCCACAACATAGGGTTTGGAAGAGAAATAATGGATTTAGAATGCCATCACTCCCTCTTATCTGGAGCTCTGAATTACTCATGAGCTAAATCTGGAAATTCTAATTATTGTTATCACTATGCTTTTGACTCTTTACCAAACGACAAAATTTTAGACCAGTGCAAATTAAAAGCATTTCAGACGACAAAATAACAGTGACCCAAAAATTTAAATTTGTTTCGGGAAGGATAGAAAACATTGTGGGAAAAGGAGAAAATGCTGGTTACCAGCATTTTTTTCTTTTTCCCACAATATTTGCCAAATCTTTCTTTCTCAGGCTCGTTAAAACTGCATTGTGTGGTAAACACAATCCCGAGTTTTAATGGCCCTAAAGAAAGTACCTTTTGAAAACATTATGGGAAAAGGAGAAAATGCTGGTTTCTCCTTTTCCTACAATGTTTTCTGCCCTTCCCAAAACAATTTTTAATTTTTCAGTCACAATGATTTTGTTGTCTGCAAATGCTTTCAGTTTGGATAACTCTAAATTGTTGTCGTTTGGTAAAGAGTTAACCCTTTACCACACAATCCCGACTTTCAACGACCCTGAGAAAGGAGCCTATTTAAAACATTGTGGGAAAAGAAGAAAATGCTGGTAACCAACATTTTCTCCTTTTCCCACAATGTTTTCTACCCTATGCATTACATAAATCATTGTTTAAGCTACTCTTAATTTGTCGTCTGCAAATGCTTTCAATTTGGTCAAGTCTAAAATTTTGTCGTTTGGTAAAGGGTTAAGTTAAACCCATCTGCAAATTTAAGGTCTTCGGAAAATGACAGAAGGATTGATTGAAAATTTTTTCTGGAAACATGATAAGAAACGGAGGAACAGTTGTTTGCAGATGTCTACAGTACAAAAATAGAAAATACGACAATGAAAACCTTCCATGCATAACATGTACATGTAGATGAATCATGATGTAATGATAGGTAAACTTGGAAACCTGCCTGTAGATCTTCTCTTGTGACCTTGAATATTGTAAAAAGAGATATATAATTTGCAATTATGAAAGTCACCTCAAAAACACGGATTATTTGGCAAATTGCACTTTCATAGTTACTGTAAGTTACATTGTATTATGGTATACAGTATTGTTATGTACATGTAACTTTAACTCTTTACCAGACAATCCCATGTTTGAACGATCTAGAGGAAGAGGCCTTTAAAAACATCGTGGGAAAAGTAGAAAATGCTGGTAACCAGAGTTTTCTCCTTTCCCCACAAAGTTTTCTATCCTATGAAATACAGAAAGCCCCATTTTAGCCACATTTAATTTGTTGTCTACAAATGCTTTTAATTTGGTCCGGTCTAAAAAAGATGTCCTTGCATACTTCATTATCATAGGTCAAGATTAAATTGCACAGAAGCCGCAGACTATCTTGAATCAACATTTTCCAGTATTGTATGAGATAGTCTGGCCAAACAAGCAACAGAATGGCAGTATTTGGGTCTTGAACCTGCACCAAAATAGCCCAGGTCTTCATGTCTGTATGTGCATTAACTGTTTTTCAAACATCTCTTCTCAAACTACCCATCCATTTTTTTGCTCCACTGGCCGAAGGGCCAGTGGGCTTATGTCCGTTTTATGTCCGTCCGTGCGTCAATGCATTAACTTGTTTTTCAAACATCATCTCTGAAACTACTCATACGATTTTGATGAAACCTCCCAGAAATGATCCTGCCATGGCCCTCTTCAGAATTCCTGCAAAGAATTTGATTCTAATGAAAACTCTGGTTGCCTTGCAACAAAACTGAAAAATATTGAAAATCTTTAAAAATCTTCTTGTCTGAAACCATAAGGCCTAGGGCTACCAAATTTGGCATGTAGCTTCATCTAATAGACCTCTACCAAATTCCTTGAAATTATAGCCCTGGGGTCAAAATTGGCCCCACCCTGGGGGTCACAAGTTTTACATGGGCTTACATAGGGAAAACTTCAAAAATCTTCTTATCCAAAACCATAAGGTCTAGGGCTACCAAATTTGGCATGTGGCTTCATGTAATGGACTTTTACTAAATTCTTCAAATTATCGCCCTTGGGCCAAAATAGGCCCCGCCTTGAGGGTCACAAGTTTTACATAGGCTTATATACGGAAAACTTTAAAAAACGTCTCATTCTAAACCATGTGGCCTAGGGCTACCAAAATTAGCATGCAGCTTCATCTAATGGAAGTTTACTTATATTCTTCAAATTTTAGCCCTGGGTCAAAATTGGCCGTGTCCTGGGGCTCAAAAGTTTTACATGGGCTTATGTGGGGAAAACTTTCAAAATCTTCTGGCTCTAAATCATGGCCTAGGGCTACCAAAATTGTGATGTAGCTCCGTCTGATAGACCTCTACTCAGACTCTCCAAATTATAACCCTGGGGCCAAAATTGGCCTTGCCCTGGGGGTCCAAGTTTTACATGGGCTCATATAGGGAAAACTTTAAAAATCTTCTGGTTCTAAATCATATGGCCTAGGGCTACCAAAATTGGCATGTAGCTCCATTTGATAGACCTCTACTAACATTCAGCCGTAGGATTGAAATTGGCCAACCTGAAGGAGGGGGGTTGTTTAGGGAAGTCTCATGTTTTACAGGGGCTTTATTATTGAGGAAAGTAAAGATTGAAAATCTTCTTGTTTATAACCATACCGCTTAGACCTGTAATATTTAGTAAGTGACTTCATCTTGTGGACCTCGGCCAGGATTTAAGTAATTATAGCTCTTCAGTCAAATATGTCACAACTTTCACATGGGCTTTTATAGAGAAAACTTTGAAAATCTGTGTGCTTAAAACCATTTGGCATACAACTGTAATGTTTGGTATATATGGTTCATATTTATCAGAAAGTCAGTGGAGTCATACAGGGCCATCATGGCCCTCTTGAATGATGGTCGCAAGGATAGGCGGCAGAACAAAATTTGTCATATCTTATCTTTTGTGTATGCACAAAGGACTACCAGCGAGTGATTCTGATCGCAGACCAGTTGCAATGGTTTTCAGAAAGTTGCCAAAAAGTTACCAACCAGTAAACCAATCAGTGGCCGATCGATTTCATCAACACTTTGGATCTGAAATCAGGCAACCTTGCTGCAATCTATTAGCGATCAGTTTGCAACTGTTCTGCGATCGATCGTGACCAATCACTGATGAGACAGTGACTGATTCTTAACTGGTTGCCGACAGGTGGCAAGGGGTTTTAACTATTAAGTATACACCGATAGATCACCAGAAGTTTGCAATACCAACTACAATTAACCCTTTACCTCTAGATCCTGAGTTTTAATGACCCTTGGGAAGAAGCCTTCTGAAAACATTGTAGGAAAGGAGAAAATGCTGTAACCAGCATTTTCTCCTTTTCTCACAATGTTTTCTACACTATCAAAGACAAATTACATTATTTGAGCCACATTTGAATTGTCGTCTGCAAGGGCTTTCAATTTGGACAGGTCTTAAATTTTGTCATTTGGTAAAGAGCTAAAAAGCTATCCTCATTGGAGAGGTCATCAGACCTCTCCAACAGTGGTGAGTTTAAAAGGCAGACTGCCACAGAAATCGCTGTCTAAATCCATTTGTTTTTGCGAAATTGTTCTGATACACAGTCTATTTCGTCATGGTTTTATAAAGAAACCGAAATCACAAAACTGAAATAGGAAATAAATGTTTTTTTTTTATATGACGAATTTCCAAAAAGATTTATTATACTATATTGATTGTAAATGATCTCTCCAATAATTGCAATTTTTCATTAAACAAATAAATCTAAGCAAAGAGAAAAAAAATTCGTTAAAAAAAGAGAAAGAACACCTCGGGAAAAGATCATGTGACTTGATACTGTCAGGAGAATTCGTACCCTGGAGAACTTGTACCTTAATCTCAAGAGCACGAGTTCTCTGGAGAACTTGTACCCCAAAAATAGATATAAATAGGTTGATCAGTATGTTTTCAAGTTTTATTTTTCAAAACTGACTAGACTGAGTAGACTCTAGCATTTTTCTCAGTTTTATACAAAATTTCTATGGATTTATAATGATAATTATAGATTTGATGAAATAACACACAGAGTTGCTTCTATTATGCGGGATTGCGTGAATCCCGCGAAAATCAACTTATGAACGGAAAAAAAGTCGTGTCTCCTCGCCCTACGTACTGCACACCTCAAAAGAGTCCGTGGTCCTTTGGTTTTGGGCGGATTGTGCAGGCTGACATGGGTCGATACTTTCTTTGCAGATGCATTAAGCACCCTTTTCTCAGAGCATGGCTCATTTATCTACTTTCTTAAATTTTTAACGTTTAGACAAACAACCTCTTCATTTTACATGTCTGCAGCAGACAACTTTTCAAAATATTGTGGGAAGAGGAGAAGCTGCTAGTCACTGCAGTTTCTCCTTTTGTCACAATGGTTTCCATCACATCAAAGCACCATCTTCCACATTAATTATCAAAGTTTGAATTGTTGTCTGCATGCTTTTTCTGTTTGGGCCAGTGCAAAAATTGCTGTTTGTTAAAAGATTAAAAAATGTTACATTTATTTTTAACATGTCTGGTACTAGTATTATGTATAGGCCACCTTTATTTATTGTCATCAGGTAAGATTCTTGCCTATTCAGTGGAATTAGCATATTATATCAAATTTTAATTGAACGATTTCTCCTTTCCAGAAATATTTTGGCTTATCCTGAGCACACATTACAAACATTCATTAGAGCTTTGTTCCTTTTGAAAATGAGCAAAATTGGATCATCAACTTCAATTTTGTGTCCTTGAATTTTGAAAAAAAAATATGCATTTCTGAGCATGTTAATAGCATATGGCCTACAATTCCTAGAATATTATAAGAATGTGGAACATGTACAGTTTTGTGCCTTAACACCAGCAAAATTGAAAAAAATGTTTTCTCTCATTCATTAATGCCTAACTTGTTTGTTTACATCTACCAAAATATGTTGAGATCAAAAGCCAATAAACTATTTGAAAACATTGATGCAGACCTCTCCTGGCTTCTTTTTTAAAGAAGCCAACTTGTATTATCCTGGCATCATTTTATCACCAGTGTTATAAGTGTAACATCATGGTGCATAGAGGGAGCCATATTTGTAGAGAATAAATTGTTGAAATAGTTGAAGAGGTTGTGAGTCTGACACAAATGACATCCAGTCACAAGGTGATAGTATAGCAGTTCTAAGCTCTGTGGGACCAAAGCCTTATATGTATCACCAGCAGCAGATGGTTAGATGTTATATCCATTTTTCAAGAGATTATCATAAATTTATAATCGTAAGTTATTTGTCTTTGAGAGTTTATTTTTCAAAAGGTCGGAGGCAGTGTGGTAATATTAAGAACTGCACCATTCAGAGAGATAGAAAATAAGTTGTGTGAAGCCAGACTATAAAGTCACAAGTGATTTTTTTTTTCACAGAGAAATTTGATAGTAGATGAGTAATAGGTGACGGATAGAAACTCAGAAAGTGTAATATTTATGATGGGTTTTTTATTACAAAGAAATGGATGAGAAGAGAAAGATCCAAACCCATCTCATGAAATATTATTGTAGTACATATATTACAAAATGCCCTGTTTGGTGACCCAGAGAAAAAGAGCTTTTGAAATCATTGTGGGAATAGAAGAAGGTGCTGGTAACCTGTAACCTGTAGAGTTTGCACTTGTTACCTGTTGATTACAAAGGCGTTGTGCATTATTTTACATACAAAGCTATTGAGGTTGAATGACCTGACCTGGTTACTGGTAACTCTTTACCACACAACAAAAATGTAGACTTGTCCAAATTGAAGAATTTGCAGACGACAATTTAAATGTGGCTTGACTGATAGAATTTCTCTTTGAAAGGGTAGAAAACATTGTGGGCAAAGGAGAAAATGCTGGTTACCTTTTTTGCATATTGTTTTAAAGGGCTTCTTCCTTATTGTCGTTAAAACTCGGTTAACCCTTTACCAAACGACAAAATTTTAGACTTGTTCAAATTGAAAGCATTTGCATACGACAAATAAATGTGAATCAAAAATTGAAATTTGTTTTGGGAAGGTTAGAAAACATTGTGGGAAAAGGAGAAAATGCTGGTTACCAGCATTTTCTCCTTTTCCCACAATGTTTTCAAAAGGCTTCTTCTTCAGGGTCGTTAAAACCCATGATTGTGTGGTAAAGAGATCAGTAACCATACGATACCTGTTAGACTGTATGTTGCTATGTACACTGTCATGTATTCTTGACTGAGTCAAAACATTGGTACCATAACCCCTTTACCACACAATCCTGAGTTTTAACGACTCCGAAAAAAGAAATCTTTTGAAAACATTTTGGGAAAAGAAGAAAATGCTGGTTAGCAGCATTTTCTTCTTTTCCTACAATGTTTTCAACAATCTTCAAGACAGATACTGTCATTTGTGCCCCATTTTGTCCATGGTAGACGCTTTCAATTTGGACAGGTCTAAATTTTTGTTTTGTTGTAAAGGGCATGCAATCCTGTTTTAAGGATCCTCAAAAAGAAGCTGTTGAAAACATGGGAAAATGAGAAAATTCTGGTAACTATATCTCCACTTCCCACAATGTTTTCTAACCTTTTGAAGAGAAATATCATTACTTAAGCCACATTTAATGTCGGTGCACAACATTTTGTCGCAAGGGTGTTTTGTCTTAACCCTTTCCCAAACAAGCCCTGGTTTTCATGTGTCTGCAGTGCAAGTCTTTTGAAAACACTGTGGGAAAAGGAGAAATTGCTCGTAACAGGCAATTTCTCCTTTTCCCACAGTGTTTTCTACCCTTTTTGAGACCTTTCTGCCATTTTCATCAAATTTAAAATTGTCGTCTGCAAACTCTGAAAATTTGGACCAGTCCAAAATTTGTCGTTTGGGAAAGGGTCAATCCATGTACCAGCATGTTTTAAAATACCGATTGCTTAATTCACAGATTTATTTCATGAAAAGCTCTGTCTTGGAGGAAGATTTGAGCCACGATTTGTCTGGGTAAGGGTAAGGGTCAGGGCTAGCGATAGATCGTTTCTGATGAATGTGGTTTTTCGCAGAAATGTTGCGGATCCATGTAATGTGTCATCTGCAATCACAGTCTATTTTAAAAAGAAATCTTAAATTTGTTGTTTGGTAAAGATAAAGCTCTTCGAGTGCTGCTGAACTAAAGACAAGACTCAGGCAGGCCTTTGCCCCTGTTGAAGAAAATCCCTTTTCAGAACATTGTGACAGAGAAATTGTCTGTAATGAGCCATTTCTCTTTTTTACCCCATAATTTTTCACATGCATTCTTCGAATAAAAACCTTGATTCATGATGAATCTCCATATCTGCAAGAATATTTTTCAAAATTGTCGCTGCAAATTTGTTTCTGGAGGTTTTGAGTTAACTTTTTTACCACACAAGAAAAATTTAGACTTGTCCAAATTGAAAGCATTTGCATAATATGACAATTCAAATTTTTGCTTTAGCAGTGGGAGTTGTCTTTAATCGGGTAGAAAGCATTTTGGGAAAAGGAGAAAGTGTTGGTTGCCAGCATTGTCTCCTTTTCCCATGATGTTTTCAAATGGCTCCATCTTAGGGTTGGTAGAACTTGGGATTATGTGGTAAAGGGTTAAATCTTTCCCTAGCAATCCTGTGTTTTGAAAGGAAATGTGCTTCTGAAAATATTATGGGAAAAGAAGAAAATGCTGGTTACCAGTGTTTTCTTCCCTTTCAAAGAAAAATTGCATCATCTAAACTATAGGACATTAAACTTGTTGTTGCAGATGTGTCGCATTTCATAAAAGTCTTAAATTTAAATTTTGTCATCTGGTAAAGGGTTTACTCTGCTATATCGGTGTCATGACTACAAAATGGGTAAGTGTTAAAAAAACATGAACACTCAGTTTGAGTAGGCAGATAATCGTTGCCAGTTGGTGTGACGAGGCTGGTATAATGTTATAAATATTTATTTTTGGACACTTAATCAGTTCAGAAATTGTGAACACAGGCAATGTTCGGACATAGGATTACATTAAAAGAGTGGGTATTTCAGTGAATATTATGAAGTAAGAACTGATTGGTTTTTTACCACCCCACCCCAGAAATTTTAGACCTGTCCAAATTTAAAGCATTTTTTTTTTGCAGGTGTCAAATTATATGTAGCCCAACAGGTGGGATTTATCTTTGAAGTGGTAGTAAACATTGATTGAAGGGGAGATAATGCTGGTAATAATAAATTTTTTCCTCTTCCCAGAATGTTTTTATAAACCTTCCTCAAGGTGGGTTAAATACAAGATTGTGTGGTAAAGAGTTAATGAGTTCAGAAATTGTGAACAGAGGCAGTGTTCTACACCGGATTAGATTAACCCTTTACCATGCAATCCCAAGTTCCAACAACCCTACGATTATATGCTTTTGAAAACATGATGGGAAAAAGGAGGAAAGTTACCAGCATTTTCTCCTTTTCCCACCACGTTTTCTGTCATATCATGCATAGACAGAAACCATGATTTGACGCACATTTGATTTATCGTCTGAAAAAGCTTTCGGTATGGATAAGTCCAAAATTTTGTGGTTAGGGAGAGAGCTAAAGAGTGGGTATTTTGTTGAATAGTGTGGAGTAGGAACTGATTAATTCTTTACCCAATGACAAAATTTCAGACCTGTCCAAACTGAACGCATTTGAGACGATAAATATTAATACCTTTACCACACAATCCCGACTATTAACGACACTGAAAGAGAGGGCTCTTGAAAACATTGTGGGAAAAGGAGAAAATGCTGGTTACCTGCAGGTAACCAGCATTTTCTCCTTTTCCCACAATGTTTTCTACCCTATCAAAGACAGAAATCATCATTTTAGCAACATTTCATTTGTCGTCTGCAAATCTTTTGAATTTGGTCCAGTCCAAAGATTTGTCGTTTGGTAAAGAGTTAAATGTGGCTCATATGATAGGATTTGTTGTTGAAAAAGTGGAAAACATTGATGAAAGGGAAAATGGTGGTCACCACGATTTTTGTCCTTATTTTATGATGTTATCCCTTTACCACACAATCCCAAGATTTAATGACCCTAAGAAAGAAGCCTTTTGAAAATCTTGTGGGAAAAGGAGAAAATGCTGGTAACCAGCATTTTCTCCTTTTCCCACAATGTTTTCCACCCTTCCCAAAACAAATTTTAATGTTTTAGTCATTCTTGTTTTATCGTCTGCAAATGCTTTCAATTTGAACAAGTCTATAATTTTTGTGGTTTGGTTAATAGAACTTTATCAAAATCTTTGTTGAGACAAGATTGTCTTGGTAAAGGGTTAAATCAGTTAACCCTTTACCACACAATCCCGACTTTTAAAGACCCTTAGGGAAAGGCCTTTTGAAAACATTATGGGAAAAGGAGAAAATGCTGGTAACATTAATTTTGTCGTCTGCAAATGCTTTCGATTTGGACCGGTCTAAAATTTTGTCATTTGGTAAAGGGTTAAATAAAGGATAAGAAAACCTTGTTTTGACCAAACATGACTGTGTGTTTGTTTGTAGTGTGAGGTGAACTGTATGAAAGCAGGAATAAAATGCAAGACTGGTAATCAATCGTTTTGTAGTTATGATAATGTGTCAGCTTATTACTGTAATATCATCTTGCAGGTTGGCTATCATATTTTTTAGTATCATATTTCCAGGCAGGGAAGCTATCAATTCTCCTTCCTTTCAACCCTTTACCAGACTATCCCTTGTTTTCACGTCTCTGAGAAAGAAGGCTTTTGAAAGCAAATGGGAAAAGGAGAAAATGCTGGTCACCAGCATTTTCTCCTTTTCCCACAATGTTTACAAAAGGCTTTTCCCTCGGGACTTTAAACCTGGGATTATGCACTAAAGGATTACGACTGGTCTACTGGTGACTCATCTCAGTAATTTTAGTACAATAACCCCATTATCCTATCTCCTTTAATTGTATGACAGTTCTGTGGGGTTAGAGATCTAGCCTGGCTTACAAATGCTCAAGGTTCCAGGTTTGAACCTGTTTATTACTTTGGGGGTTGTGTTTAACCTTTTTGAATACCCACATTTTGAAAAAGACCTAGAGAAGTTTTGGATAATGAATACTGTTGTCTCAGGTACATGATAAGTTGTCGAAAGTGTGTTTCGTCGAAATCCATGTATGTTTTAAAATACTGATTGCTAAATTCCTAGATTTATTTCATGAAAAGCTCTGTATGGGAGGAAGATTTGAGCCACATTTTTGTGTGGTTTAGGGTAAGGGTCAGGGCTAGGGATCGCGTTTTCGACAAAAGTGGTTTTCGATGAAATGTCGCACACCTGTAGTCTCCTACCGGTATGTTGTTGGTTCTCATTAGAATTGTCTTTGTTTTTTGGTGTAGAACTAACGTTTATAGAATTGTTTAGAGTAAAATATTATGTAGTCAGCATTTTCTCCTTTTTAAGCATAATTCTATTATTGTTTATTGACAGGAATCTTTTTTTTTTTAGCTAAGCTAAGTTTGTCTTCTGCAAGATTTTAAATGCTTTCTATTTGGTAAAGTCCTAAATTTTATCATCTTGTAAAGATTAAAATGTATCCCTTTTTGTACACAGGCTACCCTAGGTCCAAAATGGTTTAACTCTACCACACAATCACGAATTTTAACAACCTTGAAAAAAGAAGGCTTTTGAAAACATAAGACTGGTAACCAGCATTTTCTCCTTTTTGCACAATGTTTTCTATCCTATCAAAGACAGAAGTTGCCTTTTCATCTACATTTTATTTGTCGTCTGCTGCAGCTTCTTTCATTTCAGTTGAGTTGGACATTTTGTCGTTTGGTAAAGAGTTAACTTTTCACCAGAAGATAAAAAATTAGACTGGTCCAGATTGAAAGCATTTGCCGATAACAATTTAAATGTAGTTCAAATGATGGAATTTGATAGAGTAGAAAGCCTTATAGGAAGAAGAGAAAATGCTGGTTACCAGCATTTTCTCCTCTTTCCAAAATGTTTTCAAAAGGCTTCTTCCTCAGGGTTATTAGAACATCGGGATTGTGAGGTGAAGTGTTAAAAGTATTACTTTAACCCTAAAAAGATGACACGCTTTAACTGCTGTTAAGCTATAAAAACTTGACTGTCTGCATTTCTTTTTTATTCGGTCACCTGAGCACAACGTGCTCAAGGGGAGCTTTAAGGATCACCCAGTGTCCGTCGTTCGTTGTGCGTCGTTTGTTGTGCGTCGTCAACAATTCTTTAAACATCATCTCCTCCTAAACCACTGGGCCAATTTGGACCAAACTTGGCAGGAATGTTCCTTGGGAGGTCCTCTTTAAAAATTGTTCACAAAATTTGATTCCATCAAAAACTCTGGTTGCCGTGGCAACAAAATGGAATTTTCTAAGAAATTCTTTAAAAATCTTCATCTCTGAAACCGCTGGTCAGATTTTGAAATAATTTCACAGAGATGTTCCTTGGGTGACCCTTTTCAAAAAGTGTTCGCGAAATTTTGATCTGTCAAAAAACATGGCTCTGGTGAATGGGGGCTACTTGCACTATACAGATATGAAGAAATTCTTAAAAATTCTTCTTCTCTGAAACTGCTGGTCAGATTTTAAAATAATTTCACAGAGATGTTCCTTGGGTGACCCTTTTCAAAAATTGTTCACGAAATTTTGATCCGTCAAGAAACATGGCTCTGGTGAATGGGGGCTACTTGCACTATACGGAAATGAAGAAATTCATAAAAATTCTTCTTCTCTGGAACCGCAGGTCAGATTTTAAAATATAATTTCACAGGAATGTTCCTTGGGTGACCCTTTTCAAAACTTGTTCGTGAAATTTTGATTTGTCGAAAAACATGGCTCTGGTGACGGGGGGCTACTTGCACTATACGGACATGAAGAAATTCTTAAAAATTCTTCTTCTCTGAGACGGCTGGTCAGATTTTGAAATAATTTCACAGAGAAGTTCCTTGGGTGACCTTTTTCAAAAAATGTTCGCGAAATTTTGATCCGTCAAGAAACATGCATGCTCTGGTGAATGGGGGCTACTTGCACTATACGGACATGAAGAAATTCTTAAAAATTCTTCTTCTCTGAAACGGCTGGTCAGATTCTGAAAGAATTTCACAGAGATGTTCCTTGGGTGACCCTTTTAAAAAACTGTTTGCGAAATTATGATCCGTCAAGAAACATGGCTCTGGTGACTGGGGGCTACAAGTTTGCACTATACGGCCATAAAGAAATTCTTAAAAGTTCTTTTTCTCTGAAACGGCTGGTCAGATTTTGAAATAATTTTACAGAAATGTTCCTTTGGTGACCCTTTTCAAAAAGTGTTTGCAAAATTTTGATCCGTCAAGAAACATGGCTCTGATGGGGGGGCTTACTTGCACCATACACACATGAAGAAATTCTTAAAAATTCTTCTTCTCTGAAATGGCTGGTCAGATTTTGATATAATGTCACAGAAATGTTCCTTGGGTGACCCTTTTCGCAATTGTTCGCAAAATTTTGATCCGTCAAGAAACATGGCTCTGATGGGTGTGGGCTACTTACACTATACGGACATGAAGAAATTCTTAAAATTTCTTCTACTCTGAAACTGCTGGTCAGATTTTGAGATAATTTCACAGAAATGTTCCTTGGGTGACCTTTTTCAAAAAGTGTTAGGGTAATTTTTATCCATCGAAAAACAACAGCCAATTGTTGGCACCTGCATGTGGTGCTCTTTTTTGACTTATGTTTTTTAGCTCACTTGAGCACAAAGTGCTCATGGTGAGCTATTGTGATCGTGCTGTGTCCGGTGTCCGTCGTGTGGTGTGCGTCGTCTGTCGTCAACTTTTTACATTGTGTACGCTCTGGAGGCCACATTTTCGGTCCGATCCTCATGAAACTTGGTCAGAATATTAATTTTGTCTTGATAAAATCTGGGACGAGTTCGAAATTGGGTCATGTAGGGTCAAAAACTAGGTCACTAGGTCAAATCTTAGAAAAACCTTGCGTGCGCTCTAGAGTGACTCGGAGTGAAATTTCGCCTATTGACTCAGTTGAGCGATCCAGGTCCATCATGGCCCTCTTGTTTTATTAAATTTTGCCCAAAAAGTTTTAAAGTGGAAAGTTTTTCACATTTATAATGTGTATAAAAGACATATATGACGGAAAGGATTAAAGGATTATCTTTGATCCTGACAAGACAGATTAATTTGTGTTGAAGTGATCTTTTTCTCTGTAAAACCTTTTAGTGTCATAATAGCTGCCTGAACCCTTAGCAGGGCAGCAGACATTAACATTTAGGGCCTTATTTTTCCAAAGCCATTATTAAGCAAAAATTGGGACACGGCATATTCTTAATTACCACACGTCAAAACTATTGACTTGTTAAAATTAAAAGCATCTGCAAGCCACAAAATAAATGAGGTCCAAATGATGGGATTTGTCTTTGAAAGGGTAAAAAACATTTTGGCAAAAGGAGAAAATGCTGGTTACCAGCGTTTTCTTCTTTTCCCAAAATGTTTCCAAATGCCCTCTTCTGTAGGGTCGTTAAACTTGGGATTATGTGATAAAAGGTTAGGCTCTTTACTAGACCTCAAAATTTTAGCAGTATCTAAACTGAAAGCATTCAATTTTGCAGACGAAAAATGCAACTCAAAACTCGAAATGTGTCTCTAAAAGGGTAGAAAACATTGTGGAAAATGGAGAAAATACTGGTTACCAGCACATACTTCTTTGACAATCGTTTCAAAAGTCGTATTCTTTAGGTTTCTTGAATGTCCTGATTATGTGGAAAAGGGTTGAGTTTCAATGCTGAATCTTCGGTTTTACTTCCAAAATGTTGGAACTCCATGGGTCTCAGGACACTGTTAGTGTCCATTCTACGATTTACACTTTACCACACAATCAAAGTTTAACCCTTTACCAAACGACAAAATTTCAGACTGGTTCAAATTGAAAGCATTTGTAGACGACAAAAGAAATGTTAACGAAAAATTGAAGTTTGTTTTGGGAAGGGCAGAAAACATTGTTGAAAAAGAAGAAAAGGCTGGTTACCAGCAGTTTCTTCGTTTTCCACAATGTTTTCAAAAGGCTGCTTTCTCAGGGTCGTTTAAAGTTGGGATTGTGTGGTAAAGGGTTAAATGACCTAGGAGAAGAAAGCTGTAGAAAACATAGGGAAAAGGAGAAAATTCAGGTAATCTGCATTTTCTCCTTTTCCCAAAATATTTCATAACCTTTCAATCGTTTGACTCTTTACCAAATGACAAAATTGTAAACCAGATTCCAAATTGAAAGCATGACTGTGCAGACGACAAAATGAATGTGACTCAAAAATGGAAAATTGTTTTTGGGAAGGGGAGAAAATATTGTGGCAAAAGGAGAAATGCTGGTTACCAGCATTTTCTCCTTTATTCACAATGTTTTCTTAAACTTTCCTTCCCAGGGTCGATAAAAGTTGGAATTGTTTGCAAAAGGGTTAAGGGACATTGCAATGTATCATCATATTGCTTTCAATTTGGTTGAGTCTGAACTTTTGTTGTCTGTTAACCCTTTACCACACAATCCCGACTTTTAACAACCCTGAGAAAGAAGCCTTTTGAAAACACTGTGGGAAAAGGAGAAAATGCTGGTTACATTTGGGAAAAGGAGAAAATGCTGGTAACCAGCATTTTCTCCTTTTCCCACAATGTTTTCTACCCAAAGACAGAAATCACCATTTTAGCAACATTTAATTTGTCGTCTGCAAATGCTTTCAATTTGAAAATGTGTAAAATTTTGTCGTTTGGTAAAGTGTTAAAGAGTTAATGTATGGATTTTTGGACTTTAGTTTTGTCTCGCCCATTCCCATCTGTGAATGACCCAGGCTTTTGAATAAAATTGTTGGAAAAAGAGAAGATGCTCCCTTTTCTACAATGATTTCAACCCTTTCATTGGAAAACCCCATCATTATGAAAATCTAAATTTTGCTTTGCAGATGCTTTCAATTTGGCCAAGTCTAAAACTTTGTCATGTGGTAAAGAGTTAGCCCTCTACCACACAATCCCGCTTGAAATGACCCAGAGGGAAAAATACTTTTGAAAACATTGCGGGAAATGAGAAAATGTTGGTAAACAGCATTTTCTCCTTGTCTTAGACAATGTTTTCTACCCTTCCAAAATCAAATTTCCTTTTTGAGTAACATTTATTTTGTCGTCTGGGATTGCTTTCAATTTGGATATGTCTAAGATTATGTCTTCAGTAAAGAGTTAAGGATGATATGCTCCAGTTTTTGTATTGAAAATCATATGAAAAGGCTTAAGTATTTACGTATCATGACTGAGGGATTAAAATAGACCAGTATTGTATGAAATCTCAAATATTTTTCATATGGATTTATCCCCTTTGCCAATCAATCCCATGTTTTCCAAGCCTGAAGAAGTAGGCATTTGAAAACATTGCCAAGAGGAGAAGCAGGTTACCTGTATTTTCTTTTCCAAGTGTTTTGTATCTCTTCCATGCCATATCCCCTTCTTTGCCTTTTTTAACCCTATTAAGTTTTAACCCTTTACCACACAATCCCGAGTTTTAACGACCCTGAAGAAGACAGCAATTGAAAACATTGTAGGAAAAGAAGAAAATGCTGGTAACCAGCATTTTCTCCTTTTCCCACTATGTTTTCTATCCTATTACAGACATATTTAATTATTTCTGTCACATCTATTATGTCGTCTGAAAATATTTTCAATTTGGACCAGTGTAAAATTTTGTCGTTTGGTAAAGAGTTAACTGGATGACAAAATTTTAGACTTTGCCATCCTAAAAGCATTATGCAGATCTGATGACACATCAACATGTATGCCTTAGCTCTTAACAGCACAATCCCGAGTTTAACTCTTTACCACACAATCCCGACTTTTAACGACCCTAAGACAGAAGCCTTTTGAAAACATTGTGGGAAAAGGAGAAAATGCTGGTAACCAGCATTTTCTCCTTTTCCCACAATGTTTTCTATCCTTCCCAAAACACAGTTCAGTTTTTCAGTCACATTTATTTTGTTGTCTGCAAATGCTTTCAATTTGGACCAGTCTAAAATTTTGTCGGTTGGTAAAGAGTTAATAACCCTGAAGAAGGAGCCTTTTCCAAAAAAAAAAAAAATGTAGGAAAAAGAGAAAATGCTAGTTACCAGCATTTTCTCCTTTATCCCATAATGTTTTCTACC
Organism: Tridacna gigas; assembly: GCA_945859785.2. Lineage (NCBI taxonomy): Eukaryota > Metazoa > Mollusca > Bivalvia > Cardiida > Cardiidae > Tridacna > Tridacna gigas. The sequence continues at coordinate 37,165,691 of OX244029.2, forward strand.
CTTCCAAATGGAAATTTCTGTTTTTGAGTGACATTTATTTTGTCGTCTGCAAAAGCTTTCAGTTCGGGCAAGTCTAAAGTTTTGGGGTTTGGTAAAGGGTTAAAAGATATGATCTGTCTGAAAGGGTAGAAAACCTAGGAAAGGTTTAAAACACAGGTTCGTTTCCTTTTCCAACAATATTTTCAAAAAGCTTCTTCCTCAGGGTCATTAAAATCTGGATTGGTTTTGCAAAAGTTTGATTTGTTAATATCTTCAGTTGCTTTCAATATGAATGAATCTATATCAGTACTGTCTTCCTGTCTGTTGGATTTGGAATAGATGATATTTCTAAAATCACAAATATTTTTATATGACTTTATCTTTTTACCTTTTGAGAGTCAAATCAATAAGGCGGATATTTGCAAGTAGTTTAACTCTTTACCAGAAGACAAAATTTTAGATTTGTCCAAATTGAAAGCATTTGCGGATGACAGAATGAATGTGACTCAAAGAATAAAATTTGTTTTTGGAAGGATAGAAAACAGTGTGGGAAAAGGAGAAAATGCTGGTTACCAGCATTTTCTCCTTTTCCCACAATGTTTTCAAAGGCTTTCTTTCTCGGGATCATTAAAAGTCAGGATTGTGTGGTAAAGGTTTAGTTAGACAGAAATATTGTGAATGTAAAAAAGGCCATCTTACCAGAATCTCATCACATGAAATTATGGACATTTTGTTATGGATGATCAGACAGCATATTCACTACAATCTGATCATGGTCTATGTAATCTACAAAAACAACTATTCTATATAGAGTGAATATAAGAAGGAATGTTAATCCTTTTTGATCATAATCCATGTTTTTCTGTGCCAACTATACTTAAAGATTTTGCAAGGCCTTTCAGTATGCATCATTCAATCTTCTCACTTACAGCAGATTTTGGCCAGCTGTTTGTGTGTTACCAGACGACAGTGTAGATCAAGATCAGACTCTACAAAATATTCTGTTTAATCTTGGATCAACATTTATTATAACTGGGCCAGGCTCTGTGCAAAGGGGGTTTAATGCATTAGCAAAAGGTATTGACCCATGTCAGAGCCTGTGCAGTCCATGCAGGTTGACATGGGTCGAAATTTTTTGCTAGTGGATTTTCTGCATGTCAGAGAACCAGTCTATCCCATGATTAAATCTGTTGTTAGACAAAGTGGATTGTATGCACCCATGAATATGTGATGACTTACTTTGTACAATGCAACACTGTAATGTGACTGGAAGATATGTTGAAATTGCATTAACTCTTTACAGAACAACAAAATTTTAGATTTGTGAAAGTTAAAAGTATTCGCAGATGACAAAATTCAATTATGAGTCACATGAAGGGAATTGTCTTCAAAAGGGTTGAAAACACTGATGGAAAAGGAGAAAATGCTGGTTACCAGCATTTTCTCCTTTTCCATCTATGTTTTCAAAGGCCTTCTTTCTGAAGGTTGTTAAAACTCGGGATTGCTTGGTAAAGGGCTAGACACCAAACAAACAAATTAGCCATGCTCTGGCAAAAGGGGCCTAATGCATCTCTGTGATGCATGATACCAAGCAAGCCATCACATAATTATGGATCCATGATAGCCACTTTTTTAAACAACCAACTTAATCATGGTGTAGACTGTCCTTAGACATACAAAAAATTGACCAGTAGTGAAGTTTCGGCCTAGGTCAGCCTGCGAGAACTGCACAGGCTGATCTGGGTCGATACTTTTCGCAGATGCATTAAGCCCCCTTTTCAAAGAGCATGGCTCAAATTCTTTCTACAATACATGTTAGCGAATCCTGTTACTCTCACTGAAGTGGACTCTTTATGATACAAAGGCAAAAGTTCAAAAGAGTAAATTTACAAACAGGAAATTAAATCACATAGTTTTTATTAGCACTTGGTTATATCCAATGATAAGCTGAAAATTTTCATTTGTTGTGTTTTGGATTTTAGACCGACATGATAAAAGACTAGGAGCATAAACAGACTTGCACAGAGTGTGCAGTCTGATCTTGGATCTACGCTGTCCGTTAAGGAGATTTTTTTTTTCAAAAAATAAGTTTGACATAACATTATTTGGGTTTTTACTATGGGCTTGCAAGTTTTATATCACTTATTTAGAAGGATAAGGGTTAATTTTTAGCTCCACTGGCCAAAGGCCAGTGGGCTTATGTCATGGCCCGGTGTCCGTCGTGCGTCCGTGCGTCCGTTTGTGCATCCGTCCGTCCGTCAGTCTGTCCGTCCGTCCGTCCGTGCGTTGACTTTTATTTCAAACATCTTCTCTGAAACTACCCATCCAATTTTCGTGAAACTTCACAGAAATGATCCTGCCATGGTCCTCTTCAGAATTTCTTGAAAGAATTTGATTCCTTCAAAAACTCTGGTTGCCATGGCAACAAAACTGAAAAATATTGGAAATCTTTAAAAATCTTCTTGTCTGAAACCATAAGGCATAGGGCTACCAAATTTGGCATGTAGCTTTATGTAGTAGACCTCTATCAAGTTTCTTCCAATTATAGCCCTGGGGTCAAAATTGGCTCTGCCCCAGGGGTCTCAAGTTTTACATAGGCTTATATAGAGAAAACTTTAAAAATCTTCCTGTACCTAGCCATAAGGCCTAGAGCTACCAAATTTTGCATGTTGCTATATCTAGTGGGCCTCTACGAAGCAGGCCAAAATTTTAGCCCTGGGGTTAAAATCGGCCCCGCCGCAGGGGTCACAAGTTTTACATGGGCTTACATAGTGACAACTTAAGAAATCTTCCTGTTTTGATATTTTTTTTGTAAATTAGCCTTGCATCAGGGGTCTTATGTTTTACAGAGGCTTCATATGGACAAAACTTGAAAATCACCTTATTTATAACCATACAGCATAGACTTGTATTATTTTGGCATGTGGCTTTATCTTATGGACCTCTACCAGGGTTCAAGTAATTATAGCTCTGGGATCAAAAATGGCTTTGCCTTGCGGGTCTCAACTTTCACATGGGCTTTTACAGAGAAAACTTTGTAAGTCTTCATTTTGAAACCATTTGGCTCAGAATTGAAATGTTTAGTATTTATGGTTTATATTTATAAGCCAGTGGAGCGATACAGGGCCATCATGGCCCTCTTGTTTTTGGGTAGCTGAAGAAACATCCACCAGGGTAGTAGTTTAATACAACATGAAATAAAAAGGAGTAATTACCGATCTAAGTCATAGAGGCATCTCAGAGGCTCAGCGCAAGTGTGGAGGGGCGGAGGGCAGTTTGCCAAAAAAGAACCTATTGACATAAATAATATAGGGCATAGAAAATCACAGAATGTCATTTTGCCAAGTTATGCAATTGCATGTCTTTGTTCATTTACATCATTGTGCATACTTGTTAGAGTTGCACAGTATTCACACAATCCCAAGTTCAATGACCCTGATAAAGGAGCCTTTGAAAACATTGTGGGGGAAAAGAGAAAATGCTGGTCACCAGCTTTTTTCCTTTCCCCACAATGGTTCCTATCCGTTCAAAGACAAATTCCATCATTCGAGCCACATTTAAGCCATTACCACACAATCGTGACTTTTAACAACCTTGAGGATGAAGCCTTTTGAAAACAACATGGGAAAAGGAGAAAATGCTGGTAACCAGCATTTCCTTCTTTCCCCACATTGCTTTCTACCTGCTATCAAAGACAAATTCCATCATTTGAGGCATGTTTGAACTGTCGTCCGCAAATTCTTTTAATTTGGACAAGTCTCACATTTTGTTGCGTTTTAAAGAGTTAAGCCATTACCACGCAATCACGACTTTTAACGGCTCTGAAGCAAAAAGTTTTTGAAAAAAATTGTGGAAAAAGAAGAAAATGCTTATAACCAGCATTTTCTCCTTTTTCCACAATTTTTTCTACCCCTCCCAAAATGAATTCCCATTTTTAAGTCACATTTATGCTGTCATCTGCAAATGCTTTGAATTAGGACTTGTCTAAAATGTTGTCTTTAATTTGTTGTCTGCAAATACTTTCAATTTAGGCAAGACTAAAATGTTGTCGTCCTGGTAAGGAGTTAATAGTACATCGTGGCAGTACATCTGCAAAGTTGACAAAGACTGGTTAAAATGATGTTTCAAGGGCAGAGAAGCCTGCAAAGCTCCAAAGGTTGTAGGTCAAAATACATAATATTGCCTTCAGTCACTGTTATTTGATTTGAGTTAACCCTTTACCGCACAATGCCGCCTTTTGACGCCCCTGGAAAAGAAGCCTTTTGAAAACATTGTGGGAAAAGGAGAAAATGCTGGTAACCAGCATTTTCTCCTTTTCCCACAATCTTTTCTACCCTATCAAAGAAAAATTGCACCATTTGAGCCACATTGAAATTGTCGTCTGCAAATGCTTTCAATTTGGACAAGGCTAAAATTTTGTCGTCTGGTAAAGGGTTAAGCATTTTTTTCCTTTCCACACTTTGTTTGTTAAAGCTTTATTTATTAAGGTCGTAGAAACATTAGGTCATTTGGTAAAAGGTTAGCTCTCTTACCACAGGAAAACATTTTAGACTTGTCCAGTTTGAAAGCACTTGCAAACAAAATGAATGTGGCTCAAAAATTGAAATTACTTGTGAAATGGTAGAAAGCTTTGTGGGAAAAGGGGAGTATGCTGGTTACCAGCAATTCCTCCTTTTCCCACAATTTTATCAAAAGCTTTCTTTCTCGGGGAATTGTTAAAACTCAGAATTGTGGGGTAAAGGGTTAAGATTGGTTTGCTGAAATATTGCACTATGAAGTTTGGAGCTAAATAAATGCTTTTATTACCTCAGACACTACACGTCCTATATGTAAAAGTCTACAAAAAATGATAAGGCAGTTGACCTGTTTTGGCATTGTGCAGAGACAATAGCAGGTACATATTTTTTTTCCATTCCATATGACTTTTTCTAAAAGCCTTCTTTCTCAGGGTCTTAAGAGCATGGAGTCATTTTGGTAAAGGGTTTGGAGTTAAAGTGGAGTCCCTTGATTATTGTAATATGGAGTTTGAAGCCAATCAATTGTTTTTATTACTAGAGACATGGGCCTGTCTATAGAAATCTGCAAAATTGATAAGGCAGTTGACCTGTTTTGGCCCGTGCATAGACAATAGTTCTGTCCTACTGTATCTATTGACATAGCTTTGTTCACAGTCTTTCTCATAATGACTGCTTTATTGTAGAAGTCGCGTTGGGTTACATAGAGCCAATCAACTAAATCGTTCCTTAACTCTTCACCAAACGACAAACTTTTTAGACTGGTCCAAATTGAAAGCATTTGCAGAAGACAAAATAAATTTGACTGAAAAATTAAGATTTGTTATGGGTAGGGTAGAAAACATTCAGGGAAAAGGAGAAAATGCTGGTTACCAGCATCTTCTCCTTTTCCCACAACGTTTTCAAAAGGCTTCTTTTACCGGGGTTGTTATAAGTTGGGACTGTGTGGTAAAAGGTTAACTCTTTAACACACGATCCTGAGTTTTAACGACCCTGGTAACCAGCATTTTCTTTTTTTCCCACAATGTTTTCTAACCATTGAACAACAAATTTTATGTTTTGAGTAACTTTTAATATGTCGTCTGTATACGCTCACAGTTTGGACCAGGCTTAAATTTTGTCATGTGGTAAAGAGTTAATCCTTTTCAACGCAATGTGGAAGAAGACTTTTTGAAAACAGTATGGGAAAAGGACAATATGCTGGTAACAAGTATTTTCTCCTTTTCCTACAATGTTTTCTATCCTTTTGGATCGCATCAGAAAATTTTTGACCCACATGCAATTTGTGGTCTGCAGTTGCTTTCAATACAAATGAGTCCAAAGTTTTGTCGTCTGGTTAGCTCTTTACCAAACGACAAAAGTTTAGACTTGTCCGAATCGAAAGCATTTGCAGACGAGAAAAGTGACTTAAAAAATGAAACTTGTTATGGGACAGGTAGAAAACATTGTGGGAAAAGGAGAAAATGCTGGTTACCACAGCATTTTCTTTTTTTCCCACAATGTTTTCAAGGCCTCCTTTTTACAGTTGTTTAAAGGCGGAATTGTGTGGTAAAGGGTTAACTTTTTTACCATACGGCAAAGTTTTATACTTGCCGAAGTTGAAATCATTTGCAGATAGCGAATGAAATGTGCAACAAATGATAGGATTTGTCCTTGGCCAGGTAGAAAACATGGTGAGAAAAGGAGAAAATGCTAGTTTTCAGCATTTTCTCTTTTTCTCTGCAATGTTTTTAAGAACCTTCTTACTTGGGGTCATTAAAACTCAGGATGATTATGGGCTAAGAGTAAACCCACTTATAACTGTACAAACAGGACTTTTCCTTCTCTTGCCACTATAAATGTGCATCTTTACGTGACTGTGATAAATCTATAGTATATATACATTCATTTTGGTAGTACCAATTTCACATGTATGTTTTCAGTCTCGTCTTCTAGCTGCAGTTTTGTTTTTGGAGGGAAATGGAAAATATGACCACTGGGCACTGGCATGAGGAAATAAGTGAACAGAAGAGAATGTAATTTTGTTTTCAAACAATGACCTTGCGACAGATAAATGGGTGTTATATTTTCTAAACATTTGTTCTTCCAGATTGTTATCTGAGAATTCAGATTATGAACTAAGTTAACCTTTATTGTCTTCTTAAGGATTTTGCCAGCAGCAATACATGTTTTTATGCTTTTAGGAAGGGTTTTGAAAATATTGTGAGAAAAATGAGAAAATGCTTGGGTTAGTGTTATAACTTGTAGGTCTGCTACTTAGAGAGATAATAAGGAAATAGGAAAATAGTGCTTTGAAATTGCAATGGCTGGGTTTCTTTACCCTCTCCAACTTCATCCCAACTTTTGACGACCCCGAGGAAGGCAGCTTTTGAAAACATTTTGGGAAAAGGAGAAAATGCTGGTAACCAGCATTTTCTCCTATTCCCACAATGCTTTCTATTCTTCCATAAACGATTTCCAGTTTTTGAGTCACATTTATTTCGTTGTCCGAAAATGCTTTCATTGACTTGTTTTACGCTTCTTTCAACATTATTCCAGTCATATAATGACGAAGTGCTCAAGATGAGCTTTTGTGATCATGATGTGTCTGTCGTGTGTCATTCGTCGTCCAGGCGTCAACAATTACCTTGCGTGCCTTCTAGAGGCCACATTTTCAGTCAAATACTCATGAAACTTATTCAGAATGTTTGTCTTGATGATATCTTGGACAAGTCCGAAATTGGGTCATGTCGGGTCAAAAAGTAGGTCACCAGTTCAGAATTTGGCATAACCATGTGTGCACTCTAGAGGCCACATTTTTAGTCCATTACATGGATCCGTGGAAATCGATATTTGACCAATCAGGTCATCGCATTTATTTGGCCCAATGTCCAGCCTTGCTGTCTGCTATTTCGGCTCACAAACAAGCGATTGTTAATGTTGGAGAAGTGCGATATTATGTGTGTTTACAGCGCTTGAATTTTAGGAAAAAGTTTAAAAGATGTGCTTTGCGATCGTGTACGGCTTACGTGAGATATACAAAGAGATGACAGGTTTGCAATATGATTATGATTGACAATGGGACATGAGGAAAGAGTTTCGATCAACGCTATATTGCGCAATGGATTAATTAATGTTAGTTTTTTTTTTTCCTCTGAAACTCTCTGAAAAAAAAACATAAACTGTTTTACAGTGGAAAACAAAGTTAAAATATATGAAATACTAATAAAAAGAAAGTACGTTCACTCAAATATCTAAACCTTGTTTAATAACCTCTGCACATCCAAAAAGGGGCACATGTCATCAATGTTTCAATTTGACGTTAACATTAACCCTTGGTGCGTGAAGAATGCTGAATGTGTAGATACAGATCAGAGTGCAAAAAAATGCAGTTTATTCTTGGATTCAAACCATCTGCTACTTAAATTAAGTCCATTTACGTGTATTCTTGGATCCAAACCATCTGCTACTTAAATTAAGTCCATTTACGTGTATTCTTTTACTGAAGGTACATACGTAGATTTCATTTATGAGACAGACTAAGTTCTGTTTTGTACAGTTTAGGAAGTTCAGCTCAAAAGACAACTTATGTTAATGAAATCAGCTTTTGACTTAGCCATATTTAAGTGCATTAGCTCATCTGCCATTTCAAAGGGTATGTCGGTAAACTGCTAACTGATAGGATGTGTGTTTGATTGCCCCTGTAATCCACTCAACCACCTGTTGTCTTCTGTATAGGCCTATCACAAGATAAAACAAACTACCGCCAATGATATTAACAAGTTTGTTAATTGACAGCACACTTGACACATTTTAAAATCATCAGGCAACCATTTTCCCTTAACTTGAAATTTAAACATTTCTTAGACTTCCATCTCTCTGTTGAATCAGACAATCTGTAAATATCTCAAAATGGTTGTAATTTAGTGTAATTTATTACCGAATACGATGTTGAGACAACCTAACAAACTTTACAAAAATTTTAATACTCTTTAATTCTATTATTCTTTAGCAAAACTGAGGTTTATGAGGTGTTTCATTCTTTCTCATAGAAATTCAAAACTTTGCTGGCACAGGTATTACATTGTCCGTAGCCCCTAAAATTAACACTTTTTGTACAAATCCTTGTGTAAGTAAGTTAAAATATCCATATATTTCTCACCAAGAATCCATCATCGACAGAAATAGATGAAAAAAAAATATTTTTCTGGAATTTAATGGATAGAAACAGTCATGATAGCAAGATTTAAATAGCCTTTCTGCTATACTGTATATGTATTTACTGCGTTTGTTTGTGAGCCCTTATATAGTTACGGTAACCAAGGAAGTCGGTTTATCTCATCGCCACGGATCCATGTATACTCATGAAACTAGGTCGGAATGTTTGTCTTGATGAAATCTTGGACAGGTTTGAAACTGGTCATGCTGGGTCAAAGAGTAGGAAGATCAAATTTTAGAAAAACCTCGTGTGCACTCTAGAGGCCACATTTTTAGTCTAATACTAATGAAACTTGGTCAGAATACTTGTCTTGATGATGTCTCAGACAATTTTGAAGCAAGGTCATGTTGGGTCAAAGAGTAGGTCACTGGGACAAATCTTAGAATAATCTTGTGTACACTCTAGAGGCCACATTTTCAGCCAGAAACTCATGAAACTTAGTCAGAATGTCTGTCTGGATAAAATCTTGGACTAGTAAGAAATTGGGTCATGTCTGATCAAAAAGTAGGTCACTGGGCCAAATCTTAGAAAAACCTTGCATGCTCTCTAGAGGCCACATTTTCAGCCTGATATTCATGAAATTCATGATCAGACTAAATATTTGTCTGGATGAAATCTCGGACCAGTTTGACATTGGGTCAAATGGGGTCAAAAAATAGGTCTCTGGGCCAAATCTCAGAAAAAGCTTGTGTGCAGTCTAGAGGCCACTTTTTCAGCATGATACTCATGAAACTTGTTCAGAATGTTTGTCTTGATAAGATCTTGGATGCATAGAAAATTGGGTCATGTCAAATAAAAATGTAGGTCATGGGGCAAAATCTTAGAGTAACCTTTTTTTTTTCCCCTCAGTACAAAACAGAGATTTTAGCTTTTAATGATTGTTTTATACAGAGAATTTAAGTAGATTCACGGTTTGAATTCATTATTAAAGATGAAAAGTTGAAGTGCCTCTGATCGGATGATGTCAAACTGACTGTTGTTGTGTCATGGGTTTTCGCGTTTTTTCCAGAGACCTAATTTTCATGTCAATTAATGTCATTGGAGATATAGTGCTGTATATTTTGTCATGAATTTGCCAAATAGGGTAGCAGGTTACTTTAAAACCTGTCATTTTATACTAGATAAGTGGATTAACACCTTTTCTATGTAATAACTTGCCAGCTTGGTTAGGTGCGATAAACAGGGCCGAATGCGTCCTTTACAATTGATACCGATAATGTTTATGAAAGCCCATATTTCTGTCGGATGCACGCCAGCTACTTTATTTGAAGCTTTAGCCAGTAATCTCATGCGTCAGATTGACGCTTAGGCAGATATTTTTGAGCGTCAAAAATGGGTCATTCCAAAATTCCACGCGTCAAAACCCTGGGTCCTGGGTCAAATGAGAACCCTGAATATTTTAGACCTCTTTTTCACACAACCATTTTAGACCGGTCCAAATTGAAATCATTTGCAGACGACAAATTAAATATGGCTAAAGTAATAGTTTCTGAAAGGTTAGAAAACATTGTGGGAAAAGGAGAAAATGCTAGTTACCAGCATTGTTCTCAATGTTCTCAAAAGTCTGATTTCCAAGGGTCCTTAAAACTGGGGATTGTGTGATACTGAGTTAAGTTACCTTTGCAGCCAGTGTAAGTGACGGAGTTGTATTCAGGAAGCAGTACAGTTGGACACCTTTTGTCTTATTAGCTTATAAATAGAGAGAATATTTTTGTTAAAAACCAAGTACAGTACGTGTGATTCCACCCCATAAGTAATTTTTCTATCATAACAATTACCTTGTCTCTTTTCAGATTGGAAAGTTGATCACAATGACAATAATACGGTTATAAGGAAGAGTAGTTTTCTAAGCGTGCATGGTACTACGTTCTACATCCAACAAATGACTTTGAATACAGGAAATATAGAACTATGGTCTACAATGATGACATAACAGTTAATAAAACAAAGATGAAGTCAAACAAATTTCGGGAGCAAGTAAACTCAGTGACATCATGGTTCGGGGGCTGGAGCACTTGCGAGCAGACAGTGGCTTTATACTCGCTGTTGAAGCAGATCCCGCCGCTGAATTGTCGATTCTTGGTTCAGATGTTACAACAGAGGATTTGCGAAGATAAAGAAGTTCTTGCTCAGGAGGAAGAGGCTAATGACCCAGGTAGTGTAAGGGACCTGTTAAACTCTGTAACTCGTCACAAAACGACAAAATTTCCGACTTGTCCAAATTCAAGGCATTTGCAGACAACAATTTGAATGTAATTCACATGACGGAACTTGTCTCTGTTAAGGTAGAAAACACTCTGGGAAAAGGAGAAAATGCTGGTTGCCAGCATTTTCTCCTTTTCCCATAAGGATCTTTAAAACTCGGGATTGTGTGTTAATGGTTTAACACAATTTTAGACTTGATCTATATGCATTTTCCAGACAACAAAATGAATTTGGCTTAACTCTTTACCAAACGACAAAATTTTAGACTGGTCCAAATTGAAAGCATTTGCAGACGACAAATTAAAGGTGGCTCAAATGACAACATTGGTCACTGATAGGGTAGAAAACATTGTGGGAAAAGGAGAAATTGCTGGTTACCAGCATTTTCTTCTTTTCTCACAATGTTTTCAAAAGTCATTTTCCTCAGGGTCGTTAAAAGTCAGGATTGTGTGATAAAGGGTTAACTCTTTACCAAACCACAAAATTTTAGGCCCAAATTGAAAGCATCTGCAGATGACAAAATAAATGTGACCGAAAAACTGAAAAATGTTTCATGAAGGGTAGAACATATTGTGGGAAACGGAGAAAATGCTTGTTTCCAGCATTTTCTCCTTTTTTCCACAATGTTTTCAAAAGGCCTCATTCTCAGAGTCGTTAAAACTTGGGATTGTGTGGTAAAGGGTTAAGTGGTGGGATCTGTCCTGCAGAGGGTAGAAAACATCAGGGGAAAAGGAGAAAACGCTGATTACCAACATTTTCTCCTTTTTCCCACAGTGATTTCAAAAGTCCTGCTTCCTCAAGATCGTTTAGATATCGGATTGTGTGGTAAAGGATTAGGTCTTTGCCAAAGGATTCCATTTTTCATGACTGGTAGATAGAGTTAGATGTGCAAGAATCAGATTTCAGATTTATCTGCTCAAAAAGTGAGGTAGAATTACATGTATTTCCCTTTGTAATAGTTAACCCTCTGAAGTTAAATATTTTAATTTAAGTACATTATACATATCGAGGGCTCAACGCAAAACTATTCTAACTATGTTTTGACAAATTTTTCAGGAGAGGGAAAAAACTGATTCATTTTTCTTGTATTGGCTATTTTAGACCATTCTATTTACCAATATATCTGAAACCACTCAGGAAACAATAAACACTTGAAAATTTGTAAAAAAAATAATTTTATTTTAGTTTTATAACACATTTTTCAACTTAGAATAGTTTTGCACGAGAAATCGCAAAAATGTTAAGGCATTTGTTTAGCAAGACTATTCTATCTCAAGTTGGAATAGTGTTGCAATACAAAAACAAGCAAAAAACCAAAATACTTGAAGGCAAAACTATTCTAACTTAAAGTTTCAATAGTTCTAGACTACTTTTTACATGACTCATAGGTCTATACTTTGATGTTTGAGGTGATCTGACAATCCTGAATGTATGCCGAGACTGTCTGTACTATAAAATCATAAAACTAGGCTATCTTCACAAATGGAACAGACACATGTATTGTTTGAAACATTAGCAAAAAAATATCATCAAAACACTCTTATTTAATCACAACACTTTCAGAAAAACTACAGGGCATGGTAAAGTTCCAAATACTATGTTACAGCAGTTTTCTTTAATATTACATAGTTGATATTTTCCAGTCAGACAATCAGATTTGGAACCATGGTCAGTCCCAATGGTTGTTACCAAACCTGATAAACAGATGACACAGGGATGAAATTCTGTATGATTTATAGTCATTCTTGGTACATTTTATTTACACAAATGTGAGCAGTGTTGTAACAGTTAATCAGCCTGTAGTGCACAACTGTCCCATAGTTCTCTTGGTAATGAGGAAGAAAATAAAATACCTGGTGGACTCTTGGGATGATAATTTTTGCACATGGATATCAAATTATTATATTTTTCCCTAGTGAAAGGTGGCTGATCATCAAAAAGCTGTTTTAAATTACTTTTTTTTAATTTACAAACGACTGGATCATTTCAAGACACTGCACCAACTTTGTTTTAGACAGGGCTGTCATTGTTATACTGTATAACAATGGTATTTAAATATTTATGATTTATACAGAGTGTTCTAAGCTCTTCCCAGTATACCTTTTGCCCTTCGGTATCCACATTAAGAGTATTTCAATTTAAAAAGTTTTTTTTCCTTTTTTTAAGATCAAAATAAATCTGAAACATCCATCATAAAAATATAATTACAGTCTTTAGCTTACCTAAGCAAAAGCGGCTCAGACTGAACTATTGTGGTCACCCATAGTTAGTTGTCTGTCAAAGATCGGGCATTAAATGTTATATAATTCTCCCCTATGTTTGGGTGAAATAAATTGCTAAAAAAGTCTAGGCCACCTGAATGTGGTCAACATTGCCAAAAATTAAAATATAACTCGAGAAGTCACACAAAAGCAGAGGCATAAACTGTACCAGTGATAGTATAATGATTGTTCAAATGATAAGCAAGATTAAATTGACCTTCTTTTTTGGGGGGAGGAGGGGAATGTAAATTAGTGTTTTGTATGGATGTGCATTAAAGATCCTCTATCTTGACCCAGAAAGCCTAGACTTTTGATATTTTGTATGTAAAATAAGCTTGTGATGCTCTACAAAACTTGTTCAAATTGAATCTTTAGGGGTATACATAGCCCTGCCCTATGGTTATATGTTTTAAAAAGAGTTTAAAAGGCACCCTCTTTTTTTTTAAAACCATAAAAAATCTTATAAGCTGATATTTGAGTTTGTATTTAATATTGGTAGTATTGTCTGATGGTCTTACTTGAATGTTGTCCAAAGTATTTTACATAAGAGTTCTTTTGGGGGAAAATTACACCAACACATATCTGAAAGAAGTAGGCCTAGAGAGTTGATGATAGTTCTGTAATAAATTCTAATAGTCCTTCATTTATGTTTAATAATTATGTTAAAGAATGGTCCTGCCCTACATTTGGTTGTTTGTAATAGAGTCCAGTATTTAAAAAACTTGACCAAAACAACCAGACCTAGAGCACTGGCATTGGTAGTTAGGTATATGTATGTATCATCATTTTGTGGTCTTTGGTAGCCCTTTACCAAACAGTTCCATAATTTTATGCCCTTAATGCAGTACGCTTTAGAAAATAATTATCTACTTTTCCCATAATGTACTTTAACCTTTCAAAGACATTCCCATCATTAAAACTACATGTAATTTATCGTCTGCAATAGCTGTCAGTCAGAATTATTTAGTGTGGTCAAGAGTTAAACAGTATCTTAATTATTTTCTTTTGGTCAAAAACAGTCCTGGCATGAGATTCTTTTGCTTTACATAGACTTATTTCTTTCATGGAATTACAAAGCCCATAGTTTTAGTTGTAATATTTGTATGTATCATGGTCTTTGAACAAAATTGTTCAAATTGTCCCTGAAGGTCAAATATGAGGCCCCCCTTTTGTGTTTTACTATTTACAATGGATTCAACTCTGACGGTCGACTGTGTTTACATAGAGCTTCAAAAATTTATACATACATGTACCATCAGCTGTGTTTGGTTAAACAAGCAGATTCAAATTTTGTCCATGGTTATTAAAAATGACTACATTTTCAAATTAGCTCCTATTAACTCAGCTGAGTGATATATCATCATTAAGGTCTTCTAGTTTAGGTCTTGCTTTCTGAGTGTAACAAATAGACCCAGCCCTGATTGAGCCTAAAACTGTGCAAGTGAGTGTGCCAAGTTTTCTTTCATACAGATTTACACCATTTTAAGTAAAAACATCATCTACAGGTAGTAAATTTTGGTGCCCAGCTTTTCCAAACATATTCAAATGGAAAGGACTGAAAAGTATTATCCATATTAAGTACTATTCAACATTTTTTTAAATAATCTTTTGTAATAAAAAAGAATACAGGAAGCCAACACAGAGTTATGTTTTGTTCCTCATAGACCTTTAGAAATGTTTTGCATTTTCAGGATGAAATTCAGAGACACATAATTTATGTTGAGTATCAATTATTTAAAATGCTGGTGATTGTGGCATCAAATTTGACAATTTAAAGATAGAAATTAATTTTGGTACTGTCATGTTTTTAAGATTTGATAAATTTATTTGTAAAACATAATTGGAAAGTTACTAGAATTACTTTCATGATTTTCTTGAAAGTATTTTGATGTGCTAATATATTATACATGTAGCTCTAAGTCTATAGTGTAAAACAACAGTGACCATCAAAGTTTTTAAATAAGCCTTTAAAGGGGAGGTGGGGGGGATTACACTTACGCTGGGATTCCAATGGCATCAAATAACTATATGAATTCAATTGACTGTATTTATTATATATCATTAAAAATACTCTCTGCAGAATTAATGATGGCTCACATGTTAATTATGAAGTTACAGCATGTGTGAAAAAGCAAAGACTAAGACCAGTTTGCACATGCACAATGCTTGATCAGAGACATTTGTGCTCACAAACTGGTTCCTGTACAATCAGGTTGTTGATTCAGGGAAGATGATGATCAGACTATTGGTTAGCTGGTTGATCTAGGTCAGAGATGTTTGTCACACTTGTTTTATTGTGTGGCTCAGTGATACTCATCTTTTCATTGCTTTGATCACATTTGACAACCTAAGATTTAGTAGTTTTCCCACCTTTTAAGTAATGTTGAAGGGCCATATAAAAAAGATACAAGTCCAAACAAACATGATGAGCAAAGGCATTGCACAGCTGACTACAACAGTCTTTAGCACAGGAGGTATTAGGGTTATGGATGGCAAAACCCAGTAGCTATACTTAATGTTGAATGCCTTAGTTTATCTTTGAATTTGCTGCTAAAATTTGACATAGATTCTATTCTTGAATAGCAGGGTGAATAAAAAGAAGTGTAACAGATTTGGTTGAGGATCTTTATGTAATGGTGATCATAACATTAATTTTATAGAAATGCAATATGGCATCTATCTTTTATTACATGTGGTTTGAGTAAAGTCAAAGCCATCAGTATCAAAATGTACACATTTCCCCATCAAATTGTTAAATATTTCTTACCAAAGGCATCAACAAAGATCATATACAATTCCTGCATTGTTTAGAAACAGTATTATGAAATCAAAAGCAAGATTTATGATGTTATCAAAACATACTCATAGCTTCAAAATCAAGTTGGAATAGTCTTGCACTTTGAAATCCAACTTTTCAAGCTGGATTTAAGTGCAAAACTATGCTATCTTGAGTTAGAATAGTTTTGCACAAAGAACATCATCATTTGGAGATAGAATATCTTCTAAAAATTACAATATCTCCAAAACTACTTGGAGTATCACCGCAATATTTTAACATAACATGTATCGTGATATTTTTATTCAATAAATGCAAAAAAAACTATTTTTGACAAAAATTGAGTTAGAATAGTTTTGCGTTGAGCCCTCGATATTTGGTATGAAGGTCTGTCTTTATTGGAACATACCAGGTCCTGCAATAAATTTGACAGTATTACAACTTTTAAAATATCCTTGAGAAATATATCCACCAGATGGCAAAAGTTTAGACTGCTCTGTTTTGAAAGCATTTGCAGACGACAAAACATGTTTGGCTGAAAGGATGGGGTTTGACTTTTTTGGGGTAGAAAACAGTGTGGTGAAAAGGAAAAAGTGTCTGCAAGAAGAGTTCTTACCTTTACCAACAATATTATTGAAAGGTTACCTCTCCAGGGCCATTAACCCTTTACTACACAATCCCGAGTTTTAACAATCATGAGAAAGAAGTCTTTTGAAAATATTGTGGGAAAAGGAGAAAATGCTGGTAACCAGCATTTTCTCCTTTTCCCATAATATTTTCTACTCTGTCAAAAATAAATTCATTCATTTGAGCAAAATTTAAATTTTCGTCTGCAAATGCTTTCAATTTGGATATGTCTCAGATATTGCCCTGTGGTAAAGATTAGAGCAGTACATAAAACAGTCTTTATACTACTTTCAGGCTACATATCTAAGCTGTCCCATGAGCCAAAGGAAAGGGTGATTCAGGAGCTACTCTGCCATTTGCCCCTTCTTCACTCTGGCAACTCTCAAGCCAAGATGGAATATCTCAACCTCATACCAACCATCTTATCTCATTCCATCGAACATGGCGTCTTTATTGAGGAAAGTCGCCAGCTTTTGTCATACTCACTCATTCATCCTGCCATCACTAGTGAAGAAAGGTCAAAGTTCAACCGGTGGCTGGGCCACTTAGACCAACGCTTCAGTAATTATCATTCATCATCACAGCAAGGTCAGAGTGAAGAGGTTCAAGGTCAGCCATTTTCTCATCAAGGAATGGATGTGTCAAACACAATGACCTTACCAAAGCAGAGTGCCATTGGCACAGGTCATGTCAATGGATGGAACATGACAAGCTTGTATCAGCCTCACTATCAGTCTAGTGACTCTCTAGCTAATCTTCACTCCAATGGCCTTGAGGGCCTTGGTGGTAGTCAAGGCAACCTGCATAGCAACAGTTACCCATACCAACAGCAGCAACAGTTACATCCACATCGAGGTGGAATGCAGCATATAAATCTTCATGCGACCCATTCAGCACCCCCAAACTTTGGAGTTCAACAAAGTATGATGCAGCTGCAAGCAAGTTCATCTCAAGGTGAGTCTTGAATTTTCCTAAATCTTTGTAATGCAACAAAAAATGTAGACTTGATCAACTTGACAGCATTTGCAGATGACAATTCAAACATGGCTTAACTCTTTACCAAATGACAAATTCTTGACTCTTCCAAATTGATAGCATCTGCAGACGACAAATTTGAAAAGAATACAGATGAGCCAAAGTTCTTTGATAGGGTAGAAAACATTGTGAGAAAAGGAGAAAATGCTGGTTACCAGCATTTTCTCCTTTTCTCACAATGTTTTTCAAAAGCCTTCACCTTCAGGGTCGTTAAAACTAGAGATTGTGTTAATTGATGGAATTTGTCTTTGATAGGGTAAAAAACATGGTGAGAAAGGGAGAAAATGCTGGTTACCAGTATGTTCTCCTTTTCTCGAAATGTTTTCAAAAGGTTCTATGTCAGGGTCATTAAAACCTGTGAGGTAAAAGTTTAGCTCTTAAAGAAATAGCAAAAATTTTGTACTTGCCTAAATCTATTTGCACACGACAAAATGTATCTCATGTGGTTAAAATTGTCTATGAACAAGTAGTAAGCATAGTGGGAAAAGGTGAAAATGCTGGTTACCAGCATTTTCTCCTCCCTAAGATGTTTTCAAGAGCCTTCTTCCTCAAGGTTGTTTAAACTGGGAATTGTGTGGTAAAAGGGTAATCATTTACCAAACCATTCCATGTTTATAGTGACCCTAAGGAATTCGGCTTTTGAAAACATTATGGAAGAAGAAAAAAATGCTGGCTACCACCATTTTTGAACATTTTTCTCCTTACCCTTAAGATTTAAGCTCCACTGGCCGAAGGCCAGCGGGCTTATGTCATGGCCCGGTGTCCGTCGTGCGGCTGTGCATCCGTCTGTGCGTGTGTCCATCCGTCCGTGCGTTAACTTTTATTTCAAACATCTTCTTCTCTGAAACTACTCATCCAATTTTCATGAAACTTCACAGAAATGATCCTGCCATGGTCCTCTTCAGAATTTCTTGTAAGAATTTGATTCCTTCAAAAACTCTGGTTGCCATGGCAACAAAACTGAAAAATATTGGAAATCTTTAAAAATCTTCTTGTCTGAAACCATAAGGCATAGGGCTACCAAATTTGGCATGTAGCTTTATGTAGTAGACCTCTATCAAGTTTCTTCCAATTATAGCCCTGGGGTCAAAATTGGCTCTGCCCCAGGGGTCACAAGTTTTACATAGGCTTATATAGAGAAAACTTTAAAAATCTTCCTGTACCTAGCCATAAGACCTAGAGCTACTAAATTTTGCATGTAGCTATATCTAGTGGGCCTCTACCAAGCGGGCCAAAATTTTAGCCCTGGGGTCAAAATTGGCCCTGCCGCAGGGGTCACAAGTTTTACATGGTGACAACTTAAAAAATCTTCCTGTTATGATTTTTATACCCCCCAAAACTCTGTTTGGGGGGTATATAGGCGTCAGCTTGTCGGTCCGTCGGTCCGTCCGTCCGTCGGTCCGTCCGTCAGTCGGTCGGTCGGTCTGTAGCTTTTTGTCCGCTCTATTTCTCATAAACTATTGGACGAATTTTATTCAAACTTCACAGGTAGACTCAGTATCAAGCAGAGATGTGCATATAAAATGTTGGTTATGGTTCATTGATTTTTCACTGAGTTATGGCCCTTTCATGAAATTTCTTGTCCGCTCTTTTTCTCATCAACTTTTGGACAGATTTGGTTCAAACTACACAAATAGACTCAGTATCAAGCAGAGATGTGCATATCCTATTTTGGTTATGGTTTATTTAGGTTTCATGGAGTTATGGCCCTTTGATGATTCTGGACAAATTTCTTTCAAACTTCATGGATAGACTTTGCACTCAGCAAAGATGTGCATATATTAAATTGTTCTTAGTTAATTATTTGGTTAACCCTTCACTAGACAATCCTCACTTTTATTGACCTTTAGGTGAAAGGCATTTGAAAACATTTTTTGGAAAAGGAGAAACCAGCCTTTTCTCTTTTTTCTATAATGTTTTCTTCCCTTTCTGATACAAATCACATCATTTGAGTATCATTTTATTGTCGTCTGCAATTGCTTTGAACTTGGACCTTTTTTGTCGTTTGGTCAAAGATTAAAGGAGAAGTAAAGTGTAAGGGTGCTATTTAGGTATGGTTAATTACCTGGAATTGGGTTCCATCAAATTGTACCAGTTTATACAGGGGCACTGCAGGTCAAACACAGGAAGTGGCAGGGCTAATAGAATTTTCTGAAAAACTTCCATTAACCCTTTATCGCACAATCCCAAGTTTTAGAGACCCTTAACAAGAGGCCTTTTGAAAATGTTACGGGAAAAAGAGAAAATGCTTGTGACCAGAATTTTCTCCTTTCTCCACAATGTTTGTTACCCTATCAAGGACAAATTTTGTCATTTTAGCCACCTGTAACATGTCTGCAACTACTTTCAAACTGGACAAGTCTAAAATTTCATCGTGTGGTAAAGAGTTAATTACTGTCTGGTACTTTGTTCCATCGTGACCTCAGTTCTTTGTTAGTTTGGTGTTTTACACTGACTTGAACATTATCTCAGTGATATATCATGGTAGCCAGTACAAATAACCATGCATTCCCAGAGTTTCTTTAACCCTTTCCCAAACGACAAATTTTGGACTGGTCCAAATTGAAAGAGTTTGCAGACGACAATTTCAAATTTGATGAAAATGGCAGAAAGGTCTCAAAAAGGGTAGAAAACACTGTGGGAAAAGGAGAAATTGCTCGTTACGAGCAATTTCTCCTTTTCCCACAGTGTTTTCGAAAGACTTGTACTGCAGACACGTGAAAACCAGGGCTTGTTTGGGAAAGGGTTAACCAGTAATTTGCATGACATTTTTTCCAAGCCACTGGCTGCTTTCCCATATAAACATAGTCAAAGCAATGCTCAGCAGTGAGAGAGGAAGGAATCCTATTGAAATGACCCATCAGTTCTTGGAAAGAATTTTGCCAGCCAGGTAGTGACTTAGGGACCCCATTGGGTTTCAAGCCCTGTACTTTACCAGCCTTCACTTCATGTCTGATGCACTTTTTGTGTATGTCCTGTCATTTGGAAATAATTATACCCCCCACAACGAAGTGGAGCGGGGTATACTGGAATTGCCATGGCTGTCCGTTCATCTGTCCGTCCGTCCGTCTGTAGACACAGTTTTGTCCGGAGCTTTTTTCCTACAGTTTTTCAAGTACTGCACTGAAATTTACACATAATGTTTGGGTACATATGAAATTGTGCATGTGCAATTTTCACGACCTTGCTGCCATTGGCTGCCGAATTATCTCCTCTTAAGCTTGTTGCCCTTTGTAAATTTTAACTATGGATTTTTGTCCAGGGCATAACTTCCAAAGTATAGAAGCTTATGACTTCAAACTTCATACACAGATAGATCACTATAAGGCGAAGTGCAGTGTACAAGAACCATAACTCTATTCCATTTATTTTTTGAGTTATTGCCCTTTGTAAGGTTTAACTTTGGATATTTGTCCGGGGCATAACTTCTGAATCATGTAAGCTAGTGACATCAAACTTCATATACAGATAGACCACATTTATGAGAAGCGCAGTTTACAAGTGCCATAACTCTTTTCCCACTTTTTTTTTCAACTCTAATTTTTTTACGAAACCATTCTGCATTCTGTGACAAATAGCTGTTTTGTGACAAGGAGCTGGTCGGGGGTATGATCACTTTTAGTGATAGCTCTAGTTTTTTTTGAAATTAGCCTTGCATCAGGGGTCTTATGTTTTACAGAGGCTTTATATGGACAGAACTTGAAAATCACCTTATTTATAACCATACAGCATAGATTTGTATTATTTTGGCATGTGGCTTTATCTTGTGGACCTCTACCAGGGTTCAAGTAATTATAGCTCTGGGATCAAAAATGGCTTTGCCCTGCGGGTCTCAACTTTCACATGGGATTTTACAGAGAAAACTTTGTAAGTCTTCATTTTGAAACAATTTGGCTCAGAATTGAAATGTTTAGTATTTATGGTTTATATTTATAAGCCAGTGGAGCGATACAGGGCCATCATGGCCCTCTTGTTATACCGTTGTGACAGCTGAGCCCCGGTAGCTCAGTCAGTAGTGTACAGGACTTGAGAACAGGAGGTCGCTGGTTCGATCCCCGGCTTGGCCAATTTCTTTCCAAGGATTGATGATAGTCATTGTGACAGGATTCATTCCTCTCTGACTGCTGACCATTGTTTTGACTGTGGTTATGGGAAAGCAGCCAGTGGCTTGGAAAGAATATTGTGCGGAGCACTGGTTAAAGAAACTCCAGGAAAGCATGGATAGGTGTGCTGACCGCCGCGATATAACTGAAATAATGTTGAAAATGGCATTAAACATCATACAATCAATCAATCAATTAATACTGTTGTAACAATTTGAGCAGCGTATGTCATCTGTAACTGCCTTGGCAGGAAAATAAATACCATTACACTTGTCTGATTGTTACAGCATGAAGTTGTGAACTTTCACTCTTTACCAGACTAAAAGATCTTACAATCATCCAAATTTATCATTTGTAGCTCAAATTCAGTGTTGTTTGAATGGTGTTATTTGTACCTCAAAGAGCAGAAAACATTGTATGAAAAGAAGACCATGCTGGATACCAGCATTTTCTACTTTTCCCTCAGTGTTTTCAACAGCCTTTTTGCTCAGGGTCATAAAAAACTGGAATGCTTGGTAAAGGGTTAAATTACAAAATTTTTACATCACTAGCTTTGTATTTAAGCACAGTAAGAGAAAGGAAGTTGCTATATTATTAATCCTTTGCCAAACAAATTGAAATTTTACCAACCCTGAGGAGGAAGGCTTTTGAAAATATTGTGGGAAAAGAAGAAAATGCTGGTTACCAGCATTTTCTTCTTTTTCCTACAATGGTTTCTTCCCATTACATTACAGTTTCATTTGCACCACAATTAATTTGTCCTCTGCAAGTGCTTTCAATTTGGACTGGTCTAAATTTTTGTCTTTTGGTGAAGAGTTAAAACCCTTAGAGTTCTAAAATTTAATTGTTTTTGTAGACAATTTAGATCAAGGTCAGACTGCTGTTTTTGCAGACAGTGTAGATCAAGATCATACTGCACAGAATGTGAAGTCTTATCTTAAATCTACACAGTCCCATTATTTTCTTCTTAATGCTCTGCGCAAAAACACAATTAGAATTGCCTGCCTTGATCTGTTGAAAGTCCATTACTGTATGTTTTTTTTTTAGCATTTCAGAGATTAAAAACATTTAGTGTCAGTTGTATTCAAAACAGCCAGTCACATGTTTTATTACCTGCTTGTTACAGGTGTAAATCGACACCAAGTCCACCAACAACAACCAAGCCCTGCTCAACATGCCCCCCTTCGGCGAACGCCTTCAGTCGCACCACCACAGTCACTGCCTGTACCGGTTAGTCATGTCTCTAACTGGCTCAATTCACATGACCCCCACCTAGTCCAGGGCCCTGGAAGACCAGGGTCTGTTCATTCAGATCATGCGCCTTTGTCCCCTCAAAGCAGTACGGCGTCCTCAGGAAGTGGCAGTGATACTCATCCAGAAGAGCCTCAGCTGCCAATCAGGAATACCTTTATGGAGGAGGAGAGTGGAATGAGAGGTAGGGACCATTTTCAATGTCAACTTTTTCCCATATTGAAAGCTTTTTGCAGACAGAAAATAAAATGTGGCTCACATGAAAAATTTATCTGTAGAAAATATTGTGGGAATAGGAGAAAGTGAACATGTATATGCTTTTACAGGCTTTTTTCATGGTTTGCACAGGTCTGGAAAAACCCTTGAATGTGATCCTTGCCTTATAAAACCCTTGAAAATGACTGAGAGCCTTATAAAACCCTTAAAAACTAAAGAAAACTCTTGAGAAACCCTTTAAAATTGTCACCTGAGTGAGCTGTACATAGTTTAGAACTGCAAACATATAATGATTCAAGATCTTTGTATTTCCGAAAGACAAAATTTAAGACCAGCCAGCACTAATTGTGCTGGCTGGTCTTAAATTTCGTCTTTCAAATATACAAAGATCTGTGATTTACTGATCAGCATAATGAATATTGTAACTCTTACAGAGATAATGGTTGCTTGACTTCTCTGACGCTTGTAGTTACCTTAATGCTAGAAGAAATAATGAAATGATATAGCTTTTTGATAGTCTTAAATTTTAAGCTTCAGTCCTTAAAAAACCCTTGAAAAATCCTTAATTTTTTCTGTCTGTATTTTGTATGAACCATGTTTTTATACCCCCCCCCCCCTTACGAAGTAGTGGGGGGTATACTTGTTTCAGCATGTCTGTCCATCCGTCCATCAATCCGTCCGTCAATCTGTCAACCTTTTCGTTTTTTTGTTCTAACTCAAAAGTTGTTTGACTTAGGACCCCTTAGGAAACTTTATACAAGTGTTGCTCTTGACCCAAGGAGGCGCCCTAACATTTTTGGGTCACATGAGTCATAGGCAAGGTCACAGGTGAATTTTGAAAATCATTTCCGTACTCTGATTGTGCTTATTCAGTGACAAGGTGCTGGTTGGGGGTATTAAACTCCTTACCAAATGATCCTGCATTTTAACAAGCCCAAGAAAGAAGACTTTTGAAAACACTGTGAGAAAATGTTAGTAACCAGCATGTTTTTGTTCAAATGTCGTAGCAAAGCAATGTGGATCAAAGATCAGTCTGCATGTTTTGTACAATTTGGTCTTGATCTACACTGGCAACAAACACATCTGTAGTAGAGAAATGCTTTAACCCTTTACCAAACAATCCCGGCTTTTCACGTCTCCAAGAAAGAAGCCTTTTGAAAACATTGTAGAAAAAGGAGAAAATGCTGGTTACCACAATGTTTTCTACCCTTCCCAAAACAAATTTCACTGTTTGAGTAACATTAATTTTGTCGTCTGCAAATGCTTTCAATTTGGACGAGTCTAAAAATTTTGTCGTTTGGTAAAGAGTAAATATTTAAGATTCATATACTTTTTTTCAGATGTACCTTTATGGCTGAAGAGTCTGAGATTGCATAAGTATGCATATCTGTTTCAACAGATGACGTACGACGAGATGTTTGACATCACAGACGAATGGCTAGAACAAGAGGTAACTTTCGGTCTGATTTGATGGTATGGTTTCTTTTTAGCATACTAAGCGGCAATGATTGATACTTTAGTAGACAGTGCAGATCAAGTTCAGACTGCACAGAATATGTTCTAAAGCAGAGCTCCAGATAGAGGGAGTGATTTTGATTTCAAAATTGAAAAAAGTAATCACTCTCCACTAAACCCTATGCTATGGGTACTTATTAGAATCGTCTCATCGAGACAAATCTAATGAGTACCCACAACATAGGGTTTGGAAGAGAAATAATGGATTTAGAATACTATCACTCCCTTTGATCTGGAGGTCTGCTAAGGCCTCCCTCCTCATGATTGTTTCGTAAAGGTCAATTCTGGTTCAACTACTTCAGTCCTTATTCGTCAGTTCTTATTTCGGTAACTCTGCGCTAATCTCAGCATCCTTGGTCATCTTCCATTGCAACTGCTGGGGTAAAATATCTTGCCCAAGGACAGTTTAATTATCATGACAGATTTTTTTTCTTTGGTGTTTACTGCCATTTCAAGGTGGTCAGTATTGCTATTCGTTTGTCTTGTGCAATACTCTTACCAAGCCAGCCAATCCACATAAACAAAGTCAAGACAGTTTTCAACGGGGATAGACTGGAATGAATTTTGTTGCAATTACTTTCCATTAATTCTTGAAAAGAGCTTGGCCTAGCTTTGAGATGAACCTGCTACCCATGCATTACTATTTCTGGTTTAACTACTCTGTTCTGGCTAAAACGGCGTTAAATTCCAAATCAGTCAATCATTCAACTCTGTTTGGCCTGCTCTGCCGGAGATTAAAAGTGAGACATCTTTACCTCTGTTCTAATATGTGTGTACTGTGCTTCTTATTTTCATTGGTAGAACTCTTCAAGTTAAAGGCATGTTTTGTACTTACTGTGGGGACTACAGGTAATAAAAATCAGTGGAATCAATCAAAAGCAACCAACTATAGTAACGGAGGCACTTTTTATCGCAATGCATTGTCTAATAAGTATATTTATTATTTAGGCATTCTTTTCTCATTTGTCACGTTGTTATTGTCTTCAGTATGGGCACCGTGTAAGTCCTGATAACATCACACTGTCAAACAATCTTCTTTTCTTACCAAATATACACAAGAGAGTGGTCAAAAGGAGACAGCTATCAGGGTGGCAATAACAAGTAATATACACAAGAGAGTGCTCAAAAGGAGACGGCTATCAGGGTGGCAATAACAAGTATTTTTTATTTCAAAACTAGTACTCAGCTTGTCTTAGATGGTATGACAATTTTCGTTTTTCAGAATATCACTACAGGTGCTAGAAACAAGATTATCATGTGTATCAAAAAACTACAGGAACGACAAGGTGTGCTGAGAAATCTTGAAAAGGTAAAGGTAATTCATCACTTGTTCACATTTTTTACCTGTTTGATCTTTTTTATTTTGCATAGGATTATGTTAGAAAATATGAAGACAGAAGAGAAGCATTGCAACACAACAGAAATTGTTCTTGACCCTTTCCCAAACAAGCCCTGGTTTTCACGTGTCTGCAGTACAAGTCTTTTGAAAACACTGTGGGAAAAGGAGAAATTGCTTGTAATGAGCAATTTCTCCTTTTCCCACAGTGTTTTCTACCTGTTTTGAGACCGTTCTGCCATTTTCATCAAATTTAAAATTGTCGTCTGCAAACGCTTTCAATTTGGACCAGTCCAACATTTGTGGTTTGGGAAAGGGTTAACATCGATTTCTCCCTTAGTCAGTGTATTATGATATGCGTCAACCATTTACCACACAATCTCCAGCTGAAGGCTTTTGAAAATATAGTGGGAAAAGATAAAATTGCTTTTCAACAGCATTTTTCATTTTTCCACAATTTTTTCTACACCTCAAATGCAAACCATACTGTTTGAGTGGCATTTATATTAATTAGTTGTCTACAAATGTATTTGAGCCATGCTCTGGCAAAAGGGGGCCTAATGCATCTCTTGTGATGCATTATACCAAGCAGGTCATCTCATGATCATGGATACATAGGTCCATTTTGTCTAACAACCAACTGAATCATGAGGTAAACTGATCCTTGGACATGTAGAAAATTGACCAATAGCAAAAAGTTTGGCCCAGGTCAGCCTGCACAGATTGGGCAGGCTGACCAGGTTCGATACTTTTTGCAGATGTATTAAGCCCCCTTTTCACAGAGCATGGCTCATTTGAATTGGTCAGGTTAAAAATATCTGTTAAAACCTGTTTGGTATAGAGTTGGTACTACCTATATATCTATGAAAATTAATACTGTTTCAGTATATAACTGATGGAGGCTCACTGAAGAACTGTATAGAGGAAATGAAAATAATGCTCAATTCACCCATAAAGGCCTTTACAAAACCAGGGACAGACTCTAAAGACTCCCCGACTTCCCCAGGTGCTGGGAATGAGGTAGAGAACACAGTACAAGAGGGAGATTTACCTGGCCAGTTCACCAGATTAATGACCAAAGGTACATTAACCCTTTACCAGACGACAAAATTTTCGCCTTGTCCAAATTGAAAGCATTTGCAGACAACAATTTCAATGTGGCTCAAATGGTGCAATTTTTCTTTGATAGGGTAGAAAACATTGTGGGAAAAGGAGAAAATGCTGGTTACCAGCATTTTCTCCTTTTCCCACAATGTTTTCAAAAGGCTTCTTTCGCAGGGGCGTCAAAAGGTGGCATTGTGCCGTAAAGGGTTAAACAAAGAAATTTCATATGGCTCAAAAAAAAAATTTCTTTTTGCTGTTGATAATGGACAATTTTACAGGAGTTTTTTTTTTGCTTTTTTTTTTTCCACAAACCAGGAGCAGTCATGAATACTGCAAATACAAACTAGCACTTTTCATTATTGGTAGAATGTAAAATCTTACAAAAACCTTGTGTACACTCTAAAGGCCACATTTTCAGTCCAGTACTCATGAAACTTGGTCAGAATGCTTGTCTGGATGAAATCATGGATGAGTTGGAAATTGGGTCACATTGGATGGGTCACGTTGGGTCAAAAAGTAGGTCGGGGGGCCACGTCTTAGAAAAACCTTGCGTGCACATTTTCAGCCTGCTTCCCATGAAACTTGGTGAGAGTGTTTGGATGAAATCTCAGACCAGTTTGAAATTGGGTCATGTTGGATCAAAAAGTAGGTACTTTGGCCAAATCTTAGACGAACCTTGTATGCTCTCTAGAGGCCACATATTTAGCCTGATACTCATGAAATTTAGTCAGACTATTTTTCTTGATAAATTCTCTGAAAAGTTTGAAATTTGGTCGCATTGAGCCAAAATGTAGGTCTTAGGGCCAAATCTTAGAAAAACCTTGTGTGCACTCCAGAGGCCACATTTTTAGCCTGATTCTCATGAGACTTGGTCAGAATGTTTGTCTTGATAAAATCTCAGACCGAAATTTGGTCAGAAGGTAGGTCTTAGGGCCAAATCTTAGAAAAACCTTATGTGCACTCTAGAAGCTACATTTTCAGCCTGATACTCGTGAAACTTAGTCAGAATGCATGTCTGGGTAAAATCATGGACAGGTCTGAAATTGGGTCACGTCTGGTCAAAAAGTAAGTCACTGGGCGAAATCTTAGAAAAAACTTGTGTGCACTCTAGAGGTCACATTTTCAGCCTGATACTCATGAAACTTGGTCATACTGTTTTTCTTGATAAGTTATCAGACTAGTTCGAAATTTGGTCACATCGAGTCAAAAAGTACGTCATAGGGCCAAATCTCAGAAAAAACTTGTGCGCACTGTAGAGTCCACATTTTGAGCCAGATTCAAAATTCAAAATATGTCAAATCGGTCAAAAACTAGATCATTTATACTTACATGTTTTGCATCATGACCACGATCTTTTCAGCTTTATCAGTCCTTGATGACCATACTCATGTGAGCTCTTCAGAGCCAATGGCCCTCTGTGTCGTCTGCGTTTTTGTGAAAAAAAAATATGGCATTTTATACTACCTCTGTCATTACTGAAGAGATTTAATTCAAACTCGGACTATTAACTATCAAAACGGGAACCCATACAACAGGGGCAAGTAATCATCAAAACATTTTTGACAGAGTTATGTCTCTTTTTTAGCCTTACAATTTTCACTGAAAATCAACCCTATTTCTAAAAGAATTTTCACTGAAAATCAATTTATTTCAAAAAGCAACAGCAGCCGAGTTGGCACCCACATGTGGTGCTCTTGTTTTACAGAAACAATGGAGTCTGTCTTGGGAAAGGGTAGAAAAAGTTGTGAAAAAAGAAAATGCTGGTTACCAACATTTTCTATTTTTTCCACAACTTTTTTTGAATGCATTCATCCTCTGGGTTGGGAATAAATAAATAATTGTCTAGTAAAAGTTTAACACTTTCAATGAAAATTATCAAGAGTTCATTTTGTGTTTCAGTGTACTCTCAGCTTATGTTGGCCAATTCCAATGATAATGAAGGACTGACCATGTTTCTTCAGCTTATTGATAAGTGTATCAATCATGTGGTAGGTAAAGCCTTTTTATAGCCATTGCAAACGAGTACTAATGCTTAACCCTTTCCCAAACGACAAATTTTAGTCCCTCCCAAATTGAAAGCATCTGCAGATGACAAATTTGAAAGTGGTACATATGAACTTAAGGTCTTTTGACAGGATAGAAAACATTGTGGGAAAAGGAGAAAATGCTGGTTACCAGCATTTTCTCCTTTTCCCACAATGTTTTCAAAAGGCCTCTTCCTCAGGGATGTGAAAACACTGGATTGTTTGGTAAATGGTAAACTCTTTACCAAAGGACAAAATTTTTGACTGGTCTGAATATTGAAAGCATTTGCAAATGATAAAAAATAATTGTGACTGAAAATTGAAATTTGTTTTTGGAAGGGTAGAAAACATTGTGGGAAAAGGAGAAAATGCTGGTAACCAGCATTTTTTTTCCTTTTCCTACAATGGTTTCTAAAAGCTTATTCCTCAAGGTTGGCCAAGACCCGTAGCTCAGTCGGTAGTGTACAGGACTTGAGAACAGGAGGTCGTTGGTTCGATCCCCGGCTTGGCCAGTTTCTTTCCGAGGATTGATGATAGTCATTGCAACAGGATTCATTCCTCTCTGACTGCTGACCATTGTTTCGACGATGTTTATGTGGGAAAGCAGCCAGTGGCTTGGAAAGAATATTGTGCCAAACACTGGTAAAAGAAACTCCAGGAAAGCATGGATAGGTGCACTGGCCGCCACAATATAACTGAAATAATGTTGAAAACGGCGTTAAACACCATACAATCAATCAATCTCAGGGTTGATAAAAGTCGGGATTGTGTGGTAAAAAGTTAACGGGGGAGGGAGGCGATTCCAGTAGCGCAGGTAGTAGCTTATAGGGGGTTGCTGTTTCGAATCACTGACTCCACCAATTTTTGTCCAAAAATTGATGACAGTCATTGCATTTCTTTTTCACTGCTGATCATTGTTTTAATGATGGTTGTGTGGGAAAACAGTAAGTGGCTTGGGAAGAATATTGTGTGAAGTACTGGTAAAAGAAACTCCAGGATAGCATGGGTAGGTTCACTCGCTAATCCGATATAACTGATATAAAGTTGAAAACAGCATTCAACACTATACAAATGAACAGCTCTTAGAAGGCACAATCCTGAGTTTTATCAACCCCAAGGAAAAGAGGTTTTGAAAACATTGTCGGAAAAGGAGAAGTGCCGGTCACCAGCATTTTCTTCTATTCTTAGAATGTTTTCTATCCT
The DNA here is from genome assembly GCA_945859785.2 of Tridacna gigas. NCBI lineage: Eukaryota > Metazoa > Mollusca > Bivalvia > Cardiida > Cardiidae > Tridacna > Tridacna gigas. The sequence goes on from OX244029.2 coordinate 37,196,038, forward strand.
TTCAAAGATGAATTTCATAATTAGTGTAACACTTGATTTGTCATCAGCAAATGCTTTCAGTTTAGACGAGTCTAAAATCTTGTTGTTTGTAAAGTGTTTATAAAACTCCAGTTAACTTTTTACAACACCACAAAATTTTAGACTTGTCCAAGTTCAAAGCGTTTGCAGACAACAAATCAAAGGTGGCTCAAATGATAAATTTGCCTTTTATTGAGTAGAAATCATTGTGGGAAAATGAGAAAATGCTGGTTTCCAGCATTTTCTCCTTTTTTTCGAAATGTTTTCAAAAGCTTTCTGTCTCAAAGTTGTTAAAACTAGAGATTGTGTGGTAAAGGGTTAACGTATGACGGGTGCTGTCAGTGTAAACATTATACCCTATCTAGAGAATGATTAGGCACTGCTTCTTTTAGCTTGGAAAAGAAAATTTGCATTGAGTAAAGTTGATATATATCTTTTGTGCAGAGCTCCAGATAAGAGGGAGTGATAGTATTCTAAATCTATTATTTCTCTTCCAAACCCTATGTTGTGGGTACTCATTAGAATCGTCTCGATGAGACGATTCTAATGAGTACCCACAACATGGGGTTTAGTGGAGAGTGATTAATATTTTTAATTTTGAAATCAGAATCACTCCCTCTATCTGGAGCTCTGTTTTGTGGTTAATATATCATTGGTTGTGGTCACAGTTAAATCACAAGTCAGTGTCATTTAAGTTACAGTGCTTGTTCACTGATAGCAGATACATATGGGCAATAACTGGCAAAAGGGCATTAAATGCATTTCTGATGCATTATACCAAAGAAGTTATGATACAACTGTGGATCCATAATACCAGTTTTATCTAACATCTGACTGAATCGTGGGGTAGACTAGTCCATGCACATGCAGAAAATTTACCAATAACAAAACATTTTGATTCAGGTCAGCCTGCGCAGACTGCACAGGCTGACCTTGGTTCCGGGTGCATTAAACCCCCTTTTCAGAGAGCATGGCTTAAATAGTGTTAATTAGAATTGTTATTTCTTATCACTTTTTACAGGCTTTTACTCAAAAGCAGAAGAAGCTTCTAGATTCTTTCAAGCAACAAGCAAGAAAAATCTGGCAACCTGCTCCATACAAATATGGATATGACAAGAAACCACGGCCTTAGTAAGGACTTTTATTGCTCATGTTACTTTAACCCTTTACCGCACAATGATGCCTTTTAACAACCCAGAGAAAGAAGCCTTTTGAAAACATTGTGAGAAAAGGAGAAAATGCTGGTAACCAGCATTTTCTCCTTTTCCCACAATGTTTTCTACCTTATCAAAGAAAAATTGCACCATTTGAGCCACATTGAAATTGTCGTCTGCAAATGCTTTCAATTTGGACAAAGCTATAATTTTGTTATCTGGTAAATGGTTAAAGAGATGAAACTTGGTAGCACAGTTTGGGCCTTGTGTGCCCAGTGGTAAAGTGTAGGGTTTGTAACTTTGAGGCCCCATGTTTGAGCCTCACTAGAAGCTTTGGGGTTTTTGTGGGATTGTCCTTGGCAAGACACTTAAGGGTCCTAGCTTATTACTGGTGAATCCAAGGACATAAATGAATATGTCTGAAATAATGTTGAATTTGGCATAAAACACCATTCAGTCAACCAATCAATCCTTTACACATTGGTTTTCCACAAGGCTAGTAATCAAGGAGTTGTGAGCTTGAATCATGCCTTGGTCTGAGGGACAATGAAATTTTCGGCTTTTCCAAATTGAGCAGATTTGCAAACAGAAAATCAAATTAGACACCTGTGACTGTCTTTGATAGGGTAGGTAGAATTATGGGAAAAGGAGATCTTGGATCTACACTGTCTTCTTAGTTAGTCAAGCAACTTTCCCACTTTTGGTGAATTGTGTTTTCAGCTGTCGAAAGACGTTGAAGTAATGCATTCAGTGCTGAAAGAGTTCATATTAACTCTTTCACTACTAATGACGACTTAACTACCTTTTGCGGACAGTGTAGATCAAGATCAGACTGCACAGAACACTTTCTTTCTCCTTTTCCCACAATGTTTTCAAAAGGCTTCTTTCCCGGGGGAGTCAAAAGGCGGCATTGTGCGGTAAAGGGTTAAACCCATTTTTTTTGCCAGAGCATGGCTCAGATTAAATGTGACTCGAAGGATGGAGTATTTCCATGAAATGGTAGAAAATATTGTGAGAAATGAAGAAAATGCTGGTCACAGATCAATACTGAATGTTGAAAGTTTATTGAGTGGCTTTAACAGCCTAAAAGTTAATCAGTGATGTAGATATTTACATTTTTTACTTGAACAGCTGGGGAAATACCTTTCCTGGTGGAGGTGTTTATAACAGCCGCCCAACACAGTGGTCAGGGGTCAGGACATCACCCAAGCTTACAACCCAAAGTGGAACCCATTGGAGTTTTGGTGCCAAACGGAACTTTGTGGGTGGTGTTGGGGTTGCAGGCAACGGAATGAGCTATGGGACAGGACATATGCCTCTTCATAGAAACAACTCACATAACACTGCCATTTTCTCCAGACCAAACTTTATTGAGGTATGAGGCTAGAAATGTAACCTGAGAGAGTCATTTGTTTCATTACTGCTATTTTAATACTTTAAAAAGGAAGCCATTTAAATTTTTATGATCTCTCCAAATCACAAAAAGTGATTTATTACTGAATTAAGTAAGGCGATAACTGGCAAATCATCAGTACAGAAGAAAAACAAAAGTGAGAAAAAAACTATGTTTCAACAGTATTTCCTTAATGGGCTACATCACCATTTTTAGATTTTGCACCTCACATTTGCAAAGGCTTATAGGAATGTCACTTGATTAATTAACCTTTTACCGCACAGTGACGCCTTTTGACGCCCCTGGGAAAGAGGCCTTTTGAAAACATTGTGGGAAAAGGAGAAAATGCTGGTAACCAGCATTTTCTCCTTTTCCCACTATGTTTTCTACCCTATCAGAGAAAAACTGCACCATATGAGCCACACTGACATTGTCATCTGCAAATGCTTTCAATTTGGACAAGGCTAAAATTTTGTCGTCTGGTAAAGGGTTAATGGGCTACATCTCCATTTTTAGATTTTGCATGTCACATTTGCAAAGGCTTTTGGGAATGTCACTTGATTAATTAAAGCACCTATGACATGCATTGGTAATCAAATCAGTACAATGACATCATGTTTCATGCAATAAATATGCAATAAATAGAGATGGAGTTACTGATTGTAAACTGACCATACCGCTATTTGAACAGTCCCAAATTGCACCTTTTTACTGAATGTAGCTTTATAGTTTCTATATTACAAAGAAAGAATACATCCAGTTGTATTAATTTGTGTTTTACAAGAAGTTTTGATTTACACCATAAAAACTAAGTAGTCCCCATCAAACCACATGTGTGGCATGTGACTTTGTAATTTATCTTTGTGAAATATGGACGATCATAACGTAAATGTTAGGGGTGCTCTGGAAAAAAAGGTTTAATACATCTTTTAACCCTTTCCCAAACAAGCCCTGGTTTTCACATGTCTGCAGTACAAGTCTTTTGAAAACACTGTGGGAAAAGGAGAAATTGCTCGTAACGAGCAATTTCTCCTTTTACCACAGTGTTTTCTACCCTTTTTGAGACCTTTCTGCCATTTTCATCAAATTTAAAATTGTCGTCTGCAAACTCTTTCAATTTGGACCAGTCCAAAATTTGTCGTTTGGGAAAGGGTTAAATGCATCATACCAAGCAAGTATATACATCTTGGATCCATTTTGTAAAAAAAAATACAATCATGTGGTAGAATGGCCCTTTGAGTATGAGATACAAAAGATTTACCAAAAGCAAAAGGTTTCAACCCATATCAATCTGCTTGTATTGCACAGGCTGACCCGAGCCAATACTTTTTGCAGATGCATTAATTTTTTACCAAATGACAAATTTTAGACCAGTCCCAATTGAAAGCTTTTGCAGACCACAAAATAAATGTTCCCAAAAATTGAAAATCATTTTGGGAAGAGTAGAAAAGATTGTGGGAAAAGGAGAAAATGCTGGTTACCAGCATTTTCTTCTTTTCCCGCAATGTTTTCAGAAGGCTTTTCCCTCGGGGTCATTAAAAGTCAGGATTGTGTGGTAAATGGTTAAACCTTCTACTCAAGAGAGAGTGGTTCATTTAGGTTTAAAACACAACTGTGAAGACCCTCTGAAAACCTTTCTTTTCAGAGGTGGTTGCGATCAGATTTGTTTGGTAATTTTCATAAAAACAACAGTAGCCAGTGGCTTGGGAAGATTATTGCGAAAAGAACTGTTAAGGTACTCTATGAAAACATGGATAGGTGCACAAGCCACCACTACATAACTGAAATGATGTTGAAAATGGCATGAAACAGTATACAAACAAGCAAACCAAATAAGATGTGGTATCCGTGGTTGAGCGTTGGCCTCGTAACCGTAAGGTCTCGAGTTCGATACCCAGGAGCAGCATCAACTTTGGGACTGTTCATTGGCTCACATATTCGGCACGAGTACTGCTGTATTCCCAGGAAGCAGAATCAAGAGAGATTAGTTTAGGTTCCAAGAACTTGTTTCTCAATCGATGTAAAATGAATATGTTTGAAATAAAGTAAGATATAATAAGATATGAATGAATGACCTGGTGCAATGATGTGAATGAAATATTATTAAAATAGCAAAGAACACCTTTCAAACAAACTTTGCAATTTACCAACATATTATTGTGTTAAAAAGCATGTTGTTGCAGATATATGTCAGAATGAGTCGGTATAAATTGGCATGATGATGACGTTGTTACAATATTGACCGAATGACTGTATTTTTTCTTGTGTAGCAACAACCAGTGAAGCAACAGGTGACACGAACCCAATCAGCACCGCTGGGGTCTCATGCGATGATGTTTGGTAATTTGGCTGGAAATGACCAGTCTGCCACAGACACAGAGATCAATGCCAGACTGGATTCTCTCTGTAGAAGTGTGACTGAATGTGCTCTGGGAAGTTCAGGTAATATATTAGGGGTTTGAGTAATTGTGAACATTTTTGTTGTTCTTTAACTCTTTTACCAAACCACAGAATTTTAGACTTGTCCAAATTGCAGGCAACAAAATAAATCTGACACAAAAATTTGAATTTGTTTTAGATTGTGTAGAAAACATTGTGGGAAAAGGAGAAAATGCTGGTTACCAGCATTTTCTTCTTTTTCCACAATGTTTTCAATAGCTTTCTTTCTCAGGGTCCTGAAAAGCCGGGATTGTGTGGAAAGGGTTAACTCTTTACCAACTGACCAAAATTTTAGACTTGTTCAAATTTAAAGCATTTACAGACAACAAAATAAATGTGACTCAGAACTGAAATTCGTTTTGGGAAGGGTAGAAAACATATTGGGAAAAAGGAGAAAATTCTGGTTACCAGCATTTTCTCCTTTTTCCACTATTTTTTCAAAAGCCTCCTTTGTTAGGGTTGTTAAAACTCAGGATTGTGTGGTAAAGGGTTAATTTTTTCCATTTTGTTACTTTGGAAATAAAAATCTAAAAGTTGTAGAAATCTTTCCCAGACATTTGAATTTTGCCCTTTGCTGTATTGGTTTACACTTGCAGACAATGAATCACTTGTGACCTAACTCTTTACCAACTGGCAAAATTTTAGACTTGTCCAAATTGAAAGATTTACAGATGACAAATAAATGTGACTCAAGAACTGAAATTTGTTTTGGGAAGCGAAGAAAACATGATGGGAAAAGGAGAAAATGCTGGTAGCCAACATTTTCTCATTTTTCCACTATGTTTTTTAAAAAAATCCTTTGTTAGGGTCGTTAAAACTCAGGAATGTGTGGTAAAGGGTTAAATAATGGGATTTGTGAAGGTTTAGTAAAAATTGTATCAAAGGAGAAAATGATGGTTATCATCATTTTCTCCCTTTCCCACTATGTTTTCCAGAACCTTATTTCCCCGGAGTCGTTAAAGCATGTGATTATATCATAGAGTAGAGGAATGAGGTTTTCCCCTTGCAAAATCCTGAAATGTTTATTGAAATTGGTGCAGCTATAACTGTCAAAGCTCTATAGAAATAATAGAAAAATCAGCAAAAAATATGCTAACCAGTAGGCACTGTTGGACTATCAGGTTCTTGCCTAATTTGGACGATTAAACAATACACAATATGATTTATCAATTCTAATGATTGAGACTTGCCATTTTGTCCTGGCCAATCAGATGGCTTGTCTCAAAATTTCAAATTAGAGAACAGTTTTGTATCAATGTTGATAATAGTGTCAGGAATATAAGGATAGATGCACTGTCTGGCTTGAAATCACTGAGACGGTTGAAACACCATAGTATGCCAAATGAATGATGGACAATTCATGTGTAATGTTATACGTGTGAACTAAGCTGTGTGAAAAGGGGGTTTAATCCATCTTCAAAAAATATCGACCAGTGTCAGCCTGCGCAGTTTGCATAGGCTGACATGGATCAAAACTTTTTGCTATTTGTAGATTTTCTGCATGTCCAAGGACCATTCTTCCGCATGATTCAGTTGGTTGTTAGACAGAATGGATTTTATGGATCCATAATTAAGAGATGACTTGCTTGGTATAATGCACCACGGAGATGGATTAAACCCCCTTTTGCCAGAGCATGGGTCATATAGCTTCACCCAGAGTTGTCTCGTTTCTTTTCACAGATAACAGTGAGCGGGGCTCCGGGTTCTGAAGATCTGCCATACTTGTTTTAGATTGGAGACAGCTGTGTATTAAATCTGTATCCGTATTCACCAACCATTCTTAAGAACGTTCTTAGACTTATTCTTCAAGATTTTCCAAGTTTGAAAGTAACACAACTTCTGATTGGCTAAACCATATGGTTTAGCCAATCAAAAGGTGTGTTACTTTCAAATTTGGAAAATTTTGAGGTACTAGACCAAGAATGTTCTTAAGAATGGTTGGTGAATACGGACCCTGTATTGTTAATTAACCCTTAGAGTGCCGAATAAACCTGCCAGACATTTTCATCCTAGAAGTACAACCCAAATAATTGCAATTTCATGGTTGCTTTTGTCTACAGTGATTCGGCATAGCGGACAATGTAGATCAAAGATCAGGCTGCACGTTTTGTGCAGCCTGATCTTGATCTACATTGGCCTCAAATGCAACTATAGTCGTGAAAGGCGCTTTAAGGGTTCCATGCTTTCTTGACTGAACACTTGAAACATTGGTTGTTTCTTGTGTTGTCGTTTGTAATATTTTCAGTCACAAAATATGTAGAAATCTTACATATCGATCGTTTGTACTGTTCTAAGCTAATTATATGAGATGAACCGTCAGAGGGCCACATGTACAAATATACAGAAGTTACATCTCAGAATGGTGAAAAAAATGTTAAAGCAAGACTGGAATGTTGCATTTTCTAGGCTGTTTTTCACCAGAATATTTGCAACATAAAAAAGTGTAGATTTAAAATTTGGCTATATTTTGCACAGTCTGATCTTGGATCTGCACTGGCTCTGTGCCAATTTTAGTTGTGATAGGCCCTCTAAGGTTTAGAGCAGAAAGGGGATAAGTGTATATTTTAAAAAAAAAAAAAAAGGCATGTAACTGTTTGTTGCATTCACTACATGTGTTATTAGTTGAATTTGTTCTTTGTTATATGTTAAGGATGTTTGTTTCATTTGAGCGTTTGTGTTTCTTTTTATAATTCTCATTGTTTTTAAGTCTTTTCCTGGTTAAAAAAGTATTTTGGTGTATCAGAAGAACCAAAAAAATTCAAAATGAGGTTAGGTAAGTTGAATTGTTTATCTGAAAGACAGGTCAAAGCTCAGAAAAAGATGAGGGTGGAGAGATAGGTCAAAGGTCAGGGCTGACAATGTCAATGGTATTTAGTTGCTGTCTAGCTGGCTTTTGTTGTTACATATAATATACTTTCCACCTTTCCTCGCATTCTGATGGTTGAGACTTTTTGTTAACCCTTGTAGTTTTGAACCTGGATTTAACTGCTTATTTGGACAGTATTGTTCAGGATCAGACTGTACATAACATGCTGCATGATCTGTGATCTTCACTGTCCACTTCTTTCCCAGATACTCTGACTGACAATAACAGTCATGAAATTGCAAGATCTGTGTCTTTAGTACTGACTTAGAATGTCCTTTGCATTTATTTAGCACTATATTGGTTGACATTTATCCAGTCACGTTCATGTATCTGAGCCATGTTCTGGCAAAAGGGGGCTTAGTGCATCCCCATGATCCATGATACCAAGCAAGTCATTACATAATTGAGGATCCATAAAATCCATTATTTCTAACATCTGACTGAATTGTGAAGTAGACTGGTCCTTCGACATACAGAAAGTTGAGCAATTGCGAAAAGTTTCGGCCCAGGTCAGCCTTGGTGGACTGCGCATGCTGACCTGGGTTGATACTTTTTGCAGATGCATTAAGCCCCCTTTTCACAGAGCACAGCCCATCTGTATTGGGAAAAATTTTTCACAGTGGAACTTATATAGCTTCTCTTGGTTTGAATTTTGATGCAAAGTTTTTTTCACGTAAAGGATGATATAAGGAAGTAGAAATAAATTTTCAACTCTTTACACCCGCCCAGGCAGCTCAGTGGTAAGTGTATATGACTCGTGACCTGTTGGGTGTGAGTTCGATACCCGGTTGAGGCAAACTTCCTCTCCGGCCATTTTTTTGCCTCTCACCTCAGATGCATGTGAGAAAAGTAATCAGTGACTTGGAAAGAAAGTTGTGTCGGTACTGCTATGAGAAAGCCAGGAAACACTGACCACGATGATATGACCCAAAGCTGTTAAAACAGCTTAAACTCCAATACAAACAAACAATACAATCAACTCTTTTCCCTCCGAACCAAGTTTGAGCAGAAGAAACATTCCTGTGAAAATAAGGGAAGTCCCAAAGAAAGGTTTGATAAATGACATGTGACAATATTGAATTAAATGATATTTGCCTATGAGAAGCAGTTTCTCTTTTTGCCTTAATGTATTTAAAAGTGGTATTCAGGGTCCATATTCACCAACCATTCTTGAGAATACTCTTAGTCTTATTCTCCAGGATTTTCTAAATTTGAAAGTAACACAACTCCTGATTGGCTAAACCATTTGGTTTAGCCAATCAGAAGTTGTGTTATTTTCAAATTTAGAAAATCTTGGAGAATAAGGCTAAGAATATTCTTAAGAATGGTTGGTGAAAATAGAATGTTATGCATTAATTAGACATCCATGTATGATAGTGGGGAAAATCTCTTCTGAAAAAAATTAAAGAAATAAACCTTGCATTTTTTTTTCTCACTATCTATTTTTATCTCCGTTTTAGGGTACAGCTTTGTTAGGATATTAGTACATAAAGGTAATTTATACATTTGCTATTGTTGATATTTGTTATTTTCTTTTGCTGTTATATTCATAGGAAAAAGTGTTTTTCAAGGATATGGATAAACCTGCCAAGTGTGGTTATTTGATCAACCCTTTACCAAATAAACTTGTGTTTTAACCCTTTTACCAGACAACAAAATTAGACTGGCCCAAATTAAAGGAATTGCAGACGGCAAATTGCAGGTGGCCCAAATGATGAAATTTGTCCTTGAAAGGGTAGAAAATATTGTGTGAACAGGAGAAAATGCTGGTTACCAGCATTTTCTCCTTTCCCACAATGTTTTAACTCTTTACCATACAATCCCGAATTCTAACGACCTTGTGAAAGAAGCCTTTTGAGAACATTGTTGAAAAAGGAGAAAATGCTGGTAACCAGCATTTTCTGCTTTTCACACAATGTTTCGTACCCACCCCAAAACAAATTTTAATTTTTAAGTCACATTCAATTTGTCTTCTGCAAATGCTTTCAATTTGGACTAGTCCAAAATTTTGTTGTTTGGTAAAGAGTTAAAAAGCATTCTTTGTCGGGGTCAGTAAAAGTGGGCATTGTGTGGTAAAGGGTTATTGACCTTTAAGAGATAGCTTTTGAAAAAAATCAAGGGAAAAGGAGAAATTGCTGGTAACCACCATTTGAGACAGTTTTAATATCATCCACAATATTGCTTTCAAAATGCACAAGTCTGAACTTTTGTTATTTGGTAAAGAATAAGAAAGAAAAAGGTGTATTTCAATAAGTATTTTATTCTTTGTTACTAAATGAATCAAGAGCATAAATAAAATCATGTATCCGTTATGACTAGTTCCAAGCTTTTGATTATGTGACCACCATTTCTGTTATTACTTATGAACATTGATGTGGAACCGGGCGCCAAGGAGGAGAATTGTAGAAATCTAAATTTCAGGGTATTAAATTGTTAAAGAATCGACTTTCATAAAACACCTCACATGTTTGTTTTCAGACCTTTTTTTGTTCACTTTGATGTATTATTTTTTTTGTATTTTTGTGCTTAACCCTTTACCACACAGTCCAAACTTAGAAAGACCCCGAGATCACATGCTTTTGAAAACATTGTAGGAAAAGGAGAAAATGCTGGTAACCATCATTTTCTCCTTTTCCCACAATACTTTCTATCCTATTAAAGACAGATATTGTCATTTGAGCTGCATTCAATTTGTCCTCTGCAAATGCTTTCAAGTTTGTTTAGTCCAAAATTTTGTTGTTTGGTAGAGAGTTAAATCTTGACCCATCACTGTAGAAATGCAAATGTGACTGCTTCTGTTGTTGACACATTTGGAAAACATTGTGTGAATAGAAGCAATTTGCTTGTATCAAGCACTTGCTTCTTTTCCAAAATGGTTTTCATACTTCTGAAAAATGTAATTCCCTTTCCTTCAAATGTTTTGGCTTTTGTGTGATTTGTTTGTGCCATTTGTGAAGCTTTTGGTAGGTTTAGAAATAGCACTGTACAGTAAAGGGTTTGGCAAATATCATTAAGTTTTAGCAAACAGAATTAACTTATTTATAGGTTTTAACCCTTTACCAAATGACAACATTTTAGACTGGACCAAATTGAAAGCATTTGCAGACGACAAATTAAGCAAAGCTTAAATGGTGATTTATCTATTGGATAGGGTAGAAAACATTGTGGGAAAAGGAGAAAATGCCGGCTTTTTTTTCAGGGTCATTAAAACTCAGGATTGTGTGGTAAAGAGTTAACCTATTTTCTGACATATCTTTGAGTTTTAATGCCTTTGCTATAGACTATACTTGAAAATAATGTGGAAGAAGAATAGAAAAAAAAAAAAAAGAAATAGCTCTCACTTTAAGCAATTATCCATTTCTCAACAATGTTTTCTTTACCATTAAACCCTTATAGTGATAAACCTGAATATGATTGGTTATATAGACAGTGTGGAGTATGATCAGACAGCATTGAATGTAGTCTTATCTTGGATTTACACTTTTCCCTTCTTTTTTCCCATTTTTCTGACAAAAACAGCTGTGAAATTGCAAAGCCTGCATCTTTAGTACTGACTGAGAATGTTTGCTTCATTTAGTAAGCACTATAAAGGATTATCCTTAAAGTACCTTTTACATGTCCAGCTATAGTTACCTTTGCAGCCAGTATAGATCAAGGTAATTATTGGTGAAGTCTGATCTTTGATCTACACTGTCCCACTTTATTGAGACATTCTTGACAAAAAAAAAAAATATGATTTTGCAACCACTCTGGTCTTATTTCTAGATTGAAAATGTCTTGGGTTTATTGGGCTTTCTAAGAGTTAATAATGTGTCTATCATTTGTTAATAATTGGCCAACTCTGGTAGCTCAGTTGTTTATGCAATGGCTAGTTACTAAAATGTCATAAGGTTTGAATTCCAGATCAGCAAACTACAAGGATTAATGATTGCTGTTTGGATTTTGACAGTGTTTAATCTTTACCACACACTCCTGAGTTTTAAAGACTGAAGAAGATGGTTTTGGAAAACATTGTGGGAAAAGGAGAATGCTGGTAACCAGCATTTTCTCCTTTACCTACAATGTTTTCTATCTTGTCAAAGACAGAAATCATCATTTGAGGTACATTCAAGTTGTCGTCTGCAAATGCTTTCAATTTGGTTGAGTGGAATTTTTTTATTTTTGGAAAAGAGTTACGAATGACAGCATTATGTGACCTTGAAAGAGTGTTTTGTTTGAAATGCTGGTTAAAGAAAACTAAGGAATACATTGATAAGTGTTCAGGGCCTTAGTAATTTGACTGAAGTAATGTTGAATATGGTGTCTAAAAAAACACTTTTCTGATTGGCTTTGCATTGCCATAAATACATTTGAAAGTAGCAAGGAACATCATTTTAGCTACCAAACTTGTTCTGTACTTGACATTTAAAAAGAAAAAAGACAGAAAAACAGCTTTGTTAAAAGCTACCAAATGGCAAAATTTTAGACCTGTCCAAATTGAAAGCATTTGCAGGTGGCAAATTAAATGTGACTTAATGATGGAACTTGTCTGTGACAGAGTAGAAAACATTGTGGGAAAAGGAGAAAATGCTGGTCACCAGCATTGTTTCCTGTTCCCACAATGTTTCCAAATTGCCTCTTTCTCAAGGTCATTAAAAATCGAGATTTTTTGGTAAAAGGTTAATTGTACTTGTCACAGTTGAATTCTCCTTTTCCAAAATTTTTTTTTTCATCTAAGAGGCATGTGCGTTAGCACTCTAAAAAAACATTTCGGAAAAGGATAAATTGCTTGTCATGAGTAACTCTTCTTTTACCACAATGTTTACATGCTAAAATGGTCTCTCTATTGTTTCAATTCTACTTTCCTTTTTATAAGTCAGTGTGGTGAATGGGCTGAAATCAGAAGGACAATTATAACAGATATCAGTAGAGCAGATTTTTTTCCCCTTGTATGATTATTATTTCTATCATTTGTATAGTTAGTTTAACTGCAGAGCAGTGTGTGTAATTTTATTGAATAAAATATTATAAAGAATAAATTGATAGTTATGTTTGAAGTACAGGTGAGGATGATAGTTGACAAATGGATAGTTGATAGTCAGTTTTCACCCCTTTTCTTAACTCTTTATCAGACAACAAAATTTTAGACTGGCTCAAATTTCAAAGCATTTGCAGACGACAAATTAAAATATGGCACAAATGATAGGATTTGTTTCTGAAAGATTAGAAAACATCATGGGAAAAGGAGAAAATGCTGGTTACCAGCATTTTCTCCTTTCCCCATAATGTTTTCAAAAGTTCTTATTTTCCAGAAGCTTTAAAACTCGTCATTGTGTGGTAAAGAGTTAACTCTTTCCCAACGAACAAAATTCTAAACTTCCCAAATTTAAAGCATATGCATGAAACAACTTTGATGTTGCTCAAATAATGAAGGATGTTCCTTAACCCTTTACCACACAATCCCTAATTTTAAGGACCCTGAAGGAGATGGTTTTTGAAAAATAATGTGAGAAAAGGAGAAATTGCTGATAGCCAGCATTTTCTCCGTTTCCAATAATGTTTTCTACTCCAAAAAAAACTTAAGTTGATTATTATCAATTTCCTTTGTCCAGAAGCTCTCAATTTGGAAGATTCTACAACTTGCTGTTTGGTAAAGAGTTAAAGAGTGAAAAGATCGTGGGAAAAGGAAAAAAAATGTTGGTCATGCTGGTTTAGGTTATCAGAATTTTCTTCTTTTCCCAAAATGTCTTCAGAAGTTGGCAGGGTTGTTAAAATGCTTGGACTGTTTGGTAAAGAGTAAAAATGTATGGAATGGAGGTGATAGATGTTATGATGGACTTCATTTCACTTATCCTTGTGGTTGGAGTAGCCAAGACCCTTCAAACAATCCTGGTTTTACGGCCCTGAGGACTTTACTTTTAAAACCCATAACCAGACGACAAAATTATGGACTTGTTCATATTAAAAGTATTTGCAGACGAGAAAACATCTCTAAAGGGTTCTAAAGGGTTGAAGGAAAAGGGAAAAAAAAAGCTGGTTAGCTCGACTGTTTTCAAGGTACTGCCATAGCCCTGGTGCAAAAACTATGACATTTTATAATATCTCTGTTATTGCTGTAGATATTTGCTTCAAACTTGGACAAGTTGTTAATTATCAAAGAGGGAACCTATACAACAAGGGCAGGTAACCATCAAAGTATTTTTGACAAGAGTTCTGCCCCTTTTTAGAATCAGTGTGACAATGAACTTCATGAACACTTACTAATTCATTCCCTTCAGCAGACAAGGTTTGGCTAGTCTGTTTTAACCCTACAGCACAAAATCCCGAGTTTTAACGATCCTGAGGAATAAGGGTTTTGAAAGCATTTTGGGTAAAGGAGGAAATGCTGGTTATCAGCATTTTTCTCCTTTTCCCACAAGGTTTTATACCCTTTCAAATATGTCGTTCATCGTTTGATCCACAGTTCTTATGTTGTCTGGTTGCTAATGCTTTCAGTTTGGACTTGTTCAAAATATTGTCATGTGTAAAGGGTTAAAAGAAAATGTCAAAGTATTGTCATAGCACTGCTGTCATTGTGCAAATTTTAGACATTTTGTGATCTCTGTATTATCATAGAAGGAATTTACTTCAAACTTGGGCTAGTTGTGGGGTATCAAAAGGGGAAACCATACCAAAAGGGCAGGTAACCCTAAAAATATTTTCAACAACTAGTAGCACTCTTTGAACTTGGAATTTTCACTGAAAGAACATCTCCGCTAGCCAAGGGTGACAATCACTACATTGCCCTATTCACTATGCAGATCGAGTCAGAATTTGTTATCCCCTCTATAAATTCCTACTGAATTTTGGTATTTATCACCCCTAGACTTTCATCATCGAAAATCAATTAAATGTCGCATGACATAACCCTTTTGGCAAAATCCACACCTGGTGTGACAGCCCATCATCTGGTGTTTGAATCTATCCAAAAACTTCTTTTAACTGATTTGTTACAGTGAATGTTGAAGTAAACCTTGTTTGTCTATATTTTTTTTTGATAACAGACTGCAACCAATGAGTATGTGTATTGAGGGAACTTCAATTTTCATCTCAATAAGCCAAGGGTGAATAGAGCAACATTGTGATTGCCTTGGCTGGCTAGGATGCTGAAAGAGCTGCAACTGCCAAGCATTGGCACCTGCATATCATGGTCTTCTTTTTCCCCAAATGTTAGCCCCCTGACTTGACAAGTTGTCTGCAGGTGGTAACAAGTTGCAGTGAAATGCTATTTATATTCAAATGTGTATGCAGGCATGTTTTTCAGTTCTTATCAAAGAAATGTGCCCTGGCGGATCTTTTTTATCTGTTCAATATTTATTGCCCCAATTTTTTTTTGGCAGGTACAGTCCAACTGTTCAATCCCATAGAGCTCTAATATTACATGTATTTGCTTTTGAAGACTGTCGATCATGATCAAACTTCACAGGATGTGCAGTCTGATATTTGATCTACATCCTCCATTACCTACAGCTATACCAGACCAAAATTGTCATCATTGCCCTAGAAATGAACTGTTATATCATGCAAAAAGTATGATCTTGTTAGCAGCAAAACAGTTAATTTAGTGCTCTTATGGTCCATATTATTCATACTCTAGAGTAGTTTTTAGCTCCACTGGCTGAAGGCCAGGAAACTTCTGTCATGGCCCTTTGTCATTGATGCATCCGTGTGTTAACTACTACCGTACTTCAACATCTTCTCTGAAACTACCAATCCAATTTTGTCAGAACTTCACATAAATGACTCTGCTATGGCCCTATTCAGAATTTCTTCAAGGAATTTGATTCCAACATGATCCTATGGTTGTCATGGCAACAAAACTGAAAAATATTGAAAATTTTTAAAAACCACCCTTTCCAAAAGCTTATTTTGGAACTCTCTACAAGTAGGCCAAAATGATCCTTTGGTTGACCTCTTTCAGATGGCTTGGTGTAAATTTGATACTACAAAGAACATGGCTACTTTTGGTAGCACTTAGTTTCTGGTGATAAAAAGGTATAGTTAAGTTTTACAAATCATGCCATAGAAAATATACTTTTCTGCTACCTAAATTTTGGAAGTCTTCCTATAAAAATACTCCTTGTCTTAATCATTAATATTTGGTGTGAATAATACTTGATCAGATATGATTGTATTCATTGACATCATCTTGGCATGTGAAAAAAGTAGGACAATTTTGGGTTAGGCTTATTTTCTCTTTGAAACTTCATTTCAACACAGGCTTCTGACAGTTGAATGTCTGTGTTATTGCTAACCACATGTATGGTACATTTATTTATAAGGCAGTGGAGCAATACATGGCCAGCATGGCCCTCTTGTTGAATTTTGTCTAATAGACTTGATTATTTGAGGCCATCTGCTAGCAGATGAAATATTTGCAGGACATGGATACTAAAGTTTTTTTGGGGGTATTAAACAAGCTTTGTTCAATTATTCATTTTGAAATAAAAAAATGTACTGGTACATGTAATTTTGATAAATTTCAAGCATTTCAAACATGATATTTGTTCACAAACGATAGTTTTGTAATTCTGCAACTACTTTGTACAGATGTATCTTTACGGTTTGTGTTAGGATAATATTTGTTTTTGTAAGTTATGAAATTATTTTTGTTAATTTGCACCTGAAGTTTTTGTAAAGTTTGTGTACCAATACTATTTTTGAGCAAGAGTGTAAACAAAAGGAAAGATCTGAAAGACAGAGTCTTGAATGCTGTTATTTATTTTTCTGTTTTGTTAGCTCTACTGGCTGAAAGCCAGCAGAGCTTATGTCATGGCGGGGTTTCCGTCGTCCGTCCGTCCGTCTGTCCGTCCGTCAGTCTTTTTCTTGTTTACGCGATAAAGTCTGCATTTGTTGCCGGATTTTCATGAAACTTGCACAGTTTGTTTATCTCATCAATAGCTTCAACCCTATTGAATTTGAAAAAAATCCAACAAACAGTATGGGAAAAGTAGCCATTTCAGGTTGAAAATTTCCAGTTCTTGTTTACGCGATAAAGTCTGCAAATAACTTCAGATTTTCGTGAAACTTGCACAGTTTGTTTATTTCATCAATAGCTTCAACCCTATCGACTTTGAAAAAAATCCAACAAATAGTATGGGAAAAGTAGCCATTTAAAGTTGAAAATTTAAATTTTCTGTTCTTGTTTACGCAATAAAGTCTGTATTTCTGGTCAGATTTTCATGAAAATCACACAGTTTGTTTATCTCATCAGTAGCTTCAACCCTATTGATTTTGAAAAAAAATCGAAGAAACAATGTGGGAAAAGTAGCCATTTCATGTTGAAAATTTCCAATTCTTGTTTACATGATAAAGTCTGCATTTGTAATCAGATTTTTGTGAAATTCACCCAGTTGTTTTGTCTCATCAACAGCTTGAATCCTATTGATTGTGAAAAAAAAATCCAAGAAACAATGTGGGAAAAGTAGCCATTTTTTTTTGTTGAAAATTTGTCTTTTTGCATCATGAATTCATAATGTATGCTAGCATAAAAGCAAGATTTAATTCCCTGCCAGTAGAGCATATTCAGGCCCTTCAGGGCCTTCTAGTTTTGTTTTTAAGATGTTATTGATATTTGATGAACCATATCCAAGACAATGGATATGGAGTAATTAATGTTCTGTTGTTCTGAATGAATTCATTAACGTAAGTTTTGTGTCATGTTCATTTGTATACATAGTCATACTGTTCATGAAAAACTTGTTAAATTGTGCTCTAATTATAATTCTAAATGAACAAAGTTGTATCATTTTTGATTGGCTAAACCTTCTGACTAGCCAAACTTTCCAATCGATTAAACCATTTCTGATTGGCTCGATCATTTAGTTTAGCCAGTAAAAATGGTTTTGCCAGTCAGAAGATGTAGTTGATCAGAAATTGCATTCCTTTAAAAATAGAATGTTTTTTTTAGAATTCAATTTAGGATGGTTGGAGAAAAATCCCATGTTCATGAAAACCATCTTTGTTCATACTGTTCATAAAACTGTTTGTTTTGTTAGCCCATTTCAAAGTTCTGGTTCAAAGTGTTTTGGGCAGTTATAGGTTCCTGTTTTTTTTTTTTTTTAAAGCTGTTTACTTTCAGATATTGAGATAATGTGTCAAGTCTTTACTAAACCTAAAAATTCTGGACATGTCCAAATGAAAAGCATTTGCAGATGACAAAGTAAATGTGAGTAAATTAGGCTGATTCAATATGGAAGTGTTTTCAGACCACAAGTGATAGGATTTCTGTTTAACCCTTTACCACACAATCCCTGGTTTTAATGACTGTGAGGAAGAAGCCTTTTGAAAACATTGAAAACATTGTGGGAAAAGGAAAAGATGCTGGTAACAAGCATTTTCTCCTTTTCCCTCAATGTTTTCTACGCTATCCAAGCCAAATTTCATCATTTGAGCCACACTTGTCGTCTGCAAATGCTTTCAGTTTGGACAAGTCTAAAATTTTGTCGTTTGGTAAAGAGTTAAAAGGTATATATTGTGGAGAAAGGAGAAAGTACTGGTAACCAGCATTTTCTCCTTGTCTTACAATGATTTTTAAAAACCACTTCTTAGATGTCATGAAGATTGTTGGGTAAAGATTAAACAATCATTATTTTGTGTTTGTTGAAGTTGGTGGGTTAAAAGAATTTCATATCAAGTTGAAATTGTTAAAATTTGATTTATTAGTGTTTTTCAATCTTAGCTCTTGACCAAACAACAAAATTCTGAGACTAGTCCAAACTGAAAGAATTTGCAGACAGCAAATTAGCTGTGGTGAGAATGATAAAATTTGTCTCTAAATAGGTGGAAAAAGATTGTGGAAAAAGGAAAAATGCTGATTACTAGCATTTTCTCCTTTTCCCTCATTTTTTCAAAAGCCTTACATCTCAGGGTCATTAACTCTTTACCTGACAACAAAATTTTAGCCTTGTCCAAATTGAAAGCATTTGCAGACATCAAATTAAATGTTTCTCAAAACAAAGAATTAAATGTCTTTTGAAGGGTTGAAAACATCCTGGGAAAAGGGGAAAATCATGGTTATCCACATTTTCTCCTTTTCCCACAATGTGTTCATAAGTCCTGTTTCTCAAGGTCATCGAAAGTCGGCATTGTGTGGAAGAGGGTTAAAACATGGGATTGTGTGGTAAATGGTTAATTGGGAAAGAATCCTTAGTCCTTTTGTGGTCTAAAATTATCTATTAACCCTTTACCACTCTATCATAAAATTGAACAACAATGCGGGAGAAGACTTTTGAAAACATTGTCGGGAAAGGAGAACATGTGCCAGCATTTTCTACTTTTCCCACAATGTTATCTTCCCTTTTAGTTTTTGCGTCAAGTTGACTTTGTTGTCTGCAAACCCTTCCGAATTGGACAAGTCCAAAATTTTAGCATTTGGTAAAGAGTTAACCTTATGGGTGCCGAATTAAGTCACAGTGATTTTTAATGACTATGTAAATGAAGATCAGACAGTATGGAAATGCAGTCTGATCTTTTGATCAACACTGTCCCATATTTAGCAATATGCATGATTGTTTGCTGTCCAGAATAACATTTCGATTCATAGCAAATGATCCTGTGTCGTAAACCGAAGGGAAGACGTCTCAACTAGCCATGGGAGACAACCCACAATGTTACTCTGTTTAATACTTGTGAGAGTAACCTAGTGTGTTGTCACCCTTGGCTTCTGAAAAGTGGAGGGAAGAAGGCTTTTGAAAACCAATCCACGTAGTTTGAGTCAAATTTCACTTGTTGTCTGAATATATTTTCAGTGGACAAGTTTAACCCTTTACCACACAATCCTGACTTTTAATGACCCTGGGGAAGAAACCTTTTGAAAACATCGTGGGAAAAGGAGAAAATGCTGGTAACCAGCATTTTCTCCTTTTCCCACAATGTTTTCTATCCTATCAAAGACAAATTACATCATTTGAGTCACACTGAAATTGTCGTCTGCAAAGGGGTCTAAAATTTTGTCGTTTGGTAAAAGGTTAAAAGTTTGTCATCTGTAAGAGTTAACTCTTTACCAAACAACAAAATTTTGGACTAGTCCAAATCCAAAGCATTTGCAGATGACATTTTAAATTTTGCTCAAAAATTGGAAATTTTCTCTGGGAGGGTAGAAAATACTGATTTGTGGAAAAAGGAGAAAATGCTGGTTGCCAGGTTTTCTCTCTTTTCCACAATGTTTTCGTAAATCTTCTTCCTTAGGTTCCTTAAAACTTTGGATTGAGAGGTTAAGGTTTATATAACTACTTATTTTAGGGTGGCTTAAGACCGAAAATATCCATTTATTTAGCAGTTTACCCTTTACCAGACAACAAAATTTTGGACTGAAAGAATTTGCAGACAACAAATTCAGTGAGATGAAATGATGGCATTTGTCTTTAAAAATGAAGAAAATATTGTAGGAAAACAAGAAAGTACTGTTTACCAACATTTTCTCCTATTCCCACAATGTTTTTCACAGCATCCCTTGTAAGTGTCATTGATACATAGGATCATTTGTTAAGTGTTTAGATTTTTATTTTAATGAAATCACATGGTTCATATAGCCTAATTTCAAACCATTGTCCTTTCCTTTGCTTGTATAGGAACATCATGATCAAACTGGTGTGTGCAAGATTAAGAGTTTCTGTTAGTTTTTGCAATTTTTATTAAATAAAGGTTATATTTCACAAATGGTGTTGTTTGTATTTTCATCACATGCCATCTTGTAATACAAATGAGCCACAGTTATAGTGCTGTCTGTGCCTAGAGTTGCATAACCCTTTACCAAACAATCCTGACTTTTAATGATCATGACTCGGAAACATTTTGAAAACAATGTGGGGAAAAGGAGAAAATGTTGGAAACCAGCATTTTCTTTTCTATCAATTGTCTTCGTTGCTAGATATTCTGACAGAAACAGCTTTCTAATTGCAATATATGTATGAGCCATGCTCTGTGCATATGCAAAAAGTATCAACCCAGGTCAGCCTGCGCAGTCTGTGCAGGCTGACCTGGGTTGATACTTTTTGCTTCTGGTAAAATTTCTGTATGTCAGTGGACCAGTGTACCCCACGATTCAGTGGATTGCTAGATCAAATGGATTTATGGATCCATAATTATGTGATGACATGCTTGGTATAATGCATCACAGAGATGCATTCAGTCCCCTTTTACCATAGCATGGCTCATATCTTAAGTTTTCAGTAAGAATTCCCATTCCATTCATTTAGCACTACAAGGGTCAGAAAATCAAGTGGTATTCAACAGTAGTTGAGAGGTAAATCCTCTTTTTTTACAATAATTTTCAACAATCCTTTGTCAGAGCCTAATTCAGACTTGCATTGCTTTGACAGTTACCTATGAGTTTACCACAAAGCTATTTGTACATTACAAAATATACAGCATCCTTGAATTTCATTGACTTTTTGATATTAAAATAATTTTCAAGAGTTTTAACAGTTTCAAAGACTGTCTGACTTCTTTTTCACCTTAGCCAAGTCATACTTTCCTCTAACACAGCGCAACTTCACAGCTGGCAAATCTTTACACCGAGCGCCTTCAACCATTACAATACCATGCTCCTGCAGGTTGTGACCCACGCCAGGTACATATGCATTTACTTCCAATCCATTAGTCAGTCTAACCCTTACACACTTCCTGTTGGCAGAATTGGGTTTTTTAGGCTTTTTGATCATAACCTTCAAGATAACGCCACGTTTTTGTGGGCAGCCTTCTAACATTGGTGTTTTGGGCTTTCTTTTCTTCACAGGAATACCTCGATTCATAATGTGCTCAAGGGTTGCAACACTTCTCGACAAAAGTGATGGTTCTGATGTAGCTGATAGGATTTTTCCGGGTTTCATAAGCACTTGGTGACCTGAAACATATTTGAAAAGAAATAAAAATGGAAATGATAAATTTCTTTCAAGTGTTCTGCACCACATTTCATTTCAATGATTTGTCATCTGCAAATGCTCTCAATATGGACAATTTTAAACTTTTGCTTGGTAAACAGACAAGGGACCAATTGATGACAGCAACATACAAAATGTAAAAAGTACAAGCCCTGTGATTATTTGAAAATTTTTGAAACATGTGATCTCTAGGACTTGGCCATTGTGTACCCCTTGAGTTATAATTTGAAGAATCTTGTTTAACCTGTTACCACACAATCCCGACTTTTAACGAACCTGAAAAAGAAAGTTTTTGAAAACATTGTGGGAAAAGGAGAATATGCTGGTAACCAGCATTTTCTCCTTTTCCCACAATGTTTTCTAGCCTTCCCATAACCAATTTCAATTTTTGAGTTACATTTATTTTGTTGTCTGCAAATGCTTTCAATTTGGACTAGTCTAAAAATTTGTCGTTTGGTAAAGAGTTAACTCTTTACTACACAACAAAATCTTACACTTGCCCAAACTGAAAGCATCAGCAGTCAACAAATCAATTGTGGTACAAATAATATTTGTTTTTCAAAGGGTAGAAAATATTTTGAGAAAAAGAGAAAATGCTGGTTACCAGCATATTCTCATTTTACCACTATGTTTTCAAAAGCCCTTTACCCAGGATTGTTGAAACACAGGATTGTTTGGAAAAGGGCTGAGCACCATTAGATGCTGTTACAAACAAAATATTGCTCTTCTACACCATGCAGTTTCAGATAAGATAAGTTTTAACCCTTTACCGCACAATGCCGCCTTTTGACGCCCCCTGAGAAAGAAGCCTTTTGAAAACATTGTGGGAAAAGGAGAAAATGCTGGAAACCAGCATTTTCTCCTTTTCCCACAATGTTTTCTACCCTATCTACGAAAAGTTGCACCATTTGAGCCACACTGAAGTTGTCATCTGCAAATGCTTTCAATTTGGACAAGGCTAAAATTTTGTCGTCTGGTAAAGGGTTAAACTAACCATAAACCTGTTTGACCTGGTTAGTCAAGTTACACCTACAAAGAGCAATTGTTTACAGTAAGGGAAATTTAAATGTATGATGGAAAGCAGCTAGATTATGCTACCTACAAAGTACTATACAATCTAGGCCATGCATTTACAGAGAAGTGGATTTTGTCATATTTTTAGTTTATGACAGCGCTTCATGGGTTATCCCCCATGCAATAGCTTACGATGTCATATGGAAAACAATAAATTGTTTCTTTTATTATTTTTAGCACAAACAAGTTTGTTACTTTCTGATCCTTCAAAAATCTCAATTATCCTGTCTACAGCCATTGCTACTTCTTACAACATACATGTATAGAGTACTGGTATTAAATTATTTATGTATAATCATTGATTTTGAGTTGTTAAATCCATTTTCAATACTATTTCAGTTGAATCATGCAACTGGACCTACATGTATCTTTAGATTCCTGCTGTTTCCTTATGTGTGCTACGTAATCAAACACTCTTTGCAAGCCACTGATGGTTATAAGAAAGCATATCAGGAGCACTTTAGGCTCTTGTGAGCTAAAATTCAGGCCTAATTCATCCAAAATTCAATCCTGGGTACAATAAAAATATATGTACTACCTAAGTATCTCGCTCCATGAAGTGGCCCTGAGGTGTATCTACCAAGTTGACAGCAAAGGCTTGAAAACAGTGACGCCATTTTGTGTTCTCAGAATCTGTTAAATGAGCGATAAAAAGAAATGAGAGATATTCATCTATGTTGGATCTACATTTCAACAGATAGGTAATGACTGTAAAGTTTCTACAATTTTAAAATACCTCATACCAAAACATGAAAACTGTGCCAGAATACACTGGTAAGGTACTCTTTACCAGAAGAAAAGTTTTAGACTCCTCCTTCAAAAAAAGAAAAAGCATTTGCAGACACACCAGAGCTCCAGATACAGGGAGTGATTTTGATTTCAAAATTGAAAATATGAATAACTCTCCACCAAACCCTATGTTATGGGTACTCATTAGAATCGTCTCAATGAGATGATTCTAATGAGTACCCATAATATAGGGTTTTGAAGAGAAATAATGGATTTAGAATGCCATTACTCCCTCTTATCTGGAGCTCTGCACACAATTAAATGTGGTTAAAATGATGGTGTTGGTCTTTGAAAGAGTGGAAACATGATAGAAGATACTAAAAAAAATTCTGCATTGCAGCATTGTCTTCTGTTTCCACAATATTATCAAAATCTTTTCAATCAGTGTTGTTAAAGCTTGGAATTTGGAAATAAAAGGTTGAATAGCCTTTTATCTATGTAATTTTCTCTGGCAGATTTTTTTTCTTTTTTTTTTGATGCAGAACACTTCTGAGATATATTCTATCCTCTACTGCCCACAATTTGGTACATAACCCTTTACCATACAACAGAATTTTAGAGGTCCAACTTGAAAGCATTTGCAGATGACAAAGATGACTCAAAAAATAAAATTTGCCTTTGGTGAGGTAAAAAAAAAATTGGGGGAAAGGAGAAAATACTGGTTACCAGCATTTTTTTCTTTTCCAACAATATTTTCAAAGGCCTTTTTCCTCAGTGTCATTAAAACTTGGGATTGTTTGGTAAAGGGTTGATCGAATTCTGGATAGATATCAACCTTACTGCTTTCAATTCAGATTACAATACTTGTCTATCTTTTGCTTATCTACTAATAGTAACCAGCATATTTTCCTTTTTCCACAATGTTTTTTTACTCTTTCAAAAGACAGATCCCATCAATTGAGTCATATGTTATGTGTTGGCAGCAAATGCTTTGAATGAAACGATTATATATGGAAGATGGAACGATTTGTCCTCTGGTAGAGTTAACGGAACTGAAAGCATTTCCAGATGATGGAATAAATTTTCCTTTTCCCACAGTGTTTTCTTCCATTTCAGAGACAATTTCCCCCATTTGAGCCACATTTAATTCGTCACAATGCTACCCAACAGTGGAAAACCTGTGTTTCGAAGGGTACAAAACTTTTTTGAGGAAAGGAGAAAATGCTGGTTACCGGCATTTTCTCCTTTTGCCACAATGTTTTAAAAAAAAACCCTTTTTTGTCAGCATCACTAAAACTCCGACTTTTTGGTTAACTGTTACCATCTTGCATATATGGATTTGTATTGCTGTATTTCTTCTGAAATTGTACTACAGCATAAACATTATGGTAAAAGCTCTAAAAATAGGGTTACTAACAGTGATTTCTTCTATCCCTATTTATATGAAATTTTTAGAGGGGTTGCTCAGCTGGGAAACCATTTAATATAAAAAAAATCTCCGGAGCAACCCTGCATCTATTGCAAATATAGCAAAAATCATCTTTTAAAGACACTGTTTTATATGTATTACATCTTATTTCACGTTGATTTCACCATTAATTTTGTATACCAATGATTGTTGTCCCATTTTCAATTTGGGGACGACATGTTCTGGGGACGATTGCTTCTGAATACGAATAATTAGTTGCCACAATGATCATTTTGACTACTTACATTCTTGTCTATTACTCTTTTTCCAAATGGACCTAAACAATTCTTTAATTTTCTACAAAACCTCGCTCCTATTTACAAGGTTACACAAGTTTCACAGACCAATTCTGCCAGCCTCCACCAAGGTCTAATTGTGCCGGAAGTAAAAATATTTAAAAAAGGAGTTATCCTTATTTTAAATTGATAAAGCTTGAGCACTGTGTTTCTTTTCTCATTTTTATCGACTTCTTTAGAAATTTGAAATATTTTATTTCCAAAGGTAAGGCCGTCAAATTTAATGTGACAAGAAAATTCGAATTTTTGGAGCCGAAAATGGATAGAAAATTGCTGATCCCCACATCACGTGTCTGTGTTTACATTTTTGCCAGGGTCTCTGATAGTGTCTTATGCATGGACACGTACTCGAAAATCCACGGACACATGAATAAACAGAAATGACAGCATCTGAGAATAGAAGCATTGCGAAGAATGCAGCGATGCAGTTCGTTGCTGGCGGCTGTGCAGGTGTGACAAGATGAACTAAAGTTAATTGATGCACTGATTGTAACACTAACAGCTGACTTTTTACACCTGGTTCTTTAAGTTTCCCGACAGTCTCGTGTTTTGATGATCGTCAAGAAATAGGCGACAGAAAAGTCTGGGCAAAAATGGAGAAAATACTTGCAACCAGCATATTTTTTTCCAAATGTTCTGCCTTTTTCAAGACTAATCCCATAGTTTAAGCTACTTCATTGATTGATTTAATGCTGTTTTACGCCGATTTCAACATTATTGGTCATATCACGGCAACAGCTCACATTATCTTGTATTACCTGGTTTCACCAGTACTAGATAGGGCTCTGAAGGGTCTTGCCCAAGGACACTTCAATGAAAAACCCAGTGAATCCTGTAGGGCTTGAACCCTCGGTCACGAATCCCATATTTTACCACTGAGCCAAGCAGGACCCCATTTAAATCTTTACTAGATGAAATTTTTAAGATTTGTCCAAATTTAATGTACTTGCAGACGACAAAATTAAATGTGGCTCTATTGATGAGATTTGGCTTTAAAAGTGCAAAAAATACTATGGGGAAAGGAGAAAAGGCTGGTGACCAGCATTTTCTTCTTCTACCGTAATGATTTCAAAAACCTTTATTACCAGGGTCATTAAAACTCTGGATCGTGTGGTAATGGGTTAAGCTACAGTTAACCTTTACAAGATTACAAAATATTGGAATTGTCCAAATTGTAAGCATTTGCAGATAATAATGTGTCTCAAATGATGGAATGTGTTTTGAAAGGGTAGAAAACATTGTGGGAAATGGAAAAAATGCTGTCTTTTCCTGTTCCCCACAACGTTTTCAGAAGTTCTCTTACACAGTGTCATTAAACCATGCTTGTTTTGTAAAGGTGAATTTGACTTGCAAATATATATATTTCACACTGTCAAGAATTTAGTTTTGTGGTAAAGATGTAATGCATTACCACACAATCCCGACTTTTAACGACCCTGAGAAAGAAGTCTTTTGAAAACATTGACAATTTCTGTTTGGCTCAAATGGTGGAATTTTTCTTTGATAGGGTAGAAAACATTGTGGGAAAAGGAGAAAATGCTGGTTACCAGCATTTTCTCCTTTTCCCACAATGTTTTCAAAAGGCCTCTTTCCCAGGGTCATTAAAAGGCGGCATTGTGCAATAAATGATTAAGGTGGTCAAATGATTTCGATGATGTAGGAGGCCCATGTAAGGGTTTAGTATAATTAATTTACCTCTTTACTAAATAACAAAATGTTGGACTGGCCCAAACTGAAAGCGTTCACATACAATAATGTTGCACAAATGGTGAAATTTGTCTTTGAAAGGATTAAAATCTTTGTTGGAAAAGGAGAAAATGCTGGTCACCAGCATTTTCTCCTTAACCCGCAATATTTTCAAAAGCCCCTATAGTTTGGTTCATCAAAACTTGGGATTGTGTGATCAAGGGTTATACTTTCAACTCATTTTACATCGATTGTGAAACAAGTCATCACATCTTTCATTAATTACTGTATATGGTTGCTTCTTTGAAATTTTAACTCTTTGCCAAATGACAAAGATTTTAGCTGGTCCAAATTGAAAGCATTTGCAGACGACAAATCCGATGTGACTCAAAATTTGAAATTTGTTTTAAGAAGGATAGAAAATATTCCCACAATGTTTTCAAATGCTTTCTCTCTCAGGGTCGTTAAAAGTCAGAATTGTGTCAGGGTCAACCAGCACTGGTGCCTTTAAAAATTGACCCGGGCCAGGTCATCAAGGAAGTCAAATGCAGAACCGTAGATGCTAGAGGCCTTCTAAATATGACGAAAGGAAAAATTGCTTGTAATAGGTAGTTTTATCCTTTTGCCACAGTATTTTTTCAGTTCTAGTGCATGTTATTCATTCTTGTATTTGCATTTTCTGAATTTTTTAACCCTTAAAGTGCCTTTCACTAATATAGTTGCCTTTGCGGCCAGTGGAGATCAAGATCAGGCTGCACAAAATGTGCAGCCTGATCTTTGATCTACACTGTCCGCTATGTTAAAACACTACAGGCAAGAGGTAGCCATGAATTTTTAATTATATTGGTTTTATTCTAGAATAAAAAAGACCATTGGGTTTATTCGGCGCTCTAAGGATTAAATATTTCTTTGATTGCAGGTTTTATTGAGGTATCACTGATGCATCCATTAGATCTAGTCAAGACACGGTTTCAGATCCAGCGTGGACCTGATGACCCAAATAGATACACTTCACTGATTGATTGCTTTAGAAAGATGTACAGAAATGAAGGGTAAAACTCTTTGTATGTGTCATTGATGTGCCTTTAATTTTTTCATGCAATTTGATACTGTCTCCTAGCTGTACTCACAACAAGAAGAGTGCTGAATAAATTACACAGAAATTGTTACATGTGCAAAAAACAACAAAAAAAAGCTCATTACAATTTCAATGATAGTTTGGCCATAATACATCTCAGAGTTGCAAAGAATATGGTTTTAGGATCAGATTGAATATTCTTTGCAGTCGTATCTACATCTACACTGTCTTCAAGAGTAGCTGAAGTTGTTTTTTGTTCTCCAAGGGTTAACAGGGAGAATCGGGATTTCAGACAAGAGATTATCAAATTCTGTAAAAATTGATTCTTTGCTAAAACCAGTTGTGATGAAACTTTATTTGTATTGCTCAAAGCTTGCTAAGCATGAAACAGTTAACACAGCTTTGTAAGGTTTATATGATATAAACTGGTATACATGGTTGTAGTAGTTAACCCTTCACTACACAAGCCCTACTTTTAACGACCCTGAGGAAGAAGCCTTTCTAAAAACATTGTGAAAAAAGGAGAAAATGCTGATAACCAGCATTTTCTCCATTTCCCGCCATGTTTTCTACCCTATCTATTATATTTTCTGCTTGATTACAAAAAGAGACTTGTTTTTTCCTATGTCTTGATTTTCCTTAAATGTCACTTTGTCTTGCTTGAGAAGTGTCCAAACCCCGTTCTACATAATCCCGAGTTTTAAGGATCCTGACAGAAAAGACTCTTGAAAACATTGTGGGGAAAAGGAGAAAATGCTGATAACCAGCATTTTCTTCTTTTCCCACTCTGTTTTCCACCCCTCCTGACACAAATTTCAATTTTTAAGCCATGTTTACATTGTCATAAATGCTTTCAATTTGGATCAATCTAACATTTTGTCATTTGATAAAGGGTTAAAATGGCCTATGCAACACAGGTTTTAACTTTGAACCAAATGACACAATTGTAGACTTGACTAAATTTAAAGCATTTGCTGAATGATAAATTTGTTGTTGCTCAAAAGATGATTTCTGCCTTCAAAATGGTAGAAAATATTGTTGAGAAAAAATAAAACAGCATTAATAAAATTTTCTATGTTTTTCCACGATATTTTCTAAAGGCTTCTTCTGAAGGGTGGTTAACCCTTTACCAAACTATCCCAAGTTTCCACAAACTTGGAGAAGATAGCTTTTGAATGCATTGTGGGAAATGGATGAAATACTGGTTAAGAGCATTTTTCCCCTTTTCCCACAATATTTTCTATCTTTTCAAAGACAAGTTTCAGAACTTGTGCTACATTTTAGAAATGTTGTATGAAAAGGCTTTCAGTTTGGACAACTTTAAAATTTCTTGGTGCAGTTAACCCTTTGCCACACAATTCCAAATTTTAGCGACCCTGAGAAAGCGGCCTTATGAAAACATGGGAAAAGGAGAAAATGCTGGTTACCAGCATTTTCTCCTTTTTCCCATAATGCTAACTATTCTATCACAGACAGAAATCAACATTTGAGCTGCATGTGAATTGTTGTCTGCAACTGCTTTCAGTTGGACCAGTCTGAAATTTGGTAAATAGTTAAGGCCTAAAACACAGGATTGCCTAGTAAAGGGTCATACTGTAGGTAACAGTACATGTACCTTTATACCATTTTCTGGTTTGATATTCTTTATACATGTACTATGTGCTGATTATAGAAATGCCCTAAATGATCTTCTCTCTTATTCCAGTGCACTGTCATTTTACAAAGGAATCTTGCCACCACTTCTTGCCGAGACCCCTAAAAGAGCGGTGAAATTTTTCACGTTTGAACGGTACAAGGGCTTGTTTTCATATGGCTCATACATTCCTCAAACATGGGTAACTTTTTTTGATTTGTTCATTGATAAAATGTTTTAAAGAACACACATCTTCAGGGTCTCTTTAAACTTTTTAACCCACTATGCTGAGTTTTAACTCTTTACCACGCAATCACGAGTTTTAACGACCCTGAGGAAGAATCCTTTTGAAAACATTGTGGGAAAAGGAGAAAATGCTGGTAACCAGCATTTTCTCCTATTCCCACAATGTTTTCTACCCAATCAAAGACAGAAATCTTCAGTTTAGTAACATTTAATCTGTTGTCTGCAAATGCTTTCAATTTGGTTCAGTCCTAAATTGTGTCGTTTGGTAAAGAGTTAATGACTCTAACTTAAAAGGATTTAAACGCTTTGTTGGAAAAAAGAGAAAATGCACAACACATTACATGTATTGATCACTATACGACCAGCTTTACACATACAATGTGTCATCAGACTGCCTTCATAAATCTTAACTCTTTACCAAACGACAAATTGTTAGACTTGTCCAAATTGAAAGCATTTGCAGACAACAATTTAAATGTGGCTTAAATAATAGAATTTGTCATTGATAGGGTAAAAGACATCGCGGGAAAAGGAGAAAATGCTGATTATCAGCATTTTCTCCTTTTCCCACAATTTTTACAAAAGGCTTGTTCCTTAGGGTCGTTAAAAGTCGGGATTGTGTGGTAAAGGGTTAAGAAAGCTTTATAGCAGAGCTTAGCCTGATTGAAGCAAAACATGTAAAAAAAAAAGCAAGAAATAGTGTCAATTATCTACTCTACATCACTGCATAAGGTTAATCATAGTTCATGAACAGATGATTTACCAGTAGTTAAGCTACATTTGTTGTCTTAAAATACAAAGGAAATATAAGCGACTTCATTTTTTAGCTCTGTTATTTTTGAAGGAAAAGTCGAGGTATTGTCAAAGCCCTTGTCGTCTTAGTTGTGTGCCTTGTTAAAAAACTTTGACATTTTACAATATCTCATTACTGAAGATATTTTCCTCAAACTCAGCTAGTTGTTAACTGTAAAAAGGGGAACCCATACAACAGTAGTAGGTAATCATCATAATACTTTTGACTCAGTTATACCGCGTTTTCGCCTTAGAATTTTCCCTGAAAACCAATCTATTTTTAAAAGCAACTGCAGCCGAGTGTTGGCACCCACATGCAGTGCTTTTGTTAACTCTTTACCTCACAATCACGGGTTTTAATGACCCTGAACAAAAAGCCTTTTGAAAACATGGGAAGGGGAGAAAATGTTGGTAACCAGCATTTTATCCTTTTCCCACCATGATTTCTACCCTTCCCAACACAAATTTTCAGTTTTTGAGTCACATTTATTTTGTCATCTACAAATGCTTTCAATTTGGTACAAGTCTGAAATTTCGTTCTGTGGTAAACGCTTAATCATCTGACAGGGCCAAATCGTGGTCTTCATGAGCTGTGTGCTTTTAAATCTTTTCCTTAATTTAAAAGATTCCTTTTGTTAATTTGATGCAGTAGGAGTTAGTTGTATTGATCAATTATCATAACTAATTATATCAAACAGGTTTTCACTCTAGCGGGTTTAAGTTCGGGGTTGACTGAAGCATTTGTGATAAATCCTTTTGAAGTTGTGAAGGTCAAACTACAGGCAGAGAGAAACCAATTCAAACAGGTGAGAAAGAAAGAAACCTACATGATAACGACAGTATATCCTAAACATAGACAAGTCTGAACGTTTTTGTCTCTTTACCAGACAACAAAATTTTAGACTCCTCCGAAATGAAATTGATTGTATGGTGTTTAACGCTGTTTTCAACATTATTTCAATTATATCACGGCAGTGCACCTATCCATTCTTTCCTGGGATTTCTTTTACCAGTACTCCGCACAATATTCTTTCCAAACCACTGGCTGCTTTCCCACGTAGCCATTGTCGAAACAATGGTCAGCGGTGGGAGAAGGATGAATCCTGTCGCAATGACTATCATCAATCCTCAAAAAGAAATTGGCCGAGCCGGGGATCGAACCAGCGACTTCCTGTTCTCAAGTCCTGTACACTACCGACTGAGCAAAGGGACTCGGCTCTCCAAAATGAAAGATTTCTGTAAAAGGCAAATGTGGCTCAAAGGGTGATATTTTCATTTTTAAAAGGTTGAAAACGTTGTAGAAAAAAAGAGAAAATACTGTTTACTCGCATTGCTTCTTTTTCCATGATTTTTTCAAAAACTTCCTTTATAGGTTTGGTAAAGGACAAGATTGTGTGGTACAGTAAACTTCTAGTCTGAAAAATGTGTTGTAGGTACATGTGCTTATCAGGAACTTTCTTTTTTTCTTTTGAATTTCATGATATTTTCCAAGACTCTGCTGAACCCTTTTGCTAAAACGATGTGATTGTCTTTGAAAGTGTAGAAAATATTCTAGGGCATGGAGAAGATGCTGATAAGGGTAACTCTTTACCAAACAACAAAATTTTAGACTTGTCCAAATTGAAAGCTTTTGCAGACGACAAAATAAATGTGACTCAAAAATTGAAATTGAACTTTGAAAGGTTAGAAAACATTGTGGGAAAAGGAGAAAATGCTGGTTACCAGCATTTTTGCCTTTTCCCACAATGTTTTCAAAAGGCTTCTTTCTTAGGGTCGTTAAAAGTCGGGATTGTGTGGTAAAGGGTTCACAGTATTTTCTCCTCTTTCCGACACTGTTTTCTACCCTTTTAAAGACAAATTTTATGAAGTTAGTAACATTTAAATTTGTGATCTGCAAATATTTTCCATTTGAGCAAGTCTAGAATTCAATCATCTTGTAAAGGGTGTAGCCAGACCTTGACATCTCTATCAAATCCAAACTCTGGTTGTTTTTGTAGACAATGTAAATCAAATCAGACAGCGCAGAATATGCAGTCTGATCTTTGATTTACATTGTCTGCTATTTTATGAAACATTCCATTAAAACACTGTTGAGTCCACTTTGGTCTCTTTTCATGACTATGAAAGGGAATTTCTTATACCAGTAAAATTTACTACTTTTTAGATCTGAATAACCAGGAAGTTAAGTCTCCTAGTCTAGTCTTAATGTGTGAATATGAATAAAATATTTTCTGATCCAAATTTATAAAAAAAAAAAACCCTCACTTGCCCTTTCATCCACAGCAAAGAAGTACATACGCTACCGCAAGGGAAATAGTGAGGGAACATGGATTAGGGACCAAAGGTTTAAACAAAGGAATCACCGCAACTTTAGGGCGCCATGGTGTATTTAACATGATATACTTCGGCTTCTACCATAATATTAAAGATGTCGTGCCAAAAGCAGAGGTATGATAGATTTATACAAATTCAAAAGTGATAAGTCTGTTTTCAAGAATGAAGAATATAAATATCATAAATTTATACACTGTGGCACAATACATTTGTATATTGATAACATATTACTGAAAGATTGGATGCATTTCATCAGAATTCCCTCAAAATAACAATCATGTAAAACTTTGTGATTATAGGCATGAGAAATATTTTACACTCAAAATTGTTTAAAAATGAACATTTTGTAACTCTTTACCTACCAGCCAAGATGTTTTGTGTTTGAAATCTGTTCGGATATAAAACTTTTTTGTTTAATTTTATTTTCTGTGATTGTCATCAGCTGAAAAAAGGACTGCTTTCAAAAGTCATCTTATATGGGTAAGAGTAAGTAGACAGTGTTCATTAGAAAATGGTGTTGCAGTCTCAAATTTTGGCCAGAAACTTCAAAACTTGGGAAAATGTAGATCCCAGATCAGAAGGCATGCTATAACAAGTGTGACCTGGAACTAAGTTGCCTCTATACCAAATGATAAAAGTTAAGACATTGCCGAACAGAAACCATTTCGAGATGAAAAATTCAACATTGCTTAAAAGATGATCTCTGTCTTTGAAATGGTAGAAAACATTGTGGAAATAGGAGAAAATGCTGGTTACCAGCATTTTCTCCTTTTTTCACAATGTTTTCAGTAGTCTTTTTACCCCAGGGTTGTTAAAATGATTATATGGTAAAGGTTTAAATCTCCCAGAGTTTACAGTTGACTTCATTGTTCTACGGTTAATCATGACTTCATTGTTCTACGGTTAATCATGACTTCATTGTTCTACGGTTAATCATGACTTCATTGTTCTACGGTTAATCATTCTGAGCATATATTTCCTTTTTTGTGTACCTCAGACTGACTACTTTGTTCGGTCAAAATTCTCTCTCAGGATTATTAACCCTTTACAACACAGTGCCAAGTTTTTACGGCCTTGAGGAAGAAAGCTTTTGAAAACATTATGGGCAGAGGAAAAAAATGCTTGTAACCAGCATTTTCTCCTTTTTCTGCAAATGTTTTCTACTCAGTTACAGGCATGTTTCCTCATTTTAGCCATCATTGGTTTGTCGTCTGCAATCCTTTGAATTTGGACAAGTCTAAAATTTTACCCAGGGTAGAGGGTTAAAAGTCATTGCAACATGGGACATTCTTCTTTTATATGATGACCAGTTTTTCTAACCTCAGTTGTTGTGTGAAAGAAGCTGCTGCCTTGAAAAGAAAGTTGTGAGTAGTACTGGTTGAAATAACACCAAGAACAGGCAGTTAGGCGCACAGGCCACCGACATTACTGAAATAATGTTAAAAATGGTAATTGGGAAAGAAAAAAAAACAGGCAGATGGGTTGATTTTCACGCATACAGGTTATTTGGTCAGTTGTAAATCTTGTTTTTTGAAGTATGTCTTTTCCATCAAGAGAAAGCCTAGACAGAGAAGTACAATGCACAGTGTTACGACAGGTGAAACTTTTTTGTTCTCTTGCAGGATTCAAAATTAGAATTATTACGGAGGTTTGCTATTGGTTTGTGCAGTGGCATTCTAGGGTCTGTGATAAATATACCTTTTGATGTGGCTAAAAGCCGTATACAAGGGCCTCAACCAGTACCTGGACAGATTAAATATAGGACATGTTTTGCTACCATTGTAACGGTATATAAAGAAGAGGGGTAAGTATTTGTCAAAGTTACCAGAAATGAATGTTTACATACTCCTATTTGCCAACAACAAAATCTTAGACTCATTCAAAGTAAGTAGTCGCAGACCACAAACTTAACATGGCTCCTTTTCTCCCACAATATTTTCAAAAGGCTTCTTCCTCAGTCATAGAATTGTTTGGAGAAGGGTTAACCCTTTTCTCTACAGTCATGACTTTAAAAAAGGTTCTGAAAACACAGTGGGAAAAGGAGAAAATGCCAGGAAATGAGTAGAACAATTGGGTAGTGAATAAATCATTGATTACATATGAGATAGTGATACATGGGAGCGAGTGACTGTATTTGTTAAAGCCTAAATTTGACAGAAGTTTTAGTAGATAGTTGAATGAATTAACAAGCAAACTATGTTTTGATTGACTTTGTGAATCTCTGAATCAAAGAATGACAGAAATGAATTTTTATTGAGAAATCTGCAATATTAGCTTGCTTGAGGACTCTAAGGTGAGCAATTGTGATTGCTTACCATCCATCTCTCTGTCTGTCTGTCCATCCTTCTTTCAATGATTTTAAAGATATCTCTTACCAGAATCTGTCGTCAGCTTGTGAAACCTGGCATAGATAATTGGTTTGAAGAGAACAACATACGTAGCCCAAATGTGTATGAAAAGCTGACCTTTAAATGTGTATCAAAAGATAAAGATCCTCTTTTCTTGAATCATATGGCCCAGAGCCTTGATAGTTTGCAAAGTGATTCTTATATCTTTATTCTTTATCAATTTTTTCATATTGTTCTGTCCTTAGGGTCCAGCAAGCTGAGTCCAGTGGTTACATTTTTCATTATTCCTTTACCAAACAACCCCATGGTTTAACAACACTTAGGAATGTTTGCATTGGAGTTTAATGCCATTTTAACAGCTCAGGTCATATCATGGCAGTCAGTGACACACCCATGTGTTTCCAGGCTTTCTCACACCAGGATTGATACGACTTTCTTTCCAAAGCCACTGATTACTTTCCTCACATGCATCAGATGTGAGAGGCAAAAAATGTCCAAAAAGAAAGTTTGCCTCAACCAGGTATCGAACTCACAACCACTAGGTCACTAGTCAGATACACTAACCACTGAGCTACCCATGTGGGCACGACACTTTGGATTATAGGTATGGAAAACATTTTTGAAAAAGGAGAAAATGTAGTCAAGGAGCATTTTCTCCTTTTTTATTACTGTTTTTACCATTTAAAAGACAAAACCAATTATTTGAGCAACATTCAATTTTACATCTGTAAATGCCTCTAACCCTTTACTGCACAGTGACGCCTTTTGACGCCCCTGGAAAGAAGCCTTTTGAAAACATTGTGGGAAAAGGAGAAAATACTGGTAACCAGCATTTTCTCCTTTTCCCACAATGTTTTCTACCCCATCAAAGCAAGGTTGCACCATTTGAGCCACAATGAAATTGTCGTCTGCAAATGCTTTCAATTTGGACAAGGTTAAAGTTTTGTCGTCTGGTAAAGGGTTAATTTGAATAAATATACTGTAAGGCATTTTTTCTTGTATTTCAGGTTCTTTGCCTTGTATAAAGGCCTTTTACCTAAGATACTACGTCTAGGACCTGGTAAGTGATACAAAAATGATTGACAAAATGATCCCCCTTTTTTTTTCCATTCAAGTGTATTCAAGGGCTTAGTTCAAGAAATTTGTACAATTTCAAGCAAACAATATCCTTGTAACTTAGGGATGCTTAACATGAGCTGATGCTTAATACATACAGGAATAGAGTGCACAGAGTTTGTAACCTGATCTTTTATCCATACTGCTTCATATCTAATGAAGGATATTTTTGCCAAATTGGCTTTGAAAAGGTATTAACTCTTTACCACACAATCCCGACTTTTAACGACCCTGAAAAAGAAAGCTTTTGAAAACATTGTGGGAAAAGGAGAAGATGCTGGTAACCAGCATTTTCCCCTTTTCCCACAATGTTTTCTACCCTTCCCAAAACAAATTTCTATTTTTGGGTTACACATATTTTGTCATCTGCAAATGCTTTCAACTTGGACCAGTCTAAAATTTTGTTTGGTAAAGGGTTAATTGGGTTGTGTCAATTTACAGGAATAATTTGGAATCTCTACAGGTATTCACCAGCCATTCTAAATTGACTTCTTAGTCTTATTCTAGATTTAGATAGTAACAATTTCTAATTGGCTAAACCAAATGATTTAACCAATACCAAATGGTTTAGACAAGCCCTATGTCCAGTAATGCAATCTAGCTTGGTCTCCCTCAGCCTCTGAAGAGTTCTAGGAATAGAACAAAACCAGTCAGGATATAGAATGTTATACACCACTCCTAAGCTAAGCCAAGCAACAAGCATATCTCCATTTGTCTCCACAGAGCCAAACTTAGTAATTTCTGTCAGTGTTTATGACTGATTAATTGATTGTATGGTGTTTAACGCCATTTTCAACATTATTTCAGTTATATTGCGGCGGCCAGTGTACCTATCCGTGCTTTCCTGGAGTTTCTTTTACCAGTACTACGTACAATATTCTTTCCAAGCCACTGGCTGCTTTCCCACATAACCATCATTGAAACAATGATCATCGGTGAGAGAGGAATGAATCCTGTCGCAATGACTATCATCAGTCCTTGGAAAGAAATTGGCTAAGCCGGGGATGGAACCAGCGACCTCCTGTTCTCAAGTCCTGTACGCTATCGACTGAGCTAGGGGGCTCGGCATCAGTGTTTATGAAGCCTCGCAGATTTGCTTTCCTTACACAGTGTCCTGAATCCACCGTTATAGAAAGTGCAACCAATATTCCTTCATATTTGAGCAATCTTTTTCATGTTCACCTGCTGCCATAGGAACAAAGATAGAAACGGTGCTAGTCACTCTCAGATACTGGTGGCATTCTTTATTAACTCTTTACCAAATGACAAATTTTTAGACAGGTCCAAATTGAAAGCCTTTGCAGACAACAAAATAAAAGTGACTCAAAAACTGAAATTTGTTTTGGGAAGAGTAGAAAACATTGTAGGAAAAGGAGAAAATGCTGGTTACCAGCATTTTCTCCTTTTCCCACAATGTTTTCAAAAGCCTTTTTCCTTAGGGTCGTTAAAAGTTGGAATTGTGTTGTAAAAGGTTAACCCTTTCCCAAACAAGCCCTGGTTTTCACGTGTCTGCAGTACAAGTCTTTTGAAAACACTGTGGGAAAAGGAGAAATTGCTCGTAACGAGCAATTTCTCCTTTTTCCACAGTGTTTTCTACCCTTTTTGAGACCTTTCTGCCATTTTCATCAAATTTAAAATTGTCGTCTGCAAACTCTTTCAATTTGGACCAGTCCAAAATTCATTGTTTGGGAAAGGGTTAATAGGTACCCTTATGAATTGATGCAATAGCATTATTGCTGTAAAGAGAAACTCAGAAGATCCTGTACTTACAGGAAATGTCAATAAACAGCTGAGTACTACATAGCTTGCAATTAAAGCAACATCAAACCTCAAGGATTTAAAACAGGAGTCCCATGTTGATTCTAAAATAGTTCCTAGTTGAAGAACACAAATGGATGTACTAGCACTCTATCCAGTATGGATCTACATTTCAGAGGAACCTGGAAATGGGCCCTCAGCCAATTTCTGTAGTTTTGAAAGGCATTTTTAAGGGTTGAAGCAGATTTCCTAAAGCCAATATTGCAAAAAGGCTGAACCTCAGTTTGTATTCTTAAATTTTTCCTGTCTATAGTATGTAAGATGACACTGTTATATCATATATGAGCCTTGTCTTGTGGAAAGGTGCTTAACCCTTTCCCAAACAAGCCCTGGTTTTCACGTGTCTGCAGTACAAGTCTTTCGAAAACACTGTGGGAAAAGGAGAAATTGCTCGTAACGAGCAATTTCTTCTTTTCCCACCGTGTTTTCTACCCTTTTTGAGACCTTTCTGCCATTTTCATCAAATTTAAAATTGTCGTCTGCAAACTCTTTGAATTTGGACCAGTCCAAAATTTGTCATTTGGGAAAGGGTTAATGCACCTGCAAAAAGTGTCAACTCGGGTCAGCCTGCACAGTCTGTGCAGGCTGGCCTGGGTCAAAACCTTTTGCTTTTGGTCAATTTTCTGCATGTCAAAGGACCAGTCTACCAAATCGGTTGTTGAACAGAATGGATTTTATGGATACAAACTTACGTGATGACTTGCTTGGTACGGTGCGTCACGGAGATCCATTAAGTCTCCTTTTCCCAGAGCATGGCTCATATATTTAGTACTCTAAGGGTTGTATCTATTCTTTTTCTCATCTTTTTTTTTTTTTTTTTTTTTTTTTTTTTTTTTTTAATTTCAGGAGGTGCAATAATGTTCCTGGTGTATGAAGCAGTATTTGAATTTTTGCAAGAGAAGTTTTAGCAGCTGTAATTCCATTTTATTGTATCTTTAACTCTTTACCAGATGGCAAAATTTTAGACTAGTCCAAATTGAAAGCATTTGCAGACGACAAATTAAATGTGACTTAAAAATAGAAATTTGTTACGGGATGGGTAGAAAATATTGTGGGAAAAGGAGAAAATGCTGGTTACCAGCATTTTCTCCTTTTCCTACAATGTTTTCAAAAGGCTTCCTTTTTAGGTCATTAAAAGTCGGGATTGTGCGGTAAAGAGTTAAATCCAAAAATCAAATTATTGGCGTATCTAGTCTTTGCCTTACAGGAGATCTCAAAAAATCCTCCCTTTTTCAGGGTCTTATTTCACTACCTTCTGCAGATCACATATGCCACAATGTTTTCACTTTAATTTTTATCAGACAGATATTGTCCAGTGTGTCATTAATTTTGTACTACATGTACATTTTTCTAGTAGCATGTCTTAACTCTTTACCAAACGACAAAATTTTAGAATGGTCCAAATTGAAAGCATTTGCAGACAACAAAATAAGTGTGACTAAAAAAATGAAATTTGTTTTAGGAAGGGTAGAAAACATTGTGGGAAAAGGAGAAAATGCTGGTTACCCACAGTGTTTTCAAAAACCTTCCTCGTCAGGGTCGTTTAAAGTTGGGATTGTGTGGTAAAGGGTTAAATAACTCATATTGTAAAGGGTCAACTGTTTTACCAGATGACAAAATTTTACTCCTTCATATTGAAAAAATTTGCAGACGACATGTTGAATGTTGGTTAAACTCTTTACCACATGACACAATTTTAGATTCATCTTAATTGATAGCTTTTGCAGATGACAAATTAAGTGTTGCACAAATTCTGAAATATGTCTTTGAAAGTGTAGAAAACATTGTGGGAAAAAGAGAAAATGCATGTTTTCAAAGTCCTTTTCCTTGCCGTCGTTAAAACTAGGGATTGTGTGGTAAACGGTTAGGGCGCTAGATTTATCTATGATACGATGAAAAATTTGTGGGAAATTGAGAAAATGCTGTAAACAAGCATTCTTGCTCAGGGTTGTTGAATTGTGGGACTGTTTGGTCATAGATTAATTTATCCACATGGACTTATATTTACTACTTTACCAGACAACAGTATTTTAGAATTATTGAATATGAAATCATCTGCAGACAAATTAATGTGGTTCAAATGATATGTTTTGTCTTTGTAAGACAAAAAAACATTGTGGGAAAAGGAGGAATTCTGGTTACTAGCATATTCTCCTTTTCTAACAAGGTTTCAAAAAGCCTGCTCTATTAGGGTCGTTAAAAATGAAGGAAAATGGTTAACTATTTAGTAAGCACAGTATTCTAGCCTGGTTCAAATTGAAAAGATACGCAAATGACAATTGTGGCTCAGTGATTGTATGTGTTATTCAATGGAAA
This sequence comes from Tridacna gigas, assembly GCA_945859785.2. Lineage (NCBI taxonomy): Eukaryota > Metazoa > Mollusca > Bivalvia > Cardiida > Cardiidae > Tridacna > Tridacna gigas. The sequence goes on from OX244029.2 coordinate 37,236,743, forward strand.
GTAAAACATTGTAGGAAAAGAAGAAAAATCCTGGTTTCCTGCATGTTCACCTTTTCCCACAATGTTTTCTAGAGCATCTTTCTGCAAGGATTTTTAAAACATGCTTGTTTGGTAAAGGGTTAGGTTGTGATTGGTAAGCTAATGGCTGATGAATGTCTGTAGAAGGTTTGAAATATATTTTTGTGATTTTAGATTTTATTTGTAATATTGTAGTCACACAGTGGATTTACTGTGTTATAAGGTTGTGCAAAGTTTGAAAAAAATGTTGATAATTTTCTTTCTTCTGCATTAACATTGTAGCAGGTGGCTAGATTGTTTGTTGATAAAAGCTAACTACTGTACTTTGACAGTGAAAGAGTATTGAATGTATTAACCCTTTACCACACAATCCAGAGTTTTAATGAAGGCTTTTGAAAAAATTGTGGGAAAAGGAGAAAATGCTGGTAACCAGCATTTTCTCCTTTACCCTCACTGTTTTCTACATTTTCAAAGAACTTAAGCTTATATTTGTACCAATTTGAATTTGATGTCTGCAGATCTTTTGAATTAGAAAGAGTCTAAAATTTGTTGTTTTTGCGAAAGGGTAAATTCTTTTAGTGCTGAAACCAGATTATGCAGCAGTGCTGTTCAAGATCAGAATGCACAGAATGTGCAGTCTGATCTTTATTCTGCACTGCACATTTCTTTGCCAATTACTCTGACAAAGACGGCTTTGGAATGGCAAAATCTGCACTGACTGAGAATGCTTATTTTATTTACTAAGCAGTACAGAGATTTTTTTTTTAGCACTAGGTACATGTAATTGAAACTGGCATTTTCAGTGAAGGAAAATGACTGCATATTTAAGATCCTTTTAGAAAGTTTTTAGATTAAAAAAATCACAAAGGAGAAACATTTCAAAGCAAGGAAAAACTTGTTCTTTGACTGTACAGAAGAAAAATGGGGAAATGTTGAATCACTTCATGTAATTTCTTCGTAACACTAATGCTGCTAAGCATGGCTTTGTGGTCTTTTGTGGTCTTTTGTGGACAGTGTAGATCAAGATCAGACTGCACATTCTATGCAGTCTGATCTTGGATCCACACTGTCCGATACGGTGAGATTTCTCTTACGGGCAAAATTTTTAGATCTTAAACTGTTAGCTTTCATTATTGACTGGAAATCTTTGGTTTACTTTATTTTGCAGCTTAAGGGTAATAAAAAGTGCTTTGTCTAAAAACTGTCAATTGTATGGGCCTTTAAGTCTTGTTTGTACAGAATAAAGTTCCACAGGTTTGAAATACGTTTTTACTTGCATATGGACTGTGCTCCATTTTATAACCAATTTACTGTTTTTAAAGGTGCTTTTGGGCATTGCTTGTTCTTTTATTTCTATTGTGTCAATTTACAACATTTTTAGATCTACTTTTTTCATAGTAAATGAGAGGTATTGTCACAGCCCTGTTGCTGAGTGCATTGTCTTTGTGCAAAAACTTCATTATTTAACATCTGTATCATTACTGAAGATATTTACTTCAAACTTCCTGTAGTTGTTAACTACCGAAGGGAACAACCCATACAACAAAGGCGGGTGACCCTGAAATATTTTTGTCACAATATTGCCACTTATTTGGCTTAACCTTTAGGCAGCTAAGCGTGATTCATTGACCTTTGGTGGACAGTATAGATCCAAGATCAGACTGCACAGATGTGCAGTCTGATCTTGGTTCTACACTGTCTGATAAGGAGATATTATTTCCTACAAAGTAAGTTTGAAATAGCAATATTTGAGTTTTTACCATCGGCTTGAAAGTTTCATTTAACTTATTTAGCAGATTAAGGCATAGTATTTTCACTGAAAAAGAACTGCAGTTAAGCATCGGCGCCCAGTGTGGTGCTCTTGTTAAGATTTTTATCATCTAATGAAGTTGTTTTCTGTTACAAGGGGATTGGGCATTGCGGATTCTTTTATTGTTCTCATGTCGTCTTACAGCGTTATTTACCGAAAGCAAATATTTAATCCTTTAATTTTTGCGTAAGAGGAGAAAGAAATGAAAAAGACTTTTATGTTTGAATTTTTTCGTTTAATGATGAAACAGAAACATAGAAATGGCATATTTTTATGTATACTTAGACTTTAACCTATCAGTATTGTACATATTTTGTGGGGCATCTCGACATAATGGATAATCTTAAAGAAAATTTTATTTTAACTCTTTACCACACAAGCTCGACTTTTAATGACCCTGAGAAAGAAGCCTTTTGAAAACCTTGTGGGAGAAGGAGAAAATGCTGGTAACCAGCATTTTCTCCTGTCCCCACTTTGTTTTCTACCCTTCCCAACACACATTTCAATTTTTTGAGTTATACTGAATTTGTCGTCTGCAAATGCTTTCAATTTGGATGACTCTTAAATTTTGTCATTTGGTAAGGAGTTAATTGCATTGTGCCAGTTCTTCTGTTTTTTGTAGCATTAGATAATATTATTTTGTGATTTTCCTCCATGGTCAAATCGTGTTTGCGAATGTTAAAGACAGCTTATCTGTGTATATAACCCATTACCTTACATGCTGATTTAATTTTATACCAATTAAAAGCTAGCAAAAGTTACTTAACTCTTTACCACAGAGTCCTGAATTTTAACGACCTTGAAGAAGAAGCCTTTTTAAAACATTGTGGGAAAAGAAGAAAATGCTGGTAATCAGCATTTTCTTTTTTTCCCACAATGTTGTCTTACCTTCCAGAGAAAAATTTTATTACTTAACCCTTTCCCAAACAAGCCCTGGTTTTCATGTGTCTGCAGTACAAGTTTTTTGAAAACACTGTGGGAAAAGGAGAAATTGCTCGTAACGAGCAATTTCTCCTTTTTCCACAGTGTTTTCTACCTTTTTGAGACCTTTCTGCCATTTTCATCAAATTTAAAATTGTTGTCTGCAAACTCTTTCAATTTGGACCAGTCCAAAATTTGTCGTTTAGGAAAGGGTTAAGCCACATTTAATTTGTCGTCTATAATGCTTTCAGCTAGTCTAAAATTTTGTGGTTTGCTAAAGAGTAAAAGGATGAACACTATTCACGAAACCAATTCAAGTTATTCTCAGTGTTTAACCCTTTAACCCTTTACCACACATTCCAGAATTTTAACACCCTAAGGAAGGAGCCTCTTGAGGAGGAAAAAAAGGAGAAAATACAGGTTACCAGCATGTTGTCCTTTCCCCAGAATGTTTTTTACCCTTTTGCATGCAAATACTGCCATTTAACTAAATTTTGTTTGTCAGCGCTGTCAATTTAGACCAGTCAAAAATTTTTTGATGTTTGGTAAAGAGTTGAGTGTTAAGCTCTATGCAAGATTGAAGAAAAAACAACTGCCAGTATTGCATGGTAGAATGAATAAGTAGATGCCATGATTTTACTGTTTCAACTTGTCAATTCACCGATTGATAAACTCACTGGTACAGAAATACCAAGAGTTCTGCTGTACTTCACAAGTCCCAACAAGAAAGGGGTTAAAAGCATGAAGTAAATTGAATATTTGTTGTTGTTTTTTTGGTGAAAGATCATGAACATCATAGAGTCATATCTTCACTCATGGCTGTGCCACTCATGAAAATATTACCAATGATGTTCACTCAAAATAGATTTCGATCTTTCACGGAAAAAAAAAACCCAGATATCCTGTATATACTTTACTTAACAAGCCAGAGTTTTTAATGACCCTGAGGAAGAAGCCTATTGTAACCAGAATTTTCTCCTTTTCCCTCAATATTTTTGTATCATTCAAAGCGAAATCTTATCAGGTGACCATATTTAACCCTTTACCACACGATCCCGAGTTTTAACGACCCTGAAGAAGAAAGCTTTCGAAAACACTGTTGAAAAAGGAGAAAAGGCTGGTAACCAGCATTTTCTCTCTTTTTTCCACAATTCTTTTAAAAGCTTTCTTATCTAGGTTTTAAAAAGCACAGAATTATTGTTGAAGGGTTGTTGATGCAACTGTTTTCAAAATCCATCACTAGTCTCAAATAAGAGGATGGATATAGACTTTAAAATGTTTTGTGTTAACTCTTTACCACACAATCCTGATTTTTAACGACGCTGAGGGAGAAGCCGTTTGAAAATGTTGTGGGAAAAGGAGAAAATGCTGGTAACCGGCATTTTCTCCTTTTCCCACCACGTTTTCTGCCCTTTGAAAGATGATTCTTATTATTTAGACAACATTTAATTTGTCGTCTTAAAATGCTTTGAACTGGGACCACTCTACAATTTTGTCGATCAGTAGAGGGCTAATATAGGTTGTTTTTTTTCATCCTTTTTCAGGCAATGCTTCAGTTTTACTGTGTCTCTGAAGGAGAATTTTATCTTTTAGAATTTTTTTCCTGTTTTTTTTTTTACACTGTTTTTCTGTAAACTTTACTGCAGAATTTTTTCCTGTTTTTTTTTTAACACTGTTTTTCTGTAAACTTTACTGCACTTGTTAAACATTTTGCTTTAGGAATGAGCTTGATATTTTGGTTTATGCTGTCACCTTCTATAAATTCCGTCGTATAACAGGGGGTCATATAAACTTGGTGATATACAGTCACTTGACCACGTGACTAGGTTTATTATGTCAGTTGGTCACATGATCAAGGTTTATTAGGCTAGTTAGTCATGTGACCAGCCGGAACTCCTTTTTTTAGGTACCGCGATACGAAATCAATATTTTGAAGTAAAATTATCGCTTGAGATTCGATGCACATGTTGATTTTTCCTATTATTTAAAATAAAACAGAATTCTTCGCCACAACATTCTTCCAAGGTTTTACGTCACGTTTATGACGTAGTCAATATAATTTATGACGTCATTATTGCAGCTGCATACCCAAAGCGCTTTACACAGTTTGCCATTTGTGTGTTTATTTCCTAGTGAGAAAGATGTCAATACGTGCCTTAATTTCGAGCGAAATATTATATCTAGTCGGATTTAGGATTGATAACAAATGAGAAACAGGATAAACAGAATAGTGTCGTGGATTGGGGAATTAGACAGTAACATAGTGTCTTTGATTCCAGGAAAGTTTGTCAGGCTTGGCTTCGGAATTTTATGGTATCAGTACCATGAGGTATTGAATAAGAGGTACGGTCTTTATACCAATGTTTGTGTTTTGTTTTGTTTTGTTCTTTCAGAGTGCGTGACAGGATAAATAGAATAGATGGTTGGTGTCTTGGATGGTTTAAGTTTATCGGGCTCGGCTCCAGAATTTATCCGGTTCACCTTCGGCTCACCAGATAAATTCCTCTGCCTTGCCCGATAAACTTAACCCATCCAAGACACCAACCATCTATTCTCTATGACTGTTGTATGTGAGTGATGCTCTGAGAAAAGGGGTTTACTGCATCTCCACGGTGCATGATACCAAGCAACTGATCACATAATTATGGATCCATAAAACCCATTTTGTCTAACAACCGACCTAATCATTAGGTAGAATGGTACGTAGACATGCAGAAAGTGTACAAATAGCAAAAGGTTTTGATTCATGTCAGCCTGCGCAGATTGCGTAGGCTGACATGGATCAATACTTTTTGCAGAGCATGGCTCATATCTGTTGTCTTGGGTATTATGTTTGGATCCAACGATATAGCATTTCAGATTTTAATAAATTTATCGATATGTTTATGTTTCATATCATCCATTGAATTTATACATATATGTCTCTCTCTCTCTCTCTCTCTCTCTCTCTCTCTTTCCCTCTCTCTCAAGTTAGCATGTTTTTCCCAAGATAGCCAATAGTGATTGATTACTGGTTTGGCCCAAGTATGACTTTTTTAAACCATTGGACTTGACCGTTTTAGAAATCATTGCCTGAAAAGGAAAAATTGCTGATACATTTATCAAGCAATTTGTTCCTATTCCTACAATGTTTTCTGTGCAGTTCAAAAAAGGAATACTTTCCTTCACTACAAAAGACATGGCGTGTTCTATGAGTAAGTTGCAACAGTTTTGGTAGGTCTAAAGGAGTCCTAATATCAACAGGCTGAAATATTGTCGAGGTCATGTGACAAATATGGAGGCTAGTGCACTTTTAAAGAAAAAAAAAAATAGCAACATAAAAAATCCTCGTCTTGATAACCACTCCAGTAGTCTATAGGCTGGTTCATATCAAATCTAAGAGCCTTTTTCAGTGATTGCAACATACAGGTCTCTAAACAACTTTAAGCTTTAACATCCCTGGGGAAGAAGGCCTTTGAAAACATTATTGAAAACACAGGGGCTTGTATAATGCATTTTGAGGGGGAAGATAAACTATCCTATACTAGAACACAGGCTAGTATATTTTGCCTGTCAAAAAGCATGATGGTAGTCCCTGTGACGGAAAAAGGAGAAAATGTTGGTAAGCAGCTAAAATGGTCTAAAATTCATCGGTTGAGAAGGTTTGATAAAATGTTTCTTTTGCTGATGGATGTATTTCTGAGGATCCATCCTTGAGCTGTGCTATTGATTGTCCATGGTCTACTGTCCCTAGTCCTTGAATTCTCTTAGTTCTGCTCTGTTCAAATTTCTTGGTAGATGATACTTGTGCACTTCGAGTTCACTCCTTACCAAACGACCAAATTTTAGACATGTCCAAAATTTAAAGCATTTGCTGATGACAAAATGTATGTGACTCAAATATTGATATTTGATTTTGGAAGGGTAGAAACATTGTGGAAAAAGGAGAAAATGCTGTTTACTGGCATTTTCTCCTTTCCTACAATTTTTTTAAAGAGCCTTTTTCCTCAGGGTCGTTATAAGTCGGTATTGTTTTGTAAAGGCTTACCTCCTGGTGGCAACACCTTTCTTGTTGCAGCAGGCTGCTTTTTGAAAACATTGTAGGCAATAGAAAAAAATGAATTAAGAAATTTCTCCTTTTGGAACACTGTTATCCGATATATTGATATACAATATTCTTAGTTCATGTTCAATATAGATGTACGTAGTCGTATTTATAATATTACTGTAGATGTTTTTCACAGACATCTGCTGCAGGTGTGACCTTACTCTGAACGAAAAAAAATCTACGTATTAACAATCCCGGACAAAAAGGCATTGGAAAACATTGTAGGAAAAGGAGAAAATGCTGGATCCCAGCATTTCTTTCTTTTTCCACAATTTTACCTTCCGTTTTAAAGGCGAATTCATCTAATTCAAATTTGTCGTCTGCAATTGCTCTCGATTTGGGTAGTCTAACATTTTGTCATCTGATAAAAAATTTCTTCATCTGGTAAAAATGAGACTAATTCGAAGGTCAGAAGCACGTTGTCTATCCAGTGAATAATCCAGGTAAAACCAGTGGAATGACAGCCAGTATTACAATTATTGCTGTAACCACATCTACACTGAAATGAAAAAAAAAAAAAGATCATATAGTTTAATCCTATTTTTTTTATTTAAATCGATTGTGAGACAAGTTTTCACAACATATGTTTGATCATTTTCTATGACTGTTTCCTGGAAACCATAAGCAGTATTTGTGACTTGTTGTATTTAGTTCCGAAAGTTGAACGAACTCGTCATGGAATTCTAACCCGAAACCTTCGATGTGAGTGGCCAACGCTCTACCACTACACAACTGTTGTGTGTTTAAATGAGGTACTGGTTACTTTCAAATTATTATTTCAGTCATATTGAGGTGACAGCTCACTTTCCAATATCTTGCCTATGCGTCATCAATCAGAGACTGAGGCACTGCAGTCCTCTCACACGATTAGTGTCCACTCGTCACAACTCGGCCGATTCCGTAACTACATCTAGCTTGATCAACCGATCACCCGAGGTTTGCCGAATGGATTAGTGTTGTAAGTAGGGATCTGATCAGGAAATCCTGATGACAAATGCACCCCAAACGCAACGGGGCATATTTAGATGTGTAGCCGTACGGCAAAATTTCTAGCAAATCGCTGAACGATTTCAAAAAATATATTTTTCTCCTTAAGCGTGCAGGAGCTGGAGTGTCACATTCGGTCAAATGGTGAGTTTTCAATAGGTAACTACGTCTATTTTTATGAGACCACAGGCCCATGAAGCTCCACTGGTTATCACGGATCACTAAAATTTTCCTTTGTCGGACGTCGAACACCGATAGAGGGTCATTCCTGCATCGCCTGTATATTTAATGGAATACTGAAATCGTCACTTACACCGTTACTACAAATAGCACATTGACGACTACCTCTATGTTGTAAACTGGCAGCCAGTTATCGATCTTCGTATGTTCTATGTTATGCATTATTTGATTGGTGCATATTAGAAAGCCAATAGCTGCTGTCGATAAATCGGGCGTTGCCTGTTGTCTATCGGACAGTTACGGGAGATATAACGGGTACCAGACTTACTAGGGGCAGTAGCCAATGTGCTATTTATAGTAACGGTGTTCGATAATGAAAAATTCCGTATCCCGTGATAGAATTTCAGTGGCCTATGATGAGACATTGACTTTTTTGTTTCTCACTTATTTCTTGTTTCGGAATTGGTGAAACACCAAATTTTGTGATTAAAAAAGAAAAAGTATTGTATGATTATTAAAATCCAAACAGCCCATTTTCACTAATAAGCCTGGAAGACCACAAAAAATGATAGAAACCTAAGATCAAACTGAAATACCAATTAAACGTTTGCTTTACCCTCTCAATGCCACTGGCGAAAGAAAGACAGTTTGTGGACGACATAGATCAAGATCAGATTGCTCAGAGCGTGTTTAGAGAGATTCAAATTCAACAATTGTTTTTTATAATGTTAGTTATGGCTACATGGGAATTTAAGCCGACAGTCTCGGCGCAACAACTTTTCTCGTCTTGACCACAATTGAAAAACGTGGTCGTGCATCCATATTGCAAAGGTTATTACATAATTAGATGAGCCAAGCTCTCTGAGAAGGGCTCTTAATGTATCTGCAAAAAGTATCGATTCAGGACAGCCACCTTTAAAAGACTGTGTGGAAAGGCCTTTTGAAAATATTGTGGGAAAAGGAGAAAATGCTGGTAACCAGCATTTTCTCCTTTCCCCGCAATGTTTTCTATCCTATCGAAGGCAGAAATAATCTTTAGTTACATTCAATTTGTCGTCTACAAATGCTTTCAATTTGCTCCAGTCCAAAATTTTATCGCATACGAGGAGTGTTCAAATATGAATGCATCTAAGCACCTAAAATTTGATTCTTCATAGGTTCACTGAATTTTTTATTTTGTTTCCTCAAAGTATTCATCACCAACAGATATAAAGTTTCAGTCTCGGGATTAAAACTTTGAAGGCATTTTCATAGTCTTTTTTATGTATACTACGAAGACACAGGAATATTGCAGAACCCAGACGTCTTTTTTATGTATACTATGAAGACAATGGAATATTGCAGAAACGAGATGTATGAGCTGAAGAAATTTTTGACCTAAAAGGTATTTTTAACTTTGAAAACAAAAAGAAGTCACAAGGGGCAAGGTCGGGTGAATACGGAGGGTGGGGGAGCACAACGACTTGTTCCTGCTTCAGAAAGTCTTGCACCTCGTACAAAAGGGTGCAATGACTGAAACTGATGGTTTACACACGTTGAAACATAGTTGGCAGAAAATGAATTCCAGTGTCTTCATAGTATACCTAAAAAAGACTACGAAAATGCCTTCAAAGATTGGATTCGGAGACTGAAACTTTGTATATCTGTTGGAGGTGAATATTTTGAGGGAACAAAATAAAAATTTCAGTGAACCTATGAAGAATCAAATTTTAGGTGCTTAGCTGCATTCATATTTGAACACTCCTCGTATAAAAATTTCAGTGAAACCTAGGAGGTGATTACTTTGAGGGAACAAAATAAAAATTTCAGTGAACCTATGAAGAATCAAATTTTAGGTGCTCAGATGCATTCATATTTGAACACTTCTCGTATAAAAATTTCAGTGAAGCCTAGGAGGTGTATACTTTGAGGGAACAAAATGAAAATTTCAGTGAACCTATGAAGAATCAAATTATAGGTGCTTAGATGCATTCATATTTGAACACTCCTCGTATAAAAATTTCAGTGAAGCCTAGGAGGTGTACTTTGAGGGAACAAAATGAAAATTTCAGTGAACCTATGAAGAATCAAATTTTAGGTGCTTAGATGCATTCATATTTGAACACTCCTCGTAGGTACATGTATATCTTGTCTCATAAAAAAAGGCGGATTTCTCAACCTGTTATCTAAACGCAAAAAATGCACCATTTTACTAAATACAATCGCCCAATGTCTTTGCGATTGCAGAGAAAAAAATGAATGAGCAATGCTCTGGCAAAAACGGGCTTAATACATCTCCGTGATGCATGATATCAAGCAAGTCATAATTATGGATCCATAAAATCCATTTTGTGTGATATTCGACCGGTTCGAGCGGTAGACTGATCCTTGGGCATACATAAAATTGACCAATAGCGAAAAGTTTCGGCCAAGGTCAGCCTGCGCGGAATGCGCAGGCTGACCTGGTCGATACTTTTCGCAGATCTGCATTAAGCCTCCCTTTTTACAGAGCGTGGTTCATTTAAGTAAAATTTATCAGGGTTTTGCAAGAACGCGCCGAGCCCGGTAGCTCAGTCGGTAGCGTACAGAACCTCAAACCAGGGGTTCGCTGGTTCGAATCCCCAGCTAGGCGATTTTCATTCCAAGGATTAATGACAGTCATTGTGACAGGATGATTCCTCTCTCGCCACTGATCATTATTCGACGATGATTATGTTGGAAAGCAGTCAGTGGCTTATGAAGAATATTGTGCCAAGTACTGGTAAAAGAATTTCCAGGAAACCATGGATGGGTGCCCCGGCGGGCGCGATGTTACTGAAATAATTTTGAGAGCAGCGTTAAACACCATATAAACAAATTTATAGGGAAGTCTGATTCACGACAAAAGATCTAAGTATGTCCCTCTAATTGTAAGCCTTTGTTGAAATTTTAACCTTGGGAAAGGAATTGGGAACAGTCGACTACGAAAGAATATGAGCCATGCTCTGACAAAAGGGGGCTTAATGTGTCTCAGTGATGCATGATACCAAGCAAGTCATCACCTAAATATCGATCCATAAAATCCATGTTGTCTAACAACCGACTGAATAATGAGGTACGTTGGTCCTTGGACATAAAAAAAATGACCGAAAGCAAAAAAAAAAACTTTCGATCCAGGTCAAGGATTAACAGACTGCGTATCATTTTAATAGAGTACCGTTCAAACCTTTTCTTTTTTCGCTTGGACTTCTCTTCTTCTTTTTCGTATTTCTTGATATATATTTTTGTTTTCTTACTATGTCCCTAATTCATTTTAGTGGTGAAAAATTTTTGAGTCTTTTTTCTTTTATTATTATGAAATTTTAAATAGCTCCTTCACTAATTTCCAAAAACCAAAAGCGCAAACTGACCTTGAATCTGATGTGTCTCCGACTTCCACAGTAGCCACAGGATTTGGTGTAGTAACCGGGGTGGGCGCTGGTACCCCCGTGTTCGAGCAAGAGAAAGATCTTATGCAGATTAAGAAAAATATACTGCAGTATGCAAACTTCATGATCTCACAGTTTTATCGACACTATTATATATAGATCTATGTCATTTGTTGAAATCCTTGTAAATTTTATGTGAGCCTATTTAAAGGTCATTCCCTCAGTTAATGTCCGTCATCGAAGCGCTATTTATCTTCCGGCTTCTGGGTAATGTCAGTTTGACCTGTATACATACGTTGAGCAGAATAGGGTTACGCCAACCCTGTAGCTCAGTCGGTAACATTCACGGCTTGAAACAAGGGAGTCGCCGGTTCGATTACCAAGCTCGGCTAATTTCTTTCCGAGGCTTGATAATAGTCTTTGTATCAGGATTCATTTCTCTCTCGACGCTGAATATTACTTCGACGCCAGTTATATGGGAAAGCAGCCAGTGGCTTGAGAAGAAAAAACATTGTGCGGTCTTTCTGAGAGTGTAATGTTTAATCCTTTACCACATAATTCAAAGTTTTAACGACCCTAAGGAGAAAGCCTTTGAAAATATTGCGGGAAAAAAGAGAAAATGCTGGTAACCAGCATTTTCTCCTTTTCCCACAATGTTTTCTACACTACCAAAGAGAAATTTATTTTTTTTAGTCACATTTAATTTGTTGTCTGCAAATACTTTAAATTTGGACAAGTCTAGAATTTTGTTATTTGGTAAAGTGTTACACAGTCGCTATATAATTGGTGATGTTTCCGTGATAAAGGCAGCATATCAATAATTGTACATGAAACAAAAACTATCTTAATATACATGTATATAAAAGAGATAGACGGCATAAGAGATACTGGAATATGAATATTGAAACTCTTTTTTGGCTCAATATGAAGTAAGATAATGAAAAGTCAGTTGCCTCTTTTTTCCTCACTGTTTTTCATTTTGTTGAAAAGAACTTTTGGGTTATTGGATAACGCTTATGATTATATGAAATTTCCAAATAGCACAAGAAAAGAATCATTCTCTACTAAATTAGTTTGCTATAGTATGAATCAAGGCTCCGGGGTATCGATTAGGGGTAGCAACGCTTGTTTATGATGGTTTCATAAATGTGCGTGCAGGGGCCCGCCGAATAAACAGTGTGCGTATTTTTCACCAATCGCAAACTACTATTTATTCGTTCTTTATCTGTACCAAGATGTCGGTCAAAAGCCAGCGGATTCAGCCACGGCAAAAAAAAAAAAAAAAAAAGCGCTGAAGGCGCTGAAGACCTGGGCATCAGAATGCGTGAAGAGGTAGGAAATGAGGCCCAGAAGCTCAAAGTTGCTATCACATTTGTACAGGCTTAAAAACTGCTATCACATTTGTACAGACTAATAAAAAAAATATCTACATGTCTCACACTGACAGTCTGTGGAGTTGACAACAGAGTGGAAAAACATAAATTTGTAAAGACCAATATAATGAGTACTTTTGTATAACCTTGGTCTCATGGTCTTTATGGATTGAAAGGAGATAATTTTCAAAGGATTTTCTGCTTCCTATTTTCTTCCTTTACGTTGCTTTGGCAACAAATCATGGTAACAAACCAAAATGAGCAGTGTGCAACAGCAGGGAATATTTCTGGAAAGTGCAAAAATCCACAATGGCCAAGCAATGAATCATGTTTTTCTTTCATTTCACCACACTCAGTCTATAGGTTGAAATAGTAACCATGTCCTTTGAGCAATGACAAAGAAAAACACAGTCTTTAGAGGCTAATTTCACAGAACACGATTTGGTGTCTGAGAAGACAATCTTTTTACGTATTTCTTTTTAAGTTTTGGTTTCTATGGCAACAAATAAAAAAACGTTCGCATTCGGGCGCCAATGCTCGGTTGATTTTCGGTGAAAACACAAAGTTGAAAAAGGGGCATAACTCGATAGTTATTTACCCTTATTGTTTACGTTTCCCTTTTGATAGTTAACAACTTGTCCAAGTTTTAAGTAAACATTTTCAGTAACAACAACGATATTGTAAAATGTCAAATATTTTGCATGACGACGACACAACAAATGACGAAGATGATGACACTAGGGCTATGAAAATACCATGTCTCTAAAAACAGCTGAGCTAAAAGTTCTCAGTCGAAAAAGGGGCATAACTAATTACTTTGCCAAAAATATTTTGGTGGTTACCTACCTCTGTTGTACTGATATAAATTCCCCTTTTAATAGTTAACGAAAAGTTAAAGTTTGAAGTAAGTATCTTCATTAATGACAGATATGATAAAATGTCAAGGGTTCTGAAAATTTAAAGCAATAAAAAAAGGGCGTAACTGTGTCAAAAATATTTTGATGGTTACCTGCCTTCTTATATGGGTATCCCTTTTGACAGTAAATAACTTGTACAAGTTTGAAGTAAATATCTTCAGGAATAACAGAGATATTTAAAAATGTCGAAGTTTTTGCACGACGACAATGACGCATAGGCTTTGACAATAGCATGACGCTTTCTTCGTAAACAGATGAGCTACAGACTACCAGTTGAATAAAATCATATGGATGATACAAGACTGCTCAAGGTACATTTCTATAAAAGTTTTGTCAAAATATCTGCTGTAAATGCCACTTTTCAACTTTCGCATTGAAAGTCTATGAAATCTCTAAGTTGCCATGATCAACCAAGTTGGAAAGCCGATTTTCATTAACAAAAGGGCCGTTGGACCTAAAGCCCTCATCTGAGTAAAGTCATCTAGTATTGATAAATTTGAAGAGCTCCTGGTTGTGATTATGAAAAACACAAATGAGCCATGCTCTTGCAGAAGAGGGTTTAATGCATCCCCGTGATCCATGAATCCAAACGAGCGATCACATATTAATGGATCCATAAAATCCATTTTGTGGAGCAACCGACTGAATCATGCTGTACACTGGTCCTTTGACATGCAGAAAATTTGCCAAAAGCAAAAAGTTTCGACCCAGGTCAGCCTAAATACCCATGGAGATCAAGATCAGATTGCACTGAATGTCAAGTCTGATCTTCGATATAAAACGCCCACCAGTTATTTAATTCTTGACCGCACATTTTCGAGTTTTAAGGACTCCAAAGATATAGTATCATGAAAACCTTTTGGAAAAAAAAAAGAAAATGCTCTTTTTTCCTACAAGGTTTTCTGCACTGTCACAGTCAATGACCAACATTTCAGCCAAATCTAACTTGCCGTTCGCAAAAATGTTTTCAATTTAGACAAGTCTAAAATTTCATCGTTTTTTAAAGATTAACTGGTTTTCAATGAATTATGTTAAAAACTTTAATACATATTTGGTATTTTATGCTCCGATTTTGCTATGGGTCGAAATGGTTATGGGCCGAGATGTCATATCTGAACAACTCTGACAGGAAGAAATAAGGCATATATACCAATCAAATACATACTTATAATTTCAGACACGGGATGTTCATTAATTTTACGGAAATCAAAATCTTGCCGAGGTTTTGAGACACCTCTTTCAGAGAAAAAGCACATCGACTGCGTAAAATAAGCTATCATTATTTGTCATTCACATGGTGTGTAGAAAAAGGATAAAGGAACGATCCCGATTAGTGCTCGGCAACAGCATTCGTTGCAACTAAGTCGATTGCGTACCTACATCAAAACATTTGATCAACGATCACCCGAGGTTTGCCAATTGTTTCTTTCACTGTTAAGCGCACGAATTTGCAGTTATGAATAACCTCACGAGCGCCCCAAATTCTCAGTCAACATTTTCGTACGATTAAAATCGCACATCTATCAAAGTTTGTTGTGAAAGTAAACCTAACTGTGATGTTCAAATCGAAATATTTTATTAAATATATTTAAAGGGGTCGTTTCCTTCAGCGTAGTGAGATGGATTGCAGGCGGTTCTTTTCACTTTTACTCGGGTTTTTCCGTAAATGCTTGGATGGGGTTGAAATTTTGGTATACGATTCCTATGGCCTTGGGCTTGGCAAGCCAAGCCCAGGCCAAAAACGAGCGTTCAGACCTATGGATGAAACGCACCTCTGAACTATATTGTAAACTGGTCCGAAACTGACCATTGATCCGTCTCTATTTTGTGTTTTTTTTTTCAGATAGTCTCTATGAATATTTTTAACTGCACGTGACTCATCAATCAATGTCTGTCCGTCAATTTAGGCTTCTTAGAAAATAGTGTCGTCAATTTATTTAGATGTCCATTCTTTGGGGGATTATTGTTCAACTCCACAGATACCGAATAATTCCTTATTTTTACGATCCAGAAGAAGATGACTATTAAAATATTGTGGGAAAAGGAAAAAGATTTGATAACTGTGGAAAAAATATGGAAATATGAAATTATTTGGTAACTTGTTCGATTATTTGCTCTCTGATAATTTCTTTTTCCCATTTCACCCATTTCCTTTTGAAACAAATTTTCGGCAGACCGCGAAAACTTTGAAAACTTCTTGAAATTGGTGATACTTAATGTGAAAAAAACTTACTTCAACCCTTTCCCAAACGACAAATTTTGGACTGGTCCAAATTCAAACAGTTTGCAGACGACAATTTCAGATTTGATGAAAATGGCAGAAAGTTGTCAAAAAGGGTAGAAAACACTGTGGGAAAAGGAGAAATTGCTCGTTACGAGCAATTTCTCCTTTTCCCACAGTGTTTTAAAAAGACTTGTACTGCAGACACGTGAAAACCAGGGCTTGTTTGGGAAAGGGTTATAACATAGTTTGAGATGATAAAAATAATCCTCTCGATCAATGTCTCCTTTAATCACGATGTTTTACAAAGTCGTCTGCCTCAACGGGAAAATATCTGTCTGCAGGAGGCACTGAGTTAACCTTTTTCTAGACTACAAAACTTAAACTTTTCTTAATATTGCCAGCATTTACAGATGACAAATAAAACGTGTCTCATTTTCTCCCTTTTCGACGATGTTTTCAAAAGCTTTGTTTTTTAGAGTCATTAAAACCGTGATTTCTTTTTCAGTAAAGGGTTACCACATGATATATGGCGTGCAGCACACGAAAAGGGGCCTTCGGACAAAGTGTGACGTCCCAGATCAGCCTGTGCAGTCTGTGACTAATCCGAGACGACACTTCCTGTTTTTGTGTATTTTTCTGTTTCACGAAAGTCTACTGTATGAAAAAATCTTATGTAGTCGTAACACTAGAAGGATGGGAAAATCTGGGCGTAGAAGTACGCATGCTCGAGTACTTTATGAAAATTCAATTACGCATGCGCGTCCGATTGGCAACGGAAAATACCGATTGTTTCTGAAGAAGACGCCATGTTGTATTGTAGATTGGAGGCGTGGAAGAGGAAACTTTTTTACATAGAACAGGCGTTAGAAAAGATTATAGTATTACATTTTGTTATTTCTTAAAAAGAGTATTAGGCTTTTTCTATTTTCACGAAACTCTTTTAGTGTTACAATTTACCGCTGTCTTGGTTGTTTAAGTAGAAAACTCGGACAACAGTGGTTTAATTTTTTCGCGGTACTAAAATCTAAAGTTTTACGGGTGAAAGCAATTTTTTTTTGAAGGGGGGGGGGGGGGTTGATAACCACAATTGTAAGTTTCCAATATTGAAACAGTATGTGTTGGCTAAAATGATAGAGTAAAGACCGGTTCATTTCCAGAATATTAGAGAGCGTATTCACGTTGAAGAGTCGCATAATTTTCGGATAGCAGATTATCCGGATACAATCCCATTAATTCTGTCTAAGAATTTTGGACACTTTTTTGAGGAAAAATCAGTCGAGAGGCAAATTTCGTAGCATAATAGTGTGAAGGACCGTTTTGATGTTAAAGAAGAAAACTAGAACATTTGCAAGACAAAAATCTCTTGATAGGAAAATGCTGATTTTAAAACAAAAAAATCATAAAATAAATATGCAGCTGATACTTCTGAAAGAATTAATTGATTTGGTAAAATTTGCTCAAAATACAACTTACTACACTAATTAATATGAAAATAGTGGGGCTGTAGCAGAAATTGGTCATCATTACCATTTTATTGTTACGGCCTTATTGTTTTTAAAACTTGGCAGCTACTAAACTCACCTTTAGGAATGAATGATTATATTGTGTTTAACACTGTTTTCAACAGCATTTTATGTATTTTGCCAAGGCCAGTGCACCTATCAATGCTTTCTTAGGGTTTCTTAATACCATTATAATATTATTCCTAAGCCATTGGCTGATTACCCACATAACCATCATTGAAACAATGATCAGGTGAGAGAGGAATGAATCATGTCGCAATTACTATCACCAGTCCTTGGAAAGATAATGGCTGAGCTTGTGGATGCGAACCAGGGATCCTCTGATCTCAACCCTTGCCGGCTACTGACTTTACTACCAGGGCTCAGCTCACCTGTTGGAAGTGAACTGAGTTAAAGATATATAAAAGAAGTTTTGGGCTACTACAGGTGAATTTTATTGGAGTAATCCATCAGGTAAAGTTTTTGTACACCAAGTGGATTTTGTTAATGTTCTGTTCTATTATCACCCTTGTATGTTTATCTTTTCAGTGTATAGTTGAACTCTTCCATTTAACAGTGTTGGGGTATTTGTTTGGTTGTGGTAATAAGGTTGAAAATCAAGCATTTTTATTGAATGAATAGTAGTCTGAACTTTTGCCAATAACCAGAACACAATACTGCGGACCCTACTGAAAAGTTGCTGTTGCCAGTCTGATCAGGTTTGTTCAGTTGATACTAAGAACATACTAATTTACTCAGTTTTCCAATACTGTTAAGATTTTCCAAAACTTTGGAAGATTTTGTAATGCATGACCATCTATTTTCGTTGCTGAGCTGCTTTCAAAGAAACCGAGGTATTGCCATAGCTCATGTCTTCATTTTTGCCATCACCATGTTGTTGAAAAAGTATCACATTGTCTAACATCTCTTTCATTATTGAAGAGATTTACTTCAAACTTGGTGTATTTGTTGAATAACAGCAGCCCCCCCCCCCCCCAAAAAAAAAGAACAAAACCAAAAAAATGGGATGTAAACCCTTAAAAGTAGTGCACTTAGCGCTTAATTAATTTTCACTGAAAAGCAGCTGCAGCCGAGTGTCAGCACCCGTATATGGTGCTCTTTTTTGAGATTATTCTGTATGTCATGAAAATCAATTTCCATATAGTGTGCAGTTTAGAGTCTACTAGAGGCAAAAAGTTCAGCCCAAAGCTCACTGAATTTGGTGGAATGTTTTCCCTGTTATGTTGGACCATTGTGAAATTAATTCAACCAATGTCAAAGAGCAGGTGAGATGGTCAAATCTTAGAAAATCATTGTGTGCACTTCAGAGATAGTACTTTCAGTGCAATGCTTGTTAAAGCCCCAACAGCTGCCCAAAGCAAACAAAGGGGAAGTCAAAATGCACTGGCATTTAAATTATATTTTGAATATGACGGTCTGTTATTGTACACTTGGTCGGGGTGTTAGTTGCTGAGAGAAAATTGAAATTTAAAATGAGGTAAAAGTAAACAAACAACAGAGTGACCTGGTAAATTTTAGACATACTTTTCAATTTATTTTTTCTGCCAGCAACTAAGGCTTGGACTGACTGTACAGTAACAGGTTCTCACCTTCAAAATAATTTCTTTACTTTTAAATAGTATGATTTAAACTGAAAAGCATTTTAACACCTGCTGTTTACTTTTGGGAGATGATGGGGTTTTGAGCTTGGTGAAAGTGTTAATCTTGATGATATATGAAATAAGATCAGAGGTGTAAAATTCTGCTGTCCCAGTCTTGAAAGTTGCAATTTGAATCTATCATCAGTAGCTTGAATTTTAATGAATTTGGGGAAAAAGATCTTATAATTACTAAGGGAAAATTAGCCATTTAAAGTTGAAATTTCACATTTTTGTTTACACGATGATAAAGTCTTGCATTTGTGGTTGTATTTTCTTGAATCTTGCACAACTGCTGTATATCATCAGAATCCTTGAATTCAAAAAAGAAATCTTACAGTTATTAAGGGAAAAGTAGCCATGTAAAGATGAAAATTTACATTTCTTATTTACTGAAAAAAGTCAGCATTTATGGTCATCTTTTCATTAAACTTGCACAGTTGCTTCATATCAGCAATAGCTTAAACTATATTGGATTTGGAAAAAAAAAAATATGACAATTGGCAAGGGAAAACAGTGTTCCCACTCACATCTCATTGGGAGTGCATGCGCTCCCTGGAATAAAAGTTTGGGAGTGCAAGATAAATTCAAGGAGTGCACTTAATATTGACAAATATAGAGCATCTATGGAGGACAGTAAGGGTCTGTTGTATTGAAAATTTGTTTTGATGAGTCTTACTCTGCAGTCACCTGCTCTTCAAAACAATATGGGTAATTTTAAAAAAAGAAGACGCTTGTTATAATTTCCTTACTCACGGGACCAGTTTCAGAGGGACAACTTACAGACTGACGGCCAGTAGAATTTTCCATTTCACTGTTAATTTCAGACACTAATTAGGTTTCACTTATTGTTTTATAGAGATATTCGTGTAAATTTACAGTTCAAAGTCATTGATAAAACTGAACAGACAGTTTGAAATGCCTATGATCGGACGATATCAAACCAATTTTTGTTGTGTCGTGGGTTTTCGCGTTTCTTGCAGCGATTTTTTTTTTCATGCCTGTTAAGTTTTGGAGTAGTATTTCCGCATGATTTGACCTAGATTTGTCAATAAGATTAGCATGTAACTTCAAAACCTTTGATTTTACACTAGAAAACCAGATTGATACCAAGTTTGATTAGCGGTGATAAACAGTGACTTTCACACTTGTTAACTTGTCCCAACTGGCGCCACTGGTTACTGACAATGGAAGCCCTGAAATCTGTGCGTGCATGCACGTTTCACTTCATATTTTTGTGCATGATTATTCAATTCAGTGCGTGAATGGGAACCCTGGAAAAGTAGCCATTTTAAGTTGAAAATTTACATTTATTTTTTAAACATTTAAATCTGCAATTGTGGTCATGTTTTTGTCAAACTCACGGTTTATTGATGTCATAAATACCTAGAATCCTGTTGAAATGTTGAAAAGAAAATGCAGACAATTATGAAGGGAAAAGTAGCTATTTAAATTAAAACGTTGCATTTCTTGTTTACATGATGATAAAGTCTGCATTTCTGGTTGCATTTTATTAAACCTTGCACAATTCCTCTATATCATCAATGGCTTGAATGCTATTGATTTTGGGAGAAAGAATATGACAATTAGTATTGTGGAAAATTTATGCTTACTGTTTATGCGAATAAGTCCACATTGTTTACCCAGTTCACATGAAACTTGCAAAGATCATTTGTAAATTGTATCATCAAGGAATTGAACGCTATGATAGATGAACAAAATCTAGCTGTCAGTTCAGGAAAAGCAGCTATTTGATGACATGACTTATTTACTCAACACAGTTCACATTATTGGTCACCTTTTCTGAAAGTCTCAGGGATTGTTTAACACAGTGAGTACTGAAACCCTATCAAAATTGACTGGATTCCAAACAACTGGTTTTGAGAAATTTTACTTAAGTTACTTTGCTATTTGTTCAATTGACCTTGCCTACATAGTGATGTATGCTATAAAATACCAGTAAGCAAAATCACTTCCAGTAGAGCAAATAAGGCCCTCAAGGATCTTTGTTTTAATTAATAAGACAATAATGGATAATCAATGCACCTTTCCATGGTTTCCTTGACATTCTTTTACTGTTACATAGCACAATAATCGTTACCTACCACTAGTTGCTTTTCAACAGGACCATTGACACAGGAAAATCAGGCTTGTAAAAAAATCGTGGGAAAAGGGCAAAATACTAGTAACCTAAATTTTCTTCTATTCAAACAATGTTCTCTTTGTGGTTTGCATGTGTTTCCTATTTGGACAAGTCTAAAATTTTCTTATATTGTAGTGAGTCAAAGATAATGTCTGACTCTGTTAGGTGTAGGGCGTGGGTGTTTAATTTGTAGCATAAATGTTCTTTAGAATGTGTCCCAGGGTTCAAAGATGGTCCCTTTCGGGAGAACATCGGCCAGAGTCAGTTACAAGTAATTGAAAAAGTTTATAATGCATTGTCTGCAACTGTTTGGCGGAAATTATGTTCAAATTTGGTATGTAAATGTAGGATCATTTCATAGCTGTGTATCAAAGTTGTTCAAAGTAGTCCTTTGAGTGAAAGATGTCCCTGATATATGGATGGAAGGTATCACACCATAACAAGAATATAACACCTGTCAATTGTGTCACAAGATTTATATACAACTGAAGAGAGTAATTCAATGTCACTTTTCCCCAAAATCATTTTGTTTAGTGTGCTGATAATATGTAGGTAGTATCTACTAGTGGTTCTTTATCAGAAGTTAAGTCTTTGCCCTAAATATGAGTCATCTGAAATATATTAGACACATATGTATGAGCCATGCTCTGGCAAAAGGTGGCTAAATGCATTTACGTTGTGCATTACACGGAGTAAGTCATTACTTAATTAGGGATCCATAAAATCCATTATGTGTAACATCAAACTGTATCATAATGTAGACTGGTCCTTTGACATACAGGAATTAACCAATAGCCAAAAGTTTCGGCCAAGATCAGCCTGTGCAGTCTGACATGGGACAATACTTTTCGCAGGTGCATTAAGACCCCTTTTCACAGAACATGGCTCATATGTTAAATACATCTTTGATTTGTCATGTTTTGGACTTCTTTCATGTTTCATTTGCACACTTACAATTCTGAATTGTCAATGTCCTTATTTCAAGTTCAATTAACAACTGATATGTAATATTAGCTTGCAAATGAAGACTGATATGTAATATTAGCCATTGGAATGATTCAGGTCTATAATGGTCTTCTTGTTAATTTACTTGAAGAAAATTTGACCAGGTTCATTATCTTCAACAGACTGGGTGTTTCTTTTAGTATTTCATACTACTTTCTTATTTTGACCAGTTTTTGCCAAGCCTGGCCTCTTAAGGTGAAGAAGAGACTTGCAAGAAATGGATTAAAACAGCCTTGTTTGCCCCTTACGGGAAGGGAGTGGATGACAGGTGTTGATTGGCCCCAAGTAGGCCAAGGTAAAACTTACAGACTTAATAATGTTGTTGCTTGCCTTCTAGAATTATATACAATAGTTTATATTCTCATACCTGTGTCCTAAAGTGGGATTGAAAAACCATGATTTTCAGGTTGTTGGATATTTAATACCATTTTCATCATTTCTTCACTGTGTCATGAGCTCTTAGAATTTCTAGCTAGGTCGGGTAGCTCTGTGGTTAGTGTATTTGATTTATGACCTGGTGGTTGCAAGTTCATTACCTGTTTGAGGCAAACTTTCTGTCCAGGGATCATTCATATCACACCTCTGATGCATGTGAGAAAAGCAGACAGTGGCTTTGAAAGGAAATTGTGTTGGTACTGATGTTGAAAAGGCAGGAGAAACATGCATAGTTGTACTGATTGCCATGATGTGACCTAAACTGTTAAAAGGTTGTTAAAGTCCAGTGCAAACAGATCTTGCATTTTCTTTTACCAATGTGTACAAAACTTTTTCCAATCCACCAGCTGCTTTGTTTTATAAACATTGTCAAAGAAATATTGCTGCTATGGAAAAAAAACCAGATTGAAATAGGAAAGTGCATGGGTATTTGACGCAACTGTTTTACAATTGCTGTATGGTCACCTTCTCAGGATTGACTCAGGACATATTTGGCATCACACAATGCAAGAAGATCTGTTGAATTTAGTAAAAATCCATGTTGTATAAAGCCCCCCCTCTCTCTTTCCCCCCCCCCCACCCCTTTGCGGAGTAATAGTTTTCTAGTAGGTCCATCTCGGTTTTCATGCCCGGACATAGCTTCATTACCTATTACTTGATTTCAAACCACTCTGATGTTGTTCACATTGAGGCAATGTGTCATGTGCCAAAGTCATGTTCGTAGGTTAAAGGTCAAGGTCAAAGAGCGTGGCAGTTTAGCTCAGTGGTTAATGTATCTGACTCGTGACCTGGTGGTTGCGGGTTAGATACCTGGTAGTGGCCAATTTTCTTTCTGACAATTTTTGGTCTCTCACCTCTGGTGAATGTGAGAAAAGTAGTTAGTAGCTTCGAAAGAAAGCTGTATTAGTACTGGTGTAAGAAAGCCAGGAAACACATGCATTGACGCACCGACTGCATTGATATGATGTAAGTTAAAATGTTGTTAAACTCCAACATAAACAAACAAAGCCCTAGCAAGGTCAAATATCTTTTTTCTAGGGTAGTGTATGTGTTTGGCCCATAACTATTTTGAAATCATGAATTGCTTTCAGTGTTTTGCAGAAATGCGAACAACATTAAGATGATGTGTCCTGTGCAAGAACAGTATCAGTAGATTGAAGGTCAAGGTTACCAGTAGATCAAATGTATTTAAAGAGAAATTTTGAATGGTTATGTTCATGTAAGTTAATTACAAAGTAATTTTAATACAACTGTGTACAGTTGTCAACCAGATAAAGAGAGTGTGCCATGTTTATAAATTGTGCCAATCAGACAAAGGTCAAGGTCACAGCAAGGTCCAATGTATTTTTCTGTGTTTGGGCCATAAATTTTTTCCCTAAGTAAATTCAGAATAATTTTGCACAAATTTTAACCAATCAAGATCATCTTTCATGCGCAGAGATGTATGTAGGATCAAGGTCAAGGTCATGGCAACATCAAATTTGTTTTTTGGTAGTTTTTGTAGTGGACCTGTAACTTTTTTAATTATGAATGGATTTCGGCATAAATTTGTTGAACTGGCAATGCTAATAAACCATGTGTTGCACCAAAGAACTTTGTCAGAAGGGGAAGGTCATGGCATTGTCAAATATCCTGAAAAAGAGAAAATTTCAGGGGTAATGTTTGTGTCCGGCCTATTATTTTTTAGCTATGAATGAATTTCAGGCCAAGAAGTTGGTCACAGGTCCATTTCTTTGAAAAAAATTGTGTGCACTCTAGAGGCCACATTTTCAGCCAGATGTTTTCCTTGATATCTCGGACTGGTTGAAATTGGGCCATGTTGGGTGAAAAAGTTGGTCACTGGGCTAAATATTAAGAAATGCTTGTGTACACCCCAGGTGCCAAATTTTCCATCTGATACTCATGAAACTTAGAAAGTTTGCCTCAATATCTCGGACATGTTTGAAACAAGGTCATGTCGGGTCAAAAAGTAGGTCTTGAACAAGTTTGAAACTGAGTCACTTAAGGTAAAAAAGTAGGTCACTGGCATGAATCTTAGGAAAGCCAAGTGTGCACCTTAGCGGCCACATTTAAAGCTGGATGCTTATGAAAAAAGGTCAGATTGTTCGTCTTGATGATATTGTGGAGAAGTTTGGGTCACAAAGGTTGGAAAAATTTGATCACTGTGCCAAATTTTAGAAAAACCTTGTATGCACTATGGAGGCCACATTTTCAACAACATACTTATGAAACTCAGTCAGAATGTTTGTCATGATGATATCTTTAACCATTTCAAAACTGGGTCACATAGGGTAAAAAAGTCACTCACTGGGCCATATTGCAGAAAAAAACTTTTGTGCACTCTACAGACCACATTTTAAGCCTCATACTTATGAAACTCAGAATGTTTGTCTTTATGATATTTTGGACTGGGTTGAAACTGGGTCTGTTGGTGTCAAAAAGTAGGTCACTGGAGTAAATATTAAAAAAGCCTTGTGTGCACTCTAGGGGCCACGTTTCCTATCTGATAATCATGAAACTTAGAATGTTTGCCTTGATGATATCTCAAACAGGTTGAAAACAAGGTCACGTCAGCTCCAAAATTAGGTCTGGGACAAATCTTACAAGAACCTTAAATGCACTCTAGAGGTCCACATTTTCAGCCCCCATACTCCTGAAACTAAGTCAGAATGCTTGTCTTGATGATATCTCAGACCTGTTTAAAACTGGGTCAGGTTTGGTTAAAAATTAGGTCACGGAGCCAAATCTTTGAAAAGCCTTGTGTGCACTATAGAGGCCACATTTTCCCTCTCATACTTATGAAACGGTCAGAATTTTTGTCTTGATGATATTTCGGACAAGTTGAAAACTGGATCACTTTGTGTCAAAAATTAGGTTACTGGGTCCAAATATATTTTTAGTATGATACTCATGAAACTTAGAATGCTTGTCTTGAAAGTTACCTGGGTCACTTTTGAAATTCGGTCAAATAGGGTGAAGAAGTGTGTCGCTTGATCAAATCTTACAAAAGCCTTGCATGCACTCTAGAGTCAACATTTTCAACCTGATACTCATGAAATTTGGACAGAATGTGTGTGGTTTTTTTATGTTATATAGTGCAAGTTCAAATTTTGGTCATGTCGGGTAAAAAAGTATGTCATTTGGACAAATCTTAGGACAGCCTTGTGTGCACTCTAGAGTCTACATTTTCAGACCAGTACTCATGGAAATTTTTCAGAATGTTTTTCTTGTTGATATACAGTTGTATTAGACAAGTTCAAAATTGGGTCATGGTGGGTCAAAAAGAAGGTCACTGGGACAAAAATTAGAAAAATCTTGTGTGCAGGCTAGACGCTACATTTTCCATTTGATACTCCTGAAACGTGTTGCTTTATGATATCTCTGGCATGTTCAAAAATAAGTCAAGTCTATCAAAAAGTAGTTCACTAACACATACCGGTATGTATTTTACATCATTACAGCTAGGATGTCTTCAGCTTTAATAGTCGTAGATGACTACTTAGTCGAGCGCTTTAGGGCTATTAGCCTTTTTTTTTTATTTATTTATTTTTTTTTTTTGAATTTTGACTGAATTTCAGTATTGTAAACCACTTTAAATGGTGTGTCCTTGCAAGAACCTTATCTGTTGCTCAAGGCAAGTTCAGAAATGTTTGTACCTGTAATTGTGTTTCTGGGTGTACTATGCCCGACATGTCCGACTTTGGAAAATTCAGTATCGGACAAGTGACTTTTTTCTTTCTAGCTGTCTGAGGACAAGTCACTAGAAGGTATGAGGAAAATTTTTAAAACAATGATATGTTGTATATACACAACCAGTGGAATACATATGAGCCCTGGTCTGGCAAAATGGGGCTTAGTGCATCTGTGCATAGGCCTCTGAAACTTCATTGGTCTATTACAGGATAATGAAATTTTCCTTAGTGGACATTGTTACTAACAGTAGCACATTAGCAATTGCCTCTATGTTGTATATAATAAGATAAGGTGTGCAAGGAAATCGAAAAAAAAAGTACACCTGTCCCCATTCAGAGATAATATTTACCCAAATACGGAAAAATAAACCAAGTAATCATTCCAGATGTGTTTGAAAATGATTGTACTTGGGTACCCTGACCTTCAAAGGTTCCAAATGGCTCTTGCGATCAAGCTATAGCTATGATCTAAAAAGATTTAAAAAGCTTCTACATTTTCCAGATCGCCATGCGCTGACATCACACAATTCATAATCCCACACCGAATTATAACTAAAAAATCTTTTTCAAACAAAGATCTGAAATGCTTTTGTTGATATATTGATGAAATTATTAAACTGATAATTCGTTTGTTATGATAAATTTTTTCAGCTAATCCAATTTCACAATTTTCATCTTCCATTTCGCCTATTTTCAAGTGCATATTTACCCTTTATTGGTCAAATACTTTGGCGTGTCTTTTGATAGTGAATTCCCGTGAGTTATAATTCGCTGTGTCATAATGAATTTGTGACGTCAGAGCATGGCGATCCGGAATATGTAGAATATTTTGAAATTATTTTAGATGAGAGCTATTTCTTGATCGCAAGAGCTGTTTGAAACTTTCGAAGGTCAGGGTACACAAGAAAAATCATTTGTGAACCTATCTGCGACGGTAACTAAGTTTATTTTTCTGTTTGCGGTTAAATATTATCTCTGAAAAGGGACAGGGGTAAAATTTTTCTTCGATTTCGTTGCACACCTTGTCTTATCATATATAATAAAGAGGCAGTCGCCAATGTGCTATTCACAGCTACGGTGTAATTGAAAAATTGAGTATTCCGTGATATACAGGCAATGCACCAATTTGCAAGTGATCGATGATCAACTAATGAAAATTCTAGTGTTCCCTGATAGAGCAATGGAACTTCAAAGGCCTGTGATCTGTGTGATCTCTGATACTAAGCAAGTCGTCATATAATTATGGATCTATAGTAACCACATTTTTTAACAACTGATTTAATCCCAAAGTCGACTGGCCCTTGGACATACAGGAAATTGACCAATAGTGAACAGTTGCAGCCCAGGTCAGCCTGCGTGAAATATGCATGCTGGCCTGGGTTGATATTTTTCACAGCTACATTAAGCCCCCTTTTGCTAGAGCATGGCTCATACATTTTCACTTCATACTAAAGGAAATTTCAAATGATAAACAGTGTCTTGAAACCCAAAAGACACATTTGGCCTACCTGTGCATTCATCGACAGGTTTATTGCGAAATGGGCCATGATTTAACACCTCCCCTGGAAGCTCTCTCAATCCAAAACTTTTGAATTCAGCCATCAATTGGTGCGTAAAATCAGAGAAAATGATTTTTTTTTTTATCAAATCTTTCATGCAAATGAAAAGTGAGAAGTCTGGGACTCCAGAAAAGTTTTGCGGCTCCAAACGTAAAACTGAAATGGACTGTCACTAGAAATATGACAAAAACAGGTTTTTTTAACGAGGCGTGGTTAAAAGAATTCCTGTGGTTGAATGCAGACGATTGTATCAATGTTTTTTGTAAGGTTTGTCATGAATATCCCCACATTGCTGACATGTCACTTTATGTGTGCCATTTAAAATCAGAATAGTAGATTTTTATAATTTACTTGTCTGTGGACAAGTAGAAATTTCTTAAGATTTCCACACGCCTGTGTCTGTAGTCAATGTTTATGTTCACAGCTCACAGAAAAAGGTTCCTATTTTCGTGGGTAGCAGTCACTTCTAAGTGACACATATTGTGTGTTTATAGTTTGCTGTGATCTATAAGAAAAGACCAAAGTAAAATTGCTTGACCCTTAAAATACCTTTTCAGATCTGTAGTTGCCTTTGCAGTCAGTGTAAACCAAGATCAGACTGCTTATTTTGTGCAGTCTGATCTTTGATCTACACTAAATTGATTAAACATTCCAAACAAGAGCTGCCTTGTAAATGGAATTATTTGGGTCTTCTTTCCTGATTGAAAATGTTGTAAGGGTTCATTTGGTAATGAAAGGGTCTGCATTTATTATTGAGTAGTTGCATGATTTTTTTTGTTCCTTACAAATTCCATTTTAAATTCTGAAATACAAATACATGACAAAAGCATAAAATACATGGGGATGGTTGACTGTTAACGTATAAAATTTTTTGTCTTGAGGACTGAATTTATGAATAAAATAGAAAACACCAACACAACTAATTAGAATGTCCACACCAAGGAAAGTATTACACTAATCAGATACAGTTAGAAATGAAATGTAACATGTTCATGTATTTTTTCAAAGATTGATATTTATGGAAGAAACTACATTTGTCCTTTCAAAAAATGTTCTTAAGAATTGGGCAGATGATAATCATTTGATACCGAGAGAATATACAGACAGTCACATATGAGAATTTTAAACAAATGGAAGGAGAAAATGATTGATTGTATGGTGTTTAACACCGTTTTCAACATTATTTCACTTATATAGCAGTAGCCAGTGCATCTGTCAGTGCCTCCCTGGATTTTCTCATACCAGTACTATGCACAATATTCTTTTGAAGCCACTGGCTGCTTTCCCATCTAACCATCACTGAAACAATGGTCAGCGGTGAGGCAGAAATGATTCATGTTGACTATCATCAGTCTTTAGAAAAAAATTGGCAGAGCCAGGCATCAAACCAGTGACCCCCTCTTCTCAGTCCTGTATGCTACCGACTGAGCTAACAGGCAAAGTGAAGGAGAAAAGGAACTTGATGATGGTGGTGAAATTACCATTATTTGTGGAGTCTTATTGCAGTGAGCCAAATCTTCGTTTTGGTTATTTCATGTTCATGTATTACTTCTCTGTGGTTAGTAACAATGATATGTGTAGCAGTGATTTATGTATATCTAATGTCACAGTCATGCTTGATGATGTCTAGTATTGTTGAGACAATAACTTTTACCTTTAATGATGTATTTTGGTACTAATTTGACTTTAGTTGACAATGTGGACATATATCAGTAAATTTATGTTGTATACATTTTCAGTTGTCTTGGCTGAGTGTCAACGGACAGAGCCCATGTTCAGTAACTTATTTGGTCGGGAACAACACCTGCCATTGCCAGTTTGTTTGTTTGGTTACAAGTAGTAAGTGTTTAGTGTTTGTTTGGTTAAAAGTAGTAAGTGTTTAGCATATATCAATTATAAATTGGGGCCAGTGCACTCTGCCATCCTGTCTTTCATGGATTTTCCTTTACTAGTACTCAGCATGTTTTTTTCCAAGTCCCTGTCTGTTTTCCCACTAAATCAATGTTGGGCAATAGTAGAGGAATGAATTTTTTAAAGATCACTATCATCAGTCCTCAGAATTAATTCGGCAGAGCTAGGAATTAAACCTGTGATCTGAACTACAAGCCTTGCAAGTTACTGATTGATGCACATCAAGTGGATTTTTTTTTTTTTAAGACCAGATTTTATGTGTTATAAACCATAATCAGAATTTCAGTTCAGTAAAGAAAGGATTTTCACCCAATCTTTGAATTTGATATATAGACAATAGTGTGCAGTAATTATTTACCTTACGTCTTTATCAGACAACTTTTACAGTTTGTAAGAGTTGTCAGAAATCAAATATGGTTCAAATATGCTCGTAACTCAATAGCTAATAAGTGTTTAAAGAGCACCTAATCTTATGATGTATTTGAAAATATTTGAAAACATTTTAGAATTTTGTCCAGTGTAGAACACCATAGTCATGCAGCCTATATTTGTTTGATTACAGATTTACTCTGTTAACTTTCAAGAACTTTGCAATCAAGAAAAATAGAAATGTTCAAAGCAAGCAATTAATCTATAAATTTTTAAACTCTGACAAATGATTTTTCCTGTCATGTGTAGTCTCTGTAGATAACATTTTGAAAAATTTTGGCTATGTCTAGAGAAGAAAAATTAAGTGCCCAGACTAGGTTAAAAACACTTTTACCTCTCATTGAGGGTCCTCTTTTAATTGAGATTTTGGGCTGTTCTAGGCCTACAAAGCTTTTATACTGCGCCAGCAGACAACAGATATTAGAATACCAAATAGAAAGCACTTCCAACAGACTGTACAGTTATCTCTTAAGATGAGGGGTCCTGCATGGCTCAGCGGTAAATTGTAGGACTTGATACATGGAAGCCCCAGGTTTGAGCCTCACTAGATCCAGAGAGTTTTTCACAGGATTTTACTTGGGCAATATACTTAAGAGCCCTAGCATAATACTGGTGACACCCAGGAAAGACCTGAATATTTGAGCTGCCACCATAATATGACTGAAATAATTTTGAAAGTGGTGTAAAACACCATTCAATCAATCAATCTCTTAAATTGATCTCTGTATTTAAACAGTAGAAAATTTGTGGGGGAACAGGGTTTTTTCCCTCAACTCCCTTTTATTGGGGTCATTTAACTCCCTTTATAGGAATAGAGGAAGGCAAGCATTGGAATTTTGGGGGTCATTCAGAAAATATGGGATACCAGATTCAAAGAAAAAGGGGATCAGGGAAACTGGCCACCATCATATAACTGAAATAAAGTTGAAAATGACATTTAACACCATACAATGAATTAATAAATCATTTAGTTTTTAATTAGAGATTGAAATGGATGTGAAAGTTACGGGTATATCAACACAAGGTTACTTTGCTCTATATTGCCATGTGAGGTAAATGACCCTTGCTTTTGAAACACCAACAGGACTCTTTCATTTATTGTGATTTGTTTTTGGTTGTTCTACAAACTGATTGTTCTGAGGTTGACTGTATTTTAAGCTATAAAACCACTGGGGATCAGCTATTTCCTTGAATTGAATAGGGAAAAAAAAAAAAAAATCTCGTGTCCAAAACCAGAAAACATATACATGTATGCATATATCATCAGTTGATGTTTCAAAAAATTTATATTGAAATAGAAATTGAATATTTATGTTACTGATTTTGTCATTTCACTTGAGATATATTAGGGCTATCACTGTCGTCTTGAAAAGTAGTGTTCGCCATTGTACTACTCATTCAACATATATTCTGGGTTTCTGTATTCATTAATTTTTCTGACCCATCTGCCTGTGAAATTAAAAAATTGTCTCTTCTGAAACGAAGGTTGATTAACGAGTTAACAATGAAATAAATAATTGCAAACCTCTTTCAGTTAATATGCAGTACCTTTTTTTTTTTTTGTTCTGTAGGATGTTGGTTGAAGGACAAGGTGGCAGTGCAGGATCAAATTTGTTATATCAGTACTAAAAGCAGTTGCATGTTCATTCTTTAAACAGTGCAGTTTTAACTTACTACATTATTAAATTTACTTATATGCTTATCCTATAAATTTTTCTTGGCTCTAATTTCAGGTCACACCTGGAGGCAAAGATACATATTTCTTGACTGTCCATTAACTGTTTCCATGTAGACTTGAAACAGATATTGAACTTGCAGAGCCAGACTGCCCACTGAGTAAGGTTTTTATCATGGCGTTGTGATTTCATTTAGTACAAGTATTTAGATTTACCAACCATAACAAAGTTTAGAAAATGCTTTATCACTAAAAGTAGCCATCCATAGCTTGCAAAACATCAATAAGTAAGAAAGAGAAATGTGACTAGAAAAATATTCATAGTTTCCTTGAAGTGTTACATAGGCTTTTAAAATATCTACATATTTTGTAATATAATGTGGCAAAAGCCTTTGAGAATATCATCTGATTTTTGCATTAAAAAAAGATATGACTTTTTTTTTTTTTTGCTCTACTGGGTGCAAGCCAGCATAGCTGATGTAATGGTGTGATTTCCATTGTCCGTCCATCTTTCGGTTCGTCTGCCTGTCTATCTGTCCATTCTATCTGTCTGTCCATTCTTGTTTACGCGAAAAAGTCTGCATTTGTGGTGTGAATTTCTTGAAACTTGCAGTTTGTTTATCTCATTAATAGCTTTAATCCTATTGATTTTGAAAAAAATCTGACTATCAGTTTCGGAACAGTAGCCATTTGAAACTGAAAAGTTCCATTTCTTGTTTACTCAATAAAACTGCATTTTTGGTAGGATTTTGTGAAACTTGCAGTATCCTTATCTCATCAATAGCTTGAATACTATTGATTTTGAAAAAAAAATGCAACAATCATTTTGGAAAAAGTAGCGATTTAAAGTTGAAAATTTCCTTTTCTTGTCTATGCGATATAGTCTGCATTTGTAATCAGATTTTCATGAAACTTGCACAGTTGCTTCTTTATCCTCAACAGCTTGAATCCTATTGATTTTGAAAAAAAAAATCAGACTATTGGTACGGAAAAAGTAGCATTTGAAAATTTTAATTTTTTCGTTTACACAATAAAGTCCTCACTTTTGACCCAATTCTTATGAAATTTCCAAGGATTATTTTTATCATCAAGGTATTGAACTCTATTAAAAATGAAGAAAAGCTAGCAATCAGTGTAGGAAAAGGAGCCATTTCATGACTTAGTATTGTTTACCCAACACAGTCCACATTTTTAGTCACATTTCTTTTAAACTTGCAGGGATTGTTTGATACAATGAGTTTTGAAATCCTATCATATTTGGCTGAATTCCCAACAAATGGTTTTGAGAAATTGTATTTCTTTTTTTTTTTCACTATTTGTTCAATTCACCATGCCTATCCATGCTGTCTTTGTGGGTTCAAGTTCAGTGGCAACAACAAACCCCCTCCCCCCCTTTTTTTCTCTTTGTCTTTTTCCTTTTTGCATCATGAATTCATAATGTATGCTAGAAAAAAAAAAGTCAAATCACTGTCAGTAGAGCAGTTCAGTCCCTCAAGGTCCTGTAGGGTTTTTTTTTTTTTCTCTGTGGGAACAAGTTAAGTCCATGGTACATTTGAAAGGCAGTGGAGTGATACAGGGCTATCATGGCCCTCCTGTTACTTTTTGCACATCTTTTTAGAAAGGAAGCATCAAGGTATTTTCGTAGGCCTTGAGTCGTTGGCATTGCCTGTCGGGTCATGCTAAAAGGTTGATATATAATAATATCTCGGTTATCACTAAGGATACTTATTTGAAACTAGGTCATGTTGTTAACTTTCAAAAGGGGAACCAATACAACAGGGACAGGCAACCATCAATATATTTTTTGGACAGTTATGCACCCATCAAAATATTTTTGAAACAGTTTTGCACCTTTTGTGACTTAATTGCAATTTTCACTGAAAATGAAGTGATTTCAGGCGAGCATTGGCAGCTACATGCACAGCATGCTCTTGTTAATGATCCATTAAGAGGGTAGTCTTGTAACTACCAAGAACTGGTTTACAACAGGTATCTTTTAAAAACTTCTGTTTGAAACAATGTCTTTAAAAAGCCAGAATTTTCTTCAGTTTTTATCTCCACTTGCCGAAGTCCACCAAGCTTATGTCAGGGCCTAGTGTCAGTCATGTGTGCATGTGTCATGCGTGCATACGTTAACTTTCATTTCAGATATCTTGTCTGAAACTACCCATCCAATTTCAGTGAAACTGTACAGAAATAATCCTGTCAGGGTCCTCTTCAAAATTTCTTCAAAGAATTTTATTTCATTAAAAACTGTGGTTGGCATGGCAATAAAGCTAGCTGAAAGATATTGAAAACTTTAAAAAATCTTACTATCTGAAACCATAAGGCCTTGGGCTATCCAATTTGACATGAAGCTTCATCTAATAGATCTCAACCAAATTTCTTGAAATTATATCCCTGGGTTCAAAATTTGGCCCATCTGGGGGATGACAAGTTGAAAATTGGCCTGTAGGTTTGGGGTTATAGAGTGTCTTTAAATTTAGACTGATCAAGGGAAGTAACTCCTGTTAAAAGATGCCTGACGTTTATTACTATTAACCTCCCTTGATTATCATGCTGCACTATCATTTAATAGTTATTCAAGTTTTTTGGATAGAAAATGTTCACTTTGCAGGGAGAGTGATTAGTTTTGATGCAAACAGTTTCTCTCAGACCAGTGGAATATTTAATATAAATTAAGCTTTCTATTATTCACTGTTTTTTCCAGCAATTTACCTTTCATGCCATTTAGAAAATCTATGTATATTCACTCATATTATTTTTACATTATTTTTAGAGACTGAGGGCGGGAGGTTGTTTTTTTTCCATGTAAGTTTACTCATATACAGACTTTTTATGCTGTATGTCTCTGTCAATGCCACTTAATTGCATGAAACAATTTTTTTACTCTTTACAAAATAACACTTTTTTTGACTTAAGCAAATTAAAATTAAAAGCCATTGCAGATAACAAATTGAATGAAATTTAAATGATTATTTCTGTCTTTAATAGGCCAGGAAACATTGTGAGAAAAGAAGAAAATGCTGGTTGACATTTTCTCCTATTCCCACAATGTTTTCAAAAGCTGCCTCTATCAGGGTCATTCAAACTCGGAATTGTGTGGTAAAGAGTTATGAGTCAATGGTGCGATACAGTGCCATCATGGCCCTCTTGTTTAAAACGATGCTACAACAATATAGTGACTCTAGAGGTATTAAAGTGATCCAGATGTATTCGTTGAATACCAGACTGACAACATGCTTAAAATTTTCCCCAACTGCCAGATAAAAACAGCCTACAGGAACAACTTTTTCAAAATCTTTCGATGTTTGAAAGGGGCTATTCAGTTTTTTAAGCTGTCCATCAAAATTTCTTGTGAAATACCAAAATATGCTTCTAGGTATGTTTTTCTGTACAATTTTATAAACAGTATCCGTATGTAATCAATAAAAACGTGCAATTTTGTGCATTTAAGGCCTCAAATGGTTGTCCTTCATTTGATAACTATGTCTGTTTTTATTACACCATTACATGACATTACAAATATGAATTGAATACAAATCCTAGTAATTAACACATGATTGAGTTGATCATTGACAATCTTATAAGTTTTTGTAAAATTCTGGTGCTTAATATAAAAATATGAAAAAGGCTATGTAGCCTTTTTATGAAATACAGTTGAAAATATTTCTTTCTTACCTTTGTCTTTCTTCTTTAGTGATGATTTGCCAGCAGTCAGCTTACTTAGTTCATTGACAAATCATTTTTACAGTTTGATAAGATCATAAAAATCTGAAAAGCTATCTTTAAAGATTCTAGGCTGAAGTAAAGAGTTTAAGATATATTGGTCTATTTACAAAGATTGTTTATTCAGTGAAGAGCATAGATTTTTTTCTTTTTGTTAAAGTACATGTATTTTCGAAGGTTTTCACACTGTGGGAAGTGTGTCTACCTCAAGAGATATTAATTCACTTATGTCCTCAGAAAATGGTGAAACATAAAATTACATAATAATACTACCTGAACCGCTCACTGTATTTAACATTTCAATGCCTATGAAAATGCGTCCAGAGAATACTTAACAGAAAAATTAGCAGGAAAATTCTATTAAATGTCATCTAGAAATATGTTCATAACAAACAAGTCAAGCAATGAGTTGATGATGAAGACTCTACTAGGCCTACTATAGTATTCTGAAAATCTTCAGTTACTTTTCTCCAATAGGACTGCTTTTCAGTGTAGTCTGACTTTGGATCTACACCACATGGATTTCACCATTGGCAAATAAAACCATTTGGTGGGAAAGTGCCAATTACAGAATGTGTGCGCAAATGGTGAAGTAATATGTTCACTGTGACACAAGATGTGTCAAGCAATTCAGTGCTTTGACAGAACAATGTTTGATACTCCATCAACTTTTAATGAAACTTAATTTTACATGTATCCAGAGAATCACTTTCTTACTTCCTTTTGCTGGTACCTGAATAAAGATTTGAAGGCAAGTTTGATACCTTAGAAGTTTAAAAAAGTATAAATAGTATATTATACTTCAAAAAATTATTGTCATGAATCTATCTCTTGTTGAATTTAGGGAATTATCTCGTATACGATGGCAACTAGAGATTGTGTGCTCACATGGTGATTGGTATCATTGTGAAAAATGTTTGATATTCAGATACAGTAACAAATCCTGCCAGATGATAGCTTTGGTTTACAATTGGAAAGGTAGGCATACAATTGAAACTTTATTTAATGGTATGTATGATTGACCAGTGATACTGGTTAGTGTAACTTAAACATAGTGCAAAGTAAATGAAGTAGACATGTTTAGTCTGGAAATGAAACTAGATCTTTGAATTTCAAGGTTGATGGGATCAGGATTTAATAAAGTAGCACAAAGTAGGGGTATTGGGTGTTCAGTGTTGTCTAATTTTACATACTGTACTTGCCAAATCAGTATATAGTGTACAGCTGTAAAAAGAAATATGGTGGTAAAAATACTTTGATAAATTACCTGTATTCTGAAAATCATGTAGTATTTGTAGTCTGGTATTATGTGTAGTTACCTCATTTGCTTAATGTGCTATATGAGTAACAGGAAATTTTTACTCTTTCTAAAGAGGAAATAATTTACAAGCTATTCATAAACCCTTAAGTTTCTAAAACATTTTGTTCAGGGTCCTAATCTCTGTTGATTCTGTACACTTTATGTTTTCAATCCTTAAATAATGCCTTAGATCTTCTTATTAATGTAAATGGTAAAGAGATAGATACTCTTACATGAGTGTTCATATCATATTTTAATTAACTCTTAACCCAACAACTAACTATTAGACCTGTAAAGGTTGAAAGCCTTTGCAGACATCAAATTACATATGGTTCAAATAAGGGGATTTTTTCTTGAAAAATTTAAGGGAAGAGTAGAATACCTGGTTTTCAGCATTTTCCAACAATGTTCTCAAAAGCATTCTTCCTCAGTTATTTAAAACATAAGGTTGTTTGGTAAATGGTTAGAGCAGTTGAAACAATCTTATGATGAGAGCCTTGGCAATACAGTAAAACCTCTCCTCACGACCACCCAGGCAATGTGAGCAGCCAGCTATTGCAAACGATTTTGTCAGAACGGAAATTTTCTTTGTTCATAATCAATACCTCAAACCCAGAAACATGGGCACCCCACTATTCCAAAATTACAACCACCATTTTCAGTACCACTGAGAAATGACCAGATTTTAAACCTGTGAAATTCCCACTAACTTTCACTACTTAGTTACGACAAGGTAATTTTCATGCGTCCATTAGCACAAACTGTAAGATGTGCTTCATGTTCGATATTCTTGGGTCTGATTGAGTTGACAATGAACTATCGGTTTTTCGTTTCATTGGTATTGTAACTAGATTGTGTTTAGTGTTAGGCTGTTACCTTACAAATCAAATGACCAATGAATTGATAACAATTAATTCCGCTTTTATGCGGTAATCAGGCATTATTCACACATTGCTGACCCTGTTAAAAACATGTCAACATCCGGAAAATTACAATTTGTTTTTTACATCCAGCTGTTGTATTTTGATATGCTTGGGTTAATATCTAGTGATCTAGATGAAATAATTATTTTGTTTTTGTCACACAACAGTAAAGCTATACTTATGTCGTAGAGAATATGCAATCTGTAAACTGGTGAACACAGGTGATAAGTAGGACTGTTTTAACATTCAACTGGAATCAAAATGGCAAAAAATGAAAGGGAAAAATAATCTGTAAACATCAGGCTGTTCAATAATTAGCTCGTATTGGAAATTCAAAAATTAGGTCACTGGGCCAAATTGTAGATAAACCTTTTGTGCACAGTACAGGGCACATTTTCAGCCTGATACTCATGAAACATGGTCAGAATGTTTTTCTTGATTATTTTTTGGACATGTTCAAAATTTGGCCATGTTGGGTCCAAAAGTAGGTCACTTACAATTATGCATTTTACATCACTAAAACCATGATCTCCTCAGCATTATCAACTGTAGGTGACTTCACTCATTTGAGCGCTTTAGAGCCAATGGCTCACATGGTTTTCAGATAGTTTCAGTACCGTGCATTTAGGGCACTGAGACTTTAATATAGATGTGGAAAATTTGATGCTATACCTTTACTTAAACTACTTAATTTTCAGGAACAGCATGAGACTAGAACAAGACCTGGCAGTATACTTATAAAGTTGTATAGAAGATGCCTTCCTGGGCTTACTGATGTTCAATTGATGTTCAAAAGGAGGAAAATGGTGTTGAAATAAAAAGTGACATTATTCATTTCATTAAAGTTTAATTTTTAATGGCTATTGGTCTATAGAATGTAGTGAGTGAGAAATGATAAATTTCTATGGTTTACATTATAAGAAAGGCATTAAAGCATGTTCAAATTTTTTACTGTATGTTGAAATATTTGGGAGTGGGTGAAACTTGTGATTTTTCTGACCTTCAACCCTAGAAGTGCTGAATAATAGAAGATACTTTCAGGCAGTAAAACAAACCTTTTCAAGGTTACTTTAACAATGATTGTGTTTTCAAAGAAAGTAAACCCTGCAGTGAACAGATCTTGATCTAAACTGGTAGTCACTAAAGCAAAAGTTTTAATTAGCTGCTTTAGTTTAAGGACTAGTTAAAGGTAAAGTTTAGTGATTTTGATGGCCGTAAATTATTAGTATGAAAGGTCACAATATTTTCATATAGGTAGCAGTATCTGTTATCAATAATTATCATTTTGCTATATTTTTTTCATTAATTTTAACTCCTGTTTGAAGATGTAAAGAAAAAAACATGTCCCAGTCATTTGGAGGAAATATTAAGCTATTGTTTTGGAAAGTGGTACAATGATACCGTTACTGAGCATTACACAATTCATGGAAGTTTGTTATAAAAGTTTAGTTTTAGTTATATAATTATATTCAAGTCATAATACGAGTATAGGTATTGAAAAACTTAGAACCTTGATATCTTTTGACGGCTGAAAATACAGTCTGCTTTTTCGTCACAGGCTTTACCAAAGAGTGGACAGCATAAAGACCCAAGACCACACTGCATGTTCTTTGGAGTCTGATGTTGATATATGTTTTATCTATGCTATTTGTTCAGTCGTTGTAAGACTTGTCAAATGTGCTTTGAAATATATTCCCTCCTAAAGGACTTTGCCTAGTACAACCAGTATTTTGAATGTTTCTTTGATCAAGCTTATTTAAAGTTGTTCATAGATCTTTATTTTAACAGGAATCGGGTTGCCACGGCAAGAGGATACGGGAAATGTGGAACATATTAGGTAAAGAATTGTATGGACTATAACACGTAAAGCTACTAAATTTTGTATGTTCCTTCGTCTCGTGGACCTCTAGTGGCCTCATACTGGGCTTCACAAGTTTTACCTGCTCTCATATTGTGATAACTTTAAAACTGTTCCTTTTGTTACCAATGAGATGAGAGAGCTACCCTTTTAACATTATGTACCATTATCAACTGAACCTCTACCAATGATATTCAAGATATTGATTCCGAGGTAGAAATTTTCTCACTTATTGTATAGCATTAATGTGCCTTAACCAAGGGTGCTCTTGTTTAATGATCCATTAAGAAGGCAAACACTGCCCAGTCCCCTTTGTAACATACCAAGAAATTGTTTAAAACATAATAATATCCTTTAAAAACTTATACTCTAAACAGTGTCTTCAAAAGCCATTATCCAGTGGGCCTTTTCCAAGGTTGTTGCAATTGTAGCCCTTGGTGCGAAATTAGCCTGTTCCTGTGATTCAAGTTCTCAAAATTTAACATTGAGGTGACACAGTGTTCCAGACTGAACTTAGCAAAATAAATATGCTTATCTAAGATAACAGACTTAAGTCCATTACTTTGCTAAGTTGGGTCTTGAAAGTTGTATCAACCATTGATTTGAAAATGTTATTGAACTTTGTAATGTTCGTGCAATTTGTTTCATATAATGAACCAAAGTTGAGTTGGAAATGAGTCCCTAAGTGTATTTTAGCAAAATAAAAGGCTAAGTTTTTATCATGAGAAAAGGGTAAACAGGTTTAACGCGGGATTATATAGTGAAAACTCCAAACTGTCTTTTTCAAAACCATAAAGTATGCAGCTAAAGTATTTGGTGTGTATCATTATCTGCTAGGACTCTTCCAACTTTGATCAAGTTATGTCTCTGCACATCCTTCATAAATGGATAAATTGAACTTATAGACACTCTCCTAGCTTTACCAAGAATTCATGATTTCATACTCAAATTACAGCCGTTGGATAAAAAGTAGCCCCACCCTGATATGGGGTGGGATGGAAATTGAGTAGTTTTACATAGTCTGGTATAATGAAAAAATTATTATGAAGATATACCTTCATGTGAGAAACCATAAAGCTAAGAGGGCCATAATGGTCCGGTATGGCTCCAAGGCCTTTTCGATAAATGTACCATGTATTTAAACGGCATAAATTTAAATGAGTCGGCATTGAAATGAATTGTTTTGGAGGAAATAGCTTAACCCCACAGAAAAGCCATATCATTTTTACATGCCAAGCTGATGTCAGTGAATACAAGCAGCTTTAGTAAATTAACATCCAAATCAAATATCGATGAATTCTAACAAAGAATACTTTGACAGGAAGATTTCAGAAACTTCTGATGCAGAAGAACATTTTTTACTTTGGCATGAGTGGTTAAGTCTGGAACAAAAAAGTATGAATGATAAACACCTTTATGTTTCATCTAAGCATAACAGTGAGAACAAAATAATCATTATCATAGACAATTGAACATTTTCTGTCCAAAAAAAACTTGAATACACAACACCAACATCATGTAATTGTTTAGTTTGATAATCAAGGGAGATAAATGAACACAAACTGCATGTATCTCTTATGGGTAAATTGGAGGTTTTACCCTTGATCAGAATATAAGCTTAAAGTCATGTGAACTTAAAAGTAGCACAAGAAGTGTTATGATGGTTTCACTATATAAGCCTAAGTAGAACTTGTCACCCCTTGGGCTTGGCCAGTTTTAACTTCTGGGCTACAATTTCAAAAATCTCATGAAAGGTCTACCAGATGAAGCTACATGCAAAAAATTGTAGACCCAGGCCATATGGTTAGGAATCAAAAGTTTAGTTTTTTAGTTTAAAAGCCCATGTATAACTTGTGACGACCAGTGGTCGGACCGTTTTGAACGCGGGGCTGTACTTGCTTGGGATATTTAGGTAGAGGTCCGCTGGATAAAGGGGTCCTGTGTGGCTAAGTGGTACAGTGTAGGACTCGTAGCCTGGAGAACCCAGGTTCGATGCTCACTGGAAGCACTGGGACTTTCGTGGGCGTGTTCTTAGGCAAGACACTTAAGAGCCAAACCTAGTACTTATGAAACCCAGGACATACATGAATATGTGAGCTGTTTTGGACGAGAAGAATTAAAAAAAAAAAAAATATTTTCAGTTTTGTAACCATTGAATCCAGGGTTTTTACCGGAGACATTTTTTTCAAAACATTTTGAAGGGGGCCGTAGCAGGATTAGTTTCTGTGAAGTTTATTCAAGATTGAATAGGTAGTTTCTGAGAAGATAATGTGACCATTATACGTTAGACGCACGATGGACACAGGACTAAAGCCTACGTCTGTGTTACTGTTTCTGAAATGAAATAAAGTGAATTTATAACAACTTCAACAGTCTCTGAGCTTGGTATACAAAACATAATATTGTATGCAAAATGATGTGCAGATATGATCTGTAAACGTTGTTGTCAGAAACTGTTTTCGACATTTAACAAATGTATGTAATTTGCAATATAAGCCAAAGTTTATAAAACTTAACATTACTCATATTATAGATTTGGACATGTAGTTTATGCACACTCCCTTATTTTAGAGGTAAAGGACGAGCTAAATGGCACTGAATATAGAACTAGTAATAGATCCCAAAACAATTCGGAGGCCTAATCTTTTAACATGCGAAATTCGACTGTTGATATACATAAACAGTTAAAATATGCATTCATAAAATTTCAGTGGAGAAAAGAAAAAAACTTTCCCAGTCTCCCTTAACTGCGTATA
This sequence comes from Tridacna gigas, assembly GCA_945859785.2. Taxonomy (NCBI): domain Eukaryota; kingdom Metazoa; phylum Mollusca; class Bivalvia; order Cardiida; family Cardiidae; genus Tridacna; species Tridacna gigas. Next base: position 37,279,221 of record OX244029.2, read on the forward strand.
TGTTCTCAAGCTAGCATACAAGAACCATACTGGCCTTCTTGTATTGAATTGGACGTCTAATTTGATACCATCGAACTGGTATCAATGATTCGGGGTCTTGGCTTGTTTTAATTCTGTGCTGGTTACCGGCATTTTCTACTTTGAATGTTTTCAGAAGTTCTTTCTTTTAGGGTAGTTGAAACTCGGGATTGCATAATAAAGCCTTAAAGTTCTGCCAGCATTATTCTAGACCGAAACAATGGTCTGAACTATCTATAATAGAACGATAGATTTTATTTGACTTATATAGGTACATTTATCGCATCATATACAAAAACAGAAAAACAGTGATAAACAGCAGATAGTAAACCAAAGGACACACACACAGACTATATATATATATACATAGTAAAATTAGTGTTGCACCCCCTGTGTTTTTTACCGGGTTTGATTTTCTGACGTGAATGAGATAAAATTAGGTCGAAATTAGAATTCGGCTGCTGCATACACCAACAGACTCGTCTTTTGCCCATAAAATGAACTGAACTGAGGTATCCCTTGACCTCATGGTAAGTGGGAATCTTTTGCCTAGATGTTGCTTTCAAATTTAAGAAAAACGAGAAGCGTTTAAGTTTGGTTATAACAGGGAATTTAATGTCAAAACTTACGACAGGTTGAAAGTGACCTGCAGAGAATGGACATACAAAATCGGGCAATATTGCGTACTTCCGCCCGGGGCATGCAAAACAGCTTGCAGTCTTTGTCTCACACCTCTCACGAGAGGTTGAAACAGCTCGATCAGTAGCTGCTGCCATGAGGTTAAGGGATACCTCAGTTCATTCCATTTCAGAGACAACAGACTTGTTTGTTCTTGTATACAGCAGCCAGATTCTAATTTCCAACCCTTTTCATATCATTCACGCCAGAAAATTAAACACGTTAAAAACACAGGGGGTGCAACACTAATTTTACTATGTATATATACACACACACTCTCTCTCTCTCTCTCTCTATATATATATATATAACGTGAAGAATCTACTCTATCTACAGCTGTTAATTTCGTATAATTCTGTTTCTACATGTATAATATTCCTGTTTCACCGTTTTCAAATCGTTTATTACTGATATGTTTTCCTTTGTATTTTTTTTTATAATTTTGAACCAACTTTATAGTGAATATGAATATTGTTATTATCTCCTAAATTGCTAAATAGAGAAAGTAGTGAGAAAAATAAATGAGTTTTTATCCAATATTAAAAGCCAAATGTTCCCGTTTCAATATTCTTTGCGTCTGATACATTTGCAGTCATCGGGCAGTGTTGAGTATAGGATCCACACGCACTTTATGTGCAGTTTGATCCAGATCCACACTGTGCGGGGGAAAAAAAAACATGGAGCTTTACGTAGCAGCACAAGAGTTTATCGTTAATCATTTAATTTTACAAAATAAACAAGTATTCTACAAACATTTTTTTCATGTGGAAAGTACCTTGCTGCACACAGTGCAAATACATGTATTTACAATAATCAGTAGTAATACAATCAGCATTAATACAGTACACACAATACCCGTTTTTAAAAAAGCGACGAAACAACGAATCCCAACTTTTTAACAGCTGACACAAATGCATGTTTTTAAAACTAAGACGTACTCTCTTTTTTAGCTCACCTGAGCACAAAGTGCACATGTACTTCGTGTGCACTCCAGAGAACACATTTTCAGCCAGATACTCATGAAACTTGGTCAGTGGAATGTTTTTCCTGATAAAATCCTGGACATTCGAAGTTGTGCCATGTCGGGTCAAAAAGAAGGTCACTGGGTCAAATCTTAGAAAAGCATTGTGTGCAGCCTAGAGGCCACATTTTCAGCCTGATACTCATGAAACTCGGTCAGAAAATGTGTCTGGATAAAATTTCGGACAAGTTCGAAATTGGGTTATGGTTAAAAGGTTGTTCACTCCGCCAAATCTTAGAAAAGGTCAAGTAGGTCAAAAAGTAGGTCACTTACACTCATGGGTTTAACATCGTCACGACAATGATCTTTTCAGCTATGTGAATCTATGTGACCTTACCCAGGTGAGCGCTTTAGGGCCCATGGCCCTCTTTTTTTGTTGTTGTTACCGACGATATTTGCCTGGTACTGGAGAAACCCAGGAAATACATGAATAAATGAGCTGTCGCCTGTGCGACTGAAATAATGTTAAAAGCGGCGTAAAACACCATGCAATCAATCTACCGAAGATAAAATGATACAACTTGTCCATTGTTAAGAGGGAAAGTAACAAGAAGGCCAGGTAACCTTAAAAACAAGTTTGATTCAGTTACGCCCCATTTTAGAATAAGATTTGTTTTTTTTTTCCTGAAAAATAGCAGATTGAATGCGATGCTCTGTTTTGTAATATGGATCAAACAGTAGTTTGACCTATTTTAATGATACAGTTAATCACTATCCAGTGTATATGATACATGTTTTTAGGCCAAAGATCACGGTCACATGTCAGTGAAGCGTTTATTCCGTAACCAAACAATTACGAGTTCAAACGAAAGGGAATCACAGCGGTTGGCGTATCTAACTCGTGACCTGGTGATTGCCGGTTCGATACCAGTTGAGGCAAACTTACTTTCCAGCGATTTTTCGTCTGTCACCTCTGATGTATGTGAGAAAAGTAGTCAGTGGTTCGAAAAGAAACTTGTGTCAGTACTGTGGTGAGAAAACACAGAAACACCTGTGTAGGTGCACTGACCGCCGTGATATGACCTAAGCTGTTCAGCTGTTCAAAGTGCCTTAAACTCCAATACAATAAACAAACACCCCCTCACCCTCCACCCCTCCTCCAAAAATACATTTGACAGATTTGTGGAAAAAGGAGAAAATGTTTTCTTGTTCTTCAATCCCAATGCTTTCAACTTTTCTACAAGTACAAAGAAAAATCCTGTCACTGGATGTTTGCAAAATGGTTGCAAGGCGGACTGGTAAAATGTTTGCTGTTTGGTAAAGAGTTAAGATTGGGATAGGGTATAGTATGGAAATCGAGTGATATACATACATGTATATCAATCGTCCGAGAGTGAGAAATACCACCGACTGCGATACTTTTCATCTACTGGCATCTAAAGATCACTAAGACAGCCCAGAGTTCAAGAATAGTTCCACAGAGTGGTTGAATAAGGCTTTGTTTCGCGTGCCTAGCGCCATACGATATCTTCTTAAATAGGTAATGTTAAGGTGAGTTAATCTGTCATTTTTTTATTATCATTAATCAGCATCTATCTAGCATGTTTTGGAAAGTTGGGCGCTCCTCGACATGTAAGCAATGTGCACCAGGAAATCGGGACTGTAACTCACTTGAACGTACCTGGGTTATGTACACTGCGTTTTAATACGGCAGAGTGGGAGAATGATGGAATGAATGTTGTTTGACGACGCTTTCAACATTATTTCAGTAATATCCTGGCGACATATACATGTATTTCCTGGGTCACACCAGTACTAGGCTCTGGCTCTGAAGTGCCTTGCTCAAGGAAACTCATACAACAATTCCAGTTGATCTAATCAGGCTAGAACCCGGGACCTCCAGGTCACGATTCCGACACTTTACCACTGAGCCACTGGCAGACAAGGAAAACAATTTTCAACATGAGAAGAGGGCGTAGTGTAAAGTTTGCGCATTGCTGGGCTTTTCTGCGCCTGATCTCAAATCCGATTTTGACAGTTTACGGGGATATAGCAGTAGCATATGCCACTGATAGAATATGCGTCAGGTTATCTAAATCCGGTAGAACAGAAATCGAAGATGAGTCCCGATCTCGCCGTCCCGCAACAGCAAGATCCGCATTAAAAACATTTTGTAAGGGAATATGTCCGATTTACAGTGGAGGAGATCTGTCATTTACGTAGCAGTTCTTCATTTAATGACTAGCGTTGGTGGATACACTATCTCCTCTCTAATAACTAAAAGAGGGAGCGCTTGCCAATTGTATCACATCTGATCTATAGGCTATGTTCAAATGTTCAAGAAGTGTCGTTACTGGTGTTGAAACCTGGGTTAATTTCTATGAGCCAGAGGGTAAAGAAAATTACAATGTTCCTTACGAAAATGAAAATGACGAAAGACTCCAAGTTTCACATATAGTTGCACCATCATGTATAGAATTATAGAATTATTTTTTATTGTAGCTAGGGTTCCTGTACCGGGGGGCAATGGGGGGTATTATATGGTGTTGGCAGGAGTGTCACTGGAGTCTTTTACCGAGATTCAGTTTTTTTTTTTTTTCCTACTTTAAGGACTATAGTTTTTTAACTTGTACACATCCTCCATATAGGCCTGATTTTGCCCCATGTGATTTTTTATTTTTGGCTCATTACATTAAAAACTACATGAAAATTCGCCATTTTGAATCTCGTCACACCGTCGGCGGTGCGCTATTCCATTGCCTCATCACTTTACCCAATGAAGCCTTCCGCAATGCATTTCCAGATTCGATGAAGATGTATCTCGCCTATAGCGACAACACCTTACTGATTTATGTGCAGTTATAAATGTCCCTTGTATGAATGTAGTTCCATTTTGATTTAAGCCTTGTGACAACAAGACGTATATTATCCATTCAGTTTCACATAGGTTATAGTCGCAAAGAAGTAGTCCTGGATTGTGTTAAACGGCATACGAACCATTTTAGGTTTTCTGTAATCCATACACTCGTGTATTTTCAACTTGTATGCGAATTATCTCGCTAAAATAGAAAGCTCACGCTTACAAGTATGAGGAAAAAAATGATTGATTATGTAGCTGTTGCCGAGTCTGTGTATTGCCGTTGACATGCAGAAGGAAGGTGCGAGATAAACTGAACTGGCATTAAAGTCAAACACTCAGGGGAATGATCTTTTAAGACCTTCATTCATTCGAACCATAGAGCAACTACACGTCTGATCACGCGCATCTAAGACCTTGAAAGTTTCATTTCCCAATCAATCACTCAAAAACTGTCAAAAAGAGAATAATCTTGCTTAATATTAGACGCTATAACAATTATTGAATCTATCGGAAGAAAGAAATCTGACATCCCCATGAAACTTTGTATGTTTACATTTGCATACAGTAGCATATATGGTTTTGTAAAGAAGGATACTATACACACAGCCAATGGTCTTGGTGGTTGACCGTATCAAGGGTTCGAAATTGCAAATTTAAAACGCAGTGCCCGGTTTCAAGAAAAACTCTTCTAACAGTCCCAGGATCTGACATAAATCGAGTTCGTTATTTGAGACGTATTTCACTGACATTAACACACATGTAATTTTCTCAAGTCCTGTGTTGACACAACGTTTCAACAAAAAAGTACTGAAGTCTGTTAACCGACTTAATGCAAATAGTGCAGTAACCCACATATTTTTTTAGTTTAACGCCGTTTTAACAGCTAAGGTCATATCACAGCGATCATTGCACCTTCGCATGTGTTTCCTCGCTTTCTCACAACAGTATTGACACAACTTTCTTTCCAAGTCACTGACTACTTTTCTCACACTCACCAGAGGTGAGACGAAAAATCATCCGCTGAAGAAAGTTTGCTGTTTATCACACAGGCAACCGCATTTTAATAACGGCTAAAAATGAAAGTGTGTTGTTCTTTTTTAGTAAGTTTACATCCAACATAAGCGAAATTTACCGAAAGGTCGGGCACAAATCCCACGTCAGCATCAAAATGGCTTAAAAATCGACAGTTTTATGTGAGCCGTGTTTGGTTCGAACATGGCTGGACCCGTAGCATTGAATCAAGAGAATGTTACTTTGAAATACAGAAAGCATGGACCTACATTCACCAGTTTTTCAACATTGCCCTCCATGGTAGCTTAGTGGTTAGCGTATATGACTCGATACCCGGTTGAGGCAAACTTTCTTTTCGGCTACTTTTCGCCTCTCACCTCTGATGCATGTTAGAAAAGTAGTCGGTGGTTTTGGAAACAACGTTCCGTCAGTACTGGTGTGAGAAAGCCAGGAAATACAAGGACGCTGTATGAAAAATTTTTCTTACCTTCGACCTCTACGAAAACCTGCTAGAATCTTCAAATAAATTTTGTGCCGCAAAAACAGTATTTCCTTAACTTCTCAAGCAACCATGTATTCTCATATGAAAACCCTAAAAACTAAATTCTTTCGGTGAAGGATATAACTGCGAGTTTGCTTATGTCGCCAAGGCAATGTATATCGAGTCTTTTCTCTCTCTCTCTCTCTCTTACTCTCAATTCGTTTTAGGATAGTAAGTGATGCAAGTCGATGCCATCACGTTCCATATTGTGATAATTATACCCCCCCCCCCCCCCCCCCAACACACACACACACACACACACATAACTAAGTTTGATGGAGTGGGGGGGGGGGGGGGGGGGGGGAGTTGGTTGGGAATAATCGAATGAGGTTGTCTTTCCATCATTAGGCGGTTTTGTGTCAAAGTTGAATACTGTTTTCCTATACATCCATATAGAAATGTACTAATTATTGCCCGACAATTCAAACAGATGTACGTACGCACTTATGCACATACACTGAGCTAAATTTGTGAAGTCTCGCTCATCGCAAGCGAGATTGACATAAATAAGTATCAGGAGAGTAACTGGGACTGTCCACAAGTAATACCTAAAAAGGTATCCCCATGAAACGTTGCCCGGTGCTGCCAGGGTTCTCATGTACCCATACTTGGAGGCCAGTCCCTTAGCACCATCTGAAAGAAAAAAAAAAAGATACATGAATAAGGTAGTATAAATCAAGAGAACCACATGCTGCTGAAAACACTGGGCTGTCGTTGCTTTTTCTGTGAAAATTCATGTAAAACAAGAAAGCACTCAAACCCTGAATGACGGCTATATTCACCGTCCAAGAACAACAATGTGAATGAGAGCACAAATGAAATAAGTTTCAAGTGTTCACCTTCAAAAGTAACAACATGTTGGAATACAGATACACAGGAGTCGCATATGGTATGTCATTTGTCAAAATGTTATCAAACAAGAGGGCCATGATGGCCCTGTATCGCTTCACTGGCTTATAAATATAAACCATAAATACTAAACATTTCAATTCTGAGCAAAATGGTTTCAAAATGAAGACTTACAAAGTTTTCTCTGTAAAAGCCCATGTGAAAGTTGAGACCCGCAGGGCAAAGCCATTTTTTATCCCAGAGCTATAATTACTTGAACCCTGGTAGAGGTCCACAAGATAAAGCCACATGCCAAAATAATACAAGTCTATGCTGTATGGTTATAAATAAGGTGATTTTCAAGTTTCGTCCATATGAAGCCTCTGTAAAACATAAGACCACTGATGCAAGGCTAATTTAAAAAAAAAAATCAAAAGTGATCCAGATTGACCCCTGCGACGGGGCCAATTTTGACCCTGGGGCTAAAATTTTGGCCCGCTTGATAGAGGTCACATGCAAATTTTGGTAGCTCTAGGCATTATGGCTAGGTACAGAAGATTTTTAAAGTTTTCTCTATATAAGCCTGTGTAAAACCCCTGGGGCAGAGCCAATTTTGACCCCAAGGCTATAATTTTAAGAAACATGATGGAGGTCTACTACATAAAGCTACATGCCAAATTTGGTAGCCCTATGCCTTATGGTTTCACACAAGAAGATTTTTAAAGATTTCCAATATTTTTCAGTTTTGTTGCCATGCCAACCAGAGTTTTTGAAGGAATCAAATTCTTTCAATAAATTCTGAAGAGGACCATGGCAGGATCATTTCCGTGAAGTTTCATGAAAATTGGATGGGTAGTTTCAGAAAATAAGATGTTTGAAATAAAAGTTAACACACGGACGGACGCACGAAGGACACCGGGCCATGACATTAGCCCGCTTGCCTTCGGCCAGTGGAGCTAAAAACCCTTCCATGGAAATAGGAAATAGATCTACTGGGTTGACAAGAAAGTAAAAGGTACAGAATTAGTGACTTTCAAATGTGACCTTGCACCCACATGTTGAATCATGCGTGCTGCACATCAAGTAACTGAACCGAACCAAACCTGGATATTTTTTCGCGAAGTCCATGCAGGAATAAAGGATTACTGGGTAGACACGAATTTAAAGACGAAATCGCCTGTCCTTCGTTTGTGATCTTTACTTTGTGTCTGATTGGTGAGCCATGCATTTTCTACATGTATATCTTATCACTGAGGTGACTATTTGACCACAGTTTGATGTAATTCTGTAAAATTCTTCTGGACATATGAAGCAGAAATGTGTTAGACAGACGGACCTCAGACAACCATTCCTATTATCGCCAACACTTGACTAAAAGGGAGGTGTTAACATTTTTACAATCTCACCCCTCATCAAAGGCCCAGTGGCGGCAAAAAGTAGAATAAACCTGTCACACGAGTGCCACATACTCCCACACAAAATGACAAAATGGTGTAGATTAAAAAATTTGAAATAAACTGCCCAGATCCACGAAAAAAAGGCATTTATTTGAATCTAATATCATCATTGAAAATATTGTCTACGAACAGTTTTGGAATTCATGCTTTGGACAAAAGTCCAAAATGTGAAAAAATAAGGGCATCAGCTTCAAAAGCACTTGAGACAAAGTTGCGGATCTTGTGCCAATAACTTGTCCTCAATTTAATCTGTTTGTATTTGAAGTTTTGAGTCAGTATCTTTTATACTTTAGAAGCTATGCTATGGACATAAAAAAAAACAAGGACGTTAACTCCCCCATAAATATAGATTTACTGTCTTTAGTACTGAAATTGTCTTCAGTGTGATCTATCTGCATCTGACGTCAAAAAATATTATACTTTGGAAGTTATGCTTGGGCAAAAAACCTAAAAATTTCAAATAACAAGGGAAATAACTAAAACCAAAAACACTTCACAACGATACCATATCTTGTGCACAAAACTTGTCCTCAATTAGCTCTATCTGCGTTTGAAGTTTCAAGTCAATAGCTTTTATACTGTTAAAGTTATGCACCAGAACCTTTAACCTCCCCCCATCCCCCGAAAAATATCAGTAGAGGCAATAACTCCCAAAATAATGCCAACAGAGTTATGGATCTTGAGCAGTTCACTTGTCCCAAGTCTTATCCATCTGTATCTGAAGTCAATAGATTTTATAATTTTCATTTTTTAACCCTGAAAAAAGGCCACACTGTAAATTATTAAAGGGCAATTAGTCAGAAATTACAGAAATCAGAGTTACAGATCTTATGCACTGCAATTGTACTCAACAGTTCAATGTGATCTATCTGTATTTGATTTCTGAATTGAACAGCTCTTACAAGTTGGAAGATATGCTTTGGGGAAAAAGACTAGGGGCAATTAGCTCCAAAAATTATGGAAATAGAGCTCTTAACCATTGCACTTGTTTTCCAGTGAATGAGATAATGTATAGTGTTTGAAGGCGCATTGATATCTAGGGTAATTTAGCATGCCAACAAAGAAAACCCCAAAAAAGTAGCGATGTCCCTGATTAGACCCACAAACACCGAAAAATGTAAAATAATAAAGGGCAATAACTACAACAATACTGACAACAATACTGAAGACAGAGTTATGGATCTTGTACACTGCGCTTGTCCTCAATATGATTTATCTGTATTTGAGGCTTGATGTCAAGAGCTTTTACACTTTAAAAGTTATGCTTCAGACAAGATTTTACCCGACACACAAAGAGGCAGACAATGTGACTTCAGTAAGCCCACACTCCCTCAACTTCATAATGCACTCAAGTCAAACGACAACCTGTTATTGTATGATTGGTGCTAGCTCGCTGGCAGAAAAAAATGAGGTAAAAAACCAAAAGTGCGTAATAACAAAAGACATAGCAACTTGGCAAATTTTCACATTGTTGACATTTTGTCCTTTTCCCATAATGTTTTCTGCTGTCACAACAAATCCGGAAATTTAAGATGCATTTTAATTCTTATTTAGAAGTGCCCTAATTTTCAACAAGTCTAAAACTTTGTTGCTTGGTAAGGAGTTCAAAAAGACATTTTCAAATTTCTTCTGGTACTACAGTTTCTGGAGAATAGTTGTAAAGGATCAAAACACTGGTGGACGACCATGTGACACGCATGTATGTATGCTCTAGGCCATATACCAGTAATTTTAAACAAAAAGATTCCATTACATTACCAAATTACTAACTTTGTGACTCCCTACCCTTCATCAGATTTTCAATCTAGGGCTATGAACTGAACATTCTTGGTGGAGGTTGACTACTTGATACCGCATACCAAACATCACAGTTTTAAGACTCACATGGTTGGGAACAGGCTTTTTGAAGTTTTCGATAAAGTCCTAAGGCCCTGAAGTTTTGCCAGAGTTCCCAGTTTCTGTTCCTATGGAAATAGGAGTCCTGCATGGAATTAATTCTGTGCATACTTTAAGACAGCTTGACCAAAATAATGTTCCTATGACCACAGGACATGCCTATTAACTTTTATTGCTGTCAGCCATGTACTTTGGGAGGAGACAATGTTCAAAGGAATTTGAGACACAACCCACGCTGACAGACACTAGACATTGCCTGACCACTCCTCTTGAGCACTTCATGGCCAGTTGACCTAAGAACTGCTTGCTTTTTGTGCTGAAAATTAAAGCTCCCAACCACATCAGGGTCCATATTAACCAACCATTCTTAAGAATATTCTTAGTCTTATGCTGAAGAATTTTCTGCATTTGATAGTAACAAATCTGATAGGTAAAATGAGTTGGTTTAGCCAATCAGAGGTTGTCTTACATTCAAATCCAGATAATTCTTGAGAATTAGCATAGGAAAATTCTTATAAACAATTGGTGATTACGTACCCAGAACTTGGAGCAATCAAGAAAAAAATATAGCATGCTCCATATTTAAATACGGAATCCAAAATTGTTTGTGTATTATCATCTTTGTTAAAGAAACTGATGAAAATCATGATGGGAGCCTTGTTCAACCCGTTTCAAAATGATAATACATAACAAGAATGAAAGATTCTATCAAATTAAACAGTTTTTAGACAAATGGTCCATATTTACAGGCAAGCTTCGGTTTAAATGTGTATGTGCACATGAAGATATTTCAGCTACATTTACAAATGAAGTATAATAAAAATGTCTCATAAGGGGGTTTTAGAAATATTGTGGATAAGGAGAAAATGCTGATAATCAGCATTTCCTCCTAATACCACCATGTTTTCTACCAATTCAAGGGAGAAATATTCAAAGTGACTCTTATCATGTAATAAAAAGATACATAAAGGAATTCAAAACAATCTGCATGTTATTATCTATTTTGATAAATTATTTTACACAATTAAAATTTAAATAAGGCAGTCCATTAATTTCAGTCCACTTTTCACGACTGTGCCAGGTAGTGCTCCGTAGCTTACAGGACTTGAGAACAGGAGGTTGTTGGTTTGATTTCCCAGCTCGGCCAATTTCTTTCCAAGGAGTCTCAACACTGTTCACTGTTGTGGCAGCTGTTATGTGGGAAGGCAGTCAAAGGCTTGTGAAGAATATTGTGCAATACACTAGTAAGAAAAAACTCCAGGAAAGCATGGATAGGTTCAATGGCCAAAGGGATATAACTGAAATGATGTTAAAAAGCACCATAACATCAAGCATTCAGGTTTACTACTGTTAGTTTTCATAGACTTACTTTCATGTTGTTCATGAATTCTAGGGAATTCTATTAATTTATTTTTTGTCCCAAAGGTAAGAGTGACTCTTTAGGTTCTTCCCATAAATGGAAATATGTTACATTATTATATCCATAGCTTTTCTACATACAAACAACAAGATGAATTTTATCACCTAATGAATAGCATGATGAATGGGAACTATTACCGGCCCAGTAGCAGCCAGATTTTAACAATTTTGTGTAAAAAATAAGATTAATTTCATTCATGCCATTTAAAAATGTGGTGATTATTGTAAGCCAAACGATATGTTAATGTGTGGTTGCTAAATATTCAATCACTGACAGAACAATGATTACAAAATTCAATGGCCTGCCAGTTACTGGAACTTTCAGAACCCATATTCTAACCAGATTGTCAGATTAATGATAATTGACAAAATTTTGATCATTATAAATGAAATTCTCCTTATTTTACACACAAAATGTGTCAATTTGGCCACTATTAGACCTTGAACAATTGGACAGAATAAGAAAATAATTGTTTTAATAAAAAATGAATCGATTCATCAGTCCATTCCAGCTAAAGCAACTCTGATTTTTTTCTGATACAGACTTCGTTTCCTTGCATTCCATTCATGCAAAAAAAACTGCAGGTAGAAACAGAAGTGTGACTGTGACATTTGTCTGGCTGACTTTTTAATACATTGAATAAAACTGTTGAATTGTTCACATATTTCAGAGTTAACAGATTCAAAACCTTGGAGGCGCCTAGATTTGAAGGCACATGAACATTTGTGAGCATAACTATGAAATATATCATGAAAAAAACGGACATTCTTGTAAAAACCACTTTCTCTATTTAGACAATACTCCTGAAGATTACATGCAAAATCATAAAAGACGTCTTGAGGTGGTGTTTCTAAGTGTGAATAGAGTGATGCTGATGGATCTTTCCTCCCCTCAGCCCCAGTCATATGAAAACCGTAGCAATGACCATGATCAGCACAGAACCAAAGGAACAAATTTGTGGAACCTTTTGCAGAAACATCTACCTTAGAATATAATTTTTGACATTTCTCAAAATCTAAAGCAGTATCATCATGGTCAATATTTCTTTTAGCCTTTGAATCTAAATCAATTGAGAATTGTCTTACATTTCTGATCTTTAATCCAGACTCATTGAAATAATATGCCCGTCCAAATTTTGCTGGATTGTAAGTTCCTGGCTGAGGGACTGCAATTTCAGGTTCATGTACCTCCAAATCTAAGGACTGATTAATCAAGTACTGAATTAAAACTTTAATATCATCTGGAATGGTTCCATTGTTGGACAGCATTGACATACTAACTAGTTCTTTTAATTCAGGTGCATATGATCTCATACTATTTAAGATTGTACTAAAGGAATTGCCATCAATACTAGGATCTTGAACCAATTGCTGCAACCTGGCACAGTAAGATGGTGGTAATAAGCTCGTCACTGACGCTGTTGTACTTAACATTTTCAAAACTAAAGCATATGCATGTTTTTCTGGAGGATTCATGTGAAAAAATCGTTCAAAAGAAAAAAGTATTTCATCTGGCAAAACTTCTTAGACTTTTTCAACACGATCATTTAGTTCTAAATCACCAAGTTTATCTTTCTCTGAAATTTCACCCATTTCCCTCTTTGCCAGATAGTCGAGGGTTTCTCGATTTCGAATCATTTGCTGTTTCTCGATTCCATCCATATTTTTCAAAAAGCACCTATCCATTCTACGATGTAAAGTATCAAGCGGTTGACGACTTGGATCAAAAGAATTGATTTCCTCAAATGATGCGTGTCTAAAGCCTACACCTACTTTTGTGCCATCACAACATAATCTTTTTGGTTCAAAACCACAGATATCACATGGCCTTCTAAAATCAATTTTCATACTTGCTGCCCAACTAAACCACCACTTCAGAAATACAGATGGATCCATGAACTTTGCATTTTCTGCCCGTAACTGATATGCCTCTGTTTTCATTTGACAAAATGAAGAAAAAGTACAATCAGATTTCAAAACCATACAGACAAATTCCCAGCCTATTTCATCCCCTGCTGCAGTGTCTCGACTTAAGACATGTATAGATTCTTTTTCTCCTTCATCCCATGAGAGAGTACATGGTGATACAGGATTATAACATAACCTTACATGTACTTGACACTTAACAGGGGCTATACCCGTGTAAACAGTTAGTAATCTGTTTTGATCATGACAAGTCCTTCCATTCTCGCAGTAATCTTCTTCATCTGTCCTTTTCAGCCATCCAGTTCCACAGTCACAGGTAACTTCTGGAATTTCTGAAACTAGAACTGGACCTTTTAAACAGCCATCAGAATATCTTTCAAGAGTATGATCATTCCAACTATCACGCTTAATTACATTTCTCTTATAATACAGACTATCTTTTGGACTTGGAGCATGATGACTTTTACATTTAAACTTCCAAAGACCAGTGCTTTCGTCAAAATTTGGTTCAAAGTCTATTTCTAACCCATTTTTATCATCCAAAATTCTTCCTTCATCACTAGACATCAATGTTGGTGTTATCTGTTGTTCTAGTAAATCATACCAGTATTCAGTGTGACTTTTAAATATAGTAAGGTGTTTACAAACATCTGCATATATTAAAGTATTCATAACCTTTTTGTGACCCTTTATAGATGCACACCTGCTATTAAAACATGTGATTAAGAAATTACCAACTCTTTTGTTGTAAGTTAAGTGAACAAAGCTGGGTCTGTCTTCATCACCAGCAAGAATAGAGTATTTTCTGGTGTCTTTATTCCTAAAAATTTCAGTAATTTCATTATTCTTGAATTTTAAACTCTCCTGGATAAACCTCTGTAACTTGCTGTCATCATTCTCACTCATCTCAAGAGCTGGAGCAACCTTTTGTTTCAGAAATTTGCAGTGAATGCAAGTTACACAGTTTTCTCCAGAAGAAACAAGGAATTCCTGACCACTGCTCTTACATTCTTTCATATTAACCAAAGTATGAAACGTTTTGCAACTGCAATAAAAATAGTCTCCCGTTTCTTGAACTTGTTTCATCGTATATATGAAATCACTATATCTGAAGGAGCCATCTACCTCACTGTAGTCATTCATACAACAAACAAGGTTAGATTGACCTTCATAAATTTGAATGAACATTTTACCATGTTCCATGAGTGATAGGCAGTAGTTATCAAATATGCTCATAGGATTTTCATGCAATTCTTTTGTCTGAAAAGGAAGACTACACGAATCAATGTTAGTAACAGAAACCTGTTTTGTTTTCTTTACAGTTACAGAGGCTCCTTTTCTTACTTTAACCAACCTTTGATCAACATGGAAATCATTTTTTTCTTCACTTAATCCAATTAATTCTGGGAAATATTTCATGTAAAATGCTGTCAACTGATATACATCATTTTGTAAATAAAGCTGAATTGTCCTGTTTCTTAATGATGTTGCATCACTAAAAAATGTAAAATTCAGCAAATTTGACTCAAAACGAGCACTCCTACGGAATAGATGAGGCTTACGCCTGATATCCCCAGATAGACAATTTAGCATTACAGACTGCTGCAAAAGGGTAGAAATGGGGCTCTGTTGCTCATTAAGTATGTCTTTGGAAGATACAACAACAGGTTCTTCTCTATTCATCCTGAAATCAAGAAAAAGTGGTTTTAGACATGCAATAGGACCATTTTTAACTTGATGATAGGTTTTTTCTGAAGTGTCCAAAGTGACTTTACTTTTGAAGGGAAGAATGTGGACAACAAAAGCATCAAGCTTTACTTCTGCACACTCTCCAAATTCATTCAAGTCATTGACTTGTATTGGAAGCACTTTTTGTAGGGAATATGATAAAGTTTTATCGGCCCTTTGTCTTTTGGTAGTTGCTTCATTTCCTTTTGTCATGTCAGAAATATCTTCTGAAGTTATCACATTGTGCAACATAACATCATCATCAGACACATTATATTGCTCCTTGAGTAACAGGACATATTTCTGCAGCATGAGTCCACTGTAGACACCCGATTCAAAATACCTTACATAAAGAATATTTTTTTCATGAATGAGACATTTAAAAACTGTACATATAAATGTTCCACTAGTGCACTTATTCATGGAAGCTAATTTGGCACTTTCTTGCTCAATTTTCAGAAAACTTTGTTTTGTAGGTAGCAACAAAGAGTTCTCTGTCATAGCATGCAAGACAAAGTTTTGTATTTGAATTGCCTGGTCACAAAATGATAGATTTCTCATTAATATGTCAGACCATGCCATCTGTTTTTCCGAAAATGTCTCAGTTTCAGATATTTTCCTCTTGCGATTTGTAAATTTTAGGACAGTTCCAGAAAACATGGGTGAATCCAGTTCAGGTCTGCAAGTTTCAATAGATTGAAATCTGATCTGGTCTTGTGTTTTTAAAGAATTGGCAACATTGCAGTCAAGCCATATTTCACCCTGCATTTGCCTTTTTGAGATGAATTCATTTTTTCTTTCACTGAAAAGAGTTGGTTCTAAAATACTTAGTTGTTGTACAAAAGTCTTGTGATCAGCAACAGTGTATGGATTTGAATTCAGCTCAAAGTCTTCATCCAACAGTAACAGTCCCAGTTCAGATCTCTACAAATTAAACAATCAAAACCATGTTATTTTCATTTAAAAGGAACAAAAAAAAAAAAAAAAAACCATACCAAGGATGGTCAGTATCTTCTGCAATTGAAGTTAGAGAGTCATAGGTTTAGCTCAAATGTCAGCCTAGGCCTTCAGTTAATAAAATGCACAATTCTAAATTGTCAAATATGCGTCATTATTAAATCTAGGTAGATTTGCAAACACCTTGGACACATTACTGCACCAAACAGAATGTTGGGAACTGATATTCATCCCTCTTTCTGTTCACATTTCTGGTAGAGCATACACCAAAAAAATGAATACTTTCCTAAGTAGTTTGGTTTAGCAAGTATAAAAAGGCAAACTAAGAGAAAGCAACAATTTTATGCAAAGCCTGATCAAGATCATTTATTTTATAAACATACCAAGTGAATTGGACAATCATGTAAATTGGTTTCATCTTTGAGCATGCCTCCAGGCAAAAAACTGTACCACTCTTCAAGAGTTTGAATGCAATCCTTGGCCTGGAAAGAAGAAAAATAAAGATGATAAAATCCATCCCTTTATGTTCATTTGTCCCATAAAGTGTCCAAGTAACATTCTGTATCTCTATAGTATAAAGTTTCAGTACTATCTAGATAATTGGAGTACCAGCATGCTCAATTCTTCATACAAGAGAAACTGCTGAGTGCAGGCTGAAATACAATGTACAAACTTATGAAAAGGCTATCCAATATGAGATTTCTTACACAACCAGAATCTTGCCACGAAAAAAGGTACAAAAAATTATTCCTTTACTTTAAATGAAATTATGGTGAAATGTACATGACAAAAATACAGTTACCTAAATCTGAAAGGTTGTTCTTAACCTTTACGATTAACTTGGACCAAATTTATATCCAACTGCGAAAAATGTCAGGCAACTGATCGTTCTCCAAAATCAAGCAAGTCTTATATATATAATGGTATCATAGTCTCAAGATTAGGCAAGACGTGGATAGTGTGGAAAATAGTCTATGTGAGTGTGCAGACTGATCATTATCTACAGCGTCAGCTACAGCTATTCATACTCATCAATGGCATGATTAGGTTTACAGCAATTAATGAAACTGAATTTCTTCATCTGTTTTATTTATTATTCAAAGCTGCTTTCAACAATGTTCATATCATTTGCTGCAACAGTCTGTCCCAGCGACTGGCTGATTTCGTACACAAGCATTGGCAAATTATAATATTCAGCTACAGAACTGGGATGAATCCTATTGCAATAACCATCAAGTATCAAAAAGTGTTCACCTATAGTGAGATTTTCAAGTCAATACCCATAAAACCAGTCCTGTATATTCTCAACTGGGCTACTGGCCCCTGCTCAGCCATCTTTGTGTGAAAAGTGTTAAATAAGGACAATGTAACCAGCATAATACTCACTTTAAGAACATGATTAATCATATGAGAGGTAAGGTAGTTGAAGTCTGTGTCTTTAATTCCACCACAGTCTGTCCACTTACATGTTTTCTCCTTGAAAGCATGCTCAACAACGTGCAGCTTCATACCTGGCAAAGTATCACATGTACCCGTACAATTTTCCCATCTGCATCTGAATATCTGTAAAGATAAAATTCTGGATTCACTTCACACTTATTACTTGTCTGCTAAAAGCTACACAGTATGTAAATAAACTGTGCAACCAGGACAAAAAGGAAAATGTTAATTCACTACATTAGGGATGGGACCATATAGTAAAATACTTTAAAACTGGCCGAATGTTCAAATTTGAATTTCATATTCAAATAATCTTTTAATTTTCACCTTTATACTGCTTGATATATTGTCGGTCAAAAGGTAAACAAAACTGGTTTCAAACTATGATATGATAATAATTCTAGAATTCTATGATTGAATATTGAAATTTGTTCAAATCCTAAACACTTAATGTTCGAATACCAGTGTTCAAATTCGTTCCAATCCCTAAACAAAATAAATTTTAAAAATGACGCGTTTTTATAGAGGCAAGGGCAGATTATTCAACAGACATTATTCCCTTGTGGTTTTAACCCTATATACACAGGAAACAAGTACCAGTGTGAATAAAATGTGAGCTTATGGAAAAAATTCCTCTAACTTTTTAATCTCTTTAATGCAACCTAATGAAAAGTAGTAGCTAACCAAAACTGTAGAGTAAACAATTCCATGAGTGCTTATAGTCCCCTACAACTAAAGTTAAGTAATGAATACACACAAAATATTTGGCTTGATAAATTCAAGTGTAACATAATTCTTTAGCACAAAGACTTTCTGAACTTCTCAGGAAAGGAATGAAACATTATGAAAAATTTCACTCTACTGTTCAATATCATGGCTTTTGCCTTTATCAAGAATTTATGCAATAAATACAAATAGCAGATGATGGTGAAAAATGAATACAAGATTCCTTTAGATAAAATCAACATGCTGTTAACACTGGAGTTACCATAACTTAAACAGGTTAGGCAAATGATGTACCATCACAGAAATTCATCTCAATATGTTAATACATGGAAAGGTCACAGCCATCTTCAGTAGCAAAAAGGAAATTCATGTCCTGAGAAAGGAATTTAAAGTTAAGTAGTAATGGATTTAAGTTGAAGCAAATATTACCGGTCCTGGATTTTGCTCCACATCATTTGATAGAAGTAGTCGTAGTCTGCTAATGTTTGCTTGGTTTTGGATCAACAACATTTTCACAATAAAGTGCAATCCTTCTCCTCCACAGAGTAATCCTACAGTCATCAGCTGAAACAAGTCTTCCCACTCTTTTGGGCTAAAAATTGGCTCTATTGTGGAAAAAAAAAAAATATTTTTATATGATAATGTGTTTATAAGTCCATTATCTTTATCTTCAGACTTTTGTCAACACCATTCATATTACACAAAGGTAACAAATCATGTTACTAAACTCATTTAATACTTCAAGCTGTCTTTCACAGTAGACATTGCAGTTAATATGGGAAGAAACAACCAAAACAATTAAAGATAAATCTAGCTAACTTACATAAAAAACATGCTTTTTATATAGTAAACAGTAGCTCTTACTGGCCAACTGTCAAAGGTTCAGGTATTCACAAATGCCTGCAAGTCCTACTAGACAATTAATTATTACAGTCATAATTTGACAACAGAAAATTCTTTGGTCACAAAACCTGTTTTTTATTTGAATTAGAAAATGTGTTATTGAATGATGCCAGATATTTTGGCATGAAAATGGATACAGAGGGTATTCTCCTAGCTAAATACACTTATGTCACTCCTGAATTTTATTTGCTCTACACAGGTATGAGTTTGTTCATATCACAATATATGAACCTTACAAAAAGTTTAAGGATTTGGTTTGTATTGGAATTTTAACGCCATTTTAACAGCTTCGGTCATATCATGGCAGTCAGCCACGCACCTATGTGTTTCCTGGCTTTCTCACACCAGTACTGACCCAACTTTCTTTCCAAAGCCACTGACTACTTTTCTCACATGCATCAGAGGTGAGAGGCAAAAAATCGCTGAAAAGAAAGTTTGCCTCAACAGGTATCGAACTCGCAACCACCAGGTCACAAGTCCGACACGCTAACCACTGAGCTACCCAGGCAGGCAAAAGTTAAAGGAAGCTAGGCCTTCCCACATAACTCTAATCATATCTATGTCACATGGATTTTTCACCTTTAAATAATCCATGTTGATGACAGTCGTTTTTAAATCTGACCAGTACCATGGTAAGAATAAGAGTAGTTTCAAAGGTTGACCCCCACCTGTTACATGATTGGAATGAGCTGTTACCTTCCTTAACATAAACTGGATCACAACAATTACCAAACTAAATAATACTGAAAACAGTGATTCTACTTTATATCAGAAACATACTTATGTCACGTCATGTAACTGTTCTTGGACTTTGATATTCTTACATAGTGAGTGAGGGACTCAGAAATGTCACAGAAAAAACATGAGTCCTGCATGCGGGCTGCCAACGCTTGGCTGCAACTGATGGATTTTCAGTTAAAATTCTAAGTTGAAAAAGGGGCATAACTGTGTAAAAATACTTTGATGGCTACCTACCCTTGTTGTATGGGTTCCTTTTTTTAACAACTTGTCCGAGTTTGAAGTAAGTGTCCCCAGTAAAAACAGATTTTATAAAATGTCATTAATTTTTTAATATTCTAAGTTGAAAATGGGCATAATTGTGTCAAAAATATTGTGATGGTTGCCTGCCCCTGTTGTATGGATTTTCCTATTGATAGTTGACAACTTGTCCGAGTTTTAAATAAACATCTTTAGTATTATTAAATATAGGATGTCAAAGTTTTTACAAGATGACAACACCATGGCTATGCTGATACCTCAACGTTTCTTTTTTCCAAAACAATCAAGCTAAAACTGCGACACTTGCTGGATCATCTTTTTCCACAATGTCTACGAAGAACGTCCATCTTTTGGGATTTTAGATTAATCACTTTTGTTTAGACATTTTTCAGAAAATAGCCCATGGAAATCATGTTGTAAACAGCTTTGAAGCAAAGTAACTTACTCTCATAGAATTAGTAAGACTGTGATGAAAATTTACCTTCATATAAAGTATCTTCTGAAAGACACCTATCCTTGTTATGTAACGGTAAGGAATCTTTGGGTATCTAGTAAAGAGAAGTTAAATTTCAGATTTTGTAAAGTTTGATTATTTGGAAAGAAGCTCTAACATGAATAAAACTATTCTCTACGCCTCCTTTCTTTGAGAAGAGTAACAATTTGCCAGTATTTCTCACAGAAAGCACGATGTTATAGTGGGCCTGTGCAACTCTGATGTTTTATTTTTCCCCTTCAAACCCTTGACCCAACAAGAAAAAATTCAGACTTGTTGAACTTGAAGAACTTGAAAGCTTTGGCAGATGCCAAATGTTATGGTGCTCAAATTATGTAAATTGTCTCTGAAAGGGCAGAAAACAACGTGCAAAAAGGGGGAACAAATGCTTATTACCAACTTTTTTTGTTTTCCCACAATGTTTTCAAATGGTTTCTTCATCAAGGTTGTTAAAACTCAGGATTGTGTGTTTAAGGGTTGATCAAATATTTTGAAATCTGATCAGAAGCAACCAATTTTACTTATTCTTTAAGTTAGTGGAATGAATTTATCAATTTAATAGAAAAAGGTATTTCTTTTATTAAGGCAGTGTAAGTTTGATTGAAGCAAAGTTTCATATGATTCTAATGCTCCAAAAAATAGAAATAACATGTGCTTGGCTCTGAATTTTTAAAAAAGGTGAAGCATCCACTATATAGTTGTAAACATGATGAACTTAAGCAGAAACAACATTGAAATTTGTATATACATTAAGAAAACTCTGATATGAAAATACAGATAGTGCGTCTCGGCTTGGGTCAGTAAAGCTGAAGTAAACAGACAAACCTCTTTAATATCTTCTGTCTTCCCACCTGAGTGTCTTCTACACAAATGATCAAGGAGGAAATCTTCTCTAGAACAACGCACATCACAATCAGGACATAACAGCCACTTCATCTGTTTCATGAAACAGCACCACATATATTTTAAAAATAACAGCTTTACCAAGTTACAAATAGAAAAATGTGGTTCTTTTATTCAAGGAATAAAGGCTCAACAACCACAAGTCCCAATAATTATATTGATTCCCTTTAAGTGTGACCTTGACTTTGAATCTACAGGAAGAGATGTTTCAATGTTATCACTTCTTGACATCAAGGATAAAAAATGTGCACATCTCTTTTAAAATCCATGTGACACACATGGATTTTAAAGCACAGTGACCTCCTTCTTGACCTGACATGACCCAATTTCAATCTTGAATTCACCTACGCACATTCTGACCAAGATTCATGAGTACTGAGCTGAAAATATGGCCTCTAGAATACATGCACGGTTTTTGTAAGATCTGTCACAGTGACCTAATTCTGGACAGTACATGGCCCAATTTCAAACTTATCCGAGGAACATTCTGACTAAGTTTCATGAGTATCAGGCTGAAGATGTGGCCTCTGGAATGCACACAAGGTTTTCCAAAGATCTGGCCCAGTGACCTATTTTTTGACTTCACATGACTCAATTTCAAACTTGTCCAAGACTTTATCAAGACAAACATTATGACCAATTTTCATTCATGAGTATTGGGCTGAAAATGTTACCTTTAAAGTGCACAAAAAGTTTTTCTAAGATTTGTCCCATGGACCTGCTTTTGGACCCAACATGACCTAATTTTGAACATGTCCCAGTTTTCATCATCAAGAAAAAACAATTCACCATTTTTAAAGAGTATGTGATTGAAAATATGCTCTCTAGAGTAATGAACACAGCACAATCCCAAAAGATCACCTTGCCAATTTTGGGGTCAGGTGAGCTAAAAGAAACTAATACACAACTTTTAGAATAAAATTTACAAGTTGGAATAGCAAATTCCATGCAAAAATTAAAAGTTTACTGTACTGAACAGTTCTACACTGGGCTATGTTAAGGGGAGAGATTTGTTTTTTTGGCTAAAACTTTGAGCTGCAATATTCCAATTTATTCAAATCTTCCTCAAGTGAAAATTCAACATGACAAGAGGTATTAATCACTAACTTCTATGGATAACGGTAATATGCTTTCAGAAATGTACACAGTGGAAAAGGAACCCCTCATGATTCTGTTTCCATTTAGCTTTTTTCCTCCTTTAAGATTCATACAAGGAAAATCTTTTTCAACGAACTGATCTTGAAAAATGTTCAGAAAGTGACAATGGGACAAAGAGACTATTTACCCTCACCAGCCAATGCTACTTCTGTGAGCATAACACAAATGTGTATTTTGAAAGAATGATAATAAACCTGTATGACTATTATAAATGGTTTAAACCTTTACACAAGGATCCCGATTTTTAAAGAGACGGAGGAAAAAGCCCTGCTGGTAACTAGCACAGAGCCTTTTGAAACATGGTGGCAAAAAAAAGATAATGCTGGTAAATAATAATCTTTTCCCCATTTTGTTTCCTTCCCTTTCCAAAACATATCCAATCATTTCAGCTACATTTGTCATCTGCAAATGTTATCAATGTGAATAAGTCTTAACTTTTGTCGTTTGGTGCTGATTTAAATTATTGTGGTCATTTCTCTATGATATAAACGTTTAACATCATTGAACCTGTAGATTTAACATCTTTGAACCTGTAGATCTCTTATTAATGAATTATGCAGTCATAATATGTCTTCACTTAAGAGAGTATGGGCCATCCTTTTCCAATCTATCAAACTACAGTAGGGCCATCCTTTTTCAATATATCAAAGTACAGTATAGGGTATTTGTAATACCCTATTGTTATCTAATAATGGCGTGCTCTTTTTAAACATTAATTTGATAACTTAAAAGCAAAACCTTCAAGTTCAAGACGCAGCGGGAAAACTTAGAACCTCACTTGAAATCGTAATAAGTGTCAACCCCAAACTCTTTAATTTTTTCACCTACCTTCCTCTTGTCACTATTCATGCTTGTGTTATTTACATTATTTGTCTATGCTCTAGTGCTCATGTATTTATATTTTGTGATTTGAGCCATTAAAAGTTTTTGTCTGTCTGTCTGTCTATAATAATTTAAAAATTTGGGATAAAAACCCTTTTATATGTCTCTTAGGATGAAAGAATGAGGATTATGAACTCAAAAAGTCCTTGCATTAATCTATTTTAGTTTAACTTTTTTTCAATATCTTGCACATATAAAATTTTCTTATTTTCTGTGTATAGTCTTACCTTCGGCACCTTCATCTTCACTGGAATTTGACTGTGTTTTCTTTCCTGTGAAGTGACTTTTACAGAGTCACATTTGTCACGTTTCTGTGAAGAAAAGCAACATTTAAAGGAAATTGTTAGTTTCATTGATTGATTGAATACTGTTCAGTAATATCAAGGCAACAGCTCAAATATTCAAATATTTCCATGGTTTCAACACCAATAGGCTAGGGCTCTGATGTGCCTTGCCCAAGGACACCCCCACAAAAAAAAAAAAAAAAAACCCAGTGGTTTCAGCGTGACAGGAAAATTGGGAATTCCTGGTCACAAGTCCTATACTTTTCCACTGAGCCACCCAAGACCCCTTGTGAGAATGTCATACAACATCATAAAAATATGGGAAAACAATAATAGCAGTAGCAACACCAACAATTTACAAAATTGTTGAAAACCAGGATCTCCACCCCCCACCCCCCAAGTTACCCTCATTTTGACATATTACACATAGATTTTACGGATGTGATTCTTCTTTAGCTTCAACTAATTTCAACAATTCAGATTCTCCTGACAATTTGAGATACATTTGATTATTTCTTAAGATCATAAACTTCAATGATAAAGAAAAGTGGACAACTTGAAAAAAATTCATTGTGGGTCTGTTCTTTCAGGAAATGATAATTCCATCAAATTTCAAAGAGAAAGGAACATTGGACATCAATCCATTAAGTCTTCTATTGTACAAACATCATTTATGCTCATGCAGTTAGATCTCATTTTACATTTAATTTGACAATTAAGGGAAAGCCACGTATTATTATTAGTGTGTTGTCGATGATGAAAATATATTTTTCTTACTGATTATGCAAATGATCACTTACCATAGCAAAGGAACCTGATATTTTGCTTGCTTTCAACAAAACTCCAATATCCTCATTCAATGGGACAATAACATTTGTGTTCTCTTCAAATCTGAAATGAAAATAATTCAAACAAAAATTACAGGTCACGATCACACTGTAAAGAATGTGTGGTCTGATCTTGGACCTATACTTTTGACATTTTTGTTAGTTATTGGGCTATAGCCTGACAAGTGCCATTTTTGTCTTTTTTTTCCCTGAATGAAAATGTCTGTTTTGTGTAGTAGTAATTAAATTGTAAAAGATTTTCTCTCATTGTTTTATGCTTTTATTTGTATAATAACAAGAAAAAGAACAAGAACAAAATAAAGCGTGATACACTTTTTATCACATAACGTCCCTTTTTTTTTGCTGTAATATACCCATTACAAGTGTTATTATCTTAAACATGTTTGATATGGTGTGACGTCCTTTTTGATGTCATTTTGTATGTATTTCATATGGATATCATCGCGAGGAATCTGTAGACAGTTTTGCATCTTCTGATCTATAATTTGTGAAATATCGTTATGCGATAAAAAGAATCTGACACTCGTTGGCTTTTGAAATATATGGCATACTATACTATAGTAACTTTCCTGGTGCTTCAATACATATTTTTTCCATGCGAGACTTACGTCATCACCAAAGCCTTGCTTATCAACATTTTTCCAACACTTATTTTATAAAATTTTCTCAAACACCAACTCATGTCAGATCCTATACGTTTTCTATTAAAAGTAAAAATGTATATATGGTTTTAATCTGTCCTTGATGTTGTTCACATCCTTACCAAAGAACAAAATCTTAGACTTGTCTATTATATTGAAAACATTTGAAGCAATACAGAATTTGGTTGTTTGAAATGATAGAAAGCAATCGGTGAAAATTAGAAAATGCTGGTTACAAACATTTCTTATCCTTTTCCCCCACAGGATTTCAACATCTTCCTATGAACAGGTCCTTATTATGTTAAACAGGTTTACAAATGATTCTGAAAATTAGTCTTATTTTACAAAGGATGCATACCTTGAAAATAGAAAATGGTTTTTACAAAGGTGTATATGTCTTCTGCTTCTTATTTCATCATGCTTTTATTTCCCACAGTTTTCTAACTCAAACTTTTTAACTATTTTCTAGGAACCATGAAGGAACAGATAATGATAAAACCAAATGATTCAAAACAGTTTAAACAAATCAAAACATCCTTCTTAAGGTATTTTTAACTTGCTGAAACATATACATACCTAACTGTCTCTCTCCTAATAAACGGAATTTTATAATGAGAATCAGGACTTTAGCTCATCTGAATCACATGTGGAGAACATTACTACATCATAATATGAAGAGAACAATGGATAACTTTCCATTAAAATGAAGGTTAAAGGTGCTCTATGGTGTGTATGCTATTGACAACATTCTAGGCTGTTCTCAAAAAGATAAATGTGTTTTCTTTGTTAACAAACAGATTCTTATCAGAAAGATTTACAGGCATTAAATAGTTTGTAAACAGTGCAAAATGTAAAAACAATATACATGAATTTGTGGGCTTATGTATCTTTAATGTGACCAAATGAGCTCAATAGAGCAATTGATAATATCATCAAGAAAAGGACAATAAAAATGTGCTTCTGTGCTCTGTAAAAAGACAGTTTGGTGCATCTCATGATTCAGTAAGTTGTTACTAAATTTATTTTATGGATCTGTAATTATGTTATGGCTTGCTGGATATAATAGATCATAGGGATGCATAAAACCCCCTTTTGTTAGATCATGGAACAAAGCATATAAGTTAATTACCTTCTTCTTCAGCCATCTTCTTCAATGTACTATACTCATCGATGAGACATCAAAGCAACTGGCAAACACAAATTCTATCATTACTTAAAACCAAATGCTTGGTATATCAAGAACTACATAATTTTTGATAAAAGACTTTCAAGTCATAAACATTACCTTTTTCTTATCCGAGTCAATGGTTGCTTTCATCTTCACTACGACGGTATCCCTCACTTCAACAACACAGGCTTTTGGATCCTGAAAGTAAAAGGTTATGATATAAGCCAGGGATATAAAGGTGACCCACAGAGGATCTGGGAATCAGGTAAGTTGGAACATATGCCTTTTGATGGTCTGTCAAGTTTAAGAAAATATATACCACAATACATATTGCAACATATTATACTACAATTACAGACTTGAACTGCTTCACGAAAGTACCTTGGAAATATTAAAATCATGCTACATAAAGTTTTTTGTAACATCAAATTGATTTTAAACAACTTTACCTGTAGAAAAAAACTATGTCCAAAAAGTATAGCCTATTCTACTGCTAACTTATGTTTAAATGATGCAAGTATATTTTAACTTTTAACTTAAACATTCCAGCCATCCACCTCATGCATGCTTTTTTAAATTGTTAGTTTATGTGCATAAAGTTTATGCGGGGAAAAAGAAAATTGAACTGGCTTTACATACCTGTGCTTTTACAACTTCACTATACATCAGTGGATAAGTGATGTTTTTGATAACCTGATCACTTCCTAAAGCTGGCCAGTCGCCATCTAATCCAATTTGTTCAAAGCTGGAACTTATTTGGGTCTCAATGCTGTCCTTATAAATAATGTTGTAAACGTAATCTGCCCCATGCAGATTCAGATGGAGCCCATCACGACATAAATGATGATCAACCTAGAAAGCCAACAGTTAAGATTTGGCAATATGTTTAATTCTTTACCATACGACAAAATTTTGGACTTGTCCAAATGGAAGCACTTCCAGATGAAATGATAAATGTGACTCAACATTTGAATATGGTTTGTAGAAAGAAGGAAGCATTGTGGGAAGAGAAAAATATGCTGGTTATTAGCATTCCCTCCTTTTCCAAGAATTTTTTTAAAAGGCCTTTCTATCAGGGTTGTTAAAATTTGGGATTGTGTGGGAAAGAGTTAACCCTATACCGCACAATGCCAACTTTTCATGACCCTGGGAAAGAAGCCTTATGAAAACATTGTGGGAAAGGAAGAAAATGCTGGTAGCCAGCATTTTCTCTTTTTTCCAAAATGTCTTCTACCCTTTAAAAGAAACTTGCACTATTTGAGCAACAATGAAATTGTTGTCTGCTAATGCTTTCTATTTTGCCAAGGCTAAAATGTTGTCGCCTGGTAAAGGGTTAAAGGGCCTTTTTTTGACTTTTTGCCAAAAGTCACAGTTCTTGTAAAATACTGATAAATACAACCATGGTAAATATAGCTTTCTTGGCAAGTATAAATAAACTGCGCTTATACCTTTAGTAAAAAGGTGCAGTTCTGGCATTTAAATAACAGGGTGGTCATTTAGCAGTCAGTAATTTCATCTGTCTTTATGAGATCACATATGATATCATCCTACTAATTTGCATACAAATTCATATAACTGACCCGTCATAATGAATATGTGATCCTCCCGCAAGTCTTTGCAAAACTTTTGCACTAATCTAAAAATTCATGAATATGTTATGTACCCAAATTAAGGAAATAATTCTGAAACATGTTTTTCCCTATTTAATCAATTTTCCTTTCCAGCGGTTTGCCTACTTTTGCCTTTTTTACTTCAGTGATGAATCATTTTTGAAACTTGGTGGGATTATAAAACTCTGATTAGCCCCCTTTAATATCTGACACAAACTTATGAAAAAAAAAATTATTTGATTAATACATTGATACCTGTCCATTTTTTTATGTCTTTTAGGCTTATCACTATTGGAAGTTGTAATTATTGGCAAGATAAAATTAAATGTTACAGCTCGCAAAGAAAGTAACAGGAAAAATAGGTAGGGTAGGGATGAAAGCTTCTAGTGCATGACTGAAAATAGTTCAAGGCAGCAAGTTTTAACCAATCTGTGAAAATAAAACACAGACAAAATACATTTCTAGACATACACGCATCTACTCTTACAGTCAATGAACAAATGCAAAGGCCGTTTCTGTATCATCTGACAAAAAACAAAAGGAAATAGAGGCATTTTTCGTCAAATCATAATGGCTAGATAGCTGCAATTACTGTTACGCTAAGGGGAAAAATTTCTTGAAGATTTTGATTCACTTGAGCAAGCAAAAGTAAGTGTGTAGTAAGTGGTAAACTATTAAATTTTGGCCAAACTCTACCATCATAATTGGGGTTGAAATGTATGTACACCAAATGTAATAATAGGCTGATGGTATTAAGAACTGGGGTACCTTTCTCTATACTGCGCATGCATGATATTTGCATATATACAATTTAGGTAAGCAAGCATCAACTGAAAGCAAGTTTCAATGAACTGTGTAACTTTACAATTTGATTAAATATTTGCATAACTTTAACCAGCTAATGCTTTTGGTTAATGCGTGGATTACATGTATTTTCAATTGAAAAAAAAAAAAAAAAAAAATGCGTTAATCTACGCCGCTATGCATTTAATGAAAGCTTTAGGTACCCTTGATATCTACAGACACTTACCAGAAAATTGCCTACAGTAAGGAACCGTACATAATGTGTGTGGTCGGCAATATCCTTCAACAAACCATTTGCATCATTTATCCATTGGACCATCCTGCTAAGCTTTCCTCTTGTTCGCGAGTTCCAGCGTTGGTCTTCAGCTCTTTGTAGGATTGCACATAAAACAACTTCTGCACTTGTAGAAATCCCATGAATCAAATCACATACTTCTGCCACTTCCCTTCAAAGAAGAATCAGTTTTTTTTTTTGTATTTTATGTATAAACAAATTGATCTAAAGAAAAATGGGTGCATCAGGTTCATCTTAGTAAGGTGGAACTTACAAAAGATGTAAAAGGTAAAACCCAGTACAGTAACAGAACCACAACCCTGTATGTAGCTGTCCTAGGTCCAGAAAAAGGATTCGCATACCACACGCCATTTCAGTTTTTGTTCCATTTATAGGAAAACTGTTGTCCTGTACACAGCAAAGTACAAATAATCTAGAATAACAGTACAGAAACTACAGATCCTTTGCATTTTTCTAGAATTCTTTCATTTAGACTTGATAAAATAGATCAGCCTTTCCATACATGAACTGAGACACTTTTGCAATATTTCAGCCAACAGCCTCTTTCAAAATGATAAACATAATTCATACGAAATATTGTTTTACATCGCTAGCCATATTTATACATACTTTAACAGGCGTCATTCCAGAAATCAAATCAATGGGGCCAGCTGGCCCACTCATCATTAAAAGTAAGGGCCATCAGAAAATTTTATGGGGACAAGGGGAAAACTGTTAACCCTTGGATTTCAATTTCATCTTTGCAATCAAAAGTAAATTTTTGTTCCATTACTGCCCTATTGACTTTTCCCTCCGAAGGCCTCACACGTGTGCATGTTAGAAATTGTTTAGGCTTCTGTCAGCATATCTGTCTTTCATGCTTATAACTAAAATCACAGTATAGTTTTTGTGTTTAGTTAAGACTTAGAAATGTTTTAGGACATTAGTTAACAAAATCATCCATGCAATTTCATGGGCTGAATTATAGATAAATTTCTTCCTGTCACAAATTT
Source organism: Tridacna gigas (assembly GCA_945859785.2). Taxonomy (NCBI): domain Eukaryota; kingdom Metazoa; phylum Mollusca; class Bivalvia; order Cardiida; family Cardiidae; genus Tridacna; species Tridacna gigas. The sequence goes on from OX244029.2 coordinate 37,309,647, forward strand.
TGCACCAACCAACATCTTGTTTATCACTTATTGAGAAAACTTGGTTCTCAGTGTTACCTTGACATTATTTTGTTGCTTAAGTCCATAATTGTTAAACATATCTGCTCAGATGTCTGCTGCTGTACAATGGAGGCAACATGGTGTTTTATCAGGTTTTCAAGGATACCGTTTTCAACTGGATGATACAGGTTACACACCCACAGAAATAACCAATAAGAGCCCTCGTAACAATCCACTGGTCATATTTTGGCTGCAATTGATTCTTCAATATTGTGCTTTGGAGAAAAATTCTCATTATCTATTTAACACCTTGCAAAAAAGGTGCGCACATTTGGCCCTGAGGTGAGATTTATGATGTGCCAAAGATCAAAAATATGCGCCAATGGCACACGGGCTCGCTCTAGAATGAACTCTGCTCCAGTAGTATTCCTGTCTGGAACTAAAAAGCCATTTTACATGAAGTTTACCAACCTGTAGAATAAACTATGGTGGACTAGATTGTCATTGGACCCCAACACAACATACACACGCCCATACAATGCTGTTCTCAGTTGCCCAGTCAACTGTCTCCGAAAATTCTTCTGATCGCTGGTAAATCTGGCTCCTTCAAAATTAAAATATGGTAAGTACAAACACAGTTAGAAAAGTGCAATTTTACAAAAATTTATTTTATTTCCCCAGTACCAAATAGTTCTTTAGTATGAGTGAGCCTGGACTTCACTTCAACGTGAAACTGATGTCAAAAGCATAATCTGTATCAGTGTTGCTTCTTCGTACTGGACATTTCTTAAAGTTTCTTTGTATAGTTTCATGTTCAACATGTGATCCCAGGGAACATTACTTTGATCAACCTTATTCAAGGGTTACAAGGCAATGCTAAAACATTGTCAAAGCTGCCCCTTGTGGTTCAAGGAATGAAAATTTTCAAATTTTCACAGCCAAGTCTTTTATTCGCCCATCATTTCGTTATGTGGGAAAGTACTAGTGGCATGAAAAAAATAATGTGTGAAGTAACGGAACAAGAGGGCCATGATGGCCCTGTATCGCTCCACTGGCTTATAAATATAAACCATAAATACTAAACATTTCAATTCTGAGCCAAAGGGTTTCAAAATGAAGACTTACAAAGTTTTCTCTGTAAAAGCCCATGTGAAAGTTGAGACCCGCAAGGCAAAGCCATTTTTGATCCAAGAGCTATAATTACTTGAACCCTAGTAGAGGTCCACAAGATAAAACCACATGCCAAAATAATACAAGTCTATGCTGTATGGTTATAAATATGGTGATTTTCAAGTTTTGTCCATATGAAGCCTCTGCAAAACATAAGACCCCTGATGCAAGGCTAATTTCAGAAGAAAAAAAATTCAAAACAGGAAGATTTCTTAACTTGTCACTATGTAAGCCCATGTAAAACTTGTGACCCCAGTGGCGGAGCCAATTTTGACCCCAGGGCTAAAATTTTGGCCCCCTTGGTAGAGGCCCACTAGATATAGCAACATGCAAAATTTGGTAGCTCTAGGCCTTATGGCTAGGTAGAGGAAGATTTTTAAAGTTTTCTCTATATAAGCATATGTAAAACTTGTGACCCCTGGGGCAGAGCCAATTTTGACCCCAGGGCTAAAATTTTGGCCTGCTTGGTAGAGGCCCACTAGATATAGCAACATGCAAAATTTGGTAGCTCTAGGCCTTATGGCTAGGTAGAGGAAGATTTTTAAAGTTTTCTCTATATAAGCCTATATAAAACTTGTGACCCCTGGGGCAGAGCCAATTTTGACCCCAGGGCTATAATTTGAAGAAACTTGATAGAGGTCTACTACATAAAGCTACATGCCAAATTTGGTAGCCCTCTGCCTTATGGTTTCAGACAAGAAGATTTTTAAAGATTTCCAATATTTTTCAGTTTTGTTGCCATGGCAACCAGAGTTTTTGAAGGAATCAAATTCTTTCAAGAAATTCTGAAGAGGACCATGGCAGGATCATTTCTGTGAAGTTTCATGAAAATTGGATGGGTAGTTTCAGAGAAGAAGATGTTTGAAATAAAAGTTAACGCACGGACGGACGCACGGACGCACGGACGGACGCACGCACGACGGACACCGGGCCATGACATAAGCCCGCTGGCCTTCGGCCAGTGGAGCTAAAAATTAAAATCCAGAACAGCATGGAAAGGGGGACTTGCCATCACATCAATCACAATACAAACAAGTCCTCTCCTTGCCTCTGAGGTAAAGGTGCTTATGTTATTATGTACAGGGCACACAAATGGAAAGACAGAAAATAGACAGTAAATTAACGGTCACAAAGCTTAACCTTGAAGACTATGTGCTCATTTGAGCTGACAAGCGGCAGTAGCTGTACTGGATTTGCTTGACTGCTATGGTGAAATCAGTAATGAATCTGGAAGCACACATCTGTGATTATGTTCAACCCCCGCTCCCACCCCCATTACTTTATATTAAAGATCTTTTACATTTCATGTGCTAGTTTATGACAGGTTCAGCATCTAAAGACTATTACTTTGTGTTACAGTTATTAAAATTTCTCCGAAATCTGTATCACTTGGAAAGAAAGTTGTGTCAGCACTGGTGCGAGAAACCCAGGAAACACATCTGTAGGAGCACTGACCCCCATGATATGACCTAAGCTGTTAAAAAGGCTTTAACCTCCTATACAAACCAACAAAATTAATTATCACTGATTCATTTAAATCCTGGATTTAATCAGTAATAGTTAGGCCTCCTCAGTGCATTACATCAGGACACTCCCAGGTTGCTTGATCTTTTATTTTTTACCTAGTTTTAAAATAAACCTTCCTGTCAACTACCATACAATAACTGATTGTCATCTGCAAATTAATTTCCATATTTCTTTGAAAACATGATTTGTAATGCATGCATTTTAACACTCCATTGTTTAATTTTGTCACCTAATGGGACTTTATGCCATCTATCTTTTTCTTAACCCTTTACTGCACAATGACGCCTTTTGACATCCCTGGGAAAGAAACCTTTTGAAAACATTGTGGGAAAAGGAGAAAATGCTGGTAACCAGCATTTTCTCCTTTTCCCACAATGTTTTCTACCCTGTCAAAGAAAAGTTGCACCATTTGAGCCACATTGAAATTGTCGTCTGCAAATGCTTTCAATTTGGACAAGGCTATAATTTTGTCGTCTGGTAAAGGGTTAAATATACTTCTTGTTCCCACTACTTTAAGTTAACAAGCATAGAGAAGTTAACTTATTATTCAGATTATCAGGGTTACATAACTACTCTCAGGGCTTGATATGCCAATAATTATCCCTTTAAAGACACACAACAAATTTTTACCATTTTTCAAATGACAACGTTTTTGACTTGTCCAGATCCAAAACCTTTGCAGAGTACATATTGTGTGTTAAATTGTGGGATTTGTCACTGGAAAAAAAATGGGGGGGGGGGGGGGAATGTGTATCCTACAATTTTTTCAAAAGCATTCTTTTTCAGGGTTAAAACTTGGGACTCTGTGTTCCAGGGTTAAATTCAGGTTCAACATACCAGAAACAGGCAAGAATTGTGTCGTATTATCTCCATTATTCTTCGCTGCAGCTTGTAGGCGATAGACATTCGAATCACCAACAACTAATGTAGGGTATTGAACTGAAACAGAATACTCAGAACAGAGATGAGACATTGTAATCTATATTAGCTCGATACTAGTCTGATACTGTGAGTAAAACAGTTTAAAGACGCGATACGCTTTTGATTAAAAAACTAGCTGTAAAGTAAATGCCTAAATTTTTATTTAATCTTTTCCTATACCGCGTACACAGAACAAACCGATAATGTTAACACGTATTTACAATGCAACCTCGCGTGCTCAGGAACAGCACCGGCAGGCAGAATGAAAACCACGAAAAATGATTACAACCAAATTATTAACAATCGTTCGTTCTAACAAACTAGGAAAAAGGAAATACGAAGCAAAGCAGATAAAAACAATACAGGGACAGAAAAATACGTCTATCTCACGCCAGTTTTTTATATATTTATAAAACAATTTGATCGCTTTGAATTCAAATAACCTTTCGTCCTTGACTTAGGTCTCGGAAAGAAAGCATTTTTGTCGCGAGAAAAAGAGAGAACATACGAAAGTGTACGGAAATTCTCGAACTCTTGTCCGGGAAATTCACTGGTTCCGCTTTTTACACTTTAATGACCATAAGCATTGGGACCAGTGAATGTGATACTATTTCCCGCAATCAACGCCAGGATTTTCCCATCCGGCCTCTGTAAAGTGCCGTCTCGGATTAGCCTGCGCAGACTGCGCAGGCTAATCCGGGACGACACTTGACGCAAATGTCCGAAGGTCTCATTTCGCATGTTACAGGCCATATATGGGCTATGTGGACCGTATAGATTTATTGCTCTTCATTTGGCATCTTCCGAACTGAGCTTTGATTTTTCCATCTAGCTCTAATGGTCGAGGCAGACAAAAGTTCATTTCAGCTGTCAAAAAGTAGATAGATGGTGAGAACTACAAATAGGCAATCGATAACCTTATAATGCATATATAGGAATATTTTCTATGTTTGGTTAAGTACCGATATGAAGCTTAAAGATACAGATCTAGATCTATGGGATCTGACATAAGTTGGCGTTTGAGATAAAACTTTAGTCAACGAGTCTAGACAAGGGAAAATAATCGAGCCTCTGGCGAGCTTGCCAACAATTTTATCGACGAGTTAAATGCATTTTATCTAATCAACCAATGAATGTCGGATTTTTTTATCGCGTATCGATTTTTCACTAAATGTAAGTAATATAAAGTACGATACATGTATGTATAATGTTGTTGGAATTTCCATGAGTGAATTCCCCGCAAGTTGTGTAAAATGACGTCAAATGTGACGTCACATAATGCTTATCTCAAACGTGTGTAAGACAGGATAATTTGTAATAGCTGTATTAGATCTACACTGAAAAAAGGGAGGTTATGTAAGAAAAGTAATAAAGAATACGCTATTGCTTGTTTTTTGTTTAATTCTTTACCAAACGCCAAAAATTAGACACGACCAAATTGAAAGCACTTCGCAACAACAAATTCAGTGTAGCTCAAACGATGATTTTTGTATTTGAAATGTGGGGTAAAAGATATTTTAATGCCGGTTATCAGCATTTTCACCTTTCCCATAATTTTTCACAGTCCTTCTTTTCTCCCGGGTCGTTAAACACAGGCGTGTTTGGTAGAGGGTTGATGGCGTTTTATAAAGCTCTAAATTTTCATGTATACATATATGTGTCTTCACTGTAAGTAGTGCTTTGAACAGGTGTATTGTTCGTTAAAAGATACGTGAATTGAATGGAATGATCATAAATTGAAAGATAAAACATGGAGAAACTATCTAAAAATATGAAAACTCTAGATGGAGGGTTCATATCTGTACGATGTTTGCTTGTTTGTACAGTGTTATTAACGCTATTTCATTTCTATCGCGATGGCAAGTGCACCCACCTATGCTTTCGTGGAGTTTTTTTTTCTACGAGTACCTCGCACGATATTCTTCCTAACCCACTATTTTCTCTCATAAATATAGTTTAAACAATGGTCAGCGGTGGAAGAGGAATGAATCCGTTTGCAATGGCTATCATCAGTCCTCGGAACGAAAGTGGACAAGCTGGGGAAACATAACCATCGACCCCTGGTTTCAATTCCTGTACGTTTTCGACTGACCTTCCGGGCTTGAGATCCGGGATTTTAAATACAAACAGAGTATTTATCTAATTTGTCTCTGATACAAGTCAATGGTCGTTCTGTTAACAAGAAATGGCAGCGCCTGCTATGTTATTGAACTGCATTGTTCCAATAATGCCCAGTCTGGGCATTCTTTGTTACCCACTCTTGGTCAAGACGGAAAATCTATTTTTAACCTAGGAGCATCTCCGTAATGCATTATACCAAGCACAAGTCATCACATTATTATTGATCCATAAAAATCTATTTTGTCTGATGACCAGATGAATCATGAGGTAAACTGGTCCTTGGACATGCAGAGGACATGCAATCCGCGCAGGCTGACCTGAGCCGATACTTTTTGCCATTGCATTAAGCCATCTTTTTACAGAGCATGTTTCATTTCCGTTTGGACCGCTCTATTCAAACCTAAGTATTTTACACAAACCGGTGTTCTACTTCTTATACCTTAATAATGTTTTTTTTTTTCAAAAGAGAAAAGTAGGAGGTGACTTAAATAACGTTTTTAAATAGCTCATAGCATATTAAGGAAAATCTTAATTGCTATTGTCGATAAGATAGATCAAGATCAGACCACACATAACATACTGTCTGATCTTGCTTCTATACAGTCTGATATTCTTCAAGATATTCTTGCCAAAATAGCCTCGGGATTGCAATATTGTGGTCCATTCTATTATATTAAAATGTTCATTCCGTTTATCTAGCAGGTTTACTCTTTACCAGACCTTTCCATTATAAATTCATTTGCATACATCAAATACAATGCGAGTAAAGTGCTGAAATCTGTCACGGAAAGAGTAGAAAACAGTCTGGGAAAAGGAGGAAATGCTGGTTACCTGTATTTTCTTCCTTTCTCACAATGTTTCCAAGAGCCCTTTTCATCAGGGTTATAAATCACGGGGTCGTTCGGTATAGGGTAAAGAGTGGACTCGCCGATGCCTCAAGCCAGATTGTGCTAAGATCTCGGATCAGTAACAGAATGATTTAGAGTTTTTAGCTCCACTGGCCGAAGGCCAGCGGGCTTATGTCATGGCCCTGTGTCCATCGTGCGTGCGTCCGTCCGTCCGTCCGTCCGTCCATGCGTCCGTCCGTGCGTTAACTTTTATTTCAAACATCTTCTCTGAAACTGCCCATCGGATTGTAACGAAACTTCACAAAATGATCCTCCCATGGCCTTCTTCAGAAACTCTTCGAAGAATTTGATTCCTATAAAAACCTCTGGTTGCCATGGCAACAAAACTGAAAAATATTGAAAGTCTTTAAAAATTTTCTTGCCCGAAACCACAAGGCCTAGCAAATTTGGTGTGTAGCTTCACCTAATGGACCTCTACAAAAACTCTTCAAATTATAGCCCTGCGGTCAAAAATGGCCCTGCCCCGGGGGCTCACAAGTTTTACATAGATTTACATAGTGAAAACTTTAAATATATTCTTCTCCTAAATCATATGGCCTAGGGCTACCAAATTTGGCATCTAGCTTCATCTAATAGACCTCTATAAAAACTCTTCAAAGTATAGCCCTGGGTGAAAATTGGCCCCGCCCCGAGGGTCACAAGTTTTACTTAGGTTTATATAGTGAAAACTTTAAATATCTTCTTGTCCTAAACCATATAGCCTATGGCTACCAAATTTGGCATGTAGCTTTAGCTAATGGACTTCTACAAAAACTCATCAACTTATAGCCCTTGGGTCAAAATTGGCCCCACGTCTGGGGCCACAAGTTTTACACAAGCTTCTATGGCATGTAGCTTTATCTAATAAACCTTTACAAGAACTCTTCATACTATAGTCCTTAGGTCCAATGGAGCCATACAGGGCCATCATGGCCCTTTTGCTTTTAGAATGACATATACATTTGATGAAACTAGGTTACTTCATTTTTTCTTCAATTAACGCGTAAATTGATTTAGTCTGATATCAATTACAGTTTCTATCAGAGATCAATTACCCCGGGCATCTATCAATAATTTATAGCCTCATCATGGATATAAACGAGTTCATCGTATCAGTAAAACTTAGAATATATGAACCATGCTCTGTCGAAAGGTGGCTTAATGCATCTGCAGTCCGCGCAGGCTGACCAGGGCCGAAACTTTTCAATGTTGGTCAATTTTATGTATGTCAAAGAACCAGTCTACCTCATGATTCAGCCGGTTGTAAGACAAAAATGGAGTTCATAGATCCAGAATCATGTGTTGACTTGCTTGGTATAATGCATTACGGAGATGTATTAAGACCCTTTTTCCCAAAGTATGATTCATATACAAATTTGATTCGCACTTTCTGTTCAAATGTGTGTGAACATGTAGCCGGACAGGTTTTCGAACCATGAAGCTTTCGCGTTTTCCCAATTCAATTCACATTTGTCTCAGTTGAAGACGGAAAATGATATGCAATCCTATATCAAAATCCACTGTATAATAGAATTTCCATAGTATTTTGTAACAAAATCGGTTGTAAAAATGCTATCAACTACGCGTGATAGCATCATCAGTTCTTACTTGTCAACACACTTCTTTTTTGACAGATCTAATTGACAGTCTTTCTTTATCAGTGTCTGTGAAGATGCAGCTTGACTGGGATATAACCTTGAAAGCTTTAAAACAAAGAGCGAATACTCTACGGTATCTATTGACATTTCGATCTGAAAACACATTTCTCTTCCCAAGAGGTCTGTGTGTGAGTTCCGACCTTGACATACTCTTTCCGGAAATTCCGTCTTTTATTTTCTATCTTACGTTGTCGCACCCCTCCCCCCCCCCCCCCCCCCCCCCCCCCCCCAAAAAAAAAACCACACACAGACGACGTGGAAAAACAACATATAATAAAAATTGATTTTCAACATGAGTGGTGAACTCCTTATATGGCGTGCAACACGCGAAAAAAGGCCTTCGGACATTTGCGTAAAAGTGTGTCGTCCCAGATCAGCCTGTGCAGTCTGTGACTAATCCAAGACGACACTTCCTGTTTTTGTGCGATTTTCTGTTTCACGAAAGTCAACTGTATGAGAAAATCTTATGTAGTCGAAAAGTGCCGTGTCGAATAAGGGGTATAACTCTGTCAAAATACTTTGATGCTTACCTGCCTTTGTTGTATAGGTTCTCCTTTTGATAATAAACAGCTTGTTTAAGTTTGAGGCTTCAGTAATAGCAGAGATAATTATAAAATGTCAAGGTTTTCGCACAACTATGACGCAGACGATGCAAGAGCTACGACAATACCTCGATGTTTTTCTTCGAAAATAGCCGAGTTAACTGGAGGACGCTATAGAATCAATATTAAACTGTGCTGTCTGATCCTAATCTATGCCGTCCCAAAAGCCCTCGTAGCGCTGAAATGGTTAAGCTTCAGTGTAAGTGTAACTTTAAGAACATTGCAGAAAAAAGGCCGACATGGTTATCTTTTCTTGTGTCAAGAATGAGGCCTGTATTTGACGAATGTGTGGGATTGCACTGACCGTCCTTGCAAATTCAAAGCAATTGCACTTTGTTGGCGACCTTTCAGCGGGTTATTACGTCCTCGAAACATTATAGATAGAGGATCTTACACTCTAATTAATTTATTTTAACGAGTTAGATCAATCTACAACAAGATAAAAATGAATCTTGACGATTTTTTACATTGTGTTAGATCTAGACAATTAGTTAAATAAATTCAATACAACATGAACCCGAGTGCAAGATGCTATTTATAGCATGACCAGATATTATTCGAGAGAACCCTAAGATTTAAATAGTCTATGCTAGAGTCCCACCATTTGATAAACCTCGGATGATCCGTTGACCAAATTCCTCGGCTGCACCACGTAGCTTGATATGCACCCACACGATACACTTCTCCGCCGAAAGTGCACCGCTTTGAAAACACCGTTCTTTACACCACAGGGCTTCACTTAAAAAAGAAAATACGAAAATACGAGTCACTTTTTGCTATCGAATCTTTCTAAATACATTTTCGTTGACAAACAGTATTTACATTCAATTTTTAACTAGGTCTATCAATTCCGTTTTCATTTTCACCGATAGGTTGATGGATATGAATAACTTCACCGTGGTTGTTGATGTAAGTACTAATCAATTTTTACGGGCTTCACCATGTTTAAGATCACGTGACTGACATCACAATGGAAACCCCACTCGTCGGAATCAGCCGAGTTGTAACAGGTGGAGTTCCAGAATACTGCAGCTGGGAAGATATGTAATGTAGATTTCTTACGGACACACTGGCGGAAAAAGTAGATCCTGCCTATGTTTGAAGGCTAGTATTTCATACAAATTGAAATAGATTTGGTACGGAATATCAAACAGAAAGTAAAAATTTAAGCAATTAAAGTGAATTTGTTGAAAGAAAAAGAAACTCTTGGATCCTTAAACATTTTGCAATGACGTCACCTTTATTATCACTGTTACATCACTGTTATTATACATGTATAATCATATCAATTAGTTTAGCGAGCTGATGAATGCATGATCGTAGGAATTTAAACTGTTGAGGTCGCTTTTCGCTATTAATTTGTCTGAAAAACGTTTCTGTCCGGGTGTAGCGGCTTTTGTCTATGGAGTTGCTTTATGAACACGTGTACTAAATGTTCCTCTATATATGACAGCGCTTTTTAAAGATGCTTTGAAATTCATCAGATGTGTGATTGAAGGAGTTTGTTTTTTGCAGATTCTGGAATGTTTATGCTTTGACATATATAAATCAATCTGGATCACATGTAAGTTTATCATACTAGTGTATTATTGACCAATTCAAAAGGCAGCACGAAATTCCCAAATCTTCCCAATTCTACGTGTATCTTTCCACAGTTCATCCAAATCTTTCCCAAATCTACCAAAATCTTTCACAGATCTACCAACATCTTTCCCAGCTCTACCAAAATCCTTCCCAACTCTACCCAAATCTGTTCCGAGTCGTGCCCATCTTTTTTTTTTAAAAAAACACAAAAAATTCAATTGATTTACACCACTTTCGAGCCGTAAGTCAAATTTGCCAATAAAAAACTTCTCGTTTTTGAAAAGGAGCGTTTACGATACAGTTTCCATTTAAATTGTGGGGATCAACGATCCTTCGATCCTTCCGAATTAATGCATGGGACCCATAAACAGAGATTCTTGAGTGGGATTGCTGCAGAGGCAAAGCTCATGTGGGATTATCTTTGGATAAGGCACTCGGTGAAATCAAGGGAAGACAAGAAGAGGTGAGTTGTTGCTGCGATATAATAGAAACTTTGTTGAAAGCGGCGTAAAATACCCTACAAAGAGAGAAAAAAGATACTCCGAGGACGCATTTAATTCCTTGAGACTAGATTTTCTGCTTTCTGTTTCACGGACCTGTCTAGTTTCACTTCTTTTGAGCTGCTGTAGTATTACATGGCAAGCTGGTAGGCCATGGCATGTTGTGATATGGCGACAACTGACGTACATGCTCCAGGAGAGGTTTCCGTCCTCTCGGAGCTCACCTTAGGACACTTGCGTTACCTGTTGACAAATGTACCGCCCCAGTCAAACTCCCCGCCTGGCAGGGTCTTCAGATCGGATCACGCGTCGCCAGAAGGCGTCGCGTTTCATCGCCACTGAATAAGTAAGGCTTCAAAATTTAGAGACTGTGCCTCCACACTGTTTCGCATAAGGAACCTCCCATGTAATCGGCGCCCGACGGCGGATAATAAACCAGGGTCCGTATTCACCAACCATTCTTAAGAACATCCTTAGTCTTACTCTTTGAGATTTTATAAATTTGAAAGTAACACAACTTCTGATTGGCTAAACCAAATAAGAAATTGTGTTACGTTCAAATTTAGAAATTCTGAAGAATAGGACTAAGAACGTTCTAACGATTGGTTGGTGAATACGGCCCCAGGATTTGACTGTATACAAATCGAAGGCATTCTGCACTGATTCACAGAACATCCCAAAGATATATCCCACAAATAGTAGATAAATATAAAGGACACAATAGACATCCTAGGACACAAACATTTCCCCGAGGTTCTCACTATATCGGATTTTCTGGTATCTGTTTTTATACACTTGTCACGTCTCATTTGTCTGAGCTGCTGTGGTATTACATGCCAATCTGACAGTCTATTCAATGTTATTTTCCATGTTTTTGTACCGGGCTTCAAATCTAGAGATCGCTTATTGGATTCACAGCTTGGCCTGATTCTTTCTGAGGATTGATAGTATTTATTGCGACAGGATTCATTCCAAATTCGTTGCTGTACATCAACATAAGTAATGTTGTTACATAGAATCTCTCTACAAAGCAAATTTTTCGATAGCATTTAATTTAATTTTCCGTAAAAAAATATTTTGATACAAAAAAATGACTGCGGAGTACGACATGGGGAAAGCAAGGAACAGTTCCCACCCGTCCCACTTCCCGTCATTGGTGGGGGAGGTGCAAGGTTTATGTCCCATTTCCGTTAAAATACACTGGCAAGTCACAGTCAGTACTGCGATTCAGACCGTCGAGGATGTCTTGTCATTGGCAAATTGAATTACCTATAAAAGGTGACCAAAAATCGCAAAATTCTATCAACAACACCCAGGAAACGAAGCGGGACTGTGGCTTAAACTTTTCCCAAACAACCCCATGTTTTTACGACCCTGAGAAAGAAGGCTTTGAATACGTGTCATAAGGAGAAATTCATTTTCCCACAATGTTTTCTGCCTTGTCACAGAGAAACCTCATTATCTGGGTCACATTTGATTGTTGTCTGCAAATAATTTTGAATTTGGACAAGTCTAAAATTCTGTTGGCCGATATCAGACACACACTGGTCTATACATAAAAGAAGGATGGATTATTTGAATTCTTTGGCCTTTCAAGTTGTGACTGCTTTATTGCTTTGTTTCTGTAATGTTTCCAATAAAATTTACAACTGCAGAATTCATTGTAAGTGCAAAGAAAAGTTGTTGAGCCATGCTCTAGGAAAAGGGGGTTTAATGCATTTCCTCGATGCATTATACCAAGCAAGTCAACACATAACTGTGGATCCATAAAATCCATTTAGTTTGGCAGACGACTGGATTTGGGGATAGAATTGTCCTTAGACATGTAGAAAATTTACAAATGGCAAGAAAGTTTTGATTCATGTCAGCCTGCGCGGACTGCGCTGGCTGACATGTGTCGATACTGTTTGCAGATGCATTAATAACCCTTTTCACAGAGCAAGACTCATTATGTTGAAGTATAGGTAAGAGTACTTGTCCCCTCGCAACTTGTGCCCCAACAACTTATCCCCTCGCAACTTGTCCCCTCCCAATTTGTCCCCTCCCAACTTCTCCCCTTGCAACTTATCCCCTCGCAACTTGCCCCCTAGCAATTTGCAATTTGCCCCCTCGCAACTTGTCCCCTCCCAACTTGCCTCCCTCGCAAGTTGTCCCCTTCCTACTTGTCTCCTCGCAACTTGTCCTTTCACAGCTTGTTCCCTCCCAATTTGCCCTCCCCTCGCAACTTGTCCCTTGCAACTTTTCCCCTCGTAACTTGTCCCTTCGCAACTGTTCCCTCCCAATTTGTCCCCTCGCAACTTGCCCCCTCGCAACTTGCCCCCTCGCAATTTGTCCCTTCACAACTTGTCCCCTCGCAACTTGTTTCCTCGAAACTTGTTCCCTTGCAACTTGACCCCTCGAAACTTGTCCACCCCTCGAAACTTGTCTCTTCACAACTTTTCCCCTCCCAATTTGCCCTCTCGCAACTTGTCCTCTTACAACTTGTCCCCTCCCAACTTGTCCCCTTGCAAATTGTCCCCTTGCAACTTGTCCCCACACTACTTATCCTCTCGCAACTTGTCCACTTGCAGCTTGTCTCCTTTCAACTTTGGCCCCTCGCAACTTGTCTCTTCGGAACTTGTCCCCTCGCAACTTGTTCCCTCGCAACTTGTCCCCTCGCAGCTTTTCCACTTGCAACTTGTCCCCGTCAAACCTGTCCCCTCCCAACTTGTCCCTTCGCAACCTGTCAGTGTAAACCAAAGATATTATAAACGCTGGGCTTGATTATTTCAAGTCAGTATTTACAGGATAAAGTTTTGAAATGGTCAAAATTACTGACCTTTGCATGCAGAAGACACATTAAAATTAGCTCAAACGGTGGGCGTTTATTTTTGTGAGGAAGACAACATTGTTTTCGAGTCATTAGCATTTTCACCTTTTACTTTGATGGTTTAAGAAAGGAAATCTCTTTTAACTAAATGTCTCGTAAGGAATTTTTGGCAAGGGTTCAAACTTGCAACTTAACCTTTTACCATACAGTTTCCAGTTTTAACGACCTGGATGAAAAAAGCTTTTTGAAAACATTGTGGGAAAAGAAGAAAATGCTGGTACCCAGCATTTTCTCCTTTTCCCACAATGTTTTCTACCCTTTCAGACACAAATTTCATAATTTGTGCTACACTTTATTTGTCGTCTGCAAGTGCTTCGAATTTAGACCAATCTAAAATTTTGTCGTTTGGTAAAGAGTTAAAGGATCGATCACTTGTTTCAGGTAATAATAAAACCGAATTAAACACAAAGCATCAAACTCTACCATTTATAATAGTGCTCCCGCAAGTTTTTGATATCCGAACTCACGTGACCCTTTATACGACTACAAAATATGAGCCCTTAGGCTCCTAAGCGCGACTCAAGCACCTTTTGCGGACAGTGTAGATCAAGATCAGACTGCACAGAACGTGCAGTCTGATCTTTGATCTACACTGTCCGATAAGGTGATATCTTCTCCAAAAAATCAGGGTTTTTACTGTCAGCTTGAAAGTTTCATTTTACTTATTTAGCAGGATAAGGGTTGATCACGTCCTTACTAAAAGCATTCGCAAGCGACAAACTTAACGTAGCTCAAATAATGGGATGTGTATCAAACGGATAAAAACGTCCTGGCTCCGGATGGGTAGCTCAGCACTTGGTAAGCGTACCTGACTCTTGTTCTGGTGGTTGCGGGTTCTATACCAGGTTGGGGCATACTTTCTCTCTGGCGAGCTCTCGCCTCTCACCTCTGATGCATGAGAGAAAAGTAGTCGGTTGCTTGTAAAGAAAGTTGTGTCAGTACTGGTGTGAGAAAGCCAGGAAACACATGCATATGTGCACTGACCGCCGTTAAAAAGCTGTTTAAAAAGGCGTTGATCTCCAACAAAAACAAACGAAGAAAAACATCGTGAGAAAGGTGAAAGTGCTAGTTAACAGCATGTTCTCCTTTGTCTACCATGTTTTCTGAAGCTTTCTTTATCAGAGTCGTGAAAACACGAGTTTGTCTGGTAAAGGCTTAACTCAGTTCCTTCTGCAAACGGCTGTGTTTCTTGTCTTGCTGCAGACAAGTATCGGAAACATTTTTAAGAGAAATGTTTAATCTTTTCCGCCTATTTTTTTTCCCCACTTACATTTGTCGATTAAACCTTCACCCATGCAAAAGGCCCAATAGCGACCAAAAATCAATGCCGGTGATAAAATGCATTTAGATTTAAATCATACCATTTAAAACTATAGAACATATTGTGAAAACGACAATCTGTTATTGTCTCTTCGGTCCAAGTGTTAGCTGCAAGCAGAAAAATGAATTTCAAAATTAGGCCAAAAGTAAACAAAAGATGGAGTGGCCTGGCAACTTTTAATCTAGTTTTGGAATTAATTTCTCTGCCAACGACTACCACTTGCACCGACTGTACAATATCAGATTGTCATCTTTCTCACAATAATGTGCATAATTTAAATGGTATGATTTAACTTTAAATGCATTCTAATACCCACATTGTTTACATTTGGTCGCTATTGTTACTTCAAATATCCAAGTTGTAAGAAAAATTTTCAAAGTCGCCAGCTATGACTAATGGCCGTAACGATTTAATCATGAATCAATGCAGCAGGCAGTTACGTAATTAGTTTCTCGAATAAATAACAATTATGCATCCAATGATATATTGGCGAAGCTCACACCAACAAGCCTTAACTTTATAGTTCTGACATTTCAACTTGTCAAAGTTACGAAAGATATGTTAACGTATTGTCGGCGCCACGTTAGTTTCGTCCTATACACTCCATTCCTAGCCGTTTGACTTTCTAAACTGACCTTTTATAAATAGGGGCGTCGCTGCCTGTAGGCCAATAAACCCAGTTGCATACACTTTGCAGAAGAAAAAAGAAAGAAAAGAAAGACCATTTCTTTTCCTGGGAAATCCCCCTCTCCCCTCATAGCACTTCGTAACTCGGGTAATACCTTCGGTACTACTTTTGCGTACTTTATTTTGGGCTGGCTACACCCCTGATTCTTGAGCTACAAACATGTTTTTTCCCAAGCAATCAAAACGCGTGTTTCGATTGAAAGCTCTTAAAGATGCACTAAAGCTTCGAGGTAAAATTGTGGAATTCGACTAAAATAGGGGATTTTACACTTAGACTATCCGAACAGGGGAAGTGTTTCGTGTCAATTCATTGGTCCAAAGCTCAGTAAAATATCATTCCGAACAAGTGATTTGTAACGTGTCAATTCACTGGTCATATGTTCCGCAAATTCTTATTCCGGAACCAATGAAATGATTTATTAACTCTTTCAGTGCCAGTTGTATAAGCTCCACCTCTTTCGACGGCTGGGTAGACAATCCACTCAAACTATACATAAAATCGACTCAAACTTATATAGATTTCTGCCTCACTGACTTGACTAAACAAGCGAACTGTATAGATCCATGATCAAACTGCACGTACTGTGCATTCTGATCTTGATCTTTGCCGTCCAAAAAGCCTTAATTTTCGCCTATGGCGCTGAAACTGTTACTTATCGAGGAGAACAAGGTTTTGTCAGCCAAATATTCCACTGTACATAACTAGGTGTAACATACATGTAGCAGACAATGACATTTCGCAGCATTGTTAGGCAACAAGGAAATCTGTCTGTTTTGCAGTATTGCTAGACATGTTATCCTATGAACTCTTAAGCTGCTAATCGCGACTCACTGACCTTTTGCGGACAGCGTAGATCAGGATCAGACTGCACAGAACGTGCAGTCTGATCTTTGATTTACACAGTCCGATGGGTATTTTCTTTCCGGTGCAATCAACTTTGTAATCGCAATGATTGGGCTTTTAGTGTTGAGAAGAAATTTGCGTTTCATTTGTTAGCGGCTTAAGTATTAAAGATACGTCTATACTAGTTTTCAGTCAGTTTTTATCCCATTTCATCTTTATTTTATCAAATTATAATTATTCTTGTATCTTCATGCCAAATGCTGCTCCTGATGGTTGCAAGGTTGCATAGATTACGACCGATAGAAAATACATTTCATTTTCTGGAGGCCATCAAAGAAATCACTGTTGTGACGTTTCCGATCTTAAATCAAAGATTTCCGATTATGTATTTATCCCTTATACCATATAAATCGGTAACTTTTCTGTGCTTACACTGCTGACCAGATTTTGAACCATTCTACAGTCTATCAAATTGTAACAGCGACTTTGCTCTCTGGCTGTAAGGGTGTATCGTTAATTCTCATTTTTAATTGATTGATTGATTGATTGTATGGTGTTTAACGCCGTTTTCAACATTATTTCAGTTATATCGCGGCGGCCAGTGCACCTATCCTTGCTTTCCTGGAGTTTCTTTTACCAGTACTCCGCACAATATTCTTTCCAAGCCACTGGCTGCTTTCCCACATAACCATCGTCGAAACAATGGTCAGCGGTGAGAGAGGAATGAATCCTGTCGCAATGACTATCATCAATCCTCGGAAAGAAATTGGCCAAGCCAGGGATCGAACCAGCGACCTCCTGTTCTCAAGTCCTGTACGCTACCGACTGAGCTACGGGGGCTTGGCTCATTTTTAATAATGTCAGTACCAGAAATACAGGACAAAAACATAAACAGAAGGGCAAACAGTCAAAATAAAGCTTGCAACGAATTTTTTCTTTCGATATTTTTTAATATCAAGAACTTTTGGTACGCCTTTTCCCCAATAAGGTGCAAAACTGAAAATAAAGGTGTACATGCATGTTTGTCCAAAGTGTAATTTTTGATAGCTCGTGGTAGATTTAGAACAACCTACTGTAATAAGATCAAGGAGAAACTTCATAAGATTTTGAAAGAAAAATAGTGGGGTGGGGTTTAACCCTTAAGCTGCTATGCCCGACTCAGGGCGCTTTTGCAGTCTGATCTGTGATCTACATTGTCCGATACAGTATTTTCCTTCCGGTGATATCAACTTTGAAATCACAATATTGTTTTTTACTATTGAGTGGAAATTTTCTTTTCATTTATTCAGCAGTTCAAGCGTTAAGACTTATTTGCCTTTCACGTTCTTTTGAAGGAAGAAGAGGAGGTTGTGTGCAAGGCCAAACCGGACAGATGCACACAAAAGCACGCTCATATACCGAACTGAACATGTGACTACCCTGTCTGGTTCACGGTAAGAGCAATCGGAATCGACAAAAATCATGTTATAAATGCATACGACAATAACGAATAAATGCAAACCAGACAGAGCTTAACCCTTTACCAAACGACAAAATCTTAGACTAGTCCAAACTGAAAGCATTTGCAGACGACAATTTAAATGTGGCTCAAATATGAAGTTTGCTTTTGACAGGGTAGAAAATATTGTGGAAAAATGAGAAAATGCTGGTTACCAGCATTTTCTCCATTTCCCACAATGTTTTCAAAAGGCTTCTTCCTCTTCCTAGTTAAAATAGGCGATTGTGTGGTAAAGGGTTATAACGGGTCGATCTAGGATCTGGTTAGTTTTTATAGTCTGTCTGCTAACATGAAATGGCAGGCCTATCACGTTATTAAACTGCATTGTTCCAATAATGTGTAACCAGGCGATGTCTCCCTACTTCT
The DNA here is from genome assembly GCA_945859785.2 of Tridacna gigas. NCBI lineage: Eukaryota > Metazoa > Mollusca > Bivalvia > Cardiida > Cardiidae > Tridacna > Tridacna gigas. The sequence continues at coordinate 37,328,202 of OX244029.2, forward strand.
GTAACTCTGATTCGAAAATGCCTATTTTATATACATTTCTTAAAGACAAAAAATAAGGAATATTAGGGGTGTAAAAGTGTCTTGGAACTCGTTTGTTTGCCTAATGCATAAAGTGATCAGAACCCACAAAATGAAACTCAAAGACAATGGGTGCACAATTTTTCCTTCGTTCAGTGGTACCTCACATCCGTAGATAAATACTTAATCATTTAATTGTCTGCGGACAAGAGCGATATCGAGGATCTTCCATGAGTATTCACGTATTGTCATTTTTATCAATCGAGTTGACTAAAAATGTATGACGCGAGCCTTGGCGAGCTTCAAATACATTTTAGTCAACGAGTTTGATAAAAATGATAATACAAAACACAAATGTGAGATTCTATTTATCACATAAAACAAATGACAGACAAAAAATATACTGCATCATTACCTTTAGCCTATACACCATTCATGGGTCCATGTTTACAGTTGTAGTTCGGTTTCACATACATACATAAGTTGATAGTTCTTTGACAATTACACCGAAAGTAGAATGAAATAGTTTCGATAAGGGGTTAAGTCCACCCGATTCCGAAATTTTGTTGATAAAAATTTCGCTGCATTTCTTGGTATTTATTAAACATGAAAATCAAAAACTTTCCACGCGTACACGTCTTAGCAACAATGACGTCATTTTTCCGCGAAACAGCGTAATAGTAAAAATTCCGACACGTGCTGTGGCTGGTTTTTCCGGCTTCGCGCGCTCATGACTAAAAACTGATCAGAACCGGTACCAAAAATCCATAATACACCAGTGTATTAAGGCCCGGTCCCACTGGCCGATGGACACAAAACGTATGCAAAAAGGACACACCGGACGAGCAAAATTTCGGGGGTGGCTCCATCCGTTTTCATCCGCTCCAGAAATGGACAAAAATGGTGAAAATTTGCGAAAACAGAACGGAAAAGAACGGACGTTGGTAATATGTAGCGGGGAAGTTAAACGGATGTTCATCGGAAGCCTAGCGGATGAAGCGGATGCACCACGTACTCCTAACGGAAACAAAGGGGATGCCGCGCTGATGTATATCGGATGCAAGCCGTTCACTGCGCATGCGTGGGGTATGAATTGCGTCCGCTCTGCGGATAGAAAGGGACGAAGCACGCACGCAGTTAGCATAAAGCGCAAAGACGTGCTGGCGGCTAAATCGATACATCTCTACTACGTCTTCTCACGATCCATCCTCGGACCCACACAGCTCTTGGACGTCTCCTTCTGTCTAAAACTTGATACAGTCTGAACAGGTTGTGGTTCTGCTGTTGAATGAGTGCAGCTATAATATGGACTCTTTGATCATCCATGGTGGAGAACAATTGATGATGTTGAAGAACAAGACCAAGGGTGATGAGGTCTGTACACCACGGTTGCTCGACTCATACTGAGATCCAGATGATTTTCTCTTCTTTTTTATACAAAATACCGGTTGTCCATCTACATACTCTAGACATACTACAGACATCCTAAATATACGAGATACATCCCAGATACAAGGGCTTTGTTTATTTTGAATATTTTATATACGTGATGCATACACTTACATCCTTTCTATTTCCGTGCTACTTACGATATATAGACGTTCCATGTACCTTATCTTTCCCCCCTCTTTCCGTCTTCAGCTGCAGCGGATGTAAGTTGCGAGGATGCCCAGAGGATGCAGAGAGGATACAGCGGACGTTTAACGGATGATAACGGACATAGAACGTTTGTTGCTCGTATATGTCGCGGATTCACATCGTACATGGCGGAAAGTTCATCCGTTCTAAAAGTTTTGTGCAGCTCAAAACTTTTTGCGCGGATGAAATCACAGTGGACGGATGCTCGGTGGAAAGAGCGTATGAAACACGTATGCAATGAGTACACAACGGATGCATAGCGTTTTCCAACGGATGGCAAGACTTTTTTACGTTTTACATCCTCTTTGCATCCTTAAGTGCAGTGGGACCGGGCCATTATCAAAACTAAGTCATGGGTTTAATACACTGCCGGAAGAGGTTTTATGCGATTAGTTAATCTATTTATCTTTTTACAAATGTCTTTGCTTACTTGCTTATTGTGAGCAGGAGGCAACTGAAAGAAGAAAACACAATATCCGTATAATTCTTTTTTTTTTTTAGATGAATGGATAATTTCCAAAGTTTGCTGAATCCAGAAGGTGTATTTGTTTCATTATTTCTAATCAGTTTTCCTTAGATAGTTTACCAACAAAATCAGAGAAAAGTTCTTTTTTTCATAAATGAGATATTCTTTGTGTGCCTTGCTAAAAGCGAAATGTTAAAGGACAAATTATGCCCGGAAAGAAGAAAATTCCCATTTCATGTACGAAATAGATGGTTTTTAAAGGTTACCCGCTGGTTAATGTTCAAAGCGCCTTTCACAACTAAAGTTGGCTTTGCGGTCACAGTAGATCAAGATCAGACTGCACTGGAAGTGCAGTCTGACCGTTGATTTACACCGTCGGCTTTACTGAATTATTATGGAAAAAGCAACCTTGTACTTGCATTTATTTGGGTATTATCTTTAGATTCAAAAATGTATTTTGGACTTACTTGATGTTTAAAGGGTTAATGTTTAAATCAGAATTGGTTACCGCAGTGCGTAGGCAACATAAATGAGAAAGCTAACCTTAGGTACCACACATTGAAGACACTGAGCAAAGCTTTAACTGGTTCTAAGGATAAGTAGAATGAGATTAGATTGCACGGAACATACAGTCGGATTACTTTTTTTTACGCTTTTTATATATTTTGGATAGATATTCTGACCAAGACAGTCTTTAAATTATGATATATATGTTTGATCTACAGACTTGAAAATTATATGATTCATTTATTCGGTGTTCAGAAGGTTAAAAGATTGGGGAAAGCATTGGTGCAATACTGGAGACCTGAGCAACAAAATTAATCCTTTTAGCGTTTTATTTTGCGATACAAATGCTTGAACTGTAGTATATTTCTGCTGAGATTTCCTTTGGCCAATAAACTATGTCATGTTTTAGCTACCTTGAAGAAAACTGCTTTTAAAAAAACGTTCTTTTTAAAAGAAGAAAATGCTTGTAATCATCTTTTTTTTTCTTATCTCAAAATGGTTTGTACCCTAACGGAAACAAATCCTACCATTTCAGCCACATCTTTGGTCTGCAAATGCTTTCGACAATTCTAAACCTTCTTTATCTGTAGGGTTAATCTAAGCTTCCATTACACTTTCGACACATGAGTATTATGCCGAATTGTCGTCACTTGTAGCACTACAAGCATGACAACATAACAAAATAAACACAGCCATGACAACAACAAAAGCAAAACGAGTAATAGAGGAGGTGGCTGATTCGAGTTCTTTAATGGGTAAAAACCTCAATGAAATTTTGCAATAGAAACAGGTATATCTGCAGGTATAATGTGGTAACAAATAATCGATATAAGGGTTAAAAGCACATATTCAACTATAGCAGTGTTGACTGTATATTTTCAGGTATAATGTGATAACAAAAAATCGATATTCAAGTTAAAAGCATAATATTCACTTATTTCAGTGTCAATGTATATTTTCAGGTATAATGTGATTAAAAAAAAAAAAAAAAAAAAAAAAAAAAAAAAATCGATATCCGAGTTAAAAGCATATAGATCTACATGTATTCAACTATTTCAGTGGTAAGATATAGTTTAAGGTAAACTGTGACAACAAAAAAATCGATATATCCGAGTTATACGCAAATATTCAACTATTTCAGTGTTGACTGTATATCTTCAGGTATAATATTATAACAAAAAAATCAATATAGATCTAAGTTAAAAGCATTTATTCAACTATGTCAGTGTCAATGTATATTTTCCGGTATGATGTGATAGCAAAAAAATCGATATCCGAATTAAAAGCATATATCTAACTATTTTAGTATCAAGTTATACTTTCAGGTATAATGTGAATTAAAAAAATCGATATCCGAGATAAAAGCATGTACTAGTACTCAACTATTTCAGTGTCAAAGTATATTTTCAGGTATAATGTGGTTTAAAAAAAAAAAAAAAAAAAAATGGATATCCGAGTTAAAAGCCTATTTTCAACTATTTCAGTGTCAGTTAAAAGCATGTACTAGTATTCAACTATATCAGTGTCAAGTTATATCTTCAGGTATAATGTGACAACAACAACAACAACAAAACCGATATCCGAGCTAAAAGCATGTACTAGTATTCAACTATCTCGGTGTCAATGCATATTTTCAGGTATAATGCGATAAAAAAAAAAAAAATCGATATTCGAGTTAAAAGCATATACATGTATATGTATTCAACTCTTTCAGTGTCATAGGCAGTTCAAGTTGAATGGGTCAGGCCCACACTCAAATATTTTTTGAAAAAGGGAGGGGAGTGGAGGGAAAAGGTCAACTCTGTAAGTATTCTGTCGTTAAAAGATGAAAATTTAACACGGTACCAAACAAATGATAATACAAACAAAGATGGATAATAATAATAGTAGTAGAAGTAGTAGTAATCAAAGCGCTGAAGGCGCTGAAGGCCTAAGCATCAGAACGGGTCAAGAGGTAGGAAAATGAGGCCCAGAAGATGAAAGATGCTATCACATTTGTACAGGCTTAAAAACTGCAATCACATTTGTACAGACTAATAAAAAAATCTACATGTCTAACAATGACAACAGAATGGAAAAACATAAATTTGTAAAGGCCGATCTAATGAGTATTTTAGTATAGCCTTGGTCTCATGGTCTTTATGGATTGAAGGGAGATAATTTTCAAAGGATTTTCTGCTTCCTATTTTCTTCCCTTACGTTGCTTTTGCAACAAATCATGGTAACAAACCAAAATGAGCAGCGTGCAACAGCAGGGAATATTTCTGGAAAGTGCCAAAATCCACCATGGCCAAGCAATGAATCATATTTTTCTTTCATTTTACTACACTCAGTCTGTAGGTTGAAATAGTAACCATGGCCTTTGAGCAATGACAAGGAAAAACACAAAGTCTTTAAAGGCTAATATCATAGAGCACGATTTGGTGTCTGAGAAGACAATCTTTTACGTATTTCTTTTTATTTTTAAGTTTTGGTTTCCATGGCAAAAAATAAAAAGACGTCTGCATTCGGGCGCCAAAGCTCGGTTGATTTTCAGTGAAAACACAAAGTTGAAAAAGGGGCATAACTTGATAGTTATTTACCCCAATTGTTTACGTTTCCCTTTTGATAGTTAAGAACTTTTCCAATTTTTAAGTAAACATTTTCAGTAACAACAAAGATATTGCAAAATGTCAAATATTTTGCATGACGACGACACAAACGACGAAGATGATGATACTAGGGCTATGAAAATACTATGTCTCTAAAAACAGCTGAGCTAAAAGTTCTCAGTCGAAAAAGGGGCATAACTAATTACTTTGCCAAAAATATTTTGGTGGTTACCTACCTCCGTTGTACTGATATAAATTTTCTCCTTTTAATAGTTAACGAAAAGTTCAAGTTTGAAGTAAGTATCTTCATTAATGATGTATATGATAAAATGTTAAAGGTTCTGAAAATTTAAAACAATAAAAAAAGGGCGTAACTGTGTCAAGAATATTTTGATGGTTACCTGCCCTGTTATAATTATGGGTACCCCTTTTGACAGTAAATAACTTGTACAAGTTTGAAGTAAATATTTTCATTAATAACAGAGATATTAAAAAATGTCGAAGTTTTTGCCCGACGACAATGACGCATAGGCTTTGACAATAGCATGACGCTTTCTTCGTAGGCAGATTAGTTAAAGACTACCAGTTGAATAAAATCATATGGATGATAGATACAAGACTGCTCAACGTACATTTCTATAAAAGTTTTGTAAAAATATTTGCTGTAAATGCCATTTTTCAACTTTTGCATTGAAAGTCTATGGAATTTCTAAGTTGCCATGATCAACCAAATTGGAAAGCCAATTTTCATGAACAAGAGGACCGTTGGACCTAAAGCCCTAATCTGAGTAAAGTCATATAGGATTGATAAATTTGAAGAGCTCCAGGTTGTGATTATGGAAAACACAAATGGGCCATGCTCTGGCAAAAGGGGGTTTAATGCGTCTCCGTGATCCATCAGTCCAAACGAGCCATCACATATTAATGGATCCATAAAATCCATTTTGTGGAGCAACCGACTGAATCAAGAGGTACACTGGTCCTTTGACATGCAGAAAATTTGCCAAAAGCAAAAAGTTTCGACCCAGGTCAGCCTAAATACCCATGGAGATCAAGATCAGATTGCATTGAATGTCAAGTCTGATCTTCGATATAAAACGCCAACCAGTTACTTAACTCTTGACAACACATTCTCGAGTTTTAAGGACTCCAAGGATATGACCTCATGAAAACCTTTTTGAAAAAAAAAATGCCCTCTTTTTTTCCTACAAGGTTTTCTGCACTTTCAGAGCCAAGGACCAACATTTCAGCTAAATCTAACTTGCCGTCCGCAAATGTTTTCAATTTAGACAAGCCTAAAATTTCATCGTTTTTTAAAGATTAACTGGTTTTCAATGGCTCATGTTACAAACTTGAATACATATTTGGTATTGTATGCTCCGAGTTTGCAATGGGTCGAAATGGTTATGGGCCGAGATGTCATATCTGGACAATTCTGGCAGGAAGAAATAAGGCATATATACCAAACAAATACATACTTATAACTTCAGATACGAGGTGCACAGTAATTTTACGAAAATTAAAATCTTGCCGAGGTTTTGAGACACCTTTTTCAGAGAAAGAGCACATCGTCTGTGTAAAATACCCTATCATTATTTGTCATTCACATGGTAGGTAGAAAAAGGATAAACGAACGATCCCGTTAGTGCTCGGCAACAGCACTCGTCACAACTCAGTCGATTGCGTACCTACATCAAAACATTTGATCAACGATCACCCGAGGCATGCAAATTGTTTCTTTCACTGTTAAGCGCACGAACTTGCAGTTATGAATAACTTCACGAGCGCCCCAAATTCTCAGTCAACACTTTCGTACGATTAAAATCGCACATTTATCAAAGTCTGTTGTGAAAGTAAACCTTACTGTGATGTTTAAATCGAAATATTTTATTACTTAAAAGGGTCATTTCATTCAGCGTAGTGAGATGGATTGCAGGCGGTACTTTTCACTTTTACTCGGGTTTTTCCGTAAATACTTTACTCGGGTTTTTCCGTAAATGCTTGGATGGGGTTGAAATTTGATATACGATTCCTTTGGCTTTGGGCTGGGCAAGCCAAGCCCAGGCCAATAAAAACCATTTTGCACCACTTTGGTTTGCCTTTAAAGCTTTGGTCTTGTACCTACAATGTCAGGTATCTTGTCTTAAAGAGGAAAAGTTTCAAATGTAAGACAACATAGTGATATTACACTAACTGCAAAGGTTTGTTTCACTTTTTCAATATTCAAATGCTTTTACTGTAGAATAGGTAAATCCATTGCCGTCAACGTCATTTGTTTTTCTGAAAAAATGAAGAATCATCGCGCATTTCGCAAATTGATTTCTGCGATTTATAACAAGCATTTCCAATTATGAACGGTCTCAAGAGTAACATTATCAATCAAACAAAAAGTAGTGTAACATTATCATGTCCCGGAGTATCACTGAACACCGTCGATTCATTCCCCCATTCAACGCATTGACACCAACAGCCATACTGTCACAGATGTTTTTAACCCTTATCCTGCCAAATAAGTCAAAATGAAACTTTCAAGCCAATAGTAAAACCCAAATTTTTCTATTTCAAAGTTTTTTTCTTTTTTTTTTTTGAAAAGATATCTCCTTACCGGAGAGTGCAGGCTGATCTTGATCTACACTGTTCATAAAAGGTCCTTGAGTCGCGCTTAGCAGCCTAAAGGTTAACCCTCACAGAACTAAATATATAAACTCAACCCCTTTTGACGGCTGAAAAATCATTCTACTGAAGTTAAGAAAGATTTTTTCCTCTAGACTTGACCGGACAAGCGGGCGGTACAGAGCCAAGATCAGACGGCACATTCTATGCATTCTGATCGTGATCAATATCGTTCGGAAAAAAAAAAAAACAAAAAAACATTGTTTTAGCCCATGGCGGTAAAAGCATTAACTTCAGTCAAAGTTCGTTAATATGTCACACTTTGTTAAAGGATGTCCGTTCGGTGACTGACATTGTCAACATAATCAATATCCAGACCGACGACAAAACTGCTTCTCGCTCAACCAAATAGATAACTGTATTTCATTGTACTATTGAAATTAATTTTCAAAACAGGTTTCCCAGCAAGACGTACTTTGATTTCCTTTCATTTGAATACTATTTTTCAACATTATTGAAACCATACCTATTTTTTTTTTAAATCTGTTATTATAATCATATTCATATCTATGTTTACGAGGACGCTCACTTTTTCGCAAATAAACCATTTCTATAACTAACTCATTTCATGAAGTTTGGTATCATGTTTTTTTTTTTCTAAGTTTTTCAGAGAACATGTAGAACATTTAAGGTTTCACTTGCTTATATACAATAACCGGTTCTCCATTTTCAAATATTTTTTTCTGTGCTCTTGAAAAACATTTTTTCCTTCATAGTTAGTCCCTTGTTTAACTTATAATACATTTTGCTGTGTTTGAAAATAGTATGTACATCGATGGTTAAAACTGTGTTGATGAAGTATCCAGTTTCCGTTCGAACAGAAACGTATTTGTCGGCGGTGAAACTGAAATCATCTTGTCACCTATTTAGAATCATTGTGTTAATGTTTTCAGAGGGTGATAGGTAGATAGTCCAGCACTTGTGATCAAAATTCATGAACGGCCTTTAATTGACACAATTTCTGATTTAATATGGTCTTCTTTAATTTCAATGGCAAGGTGGGACTGAAGTGGATGTTAAATTATGGATATGCGTTTACATAACTCAGATATGCCCGTTCTTTTTCGGGTGAGAGCCTAAATATTTTTTTACGTTTCTTCGCTGACTACAAGTTCTTATCATTATATACCCAAGATGGTCTACAAAATCTTTTTTTTCTTTTTTAAAATCAAGTACATAATTATAACAAGAAATGGACATGAGCGTCAATGGTGAGGAAACGGCAGTAATGATATTTAAAACGCTATCTCGACGGGAAAGCGAACGTTTTTCTTACAGCAGTAAATAACGTTTCCAAATTTTCTAACTTGGGTGTAACCTTATCGACCAACAGAGTCTTTTACAGAGCACAAAAGTCTTTATCTGAACGGGCCAATAAAGTAATATTTTCTTTGTTCGCTCTTTTTTTTACATATAGACTTCGATATTAAAGATAAAAAAGATAACATAAAGTCATTTCATTTTCTGATTAGTCCAATACTGCTTTACGGTTCCATGTGTGGTCTTTCAAAAGTGACCTAACTTAGCAAAAGATACTTGGAATTAACCTTCCACAGGTAAACCGAAGCGTTAAACCCCTTACCTATTTTGGTTACATCCAAACGTCTATTAGACATGTTTCTTTCGTACTTTTTAAAATAACAATGTCTTATTTGAACAATATTTAACTCGTGTTTCTAATTCAAATAAAAGATAAGCACTGTTAGAACCGCTTTTGTAATCAAAGCGCCGAAGGCGCTGAAGACCTGGGCATCGGAACGCGTAAAGAGGTAGGAAAATGAGGCCCAGAAGCTCAAAGTTGCTATCACATTTGTACAGGCTTAAAAACTGCTATCAAATTTGTACCGACTAATAAAAAAATGTACATGTTTCTCACTGACAGTCTGTGGAGCTGACAACAGAATGGAAAAACATAAATTTGTACAGACCAATATAATGAGTATTTTTGTATAGCCTTGGTCTCATGGTCTTTATGGATTGAAAGGAGATAATTTTCAAAGGATTTTCTGCTTCCTATTTTCTTCCTTTACGTTGCTTTGGCTACAAATCATGGAAAAAAACCAAAATGAGCAGCGTGTAACAGCGGGGAATATTTCTGGAAAGTGCCAAAATCCACCATGGCCAAGCAATGAATCATATTTTTCTTTCATTTTACTACACTCAGTCTATAAAAATCCACAATGGCCAAGCGATGAATCATATTTTTCTTTCATCTTACACACTCAGTCTATAGGTTAAAATAGTAACCATGTCCTTTGAGCAATGACAAGGAAAAACACAAAGTCTTTAAAGGCTAATATCACATAGCACGATTTGGTGTCTTTTATGTATTTCTTTTTATTTTTAAGTTTTGGTTTCTATCGCAACAAATAAAAAGACGTCTGCATTCGGGCGCCAAAGCTCGGTTGATTTTCAGTGAAAACACAAAGTTGAAAAAGGGGCATAACTTGATAGTTATTTACCCTCAGTGTTTATGTTTCCCTCTTGATAGTTAAGAACTTGTCCAATTTTTAAGTAAACATTTTCAGTAACAACAAAGATATTGCAAAATGTCAAATATTTTGCATGACGACGACACAAACGACGAAGATGATGACACTAGGGTTATGAAAATACCATGTCTCTAAAAACAGCTGAGCTAAAAGTTCTTTTGGTAGTTACCTACCTCTGTTGTACTGATATAAATTCCCCTTTTAACAGTTAACGAAAAGTTCGAGTTTGAAGTAAGTATCTTTATTAATGACAGATATGATAAAATGTCAAAGGTTCTTACAATTTAAAGCAATAAAAAAAGGGCGTAACTGTAAAGTTTGAAGTAAATATATTCCGTAATAACAGAGATATCAAAAAATTTCGAAGTTTTTGCCCGACGACAATGACGCATAGACTTTGGCAATAGCATGACGCTTTCTTCAACTGGTAGTCTTTAGCAGATGAGCTAAAGACTACTAGTTGAATAAAATCATATGAATGATACAAGACTGCTCAACGTACATTTCTATAAAAGTTATGTCAAAATATCTGCTGTAAATGCCACGTCCAAATTTCGCACTGAAAGTCTGTGGGATTTCTAACTTGCCATGATCAACCAAGTTGGAAAACCGATTTTCATGAACAAGAGGACCGTTGGACCTAAAGCCCTAATCTGAGTAACGTCATATAGGATTGATAAATTTGAAGAGCTCCTTGTTGTGATTATGGAAAACACAAATGAGCCATTCTCTGGCAAAAGGGGGTTTATTGCATCTCCGTGATCCATCATTTCAAACGAGCCATTATATATTTATGGATCCATAAAATCCCTTTTGTGGAGCAACCGACTGAATCATGAGGTACACGGGTCCTTCGACATGCAGAAAATTTGCCAAAAGCAAAAAGTTTCGACCCAGGTCAGCCTAAATAGCTATGGAGATCAGATTGCACTGAATGTCAAGTCTGATCTTCGATATAAAACGCCCACCAGTTACTTTACTCTTGACCACACATTCTCGAGTTTTAAGGACTCCAAGTATATGGCCTCATGAAAACCTTTTGAAAAAAAAATGAAAATGCTCTCTTTTTTCCTACAATGTTTTCTGCACTTTCAGAGCCAATGACCAACATTTCAGCTAAATCTAACTTGCCGTCCGCAAATGTTTTCAATTTAGACAAGTCTAAAATTTCATCGTTTTTTAAAGATTAACTGGTTTTTAATGGCTCAGGTTACAAACTTGAATACATATTTGGTATTGTATGCTCCGAGTTTGCAATGGGGCGAAATGGTTATGGGTCGAGATGTCATATCTGGACAATTCTGACAGGAAGAAATAAAGCATATATACCAATCAAATACATACTTGTAACTTCAGACATGAGGTGCACAGTAATTTTACGAAAATTAAAATCTTACAGAGGTTTTGAGACACCTTTTTCAGAGAAAGAGCACATCGTCTGTGTAAAATACCTATCATTATTTGTCATTCAAATGATGTGTAGAAAAAGGATAAACGAACGATCCCGATTAGTGCTCGGCAACAGCACTCGTCACAACTCAGTCGATTGCGTACCTACATCAAAACATTTGATCAACGATCACCCGAGGTTTGCCAATTGTTTCTTTCACTGTTAAGTGCACGAATTTGCAGTTATGAATAACCTCACGAGAGCCCAAATTCTCAGTCAACACTTTCGTATGATTAAAATCGCACATCTATCAAAGTTTGTTGTGAAATTAAAACTTACAGTGATGTTCAAATCGAAATATTTTATTATTTAAAGGGGTCGTTTCCTTCAGCGTAGTGAAATGGATTGCAGGCGGTACTTTTTACTGTTACTCGGGCTTTTCCGTAAATGCTTTACTCGGGTTTTTCCGTAAATGCTTGGATGGGGTTGAAATTTTGGTATACGATTCCTTTGGCTTTGGGCTGGGCAAGCCAAGCCCAGGCCAATAAAAACCATTTTGCACCACTTTGGTTTGCCTTTAAAGCTTTGGTCTTGTACCTACAATGTCAGATATCTAGTTTCAAAGAGAAAAAGTTTCGAATGTAAGACAACATAGTGATTTTACACTAACTGGAAAGGTTTGTTTCACTTTTTCAATATTCAAATGCTTTTACTGTAGAATAGGTAAATCCATTACCATCAACGTCATTTGTTTCTAAAAAATTGAAGAATCATCGCGCATTTCGCAAATTGATTTCTGCGATTTATAACAAGCATTTCCAATTATGAACGGTCTCAAGAGTAACATTATCAATCAAACAAAAAGTAGTGTAACATTATCATGTCCCGGAGTATCATTGAACACCGTTGATTCCTTCCTTCATTCAACTCATTGGCACCAACAGCCATACTGTCACAGATGTTTTTACTCTTATCCTGCCAAATAAGTCAAAATGAAACTTTAAAGCCGATAGTAAAACCCAAATTTTTTCTATTTCAAAGTTGTTTTCTGTTTTTTTTTTTTTTGAAAAGATATTTCCTTACCTGACAGTGTAGATCCAAAATCAGACTGCACGTTCTGTGCAGGCTGATCTTGATCTACACTGTTCGCAAAAGGTCCTTGAGTCGCGCTTAGCAGCCTAAAGGTTAACCCTTTCAGAACTAAATATATGAACTCAACCCCTTTTGACGGCTGAAAAATCATTCTACTGAAGTAAAGAAAGAATTTTTCCTCTAGACTTGACCGGACAAGCGGGCGGTACAGAGCCAAGATCAGACGGCACATTCTATGCATTCTGATCGTGATCAATATCGTTCGGGAAAAAAAACATTGTGTTAGCCCATGGCGGTAAAAGCATTAACTTCAGTCAAAGTTCGTTAATATGTCACACTTTGTTAAAGGATGTCCGTTCAGTGACTGACATTGCCAACGTAATCAATATCCAGACCGACAACAAAACTGCTTCTCGCTCAACCAAATAGATAATTGTATTTCATTGTACTATTGAAATTAATTTTCAAAACAGGTTTCCCAGCAAGACGTACTTTGATTTCCTTTCATTTGAATACTATTTTTCAACATTATTGAAACCATACCTATTTTTTTTTTTTAAATCTGTTATTATAATCATATTCATATCGATGTTTACGAGGACGCTCACTTTTTCGCTAATAAACCATTTCTATAACTAACTCATTTCATGAAGTTTGGTATCATGTTTTTTTTTTTTCTAAGTTTTTTAGAGAACATGTAGAACATTTAAGGTTTCACTTACTTATATACAACAACCGGTTCTCCATTTTCAAATATTTTTTTCTTCATAGTTAGTCCTTTGTTTAACTTATACAGAGGACCTTACATGAGTGTTTATGTATTATCATTTTTATCAATTGAGTTGACTAAAATTATATGACGCGAGCCTTGGCGAGCGTCATATACATTTTAGTCAACGAGTTTGATAAAAATGATAATACATATACACGAATGTGAGATTCTATTTATCACATAAAACGAATGACCCACAAATAAGTATCCTGCCTTATCATCTTCAGCCTTTATACCATTCACGAGTCCATGCTTACAGGTGTAGTTCGGTTTCAAATGTGTACTAACACAAGTAGATAGCTCTTGACATTTACACCGAAAATGGAATGAAAAAGTTTCTAGAGGGGATAATTCCACCTATTTCCGCAATTCTATCGATTAAAAAAAAAAACCTCAGCTGCATTGTTCGGTTTTTATTACGTACATGAAAATAATAAAAAAAAAAATTTCACGCGTATACGCCTTAGCAACAATGACATCACTTTTCCGCCGTAGCAGTATAAATTCCGGCACGTGCTGTGGCTGGTTTCTTCGGCTTCACGCGCTCATGGCTAAAACCTGATCAGAAGAGGGACCCAAAAAACGATAATACACTAGCGTATTATCGAAAATAAGTCATAGGTTTAATACACTGCTGGAGGAGGTTTTATGTGATAAAATACATTTTGCTATGTTTGAAAATAGTCTGTACATCGATGGTTAAAATTGTGTTGATGAAGTATCCAGTTTCCGTTCGAACAGAAACGTATTTGTCGGGGTGAAACTGAAATCATCTTATCGCCTATTTAGAATCATATACCATCATTGTGTTAATGTTTTCAGGGGGTTATAGGTAGGTAGTCCACCACTTGTGATCAAAATTCATGAACAGGCCTTTGACACAAATTTCTGTTTTATTATGGTCTTTTTTAATTTCAGTGGCAAGTTGAGACTGAATTGGATGTTAAATTATGGATATGCGTTTACATAACTCAAATGCCCGTTCTTTTTCGAGTGAGAGCCTAAATATTTTTATACTTTTCTTCGCTGACTACAAGTTCTTATTATCATATACCCAAGATGGTCTACAAAGTCTTTTTTTTTTTTTCTTAGATCAAATACATAATTATAACAAGAAATGGACATGAGCGTCAATGGTGAGGAAACGGCAGTAATGATATTTAAAACGCTATCTCGACGGGAAAGCGAACGTTTTTCTTACAGCAGTAAATAACGTTTCCAAATTTTCTAACTTGGGTGTAACCTTATCGACCAACAGAGTCTTTTACAGAGCACAAAAGTCTTTATCTGAACGGGCCAATAAAGTAATATTTTCTTTGTTTGCTCTTTTTTTACAAGTAGACTTCGATATTAAAGATAAAAAAGATAACATAAGGTCATTTCATTTTATGATTAGTCCAATACTGCTTTACGGTTCCGATGTGTGGGCTTTCACAAGTGACCTTACTTAGCAAAAGATACTTGGAATTAACCTTCCACAGGTAAACCGAAGCGTTAAACCCCTTACCTATTTTGGTTACATCCAAACGTCTATTAGACATGTTTCTTTCGTACTTTTTAAAATGACAATGTCTTATTTGAACAATATTCCACTCGTGTTTCTAATTCAAATAAAAGATAAGCACTGTTAGAACCACTTTTGTAATCAAAGCGCTGAAGGCGCTGAAGGCCTGAGCATCAGAATGGGTGAAGAGGTAGGAAAATGAGGCCCAGAAGCTCAAAGTTGCTATCACATTTGTACAGGCTTAAAAACTGCTATCAAATTTGTACAGACTAATAAAAAAATGTACATGTCTCACACTGACAGTCTGTGGAGTTGACAACAGAATGGAAAAACATTAATTTGTACAGGCCAATATAATGAGTATTTTTGTATAGCCGTGGTCTCATGGTCTTTATGGATTGAAAGGAGATAATTTTCAAAGGATTTTCTGCTTCCTATTTTCTTCCTTTACGTTGCTTTGGCAACAAATCATGGTAACAAACCAAAATTAGCAGTGTGCAACAGCGGGGAATATTTCTGGAAAGTGCAAAAATCCACAATGGCCAAGCAATGAATCATATTTTTCTTTCATTTCACCACACTCAGTCTATAGGTTGAAATAGTACCCATATCCTTTGAGCAATGACAAAGAAAAACATAAAGTCTTTAAAGGCTAATATCACAAAGCACGATTTGGTGTCTGAGAAGACAATCTTTTACGTATTTCTTTTTATTTTTAAGTTTTGGTTTTTTATGGCAACAAGTAAAAATACTGTAATGACCCAGTTTCTTGCGACACAACTTTTCAGTGATCGTAAACCAGCTGTTTTCAATTGCATAGTGTCAGTTGTCATTATTTCACAGTTTATAAAGTTTTGAAGTTTGTCACCCATTGTCTGCAAAAACCTAGTGGTTACCTGCAATTTCATGTCTATTTCATCCAGTGAGTGATCTGATTAACTCCATTTGCATTGTAATGTAGCAGATCGAGGTGTATTTGTTTTCATTACCATCCATATTGGAGAGTGAATGCTGGGATATGTATGTGTTGAGTGCACTCAGTTGTGACCGTAAAAACTTATTGAAAGTCAAAAGCTGTCAGCACTATTTTAACTTACGATTTCAATTATTAGGTAGTTGTAAAATTTGTCTAAATATGACAGTCATGTAATTTATTCATTTCTGAACATTTTAATAGTAAACTTGATGAACTTTTCATTTCAGAAAGGATTGTTTTGTTGTTTAAAGTTATCGACCCCTTTGATTTTTTTATCGGTAAAAATCAAAATGGCCGATATTGATTTCTATCAGGGGCATCTTCCCTGCTGTTTTATGGTCGGGGATCACGTGATCCCGCTCTGATTAATTCTGGGATCTGAGATTCCCAGAACATTAGAGTGTGGGATCGCTGATCCCGGAGACAAAAACTTACGGGTTTCGGGGGACAGGAAATTTTTAGTATAAAAGCAGACCCCCGGATTTCCAAGAGAACTTCAGATTTTTCTTTCGTTAGGTACACGTAGTACTCTTTCGATTCTTTTTTTTTTTAATTTTATTTTTCTTTTACACTTTGTTTAAATAGCAATATTTAAGTTCAAAAGCATAAATCTAATTATTTTACATTTTTCTTTCTTGAAGAGGGGATATTTTCAGTTTCCCTATAGGTTTAGATTTAAGCATATTGATCAGAATTATTTCTTTAAGTCACTTAACATTAAGGGCTTAAGTATTGAATTCCGTATTAGATTCATTGTACAGTGTTGTCACAGTACCAATTTTTATTGACTGTTTCCTTGATCACTGCCTTGCAAAATGATAAACTCTTAAATACATTTTATAAAGAACATGTAGATTTTCATACTTTAAGTCAGCCGTCCATTGATTCTATTGTGTCTAGTCATTTTATTGGTTAAATGCCACACTGTTTATTATTATCTTAAGTTTATTAAAGTTTATTTATCCAAAGGATAGAGTTGTTAACTGAGACATGGCTTCTTCTTTTGTCTTGACTCTCTGTCACAATTAGGAATCGGCCCTATACCTTAGTACCTTCAAAGGTTTTGTTTATGTCTGAAGTTCACCCTTTTCACTCCCCTCGCCACAAAGCCTAGACTTCAGTTTAGTGCTTTGTTGAAGCAAACTCAAGCGAAGCCGCGACACGCCTAGTGACGAGTTTGCTGCTATATAAGGAGGAAAGTCTTGCTGCTACCCTCGGCTCGCAACAATACGTTCGCATTCGGGCGCCAATGCTCGGTTGATTTTCATTGAAAACACAAAGGTGAGAAAGGGGCATAACTTGATAGTTATTTACCCTTAAAGTTTATGTTTCCCCTTTGATAGTTAACAACTTGTCCAAGTTTTAATTAAACATTTTCAGTAATAACAAAGATATTGTAATATGTCAAATATTTTGCATGACTACGACACAAACGACGAAGATGATGACACTACGGCTATGAAAATACCATGTCTCTTAAAACAGCTGAGCTAAAAGTTCTCAGTCGCAAAAGGGGCATAACTAA
Source organism: Tridacna gigas (assembly GCA_945859785.2). Classification (NCBI taxonomy): domain Eukaryota; kingdom Metazoa; phylum Mollusca; class Bivalvia; order Cardiida; family Cardiidae; genus Tridacna; species Tridacna gigas. The sequence continues at coordinate 37,345,846 of OX244029.2, forward strand.
TTACTTTGCCAAAAATATTTTGGTGGTTACCTACCTCTGTTATACTGATATAAATTCCCCTTTTAATAGTTAACAAAAAGTTCAAGTTTGAAGTAAGTATCTTCATTAATGACAGATGTGATAAAATGTCAAAGGTTCTGAAAATTTAGAGCAATAAAAAAAGGGCGTATCTGTGTCATAAATATTTTGATGGTTACCTGCCCTGTTAAGTGCACGAATTTGCAGTTATGAATAACCTCACGAGCGCCCTAAATTCTCAGTCAAAACTTTAGTACGATTAAAATCGCACATCCATCAAAGTTTGTTGTGAAATAAAAACTTACTTTGATGTTCAAATCGAAATATTTTATTATTTAAAGGGGTCGTTTCCTTCAGCGTAGTGAAATGGATTGCAGGTGGTACTTTTCACTTTTACTTGGGTTTTTCCGTAAATGCTTGACTCGGGCTTTTCCGTAAATGCTTGGATTGGGTTGAAATCTTGGCATACGATTCCTGTGGCCTTGGGCTTGGCAAGCCAAGCCCAGGCCAATAAAACGGCGATTTGTAATAAAATTTTCAATTTCGGTATATTTCCTTTAATATTCACCCATATATTTCAATACGACTATATAACGATGACTTTTAACCCAAATAACTATGCAATTTTAAATGCTCTGATCACAAATCGGCTATGGAGATTGGACACCGTCATGGTATCCCACGAAATGAACGATTATGCACAAAATGCAATATAAGTGCACTTACAGATCACTGACATAGCATATCTCTTTTTAGACAATTGAGGTCAAAAATATTTCCATAACATTATTTTAGATGGCCTACTAAAACAAATGAGTCATACTCTGTGAAAAGGCCCTTTAATGCATATGCAAATCATGGACCATGCTCAGGCTGACCTGGGCTGAAACTTTTCTGCTATTGGTCCATTTTCTACATGTCAAAAAGACCAGTCCTGTCTACCTTATGATTCGGTCTGACATTAGACAAAATGGATTTTATAGATGATACAATGGATCACGGAGATGCATTTAACCCCGTTTTGCCAGACCGCCGCTCAAATATGTTGATTGGTTATGCAGTACATTAACTGAACTGCTGGAGAAATCGGCTTAATTTGTTTAATTTGCTTTTAATTTCCATTCAACCGTATAGTGAAAATTACATGTCTTTAAAATACAAATATGGTTGTGCCGATGTCTCCTCTTTTCCACTTGTTCATCATGCTTTTCTCGAAAATGACTTTTTACCATCTGTTACCATTTGGGCTTAATGCATCTCCGTGATCCATGATACCACCCAAATAATCACAAATTATAATTATGGATCAATAAAATCCACTTTGTCTAACAACCGACGGAAACACGAGGTAAACTGGTTCTTTGACATGCAGAAAAATTACCAAAACAAAAAGTGTCGGCACCAAATCAGCCTGTGCGGACTGTGAAGACTGACCTGGGTCAATATTTTTTGCAGATGCATGCAACCCCCTTTTTCACAGAGCATGGCTCATTTGTACATGTATGTCTGTCAGATGTAAAGGACAAAAACAACCACGGAATTATTTCCCAGTAAAAAATATGTTCGGTGAATTTAACTCGGCCTACAGAAATAATTAATTGAGGAACCCCAAATCCTAGAGTAAAGTACGGTATAACGAAGCAATATATGTGAACAAAGAATACAATATCACGATTAATTGCTATGTTCCTTATTTATCATTCAAATCCATTACCACCATCCTTCGCTAAACTTCCAAAATGCTGTTTGATAACTATACCATTTTCTTCCTTCTCTGGACCACCACAACCAACTTTACACCCTCTGTGTAGTCGTCATTTTTGCACCTAGTGTTGAACGTACAATTTGATGCCGTATTTACCAACTACTTAGTCTGGATTACCTGCCCCTACTACTACGTTATAGGGTCAGGCAAAGGCAATAATGGCGGCCTCCATGGCGACCTCAAGCTTAGATCGATATGCTTTCCTGTTTTTCTCAATGTCATGTGATCCAGTTTGATCAGTGAATAAAACGAGATCAGTTTTGTACAAAATATACATAACCGAATCTAGAACATGCTTTTGGGATATGGTTAAAATATAAATTTGACCATGAATCATTTTAAAAGTAGCCCTGTTTTCGGACGTTTTATCGGTCCATTGACATTTCGGATACTTAAAGCATTTCTGATTTGTAATTTTTCTCGCTAAATAAGAACGACAATGAAGAAAACTAGCCGCCATTACTTTTTTATAACCGATCTGTTTTCAATTCAGTCTATAGTAGGATTTGATCAAGTGAAATAACAATCCGTTACTTCTACATATTACAAACGGGGGCCTTTATTGCGCTTTGCGGGGTACCAGACTACCAGCTACTGTCCAATGGTTATGAAAACCAGCTTTCCTGTGTAGTCGTCACGTTTGCACCTAGTGTTGAACGTACAATTTGATGTATGTACTAACTACTGTCAAATGGTTATGAAAGGCCTGGTAGCGATCAAAAGTAAACAATGTGGATGTAAAAATACATTTAGAATTCAGTCATGCCATTTAAAAGTATGGAAATTATTTTGAAGATGATAATATGTTATTGTGCGGTAGGTCCATGTGTAGTTGCTAGCAGAAAAAGTGAATTTCTAAAACCTGGTAAAAAGTTAAAAAAAAAGAGATAGAGCAACTTGGCAAACTAGTTTTTAAATTAATCTCGGTGCCAGCGCTTAACACTTGAACCAAATTTAAAAGAAACAGATTGTTATCTTCACAATAATTTCAATATGTTTAAATGGCATTTTTTAAATTTAAATGCATTTAAGCAACACACTGTCTACTTTTGGCTGCCACCGGGCTTTTAAGTAAGCATGTAAGAGACATTGAGAATGTGATGGTGACAGATAGGATCTTGCTTAAGGCAGGAATTTTTTTTTTTTTACATTTATATGGCCTCCTGTAGGAACGAAAAAATATGTCTGTTTTATTCTTGTGGCTTGCTTTTAAACCACAAAGCGCTTGAACTGATTTAAGTTTTTTTTTTTTTTTTTTTTTTTTGTTGTGGACAGTGTAGATCAAGATCAGACTGCACAGAACGCGCAGTCTCATCTTGGATATACACTGTCCGCTAATCTGTGACATATTCTGATAAAAACAACCCTTAAATGACAGTATTTGGGATTTTTTTTCCTGTGTAAAAGGTCCATTTCATTATTTCACCGCTCTAATTGCTAGAGTTGGCCCCTGCTGACATATATATGTTTTACTGTATTCTGAATAGTGTTATAACTATGAATCTCTAGACTAGCTACTTGAATGGCTGAGACAGAACGTCTTAGCCAGTCACATGACTAGTGTTTAAATTTAGAAAAAGACTTAATCCTTATCCTGCTAAATAAGTTGCAGTTTTATTTTGATCTACACTTTCCGCAAAAGGTCAGTGAGTTGGGCTTAGCAGCTTACGGGTTAAACTTAAAATGGTACGTAAGTACAGACTACGGACTCTGATCCTTGGTACATTGAGTCTGGCATCTTGTTCGAAGGATATTCTGCTCAAAACTGACTTTTAAACTTGCATTGTTTCTAATCTATTTTTTATGTCATGGTTAAGTTAAGCATTGCGTTAAATAATCTATATTTTTTATCTGAGATCAATAGTTAATTCTAAAGTTCATCCAGCTATACAAATTCTTATCTTGCTGCAATGTATTCTTACGAACATGAAAGTTCGCAACAAATGCATAGCTGAAATACAAACCGCCCCGGCTGGGATTCTAACCTGTGCGGGCAAAGGTCCTCGTTTATCGAGGCTTAAAAGACCAAAACACAAACCACTGAGCTAAAGAGAATTCTCCCTAACGCAATTGTCAGGTATTGATTTTATACGGGAAGAAGCTATGCTGTAAGGAAGGAGTGATCTCCCGTAACAGTATGATCTGGTTTCTTTCTTTGCAGCCATTGCTCATTCCAAAATTGTTTGGACAAATATTTTGATAGAATCATTACGCCAACAACAAAAGTCAAGGCTCTCTATTTGTTGTCGACGATTTGTTTTAATTCTTATTTTTTTTTGTTTGTCATTAGATGGATGGTGAAAAAATCTTGAATATTTCTCTGGTTCTATACTAGTTCATCAGTGATGTGTATAAGAATTTCCCCAAAACAGTATAAGAGATATTTCTCATTGTCTAAAGCACGCATTGAAATTTGAAAATCTAAAAATGCCAAGATACTAGATTTGCATTTTGCATGATCACAAAACGTGAGCTGTTTTCTAAATTCAAAATATTGCAGTGTACCAGTGCTTGTTTTTTGACTTATCCTTATCACTAAAATAGAACAAATATTGGCGAGCAGAAAATACTAACTATCATGAGATATATTGCAATTAAAAAGTGTCATCTATTTTATCTGGTTTAGAAAGTACATAAAATTATATACTTTAACTCTTTTACCACACAATCCCGAGTTTTAACGACCCTGAAATAGAAAGCTTTTGAAAACATTTTGGGAAAAGGAGAAAATGCTGGTAACCAGCATTTTCTCCTTTCCCCACAATGTTTTCTACCCTCTTAAACACAGAAATCATCATTTGAGCTTCATCAAATTTGTCGTCTGCAAATGCTTTCAATTTGGTCCAGTCCCAAATTTGCCTTTTGGTAAAGAGTCAACTAATGACGTTGATACACATGAAACTTCGGAGAAGACGCTCAAGTTTGGTTATCGTGCCTAGAATTAATAAGAGATAACAGCATCAAGCAGGTTACTAGGCCGTAATATGAAACTCTAGAACTTTGTTCATTACAAATGACAAATGTTAAGTGCAAGGAAATTAGATACAAGAAAATCGAATTTTTGTGAGAAAAGCGAAAAAAAAAAAATATATATATATACATGTAGGTCAATTCAATCCAAGGATGGATGTATCCACAGATTGCCATGGCAAAGAGTAGCGCTGACGCAAAAAACGACGGCCATAGATTTTATATACACGTATATTTGAGCAGCGCTCTGGCAGGAGGGGATTAAATGCATCTCCATGGTGCATTGTAAAATTGGAGCTCTATGTTTTCCATTTTGTCTAACAACTGACTGAATCATGAGGTAAACTGGTCCTTGGACATGCAGAAAATTGACCAATGGCAAACAGTTTCGACCCAGGTCAGCTTGCGCGGAAGCTTTAAAGATACATTAAACCCCTTTTTCACAGAGCATGGCCTATTTGTAAATGTTCGTTCTGATCCAGTTATGAATTCATCGATTTTCCAGCTTTTTCCAGCCCTACCAACAACATCAAGCAACCTATGCTCTTCTATAAACACACAGATTAAACAGTATAATTATATAGGATATATTATCCATGTTAATTTCATTTTTTAATACACACAAGTATATGTAGGCCTATGCATCATTTGAAGCGTCTGAGATTCGTCTGCTTTTGAGGTAAAATTCTAACTAACTTATCGAGGGGAAAAAAAAGTTTTTGTTGGCCTTTCAAATAAATTTTACCTTAAATGCTAACTTATTAGATCTGATTCACATAATCATAAAATTAACCCTTTCCCAAACAAGCCCTGGTTTTCACGTGTCTGCAGTACAAGTCTTTTGACAACACTGTGGGAAAAGGAGAAATTGCTCGTAACGAGCAATTTCTCCTTTTCCCAGAGTGTTTTCTACCCCTTTTGAGACCTTTCTGCCATTTTCATCAAATTTAAAATTGTCGTCTGCAAACTCTTTCAATTTGGACTAGTCCAAAATTTGTCGTTTGGGAAAGGGTTAATAGGTCTAACTGCAGTTCATAATAATTATGCAAAGACAAAAAATACGCTTGAGGTGGATATCTCTTTGCCTATTACAGAGCTATGTACGAGTAATGCTATGGGTTTCGGGCGCGGACTGTGAAATGAATTTAAAGGCCCGGTAGCAGCCCAAAGTAAACAGTGCGGGTGTAAAAATACAACTAAATTTAAATCATACCATGTATAGGTATGGAAATTATTGTCAAGATGACAAGCTGTAATTGCACGGTACACTTAGACCGACCGAACAATAATAGTCATCTCCACAATTATTTCCATACTTTCAAATGGTTTAAATTCAAACCCACATTGTTTAATTTTGAATGCTCATTGGCCCTTAAGTTTACAATCACACACACACACACACACAAAAAAAACAATATAAATACCGGTCTACTGATAAACTGAACTACCATAACTGGCAAAAAATATTTTGCCATCAATGCTGTTCGACAGGCCACGAAAAGCCAATTAGCATTTCACAAGTAATGACTAAGACAGGTCACGGTCTGATCCAGAATGCCCTAAACATCTAATGTGTATTTGTTCACAAGCTGCAGAAATGAATGTGCAATTATTTCGGATTATCTGTCTGCACCAGTAAATCGGCTTCTGTAGCAATGAGGTAATTCATACCGGTTACATAGTTCTCCGGAAATTGGTCTAGGCGATCTGTTTTTCCTGACTGGAATTACAATCTTATATTTCAATTTGAAACCATTGGTCTTGATTAATCTATTGTTAGACATTTACCTTATTATGCCTGCACTTTGTACCTATTACGTCTGTTAAAATACCTTCGTATCTCTCCTTTCACTGCATATTGCGAAACACATGACGCTTAACGTACAATTGTAATTTGTTACATTTTTTTTTTTTGATAGACACCCTGGCTAAGACAGTCTTTGTGAAAAGCGGCCTTAATGCTTCCGCAAAAAGTATCGACCCAGGTCAGCCTGCGCAGACAAAGTGGATTTTATGGATCCATATAGAAGCCTTAAGACTTATGAATTATGAGTAACAATTGGCGTGTATTTCAAGAACTTGAACAAAACAACCGACCTTTTTTAATGATATTTACAATTGTGGCTAACGTCAGCCATTTTCTTTGCATGTTCTCGATATGTGTGCCAATATGACACAAGTCGATTTACAAAAGTCACTAGCCACAAGTACCAGTCTTAAGTCATTAGTCGCAAGTCAAAATTGGCCTAGACTACAGGGCTTCCATACTTTCCCGTTCAAACTGGTACAGGCCGGTTATATAACTCACTGATGAATCGACCAGACCAGATATGTATCATATCTACATAAGAATAAGTTTTCCTCGATATGTTAGTCAAGGTTTACTTGCGGGATGACTTTCTATCGAGAAAATCTCATATTTATATACATGTAGATGTAACACATGTCTGGACCTGTCATTTCATCAGTGAGTTATAATAACCGGTCTGTGCCAGTTTGAACCGGAAAGTATGGAAGCCCTGGAGACCAATTTTGACTTGCGGCTATTGACTTATAACTTGTAACGCATGACTTGCTGACATTTTGCGTTAATTGTTTACAATAAGTGACAAGTCATAAGTTATAAGTCTTAAGTCGTTAGCGGTAAGTCAAATTTGCCTTCCAGGGCTTCCATAGATCCATGATTACGTGATAATTTGCTAGGTATAATATGTCACGGAGATGCATTAGGCTCCTTTTGCCAGAACATGGCTCACATGTAAGTAACCTATGAGGAGAGGATGGTGTAGATCGTGACGAATTTCAAAAATCCCGAAGGATTAATATCCTCACACGAATAACGTTTTGAAAATCAGATTATTTTTTAGAAATTACATTTTCTATTACTTTCTCTTTTCACCACTTCTTCCTGAATGTATCCAAAAAATGGTATTCATACAGAAAAGTTGTAAGATGTTATTCTTATGACAAAGAAAAATTAATCGTGGGAAAAGTGCAATGGTTAATATTTTGTTTATTGCAGTGTCATCTCTTTTAAAAAGGCCAGTCGATAACTGACCTATATGACATGTTTGTTATGCAAATTCACTTCCTTTTTGCCAGTGCACCAGGTAGCACGGCAAATTCGATGGCTATTATTAAATTATTTTGAGGCTCGCTTACCGCCGACGTGTACCTGCAGGATTCTAGCCCTCGACCTAAATCTCAGTAGATGGATACATTAACCACTAAGCCATGGAGATGGTAGATAATGAACAGAGAGTAAGCTTTGATACATCTTTGCAATGTATTTTACCAAGCAAAATTCGTGAAATCGTACGGATTCATTTTGTCCAAAAAAGAGTTCAATTACAAGGTAGAAAAAGTCCTTCGAGAAGCAGAAAATTTACATGTAGCAAAAGGTTTCGACCCAGATCAGCCTGGGCGGTCAGACACTGTTCGATACTTTTTGCAAATGTATTTTACCTCTTTTTCACAGTGCATTATACATTTATTTTTGTCTTTACTCAATAATCCAAGCGTAATCGTATGTATACTAGTAGTTTTGCTGTGGCTGTGTTACATATACCTCGTTTCTTTCCGTTTCTTTCATATTAATGGGAGGTAATATCAGACCTTAATCATTGTGAAGCCAGCCTTCTTCAAAGTGAAACATTTCCCTTAGTGCATAAATAGTTTCGAAATCCCTGCTTACTTGAGAACAAAATTACACCAGTCCCTATAGCTTTTATTAAAAAATTTGGGGGTTCAGATACCCAACAACTGACAGACTATAGTTATGAATTATCTAGGTCTACGCTTTGTGATACATGTTTAAATGTCAATGTAATATTTAAGTTTTGGCTGTTCATGTTTTTGCGTTTGGACAGAAAAGTATTTAAAGATTCTAAATATATCAAAATAGGTCGTTCTCAGTGCAAGTGTTTTCAAATGACATTATATGTTTTCTTTCAGTGGCATATCAAAAATAAATCCTAAATAGTCAAGGTATTGAATATATAGGTTCTTCAAAGCCCTCATGTCTTCTACTGCTCAATGGACCCGGACCCGTATCCACCAACCATTCATAAGAACGTTTTTCGTTTTATCCAAATGGTTTAGCCAATCAGAAGTTGTGGTACTCTCAAATTTAGAAAATCCTGAGAATTTGATAAAGAATATTCTGAAGAATGGATAGTAAATACGGACCTTGGACACGTAGTGTCAAAACAGATTTGAAACTATTGTCATCGAAATTTGGAAAAAGTAGTTATGCTCTTGGTAGGTATTCGTACATTGAATAAAGGAGGATATGGAGCTTGTAAAATGGTGCGCTAGTTCGTCCGAGACATCCATCGACGTTTGCGTTTGCAACAAGAATATTCTGAAGTTATTCTAAACATTTTCCGCCATTTTATCTTTGAGTCATTCAACAATGATTAAAAGATGGCAATTCTTTTCGGCAAAGTACCATATCTCCGGGAACAGTCAATTTGAGTAATATAAATTACAGTGCTGGATAAATTTTTCACATAAATCTTCGAGAAACTGATACGGAACTTCGGGAATATGCAAAAAGTACTTGATGTTTTAGACAAGATTCGCCGAATGACATGAATCAAATGAAGCCGTCGTGCTGCACGACACAATAACAATTTACGACTAATTGCATCTCAATTTTCTCATTAATCAGCGCGCTGTCAACCGATCAGGTTTCTGGTTTGAATTTTAAGGTCTTGTCATCCGGCGTTACAGGAAAAACGGCTCTGTAGATTTCTGAGATCAATTGTTTTCATGACAGACTTTAGAATGGGCGTGTTGATATCAGCTTTAATTGCTTATTAAAACTGTAGTTGCCTATGCGGCCAGAGTAGATCAAGATCAGACTGCACATAATGTGCAGTCTGATCTTAGATCTACACTGTCCCCTTTGCTAAAACTTTCTGGCCAATATCAGACCGCTCGGAATGACATTTTTGTATATGTTTTCTCTTGAGTAGAAATTCTGATTTTTGTACGTTTGACTTGCTTCAGGCTGATCTATGGCATTGTTGTTTTAAAAGGGTAAGTTTTCCAAGTCATAAATCGAGACGCGTCAACTAGTGCTATATGTGCAACACATGTATACTCCATAGATGTACTCTGCACACAACACAAAGTCGTCTACGAATTGTCGGCAATATCGTCGTCAGTACATCCATCCATTTGTCATTTTTTGAACGTCATGCAGCAAATCCTACGGGATTCTCGCATTTTTGTCGCTTCTGTATTCACCAGGGTCCGTGTTCACGAGCTATTATGTAGAACATTCTTAATCTTGTTCTCAAGAACATCTCGAAATTTGGAAGAAGCACACCTTCTGATTGGCTAAACCAAATGGTTTAGCCAATCAGAAGTTGTGTTCTTTTCAAAATCCATAGTTAGACCAAGAATATTTTTAAGAATGGTTGGTAAATACGGACTCAGAAGTATTTACTCGTTGGCGTAGAAAGATTTGCAAAATTGGTGACGCAACTGTTTTCTATAATCTTTTTCGACCTTTTTTTATGCAAATGCTTTCGATATGGAGGTCTAAAATTTTTGTTGGCTGGTAAGGAATTAGATATGTTCACCTACCATAGTAAGAGCTAAAAAATTAAAAGATAAAATTCAAATATTGGTGGAAGGGCGGAATGGACCAAGTCCCTACCACAAAAACTATGCCTGTTTTGTCCCTTTCGCCGATGCTTCTAGCTTGTGATATCGTTTTGTGGTTCCTGTCCGCCCGTCTGTATATCTGTAAGGTCTTTATCTTTTTTACATTCTACGGGATGACAAAATCTCGACATATCTTTTTTTCATGGCAAGTAGAGATAATTAGGCCCTTATAGGCCTCCTATATGTCGTGTTCAATTAGATCTACCCATGGTTAAGATTTATTTGCAGACCCCTTCAGATAATTCGCTCGGAAAATTATGATGGATGCTTAAGTGATCGTATCTAATATCCTGAGTGAAATTAGATATGCCCTTAATTAAAGAAACCCTAAACCACCTGTACATTGTTTTTTTCTGTAATGAAATAAACTTCGCTTCATTTCAAAAGAGCATACTCATTTTTTTCTGTCTTTTTTTTTTCAGTCTCCAGACTGTTAATTCCTTTTTCATCTTAACATGATTTCAATAACCACAAGTCTTACGGCATTACATCCTGAAACTGATTAAAACTTATTTCTCATACCAACATGAATTCAAACAACTCTATTAATTCTGAAAAAAAAAAAAAAAAAAAAAAAAACAGACAACAATGAAAAAATTTCTTTGTAAAAATATAGATAATCAAGATTGGTTTGTATCCACATATTAATTTGAAAAACATTTATGTGACAAAGAGAAAGAAAGTCATTTACTCGTCGAGAGCAATTTTTATCACAAAGTATCAAAATTTTGGCCGTATGATGATTTGTTATAGGCCTATGTATAGCGTTTAACGCCGTTTTAAACATAAACATTATATCAGTTACATCGCGGCAGCCAATGCACATATCCGTGCTATCCTGGAGTTTCTTTCACCAGTACTTCGCACAATATTCTTTCCAAGCCACTGGCTGCTTTCACACATAACCATCGTCGAAACAATGATCAGCGGTGAGAGAGGAATGAATCCTTTTGAAAAAGATATCATCAATCCTCGGAAAGAAATTCGCCGAGCTGGGGATTCGAACCAGAGACATGCTGATCTAAAGTCCTACGCGCTACCGACTGCGTTGCGGGGCTCGACGGCCGTAAGATGAAAATGTCGTTTGCAGATAATAATATCTTATGACGTTTACTAATAATAAATTTGTGTGTGTGCGTGTGTGTGTGTGTGTGTGTGTGTGTGTGTGTGTGTGTATGTGTGTGTTTTTTTTTTCCTATTCATTTTGTCGTAAGCAAACTAGTATTCGATTTTCCCGTTTTAGAATAATAATTCAATACAAAAGGCAATCATAGCCTGGAGGTAATGGCATCTTCTTTGATAGATGGGATTTCTTTTAAGGCAATAAATTATCTTGTAGTGCACTCCCCAATATTAATCGTTATGATATCGGTGTTATTATTTTCTGTAATATCTACGATCCACGCTCTGGTAAAAGGGAATTTGATGCGCCGTGGTCCATTATTTCAAACAAGCCATCACGTAATTATCTCTTTACCACACAATGACGCCTTCTGGGAAAGAAGCCTTTTGAAAACATTGTGGGAAAAGGAGAAAATGCTGGTAACCAGCATTTTCTCCTTTTCCCACAATGTTTTCTACCTGATCAAAGAAAAACTGCACCATTTGAGCCACACAGAAATTGTCGTCTGCAAATGCTTTCAATTTGAACAAGGCCAAAATTTTGTCGTCTGGTAAAGGGTTATTTGATCCTAAAGAAAAACCCAAATTTTTCCAACAACCGACTGAACCTGGAGGTAGAATGGTCCTTTGACATGCAGAAACCTTACCGATAGCAAAAAAGTTTCGACTCAGGTCAGTCTGCGCGGACTGCGCAGACTGACCTGAGTCGATACTTTTTGCAGGCGCATCAAACCCCTTTTTCACAGAGCATGGCTGAATTTTACATCAGTGTGTTATCAGTCTGAAAATGCAATTTTTTTTTGTGGAAAATGAAATTACTTCTATTGCCAAGAAATATGTCTATTGGGGACTAACTTGGCTACCGTTAGGCATATCAAGTAGGACTAGACCCTAGACGGCAAGATAAATCGAATGAAAATTGTCAATAGATCTAAACAGCAAAATCCAAAATATTACAATCTGACATTTCTTTGCACCAAACAAAAGTTCACTGTGCTGGAAAGAGTACATCCAAGATCAGACTAAATGTTCTGTGATACTGATCTACACTGTCCGCAGCAGGGCATTGCATCGTGTTAAGCATCCTATGGATTAAGTTATACTTGAGTCAGACTGCATGTCTATCCTTATTTGGCTCCGTTTCTTGACAAAGAATAATGCTACCGTTCTAGAACACGTTGCTGCGGTTCACAGCTCAGATAGGAAACAGGGTTATTTGAAGCAATCACCTTCTCTTTAACTCTTTACCAAACAACAAAATTTTAGACCATTTCAAATCAAAAACTTTTGCAGTCGACAAAATTAGTGTGACCCAAAAATTGAAATTTGTCTTGAGAAGAGTAGAAAACATTGTGGGAAAAGGAGAAAATGCTGGTTACCAGCATTTTCTCCTTTTCCCACAATGTTTTCAAAAGGATTTCTTCCTCAGGGCCGTTAAAACTCGGAATTGTGTGGTAAAGGGTTAAAACTTTATACAGGTAAGAGTTACCACAGAATTGGATTGAATTACTCGAGAAATAAAAATCAAGACAATGAATATCAGACAATACATTCATGTTCACCTAAAACAAGATAGACGCTGAACTGATTATGTATCCGAATAAGATAGCCATAAGTTTATTTTCAGTTCTGAATATGATTCATAACTTTGAGCTAAATTTGTCACATTATGAAACAAATCCTTTTTTCAGATTAGCAAAAGCTCTTCATTTGTTCCCTTTTTTCTTACATTCTTTTATTGAATATGAATTTGATTAAATTCATTCCTTTACATTTCTTTCCATATATAGAGTTTTTTTTTGTGTGCAAATACAGAGGATAAAAGTAAAGTGTAAAAAGTTATAAATATAACAACACTAGCAACAACAAAAGTCTTCATAAGTCTAAGACTAATATCGATCGTTTAAATTAATAGCTCAGGGTCTTATTTTGCATAATGGGAACATATAGTACTTGGAAACAGTAAATATGAAATCGGGATATTAATTATGTGTAAAACCAAATGAAAAACATACAACAAAAAGAAGAAGAAGATTAAGAAGAAGAACATCAAGGAGAAGACGAATAAGCAGAAGAAGAACAAGAACAAGAAGAACGAGAAGAACAAGAAGGGTTTTTGTAACAGCTAGTCCTGGACTCGCTCGAATATCTAAACCAGTGGGAATAGATGAAACTGGCAATAAAATCTATTGAAAATGAAATGTTTCAAAATCATAATGAGATCAAAAGAAACTTTGAAAGTATAATGCAATAAAGCATTTCTCATGGAATCAAACAAGCCGGGTTTTTCATAAGTCATGTCTGCGGGAACGCTCCAGAGCCAAAATACCAGTGGGTCATTACACTCTGCAGCCGACAATTAGCGTTATGTCGCAGACCGCTGTTGAAACTATTGACAAAAAGAGAAATTGCTCGTGATGAGCAATTTCTCTTTTTGTAACAATGCTTTCACAGACGTTCCTGTATTAGGGATACATCTATATTCGTTTTCAGTTAGTTTTTTGCCCATTTCCGATTTATTTTATCAAACTATGGTCATTCTTGTATCTTCATGCCAAATGTTGCCCCAAATGTTGCCCCTGACTGTTGCAAGGTTGTTTAGATTACGACTGATAGAAAATGCATTTCATTTTCTGGAGACCATTAAAGAAATCACTGTTGTGACATTTCCAGTTTAAAATCGATGATTTCCATTACATGTATTTATCCCTTACATCATATACATGTATATCGGTAATTTATCTGTGTTTACACAGCTGACAAAATTCTGAACCATGGTACTAAGAGATTTTAAAAGCGTTTTTTTTTTTCTCTCTCTCTCTCTCTGGCTGTTAGGATGTATATTTAAGGACATTTTCGGGAGGTTTTTTGCGCAACCGAGTGCGCATGGAAACGAGCCCTTTCGTCACCGAGCTTGTTCGCCCGAGCTTGTTCGTCCGGGCTCGTTCGTCCAGGCATGTTCGTCCTTTCAGATCTCATTTCTTTTAAAATTAAATTTGAAGCACTAGGAAGGCATATTAAAATTAAGAACGATATTGGACTCTTAACGAAGAAAATAGTTAGCAGTACTCGGATAGTTTCACTGTATGTCGCGAAATCATAAACAGCCTAAACATGTTTCGCTTTAACTCTTTTCCGCACAATGTCGCCTTTTAACGACCCTGGGAAAGAAGCCTTTTGAAAACATTGCGGGAAAGGGAGAAAATGCTGGTAATGTTTTCTACCCTATCAAAGAAGAATCGCACCATTTGAGCCACATTGAAATTGTCGTCTGCAAATGCTTTCAGTTTGGACATGGCTAAAATTTTATCGTTTGGTAAAGAGTTAAAGTACATTTTGCGAGGAAATCTAAGTTAGACCGTATTTCAAGGGTTCAGTCCGCAATTCCAATAAGTGATACTACAAGAAATGCCGACTGTATGCAACTAGCGAGGCAGAAGAAACGAAAGTCACTGTCAGTCCCCCACCCACTTTTTCTAATGCAAAGTGTACAGAAACGTACTCTCGCGATGAGATATCACAATCGTCGAACGAGCCATGGGAAAGTGGTCGTTGAATTAGTAGCCTACTTCGAATTATTAGCCTACAGACGTGACTTAACAAGCGGTTGGTATAGATCCAAAATCCAACTGCACATTCGATGCAGTCTGATCTTAATCTATGCCATTCGCTAAAGCCCCTGTTTTCGCCTATGGCGCAGAATGGGTAAAATGCTTTTTTTTTTTTTTAAAATCCAGGGTTATACTCGTACTAACCTGATGTTAAGTAATGCATATTATAACCAGCTTACATACTTCAAAGATTTTAGGAACCCAATTCAAAATAGATTTGAAAATTTTTCATGGTTACCCGAACCAATCTTCACTTCTGGGTGGTCTTTGATAGAAGGTAATCTTTCAGTTCAATTTGACATATCAAATGTTTTATTGTGTATACTAATACATGACTATGTTTGTATGTTTTCAAGAAAAAAAAAAAATGCTTGGTTTTAAGTAAAACTGGGATTTTTTGTATAAAACTGTTTTATGGTTGCCATGGAAACTGTAATTTTGTGAAAATCTGAACTCGACGACCTATTCTTTCTATTGTTGAATTTGAAAAGAAGGTATTTCAAGGATTCTATACAGAAAAAACGGACAAAATCTATGGAAGGGTGTTTTTGATAACCCAGTTTTACCTGCAGAACTCCTAATTTTTTCGGCATTTTTGTGAATATAAAATTGCTAAAAAATGACCCTGTCTGAAAAAATATGAATGGAATTCAAATTTTCTGAATGTTAGATCAGAATATACAAAGATTTAGCTCTGAATTTATATAAATTATAAAATTAAACTTGTCTGACAATGTTAACAAGAACAAGGCATATAACAAGAAAACGAATTCAACAATATATCATTTTCTTTTTATTTTTGTATTCAACATGAAATTTTACACAGTATATGTGAAAACAAAGAAATTCTATGGAATAATTCTATGGAAGAATTAAAACTCTAGAAAACGTCCTTAAAAATTAGTTCATAATGGTATAGTTTATTTTATTATTATTATTATTGTTTTTTGTTTTTTGTTTTTGTTTTGTTTTTCAAGTTAGCTACTACAAATTTGTTTTAGGCTGTAGTGAATTCATTATAATCCGGAATTTCAGAATCATCGCAATAACGAAAGATTTGACTATGTTATAATATGGTTACATCAGCTCAATGCATGTTGTGTACCAAAATATTACATGGAGGACAGGTTAGTTCAGAATCCACAAAACGCAGAAGTTTCATATTGAAATACCAGTATCCTATATATTTTTGTGCAAGATATGCTAGCGAAATCAGTCTTGACTTTGCAATATTCGGGTCTTTCCTGTAAAGGAAAATGTGTGAGTACGTGCGTGCGTACGTTTACGCGTGCGCGTGTGGGGTTCATCTTAAAAGAAGTCATATTTTTAGAAAGTCGTTTAAATTGTAACATCCAGGTTGAGATTGCTTCAATGGTCAAGGTACGAAAAACTCTGTTTATGCTCAGAGTATGAAACGCTATTTCCTTCCTTTATGTCTATTGATATGTAATCAGGAAAACGTTGTATCAATTTCTATCGCTTTGTATAACAGACTAGTTCCAGAATTAGATATGACGACTTGTCACGATCTCAGACTGATGGATTGCTTTTAGCTAAGATACTATTTCTTTGAAAACAGCGTAGACGGGCAGCTATCGCATGATTTTAACTGCAGACTTTCTTCGTCCCGTAATTGAAGAGAGCAAAGTTATCTGAAAAATCGCAAACAATAGTTGTGGCGATGATATAGTATCACAATTGTTGACTTAGGAAACTTTCTGTTTCTTTGTTTTTGTTTTCTTGCTTTGGGAGTCATGGTATCAAGTTTATATCTTGAGAAAAAACAATGGATTCATTTCTCTCTACTCTATTTACAGTGGGGAACCAGGGTCCGGTCAAACATTCTTGAGAATATTCTTAGTCTTATTCCAAAGAATTGTCTAAATTTGAAAGTAATGGTTTAGCCAATCAAAAGTTATGTTACTTTCAAAATCTATAATTAGATCAAGAATGCTCTTAAGGATGGTTGGTGAAAACACACCCCGGGTTTACATACTTTAATTGATGTTTAGTTCCAAAGTCAAGAAATAGCCAACCAATTTGCCAGGCCATCACATCTCAACCAAGCTAGTAATAGCTACACGTATTAGAATTCTAAATAAGAAGGAATTCAGAATGGCTCCTGAATATGGTCACAAGAAATCGGTAATTGGAGAACAAGGTGCGGGCTGGCCATTGTTGCCCAAACCTGCTCCTTACCCGCTGATAGTTGATTACCATCTTCCTACTACTTGAGTGATAACAGATAATACATTTGCGTCATGATATGTAAAAAGTGGGTCGTTATGCATCTGCAAAATGTATCGACTCCTGTCAGTCTTCGCAGTCCGTGAAGGCTGACATGGGTCGAAACTTTTTGCCATTTTTAAATTTTTTGCATGTCAAAGGACCAGTCTACCTCATGATACAGTTTGTTGTTGGACAAAATGGATTTTATGGATCCATATCACGTGAAGACTTTCTTGGCATAATGCTTCACGAAGATGTACTAAATCTCATTTTGCCAGAGCATGGCTTATTTACAAGGAATATACATACATTTGATTTAAACTGCGTATTCACGATATTTATTAGAGAAGTGTCTCCCAATCATCGACAGTTGTCATTCCTGCCCTTTGCAGCATTTCCCATAAAGAACAGAATCTTGAATGTCGTAAGATTGTTTGGATTGCCTGCAACGGATTTAAATGGTTGAAGCAATGTTTGAGAATATTTCCAGACAAACCAACAACAAATCTCTATGACACAAAGGACAAAATATTTGAATGAAAGGAAACTGACTTTTGAATGCTGTTGAAAACATTGCGGATAAAGATGCAGTTAGGCCTACATGTATTACTCATCGCCAACAGTTCTAATCAACCTCTGATCGCAAAGAAATAAAGCTGGTGAGGAGGCATTCAAGTACGACGACAGCAATTGGCTGAGGAATTTAACGCCGACAGAGATATTTAATTTTTCTACAGAAATGATACGAACCCAACTATAAATCCACATAATCGATTCTCAAACGCGTCTAGATTACCGTCTAGTCTTAGTCGCAAGGCGACCTTTCACACTTCCCCTTTTCTGTCAAAAGGTCATTATATTTTGACGCGAATTTATTATCAACCCGAAGTTCTTTTTAGTCATTTTAATTTATCCCGTGATAGTTTGTCATCTTAAATTTACCATTTTACTAAATCGTAAGGCAGGGAATGCTCCGTCATTTTCATGACATCCTCTATATTTAGAAAAATTGGTATCATCGTTCATTATCTATATTTTACTGTCATTCATTTTATATGGGGCCTTTTCAATAGCTTGAAGCGTCTTTTCTTACTAGTTACCTTACCAGTGCATTATCTGCCTTGTGCTCAGAATGGCCTCAGCTGTCGATGCAGCATAAAGCAACACAAGACAACTTCCACAATTTGAGCCAATGATGGGACATATCTCAAGGCATGAGACGTGCCATTCGGAAAACTTCGGCTGTCGTGTCTGAGTCATGAGAAGTGATCGCTAAATGCATTTTGCATACACTCATTCATTCCGAGGTACTTTAGGTGTCACGAAGTCACCGATGCAGCATCCATCCCTAAAGTGCCTCACTCTCATACAAATGGTCGCATTGAGGCATATCTGAAGAAACCAACCTGCCAGGTACAACGACATGCCTAGTTCTAATATTACATGGTACCATAACAGGGAAGTTTGCTACTAAATTTACGTAGACCGGGAAAATCTCTATATGAAAGTGAATTGTAAAGTGCAGATTCACTGGTCAAAAGTTTTGAGAAACACCATTACGGAACCACTGAAATGCTACGTTAATTAATCACGAGATTTTGTCAGCCAAATATCTCACGGTACTCAGAGCAGTTTCTCCTTTTCCCATGATCTTTTCATAAGCATTCCTATCTGGGGATGTTAAACTCGGATTTATTTGGTAGAGGGTTAAGCGAAAATGTCGACATGTTACATCCCTAAGAATATTGAAAGCTTTTCCGTCCCCATGATAGTGACATACAGTGTCAGTAAAAAAGAAACGGCACACATTCTGATTGTAAACTATTACAATTTTGACAGGATTTTTTTTAAAATTTTCTTTCATTCCGAATTGTTCGAGGAGTTGTCACAGAAGTACTCCATTTGTATGAAGAACTATTAGTATTATTTCGCCACTATTTCTGAACACGGAGTAGTATCTGAGTTTTTACCAAGCGACAAAAGTTAGATTCATCCAAGTTAAAGAATTTAAGACAACTATTTGATATCATTAAAATATGTGATTTGTGTTTAAAAGGGTAGAAAACGTTGTAGGAAATGGAGAAAATGCTGGTTACCAGCATTTTCTCCTTTTCCCACAATTTTTTCAAAAGCTTCCTTTCTTTGAGACGTTAAAAATCGGGCTTGTTTTTGTGTGGTAAAGATTTAACAACATGCTCAATGCACTTTCATCTTCTCTGAATTACAATTGCCATGAGCCTATTGTAGGAAGCGATAACTAGGGTCCGTTTTGACAAACCATTCTAAAAAACATTCTTGAAGTCTTATTCTCCAGAATGTTCTAAATTTGAAAGTAACACAACTTGTGACTGGCTAAACCATATGGTTTAGCCAATCAGAAGTTGTGTTACTTTCAAATTTAGAAAATCTGGGATAATAAGACTAAGAATGTATTCTAAGAATGCTTAGTGTATATACGGACCTAGGCAAAAACATGTCGAGAGGAAACCTGCCAACCCCCTGACAAATGTTTACCTTTGCAGTAGTATACAATGAGAGTGGGTGAAGTTTTTCGCCAGTCATGTATTGCTCTGGCCAAGTTCTTTGGTAATATGAGTTATGGCATTGTTTATGAACTTTAAAATGGCTCTGTCTCCTTGACAAATTGGTCTAGAAAAGTCTGAAGATATCAAGTCTCTCTGGATTTGGCATGGTAAGTTTCTGGTACAGTTGTATTCAAATAAGTAGGAACTTAGCCAAAGGGAATCGATCAGTCTAGGAACGTAAGGCAGCAGTATGTCTCTCTTTCTGACTATTTTATAATAGAAACAATAAACTTTGATATATCTTTTCTTTATTGCCCATCAATATCCATAAAACAAGGTAACGGGGTGTCTGTTTCATACTCTAGACAGACATTAAGTCTTTTTTTTTTTATCTTTCACCCCCATACATAATTGAGCCATACTCTGGGAAAAAGGTGATTAATGCATCTGCGAAAAGTATCGCCCTAGGTCAGCCTGCGCAGTCCGCGCAGGCTGACCTGGGCCGAAACCTTTTCCTATTGGTCAGTTTTCTACATCTTACAGGACCAGTTCACCTCGCAATTCAGTCGTTTGTTATTCAAAATGGATTTTATGGATCCGCAATACAGTGATGACTTGCTTGGTATCATGCATCGCGGAGATGCATTAAGCCCTCTTTTGTCAGAGCATGGCGCATAAAAAATGGACCTCTTTCGATGACTGAAAATGCAATCTTCTGAAACCCAGAGGGAGTTTTACCTCAGGCATGATTAATTGACGCACGGCACGGCATAGATCCAAGATCAGACTGAACACTTTCTGTGCAGTCTGATATTGGTCTCAGCCGTTAGTTCCTGTTTTCGTCTTAGTGTTCAAAGGGTTAAACTAACCCTGGAACTGACTCGGTTGTGGGTTGTACACTCCCGAGGTAAGGGTAAAGACTTACATACAATACTGTTGTTGTGCAAGCAGCTAACGTCAAAATTACATCGCACAGAATTTAGTCTATGGTCTGCAGTCAGAATTGATTCTAGGATTCAGACGAAACTAAAATGTCACTTGATTTTTCTTTTAATTACTAGTAGTGTATTCAGAACAAAGACAAATATACATGTACAATTGAACAGCTGTTCATAGTATTAATTACTATGTAACTACATCTAACTTTATACATGCCATTTGCAAACAAGAGCGGCAAATTGTCGCAAGATACGCCCGTCTTACCCCAAGTTGTAAAGTTGGGGCATAATAATGATAAAGGGGAGGTATAGAAAAATAGTAGTGCAGAATATTTTTGTTACTGTTGATTGAAGATAATGGCAGTGTATTTGTGTTGACGGAACTCTTGTTTATACACTTTATGTTGATATCCATAGATACGATAAGTGTTGAATTTAAGCCTGAAAAATGACTAAGGACAATAAGAAAAAGTTAAGGAAGCAATAGTTATGTTTCTAATAATCTGAGATGTATGCATCACTGAAATTTCATATACATAGGTAGTGTAGTAAGAGAGATATGCTGCTGACAAAATTTAAGTATGAAAAAGAAGAAAGGGCAATTACTCATAAGGAAGGAAGATTTATTCTTTGTGTACACTGCACCCCATATGATTACAACAAACACAACTGTCAAATTTAAAGTTAATAGGTTTTAAGATGTGTAAGTTATGCTACCTGGATGCCTGTACGCCATGGCTGATCCCATAATACATCCTGTCTTGAAAGGGTGCATAAAAAATAAGCAATTTATATTTCATGTGCACTGCACTACCCCTTGATGAGATGTATCCAGCCCTAAAATTTCATAACCCGAGGTAGTATAGTTTGAGAGATATGCATCATACAAAATTCAAGTTCGAAAAAAAAACAAAAAAAAAACAAAAAACAAGAATGGGCAATAACAGAAAAATTAAGCAAGCAAGAGTTGAAATTTATATGCACAGCACTTCCCGTTGATGGAATGTATCCACGCATGAAATTTCATATCCTTAGCTAGTATAGTTCTGAAGATATGCACTGGACAAAATTAAAGTTTCAAAATAAAGAAAGAGCAATAAGTCAAAAATTAAGCAAGAGTTATGGTTCATGTGCACTGCACTCCCAGTTGATGAGATCTATCTACGCATGAAATTTCATAGCCATAGGTAGTATAGTTTTGGAGATATGCTCGAGACAAAATTCAAGTATGAAAATAAGTCAAAAATTAAGGAAGGAAGAGTTATGATTCCTGTGTACTGCACTCCCCCTTAATGAGATGTATGCAGGCATGAAATTTCATAACCCTAGGTAGTATAGTTTTGGAGATATTCACCGGAGAAAATGCAAGTATGAAAAAGAAGAAAGGGCAATAACTCAAAAATTAAGGAAGCACGAGTTATGATTCCTGTGCACTGCACTCCCCCTTAATGAGATGTATGCAGACATGAAATTTCATAACCGTAAGTAGTATAGTATTGGAGATATTCACCGGACAAAATTCAAGTATGAAAAACAAGAAAGGGCAATAACTGAAAAATTAAGGAAGCAAGAGTTATGATTCCTGTGCACTGCACTCCCCCTTGATGAGATCTATCCATGCATGAAATTTCATAACCGTAGGTAGTATAGTTTTGGAAATATGCTCCGGACAAAATTCAAGTATGAAAAACAACAAAGGGCAATAAGTCAAAAATTAAGGAAGCAAGAGTTATGATTCCTGTGCACTGCACTCCCCCTTGATGAGATTTATCCACTCATGAAATTTCATAACCCTAGGTAGTATAGTATTGGAGATATTCACCGGACAAAATTCAAGTATGAAAAACAAGAAAGGGCAATAACTCAAAAATCAAGGAAGCAAGAGTTATGATTCCTGTGCACTGCACTCCCCCTTGATGAGATCTATCCACTCATGAAATTTCATAACCCTAGGTAGTATAGTTTTGGAGATATTCACCGGACAAAATTTAAGTATGAAAAACAAGAAAGGGCAATAACTCAAAAATTAAGGAAGCAAGAGTTATGATTCCTGTGCACTGCACTCCCCCTTGATGAGATCTATCCACTCATGAAATTTCATAACCCTAGGTAGTATAGTATTGGAGATATTCACCGGACAAAATTCAAGTATGAAAAACAAGAAAGGGCAATAACTCAAAAATCAAGGAAGCAAGAGTTATGATTCCTGTGCACTGCACTCCCCCTTGATGAGATCTATCCACTCATGAAATTTCATAACCCTAGGTAGTATAGTTTTGGAGATATTCACCGGACAAAATTTAAGTATGAAAAACAAGAAAGGGCAATAACTCAAAAATTAAGGAAGCAAGAGTTATGATTCCTGTGCACTGCACTCCCCCTTGATGAGATCTATCCACTCATGAAATTTCATAACCGTAGGTAGTATAGTTTTGGAGATATGCTCCGGACAAAGAACTGGACGCCGCCCGCCACGGGTGATCCCATAATACGTCCCGTCTTCGACGGGCGTATAAAAAGTAGCAGCAAGACGAGACTTTTTAAGTATTGGCTTACTAGGGAAATGTGCAGTCTAAACTTTGCCTTCACTGTCCGTTGTTATATGAATCACTGCATAACTTCCTCCAGTTATTCCTCTCTTTGTCTGTTAATTGTACGCACGTAAACAATGTTACTGAGCATATATTTGTTACGGAGAAATTAACAGAAAATGCTTTTAATCTTTCACCTACTGAATAAGTTAAGTTGAACTTTCAAGCCGATAGTAAAACCCCGAATGTTGCTATTTACAAACTTACTTTTTGGGGGGAAAAGCATATCCTTATCGGACAGTGAAGATCCAAGATCAGACTGCACGTTCTGTGCAGTCTGATCTTGATCTACGCTATCCGCAAAAGGTCATTGAGTCTCTCTTAGCCGCATTAGGGTTAACTCTTTCAGCGCCAAGATGTAAACTCGATCTCTTTTGAAGGCTGAAAACATTATTCACTGAAATTCAGAAAAAAAGTTTTATCTTACAGACTTGCCAGAGCAAGCGGACGTTATAGATCAGGATCAGACTGCACATTCTGTGCAGTCTGATCTTGATCTATGCCGTCCGCCAAAGCCCCTGTTTCCTCCTATGGTACCGAAAGGCTTAATTAAAACTGAAGTGGAGGGATCGCATTACGGTGTTGTTTGCAGTTCGTTCGTAAGATGAAATGACGTGCAATCCGCATAGGCCGCTCAATACCGAATTAATACTGTACTGCGCTTGAAATTACGTTAATTACAGCATATCGTTAATTATACGGTAAGCTGTAATTTGTATTTGTTCTGTAAACTATGTACTTTAGACATCATATTCAGATATCTATCACAGAAAAATTTGTTTCTAGACTATCACAAAATATTACTGTACGGTGTGTGGATTGGTGGTGCTTAATGCCGCTTTCAACAGTAGCCCTGTCAAGCAACAGGTAAGTTATGCGTGCCCATCATGGTTTCGTCATTACAAAGCTTAGACTCTGCGGTATTTTACCGTTGATTCTCCTATGTAAACAGCGCTTCCGTAAAAAAATGGTGTTTAAGTGGCCTTTTAACAGAGCATGGCTCAAATTATTTGGAAGCGCATGCATCACCCAGGTAAATCGAGTCATGTTTTCTGTCTGCTGGGGAAATGAATTAAGGTAAACAACCAGGAAGCTGAAAACGGAAGGGGACAGAAGGACTATCTACAGCCCATAATGACAGCAAAGTATTATAAACGACTGCAAACTTCAAGACCACAACGATGGTTCTTTATCGCTCACCTGTCTACATACTATTTCTTTTTTCACTCCAGAGACAGAAATTGATGCTCTATGCTCACAGAATAAAAAAAGTAAACCTTGTTGTTCTTGATTAGGGCTTTTTTTCCGGTTTATGTTACCACTCCTTTTGTACATAGTCCTAGAGCGAAGTCGTTTATAAAAAAAAAACATTACACCATTTTTATGACTGTTTTTGTTAAAGGATCAGTAAACGATTCTAAATGCTAGATATCTGCAGTATGAGTTATGTGGCTCCAGGCACATCCTCGTTGACCCAGTTCCGATGTAACTAGCTTCATCGCCCCTAGGTTATCTCGCGTATGTTTTCTCGTTCTCATGAATTATTCATGAGGCATTCTGATAGGTAATCTCAATTTTTCAGTGAGAAAATTTAATCTATTTTTATCAAC
Source organism: Tridacna gigas (assembly GCA_945859785.2). NCBI lineage: Eukaryota > Metazoa > Mollusca > Bivalvia > Cardiida > Cardiidae > Tridacna > Tridacna gigas. The sequence goes on from OX244029.2 coordinate 37,370,901, forward strand.
CATATGCTATCATTTCTATTTTTACCTCGTCTACAACCAGTCAAATCGATAAATGTAGTTTACGGAATACATCGGAACTGGGTCAACGAGGATGACGTCACCCCTGCTACATACCCCTATGGACTGCAATAGCACGCTGTATTTCTGAATATTTGCCTTTCTATACACAAGGATTTGTAATGTCTTCCCTGGATTGTCGTAAGGCAAATGCCACAGAAGGAAGGCCCTCCGACGGCCGCCATATTCGTTGATTATGATGTGGGTTTTACCTGGTTTATTCATAATAACGGAAGAAATGTGATTATCCTCCACTACACGAAAGTATTATTATGTCATCGACAATTCGATTGGCAATTGGGTGTAATTCGCAATTTTATGAATATTCATAGAAACGACAGTTTCGCAATTGAATGTCCCAGGGGTGATGAATGGTAATACTTCACACCTGGGGTAACGAGGGTGCTCCAGGCAAGGCAAGTACTTCCTTCCTAAAACTTTATGTGAAACATATGACACCTGCGAGCCAATTCTGACATGGGCGATATGCTTTCTACCACCAGAACGTACATACGGAGACTCGGTCCTTTTTCACAGGTATATGAAACATATGATAGTTTTTGGCCTCATGTTTGAAATACAAAAACGAGATTTCTTTCGCTAATTTCGTTGAAAATAGGAGCAAAAGCATTGACCTATTCGACAAAAAGGTAAGAGGTAAATTAATCTCTAATCAAAATGGCCTGGTGGCCATATTCTCATGCGATTCGGAGCTTGCAATCAAAATTTCTTTCCTATGTTGCAACGAGTCTGTTTGATTTCATTCTATTTCGTGGTGTGTAGTAGAAATATTATTTGTGGATAGCTGACAAACAACCGAAAAAAAAAAAAAACTGCAGCAAAAACTAGCCGAAACTAGTTGTGTTTACAAGGCACATTTATTAAAATTGAGTGACCATTAATTTTCTAGGCAAACATTTGATTGCCTGCTGCAAACGGTGGTCGGACTGATCTTGCTCTTTTCCCTTCACAAAAAAAAAACAGAATAGTTCGACTTTTGCCAGCAGTGGTGTTCTTGTGGTAAATAAGTAAGCATGCCTCTAGACGGCGAAAATTGTGTTTCTGTAACAAGTAGGAAACGCTTCTCGTAGATGAGATTCATTTTCTGTGTCACAATTTCTTTTTTCCTCTCTGTCAGTCTCTCTACAAATTCACTGGAGAATCATTGTCAAAAGTATTCGTGTGCATGCCTGAGTGCACCCCTGACATGACAGCGGAAAAGCGCAGTAAGGGTCAGGATAATATGTACCGCACAAGGCATGATTCTATGGAATATGGTCAATGACCTTTTCGATATTTATATTAGCCCTTAAAGCGCTGGACCCGACTCAACTTGCTTTTCGCGGATAGCTTAGATCAAGATAAGATAGCACAGAACGTGCAGAATGATCTTGGCGTTACACTGTCCCCTTCTTTGAAACATATTTTGGCCCCCAAACAGCCTTAAAAAAAAAATATTTCGGATGCTTTCCCTACTTTAATATGTCTATTTCAATTAGTCAGCGCTCTAAGGGTTACTAAAGCATTACAACACAGAAAGACAAGGACATGTAATGAAAGACAATGACGGACTGTAATCATTGTCATGATTAATACGAAGTACACAAATAACAGGCTACGAGTGTTTTTGTTTAGAAAGAATTACCAACATGACCCATATTCTGCTAAATAAGTTAAAACTTTCAACAAGTTATTTTAGAGAGAAAAATATCTCCATATCGGACAGTGTAGATCCAAGATAAGACTTCACGTTCTGTGCAGTCTGATCTTGATCTACACTGTCCGCAGAAGGTCAGTGAGTTGCGCTTAGAAGCTAAAGGGTGAACACTTAGAGTGTTGAAATGCATCTTTTCAATCAGGATAAACACATCCAAACGATTGCTCCATCAAGTTTGCATTGGTCAGTTTATGTCACAAAGTGGCGAAAATAGTAAATCCTAAGTTATACTGCACATATTTGCACACCCGTTCCTGATCAGCACCGTGGGCAAAAGCAAGTGAAATGCTTGTGACAAGCGATTGCTACTTTTATCACTAAGTTCTCCATGTCATTCACATCTTTCTTTTCTCTCACTGTTCTTCCCTTGTGTGACAATTAAAAGGTTTCGCTATGTGTTACAAAAATCGTAAAAGACGGCAAAAAACGATTGGCGCCCAAGAAACTGCCGCTGAAACCACAGTCACGTAAAATCTCTTTTACCAAGATTAAAAATGTAGAAACTGTACTGAGATAAACTCATTACAGACCAATATAGTCTGGTGTTCTTACAATCTATTGCTATATATTTATCCGATTGGGCATTTTCGTGGATGAAACAGTGATGCAGAGAAACAGAAAACTAGTTTGCATGCAAACGTGGGTCTGGTGTCTTCCGTCTCGTTCTGGCTGTCTCGTTTTTACCCGTTCCGGTAACCACAACGATAGTTCTCAAACAAAAGAATTTTTTAATGTTTCAATCAGTTTTCCTATCAACAATTTCTGCATGTTTTTCTTTTACATGCGGTGTTGGGCTAACATTTTGTTGCTTTCGCTTTACTTAGCGAAACAAAATTTGGGAGCATTTTCTGTCGGTTTCTTATTGTGCGTGTGTATGGCTCAAACCAAACCCTCCGTCCGTTAAACAGTTTGCCGTTTACCGGATAAACTATTTTATTTATTGACACCTGAACAGATTTTATTATCATTTAAAATATGAACCACATTAGAAAAATACAAATAAAAAGCGAATTGAAAAGAGCTATTAATGCTTTAAATTCTGGCAAATTCTCGTTTATGCGATCAGGCTATATTTTCATCCAACCCTTTTGAAACGTGCTCAGATGATCTGTATCAAAGGCTTGAACCCTATTGAACATGATACATTAACTAGACGAGTCCTGTGTATAATTCAAGTTTAAAGAGGGAATCATCATTAGGCCAATATTATTCTTGTTTTTTTTTTCCCACTCTTCCTTAGCTGTGAACTGGATTTAATTTTAAATTTGTAATTTAGTGTTTTCCATTCATATTCATCCATTTGTCTGTCTCACTGTACTACTAAGTTGCAGATTGCTAGATTACGTGGTAATCTGTAGCGTGTTCATGCAACTTTCATGTCAGTTTGAAATTATTCTCACGAAACTTACTTAAATTTTTGGCAAGTGCAGCGACTCTAGGCCCTCATGGATCTCTTTTTTTTTTTATTTGCGCCTATGAAAATCTGTGGTATTTTTTTTAAAAGAACTCTTTGCCTCCTGTTTGCCATTAATCTGATTAATCATGAAAATTAATCATGAAAATCATTACTTCCTCATTATTTATTTATTGTCTGTGATTATCGGTCATTGTCTTTGAGTGTCGCCGGAAGGCTATATAGCCCAAAATGTGGAACAGGTCACTGACCTCGTTTAACTCTTATCCTGCTAATTAAGTTAAATGAAACTTTCAAGCTGATAGTAAGAATTCAGAATAATGCTATTTCAAACTTTTTTCAATTTTTTTTTTTTTTTTTTTGTGTGTGTGTGTTTTGCAGAAAAATATCTCCTTATCTGACAGTGTAGACATTTGCAGTCTGATCTTGATCTACACTGTCTGCCAAAGGTCAGTGAGTCGCGCTGAGCAGCCTAAGGGTTAACAATTTACTAAACGACACAATTTATGACTCTTCTACACAAAAAGCATGCGCATACGTAAAGTCAAATGTGGTGCAAATAACGGGATAAATTGTCTTCGAAAGGGTAGAAAAGATTTCGGTTACTAGCACTTTCGCACTATTGCACATTGTATTATGTCATTCTGAGACATATACCATCATTTGAGCTACATCTTATTTGAGAGTTTGCAAATGCTGTCAGTATGGACAAGCCTAAAATTTTGAAACGTCAACCGTATCTAATTTTGAGCAATGAAAACTGCTGCCTCTGTTCTGTGTTTTCTTCCTTAAGCAAAATGGTCCCAATGGAATAAATAGTTGTATGTATCGCTTGAAAGCATATCTAAGTATCTCTGTTCATGTGCGACTTGTGATTTTTGACTTCGGTGAACAGTCTGAGTACCTTTTTGGTATTTCATGAGGACTGATGATGGCAAACGGCTCACAATAGGAGACCTAAGGTTACCCAACCATACGTTAAGTGGGGTGTAATGTAATGTCGGTCGTTTTCTAGGCAGGGTTTCATTCATTCAGTACCAAATAAGTGGAATCAAAGTAACTAGGTTTTGCACCACAGGGTTTGTCTCACTTATCAACCAAAAAAACGAGATAGCTATCGTTATGAAGTATTGAAACTTGACACAAACAATCAACTAGATGGAGTTACAAGCAATATTGTAACAGGTTTTGTTCGTAACAATAATACTGTTCTCGCTTGTCTGTCATGATGCTTTTGTTTTATGTAGAGCAATTGTTATAGCCCATGGAGTAATATAGCAGATGGAAATGGATCTAATGAATATTTAACAAGCTCCGACTTGTGAAAGGCTTGAAACAACAAAAGAACAATGACAATAATAGATTTTTATACATGTATAAATTTTGTTACGAACCATTTATGTCATGTTGTCTCTCATTGAGTGTTTCTTAGACTTTACAACATGCACATAAAGGCGTTTCTTGAAGTTATCAATCACGGTCGGGCCAAACACATTTCGAAGATAATAAAAGTTCCCGTTTCATAGCAGATCCACGCTTTCATATCTTGCAGTGTTATTGGCCTTGGACCGAACACACTTTCTTTTAAAAGCCTGAAAAGAAAAATGTCAAGGAGGCTTAAATCGTAGGCGCTGTGGAGGCCAAACCCGTCCATTTTTATATGAATCTCTCACCGAGCTTGAGTTTCAAATAGTGGATGACACCGCCAGCTGTGAGCGATATATCACTATCTCGATGAAAGTACCCGGAGTTTGTAGTGATGTTTCGTCTATGCAATGCGGGGATGAATTTGTATCTGATACGTTATAAATGCCGCTCAGCGTTACAAGTCTGAACTTTGTCTTCTGAATAATCGTTAAAGAACAAGCATAAAGAGCGACCCAAATCGATTTCACTTTTGATGATAGCAAGCATTTTCTTATGTTCTAAAGTATCGTTCCATCTTGAAATGAGAACTACTCATATTATCTCCGTAATGTGCAAGAACGTGACCAATAACTTCTTTATGTCGTGGAAGTAAGGTCACATTGAACATTTCATGTCATTATGCAAGCGTATAATTAAGCGGCGATCTGGCAAAAAGAGTTTTTTTTTTTTGCATTTCCATGTCGCATTATACCGAGCCAGTCATTATATAATTATGATTCCATAAAATCCATTTTGTCTAACAACCAACCAACCGACTCATGAAGTAGACTTCTCCTTTGACATACAGAAAATTGATCAATAGCAAAAAGTCTCGACCCAGATCAGCCTGCGCGGACTGCAGATGGATCAAACCCCCTTTTCACAGAGTTTGGCTCAAATTTATATAATTTATCTACGATACAATGTTGGCGTAAAATAAAAATTTGAAGCCTGTCGATTATGTTTTTTTTTTTTTTTTTCAAATAACTTATCAAAAGAATTTACTTTTAATAAGCCATTCAACCACCAGTCCGCCCGACCATGGAATACATTCATGTCAGTCGATCAATTCATCATGTGACCAGTAAATTAATCGCAAAATCATTTTGATTAAATACAAAAAAGTAAAATATTCCACAGTTATGGTATGTTTGGGCATACTTATGACAGGTTTGTGCGATAACGCAAAATGTCACAATCGCGAAGACTTTCTTACAGACGGTAGACACAGACAAATTATTTCCGAATCCTCGTAAACTATTGGGATAAACTTCCCAACGCACTCTTTGATCAAAATTGATATAGACAGTTTTATATACAGACTTGCGTGACTTTACTAACTGTCCTTCGAAAGATATCAGATCCTAAAGAAAACAAACAGAAAAAAATAAAATACTGTGTTTTCTGGTTAGTTTTGGCCATATGAGACAAAAGTAGTTTTTTGGTGACGATATATATATCAAGATCAGACTGCAGTGTGATGTTGATTTTATTTCTTCAGCTCCTTTACTCTAAACTTTTGCCGGAATCGTCCTTATTTACCTTTTATTTAAAGCTAAACATACAGAGTCGACCTGTTATCATTTGCTGAAAATACAATCCATCGAAACACAGACAGATTTTTATTTTGTAGGCTTGACAATATAAACGGACTGTATAGATCCAAGATCAGACTGCGTTCTGTGCAGTTTTATCTTGATCTATGCTGTCCACAAAAGCCCTCTGTTTTCGCCCATGGCATTTAACGCGTTATCCTATCAGTTGACTTTCGTTTTAAAGTTATTCCATTACTTGTAACATTTTTTTTTCATCATAATAATCATCATTTTAGCATTATTATCGCTGCGCATATATTAGCTTGTGTCACGCTTTTCAAATCATTTGAATATTTTACTTGTATAGGTTTTATGTTACTTTCAACAGTGTTCCTATGAAATCAAGGCAACATCTCAATTACCAATGTGTCGCGTCATTCACCAGTTCTAACCCAGTGCTTTACTATGCTTGGCTAGATGATACGTGGCTACGAAGGCATTGGAGATCGAAACAGGATTGCTTGGTCACAAATCCAGCATTCTGACCACTGAGCTATCGATGATTCCCTTGTCGCGCTTATGTAATATAATTCCGTGTGTAAGTACGGTGATCGGAGGGCTACAAGTCTTTAGGAAGAATAACGTAGGAGTTTGTTGGCAAATTTAACAACTCTTTTGAGCTTCTTTCAAAAGCTTTCAAATTATCCAGTTGACTCTAACAAACGACCAAATTTTAGTCTGGTCCAAAATGACAACATTGGCAGAGAACGTGCTTGAAATGACAGAATACGTCCTTCAACAAGCAGGGAACACCGTGATCAGTGGGCATATCGGAACAATCACCAAGGTAATAAAATAGTACGAGTGACTCGAAAAATTAAAAATACTTGGGAGTGTAAGCAACAGGAAATGAAATGTACATTTCCTGGGCTTACGTCTGCCAGACTGGCATGTGGTTTGACAGAGGAGACAACACATGTTGGCATGTCTATATTTAGGGTCAAGTTTATTTCATCGTTTGGATGCACTTTATGCACATAATTCTTCTATTTTACTGGATATTATGACATGTATAGGAATTTTTAACTCGTATATATAATATTCGTAATGGGCCTATGATGCCCTAAAGAAAAAGCACTGTAGAATATTGTGGAATAGGGAAAAAATAATGGTGACGAGCACTTTCTCCACTTCCTGCAAATTTCCTATCATTTTTAGTACAAATTCCATAATGTAAGCAGCATTTAATTTGTCTTCAGTACAGGCTTCCAATTTGAACAAATCCAAAGAGTTGGTAACGATTTAAATACTGGCCTAGCAGCCTATCTTACTCCGTGGCTTCCCTCGTTCTAGTAAACCGCTTTAAAGTGCCTTGTACAGCAATTAAACGTTTGTCTTTTGGTAAGGGATAATATGCCCCTTTAAGCAATTCATATATGAGCTATGCATTGTTAAAAGGCGGCTTAATTCATCTGCAAAAATTATCGACCCATGTCAGCCTGCGCAGGCCGACATGGGCCGAAACTTTTTGATATCTGAATTTTCTGCTTGTCAAAGGACTATCCTACTATATGATTCAGATCGATTTTATGGAACAGTAAGCATGTGATGTCATGCTCGGTATTGTGATCACAAAGATGTATTAAGCACCCTTTTGCCAGAGCATGGCCCATATGTAAGTATTGCACTCCAAACAATCTACTACCATGTCGTTTTCTCGAAGACAATCTCTCAGATACTTTCTTAAATTGTACCATACAACTTTGTACAGACAAACCGGGAGATTTCTGTATTGGAAAATCTTGCTGTCACGATCCTATTTGTCGAAACAAGCCGACTATTTGCCTGAATCTAGCAATAATGCGTGATCCATCACGCCAAAAGGACGTTTAATGTTGGTAATCACATTATGTTCAGGAAATAAGAGAAACTCTATATCGGTAAACGTTGTGATTAATTTATTGCAAGTAAAACATTTAAAGCACCGAATACATTGAAAACACACTGTCAGGCAACAATAATGATTATAATAGAAATTATAAGAAATAAAAGAAAAAAGTAGACGTTACAGTTTCAAGCTCGGTCTTGATAAGAGTGAGCTTTGATTCGGATGTTTTTGTAGTGCTCTGGCCAGAATATTTCACAAACTAACGAATCGTGTAAGTTCAAGATCAGGCTGCACGTTCTGTTCAATCTAATGTTCATCCATACTGTCCTCAGAGCCAGATGAAGTTGTGTTTAAACTTAACACTTTAAGGGCTTTATCTTTAAACGAAGTCGTGCAGTTCACAGAATTTGTCCTTTTTCATAATATGAAACGGGATGATGCTATAGCGGTAGTGAGTGTGATTTTTTTTTTTTTGTCTTCAACTGCTCTGTTCTTAGACTGGAAATATTGCACTATCAAGGTATGTATAATTGTACTTTCCGCGTTTATTTGTTTTTTTGTTGGTTGTTAGGTTGTTTGTCGGTTTTTTCGGTTTTAAACGCCGTTTTTGCTTTCATTTAACTAGACAAAATACGGTCAGTGCACATAGCGATGGATTCCTGGGGCCATATTCAGCTACCATTCCTAAAATCATTCTTAGTCTTATGCTTAAGAATTTTCTATTTTTAAAAAAAGTAAAACAACTTCTGATTGGCTAGACAATCTGGTTTGTTACTTCCTAAATTTAGAATTGCGTTTAGAATGAAATTTAGAATGGTTGGTGAATACGGACCCAGGGTTTTCTTTTACCTGTACTTCACACGAGACGTTTTCAAAGTTACTGGATACTTTCCTACATGAACATCGCCGGAACAATATGCAGCTGTGAAAGAAGAACGGAAACTGTCGCAAAGACAATCATCAATCCTCGAAAGGAGTTTTACCGTGCTGGGTTTCGAACTAACGACGCCTGGAATATTAATTCGCCCTGTACGTTACTGACGGAAACAATGCTCAATTTTTTTTTTCCTGTTCAATGAAATAAATCATTACTACAACCTGCATTGTTTATAATACCTGTAACTGATCTTAGGACGGACATAGTAAGTAATGAAATTTTAGCAATCTATGGCGCATCAAAGAAAGCAGGTAAACACTGATGTGCATGCCGACCTTGACCTAAGGAAAGGCATGGACGGTAACTCGATACCCATGATACGGTTTGATATCGAGAAAAATATTGTCACGAATCCACTCTGTTAAAACAAACAGGTTGTTTGCTTGTCCTGAGCTCTAATGCATAATCAATCACATCGATCCTTTACCAAACAATCCCGTAATTCAACGACCAAGAGGAAGAAGGCTTTTGAAAACATTGTGGGAAAAGGAAATAATGCTGATAACCAACATTTTCTGCTTTTTCCACAACGTTTTCCCCCTTTAAAGAGGTATCTCTTCATTTGAGCCAGATATATTTTGTCGTCTGCAAGGCCTTCCGAAATGGACGAGTCTAAAATTTTGCCGTCTATCAATGAGTAAAGCCTATTTTCAAATATTGATAAAGTACAGTAACCGTGCAAACAATATGAGGTATGCCGTATCACAGTTTCAGGCTGCATAGCACGAATTATTTCAGATTTAAATTTTTTTTCTTCAAAATTTCACATAAAGCGCTGATAGATTTTTTCAATATAAATATTCTTTTCTCTGCAAGCGTAAAAAATGCCTTCAATATAAATATTCTTTTCTCTGCAAGCGTAAAAAATGCATTCAGTATAAATATTATTTGCTCTGCAAGCGTAAAAAAATAACTCAACGATTAAGCGTGGCAAAAAGGTGCAATTTTGGCAAAAACCGGGATCGTCGTTTTGCAATCTATCTTTATGACACCGGATACGACGTCATAGTACATTTTTGAGTACAATCGCACATAATGGACACGACTTATCAATCACTTGAACTTGGGCTTCCATCAGGCGTCATGAAACTCTGGCTCAAAATCTAAGGATATCCAAAGAGGTCTCGCATCACTTTAGAAAATAACATTTTCATTAATCATTCTGGCGCAAGGTTTGAAATTAAATAAAAGCTTGTTAAGCTGTTGAATACTGAAGGAAAGAGCCGTCAGCACAGATCCAAAATCAGACTAAACTAAAGGTGCAGACTGATCCTACATATAAAGTATCGACTGTTTGTAGGTCACTTCGTACCACAATATCTATTTCATTTATATCCAAAAGAGTCAAACCTGTATTTGAACATTCACTCTGTATTTACATGTAATGTATTTTTTTCAGCGTAGCTGATTTCCCTGGCTTTTCACCTTCTTCTCCTTGATACATTCATAGAATGGAATGAACAAATCGTTAAATTTGCGATTGGTGAAAAATGTGGGCATATTCATACTGCGGGCCCCTGCGGGCCTATTTGCAGACAAATATGAAAACAATATACAAGCATTACCACCGGTAATATTTCTTTTAAGCGTTACCCTATTAACAATTACTGTAGGTATCTATAGATTGTTTTTTTGAGACACATCAATTTTAGCAGCAACTGCTCCTTTTCCAAATGTTGTATTAACGTCATGTATCGGAAACTATATGAGCTATGCTATGGCAAAAAGGGGCTTAATGCATCTCCGTAACCCATGATACCAAGCAAGTCAAGATATGTTTATGAATTAATAAAATCCATTTGTAGAACAACAGACTGATTCATGAGGTACACTGGTCCTTTGACATGCAGAAAATTGACCAAGAGCGAAAAGTTTCGGCCCAGTCCCCCCTATGCGGACTGCGCAGGCTGACCTGGGTCGATACTTTTCTCAGATGCATTAAGCCCCTTTTTCACAGAGCGCGGCTCATATTTAATCAAAAAGTTCACCTTTCAACAATGTGCAAAACAATGAAGAAAAAGGGGTGATTGCTGTTATGGTTACTTTTCATTATTTCTTTTCATATTGAACTACAAAAGAGTTTCAGTATTCCTTATCTGGTACCTCTTATGCCGTCTATATTGTTTTAACCCTTATACTGCTGAATAAATGAAACAAAATTTTCCACGCAATAGTAAAAACACCAAACATTGTGATTTCACATTTGATTTCACCGGAAAGAAACACCGTATCGGACAGTGTAGATCAAAGATCAGACTGCACGTTTTGTGCAGTCTGATCTTGATCTACACTGTCCGCAAAAGGTCAATGGATCGCGCTTAGCAGCTTAAGGTTTAAAAGATATTATTTGTTAGTAGTGAAATTCTTAATCATTGAAGAATTTTCACCTAGGTGTCATGCTCTGTGAAAAGGGGTTTTAATGCATCTGCCAAAACGACCGACCAATGCCAGCCTGTGCAGTCCGCTCAAGCTGACCTGCATGGAAACTTTTGTTTTCTGTTCGTAAATTTTCAGCAAGTTCAAGGACCATTGAACCGTATTCTACCTTGTGATTCTGGCGGGTTTTTTGGTTAAATCTGTCTTTATGTCATGCTTTCCGGTTGGATATCGAGAAGTAGCGGTGAAAATATTTTTCGATATTACACGGGTACGGCCAGTGAGAATACCGATTTTTCATTTTTTTTTTTTATGGAAGTCTCGACAAAAAAAGGCGTTAGAAGCATGAAATAAATAGAATATTTGTTTTTTTCGTTGAAAGATCGAAATTTATTTCATCTCGTGAACATCATTGGCTGCGCCACTCGTGAAAATATTACCGATGATGTTCACTCGATGAAATAAATTTCGATCTTTCACCGAAAAAAAAAAGAAACCCAAATATCCTCTATATCTTGTGTGACAACTTGTTAGCTATAATGCATTACAAAGGTGCATTTACCCTGCTTTTCACGGTGCATGGTCCATATGTGGGGGCAGGGGGAAGAAGCGGGACATACAAGAAAGTCTCTATCAAAAGAGGCATAGCAAAGAACAAACTTAATTCATTTTTCATACTGACTATCCAATTTGTAAAGGCAGGTTATCAAATTTATCTGGTATGAATTTTAACCCTTAACCTGCTAAATAACTAAAACGAACCTTTCAAGTCCAAAGTGAAAACCTAAATATTGCTATTTCAAAGGTTTTTTATTCCTGGGAAAAATATCTCCCTATCGGACAGGGTAGATCAAAGATCAGACTGCAGTCTGTGCAGTCTGATCTTTATCTACATTGTCTGCAAAAGTTTAATGAGTCGCGCTTAGCAGCTTATAGGTTAAAATTTAAACACAGTTTCTTTCCCTCCAAGAACCAGTTGTTTAACGGCAATGCACTGGACTAGTAATCAAGAGTTTGTGAGTTCAAATACATGCCTGGCCGCAACTCTCTCCGAAAAAAATGTTCTTTGCGAAGTCCTGGTTAAATAAGCCTGTTGTATACATATATAGGTGCACTGACCGCAATGATAGAATTGGGATTATTTATGAAAACGGGTTTAAACACAAAACAAACAAATAAACAGACAATCTAAACACAGCAGCAGATCTCGATGGCCAAACATCAATAGAGAGATGAAAAACGTTGGGCACTAAACACTGAAATCTTTGACAGATCAAGAATGAAATCAACCAGTTCTTCTCCGGGAAAATTAGATTTTCGAATGATTTATTGTTTCATTTTATTTCGTAGTATTGTCGCGGATCTTTTCTTGTCAAAGATAATTGCAGGAGAAATACAAATAATGTATTAGTTACTGATTCACAACGAATGGGTCCTTAGAGCTTTTTACACTTCGCCCACCATTTGAGACCGTTGAATTTGCGGAGAGTGTTGTTTAGATCAGACTGCACATACGAGGGTTGATTAATAAGTTGTGATCCTTGTATTGAAGGAGTTAAGAAGGGATGTCCTATTTCAGCCCTACTATTCCCTGACTTTTTAACCCTTTACTGCACAATGCCGCCTTTTAACGACCCTGGGAAAGAAGCCCTTTGAAAACGTGGGAAAAGGAGAAAATGCTGGTAACCAGCATTTTCTCCTTTTCCAACGTTTTCTACCATTTGAGCCAGATTGAAATTATCGTCTGCAACTGCTTTCAATTTGGACAAGGCTAAAATTTTGTCGTCTGGTAAAGGGTTAAGGCTGTGTACTCGAAGACTAGGGTTGTTTGGTGGTTTGTTTGTCGAAGAAGTTAGTAAACATGCAAAGTGACTTTTTCAAAACGGACAAAATAGCTGAAAGAGCAGCGATTTAATATTTGAAAAAGAAAGGTCAAGCACCTAAGGATATCTATACTGATACGGTAGCAATACTAGAGGTTGATGCTCCTTTATGGGCTTCTGTTAAAAGGTGGTGGCGGATTTTAGCGTGGCAGGCAGAGCCTTGAGGATGACGCCCGTCCTTGAAGTCCTGTTACTGTTGTAAACCCAGAAATGGTCAATGAAATCCATAATATTGTCATAGCTGATAGGCGCGCTACAGATAGATATATAGCGAGTACATTTGGGATTTTACGGAAAAGAGTAAAGTCCATTCTTACGGATGATCTTGCGAAAGCTCTTAGCCCGTTGGGTACCAAGATTTTTGACAACTGATCAGAGGGACACCAGGCGGACTACTGACGCGTGCTAATTTGAACCTTTTAGAGGCAGATCCTGCTAAATTTCTGCAGAGGTTTGTGACTATGGATGAAACGTGTGCCCATCATTTCTTCCAAGAGGCCAAACAACAGTCTAAACAATAGAAGCACCCTGATTCACCCCCGCCAAAGAAGGCGAAGACTGTTCTATCAGCTAGAAAGGTTGCGGCATCGGTTTTCTAGGAGGCTGACGGTATTCTAATGGTAGATTATCTGCAAAACGAACAACCCATATCACACGTTATGTATTTCTTCTTAGGTATCTAAGAGAAAACATTAAACACCGGGGAAAACTCAGTAAAGGTGTGTTGTTCCACAGGACAATGCCTCTGTTCACAAGTCTGTCATTGCCGTTGCTGTCATTAATGATTGTGGCTATAATTGATAAGCATCTGCTTTTTTCACCTAATCTCGCTCTATCAGACTTTCATCTATTTCCAAAATTGTAAAAGGCCATTTCTGGTCAGATGATGACGTCATACATGCAGTAGATGACTTTCCAAACGGCCAATGAAGGGGGTTATTTGAAACTGGCATTTAGGAACTTAAACATCGTTGGCAAAAGTGTATAGATACTGAGGGGGATTATGTTGAAAAGTAATGCGATACATGTATATCCGCCAAAAGTAAAACCCTCATATATGAGACGCGAACTTATTAATCAGTCCTTCTATGTTCAGTCTGTTCTCAGACTTCCAGATAAGGGGGGGGGGGGGGGTTGTGATAGTATTCGAAATCCATTATTTCTCTTCCAAATCCTATGTTGTGGGTACTCATTAGAATCGTCTCAATTTTGAAATCAAAATCACTCCCTCTATCTTGAGCTCTGTGTTCTTATAGTTTACTCTCCGCTGCTCTATTCATTGTATGAGTCAAATAAGCCCCATGCAAAACCCGATGAGACTATAAATTTTTTATTGTGATAGTCACTGATTCAACTCACCCCAGAAAGAGACATCCGTCAGATACTAATTATACGTAAATGCGACTTTGACTATCGCAAGACCTCATGGTACACAGAGAAGTCGACAGTTTCTTAACAGAAGTCACGTTGACGTGCTACTCTGGCCTGCTGTCTCACCGATATGAATCCGATAGAGCACATCTGGGATTATCTTTGTAGAAGGGTGCATTCCAGAGGTAACATCCACAATCTTAAAGACCTCGAAAACGCCTTAATTCAAGAATGGAATAACATCCCGACGTCGTCATCAGACGTTACGTTAGGTCAATGCAAGGTCGCATTGTCGCTTGCATCAACAGCCGAGATGGTTCACAGACGATACTGACTAAATTAAACATTAAGATTCCAATTTGAGCCCCATGAAATTCTAAACTGTGCAAATTCCGATTTTCTGGGTACATTTGCAACTTTTATTTTCATACCCAGTCATTTCTCGTAGCTGAAATACCCTTTACTTGACAGTAACTTAAAATCTAACATAATTTCTGCAATGTACATGATCTAATCACAATTGTGATACCAAATACGTCGGCAATAAGAAAAAACAGTTAATGAAAAATCACCGAAAACAAAGTGCACACTTTCTTTTGGAAGGGAGCATAGAAACAGAATGAATCATCCCGAAGTACAGTGTTAATGTATTGATGATAGCCAGCATGCATACGCAATTCACATACGTGAACCAGATTGTTTCAACTTCTATCAAAAGGCCATGATTGATGTTCCTATATATCAATAGAATCACTATCAGAAACCAATTAACTCTGGCACCTAAGCCCCAGATAATGCCTGTATAGTTCGATTTCATTTTCCTTTTTACCGCGGAGAGTCCTTTTTCGCTGAAGTCAAATGACCGTGATATAAAACCGTAAGCTACTATAAAAGTGTTTCTGCTTCTTCAAAGTAGGTCTAAACATTTGTGTTTTATTTGTTTGTTTGAGGTTTTATGCCACTGTCCACATTATTTTTAGTAATATCACGACAGCAGTTCCCGTACACATGACTTTCCATGGATGCACATGCTTTGCAGAGCCTGGGCCAGAACCTTTCCAACGTGACCGTAACCGCCAGCGGGGATCAAACCATATTTTCCATGTTGCAAATTCAATAACTCTTCTATTAGTCCCTGAAAACGTTCTTGGCAATTGTCGGCGAAAAGGGAAGCTTTATAGACATACGCTGGAGAAGGAAGTAAGCAAAATTATTATCAACTTTTTACCAGGCAGAATAATTTTAGGATTTTCCATTTTGACAACAAAGTTGAATGTAGCCCAGTTCATAACCTTTGTTTCTTATAAGACGGAAAACATTTTAGTAAAAAAGAGGGGAAATGCTGATGACAAGCATGTTTCTTTTCGGCAAAATTTTTCAAAAGCATTGTTTCTCAGGGTCATTAAAACACAGGACTGCTTGATATTGAAGGGTTAAATTGTATTGATTGAAAACATTTAACCCTTATCCCGCTAAACAAGTTAAATCAAACTTTCAAGTCGATTGTAAAAACCCAAATGTTCCTATTTTAAAGGTATTTTTGGAGGAGAGATATCTCATCAGACAGTATAGATTCAGGATCAGACTGCACGTTCTGTGCAGTCTGATCTTGATCTACGCTGTCCGCAAATGGTCAGTGAGTCGCGCTTAGCAGCTTAGGGGTTAACAGGAAGACTGACAAAGGCGTCCATGTAAGATAATGAAACTAGTCAAAGAGAATCGAATAGAAATAATAAAAAGAAAACCTATAGAACATGCGCAAAGAGTTCAACAAACATATGCACGAATTAATGAAGCCAGGCAAAAAGCTGTATGGAAATGGAATGAAAATCTAGAAATGCTAATTAAGGCATTCGAATTGCCTAGCAGACATTTTATCGCCAACACCGGGCAATTAATTGTATTATTCAAAGAATCCGTTATGTAATATTTTCAGCCTTTCAGCGTCATTGGCAAAAGCAATAGTTTTGCTTTGGCACAACACAGATCATGATCAGATTGCATGGAAGGCACAGTCTAATCTTTGATCTAGATCGACTGTTCTTTTTGTCAAGCCTATCGTATAAACTTCATTTCCCGCTGAGGTATTTGTTTTATGTTACCGAATGTATTTTAAGGCGTAAAATAGCAGGACTAATTCTTAATTCCAAGTCTCTGCACCAATCATATCGTTGGAATGGAATTATAGTAAAATCAGTATTTAAAAACCTTTGGTCGATATGACCCTTGACCGTCTTAAAACTATCACAATACTACGATTTTCAGTGTGAAATAGCCATTGTGAAATTAATTACCAGAAACACGTTAAAGATATGCATTGCATGACGTCATAGTAAAAAAAAAAAGTGTATTCCTGCGGCTTATTTTGAAAATCTGAATAACCTAAATAACCATGTCAATTCAATTGTGAAATTCATGTGGTGGCGCAAATACTCGTTTTATTTGTTAGACTTCAATTCAAATTAGTTATACGCAAGATTTCTTTGAACTTTTTTTCTCTTATAATGTGTGTATGTACATATGTCAAAGACATTGTTTTGGTGCTACGTTCGAGTCATGAGACATTGTATTGTATTTGTGCTACGTTCGAGTCATTTGCTTCAATTGCTTTATCAGACAAAAATTAAGAGAGAGAGAAGGAGAGAAAGAAGAAGAAGAAGAAGAAGAAGAGAGAGAGAGAGAGAGAGAGAGAGAGAGAGAGAGGAGATCATAATGATTTAGGAACCTCTTGAACATTTGGAATAATATTTAGAAGCCGAACTGTCTTCAGTGCTCTCAGTGCTTTGATCCACAGAAGAGAGCCGGAAAACAATATCACGTGGACAGAAAACATGCGCGACAGACATTCTACATATTCCTGAACTAATGAAGGGTTGGGGAGAAAAAGGTGAAAAGATAATGATTTGAAAAGCAAGAACTACTAATTACTCCCTTCAAATAGCCAAAGAGAAATCGCTATATTCCGCACCTTACTTAGAAGCATGCATGCTTGACTGCAGAAAAAAAAAAAATCTGTGTTGGTATTAACGCGTCAGCTTCGATCTTTCACCGAACAATCCCGTGTTTAACGATCCTCAAAAAAAAAAAGGCTCTTGAAAACGTTGTTAAAAAAGGAGAAAATGCTGGTCACCAGCATTTTCTCCTTTTCCACCAATGGTTTCTCCCTTTTCAAATTCATTATGTGAGCTGCATTTATATTAATGTCTGTGAATGCTTTCATTATGGACAAGTCTAAACTTCAATTGTCTGGTTAACAGGTAAGGGTAGATATGAAAAATCTGCTGGCAGTTAAAGTCACTGTTAGATATACATATACCAAAAGCGATCACCCCTATTCACACCATGCTTTTCAAACTGCCAACTTCAGGAATCTGTTTAAAAAGCCGTACTATCAATTATACTGCTGGGGTGTAAAAACAGTAATTTTTACCAGCATGTTCTCCTTTTCAGACAATGATTTCTAAAGTTTCCTTCCGCGGGATTGTTAAAACACGATATTGTTTGGTAAAGGGATTTTGCGGGTGACATGTAACCTAGAGGCCCTGGGTTTGATCCGCGCTAGCTGTACTGGTTTGTGAACCTTGAAGAAGGTACTGCAGAATCAAAGAATTGTAATAGTAAAACCAGGAAACCTTTAACACAGATATGCGTGCTAAATGACCAAAGCTGTCGATGGGCCATAAAACAACTTTCATTCATTCATTCATTCATTCAGGAAACACGTGATTAAGCGGACTGTAACTGTGATATAGCTGAAATATCGCTTCAAAGAAAGCGCTGAACACCATTCAAGTGGCAAAACAAAACACCATCGTGTATTAAGTCGTTTCGAAGACCCAAACGCCAACGAAAAGGTCACACGAATGAAAATATTTCAGGATACTTTCTAGAAGCACAAGGTCAGCTCAGACCATTGTGACGTAAACCAAACAGTCATTCACCGACTGAAGAAAACCAGTTCTAGCGAAAGCATCATTATCCACGCTTGTGAAATGAATTACTCGACGAAATTGGATTTTCCCGTTTGATCGGCCTTTGTTCTCAGCGTTAGGAACAACACCACCTATTTATAGGGATGACTGTTGGCCGTCTCGGCGCATACAAAAGCCGATATTTGTACTCTATCCGTGCTTATCTGTTTTGTTCTTTTTTGGGGGTGATTTTGTCGTATTGAGATACAGGATATATACTGTATACAGGATATATAGCTATATAATATAGCTTAGGACGTAATGCTATTAGGTATGTGTTTTATCAGTCTTTCAAAGCCTTGAAATCAGAGGTTCAGATTATGGGAGGCAGGGGTATTCTGGGGCCTCAAAGAGTAGTATCACTTCAATTTCTCGACAAAACCTATATTTTGTGAATTGACATGAATTTCTCGATCGAACTCTTATGTTTGGGAGTATTCAGTAAAGACGAATCATTGATGAAAGTAAAAGAAGAAAAAAAAAAAAAGTGAAAAAATCTTCTGTCAATTCTTTCAGTGCCAAATACATGTGAGCCATGCTCTGTGAAAATGGGGCTTAATGCATGTGCGAAAAGTATCGATTCAGGTCAGCCTGCGCAGTCCGCGCAGGCTGACCTGAACCGAAACTTTTCGCAATTGGTCAATTTTCTGTATGTTCAAGGACCAGTATATCTCTTGACTAAGTCAGTTGATAAAAATATTGGCTATTATGGATCCATAACTATGTGATGACTTGCTTGGTATCCTGGAACACGGAGATGCATTAAGCCCCCTTTTCCCAGAGCACGGCTCATGTATATAAACTCAACTTCTTTCGACAATTGAAAATACCATATCTATTACAAAAGCGCCAGTATACGTTTTTATGATTCAATTTGTTCCAGTACGTTTTTTACTTTTCATAAATTTTAATTGTTGTACTATGTAGGGACTCAAAACTAGATTTGGGTTCCGCAAGTCTGAGAAAAATTATACTTTCCAGTCAAACTGGCTCTTATTGCATGACAAGTTTTATGAACACTTCAAACTCACGTAACTCAACCCAGTTTTTCTGAGCATAAAATAGTAAGAGCAGATTAATGGCTAAATACTCGGTACCACATGCACCATTGGCATCGATACGAGTACATGTGCACAATAGAAGACAAATGAATGGTCGAGGCATATAGGATATGACAGAATGTTTTCAACATTATAGGGTGGGTGCAATGACTTCTTTAAGTATTTTACACTATTCTGGGAAAAAAAAATTTTTTTTTCTTTGTTCATTGCATGTTCAACATTCTAATAGGAAACTGAACTCATTGTCAATTTTGCACCTAGTGCAGTTTTGGCATACGTCAATGGCCTATTCCATCTGATGGTGACTTCACAAATTATGCGATATCTTCACATCATTTTTTCATATATATATTCTAATTTTAAGGAGCTCAAACAAATTTGTTGTGGTAATTTGTGTAAAATAAACCTTAAATTCTGAATGAAATTGCTGAGATAGAACATCCTAATAAATCAGATGACTAATCTTGAATTAATATTTAGAACAATATACTGGTATTTAAAATAACTGTTGAAGACGGCCCATTATGTTCCCCGCAAACCTGCCTTGGCTGGTTGACTTCAAGCTGTGTATACTTGATTTGCACCATGCTCCGGCAAAAGGGTGTTTTATGTATCTCCGCATATGCATTATACTCGGCAAGACATCACATAATTATGGATCCACAAAATCCATTTAAAACTGAATTAGGAGGTATAGACTGGTTCCTTTGACATGCATTAAATTGATCTATAGCAAAAGGTTTCGACCCATGTCAGCTTGCGCAGATTGCACAGGATGTGACAAGGGTCGACATTTTTTGCAGATGCATTGAAGCCCCTTTTCACAGAGCATGACTCATTTTAAAAAAAGGCACTATTAACGTCCTGAAGTAGGCAACTCGCCAGTTATTACAAGACAAGCAGAGGACGAAAGATCATTTGCAAGAAGGAAGAGACATAAAGCCAATCAGGACACAATGATACGTTTTTCGGCTGTATATAGACACAAATAACCCTGTCACTGACTTGGGAAATATAAAGTAGTATTTGTGGACGGCGTACATCAAGATCAGATAGCACAGAACGTGCAGTCTGATTTTGTATCTACCTCGTTTGCCACTTGGTTCTATACTTTTACTAGGAATTCTCTTCATTTGCAAACTGGAATCGTATTTTCAGACTTGTTAAATAGACAAAATTATATATTGACAAGAGTCGGTGTAAGTAAGACTTTCTGAGAAAAAATATAGACACGGTATATCGATCAAATCCTCAAGGCAGACAAAGGAAAAGTTAACGACATAATTAAACATTCCGATGTTAAGGACATCTACAAGTGCTTTACTCTATACAAAACGACAGAATTTAGAATCGATCCAATTGAAAGCGTTTGCAGAAGACGAGTTAACGCTTAGGATGCGAGACTCGATGACCTTTAGCAGACAGTGCAGATCAAGATCAGACTGCACAGAACGTGCAGTCTGATCTTGGATCTACACTGTCCGATGAGGAGATATCTTTTCCCCAAAAATACATTTGATATAGAAAAAGAAAAAAAAAAAAAAAATGGGTTTTATTATCGGCTTAAAAGTTTCATTTCACTTATTCAACAGGATAAGGGTTAGAAATTATGTGATTTAAGTGGTGGGATATTCCTTCAAAGGGGAAGAAAGCATTGTGGGAAGTGAAGAAAATTCTGATAACCTGCATTTTTTCGTTTTTACAAAATGCTTTCAAAGGCTTTTTTGCTCAAGGTCGTTAAAACACTTGATAGTTTAATATAGCGTAAAGCGGACTTTGCGGATAAAAATCAGACTATAGGTGCAGCCTGATCTTGGATCTATCCTATGAATGATACTTGGCCGAAATGGCATTTTAAATGCAACAATTTTGGTCAAAATTATTTTCGAACACTGCGTTGAAAAACCCGGAAACGCACTGATCTAAGTCCGTATTCATCAACCATTCTTAAGAACGTTCTTAGTCTTGTTCTCCAAGGTTTTCTGAATTTGAAAGTTACATAACATTTGATTGGCAAAACCAAGTGGTTTTGTGCTACTTTCAAAATTAGAAAATTCTGGAGAATAAGACTAAGAACATTCTTAAGAATGGTTGGTGAATACGGACCCTGGTGACCGAGGGACTTGTAAGTTTGGTATTCTAGCTTTGAACATTTTTGTTTGAGGACTGAACTCACAGCAACAAAATTATACATTGTTCACGCTGAAAACTATATCGACCAATTTTTGTGTGGATAAAAGCCAGTCCTTTAGGAAAAAAAGTTTTGGGCAGTATTGGAAAAGAAAGAAAGTACATGGAATTGGATCAGTGGGTTGTGTTTGTGTATAGCTGAAATACTGTTAAAAACTACCAGGCCCACTGGATTGTTCGATAAAGGGCATTAACCTTTAAAATTGTTGAGCGAAGAAAACGGACCTGTTGAAAAAAAAAACATCGGAATTCCAGACGTTAAGGATTAGACCAGGAAATTAAACAACACAAAAGGTCACAATATTCACAAAGCAGATAGAGCAATTACTTTAGATAAATCGATTGTTCAACATTCCGTGTCTAGTTCGAACAAGGCTGTTTTTAATTATTAATTAACTCTTTACCAAAGGATAGTCCTTTTTACGATCCTAAAGAATCAGACATTTGAAAACATTGTGAGTTTAAAAAAATACTGGTAAATGGCATTTTCTCTTTTAACCCGGTTTTGTTTTCTATGTTTTTCAAGGATAAATAGTCATTGGAGCTAAATTTACTTTGTCGTCTATAAGTACTCTCAAGATTCACGAATCTAGGTTTCTGTTACCTAGTAAGGATTTACATACAAGAAACCATACCATGAATGAATCAACCATGAATACAAGTGTGTGTATCTGCCTGAACTTTTATACGTATGTGTTCATTGATTTTGATCACACCAAAGATTCTCAGCTAAACGTAACAACGACAAATTCGGTCCGGCCCTGGCAGTCACAACTTATACATGGGTTTATATGGTGAAAACTTTAAAAATCTCCTGGTTATAAATTATAAGGCTTAGGGCTACGAAATTTTGCATGTATATATATCTAATGGACCTCCACCAAGAATGTTCAAACTATACCCCTGGGGTCTAAACTGGCCCCGCCTCTGTGGTCACAAGTATTACGTAGGCTTATACAGTGAAAACTTTCGAGATCTTCCCGTTCTTTATCTTGAGATACAGCTGTAATATTTTATGAGTGTGGTCATACAGCAGGCCTCTTCCAATATTGTTCAGATTAAAGTCCTAGTGTCAAAATTGGCCCCACCCCATAGGTCATAAATTCAACATGTGCTTATAGAGTGAAAATTCTAAAAATCTTCCTGCCCCTAACTATAAATCCTAGGGCTACCAAATTTGGATCACTTCTGAATTCGTTAAAAATTTAGCCCTGGGATCAAAATCAGACCAGCCTCATGGTTCTCATGATTTAAAGGGGCTTAATATTGAGGAAACTTTGAAAGTCTTCTTGTTTATAACCATATGGCTTAGGCCTGTATTATTTGGCATGTGGCTTTATCTCGTGGATCTCTACCAGGATTCAAGTACCGGTAATTACAACTCTTTGGTCAAGAATGGCTTTGCCCTAGGGTCACAGCGTTCACATTGGCTTTTGTAGAGAGAACTTTATAAGTCCTCTTGTTCAAAACCATCTGGCCTAGAATTTTAATGTTTGGTATGCATGGTTTGTTTTTATCAGCCAGTGGAGCGATACAGGGCCATCATGACCCTCTTGTTTCTTCAAAGTAGATAACTCTTGTCAAAATTACAGAAAACAGGCTGTAATTTCAAACCTAAAATTGGTTCTTACAAATTTGATGTTTTCCAATTGTAAAAAGGATCAATCGAAAGAATTACTGCACTGGGCAGATCACAGTAGCTATTAGAAAATGTTCTAACGCGCCAACAAAAACTTATTTTCTATTTTCTGATCATTTTTTTCTGCAATTAAAAACAACAACAACAAAAAAAAAAAAAAAAAAAAAAAGAAAAAAATCATCGAACAGTTTTCTTTTTTTTTTTAATTTGCTCAGAAATAGTACTTTCTAATATCATGTCCAAAAAATAGTATATTAAACGAAGCATTTTAAGAGATATGATGCATTTTTAACAGTTACTGAAAAAATCAATCACCGTCCCTTTATAATAAACGTCTATTTTGGCGTGATTTGGTATCGCGATCATTTTCAGATCTCTATTTTTCTTCTGTGTCTGTGATATCCACATTTTTAAAATGCAAGCGACATTTTACAGACAAAAGTATACTATCTCACTATCATAGTAATCCAGAGGAATATAATAAGAATTACAAATGGCAACTCGTCCAAATCGGTGAGCAGAGAAAATTGTGGCATATGTCCTTATTACATTCATACAATTCTTTGTTCTCAGCAACAACCCTAAATTTTCGGGTCAGCAACGTCAACATGATAATAAATTTTCATTTTTTTTTAGAAAAAGAAAACCACTGTTAATGTTCGAAGAACATAAAGGTCTATTCTTGCAGCATAAATTTGTTGAAAACAATGTTGCAAAAGAATATATTGTCCGTAATGAGACATTCCACAAACGCTAAAAATCGAAATCGGATGCTGAATTTTAGGACCGTTTAATGAGAACACATGTAGGTCGTCAAGCCGACTGCGATCTTCAAATTCCGTATTTATTTCAAATTTAATCATTTCAAGTTCATTTTATATCACATGTTTCACTGTAACTGGAAATCTGATTTTGTTTATAGCCGTTGTTTTCATCCATCTTACTTATTCTTTTTCTGTGTGTTTTAAGACATACGGCTTGAGGTTGCAAGACTCTAAGGAAAATGCCTCTACAAACTGCATTTAATCATAATTTACCGAGAAACACCGAAACTGAATTAAAATCTATCTATCGCGTGAGAGATTTGAAACGCCCGGTTGCCATGCCCAAAACGCTACATAAAGACCATGTTTGAAGTTACAAAAGACTCATAAAACAGTATGTAAGGACACCCTGACGCGCAATTCAACCGTTATTTAGGAGAAATTTACAGCGAAAACTTGCGTGATTTCGTCTAACACTGACAGTGCTCAGAGAGAAAGTTTCATGTTCTTATTTCATTATTTTAAAATCTGTGCTAGAAATACAGTGAATAATTGAAAAGAATCATAACTTGCTGAAAAAATTTGTTAAAGACAACTTCGCAAACACCTTTTTTTTTAACATTTGAGCTATGCTCTGGCAAGGAAATTTAATGCATCTCCGCAAGCTATCACATAATTGCGGATTCATAATAGCCACTTTTTTTTTATACAATGGAATTAATCATGAGGTCGATTGGTCCTTGAATATACAGAAAATTGACCAATAGCGAAAAGCTTCGGCCCAGGTCAGCCTGCGTGGAGTGCGCAGGCTGACCTGGGTCGATACTTTTCGCAGATGCATTAAGCCCTCCCCCCCTCTTTTTTCACAGAGCATGGCTCATTTATATTCAGTGAGAATTTCAGCTTTGTATGCATGCAATGAAAACAGGGTGGCTCGTAACGAAGAAGTTTTTGCTCTATTAGCTACACGGTTTTCAAAAGTGACGAACTGCATGACGAAATATTTTGACAGCAGGACTTAATGAGTTGAACCAAATGTGCAAAAACCTGTTTTCTTTTCTTATAAAAAGTCATCATTTAGAAAGAGACACAGGATCATTGTTTATTTTCTTAAAGACACTGAAAGGACTCATTTTGTCAACTGATAAGGCGACGCATCAATTTGATGCTTCTTTCTCGTGGATGCAGGACTAAATAGTTGGCGTGATACATACCTATTAAGATTATTAATTTTGGGCCACAATTTATGAAGGCGTCATAGCAAGACTGGATAAGGATCTATCCATCGCCTTAGAGAATTGAATCTCCATCGCCGTGTCTAAAACGCTACATAAAGACAATGTTTAATGTAACAAAAATCTCGTAAAACAGTTAGTAAGGATACCCTGGCGCGCGATCACACTGTAATTTTGGGGAAATTTATGGAGAAAGTTTGCGTGACTCCGCAATACACTTACAATACCCACAGAGATCATCTCATTATATAACATCGGTGTGAAATAAGCAGTGACTTTTTTTTAATTTCAGTTTTACAAACTGAAACAAATATGAAGCAGACGACAATGACTTTGAAACATTTTGTTAAAGGCACAGTAGCTGCCAAGTGTAAACAATGCCGGTGGTTAAAATGCATTTAAATTAAATAACGCCATTTAAAAGTTTGGAGATTAGTGTGAAGATGACAAGCCGTTTTAGCATTGTTTGTCCAATTTTTTGTTAGTCGCTGGCACAGAAACGAATTTCAAAAATAGGTTAAAAGTTACCAGTTGTCATCTTCACAATATTTTCTATAGCTGCAGCTTGATCCAGATTGTAAGGTCTAAGATGTCTGTGTTTGGCAACACACCGTGAACACAAAGCGAGTCTTTATTCTTAAATGCTACAAATCTTCTTACGGGTATTTTACACACGTTTATGACAAAAAAAAAAATGTGACTTCATAAGTGTAGATCACAGAACTGTATTCCTACCTCCCTATTTCTAGAATATGGGTTACCTAGCTTTCCCTGTCAAGTCAGGTTTTGGAACTATTTTCCCACTGGACACTCAAGTCAGTGAGCTGATTCAGTCTCCTTAATCTAAAAGTACAATTAATACAACTATTTTTTTTTTGAAAATTACGCTGTATTCGTGAGAAACAGTTCTATAAGAAAATGATTTTGGCATTTTTTTGCTTTTGAGATCAAACATCATTACAGCCATCCAGAAAATATGTCATTAAGATTGCCAAAGAGCGCGCATATTTTGATGTTTCTTTGATAATACATACGAGTAGACTCAAAGATGTTTGAAGAAAAAAACCCTATTCAGGCTGAATTGGTCTATTGATCTTCAATGTGAAATACGCCGCTATATTTAGAGAACGTCTAGAAAACGTCTAGGAAACCGATATCTTATCAGTATTTTTTTTTTTAAAAAACTTCCTACCTAAATTTTTTTCCCCATATACAATGCTCAATGTAAAATTTACGCATTTTCTTGAAAGCTCTGTAAACAGATACCTTAATGCACTCGTAGCACGTAGTAATGGAAACATTTATATAAGGTGATGGCGTGTTCTGCTGTAATAAACTCAGAATAACACTGTACCGTGTTCCCGTAAAGATGCTGAACAAATATTACGGTGACAATGTGTCACTTGGTAAAGGTTATATACCAAATGTCTTTTTCGATAGCAATGTGCAACGTAAAATTTCAGTAAACTTTATAAACGATAAAGCATTCTCCTGGATATACATTATAAAATAATTTCGAAACTCTCAGTTTACCTTTAAACGTTAACAAATCTTTCAAATGACAAAATGCATTCCTAAATATTGATACAGAATATTTCCGAATTTTGTAATGTGGTTCTCATTCTATAAACCTTTCATTATCAGTTTCATTTATTGTTTATGTTTTAGATAGCAGGTTTAATATCACGTACCGTGTCGAGATAGTTTGTAAACTCAGTTCGATAATGTTTATATTATCTCTTCTTGGTTCGTGGCTTTAAACCCTCATTGCCCAAAGCAAACAATAATATAAATCGTTAATTAGAGGTTTATCATGTTAGAGTTATACCCGTTCTGTGCTTGTTGTTATACCCCCGCAAACGAAGTTTGTGGGGGGTATACTGGAATCAGCCTGTCGGTCGGTCGGTCGGTCATGCGGTCGGTCGGGCGGTCGGTCTGTCCGCAAAATCTTGTCCGGACAACTCCTCCTACAGTTTCAATCCAATTGCCTTGCTACTTGGTATAAGTGTTCATTAGGAGCTGTAGATGTGCAAGACACACATTTTGTAAAAATTCCATCAAGAATTACTGAGGTATTGCCCCTGATTTGACTTAAAAATGCTTGTCCGGACAACTCCTCCTACAGTTTCGGTCTGATTCACTTTAAACTTGGCATAAGTGTTCATTAGGAGCTGTAGATGTGCAAGACACACATTTTGTAAAAATTCCATCAAGAATTACTGAGTTATTGCCCCTGATTTGACTTAAAAATGCTTGTGCGGACAACTCCTCCTACAGTTTCTGTCTGATTCACTTTAAACTTGGCATAAGTGTTCATCAGGAGTTGTAGATGTGCAAGACGCAACTTTCGTGAAAATTCTATGAAGAATGAATGAGTTATTGCCCCTGATTCACATTTAAAATGCTTGTCCGGACAACTCCTGCTACAATTTCAGTCCGATTCGCTTTATACTTGGCAGAAGTGTCCATTCGGAGTTGTAGATGTGCAAGACGCAAATTTTGTGAAAATTCCATCAAGAATTACTGAGTTATTGCCCCTGATTTGACTTAAAAATGCTTGTCCGGACAACTCCTCCTACAGTTTCGGTCTGATTCATTTTAAACTTGGCAGAAGTGTTCATTAGGAGCTGTAGATGTGCAAGACACACATTTTGTAAAAATTCCATCAAGAATTACTGAGTTATTGCCCCTGATTTGACTTAAAAATGCTTGTCCGGACAACTCCTCCTACAGTTTCCATCTGATTCACTTTAAACTTGGCATAAGTGTTCATCAGGAGTTGTAGATGTGCAAGACGCAACTTTCGTGAAAATTCTATGAAGGATGAATGAGTTATTGCCCCTGATTCACATTTAAAATGCTTGTCCGGACAACTCCTGCTACAATTTCAGTCCGATTCGCTTTATACTTGGCAGAAGTGTCCATTTGGAGTTGTAGATGTGCAAGACGCAAATTTTGTGAAAATTCCATCAAGAATTACTGAGTTATTGCCCCTGGTTTGACTTAAAAATGCTTGTCCGGACAACTCCTCCTACAGTTTCTGTCTGATTCACTTTAAACTTGGCATAAGTGTTCACTAGGAGTTGTAGATGTGCAAGACGCAACTTTCGTGAAAATTCTATGAAGAATGAATGAGTTATTGCCCCTGATTCACATTTAAAATGCTTGTCCGGACAACTCCTGCTACAATTTCAGTCCGATTCGCTTTATACTTGGCAGAAGTGTCCATTTGGAGTTGTAGATGTGCAAGACACACATTTTGTAAAAATTCCATCAAGAATTACTGAGTTATTGCCCCTGATTTGACTTAAAAATGCTTGTCCGGACAACTCCTACATTTTCTGTCTGATTCACTTTAAGGAGGTCTTTTCTGTCATATGTATAGTTGGCCAACATTATGCGAAAAGGCACCTTTGGACATTTGCAACAAGCGTGGATCCAGACCAGCCGCTGTGTCTCAGACATATTGTCAGATCATAGTCTGCACTTTTTTACACTCATTTAGTTTTGTGTCCAATTAAATTGATACTTTGCATAAATATTCACCAGGAGCAGTAGAGGTTCAAGATGCATTTTTCTCAAATGTTTGCCAAATTAATTACCCCTGAATTTACTCAAAACTTCTTGTCCAGATAACTATTCCTTCAGTTTAAGTCTTAGTCACTTGATATTTGTCATGATATTCACCAGGAGCAGTAGATGTGCAAAGCACAAATTTCATGAGTGTTGGCCTAATGACTACGGAGTTATTGCCCCTAAATTGACATTGCAGAGTTATTGCCCCTGTGACATGAAATATAGGGGCGGGGGTATTTATCACCTTTAGTGATAGTTATTCTAGTTTTTGATTGTTTGTGTACACACAAGTGACTTTCATGTCTAGAGGTCGTGGTAAACATGCATTTATTTGTGGCCACTGGGCAGATATGTAGACCTGTGTAAGTAACTTGGTTGTGGTCAAACCAAGCTTTCCACTCATTAAACATTATACTTCCTGTGTGCTATGGACTGTCAAGAATGGTTAGACTATGCTACATTACGATAGTTTTGGAATGTAGGATTTAGTGGAGTTTAGAATGTTCAACAATAAAAAAAATAAATTTGCACTTTTGAATATGATTAACCCATTTACCACACATTCCCGACTTTTAGCCACCATGACGAAGAAGGCTTTTGAAAATACTTTGAGAAATGGGGAAAATGCTGGTCACTAGCATTTTCTCCATTCAAACATGGTTTTCTGTCCTTTGAAGAACAAATCCCATTTATTATCCATATTTATTTCCTCGTCTGCAAATGTTTTTTTTTCAATTTGTACAGGTCTCAAATTATTTCTTCTGGTAAATACTTAATGTAGGCTACCAAGAAATATTAATAATCCGAATACTGTAATTTCCAATCTTACATGCTTGAAAATGTTTCCTTCGCACGATATGTTTTAACCCTTTGGCTGCTAAGCACGACTGACTGACCTTTTGCGGACAGCGAAGGTCAAGATCAGTTTGCACAGAACGTGCAGTCTGATCTTGTATCTACACTGTCCGATACGGAGATATTTTCCACAAAATATACCTTTGAAGTAGCAACATTTGGGTTTTTACTATCGGCTTGAAAGTTTCATTTATCATTTTTTCATTTAGCAGGTTAAGGGTTGTTTACTTTGAAAGTATTTCCCATCCTGGACAAATCTTTTTGCAGACCACTTTTAGTAACAATGTGGCAAAATGATAAATAGGTAATGATATTGATAGAACCCGTATTTCACATGGTTGCTTTAACTCTTTACCAAACGACAACATTTTAGACCAGTCCAAATTGAAAGCATTTGCAGATGACAAAATAAATGTGACCCCCAAAATTGAAATTTGTTTTGGATAGGGTAGAAAACATTGTGGGAAAAGGAGAAAATGCTGGTAACCAGCATTTTTTCCTTTTCCCACAATGTTTTCAAAAGGCCTCTTTCTCAAGGTCATTAAAACTCGGGATTGTGTTTTAAAGGGTTAAACTCGTCTGCTGTAATTGTTTCCGGAGGCAGTGGGATGAAAGTGGTACTTCTTTAAAGGTTTCTTTTTTTTTTTCAAAATTTAGACTCGTCAAAATTACAAGCGTTTGCAGACGACATACTTTATTTGGCTCAAAAAATAGTATTTGTCTTTGAAAGGAAAGAAAACATCATGGGGAAAGGAGAAAATGCTGGTTACCAGAATTTTCTCCTTTTCCCCCCGGACTGTTTTCAAAAGCTTTCTTCCTCGGGGGGCGGCAAGTGCTCCTACCCATGCGTTTCTAGAATATTTATTTTTTAATGGAAATTCGTGAAACAATTTTTCCCCAGCCAGTGGCTGATTTTCCAGGCAAACATCGTCGAAACAATGATCAGCGGTGAAAGAGGAATGAATCCTGTCGCAATGACTATTATGGATCCGCTTTGTAAGTCTTGTAGTAGTTGTTATTGTTTTTGATGATGATCATTTAAACTATAAAAACGGCATTAAATCCCCCCCCCCCCCCCAAAAAAAAAAAAAAGTTAGCGGAAGCGTACGGTGAGCAGTTTGTGGGTTGATATAGAACGTTGTTTCGCTCAGCGCTGTTATCTTTAAATATGTCTAACCCTTAAATGCTATGTAAATTAATTACGAATAAATACTTTCTCCAGATTCAAAAGAAAAAAAAAATCAAAGTTTTTCTCGCAGAAAAAAAAATCTCACCATATCGGACAATGTAGAGCAAAGTTCATGTGCAGTCTGATCTTAATCTACACTGTCTGTAAAAGCGTCTTGAGTCATGTTCAACAGCCTAAGGGTTTATATAATCGATGACAAGATTTGCCAATAAAACATCAAGCATGACATTTGCCGATAAGACAATTCTATATTCGGGTCGATTTTGTTTTTATTTCTTGACTTAAATCTGATTTACCGATAACCAGTCTGAAATAGAATTTCATGTGCCCGTGTCCGGATTCACGACCGTAAAAAAAGTTTGAAAGGGAGCATTTTGTCAGAATGTCATTGTTTCCGGTCCATATGCTTCTATAGAGTCTTTCAATATAGCTGAAATACAAGGTTTGCCACTCACTAAATACACAAGAACAAATTGCCCAGTACGACTAGCTTTTCGTTTTTTCGTCCCATGTTGTTTCTGAAGGGTCTTAATTGTCTCGACCTTAAAAAAATTGAAGGGTTTACTAAATGATCCCGAGTTATGACAATCCATAGGAGAAAAAGATAGGTAAAAACATTCCAGGAAACAGCTAGTAGCCTTCATTTTCTCATTTTCCCACAATATTTTCAACCCGTTCAAAGACATACCCCATCTTTTGAACTACATTTAGTTGGTCGTCTGCAAAAACTCTCAATTTGGACAAGTCTAAAATTTTTGTCATCTGGTAATGAGTCATACCAAACATTTTAAAAAAGATAAAAATTTGAAAGAAAGACAAATACAGTGTTTTAACAATCTTTTTGGGGGGAGATAATTTAGCAAAAAGAATCAGTTGTTTCAAGCAATGGCTACTTATCTGGCAATATACCTCTACGGTGCCCCTTGCAACATATTCCATTTAACCCTTTACCACACGACAAGATTTTGCACTTGTCCAAATTGAAAGCACTTGCAGATTAGTTATCAAATATGGCTCATATGGCATGTACTGTCTGTGAGAGGGAAGAAAACGTTGTGGGAAAAGGAGAAAATGCTGGTTATCAGCATTTTCTCCTTTTCCCACAATGTTTTCAAAAGGCTACTTTTCCAGGGTCGTTAAACCTGGGGATTGTGTGGTAAAGATTTAAATGGCATTTGACTTAAAGCGTCATATTATGATAATAGGGGTTCCTTGATTTCATCGGGCCAAGCTCAGTGTTTTGGACAATGTTAAGGCCATCCGTCACAACTCGGCTGATTCCGTAACTATATCCCGACATCTACCTCATGAAAGTGTTCACTGCAAACACTTTCAGTCACAGGCTCTTAAATATGGCGGCGCCCTTGAATTTCTTATCAGCTACAACAACAACTATAGTCAATACTTCTATCGATTTGATTTATCCAATAAACAAATCAAATAAAAACTGTTTGTGAACGGAAATATATTTAGAATGATAACGATCGACAACTGTGACTCGCGTACTTTTTTCGTGTAGTCTTATGATTCTGGATCTTTTTCCCGGCGAAGAAATGAAAGGCGTATTTAATCAAGTGATCTGCCGAAGTTTGCCGAATGCATTAATGCAATACACAATGGGAACACCCGGTGGAGATTGTGGTGAACGATTCATTCTTGGGATCTAATAAGAAATTTCCATTCATGAATATTCAGGAAACGGTCTGCTTATGAATGAGACGCCTACTGGACTGATAAAATGTATCAGTTAACTATTCCCACCCTGAAAAAAAAAAAAAAAAATGTAGCCGACGACTTCGAAAATATCCATGTAAAAATTTCTAGCTGACGTTGATTGAGGCTTGATACATAAGAACATGGTACTAAATTGTTGCAAAAAGGAGAAATTGCTCGATACAAGCAATATCTTCAACAATGTTTGAGTCAAGCTCTGGCAAAAGGGGGCTTATTGCATCTCCGAAAATGCATGATACCAATCAAGCCATCACAAAATTTTGAACACATAAAAGCCACTGTTTTTTTTTAGATAATCGACTGCGTAGGCTGACCTGAATCCATTATTTTCGCAGATGCATTAAGCCCCCTTTTCACAGAGAATAGCTCAAAAAGTTCATTGTGCTTTGTTGAAAGACGAACAAATTTCGTCTGCAGAAAGTAATGATTGTCACGGGGCAATCTTTTCTAGATACATTAGAACGTTAAAGGATTGCGAAACATACTTCGTCAATTTAAACACAATTTGTATGGTATATATAATTCGGCTTAAGGTGTCACAAAAATTAAGTCAAATTACGGTGACTGTTTACGTAACTGTATTTCTAGAACAGTCAGTCTATTAGCAGCGTTTTCAAATACCAAGGCATACAAATACTATGTACTCTATTTAACTCTTTCGGCGCCAAATAAGCAATCTTGGCTTCTTTTGATGGCTGTAAATACAATCCACTGAGTCTCCGGAAGATTTATATCCTATAGGCTTGACCAAACAAGCGGAGGGCATAGATCAAAGATCAGACTGCACGTTCTGTACAGTCTGATCTTGATCTATGCCGTCCGCAAAAGTCCCTGTTTTCGCCTATGGCGCTGAAAGGGTTAAGGCTTTGCCCCATTATAATTCTTTTCATCACATAACCGCCCTTGTTTTCAGTGCAGTATAGCCATTACAAGTTTTCTTATCTTACACACTTTTTATGACGTCACAGAAGCATTTTGTGACGTTAGGCCGTCAGTAAACTTTCATTTTAAAACCGCTTCAGGCTACCAATTTCTTGGACAATTCTACCGCAAAAATTGATGATTGTGGCAAAATTAAAGTTTATTTATATTTAGATTTAAAATCGAGTGGCCATAGATCAGCTGCTTTGGAACTACTTTTATCCTGAACATGTGAAAACAGTAAATAGGTCTCATTTACAAATATGTAGGTTTCGCATAGATTTAATCGTTATCTGTACGCATTTCTTTAAAGGCAGTTTTGTGGTAAATAGTGATAAAAGAATCTTACATTCACTAGCGACTGGGATAGATCTAATTCCCTTCGTTCTTCTTTAATTCTTCAATCAAATATATCATTTATAGAAAGTTCGCTAAAGCCTCGCCTGATAACATCGCCATGGACTTGTTTGATACAATTCTATCTAAAACACAAACTTATGTGTGATCCTATATTTCTCATTTAACTCAAACGTGCAATGGGTTATGAATACACAACAGAGAAATTCAATATACGAGGGACACTTTTTAAGTTCGTAGAGTAGGGCGGTCTTTTTAAAACCGCTTGAAATATCAAAATTTTATTTATCTTAGACCTTCGAAATATGCCCC
The DNA here is from genome assembly GCA_945859785.2 of Tridacna gigas. Taxonomy (NCBI): domain Eukaryota; kingdom Metazoa; phylum Mollusca; class Bivalvia; order Cardiida; family Cardiidae; genus Tridacna; species Tridacna gigas. The sequence continues at coordinate 37,405,290 of OX244029.2, forward strand.
GTCTGCCTCCACACACATTTTACACCGATCTATCCATTTCCGGAACGCCGCCCGGTAGTCCTCTTTAGGTATATGTTGCAGACACTTGGTAGACCGCACTGCCTATACCACAACGGGATTCAAAACGGTGCCCTGCCAGCATTTCCTTTAGTCTTGGGAAAAACCAAAAGTCACAGGGGGACAGGTCAGGGCTGTATGGGGGATGATCTAAGACATCGAGCCCAGATTCTTTCAGATATTCCTGTACCGTAGCGGATTTATGGGCCGGTGCGTTATCATAGAGTAATTTGATGCCGCGGACACCGGTGCGCGCTCTGCGTTTCTGATAGAAATCAACAAGTTGAGTAAGAACACTTTCTCTGTAAAGCTTTCCAGTGACAGAACTACCTTTCGGGACTGGAATTTGAAGGACTGGACCTTTCGAATCAAAGAATATCGCATACAACATGCGATTTGATGTTTTGCAACGGCGCGCAATGACAGGTCTGTCGCCCTCAGATGAAACCCAAACCTTATTTTTAGCCTTAGAATCGGGTTGAAAATGATAGATCCAGGTTTCATCACCTGTAACTATCTCTTCCAAATGACGTGGGTCACATTTATCATATTTTTCTATAACTTGCGATGCAAGTCTAACCCGACTTTGTTTCTGCTCGTCAGTGAGCAAATGGGGCACCCAGCGCGCGCAGATCTTACGTAGCCTAAGTCGTTCACGTAATATTTTCAAAACACTTGACGAACGAATGCCACTTAATTCTTCTATCTCTTGCACGGTATAACGTGCGTCTTCCTCAATTAACGTTTTCACAGTAGCAACGTTCTTTTCCGTCAAAACGGAAACCGGCCTACCCACCCGAGGGTCATTTTCAATTGACTCCCGACCATCATTAAAACGACGTACCCACTTGCAAACTGTAGCATATTTTAAAGCACCATTCCCATAAACTTTTTGCAAATCAGCATGAATTTCTGTTGGCGGAAACCCGAGCTGTGCTCGAATCTTACAATATACCCTCTGTTCAGAGATTTTTCCATCCATATTGAAGGCTATATTTTACTATAGTGTATAAAACCACGTGTTGAAAATACCCAGCGCAGCGCGCACGTGGACCTCGTGCGCCGCATACCGTGACGCCGTTCGAGAGAGGAATGATTACGCAAGTTCTGTGTAAAAAATGGTGCAACTTCATAATCGCGTTAAAAAGTTATAGGCTTACTCTACGAACTTAAAAAGTGTCCCTCGTAAATGGGTTAAAGTTGAATCCATGGATTTAAGATAACATCTTTTGACCAAATGAAAAATAGTGCGCTTTCTCTTTTTACCACAATATTTTAGATCAAGACTGCAGCAAAACGGAGAGAAGTCGGCTGCAGGAAGTAAGATGTTAAATGTATCGTTAAACTTATCAAAGCAGCTGGCGAAAGTATGAGCTCGTACGAAGGGCATAAATCAAGATCAACATGCTCAAAACATGCCGTCTAATCTTGGATCTAGATTTACATCCTTCGCATTTTTAGTCAAGCTCATAAGATAAACAGATACATGTATATCTTCAATTTTAAGAGGATTGTATTTTTGACCGTGAAAAAATCCGAATATTTTCGGCCGTTGAAAAAAACTGGCGCCAAAAAGACCTGAAAGCAAAGGAAATGGATAACAAGCGCGCAGTGAATAAATCAAGAGAGCAGAACGATACTAGTCAAATGTTGCGTGACGAAGGGCAAAGCAATTCTCGGCGGACCTCTTTCCTCGAACGGTAAAACACATTTCGTTGCCAATGCAATTTGCGTTCCGTAGACACACAATTTACAGAATTACTGTCCTATTATTTGAGTCGATGAACAAGGAAATATGACAGTTCACTCTTTGCCATAAGACAAAACTTTTAGGTATCTGCATACACAATATCTTAATGTCTTAAATGATAGATTTTATCTATAAAAGAATGGAAAACATTGTGGGAAAAGTAGAAAATGCTGGTTACCAGCATTTTCTCCTTTTCCCACAATGTTTTCAAATGCCTTCTCTTCCAGAGTCGTTTGAACACGGGACTGTTTGTGTAAAGGATTAACGTAATCGATGGGAGATTATAATGGTCAGCTAACGAGGAACTTTATGACTTTTTGAAGAGCAGTAAATATGAGTAGGTCAGGTCGATGGGCCACTCAGAATGTGAAGAGCACTTACATATGAGTCATCTTCTGTGAAAAGGGGGCTTAATGCATCTGCGAACAATATCGACCCAGTCAGCCAGCACAATCCGCGCGAAACTTTTCGCTATTGGTCAAATTTCTGTAAGGTAAAGGACAGTCTACCCCATGATTCAGCCGGTTGTTATACAAAATGGATTTCATGGATCCATAATTATGTGATGTCTTGCTTGGTATAATGCATCACGGAGATGCATCAGGCCCCCTTTTGTCAGAGCATGGCTCAATCGTTATTTCCGACAAGTCAAATCAATTAAAGTTTTCATTGGTACTCAACAAATCAGGCAACATGGCGACTTAACAATCCAGATAGATCCAAGCGTATATCCAGCGTCAAATGATCCCGCGTTATAAAGAAGATGAAGTTGAAGATTTTTTAAAACATTGCGGGAAAAGGAGAAAATGCTGCCAAATTCTTATTGTCAAATGCACTGGTTACCGATATGTTCGAGATTGTTTCATAAACAAGTGAACTGAAGTCATGTGAATCTGTCTAAGTGGACATATTTACTATTTAAAAGGTAACCAAAAACAGTTATCCCCCTTTCCCTATAGGAATTTTCTTTTTTGCATTTTGTTGCAGTTTGTTCCAGTTAGTAATATATCTAGGAACTGCCTATGCACGTATGGATTGGAGCCATGTTGCTTTTTACTGATTGACCAAATTATTCTCAACAAATTAATTTTGTGTTTTATCAAAATTAACCCAAAACCTGCTAATGGCAAGTTCCATGTCTTTTTGCGAAGCTTCTATGACAATGTAAGTATGCACAAATAGCAGTCTGTTCGCTTTTCAATACCAAATTCATTGGTTCTGCTTGAGTGTTCTCATTGTAATCAGTAATAGTTTGAAAAGAAATGGTCGTTTTAAATTGATTATTTAAATTTAGCTGAAAAGAAATCTTACTTCTGTTCCTGAGTACAACATTTTAAACTTGTCCCTATAGAAAGTTTCGTCGACGTCAAATTTGGCTTAACCCTTTACCACACATTTCCGACTCTTAGCGACCCTGAAAAAGAAGCCTTCTGGAAACAATGTGGGAAAAGGAGAAAATCTTGGTAACCAGCATTTTCTCCTTTTCCCACAATGCTTTCTACTCTACCCAAAACAAACGTTAATTTTTTATTCGCATTTGTTTTGTCGTCTGCAAATGCTTCCAAATTGGACAGGTCCAAAATTTTGTCGTTTGTTAAAGAGTTAATGGTTAGTACTGTCTTTGAAAGGGTAGAATATATTGTGAGAAAAAAGGGAAAGCACTTAACATGTTTTCTCAAGCCTCATTGTCGTTAAAACTCAGGATTGTTTGGTAAAGAATTAAACGTTGATGATCTAAGAAGACTATGAGAGTTTCTTCACGAAAGGAAACCTTAGTACTTGTCTGTTTGTGCACTATTAAAGTGCAAGTAATTTGTACTCGTGCATTATAATGGCCTCGATAAAATGTGCAGAATTAATTCCTGGGTGAAGATTTCGTTTTTGTGTGTTTTTTTTTTTTGCCCAGTAATGTTCCATTATGCTTTAGCACAACCCGGTTTATCCTGTTTTATACTCCCGTAATGTTGCAATTTGTTCTTAATGATAATTGGCGAAACAAGTCATTGCAGATGCTTTATGTTTTTCTGTTGAACTTTCTATACTAAAGCAGTCCGAGTTCCTTTTGTTACCTTTAAGCCTTTTGGCACCAAACTCGGCCTCCTCTTTCGGCCGTTGAAATACAATGAAATACAATCCACTGAAACAATATATATAGCGAAAAGTATTTACCCAGGTCAGCCTGCACGGGTGCGCAGGCTGACCTGGACCGAAACTTTTCGCTATTGGTCAATTCTCTGCATGTCAAACGACCATTCTACCTCATGATTCAGACAATTGTTCGACAAAATGGATTTTTATGGATCCATAATAAGATGACGTCAACAGCATCTATTCCTTTTTTCAACATTTTCCCCTAACAGTCGTCTTCTTCGCATTGGACTGTTTGATAGAGGGTTTACAAATGAAATATCATGGAGGTTGACTTGTAACTATTCTTTAAATAAAGGAATCAATTCCATCATGCGCGTTAAAAGGGCCTTTTTCAGTGAAGACGAAAATAAAAGTTGGTCAAATGTGATGGGGGGGGGGGGGGGGGGCGCGCAGAAATATGACGCACATGATGTGATGTGATTTGCCTTGGAAAGAGTAGAAACATTATGATGACGTCAACAGCATCTATTCCTTTTTTCAACATTTTCCCCTAACAGTCGTCTTCTTCGCATTGGACTGTTTGATAGAGGGTTTACAAATGAAATATCATGGAGGTTGACTTGTAACTATTCTTTAAATAAAGGAATCAGTTCCATCATGCGCGTTAAAAGGGCCTTTTTCAGTGAAGACGAAAATAAAAGTTGGTCAAATGTGATGGGGGGGGGGGCGCAGAAATATGACGCACATGATGTGATGTGATTTGCCTTTGAAAGAGTAGAAACATTATGATTACAAGTAGTTTCTATTTTCCTCACAACTTTTTTAAAAACTCTATTCCTAAGAGGTGGTAAAACACGAGATTGATTGGTAAAGAGTTAACAATGAAAAACGAGCTTGATTTCAATTTTCCTACAAGCAAACTTTTGTGGACAAACTAGTCTCAATAATGAGACGTTTGCGGTGCTTCTTTTCTTATTTGGTGTGCACCGCCACCGTCTCAAGTCCATCGTGAATATTCCGGTAGCAAAGCCACAGGGCTGTACTGACTTTCTGTTTCGTCGGTTTCACCTGTATTGCAGCGAATGAATTTTTAGTGATACACATGCCAAAGGACAGATTACTGAATGTTTCATTACCTAAAGCCGCCGTAGATGTCTTTTTAACAAGTAAATCTCGAAAAGAACGAACGAAACTTATCGTGTTTGGCGGCCATTTTGTGTAGTTTGGGGAACGGAAACACCACAAGTAACAAATGAAGTTAACTTTTTTCGTATGTTTAGCGTTTAAATTGCAAATATTTGTATTTGAAACGGAGGATTATTGAATACTTAAACAACAGGTATGTTCAAATTCTAGTTTTGTCCTCTATTTGTGAAAATAAGAGAGTTTCAAAGTGAGCACAAAATCTGTGCGCAGATTTCAACTGTTTTTTTTTTTTCACGATCGTCTCTGTATCCGGAGGCGACAAACCAAAAACTAAAATCGCCCTCGGGACAGTTATCTGTACTAGTGGACAGACCTGCTGACCAGTAGCAACGCTTAAGAACTGGTGTAAAACTAATTTGTATACCAGCGCCCCCACACCCTAATAAAACGAAACTTATCGTTAACGTGCATCATGCAAGTCTTGAGCACCCTGATAGTGACGACGCCTTTTTATCTTACTTCCAGATACTGAAATGAACCAATGAACGATGCAACGTGTTGGAAGACAAGGGCAATATATGTCTGACGGCGATGACTCGAATGGAAAGGTATCAGTTATGTTCTTTTATATGTATATGCTGTTAATATCTTTTTGGCGCATTGGGGGATACCAAAGAGCTTTTTGCGGATGGCATGGATCAAGGTCAGGCTGCACAAAACGAGCAGATTGTTTAGTCAAGCCTTATACGATAAAAATATTTCTGATTTCCAGTGGACTGTGCTTTAAGCCGTCGAAAGAGGTCAAGTTCATATGATATATGCTCTGTGAAAAGGGGGCTTAATGTATCTGCAAAAAAAGTATCGACATATGTCAGCCTGTGCAGTCGCGCAGGCTGACATGGGCCGAAACTTTTTGCTATCTTTGAATTTTCTGCTTTTCTGCTTGTCAAAGAAACATTTTACCCCATGATTCAGTCGGTTGTTCGACAAAAATGGTTTCATTGATCCATAAGCATGTGATGACATGCTTGGTATAATGCATCTCGGAGATGCATTAAGCCCCCTTTCGCTAGAGCATGGTTCATATATTTAACTCATAACTACGACACGTCTACATCCAGGTCCTTGATGGTGTTACCTTATGAAATATAATATTTTTTTCCAGAAACAAAAAAAAAAATTATGATGAAGTTTTATTCAGCTGTTAAATCCACTTCAGTTGTTAATGAACAGACATATTTTTTTTTACTCGAAAAGACGTCAAAATCGCCTGGCCTTTTTTTTTTTCAATTTAGTTACTATAGAAATAGACAGAAAGGGGAAACATCAAAGAAATACGCCGACTGATTAATAAAGGCGCGTTAAACTAGCTGTCACAACTGAAACGTTATTTACACAACACCACATTGCATGTTTGCTAATAGATAAATGGGTTGTCCACATAACGCTAAATTGATAAGTGATTTTTTTGATGGTAACAGCGCAAGCTATCAAATTATTGGGGTTTTATTGCAATTTTTATAGGCACGGAATGTTTAGTTTGTTGCTATTTCAAAAACAGGTAACTACGGTTTAATTAGACTGACAGCCAGAATATTTCAATTAAATAAAAAAAAAAAAAACCCAGAAACTGATCGGTAATATAGATTGCTGTCAACAGTATCAGTATTTCAATTTTGTCACAGAAACAGCAAGCATATTCATGTTATTCCTGGCTTCCACTGGTATCAAGTCATATCTCTGCAGAACCTGGGTCCGTATTCACCAACCATTCTTAAGAATATTCTTGGTCTTGTTCTCCAAAATTTTCCAAATTTGAAAGTAACACACCTTCTGATTGGCTAAACCATTTGGTTTAGCCAATCAGAAGTTGTGTTACTTTCAAACTTGGAAAATCTTGAAGAATAAGTCTAAGAACGTTCTTAAGAATGGTTGGTGAATACGGACTCTGGTCTATGGATATTCCAAGATGACCAGAGCAGTCAGCAGTGCTCCCAGAGATGAAATACGCAATACGTTTCACGAAAGGGCAACGTTTGAAACTTGTATGTTTTAAAAGAACTTTCATAAGACAAATAAAATGTTTGTCAAATGATAGAATTTGTCTTTGACTGGGCAGTAAAAAAATGTGAGCAAAGAAGAAAACACTGGTTACCAGCATTTACTCCTTTTTCCAGCAATGTTTTCAAAAGGCTTCCCCTTGAGGTTCGGAAAAACACGGGATCGTTTGGTAAAGGTTTAACAGATGAACTGGGGCTGTATTCACCAGCAATTCTAAATATTGTTCTAAACTGGATAAATTACAACATTTGCCATAATGACGGAACATGTCTTATGTGGGAAAGCAGCCAGTGGCTTGGAAAGAATATTGTGCGGAGTACCGGTAAAAGAAACTCCAGGAAAGCATTGATAGGTGCACTGGCAGCCGTGATATAACTGAAATAATGTTGAAAACGGCGTTAAACACCATACAATCAATCAATCAATCAATCAATCAATCAACGGAACGTGTCAGCCACTAAGATGCCGACTCCTAAAATTCCCATTTTTATCACATAACCTCCGTTGTTGGCAGTGTAAAATAGCCTTTACGAATTTTCATATTTTACACTCGTTTGGGATAAGATGTAGTGACGTCATAGGATCATTACCTGACATCATTTGTTAAAATGTATGAGCCGTGCTCTGGCAAAAGGGGGCTTAATCCATCTCCGAAATGCAAGACATCACCTAATTATGGATCCATAAAATCCATTTTGTCAAACAACCGACTGAATTATGAGATAGAATTATCCCTTGACATACAAAAAATTAAAAAAATAGCGAAAAGTTTCGGCCCAGGTCAGCCTGCGCAGTCCGCGCAGGCTGACCTGAATCGATACTTTTCGCAGATGCATTAAGCCTCCTTTTCACAGAGCATGGCTCAAAATGCATTCCTGCAGGCTATTAAAAACCGTGCCAGACAAACCCTTCCCCAACAGTTCGACTGCCAAAACTGGTGATTGGAGTTAGGTAATGCTTTATGCATCTTTTAGATCTGAAATCAAGTAGTTTAACGTCAGCTTCTTTGGTACTAGAAGTATCCCTATTGCATAATCCAGTCAAAGTGATTATGTCTCAATCATTAATTTATATGTAGGTTTCGCATATACAGATCTTATCGTCATATAAGTAATTCTTATGATACAGCCAAGTGATTAAAATAATATGACATTTTTTGGCTATTTAGATAAAACGTTTAGTAAACGTATCAAGAAAAAAAGTGTTATTTAGCTGGCCCAAGGTTCCCCTTACTACCTTTTTTGTTGACTCGTCAAACCCCAGTTCTCTCTTTGCTAAAAAAAAAGCAAAAAATTAAAGTAAGCCGTTTAATAAGGTAAACAATAGTTTCAGAAAAGACTCGATCTAACGTTGATTACTTCAATGACGCTTTAGTTAATAGGGTAACAGCGCAATTTTAAAACCCCTTTTATGCATATTTCGACGCACAACCCGAAATATGGTCATGAGGTGTGAGGACATTTGCCTACTGCAGAGATGTCTTAAAAACAATGCACGCAGAACGTATTGTTGTGCCCCGGACTTAGATCATATTTCTACTTTTACTAGTTTATATATTCATCACAGGTCTGAATGACGTCGCCTTTTATCGTCTTGTTTTAGTCTTGCGCTTCCATTTGATGGAAGTTTTCATGGTTACTTTCGGTTCGTTCCGAGTGGTTTAGGCATTGATTTGTAGTTTTTAAGTCGTATTTGTTTGTAAATTTAATCTGTATACTAACTATGGTTGCTTCAGGGTCTTGTAACTACTGTGAGACAGCCGATCATCATTTTATTTCGCTTATTCAATGTTACGGTCATCTGTTCCTTGTTTCGTCCGCCATTTTGAACTTGACGGTGTACATGTAAATTTTTCCTTAGTAACCGTTGGAAGCTGAATCCTTTTATGAAAACTCAAGATATGAATCAAACTAGAGGTGTAAAACGTTCGTTTTCGGTGAGAATCATTCAAGTTAACGGACTCCTTCATACGGTCACAGTTTTCTGTCCAAATTTAGGTTTTATACTAACGTTATACTTGTTAAACTCACCAGCTGGGTTGCTAGTACACAAACAAATCTTGTGTACATCTTCGACCAATCGCAGTGTGGGTTGTGCACATTATTTTTGTGTGCGCATCTCATTCCCACAGTTATTTTGTGTGTACCCACAATGTTTGTCTGTGCACCCACAAGATTCTTTTGTGTACAGGCAGCGAGTATAAATACTCGCGCATTTTCTCAGTCGTGGTCTCCGAATCATCTGAACTCGCTAGGGTCAGAACCACTTGCAATTAGCCTTTAAGTAGATTTAACCAGACTTCCTTTCCGTTAACAGTAAGGGTTTTAAGATATCGTCCAGCTGTATCTTGTCATCATTCATTGAATTTTACAGATCTTTTGATTGCTTTTGTCCACAAGACAGATTCGCCATTCAAGTCTAGTCTTAGTCATGAACATAAGCCTATTCGGATAACGTTTCGCTTCGGAATCAGCGCGTCTTTTCGACCTATGTTTTGTTTCATTATTCATCAATACTGACTGCATACAGTTATCGGTTCTGCAGTAATAAAATCATATTTCTCGAATCACAGCCGGCCTTTGTTGTGGTGTGTTGTTTTAAAAGCCCGGAGACCCAACAAGGACAAGACGCAACAGTATGTTTAGCCCGTATTTCCATTGCTCGGTTAGATGCTGCTTGTTAACACCATCTTTGACACTTTTTGTACTTCCTTCTATGCGCGCGCATCGCTCCGTCCCCTCTCCAAATTTGGCGTGGAATATTCTTATGATGGAATTTCAGTTAACAAAAATGCGCCTTCACAGTATAGAGTAGAAGTGAATGGGCACAAAGATTCAACTGCACCTACCATAGTATGTACAGGCTGATGTTGTTGTACTCGATCTGCAAATACATTGAACCTATACAGCGTACTTGCGCATGAAAGTAGATGGTTTAACATTGCAGAGGTTTTATGACTATAAAGGCTATCATATACACGTTTTGAATTTTGCCAAAAGATTTTCATAAGGGATCTCTTTCATTAGATTTTTGTTTATGTAGAATTTATAAAATGTACTTTTCTCGAATATCGATTGCGATATTCAACTTAGATGCGAAGTACAAGTTTTGTTTCCACTCATATATAACATACACCCCTCCACCCCCCCCCCCCCCCCCCCATATTCTTTATTGTTAGAAGTCCTTTATTAAATTTCTGTTCTCAACTCCATACTAAAGGTAAAAAAAAACAGTCGATAAACCAATTGGGACGAAAAAACTGCACGAATAATCCCGTTTATGTTTTTCATCATTGATACTTCTGCTTTATATTAGTTTAGCTCAAGTAATACAATATTCAATTATTGACCAGAAATAATGAAGTGTCTCTCGATGGCTCCCTTCAGTCTGGGCTCTCAAGTTTACCTAGTGCCCATATAAAAGGCAAATGACATCGGAATAACAAGTAATATAATGAAAATAGACAACCGGTCAGTGCTCGTAGTCCATCAAGATAATCTCATTTATCATACAAGTATCGATTTACTTCTTGTAGGAAAATGAAGGAATATTAGATTATGTGTCGGTGATAAATCGAACTACTTTCCTGCCTACTTCCGCCCAATTGCTGACACTCTTCCATTATAATCGCACCCTATGCAACACAGAGCCGAACAGTTTCAATCTTAAGGCCTTTTAGTTAAAACCTGATAAACTGTAGGACACTATTTATTGTGAATGTATTTCAGATCGTTTTCCGATAAATCTGAATGTTCAAGTAAGAAATTTTAAGATTTGCCATTTGATTGTCCGAGACAGAATGTCTCAGTCGGTCAGGTGGTAAGTCTTAGAATGTAGAGTTTGAATTGATATGATATTATTAGTTTGCTGGATAAGGCCTTAAGACTATATTGAGCCAAACCTGTTTCATGATTTATATGGTAACAGTATCTCACAAACTATCAAGAAGCCCTGATTTTTATTTTTATCTTTGTAGTCCGAAATAGGATCTACAATGTCTCGGCATCAAAAGGACCATGTGGTTTAAATTCCAAAGAACAAATGTCGTTCTCGTCATAATTCTTGGAAAACTGGATAAAAGAAACTGCACAAAGTAGCGGACAGTAGCGACTGTTGTTATATGCGGCAATGAAGTCGAGAGTATCTAAAATTGTCATATGCTTCCTAAGGGTCCAATTGAGGTGGACATTCGTCTCCAATTACGTCCTAATGGCCAAGCTGGACCTAATTACATTACTGTTGCCAATAAGGCATGGAAATGAACAGACTAATGTACTTGACCATGTACATAACAATGACAGTTTTCTCGCTCTTGAGTGTTATTTATCACTTTTTTCTCGGTTTGTGTTCACGTGTACATACACGTTGACAATACATAATTATATCATATAATTATATATCATATAATGGCTCATGATACACTCAAAATATTGTGCTGTGTAGAGATCATTGTTATATGCGAATCTGTAGTAAGACAAGACCCAGCCTCCAAGTTGGTAAAGTTATGCCCAGAACCCGGGGATTACGTGTCTGAATCCTGGCTTGACCGAATCTCTGTTACTAGGTTGATTGGCATTAGTTGAAACAAGTGACACCCATAACCCTCAGCTAAATAATGCATGGGCAGTCAGCGAAAGAAATTGGTTTGAAAGAATGCTCTGAGTAGTGACAGTAACAAAGATACCAAGTAGGTGTATGGATAGGAGCATAGGATGACGTACTAAAACTGAAATAATACTCAGACACCAAGCATATAAGCTAGGATTCTTAGCTAACCTACCATACTTATCGTATATATGCCTGAAAACTTTATGGTTGGCTGTATAGATATTATATTCTTTTTTATTAGCTCTATATCAAAGAGCAATAGCAAAATAAGCCTCTTCAGTCTCAAGCATGTTGAAAGCAGCACAGGGGACTGTCACACAGTCACACATCAGAACGATCTCTGCCGAAGTACGATAACCATAATGGTGCTAGGCGTCATCAGTTGAAGCAGATGTTTTGTTGTCTCAAAGCTCAAAATCTAGGCTGTTATTCACCATCCAATCTAAACTGCATTCTTAGGCCCATTTTAAATTTAGAGAGTAACGGATTTTCTGATTGGCTTAACCATTTGGGTTAGCCAATCAGAATTTGTATTACTTTCAACTTTTGAAAGGTCTTGTAAATTAGATAAAGACCGTTCACAAGAACGGTTGGTACTTATTCCAAGAGTAAATGAGCTCTTTCTTTAATTATCTTGACCCACTTAACATTTTCGATATTTTTGAAATAATTCTTAAAAAGGTAGAGAGGGTGTAGACCAGAGATACTATATTCAAAAATAGACTAAAACAATTTTAGTTCTTGCTTTTAAAACTAGCTATCTGATTGGCCGAGTAAGAAACACCTACGCAAAATCTGGGTTGTCTAGGAATATGATATTAGGAAAATATTTAAATAATATTTGGGTAGCCTACATGTACCAAGCGACTTTCTTCCTATCATGTCGACGGCTGATTTTCGAGACAAAGATGGACAAAAAGTTTTCACCAACACGTACAGATCAAGTGCAGCTCGTTAAAAAATCAAACAGTGTCGATAATTGATTCCGGAAGGGAAGCAGGGATAATCGGAAAGAAACGTGACTGTTCGGCTCTAAAACCTTAGCTAAACACAACAAATCGGAGCTTACACCGTTGGAATTCTCAATTAACTGGGATGAACCTGTGGCTTTTCTGGTTTTGCAAGATATCTAAAGGCAAAGTTGCGCATTGGGGGACATAAAGTGGCTTTGAAGGAAGAATTCGTGAAGAATTGTTTGACATTACAACGGAAAAATCGGCCTCATTTGGTAAGAAAACGACTTAGTAGAGAACCGGACACAATCGTGCACATCCATGTGCCGTTGTCGTGATACATCGTGTAATACCGTGGGCTAAAAATCTTACGTCTCTTATTTTGCTCAAATCCGCTGTCGAACTTAGTTTCTGACTCATGTTGAGTTCTTTTTTTGGGACACATTTGAATAACATAAACAGACGGTGGTAGCATTCTCAAACCCTGAGTTGACACAGCGTTTCAGACTCAACTAAGCATAAGAAATAGACTTGACTCTGTTAACATACTTAAGTTCATTATTTTGACGAGTTCAGTTTGAAACGCTGGGTCAACTCAGGATTTGAGAGCATTAAGTACTAAAGTTTGTTAATGTTAGTGAAATGTGTCTCGAATAACGAACTCAGCTGAAGTCTGAACCCGAGTCCGATAGCGAATTTTTTGAGACCGGGCCCTTGTCAACAAACGTCCACAGCGGCATGGCACTGTTGTTCACTGTAGATAATCGACAGTCCAACCGTGACGTTGTTAACCTTAATCCCACTGTGCAGGCTATAGATGCCTCGATGGACCGGCCTGCGAGAAAACTAGAGTGATCGTAAATGCCATTTTCACTGACCTTGGAGAATCGCACTCCGATTTATTCGCAGATGACCCGTGATTGTAAAATGTTTAATTTAACGGCCTGAACCAGATACGGTTTTTTCCTTGCGCGAAAACGTTTATTTTGGTGTCACTTTTGGAGTTTCTGGGACAATCCGTATAGTAGAGCCACTGTATGACAAAAAAAAAAAATAAATAAAATAACGGACAGCAACGTACACCCATCACAGTTGTCATACTAAAAAGGGTTTTAGTGCTTCTAATATCACAGCCGAATATTTTCGTGCTTTGATGAAAATTGTATGATTGATTGATTTTATGGTGTTTAACGTCGTTTTCAACATTATTTCAGCTATATCACGGGATTTGATGAAAAGAAACGAGCGTAAGCAAATAAAAGTAGTCCATGAACACGATGATGTTCTACCCTAGAGTACACAGGTGAAATTGTAATTCTACATAGACTACATAGGTGATAAGAAAAACGTGTATTCTGTTGTATACGTAATTCAGGTAAAGTCCGTAAATTACACACTAAATACTGGAATCATGATTGTTTTACCAAAGCTGCTATTCCATACAAACCGACCTTACATGTTGCTCTTTGCGCACTGATGTACGGTAAATTATTTTCTGTCCTGTTGCCCTGGGACGAATAAATCTATCATGACGAAAGCATACATGTATAATGATGTTTCAGACAAAATGAGGAATCTCAAAAACTGGTAGATAATGACGTGACGACTTTACATTTCCGAGGTTGTAATGTTGGGATACATTTTGTTGAGAGCTGTTGGCCATCGTCTTCCAGGTCATTGAACACTGAAACAGTTTCTTCATGTGTTGTGTTTAATTTCAAAATATTCTAAGTTTTTCTACGGCATGTGCTCATATATTATGTCTATATACATGGGAAAGTTAGAGGTTGAAAAAGTAATTATTCAAAACTGCATAAATACCACTGGCACAAAAAACACTGAAGGATATTCATTAAAAAAAAACGACCGCAAGAATACGGAGACCGACACTGGTCTTCTTCAGTATATATGTATCATTACTAGTAGAACCTTGGAGGTAAATCACATCGAGACTGCTGAATTCTGTACTGTAACATATTGTCAGACTCTCCCGTTCCTACGCTTTGTCTACAAATGTTTTCAGTTCGTACGAGGCTGAAATTTTGTCGTCTGGTACAAAAAAAAAAAACCGTAAGAATACAGAGGCTTAATCAATCTAGGTCCCCGATTTAAATAAATATAATCAACTATTCCCAGTCTTTTGCCTCGGAGTAAATAAATCTAGTATAACGACAATAGATAACAATGTCTTAGGCAGATTTACGACAACACGAGGAATATTAAAGCATCGTAAATAATCGCGTGGCAACTTTCCATTACCGAGGGTTATTGTACCACAAATGAAACTGTTATGGGAAACTGCATGTGGTCGACGAATTTATCTCCGCTACAATAAATAGTTCTTGTTGAATCTCTATCTGTAGATCTGAAATATCAATACCGTGTTTTTATTTTTGCTCGTACTCAAACACTTAAGATTACCCACAGAGATGCCAGGAACCATTTCACCTGCGTCTTCGGATAGTGAAGATTGACTGTCGTTTAACCCTCCCATGCTAAATAAGTGACATGAAACTTTTCAAGCTTTTCAAGTAAATAACCAATTCTGCTGTTTCGAAGGAATGTTTTGGGGAAAGGTGTCTCCTTATCGGACAGTGTAGAACTAAGATCAGACTGCACGTTCTGTGCAGTCTGATCTTGATCTACACTGTCCGTTAGAGGACCTTGAGTCGCGCTTAGCAGCTTAAGCCTTAAGTTCTTTCTGATATTTTTGTGTTGTCCGGTATTTTTTAAAATATTGTCAAGGAAGGTACGAACGTTTCGGTACAACAGGTATGTTATTTTACTGATTGGAATTGGCATTTTCAGTGATTAGGCCGTACGGAAGAGCAAGTATGGGACAGATTTCTGAAAAGAATTCCTTAACTTGATCACAAGTAAGGAAAGTATCTAATGGTATATTTCCCAAACGACACGTTTTGGGTTGTTCTAAATTGAAGACGTCTGCAGCTGACATTTTCAGAATTGATTCAAATGAGCTGAAGTTCTCTAGTAGGGTTGAAAACATTGTAGGGAATGAAGAAAATACTGGTTTCCAGCATTCTATACCATTTCCCACAATGTTTTCTAACGTGTGTTTATCAGGGTTGTTGAATAAATCTACTACACGGGACAGTGTGGTAAAAGGTGAACTTTTATGTACTCATCACTGAAAATTGAACATATTCAAAATGTTTGAAACTTCTGAATCGTTCTATTGGATTATTTTATTATGTAGTAACTTTTTTTAAAATTTTTCTAAGAATGAGAAATTTCTGTATTTTATGCTTATTTTAACCTGTTGTGGCTTTTAGACACTACGCATGCGCAAAGCATGCGCAAACGATGTGTCTTCCTCTTTTTTTCACCCCTCAAAATGACATGCTTTTTCATGACAAACTCAGATTCGTTTCTTCACAAAGCCCGATATCATGTTCCAAAATGTTTTTTATTTACCTGTATTTCACTCGGTCAAATTTTCTTAAGAAACAAAGTGGTCTGCTAGAAGTAATGTTAAGTGTACTTAGTAATCACAAAGGCACTATCCATTTACCAAACAGCTAGACTACGGAGATCGAATCACGGCAAGAAGCCTCTCCAGTTTGACCATGATACATAGGTTTGGGACATGACCGAATCCCTATCTGCCTATAAATTATCGGCCTTTTCTCTTTTCGTCTGACATATTTCTATCTATCATCATAATCCATTGGCTGACAATGGTCTTATTAAGTCAGTACCTTCAGTCCCTCTGAAACAAAATTACGGCCGACTGACTTTGAAAAGATCTTTGTAAAATATGAACAGTCAACATGAGGTGAGGGTTTGATACAGAAATTAATGTGAAAACATTGTGTGAAAAGGATAAATTGCTCGCTACAAGCATTTTTTACTTTTGCCACAATGTTTACAAGATTGGACTGCAGCAACAAGGATAGAGCCGTTTGGAAGCAGTAATGCGTTCACACTTCACTTGCCAGATCAGTGAACTTGATAAGAAAAAGGACATATCTGTTCGATTTTCAAGATTCTTTTTATGTACAACGTCCTGAAATATCGTACTTTGTAGACTCAAGATCGGACCAAACGACCTGAGCGGTCTAATCTTGGAGATCTACACTTTAAGTTAACTCTTCACCAAAGGGCAAGATCTTAGACTTGTCCAAATTGAAAACATTTGCAGACGACAAAATAGATGTGACTCACAAATTGAAATTTGCTTTGGGAAGGGCAGAAAACATTGCAGGGAAATGAGAAAATGCTGGTGACCTGAGCAGTCTACTCTTGCAGATCTACACTTTAAGTTAACCAAAAGGCAAAATCTAAGACTTGTCCACATTGAAAACATTTGCAGACAAAATAGATGTGACTCACAAACTGAAATTTGCTTTGGGAAGGGCAGAAAATATTGTAGGGAAAATGAGAAAATGCTGGTAACCAGCATTTTCTCATTTCACCACAATATTTTCAAAAGCTGTCTTTCTCAGGGTCAATGAAAATCGGAATGGTATGGCAAAGGATGAAAGTACCTTAAGTAGCGTTGTAAGAGTTAAAGGAATAACTCACACGATAGATCATAGGCATACATAGATCCAAGAAAATGAACTGGTTAAGCTTGACGAATTTGGTTCATCTTTTACTCAACCATTCCATTTCTTTTTCTCCACCATGAAAGAGAGGGCGTTTGAAAACATTCTGAGAAAAGGAGGAAATGTAGGTAGCTAACATTTTCCTCTTTTCCACAATGCTTTCTACCGTTTCAAAGACATATCAAGCCGTTTAAATATCGAAGAGTATAAGATGCTATTGTCTGGTCAAGAGTTAATCTTGGCGGACGAAGGAATATACTAATAAGGAAACTATTCCAAATCGTGTTGGCTTGAAGGAGAACCATTCACGGCCTTAAGAGGTAAGACCCGCTGCTTTAACTCTTTACCAGACAATCCCAGGTAACGACTTGTTAAAAGAAGCTTTTAAAAAACATTGTTGGAAAAGGAGAAAATGCTGGTAACCAGCATTTTCTCCTTATCCCACAATGTTTTTCTACTCTATCAGGGGCAAATTCCGCGATTTGAATCGCCTTTAATGTTTTGTCTTGAAATACTTTCAACTTGGACATGTCTAAAATTCTGTCGTTTGGTAGGGAGTTTTCTCATCCGTCGACAAAACTTTGGCATCGTCTATTTGAACGAATTTGCGGACGTCATTTCAAGAGTGCCTGAACTGGAAGGATGTATGTTTGAAAGAGTTGAAAACAGTGTCGGAAAAACATAAAAATACTTGTTATCGGCATATATCCGTTTTAATATATTTTTTTCAAAAGTCTTCTTTCTGAGTGTCGTTAAAACTCGGGATTGTTTGGTTAAGGGTTAATTATTTGGGTGTGCGACATTTCGTCAAAAACCACGCCGAAAACGACCCCTGGCCCTGACCCTTACCCTAACCCAGACGAATTTTGGCTCAAATCTTCCTCCCAGACAGAGCTTTTCATGAAATAAATCTAGGAATTTAGCAATCGGTATTTTAAAACATACATGGATTTCGACGAAACACACTTTCGACGAAATGTCGTGCACCGAAATATTTTTTGCTATTAATAGAACATGAAATCTATAAATTCTAAGTCGATTTTGCGGAATCGTTTGCGATAGGTCAGCTGGTAACTACAGGACCAGTACCCTGTTTTTTTTTTAGATCGAACCCCAACCAAATTCAAATCGAAGATCGTCATTTTCGTTTTACCAGATTATCCCATTTTTCAGCATAGCTATATAAGATAACTTTTGACCTACCTCTTGCTATAAGTCTCGAATGAACAAGTAGAAATATGAACTGGTATAAAAGAAAAATATGTCTATATGTTTATTCTTCAGGCCTTTTTGCGTGTCCATTTATAATTCCAATATACCAGGGTTGCTACCTCAAATCGATACCAAGCGGGGCTTTTTCAAAACCTTACCAAAAAGGATTTGATATGGAATAGGCTTTTTGTTTATACTTTTTGGTAATTTGATATTTCTGTGAATTTACCTATAGCCCATTACTGTACATTCTACCATTTTTAGCAACGACTGCACCTTTTCCGAAGATGAGTTTTGATCAATATCTAATCTTGAAAAACATATGAACCATGCTCTGTGAAAAGGGGACTTAATGCATCTGCGAAAAGTATCGGCCCAGGTCAGCCTGCGCAGTCCGCGCAGGCTGACCTGGGCCGAAACTTTTCGCAATTGGTCAGTTTCCTGTATGTCTAAGGACCAGTGTACCCCATGATTCTGTAGGCTGTTATACAAAACGGATTTTAGGGACGTAATATACTGCGACGACTTGCTAGGTACGATGCATCACGGAGATGCATTAAACCTCCTTTTCACAGAGCACGGCTCATATCTGATTGAAAATTTCACTTTTCAGCAATTTGCAAAACAATGCGAAAAAAGAAGCAATTGCTGGCATGCGTACTTTTTATTATTTCTCTTCATATTGAACCGCAAAAGAGTTTCAATATACACATTCCGGTATCAAGATCGTCTTTGTCAGTAATAAGTCTCGATGACCTTTTTAGAGGTAAAAGTAATCTGTTCTATATTGATTGATTGATTGATCGAGTGGTGTTTTACGCCGCTTTCAACAATATTTCAGTCATATCACGGCGACAGCTCACACATTCACGTTTTTCCTGGATTCTACCAGTGCTAGGCTAGGGCTCTGAAGTGTCTTGCCCAAGGACCCTCCAACGAAGCGCCCAATGGATCCAGTGA
Source organism: Tridacna gigas (assembly GCA_945859785.2). NCBI lineage: Eukaryota > Metazoa > Mollusca > Bivalvia > Cardiida > Cardiidae > Tridacna > Tridacna gigas. The sequence continues at coordinate 37,424,696 of OX244029.2, forward strand.
GACTCGAGCAAGCCCGGGGCCTCCAGGTCACGAGTCCTACACTTTAGCAATAGGCCACGCGGGACCCCGGTCTCTGTTCTGTACAGTAATGGGTTCAATAACTAAATGAATATCTTGTTGAATCCACCATTCATAACTTATGACGGCCCTTTATCAGTAAATAATTACACGGAAATTACAAATACGAAAACTGACCGAAAACACGATTACAAGAACGGAACTAATATCCCTGGGGACTCCTATGTTTCAATTTGTATTGAGTGAGGGTCACGTTCTTATCCAATGGGGTTAATAAGAAAATGAGCCATGCCCTGGCAAAAGGGGGCTTAATGCACCTCCGTGATCCATGATACCAATCAAGCCATCACATTCTTATGGATGCATAATAGCTACTTTTTTAACAATCATGAGGTAGACTGATCCTTTGCATACAGAAAATTGACCAATAGCGAAAAGTTTCGGCCCAGGTCAGCCTGCGCGGATTGCGCAGGCTGGCCTGGGTCGATACTTTTCGCAAATGCATTAAGCCCCCTTTTCACAGAGCATGGCTCAAATGTTTAACTCTCTTCTTGCGTCCAGCAGCTTGTAATGTTCGATGCGGAGGGTGCAGACTCAAATTAGCCTGGAAGACCGTATTGTCTTATTTTGGTTTTAACTTTTCAATACCTAATTATTGATTGATTGTATGTTGTTTAACGCCGTTTTCAACATTATTTCAGTTATATCACGGCGGCCAGTGCGCCTATCCATGCTTTCCTGGAGTTTCTTTCACCAGTACTCCGCACAATATTCTTTCCAAGCCACTGGCTGCTTTCCAAAATAACCATCATCGAAACAATGATCAGCGGTGAGAGAGGAATGAATCCTGTCGCGACGACTACCATCAATCCTCGGAAAGAAATTGGCCAAGCCGGGGATCGAACCAGCGACCTCCTGTTTTCAAGTCCTGTACGCTACCGACTGAGCTATGAGGGCTTGGCAATAACATCTAATTAATCAATATAAATATGCGAATCCCACATGGCGGTTGGTTTGTTTCTTTATTGCAACGCATCTACATCTGCTGGTGGCTTTTTTGCGTTATGCTGCACGCTGTTTTTGAAATATTTTGACAAAAGCCAAATTCCATGTAAAATAAAGAAATATGTCGACAAGATATACGAAATATATGTTGTACCCTTCTCTTTATTGTATCATACAATGTCATGTTTCTTACTGATTGATTGGTTAGTTGATCGATCGATCGATCGATCGATGACGGACGGACGAACTGACAGATTGATTGACTGACTGACTGACTGACTGATTGATTGATTGATTAAATGGTTGATTGGTCGATTGATTGATTGACCCATTGAGTGAGCGAGCGAGCGAGTGAGTGAGTAAGTGAGTGAGTGAGTGACGGACCGACCGACAATCAGTTTTACATTTGAAGGAAAATAGAATTGCATTTGGAAAGGGCTGTCGGAAACATTGCTTGAAAAGAAGTTACTGTTCTTGTTATTAGCAATTGTTCCTTGACCATGATGGTTTTCAAAAGCTGCAAGAGAGAAGTTTAACAAATAGACAGCTGAGTACGACTAAATAAGCACCTAAGAACAGTGTAGATTCAGATCAGACAACACAGACAGCGCAGTCTCATATTTGACCTACACTGTTCGATACGTTGAGATTTACTAGCAAGAATAACTTGAAAAACAAAATCTGGAGATTTTCTATTAGTTTATATAGCAGGTTAAGGACAGAAAAGTAGCATGTGCAGCAGAAATCTGTCAAATAACATAGACTGCACGTCAGTCATGAAATCAACGAGCATTCAATCCATCAACTCTTAACCTGCTAAATAAGTGAAATAAAACTTTCAAGTCGACAGGAAAAAATGCTATTTCAAAAAGTTTTTTTTTTTTCTTTGAGGCGGGGGGGGGGGGGGCAATATCTTCTTAGCGGACAGTGTAGATCCAAGATCAGACTGCACGTTTTGTACAGTCCGATCTTGATCTACACTGTCAGCAAAGGGAGTCGCGCTTAGCAGCCTAAGGGTTAAGAACTTCAATGGAAAGATTGTCACATCTTTTTTCTATCCCTATTAATATCAGTTCGTCGCCTGTTTTTTTGTTCAGATCTGTCTTTTTTTCATAGACTGACGTGTTAACCCTTTACCATATAATCCCGACTTTTTACGGCCCTGAGAAAGAAGCCTTTTGAAAACATTGTGGGAAAAGGAGAAAATGCTGGTATCCAGCATTTTCTCCTTTTCCTACAGTGATTTCTACCCTTTCTACTTTTAATTTTTCACTCACTTTTATTTAGTCGTCTGCAAATGATTTCAATTCGGACAAGTCTTGAATTCTGTCGTTTGGTAAAGAGTTAAGAAACTACATAGAAAATTATCGAAAAAATAGTGTTTTAGACAGATGTTTTCTATGAGTATTCAAAGTTTACAGGACTTTTTTGTAGATTATTATACATCAACAGTTCTCAAACGGTTGATCTTTTTTTTTACATTTAAAACACATAAACCTGCAGAATGAAATGTAGTCGCGAGTGGCTTTAATACTTCGATCGGGTTCATTTTATTCTCTAGAAAATCTGATAGTACATCTATCTCTTAAAAATAGAATTGTAGTAATTTATTTTCTGGCAAACAGTGAAAGTCAAGATGAGACTCAACAAGACGTTCTCTCTAATCTTGGATCTACGCTGTCCGATATAATGTGAGACGCAACCAGACCTGAGTTTGTAATTCTTGATTCTTGTCTACTGACTGAAAATGTCGCTTTATTAAGGTAACAGTCAAACAGTACACTTTTCCATCAATTTTGTGAAATATTTATTCTAAACCTTGTCATTTCGTGTTTCTATTTCAGCAACGCCCAGTTAAGCATTCGTGCTGTGTGTCATTATGCAGAGACATGCACTGGAAAAGCCTGATCTTATCTCTCCTGATCTATGGATGTCTTGGTGCTATTGCGTGGTGTCGCCTTGCTGTTATAACCACTGTCGTTGTCTACTATAGCAGATATTCTCCATCACAGGAAGTGAGCCAAAGTAACCCCTGCGCGGATGGATACATTTACATTCCAATAGCATTTGTGATACTTCTTTATCTAGTGTATCTTGTTGAATGTTGGCACTGTCACACCAGACTGGAATTAAAACATAAAGTGGATGTCCAGACAGTATACCATAAAATGCGCCAAATGAGAGAAGCGTGGCCTATTGTATGGTGGAAAGCTATATGTTATCATTATGTACGTCGAACTAGACAGGTTACACGCTATAGAAACGGTGATGCCTTTACTTCTACTCAGGTTTATTACGAAAGGGTTAATTCCCATACATCAGGGTGTGCTTTCAACTTCACCAATTGCGGCGTTAAAGATACCACTAAAGCTATTATTGGGCTTGAAGATTACCCTGCCACAAAAGTACGTTTCTCAAAGAGTTATTCTTTTATGCACCCGGATGCGAAATACGAATTTGATGACCAAAGAAATCAGTTTTTCGTCGAAAATGAACGTCGAGATGACTACATGGAAACCAGAGAAGGGATGGATCTTTTAAATGTGAATTTTAAAGAATACATGATAGCATTTAAAGATCCTGACAATTTGCCTTGGTACGTGTCTAATGTTATTTTTTGGATAGCTTCCTTTCTGCTTTTATCATGGCCTTTACGAGTTATCATTGAATACAAGACAGCTTACCTACATTACCATGTGCACAAAGTTTTCGGTAGTAATTATGCAAATGCGGATCAACAAGGAAATGGAGAGATAACCAGAGTGAATACAGTATCCAGTGCCGACCTTGAGATGGTCATTCGTAATAATTTCACTATAGTACCGAGTTATTCCGAAGCAGTTCTGATGGACATCAATGCTACAAGTTCACATACATTACATGATGCAAATGCTAACGTAACGTCGCCTGCACTTGGGCCAACACGAAGCATTACGTGGAATGATATCTCCGCTAGCACCAGCAGTGGATATATTCGTGGGTTCTTTTCAAATCACAATCTACCCAGTAATGCTCCACACTACAATAGTTGTACCTTAACGAACGATGAACGAATCGGATCAAACCCAGTAACACCGCAAAGTGCTCTAAGAAATATATTTCGCTCACCGTGGAATAGAAAAAGAAGAACAAATTTGCACAGAGAGAATACAAGAAAAACAATGTTTCTGTTATCTAGTCCAGATTCAATAGATGAGTTTTCTGTCAGAGTTGACGAACAACTAGACTCTGCTCATGTTTCGCGTAATCATTCCTCAGACGAAATAGCGTCAGCTCTCAAAAATCAACGCACTTCCACAGGTAAAGGGCCAATATCCTCGTACTCCCTTGTCAGTAACCATGGTTCCCAGTGTACGTTACGACCGTTGCCATCAACCTCTGCCGACTGTGATATGAATAGTGCTTTTGCCTCTTCTGTGAGCTCAGACTCTCAAAGAATTTCAAGGAAGGAAGAGGTAGACTCAAATACTAGTAATCATGGCGTCGCTGGTAACAAGCCAGCGCGTCCAGACTCAATTCTAAAACTTCCAAAAACAAAACCAGTTAACTTGTTAAGTATTTCTTTTCAGAAACCAGATATTGCGTCTTGCAGATCTCCCAATGGCAGACCGTCTGTGTTTATTAAAAGTAATCTGCCAAATGTGCCGATAAGTAGTATACTGTCAGAGAAGTCTCCCGTGACCGACACTTGGTGTCTACGTACTCCTTCCTCGCCGCCTTGTTATGAAGATGCTTTAAGTATGCCTCAAGCTTCCAATAATGCTGATCAACCTGTCAGGTCAGGTGACCCCTCAGAAACAAGCCAACTTCTAACACGTAATGAAAGTCAACCGAAACGGTATAACACAATTATGGAAACATCTTTGTAACACTATTTTGATCAGGATAGTTTGAATTTTGATAAATTTGAAAGAGAAAACCCGAAGAAGTAATTTCATACTCATACTTCATGTACCCTGTTGATTCATACACATGCTCTGGCAAAAGGGGACTTAATGCATCTCTGAAATGCATCGAATCAAGTAAAACATCACATAATTAGGGATCCATAAAACCTACTTTGTCTAACAAGCGACTGAAGGAAGCATAAGGTAGACTGGTCCTTTGACACGCAGAAATTTGATCGATAGCAAAAAGGTTCGACTCAGGTCAGCCTGCACGGACTGCACAGGCTAACATGGGTCGATACTTTTTGCAAATGCATTTGCCCCCTTTTCACAGAGCACAGCTCACATTCTTATGTGCGGTTCAATTTCTTACAATGGCTGAGCTTCACTAAGGTTAACTTAACCAGCTACTGTCTAAACACGACTTTTAGCTTTCCGGAAGTTGACGGCTTTGGAAGTTTTAACGGAGGAGCGGAGGATCGGTGCAATTGCCTCTTTCCTACATTAAGATTAAAAATCAACAGTGTTCCTTCATAAGCAAATGTTGCTATTTCTATTTTTGACCAGCGTAGCTAGTCTATAGGCATCAAGATTGACCTAGATTCAAAACCCCACAGTTGCCAAATACTGCCACACAGAAAACACTTCTTTCTGTTAGAAATCTTAATTCTGTTATACATGACAATTTAGACATAAACCACTCTCTACCTCTCTGATTTGAACATGTCGTCTTACAAGGTAATAAACTGAACAAGATGTCATTTATAAGGTACAAGATCTTTGCTTATATGTAAATTGAGTGACCTATGCAAAGCAGAGAATAACTTATTCCTACACAACTGTAACATTATGAATGAATCTGTTAATAGATACACCTAGGTTAACATGTAGCAAATCCTAGCTATATCAACCCCACTGGACAGGGAACCTTTGTCATTCCTTCAGTCATTCATTATTTAGATCATTGTGTACTGTTAAACTATTATGTTAAACTGTTATTCTATTAACCTTTTACCAAACAATCCCAAGTTTTAACGATACTGGGGAAGGGTCCCTTTGTAAACATTGTGGGAAAAGGAGAAAATGCTGGTAACCATCATTTTCTCCTTTTCCCACATTGTTTTCTGCCCTTCTGGAATCATGTTTCATCAGTTCAGCCACATTTAATTCATGGTCTGCAACAGCTTTGAATGTGGACCGATGTAAAATTTTTCGTTTTGTAAGGAGAGTTAAATACATCTTGTGCTATTAGATATTGACTAATTGACTGCATGGTGTTTAACGCCGTTTTCAACATTATTTCAGTGATATTGCGGCGGCCAAAGCACCTGTCCATTCTTTCCTCGAGTTTCTTTTACCAGCACTACCGCGATTCAATGACCTTTTGCAGACAATGTGTGCAGTCTGATCTTGGATCTACATTGTCCGATAAGAGGATAGATTTTCTCCAAAGTGTAACTGTGAAAGAGCAGTATCAATATTCAGATGTTTACCATCAGCTTGAAAGTTTCATTCAACATTTTTAGCAGGTTAAGGGTTAACCTTAAACTGGATTATAGTTAACCAATAGTACATATAGCCCCGGCAGTTCAGTCGGTAGCATACAGGACTTGAGAACAGGAGGTCGCTGGTTTGACCCTCAACAAATTTCTTTCCGAGGATTGATGATAGTCATTGCAACAGGATTCATTTCTCGCTCAAGTTTCGACGATGGTTATGTGGGAAAGGAGCCAGTGGCTTGGAAAAAATATTGTGCGGAGTTCTGGTAAAAGAAACTCCAGGAAAGCATGGATATGTGCACTAGCCACCGCTACATAACTGAAATAATGTTGAAAACAGGGTTAATAAACACCATACAATCAATCAATCAATCAAACAATCAAATTCGCTAGTCTGTCAGTACTTTCAGTACTTTGATTTTTTTTGCCATACAAACTTGACCGTATCGGCCAGTGTAGATCAATGATCAGCCTACGCGTTTTGTGCAGTCTGATCTTGACCAGCGCTGATCGCCAAGGCGCATTTAGTCGTGTTTAGCTGCTTCAGTGATTATTTCAATGTTTCCCAATTGTAGCACAGGTTTCATCTTCCAAAACAGCATGGTGAAAAAATATCTGAAAATGTTTATTTTTGTATCAGTTTGCTATGTATAATTCTCATATAAATTAAATTATGAGTAATCATTATTCTCGTTTGTTGTTTGAATGTATTCACGCCGCCTTTACCAGGGTATCAGTCACACAATGGCGACAGCTCCCTTATATATATGAGTCATGCTCTGTGAAAAGGGGGCTTAACTCTTTACCACACAATCCCGACTTTTAACGACCCTGAGGAAGAAGCCTTTTGAAAACATTTTGAGAAAAGGAGAACATGCTGGGAACCAACATTTTCTCCTTTTCTCACAATGTTTTCTACCCTATCAAAAAAAAAAAAAAAAAAAAAAAAGTTGCACCATTTGAGCCACACTGAAATTGTCGCCTGCAAATGCTTTCAATTTGGACAAGGCTGAAATTTTGTCGTCTGGTAAAGGGTTAAAAGCATCTGCGAAAAGTATCGACCAAGGTCAGCCTATTGGCCAATTATCTGCGTGTCCAAGGACCAGTTTTACTTCATGATTAGGTTGGTTGTTAGACAAAGTGGATTTTATGGATTCATTATTATGTGATGTTTTTCTGGGTGTCATGGATCACTGAGATGCATTAAGCCCTCTTTTTGCCAGAGCAAGGTTTATTTATGAGTGCCATGCTCTGTGAAAAGGGGGCTTAATGCATCTGCGAAAAGTATCGACCAAATCAGCCTGCGCAGTCCGCGCAGGCTGACCTGAGCCGAAACTTTTCGCTTTTGGTCATTTTTCTGCATGTCAAAGGACCAGTCTACCTCATGATTCAGTCGGTTGTTAAACAAAATGGATTCAGTAGATTCATAATTGTGATGCCTTGCTTGGTACAATGCATCGCGGAGATGCATTAAGCCCCCTTTTGCCAGAGCTTAGCTCATATCTTTCATGGGTCCAAGCAGTGATTGTCTGAGGACTTTTCCAAGTAACCAGCGCGCCCAGCTGGAAACGAGCCCAGGATTTTCTGAATACAGATCCAACAACTCAACCCATGAGTCATGGAGGACCATTTTATATAACTTGGTCTGGTACAAAACCAAGGATCATTCTAAACTATTTTTGCGCGTTTTCTTCACTGGGAAACACGTTACGGTATACGAGACAAATGACAGTTAAAGCAGGCAATAAGGATTACCAGTGTCTTTTCAAAATAAATTAAAAACGATCAGCAGCCGATGGAATAAAACAAAGTAGGTACTGGTAAAAACAAGAGGCGTCAATAATAAGAAACTGTAAGTGCTTGGTGATTTCCCAGGGGAGCAGGCGTTACAAAGCAGTCACCATAAACACGTACTTAAACTCAGGGGCCCTTAGGACAAAGTTGTGTGCTTTTGCGGACATTGTAAATCTAGATCAGACCGCACAGAACATGCAGCCGAATATTTGATCTACAGTGTCCGATGTTATTTTGTGGGATATACATGCACTATCCAAGACGGTCTCCTGAAGTAGCAAAAATTAAGCTTTTTTTTTTTTTAAATTCCTTTTATTTTATTTAGAAGTCTGTAGATTGACGGAAATTTGTCTGTTTAATTCTATGTACTTTTTAAGCCCAACCCATAGAAATGATGTGTTGAATTTACAACAAAGACAACAGGGTACGAAGTTAATCAAAGCGCTGACAATATGGAGAGTTATGTTTTTCATTCATCAAGAATAGATCGTTCACAAATAAAATGAAATCTATTTCCGAAGATTTTTTGACGATGCGGTGAACGAACAGAACTGCAATGTCTAACGTACGACCTTAGTTGCTGGCTTACATTTTGTCGCCACAGTATAATTTGTTGAAGGTAATCTGTCTTCTACTTCCGCTTTCATACAGCTGCAACAGCAGTTTAAAGCTTTACGATAGGAATTGTTTAAATGTTTAATTCAATTTCATTACTGAGCCATGATCTGTGAAAAGGTTGCTTAATGCATCTGAAGAAAATGTCGACCAAGGTCAGCCTGTGCAGTCTGCGCAGGCTGATCCGGGCAGATTTTTTTCTGCTTGTCAATTTTTTGCATGTCAAGAGACCAGTGTACTACATGCTTTAGTCGGCAATGCTTTGCCTGGCAAGTCATCACATAATTATGAATCCATAATTATGTGATGACTTGCTTGGTATCATGCATCACGGAGATGCATTAAGCCCACTTTTGCCAGAGCGTGGCTCATTTCTTTCTTTTTCTTTAATCTGCAACAAATTTCAAAGTCATGTCACGATGGCGGTTCCATCAACTAATGCCTTGTCCACTTAAAGAGCCAGCTATCGGAGATCGAACCACGATTCCTTGCTTACAAATCCCACCATAACTACTTGACAATCCTTCCTTGGAAGACCCCTACCGCCGTTTAAAATAAACCCGGTACAGTTTTAATGGCTCCTCCAGGCTTCCAGGATATGAGAATAATTTTGCAGGTTTTTTTTTTCAATTTCACTCGCAGCTTTAACTCAAACCTCCTCATGACGTTTTTGCATCTTGCAACAAACCACTTTTGAAAAAAAGTTAGGCCAAAAAAGAAATATCTGCTACATGTATGTTAGAATGTTTCTATATGTTATCATGTTTATGTTTGCTTTAAGATGATTTTCCAGGCATAAAAATTATGTTTTCGACGTCGTCTGCCAAAATTTGCTTCAAAGAGCAACAACCTTAAAAGGGAAGTGTATCGTGGTTTCCTCTAGGACATGTTTTTTGTTTATGTTCTCTTTTCGAAGACATTCTCATTTACTTACTGTAACTCTTTTGTTGCCAACTAAATGGAGCCGACTTTTCTCGAGGTCTATAAGTTTCTTTTACATTTCAATTAAACCTATTCTGGTTAAAGATTAGCATCAGATAACGGACGGTGTAGATCCAAGATCAGACTGCACGTTTTGTGCAGTCTGATCTTGATCTACGCCGTCCGCAAAAGCTATCCAAGGCGATATTAGCAGCGAAAGAATTAATGAATTATGCGCCTTTTAGATTCTATTTTTTATACTTAAACCTATCCAACGCCTAAAGCAACAAACTCTACATATAACAATTACAAAGTTCTTGAATATACCAGTTTGTAATCTTTTTTCAATTCCAAATTCTGTGGTGAACACGGGAAAAACTGATGAAGTTTCAACCATGATATAAACGACTGTACCGAAGGCTATTACAAAGGAAATTGTTGAAACGAATGCAAATGACATTTAAATCACTCTCTTATTTCCCTCGTGAATGAAACCCAGCGCCAGAATCTCTTTGAAGTTTTGTTGTGACTGGTTCACATGCTTTCTTCGAAAGTTGGCACACAGTGTAGATCACGCTGAAAATGAAGTGCAGTCTGATTCTGAATTGAAACGTTTCCAAATTTAGAAATGAGTCGTGCTCTGTGGAACGGGGTTTTAAGAAATAGCAAAGAGTATCGATTCAGGTCAGCTCGCGCGGTCCGCGCAGGCTCACTTGGGTCGAAACTTTTTGCTATTGGTAAATTTTCTGGCTATCAAATGACAAGTCTACCTCATGATTCAGTCAGTTGTTGGACAAACTGGATTTTATGGATCCATAATTATGTGATCACTTACTCCGTATAACGCATCGTAGATATGCATTAACCCTTAGCCAGACAATCCCAAGTTTTAACGACCCGAGAGAAAAAGACTATTGAAAAAATTGTGGGAAAAGGAGAAAATGCTGGTAACCAGCATTTTCTCCTTTTCCCACAATGTTTTCTACCTTTTCAATGACAAATCGAATATTTTGAGTCACATTTAATTTGTTGTCTGCAAATGCTTTCAGTTTGGGCGAGACCAGAATTTTATTGTCTGGTAAAGACTTAAGCCCCCTTTTGTCAGAGCGCCGCTCAAATATTTTGCATTTTCTCATTTCCCTCGTGAATGACATTATCGTTCTGTATTCTCTGAACTTTTGGTGCGACAGTGCAACAGTCGTTTTTTTCTTAACTCAATCATGTCTGTTTATTGATTGATTGAATGGTGTTTTACGTGGTTTTGAACATCATTTCAGTCATATCACGGCGACAGCTCACATATTCATGTATTTTCTGGGTTTCACCAGTACTAGGCGAGGGCTCTGAAGTGTCTTGCCCAAGGACACTCCCACGAAAAACCCAGTGGATCGAGTGAGGCTCGAACCAGGGGCCCCCAGGTCACGAGTCCGACACTTTACCAATGAGCCACGCAGGACCCCAGTAATGTCTGTACTCTCTACCAGGGGACAGACTTTTATCATAAATCATAAATTTATCAATGAAATGCAAGTACCTAGATCGATCTTTTTTTTTTTTCTCAGTACATACGTTTATAACAGTTTTAACCTTTCAGCTCCATATGAAAAATCGAGAATGGCAAAGATTAGGATCAGACTACAAAGTCTGATCTTATATCTACCCTGTCAGTTAGAGTTGAAAATATTTGCAAACGAACAAACTAGATGTGCTGCTAAATAAGTAAAATGAAACTTTCAAGCCGATAGTATGAACCCAAATCTTGCTATATCGAGGGTATTTAGGGGGGAAAATATTTCTTGATCGGACAGTGTAGATCCTACATCAGACTGCACGTTCTGTGCAGTCTTATATTGATCTACACTGTCCGCTTAAGGGCTTTGAGTCGCGCTTAGCAGTCTTAAGGTTAATGGTGTCCGAGAAATGGTCATTACCAAATGACACTTAAAGTATGAAATGTGAAAAAGAGGCTTAATGCATTTGCAAAAAGCATCGACCCATATCAGCCTGCGCAGTCCGCGCAGGCTGATATGGGCCGAAACTTTTCGCCATCTTTAAATTTTCTGCTTGTCAAGGGATAATTTTACCTCATGATTCAGTCGGTTGTTTAACAAAATGGATTCTATGGAGCCATATTTTGGTGCTGTTTTGCTTGGTATAATTCATTACGGAGATGCATAAAGCCCGCTTTTACCAGAGCACCGTGGCGGGGTATGGGTTAATCCTCATCCTGCTAAATAAAAGAAATGAAACTTTGAAGCCGGTTTTAAAAACCAAAATTTTCCTATTTCGAAGGTATCTTTGGAGGAGAGATAATTATCTCCGTGTCGGACAGTGTAGATCCAAGCTCAGACTGCACGTTCCGTGCAGTCTGATCTTGATCTACGCTGTCCGCAAAAGGTCAGTGAGTCGCACTTCGCAGTCTAAGGTTTAATGGAGTGTTCTACAGGTAAAAGAAGCATGACAGTAATGACATAATTATTTAGTTTGATCTTAGTCTACACTTTCTGTCATCTTTTTTAATGGTGTCAGTCATGCAGTCTCCGTTTATCCAAATAAGTTTTTAGTGATAGCCAACAATAGTTGGTAGATGTATGATAGGCATCTCTACTTGAATCAGAATGTTATAAAGCATGGCAACGCCTTCAACCGTATTGGTAAGATGAGATAAAATGCATTTGTTGTTCAGAAATATTTAATGAATGTGAAATCTATGCACCATTAAATCATGGTATAAGGCACGTACAATTCAATTTGCATTCAGTATGATATAAAGTTTTACGTTAAAAATGTAGTAACTTGTTTTCCCCTGAAACAAACGAGCCTGCCTAAATGTAAAAACACTAAGAAATCTGCATGGTACTTGCGAGAGTAATTTTCTCCCATAATGTTGCTTAAACTGATCTGCTGCAGGACTCGTACAGTCGTCTGCTCGAGTTGGCCCATTAGATGTCGTGGACAATTTTACTTTTAACAAAGACTAGCCTAACGATTGCGAAATCTTCTTTTGTCGAATATTACAATCAAAGTAATCCGTGTTCTATACAGTCTGGGGACGTATCCACCAACCATTCTTGAGAACGTTCATTTTTCTTATTACCCAGTTTTCTACATTTGAAGGTAACACAACTTCTGATTGGCTAAACCAAATGGTTTAGCCAATCAGAAGTTGTGTTACTTTCAAATCTTGAAACCAATTTACCGGAATTCGTATGGGGTTCTCTCTTGCTTAAAAGGTATTTGTGACAAGGCTGTTCCTGATACGATCCACTGTTGAGAAGATAACAGAAAGAGAAATACACAAGCCTAGGCCTGGCATGTTTCCCTGCCCCTGTGAAGCGTATTGTCATCAAGATATGATGTTAATACTTTAAAAAACTACATTGAACACAATCAAGCAAAATCAAATCAGCAGTTTTGTGAGAATAATCCGGCATAGGCAGTTTTAAAATGCAACTACACTATGAAATAATCCTTTCTGAGCAATAAAAGTAGTAATCATATAAACTAGCCATGCTGTGACAAAAGAGGGCTTTATGCATCTCCGTGATGCTTATACCAAGGAAGTCATCTTATTGCTATGGATCCACAAAATCCAGTTTGTCTAACAACCGAATGAATCATGAGATACACTGGTCGTTTGAAATGCTAAAAATTGACCAATAGCTAAAGGTTTCGGCCCAGGTGAGCTTGCACGGACTGCGCAGGCTGACATGAATCGATACTTCTTGCAGGCACATTATGCCTCCTTTTCACAGAAGGTGGCTCAAATAATAAGCACGTCAATGGCGTCTGGCGACAAACCACCACAACTAGAGGCATAGCTCAAGAAACCAATCGGCAGAATACGATCGCTTACTAGAGCACTGTATGAAGATAAAAACAGTAGTATCCGACATTAAATACAGAAACCTACGACAATTTACCATATTATAACACTGTACAGACTGGATAATATTGAGTATTACAAATTCTGTGGGAAAAAGAGAAGCTGTTAGTTATCAGCAGTTACTCTTTTCCAGAAAAATGGTTTCAAAGACCAACATGCTCAAGGTCGTAAAAAGACGTTATCGTTCAGTACAGAATTTAAAAATGACCCTCAGTGGTGCAAACCTTCCCAAGCCTGCATTGCTAAATTCACATAAAAATCGACGGTGCCGACATGTCGGCGGTTCCCCAATTTTTTTGGCCGATCGGTAGTAAATAGCGACAGGCCGACGTCGGTGTTTGTAAGGGGGATCTATTTGTCTAGCGGACACATAAAAGCGACGCCCCGGCGGAGGCTATTTCCTTTGATCGGCGATTAGGCAGCACTTGTATGACCGAACAATAGGTGATCAAACGTTGATATGCCGCTGATACGCCGCCGTGTTGTTGCCGGAGCCCGGCCGATTGTTGCCGGCGCCTGGCCGATCAAAGAAACGTCGGCGTAGCATCAAAGAGTAGTCGGCGATTGTACACCGAGCTACGGCCGGGCTACTGCCGATTACATGTTTGTCCAGGCTCGCCCAAAGTTAATACAAAGGGGGCAGACTCTCTCCCTCATCAACTCCATCATGAGGGTATCATACTGCCCGTACAACGATCTGCGGATCAGCCAGGGCTTCACCCACACGGGCTGGGGACGTCGCACGTTCAGCTCTCCTTCCTGCCTTGCCGCCGCAAGCGCTGCTGTCAGCATCTGGTCTCGTTGAAGAAGGGCCTACTGTGCCCTCAGGACCGCCAGCCTTCTCCTTCTTCTGTCACGTAATGGCATGATGACTTGAGCTTCCACACTAGAATGCAGTCGGACAACTTTTCAGATATTACCATGGCTACCAGTATATATACCCAAGGAAAACACTGCCGATGTCGGAATTAGTTGCCGGCTACTCAACGATACGTCGTGAAGCAATCAGCGAGTAATCTGCGAGATCAATGATTGGTTTATGGGAACACGCCGATATGCATGCCATCGGCCGGGACCTGGCCGGGCGCCTGCAGTGCATCGAAAGAGGCCCGGCGAGATGTCAACGACAAGTCTCCGATAACTGACGGCGGAGAAAAAGTCGGAAAAAGGTCAGAAACGTCGGCGATGTGTACAAAGTCGGCCGTAGTCCGTCAGATGGTCGGCAGTGTCCCGGCCGATCGCCGGCGATTAGTCACCGAGGCTTTACCGACTTCTCCAAAAACCAAATTTCCACCGATTGATCGGGAGATTTTAACTTGGAGGTAAATTAGGCTGACACCTCGCCGATCATAAGAAAAACGCTGTTTTTGTCGGCCGAGGCGCCGATCAATCGACGACGTTATCTCCGATTCATCTCCGAAATTATCCCCTATACTACCAAAAACCCGTCGGTATCCCATCACCGGCGCATCGGAGCGGTTATGTGACTTTAACTTAAGCTAATGTAATGAACTATCATAACGAAATTATGGGAACAGTTAAACATCAGAGACACGGAGGTGATTGCAACTTCGTTCCTTTGCGCATGGCACGAAGTCCGTAAATATGCTTTGGTAATACAATTTTCTCTAAACAAAGGAGTGATACACTCGTCACAACTCGGCCGATTCCGTACCTACATATAACCTCGTCTCTATCAAGCGGGGGCTTCCATTCTGAAATACTACCAGTCACATGATCTTAAACTTGGTGACACCCATGTAAATCGATTAGCAACAGCCAAGGTGATAAGCAACCTGTCCCTGAAAAATGCCGACAAAATTGATAGAACAAGTTAGGAAATAAATGTACAAACTGTTTGTCAAGGGAAATCTGTTTAGAAAGATTCTGATAGAAATTTGTGAATGGTTATTTCTGTTTCTAAGTGGAGTTTTATGATTTAAGACCGGTAATGCGGTGTATTTCCGGCAAAGAAATGTACCGTGTAGGTGCTTATCAAGCTACGTGATACAGCCGATGGACTTGATCAACGGATCACCCGAGGTTTGCACGAATGAGGAGTGATAGAGACACAAAGCCGATTTTCACCCTGTTCCTTCGTGCGTGGCGCAAAGACCGTAAATCTAACTATATACAGCAATTTTCTCAGAACAAAAGAATAGAAGAGACACCAAGCCTATTGTTATATTGTTCCTTTGCGCGTGGTACAAGAACCGTAAATCTACCGATGTAAGGCAATTTTCTCAGAACTATAATTATCACGTGTCGCTAGCTTTCATATAGTATGTAATCTACCATAGTGAGACGAGATTTAAGTTCCTTGAACAGGTACTTCCCACGTTTTAGGTAAAACTTAAGTGCACTAGTGTTTCATAATATCATTACTCTTGTTAAAAGTTTGTTGGAATGAAATGTCGATCGAAACTCTTTTTTTTTTTTTTTACAACATGTAATTCTGGCAATTTCTTGATGATGATGATGATGATGATGGTCATCATCAACAAATTTATCTGAGTCGTATGCAATTTTCTCCTCCCAACCATCATCATTTTCAGATGTCCTTCCATGTTTCTTCTCATGTCGACTTTATGGTAAGACATGCTTTTCTAGAGAGCCGAGCATGTGTAGCTCAATGGTAACAGACACTTCGAGCAATAAAGGAGTTGTGAGTTCGACTGTCGACTCGGCCAAGCACTTTTATCCCGTTTTCGTTATTTACACTGACCCAATAAAGGGGTAACCTAATAAACTTAGCTTTATCCGACAGTTGTGTATTCCTACGCACTATAATGTTAATGATACAGGCAAGCTTGTGTCATAAACTCAAACGTCTAAAAACAAAATAGCTGACGTTAACTCTGAATAAGCATTGAAAAATAAAACTGTTTAACATATTCAAATCCAAGTTTTCGTGCTTTAGTCTTTTGTATTATCCTTTTGATTTTGTTACATTCTGTATCCTCCTTGGTTGTAGGAATAAAAATTCCTGATGTACTCAATAAGAATGTTTGTGCAGACGTCACGAATGGCTTTCTCAAGCTTATCTCGTGTGTCAATTATTTTAGGCCAATTTTACAGTTGTCTTTTTAAGTCTATGCAATAAGTTCTCAATAATATTTAAGTCTGGACTTTGAGCCGGCCAGATCATCAAACTGAACCTCGGGGTGGGTGGAGTAGCGAGGCAACACGGTGACCAATCTTCGTCTACCTTTCTCGAAATAAAAAAAATAAAACCTCGTTGTCTGTTACAATATATCCTTCGCTACACAATGTCCTTTGAACAGTCCGTTTAGAAACTGTTGAGTTTCTTGCCTGATTAAAAATTCCCGTTATGTTTGTTTCCTGTTTTGCTTTACAATTTGTAATGTTGAATGTCCGACTATCACGTTCAGTTATTTTTTGCCGGGGCGCCACCTCTTGGTAAGTTTTCAACACTTATTTCGTATACGCCATCTGTTGATAGTCCCATTAATTGCTGTCCATGGTATGCCCAGTCTACGAGATATTTCCGATTGTCGAAAACACGAATAATATAATGAAATAGAAGCCATTTTCGTGTCAGGGGCGAGTTCTTTCCTTCTCCCTACCATGTCTGTTTACAACAACATTTCTGCGAGTGATTACGTAGTATTCAGAGAAAATTACGCCATGTTACGTCACATTAGAAAAAAATATTGAATACAAAAAGAGATATAACCACTAAATTTTCCTTCTAGTTGGGCTTTATCTCTTTGCTGCCCATATTATTAATGACGCCATAACTGGAACCGTTTGGACATTCAACTATTACAGTACAGTCGAGTATAGATGGCACAAGACTCTACTAACGTTACATTGACAGTCAATATTCATAGCAAAAACCCGACATAATTAGGAATAAAAGCATTGATATTACGTTAGATATTATGAAAAATATGACTCATTTTTAATGATATATGGGTATTTTATCGAATATAATAGGAACTACATGTATTGTTTTCTTCGGATCACAAGAATAAGTGTGTACATAGGCTGGTTGAGCACCGGGGACGTAGGGCACCTATTGTAAACAAATCCAATAATTAAAAAAATGAGGAATAGAAAGGTGCTTTTTTCCTTTAGAAAAAAGGATAAATCGAATATATGGTTGTTGCTGAGATGGATAAGTTTATCCGGCTCGGCCCAAAAACCGGAGAGGGCTTGCCATAGCTCGCCCTCTCAGTTTTCTAAGCCTAATCGGATAAACTTTTTCCATTTCGGCACCAACCATATATTCTCTGTTTTCGAGGAATATTAAAAGCCATTTCAGCAGTGTACATTATTCTTTTAATACTAAAAATAATTTCGATGCTTTTATGTTGGAAAATAATCAGTGGATTGGAAAGGATTATGAAAATAGATCTAGCACTTGTAGAGAAAAGGCATGGACTAAAAGATATTTTAATTGGTTCCCTTAAGATACTGGAAATGACATTAAACAAATGAGCCACGCTCTGTGAAAAGGGGGTTTAATGCATCCGCAAAAAAATATCGAACCAGGTCAGCCTGCGCAGTCCGCGCCTGTTACTGCTGAAAATACGATACATTGAATATCGAAAAGATTTTTACCATGTAGGCTTCACTAAACAGCGAACGGGATCGATCAAAGATCAGAAGCACGTTCTTTTCATGATCTCTGCTTGATCTATGCTGTCAACAAAAGGCCCTTTTTACATCTACGGGTTGAAATGGTATAAATTTCACCTCTTCATCTCTATCAAAAGCAAATGTGTCGATTCTTGTTTGTCCTGGACGATCGCAATTAAACCCAATTTCCTCGTTAATTTTCTCCTTGATTCGTCCCCAGTAATGGGCTAAAGGACAAAAATATAGTTTCTCAAACTTTTAAAAACATATAGTTATAATCTGATTGAAATTCAGTTTTAAGAAAGTAGAATTTTCCATAAAAGGAGTACAAAATGAAAATCCCATTATCCCAACAGGTTTTTTTTTGTAGCACAGTGCTTGTTTGTGGAGCAAGATTCATTTAAATGCAGGAATTAAAAGAATCTAAGTTCCCGGAATTACATTTTCCCTTAAAGATACGTCTATACTCGTTTCCAGCCAGCTTTTAACCCATTTCATCTTTGTTTTATCGAATTATAATCATTCTTGTATCTTCATGCCAGATGTTGCTCGGGACGGTTGCAAGGTTGCATAGATTACGACCGATAGAAAATGCATTTCATTTTCTTGGGGGCCATAAAGGAAATCCTCGTTGTGACGTTTCCGGTTTAAGACATACGGAATATTATGTTGCAGTGTGTTTCCTGGGGCTTGTATTTACTTCGAGCTGCGTGGGAAAATTTGATATCGCGCGAGACCGAAGGTCGAGCGCGATATCAAAATTTTCCCACGCAGCGAGAAGTAAATACAAGCCCCAGGAAACACACTACAACATAATATTCCATTTATTATATACCTAAACTACCAAAAACCAAAATATATGCATTTAGTGACAATTTTATTCGAAAACGAAGCATAGTTATAAGAAAAATTGGTTTAGTAGGCGTTAACATCTTTTTTTCATGAATGGCGGATGAATTTCATTTAGTATTATTTCCACCACGCCCATTGTGTTAACATATAAAACAATCAAAATGGCTGCCGTGTTCAAGCGGATACAGTGTGACGTCATCATACCATATTTGGAACCGTATTCCACTGAGTGGAATACGGATTTTTTTTCCGTCTTGTGTGATTTTAGCCTCGTGCGACGCATGTATTTCACCCGGAAAACTTACAGGTATATAATAAAACGAATTCTGATATGTGTATGCATCCCTTACACCATATATCGGTAATTTATCTATGTTTACACGGCTGACTAAATTTTGAACCATTCTACAGTCTATCAAATTTTTACAGCGTTTTTTTTTTGGCCGTGTGGATGTATCTTTAAAGTCTTAATATGAAACTTGTCTGGAAGATATCAGTAAAACTTCATCTCTATACAAAAGTACTTGTGTCATAAGCGAAACTGATTCGACTCAATTTTCTCCTAAATCTCCAGCCTTACTCCGTTTTTATCTGTGTAAGAATTTCCAAAGCTTTTGTAATTTAGTTTAGATTGATTCTCCACGGAAAAACCCCTTCATACTCGTTACTATGACATTCTTCTTTATTGCCAAGAAAAGAAGGTTTAAAATCTATACTGTATTTGTTCACTGTAAAGAGAGTAGACTAAGATCAGAGTGCACGGACTTGCACTTGGTTTTAGTCTAGACTGCATGATATCTGGCTAGTTGTTCTAGCCTTACTTTACCTTTTTGAGCATTGTTTCGAATTTGTATAAGGGTTGGAGGGGTGAGGAAAACAACAAGGTGATTTGAAAGATTGTTGGGCATAGTACCAGTAGAAGGAATGCAAAGAACGCATGGATAAGTGCGCTGGCCGCCTTGACATGGCTTCTCCTGTTCCATCCAACAAGGCCGTCTACCCTCTCAGAGACACATCTTAACATAATATTGGCTACATATGCACATTCTTTCATTATAGACAAGTTAAAGGGTTTACCTCCCGATAAAGAGATAAAAGTGAAGTGTTTGTTAGAGAAGATGACCTCGTATGAGGTCACGTGACTCGATAAATCTTGAAGGTTTAAGTACCACAATAAAAACTTCCCATAATGCCCTGCTCCGAACCGAATTCGTCTATGAAATATTACAATAAAATCCCGGAATCTCGTACATACGATAAATCCAAGTATTTGATGCTACGGACATATTACATGTAGCGTGCCAACAGATCTTATTGATGCTATTATGAGCGAACTGAACCGCAGTAGCTCTACTTTCCTTGAATGAATCACTTATTTTGACAAGAACTGAGTTTGTATAATATACAATACAGTAACATCTTGGCCGTTAGAACAAGTATTAAATTAGCAGCAGTTCTAATTACATCTACGCACAAAGAAAATCGTTAACACAGGTCTTTATATTTTTTAAAAGTCTTTTAGCACAAAATATATTGACTTGAAATATTGCAGCAGTTGCAAATACAATCCACTGATACTCAGACAGACTTTTACCTTTTACGGTTTACTAATCTAACTGGGTCCGTCCTCATCGACCATTCTTAAGAACGTACTTAGTCTTATTCTCTAGGATATTGTAAATTTGAAAGTAACACAACTCCTGATTGGCTAAACCATTTGGTTTAGCCAATTAGGAGTTGTGTTACTTTCAAACTTAGAAAATCTTGGAGAATAAGGCTAAGAATGTTCTTAGGAATGGTTAATGAATACTTACCCAGAAATTGCAGTTTGATCTAAATCTCTGCCGTGCCCGTTTTCGCCTACAGAGCTGAAAGGGTTAAAATTATCATAAATGTATGTACGGAGAAAAAAGGGAACCTTATAGATCTATGAGCTTTATGTTATTTTACATACGAGTTAAGCAAATAGTGCCGTAGCTCTAATCAAACGCCCCATTTCTAAAACATTGCTTCCCCTCATTTATTTGTGAAATTAATTGTCGAATTGTCGAAATTGATGATAAAAAAAAAAAAAAAAAAAAATTAAGTTCATCATCTTTCGATTCAAAACAAAACCATTGTATACAAGTTTGCTTGGAACTATTTTATGTCCGCGATGTACGCACCGGTCAAAGAAGCAAATAGGTTTCATATAAATTTCAATAAACATGTGGGCCTATGTTATAACACATCACGACCTATAATTCTTGAGATACAGTTTTGTCATAGAAAGAATCTGACATTCGTTGGTTTCTGTGATAAAAATATTAATATTATTGTGCTCGCATTTTTTTTTCAAGACCTGTCCAGTGTAATATCATCTCAAGTGCTAACCCATGTCAGATTCAATACATTCTAGTAATACGATCCAATTTCTTGGTTCTACGTAATTTTGTAACTTAAATACACCAAAGCTCGACTTTGAACTTATATAGGAAGGGCAATAAGAATTAAGACTCTTTCTCTATACCATCTTTGAGCAATGTTTCCAGTTCTAATTTGTTGTCATGATCAATATGTTTTCTTTTAACACTTAACTTTTATCTTGCCTCTAGCAAGTAAACAGACAGTGGGTGAATAGTTATCAATCTGAACTGATAAGGCAGTTTTAGGTTGTAAATCATCTCTATCCAGCTAAATATATGTGACTTTTTCGAGGTCTACAAGTAGATTTCCACTATAGTTGAAGACAATAATTCTTGTCGTGGTTTAGCGTAAAAGATCAAATTGCACGTGTGAAGTCTAGTTTTGATCGACGCCGTTTGTAAAAGCCTATTATATCGCCTTTGGTAGTGACAGAGTTATTTTTTTAATGGTGAAAATCTGGTTTTGCGTAACTTTCAGTCAGAACCTTAAGACAAAGCACTAAAAAACAAAGACCGTGGTACACTAGGAAATCTTAAATATTACACAACTGTCTAGGCCCAGTTCAAAAAGAGAACATGAATTTACCTTTTCTGGGAATTCTTACAATGATATATCTAAGTCCCTTGGGTACATCATATATAATAAAACGCAGGAATTTATCTCAAGCTACCAAGAAAGAACATTGATGGCTGAGAATTATATTATTTCTGGTCTTTATTTAAATGAATTCTCGAACTTCTTAACTTAAT
Organism: Tridacna gigas; assembly: GCA_945859785.2. Classification (NCBI taxonomy): domain Eukaryota; kingdom Metazoa; phylum Mollusca; class Bivalvia; order Cardiida; family Cardiidae; genus Tridacna; species Tridacna gigas. The sequence continues at coordinate 37,446,933 of OX244029.2, forward strand.
TCATAAAGAACTTGTCTGCTTTCTTTACAGAATTTATTTCGGCCATTAGGCAGAATCAGTCGGTGTCCCACCGCTAATGTGTACTGACGCATCACGGGTAAAGGAGAAAATGTCTGGAAAAGCACGTACTCGTACAGTATAAACACATTTGAGTCATGCTCTGTAAAAAAAGGACTTAATGCACTGCGAAAGTATCGATCCAGGTCAGCCTGCGCAATTCGCGCCGGCTGACCTGGTCCGAAACATTTCGCTATTGGTCAGTCTTCTGTATGTCAAGGGACCAGTCCTCCTCACGATTCAGGCGGTTATTAAAACAAAATGGACTTCATGGATCCATATTTATGTGATGACTTGCTTGATATCATGCATCATGGAGATGCATTAAGCCCCCTATTACCAGAGCATGGATCATATGAAAAGTTATGACAAAATATGTTTGTTTGGTTTTGTGTCCGTCTGTATGTTTTCTGTTTTTACGTTTATTAGTTTTTGAGTTTTTAAACCGCCTTCTGGCTGTATTCCAGACAAATCAGAGCAAAAGCTCAAACATGTCTTGTCTTGGTTTCAATATCACGCGAGTGGAGCCCGACTGAGCCTTATCCAAAAACACTTCCACATGACCAACGCTATCTGGTGGTTGTAATTCAACCAGCATCTCCTGATGACAAATCTACAGTCTTTACACCGAGGTACACGGGACCCGTATTTAAATGGTAAGTTCTTCACACGTATTTCAAGAAGATACATATTTGCAGGCTTATGTTTAATGATTCGTTTTCTTCTTTTATTAAAAACAATTACGACCATTGCTTTTTATGTATATAGAACAGAAGAAACCAACGACTTAAATAGGTGCACGAGACAAATCTGTCAGCTTCACTGCGTTGTAAAAAGGAAGAACCCGTTTGCAGATTACGAGACAGTGCATATAACAGAAATACATGACAAATACATAAGAAGAAGCACATGACCCTTTGTATACACAGTCAGCAGTGTTAAAACCACTTCTGTTCGCTACAATTACATTTCTCAAAGCCATATATCGATATCTATTTCGATTTGTTTGTTTCTTTGTATTGGGATTTAACACCATTCTAACAGCCTAAGTCATATAGGGGCAGTCAGTACACCTACGCATGTTTCCTGGCTTTCTTACACCCAGTACTGACAGCTTGCTTTCTAAGACACTCACTACCTTTCTCACATGCATGATCAGAGCTGAGACAGTTTGCCTCAACCAGGTGTGGAAATCGAAACCACCAAGTCACGAGTCAGATACGTTAAGCACTGATCTACCCGGCCGGGTACGTATATCTATTTGGAACCATATCGATGAATATTAGAGCCTTCTTTAGTTTTAACATTTTATCGGAGTTTGGGGCCATGGTACAAAACCGCAGTACATGGGTCGTTTTACTGATTACACATCCATAACACTTTCGATGATTCAGTTAAAGATTTTTTTCCTTTAAAAATGAAGCCCGTTTGATATAATTGGGTGAAATCAAATTCTAATATCTGTTTTTGAAGTAATATACAAACTGGTATCACTAGTATTTTTTCAGCTATGAAGTTGTTGTAACTCGCATTCCAGTTTTATTTTCAGCAAGTTTTCTCCGTTTCATGGGCTTCAAGATAAGACTATCAACGAAGGCATAGGATATCATCTCAAAATTTGCAGAAAACCTTGAATACATAATTGTGTAACCACTTGGGAAGTGTTTTGGAATATTTTACTGTGAGAAAGTCTCACAAGACGAATATGTTTCAATTAAATTAGCATATTGGTTCGTTTCTTCTGCTTCTGATCAAATATGGTACATAGCATGAGCAATTCCGTTGGCATATCGTTTTCAGGGTGTCGGTGAATACGGCTCAAAGTGTGATTTTCCACGAAATTAAAGTCATCAATACTATATACAGACTGTTCCCTATGTGCATACATCCTTTCAACGCACAGTTTAGATAGATCTTTTGATAGTCCATCAACACTAATAATTTTATCAGAGTGTTTTTTTCATGTCATTAATTCTTAAGTAAATGAGCACAAGAACTTTTTTCTTGAGGAAAAAGTACAGCAGCAGTATTTCTGGTTCGACTGAGCAATGGAAACCACCGTTATACCTTTTCAGTTCGAAAAAAAGTCCTCTGTGGTCCAGTGATTAAACAACACACAATTACAATGACATTCAATTGCGTGTTAAGGGAGTTTATCCTTTTTAGCAAACGAAATGATACTGCAACACCTCTAGAAAGCGGAAAACTCAAGAAAATGGGTGTGAAAAGCACTTTAATGTATGAGTCGGAGCTGATTCTATTGTAAAGATATAGCAGTTCCCCTCCCCCCCCCCCCCCCCCCCCCCGCACGCACTTGTATTTGTCACAAAATAAAAAAAAAAAATCACGCGAACTGAAAACTTCGGTTTCTTACAATGTTTTGCTTAGGTTTAACGGTGACCTTGTGTCACATGTAAGAAATCAATCAGTATGACTTCAGGAAGAGCATGCATACAACAAGGCTTAAAAAGATCTATTATAAAGATGACAATACATTCCAAATTTACCAGGTAATCACATACAAACATTCGATTTGTACACATGTAATCGATTTAGATCTAGACGTTCTGTATTATCGAATTGGACTGATGCAGACCATTTGATCTATTTATATCAAAAGCTGCACTACATGACGCTTGATTAAAACACCAGTGTAGAAGCCTACAGCAACAGACGCTAGAGTAATAAAGCGATGATGATGATACTGAATACGTCTCTGTTGTTCGGACAGAAGCTGACAATAACCTGCAATCGTTAGGCCGAATCTCTCAAAGGACAGTGATAGCTGACGCAATACCATCGTTCAAACATTATGTACAGCCAGCTTTTTTATTCGGCGGTGTTGGTGTAGCGTTTGTTCTGTCTCAGGCCACTGAAACTCCACTGGTTTATCACAGAATATAGAAATTTTCATCGGACGTTGGATCATCGGACACTGTTACCAAAAAAAGGACAGGGGGCCAAATTTTCCCCGATTTCGTTGCACACCTTGTCTTATTATACATGATATACAGACAGTAGATTGGTTACCTCCCTTGATACAGCAAGTGTATAGGGATCGGTAGAGGCTAGTAAAGAACGGACGGAATTCTGCCCGTCTATTTTTGACTAGCGAAGCTAGTCTATAGGGATCAAGATTGACCCAGATTCAAAACCCCACAGTTGCCAAATACTGCCACACAGAAAATACTTCTTTCTGTTAGAAATCTTAATTCTGTTATACATGACAATTTAGACATAAACCACTAAATCTCTACCTCTCCGATTTGAACATGTCGTCTTAAAAAGTAATAAACTGAACAAGATGTCATTTATAAGGAACAAGTTCTTTGCTTATATGTAAATTGAGTGACCTATGCAAAGCAGAGAATCACTTATTCCTACACAACTGTAACGTTATGAATGAATCTATTAATAGATACACCTAGGTTTACCTGTAGCAAATCCCAGCTATATCAACCCCCACCGGACAGGGAACCCATGTCATTCCTTCAGTCATTCATTATTTAGATCATTGTGTACAGTTGAACTATTATGCTAAACTGTTATTCTATTAACCTTTTACCAAACAATCCCAAGTTTTAACGATACTGGGGAAGGGTCCCTGTGTAAACATTGTGGGAAAAGAAGAAAATGTTGGTAACCATCATTTTCTCCTATTCCCACATAGTTTTCTGCCCATCTGGAATCATGTTTCATCAGTTCAGCCACATTTAATTCATGGTCTGCAACTGCTTTGACTTTGGACGGATGTAAAATTTTTCGTTTTGAAAGAAGAGTTAAATAGTTAACTACATTTTGTGCTATTAGATATTGACTAATTGACTGCATGGTGTTTAACGCCGTTTTCAACATTATTTCAGTGATATTGCGGCGGCCAGAGCACCTGTCCATTCTTTCCTCGAGTTTCTTTTACCAGCACTACCGCGACTCAATGACCTTTTGCAGACAGTGTGTGCAGTCTGATCTTGGATCTACATTGTCCGATAAGAGGATAGATTTTCTCCAAAGTGTAACTGAAATACATGTAGCAGTAGCAATATTCAGATGTTTACCATCAGCTTGAAAGTTTCATTTAACATTTTTTAGCAGGTTAAGGGTTAAAATTAAACTGGATTATAGTTAACCAATAGCACATATAGCCAAGGCAGTTCAGTCGGTAGCATACAGGACTTGAGAACAGGAGGTCGCTGGTTTGATCCTCAACAAATTTCTTTCCGAGGATTGATGATAGTCATTGCGACAGGATTCATTTCTCGCTCTCGTTTCGACGATGGTTATGTGGGAAAGGAGCCAGTGGCTTGAAAAGAATATTGTGCGGAGCACTGGTAAAAAAACTCCAGGAAAGCATGGATATGTGCACTGGCCACCGCTACATAACTGAAATAATGTTGAAAACAGGGTTAATAAACACCATACAATCACTCAATTAATCAAACAAACAATCAAATTCGCTAATCTGTCATTTGTACTTTGATTAGAACAGCCATGACACTAGACTAATAGAGATTCAGGGGAGGTCACTCTTAACTTCCAGAGCGGCAGATTTTCCGATATTTTTGACCTCACAAATAAGTGAATTGTATTTTTGGTATCACCTTTTATGTTTATGTCTGCTAATATTCTTTTTAGTTTCGATTAACAATTTCAAATTGTGCAAAAAATCGCAATGTTACCTCTACAGCCAAACTGCAAATGTGTATGCTGCTCTGACTGGCTTTTCTGTGATATACATGTAGCCCGATGAAAAGCAACGACACAATAGCCTGTGCCAGTTGTAGTACGTATATCTAGAACGAGAGACAGCCGCCAATGAGCTTTTTTTAGTAACGGTGTCAAATTGATGCACTCTCTTGCACTACGGATCATTCCCATTCACCTCTGTAGTTGGCTCAGAAAGTAGTCCGTCATCACGTGATATTTTCGTCACATGACCATAACTCAAAAGGGCGACACAAACGCCGCACTCAAACGCCGGTGAAAGAAAGACCAATCGAATGTTTTGTGTGCTGTTCAAACAGCATACGGCTAATCAGACTTAGTGGTAGGAAATGTGAAAAAAAGGGATTTTCTGAAAAGCTTAAATGTCTCTTAAAGGACGATAACTTGTTTTTTAATCTTACAAACTTAGATCCATCGGTGTGTTAAATTGTCATCATTCATGGGCACAGCCATTTTTTTTTACAATTGGCGTAAGATTCTGATCAGTAAAGAAGCTTGAAAAAATAGTTCCATTGTATACAGGTAAATTCATCAGTTTGAATGCACCTATAATGTATCCGGAATCATATTTCCTTTGTCTACTTTATTATGTTACACATGAAACAGTTAAACAGTAACAAAACGTTTTCCTCGGTTTGACAAGATTCTTGTCACTTAGCCCGTTGCAGAGATGTATGGTGAGAGTAACGAATGACAACTCTGCTCGGAGATTGAAATTGATGATCAAATTGACAACCACGTAAATTTTGGTATTCTGTGATAGACCAATGGAGTTTCAGTGGCCTATGGTTCTGATCTTTGATCTACACTGTCCGATACAGTATTTTCTTACCGGTGAAATCAACTTTGAAACCGCACTGCTTGGGCATTTAGTATTGAGTAGAAATTTTACGTTTCATTTATTCAGCAGCTTAAGTGTTAAGTTATAAAGACAGAAACACATCAGAAAGTAGCTATATATGATGGGCGAGTCTAGCGTGTGTCAAAGTAAAGGAGATAAAAGATCGAGAGACGTGTTTTACAGCTGACACAAGGTCTAACTATCCAATATCTATTCATGGATGCAAATCCTCCCCATCAGAATATGAAATCCATATTAGAGCTACATGTTACTTATTAACTCTTTACCAAACGACAAAATTTTAGACTTGTCCAAATTGAAAGCATTTACAGACGACAAAATGAATATGGCTCAGAAATTGAAATTTGGTTTTGGAAGGTTAGAAAACGTTCTGGAAAAGAAAGAAAATGCTGGTTACCAGCATTTTCTTCTTTTCCGATTTTCTTTTTTTTTTTAAATTGCTTTCAATTTGGACAGGTGTAAAACTTTAAAGTCTGGTAAAGAATCGAAAATGTCACCAAAGTTTGCCCATGACCATTTTCTTTCCAATTCCATGACAACGTGCAACATCCGTGATAATGGGATTCGATAGCGCAATGAAGTATGCTCGCAAAATTTGATAACGGGTAAATCATTTGGAAAAGATAGATGAAAAAAAGCGACTCAAGCAGAATAATGGCACCAAACCGAATATTCTGAATGACCTGTTCAATACACTGTAGTCCTAATGATTTGTGATTTATAGATAAAGGGGGGGGGGGGGGGGGAGCATTACAGGAACCAGGCCGAAAATGGAGGGGACACAAGCTGTTTTGCCCCTCCTTCCCTACGATGTTTAAACTATTTTGCATTTTTGTTTTCGACACTAAAAATAAATATTGAAAAGGTTGTCCTCTTTCTACTGCAAACCCATCGAAGACTTTCTGTTTGACTCACTACAGTAAGAAAAATACTTTCTTACGCTGCGACACTTGACAACTTCGGATAATACGGAAAATCGCATGTGACAATCAATTGCTCCTTTTTCTGTGTTTCCAGTACTGCTTTGAACGAGTAATTTTATCACATGTTTTCAAACGTTTTAGTATTAAGTAACATGTTTCCAGAAATTCTCGATTATAAAGTCTCTCCTATAATGGCCACTCTCACCGCTAACCATTGTTTCGACGATGGTTATGTGGGAAAGCAGCCAGTGGCTTGGAAAGAATATTGTGCGGAGTACTGGTAAAAGAAATTCCAGGAAAGCATGGATAGGTGCACTGGCCGCCGCGATTTAACTGAAATAATGTTAAAAACGGCGTTAAACACCATACAATCAATCAATCTATAATGGCTGTTTACATACAATTATCCCGGGCTTATAATAATGTACTTGACCTAGTATTATTTTCTCGGATGAAAGGCGGATACTGAAAATAAACAATGAATAAACAAACAAGCGGTGCTAAAGCTTAACCTTTCATTGCGGACATAATAAAAATATGAGAAGGAACATTATAAAGAGTTCTCTATCAAACCGAGGCATGATGCTTTTAATTGACCAAAAAGATTGATGACTCTGAGACTATACACTCTTGCAAAAGCAAATGAGTCATACTCTGTGAAAAGGGGGCTTAATGCATCTGCGAAAAGTATCGATCCAAGTCAGCCTGCGCAGCCCGCGCAGGCTGACTTGGGCCGAAACTTTTCGCTATTGGTAAATTTTCTGTATGTCTAAGGACCAGTCTACCTCATGATATGAAGTCGGTTGTAAAAGAAAAGCGGCCATTTTGGATCTTTAATTATGTGATGGCTTGATTGGTATACTGCATCACGGAGATGCATTAAGCCCCCTTTTGCCAGAGCACGGCTCAAATCGTTACTATATGGTAACATTAAAAACGATTGAATAACAAATTGAATTCATCGATTACAATTGAATTCAATAAAGCGAGATGATCGTAATAGAAACAAAATCAACCGATGTTTAAATATTCACTCGCTTAATTCCCAATGGAATCAACTACGTTAGGGCTTTGTCAGAAAAACACAAGGTCACACAAGATCAAGGCCGTATGAAACCTTTCACTGAAATTGCAATTTAAATACCTTTTTACCGACGAAATTTCAGAAAGACAAGTATATGTACTTTAAGATCCAGAAAGAAAATCGAATACATTTGTAATTTATTCATCTGGCTGCGAAAGACTTAAACCATTGTCCTACTATTCGATACCATTGGTGCATTTTCTGGCTAATCTTGGTCTAGACCTCCCGCTTCTTTGTAAATGGTCTCAGTTTCATTATACCATTCCATTTCAATGAAATAATCAATAAGATGTTTTTAATAGTCAACAATTAATGGCGCAAGGTATGAATTAACTTTTTGCCAGACAAAAGTATTTTAGACTTAACAAAATTGTGAGCATTTGCAGACGAAACATCAAATGGGGCTCAAATGGTTGAACTTGTCTTCGAAATTGTAGAAAGCCTTGTAGGGAAAGGAGAAAATGGTGATTATCAGCATTTTTCCACAAATCGTCATAGACATTCTTTCCTAGAATCGTAAAAACACGGAATTGTTTGGTAAAGGGTTAACAAGTTAGGAAAAAATGAGGACGAAGAAAGGGACAGTTGAATCTCGAATTTCGCGTTTCCACTCCTTGTGACAATCTGTAGTCGAACCTGTTGGCGCCAAGCGTTCGTATTCACCAACCATTCTTAAAAACATGCTTAGTCTTATTCTAGAGAATTTTAGAAATTTGGAAATTTATGAATTTGAAAGTAACACAACTTTTGATTGGCTAAACCAAATGGCCCAGCCAATCAGAATTTGTGTTACTTTCAAAATCTATAGGTAGACCAAGAATGTTCAATAATAGTTGATATATACGGACCCAGCATGTAGGAGTGTAGTGACTGTAAGTGTGTACCCCGTATTGGCAGTATTTCTTGCAAGGGAATGAGAATTCGCTCGGATAGTTAAAACCCTTGACCTGCTAAATACTCTGTAAATGAAACTTTCAAGCCGATAGTAAAAACCCAAAAGTTGTTATTTCAAAGTTATTTTTATGAGGAAAAATATCTCCGTATCGAACGGTGTAGTTCCAAGATCAGACCGCACGTTCTTTACAGTCTGATCTTGATTTACAGTGACTGCAAAAGGTTCTTGAGTTGCGCTTAGCAGCCGAAGGGTTAAATCCTTTCTTACCGTTGAACATTGTGTCAACTTTCTTAATGTTGCAAACCAGCAAGTGGCTTGAAAGTGCATACTTTTACAGCAATTCCAGGAGCATAGGGTTTGCAGCATATCAACAATATTTCAGTCTTATCACGTCGATGGTTCGTTTATTTACTTATTTCAGGAGTTTTACTAACACTAGACATGAGCCTTATTGCCAAAGCTTTATCCAAAGTGACGTGTAAAATCGAACATTGTCGTAGGAAGGCAGATTGTCGAATGAAAATAAATAGACCTTTTTATTAAATACGAATTACTTAAACGATACGGAAGTTACAAATAGCAAATTTATTTCCAGAAACATCATATAACAGCATCAACAATATCAACTACAACAGAGAGGCAAGATAAATATTGAACGAATTTTCCGAACGCAGACGACTGTATATCAAACTCCTCTACTAAATTCCATGGCCAGTGTGGTGTAAACCGGAAACGTTAGACCGGATGTAATCCAATGAATTCCGTTTTAAATGACCGGGTCTTGACATCTCGTAGGATGGTAATTTCTTCTTTATTGATAGCTACATTTATATCGCTCTTTTTTTCACAAAAATAGACAAAATATTCTGAAAGGGGTCTGCCCCCCCCCCCCCCGAAAAAAAAAAAAAAAAAAAAAAACTAGTTGCAAAATAGGTACATGTACACTCGAATAATCCATTCTTGATGATGTTTAGTAACCCTGGGGATGCAAATTATTCATTGTCTGAAACACTATCAGATTCCTACTTGTTTCTTAAAACGGTATTTCAGACACAATTAATCTGCTGAGTTTGAAACGGAACACAAGAAATAAGTATCCAGTATAGCAAATAGGTGATTTGTTTTAGACGAAAATTCACGACTGAATGTTCGAATGCAAACTACAGATCATAATATCTAGACAGGATAGAAAACTGTCCGATTGATTTCAAACGAAGCTGCTTTCAATGGCGATGGAAACCCATAATTCACGTTTTCGGGAAAAAGAAAATAACTGTGTTTTAACCCTTAGGCTGCTAAGCGCGACTTAAGGACCTTTTGCGGACAACGTAGATCAAGATCAGACTGCACAGAAAGTGCAGTCAGATCTTGGATCTACACGGTCCGATAAGGAGATACTTTACCCCCCAAAAAACTAATAGAAATAGCAAGGGTTGGGTTTATACTATCGGCTTGAAAGTTTCATTTAATTTATTTAGCAGGTTAAGGTAAATCTTAGACCGGGCACATGTAGGCAAAGTTCCTAAGGAGAAGCAAGTGTAGCAGAGGCTATTAATATAGGGCGAGAAGTGCTATTGAATGATCTGCCAGCTGACTGATTTGATTTAATGTTAAGGTGAAGTTATGGTGGAAAAAAAAAAATGCCTATAAAGATAAATGACAGAAGAAACGTTTTGTCAATGAAACTTGTCGATCGGTACAACATGTCAAAAGATGCTTACATTTGGAATCTTTGATTATTTTCAGTGAAGAGGCGTTACTTCAGAACTGAGTGGTAATTTTGAACGGCTTGTAATTGGCACATGTCGGTTATGTTGCAGCAATTTTCCTAGAGCTTATATTGATCGAATGCAAAGCAAAATATATGTATAAATCTGAATGTCATGCAGTTTTCTACAGAGTTTCTAAAATAACGTATACTGCTGTTGCTTATATATTTTTGTCAGAGGGGTGATTCAATAGCAAAATCAACGTATTCATACCTTCAACGGTTAAACAAACCATCGAAAATTTTGCGAGCCATGCCTTAGTTATCCCGACAGTAACAAATTCAGAAATCATCGATTGTACAATATTGTAGAAGCCACTGGAATTGAATCTAAAGATGACAAAAATGCTACATATCACTTTAATGAAATAGTATGCATGTTTTGTTCTTACGCTTCTCTTTCTCATTTATTGGTGGTCTGCACACTATTGCCTCGCTAGATTTAGTGATAAAACATTTTTGATGTTGGGCAAGACTTCAACATCTAAACAGGCCCCCTGTAACCGTCATTTCTAGCACCAATACCAACTCACTGAACCCGAAAGCCATGAAACGATAACAATGTCAGGTCCATGTAACTCAGGATGTAGTATCTGATAACGTTGATCAGCTTCAACAAGCTTTTCGATTTACGAATATCATTTCAGGATGATTCTTTTTCACGCCAAAATTACGACACTGAATCAAAGCTAAGGTTTTGAGTATGGAGCTTGGATGACACACACGAATAAAGAAAAAGCGCAACACTTCTAATAATTAATGATTTTCTCACATCACATCTGAATACTTATCCAACCGGTAGCATTTGATTTAAACTTGAAAGCCTTGTGCAACCGTACTTTGGTCTTGACCCAACTTTGATGTTGAAAATTAAACACTTTAGAACAAAGCCCATACTGTATTTGTGGTTTATGCCTTGAATTATAAGCCATATTTTATGCCCTAGATAACATCGAGTCAGCACAAAACTGCTGTTCATTAAGAGTTTTTCGAGTAACGATTCTTTTGCTTATCGGAACAGGTCTAATACATCATTAACATCAGATTCTAAATGTTAGAATGCCGTGTTTGACTGAAAACAACGGCATGGTGCGATAAAATTTTCCATGTATGATTAAATATGCCCATTTTCCAAACGTGTTACGTTCCGGGTTTAAAAATCCAGATATCATACAAGTCGAAAGAGTTGCTGCTGTTCTTTTCAAAGCAACCGTTATACCACATGTTCATTAAGCCTAATGTTGATTACGATATATATTGGTTTAACTGTATGGTTGATGATTACATAGCACGTTGATTAAATTATATATTGAATCTACCACACGTAAATGTTGTTTCGTGTCGATTTAACCCTAGGTTGAGTGTACTGATTGTCCATACTAGTTACTATGGGTATATTCTCCTTTTCCAAAACAATTTCCAAAAGCTTCGTTCATCAGGGTCGTTCAACCACGGGATTGTTTTGTATTGGGTTAAACTGCATGCTCACTATATACATCGCATTTTGGTATAAAAATGCTGTGATTGGTTGTATACGCACAAAGTAACATGTGAAAAGGTCTTCAGAGCTTCTTGTATTTTGTGGAAGGTTTGGATTTCAGTAGAAACAGTATTTAACTCGACAACAGCACACTAAGTCTTGATTTCTATATTTCACTAGTACTAGTTTAAAATTCTGCCGTGCCATACACAAGGACACTGCAACTTTACCACAGCTACGGTCTAAGTTAGGAGTCTTAAACTTTTAGCATAATTAGGACTTCATGGCAAATTCCAGTACGTTACGATATTCTGGTCAATACAACATAGAAATTTGGAGACAGTGTTTCTTGGTTGTAATATTCAACCTTTCAAGACGGTTTATTCCCTGACGTGTTTATAAATTGGCGGTTTCACATTTTTAATCCTTATGGCAGCTTAAAGCAGCAACTTTAGTTGCTTCTGGGGAAAAAAGGTAGATCATTTTGTTAACGTTAAGCTCGACTTTGTCCTGGTATAAAAGTGCTTTTTTAAATGATTTTTTACGCTACCGAAATGTTTTTTTCAGTGAAGCAGAGCAAATGGAAGAGATAATCTTGAGTAAAATGTCAGAATCCCATTTGTATAGCATAAAGAATCTGCCTTTTCATCGAAATAAGTATTCACGTTGTTGCAGTCGGGATACAATATCTGCAATAATTACATTGACGAAAACCGGAAACAGAAGACCGGATGTAGTCCAACTGACGCCGTCTCAAATGACCGGCTATAGGCGTCTCTTAGGGTTACAATTTCTGCAGTACTGCTTTAAGTGCTTATTTAATGTCTTGCTTTTGTATGTCAGGTGGTTAAAACTAAATCATTACATCAGCAACTGTTGCTGTTGTTTTTGTTGGTGTTACTGTTGTTGTTAGTGTTGGGGAAATTTAATACGCATTTCCTCCCAGTATCTTACTTTAAGGCGTTAAATGACCATCTATGCAGGCGAATAAAGGTAAACAGTTTTAACGGTTTGTTGTTTTTGTTAAAACCCCGTTTCATGCCGCTTTAACTTCTGGACATCTCAGTAAATGCAGCATTACCGCTGTTTTTACCCGAAAATCTCTCAAAATATCGGACTATGTAGGTCAATGATCAGACTGTGCTTTCTCAGTTGTACGATTTGGATCAACACTGTCCCAAAAAGCACTGTATGTTGCCCCTGCCATGCTAGGAGTTAAATACAAAAAACTCTCTACGTGTAGGTATTTTTAATAAATAGCGCCTTAACGTATATTTTGCTAGTGTATTGATGGTCGTGTTATTTTCCAATGCAAAACAAACCTTAATGAATATTTCAAAGAGGGAGGAAGATTTGTTGCAGAAATATTAGAGGCTAATTATAGACATTAGGTAGAGGCAAACAGGAAAAACAACTGCATTTAGAAAGTTCCTTTATAATGATACATATAATGTGACACAAATTGGTAGTATCTTGTAGCCCTGATTCTGCTAAATAAGTTAAGTCAAAATTTCAAGCAGACAGTAAAAACCAGACGAATGCTATTTCAAACTCATTTTTAAAATAAAATATCTCCATATCGGACAGTATAGATCAAGATCAGACTGCACATTCTGTGCAGTCTGATCTTGATCTACACTGTCCGCAAAAGGTCCTTGAGTCGCTCTTAGCAGCCAAAGGGTTAACTCTTTTAATGCCAGCGTCAACATGCATAGCTTTTAGGCCTATACTTAAGATCAGACTGCACAAAAAGTGCAGGGTGATCTTGGATCTAAACTGCCCGTTACCTGCTCCTGAAGTATAACCACCATTGTCCTCAGTTGGAGTGGAAATCTCCTGATAGATCTCAACAGTAGTCTTACTCATTTAGTTGTCAGGGAAAGAGTAAAACTCCATTCATATATACCGTAAACATCTAATGTTAACTTTTTTAAAACAAAAATGTTAAATATATTGGCATGTAAAAGGGTATTATCTGATACAAGCAATGAATCAAGAAAATGAGTGTAGGCTATGATCAGACTGAATGGATGCACTGGCTGCTCTTGGTCCAAGTTCTTCGCAAAACCATGCATGGCTACGTACATCAGATTAACCCTTTACCACCCAATCCCGACTTTAACGACCCTGAGGAAGAAACCTTTTAACAAACATTGTGGGAAAAGGAGAAAATGCTGGTAACCAGCATTTTCTCCTTTTCCCACATTGTTTTCAACCCTATCAAAGAAAAATGGCATGATTTGGACCGCACTGAAATTGCCGTCTGCAAGTGCTTTCAATCTGGATTAGTCCACATTATTTGTTGTGTGGTAATGAGTTAACGTCGAAGATTACCATAAAGCTTCTTTAGATAAACTGTTAAATTGTCCTGTGCAAGTAACGCAAAGAAATAGATATTAAATAAAGAAAATAAGTTTTTTTTGTTTTTGTTTTTTTCAATAATTTTAAAACAATGTGGGAAAATGAGCAAATGCGAGTGAGAATAGTGTACTCATTTTTACGCAATGTTTGTAAAAATCTGTCAACAGCAGGGGACAAAAAGTTGTATTCGTAATTATCAGGCTAATAGTAATGCATTTTTTGGCAGTTGAAGGCTTATATGAACTTTTGCAATGATTTTATTTTCGGGAGGGAGAAGAGAGAATCTTGACTCTCTGCGTGCCACTACTTAAATTTGGTGTTGTAGCAGCTCACAACTTCAGACAACACGTTCTGAACATTCTGATCTTGGATCTAAAATGTCTGCTTTTGTTTTGGTCAAAATACCCTTATATATGATTTTTTTTTTAATTTCTTGGTGAAAATAATCATCACATTAAATCGATAAATCAGTGGGTCCACTGATATTTATGTAATCCACGTAGATCTGTCATTGTAACATGACCTACGGCTCGAGAGTGATGTGAACCGGTGAATATTTTGTCTTGTTTTAGATAATTCGTTTAATGAATTCAGTATTACATGAAAACTAATGTAAGATCCTCGATCCATAACATAGAGGTTGACTGGGTTTTTTTTTTTTGTATAAAAGCGAAGAGGAACACCATGATTATTGTATTCTAAAGTGTTATTTTTTCCAAATCTTCATCAAAATTGATATCTTTCTGCTAAAACCTTTTCTCAAATAATTCAGATTTTGGCACATCTGAACCAGTTCTTTGCCCGGTGCCTTTCCCCCACCCCCACCCCCACCCCCTCCATGGGGGGAAAAAAGCAATCTCCTTTTTTTGCTCAAATCCGCTGACAGATACTTTAGTTAAAAAATTAATTTGAGACGCTTTTCACCAATTATTGACGGACTTCAGTTAGATTCTCAAATAACAGACATATTTTGCTTAGTTGAGTCTAAAATGTTGTGTCAACACAGATTTTGAGAACGTTACTAAGGACTATTGTTAATGTATGTGAAATGCGTCTCAAATAACGTACTCAACTTACGTCACAAAATGAGTCCGACAGAGGATTTGTGCAAGGTCAGAGATTTAAGTTTTTATGAAACGGACCTCTAGGTCCATATTCAACAACCATTCTTTAGAAAATTCTTTGTCTTATTCTGAAGATTTTTTTAATTTGAAAGTAACGCAACAGCTGATTGGCTAAACCATACGGTTTAGCCAATCAGCTGTCGCGTTACTCTGTAAATCTAGAATGATATGGTGAATTGAACACCGGTGTTCGAGGCAACATAACTCTACTAAAGGAAAGAAGCTAACCAGGATACTACATAAACACAGTAATAAGTTGAATTATTAATGTTAACGGAGGATGGAATTTTCATTGTGAATTACAGTGATTAATGAGCATACTACTAGCGGCCAAGAGTGAACAATGTGAGAATCAAATTTAATTATCATTGTATCATTATGAGACTGATAATGTTTTGAAATAAAATCTGCCAAAGTTCCAGTTGCTGGCAGATAAATGTATCGTAAACCTAGGACAAAAGTTTGCAATTTTTGTTCTAGTTTTACTATACATTTTTCTGCCAGTGAACGGAACATTTACAGATTGCACGGGAATACATTATCGGACTTTCAATAGTATAGTATCAATACTTTTAAATTGTATGAATTAAATTTGTCTGCAATATGACACCCGAACTGTTTACATTTCGCAGCTAGTTGGCCTTTAAGGCTAAGTTTTGGGCTATTGTTCTACAGACAAATGTAAATGGCCGTCTTCAATGCCTGGTCACTGCTGCGACACTTTTTCCCAAGGCACAACTATTCTTGTGGCCACTATGAATATTGCGTGATTGAATTACTTGTATTTCACAGTTTCGCATAGCGTTTTGTGTCACAAAATGTTTGTGAGGAAAACTAATGAATGGATCAAATCCAATAAAAGCAGGAAGTCGATGCCAAATTTACATCAATAAAGTTGGCGTCAACCGGAAATGACGGACCGGAAGTGTTCTGATAACTGTCGTCACGTATGAGAGAATTTTCTGTTGACCAGAAGTGGGGCAGTGATTCTGTTATTAACCGTCTGCGTCATCAACTTTGTCAGTAGAATTTATATGTGGAAAATAAAATGTTCGAGACAAAAAAAGCTGTACTGTATCACAGGAGTAATTGATGTAACGTACAGTTATTTATCGCAAGTTCGTTTAAGAACAGAAAGAGAAATTAAAACCGATTATACGCTGTAGTAGACGTTTTATGAAAAGTACGACCTACTTCATGAAAAACAAAAGCTCGAAAGTAAAAGTATTTGAGTGAAACGTGTCTCCCACACCCTTTTCCCTTTCACTGTACTATGTAACATGAGTGGTTATTTCGATAGCGTGCATTTATATCGAGGTTGATCGCACAGAATATTTGAGTCATGCCCTTTCATTGTACTATGTAACATGAGTGTTTATTTCGATGGCGTGCATGTAGATCGAGGTTGATCGCACAGAATATTTGAGTCATACTTTGGCAAAAGGGGGCTAGTACATCTCTGTAATACACTATACCAATCAAGCCATCACAAAATTATAGATCCATAATAGTCACTTTTTTAAACAACCGACTCAATCAATAAGAAGACTTGTCCCTAGACATACAGAAAATTGACCAATAGCGAAAAGTTTCTGCCCAGGTCAGCCTGCGCGGACTGCGCAGACGGACCTAGGTCGATACTTTTCGCAGATGCACTAAGCTCCCTCTTCACAGAGCGTGGCTCATTTATGTCTGATCTTGAATCTTCACTTTCCGTTTCTTTATTCTGAGATCGGATTAAGAAGCTTTTTTTTTTTGTATTTATAGTTAAAATTTAAGCCAGGGAAAAACAAAGTCGACAACTTTTTAACGGTAAAAATGAGGCACAGATGTCAAACAGAGCAAAGTCTATCTATATGAACATATACAAGTAATTGTTTTACAACTGACTCATGCTCTGGTAAAAGGGCTGATTCTAATCATGCCATGACATAATGATGAATCCAAAATAGACACTTTTTTTTTTTAAAAACCGACTGAATCATGCGGTAGAATGGTCCTTGGGCGTACAGAAAATTGACCAATAGCGAAAAGTTTCGGCCCAGGTCAGCCTGCGCCGACTGCGCAGGCTGACCTGGGTCGATACTTTTCGCAGATGCATTAAGCCCCCTTTTCACAGAGCATGGCTCTAATTTATATCAACCCTCTGGTCCTGGAACACTGTGAGCAACTTTAAAAAATGATTAGGAGGACAATTTAGATCAAGATCAAAATGCGAAATCTGGGCCCGTATTCACCAACCATTCTAGATTTCATACTCAATCTAATGCTAGAATTAGAAGAAATAATTTGATCTGGTTTAGCCTATCAGAAATTTGTAACTTTCAAAATTAGTAAATTCCTGATCATAAGACTTAGAATACTTTAAGAACAGCTGATGAATACGGATCCCGGTCTTGAGACTACCCTGTTTGTTCGACATGTTACAGCACAAGAATGGTACGTCTAGTAGCAGAAAATACCCATTTCAGATTTCCAGCACGAAAGCTATAAAAAGGATATTTCGGTTACTAGCATTTTCTTTTTTTTTTCCACAATGTTTGCAAAATCCTTGTTACTTCAGGGTCGTTTTACCCTAAACCTTCTCATTCAATTAAATGTAACTTTCAAGCTGATGGTAAAAACCCGGCTATTTCAAAGTTATTTTGGGGAGAAAAATATCTCCTTACTGGACAGTGCAGATTCAAGATCAGACTGCACGTTCTGTGCAGTCTGATCTTGATCCACACTGTCCGCAAAACGTGAGTCGCACTTAGCAGCCTAAGTGTTACATAAGGGATTTTTTTGTAAAATGTTAAGGATGTACATATGTGGCCCAGATACAAGTAGAAGAAAATTATATAAAAGGTAAGGACCATTCAAACACAACGAATTTGCGTCACTGATTCCTGTCAGTGTCTTCTTTTTATTTTGGGAGCGGAAAATCAGATAAAAAAGAATTTTCCCAACTTTCATTTCTCTCTTTACCAATTTACCACTAAGGAAAATCTGTTGATGGTTTCCCGCCGGCGTTAATTGAGTAAATGCTTTGGAGAAACTTTCTTTCTTGTCAAATAAGTTTTTTTTACCGTTTGGAACTATTTGATTATAGACTTTGTACTTTAAGTTATTTTCACCTTCAAGCGAAATAAGGGGTCTTGCGTGGCTCAGTGGTAAAGTGTAGGGCTCCTCACTGGATCCATTAGGAGTGTCCTTGGGCAAGGCACTTGTACTGGTGAAAACAAGGAAACATATGAATATGTGACCTGTGCTCGTGATATGACTGAAATAATGTTGAAGGTGGCGTCAAACATCAATCAACCAATCAATCAATCGAAATAAATGTAGATGCCGAAATGACTACCCTATTCATGATACCTTTTGTTTATGATTGAATGACCGTGGCTTAAATGGCAGAATTAAAAAAAACCTGATGTAGTAGCTCATTCTAAATAAAATCTTGATGAAACTTTGGTAAAAAAATCTGTCTCGGACAAAGTCGAATATGGGTCTTAGGTCAGAATAGATCAATGTTAGCAAACCTTTATAATTACTCTTACGCCACAAAGTTGCCCTGTCGTAAGAAATTTGGCCAAAATGTTCTTTTTTTTTTTAATATCTCTCTCTGACGATGCTAGCTCACAGACCAAGGTCCGTATTCACCAACAATTCTTAAGAACGTTCTTAGTCTTAATCTCTAAGATATTCTAAATTTGAAAGTAACACAACTTCTGATTGGCGAAACCAAATGGCAAGAAATGACATGATTATGGATCCATAAAATCCATTTTGTCTTACAACAGGCTGAATCTTGAGGTAGAATTATCCTTGAACAGGCAGATAATTTGCCAAAAGCAAAAGGTTTTGACCAGGTCAGCCAGCGTTGACTGAGCAGGCTTTCATCGGTCGATACTATTTGCAGTTGCCTTGAACACCCTTTTCATAGAAAATGGCTCATCTTCAAACATCAGCAACAGTGAAATCTTAACTCCATAATATTGATAACATACAAGCGTCCATAATATTGATAACATGCGGGCGATGTAGAACCCTCGGGATCCTCTTGTTTTTTCACTGGTTCATCTTACGTTGGTTTGTTTTCATGCAGTCTACGAAACAAAACTGCATACTTATATGCAGACAAGAAACTCTTCTAGCCAACACCACTCGTCACAACTCGGCCGATTCCGTACCTACATCTAACCTCGTCCGTATAAAGGAGGCTTCTATTTTGAACTAGCAATCACATGATCTTAAATATGGCCGCGCCCCTGTAAATCGCTTAGCAACTACATGAACAACCACTGTGAAGTTATTCACATCTATCGATCTGTCGATGAAAGCTCCGAACGGAATTGATAAACAACGCTAAAAATTGAGTGTACAAACTGTTTGCCGACTGAAATATTCTTAGAAAGATGACGATAGAAAATTGAGTCATGCTGTCTTTTTAAAGAGGAGTCTTACAATTTCAATAACGGTAAAACGGTGTGCTTCCGTAGACGTGAGAAATATACCATGTAGGTGCATATCAAGCTACGTGATACAGCCGAGGGATTTGATCACCGGATCACCCGAGGTATGCCGAATGAGCCAACACAAGACGCTTTTTCAGCTAGTTTAAGTGACAGGGAGCAGAAATAGTCAGAGAAAGTCTTACATTGGTGTATTAACGTAAATCTATAATGAGTCTCCAAATTTTTATGTCTTCGGTATATAATTAGCTTTAGAAATTATTTCAAAAGCTTTAATGAAAAAGAACAAATAATAAATGCTCCGTTCCCATTAATGTTTTGTAAACACTGTCACTGTAACAATCTAAACTTGAATTGGCATAATGACGGCTAAACCTTTCACTGTTATCAAAAAGATGAGCAAAATTGTTTCAGTAAAAACAATTTCTGGTAATCGTAACTGTGTTTAAAATGTTCCCTGGTGTAAACATTAATCACAGGAAAAGAATAAGGCATTCTTACTGTTTCACGCGTGCAGATTTTTTTTTTTTGTGATGCGATAGTTTTCCCGTTTGTTGAAAGATTTTGCGTTTTCAGTTTCCATCAGACATTTTATGGTGATTTTCGGGTTTTGTCGAGCAATTTTCTCTTTTTATTTTAATTTTGCCATCTCATTTCCATCCCAATGATTTCCCAAAGGTAACCAGTTCAAGTTTTAGAAATACACCTTTAGTTCTGTCTGAAATTGCTTGGTGGGAAATTTGAGAACGGTACTTCTCCCACACACTATGTCCCTGCACCTGGCGAATTTTGAAAATATTGGGGAAAAAGGAGAAATTGATCAGTTTTCCTCTACGATATTTGCTTAACCCTGAACCTGCTAAAAACCTAAAATAAAAGTTTCAAGTCGATAGTAAATATCCAAATATTGCTATTTCAAAGTTATTTTTTGGGGAAAATATCTCCTTATCGGACGGTGTAGATCAAAGATCAGACTGCACGTTCTGTGCAGTCTGATCTCTATCTACACTGTCCGCATAAGGTCCTCGAGTCGCGCTTAGCAGCTTAAAGGTTATGTGTTCCTTTCCTGTTCTGTCCATATACTCTCGATTTTTTTCTTTCCCCTCATTTTACTCTTTTCTGATGAAACTTAAAATGACGTGTGGTGTTAGGCCAATACAATTTGCAATAAAATCCATGCAGATAACTTTTTTGCCCCACAAAATGTTTTGAAGAAAAACAAAAAAACCTAGTAGGACGTAAAATGTCTTACTTTTACAGTAAAGAGCGAATTGAGTATTCAAGGATATCAAGTTCTCAAGAAAAATAAGATGAAAAAGGCGTATTTTCTAAATAACGTTTCTACCATTAACTTTGTTCCAAAACAATCAAATTATTCCCAAAAACGAATTTGTAAAACCTGCTTTAATCTCTGTGCAATTACCAATAAAACTCCCGATTTCTGCCCTAAATTAGATTATAATCCAAGAACAAAGTTACACGCTTTCTGTGTTTTACTAGGAATTGTTTCGCTAAACATGAAAATGTCATATAATGACAAGAAATATAGAAGAGATTTAGTCACTTGGAATGGAATTTTCAGGGGCTGTACTGAGAAAAGAATTAATGTTTCTTTCCTCCTTTCCTCGAGTAAGTCTCTTTTTTCCCCCAAGAAACCAGGGCCCGTATTCACATTTTCAGTCTTATTCTCCCGAATTTTCTGTTTCTGAAAGTAACACAACTTCTGATTGACTATACCACTTGGTTTAGCCAATCAGAGTTTTGTTACTTTCAAATTTAGAAAATCTTAGAGAATAAGACTAAAAATGTTCTCGAGAATGGTTAAAGAATACGGACCAAGGCTGACTGTTTAGCAACTCTAGTCTAACTACATGTATTTTTCTAACTCGAACCTAGACTGGCAGGACGACTCATTAATCCAGTCCGTTGAGTCCTTAACCGATCAGGACTAGGGTCCACCACGTCTCAGCGGTTAAAATGTTGGAAATGTTACGAATATCAGAAAACCCTGTTTCAATGCCTGCTGGAGGACATCGAGCTCTGCATCGGAATGTCCACGACGTTCTGAGATGTCCTGATACCCAGTCTAGTCTTAACTCTTTACCACACAATCTCGACTTTTAACGACCCTGAGGAAGAAGGCCTTTGAAAACATTGTGGGAAAAGGAGAAAATGCTGGTAACCAGCATTTTCTCCTTTTCCTACAATGTTTTCTAATATATCAAGGGCAGATTTCATCATTTGGACTACCTTTAATTTGTCGTCTGCAAATGCTTTCAATTTCGACCAGTCTAACATTTTGTCATTTGGTAAGGAGTTAAAAATCAAAGGAATGGCACGTAGAAGATGGTCGTCAAGGGCTGTCTAATATCGAAGAAGCAAATCTGAATACTGTTGAAGGTACCATTCAATTTCCCAGTCTTCACAGTGACTTCAGCGCTGGTGATCTAGGGTCAGTGGTATCGGAGGCCTGCATTCGGTTTCACCAAAGCTCATAAATCTGTTCTAAAGTGAAATCCAAAGACTATGCTATCTAACTGGCTGAGACTTCCCGTCCCAAACAAATAGACGGCTTATCTCGGAATTTTAGACTGAATTTATAATTGTTGCTGAGCACGGGCCTTGAGTTTTTTTTTTTTCATTCCTCACCTTATTTGCATTTTGTGTTTCACTGTTAAAAGCTTGTTTTACTTCGAATGCTTTTACATAAGCCATCTCTTTTTTTTTTCTATGTGCCTTCTTAGACTTCTTATGTATATTCTACTTTATACATGCAATAACAGGAAATTGGAGAGGAACTTTATAAGCCCTGCTTTCGTTCCAATCCATTTCTGCAGAATCATATTTGTGAACCTATTGCATTGTATTGTTTATGTATATTGTACTTCTGTGGAATAAAATATGTTTAAATTAAATTAAACCATGTCGACAATACTAAGTATGCCTCTACCTACACTCGTCACAACTCGGCCGATTCCGTACCTACATCTAACCTCGTCTGTATAAAGGAGGCTTCCATTTTGAACTACCAGTCACATGATCTTAAACATGGCGGCGCCCCTGTAGATCGCTTAGCAACAACATGAACAACCACGGGGAAGTTATTCACTTCTATCGATCTGTCGATGAAAGCTCCCAACGGAATTGATAAACCACGCTAAAAATTGAATGTACAAACTGTTTGCCGACTGAAATATTCTTAGAAAGATAACGACAGAAAATTTACTAATGTTTTTTTGGCACTGAAACACTTTAACCCTTAGACTGCTAAGCGCGACACCACACCTTTTGCGGACAGTGCAGATCAAGAACGTGCAATCTGATCTTGGATCTACACTGTCCGATAACAAAATACCCCCCTCTTAAAAAAAAAAAAAAAAAAAAAAAGAAAAATGAAGTTGCAATATTTGAGTTTTCTCTGTACTGCAGGCTGGAAAATTTCATTTAACTTATCTAGCAGGCTTATTAAGATTAAATTATTATAGATTTGATTCAGAAGGTTAAAATTTAGCTAACCGTCTAATTTTCTAACCTATTTTATTTTGCCTGGAAGGATAATCAATATCATCCTATAGCAAAGTTTGGAAATTCAGACAGGATGGCAAAATTTTGGGACACGGTTCACCTTGCGTAAACTAAGGGGGAGGGGAGGAAAAAGAAAACGAACGGATAATCAGCGTTTTCATTTTACTACTATTGTTGTTATTATTAGATCTATTGTTATCATTTGACGTAAAGAAACAATGGTTGTATTATCCATTATTTACAATTGCTTCGTATACGAAAAGCAAAGAATGTATATAAAGAAAATCATAATTTAAGCAAGTATATTTCAGCCATGCTCTGTGAAAAGGAAGCTTAATGCATCTCCAAAATGCATCTACTCAGGTCAGCCTGCGCAGTCCGCGAAGGCTGACCTGGGCCGAAAATGTTTGCTTTTCTGTCAATTTTCTGCATGTCAACGGACCAGTGTACCTACTAATTCAGTCAGTTCTACGAGAAAATGGATTTTATGGATCCATAATTATATGATGATTTGCTCGGTATCATGGATTACGGAGATGCATTAAGCCCCCTTTTGCCAGAGCATGGCTCAAAATTTTATATGACAACTGCTTTGAAAAAAAAAATGTACTCTCAAATCTGAGTACTACCTGCTACATTAAAAAAAAAAACAAAAAAAAAAAAAACTAAAAACATAAAACAACAAAAAGAAAAAGCATATCAGCAAAGCAATGACCCATATGTGCGTCGGCTACATGTGCATGTCCATAGTGAATTAAAAAAAAAAAAAAAAAAACAGTTTTTGTTGTTTAAATGAATTTTCAGGGCATAGGCTCAGCGAATGGCAGAGATATTTAATTTCGATCCCCAGAGCATTGCCTATATCTGTACATTTCATCGTTTTTGTAATCAAAATTTGTAATGGTACATCATCGAGGTCTTGCTTCTCGTCACCCTGGTCAAGTTTCGTTTCAGTCGCTGGTGTGACACTGTGAGATCATTGATACAAACTCCAAGAGTATCTAGAATCAGTTTTTGTACCGACCAAACAACTTTGCCTGACGCCGCTATCATTAACCGATAGGCTTCTAAGCGCTACGGATCTTTTGCGGACAGTGTAGCTCAAGATCAGACTGCACCGAGGTGCAGTCTGATCTTGGATCTACACTGTCTGATAAGGAGATATTTTCCCTTCAAAATAACTTTAAAATAGCAATATTTGGACTTTCACTATCTGCTTGAAGGTTCATTTAGCAGCTTAAGGGCTCATACAAACCTCAGTACTTCGTATTTTGAATCAGTTTTTGGTGGAGCAAGCAAGTTTGCTCTTTGCTTTATGATATACTTCCCTGCATGAGGACCTGAAGCGTCGATCTAGCCAGGCATAGATGACTGGATTGATAATGTTATTGACAAAGTATATCCGGAACAGAAATGTGTATCCCAGTAATTTTTGGGGTGACATCAGATACTGCTTTGTTGTGAAGAAGGATAAAATGGCGTACAGGAAATACGAAACGATGAAGATGACCGTAAGGATAAGCCAAATTAGGGTTTTGTAAGGGACCCCGGTGGGGGACACAGACGATCTCCTTCTTCGGGCACGAGCTTGAAATGGAGATAGGCTACCTTTACGCAGACTAATGTTATATTTTGTCAGAGTGGAATTACTGCTGATAGAAATACTACTACCCTTCCTTAAAACCTTTCTGTCTTTTCTGGGAACATATTTTACACTTTCCGGGTCGTTAACGGGAGAATTGGGTTCGGTTAAGACATCATTTTCATCAACAAATACATTTTCTGTCGGTCTGTCACCATCAACTTTCTCCGATGGATCCGGAGATTTGTTGGATTCAATACTGAAACTTCCCATCGACTCCCTCGCTCTCCAGTGTCGGATAACGATCCTTCCAATAAGCACGTACATGACGATTAACGCTACTGACACCCCGGACAATATACCAGTCAGTCCGATCTTATACATAGATCGAAAGATGCTTCTCTCGAATCGTTTTTCTGTAGTGCATAACATGACAGTGGTGTTTGTTCCGTGCTTGTTTGTTTTACTGGCCGTACTGATGCCGCACATAATTGGGGCAGGTAGGGAGACAAGGAAGGAAAACACCATGGCGACGATTACAATCTTCAGGGCCAGACCCGGGTAAATTTGCTTCTTCAGTGGCTGACATACTTTTCTGAAACGGTCAATGCATATCGTTAACAGAGCCATGGCTGCAGCTGTGGTGAAGAAGACGTTGAAAAAGCATTTCAGTTTACATGGCGTCGCATCAGGGAATGAAAAGTAGTGTTGCGATTTGGCCATTTCTGCCGGCATGATCGTGACACAGGACA
Source organism: Tridacna gigas (assembly GCA_945859785.2). Classification (NCBI taxonomy): domain Eukaryota; kingdom Metazoa; phylum Mollusca; class Bivalvia; order Cardiida; family Cardiidae; genus Tridacna; species Tridacna gigas. The sequence continues at coordinate 37,472,522 of OX244029.2, forward strand.
GTAAATCCAGCACAGCGAGGCAAATAACAAATATTTTGAAGTTTGTGTACTTGTATTCCTGACTGAAACAAAACACCAACAGTACCAGCACGTTTCCCATAATTCCGACAAATGACATGATTGCTAGAAACACTACGAACGGAATGAAAGCGGCCGCATATCTGTCGTTTAATTGCTCTAGACTCTCAACTGTAATAGTGGCTGTGTCGTTCATTTTCAGGCCTTCGTCTTCAAAAAGTCTGGCTCTAAAACTGTAAATGAAACCACAATGCAGATTTAACCGAAGATATGTGGAATGAACATATGCGGTAAACAAATACATGAGCCATGCTCTGGCAAAAGGGGTCCTATTGCGTCTCCGTGATGCATTATACCAAGCAAGTCATCATATAATTATGCAGCCATAAAATTCATTTTATCTAACAATCCGACTGAATCATGAGGTAGACTGGTTCTTTGACATGCTGTAAATTTACCAAAAGCAAAAAGTTTCGACCCAGGTCAGCCTGCGCGGACTGCGCAGGCTGACAAGGGTCGATACTTTTTGCAGACGCATTAAGTCCCCTTTTTCACAGACCATGGCTCAAATAGATGTAACAACAACAACAACAATAATAACAATAATGAATCAAGTTGTTCCAATATCTTTCCATACAGAAGCTTCAATGACCGATTGGATTTGAAAACATTGATATCATAGGAGCATCTTGATCGATTTCACTTGGTTGTCTCAATGTTTCCGACCATGAAATACGTTACATTTGTGTACATATAAATTAAGTTTTAAGACATAAACAAACAGCAGTTCGAAGTCGTTCTGAATATTCAGTACAACGACGTATTCATGTTACCGACGGAACTCAAACTGTTACAGAGTATGTCGCTCTAATGAGGTTAAAGTCGGTCTGCATATTCATTACAACGATAGTTTAAGGACCCTACCAAACGGTAACAAAAGTGTCGCATTATTTAAGTGGTTTGATTTAATAACCGAACAAAAAAAGAAAAGACACTGAACTTACCAAAATCTCCATGAGAAGTGTCCTGGTGCTTTTCTGCGGGTGGAAGACGCTCCGTGTCAACAGTAATGCTGGTATGAAGTCCGACAGATGGTTGAAAAATGAAATGAGACATCCGCAACTTCAAGTGTTCCACGTAAAATTGTTTTGCAAGTTAAATTTCCGGACAGGATGGACTAGATAGATACTCAAGTGGGTACTGAGAGACACTGACTTATATAAATGTTTGAATAATATTTGAGCCATGCTCTGGAAAAAGGGGGCTTAATGCATCTCTCGTGATGCATGGTAGTAATCAAGCCATCACAAAATTATGAAACCCTTATAGCCACTTTAAAAAAAAAACGACTTAATCATGAGGTAGACTGGTCCTTGAACATTCAGAAAATTGACCAATAGCGAACTGTTTCGGCCCAGGTTAGCCTGCCCGGACGGCACAGGCTGACATGGGTCGATACTTTTCGCAGATGCATTAAGCCCCCTTTTCTCAGAGCATGGCTTATTTCATTGTTTCGTGGCTAAACAGAGAGAAAAACAGGCACAATGCGATGTTTGCAAGGTCAAGGGTTAGCAACAAAACTTGATTTTTGAGAGCCTACTTTCTTTTTTATTGTTACCCAGTTCCCCCATAGTCCCCACTGTGCGACGCATGCAGCCATTTTGCCTGCGGACGAATAAGGAAAATACTGAGCATAAAATTGAACTTAACCAAACAGTCCCGACTTTAAACGAATTTGAGGAAAAAAGGCTTTTAAAAACATTATGGGAAAATGAGAAAATGTTGGTAACCAGCATTTTCTCCTTTTTCCACAATGTTTTCTACCCTTCCGTAAAACAAATTTCAATTTTTAAGTAATATTTATTTTGCCACCTGCAAATGCTTTCAATTCTGACATGAACAAAGAAATAAAGTTTTCCTATACTGAACACAATCTTTCACAATATTTACCAATTTATTAAAGTAGCAATAGCTGCCAAAAGTAAACAAAGCGGGTGTTAAAATGCGTTTAAATTTAAATCATATAATTTAAAAGTATGGAAACTGTTGACAATCTGTTTTTGTATGGTCGGTCCATGTGTTATTCGCTGATAGAAAAATAGAATCTAAAACTAGGTTAAAAGTTGCCAGGTCGCTCTATCTTTTGTATATTTTTTGCCTGATTTTAAAATTCTTTTTCATAATTTTAAATGGTATGATTTAAATCTAAATACATTTTAACACTGCATTGTTTTTTGGCCACTATTGGGCCTTTAAGGCTGTTGCCGTTCTCTTCGTGTTTTAACCCTTTACTGAATGCCAAAATTTTAGATTTACTCAGATTGAAAGAATTTCTAGATCAGAATTAGATGTGGCTCAAATGATACCATTCTATCTTTGAAATTGTAAAAAAAAAAAAAGGAGAAAAATGCTGATTACAAACACTTCCTCCTTTTCCCAAAATCTTTTCAGCAGTCTTTTCTCTCAGAATTGTTAAAGCACAGGACAGTATGGTATAGGGGTAACCAGTGGCTTAACCCTTATCTTGTTAAATAAGTGAAATGAAACTTTCAAGCTGATGGTAAAACCCCGATTTTCGCTATTTCAAAGGTATTATTTTGGGTAAAGATATTTCCTTATCGGACTGTGTAGATCGAAGATCAGACTGCATGTTCTGTGCAGTCTGATCTTGATCTACACTGTCCGCAAAAGGTTCTTGCTAAGCAGGCCAGGGCTTAAAATATGCTCACTGCGATTTCGGAGTTCGGCATTCAAGAAGAGAAGAGTTGTCTCCCCTTAAGCTTAAACATTTATTTTGCATCTGTAAATTCTTTCAGTTCTGACATGAAGAAAGAATTAAAGTTTTCCTGTACTGAACACAGTCTTTCACAATGTTTTACCGAACTATCAAAACTGATGACTTTTCTTTTTGTGTTTTAAACTTTTTCACCACATGCAAAAACTTCAAACTTGTTCAGACTGAAAGAATTGTGGCTCAAAATGATAGAATTTGTTTTGGAATGCTAAAAATATCGGGGTAAAAGGAGAAAATGCTGGTTACCAACATTCTGTCCTTTTCGAAAATTGATTTCAAAAGTGTTTCCTTTCAGGATTGTTTAAACCCAGGAGTGTTTGGAGTAGGGATAACCAGAGGCTTAAAGATACATCCTTACATCGAGAGAGAAAAACGCTATTAAATTTGACTGACTGTAGAATAGTTCAGAATTTAGTCAGCTATGTAAATATAGATAATTTACTGATATTGTGGTGTAATGGATGAAAATTACACATCGGAAATCTTTGATTTACAACCGGAAACGTCACAACATTGATTTCCTTGATGGCCTTCAGAAAATGAAATACATTTTCTATCGGTCGTAATCTATACAACCTTACAACCGTTAGGGGTAACATTTGACAAGAAGATACAAGAATGATTATGGCTTGATAAAATAAAGATGAAATGGGTTAAGCAAATGGCTAATGTATCTTTAAAGTATGCTTATATCGTAGCTTGACAATCAAGAAGTGAAGAATTGTTTCCCCTAAAGCTAAAACATTTTTTAAGATTTTTTTTATTGTGGGGGTGGGGGGGGGGGGCATAATGCGTTTCGGGTTTGAATATCGGTCTTTTTTTCAAGGCTCTTAACCAGGTTTTTAAACCAAGGTCTGAGACAGTCTCCCAGCCAATCAGGGCCCGTATTCACCAACCATTCTTAAGAACATTCTCAGTCTTATTCTCCAACATTTTCTGGATTTGAAAGTAACACAACTTCTGATTGGCTAAACCAGTTGGTTTAGCCAATCAGAAGTTGTGTTACTTTCAAATTTGGACAATCTTGGAGAGTAAGACAAAGAATATGCTTAAGAATGGTTGGTGAATACGGACCCAGTTTGGTTGCCTTTGAATTAAGAAATTGAGCAACGATTGGAATGGAAGTCGAATGAGTCCAAAAAACACCAGAATCGATATTAGATTTTCTTTGTTTACAAACGAGTGAATGTAAATTGGGTTTATTTGGCAAATGCTTATATAAGAGACAGTGTCTCGCGAGAAATTAGGAGCTAATTTTCCTCAACTTTACAAATATGTCTACAGGGATTTACGTGATTGATTGGTTAAGAAATCTGGTGCAATAATGTATTCCTAAAAGTTTTTAAATTTCGATAAATTACCAATCGTTTTGTTTCCGCTCATTCGTTTTTAATCTTCAATTTATTTCCAACCCTTTATCAAACAATCCTAGGCTGTAACGATCCTGACAAAATAAGCCTTTTGAAAACATTGCAAGAAAAGAAGAAAATGCTGCTGACTATTATTTTTCTCCCCTTCCCACAATTCTTTTTAATCTTTCAAAAATAAATCCCATTATTTGGATCATATTTAATTTGTCGATTTTATTTGAGAATAAAATCTTACCGTTCAGTAAGGTAAAGTGGTATTAGAAGAAACGGTCCTTTCATTGAACAACCCTGATGAAGTCGGCATTAACCCTTTACCACACAATCTCGACTTTTAATGACCCTGAGAAAGAAAAGTTTTGAAAACTTTGTAGGAAAAAGCAGAAAGTGCTTGTAACCAGCCTTTTCTTCTTTTCACACGATGTTTTTGAATATTTCACAGAAAAATTCCATTACTTAAGCATCATATAATTTGTCCTCTGCAAATGCCTTCAATTTGGACAGGTCTAAATTTTTATTGTGTGGTAAAGAGTTGAGTGTTGGATTAGTTATCAGCAGGTCCTGAATTCTTTCCTCACAATGAAAATATTTTACGAAAAAGGTAGACTGGGTTCCAGTCGGATCATTTTTTTGGACTTTTTCAAACGCAATACTAAACAGATTAAGGGATTCCTGCAACAGCTCTATTAATATCTCGATTAGGAGACTGGGATAACGAATGGTTAAGAAAAAAGGAAGAACCAGCATTTTCTCCTTTTCCAGCAATGGTTTTTACCCATCGTAGTAAGAGACCGTTGATGTTTAAATAACATTGAATGAGTCCTGCTTTGGCAAAAGGGGGCTTAATGCATCTCCTTAATGCATTGTTCCATGCAATACATTACATAATAAACTGGGATCCATAAATTCGACTTTGTCTAATAACCGACTGAATCATAGTCCTTTGTAAGGCCGAAAATTGACCAATAACAAAAAGTTTCGCGCAGGCTGACCACGCTCGATACCTTCTGCAGATGCATAAAGCCCCCTTTTCACAGAGCATGGCTCATTTATATAATTATAAGAAACATTCGCTGAAAGTTTCGGGGTTTTTTGTACGGGGAGGGTTGGGGGCCTTAAATTTATGGAAGTATTTATCTGTGCTAGTAAGGTGGACAAAATCTAGCTATAGAAACGATCAAAACGCAAAGGCAGGGTTGAAAGCTTACAGTAGCGACAGTGATGTATGTGAGCGGTGCTCTGGGAAAAAAGGTTTAACCTTTTACCGCACGATGCCGCCTTTTGACGCCCCTGGGAAAGAAACCTTTTGAAAACATTGTGGGAAAAGGAGAAAATGCTGGTAACCAGCATTTTCTCCTTTTCCCACAATGTTTTCTACCCTATCAAGGAAAAATTGCAGCATTTGAGCCACATGGAAATTGTCGTCTGCAAATGCTTTCAATTTGGACAAGGCCAAAATTTTGTCGTCTGGTCTTTTGAAAACATTGTGGGAAAGGGAGAAAATGCTGGTGACCAGCATTTTCTCCTTTTCCCACAATGTTTTCTACCCTATCAAGGAAAAATTGCAGCATTTGAGCCACATAGAAATTGTCGTCTGCAAATGCTTTCAATTTGGACAAGGCCAAAATTTTGTCGTCTGGTCTTTTGAAAACACTGTGGGAAAGGGAGAAAATGCTGGTGACCAGCATTTTCTCCTTTTCCCACAATGTTTTCTACCCTATCAAGGAAAAATTGCAGCATTTGAGCCACATAGAAATTGTCGTCTGCAAATGCTTTCAGTTTGGACAAGGCCAAAATTTTGTCGTCTGGTAAGGGGTTAATACATCTTCCATCACGCATTACAACAAGCAGGTCGTCGCAGTACTGCATTATTCAGTTTAAAACGGCTCTTAATTACTCGTATGAGGTAGAATAGTCCTTTGGAACGCAGAAACTTCACAATAGCAAAGAGTTTCGACCGAGGTCAAGCCTGCGTGGACTGCGCGGGCTGACCTGGACCAATATCTTCTGCAAATGCATTGAACAACCTTTTCACGATGAATGACTCATACATATCAATCACGATAGCACAGGAGCGACCTCTAGAAGTGACAGACAAAATCCTTGACGTAGGTGATAGTTTACGCGACAAACTGTGGGGTTTTTGTGGCATTTGTTGAAGACAGTGCCACTGTGAGTTCAATACGGTATCATAGTTTGTGCAAAACCGAAGGAAGTAAACCCAATCAGTTTTTTCTAAAACAAATAAGTGTTAGCACTCAGATATATAATTAACAACGGCGTATTAAAATAAACTGGATTAGGCCATCGGTCATGGGAATACTTCTTTTTTTACTGAAAATAGCTGTACCCTCTATGGCCTTTTATTGGCGCAATGATACATACAACCTTTGTCCCCTGACCGGGTTCGTCCCAAAACCAATTCGTCCCTGGGCTTGTTCGTCCGGGCTTGTTCGTCCCACATTATTGTTTGTTTATTTTTCAAATTATTAATTCCACACAATGGCTCCCTTGACAAATGCCACACCAGTGCTTTCAACGCTTTGATTTTCCCGAGTAATCAAGCAGTTGGAGACAGTGGTGGAAAGGTTAAGCTCCGGCCACTCAAATCAAAGGTTTCAGGTTCAATGAGCGAGTCAACCTTTCGACTACCCGTATCACAGCACGAACTAAGGTGTCCAGAAAGGCAAACATCGACAGTGACTAAAATATATTGAAAGATTTAATGTCACACTCGATGTGAAATGAAAAAAGTTTAAACCAATCTATCGAGTAATACCGTATCTGTATTTTTCAAACCAGAGTCCGTTATGGCGGACACAAAATCTGAAGGAACAGTAAAAAAAAAGAGACAATTGGGCCTATAGTTAATGAAACATCTCCGTCCAACGTGCATATATTTGAACATTTAAACAATGTTAATGAGCTAATCAGTGTCTTACCCAGTCTTTTGAAAGCAATAACAACAAAAGAAAAGAAAAACTCTGTACTTCAGGGGCGTAAAAACACGTATAGATCCCCGAAAAAAACATTTAATGTCTTAACCCTTATCCTGTTAAATAAGTGAAATGAAACTTTCAAGACGATAATGAAAACCAAGTTTTTTTGTATTTCAAAGGTATTTTTGGGGGAAAGATATCCCCTTATCGGATAGTGTAGATGCAAGAACAGACTGCACATTCTGTGCAGTCTGATCTTGATCTACACTGTCCGCAAAAGGTCCTTGAGTCGCGCTTAGCAGCCTAAGGGTTAGGGAACCACATGGCCTCTCCTCTGTGTTTTTTTTTATCGCTTGACAAGCCATTTAGAGTCATAGTGACGAAGATGTTTCAGTTTTATGTCTTTAACATGAACCAGCATAGGAAGAGGTTTGTGATTCAATTAAAGAAAAGACCCGAGGGATTTCCTGAACAAACTTCCGAAAAATGTAAAAATAATCGATATAAATGTGGTTGCCTGTTTCAGCTATGCTCTGATTTCAAGTTTAAACCATTTGCGGGGGTGGGGGAGGGGGGAGGTTGTTGTTGTTGTTGGTGGTGGTGGTATCATTTGTTTCGGTTAAGTGTGTCGATTAAGCAATGACCTTGAGGGGGAGAGGTTGTTGTTGTTGTTGTTGGTGGTGGTATCATTTGTTTCGGTTAAGTGTGTCGATTAAGCAATGACCTTTGGGGGGGGGGCGGGGGGGGGGGGTAGGTGGTGGTATATTTGTTTCGGTTAAGTGTGTCGATTAAGCAATATTCTACTGACCAGAGCACGTATCCATACGTTTCTGGTATTCGTTTACTTATGGCATGCACAAAAGTTTCTCGAAGCCAAATGGCTGCTTGTAAACGCATTTAAACAGACTGGATGTAATAACCGTAGTCCATGTAAAGTCAATGCATGCATTCGATTCATTTCATGTTCATGTATCTTGAATTCCGGTATCATTTTGAAAACAGCTATCCTTGGCATTGAATCCAAAATAGCATTCCTTAACCTTTAACCTGCTACATCAGTAAAATGAAACTTTCAAGCCGATGGTAAAAACCAAAATTTTGCTATTTCAATGTTTTTTTTTTTTCCTTGCTGAGAATCAGAAATGGTGTAGTCTTATATCCCTATTGCCAAACAATCCAGTTTTAAAGACCCGAAAGAAAAGAGTCTTTGAAAACATTGTTAGAAAAAGAGAAAATGCTTGTTACATTTACAACTCTCTCAAAGGAAAACCCCATCTTTTGATCAATGTCGATTTTGAGAATGGAAAATGCTTTCAGTTTGGACAAGAGGAAGACAATAATGTTTGGTAAAGCGTTCTCCTGATGCTGTTTGGCCGCCTTTTTTCTGAATGGTTTCCTTGCACATATTTATACTGATAAGTTCGAAATAATTATCCGTAATGCATTACACCTAACAAATCATAGTAATAGTGGACCCATAAAATCCATTTTGTATAACTATCGGCTGATTCCTGGGGTAGAATGGTCCTTGGACATTCAAAACGTTTACCAAAGACAAAAAGTTTCGACCCAGGTCAGCATGCACGGAGTGCGCGGTTTGACCTGTTTCGATACTTTTTTCAGATGTATTACATCCCCTTTTCACAGAGCATGGCTCAATTCTATATAAACCATTCTCTCACCGCTGACCACTCTGCGGACTTTTATGTAGAAAGTAGATAGGGCCCAAGAAAAGGACAAGTGTGCAGTACTAAATTGTTACCATTTAATATTTGATAATCAGATAAATGTAGATCTTCCAGAGTTCCAGATAGTGGAAGTGATTTTGATTACAAAACTGAAAATATTAGTTATTCTCCACTAAACCCTACGATATGGGTACTCATTAGAATCGTCTCACCGAGACGATTCTAATGAGTACCCACAACATAGGGTTTGGAAGAGAAATAATAGAGTTAGAGTACCATCACTCCCTCTTATCTGGAGCTCTGATCTACTATATATTTTCAGTAAATGCGATAGGACAGATTATTGAATCGAAATGCCTTCTTGGTTAGTTTATTCCACCAAATATCTGACCGGATCATTCCTTAATCAGTTTGAATCTTCTGTCCAGTCTGATGTCGATTTACACAGTCCAAAAATTGAAGAATATCTAAATTCGGCTTTGGTAGGGGTTACATTTAGGTATACGTTGACCCAAAAATACTTATATTTAAAAAGCTTTTGAAAAAAGCTAAGACAGTAACCCTAATGAATTTTTACCGTGTCATCCTTTTTTGTCTTGTATCGAGTTTTAGCGGGCTTATGTACTGAAGACCAAACGGTTTTATAGATAATCAATCCAAAAATGTTGCAACCCTGAATATCCATCTTTCATCTTTGACAGCCAAATTTGCACATGTCTATCTGATGGAAGGAAACACGAATAAAATCGTTACTCTACCATAATAGGAATGTAGTACGTAGAATTTCACGATGTCATGTTTGTTGATCTTTATCTCTTTCCCCTCAAGCGGAGAGAGGAAATATTCCTTAGCCTTCGTTTAAAATGTCACGTAGAAGAAACAAAAAATGACCCATGCTCCGGCAAAAGGGGGCTTATTGCGTCCCCGTGATGCATGATACCAAGCAAGTCATCGCAATATCATGGATCCATAAAGTCCATCTTGTCTGACAACCGACTGAATCATGAGGTAGACTGGTCCTTTGACACGCAGAAAATTGTCTAATAGCGTAAAGTTTCGGCCTAGGTCAGCCTGCGCGGACTGCACAGGTTGACCTGGTTCGATACTTTTCGCAGATGCATTAAGCCCCCTTTTCACAGAGTGTGGCGCAAATATACATTCACTTGTAAGCGGTTTCTCTACTTGCCATTTTAAACGAATGATAGGGAAGATTGTAGTCGACTTTGTTACCAAAATTTGACATGTTTTTCACAAAAATATGAAGAAAGAAACTGTTTATACATTTTGCATTGATGAAACATGTTTGTTTTAACACTGAGTAATCGAGTAAAAAGGGCATCGATTTGGAACAAAATCATCCGTATTTTCAGTATGAGCCATACTCCGGCAAAAGGGGGCTTTTAATGGCATCCCCTTTGCTCTAAAGAAGGTTCAAGCGCAAATGCGTGTTCCTGATATGGTCTATACATAACAAAACAAATAACTGGATACGAATAGTTTATAATAACTATCAAAATAAATGAGAAAGCACCAGGTTGACCTACCGTGCGAACACAATTTTTAACACCAAAGTGACAGACCGTCACTGTACAGAATCCCAAGTCACATAGAAGGCATACTTCCGGTCCTGCACTGTGTCATACCCGGATGTAGACTTATATTTTGAAGGATGTCTCTTGCACTGTTGGGGGCACCAGTCTGTATACTGTATGCATTCAGCGTTCTGGATGAGTAGTCTCGTTTTGTCCGTCCGATTTCTTTGTTAAGCTATGAATTTGTTGGCGCAATGCAAGTTAGAATACTACGCAGTTTTACCTTTCGTATTATGTTTAATAAAAAACGAGCCTTTTTTTGTGTCCAGAATTTCTTGTCAAAACAAGTAATAGACGACTTCCAAGATACCACTCTAAACTTTGTAACTGACGCGATTTAAAGGCCCAATAGCGACCAAAAAGACGATATAGGCGTTAAATACATCTGAATTTTAATTATACCGTTCAAAAGAATGTAAGATATTGTGAAGATAATAATTTGTAATTGTGTGGTCGGTCCAAGTGTTAGTCGCTTGCAGAAAAAATAATTTTAAAATCAGGCAAAAAGTAAACAAAAGATAGAGTGATATGGCAACTTTTAACCTAGTTTTGAAATCAGTTTCTCTGCCAGCGACTAACTGTTGGACCCGACCGTACAATAACAGGTTGTCATCTTCACAATAAGTTCAATACTTTTAAATGATATGATTTAAATCTGAATACATTTTAGCACATGTTTTGTTCACTTTTTTTGTAGCTATTGTTACTTTAAGGTTATGGACAATTTCTTCCTTTGCCCATATATATTTATTCCAAAATGGGTTGCTGCCAGACGCTAAAATTGCCGACAAGAGGTATGATTTAATGAATTTAGTTCAGCTGGTGGTACGGCCATTCAGATTCAAAAGTAAGCCATGTTATGTGAATAAGGGGCTTCCAGCAACTGCAACAAGTTTCGACCCATGTCAGCCTGCGCAGTCTGCGCAGGCTGACATGGCTCGAAACTGTTTGCAATTGGTCAACTTTCCGCATGTCTAAGGATCACTCTTCCTCCAAATTCAGTCAATCGTTAGACTAAATTGGTGTAATGGATCCCAACTTATGTGATGACTTGCTTGGTATAACGTATCACGGAGATGCATTAACCCTTTCCCAGACGATGAATTTTAGACTGGTCCAAATTGAAAGAGTTTGCAGACGACAATTTTGAATTTGATGAAAAAGACAGAAAGTTCTCCAAAAGGGTAGAAAACACTGTGGGGAAAAAGGAGATATTGCTCGTTACGAGCAATTTCTCCTTTTCCCACAGTGTTTTCAAAAGACTTGCATTCCAGACACGTGAAAACCAGGGCTTGTTTGGGAAAGGGTTAAGCCCCCTTTTGCCAGAGCATGGCTCATTAATCAGAGGTAATCACAACAGTCCATGAAAAATGAGCCCTGTCCCAGAACATTGGGCTATGCTCCGTGAAAAGGGGGCTTAATTGATGTATTATACCAAGCAAGTCATTTAGTAATAAATGTACCCATAGAATCCATTTCGTTTAACAACCGACTGTGTCAACAGGTAGAATGGTCCTTTGATCTGCAGAAAATTGACACGTAACAAAAAGTCTTGATTCAGGTCAGCCTGCGCAGCGCAGTCTGACCTGGTCGATACTTTTTGCAAATGCATTAAGCCCCCTTTTCACAGATCATGGCTCATATGAAAATAACCACTCATCTGAACACATACCTACGTTTCAAAGTTGAGGGTATAAAGATTCCATTCTAAGGGACGAATGACACCGTCAATACACAAATTAACATAAATAACATTTTATTTCTCAAAAGCATACTTTTAAGATCTAAATGTACGAAGCATAAAATGTTAAACGTGAGAGAGAGAAAAAAAAAGACCAGTTTTCATATGTGAAGAATAATTAACACGTTATTCTCATGAAAGGGAAAAAGTAGAGTAAGATGGAGTCATTATTAGACATTATCCTGTACATCAAAAACAACCTAGATGCAACTCGGAGCCGATCAAAATGTATTCTTAGATAATGAACTAAATTAGGACCGAAGTCAGAAGTTTTACTGGAAAATTGCACACGATTAAGGCCAACTTTACGAAATCGGTTTCGGGAGTAATTTGATTGTTTTGAGACAAAATTTTATGGCAGGGGCAATAGCAAGAAAAAACAGTCATTTGAAATCGAATTAGAATTGTTTTGTCTTGAAAATTCGATAATATTTTTGACAATTAAATATTTGCGTCATGCCTTGTGAAAAGAGAGCTTAATGCATCTGCAAAAAGTATCGACCAAGGTCAGCCTGCGCAGTCCGCGCAGGCTGACCTGGGCCGGAAATGTCTGCTTTTGTTAAATTTTCTGCATGTCAAACAACCAGTGTACCTTTTGATTATGTCGATTGTTAGACAAAATGGATTTTGTGGATCCATAATTATGTAATGCCTTGCTTGTTATCATGGATCAAGGAGATGCAATAAGCCCGTTTTGCAAGAGCATCGCTGATTTTTCTTTGCTGCTTTACTGTTAGACTGAGCTATCAGTTATGTTAATATCGAACTTTTAACAACGGAATTACTAACAGTAGAACCCCCATTGATTGTCAAATTGTGTTATTCCTTTACTGATTTCGTATTTGGGGTCCTTTATTCCATCGAGCCTAAAGTGTTTTAAGAATAATCAGCCCGAAATCTCTGGCTATCCATCTTCCATCTTTGACAGACAAATTTGCACTTGTCTATCCCACGGCAAGAAACACGAACAAAATCGTTATTCTCCTATAGTAAATATATGGTACACTGATTTTCACAAACTCAGAAATATTCTACTCTTATCATTTGATTTATTAGGGGTGCTTGACAGCGCAGATTCAGTTTAGATTGCGCAGACCAGAGCGTCTGGTTTTCGATTTTGTCTAAAACAAATGAGCAACGCTCTGGTAAAAGGTGGCTTAATGCATCCCCGTGATGCAATATACCAAGTAGGCCATCACATAGTCATGGATCCCTAAAATTCATTTTGTCTAAAAACAGACAAAATCATTTGGTAGAATGCTCACTGGACATGTAGAATTAACAAATAGCAAAAGGTTTCGACCCATGTCAGCCTCCGCTGACTGTGCAGGTTGACATAGATCGACATCTTTTTGCATTAAGCCCCCTTTCCAAAGGGCATGGCTCAAATAGATATGGAATATTGTGTTTTATTATATACCTGTGATTTTTTCCGGCAAAAAAGAAATGAGCCATGCTCTGGCAAAAGTGGGCTTAATGCATCTCTGTGATGCATGATACCAAGCAAGTCATCATATAAGTATGGATCCATAAAAGCCACTTTCTTTTTATAGTCAACTCAATCATGGGGTAAACTGGTCCTTGGACATACAGAATATTGACCAATAGCGAAAAGTTTCGGCCCAGGTCAGCCTGCGCGGACTGCGCAGGCTGACCTTGGTCGATACTTTTCGCAGATGCATTAAGCCCCCTTTTCACAATGCATGACTCAAATGCTTCGTACACAGATAAAATAACACACTGGACAGAAAAAAAGTCCGTATCTACACAGTTTCAAATACGGTTCTAGATATGGTATGATTTTTGCTATATTTTGTTGTTGAAAGTTGTTGATTAATTGTATGGTGTTTAACACCGTTTTTCAACATTACTTCAGTTATATCGCGGCAGCCAGTGCACCTGTCCATGCTTTCCTGGAGTTTCTGTTACCACCACTCCGCACAATATTCTTTCCAAGCCACTGGCTGTTTGTTTTATCGCGATGGTTCTCTAAGATTATCATGATAGCTATATCGTATCTCGTGATGTAATGAACGATTTATCCGAAACCGTGATTCGTCGTCAGCTACATCAAAACAGGCGACCCGGAAATTAGCTGATGACGGCTCGTGGAGTGGAAAAAATGATTTATTACGACTCAACTTGAAGATTTCTCGACTGAGGAACTATCCGTCTGTCACAAGTAAGTCTGTTTCTATTGATTGCACGCATATTTCAAAAGATTGGAATATGATTTGGTACATTTGCAGTATAATTTGTTGGTGAATTGTGTACATGTATGTCGGTCAGATCTCGGCGATCTGGACGTTCTTAAAGTTTTAAGATTTGTTTAAGTCATCTTAGCGTAATTGTGCTCATGCGTGTATGCCGGTTTTAAAGAAAAATATATTAATCATTGATAAAAGGCACAGTTATAGGATATTCATATGTTTTGTGGTAGTTTTGTCATGTAAATTGACTGAATCCAGGTAGTTCGTTGTTTGGAGTTGTATACCTTTCTATATTTAGAAACAGACATTTCAATTTCTTTTAATCACGCAACCCTCACCTGTGATTCGAACGGAGAGTGCATCACTTAAATCTACATCAATTTGTTGTTAGGACGTGCAAAATTTCGGTATTTGTCAAAATTTTCTAACGCAGCGAGAATCAAATGCTAGCGCCAGGAAAGTTAAGACAGCACAATATTCCTTTTATTATATACACTGTACCTACAACTTTCAACACGCCAAGCCCCGTAGCTCAGTCGGAAGCGTCCAGGATTTGAGAACAGGAGGTCGCTGGTTCGATCCCCGGCTTGGCCAATATCTTTCCGAGGACTGATGATTGTCATTGCGACAGGATTCATTCCTCTCTCACCGCTGACCATTGTTTCGACGATGGTTATGTGAGAAAGCAGCCAGTGGCTTGGAAAGAATATTCGGTGCGGAGTGGTGGTAAAAGAAACTCCAGGAAATCATGAACAGGTGCACTGGCCGCCGCGATATAACTGAAATAATGTTGAAAAACGGCGTTAAACACCATACAATCAATCAACAACTTTCAACAACAAAATATAGCAATTATCATACCATATCTAGAACCGTATTTTAAACCTGTAGATACGACTTTTTTTCTGTCCAGTGTGTTATTTTATCTGTGTACGAAGCATTTGAGTCATGCACTGTGAAAAGGGGGCTTAATGCATCTGCGAAAAGTATCGACCCAGGTCAGCCTGCGCAGTCCGCGCAGGCTGACCTGGGCCGAAACTTTTCGCTATTAGTCAATTTCCTGCAAGTCCAAGGACCAGTTTACCCCACGATTGAGTTGACTATAAAAAGAAAGTGGATTTTATGCATCGATAGTTATGTAGTGACTTGCTTGGTATCATGCATCACAGAAATGCATTAAGCCCCCTTTTGCCAGAGCATTGCTCATTTATTTTCAGCCGGAAAAATCACAGGTATATAATAAAACACAATATTCCACATCGATTTGAGCCATGCCCTTTGGAAAGGGGGCTTAATGCATCTGCAAAAAGATGTCGATCTGTGTCAACCTGCACCGTCAGCGCAGGCTAACATGGGTCGAAACTTTTTGCCATTCGTTAATTCTGCATGTCCAATGACCATTCTACAAAATGATTTTGTCGGTTTTTTAGACAAAATGAAATTTATGGATCCATGATTATGTGATGGCCTACTTGGTATATTGCATCACGGGGATGCATTAAGCAACCTTTTACCAGAGCGTCGCTCATTTGTTTTAGACAAAATCGAAAACCAGACGCTCTGGTCTGCGCAATCTAAACTGAATCTGCGCTGTCAAGCACCCCTAATAAATCAAATGATAAGAGTAGAATATTTCTGAGTTTGTGAAAATCAGTGTACCATATATTTACTATAGGAGAATAACGATTTTGTTCGTGTTTCTTGCCGTGGGATAGACAAGTGCAAATTTGTCTGTCAAAGATGGAAGATGGATAGCCAGAGATTTCGGGCTGATTATTCTTAAAACACTTTAGGCTCGATGGAATAAAGGACCCCAAATACGAAATCAGTAAAGGAATAACACAATTTGACAATCAATGGGGGTTCTACTGTTAGTAATTCCGTTGTTAAAAGTTCGATATTAACATAACTGATAGCTCAGTCTAACAGTAAAGCAGCAAAGAAAAATCAGCGATGCTCTTGCAAAACGGGCTTATTGCATCTCCTTGATCCATGATAACAAGCAAGGCATTACATAATTATGGATCCACAAAATCCATTTTGTCTAACAATCGACATAATCAAAAGGTACACTGGTTGTTTGACATGCAGAAAATTTACCAAAAGCAGACATTTCCGGCCCAGGTCAGCCTGCGCGGACTGCGCAGGCTGACCTTGGTCGATACTTTTTGCAGATGCATTAAGCTCCCTTTTCACAAGGCATAGTGCAAATATTTAATTATCAAAAATATTATCGAATTTTCAAGACAAAACAATTCTAATTCGATTTCAAATGACTGTTTTTTCTTGCTATTGCCTCTTCCATAAAATTTTGTCTCAATACAATCAAATTACTCCCGAAACCGATTTCGTAAAGTTGGCCTTAATCGTGTGCAATTTTCCAGTAAAACTTCTGACTTCGGTCCTAAATTAGTTCATTATCTAAGAATACATTTTGATCGGCTCCGAGTTGCATCTAGGTTGTTTTTGATGTACAGGATAATGTCTAATAATGACTCCATCTTACTCTACTTTTTCCCTTTCATGAGAATAACGTGTTAATTATTCTTCACATATGAAAACTGGTCTTTTTTTTTTTTTCTCTCTCACGTTTAACATTTTATGCTTCGTACATTTAGATCTTAAAAGTATGCTTTTGAGAAATGAAATGTTATTTATACATAGTAAAAATAGTGTTGCACCCCCTATGTTTTTACTGACTTTGATTTTCTGGCGTGAGTGATATGAAATGGGTTGGAAATTAGAATCTGGTAACTGCATACACCAACAAACCAGTCTGTTGTCTCTGAAATGGACTGAACTGAGGTATCCCTTGACCTCATGGCAGCAGCTACTGATCAACATATTTCACCCTCTTGTGAGAGGTACGAGACGAAAACTGCAAGCTATTCTGCAAGCCCGGGGCGGGGGGGGGGGGGGGAAGTACGCAATATTGACTGATTGTATGTGCCCATTCTCTGCAGGTCACTTTCAACCTGTCCTAAGTTTTATTTTGACATTCAATTCCCAGTTTTAACCAAACTTAAAAGCTTCTCGTTTTTCTTAAATTTGAAAGCAATATCTAAGCAAAAATTTCCTACTTACCATGAGTTCAAGGGATACCTTGTTTCATTTCATTTCATAGGCAAAAGAATTGTTTGTTTGTGTATGCAGCAGCTGGACTCTAATTCCTACCCTATTTTATATTATTCATGCCAGAAAAATCAAAGTCGGTAAAAAGCATAGGGGATGCAGGACTTTTTTTTTACTGTGTATATGTTAATTTGTGTATTGACAGTGTCATTCGTCTCTTAGAATGGAATCTTTATACCCTGAACTTTGAAACGTAGGTATGTGTTCAGATGGGTGGTTATTTTCATATGAGCCATGATCTGTGAAAAGGGGGCTTAATGCATTTGCAAAAAGTATCGACCAGGTCAGACTGCGCTGCGCAGGCTGACCTGAATCAAGACTTTTTGTTACGTGTCAATTTTCTGCAGATCAAAGGACCATTCTACCTGTTGACACAGTCGGTTGTTAAACGAAAAGGATTCTATGGGTACATTTATTACTAAATCACTTGCTTGGTATAATACATCACGGGGAGATCCATTAAGGCCCCTTTTCACGGAGTATAGCTCAATGTTCTGGGACAGGGCTCATTTTTCATGGACTGTTGTGATTACCTCTGATTAATGAGCCATGCTCTGGCAAAAGGGGGCTTAACCCTTTCCCAAACAAGCCCTGGTTTTCACGTGTCTGGAATGCAAGTCTTTTGAAAACACTGTGGGAAAAGGAGAAATTGCTCGTAACGAGCAATTTCTCCTTTTCCCACAGTGCTTTCTACCCTTTTGGAGAACTTTCTGTCTTTTTCATCAAATTCAAAATTGTCGTCTGCAAACTCTTTCAATTTGGACCAGTCTAAAATTCATCGTCTGGGAATGGGTTAATGCATCTCCGTGATACGTTATACCAAGCAAGTCATAACATAAGTTTGTATCCATGACATCGATTTAGTCTAACGATTGACTGAATTTGGAGGAAGAGTGATCCTTAGACATGCGGAAAATTGACCAATTGCAAACAGTTTCGAGCCATGTCAGCCTGCGCAGACTGTGCAGGCTGACATGGGTCGAAACTTGTTGCAGTTGTAGGAAGCCCCGTATTCACATAACATGGCTCACGTTTGAATCTGAATGGCCAGTTCACCAGCTGAACTAAATTCATTAAATCATACCTCTTGTCGGCAATTTTAGCGTCTGGCAGCAACCCATTTTGGAATAAATATATATGGGCAAAGGAAAAAATTGTCCATAACCTTAAAGTAACAATAGCTACAAAAAAGTGAACAAAACATGTGCTAAAATGTATTCAGATTTAAATCATATCATTTAAAAGTATTGAACTTATTGTGAAGATGACAACCTGTTATTGTACGGTCGGGTCCAACAGTTAGTCGCTGGCAGAGAAACTGATTTCAAAACTAGGTTAAAAGTTGCCAGATCACCCTATCTTTTGTTTACTTTTTGCCTGATTTTAAAATTATTTTTTCTGCAAGCGACTAACACTTGGACCGACCACACAATTACAAATTATTATCTTCACAATATCTTACATTCTTTTGAACGGTATAATTAAAATTCAGATGTATTTAACGCCTATATCGTCTTTTTGGTCGCTATTGGGCCTTTAAATCGCGTCAGTTACAAAGTTTAGAGTGGTATCTTGGAAGTCGTCTATTACTTGTTTTGACAAGAAATTTTGGACACAAAAAAAGGCTCGTTTTTTATTAAACATAATACCAAAGGTAAAACTGCGTAGTATTCTAACTTGCATTGCGCCAACAAATTCATAGCTTAACAAAGAAATCGGACGGACAAAACGAGACTACTCATCCAGAACGCTTAATGCATACAATATGCAGACTGGTGCCCCCAACAGTGCAAGAGACATCCTTCAAAATGTAAGTCTACGTCCGGGTATGACACAGTGCAGGACCGGAAGTATGCCTTCTATGTGACTTGGGATTCTGTACAGTGACGGTCTGTGACTTTGGTATTAAGAATTGTGTTCGCACGAATAAGTCAAGCTGGTGCTTTCTCATTTATTTTGATAGTTATTATAAACTATTCATATCCAATTATTTGTTTTGTTATGTATAGACCATATCAGGAACACGCATTTGCGCTTGAACCTTCTTTAGAGCAAAGGGGATGCCATTAAAAGCCCCCTTTTGCCGGAGCATGGCTCATACTGAAAATACGGATGATTTTGTTCCAAATCGATGCCCTTTTTACTCGATTACTCAGTGTTAAAACAAACATGTTTCATCAATGCAAAATGTATAAACAGTTTCTTTCTTCATATTTTTGTGAAAAACATGTCAAGGTTTGGTAACAAAGTCGACTACAATCCTCCTTATCATTCGTTTAAAATGTCACGTATGGAAACTAACGGTCGTACAGTCGCCTGAGATCTATTAACCGCTTACAAGTGAATGTATATTTGCGCCACGCTCTGTGAAAAGGGGGCTTAATGCATCTGCGAAAAGTATCGACCCAGGTCAACCTGCGCAGTCCGCGCAAGCTGACCTGGGCCGAAACTTTACGCTATTAGTCAATTTTCTGCGTGTCAAAGGACCAGTGTACCTCATGATGCAGTCGGTTGTTAGACAAATGGACTTTATGGATCCATGATCATGCGATGACTTGCTTGGTATCATGCATCACGGGGACGCAATAAGCCCCCTTTTGCCAGAGCATGGGTTATTATTTTTTTCCTCTACGTGACATTTTAAACGAAGGCTAAGGAATATTTCCTCTCTCCGCTTGAGGGGAAAGAGATAAAGATCAACAAACATGACATCGTGAAATTCTACGTACTACATTCTCATTATGGTAGAGTAACGATTTTATTTGTGTTTCCTTCCATCAGATAGACATGTGCAAATTTGGCTGTCAAAGATGAAAGATGGATATTCAGGGTTGCAACATTTTTGGATTGATTATCTATAAAACCGTTTGGTCTTCATTACATAAGCCCGCTAAAACTCGATATAAGGCAAAACAGGATGACACGGTTAAAATTCATTAGGGTTACTGTCTTAGCTTTTTTCAAAAGCTTTGTAAATGTAAGTATTTTTGGGTCAACGTATACCTAAATGTAACCCCTACTAAAGCCGAATTTAGATATTCTTTAATTTTTGGACTGGGCAGAAGATTCAAACTGATTAAGGAATGATCCGGTCAGATATTTGGTGGAATAACCTGACCAAGAAAGAATTTAGATTCAGTATTCTGTCCTATCGCATTTACTGAAAATATATAGTAGATCAGAGCTCCAGATAAGTTTAGTGAAGAATAACTAATATTTTCAGTTTTGTAATCAAAATCACTTCCACTATCTGGAACTCTGGTCGAAACTTTTTGCTTTTGGTAAACGTTTTGAATGTCCAAGGACTATTCTACCCCATGAACATGCAATGAATCGAATGCATGCATTGACTTTACATGATCTATGGTTATTACATCCAGTCTGTTTATTTTCCCAAACGACAAATTTTGGACTGGTCCAAATTGAAAGAGTTTGCAGACGACAATTTTAAATTTGATGAAAATGGCAGAAAGTTATCAAAAAGGGTAGAAAACACTGTGGGAAAAGAAGAAATTGCTCGTTATGAGCAATTTCTCCTTTTCCCACAGTGTTTTCAAAAGACTTGTACTGCAGACACGTGAAAACCAGGGCTTGTTTGGGAAAGGGTAAGTGCGTTTACAAGCACCCATTTGGCTTCGAGAAACTTTTGTGCATGCCATAAGTAAACGAATACCAAAAACGTATGGATACGTGCTCCGGTCAGTAGAATATTGCTTAATCGACACGCTTAACCGAAACAAATGATACCACCACCACCAACAACAACAACAACCTCCCCCGCACCCCCGAAGGTCTGAACTTGAAATCAGAGCATAGCTGAAACAGGCAACCACATTTATATCGATTATTTTTACATTTTTCGGAAGTTTGTTCAGGGAAATCCCTCGGGTCTATTCTTTAATTGAATCACAAACCTCTTCCTAAGCTGGTTCATGTTAAAGACATAAAACTGAAACATCTTCGTCACTGTGACTCTATATGGCTTGTCAAGCGATAAAAAAAAAAACACAGAGGAGAGGCCATGTGGTTCCCTAACCCTTAGGCTGCTAAGCGCGACTCAAGGACCTTTTGCGGACAGTGTAGATCAAGATCAGACTGCACAGAACGTGGAGTCTGTTCTTGGATCTACACTATCCGATATGGGGATATCTTTCCCCCAAAATACCTTTGAAATAGAAATAACTTGGTTTTCATTATCGTCTTGAAAGTTTCATTTCACTTATTTAGTAGGATAAGGGTTAAGACATTAAACGTTTTTTTTTTCGGGGATCTGTACGTGTTTTTACGCCCCTGAAGTCCAGAGTTTTTCTTTTCTTTTGTTGTTATTGCTTTCAAAAGACTGGGTAAGACACTGATTAGCTCATTAACATTGTTTAAATGTTCAAATATATGCACGTTGGACGGAGATGTTTCATTAACTATCGGCCCAATTGTCTCTTTTTTTACTGCTCCTTCAGATTTTGTGTCCGCCATAATGGACTCTGGTTTGAAAAATACAGATACGGTATTAGTCGATAGATTGGTTTAAACTTTTTTCATTCACATCGAGT
The DNA here is from genome assembly GCA_945859785.2 of Tridacna gigas. Lineage (NCBI taxonomy): Eukaryota > Metazoa > Mollusca > Bivalvia > Cardiida > Cardiidae > Tridacna > Tridacna gigas. The sequence continues at coordinate 37,494,553 of OX244029.2, forward strand.
GTGACATTAAATCTTTCAATATATTTTAGTCACTATCGATGTTTGCCTTTCTGGACACCTTAGTTCGTGCTGTGATACGGATAGTCGAAAGGTTGACTCGCTCATTAAACCTGAAATCTTTGATTTGAGTGGCCGGAGCTTAACCTTTCCACAACTGTCTGCAACTGCTTGATTACTCGGGAAAAAAAAAAAGAAGTTTGTCGCTTAAACTATCACCTACGTCAAGAATTTTGTCGCTCACTTCTAGATGTCGCTCCTGTGCTATCGTGATTGATAGGTATGAGTCATTCATCGTGAAAAGGTTGTTCAATGCATTTGCAAAAGATATCGGTCCAGGTCAGCCCGCGCAGTCCACGCAGGCTTGACCTGGGTCGAAACTACAATACAATACAATATTTTATTTAAGTATTTAGGCCACTGGCCCATATACCGTAACATATCATATAAATTATTTACAGAGTGACATTGGAAGACATTGTAAGAAAAGATAAAATAGCGAAAAAAATGACATTTTGACAAACACAATACGTCAACATAAATTCGACGGACATAGCACTAATAAAAGCGAATGAAAATTGAATGATTAGGTTTAATTGTCCAACCATTACGTTTAGAACACGATATTTAATTTTCGTCCCATATGAAAACTTTTGGAAAAGAAGGAGGAACAAAAAAGAATATTGTGACAAAAGACAACATTACTCCTACAATATAAAAAAACTTTAAAATCACTACTCCAGCAATCCTGTTTTTCAACTACTCAGATTGGGTGCATTTTTAAAACATTGTGGAAAAAGTATAGAAGCTAGTAATCAGCATGTTTTTCATTTCACATTGTGTCCTCTACTTATCTAATTAAATTCGGTAATTACAGAGATAATTTCAGATAAGATTAAGTATAATGACATAACCCTTTAACATAAATGCACAGTTGCAAAAAAGAGTAATACTCAGTATTGAAGCAAAATTCATATAAACTATATTTTATAACTACAATAATGACTACTATAATTGAATAAAATCATATATGAGGAAATAACATCATTCTTATGATTTATGTCCTATGAGAGTTCGTTTAAAATTTCTTTTCGCAAAGCAAAGGATTCCGACAGGTATTTTGCAACCTTATATACTGTATCTTTCTTATTTAGTTTTAGAATAGCGTAAAACGTGCTAAGGTTTCTATTTCTTAACCAGAATGGCCTAAAGTATTTTATTCTGAGTTCTTCATAGACAGAACAATGAAAGAAAAAATGGAACTCATCCTCTACAATATATATATCTTTAGATTTGCATATAGAACAAAATCTATACTCTCTATCAATTGACAAATGCCTACCCTTTTCAATCATCAAATCATGTGCCGAACACCTGAAATTCGCTAAAGTTTTCTGAAGTATATAAGAAAGGCCAGTATTGAGATAAAATTCTGGATCTAGCAGTGTTTTGAAATTTTTATAGTGTAAAGCTTTAGAAGAAACGTCAATTTCACTATACCACTTTTGAGTAAAACAATAATAATAATAATAATAATAATAACTTTATTTAGAGAAGGTAACATGTTAAGATATATATGTACAAATCTTATTTTCAACATGGCCTTCTTAAAAACAACTACAATAACACACTCTCTCTCTCACACACACACACACACACACACACATGTATATCACTTTACATCCAGAGCACACAGCCATAAATTTGCAATATAACTCATACAACAATATAACATCATTTCAAAGACATACACAGACAATATAATATTAGTTGTAAATGAACAATGTATATTCATTTGATATATAATAGTAGAAGAGTGTAGGCATTTAATTAGAAGTCTAATGACATAAGAAAGCTTTTTAGTTTTTGTTTAAAATAACCTATATTATTAATAGTTCTTATATCTATGGGGATCGAATTCCAATATTGCATCCCAATATAGGAAAAGGTGCGCTTTCCAAAATCTGTTCTAGGTATGCTTTGGCTTGTACACATAACATCATTATTTAACTCAGATCTTAGCATGTAATATTGATTTCTATTATAATTTATAAGGTTAGACATGTAAGGTGGCGCTAGACCATGAAGCGTTTTATAAACCATTAGGATTGTAAAATATTTGCGGCGACCTTTAATGCTAAGCCATTTTAATGAGGTGAAATTTGACTTAGAGCATGTTTTTCTAGGTTTTTTCAAAATTATACATGCAGCTCGTTTTTGTAACTTGATAATTCTGTTTATAAAAGCTGATTTACAGTGACTCCATGAAATACAACCATAGTCAAAATAAGGAGCAATGTATGAATTATAAAACAGTTGTTTCATATCCAGTGTGAGAAAATTATTTATTCTCTTGAGTAAATACACTTTTGATGATACCTTTGAACAGACCTTGTCAACATGAGTCTTCCAACATAGCGAATTGTCAATATATAAACCAAGAACCCTTTGAACACTTACATTCTCGATTTTATTATTTGAAACTTTTAATTGAAGTTCTGGTAGATTCTTAAGTCTCCTTTTACTTCCTATAATCATACAAGTAGTTTTCTTTGGATTTAAAATCATATTGTTATTTTTAGACCAAGTATCAATTTTAGATAAGTCATTTTGTAATAATTCATTAATTTCTGATAGAGATTTACTTGATTTATAAAGAGTAGCATCATCTGCATACATGTCTATGTTTGATAGAAGGTTTAAAGGTAAATCTTTCACGTATAGTAAAAATAAGATGGGTCCTAAAATCGAGCCTTGAGGTACACCAGATGATAGTGGTTGCATTTCCGATACCACAGGGCCATTTTTGATAACTTGAAATCTACCATTTAAATAAGAATTAAAAAGTGTACAAGCTTTGTCTGTGAAATGATGTAATTTAAGCTTATATAATAATATTTCATGATCAACAAGATCGAATGCTTTTTTAAAATCAAGAAAGACCGATCCAATAATTTTACCATCGTCCACGTCCATTAACCACGAGTCTATTAGTCTTATGAGAGAAGTCTGGCAAGAATGATTTTCTCTAAAGCCCGATTGATATGCGAACAGAACATCGATAGTTTTTAAAAAGATTTTAAGTTGATTTGCAATATGTCTCTCAAATATTTTTGAAATTGTAGGTAAAACTGAAATCGGCCGATAGTTATTTGGATCCGATTTATCGCCGCCTTTGAAAAGAGGCTTTACACTTGCTTTTTTGAGATCAGCTGGGAACATTCCCGTTGATATGCAACTATTTATTATTACTGATATAGGTTTTGATATAAAATCTTTACACAATTTTAATATTTTGGGACTTATACCATCAAGCCCAGTGGCTTTATTATTGTCTAATTTTTCAATCATATGCCGTACTTCTAGTGCTGTTATGAAATGTATGTTAAAGTAGTTATTTTTTATTTTTTTATCTAGATATCTTTTAAAATCATCAAAGTTCTTCGGGTTAAAGGGGGCTCTAGTTACCATTCGTGAAATATTTACAAAATGTCTGTTCAATGCATTTATGACGTTTACTGTTCCTTCTTCATCTAAATCATCAACGATGAGATTATTAGGAAGTTCATAAGGGTTCCTTTCATTTGACGTAATTCGTTGAAGATTTTTCCAAATATTTTTTGAATCTGTTTTACTTTGAATGGCCTTATTGAAATAATCCTTTTTGTTTTTCTTAATAATTGCAGTGACTTTATTTCTCCAAATTTTGTACATGGAGAAATTGTGTCCTTGTTTGAAATTGTCTCTTGTCCTTATTGCTTGTTTAATTTCTTCGTTGAACCAGTCTGGCTGCCTTCCTTTTTTAACCCGTTTTTCTTTGACCGGAATATGTTTTGATAGGCAGTTATTCAACATCAAGTAAATATGATCTAGCGCTTTACATGGGTCATTAATTGTTTCAACTAAATCAAAGTTGGTCTTGGCAAGGTCCATCAAAAACTTATCTAAGTTAAAATTATCAAAAGATCTATATGTTATTGACTGGATTCTATTTCCTAACTTTCCTTTTGAGTTTTTATAAGTTATAGCAACAGGAAAGTGGTCGCTTATTCCTATTTCTGGAACAGATATTTCTTGAACAAAATTTGGACAGGTACTATAGACATGATCAATTATACTTGAAGAGTTGCTCGTTACTCTTGTAGGAACCGTTATATGTTGATGTAATTCAAAATCCTTAATCAATTTAGCCCACTTTGTATTACTATATAAACATGTAGATTTGAAATTTATATTGTAATCTCCAAATAACAGGAGATTTGTGTCATTAAACTCAGCTGATAATAACTGATTCTCATACTTATCTATCCAGTCTTGATTGATATTTGGCGGTCGATATGTGAAATTAATTAATAATGGTTTGTTATGTGGAAATTTGATTTCAATCCAAATACTTTCTATATCACTCTGTTCTAAATCATTTCTTCTTTTATAGATTATGTGATTAGCGATGTATATTAGTAACCCCCCGCCAAGTTTTCCCACTCTATCTCTTCTTTCAAAAACAAAGCCATTTATGTTAAGATTTATGTTTTCTACTTTTTCTGTGAGAAATGTTTCTGCTATACCAAATAAATCAAGTGAGTTAGTCTCATTTAGGATAAATTTGATTTCATCCAACTTAGGAAATAAATGTTGAATGTTTAAATAACCTATATGCAACCCCTTGGTAACTAAGTTAAATGTATTGCTTGACGAATTATCCTTTGAATATAATGTTTTTATTACTTGGGATCCAATTTTATCATTCTGTACGATTGATTGGTTATTCTTGACTTCATTATATAATGAAATTTGACTATAAGTGCTGTATTCACAATCGAAACACACAATTGGATTGTCATGAGATCTTGTACAGTTATTTGTAGTATTACTTAAGCAAAAACCATTAGACTTAGACTGATGACAGCTATCACGTGCGAGATCGTCGGAAAATTTAGCACACTCATTTGCAGGGTTACTTATGCAAAGACAATTAGTTTTAGAATAATTACAATTATCACAAAAGTAAGAAAGTATATCGTATTGATTTCTACACTCTATGGATTTGTGTATGTCTTGCTTGTCCTACCAGAAGCTATATCTACACTCATATGAAATATGATTTGTCAGTCCACAGTTCCAACACCTCCTTTTCGTTTTCGTTGTACTTCTAGTGTGTTGTCGATCGTCCGAAATTTGACTATATTGTCGGCGCTTTTCATGTGGCTTAGCGTTATTTACTTTATTCAACGACAATGGTCTCTTGAGAATTGGAACGTTTTTGTCAATAATTTTCAGAAGCGTACTTGTCCCTTTTTGCACTAGATGAATTCCATCTTTGTGAAACATCAAGTCGACGGCTTTCCCATTCCCAAACACAAACGATGGATAGCAGTCAATTAACGTGGCCGGCGACTGTTCACATACCTGCTTTAAAATGTCATTCACTGGAGTCACCTCGATGTCTGTTCTGGGACACACTGTGCATATATAGATTTTGCATTTCTTTGACAATTTTTCTGACATACCCAAAAGCTCTTCATAAACTGTTTGTAATGGTGTCCCGTTTGCAGCATCATTGCCTCCTGCATAAATTATAATTTGTTTAAAACTATTCAAATTCATTGTTTGTAATTTTGTGGAAATATCAATGGCCTGTTTTCCACGACATGTTATTACTTTTATATTCTGTTTCAATCCACGCGGATTAACACCTTTAACAATGGAGTCTCCTATAATAAGGGTCTTCTCTCTTTTATTTATTCGTTCTTTCAGAAAAGTCTCTTCATTACCCGAGTTTGCTGCAGTATTTGATTTGTTAAGACTGTCTGTGTGTTTTTTTTATCTTTATCGTGTTAATAGGCGCATCATGTTTTGTCGGACTTTTCTTCTTATCAGTCTACATTTCGTTAGAACTAGGGGTTTTCACGTGACTTTGTTCAGGATTCCTTGTGTTTATGAGATGTGTCATTGCATCTAGACTTGTCTGTATTCTTGCGTCCAATGAATCAATGTTTTCTTTCAATTCACCACTTACCTTTTCAATCAAAGACAAACTATCATTTTGTATTGGTTGACACATCGGCTTAACATAAGTACCCCTACTCATCCTTATGTTTTCCTCATTATCGATCAGTTGATTGTCACTGCTTGTTGCTGTAGATTTGCTGAATGATTCTTGTTCCTTCATAATCGCTTTTTGACTTTTAAGTGTATCCGATACAGATTGTAATCGTCTCAACAAACCTGTATTAGCGGACTGGATCTTTTGGTCTATACATACTGTTTTCTGGCTGATATCTGCAACTTCTTTGTGTAAGTCTTGCGTGTATATTTGATAAATGTTGTTCAGACCAGTTATGGCATCTTTCAGTTCTCCAAATTGTGACTCAGATGTAGTTATGTGTTCCTGAACTTGTAGGGATAATACCTTAACTGTTTCCGTTAACTCATTTAATTTTTCATTGATTTTGCTCAAACAATCACATTCTTCTGTTTTGGAATTTTGCCTGCCCATGTTTTGTTCATGCTTTATTTTCCTCACTTTTTCTACTGTTGATTGGAGAGACTTTAATTCAGAAACTTCACAAAATCTTGTTCTTTGGTCATCACTATTGCACTCCGAATCACTCGTTTGTAGGATCTTTCTGAACGAATCATTTATCCCAGAAACTGTTGTTTCATTTGTTTCAACATTTGTTTCAATGATTTTGAGAATTTCTGGTAAATCTTTTTCTGTGAAATAGTTCGAGTCCTTTCCGTTGACTAAGCAATTACTGGTCGTGTGGTACGTATTAAGTGTGTATGATTTTCCAAATTCGGTTGATATTTTATATTTAGTTTCGACTAAGTGTCCTTTTCTGTCATGTAAACAATCTATTATTCTTTTTTTAAAGATACGCAGAAACTCCTTATCATCACCTACATCATGAAAAATCCAGACATGACCAAATCCATACGAAAACAATAAGTTCCTTATATGTGTTGTCCAATTTGTTCTACCTGCTTCGTCTAGTTGCAATAACATATAATAGCACTGTTTTGGGTACCTAATATTGTTCATACGAATAATACTTAACCAGTATTTAACACAATTAGGGATGTAGGTCGTACATAAAGGTAATCGACCACACTCTCCAAGCGCTAAAACATCACATGTATTTTGGGATAAAAAACATAATCTCTTACAAAACTGGACATGAATCTTTTCAATTTTCTCAATACATTGATATTCCCAAAGCTGAGATCCATAGCACAATACTGGTTTTACAGTTGCATCGAATATTTTAAACATATCGCTGGTTGAAATGGTCCCAAAATGTTTACGTAAACGAAAAATATGATTAATTACTTTTTGAGATTGTCGAGATAACATCAGATGTGTTTTTGACCATGTCATACGGCTTGTGAGATAAACACCCAAATATTTATAGAAAGGTACTATTTCTATCATATTTTTATCGTAAAACCATTTTTCTGTTTTTTTAACCACCCCTCCATTTCTAAACACCATAATTTTAGTTTTTTCTAAATTAATTTCTAGCCCGACCCCTTTAGTAAATTGTTCTATCCTATTAATTTGTCGTTGAAGTTGAACAACCGTGTCTGCAAAACTTGATACGTCGTCAGCAAACATTAGAACATTTAATTCATTTATATCTTGAGTTACGAAAATTCCACGTTCATTTTTTATATTCAAGTAGTCTACAAGATCATTTATGAACAAAGAAAATATTTTTGGGCTTGCCACACAGCCTTGTCGGGTACCAATTGAACAATCGAAATAAGGTGTCAGATTGCCATCGATTTTAACACAAGACTTCAACTTATTATACATAGATTTGATTGTATCTAAAAATTTTCCTTTGATACCTTTTCGTTCAAGAGCATCCCACAGTTTGTCATGTCTTATACTGTCAAAAGCCTTTTTAAAATCGATAAATATACAGAAAAATCTACCCCGTTTTTTCGACAAATATTTTTGGATTAATGACGTCAATATAAAGATGTTATCTACAGTCGAATAACCTTTACGGAATCCAGCTTGAGATTCGTCTATAACATGATAATGTTCACACCAGTTTGATAATCTAGAACTACGAATATGCATGAATATTTTGCAAATAGAATCTATGAGGGAAATGCCACGATAATTGTCAGGATTGGACACTGACCCTTTCTTATGTAGTGGTGTAATAATACTTCGAAACTCTTTGCTATTGTGAACTTTCTGCGTTTCAAAGGACTATTCTACCTCATACGAGTAATTAAGAGCCGTTTTAAACTGAATAATGCAGTACTGCGACGACTTGCTTGTTGTAATGCGTGATGGAAGATGTATTAACCCCTTACCAGATGACAAAATTTTGGTCTTGTCCAAATTGAAAGCATTTGCAGACGACAATTTCTATGTGGCTCAAATGGTGCAATTTTTCTTTGATAGGGTAGAAAACATTGTGGGAAAAGGAGAAAATGCTGGTTACCAGCATTTTCTCCTTTTCTCACAATGTTTTCAAAAGGTTTCTTTCCCAGGGGCGTCAAAAGGCGGCATCGTGGACCTTTTTTCCCCAGAGCATTGCTCACATACATCACTTGTCGCTACTGTAAGCTTTCATTCCGGCCTTTGCGTTTTGATCGTTTCTATAGCTAGATTTTGTCCACCTTACTAGCACAGATAAATACTTCCATAAATTTAAGGCCCCCAACCCTCCCTGTACAAAAAAATACCCGAAACTTTCAACGAATGTTTCTTATAATTATATAAATGAGCCATGCTCTGTGAAAAGGGGGCTTTATGCATCTGCAAGAAGGTATCGAGCGTGGTCAGCCTGCGCGAAAGTTTTTGTTATTGGTCAATTTTCGGCCTTACAAAGGACTAGTCTATCTCATAATTCAGTCGGTTATTAGACAAAGTCGAATTTATGGATCCCACTTTATTATGTAATGTATTGCATGGTACAATGCATTAAGGAGATGCATTAAGCCCCCCCCTTACCAAAGCAGGACTCATTCAATGTTATTTAAACATCAACGATCTCTTACTACGATGGGTTAAAACCATTGCTGGAAAAGGAGAAAATGCTGGTTCTTCCTTTTTTCTTAACCATTCGTTATCCCAGTCTCCTAATCGAGATATTAATAGAGCTGTTGCAGGAATCTCTTAATCTGTTTAGTATCGCGTTTGAAAAAGTAAAAAACAAAAAAAAAAAAAAAAAAATGATCCGACTGGAACCCAGTCTACCTTTTTCGTAGAATATTTTCATTGTGAGGAAAGAATTCAGGACCTACTGATAGCTAATCCAACACTCAACTCTTTACCACACAATAAAAATTTAGACCTGTCCAAATTGAAGACATTTGCAGAGGACAAATTATATGATGCTTAAGTAATGGAATTTTTCTATGAAATATTCAAGAACATCGCGGGAAAAGAAGAAAAGGCTGGCTACAAGCACTTTCTGCTTTTTCCCATAAAGTTTTCAAAAGTTTTCTTTCTCAGGGTCATTAAAAGTCGAGATTGTGTGGTAAAGGGTTAATGCCGACTTCATCAGGTTTGTTCAGGGAAAGAACCGTTTTTTTTCAAATACCACTTTACCTTACTGAACGGTAAGATTTTATACTCAAATGAAATCGACAAATTAAATATGACCCAAATAATGGGATTTATTTTTGAAAGATTAAAAAGAATTGTGGGAAGGGGAGAAAAATAATAGTCAGCGGCATTTTCTTCTTTTCTTGCAATGTTTTCAAAAGGCTTATTTTGTCAGGATCGTTACAGCCTAGGATTGTTTGATAAAGGGTTGAAAATAAATTGAAGATTAAAAACGAATGAGAAGAAACAAAACGATTGGTAATTTATCGAAATTTAAAAACTTTTAGGAATACATTATTGCACCAGATTTCTTAACCAATCAATCACGTAAATCCCTGTAGACATATTTGTAAAGTTGGGGAAAATTAGCTCCTAATTTCTCGCGAGACACTGTCTCTTATATACGCATTTGCCAAATAAAGCCAATTTACATTCACTCGTTTCTAAACAAAGAAAATCTAATATCGATTCTGGTATTCTTTGGACTCATTCGCCTTCCATTCCAATCGTTGCTCTATTTCTTAATTCAAGGGCAACCAAACTGGATCTGTATTCACCAACCATTCTTAAGAATATTCTTTGTCTTATTCTCCAAGATTGTCCAAATTTGAAAGTAACACAGCTTCTGATTGGCTAAACCAACTGGTTTAGCCAATCAGAAGTTGTGTTATTTTCAAATCCAGAAAATGTTGGAGAATAAGACTGAGAATGTTCTTAATAATGGTTGGTGAATATGGGCCCTGATTGGCTGGGAGACTGTCTCAGACCTTGGTTTAAAAACCTCGTTATGAGCCTTGAAAAAAAGACCGATATTCAAACCTGAAACGCATTATGTCCCCCCCCCCCCCCCACAAAAAAAAATCAATAAAAAAAAAATGTTTAAGCTTTAGGGGAGACAATTCTTCACTTCTTAATTGTCAAGCTCCGATATAAGCATACTTTAAAGATACATTAGCCATTTGCTTAACCCATTTCATCTTTATTTTATCAAGCCATAATCATTCTAGTATCTTCTTGTCAAATGTTACCCCTGAATATTGTAAGGTTGTACAGATTACGACCGATAGAATATGCATTTCATTTTCTGGGGACAATCAAGGAAATCAATGTTGTGACGTTTCCGGTTGTAAATCAAAGATTTCCGATGTGTAATTTTCATTCCTTACACCACAATATTAGTAAAGTATCTATGTTAAGCTACAAAATTCTGAATCATTCTACAGTCAATCAAATTTAGTAGCGTTTTTCTCTCCGGATGTAAGGATGTATCTTTAAGCCTCTGGTTATCCCTACTCCAAACACTCCTGGGTTTGAACAATCCTGAGAGGAAACACTTGAAATCAATTTTCGAAAAGGACAGAAAGTTGGTAACCAGCATTTTCTCCTTTTATCCCGATATTTTTACCATTCCAAAACAAATTCTATCATTTTGAGCCACAATTCTTTCAGTCTGAATAAGTCTGAAGTTTTTGCATGTGGTAAAAAAGTTTAAAACACGAAAAGAAAAGTCATCAGTCTTGATAGTTCGGTAAAACATTGTGAAAGACTGTGTTCAGTACGGGGAAACTTTAATTCTTTCTTTATGTCAGAACTGAAAGAATTTACAGATGCAACATAAATGTTTAAGCTTAAGGGGAGACAACTCTTCTCTTCTTGAATGCCGTACTCCGAAATCGCAGTGAGCATATTTTAAGCCTTGGCCTGCTTAGCGCAACTCAAGGACCTTTTGCGGACAGTGTAGATCAAGATCAGACTGCACAGAACGTGCAGTCTGATCTTCAATCTACACTGTCCGATAAGGAAATATTTTTACCCAAAATAATACCTTTGAAATGCAAAATTCGGGGTTTTACCATCGGCTTGAAAGTTTCATTTTACTTATTTAACAAGATAAGGGTTAAGCCACTGGTTATCCCTAGACCATACTGTCCTGTGCTTTAACAATCCTGAGAGAAAAGACTGCTGAAAAGATTTTGGGAAAAGGAGGAAGTGTTTGTAATCAGCATTTTCTCCCTTTTTTTTTTTTACAATTTCAAAGATAGAATGGTATCATTTGAGCCACATCTAATTCTGATCTAGAAATTCTTTCAATCTGAGTAGATCTAAAATTTTGGCATTCAGTAAAATGTTAAAACACGAAGAGAAAGGCAACAGCCTTAAAGGCCCAATAGTGGCCAAAAAACAATGCAGTGTTAAAATGAATTTAGATTTAAATTATATCATTTAAAAGTATGAAAAATGAATTTTAAAATCAGGCAAAAAGTATACAAAAGAGAGAGCGACCTGGCAACTTTTAACCTAGTTTTAGATTCTATTTTTCTATCAGCGAATAACACATGGCCCGACCATACAAAAACAGATTGTCAACAGTTTCCATACTTTTAAATTATATGATTTAAATTTAAACGCATTTTCACACCCGCTTTATTTTCTTTTGGCAGCTATTGCTACTTTAATAAATTGGTAAATATTGTGAAAGATTGTGTTCAGTATAGGAAAACTTTATTTCTTTGTTCATGTCAGAATTGAAAGCATTTGCAGGTGGCAAAATAAATATTACTTAAAAATTGAAATTTGTTTTACGGAAGGGTAGAAAACATTGTGGAAAAAGGAGAAAATGCTGGTTACCAACATTTTCTCATTTTCCCATAATGTTTTTAAAAGCCTTTTTTCCTCAAATTCGTTTAAAGTCTGGACTGTTTGTATAAGTTCAATTTTATGCTCAGTATTTTCCTTATTCGTCCGCAGGCAAAATGGCTGCTTGCGTCGCACAGTGGGGACTATGGAGGAACTGGGTAACAATAAAAAAGAAAGTAGGCTCTCAAAAATCAAGTTTTGTTCCTAACCTCTTGACCTTGCAAACATCGCATTGTGCCTGTTTTTCTCTCTGTTTAGCCACGAAACAATGAAATAAGCCATGCTCTGAGAAAAGGGGGCTTAATGCATCTGCGAAAAGTATCGACCCATGTCAGCCTGTGCCGTCCGGGCAGGCTAACCTGGGCTGAAACAGTTCGCTATCGGTCAATTTTCTGAATGTTCAAGGACCAGTCTACCTCATGATTAAGTCGGTTTAAAAAAAAATTGGCTATAAGGGTTTCATAATTATGTGATGGCTTGATTAGTATCACGCATCACAAGAGATGCATTAACCCCCCTTTTTCCAGAGCATGGTTCAAATATTATTCAAACATTTATATAAGTCAGTGTCTCTCAATACCCACTTGAGTATCTATCTAGTCCATCCTGTCCGGAAATTTAACTTGCAAAACAATTTTACGTGGAACACTTGAAGTTGCGGATATCGTCTCATTTCATTTTTCAAGCATCTGTCCGACTTTGTACCAGCGTTACTGTTGACACGGAGCCTCTTCCACCCGCATAAAAGTGCCAGGACACTTCTCATGCAGATTTTGGTAAGTTCAGTGTCTTTTTTGTTTTTGCTCGGTTATTAAATCAAACCACTTAAATATGCGACACTTTTGTTACCGTTTACGTTCGGTCGATAACTTAACGACATACTCTATGATAGTGTAGGTTCCATCGGTAAAATGAACACGTCGCTTCGGTGAATATTCAGAACGTCTTCAAAAAGCTATTTACTTGTGTATAAAGGCCCAAAAGAAGCAAAAAAGACAATGCGGGTGTTAAAATGAATTAAAATTCAAATCATACCATTCAAAAGTATAGAAAATATTGTGAAGATGACTATCTGTTATTGCGTGGTCGGTCCAAGTGTTAGTCGCCAGCAGAAAAATGAATTTGAAAATTAGGCAAAAAGTAAACAAAAGAGAGCGACTTGGAACTTTTAACCTAGTGTTAGATTTCATTTTACTGCCAGCGACTTACACATAGACCAACCGTACAATAACAGATTGTCACCTTCACAATAAACTACATACTTTTAAATGGCATGATTTAAATATAAATATATCGTAACACTCCCAGTGTTTACATTTGGTAGGGTCCTTAAACTATCGTTGTAATGAATATGCAGACCGACTTTAACCTCGTTAGAGCGACATACTCTGTAAAAGTTTGAGTTCCGTGGGTAACATGAATACGTCGTTGTACTGAATATTCAGAACGACTTCGAACTGCTGTTTATTTATGTCTTAAAACTTAATTTATATGTACACAAATGTAACGTATTTCCTGGTCGGAAACATTGAGACAACCAAGTGAAATCGATCAAGATGCTCCTATGATATCAATGTTTTCAAATCCAATCGGTCATTGAAGCTTCTGTATGGAAAGATATTACAACAACTTGATTCATTATTGTTATTATTGTTGTTGTTGTTACATCTATTTGAGCCATAGTCTGTGAAAAAGGGGACTTAATGCGTCTGCAAAAAGTATCGACCCTTGTCAGCCTGCGCAGTCCGCGCAGGCTGACCTGGATCGAAACTTTTTGCTTTTGGTAAATTTACAGCATGTCAAAGAACCAGTCTACCTCATGATTCAGTCGGATTGTTAGATAAAGTGAATTTTATGGCTGCATAATTATATGATGACTTGCTTGGTATAATGCATCACGGAGACGCAATAGGACCCCTTTTGGTAGAGCATGGCTCATGTATTTATTTACCCCATATGTTCATTCCACCTATCTTCAGTTAAATCTGCATTGTGGTTTCATTTACAGTTTTAGAGCCAGACTTTTTGAAGACGAAAGCCTGAAAATGAACGACACAACCACTATTACAGTTGAGAGTCTAGAGCAATTAAACGACAGATATGCGGCCGCTTTCATTCCGTTCGTAGTGTTTCTAGCAATCATGTCATTTGTCGGCATTATGGGAAACGTGCTGGTACTGTTGGTGTTTTGTTTCAGTCAGGAATACAAGTACACAAACTTCAAAATATTTGTTATTTGCCTCGCTGTGCTGGATTTACTGTCCTGTGTCACGATCATGCCGGCAGAAATGGCCAAATCGCAACACTACTTTTCATTCCCTGATGCGACGCCATGTAAACTGAAATGCTTTTTCAACGTGTTCTTCACCACAGCTGCAGCCATGGCTCTGTTAACGATATGCATTGACCGTTTCAGAAAAGTATGTCAGCCACTGAAGAAGCAAATTTACCCGGGTCTGGCCCTGAAGATTGTAATCGTCGCCATGGTGTTTTCCTTCCTTGTCTCTCTACCTGCCCCAATTATGTGCGGCATCAGTACGGCCAATAAAACAAACAAGCACGGAACAAACACCACTGTCATGTTATGCACTACAGAAAAACGATTCGAGAGAAACATCTTTCGATCTATGTATAAGATCGGACTGACTGGTATATTGTTCGGGGTGTCAGTTGCGTTAATCGTCATGTACGTGCTTATTGGAAGGATCGTTATCCGACACTGGAGAGCGAGGGAGTCGATGGGAAGTTTCAGCATTGAATCCAACAAATCTCCGGATCCATCGGAGAAAGTTGACGGTGACAGACCGACAGAAAATGTGTTTGTTGGTGAAAATGATGTCTTAACCGAACCCAATTCTCCCGTTAACGACCCGGAAAGTGTAAAATATGTTCCCAGAAAAGACAGGAAAGTTTTAAGGAAGGGTAGTAGTATTTCTACCAGCAGTAATTCCACTCTGACAAAATATAACATTAGTCTGCGTAAAGGTAGCCTATCTCCATTTCAAGCTCGTGCCCGAAGAAGGAGATCGTCTGTGTCCCCCACCGGGGTCCCTTACAAAACCCTAATTTGGCTTATCCTTACGGTCATCTTCATCGTTACGTATTTCCTGTACGCCATTTTATCCTTCTTCACAACAAAGCAGTATCTGATGTCACCCCAAAAATTACTGGGATATACATTTCTGTTCCGGATATACTTTGTCAATAACATTATCAATCCAGTCATCTATGCCTGGTTAGATCGACGCTTCAGGTCCTCATGCAGGGAAGTATTTCATAAAGCAAAGAGCAAACTTGCTTGCTCCACCAAAAACTGATTCAAAATACGAAGTACTGAGGTTTGTATGAGCCCTTAAGCTGCTAAATGAACCTTCAAGCCGATAGTGAAAGTCCAAATATTGCTATTTCAAAGTCATTTTGAAGGGAAAATATCTCCTTATTGGACAGTGTAGATCCAAGATCAGACTGCACCGAAGGTGCAGTCTGATCTTGAGCTACACTGTCCGCAAAAGATCCTTGAGTAGTGCTTAGCAGCCTGTCGGTTAATGATAGCGGCGTCAGGCAAAGTTGTTTGGTCGGTACAAAAACTGATTCTAGATACTCTTGGAGTTTGTATCAATGATATCATAGTGTCACACAAGCGACTGAAACGAAACTTGACCAGGGTGACGAGAAGCAAGACCTCGATGATGTACCATTACAAATTTTGATTACAAAAACGATGAAATGTATAGATATAGGCAATGCTCTGGGGATCGAAATTAAATATCTCTGCCATTCGCTGAACCTATGCCCTGAAAATTCATTTAAACAACAAAAACTGTTTTTTTTTTTTAATTCACTATGGACATGCACATATGGCTGACGCACATATGGGTCATTGCTTTGCTGATATGCTTTTTCTTTTTGTTGTTTTATGTTTTTAGTATTTTTTTTTTTTCTGTTTTTAATGTAGCAGGTAGTACTCAGATTTGAGAGTACATTTTTTTTTCAAAGCAGTTGTCTTGTAAAATTTTGAGCCATGCTCTGGCAAAAGGGGGCTTAATGCATCTCCGTAATCCATGATCCCAAGCAAATGATCACATAATTATGGATCCATAAAATCCATTTTCTCGTAGAACTGACTGCATTAGTAGGTACACTGGTCTTTTGACATGCAGAAAATTGACAGAAAAGCAAAAATTTTCGGCCCAGGTCAGCCTTCGCGGACTGCGCAGGCTGACCTGAGTAGATACATTTTGGAGATGCATTAAGCCTCCTTTTCACAGAGCATGGCTGAAATATACTTGCTTAAATTATAATTTTCTTTGTATACATTCTTTGCTTTTCGTATACGAAGCAATTGTAAATAGTGGATAATACAACCATTGTTTCTTTACGTCAAATGATAACAATAGATCTAATAATAATAATAATAGTAGTAAAATGAAAACGCTGATTGTCCGTTCGTTTTCTTTTTCCTCCCCTTCCCCTTAGTTTACGCAAGGTGAACCGTGTCCCAAAATTTTGCCATCCTGTCTGAATTTCCAAACTTTGCTATAGGATGATATTGATTATCCTTCCAGGCAAAATAAAATAGGTTAGAAAATTAGACGGTTAGCTAAATTTTAACCTTCTGAATGAAATCTATAATAATCTTAATAAGCCTGCTAGATAAGTTAAATGAAATTTTCCTGCCTGCAGTACAGAGAAAACTCAAATATTGCAATTTCATTTTTCTTTTTTTTTTAAGAGGGGGGTATTTTGTTATCGGACAGTGTAGATTCAAGATCAGACTGCACGTTCTGTGCAGTCTGATCTTGATCTGCACTGTCAGCAAAAGGTGTTCGTGTCGCGCTTAGCAGTCTATGGGTTAAATTTTTTCAGTGCCAAATATGTAAATATATAAACACGACAATTTTCGATAGTTGAAAGCTATATCTACTTAAACCAAGAACGATTTCGACCTTAAAGGCTTGGTTTAACAAGCGGACGCTATAGATCCGAGATCAGATTGCAATTTCTGTGCAGTCTGATCTGATATGTGCCGTCCGAAAAAAAAAAAGAAAAAAAAAAAGAAGACTGTTTACGAAGCTTTCAACAATAGTTAAGTTATATCATGGCGACAGCTCATATATTCATGCTCACTTTTTGGTTCAGCCAGAATTAAGCTCGGGCACTGCATTGCCTTGACCCAGGAAACTCCTACTAAAACCCACCGATGAAGATCGAAACTCAAACCTCTGAATCACAAGCCTATCTACTTTACTTTTCATCAGACTACATAATTTTAGCCTTGTCGCATTTGAAAGCAATTAGAAACGACAAACTAAATTTGGTGCTTGTAATGGAATTTCACTTTGATAAGAAGGAAAACATTGTGGGAAAAGGAGAAAATTCTGATCACCAGCATTTTCTCCTTTTCCCACAATGAGTTCAAAAGGCCCAGGGTCGTTAAAACACTGGATTGTGTGGTAAAGGGTTAACCACAGAGTAACGCAGGACCGTGAATAACTTTGAAATCATCCTTGTAAACCATGGTTCGATACGTGTATATATAGAGACATCAATTTCTTCCTCTGCCACAGTGCTTTCAAAACTACTCTGCTGCAACAGGTAAACAGTTAAACATCCTACCACCAGGCAACTTAACCCCTAACCTCCGAAATGTGTGAAATTAAACTTTCAAGCCGATAGTAAAAACCCGACTTTTGATATTTCAAAGAAATTCTCTTGGGGGAAAATATCTCCTCATCGGACAGTTTAGATCCGAGATCAGACCACACATCCTGTGCAGTCTGATCTTGATCTACACTGTCCGCAAAAGGTCCTTGGGTAGCGCTTAGCAGCCTAATGGTTACAACTGTGTGGCTGCTGACCCAGTAGAGCAAGATTAGAAAGATGTGAGTTCGACGGTGAGAAATAAAGACTTTCATTGAATAAGAAGCATGGGTCTGTTTGCAGAATATATGTTTACACGGATCCACAGCTTTTTCGACGTAGCTGTATAAGATGGCGCTCGACCATTTGCTTGGTATCGGTTCGGAATAAATAAATAGAAAATTGCGATTGGTCAAAACGTGAACATGACTATTCTGCGGGGCCCATTTGTGACATCAATATGCAAAGATTGCTACGAAAAGTCAAAATGTTGTTTTGTGTGGCGTATCAAATCAATTTTGTTTAATTTTGAAATTTTGATGCTCAGCTTAGTTGAGCATGGAAAAATGTTTCATAAGTACCTACCCTGGTAACAGGGCTTGCAATCCTTGAGACGCTGGTTCGATCCCCAGCTCATAACATTTTCGAGGATTGATGATAGTCGTTGCGATAGGTTTAAATTCCTTTAACAAAGCTGAACAGTATGTCGTCGATGTTTATGTGAGACAAATATACGTACAAGGCACCACCGGCCACCTCGGAGAATCTAACCAAGTTGGCCCCATCAGCAAATCCAATACCTTCACTAAGCCATGGAGGCCTCTCAAAATGCATTAAGCTCCCTTTTCACAAGGCATGACGCAAATATTTAATTATCAAAAATATTATCGAATTTTCAAGACAAAACAAATCTAATTCAATTTCAAATGACTGTTTTTTCTTGCTATTGCCCCTGCCATAAAATTTTGTCTCAAAACAATCAAATTACTCCCAAAACCGATTTCGTAAAGTCGGCCTTAATCGTATGCAATTTTCCAGTAAAACTTCTGACTTCGGTCCTAAATTAGTTCATTATCTAAGAATACATTTTGATCGGCTCCGAGTTGCAGCTAGGTTGTTTTTGCTATACAGGATAATATCTAATATTTAATGACTCTATCTTACTCTACTTTTTCCCTTTCATGAGAACAACGTGTTAATTATTCTTCACATATGAAAACTGGTCTCTTTCTCTCTCTCTCTCTCTCTCTGTCTCTGTCGTTTAACATTTTATGCTTCGTACATTTAGATCTCAAAAGTATGCTTTTGAGAAATAAAATGTTATTTATGTTAATTTGTGTTCTGACGGTGTCATTCGTCCCTTAGAATGAAATCTTTATACCCTCAACTTTGAAACGTAGGTATGTGTTCAGATGAGTGGTTATTTTCATATAAGCCATGGTCTGTGAAAAGGGGGCTTAATGCATTTGCGAAAAGTATCGACCCAGGTCAGACTGCGCTGCGCAGGCTGACCTGAATCAAGACTTTTTGTTACGTGTCAATTTTCTGCAGATCAAAGGACCACTCTACCTGTTGACACAGTCGGTTGTTAAACGAAATGGATTCTATGGGTACATTTATTACTAAATGACTTGCTTGGTATAATACATCAATTAAGCCCCCTTTTCACGGAGCATAGCCCAATGTTCTGGGACAGGGCTCATTTTTCATGGACTGTTGTGATTACCTCTGATTAATGAGCCATGCTCTGGCAAAAGAGGGCTTAACCCTTTCCCAAACAAGCCCTGGTTTTCACGTGTCTGGAATGCAAGTCTTTTGAAAACACTGTGGGAAAAGGAGAAATTGCTCGTAACGCAATATCTCCTTTTCCCCACAGTGTTTTCTACCCTTTTGGAGAACTTTCTGTCTTTTTCATCAAATTTAAAATTGTCGTCTGCAAACTCTTTCAATTTGGACCCGTCTAAAATTCATCGTTTGGGAAAGGGTTAATGCATCTCCGTGATACGTCATACCAAGCAAGTCATAACATAAGTTTGTATCCATGACATCGATTTAGTCTAACGATTGACTGAATTTGGAGGAACAGTGATCCTTAGACATGCGGAAAGTTGACCAATTGCAAACAGTTTCGAGCCCGGTCAGCCTGCGCAGACTGCTCACGCTGACATGGGTCGAAACTTGTTGCAGTTGCTGGAAGCCCCGTATTCACATAACATGGCTCACGTTTGAATCTGAATGGCCAGTTCACCAGCTGAACTAAATTCATTAAATCATAGCTCTTGTCGGCAATTTTAGCGTCTGGCAGCAACCCATTTTGGAATAAATATATATGGGCAAAGGAAAAAATTGTCCATAACCTTAAAGTAACAATAGCTACAAAAAAGTGAACAAAACATGTGCTAAAATGTATTCAGATTTAAATCATATCATTTAAAAGTATTGAACTTATTGTGAAGATGACAACCTGTTATTGTACGGTCGGGTCCAACAATTAGTCGCTGGCAGAGAAACTGATTTCAAAACTAGGTTAAAAGTTGCCATATCACTCTATCTTTTGTTTACTTTTTGCCTGATTTTAAAATTATTTTTTCTGCAAGCGACTAAAACTTGTATCTACCACACAATTACAAATTGTTATCTTCACAATATCTTACATTCTTTTGAATGGTATAATTTAAATTCAGATGTATTTAACGCCTATATCGTCTTTTTGGTCGCTATTGGGCCTTTAAATCGCGTCAGTTACAAAGTTTAGAGTGGTATCTTGAAAGTCGTCTGTTACTGATTTGTCTTGACAAGAAATTTTGGACACAAATAAAGGCTTGTTTTATTGAACATAATACATATTTTAGCAAAGGTAAAACTGCGTGGAGTTCTAACTTCCATTGCACCAACAAATTCATAGCTCAACAAAGAAATCGGACGGACACAACGAGACTACTCATCCAGAACGCTGAATGCATACAATATGCATACTGGTGCCCCCAACAGTGCAAGAGACATCCTTCAAAATGTAAGTCTACATCCGGGTATGTCACAGTGCAGGACCGGAAGTATGCCTTCTATGTGACTTGGGATTCTGTACAGTGACGGTCTGTCACTTTGGTGTTAAAAATTGTGTTCGCACGGTAGGTCAACCTGGTGCTTTCTCATTTATTTTGATAGTTATTATAAACTATTCATATGCAGTTATTTGTTTGTTATGTATAGACCATATCAGGAACACGCATTTGCGCTTGAACCTTCTTTAGAGCAAAGGGGATGCCATTAAAAGCCCCCTTTTGCCGGAGCATGGCTCATACTGAAAATACGGATGATTTTGTTCCAAATCGATGCCCTTTTTACTCGATTACTCAGTGTTAAAACAAACATGTTTCATCAATGCAAAATGTATAAACAGTTTCTTTCTTCATATTTTTGTGAAAAACATGTCAAGGTTTGGTAACAAAGTCGACTACAATCTTCCCTATCATTCGTTTAAAATGGCACGTATGGAAACTTATGGTTGTACAGTCGCCTGAGATCTATTAACCGCTTACAAGTGAATGTATATTTGCGCCGCGTTCTGTGAAAAGGGGGCTTAATGCATCTGCGAAAAGTATCGACCCAGGTCAACCTGCGCAGTCCGCTCAGGCTGACCTGGGCCGAAACTTTACGCTATTAGTCAATTTTCTGCATGTCAAAGGACCAGTGTACCTCATGATTCAGTCGGTTGTTAGACAAGATGGACTTTATGGATCCATGATCATGTGATGACTTGCTCGGTATCATGCATCACGGGGACGCAATAAGCCCCCTTTTGCCGGAGCATGGGTCTTTTTTTTTCCCCTCTACGTGACATTTTAAACGAAGGCTAAGGAATATTTCCTCTCTCCGCTTGACGGTAAAGAGACAACGATCAACAAACATGACATCGTGAAATTCTACGCACTACATTCTCATTATGGTAGAGTAACGATTTTATTCGTGTTTCCTTCCATCAGATAGACATGTGCAAATTTGGCTGTCAAAGATAAAAGATGGATATTAAGGTTTGCAACATTTTTGGATTGATTATCTATAAAACCGTTTGGTCTTCAATACATAAGCCCGCTAAAACTCGATACAAGGCAAAACAGGATGACACGGTAAAAATTCATTAGGGTTACTGTCTTAGCTTTTTTCAAAAGCTTTGTAAATATAAGTATTTTTGGGTCAACGTATACCTAAATGTAACCCCTACCTATGGTGGCATATTTCTGCCACGAGATACGAGATAGCTATCATGATAATTTTAGAGAACTATCGCGATAAAACAAACTTTCCTGGAAATATTATCTAGCTAACAAAAAGTTTCACGATAAAAATATCGCGATATTTCTAACTGTTATCACGATTTTTTTTTACGCTCGTGCCCGCAACTGACATTCACGGTATCTATAATTAGAAACTGTTTCGGATCATCTTTGTCTCCTGTACAGTCAAAAACTTCCGAGTTCATCCAAATGTTGATTTTTCCATTTACAGATATCGAGAGACGGGTAGAACTATCGCGATAATTTTACCTCGATGTCAGCTTCGTGCACTAATGAGAAATAATCAACATAAAATTTTCTAGATAGCAAAGTTTATCGTGATAGTTTTTTCAGAAAACTTTTCACTATCTAGATAAAATTTCCAGGAAACTTTGAATTATCGTGAAAGTTTTCTCAAATTATCACGATAGCTATCTCGTATCTCGCGGCAGAAATATGCCACCATACCTACCAAAGCCGAATTTAGGTATTCTATAATTTTTGGACGATGTAAATCGACATCAGACTGGGCAGAAGAATCAAACTGATTAAGGAATGATGCGGTCAGATATTTGGTGGAATAACCTGACCAAGAAAGCATTTAGATTCAATATAACCTGTCCTATCGCATTTACTGAAAATAGATAGTAGATCAGAGCTCCAGATAAGAGGGAGTGATGGTACTCTAACTCTACTATTTCTCTTCCAAACCTTATGGGTTAAACCTATGTTGTGGGTACTCATTAGAATCGTTTCGGTGAGACGATTCTAATGAGTACCCATATCATAGGGTTTAGTGGAGAATAACTAATATTTTCAGTTTTGTAATCAAAATCACTTCTTATGTTGTGGGTACTCATTAGAATCGTCTCGGTGAGACGATTCTAATGAGTACCCATATCATAGGGTTTAGTGGAGAATAACTAATATTTTCAGTTTTGTAATCAAAATCACTTCCACTATCTGGAACTCTGGACGATCTACATTTGTCTGATTATCAAATATTAAATGGTAACAATTTAGTACTGCACACTTCTCCTTTTCTTGGGCCCTATCTAAAAGTCTGCAGAGCGGTCAGCAGTGAGAGAATGGTTTACATAGAATTGAGCCATGCTCTGTGAAAAGGGGATGTAATACATCTGAAAAAAGTATCGAAACAGGTCAAACCGCGCACTCCGTGCATGCTGACCTGGGTCGAAACTTTTTGTCTTTGGTAAACGTTTTGAATGTCCAAGGACCATTCTACCCCAGGAATCAGCCGATAGTTATACAAAATGGATTTTATGGGTCCACTATTGCTATGATTTGTTAGGTGTAATGCATCACGGATAATTATTTCGAACTTATCAGTATAAATATGTGCAAAGAAACCATTCAGAAAAAAGGCGGCCAAACAGCATCAGGAGAACGCTTTACCAAACATTATTGTCTTCCTCTTGTCCAGACTGAAAGCATTTTCCATTCTTATGTTCGACATTGATCAAAAGATGGGATTTTCCTTTGAGAGAGTAGTAAATGTGACAAGCATTTTCTCTTTTTCTAACAATTTTTTCAAAGGCTCTTTTCTTTCGGGTCTTTAAACTGGATTGTTTGGCAATAGGTATAGAAGACTACACCATTTCTGATTCTGAGCAAGGAAAAAAAACCCCTTTGAAATAGCAAAATTTTGGTTTTTACC
This sequence comes from Tridacna gigas, assembly GCA_945859785.2. Classification (NCBI taxonomy): domain Eukaryota; kingdom Metazoa; phylum Mollusca; class Bivalvia; order Cardiida; family Cardiidae; genus Tridacna; species Tridacna gigas. Next base: position 37,518,353 of record OX244029.2, read on the forward strand.
ATCGGCTTGAAAGTTTCATTTTACTTATGTAGCAGGTTAAGGGTTAAGGAATGCTATTTTGGATTCAATGCCAAGGAGAGCTGTTTTCAAAATGATACCGGAATTCAAGGTACATGAACATGAAATGAATCGAATGCATGCATTGACTTTACATGGACTATGGTTATTACATCCAGTCTGTTTAAGTGCGTTTACAAGCAGCCATTTGGCTTTGAGAAACTTTTGTGCATGCCATAAGTAAACGAATACCAGAAACGTATGGATACGTGCTCCGGTCAGTAGAATATTGCTTAATCGACACACGTAACCGAAACAAATGATACCACCACCACCAACAACAACAACAACCTCCCCCCCAAGGTCATTGCTTAATCGACACACTTAACCGAAACAAATGATACCACCACCACCAACAACAACAACATCTCCCCCCCAAGGTCATTGCTTAATCGACACACTTAACCGAAACAAATGATACCACCACCACCACCACCAACAACAACAACAACCTCCCCCCTCGCAGACGGTCTGAACTTGAAATCAGAGCATAGCTGAAACAGGCAACCACATTTACATCGATTATTTTTACATTTTTCGGAAGTTTGTTCAGGAAATCCCTCGGGTCTTTTCTTTAATTGAATCACAAACCTCTTCGTAAGCTGGTTCATGTTAAAGACATAAAACTGAAACATCTTCGTCACTATGACTCTATATGGCTTGTCAAGCGATAAAAAAAAAAAAAAAAAAACAGAGGAGAGGCCATGTTGTTCCCTAACCCTTAGGCTGCTAAGCGCGACTCAAGGACCTTTTGCGGACAGTGTAGATCAAAATCAGACTGCACAGAACGTGCAGTCTGTTCTTGGATCTACACTGTCCGATAAGGGGATATCTTTCCCCCAAAGTACCTTTGAAATAGAAAAAACTTGGTTTTCATTATCGTCTTGAAAGTTTCATTTCACTTATTTAGAGGATAAGGGTTAAGACATTTAATGTTTTTTTCGGGGATCTATACGTGTTTTTACGCCCCTGAAGTAGAGAGTTTTCCTTTTCTTTTGTTGTTATTGCTTTCAAAAGACTGGGTAAGACACTGATTAGCTCATTAACATTGTTTAAATGTTCAAATATATGCACGTTGGACGGAGATGTTTCATGAACTATTGGCCCAATCGTCCCCTTTTTTTACTGTTCCTTCAGATTTTGTGTCCGCCATAACGGACTCTGGTTTGAAAAATACAGACACGGTACTGCTTGATAGATTGGTTTAAACTTTTTTTCATTCACATCGAGTGTGACATTAAATCTTTCAATAAATTTTACTCATAATCGATGTTTGCCTTTTTGGACACCTTAGTTCGTGCTGTGATACGGATGGTCGAAAGGTTGACTCGTTCATTGAACCTGAAACCTTTGATTTGAGTGGCCGGAGCTTAACCTTTCCACCACTGTCTCCAATTGCTTGATTACTCGGGAAAAAAACCAGTTTGTCGCTTAAACTATCACCTACGTCAAGGATTTTGTCTCTCACTTCTAGATGTCGCTCCTGTGCTATCGTGATTGATAGGTATGAGTCATTCATCGTGAAAAGGTTGTTCAATGCATTTGCAAAAGATATCGGTCCAGGTCAGCCCGCGCAGTCCACGCAGGCTTGACCTGGGTAGAAACTCTTTGCTATTGTGAACTTTCTGGGTTTCAAAGGACTATTCCACCTCATACGAGTAATTAAGAGCCGTTTTAAACTGAATAATACAGTACTGCGACGACTTGCTTGTTGTAATGCGTGATGGAAGATGTATTAACCCTTTACCAGACGACAAAATTTTGGTCTTGTCCAAATTGAAAGCATTTGCAGACGACAATTTCTATGTGGCTCAAATGGTGCAATTTTTCTTTGATAGGGTAGAAAACATTGTGGGAAAAGGAGAAAATGCTGGTTACCAGCATTTTCTCCTTTTCCCACAATGTTTTCAAAAGGTTTCTTTCCCAGGGGCGTCAAAAGGCGGCATCGTGGACCTTTTTTCCCCAGAGCATTGCTCACATACATCACTTGTCGCTACTGTAAGCTTTCATTCCGGCCTTTGCGTTTTGATCGTTTCTATAGCTAGATTTTGTCCACCTTACAAGCACAGATAAATACTTCCATAAATTTAAGGCCCCCAACCCTCCCTGTACAAAAAAATACCCGAAACTTTCAACGAATGTTTCTTATAATTATATAAATGAGCCATGCTCTGTGAAAAGGGGGCTTTATGCATCTGCAAGAAGGTATCGAGCGTGGTCAGCCTGCGCGAAAGTTTTTGTTATTGGTCAATTTTCGGCCTTACAAAGGACTAGTCTATCTCATAATTCAGTCGGTTATTAGACAAAGTCGAATTTATGGATCCCACTTTATTATGTAATGTATTGCATGGTACAATGCATTAAGGAGATGCATTAAGCCCCCCCCCCTTACCAAAGCAGGACTCATTCAATGTTATTTAAACATCAACGATCTCTTACTACGATGGGTTAAAACCATTGCTGGAAAAGGAGAAAATGCTGGTTCTTCCTTTTTTCTTAACCATTCGTTATCCCAGTCTCCTAATCGAGATATTAATAGAGCTGTTGCAGGAATCTCTTAATCTGTTTAGTATCGCGTTTGAAAAAGTAAAAAAAAAAATGATCCGACTGGAACCCAGTCTACCTTTTTCGTAGAATATTTTCATTGTGAGGAAAGAATTCAGGACCTACTGATAGCTAATCCAACACTCAACTCTTTACCACACAATAAAAATTTAGACCTGTCCAAATTGAAGACATTTGCAGAGGACAAATTATATGATGCTTAAGTATTGGAATTTTTCTATGAAATATTCAAGAACATCGCGGGAAAAGAAGAAAAGGCTGGCTACAAGCACTTTCTGCTTTTTCCCATAAAGTTTTCAAAAGTTTTCTTTCTCAGGGTCATTAAAAGTCGAGATTGTGTGGTAAAGGGTTAATGCCGACTTCATCAGGTTTGTTCAGGGAAAGAACCGTTTTTTTCAATTACCACTTTACCTTACTGAACGGTAAGATTTTATACTCAAATGAAATCGACAAATTAAATATGATCCAAATAATGGGATTTATTTTTGAAAGATTAAAAAGAATTGTGGGAAGGGGAGAAAAATAATAGTCAGCGGCATTTTCTTCTTTTCTTGCAATGTTTTCAAAAGGCTTATTTTGTCAGGATCGTTACAGCCTAGGATTGTTTGATAAAGGGTTGAAAATAAATTGAAGATTAAAAACGAATGAGAAGAAACAAAACGATTGGTAATTTATCGAAATTTAAAAACTTTTAGGAATACATTATTGCACCAGATTTCTTAACCAATCAATCACGTAAATCCCTGTAGACATATTTGTAAAGTTGGGGAAAATTAGCTCCTAATTTCTCGCGAGACACTGTCTCTTATATACGCATTTGCCAAATAAAGCCAATTTACATTCACTCGTTTCTAAACAAAGAAAATCTAATATCGATTCTGGTATTCTTTGGACTCATTCGCCTTCCATTCCAATCGTTGCTCTATTTCTTAATTCAAGGGCAACCAAACTGGATCCGTATTCACCAACCATTCTTAAGAATATTCTTTGTCTTATTCTCCAAGATTGTCCAAATTTGAAAGTAACACAGCTTCTGATTGGCTAAACCAACTGGTTTAGCCAATCAGAAGTTGTGTTACTTTCAAATCCAGAAAATGTTGGAGAATAAGACTGAGAATGTTCTTAATAATGGTTGGTGAATATGGGCCCTGATTGGCTGGGAGACTGTCTCAGACCTTGGTTTAAAAACCTCGTTATGAGCCTTGAAAAAAAGACCGATATTCAAACCTGAAACGCATTATGTCCCCCCCCCCCACAAAAAAAAAAATCAATAAAAAAAATGTTTAAGCTTTAGGGGAGACAATTCTTCACTTCTTAATTGTCAAGCTCCGATATAAGCATACTTTAAAGATACATTAGCCATTTGCTTAACCCATTTCATCTTTATTTTATCAAGCCATAATCATTCTAGTATCTTCTTGTAAAATGTTACCCCTGACGGTTGTAAGGTCGTATAGATTACGACCGATAGAATATGCATTTCATTTTCTGGGGACAAACAAGGAAATCAATGTTGTGACGTTTCCGGTTGTAAATCAAAGATTTCCGATGTGTAATTTTCATTCCTTACACCACAATATTAGTAAAGTATCTATGTTAAGCTACAAAATTCTGAATCATTCTACAGTCAATCAAATTTAGTAGCGTTTTTCTCTCCGGATGTAAGGATGTATCTTTAAGCCTCTGGTTATCCCTACTCCAAACACTCCTGGGTTTGAACAATCCTGAGAGGAAACACTTGAAATCAATTTTCGAAAAGGACAGAAAGTTGGTAACCAGCATTTTCTCCTTTTACCCCGATATTTTTACCATTCCAAAACAAATTCTATCATTTTGAGCCACAATTCTTTCAGTCTGAATAAGTCTGAAGTTTTTGCATGTGGTAAAAAAGTTTAAAACACGAAAAGAAAAGTCATCAGTCTTGATAGTTCGGTAAAACATTGTGAAAGACTGTGTTCAGTACGGGGAAACTTTAATTCTTTCTTTATGTCAGAACTGAAAGAATTTACAGATGCAACATAAATGTTTAAGCTTAAGGGGAGACAACCCTTCTCTTCTTGAATGCCGTACTCCAAAATAAAATTACAGTGAGCATATTTTAAGCCTTGGCCTGCTTAGCGTAAATCAAGGACCTTTTGCGGACGGTGTAGATCAAGATCAGACTGCATAGAACGTGCAGTCTGATCTTCGATCTACACTGTCCGATAAGGAAATATTTTTACCCAAAATAATACCTTTGAAATGCAAAATTCGGGGTTTTACCATCGGCTTGAAAGTTTCATTTTACTCATTTAACAAGATAAGGGTTAAGCCACTGGTTATCCCTATACCATACTGTCCTGTGCTTTAACAATCCTGAGAGAAAAGACTGCTGAAAAGATTTTGGGAAAAGGAGGAAGTGTTTGTAATCAGCATTTTCTCCCCTTTTTTTTTTTACAATTTCAAAGATAGAATGGTATCATTTGAGCCACATCTAATTCTGATCTAGAAATTCTTTCAATCTGAGTAAATCTAAAATTTTGGCATTCAGTAAAATGTTAAAACACGAAGAGAAAGGCAACAGCCTTAAAGGCCCAATAGTGGCCAAAAAAAAAAATGCAGTGTTAAAATGAATTTAGATTTAAATTATATCATTTAAAAGTATGAAAAATGAATTTTAAAATCAGGCAAAAAGTATACAAAAGAGAGAGCGACCTGGCAACTTTTAACCTAGTTTTAGATTCTATTTTTCTATCAGCGAATAACACATGGCCCGACCATACAAAAACAGATTGTCAACAGTTCCATACTTTTAAATTATATGATTTAAATTTAAACGCATTTTCACACCCGCTTTATTTTCTTTTGGCAGCTATTGCTACTTTAATAAATTGGTAAATATTGTGAAAGATTGTGTTCAGTATAGGAAAACTTTATTTCTTTGTTCATGTCAGAATTGAAAGCATTTGCAGGTGGCAAAATAAATATTACTTAAAAATTGAAATTTGTTTTACGGAAGGGTAGAAAACATTGTGGAAAAAGGAGAAAATGCTGGTTACCAACATTTTCTCATTTTCCCATAATGTTTTTAAAAGCCTTTTTTCCTCAAATTCGTTTAAAGTCTGGAATGTTTGTATAAGTTCAATTTTATGCTCAGTATTTTCCTTATTCGTCCGCAGGCAAAATGGCTGCTTGCGTCGCACAGTGGGGACTATGGAGGAACTGGGTAACAATAAAAAAGAAAGTAGGCTCTCAAAAATCAAGTTTTGTTCCTAACCTCTTGACCTTGCAAACATCGCATTGTGCCTGTTTTTCTCTCTGTTTAGCCACGAAACAATGAAATAAGCCATGCTCTGAGAAAAGGGGGCTTAATGCATCTGCGAAAAGTATCGACCCATGTCAGCCTGTGCCGTCCGGGCAGGCTAACCTGGGCTGAAACAGTTCGCTATCGGTCAATTTTCTGAATGTTCAAGGACCAGTCTACCTCATGATTAAGTCGGTTTAAAAAAAAAGTGGCTATAAGGGTTTCATAATTATGTGATGGCTTGATTAGTATCATGCATCGCGAGAGATGCATTAAGCCCCCTTTTTCCAGAGCATGGCTCAAATATTATTCAAACATTTATATAAGTCAGTGTCTCCCAGTACCCACTTGAGTATCTATTTAGTCCATCCTGTCCGGAAATTTAACTTGCAAAACAATTTTACGTGGAACACTTGAAGTTGCGGATATCGTCTCATTTCATTTTTCAAGCATCTGTCCGACTTTGTACCAGCGTTACTGTTGACACGGAGCCTCTTGCACCCGCAGAAAAGTGCCAGGACACTTCTCATGCAGATTTTGGTAAGTTCAGTGTCTTTTTTGTTTTTGCTCGGTTATTAAATCAAACCACTTAAATAATGCGACACTTTTGTTACCGTTTACGTTCGGTCGATAACTTAAACTTTCGTTGTAATGAATATGCAGACCGAAGTTACACTCGTTGGAACGACATACTCTATGATAGTGTAGGTTCCATCGGTAAAATGAACACGTCGCTCCAGTGAATATTCAGAACGTCTTCAAAAAGGTATTTACTTGTGTATAAAGGCCCAAAAGAAGCAAAAAAGACAATGCGGGTGTTAAAATGAATTAAAATTCAAATCATACCATTCAAAAGTATAGAAAATATTGTGAAGATGACTATCTGTTATTGCGTGGTCGGTCCAAGTGTTAGTCGCCAGCAGAAAAATGAATTTGAAAATTAGGCAAAAAGTAAACAAAAGAGAGTGACTTGGCAACTTTTAACCTAGTGTTAGATTTCATTTTACTGCCAGCGACTTACACATAGACCAACCGTACAATAACAGATTGTCACCTTCACAATACACTACATACTTTTAAATGGCATGATTTAAATATAAATATATCGTAACACTCCCAGTGTTTACATTTGGTAGGGTCCTTAAATTATCGTTGTAATGAATATGCAGACCGACTTTAACCTCGTTAGAGCGACATACTCTGTAAAAGTTTGAGTTCCGTGGGTAACATGAATACGTCGTTGTACTGAATATTCAGAACGACTTCGAACTGCTGTTTGTTTATGTCTTAAAACTTAATTGATATGTACACAAATGTAACGTATTTCCTGGTCGGAAACATTGAGACAACCAAGTGAAATCGATCAAGATGCTCCTATGATATCGACGTTTTCAAATCCAATCGGTCATTGAAGCTTCTGTATGGAAAGATATTGGAACAACTTGATTCATTATTGTTATTATTGTTGTTGTTGTTTTTACATCTATTTGAGCCATAGTCTGTAAAAAAGGGGACTTAATGCGTCTGCAAAAAGTATCGACCCTTGTTAGCCTGCGCAGTCCGCGCAGGCTGACCTGGGTCGAAACCTTTTGCTTTTGGTAAATTTACAGCATGTCAAAGAACCAGTCTACCTCATGATTCAGTCGGATTGTTAGATAAAATGAATTTTATGGCTGCATAATTATATGATGACTTGCTTGGTATAATGCATCACGGAGACGCAATAGGACCCCTTTTGCTAGAGCATGGCTCATGTATTTATTTACCCCATATGTTCATTCCACCTATCTTCGGTTAAATCTGCATTGTGGTTTCATTTACAGTTTTAGAGCCAGACTTTTTGAAGACGAAAGCCTGAAAATGAACGACACAACCACTATTACAGTTGAGAGTCTAGAGCAATTAAACGACAGATATGCGGCCGCTTTCATTCCGTTCGTAGTGTTTCTAGCAATCATGTCATTTGTCGGCATTATGGGAAACGTGCTGGTACTGTTGGTGTTTTGTTTCAGTCAGGAATACAAGTACACAAACTTCAAAATATTTGTTATTTGCCTCGCTGTGCTGGATTTACTGTCCTGTGTCACGATCATGCCGGCAGAAATGGCCAAATCGCAACACTACTTTTCATTCCCTGATGCGACGCCATGTAAACTGAAATGCTTTTTCAACGTCTTCTTCACCACAGCTGCAGCAATGGCTCTGTTAACGATATGCATTGACCGTTTCAGAAAAGTATGTCAGCCACTGAAGAAGCAAATTTACCCGGGTCTGGCCCTGAAGATTGTAATCGTCGCCATGGTGTTTTCCTTCCTTGTCTCTCTACCTGCCCCAATTATGTGCGGCATCAGTACGGCCAATAAAACAAACAAGCACGGAACAAACACTACTGTCATGTTATGCACTACAGAAAAACGATTCGAGAGAAGCATCTTTCGATCTATGTATAAGATCGGACTGACTGGTATATTGTTCGGGGTGTCAGTTGCGTTAATCGTCATGTACGTGCTTATTGGAAGGATCGTTATCCGACACTGGAGAGCGAGGGAGTCGATGGGAAGTTTCAGTATTGAATCCAACAAATCTCCGGATCCATCGGAGAAAGTTGACGGTGACAGACCGACAGAAAATGTGTTTGTTGATGAAAATGATGTCTTAACCGAACCCAATTTTCCCGTTAACGACCCGGAAAGTGTAAAATATGTTCCCAGAAAAGACAGGAAGGTTTTAAGGAAGGGTAGTAGTATTTCTATCAGCAGTAATTCCACTCTGACAAAATATAACATTAGTCTGCGTAAAGGTAGCCTATCTCCATTTCAAGCTCGTGCCCGAAGAAGGAGATCGTCTGTGTCCCCCACCGGGGTCCCTTACAAAACCCTAATTTGGCTTATCCTTACTGTCATCTTCATCGTTTCGTATTTCCTGTACGCCATTTTATCCTTCTTCACGACAAAGCAGTATCTGATGTCACCCCAAAGATTACTGGGATACACATTTCTGTTCCGGATATACTTTGTCAATAACATTATCAATCCAGTCATCTATGCCTGGTTAGATCGACGCTTCAGGTCCTCATGCAGGGAAGTATTTCATAAAGCAAAGAGCAAACTTGCTTGCTCCACCAAAAACTGATTCAAAATACGAAGTACTGAGGTTTGTATGAGCCCTTAAGCTGCTAAATGAACCTTCAAGCCGATAGTGAAAGTCCAAATATTGCTATTTCAAAGTCATTTTGAAGGGAAAATATCTCCTTATTGGACAGTGTAGATCCAAGATCAGACTGCACCTTGAGTAGTGCTTAGCAGCCTGTCGGTTAATGATAGCGGCGTCAGGCAAAGTTGTTTGGTCGGTACAAAAGCTGATTCTAGATACTCTTGGAGTTTGTATCAATGATCTCACAGTGTCACACAAGCGACTGAAACGAAACTTGACCAGGGTGACGAGAAGCAAGACCTCGATGATGTACCATTACAAATTTTGATTACAAAAACGATGAAATGTATAGATATAGGCAATGCTCTGGGGATCGAAATTAAATATCTCTGCCATTCGCTGAACCTATGCCCTGAAAATTCATTTAAACAACAAAAACTGTTTTGTTTTTTTTTAATTCACTATGGACATGCACATATGGCCGACACACATATGGGTCATTGCTTTGCTGATACGCTTTTTCTTTTTGTTGTTTTATGTTTTTAGTATTTTTTTTTTTCTGTTTTTAATGTAGCAGGTAGTACTCAGATTTGAGAGTACATTTTTTTTTTTTTTTCAAAGCAGTTGTCTTGTAAAATTTTGAGCCATGCTCTGGCAAAAGAGGGCTTAATGCATCTCCGTAATCCATGATCCCAAGCAAATGATCACATAATTATGGATCCATAAAATCCATCTTCTCGTAGAACTGACTGCATTAGTAGGTACACTGGTCTTTTGACATGCAGAAAATTGACAGAAAAGCAAAAATTTTCGGCCCAGGTCAGCCTTCGCGGACTGCGCAGGCTGACCTGAGTAGATACATTTTGGAGATGCATTAAGCCTCCTTTTCACAGAGCATGGCTGAAATATACTTGCTTAAATTATAATTTTCTCTGTATACATTCTTTGCTTTTCGTATACGAAGCAATTGTAAATAATGGATAATACAACCATTGTTTCTTTACGTCAAATGATAACAATAGATCTAATAATAACAACAATAGTAGTAAAATATCCGTTCGTTTTCCTTTTCCTCCCCTTCCCCTTAGTTTACGCAAGGTGAACCGTGTCCCAAAATTTTGCCATCCTGTCTGAATTTCCAAACTTTGCTATAGGATGACATTGATTATCCTTCCAGGCAAAATAAAATAGGTTAGAAAATTAGACGGTTAGCTAAATTTTAACCTTCTGAATCAAATCTATAATAATTTAATCTTAATAAGCCTGCTAGATAAGTTAAATGAAATTTTCCAGCCTGCAGTACAGAGAAAACTCAAATATTGCAATTTCATTTTTCTTTTTTTTTAAGAGGGGGGTATTTTGTTATCAGACAGTGTAGACTCAAGATCAGACTGCACGTTCTGTGCAGTCTGATCTTGATCTGCACTGTCCGCAAAAGGTGTTCGTGTCGCGCTTAGCAGTCTATGGGTTAAAGTTTTTCAGTGACAAATATATAAATATATAAACACGACAATTTTCGATAGTTGAAAGCTATATCTACTCAAATCCAGAACGATTTCGACCTTAAAGGCTTGGCTTAACAAGCGGACGCTATAGATCCGAGATCAGACTGCAATTTCTGTGCAGTCTGATCTGATATGTGCCGTCCGAAAAAAAAAAAAAAAAAGAAGACTGTTTACGAAGCTTTCAACAATAGTTAAGTTATATCATGGCGACAGCTCATATATTCATGCTCACTATTTGGTTCAGCCAGAATTAAGCTCGGGCACTGCATTGCCTTGACAGAGGAAACTCCTACTAAAACCCACCGATGAAGATCGAAACCCAAACCTCTGAATCACAAGCCTATCTACTTTACTTTTCATCAGACTACATAATTTTAGCCTTGTCGCATTTGAAAGCAATTAGAAACGACAAACTAAATTTGGTGCTTGTAATGGAATTTCTCTTTGATAAGAAGGAAAACATTGTGGGAAAAGGAGAAAATGCTGATCACCAGCATTTTCTCCTTTTCCCACAATGAGTTCAAAAGGCCCAGGGTCGTTAAAACACTGGATTGTGTGGTAAAGGGTTAACCACAGAGTAACGCAGGACCGTGAATAACTTTGAAATCATCCTTGTAAACCATGGTTCGATACGTGTATATATAGAGACATCAATTTCTTCCTCTGCCACAGTGCTTTCAAAACTACTCTGCTGCAACAGGTAAACAGTTAAACATCCTACCACCAGGCAACTTAACCCCTAACCTCCTAAATGAGTGAAATGAAACTTTCAAGCCGATAGTAAAAACCTGACTTTTGATATTTCAAAGAAATTCTCTTGGGGGAAAATATCTCCTCATCGGACAGTTTAGATCCGAAATCAGACCGCACATCCTGTGCAGTCTGATCTTGATCTACACTGTCCGCAAAAGGTCCTTGGGTAGCGCTTAGCAGCCTAATGGTTACAACTGTGTGGCTGCTGACCCAGTAGAGCAAGATTAGAAAGATGTGAGTTCGACGGTGAGAAATAAAGACTTTCATTGAATAAGAAGCATGGGTCTGTTTGCAGAATATATGTTTACACGGATCCACAGCTTTTTCGACGTAGCTGTATAAGATGGCGCTCGACCATTTGCTTGGTATCGGTTCGGAATAAATAAATAGAAAATTGCGATTGGTCAAAACGTGAACATGACTATTCTGCGGGGCCCATTTGTGACATCAATATGCAAAGATTGCTACGAAAAGTCAAAATGTTGTTTTGTGTGGCGTATCAAATCAATTTTGTTTAATTTTGAAATTTTGATGCCCAGCTTAGTTGAGTTAAGTACCTACCCTGGTAACAGGGCTTGCAATCCTTGAGACGCTGGTTCGATCTCCAGCTCATAACATTTTCGAGGATTGATGATAGTCGTTGCGATAGGTTTAAATTCCTTTAACAAAGCTGAACAGTATGTCGTCGATGTTTATGTGAGACAAATATACGTAGAAGGCACCACCGGCCACCTCGGAGAATCTAACCAAGTTGGCCCCATCAGCAAATCCAATACCTTCACTAAGCCATGGAGGCCTCTCAAAATGCATTAAGCTCCCTTTTCACAAGGCATGACGCAAATATTTAATTATCAAAAATATTATCGAATTTTCAAGACAAAACAAATCTAATTCAATTTCAAATGACTGTTTTTTCTTGCTATTGCCCCTGCCATAAAATTTTGTCTCAAAACAATCAAATTACTCCCAAAACCGATTTCGTAAAGTCGGCCTTAATCGTGTGCAATTTTCCAGTAAAACTTCTGACCTCGGTCCTAAATTAGTTCATTATCTAAGAATACATTTTGATCGGCTCCGAGTTGCAGCTAGGTTGTTTTTGCTATACAGGATAATGTCTAATAATGACTCCATCTTACTCTACTTTTTCCCTTTCATGAGAATAACGTGTTAATTATTCTTCACATATGAAAACTGGTCTCTTTCTCTCTCTCGTTTAACATTTTATGCTTCGTACATTTAGATCTCAAAAGTATGCTTTTGAGAAATAAAATGTTATTTATGTTAATTTGTGTATTGACGGTGTCATTCGTCTCTTAGAATGGAATCTTTATACCCTCAACTTTGAAACGTTGGTATGTGTTCAGATGAGTGGTTATTTTCATATAAGCCATGGTCTGTGAAAAGAGGACTTAATGCATTTGCGAAAAATATCGATCCAGGTCAGACTGTGCAGCGCAGGCTGACCTGAATCAAGACTTTTTGTTACGTGTCAATTTTCTGCAGATCAACGGACCATTCTACCTGTTGACACGGTCGGTTGTTAAACGAAATGGATTCTATGGGTACATTTATTACTAAATGACTTGCTTGGTATAATACATCAATTAAGCCCCCTTTTCACGGAGCATAGCCCAATGTTCTGGGACAGGGCTCATTTTTCATGGACTGTTGTGAATACCTCTGATTAATGAGCCATGCCCTGGCAAAAGGGGGCTCAACGCTTTTCCAAACAAGCCCTGGTTTTCACGTGTCTGCAGTACAAGTCTTTTGAAAACACTGTGAGAAAAGGAGAAATTGCTCGTAACGAGCAATATCTCCTTTTCCCCACAGTGTTTTCTACCCTTTTGGAGAACTTTCTGTCTTTTTCATCAAATTTAAAATTGTCGTCTGCAAACTCTTTCAATTTGGACCAGTCTAAAATTCATCGTTTGGGAAAGGGTTAATGCATCTCCGTGATACGTCATACCAAGCAAGTCATAACATAAGTTTGTATCCATAACATCGATTTAGTCTAACGATTGACTGAATTTGGAGGAACAGTGATCCTTAGACATGCGGAAAATTGACCAATTGCAAACAGTTTCGAGCCATGTCAGCCTGCGCAGACTGCTCAGGCTGACATGGGTCGAAACTTGTTGCAGTTGCTGGAAGCCCCTTATTCACATAACATGGCTCACGTTTGAATCTGAATGGCCAGTTCACCAGCTGAGCTAAATTCATTAAATCATAGCTCTTGTCGGCAATTTTAGCGTCTGGTAGCAACCCATTTTGGAATAAATATATATGGGCAAAGGAAAAAATTGTCCATAACCTTAAAGTAACAATAGCTACAAAAAAGTGAACAAAACATGTGCCAAAATGTATTCAGATTTAAATCATATCATTTAAAAGTATTGAACTTATTGTGAAGATGACAACCTGTTATTGTACGGTCGGGTCCAACAGTTAGTCGCTGGCAGAGAAACTGATTTCAAAACTAGGTTAAAAGTTGCCATATCACTCTGTCTTTTGTTTACTTTTTGCCTGATTTTAAAATTATTTTTTCTGCAAGCGACTAAAACTTGTACCTACCACACAATTACAAATTGTTATCTTCACAATATCTTACATTCTTTTGAATGGTATGATTTAAATTCAGATGTATTTAACGCCTGTATCGTCTTTTTGGTCGCTATTGGGCCTTTAAATCGCGTCAGTTACAAAGTTTAGAGTGGTATCTTGGAAGTCGTTTATTACTTATTTTGACAAGAAATTTTGGACACAAATAAAGGCTCCTTTTTTGTTAAACATAATACCAAAGGTAAAACTGCGTAGTATTCTAACTTGCATTGCGCCACCAAATTCATAGCTCAACAAAGAAATCGGACGGACAAAACGAGACTACTCATCCAGAACGCTGAATGCATGCAATATGCAGACTGGTGCCCCCAACAGTGCAAGAGACATGCTTCAGAATGTAAGTCTACATCCGGATATGTCACAGTGCAGGACCGGAAGTATGCCTTCTATGTGACTTGGGATTCTGTACAGTGACGGTCTGTGACTTTGGTATTAAAAATTGTGTTCGCACGAATAAGTCAAGCTGGTGCTTTCTCATTTATTATGATAGTTATTATAAAATATTCATATCCAGTTATTTGTTTGTTATGTATAGACCATATCAGGAACACGCATTTGCGCTTGAACCTTCTTTAGAGCAAAGGGGATGACATTAAAAGCCCCCTTTTGCCGGAGCATGGCTCATACTGAAAATACAGATGATTTTGTTCCAAATCGATGCCCTTTTTACTCGATTACTCAGTGTTAAAACAAACATGTTTCATCAATGTAAAATGTATAAACAGTTTCTTTCTTCATATTTTTGTGAAAAACATGTCAAGGTTTGGTAACAAAGTCGACTACAATCTTCCCTATCATTCGTTTAAAATGGCACGTATGGAAACTTACGGTTGTACAGTCGACTGAGATCTATTAACCGCTTACAAGTGAATGTATATTTGCGCCACGCTCTGTGAAAAGGGGGCTTAATGCATCTGCGAAAAGTATCGACCCAGGCTGACCTAGGCCGAAACTTTACGCTATTAGACAATTTTCTGCGTGTCAAAGGACCAGTCTACCTCATGATTCAGTCGGTTGTTAGACAAAATGGACTTTATGGATCCATGATCATGTGATGACTTGCTTGGTATCATGCATCACGGGGACGCAATAAGCCCCCTTTTGCCGGATTATGGGTATATATATATATATATATATATTTTTTTTTTTTTTTTTTTCTACGTGACATTTTAAACGAAGGCTAAGGAATATTTCCTCTCTCCGCTTGAGGGGAAAGGGATAAAGATCAACAAACATGACATCGTGAAATTCTACGTACTACATTCTCATTATGGTAGAGTAACGATTTTATTCGTGTTTCCTTCCATCAGATAGACATGTGCAAATTTGGCTGTCAAAGATGAAAGATGGATATTCAGGGTTGCTACATTTTTGGATTGATTATCTATAAAACCGTTTGGTCTTCAATACATAAGCCCGCTAAAGCTCGATACACGGCAAAACAGGATGACACGGTTAAAATTCATTAGGGTTACTGTCTTAGCTTTTTTCAAAAGCTTTTTAAATGTAAGTATTTTTGGGTCAACGTATAGCTAAATGTAACCCCTACCAAAGCCGAATTTAGATATTCTTTAATTTTTGGACAGTGTAAATCGACATCAGACTGGGCAGAAGATTCAAACTGATTAAGGAATGATCCGGTCAGATATTTGGTGGAATAATCTAACCAAGAAAGCATTTAGATTCAATAATCTGTCCTATCGCATTTACTGAAAATATATAGTAGATCAGAGCTCCAGATAAGAGGGAGTGATGGTACTCTAACTCTATTATTTCTCTTCCAAACCCTATGTTGTGGATACTCATTAGAATCGTCTCGGTGAGACGATTCTAATGAGTACCCATATCATAGGGTTTAGTGGAGAATAACTAATATTTTCAGTTTTGTAATCAAAATCACTTCCACTATCTGGAACTCTGGAAGATCTACATTTATCTGATTATCAAATATTAAATGGTAACAATTTAGTACTGCACACTTGTCCTTTTCTTGGGCCTTTATCTACTTTCTACATAAAAGTCCGCAGAGTGGTCAGCGGTGAGAGAATGGTTTATATAGAATTGAGCCATGCTCTGTGAAAAGGGGATGTAATACATCTGAAAAAAGTATCGAAACAGGTCAAACCGCGCACTCCGTGCATGCTGACCTGGGTCGAAACTTTTTGTCTTTGGTAAACGTTTTGAATGTCCAAGGACCATTCTACCCCAGGAATCAGCCGATAGTTATACAAAATGGATTTTATGGGTCCACTATTGCTATGATTTGTTAGGTGTAATGCATCACGGATAATCATTTCGAACTTATCAGTATAAATATGTGCAAAGAAACCATTCAGAAAAAAAGCGGCCAAACAGCATCAGGAGAACGCTTTACCAAACATTATTGTCTTCCTCTTGTCCAAACTGAAAGCACTTTCCATTCTCATATTCGACATTGATCAAAAGATGGGATTTTCCTTTGAGAGAGTAGTAAATGTGACAAGCATTTTCTCTTTTTCTAACAATATTTTCAAAGGCTCTTTTCTTTCGGGTCTTTAAACTGGATTGTTTGGCAATAGGTATAGAAGACTACACCATTTCTGATTCTGAGCAAGGAAAAAAAAACCCTTTGAAATAGCAAAATTTTGGTTTTTACCATCGGCTTGAAAGTTTCATTTCACTTATGTAGCAGGTTAAGGGTTAAGGAATGCTATTTTGGATTCAATGCCAAGGATAGCTGTTTTCAAAAAGATACCAGAATTCAAGGTACATGAACATGCAATGAATCGAATGCATGCATTGACTTTACATGATCTGTGGTTATTACATCCACTCTGTTTAATTTCCCAAACGACAAATTTTGGACTGGTCCAAATTGAAAGAGTTTGCAGACGACAATTTTAAATTTGATGAAAATGGCAGAAAGTTATCAAAAAGGGTAGAAAACACTGTGGGAAAAGGAGAAATTGCTCGTTATGAGCAATTTCTCCTTTTCCCACAGTGTTTTCAAAAGACTTGTACTGCAGACACGTGAAAACCAGGGCTTGTTTAGGAAAGGGTACGTGCGTTTACAAGCAACCATTTGGCTTCGAGAAACTTTTGTGCATGCCATAAGTAAACGAATACCAGAAACGTATGGATACGTGCTCCGGTCAGTAGAATATTGCTTAATCGACACACTTAACCGAAACAAATATACCACCACCAACAACAACAACAACAATCCCCCACCCACCCAAGGTCATTGCTTAATCGACACACTTAACCGAAACAAATGATACCACCACCACCACCAAACAACAACAACCTCTCCCCCCCCCCCCGCGCCCCAAGGTCATTGCTTATTCGACACACTTAACCGAAACAAATGATACCACCACCACCAACAACAACAACAACAACCTCTCCCCCCCTCCCCGAGGTCATTGCTTAATCGACACACTTAATCGAAACAAATGATACCACCACCAACAACAACAACAACCTCTTCCCCCCCCCCCGCCCCCAACGTCATTGCTTAATCGACACACTTAACCGAAACAAATGATACCACCACCACCACCACCAACAACAACAACAACCAACAACCCCCCCCCCTCGCAGACGGTCTGAACTTGAAATCAGAGCATAGCTGAAACAGGCAACCACATTTATATTGATTATTTTTACATTTTTCGGAAGTTTGTTCAGGAAATCCCTCGGGTCTTTTCTTTAATTGAATCACAAACTTCTTCGTAAGCTGGTTCATGTTAAAGACATAAAACTGAAGCATCTTCGTCACTGTGACTCTATATGGCTTGTCAAGCGATAAAAAAAAAACACAGAGGAGAGGCCATGTTGTTCCCTAACCCTTAGGCTGCTAAGCGCGACTCAAGGACCTTTTGCGGACAGTGTAGATCAAGATCAGACTGCACAGAACGTGCAGTCTGTTCTTGGATCTACACTATCCGATAAGGGGATATCTTTCCCCCAAAATACCTTTGAAATAGAAATAACTTGGTTTTCATTATCGTCTTGAAAGTTTCATTTCACTTATTTAGTAGGATAAGGGTTAAGACATTAAATGTTTTTTTCGGGGATCTATACGTGTTTTTACGCCCCTGAAGTAGAGAGTTTTTCTTTTCTTTTGTTGTTATTGCTTTCAAAAGACTGGGTAAGACACTGATTAGCTCATTAACATTGTTTAAATGTTCAAATATATGCACGTTGGACGGAGATGTTTCATTAACTATCGGCCCAATTGTCTCTTTTTTT
Organism: Tridacna gigas; assembly: GCA_945859785.2. Classification (NCBI taxonomy): domain Eukaryota; kingdom Metazoa; phylum Mollusca; class Bivalvia; order Cardiida; family Cardiidae; genus Tridacna; species Tridacna gigas. Next base: position 37,536,521 of record OX244029.2, read on the forward strand.
TTACTGTTCCTTCAGATTTTGTGTCCGCCATAACGGACTCTGGTTTGAAAAATACAGATACGGTATTACTCGATAGATTGGTTTAAACTTTTTTCATTTCACATCGAGTGTGATATTAAATCTTTCAATATATTTTAGTCACTGTCGATGTTTGCCTTTCTGGACACCTTAGTTCGTGCTGTGATACGGGTAGTCGAAAGGTTGACTCACTCATTGAACCTGAAACCTTTGATTTGAGTGGCCGGAGCTCAACCTTTCCACCACTGTCTCCAACTGCTTGATTACTCGGGAAAATCAAAGCGTTGAAAGCACTGGTGTGGCATTTGTCAAGGGAGCCATTGTGTGGAATCAATAATTTGAAAAATAAACAAACAATAATGTGGGACGAACAAGCCCGGACGAACAAGCCCAGGGACGAACTGGTTTGGGGAAGAACCCGGTCAGGGGACAAAGGTTGTATGTATCATTGCGCCAATAAAAGGCCATAGAGGGTGCAGCTATTTTCAGTAAAAAAAGAAGTATTCCCATGACCGATGACCTAATCCAGTTTATTTTAATACGCCGTTGTTAATTATATATCTGAGTGCTAACACTTATTTGTTTTAGAAAAAACTGATTTGATTGGGTTTACTTCCTTCGGTTTTGCACAAACTATGATACATGAATTTCAAAATACCGTATTGAACTCACAGTGGCATTGTCTTCGACAAATGCCACAAAAACCCCACAGTTTGTCGCGTAAACTATCACCTACGTCAGGAATTTTGTCGCTCACTTCTAGATGTCGCTCCTGTGCTATCGTGATTGATAGGTATGAGTCATTCATCGTGAAAAGGTTGTTCAATGCATTTGCAAAAGATATCGGTCCAGGTCAGCCCGCGCAGTCCACGCAGGCATGACCTGGGTAGAAACTCTTTGCTATTGTGAACTTTCTGCGTTTTAAAGGACTATTCTACCTCATACGAGTAATTAAGAGCCGTTTTAAACTGAATAATGCAGTACTGCGACGACTTGCTTGTTGTAATGCGTGATGGAAGATGTATTAACCCTTTACCAGACGACAAAATTTTGGTCTTGTCCAAATTGAAAGCATTTGCACACGACAATTTCTATGTGGCTCAAATGGTGCAATTTTTCCTTGATAGGGTAGAAAACATTGTGGGAAAAGGAGAAAATGCTGGTTACCAGCGTTTTCTCCTTTTCCCACAATGTTTTCAAAAGGTTTCTTTCCCAGGGGCGTCAAAAGGCGGCATCGTGCTGTAAAAGGTTAAACCTTTTTTCCCAGAGCACCGCTCACATACATCACTGTCGCTACAGTAAGCTTTCAACCCTGCCTTTACGTTTTGATCGTTTCTATAGCTAGATTTTGTCCACCTTACTAGCACAGATAAATACTTCCATAAATTTAAGGCCCCCAACCCTCCCCGTACAAAAAAACCCCGAAACTTTCAGCGAATGTTTCTTATAATTATATAAATGAGCCATGCTCTGTGAAAAGGGGGCTTTATGCATCTGCAGAAGGTATCGAGCGTGGTCGGCCTGCGCGAAACTTTTTGTTATTGGTCAATTTTCGGCCTTACAAAGGACTAGTCTATCTTATGATTCAGTCGGTTATTAGACAAAGTCGAATTTATGGATCCCAGTTTATTATGTAATGTATTGCATGGTACAATGCATTAAGGAGATGCATTAAGCCCCCTTTTGCCAAAGCAGGACTCATTCAATGTTATTTAAACATCAACGATCTCTTACTACGATGGGTAAAAACCATTGCTGGAAAAGGAGAAAATGCTGGTTCTTCCTTTTTTCTTAACCATTCGTTATCCCAGTCTCCTAATCGAGATATTAATAGAGCTGTTGCAGGAATCTCTTAATCTGTTTAGTATCGCGTTTGAAAAAGTCAAAAAAAAAAAATGATCCGACTGGAACCCAGTCTACCTTTTTCGTAGAATATTTTCATTGTGAGGAAAGAATTCAGGACCTACTGATAGCTAATCCAACACTCAACTCTTTACCACACAAGAAAAATTTAGACCTGTCCAAATTGAAGGCATTTGCAGAGGACAAATTATATGATGCTTAAGTAATGGAATTTTTCTATGAAATATTCAAGAACATCGCGGGAAAAGAAGAAAAGGCTAGCTACAAGCACTTTCTGCTTTTTCCCCATAAAGTTTTCAAAAGTTTTCTTTCTCAGGGTCATTAAAAGTCGAGATTGTGTGGTAAAGGGTTAATGCCGACTTCATCAGGGTTGTTATAGGAAAGAACCGTTTTTTTTCAAATACCACTTTACCTTACTGAACGGTAAGATTTTATACTCAAATGAAATCGACAAATTAAATATGATCCAAATAATGGGATTTATTTTTGAAAGTTTGAAAAGAATTGTGGGAAGGGGAGAAAAATAATAGTCAGCAGCATTTTCTTCTTTTCTTGCAATGTTTTCAAAAGGCTTATTTTGTCAGGATCGTTACAGCCTAGGGTTGTTTGATAAAGGGTTGAAAATAAATTGAAGATTAAAAACGAATGAGCAGAAACAAAACGATTGGTAATTTATCGAAATTTAAAAACTTTTAGGAATACATTTTTGCACCAGATTTCTTAACCAATCAATCACGTAAATCCCTGTAGACATATTTGTAAAGTTGAGTAAAATTAGCTCCTAATTTCTCGCGAGACACTGTCTCTTATATACGCATTTGCCAAATAAAGCCAATTTACATTCACTCGTTTCTAAACAAAGAAAATCTAATATCGATTCTGGTGTTCTTTGGACTCATTCGCCTTCCATTCCAATCGTTGCTCTATTTCTTAATTCAAAGGCAACCAAACTGGATCCGTATTCACCAACCATTCTTAAGAATATTCTTTGTCTTATTCTCCAAGATTGTCCAAATTTGAAAGTAACACAGCTTCTGATTGGCTAAACCAACTGGTTTAGCCAATCAGAAGTTGTGTTACTTTCAAATCCAGAAAATGTTGGAGAATAAGACTGAGAATGTTCTTAAGAATGGTTGGTGAATACGGGCCCTGATTGGCTGGGAGACTGTGTCAGACCTTAGTTTAAAAACCTCGTTATGAGCCTTGAAAAAAAGACCGATATTCAAACCCGAAACGCATTATGCCCCCCCCCCCCCCCACAACCCCTACAATAAAAAAAATCTAAAAAAAAAAATGTTTAAGCTTTAGGGGAGACAATTCTTCACTTCTTAATTGTCAAGCTCCGATATAATCATACTTTAAAGATACATTAGCCATTTGCTTAACCCATTTCATCTTTATTTTATCAAGCCATAATCATTCTAGTATCTTCTTGTCAAATGTTACCCCTGACTGTTGTAAGGTTGTATAGATTACGACCGATGGAATATGCATTTCATTTTCTGGGGACAATCAAGGAAATCAATGTTGTGACGTTTCCGGTTGTAAATCAAAGATTTCCGATGTGTAATTTTCATTCCTTACACCACAATATCAGTAAATTATCTATGTTTAGCTGACAAAATTCTGAATCATTCTACAGTCAATCAAATTTAGTAGCGTTTTTCTCTCCGGATGTAAGGATGTATCTTTAAGCCTCTGGTTATCCCTACTCCAAACACTCCTGGGTTTGAACAATCCTGAGAGGAAACACTTGAAATCAATTTTCGAAAAGGACAGAAAGTTGGTAACCAGCATTTTCTCCTTTTACCCCGATATTTTTACCATTCCAAAACAAATTCTATCATTTTGAGCCACAATTCTTTCAGTCTGAATAAGTCTGAAGTTTTTGCATGTGGTAAAAAAGTTTAAAACACGAAAAGAAAAGTCATCAGTTTTGATAGTTCGATAAAACATTGTGAAAGACTGTGTTCAGTACGGGAAAACTTTAATTCTTTCTTTATGTCAGAACTGAAAGAATTTACAGATGCAACATAAATGTTTAAGCTTAAGGGGAGACAACCCTTCTCTTCTTGAATGCCGTACTCCAAAATCACAGTGAGCATATTTTAAGCCTTGGCCTGCTTAGCGTAAATCAAGGACCTTTTGCGGACGGTGTAGATCAAGATCAGACTGCATAGAACGTGCAGTCTGATCTTCGATCTACATTGTCCGATAAGGAAATATCTTAACCGAAAATAATACCTTTGAAATAGCGAAAATCGGGGTTTTACCATCGGCTTGAAACTTTCATTTCACTTATTTAGCAACATAAGGGTTAAGCCACTGGTTACCCCTATACCATACAGTCCTGTGTTTTAACAATTCTGAGAGAAAAGACTATTGAAAAGATTTTGGGAAAAGGAGGAAGTGTTTGTAATCAGCATTTTCTCCTTTTCCCATTTTTTTTTGTACCATTTCAAAGATAAAATGGTATCATTTGAGCCACATCTAATTCTGATCTAGAAATTCTTTCAATCTGAGTAAATCTAAAATTTTGGCATTCAGTAAAGGGTTAAAACACGAAGAGAAAGGCAACAGCGTAAAAAGGCCCAATACTGGCCAAAAAACAATGTAGTGTTAAAATGAATTTAGATTTAAATTATACCATTTAAAAGTATGAAAAATGAATTTTAAAATCAGGCAAAAAGTATACAAAAGAGAGAGCGACCTGGCAACTTTTAACCTAGTTTTAGATTCTATTTTTCTATCAGCGAATAACGCATGGACCGACCATACAAAAACAGATTGTCAACAGTTTCCATACTTTTAAATTATATGATTTAAATTTAAACGCATTTTCACACCCGCTTTATTTACTTTTGGCAGCTATTGCTACTTTAATAAATTGGTAAATATTGTGAAAGATTGTGTTCAGTATAGGAAATCTTTATTTCTTTGTTCATGTCAGAATTGAAAGCATTTGCAGGTGGCAAAATAAATATTACTTAAAAATTGAAATTTGTTTTACGGAAGGGTAGAAAACATTGTGGAAAAAGGAGAAAATGCTGGTTACCAACATTTTCTCATTTTCCCATAATGTTTTTAAGAACCTTTTTTCCTCAAATTCGTTTAAAGTCGGGACTGTTTGTATAAGTTCAATTTTATGCTCAGTATTTTCCTTATTCGTCCGCAGGCAAAATGGCTGCTTGCGTCGCACTGTGGGGACTATGGAGGAACTGGGTAACAATAAAAAAGAAAGTAGGCTCTCAAAAATCAAGTTTTGTTCCTAACCTCTTGACCTTGCAAACATCGCATTGTGCCTGTTTTTCTCTCTGTTTAGCCACGAAACAATGAAATAAGCCATGCTCTGAGAAAAGGGGGCTTAATGCATCTGCGAAAAGTATCGACCCATGTCAGCCTGTGCCGTCCGGGCAGGCTAACCTGGGCTGAAACAGTTCGCTATTCGTCAATTTTCTGAATGTTCAAGGACCAGTCTACCTCATGATTAAGTCGGTTTAAAAAAAAAAAAAAAAAAGTGGCTATAAGGGTTTCATAATTATGTGATGGCTTGATTAGTATCATGCATCACGAGAGATGCATTAAGCCCCCTTTTTCCAGAGCATGGTTCAAATATTATTCAAACATTTATTTAAGTCAGTGTCTCTCAATACCCACTTGAGTATCTATCTAGTCCATCCTGTCCGGAAATTTAACTTGCAAAACAATTTTACGTGGAACACTTGAAGTTGCGGATATCGTCTCATTTCATTTTTCAAGCATCTGTCCGACTTTGTACCAGCGTTACTGTTGACACGGAGCCTCTTGCACCCGCAGAAAAGTGCCAGGACACTTCTCATGCAGATTTTGGTAAGTTCAGTGTCTTTTTTGTTTTTGCTCGGTTATTAAATCAAACCACTTAAATAATGCGACACTTTTGTTACCGTTTACGTTCGGTCGATAACTTAACGACATACTCTATGATAGTGTAGGTTCCATCGGTAAAATGAACACGTCGCTCCAGTGAATATTCAGAACGTCTTCAAAAAGCTATTTACTTGTGTATAAAGGCCCAAAAGAAGCAAAAAAGACAATGCGGGTGTTAAAATGAATTAAAATTCAAATCATACCATTCAAAAGTATAGAAAATATTGTGAAGATGACTATCTGTTATTGCGTGGTCGGTCCAAGTGTTAGTCGCCAGCAGAAAAATGAATTTGAAAATTAGGCAAAAAGTAAACAAAAGAGAGTGACTTGGCAACTTTTAACCTAGTGTTAGATTTCATTTTACTGCCAGCGACTTACACATAGACCAACCGTACAATAACAGATTGTCACCTTCACAATACACTACATACTTTTAAATGGCATGATTTAAATATAAATATATCGTAACACTCCCAGTGTTTACATTTAGTAGGGTCCTTAAACTATCGTTGTAATGAATATGCAGACCGACTTTAACCTCGTTAGAGCGACATACTCTGTAACAGTTTGAGTTCCGTGGGTAACATGAATACGTCGTTGTACTGAATATTCAGAACGACTTCGAACTGCTGTTTGTTTATGTCTTAAAACTTAATTTATATGTACACAAATGTAACGTATTTCCTGGTCGGAAACATTGAGACAACCAAGTGAAATCGATCAAGATGCTCCTATGATATCGACGTTTTCAAATCCAATCGGTCATTGAAGCTTCTGTATGGAAAGATATTGCAACAACTTGATTCATTATTGTTATTATTGTTGTTGTTGTTTTTACATCTATTTGAGCCATGGTCTGTGAAAAAGGGGACTTAATGCGTCTGCAAAAAGTATCGACCCTTGTCAGCTTGCGCAGTCCGCGCAGGCTGACCTGGGTCGAAACCTTTTGCTTTTGGTAAATTTACAGCATGTCAAAGAACCAGTCTACCTCATGATTCAGTCGGATTGTTAGATAAAATGAATTTTATGGCTGCATAATTATATGATGACTTGCTTGGTATAATGCATCACGGAGACGCAATAGGACCCCTTTTGCCAGAGCATGGCTCATGTATTTGTTTACCGCATATGTTCATTCCACCTACCTTCGGTTAAATCTGCATTGTGGTTTCATTTACAGTTTTAGAGCCAGACTTTTTGAAGACGAAAGCCTGAAAATGAACGACACAACCACTATTACAAGTGAGAGTCTAGAGCAATTAAACGACAGATATGCGGCCGCTTTCATTCCGTTCGTAGTGTTTCTAGCAATCATGTCATTTGTCGGAATTGTGGGAAACGTGCTGGTACTGTTAGTGTTTTGTTTCAGTCAGGAATACAAGTACACAAACTTCAAAATATTTGTTATTTGCCTCGCTGTGCTGGATTTACTGTCCTGTGTCACGATCATGCCGGCAGAAATGGCCAAATCGCAACACTACTTTTCATTCCCTGATGCGACGCCATGTAAACTGAAATGCTTTTTCAACGTCTTCTTCACCACAGCTGCAGCCGTGGCTCTGTTAACGATATGCATTGACCGTTTCAGAAAAGTATGTCAGCCACTGAAGAAGCAAATTTACCCGGGTCTGGCCCTGAAGATTGTAATCGTCGCCATGGTGTTTTCCTTCCTTGTCTCCCTACCTGCCCCAATTATGTGCGGCATCAGTACGGCCAGTAAAACAAACAAGCACGGAACAAACACCACTGTCATGTTATGCACTACAGAAAAACGATTCGAGAGAAGCATCTTTCGATCTATGTATAAGATCGGACTGACTGGTATATTATCCGGGGTGTCAGTTGCGTTAATCGTCATGTACGTGCTTATTGGAAGGATCGTTATCCGACACAGGAGAGCGAGGGAGTCGATGAGAAGTTTCAGTATTGAATCCAACAAATCTCCGGATCCATCGGAGAAAGTTGACGGTGACAGACCGACAGAAAATGTGTTTGTTGATGAAAATGATGTCTTTACCGAACCCAATTCTCCCGTTAACGACCCGGAAAGTGTAAAATATGTTCCCAGAAAAGACAGGAAGGTTTTAAGGAAGGGTAGTAGTATTTCTATCAGCAGTAATTCCACTCTGACAAAATATAGTATTAGTCTGCGTAAAGGTAGCCTATCTCCATTTCAAGCTCGTGCCCGAAGGAGATCGTCTGTGTCCCCCACCGGGGTCCCTTACAAAACCCTAATTTGGCTTATCCTTACGGTCATCTTCATCGTTACGTATTTCCTGTACGCCATTTTATCCTTCTTCACGACAAAGCAGTATCTGATGTCACCCCAAAGATTACTGGGATACACATTTCTGTTCCGGATATACTTTGTCAATAACATTATCAATCCAGTCATCTATGCCTGGTTAGATCGACGCTTCAGGTCCTCATGCAGGGAAGTATATCATAAAGCAAAGAGCAAACTTGCTTGCTCCACCAAAAACTGATTCAAAATACGAAGTACTGAGGTTTGTATGAGCCCTTAAGCTGCTAAATGAACCTTCAAGCCGATAGTGAAAGTCCAAATATTGCTATTTCAAAGTTATTTTGAAGGGAAAATATCTCCTTATCGGACAGTGTAGATCCAAGATCAGACTGCACCTCGGTGCAGTCTGATCTTGAGCTACACTGTCCGCAAAAGATCCTTGAGTAGCGCTTAGAAGCCTATCGGTTAATGATAGCGGCGTCAAGCGAAGTTGTTTGGTCGGTACAAAAACTGATTCTAGATACTCTTGGAGTTTGTATCAATGATCTCACAGTGTCACACCAGCGACTGAAACGAAACTTGACCAGGGTGACGAGAAGCAAGACCTCGATGATGTACCATTACAAATTTTGATTACAAAAACGATTAAATGTACAGATATAGGCAATGCTCTGGGGATCGAAATTAAATATCTCTGCCATTCGCTGAACCTATGCCCTGAAAATTAATTTAAACAACAAAAACTGTTTTTTTTTTAATTCACTATGGACATGCACATATGGCCGACACACATATGGGTCATTGCTTTGCTGATATGCTTTTTCTTTTTGTTGTTTTATGTTTTTATTTTTTTTTTTTTCTGTTTTTAATGTAGCAGGTAGTACTCAGATTTGAGAGTACATTTTTTTTTCAAAGCAGTTGTCTTTTAAAATTTTGAGCCATGCTCTGGCAAAAGGGGGCTTAATGCATCTCCGTAATCCATGATACCGAGCAAATCATCATATAATTATGGATCCATAAAATCCATTTTCTCGTAGAACTGACTGCATTAGTAGGTACACTGGTCTTTTGACATGCAGAAAATTGACAGAAAAGCAAACATTTTCGGCCCAGGTCAGCCTTCGCGGACTGCGCAGGCTGACCCGAGTCGATACATTTTGGAGATGCATTAAGCTTCCTTTTCACAGAGCATGGCTGAAATATACTTGCTTAAATTATGATTTTCTTTATATACATTCTTTGCTTTTCGTATACGAAGCAATTGTAAATAATGGATAATACAACCATTGTTTCTTTAAGTCAAATGATAACAATAGATCTAATAATAAAAACAATAGTAGTAAAATGAAAACGCTGATTATCCGTTCGTTTTCTTTTTCCTCCCCTCCCCCTTAGTTTACGCAAGGTGAACCGTGTCCCAAAATTTTGCCATCCTGTCTGAATTTCCAAACTTTGCTATAGGATAATATTGATTATCCTTCCAGGCAAAATAAAATAGGTTAGAAAATTAGACGGTTAGCTAAATTTTAACCTTCTAAATCTATAATAATTTAATCCTAATAAGCCTGCTAGATCAGTTAAATGAAATTTTCCAGCCTGCAGTACAGAGAAAACTCAAATATTGCAATTTCATTTTTCTTTTTTTTTTTTTTAAGAGGGGGGTATTTTGTTATCGGACAGTGTATATTCAAGATCAGACTGCACGTTCTGTGCAGTCTGATCTTGATCTGCACTGTCCGCAAAAGGTGTTCGTGTCGCGCTCAGCAGTCTAAGAGTTAAAGTGTTTCAGTGCCAAATATATAAATATATAAACTCGACAATTTTTGATAGCTGAAAGCTATATCTACTGAAATCCAGAACGATTTCGACCTTATAGGCTTGGTTAAACAAGCGGGCGGTATAGATCCGAGATCAGATCACAATTTCTGTGCAGTCTGATCTTGATATGTGCCGTCCGAAAAAAAAAAAAAAAAAAAAGACTTTTTACGCAGCTTTCAACAATAGTTAAGTTATATCATGGCGACAGCTCATATATTCATGCTCACTATTTGCTTCAGACAGAATCAAGCTCGGGCACTGCATTGCTTTGCCAGAGGAAACTCCTACGAAAACCCACCGATGAAGATCGAAACCCAAACCTCTGAATCACAAGCCTATCTACTTTACTTTTCATCAGACTACATAATTTTAGCCTTGTCGCATTTGAAAGCAATTAGAAACGACAAACTAAATTTGGTGCATGTAATGGAATTTCTCTTTGATAAGAAGGAAAACATTGTGGGAAAAGGAGAAAATTCTGATCACCAGCATTTTCTCCTTTTGATTCAGCCAGAATTAAGCTCGGGCACTGCATTGCCTTGATAGAGGAAACGCCTACGAAAACCCACCGATCACCAGCATTTTCTCCTTTTCCCACAATGAGTTCAAAAGGCCCAGGGTCGTTAAAACACTGGATTGTGTGATAAAGGGTTAACCACAGAGTAACGCAGGACCGTGAATAACTTTGAAATCATCCTTGTAAACCATGGTTCGATACGTGTATATATGGAGACATCAATTTCTTCCTCTGCCACAGTGCTTTCAAAACTACTCTGCTGCAACAGGTAAAGAGTTGAACATCCTACCACCAGGCAACTTAACCCCTAACCTCCGAAATGAGTGAAATGAAACTTTCAAGCCGATAGTAAAAACCCAGATATTTGATATTCAAAGAAATTGTCTTGGGGAAAATATCTCCGCATCGGACAGTTTAGATCCGAGATCAGACCGCACATTCTGTGCAGTCTGATCTTGATCTACACTGTCCGCAAAAGGTCCTTGGGTAGCGCTTAGCAGCCTAATGGTTACAACTGTGTGTCTGCTGACCCAGTAGAGCAAGATAAGAAAGATGTGAGTTCGACTGTGAGAAATAAAGACTTTCATTGAATAAGAAGCATGGGTCTGTTTGCAGAATATATGTTTACACGGATCCACAGCTTTTTCGACGTAGCTGTATAAGATGGCGCTCGACCATTTGCTTGGTATCGGTTCGGAATAAATAAATAGAAAATTGCGATTGGTCAAAACGTGAACATGACTATTCTGCGGGGCCCATTTGAGACATCAATATGCAAAGATTGCTACGAAAAGTCAAAATGTTGTTTTGTGTGGCGTATCAAATCAATTTTGTTTAATTTTGAAATTTTGATGCTCAGCTTAGTTGAGCATGGAAAAAAGTTTTATAAGTACCTATCCTGGTAACAGGGCTTGCAATCCTTGAGACGCTGGTTCGATCCCAAGCTCATAACATTTTCGAGGATTGATGATAGTCGTTGCGATAGGTTTAAATTCCTTTAACAAAGCTGAACAGTATGTCGTCGATGTTTATGTGAGACAAATATACGTACAAGGCACCACCGGCCACCTCGGAGAATCTAACCAAGTTGGCCCCATCAGCAAATCCAATACCTTCACTAAGCCATGGAGGCCTCTCAAAATGTCCAAGTGCAGGAAGTTTTACGTTCGCATGGCGTTTTATGCCGGTTTCAATAGTAATGAAGTAACATCTTGGCAAAGGCTGACTTATTCTTATCTTTCATAAGTTTCGCTTATATTAGGCTTGGGCTACGCAATACCTTGTCGGAGGACATACCCACGAAGAACAAGCTACAGAGGTAAGGACTGTACCTATAGGACCTACGACTTAACAAATCCACTATTGTCACAGCTGAGCTATGCAAAACGCCAAGAAGGAAGTAAGAACCCGTACATGTACGGAATAGGTTAGGCAAAATGATTTCCTCCGGACACGCGCGAACGTAATATGATAACGTAGCCATAGAAACGAAGTGGTAATCCGGTTTACGCGTGCATGCGTCAATGCAACTTTGTGCGTTGGAAAATCCACATGTTGAACAAGCGATTGAGATCATTCTTCCCGGTTGCATGAATAGATATGAAAAACTTTATGACAAACGAAGAAAATGCTCGTGACAAGTAATTCTTGGGTTTGTCATAATGTTTTCAAAATGTATTTTCGTCTACATATGAAGACAATGTTACAAAAGGAGGAATTTCACGCAATTTATGTCGTAAGTTCGTAAGTCTCCTTTTAGAAACACCTTCATATGAACTGACCAAAGCTGAACATGAAATTTCATAGATATGAGCCATGCTCCGTGAAAAGAGGGCTTAAAGCATCTGCAAAAAGTATCGGTCCAGGTCAGCCTGCGCAGTCCTCGCAGGCTGACCTGGGTCGAAACTTTTCCCTAATGGTCAATTTTTCTGTATCTACAAGGATCAGTGTATCTCATGATTCAGTCGGTTGTTAGACAATATGCGTTTTATTGATCCTGAATACCGTGATGACTCGCACAATTTTTCTGTATCTACAAGGATCAGTGTATCTCATGATTCGGTCGGTTGTTAGACAATATGCGTTTTATTGATCCTGAATACCGTGATGACTCGCACAATTTTTCTGTATCTACAAGGATCAGTGTATCTCATGATTCAGTCGGTTGTTAGACAATATGCGTTTTATTGATCCTGAATACCGTGATGACTCGCACAATTTTTCTGTATCTACAAGGATCAGTGTATCTCATGATTCAGTCGGTTGTTAGACAATATGCGTTTTATTGATCCTGAATACCGTGATGACTCGCACAATTTTTCTGTATCTACAAGGATCAGTGTATCTCATGATTCAGTCGGTTGTTAGACAATATGCGTTTTATTGATCCTGAATACCGTGATGACTCGCACAATTTTTCTGTATCTACAAGGATCAGTGTATCTCATGATTCAGTCGGTTGTTAGACAATATGCGTTTTATTGATCCTGAATACCGTGATGACTCGCACAATTTTTCTGTATCTACAAGGATCAGTGTATCTCATGATTCAGTCGGTTGTTAGACAATATGCGTTTTATTGATCCTGAATACCGTGATGACTCGCACAATTTTTCTGTATCTACAAGGATCAGTGTATCTCATGATTCAGTCGGTTGTTAGACAATATGCGTTTTATTGATCCTGAATACCGTGATGACTCGCACAATTTTTCTGTATCTACAAGGATCAGTGTATCTCATGATTCAGTCGGTTGTTAGACAATATGCGTTTTATTGATCCTGAATACCGTGATGACTCGCACAATTTTTCTGTATCTACAAGGATCAGTGTATCTCATGATTCAGTCGGTTGTTAGACAATATGCGTTTTATTGATCCTGAATACCGTGATGACTCGCACAATTTTTCTGTATCTACAAGGATCAGTGTATCTCATGATTCAGTCGGTTGTTAGACAATATGCGTTTTATTGATCCTGAATATCGTGATGACTCGCACAATTTTTCTGTATCTACAAGGATCAGTGTATCTCATGATTCAGTCGGTTGTTAGACAATATGCGTTTTATTGATCCTGAATACCGTGATGACTCGCACAATTTTTCTGTATCTACAAGGATCAGTGTATCTCATGATTCAGTCGGTTGTTAGACAATATGCGTTTTATTGATCCTGAATATCGTGATGACTCGCACAATTTTTCTGTATCTACAAGGATCAGTGTATCTCATGATTCAGTCGGTTGTTAGACAATATGCGTTTTATTGATCCTGAATACCGTGATGACTCGCTTGGTTTGTTGCATCATGGAGATGTATGAAACCCCCATTTGCCAGAACATGGCTCATATGTAAATAGAGGTCAACTCCTTACCAAACGACAAATTTTTAAACCAGTCGATATTGGAAGCATTTGCAGAAGACAAAATACCTGTGCTCCATATAATAGGAATCGCCTTAACCCTCAAAGTGCTGAATTAATTATTTGGACCTCTTAACCCTTTACCAGACGACAAAACTTTAGCCTTGTCCAAATTGAAAGAATTTGCAGACGACAATTTCAATGTGGCTCAAATGGTGCTACCTTGCTTTGATGGGGTAGAAAACATTGTGGGAAAAGGAGAAAATGCTGGTTACCAGCATTTTCTCCTTTTCCCACAATGTTTTCAAAAGGCTTCTTTCACAGGGGCGTCAAAAGGCGTCAATGTGCAGTAAAGGATTAATTAGAAAAAAAGCCTGAGATATTGCTATTTCAAGATTGTTTCTGTTAGAACATGTAACATAGTAGCAGACAGTGTGGATCAAAGATCAGACTGCACATTTTGTGCAGTCTGATCTTGATCTACACTGTCTGCAAAGACAACTTAAGTTGGTTCCAGGGCTTTAAGGGTTGAAAAGGGTAAAAACAAATCGCGTAAATGAGAACATTCTGGTTACGATCATTCATTCTCTTTCTTCCACGGTGTTTTCAGAGGCATTCTTCCTTGGGACAGTAATAATCTGGGGTCGGGATCATTTTTGGGGAACCACCTGGGCAAATGTATTTATTTACTTAAGCTGTGCGTTCGATATAGAACATGGAAAAACTGTTCGCTAGTTATACAATACAATTTATTTGCTCCAATGTAAACAATGTATATTTAGCAAAATACAAATCATTAAATAGAAAGTTATCAACATAGTTGGGCAAAATCGCTGGACGTGTGCTCTAGCAGAAGGGGGCTTAATGCATCTCCATGACACATTGTACCATGTAAGTCATCACATTATTATGGATCCAAAAAATTCATTTTTTTAAACTCTTTCCCAAACGACAAATTTTGGACTGGTCCAAATTGAAAGAGTTTGCAGACGACAATTTCAAATTTGATGAAAATTTCAGAAAGTTATCAAAAAAGGGTAGAAAACACTGTGGGAAAAGGAGAAATTGCTCGTTACGAGCAATTTCTCCTTTTCCCACAGTGTTTTTCAAAAGGCTTGTACTGCAGACACGTGAAAACCAGGGCTTGTTTGAGGAAGGGTTAAAACAACCGACTCAATTAAGAGGTAAACTGGTCCTTTGACATGCAGAAAATTGATCATTAGCAAAATTGTTTGACCCAGTCAGCCTACGCAGACTGTGCAGGCTGAGCTGGGTACAATTGGCAGATGTATTAAGCTCCCTTTTCATAGAGCTCAGCTCGTTTTTATTGTTCGAAACTTCAAGCTCGATTCAGCTGGGCATGGAAATTATGTGGGTGTATTTTGACTTCTTCAGCGCCAAATGCAAACCCGACCTCTTTTGATGGGCTGAAAACACAATCCAATGAAAGATTTTTATCTTATAGATTTGACTAAGCCAGCGAATAGTATAGATCCAAGATCAGACTGCACGTTCTATGCATTATGATCTTGATATATGCTATCCACAAAAGCCTCTGTTATTCCCTTTTTACACTATACCGGTTAACTATTCACCACACGACAAAATTTTAGACTTCTTAGTTGAAAACATTTGCTGACGAAAAGTCAAATGAGGCTAAAATATGGGGGTCTGTTGGTAAAAGGGTAGAAATAAAGGGTAGAATGCTGGTTACCAGCATTTTCTCCTTTTCCCACAATGTTTTCAATAGCCCTAATTCTTAGGGTCACTTAAAACGCGATTGTTTAGGAAACAGTTAATACATTATTATCCCATAGTGTAGTTTTTGAGTTTTAACCTTTAAGCTGCTGATCGCGACCCACTGACCTTTTGCGGACAGTGTAGATCAAGATCAGACTGCACAGAGCGTGCAGTCTGATCTTTGATCTACACAGTCCGATACAGTATTTTCTTTCCGGTGAAATCAACTTCGAAACTGCAATGGTTGGGTTTTCAGTATTGAGTAGAAATTTGGGTTTCATTTATTCAGCAGCTTAAGTGTAAAGGCTTTTCTTTCCTATGGTCGAATTAATTCTTCACCAGGCAAAAAAAAAAAAAAAAAGACAAGCTCAGACTGAAAGCATTTGCAGACGACAAATCAAATGTGGCTCAGATGATGGGATTTGTCTTTGAAAATTTAGAAACCATCTTGGGGTAAGGAGAAAATGCTGATCAACGACATTCTCTTCTTTTCCAACAATGTTTTAAAAGGCCATCTGCCTCAGGGTCGTTAAAGTTTGGATAAGAGTTAGGAAATCATTTTATAAAGATGGAAGAATGAAAAGTTAACACATAATGTACCAACTTACTTTGTGAGAAGCTGTCTGGGTCGCTGTTGTACGGAATGTTTAACGGACCGTCACTTTATTTAGATTGGTTACCTCCCCTGATACAGCAAGTGTATAGGGATCGATACAGGCTACTAAAAACGGGCGGAATTCTGCCCGTCTATTTTTAGAACAGCCATGACGTTAGACGAATAGAGATTCATGGGAGGTTACTCTCACTTCCAGAGCAGTAGATTTTCCGGTATTTTTGACCTCACGAATAAATGAATTGTATTTTTGGTATCACCTTTTATGTTTATGTCTGCTAATATTCTTTTTAGTTTCGATTACCAATTTCAAATTGTGCAAAACATCGCAATGTTACCTCTACAGCCAAACTGGAAATGTGTCAGCTGCTCTGATTGGCTATTCTGTGATACACGTGTAGCCCTATGAAAAGCAACGACACAATAGCCTGTGCCAGTTGTAATATGTATATCTACAACAGGGACCAGTTTACTCTTTATTTCTCTTTTGCAACAATGAGTAGGGTATCTTTTCTTTTTCGGCGTAGTTCTATATGTTGACCTCTGACCTACTTCTTAGTATTGGTCTCGAATGAATATACAGTAATTTGCAATTGATTTAAAAAAAAAAAAAATGTAGACATGCTGATTCTGTTGGCCTTTTTGCTGGCCAATTTATGACACCAATTTAAGAAGGTTGCTATTAATCGATACCCTGCAGCGTTAATTTCGATATAATGGGGTTTTTTTTTCGCATCAATTCCGACCATAAACTGATTCAACATCTAAACTTGAAAAATATATCTGATTGAAAAATTCACATTCTACATTTTCTTCCTTGTTGCTTTAAACTCCCTTTGCGTATTTTTCTTCTTCGACATACATTAAGATCTTCAAAATATCTTCAAAATATAACTTTTTGTCTCTTATCAAAACTGAGTTTTCCTAAATTATCTTCAGAAATGAGATAAAAAGTAGCAGTAACGGACATTTCTAGGCCGAAAAAGCCAATGATACAAGTGCACATTCATGAAGCTGTACAACAAAAGCTATCTGAATAATGGTAAAAAAAACTTTGGATTTGCGAGGTTCCGATGTTATTCTTTGTATTTCTTTAGGTCATAAACCATAGTTGAGTGATGCTATTTTTGTCTTTCTGCGGTGTGCAAATGCACCTACTTCTTGAAAATGCGTGAAAATGGAAACCAATGAGGTAAATAAGCCACGACAACTGCTATACTTCTGCATTCACCATGTCTTTATTCCTTGTCACGCAATAAGGGCCCGAGTAGCTCAGTCGGTCGGTAGCGCACAAGACAGAAGGTCGCTGGCTCGATCCCTGGCTCGGCCAATTTCTGTCCGAGGACTGATGACAGTCATTGCGACGGGATTCATTCATCTCTCACCGCTGACCGTTGCTTCGACGATGGTTATGTGGGAAAGCAGCCAGTGGCTTGGAAAGAGTATTGTGCGGAGTACTGGTAAAACAAACTACAGGAAAGCATGGATAAGTGCACTGGCCGCCGCGATAACTGAAAAAATGTTGAAAACGGCGTTTAACAACATACAATCAATCAACGCAACAAGAGCTATCCCGTTACTGACGGAATTTGGGATTTTGTTGTACAGAAAACTACCTAAAACTGGGTTATTCCTCGTTTTCTTTTTCTATATGTACGTCTATCTATATTTATTTCAAAGCCATCTTTGTTGGCGAATGGAGATTACCAGTTTTTGTTCACCCTTATCCTGCTAACTAAAGAAATGACACTTCCAGGCTAATTGTAAAAAAAAGATACTATTGCAAAGTTATTTGAGGGAAAAATATCTCCTCATCGGATAGCGTAGGTCGAAGATCAGACTGCACGTTCTGTGCAGTCTGATCTTGATCTACACTGTCCGCAAAAGGTCAGGGAGTTGCACTTAGTAGCGTAAGAGTTAAGATTTTCTTTAAAAAATGATAAACGAAATCTGTTCAGATGGCACTTAAAATCAATACAAATAAATGTGTGTAACCAACTGAATACATATAACAAAAAAATAACTCTCTCATTATACATGGTTTTGCAATAAACCTAATTTATTACAAAAATTCTGTCTCTTTCTTTACAACTTACCCATCCACTGAATAGAAAAAAAGGATGACCTAAGTATAATTCACTTGGGAAAGGTAATCGACTTACTCATTCCTAACCACACGCAAAATTGTAGGCAAGTTGAAATCGAAACCATTTGCAGAAGACAGATACAATGCGAGCCAAATCTTGAAATTTGTCTTAGAAAGGATAGAAAAAAAGAAATATTGAAAAAAAGATGAAATGCTGGTTACTAGCATTTTCCTCTTTTCCCATGATGTTTTTTAAAAGCCTCCTTCTGCCTTATTCCTCGTTAAAACACGGGATCGTTCACTAATGTGTTAAGGAAAAAATACGAGATGTTTAATGCAGTTTCACAAGCATTGTACAAAGGTTAGATAGGGATCAATGTCGGAGTGCAAAGTCCCACGTCCCATATCTCTGCCTGCTAAAGTTGAGCTATTCATAGATAAGTGCATATTTTCAAGTTCATATTTTTCCTGGTTTGGGTTTGGTGATACTTGAGCGTTCGTTTTTTTTTTCCATTTGAAGTTTCTTTGAAGGTCAAAAAGAATCCAGGCATAAAGACCTAGGTCTGTTTCTATAGATCTAGGCCGATGACATAAAACAAATTTGTATACGAATTTATTGGGGAAATCAAAGGACTCACAGTCCTGAAAAGCGGATTTGTGGAATAGTATTAAACTTTATGTTGTAATAAAAATCCATTTCATTTACTGCATGTACATGAACATATGTAGTTAGTTAGGAAGGGCAAGGAAGGCCAAAGTGGTTCTGCCGAGCGGTACGCGCAGTAACTGTTATTTTGTTACTTATTAAAGGCACAGAAGCGGCCAAAAGTAAACAATGAGTGTGTTATACAGTATTTGAATTTAAATTATACCATTTTAAAGTATGAAATTATTGTGAAGATGACAATCTGTTATTGTACGGTAGGTCCAAGTGTTAGTCGTAGGCAGAAAAATGAATTCTGAAAAAAAATAAAAAAAAAAATGACCTAGCAACTTTTGACCCAATTTTAAAATTCAATTTTCTACCAGCGACTAACACTTGGAGTAAACGTACAGTAATAGACTGTCATCTTCACAAATAAATTCCATACTTTTATATGGTATGATTTAACCCTAGCTCGGCCAATTTCTGTCCGAGGACAAGCCCTGGTTTTCACGTGTCTGCAGTACAAGTCTTTTGAAAACACTGTGGGAAAAGGAGAAATTGCTCGTAACGAGCAATTTCTCCTTTTCCCACAGTGTTTTCTACCCGTTTTGAGCCCTTTCTGCCATTTTCATCAAATTTTAAATTGTCGTCTGCAAACTCTTTCAATTTGGACTAGTCCAAAATTTGTCGTTTGGGAAAGGGTTAAATTCAAATGAATTCAAATCACGCACTGCTTACTTTTGGCAGCAGTTTGATCCATCGATCTAACACGATTTTCTGCAGGTGTAAGATTTAGGACTGTATGTTCACGTGTAGGACTGTATATACGGTAGTGACAAAAACGAGGTCGGGGTGAGCTGGCTAAAACTGAAAGTAGTTCTGAGTAGAGTGCAAGCGTGTAGGACTGTATATTTGGTTCAAGTCCAACCGATAACATTGTACAGACCAAACTAAAAGTGAGCGCGCATGCGTCGTTCCCATGATGCATTTTAAATCGGGGAGAATTTCGTATGAGCAGGGGGGGGGGGGTCTTTTATCACAGGTGGTCGTTTATTGCAGGTGGCCGTTGGGACAGGATCGACTGTATGTTTAATTGAACATTTCACTTTTCAACAATATGCAAAACAAATACGAAAAAGAGGCAACTGCTGGCGTTGAACAACTTTTCATTGATCCTCATGTTTCTCATGTTGGAGCACAAAAGCTTCCAATTATTCATATTCTGGTAACTCTTGCGCCTTCGATCTTGTTTCAAAACATTTTTGAAGTTTAATTTACCACTTCAAATCTAACTTGCTCAATATAATACAATACAAAGTTGACGGCATATTAGGCATATCTTTCGTGAATTTAATGGAGTCAGTATGGAATTGGCAATAACTGACGAAGTCGATAATGCTCGAGGTTGCTGTACAGCGACAGCCTTTTATCTATCTATCTATCTACCGGATACTGGTACTTGCAGGATTCACCCTGTTTGTTTCGATTCCAAGGTTCCAGAGCGTAACATCGCCGCCCATCTTTATATCTTACATCGCCTGTAATTTTAACACTTAAGCTGCTGAATAAATTGAACGCAAATTTCTACTCAATACTAAAAGCCCAAACATTGCGGTTTCAAAGTTAATTTCACCGGAAAGAAAATACCGTATCGGACTGTGTAGATCAAAGATCAGACTGCACGTTCTGTGCAGTCTGATCTTGATCTACACTGTCCGTAAAAGGTCAGTGGGTCGCGATTAGCAGCTTAAGGGTTAAAGATTTAAAAACAATTCAATTTGAAATCCTTGATCAACTTCCTAATTTCATTCTGATCTCGTTCGATTTCCGGCCCATATGTTAGTACGCATAATTTCGTCATAGGTTAGTCAATCTACGTCACCATGCATTGTTCCTATACATGGAAAGTCAAGTGGTAAACCTCGAGCTCGACTGAGATTTTATATTACTAGAAATTAGCTTCTCTAGATACTCGTCTCTTTCGTCCTTGTTCCCACAGATCCTGTTTAACGGACACTGTGCATCAAAATCTCTGGGCATGTTTGCCGGCAAGGCTTACCTTTCATCACATGACTCGTTGTTTTCAATGTAATACAGTATATTACGAATTTTCTCGTCTCACTCGTTTGATAAGAAAATAGTGCCGTATTTGGTCAACACGCTGTAATTATACACCTCATTTCTAAAACATTGCTAACCTAGATTCCTGTGTGAAATAAAGGTCAGAATTGGTAATCATGATAACGTTGCGAAATTAATCACTTTTAGATTAAAAACAAAATCAATATAAGTTTCTTTGGAACTGTTTTTAGTTCGTAATGTACCTGTCAAAGAAGTCAACAGGCTTCGAGTAAATTTCATTACACACTGTACATGTATGCCTATGTTTTAATGGTCCGGTCCCACTGCACTTACGGATGCAAAGAGGATGTAAAACGTTAAAAAAATCTTGTCATCCGTTGGAAAACGCTATGCATCCGTTGTGTACTCATTGCATACGTGTTTCATATGCTCTTTCCACCAAGCATCCGTCCACTGTGATTTCATCCGCGCAAAAAGTTTTGAGCTGCACAAAACTTTTAGAACGGATGAACTTTCCGCCGTGTACGATGTAAATCCGCAACATATACGAGCAACAAACGTTCTATGTCCGTTATCATCCTTGAAACGTCCGCTGTATCCTCTCTGCATCCTCTGGGCATCCTCGCAACTTACATCCGCTGCAGCTGAAAAAGGAAAGAGGGGGGAAAGATAAGGTACATGGAACGTCTATATATCGTAAGTAGCACGGAAATAGAAAGGATGTAAGCGTATGCATCACATATATAAATATTCAAAATAAACAAAGCCCTTGTATCTGGGATGTATCTCGTATATTTAGGATGTCTGTAGTATGTCTAGAGTATGTAGATGGACACCTAGCGGACAACCGGTATTTTGTATAAAAAAGAAGAGAAAATCATCTGGATCTCAGTATGAGTCGAGCAACCGTGGTGTACAGACCTCATCACTCTTGGTCTTGTTCTTCAACATCATCAACTGTTCTCCACCATGGATGATCAAAGAGTCCATATTATAGCTGCACTCATTCAACAGCAGAACCACATCCTGGTCAGACTGTATCAAGTTTTAGACAGAAGGGGACGTCCAAGAGCTGTGTGGGTCCGAGGATGGATCGTGAGAAGATGTAGTAGAGATGTATCGATGTAGCCGCCAGCACGTCTTTACGCTTTATGCTGACTGCGTGCGTGCTGCATCCCTATCCGTGGAGCGGGCGCAATTCATACCCCACGCATGTGCAGTAAACGGTTTGCATCCGATATACATCAGCGCGGCATCCCCTTTGTTTCCGTTAGGAATATGTGGTGCATCCGCTTCATCCACTAGGCTTCCGATGAACATCCGTAAAACATCCCCGCTACATACTACCAACGTCCGTTCTTTTCCGTTCTGTTTTCGCAAATTTTCGCCATTTTTGTCCATTTCTGGAGCGGATGAAAACGGATGGAGCCACCCGCGAAATTTTGCTCGTCCGCTGTGTCCTTTTTGCATACGTTTTGTGTCCTTCGGCCAGTGGGACCGGGCCTTTACACATCATAATGGACTATAATTCTTGATATGTGATAAAAAGAATCTGACATTCGCTGGCTTTTGAGGTAAAAATTGATTAAACTCGTCCACAAAAAAAAAAATTGTTTTTTGAAGACTCGTTTGATAAAGTTTTATCTCAAACACCAACTCATGCCAGATCCTACATATCTGGCAATTTAACCCTTTCCCAAACAAGCCCTGGTTTTAACGTGTCTGCAGTACAAGTCTTTTGAAAACACTGTGGGAAAAGGAAAAATTGTTCGTGACGAGCAATTTCTCCTTTTCCCAGCGTTTTCTACCCTTTTTGAGAACTTTCTGCCATTTTCATCAAATTTAAAATTGTCGTCTCCAAACTCTTTCAATTTGGACCAGTCCAAAATTTGTCGTTTGGGAAAGGGTTAAAACAGGAACAGCATCATATTATGTATGAGCCATGCTCTGGCAAATAGAGGCCTAATGCATCACCATGATAAATCATACCAAGCAAAACACCACATAATTAGGGATCCATTTTCTGACACAGTTGGATGCAAGATAATCATAAAAGCTCACCCACAGCATTTCCTGCTACAGAAAGACGTACGATAATCATAAAAGCTCACCGTGAGCATTTTCCTGCTCAGGTGGGCTAAATAAAGGGGCGCGGCCATGTAACTGTTTACCCAACAACAAATTTCAGACTCGCCCATATACAGGGCATTCTCTAACAACACACAGAATGTGATTCGAAATAAAGGAACTTTAAAAACTACAAAACTTTGTGAAAGTGGGGAAAATGCTGGTTACCAGCGTTTTCTCCTTATATCACTATGTTTTCAAAACTCTTCTTCTTCGGGTTCTTTAAAGCTTTGGATTGTGTGGTAAAGGGTAAATCGCATGAACTAAAAGCACAACACATATACAAGACCATAAATCACAATGAAATTTTATTATCAAAATCAAAAGTATTGTCACAGTAACAGTCAACCAATTTGAATTTATGGACTGTTTTGGATCATGTACGAGATGAAAGTAAATTTGCATTTTATCATTATTTGCTGCATTACTTCCTGACCTAAATTTGCGGCAGAAGTGTTTGAAAAAAAAAATCACCATAAAATATGGATAATCAAAATGAATAAGAGTTTAATACATGAATACTTATGAGCCATGCTCTGGCAAAAGGGGGCTTGATGCATCTCCGTGGTCCATGATACCAGGCAAGTCATCACACGACTGTGGATCCATAAGATCCATCTTGTCTAACAAGCTGACTGAATCATGAGGTAGACTGGTCCTTGGACATACAGAAAAGTGAGCAATAGCGAAAAGTTTCGGCCCAGGTCAGCCTGCGCGGACTGCGCAGGCTGACCTGGGTCGAGACTTTTCGCAGATGCATTAAGCCCCCTTTTCACAGAGCATGACTCATATGGAATTGACTAAAGGTGACAATGCTCTTCACGGGCAAATTCTTTTCCTGACACAATGTGTTCAAATGCAGTCTGCCACAAAATGTAAGAAGTTGTAAAAGTATGCAAGTTGAAATTTGTATGTTAAGCCTTCATGAAACGACCCCAAGGAAAACAGCATTTGAAAACACGATGGGAAAAGAAGGTAATGCTGTTTAAGTTATGTAATGAATGTAATAATGGGTTGGTTATCCAGCTCACATACAATATTCAGGGCTGAGATTGACAAAATACTAGAAGGGAGAAAACTGCCCTAACCCCCCCCCCCCCTCAAATAATGCAGTAAATACACCAATTATTTGCAAATCTATCTAAGATGGAACAGACTTGGACATCCAGTGTAAGCATCAAAAGAAAGAAATCCTTTGAAAGGAGGTGACATCGCACCCCTGAATAAACCAGATTTCCAGGCTATGACTACCTCGATGTTTCCATTAAGAACAGCCTACCTTAAAACTACAATACCTTATTTTACCAAATTCAAAATAGCCATTTCATTAACAGCTATGGGCTATCTTCCTCAAACATTAAATTGAGATCTTATTCTATATTCCAAGACTTACCATATGATTGGTTGGTTGAGACAGTATGTCTCAACCAATCAGATGGTTAGTCTTGGAATCAAGTATTGGATCATTAAATAGAATGGTTTGTATACCAGAATACAAGCCCTATGCCTCTACCTTGAATAAAAAGTTCAATAGAACTATTCGTCACACTTATTTCAGCTAATTCATGATATGAGTCATGCTCTGTAAAAAGGGTCTAAATGCATTTGTAAAAAGTGGTCCTCGCAGGCTAACCTTTTGCTTTTGGTCAATTTTCTGCATGTCCAAAAACCATTCTACTTCAAGATTCAGTTGTTAGCTAGCAAACTGGGTTTTACAGATTATTAATTATTTGATGACTTAGTATAATGCATCATAAAAAACAGCATAAAGCCCCCTTTTGCCAGATCAAGGCTCAGTTATACATTAACACATTTGAACATTTGAAACATGATTACAGCAATGCACTACCAACTGTATTCAATGCAGGTAATTGATAATAAAAATGTATGTCTTAATACAACATAGTGTAATATTCCCCACAACAAGAGGGCCATGATGGCCCTGTATCGCTCCACTGGCTTATAACTATAAACCATGAAGAGAAGTCTTCACTATATAAGCCCTTATAAAACTTTGACCCCAGGGCTACAGTCGGACTAAATGGGGAATATGTGTATTAGAAGAATAACGTGCCAAATTTGGGAGTTCTTGGCCTTATGGCTAGTAACAAGACGGTTTCTGAACTTTTCACTCCATAAACCCATGTAAAACTTGTGACCCCTGGTGCAGGGCCAAACTTGATCCTAGGGCTGTAACTTGGGCCCTCTTTGTAGTTGTCCACTAGATAATGCTATAATTATGCAAAATTTGGTAGTCTAAGCCTTATGGCTATGTACAGCAAGATTTAAAAGTTTTCCCTATGTAAGCCTATGTAAATCTTGTGAAACACACCCCCTCCCCCAGCATGAGGCCAAATTGACCCCAGGACTATAATTTGGGCACTTTTGGTAGACCCCAACTAGATCAAGCTAAATGCAAAATTTGGTAGCTCTAGGCCTTATGGCTAGGTACAGAAAGATTTTTAAAGTTTTCTCTATATAAGCCTATGTAAAACTTGTGACCCCTGGGGAAGAGCCAATTTTGACCCCAGGGCTATAATTTCAAGAAACATGATAGAGGTCTACTACATAAAGCTACATGCCAAATTTGGTAGCCCTATGCCTTATGGTTTCAGACAAGAAGATTTTTAAAGTTTTCTCTATATAAGCCTATGTAAAACTTGTGACCCCTGGGGCAGAGCCAATTTTGACCCCAGGGCTATAATTTCAAGAAACATGATAGAGGTCTACTACATAAAGCTACATGCCAAATTTGGTAACCCTACGCCTTATGGTTTCAGACAAGAAGATTTTTAAAGTTTTCTCTATATAAGCCTATGAAAAACTTGTGACCCCTGGGGCAGAGCCAATTTTGACCCCAGGGCCATAATTTCATGAAACATGATAGAGGTCTATTACATAAAGCTACATGCCAAATTTGGTAGCCCTATGCCTTATGGTTTCAGACAAGAAGATTTTTAAAGATTTCCAATATTTTTCAGTTTTGTTGCCATGGCAACCAGAGTTTTTGAAGGAATCAAATTCTTTCAAGAAATTCTGAAGAGGACGATGGCAGGATCATTTCTGTGAAGTTTCATGAAAATTGGATGGGTAGTTTCAGAGAAGAAGATGTTTGAAATAAAAGTTAACGCACGGACGGACGGACGGACGGACGGACGCACGACGGACACCGGGCCATGACATAAGCCCGCTGGCCTTCGGCCAGTGGAGCTAAAAACTGTATTTTAGTACACAATTTTACATGAACAGTTCCATATCTGTCCAGCAGCTTTACCTCGATTTTTTCTCAAATCCTCAGCTCTGGTCCTCCGGTATCCTTGGAAACTCATCCATAGCCAGTTTGAATAAAAAAAAAAAAAAATATTTCTGCACATTTCTATATTATGTAAGATACAGTGGCAATAGTAAGACTATGCTCTGCATGTTAATACCTGCACACCTTTTTTCCCCAGCATCTCTTTTAAAAATGTTGTGGCCATAGGTGAAAACATGCAAATAAATACTTTCTCCTCTTGCCACAAGTTTTCAATTGTATCCATAGGCTGAACTTTAGTACATAATGATAATCCATATTCAAGATTGTCTTAAGCCCTATCCTGCTTAATATGGGAAATGAAACTTTCAAGCCTGTATAGAAACCTGTAATTCTGCTATTTCAGTTATTTTTTGGGGAAAAATCTCTCCTTATCAGACAGTGTTGATCCAAGATCAGACTGCATGTTCTGTGCAGTCTCTTTTTATCTACACTGTCCACAAAAGGTCCTTAAGTCACACTTAGCTGCCTACAGGTTACAAGCCTTCTGTTGCAAATTTGTTTCAGGAGTTAATGAGTAAAACAAATTCCTACTTCCCAAATTTTGATTCTTGCATGTATGAATAAAATGTATCAAGACAAACCATGAAGTAACAGTTCTGATGATCATAAATACCATCTGAACATTTACAATATTGATAGCTCAGTCTGAAAATATGATATCAAAAAGCCAACTTTCTTCTGTAGGAATAAGTTTTTAACATGTCTTAATGGATCATTATGGTGTTCTGTTTTCACTTGACTAGCCCAGCTTTTTTAGCCTCTGTTTCGTACACTAACAGTCTCCACATTTTGACCACAAATACTTCTGCTTCCTCATCTAATACCTGAAAAAATAATGTAGTTTTGTATAGTATTCATACACCGACACATGTAGACAGAAGTTTGTGTCTGGCAGCATAATATTTTCATAAATATAAGATTACATAAAAAGGCCATATAAACATGTACTGC
Organism: Tridacna gigas; assembly: GCA_945859785.2. NCBI lineage: Eukaryota > Metazoa > Mollusca > Bivalvia > Cardiida > Cardiidae > Tridacna > Tridacna gigas. Next base: position 37,563,810 of record OX244029.2, read on the forward strand.
ATACATGTTCCAAGCAATTCTCCTTTAGCCACCACGTTTTCACATGAACTTGTGTATTAACTTAGCCCTTTATCACACAATCCAAGTTTTCACAACCCTGAGTAAAGAGGCTTTTGAAAATATTGTGGGAAAGGGGGAAAATGCTAGTAACCAGCATTTCCCCCTTTTTCCACAATGATTTCTACCTGTTCAAGAGCAAATATTGTAACATGACATACGTATGAATTATTCACTGTAAACCCTTCAATATGGTCAAGTCTAAGATTTTGCCATGTGGTAAAGGGTTAACTTTGTTGACTGTCCATATTTTACAAAGATATTTGCAAAACTGTCTACAACAAATCACGACGCATAGACTTTAAATAAGCAGCCAGTGTACAAGGAAACCGCTAGAGGTATAGAAGTTATCTGCATCATCTCAGTGCACAAAGAAAAATAGTTACAACAAGGATAAAAAAGAAAAACTGATGACTGTATTGGCATAGAAAAAGTGTGTCACATCCCTTTAGTAGAAAGCTGTTGAAAACATCTGGAAACATTGCTTATGACAGGGAGCTGCTCATTTTCAAACAATGTGTGCCATGTCACTCAAAAAATGGCACTTTACGTATATTCTCTTTTGTGTACTTCCAACTAATCAGAAGCAAGTCTTAATATAATCTGCACAATAATGGGGCAGAAAGCTTCAGCAAATTGAACAACAACCTCTGTCATTTAGGGCTAGAAGGCTCACAAACTGTGACTTCGAACTCCTTAAATTCGAAAGTGCTTTAATGGAGAAAACTGATTTTCAAACCTCATATGCATTTAGAACAAAAATGTCAAGTTCAAGGGGAGTTAATTTTTCAATGCAGACATCCCAGAATTATATCTTTCTAGTGAATAGTTGTACAGAGTTTTAACACAATTCTGCTGAGGGAAGAGTCTCTGACACATATACACCGTTTGGCATGGCCAGACTGACAGACACTGACAGACTGATTTCAGCATACACTCCCCAAAAAATATTTGCTTTGCAAGGTCAAGCACGGCCAAAATTAAATCTTACACTACTTTACTAGCCCACTGGTGTGTTTTGCTGAACCCTTTACCACACAATCCTGACTTTTACGACCATGTGAACGAAGCCTTTTGAAAACATTGTTGGAAAAGGAGAAAATGCAGGTAACCAGCATTTTCTCCTTTTCCAACAATGTTTTCTACCCTTCCCAAAACAAACTTCAATTTTTCAGTCACATTTATAATGTTGTCTGCAAATGCTTTCAACTTGGACTGGTCTAAAATGTTGTCGTTTGGTAAAGAGTTAATGAATTTGACTCAAGGTTGATCAATCATTTAAATTTTAAGGAGTAAGTAACTTACCATTGCAACATCATTAAGGATATTTTGTGGTGGACTCTGTGCCATTACTTTCTGGCATATAAACTCTGTCAAAGTAGGCTCCTCTTCACCAATGTACTCGATAATCTTCTTGTTTACCCATGGCTTTATACGCTTGTCCATCAAACTCTGAATCATTCAAACAGAAAGAATGTGAAAAGCTAGGTTTAGTCTGATAGAAAATTTCTAGCACCTTATCAAGTAGATGTATTTATCTAAAATTTCAGACAACAGAGAGATCAGAAAAATGAATAGATGATACCTGATGTGTACTGAAATCATGGACCCACTAGTGGAACAGAAGACAACTGAAGTTCAGGTCACAAAAGCACTGACTGTGCATGTGTATCACAAAAACATATCCAGCACACTATTACCCAGCCAAAGTACTTGCCACTGATAGGATTTGGTTTGTTTGTGTTTAACAGCATTTTTAACATTACATAATTCATATTTTTGCAGCCATTGCATGTATCCGTGCTTTCCTTGAGCTTCTTTTACTAATACTTTGCACAATATTCTACAAAAGCCATTCCCTGCTTTCCCATATGACCGTCGTCAATCAAGATCAGTTGTCAGAGATGAATGAACCCTGTAGCAATGACTTTTACCAATCCTACAAGAGAAAGGGGCCCAGCTTGTGATTAAAAACCAGCGACCCAGTGTTTTCAAGCCCTGGATGTTGCCAATGACAGGATATAAGCTTTAGTTCATTAACCAGTAGTACTGTATTAAGCAACCACTTCAATTTTAGTTACTTTTGTAGCCAGTGTGGACTAAGATTACAGTACATAGTGTCCTACAATGAATCTCCAAAATGGCTAAAAACAGCTTAAACCCTTTACCACACGACAAAGCCTCAGACTGCCCAAAATTAAAGAATTTGCACACAACATTTCAAATATGGCTCAAATGATGGAATTTGTCTTTGATAGGAAATAAAACATCATGTGAAAAGAAGAAATGCTAGTCACCAGCATTTTCTCCCTTTTCTCTAATGATTTCAATAGGCTCTTTCCTCAGGGTTGTTTAAACTTGGGATTGTGTGGTAATGGGTTAAACTTGTACAAAATGTCTTTTTTCACAATCTTTTGGTTCATTTTAATTTCTAAGGGTTATGAAGGGAAGAACTACAAAGAAATTACCTGGTCCACTATCCTCCAATCTAACGGGAATGCAAATAATTCATCTTTAGCAGTTGGTATATTGTCTATTAAAGTTTTAATCTTGGCACGCTTTTCCTCAGCTGTCGACGTAGGCTTTTTATCAAAACTGTCATTGTCTTCATCATAGTCCAATGGCACTAATTTACGTTTTTTGTTGTTATCTAAAGAATCATCATCATCCTGATTAAACACATCGCCTACTGTTAATTTCCTTCTCTTTCCTGATGTCTGTTCAGTTGGGGATGATTGTCCTGTAACAAAGAACATGCAAGAGGAATTTTTTGAGGACAGAAACTATCATTCCTTCAAAATCGTTTTCTTACCATTTAATCTATGTATTTGGATTACTTTCCAGAGATCAAGTCTATTTTCAATAGATTTGAAGTATATTCTAGCAGCCAGAAAATTTAATTCATGTTTGGTAGTGTTAATATAAAAAAACTAGAATAACTATCACTAAAGGTGATAAATACCCCTATATTTCATGTCACAGGGGCGATAACTCTGCAATGTCAATTTAGGGGCAATAACTCCGTAATCATTAGGCCAACACTCATGAAATTTGTGCTTTGCACATCTACTGCTCCTGGTGAATATCATGACAAATATCAAGGGAATAAGACTTAAACTGAAGGAATAGTTCTCTGGACAAGAAGTTTTGAGTAAATTCAGGGGTAATTAATTTGGCAAACATTTGAGAAAAATGCATCTTGAACCTCTACTGCTCCTGGTGAATATTTATGCAAAGTATCAATTTAATTGGACACAAAACTAAATGAGTGTAAAAAAGTGCAGACCATGATCTGATAATATGTCTGAGACACAGCGGCTGGTCTGGATCCAAACTTGTTGCAAATGTCCAAAGGTGCCTTTTCGCATAATGTTGGCCAACTATACATATGACAGAAAAGACCTCCTTAAAGTGAATCAGACAGACACTGTAGGAGTTGTCCGGACAAGCATTTTTAAGTCAAATCAGGGGCAATAACTCAGTAATTCTTGATGGAATTTTTACAAAATGTGTGTCTTGCACATCTACAACTCCAAATGGACACTTCTACCAAGTATAAAGCGAATCAGACTGAAATTGTAGGAGTTGTCCGGACAAGCATTTTAAATGTGAATCAGGGGCAATAACTCATTAATTCTTCATAGAATTTTCACGAAAGTTGCGTCTTGCACATCTACAACTCCTAATGAACACTTATGCCAAGTGAATCAGACAGAAACTGTAGGAGGAGTTGTCCGGACAAGCATTTTTAAGTCAAATCAGGGGCAATAACTCAGTAATTCTTGATGGAATTTTTACAAAATGTGTGTCTTGCACATCTACAGCTCCTAATGAACACTTCTGCCAAGTTTAAAGTGAATCAGACAGAAACTGTAGGAGGAGTTGTCCGGACAAGCATTTTTAAGTCAAATCAGGGGCAATAACTCAGTAATTCTTGATGGAATTTTTACAAAATGTGTGTCTTGCACATCTACAGCTCCTAATGAACACTTCTGCCAAGTTTAAAGTGAATCAGACAGAAACTGTAGGAGGAGTTGTCCGGACAAGCATTTTTAAGTCAAATCAGGGGCAATAACTCAGTAATTCTTGATGGAATTTTTACAAAATGTGTGTCTTGCACATCTACAGCTCCTAATGAACACTTCTGCCAAGTTTAAAGTGAATCAGACAGAAACTGTAGGAGGAGTTGTCCGGACAAGCATTTTTAAGTCAAATCAGGGGCAATAACTCAGTAATTCTTGATGGAATTTTTACAAAATGTGTGTCTTGCACATCTACAGCTCCTAATGAACACTTCTGCCAAGTTTAAAGTGAATCAGACAGAAACTGTGGGAGGAGTTGTCCGGACAAGCATTTTAAGTCAAATCAGGGGCAATAACTCAGTAATTCTTGATGGAATTTTTACAAAATGTGTGTCTTGCACATCTACAGCTCCTAATGAACACTTCTGCCAAGTTTAAAGTGAATCAGACAGAAACTGTAGGAGGAGTTGTCCGGACAAGCATTTTTAAGTCAAATCAGGGGCAATAACTCAGTAATTCTTGATGGAATTTTTACAAAATGTGTGTCTTGCACATCTACAGCTCCTAATGAACACTTCTGCCAAGTTTAACTTGAATCAGACAGAAACTGTAGGAGGAGTTGTCCGGACAAGATTTTGCAGACAGACCGACCGCCCCGACCGACCGCATGACCGACCGACCGACAGGCTGATTCCAGTATACCCCCCACAAACTTCGTTTGCGGGGGTATAACTAGACACTCTTTCCAAGGCACTATCATCTTTCCCATACTAATAAAGTTAATGTGCTAGCTTCTGAAACAGAATTACAACACAAAAATTTATAAACATTCTTGTCTGTATAATCCATTATAAACAATGTTTAACTTTTAGAGCACCGAATACGCCCAATAGACATTTTCATTTTAGGAAAAGACTCAGATATTTGCAATTTCATTACTGTCTTTTGTCTACAGTATTTCAACAAAGCAGACAGCATGAATCATAGATCAGACTGCACAAAATGCAGTCTGATCTTGATCTATACTAGCCGGAAAAGTAATTAAGTAGTGAATACTTGAGTAATTAAGTAGAGAATCCTCTGATATGCAGAACACTTACCAATAGCAAAAACTTTTGACCCAGGTCAGTCTGCACAGACTACACTGGCTGACCTTGATCAATACATATTGCAGACACATCAAATCCCCTTTTCACAGAGCATGGCTCAAATAGAAATTTGACAAGAGTGTTTGTTAATCCAAAAACTTTACATATATCAATCTGGGAGATAATCCAATGGTTCCCTTTCATAGCGAGACAAAAAATTCTATGACATAAAATAGTAAGTACCTAATTTAAGGGTTCCAAATCCTAGTCGACTGTTGGAGTCCTCTTGTTTTACAACAACATTATGTCCATGCAACTGTTGACTATCTTCACTCATACCTATGCTCATTCTTGATGTATCGTCATCAACAGACCGCGGTGTTTCAGAAACAGACTGGGAGGATTCATCTACAGGTTGAAGAGTTGGCTTCATGTTTGGAAGACCAGAGAATTTCTCCTCGTCCGACTCTTCTTTAGGACTAGCTGGTTTATCGTCATCAGATTCATCAGAAGAATTTGATGAGAGTTCTTCCTTTATCTGTAACTGTGGTCGAAGGTGTTCTGCTCTTTCTCTTTCAATCTTTTAAATAAACAAGAGGGCCATGATGGCCCTGTATCGCTCCACTGGCTTATAAATATAAACCACGGAGAAAAGTCTTCACTATATAAGCCCTTATAAAACTTTGACCTCATGGCTACAGTCTGACTAAATGGGGAATATTGTATTAGAAGAATAACATGCCAAATGTGGGAGTTCTTGGCCTTATGGCTGGTAACAAGATGGTTTCTGAACTTTTCACTCCATAAACCCATGTAAAACTTGTGATCCCTGGTGCAGGGCCAAACTTGATCCTAGAGCTGTAACTTGGGCCCTCTTTGTAACTGTCCACTAAATAATGCTATAATTATATGCAAAATTTGGTAGCCTAAGCCTTATGGCTATGTACACCAAGATTTAAAAGTTTTGCCTATGTAAGCCTATGTAAATCTTGTGAACCCCCCCCCTTCAAGTATGAGGCCAAATTGACCCCAGGACTATACTTTGGGCACTTTTGGTAGACTCCAACTAGATCAAGCTAAATGCCAAATTTGGTAGCTCTAGGCCTTATGGTTTCAGACAAGAAGATATTTAAAGTTTTCTCTATATAAGCCTATGTATAAAACTTGTGACCCCTGGGGAAGAGCCAATTTTGACCCTAGGGCTATAATTTCAAGAAACATGATAGAGGTCTACTACATAAAGCTACATGCCAAATTTGGTAGCCCTATGCCTTATGGTTTCAGACAAGAAGATTTTTAAAGTTTTCTCTATATAAGCCTATGTAAAACTTGTGACCCCTGGGGAAGAGCCAATTTTGACCCCAGGGCTATAATTTCAAGAAACATGATAGAGGTCTACTACATAAAGCTACATGCCAAATTTGGTAGCCCTATGCCTTATGGTTTCAGACAAGAAGATTTTTAAAGTTTTCTCTATATAAGCCCATGTAAAACTTGTGACCCCTGGGGCAGAGCCAATTTTGACCCCAGGGCTATAATTTGAAGAAACTTGATAGAGGTCTACTACATAAAGCTACATGCCAAATTTGGTAGCCCTATGCCTTATGGTTTCAGACAAGAAGATTTTTAAAGATTTCCAATATTTTTCAGTTTTGTTGCCATGGCAACCAGAGTTTTTGAAGGAATCAAATTCTTTCAAGAAATTCTGAAGAGGACCATGTCAGGATCATTTCTGTGAAGTTTCGTGAAAATCGGATGGGTAGTTTCAGAGAAGAAGATGTTTGAAATAAAAGTTAACGGACGGACGGACGGACGGACGGACGCACGACGGACACCGGGCCATGACATAAGCCCGCTGGCCTTCGGCCAGTGGAGCTAAAAATAATGCAAAACCTTTGAACCATGTAAAAAATAACTTACTTCAGCAGTTATGCTTACTAAATTCAGGTGAAATAGTCTAAGTTGTGCAGATCTGCATTCCGTATGTTACCATAAAACTCTAAACAAATATCATGGCCTGACGTCCAATTTTTACATCATTTCATTTTGCTCTATGCATGGGCAAGTCTACAGTTGTCATCTGATAAAGCTGTTAATCCAAGAATGCACTCATTGCTATAACAGGAGGGACCATGATGGTCCTAAATCGCTCACCTGAAATGCAACTCAGCTCAACACCATAATGCTACATGCCAAATATGAAAGCTCTAGCCCTTATGGTTTGGGACAAGAAGAATTTTAAAGATTTCCTTCTTTATCTCTATGTGAAATCCAAGAACCCACAACATAGGGTCAACTTTTAACACCAGGGCCATAATTTAAAGTATTTTGGTAGAGGGTCACTAGATGATGGTACATGCCATATATGAAAGCTCTAGCCCTTAAGGTTTGGGACAAGAAGATTTTTACAGATTTCCTTCTTTATCTCTATGTGAAATCCGAGAACCCACAACATAGGGCCAATTTCAACACTAGGGCCATTATTTGAAGTATTTTGGTAGAGGGCCACTAGATGATACTACATGCCATATATGAGAGCTCTAGCCCTTATGGTTTGGGACAAGAAGATTTTTAAAGATTTCCTTCTTTATCTCTATGTGAAATCCGAGAACCCACAACATAGGGGCCATTTTCAAACTAGGGCCATAATTTGAAGTATTTTGGTAGAGGGTCACTAGATGATGCTACATGCCAAGTATGAAAGCTCTAGCCTTTAAGGTTTGGGACAAGAAGATTTTTACAGATTTCCTTCTTTATCTCTATGTGAAATCCGAGAACCCACAACATAGGGCCAATTTCCACACTACGGCCATAATTTGAAGTATTTTGGTAGAGGGCCACTAGATGATACTACATGCCATATATGAGAGCTCTAGCCCTTATGGTTTGGGACAAGAAGGTTTTTAAAGATTTCTTTCTTTATCTCTATGTGAAATCCGAGAACCCAAAACATAGGGCCATTTTCAAACTAGGGCCATAATTTGAAGTATTTTGGTAGAGGGTCACTAGATGGTGCTACATGCCAAATATGAAAGCTCTAGCCTTTAAGGTTTGGGACAAGAAGATTTTTACAGATTTCCTTCTTTATCTCTATGTGAAATCCGAGAACCCACAACATAGGGCCATTTTCAACACTACGGCCATAATTTGAAGTATTTTGGTAGAGGGCCACTAGATGATACTACATGCCATATATGAGAGCTCTAGCCTTTATGGTTTGGGACAAGAAGAATTTTAAAGATTTCCTTCTTTATCTCTATGTGAAATCCGAGAACCCACAACATAGGGCCATTTTCAACACTACGGCCATAATTTGAAGTATTTTGGTAGAGGGCCACTAGATGATGCTACATGCCAAATATGAAAGTGCTAGCCCTTACGGTTTGGGACAAGACGATTTTTACAGATTTCCTTCATTATCTCTATGTGAAATCTGAGAACCTACAACATAGGGCCAATTTCCACACTAGGGCCATTATTTGAAGTATTTTGGTAGAGGGCCACTAGATGATACTACATGCCATATATGAGAGCTCTAGCCCTTATGGTTTGGGACAAGAAGATTTTTAAAGATTTCCTTCTTTATCTCTTTGTGAAATCCGAGAACCCACAACATAGGGTCATTTTCAACACTAGGGCCATAATTTGAAGTATTTTGGTAGAGGGTCACTAGATGGTGCTACATGCCAAATATGAAAGCTCTAGCCCTTAAGGTTTGGGACAAGAAGATTTTTACAGATTTCCTTCTTTATCTCTATGTGAAATCCGAGAACCCACAACATAGGGCCATTTTCAACACTACGGCCATAATTTGAAGTATTTTGGTAGAGGGCCACTAGATGATACTACATGCCATATATGAGAACTCTAGCCCTTATGATTTGGGACATGAAGATTTTTAAAGATTTCCTTCTTTATCTCTATGTGAAATCCCAGAACCCACAACATAGGGCCATTTTCAACACTAGGGCCATAATTTGAAGTATTTTGGTAGAGGGCCACTAGATGATACTACATGCCATATATGAGAGCTCTAGCCCTTATGATTTGGGACAAGAAGATTTTTACAGATTTCCTTCTTTATCTCTATGTGAAATCTGAGAACCCGCAACATAGGGCCATTTTCAACACTACGGCCATTATTTGAAGTATTTTGGTAGAGGGCCACTAGATGATACTACATGCCATATATGAGAGCTCTAGCCCTTATGGTTTGGGACAAGAAGATTTTTAAAGATTTCCTTCTTTATCTCTATGTGAAATCCGAGAACCCACAACATAGGGCCATTTTCAACACTAGGGCCATAATTTGAAGTATTTTGGTAGAGGGTCACTAGATGATGCTACATGCCAAATATGAAAGCTCTAGCCCCTAAGGTTTGGGACAAGAAGATTTTTACAGATTTCCTTCTTTATCTCTATGTGAAATCCGAGAACCCACAACATAGGGCCAATTTCCACACTAGGGCCATAATTTGAAGTATTTTGGTAGAGGGTCACTATATGATGCTACATGCCAAATATGAGAGCTCTAGCCCTTAAGGTTTGGGACAAGAAGATTTTTACAGATTTCCTTCTTTATCTCTATGTGAAATCCGAGAACCCACAACATAGGGCCATTTTCAAGACTAGGGCCGTAATTTGAAGTATTTTGGTAGAGGGCCACTAGATGATGCTACATGCCAAATATGAAAGCTCTGGCCCTTACGGTTTGGGACAAGAAGATTTTTGCAGATTTCCTTCTTTATCTCTATGTGAAATCTGAGAACCTACAACATAGGGCCAATTTCCACACTAGGGCCATTATTTGAAGTATTTTGGTAGAGGGCCACTAGATGATACTACATGCCATATATGAGAGCTCTAGCCTTTATGGTTTGGGACAAGAAGATTTTTACAGATTTCCTTCTTTATCTCTATGTAAAATCCGAGAACCCACAACATAGGGCCATTTTCAAACTAGGGCCATAATTTGAAGTAGTTTGGTAGAGGGCCACTAGATGATGCTACATGCCAAATATGAGAGCTCTAGCCCTTACGGTTTGGGACAAGAAGATTTTTAAAGTTTTTTCTCTCGGTTGCCATGGCAACCAGAGTTCTTCATGGAATTGAAATCTTTGAAGTATTTTGAAAGTGCATCACCTAAGGATCATTTCTGTGAAGTTTCACTGAAATCTGTTGGGCGGTTTCAGAGGAGAAGATTTTTTAAGTAATTGTTCACGGACAGACGGACGGAGGGACACACGGACGGACGGACGGACGGACGCCGGACAACGATCGATCACAATAGCTCACCCTGAGCACTATGTGCTCAGGTGAGCTAAAAATCATTACTATGGCCATTTCTCCTACAAGATCTGGCCTTGGTTGAATATCTCAAGACAGAAGACAATATAGTCCCATGATCTGCCTACACAAAATGTACAATCTGATCATGATCTACACTTTTCACCAATAAAAATAATGTTCAACAAAAAAAGCAATGAATTCACTGTAGTCAAATAATTACCTTTGCCATTTCTCCTTCCGGATCAGGATGGCCATCTTCCAGAAGCTTCCTTCTTATCTCTTCTAGTTCTTCTTTCTCCTTCGCCCTATCTCTGGCATCTGCCTCTTTTTCTTTCTGTCTTTCTCTCAACCTTCTCTCAAGAGCACTTCCCCTATAGGTGAAAAGAACAAAACAAATTATGTAGGTAGTCTATAACTTTACTACCGTAAATTGCGTAAATTTTGGGACAGTAAAAAATAATTAATTTTTTAGATGTCCCAATATTTAGGTCGACAAAAAATAATTATTTTCCGTGGTGTCCCAAAACTTATGGTCAAACAGGGATCGTATATTACACGTAGCATACGATCCCTGGGTCAAACAAGACAAGCTGTCAAACTGTTTGTCACTAACCACTTGCCGGTCGAATATTAGTGCTGTGATTTCAATAAAACATGCTGGTCTGTCTATTTTTAGACAAATTGGAATTCCTGTAGTCGTTTCGTGCAGTGGGAATTTAAAACTTCGTATTTTTTCATCGTTCTCGTTACTGATAAACTAAATGTTTTCAGTCATTTTTGTATGCATCCCGAGAAAGCGATCAGCATTGGTGTTTTGCGCTTATATAAATACTTTTACAACATATTTTACGTGTTCATGTGAGGTGAACAACGATTTGATTTCTGCTCTGAAAAGTACCTGCTTGGACCGTTTTCAAATTTGATTGGTTCATAATCTTCGATCGATAAACCCCAGTTAGAATATATAGGGTATCTTGATTTCTATTTTTAAACAACAAACCCGATTGACTGTGAAACACACATGCGTGGTAACTACTTGTCGACTTCGGATGTACGTGTATACATGACATGTACCTTTGCCCATTGGTACAAGTTTATCACACCCTTTTACCCTTATTTCAGTTCTTTTTTTACAATCGTGTTGGTTAATTGTCTGTCGGGGTGATCGGATTTATTTGTCTTGAAACGGGAGATTCTCGATGATATCGAGAGGGTTTGGAAGCAATGCTTACGTGCAGAAATGAAACTGCGCGAAGCAAATGCTTGTAAACAAAGGTTATCAAGCGGATTAAAGATATTTTTCCGGAGTAGACATTCACTGTCCCAATTCTTTGGAACAAAAAAAGTACTGTCTTATTTTGCAATTTTTAGTATGGCCCAAATCTTTGGGTCATGAAAAATAATTATTTTCACGTTTTTTGATGGTGTCCCAATTTTTTGGGTGTCCCAAAATTTAAGCAAAATACGGTAATTGCAATTAGTAAGAGGTGTTTGCCATCAAGTGGTATCTCCCTCAATGTATAACATTGTGAGCCATGCTCTGTAAAAAAGGGCTTAACTCTTTACCACATGACAAAAATGTAGACTTGTCCAAATTGAAAAGCATTTGCAGACAACAACTGAAATGTGGTTCAAATGATGGAAGTTGTCTTTGATAGGGTAGAAAACATTGTGGGAAAAGGAGAAAATGCTAGTCACCAGCATTTTCTCCTTTTTCACATAATGTTTTCAAAAGGCTTCTTCCTCAGGGTGCGCAGACTGACATGAACTGAAACTTTTTGCTTTTGCTCAATTTTCTGCATGTCAAAGGATCATGCAACCTCATGATTCAGTCAGTTGTTAGACAAACTGGATTTCATGGATCCATAATCATGTGATGATTTGCTTTTTATAATGAATCACAGAGATGCATTATGCCCCCTTTTGCCAGTGCATGGCTCATTCATTATTGTAATGAAGTCTACTATTAATTTGGTTAGAGTTTCAGCAATTTTACAGCTATATCACAGCCACACCTTGCTTTTTGAGTTTCAGCAATTTTACAGCTATATCACAGCCACACCTTGCTTTTTCCTTTCTTTTGTGACTTTCAGAAGTATCAACGGGGAAAGGGGGGGAAGAGAGGTGGGGGGGGGAGGAGAAATACAGAGTCATACTCAAGGACATCCCCACTTGACTGGCCCTGCCAACAGGGAACAATACAGGATTTTCTAATAACAAGAGGACCATGATGGTCCTATCTCGCTCACCTGAGCAGCCCCTGATCTATCGATGTAGGGGCATAAAATGCATCTAGAGTTACCCCCTAGATAGTATGGAATGCTCTTTTGATAGTGAACATAATATTCCAGGTCTCAAAGTTTGAGGACAATATTTTTAAAGATTTCCTTCTTTAAATCTATGTAAAATCTGTGATCCTACAACGCAGGGCTTATTCTCATTGTACCATGATTATTTGAAGTCTTTTACACATGGCTATTAAACCACAGGACATTCCAAATATGAAATCTGCAGGCCTTATGGTTTGGGCCAAAAAGTGTTTTCAAGATTTCCTTCCTTATATCAATGTATAATCTGTTATCCTACAACATAGGGATTATTTTCATTGTAAAGTGATAATTTGAAGTGTCTTGATAGAGAGCTATTAGACAATGGGACATTCCAAATATGAAAGCTGTAGACCTTACAGTCTGGGAGAAAAAAGGTTTTCAAGATTTCCTTCTTTATCTCTATGTAAAATCTGGGATCCTACAAAATAGGGCTAATTTCAATTGCAGAATAATTATTTAAAGTATTATGATAGAGGGCCATCAGGCCATGCTACATGCAAAATTTAAATGCACAAGGACAATCGATTTGGGAGGAGATGACTTTTACAGATTTCCTTCTTACCTCTATGTAAAATCTGGGATCCCACAACATAGGGCTAAATTTCAATGTGAAGTGATAATTTGAAGTATTTTGGTAGAGGGCCATTAGACAATACTACATACCAAATATGAACGCTCTAGGCCGTACAGTTTTGGAGAAGAAGATTTTTTAATTTTTTTCATTCTGTCGCCATGGCAACCAGAGTTCTTCACTGATTTCAATTCTTTGAAGTGTTTTGAAAGAGCATGACCTAAGGATCATTTCTGTGAAGTTTGATTAAAATCTGATTGTTAGTTTAGGAGGAGAAGATTTTTTTTGTAATTGTGAACGGACGGATGGACGGACAGACGACGACGGACATTGACCGATCACAATAGCTCACCTCGAGCACTTCCTGCTCAGGTGAGCTAACAAATGCAAAGCTTTAACCAATATGAACCCCTACACCATAACAACAAAGGTATTTTTAAGCTTTAAGTATATTCAGGGAAAAATGATATATTATGAGTAGAGCTCTGAGAAAAGGGGGCTTTATGCATCTTCGTTTTGCACAACATCAAGCAAATTGTCCCACAACATGGATCTATTTTGTCAAAAAATATGGCTGAATTTTGAGGTACAATAGTCCCTTGACATTCAGAAATTTTACCAATAGCAAAAGGTTTCAACCCCTGTAGCCTAAAAGGACTGTTACAAATACTGATATTCTGACTTACAAAATTCCATTGAGTGCATACATCAAAGGTTATAGTGAATCCTGGTTTATGAAATACATTAAATTAAAGTCACAGCAGCTGCAAAAAGTAAACAATGGGGTGTTGAAATGCATCTAAATTTAAATCATATCATTTAAAAGTATAACAATTATTGTGAAGATGACAATCTGTTATTGTATAGTCAGTCCCAGTGTTAGTTGTTGGCAGGAAAATGAGTTCTGAAAACCAGGTGAAAAATAATCCAAAGACAGCAATCCAGCAACTCTTGACCTAGTTTTAAAATTCATTTTCCTGCCAGTGAATAACACTTGGACTGACCCTAAAATCACATATTGTCCTCTTCACAATAATTTCCATACTTTTAAATAGTATAATTCAAATTTAGATTCATTTTACCATCCCCTCAGTTTACTTTTGGCTGCTATTGGGCCTTTAATTCACTATGTTAACTTACTTGTAGAACTTAGGATCATCTCTTTCATCATCATAGTCTTCTAGAAATTCCCTCAACCTTCTAGCTTCTCTGGACTGTCATAAATAACATACAAAACTTAACACTCCAAAACCATTATTCACAAGATGTGATCTTTCATCCCTTCCCTATCTTGTCTACATGAAGCAGTTACAGTAAAACTTCTGTTTCAAGCAATGACACAAGGAATAGTTAATTCTTAAAAAAAAAAAAAAAAAAAAAAAAAAATTAGACCTGTCTAAATTCAAACCATTTAAAGACGACAAATTAAATATTGCTCAAATGGTGCAATTCGCATTTTCTCCTTTTCCCACAACGTTTTCTACCCTCTCAGAATCAAAAAGCAAAATTTCAACCACATCTAAATGCTTTCAATTTGGACGACTCCAAATTTTTGTCATTTGGTAATGAGTTAACCAAATGAAATCGGATTATTTGTCCATGTAGAAAAGACTTAACCCTTTACCACACAACCATGAGTTTTACGACCATTGAAAAAAAGGCCTTTGGAAAACATTGTGGGAAAAGGAGAAACTGATGGTAAACAGCATTTCCTCCTTTTCCCACAATGTTCTCAACCTTTTCCAAAATAAATTTCAATTTCTGAGTCATGTTTGTTTTGTCATCTGCAAAAGCTTTAAGCTGGACTAGTCTAAAGTTTTGTACCTGGTAACGAGTTGACTCTTTCAACATCTATGTTCAAATATAAAGTTGTGTAATTAACCCTTTATCAAACAGCAAAATTTTAGACTAGAAAAATTGAAATTCATTTCGGGAAGGGTAGAAAACATTTTGGAAAAAGGAGAAAATGCTGGTTACCAACATTTTCTCCTTTTCCCACAATGTTTTCATGAGGCTTCTTTCTCAGGGTCGTTAAAAGTCGGGATTGTGTGGTCAAGGGTTTAAAGCATGTACGTAACTTATTTGGGCTCTCTTTTTTCTACTACTGCAGCACAAATGTTAGGGTGCTTAATACTATTTAAAGCCACAGGCTACTTTCAAACAAATTAGTAAGTAAAAAATGTTTTGTGACAGGAATGAATCCTGTTTTAAAGACTTCCACCAGTCCGGGCTCCCAAACAAGAGTTTCATTTACCTGGAACTCAAACTCATGAACCCTGGATTGAAAGTCCCATGTGTTACCACTGAGTGACTGGAGCTTGGTTGTTAGCCCTTTACCAACCAGTCCTGACTTTTAATGATCCTGAGGAAGACAGCTTTCGAAAAAATTGTGACAAAAGGAGTAAATGCTAGCAACCAGCATTGTCTTCTTTCCCGTGATGTTTTCTATCTTATCAAGGAAAAACATTGTCACCGAGTCACCTTTTATCTGTTGTCTGCAAATGCTTTCAGTTTGGACAAGTCTAAAATTTTGCAGTATGGTTAGGAGTTAAACACTTACTATCTATCAATGATCGATGTAAAAATTATAATAACTTGTTATCAAACAATAAAATCTGGGATTGGACCAAATTGAACGCATTTGCAGACGACAAATTAAATGCAGTTCAAATGATGATTTCTGTCTTGGATAGGGTAGAAAACATGAGGGAAAAGGGGAAAATGCTGGTAACCAGCATTTTCTCCTCTTCCCATGTTTAAAAGCAGTCTTCTTCAGGGTTGTTAAAACTTGGGATTGTGTGGTAAAGGGTTAACCCTTTACCACACAATCCCAACTTTTAACGACCCTGTGAAAGAACCCTTTCTTAAACATTGTGGGAAAAGAAGAAAATGCTGGTAACCAGCATTTTCTCCTCTTCCCACAACGTTTTCAAAAGCATTCTTCTTCAGGGTTGTTAAAACTTGGGCTTGTGCCGTAAAAGGTTAACCCTTTACCACTTGATCCCGACTTTTAACGACCCTGTGAAAGAAGCCTCTTGAAAACATTGTGGGAAAATGAGAAAATGCTGGCTACCAGCATCTTCTTCTTTTCCCACAATATTTTCTACCCTTCCCGGAACAAATTTCAATTTTTCAGTCAAATTTATTTTGTCGTCTGCAAATGCTTTCAATTTGGACTGGTCTAAAATTTTGTCATTTGGTAAAGAGTTAAAAGCCTCACAAGGAAGTACTCACCTCCTCTGATTTTCTTTCTTCTTCCCTCTCCCTTTCCTTCTCATATTCTCTTGCTTTCTTCCTTTCTCGTAATTCCCAGTTTTTTAAGCGCTGAAAATATTGACAATAGCCATGTTCTTCTACCTTTTCACATTTAATAATATCGACTTGTCTTATTTTCTATCAGCTGTTATCATGCTACGCATGTGATATTGTGGACTGGGTACATCAAGATCAAACTGCATACTTTGCAGTCATATTGTAGTTCTACATGACAATTTCTGACACCGAAAATCATTGCAACAACAACAACTGGGCATTTTTCACTAAATGAAACTTTAACAACATAAAGATTAAAAGAACAGAAATTAAGAAATCTTACAAAAAAATTCTTAGCCTTTAACCCTTTCCCAAACAAGCCCTGGTTTTCAAGTGTCTGCAGTACAAGTCTTTTGAAAACACTGTGGGAAAAGGAGGAATTGCTCGTAATGAGCAATTTCTCCTTTTCCCACAGTGTTTTCTACCCTTTTTGAGAACTTCCTGCCATTTTCATTAAATTTAAAATTGTCGTCTGCAAACTCTTTCAATTTGGACCAGTCCAAAATTTGTCGTTTGGGAAGGAGTTAAAGATACATTTATACCAGTTTTCAGCCAGTGTTTAACCCATTTCATCTTTATTTTATCAATCCATAATCATTCTTTTATCTTCTTTTATCTCCATGCCAAATGTTGCTCCTGACTGTTGCAATGTTGCAAAGATAATGACTGATAGAAAATGCATGTCATTTTCTGGAGGCCTTCACAGGAATCACTGTTGTAACTTTTCTGCTTTTAATTCTGGTTTTAAATCGAAGATTTCTGATACATGTACTTATCCCTTACACTATCTGTATATCTATAATTTTTCTTTGTTTACACAGCTGATTAATTCTGAACCATCTTATCAAATTTTAACAGCGTTTATTTTTCTCTCTGGCTGTAAGGATGTATCTTTAAAAATAGTTCAAGTGGTAAAATTTACCTCTTGATAAGCCATTTCCTTTTCTCTAATCTTCTTCTCCATCTTCCTCCTTTCATAGGCCTCCTCTTCCTCCTCCATCTCTCTGTCACGATTTTTTCTGTCTCTGAAAGCATTGCGAGCGGTTTGTCATTTTAATTAAGAAATAACATTTATAATAGCTACTCATATGGGCAACATGTCATATTTAAATACAGGTATATTCCTTTGAGTCTTTACCAAACATCAAAATTTTGGCCTGTTCAAATTGAAAGCATTTGCAGAAGACAAAATTAATGCAACTTACAACACAAATTTGTCTTTCATAGAGTAGAATACGTTGTGGGAAAAGGAGAAAATGCTGGTTACCAGCATTTTCTCCTTTTCTCACAATGTTTTCAAAAGGCTTCTGTCTCACGGTTGTTGGAACTCGTGATCGTGTGCTAAAGGGTTAACTCTTCACCAAACAAGCCCTGGTTTTCAAGTGCCTGCAGTACAAGTCTTTTGAAAACACTGTGGGAAAAGGATTTCTCCTTTTCCCACAGTGTTTTCTACCCTTTTTGAGAACTTTCTGCCATTTTCATCAAATTTAAAATTTTCGTCTGCAAACTCTTTCAATTTGGACCAGTCCAAAATTTGTCGTTTGGGAAAGGGTTAAAAAAGCATTGACAAATTTTACTGTCAACCAGGATTTGCTTTTTGCACTTCTCAACTTGGTGTTTGTACAATAATTCTTTACCACACAACAAAATTTTGGACCTGTCCAAACTGAAAGCATTTGCAGAAAATTAAATGAGGCTCAAATGAGGGAAGACGTTAGGACAGGATAGAAAACATTGTGGGAAACGCAGAAAATTCTGGTTACCAGCATTTTGTCCTTTTTCCACCATGTTTTTCAAAGTCTTCTTTGTTATGGTCATCAGAACTTGGGATTGTGTGGTAAAGTGTTTATTAGAGAAGCAGAATTACTATTTCAACCAAATTAAATTCACCCAAAAGAGAATGGTTACATGTACTATGATACATCATACCGTTTTTTTTTTTCGATAGGTAATGGCTTACACTTAACGCTTTACCAAATGACAAAATTTTGGACTGGTTCAAATAGAAAGTATTTGCAGACGACAAAATAAATGTGATCGAAAGACTGAAATCTGTTTGGGGAAGGGTAGAAAACATTGTGGAAAAAGGAGAAAATGCTGGTTACCAGCCTTTTTCTCCTTTTCTCACAGTGTTTTCCAAAAGACTTCTTTCTCTAGATCGTTAAAAGTCAGTATTGTGTGGTAAAGAGTAAATGTAACAATAGTGGCCAAAAGTTAACAATGGGATGTTGAAATGTATCTGAATTTAAGTCATACCATTTAAAAGTATGGAAATTATTGTGAAGATGACAATCATTCACTGTATGGTCAGTCCAATTCTACCTGTTAGTTGCTGGTTGGAAAATGAATTTCAAAACTAGTTAGAGCAACCTGGCAACTTTTGACTTAGCTTTAACATTCATTTTTCTTCCAGCGACTAACACCTGGAGCGAGTGTGCAATGCTTTTATTGTCATCTTTACACTAATTTCAACACTTTTAGATAGTATGGTTCGAACTTAACCCTTAAGCTGCTAATCGTGACCCACTGACCTTTTGCGGACAGTGTAGATCAAGATCAGACTGCACAAAACATGCAGTCTGATCTTTGATCTACACTGTCCGATACGGTATTTTCTTTCCGGTGAAATCAACTTTGAAAGTGCAATATTTTGGCTTCTAGTATCGAGTAGAAATTTGTGTTTCATCTATTCAGCAGCTTAAGTGTTAACTCTTTACCAAACAATCACGGGTTTTCACGACCCTGAAAAAGAAGCCTTTTGAAAACATTGTGGGAAAAGGAGAAAATGCTGGTAACCAGCATTTTCTCCTTTTCCCACAATGTTTTCTACTCTTCCCGAAACAAATTTCAATTTCTGAGTCACATTTATATTGTTGTCTGCAAATGCTTTCAATTTGGACGAGTCTAAAATTTTGTCGTGTGGTAAAAAGTTAAATGAATTTTTACCATACCTATTGTTATCTTTTGCAGCTACTTGGCCTTTAATTAAATTCTTACGATACTGAGTAAAAGACAAATTAAATTTTGAGAAAGTAAAAGACAAACATAGTTTTCCTACCCCAGTGGAAGCATTCACCTACTATTTGAAATCAAAGTCTAAAATGAAACTCCATGACCTGCCCTTTTGGTATGGGCTTTACTTTTGGTTGTTAAAAACCAACCCAAACTTGAAGTAAATATCTTTTGTGATGACAAGAGATACCAGATAATGCCAAAGTATATACATGACAACTACCACACGGACGACAACAGGGCTATGACAATACATTGTGTTTTCTTCAAAAACATCTGGGCTAAATGTTTATGTAAAGTTTAAAGTTCTGTATACACGATAAGAGCATGCAATTCCTTAGACAGCAATGCACTTCAGTACCTTTCTCTTTCTCTTGATCTAGATCGTCTAGCTGATCTACTTCTTGAACTTGATCTTGACCTTGATCGACTTCTACTTTCTCTCCGCCGAATTTTTTCATTATCTTTTCTGTATCGATCCTCCAATTCTTTTAATCGAAGCATTTCTTTTTCTTTCTCTTTCCGTCTTCGTTCATCAATGAGTCGCTTCTCCCTTTCCCTTTCTCTGTCTCTTTCCTGTTCTGCTTCCTCATCCTCATCCTGAAAGGATCAATATTCAAACAATCAGAACCTATTACTTTTAAAAAACTCACAATACTTGTAACTACCCGTCGGTTACAGTATACATCAACCATTCTAAATGGCACTGCTGGTCTCAAGAGTTTTCTGAATAAAGCATGTGATTTAGCCAATCAGAAATTGTGTTACTTACTTTAAGAATTAGAATGGAATTTAGAATAGTTGATGAATATAGTCCCCAGACTTCCATAGCTACCCCAACATTCAAATAATATCCATAGATTTGCATGTCCATCCTCCAAAATCATTGCTTAACCCTTTATCAAACAATACCAGGTTTTTTAATGACCCTGAGGAAGATGGCTTTGGAGAACATTGCGGTAAAAAGAGGAAAAGCTGTTAATGCTCATTTTGCCCTTTTCACACCATGTTTTCTTGTATTTCAAAGCTAAATTCTATCACTTGAGCCTCATTTGTCAACTGCAAATGCTTTCAAAATGTAGATGTCTGGTAAAGAGCTAATACTAGATCTTTGAATCCTGAGTGCAGCTTTCAGAGGTTTCCTAGACAGTGTAGACCCAAGGTCAGCTGTATAACACTTGCCTGACCTTGTTTATCCACTGATTAATTTTCTTGTGAAAGATGCTTGTTAAAGAAAGCCTTGATCTATGTCTTTTTTACAGACTAAAAATATCTCTAGCCTTTTTCTAGCAGTCAGGATGGAGTCACAAACTAGATTACTTTTCTCCCTTACCATAAAGGGATAATTGTCTTGTTTATTATGTACTAATTTCAGAGCTCCACATAGAGCCTATGTTATGGGTACTCATTCGAGTTGTCTCATCGAGACAATTCTAATGAGTACCCACAACATAGGGTTTGGAAGAGAAATAATAGATTTAGAATACCATCAGTCTCTTTTATCTGGAGGTCTGTAATTTTCTTTTTTCAAATCACCACTTTTTCTATACACTTAAAATATTTTGGGGTGAATACAGAGAGGTGAAAGTGCATATACAAATTAAAGGCAGCTGCCCCCTCTTTTATTTCACAGTGTTGCATAAAGGATTTGAAAAATTTGGCCCCAAGTTCCCAAGAACAGGAATGGGCATCGGAATTGGGGAGTCAGAATAATCTTTAAATATTTTTTATATAGGTGTTCTTGGCTCAACCTGTATCACATTAAGTAACAAGTCTGTGATGACAAGTTTGATTATAAACCAGCCATGTGATACTGCACAGGTATTATACAAAGCTTATCAGGGTACCAGCTGAATCAAGACTTTTCTATGCATCTCATATGAACGAATTCGGAGACAGTATTTTCTGTCTGCATGGTTACAGAATAGATCACCAGCTAACTTTTACACAATTATGTCTACCAAAAATAACCAGAGCATCATATTAATGGCAAATTATTTGTTCCGCGCTTTTCAATTAAGAAAGGAGCTACTATCAGATACTTGAATAGTACCTCCTGGTGCAGTACATTTTATGCCTTATATATTGTCTAAGTTATTCGTTATCGTCCAGTGCTTGTTAGTACCCAGGAAGCAAGTACGCGCGAAATGTAGATCACTACAGTAGACAATAACTGCAATACTCGATAATTTATCTCGTAGATTTAATCAGTAATGTATGAAAGTTTATTGATGAAGTTTCCCAAACAACAAATTTATAGACTCTTCCAAACTCAAGGAGCTGGCAGACTACATGTCCAATTGCAGTAAAATAGTGGAAACTATTCCATTCCCAAATGACAAATTTATAGACTCTTCCAAATTCAAAGAGTTGGCAGACGACAACTTGAAATGCAGTAAAAACGGAGGAAACCCCATTAAAAGGATAGAAAGCGTTTTTGGAAAGAACAAATAGCTCACTATGAGTGATTTCTTCTTTTCTCAAATGTTTTCTCTAGACTTGCACTTTAGACACATGAAAATCCGTGTTTCTTTGGGAAAGGACTATTCATGTATATCGATTTCATGTATATCAACTATTTTGTAAATACCTCTCTCCAAACTGTGTAATTCATTGTATCATGATCATTGTAGGCCAGTGGCCGAAACTGTGAATAAATTATTTGGTATTTGGTATTTGGTATGGCAAGACTATATGGTGGATCTTATTCTATTCTCTTTCAGAAAGGTCTACTCTGTTGAGCATCAAACAGATCTTGCAAGTCACTTTGGGCTGACCTATCATTTAATAACAGTGCTCTAAATGTTGACACTCACATGAACAAGATTTTCAATTTCTGAAGATTGACAAATTGTGTTTGGCCATTTTGACAGAATAGCAAATCAGCCTACATGAAATCTTAATAAAATACAGTGATAAACGAGCATCAGGAACAACCCTGAGCAACTGTCTTGGTAATAATTTACTTGCAAGGTTACATGAAAAAAGTGTGAGTTATATGAACAAGACTTAAGAGCCCAACATGTCTTGCACTGGAGCATAAATCAAGAGCTGTCTTCAATACACCTAACTTAAGGTAATTATTCTGCCTAAATGCAACACTGTTTTACCCCTCAATATATCTTTGCCTATTTTATTGACACTTAGAGAACCCATTACAACACCTGGACATTCTCAGACAGAGAAAAAGTGGTGACTGTTGCATTTCTATGGCTGCTATTTTTCACAACCTTACAAATTATTAGACGGTGTAACTATAAGACCACATCATATGGTCTATGCAGTCTGGTCTTTCTCTTTCTTGTCCTTAAAAGCAACATCAGTTGTGCTTGGCACTCTAAGGACTGATCTTTTCATTTTCTTTTATTTACTTTTCATAAACAAGGCATCCTCAAAGGATACCAACAAACTACTGGCTACCACAACAATGTGTGTTTGTACACAAATCAGTCAAAAACTCACCTCCATGAATATGTATATCAGACAGTCCCTAACTCTTCCCTATATCATACAACACTGATTGACAGTTAAGAACTTGGTAGATTTAAATACCAACAGTTCCGTTTCCACGAGAGAGATTTTTTTGCTGTAAAGAATTTAACTGAATGCATGTATATATCATTGTATCAAACTTTGTGTGCTAAAATCAAGTGCTTTTAATGCAGATTTCATATTCTAAATATGTTCTGTTCTGAACAGACAAACTCATCATACTGTCTTTATGATTTCCCAAGAAAAATTCTGCTAATCCATATCTCTAGGTATATGTCTAAATTTTTACAAATGAATCTCTAACACTCATCTCTTGTTATTTTCTAAATTATTAAGATATTCATATTTTGTATAACATTAGTGAAGAAATACTGAAATAGATGACAAAAGAGTGACAACCTCACAAAAGGTCTACTGTTCAGAGTACACAGAAAAAAAAAAACCTGCCACATGTCTGTATAACAAGAATATGGCTAAAATCAGGTAAAAAATTTGCATCACACAGAGACAGTTTTGGCCTTTAAACATAGCTTATACAAACTGCAAAAATAAAAACAAATCTATCCACAAGGCAAACATATCTCCTGGTCATTTAAAGATGATTGAGGAGTCAAGACTTCAGCCAGAAAAAGTCAAATACCATAAAAAAATAAAGCATATTCCCATACTCATGACAAATTTTCAAAACTCACAGAAAAAATTGCCATATGTATATTATTGGCTCCCACTATTTCTCTCGAGAATCTGTTCATCAAATTCTTCAAATTTATACAAACCCACAGTAAACATCACCTGAATTTAGAATGTTCAAACTTCTTTGTATGAAGGTATTCTGACTGATTTAATTATTCCAGGTAGCAATACTATAACATTCAGTACTGTTTGCATATTTGTACAGCACAACACACAAAGTTGTATAGAGTATGAATAGCAATATAGTCTAAATGTAAGGTAATTTCACTTACTTTCTCGGCATCCATTGGAATAAAGGAAAAGAACCATCTTATAGTACAGTAGGGTCACTTACTTCATTTATTTTTTGGCTTGTGCATCTTCAATCTACAGCCTCTTGATCCCTTACAAAAAGTTTTTAATGTTATGTCTTATAAATTCCCGGGCCATCCTACTCGTAGGCAGTAGTGAAAGATGTGCAGAGTGTGTATGTTTCTTAAGCAGTCATTTTAACTTTGAATGGTTGAGTTTTTGGTGAATGTTTTACCAAAATTAAATGTGACTCAAACGTGGCTCAAATGATGAGAATTGCCTTCAAGATGAAGAAAATACAATGGGAAAAGGAGAAAATGATGGTTAACAGCATTTTCCCCTGTATTCAACAACAATTTTGAAATCATTCTTCATCATAGTCAGTAAAAAATTGGACTGTTTGGTAAAAGGTTAATAAGAGAACTGGAAAGGCCAACCTATTACATTATTATGGCCTACTTATTCTGTGAGAATTAAAACTAAATGCTTTAACTGTCCTCAAATTAACATGTTACTTTCACAAAATGTATCAGATTTTTTGGGGGCTATACAGACACATTACATCATCAAAGGAATAAGAAAATACTCACATACTATCATCCAATATTCAGGTCCCTAGGACTAGACATTTCAATACAAAAGCTTTGTAAACACTTACCGCATCTTTTTTTCACATATATATTAAACGGCTTTGCACGAGGATGCAAGTCTTGCATTTGGCTTCGACAGAATCTATTTTTTATCGAATTAATGAAATACAACTAATTAATATCATGATTCATTATAGGCTGAGGTATCTGGCTCATGAACAGAAAGGGGTAAAAAAAAAAGTGATAATAATTTTCAATATCTGCTGAAGCAAATTTCGAAGAGAAAATTCAACAAATATTTAAGTTAATGCAAAAGAAATGGCGCAATCAAATATTTTCAATTCTTATAAAAGTCATTTTCTCACAGAATTTTGTGCAAAAAAAGTTTTATTTAAAAAGAAAAAAATAATAATAATTTAGATTGAAATTTAGGTGTGACAAATTACAAAACAAATCAATGCTTAATTTATCATAGGACCGAATGAAAAAAA
Organism: Tridacna gigas; assembly: GCA_945859785.2. Lineage (NCBI taxonomy): Eukaryota > Metazoa > Mollusca > Bivalvia > Cardiida > Cardiidae > Tridacna > Tridacna gigas. The sequence goes on from OX244029.2 coordinate 37,589,048, forward strand.
AATTAACACTTTTTTCAAATGTTACATGAGTATCAGAATGTAAGTGGCCTAACATGACAGATAACAGCGTTTAAAGAGATTGCTTCGCATTAATCTGAATCACTACTACCCGTAATCCAGACTCTTCTTTAAGATATACTTTTGTTTTGCTTGGCCAATTTTTCTAGGATACTTTTATGCTCGAAATCTTAGATAATCAAGCCACCAGTGCCTTTAAAATAAATCAATCTGGTGTCAAAAATGAAATATACAAAAATGTTTCACAATAGCACAGTTCCCTATACTACAAATTCATGCATAATATGTATGTGTATGTTGTTTCATCAAAGTATCATTTGGATCTTTGCATAACAGAATCCTAGTACTTTTCTTCATGACACAAACAAAATATGCCTGAAAACGTAAGTTTCTCATGTAACACATGGCTACCAGAGAAAATATAAGTCTAGACCCAGCTTTTCAGCACATGCAGCAGTTCAAAAAATATTTATATGACATAATTATTTTTTTGACAAATCAAATGCTCAAAATGTTGCCACATGTACACAAATCCCCCTATAACGTATGATCTGCATGAATTTAGAATCCCTACAAATTTTTCAGTACATGTAGTTAAGTCGAAATTCACTTTTTTAATATGTGTTCCCCCATCCTATTTTGATAATAAGCAACAGATATTATTCTTTCCTTTAACAACCAATGTCATACATAAATAACCTTCAAGCCAGATAAAATGAGAATGAAAGCAATGATATTCACCTTGTGTAAATTTCTAAAAGTTCGAATTTCTCTGTTTATGAGATCTTTAGCATCATCATCTACATTCAAATCATCCAGACCCTGTAAATTGTTAAAAAACTAATTACAGAACATGCAGCATTTAACAAAGACAACTAACGCATCTGTTATGACAGAAGGATAAAAAGTCATTGGTAATATAGACAAAAGAAGAGGGCCATGATGGCTCTGTATTGCTCCACTGGCTTTTTGAGTAACTGTATCATGCACTTAATTGTCATTGACAAAGACATAAATTTGACAGAGACAAAAATCAAAAGCAGTCCATTCAGCAATAAACTCCAATATTACCAGTACAGTTTTCATAATCTTGTTGAACTCTGAATTTGTATAACTTCTTACCACAAAACAAAATTTTTTGACTTGTCCAACATAAAACTTTTTTACATAAAATTTGACCTTCAAACGGTAGTAAACAGTGTAGGCAAAGGGAAAAAACCCTTTACCGTACAATGCCGCCTTTTAACGACCCTGGGAAAGAGGCCTTTTGAAAAATTGTGGGAAAAACAGAAAATGCTGGCAACCAGCATTTTCTCCTTTTCCCACAATTTTTCTACCCTATCATAGAAAAATTGCACCATTCGAGCCACACTGAAATTGTCGTCTGCAAATTCTTTCATTTTGGACTTGGGTACAATTTTGTCATCCGGTAAAGGGTTAAAACAAACACAGTTAAAGTATTATCATTTGTGTTACATACCGTATCTCTCAATTGTGAGTCATCTTTTTTCTTTAAGGGGGGCATAGGAACTTTGGGAATTTCACTCACAGGTTCTAGGAAAGAGAAGACATGTCTGTTTGGGTAACAAGTTCATAGAATATCAAATGTGATTTACTTTTATGTTCAATTAACAAAAAAAGAATTATCTCGAATGCTGCCCTTTGAGGCAAAAATTTGATATTACCAACAATGCTTCTACCATACAGTCAAATGTCTGCTGCATGACCGTAACATGACAAAATTCTCTACAGTACACTGTGTCCGCAGGATTCTGTTTTTCTATGTTACTAGCAATCTATTATCCCTAGCAAAAAAATGTCCTTTAACTCTTTACCAAACAACAAAAAAGACTGGTCCAAATTGAAAGCAGTTGCAGACGACAAAATTAATGTGACTCAAAAATTGAAATTTGTTTTGGAAAGGGTAGAAAACATTGTGGGAAAAGGAGAAAATGCTGGTCACCAGCATTTTCTCCTTTTCCCATAATGCTTTCAAAAGGTTTCTTTTTCTGGAATGTGAAAACCCAGGATTGTGTGGCAAAGGGTTAACTCTCTAAAAGACAAGAATATTTTAGACTTGTCAAATTAAAAGCATCTGCTGTCCTGACAATATGTGGCTAAATGTGGCTCAATTAATGGAATTTGTCTTTGAAAGAGATAGAAACATAGGGTAAAAAGAGAAAACACTGGCTACCACCATTTTCTCTTTTACAATGTTTCTGTGAGCACTTTTCCTAAAAGTTGTTCAAACTCAGGACTGTTTGGTAGAGAGTCATGACAAGCCTATCTTGCAAGGACACTGCACAAAGTTTTGTTGCAAATGAGCTCTTCAGTGTTATCCTAGAAATCTTCACTGAATTTGAATGGTATGTTCAAAAGCTGACAATATCTGTTTATTTTGTACAATTAGCTATTGAGATGAGCCATGCTCTGTGAAAAAGGGCCTTAATACATCTACATAATGCATGATGCCAAGCAAGTTGTCATGCTATCATAGATCCCTAAAATCCATTTTGTCAAATAACTGTCTAATTCATGAGGTAGACATTTTCTTTGACACACAGAAAGTTGACCAAAAGCAGAAAGTTTGGGCCCATGTCAGCCTGCACAATTCAGCCCATGATGCCAAGCAAGTCATCATATCATTACAGATCCATAAAATCCATTTTGTTGAACAACTGTCTAAATCATGAGGTAGACAGGTCCTTTGACATACAGAAAGTTGACCAATAGCAAAAAGTTTGGGCCCATGCCAGCCTGCACAGACTGTGCAATTCACAGGCTGATCTGGGTCAATACTTTTCGCAGGCAAATTAAGTCCCCTTTTCACACAGCATGGCTCTTTATATATTATTTCAAATTGAAATATGTGCAAACATATACACTGACCAACATGCAAGCAAAGAATGGCCTGGGCGCCATCTTACTAAAAGCGTCACTGTTTCTAAACAACGAAACAGGGGTTATGACAAAATGTCTCTGTTTTCTTTAAAATTAGCCAAGCTTAAATGTGTTTAAACTTACCAACAGGTTTTGAACTGGAAGGCTCTTTTGCTAGTTCAAAAGCATACTCTCTCATGATGGCATCTAAACCTGCTTTCGCAACCCTGTCTTCCCTTTTAGTGAACTCATCCAGTTCTTCTTCGGAATCTTCTTTACCTACTTCACCATCTTCCTTATTATCCCCATTTTCATCTTTTCCCTTTTCTCTTTCCTTTTTCTTTAATCTCCATTCATCAAGCAGTGTCTTTGTTTTAGCATCTACTTTTACCTGGAAAATGAAGAATTAGTTTGTTTATCCCTTTGTAACGGAGTTAAACATGGTTTTCACAGCTTAGGTCATATCACGGCGGTCAGTGCACCTATGCATGAATTTCCTGGCTTTCTCACACCAGTACTAACACAACTTTCTTTCCAAATCACTGACTACTTTTCCCACATGAATTAGAGGTAAGAGGCAAAAAATCACTGGAAAGGTTTGCCTCAACTGGGTATCAAACTTGCAACTACCAGGTCACAAGTCAGATAAGCTAACCACTGAGCTACCTGAGTGGGCTGGAAAATGAAGAAGGAATATGTAAACATGAGTATACTCAAAGAACAATGATCTTTTCCTTTCACCATTACCTAAAAGTGTTACCTATAAGGATGTCTTTTTTTTAATCCTTTACCACATGACATCTATAGACTCAGACCTCCAGATAAAAGGGAGTGATAGTATTCTAAATGCATTTTTTTCTCTTTCAAACCCTATGTAGTGAGTACTCATTTGAATGGTCTCGATGAGACGATTCTAATGAGAATCCATAACATAGGATTTAGTGGAGAGTGATTAATATTTTCAATTTTGAAATCAAAATCACTCCCTCTATCTGGAGCACTGTAGACTCGTTCAAATTCAAAGAATCCTGACAAAGATAATTAGCAGTGAACTAACTACCTCCTAAAATGTACTTGAGGCAGACAACTTTGAAAGTGAATGGCTCTTTATAACAAGGACTATCAACATGAATTACAAATTAACCCTTAGCCTGCTTGGCATGACTCAAGAACCTTTTGCAGACAGTGTAGATCAAGATCAGACTGCACAGAATGTGCAGTCTGATCTTTGATCTACAATGTCCAACAAGGAGGTATCTTTCAACAAAAAACAAGAGGGCCATGATGGCCCTGGGTAGCTCACCTTAGTAGAGTGCCTTAAAGGTTTTTCTTTAATTTGACCATGTGACCTAGTTTTTGACCGCAGGTGACCCAATTTCAAACTCATATTTCATGAAGACAAACATTCTGACCAATTTTCAAGTCAATTGAGCAAAAAATGTGGCCTCAAGTGCCCTAAAGATATTTCTTTAATTTGACCTAGTGACCTAGATTATGACCCCAGGTGACCCAAATTTGAACTGGTCTTTGACTATATCAAAAGAAACATTTTAACCAGTTTTCAAATCAAATGAATAATAAATGTGGCCTCTAGAGTGCCCACTAGCTATTTCTTTAATTTGACTGAGTGAACTAGTTTATGACCTCAGTTGACCCAAATTCAGACTCATGTGAGATTTTACAAAGACAAATATTCTGACCAATGTTCAAGGCAATTAAGCAAATAATGTGGCCTCTAGAGTGCCCACAAGGTATTTCTTTATTTTGACCTAGTGACCTAGTTTATGGTTCCAGGTGACCCAAATCCAAACTCATCTGGTATTTCATCAAGACAAACATTCTGGCCAAATTTCAGGTCATTTGAGCAATAATGTGGCCTCCAGAGTGCAAACAAGGTATTTCTTTAATTTGACCCAGTGAACTAGTTTATGACCCAAGTTGACCCAAATTAATCTTATGTGAGACTTTATAAAGACAAACTTTCTAACTAATTTTCAAGGCAATTGAGCAAATAATGTGGCCTCAAGAGTGCCAACAAGGTATTTTTTTAATTTGACCTAGTGATCTAGTTTATGACCCAAGATGACCCAATTTTGGACTCAATGAACTTGTTGTGCTTAGATGGGCAAACAAACTTAGAAGAGAATCACTACATATCAAATATCAAAGCACTACGCCTTCCAGTTTTAAAGAAGAATTTTAAAGTTTTCCTTCTTTGTTCCTATGTTCGAAATTGTGACCCCCGGGGCTGGGCCAGTTTTGACCCAGGGGCATCATATGAACAAACTTGGTAGAGATCCACTAGGAAATGCTACATACCAAATATAAAAGCTCTACACCTTCCCGTTTAAAAGAAAAAGAAATTTAAAGTTTTCCTTCTTTGTTCCTATCTTCGAACTTGTGACCCCCTGGGCGGGGCCAGTTTTGGCCCAGGGGCATCATATGGACAAACTTGGTAGAGGTCCACTCTGAGATGCAACATACCAAATATCAAAGCTCCACACCTTTCAGTTTCAGAAATGAAGAATTTTAAAGTTTTCCTTCTTTGTTCCTATGTTCGAACTTGTGACCCCAGGGGCTGGGCCAGTTTTGACCCAAGCAGCATCCTTGGAACAAACTTGGTAGAAGTCCACTAGGAGATGCTACATACCAAATATCAAAGCTCTATGCCTTCCCATTTAAGAGAAAAAAAAAAATTAAAGTTTTCCTTCTTTGTTCCTATGTTTGAACTTGTGACCGCCGGGGCAGGGCCAATTTTGATCCCAAGGGCATCATATGAACAAACTTAGTAGAGGTCTAGTAGGCGATGCTACATACCAAATATAACAGCTCTACGCCTTCCAGTTTCAGAGAAGAAGATTCTTAACACTTTCGTTCTCTGTTCCTTTGTTCGAACTTGTGACCCCCGGGGCAGGGCCAACTTCTGCCCCAAGGGCATCATATGCACAAACTTAGTGGAGATCCACTAGAAGATGCTACATACCAAATATCAAAGCTCCATGCCTTCCTGTTTCAGAGAAGAAGATTTTTAAAGTTTTCCTTCTTTGTTCCTATGTTGGAAATTGTGCCCCCCGGGGGCGGGGCCAGTTTTGACCCCAGGGGTATCATATGAACAAACCTGGTAGAGGTCCACTAGGCGATGCTACATACCAAATATTAAAGCTCTACGCCTCCAGTTTCAGAGAAGATGATTTTTAAAGTTTCCCCTCTTTGTTCCTATGTTCGAACTTGTGACCCCCGGGGCAGGGCCAGTTTTGACCCCAAGGGCATCATATGAACAAATTTAGTAGAGGTCCACTAGGAGATGCTACATGCCAAATATCAAAGCTCTATGCCTTCTAGTTTTAGAGAAGATGATTTTTAAAGTTTTCCTTCTTTGTTACTATGCTCAAACTTGTGACCCCCGGGGCAGGGCCAGTTTTGACCCCAGGGGCATCATATGAACAAACTTGGTAGAGGTCCACTAGGAGATGCTACATGCCAAATATCAAAGCTCTACACCTTCAAGTTTCAGAGAAGAAGATTTTTAAGGTTTTCCTTCTTTGTTACTATGCTCAAATTTGTGACCCCCGGGGTGGGACCAGTTTTGACCCCAGGGGCATCATATGAATAAACTTGGTAGAGGTCCACTAGGTAATGCTACATACCAAATATCAAAGCTCTACGCCTTCCAGTTTCAGAGAAGATGATTTTTAAAGTTTCCCCTCTTTGTTCCTATGTTCGAACTTGTGACCCCCGGGGCGGGGCCAGTTTTGACCCCAAGGGTATCATATGAACAAACTTGGTAGAGGTCCACTAGGTAATGCTACATACCAAATATCAAAGCTCTACGCCTTCCAGTTTCAGAGAAGATGATTTTTAAAGTTTCCCCTCTTCGTTCCTATGTTCGAACTTGTGACCCCCGGGGCGGGGCCAGTTTTGACCCCAAGGGTATCATATAAACAAACTTGGTAGAGGTCCACTAGGAGATGCTACATGCCAAATATCAAAGCTCTACGCCTTCCAGTTTCAGAGAAGAAGATTTTTAAAGTTTTCCTTCTTTGTTACTATGCTCAAACTTGTGACCCCCGGGGCGGGGCCAGTTTTGACCCCAAGGGTATCATATGAACAAACTTGGTAGAGGTCCACTAGGTAATGCTACATACCAAATATCAAAGCTCTACGCCTTCCAGTTTCAGAGAAGATGATTTTTAAAGTTTCCCCTCTTTGTTCCTATGTTCGAACTTGTGACCCCCGGGGCGGGGCCAGTTTTGACCCCAAGGGTATCATATGAACAAACTTAGTAGAGGTCCACTAGGAGATGCTACATGCCAAATATCAAAGCTCTACGCCTTCAAGTTTCAGAGAAGAAGATTTTTAAAGTTTTCCTTCTTTGTTACTATGCTCAAACTTGTGACCCCCGGGGCGGGGCCAGTTTTGACCCCAGGGGCATCATATGAACAAACTTGGTAGAGGTCCACTAGGCAACGCTACATACCAAATATCAAAGCTCTACGCCTTCCAGTTTCAGAGAAGATGATTTTTAAAGTTTCCCCTCTTTGTTCCTATGTTCGAACTTGTGACCCCCAGGGCAGGGCCAGTTTTGACCCCAAGGGCATCATATGAACACACTTGGTAGAGGTCCACTAGGAGATGCTTCATGCCAAATATCAAAGCTCTATGCCTTCTAGTTTTAGAGAAGAAGATTTTTAAAGTTTTCCTTCTTTGTTCCTATGTTGGAAATTGTGACCCCCCGGGGCGGGGCCAGTTTTGACCCCAGGGGCATCATATGAACAAACTTGGTAGAGATCCACTAGGAGATGCTACATGCCAAATATCAAAGCTCTGCGCCTTCTAGATTCAGAGAAGAAGATTTTCAAAGATTTTGCTTTTTTTCCCTTTTTGTTGCCATGGCAACCAGAGTTGTGGGTGGAATTCAATTCTTTGAACAATTTTGGTAGAGCTTCACCCAAGGAACATCCCTGCCAAGTTTCATCAAGATTGGTCCAGTGGTTTAGGAGAAGAAGATGTTTAAAGAAATTGTTGACGGACGACAGACGACAGACGACGGACATAGGGCGATCACAATAGCTCACCTTTAGCACGTTGTGCTAAGGTGAGCTAAAAAGAGAAACTTTTGAAATAGCAATTTTTTTTTTTTTTCTATCAGCTTGAAAGTTTCATTTCACTTATTTAGCTGGATAAGGGTTATATTGAGATATTGAAATATTGAGGCCTTAGGAGAAATTTGTGCTACAAGTTTTTTCCTCCATTGCCACAATGTTTTGACACACTCAACGGAATATGAATATCAGCTCTTGAAACGAACCAATATACACCAATGTCATACAAAACACAAATCACTGACCACTAGTTTTCTGTCTGAAATTTCCCATTCATTTAAAAGTCTCATGCACCTCAATGTGGCTTCTGGATCTTCATATTCACAAAACCCAAATGCTGTAAAAATAGCAAATAAATATGCATCAAAATATCATACTTGCAGTCCTTTGACAAATTAAATATGAGCCCCATTTTGGCAAAAGGGGGCTTAATGCATCTCCAATGACACATGATACCAAGCAAGTCATCACGACATCATTGATCCACAAAGTGCATTTGGTCTAACAACCAACAGAATCCTGAGGTAAAATAGTCCTTTGACACACAAAAAATTGACCAACAGCAAAAAGTTTCGGCCCAGGTCACGTTACCTCTGTGTGAAGACCACAAAACATGAACACCTGTCCTATGGACTTATAAAGTTCATACAACTTTCTTATGCTGTCCTAAAGCCGAAACAAATCAAGATTTCTGGCAAGCCATCACTCACATGTAAAACATATGAAAATGTTATTTCATTCAAAGCATCAAGTTATACAACTGCATGTGCTTAAAAACAATACATCTGAATTTCATGACTCCCTGTACAGTGCCCTAAAATAATTTCTTTGCTCATTTGCCCTGTAGGACTAGTGAGTGGAAAAAGTTACTTGCCCTTGTAGCAATATTATTTGCCCTTAAGGACTGATCAATTCATTTATGTATCATATTAATGTAGATCTACTTAGTTATGCTCTGCACACATTTTAGGTTTATATTTTAATTCCAATTATGTTGATACAGATCAGTATGCTATATAGATCTCTAGGTTATTGAATTGTACATGAAACTAAATTAAACATTTCTCTATTCGCTGGTCAACATTCTCAGATTCCTCGTCATCCCTTCCCTTTTTTCCTTCTCAAATAGCGTTCATCATGTTAAACCTTGGGATTGTGTGGTAAAGACTTAAAGGAAATATGCCAAATACAAATGTATCACACTAAAGCCTATGTTCTTCCATAACTGAAAAGATTATCTTTAGACATTCCAAAAACTATCAAGACAAAAGAAATTCAAAAAAAAAAAAAAAAACCCGAACATAGACAAATATAACCAGTCACGCAATGAACAAAAACAAACTTTTAGTAAAATAAGTTTACCTTGTAATTTTCCCGAGGCTCCCTGAACTCGTTTCCAACTTAAAACATTTCCACATCTCTGAAAAAAAAAAAAGATTATGTGCATCTCAAATTCCATTTGCATGACCTTGTTATTGAATAGTGCCAAGAATAAGCCTGCTCATTAGCAATAGTTCAAAAACTTAGACAGAGGTCCAGATAAGAAGTCAAATTATTGTTAACCCTTTCCCACACAGCAAGTTTTAGACTCTTCCATATTCCAAATATCTGCAGACGACAAATTTAAATTGTTATAAATGAGCTCAAGCTCTCTGACAAGGCAGAAAACATTGTTGGAAAAGGAGAAAATACTGGCTACCAGCATTTTCCACTTTTCCCGCAATGTTTTCGAAAGGCTTCTTTCTTCGGGGTCGTTAAAAGTCGGAATTGTGTGGTATAGGGTTAAAACATCATTTTTACAGTAAAACCTAATTTTTAGGAACACAGAAATTTTGGAGCTAAATTAAAAAGATACTACTCCTTGAATCTCAAAAAAAAAGAATACTCCCCTTATCTGTACATAACACTGAACATACTCTTGTGAAAGGATTTACGTTTATGTCAGTTTTCTTCATCATCTTTAAGTACATTCAATCTTATTTTAAACCACCAACCTAGGGACAATAGCCACTTCATAAAATGGCCTCTTAATAAAACAGTGCTAATTCCAGGAGGGGGGGGGGGGGAGATAAATCGGTTGCATCTTACATTTTTTAAATATTTATTCTTTAAATATACTCTATACTAAAAGAATATGATGCCATTGTTGAAAAGTATCAAGAAATCCTTTATCAATTATTATTAAAAGACCTTTTTAAAGGTCCAATAACTTTCTCTGCAAGAAAGGAGAAACCAAGAGTAGATCAAAGTAGTCACCAACAAATTTTATCATAACAAACCTTTTGAACAAAATTACTCTATACATAGGGATACATTGCAAGGAATTCATGAAATAGACAAATAATGTGTAAACCATTTTAATACACACTATTTTGTCTATTTCATGAATTCCTTACCATGTATCCCTAAAATGTAAACATGTGCCTGTGTAAAAGACTCGTTGTACAATTTCTGCTCTAGTCATTCCCAGGTTGAATGTCAGTGAAGGACACATTTGATTCGTAGTGCCTATTTACAACTATAAAAAACTGTGTATACCATTTCATAATAGTGGTAATCAAAGTTCTATTCCATTAAGGGAGACCTCAAGGATGAATAAACGTTATTTCCCATCCTTTTCACATGTCTGCGGGCAAGCTGATAAGGGATTCTGTTGGGCATTTTGACATGGTTCTGCACTGTTGACGCTACTGTCAAAGGGTAATTAACAGTTTGACAGGTATATGTGTCAATACTGTTATTGACACATCTTGTGATGTTTTCATTAGAATAAATCAGGGGTTGTTATCAAAAACCTATTTTCAATTTAGGATCTTATCATCTACCATTATGAGAATGAGTGTTGATAGAGAAATAGTGGTCTTTTGGGGCCTAAAATTGGTGGCTGCTGGTCACTTTGTACATAAGTCTCTTAATACCACCCTTGTTAACCCAGGTGTGAAGTATTACCATTCATCACCCCTGGGACATTCAATTGCGAAACTGTCGTTTCTATGAATATTGATAAGATTGCAAATTACAACCAATAGCTAATCGAATTGTCGATAACATAATAATACTCTCTTTTAGTGGAGGATAATCACATTTCTTCCGTTGTTATGAATAAACCAGGTAAAACCCACATCATCATCGATGAATATGGCTGCCACCGGTGGGCCTCCTTCTGTGGCACTTGCCTTATGACAATCCAGGGCAAACATTACAAAGCCTTGTATACAAAGGCAAATATTCAGAAATACAGCGTGCTGTTGCAGTCCTTAGGGGTATGTAGCAGGGGTGACGTCGTCCTCGTTGACCCAGTTCCGATGTATTCCATAAACTACATTTATCGATTTGACTGATTGTAGACGAGGTAAAACTAGAAATGATGGCATATGGTAGATAAAAATAGATTAAATTTTCTCACTGAAAAACTGAGATTACCAATCAAAATGCCTCATGAATAATTCATGAAAACGAGAAAACATATGCGACATAACCCAGAGGCGATGAATGTAGTTTAGGCAATACATCGGAACTGGGTTAACAAGGATGCTTAATACCAGTTACTACACATAACTTGGGCTGACTTCAAAACAGGTCCTTTAGCAAAAAAGTTGCTTAGAAGACATGGTCAAATGAACAAGATTGACTGTACTAGGATTGAGAAAAATTTGCTTGCCAAAGTATATAAATACATATATACTTCACTGACTCCAAGGTTTGTATTCACCTACCATTCTTAAGAACTTTCTTAGTCTTATTCTCAAGAATTTTCTAAATTTGAAAGTAACAGAAGTTTTGACCAATATGATTTGACCAATAGACCAAATGGTTTAGCCAATCAGAAGTTGTGTTACTTCTTAAGTCTAGAATAAGACAAAGAATATTCTTAGCCCTTAAAGTGCCTTTCACAACTACAGCTGATTGCATGAAACATGCAGTCTAAACTTTGTCCACTTTGCTGAAACACTATTCACGATAGCAACCACTGAATTGCACTTAATTTGTCTGGACTAAAAATTGTTGTTGGGTTTATTCCGCACTCTCAGGGTTAAGAGTTGTTGGTGAATACAGGCCCTGGACACCGAAACCAGAAACTCATCTTACATATCCCATATCAGTATTAGTAGACAAACTGATACAAATGTTGAAAAAAAAAAAAACTTGAAGGACTGCAACCTTTCTTCTCTTAATAATGTTTACACACTATTTCTTTTCCTCTGACTATTTTCATAAGTTGTCAACTGCAAGGGCATGTAATATATCTATACAATAACAGGTAAACCACAAGGCCATGTGGCAGTTGAGCTCACTCTAAATCTGTGCAAAAAAAGGCTTATAATTATAAGAAATACATATCAAGCATGTTGTCATACTATTCATTACTATGGATGAAATTTGTGGAGATGTAATTGTAAGTGTAAACTAAGCAAAGCCTGCACAAAAGTACAGCCCAATCTTGCTCTATATCCTCGGTTTCCAAAACTGTGCCCCTCTAAGCTTTATCTGGGAACGGAACCATAAATAGATGATATACAAAAAGAAAAATACACTTGTCAGTCAAATACCTTGTATTTCCATCAATCTCTGTCAAAATCCATGTATGCATTAGCATTTAACTTCCAAAACTTGATAAAAATTAATTGCATGTCAACAAGCAACCGCCATTTTTAATGTGCCTAACTTTGCCACCAGAGTGACATAACACAATTCTCTCTGGTCTAACTAAATAAGGCAAAACTTATTGATGTTAGTGGTTTTTTAACAAATATAACTTCAACACTGAACTGTTTTAAAATGCAAAACTGCAATAGTTTGCTGTTGTTTTTGTGTGACCAACTAGCTCCATCAGTGTCAATAAAGGTGGATTACCACTGGTTACAGTATCAGGATGAAACTTTCCTGATAAACTGTCCCTGAGCATGGTGCTAGGAACATAAAATAATTTAGCAGCCCCCTTTACTAGCATGTTCTCTTCTACAATTTCTTGGTAAGCATTAACAAGTGCATCATGGGAATAGTGCCTATTTCTTCTTTTGATCTTTCATGTGTTGGGCTTAGATTAAAATAGAGAAAGCAACTATCAGTTAAAGACGATGGGAACAAAACCTATCTACAAAATATGCTTGGCCTTTAAGTAAAATTTTTTGGTAGCGCGAATTTCTTTCACAAAATGTAAACATTTACAGATGTGGCATTCCAGATGAGTTTACCTTTTATGATTTTAGAGGTAGATTTTAAGGAAGAAATAATGCATTACGAAAATACACGTAAAAACAGTAAGTACACATAAACTTTAAAACAATTTGTCTGCTTACATCTTATTTTGGGTTGACAATCACTGGAGCATTTTTACCATGATGTAGTAAAAAGATTTCCCAATGTCAGTCTCGCGCATGCTGAAACATTGAGATAATCACAGAAACAAGACAGGTGGCATAGTTAGGACAGGGGCACAGTTAGGGCATCCAACGATACTTTCTGAATGGTTTTGGTTGATTTTTTTTCATTTCTTGTAGTTGTGAACAAGAGCACCACACAAGGGTGAAAATTTTTGAAAAAGAGGCATAACTGTGTCAAAAATATTTTGATAGTTACCTGCCCCGTTGTATGGGTTTGCATTTTCATAGTTAACAACTAGTCAAGTTCGAAGTAAATATTTTCTGTAATAACCGAGATATTATAAAATGTCAAAAGTTTTCGCACAACGACTATGCAAATGACACCAGGCTATGACAATATCTAAAAGCTTTCTTTGTAAACAGCCAAGCTAAAAATAAACATTCTACAGGAAACAACCCAGACAAAACCTTACTTGTAGCATAGTTCTGACCATTGAATCAGGTGCCCTGTCACTGATATTGCCTACAAAGACAGTGGTCACAGGTGGTTTTTCTTCTTTTTTCTCTTCCTATTTGAAATATAAATCAACAATAAACTATCAGCTCTGGTCTTTGCACTTTTTGTTTGTGATTGGTGTAAAGATGCCGGGAAAAAAGAACTTTCCTGCATACAAATATTCCATATAACTGCAGATGTATAGAAAGGCTGCTTGGGTAACAAACTACAACTTTTTTTTCCTTTAGTAAGAGACATGTGGATCTGTGCATCAATTTGAACATAATTTAGTGGGATATAGTAGATAGCTTGATTTGTATAATGCTTTAAGAGATGCATTAAGCCCTTTTTGCCAGAACACAGCTCAGCATTATTAGAATATGAAATTCATATTAATTGTTCAATGTTTATACCTTACTTGTCAGTTTAGAGAACAATACAAACTAGGAAAAAGCATGATTTTTTTTTATATTTTTCCCCCCAAAAATTACTTGCTTCGTAAAAACTATAGAAAAATAGAGTTCACATATTACCAAATGTATAATCCATAAAAGTGGACTATGATTTCATTCACCATACAAAATGCAAATATGCAAGATCTATATAACTCTTTACCCAACAACAAAATTTTGGACTCTACCACATTTGCAGACGACAAATAAAATGTGGTTAAAATGCTGATTCCTGTCTTTGATAGGAAAGAAAACATTGTGGGAAAAGGAGAAAATGCTGATTACCAGCATTTTCTCCCTTTTCCCACAATGTTTTCAAAAGCCTTCTTTCCCACGGCTGTTAAAACTCAGGACTGTGTGGTAAAGGGTTAAATACAAGTACATGTATTACTTAATAAACCTACCTTTTCTGGAATTTCTTGTGGCACCAACAGCTTCTTTGGCTTTTGTACAACAGCTGCAGCTGTGGTTGTAACAATGGGTCGCATGACCTAGGATACAAAATTTCTTACAGTTATGTATCATCACAGAACATAATCTGTAGTCTAATGATAAGGTAGCGATAGGTATACAACTTTGCATATAGAACTTAACATGCAGTACTTTGGATTTTAGGTAAGGATAGATCAAAGAGTCAGAAGCTGGTAAAATTGATTTTTACACCCATTTCACTTCTTCAGCATTCTTCTGCTTAAAGTGCACTTAGTGTCCTTTTCCTTTTAGTGATGGTGCTCTAGGGATGAGCCATTCACCTCTCAGAAGTTCCAGGTTCAAATCCCATGATAAATGGGGTCAACCTTTGGAACTGCCTACTTTACAGCACAAGTTCTAGTAAGGTTTCCAGGACAGCCATTGATTTAAACTGTAACTAAAAACTTCAATATTACAATGTAAAACAAATAGGTATAAACTACTCAGTCCTTTTCTTGTCATCCCAATTCAGGATAGCAAGATATGAAGCTTCAAATTATATTCTATCAAGATAGTTATTCAAGAAACCTGCATCTTACTGAAAGCTGGGTCCGTATTCACCAACCATACTTAAGGACGTTCTCAGTCTTATTCTGCAGAATTTTCAAAATTTGAAAGTAACACAGCTTCTGATTGGCTAAACCAAATGGTTTAGCCAATCAGAGGTTGTGTTACATTCAAATTTTGAAAATCTTGGAGAATAAGACAAAGAATGTTCTTAAGAATGGTTGGTGAATACGGACCCTGGATTCCATCTTTACTTGAAAATTATAAAATACATGTACTTACTGTAGTGGCTTGAGGCATCATTCCAACACCCATAGGCATCATTCCTGATTTAAAAAGATGATAAGATATCTTAAGCCTTTAAGCCCCTTTCACGACTATAGTTGCCTTTGTAGCCAGTGTAGATGAAAGATCAGGCTGCATGTTTTGTGCAGCCTGATCTTTCATCTACAATGACCGCTTTGCTGAAACACTGTAGACAAATGCAACCAGGAATCTGCAATTATGTGGGTCAAATCTCAAGGGTGAAAATGTCTAATAAGTTTTGGTGCCATAAGGATCAGCAGTTAAGCAGTGTTTGTGGACATGTGACAAAATTAATAATGTCATTCAAATGAAACTTAATGAGTCTGTCTATACTTAACCCTTTCCCAAACGAAAAATTTTGGACTGTTCCAAATTGAAAAAAGTTTGCAGACGACAATTTTAAATTTGATGAAAATGGCAGAAAGGTCTCAAAAAGGGTAGAAAACACTGTGGGAAAAGGAGAAATTGCTCGTTATGAGCAATTTCTCCTTTTCCCACAGTGTTTTCAAAAGACTTGTACTGCAGACACGTGAAAACCAGGGCTTGTTTGGGAAAGGGTTAAATATGACTGATTACTTTACAGCCTTTAACACACACATCTGACAGGCTTAGAAAATGTTGAAAGACAGTGTGATTGTTTGCTGTTTTTTGCTGAATGTTTTTCTTTGCTTACTGTTTTCCTTCAATAACAATGAGATTGTCACTTATATTTCAAAAAGTACTTCTCCTATGGCTTTACCCCTTTACCACACAATCCTGAGTTTTAACTACAAAAAGGAATAAGGCTATGGAAAACATGATGGGAGAAGGAGAAAATGCTGGTAACCAGCATTTTCTCCTTTTCCCACACTGTTTTCTACCCCTCCCAAAACAAGTTTCAATTTTTGAGTCACAGTTATTTTGTTGTCTGCAAATGCTTTTAATTTGGACAAGTCTAAATTTCGTCATTTGGTAAAGAGTTAAACAACTAGGTAGTATGTCTTAACCCTTTCCCAAACGATAAAATTTAGACTGGTCCCAACTGAAAGAGTTTGCAGACGACATTTTTAAATTTGATGAAAATGACAGAAAGTTCTCCAAAAGGGTAGAAAACACTGTGGGAAAAGGAGAAATTGCTCGTTACAAGCAATTTCTCCTTTTCCCACAGTGTTTTCAAAGGACTTGTACTGCAGACACATGAAAACCAGGGCTTGTTTGGGAAAGGGTTAAAGAAAAAAAAATAATCGTGTGGTGTTGCATAAGTTTGCAAAGCCTGTCAATACCATCATTTGCTTTATCCCTTTACTGCACAATGCCGCTTTTCAGAGACCCTGGCAAAGAAGCCTTTTGAAAACAATGTGGGGAAAAGGAGGAAATTCTGGTAACCAGCATTTTCTCCCTTTTCCCACAATATTTTCTACTCTACCATAGAAAAATTGCACCATTTCAGCCACATTGAAATTGTCGTCTGCAAATGCTTCCAGTTTGGACAAGGCTAAAATTTTGTCGTCTGGTAAAGGGTTACTGTAACAAGTAGAAATTTAGGCATATCAGTAAACATCAACTCTTTACCTAACAATAATTTTACAATTAGTTAACCCTTTACCAGACAACAAAATTTTAGCCCTGTCCAAATTGAAAGCATTTGCAGACGACAATTTCAATGTGGCTCAAATGGTGCAACTTTTCTTAGATAGGGTAGAAAACATTGTGAGAAAAGGAGAAAACGCTGGTTACCAGCATTTTCTCCTTTTCCCACAATGTTTTCAAAAGGCTTCTTTCCCAGGGGTGTCAAAAGGCGGTATTGTATGGTAAAGGGTTAAAGTGAAAGCTTTTGCAGACGACAAGTTAACCTATACCAGACAGCCCTGAGTTTTAACAACTATGGGGGAGAGGCTTTTGATAAACATCATTTTCTCCTGATTTCACTATGTTTTCTACCCACAAGGAGACACATTTCATCATTTAACCCTTTACCACACGATCTCGACGTTTAACGACACTGAGGAAGAAGCCTTTTCAAAACATTGTTAGAAAAGGAGAAAATGCTGCTTACCAGAATTTTCTCCTTTTCCCATGTTTTCTACTCTTCCCATAACAAATTTCAAATTTTGAGTCGCATTAATTTTGTCGCCTGCATAAGCTTTCAATTTGGAGTGGTCTAAAATTTTGCCATATTGTAAAGAGTTAAGCTACACTTGATATGTCAGCTGCATGTACTTTCGAGTTGGACATGTCTAACAGACAGTTAAATGTGACTTGTGTGATGATGCTCGTGTCTAATATGGTATAGAACATTGTGGAAAAAGGAGAAAATGCTGATTACCAGTATTTCCTTCTTTCCCATTATATTTCCAAAAGCATGAATCCACTGAGTTGTTTGGTTTTTGAATTCCCTCAGGCTTTGCAAGGATCATTAAGCGAAAGTCAGACTTATTATATACTTAGTATTAAGTTTTCTCACTTACCCATACCAGCCATAGGGGTGAAGGTGTAACCTGCTGACATCATCCCAGGGGCCATTTGTGGCATCCCCATTGGTGGGCGTGGAGGGAAAGACATGGCTACTGGTGTTTCCTGTAAACAAAAACAAAAATCAATCTACCGATATGTAAACAGACTACATGAAGGTTACCATCAACCAGGACAGGACATGAGATGCAAACTTTTCTGGCACTTGTCTCTAAATCTTTACTTTGCAAAATTAAAAACATTGTGTCCTGGCAAAATTTTGGTATCCAAGGAATTATTGGACATTGTTAGTATCAACCCCTGTCAATGCTTCATCACACTTAAGCTTCACATTAATTACCAGTGTTCTCACTAGGATTTGAAAAGTTGGATTCCAGGAATCCAACTCAGGAAAAAGTTGGATTCCTAACTGAAAAAATGGATTCCAGCCTGAAGAAGTTGGATTCCCACACGGTCAGTTTGAATTTTCATAAGCAAGTAATAAAAGTCTAGAAACTGTAAATTTAGATTTGTGCATCATGGAGACATAATTGTCTGTAATGGACAAGTCTACATTTACAAATTAGAAGCTAAGACTTTATTTGTAATTGCACAAAGGATTAGAGAAGTTAAGAACTTTTCACTTTATTTTTTATTTAGACTATGTAAATAGTTCAACATGATGATACATTATTTTAAATATTCACAACATTAGTTGCAACAATTCTGGACCCATCTTCACAAACACAGGTAAATTCAATTCTAATACCATTTTTTAATTGGTAATTAGAATTGAATTTAGACTTGTTTGTCCATATGGATCATGATGTCCATGATGTCAACTCTTTACCAAATGACAAAATTTTACAATGGTCCAAATTGAAAGCATTTGCAGGCAACAAAATAAAGGCAACTCAGAAATTAAAATTTGATTTGAAAAGGGTAGAAAACATTGTGGGAAAAGGAGAAAATGCTGGTTACCAGCATTTTCTCCTTTTCCCAAGATGTTTTCAAAAGTTTTCTTTCTTGGGGTCATTATAAGTTGGGATTGTGGGGTAAAGAGTTAAATCTTTTCCATGACAATATTTTAGACTGTCCAAATTTAAAGCTTGCATAAATTTAGAGATAACAAGATAAAAGATGGTCTGAACAATGTATTTTGTCCTTGAAAATGGGCTTTTGAAAACATTGTGCAAGAAGGAGAAAATGCTAGTTACTAGCATTTTCTCCTTTTCCCTAAATGTTTTCTACCTTTCTCTTTTGTCACATTATTTTCAACTTATAATTAAGTGCTGAATAAAAATCAAATGAAACACTGAATAAAAATCAAATGAAAGTTGAGAGATTGTGTTCAAGGGTTGGCCGTTTACCAAACAACAAAACTTGAGACTTGTCCAAATTTAAAGCTTGCATAAATTTGCAGATGACAAGTTAAAGGATATTTGAATAATGTATGTTTGTCTTTGAAAATGGAATTTGAAAACATTGAGAAAACAGGAGATAATGCTAGTTACTAGCATTTTCTCCTTTTCCCAGAATGTTTCCTACCCTTTTCTTTTGCCATAATATTTTCAACTTATTCATGTAAATAAGTACTGAATAAAAACCAAATGAAACACTGAATAACAATCAAATGAAAGTTGAGAGATTGTGTTCAAGGGTTGGCCGTTTACCAAACGACAAAATTTTAGACTTGTCCAAATTGAAAACATTTGCAGACAACAAATTACCAGCATTTTCTCTTTTTCCATCAATTTTTTCAAAAGCTTTTTTCTCCAAGATTGTTAAAAGTCAAAATTGTATGGTAAAGAGTTAAGCAAAATTGTGAAGTTGTTTACTGTCACTTTTCATTTACACACTTTCTCACTTCCGTCTTGTTCTCTTCGCTAGGAATCTTCTGACTGCTGGTTGTGGGTCAAAATCTTCTAAGGAAGGTCCTTCTTCTTTCACTCTCATGAGCTTGGTGACTGTATCATGCTTCAGGCGAGCTCTTCCTTTAGTTTTGATCCTGTTGTGTACTAGGGGTGAAACAATACGGTAAAAAGCGTATTGCAATATATTGCAATACGGCTGACCCGTATTGCAATACGTATTGCAATATGCTGTATATGCTGACATTTAGCATATCTGACCACTTGTAGTCACTGTTAGGGTAGCATATGCTCAAAAGGTGATAAAGAAAACTAGTACATGTGCTTGGAACTCTTCCATTCTTTCAAGATAATGAACTAAAAATCAATTGTTTCGCATGAACAAATAAAAACAAACTAAAATTGACTAGTCTTTAACACTCGCTATCTTGACGATTTTCGTCTGCCATTTTTTTTCTTCAAGAGCGTACTTGTTTATATAAAAACCAGCGCTACTATACCGAACTTCGGGACATGGCTCAACAGAGTAGACAGTGCGATGCACTAACTTACTCAGCTGCTTACTGCACTAACACTAATACTTTGCAGCTTAACTACTGGAAAACGCAAAAATAAGTGTGAGCAAAGTTATAAGAAATGAATAACATACAAACTCCATTGATCCAAAAGCATTAAAGCTCGACGTTTATTTGGAGTTCGTGTCGTGAATTTTATGTGGTCATAGTTTTACCTAAACACCGGTGACACCGCCTGTGGAAAAAAATAAACAACTTTCGCTTTCGGAAATCTTTAGAACTGTAAGTTGAAAAACGATCGATTTCTGACAGAATTTTTGGGAAAACCGGACTTTCTGATGCAATTAAGAGAAGTTGACATATTGCAGAAATACCGATACGGTAAAATTCGAACCGTTTCGGTTTTTTCTTTGAATAGACCGCGGTTAATCGGTTAATCGGTAAACCGTTTCACCACTATTGTGTACACTGAACCCTCTTTCACATGCTACGGAGGTGAGTGGTGAAGTCAACACAATTGCAGACAACATAGCAAAATCTGGGAAAATATCCTTGTAGTTCTTCAAAATGATGCTGCAGGCTTCTGGTAGGGAACAATTCTGTGATTTCAAAACAATTTTAAGTTGGTAGTAGTCTTCTTTTGCTCTGTTTGGATCCAACACTCCATTTTCTTGTCCATACAGGTCAGTTAGCTGTGTAAGTTCTTCTTCACCATATTCCTCAATGCTGTTTATATTCTTAGGTATTTCAGCTGGATTGAGGACTTTGTTTAAGAGTTGGAGGTTTTTCATTGAGTTTTCATCAAATCTGGAAGTGATGTTATCAATCAGTTTTTCAAGATAATCAGTTGAGTTGCTTTGGAACTGCATTCTTAATTGTTGTCTGTCTGTCAATTTCACTCCTTGGTAGATGGTTTTTGTAGTTTCTAGGTCATCATATATTTTTGTCAATTCTGGTCCATTCTTTGTCTTAAATAAGTTGAGCTTTTTCAGAGTGGCTTCTACCATTTGGTTGACTGTGGAAATGTCAATCAGGTCTCGTTGGAATATCTGGGAAAGTTTGGTCACCACGGAGAGAATGTCATTCAAGAAACCAGTCAGAAGAACAAAAGTCACACATTTAACTTTATTGAAAATCCTTTGGCTTCACTCTGCCCCTTTGCAGCTTCATGTTCTAATGTGGCGTAAAGTGCTGGGTAACAACTTGATATGGCCTTTACTGCTCCATGTAGGCTTAACCATCTGAAACTGGCAGGTTCTTTTAGGGCAAGATACTCCATGTGTCCATCATTGAGTAAATCCATCATAGATCTTAGCTCATTATATCTAACAGCTGAGTTAGAAAAGTACCTGTAGATGTTCTTCAATGTGTACTGATACTCTGTGAACAAGGGTATGTCCCTACATGCTTGTCCTGCTGCAAGGGCTAACTTGTGAGCTATACAGTGAACCTGCATCATAAGGGGGTTGTGATCTCGTCGAAGTCTTGCACCTACACCATTTTGCTGGCCAGTCATTACAGCTGCTCCATCACTGGTAAGAGACATGAGCTTGGACATGGATATTCCCTTTTTCACAAACAACTTCACAATTTCGCTTACAATGGTTTCAGCTTTCCCATCAACAACACTTATACAATCCACGAAATGAATCACAGATTGGTTATCATTAATACACTTAACATATACATTCAATTTCTTATGAACAGTCACATCGGTACTCTCATCAATTATCAAACCAATGAATTCAGAGTCCCTCATATTACGATCCACTGTGTCTTCAAGAGTGTCATTGATAGAATCAAGAATCTCGGATTTGATTTCTTCACTCGTGTAGAGTTTTGAGGTATCTTGTAGATGAGGACAATTGTTCTTTAATTGAAGTGCTAGTAGTCCAGAATATTGGTTCAGGGCCTGGCCTTCTTTGGCAATGTAATACATAGTATTGAATTGGACTTCTTTAAGTGGGTCACATTCCAAGCCAATTTCTTTATTCTGTTGTTCTTCAAATACCTGAATCATATAGATCAGACCATCTATTAGATTTTTTTCCCAGAATTATGATGAAAAGGGGGGCTATCATGCTTAATCCTTCATTTCTCCAACAAAACCCCATACCTTTGTATAGTACAAAAAAAAAAAAAAGCTGACTACCTGAATTTTCTTCTTTTCCAAAATGTTTTCATAAGCTATTTTCACCTGTTATTTAAAAGGGGGGGGGGGGGGGCTCATTCATTTCAAGTGACAAAATTCAAGACATTAAAATAGAAATCATTTTTAGACATCAATAAACATAATGGCTCATCAGTGAAATTTATCTTCAATAGCATAGAAGATAATTTTGATACAAGATGACATTGGCTGGTAACAAAATTTTCTTCTTTTGTCACAATATTTTCTTATCAGTAGCTTTCTTTCTTAAGATCATTAAAATCTGTGGACATTAATGTGGCAGACTGTTTGTGGGGAAAATGATAAAGTTGGTAAAATGTAAAGTCTGGTATGAATGCATCGAAAAATTCAAGAAAGACAAGAGGACAGACAGAATGGCAGACAGAAAAACATGGGAGGAGAATAGCAACTTTTCAGAAACTTACTTCCACAACTGTTTGCTTTCTCAGTTTAGCCTGTCTAGCTTCAGATGCCAGTTTATGATCTTTCGTAACTTCATGTTTGGAAAATGTTGAAGCTTGAAGATTTGGTGTACCTGTAGTACCCATGGCATTATTCTTGTTTGTTTCCTTGCACCAGGTACATACAGCTTTCACCTGGCCATCAGCTTCCAACTTCTGGAGCCAAGGAAAAGTCTTAGACCAATTTGAATACCACCTGTCTCTCGCCTTATGAATTTTTTCACTTTTGCACTTGCCTGATCACTCGGCTGATCAACAGCTTTCCTTTTTATTCCGAGGAATTTCTCCATTTTGAAATTTACAGATAATGTTAAGCACGTGTAAAAGGTATGACTGATAATCCAGTAATGGTAAAAAGATATAAGATTTTCGTGAAACATTGTGCTTGATTAAGTAATTGTTTTTACTCGAAGGATCAATTTAAAAAAATTAACGGAAAGTTGAAAAGTTTTTGGACAATGCTCAATTATATGTTACCGCTGCTTCCCGTAGATCACATCATCAGATGTTCACCGCCTTTCTTTAGTCGAGTGTATAGATCAATTATCTGTGTAAATAAGTCCATAACCTGTTAATTGATGTATAATGTGCAAATGTCAAACAACATGGCGGTCAATTAGGGTATTAGCTACTTGTCATCCACAGTTTAACGGGTAGTGGGCGAGTGATAAAGAATGACGCATTCCCATTGGTTGTTAGTCTCTGAAAAGCCACACCTACCTCTTCGACTACCCGACTTTATTGATTACCTGTGTATTGCAATTTCTCGCCTGTGAAACACATCGTAAACAATCGCTAGATAAACAAATCAAGCTGAGCAGCTGATTTGGGACGCGTGTCCTGAAAAAAAATTGTCGTCCAGTGGAATCCTTTGTTAGGATTTTTTGTCGTCCGCCCGGAAAAATTGTCGTCTCAGACGACAGTATTGGCGTTTCCGAGAACACTGATTACCATTCATGCCATCAGTAATTCAATTTGAACAATATTCCCTTTTTGATATATATATATTTTTTTTCAATTTGCATGTGCAATTTTTTTTCTGGTCATTTTTCAATTTGCATGTGCAATTTATTTTCTGGTCGAACAGGTTTTTCAACAGTGGTCTTCTGGACTTGTATATAGTAAACCCATTTTAAGTTACAACGTCATCATACGGTATTCATTCCCCATGATGATTTTTACGACCAAATAGTGTTTTACCTGACTTTCATTTACTCGATGGGTAACTCCATTGTCTTTTTTTTTTGTAATTGCTTCTCCTCTGTGGAGACACAATCTCAAAAATAACATCGGAGCTACCCTCCGAATCTGGGGTAGTTTTATTCAGTCAAAAAGGGTAGATCCAGTGTTCCTATCTGTTATGTTCAGAAATGAAACAGTAAAGTAATGAACAAACTGAAGCCAGGTATTGGGAACAAGACTGTTCCCCAACGATTTACTGGCGACAAGAAAGGGGGAAAGACAAAACGCTGGTAACAATGACTAAGCGACAGTTAACAGTAACTTCCTCCTTACACTGTACTGTCTTGTATCCTTTAAATGACGATTTTAATTATTTGACCTACGAATAAATAGTTCTTTGCAGATGCTTTTGATTGTGGAGAACCTTAAAACTTGTCTGGAAAGCGAGTCCAGCCCATATATCGCTAAATTCTGAGAACCGCTGGACGAATATCTTGACTGACCCACATACGAATATGTCTGTGCAGTTTACATTTGACCACCGAGTTTTTACCTGTCAGTGTGCCGTGAAACGTCTGATGTCTACTGATCTCTTACATATCATGGATTGAAAAGGTAGAAAGAACGTAAACTGGAAAAAGAATTTATCTCAGATTGCGTTTTCACAGCGTGTCGGGCTAATAATCCAGAACGAGGCTGTTTATGAAAAACTATAATTTTATTGGCCGACTGGAGAGTAAATTACCGACAAGTATTTTATTAATCAGGGGACATAACTAGATCAGTGACAATACATTTTCTTTCTTTCAGACTTTCAAACAAAGTTTCTCCTTTGTTTCCATTATTTCACTTTTACGTGAGGTCTAAAAATACTTCTGTTGTGCTTTACAAAGACGTGCAAAAAATGAACAGATTTACAGAAATGGAGTCTAAATCTTTTCGTCTGGTAGGCCTAAAGATGCTTACATAAAATTCTATTTCCTTGGCTGATAATTGAGGTTTTAAACAGGCTTACAAAGTAATTGACAATTCAAGTTGGATACAAAGATCAAAGAAGATTGCTTGCGTTAATAGATACCACGCGGTGACCGTGCTCATTTATAACTTAATTAACAAGGATGATTCGCCCGTGCTAAATTAGCTTTTGTAATTTAAAATCTTTATACGTGTCATTGTGACTGTAGAGTCTACAAGTATGTTCAGACACACCATTCTTAGCAGCAAACAGTTCACCCTTTTCAACGATGAGTAGGCTTAACGTTAACGTTCAATCGTGGAAATGAATAATAATAATAATAATAATAACAACAACAACCAAATAACAAAATTATGCGACGCTCAGGCAAAAGGGGGCTAAATGCATTTCAGTGAGGCATTTTGACAGAGCATGGCCCACTAAATGTAATTCAAAATTTCCCTATCCAACAACATGCCAAAAATGCATTTACTGGTCTAGTTGCTTTTCATTGTTTCTCTTCATATTGAACCACAGGCTAAGAGTTTCAATATTCACATTCCAGTGCATGTCATGCCGTCTTTCTTTCGAAAGATAAATCTCGTATAAGTTAAATCCGTTCGTTTTTTAGAGCTATATGGGTGAAAATCAAAACCGTGTAAAGACAAAAGAACCATGGATCACAATATGCCTGCTCTCCGGATCACCGCGCAAAAGACGGTGAACATGACAAGACTTTACTGAATGAAACGGAATACAGAATCAAAAGCGCAGTGAAATCATTAGGGGTCCTGGTTGGCTCAGTGGTAAATTGAAGAACTAGTAATCAGAAGGCCCTCGGTTCGAGCCCAGTAACAAGCACTCGGCCTTTCCCGGGAGCGTCCGTGGGGCAAAACACCTCAATATCCTAGCGCCGGCGAGACCAATGACATACACGAATACGTGAGGTGTTGCCATGACAAGACTGAAGTAATGTTGAAAGCAGCCTAAACATTCATTCATTCATTCATTCATTCATTCCACTCTTCCTTGCTCTTTTAAACGCGGATGGAAATAGTATGAGAACGACAGAAAGGCTTCGCTCCTCTACTGTTTGTCACTACTTAGTCTGAAATTTGTATCATTTTTGTTACTTCTTTTTTCAAACATTCTCTTGTTGTTTACGATCGCAAGGAAAACGGTTAAGAAAACATTGTTGTAAAAAGAGGAAATGCCGATGACCAGCATTGTCTGATTTTTCCTTTCTCTCCTCGCCCTGTCAAGGACAATAGATCTACTTTCATTTCAACGAATCTGTAATTTGATTTTATTTTTGGCGAATCTAAAAATTTATCTTTTGGTAAAGAGTTAAACTGTCAGAGAGAGAGAGAGAGAGAGAGAGAGAGAGACAAACAGAGAGGGAGGTGTGCGGAGGTGTAAGAATTACAATGACGTACAAAAAAGATTAGTGGGTTTTCTGATGTGTGAAAAATTACAAATATTGGAAATGTTAAAGGAGGAAAAGATGAAAATACAAGGCTTGGAGATATTAGAAGGGGATAACCCTTACTATACCCCTTTGGCATGCAAAGGGAGGATAAAAGGGTCACGCTGTCCTCATAATATATCTATATATATAGTACAGGTTAACATTACATGAAAAAAATGCGTTATCATCCAACTTACAGACCTACTTGTCAAAGAAAACTTTTAAAACCCATTGGTAAGGTGGTAAGGTTACTTTATCGTAAGTTGAAGCTACACCGGTGCTCTCATGCGACCAGTAAGGAATGAACGATAGCACTGGCTTCTGCCACACCGAAACAGGAAACTGTCGCAGCTAATCTTTCACCTTCACCAGAGCAACACATGGGCCTACTTTTAGGGAGTTAGGGGTTGATATTGAATAGCTTCTAGCTGATCTATTGTCGCTCAATCTCTGGTTCTTTATGATTTGAAGTCTGGGCAGCGCTAAGAGGTGCTGATGACGGTTCTAAAGGCTTTGTACTCCGCTGTCTTTTGAATGATCCACAGAGGTCTACTGAGTGATTTTACAATATGCCTGTAGATGGAAGATATGTATATCGAGTAAATATAGGATCTGGCATTTGACATAAAATTTTATTTTTTGAATCTAGAAAAATGTTAAAATAGCGAGCCTCTGATAAGCTTAATAATACTTTCTGTGGACGAGTTTAAAATGAAATTTTACCTAAAAATCAACGGATGACAGAATCTCTTTATCGCATAACGGTATAGATCTCGCAAATCATAGGTCAAAATATGGAAAACCATGTAATCCTACATGTACATGTGGTAACTTCTATGAATAAAACCCGATTCACCCTGAAAGAGGTACAAAATGATGTCACATATGACTTCACACAATGCTTATGACCTGAAAAATGTGTAAGTTAACAAATGGGTATATTACACTCGTCACAACTCGGTCGATTCCGTACATCTAACCTTGTCCGTATGAAGGGGGTTTCCATGTTGAAATACTGCCAGTCACATGATGTTAAACATGGTGGCGCCAATGGAAATCGATTAGCAACGGAACAGACAGCCACGGTGATCTAATCAAAATTTCGATATGAATTTACAACTGTTGAGGGTTATACAGTCTACCGTTAGAATGTCACCCAAGACATTTAGAGATTCATTATAGATGGTGCAGACTGATCTACATTTAAGAGCATTTTAGTGAAGTCCAAATATATTGGAATGCATATGTATAGTGGGATTGGGAACGGAGGGGTAGATTCGCATTGCTGCCCCTTGCTTTTACACCGATCAATAATATCAAAATCTTTACTGAACGACAAAATTTAAGCCCCTTCAAAATTGAAAGCAACTGCAGACGGCAAGTCAAAATGCAACTCAAATAATGAAATTTGTCTCTGAAAGTATAGAAAACATTTTGGGAAAAGTTGAAGGTGCTGGTCCAACAAGTTTTCGAAAGGACTTTTTACTCGGGACCGTTAAAACCCGGGACTGTTTGGTAAAGGGTAAACAATCAAAGAGTTTTTGTATGTCTCGTTATTGTTTATAAATTTGTAAAACAATAGAAGACCACTGGCACAGAAAGTTAGCGTACAGATCTGTACATAAGTGTATACAATTTCATATATAGTTACGATACTAGCAAATAGGCTTTCGATAGATTTAATTAATCCATTTCGAAATATACCTACTGGAAACCTACAACACTCTTTTCTGTTTTATATTTTGGAAAACTTAAAGGTAAGACAACGCAAGAATTCCAATATCTATTTGAGTCAAAAGCTGTGAAAAGGGGGTTTAATTAATCTGCAAAAAATATCGAACCATGTCAGCCGGGGCACTCTGCGCAAGCTGACATGGGTCGATTTTTTTTCTCTTTTTTGTTGATATTTAAATTTTTTTCTACATTTTCAAGGACCATTCTACCTCGGGGTTCAGTCGTTGTTAGACAAAATGGATTTTATCATCTGCAAAAAATATCGAACCATGTCAGCCTGCGCAGGCTGACATGAGTCGATTTTTTTTTATATTTGAAATTTTTCTACATGTCCAAGGACCATTCTACCTCGTGGTTCAGTTGGTTGTTAGACAAAATGGATTTTATCTATCCAGTTACGTGATAATCTGGTATAATGCAACAGGGAGATGCTTTGAACCACCTTTTTCCCAGAGCAGGACTCGGTTTGAATTTATGAGATGTATCACAGGTCGTGCGAAAATCGTCTAATTTTCACAATTGCCTTTAAATGTTTTTGCACTCTCAAAAGACTGCATATTTGTTTGTTTCTTTGATTTGTTTAACAATATTGAACCCTCTATTAAGCAATTTCGAGTTTTAACATTCCTGAGGAAGAAGGTTTTTGAAAACATTGTGGGAAAATTAGAAAATACTGGTTACCAGCATTTTCTCCTTTTTCCCCAACCACCCTTTCTGTCATGTGAGAGACAGTTCGCTCTATTTGAGCCACACTTTATTTGTCAGCTGCAAATGCTGTCAGCTTGGACAAGTCTAAAATTTTGTCGTTTAGTAAAGAGCAGATATACTCCTTGTACGTGTATTAAACATATTTTTTGGCCATCTTTATACAAATCATACAGTATACGTATATGTACATTCAAATGAGAAGAAATATATTTCGGGCAAAAGGGTCTGGCAACAAGTTCTCACAACTAAGATTCGGCCATTTCCTGTATAACTCTCACTCGATAAACCTTTCATTAACAGTGTATATTATTGTTTGTTTTTAGGAATACATATTTAAAAGCATGAACCGTGATGAGATAATATAAACGTCATCGAGTTGGGTTTGTAAATTATCTCGTCACGGTTCGTGATTTTAAACCTGTTATTCCAAACATAAACAATAATATAAACTTATAATGAAAGGTTTATCAAGTGAGAGCTATATATGTAGTCCAAAGTTTCTTTCCCAGTATTACGCAAAACACAACAAGAATGCATTTACCAGTTCACAAAGTAAACAGGTCGTTGGTAGTGGCCAGAATTACAACAGTAATCAATTCGAGAGAATATAACGTTTAAAAAAGACAAAAATAGATTTTCAAAATCACTGTCCGAAATAGATCTGATGCGTTTGAAAGGGAGAAGTTATATCGGTAAAAATGGTGCAAGAATCTAAGTAGTTCCATGGATACTGCTTGCTATCAAATCGGCCAGTTTCACTGGTCATAACCATTGAATATTAAACCATATT
Source organism: Tridacna gigas (assembly GCA_945859785.2). Classification (NCBI taxonomy): domain Eukaryota; kingdom Metazoa; phylum Mollusca; class Bivalvia; order Cardiida; family Cardiidae; genus Tridacna; species Tridacna gigas. The sequence goes on from OX244029.2 coordinate 37,618,888, forward strand.
CCACCAGTATTTCCAGATAAAACACTGAAAAGCATGAAATGAAATATCTATGTACGTATACTCCGTAAAATTGTCTCAATCAGACAATTTAAATGAGTGCCCAAAATTTAGGTTTTAGTAACGATATAAGATTGTAAAGGATGCAAATATCACCTACCTACATGTATCTTGGCTTCTTGGGCCCTATTCACAAAACATTCTTAAGAACATTCTTAGTCTTTTTATCTGAGATTTTCTAAATTTGAAAGTAACGCAACTTCTGATTGGCTAAACCATTTGGTTTAGCCAATCAGAGGTTGCGTTATGTTCAAATTTCGAAAATTATGGAGAATACCACTGATAAGGTTCTTAAGAGTGGTTGGTGAATACGGACCCACTGAATTGTTGCTGTTATTGCGCTTATTATCGTTGTTGTTGTGTTTGTTGTGTTCCAGCCGCAGAAAGTGGAAGACTTGCATTAACAAGTGATGGAAGACAGTGGGCAAGAGAAAAGTAATGACACAAGTCAAGCGGAGGAATACAGTAAGCAAATAACTTTAGTCTTGTTGGAATTATTTCCCTCTATTACCTCTGTAACAAACAAAGAAAATTTTAGACCCTTCCAGATTCAAAGTAGTTGTAGATGAACACTCAAATGGGGGCTCAAATAATGCTAAAGTTTCGACAGGGGAAAAACATTGTGGGAAAAAGAGAAAATGCTGGTTACAAGCATTTTCTCTTTCCCCCAACAATGTTTTCTAAAGCCTTCTCAGTCAGGGTCGTTAAAACTAGGGTTTGTGTGGTAAAGAGATACGCGTGGACCCAGGGTAGGACCGGACGCCATCGTCGGTAGTCCAATCGTTACGGCCATGTCCTGACCACTTCTTCGGCCAAATCTGGTTTTGTCTGTCCAACTCTACTTTTTGAAAATTTTCCCTGTATAACTCATTTTTTCATTCAACAAACATGCAACAGACTACTTGGTGTTAGATATACGAAGTGCGATCAAAAAGTTCTCGCTTCAATATACTTAGATTCAATACATTGACACAAAATCCCGATCAGTTGATAATTTAGTCTTATTGAAGATTATAGGTAGAGAGAATAGAATTAATTCCGAAGCTTCTGATTGCACCAGGAAGTCACTGAAAAGAGGAGAGAAATGTGTCAAAATGACAACATTGACTCGAGGCTTTCTGCTCTTGCAGGACAATGTACCTGCTCACAAGTCGCAATGGTTGCTGCGACTGAATGCGGCTTAGAAGTCCTTCCTCACCCCGCCCCCCCCCCCCTTTTCCCTCCCCCTCCCCTCGAATTCTCCTGATTTAGCTCCTTCTGACTTTTTATTTGTTCCTAAAGAAAGCTGGAAACTAACCTTCGTGGTAGTCAAGTAGGAAGCAATGAAGGTGTCATAGATGCAGTAAATGAGTACTTAGGCGACCAGGATAAAGACCTCTACTTTGAAGGGATAAGCAAACTAGAACAGTGATGGGCAAAGTGCATCAAGATATAGGGAGATTGTATTGAAAAGTAATAGCCACCTATTCATCTTTGGGTATTCCAAAGTAAAAGGGGCCGAGAACTTTTTTTTATCGTACCTCGTACGTCTTCATAAATCATGGATAATCAAAAGGACATGTGACATTAAAAATACGTGAAAATATTGTCGAGAGAAATTTCTCCTTATGCCACACATGTTTCTAAATTTGGTCAATCGCAAGGCGCAAAAATGTCTACAGAGGGTAATAAATTTTGTTTCTACTTGGGGAAAAAAAATGGCCGCAGGATTCTCGTTGCTCGTATGTACCATCGGACTGGTTTTCAGACCTTTTTCCAAGGGCATGTACCTCCATGCAAATACTGAATCAGAGTTTTATCTTTATTGACATGTGTTTTAAAACAAAAGTTTCAACGAAAAATGTATTTTGCCTAAGTGAATAGATTTTAAGACTTATTACAAGAAATGTCATTTTTAGTGATGAAGCGAATGAAAGTAACTCATATAATCAAAACATTGAATAGCTAGGTATAACCAAAAAATACATGCAAAAAAGATAAAGGTCTACAAATAAATAAGTTGCATTTGGCAAGAGTAACTTAATTTATCGAACAGCTCGGATTCAAAACAAAGCTATACTCTGTGCAGTCAGATGTGGGATCTATGTTGTTTGCAATAGCACGCGAAGTAGCATGTTGACCTTTATCTAGCTGGGTGAAATTTGTATACCAAACGTCTAAACTATATCAACCCGGCCGGGTAGCTCAGTGGTTAGCGTATCTGACTCGTGACCTGGTGGTTGCAGCTTCCATTCCCGATTGAGGCAAACTTTCTTTCTGGCGATTTTTTGCCTATGACCATTGTTGCATGTGAGATAAGCAGTCAGTGGCTTGAAAAAGAAGGCTTGTCGGTACTGGTGTGATAAAGCCAGGAAACACATGTGTAGGTGAACTGACCGCCGTGGTATGACCTAAGCTGTTAAAACGGCGTTAAATTCTGATATGTAAACGAACCGACATCAAGACAGAAAGCCCTAAAAAACCATCGTGGGAAACGGAGAAATGCTGGGAACCAGCATTTTTCCTTTCCTAAAATATTTCTCCTCTCACATAGACACACTCCATCTTACGAGCCGGATAGATTTGAGACCTGCTCTGTGAAAAGGGGTTTAATGCATCTGCGATTTAATGCATCTGCGAAAAGTATCGACCAAGGTCAGCCTGCGCAGTCCGCGCAGGCTGACCTGGGCCGAAACTTTTCGCTATAGGTCAATTATCTGTATGACCAAGGACAAGTCTACCTCAAGATTAAGTCGGTTGTTAAAAAAAAGTGGCTATTATGGATCCAAAATTATGCGATGGCTTGACTGGTCTCATGCATTACGGAGATGCATTAAGAGATGCATAAACCCCCCTTTGCCAGAAAATAGCTCATTTTCATTTGTCTTATTGTAGATGAGTCGTGCTCTGTGAAAAGGGTTCAGTGCATCTGCAAAAAGTAAAGACTTATGTCAGCCATCTTCGGAAGCCAAGGATACTAACTCCACTTTGTTCGTTACGTACTATCTTAGTATCCTTGGCTTGCGAAGATGTATGTCAGCATGCGCAGTCCTTGCTGGCCGACATGAGTCGAAAACCTTTGCTTATTGGTCAACTTTCTGCTTGTCAAAGGACCAGTCAACCTCATAATTCAGTCGATTTTTTTGACAAAATAGAATTTATGAATCCATGATTATGTGATGTCTTCCCTGCTACAGTGTATTACATAGATGCATTTAACCCCTTTTTCCCCAGATAATAGTCCATTTAATTCATTCAATAGGGACAAGTCTAAAACTTTGCCGTGTGGTAAAGAGTTGAATCTCTTTCTTTCCATTCCGATCACAGCTCCAGGAGATGCCGCTGACGATTTCTTGGGAATGATTTCCGGTCTTGCAAAAACAGATATCAAAAGGTAACATTAATTTGGATTCCTCCGGTTGCTCGGTCGGAAACGAACTGGGCTTGAAACCCAGGAGTCGATGGTTGTGAAGGGCAGAGGAATTCTTTAAATTTTAACCCCAGGAACACCACTGACCTATTCAGCGGTCAAAGAAACGAGACTGTCTCAAAGATAAAATTTTCCAAACGAACATGCACGTTTGGTTATAATTATTATGAACTGTTATTCTTAACGCTAAAGTTTTGTGATTTAAAAAGAAAAAGACTTGTTGAAGTTAGAGATGAAATTACATGTAGAGAGAAGTAGCCTAAAATGTCAATAGCTTGTCAAGGGCTCACTTTGTAATATTTTTTCGAGGCTCGTTCAATAAAATTCAAAATCCAAATTCTGTCAGACCAAATATACATGTATACATTTAATCTGTTTTTTTTTACTTTCAGCGAATTAAATGATCTTATGGATGGTGATGATAACAACGAAAACCAGAAAACTTCAAGAGAGAAAGTAGAAGCAGGTCAGTTACATTGACTCTTTTACCCTCTGAAACAAATTTACAGCAGATGACCCTGGAAATTTATTGACATGAGTTAAGTTTTAATATAAGATCGCTGGTGAAAATATTATGGTCAAAGGAGAAATTGCTCGTTACGATATATTTTAAAAGAGGCCTGCTACAAGACATTCAAATGCCGTTTGCAGGAGGTTCTATTTCAAACGATCGACCTACAAGGCCCTTAAAGTAGCCAAGTTGCAGCAGGCATTCCTACGCTTCTAAATAGTTTGAATTTACTCTGGGTTTATATTAATGCCCAATTTGACAACAACAACAACAGCAGCAGCAACAACAACAAACGAACGGCGCTAGTGAGCAGAATCAAATCCGCTCGTCTAATTGAAGAAGAAAACATTTATACCTGACTGATTTAGTTATATTAGAATAACCTCCCTATATCACACCTTACTTTAAGTTGATTATCCCAGTTTTGCAAGGATGCTTTGAAAGTCTTACGCGTCATTTTTGCCACGATATAATGAGTTAACGCATCGCCAGACGACAGAGTTGTGGAACTGTTTATATTTAAAGCATTTGCAGACCGACATATCATGTATGACGCAAAGAAAGTGATTTGTCTTTGACTGAGTAAAACACGGTGTGAAAACAATGGTATGCAGGCTACCGGCATTTTCGCTTTTCCCCCACAAGTTTTTAAAAGCCCTTTTCCTCAGGGTCGGGGTTATAACTGTGGCTAAACTTCTCTTAACCATTAGAATGCTTTTTATACGTGGTAATTTCGAAAGAAAAAATCCTTTTAGGTGGGCCTGATCAAGAAACAGAAAATCAACAAAAGTCAGGCACAGGTGGCATCCATGGCCAAGAGGATAACAGTAAGAGAACTTTTTCTCCTTATTTTTGTATCTTGTGACACTTTGGGTATTGAATTGGAAATATACATTTTAATAACTTCAGACACGCCATCGGAACATTAAACACGGTACTTGTTTCATTTCCTTTACGGAGTTATCTACAAATACGTCCTTTTGGCTATTCCTGCGCATGTCTACACCGCGTAATTTTCATGCGAAATACCAAGTGTTCGGTATTAGAAAATCGTCGAATTTGTTTTCAGATCAATTGCTTAGGTCACACACACAGCAGGATCAACGAAGTATTGGTCAGTTTCCTTAAGAAGCCGGGTCATGTTAATTTCTCACAGCTGGATAGGACAACTTTGATGTGTCAGAATACTTGCAATATATTCTCTGTACACCAGACGCAGTCATCGGCATTTAATTTATAGCCTTAAAAACTTTTCTTCCTGAAATGCTTTCTGCATTTCATAACGAGTGACACGTTTAACTACAATGTAATTTCTTCCTTCAAGAGGACGTTTTTTTTTTCATCTTACAGCCTACAACTCTATTAAATATTGTTGCATAGGGAGCGATTACTTCTAACTGCACCGCTTGCAACCATGTTTTCAATTGCATTCATGTACTTCTTAGTCTTGTTCTCAAGAATTTTCTAAATTTGAATGTAACCCAACTTTTGATTGGCCAACCCATTTGGTGAAAAGAAACGAGCTGAAAGCAGTAAGCCTTCAGATTTGTCGCCGAATCATATTTGGAACCGTATTTGACACTGTAAATACGGATATTTTCACGTCTCAGCCAATTTTAAGCGCGTGCGATTCGTGTATTTCAAGCGGAAATGTTTATAAGTATAACATAAACACCGATGAAAGGAAATGGACACTGAAATCGTGAAATTTCATAAATATCAAGATATGTAGGTTTCTTTCCCATTTACATCTATTTCAGATATTCAAAGCACACAGCCAGACAAACAAAGTTCACAAAAACCAAATCAAGGTGGTCAAGGCGGTTCTGAAGACTACAGTAAGAGACTTAATTTATTACTTCTGATTCAAATCTACAACGGTCGCCTTTAAGAAAAACAAATATATACAATCAATATAAGTTGAATCACATGCATGAATCCAAGTGCAAAAGGGAGTTGCTCGATGCCACTAGTTCCCTTTTTATATGACGATGATAATTATTTGTTACTTAGATCAAAATGAAACAAAAGGAGAAATTACTCATTACTTGCAATTAATCCCCCCTGTCGCAATGAAGTAAAACGACCTGCTACAAAAAAAGAAAGAACAAATTGTATGTAGAGGGTATGAATCTTTCTGCAGACGACCTTACTTAAGTCAAATAAGCGAACTGTATTATTGGTGTGTGTGTGTTTTCAATATCAATGGTTGAAACAGGGAATCTGCTTATCGGTACTGTCAGTCCTTTGATTTGGTTTGTCTTTGTGCTCTTTTCATATAAGTATACTAACCTGTTTCGCCAATTTCCAGACCAGTAACCAAAAGGTCATCCCTGTCTTTTTCGTTTCTCTTAGGCTCTTGTCTGTCTTCTCTCTTTCTTCAAGTGTAATTAAGTAGAATCTATATAGTGTATATACGAAGTTAAGCAATAGTGCAGCATCTATTCAGAGCATAGTCCTAGAATTAAGAATTGTGTGAAAACAGTGTGTTTTGCTTTTAATTTTCGTATGTGTTACATACGAAATGAGTTGAACTCGATGCTTTTTGTTGCATTACTTGTATTTTCATGCAACATGAGTCTAGATCTATGACCTTCTGGGTCCGTATTCACCAGCTATTCTTAAGAAATATCTTAGTATAATTACCGATTTAGAAAGTAAAACAACTGCTGATTGACTAAACCATAGGGTTAAGCCAATCAGACGTTGTGTTACTTTCAAAATTTAAAAATCCTTGAGAATAAGGCTAAGAATGTTCTTAAGAATTGCTGGTGAATACAGACCCTGGAAAAGTTGAAATTAAACTGCAGTCTTGAAACATTTCAGCACCAATTGATGCCGCCGACGACATCGGGGATGTATTATCTGGAGTTATAGATGACGGTAGTGGGTAGGTTAAATAGTTTGATTATAAATGAGCCATTCTCTGGCAAAGGGGGGTGTAATGCATCTCCTTGATCCATTATATCTAGCGAGATCCATAAAATCCAGTCAGTCTAACAATCAACTGGATCTGGATACAAAATGGTCCTCTGCCATTCAGAAAATTTACAAATAGCAAAACGTTTCGACCCATATCAGCCTGCACAGGCTGACATGAGCCGATAATGTTTTGCAGATGTATTTAGTCCCCTTTTCACAAAGCATGGTTCAAATATAGAATATTATATGCGTTGTCATTTGCTATTATTATTATCTAACGAATTATATTTAAAACGATACAAACAATGCTTTGCCTATGGAAATATAAATTCTTCTTTTGTATGCCCACGGATGTTGAGTTTTCCGAATGCAATAAAGTATAAATTATACTGTCATTTGAAGTTTTGGTTTGTGAGAGAACAAATATAGTGCAAAGAAATATAAGCACTTTTCAAGAATGATATGGTAACCCCTTTTTTTTTTCATTTCTTTCAAATTCAGCACATCTTTTTTTCTATTGGGCAAAGTACACATTTTTTCCATTTTTTAGTACTATCATCTTTATTAAACATTATATTTACAATGCATTTTTAAATGTTCACAGTACAGTTTGAAGTGCAAAATTCTTTAGATTAAATACTTAAAAGCAATCAGTTAGCTTTAATAGGATTAAACCTCTCAAAACAATCAGCTGTCCTTAGCAGGGTTAAACCTTTTCAAAAGGAATCTTAATGTCTCCAGAAATGTGTATTTATGTGGAATAAATTCAATGAATGAAAATGAAATGCATTAAAATAGTAATCAACAAAATCAGCATCTGGGAGGGGCGGCAGTTTTCCTAGGGGGCAGTTTTCCTGGGGGGGGGATTTCCAGGGGGCAGCTTTCAGGGGGCAGTTTTCCGGGGGGGGGGGGGGGCAATTTTCCTGATACCCAAAATAGAGCAAGATATAGCAAATTTCAACGAATGGTTTGAACGGTCCTCGTATTTAGAATATTTTGCCGTAAACCGCTTATTTTTTATACATCACTTAAGAATATATGTCTCTTCAAAGGTGAAGACACTTGAAGGTCACATTAAGTAAAATGGTACAAATTGTAGCATTTAGATATAATAACGGAATTGTCGTTTTGCAATCGATAACATTTTTTTATGAGATCACTTGTGACATCTTAGTACTTATCTGAATACCATCCAACATAATGAACGCTAATTATTCATAATGTCACATTCCTACCATCCTTTGCAAAACTCTGACTCGAAAACTTAAAATTCTAGGAAGCTACGTATCCAATCAAGAAAGAATCACCCATTTATCCCCGGTCTTATTTGCTGATGGTCTGTAACAAATTTCCTTTACTTGTTTCAGTAATGAAACATTTTTGAAATTTTGCTTGACTTTAAAAAGACCCACCTGTAACTAGCTCTAAATGGCCTAGAACATGCGAAATGAGACCTTCAGACATTTGCGTAAACTGTCGTCCCGGATTAGCCTGTGCAGTCTGCGCAGGCTAATCCGAGACGGCACTTTACGACTACATAAGATTTTTTCATACAGTAGACTTTCGTGAAACACAAAAATCACACGAAACCGGGAAGTGTCGTCTCGGATTAGTCGCAGACTGCACAAGCTGATCTGGGACGACTCACTTTTACGCATATGTCCGAAGGCCCCTTTTCGTGTGTTGCACGCCATATACAGCACTCTGTCCAACGCTCTGTACAATGGCTGCTTTCCTACATAAAAAGAGTCGACTCTATGTTCATCGGTGAGCGAGAAATGAATCCTCTCAACTACTTTAATTAAAGAACGTAAAGGAATTTCGAGTGAACAAGCTGACGAACAAGCATTCAAACGCATTATTACTGACATGCTATTTTTTTAAAAAAAACGGAGCCAAATACCGTGAAATCTCCAATTCTAATCTAATAATTTAATGATTCCTATAATCTAATAATTGAATGATTCCTATAATTTTCAATACTTTCAATATGGACAAGTCAAAAAAGAAAAAAAAAAAAAAATTGCGTGTATACACATCTTTGTACGATTGGTAGTCAAGAAGAATGAAGGATTACAACGTGAATACTAGCAAACCGAGCACTTTAGCACTTTCAGCTTTGCCACAATGTTTTCTAAAGTAGCCTCTCTTTGAACACAAAATTGTATGTAACTCGTCTGAAGACAGTAATATGTTACCAAACACTCTTTTTCCGCAGTGGTTCAGGCGGTGAAAAAGCTCAGAAGATGGCTGAACAACAGAGTAAAGCTGGTGGTATGTTATTTTTTAGTAGCTACATGTACACTCAATTGCAAGGTTCACAGATGAAGTGAATGAAAATTACGGAAGTTATGTGCAGAGAGTTGTGAAGGTAGAAATTTTTGAGGCGAATAAGTTTTTCTCATCAAACCGCGAAAATGAAATCTTTATACCGTCGTGAATATAGTACCGACAGGAATCCGATAGGTCAATATCATTTATATCACCTCATGACCAATCAGATCCCTTCAAGATATTCACAGTGGGATGAGGAAATTTGTCCACCTCCGAAGTTTCGACACTTATAACTCTCTTGATATTCATCCATTTGTTCCGTTCCCTGAACCAAATCGTAGATACATGTATATAGCAACTGAAAAATAACCACAGAACACGGTACAAATTTATACCTACTTTTCCATTCAAGTCAGGAAGTATGTAAAGATATCAAGAAATGACCGTTGTACATAAGCACACAAGTGCCTTAGGACCAAGGGTTGAACATCAACCTCATCGACCAATACACGTCGGTCACTTAAGCGTGTGTCATTGAGTGCCCACGCCAGCTGTACAGTGTCTGTCTCGGCAATTCCTCAGCAGCTGTTTGATATCATAACGCTGACTTATTAAATGTCTTTATTCGTGCATTGGCTTTTGACCTACTTCTTGGTATAATGAAATCGAATGAATAGATGGTAATTTACTGTTGGTAAAAAAGTGCACATAATTATTCGGCGGCCTATTTGCTCGCACATTTTTCATACTAATATAAATATATGAGTATTTGGTATCACAAATCGATACCACATGGCATTTTTTTAATTCCATAGCAAACTTATATGACAGAAGATGATCATTTTCTTGCACAATTTTGTAATTTTAAGTGTCCCCCAATACTCAGTTATCCAGTTACTCCTGCGCCGTCAATTTTTCTTAAAGATATTTCTTGTTAAGATATAGTTCATGTTACCGTGTTGACCAATCAGTTGTTGTGTCGGGTGTGTCCCTCGTGATATTAGTATGTCATTTTCATTGGTCAGTTATTTCATGCAATACGATAAAGGAACGCGTCAACAGTCGATCGTCTAGATCCCATATAGGCCTATAGACGCTGGGTACGAGTGTACTTCTTTGCACGTTATTGGCAGCAGTACATGTTTATGAGCATTGCAGAACATGGCTAGACTACACAGAATCCTAAAAAATATCGATCCTAAAGTTTTGGATCTACACTGCACAGAACGTGCAATCCTAAAACTTTAGACCAACACTCTGTGAATGCTGTGGCATATTGCAATTTAACACTTTCAGCGCCAAATACATATGAGCCATGCTCTGTGAAAAGCAGGCTTAATGCATCTGCGAAAAGAATCGACTCAGGTCAGCCTGTGCAGTCCGCGCAGGCTAACCTGGGCCGAAACTTCGCTATTGGTCAGTTTTCTGTATGTCCAAGGACCAGTCTACCTCACGATTCAGTCGGTTGTTAGACAAAATGGACTTTATGGATCCATGATCATGTGATGTCTTGCTTGGTATCATGCATCGAGGAGATGCATTAAACCCCTTTTGCCAGAGTATGGCACATATATGTAAATTAGATCTCTGTCGATGGCTGAAAATACAGTCCACTGAAACTTTCAGACCTAGGCCTGTTTAAACAAGCGGGGTCTAGATCAGATCAGACTGCAGGTTCTCGGATAACGATAAAAGCCGTGTGCAAAGGCCACTAATTTCGCCTTCGGCACTGAAAAGATTAAATGACAAGCTTTTCGTTTGACTGTCATTTTAAGTGTCGATTTCTCTATATTTCCATATGTAATCTCGGATGAGGTTTGGAATACAGGCTATGCCGGAGTATATTTGTTCATTCACGGATTGTGAAGAAAAAGAAACTTCGATCTTGAGGTTTGAAAGGCTAAGCAGTGCATGTGCGTGTAATGATTTATCTCACAGTAAACATTTTGTTTTTTTCAGAAACGACTAACAACACTCAATATAAACAAAATACAGACGGTTCCCACGATGAAAACTGTAAGTTGAATAATATGGCCCGCAACATGCGAAATGAGACCTTCGTTACATTTGCGTAAAGAGACTCCACTTTACGACTACATAAGATTTTTTCATACAGTAGACTTTCGTGAAACAGAAAATCGCACAAAAACGGGAAGTGTCGTCTCGGTTTAGTCACAGACTGCACAGGCTGATCTGGGACGATACACTTTTACGCATTTGTCCGAAGGACCCTTTTCGTGTGTTGCACGCTATATGTTCTTCTTGTCTGAATAATCAATATGTCGTTCTGAGAAACCTATTCTATAGTTCAAGGACACGGGATATGCAGCGAACCTAACACAAGAGCATATGAAAAATGTGACAATAAAAGAAATTGCTCAAAGTTCTTTAAAAGTTGCCTGATACCAGATACCAGACAAAAGGAGCCGTCCATCGGAGATAATGTGCTTGTTACTCCAAATTACCTCGGCGTCTAGATTGCCATTGCTAGTGCGTGGCCACAGCTCTGTTGAAGCACGGCTTTTAATTGGCATGCGCATAGTAGATTTCTTTGCAAGAATGCGTCTTCTTGAATAATATGAAATTAACTCGAGTTGAACGGGGGAAAAAGCTTCCAATACTACACAACACAATTGCTCCTTGACCCTCAGTTACTTCAAAAAGTCGTCTTTGCACTGGGGGTATTCCCCCCTCCCGAACGTTTTCGTAATGTGTGAAAGTCATTCGCGCATGGATTTTGAATAATTTATTCGTTTTGTACGGTTTTCTTTACTACCTACATTTGTATATTAGCCGTGCTTTGTTAAAAGGAGGCTCAATGCATCTGGGAAAAGTATCGACCCAGGTCAGCCTGCGCAGTTCGCGCAGACCTGGCCCGAAACGTTTTGCAATTAGTCAGTTTTATGTATGCCAAAGGACCAGTCTACCTCATGATTACCTTGGTTTTTAAACAAAAAGGATTTTACAGATCCATGATTATGTGATGGCTTGCTTGGTATAATACATCACGGAGATGCATTAAGCCCCTATTGTCGGAGAATGGCTCATATTATGTTTTCAGTCATATCACAGCGATAGCGCGCTTGTTCATGTCTTCCCGCGGTTTCTCCAGTACCAGGCGAGGGTTTATAGTGCCTTGTCGCACAGTTTGGTTCATATCGATCTGTGAACATTTTTCTGTCAGAAAACTTTCTTACGTCGCTTTTGCTGCTTTTCTAGATGCCTGAGTCGGACAGATCTGTATGATTTTCATAATGTGTACTTGACTGTTCTGTGTGTATTACATCTTTTATACAATTTATAATGTCACAAGGGCATAACAATGACGTTCATTTGGATCTGTTATCCAAAATTGTATTGTATTGTATTGTATTGTATTGCCCTTATATCTGAATATGTTTTTAGTAGCTACCTTGTGCTTGTACTTGCTTCGAGCTGCGTGGGTAACTTTGACATCTCGCCAGACCAAAGGTGTCAAAATTTTTCTAGCATCGAGAAGCATGCAAATTTAAAGATCAAGACAGTTACTTCAACATGAAATACCTTTTAGTGTTTATCTGAAAATTTTAACAACAAAGGTTTGAAAGCTTTGTCAACGTTTTTGAAAACGGTTAGAGATTATATCACTTACAAAAAAAAAAATGGCCGCTAAGTTTAATACATTTATATATGTTTTGACCAATCAAATCAGAAACTGAACCGAAAGGAGTCCACACACAGGTTAGTAAAATGCTTTTTATGTTTTACAACAGCTCCTGCCGACGCTCTCGAAGATATTGTAGACACTATTTCGGACTTTGTTCAAGGCGACCAAAAGTATGTTATAACGTTCCTCTATTTTCTATCTGCATGTCAGCACCTTCAGACGATATTTTTTTTTTCGGAATTGCTCATTTGTAAACATTTTAGCAAGAGAAGAAATTGCTCGTAACGAGCGATAACCCGTATATGAACCATGCATCTCCATGATGCAGTATAATTACCAGACAAGTCATCTCATAATTCATACCGACCATTTTGTTGAACAACCGGCTGCACCATGAGGTAGGATGGTCCTCTGACATACAATAAATCACAAATAGCAAAAAGTATCGATCCATGTCAGCCTGCGCAGTCCGCGCAGGCTGACATGGGTCGATACTTTTTGCAGATGCATTAAGCCCTCTTTTATGTAATATCTTATTTATGAGGAACTTTATTTATGTGATGTTATGTCTGTTATGAACTCAATAATTATAAATGTTATGTTTTATTCACAAAGAATTCAATAATGAGATCTATCGTATTCAAATAGAACTATATAAACATGTGAAATATCTTTTATCAACGGCCCGCCCGTTAGCTCAGTGGTTAACGTATCTGATGTCGTGACCTGGTAGTTGCGAGTTCGATACTCGGTTGAGGCAAACTTTCTTTCTGGCTATTTTTCGCCTCTCACCTCTGATTCAAGCGGGAACAGTAATCAATGACTTGCAATGAAAATTGTGTCAATACTGGTGTGAGAAAGCCAAGAAACACATGCGTAGGTGCACTGACCGCCGTAATATGACCTAAACGGTTAAAAAGGCGTTAAACTCAAAACAAACAAACATATTTCATCAACTACTCCAAAGGAAAATGATATTTGTTTCACTCAACTTCACTCATTTCAGAACTGGTGGTGAAAAGAAAAATCCCGAACAAAAAGAGACAGGTGGTAAGTGTTTTTTTCCCAGCCACAACGGAACAAAATAAAACTGCTAAACGCGGCGGCTCTGGACGTTTTGAGGACACTTTACTGTACACTGAGGTTGTGACACAGGCTAATACTATGGTGGTTTTCCCATTGATAAGGGCCTTGGGTCGAAAGAGAGATTTTTGATTGTTTTTCGAAGAAACAGTTTTGAAAATTTTCTACGACATTGTTCTTCACCGTTTATGTTGTCTTTATTGGTGTTGACTGATCGCGTGGACGGAATTGATCGAAAGGTTAAGTCCGTCGCTTCTTGTTCGAGACATATTTACTGACAACTCTAAACCTTTGCTGTTGTTCTTGGCCTGTATTCATTTACCTGCCTTAATTATACTTTCAGTCTTAATTTAGATTTTGAGAGTTACACAACTTCTAATTTGGTAAACCATTTTGTTTAGCCAATCAGAAATTGGGTTATTTTAAAATTTAGAAAATAAATGTGCACAAGAATTAGACTAGGAATGTTATTTAGAACGGTTGGTGATTGCGGTCCAAGATTTCCAAAGCTAACCATTTGCATGATTGACCGAGACGTTTATTGTCACCCACATCAGCTTGCCTTGCTTGGAATTAGAATTATGCGTAAAAAGCTTGGAGCTTGGTGTGTTTCGCAGAAGCAAACATCGAGAAAGACTTTTGAAAGCCGATTGATTAATCTCTTTACTAATAGTGCGGCCCACCGGGTAGCTCAGCGGTTAGCGTTTCTGACTCATGACCTGGTGGTTGCGAGTTCGATACCCAGTTGAGGCAAACTTTCTTTCCTGCGATTTTTCGCGTCTCACCTCTGATACATGTGAGAAAAGTAGTCAGTGGCTTTGGAAAGAAAGTTGTGTGAGTGTGAGAAAGCCAGGAAACACACGGGTGCGTCACTGACCGCCATGATATGACCTGAGCTGTTAAAATGGCGTTAAACTCCAATACAAACCAAAGTTACTGATAACGCCGTTTTTCACGACGTTGAGGGAGAAGGCTTTAGAATACATTGTTGTCGTGACCCGGAGGAAGAAGGCTTTTGAAATCATTGTTGGACAAGAAAACAAGCATTTACTCCTTTTCCGACAACGTTTTCTACCCAGGCTAAGTCACTTCCCTTATTTGAGCCATATTTGTTTGTCGTTTCCAAATACTATGAATTCCGACAAGTCTAAAGTTTAAAAAAAGAAAAAAAAAAAAAAAAGTTATAATGATTGATTTAAAAAAAAAAAAAAAAAGCGTTTATATGATACATTTTTAGCCATGCTCTTTGAAAAGTGGCCTTAATGCATCTGCGAAAAGTATCGACCAGGTCAGCCTGCGCAGTCCGCGCAGGCTGACCTGGGCCGAAACTTTTCGCTATTGGTCAATATTCTGTATGTCCAAGGACCAGTATACCTCATGATTCAGTCAGCTTGTTAGAAAAAGAGGCTATTATGGCTCCCCCATGATTATGTGATAGCTAGTATAATGCATCACGGATATGCATTATGCCCCCTTTTGCCAGAGCATGAATCATGTTATAGCCTTGGAACTTAACAATCGATGCGCACTTTGACTGGTTTGTGAATACAACCCCTGGTGTTAGTTCCGGGACTGTATTTCACGAAGTACTCTTACGATAGTCCGCAATGAATCTAAAACAGATAAAGACAAGGCACAAGGAACTACAGACACAACAGAAGACTCAAAAGCTATTGGACTTGATGAGCTTAAAGAAGCGTTTGGATATTTCGATAACAACCATGATGGTACAGTCAACAAGGAGGAATTGCGAAGTCACTTAACAAATATTGACGCTGAAACATTAGAAGATGTGTTTAAGGCGGCTGATATAAATGGAGATGGACAATTAAACATTGAAGGTAGAATCTGTTTTACATACGTTTTGACTTCATGATAAATTTTCATTTCATATAAGCTTTCTTTTCATGTTAGTTTACGTTTCATATAAGCTGACTGAAAAGTATGAAGAGTGTGCCTTTTCAGTTATGTAAAAGCCAAATTTACAGGCACCAGTGTCACGTTCTGTGCATTCTTGTCTCACACCCTTTTTCTGAAAAATAGAAAAAGCATTGAATATAAGTTAACTGACGGTCAGTTTTTTTTTTAAACTTTATTGTCCACGTCTTTATGGTACTTGAGGGTCGTGGCCATCCCTCAATGCACCTTACAGATCGTTGTTAGTATTCTGTGTTAGTAATTGAACTTTAAAATACAAACAAAAGTCGTAATTACAGATTCCAGATTTTTCACAGCTACTATTGTACTACTATATTGATATGGCTACTAAAATATGAAGATTTTAACAATAATGACAAATAACAGGTTTACTTTTCTTATTTGTTACAGTTTTTTTTTTTAAATATGTGGACGAAAAAGCTTATTTTTATATATAAATGTGTAAAAAAAAAACAAACTGTGTGAGAGTTGCGTGAGTGTGAAAGTGATTGAGTTGATAAAGTGTTACTTTGATCTTGGTTCAATGTACAGTGCTGAAACGTCAAAAGCAAAAAGCAAACGAAACATAAGGTAGGTACTCTTTTGGGGCTTCAGCACTGCAGCATTGTTCGGGTGTATAGAAAAAAAAGTTTTTGGTTTATGGGAGGTTTTGACTGATGTATTCTACAATTGTCGTAAGCCTTCGTTCATTTTCATAATTTTTTGAGCTTCTAATGATGCTAAGATTATAGAAAAGACTATTTTTTAGGCCTAATAAAGATGGTTTAATATCTTTGTTTTTACATTTGTAAAAATATTTTTTTGTCTCAAAAAGTAATTTATCTTTCAACTAACCGGATATCCATGCAAGAACACCCATGCGATATTTTATTTTGATATACCACAGATATTTATAGATTTTTGATATACCACGGATATTTATAGAACAGTAAGTTCCACTGACTCCGCCCCCTATCACCTTTTATGAAAGAAATGCGTTCCAAAAATAGCAACGATTACTACAGAAAGCCCGCGAAAAAAGAACGATGTCAAAGCACGCGCGCTACTTTCCGATGATCTGCCTACGTAATTCCTGCCCGTGACATCATTTGAATGCTCGTTTACTGCGTCTTCTCAAATAGAATAATCCCAAGCGATCTCAATCGCAATTTTCGGACGTTTAATTACTACGATAAAGTACTATGTATGTGGGTAATGCAATTTTAAAATGGGAGTTCCGACATAAATAAACTTTTGAAACGTTTAAAATGTATTTGTCAGCATCATTTTTCACATCTTTTCACAATGAGTACAAATCATAGGTTAAAAGATAAATAGAATAAGTACATAGTGTTGTCGTAGATCAAAAATATCTAACTCGGTTGTGAGAATTGATAATTGTCTCGCCAAGGCTCGACAATTATCAATTCTCCCAACCTCGTTAGATATTTTTGATCTACGACAACACAATGTACGTATTCTCTATCTATCTAGCTTCAGATTTGTTTCATTTGAACTGACAGTCAGTTAATTACGACTACATTTATGTTTCAAAATGGTTTCCCGGTCGACGACGCACTGGGATTTTTGATACTTGCAAATTTGAACTACAATGTTTAAAAATATTTTACACGCTACACATTGCAATAGTGTGTAGGAAAAACTACGTCGCAGAATTTGAAGCGTAAATGATAATTTGATGTGTAAATGCGACAGTGTTTACCATAGCATTTGAAAGCCTGAGAAAGCATTATAGAAAAAAAAGTAAAGATTGCTTTTAATAAGCGATTTCTTTTTATTTCTCAAAAAATGTTCCGCTATGTTAAAATATTATTATTATTTTTCCTCTTTTCCATCGAATATCTATCGTGCATAGTAAGTATTCAAATGATTAATTAACTC
The DNA here is from genome assembly GCA_945859785.2 of Tridacna gigas. Lineage (NCBI taxonomy): Eukaryota > Metazoa > Mollusca > Bivalvia > Cardiida > Cardiidae > Tridacna > Tridacna gigas. The sequence goes on from OX244029.2 coordinate 37,636,609, forward strand.
TTAACCCGCTAAATAAGTTATGGGAGAACTTTCCAGTCGAAAGTAAAGCGCCAAATATTACTTTTTCATATTTATTTTTTTGGGAAAAATATCTCCTTACTGGACAGTGTAGATCCATGATCAGATTGCACATTCTGTGCAGTCTGATGTTGAATCTGCACTGTCTGCAAAAGTTCCATGTGTCGCGCTGAGCAGTCCAAGGGTTAAAATGACACATAAAAATGGGAAATCTGTAGAAACTCATCGACCTGTTGTTTGACAGATAGTTACTTTGAAGTCACCTTACTTACGGGTACTCACGGTAGCTTTTATTTTAATTCACTCGCTCGCTCACTCACTCACTCACTCACTCACTGATCCGTTCGTTTGTTCTATCATACGTTCGTTTGTTTGTTCGTTCGTCATTTATTTATTTGTTTATTTTCACAGAAATGGCGACGATTCTTTTGGGCCTACAATGATGTGACGTAAAACAACAACTGGGCAAGGGGATAGATGAAAGAATTTGCTGTTGGATTTGTTAAGCAATCGAACTCAGTTTTCCATTGTTTCTTTTTTTATCGATCCTGAGAACGAAATATATATATCTTCCGAATTCACCAATATATCTATTAAAAACATTGGTGAAAGGCGGAATTTCCTATTATAAGCAATGTCCTTTACCTCGTATCTTTTCAACAATGGTCTGCTATAACATGCACAACGTAGTCTGCAGGGGAGAAAAAGGGTAGCCAGTTGAGATAAGGTATACAGTACATGCTATTATATATGAGCGGCGCTCTGCCAAAAGGGGGTTTAATAAATGTCCGTGAGGCATTATACCAAGCAAGTCGTCATATAACCATGAATCCATTTAACATACAGAAAATTGACTGATAGTTGAGAAGTTTTGATTCCGATCAGCCTGCGGGGGCTGCGAAGGCTTACCTTGGTCGGTACTTTTTGCGGATGCGATAAACCCCTTTTTCACGGAGCATGGCTTAAATCATTGTTGAAATTCAAACAACGCCTTTTTTACGTTCAGATTTTGCAATTTTGTTTAATAAGTGTGGGATTTAAAGAATCAACATGGTAATTATGAGCTTTGCTCTTGCCAAAGGGGGCTTGATGCATTTCCGTGATACATTATACCAAGCAAGACATCACATAAGTAGGGATCCATTTTGTCTAACAACCGACCGTATCATAAGGTAGACTGGACATACAGAGAATCGACCAATAGCGAAAAGTGTCGGCCCAGGTCAGCCTGCGTGGACAGCGCAGGCTGACTTGGGCCGATACTTTTCGCAGATGTATTAAGCCCCCTTTTCACAGCGCATGGCTCATATCCATTTACCCACACATTCGGAACTATGTGCAGTTTTTCGCTGCCCGTGCAGTGTTTACCTTTTCAATGCCAAATAAACACGACCTCCTTCGACGGCTGAAACTCAATCCGCCTGAAGTCAGTGATTTTTATCTTACAGGCTTGGGAATAAACAAGCGGATGGTATAGATCCAGGATCAGGCTGCACGATTTGTGCCGTCTGCTCTTAATCTATGCATAAGCCCCTTACTTCGCCAGCCCGGTCGGGTAGCTCAGTGGTAAGCGTATCTGACTTGTGACCTGGTGGTTGCGGGTTCGATACCCAGTTGAGAAAAACTTTCCTCCCGGCGATTTTTCGCCTCTCAGCACTGATGCATGTGAGAAAGTAGTCAGTGGCTTGGAAGAACAAGTTGTGTCAGTAGTGGTGTGAGAAAGCCAGAAAACACATGCATAGGTTTACTGATGCAGCATAAGCTGTTAAAATGGCGTTAAACTTCAATTCAAAGAAACAAATATACTTTCCCTATTGCACTAAAAATGTTGAATACAAGAAATACTAGATACTCTAACATGTATGTGAGTCATACTTTCTGAAAAGGGGGCTTAATGTATTTGCGAAAAGTATCGACTAAGGTCAGCCTGCGCGGACTGCGCTTTTCGCCATTGGTCAATTTTCTGTATGCCAAAGAACCATTCTACCTCATGATTTAGTCGGTTGTTAGACAAAATTGATTTTATAGATTATTAATCATGTGATATCTTGCTTGGTATAATGCATCACGGAGATGCATTAAGCCCCCTTTTGCCATGTTTTTTGTTTTTTATTGCACAGGTTGGGATAAGAAACTTCAAAATAGAGAGTAAGTGACTTTTTAAATGAAAATGTGAACCGGGCGACTTTTGACTTTTCAAGATGACATAGCGAGAGAGGTATTTTGAAAAAAAAAATTGGAATCATTGATTTTCTTTTATTATTCTAAATTTTATGATCGCCAGTCCCATGGACTTACCTCTGACCACTTTTATGCCCACTTTGTAAGAAAATGAACAAGTCTCGCGAGATAAAGCGATATTACGTCATACACCATGCCGTAACGTAGACAAAACGTTAACTAACCCATATCTGGAATAATAAACGAGATAAACCCTAGCTGCTAAGCGCGAATCACTGACCTTTTGCGGACAGTGTAGATCAAGATCAGACTGCACAGAATGTGCAGTCTGATCTTGGATCTACACTGTCCGATAAGGAGATATTTTTTTTTTCAAAGAATACGTATGACATAGCATTATTCGGGTTTTCAATAACGTTTTAAAAATTTCATTTCACCTATTTAGCAGGATAAGGGTTAATGCATCAATATACTTATTGAGCACTGCAACTCAAGGAAACACGACTCCGTTAGTATAGATGGTTGCATTTAATTGCACTTCACCTATGATCCAACTGATTTTTGTTTACGAGTGGTGCCGATAGTTAGTCTAAACGTGCCCTTAAAGGCCCACTAACTGCCAAATGTAAATATTTCGGCGGTCATTGTTATGAGTCTGATAATGTGTTACAGTGGAATTTGTCAAAGTTTCAGTTGCTGTTAGAAAAACGTATTGTAAAATGAAAATAAGTTGACAACTTTTGTTATAGTTTTATCATACATTTTTCTGCCAGCGACTGAACTTGGACAGACTGTAAAGTAACACGTTGTCAGACTCATAATGATATCCATACGTTTAAATGGTGCGAATCAAATTTTGCCTGCAATTTTACCCCAGAATTGTTTACTTTTGGCCGCTAGTGTGCCTTTAAGTTGAAGAATTCTACGATGGAAATGTGTGCCTTTAACTTGAAGAGATCAACTGACGGAAATAAGAAGTATTGAACGGAATGGTCATTTGGCACTAATCCAGCCCTTTAGATGTAGGTCTAAATTGATTTTATACAATGTAGATACATGTATGTACTGATCAAACAGAAATAAAGGTTTACATATACATGCGAGTCGTGCTCTGGCAAAAGGGGACTTAATACATCTCTGTGATCCCTGATACCAAGCAAGTCATCACATTATCATGGATCCATAAAATCCATTTTGACTAACCATTGACTGAATCATGAGGTGAACTGGTTGTTTGATATGCAGAAAATTTTCCAAAAGCAAAGGGTTTCGATCCAGGCCAGCCTACTCGAACTGTGCAAGCTGACCTGGAGCGATACTTTTTGCAGATGCATTAAGCCCCCCTTTCACAGAGCATGGTTCATCTATACACGCGAGCTGTTTACACGTGTATACAAGCATGTTCATTTTCTTCAGGCATGCAAAAGATTTTAGATGGTTTTTTTTTTTTCCGCATTAAACGATGGTACTGTATTCTGGTTGTCTGAGCCATGCTCTGTGATAAAGGGGCTTAATGCATCTGCAAAAGTATCGACCCAGGTCAGCCTGCGCAGTCTGCGCAGACTGACCTGGGCCGAAACTTTTTGCTATTAGTCGAAATACTGCTTGTCAAAGGACCATTCTACCACATGATTCAGTCGGTTGTTAGACACAGTGTATTTAGCGGATCCCTAATTATGTGATGTCCTGCTTGGTACAATGCATTACGGAGAAGCATTAACCCTTTCCCAAACGACAAATTTTGGACTGGTCCAAATTGAAAGAGTTTGCAGACGACAATTTTAAATTTGATGAAAACGGCAGAAAGGTCTCAAAAAGGGTAGAAAACACTGTGGGAAAAGGAGAAATTGCTCGTTATGAGCAATTTCTCCTTTTCCCACAATGTTTTCAAAAGACTTGTACTGCAGACACGTGAAAACCAGGGCTTGTTTGGGAAAGGGTTAAGCTCCCTTTCCCAGGAGCATGGCTCATTTATTTATTTTAATTCATTAACCCTTCCATCCCTTACTCTGCTAAGCACGATATATTTATTACAAGATTTTAAAGGAAGGAAGGATATCGATCTATTATTTTTCAGAACGATGGAAATCATTTTGGAAAAAAAAAAGCAACTGCTTATTTTCCCTTCGCCCCCCCCCCCCCCCCCCCCCCAATACTGTCCGAAGCAGAGCCGCAAACAAGTCGTATTTGTACAGTTTAATTAGCCGAGGAAAATAATGGATGCGGCAACACTTTGAATGGTGTTTTACGCCACTTTCAACATTTTTCAGTTGTATCACGGCGAGAGCTCACATATTTATGTATTTCCTGGGTTCTACCAGTACTGGGCTAAGGTCCTGAAGTGTCTTGCCCAAGGACACTCTCACGAAAAACCCGGTGGATCAAGTGAGGCTCGACCCCGGGGCCCTCTCGGTCACAAGTCCTACACTTTACCACTGAGTCACGCAGGGCCTGTGGCAAAACTTGGCATGATCCAAAACAAGGGAATCAGCATGACGAATTATTCGAAATTATCTCAACAGATATTACTTTTATGACCATATTGTCACCTGAAGACCACTTGCAGACTTTTTTTTATGAGTAAAACTTGTAGGATTAGTGTTAAGTTGTGAGGGAGGACTTATTCCTTTCGCAATGATTGTATCATTAATACCCTGAAAAATATTGGCGGAGTTTGGAATCGAATCCCCCCCCCCCCCCCCCCCCATGGGTTTCAAGCCTTGTACGATACCGACTGAGCTACCGAGTCAGGTTCATTAAACAGGAAATTGAGACACAGGCAGTCTCATGACCGACCAAATAAGGCAAGCATAGCTTGATTGATTGATTGAATGGTATTTTAACGCCGTTTTCAACATTATTTCAGTTATATCGCGGCGGCCAGTGTACCTATCCATGCTTTCCTGGAGTTTCTTGTACCAGTACTACGCACAATATTCTTTCCAAGCCACTGGCTGCTTTTCCACCTAGCCATAGTCGAAACAATGGTCAGCGGTGAGAGAGGATTGATTGATTGATTGATTAATTGATTGTATGGTGTTAAAGCCGTTTTCAACATTATTTCAGTTATATTACGGCGGCCAGTGCACCTATCCATGCTTTCCTGGAGTTTCTATTACTAGTTCTCCACACAATATTCTTTCCAAGCCACTGGCTGCTTTTCCACATAACCATCGTCGAATCTATGGTCAGCGGTGAGAGGGGATGAATCCTCTCGCGATGACTATCATCAGTCCTCGGAAAGAAATTGGCCAAGCCGGGGATCGAACCAGCGACCTCCTGTTCTCAATTCCTGTACGCTATCGACTGAGCTATGGGGGCTTGGCAGGTGAGAGAGGAATGAATCCTGTCGCAATGACTATCATCAATCCTCGTAAATAAATTGGCCAAGCCGGGGATCGAACCAGCTACCTCCTGTTCTCAAGTCCTGTACGCTACCGACTGAGCTACGGGGGCTCGGCACATAGCTAATTGTATCAGGCAGTGTATACCCGGTATCATACGGCACGTTTACCGCCAGCCGTGACCATACCCACCGAACAATCTAAAATCTATTCTAAATTCTAGGACTAGCCATCTGATTGGCTGAGACAGTGCCACTCAGCCAATCAGATGGCTAGTCTTAGATGTTATAAAGTAAGACTATAACTAGAATGGTTAGAGGATGACCTTGACTTTCACTTTTGCAAAATCAAATCTTCCAGTGCCTAATAAATGCGCCATGCTCTGGCAAAAGGGGGCTTAATGCATCTCCGCGATGTATGCTACCAAGCAAGTCATCACATGATCATGAATCTATAAGCTCCATTTTGTCTAATAACCGATTGAATCATGAGGTAGACTGGTTCTTGGACTTGCAGAAAATGGAGCGATAGCAAAAGTTTCGGTCCAGGTCAGCCTGCGCGGTCCGCGACCAGGGTTCACACTTTTGGGCCCCTTTTTAAATTCGACCACTTTCGGCGGCTTCAAAAATTATTACAATCCAATGAACCTAAGAATGATTTTTATCTTATCGGCTTTACCAAACAAAGCCCACGGTATAGAGATCCAAGATCAGACTGCACGTTCTGTTTTACGCCTGTAACAGTGGAAGGATTAAGGGTTAAACCGCGGCAAAGGAGGATTAGCGAATAACACTAGGACAAAACAAATAGGAGACCACTCAAAACATATTATTTATATGAAAAATATCTTGTAATTTAATTACGTATTGTTTTACTAATCAATAGTCAGTATGTTACCATCAGTGCCCTCTCTTTATCTCTATTGATTTACTTCATTAGATATGATTTACTAATATAACAATGATTATTCAATGAATTTAATTGATTACTTCATTAGATCTGATTTAAAGATTTCAACCCTTTACCAAACAAACCCGTGTTTTAATGATCTTGGGGTAAAAAGACTTAAAAAAAAAAAAAAAAAGAACAGTAGAAAAAGGATAAAATGATGCTAACCATCATTTTCTTCTGTTTCCACAATGCTTCGTACCCTCTGAAAATCAAATAGTATTTTTTGAGCCATGTTTGATTTGTCTAGTAAAGTGTGAAATATTAGCTCTTACTCCGCTAAAGATCTGTCTTGGGGCGCATTTGATGACATCACCTCTATACCGGACTCATCTATTTCACCAGAAACCAAATTATAGCCCCTCTTTACACTGGCCGGACGAAAAAAAAAAATCCAAGATGTGGGTAAGAATATTTATGACAAGAGTCCTTTACGCAATCAAGCAATTAGTATTGATGGTTTCTTTTCATAGAACATGGCTGAAATGGTTTAGCCAATCAGAAGTTGTGTTACTTTCTAAAACTAGACTAAGACATTTCTTCTTTTTCCACAATGTTTTCTCTTTCTGACAGCAGTCCAATTCTCTGTGCCACACTGAAAGTGTAGGCTGCAAATGCTTTCAATTTAGACCAGTCTAAAATTTTGTCGTTTGGTAAAGAGTTAAAGCTATGAGGCAATACTAAGAAAAATCTACTCATAGACGTAACCTTACCTATAAGCTATTCATATAGGTCATAGCAGGTCGTGTTCAGTATGGGAAGGGTAAAATTAGAAACCTATACAGATTATAATATTTTAGTATTTATGTACCCATATCCATAAATTAAGCGTTAATTTATTGATATGACTTCATTCGTGACCATTCTGTATTAGGGTTAACTGATCCAACAATAATAAACCGTTAATTTCTTTAAATCTTATACGTGCCAGATTTATAAAGGATATTTTTTCAAATGGACACGGTAGGCAATGTTTTATGTGTATTTTCGCTCTTTTCTTCCTTCTCCTTAAAACAGAGACAGACAGACAGACAGACAGACAGACAAATACAGAGACAGAGAGACAGAGACAGGAAGAATATCTTAACATCATATGAATTAAAATTTCCCTTTTCGAAAAGGCTTAGCCACAACACCTCAAATATATGAGATATGCTTTGGCAAAAAGGGGCTTAATACATCTCTGTGATGCATCATACCAAGCATGTAATCACAGTATTAAAAATCCCTAAAACCCGTTTTGTGTAACAGCCCACTAAATCATGAGGTACACTGGTCCTTTGACATGCAGAAAACTGAGCAAAAGCAAAAAGTTTCGGCTCGAGTCAGCCTGCACGGAATGCGCAGGCTGACCTACGTCGATACTTTTTGCAGACGCATTAAGTCCCCTTTTCACAAAGCATGGTTCATATTTCTTAGAGTGAAGAAACAGTATTCGGCTATACGTTCTTCTTCTTTCCTTTCTTTCTCCCCTTCCCCCTTCTTCTTCTACCCCTTGTTCTTGTATTTTGCTGAAACTGACATTCGAAAGGCATGTAAATTGCTCACAGTATCATTATATCTACCGAACAAACCTTTATTGAATGTCAATTAAACGAATTTTACATTTTTACTATACATTAGCCCTTTTACTGCGAAGCCCGCGATAAATCCCCCTTTTTGCGGACACTGTAGATCAATATCAAACTGTACATAACTTACAATTTGATCTTGAACCCACACTGACCGACCGTGTAAACACTTTTCCAGAAAAAAAAAAAAAAAAAAGGGGGGGGGGGGTCTGAAATCGCAATATTAAGGTCTTCACTATTCGCAAAGAATACTCATTTATAAGCCATTTATTTCGATCTAGCAGCTTAACACTTTACCGTACAATCCCGAGTATTAACGACCCTGGCGGACAAGACTGGAATACACTGAGCAGCTACAGGTTGCACTGTTTGCTGAGTTGAGGACTGTCTCAATGAAACGTTATATATTACGAATGTACAGTTAAGAAATAGAGAATATATATATTTTTTTTTTTTGGTGAAAGATCGAAATTTATTTGACATCGTCGGTAGTATTTTCACGAGGTAGGGATAAATATGTAGGTTTCGCCGAAGTCTAATCACTATACATGTAATTCTTGTAGCGTTTTGAAGGCGTTCAAAATTCATCGCAAAATTAGTAAAGGGCGATTTATAGCAGCGGTATGGCAAACAGCATACATGCAGCCTACTTCCAACCAGTTGTAAATTTTCCGAAAGCCGTTTCTATTACTCGATAACGTATTAACAATGAACTTCACAGGTCTTAAAGTTTAACGATCCTGAGGAAAACGATTGTCTTTTTTTTTTTTTTTTTTAATTGTGGAAAAATGAGAAATATCCCTAATCCCACAATCTTTTTCTATCATATGAAAGACAAATCACATAAACTTTAGCAACAGTTGGCTCGTCGTCTGCGAACGCATTAGATTTGGACACGTCCAAAGTTTGTTGTTCGGTAAAAAGTACAGTCTTATGGATAAACATTACCATCTACGTCCACTAAACATTGTTAAAACGTTTGTACTATGTGATCTAATTTGCAGTAAATTTCATCTTATCACATATTTACCCTTGGTTATAGTGCAATACAACAGTTTACAATTTTACTTATCTTACACAAGTGAAACCATCAAATAATCTCGTATTTGGCGAAAGCTCTGTAATCATGTCTCATTTTCAAATCACTGCTGATACAGATTGATCTTTGAAATTTCTGAAATTGATAATCGTGACAAAGCTGCAAATTTCATAGCCTTGAGATTCAAAAGAAAATCATGATATACAGGTTTCGTTGGAACTAAATTTTCGTCCGTGATGTACACACCTGTCAAATAAACGTATAGGTTTCATGTTAATTTCAATACACATGTACATGTGGACCTTCGTTTTAACACATCATGAACTATACCCGTAATTCTTGATACACATTTATGTAATAAAAAGAATCTAACATTCATTGGCTTTTGAAGTAAAATACTATTAAATCTTCGACAAAAATGTTATCGAACTCACCAAAGACTTCTTAATAACATTTTTTCCTAGACTCGTTGAATAAAGTTTTATCGCAAATGCGAATGAAGTTTTACTTTATTCATAATGGTGCTTCCTGTCGCAAAAGGTTTGTACTTTGCAGAAATTAATAATTTTGTACACAAGTTTTATAAGTATTGTTGTTATTTCTTATCAAATAGCTGATCATTGCCATAAGCTACTTGCTTTTATTTCTTTCTTTTCAGTCATTCACAAAAACTAGGGAAGGTAAGTGTTTCCTTACCCCAACACAGTACCGGATTCTGGTCTGTCTGTACGAAAATTTACTCAGAAGTAATGAGCTAACTACGTGTTTCAACATAAAAAAAAAACTGACCTCTCCTTCTCGCGAACACTTATAGTTAGCTTGGATTGTTTTCATTTCGATCTATTTCCGCACAGGCTTATACTTTAATCCCAGGTAAAGCTCAAAGGAAAAGAAATTTATGAAATGGAAAAAAAAATCCTTTTTGAGCAATACGGAAAATATTGAAGGCTCAAAATGATTGCAATGCTAGAGTTTCTGACTATCTGCTATGTTGTCAATTTAACCCAACGCAACATAAGCTTACTTAGCCAAATAAAGGACACAAAAATGAAGAAATCACCACGGTCTAGTTTGATTCATATGGGAAACGTCTGTGGACTGTAAAGAAGCAACTATTCGCAATGCAAAAACTTATGTTTGTCTGAACTATAGTAAATTTAATCCTAAACCCACAAACGCACTCTAAGACTCACAATGTTAAACCATTTCTTACAACTAAGATAAAATACTCTTGTTAGTTGCGTCTTAGAAATCCAGTTGTCTAGAACTCGCGGCAGAATTTCTGTTTGTCTAGAGAGTTGTCAGTTCAAAACGCATTGATACCAAGCTGGCTTTTCTTTGACCTAAAATGTAATTACATGTAAAAGTGTTGTAAAAGTAACCGTGATAGAGGAAAAGCATATAAATAAAAGAAAAACATATATTTTCTGTTTTGAAAGGGACAGAATAATTGACTTAAAGGACTAGTTGCGTGTAAAAAGTACATTTTTCCACATACAATGTTTTCAAAGGCTATTTTTGCTTGGCCTAAGCAGGTCGTATTTGTATTTTAACCCATATAAATTCTGACTATTGCTAGACATTCTTAAAAGTAACTAATACCAGGCATAAAAAAACAAACTTGAAAGAAATGAATATGCCTGTCTTCAATCTCATGTAAAACATTGTGGGAAAACAACATGCATTTGTTTGTGACAACCAAAATGCTCGTCTAACCACAATGTTGTTCGAAAGCTATTCTGTATTAGCCACTTCACAACTCTGGTACCTGGTTAAACTGTCAATTGAAATGTTGTTGATAAGCCGACTTGATTGTACTATTTATGGTCTCTATGTGGTTTGAAATGTATTATACATAACCTTAATAATTTTCTTTTGTAAATGTTTTTCTTGTGTTTAAACCTACGGTTAGTACCAGGAAAAGAAAATTTCAAAAAAGTGTTATATCATGACAGCAGGTACTTCTTTTTGCCATAATGGTTTGAAAAGTGGGTTTCCACGTAACGCGACAGGGTCATATGCAGATAATTAAATCTAACTAATATTATTGTTGTGTTACAAGAGTGGTTCGAAAAATTCAAACAGTACGACAGAAACAAAGATGGGGTGATAGAGTGCTGGGAACTGAAGAGGTTTCTACAGATCATGGGTATGAACCCGACGGATATGGAAGTTAAAAAGATACTGAAAAACGAATTCCAGAAGACAGGTAGGTTACTAATGTAAAGTTCTTAACTCATGGGATCATCGTAATTTAACCGTTATCAAAAGATCCCGTGTTTTAATGACTCCCTAAAAGACGATTTTGGAAACATAATGGATATAGCAGAATCCTTTCCCACAACTATCCTAACCTTTCAAAGAAAAATTCCATAACTTTAGCAACATTTGTCGTCAGCATTTTTTTTTTTTTTTTTTCCAATATTGACGGTTTTTTTTATTTATTTATTTTTTTTTCGTACGGTAAAGCAGGATAGCAATGAATTTGTAATCACATAATTCTGGTTGCATGCTTGTTAGCGGCACTGGTCACCTGGGAATGTCCTTGACCAATCGCATTGCAGGACAGCAGCCGTGTGGTAGTGATACACAGAAGATGATGAGTAATTGCACCGTCGCTTAAATTAGTTTGAATGAAATACTGTTGTAATAGACATATAAACACAATGTTCATGTTGATATACCGTCCGTAACCTTGCACTGCGAGATGAATAAAATGGCAAGTTTAAGGCACATAGAACAGATCCAAGTTCAAGTCTGTTTTTGGAAAAAAAATATTTTTCTTTTTTTAAAGAAAATGTTACTCTAACTTTTGAACTCGCATAAAACATTGGTGATAACCACATGTAATTACTTTTCATGCACGCTTTTTAAAGACGTCTTAAAAGTCACAAAGGAGAGGTAACTGGAGGACTTATTAAAAGACACTCTTAAAGCAATGTTTTAGCGCTTTACCAAACAAAAAGAAACAGACAGACTTGTCAAAATTAAAAAAAAAAAAAAAAAACAAAAACAAAAAAAAAAAAAAAAAAACACACACACACATTTGAAGACAACAAATAAAAAAAACCCAAACAAACTCAAAACTTGAAATTTTCCCCACAAAGGGTAGAAAAAATGTGAAAAAAGTTTCTAGCATTTTCTCCTTTTGAAAACACTGTTGGAAAAGGAAAAAAAATGCTTGTAACCAGCATTTTCTCCTATTCCAACAATATTTTCAAAAGGCTTCTTTGTTATAGTCGTTAAAACCTGACATTATGTGCAAAAGGGGTTACGAGACATGTGCTTTTTATAATCAATAAGTTCAATTTTTCCCCAATGTCTTTGTAAGATTTCCTCTGCACTGGCACAAGTTTTACCGATGTGTTAATTATATTTACAGTTGTTAACCTTTAACTGATACTCATACATGTATGTTGACAATGTTGTTTTTCCTTTTAGAAACAGACATAATTAAATTTGACGAGTTCTACGAGTGGGTCGTAAAACAGCCAGATCCGTTGGGTGAATTGTACGATGCATTTAAAACATTCGACAAAGACGATAGTGGATTCTTGGACTTAGAAGAATTTAGAAGTATTTATTTACAGTTCTATTCCATTATTGTTTCACAATGGAAGAAGTACACAGCAAAGGCAGTTGAAGCACTATATTTTCCCTTGCATCACCTTTCAAACAATTCAAGGGTTTTACGTCCGGGGAGAAGCCAGTCTTCGAAAACATCACCGGAAAAGGAGAAATGCTGGTAAACAGCATTTTTTTTCCGTTCCCCGCGATGTTTTTTTACCTTCAACTCTTCGTAAATGGCACATGGCATCATGAGGCACATTTAATATTTCACCTAAAAATGCTTAAACTATGGAGAATAGAGGCTGAAATAAGCATGTTCTTTCATTTCTGAGCAATCTGTGGCGGTCATTGCTTTCCATGCGAAGAGCGTTGTTTAGATTTTTTTAATTTTGCATGGTTTAGAAATGATTTTTGTATCTAAATAAACGGATAGATAGATAAATAATTAATTAAATAAAACATGTATTGTCGTTTAAAATTCCGTAACTGCACCCCTCCTATTTTCTTTTAGGAAAAAATGGGTTGTAATTGCTTTATTATTTCGTAATCTTCTTTTGGTTTTCCCTATGTTTGTTTGTTCCAGAAATAATGAGCACTATGTCAGACGAAGATGAACTTAAGGAACTTTTTAGCTTTGTTGATGCTGACAATGACGGTAAAATAGCGTATAAAGGTGAGTGATTGTTTGTACAACTTTTAACGCAGTTTGCAACTTTATTTCAGTTGTATCGCAGCAGCTAATACACATATCCATGCTTCCCTATCGTTTCTTTTACAAATACTTTGAACTACATTCTTTCCAAGCCATCGGCTACTTTTCCACATAGCCATTGTTAAAACAATGATCAGCGGCGAGAGAGAAATGAATCCTGTTGCGATTGCTATCATTGATCATGAAGGTGAGCGAAACGAACAAAATCGAAATAGTTACTGAAAAGTCGTCCAACATTTGTTTTGTAGCCACCTGTTTTGTGGACAGTGTAGATCCCAAGAACATGCATTCTTTTTTGGTTTGGTATTGTTCTCTCTCTTTTTTTTTTTTTTTTTTTTTATTTTTCGATATTACAACCAAAGAGCCTCGAAACTGAAATATCTGTCCACAGCAAGGGCGTTATGTGTATCAGTACGCATCTTGAGTTTAGACATTATCGAACAAATGAATAACCTTTCTCAATCAGGAAAATAAAAACGAAATAATGCAATTTTAAAGGTACTGGTAATTTTGCAAGCATATCAAATAGCGGACAGTGTAGATTGCACTTGCTTTTTTTCTCGTAATCAAAGGTGCGCACACACTACAACGAATTGACCAAACCCGTGACCGCGTGTGAAGATATTTTGCATACGCAGCGGCAGACGCCAGCTCATCATGCTAAGTTCGTGAATGTACCTTCGCATCCTTCCCGTCTTTTGTTCAGATTATTTTTATGCATTCGTAAGATTAATGTAATTCGAAAGGTTTGTTCGTCCGTAGTACGATGATAGTTCGTGGCTGCTGGCATTCGCCCAACCAAATTCTTGTACGAATCCTGACGCATTACGAAACAAAATCACTGCATCCGGTGCCAGCGCTGGGCTGCCGTTGTTTTTAGTGAAAAATCTAGGCCGAAAAAGGACATAACAGTGTCAAACATATTTTGATGATTTGTTGAAAGAACCACAACTTTGAAATGATTTTGGGAAACAAGTGCACCAAATGTGACTATTATGCTGTATTCACAGCATTTGTTAACAAAACAGTTTGTATCATATATTGAGTTTCAACTCGGAAAGAAAACACTTCTCAACTTTTCTGTCCGTCCATTTGTCTGTTTCTATCTACTTTAGTCTATCATACAAATACACTGAAGACATATTCCATAAGTATCTCGGCGGTTGAGCAAAAAAGCATCTTTTACCAAACTGATCGCTGTAGGTCGCTTCAAGCTCCATTTAAGCTATATAAAATCTGTCATAAAAGAAGTCGATCGATAAGGTCTTAATCTATGTCGATCAAAAATTACATGTATACATATGTTATAACTGCACTGGGTTTTTCCTCCTATGTTTGTTATGTAGAGCAGAACACTTAATTATTCGAGTTTGCGAGGGGCACAGTAACTTGCCACTGCGAACGGGCAATCAATCTACAGATCAGGAACAGACTGCTCAGATCGTACTGCTTGAAATTTTGCCTTTCCAACATAATACCACGCGACCAGCAACGTAAGCTTGTTACGATCACTAGCTCCTTTTTCCGTGATACTTTTGTTTCAATATTGTATGGGTGATGCAGGTTAAAACCAAACTGTCTTTTCTTTCAGAATTTGTGGACATGTTCTGTGAGACGTAACTTGAAACCAGAAAGTGACCTACACAAACGTTTACAAAACAGTGTACCAATACAAGTGAATTTTTCAACATACGATGGATTATGTACAATGATTCAACCTACAACCAAACGACTTCGAGATAAAAAAAAAAAATGCGCGAAAGGAAAAAAAATCTGGTACTTTGCATTTTTCTCCTTTCCTCCCAGGATTTTTTACCCTTTCAAAGACAGTCCTGTCATTTGATTCACATTTCATCTGTCGTCTGCAAAATGCTTTCAATTTGGACAAGCTTTAAACTAAACGTTGTCGCCTGGTATAGGGATAAAGATTAAGGATGTCTCCTTTGGTGTTGAATAAAAAAAAAAAGTGTCGGATTTTATTATATGCCTATAAATGATCTGAGTAAAATACGGGCGTTATCTAACTTCACGATACAACTCGACGGTAAATATTTCCGTATCAGCATAATTGTGTACACGCACACAGACTACTTCTGTGTAATAACGTTCGGGACTTTCAGCCATAGACTCTCAGCCATAGACGTTCAGCTAGCATAACAAAGCTAGCATGACAAAGCATGAAAACCTCATTTATCAGAGTATTTAAAGATACATGTACAAGTACTTCGACTGTTATTTGTCATCTACCTTTTTAAAAATCGTTTTTATTCAGAACTTATTTTTGCCCGATATAAATGCCCATTACATAAACATGTGTTGTTTCGAAAGAGTATTTCCAAATGCTACTGTGCAGTACACTCGTGATTTCGGCATCACGATTAATAATCAGAAGCCTGACTCGCATCCAGCGTTGAAACGAAAAACAATGCACTGTTCTTGACAGTGACAGTGAATAACAACCACTGACTATAGTTAATCGTTGAAAGAGTATCGTCTGGTTAATGTTAAACCATTAGAACTTCAGGTAGAGCAGGTACAACCCATGCTTCGATTGTAGACTATTTCTGTAGGATGGCGCAGAGCCCCGAGTTTTAACGGCCCTGAAGAAGAATGCTTTTGAAAACATTGTGGGGACAGGAGAAAATGCTGGTTTCTCCTTTTCCCACAATATTTCCTACCCTTTCTGAGACGAATTTTGTTATTTGAGACACACTTGATTTATTGCCTGCCAACGTTTTCAATTTGGATAAGTGTAAAATGTTTTCGTTTCGTAAAGCGTTAAGCGTTTACAAGTGATGACATAACTATACTTTAATTACCCATTCTGTGTTTTTGTTTTCGACCTTTGTTTGTGTACAAGTGACACGGGACCGCCGTTTAGGTATACATTTTCAGTGTTTAAGAAATAGTTTTTAGCACCTGTTGTTGTTTATTTTCTTGTAGCGGCTCGAACAGCAACCGCCATTTTTAAATGCATCCTGATCTATGCAGACTTACCGTTATCTATGTAAATTCATCCGCCATTCATAAATATTGTACATATATGTACAATAAAATGTAGTTCTCTGATGTTTGGTTATTCGTATTGATTTTGTGATGTTTCTTTACACTTATAGTGGTGAGGTATATAATAAAAGGAATATTACAACAGTCTGCATTTCTGCGTGGTCGGATCATGTCTCATTGGGTGTGTAAAGAGATGCACATCGGATTCGACCTTCGGTCACATCCGATACGCACATCTTTACACACGCAATTCGACATGATCCGACCACTCAGAAATGCAGACCGTTGTGATATTCCGTATTTACAAATCATCTTTCTTTGCAATCTCGTTAAAATAAGCTTCCCTCTTTGTGAGGAGACAAATAAAAATCCTACTTTTGAAAGCGAAAGTATACCAACAGAAAGTAGAATTCTTGTTGACGTCAAATCTATTTTCAACCAAGAATTAATCACTTAACTATCGAGAAGTGTATATTATTTGAGTAAAGATAATTCCTGTTGGAATTTGCCTATGCACCTATTGCTAGAAAGAAGTCACTTAGCCTAGAAAGACCTGCCTGAAATATGCATTAAAAATCACCACATTCTGAGTAGGATTTGTTTGAACTGACAAGCAAAGAAACAGATCATGTACTGGACAACAACTTATCAAATGAACGTGCACCTATAAAGTCAACACCATTCCCTGATAGTGCCCTGACAGTAAAAACTATAAGTACCAACCGAAAAATACATCTCCTACTAAAAATAATATATCTCTTGAAAAGATAACAAAACTCGAAATAAAATCCCCAATCTTATCGTTTACAAACCAATAAAGTCATTCACTCATAGAAGCCCAGATGTCAATGTTAGAAAAAGGGCTTAAGTTCATTTCTAGCAGGCACAATGTTGGTAAAATGAAGCTTCTTGCGGATCTAGCGTATTGGGAAAGGCGCACATAAGGTTAGCTGAAGTTTTCTCCCAGAAGAATGATAAGGAAGTTACGCCACTAGAACAGGAGGAAAACCTCAGTCAAGAGACAGAGATTGTTTACACCACCATCAGGGAGAGACAGACACTTAGACTTGTATATTGAACTTGTGAAAAAATGATATTGTGGCAAACTTTGAAATAAAGTGGCAAACGAAATATTTCCAAGGATGAAAATGATGCTTATTATGAATGAGAAGGATATCATAATTAGGCCTGCAGACAAGGGTTCTGGCATAGTAATAGTGAATATGGATGACCATATAGAATCGTTACAAAAGGAAATGGGATGCAGCAGTTCATATCAGGAGACTGTTTCTGACGTGACTGAAGATGTACAGAAAAGAGTAGAACGAATGTTGTATCAGATGCATAAGAAGGGTATGATTTCGACTGACCTTAAACAATACCTAATTCCTTGGTATGACCAGCCAGGAAAGATTAAGGGAAACCCTAAACTACATAAACCTGATTTTCGTATAATAGTAGATAGTAAAGATACACCTACAGAAAAACTAGCAAACATTGCAGAGTATGAATTAAAGCAATTGGTTCAGAAATCATCTTCTTTTAAACGCCATGCATCAGATTTCGTCCGAAAACTGAAAAGTATTGATAAACCACCTCTAGATAACATCTTCTTGTTTTGCTTTGATGTCATTGAACTTAATCCATCTGTGCTACTTGAGGAAGGACTGAAACCCTGTGAGAACGCGCCAACAATGAGATCTAAACCACTCATAGCCACCGAAGGGGTGATGGAGATAATAAAAACTGTACTAGATAACAATATTTTTTTCAGGAGAAAAGAATCATATACAAGAGATGGTGTAGCTGTAGGTTCGAGACTCGGTAATAACTTTGCATGTACCTACGCGAGAAAGTGGGATGAAGCTTTGTTAACAGCACCAATCCAACCCGTCTTCTATAAGCCAAGCCCCCGTAGCTCAGTCGGTAGCGTACAAGACTTGAGAACAGGAGGTCGCAGGTTCGATCCCCGGCTTGGCCAATTTCTTTCCGAGGATTGATGATAGTCATCGCGACAGGATTCATTCCTCTCTCACTGCTGACCATTGTTTCGACGATGGTTATGTGGGAAAGCAGCCAGTGGCTTAGAAAGAATATTGTGCGGAGTACTGGTAAATGAAACTCCAGGAAAGCATGGATAGGAGCACTGGTCGCCGTGATATAACTGAAATAATATTGAAAACGGCGTTAAACACCATACAATCAATCAACCGTCTTCTATGAACTCTGTATTGATGATGGTTTTGGGGTGTGGACAGAGAGCGAGTCAGATCTAAAGGACTTTGCAGCTTTTGCAAATAGCATACACAAAAACATCAAAGAACTTAGATACGATAAATGGCAGATTGAGTTTCTGGAGATCGGTAAAGGACATATCAACACAGACCTATACATAAAACGAACAAACAACTATAGCTAAACAGTTCATCTAACCATCCCCCCGAGTACAAAGAAAGGATTGGCATATGGTCTTAGCCTCAGGATTGGCGAAATATGTGAGAGGGATGAAGACTACCACAGGCATAGAAGGAATCTGATAGTACATCTGAGAAAGCGGGGCTATAGTGATAAATCGATTCAGTCTTAACTGCAGAGAGTGGATAGATTAGACTGATCTGAATTGTTAAATAAATATAAAAGAGACAAAAGAGTTCCTCTAGTGATGACATATTCAAATCTCCTACCGAATGTTCATAAAATTGTAATAAAACACGTAAAAGTACTTTACCGCTCATATAAAATGAAATAAATTTTCAAGGACCTGCCCTTAATGGCATTTAAAAAGAGACATGAACCTGTGCGATGCTCTGATTCATGGGAAAACAAAATAAAGCCCAAATTTCGAAAATAGCCCAGATAAATTGTAAGCCAAAATGTGGAATGTGCAATCTGATCTACAGGGAGAAAATTCATGACACTGTGCACAAGCCCGTAACAGATGTTACCTTCTGTGCCGCAATGTCGTATATGTTATATTGTGCCCGGCATGCCAATCAGTTAAGTATGAGGGTGAAACTGAGCGGGAATTACAGGCTAGGATGACAGAGCATCTCTGGGACATGTATAGCGATCAATCTTTACTTCGGGATGAGATGTCACTCAGAGAAGGGTGCAGCTACAGCTGTTCTATTGAAATTACATGGACCGGAAACGGAAAGACAGGCAGTTAAAAAAAAAAAGGAATATAAATCCAGAAGTTAGCAAAGGTTCAACCAAATGGCTGCAATGTGAAGAACAGTTTTAGGACCCTATCAACAATTTGTCGCCAAACGACGCCATAGCGCTAAAAATCCATCACTATACCAAATGAAGTCATGTCGTCCAATCGAGGTCATCGAACGAACCCGTCCCGTATACGGCGGGTTCGCTGACATATATCGGAGACTTGGAAGCTCACCATCCATTTGTTTAAGATAAGTAGGTCTGGAATCCCAAAAGTAATTAACTTTTTGGCCCAAATTTTCAGGAGTCAACTGAAATTTCCTCGAGTAAAATAAATTGGGTTATTATGGAGAAGTAAAGATGACATTAGCACAATTTTGTAGGTTACTCATTCGTCCTGAAATTGTGAGACAGTTGTCACAATCGGGCATTTAAACTTAGTATAAAAACAATAGCTTAACTATTTACCAAAATAGCAAAATTTTAGATTCGTTCATATTTAAGGCATTTGCAGACAACAATTTAAATATTGCTGAATGACTGGCTTTGTCTTTTACAGCTTAGAACTTTGTGGAAAAGGAGAGAGAGAGAGAGAGAGAGAGAGAGAAAAAAAAAAAAAAAAATGTCACTTCCATTCAAGGTCCTCTTTCTTTTACTGAATGTCCAATAGCTTCTTCTTTAAACACTTGTTGCAATGCTAAAACTGACAAGGAGGCTTAATCGCCAACCTGCCCCGTCTAGTTTGTAGGTTGTTATAGATAGATATATTTTCAATATTTTCATTTTATAAAACAACCAGTTTTTTTCTCGTTGTTAAATGGAAATTTTAGCTTCCACTTATTGTTTAATACGGAGACTTGTGTAAATTCACTGTTTAAATTAATTATTAAATATGAAAAGACAGTTTGAAGTGCCCCCGATTAGACGGTGACAGGCTGACCCTTGTTATGTCATGGGTATTCGCGTTTTTTTTTTTTTTTTCCAGTGGTCTACTTTTCTTGTTCATTTCTTTTTTTTTTTTGGAAAAGTACTACCGCATGGTTAAACATGATTTTGCAAAATAGGGAAGTAGGTGCATGTTAACTCTAAAACCTCTCATTATACCCCAGATATTACCTTATCACGTTTTCATAAATGACTCGCCAGCTTGATTGGCTGTGACAGAGCCGTATGCGTTTTTCATATTTGATACCGATTGTGTTTAATAAAGCCCATACTTCTGCCTGATGCACTTGAGCTAATTTATATGAAGCTTTTCTGCTCTGTAACCGATATTATCATGCGTCAGTCTGATGTTTAGGCAGGCATTTTTGAGCGTTAAAAACACGTCATTTCAAATATTCGAGAGTCCAAATTAGGGGTCCCGGGTCAAATGTTAACCACCACCGTCACTGATTCGTGAAAATAATTGAATCGTGAAAACTATTGTGGTAAATTCATTGTGGTAAATTCTCATACGGAAATAACAAGAGTTCCAAAACGTGACAAATCAGTAACAAAAATCGCAATGTCTCGTGAATACAATGGCTTCCATACCGGTAATTCCGATTAAGACGTTCGAACGAATGAATCCCAAATGAATTTACACCCGTGTGGCGTAAACAAATACATGTACTTTAGACCCTATTTAAACTTGATAGCCATAGACAAGGTATGGCTGGTATTCTCACATACATGCACACCTTGAAGTCACTCACTCAAACAAACAACAGGCCCGACGAACCGACAAGAAAAGACCTACTGTCGATCCTCCATTAAAATCACTGGCCTCGGGCCGACGGATTGGCGTAAGTGTCGAACTCTGAACTTAGAATGATGAGCTTACGAACTTAAGCGTATTATGTCAGCGAGCGCCAAAATATCTCCGGGCGCTGGCATTCGGTCAGACTAAGCCCTCGTTTCCAACCACGCGTTTTTACCTGCGCGGGTGATGCGGATTTTCTCCGCGCGGAGAGCGAAAATAAACGGGCAAGTTAAATTTCATTGTCTCATTTCCAACCATGCGTTTTCACCGCGCGGCAAAAAGTCCATGCGGAAAAAAACCCAACATGTTTTTTTTTTACCGTACGGTAAAATATCCGCATACCCATATATGGAACGTGACGTCAGCAATGCTCTCTTATAAAATGATGTTTGTCTGTTTACATGCCGCTAAAAACATGACTGCCAAAGGTAGAATGCTAGCGTTGTCCATTAGTTCCTTGCACGACTGCCTCTTTTGTATCAGTGGTCCAACGTATCTAAGAACATGCTCCATCATTATTGATGTCAACCGAAAATACTTAAAGTACTGCTGGGTGTGTAACAGCAGCTCTTGTATTAAATTCGCTTACATTATTCGCCTATTTCTCTCTTGGAAAATTTCATGCAACCAATATCTATGCTTCCTCCTCCGATTTCTTCTAACTATCTTCTTTATAAACTCTATCATTAACTTATTATGCCTTTTCACCTACGGAGAAGGTTCAACAAATAGATGGCAGCCATGATGAAAAGTCAAAATTAAGAGATTACCGCGCAAGTTGTTGCTGCGGAATTCTAGATTAAAACGCAGGGTTGGAAATGGTCTACCGCGCGAGTCTTACCGTGCGCCAATTATTTGCGAGGGTAAAAACGTGTGGTTCGAAACGAGGGCTAATGTGATCCACCCGTCAATCAGCGATATCGTGATCGTTCTGTTTTTGTCCGATTTCGATACATGACAAGCAGATAAATTGCGACTTGAAATACAGGGTATAGACGATTTTTGTACCCTGCAGGGTACAGGGTATAGACGATTTTTATAAATCATGAACACGCTGAAACGAAATGAAACGTTCTTTTCATTAAAGTTAATCGACAGTGTGACAGTGTTTATCAAAATTAAGGCTGAGAATAATTGCATGCGTTGAAAATCAATCTTCGTGACTTAAATATATTTAGAAACGAACCAACTATTCAAACATATATATCTTAAGCATTTTAAACGCCGAAGGTGAATCTATACATAGTACAAATAGTGCTGCACCCCTTGTGTTTTACTGGGTCTCATTTTCTGGCGTGGGTGATATTAAATAGGGTGAAAATTAGAATCTAGCTGTTACATACACCAACAAACCAGTCTGTTACCTGTAAACTGACCTGAACTGAGGTATCCTTTGACCTCATCGTAGCGGCCACTGATCGAGCTGTTTCAACATCTTGTGAGAGGTATGAGACGAAGGCTGCAAGCTGTTCTGCAAGCTCTGAGCGGAAGTACGCAATAGTGACTGATTTTGTGTGCCCATTCTCTGCAGGTCACTTTCAACCTGTCGTAAGTTTTATTTCGAAATTAAATTCCCAGTTGTAACAAAATTGAAAAGCTTCTCGTTTTTCTTAAATTTGAAAGCGTTCTCCAGGGATGTATTCTTTCAGTTACACTTTTTAGTGTAAAGATTAACAATATTATTATCAAATCTGTATGTCCTGGTCTGGAATGCTTTCTTTATGTAGACGACTTCTGCATTTGCTACAGGTCAAAGCACATGCATACTATTGAAAGACAGCTTCAGCAAGCCTTGAACAACTTAAGCACATGGTCTGATGAAAACGGATTTAAGTTTTCCAAAACAGAAACTAAGTGTATGCATTTTTGTAATTCACGAATATTTCATCTCGACCCAGAACTGACATTAGATGGTATTCGTATAGAAGTCAAATTTCTAGGCCTTTTATTAGACTCTAAGCTGTCGTTCATTCCTCACATCAATTACTTGAGCAATAAATGTCAGAAAGCTCTCAATCTTTTACGTGTAGTTTCCAGTATGGACTGGGGAGCAGATAAAAAAGTGTTATTGCGACTTTATAGGTCGCTTGTAAGATCAAAGTTGGATTACGGTTGCGCTGTGTAAGGATCGACATGTCAGTCATACTTGCGCAAACTTGATACTATTCATAATCAAGGCTTGCGTCTTGTACTAGGCGCATTTAGGACTTCTCCAATAAATAGTGTGTATGCAGAAGCAAACGAGCCTTCCCTAAATCTTAGGCTAAAGAAACTGTCAATGCAGTACTATATAAAGCTGAAGTCAAACCCTGAAAATCCTACTCATAAAGTTGTATTTGAACCTCTGTATAAAGACGATTTTTTAAAGAAAGAAAATGTAATACCTCCTTTCAGTCTCCGGTGTGAAGCTGACATTCGAAGTCTTGGCTTAGACCTTGATGACATAGCGGAGCAGAAGATTACAGATGTGCCTTTATGGACTTCCAATAGTCCAACATTCGTATATGATCTAGCATCATACAAAGAGTCAACAACAGATCCTACTGTTTTTAAAAACAAATATCTCGAAATTAAAAGACAATTCTACAATTATGAACATATTTATACAGACGGTTCAAAAGAAGGTGACAGGGTTGCCGCTGCTGCTGTGCCGGACGGCGAACTACACCAGTTTCGTCTTCCAGATAAGTCTTCAATTTTTTCTGCAGAGCTAAAAGCTATAGACCTTGCTCTTGATCATATAGAGGAAGACGGTTACTGGCGTTACATCATTTTTACCGATTCACTCTCTGCCATGCAAGCACTTGAGCATGAGAAGACTGATAATGCAATTATTGTTAAACTTTTAGATAAGCTCACTGATATCTGTGAAACTACTGGCATTGTTTTCTCATGAGAAGACTGGTAATGCAATTATTGTTAATCTTTTAGATAATCTCTCTGACATCTGTGAAACTACTGACATTGTTTTCTGTTTGATCCCCAGCCACATTGGTATCAGTGGTAATGAAGAGGCAGATAGAGCTGCCAAGGAGGCATTGTCACTTGATATTTTTCTTTTCAAAGTCCCTTTTACCGATTTTAAACCTTCAATTAATACTTTTATTCAATCTGTATGGGATACTTCTTGGAACGACCCACTAAATCGTCACAATAAACTTTTCTGTATTAAGCCAACTCTTGGACAATGGCAGCCGGGCTCAAGGCCTTGTCGCCGCAAAGAAATTGTTTTGGCCCGTCTGCGTATCGGTCATACGCATCTTCCGCACTCCTATCTCCTAATCAAAGTACTGAAAGTACTGACAGACTAGCGAATTTGATTGATTGACTGATTGTATGGTGTTTAACCCTATTTTCAACATTATTTTAGTTATATAGCGGTGGCCAGTGCACATCTCCATGCTTTCCTGGAGTATCTTTTACCAGTACTCCGCACGATATTCTTTCCAAGCCACTGGCTGCTTTCCCACATAACCACCGTCGAAGCTTGAGAGAGGAATGAATCCTGTTGCAATGACTATCATCAATCCTCGCAAAGAAATTGGCCGAGCCGGGAATCGAACCAGCTACCTCCTGTTCTCATGTCCTGTATGCTACCGACTGAGCTACTAGGGCTAGGCATGCTATTGGTTGACTATCATCCAGTTGAAGTTTATCCCTTAACCTGCTAGAAAAATTAAATGAAACTTTCAAGCCAATGGTAAACACCCGAATATTGCTATTTCGAAGTTACATTTTGGAGAAAATATATCCTCTTATCGGACAGTGTAGATCCAAGAAAAGACTGCTGTTCTGTGCAGTCTGATCTTAATACACACTGTCCACAATAGGTCACTGAGTCGCGGTGGTGCTGGTAAAAGAAACTCAAGGAAAGCATGGATAGGTGGATTGGCCTTCATGAGATCACCGAAATAATGTTGAAAACGGCGTTAAATACCATACAATCAATAAGTCAGTATCCAATAGTGCAAGATGTAGTGAACTATTTAACTCTTTACAAAACGAAATTCAAAACTGTTATAGACCACAAATTAAATGTGGCTGAATTGATGAAACCTGATTCCAAAAGGGCAGAAAACAACGTGGGAAAAGGAGAAAATGCCGGTTTACAAGGGATTCTTCACCAGTGTCATTAAAACTCCGGATTGTGTGGTAAAGAGTTAATATTCTAAACGTAAAAAAAAACAGTTTAACATAACAGTTTAACTGTACACAATGATCTAAATAATGAATGACTGAAGGAATGATAAGGGTTCCCTGTCCAGTGAGAATTAATGCAGCTGGGATTTGCTACAAGTTACCTAGTTGTATCTATTTTTAGATTCACTCATAATGTTACAGTGGTGTAGGAATAACTGATAATAGCCTGCTTTGTATAGGTCACTGAATTTACATATAAGCAAAGATCTTTTACCTTATAAATGACATCTTGTTTAGTCTATTACTTTGTAAGAAGACATGTTCAAATTGGAGTGGTAGAGATTTAGTGGTTTTTGTCAAAATTGTCATATATAACAGAATTAGGATTTCTAATAGAAAGAAGTATTTTACTGTGAGGCAGTATTTGGCAACCGTGGGTTTTTTTGTTTACTTTGACTCTGGGTCAGTCATGACGCCCATAGACTAGCTTCGCTAGTCTAAAAAGAGAGGAGGCGTCGCAATGCATCCCGCCGTGCTCTACTCCTTTCACCGTCAAGCATATATTAACTGAGTGCGTTGACTTAGCGCAAATACGCGATAAATACTACAAAGTAGACATCATGAGTCTTTTATTTAATACTGTGAAGATTGAATCATTACTTGAATACTTCAAAGAGGCAAATCTTTTCAGAAAAAATCGGTGTTTTATCTTCCTTGTTACATTCTAACTTAACTCGTTTTAAGAGCTTTTTGGGCCTTTGTTATTATTTTTATCCGTTAAACGTCACTTATGCGTACTTTTTACTGTTTACCCATATAGTTTTATACATTTCTGACTCAATACTTCACTGTATCGTTTTTCACCTTCGTATATGCGCCCAATATGACCTCAGCTGTTGACGGGCCATAAAACTTCATTCATTCATTCATTCAATTTGAAAGCAATATCTAAGCAAAACATTCCTACTTACCATGAAGTCAAGGGTACCTCAGTTTAGTTCATTTCATAGGCAAGAGACTGTTGGTGTATGCAGAAGCCGGATTCTAATTATTTGCCCATTTTATATCATTCACGTCAGAAAATCAAACCCAGTAAAAAGCACAGGGGGTGCAAAACGTTTTTTACTATGTATATATAAATGCCAAGTGTTAATCTCAATATTGTACCAGACTAAAATGAATCGGCCATATCTAAAGCATTTGCGTATGACGATAAAAGTGGCTCATATTATGGTAATTGTCTGTGA
The DNA here is from genome assembly GCA_945859785.2 of Tridacna gigas. NCBI lineage: Eukaryota > Metazoa > Mollusca > Bivalvia > Cardiida > Cardiidae > Tridacna > Tridacna gigas. The sequence continues at coordinate 37,663,291 of OX244029.2, forward strand.
GAGGGTAGAAACATGGAAAATCATGGATCATTAGAGAAAATGCTAGGTACCATTATTTTTCAGCTTTTCCTATCTTTTCAATACTTCTGTTCTCCGAGTCATTTAAACACGGGACTGTTTACCAAAAGCCATGGACAGATATACAACTGAAATCGGCCTTACAGACCTAATAATTTTACTTTACAAGCCGTAATTACCCGGTTATTATGACTCCTGCCCATCCCTCTCTCGCATTCCCTCCCTGCCTGTCGATCCTCTCTCTCAGTGCCTCCTTTCCTGTCCATCCCTCTCTCTCATTCCCTCAGTACCGAAAGAGTCCCTCCCTTCCTGCCATCTCTCTCTCTCTCTCATTCCCTCCTTACCTGTCCATCCCTCTCTCTCATTCCCCCCACCTTTCGATTCCTCTTCTCAGTTCTTCCCTTCCTGTCCATCCCTCTCTCTCAGTCCCTCGGTACCTGTCCATTCTTCTCTCTCATTCTTTCCCCCCTACCTGTCGATCCCTTTCTTTCAGTCCCTCCCTATCTTTCATCTCTCTCTCTCTCTCTCTCTCTCTCGCTCTCTCTCTCTCTCTCTCTCTCTGTGCGTGGCTCTCTCTCTCACATTCCCTACTCTCCCAGTCCTTCCCTACGTGTTCATCACTCCCTCTCAGTCCCTCCCTACCTGTTCATCCCAATCTCTCAGTTTCTCCCTACCTGTTCATCCCTCTCTCTTTCTGTGTCCCTCCCTACCTCTCCGTCCCTCTCTCTGTATCCTCTCCCCACTTGTTAGCTCACCTGAGCACAAGGTGCTCAAGGGGAGCTATTAGGATCACTCAGTGTCCGTCGTCCGTCGTTCGTCGTGCGTCGTCAACAATTCTTTAAACATCATCTCCTCCTAAACCACTGGGCCAATTTGGACCAAACTTGGCAGAAATGTTCCTTGGGAGGTCCTCTTTAAAAATTGTTCACAAAATTTGATTCCATCAAAAACTCTGGTTGCCATGGCAACGAAATGGAATTTTCTAAGAAATTCTTTAAAAATCTTCTCCTCTGAAACCGCTGGTCAGATTAAAAAAAAAAAATTCACAGAGATGTTCCTTGGGTGACCCTTTTCAAAAAGTGTTCGAGAAATTTTGATACGTCAAGAAACATGGCTCTGGTGAATGGGGGCTACTTGCACTATACAGAAATGAAGAAATTCTTAAAAATTCTTCTTCTCTGAAACGGCCGGTCAGATTTTGAAATAATTTCACAGAGATGTTCCTTGGGTGACCCTTTTCCAAAATTGTTCGCGAAATTTTGATCCTTCAAGAAACATGGCTCTGGTGAATGGGGGCTACTTGCACTATACGGCCATGAAGAAATTCTTAAAAGTTCTTCTTCTCTGGAACCGCTGGTCAGATTTTGAAATAATTTCACAGGAATGTTCCTTGGGTGACCCTTTTCAAAACGTGTTCGAGAAATTTTGAATTGTCGAAAAAGATGGCTCTGGTGACTGGGGGCTACTTGCACTATATGGAAATGAAGAAATTCTTAAAAATTCTTCTTCTCTGAAACAGCTGGTCAGATTTTGAAATAATTTCACAGAGATGTTCCTTGGGTGACCCTTTTCAAAAACTGTTCGCGAAATTTTGATCCGTCAAGAAACATGGCTCTGGTGAATGGGGGCTACTTGCACTATATGGAAATGAAGAAATTCTTAAAAATTCTTCTTCTCTGAAACGGCTGGTCAGATTTTGAAATAATTTCACAGAGATGTTCCTTGGGTGACCCTTTTCAAAAACTGTTTGCGAAATTTTGATCTGTCAAGAAACATGGCTTTGGTGACTGGGGGCTACTTGCACTATACGGCCATGAAGAAATTCTTAAAAGTTCTTTTTCTCTGAAACGGCTGGTCAGATTTTGAAATAATTTCACAGAAATGTTCCTTTGGTGACCTTTTTCAAAAATTGTTTGCAAAATTTTGATCTGTCAAGAAACATGTCTCTGGTGGTGGGGGCTATTTGCACCATAGGGACATGAAGAGGAATTTCTTAATTCTTCTTCTCTGTGTCTGGAATGGCTGGTCAGATTTTGAAATAATTTCACAGAAATGTTCCTAGGGTGACCTTTTTAAAAATTGTTAGGATAATTTTTGTCAGTCGAAAAACAACAGCCAATTGTTGGCACCTGCATCTGGTGCTCTTTTTTGACTTATGTTATTTAGCTCACTGGAGCACAAAGTGCTCATGGTGAACTATTGTGATCGTGCTGTGTCCAGTGTCCGTCGTGCGGTATGCGTCGTCTGTCGTCAACTTTTTACCTTGTGTACGCTCTAGAGGCCACATTTTCGATCCGATCCTCATGAAACTTGGTCAGAATGTTTGTCTTGATAAAATCTGGGACAAGTTTGAAATTGGGTCATGTGGGGTCAAAAACTAGGTCACTAGGTCAAATCTTAGAAAAACCTTTTGTGCGCTCTAGAGTGACCCTGGAGTGAAATTTCGCCTATTGACTCAGGTGAGCGATCCAGGGCCATCATGGCCCTCTTGTTCATATCTCTCTCAGTCCCTCCCTTCCTGTCCATTCCTCTCAGTCCCTCCCTACCCGTGCATCCCTCTCCCTCAGTCCCTACATACCTGTTGATCCCTCTCCCTCAGTCCCTCCCTACCTTTCGATGCTTCCCCCTGTGCCTCTACTAGTCCATCCCTGTCTCTCTCAGTCCCTCCCTACCTGTTCATCCCTTTCTTCCATTCCTTCCTTTTCCACTCTTTTCAACATTTTTCTCTCTCTCTCTCTCTATCTCACGCCCTTTAAAGCTCTCTGAACAATTTCGGAAGGGTAAAATGCTTTCTCTCTGTATCCCCTACTCTTCCTTAATACCTGTACAGTGTTACACTCTTCCTTAATACCTGTATAATGTTACACTGAAAAAAATAAAAACGATCAAATACAATGACACAAGTTATCCATTGATATCCCAAAATGCAGGAATCCCCTAAACAAGTATACTGCGGCAGGATTGATGAGTCACTCCGACAGGATTCATTCCTCTCTCAACGCTGAACAATAGACCCTGTTTAGGAAAGCATATTGTGTCTGTTATAATGTGTAGAAATATGGGTCCCTATAAACTAAGAAACGGAACCGAAACGAAACACAACGAAACGAAACGCAACAAAACTGAACGAAACGCAACGAAAGGAAATGAAACGAAACAGAACCATACCCAACGAAACGAAATAGAACGAAACGAAACGAAATAGAACGAAGTCTAGCAAAGTGATTTTTATTTTACTATTTTTTCTCAATTTATCGCATCTTTTGTATCATTTCTTATTGCTTTATCCCACGTTTTATGTGGAGAGCACACAGAAACATTTGCTGAAAGTGTCATCTTATTTGTGGTTTGCGGGTTTGAAAATCTAGTCAGAATCAGAATTAATTGATCTAAACGACAATCCTTTACCAGGACCTATGTTTCGGAAAGTTGCGCAAACTCCAACATATTTGATGCAAGATTTTGGATGGAAAAGAAATTTTATTTTCTTTCTATTCTGTTCTTCTTTCATTTCGGTACCGAGCCCCTGTAACTCAGTTGGTAGCGTACAGGACTTGAGAACAGAGGGTCACTGGTTCGATCCCCGGCTCGGCCAATTTCTTTCCGAGGATTGATGACAGTCATTGCTACAGGATTCACTCCTCTCTCACCGCTGACCATCGCCGATGGTTACGTGCGTAAGCAGCCGGTGGCTTGAAAAGAATATTGTGCATATTACTGGCAAAAGAAACTCCATGAAAACATGGATAGGTGCACTGGCCGCCGCTAAATACTAAATACTAAACAGAAATAAAGTTGAAAGAAAGTTAAGAGTAAAGAGATAATCAGCGCACACGTACTTTCGCATTTTTATAACGAAGGTCTTTTCTGTCGAATTATGGACTGTAAGAAGACTTTGGGTTTTTCTTCTGACAACCTATAATCTGAAATGTTAAAGTGCTTTTCACAACTATAGATGTTTTTGCGGCAAGTGAAGATCTTTGATCAATACTGTCTCCTTTGCTGAAACTTTTAAATGACAGCAACCTTGAAATCGCACTTAATTTGATTGTATTTCTTCACTGAAAATGTCATATGGGTTAATTCGGCCCTCTAAAAGTTAAACGAGTGGAACTGCTTCATTGCTATTCTGGCCTGTTTCTGACTAGGGGTTAAAGACTGAGTGAAAATCGTTAGGAAAAATTGCTGTTCAGGTGGTTTTAAAATCACCTCCAAAGATTTTTTTTACATACTGACCCTCTCCCCCGCGCCCCCCTCAAAAAAAAAACCTTTTGAGACGTACATACACACGTAATGTATACACGTGTGGCAATTTTTAAAACCTTTATAGTTCGAAAAAATGGTCAGATAATCCCTAGCCAAAAGACCTGTCGGATATTTAAGGCAAAGTCCGAGTTTCGGTGCATGTAATGGATGGACATATCCGGTCCACGTATAGATCAGAAATATCAATGCCAAGACTGAAAGGAAATTTACCAGAAAGAGTCGTAGGCATGTTGGTGCATTCGAGCAAGCAGTCAGCCGCCTTCTTTGGCGATATGTGCAAACCTGGAGTACAAATGACTTACATGTAGCAGCAGACCACGCGTCACGACTCGAGCCTATGACCAATATATCGTAAATCAATACCTACGAGACCTACGAACAACAGTTACAGCCGTTGTTAGCCCGGGAACAGTTTAGCTGCTATCAGATTTTAATATTTACTTTTTTGCATTAATTGCAATTAATAGGAAGGTGATTAAAAAAATGATGTAGGTTTTACTTCTGCTTTTTTTTCGTTTCGTTCTATTTCGTTTCGTTAAGCCTGGTTTTGTTTTGTTTCGTTCCGTTTTGTTTCGTTCCGTTTCGTTTCGGTTCCGTTTCTAAGTTTAAAGGGAACCGTAGAAATAGGGGATAAAATAAACTCTAGGAACGCATACAAAAGGTGCACGGGTCGCCGTCAATTTAACAAACTAATATTTCAAGTAGCGTTAAACATAAAGAAATGGCAAAAATGTATAAAACCTTTCGTTACGTATCATATATCATACATTTCCGATGTTATCTGGTTGAGTCGCCTGGTTGCGTAGCAACCAGGCTCTCATTGTTATCATCCTGGTCTGTGGGGTGACGTAAGCATACCTCCGCGCTTGTACTGCTTCCTATCCCAAGTTCCGGTTTACGAGATAAAACATAGTTTTCTAATTATTCGGTAAACAACCCATTTTTTTCTCTTGTAAATACTTTACAATTGTGCCTTTGTGATAATGAATATGTCTATCAAAACTGAGCTATTTAACGGTTCAAACCTTTGAAACAATCATTTCGTCTACAACGGTACACGATAGCCTATCGCTTACACAGACATCATCTCTAAAATTAGCGCATTATCCAAAAATAGCAGTCGTGACCTAAAGTTTGCGGACACGCTGAAACATACTCTTCGACTACAAGCGTATTTACTACGGCACGGTTCTATTTGTGGACGATTCTGAGTGAAAACTGTTTGATAATTACCCATTAGAAGTACACTCTGAATCTTACAGTTTGTCCTTAATTGTAAGTCTTATTTTAATTCAACACTCAACCTATGATCGGAAAGAGGTAGGCGATACTGAGTTACCATAGAAGCTTTCAATGGAGATTTTTCCCAACAGTAGGCTAGTTTTTTAAACAAGTATATCGACTTGGAATGGTTGCGTTGCCTTCGTAGACATTCTTCCACGTTGCTTCTTCACAGCTTTTTATTCTAGATTTTAAATACTTTGCACTCCACTCTATCTCAAATATAATTGAACAGATCAATGTTAACCCACTCGAACAAGAAGTTCTTTATTGGAGTGTTTGTAATCTTGTAAAGGGTTGTTGTAAAGGGTAATAGAGCGAATCGCAAACATTTAGTTTACACCAAAGCAACATACATGTAGATCTCTACAATTTTCAACTGGTGTGGAAGCAAGACTAATTCCTGGGACGTTATAAAACGCAGACAAAGCTAAACGGCTGATGATCATGCTAATTTTGCTATTGGGTTATTGTTTTTCTTGAGCTGTAGCAGCCACATTCTTAAAGTCCATTGTGGACAAAACTTGAACCCGGACAACAGCAAAAACAATTATTTCCAATTACTGAGTCAAATATCTGTGTGTGCTCCAGAGGCTACATTTCAGTCCAATGATGATGAAATTGCCCAGCTGTTTGTCTAAATAATATTTTTGACTAAATTGAATGTAGGTCATCTGGGGTTAAAAGAAAAAGGTTGTCACTAGGTCAAATCAGACGAAACCTTAATAGTGCTATAGACTCCATTTATGTCTTTGTCAGACTGCTTAGATTAGATATGGGCGAGTTGCTAAAGGGCATTTTTTGGTCTAAAATTATGTCATAGATCCTATACCAGAAGACAAAGTTCAGTTGAGTTCCATACTAATGTTGCCTAAATGGTCCTCTTGTAAAATTGTTCAAGTGGTTCTGCTCTGTTTCTATAAACTTCACAGAAGCTTCAGAACTTAGTAGTATCATTTCAAAATCACCGCCTCTGAAACTTTAAGCAATCATACCCAAATTTCATATCCAGTATCCTGTATTTGGAAGGGGCAATTATTCAAGTTAACCAATATATATATAACCACATGGTACAATTTAGAAAATTTGTGTCATACAAAAACAACTTGTTCTAAATCTGGAGATAAAATGTATGCCCTATTCTACTGAAATTATTTAGAATGTTTGTTTTAGTAATATGTGTAAGAATTAAGGTATACATGTAAATTAAGTCACCCAGATTCTGCGCTAGAAAAACATTTTTATCAACCTAGAAGCCTAATTTTTATCCACATTCTTTACATTTTTAAGCTAGGGAGGAGCTGTAAATATTGGTCGAACTTCAACAGTTATTATGCCCCACCAAATTTCGGGGTGTGGTGGGGATGTAGTTTTCATGTTATCTGTCCGTTCGTCCGTCCGATCTTCCGTCCATCCAGACAGATATATTCTAAAATCGTTGACAAAAGTTAATGAAACCTCATACATGTGTTCCTCATGATAGCCCGCCGATATACTTTTTTTAAATGTAATGCCTTGTCATGGAAAAAGGAGGCTTCATGTCTTCCGGTCTGCTTGTTTTTTCTTTTCATTTTGTTTTTGTTTTTAATGTTTTGTCATGAAAAAAAGGGGCTTGATGTATATTTCCGTTGTGGACCAATATCTCTTTAACTACCAGACAAAATTTTATGAAACTTCATATTTATATCGTTTATCATAAGCCACAGACAATCAGTATTTGTTTTTATTTAAGGAAATGCCGTGTCATGGAAAAAGGGGGCTTAATGTACATTTTCACCAATAACAAAAAAGGCCATTTATGTGCAAAATACAATATACCTCTTATAATTATGTTTCTATCAAAAAGCTTTTCTTTTCGGTGGTGGATATCATTTCAACAAAATGACTTGCTTTGTATTGATTGTACCTTTTGAAAACCGTTTTTTAAATGAAGTCACCCGAGGTGAAAGACTTTAAACTTTTTAAAGCTGTTCGTGGTGCCTAAATTTTTTATTCTCACCACATTTTTTTTTCTCTCATGTAAATTATAATATTAATGTTTATAATTTTAGAATGACAACTCAGAAATATGCTTGCATATAATACTGTCTTATGCTAAGTTATTTTGTATCTTGAATGCGTTTAATAGATTTGAACAAAAAAGGGTGAAAACTTCTAAACCATTACCCTCCAGGCGACTCTCAGGACTATCAATCCTTTGATTTTAGTATTGTTTTCATCGAGGATATCTGCAGTTTTTCTTTAGATTGTACAAGACTTTAGTCATTACCATGTATTCAATACGCTAGCTATCAATACTCCACTTTACAAAAGAATTATGTTCTTTGTTCTATCAGACACTAAATGGATAATATCAGAGATAAATAACCATCTGCATTTGTATACACTCTAGGTGTGAAACAGCTTATGTCGTTTTCAGTCAATGTAAGAAACGAGAATGACTGTCTTTGTACTGCACTAGGCCCTCTCAGCCTTTATCCTGCCAAAAAAGTGAAATGAAACTTAAGCCGATAGTAAAAACCCAAATTTGCTAGTTCAAAGGTAATGTATGGGCAAAGGTATCGCCTTATCGGACAGTGTAAATCTCAGATCAGACTGCACGTTCTATCCAGTGTGATCTTGATCTACACTGTCCGCAAAAAATCTTTGAATCGTGCAAAGCAGCCTAAGGGTATAATAAATACAGGCTTGTCAGTTGAAAACATTTGAAAAAAAAAACTCAATGTAGTCCAATTGGGGCAAAGTGAGGGAATTATCTTTGATAAGGTAGAAAACATTTAAAAAAAAAAGGGGGGGGGGGGCGGGAGGGGATGAAGAAAAGAAGAAGAAAATGCAATACCTGCCGTGTGGCGCAAACGAAGTAATTTGACCCTTCAAGTGTAGAACCGAAAACATGGAAAAAAAAAAAGATTCCACGGAGGGAGTAGAAACATGTGATCGTTCTGTGGGTTGGAAAAAAAAAATCACCGAGTTACCCGTTTTATGTGAGACACTGATTACACGAGGGGTGTAGTAATGCTTCAACATTAGATTGTCTATCGAAAAGAGTAGATCAAGATCAGACAGCAAGGACGTCGAGGCTGATCTACTTTTCTCGCGGAGGACGTCCAATTTCGCGATACGCTGGGAGCAATTTAATTTTTTACAAGACGATGTTACATATGGTTATTTCTGTAAAGTACTGATGCGTTAATTTACAGATAAAAGCTAAACCATCATGTTCACTCATCCGTTTGATAGCTAGTCGAGTAATACTGACGTACAGAAGTCAAACTAAAGGATTTTTATACATGTAAATACATACCTTTTGGAGGCTTTTAATACTTTGTAAGTATATTATTTATAAGTTTTCTTGACTGTTTTTAATCAAGAAAGTTGTTTTGTGACTTTTTATGGACAATAATACTAAAGTTAGACCACACAGAACTGATCTGTAATCTTGAATCTGCGAGTCCGATCCTGTGAGAGATGTTGTGGCGAACAGGTTTTCACCCTTTCATGCAAGTGCATATATTCTCCTTTGGCTGAAAGAAAATGCAATCAATTCAAACTCATTTTTTTAATCCTATTGAATCGATTGAACGAAGCGGACAGTATAGATCCCAGATCCGACTGCAAGTTCTGTGCAGTCTGATCTAGATCTATGCCGTCCGCCGCAAGAAGCTTGTTTTCGAAGTGGCGCTGAACGGGTTAATTCCTTACCAGACAACGATATTTTAGACAAGCCCAGATTAAAAAAAAAAATAATAATAATAAGCCATGCTCTGTGAGAATGGGGTTTAATGCATCTGCAAACAGTGTCGATTCAGATCAGCTTGCGCAGTCCGCGCAGGCTGACCATAGTCGAAACTTTTTGCTGTTTGTCAATTTTTCACATGTCAAAAATGCAGTTTACCTCATGATTCATTTGGTTGTGAGACAGAATTGATTTTATGGATGCACAGTTATATGGCCTGCGCGAAATGAGACCTTCGGACATTTGCGTAAAGTGTCGTCTCGGATTAGCCTGCGCAGTCCGCGCAGGCTAATCTGAGACGGCACTTTACGAATACATAAAATTTTTTTCCTACAGCAGACTTTCGTGAAACAGAAAATCGCACAAAAACGGGAAGTGTTGTCTCAGATTAGTCACAGACTGCACAGGCTGATCTGGGACGACCATGACACTTTTACGCATATGTCCGAAGGCCCTTTTTCGTGTATTTCACGCCATATAATGATTTGTTAGGTATAATGCATCACGGAGATTCATTAAACCCTTATTTGCCAGAGTATAGCTCTGACCGAAAGGTAAATGTGCCTAAAATAGATCCAACAGCATTTATTTAAAAGGATAGAAAACAGTGGGGATTAGATGAACATTTTGTTTAAAACGGTGTTAAAGTGAAAAACAATACCAAAGTATTACGATGTCACAGTTTTGTTCGCTTGGAAAACTCTCCACTTACTGAACAGAGTAGATTGAAAATCAGACTGCAAGTTTTCTGCAGGCCGGTCTTGATCTACACTGTCCGCTCAGCAAGAATACCTGTACTGGGTAATTGGGTCCAAAGTCATGCCCACTAGACGTAAACGACTTAAATCACCCCGCTGCAGATGACTGAGAACATCCTCGAGAAAGATTTTATATTATCAACTTAACCGTTAAAGATACATCCTTACATGCAGAGAGGAAAAAGCTGTTAAAACCTGAAATTGTGTAGAATAGCTCAGAATTTGGTCAGCTGGTTCACATGAATTCCCAATATATATGGTGTAAAGGATAGAGAAACTCAAGGTCCTGATTTAAAACCGGAAACGGCAACAGCGTTTTCCTTGAACACTGGGAAAAAAATGAAATGCATTTTTTATCCGTCGTAATCTGTGCAACCTTGCAGCCGTCAGGACAACATATGACATGAAGGTACAAGAATTATTATAGTTTCATAAAATAGGCTATAAACTGGCTGAAAACGAATATAGATGTATCTTGAAGAATGAAATAAGTTGAATTAAAGTTTTAAGTGAAAATGGTTCTGGTGATTTCGTCCATAGCATTAAAGAAATGCCGGGAAAGCATCTGTGCACTCATAAGACGCCTTGTTTCAGTCAAGTGTATCAAAACTAAGTATTGAGCCATGCTATGTAAAAAGGGTGCTAAAAACAGCCTGACCTGAGCCGAAACTTTTTGCTTATGATAAATTTTCTGCATGTCAAAGGGCCAGTGTAGTCTCAATAATAAGACATTTACGGTGCTTGTTTTCTTATCTGTACATTTACTGTGCAACGCACCGTCTCAAGTCCATAGTGAAGTTTCCGGCAGCTACAGCGCTGTACTTTCTGTTTCATCGGTTTAATCTGTTTTGAGGCGAAATGCAATTATTTTTAGTGACACACATGAACAAGGACAAATTATTACGCGTTTCATTTTTCTAAAGCGCTTGTAAAGGTGGTTTATAACATGTAAAACTCGAAAAAAAAAAAACCCACGAAATTTATCGTGTTTGGCGGCCATTTTGTGTCTATTTAACACTTAAGCTGCTGAATAAATAAAACGCAAATTTCTACTCAATACTAAAAGCCGAAACACTGCGGTTTCAAAATTGATTTCACAAGAAAGAAAATACCGCATCGGACGGTGTAGATCAACGATCAGACTGCACGTTCTGTGCAGTCTGATCTTGATCTACACTGTCCGCAAAAGGTCAGTGGGTCGCGATTAGCAGCTTAAGGGTTAAGGGAAAATAAACACCTCGTGTAATTGATGAATTTAACTGTTCTTTCTTATGTTTAGCATTTAAATTGAACATATTTGTATTTGAAACGAAGGATTATTGAATATGCAAGCAGCAGGTATATTTAAATTCTAGTTTTGTCGTCGATTTGACACAATATGAGAGTTTATACATGAGCACAAAATCTGTGCGGAAATTCCAACTTTTTTTTTTTTAAACGATTGTCTCTGTACCCGGCGGCGACCCATCAAAAACTAAAATAGCATTCGGGGATAGTTATCTGTAGAAAGAACCAGTTTACCTCATGAGTGATTCAGTCCGCTGTTATACAAAACGGATTTTATGCATCTGTAATATTGTTATAACTTGCTTGGTATGATAGAACTGATTTTAACGTTGCAACAGATGCATTAGGCCCCTTTTCTCAGAGCTTGGCTCATCATTGTTTATGAATATGGTCTCAGAACTGAAACCTCCACTCAGTCCTCGTCCCCTACGCTCCGCCCCCAAAGTTTTCTGACATACACTATTGTTGAGATTTTGGTGATTTTTCCACTGATAGTTGTACTCGTGCTCTTTTGAAATATTCGAATTTGAAATACCGCTATTTCATTGTTATTGGATTCATTACGTTTCCTTTGTATGCTTGTTTAGTAACCATTATACCTGGGTCATGCTCTGGAAAAAGGGGTCTTAAAGCATCTCCGTGATGAGTGATACCTATCAAGCCATCACATAATTATGGATCCATAAAGTACCTTTTGTCTAACAATCGACTGAATCAAAGGGTAGACTGGTCCTTTGACTTACAGAAAATTGACCAATAGCGAAAAGTTTCGGTCCAAGTCAGCCTGCGCGGACTACGCAGGCTGACCTGAGTCGATACTTTTCGCAGATGCATTAAGCCTCCTCTTCACAGAGCATAGTTCACCTCTTTTTGTTCGGCTATTTGGTGATTACTATTTGGTATTAAACTTAGCTCTATGCTTGTTTCATTTCATGATTTTTACTTCCCGCCCCTTTTGTGTGTGTGTTTCCTCCAAGCTTTTTTTTCCCACCAATCACCGTTTCTTTGTTTAGTGATAGCTATTTCTTTGTTAGTCAAATAGTTGATAGTCCTTCTGTTTAGTGATTACCATTCTTTATTTGTTTATTTAGTGCCAACAAAATGGATTATACAAATGGTTATAGTTCGACGCAAAATTGTATCGCTGGTGACAGATTTCGTCCATCATTTTTGGACACACCCTATCCGAAGAACAAGACTGCCATTGACTACATATTTGTCAATCAAAGCAAACTTGATGTACTGATGAAAACAAAAGTAATGGACTTTGAGCCGGCTACTGCGGATGGTGAGAACTAATTTTCTTAATAATAATAATAAAAAAATCTGTTCTCCAACGTCCCAACCTTTGTTTTTTGGTAAACTTATGCATCAGACTGATAATGAATATGACAGGTTTTGACAGGGCAGATAATGACCAAACTGTAGAATCCTCAGTCTAGTCTAAACTGGCCCGTTGTAGATATACACATTACAACTTGCAAAGGGTATTGTGACGTTGCTTTTCATTGGGCTACATGTATATCACAGAATAGCCAATCAGAGCAGCATAAAGATTTCCAGTTTGGCTGTAGAGGTGACCTTGCAATTCTTTGCACAATCTGAAATTGGTAATTGAAATTAAAAAAGAATATTAGCGGACATAAACATAAAAGGCGATAGCAAAAAGGTCAAAAATGTCGGAAAATCTACTGCTCTGGACGTGAGAGTGACCTCTGAATCTCTGTTAGTCTAGGGCCATGGCTGTTCTAAAATCAAAGCGCTGACGCACTGAAGGCAGCGGGTTTGTGCCAGCTACAGATCTTATTACTTTCTTTGCACAGGTTTCCTTTATACTTGACTTGAAGTAAAAAGGTGCCTTAATCGATCTGCAAACAGTATAGACTTAGGTCAGCCTGTGCAGGCAGTCAGTCTGTGCAGTCTTCACAGGCTGACCTGGGCTGAAACTTTTCGCCATTGGTCCATTTTCTGTACAACGAAGGGTCGGTCTATGGATCAATAATTATTTATGTCTTGCTTGGTATAATCCATCACGAGGATGCAAGAAGCCCCCTTTTGCCAAAGCACAGCTCATTTGTTTGTGGCTAAAATAAAGATAAAATCTAGTACATGAGCACAGGCAGAAAACAAGACTTGAATAAATGATATTAATCCTTTCCAAAACAATCCCAAGTTTTTATGACCCTGTGGAAGAGGCCTTTAAAGACATTTGTGGAAATGGAGAAAGTGCTTCTAACCAATGTTTTCTATTATATCAATCCGTAACATTTATGAAATTCTTGAAAGGTATCTTAAAGTACTGAAAACCAGTCTTAGTATAATTTTGAGGTTTTACACCTCAAAATCCTTGTAGGCCAAATAATGTGCTTTATAAAAGTTTTGCCGATCCCTTTTAAGGAGTTTGTAGCTCAAAGACTTGAAGTTGGTACCGCTGGTTATAATTTCCAGCATGGTCTTCTTTCTGATCCACTTATCATTTATGCCATGTTGTTATTCAGTGCATGACCTTAAGGAAATAGCCAAGAAACGCATGCATAGGTACACTGGCAGCTGTTATGACCCAAGCTGTTTAAATTTCATTAACTGCTAATAAATTATACTGAAAGAAGCCATCTGCAGACAAAAATTGAAACATGGCTCAAAAACAGTGTACATCTTTGATAGGGTAGAAAACATTGTTGGAAAAGGAGAAAATGCTGCTTACCAGCATTTTCGCCCATTCCTACAATGTTTGTAAAAAGTTATGTTCTAAGGGTCGTTAAAACTTGAGATTGTGTTGTACAAGTAAATGCATAATATAATTTGCAGTTATAACTACTTTTAACTCTTTACCACTCAATGCCGACTTCTAACAACCTTGAGAAAAAAGCCTTGTGAAAACAGTCTGGGAAAGGAGAAAATGCTGGGAACCAGCATTTTCTCTATTATCCACAATGTTTTCTATCCTATAAAATAAAACTTGTACCATTTGAGCCACAATGAAATTGTCGTCTGCAAATGCTTTCAGTTTGAACACAGCTGAAATTTTGCCGTCTGCCAAAGGCTTAATGGGTGACTTTTCGTGTAACATCGCCTGTCATAGCCGAATCCGTACGACTTTGGCGATAAAAGGCGATGTTACACGAATCCCATTACGATGCCCTATGCTCAAAATTCATCATGCAAACAAACACCGACAAGAAAAAGTCGATGCAAAGAATCAAAGTCGCCGCAAATTTTTTTATTTAATGCTTCAAGAAAGCCAGGGCAAATAAGTAAATGTCAGTTTTCATCAGCAGATTTTTTAACACATTATGAAATTGATGTGACTGTGAATCTATATCAAAAGTTGTCTTCTGTTACAGTATCTAATACCCTCGCATAGCGCTCTCTGAACTCTTTTCCAAACGAAAAATATCAGACTCTTCCAAATTCAAAGAGTTGACAGACGACAATTTAAAAAGCTGCAAAAATGGTAGAAAATTCGCTAGTAGTGGGGGGGAAAAGTATTTGTTAAAGGAGAAATTGCTTATAACGAGTAATTTCTCCTTATCCAACATGTTTTTCCAAAAGAATTTGACAGCGCACGTGATAACCCGCGTTTGTTTGGGAAAGTGTTGAAAACAGGGCCAAGTTACTAAAATGTTAATGTCCTAGGATAGTATGATTCAAGAGAACGTAAGTTTGCAAGGCATGCTTTAAATTTAAACAAGTCTAAAACTATACTGTTTGGTGAACGCTGTTAATAAAGAATATTGGTTTTGCATTGCGATTTATGAACAACACAGCGAAAAACTGGTCTCTCTCCAGATTTTTTCCAACAAAGTACATATAAATTTATCTAGAACTTGGTGAGAAATAAACAAAAGCGTTCTAAACAATCTTTGTTTTAAAAACTAAACTTAGAAAGAAGTAACCAATAATGGTTAGATACAATCATAACCATCATACTCGTTCTTCGGCGGAATTTAACACAATTTCAGCAATGTACAATTTTAGCGGTGGTCATTCAACAAAAAACACAAATAGTAGGAAAAACTAGCTACTAAATAATCAAAATGATAATTAAACCTGTGTACGAAATGACGAAAGTGGATACGAAATGACCAACTGGATACGAAATGACCAAAATAGAAAGTATAGGTAGGTACGAAATGACCAAAATCGTATCTACTTAATGACCTAGGTACGAAATTAACTAGGTACGAAATGACTGGAAACCTGTACAGCCTTGACCAATGGAAACAAGGCATTTATTTGGATGAGTCCATTTCTCGCGAATAGCGAAAATAAAAGTAATACTTGGGCGGATTTTTTGATGTTGTAAGTATTAACAGAGCAAAAATAGTATCGTACTGTATATACTTCGTAGTTTAAGAATGAATTAAAAAGCCAGTTTAAGGCGAAGTAGAAAGATTCCTTGTTAACCTTAACACCCCTATAAAAAAGAAATTCTCATTGTCCATGTCCTAACTCGAAAAACTATTAAAAATATAGTCGCGCGCTTCTGCGCGGCGACTAATAAAAACTTTTGCTCTGAAAATATTTTCTTTTGCACTTTTTCGGTCTATGTAGATACCGACGCCCTCTTTCCGTTTCTATTCTACAGTAACATTACGGATGAACTCGTAAGGTGTAAGGCAGTTTTGAAAGGGTGTCGTCTGCGCGAGTAGCGCGTATTTATACATGATCGTTTGTGTATTCATGGAGGAACTATTTAGTCAAGTGTAGGAATCAAGTTTTGTTTACCTCGCGTATCCAGGAAAAAGCTGCCGGATGCAAGAATTCTCGACCTAGATAAATATCGTAAGCGTTGAAAATCAGTAACTCATACCTGGGGACTATGACAGCGGGTTTCACCCGCTGCCAACTAGACGGGCAGAATTCGGCCCGTTTTTAGTAGCCTGTACCGATCCCTATACATTTGGTGTATCAGGGGAGGTAACCTATCTAAGTCTAGTCTTGAATCACCATGTCCGGAATTTGGCGGCATTTTCTGATATAAATAATTGAACTGACAATTGTTGGTACATTCTTATTGTTAAAAATGTGTATTGGATTCATCTGTTAGAAAAGAAATCACTTACCGACATAACTGTTGTTTATTGTTTAACATATTCCTTTTTTTACTAAAATGTTTTGACGATGGCTGTATGTAAAAAGCAGCCAGTGGCTTGGAACGAATATTGTGCGTAGTACAGGTAAAAACTCCAGGAAAGCATGGATGGGTGTACTGGTCACCGCGGTATAACTGAAATGGTGTTGAAAACGGCTTGAAACACCATACAGTCAATCAATTATTAATTAAAAGTTTTACCGACACCTGCCAAAAGGTACTTTCAGCGCAAAAGTTTGACCTCGTTCGAGCCTAAATTTAGACCGTAAACTGAGCAAATTTGATGATTGTGCATGTTTAATATGCCTATATCCCTTTTGAAAAAACGTCAGAAACTCTTGTATTTGTGAACCTGCCAAGTAATATCATTTTTATGTCATTTGTGTCCACCATCTTTCGCAGCTGTGCACCGTCGGCACAGTAGCATATCTTTGACCGTAGTTCTGATAATTGTTGGACCCATCCTGAGTTGAGCATTGGTTTGTGGGACGCTTCTTCGTCTAACATGGGCCAGCTCAACCAAGATATTCTCTATACATGTGTGAGCTGTATACCGTCCTGCAGTAAACGTAAGCGCTTCCGGTTCCTATTATAGTGTACTGACTCAGGATGAAGGCTTTATTTTGGTACATCGTCAGATTGTGACGTATCGGCGCTGACCAGACGGACACATTTCACGGCAGACTTGTTATGTTTACTGGAAACAATTTTGGTTGCACATTCAACACATACATAATATCATCTTCAAGCGAAAATAATCCACAAACTGATTCCGAATCTACCAAGAAAGGAAGGTGTATCATTGTTGACAGTAACTCGGAGTAGTCTTACTCCTACTAAACACAGCTTACAGACTCTTTTAACTACATACGTATTTGTTGCATACATTTGTATAGCTGTGTCTACGCAATACTTATGTGTTATGCTTATGTCATAAACTTGCATTATGCATGTCGTAAACATTAACCCTTTTCCAAACGACAAATTTATGACCGGTCCAAATTGAAAGAGTCTGCAGGCGACAATTTTAAATTTGATGAAAACGGCAGAAAGTTTTCAAAAAGGGTAGAAAACACTGTGGGAAAAGGAGAAATTGCTCGAGCAATTTCTCCTTTTCCCACAGTGTTTTCAAAAGACTTGTACTGCAGACACGTGAAAACCAGGGTTTGTTTGGGAAAGGGTTAATTTGATTGTAATGGGTTGATTGATGTATTTCTGATGATCAAATAATCTTTAAGAATTATATGTTTAAATCGGTCTCATTCATAGACATGAACGAGTAGGTTTTGGACCCTTATTTTGATAGTTAATTCACGGGATTCCGTCAATTGATAAACAGAATTTGATAGTCGTTGACTTTTGCGATAACATTTTATTAAACTCGTCCAGAAGCATGTTATTAAGCTGGCAAAAAGCTCACATGATAACATTTTTCAAGACTCGTTTAATAATTTTTTTCCTCAAAAGTCAACTCATGCCAGATCCTATATTTCTCAATTTGGAAACCGTTATCTTTGATAAGGGAAAAATATCTAGATCTAGATTTAGTCCAAAATCCACAAAACAACTGAGTAACTAACTATTTGACATTGATAACTATTTAGATCTTCCACCATTAGAGAAAGCAATAATCCCGCTGCATGAGGACAGAGTCAAACAGATGATACTGAAGCCTGTCCGACTGTTCCCTGACCCTTTTCGAGGAGGCCAACATAAAATTGCTCTTTGTGAGCTCTTCGAGGACGACCAGCCCTCTAGTACGTAGAGGTCAATTCCTTTTCACGGTAGGAGTAAAATCTAAGAGGAACTTAAAGGATAAAGGGTGACTTTATAACCGAGCCGTGCTCTGACAAAAAGGGCTTTAATACATTTTAGTGAGGAATGATACCAAGGTAGTCATTATACAATCATTGATCTATAAAATCCATTTTGTATAACAACCGACTGAATCATGAGGTACACTGGTCCTTTGACATGCAGAAAATTGACCATTGGCAAAAAGTATCGACCCAGGTCAGCCTGCGCGGACTGCGCAGGCTGACCTGGATCGACACTTTTTGCAGATGCAGTAAGCCCCCTTTTCACAGAGCATGACTCAACTTTAATTTTCACCAGATGATAGAATTTTAGACTTTTCAACTTTGTACCTATTCGTCATTAAACCCTCCCCCTACCCACTAAAAAAAACCTGCTTCATCAAGACAAGGTATGAACCTTAAGTACACGATAAATGACTAAAGAAATCAACCCGCCATGAAATATTTGAAAGCATTTGCAGACGACAAGTTGAAATATTCAAAGAATTGTATTTGTGCAGACTTATCTACTATAAAGTCCTATTTCGAGAACTTCTATCAATTAGTTTGCTAAAAGTATGCGTATCCCTAGATTCCGACGTGATATTCTTATGCACGTTTCCACTTGTTAATTGGTAATCCGCCGCCGCAAAGCGAAAGAGGATTATAGAAATGGCCTTCGTCCGTTTGTTCGTCCGTGACATTGTTTTTGTCTGCTCCGTAAATCCTGTTCAGCCCCTGGCCTGATTTTTAAGATATTTCACACATGTGTGTACCTCGATGAGACGATGTGCAGACGGGAGGTTTCAGATGTCAGGCTTGAACTTTAAGGTCAAAGCAGGATGGGGCAAAGGTCACATGCTCATAAATTGTGTCCACTCCATATCTTTTGGGCCCGGTTTCAGGAAAGAACTTAAGTATCTCATTTTGCTCAGATCCACTTACGAACTCAGTTTCTGGCTTACGTTGACTTCATTGTTTGAGACGCATTTCACTAACATTAATAGACTCCAGTAATGTTCTCAAATCCTGAGTCGACACAAAGTCTCTCAATCAACTTAGCAAGACAAACAACGTTAACCCAGTTAACACATTTAAGTCTGTTACTTTGCTTAACTGAGTCTGAAACGTCCTATCACATTCCAGTGCCAAAGGTCAAGATAACTGCATGGGTCAAGGCTCCCATGCAGAATGCATAGCTCAACCATGCAGGCTCAAGGTCAAGGTCCTATCTGAGGGTCAAATACTTCAGTCTTCAATTTCGTGTCAGCTCCATATCTTATTCAACTTTGTTTAGGATTTTCAGGAAAAAAAAAAAACTTAAGTATTTGCCTCAGTAAGATGATAGGCAGAGCCCATGATTAATATTTACCTTGAGTCAAATGTTTGGGATTACATGTATATGGGTGGCCTTCAACTGTCTCCTTCTGTATGTCTATCTTTCTGTCCAAAACACTTTTTGTGGCTTCATGTCTGCTGAGCCCTTTCAAAGATTCTCATTTGACTAACGTTCGCTCTTTTCGAATGGAATAATTATGATGCTGTTAGGACTAGATTATTTAATACAAGATCAGCCTGTGGTAATATTGATCTTGAGATGCTATTCTTTGGGAAAAGTAATCTACTATATCGTAACAATGAGAAAATTTTTCTTGAGGTTCAAAGCTTTATTAAGGATATGAATTCTAGAATAACAATTTTGTATCTATTTTTATACAATTTTAGCAAGAAAAATGAAGCTCTTTAAAAATGGAACAGATTAATATTCGTACCGTATAGGAGTCTTTTAAGAACACTCTATTACCTTGCTTCTTCCATTACCTTATCTTTCCCCCTCCTCTTCCTGTACTTCTCAGTCTAACTCTTCACGTTCTCCCGTTAAAACATGTCTCTTCTCTATACCTATTTA
This sequence comes from Tridacna gigas, assembly GCA_945859785.2. Taxonomy (NCBI): domain Eukaryota; kingdom Metazoa; phylum Mollusca; class Bivalvia; order Cardiida; family Cardiidae; genus Tridacna; species Tridacna gigas. The sequence continues at coordinate 37,683,437 of OX244029.2, forward strand.
GTTATTATTTTTTTCCTCTCACTGTTTAGTATTAGCTTAAATGGCTTGTACTCGTTCGAGCCAGCAGTTTGGAGAAGAACACTATAAGCTCTACTTTCGTTCTGATCCATTTTGCAGAAAAATGTTGAATTATTTGTAAATTAATTAAATTATTAAATTAATATGTACATTTCATAAGAATATGCAAATGAAAAATGCGTAAAATATACTAACCACTTTCGTAATAAAATTGCTTTTTTTGCAATAAAAATTTCCATTTCGCTATACTCCATAGCAAACTTGAAAATTTTATCACAAAAAGCCGTTTTATTACAAGAGTTATTCTAACAAAGCTGTCCTTCAGCCTGCCATCTTGGTAACGTTTCTTTTATTATCAAATACGAATGTCAAAACATTTTGACAAAAGGTGAAATTTCTCCGTTTCTTTTATTATCAAATACGGATGTCAAAACATTTTGACAAAAGGTGAAAATTTCTCCCATGAGAGTGTTCTGCTGCAAGATAAACAATACAGTACACCGGTATTTTGCATAATTTTGTAAATGACTGTAGTATTTCAAAATGTCTATTGAATGACACAGAAGGTCATCTGCAGGAGGTGCAGATCTAAATAAAGGATTACTATTGTTTATTTTGGTCTGAAATGAAAAGGAGTTCTGCTCTGAAAAAGGGAATTTAATTCACCAGAGGTCTGCGCAGTTTGACCTGGATCGAAACATTTTGCTGACAACTTTCTGCAATTCAAAGGACCATCCTACGTAGTGCATCATACCGTGCAAGTCATCATATAATTAAGGGTCCATAATGTCTATTTAGTCTAACAATCGACCGGATCTGGAGATATAGAGGATATTTGCTTTTTTCGTGAAAACATTACCGATGATGTTCACTCGATGAAATAAATTTCGATCTCCTCTCGAAAAAATATTACCAATGATGTTCACTCGATGAAATAAATTTCCATCTTTCACCGAAAAAAACAAATATTCTATTTATTTCATGCTTCTAACGCCTTTTTTTGTCAAGACTTCTATAAAAATCAGTACAAACTCCCCGTGGTCGGTATTCTCACTGGTCGTACCCGTGTAATATCGAAAAATATTTTCACCGCTATTTCTCGATATCCCACCGGAAAGCATGAAATAAAAAATGGTCCTTTGTCATGCAGATAATTTACAAGTAGCAACACGTTTCGACCTATGTCAGCCCGCTTGGACTGTGCAGACTGTGCAACTACATTAAGCTCTCTTTTCACGGAGTATGGCTCACATTGTTATGCTGTACAGGGATACAAAACTGCACAAGCAGCGAATTAAGAGCAGCACAATTATAAGGTCGAAATTCATTGCTATTTTATTTCTATAATCCATGAAAAATAGCATGTTTGTGTCCTGTTAATGATCAAATTCAGAATTACTTGTAGAGCTCAACACCCGACATATGCTACGCGTATTCATGGAGAGAGAAAATTTAGATAGTCAGGACCCATGGATTGGTTTCGAACAAGAGTTCTTCCTCGAGGACCAGAACGGAGAAATTATTGGATCTGACATCGATTTAGCAAGTAAAACAAATTTTTACCTCATAACGTCTTGTAGAAGGCTTTTTCGCCTCGCAGCTGTCCACATTTTATATTATGGTGATAAAAGAAGAAATTATTCCTAACGACCGAGTTCTTCCTCAATTTTCATGTGTAAGCAAGTATTTAATGTTGCTAATCCCTATTTCAAACGGGCGTTTTTTCAAGTCGGTCATTGCACTATTGTTTGAGGAACTAACAAAATCAACCTTCAGACCTATTTACTTTACAGGCTTATTTTAGACCCGGTTCATGTGAGCAAAGTGACAAATGTCTGTACGAAAGGAAAATATCTTTTTCACAGTTTTTTTTTTTCATTCCAAATCGACCTCCACCCCACCCACAACTTATTCAAAAGCTGTCAACTGTTGAGTCTGTAAAGCAATGGGCCAAGACCATATTTAATCTGCGTTGATTTCAAAACTTAACATGTTTAATAATTCCTGTAGCTATTCACATTTTCCAAAGTGCGAATTTTACACACGAATAACTTATTATAGTTGTCTAACTACATTAACACTTAGGCTGCTAAGCGCGACTCACTGACCTTTTGCGGACGGTGCAGATCAAGATCAGACGTGCAGTCTGATCTTGGATCTACAATGTCCGATAAGGAGATACTTTTTCTCCATAAATTAAGTTTGAAATAACACTATCGGCTTGAAAGTTCCATTTAACCCTTTCCCAAACAAGCCCTGGTTTTCACGTGTCTGCAGTACAAGTCTTTTGAAAACACTGTGGGAAAAGGAGAAATTGCTCATAACTTTTGGCGGTTTACTACCCTTTTTGAGAACTTTCTACCATTTTCATCAAATTTAAAATTGTCGTCTGCAAACTCTTACAATTTGGACCAGTCTAAAATTTATCGTTTGGGAAAGGGTTAAGTTATTTAGCAGGATAAGAGTTAATACTTTTAGAGATTTTTCAGTACAGCCATAGTGTTTATGAGTGAATGACTACAGATTTATGTGCTCTATCAGACATGCGTATTTGAGCAATGCTCTGGCAAAAGGGGGCTTAATGCATAACCGTGGTGCATCATACCAAGCAAGACATCACATAAGTAGGGATCCATTTTGTCTAACAAGCGACTGTATCATAACGTAGACCGGTCCTTTGACATACAGGAAATTGACCAGTTGCGGAAAGTTTCTGCCCAGGTCAGCCTGCGCGGACTGCGCAGGCTGACCTGGATCGATACTTTTCGCAGATGCATTAAGCACCCTTTTCACAGAGCATGACTCATTTTTTCTGTATCTTACCCTTCATCTTGCACGCGCAATAAAGAACAATAGCTACCTATTCGTCATTAAACCCTACCCCCACCCACTAAAAAAAGCCTGCTTCATCAAGACAAGGTATGAACCTTAAGTACACGATAAATGACTAAAGACGTCAACCCGCCATGAAATATATAACAGTTTCCTGTTTTCCTGAAGGACTCATACACTCAGCAAAACTTCTTAACGCCACTTTTATTTCTCCTACAAAATTTATTAAGTAAGAAATAGGTAAATAGAAACATACTGTAACATATATATTGGCATTAGCTATGGTATTGTAATGAATTTTTTTTCACATCCGCCAATAGAAGGCATGTCTTTTTAATTACAGGGAAAACACATCGGTTGCGCATGTGTTAAAAAGAGAAGCTTAAATTAATGAGATTTTGTCAGAAATAAGATAAAAAAAAAAACATCACACTGTACAATTATTCTGCAAAAAATCAAACCAAATGAGATGTCTCTTTTCTGGACAGTGACAGTGAAAAATTGGTCTACGGGGAATTACAACTTGGAAGTGATGGTTTAGAAATTGTGTTGAGTGGATTCATTAAAATGTCGGTAAATGGCCTCAGCTCTCAATACAAAATAAAATATCAACGAATTCCTTTTTTTCTATAGGTTTTAACAGCAAACTGAACTATGGTCCTTCAGCAGGCTTAGAACGACAGATCGCGGAACAACATATGAAGGCATGCATGCTGGCTGGCTTAAGCATATATGGAATGGTCAAAGAAACGCATTTTGGACAGGTGATGTCTTTAAAATGCACAGCAGCAAAGCTTTGATGAAGGGGCGCAAAGAATTCCTAAACCATTCTGTCCGACGCCTGATAACTATCTATGACTATATATATCCGTCACTTTTCTGAACTCTTTCGGCGTCAAATAAACAAACTCGGCTTCTTTTGATGGCTGTAAATAGAATCCACTGAGTCTCCGGAAGATTTTTATTATATAGGCTTGACCAAAGAAGCGGAAGGTATAGATCAAAGATCAGACTGCACGTTCTGTGCAGTCTGATCTTGATCTATGCCGTCCGCAAAAGTCCCTGTTTTCGCCTATGGCGCTGAAAGGGTTACGTATGAATTAAATCTTGTTTTATTGATACATCTGTGAGAAGGAAAAACACTCGGTATACTCACAATAATAAGTCTGAATGAACATCTAAATTCCAGTTATCCAGTGGAACGAATTTTCGAGAACTTTCAATATGCATCAATGGGGGAAAAAATTATCTGCGGATCTCATATAGTTGTCATACACAGGTAAATGAGATCACTGCTCGTATGCGCAACCAAGACTGATGTTGCATTTTCCCCTCAAGGCATCTCTATTCAAGATACCTTGAATTAACAGACTGATATAGGAATTGACTATTTTCAACGAATAGTCGAATATTCAAATAATCTGGGTCCGTATTAACCAACCATCCTTAAGAACATTCTTAGTCTTATTCGTTGACATTTTCTAAATTTGAAAGAAACACAACTTCTGGTTGGCTAAACCAAATGGTTTTAGCCAATCAGAAGTTGTGTTGCGTTCAAATTTAGAAAGTTTCGGAGAATAAGACAAAGACCGGTCTTAAGAATGGTTGGTGGATTTCAGTGTAACTTGTGTTTTAGTGGGAGTATCAGCTTGGTCCTACAGACTGTGTTAACGTGGCGGATGAATTAATAGTATCGAGATATCTTCTAAACAGAATAGCGGAAATGTTTGGTGTAAAGATAAGTTTTGCTGCCGTGAATTTCAAAGACAAGGCGAGGACAAAAATGATCACATCAGGTCTTCACTTAAACTACAGTACGAAAGAGACAAGGGCCGAAAACGGAATTGAGTAAGTTTGACCTGGCTTTTAGACCTTACTTAATTTCACAAGGCGTGGCAAATGAAAACTCGGACCCTATGGCTTTTTCTTTTCGACTAAGCGTCATCCCTAGCCCAACGGAAACTTAACTGCCGGCATCTGTTTTTCAAAAATGTTCAGAAGTGATTGTTCATACAATTAAAATGTACATGAGAGACCCGGTAGCGGCCAAAAATAAACAATCGATTGTTATACTGCATCTTGACTCTTTACCAAACAACAAAATCTTAGACTCGTCCAAATTCAAAGCATTTGCAGACGGCAAACTAAATGTGGATAAAGTGACTGGATTTTTCTATGAAAGGTTAGAAAACACTGTGGGAAAAGGAGAAAATGCTGGTTATCAGCATTTTCTCCTTTTCCCACAATGTTTTCAAAAGTCTTCAACCTCAAGGTCGGCATTGTTTGGTAAAGACTTCATTTAAATCATACCATTTTAAAGTATAGAAATTACTGTGAAGACGACAATCTGTTCTTGTACGGTCGGTTCAATTGTTAGTTGCTGGCAAGAAAATAAATTTCAAAACCAGGTTAAAAGTAAACAAAAGATAGAGCGAACTACCAACTTTTGACTTAGTTTTAAAATTCATTTTCCTGCTAGTGACTAATACTTGGACGTCTGTACAATAACAGATTGTCATCTTCACAATACTTTCCATAATTTTAAATGGTATGATTAAAATTCATATGCATTTCACCAGTTGTTATTTTTGACTGCTATTGGGGCTTTAAGAGAAGAGAGACAATGGCAAACAAAATTGTTTACGTTCAAGCATGCGAACCACAATTCAACGTATTTTAAGTCTTGCGCTCGATTGCCTTGGGGTTTCTAAACCATCAGAGTGCATTTTTTTTGACAGGCATGCAGTTGATAGACTTCAAAAGCATGCGGTGAAGAGGAGAAAATGCTTGAATAAGCAATAGCTTTTTCCTCACAAAGTTTCTTTTTTGTACCTTTCCTTCAAATGCTTGTCTCTAGCTTTATTTGTTAGAATAGTCGACTTTGAATGTTCTGGTGGCGACTTAAGCTTCAAAAGCATACGTGAGACTCCATATTAGGCTAGAGAAACGAACCATTAGTGAAGGTTATAAATGTAAAACCACTTATATTTACTTTCTTTGAAGTTAAGAGAACAAAAGCATATTGACGCTAGCCGAACTGTTTGAAAAAGCTATAGAGGTGCCCATTACCTGCAAACTTTAAAGGCGATACTTTCGCTCAAGCTTTTAACTCTGGTCTCCTCGCAATATGCTGCATATCATTTAGATGTATTTTAACCCGTATCCTGCTAAATAAATGAAATGAAAATTTCAAGGCGATAGTAAAATCCCACATTTTGCTATTTCAAATTTACTTTTTGGGAAAAGATATCACCTTATCGGATAGTGTAGATCCAAGATCAGACTGCACGTTCTGTGCAGTCTGATCTTGATCTACACTGTCTGCTAAAGGTCAGTGAGTCGCGTTTAGCAGCCCAAGGATTAATATTTGTTAAGTAGAGCTATAGTCATTTGATTTTACCACGTGAGTCCGTTTCTTCCTTCGCAAAAGGTTTATAACCATCAAAGACTGAGAGCAGCGATGGAAGCTTGGTGTAGGCTACCAATATACGAATAGTAAAGACCGATTGTCAGATAAACAATTTACAACCAGTTCGTCAGAGGAAACTTAACATTTTTATGTAACAAACAGTTTTGAATCATGTCAGAGGTTTTGTCTTATGTCAAATCACGAAACAAGATAATGCCTCCGACTAGGCTTTGTATGTTTTCTTGTTTTCTTTTTTCTAACCTTCAGATATTCTTTTACCAAACCGAAGTGTTTCGAAACTGCAAATTTGTATACAATTTGATGAGTATCCACTGACTGTTGATTTCTTTTGCAAAGCTTAAGGTTCAAGTCTAATGTGGTGATAATTGGCATGCAACACACTAAAAGGGGCCTTCGGACATATGCTTTAAAGTGTGTCGTCCCAGATTAGCCTGTGCAGTCTGTGACTAATTCGAGACGACACTTCCCGTTTTTGTTTGATTTTCTGTTTCGCGAAAGACTACTGTATGAAAAAATCTTATGCAGTCGTAAAGTGCCGTCTTGGACTGGACTCCGCAGGCTAACCCGAGACGACACTTTACGCAAATGTCCGAAGGTCTCATTTCGCATGTTGCGGGCCATGTATATTCTTTTCTTAAGACAACGATTACGAAATCGCTGTGTTAGTTGTGCATGTACAGCTTACCTTTAAATTTCATTGCTGCTATATCTCAAGCTGCGGCATCTGTCTTTCTTTCTTCCGTCTGTTAGCTAACTATTCTTTATACATTTAGACTCTCAAACTTCAGGAGGGTCCTACGTGGCTTAGAGGTTAAGCCGATAAGTTCGTATTTAGAAGTTAGTCTTTCGATCAACGTGGGCGGTTTCGATCGTGTAGGAATGTTCTAGTAGTACGCATCGCAGGGCCCCAGCCTAGTACTAGTAAAACCCTAGAAGCACATAAATACGTGACAGGTTGCAATAGATAAGTTAACGCCTTTCACCATTCTTTCAGGGTTATCCACGAGTTTTTACGCAAACTTAGTGAAGTTGATAACGCAGTGATATTTCCGTCCTTCGACAGAAACTCTGGGGAAGATACGAGACAACGACTTAGCGGAGCGCGAGAGTTCACGTACAAAGACTTGAACGCGAAAAGATTTTATTTTCGCATACCGCTGGCGGTGCAGCTCAGTAAACGAGGGTACTTGGAAGACAGAAGACCTTGTGCAGACTGTGATCCGTACGAAGCAATACTAGCGTTCCTCAAGTCTATTTACACACAAGAAATGACACACAGTCCATCGAATCGAACTGTGGAAAAGTAGATCCATCGTCTGGTTATCCATGTAGTGTGTAATGCACGACCTTAGATTTTTTTCATTAAAACTGAATAGAAGTAAGCCATGCTCTGTGCAAAAATGGCTTAATGTATCTGCAAAAAATATCGACCCAGGTCAGCCTGCGCAGTCCGCACAGGCTGACCTGGGCCGAAACTTTTTGCTTTTGGTAAATTTTCTGCATGTTAAAGGACCATTCTATCTTAACCCTTTACCGCACAATGCCGCCTTTTAACGCCCCTAGGAAAGAAGCCCTTTGAAAACATTGTGGGAAAAGGAGAAAATGCTGGTAACCAGCATTTTCTTCTTTTCCCACAATGTTTTCTACCCTATCAAAGAAAAAATGCACCATTTGAGCCACATTGAAATTGTCGTCCGCAAATGCTTTCAAATTGGATAAGGCTAAAATTTTGTCGTCTGGTAAAGGGTTAAAATTCAGTTGGTCGTTGGACCAAATGGATTTTATTGATCCATAATTATGTGATGACTCGCCTGGTTTAATGCATTACGGAGGTGCATTAAGCCCCCTTTTGTCAGAACGTGACTCAAGTATGGTGTGTCGTCTTGGAATTACAAAGAACGCATAGCATGCCTTAAGGTGCTTTTGTACAGCGCGGGTCAAGATTAGGCTGGGAACAGTCTGAGCTTGGATCTGCCTAGAATGCTAAACATGACTTAACTCTTTACCAACTGACATTTCAGACTCGACCAAATTAAAAAAAAAACATTCGAATAAAACTTCATATGTTGTCATTTACAAAGAGCGAAACTAATATCTGGGTCTGTATTCACCAACCATTCTTAAGAATGTTCTTTGTCTTGTTCTTCAGAATTTTCTACATTTGAAAGTAACACAACTCCTGATTGGCTAAACCTGGTTTAGCCAATCAGGAGTTGTGTTACTTTCAAATGTAGAAAATCTTGGAGAATAAGACTAAGAATATTCTTAAGAATGGTTGGTGAATACGGACCCTGATCAGTCTGCTTATCATAATCCTTCATGGTCTAGTGGTAAAGCCGTGGAATTTGTAACCAGTGTGTCTACAACTCAATCTGTACCGGAGCTCATTATTGCGGAAGCATCCTATGGCACTTTTCCTGTACTGGGTTACGTCAAGATACGTTTGTAAACACGAATATAAGAGTCAGGCTATACATCTATCCTCTTCACTTGAATCGTGGCAGGGCTGAAGTCCCTCACTGTCTCAAAAATAATGTTATTCTCAATTTTAAAGTCCATATACTGCAGTTCGTGCAATATCTCGAATCCAGCTTTTTGAAAAAGAGCGCTAGAAAATTTTGACGTACATTCAGCTTTCATGATTAGTGGCCTAAACCCGGTTTGACAATAATACGACAATGCGAACTCCAGTAGCTTTAAAGCAAACCCTTTCTGTCTGAATTCTTTGTCGATCACAACAACCGCTATACGAATAGCCTTGTCAACGCCATACTTTTCGAAAACAGTCATTTGTGAATCTTTCTGGGATAGAAATTCCATCAACATTTTGAATTTTCCGGTCAACATATTCGAATTTTTCGCATCTTCTTTTCGAGTAACATGGCCCATTAGAAGACCAATGATATCATCCGTATGATTGGACACAATTACAATAGACAGGTTGTCTTGCACACGTTGACAGAGAACTTCTTGAAGATAACGGTCATACTCAATGCCAAGTGTTTTACACAATGGTTCGTCTGATATAAAGACGTTCCGCATCATTGCAATCATGGCGTCTGTTCGTTTTGCAGAGGCTAATTCAAGATGCGCTTCCTCGAAGGAAAAGTCTTCGCTTAATCTGGAGAAAATCTGCAATTAAAAGAACGACAAATAACATGAATCAATTCCATGCACAACGAAAACAATTCTTCCATAATCTTAGACAAGTCAACTAATCATCCGAAGTCAGTTACATAGCATATTCATGCTAGAAATTGATCGAACATAACTTTATTTAATATTCACTAACCTCAACTCGAATGGAAAATGTGCATTGGGAAATTTTACGACTTGCCATTTTCACAATTTACAAACATTATTCACATCCCTGACCATCGAATACAGAAACTAGAATATGTAGAACTTAAAAAAAAAAAAAAAAAAAAGTGAACTCTAAAACTGCCAAATACTTTGCAAGGTCTGCGCATGTTTATGCAAGAAAGCATCTACGACATACACATATATTCTCGCTTTGTTTTAAGATGTAGTTAACGTACTTGATATAACATTTCCTCGTGAAGTTTCTGCTCGATAGGAAAGGCGTACGAGTAAAGTTCGAACCTGTATTAACCCTTATCCTGCTGAATAAAAGAAATGAATTTTTATAGCAGATAGTAGAAGCCCAAAACTTTCTTGTTTCAAAGGTGTTTTTAGAGGAAAGATATCTCCTTATCGGACAGTGTAGATCAAAGATCAGACTGCACGTTCTGTGCAGTCTGATGTTGATCTACGCTGTCCGCACAAGGTCGGTGGGTCGCGATAAGCAGCCTAAGGGTTAACACTAAAGCTGCCGAATAAATGAAAGGCAAATTTCTACGAAATACTAAAAGTCCAAACATTGTGGTTTCAAAGTTGATTTCACCGGAAAGAAAATACCGTATCGGACAGTGTAGATCAAAGATCAGACTGCACGTTCTGTGCAGTCTGATCTTGATCTACACTGTCCGCAAAAGGTCAGCGAGTCGCGATTAGCAGCTTAAGTGTTAGAACCAGTACCCATTGCACATTAATATGGACACATTTAATTGTAAAATCAGCCAAGAAAACTGTCAAAACCACAGTTCAGTACACGTACATGTCCACTCTCTTGCTCTACGGATCATTCCCATTCACCTCTGTAGTTGGCACAGAAAGTAGTCCGTCATCACGTGATATTTTCGTCACATGACCATAACTCAAAATGGCGACACAAACGCCGGTGAAAGAAAGACCAATCGATTGTTTTGTGTGCTGTTCAAACAGCATACGGCCAATCAGACTTAGTGGTAGGAAATGTGAAAAAGAGGGATTTTCTGAAAAGCTTAAATGTCTTTTAAAGGACGATAACTTGTTTTTTAATCTTACAAACTTAGATCCATCGGTGTGTTAAATTGTCATCATTCATGGGCGCAGCCATTTTTTTTACAATTGGCGTAAGATTCTGATCAGTAAAGAAGCTTGAAGAAATAGTTCCATTGTATATACAGGTAAATTCATCAGTTTGAATGCACCTATAATGTATCCGGAATCATATTTCCTTTGTCTACTTTCTTATGTTACACATGAAACAGTTAAACAGTAACAAAACATGTTTTCCTCGGTTTGACAAGATTCTTGTCATTTAGCCCGTTGCAGAGATGTATGGTGACAGTAACGAACGACAACTCTGCTCGGAGACTGGTACGTGTCTTCCACGTTCTTGACTATATTTATCATTATTAATTTTTTACAACAGTCATACTCAGTCTGTGAAACGCTAATGTTATTTTCAATAGGAAGAAGGTTTATAGAGGTGGCAGCGAAACCTTGTGTTTTGACAATTAAAAATAGTTGTAAATGTTTCCCTAGGCAAGAATGTTTCACGTCCCACTTTTGAATATTTTGAATATTGCGCAATAGTCATTTCATGGCTACACCAAAGCATGTTTTGCTTGGAGTTGTTCAAATTCACATTAATATGATTATTTTCACTTTTATTGTGTTCGTTTATGTGTATTTCCTGGTATGTTTGTATGTGATGAAAATGTATTGACTTTCTTCACTCGAATATTTGTGACAATGATTAAATAGTTGTCCGCAGTTGGATTTGGAAATTAACATGTTGGTAAGCAATTTTCCAAAATCAAATATCATCTTAGCATTAAAAAAAATAAAATAACTAAGTGTAGGGTTACGTGCCGAATTTATCTTACGCGAAGTGGTCAGTTTTTTCCAAACCACTTTGCGACAGACAAGTTTTCACCGTTTTCTAGCGACCTTCTGCATTTTGTGACCATCCAAGTCCATCTTCCCATTCAGATATTTGTCGAGTCTGGCTCGCCATGGAATAAAGGAGCTTGGTTGTGAATAAAATCTTTGAATTTTTTTTAAAAAAGACCCAGAAAAACAGCTGTAGCAGATAAAAGACGAAAATGCGAAAATTAATTGACTTGGAAGATAATAAGAATGGAAAAAAAGAAGAAAGTGTCACGCTAGACAGAGCTCCAGATAAGAGGGAGTGACGGTATTCTAAATCCATAATTTCTCTTCCAAACCCTATGTTATGGGTACTCATTAGAATCGTCTCGATGATAGGGTTTAATGGAAAATAATTGATATTTTCAGTTTTGAAATCAAAACAACTCCCTCTATTTGGAGCTCTGACCAGACTGTACCTTACATATTAATTTCAGATGTATAGCACACCAGTTTAAAGAGGAACACAAAAGAGAAGATTAAAGGAATGAAAAGGTCTGTTTCAGAGATAAGTTTCTAACATATAATAAAATCATTTCATAAATTCTTCGGTCGCCTGAGCATGATGTGCTCAAAGAGAGGTATCCCTCTTGTCATTCCAGTGTCTGTCGTTTTGCGTTGTGTATCAACAAATTCTTTGCCTGAATCACGTGGCCAGTGGCAATCAAACGTTTCCGGATCAAATGTCATGGTTAAAAAAGAAGTGGGCCATGATGGTAAAGAAGTCTAACAAAGAAACCTTTGGCAAATCTTAGCAGTAGAAAACATGTTTTCAATGGCATGAATTGTAACGTTCTGGAACAAAAAAAAGGAAAGTGAATGATAGAAGCCAAGCGCCAAAACCCGGGGTCCCGGGTCAAATGAGAACCCTGAAAAACCCTACTTTATATTAAATATTTAACTCATCTGATCAAAACTATTAACATCAAAATAAATCACACTCATTGAATGCTGAACATTTCTTTTCCCCAAAACACTTGAATGCCCAACACCAATCATATAATAATGCAAGGTTTTGAAAATCAAGGGAGGTAAATCGTAACAAACTTGATATCCGTAATACTGAGTTACTTCCCTTGATGGATATATATATATATATATATATATATATATATTTTTTTTTTTAAAGCCTTTGTAGAATGTGTTAAGTCCAGGGCTATAGTTTTCAAAATCTTGATACAGGTGCACTAGATGAAGCTACATGCAAACTTTGGTAGCCCTATGCTTTTTGAATAGGAACAAGAAGATTTAAGAAGTTTTCACTATATTAGCCTATTTAAAACTTGTGACCCCTCCGGCGGGGCAAAATTTTGACCCAAGGGCTATCATTTGTAGAATTTTGGTAGTGGTCCATTGGATGAAGCTACATGCCAAATTTGGTAGCCCTATGTCAGTAGGGGAGATAACACCGTTTCTGGGCCTTTTCGCTCGCGCCCTAAATCCTCATATCTACCACATCCCAACCACATATCTCCCAACCATCACATGGTTAAACATCATCCATCCCCCGTTTAGAAAATATCCCAACCATCATGTGGTAAAAAACACGCACACATTTGGGGTCATCGAGTGCATTTTTTTTTTTTTTGTCGATCCCTCTTTTTCCCGAGTTACTATCCCTCTATCCCCCTATTTCTCAACCCCCCGCGCCCCCTTCTAAACTAAAAAATTTATAACTCGCGAAGTTATAAATTTACGAAATTAAAAATTTGAAATTTTTAAAAATTTTTTCCGACTAAAAGCGTATAAAAAATGGAGGAAGATATATATTTATCCAATTTGGATTATAGATTAAATGGTTATTCCGTAAAAAAAATCTTAAAATGTATAGATCTAAAAATGAAATCGTTTAATGACTCTTTATCAACCATGACCCTTTCGAAAGGAATTTTTTATGATTTTTTAAAACGTTTTAACCTCGAGAAAGAATTTCGTTTTTTCGCTAAAAACCATGAGGGTAGTGAAGAGATATTATATATTCCTTACGTAAAAGCATTTTTATCCGAATTAAGGGAAAATTTACATAGGCGTGCGAGAATTTTCGAAACCGAAAAGGAAGATAGAATGAACAAGATACATCACAAATGTATACTAAATATGTTACCTCTTATGAGTGATATCGGTTCTTTTTTTCTTTACTTTTTTTGTAGATTTTTTTTTAATAAGGATAATGAATTTTATGATCGGGAAAGAGTAGTTTATCACGATTATGCCCTAAAATTTATTAAAAGGGGTAGTGATATACGTTTTTCCAAAAAAGGTTGGAGACATCATAAACGTAAGTAACCTGTTATAAAAAATTTATAACTCGCGAAGTTATAAATTTAAAAAAAAAACAAAATTAAAGCTCTTAAAAATATCGAAAAAATTTCAGATTTTTTTTCTATTTTTTATCGATAAAAAAAATTTGAAATTTTTAAAATTTTTTCCTGTTTAAAAGCGTGGAATAAAATGAGCGTATTAAAGAATTTAAATAACGGGTTTATTTTACATCTCGAACGCTTGAATCTAAAATTTATTTCGGGAGACGGAAATATCGTTCTTCGAATTTAATAGCATTTCCTCCGTTCGAATGTAAAAACTATTATTTAGCGTTACTTCGATTAAAGTCAGCTGTTTACTACGAAATTAGTAAAGCGGGCTTGTTAGATGAAACAACGCTAATTTTAAATTTACCGGATGAGCTGGTTATGGAAACTATAAATAAAGATGAAGGATACGATGATATAGCGTTTAAATATTTAATACTGAGAAATGTAGAAAATGGGTGTATATATTTGAGTATTATACTCCACGGTATCGTATTTTCTCCCGGTGATTTCCCACATTCTTGGGAAGATGGTCACTTCGATGTCTTTAGAAGATGGGGTGATCCTCTTCCTATAGAAGAATTGGAAAATATACAGGATTTTCAAGAGCGAGAAGATTGGGTAATACGTAATAACGGTATTTCCTCATTTCAAGAAGAAGAATGTGCCATTTGCAAAGATGCGAGACCAAATATAATGTTTTGTAATTGCGGTCATATAGTCGTATGCGAGGGATGCAATAATATGGCTAATCTTAAAAGTTGCCCTTTGTGTAAAATGCTATGTCAAATAAAACGTAAGTTATAAATATATATTTTATAAAAAATATATATTTTATTTTAAAAAAGTTAATAGTAATTTTTCTTCGCGTCTTTAAAAATTAATAACTAAAAAAGTAAAATTAAAGCTCTTAAAATATCGGTAAAATTTTAGATTTTTTATCGATAAAAAAATTTGAAATTTTTTAAATTTTTTTAAAATTTTTTTCAACTAAAAGCGTATAAAAAAAATGAGCGTATTAAAGAATTTAAATAGCGGGTTCATTTTACATCTAGTTAAAATGCTAGAAGATAAAATTTATTTCGGGAAGCGGTTTTATCGTTCTCCGAATTTAGTAGTATTTCCTCTGTTCAAACGTAAAAACCAAAGCCATTATTTAGTGTTACTTCGAGTAAAGTCAGCTGTTTACTACGTTCGTAGTAAAGTAATCCATCTTCAACCCTCGTTGAAAGGAGTAGTAATGTTAATTTTAATTTTTGAGGACGCTCTTATTAAGGAAAATATAACTGAAGAGGAAAGATACGATGATATAGCGCTTAAATATTTATCACCTAGAAACGTAGGAAATGAATCGTTATATTTAGGTATTAAATTTCACGGTATTACGTTTTCTCCCGATGATTTCCCGCTTTCCTGGCAAGAAGGTAACTTTAATATCTTTAGAAGATGGTGCAATTAAATATATATTTTATTAAAAAAATATTTCTTTTTCTAAAACGTTTGTTTTCTTCTTTCAGTTTACTTATTATCCCTTCTAACGCTTTAATACGATCATTATTTTTCGCGATTTTTCCGTTATAAAGCGATTCTGTCTTCGTCTTTGTTTGCGATTCTTTATAATCCATTTTTTTTAAATAATTATTTCATTCACTTAAAAGTTCAATTAATTTTTTATTGAAAATTTAAGAATTTTTTTTTTTTATATAAAAAGAAATGGAATATTATTTGGGAATCACGATTAATAACGATTTAGATAATCTTTTATCCGAACACGGTAAAAAAATTTCTCGAAAAATATTATTATCAGGACGATAACGATTCTCCTCAAAGAGTATTCGCTCGCGCCGCGGTTACTTATTCCGATAACTTAAAACACGCCCAAAAAATTTACGATTATGCATCTACGCATTTATTTATGTTTTCCTCTCCTATCTTAGCGAATGCGGGAAAACCGCCTAAAAGGGTTTTGCCTATTTCCTGTTTCGTTTCCCATAATCCGGATAAAATAGACGGTATTATCGAACATTTAGCGGATACTTGTTGGTTTACGATCATAGGTTGGGGAGTCGCAGCTGATTGGAGTTCGGTAAGATCTGCGAGTTCTAAGTCGTCAGGTCCGGTATCTTTCATGTCCCCTATAAATTCTATCGTCTCTTCTTACAAACAAGGAAAAACTAGAAAAGGAAGTTACGCGGCTTATCTAGATATTACGCATCCGGAAATCGTAGAATTTATTACAATGAGAATTCCCACGGGGGGTGACCCAAATAGAAAAAATCTTAATTTATTTAACGCGGTTAATATCACCGACAATTTCATGCGTGACGTGAAAAATGGTACCGATTACGATTTAATCGATCCTAAAACTAAAAAACGAACGCCTACGAGCGCGAGAAAAATATGGGAATTAATTTTAGAATCTAGAAGTAGGACGGGTACTCCTTATTTAAATTTTATCGATACGATTAATAAATCTCTTCCTAAAAAGATGAAAGAAAAAGGATTAAAAATTTATAGTAGTAATTTATGTAACGAAATCCATCTACCTACGGACGATGATACAACAGCTGTGTGTTGTATATCTTCTTTAAATGCAGAATATTATCATAAATGGACGAAACGAGTCGTCGAAGATACTGTACGTTTTCTAGATAACGTTTTAGAATCATTTATTAAAAATTGTCCTCCGGAATTATCTAAAGCTAAAAAGGGGGCGATAAGAGATTGGCCTTTAGGAATAGGAGTTATGGGGCTCGGATCGTTATATCGCAAGATGATGCTACCGTTCGAATCTTTCCACGCGAAAGAATTAAATATAACGGTATTTTCTAAACTAAAAGAATACGCGGAATTAGCTTCTATAAAACTAGGAAAAGAACGAGGAGAGTGTCCATCGATGAAAGGAACGGGGAAAAGAAATTCTCATTTAATCGCGATCGCTCCTACCTCTAATATTTCGATTATCGCGAGTTGTTCTCCTTCTATCGAACCTGTCATCGCTAATGCTTTTACCCATAAAACACGCGCCGGTTCATTTCTTATGAAAGATAAATATTTAGAAAAAATATTACGAGGTACTAATTTAGACACGCCTAAAACGTGGAATAGTATTATCGCTAATCGCGGTTCGGTACAACATCTCAATCTCCCAACGAATTTATTGGAAGTATTTAAAACCTCGAAAGAAATAGATCAACTAAAAGTAATTGAATACGCTGCGGATAGGCAAGATTATATTTGTCAAGGTCAATTGTTAAATATTTTTTTCCCTTCGGGTTCGGGTAAAAAATATATTCACGACGTTCATTTTAGGGCGTGGGAATTAGGCTGTAAGGGGTTATATTATTATCGAGGAGAGTCAGTGGAGAGGAACGAGGATATATCTTCCCTCGAATGTAATTATTGCGTTTCTTAACGCGCGAAAATTTTTTGTTTTTTTTAAAAAATCTCTTTGCCATTAAATCTAGTAAAATGAGTATTTACGAAGAACTAAAATTTATAAGTAAGACGCTCGCCTCGGAAAAATTCCAATCGGTGATCGAGGCCGTCAGCGTTTTTAGGGCCTTCCTAAAAAAACCACAAATCTTAACCATATTCAAGTGGTTAGAGAGCCGTACTATCTTTAGATCAACCGGGCAAAAAATATTTCTTCTTCGTCGTATCTTAGAAGTAAAAAGAGATAAAGCAAACGTTTTTAGGGACGAGTTCGTTCGAGTCTTCGACAAGTTAGAAAATATCTTCTTAGATATCTTAGACCTAGAAGACCTTGACGGGGATATAGAGGAGGACGCGATTTTGGTAGATAATTTCTACTCGACTGTCAAGAAACTAGATAAGGTTCTTCTCGATTTCAAGGATTTAAGAATGTACGGGTGGGAAGAATTTCATAGGCTTTTTAAGATGGTTATCGTTAACGAGGAAGAAGAAGTTGGGTAAGACCAGCCATAAACAATTTAATTAATCATTTAAGATATCTCGACAGGTTATTATCGGATATCCGGTTGGGATTAGCGGAGTTTATCATTGACATGTTAGAACGAGAATTATAAAATTTAAGTTAAAAACGTGATCAGAAAAATTTGTTTTTTAGACTATTTTTTCCTATATAAATCGAGGAATAATGTCCGAAAAATTATTTAGAAAAGTTATTATCGATGGGATCATTAGTAAGATACGTGAGCAATGGGAACGTTTTGAAGATGAACCGATTCGAGAAAAAATTCGTGAGGATGTTAATTGCCCTATTGGATCCTTAAAAAGAGTTAAAACAAGTCTATTAAAAGATAGAAAGGAATTAGCTCGTTTATACGTAAGGGATTAAAAAAATTTATAACTTAAGTTTAAGTTATAAATTTATCGTTTTTTAGCGAACTTACTCCATCCTCCGTTCATCGTTATAGCTTTTTGTAAAGGGCCGTAATCATCGAAATATTTCTGAGTTCCACTAATGATAACTACTATAACTAACATAATTAGTCTACCCCAGTTAAATCCTTCGCTAATAAAATAATTTACGAAAGATGTAAAACAATCTATATTTTTTAATGGTATATATAACAATCCATTTCGAATTTCTATTTCGTACGTTATTATAGACATAATTATAAGTTTTACTAATTTTTGTTTCGCAAAATCGGGAATACTTTCCGGAAATTATATTTTTCCCGTAAAATCTAGGTTATATAAGGTTTTTATAAAACCTAAATATTTATTAATAATTATTTCGTGAGCGGTATCTAACGAGTTTTTTTCGTATATACGTTTCAAAGTATTAATGGTAATTATTTCCATGATTTTTTTTAAAAAAAATATTTTTTAAAATATTTTTTTTTATAAGGGGGTAAGTAGTCCTTCAGCGAACAAACTGGAGGTTCTTCCATCACGATCTTATCTTTTATCCTAAATATTGTATCTAAAAACCATTTTACTGAAGGATCTTGGTATTTCTCGTGGACTCCGGAAAACATGATTTTCCCCGACTTAAATACGGTTATGACGTCATATTTTTCGGTTCGCTCGCACGTGGTTTGTTTAGTAATCCTATTTTTTGCTAGCAAGATTAAGTCACAAAACTTTTCGTAGGTTATTTCCCCTTTTAAACTTACGGTATTATCTTTCCCACTTATATCGAGCGCGTAAACCGGCATATCATTTATGGATTCTATGGGTTTATTAAACCGAACTCCTATAAAACCCCCATTTGTCATCGTAAGGTTATATTCTTTATTTTCGACGAAGTTTTTTTCTAGTTTTTCCCTGTCAACCGGAAACCCTAAATTAAAGACAACATTTCTCATTACCGAAACCAGGTAGGCCTTTAGGTTATTAAGTAAAGAACATGACGGAGTTTCTTTGAGTACGACCCATAAAAAGACTAAGCTTTTTTCGCAATGCTCGTAACTTTTATACCCCGTAAGCTGTATTACCCCGTTTTTAAAGAGCTTTAGATTGATCTTTTTCTCGTTGAAGAAAAAGGAAAACGAAATACAATTCGAAAAATTTCTCAGTTTACTTTTTTTCTTGCCTTTTTCTCCTACTTCTTTTCGTTTGTAGGACATATATATTAACTCCGTCGTTAGGGTTATTTCGTCGAACAGCTTTTCTAAGTTAAGGTCATCTATGTTTGTGTAAGCTAAAAATGTTTGAGTAGAAACTTTTACGTCCATTTTTTTTTTTTTTTTTTTTTTAATTATTTATTTTTTAAAATTTCATTTTAAAAATTGAATTTTTAAAAAATATTTTTTTACGATAAATTGTCAAGAAATGGCGGATAATAATTATATAAAATTTCAAGATTTCGATATAAAAAACCTAAGACTTTGTGAAGGTAAAATAAATAAAAATCACGGTTTTCAAACAATGGAGATTAAATATGAGTATCCCGATGGGAAAACGAGAGGTTTACGACTACGTTCTCCCGCTCTGTTTTCTTACGGAGTTAAACATTATAAGAGTAAAACACCTGATTATTTTATGCCTTTGCTATCTTTTTATGATAAAGAAAATCCGAACGAAAAAGAAATCGAGTTTAAAAAAACGTTAGATAGTATTTCGAAATTTTTACGAGAAGAAGCGGAAGAAAAGGTTGTAAAAATGAAGAAGCGAGATAATAATTTTGAAGAGTTGGAAATTATTAATAATAATGATATTTTTTATCCGAAACTAAGACAAAATAAAACTTATGACAAAACTGGTAAAATTACAAAGCTCGAAATAACCACTTTTTTTAAAAATGAAGAAGGAAATCTCGAAAAAGTAAAAGATCCTCGTTCTCTCGAAGAAGTAAATTGCAAAGTAGTCGCTTATATTGATATACTAGATATTTTTATTAGTTCATCCATACTTAAAGTACGAACGAGTCTTTCTGACGTTGCTATTATTAAAAAGAATGTTTCTTCTAAAAATTATGAAAACTCTTTTACTCCCTTGTCGGAAGTAACGCTAGATTCTGATGATGAAGAATAAATTTATAACTTTTTAAAAAAAGTTATAAATTTTTTAAGACTCCTCAGTCTCCGGGCCTACGGGGCTCCAGGTCTTCTCAAACTTAACGGTTTTAATAGTATTCACAGTCTTTTCATTCGTCTTCGGTAAAGTTTCGACCTCTTCGGGAAAAATATTTTCGATCTCTTTTTTATAATAATACGCTAAAGAAAATCTACAATTTCTTATTAAAGAACTGTATAGTCTGTTAACATCTTCTAGGTAAAATTTACGACAATCTTTGGAGAGGAACAAAACCTCGTATTTAGCGAGTTCCATAAAGTCTACCGTTATAGCATTAAATAAATCTTCCGGGTCGGTTCCAATAACATCTTTTAGTTCCTTTTTCATTTTTTAATAGGAAAAAATTATTTAATATATTTACAAATCGAGTTCTACGAGTATCGTTAAATAAGCGTTTTTTGCGTTTGGATTATCGGTCTTCGTTAAAAAGTTTATGACGTCGCATTGCTTTACTTCTAAAGGTTGAGGAAAAACTATGCAACTACAACCTTTTCCTATTTCTTTTATTAAGGAGTAGTCGGTTTTTTTGGCACCGTTTATTACCACGTTAATTTTTACTTCTTCGTTTAAAAAACTATTTCCTTTTAAAACCATTAAAGAACCTCTTATAATTCTACCCAGAGCAGACATACAATAACCTCCTAATCCGTGCGATCTTCCTCTACTACCATTACCGAAAGAAAACTCGTAATTTTCGTTTAATAAACTTCATTGTTCTTCAGCATGGATACTTATTATAGGTTTTTTTTTTTCCTGCCTGGATAAACCTATTATATGTTTCGATAAAGCTAATAGTCGCTCGGTTAAAAAAGATTGTGTCACAGGATCATCCTTATCGACGGGTCTGGCCAAGTTCGTAATTCTTTCTCCTTTCATATCTACTTGTCCATTCACGGTAAAAGAACCGTCAGGATTTTTCGTTAAAGCTTTTTCTCCCTCAGTGGCCGCTAAAACTGCAGTATCTACGTAAAATTTATTCGCGACTTGATGATGCTCTAAAGGAGTACCAGTATTAATAATTCTTCGTCCTCCCATAGAAACGTCCGCAGTCGCTATATAACTTCCACAGCCGTAAACGAAAGCTCGATTAGCATTATCCACATAATTTTTAGTTGCTACATCTTGAGGTTGTGCGGGATCTAAAAGATTTATCAACTGGTATCCTCGCATATCTATATCTGCGGTGGCAGAAAAACTATTATCTCCCATTTTAACTATCGCTCTATCACTTTCATCCACATATTTTTTATTGGCGGCTTCGCTCGGTTCCGTAGGATCATCTAAGTTTTTTATTTTATTAAATCCCATGTTTAAATATCCTAACATGTGATAACCCCCATTTTCGGTTATTAATCCCACGGCAGAGTCAACGTAATCTTTAGTCGCGACGTCTTGCGGATTCGCATGGTTACTAACCCTCGTTAATGTATTACCATTCATATTTATAGAACCAGTAACTTCCGTCATTCCGTCTTTACGTAAAAAATTATTATTCACGTAAGCGAGTGATATACCATCCTCACTCGGTTTAATGTCATCCATTCTTCCGAATTTATCAACTGGCATCTTTTTTATATAACTAAAAAAGTTTATTTAGAACTCGTTGGAATTCATTTCCCGAGGTCAGCTCTTTTACAACGAACAAACATAAATGACCGCAAAATACTTGATCAGCTCGTTGTAATTGATCCGTATTGTAAAGTATCCGATTTACCAAGTAGTTTTCTATTTCGATAGGTGGTCTTATACCGTAGCTGTCGAAATAATTTTTTAGTTTACCGTCTTTATACCAAGCGACCCAATGTGTACCGGGTCCACTCGCATCATCGAGGTTTAATATACCGCATTCCTTTTTTCTACACTTTCTAGGTAGATCGTTTCGCACAAATACGCCCCTAAAAGAAGGTATCTTTAGTCTTTTCGCGGCGTCTTCTAGTTCGAAGTTACTTAACGGTTTATTAGGTAAAATTACGTTTTTAATCGCTATGTCTAACATTTTTTTAAACTTAAATATTTTTTATGTCCTCGTTGTTAACCCACGAATTAAATTCGTTAGGATAACCTTTCCATTTTACCAACGATTTATTTTTTCCTTTTTTAATAACCTTTTCTATCCTAAACAACTCCTGACTAATTTTTTGTAGTTCTGGTTCATAGAAGGTACCTCGTATTTCTTCTCCGTTAAGATCCTTAATTTTATACATTACGGGCGACGTACGTTTTACCTCGGAAATCGTAAAAACCTCTTCAGTCCATCTTGTGGTATATCCCTTTTCGAAGGTCTTTTTCTTTTTAGATATCCTTACTTTATCGCCTAAGGAAAACTTAGGATCTTTTATTTCGAAACGTTCCGGAGAAAGAGTTTTCCAAACCTCGTTTTCGTTTACCTTTTTACCAGCGTTTACCGGCGTCATTTTAATAGAAGAATGTTTCGCGTTATTATATTCTTTAATGAGATCGGGCAATGCGTTAATGTAAACCTTAGTGGAATTAGCGGAAAAATATTTCCACATTTTTTCTTTTATCGTTCTAATCCATCTCTCATTGACGCTAGATTTTTCCTCATTTTCGGTAGAATACAATTCTATCAGGTCTTTAATGTCCTTGTTACAAAACTCTTTACCCTTATCCACCCACATTTTTTCCGGTTTTCTCTCTTTAAAAATACTCTTTAATGCCGCGGCGACAGATTTTCCCGTTTTATCTTTTAACGGTATTAACCAACCGTACTTGGAAAAGATATCGATGACAGCGAGAAGATATTTTATACCTTGATTAAATTTAGAAAAATACTTGCCTGTCTACTAAATCCGCGGCCCATATCCTATCAATACCGTTTACTCTTACTTTCCTTTTCTTAAATTTTCTTTTTACGGGTTTATGCAATTCTTCCGATAAATTCGTCATGATGAAATTTTTTTTTTATTAACCCCCATGCCGAATCTTTTCTTTGCCCCAATCAGATTACTAATGACGGATCGCTCTATTTTTTCCCTAAGTGTGGGATTATAGATTCCCTTTAATTCCGTTAACATATTCGCGTCGCAAATAGAATTTCTGGTAGCCGTGTAATTATGTTTAAGATAACAAACATCGTGATGGTATGCCGCTTTATCAACCCGGTTTATCGGCTTACTCGATTCCTTAGGCGTTAAATCTTCATTGAGTCTTTTATTTAACTTTGTACCGGGGCCGGTAAAGTTATGCCCGGGAAGATGCATTTCGACGGGTAAGTTATTTATGAACTTATTTAGTAATGAGCCGCCTTTTTTTTTTTTTTTTTTAACGAATTTAGTTTTAGTTTTTCCGCACACGACACATTTACCGCGCGCCATATTTCTTCCATTTTTAGTAACGACATGTTCTATGTTACTGGTATTAGTAACTTTTTTACATTTAACGCAATACATTTTTTTATAAGTTTAAATTTTTTTAATTTAATTAAAATGGATATCGCGAATTTATCGTGGAATGATGTAGTATCAAAGAGACTTAATAATTCTATTTTACCAAAAAGCATTAGGGGAATAATCGTCGGTAAATCGGGTTGCGGTAAGACTACGCTTTTACAAAACCTTTTGTTAAGACCGGGATGGCTCGACTACGATAATTTAGTGGTTTTTGGGAGAAGTCTTTTTCAACCCGAATATCGCTTACTTAAAAAAGCCTTCAAAGAAAAATTACCGAAAGAAAGAATTTTACAGTTATTTAACGCGCGAGATGTAGTTCAAAGTGAAAACGTTTCTCCCTCATCTTTGATCGAAGAGTGGTCTAAAACCTTAGCAAATAAATCGGATATAAGATGTAGTTTCTTCGAACATACCGAAGATGTACCTGACCCGAGAGAGTTAAAATCGGAAAACAAAAATTTAATGGTTTTCGATGACTTACTTTTAGAAAAACCAAATAAGTGCGAGTGTTACTATGTTCGAGGAAGACATAGTAATGTCGATTGTTTTTACCTTTTGCAAAACTATTTTAGGTTACCGAGACAAACTATTAGAGAAAATGCGAATTTTATTTGTCTTTTTCGTCAAGACCAGAAAAACCTTAATCATATTTACAACGACCATGTAAGCGGAGATATGTCTAAAGAAGAGTTTATAAATTTTTGTAAAAAAGTATGGGAAAAGCCTCACGGTTTTATCGTTATCGATTTATCGAGTAAAAAAGACGAAGGAAAATACAGAGACGGTCTCGATAACATTTATATCCCGAGTTAATAGAAAAAATATATCTTTTTAACGAAAGATATATTTTTAAAAAAAATTTTTTTACTATAAAAAAATGGAAGATCTTTTAAAACAAATAGTCGAAAATACGCGACATAAAATATCCTATCAAATTATAGTAAGTGACGACAAAAACGCTGTTTACAACAAGTTTTAATCCCCCGATCCGACTGGATTATGAAAGAAAATACGAAATAGCTTTAGTAAACCTCGAAACGTATTACTCTTTTCCTAACATTAACAAGTCAAACAGTATGTTTATTTATTCTCCGGACAACGGCGTTTCTTGGTTTAAAATAGAAATACCCGTAGGAAGTTACGACCTTATAGACATTAATGATACCATTCATCAGGAAATGAGAAAAAAAGGTCACGTTGATTTAGTTAATGATAATTACCCTATTAATATTTCTGCGAACAAGAATACGCTAAAATCTATTCTTACCCTAGAAAATGGTTATCAAGTAGATTTTAATCATCCAAAATCCATTTCCAAAGTATTAGGTTTTACTCACGCGATATACGAAAATGGTTTTCACGAGTCCGAAAACGTAGTAAATATTCTCAGTATAAATTCCGTGCTCGTTAACATTAATATTATCTCGGGAAGCTACGTTAACGGATTAATGCGAAACACAATTTACTCTTTTTTCCCGAATGTTGCGCCGGGATATAAGATAATCGAGTCTCCGCTTAATTTAGTATATTTACCGATAACACGACGAGATATACACGATATGGAAGTAAAAATTACGGATCAAAATGGAAATTTACTAAATCTTAGAGGGGAAAATATAACGATTAGATTTCATATTAGAGAAGCGTAAAAAAATAAAATGCATAAAAAAATAAAAAACGTATAAAAAAAATATGACTAGTTACACGAATGTTAAAGTTAATATATCGGATGGTCAAAAGCAAAAACTTAAATCCGCTATTAAAAAAGGGGATTGTCAAACGAGTATTCGTTTAGCGCGTGAAGATTTAAATGGTAATGATGTTTTAGCCGTTACCTCGTCTCAAGCGAAAAAAATAGCGAAAGCTTTCGAAAAAGGTACTGGAGTAACAATTAGAATGTCTGCTAAGCAACTTAAACATAACACTAAAATAAAGGGAGGTTTTCTCGGAATGTTAGCGGGTTTAGCCGCTAGCGCTTTACCTGCCATAGCTAAAACCGTTTTACCTGCGTTGAGAGTTGGCGCTCTTTCGGGTTTAGCGTCATCGGGAGTACAAAAAGCTATGGGATCGGGTCTTTACCTTAAAAAAGGAGGTTGTCTTTGTCGGGTAGAAACTGATGGAAAAGGCCTTTATTTAAGCTTGTATAAAGGTAAAGGATTAAGATCCGTTGGTGATGGCCTATATTTAAAACAAGGAGGAAAATTTTATGATGGAAAAGGTCTTATTCTAGGCCCAAATAGTCCTTTCGCTAATATTCCCATTTTAGGAGCTATATTATAAGTTTATTATAATATAAAAAAAGATCGATGTTCACAAATTTAGCGTAAAATCGAAAATTTCTCAACCAAAAACGATTCATTGGGTACTCTATCCTAATTTAAAACATCCCCCGATAAAAGTAAACCCGGTAACTTGGAAAATCTTTACCCAAAAAGAAATTACGTTAACTCCGGGGCAAGTAATTCATGTGGGATTAGGTTTACGCGTTACTAGAAAAACTCGACTTACTTATGGCTAGTAAAGCGGCTGGTAACACGGGCGTGAGAAACGAGTTAGTAAGTGTGTGCGACGAACTAAAAAGGCAAGGCATTTTCGATAATAAAAGCTATAAAAAAATAATGTCCTTATTATAAAATACGTACATCTATAAGAAACGGGGATTTACGAGAAGGAATAGATACGGCGGAGCCGGAATTTTTGACAGCTTAGCTAACTTTTTCGCGAGACTTTTAAGTAGTAGCGTGGCTAAACAAATCGCATCTTCCGCGGTTGATGTGGGAAAGAGCGTCGCTAAGGAAGGCGCGAAAAAAGCTTTAGAGGCCGGAAAAAGCGCCGCGGTAGATGCGGGAAAAAAGTTAATCGAAAAGGCTTTAACGCCGAAATCTAAGAAAATTTTAAAAAAGTATAATAATATACCTACAACGACGACCGCTTCGAAAAACGTAAACGCTTTAATAGATGGAAGTGGTAACGATCCAATCGCGATACAAGAATTAGTTAAAAAATTAAATAGCGGTGCCAGGATTAAAACGACGTAAAAATTATAATAATTTAAAAATTATTATAATCTAATAAAGATGAGTATTTTAGACATTACTGAAACGCCTTTTAAAGATGATAGTATCGAAGAGTACGAGTACTTCGAGTATTTACCGATTGTAGGTGCCGTTAATAATCTTAACAATCCCAGGGGAGATATTACGATTAACATCGAAACTCAAGATATTTTTATGCATCCTAGCGAAAGCTATTTACTTATAGAAGGTAAATTAGTAAAAAATGATGGTACAGTATATGTAAATGCCGACAATGTTGCTTTAGCGAACAACGGTTTAATGTATCTTTTTAGTAATATTAGGTATGACCTTTCGGGTAAAGAGATCGAAAGAATAACGCATCCAGGGTGGGCTACCACTATACTCGGATTGTTAAAATATGATGATGATTTTTCTAAATCGCGGGGTTTAAACCAACTTTGGTATAAGGATACATCAAATGAGGCGGGGATAGAAGGTGATAATATTAATACGGGTTTTATAGCGAGACATAATCTCATTATTAAGAAACCTAATCCAAAGGGCACATTCGAATTTAAAATCCCATTAAAACATATTTTTGGTTTTTGCGAAGATTACGATAAAGTATTATACGGTATGAAACAAACTCTTTACTTGACAAGAGCGGGTAATGATAACGCTATTTATAAAGCTACTAAAAATAGCTGCTGCTGGTGGTAACCCAGCTCGAAATGAAATGGGTAAAGTTGTACTGGAAAGAATAGCGTGGTATATGCCTCATGTGTTACCTACGGATAAGTATAAAATGGAACTTTATAAACAAAGGAACCTTTCCGGTTAATTATAGAATGATACAATGCGATACCGCAACAGTTACTCAAACGAGATCGTTTACTTGGAGACTCGCCGTTAAGACGTCACCGGAGTTTCCGCGTTACATTATCGTCGGTTTTCAAACGGGTAGACAAAATAATCAAGACAGAAATCCGGCTATATTTGATCACGTTAGAGTTACGGATATTCACGTTATATTAAATTCTTTTAAATATCCGAGAACGGACTACAAACTTTCTTTTACCAAACAACAATTTAGTAGAGCGTATGGCGATGTTTGTGAGTTTAGATCTAAGTTTTTTCTTATGGATGATTTAGCCTCAAATCCTAATTTTACTCCTTTAGAGTACAAAGACCTTTATCCGTTGTTTTTGTTCGATGTTAGTAAACAAAGTGAAAGGTTAAAATATTCCGTAACCGATATTCATGTTAAGGCAAATTTTGAATCTAATGTACCCGCGGACACGTACGCGTATGCCGTTATTATTAGCGATAGAGTAATAAACTTCCAGTCCGACGGAAATAAAATGAGCGTAGTGTATTACAATTTTATTACGATTAAAAAAATCGTAATGAAATTGAATAATATTTTTAATTATTTTACACGTATAAAAAATTATGAATACCGAGTTTAATAGACTTACGGTAAAAGGTCTGAAAGATTTAGCTTAGTTAAGAGGTATCAGGGGATACTCGAGACTTAGGCGAGACCAATTAATTAATCTTTTAAGTAATCCTGGGACACCAATATTAGATAGCGATAACGAAAATATAACCATCGCACCACCTCTAATAGCGAGTGTACCACCAACTCCACCTGCGCAACAACAAACGGTTAAGGATTTATTAAGAAGTTTACAAAGAGTTAAAGAAGTTCCTAAAAGTATTTCGCCCGAACTTAACGCGCTTAAAAATAAGATCGAGAAATTATATAGTAAAACGGAATGAATAAAGGTCGAAAAAAGTCGTTCGGCTCTTAAAATGTGGGCGGAAGAACATAAAATACGCGGAATACTGGTTTCTTCGCCCAACGAGTTTTTAGAACTTACGAGACACGCGATAATAGAAATTTTAAGAAATAAGCGGAATACTAAAGTAAAAATGGTTCTTCAATGTCTTATGTATAGATTTGATGACGTTGAAATGCCGGTAGAAGCTAATTTTTCTTCCGACATGAACGAAATTAATTTAAAGGGAACCGATGCGGATGAATTATATAATATTATGATAAGTAGAATTTTAGAAAATTTCGCTAATTTTGTAAGAATGGGTAGCGGTTGGGATTTTCATAGCGTGGTACATTTAAAGTTACATACCGCCATTTATGAACCTTTAAGAGCTATGGGATATATAGAGCTACCCGATTGGATTTCGAATAAAAAAGCGTGTATTAATACGAAAAATTATGATAACAAATGTTTTTTATGGGCCATTTTAAGAGCATTAAATCCTAAGGACAATCATCCTGAAAGAATTGACATAGATTTACGATCGAAGGAAAATAGCTTAAATATGAAAGGAATAGAATATCCTGTTACATCACACGATACAGATAAGTTCGAAAAACAAAATCCGCAAATCAGCGTAAACGATTTTAGTTTCAACGAAGAAAAAAAATTTTATCCGTTAAGAATTACGAAAAACGAAAAAGATAAACACGTCGATTTGCTTTACTTTACGAACGGAATAAATAACCACTACGTCATTATAAAAGATTTTAGCCGCTTAATGAGTAGTCAAATATCGAGTAACGGGCATAAAAAAGTATTTTTGTAAAAGATGCGCGAATCCTTTCGGAAGCGAAAAACTTTTAGAAAAACATAAAAAATATTGCGCCGATCACGAAGCCGTTTTTTTAAAAATGCCTGAGGAGGGTAGCGTATTATAGTTTATAAATCCCGATAGAAAAATCGAGTTTCCCGTTGC
Source organism: Tridacna gigas (assembly GCA_945859785.2). Taxonomy (NCBI): domain Eukaryota; kingdom Metazoa; phylum Mollusca; class Bivalvia; order Cardiida; family Cardiidae; genus Tridacna; species Tridacna gigas. The sequence goes on from OX244029.2 coordinate 37,712,976, forward strand.
TATATACGCCGATTTCGAAAGCGTACTGATGCCTATAGAAACTTGTCAACCGAACGAAAAGGAAAGTTATACTATAAAAAGACAAAAGCACGTTCCTTGTAGTTTTTACTACATTATAATATTTTCTAACGAGATAAGTCAACCTATAGAAAGAAGTTATACCGGAGAAGATGCTGATAAAAAATTTATAGAAACGCTAACCGACGATGTTAGAGAAATTGTTAAAAAATATCATGGAGACCCGGTTCGGATTAAAATAACTGAGGAGGAAGAAAGAAAACATAAAAGAGAAACTAGGTGCTATATTTGTAACGAGAAATTTACTCGTAAAAATTATAAAGTAAGAGACCATTGTCATTTTACCGGTAAATATAGAGGAGCCGCTCATTCGAGCTGTAATCTAAAAGCGAAAATTCCTAACTTTACGCCCGTTTACTTCCATAATTTAAGCGGTTATGACGCTCATCTTTTTATTAAGCTTCTTGGTTCAACTAACGGTTACATCGATTGTATACCGAACGACGAGGAAAAATACATTAGCTTTAGTAAAACTATTTGCGTAGGAAAAAAAATATTCCATAAAATTAGGTTTCTCGATAGCTTTAAGTTTATGTCTTCGAGTTTAGATAATCTCTCGAGAAATTTAAGCGAAAACCAGTTAAATATTTTATCGAAATATTTTTCGAAGGAACATTTACCGCTAGTTAGAAGAAAGGGAGTTTTTCCTTACGATTACTTAGATTCTTTCGAAAGGTTAGAAGAAACTCAACTACCGTCTAAAGAAAAATTTTATTCGAGTTTAAACAAGGAACATATTAGTGGCGAAGATTACGAACACGCGAAAAATGTTTGGAATACTTTTAACGCGAAAACGTTTAAAGATTATTTAGAACTTTACAACAAGATAGACGTTTTGCTTTTAGCGGATGTATTCGAAAACTTCAGGGACGTATGTCGTAAACACTACGAATTAGACCCTTGTTGGTATTTTACTACGCCCGGGTTAGCGTATGACGCGATGTTAAAGAAAACGGGGGTGAAGCTCGAACATTTATCGGATATCGAAATGCTTTTAATGGTTGAAAAAGGTATCAGAGGTGGTATATCTATGTGTAGTAAAAGGTATTCTAAGGCTAATAATAAATATATGGGTGAAGATTATGACGAGAATAAACCATCGAAATATTTAATATATATAGACGCAAACAGTCTTTACCCTTGGGCTATGAGTCAATTATTAGCCGTTCGAGGTTTTAAATGGATGAGTAAAGAAGAATTAGAAGGATGGAAAAATATACCTTGTCTTTTAGAGGTCGATTTAGAATATCCTGAAGAGTTACACGATTTACATAACGATTTTCCTTTGGCGCCCGAACGTTTAAAAATAGAAAAGGTAGAAAAATTAATTCCTAATTTAAACGATAAAGAAAATTACGTTATACATCACGAGGTTTTAAAAACGTGTTTAGAGTTAGGTTTAAGGATTAAAAAAATACATCGCGGAATTAAATTCGAGGAAAGTTCGGCTATTAAAAAATATATCGATTTAAATATCGAGTTAAGAAAAAACGCGAAGAATGATTTCGAAAAAGATTTTTTTAAGTTAATGATGAATTCGGTTTTTGGTAAGACCATGGAAAATTTAAGAAATAGAGTAAATATACAATTGGTTAATGGCACGGTTAGTTATCGTTATAAAAAACTTACCGCAAAACCGAACTATCAACATACTACGATATTCGATGAAAATTTAGTCGCCGTTCACATGAAGAAAACGGAAATAAAATATAACAAACCCGCTTATTTAGGTATAAGTATATTAGATATTAGTAAAACGCTCATGCAAAAAACTTACTATAATTATTTTAAAGCGGAATACGGAGAAAAAGTAAGGATATACCGATACGGATAGTCTTATTCTCGAAATTCTCGAAATAGAAACTGAGGATTTATATAAAGATATTGCTCGTGACGTTAATACGATGTTTGATATGAGCGGTTACCCTAAAGAGCACGAGTTACATAGTCAAAAGAACAAAAAGGTGCTAGGTATGTTTAAAGACGAATTAAACGGTGGCGTTATGACAGAGTTTGTCGGTTTAGGCGCTAAATTGTACGCTTATAAAAAATTAAATACGAAAATAGACGAAAATGGAAAATTAATATACGAGGGTGAGGATGAAGACCGAAGATGTAAGGGGGTAAAAAGCGCAGTCGCTAAAAACGAACTAAATTTAGAGAATTATAAAGATTGTTTATTTACGGAAAAAGACCATTATAGAATTATGAGCGTAATAAGAAGCTACGAACACGAAATTTATACGGAGGAATTAAACAAAAAAGCGTTAAGTTTCGCGGATGATAAAAGACATATATTGGAGGATAATATAAACACTTTAGCTCGGGGACATCATAGGATTAAAAAATTAGCGAACATCTCCGATCACGGAAATTTTTTTAATTTACTCGATAAATTAGTATAAAAAATAATAATATATAAAATGATTCGTTATATATTATTATTCGTTTTTGCACACGTATATCTTTTATTATTAGCGCATCTTATATTTTTATTTTATCGTTTATGTCTTCGATGTTTATAATTTAGAAATCTTAGTTTTTTTATTATTTAGTACCCCCACTGCCCTATTCTTAGTTTTACAAATCAGACACACCGGTGATTCATTTACCATAAAGCATTCATCGCATAAGCAAATATGTCCGCAATCGTAGAATACTAATTCTGGAGTATTTTCTAAGCAAATGACACATTTTTCGGAAGTAAATGTTTTTCCACCATTAATTCTTGCTCTAGGTTCGTCTTCTAAAAAATTCCCATTCTTAGAGTAAATTATTTCGTCTAAAATTTTAATAAACGAAAACAATTTTAAACATTCATTCTGTTCTTGAGTAAGAAAAGCCTCCGATGATACATTCTCCAAGATAATGGGTATCGTATCATCCACTTCGAGAAAATGAAGATCGAAGTTAAACTCTCCCGTATTTTCAGCTTTTTCTCTACTTAAAAAATAACACATAACTGATCTTAAACTTTTAAATAACTTATTCGGGGATGTATAATGATCTCCCCGTAAAACGAATGAAACCGCTTTTTGGTTAGGTTCCGATAACCAACTTACGCTAAAAGATATTCTTCTCCATAAAAATGTCGCTATTTTTTCTCTCTTTTCTCTAGTTAAACTATTTAATACTTTTTTCCCGGATAGGTTCTCTATATCGTAGCTTACCGCATACATATCATTTATATTTTCCTCCATTTTTCTTCCGCGCTTTTAAACGAAAAAAATTTTTTAAATTTCAAATTTTTAATTTCGTAAATTTATAACTTCGCGAGTTATACATTTTTTAGTTTAGAAGGGGGGCGCGGGGGTTCAGAAATAGGGGGATAGAGGGATTGTAACTCGGGAAAAAGAGGGATCGACCAAAAAAAAAAAAAATGCACTCCATGACCCCAAATGCGTGCGTGTTTTTTAACCACATGATGGTTGGGATATTTTTTAAACGGGGGATTGATGATGTTTAACCATGTGATGGTTGGGAGATATGTGGTTGGGATGTGGTAGATATGAGGATTTAGGGCGCGAGCGAAAAGGCCCAGAAACGGTGTTATCTCCCTACTTATGTCTTATGGTTTTGGACAAGAAGATTTTTTAAAGATTTTCAATATTTTTTTCAGTTTTGTTGCCATGGCAACTAGATTTTTTGTTGCGATCAGTCTTTGAAGAAATTCTGAAGAGGGCATGGCAGGATCATTTCTGTGAGGTTCATCGAAATTGGATGGGTAGTTTTATAGAAGATGTTTAAAAGTTAACGCATGCGCGGACGTGAGCACGCACGGACGGACGCACGACGGACACCAGGCCATGACATAAGCTCGCTGGTCTTCGACCAGTGGAGCTTAAAATTCAGATTGCCATACAACTGGCAAACCAAAGAGCTAAAATTTCTATCTTCGGTCAACAGTCCCTAGGGTGAGCTTATATAATGGAAACTTTAAAACATTGTACCGAACCGAAAAGCCTAGAACTGTATTGATACCTATTGGTATGTAAAATTACCACGTCATCCTTTAGCAAGTTTATTAAAAGTTTAGTCATGGGTATAACGGTAAAAATGGCACATTCCCGGCTGAAGAAGAGGAGTTTGTAAGGCTGACAATGTTTGTAACGACGAAATGCAATACAAGTACTTATTAGTAAGTAGACCACTAAGTCAAAAGTACTAAAAACCTTCAGTGCAATATAGAAGCCACATTTTCTGATCAATGTCTGTGCACAACTTAATATAACACTACAGGTTGTGTGCAATCTGGTCTTGGTTCTACAGCTTTCCATACGGTAATACGTTGTGCCGGGGCTGCACAATATACTGCCCATATAGATTACTTACCTTTTGTTTATGATTGATTGTTTGGAGTTTAACGCCGTTTTCAACATTATTTCAGTTATATCGTGGCAGCCAGTGCACCTATCCATGCTTTCCTGGAGTTTCTATTACCAGTACTCTGCACAATATTCTTTCCAAGCCACAGGCTGCTTTCCCACATAACCTATGTCGAAACATGTCGGTTATTTTTTTCCTTCGTATTTTAAATAACGCTTTACCGAACAACACAATTTAAGACTTGACCAAAGTGAAAGCTTCTACAGAAAACACTTTAACTGTGGCTATTAAAATTACTATCATCAATCCTCGGAAAGAAATTGGCCGATCGAACCAGCGACCTCCTGTTCTCAAGTCCTGCACGCTTCCGACTGGGCTACCGGGGCTCGGCTCCTTTTGTGCATAGTGCTACGACGAACACGGTGCACGACATGTCGTCGAAAGGGTGTTCGTCGAAATCCAAGTATGTTTTGAAATACCGATTGCTAAATTACTAAATTTATTCCATGAAAAGCTCTGTCCGGGAGAAAGATTTGAGCAACAATTTGTCTGGGTTAGAGTAAGGGTCAGGGCTAGGGATCGTTTTCGACGAACGTGGTTTTCGACGAAATGTCGCGCACCCCGACGAACATCACACAAGGTAAACGTTTCACTGGATATATATAGATCAAGGTTAACACATCTATATTACACATGTGCGGTCTAAGCCTCAATTAACCCTTATCCTGCTAAATAAAAGAGATGAAACTTTATAGTAGATAGTAGAAGCCCAAAACTTTCTTGTTTCCAAGGTATTTTTAGAGGAAAGATATCTCCTTATCGGACAGTGTAGATCAAAGATCAGACTGCACGTTCTGTGCAGTCTGATCTTGATCTACGCTGTCCGCAAAAGGTCGGTGGGTCGCGATAAGCAGCCTAAGGGTTAATATTGTCTGTTTCATAGCAGCTTCTCATCGACTGTTTTATAGTGTTCTTTATGTTCTGGTTTAACAGTCCTTTTATTCTGGTTGGACCAAATATGGCGTGCAACACACGAAAAGAGGCTTTCGGACATATGAGTAAAAGTGTGTCGTCCCAGATCAGCCTGTGCAATCTGTGACTAATCCGAGACGACACTTCCCGTTTTTGTGTGATTTTCTGTTTCACGAAAGTCTACTTTATGAAAAAATCTCGTGTAGTCGTAAAGTGCCGTCTCGGATTAGCCTGCGCGGACTGCTCAGGCTAATCCGGAACGACACTTTACGCAAATGTCCGAAGGTCTCATTTTGCATGTTGCGGGCCATATTCAACTGCAGTATCATAGCATACTTTACCCTTTACTAAACAATCCAGAGTTGGAATAGGTGGCTAAGAAAGGTTTTGAAAATATCATCAGAAACTTTTTTATGTTTTCTACCCTGTTATGACAGACATATTCTATAATTTCAATAGCCACAGTTAAAGTGTTTTCTGTAGATGCTTTTACTTTGGTCAAGTCTTAAATTGTGTTGTTCGGTAAAGCGTTATTTAAAATATGAAGGAAAAAAAGACCGACATTTTTAATATACAAACGGAAGAAAACGAAAACTTGTTAAAATCAATATACCTCCTCTAACTCCTCCCTAGATTTCATTGTAAATCCGCTTTTAACAGCCGGTATCGACACAGTGGACGTCGTGAACACGCCTGATTTAGTATGTTTTCTCATCTCCATAATGCTACGCCTTTGACTGATACATGTAGGTGATAAGGGTATCAATGATAATCAAAGGACTGATAGTCCTGAAAGTCGCCTGGTGTGTAATAGTGTGTAAACTCATCTGCTTTACATCACCGTGTTTTAAATTTCAAACAAAAATCTATTAACAGTATTCAAGATACAAAATAACCTAACCGCAAAATGATGTGTATATGAAAGCATAAGTTCTGAATTGTCATCCTAACATTACAAACAAAAATATCAAACTTCACATGAAAAAGAAATATGTAGAAAGAATTGTACTTTATGTATCAGTAATAGCTTTGGAAAGTCCAAAATGACCTAGTCTTTACCCTAGTGACCTCAATTAAAAAAGAAAAGATTATCAAAAGGTATCATCAAATTAAAATAACTGATGAAGTTCCATCGCTGTTTGCAGTTCCTTCTTGGCTTAACGCCTCAAAAGAATCTAGGCAAAACTAAGGCCTCTGGGTGGCTGTAGAAGAAATCGTCCCCTGGAGAAATTGTCCCTAAATTGAATTTTGGAGAAATCGTCCCCATATTCAAAATTCTAATATAGTGTTGTTAAAGATGCCTAAGAAAACTATTTTTTTTTAAACGTTTTCTTCCCTGCTACTTAGGTTTTCTTAATTCAAGTGCTATAAACTGTCATTGTTAACACAACAATGACTAGAAATATGGCTGCTACAGAACAAGCCAAACAACATGGCCCAATAACGTGACCATCGGCCTCTGAGGCCCACACAACTTTTCTCTTATGTCTGGCCTAGTGAGCCACATTTTACCAGAGGCAAACAATTTCCAACATGTGCAGTATTTCATCAAAATAAACATTTCAACCAAGTTTGATGTCTGTTGGACTGAAGACTCTACTATACAGTGAGACACTACTATACAGTGCCCATAACTTTCATCAGCGTAGCTGACTACGCTGGTCTACTTCATGGTTTTGACATACTGGTACGAATAAATACAATTTTGAGAATGATAAAAAAAATGTTGACATATTTATTCTGCGTCCCCACTTCTCAGGCCTGTTTGAAATCAAGAAGCTTGCAATCGGTAATTAATATCGTTTAACTTTTTAAAAGCCTTACCCTATAATCCATTACCATATGTCTACATGTATTTTCAGACACATCAATTTTAGCAATAACTAGTCACGACTCAACCCTTGTCGCTTCCTGGCCCCGTGCATTTTAAAAAAATATTGAGAACGATCTCGTGCTTAGCACAAAACCGTACTCAACGGCCTGAGTTTTGCTCACGGGAGTTTTGAACTCAGACGATGCTTATAAACGTCGCTTTAGAACGTTTTCATCTGAGTACAGTACGCACTAAAAATTCGTTCACGAACGTAAGCGACCCAACATCTAAAAATAGCCAATATTAGAAGATTCGGCCCCAAGAAGATTCAGCCCATGACCCATGGCCAACCACGTTTTAAGAGAAGACTCGGCACAAAAATTCTGAAAGTTCGGCCCCGAAAATGAGAAGATTCTGCCCCATTACACACCAGGCGACTCAAAAATGATAATTCCACGTAGTTAATCTACAACACTGAGGTGCATTAAGTGGCCCCTAGCTGTCAAGAGCTGATTTTAAGTCATATATCAATGCACGGTTACATCCATAGATATTCGTCTGAACTACCGAGAGACACCATGGGCAAGTGTATGACAGACCTTTATGTATTACATTAACTCTTTACTCAACGACCTCGTGTGTTAACGATCCTATTGGGGGAAAAGGAATTTCTAAGACATCTAGGAAAAAGCAGAAAAAGTGGCAACCAGCATTTTCTCGTTTTCGCACAATGATTTTTACATTCTCAAAGACGAAATCCATCATTTGAGCCACACTTTATTTGTCGTCTGCAAATAAATTTTAATTTCGACATGTTTAAAATTTTGTCGTCTGGTATCGAGTTGATGTGAAGAATGAGGAGAATTTTAATGAATGGTGTCAAATGCCGATTTCATCAGTACGTCAGTCATATTAACCCTTTAAGCGGTTTTCACGACAGTATTTTGCCAATGTGGCCAATGCAGATCAAGATAAGACTACACAAATTGTGCAAACTGATCTTTGATCTTCACTGTCCGCTTTTCTTTGACATTCTTGCAAAAAGCAACCTTGAAAGTAACAATCGAGCCATGCATTGTCGCAAAGTATTAACTCAAGTCAGCCTGCGCAGTCCGCGCTGGCTGACCTGGGCCGAAACTTTTCGCTTTTCGTCAGTTTTCTGTATGTCCAAGGACCAGTCTACCTCATGATTAAGTTGGTTGTTGAAAAAAGTGGCTATTATGGATCCATAATTATGTGATAGATTGATCGGTATCATACATCACAGAAATGCATTAAATCCCCTTTTGCCAAAGCATGGCTCAATTATTCTTGCCTTACTTCTAGACTGAAAATGTTTGATGTGTTTATTCGGCGCTTTACGGGTTAAATAGCAACTTAACTTATCATGCTTTTCTTTGGTTTTGGTAGTACGTGGAAGTTGCTATGCAGCGCCTTACAGAAAGACACCACCATGAAATCAACGTTGCAAGTGGTTTCGCACTATGTTTCCCTAATTACAAGTTCAACGCTTAAACTTCTGTACCTTGAAGTCTGAAATCATGTCTTCTTATCAACAGGTAAATGTTTTTCTGGGTCCGTATTCACCAATCATTCTTAAGAACACTCTTAGTCTTATTCTCCAAGATCTTCTAAACTTCAAAGCAGCGCAACTTCTAATTGGCTAAACCAGTAGTTTAGTCAATCAGAAGTCGCGTTACCTTCAAATGTTCCACACGATCCGCTGCTCGATACTAAACTATGATGCAATTCATCTTGAATAGCAGCGGGAATCTTTTATTTGACCACAAAAAAGGGGGGGGGATTTTCTTGAGTTAGTGGTGAAAGGGTTAAGGGCACGTTTCAGGTACAGACAGACGTGCAACATTACAATCTTAAGATGTGAAAATGTTAACCCATACGTTGCTAAGCGCGATTCAAAACCTTCGATCAAGATCAGACTGCACAAAACGTGCACAAAAAGAGATATTTTTTTCCCCAAAAGATACCTTTGAAAAAGCAAAAGTTTGGTTTTTAGTATCGGCTTGAAAGTTTCATTTCACTTATCTAGCAGGTTAAGTGTAAAAACGCACAAAATGTGAAGTAAACTAACATAGATCCCTGTGGGTCGTTTTGGTACGAGAAAAGGGGTTTAAATACCCGATTAATCCTTTCCCTAACAAGACCTGGTTTTCACGTGTCTGCAGTACAAGTCTTTTGAAAACACTGTGGGAAAAGGAGAAATTGCTCGTAACGAGCAATTTCTCCTTTTCCCACAGTGCTTTCTACCCTTTTTGAGACCTTTCTGCCATTTTCATCAAATTCAAATTTGTCGTCTACAAACTCTTTCAATTTGGTCCAGTCCAAAATTTGTCGTTTTGGAAAGGGTTAACCTTTTCTGAGACGATGGCATTTTAGACTAAGCCATAGTGAAAGCAGTTGATAGAGGACAGTAATTAAGCTTTAACCTGCTAATTAAGTGAAATTAACATTTTAAGCCGATAGATAAACCCGAATTCCGCTAGGTCAAAGGTATTTTTTTGGGGGGGGGAGGGGGAAATCTTCTTATCGAAGATCACATGTTGTGCAGTCTGATCTTAATCTACACTTTCCGCAAAAGGTCCTTGAGTCGCGCTTAGCAGCCTAAGGGTTAAGGGCAGGTGTCATCAGGTACAGATAGACCTGCCACATTATCACACTAGTTTGAAGATGTGAAAAGTTAATTACCCACGGAATGTAAACTAACAAAGATCCCTTTTGGTCGATTTGGTACGAGAAAAGGGGTTTAAATTAATCTTTCTGAGACGATAGCATTTTAGACTCGCTCACAGTGAAAGCAGCTGATAGACGACAGTAATTAACCTTTAACCAGCAAAAAAAAGTGAAATGGAAATTTCAAGCCGATAGTAAAAACCTAGTTCTTGCTATTTCATAGGTATTTTTCTTGGTAAAAAATCTGCTTATCGGACAGTATAGATCGAAGATAAGACTGCATGTTCTGCGTCTGATCATGATCTACACTGTCCGCAAAAGGTCCTTGAGTGGCGCTTAGCAGCCTAAGGGTTAAGGGCAGGTTTTAGGTACAGATAGACGTGCCAAATTATCACAACAGTTTCAAGATGTGATGAGTTAATCGAAGCACTGAAATTACTGACAGACTAGCGAATTTGATTAATTGATTTTATGGTGTTTAACGCTGTTTTCAACATTATTTCAGTTATGTAGCGGTGGCCAGTACACCTTCCCATGCTTTCCTGGAGTTTCCTTTACCATTACTAATTTTTTTCAAGCCAGTGGCTGCTTGCTTACATAACCATCGTCGAAACAATGATCAGAGGTGAGACAGGAATGAACCCTGTCGCAATGACTATCATCAATCATCTGAAAGAAATTGGTTCTGACTGAGCTACCGAGGCTAGGCGTGCTATTGGTTAACTATAAACCAGTTTAAAATTTAACTCTTAACCTGCTAAAGAAAGTTAAATGAAACTTTCAATCCGATGGTAAACACCTGAATATTGCTAGTTCAAAGTTACATTTTGGAAAAAAAAGTTATCCAGTTGGTGCACTGGGCGCCACGATATCACTTAAATAATGTTGAAAATGGTGTTAAACACCATACAACAATCAATCAGTCAATAATCAATGGTACAAGATGTAGTTAACTATTTAACTATTTATAGAAAAAGAAATACACTTGTCCAAATTCAAAGCTGTTGCAGACCACAAACTAACCCTAAGAGCGCCGAATGAACCTATCAGACATTTTCAACCTAGAAATACGGCCCAAATAATCGTAATTTCATGGTTGGTTTAGTCTATAGTGTTTCAGCAAAGCAAACAATGTAGATCAAGATCAAGCTTGATATTTTGTGCATCCTGATCTTGATCTACGCTGACCGCAAAGGCAACTATAGTCGTGAAAGGCACTTCCAAGGTTAATTGTGGCTAAAATGATGAAACCTGATTCCAAAAGGGCATGAAAAAAATGAGAGAAAAGGAGAAAATTGTCCTTTACCCGCATTTTTTTTTTTTTCCTGAGGGATTCCCCCCTCCCAAATGTCGTTAAAATTCGGGATTGTGTGGTAAAGAGTTAATATTCAAGACTAAAATAACAGTTTAACATATTACTTTAACTGTACACAATGATCTAGATAATGAATGACTGAAGGATAGCTGGGATTTGCTACAAGTTACATAGGTGTATCCATTTTTAGATTCATTCATAATCTTACAGTATGAATAAGTGCTTTGCGTAGGTCATTTAATTTACATATAGGCAAAGATCTTGTACCTTATTAATGACTCTTAATCACTCTATCACTTTGTAAGAAGACATGTTCAAATTGGAGTAGTGGAGATTTAGAGGTTTTGGCAAAATTGTCATATATTATAACAAAATTACGATTTCTAACAGAAAGAAGTGTTTTCTGTGAGGCAGTATGTGCAACTGTGTTTTTGTTTTTTTTTTTGACTTTGACTCTGGGTCAATCTTGATGCCTATAGACTACCTTCGCAAGTCTAAAAACGCACAAAATGTACAGTAAACTGACAAAGACCCCTATGGCACGAGAAAAGGGGTATAGATTACCGATTAATTTTTGCTGAGACGATGACATTTTAGACTCGTTCTCGCTGAAAGCAGTTGATAGACGACAGTAAATCCGGAGGCTCAAATTATGGGACAAGTCGGCAACAGGGTAGGAAATAATCTGGAAAAACTTGTTACCAGCGCTTATTTTTCTTTTCCCACAATTTTCGTGAAAAAAGTTAACTTTCGTCTGCTAGCAACTCTACTTCTTTTCACGGGTAGTGTAGAGCAAGAACAGATTGCTCAAAACATACACTGACCATTGATCTACACTGTCCAATATGGCTTGGAAATCGCAACATCTGAGTTGTTGCTTGGAAAATAAGAAGCAAGTAAATAGCGACCAATGAATGAGCCAGCTTTCGTGAACTTTGGGTACCACTTAAGGTTCAAAAACACTAGATTTATTCGAAGTTAACTTGAATTCATGCACTTTACACATTTTGAACCATTTTGATGGTCTGTTGACACTGGTTTTCGGTAGGTCATGTTATAATGTAGGATTTCATGCACATAAAAGTATAACGGACTTGGAATAAGTAACCGGTTTTAAACGAACTTGTAACAGAAGAATAAAGTTAGAGTTTATTCAACAAAATTTCATTCTTTCCCTAGTATTTTTCACGAACTTCCGGTGAAGAAAATGAAAATGGAAACAATCTTGGATGGTTTGGGGTTTGAACTATGCTTAAACCCACGCCGGTCAAGGGTGACAGCAATAAAAGAAAGCAACGTAAGTATGCATGTTGAGTTCAACAAATAGGAAAATAATTAGTGTTATTTTTTAGTAGAAACCTTCTTTTGGTTGATTGATTGATTGTATGGTGTTTAACGCCGTTTTCAACATTATTTCAGTTATATCACGGCGGCCAGTGCACCTATCCATGCTTTCCTGGAGTTTCTTTTACCAGTACTCCGCACAATATTCTTTCCAAGCCACTGGCTGCTTTCCCACATAACCATCGTCGAAACAGTGTTCAGCGGTGAGAAGGAATGAATCCTGTCGCAATGACTATCATCAATCCTCGGAAAAAAAAAATGGCCAAGCCGGGGATCGAATCAGCGACCTCCTGTTCTAAAGTCCTGTACGCTACCGACTGAGCTACGGGGGCTTGGCAACCTTCTTTTGGAGGGTCAAGCCGGATTAAATAGAGCAGTAATACGTATTGTAATACATAATCCCTGTAAGTTTTTTAGAATGAATCAATAATGTCTAATTTGTTGCTTAACTCCTTACCAAACGACAAAATTTTAGACTGGCCCAAATTGAAAGCATTTGCAGACGACAAAATAAATGTGGCTAAAAAAATGAAATTTGTTTTGGAAAGGGTAGAAAACAATTGCGGGAAAAGGAGAAAATGCTGGTTACCAGCATTTTCTCCTTTTCCCACAATGTTTTCAAAAGGCTTCGTCCTCAGGGTCGTTAAAAGTCGAGACTGTGTGGTAAAGGGTTAAACATGATTAATTCACCAAATGCCTAATGGCTCGTTTTTCTAAACTTGTGGATGAATTTTATTCATTTTTGATAGAGAGAAACCCCTAGATGATATACATAACCCGCATGTTACGGAAGAATTTGATCAAAATGTGGGATTAATTGTTTTCACAAGAATTGAGATTTTCAAAATTAAATGCTTACTTTTCCCTGATTGTCAAATCTTCTTACAGGTTGTCAGAGGTCAAGTTATCGGTGATAAAGGCACCGTGTTGGTTTCGAAAACATCCAACCACAAACAAGAAAAAAATTTACAAGTGGATAGACGAAAGAAACCATAAAATGCCATAAGCTCTTAACCCTTTGGCTGCTAAGCGTGACTTACTGACCTTTTGCGGACAGTGTAGATCAAGATCAGATTACACAGAACATGCAATCTGATCTTGGATCTATACTGTCCGATACGGAGGTCGCAGGTTCGATCCCCGGCTTGGCCAATTTCTTTCCGGGGATTAATGATAGTCATCGCGACAGGATTCATTCCTCTCTCACCGCTGACCATTGTTTCGACGATGGTTATGTGGGAAAGCAGCCAGTGGCTTGGAAAGAATATTGTGCGGAGTACTGGTAAATGAAACTCCAGGAAAGCATGGATAGGTGCACTGGCCGCCGTGATATAACTGAAATAAAGTTGAAAACGGCGTTAAACACCATACAATCAATTAATCAATCAATCTGTCCGATATGGAGATATTTTTCTCCAAAGAATAAGTTTGAAATAGCATTATTTGGATTTTTTTACTATCGGCTTGAAAGTTTCATTTAACTTATTTAGCAGGATAAAGATTAAGGTCAACAAAATGAACAGACCAATACAAAGGTTGGTTCATGTAACATTGCTTTAAACAATTTGATTTACTCAACAAAAAATTTAGGTTAAAATTTCATTCCAGACTGCAGAAAGCCAAAACGACGTTTCTGTAGTGTAGTTTTTACCTGATCAACTTAGTATTTAGGTTTACGGTAAATGCATTGTGTTCAGTACATATTGTGATCATATAAAACACGAAACTATACTCTTTATCTTTCGGATCGACCTAAAAGACAATTAGTTTTTGCTCGTGCAGTTCGGATATATTCTTGTTTATCTATATGTTGCCGCGATATGTATGCGTTTGAGTCTATATAATTTAATATCAATTGTTTTCATGAATATTGGCGATTTCTGATTGGCTGAAATTTTTTTTTTTCATAGCTCCATGAAAAAAAAAAAAAAAAAATCACTGCCGTGTTAATTTACTTTCGTTTTATTGGTTGATTTTCAGGACACGTTAGTATTGGGGATCTGAAAACTGCTTCCCTATTGTATTCTTGCGCCATACAAATATGAGTGGAAGGGGCTTTAGAAACTCCAACGTTATATTTAAAAATGAAGAAAATGAATGTAGTTTGAATTATTTCCGTGGGTGTATGTTGTCTGTAATATTGAATTACAAGGAATGAAGAGATTTTTTTTTTTTTTCCATGGAGGTATGAAAAAAAAAAAAACCTAATCACACTGTATGAAACCGCGGTTTCATACAGTGTGATTAGGTTTTTTTTTTTTTCCATACCTCCATGGAAAAAAAAAAAAAATTCTCTTCATTCCTTAAATTAATCATGCTCTTAAAAAAAAAAAAAAAAAACGAGTTAAACGCATCTTAGGAAAACATAATACCAAGGAAGTCATCACATGATTATGGATCCGTAAAACCAAGTTTGTCTAAAACCGTTGAATCATGAGTAGAATGGTTCTGATACCTGGGTCAAAATTTTTGCAGATGCATTAGACCCCCTTTCACAGAGCATGACTCATTTATAATGGAATATACTTTCTAAACGGTCAAATGGATCCGACGATCACTTACCAATACAGGGGTCACGAGATTGATCCGCTTCATTTTCGGAATCGGAAAGGTGCTGCATGAGTACAAATTAGTTAATTTCGACATTTCACTGAATGGAAAATAAACATGTCCTGGTAAAACAGTGGGGCAAGAGCTCTAGCTACTCATATGAGTACATAGAACTGTTGCTGGATGATTTTTGAAGAAACGATGCTATTGATATTTGAAAGACTAAATGATTTAATAGGTGGTGAGTGACTTTTGTTCGAATTATATACACATGTACATACATGTATTATTAGGCTATTTTCCTAGTCTATTTTATAATCGAATTCTTCGTCACACTGTCCGAAATACTAGGTTTGTACTATCAACTGTCCTTGCAGGAGACTCAATTGTTACTTTGCTGTAATTGACTTCGTATATACAATACAAGACTTGTGTTCACCAGTGTCTTTAAATACTACTTCGCCGTTGACCTTATAATCGGCGTAGATCATTTCATGAAAAGCATCAAATCCAAGCTTTTCATAAATTCTTTTGGAATAATTTGACGTGCCTTCACCCTTGATAACAACTTTATCGAAGCCGATTTCAGAATAGAATTTAATGGCAGCGTCCATAATTTTCGTTCCGAGACCTTTCCGTCTGTACTTCCGATCAACACCGAGCATCACGAAATGAATCAACTTGTCTACGCCATACTTTTTAAATGCATTGAACTCTTTGTCCTTATGAGATATGAAGGTGGCAAAAGTGATCACATTCTCATTAGTAATCTTCTTCATGTCTTCTTCATCGTTATCATCCTTATTTGATATACAGCTTAGACGCGCCGCTATGATTTCGTCAGTGGAATTAGAAACAAGTAATACGGAGATGTTTTCACGGAAAACATGACGTAAGATCTGTTCCACCTCTTCGTCGTATTTAACTTGAAGGGATCTGCCGACCGGCTCGTCTGGAGCAAACTGGTCTCTTGCAAATTTGATAATCGCGTCCATCCTTTTGTCTGTGGCCAGCTCGAGATGGGCATCTTCGAAAGTAAAATCTTTACTGATTCTGGCAAATACCTGAAATGGAATTCAGTAAGATACATTTACTGACCTTTTTTCTGATCAAAATTAAAGGTTTAGTGTTCAATTCATTTTATGGAAAGATTTTTTTCTTTAATTTCAGATTTAGATGTTTGATTGACTTCCATTTATGGGTGTATAGTTGTATGTTTAAATTTATTATGCTCTAATATTACAAAAAAAAAATAAGATCTGTTCGTGATAAATAGTGTAAAAATACTCGGGGTCAAAAGAAGTTAGGATTACATATCTTTGCATAATTTGCCTCTTTCAAAAACTCAAAAATAAATCCCAACTTTACAGTATCGAGTAAAGTGATCATACTATCAATATAAAAAAAAAAGTGTCTCAGGTAGATCTACCGTCTACAAGTACATGCAAGAGATGTACTGCAGTGAATTCATTGTGGTGGAGAAGACAGGAGTGCGCCATATATGTATGACCAATACGTAGACGAGCCAAGATAATTTCCTCGGCGAGGCTTTTCCGCAACCCTGGAAGTCACTCACCAAAAGTTGTCTTCGATAGTTTGTTATTGTGGTTAAGCGAATTATTGCAGGATTGCTGCCCTACATTCTGTATAAATTCATGTATTAACGGTTTAGAATCGTCAAAAAAGGAACCAAAAAATATCCAACACCAAATCATGTTAGAGCACAGTTTGACAATCAAGATAGATAAATGGTATCAAACTACATATATCTCTTATTAGTGAATATAAGTTATTTCCCTTTATCAGTCTATGCTGACTTCATGTACTACAAGATTTTTAAAATAAAATAAAAAAAAAAAAAAAGGCGTAACCAGAAGTGCTGACTCGAGGGCTAAAGTTTTAATGAGCTTGTTAAAGGTCCTCTAGATAAAGCTACATACAAAATTTGGTGAACCTAGACCAGAAGACCAGTAGTTTTCAGTTTATAAGTCCGTATAAAAATTATGACAGCGGGTGGGGCCAATTTTGACCCCGGAGCTCTAATTGGTATCCTCTTGGTAGAGGTTCACGAGATGAAGCTGCATGCCAAATTCGGTAGCCCTACGCCTTACGTTAGGAAGACGAAGATTGTTTAAGTTTTCACTAAATGAACCCATGTAAAACTTGTGACCCCTTAGGAAGGGCAAATTTTGACCCCAGGGCTATAATTTGAAGAATTTCGGTAGAGGCAAGAAGATTTGTAAAGATTTTCAATATTTTTCAGTTTTATTGCCATGGCAATCAGTTTTTAATGGCATCGAATTCTTTTTAGAAATTCTAAAAAGGGCCATGGCAGAATCAGTTATGTGAAGTTTCATCAAAACTGGATCAGTAGTTTCAGAGCGGATATTTGAAATAAAAGTTAACGCTCGCACTGATGGACGGACGCACGACGGACACAGGGCCATGATATAACCTTGCTTGCCTTCGGCCAGTGGAGCTTAAAACGGGAATAATTAAATGATAGGCGAAATTTGTATAATTCGACATCGAACAGGCAGCAGCAGCGACGTTGTCTCCATCGTTTGAACCATCAGTATTACTAGTAATCTGTTCACTGTTATAATACTGCCTTTTTATTTCAAGAAATTGACTTTTAAAAACTGAGGGATCTGGGGTTTGTATTCACCAACCATTCTTAAGAACATTCTTTGTCTTATTCTTGATTTTTTTTTTTTTTTTTTCCTTAATTTGAAAGCAATGCAAGTTCTGATTGGCTAAACCATTTGGTTTAGCAAATCCGAACTTGCGTTACTTTCTAAATCTAGAATAAGTCAAAGGATATTCTTAAGAATAGTTGGTGAATACGGACCCTCATGCAGCTTTCTTGTATGCAGCAAGATTATATAAGAAGGTTGGACTACTTCAAGTCCATAGAGGGACCTCTGTTTTTTTTTTTTTTTTTTTGCTACATCCTCTAGATCAAAATCAAGACAATCTTCATCGGCTTCAGAGAGCATACTGAGCAGAAGTATAACTTCTTCCCTCATCAGAAAATCATGTTTGCACAGCGGTTCAAAAACAACTTTATGGGCGAGGTTTTCTGGTTTGGATTTTGAGTAATACGACATGGAAGGTTTCTTTCTGCGTAAATACAAAGATGGTTCATTTGCTTCTTTGTACAAACTTTTGACGTTCTAAAAGCGCCAAGTGCCAAACGTAAATCTTGATTAAAGATACAATTAAGTTTAATTGCCGTGCTGAACCATCTACAACGCAGCCATAATCATGCTTTCAACGGAGAAGTGATTATACAGTCTCAATAAGACTTTTCTGTTGGCTCCCGAGTCCAGGATGGAGACAACACCTCAAAGATTAAGAGCTTTTTAGCATTTACTGTTCAGATAATCAATATGAGGAATGAACGACAGCTTAGAGTCAGATAGAAGACCTAGGAATTTAATCTGTACTCCATCCAGTGAAAGTTCTGGGGTCAACATGAAATCTTCCTGGCCTGCAAAAATGCATGCACTTGGTCTTGGTTTCAGAAAAACTAAATAGACTGTCTGACTTGCATATAGCTGAACATGTTGTTCAATAGCATGCATATGCTTAGACATGTACCAAATGCAAAAGTTGTCAACATGCAGAAAGCATTCCTCACCATTTCACCAAGAATATTCTTTGTCTACTTCTAAAGAATCTTCTAGATTTGAAAGTAACAGAACTTCTGATTGGCTAAACCAAATGGTTTAGCTAATCAGAAGTTGTGTTACTTTCCAATTTAAAACATTCTTCAGCATAAGACTAAAACTATTTTAAGAATGGTTGGTGAATACGGACCCTGGACAGACTTAACAAATTTGTTTATTTTGACACTAAAAGTGTTACTGAAACTATGCTTCCGAGAAGGGATGCGCATTTCTTGCTCATGGGGGTTAGAAATAACATTTCCAACCGGAACTCTTAACCAACGTTCATTCAGAAATGCCGAAATGAACTTAGAAAGGCGACCTCTTACACTGAAATCATTGAGGTTGTTCATGATTCTATACTTCCATGTGGTATTTTCTCCTTTTCCCAAAATGCATTCTACCCAATGCTTTCTATCTTTTCCAAAACGACTTTGCAGTTTTTGAATCACGTTTGTCGTCTGCAAATGCCTTAAATTTGGAGAAGTCTGAAATGCTGTTGTATGGTATGTATGGTAAAAGAGTTAAGTATTTTCCTCTTCCGCTGTAGCACGGTGACATTGCATTTTGAATATTTATGCAGATTTATGGACTATAAACTTTGTAAGTTTTTGTCATTAAAATATTTCCTTCGTCCGTTCGGTATTATCTGCACTGTCGAGATCGAAAAATACAGATCTATATCTATTTATGTGCATGGGCCAAATAAGAAGCTTTTTGTGAGCGTAAGTTTCTTACACTGATATTGCAGCCCGGCTAAATCGGGTTTATGTAGGATAACAGAACAACTTAATCGTTGAGTCCGGGTTTCGCAAAGCCATTGCTACTTCTCAGCGAAGCTTGCACACTCATTAACTGGGTCTAACTCAACAACTATAAACCGCGCTTCACCAAACCTTCTCTCTATGTGGTTTGGCGGAGCTCGAATTCTCATGTACAATTTTGATTTACGAAATATATTAAAGAATCTTGAAAAACATAGGCATATCTAAAAGAACGAACAAATAATTATACCTTTTCTAATTCCTCTCTTGATTTCATATTTCCCAGTAAAATAAACACGAGTAAAGTCTTGCAAGATGGTATCGCTACGAGCAAGTGTATAAAATATGAAAATTTAGGGCAAATATCTGACCATTTCTGTTTCAAATACCCTAAGATTAGATCAGCACATTTTATTACTCTGTGCATACATTGTCCAATACAAGAGCCAAATATTTACCCTTATGTACAGTTCCAAACACATGAAATCGATAATTTTCGTCGCCGAAAAAACCTGATCGAAGTATTGGGACGCCAAGGCTGTTTTTGTAGGATGATCATAACTGAAATACTTGACAGTGTTGATCAAAGATAACAGCGTAGGTTCTGTACAGTGTGATCTTTGCACTGCAATGTCCGCAAAAGAAGTTTTGTATGGTAAGCCTTTTTTTCCCTCTTGAACAGAAATTACAAGTTCAAGTCTGTGCAAGACGCAAAAATTTCAAACTGGTCGAAACTCTTAATACTTGTAGATGATAAATTACATGTGTATCAGTTGATGAATTTGACTTTGAAAGTCTAGAAGAAATAGAGGAAATCAGCATTTTCTCTTTTATCCACTTTTTCTATGGTCATCCAAGGGCTTGTTAAAACATCCGATTGTATGGTAAAGGATTAACACTTTTCCTGATACCATATTTTCATAGAAGTACATTATTAATTGACGTTTTTTAAGTTTTAAACAAAAAAAAAAAACAATTGAAAGAAATGTCACCATTAGCTATTTCCTCATTTCCCACATTATTTTCTTAATCTTTTAACCCTTTCCCAAACGACAAATTCTGGACTGGTCCAAATTGAAAGAGTTTGCAGACGACAATTTTAAATTTCATGAAAATGGCGGAAAGGTCTCAAAAAGGGTAGAAAACACTGTGGGAAAAGGAGAAATTGCTCGTTACGAGCAATTTGTCCTTTTCCCACAGTGTTTTCAAAAGACTTGTACTGCAGACACGTGAAAACCAGGGCTTGTTTGGGAAAGGGTTAAACTAGTCTTAAATACATTTTTGTGTGCTATTTTCACTCTTTATCACACAATCCAGTTGGTAACCAGCATTGTCTCCCTTTCCCCACAATGTTTTCTACCCTTCCGAAGACAAATTGAAGCTTTTTTTTTTTCAGTCACGTTTGATTTGCCGTATGAAAATGCTTTCATTTTGGTCCAGGCTAAAATGTTGTCCGGTAAAGAGTCAAATAAATCCTTCAGTTTAGAGCAGAATCGGGTATATCCATGACGTCAGTGCTTGAAATTAAGCTGACCTTTTGACCAGTTTAATCCCCGTGTTTTACTGTCGCGGGAGAGAAGGCTTTCGAAAACGTTGTCGAAGAATGAAAAAAAAAAAAAAGCAGGTAAGTTGGTAACCGGTCATTTCTCCTTTTTTCACAATGTTTTCAAGTCTTTGAAAGACAAGTGCATCCAATCATCTAAGCGACAAGTGATTTGTCATTTAAAAGTCTTAAACTTGTCATAGGAGTTACCCCATGGTCACAAATGTGACTTTTCGCCAAGCTAAATTGAAGTTACTTTGAAGAAAAGAAGAACTAATGCGCAAACTCGCTTAACCCTTACTCTGCTAAATAAGTGAAATGAAACTTTCGAGCCGATAGTAAAAACCAGAATTCTGCTATTTCAGAGGTAGGTTTTGGGGGGAGATATCTCCTTATCAGTCAGTGTAAATCCATGATCACACAGCACGTTCTGTACAGGCTGGTCTTGATCTACACTGAGTGCAAAAGTTCCTTGAATCGCGCTTAGCAGCCTAAGAGTTGATATTTAATGGTGAAGAGATTCTAGAAAACACTGTGACAAACTGCACGATGTCGAATTCACGCGCTTTAAGTCAGCAGCGTCGAAAGGTGAATCCATACAGGAAAGGATGTACATATTATTTGCTTCGTACAGAAAAATTAACTGACAATGCGTTCGATCTCCATAAATTATGGTTTGTGAAGTAGTATATTAAACGTAGAAGGCTCAAAAGACGAATTCTATCTACTGAGCAGAAAGCAGAAAGCTAACGAGATGAAGCCCAACAAGATTAGCTCAAAGGCATTAATGGGATGTGCGATGGGGGAGACGGAGCCCAAGGCGAATTTAAGTTTGCGCCCTCCCATTTCTTAATATATGAGCCATGCTCTGTGAATAAGAGGCTTAATGCACCTGCAAACAGTATCGATTCAGGTCAGCCAGCGCAGTCCACGCTGACCTGGGCCGAAACTTTTTGCTATCGGCCAATTTTGTGGATGTTTAAGGACCAGTCTTCCTCATGATTTAGTCGGTTGTTAGATAAAATGGATTTTATGTCCCCATAGTTGACTTCCTTTGTATTAAGCGTCTCGGAGATGCATTAAGCCCCACTTTGCCAGAGCATGTCTGACATATAGAATTATTTTTTTGTTGCAATTATTATCATCTGGCTGTGCGCTGAAATTGGCTCCTTTCGCGCGTAAGTACCAGTATGTCTAAAACTCCTTGCCAGATGACAAAATGTTCGATACATCTATACACAGTAAAACTAGTGTTGCACCCCCTGTGTTTTGAACCGGGTTTGATTGTCTGGCGTGAATAATACGAAAAGGGTTGGAAATTAGAATCTGGCTGTTGCATACACCAACAAACCAGTCTTTTGCCGCTGAAATGGCCTGAACTGAAGTATCCCTTGATCTCATGGCAGCGGCTACTGATCGGGCTGTTTCACCCTCTTGTGAGAGGTGTGAGACAAAGACTGCAAGCTGTTCTGTACGCCCTGGGCGGAAGTACGCAATATTGACTCATTGTGTGTGCCCATTCTCTGCAGGTCACTTTCGTAAGTTTTATTTCGACAATCAGTTCCCAGTTTTAACCGAACTTAAAAGCTTCTCGTTTTTCTTAAATTTGAAAGCTATATCTAAGCAAAAAATTCCTACATACCATGAGGTCAAGGGATACCTCATTTCATTTCACAGGCAAAAGACTGGCCTGTTGGTGTATGCAGCAGCCGGATTCTAATTCTTACTCCATTTTATATTATTCACGCCAGAAAATCGAAGTCGGTAACAAAAAGGGGGGGGGGTGCATGACTTTTTTTACCGTCTCCCACGACACCCCCCACCCCACCATCAAAGTAAGCGGTATCTCAAGGGTATCGCACCCAACGGTGAATAATTTGAAAAGAAATTAACTTTTTTGTGATTGACTTGAACTACTATGAAGTCATCGAGCTTCCTCAGCAATTAGCTTCGTAAGCGTACTCCGTAGGATGCTTTTTCGTAAGGTTGAAAGTGACCGCACGGCTTTCTGTCTCGCATTATTACGAGTACATTGACAAGACATTGGCCCATTACCTTGAGCAAGAGGATATACTTATGTCGATGGTAAAAAGAGCGAGACCTCCTACCCCGCCACCAAAGTAAGCGGTATCACAAGGGTATCGCACACAACGGTAAATACTTTAAAAAGAAATGAACTTTTCTGTGATTGACTTGAACAAGTATGAAGTCATCGAGCTTCGTCAGGATTAGCTTCGTAAGCGTACTCTGTAGTTTATATTGTGTACATGGATGTAATAATTAGACGTATTCCGCTATAATATTGTGTTTATGTTCGAAATACATTGATGCACTAAAAAGGAAACACAGGGTACATAAATGTGCAAACACTGCTGAGTGCCTTAGACTGAAATGGTGAAAATTGGTCATACAACTATGAATGTCACTGTGTACTTAACGTGGTATCTATTTTTTTTTTGTATAACATTTTGCTCAGCCCATTTTGTAAAGACACTGAATGCTATTGAGACACAACGCTTCGCTTTCCGCTAAGTAATGTTTAGAGCTCAAAAAAAGAGAATTCTTTGAGAAAACATAGACGAAGAATTCTCTTCTCTGAGCTGTAACCAACTTAGCAATCGACGAAGTTTTCATATAAACCGATGTTATACAAATTTTATCTGCTTTAAACTTTGTCGCACTTTTTTATGCAGAGACATGCCCTTGTTACCATGTGACGATATACATGTAAACACGCCCATAGCACATGCTAAGTGTTTAAGTCCCTTTACACAAATTATAGTTATTACATGTCAGTAAAACTACTTTTTATCATCATGTATGATATAGCTGAATACTAAACACTGACTCTAAATTCCAAATTCCTTCTGTACTCCTTAAAGTACATCTTCCACCGAGAAAGCCAACGGTATCTATTTAGCGCTGTAGAAGTTTAATATTAATTTGGATTCAGGGTGCGTAATGCTTCCAAAATCTTGGTAACGGCCTTGTGTACTGCTTTTCTTCGGTTCTCATTTGCATATTACGAAGCTATTCAGGGGTTAGAACAACATCCTGCCCAGTGTGATATCGTTGAAGACCGGCAACCTCATCAAATTACATACATTTTCTGGCACATTACAATACTGTTTGTTCTTTGACAAAACGAAAACTGACGCAAGTGACACAAAAGATAACCCGTTTTAACTCCATACCAGACAATGAGAATTTAGACTGGTCCAAATTGAAGGCATTTGCGGACGTCAAAAGTCAAATTTGTCTCAAATGATTGGATTTCTCTTTTCAAGAGAGGAAAAAATGTTGGAAAAGGAGAAAATGCTGGTTACCAGTATTTTCTCTTTTAGCCTCAACGTTTTCAAAAGTCTTCCTTCTCCAGGAAGGGGAATTTGTGGTAAAGGGTTAATTCCTGTGGTAAACATTCGTGTGCAACTGACCCATTACTAACAATTAATTCGCTGTACTTGCTGTTGCCGATTCTATCAAAGTTTATGTGAGGCAATTTGAAAAAGAAAAAAACAAAGATAATGAAATATTACTGAAAGATTGGAAGGAGGGGGAGGACAAAATAATTTTGCCCACACCCTTTAGGGTGGAGGTCTGGCCGATGCTACATCCCCTCTAGCTCCTATGTAAATATACCAGAAATATAACAAAACCAATTTTAGTTACACGATAACGCTTTGAGAGAAAAACAGTATTTTTATTAATTGATCGGGAGCGTTAAAAAGTATCTGTATAGTACTTAGAAAATACAAATGAGCCATGATCTGTGAAAAGGAGGCTAATGCATCTGCGAAAAGTATCGATCCAGGTCAGCCTGCGCAGTCCGCGCAGGCTGTTCTGGGCCGAAACTTTTCGCTATTTGTCAATTTTCAGTAAGTTAAAGGACCAGTTTAACTCATGATGTGGTCAGTTGTTAGACAAAATGGACTTTATGGATCCATAATCATGTGATGACTTGCTTGGTATCATGCATCACGGAGATGCATTAAGCCCGTTTTTGCCAGAGCATGGCACAAATTATAAAGATCTGAAGGAAAGGAATGCTTCTCTTTCAAACGATAATGTGTTTGTTCTTGGAACCCTTTAGATTGTGTTCACTTTGTTTCTACTTTTACGATATCATCTTGGCAAAGATTTTACACGATTTATGTTCACCGGTATTCTTGAACACAACCTCTCCGTCAATTTTATAATCCTCGTACGGGAACTCGTGCAGTGCCTCAAACCCAAACTTCTCGTAAATCCTTTTGGAGAAATTCGAAGTACCTTCACTCTTAATTACAAGTGGTTCCAGGCCAATTTCGGTGTAAAATTTAATCGCGGCATCCATAATTTTTGTTGCAATTCCTCTGCGTCTGTATCTTCGATCCACGCCAAGCATGAGGAAATGTACCACTTTATCGACACCATATTTATCAAAGGCGTTTAGCTCTTCATCTTTGTGAGTTAGGAAAGTAAAAAGCGTGGCTAATTTCTTATTTTTAAGCTTTTTCATGGCATCAGAATTTTCGTCCTTCTCCGATATGTTACTGAGACGCACGGCTATAATTTCGTCGGTGCTATCAGAGACTAGAAGAACGGAGATATTTTCACGCAGTACGTGCCGTAGGAGTTGTTCAAGCTCCTCGTCATAAGCCAGTTCTAGAGACCTGCCAAGTGGTTCATCTGGGGTAAACTCCTCCTTCCCAAATTTGAGAATTGCGTCCATTCTCTTATCAGTGGCGAGTTCAAGATGAGCATCTTCGAATGTGTAGTCTTTACTTATTCTGGCAAATATCTGAAATACAACGTTAAAACGATAACATGCATTTGAGGATTAACTTTATATTTTTAAACGCAATGAAATAAATTTTAGAAAAATCAGATATCCTGAGCCCAAGAGGGTTTTCGCTAAAATTATTCAACTTTTGATAAAGTATTAACCCTTAGGCTGCTAAGCGCCACTCAATGACCTTTTGCAGACAGTATAGATCAAGATCAGACTGCACATGACAAGCAGTGTGATCTTCGATCTACACTGTTCGATAAGGAGATACCCTCTCCCCCCCCCCCCAAAAAAAAAAAAAAAAAAAAACAGCTTTGAAACAACATTTTGAAATAGCAACATTTGGGGTTTTTACTATCGGCTTGAAAGTTTCATTTAACTTTTTTATCAGGTTAAGGGTCATGGTATTTTTATTACTTCTACAAAGGCATTTGATTCTATAGCCATGATAAGCTATGAGACTGCATACAACCTAATGGTGTGAACAGGATTTTTTTTTAGATGTTTTAGAAGTCTATGTATGGGAATTTAAAGTCTTTTTTTTTTCAATAATAGTGATTGACTGACCCCATTCTTGATAACAGACAAGGCTGTGTAGGATCTCCATAATTGTTAGTTTCATTCATAAAATGATTTCATGAAGATTTTAAAAAACAAATGCGAACACCGAATCTTTGTATCAAACAAAATTGATGACTTAAAAATATTACTTTTTGCATATAAACTGTTCTAGTTTTTCGGATACCATAATCAGTTTCAGAGACAGATATACCTTATTAAAAATCTACTAATGGTGTCGGCTTAGAGTTTAGGCTGATTCAACTTAAGGATTTGTTCACAATATTCAGTGCTACAGTAAAAGCTATATTGTGCTACGAGTCAAATATTTTGGGTTACCACTACGCTGAACAGATTGAAAAAGTTCAGATTATGTTTTGCAAAGAGATTAAAAGTAAAAGTTACGCGTTCTTGAGAAAAATATAACTTGAAGAACACTGGCTAAGTACCAGTTTGTATCATTAACACATTTATGTCTGTGCAATTCGCTCAGTATATTATGACGATTATCTTGTATGATGTTGTATTATGGGCCGAAGGCCTAAGTAATGAAACTATCTGTATTTCTTGTAGATCGAAAGCACAAAATGTCTATTTACCCAGAAAACAATACCACACTAAAGTTTAAGTGGACATCCTTATAGCTAGAAGAAAAAAAAAAAACACTGTTAAAACTTGAACGTGTGTAGAATCGCTCGGCTGTGTAGACATAAATTACCAATATACTAGTATATGGTGTAAGGTGTAAAAAAACACAAGGGATTTGTCCTCATTTAAAACCGGAAACGACAACAGCTATTGCTTGGAGGGCCTTTAAAACATGAAATGCATTTTCTATCCGTCCTAATCTGTGCAATCTTGCAGCTATCAGGGCAACAATTTGACACGAATATACATGAATGATACAGTTTCATAAAATAAGGATGAAATGGGTTAAAAATTGGCTGAAAACTGCCTGACAGCGAGTATAGATGTATCTTTAATAGAAGTTTATTTTTCAGTATGATACCGTGGTAATTTCTCACCGTGCCAATGAAGCAAATGCACTTAGTGCAAAGGTGTCTTTAAAATACTACGAACAGTGTCTTCCAAAGACATCGACTACCAGCCGACTATGTACATCTTTCCCGCTTGTTTACAGCTTTTCTTCACCTTATTTATTTAAAAGGAGTGATCTTAACCTTGGCCTTCGCCGTTCTAGGCATATAAGGACAAAATGTATAACATGAGCATTTTGTATGAGAAGTCTTTCAAGCCATTTTTAACAAGAAGAATATGAAGGTCATTTCAGATATAAAGGATCTGGCAAGAGTTGGTGTTTGAGATAAAATTTTATTAAAAGAGTCTACAAGAAATGTTATTAAGCGAGCCTTTGGTAAGCTGAATTACATTTTTTTTTTTTTTTTTTGTGGACGAGTTTTTTAACATCAAAAGCCAAGGAATGTTGGATTCTTTTTCAGTTGAGACATGGGCCTACATTACCTTGGGTTTAGAAATTTACATTAGGCCTATTTGTTTCTTTGAAATATGTGCACATCACAGATAAAAAATAGTTCCAAAGAAACTTGCATATAACGGTCTTGTTCTACATCTAAAGATACTAAAATTTGCAGCTTTATCACGATCATCAGTTTTGACAATTAATCTCACACAGGAATCTAGGTCGGCAATATTTTAGAAATGAGGAGTATAATTACATAATTACAGCGCGTTGACCAAATACGTTACTATTGCCTTACCTCCCGCGTGTGTTAGCCAAGAAAATTCGTAATAGATATTGAAAACAAGGGGAGTTATGTGATAAATTAGTTTTTCCTTCAATTTTTAGAAACAGCTACATCGAATTTGCTTCGGCCGGATATCAAAGTTACATACAAAATCTACATAGCACGATCTAACAGCTTGATCGTTGATTGAATGCAGTTATCGAAGATTCTCTCTCTCTTCTCTCCTTTTTCAACAGTAATGACTTTATTGTTAGCTGCAAGCTGACCCTGCAGTATCCAAATACTGTCATCTATTTCGCCTTGAAGCTTCATGAAGGTTATGTGAAACCTATATGTTTTCTAACCCTTAGGCAGCTAATCGCGACTCAAAGACCTTTTGCAGACGGCGTAGACCAAGATCAGATTGCACAGAACTTACAGTCTGATCTTAGATCTACACTGTCCGATAAGGAGGTATTTTTCCCCCCAACAGTAACTTTGAAATAGCAAAATTTGGCTTCTTACTATCGGCTTGAAAGTTTCATTACACTTGTATAGCATGTTAAGAATTAAGTTATCGCAGGACTCGGATTAAGAGAGGCCATTGGATAGCAGGAGTGACCTATCGGCGACGCCGGTAGGGGAAGAAAGAGAAAATGGAAAATGATGATGTAAATATAGAAGTATGAGCTAACACACATACCTTTTCTAATTCCTCTCTAGGCTTCATGCTTGCCCGCACCAAATGCTATCACACTGACTATCTCAAATGATATAATGATTGTAACTGGTAGATCAACACATTATGAAGACATTATCATCACGCTTAAACTTTTTTGTTGAGTTCGATAAGCTGAACGCGGGAAGGGTTTCTGCTCGCCTAAAGGTTATCTCTGCAGTACATGAATTTATTTGATATTTACTTTAGGTCACTTAAAAGCGTAGTCTATCGTAAAACTTCAAATTTTCACACAGGTTTAATCCAAAGTGCCAGAGTGTGCTTACGAGCATTTGAAAATTTGAACTGCAACTCTATTTTCGATAGGAAGAAAGTATTAGCATAATATTTTTGACAACCAAATCAATCAATGCAAGTACCTCTGTAATGCATATTAATGTTTTGAGTGGTTATAAGGTCCACTAATCGAAACGGAGCAGTCTTTTGGCATTGTCATGACTCCGTCGTGCATCCAGCCATCCGCGCATTTACAATCCATTTAGCCATTTTCTCCATTTGACCCTTAAACTGGTAAGTAAATGAAGCGAACATTTCTAAGTGATAGTAAAAATCCAAATATTACGATTTCGAAGTCCATTTTACCGGAAAGAAAACACCGTATTGGACACTGTAGATCAAAGATCAGACTGCACGTTCTGTGAAGTGAGCCGCGCTTAGCAGCTTAAAGGTTAATGTACAGCAGTAACTTTGATAAAACTTTTTATTGACAATTCTGCCATTATCTTCTGTAGAAATCCTGCATATATCTATTCTGTCCCTGTTGCGAAAAAAACAAGGCGAAAAAAAAAAGAAAAGCTCCAAAACCTTTTCCTAACAAAATACATATTAGCCATGCTCTGTGAAAAGGGGGATTAATGCATCTGCGAAAATTATCAACTCAGGTCAGCCTGCGCAGTCCACGCAGGCTGACCTGGGCCGAAACTTTTTGCTATTGGTCAATTTTCTGTGTGTCAGAGGACCAATCTACCTCCGTGATTATGTGATGACTTGCTTCGCATCATGCATCACGAAGATGCATTAAGACCCTTTTACCAGAGCATGGCTCATATGTTTGAATTTCATGCGAATTGACAGACAGGAAGAAAGGCATGTATAGAGTCGGATAAACAGTCAGGCCCTTCCATAATTAGACAGCTAAAGGGGGCAATCGTACAGGGTCCGTATTCACCAACCATTCTTAAGAACGTTCTTAGACTTATTCTTCAAGATTTTCTACATTTGAAAGTAACACAACTTCTGATTGGCTAAACCATTCGGTTTAGCCAATCAGAAGTTGTGTCACTTTCAAATATAGAAAAATTCTGGAGAACAAGACTAAGAACGTTCTTAAGAATGGTTGGTGAATACGGACCCTGGTCGCTAAATAGATTTATAGGTAAAGACGTATTTTTGTCCCAGAGTCTGTTATAATAATTATGTATGTGGTGTGCAACTTGTGAACTTTTGTTTACATATCTGTTCTAACAGATATTTCCCTTCCACGAAAGAGGCAACTATAGATCGTCTGCTTTTGTGTGAATTGAACACTTTGATTTATGACACCAGATTATATCTTTATAACAGATACACTCGCGACCAGCGTCTATATTTAGAAAAGCATACTTTTAGTTGTTAAGGTATTTGGTTTTTGCCACTGTATAAAAAGAGCTGGCAAATAGCATGACAAAATCACGGTTCACCAATAACAATGCCGAATTACGTGAATTTCATGTCTAAATATGGTCATTGAAAGGTAATATTTTTTACGTGCCATCACCTAGAGAGATCATTCATCAAAGGTGATTGTTGCTCGATAGTGTTCGATAATATTCATATGGTTAACCATTGCACTATATTAGAGGTCACATGTTTTACATGGAGTAATTTTACGGAGAATTAAAAGAAAAAAAATGTCTAAAATTACAATGCCTTATTTCCTACATAACATCTTGTGGTCACTTTTCAAAGTCCAAATTATGTTGTCAGCTAAGAACAACCCTGTTCCAGAGGTCACATGTTTTCACAGATTAAGTTATTTGGAGATTTTCAAAAATCTTCTAATCTAAAGCTGAAAGGCCTAGACTGAAAATATCTTGTAAGTGGCATCATATCTCTGTTTAATATGAAAGTTGTCCAAGTTGTGGTGCTTGGGTCAGAGTTGGCCCTTTTAGGAAGAGGTAATATGTTATACATAGCTTTATAGAAATCTGTAATCATCTTAATCATTCTGAAGATATGTTTATAAAACTTTGCAGTGTGATAGACCGATGTGAAGGTCATGCCTTAGTTATTACATTAGTTTTAGGCTGAAGCGAGTGTCAGTGTCACTGTCACTTATAACCTGTAAAAGAAATGGAATCTGCAAAAGCTTCAGATGTTTATGTGCGAGATTTATGAAACTTGAACTTAGTTCGAAGCATACAGATATTGTCAAATACGTGTAAAAAGAATAGAGTGTTACTTACTTGTAGTTCTTGTTGAAATTCTACTGGGCAGAAAGGGCTGAGAAACCTATAGCAATGACGCTAAAATGTGTTGAATTAGGTTACAGAATTTTATTCCTTACTTTTATTTAGAAACATTTCAGAGAAGGGAGTTTAAAAAAGCGGGACGGCAATCCTCCTTCTCCTCAGAGCAGACCAGTCACGTCCAACAACCAGAGTCTGACTTAATGGCGCCATAGTTAAGTCCTATTTTTGTCCAACGCTTATGGAATACCAAAAGGTGACATATTGAGATAAAGGTCAGGTAATATTTAAAATGCAAAGCACATTATTGATGGAAAAGGTATGTAGTATTATTAGATAAAGTGAACGGGTGATTTGTAGAACTCGTAGCTAATAGAAAGTACATAATTCTCTCGAGACAACCCCGCCTAGAAGTTGGCAGTCCGCTGTCCGCTCTCGTCATCGGCGTCCGCTAAAAAACTGCTGATTCAAGAAGGACGCATTATATATTTCATTATCCCTTGTGTTTGTTTAAACGTTTATATTTGCTTTGCATAACTACACACTATGGAGTCATATGACATAAGCTTGTCTTTTTTTCTTCTGTATTGCGAGAAGACGACAATTTGACGAATAAATACTTGTTTCAAAAAAAGTTTACATTGCTAAAGTTGAAAACAGCCGCTGACGACTATTCAAATTATGGCTTAAATGATTAAATTTGCAAATAAAACAGTAGACAACAATGTTGGAAAAAAAGACAATGCTGGTGACCAGCATTTTTTCCATGTACCCAAAATGCTTTGAAAAGCCCTCTCCGTTAGGATCGTTCACCCTCTACCATGCTTTTAACGACCCAGAAGAAAGGGCTTTTTTAAAACAATTGTTTCCTCACCTCACCAGAATGAGGGAGAAAAGACGGAACATCAAGCTTGTATGCAGGGTGATCAGAAAAGACTGTTAAAGAAATTTTAGCACTTTACTTTATACATACCGCCGTGCAGTGGACCATTTTTGAATACGTTTTGACACAAAGTTTTAAACCATGCTCTGGCAAAAGGAGGCTTAATTCATCTCCTTGATGATTGATGCGAAGTTTGAGGTAATGGAAATTGTGTTTTTGAATATGATAAAGAAACATCAAATAAAACCCTACAGTCCCATTTTCAAAACCTTTACCAAACTCTATCTACAGCGGACATGTTGAAATATATATGAGATGCTGTGGCAAAAAGGGGCTTGATACATCTCCATGACACATTATACCAAGCAAGTCATCACATGACTGCGGATCCATAAAATCAACTTTGGAGAACAACCGGCTGAATCATGAGGTACACTCGTCCTTTAATATGTAGAACACTGAACAATAGCAAAAAGTTTCGATCCATGTCATGACATGGGTCGATACATTTTGCAGATGCACTAATTTCCCTTTTCACAGAGCATGTCCCATATACTAAAGGTATGAGAAAAAGCATTTGAAGAAGAGCCACGTCGTTCTTTTTTATGATACTGATCATGCCCTTATAAACACACTCCAGATTACATGTATGTTTACTTTGTGTCTGTATGTTTATTTTGTGTCTACTTTGACGATATCATCTTTGCAAAAATCTTACACGATTTATGTTCTCCGGTGTTCTTAAACACAATTTCCCCGTCAATTTTATAATCCTCGTACGGGAACTCGTGAATTGTCTCAAATCCACAGTTCTCATAAACCTTTTTTGAGAAATTTGACGACCCTTCACCCTTAATTACAACTGGTTCCAGGCCTATTTCAGTGTAAAATTTAATCGCGGCGTCCATGATTTTTGTTGCAATTCCTCTATGTCTGTATCTTCGATCCACGCCAAGCATGAGGAAGTGGACCACTTTATCGACACCATATTTGTCAAAGACGTTTAGCTCTTCATCTTTGTGAGTTATGAAAGTGAACATTGTGAATAATTTCTTATTCTTTAGCTTCTTCATGGCATCAGAATTTCCTTCCTTCTCCGATATGTTACTGAGACGCACAGCTAGTATTTCATCAGTACTGTTAGAGACCAGAAGAACAGAAAGATTTTCACGAAGTAAATGACGTATGAGTTGTTCAAACTCCTCGTCGTAAACTAATTCTAGAGACCTGCTCAGCGGTTCATCTGGAGAAAACTCTTCCTTCCCAAATTTGATAATGGCGTCCATTCTCTCATCAGTGGCGAGTTCAAGATGAGCATCTTTAAATGTGTAGTCTTTACTTATTCTGGCGAATATCTGGAATATAAACTTGTATAAATAGAACGGCAATTGGGGTAAACCTTTGAGCGCCGAAAACAGATAATGATGGATTCAGACTTCCCTGTTGTTGACCTATGTATTCTTCCATAAACAAAATATCCAACAGCGTAGATTAGAGATCTGACTGATTCTTCAGTCTGGTATGATCTTTGTCTTCTCTGTATTCAAAGTTATCTTGGATTGCCTGCGACTTAAAAGGGTTGATGTGATGATAAATGATAATAAGTGATACACATTGCTTTTACACTTAAGTATTCTTGAAACCATAATGTTCAATATCTCTATATTTCATACAACTGAGGTTATTTATGAAGACAGTGTAGAGAATAAAGAACTTGTGGTCAATGCAACCAATATTCTTGAACATGACCGCCATGAAGACGACTTCTTTACATAAGGTCTAAAACGGAATTAGCTTGGGTGGACGTGCCTGGTCAGGACACACTGGCTGCTGCGTAGGGGTACAGAGATGATGTTCCGGATACCAAAGTGAGATTGTCGGTTTCTATTAAGTAGCAATAATGTCTGTCCCGATACAGTGGAATGAGTTGTAGGCTCAGAGTTCAGTCGGTCATGTTTAACTAACAGGTGTCCACGAGCTTGGTACTACGCTTGCCCAATAATGAAACAACATTCCAAAGAGAATAGTTAGAGCCCTAATAGGGAGCATGAGGAGACTTTGTCATACTGTAATTGGTCACATACCTAACACTAATTCTTAACTGGTATGTACCGTCAGCTTTTTGGGGAAAATTTTGAGAATAACACATTTTATAGAAAACTTAATTTTTGATGACCATCTTACTCAAGTTCTGAAAAACGTTTAAAATACAGTGTCATCGTGAACGCTTCTGCCAACATAAAGAAATCAACAGATAAAAATAGATAAAAATCAACACAATATTGCAACTACAACACAAACCATGTGTTTACATGGTTTTCATGCCCAACAGTTTTTGAGTCGAGTAGATATCGAGTTCTGGCAAGATCTAGATTTAGGGGGACAGACATACTAACAGAAAAAAGGGACGATACCAAGGACGGAAAGCAAAACTGCAGCTGCCTTCGGTAAAACCGGATGGAAAAAAAAAAAGACAAGAAAAATTACTGTAAATTTAAAGTATAAACTTACACACATACCTTTTCTAATTCCTCTCTAGACTTCATGCTTGCCATGCCTAAAGCTTTCTAAAATGATAACGGTAACAATTGAAAGACCTAGAATGGTTTTAACATATTCTGCTGATAGTTACTATCGCAAGAAATCGGGTGCAAGTTACAGTGAGTCACTTCAACAAGCCAATTCAACATGAAAGTGGGGAGGGTTTCTACTCACACGTTGGTTATCTATGTTGTATACGAATATACATAATTAAAGGGTCACACACTAAGACAGCCTATCATAAAACTTGACCTACAAAGGAAATTCTAATGTTTAGACAGGTTAATTCGATGAACCAGAATGGGTTTTTGAGCCTTGGTAGATCTACATTGGAACGGCTGCACTATTTTGCGTGGGTCAAATTCAGTGATAATACGTATAATGTTTCAAGGCATCTTTATGTTTAGAGTGATTTTATTTAGCTCCTCTAGTCAAAGTCCAGAGAGCGTTTTATTATTATAAGAAGCTGGTGCCGATCGTCTCTGCGTGTAGTAACCCTTAGCCTGCTAAGCGCGACTAAAGGACCTTTTGCGGACAGTGTAGTCCGATCTTGCTCTATGCCGTCCGCAAAAGCCCATGTTTTCGACTTTGGCAATATATTTTTTTTCTATATTATGTCTTAAGACATTGGATATTTAGGTAAAAAGGGTTAATCGTTATGTTACGAACGACCAGCTTTGCACCAGTATTAACCCTTATCCTGCTAAATAAAAGACATGAGACTTTCAAACCGATAGTATAAACCCATTTTTTCCTATTTCAAAGGCAAGATTTCTCCGTATTGGACAGTGTAGATCCAAGATCAGACTGCACGATCTGATCTTGATCTACGCTGTCCGCGAAGTGTCAGTGGGTTGCGCTTAGCAGCCAAAGGATTAAGGCAAGCTCAGCACATAACATTATAATAATTAGTTTCGGTCTGTGCTACCACCTTTCTGAGTTTAAAGGTTCAGACTGTCGCAGTTTTTGGCCTGGGCTTGGCTTGCCAAGCCCAAGACCGTAGGAATCTTATACCAAAATTTCAACCCCCATCCAAGCATTTACGGAAAAACCCGAGTAAAAGTGAAAAGTACCGCTTGCAATCCCTTTCCCTACGCTGAAAGAAACGACCCCTAAAAATAAAAATATTTGAATTTGAACATCATAGTAAGGTTTAATTTCACAACAAACTTTGATAGATGTGCGATGTTAATCGTACGAGAGTGTTGACTTAGAATTTTGGGCCAAGGTGAGCTTATTCATATCTGCAAATTAGTACGCTGTAACAGTGAAAGAAACATTCGGCAAACCTCGGGTGATCGTTGATCATTGTTTAGATGCAGGTAGGCAATCGACCGAGTTGTGGCGAGTGCTGTTGCCGAGCACTAATTGGAATCGTGCGTTTTCCTTTTTCTAGACACCATGTGAATGACAAATAATAATAACATATTTTACGCAGACGGAGTGCTCATTCTCTGAAAAAGCTACCTCGGTAAGAATTTAATTTTCGAAAAATTACAGTGTACCTCACGTCTGAATTTATAACTATGTATTTGATTGGTATTTTTGCCTTATTGGAAGCCGGCTCTTGGTGCCGGCTTCCAGTAGGAATGCTTTTTTTTTTTATGCACATGGGGAATTTTGGGATACATCGTTGCACAACTTTTCCGACATATTCACTCAAATACTTTTAATAGTATGTTGCTAATAAGCTCAAAATTATGCATTTTTTGTATGTACTCTTGAGATGAATTTCGAGCATGAAAAGTAAAGATTTCGTATTTATAGATACTTATTTAATAACTGATTAATGATTGACCCCACAGGCAGCGTAACTCTTCTTAAACTAGTATAGACTGGTTACCTCCCCTGATACTACTATACGTGTAATACACGATACAACACGGGACCAGTTTAAAACTAGTAGATTAGTGCAATATTACGTATTTTTTTTCCTTGTGCTGTTCACATAAATTGCGAGCATGAAAACTACAGATTTTGTATTTGAACTCTTATTTCTAAAAACGCTCAGTAAGATTTTAATCGGGATATCTCGCGCAAAAACTCGAGTTGTATATGATAATGGTGTGTGTCTTTTTAGAAAAGACAATCCCGGTTATAAATTACTTGACTTGGGTATAACCACACGACAAGCAAGATAGGACAAAATAAATAGCTTTGTCCAGGAAAAAAGACAACCTCACTCTTCTCTTTGTGTAAATTGATGATTTCCTAGAAAGTCTTGCACATTATGCATGTACTTTATGCAATTTATCCAGAGCACAAAGCTGATTCAAGTCTTAAATGCAAAGTCTGTTTCTTAACTCTTTACCAAACAACAACATTTTGGATGTTTCCAAATTGAAAGCATTTGCAGACGACAAAATAAATATGACTCAAAAACTGAAATTTGTTTTTTGAAAGGTAGAAAACATTGTGGTAAAAGGAGAAAATGCTGGTTACCAGCATTTTCTCCTTTTCCCACAATGTTTTCAAAAGACTTCTTCCCCAGGGTCGTTAAAAGTCAGGATTATGTGGTAAAGGGTTAATGAATCTAAAACCCAGTTAAACAAGTTCAGAATTTCACTTCATTGTAAAATGTATATTGATATAGCTGTCAGAAGATTGGCTGCATACATAGTATGTTTTTTGTAATAACTTTCTTGGGGCTTGTGTATGCCTTGAGCTGTGGGGAAAATGTACATCTCACAAAACCAAAGGTTAAAGTGAGATCTCATGACTTTGCCATGAAGCAAGAAGCAGATACAAGCACCAGGAAAGTTGATACAACATAGTACATGTATTCCCTTTATAGTATAACTACATATTTAAACAACAAAATGAGACATGCTCTGTGAAAAGGGGGCTTAATGCATCTGCGAAAAGTATTGATCCAGGTCAGCCTGCGCAGTCTGCACAGGCTGACCTGGGCCGAAACTTTTTTGCTACTGGTCAATTTTCTGTATGTCCAAGGACCTGTGTGCCTCCAGAATCAGTCGGTTGTTGCACAAAATGGATTTTTATGGATCTTTAAGTATGTAATGACATGCTTGGTATCATGTATCACGGAGATGCGTTAAGCCTCCTTTTTCCAGAGCATGGCTCAAATATTGCAATTAGTGACAATTTTAATTAAAAAGGATACCAAATTGTATTAGTCTGATATGTCATAACATTCTTTTTATTAATGGCTAATATGGTGGATAAATATTATGATATAGATTTTCAATGACATAACATATCAAGACATCGGCATACCATGTTTGGGACCATATTTGACGTTGCAGATACAGAAGAGCCAGGCTCTGGCAAAAAGGGGGTTTAATGCATCTCTGTGATTTATTATACCAAGCAAGTCATCACTTTAGTATGGACCCATAAAATCTGTTTATTCTAACAATCGACTGGATCTGGAGGTAAAATGGTCCTGTGCCATGCAGAAAATGTACAAATAGCTAAAAGTATTGACCCACATCAGCCAGTGGGGACTGCACAGGCTGACATGAGTTGATACTTTTTGTAGATGCATTAAACCCCCCTTTCAGAGAACATGTCTCAGATTTTTTGTTCCACTGTGTCTATTTTTATCTGTGTGCAATATATTGTATTTTAACAGGAAAGTTTGTAGGTGTGTAATTAATCTGTTTACTATTGGAAACTTTTTGTAATAACTTTTTTGTAAGAATGTACCTTTGTTGTGACAAGCCTTGCATACTCAGAGCACATTTGAGACAAACTAAATCCTTGGGCATTTATTTATGAGCCATGCTCTGTGAAAAGGGGGCTTGATGCATTTGCAGAAAATATTGGTCCAGGTTAGCCTGCGCAGTCCGCGCAGGCTAACTTGGACCGACACTTTTTGCTTTGGTAATTTTTCTGCATGTCAAAAACCAGTGTACCTCACGTTTCAGTTGGTTGCTAGACAAAATGGATTTTATTGATCCATAAATATGTGATGACTTGCTTGAATTATGGATGACAGAGATACATTAAGTCCCCTTTTGCCAGAGCATGTCTCATATGTTTTAATAACCCTGACAAAGAAGACTATTGAAACGTAGTTGCAGGAGGACAAAATGCTGGTTACCATCATTTTCTCCTTTTCATACAATGTTTTCTACCCTTTCAAAGGTCTAAAGTAAGGCTGAAAAAGAAATGTAATGGAACTTTTGATGTAGCGTTTAAGGGTATTGCACTTATTTTTGTGGCTTTAGGGCTCCAGCAAAACTTGTGTTTTGCACCTAGTTATAAATGACCCTCAACAGCTTTTGACTGATGTTGTACATCATTGCACTTGAGCCATGCTCTGTGAAAAAGGGTCTTAATGAATCTGGGAAAAGTATCAACCCAAGTCAGCCCCCTTGGACTGTGCAGGCTGACCTGGGCTGAAACTTTTCGCTATTGGTAAATTGTCTGTATATTTAAGGACCAGTCTACCTGATGATTAAGTTGATTGCATTAAAAAAGAGGCTACATGTATTGTTGATCTTTAATTATGTGATGGCTTGCTTGGTATCATGGATCACGGGGATGCATTAAACCCCTTTTTGCCAGAGCATGGCTCATTTACATGTTCAACTATTACATTGTAAGGGGGCTATTCAGATTTTCATAGTCAAACCGAACTTGAAAATATTTTATTGCTCAATTTAGTAAGGCAATAGCTGACTAAGAACCAAGAAATAAAGCAAGAAGCAAAGGAAAAACAAACTGATGGTACTTCTTCAATGGACTAGTTAGCCACTTAACTCTGTACCCTACAACAGAATTTAGAACTTGTCCAAATTCAAAGCAGTTGCAGACGACACATCCAATATGGTTATAATGATGAGATTTGTCTCTAAAGTGGTAGAAAGCATTGTAGGAAAAGGAAGAAATGCTTGTGATAAGCATTTTATACTTTTATTGCAATGGTTGCAGAAGCTTTTTTCTTCAGGGTCACTAGAACATATAATTGTTTAGTGAAGGATTAAATCTTTACCACATAATCCCGACTTTTAACGACCCTGAGAAAGAAGCCTTTTGAAAACATTGTTGGAAAAGGAGAAAATGCTGGTAACCAGCATTTTCTCCTTTTCCCACAATGTTTTCTAACCTTTCAGAACAATTGCAATCATTTTAGCCACATTGAAATTGTCGTCTGCAAATGCTTTCAACTTGGACAGGGCTAAAATTTTGGACAGTATTGTCCAAATTCAAAGCAGTTGCAGACGACAAATTAGATTTGGTTTTATGATGAGATTTGGCTCTGAAATGATAGAAAGCATTGTGGAAAAGGAGAAAATGCTTGTGACAAGCATTTTATACTTTTCTCGCAATGGTTTCAGAAGCCTTTTTCTCCAGGGTCATTAATTAGAACATGTAATTGTTTGGTAAAGGTTTTTTAGCTTTTGTGAATGCTTGTTGGAATGTCAAGCGATCATGCAATAATATGCATCAGCTACGGCAGAGCTCCAGATAGAGGGAGTGATTTTGATTTCAAAATTGAAAATATTAATCAGTCTCCACTAAACCCTATGTTATGGGTACTCATTAGAATCGTCTCATCGAGACGATTCGAATGAGTACCCACAACATAGGGTTTGGAAGGGAAAGAATGGATTTAGAATACTATCACTCCCTCTTACCTGGAGGTCTGACTACGGTATGTAGGATCATATTCATGTAAGAATGATAACAGTATTATGATCTTGTCAAAATAGAGAAAATACCTAATCCAAAATGACCATGCTTTTATCTGAAGAGCAAAACTGCACCATTCCTGTTTACTGAATGTAACTGTCCTCTTTCCGAATGCATGCAGGAGAAAAAAGTTTGTATTAGTGTTTAACTCTACCACACAATCCCGTTTTAACGACCCTGAGAAAGAGGCATTATGAAAACATTGTGGGAAAAGGAGAAAATGCTGGTAACCAGCATTTTCTCCTTTTCCCACAATGTTTTCTATCCTTTCCAAAACAAATTTCAATTTTTGAGTCACATCTATTTTGTCGTCTGCAAATGCCTTTAATTTGGACTAGTCTAAAAGTTTGTCGTTTGGTAAAGAGTTAAACAAAAAATAGGATTCACAGCAAAAAAAAAAATCTTAATTAGCCCCCAAATTGTTGCAGTCGGTAAAATTTTCTACTGGGTCTGTCTTCACCAACCATTCTAAAGAACATTCTTAGTCATATTCTCCAGAATTTTTAATTTAAGAGTAACAACTTCTGATAAGCGAGTTATTCCTAAAGCACCTTCCTCATTGATGGTAACAAAAAAAAAAAAATGCCGGCTTCTTTGATGCTATGCCTCAAAAATTTGTCTTGTTTCTTTCTGTCAGTTATATGACATCTCGGCCCATAACCATTTCGATCCATAACAAACTCGGCGCGTACAAATCAAACATGTAACGTTACACAGTGCATTAAAGTTTGTAACATGAGCCATTGAAAACCAGTTAATCTTTATCAAAGCGCTGACGCACTGAAGGCAGCGGGTTTGTGCCAGCTACAGATCTTATTACTTTCTTTGCACAGGTTTCCTTTATACTTGACTTGAAGTAAAAAGGTGCCTTAATCGATCTGCAAACAGTATAGACTTAGGTCAGCCTGTGCAGGCAGTCAGTCTGTGCAGTCTTCACAGGCTGACCTGGGCTGAAACTTTTCGCCATTGGTCCATTTTCTGTACATCGAAGGGTCGGTCTATGGATCAATAATTATTTATGTCTTGCTTGGTATAATCCATCACGAGGATGCAAGAAGCCCCCTTTTGCCAAAGCACAGCTCATTTGTTTGTGGCTAAAATAAAGATAAAATCTAGTACATGAGCACAGGCAGAAAACAAGACTTGAATAAATGATATTAATCCTTTCCAAAACAATCCCAAGTTTTTATGACCCTGTGGAAGAGGCCTTTAAAGATATTTGCGGAAATGGAGAAAGTGCTTCTAACCAATGTTTTCTATTATATCAATCCGTAACATTTATGAAATTTTTGAAAGGTATCTTAAAGTACTGAAAACCAGTCTTAGTATAATTTTGAGGTTTTACACCTCAAAATCCTTGTAGGCCAAATAATGTGCTTTATAAAAGTTTTGCCGATCCCTTTTAAGGAGTTTGTAGCTCAAAGACTTGAAGTTGGTACCGCTGGTTTAAATTTCCAGCATGGTCTTCTTTCTGATCCACTTATCATTTATGCCATGTTGTTATTCAGTGCATGACCTTAAGGAAATAGCCAAGAAACGCATGCATAGGTACACTGGCAGCTGTTATGACCCAAGCTGTTTAAATTTCATTAACTGCTAATAAATTATACTGAAAGAAGCCATTTGCAGACAAAAATTGAAACATGGCTCAAAAACAGTGTACATCTTTGATAGGGTAGAAAACATTGTTGGAAAAGGAGAAAATGCTGCTTACCAGCATTTTCTCCCATTCCTACAATGTTTGTAAAAAGTTATGTTCTAAGGGTCGTTGAAACTTGAGATTGTGTTGTACAAGTAAATGCATAATATAATTTGCAGTTATAACTACTTTTAACTCTTTACCACTCAATGCCGACTTCTAACAACCTTGAGAAAAAAGCCTTGTGAAAACAGTCTGGGAAAGGAGAAAATGCTGGGAACCAGCATTTTCTCTATTATCCACAATGTTTTCTATCCTATAAAATAAAACTTGTACCATTTGAGCCACAATGAAATTGTCGTCTGCAAATGCTTTCAGTTTGAACACAGCTGGAATTTTGCCGTCTGCCAAAGGCTTAATGGGTGACTTTTCGTGTAACATCGCCTGTCATAGCCGAATCCGTACGACTTTGGCGATAAAAGGCGATGTTACACGAATCCCATTACGATGCCCTATGCTCAAAATTCATCATGCAAACAAACACCGACAAGAAAAAGTCGATGCAAAGAATCAAAGTCGCCGCAAATTTTTTTATTTAATGCTTCAAGAAAGCCAGGGCAAATAAGTAAATGTCAGTTTTCATCAGCAGATTTTTTAACACATTATGAAATTGATGTGACTGTGAATCTATATCAAAAGTTGTCTTCTGTTACAGTATCTAATACCCTCGCATAGCGCTCTCTGAACTCTTTTCCAAATGAAAAATATCAGACTCTTCCAAATTCAAAGAGTTGACAGACGACAATTTAAAAAGCTGCAAAAATGGTAGAAAATTCGCTAGCAGTGGGGGGAAAAGTATTTGTTAAAGGAGAAATTGCTTATAACGAGTAATTTCTCCTTATCCAACATGTTTTTCCAAAAGAATTTGACAGCGCACGTGATAACCCGCGTTTGTTTGGGAAAGTGTTGAAAACAGGGCCAAGTTACTAAAATGTTGCTGTCCTAGGATAGTATGATTCAAGAGAACGTAAGTTTGCAAGGCATGCTTTCAATTTAAACAAGTCTAAAACTATACTGTTTGGTGAACGCTGTTAATAAAGAATATTGGTTTTGCATTGCGATTTATGAACAACACAGCGAAAAACTGGTCTCTCTCCAGATTTTTTCCAACAAAGTACATTGTAAATTTATGTAGAACTTGGTGAGAAATAAACAAAAGGGTTCTAAACAATCTTTGTTTTAAAAACTAAACTTAGAAAGAAGTAACCAATAATGGTTAGATACAATCATAACCATCATACTCGTTCTTCGGCGGAATTTAACACAATTTCAGCAATGTACAATTTTAGCGGTGGTCATTCAACAAAAAACACAAATTGTAGGAAAAACTAGGTACTAAATAATCAAAATGATAATTAAACCTGTGTACGAAATGACGAAAGTGGATACGAAATGACCAACTGGATACGAAATGACCAAAATAGAAAGTATAGGTAGGTACGAAATGACCAAAATCGTATCTACGAAATGACCTAGGTACGAAATTAACTAGGTACGAAATGACTGGAAACCTGTACAGCCTTGACCAATGGAAACAAGGCATTTATTTGGATGAGTCCATTTCTCGCGAATAGCGAAAATAAAAGTAATACTTGGGCGGATTTTTTGATGTTGTAAGTATTAACAGAGCAAAAATAGTATCGTATTGTATATACTTCGTAGTTTAAGAATGAATTAAAAAGCCAGTTCAAGGCGAAGTAGAAAGATTCCTTGTTAACCTTAACACCCCTATAAAAAAGAAATTTCCATTGTCCATTTCCTAACTCGAAAAACTATTAAAAATATAGTCGCGCGCTTCTGCGCGGCGACTAATAAAAACTTTTGCTCTGAAAAAATTTTCTTTTGCACTTTTTCGGTCTATGTAGATACCGACGCCCTCTTTCCGTTTCTATTCTACAGTAACATTAAGGATGAACTCGTAAGGTGTAAGGCAGTTTTGAAAGGGTGTCGTCTGCGCGAGTAGCGCGTATTTATACATGATCGTTTGTGTATTCATGGAGGAACTATTTAGTCAAGTGTAGGAATCAAGTTTTGTTTACCTCGCGTATCCAGGAAAAAGCTGCCGGATGCAAGAATTCTCGA
This sequence comes from Tridacna gigas, assembly GCA_945859785.2. NCBI lineage: Eukaryota > Metazoa > Mollusca > Bivalvia > Cardiida > Cardiidae > Tridacna > Tridacna gigas. Next base: position 37,757,127 of record OX244029.2, read on the forward strand.
CCTAGATAAATATCGTAAGCGTTGAAAATCAGTAACTCATACCTGGGGACTATGACAGCGGGTTTCACCCGCTGCCAATAAAACGATGAAATTTTAGACTTATCTAAATTGGAAATATTTGCGGACGGCAAGTTAGATTTAGCTGAAATGTTGGTTACTGGCTGTGAAAGTGCAGAAAACCTTGTAGGAAAAAAGAGAGCACTTTCTTCTCTTACCAAAAGATTTTTTTAATGAGGCTATAACCTTGGAGTCCTTAAAACTCCGGAATGCGTGGTAAAGAGTTAAGTTACTGGTGGGCGTTTTATATCGAAGACCAGACTTGACATTCAGTGCAATCTGATCTTGATCTCCATAGGTATTAAGATCTAATTGCTGACAAATTTTGACCTTAGTCTAGTATCAGGTGGTGGACGTTTTATATCAAAGATCAGACCTCTTACTAAGTACAATCTGATCTTGATCTACGCAGCCAATACAGGATATTTAAGTCTCAATAGGCAGTGAAAGCGTTAGATAAACACATTGCAGATGGATATCTTTTATTGCCAGTTTTTGTAGACACATTTTGTGTTATTTCATCAGTCAAGTTACCGCTTGCAGGTGAACCCCTCCCCCCACCCAACATATATCAAAGCTGATGATTTTTTAGCAGGTGAATTCAAGACCGTCAATATCAGTATTCACCTGTATAAATCCGCACTGTGACTACGAATAATGTTAGAAAAATATTTCATTGTCCGATCATGTGTTTGGTTGCAGGCTTGTTTGTCCCAAAACTAGTTCAGTCCTGGGCTTGCTCGGCCCTGGGCTTTTTCATCCATGTTTTTTTGTCCCACGTTATTGGATGGTACTTTATTGACCGAAAAGAATGATAAGTAAAGCATGAATTTGAAAATCAAGTAACATAATATATCTACTCTTAGGGTGATTTATTTGAGTTTTTTTTTTTTATTTACGCGGGTTTGGCGGTCAAAACCACCCCTGCTTTGTGAAAAGGGGACTTAATGCATCTGTAAAAGGTATCGACTGAGCCGAAACTTTTTGCTTTTGGCAAATTTTCTGCATGTCTAAGGACCTGTGTACCTCATGGGTCAGTCGGTTGTTAAACAAAATGGATTTTATGGATCCATAAATATATGACGGCTCGCTTAGAAGGATGGATCGCGGAGATGCATTAAACTCCCTTATGCCAGAGCATGGCTAATCACAACCAGGAGCTCTTAGAATTTATTAAACCCAGATGACTTTACTTAGGCGAGGGCTTTAGGTCCAATGGCCCTCTTGTTTATGAAAATCTGGTCTTCAACTTAGTTGATCATGGCAACTCAGAGATTCCATAGACTTTTAATGGGGAAAATTGAAAAGTGGCAGTTACAGCAGATATTTTGACAAAACTTTTATAGAAATGTTCCTTGAGCAGGCTTGTATCATCCATACGATTTACGTCTTTAGCTCAGCTGTTTACGAAGAAAACGTCAAGCTATTGTCAAAGCCATCGTCGTCGTGCAAAAACTTTGACATTTTATAATATCTGTGTTATTCCTTACGATATTTACTTCAAACTTGGACAAGTTATTTACTGTCAAAAGGGGTACCCATATAACAGGGGCAGGTAACCATCAAAATATTTTTGACACAGTTAGTCCCCTTTTTATTACTTTGTATTTTCAAAACCTTTACCATTTTAATCATATCTGTCATCAATGAAGATACTTACTTCAAACTTGGACTTTTTGTTAACTATTAAAAGGGGAACTTATATCAGTACAACAGAGGCAGGTAACCACCCAAAAATGTTTGACAAAGTAATTAGTTATGCAACTTTTTCGACAAAGAACTTTTCGCTCAGCTGTTTTTAGAGACATGATATTTTGATAGCCCTAGTGTCATCATCTTCGTCGTGTGTGTTGTCGTCATGCACAATCTTTGACATCTTACAATATCTTTGTTACTACTGAAGATGTTTAATTCAAACTTGGACCAGTTGTCAAAAGGGAAACATAAACAATAAGAGTTAATAACTATCAAATTATGCCCCCTTTTCAACTTTGTATTTTCACCGAAAATCAAGCAAATGCAGCGTTGACACCCGCACATGGTGCTCTTGTTACCAAACGCAACTGTTGCCGAACATTGGCGCCCGAATGCTGACGTCTTTTTATTTGCTGCCATAGAAACCCAAATGCTAAAACAGAAAGAAATACATTAAAAAATTATCTTCACAGACACCAAATCATGCTCTGAGATATTAGCCTTTAGAGACTGTGTTTTTCTTTGTCATTGCTCAAAGGACATGGTTACTGTTTCAACTTAAAAGTTGCCACAGACTGAGTATGGTAAAATAGGATTTATTGCTTGATCATTGTGGATTTTTAGCTCTTTCCAGAAACGTTCACTGAGTTGTCCTCTAAAAGTAATTTTTTTGCACGCTGCTCATTTTGGTTTATTACCATTTTGATTTGTTTCCAAAGCAACGTAAGGGAAGAAAATAGGAAACAGAAAATCCTTTGAAAATTATCTCCTTTCAATTCATAAAGACTATGAGGCCAAGGCTATACTTAAAATATTTAATATATTGGCCTTTACAAATTTATGTCTTTCTACAGACTGTCAGTGTGAGACCATGTAGATATTTTTCTATTAGTCTGTACAAATTTGATAGCAGTTTTTAAGCCTGTACAAATGTGACAGCAACTTTGACCCTCTGAGCCTCATCTTCCTACCGTTTCAGCCGTTCTGATGCCCAGGCCTTCAGTGCCTTCAGCGCTTTGATTGGGTGTGGGCATAAACTCGGACTGAAGCATTTCCGTTGAAATGTAAAGGTTCCCCAGTCTGCTGTTTAGCATTCAATGTTCCAGTTAGGCGCCATCATCATGTACAGACGGCTAGTTTCTTCCGCCGATGTATTTGAGCCATGCTCTGGCTAAAGGGGACTCAATGCATCTCCGTGATGCATTATACCAAGCAAGTCATCATAAAATTATGGATCCCTAATAGCCACTTTTTTAATAATCGACTTAATCATTAGGTAGACTGGTCCCTGGGTATACCAAAAAATTGGTCAATAGCTGACCTGTCGATACTTTTCGCAGATGCATTAACCCCCCTTTTCACAGATTATGGCTCATTTGTTGATGCTATGGTCCCAAAGACTGTTGGAAAAAAGACGACTTATGATAAATTTCAGTTGTTTATCTCACAACAGTTGTCGCCCTTAGACAAACGAGTGGCGGTTATAACAGTACAACATTAAATACTTTGCCCCTTCCCCCTCTCCTAAAACCATGAAAAAATTCAGTCTTGTAGAAGTAAGCATATCTTCCTTCTCCAACTCTTTGCCTGAGGTTTTCTCAAAATATCAGACAATGTAACTCAAAGATCATAGCGCTCGTTCTATGCAGTCAGGGCATAATCTGCTCTGTCTTCATTGACTAATAAAATTGCCATTGGAGGTACTCGTAATAGGGTCAGGATAAAAGAATTGTTTCTACGAGGACCTCTCTTCGCTTTCATCACTTTTTGCCGTAATATAACTGCAACAGATCACTTTGGTGTCTTTCCTTGGTTTCATCACTGGTAAAAATACTAGCACGGGTGAGGCCCATGCCATGCAGGAATTATCTATATAAGTAACAATTTGTCAAATCTTGGCTATTTTATTTTTCTCATCCTTTTCACCAGTGCGAAATAGAAATGGGTGTACAGATGTAAATAATCAATCATATGAAATTCATAGAAAACTGAATTATCTAACCAAACTAACTGATAAGCAATATCATTTCAATGATGTTGAAAAAATAAGATTATGCAATTTAACTATTTCATGTTTCGCCCTTTTTTAGCCATTCTTTATTAGATCTATAAATACCATGTATCTGTGGAAACTGGGAGTGGGAGGGCGAAATGGAAACCAAAGCAGAAAGAAATTAAATTTTAGGAATGACTGACAAAAACTGCTGGAAAATTGTGACTTCAAAGATGAAGTCATTAGCTTCCGTTTGTAAATGATAGTAATTTCTCATTTCGCCCCGGGAAGAAAGTAATATGCTATTGTCTATGATCTATCTGTCAAAAACTTTTTCTACCTGAATTCCAGAAGGTTACATTCAAAATGATTAAACTATTATATGATGTTTTCATGTGCAAATATTTACTTTTTCAATCTGAACACGAAGGTCTTTAAAAATAAACTATTTTTATCAGTACAGTTGGAAAATTGAAATGCCGTTCTCTTAGTTGTAGTCTCCCGAACAAGATTAAAAGTACATGTATCCATCTATTTAAGACCAACTGTGAGTCAGGCTTGTCTGGGTAAATGTTGTGACTTTCTGGCAGAGTAGCCTAGCAGGCAACTGATTCAGAACAATTACATTCCCGGTGTCTGACAAGTGTACACCGTCAGTGTAAAAATGCACAGGAGTACAAAAGTCTGCAGACTATGGTACTTAAACCTCTTGCGTGAAGGTGCAAAACTCTAACCTTAAATGGCAATTATTTATAGCAGAATAATGGTTATCTGGATAATGCAAGTTGCCTCTTGGTACTAGTTGAGACCAAACCAGTTTGGCTGCCGGAAATAGACGAGCAACCAAAATAATAACATTCAAGAGCGATAGTGTTATTGACCACACTTCAGATTTGTCAATATCATTTCCATCGCAGTGAAACGATATACAGTGAGGTGGGTCCTCAAGCCGAGACAGCAGTCGGACTTTTTTTTATGTTGGTCAGTAAGGCAAAAACCACTATAACCTTACCACCATACCGTTATCGGATGTTCCTCTAAACCAGGATTTATCCCTTCTGGTCATCTTCTGGCTGTTATAAAGGCATGCCTGATAATAGAAGAACTAGTACATCAGATACTTACTTGACCTAGAACTGAGTATCTTAACCCCTGTTAGTTTAGAATACTTTTGGACTTAACGAGAATGTTCATACCATGCATACAACATATCCCTCGGTCCCTTCCTTTTTTTATTTCAAAGTAGCTGTTAAACACTCAATTTAAATGATTTCAATTTACAGCTGCTTTCCACAAATTGCAGTGACATACCGTAATCTGTGCCTCTACTTACGTGCTTGTGGCTCTTCACCAATACACAAACACCAATCTTTTCAAGCTACTGATTTGTATTCCATTTCTATTGCAAAATTTTATTGAATGACTGCTCATTTTATCTGGATGGTCAGAAAAAATTGTTTAAGACATTTTAGCACTTTATTTTATACAGACCGCCTTGCAGTAGAACACTTCGGAATACGTTGTGACACAAGGATTTAAGCCATGCGCTGGCAAAAGGAGGTTAATGCATCTCCGTGATTATGGATCCATAAAATCCAGTGTTTAGTTACCAACCGACTGAATGATGAGGAAGAATGGTCTTTTGGCGTGCAGAAAACTAACCAATAGCAAAAAGTTTCGGCCACGTTCAGACTGCGAGGACTGCGCAGGCTGACCTTAATCGATACTTTTTTCGCCGATGCATTACGCTCCCCTTTCACAGAGCATGGCTCATTTATAAATCATGACAATTATTATTTACCGATGCATAAATGTATCAAACCTGAATAAATTTCAAATATTTCTCTTTTATTTAGATTTTTTCAGAGTCTTTTGTTGAAATTTTGCAATCAGGGTATTGAATTAACCCTTCACAAAACGATTACGCGTTTTAACAACCCCAAAAAAGAAGGTTTTGAAAAGACACATCGTTGTAAAAGATGAAAAAGTTTGAAAGCAACATCTGTTCCCACATTGTTTTGTACCCTTTCAAAGAAAAATCCCACGATTTCAGTCTCATTAAAATTGTACTTTTCAATTGCTTTTAATTGGGACGAGTCTAAAAATGTTGGAGTTTGGTAAAAAGTAAAAATAACAAAGTTTCTTGTCAGAATTCTTTTCTGTCATGGACAAGAGCTAGCGTCTATTTAAATTCAAAGCACATCGGTGGTAGACCCTTTGAATATTACGAAGTTGGGCATTCACTTGACGTAACAGCGTATATCGTCTATTGAGTGCCAGAAGGGGCTATCCACACTTTTCGCCAAAATTGACTGTTTATCATATTTCAATACCTTTTCACGTGTTCTTCATCCCCCCAAAATATTTAAATCCTATTCTGATAATTAGTGTTATTTATAACACAACACTGTTAGGGTCTAAGAACAAATGTTAATTATTCTGTCCTCCAGAAGGGCTAAGAGTAAATTGAGAGCTGCCAAAAGGTTCTAACAGCAGATAAAGGTGCTGATAGCACATGTGGTGTTTGTTAACTCTGCTGCCACAAAGATTAATTGATAAGAAGTGCAAGTGAATTCCCTGACCAATAAATGATATAACAACTTGATCTTGTTCTGATAACACCAACAGACTGACCGGAAATATTATCTGATACCTTGGCATGAGTGTTGTGAAAATGTGTTGGTTGTAGAAAAGTTTGGTGTATTTTTATGGATTCTGCATTAAAAGGTAAAGTTCTTATTGTTATTTATCAGGGGTTAATAGTGTTCTTTAACTCTTTCGGTGCCAAATAAATAAACTCGACTTCTTTCGGTGGCTCTAAATGCAATCCACAGAGACCCAGAAAGATTTTTATCGTAGGGGCTTGACTAATTAAGCGGATGGTACAGATCAAAGATCAGACTGCACGTTCTGTGCAGTCTGATCTTGATCTGTGCCGTCCGCAAAAGTCCCTGTTTTCGCCTATGGCGCTAAAAGGGTTAAGGGAACAATATATATACTTCCAAGTAAACACTTCACTTTAATATTTGTAGAATGTTTTTGTTATAATTGTTTTCCATTAAGTTCAATAGCTGTTAGACCCTTCTGGCTGCCAAAGAACATAATATTATTCAATTATTAATTTAGCATTGTAAGTTAATTTACTAAATAATATTGTTAAGTTTTATTTCAATTAAATAAATTTATCTTCATTGAAATGATAATTATTTTTTAATGAACAAGTTTTACCAATTTTGTTTGACTGATAGCCCCTTATGGCAGCATTTTCATATTTTAGACACCATGGCTTCCGAGGTTGAATGGTCTGATGAAGAAGTATATACAGCGATTCCATTACATCTAGATATTGGAAACTCAAATGGTAAACATTATTATAATAAAAATAGAAATGCTATTTCTAAATAATATGTATGAAACACGTGATTTTTAATTAAATATTGTATTTAATAAATGAGCTGCATCACACGAAAAAGTACCTTCGGAAATCTACAGGCTTTTGCGACCAGCGAGGGCCCAGCTCTGTTCCCTAGTAAGTCACAGAAGGTCTTTTCTGTTTCGAAAACCAATTTCCTGATCCTAATTCAATGTCATGGGTGCGCATTGCATCATGGGATTACATTTGTCGGAAAATCATGGAAATGTCCGAAGGTCCTTTTTCGTGCGACGCGGTTCAAATAATGTTAAATGCACACCATTATTTTCCATCAGAATTATATAAATTCATTTCTAAAATAATGTATACATGGCATACGAATTGATCAATGTTATAACAATAGTACAATTTCATTTCAGTTTATGATAACCAAAAAGAACATCAGTCAAAGCAGGAGTCAGAAAAAGAACATCAGTCAATGCAGGAGTCAGAAAAAGAACATCAGCGAATGCAGGAGTCAGAACAAGAACATCAGTCAATGCAGGACTCAGGAAAAGAACATCAGTCAATGCAGGAGTCATCTGATGATGATGTACCACTAATCGAAGTTCAGAAAAAGATTCAAGGCCAAAAGAGAAAACGAAAACGAAAAGCTCAAGCTATATATAGACTTATCATATTTTCCTGATAGTGATTATACTGATTTTGATACAAACTATCAACCATCAAGTGACAGTTCATCATATTCAGATGATTATCAAACTCCAGTCATTGCAAAAAGAAAACGAAAGTGGGTGAGAAAACGCATCCGTCCTCTTAAAGGAGAACAAGGCAGAAAAGAAGCAATTAAAAAAAAACAAGAAAACTGATCAGCGGCATAGCAACTACAAATGTATCAGAACATCAAGACAGTGAACTACAAGAAGTTCTACAGAGAAGTAAGAAGGATACACGGTTGAATAGAATGATGAAACGATTTGCTGAAACAAGACTTACAAATCTCCTAAGCAGTAACGGTTTAGAGAGAAAACATATCAAGCCAGATGGAAACTGTTTCTTCAACTCCATTATTCATCAGATTGGCACTGACATGTCATCCTGTGAAATGAGATCAAAGTTATGCAACCATCTTAGAGAAAATGACAAGCATTACATTGGCTTTATTTCAAAAACAAACACTAAAGATGAATTGCAGTTGTCTGCACAGTATACAAAATTGGTTGAAGAACTGGGAAAAGATGGTATTTGAAATAATGAAATGTCTGATGTCCTTCCATTAGCAGCTGCAAATATGCTTGCCAAAAGCATTACAATATACTCAAGCAGACTCAACAGCCCAATTATACATGTGATCCCAGATATGAGGATAGATATTCAGGAAAATGCACAAGACATTAAAATGGCATATCTAATTGTGCCAGGCATGAAACATTATGACTCATGTAACCAAATCACTAAGGAAAACAAACAACCAACTCCATAAAAAAATGTTCAAAATGACAATAAGAACTGTTTGACCAAAACCCCAACTAAATGTTCAAACTTAACTTCTAATAAATGTGCAACACCAAGGAAACGGGCAGACTATGTGTCACCAAAAAAGGTAAAACGATCACGGAAGAAAACACCCAATAGTCGTGAATGGAAGAAGAACATACGGAAGACCAACCGAAATACTGGCAAAGCGTACATTTCTGATAAAAGTAAAAAAGTCATTAAAGCAAAGAATGTACTTCCTGCAACTTGTAACAACTGCAAAAACAAGTGTACTGAAAAAGTAAGTGAAGAAAGTAGACAGAGCATTTTTAGATCTTATTATGATGAAACGATGAGATTTGAACGCAAGCGAGACTTTATATGTCAACACGTCGATGTTCATGGTACATCAAAAAGGTATGGGCGCAAAAGAAAACAGGAAGCAAGGAAGTATTACCTGCCAGTGGAAAAACAGGGAAAACAAGTATGCAAAAGTTTTTTTTCTGAACACGCTGAATATAGGGAAAAAGACAATTGAATGCTCATTGAAAAGAAAGTATCACGGAAGCTTTGATGGAATTGACAGGAGAGGAAGGCATACACCAGCTAATAAGACGGATGATCAAACAATGAAGCGTATCAGGACTCACATAGAATCATTTCCTGCTGTTGAATCACATTACACCAGAAAATTAACATCGACGAAATTTTTAAGTCAATATCTTTCAATTAGAAAAATGTATGACCTTTATAAAACTAAATGTGAAGAGGACAGAATGAATTCAGTTTCAGAAAAAGTTTACAGAGATGTTTTCTGCAAGGAGTACAATTTTTCTTTTCACAAACCAAAAAAAAAAAAAAAGACACATGTCAAACATGTAATACATACAATGAAAAAAAGAAAAATGGTAATATAACGGAATTAGACGAAACCATGTTTACGGATCACATAAAAAGAAGGAACAAGCCAGAATGGAGAAAGATAATGACAAGAAAAAAGCAAAGAGCGATAAAAGTATCTTCGTCGCAACCTTCGATTTGCAAGCAGTATTGCAATGTCCATGTTCAAACGTTTCCCAAACATATTACAAGCGAAAACTAAATAGCTACAATCTAACCATATACTCTCTTGCAGATGCAAAAGGAACATGTTATGTTTGGAACGAGACACATGGGTAAAGGGGGTCATCAGAAATAGGAACATGTATCATGTCCACATCAATTCTTTACCACCAAACATAAGTCATGTTATTCTTTACTCAGATTGCTGTTCAGGGCAGAATAGAAACAAGTTTCTAACATCAGGATTGCTGCATACAATTTCGCAAAACACTAACATTGAAATAATCGAGCAAAAATTCTTGGAATCAGGCCATACGCATATGGAGTGCGAGAGTATGCATTCTGCGATGGAACATGCAAAAAAGCAAACTACTCTCTATGTCCCAGAACAATGGGATACAATCTTTCAGATGGCTAGGAGACAAAATCCACATGTGGTTGTACCGATGAGATTTGACAATTTCTATGACTTGAAAGAGTTTGCAAGGAACACATATAAAAATTTCAAGACGACCATAGATGGCGAAACAGTAAAATGGCTAAAGGTCAAGGTTTTGAAAGTGCAGAAAAGTAATGCAGAACAAATTCTGGTAAAATACAATTTCGACGACAGTGACTTCTTGTGTATAAATGTGAATAGAGCCCAAAGAGGACGCCCTAAATCATTAGATAAGATGCCAATGGAATATCAGAGCAAATTTCCTATATCCGTGAAAAAGAAAAATGATCTGTTGGACCTTTGCAAAGCACTGGTGATGCCAGAAATGTACGGGCATACTATGACAATTTGCTGACAAACAAAACAGTTAAAGACACCTTACATTGTGCTGATGTTTTGGATGACTGTGATTCGGATACTGATGATGAGTTTTAGTTGTGCAGTGTCAAATACTTGTATAGCACAGTTACTGCATATGCCATAATTCACAGCTTATTTAGGCAATTTATTGCCTCAAAATTGGACTTTTAATGAAAAACAAACACAAGTAGTCTACTTGGATGAAATTTCATATGTTGATAGAATCTTTTGGCTGTTTGAATGACTACTATATTTCTCGCACTTTTTACGTAATATTGTAATGCGTTGTTATATGAGGGGATACGCCATGGGGAATAACCGAAAACAACCATACTGATATTATTTTTTTGTCTGGTAAAGAGTGAAAAATAGACGGATGTACCCTACCAAACTCGCTTCTATTCCTCTGTATCAAAAAGTGATATTTTTTCCTAAAGAAACAATCCAAACGCTGTCCACGGCAGGGCTTTAAAAGGAATTGCAAAGTGATTGTGGGAGCCCTTAAGAGAAAAAAGGATCACAGGTGTCGATACGTTTAAAAATGGGGGAAGTTACTTTCAGGGCATTTCTAGTGTAGAAGAAAATGAAAGGGACTCGTACAAGTGTCACAAATCAAGAGTTTGAAGTAAAGGAAATCGTGTTTTTGAGTATGACAAAGAAACCTCAAATGATAGGCAACAGTCCAATTTCCAAAACCTTTGCCAAAATCTGTCTACAACGGCGATGCCTTATCCTGGTGAATAAGTGAAATGAAAATTCACGTCGATTAAATAGACATATTTTGCTATTTCAAAGTTATTTGGGGGGGGGGGGGGAAACTATCTCCTTATCGGATCATGTAGATCCAAGATCAAGACTGCACGTTCTGTGCAGTGTGATCTTGATCTACACAGTCCACAAAAGGTCATTGAGTCGCGCTTAGCAGCCTGTGGGTTAAAGTATATTTGAAAGGTATGAGGAAAAACATTTGAAGGAGAGGCACATCGTTCTTTTTGATGATACTGATTATTGCATTCTAGATTACATGTATGTTTACTTTGTGTCTACTTTGACGATGTCATCTTTGCAAAAATCTTACACGAGTTATGTTCACCGGTGTTCTTAAACACAACTTTCCCGTCAATTTTATAATCTTCGCACGGGAACTCGTGAAGTGTCTCAAATCCATACTTCTCATAAATCCTTTTTGAGAAATTTGACGACTCTTCAACCTTGATTACAACTGGTTCCGGTCCAATTTCGGTGAAAAATTTGATCGCGACGTCCATAACTTTGTTGCAGTTCCTCTACGTCTGTATCTTCGATACACGCCAAGCATGAGGAAGTGAACCACTTTATCGACACCACATTTATCAAAGACGTTTAGCTCTTCATCTTTGTGAGTTAGGAAAGTCAGCATGGTGACTAACTTTTTATTATTTAACTTCGTCTTTGCATCAGAATTTCCCTCGTTTTCCGATATGTTGTTGAGACGCATAGCTATCATTTCGTCAGGGCTGTTAGAGATCAGAAGAATGGAAAGATTTTCACTAAGTAAATGCCGTAGTACTTGTACAAGCTCCTCGTCGAAAACTAATTCTAGAGACCTACTTATCGGTTCGTCTGGAGAGAACTCTTCCTTCCCAAATTTGATAATGGCGTCGGTTCTCTCATCAGTGGCGACTTCAAGATGAGCATCTTCAAATGTGTAGTCTTTACTTATTCTGGCGAATATCTGAAATATAAACTTGTATAAATATAGAGGCAACGGTGGTAACCCTTTGAGCGCCGAAAACAGAAAATGATGAATTCACGCCGTGTGTAGACCAAGCTGTTATCTGCCAGGGATAACTTTATATATAGAAGAATTGTGAAGGAGTAGATGGTTGGCATCGACTGTTTTTAAACGCGAGCTTGCTTTATAGTTGTCTCAGTATCATTGTGAACGCTGGAAAGTATAATATGATCTACATCAAGGGAGCAAGCAAAATGAACTGAAATGATCTCAATAAAGAAAATCACTTGATGACCAAATTGCCACCTGTGAATAACTTCTTTCGTCTTATGGTTCCTTTTGAAACATTGTGGCAAACATTCAAATAAAGGAATTTTTTCTCGCCAGTGTTATACAGCGTGTTTCATGCATTAAACCTGAGTTACGTGCACTTCCTGTCACAACTTATCGATTACAGATTGTCCCAAAGTTTCAATGCATGATGCTGATTTCCCTGTTGTGGATCTCCGTATTCTTCCTAAAACGAAATATCCAACAGTGTATATTAAAGATTTTACTGCATTTTTAGTAAGGTATGGTTCTTGTCTACTCTGTATGCATTTGGCAACTGGATTGCCTGCGACGCCAAGGGGTTGAACTGAACCTGTTTGTTAGTGATAATAAGTGATAAACTTGGCGTTAAATCAAATGCTACTGAAACTATTACAAAAACCCTAAATACAAATAAGGTATTTATGAAGACAGTGTAGAGAAAACAGAACTGCACAGAACTTCGTTATGGTCTAGAACGGTGGACTTGCCTGAACAGGACACACTGGCTGTACAACGGTATAGAGATGACGTTGCGTGTACCCTGTGAGATTGTGGGTAACTAGTATTACGTAGCGAATATGCCTGTCTAGATATTGTGGAATGAGTTGCACTCTCAGATTTCAGCCGGTCATGTTTAACAAAAAAATTTGTCTACAGTCGAGGTCAGTCGTACTAAGCTAGCCAAAAAAATGATATAACATTCCAAGGAGAATAATTAGGGACCTAATAGGGAGCATATTAAAACAGTGTCATCTAGAACGCTTCAGTCTACATATAGAAATCGTTAACTGAAATATAACAAAATCAATACAATATTGTAACTACAACACAAACCATGTGTTTTCATGTTTTTGATATCCATCAAACTTTAGTGTAGTTTTCGAGTTCTGGCAAGATCGAGATTAAGGGGGATGGACATACGAACAGAAAAAGAGAAGAACCCACGGACAGACGGACGAGCTCCCTTCGGTAAAACCGGTAGGGAACAAAACCGGAGGACCATGATGGCCCTGTATAGCTCTATTGCCTTTTAAATCAGTGTATCATGCACTTAATTGGCACTGACAGAGACATGAATCGTAAGAACTTTGAATGGCAATAATCTTTCAAAAAGAAAATAGCCAATCTCCACTCCCGTAATCAAGTATCGTTCAAACCTAGTATCACTATACTCAAGACAAAAAGTGCTTTGAAAAGGGGATTTCGAAAACTTAGAAATACCTTGTGTGGACTCTAGAGGCCACATTTTCAGTCAGCTATGCATGAAGCTTGGTCAGAATGTTTGTCTTGATGATATCTGAAACAAGTTTAAAACTGAGTCATGTCGAGTGAAAAAGTAGGCCACTGGGCTAAATCTAAGAAAAACATTGTGTGCACTCTAGAGGCCATATTTTAGCCTGATTCTCTTGAAACTTGATCAGAATCTCATGTCTGATAAAAAAGTAGGTCACTGGGCCAAATCTTGGAAAAACCTTGTGTGCACTCTAGAGGCCACAATTGCTGCCTGAAACTCATGAAAATTGGTTAGAATATTTGTCTTGATTATATGTCAGACAAGTTCTAAATTGGGTCATGTCGGGTCAAAAAGTAGGTCACTGGGCCAAATCTTAAAAAAAAAAAAAAAACCCGTGTGCAATCTAGGGGCCACATTTTCTGACTGGAACATGTGAAACTTGGTCAGAATGTTTGTCTTGATGATATCTTGGACAAGTTCGAAATTGGGTAATGTCGGGTCAAAAAGTAGGTCACTGGGCTAAATCTTAGAAAAACCTTGCGTACACCCTAGAGGCCACAATTTTAGTTGGATACTCATGAAAGTAAGTCAGATTGTCTGTCTTGATTATATCTCAGACAAGTTCGAAATTGTCTTGATGATATCTTGGACATATTCGAAATTGGTTCATGTCTGGTCAAAAAGTAGGTCACCATGCAAAATCTTAGAAAAACCTTGTGTGCACCGAAGAGGCCACATTTTCAGCCTGATACTCATGGAACTTGGTCAGAAAGTTTGTCTTTGTGATATCTTAGACAACTTTCAAAGTGGGTCACATCCGGTCAAAAAGTAGGTCACTGGACCAAGTTATAGAAAGACATTGTGTGCACCGTAGAGGCAACACACAGGAGGTCACTTACACTCATTTGTTTTTCATCATTACAACTTTATCAGCTGTAGATGACTTTACTCAGGTGAGAGCTTTAGGGCCAATGGCCCTCTTGTTTCAATGGTATGAATGAGAAAAATCTCGAAGAAAAAAAAAAGAATGACACAAACCTACCTTCATATTAAATATTCAACTCACCTGAGCATAACAACTGACATCAAACCAAATCGCTCCGTGAAAAACTGAACATTTTCTATCCAAGATACCTGAATACCAAACACCAATCATGCAATAATACAGTTTGATTGTCAAGGAAGGTAAGTCATGACAAAAACTAAGCTATAATTGTTATGAGTGAACATGAGTTATTCCCTTGATCAGTATACAAGGTTAAGTTATATTGACTGCATGTACTACCATGTAAAATTTGTTACCCCCGGATTGGGTCAAATTTTAACTTTAGGGCTATAATTGAGACAATATTTGTAGAGGTCTACTAAAATGAAGCTGCATGCAAAATTTGGTAGCTCTAGGTCTTGTGGTTAGGAAAAGGGGGACTTTGGAAGTTTTCACGATATAAATGCAAGCCCATGGAAAAAGTTGTGACCTCTGGGGCGGGGCCAAATTTGACCCGAGGGGTATAATTTGAATCATCTTAGTAGTCTACCAGATAAAGCTACTTGTAAAATTTGTTAACCTTACACTTAAAGCCCCAATAAAGTACAAAATTAGAAATTTTTTATGCTTGAAAAAAGGCACGAATCTGTTAAATTTACTCTTATTTTGTCGCCAAGGGTATAGGGGCGTTCATTGCAGCATCGGTTCATGTCACAGAACCATACAAAAAATCCTATTGTTTTTTTAATCAATTCTCCCAAGTGACGTTGCCACGCACTATTCGGAATCATTCTGGTGTCCTATTTGTAGACACCATGTGACCGATGACGTATTACACAGACGATGTGCTTTCTCTCCTTAGAAAACGTTGCGAAACTTCAGTAAGTCTTTAATTTTCGTTAAATTACCTTCGCTCATCGTATCTAATTTATTTGTATGCATTTGATTGGTAAATCGGAGTTGTGTTATATTTATTTCGATCATGATATGCCTATTTCTTCTTGTCAAGAGTCGTCCAAACATCGAATGACATCTCGGCCTATAACACTTTCGGCCTATTACAATTTCGACTAGTATGAAATTCGGCGCATACAAAATCGAATGTCTACACAGGGTATAAAGGTTTGTAATATGAGCCATGGAGAATAAATCAAACAAAATGTGGACGGTTTATAACGAAGATCAGACTTTACATTATGTGCGATCTGATCTTGATCTTCGTAGGTAATGAAAAAGTTAAGAACTTTGTGGGGGTTTTTTTGGACTGTAATTACTAGCGAATTTTGACCTGAGTTTAGCATCAGGTGGTGGACGTTTTATATCAAAGGTCAGACCTCTTACTAGGTGCAATCTGATCTCGCTCTATGCTGTCAACAAAGGATATTTCTCAACTTTCAAGAGTTTAGTAAAACACATTGCTTTTAGTTATTTTTACTGCTAGTTTTTGAAGACAGAGTTGATGTTACTTCATCAGTCAAATTATTGCATGCAGATGAACCATACTTTTCAAAATTATAGATACATATTCCAAAGCTGATAAATACATGTACTTCAAGTTGTTGGAGTGCAAGACAATTGAAGACAAAAGTAGAAGTTTACTAGTACTCAAGTAATATTTATCTACCACATTGTGATTAAGAAAAATATTTTTTATGTCATTTTTTAATGATCTCTTTTCTTTCCAATCTAAAAACAGTGTATCTTTTTAGGGTGTGATACAGAGAGACCAAGATGTTTGTTAACCGACAAATAGATATCCCAGTCTGGTGTTATTATATCTCTGCTGTACGACGATTTTTTTTTCACAGATTTTAGCACAGTCCATGTCAACAGGTATTTGAATGATATTTAGATGTACATCTATTACACATTAATGTTAGAACTTTGAAGTCTATTATATTTTAAGCTTAGAAAGGATCAGCTGCTGAAGGGATGATTGATCAAATACAACTTTTTTACACCCTTGCCATAAATTTTTGAAAGGAGCAATTGTTTGCTACAAGCAACTGCTCCTTTCTCACATTTCTCCATTTAGTTGATTTTTTTTTTTGTGAATATTCCCCAGTTGTCGGTTGTTTAATGCCATTTTCAACATTATTTCAGTTTTATCGCGGCAGCCAGTGCACCTGTCCATGCTTATCAAGAGTTTCTGTTTCCAGTACTTTGAATAATATCCCACTGGCTGCTTTTCCACGTAATCATTGTCAATACACTGATTAGCATTGAGAGGGGAATGTATCCTGTTGCAATGACTATCATCAATCCTGGGAAAGAAATTGGCTGAGCTAGGGATTTGAAGCAGCAATCCCCCAATCTCAAGTCCTTTATGCGACTAGCTGCACCACTAGGGCTCTGCAGTAGTATTTCGTAAACGTAATGTACTCTTGAGAGAGAAAAAGGCATGCCTTGGGGCTAAAACAAATTAAAGTCCAACTTTTAGTAAGCAAGCACAAAAGGTACATTCAAAAGCTGCTTTGTATTAAGCCAGCACCAAAGAGACTCTCAAATTGTGTGGTTTTTTTTTACCTTGAAAAAGAAGGCTTTTGAAACATAATGAAAAAAGGTGAAAAGCAACATTTTCTATTTCCAACAGTGATTTTACCTTTTTAGACAAGTTCCGTCATTTGAGCCACATTCAATTTGTTGTCCACAAATGCTTTCAATTTGGACAAGTTAGAAATTTTATCAGCTTGAAAAGAATTAGTATAAAGGTGGCCACAAGGGCAGGGTTTACTGTATAAAGAAATGAACATATCTTGTAAAATAGTTCTAGAGATACAATCTGAGACTAGTAGATTAAAAATACATGTGGTTTTTCAATCTAAATTTACTTGATTGATTGAATGGTGTTTAATGCGGCATTCAACATTATATCAGTCATTTCATTGCGTCAGTTTGCTTGTTCATGTATACCCTGGGTTTAAATGGTGCAAGGCTATGGCTCTGTAGTGTCATGCCCAAGGACACTCTTATGAAAAACCCATTGCTTCCAGTGAGGCTCAAAGCGCGGACCTCCAGGTTATGAGTGCTACACTTTACCACTGAGCCAGGGAGACCTTATATAAATTTGTATTTCAGCCTCAAAATGCGAATGCAGTCTCAATGGCAGTGTAAGATACAAGGACATAGTTGTTAAATGGCCTCTTTAGGATTTCATTTAACTCTACCAAACAACAAAATTTTGGACTAGTCCAAATTCAAAGTATTTGCAGCCAAAAATTTAACTGTGGCTCAAATGATGGAATTTGTTTTTATTAGGGTAGAAAACATAGTGTGGAATCAAGAAAATGCTGGTTACCTGCATTTTCTCCTTTTCTCACAATGTTTTCAAAACACCTGGAGATGCATTAAGCCCCCTTTTGCCCAAGCATGGCCCATACATACTTTGCATTATTTAACTAGTTATCAAATGACAAAATTTTAGACTGAACCAAATTGAAAGCATTAATTTTGCAGACGATAAATTAAGTGTTGCTAAATTGATGATTTCTCTTTTTGATAGGGTAGTAAACATTGTAGGAAAAGGAGAAAATGCTGGTTACCAGCATTTTCTCCTTTTCCCACAATGTTTTCAAAAGCCTTTTCTTTCAGGGTTGTTAAAAGTCGGGATTGTGTGGTAAAGAGTTAAAAAGAAATTTATGTTCTTGTCATTTCAGTGTCTCATTTTGGACAGAGTGACGTGACATTTGAACAGTGTGGACAGGGAAAAAATGGCTCTCAGTTTATAGACAAATATGGACAATATTAGTGCATCTACTAACTTAACAATATACCAGTAATATCGGAATGGACTTCTGCAGTGATTGGTGATCGTAATTTTAGAATTTTGGATCAAAATTGTGGATTTCGGAGGTTTCTTTTGGAACAATTTGAGTGAGTAAAATTCAAAATAAGAACTCCACCTATACATATACCTATACACATCATATACAGACAATAAAGCTAGAAAACAAGTTTGGACAGATACAGTTACGAGCTATTGCTTTCTTAGTGCTGGAATAGATAATGGGTATAAGATGACTGATTTTGCTTATGAGCTATGCTCTGTAATACGGGGGTTTAATGCATCTGTGAAAAGTATCGACCCAGGTCAGCCTGTGCGGACTGCGCAGGCTGACCTGAGAGGAAACTTTTCACTATTGGACAATTTTCTGTACGTAATAGGACCATTCCACCTCATGATTCAGTTAGTTGTTAGAAAAAAATGTACTCTGTGGATCCATGATCATGTTATGACTTGCTAGGTATCATGCATCACAGAGGTGCCTTAAGCCCCTTTTGCCATAGCCTGGTTCATGTTACTATACACAGGTATTTACTTATGAACAGGACAAAGCCCAGGTAGCTCAGTCAAGGACTTGAGAACGGGGTCAGTGGTTTGATTCCTGGCTTTTCCAATTTCTTAGAATTGATGATATTCATTGAGACATGTGGGAAAGCAGCCAGTGGCTTGGAAATATTATTGTGTGAGGTACTTTAAAAAGGGTTTTTGTCGGTTTAACCCTTTACTAAACAATCTTGGGTTTTCATGACCCTAGAGATGAAGACTTTTGAAAACATTGTTGAAATTCTCTGGTTACCAGCATTTTTTTTCATTTTCCCATAATATTTTCTACCCTTTCAAAAGCAAATTTCAATACTTGAGTCCCATTTATCATCTGCAAATACTTTCAAGTCTAAAATTTTGTTGTTTGTCAAGAGTTAAAAACTATGTGCAGAAATGGGTTAACCGTTTACCAGATGACAGACTTTGGACAAGTCCAAATTGGAAGTGTTTTTTGACAACTACTGTAATTCAGTGTGGCGGAAAAGATTAGATTTGTCCTTTTCCCACAATGTTTTCTATCCTTCCCAAAACAAATTTCAATTTTTCAATCACATTTATTTTGTCGTCTGCAAGTGCTTTTAATTTGGACCAGTCTAAAATTTTGTCGTTTGGTAAAGAGTTAATCATATTGGTAATCTTAATTCAATATTCTTCATGACTGTTGTAAAAACTTAATACTGGCTATCTGTATCTTGGGCAAAAATACTGTTCACGTAAAACTTTCCATCATAGAGCACCTAAGGTAGGAAGAGAAACAGAAACAAGTAAATGTATTTGACTGATATATGTCGCAATGCAATAAATCTGTTTTCCACAGTATTTCAACTGTATAGCAGTAGCTGTACAATTACTCATGTTCACTTGATCAATAACTGATATCCCTTTACCACACAATCCCGATTTTTAACGACCCTGAGAAAGAAGCCTTTTGAAAACATTGTGAGAAAAGGAGGAAATGCTGGTAACCAGCATTTTCTCCTTTTCCCACAGTGTTTTCTACCCTTCCCAAAACAAATTTCAATTTTTCAGTCACATTTATTTTGTCGTCTGCAACTGCTTTCAATTTGGACCAATCTAAAATTTTGTTGTTTGGTAAAGAGATATTACTGGCAATAAAGCTGGGGGAGGTTACTCTTTGTAGGAAACTACCTATCAAGCTCCAGCTACAGTTGAATTTTGAACACGTTTTACAAATCATATCAACCAAAAGGCCATGGTGGGCTTGCAAGCATCTTCACGTCCTTGTTTATTAACCCTTAACCACACAATTCCGGGTTTAAACGAACCTATGGAAGATGCCATCTGAAAACATTCTGAGAAAAGGAGAAAATGCTCGTTACCAGCATTTTCTCCTTTTTCCACTGTGTTTTCTACCCTACCAGAAACAAATATAAATTTTGAGTCACATTTATTTTGTCGTCTGTAAATGCTTTCAATTTGGACCAATCTAAAATATTGTGGTGTGGTAAAGAGTTAAGTGTCATTGCAACAGGATTTGATCCTCTCATACTCCTGAACATGATTTGGGTTTGCTCATGGGGGAAACAGCCAGAGAATTTGCTGAGAATTACTAGTATATGAAATATAGGTAAAAGGCACATTATTAAATTTAAACCTTTTTCAAACAATCCAAGTTTTAACAACTCTTAGTAAGACAGCCTCTCCAAATATTGTGGGATAAAGAGAAAATTTTGGTACAATATAGCCTGTAGAAAAAGCAGAAAATGTTGGTAGCTTGCATTTTTTCTTTTTTCCCCACACTGTTTTCTACCCCTCCAGAGAGACATTTATTGTGTTGAGTTACATGTACTTTTTCATCTGCAAATAGTTTCAATTTAGATGAGACTAAAATGTTCTTCTCTTGTATAGATTGGGTGTTTATTTGTTTGAGCATTTTGCACCACTTTGAACATTATTTCAGATATTTATTTATGTCAGTGTGACAACTCATTACTGTCTTTCCTGTATTTCACCAGCACAAAGGTGGGGCTCTGCAATGTCTTGCCTAAGGACATTCCATAACCCTTAAAGCCCTGGATTGATTGATTCTATGGTGTTTAATGCCATTTTCAACATTATTTCAGTTATATCATGGCGGCCTGTGCACCTATCCATGCTTTCCTACCGTTTCTTTTAGCAGTGCTTCGCACAGTATTCTTTCCAAGCCACTGGCTGCTTTTCCCACATAGCCATTGTCAAAACAATGGTGAGCGGTGAGAGAGGAATGAATCCTGTCGCAATGACTATCATCAATCAGCGGAAAGAAATTGGCCGAGCTGGGAATCGAACCAGCGACCTCCTGTTCTCAAGTCCCTTACGCTACAGACTGAGCTACAAGGTGCGGCTTAAAGCCCTGGAACCAACTTAAGTTGTTTTTGCAGACAAAAGTTGTTTTTGCAGACAGTGTAGATAAAGATCAGACTGCACATAACATGTAGTCTGATTTAAGATCTATACTTTCTGCTACCATGAAACAAGTTTTATCAAAATAAAGCAAGACCGCTACCATTTTCTTACTTTCCAAGCAGGTGCGCAACCCTTTACCAGTTGGTAAAATTTTAGTTCAATTGTTCAAATTGGAAACAATTGCAGATGAAAAATTGGACGTAGTAGCTCAAATGAAAAGATTTGCTTCAAGAAGAATAGTAAACATTATGGGAAAAGGAAAAAATACTGGTAACCAGCAATTCTGCTATTTCCATAATGTTTCAAAAGCATTTTTCTTTGTTAAAATGATTAAATAGTGCTTTACATAATAACTTGGATGTTTTGGTTAACCCTTTACCACACAATCCCAACTTTTAAAGACCCTGGGAAAGAAGCCTTTTGAAAACATTGTGGGAAAAGGAGAAAATGCTGGTAACCAGCATTTTCTCCTTTTCCCAAAATGTTTTCTACCTTTCCCAAAACAAATTTCAGTTTTTGAGTCACATTTATTTTGTCGTCTGCAAATGCTTTCATTTTGGAAATGTCCAAAATATTGTTGTTTGATAAAGAGTTAAGGGTTGAGGGCAAGCAATAGCTTCTAACATTGCTCTGTATGTATGAATATATTTTTTTATCTTTTGTCCACAAATTCTTCTTGTAGGACTATTGTGATGTACATGTATTTAAAATAATAAAATAATATTACACTATATTGCCTTGATTGTTGCATGAAACATATCTGTCTTTGTAAGAGCTGTGATCTGAACCAGCCAGTTTTATATCGTAGTACTGAAGGCCAGCTTTTCACATGCTACATATTCTTCAGCAACACCACAGAATATGTCTTTGGAAATCTGATTATTCTGCTGTATATCTGAAAAATTAAAAAAAGATGTATTCTCTTTTTTAATTTATCTCAATCTGAAACTGTAAAAAAAAAAAGACAGCAGTATAGTAATAGGTGTAGGTGTACTCCAACTTCATTCCATTTGATAACAGAATTGATTGCAGCATTTGTCCAGCATGTGGTTGAACTTAAATATTGTTGAAAACTGTACATGTATGAAGTCATAACTGTACAAACACAGCTTTTAACAAACCTGTTTCGAAACAGCATTGGTAAATACTTATCATTTTTAGGGAAGAATCATGTGATCCATTTTCCACAACGTTACTTTTCCATATGGATCAAAATTGACTGCTGCTGCATTTCCAACCTTTTACTAATTTTCTTCACATGTTCTTTACTCTAGTATGGCATATGTCTCAAAGCCCGAATAGTAGCAAAAAGTACACAAAAAGTAGGTCAGCAGTCGCTATGCTGCTCTATCTTTTGTTAACTTTTTACTTGATTACAATTTTTTTTTTGCCATTGACTTACACTTGGATTGACTGTACAACAACAGATTGTCATCTTCCCAACAATTTCGTACTTTCAAAAGGTATGACTTAAAATGCATTTTAACACCCACTTTGTTTACTTTTGGTGGCTGCTGGGCCTTTAAACAGTAGCACATACAATCATGGGTATGGGCTATACATCAAACAAATGAATGTAGTTTTTAGCCTTTCAATTTCTGACAATCATTCTGTTTACATGTATGATACATGTAAATTCTAGAACAGTGTAATGCAGTATCTTTTACTCAGTAATCAGCACTTTTGCAAATGAAGCCCAGCTTGATTGACTGAGTGATACATACGTGTAGCTTTCAATATTATATCAGTCATACCATTTTGACAGATCATTTATTCATATGTTTCCCGAGTTTTAACAATATCTGAAGTAACTTGCCCATTGACATCCCAACGAAACCCAGTGAGAATTGAATCTGAGTCATGGATCACTTATATTATGCATTTTCCACTGAGACATGAAGTAATCCTTGAGCCCTTTACAGCTGTTCAGTTGAATAAAACTTGTGGCATTACTAGTATCACAAGGGTCAGCTAAAGTAATATAGGAGAACTGTGAAGCCCTAAGTGACAAAACAAAATTCAGTCGCATAAGCACAGTAGTAGCTTAATCAGCTGTCTAGCGGTATTTTGTCCAACAGCATATTTTCAAGAATTCTGCTCCATTTTCATCCTGGCCTATAATAAGGGTTTTATTCAAGATCTAGCAAAATGAGACAGCAAAAACTTCTTGCAGTATACCGGTAATCTTGAATCTACACTGCTTCTTTAAAGGTATAGCCCATGCGGTGGGTTGAGGTGAATCCCTGAAACTGCAATACATGTACATTGTTTTGAATTTCCATTACTTTACCAGTCATGTAAATTTTGTGAATTTGGCTATTGAAAATAAAATTTGTTTTATCTGATTAAGACATATGTACCTGAAAAGTGGTTGCCAAATTCTGAATCTACTGGGATGGAATCACAATCATAACAGAGTCATAAACCAAGGCTCATCTGCATCTGCACAGTCAGTATAATTCAGTATGTGTATCATCATGTAGGAGGATCCATTCACATTGGCCAGAGACGTGTAAAGTAATTATCTCCATACTCTGGAATATCATTTACATATCATTTAACATTCTGTGCTAGAAATTTAATGGTGTTTTACTGCGCTTTCAACAGTATTTCAGTCATATCATGGCAGCATCACACAAATTCATGTATTTCCTGGGATTCACCAGTACCAGGCTAGGGCTCTGAAGTGTCTTGCCCAAAGACACTCCCATGAAAAAACCAGCAGATCGAAGCCCAGACCTAATAATGTGCAAATTCATCTTTTACTCTTTACCAAACGACAAAAATTTAGACTTATCCAAATTGAAAGCATTTGCAGATGACAATTTAATGTGGGCCAAACGATAGAATATGTCTTTGATAGGGGAGAAAATATTGTGGGAAAAGGAGAAAATGCTGGTTACCAACATTTTCTTCTTTTCCTACAATGTTTTCAAAAGGCTTATTTCTCAGGGTCGTAAAAACTCGGGATTGTGTAGTAAAGGGTTAACATACAATCCAGTACTGTAATGACCCAGAGGCATAAACCTTTTCAGAACATTGTAGGAAAAGGAGAAAGTGCTGCTGGTGACTAGTATTTACCTTTAATTCAACAATTGTTTCTCCTGTTTCAAATACAAATCATGTAGATCCAATACAAGCTATGTCGTCTGCAAATGGCTTCAATCTAGACAAGTCCAAAATTTTGTCATCTGCTAAAAAAAAAACCACCAAGATTCCATTGATATGTGCACTGACCAGATTAGGGAAAGATAATTGGTTTCTACGTTCAAATTTGTGTCACCCAAGAAATTCAGCCAATTTTTTTTTTAATGGTGCAGATTTAATTCAACACATTGAGTTTCAATTGCATTTCTAAAGTGTTATACACACACACACCCCAAATACTTAGCCTTGTCCAACACGAAGGTATTTGCGGAAAAACAAATATTTCTCAAACAATGAAATTTGTCTGTGATACAATAAAAATATTGTGAAAATAGGAGAAAATGTCGGCTACCAACTTTTTCTCATTTTTCCACCATGTTTTCAAAAGCATTTTTTCGATATCTAAAAACTAGGGATTGCTAGGTAAATGGCCAATCTCCGAATAAATATGTGTCGCGTATATCCGAGGTTCAGACTACATTCATGCACATTTAATCATTATCTGCATTCTCTGCAAAGAAAATGGGTCAATCGGGTGCTGCGCAAAAATGAAAGATCACTTTCATCTCACAGGTGAACGGCGAGCGACAGTATAATTCATGTATTACACACCAAGTAATAGTAAATTAGTGTGTAATATATGAATTATACTGTCGCTCGCCGTTCACCTGTGTTTCATCTTACTAGCCGATATTCATTAATCAGAAAGTGCTTACGTATCCTGTTCCAACAGTAAATGGGGAAATCAACACAGATATATAGCGATAAATCTGTTTTTAACACAATAAATATAAGATTAACGTAAGGCGACTTACCGATTCAAGAATGCGAACTGAAATCCGCATCTGTATTCAGACAGTTCTCTCATTCTGTATATTTACACGGAGCTTCTTGTTCAAAACAAAAGAAACAAATCCTAAAATAGACGCCCGTTTGTTCTTTCTGGGTCGCTGTTCGGCAAATTCGGTAAACGAACTTGGTTTTCTGTCGAATATGATTCTCACACCGTCACACCGTCCTCCATTTTGTTTTTCGTTTACCTTAGCTCCAAGGTATCACGTGGTGTACCTACGTCATCGTTATTGATGTAAACAAAAGTTAGAG
The DNA here is from genome assembly GCA_945859785.2 of Tridacna gigas. Taxonomy (NCBI): domain Eukaryota; kingdom Metazoa; phylum Mollusca; class Bivalvia; order Cardiida; family Cardiidae; genus Tridacna; species Tridacna gigas. Next base: position 37,782,811 of record OX244029.2, read on the forward strand.
ATACCTGGTAGTATTTCTTGTAGTTTTGAAAGTAATTCTTCTGCCAGCGAATGGAACTTTGACCAATCGCACATTAAGAGAGTGTCATCGTTATATTAATTTACATAGTTTTAAATGGTATGATTAAAATTTAACTTCATTTTTTACCCCGCATTGTTTACATTTGGACTTTATTGGGACTTTAATGGTTAGGAACGAAAATATATTTAAAGTTTTCTCTATGTAAGCCCATATAAAACATATGAACCCCAGGGCGAGGCCAATTTCGTTCCCAGAGCCATAATTTGAAGAATTTCGGTATGGGTCTATGAGATGAAGCTACATACCAAATTTGGTAACCCAAGGCCTTGTAGTTTCGGACAAGAAGGTTTTTGAAGATTTTCCACATCTTTCTGGTTTTGTTGCCCTTGCTACAAGAGTTTTTACAGGAATCAAATTCTTTAGTGATATTCTTGAGAAGTCTATGACAAGAACATTTCCGTGACATTAATCAAAATTGGATTGGTAGTTTCAGAGAAGATGTTTGAAATAAAAGTTAACGCAGGGACGCATGGACGGATGCATGACGGACACAGGGCTATGACATAAGCTTGCTTGCCTTCGGCCAGTTAAGCAAAAAAATAAAACAAGAAAAATGACTGTGTAAATTCGAAATATGAACTAACACACGTACCTTTTCTAATTCCTCTCTAGGCTTCATGATTGCCATGCCTAAAAGTACCACACTGACAACCACAAATGATCATGGTGACAATTGTTACACCTAATGGTATAACAAATTTTGCTTATAGTTAATAACACACGAAATCGAGTGCAAGTTGGGTGAGTCATTTCTGCAAGCTTCCTCAACATGAACGCGGGGAGGGTTTATACTCATGCGTCGCTTATCTCTACTGTATGCGAATATACATTAGCGCAGTCTATCATAAAACTTGAACTACAAGGGAAATTCTATGTTTAGGCAAGTTAATTCGATATATAAGAACGGATTTTTGAGCCTTTGGTAGATCTACATTAGAAATGCGGCCCTATTCTCCGCAGGGCAAATTCACCGACATATAATGTTTTAAGGCATATTTATTTATGTTAAGAGTGAGTTTATCTTCACCAGTCGAAGTAAAGAGAGCATGTTATGATGTGTGGATCCGGTGTAGATCGTCTGTGTGTGCATTAATCCTTAGGCTGCTAAGCGCGACGGAGAGTGTACGAGCGTACATCACGATCAGACTGCACAGAACGTGCAGTTTGATCTTGGATCTACACTGTGAGATAAGGAGAATAAGGGTCAACTTTCATTCCAAACAAAATCTCATTTAAAACTAAGGAATGACCTTTGCCAGTTCTAAAAATAGATATTCGGAATCTCTTTAAAAATAAGATTCTGCCAAGAAATCTTGCTGCCATGAAAAGTAGAAAAGAATATTTACCAAAAAAAAAGAAAGAGGAAAATTTCTCAAAAATCAAACGTTGAAAAGAAGAAATGTGTCGCTTGGAACGCTCTAGATTGCATTTTCTTTGTCTCTACTGTTACTAAAAGCATGTCACAATAAAGCACATTAACAAAGAAACGGAAAATGCAGCGAAGGCACCTGAGGCGCTTAATGCAGACAAACATAATGTGGCATCTGTCATTTCAACTGGAATGCTTCGGCTTCAGCTAATGTACCGACACAAGCATCAACAATATGCATAGCCCGCCTCATTTGGTTTTTATAAAGGGAGGTAATTATATTAACACTTACGCTGCTTATCGCGACTCACTGACCTTTTGCAGACAGTGTAGATCAACGTGAAATCTGATTTGTGATCTACACTGCCCGATAGGGTATTTTCTTTACGGTGAAATCAACTTTGAAACCGCAATGTTTTGGCTTTTTTAATATTGAGTAGAAATTTGCGTTTCATTTATTCAGCAGCTTAAATGTTAATAACAAGACTTCTGTTTGAATAAGTCCACATATAATGTAAAACATTTTAGCCATGGTCTGGGAAAAGGGGTCCATGCATTTGGAAATAAGTATCGATCCAGGTCAGCCTGAGCAGTCCGCGCAGGCTGACCTGGGCCGAAACCTTTTGCTTTTGGTCAATTTTCTGCATGTCAAACGACTCGCGTACCTCAAGATTCTGTAGGTTGTTATACAAAACAGATTTTAGGGATGTATAATTAATACCGTGATGACTTGCTTGGTATCATATATCACGGAGCAAGGTTCATCTGATAGAATGAACGAGTCTATTCAGGACTGACCTCCAACTGTTACGACCAGTATATTGGAACAGAGCACAAAGGGGGAGACAATCCATACAAAAACAGCGAAGGTGTCTAGCTTTGGTACTAAAATGTAGACCGTACAATCCGACATTTCAATAGACATATATCAGCCTCTGTTGATATTCCAACACATGCAACCAAACACTTTTCAGAGCCTAACTCATTTGCATTCACTAAAGATACATGTACATCTATACTCGTTTTCCGCCAGGTTTTTTACTCATTTCATTTTTTTTTTTAATGAAACTAAAGCCATTCGTGTATCTTCATGCCAAATGTTGCCCCTGACGGCTACAAGGTTGCACAGATTACGAGGATAGAAAATGAATTTCATTATTTTTGGCAACCTTCAAAGAAATCATTGTCGTCGTTTCCGGTTCTGAAAGACGACAAACCCTTGCGTTTCTCTATCTCTTACACATAACCGAAACTGAAAACTGTCCACTGCTTTAAGAAAAGTTCGTTTTTTTTTTTACTGATGGATATATTTTGTTGTTTATGTTATCATGTCTGAAACTCGGAGTAATGTGTCGTCTGTTTGCTTCTGAAATATCGTAACTACAGCTTGTTTCAAGCTGTTTTTGAGGGGTTTTGGAAGTAAACCGTCGATATATTCCTTTTAAAGGTTTAGGGCTTACCTTGTTCGTCTACTTTTGTATTTTAGATTATAATAAGAGGGACAAGTTGGGATAAAGCTTAAAATAGACAATGAAAAAAAAAATATCATAAATTTGCTGAATACTATGTAACACTGTCAAAGCTAGTGCCTTGGATCTAAAGCAATTGCAAGCTGCATGCGAGTGATGGACATACTCGTCAATCGAATCTAATGCATACACTTTACATGTAACTGATAAGAATGATGCACACGCTCGTTTTTCTGTCGGTACTTGTCAGGTTTAGTTGCATTATTGTTAACTTTTGGGATTAATTTGTCTAGTCAATTTTATATTATAATGCATTTATGAAAAACCATGTTCACTGTTGCATCAACGATACTTGTATGTCACGTGGAGCTATGAACTTCTGGAAAAATGAAATAAAACTTGAAGCTTGACATTTATATATTGGTAATTTATCTTTGTTTACATAGTTGACCAAATTCTGAACCATTCAACACACTTTCAACAGTGTTTTTCTCTCTGACTATAAGGATGTTTCTTTAACGGTAGGTATCCATGCCAGCCATCACACTACCAGACCTCCAGATAAAAAGGAGTGATAGTATTCTAAATCCATTATTTCTCCTCCAAACCCTATGTTTTGGGTACTCATTAGAATCTTCTCGATGAGACGATTCTAATGAATACCCATAACAGAGGGTTTAGTGGAGAGTGATTAATATTTTCAATTTTGGAATATAAAAACACTCCCTCTATCTGGAGCTCTGATTACTGTAAAGATATCATCTTGGTAAAGATTTTACAAGATTTATGTTCACCGGTATTATTGAACACTATCTCTCCGTCAATTTTATAATCCTCGTAGGATAACTCGTGAAGTGTCTCAAATCCAAATTTCTCACAAATTCTTTTGGAGAAGTTCGAAGTAGCTTCGCTCTGAATTACAAGTGGTTCCAGGCCAATTTCGGTATAAAACTTGATCGCTGCATCCATAATTTTTGTCGCAATTCCTTTGCGCCTGTGTCTCCGATCCACGCCAAGCATGAAAAAATGAACCATTTTATCGACGCCATATTTGTTAAAGGCGTTAAGCTCTTCATCTTTGTGAGCTATGAAAGTGAACATGGTTACTGCCTTTTTATTCTTTAGTTTTGTCATAGCATCAGAGTGTCCTTTTTTCTCCGATATATAGCTGAGACGCACGGCTATTATTTCGTCAGTGCGATTGGAGACCAGAAGAACGGAAAGATTTTCACGAAGTAAGTGCCGTATGAGTTGTTCAATCTCCTTGTCGAAATCTAGTTCTAAAGACCTGCTCAGCGGTTCGTCTGGGGTGAATTCCTCCTTCCCAAACTTGATAATGGCGTCCATTCTTTCGTCCGTAGCCAGTTCAAGATGAGCATCTTGGAATGTGTAGTGTTTACTTATTCTGGCAAATATCTGAAATACAAGCTCTTAAAGATAACAAGCAGATGGAGGTAAACTTCATTTTTGACTAGCGAAGCTAGTCTATAGGCATCAAGATTGACCTAGAGTCAACGTGAACAAAAAACCCCATAGCTGCCAAAAACTTCCTCACAAAAAACAAAAATACTTCTTTCTGTTAGTAATCTTAATTTTGCTATAAAAGACAATTTTGACACTAAATCTCTATCACTCCAATTTGAACATGTCATTTTACAAAGTAATAAACTGAACAAGATGTCATTTATAAGGTACAAGCTCTTTGCTTATATGTAAATCAAGTGACCTATGCAAAGCAGAGAATAACTTTTTCATACACCACAATAAAATTATGAATGAATCTATTAATAGATACACTTAGGTAACTTGTAGCAAGTCCCAGTTATATTAACCCTCACTGGACAGGGAACCTTTGTCATTCCTTCAGTCATTCATTATTTAGATCATTGTGTATAGTTTAACTGTTATGCTAAACAGTTATACTACGTCTTGAAAATTAACCCCTTACCAAACAATCCCAAGTTTTAACGTCACTGGGGAAGAATCCCTAGGAAAACAAAGCAGGAAAGGAGAAAATGCTGATAACCATCATTTTATCTTATCCCCACATTGCTTTCTGCCCTTTTGGACTCCGGTTTCATCAGTTCAGCCTCATTTGATTTATGGTTTACAACAGCTTTGAATTTGGACGAGTGCAAAATTTCTCGTTTTGTAAAGAGATTTAAATACTTAACTAAATCTTGTGCTACTGGATATTGAATAATTGATTGCATGGTGTGTAACGCCGATTTCAACATTATTTCAGTGATATTGCGGTGGCCAGAGCACCTATCGATGCTTTCCTGGGGTTTCTTTTACCAGCACTACCGCAACTCAATGACCTTTTGCGGACAGTGTGGGGATAAGATCAGACTTCTCAGAGCGTGCAGTCTGATCTTGGATCTACAATGTCGGATTAGAGGATATTATTTTCTCTAAAACGTAACTTTGAAATAGCAATATTCAGGTGTTTACCATCGGCTTGAAAGTTTCATTTAACATTTTTAGCAGGTTAAGGGTTAAACTTAAACTGGATTGTAGTTAACCAATAGCACGCATAGCCCCGGCAGCTTAGTCGGTAGCGTACAGGACTTGAGAACAGGAGGTCTCTGGTATAATCCCCGACTCAGCAATTTTTTTTTCCAAGGATTGATGATAGTCATTGTGTTAGAATTTATTTCTCTCCACATTCCGAGGATGGTTATATGGGAAAGCAGCCAGTGGCTTGGAAAGAATATTGTGCGAGGTACTGGTAACAGAAACTCCAGGAAACCATGGGTATGTGCATTGGCCATCGCTACATAACCGAAATAATGTTGAAAACAGGGTTAAACACCATACAAACAATCAATCAATCAAATTCGCTAGTCTGTCAGTACTTTGATTTATACATGCTGATACGAAGTATAACATAGAGATCCATTGTCACTTAGCCCAAAGAATGTCACTAAACAATACTTAGATGGACTGCCACTAAACAATACTTAGATTGCTGTGAATACGTTACATCAATGCTAGCCTGCATGACCGGATATTTGTGGGCTTCTTCTGAGCAAGCTTTCTCAAAATGTTTATTTGCCTAAAAATACAGCTATCTTATATTTAACTAAAGTTTGTTTATTTGGTGTGAAACCGCTTGAATGTTCTTTTTTCTGTCATGTTGAAGTAGGAAATGCACCGAGTGCAATACTATGAATTGTGTTCTTCCTAAGCCATTGACTCTGAGTCTACTACGTACATCTTTCTCTGGCTTTTCCGTCATCGGTAGAAATTTATTGTCTGCCAATTCTACGGAAATCTTTTTTTGATGATCACTTGAATAAGAGTTAAATCTATTATCATTGTATAATTTTCTTATATCTTTATCGAAAGAGTTGCTTCCCTCACCTATACATCCCCGTACCTCATATAAGCACCCCGAATCGTCCTAACAGCGTTAAAAAGAGAACGAAACAGATACTATCAACTCGCAAAGAAGTTTACTTTAATCTTGATTCTCCTGTATCCACAAAGGCAACTAATACCGGCCTTCGTATCGCAAAAAGATAAAAATTAATCCTGCAAGACATACAGAAAAGTCCATAACTGGATTAGAGCTTTCTTCTTTATATTTTGCATAAAAGTAAAATAGATTATGAAAGCTATTTCGGATATAGTTTTATACTGTACGGTGTCAACCAATACAATATAAATGGGCAGCCTCATCATCAAGCTTATTCAACAATTGATAACGTTCATACGCATGGCAATCGGACCTTAAATGTCAAAAATAAACACGAACAAGTTCCCTAAAATTTCTTTACATTTGATCTGTATGTGTACTGCAATCTGAAATTACAAATCAAATACTACTTAACAGAGATTGTGATCAGATAGTGATTCATACGTGCGTAGGTAACGCAGGTCTTCAGCTGATATTCAGCTTTGAATTTGAGCAAATTATTAAACCCAGGTATAACTTCTTTCTTGGAATTTCATCAAAAGTAAAACTTCATCAGTTTGAACTACTTTAAATCCTTGAACAAAGATGTTTTACTGCCCTCCCTTTCATTCATGAAAGAGATTTCATTCACAACTTGTGTCGTCCGCTGTCAGAAATCAAAGAAATCCATAACTAATTTTCTCTTACATTTTCCAACTGCATATAATATAATACATATGATATAGAATATGATACATTATATTCTTCTGGCTGCTATAGTAACTTCAGTTGTACTCAGGATGGGGATTTGCATTTATAGATCAAAAATGTCTGGGCAATGTCCTGCCAGCTGATCAGTGACGATTTAGACTATGAAAATGGACTAAATGAAAACTGTTACTGAGGGAATAAATAGCCATGTTACCAGTGTGAATATTGCATTCCAAATATCTCATAATGCTACTTCAGTTAACTCTGCACATGTCCCTGCTGTCGTTCAGTTACCACATGGTTGTCAAATTCACAAAGATATGGCTTAAAACTTAAAAAAAAAAAAAATGTAAAGGAATAAAACTTACATAATCACTGACAAGTTAAAAATCTAACTTCAACAGTTTCTTTAAGGACCAATTTATAAATTGCAGTTATTCTCACCTGCATTTTTTGATCGTATAGCCAGGGATCCAATTGCTAGGAATGTGAAGTCTGAGTTTGCATTTTACATATAGGTCTCTGAGTATGTCGTGCTCACAAAATGAACTTGAAATTCTAATGTCTAAGTTCATTTTTAAAGTTATTTGTAACACCAGTTTCTTCTTGATTGGCATTTGAACTCTGTATGATAAGATAAGATCAGGCTGCACAGAACATGAGGTCTGAGCTTGAAGCTACTCTTCCATTTTTTTTTTTTTTTTTCTTAATATTTGCACAAAAAAAGGGTGGGATTATATAATCTCAGTCATTTATATTGTGAGGTTCTGTGAAACTGTGGCTTAGTGGTGAAGATGTAGGATAAGTTATCCCAAGTTTAATCCTCATCCAAGACGCCAGTGTTTTGTGGGAGTGCCTATTGACAAGATACTGCACTTGAGGAACCCAGGAGATTCACGAATAAAGGAGTTGTTGACACCGTAAAACTAAAATAATGTTGAAACTTACATAAACACCAGAAATTAATCAATCATCACATTACACCAGTAGTTATTGTCTATTTCATGTTTTGTGGCATTGCAAGAGCTGACCCTATTTTTCTGTTGTAAAATCATTATTTCATTGACTTGTGTCTTTACACTGTACAAGGTAATTTTTCATTTATAAAAAGGAAGATATGTACATTTAATACTCATGAATGAAAAGTGCCTACCAAATTACACATGGCTTGAATCTTAGAAAATACTGAACACACCATTTAGTTTTCACCTTTCACACTATTACATAGCATTTTTGACTTGAGGAATATTCAAAATGCAAAACCATTCTTTTAAAAAGAAAGTAGCAAAAGTGTTATTATTGAAATCATTGTCTCTGTTTTGATTTTTGTTTTTTTTTTTTTTTCTGTTTGAAATTAATGTTTCAATTTTTTCAAAACATTCTTCAAAATGGGAAAAGATAGCAACACTTAGTTAAAGCAGATTGTATCCTTGACAGTTTTATGGAATGGACAAAATGATTTTGGTAAGAATGAAACATTTAGAATTTTTTTTATTGTTTTATTAATGTTTTCAAAAACTTAGGAGCTACATTTTGTGAAGATGACAAAAAGTTTAGAGTTAAAGTAACTCTTGTAGGCCCATGTGAGATACACATTTAGTTGATTGATTGATTACTTGAATACTTTGAATCGCCGCTTTCATCATTTTTTCATATACATGTATATTACTGCGACAACTCGCTTATTAATGTATGTCCGGGTTTCACCAGTACTAGGCTAGGGCTTTGAAGTGTCTTGCCTAGGGACATTCCCACACAAAGAAAAGAAACACAGTGCTTCCAGTGAGGCCTATCATGATTTGAAATCTCGCTCATAGACTGATGAAGTTATCGCGATCCTTTTTTAGCAATAGTACTTGGCTTTGACCTTTTACTTAATACTGACCGTGAATTATCTCAATAATGCCATAGATCTGTATCCTTTTTAAAGTGTTAAGAAAGCCCACCCTTATAGTTCTTTAGTTATCACAGGATCCGGATGTAGGGAACAGACAGTAAGACCGACCAGCGGACGGACGGAAGACAACCCTATTGCCTCCTTCGGGGAAACTGGTAGGGGCCGAAACGAAATGGGAAAATAATGGGGTAAAATAGATGCTCGATATAAGAAAAATATACATACCTTTTCTAACTCCTCTCTGGACTTCATACTGGCTGTACCTAAAGCTATCACATTAACTTATTCGAATGGTGTTGTTTATAACTGATAGATCTGATGACAAACTATAAAAGAAATAATTATCATGCTAAACCTTACGATACATGTACGTTAAGTCCGTTAGTGTGACCTCGGTCAGGGTTTCTATTCACCCATGTGTTATCTCTGCTGTACACGAGTGTTCGTTATACACTTTATAGTCTAACCTATACTTTACCAACAAGAAATCTTCAAATTTTCATACAGGTTTAAGAAAAATTCGAACCACACCCTAATTTGCAGCGAGAAAAACACACATTAAATAAATTTGACATTTACAAGGAAACATAATGTTTAAATTTCACAGTAAGAGATTTATTCAGAATTCATTATGCCATTGTATCAAACGCGAAAAAAAAAAAAAAAAAATGAAAATTTTCAAAGCCTTTATTCTCGTGTTTTATTCTCTTCAAACTGATACACAAAGTTAACGGTCAACCAGGCAGAATTACAGACAGAGAGTAAGATCAACCCCTCACCACAGAGAAAATTGGGATCGGTCTTTTAGGTCGTTACATAGACTTTTAAAAAAGAAAAAAAAAAAAAAACGTATTTTATATATGGTAGACAACTTGTGCCCTATTGTACGCAAATCTGGTAAAATATTACACTTTCAAAAAATAGTAACGCCGTATGAAGTGGTATACTACTTACATCTTATATAGCACTCATACCCAGCGCCTACTTTTAGCAAGAGCGTATACTTCTAGAAGCATTCGGCATACCTCGGGTGATCCGGTGATCAAATCCCTCGGCTTTATCAGCTTGATATGCACCTACACTGTACGTTTCTTCGCCGGAAGTACACCGTTTTACCGTTATCAAGATTGTAAGGCTTATCCTAGAAAAGAAAACACGAGTCACAGTTTTCTATCGATATCTTTCTAGGAATATTTCCATCGGCAAAAAGTTTGTACATTCAGTTTTCAGCCTGGTTTATCGATTCCGTTGGGAGCTTTCATTGACAGATCGATAGATGTGAATAAATTCGCCGTGGTTGCGAGGCGATTTACATCGGTGCCGCCATGTTTAAGACCATGTGATTGGTAGTTCAAAATGGAAACCTCCTTTAAACGGACGACGTTAGATGGAGGTACGGAATCGGCCGAGTTGTGATGAGTGCTACTAGAAGCTGATTAAAAAAACTTTATTTATACTGTTGTATAACAAGAACTAGCCAATCGAATGACAAAATATCTAGAGGGGAAATCCCAGCCGCATAGATTTGAGGTCTAAATATGAACGTTAAAAGGTACGGGCTTCTCTGAGCACTGATGAGCTATTTGTAGAGGTTGCGCGCTGAGGAATGACAATATTAACTTGATAGGGTACTGTATTGTTTCCCGCATGTACATCATCTGCACCCATACAATGGCCGACGTGTTCGGTAGCAATTGATATTTAAGATCCTAGAGGCCTGCGGATGTACAGTGAGTTTCTACACGGAGAATGTATAACAATATCATTGTGGAGGCGTATAGAATTATATTGTTCGACAAAATTAAACCAAGACATTTGCATATTCAATGACCTTACGTCGGCACATTGTTTACACCCCTATACATTGCACGGAAACTTACGAATACGATACACGGAAACTAATCAAGTGTAAGGTTAATATTTCCATATAATACTTTTAGCGTAGGATATCTTTACATGTACGTAAACAAACATTGCCATTGTCTACAACATTTATTTGAGACATCTGCATATTCCGTGAACGCTACCTCAGCTAAGCATGTCCCACGAACTGGCTCGTAAAACTTGTAACTGTTGAACGCTCTTGTATAAAAGTCTGATTGACCCTGGTGAAACCACATAAAACGGGTCTTCACGGATACTGACGAGGAATGTTCCAAAGATTAATTCGTCAATGCCACACCATAGGAAGGGTTTATAATCAATAACTTTCAAAACGTACTTGTTATACTATGCCGACGATATAGTGTCACCTGTATGTAAACGAATTCCAAAACAGTGACACATAATAGGTACTTTATACATGTGTTTCGGAGTTTCCCATGTTTTTCCGCGTTCACAATTATGCAAGGCTAGACGTATCACTCCATAGTTTGAGCATCAAAACGCAGGGGTGGTTTTATAGTGCGTCACTTGTATTGCTCACATCATTTAACCTGACCCAGGTCAACATTATTTAAATAAATTAAAACCTTATTTTTTTACCCTCGGCATCGCACGGGACTGCCTTCGGCATATGTCCCGAATGGTCACAGAAATATTTCGTAGGGTATACGCGAAGAAATTGCTTACCTGAGTATGTAAGTACGTAACAGAGAGAACTAGCTCAAGTCTTCCTAGTCTGGATTACCTGCCCCTACCACTACGTTATCGGGTCAGGCAAAGCGCAATAATGGCGGCCTCCATGGCGTCCTCAAGCGTAGCCCTTCATGCTTTCCTGTTTTTCCCAATTTCACGTGATCCAGTTTGATAAGTGAATAAATGAAATCATTTTTGTACAAAATATACATTACTGAATCTAAAGCGTGCTGTTGGGGTACGGTTTAAAAATAGATTTGACTATGAATCATTTTAAAAGTAGCGCTGTTTTCGGACGTTATACAATTCCATTGACATTTCGGATACAAGTAAAGCATTTCTGATATGTAGCTATTCTCGCTAAATTAGAATGACAGTTAAAAACTAACTGCCATTACTTTATTGCTAGCGACCCGTTTTGAATTTAGCCTTTGATCCGATTTGATCGAGTATCCCGTTATCTCTGCATATTACCAACGGGGGCCGCCATTATTGCGCTTTGTCTGACGTACTCTTGAGTACGGTGACCAGACTAAAGTCTTCCGTAACTTCAACGCATGCAAACTAAACTTCTCGAATAATAATAATAATAATAACTTTATTTAGAGAAGGTAACATGTTAAGATATATATGTACAAATCTTATTTTCAACATGGCCTTCTTAAAAAACAACTACGATAACACTCTCTCTCTCTCTCTCTCTCTCTCTCTCTCACACACACACACACACACACACTCACACATGTATATCACTTTACATCCAGAGCACACAGCCATAAATTTGCAATATAACTCATACAACAATATAACATCATTTCAAAGACATTGTCGTGAACACGTCAACCTCGTTTTGTCTTTCCCGCGTCTTGTTTTTGGTTCCAGTATTTTTGTGTGCGTTCTCGTATGCTGTCTTGACGTCACGTTGTTATTGTATACATGTTTGTATTTATACGTTTTGTATTTGAATTATAAATCAGTTGTAAATAAAGGATCGAACTGCACACACGCGAAGTACTTACTCTTCCTTAGAAATTATCCGCTACATTTTTTGGTGCAGTGACCAAACCTGAAGATGTCTAAAGTTACCTTAAGTAAACTCATTATACAGCGTTCTGCTCACAGAAAAACTACTTCGAAGCTATTAGAGAAAATTGAAGACGCAAAGAAAAATGACAAACGCACGGAATTCGACAAAATTCTGGAAAACTTAGAAGCGAAGTGGAACTTGCTTACAACTCTCAACGAGAAGATATTATCGCTTATGGACGAAAACGGGATGGAAGAAGAAATCATTGAGACAGATGAATATTCGTTAGAGCTGGAGATATGCTTACAGGAGCTCAGGGTTTTACGACAAACCACTACTTCAACATGTCAGCCTGTTCAAAGTAACGAACAGATTCCAGAAATCACCGGGGAGAGAGAGTATAGACCATTACCTACGACTAACGATCGCTCAACTGAATCTACTTACCGGGGAGAGGAGCGCGCCGCGCCAGGGTTAAGTATAAGTCAGGGAACTGAAATGAATAGGGATCATCCAACTGTGAGTAACGCCTCTTTTTACTCTACATCAAGTCATCATAAACTTCCGAAACTAATACTTCCAACCTTTGATGGTAGTATACTACAATGGCAGACTTTCTGGGACAGTTTTGAGTCAAGCGTGCATAATAACACAAACCTAAGTGATGTCCAGAAGTTTAGCTACCTGAAATCTCAGTTAGAAGGGTCAGCCGCCATGACAATTGAAGGATTTTCCTTAACACACGGAAATTACTCCAGAGCTATAGACTTGTTACGTGAGCGATACGGACAACATCACAAGATTATTCATGCTACTATGCAGGCATTACTCCAACTACCAAGCCCCTGCATAAATATTCCAAGCCTTAGAAGTTTTTATGATAAGATGGAGAGTTACGTTCGCGGATTAGAGTCCCTAAATCAAAATCAAGACACTTATGGAAGTCTGTTAGTGCCGATCTTATTGGACAAGTTACCCAATGAATTGAGAAAAAATCTCGCCCGAGAAAATGAGCACAACAATTGGAATTTGATTAATTTAAGAAGGGCTATTGACAGAGAAATTAACATTTTGGAGGCCGGAAATTCCAGCACAAATCTGATGGAACAAAAAGCAACAGCAATGTTCCACACACAAAGTAAGGACAGGTTTACAAGAAATTCCAATAAAACAGAAAAAAGGGTCTTGAAATGCGCCTATTGTGACAAAAATCATTACAGTGATGAGTGTAAAGAATTTGGAAATTTGGACTCAAGAATGAAACAAGTGAAACGAAATAAACTGTGCTTTAATTGTCTTGGAAAACACCAGGTCGCTGTCTGCTTGTCAAAGAAAACGTGTAGATTTTGTGATAGGAGACATCACTCAAGCATATGTTCGAAGAACCCATTATTCAAGTCCGACAAAGAAACTACAATTTTGTACGGAAATCACGAGAGATCAGACATTCTATTAAAAACGGCGGTAGCAGAAATTGAGAGCGAAGGCTACTGTTCATATGCGAACATTCTATTCGACGAAGGAGCCCAGAAAAGTTTCATAACACAAAAACTGGCTGATGAGCTGAATCTTAGAAGCAAATGGACGGATACTATAAGACTAGCATCATTTGGCAGTAAAAACGAAGACTTGAACCACCGACGCCTCGACCGAGCCGAGATCTATTTGAAAACTGACAGCCAAGAGAAAGTGAAACTCGACGTACTCATAGTCCCTACTATAGCAGTACCTTTACAAACGCGAGCACAGGACCGCGCATCAAAATTACCGTATTTGAGGGGAATTAAGTTAGCACACCCCGTCACACGTGACAGTGAGTTCGATATTTCATTGTTAATCGGTGCAGATCAGTACTGGTCAGTTGTTGAAGACAAAGTTATTCGCGGAAACGGACCCACCGCAGTGAAGTCAAAAATTGGATACTTACTTTCGGGACCTATGCAAGGGAAACAACCGAGTCAGGCCAATAATCACATGCTGAACATAATTACCTCCCATGAAATTGAAGAACGTACGCTAGAGAAATTCTGGAGTTTGGAGAGTATTGGAATTACAGACGAGCCCGAAACTAAAGGTACAGATTATTTAGAGGAATATCAACGAGATTCCATAACATTTGATGGGAAAAAATACATCTGTCTATTTACGTGCGCTACGACAAGAGCGGTACACCTCGAAGTCGTAACAGATTTAACGGAACAGTCGTTTATGAACGCATTTAGAAGATTTTCAAGTCGCAAATCTTTACCCAAACTGATGTTATCAGATAACGCGACTACGTACACAGCAGCATCAGCACATTTGAGACGTTTATTTGATTCACAATACCTAAAACAATCCCTTTCTCATAAAGGCACAGAATGGAAATTTATTCCAAAGCGCGCGCCGTGGTACGGAGGATGGTGGGAACGATTGATAGGTATGACGAAAACAGTGATAAAAAAGGTACTAGGCCGGAGTTACCTTACTCTCGAAGAACTACAAACTGTCTGTTCAGAGGCTGAAGCCACTATGAACGATCGCCCTTTAACACATGTCTTTTGTGAACCTAACGAATCAGAAGCAATCACACCTTCTCACCTTTTGTATGGGCGGAGGATAGTGACGTTACCCTACGGTGAACAACTTGATACACAGGTATTTCCAAAGTCAGACAGCGATACAGTAGAAAAAAGGTGTAAATTTGTAAACCATACTATCGAACAGTTCCGGAACCGTTGGAAGTATGAATATTTAACGGCACTGAGAGAACATTATTCTAAATTAACACACCCGTCGAAGACAATAAAAGTTGGCGACGTCGTCCAAATACACGACGATAAGCCCAGAATACAGTGGAAACTTGGCGTGGTTGACGAGTTACTTACGGGAAACGACGGTATAACTAGGGCCGTAAAGCTGAGAACTAACAATGGTTATACCAACAGACCAGTCGTTAAATTGTATCCGTTGGAAATAACGAACACTAGTTAGATATAGTTAGCTTCATATGTGCACATTCTTACCGTTAAAGATTTATAGGACATTTGAATTATCTGATATTTATACATGTACTATGTTTGTTTAGATTCCGTGATAAATCATTGTGTTGCCCGGAGAATGTCGTGAACACGTCAACGTCGTTTTGTCTTTCCCGCGTCTTGTTTTTGGTTCCAGTATTTTTGTGTGCGTTCTCGTATGCTGTCTTGACGTCACGTTGTTATTGTATACATGTTTGTATTTATACGTTTTGTATTTGAATTATAAATCAGTTGTAAATAACGGATCGAACTGCACACACGCGAAGTACTTACTCTTCCTTAGAAATTATCCGCTACAGACATACACAGACAATATAATATTAGTTGTAAATGAACAATGTATATTCATTTGATATATAATAGTAGAAGAGTGTAGGCATTTAATTAGAAGTCTAATGACATAAGAAAGCTTTTTAGTTTTTGTTTAAAATAACCTATATTATTAATAGTTCTTATATCTATGGGGATCGAATTCCAATATTGCATCCCAATATAGGAAAAGGTGCGCTTTCCAAAATCTGTTCTAGGTATGCTTTGGCTTGTACACATAACATCATTATTTAACTCAGATCTTAGCATGTAATATTGATTTCTACTATAATTTATAAGGTTAGACATGTAAGGTGGCGCTAGACCATGAAGCGTTTTATAAACCATTAGGATTGTAAAATATTTGCGGCGACCTTTAATGCTAAGCCATTTTAATGAGGTGAAATTTGACTTAGAGCATGTTTTTCTAGGTTTTTTCAAAATTATACATGCAGCTCGTTTTTGTAACTTCATAATTCTGTTTATAAAAGCTGATTTACAGTGACTCCATGAAATACAACCATAGTCAAAATAAGGAGCAATGTATGAATTATAAAACAGTTGTTTCATATCCAGTGTGAGAAAATTATTTATTCTCTTGAGTAAATACACTTTTGATGATACCTTTTAACAGACCTTGTCAACATGAGTCTTCCAACATAGCGAATTGTCAATATATAAACCAAGAATCCTTTGAACACTTACATTCTCGATTTTATTATTTGAAACTTTTAATTGAAGTTCTGGTAGATTCTTAAGTCTCCTTTTACTTCCTATAATCATACAAGTAGTTTTCTTTGGATTTAAAATCATATTGTTATTTTTAGACCAAGTATCAATTTTAGATAAGTCATTTTGTAATAATTCATTAATTTCTGATAGAGATTTACTTGATTTATAAAGAGTAGCATCATCTGCATACATGTCTATGTTTGATAGAAGGTTTAAAGGTAAGTCATTCACGTATAGTAAAAATAAGATGGGTCCTAAAATCGAGCCTTGAGGTACACCAGATGATAGTGGTTGCATTTCCGATACCACAGGGCCATTTTTGATAACTTGAAATCTACCATTTAAATAAGAATTAAAAAGTGTACAAGCTTTGTCTGTGAAATGATGTAATTTAAGCTTATATAATAATATTTCATGATCAACAAGATCGAATGCTTTTTTAAAATCAAGAAAGACCGATCCAATAATTTTACCATCGTCCACGTCCATTAACCACGAGTCTATTAGTCTTATGAGAGAAGTCTGGCAAGAATGATTTTCTCTAAAGCCCGATTGATATGCGAACAGAACATCGATAGTATTTAAAAAGATTTTAAGTTGATTTGCAATATGTCTCTCAAATATTTTTGAAATTGTAGGTAAAACTGAAATCGGCCGATAGTTATTTGGATCCGATTTATCGCCGCCTTTGAAAAGAGGCTTTACACTTGCTTTTTTGAGATCAGCTGGGAACATTCCCGTTGATATGCAACTATTTATTATTACTGATATAGGTTTTGATATAAAATCTTTACACAATTTTAATATTTTGGGACTTATACCATCAAGCCCAGTGGCTTTATTATTGTCTAATTTTTCAATCATATGCCGTACTTTTAGTGCTGTTATGAAATGTATGTTAAAGTAGTTATTTTTTATTTTTTTATCTAGATATCTTTTAAAATCATCAAAGTTCTTCGGGTTAAAGGGGGCTCTAGTTACCATTCGTGAAATATTTACAAAATGTCTGTTCAATGCATTTATGACGTTTACTGTTCCTTCTTCATCTAAATCATCAACGATGAGATTATTAGGAAGTTCATAAGGGTTCCTTTCATTTGACGTAATTCGTTGAAGATTTTTCCAAATATTTTTTGAATCTGTTTTACTTTGAATGGCCTTATTGAAATAATCCTTTTTGTTTTTCTTAATAATTGCAGTGACTTTATTTCTCCAAATTTTGTACATGGAGAAATTGTGTCCTTGTTTGAAATTGTCTCTTGTCCTTATTGCTTGTTTAATTTCTTCGTTGAACCAGTCTGGCTGCCTTCCTTTTTTAACCCGTTTTTCTTTGACCGGAATATGTTTTGATAGGCAGTTATTCAACATCAAGTAAAAATGATCTAGCGCTTTACATGGGTCATTAATTGTTTCAACTAAATCAAAGTTGGTCTTGGCAAGGTCCATCAAAAATTTATCTAAGTTAAAATTATCAAAAGATCTATATGTTATTGACTGGATTCTATTTCCTAACTTTCCTTTTGAGTTTTTATAAGTTATAGCAACAGGAAAGTGGTCGCTTATTCCTATTTCTGGAACAGATATTTCTTGAACAAAATTTGGACAGGTACTATAGACATGATCAATTGTACTTGAAGAGTTGCTCGTTACTCTTGTAGGAACCGTTATATGTTGATGTAATTCAAAATCCTTAATCAATTTAGCCCACTTTGTATTACTATATAAACATGTAGATGATAAATTGAAATTTATATTGTAATCTCCAAATAACAGGAGATTTGTGTCATTAAACTCAGCTGATAATAACTGATTCTCATACTTATCTATCCTGTCTTGATTGATATTTGGCGGTCGATATGTGAAATTAATTAATAATGGTTTGTTATGTGGAAATTTGATTTCAATCCAAATACTTTCTATATCACTCTGTTCTAAATCATTTCTTCTTTTATAGATTATGTGATTAGCGATGTATATTAGTAACCCCCCGCCAAGTTTTCCCACTCTATCTCTTCTTTCAAAAACAAAGCCATTTATGTTAAGATTTATGTTTTCTACTTTTTCTGTGAGAAATGTTTCTGCTACACCAAATAAATCAAGTGAGTTAGTCTCATTTAGGATAAATTTGATTTCATCCAACTTAGGAAATAAATGTTGAATGTTTATATAACCTATATGCAACCGCTTGGTAATTAAGTTAAATGTATTGCTTGACGAATTATCCTTTGAATATAATGTTTTTATTACTTGGGATCCAATTTTATCATTCTGTACGATTGATTGGTTATTCTTGACTTCATTATATAATGAAATTTGACTATAAGTGCTGTATTCACAATCGAAACACACAATTGGATTGTCATGAGATCTTGTACAGTTATTTGTAGTATTACTTAAGCAAAAACCATTAGACTTAGACTGATGACAGCTATCACATGCGAGATCTTCGGAAAATTTAGCACACTCATTTGCAGGGTTACTTATGCAAAGACAATTAGTTTTAAAATAATTACAATTATCACAAAAGTAAGAAAGTATATCGTATTGATTTCTACACTCTATGGATTTGTGTATGTCTTGCTTGTCCTACCAGAAGCTATATCTACACTCATATGAAATATGATTTGTCAGTCCACAGTTCCAACACCTCCTTTTCGTTTTCGTTGTACTTCTAGTGTGTTGTCGATCGTCCGAAATTTGACTATATTGTCGGCGCTTTTCATGTGGCTTAACGTTATTTACTTTATTCAACGACAATGGTCTCTTGAGAATTGGAACGTTTTTGTCAATAATTTTCAGAAGCGTACTTGTCCCTTTTTGTACTAGATGAATTCCATCTTTGTGAAACAGCAAGTCGACGGCTTTCCCATTCCCAAACACAAACGATGGATAGCAGTTAATTAACGTGGCCGGCGACTGTTCACATACCGGCTTTAAAATGTCATTCACTGGAGTCACCTCGATGTCTGTTCTGGGACACACTGTGCATATATAGATTTTGCATTTCTTTGACAATTTTTCTGACATACCCAAAAGCTCTTCATAAACTGTTTGAATGGTGTCCCGTTTGCAGCATCATTGCCTCCTGCATAAATTATAATTTGTTTAAAACTATTCAAATTCATTGTTTGTAATTTTGTGGAAATATCAATGGCCTGTTTTCCACGACATGTTATTACTTTTATATTCTGTTTCAGTCCACGCGGATTAACACCTTTAACAATGGAGTCTCCTATAATAAGGGTCTTCTCTCTTTTATTTATTCGTTCTTTCAGAAAAGTCTCTTCATTACCCGAGTTTGTTGCAGTATTTGATTTGTTAAGACTGTCTGTGTGTTTTTTTATCTTTATCGTGTTAATAGGCGCATCATGTTTTGTCGGACTTTTCTTCTTATCAGTCTGCATTTCGTTAGAACTAGGGGTTTTCACGTGACTTTGTTCAGGATTCCTTGTGTTTATGAGATGTGTCATTGCATCTAGCCTTGTCTGTATTCTTGCGTCCAATGAATCAATGTTTTCTTTCAATTCACCACTTACCTTTTCAATCAAAGACAAACTATCATTTTGTATTGGTTGACACATCGGCTTAACATAAGTACCCCTACTCATCCTTATGTTTTCCTCATTATCGATCAGTTGATTGTCACTGCTTGTTGCTGTAGATTTGCTGAATGATTCTTGTTCCTTCATAATCGCTTTTTGACTTTTAAGTGTATCCGATACAGATTGTAATCGTCTCAACAAACCTGTATTAGCTGACTGGATCTTTTGGTCTATACATACTGTTTTCTGGCTGATATCTGCAACTTCTTTGTGTAAGTCTTGCGTGTATACTTGATAAAGTTTGTTCAGACCAGTTATGGCATCTTTCAGTTCTCCAAATTGTGACGCAGATGTAGTTATGTGTTCCTGAACTTGTAGGGATAATACCTTAACTGTTTCCGTTAACTCATTTAATTTTTTCATTGATTTTGCTCAAACAATCACATTCTTCTGTTTTGGAATTTTGCCTGCCCATGTTTTGTTCATGCTTTATTTTCCTCACTTTTTCTACTGTTGATTGGAGAGAAACTTCACAATTCAGAAACTTCACAAAATCTTGTTCTTTGGTCATCACTATTGCACTCCGAATCACTCGTTTGTAGGATCTTTCTGAACGAATCATTTATCCTAGAAACTGTTGTTTCATTAGTTTCAACATTTGTTTCAATGATTTTGAGAATTTCTGGTAAATCTTTTTCTGTGAAATAGTTCGAGTCCTTTCCGTTGACTAAGCAATTACTGGTCGTGTGGTACATATTAAGTGTGTATGATTTTCCAAATTCGGTTGATATTTTACATTTAGTTTCGACTAAGTGTCCTTTTCTGTCATGTACAGGTATTTTTTCACACCTAGGTTGTGCACTTGTTGAGGTGAAAAATTCATCAACGGTAAGTTTTAATAATTCGTACATACCAGTATTAAACTCGAATTTAATTCCTCCTCCGGTTTCATACATCGTAACTTCGCTTTTCTCTGTTGATGCCAGTTTTTTCCATAAAGATTTTTCTTTGTTTAAATCATAGTTCCTTTTCTCTGGATTTTGAACTGTAGAATCCTCTTTTCGGCCATTTTCGCACAAATCGCGAATATCAGAAAGTTCATTTCCGCTCATAATTTTTTATTTATATATCAGAATATCACAAAAAACATACCGACGTGTTCAGCTTTTCATTTTCCATCTGTTGGTTTAGTTTTCTTTAACGGCCATTTCGAATGCTAAAACATTAATGTCAAAAATAGTTTTTTAACGTCCTGCTTTTCAAAAACTTGTTTACTTGACGTGACGTCATTTTCCCTCTATCGGAATACTAGTCGGAGTTCTATTTATATGCCTACTTATATATTCAGCATAAAGGTCAGGATCAGGTTAAATGAAGTAGGCTATAGAGACACACACACACAAAAAAAAAATCCAGCGCAACACGACAGAGCAGGTATTATGAGTTTCGGAATTTTTCTCCATTTGTATTTTAGGAATGTAGTTTACCAGTTGTAATAGAAACGAGCCATGCTCTGTAAAAATGGTGATTAATACATCTGCGAAAAGTACTGACCCAGATCAGCCTGCACAGATCGCGCTGGCTGACCTGTGCCGAAGCTTTTGGCCATCGGTCAATTTTCTGTATGCCAAAGGACCAGTCTACCACATGATTCAGTCGGTTGTTAGACAAAATGGACTTTAGGTCCATGACCGTATGATGACTTGCTGGGTATAATGCATCACGGAGATGCATTAATCCCCATTTTGCCAGCGCATAGCCCATTAATTTAAGTTATTTTAAATAATTCTACGTAAAATATATTTGTCTCAACCCTAATCAAGTGACACATTACCGCTATCATACTACATGTACATAAATGAGCCGTGCTCTGGCAAAAGAGGGCTTGATGCATCTCCGTGCTCCATAATACCACGTCCGTTATCATATAATTGTGGATCGATAAAACCTATGTAATATAACAACTGACTGAATCATGAGGTAGCCTGGTCCTTTGACATGCAGAAAATTTATCAAAAGCAAAAAGTTTCGACCCAGGTCAGCCTGCGCGGACTGCGCAGGGTGACCTGAGTCGAATCTTTCTGCAGGTGCATCAAGTCCCCTTTTCACAGAGCATGGCTAAAATTATCTTTGATCATACCCTTTGAGTGACACATTAATAAAAAAGATATTATCAAGTCTGTAATGCAGGCTGAAATTTATAAAATGAGATGTTGTTTAGGTCAGACTATTTTACAAAGTGCAGACATTGTAGATCCAAGATCAATTTGCAATTTTTATGCAGTTCGATATTGATTTATCTGTCTGCAAAAAAAGACCTAAAATTGAGTTCTGCGCTCCAAGTGATTTTGTAAAAGGTCGCTTTTTAGTACGCGGTAGCTCTAAGCGTTTTGTGAAAAGGTCACTTAATAGCACGCACTATCGTATTACTGTGTTCATTGAATTTCTTGCTGTTCACAGATGAAATGTGAAATAACGCGGTCTAGGTTTAACAAACAGAAATTTAGAACGTGGATATTATGTATTTATCCTTAACACTATAGATATCGGTATTTTTTTCTATGCTTACACAGCTGATTCATTCTAAACCATACTACAGTCTATCAAGTTTTAACAGTACACAATGTTTTTCCTCTCTGGCTGTAAGGATTTATATTGTATGACTTTTCTGGACTTTCTGAGAACCAGGCTGGAGCTCTATAGTGCCTTGCCAAAGGACACTCATGTGACCAGTGTCTCAATCAAGAAATGATTTAAGGATAACCAAATTATGAATCGTATGCCTTAACCATCGGCCATCGTAAACTCGGAAAATCCTTTCATAAAAATAAGCCATTCTCTGGCAAAAGGGGCTTAATGCATTTCTCTTTACCAAGCAAGTCATCACATAATTATGGATCCATAAAACCCACTTTGTGTAACAATCGACTGGATTTCGAGTTATAACGGTCCTTTGACATGCAGAAAATCAACAAATAGCAAAAAGTCTGGACTGCTCAGGCTGACATGGCTAGATACTTTTTGCAGATGCACTAAGTCCCCTTTTTTCACAGAGCATGGCTCAAAAATATTCTTTGCGTCTGTTGTATCCATGTATACATGTATGTTTGCATAATGAAGCATCGTGGAATCATGTGACATAAGCTTATCATTTGGTATATTACATTGCTACCAGACGGTGTATGTAATGTACCAGTCTGACAAAATTATGTTCTGCTCTGTTCATGACATACGAAATCATACAAACTTCGCATCTGCATTAAATATTTACTAAAGAACACAATTGTCAACTTGTCCCATTGCAGAAGGCAAATTAAATTTGGCTCAAATGATGGAATTAGTCTTTTACAGGGTAGAAAACATTGTGGGAAACGGAGAAAATGCTGGTTACCAGCATTTTCTCCTTTTCCCATAATGTTTTCAAAATTCATCTTTTCCAGGGTCGTTAAAGATTGATAAAGGGTAAAGTAAATCTACATGTAGCTAAACATGTTACCCCTTAACTTTTTACCAAACGACAAAAAATTAGATTTGGCAGTTGCAGGAGACAAATTGAATGTGGCTCAAACGATAAATTTGCCTCTGAAAAGGTTGATAGCATTCTGAGGAAATGAGAAAATGCTGGTAACCAGTTTTTTGCCTGTTCCAAAAAAAAAAAAATAATAATAAAACCCTTATTCCTCCGTCCGTGAACCATTACCAAACAGTCTCATATATACGTAGAAACCAAAATAAGGGAACCCTTGTATTTTATCTTGGGGCAATTCTTTATTTTAGATAAAACATATAACAGATACAATGTATGGAATTCACGTCATTATCGGATGTGACTTATATGTGCAGCAACACCTGCACGACACCTGGCGGGCATACAGAGATGATACGGCGTATCGTTGCTGTTGGAATCTTCTGAAACATTGACAGGTAAAGTCAACCTGTCATGTCATGTCAGAAAAAACAAGTAACAGGGTTCCCTTATTTTGGGGGCTACGTATATATATAGGAATGACATAACGGAAGTAGGCTTTAAAAAACCAGTATTTTCATCCCTCACCAGAATGAGCCGAGCCCAGTACCTCAGTCGGTGACGTAAAGGGCTAGGAAAGCAGGTGTCAGTCGTACGAATCCCAGACTCTGACAAATCTTTTCTGAGTATTGATAATAGTCATTTGCGACAGGATTCATTGTCTTTCACCGCTGAACATTGTTTCCACGATGGTAATGTGAGAAAGCAGCTAGGTGGCTTGGAAAAAATGTTGTGCAAAGTACTGGTAATTAGAACTCCACGAAAGCATGGACTGGTCATTGCGATATAGCTGAAATCTTTTTCGAATCGGCGTTAAACATCACATATAAAAATAATAAATTCACGTGAATGAGGGAGAGCGATTGGACGCAGAGGGGTGTGAGGAACAACAAAACAGTTTGTCCAAGAAATTAAATCTACTTATTTCCTCCAAAAATGAAGATTACAGACTATTAATAATAATAATTGAAGAAAAAAAAAAAATACAAAGAAAAAGGCAGGTATACATGCATACAAATACACATACACATATACCCTTATATTCACAAACATTAACATGCACTCACAAATGCCCGGTCACACAGGCAGACAGAAACATACAGACAGATGAACGGATGGACGGACGGACAGACGGACAGACAAGATAGACAGAGACAGACGAAAAGACCGAACGAATGGAAGAACAGACAAACAGACAGACAGACAACGTGTCTATAGAAATGACCATAAACATTACTTATTTCATTATCAAAATCTTGGTTTACACCAAATAAAGCTTGCACAAACATATAATCATCCAGCGATTGTAAGGCTCTATGTACAGAAGGTACACTGGTCCTTTGACATGGAGAAAATGACCAAGAGCAAAAAGTTCCGACCCGACTGCGCAGGCTGCCATGGTCGATAGTTTTTGCCGATGCATTAAGCTCCCTTTTCACAGAGCATGACTTTTTTATATGTTTAACTGTTCCTTTTAAAAACAAAGATGTTTTCAAATCCTGTCATGTCCCGGGGCTTTAAAAAGTATTTGTACGTTAATTGTAGGTGAAACACGAAAAACCAAGTCGGATTATAGGCGTAGGGGAAGTTAGAAATGGAAAGTGGGTTGTAGACCTAGAATTACATTTCCAATGAAAAAGAAAATGAAAAGGAGTGCAAATAATGGGAGGAAAAAACACCCCACTTCAAAAATTATTGAGGGACAGCCTTTCCCGCCCCACACGCCTCAATTTCATACATTCCAGAAGAACAAATGACACACGTTAACAATTAGAAGTAATTATGTATACTGTCTTTTTGAATATGTTGCAGAAAACATTCAAGCAATCAATGACCCATTTCCAATACCTTTGTCAACAGCTGTTTACAGCAAGGGTATTAAAACGTATTTTCATTATACGAGAGAAAAAAAGACTGAAAGAAAGCAATGAATATATATATATATGAGTTCTCTAGGCGCTCAAGGTCCGTATTCACCAACCATTCTTAAGAACATTTTTTGTCTAATTCTCAAGAATTTTCTTGATTAGAAAGTAAAACAACTTCTGATTGGCTAAACTATTTGATTTAGCCAATCAGAAGTTGTGTTACTTTCAAATTTAAAATAGGATTTAGAATCAGAAAGACAAAGTTCTTAAGAATTGTTGATGAATACGGACCCAGGACCCTGGACTTTTTGTCTACTTCGATGATATCACCTTGGTATAAATTGTACACGATTTGTGTTCCCCGGTATTCTCAAACACCAGCTCCCCGTCAATTTTATAATCCTCGTAGGACAACTCGTGAAGAATCTCAAATCCAAATTTCTCATAAATTCTTCTAGAGAAATTCGAGGAAGCCTCACCCTGAATCACGACTGGTTCCAGGCCAATCTCGGAGTAAAATTTAATCGCGGCATCCATAATTTTTGTCGCAATTCCTTTTCGTCTGTATCTTCGATCCACACCTAGCATATGAAAGTGAATTACTTTATCGACTCCATATTTGTCAAAAGCGCTTAGCTCTTCATATTTGTGAGCTGTGAAAGTGAACATGGCGACTGCCTTTTTGTTTTTCAGTTCCATAAAAGCATCAGCATTATCGTCTTTCTCCGATATATTACTAACACGCACGGCTATTATTTCATCAGTGTTGTTAGAGATCAGAAGGACAGAAAGATTTTCACGAAGTAAATGGCGCATGAGTTGTTCTGTCTCCTCGTCAATAACGAATTCTAGGGACCTAGCTTGCGGTTCGTCTGGGAAGAACTCCTCCTTCACAAATTTAATAATGGCATCCATTCTCTCATCACTAGCGAGTTCAAGATGAGCATCTTCAAATGTATAGTCGTGACTTATTCTGGCGAATATCTGAAATACAAGATAATATAGCTATATGTGCTACATATGAATGGGAAAAACATGAAATCAACAACCAATAGAGTAGTTGGTGAACCGAAAGATCAGTCTTTATTCTGTTTGTAAACAAAAATGTATCCTCTCTCTGAAAAGGTGCAGTGAAACGACCTTGTCTACCTGTTGTTGATAATATTTTGAATTTTGCAGAGCCACTAAGGGTCGTGTCGTGTCAAATGTGTTCCATTAGAGCACACAGGGAGCTTGGTGCCATCAGAGCACGGAAAGAGCTTGACCCATGCTTTATTTGGCATTGTCCATCCTTAACCGATATGAAACTCTTCACAATATTTGGCCATCTACTAAAAGACAGAATAAGTGGGGTAGACCTATTTAAGCATTTTGGAGCAGTGTTACCTAACAGACATATCTGTAAAATTATTTCAAAATCCTCCCTATGGTTTAGGAATAGAATTCTTTTAAACTTTTTTTTTCCAACTCTTAGCTCTTGTGGCCATCGGATTTTGTTAGCAGAGCGGGTACATTTGAGTAATTTTGACAGAGGATCATAAAAAGAATGTTCATGTGAAATTTTTTCAGAGTCCATTGAGCAGTTCGTGCTCAGGATCCGTATTCACCAACCATTCTTAAGAACATTCTTAATATTATTCTTCAGAATTTCCTAAATTTGAAAGTAACAAAACTTCTGATTGGTTAAACCATTTGGTTTAGCCAATCAGAAGTTGTGTTACTTTCAAAATCCATAATTACACCAAGAATGTTCTTAAGAATTGTTGGTGAATACGGACCCAGGTAAGCTAGAAAATATTCAGTCTGATCTTGATTCTCATTATCTTTAATAATAAAAAGAAGCTTCCAATAACGACAGAAAAGCCCCCAATCGGTCACGAGTTGAATATTACTTTTCATATATTTAGATATCGGTGACCTTGAGAATGAACGACATCGAATTTGCTATAGTTGTAAATTACAGCTGTGCTCACAATCTGCATATCACAATCTGCATATCACGTGTATAGCTCATAGGAGAGGTCATCACACCTCTCCAACAGTGGTGAGTTTAAAAGGCAGACTGCCTCAGAAGGTGCAATCTAAATCCACTTTTTTTTCCGAATTCTGATACGCAGTCTGTTTCGTCATGGTTTTATAAATAAACCGAAATCAAAAGACTGGAATAGGAAATAGACGTGTTTTGTTTTTATGTGACGGATTTCAAAAAACAGATTTTTGTATTGATTTGACTGCAAATGTTTTTCCACGGTCGATACAAAAACAAGATTATTTTCGATTTTTTTTTTCTTTTATTTTCTGTTCCATCATTCATATTATCGAAACACGGAAACTAGAACTAGGGTAGCTAATTCTCGCTTAACCTCAAAGGATAGTTTCAATTATTCATTATTTCTATTCAAAGGATAGTTTCAATTACAGTCATTCTCGACAGTACAAAATGACCTCTTCAATAGTTGTAACTTTTCATTAAACAAATAAATTTATGCGGGAAAAAAAGGAATTTTGTTAGAAAAGAGAAAGAACGCCGCAGGAAAAGATCACGCGACTTGAGAACGCGGGAAGGTCACGTGTCTGCCATGCATAAGAGGTTTCTATGCAGCGGTAATCATATAATGCCTTACTTGTTTGTTTACATGCTGTGAAATATATTGAAATTTAAAGCCAATAAACTATTTGAAAATATTGATGCTGACCTCTTCTGGCTTCTTTTTTAAAGAAGCCAACTTGTACACAGATAAAGGTTACTGACGTAGATTCAGTATGTTTCATTTCTTTTTAGCAAAAGTGACTTTGACCCTATTCTTTGCCGTAAACTGATCAATTACATGTTGTATCTTAGTATCATTGATCATCCATCTCCTCATCAAATTTCATGAATTAGCGTGTCTGATTCGTGACCTGGTGGTTGCGAGTTTGATACCCGGTTGATGCGAACTTTCTTTCCAGCGATTTTTCGTCTCTCACCTCTGATGCATGTAAGAAAAGTAGTCAGTGGCTTTGGAGAAAAAATTTGTGTCAGTACTGGCGTGAGAAAGCCAGGAAACACATGGGTGCGTCACTGACCGCCATGATATGACCTGAGCTGTTAAAATTGCGTTAACCTCCAGTACAAACCAAACCAATCAAATTTCACAAAAGCGCCCCTTATTCTTCTTTCCGGATTTCGGTAGGTGAACACATTTAAAGATATATGCCACAGTTCCTGCTGCGCATCTGTTTTGCACTTCAGTTTTTTTTTTTTTTCGTTGATTTCTGCAAATCTTTCACATTTCACCGGGTAAATATGACAGTGATATAGTATGTTTTTATGTGTAATATGTCGGTTGCCCTTTAAAAATGTGGAAATCACCGATGTATGGGAAAACGAGAGATTTATTAATGATCGCGCCAAAATAGACATTTATTATAAAGGGAGGCAATTCGTTCTGTCAATAACTCTAAAAAATGCACCGTATCTCTTTACATGCAAATCTTGATATACTTTTTTTTTAAAACAGGATATAAGAACGTACTATTTCGGTGAAAAAAATATGTAAAATCTATGCTGTTTTTTTCTTTTTTTTTTCTTTCAGAAAAATGACCAGAAAATAAGTTTTGTTGACAGGTTAGAACATTTCTAATTGATACTGTGATCTGCCTTGTGCCTAAATTTTTTCGATGAATCCTTTTTCCTATTGGCAAACGTCACACTTCTAAGAGTAATCATTTATTTAAGCAGTATTTGTTTTTTCAAGAACTTTTTTGGCGTTCGATATTGCAGCCTATTTTCTGTAATATTGACAAGAGTTATACCCTTTGAAGAACTGAATCTTTGTATTTTGCACCGCAACATATGATTTTTTTATTTTATTTTTTTTTTTACTCCGCACACATTATCATCTGAGCTAAGAAAAAAAAAATGTCTTTAAAAAAAAAAAGGTGGGATATGCCCTTAGGGATCGACCAGCAGACAAACGGAAGACAACTCTATTGCCGCCTTCGACGACAATGGACGGACAGTAAAAAGAACAGCTGAACTATATATGTATAACAGAAAAATTAACAAACATACGTACCTTTTCTAGTTCCTCTCTGGACTTCATGCTTGCCGTATATGAAGTTGTTACACTGACTCCCTCAAATGATATCGATTATGACTGATAGATACTGTATAATGATTTAACAAATTATGATAGACACAGTTATATCAAGCTTTTTATAAGATACTCTTGAGTCCGTATATCTATGAACGCGGTGAGGGTTTTCTACTCACAGGCAAGAGATTTCGCAAGTAGACACAGCTGTATCACGCTTAAGCTTTTGTAAGATACTCGATTGAGTCCGTATATCTATGAACGTGGTAAGGGTTTTCTACTCACACGCAAGAAAGTTCACAAGTGTATTTCGTAATCGTAAAGGTCACTTAATAGCACGGTCTAACTTGTTAGTACCAAACACATCTAAAGAGCTGCCATTGAGGCATTGAGGCGTAAAGGATATTACACACTTTCTGTAAGGAGCTCCACGTTAAATTTTTCATCGAAATCCGTCATTAATTTTAATACTGATTTAGGTGGCATTGTAAAGAATGACGTTTTTTAACGCTTAGGCTGCTGAGCTCGACTGAAGGAACTTTGGCGGACAGTGTAGATCAAATCAGACTGCACAGAACGTGCAGTCTGATCTTGGTTCTACACTGTCCGATTAGGAGATATCCCCCCCCCCCCAAAAAAAAAGAAAAAAAAAAAAAAAAAAACTGAAATAGCAGAATCGTTGTTTTTACTATCGGCTTGAAAGTCTCATTTCACTTTTTCTTCCCTCGGGATAAGCCTTATTAATGAGGAGAACAAAGCGATCCAGCACTGTAGGTGGCTTTACTTTGTCTCGCTTAGTCTACGTGTCATACATTCGTACGTTTCCTTTCGTTAAAACATCTTCCCGTCTGAAAGGACTGAGCTAACTTCTATCAAAGTTTATAGTGATGATCCTCCCGTGACTTTTCTCAGAATCCCTACAAAGAATTTTATTTGATTAAGAATTCTTGTTGTACGTAGCAACAAACCAAAGGCAGTGAGAATCGTTTAAGTCTGATCCAAGACTACAAGTCATGCTCTGACAATAGGGGCTTAATGAATCTCCGTGATTAATGATACCAGTAAAGTCAGCACATAATTATGGATCCATAATAGCCACTTTTTTTTTAACAGCCGGCTCAATCATGAGGTAGACTGGTCCTTGGACAAAGGACATACAGAAAACTGACTTATAGCGAAAAGTGTCGGCCTAAGTCAGCCTGCGCGGAATGCGCAGCCTGGCCTGGATCGATACGTTTCGCAGCGGCATTAAGCCCCCTTTTCACCCAGCATGGCTCACATGTTTGAATTTCATGCAAACTGGCATACAGACCGGCAGGACGGCAGACAGACAGAGTGAAAGTTCCTCGCAACTCCAGAGAGAAATACGAGAAAGGCTGAGGACCATTTTTTACAGGTTGTAAAATAGACTAAAACGAAAGACGTATATGCCAGAGGTAGCATTATGGAAGTCTAATGACGTAAAAAAGTTTATGCTCGTCAACTCGCCTTTTCCCTCAGGCCTTAGTCCTTTGCCACACAATGCCGAGTTTTAACGACCCTGAGGAAGAAGCCTTTTGAAAAACATTGTTGGAAAAGGAGAAAATGCTGGTAACCAGCATTTTCACCTTTTTCCGCAATGTTTTCCCCGCTTCCAAAGATAATATCATCACTTGAATTACATTTGATTTGTCATCTACTAACACGTTCAGTTTAGACAGGTCTAGAATTCTATATCTTGGTAAAAAGTTGAAAGATCGGGGTCCGTATTCACCAACAATTCTTAAGAACATTCTTGGTCTTGTTCTTCAAAATTTTCCAAATTTGAAAGTAACACAACTTCTGATTGGCTAAACCATATGGTTTAGCCAATCAGAAGTTGTGTTACTTTCAAAATTGGAAAATCTTGAAGAATAAGTCTAAGAACGTTCTTAAGAATGGTTGCTGAATACAGACCCGGGTTCTTGGTAAAGGGCAATCATTAGGTCATTATGTAAGAAAACTTGTCATTTCTGAAGACCAGCCTTAACGAGGATATATAGTTAACGGAATTATAAGAAGTATCGCATTTAAAAGTTTTAAACCAGTTCCAATGTTTAGTGCATGAAAACTTGTAGCAAAAGGAGCAAATGCTTACCACAAACAATTTTTTGGGTCACAATTTTGCACAAGTTATTTGCAAGACGAAATAAAGGAGTAGTCATAAACTGATAGTTTCTAGGGAGATGATGCAACATGCTGACTTGCCCATTTCGGATCACGAATAAATGAGCCGCGCCCTGTGAAAAAGGGGTCTTAATGCATCTGCGAAAAGTATCGGTCCAGGTCAGCTTGCGCAGTCCGCGCAAGCTGACCTGGGCCGAAACTTTTCGCTATTCGTCAATTTCCTGTATGTAAAAGGACCAGTCCACCTTATGATACGGTCAGTTCTTAGACAAAATCGTTTTTTATGGATCCATAATCATTTGATGACTTGCTTGGTATAATGCATCACGGAGATGCATTAAGCCCCCTTTTGCCAGAGCGCGGCTCAAATGTTTCCCGGCGTTTGAACGTGTTGCATAATTTAGACACCCTTTCGACAAAGTATTTGTTCAGACCCTGGTCGAAAGTAGACAACTCATTATTAACTGCATTTTTGTTATCCGATAACAGTTGTCGCCCTTGTCTTACTAACAAAATTTATGGCGGCGATATACAGTACAAAGTTAAGCCGTATCTTGTTGAATAGGTTAATCAAAACTTTCATTTCGATAGAAGGAAACAGGATAATGTTATTTCAAGCTTTTTTTTTTTTTTTTTGGAGAACAATATCTCCTCATCGGAAAGTGTAGGTCTAAGATCAGACTGCACGTTCTGTGCAGTCTGATCTTGATCTACACTGTCTGCAAAAGGTCAGTGAATAGCGCCAAGCAGCTGAAGGGTTAACCCTATGAGAGCTGGAAGAGTAAAAGATACATATTTGGTCTGTGGTACCAAATATGTCCCATGTTTAAGTCTTTATCAATGAAGATTCAAGATCAGATATGCTGTGTACACCGATATTGATTTGACCTGTGCCCCATACGCGACCAAAGTGTCGAAAGGTTTAACGTGACTGTTTTATTTCTTGACATTTTGTAGTGTTTTGAAAACATTTTGGGAAAAGGAGCAAATGCTGGTAACAAGCATTTTCCTCTTTTCCCACAGTATTTTAGATACTGTTTCAGATACTTCTTTTACGTCGCTTTCAATAGCATTTCATTTATACCAGAATCTTAACTGTTTTTCCCCCAGTATTTCCTGTTTCACAGCAGGAGGATTATGGCTAGGACCCTACAGTGCCTTGCCCTAGAACACCCTAGCGTGGCAACCGCCGCCAGCAGGAATCGGAAAGAGGATTTCCTGATATAAATCCAACGCCTTAACTCTTTGCCAGATTAAAGTTTCTTAGACTTGTCCATTTTGAAAACATTTATAGACGTAAAATGTAACACTGCTAAACTGATAGGATTTATCTTTGAAACGATAGAACACATTAGCCTTTAAGCTGCTAATCGCGACCCACTGACCTTTTGCGGACAGTGTAGACAAGATCAGACTGCACAGAACGTGCAGTCTGATCTTTGATCTACTCTGTCCGATGCGGTATTTTCTTTCCGGTGAAATCAACTTTGAAACCGCAATGTTTGGGCTTCTAGTATTGAGTAGAAATTTGGGTTTCATTTATTCAGCAGCTTAAGTGTTAACGGAAAATGCTCGTTACCAAAGGTTTTTCTTTTTTTCCTTTTCCCACGACGATTTCAAAAGCCATCTTTCCTAGGGTTGTTAAAAGTCGGGATCGTTCCGTAAAGGGTTACTGCCTGTAAACATAGTACACGTACTCTTGGCCATTTTCCTGCTAAATAAGTTATATGAAACTTTTAACCCTTTCCCAAACGATAAATTTTAGACTGGTCCAAACTGAAAAAGTTTGCAGACGACAATTCTTAATTTGATGAAAATGACAGAAAGTTCTCCAAAAGGGTAGAAAACACTGTGGGAAAAGGAGAAATTGCTCGTTACGAGCAATTTCTCCTTTTCCCACAGTGTTTTCAAAAGACTTGTACTGCAGACACGTGAAAACCAGGGCTTGTTTGGGAAAGGGTTAAGCCGATTTAAGAAACCCGAATAATGTTATTTCAAATTTTTTTTTTTTTAATTTCGAAAAATATCTTCTTGGCGGGCAGTATAGATCTAAAATCAGACTACACGTTCTGTGCAGTCTGATCTTGGATCTAAATTGTCCGCAAAAGGTCAGTGGGTCGCGCTTAGCAGCTTAAGGGTTAAGATTTACGTCCTTTTCTGATTGCTACCGCTGTTTGTTTAGGATTGATAGACATTTTTATTTTACGATTAAATACTTATAAAGACCAAATTTAAAAGAAACAAAAACTCCTTAGGCAATGATTTGGTTGGAATATGAACCAGCAATCGCTGGCATACTAGAGGTCCCCGTTGCTAGACTAAATGAAATGAACAACTGATTGATTCGTCGAAATTTAGTTTATTTCATCCATGTGAATTTATATAATATTCTACAAGAGTTTGTATTTTTCTTAGATACACGTATGTGAGAGAAGTGAATTCATTGTAATTGAGCCTTGGTCTGGCAAAAAGGGGGCTTAATGCATCTCCGTGGTGCATCGTACCAAGCAAGTCATCAGAGTTTTATACATACCTAAAATCCGTTTTGTATAACAACCTAATGAATCATGAGATACACCGGTCCTTTGACGTGAAGAAAGCTGACCAAAAGCAAAAGGTTTCGGCCTAGATCAGCCTGCGCAGTCCGCAGGCTGACCTGGTCGATACTTTTTGCAATAATATTAAGCCCCGTTTTTACAGAGCATGGCTCAATTTAATTTTCACACATTTGCACACATTACCCATTTAACTCTTTACCACACAATCCCGACTTCTGACGACCCTGAGCAAAGAAGATTTTCTGAAACATTGTGTGAAAAGGAGAAAATGCTGGTAATCAGTCCGCAGGCTCTGTGAAAAGGGGGCTTAATGCATCCGAGAAAAGTATCGCACTCCACTCCTGGTCGATACTAACGTGTATAACGTGCAGTCTGATCTTGGATCTACACCGTCCGATAAGGAGATATTTCCCCCTCAAATAACTTTGAAATGGCAACATATGGGTTTTT
The DNA here is from genome assembly GCA_945859785.2 of Tridacna gigas. Classification (NCBI taxonomy): domain Eukaryota; kingdom Metazoa; phylum Mollusca; class Bivalvia; order Cardiida; family Cardiidae; genus Tridacna; species Tridacna gigas. Next base: position 37,817,568 of record OX244029.2, read on the forward strand.
TCATTATCGACTTAAAGGTATCATTTAACGTATTCAGCAGGATAAGGCGTTAACCTTTTACCGCACAATGCCGACTTTTAAAAGGAAACATGAAAACATTGTCCGGAAAGGAGAAAATGCTGGTAACCAGCATTTTCTCCTTTTTCCACAATGTTTTCTACCCTATGAAATTTCATGTGTTGGGTGTCATTTAATTTGTCGTCTGCAAATGCTTTCAATTTGGACAAGGCTAAAATTTTGTCGTATGGTAAATAACAAGCCCTGGTTTTCACGTGTCTGCAGTACAAGTCTTTCTCTTTTTCCCACAGTGTTTTCTACCCTTTCTGATAACTTTCTGCCATTTTCATCAAATTTAAAATTGTTTTCTGTAAGCTCTTTCAATTTGGACCAGTCCAAAATTTGTCGTTTGGGAAAGGGCTAATTGTAAATTATCCTTTGGTATATCTCTGAAGTCTGTACCAGACGACAAAAGTTTGGGCTCGTTGAAAGCTTTTGCAAACGACCAATTAACTCGTGTTCAAAACTACTTGTCTTTGATAGGGTACAAAACACTGTGGAAAAAAGAAGAAAATGAGCACTTTCTTCTTTTCTCACTACAAATATCGTCTTCAATTCAAGCCTTATTACTCGGTGTCGTGGATCGTTCGCTATTTTTAAATCACAGAAACAAAATAAAAACGCTGGCACAATAAATACATCAATAGCGTTGATTCCAGACGCTGGGTTAAAAAGAAAAAATGAACACAATCACCGAAACAAGTGAAAAATCTAATACGCAATTTGATTGGTCAGTTAATCAATAACATTTACTTGAAGTTCAAAAGGATAGATTGTATGGTGTTTAACGCCGTTTTCAACATTATTTCAGTTATATCGCGGCTGCCAGTGCACCATGCTTTCCTTACCAGTACTCCGCACAATATTCTTTCCAAGCCATTAGCTGCTTTCCCACATAACCATCGTCGAAACAATGGTCAGCGGTGAGAGAGGAATGAATCCTGTCGCAATGACCTTCATTTATCCTCGGAAAGAAATTGGCCGATCCAGGGATCGAACCAACGACCTCCTGTTCTCAAGTCCTGTGCGCTACCGACTGAGCTACGGGGGCTAGACACCAAAGGGGAGTGTCACGATTAGATATAAAACAAATGCAGACCCTAGATTAACCAAAAGTATGGAATGACATCACCATAGTGAGTAAAAAGTCTGACACAAACTTTGATTGGTTAAGCTTGTCACGTGTGCTTGGTGTCTAAATATATAGTCAGACGATATAAGGGAGCGTATTATCTGGCATTAAAAGTAGACAGAAATTAGCCCTGCTAGGTGACATGAGATAAATTTGATTGGGCACTACATTTCTACCTGAACGATATAAACTTCGGACACGTATACAGAACGTACATTCCACATTGGAAGGACAGAGAAAAATTATATTTCGGTGGTAAAGTGACATTCAAGCCGGAAAAATAGTGTCGATAGTATTTTCAGGGTTGTTGCAATCTGATGCATTCAAGTGATTACGCTGCTCATTCAGATACAAGTATATTTCACACATTGTCTGCTAGTCAAGTTGAAAGTCAAACAGCCCTTTTTCCGTTCCCCTAGATTATCCAGTCAAAAATGCTTTACTTTTTGTTCCTATTTTCAGTGGTTTTATCAAAAATTTAAAAGAAGGATTTTAACGAGAAAAAATGGAAGTTATAAATACATGTACTTGCTTTACACTGTATGCCCATGCTGCTGCATCCCCCCCCCCCCTTTTTTTTTTTTCATAGCTTTAGATTTGATATACAAGAGTGTATGTTTTATTTTTCCAAATGGAAAAAAAAAAGACGACGAACCACAGCAGCCTAGACGTGACACGCAAGAAAAGAAAGACATATCTTCTGGTCACGACTTACATTCGTATAATTCGTATAAGAACCTTTGCATTGATTATCAATTTATTAATCTGTATACTGCTCATAAATGAAATTAAGAAAAAAAAATCAAGCCATTGATAATAACCCAAATACTACGAATTTAAAGTTCTTTCCACGGGTAAAATCAAACCGTATCGGGCATTGTAGAACCAAGATCGGAATGCAAGTACTGTGCAGTCTGATCTCGGATCCACAATGTCCACAAAAGTGGCTTCAGTCGTGCTTAGCAGCCTTAGGGTTAAACAAGTATGTTCTTATTGTCGTCTGCTTGAGATAAAAGCAATACTAATGCCTTCCGGTGATTTACAGTGGGTAATCTACATAACGGAGCCGCTGGCTCCGCACTTAAAATATTGTGTTGAACTTCCGGGACACCTGTGACTCCGAGGTTGTAGCTCGTTTCAAAAAAAAGCGACAGGTAGGTGCTCTGTATTTTCATTTATTTCTCTTCTTTGATCGGTAGTAACAAGAATTAAAAGTACTGAAAGTATTAATCGAAGGTAATGGTGGAAATTTGCCAGCAAGTAGGTTTTATCAGTGGACCATTTCATTAAAAATTCGTCCATCTGACGACTGAAATTATTTTTTCTTTCTAGGATTGACAGCATTATTCCACGACTTTTTCCCATAAAATCGTGTACCTTAGAGTTTTGCATGCGGTTTTGGGGGTAATGACAGTGGTTTGGGGTATTTTACAGTGGTTTTAGGGTGCTTTGGGGTTGTTTCTCTTACTTTTCATCCGCGATCTAGATTATAAATTAGGTCATGTGAAACGAGGTCAGTTTCAAATCTAGAGCTAATTCTATGACATTTAACTCTGAAGTTTTCATTGTTTATGCAATTGGCACAGTGGCGTCGCGTCGGGGGCGGCAAGGGCGGCGATCGCCGCCCCAATATTTCCACAAAAAAGGCGTAGTTCGTACAATAAAATGTAAGAATTCTGACATTCCGTTTAAGAACTTGCAATTTGAATGGAGCGGCGAAATCGGCGGATATCTGTAATCGGTTTCTAAGGTGACCGTGACATGTATACCTACTCTCCCTTTGTGTCGATTAAGTGTGAAAGTGTGACAATGCGACCTAGGCAATAGTAGTATAGGAGGTCAGACCTCGGACAAATGAGGCATTTTGTCCGAGGTCTGACCTCCCTGGAGCCAATTTGTCCGAGGTTAGACCGCCACGGGAGGGTAAACCTCGGACAAAATGTGCAAAAGACCGGTCAAAACTTCAAACCGGAAGTAGATGTGCGCTTTTTCTGCCCCCCCTCCTCACACCACTGCAAAAATGCGCGCGCAGAAGGGGAAACCGGAAGTAGAATTCCTAGCAAAGAGTGGTGTGCCACCATGTTTTGTTCGGGTTGATCCTGCATTTTGATTGGTCGAGACGTTTTCCCGCCAAAATTTGAATTGAAAACGTGTGACACCGCATCCTGGTTCGAAAAGAAGGTGTGCAACCATCTTCACTCGTTTTGATCTTTCTCTATCACCGTTGGACTTAGTCTTTTTCCACGATATGGGCTATTTTCGTCTTTTGTTCGGCTGAAAGCTAATGTTTCTTTCTCTATCAGCGTATTGGACTTAGGCTTTTTCCGTCTTTGTTCGCCTCTGTCGAAAAAAGGAGGCAAAGAGGCGTTAAAGAGGAGTTAAGGAGGAGTGAAGAGGAGTGAAGAGGAGTTAAAGAGGAGTGAAGAGGAGGCAAAGAGGAGTTAAAGAGGAGTGAAGAGGAGTTAAAGAGGAGTGAAGAGGAGGCAAAGGAGAGTTAAAGAGGAGTGAAGAGGAGTCACTTCTCTACGCATATTGACAAGGCTGTCCCTATACTACCCTCCCGCGGCGGGGAGTATAGGGACAAGATGTCCGAAATGGGTCGAAAAAAACATCAAGCCGGAGATGTGTGTTATAGATATTATTTTATTACGATCTAAATTGAAACAGCAAAAGACTCGAATAGAATGTCATTGGTTTAACTCTTTAAAATAGTAGTTAAATTCTGGTATGGTCGCTTTATCACTGTTTCCTGGTTATTGTCAATTGTCTCCACTGACGGCAAACCAAAATCATCGAGGACGGAATCCAAGAAATATTTGCGTTTGCTTATGGTATATTTCCAGGCTTCGTCTCTAGTGAAATTTCCCGTATTCATCAGATCGCTAACCTTTTTACTCATACTCTTGTATACCGGATCCTTCCTCATTGCATTAAACCACACTATCCTGCTCTGTAAGATGTTAACCAGTGCTTTTCGATAAGATGACCGTAAATCTTCGTATGCTTTGTGTCTTGCAGCCTTTATCCCTAGGCTGTTGTGTCGGGCAAGTTCAGAAACCGCTTCTTCAAAAGACTCCCGACATTGCTCAGTTGCCTCTTGTATGAGAATATCCCATGGGTTGTATTTTGTCGCTTGCTCGTCACTCTCTGATTCGTCACTCTCTGATTCGTCAGTGCCTTCGTAGGACTGTTCCTCGTCACTCTCGGATTCGTTACTCTCTGATTTGTCAGGGCTTTCGTAAGTCTGTTGCTCCATTTCCTCGTAATGTTCCATATCAGAATCTTGGTCCTGGTGGTGAACGTTTCTTTTATGACGCAGCATATTATCCCTCCGTTTAAACTGTTTAGCGCATATATTGCATGTGTTCATGTCGACGGTCTGTGTGACACTGATGAGGAGACGGAGAAGTCACCTCTAAAAATTCTTTTTGAGACAAAATGATTTTGGGAAAACGATTGTGAGTAAAACAGAGGTTTACTATCCACATAAACTTCGATTTTAACTTTTTGTGAGATTTAAAGTCAATTTTCCATCTCTGTTCTTTTCCAAGTTTTTGGGAAGGAATCAAAAACAGACGACTTTTGAAATCATTTCTTTATTCAAAGTTTTTCCAAGTCTGAACTTTTCTTTGTCCAGATTTTCTGGGTTCTTGTTAATTGTCCAAGTCTTTTGGGAAGAAATCAAAACAGACGACTTTTTTAATTTATTTCTTTATTCAAAAGTTTGAAACACTATAACATTTTTTAACAATCGTTAAATCATTCTAACATTTTTACAAATACATAAGTCATTCAAAGTTTTAACAATCGTTTAAAAACACTATAACATTTTTTAACATTTGTTAAAACGGTTTGTTTATTCAAACTTTTCCCAAGTCTGAACTTTTTGGATACATTTTAATCTACAAAACATTGGTAATACATTTTATATACAATATAGTTTTTAACAATATTATTGTTAAAGTTTTTACAATCGTTAAAAACAGTATAACATTTTTAACAATCGTTAAAACATTCTAATTTTTTACAAGACAGTTTTGATCTACAACAATGACAAAACAATTTTTACAATGCGAATTCGCAGATGGCTTGATTTTTCCACTTGTCTTCATGTTCCACAATAACTTTATGTAGTTGTTCATGGTCTAAAAATCAATGGAAATTTACTATCCGTCTCGCTATATTCCCATACTCCACTAAATGGAAAAACATGTTTTAAAGCATATTTTGAAATATCTTATGTTTTTTCTTACAGTTATTTATACCCTCAAAGTTTTATATCCGTAGGGGACAGTATCAGTATCGTTTACAATCACTCTTTTGGTATAGACAGAGCGAAATGTTTTTGACTGGGGTTCACTGGTCACTGTTCTGTCTTTATGTCTTTTGATTCTACAGTCATACTGAACTTTAATTTCTACCGTGCGATCCAAAGCACATTTTGAATAGGTGTCGAAATTCACCAGCTGATTTGTATTGTGATCCAAAGTAATTCCCTTGACTTTACATTTGCTTTTTTCTTTCCCATCTTTCGTCTTCATCTTATAAGCGTAATTCTTGGGGCCTAATCCTCTGAAATGAGTAATTCTACAATCAGGCTCTTCATCGGTCCATTTTCCTAGTCTACTGTTAATGATGGGAGGGTTCCACAATTCAGGATCATGAATGTACATACAACTATCTGTATCGAAATACAGAACTCTATCCTCCAATTTTTCAAGAACGCTGTACAGCTCCAATCTTGCATAAGCTGTTACGTAGGATGCTACAATAACATTGGCTGTTGCATGCGTTTCGACAAAGTCCATCTTCTCTTCATAGTTGACTAAGATGCATTCGCACTCATTGTCAAAGATTTCCACATGTTTCACCGTATATTTCGGGTCGGTAATCAACTCGAAATATTTAGACGGTTCTCTGATGTATTTCGTCTTGCTCATATTTTCACGCTGTGCTAATTTTCCCCAAAGACAGTTCAGCATAATCTTAGCAAATGATCTTTTGCCAGGGTTTTTTTGAATACGTTGGGGATCGAGACGAATCCCTTCGGCTTCCTCATACTCACGAATGAATTGATCCTTTTCTGAATCTGTCTGACACCAGCCGGGATATCCACTGGCTTCTTGCTTGATTTTCAAGAAATTGTCCACATAGCCTTTAAAGAATTGGTCCGAAACAGAGTCGAAATGCCAGATTTCATACACTTGTATTAACTGATACCCACAATCGAGAGCTTTGAACAGTTCGAATGTAACCCAAGTTCCAATCAAGACTCTCTCTTCTTTGTCATGATTACAAACGTTTGAACTTTCTTGTGCACATTTCATACAAAGTGGAAACATCATCTTGTTGTTACAGTGAACTGGAAGAACGGGATGAAACAAATCCGTCGGGGGTAGAACTTTACATTTAATGAGTCCTTCATACTGGCGAATATTCTTCATATCAATGTTCTCAGCAGTCAAGATTGTGGGATGACCTACAGGATAGAATTTATGTTTGCAGACGTAAGGATACAGAGAGCAAATGTCAATGTACTTGATTTCCTTCTCACTGTTTTCCTCAACATCATAGGCAATTTTTATGGCATTGCATCTGCCTCCAGCCAGGCCCTCTCTTGGTTCGATGGGGTCACAGTTCGGGTATAGGTTTTCAATGGTTTTTCTGTATTCTTTATCCTTCTTCATCTTGGCGTCGAATTCGTGCTCCCATATGGTCACGACGTTATATCCCATTCTTTTGAGGGTTTCTAACCGTTCAATAGTACTGTCGTACAATTCAGCCATTGATTTTCCATTGATGGGATTGATATATTCTCGATCCTTGAAACATGTCTGACAGCCATGAAATAAATCCCCGAGGAATTCATAAACCGTGTTTGATTTCTGGTGAAAGCCATCTACGGTGTATTTTCCTATTCGGTATTCACCACCATTTTTGGCGTGTTGAATACGAATCCCTTTTTCTCTAGCGATGCTTTGAACCCAGCGTATTGCTTTCGTAGAAAACTGTCGCCTGATTGGGTCTTTGCATGAAATGATGGCTATCTGATCTTTTGGTAAATAATCTTTTCGCCAAATCTTGTTACAGGCTCCAGCGATGGTAAACGACTCTGTAAATGGACAAATCCCACTCTGTTCGATGAACAACTTTCTGAATTCACCACAGCCTCGTCTTAGGATATCAACATCTGATCGGCAGTACATCTCCATCTCTTTTTGAAAATTGAATTCCTCACCATTTTGAACTTTGTCATTATACCAGACTATGAATTTTGATCGAGCCTCTTCAGACATTGAATTGGGCTTGTAATAAGACATATCCAGGTATGGCCCAACGTAATCCCAGAATTCGTCTGTATTTGCCCAGTGAGGAAAGTAGCCTTTTTTCATTTCTTGAAGTCCAAACGTAGTCGGAAATTTTGTCAACCCAAAGTTCATGAAACTGAAGGAGTCGATCAAACGCACACCGTTCAGTTCTAACTTCAAAATATTATTCCCATTCATGGTTACTTCTGGTTCTTTCATTCCTACATTGATAATATGATTGAGAATAAATTGACCATCATAGCCTTTGAGATTATGGGCAATACCTATGATTCCTTTATGATGTTTTGTAAAGAGCCAGCTGCAAAATTGGCTCAACGTTTCTTTTCCTTGAAAAATAACTTCTCTTCCTTCTTCGAATTCACTGCATGTGGAACAATGAAAATCAAGTGGTTTATCGATACATTTAGCACAGGCTCGGTGTGCAATACAGTAATTCGGAATATGTACCCCTGTATCTTGCTGGCATTCGAAATCAAAGAAAATGAACAAAGGTTTTTTGACTACAGAAGAACTCGTCTCATCGTCGCTGTCGTGCTTCATCTTACTCTGGTAAGGCTGAATAAAACAGCGATGAGAATAGTCAACAATTTTCTTGCAAAGGTGGCACTTTTTCTTTCCCTTACAACGATGATTTTTCTTTCTATCAAAAATCTGGCCTCCACATTTTGAACAAAGTTTCACTAATTCACAAATGGTTTTCTTTTCTTTGCCTTGAAGTGTTTTGTGATTTTTCAAGCATACTGCACTGAAAAATCGTCTATGACACTTGTCGCAGACATATTCTTTTGATTCCGATGGACATTTTCCAGTACGAAAGCAACCTTTACAGATCTTTGGGCAATCATTATGGTCTTCCCGGTTCTTGTAACGTATGTCACAAAACTCACAATAATAACCACAATCAAGAAATCCTGTGATGGATTTGATGTAATCATAATGCTTTTGATGAAAGTACAAATGTATGATTCTACTATCGTCTTTTACTTTTGGATGTTCAAATACTTTTTCCAATTTCGATAGCTGTTGATGAACTTTAATAACATAGTCTTTTTCATACAGGAACTCTTGAATTTTTTTGTATTCTTCAAGACCTACAGGTTGTGTCGATGAAAGTCCAACTTCATTCATTAATTTCTCGGCTTCAGTCTTTTGAAGTGGTCTGTTTGATCTTTTGATGAGATCCCATCTTCGGTTCCATTCTTGGGTGTTTTCACGTTCATGGTAACAAATCCCCACAACAACCGCTCTTGCAAAACATAGATGGTCACTATTGTTAATTTCAATAAGCGACTGTTTCTTCTTTGCGAAAACCTTTGAATCCAATAGGTCTGTGGCTCTAAGATTTTTTCCACTTCCACTTGGCGGTATCGTGTGTGTGATATCGAATGTCATGCGGCCATCGTTCAAGACGAATTCTTCATTCGATTGTAGAACTTTTTCAATTTCGTCCAACATCGTATGACTCTCCAACTCCCCCACATATAGAAAGGGAATATGAATCCCCATATCCAATGAGGGGTGGTTGACGCTAATTCTAATCATATCCCTCGATTCAGCCTTTAACTTTTGAATGATTTGTTGGATAACATCGTCGAATAAACCGGTCAACTGTTGGGGCTGTAGCTCATCGAATTTCTTAAAAGACGCCTCCAGTAGATGGGATTCTGTTTTGAATTTTCTTGACTTCTTTTTCCCCACTTCTGTTAAGGCGTATAGACTTCTCATATCCAAAGCGTTTTTGTCTGAAGAAGATTTGTCTTCCAAAGATTTCTCTTCTTTCAAAAATTTCTCGTCGTCGCTGGTACAATCCATATTCAATTGTATAGATTTCTCCTTTGTTGACGGTGAACATTTCTCATCGTTTTCTTCTTTCAAAGATTTTTCATTTTCATTGGTTAGTCCTGAAAAGGACTGTTTTGGTTTTTGATATAACTCTTTCAAAGATTTTTTATCGCTTTCCCCGTCACTTTCTTCTTTCAAAATTTTTCTCTTTTTGGGTGGAAATTTCTCACCGTCGCTTTCATCGTTGGTACTGCTATCTGGGTAGACTAGGATTCTTTTTCTTTTCTTGGCCGGTAGTAATTTTTTTCTCTTTTTCAGCATGGGCTGAATTGCCTCACCGTCACTTGTGCTGTCCGAATAAGGTACTAGCCTTTTAGACCCACGTGCGCTGTTCGACATGGCTTTATGTCCACATGAGAGTATTTCAGCTTCCATGATTGATGATAAGTCAAACAATAACCCAGAACTCAAGAAATTCTGGCTTTTTATATCTTTTTCAGACCGAATGGGCATAAAAAGATGTTACAATCGACATTTCCATCATTCTTCGGAAAGAGTTCAAACAGAGCAGTCGATAGAAAAATGAGCGCGTTCGACCTACAAAACACAACACCCTCCGAAACGAGGATGTTTCTGTATGTTAACCCATACACTCACGATTATGCGATCACCAATGTCCCACCAAAGTATTATGGTGGTAACTATGTGGGATCATTTCCAACCTACCAACATTTTGATGAAAAAGACGGTTACAGTATTACCAGAGTTTTTCTTAATCATGACTGCAGACCACCGAAACCAAGAAAGACACCGATATGTGTTTATTTCTCCGTGAATCGAGACACTCATAACGTCATTTTTTCACCATATCCAGAAGACGTTATTGGAATCGGAGACATATTTCATGTTGGCGCTCTGAAATCATATTATGCCGTCGAGGACCCAGTTAGGAATATAACGATTTTCGACGCAACTTTCAGAGATATAGAGGACTGTAGAGAACAGATAGAGAAACATACAGGCTATAAAACACCACAAACACGTCTATTCAGTGAACTTCTTCATATAGATCATCCTGTGAAGAAAATCTCTTCAGAGAAACCTTCTTCAGAAAAGTTATCTGAAGAAAAGAAAATCGACAAGATTTCTTCACCACCTGAAGAAACCCAAAACAACGAACAGAGGACCCAGAAAGCTTCTTCGGGGTCTGAAGAAAAGAAAATCGACAAGATTTCTTCAACCTCTGGAAAGAACCAAAACAAGGAACAGAGGACACAGAATAAGAAACTTTCTTCAGGAAAGAAAATCAACGATAAAAACAGCGATATTTTCTCGGCGAGTGGAGAGGGAAAAGCCAAGAAAGTCTCTTCAGAAAAGAAAAGCAACGATAAAATCAACAAGATTTCCTCAGCAAAGCCTATTCGACGAGAAGGAAAGAAGATCTGTTCAGAGATCGAATTGAGACGTAAATGGAAATCCGATGTTGTGAACAAGAAAATTTTGAAATTCAAAAAATACAGTACAAAAAGCTATCCAGACCTGAGAAATAACAAGGACGAAAACAATAAGGAAAACAATGAAAAGAAACGTAAGAGTGAATGTGAACCTGACATCCCGAAGAAAAAAAGAAAATTGTGTCTGTAATTTTTAACAGAAAAAAGAAAGAACTATTTCAAAGAACGATTTAATTATTTCTTACAAAACATTGTAATAATTATTTCTGTACTTCATTGTTTTAAATAAAAAGTTTTAAATAAAAAAGTTTTAAATAAAAGATATAAAAACATATAGGACTTGATTTTGTTTTGACAATTTGAAGAAAGTAGAAAACTTTCTTGGTCTTGGCTAGGTCTGAAAAAGACTGTACCTTCTTTTCCCCGTAGAGGGTTCTAAACCTCCTCATCATCACCTCATAGCTCAGTGGATAGCGCAGACTCCCCGTACTCAATTCGGTAACAACTGTGCAATACCAAAGCTTCAACCCGTTATAGTTGTACATTTAACACTATGGATTTACATCCCACCAAACCCGATAATAAAATGTACTCCCACTACAATTTTAAACGTCGATATAAAATTTCAATCATGGTACCGATAGTAACGCGAAATACTGCAGTAGCGATAATATTATTAGAAATTCGCACTCTATATATACACACGCGACGAGTCTATTGTAACCATCGGTTAAACTGTTGTACAATATCTCATTTGATTTCATTGCACTATACAGACAAATACTACCTGTTCACCCGTCACACATGGACTCGCCTGCAAGATAAACAATTCTACACCTAATCAGTTCGGTTTAAACCTTCAGAGAGAGTAGACGTATTTTACTATCGCTCTCCGCCACGTATTGGAAAATAGTAGACGATATTTGTTACTGAAATACACCCCAGTCTCAGCGATGTAAAACGCTCTGGTAGTAATCAGTTCGGTTTAACCCTTCAGAGAGAGTAGACGTACTTTACTTTCACTCTGCTGTTCATATTGGAAAATACACTCCAGTCTCGGCGAGATAAAAACGCTCTGGTAGTATTATTTAATCTCAGGCTAAAACATGCAGACGAAAAAAAGCTATGTATATACCGATGCGTGTCACTCTCGCCACACGCTGCTTATTCTTTTATCATTCTATGATTTTAAACAATAAGGACGGGTTGAAAAAAACAAAGGAAGACAATTTTGATAACGCCGGAGCCTGCTCCAAATAGATCGCTTAAAAACATCGTCCCACCACTAACTACATGAATGTAAGACTACTTTTTTAAGTACTTTATACAAGATCGTCAGCTACAAGTCATGTTACAACCTTATTCTCTCCTTCATCTACACAGAGGGTTTTAAGACTACTCTTTCAAGTAAAATCAAACTTTGGGCCAGTCTTTGGCTGAACCAATCTGAGCCGGTATATAGCTCATATCGTGGGGGAAAAGACTAAGTCCAACGATAATAGAGAAAGCCCAAGTCGATCGAAGATGAAGAAAAAGACTTTCCCGAGCACCCATACAGATCTGACAGTACCCATATAGACCTATCGTGGAGAAAAGACTAAGTCCAACGCTGATAGAGGAGGAATAGATCTCAATCGAGAAGAAAAGCCGTACTTTTCAGGTCCGATGAGACCCTGAGACAATTACAACATGGGGACAACCTCGTTAATATACCTAGAGAGGTGACTCCTCTTCACTCCTCCTCACTCCTCCTCACTCCTCTTTACCTCCTCTTTACCTCCTCTTTACTCCTCTTTAACTCCTCTTTCGACATATAGCACCATATCGTGGAAAAAAGACTAAGTCCAACGATGACAGAGAAAGCCTAAGCCGAACAAAGACGGAGAAAAGACTAAGTCCAAAGATGCCCGAAATAGACTGCCCTGGGGCAGTCTATTTCGGGCAAAGGAGCCTAGGGACAAAAGAAAAAGACTAAGTCGAATAAGGTGGTTGTCTAAAACAGCGTAAGGTGGTAAAATAAACATATCGTGGAGTTAAGGGTTGTATCAAAACATTAAGGGCTGTCCCTAGTTCCCTCTCCCAGGGAGAGGGAACTAGGGACAAAAAAGACTAAGTCCAACAGTGGAACCGTTAAGGGTTAAGGGTTTTAGAAGAAATTTGTCCATTAGAAGAAAGTATATGGGTTTTAGAACAAAACAAAAGGGTTTTAGAAGGGTTAAGGGAAAGTTAAGGGTAAATGACGACTTTTCGACCCAATTGTCCCGAAATAGACTGCCCCAGGGCAGTCTATTTCGGGACAATTTGGCTCCAGGGCAGTCAGATCTCGGACAAAATGCCTCTCAGGGAGGGTAGACTAGGGACATGCCGGAACTACTTTTATTCAAGTAGGGATTATTTATTATTGTATTTCTACGCGCGGAAGCCGAATTACCGCCAAAATTGTAGTGATGCGGCCTTTTGTCCGAGGTTTGCCCTCCCGTGGCGGTCTAACCTCGGACAAATTGGCTCCAGGGAGGTCAGACCTCGGACAAAATGCCTCATTTGTCCGAGGTCTGACCTCCTATACTACTGGCAATACACAGTATAGAACACCTTCAAAAAGAGAAACTTTGACCAATTAATCAGCTGTCAAAAACTTAATTAAGAGTTTAAGTGTGTGGTTTATAAGAATATACACTATATACAACAGCTGCAAACTGAGAACTTTTGATTGAATAATTAATTAGCCGTAAAAGGCTTAATCAAGAATTAAAATTTGTGTTTTAAAGCAATGAAAAAAGGCTGCAGGTTTGATATGAAATAATTACTTATACTCAAAAACGTGCAAAATCCTTAAACAAAATTTCTTCTTCGTTCCTCCACGTATCTTCTATATGTAAACATGACTGAACCTAATTAGCCCCGTGACTTTAAGTTCCATAAGCGTTCATTTGGAAAGAAATCTCCAGAACTACGATCATTCCACGCACAATGGTTTAAACAGTTCTCGAGGCTCCATTACAATAAGGTATGTACAAAAGCAAACTACAAACCCCTGTTTTCCGAATCTTAAAAACATTCTTGGAAAAGGAGAAAGGGCTTGTGACTAGCATGTTTTCCATTCACAGAATAATTTAATAATATTGCAGATCAATCATGTATAAATGAACTAAATGCCAAAAATCTAAGACAAAATCAACATTAAAAAAAGCCCCCCAGCAAGTTTTGAAGTCCAGGAAATGGCGGCATTTCCCCCGACAGATTTTAAAATTTTCTTAGGCAGTGGGAGGGGACACCCCTCCCACACCCACCCCGTCCTTCGCCGCCCCAATGTACAAAACCACGCGACGCGCCTGTGGCACGCACAGTTTTCAGTCCGCTTGCTTGTTCCACATATCAAATGACACAGAAAGGTATGTTCATTGATCTGTAAGGACCTATTTTTCTTGAAACAGAGGAGTGATTCGTCCTCGTGGGGTTTCAGTCTGACGGTTGACATAAGAAGGTGAGACCTGAAAGGTCATCTGAATGTCTGTGAAACGCTTTCTTCCGAGAAGAAACTTTCGGATGGCGACACAAGACAGTTGGTGTATCTCTTAAGCAGAAAGCTTATTGAAACTTTGGCTGAAGGTTAATGTTTGAATTGTGTTTAGGTGATAGACAAACAACCACAATGTCCCCCGACGTGCCTCTTAATAAAATCACAGACAGTTTGATCAAAACACATGTGGCTGCGTGTATGTAAAAATACCAAACACCTACCTATCGCTGTTTTTGACAGACGGGTTGTTTACGAGCTACAACTTCGGAGTCACAGGTGTCCCGGAAGTTCAACACAACATTTTCAATGCGGAGCCAGCGGTTCCGTTATGTAAATTACCCACCGTGGATTATTAAATTTGAACACGTTTATCATTGAACGAACCATTTTACTTGGCGCAACTTGCAAAAGAAAAATATGTAAAGAGGCAGCAATTGATCACTGATGCAAATAATCAGTTTGATTTGTCCTTGTCGAGAATAAAGTCTCATGGAGACAATTCTAACAAGTTCGCACATGTTTTAGTAAGAGATAACGATGTTTTTACAAGTAGAAGACCAAGAAATACCTAGACTGCTATTATTGTGCAGCAACTGACTACGACTGACTTTCGATCGGAGTAGAAATAAAAGAAGGTTTTTTAAAAGATTTTATATTTATACTTCCTCGTGCACCAATAGGAGTCGAACCCGGTCGGAAACCCGGTTTTTGCTTCAAGTTCGAAATATTGCTGTGGTTGAACGAACTATTTCGTGGTTTGGACTTTTGCGTCGTTTTCGTTTTATAACTCACGTTTTCCGCCCATTCGGGATTCTTCGAGAAGAATTTTCTCTTTGACTGCATTTTTCGATTCATAGTCTGTACAGTTTCTGTGCCACAGAATTCGGCAACCTTATCATCCAATGTGTTCAGTTTATTTTTCTCATCAGATATCCGCTTTTGCACTAAATGCATGTAAAAATGTCCCCTGTCCTTTAGTTCATCTTCATCAAAATATCTAATTTGCTTAACTGGTGAGCCAAGCCTCCCTATATTGACATACTTGTCGAGAGAAACTCCACGTCGAACAATGTCCATCGCCGTTTTGGGACGTAAATCTATTTTCGATCTTTGCTGGTCTATCATGAAGGAACCGTCAATTTCAACATCGGATTCCGAGTCAGAATTTATTTGTTTCTCAATGTCCATATTTTCAGAAGACTGATTGCTTTTTCGACCTTGACCTGGAGGGCATGTCTTTGGCCGCGTGTTTTGTCTTGCATTGGCTTTGTTTTTCATCTGCCTTGTCATCATTTCTTCTATAGGATCCTTGTTCGAGCCCGGCTTGCTCTTCACGATCTCTCGTTGCCTGTCTCGATAGCGCCGTAGTTTCTTTTTCATCTCGTTTTGAGATTTTCGTATCTCAATTGCAGTACTGTGTTTAAGTGTGTCTATTGATGACAAGGTTATTTCGAACATTCGCTGTTCTATCATGTTCGCCCGCTGGGATGTCTTATCTATTTCGTTTTCGTCGATGCTTGTCATGGTTGTGTCTTTGTTTCAAATCGTAGCTTATCGTTAACCTGTAAGATAAATGTACATACACAGTAACGGACGTTGATCACATTCCCTAGAGGTGCCCATGTCAAACGCTTTCATGTCAAACGCTTTACGCTTCTTTCACAATTGGATTGCGACTAATAAACACAGAACAAACACAGAAAGATAGCGGCAGCAGCCTCGTACTTTCTTTAAAAGGACTGGAGCCCATATCAGCGACTAGCAGACCTTTCTCTTTAAAATATTCGCATAGTCTTTTAAAGTCGTACAATGGTATTCAGTGTTGCACAATGTGATGCGATTTGTTTAATGGCAGTCTTATAGTCTCATTTCAAATGCAACCGTACACGATTGGTATCCTTAATACATGTACGAGTGTTGCACGACGTCTAAGCAGTCAAATACAATATGCAAGTCACGTAAGCTCGTGTGTATTGTCATTGCGGTTTGCAGCATTGTGCAACACTCATACGACTCAAAGTGCGACCAAGTGCGGGTATTTCGATCGCATACAGTCGCGTCAGAATTTGGTCAGAAGTCTCAGTATGATCTCCTGCTGCAATGACTGCGACAGCTCGCAAGACACCAAGCGAGTGGTCGCGTAACACTGCTAAAGAGGTAGTTTAAAACTGGTCGCAAGGCAGTTGCGAAAGAGCTGTACCAAACAACCCCGAATTTTAACAATCCTGAGAAAGAGGGCTTTTTCAAACCTTATGTGAAAAGGAGAAAAAGCTGTAAACCAGCATTTTCTCTTTTCACAATGTTTCCTACCTGTTCAAAAGCAAACTTTTTTTAAAAAATTCATTTTCAATATGTCCTCTGCAAATGCTTTTGATTTGGATGAGTCTAGAATTTTGTCGGTTGATAAAATTAACTGTTTCTTTTGGGAAGTCAAAAAGCTACAAACTTTTAATTGATTGATTGATTGATTGATTGATTGATTGATTGATCGGTTGATCGATTGATTGATTGACTGATTGATTGATTGACTGAGCGGTTGATCGATTGATTCATTGATGTTTAACGCCGATTTCAACATTGTTTCAGTTATATCGCGGCGGTTAGTGCACCCATCCATGCTTTCCGAGAGTCTCTTTTACCAGTTGGCTATTTCGCACAATATTCTTCTCAAGCCACTGGATCCTTTCCCACATAACCATCGTAGAAGCAACGCAGGGATGAAAGAAGAATGAATTCTGCCTCAATGATTTTCATAAATCCTAGGAAAGAAATTGACTGAGTTGGCGATTTGAACCAGTGACGCCCCTCTTTTCTATTACTATACGCTACCGACAGCACTGCCTGGACTCGGCAGCCACAAAGTAATAGTTTATTTTTTCAAATGGAAATGTATATCTTTGTGTTTCGTTTCAAACCCTCGCTTTCATATATTTTAACCACTATAAAGTTTCAATATAAATGATCAAAGAATCTCTTAAAATTCCAGGGCTTGTATTCACCGAACATTCTACAGAGGATTCTGACTAAATTTACAAAAACGGTAACACAATTTCTGACTGGCGGAACCATTTGCTTTGGCCAGAGCTTCAGACAGAGGAAGTGATTTTGATTTCAAAATTGAAAAAAATATTAATTCTTCTCCACTAAACCCTATGCTATGGGTACTCATTAGAATCGTCTCATCGAGACGATTCTAATGAGTACCCACAACACAGGGTTTGGAAGAGAAATAATGGACTTAATATACCATCACTCCCTCTTATCTGGACCTCTGTTTGGCCAATCGAAAATTGCGTTTCATGCACTTAAAAATTCAGAAAGTTCTGTAGAATAAGACAATAAATGCAATTCCAAGTTGTTTAGCCAAACGGGAAATATTAAATCCTACAGTTAGACCTAAGATTGCTCGTTGGTGAACACGGGTCTTGGTTTAGCACCCAGGAACTGATCATCGCGAGTAAGTGACCTACGTTGTAAAAGCATGTTTCACAACACTTGTTACGTAAATAAGCCATCCTCTGTGAAAAAGGAGGGGGGGTTAACGTACATGTATCTGTTAAACGTATCGATCCAGGTCAGCCTGCGCAGTCCGCATAGGCTGACCCATGTTGAAACATGTTGCTTTTGGTAAATTTTCTGCAAGTCAAGTGACCAGTCTACCTCAAGATTCAGTTTGTTGTTACACTTATTGGATTTTATGGATCCGTAAATATACGATGACTTGCTTGGTGTATTGAATCACGGAGATGCATTAAACCCTCTTTTGCCAGAGCATGACTCAAACAGTTGTAAGCTATACCGATATTACCGATGTCACACTTTCGGATTATCAAGATTTCAAATTATCAAAGTTTACGAAATATTCAGACTTACCTTGCAGAAGAAAATTTGTTCTCAGTCACAGAAGATCTACCATTCATTCAACAAGCGTTAACCTGAATAATAAGTGAAATACTGAAACACTTTAAATCCATTTTATGCTTATACCCCTTTTTCCTATAGATCACTTTAAAACTCTTTACAACACAATCCCGACTTTTAACGACCCTGAGAAAGAAGCCTTTTGAAAACATTGTGGGGAAAAGGAGAAAATGCTGGAAACCAGCATTTTCTCCTTTTCCCGCAACGTTTTCATACCCTTCCCAATACAAATTTTTGAGTCACACTTATTTTGTCGTCTGGAAATGCTTTCAATTTGAACCAGGCCTAAAATTTTGTCGTTTGGTAAAGAGTTAAAAAGATCCCTGTAAAAAATCAGCATGAATAAATATTGATGCGTTGGTGTTTTATTAGAAGACATTGTGGCACAAGAAGAAATTGCCAGTGACGAGAAATATCTCATTCTGTCATAATGTTTTCAAAAGTCATCTGCTGCAATACGTCCTACCGTGCAGTTTTTTAATGGAAACACTCTAAGAAAAAGAGCATTTCATGATGCAAGCAATTGGTTATTGTACCACAATATTTTCCATACTATCAGAAAATTGCAATATTATTTTGCTAATTGTTCTCCTTCTTTCCGTAATTTATAATTTGCTGTTTTGGTTTCGAAAATAGTATGTACAATAATGTGTCAAAGTATATCGGATGGTTCTGTCTAGCCTCGTATAAATGTATCAAATTCTCACCGATCCACAATTTCAATACATATTCTATTATTCTCATTATTCAATTTTCCTAACAGTCTGTCGGCAGTTTCAAATTGCAACCACACTTTTCAAAGGCTCATTATCGTCTGTTTAAACAGCCAGAATAACTGGAACCTAATATTTTAATTATGGTGTCGGATTTAAATCATGAAAAAGAGCAGGGTGTATATCAACTTTACATATTGGTAATCGAATATATAATTAAAAATATTTGATGGCACTCAAGCAGACGACACTTCTGTTTGCATTTTCTTTCCTCATTTTCTGTCTGTCTCGTACTTTGGAGAACCGTTTAATAATTATTTAAACTCAGACGACTTGCATCAATCGACCAAGCAATCAAACTACCATCTACTCAATCAGACTATCAACCAATCTATTTGCATGAAAAATGATAGAAATTTAAGCTACTCTAACCCTCCAACCCCTCAATAATGTTCAAAATTATTTCGTGTTATCCGTATTTCATAAAGTTTTTTATTTCATGCTTTTCGGTAGTTTATCGGGAAATAATGGTGGATTATTGTTTGATAATTTTACCGTTTCGACCAGTGAATTTACCGATTGATAAACTCACTGGTACGGAAATACCAAGAGCTCCCCTGTACTATGCAAGTCCCAACAAAAAAAAAATAAAAAGAGGCATGAAAAGAATACTTGGTTTTTTTTTTCGGCGAAAGATCGAAATTTACTTCATCTCATGAGCATCATACGGTAATATTTTCACGAGTGGCGCAGCCACTCGTGAAAATATTACCGATGATGTTCAATCAATGACACAAATTTCGATCTTCCACAAAAAAAAAATTCCTCTATGCACTTTAATCACAAAAATTTGTAGTGAAATTTAAAGTTCTAGCGCCACATAACTGAGCATGTTAGAAACAGCGAGAAGGCACGCAGAAACAGTTAGCAAAGATAACAACGCTCAGTGTTGTCTGATTAAAGGTTAGAGACTTCATGTATTATGCAAAAAACTAATTTCGACCAATCGACTTTTCCCGTGTACACCCTTCTCTTGCCAACTGAATTCAAACCTACCTCAGCCTAGTACAAGCAATCCTTTAGAATGCATCCAGACATTAATTGTCTTGAGGACCGCATTGAACAAAGTCATCATACACAAATCTCAAAGTCTGATTTTAATCTAAGATTAGAAATTTACTGTTTGTTTGATTGTTCTTAGTTTCTTACAATGTTTCATGTTTGCTTTTTTTTAGAACTGTACACAAATGCAATCATTTGAGAAGGGATTAAAGAATACACAAATCGGATATTTTCGGTAACAATACTCCTCAAACAATGCTGTATTTACGAGTAGATCTCAACACCGCTGAAAGTGTTGCTGTAAGATAAGACTGCACAAAAAAGTGCAGTCTTATTTTGATCTACCTTATTCCTAAAGGTTTTGGTTACTCCTACAAGGATAAGGTGCTTATTAGCTGCCTCCTGTCGTATTCAATTAGTTGGGTTAAAAGTTGAAGAGTTTTTCATCTTTATATATTATTCAGCAGCTTGTCTATTCAGCAAAAATTCACACTAGTCTCAGAGGGCCAACCATAATTAGCATGCGACATAAAGGAGAGAAAGGTATATTCTTGCGAAATCTTTTTGCAAAGACTTTACCAAAATAAAAGCTTCAAACTATCCTTTTTTTACGAGCATGTCCGCATAAAACACACAACTGAAATCAAAGGACTTAAAGTCCTGAAAAGTGGATTTGTGGAACAAAATTAAGCTATGATATGGTGAATTGAAAGATAGAATTTACATTACATGTAATGCATATACCTGTATATGTAATTAGTTAGTGGAGTTCTCATGGGCAAGGAAAGTCGAAGTTGTTCTGCCAAGCGGGGCGCCAGTAACAGTTATTTTGTTACTTATTAAGGAGTAGAAATTAGATCCATCGATCTGACGCGGTTTTCTACTGGCATAACATTTAGGACTGTATGTACATGTTTAGGACTGTATACACGCTAGTGACAAAAATGGGGTCGGAGTACACTAGCTAAAACTGAAAGTAGAATGAGTAGAGCTCAAGCGTGTATGACAGTATTTGGTTCAGGCCAAATCGATAACATAGTACAGATCAATATATTCGAAACCGAAAGTGAGCGCGCATGCGTTGTTAGGCAAGATGTATTTGTTTCCGGCCAGTTCGACCACAGTAAGCGGATTTGCTATGCAAATCCGCTAAAAACCATAAGGCCAAAAACGGCTACCTTGTATAGCTGGAGAACAAAAAGTATACAACAGTGACAAAATGCCAGTTTTACTCTTCTACTTTTGAGTAAATGAATTCGACTAGGAATGGCTGAAACTACGATTCTAGGGCGGTGAATTGCGTCTAATTATATATATTTACAATTGCTTCGTTTTTCATTGATATATAAAAATCATGCAATCCATTGCTTTCTACATGCCCCTTGTTTTTCATTGACAAATTAAGACATGATCGCTTGATTTCCCATGTTGTTTAAAAAAGGCAATTACGTGACATACTGCACATATTATGATTATGTGTATGTACTACATGTATTTGTTTACTCGAATCGAATTGACCGGGCATCGTATATATTCTGCGTATATACGATCCCGTGATTGACAAATATTATTTTGCAAGGATAACTTAAGTCGGACAGTTCAGGAATTCTACATACTTGGACCTGATCTAGCTATTTTTTACCTAAGTTGTGTGAATTTTAGTTTAGATATTTTGATTGTTATAGAAAAATTATAAAACTCTTTACAAAATGCCACGGTTCTTTTTTTTCCCCTAGATTAGTCCAAATTGAAAGCACTTGCAGACGGCAAAATAAATGTGACTTACTTCATTGTGATTTGGGAAGGGTAGAAAACATTGTAGGGAGAGAATGCTGGTTACCAGCATTTTCTTCTTTTCCTACAATGTTTCTAAAAGCTTTCTTTCGAAGGATCGTTAAAAGTTGGCATTGTGTGACAAAGAGTTAAGCAATAGTCGCGCAGAAAAGCATAGGCAATTTTCACAAGCGAATAAAAATATAGTGTCACCGTTCCTGAGGCGACACAAGCATCATGTTATTTGAATAATAATGTTTTCATACAAATTGACTCTAAATTAATTTCAATACAAAATACTTGAGACTATTTGTTAAAGAGAACCGATAGGTAATTTATTCATTTTATAAATATTGACATAAAAATTAATGACCTATTGACTTCCTAGGTCGTACACGTCATGCTGTTATGGTTCATGATAGTTAACAAGAAATTTTGAAAGCTTATGAGCATTGTAGTAACCCATTACCTCCCTTTTATAAAAATGGTTTCAAGAACTTCTTCCTCAGAGCCAGTTAGTAAAGGGGTAAATGCACAAATAAGACTTTTTACGACCATGTAGCCGACAGCATTTTGGAAAAAAATATGTGTGAAAGGAGCAACTACATAGGGAAAAAACTAATTTTCAGTTCGCACAAGGTTTCCCATACATACTTTTTTTAATTTCCCATTAGCTTTTGGTAGGTCTGCAAAAAAGCATAAAAAATGATGACGGAAAGATGTCAAATTTTTAGACCAAAGTTTCATGCATTTTCTATTAGATATTAACCTGTACAGCCGCCGAATAAAAACAAAACACCATATTCTAAAACTTAGATCAAAATAATTGCAATTTCACAGTAACCCTTGTCCAGAATGTTTAAGCAAAGCTGACAGGCTGACAGTGTCTACCAAAGATCAGAAAGCGCGTTTTTTTTTTTTTTTTTTAGGCCCGATCTTGATCTACAATGCCCGAAAAGAGAACATTTTGTTGTAAAAGGCGCGTTGAGGATTAAATATCGGGGACAATTTTATGAAATCTGAAATCATTATTGTCTAATAGAAAAGGACTGAATTATTTCTTTCTACTCCTTTCTATAATTGGTTATTGACATGATAATAAAATCGTATTCAAATCGAAATGCAAATTATTCTGTTAAAGACAGTATTACCGTTCCACAGTATCTTGTTACATAAACCCATATTTGTGATAAAAAGCGACATTGTCGAAGGAATTAGATACCGTATGTTTCGTCGTAACTGCTAAGAACGGACGTCATGTGGGGCGATTGTTAAAATGCGCCAGTCAGCAAACGTGTAGAAGACATGCTCGTATAGGTTGGTGTAAGGAATGTCAATGCAAAACATATCAAATGAAATTTCACTTTTTCGGCAAAATGTTGTGAGCTATCTTAAAATTTTAACCCTTAGGCTGCTAAGCGCTACTCAATGACCTTTTGTTGCGGACAGTGTAGATCAAGATCAGACTGCACAGAACGTGCAGTCTGATCTTGGATCTACACTGTCCGATAATGAGATATTTTTCTCCAAAGAATAAGGTTGAAATAGCATTGTTTTGGATTTTTACTATTGTCTTGAAAGTTTCATTTAACTTACTTAGCAGGATAGGGGTTAGCGTTTATAAGGACAGATATATATGAAGTATCCTCTGAGTTTAATGCATCTCCGCGATGCATGATACCAAGCAAGTCAGTGCATAGACATGGCGTGCAACACACGAAAAGCGGCCTTCGAACATATGCGTAAAAGTGTATCGTCCCTGATCAGCCTGTGCAGTCTGTGACGAATCCGAGACGACACTTCCCATTTTTGTGCAATTTTCTGTTTCACGAAAGTCTGCTGTATGAAAAAATCTCGTGTAGTCGTACAGTGTCGTCTCGGATTAGCCTGCGCAGTCCGCGCAGGCTAATCCGAACCGGCACTTTACTTTACGCAAATGTCCGAAGGTCTCATTTCGCATGTTGCGGGCCATATGGATTAATTCCATTTTCTATAACAACCGATTGAATCATGAGGTACATTAGTTCTTTGACATACAGAAAATTGACTTAAAGCAAAATGTTTTGACTCAGGTCAGTCTGCGCGGACTGCGAAGGCTGACCTGGGTAGACACTTTTCGCAAATGCATTAAGCCCCCTTTTCACAGAGGATGGCCCATATATTACAAGAAACCTGGGTAGACACTTTTCGCAAATGCATTAAGCCCCCTTTTCACAGAGGATGGCCCATATATTACAAGACACCAGGTAAGTTTCCTTTCGGGAACTTGCATGGTTCTGTAATTCAAGCACTGATTTCAGTAACCAGGCTTGTTCTGGTGAAAAAGAAATGGGCGCTGCTGCCGTGATTTAACTGGAATACTGATGAACGAGGCTTCGAAGACCATTAAAGTCGTATGTAGGAGGAAATGAACTGTAAGAGATCTATCTATGAATATGCAAATAGGGGTCATTGCCCTCCATTATTTTTCACACTGTTTCGGAGAATTTTCAAGCCTAACACTTGGGTACATAATCCGATTCACATCGTTGAGGATAAAAACAAACTACACTCTCTCTAATCAAATATTTACAACAAATAGTGACAGATGCCAATAGTCTAACGATTATGTCTACAAACGCCAAGTGTCACGCGAAAATCAGTTTTTGGGAAAGATATCCGAACCGTAGTCTGGATTACCTGCCCTATACCACTACGGTATAGGGTCAGGCAAAGCGCAATAATGGCGGCCTCCATGGCGACCTCAAGCTTAGCACGAAATGCTTTCCTGTTTTTCTTAATTTCATGTGATCCAGTTTGATCAATGAATAAAATGAGATCAATTTTGCACAAAATATACATTACCGAATCTAAAACGTGCTTTTGGGATGTGGTTTAAATATAATTTTGACAATGAATCATTTTAAAAGTAGCCCTGTTTTCGGGCGTTATATCGGTTCATTGAAATTTCGGATACTTAAAAAGCATTTGTGATACGTAGTTTTTCTCGCTAAATAAAAACGACAATTAAAAAAAATAACAGCCATTACTTTTTTCAACCAATCTCTTTTCGATTCAGTCTCTACTAGGATTTGATTAAGTGAAACAACAATAATCCGTTACTTCTGCATTTTACAAACGGGGCCGCCACTATTGCGCTTTGCCTGACGTACTTTTGAAGTACGGCGGGGTACCAGACTATCCGAACCGGCTCAATCCAAACAATTCCTTGACAATGTCTGAGCAATAGAAACATAACTGTGTAGTCACAAACTACAGGCTTTTGTTGTTGTTTTGAAACTAAAGTATTCCTCTTATGACAAACCACCGGAGGACGCAGGCTGAAATGGGTCGATACTTTTTTTGCAGATGCATTAAACCACCTTTTCAAAGAGCATGAATCGTACAATTATAAAACGTGTACGTTTCTAAAAGATGAATCCTTACAGCCAGAGAGAAAAAACGCTGTTAAATTTTAATAGACTGTAAAATGATTCAGAATGTAGTCGTCTGTGTAACCATAGATAAATTATCTATATACATGTATATGGTGTAAGGGATACATTCATATATCCGGTATCTTAGATTTAAAACCGGAAACGTCACAAGTGATTTCTTTGATGGCCTCCAGAAAATGAAATGCATTTTTTCTATCCGGCTTAATCTATGCAACCTTGCAACCACCAGGGCCAAAATTTAGCATGAAGATACAAGAATGATTATAGTTTGATAAAATAAAGATAAACTGGGTTAAAAACTGGCTGAAAACGAGTTTAGATGTGTCTTTAAACAAGGGTAAACATAATCAATTGTAACTCAAGACAGCTGAAATGTTAATGAGAAGTTTATGTGATAAATGAGACAAGATAAATTGCAATATAAACAAAATGATACACTGCTTTCTTCCCCTACAACGTTCTCAAAAATCCACTTTGACTTTAGCGGCGTAAAAAGATATTTTTTAAAAATTGTATTAAAGAGTTCAAGCATGATTTTTTTTCTGCATAAAAAATCACCTAGTGCTTCATTCCAATAATCATTGGGCTTTAAATAATTTAACATCCATTTTAACCATTGACGAAAGTAGGGGGGTTTTGCGGACGGTATGGCTTAAAGGCCCAATATGTTCCAAAAAATCAATGCAGGTGTTAACCTGCATTCAAATTTAAATCATACCATTTAAAAGTATGGAAATTATTGTGAAGATGACAATTAGTTATTGTGTGGTCGGTCAAAGTGTTAGTCACTGACAGAAAAGGAATTTTAAAATCAGGCTAAAAATATACAAAAGATACAGTACCCTGGCAACTTTTAACCTACTTTTGAAATTAACTTCTCTGCCAGCGACTAACATTTGGATCGGCCGTACATTAACAGATTGTCATCTTCAGAATAATTTCCATACTTTTAAATCGTATGACTTAAATTTAAATGCATTGTATCACCCACTTTGTTCACTTTTGGCAGCTGTTGTTACTTTAAGATTAGACAGCAACGATCTTGGATCGATACAGCGGATGACTTCTGAAAACATTGAGGTAAAAGAGCGATTGCTAGAGACGAACAATTTATTCTTTCATCGTGATTTTTTTTTTTTCACACATTCTCGTCGTTAATACCTAAATACTTTTTAAATTTTCCCTAGAAGGATGTTGTCAGAGTTCTCAACTTTTGATTGAGGCCGTAATGAGTTTAGCCTTACGGTTTTCAGAGAACTGCAAAAGACTGTTTTTGTCGATTGGTTACATATACCACAGACGCTTCAATTTCAAATCTCTGATGCCAAAAATACCTCTAAGAACTGATAGTAAAGATCTAAGATAAGACTGCAAGTTCTGTGCAGGCTGGGTCCGTATTCACCAACCAGTCTTAAGAACGTTCATAGTCTTATTCTCCAGAATTTTCTAATATTGAAAGTAACACAACTTCTGATTGGCTAAACCCCTTGGTTTAGCCAATCAGAAGTTGTGTTACTTTCAAATTCAGAAAATCTTAGAGAATAAGACTAAGACTGTTCTTAAAAATGGTTGGTGAATACGGGCCCTGGTCTGTATTTTTAATCTTCACAAAAGTGACTAAAATTTCCCTAAAGGATTAAAGGCATTCGCCCGTTGTTTCCCATATATATCACATTTCAGGACTGTATCTGCTGCAGGCGACCTTTTTTTTATCTTCCTGCAGCCCACTTTATGAGTTTTGTCCTTTTAGCAACATACTATTGAGTCATGTTCTGTAAAAAGGGGGTTTAATGCTTCTTCCTAATGCATGATACCAAACATGTCATCACATTTATTATGGATCCATAAAATCCATTTCGTATAACAACTGACTGAATTATGAAATGCACTGGTCCTTTCACAAGAGAAGTTTTACCGGTAGCAAAAAGTTTCGACCCAGTCTGACAGCGCGGACTGCGCCGGCTGACCTTGGTCGATACTTTTTGGGGATACATTTAGCACCCTTTTCACAAGGCACAGGTCTATTACTTATAATCGTGCAGTATACCTGAAATAGCACTGATCATCTTTATTTGGGAAAAAAAAAAATGTTTTTTTGAACTTGTTTCAGTTTTTCCTCCAAGGGGGTAAAGGCAGTATTACCTCTGATAACGTTCCTATCTTTCCGATGGTAAATATACAAAAATCTTTCCTCAGTTGAAACGTTAAAAAAAACAACCGATTTTCAATTTTATGACCCAACGGACGCCAAAGATTTTATATTAACCCTTTGGCTACAGCGCGACTCAAGACAAGATCAGACTGCACAGAAAGTGCAGACTGATCTTGGATTTATACTGTCCGATAAGGAGATATTTTCCCAAAAAAATACCTTAGAATTGCAATATTTGTTGTTTTTTTTTATTACTGCAGACTGTGGAAAGTCTCATTTAACACTTAAGGCGCTGAATAAATGAAACGCAAATTTCTACTCAATACTAAAAGCCCAAACATTAAGGTTGATTTCACCGGAAAGAAAAAATCGTATCGGACAGTGTAGATCAAAGATCAGACGGCACGTTCTGTGCAGTCTGATCTTGATCTACACTGTCCGCAAGAGGTCAGTGAGTCGCGATTAGTAGCTTATGGGTTAACTTATTTAGCAGGTTAAGGGTTAAAAAAAGTACAGGACAGTGGGGATAAAAGATCAAACTTTACTTTCTATGCAGTCTGATCTTGATCTACATCTCCCAAAACGACATAAGGTCGTCATAGACCCTTGATAAATATAAAGGATTTTTCGGTCAAGAAAACGGAGCAGAGCATTTCAAATTAAAGAACGTTTTCCCCAGAATATCCAACAAAACAGCGGACAGTGTAGCTTCAAGGTCAGATCAGACCTTCTATGCTGGCTGATCTTGATCTACACTGGCCGCAAAAGGCAGTCCGATCTTGATGTACATTATTTTCAATTTTTTATAACGCTTTAACCCTTTACCACACAGTCCCTACTTTTTACGACTCTGTAGAAAGAAGGATTTTGAAAACATTGTGGGAACAGGGGAACAGCATTTTCCCCTCTTCTCACAATGTTTTCTATCCTTTTGACAAAAAATATCATCATTTGGGCCATATCTAATTTGTCGTCTGCAAATGCTTTGAATTTGGACGAGTCTAAAATTTTGTCGTTTGGTAAAGAGTTAAGTTGTGAAAAGCGCGTTATTTGATGGCTGTAAATACAATCCTTTGAGTCTCCGGAAGATTTATATCCTATAGGCTTGACCAAACATGCGGTGGGCATAGATCAAAGATCAGACTGCACGTTCTGCGCAGTCTGATGTTGATATATGCCGTCCGCAAAAGTCCCTGTTTTCGCCTATGGCGCTGAAAGGGTTAAGGGTTAAAGACGTATTAACCCTTATTCTGTAAAATAAGTTAAATAAAACTTTCAAGCCGATAGTAAAAACTAAAATGATGTTATTTCAAACTTATTTTTTGGAGAAAAGTATCTCCCTATCGGACAGTGTAGTTCCAAGATCAGACTGCACGTTCTGGGCAGTCTGATCTTGATCCACACTGTCCGTAAAAGGTCAGTGAGTCGTGCTTAGCAGCTGAAGGGTTAATTTTTTATGAAGTGATTTATCAGATCTTATCGTTGGCATTTTTTTACGAGGACTTTACGGGGTCCAATCAATCGACGATCTAGAAGGTTGCTAATTGACGAATATTTCTACTTTATCTTCGAATAAAACTAACGGTAGCATTAAGTTAACGTTTTACCACAAAATCCCGAGTTGCAACAACCCTGAGAAGGACGGCTTTTGAAAACATTGTGGGACAACGAGAAAATGCTGATAACCGGCATTTTCTCCTTCTCCCACAATGTTTTGAATAATACTATCATTTGAAAAAAAAAAGAAAAAACATTTGAATTGTCGTCAACAAATCCCTTAAACTTGAACGAATCTAAAATTTTGCCGTGTGATAAAGGTTCAAGGGTCAGTATGGAACACTGTACGCAGCCTGATCTTGATCTCGTATCTATACTGCCCAATAGCTCGCAAGATACTTTTCTTCTGTGCTAATCAAAGCAGCCGATAAAACGGACAAACTGTAGCGTTTCTTTTTTAAAACAGAAAATTCCATTTTATTTAAAAAACATCTCCTACCATCAATGAGCATTCAAAACAGAGAGAGAGAGAGACAGACAGAGAGACAAAGAAACAGAGAGAGACATAGAGAGATGGAGAGTTGGAGAGAGAGAGAGAGAGGGGTTATAAGTTAATTATGAGTCAAACTATAAAGAATGTCTGAATTATTATGGTATTTGGATTATCGTGGACAAAATATTTCTAAATTCCATTATGCATAAAATGGATAAATACCTGACACTTCTTGGTCTTTATATTTATGTGGACCTGTTCCTTAGCTTAGACTTTGAACAATCCAAATTACCGCTTTACTTTTTTCAAACGAAATGTTCGTTTAGTCGATTACCAGTACTTCGAATTAAACAATTTATTCGGAATATCGCGTCTTTAACTAATTGCGACAGCTCGAAACATGTTTGTAACGAAATATACTTGTATTCAAGATGCCCTCCGGAGAAAAGAGTTTACACAGAGCCTAGGACAAATTTGCAGCCAATGTATTCACAAACATCCTTGTTAGGTACGAATAAAAAGCAGGAATTAAAGATTAATAACCGAATACCCTTGAAAACATTGTAACAAAAGGAGAAATTGCTCGTGACGAGCAATTTCTCCTTTTGTCACAATGTTTTTAAAAGAGGTCTACGGCAAGACCAAAAGAGTCGTCAATAAATGTGAAGAGTTAATCAATACCCGTCATTGATTTGACAAAGAAATCCCAAACTAAACACATTCAATTGAGGTTTTTTGTTGAAAACCTAATTCCGTTTAAATCTAACAGGCTTCTGCCTTTGTCAGTTTTGTCAACGATGAATAGATATTATTTCAAATTGGATTTAAATACACGGTACATTTAAACATGTTAATCCTTCGTAGAGCTCGTCGCTTAGACTATAGAACGAGGTCCTGCGTGGCTCAGTGGTAAAGTGTAGGACTCGGGAGTGAGTCGAGTCTCACTCCTCGTGGGAGTGTCCTTGAGCAAGACACTTTAGACCCCTTATGTAGTACTGGCGAAACCCAGGATATACATGAATATGTGAGCTGACGCCGTGATATGGCTGAAATAATGGTGATAGCGGCGTAAAACACCATTCAATCGATCATTTGACTATAGAAACGTCAAACGAAGAGCAGTGTTGGGGACCTGCGTAGCTCAGATTAAAGGTGTACTTTTTCGAAATTTGCGCCACAGGTCACTGTGTCGATCCTCGCTCGAAGCACTTGTCTTTTGATTTTTCTTTCTTTCATTCTTTCTTTCTTTCTTCCTTTCTTTCTTTCTTTCTTTCTTTCTTTCTTTCTTTCTTTATCTATCTATCTATTTATCTATTTTGTGTGTGGGGAGTGTCCCTGGACAGTACAACTCTGAACTCAAGCCAAGTTATGGAGACACTAAGGACACATATGCATGAATGAGTGAAGTGACGTCGTTATATGACTCACAGTCTCACATAATGTCGAAACGGCTTATAATACCCTACAATCAATCAAGAACAGTTAGACTTGGTTTTTAACCCTTTACCACACAATCCCGACTTTTAACGACCCTAAGGTAGAAGCCTTTTGAAAACATTGTGGGAAAAGGAGAAAATGCTGGTAACCAGCATTTTCTCCTTTGCCCACAATGTTTTCTACTCTTCCCGTAACAAATTTCAAATTTTGAGACACTTTAATTTATCGTCTGCTAAAGCTTTCAATTTGGACTGGTCTAAAATTTTGTCGTTTGGGAAAGAGTTAAATGGCATTTGGCACAGCTTTCCAACACGACGTTAAGTTCTATCTCGGCGGCAGCTCACATATTCGTATGTTTCTTAAGCCTTTACCTATACTAGGCTTGTGGTTCTGTAGTGGTTTTCCTAAGGATACGCCGAAAAAATCAGTGTCGCGGATGAAGATCTTACCCACCTTTGGATTACAAATCCACCACCCTACACTGACTATACGCGGAAAATACACATGAATAGTCAAAACTGTTGGTCATGTTTTTCTTTTTTTTTTTACTTTTCTTATGTTCTACTTTCTATCGCCATTCAAATTTGACAAGTAAACTTTCTCAAATGTACAAAGCTCATCACCCCAATTAGGGAAGGTATACTGGACCCAAGACCAATGTTTTACTGGTGAAATGCTCTGCTTGAAGTAGAACGCTTTTGAAAACATTGTAGGAAAAGGAGAAAATAGTGGTAACCAGGCTGTTTTCCATTCCTCGAAATGATTTCTTACCCTCTCAAAGACAAATCTCATTATTAGTTTGATTACATGAACCTTGTCTTTTTGAGAGCACTTTCATAATGAACTAGTCTAAAATGTTGCCATCTGGTAAGAATTCAGCACTGTTACTTTTGTTAACCCGTTACAGTACATGTTTACTGTAGACCAACTCATATTACTGCAAATTGAATGAAAGGCAAACATATAACGCTTTAGCAGGCGACAACAACTTTGACTTGTTCGTTATGGACGCATCTGATGACAAATGAACTGTGTCTTAGATGATTGTAAAGGTCTTCGAAGGGACAGAAAACATGGTGAGAAAAGGAGAAAATACTGGTTACCAGCATTTTCTCCTTCTCTCAATATATTTTTAAAAGTCTTCATCCTCGGTGTCTATCAAGTTTCGGACTGTCTGGTGAAAAGTTAAAGAAAAGAAACTTACGTTTTCCTTTGACAGTAAGGATTTCCCCCCCCCCCCCTCGTTATTGGTTCTATTCCACAATATTTTCGAACATTAGTCAACAGCAAGGGGTGTGAATAGTTATACTTGTGCAATAATGCGGTATTTATCCTTTCTTAACCCTCAAGCTGCTGAATAAATGAAACGCAAATTTCTACTCAATAGTAAAAGCCCAAACATTGCTGTTTCAAAGTTGATTTCACCGGAAAGAAAATACCGTATCGGACAGGGTAGATCAAAGATCAGACTGCACGTTCTGTGCAGTCTGATCTTGATCTACTCTGTCCGCAAAAGGTCAGTGGGTCGTGATTAGCAGCTTAAGGGTTAACATATATAAAGTCTGAGAGAGAGGGTACGATTAGCGAAAGAAAGGGTGACTAAATTCTGCTTATCATGTTTGGTTGGTGGTATAATATTGATAAAGATAAGCAAACGAAATGATTATGTAAATATGCGTTGGTACGGACAAAATATAGCCCAAATGAATTTGATAACAGATCGAGCCGCAACAAAAAAGGAACTCGAAAACACTCACGGGTAATTCAGAGATCTTTTGAGATTAGACAGTGGGCACGCAAATTGCATGTGCCATATTTTGTGCCTGTGTAAGACGCCTTGCGAGTACCGATTGAATGGAGTTTTACGTCGATTTCAACATTTGTTCAGTCATATCACGGCGGCAGCTCACGTAATTATTCACGAATGTCCAGTACTTGGCTAGGGCTCTTAAATGTCCTGCCCAAGGACACGCCCACGAAAAACCCGGTGCTTCCATCGAGGCTCGAACCAGGGGCCTCCAGGTTACGCGTCCCACACTTTACCACTGAGCTACGAAGGATCCCGCCTTGTGAGTATCATAATGGTGTCATTGGACTGACTTGTGATCCCTTGAAACAACGTTGCGGCGGGTGACCGAGAAGATCACTGTAAAGTTTGGATTATCAACGAGAATACGTTTCAATACGTGAAAACGTTGTGGCAATGAAAATTCCATATTGTTGTAAAATGCAACTTGTCCATTGTTGAATTGTTCTCAAAAGTAGTCTGCGATACGTTAAAAGGCGGTTTACTGCAGGTTGTAGAATAGGAGCAGGGTCACGCTACAACACACGGCATAAACGCCTATCTAGAATTTATTCGACCTGCTAAAAGACTCCTGTAAATTTTGATGGTCAATTTAGTAAGCCACGAACCGCAAGTTTATTCCTTTATTATATATTATATATGTCATGAATATATATGCTATCTACACATCGCGCTAAGTGCTAGGGTTTTGCTAGGTGGAAGCCAGAAAGCCAAGAAATCGAATCACTTCTTCGAAAAAAGAATACAGAAAATTGATCGCGAAGAAATGCCAGAGAACTGGTTATCAAATCCTCCATATCAAGATCAGAGCCCATCGGAGCATCTATCATCTTTCCCTTAGTATGTGCCTTCAGACTTGGCACACACTCTTGACATAATTTTCATTGTCACTAAATGTATGAATACGTCCCTGAGGTATCGAAAGTCATTCAATGTCGAATTAAAACAAATATTTTTGACAGCTTTTTCTGGTCAGAAGTGGGCGGTGTAGACCAAAGCTAAGGCTGAAAGTTCAGTCTGATCTTGATCTACACCATCCGAAAAGCTACATGTATTATCATAGCCTATGGCGGAAGAATCGTTAAATAACAGATTTGTTTACTCAGTCTTTGTTTGTATTCTTTGAAATGTACTTATCTAAAAATGTTTTCTTCCTGTCATCATTATCCCAGTAACGTTATATTTGAGCCATGCTCTGTAAAAAGGGGGCTTAACACATTTGCAAAAAGTATCGACCGATGTCAGCCTGCGCAGTGCGCGCAGGCTGACATCGGTCGAAACTTTTTGCTATATTTAAATTTCCCGCATGTTCAAGGACCACGCTTCCTCCAGATTCAGTCAGTCATTAGATGAAATGGATGTTATGAATCCCTAATTATGTGATGAATTGCTTGGTGTCATGCATCGCGGAGATACATTAAGCCCCCTTTTGCTAGAGCATGGCTTATTTCATTTCAATACAAGAGAGATACGCTAGATCATTTAAGTAAACATAAAAAAA
This sequence comes from Tridacna gigas, assembly GCA_945859785.2. Taxonomy (NCBI): domain Eukaryota; kingdom Metazoa; phylum Mollusca; class Bivalvia; order Cardiida; family Cardiidae; genus Tridacna; species Tridacna gigas. Next base: position 37,851,635 of record OX244029.2, read on the forward strand.
AAACACGTAAAGCAAAGAACAAACTTGTTCAACTTATATCCCCCGTGTATGATTTTCTTTTCTTTCCTTTGTAATTTTCTCGCTACTATGTCTGAAATTGGGCCCGCCCGGGTAGCTTAGTGGTTAGCGTGTCTCACTTGTGACCTGGTGGTTGCGAGTTCGATACCCGGTTGAGGCAAGCTTTCTTTCCGGCGATTTTCCGCCTATCACCTCTGACGTATGTGGGAAAAGTAGTCAGAGAGTTTGGTAAGAAAGTGGTGTCAGTACTGGTGTGAGAAAGCCAGGAAACACATAGGTGCGTCGCTGACTGCCATGATATGACCTGAGCTGTTAAAGTGACGTTAAACTTCAGTACAAACAAGCAAACAATTGTCTGAAATTGGATTGTATATATACAAGCTAAGTATGTGAATTACAAATTTTCTCTAGAGTCATTCAGGCAGTATTTTTGAACACTGCTTATTGTTTAAAATTACACTTATGATGCAGAGTTTTTGCATCAAACCCTTTTCATCTTCAGATTAACTTTTCTGTGATTAAAAGATTCAAGCATTTGTCACATCAATGCCTTTCAGAGAAGGTTTCAGCATCATACCATGTCGGACCGTCAACACTCAAGGACAAGTATGAAAATGAGAGATTCTTATCCTTGGTACAGATGCGCCTAATATGATTCATTATATATGAGCCACGCTCTGGCAAAACGGGGCTTAATGTATCTCCCTGATCCATGATATCAATCAAGCCATCACATAATTATGGATCCATAATAACCACTTTTTTTAATAACCGACTTAATCATGAGGTGGAATGGTCCTTGGACATACAAGAAAAATGACAAATAGTGAAAAGCTTCGGCCCAGGTCAGCCTGCGCGGACTGCGCCGGCTGACCCGAGTCGATGCTTTTTGCAAAGGCATTAAGCCAGCTTTTCACAGAGCAGGGCTCATATTATGTATCGTGCTATACTCTATGACCGTTGCTTACAATAAGTACTGAATTCAATAATTAATGAAGTCAATAATTATTATAATTAAGATAGAATTGAAGGGTCAGCCTCTCATTCCACAGGTTCTAGGGTGAAGCCCGTTATGAGCTGGGTAAACCCGTGGAACCACCCACATTATGGCGTGATTACCGGTTAAGTTTCCATGTAGCAATCACCGACAGTGAATTGATCACGGTTTGATAATCCGTGTAATTTTTAAACAAGAGCATGCGGGTGCCAACGCTCGGCTGCGGTTGGTTGATTTTCAGTGAAAATTCCGAGTCGAAAAGGGGGCATAATTCTGTCGAAATACTTTGATGGTTACCTGCCCTTGTTGTATATGTTCCCTTTTTGATAATTAACAACTTGTCCAAGTTTGAGATAAGATAAAATGTCAAAATTTTCGTACGACAGACGACGACGAAGCCAGGGCTACGACTATACCTAGACGTTTTCTTCGAAAACAGCCGAGCTAAAAAATGGTTTAAACGAACAAAGCTGTGGCGTGAGAAGTCACATTCCGACCCTATTTATAAATGTTCTTTTCACAGACCAATTGGCTTGAACGGACGCGATCTATCCGTCTCTCGCAATGTCTTCTGATACTGTCCGTTGCACTTAAATGCATTAACACACATTTGAAAGCTAATTCTTAGTTTGCTTTTTTTTTTTTTAAACTGAATTTAAAACGTACGTAACAGCGTATAGACGCGCTTTCAAGTTTAGTGCACTAAAAAAGCACTATAAAAACAAGCAGTAAATCTCAATTCCCTTTTCATTGAATATAGATTACTGCATACATGTACAAAGTCCAGTCTGTACCAAACGTCTTAACCCTTTACCACACACTCCCGTGTTTTAACTACCCTGAAGAAATTGCATTTGGAAAACATTGTGGAAAAAGGAGAAAATGCTGGTTACCAGCATTTTCTCCCTTTCCCACAATGTTTTCTAACCTTTTAACGCCAAATCTCACCACATGAGCCACATTTAATCTGTCGTCTGCAAATGCATTGGATTTGGACAAGGCTTAAATTTTGTCGTTTGGTGAAGAGTTAAACCTTGTATAAACGTTGCTCAAATATGAATTAGTCTTCAAAAAGGTAGAAAACATCGTGGGAACATGGGAATATGCAGGTTACTAGCATACTGTCTTTTTCATACAATTAATAATATATAATAATATATTTTTCCTCGGGGTCGTTAAAACTGTGGGTTGTTTAAGCTACTAAATAAGTTAAATGAAACTTTCAAGTCTAAAATAAAATCCCAAATGTGTTTTTTTTTTTTTTATTTTTGAAGAAAAATATCTCCTTATTGGGCAGTGTAGATCCAAGATCAGATTGCACTTTCTGTGCAGTCTGACATTGATGTACACTGTCCGCAAAAATATTTTTGAGTTGCGCTGAGCAGCCTAAAGGTCAACCTTGTATAAATGTTTCTAAAATATGGTTTTGCCTTCCAAAAGGTAAAAAGCAGCATGGGATCATGACAAAATGCTGGTTTCCTAGCATACTCTCCCTTTCACACAACATTTTATTTTCCCTCGGGGTCGTTAAAACTATGGGTTGTTTGTTAAAAAGATTAAACTTTGAATCGTAAATCAATAAGGTCCCACTCGTTTGACTCCGGCAATAATTTTGTTTAATTCCTTTATCATAACAAAGTCGAAAACTTGGGATTAATATCAGAAAATAAATTGATCAATTAATTTTTAATTTAGGTATCTAACGGAAAATAAATTACTTGATAACTGACACGTTATTGGAAAAATCGAATTTTTACCTACAAGCGTGCAATAACATCTAGTTTAACCTTTGATCCTTCAAATGCAAGGTTTAAAACTGACGCTAAATGAACATATGGTAAAAAATAAGTCATTGCTCTTCACAAGTAGACATATTTCGAAAACAATCGTCGGGAGAAAAAGGAGAAAAACATTGTGGGGAAAAAAAGAAAATGCTAGTAACCAGTACTTCCTCCTTTTCCAACATTTTCTGTTCCGTTAGAGAACTTTCGTTCGTTTGCACCAACAATAGTTTCGCTTCTCAGTTTTTCTCATACTGCTTTTTTTTTTTCTATTTCATCGGGATAAAAGACATTTACATTCTTTTTGTTCCATCTCTCGTCCACTATGCCGAATCGTTCTTTGTCAAAGATAGATGATTTTTTTTTCAATTGAAAACAAAGGAGCGTACGTGCCGTAATCTTGATTTGATGAATTTTGGCATGCTGAAATATTCGATATTCTACCGAACTCCTCTGTTTCGAGTTCAGGGCCTGTATTCACCAACCATTCTTAAGAACGTTCTCAGTCTTATACTCCAGAATATTCTGAATTTGAAAGTAACATACCTTCTGATTGGCTAAACCAAATGGTTTAGCCAATCAGAAGTTGTGTTACTTTCAAAATCCATAATCAGATCAAGAATGTTCATAAGAATAGTTGGTGAATATGGACCCTGTCCTCATAAGCTGGTCATGTTGTGTAAAAAGTGAATTCTTTTTGCTACTTCAGTCATCTTGTGCTTTATACGAAAAACGCTTTATTTCCAATTAAACACTTTTGTGTGAAATAACGGACAATACATAATTTTTTTTCAAACACTTTTCTTTGCCTTACATCAAAACTAACCCTTATTGAGCAAAGAAAAAAAAAAAATGTTACTTTTGCGGACAGTGCAAATGAAGATCAGACTACATAAAACGTGCATGATAGCATGATAGCATCTGACCTTGAATAAGTGATATCCAAAAAATTTCCATGGAATATCCTCTAGTGTGAAGCACTAAATGCCTATGGGGTGTTCTTTAAACAGACGGAACTTCCCAGTTCTATTCTATGGCGTTTGCAGGGTTACTTTGAGGTATAATTCTTCAGTTATAATAGGGATTTAAAATGGCTTTTTACACAATCAAAATATCGCCAGAGGACCTTATGTTCTGCAATACCAATATTTAGCTTTTATTCCCTTTACCCTTAGATATGACCTCTCAGCATGGTACTGTGAGCAAACATCGGTTGAGATCTGTCCTTGTATTCGTTTTTGATATAACAAAGATGAAAAAGATGTGCCTGTTAATAAATAGATTGGACCAATCTGTCAGCTTGCCAGGGACAAGAAAATAAACAAAAATCATCCTCACAGGAAATCTGTTTGTATCAGCAGCGACGATTCTTACTTTGGTTTGTTTATTATTGTTGTGTTCTGTTGCTTATTCTCGAAGATTCAGTATGCACCACACACTCTCTCTCTCTCTCTCTCTCTCTGTCCTTTCGGTCTTAGGGCAGATCTAATAATTAAATGATAATAATATGGTCAAGAACAAATCGAAACGAAACAACTTTGAAAATGACAGAATTGCTGCAAGATCGTAGCAGGTCATGTGTGCAAAGCATTCTTCTTGGATCTACGAAAGTTCACCCTTCATTGTTAAAGTAAACAAGCTGATTTAAAAAAAAAAAACACACAATATCACAATTTACTCTGTCCTGGTTAAGGTTTTTTTTTTTGCTCAGTGGATGGGATTCCACAGCAATTTATCCTTATCACGACACCATCACGTTTATTGGTGACATTCTTGAGTTTAGCAGTGCTAGTATAAGAATCTTGCATGATTCACCCAAAGACTCTTCCGGGTGACAAGCGCAGCCATAGAAGATCAGATCAGAAATCTAGAGCAATAAACCTTACCCTTTTTTATAAGTAAAATGAAACTTTAAGGCCAATACTAAAAAACCGAAGTTTTGCTTTTTTCAAAGGTATTTTTGAGGGAAAATGATTTCTTTATTGGACAGCGTAGATCTAAGATCGGACTGCACGTTCTGTGCAGTCTGATCTTGACCTACACTGTTAGCAAACGGTCTTTTATATAAGTTATATAAGCCACACTCTGGTAAAAGGGAGTTTAATGCATCTCTGTGATGGGTTATACCAAACAAGTCATCACATAATTATGGATTCATAAAATCCGTTTTGTCCAACAACCGGCTGAATCATCAGGTAGAATGGTCCTTTAACCCTTTACTGCACAATGCCGCCTTTTGACACCCCTGGGAAAGAAGCCTTTTGAAAACATTGTGGGAAAAGGAGAAAATGCTGGTAACCAGCATTTTCTCCTTTTCCCACAATGGTTTCTACCGTATCAAAGAAAAACCACATCATTTGAGCCACATTAAAATTGTCATCTGGAAATGCTTTCAATTTGGGCAGGTCTAAAATTTTGTCGTGTGGTAAAGGGTTAACATGCAGAAAATTGACCAAAAGCGAAAAGTTTCAACACAGATTAGTCTGCACAGACCGCGCAGACTCACCTTAGTCGATATTTTTTTTTCCCAGGATGAATTAAACTCCCTTTTCGCATTGCATGGCCCATATAAACTCGATAACTGGACTTACAGTCCACTGGCTCTAATCTTGTTTGACAAAATTAGCGGATGTTATAGATTCAAGATCTAACTACACGTTCTGTGCAGTTTGATCGCGAGCCAAGACGTTTGCGACACCCCCCCCCCCCCCCCCCCCCCTCCTTTTTTTTTTTTTCATCTAAGGCGCTGAGAGTGTTGATCCCAGAGCCATGGTGTATCCAACGAACAATATTTGAATATGCGTAGAGAAGTATACAGTAATTTTTTTTCTTTACCTATTTTAACAAAATCCGTAAAGAATATTAACCATAACCTGCTATATATAAGTGAAATAAATCTTTCAAACTGATAGTAAAACCCAAAATTTCGCTATTTCAAAGGTATTTTAGGGGGAAAAAATATCTCCTTATCGAAAAGTGTAGATAAGGTATATATATGTGTACTCTGCATATTCTCTGCAGTCTGATCTTGATCTACACTGTCCGCAGAAGGTCAGTGAGTCGCGCTTAGCTGCTTAAGGGTTAAGTTTCCATTCTGTTTAAGAATTGGAAAATTACACCTTTTATAAACCTTTAGGTCTGTTTTCTTTAGCAATATTTCTATTTCAATATTTATTTTGTATATTATTATAACCCCCTCAGTCCCAGTCTGGAGAGGGTGTTAGAGGAATATCACTTAGTCAGCTGGCCAATATAGATTTTTTAGGACGAACATCAGGGTCCGTATTCACCAACCATTCTCAAGAACATTCTCAGTCTTATTCTCCAAGATTTTCAAACTTTGAAAGTACCACAACTTCTGATTGGCTGAACCAAATGGTTTAGCCAATCAGAAGTTGTGATACTTTCAAAATCTATAATTTTGGTCATGTGGGAAAACAGACTGTGGCTCGGAAAGAGCACTGTGCATGAAACTTTTATAAGAAAACCAGGAACGCACATTCGTATTGCGAGTTTGTACTTTATGCTCATTTTCATCGCTTTGAACAGTTTTTCAGTAATATCATGACATTGGCTTATTTAAACATGCATTTCTAGGGCTATTGCTGTAGGCGAGGTCTCTGCACTGCCTTAGAGTTTTTGTTTAACTCTTTATCACACAATCCCGATTTTGACGACCTGAGAAAGAAAGCTTTTGAAAACACTGTGGGAAAAGGAGAAAATGCTGGTCACCAGCATTTTTTTTCCATTTCCCACAATGTTTTCTACCCTACCAAAGAGAAATCTCAATTTTTGAGTCACATTTATTTCGTCGTCTGTAAATGCTTTCAATTTGGACATTCCTAAGTTTTTGTCGTTTGGTAAAGAATTAAACTGTAGATTGATTTAAAGAGTATGGATGGAAATAAATGCATGATTGTCTGTTATACTCAAGTATTTTCTTCTTTATGCATTTAAAGCTTATGGTATCCAATACACAAGAGTCCTCGTTAGATCACAGCTTGACCAAACCTTGAATCATTACCAGACGATGAAAGAAGCTAAATCCTACTTAAAAAATATAATCAGATCTCCAAGGGACGAAAATTTTACAAAAAAAATAATCAGATTACGAAAACAACTGAATCCTTCAAAATATCATCAAATCACCACTGGCCCTAAATCCATGATATCATAACTTGTGGCCCAATCCCTTTTCATTATATTTTGGGGAACTAAATATGTTTAAACTTAAGTAAAGCTTAACCCTACAAAATCGTTATCAGATCTACAGGATCGATATAGCCAACGGATTTTTCATACGAGCCTGATTGATTGATTGGAGTTTAACGCCGTTTTCAACATTATTTCAGTTATATCGCGGCGGCCTGTGCACGTATCCATGCTTTCCTGGAGTGTCTATTACCAGTACTCCGCACAATATTCTTTCCAAGCCGCTGGCTGCTTTCCCACATAACCAGTGTCGAAACAATGGTCAGCGGTGAGAGAGGAATGAATCCTGTCGCAATGACTATCATCAATCCTCGGAAAGAAATTAGCCGAGCTGGGGATCGAACCAGCGACCTCCTGTTCATACGAGCCTGAAGAGACACGAAAGGATCTCAATCATTAGAACTGTCCAAATCTTTCGGTAGAAATCATAAAAAATCATTTTTTATAAGAACTTGCATTGACTCTATACCAAACGACAAAGTTTTAAACCTGTCCAAATTCAAAGCATTTGCAGACGACAAATTAAATGTGACTCTAAAACTGATATTTCTCTTTAGAAGTGTAGAAAACAATGTAGGAAAAGAAGAAAATGCTGGTTATCAGCATTTTCTCCTTTTCCTTCAATGTTTTCAAAAACCGTCTTTCTTCATGGTCGTTAAAACTTGGGATTGTGTTTTAAAGAGTTAAACGTGACGAGAAATTCAAGCTAGAATTCATCTCCATCTTACCCTGTACCCAGCATATCCCGACCTCTAGTGTTATATGCTATAAGTCTAGACAAAGATCAACCTACAAGTCAATAACGTCTGATCATCTGCACTTTTCGATTCCGATGCACTTTCTCAAATCCTACGGCCCTTGACAGTATCGCAAGTTCCGTAGTCACCAACAATTCTTAAGAATGTTCATTTTCTATACTCCAGAATTTTCTAAATTTGAAAGTAACACAACTTCTGATTGGCTAAACTATTTGGTTTTGAAAATCTTTAAGGATAAGACTAAGAATAATCTTAAAACTGGTTGGTGAAAGCCTAGAAGACGATTTTGGAAACATCTTTGGAAAATAGGAATGATATACTCGTACATGTTGTATATGGTAAAAGCTTATGATATGCCAGCTGTTGAAAACATCGCGGCAGAGGGAGAAAACATTGCATCAAAAGGAAGAAATTGCTCTTTAAGAGCAGTTTCTTCCTTTTGACTCAATGTTTTAAATATGAACTCTAGATTGTATTTCATTATTAGTATTAAGACAAGATTACTAAAAAAGCCTTCTTAGGCCCCTCCTTAACACGAGCCCATTTTCGTCCTTTCCTGTTTTATCTGTTATCAGTACTGTTGAAATACTTTGGCTAACCCTTTACCACACAATCCCGACTTTCAACGACCCTGTGAAAGAAGCCTTCTGAGAACATCGTGGGAAATGGGAAAAGGAGAAAATGCTGGTAACCAGCATTTTCTCCTTTTCCCACAATGTGTTCTACTGTTCCTAGAAACTACACTTTTTTAAGGTTTACGGTTCTTGGATGCGTCCAGGGTTTTGGCCACAAAACCTCCTCCGGGCAGGAGTTGAAAAAAAATCTCGATGGAGGAGAGGGTTGCCAGAAGTTACTGTCTATTCTCTTTATTGTTTTTCCAGTAAAACAACCGATAAAAGACCAACCGAATAAATCATTCATAGTCATGGTATTAAAATGCTTCTTTAAACGTGATTTCACATGTGATCAAACGCTTATATTTCCTTTTACCTATGTGTTTCGTCTTTTCCGAAACAAGCCTTCTCTTTTAAGCTTTAAAGGTACATCCTTACAAACAGAGAGAAGAAATGTCGTTAAAAGTTGAAAGTGTGTAGAATGGCTCAGAATTTGGTCAGTTGTGTAAACATAGATAAATTACCAATATTATAAGGTGTAAGGGATAAAGAAACTCAATGAATTTGTCCTCATTTAAAGCCGGAAACGGCAACAATGATTTTTTGGAAGGCTGCTAAAAAAATGAAATGCATTTTCTATCCGTCGTTATCTGAGCAACCTTACAACCGTCAGGGGCAACATGAATTAACATGAAGATACAAGAATGATTATGGTTTCATAAAATAAAGATGAAATGGGTTAAAAACTGACTGAAAACGAATAAAGATGTATCTTTTTACCGCTAAATACATGTAAATGAAATGAAAATTTCCACTCAATAATAGAAACCCAAATATTGCTATTTCAAAGATGATTTCATCGAAAAGAAAATACCGTATCGGACAGTGTACGTCAAAGATCAGACTGCACGTTTTGATCTACACTGTCCGCAAAAGCGCCCCGAGTCACGCTCAGCAGCCTAAGGGTTAAGGAACAAAAGCTTTAACACTTTCTTCATCCGTCTTTCTTCATCTCTGTGACCCCGTTCGTCCGTTTGTCTGTCTGTCCTCTTCGTTGGCTGTCCCTTCCTTTTACAAAGGCATTGGTTTTTCTCTTAAAAAGGCTACCTACCCCCTCCCCAACCTCTAAAGAACCGTCTTATCATTTATACTTTTCAGACACTGGACAATGAAAATCGAAGATCGCTCTTCACAGCATGATCTTGATCTAAAACGTTAAATGGAGTGATTCCTAAAAGAGGAGAGAGATAAAGGATGAAATACAATGTTAATCTTAACTGCTAAATAAGTTAGCCTTCCGCCAAGTAGTAAACATGAAAATTCTGCTATCTTAAAGTTCTTATCGCCGATATATATATATATATATATATATATATATATATATATATATATATATATATATATATATACACACACATATACACATATATATATATATATATATATATATATATATATATATCAGTCATTGTATCAGACAATGTAGATCAAAGACCGGGGCCCGTATTCACCAACCATTCTTGTGAATATTCTTAGATTCAAGATTTTTTATTCTGGAAGTAAGACAACTTCTGATTGGCTAAACCAAATGGTTTAGCCAATCAAAAGTTGTGTTGCTTTCAAATGTAGAAAATTCTGGAGAATAAGACCAAGAACATTCTTAAGAATGGTTGGTGAATACGGGCCCCGGACTGCACCTTCTGTGCAGTATGATCTTGATCAACTCTTTCCGCTGAAGCCCAATGAGTCTCGCTTAGTAGCCCTAGGGCTAACTTTTAACCACATGACAAAATTTCAGACTTGCCCACATTGAAAGCAGTTCCGGAGATTAAATTTAATGTTACTCAAAACATGAACTTTGTCTTTCAAAGGGGAGAAAACATTGTCGGAAAAGGAGAAAATGCTGGTAACCAGTATTCTCTCCTTTTCCCACAATGTTTTTAAAAGCCTTCCTCTTCAGGTCGTTAAAATTCGGGATTGTGCGGTAAAAGGCAAAATAGACAATTAAATGTCCTCACTTACCTGACGTGTAAATTTCACAATATCGCTATGAGCTAATGATATCCACGAACATTTCAATATTCTTTAAATCAAGTGGAAACTTCGTCGATACGCGATATTTTTACTAATAACCCCCTTCACATTAAAAGCACCCACTTTTATAATAAATACAATCGCGATGTACAAGTGCCCTAGCCGCGACGTCGATAAATAGCGGCTTGCAAATCGGTAGTGTGGGGGGGTAAATTTATATTGATTGGGCGGACTAATTGGTTGATTGATTGAATGGTGTTTAACGCCGCTTTCAACATTATTTCAATCATATTACGACGGCAGCTCATATATTCATGTATTTCCTGGGTTTCACCAGAACAAGGCTAGGGCTCTGAAGTGTCTTGCCCAAAGACACTCCCGAGAAAAACCTGGTGGATCCAGTGACTCAAACACTCCACCACGCAGGATCCCACAGACTAACTGAAAAATTGTGTTTCTTCGTAACTCTTGACCACACAATCCAAAGTTTTAACGACCCTAAAAGAAGAAGGCGTTTGAAAACATTGCGGGAAAAGGAGAAAATGCTGGTAACCAGCATTTTCTCCTTTTTCTACAGTGTTTTCTATCTTATCAAAGACAGAATACATCTTTTGAGCCACATTTAATCTGTCGTCTGCAAAGGCTTTCAATTTTGTCGAGTGAAAAATTTTGTCGTTTGGTGAAGAAGTATGGAAATTATTGTATAAAACATCGGGATGAGGCAGTCATTGCTACCTAGGATAACTTTTTCTTGTCTGTTTTCTTCGTTCTCTCGTTCATGGTTGATTGAATGGTGTTTTACGCCGCTTTCAGCATTAGTTCGGTCATATCACGGCGACAGCTTACATATTCATGTATTTCCTCGGTTCCATCAATACAACGCTGGGGGTCTGAGGTGTCTTGCCCGAGGACACTCCAACGAAAGACCCAGTGGATCAAGTGAAGCTCGAGCCCGAGGCCTCCATACTTTACCACTGAGCAGCGGGGCCTCTCTCTTGCAAAGACTGAAATCACCAAAGCATACACTATAATACGACCAATGACTGAATCTTTCAAATACTTAACCCTTTCAGCGCCATAGGGACTTTTGCGGACGGCATAGATCAAGATCAGACTGCACAGAACGTGCAGTCTGATCTTTGATCTATGCCCTCCGCTTGTTTGGTCAAGCCTATAGGATATAAATCTTCCGGAGACTCAGTGGATTGTATTTACAGCCATCAAAAGAAGCCAAGTTTGCTTATTTGGCGCCGAAAGGGTTAACCTTTTTGTCCGTTGTTCGCGACATCTTTTCCGTCCTGTCAAAAGGGCTAAATAAAATTATACAAAAAGTTGCCATATCTTGCTTAGCCCGCTCCTGTATGCCGCGTTATGAACAGAACATAATGATTGATTTTCAAAATTGATTCGCTGTCTACGTCCTTTCACAGAATGTTCACAGAAAGGACGTCGGAGTTTGGAGATACTGTCAATTAGTCGCATAACAATATTCGATAGATATGAACATGAATATTAACATGAAAAACCTCTTTTTCATGCCGATGGGTATTTCCGATCAAAGTGTGTTTGGGATAGATTAAAGGTACACTTTCAACTTTTGAATTTAGGCAAGACATGTGTACCGTAGTACTTTTCTGGAATTATTTTTATGTGTTTTTGACATTTGCTCTAAACTGAAATCATCACTGAATACCTTAGCACTGAAACAGCAGTATTTATTTGCAAATAAACGATAATCGGAAAAGAAGCCAAATCAACACCATGGTTCGGCTAAGTTAATGTACAGAATTAATTCAAATTTCAACCATAAACTTGTGGATGCCATAATAATACACATGGCAGTTTTCCATTACCGATACCATACAAGAAAAATCGTATATAAACTCCTTACCTCGTAACTAGCAATATGTCCTTTTGCCTAAATGTCTTTACATTCATAAATAAATAAAAGCTGAATTCAAGCTGACCATTCCTTTTTTCCTATGACAGTGTAGACTAGCAAAACTTGTTTTCTCAGATAGTCGCTATCACTTCCAAGTGAAGATTTCTTTTTTATATCTGGCTATAGATTAATAAGTTTTTGCATTTCCATGACATTAAACCACTCATCAAAGGTCTTCTAGCGGCTAAAACTAAAGAATTCTATGGGTCATATTGCGGGCAAATTTAATTGTAGATCTAGTTTTACATTTTTTTTTTCTGCTAGCGACTTGAATTCTGACAGACCGCACTGCAACACATTGGCAGTCTCAATATAATATACACACTTTTAACCCCTTCCCAAACGACAAATTTTGGACTGGTCCAAATTCAAAGAGTTTGCAGACGACAATTTTAAATTTGATGAAAATGGCAGAAATTTCTCAAAAAGGGTAGAAAACACTGTGGGAAAAGGAGAAATTGCTCGTTACGAGCAATTTCTCCTTTTCCCACAGTGTTTTCAAAAGACTTGTACTGCAGACACGTGAAAACCAGGACTTGTTTGGGAAAGGGTTAAACGGCAAGGATTAAAATCGCCCACTGTTTGACTTCCGAATTGTTCACTTTTGGCCCCTAGTGGGCCTTTAAGTCCGTATCAACCAAATATTATCAATATTGTTTCAAAATTGAATTCATTTTTAAGAACGGTCATCAGGGGCCATACCTAACAACCATTATAGTTCATAAGATTCTTAGTGTACATCTGAAGATTTTTGTTATTCCAAGAGTAACGCAAGGTCTGATTGGCTAAAGCAAATGGTTTAGCCAATCAGAAACCGTGTAAATTTTTAATGTAGAGTTAATAAAGATTGCTATTTAGACTAGTAAGTGAATATGAGCTCTGATTTGTTGAAACAGGACTACTTCAGTAACGACAATGTACCCTTAACTGATAAATCGCGTTTTAAAACTGGTCACCGTAAAATTCAACACGTCATAACGTTTGGTCCCATCTCTTTTATGCTATCAGGTTTAACAAGGTTTTAAAAAACTCTGTAAACAATACCGACAATTAAATGAGCCATGCTCTGTGAAAAGAGGGTTTTATACATCTGCAAAAAGTATCGACCCAGGTCAGCCTGCGCAGGCTAACCTGGTCGAAACTTTTTGCTATTGCTCAATTTTCTGCATGTCAAAAGACATGTACCTCAATATTCAGCCGGCTGTTATATACAAAATGGATTTTATGTATCCATTATTGCGTGATGAATTGTTTAGTGGCATGCATTACGGAGATGCATTAAACTCCCTTTTTGCCAGAGCATTATTAATCTTCTCTATCTTTCTTGTTTCTTGTTTCTAGTATAGCTAGTATAGTTTAAAGCATAGAACTAGGCTTTGTTTAGTAATACAAGAATTGATACGGTATGGATTTTCCCTAAAAAAAAAAAAAATGAAATATTGTGGAAATAAACGGAGATGCCGAATGAATCACACGATAATTATTCTTTTCTTGTCTCCTGGATCAAAATATAAATTTTCATTTCATGCTTTTCGGTAGTTTATCGAGAAATAGTTGTGGACTATGGTTTGTTATTTCATGGTTACTACCAGTGAAAATACCAATATCATAGTTTTTAACTCTTTAACTGAAGGCGGAAACAGTAGTTCCCGCACACTAGTTACCTAGGTAATCAGCGCCTGCCATTCAAATGGAGGGAAATATGACGTAATTTACGCTATATTTCTCGCGCTTTACGTAATATTGTAATTCGTTGTTATGTGAGGGGGTACGACACGGAGAACATTATCTCCCGCTAGATGACATTCTACAAACACACATCTATCTAATTTGGGCATCCTGGGTACATTAGCGGAGTAATTTTTCAAAACAACAACCGTGACTTTGAATTTCAAATGAAATAAACGTTTACTGAATAAAACGCTACCTGGTGCCGTTCATTCAGCTATGATCGGCTAGCATGTAACCTATGCACCGACCATTTATTAAAACAGCCCCTACATGCTTTGGTTATAGGCTAATAGCTTCGATATAAGCCCTACTTTTCCCAGGTATAGGGGGATGGGTGATGCGTCATAGCAGACAGGTCGAATCTTCGAAGAATATGACATGCGCAGACAACGACACGGAGAATTACCGAAAACAACTGTACTGGATTTTGATGAAAGTTTCATATATATATATATTGTGAAAGACCGAAATTCATTTCATTTCCTGAACATCTTCGGTAATATTTTCACCAGTGGCTGCGCCACTCATTAAGATATTACCGATGATGTTCACCCGATGAAATAAATTCCTCTTTTTTTCTCTTGTTCGATGAGTTGTATGTCTCTCCCAACAAGTCCATATACCAGAGTGTCCGTATTCTCCAACCATTCTTAAGAACATTCTTTATCTTATTCTCCAAAATTTTCAAAAATTGAAAGTAACACAAATTCTGATTGGCTAAACAAAGGGGTTAGCTGATCAGAAGATGTGGTACTTTGAAATTTAGAAAATGATGAAGAGTAAGTCTTAAGAATGGTTGGTGACCCTCTAGTTCGCCGTGACTGTAGTCAAATGGCGGATTCGTGAAAAGGAAATCGTGTGGGTCTACGCGTGCCAACATTGCTGGGTATGATGAAGTGACCTTGGGCAAGGTACTGCATAGCTCCTGTCTATTGCTGATAAACCCTAAAAAAAGGGCATAAGTAAGATACTCACTCTAAGTCGGCTGCCTTTGAATACCGTTGAATGCGTTGTGAAACTCCATTCAAACAGACATTCAAACCAATCCGAATTGACCACAATGTTATGCACTGTCAACTGATAGCTACAATGACTTTGAGTCAGTCCTATATGGCAAACGAAGAATTATACACTTAAAACGGAATGATAGAAACAAACTCTACCAGTTTATAAATGCCGTTCCCCATTGAAACAATGACACCAGAGTTTTGACTCTATTGTACATGGAAAATAATATTGTGGACAAAGGAGTGCATTGTCTATCGCGTTCAACACTGTGACCACGCCTCTGTCAGTTAACTCGTTACCAAACGACAAAATTTTAGACTAGTCCAAATCGAAAGCATTTACAGGCGAAAAATTAAATGTGGCTAAAATGACAAAAATTGTTCTTGTTAGTATAGAAAGCGTTGTGGGAAAAGGAAAAAATGCTAGTGACCAGCATTTTCTCCTTATCCAACAATGTTTTTCAAAAGCCTTCTATTTCAGGGTCGTTAAAACTCGGGATTGTGTGACAAAGGGTTAATTCTTTACCACACGCAAACTTTAAGACATCAATTAGAGAGCATTTCAGGCGAGGTACTAAATATGGCCCAAATTAATGGCAGAACTTGTCTTCTAAAGTGTAGAAAAGGAGAAAATGCTTTTCTCTTCAGAGTTGTCAAAACACGGGATAGTCTAATTGTCTGATTTATGGTTACTCCTTTTTCAAACAATGATATAATATTTGTAGATCTCGAGAAAAAATATTTTGCTTAAAAAAATGCACAAAAAGAACATTATGGTAACCAATAGTTTCTCGTTTTCCAACAAAGTTTTCAGTCATTTCAAAGAGGTTTATATGTCTGATTTGTTGTTTGCAAATGCTATCAAGCCAAACAAAATTTTGTCTTCAGCCACATTTTAACCCTTTACCACACAATTCCGAGTTTGAACGACTCTGAGGAAGAAGCCTTTTGAAAACATTGTGGGAAAAGGAGAAAATGCTGGTAACCAGCATTTTCTCCTTTTCCCACAATGTTTCCTACCCTATCCAAGGCAAACTTCACCATTTGAGCCACACTTAGATTGTCGTCTGCAAATGCTTTCAATTTGGACAAGTCTAAAATTTTGTCGTTTGGTAAAGAGTTAAAGGCAATTAGGTAAAAGGGGTTCATCAGCAATCACTGTGATGAAAGAACAACTGGAGAAATCAAATGCATTCATTTATCTCTTTTTTTTTTTCTTGTGTAAAGCCTTGAAACTTGATGTCCAATACTTTTGCTCTCCCTTTATAGTTTTTGTTAGTTTAATGTTTTTATCATTAAGTGGTTTTATGCATCACTCTTTCCCAAACGACAAATTTTGGACTAGTACAAATTGAAAGAGTTTGCAGACGACAATTTTGATGAAAATGGAAGAAAGGTCTCAAAACGGGTAGAAAACACTGTGGACAAAGGAGAAATTGCTCGTTACGAGCAATTTCTCTTTTTCCCACAGTGTTTTCAAAAGGCTTGTACTGCAGACACGTGAAAACCAGGGCTTGTTTGGGAAAGGGTTAAACCTTATTATATAGAGTTTAAACTATAAACGTCAGACATTAAGAATATAGGAGTTATGCCTCTTTATTAATATGGCATCGATATTTTTACACCCCCCCCCCCCCGCCATATTTCCCGCTCTCCGTATACCAAATGTCAGAATAGGTTAGTTTCTAGACTGATGTTTCAGAAATAATTTTATATCTATATAGATCACTTTAAAGTATTGTCTTTCGTCACAAAAATAACAGATAAAATATTTGGCAATAGCTAATGTTCTATTAATAAAGCAGTGTTTTTAAACTTATAGATCCAGGTTCTTCTGGCTCGAAATAGTTAATACATATGAGCCATACTCTGTGAACTGGGGGCTTAATACATCTGCGAAAAGTATCGACCCAGGTCAGCCTGTTCAGTTTGCACAGGCTGACCTGGGCCGAAACTTTTCGCTGCTAGTCAATTTTCTGTATGTTCAAGGACCAGTCGACCTCATGCTTAAGTCGGTCGTTTAAAAAAGTGGCTATTATTGATCCATAACTATGTTATGGCTAGTCTGGTACCCCGCCGTACTACAAGAGTACGTCAGGCAAAGCGCAATAATGGCGGACCCCGTTTGTAATATGCAGAGGAGACGAGATTTTGTTAATTCACATGATCAAATCGGATCATAGGCTGAATTCAAAACGGATCGCTTGCAATAAAGTAGTGGCAGTGGGTTTTTCAAGATGTCGTTCTTATTTAGCGAGAAAAACTACATATCAGAAATGCTTTAAGTATCCGAAATGTCAATGGACCTATATAACGTCCGAAAACAGGGCTACTTTTACAATGATTCATAGTCAAGTTTATATTTAAACCACACCCCAACAGCACGTTTTAGATTCGGTAATGTATTTTTTGTACAAAATTGATCTCATTTTATTTCCTGATCAAACTGGATCACATGATATTGGGGAAAACAGGGAAGCATGTAGGGGTACGCTTGAGGACACCAGGAGGCCGCCATTATTACGCTTTGCCTGACCCGATAACGAAGTGGTAGGGGCAGGTAATCCAGACTATGTTATGGCTTGCTAGATATTATGCATTACGGAGATGCATTTTTTTGCCAGTGCATGATTCATATGTAAATATGAACTCGTTTGCTGTCTATAGCAACTTATGTAGCTTGTGGATAGCCGCAGATCTAGATCGGACTGCACATAAAGCGCAGAGACTGCATGGAACGTGGAGAGAACGTGGATAGGTTTATACACTTGGCACCGATATAGTTCACTGAGAGTCGAAATACATGAGCCATGCTCTGGCGAAAGGGGGCTTAATGGATCTCCGTAATGCATGATACCAAGCAAGTCATCACATGATCATGGATCCATAATCAAAGCGTTGAAAACACTGGTGTGGCATTTGTCAAGGGAGCTATTGTGTGGAATCAATAATTTGAAAAATAAACCATTGAAATAGTTTCAAAATATTCACTTGAAACTCAACCTACTATATAGTCATGCACGATCCAATAGAGTAGCGTGCAATCTTGTGGAACGAACAAGTCCTTGCGAACAAGCCAAGGGACGAATAAGCCCAGGAACGAACTGGTTTGGAACGATCAAGCACGGGATCGGACAGTTAGGAAACAAAGATTGTATGTATCGTTACGCCAATACAAGACCATAGCGGATCAAGATATTTTCGATAAAAAAAGAAGTATTTTCATGATCGATGGCCTAAACCAATTTATTTTAATACGCCATTTTCGTTTTCATATCTGAGTGCAATCGAAACACTTATTTGTCTTGGAAAAATTGAGTTTAATTGGGTTTACTTCCTTCGGTTTTGCACAAAATACGATACATGATTCTCAAAATGCCGTATTGAACTCATAGTGGCATTGTCTTCGACAAATGCCACAAAAACCATTATGTCTCACAACCGACTGTATCATAAGATAGACTGGTCCTTTGGCATGCAGAAAATTGACCAATAGCGAAAAGTTTCGGCCCGGGTCAGCCTGCGCGGATTGCGCAGGCTGACCTGGGTCGATACTTTTCGCAGATGGATAAAGCCCCCGTTTCACAGAGCATGGCTCATATATTGTTGTTTTGGGAGGAATTATAAACCTAATTCCAATGATTTATGGTCGAGCCGGGATTCGGATCGCAACTCCAGGATGACTAGACCTGTGCTCGACCCGCCATCGAAAGAGGTCGAGTAAATACATGCCGCATGCTCAGGCAAAAGGTGGTTTAATGCATCTCTGTGATGCATGGTAGTAAGCAAATTATCATATGATTATGGATCCATAAAATCCATTTTTTTTAACAATCGACTGAATCATGAGGTAGGCTGGTCCTTTGATTTGCAGAAAATCGAGCGATAACAAACGTTTCGACCAAGATCGGCCTGCAGGGACTGTGCAGACTGGCCTGAATCGATAGCTTTTGCAAATGCATTGAACCCCTTTTCACAGAACATGGCTTATTTGTTGCGTTACTAATCTTATCTGCTGGCTCCGTGGTAAAGGACTAGAACTCTTAACCTAAAGGCCTAGGTTCTAACCTCGAGGTGCTGGGTTTTTCTTGGTAGTGCCCTTTGGCAAGACACATCAGAGCTCTTGCCTCGCACTAGTGAAACTTTTGGAAACACATGAATAGGAAAGCTGTCGCTGTGATATGACTGAAATAATATTGAAAGTGGCGTAAAAAAACCAAGGCTTATCAGCAATTTCTGAAATCGACTAGAAAATTATCAACAAGGGAGGTAACCTGTACAATAAAAACTGACATGTCAGTGGCCTGTTCATTTTGAATTGTTTCCCTTTATTATTTACGGGACGGCTCGGCTCGTTCGTTCGTATACAAAACATTTGAATGCAACAAGATTTTTAATTCTGTGTGGATTAAATGATGGGATTTGTCTTTTAAAGAATATAAAACAGCGTGGAAAAGGAAGCAAATAAGAATAGACGTAAAAGGAGAAAATGCTGGTTACCAGCGTTTTCTCCTTTTCCCACCATGTTTTCCAAAGCCTTCTCTTTCAGGGTCGTTAAAAGTCGGGATTGTGTGGTAATGGGTTAATAACTTCTGGCCTTTTCCCCAAATTTTGATCTTACTTACTTAGATAATTCAGACCGAAGGTCAAGCCCAATGGTTGGGTGGCGGCCCGGTTTCAACTTGCGTAAAATGTGTAATTTTAAAACTTACTAGTGGGATAGATCCTTTTAATCATGTATATTATACAAGAAAATCGTGTATATAGTTTATTACCAATTTCGTACAATGTGCACAAAATTTACTCTACTTTTCTTCTACTATCTACGCAAGCATTATTCAGAACACACTATTATAATAGTCACATATGTAACTCTTTTAACAGTATACTACATTTATTACCTGGGAGGATTTGAAAATAATGTTAGATTCATAATGATTGATGCTCTTTATGACCGTTATAGGTAGTCTGAAGATTTGTTCTTACAATTGTCGTGGATTGAATAATACTAAAATACGATTTGATATATTTACACTCTTTAAAGAAAAGAACGTTGACATTTTATGTTTACAAGAGACCCACTTTTTTGAACAAATTGAAAATAAAATTTACCAGCAATGGGAAGGAGATTGTTCCTTTAGTCATGGTAGTTCAAATTCAAAAGGAGTAGCTATTCTACTTAAAAAAGGTTTAGATATTAAAGTTTCGGCATGCAAAAAAGATACTAATGGACAATTTATTGCTCTTAATATATCATACAGCGACACACAAATAATCTTCGCAAATATATATGCACCAAATACTGATAATCCGGATTTTTTTAAAAATGCTTTTAGTCAAACTGATTCATTTGAAAAGTCAGATAATATCATTGTATGTGGTGACTTTAATCTTGTTCTTGATAGTGGGATTGACTATGAAAACTACAAAGATTCTAACCATAACAATAATTCGAGTAAAGTTTTAGTAAAGATAATGAATGATAGAGGACTTGCGGACCCATTCAGACATCTATATGGGGAGACAAGGAAGTACACATGGAAACGTTTCTCATCTTTACAAAGAGCGAGATTAGACTTCTTTTTAATGACAAATAACTTAATTCCTTTCCTCAGAAACTGTGATATAGATATAAGCTATAAATCAGATCAGTCTATCGTTGTACTTGAGCTCAAGTTTTCTAATCAAGAACACGGAAAAGGATACTGGAAATTCAATAATTCACTATTAAATGATTTAGAATATGTGAATTGCATTAATGAAAAAATAAACAGCGTGATATTGCAATATTGTTTACCAGTCTATAATAGAGAAAATATCATCAGTATAGATCGGTCGGAGTTACAATTTATAATAGACGATCAAATTTTTTTTGAATACATTGTTAATGGAAATACGCGGAGAAACTATTTCATTTGCAAGTTATAAATCGAAAGCAAAATGTTTGAGAGAAAAACATATTGAAAATGAAATTTCCTTTTTAGAGACAAACTTAAACGAAATGAATAAAGATATGTTATATTCATTACAAGTAGAATTAGAAAATCTGCGAAAAGAAAAGTTAAATGGCTTCTTTATTAGGTCTAGAGCAAACTGGATTGATAATGGAGAAAAAGTGACTAAATATTTCTGTAATTTTGAAAAACAGCATATTTCATCAAAAACTATTCCTTTTATAGAAACAGAAGACGGCAGTCACATATTTGACCAAAATGAAATCCTTAAAGAAGCAAAACATTATTATGAAACTTTATATACTGAACCAAACAATATTATGGACATTAATTTCGAGGAAGACTTAAAAAATTGTACTACATATAAGTTAGATGAAAAACAAAAGGAGGAAATTGAAGGATTATTACAATATAATGAAGTAACGGATACGCTTAAAAACATGAAAAACAATAAAAGCCCAGGAGGAGATGGTTTCACTACCAATTTCTATAAAGTGTTCTGGAATAAGATTGGCCATTTTGTCGTCAGAGCATTAAATTACGCATTCATTTCTAAATCCTTTTCACAGAACGTTAAATTGGGTACTATAACTTGCATACCAAAAGATAATAAACCTAAAAAAATTTCTAAAAAACTGCAGACCGATCACACTTTTAAATGTTTTATATAAGCTTGCCAACAGACTTAAGAATGTTTTCGATCATATTATATCAGGAGACCAAACTGGGTTTTTACGGGACAGGTTTATTGGGGAAAACACAAGACTAGTCTATGATATCATGCAACATTGTGAAGAACATCGAGTACCTGAATTTTTAATGTTAATAGACTTTGAAAAAGCTTTTGATTCCCTTTCATTCAGTTTTATTGAGAAGGCCCTAGAATATTTTAATTTCGGTGCAATGTTCAGAGAATGGATCAAATTATTTCTGCATAATACTGAGGTATGCGTACAAATAAATGGTTTCCAATCAGATTACTTCAAAGTCAGAAGGGGACGTTGACAAGGCGATCCAATATCAGCTTATATTTTCATCCTGTTTACTGAAATTCTTAATATTAAATTAAAATACGATAAAAAATATAACAGGAATAAAAATAAAAAAGAAGAATACATCATATCACAATTTGCTGATGACACAACACTTTTTTTAGACGGTTCAGAAAAATCAATCAAAAGTACCCTAGAATTACTTGAGAAATTTTTACATATTTCTGGCTTGAAAGTTAATTTCGACACAACAAAACTAATATGGATTGGCAGTATGAAGTATAGTACAAGATCTATCAAGACAAAATGGAAATTATCATGGGGAGAAACACAGTTTAAACTTCTGGGAATCGAGTTTCATGTTGATCTAGACAAAATGATGAGACTTAATTTTGAACATAAATTAAAAAAACATAGATAACAGTATTGCTTATTGGAAAAGAAGAAAATTAACACCTATTGGAAAAATAACTGTAGTCAAAAACATTTTATTACCTATACTTACACACCTATTTATCAGTTTACCGTCACCAACGAATGA
Organism: Tridacna gigas; assembly: GCA_945859785.2. Lineage (NCBI taxonomy): Eukaryota > Metazoa > Mollusca > Bivalvia > Cardiida > Cardiidae > Tridacna > Tridacna gigas. The sequence continues at coordinate 37,874,216 of OX244029.2, forward strand.
ATTTATGAAACAATTAAACGACACACTTTATAAATTCGTATGGGACGGTACTGCTAAAATTAAACAAACTGTATTCACAAAGAATTACATAGAAGGAGGTCTAAAAATGATAGATATAAATAGTTATAATAGAAGTATGAAAATAAAATGGATAAAAAAACTAGTTGCTTGTGGTAAAAGTGATTCCTATAAGTTCATAAATAATATAATTGACACACACAAGCTATTTAATTTTGGAATGATGTACTGCGAAAAAATTGAAAATATTAATAACTTTCCACTAAACCCTACGTTATGGGTACTCATTAGAATCGTCTCGTCGAGACGATTCTAATGAGTACCCGCAACATAGGGTTTGGAAGAGAAATAATGGAGTTAGAATACTTTCACTCCCTCTTATCTGGAGGTCTGTTTAACCCATAGCGCATGACGCACAGAGTGAAATCAGATACCTAAACCAACTGCATCAACATACGGCAATGCTGCTCGCGAACTCCACTAATAAAACAGATAGAAAATGGTGCGGTCAGAAGGTTAACTCTTTCACTGCAAATGGCATTTTGTTCGCGTGTATTGCTGGAAAAAAGACTACCGGAAACTGTGGGAGATCTTTCGAACTATGAACTGGTTTTGTTTGTTTGTTTTATTGGAGTTTAACGCCGTTTTAACAGATTAGTTCATATCACAGCGGTCAGTGCACCTACGCATATGTTTCCTGGTTTTCTCACACCGGTACAGACACAACTTTCTTTCCAAGCCACTGACTACTTTTCTCACAGGCATCAGAGGTGAGAGGTGAAAATTCCCCTGAAAGAAAGTTTGCCACAACCGGGTATCGAGCCCGCAACCAACAGGTCACGACTCAGATACGCAAACCACCCAGCTGCTCGGCTGGGCTTATAATTTGATACCTTACAAGTCAGTCGTATGGTCTCATTTTATAACAAATCCCGAATTTTAAGTCATTACTTGACATCAAGTTCGAGAGGATTTATTATTATTATTATTTAAGCACGCATTTTGATTCGTTGAACTGTGACCTTTCCAACTTGTGAGTATCGACAGAACAGAACAGAATATTACCTATATTTCCAGATGACTTGAAGTATGTTCATCGTCATTACAGAACTTCAACAAGAAACATACGAATAGCATGTACATACATGTAAAAATAACTGATACTGAATAGAGAATATGAGCCATGCTCTGGTAAAAGGGGGCTTAATGCATCTCCGTAATGCATGGTACCAAGCAAGTCATCACATAATTAGGGATCCATAAAATCCATTATGTCCAACAACCGACTGTATCATAAGGTAGACTGGTCCTTTGACACACAGAAAATTGACCAACAGCGAAAAGTTTCGGCCCAGGTCAGCCTGCGCGGGCTGCGCAGGCTGACCTGGATCGATATTTTTCGCAGATGCATTAAGCCCCCTTTTCACAGAGCATGGCTCATACATTTGCGGAAGTCACGCTGTCGTATAATAATATCCTTTCATCTCTATGTTCGGCCTGTATGGATCAAGACCAACACACAAGTAAGTGAATGTTCGTCTTGATCTATGCACCCCGAAGCTGTCGTGGGTATTGATTTCGACATAGTGACACGAAACTATTTCACTGTTAGAGCTAATATTTAGACCTATTTTGGGAAAGGCATAGCACGGGAGAATAGTTACGATTCTTCTCAACATTTCGACGAGTAACAAGAGTTCAGATAGAGGGAGTGATTTTTATTTCAAAATTGAAAATATTAGTTATTCTCCACTAAACCCTATGTTATGGGTACTCATTAGAATCGTCTCATCGAGACGATTCTTATGAGTACCCACGACATAGGGTTTCGAAGAGAAATAATGGATTTAGAATACCATCACTCCCTCTTATCTGGAGCTCTGAGTAACTATTTTCAAATAATATCATTTACAATATACATGTATAAGCAGTATTGTCGATAGTGATTTATCACATGTATAAATAGGGGAAAGAAATTATAACGAGTAACAGATCGGAGAAAGAATATACTGAAGATTAAGATTTTACATATAAGAATAAATGATAATAACAGTGGTAATAATAATAATAATAGTAATAATAATAATTCTATTTGTTCTAATACAAGGGAATAGAGGGAAAACACACACACACACACACACACACACACACACACACACAACCCCCTCTCCCCCCACACATACATACAACCCCCCCCCCCCCCACACACACACACAGTATTATATAGACAACTACACGAGAATCGAAAGTTTGTACAGTTTGCAATTACATAGTAAAGCGTGAAACGATCATCGAAACATAAAATATATGAAAACTCGAAATGGGTGAAAACATGAAAAGAAGAGAGAATATTGTTTATTGGTAAAAAGTCGTGGTTTGAAAGAGGAAACCTTTCATGGTTACCGCTCAGAATGCAGACGATGTTGATCAAGATTCGACCGCACTGAAATTGCAGTCCGATCACGAATCACTTTCGTCCGAAATTTTGTGAATACCCAGGATAAACAAGAGAATGTAACATTTTGATTATTTTTACCCATTTTAGATCTAGCTCTTTATGCAAAGTAAAAAGGAGATAGTCAGGATCGTTCTTTATCTTAGCTCTTTAACAAATGAAAAAATTCGGACACGACCAAACTGAAAGCATATGCAGACGACAAAATAAAATTAATGCCGCTTGATCGAGTAATCCTGTTGTTACTTGGATAGAAAAAAAAAAAACATGGTGGAAACGGAGAAAATTCCTGTTTACGTGAATATCGACGTAAACGTGATTTCGATTATGCTTTGCCACGGCTTGGTAAGAGATGTAAACAAAGTGACTGAGATAGGGCCGAAAATATAATAATATCAGTCATGCTCCGTGAAAAGGGGGCTTAATGCAACTGCAAAAACTGTCCATCAATGTCAGCCTGCGCAGTCCGCGTCGCCTGGGCTTAAAGTTTTCTGCTATTTGTCAATTTTCTACAGCTCAAAGGACCAGTGCGCCTCAGGACTCAGTAGGTTGTTATACAAAATGGATTTTATGGATCCATAATACAGTGATGACTTGCTTGGTATCATGGATCACGGAGATTCATTAAGCCTCCTTTTTCAAGAGCTTGGCTCATATGGCGTGCAGCACACAAAAAGGGGCCTTCGGACATATGCGTAAAAGTGTGTCGTCCTAGATCAGCGTGTGCAGTCTGTTACTAATCCGACACGATACTTCCCGTTTTTGTGCGATTTTCTGTTTCACGAAAGTCTGCTGTATGAAAAAAAATCTTATGTAGTCGTAAAGTGCCTTATCACATGTATAAATTGGGGAAAGAAATTATAACGAGTAACAGATCGGAGAAAGAATATACTGAAGATTAAGATTTTACATATAAGAATAAATGATAATAACAGTGGTAATCCGCAGGCTAATCCGAGACGACACTTTACGCAAATGTCCGAAGGCCCCTTTTCGTGTGTTGCAGTCCATATTATATAACATTCCGTAGCGAAAGCGACTCTGAGAAGAATATAATTATCTGGAGGAAGTAAAATATAAGTCCATCAAATGATTAAGGAATGCTGTTCAACAACTGTTACAGCCCTTTACCAAAAGACCACTTTTAGGAAGAGCTTTTGAAAAATTTGTAGGAAAGGAAAAAATGCTGTAAGCCACTATTTTCTCATTTTCCGTTTTCTATTCGATCATATATCTCATTTTTTTGACCAACAATCAATTTGTCTTCAATTTATTTGGATGATAAATACGGCGCTTATTTTTGTCCCGTTACACCAAACATTACAGAAACTCCCAACAATTTCCTAGCAAATCCCAAGTCTAGGATCAAACCCTGATCTCGACATCGTGCCCACAACATCCCAGCTTGGCGGTTGCTCTAGCCTGTCAAATTTAATGTCACCAACAACGAGCACTTCCAAAACGATATCACAAGTCCCTTCTTTGCTGTGAGTATAGGTCCAGATACGGCCGTATCGGAATCCTAGAAACGGATTGTTTCGAAGCTCTATTTCTTTACAAAATTCTCTGCACCATTCTACTTTGGGATCTGTGTCACGGATAAGGAGAAGCCGAACGTACTGGTTGGATCCAAAATAGTGCGCACATTCGAAGAACAGAAGCGGGTCTCTCAGTTGTACCTTCTCTGGTATCTTGTTCTTTAGGTAACACTCTTTTTGCTTCCGATCCACTTCTTTTGGCTTCTTTCGGTCCCCTCTCTTCTTTCCCCTTTTTCCGGACGCCGCCTTATCCTTCTCTGATTCCGCTTCCGGCGCGTTCCATTTATCATCTTCATCGGAATTGTCAACATCTTCCTGGAAATCTTGACCGAGATACGCCATGATATCCCTGACACGAAATGCCATTCTCTGTGATCCATACGGCGAACGTTTTGGTAGCTCCTTCAAGGCCGGTGCGAGCCAGATTCCTCGTAAGCCTTCGTAGCTCGCTAGCGGTGCTCTAGCCGGAAGATTGGTTGGCCCACCTATTAAACAACCGGCCTTTTCAATTCCTTTTTTGCCCTTTAATGAAGTACAGTGACAGAAGAACTTGATTTCATCCTCTTCGTTGTGGTCGGCTTTCTTCAGGAGTTCGTCCCAATAATTGTCTAACACCTCCTTGCTTGTTCTAGAACTCCCCCATAATTCGCGCTCACTATCCGCACAGACAGCCATTTTAAAAGATTAAATGGTTCGCAATTCAACCTGCATTCAGCTTACCCTTTATTCTCACGATAACAATTCGTAGACTATCTATTTGTAAAACACAGTGACAATTTAGACATGTTTAAAGCAATATCCCTAGTTCGGTGAGCATTGTCTCCTAAAGATACTAACTCACACCTCGACTAACTGTGCATTATGTATGTTATCGATTTGAAAAAAAAAATACACTCAGACTTTCAATAATAGTGCAAGCTAAACTTCACAATGGCTGTTTTACATGTTGATATTTGATATGAAGCGCACCCGCTCCGTCATTGTATATGTACTGTAATATCTTTTTAACCCTTATCCTGCTATATAACTTAAATGAAACTTTCAAGCCGATGGTAAAAACCTGTATGTTGGTATTTCAAAGTTATGGAGGTTGGGGAAATATCTCCTTATCGGACAGTGTAGATCCAAGATCAGACTGCACGTTCTGTGCAGTCTGATCTTGGATCTACACTGTCCGCAAAAAGTCAATGGGTCGCGATTAGCGTTCTGTGCTGTCTGATTCTCATCTATTGCGTTCGCAAAAGCCCCTGTTTTCAATTAAGACGCTGAAAGGGTTTTCGATGGGGTTACAGCTAGTAATCTGAGAAACCAAGTTGCCGAATTTCGTTTTACTTATACAATACTTTTTTTTTCCCGGCAACCAACTAAAATTCTGCCAGATTCTGCTGTAATAATATTAATAATAAGAGTCATAATGATACCCATACCTTTAAATGGTTTGAATAAAACATGTCTGTAATTTGACCCCCGAATTCTTCACTTTTGGCAGTGAGTATGCTTTTAATAGCTCGGTCCGTTATCATAAACAAACAGAAAATTACTTTAACCATTTACCACACAATCCCGAAATATTAACGACCCTGAAGGAGAGGTCTTTTGAAAACATTGCGGGAACATGAGAAAATGCAGGTAACATGCATTTTCTCCTTTTCCCACGGTGTTTGCTATCCCATCAAGGACAAAAGTCATTACTGTGGCTACATTCAATTTGACGTCTGCTAATGCTTTGAATATGGTCCAAAAATTTGTCGTTTAGTAAAGAGTTAAAGTTCTCAAATCCAGGAAACAGAAACGAAAGTAAGTTCGAAAATGAAAGTAACACACACCAAGATATGTTGTTGTTATCGTTTTTAATCGGTCGGTAGACCGATTAGAGAGCTGGCAAACTTCGGAAACCAGTCCGCTCAGGGCAAACTGATGTAACTGCAACTCGTAACAGCTTTTACTTACAACGTTTTAACGCTTATACCTGCTCTGATTACCTTATTACAAAAACTACTTTTGACACAGATAACCGCACTTTTGACCCAGATAAGCGCAGGAATAGTAACTAGCGGTAAACAGGCGTTAAGTAATGTCAAGTAATCCCATAATAACTTTTAAATTATGTAATAAACGGCGGTTACAATTTGTTTAGTATTGAAGTATGTCATAATTACAGTATTATCAAAATCTCTGGCCAGCAAAAACTGGAGCAGTTTACTTTCAACACGATTATAAGAAATAGGGTCAGTGATTAGCAGCAACTTTATGAATGAAACGAGTGCGAATCAAGTAACATAACATAACATAGCATAATCTTTATTCACCCAGTAATGGTTTAACATTAAACATGGGGTTGATATACATAAATTATATAGTACAGTTTGGTGGAGGGAATTTCAAAACATAGCGGCTACACGATAGTCACCGTACTTTGATACCACTCTAACTATCCCGTGAACCTGTCATCAGTATCACGGGACAGTGAAAGAAGCGTGAGAGCACGAGGAGGCATAATGTTTTGTCTGGCCTAGTTGGTTTTGCAGTAGACCAGGTGACTTTTCATGTTGCACGAAGGAATGTGATTTACATAGTAAGAAACGGAATTTAATTCATTCATAAATCTGTCAGTGGCAGAGCAATAAGGTAAAATTATATTTTCTTGTACGAGGTTTCAGAACACTGTGGGAAAAGGAGGAGGCGCTGTTAACCAGCACTTACTCCTTTATTCACAGTCTTCTCGAATAAATTTCCATTTAATGAGAAAGAAATTATGGGCATCAGTTCTATTCAGCAATTAGGGCATTTTACATGGTATTACTAATTAGGAATTTGGTTGTAAAGAATGGAAAACACAGGATTTAATGAATGAGAAGTAATCAACCAGTATTTGTCCATAGCTCACTAGAATTCAGCTTGTGGAGGTGGCCCAGTTAAGTGTGCACAAACTGTTCAGACCAAACCGGACCACGGCCACATGCTCGACAGATGAACAGAACAGATGATTGATCCTTGTTCAATTGTCCAACTTGTCGGAAACAAAATGACAAGGTGGACTGCGGAAAGATCAAGTTTAGATACTTATATATTGCATGAATAACTCTTTGGCAGACAGTCCTGGGTCTAATGGTTGTGTAAAAAAAAAAAAATCTTTATGGAGACATTGTTGGAAAAAAAAAAAAACTCTAGACAACAGCTCACCATATAATCAAGTTTAGATCCTAATTAGCCCTTTATCGGACTGTCCCGGGTCTGATTACATTATGTAAGAGTGTTCTATGAAAACATTGCTGGAAAAGAAAAGTTCTGAACATCAGCACATCAAATGATTAAGTGTAGATAATGTTGTACATAGTTAACTCTTTACCAGATTGTCCGGTGTCTGATTACTTAGTGTAAGAATGCTTTAGGAAAACATTGAAAACATTGTGGGAGGAAACAGCTGTAAACATCAGCACACTAAGTGAACAAGTTAAGATACTAATTACTAATTAACCCTTTACATAACAGTCCTGGGTCTAATTGATTTATTGAAGTGTGCTTTATGAAAACATTGTTAGTAAAAGAAAGATCTAAACATCAGCAGACTTGTAGTCTGTAAAGGGTTATTAGCAAGCTGTGTTTGAGTTGTAGGATTTGGCTAAATATTTATCATATTTTTTGTTGTTGCTTTTAGCAGTATCAATGAGGCTTATTCCACTGAGAATAGATACATTTGTGTAGAGTTATAGGCAAAGCAAAACAAAACATTACATTAATCAAATAACTAGATACAGAATTTGACAATTATGAGAGATTGTTTAAAGCAAGTTAACCCTTTTTCAAAAATGACTGGTTTTAACGATCCTGGTGAATAAAGTTTTTGAAAAGATTAAAGGAAAAGAGGGGAAACATTGGTAATCAGCATTTTTCCCCTTAGCTAAATGTATTAGTAGCATATTGAATAAGTTTTATTTTGTCGCCTGCAACCCCTTTCAACTTGTACCAGTCTAGGATTTTGTCAGCTGTTAAAATGTTAAATGATCCTTCCTAGAAGGCAGTAGAACATTGTGGAAAGGGAAAAGACGCTGGCAAAAAGATACTGGTTACCAGCATCCTCTCATTTTACCACAATAGGATTATAAATGATATTTTCATAAGTATTGGACAAAATTTTAATGACTTGGTTAAATTCCTGTGACAGTGAGTACATTGAGAAAAAAAAAAGGAAAGACTGGACAATAGTATCCTCTCGCCCTCCCACGATGAATTCACCTGAAGCTTTCCGTGCTCAGGGTTGTACTTGTAGATAGTTCATTATGAGTTGAACTTGAGCATAATATTTTTAGTGAATCGAGCTAATTTAATTAATGTGTCGAAGCTCGAGGACTGCATCAGTCTCGTATAATCATATTCACTTTCACCATTGATAATGTTGGATAAATATTTCATTTGTAGGTTATTGAAATAATCGCAAGTTAGAAGATAGTGCCTTTTAGAGCCGATTTCATCGCGTTGGCATAGACTACATTTCCGATGTTCCAGTAGAGTACCATCCCATCTTCCTGTTTCTATAGGCAGCTTATGATTGGCTGTACGGAATTTAAACAAACAACGTGCATCTTTGAAGGATAATCGTTTTAAATACGATTCTAAGCCTACAGACATTTTTCCAAGTTGATAAATTTTTCCTTTGTTGGATGAGTTTACCGGAGTATTCCAATTTTGGTTATACTGATCGACAAGTATTTGTTTTACAAGTTTGTGTAAGTTAAGCGGAGCGGGAGTATTTTGAAGCCAAAAATTAGAAAGTCCAACAGAGTCGAGAATCGACTTTATTTCTGATATCCATTTAAATCTGAATGTTTGTTGATTAAGCATATAATAGTAAATTTTATACGAGATTTTATTCTTATTAACTAGTAGTTTACTCCAAAATTGTATCATTCTACTTTTGATGAGTACAGATATTGGATAACGGCCAAATTCACCATGTAGCATATAAAGGGGTGTACTTTTTCGTGCTTTCAACAGTTTTCTAAGGAATTCATTGTGAACTTTTTCAATTATATCTAAGTTTTCAAAACCAAATATTTCAGATCCGTATGTTAATATCGGCAACACTGTATGATCAAACAGTTTGAGAACAAGATCAAGGGAAGATCAGCATTATGTGCTTTTGCAAAAAGAAGGTAAGTTGCCTTTCGCGCTTGTTTGGAAACATGTTTACAGGCTTGTAGAAAAGATCCTGTTGCAGATAATGTTACTCCCAAATAATGATAAGTGTTTGTAATATCGATTGACTGGTCACCTAAATGAAAGTGATAGTTATTAGCATTACGTGCACCAAAAATAATAATTTTAGTTTTACTGATATTAACATTAAGTTTCCATTCAAGACAATAATTATGGAAGGCATTGAGACTAGTTTGAAAATCTTCAGCATTGTCTGAGAGAACAACAGTGTCATCGCCATATAGCAGTATCAAAAGTTTCAGCCACACAGTGTCTTGGTCGTCAGATAGCCCTATGCCATTACCACCATTGGACTCTATATATGACTGCATGTCATTCAAGAATAAAGCAAATAAAATGGGCGAGAGGTTTTCGCCCTGTCTTACACCATTCTTGCAATCAAAATATGCTGAAAAAGTACCTTGGGACGACACGCATGACTTAATGTTACAGTACATGTTGTGTATTACTTGAAATATTTTACCACTAATGTTATGGGACAAAACTTTTTGCCATAGACTGGCTCTTTGTACCTTATCAAAGGCTGCTGAAAAATCTACGTATGCGCAGAATAATTTTTTCTTTCGAGCTTTACGAATTTCTATTAGTGAATGAAGTGAAAGGATGTGGCCTTGGCATCTGAATCCACTTCTGAATCCAGCTTGATTTTGATTAAGTAAGTTGTTCATTTCTAAGTAATTTGTTAAGCGTTTATTAAGGACTGATGTAAATAGTTTCCCGAGACAACTTAGTATAGTTATTGGTCTATAATTCTGAGCTTGGGTAGGTTCTCCCATATTTTTAAAAACTGGTATTATAATCCCTTTAACCCACGATTCGGGTATAAATCCTGTATCAAAGACACAATTAAAAAACTTAGTGAGTAATGGGAGCATAAGGTCTTTAGAGTACTTGAGATATTCATTAATAATATTGTCAACCGGGCTGCATGCCTTTCCATTTTTTAAGCTAATAATGCTTTTTTCTGTTTCAGGAGAGAGTATCGGGGAGTTGAGTTCTACATTTGTTTGGTAAACATTGGGTAAGTCTGTTAGTTGGCTCGTATCTGTGTCACTACTGTTTATGTTTTTGTAATACTCGTAAAAATCATGCAAAGTTGGACTGTTATTGTCACGTGATTTAGCTTTTAACCCGTTAAGAAATTTCCAATAATATTTAGAACGTTTTGTTGGCAGTGCTCGGAGCTTTTTCGCCTTATTGTGTTCATAGGTTGTTACGTGATAATTAATCGTACGTTTGTATTGTTTACTAGCTGTATTTAGCATGCGTTTGTTAAGATCTGTAGGTGATATATTATACTTTTGCTTTGCACAGTTATATTTTTTGCGAGCTTTATGACATTTTGACCCGAACCATGGTTTGTTGTTGTTTTTAAATGGGCGAGATGCACGTACTTTAGAAATAAACGTCTCGGTGCTAACTTTACTGCGTAAGAGTGCTATGTCATTTGTAATGTTTTCAGTTGTTGACTGGGAATGGGGGTATGTATTTAATTGATCCATAATTGACTGAATGTGTGATCTATCTAAATTATTCACGAATTCTGAAATCTTATTCTCTTGCCATCGTGCACGGTTTGACTGTTGGGTATACTGGGCCTCGGCCATCGGTAACTTGAGAGATCCGAGCTCAAAGTGTAGTAGTGAGTGACCATCGGATAAGAGCGGATCTGTTTCCACAATGTTAAATTCGCATACTTGTTTAAAGCAGTCGAACGTGGCTATTGCATAGTCAATGACGGACTTTTGTTTAAATGTGAAGTTACCGTTTGTATCATTATATAAACGTCCATTCAAAATGAACAAGTTATTGTTTCTACATAAATCAATGAATCGTACGCCGTTTGTATTAGTTTTCGTATCTTGTGATTTTCGATCTAGTGGTAAATTTAATTTCTCTAATTCTGTGTATTTTTCTAGGTCTGATTGATCTGCTGGGTCAACATCAAACATATCAAGAAGGAATGGATCTGACCGGATGAAGTCGGGTAACTGGGCAGTCCTCGAGTTCGCATCACCAGATATAATAACATACTTGTGGTTACTACAGACATTGGAGACAGAGTTTTCAAATAGATCAAATTCATCGTGCGTGAAGAATCTTGAGTTATCGGGAGTTTGTCTGGCAGGCCAGTAACTGACTTGTCAACGGATACCCACAATATATATTCTGTGCTACAAGATTCAATTTAACATACTTAGACAAGTTAGAACGAATATATATACCGATACCACCGGACTTTCTTTTGTATTCCTGAAAGCGAGGCAGTGAAATGAAATCATAGTTTTCTATATCCACTATATCGAATGCGTCTACGTGCGTTTCAGATGCGCAAAAAAGATCATATGATGAAACTAAGTCCAGGAATTCTGGATAGTTAAGTCTTTTCTTTAGACCACTAACGTTTAATGTTCCAATTTTAAGAGATTCGGGTTGGGGGAAATTCCCTGACCTGTCCTAGTTTTTAACATGGTGCGACTGTCGAGAATTACCATCACCAGTAGAGTCCCATGGACGACGAATGTTTGGGTCGGGGCCAACAGGCTGTGAAGCAGCAGGCTGATCAGAATCCCCTGTCTGATCGCGGCGTTGATTGTTGTAGCGACGAGGTGTGCGGGCGTATCTGCGTCGAGTTTGAGAACGAGACTGACGCCGGGATTGATGGCTAGTTTGAGGATGGTGTATCGGGTGATGTGAACACATCTTGTAGTCGTCTGCTGTTCATGTCATTCGGCAAATTTCGATTGATCCGGTGATACTTATACGTAGTTACGGGATCGGCCGAGTTGTGACGAGTGCTCTCCGTATATGTAGCAGGTGTTGAAAAGATAATAGGTCATTTTGGTCTTGAGAGGAATAAAATCGCAACAGAAAGGAGTTTGTAAGGAAACATTGCTTGAAAAGAATTTGAAAATTTAGATTACTCTGCCTAAGAGAAAACTGATGTAAATGCAACTCGTAACAGCCGTAAGTTTAAAATAGTAACCGGCCGTTGGTCGTTTAATGCAGGGATCGTATATGTGAGGCAAAGCGTGTGAAGCTGTGGGGACAAAGGGTATAGAGTTGTGTAAAGGTTATGGCCCTCGCGGAGAGGCCATTACGTAAACATTTTCAGAATGGACTGGCGATTCATCACTTGCAACTTTAGTACCCAGACTGTCCATTCACAATACTGACTGATTAGGCATTTTTCAGCGTATGATGTATTTACCCTTAGGTTGCTAAGTGCGACTCACTGACCTTTTTGCAGATAGTATAGACTGCACAGAACGTGCAGTCTGATCTTGGATCTATACTGTCCGATAAGGAGATATTTCTTTTTCCAAAAAAAGAATAAGTTTGACATAGAATTATTCGGGCTTTACTACCGGTTTGAAATTCCATTTCAATGTTTTAGCGGGATAAGGGTTGAATTGTTTTCACAGTCCCTCTTCCTCTCCTTCCAGCCATGGCACTACCATTTTACACAGTCACTTACCTGTTTCTTCTTGGTGAGTTTCTACAGACTCGAATCAGTCTGTTAACCCTTGACCAAACAATCCTCTGTGGCTTTGAAAATACAGTTGGAAAAACTGTATGTATTCAGCATATTCTCTTTTTTTCCACAGCGTTTTTCACCCATTTGAAAGATTTTCGAAATTTTGTCAAATAGAACATTTTCATCGAAGATAAAAAAAAACCCTGAAACTGTAACACAAATAAGCTCACTTACTGTTATATTCTCCATATCTGAATCAACGGACCAGGGAAAAAATCTTTACCGAGTGTGCAGATTCAGAACGGACTGCTAAGAACATGCAGTCAGATCTTGGATCTGTCATACCAGTTTTCCGAGTTATTCTACTCAAGACAGCAATGGTCCTGCAAGATTTAGGCTGCTTTTCTGAGCTTAACATGTCTATCTTAACAATTTAGCGCTCTAAGCGTGCAAATGTCAGCAACATGTTTGTCTCATCAGCTATTCCATATTGGTCGATTCTCATCCTTTCCACATTTCAGATAAAGAGATCAAGGCTACCGCAGTTAGCCGATTAGAATGACTCAAATACAATTACCTGTGTTGGCTATGGACAAGTAAAGTCGCTTTTGAAGACAATAAAAGATAAAGATCAGACTGTCCTTTGAACGCAATGCGATTCAATATCACAGACGTTCATATCTTAGATCTAATTCTCTGTTTATTTGGGATGTATATGGGGGAAAAAAAAAACGACCCCATGAAATTGTAGCCTAATGTTTGATATTGTTTTCCTGACTGTAAAAGGCTAGTCGATTAACTGAGTGTTTTAACTCTTAACCAAACTATCCCTAATGCCCATGAGAAAGAAGTTGAAAACATTGTGAGAAAAGGGGAAAATGCAGGTTACCATTTTCTCCTTTTCCCATGTTTTTACCTTTTCAACGATTCAGATCATCATTTGGTCTACGTTTAATTCGTCATGTGCAGATGCTTTTGATTTGGACAAGTCTAAAATTTTATCATTTGGTAAAGAGTTGACGGTTAGGGAGCTATTGGGTATCTACATTCCTTGAAAGTGTAATGTAGGAGAAATTTGCTAGCAGACGTTTGGACTGGACAGTTTGGCCCGCTAAAAAATAGGCAGGACAGTTTGTCAAGATGAATACGATGTCTTGTTAAAAATGGAAAAATGAAAGGCCCACAAGCAGCCAAAAGTAAACAGTTCCAAAGTTATAATACAGGCATATTTTATGCGGCTTTCATATGTTACAATAGTTACCAGAGTTGTGAAAGTTACAAAAAAGAATATATGTATTTTTTCACTCTTTTAAAGGGTTGGTAGGTACTGCTGTTCATGATGAGTGATATCTAAAACATTGATAATGGGTACTGCTGATCAGAATTGTCACATATCTTTTACGTTCTATTACTGTCGGCTGGCAAACATAGCCTATATTTTAACCAATCGTTAAACTACTAACTTGTAAAAGACAGTTTAAAAAAGTGGGATCCTACGTGGCTCATTTGTAACGGTGTAGGATTTTTTTGTCCCATACATAGTTCAAACATCTACCATCTGATTTGTGATTTCAAACCACTGTAATTATTCAGTGTCGACCGATTACAGTGCTTACAGCACCTTGATTATCTTTGTTGTTGTTGTTGTCAATATAAAACTGATTTGACTGTTCCTCTCACATTTCATATGTAAAAGGAGTCCCTTATGGTTTTAATCAAAGCACTTGTTATAAAATAAGTAAACTCTGGTCAGATTTCTGATGGATGGAATTATTTGATGTCCTAAAAAGCTTTATTTTGACATCTCTGTCTGTCTGTCTGGCTGGCCGTCCGTCAGTCCGTTTGTCTGTCTGTTTATCTGCCCCTCTCACTGGTTGCTTCCACGGATATGTAAGATGAAAACATGTTCTAGCCACGAGAGCGGAGTGAGCAATATTTTGAGCACAGCGTTTACATGTGCATTCTTCTGTTTTCAGCCTTGCTACAGTTTACCCATCATTACTGTAAAAAGATGTATTCAAAAGTCAAATTTTGTTACGCGTTGTAACTCTTAAGCTGCTAAGCCCGACTCACTGACCTTTTGCAGACAGTGTAGATCAAGATCAGACTGCACAGAACGTGCAGTCTGAACTTTGATCTACTCTGTGCGATACGGTATTTTCTTTTCGGTCAAATCAACTTTGAAATCTCAATATTTGGGTTTTGTACTATTGAGTGGAAATTTTCGTTTCGTTTATTTAGCAGTTTTCGGGTTATAACAGCCGTCTAGGATCATGAAAATGTGCAACAAGGGAAGTAACTCGCACAGTAATCTATTCAAGTATTATAAACCTATCCATAGTAATTTGCTTCCCTTTATCAATTTTAGTGCACAATTGGAAACGGTGGCTTTTGCACGCACCATGTAAAACAAGGGCTTTTACGAACGGTATAGATCAATATCAGGCTTCACAAACGTTCAGTCTGCTCTTATATCTACACCGTCCACATAAGCCCCCGTTTTTTTAAGGACCTCTGCAATTTAGTTTCAGGAAATTATTAGTAAAAACACATTGTTATTTTTTTCTCGCGTTGATTCTTTCCCAAATGTTTTCAAAAGACTTTCTTAAGACGGGATTTGTTAGGTAAAGGTTTAAAAAAAATGAAACAGATCTATGACAAAGTTGGAAGATAAAATGAATAGAAAAACATGAAATTCTAAACAAACGGGTTTTTAAATATGGTGTCAACTTTTACAGCTGAAACGGAATGCCACCTAAATGATGGCAAACCATTTATCAAAATCATAACACATCTTCCATACAAAAACGAACACACACACACACAAAAAAAAAAACTTGAATCGGTTATCAGGTTACTTTATACAGGTTCGCAGCCCGAAATGTAGAAAATGTAGAAAAGATGAAGCCCAAATTATTCTAAATTTTCTTCTCTCTCTCTCTCTCTTCGATTACCTCTAGGAAAATAGATGTTAGTACTTTAATGATTCCAGCACAATTTTGTCAGTTTTTTAGACAATTTAAACCAGTATCAGACCACATTTTGTGGACAATGTAGATCAAGATCAGACTGCACAAAACGTGCAGTCTGATCTTTGATCTACATTGTCTGCTATATGATTGTTATTTTCTGGCAAAAACAATTTTGAAATTGAGATGATTCGGTTTCTTTTCCTGATCAAGAAAGCGCATACATTTAGTTTATTTGATGCTTTGATGGTAATTGTTAAAGCCTTGGCTTCCGGTCTTCCGTCTAGCTACGCACCTGATATAACTAGCTACCAGAGAATTCTTTTTTTCCGAGGGGGTTGGGGAAAAGCAGCTGTAGCAGATCAAGGCCCGTATTCACCAACCATTTTTGTCTTATTGTTCAGAATTTTCCAAATTTGAACGTAACACAACTTCTGATTGGCTAAACCATTTGGTTTAGCCAATAAGAAGTTGTGTAACTTTCAAATTTAGAAGATGTTGAAAATAAGACTAAGAATATTCCTAAGAATGGTTGGTGAATACGGGCCCTGATGCCAAACGAGAATTATGACGATAAGGAGCAATAGCTGTGTTGCTATTTCTATTTGTATCGATCTATAGATGAATTAAGCTTTATTTCAGGATGGATCATTCCTATTCATGATTGACCCTCTCTATTTTACAAGGATGTTTAATAAGATCGGCTGCAATTTTGTTTTGGGAGGTTGAGTAAAGCGCATCGATGTAAGTCACTTTCTCGGGTTATCCAATTCCTTAGTGGTCTCCTCTACCGTTCAGTCAATAAATGGTGTCTTCTTAGCTTAGCCGCTTTCTTAACTCCAAATGTCTTCACCATTTAACCCATGGAGCGCCAGATAATTTTCAAGGTAGAAATAGGACCCAAATGATTGCATATTCTGTATTATTCTGTATATGTCAGCAGAGCGGACAGTGTAGATCAAAGATCAGACTGGATCCATAATGACCCCTTTTTTTCACAACCGACTGAATCATGACGTGTACAGGTCCATGGACATATGGAAAATTGACCTATAGCGAAAAGTTTCTGCCCAGGTCAGCCTGGCATGGCTCATATTTTTTCGCCGATTTTTCCCCGTTAACTATACGCAGTAAAAACAAATTCTGCACCCCCCCCCCCCCCCGTGTTTTTTACCGACTTTGATTTTCATATCATTCACGCCAGAACATCAAACCCGTTAAAATCACAGGGGGTGCAACACTATTTTTACTATATAACCCTCGCCTTGGACTACTCTGTGAAATGTTTCCACTTTGATTTCACCAAGTTACATGCCTTTCCTCAGATTTCTCAGTAAGCGAGTCCTTCTTTAGCGTCTTCCTCGGGTAATTCCGTAGATGATTTCCTCTTCGGGTTACTTCGTAAACTCCCGAAATGGTTTCATAAAGTACCAGACATTTTAATCGCCTTATTCGCTGCTTTATTAACTGTTATCCGTCTGTCCTATTTATGGGTAAATTTGGACATAAACGCTAAATAGTGGTTATAATGGTCTGAATGAAAAATAAGGACAAAAAAGATAACTTGTTATATTGAGAAAACAAACCTATTTCGAGCAATTTGTCCAGTCGTCACCGTGTTTCGAAAGCCCCCCTTGAGATAGGTCAAAATATCTATGTACAAGGTATTAGGAATTAAAATACTGCCGTTCTTTTCTTCCAAATATTTTTAAATCTTTTCGGCTGGCCATTGTACTAACCGCATAAAATCTGATTTATCGAGCGACCGTGGCAGGAATAAAAGCGACAGTTAAGGGTTAATGGTTAATGACTACACGTTTATTGGTTTGTATGCTGTTCATCCTTTTTTTTTTTTCGCAACAGTATTTCAGTTATATCACGATGGCCAGTGCACCTATTCATGGGTTTTCAGGACCCTCCATTAGCACCATGCAAATCATTCTTCCAAAGCTTCCGCGGTAGGTTGCTTAGAAGCAAAAATCTACACGTCATAGAATATTAACCTGAGCAAACTGTTGTTACACGTAAATACTCCATTTTTCAAAACTGTTTTTAATGTTTCTTCCCAAATGTACGACAATGGTCGTATTCGTGTGATTATGTAATGATCTGTGCATCATATTTGAGAGGATCTGTAATTTTTTGTCCTGTTTGGTTTGTTTGCCTTTACATTTTTTGAGTGTTTTTACATGTCTTTCACAAATAGTTGAGTCATGGTCTGCGAGAGGGGGGAATTTAATGTATCTGCGTAACGTATTGACCCATGTCCGCGCAGGCTGACCTGGGTCCAAATTTGTTGCTGTTGCTAAATTTTCTGCCTGTCAAAGGACCATTGTACTTCAGGATTCTGTTTGCTTTTAGGAAAAATGAGTCTATTTAATGAGATGGTTTGCTTGTTATAATGCTTTACGGAAATACATTAAACCCCCTTTTTCCGGAGCATGACTTATTTCAGTTAATTCACGTCGACCAGGGCACCTGTCTATGCGTTTCTAGTGTTTTTGTTACACTGCTGCTCACAACAATCTATCGAAGCTACTTAATTCTTTCTCAAACGACAGATTTAAGACTTAAGACTAAAAAACATTTGTACTCGACAAATTCAAAGTTGGGGCAAATGAGCTTAAGCTCTCTGATAGAGTAGAAAACATTGTGGGAAAAGGAGAAAATGCTGGTTACCAGCATTTTCTCCTTTTCCCACAATGTTTTCAAAAGGCTTCTTTCCCAGGTTCGTGAAAACCCGGGATTGTTTGATAAAGGATTAAAGCAATATCAGCTGCGATAGATCAG
This sequence comes from Tridacna gigas, assembly GCA_945859785.2. Classification (NCBI taxonomy): domain Eukaryota; kingdom Metazoa; phylum Mollusca; class Bivalvia; order Cardiida; family Cardiidae; genus Tridacna; species Tridacna gigas. The sequence continues at coordinate 37,892,681 of OX244029.2, forward strand.
CAGATCCAGTCGCAAGGACCATCACTTATCCTCGAAAAGAGTTTTTGCCGAACATGGATTCGAACTCAAACCCTCCCATGGCTGTACATTTACTTACTGAACTACCGTGCTCCCCCATTTTGGTACGGCGCGAGCCTTTTATTTTCAATTTATCGGATTAGTCAGGCATTATTTTTCTTGAGGTCTTGAACTTACGATGACAATGTAAAGAACGCGTCATATATTCAATACCCCTAAATGAAATTAGAAAACAGTGTAGGAAGAGCACAAGCTTGTTCGGCGGAGAAATTTGTGTTCTAACCATAGAGATACGATCATCAGGGGGTTTAACTAAATAACAATGCACCTGTCAGATATTATCATAAAATTTTAAAATGAAAACGAAAGATTGAGTTTCGATGCATATTTACCCTGACCTTCAACGTTCAACTGTAATTATGTTAAAGAGGTATGGAGCACATTTTCTGAAGAAACGGTTATTAATAAGTCCGGAAAAAAAAAAAAATGAATAAATATAAGTAAGCTAACAATCAAGTTTTAAATCACGTATAATTTCAATGTGCAGTGTTTGATTTTTTTTTTCTTCTGTAAGGGATTCTATTGAACTGTTTATGTTAGCAACCATGAGGATAGAATAGGTGTAATTTTTACCCTAGTGACGTAAGTGGAATTTTACATAAAAGTGAGACATTTAATGATAATATTTACAGATAATATTTAACTTTTATCGTGCGAATTTATTTCTAAAGTCAACAGTTATATTTGACCCTAATCTACTGTATGTATCTCGAAATAATTTTGCGGAATGTGTAGATCAAGATCAGTCTACATTGATATGCAGTGAATGTCTTTACTCTTAACCATATGACAAAATTCTATAATTATACAGCACTGAAGGCATTTACAGACGACATTTCAAATGTGGCTTAACCCTTTCCCAAAAAAGCCCTGGTTTTCACGTGTCTGCAGTAGAAGTCTTTTAAAAACACAGTGGGAAAAGGAGAAATTGCTCGTAACGAGCAATTTCTCCTTTTCCCACAGTGTTTTCTACCCTTTTTGATAACTTTCTGCCATTTTCATCAAATTTAAAATTGTGGTCTGCAAACTCTTTCAGTTTGGACCAGTCCAAAAGTGTCGTTTAGGAAAGGGTTAAATAAGTAGACCTTCCTATGACAGATTAGAAAACATTATGGGAAAAGGAGAAATACTTTTTAACCAAAATTTTCTTCTTTTCCCACAACGTTTCCAAATTTAATCTCTCTCAGTTTCTCAAAAAATGGCATTGTATGTCGAAGGAATAAAGATCTAATGATTATATTAACTAATAACACATGTATTTAATGTTCTTTCCCGCTGAATTGAGAAAAAAAATCCGTTCCCTTATCCTGCTTTGCGCGATCACGAACATGATATTTTTACGGAGTGTTAAGACCGAGATTAGGCCGCGCAAGCGTTCAGTGATAGTCTCGGACATTAAAAGATAACATTTACTGATATGAAATGGTCATCCCGCTGAATAAAAAGGGATATATTTTAACCCTAATCTACTCAACGCAAATATCAATGAAATTATACGAATTGTGTAGATAAAGATCCGTCTGCATGTATGTGCAGCCCAATCTTGATCTATTCGGTAACAAATTGAAACAGGGATGACGATGCGCAGCCTATGGAGGTATGATAATATTTATGTTTCGTTATGGATTGATAGTTCACAGCCGCTTTTAGATGTTTGTCTTTAATTTTAGATAGAAAACAAGATGTAGTCAAAAATGGAATAGTGGTAGGAATCCCTTGAATTATGATTTAGTAATAAGAGTGTTGTATTATACAGCTTTCAGTAGTATTTCTGCTTTATCACTGCGACAGTCAACTTATCTATTTCCAGGCTTTTCGTCAGTACTGGAAAAAGGCTGTGGAAACTTGGTCTAACCTTTCAACTACTCGACAAATGAATAAAAAAAAAAAATGAATAAAATTAAGTAAATAAATAAATAAAAAAATAAATAAATAAAATGGCCGATAATAAACCAAAAAATATTCCAGCCTTAAAGTGTTTTATCATCTTCGCAAACAGTCTTGTGTTTTGAGGACACAATGAAGGAAGGCTTTTGAAAACATTTAGGGAAAAGGAGAACACGCAAATGGAACCAGCATGTTCTCCTTTTTCCCACAATATCTCTTTACCCTTTCACGTACAAATTCACATGACTTGAGCCATATTTAATTATGTTGTCCGCAAATTCTTTCATAATTTTCGACAAGATTACCTCATCCTGCTAAAGAAAATTAAATTAAACTTTCAAGCCGATTGTAAAAAAACCCGAATAATGCTACTTTAAACGTATCTTTTGCAGAAAAATATCTCCTTATCAGACAGTGTAGATCCAAGATCAGACTGCACGTTCTGTGCGGTCTTATCTTGATCTATACTGTCTATGAGTCGCGCTTAGCAGAGTGAGGGTTAAGTTTTTTTTTTTTCGTCTGGTAAAGAGTTGATATGCAAAAAATGCGAAACAACGAAAACGTTTTTTTTTTTGTACTCTAAATTTCGCCCGTCTACCTGAATCTCGTCAGTTTTCTAAGCCTTTACGCGTTACCATTCAACAATGAATGCGTAAATGTAACGTATTATAAATTATGCATAAACTACATTGGTGAATCAGATAGAAAACCCTCAGTTACTAAATAAAATGAGCCGTACTCTGTGACAAGGAGGCTTTCTGCATCTGCGAAAAGTATCGACCCAGGTCAGCCTGCGCAGTCCGCGCAGGCTGACCTGGGCCGAAACTTTTCGCTATTGGTCAATTTTTTGTATGTCAAAGGACCACTGTACCTCATGAATCAGTCGGTTGTTATACAAAATGGATTGTTTGATCCATAAGAATATGTGAATATGTGATATGAGAATATCACGGGCTTGGTATCATGGATCACGGAGATCCATTAAGCCCCCTTTTGCCGGAGCACGGCTCAAATGGCTAAACACTTTCATGGAAAGATAAGAACTCAAATTTCGAACCTGTGCCTGCACTCGGAAAATAATATATATCACCGAATCGGACTGTAGCTGTTAGATCAGTCTACACTTTCTGTGCAGCCTAATCTTGATCTAAAATGTCCGGAACAGTACATTGATTCAAATTCGCTGCCTTTGCATAAGCCCTTTATCTGCTAAACAAGTGAAAAATGAAACATTTAAGCCGATAGTAAAAATCCAAATTTTACTATTTCAGAGGTATTTTGGGGGGGGGGGGGGGAAGACATCTCCTTATCGGAATGTGTAGATCAAAGATCAGACTGCACGTTCTGTGCAGTCTTATCTTAATCTACACTGTGCGTAAAAAGGTCCTTGAGTCGCGTCTAGAAGCCCTAGGGTTAAGCAATTGTGCATTTTTTCCAGTACTTGATAACTTTGGGGATCCAAAAAGAGTAACAAAAGATATCTACGATAAAATGTTGAAATGGACAAACACTGAATTGGTCTTGTGGATTATTAACCCTTTCCCAAAACGATAAAATTTTAGCTTTGTCCAAATTGAAAGCGTTTGCAGACGACAAAATAAAGGTGAATAAAGAGAAAAATAAAATTGCTTTTTTACAGGGTAGGAAACCTTGTGGGGAATGGCGAAAATGCTGGTTTTTAAAAGTCTTCTATATATGGCGTGCAACACACGAAAAGGGGCCCTCGGACAATTGCGTTAAATGTTGTCCCGGATTAGCCTGCGCAGTCCGCGCAGGCTAATCCGGGACAGCACTTTATGACTACATAAGATTTTTTCATACAGTAGACTTTCGTGAAATAGAAAATCGTACAAAAACGGGGAGTAGCGTCTCGGATTGGTCACAGACTACACAGGCTGATCTGGGACGACACACTTTTACGCATATGTCTGAACGTCCCTTTTCGTGTGTTGCACGCCATATATGGTCGTTAAAAATCGGGATTCTGTTGTAAAGGATGAACCCTTTACCAAACCACAAATTTTGGACCCGTACAAATTTAAAGCATCTGCAGACGTCAAATCTGAAAGTGGTGCAAATGAACTGAAGTTCTCGGACAGGGTAGAAAACATCGTGAGAAAAGTAGAAAATGCTGGTTACCGGCATTTTCTACTTTTCCCACAATGTTTTCAAAAGGCTTCTAGTTTCAGGATCGTTAAAAGCCGGGATTGTGTGGTAAAAGATTGAGCTATTTCTTATGTAATTAATTATTCCATTATCAACCCGTGAGTTTTCGCGCCGTTGTTTAGCCCCATACCAAACTATCCCGTATTTTAACAACCGCAGGAAAAAAAAAAATAGAAAACATTGTAGGAAACGGAGAAAGTGCTGGTAACCGTCATTTTCTTCTTTTTCTTACAATGTTTTCTAACCTTTCAGAAACGACATCATTGGAGCCACATTTATTTTTACGTCTGCAATTGCCTTAATATGACATTATGAACGTATCTACAGTTTTGTTGTCCTGTAAAGAATTCATTTCTTCTTTCCAGCCCTATGGCCTGAAAAAACGGCGAGGTGGGGGCCCGCAGGGGGGGGGGGGGGGGGGGGGGGGGAAGCGACGGCCAGTACAATATACGATATCGCCAAAATAACTGATTTTTGGTCGGTGTTTGTATCATGAATTTGGTAGTATATATATAACTCTACTCAAATTTTTTATTACCTGACGCCGTAATTTTAGAACTGGTCCAAAGCCTCTGAAAATGCTGGTTATTAGAATTTTCTCTTTTTATTTACTCACAATGTTTTCAAAAGCCTTCTTCTTCAGGGTCTTGAAACTCAGGATCGTGTTCTGAAGGGTTTACTCCTAAAAACTTAATGACATAATAATTTTAGACTGGTCCGTATTGTAAATGTTTGCAGACGACAAGATACGATGCTACTCAAATGATGGGATTCGTCTTTGATGGGTTAAAAACATTGAGGGAAAAGGAGAAAGTACAGACTGCCAGTCAGTATGTTAACCCTTAGACTGCTAAGCGCGACTCACTGACCTTTTGCGGACAGTGTAGATCAAGATCAGACTGCACAGAACGTGCAGTCTGATCTTGAATCTACACTGTCCGATAAGGAGATATCCCCCCCCCCCCCAAAAAAAAAAAAAAGAAAATAAGTTTGAAATATCATTATTCGGATTTCTACTTTCGGTTTGAAAGTTCTATTGAACTTACTTAGCAGGATAAGAGCTGATTATATCTCGGCCGGCCTGCTCTTTAAGCCCAAAGGGGCTCACTCTTTGCCAGACGCAAATAAAATTTACACTTGTCTACATTTAAAGCCAACGAACTAATTCAAGCTTATATGATCAGGTTTATCTTTGAAAGGATATAAAACATTTTGGAAAGGGAGGGAAAAAAATGGTTACTAGCATTATTTTTTTTTTCAATTTTCCACGATTTCACAGTTTCTTTTCTCCGGGTGGTTAGAGCATGGGATTGTTCTGTAAAGGGTTATAGATAAAGTGCATTTTCGATCTCGCGTTTATGCCCGGGATTTACAGAGTGCATTGAAAGGTCTGTTAGGCAGAATTACCTTTCATTCCTTTGCAAAGTAAAAAATATGTTGATGGCAAACTGAAATAGATAAACGCATGAATAGAAAAATGAATTATGCTGAAGACATATGATGATGATGATGATGATCATGATGATGATGACGACGACCATCACAAAGATAAACCTCTCTTGCTGCATTACACGCAATCAAGAACGCGCGCGCGGATTGTTATTTGACCGAGCCAGAGCTCAAAGCCCTAACTCTTTACCAAACAACATTATGGACTTGTCCAAATCAAAAGCATTTGCAAACGATAATTTAGACAGGTCTTGAATGCCGGAATTCGTTAATGAAAGACTAGAAAACGTTATGAGAAAAGGAGAAAATGCTGGTAACCAGTTTTTTCCTCTTTTCCAACTATGTTCTCAAAAGCTCTCTTCTTCAAGTTCGTCAAAACTCGGGACTGTGTTGTAACGGGTTCACCTCTAGATTTCTAGCCATGTCCGTTTACACCGACCTACCTTTGAATTCACTTTTAACTTTTTACCACACAACCCCGAGTTTTAACGACCGTAAATAACAAAGCCTTTTAAAAACATTGTGGGAAAAGAAGAAAATGCTGGAAACCAGCATTTTCTTCTTTTCCCACAATGTTTCTATCCTCCCAAAGACGAATCCATCTTTTGAGCTATATTTAATTTGTCACTTGAATAATCTTTCAATCTGGACGGGTCATTTTTTTTTTTTTTTTTTTCGTTTGTTAAAGACTTAAAGTGACAATATACAGATCAAGTTGCTTAATTTTGACCGTGTAGATCAAATTAAGACTGCACAGGCTGTGCAGTTTGCGCTTTAATGACTGTAATTGGACAATTTATCTTTTTGGCATAGCAATTTTGTTTTCCTCTTTGCTTTTCGCCACCCATTTGGTACATATGCTTGTCTGTCTTAAGTTTAGAGCCATTCTAACCCTTTTAGCACACTATCCCGCCTTTAAACGACACTGGGGGAAAATAAAAACTTTTGAAGACATTTTAGAAAAAGGAGAAAATGCTTACAACCAGCATTTTTCTTCTTTTCCATTATTGTTTTCCATCCTTCCAAAAACAAACTTAAATTTTTGAGTCGCTCTATTTCGTCATCTTGCAAATACTTTTAATTTGGACAAATCTAAAGTTTTGTCGTTTGGTAAAGGGTTAAACAAAAACATAACGGCGTCCAGCGCAGCAGAAAGAGAAAAAACTCGCAAAAAGGGACTTTTTACGCCCCTTCAGTTGACAGCTTTGAAAACCTTTGTGGCAAAAGGCAAAATTACCTTTACAACGTTATTCATTATCATTAAATTTCCCCTAACCCAATTTCCTTAAATTTCTAGTTCTTCGGGCGTTGTGTAACAGTCTGGGGGTTGGTTTTAAATTTAGCCTGGGCAGAAATGGATTAAATTATGCAAAAAAATGTCCGTTACGATGTGGCAGAAAAAAAAAAGGTTATTGCGAAGTAATATTTCAGTCGACCATACACAGTCTACAAGCGATATACATAGCGATATATGGTGCAATCTGGAGTGCCTCCAAAAAGTCCCGATATCTAACTTCAGTGTGTTCAGCTCGGTTACCCCTCCTGTTACAAACTTACTGCAGATGACTTTTGAAATCATCTTTGTAAAATAAGAAGTACCGATATGAGTTAAGGTTGAATCAATGCATATGCATGAAAACATTGTGGCAAAAGATGAAATTGCTCGGAACGAGCAATTTCACATTTAACCACAATGTTTTCACAAACTCGTCTGCTGCAAGGCGGAAAAAGGTCGTCTGCAGGCGGGAAATGTGTTAAAGTAGAATGTATACAGATACATTGTTACCGATCCGAGTGGATTAACCGTGGATTAACGATCACGAATTTATAGTAGATTACGAAGACCCTTAGTTACATGGACACTTAGATTTAGAGATTTGTATCGTTTTAAATTTGATCTTATCTTAAAGTATCTGTTATTTTGTTTCGCACTATGGATTATAACGTACTTTACAAGATGGGCATCAGGTAATATTAACGAGATGTTTGATATTTCGATTAGAATAGTTACAGTTATAAATAGTCTAAATATCATTGTTTTGATATCATATTCCCGCTTCATCATAAATCGGCTTTAACCGTTAAGTTTTGGATATTTGATACCAGGGGTTGCATGTTGGATCCAGGCCAGCTTCGAAAATGCCCTTGGTTTTTTGGTAAACAGGAGGCTTCTAGTATGGAGACAAGGGATCAGATTTCACATTCATTGCTGTCTGATCTTGATCTGCATTCTCAAATAAATAAATAAGCCATGCTCTGTGAAAAATTCACTTAAGGCATCTCCGCCATGCACTTTACCAAGCAAGTCATCACAGTATTGAGCCTGGGTTCCAGCCCTATCATTTTTTTCCTTCATACATTCGGACGTTAGTTTGTAATTTTTGATAATGTAACGTCCGAATATAACAAAAAAAAAAAATTGATCGGACTGTGACCAGGGTCCGTATTCACCAACCATTCTTTAAGAACGTTCTTAGTCTTATTCTTCAAACTTTTCTACATTTGAAAGTATCACAACTTCTGATTGGCTAAACCATTTGGTTTAGCCAATCAGAAGTTGTGTTACTTTCAAATGTAGAAAATCTTGGAGAATAAGACTAAGAATATTCTTAAGAATGGCTGGTGAATACGGATCCAGGCTACACAGTATTATACATCTCCGTAAAGTCTGCTTTGTATAACAACCTACAGAATCATGAGGTACGCTGGTCCTTTGGCAAGCAGAAAATTGACCAAAAGCAAAAAGCTTCGGTCCAGGTCAGCCTGCGCGTACTGCGCAGGCTGACCCGGGTCGATACTTTTTGCAAATGCATTAAGATCCCCTTTTCACAGAGCATGGCTCAAATAATTAAAAATTTCCAGTGTTAGTGTAGATTCCATATTAGACTGTACATTCTATTCAGTATGATCTTGCTTGACACTACCCGTAAAAAAAAACAGGGATGCTGCGTGGCTCAGTGGTAAAGTGCAGGACTCGTGACCTGGAGACTCCAGGTTCGAGACTCGCTGGATTGACTGGGTTTTCGCGGGAGTGTCCTTCGGCAAGACACTTCGAAGCACTAGCCTAGAACTGGTGGAACCCAGGAAATACATGAATATGTGAGCTGTCGCCGTGAAATGACTGAATTAATGTTGAAAGCGGCTTAAATCACCGTTCAACTAATCAATCAACCGTAAATAAAAAAAAAACAAGATTCTGATGTCGGTGTCCAAAGGGGACTTATATGTACGATATAGCTGGATTTCCTTTTCGTTATATACTTTAGGATATTTTAAGCAATACTGAGGCAAGTGGATCCAAATTAAAGGCCTGTATTCCACCAACCATTCTTATATCATTCCCAGTTTACATCTGAAGAATTTTCTTAATTCCAAAGTACAGTAACACAATTTACTAATTGGCTAAACAAAACTGCATAGCCAATCAGAAATTGTGTTTTTTATTTTTTTAATTTTTGAAATAGACGAAGAAAACTATTAAAAATGGTTCGTTGAATACGGATCCACATTGGACACACACGGCGTTTTTAAGATAAACAGACGTGTTAAACTTTGGGTTTAGGATCATGGAATCACTGACAGGCTTCTGTCACACCTCTAGCATCTGCGCTAGTTGAATTGTTTTCAGTAGTCATATTACTTAAGGACTATCACCCCTTAGCATTATGGAAATTAGAAATAAAGATCATTGTCTCTTTGCAATCTTTCACAAGTCGTCCTCTATCCCTGTGTGTCTTCTCATTCTGTCACTGTCTCCCTGTTTGAGTGCATGTCTGTCTGTCTGTCTGAGTATTGATATTTATAGACTTGATACTGTTCGCTTAAAAATTCATGACAAGAAAGAGTATGGAATATTGATGACACCAATATGAATATTTTATGATACCAATATGGTATCATTAAATCCGGACATAAGTTCACTAGAGGATGCTGCATAGATCGATAAATACAATTAACTCTTAACACAATTTTGCGGTTTCAACGACATTGAGGGAAAGGGTTTTTGAAAACATCGTGGGAAAAGGAGAAAATGCTGGTAACCAGCATCTTTTCCTTTTCCCGCAATGCTTTCCTCCCTTTCACAGATAAGTTCCAACATCTCAGCCGCCGTCAGTTCGTCGTTCGCAAATGCTTTCAATTTGGACAAATCTAAAACTTTGACGTCTAGTAAAGAGCTAAGCACAGAAGACAGACGAAAACATTTACCTAAGCATTTGGTCACAATTCGATCAATTTTCCATGCTGTGTATAAAAAAAAACGAACACCACCTGAGTTTCCCCCTTGTATAATGTGCTAATCGAGTTTCCCTTTTTTTGCAGGAAGCCATACGAAAATGGGGTCCAAGGTGGAACCCTACTTCATCTTGACAGCTGAAAAGCTTGCCAATCCGAAAGAGTATGTAAATTTGCATTCTGACAAAACCCCACCTATAACACCTGCTCCATCCGGCGCATTTTCTAGTCTGGTTGAGGAAGAGGCACTCCTTAAGAAAAGTAAACGTAAAGCCAAGTTTATAAAATATAAGATCCCAGTGAAGGAAGTTCGTAAAAAGGTTAACTTAACCCGAAAAATGGAACTCATTAAACAGAAGTTAGAGAAATCGCGCGAAAGATTTAACTCGAAAAAAAGAGCCGAAACTGATCCGGATCTTAAATGTGAGCCTGGTGTAGTCAGTAACACAGATACATCGGAGTTGCCGTATAAAATGGACAGATCTGTATCGGATCTGACACCAACGGTAAAGGAGAAAGAAAAGCAAGATGGTGCTACTCCATATGTGTATTTTGTAGTATCTGAAGAACAGCTTAGGGACTCATATGATAGTGTCACACTTGAAACAGGGGAGAAAATAAAAAGTAAAAGTGCTGATAAACGAAGGCGTGTAAGAATAGTGGAAGAAAATAGACTGAAAATGAAAGAGAAGAAGGGTGCGGCTAAGATGCAAGGACTTGCACGAGAAATAGGTTTGAAATCAGATATAGATTCGAAACCTGAATCTAGACAAGATCCTAGACCACCAACACGACAGCCCTCAGTAAATCAGATAGTTTTTCCAGGTGCTGCATATGAAGAGTCAAGCCCAAAGCGTAAACCCAATGTTCACGTGATACATAGCCCACCAAGAATACCACCGGGAACCCCGGCAACAACCTGGGCTTTTAGTGCTTCGGATCCGGATGAAAATATCCCACGAAAACCATTCTTGTCAGGACCCCTATATGCTGGAAAAGCAAAGATAGACAGTCCGCAGGCTTCACCCATGTTTGGGCTGCCAGAGATACCGGCAGATCAGAAACGAAAGGCCCTGGGACTTGCTACTAGATTTGAAGAGTTCGCATATAGTAGTAAACCTCAGTCTAGTCAGAATAAGAGAAAAGTCACATTTGCCGACTCTCTACCAGTCATTAAAGGTAGCGGATTTGTTCTTGAAAGTAGAAATGAGATAGATATGGATCCACCATCTTTGGGACCTAGAGCGGTGACGATGGGAAGTATAACATTGCCGTCTGAGAGGGTAGATAAACAGTCAATGTGTCAAAAATACCTCCTAGGTGAGAATATGTCCACCGCTAGGGCTACAAGGAAAAACGGTGTACCCCTACCCTTGCCAAAAATAGACATTGTGTCGAACGTGTATGACGAAATGATTATCAAAATGATCCAGGAGTATCTTCAAGATTCTAACACCCCGTCACGTCAATCTTATTTAGCCAAAGAACTTTTAGTGCACTTACAAAAACACAGTGAGACAATGAAAGAAATCAACGTTCCGAACTTAAAAAAGGTAAAAAATAGGCCAGAGTTTGTCAAACAAACTAGTCTTAAACTCCGATCCATGCTTAGAGTACCACCAAATACTGCTGAAGGATCAGCGATCAAAACTTTAAGTACTACAGGCGATTCCGCTGAAAAGCCAACGAACGATGTAAAGGAGACGAATGAGGTCGCCGAAAAAGACAAAGAAGAACCCAGACAAAAATCGGCAGACAAAAAGACCCCTGATAAAATGGAAACCATACCGTTTGTTCAAATTACATTCAAAAACAAAGAAGAGAATCAAGCACATCACTTCCCAACACCCGACCAACTTCCTGACATGCCTGATGAAGAAATAGTTCTCCCTAGATCATCGGAAGGTATACGTGAGACACATACATCTCAGAGTGACAGAAAATCCAGGCCTGTACTAACTCCGGTAACACCAGTTTCATTTCAAATGGCCCCACCAGGTCTAAGTAAGGAAGACACTAATCTTTCCATACAGCTAAAGGCATAACGTCTTCCATATACACCATAGAAAATTAGAGATATTCATTGCATTAAATAAAGTGACTTCTTGCCTGTTGAGAACGATCGTACTATTTATAAAACAATGGATTCTCGTGAAACAGTGCTAGTGTCAAAAATTTTGGATTAAATTGCTATGAATTAATGATGAACATGAACACCAAATATCATTGTATTATTACCGTTGATAATAGGGAGGGGAAAAACTTTCAGAATCTTATGCCAAAATAGCTAGCTCGTGACATCCTGAAAACAAGCAGCTGCAGACGACTTACAAAACTATTCTACTAAAATATGGATCATCCACATGAAATACAAAACGAAATGAATGATAGGTGTACAAAACAACATGAATGATAGGTGTACAAAACAATATGAATGATAGGCGTATAAAACAACATGAATGATACATGTAGGTGTACAAAACAATATGACGCTTATGTGGCGAAAATAACATTGGTCGTTACGAACAATGACTGCTGTTGTTGCAAGTATTTTTCTCTAATATGAGCCATTTGAATAGTAATAATAAAAATAACAATCAAACTTACAGTAGACGAAGCGAAATCACTCATCGGAAATGAATACTTTAAAAGAAATCCAGGGTTTTTTAAGAATAGCTATAAGACATGTCTCTTTTAACAACTTAGGTATTTAAATATTTCAGTGTCGTTGTCTGCTCTTGGACTGTGGAACATAGCCTTCGACTAGTCAAACGTATTACACAAACTGGTGGTAACATGCTAGTTTTAATTTGCTCCTCTTCAGGGAAATGTTTACAGCCAAACTTAGAAAAATACCCTTACATCAAAATGATAAATCCTTTAGAACTAGATATACTTAGTTCATGCTAAAAAAAGAAAAAAGTCTGTTGCGTGGTACCTCGATTAAAACATTACAAACAACAGACACTTTTTTTCCTGTTGCAGCGGAACAAATTTTGCCACAACGTTTTCAAAATTGGTCTGCTACAAATCGATGTTTTTTTTCTTTTTCAAGACGGCACAAGAGCACAAGCATACTATATACTTATGAAACTTTTCAAAATAACAATCGTTTCTCACTACTGTATTTATTTCACTATGGTGTTCATTTTCCTTTGAAAACATACAGATGTCACTGGTTATATATAAGCATGGCTCTAGCAAAAGGGGTTTAATGCATTTCCGTGATGTATTATACAAATCAAGTCATCACATTATAATGGATCCATAAAATTTATTTAGTCTAACAACCGACTGCATCTAGAGGTAGAATTGTCCTCGGACATGTAGAAAATCTATCAATAGATCTAGAGAAAAGATCCACCCAGATCAACCTGCGCAGACTGCGCAGGTTAACGTGGGTCGAAACTTTTTTGCAGATGTATTTAAGCCCCTTTTCACAGAACATTAAGCATTACAAACCATTTCATGTCTTACTGATAAATTTTTGGAGTCTTACACGGGACAAACCATCACTAGCCCTTCCAGCGCCAGATTATAAACTCAACCTCTTTCAACAACTAAAAGGACAACCCACTGAAACTGGGGAAAAATTAAGAGATTTTGCCGGAATCTTTCCAAAATGCGTCAGTTTGAGGACAAGAAGAAGACGGTTAAATGAAAACAGACAGATTTCATTTAGATCTATATATACAATTTTTAAGTGTATATATTAATATATTTCTTCCTACCTAATTAACGAAACAAATAACCTGAAGAAATTTCATTTGATCTTTTTAAGGACAATTTCGGCACTTTGTCTCTCAAAAGTTGTTTCACTGCTTTAGATATCTTCCTCGCTTCCCCATTCAACATGCAGCTGTATGAAATCATGGGTTCTATGGAAGGTTAAGTTTCTGTCACAGAAACAAAGTTGTTCCCCTTTTTGAAAGAGGCGAAAGATGTAAGGGCGGCGAAAGATGAAAAGTTCATAATACAGTAAAACGAGGATGTGTCTCGTTTAACCCTCACGGACCTTTTGCGGACAGTGTAGATCAAGATCAGACTGCACGTTCTGTGCAGTCTGATCTTGGATCAACACTATCCGATAAGATGTTTCCCCAACCCCCTATAACTTTGAAATACCAACATTTTGTTTTTATCATCACCTTGAAAGTTTCATTTAAGTTATATAGCAGGATAAGGGTTAAATACGGAATTCCATTTTCGCCACATTATACACGTAGGTCGCATTTTAAAACAACAACCTGGTAACGGCAGTTTGGTAATTATTGCATAGTCATATTCCAAAAAAAAAAAAATAAATAAATGGAAGTAAGCAAGCTCCATAATCAGTTTTATGAAAAGGGTGAACTGGAGTGAAATGAAAGAACACAACGAAAAATACAGAAAATAAGGGAACGGGTAGAAAAGGAGCGAAAGGGTAAAGAAGGAAATGTAAGAGGATTTCTTTTTTCTGTTGGTTTAATTTCGGCGTTTTCTTGGAGATATTGATAACATTTTCTTTTTCACTTTTCTTTTCTATTTAGGGTATTGTCTTAACGTTTTATACATGTGCATGTATGTTACTTTCATTGTTGGTTATCGCAAAGAGCCTTTGCATATGCTTATATCTTTTTTGATTTTTTTAAAGGAAAATTTGATTCTATTTATAGAATGATTTCAGACGTGCTATCAAATACATTGTTGACTCCCTACCATTAGAGTTCTTTTGTTTTCCTAACACTGTGACCCTTTCAGCCCCAAACGTATAATTGGGGGCTTTTATGGAAGCCATTAATCATCAACAGACTGGTCTTGCAGTCTGATCTTTTATCTATACTATTTGTTTGTTTATTCGCGCCTATAACATAAACTCATTCAGGATCTTACATTAGTTTACATTTGAGATAAAAAGAAAAAATTCTTTTTAAATTCGCACAGAAAAAATGTTATTAAGCGAACTTTGGGCGAGCTTAATAACGTTTTTCTAGTAGGCTAGCGGTTTATAAGAATTTAATCTCAATAGCCAATGAATGTCAGATTCTTTACAATTGTCACATATGTTTCTCGAGGGGAAAAAAAAGTAGATCTAGATCTATAACGATATGATCTAGATCTTTATGCGAAATCTACATGTATACTCATGAATGAGACCTATTCACTGCTTTGAAAGGAGTGTGCGTTCGCAATGAAATTGTTTCAAAGAAACTCACATATAGCTATACTTAAATTTAAATCTTAACACCTCCATCTTTACCATTATATTTTTGTTTTGACAGTTGAATAAACAAGAAAATTGTTGGTAGGCCTGTAATGCTTTTCACAAATGACGTCACACAGTGATACTCTGACGTCAAGCTATCTTATCTCAAATGTGTTTAAGAAAAAAAAAAGTAAAGGAACATAATACGCTCAGAACAAAAGAGGTTATGCGATAAAAAAGACATTCTCTTCCTCTAGGTGGCATTTTTCAAATACTTAGGCTACCTATCTAATATGGGCATTTTGGGTACAGAACCGGACTACTTTTCAAGGCGGCAATCAGTGAAGCGAATTTCAAAATAAGATATACGTTTACTCACTAAAATCTACTTTGTAGGATTCATCCAGCCATGGTTAGATGGCATATAACCTATGCACCAGCCATTTATGAACATAGCCCCTGTATTGATAAGCTTTGAAAAAAGCCCCGGTATAGGCCTATGCCCTGACAAGATGGGGACCTTATTTTTGCTGTAAATCTGTTGCACAAATCTCGGCTTGCTATTTCAGCGTCAATTTACGCGCGACGTATTAATATTTATCCTGTATAGTATAGTAATGCGTCATAGCAGACAGGTCTAATCTTCGAAGAATGTTGACATGCGCAGACAACGGCCAAAAATATCTTTCCGAGTCTCAGGAGACTGTACTTTCAGACAAAGAAATACGTCGTATATATTAGGCGCTGAAAGAGTAGGCCTACTTAATTTTCCGTATACAAAGACTACTTTCCTGAGCCCCCTCTTCTATTATCCTCCCCGCTTTTCGATCCCTTTTACTACACAAGGAAGATAGAGATTCAAACATCTTATTGCTCGCACAGTCGACTTTGAGAGAAAGGGTTCGTCCGAGATTCAATCATTCTTTAGAAATGTAAAATCTGTTGAACTCTCTCAGCGCAATGTATAATAACACAGCCATGCTCTGGCAAAAGGGTGCTTAATGCATCTCCGTGGTGCATCGTACCCAGCATTTCATCACAAAATTATACATTTCTTAAATCCGTTTTGTATGACAGCCTACTAAATTCGTGGTGCATAATACCAAGCAAGTCTTTATATATTTATAAAATTCATAAAATCCATTTAGTCCAACAATTGACTGAATTTGAGGTACACTGGTCCTTTGACTTGCAAAAATTGACCGAAAGCAAAAAGTTTGGACCCAGGTCAGCCTGCGCGGACTCGATACTTTTTGCAAATGAATTAAACCCCCTTTTCACAAAGCATGGCCCATTAACTATTATAAACTCATTTTCATTCGAGGTCTTGAAATGCAATCCACTTAAACTCAGATAGCTTTTACTTTAGAGGCTTGACTAAACAAGCTGACGGTATAGATCCAGTACCAGACGGTACGTTCTGTGCAATCTGATCTTCTTATGCTGTCCACGAAGTCCCTGTTTTAGCCGCTGAAAGGTTTGATTTGCCATAAAGCCGTAAGCCGTTCACCCATTTAGTATAGTATTATACGGACAAATTTTGAAACTTTTACTTATGAAACTAGGGCCCAAACAGAACAGAAAAGGATAATATCGTTTTCCCACAATATGGAAAACATCGAGCAAAGGAGCAAACACTTGTGACGAGCAGTTACTCGCCACAATGTTTTCCAAAATCTGTCACCTGCGTTAAGTATGATAAGCAGAAAATACCTGTAAAATACAAAGGGGAACGTTTAGAGATTAAAATCTTTAATATGGCCTTTTGAAAAAGAAGGAAAACTTTGTGAAAGCTCTTTCACCAACTGATATAGTGTCGTAAGGTCAGCAATTAGTTACACATTAGACAATCTTCATTAATGAACCGTGCCTAATTATAATTATGTATATGTTTGTAATAAGATACCTTCTTCGTGTTGTACATTTGAATTAGCCGAGCCCGGATGCTTTGTCAGTGAATAACATGAGCTAGTAAGCCAGTGGTCGCGAGTTCGATTTCGTGATCGGACAAGCCATTTCTTCGATGATTGCTGATGGTCATTGTACACGAATCCTGTCGTCTGTTATTTCAAAACATTGTTTGGGCGATCTAAAAAGGCAGTCAGCTGCATGGATAGAATGTTGTGCAAAAGAAAAAGAAACCCCAGGAACGCGTGGATAGGTGCACTGACCGTGGATAGGTTCCGAGTTCGAATCCTTCGGTGAGCGGCGTCAGCCTTTGGAACTACCTACACCATGTCGCGGGTACTTTCTTGGAAGCAATCAAGTAGCGAGATTGATCCAAGTTTTACGAATTTGTTTCCCAAAAAGATGCAAACTATATGAGCGACGCTCTGGCAAAAGGGGGCTTACTGCATCTCCGTCATACATTATACTATGCAAATCATCACATAATTATGCTTTTTTTTTTAATATCCATTTTGTCTAACAACCGTCCGAATCATGAGAAACACCGATCCTTTGACATGCAAAAAAAAAAAAATGACCAGAAGCAAAAAGTTTCGACTCAGGTCAGCCTGCGCGGACTGCGCAGGCTGACCTGAGCCGATACTTTTTGCAAATGCAATTAGCTCTCTTTTCTCAGAGCATGGCTCATATGTATCTTCACGCCCTTAATCCTTTCAATGCCAAGCACATGACCTCGGCCCATCTTGACGGGCTAAACTACAATCCAACGTAACTTACAAATGAGTCATGCTCTGGCAAAAAGGGGCTTAGTGCATCTCCGTAATGCATAATACCAATCAAGCAATCAGATACTTGTGGATCAACAGTAGCCACTTATTGTAACAACCGATCTAACCACGAAGCAGCCTGGTCCTTGGACAAACAAAAAATTGACCAATAGCGAAGGATTGCGGACTGCGCAGGCTGACCTGAGTCGATACTGTTCGCAGATGCATTAGGCTCCCTTTTCACAGAGCGCGGCTCAAATATTTTTTATCATAATTATAGGCTTGACTGAACAAGCGGCAGGTATAGATCAAAGATCAGACTGCACGTTCTATGCACCCTGATCTTGATCTATGCGGTCCGAAAAATTGCCTATTGCACTGAGAGGGTTAATTCACAGCGTATTCTGTTCATCGGCTGAGCCCCGATAGTTCAGTCGGTGGCGTACAGGCCTTGAGAACAGGGGGTCGCTGGTTCGATCCCCGGCTCCTCAGCCAATTTCTTTCCGATTGATGATAGTCATTGCGACAGGATTAATTCCTCTCTCACCTCTGACCATTGTTTCGACGATGGTTATGTGTGAAAACAGCCTGTGGCTTAGAAAGAATATTGTGCTCAGTAATAGTAAAAGAAACTCCTGGAAAGTATGGATAGGTGCACAGGCCGCCGCGATATAATTGAAACAATGTTGAAAACGGCGTTAAGCACTATACAATCAACCACAGTGTTTTTTTTTTTGTGTCACTGGTGTCCATCATGGTAAATCCATCAACCTAAAAGTTAAACATGCAAAACATACGCCAAATCCGATTTTACTGACACATAAATCGGTTTGATCTGGTAGATCTAAATGTTTGTGTACATATACAGAGGGGCCTAGCCAGCAATGTCGTGAAGATGAAGCCCATTCGTAAGGAGTTTGCAGTTTGATCACGCCTTCGAGCCTTTTCGTCCTCATGGCGTTTTTTTTTCATAGCATACTCGCAAAATGGATGCTGAAGCCCGGGATATCAGGTTTCTGTCTTTCTACGCGCCTGATACCAGTACATATGTGGTGTCACCATTTAAATTGCACAAAATGACCCCCACAATATAGTCTGCGTCAACCAGTTGCTTCGATACATGTCATACAATGACAGCACATAATCCTGATGAGTCTGATAATCTAAAGCTGGAGTATCCTTCTCTACTTCTTGTGTAATGCTGCATCCAGATTCTCAAGCTTTCTTGAAGAGCTCTGCCGTACACGCGGACCTAGAATTAGTCTGGTACCCCGCCGTACTACAAGAGTACGTCAGGCAAAGCGCAATAATGGCGGCCCCCCATTGGCAATATGCAGAGGAGACGGGATATTGTTATTTCACATGATCAAATCGGATCATAGGCTGAATTCAAAACAGATCGCTTGCAATAAAGTCATGACAGTGAGTTTTTCTACATGTCTATCTTATTTAGCGAGAAAAACTACATATCAGAAATGCCTTAAGTATCCGAAATGTCAATGGACCTATATAACGTCCGAAAACAGGGTTACTTTTAAAATGATTCCTTGTCGAATTTATATTTATACCATACCCCAACAGCACGTTTTAGATTAGGTCATGTATTTTTTTGTACAAAATTGATCTCATTTTATTAACTGATCAAACTGGATCACATGAAATTGGGAAAAACGGGGAAGCATGTAGTGATACGCTTGAGGACACCTAGGAGGCCGCCATTATTGCGCTTTGCCTGACCCGATAACGTAGTGGTAGGGGCAAGTAATCCAGACTAACCTAGAATGTGCCAAACGTGCTCGACTGGGGGACAAGTCGAGAACATGATCGTGCAGGCTGTGGTAGACCTTAACTGTTTACCACACAATCCCGACTTTTAACGACTGTGAAAAAGAAAGCTTTTGAAAACATTGTGAGAAAAGGAGAAAATGCTGGTAACCAGCATTTTCTCCTTTTCCCGCAATGTTTTCTACCTTATTAAAGACAAATTCCACTATCTGAGCCACATTTAAATTGTCGTCTGCAAATGCCTTCAGTTTGGACAAGACAAAAATTTTGTCGTTTGGTAAAGAGTTAAGGAAAATGTACAACTCCGGGGAACTTCTTTGAGCATTATGCTTCTCTAACTCTTTACCATATAGCAAATATGTAGACGCGTTCAAATTCAAAGCATTTGCAGACGAAAAACTAAATGCAGCTCAAACTGCGGAAGTCGTCGTTGAAAGGGTTGAAAACATTGTTGGAAAAGGAGAAAATGCTGGTTTACAGCATTTTCTCATTTTTCCACAATGTTTTGAAAAGGCTTCTTCTCTCAGGGTCGTTAAAACTCGGCACTGTGTGGTAAAGAGTTATTTGAAATGATGTATGGGCGAGCCAGTATTTCTATGCGTTAAAGGTAAGGGAAACAACTCTTATAGTCCCACCCAGTTTATAATAGAGAGTAGTCTAAAAGAGGATGTCGTTAGTCGCACGTGCTTCATGTTTACCTTGAATTCTGACGTCTGCTATTTTGTGTTTTAGTTTATTATAGCGCACTTAAAAATGCATTCCTTGGTGGGTTTTTTTTTTTTCTTTTTTTTAACTATCTTAAATAAACAACGATACTGTCATGGCGTTTGAAAGCCCCAAAGGGCAAATCGAAAGAAAACAACAACAACAACAACATTAGTTCGGAGAGCCGAAGTTAGCAAACGCACTCATCGCAACTCGGCCGATTCGTTACCTACGTCTAACCTCGTCTGTGCCAAAAGGGGTCCGTTTTTTGAAATACTGGCAGTACCATGATCTTAAACATGGCGGCGCCCATATAAAGCGATTAGCAACGGCAACATCAGCCACTGTGATGAGCAACCGGTCGCTGAAAAACACAGACCTACGGAATTGATAGACAAAGTCAGAAAATAAATGTACAAACTATTTTTCAACGGAAATGTATTTAGAAAGATTCTGATAGAAAATTGTGACTAGTGTTTTCTTTTTCTAAATGGAGTATCACGATTTAAGAGCGGTAAAGCGGTGTATTTCCAGCGAAGAAATGTTTTGTGTAGGTACATATGGAGCTACATGATACAGCAGAGGCGTTGTCTGCGCATGTCATATTCTTCGAAGATTCGACCTGTCTTATATGACGCATCACCCATCCCCCGTATACCGGGGAAAAGTAGGGCTTATATTGAAGCTATTAGCCTATTACCAAAGCATGTAGGGGCTGTTTTAATAAATAGTCGGTGCATAGGTTACATGTTAGCCGATCATAGCTGAATGAATGGTACTAGGTAGCGTTTTATTAAGTAAACGTTTATTTTATTTGAAATTCAAAGTCACGGTTGTTGTTTTGAAAAATTACTCCGCTTTTGTACCCAGGATGCCCAAATTAGATAGATGTGTGTTTGTAGAATGCCATCTAGCGGGAGATAATGACAGCAGAGGGACTTGATCAAGGGATCACCCGAGGTTTGGACGAATGTGGCCAAACAATGTATTGAAGAAAACGAGCAACTAGTTTGGCTTTTCTCTGAAAAAATAACGTTAAATACAACGACAAATGCAGTTGCATGGAAACCGAAAAACATTCGACAAAGAAAAAATATGTTTTAACCCTTAGGCTGATAAGCGCATCTCAGTGAGGTTTCGCGGCCAGTGTCGATTAAGATCATAATGCGCAGAAAGCGCAGTCTGATCTTGAATCTATAACGTCCAATAAAGAGATTCCCCCCCCCCCCCCAAAAAAAAAAACATTAATAATAAGACTGTAATACAGTACTTGGATTTTTTTATTATATGGATGGCAAGCTTCATTTAAGGGTTATAAAGATCCATGAAGACAATCAAAACCCGACCAAGAATTAGTCGGTAGAAGGTTATAACTACTAATCCTTTTTACTTTTCAGATTCTGAGTAAAAAAAAATCTACCCTGCATTTTAAAATTCAAGGGAAGTTTCTTTTTCAGATTTTGAGGCCGGAATGGAATGTTAGCTGCTTTTACGAACAGTATGGATCAAGATTAAAATATGCAGACCTACCAGTCTGGTCGTGTATCTAACCTGGCCGATCTTTTGTGATGTGTTATGATCTATAATACCATTGAAATATGAATATCCGGGTCTTTTTAGCAAATCTTTTGTTTCATAAAAATGGGTACACGGAAAAAGGATAGTTACATCTGTTAAACAAATTAGTGCCGATTCAGTCAATTAAAGTCATTATCTGAACTTTTTTCCCAACAGCCAACAATGGAAAAACATACACATGTGGAATAGTGAGAGGAACTTTAGCGTAACCCTTTACCTAACAATCTCTTGTTATCAGAACAGAGCTTAACGTCTATTGATCGACTGGTCACCACCAAAAATATTCATTTTAAATTGTTCACTTATGCACTTCTTTAACCCTTAGCACAGAACGTGCAGTCTGATCTTTGATCTACCCTGTCCGATAAGGAAATATTTTTCTCAAAAAAAAAAGAGTTTGAAATGGCATTATTCAGGTTTTTGGCCTGGGCTTGGCTTGCCAAGCCCAAGGCCATAGGAATCGTATACCAAAATTTCAACCCCCATCCAAGCATTTACGGAAAAAACCCGAGTCAGCATTTACGGAAAAACCCGAGTAAAAGTGAAATGTACCGCCCGCAATCCATCTCACTACGCTGAAGGAAACGACCCCTTCAAATAATAAAATATTTCGATTTGAACATCACAGTTAGGTTTAATTTAACAACAAACTTTGATAGATGTGCGCTTTTAATCGTACGAAAGTGTTGACTGAGAATTTGGGGCCCTCGTGAGGTTATTCATAATTGCAAATTCGTGCGCTTAACAGTGAAAGAAACAATTAGCAAACCTTGGGTGATCGTTGATCAAATGTTTTGATG
Source organism: Tridacna gigas (assembly GCA_945859785.2). Lineage (NCBI taxonomy): Eukaryota > Metazoa > Mollusca > Bivalvia > Cardiida > Cardiidae > Tridacna > Tridacna gigas. Next base: position 37,915,222 of record OX244029.2, read on the forward strand.
TAGGTACGCAATCGACCGAGTTGTGACGAGTGCTGTTGCCGAGCACTAATCGGGATCGTTCGTTTATCCTTTTTCTACACATCATGTGAATGACAAATTATGATAGCGTATTTTACACAGACGATGTGCTTTTTCTCTGAAAAAGGTGTCTCAAAACCTCGGCAAGATTTTAATTTTTGTAGAATTACTGTGCACCTCGTGTCTGAAGTTATAAGTATGTATTTGATTGGTATATATGCCTTATTTCTTCCTTACAGAATTGTCCAGATATGACATCTCGGCCCATAACCATTTCGACCCATAGCAAACTCGGAGCATACAATACCAAATATGTATTAAAGTTTGTAACATGAGCCATTGAAAACCAGTTAATCTTTAAAAAACGATGAAATTTTATACTTGTCTAAATTGAAAACATTTGCGAACAGCAAGTTAGATTTAGCTGAAATGTCGGTTATTGGCTGTGAAAGTGGAGAAAACCTTGTAGGAAACAAGAGAGCATTTTTTTTCTTTTCCCAAAAGGTTTTCATGGGGCTATTTCCTTGGAGACCTTAAAACTCGAGAATATGTGGTCAAGAGTTTAGTAACTGGTGGGCGTTTTATATCGAAGATCAGACTTGACATTCAGTGCAATCTGATCTTGATCTCCATAGTTATTTAGGCTGACCTGGGTCGAAACTTTGTTTTTGGCAAATTTTCTGCATGTCAAAGGACCAGTGTACCTCATGATTCAGTCGGTTGTTCAACAAAATGGATTTTATGGATCCATAAATATACGACGGCTCGTTTGGAATGATATATCACGGAGATGCAATAAACCCCCTTTTGCCAGAGCATGGCTCATTTGTGTTTTCCATAATCACAACCAGGAGCTCTTCAAATTTATCAATCCTAGATGACTTTACTCAGATGAGAGCTTTAGGTCCAATGGCCCTCTTGTTAAAAAAAATCGGCTTTCCAACTTGGTTGATCATGGCAACTTAGAGATTCCATAGACTTTCAATGCAAAAATTGAAAACTGGCATTTACAGCAGACATTTTGCCAAAACTTTTATAGAAATGTACCTTGAGCAGTCTTGTATCCTCCATATTATTTTAATCAACTGGTAGTCTTTATCTCATCTGTTTACGAAGAAAACGTCATGCTATTGTCAAAGCCTATGCGTCATTGTCGTCGTGCAAAAGGGGTACCAATATAAAAGGCAGGTAACCATCAAAATGTTTTTGACACAGTTACGCCTTTTTTTTATTGCTTTAAATTTTCAGAACCTTTGACATTTTATCATATCTGTCATTAATGAAGATACTTACTTCAAACTTGAAATTTCATTAACTATTAAAAGGGGAATTTATATCAGTACAACAGATGTAGGTAACCACCAAAATATTTTTGCCCCTTTTTCGACTGAACTTTTAGCTCAGCTGTTTTTAGAGACATGGTATTTTCATGGCCCTAGTATCATCATCTTCGTCGTTTGTGTCGTCGTCATGCAAAATATTTGACATTTTACAATATCTTTGGTATTACTGAAAATGTTTACATAAAACCCGGACAAGTTGTTAACTATCAAAAGGGAAACGTAACCAATAAGGGTAATAACTATCAAGTTATGCCCCTTTTTCAACTTTGTGTTTTCACAGAAAATCAACCGAGCATTGGCGCCCGAATGCGGACGTCTTTTTATTTGTTGCCATAGAAACCAAAACTTAAAAAGAAATACGTAAAAAATTGTCTTCTCAGACAAATCATGTTCTGTGATATTAGCCCTTAAAGACTGTGTTTTTCCTTGTCATTGCTCAAAGGACATGGTTACTATTTCAACCTATAGACTGGGTGTGGTAAAATGAAAGAAAAATATGATTCATTGCTTGGCCATTGTGGATTTTTGCACTTTCATAGAATATTCCCTGCTGTTGCACGCTGCTCATTTTGGTTTGTTACCATGATTTGTTGCCAACGCAACGTAAAGAAAGAAAATAGGAAGCAGAAAATCCTTTGAAAATTATCTCCTTTCAATCCATAAAGACCATGAGACTAAGGCTATACAAAAATACTCATTATATTGGCCTTTACAAATTTGTTTTTCCATTCTGTTGTCAACTCCACAGACTGTCAGTGTGAGACATGTAGATATTTTTTTATCAGTCTGGACAGATGTGATAGCAGTTTTTAAGCCTGTACAAATGTGATAGCAACTTTAAGCTTCTGGGCCTCATTTTCCTACCTCTTCACCCGTTCTGATGCCCAGGCCTTCAGCGCCTTCAGCGCTTTGATTACTATCGGCTTTCAAAGTTTTATATATAACTTATTAAGCAGGTTAAAGGTTAGTACTTGACCGTTAGAATTGCAAATAGAATACTGAAAGTAATTGCGTGACATATGCATGCTTTAGAATATATATACAATCTGTGAAACTATAAACTGTGAAGTTTTTGTTAAATTAACGATGTTCTGTTGTGTTCCTAAAAATATGTTCATTTATTTCATGCTTTTCGGTAGTTTATCGGGAAATAATGGTGGATTATGGTTTCATGATTTTACCGTTTCGACAAGTGAATTTACCGATAGATAAACTTAACGGTAGGGAAATACCGAGAACTCCCCTGTACTTTGCAAGTCCCAACAAAAAAGGGGTTAGAAGAAGCATGAAAAAAAAAAAAATATATATATATATATTAGAAAATATAGAATATTTGCTTTTTTTGTGGAAGATCGAAATTTATCTCATCTCGTCAACATCATTTTTTAATCTACAGATGTCGTAATAACCTATCGTCTAGATATATGGGCGACATTATTTCGTTTTCGAGTAACACAAATTACAATTTAAGGTCATCTGCTCGCAGTGACACCATAAACTCGAGATTCAATACATCGTACAAGAAACGAGCATTCTCGTATTTTAGCATGGATGTGTGGAATGAAATTCCTACTTCCAGCAGAGATGCGAAATCATTATCTATCTTTAAAAAACAGTTCAAACAACATTTATTAAACTTACAATCCTCATTCTAGTTAGGAAATCATACAACTTAACAAAATATTGCACAGTATAGAAACGTGTGTCTGTCCTTAGATTTCAGATTCCATCATTATTTTGCCATTAATTTATCTTCTTCATTTTCAAACACCACACTCATAAGTATCAGTCATCAATATCGCCATTTATTTTAGATATTATTACTATCATTATTATTCCACTCATCTTTAAGGCAACGTTGTAAAAAAGACTTGAAATATGTCTTAATGTTTTAACCTCCACCAAATAAAGATTTATTATGTGTTAATATTTTCACTCGTGGTTGCGCCACTCATGAAAATATTACCGATGATATTCACTCAATGAAAGAAATTTCAAGCTTTCACCACTAAAAAAAAAAACACTGATATCCTCTATATGAACCATGAACATTTAATTTGTCGCCTGCAATTAAAGTTTGGAAGATGATAAAATTTTGTCGTTTGGTACTGAGTCAACCCACTGAGAGCAATGAAGGTGAAATAGTAAGTCCAGTACCACACAATCCCGTGTTTTAACTACCCTGAGGGAGAATGCTTTTGAAAACATTGTGGGAAAAAGAGAAAATGCTGGTCACCAGCATTTTTCTCTTTTTTCCCACAATGTTTTCCTGTCTTTCAGTAACGAACTCCATCATCTGAGACCCATCTGTTTTTGTCGTCTGCAAATGCTTTTGATGTGGATAAGTCTAAAGATTTGTCGTTTGATAGCTCAAACGATGGGTTTTGGCCTTGAAATTGGTTGAAATCATTGTGAGAAAAGGAGAAATGCACAGAACCACTCTTTTCACCCTTCGAAAAATAACTTCTATCAACTGAGCCATGTTTGATTTTGCTGTCTGTAACTGCCTTCAAAGTGGACAAGTCTAAAACCCTATTGTCTAGTAAAAAGTTAACCCTTGTCCTGCTAAATAACTTAAATAAAACTTTCGAGACGATAGTAAAAACCAGAATAATGATATTTCAAACATACTTCTTTGGACAACAATATCTCCTTATCGGACAGTGTAGATCCAAGATCAGACTGCACGTTCTGTGCAGTCTGATCTCGATCTACACTGTCCGCTAAAGGTCAGTGAGTCGAGCTTAGCAACCTAACGGTTAAGATGTGTTCCACAATCAGAAATAAGTAACGTTTTTGAGCCACCCTGTATGTAAAAAAAAAAATATGTTAAAATAATTAGCTAATTGTTGAAGCCAAACTGTGTCAGTCTGTGAAGTGATGCCAAGCTGGGTGCCAAGTCAATCGTTATAGGATGTGCTCCAATCGTAAATAGTTTTTCTTAGGGAAAACGGAAGTTGTGTTAGATCTGTCACGAGTTGGTATTCGAGCTAAAAATTTATAAAACGATTCTAGAAAAAATGTTATTAAGCGAGCCTTTCGCGAGCTATTTAACATTTTTGATGACGAGCTTAATAAGATCTTACCTCAAAACACAACGAATCTCAGATTCTTTTTATCGCATAACTGTATCTTAAGAATTAAAGTTCATAATGTGTTACGGGTAAAACATAGGCGCACATGTGTGTATTGAAATTTACATGAAGCATATTCTCGCTTCTTTGACAGGCGTGTACATCACGGACGAAAAGTAGTTCCGAAGAAACTTGCATGTAATAACTTTGTTTGAATCTAGAGATGATAAAATTCACAGCTTTGTCACGATCATTAATTTTGACATTTAATTTCACGCAGAGGTCCCGGTCTACAATATTTTAGAAATGAGACATATGATTACAGAGCTTGGACAAAATACGGCACTATTTGCTCATCTCAAACGTATGCGAGAAAGTAAATTTATAATTGCTGTATTACACTGAAATTAAGGGTAGTTATGTGATAAAATCTTTTTTCCAGTGATCCCATCCCATAAAAATGACAAGAAGATAGTTTGGGCACTGGTCACGTGGTAGTGTTCTTGAGCAAAGCATTGCAAAGACCCAGCCTGTATTGCTGATAACCTGTGCAAAGACATCAAAAGCAGTTACATCTATCTCCCTGGCGAGCCGTGTCTGAAACACAGTCAACAGCGGTTAAAAACCAAATAGAAACAAATGTTTTAGTTTTTATCTTAACAACCATTTCTGCTGTGAAAAATTTCGAGATTTTTTCTCCGTGTCTTACCCCCTAATCATCAAAGACTCTTTTTTTTTTAACAAAATAGGTATATTTCACAGTTCCGAATATTTGAAACATTTCGTTCAAAAGAATAGACGAAAATAATGTCTGTCTGTCTGTCTGTCTGTAGGTATCATCCTTGCATGTATGTATGTATGTATCCTCCAACAGCGCAGAATGCACCATTACACTGCAAGAGGGGTACAAACTGCACGAACAGCGAATTGTTTTGCATGTTTGCGTTCATTCCCTCCCCCCACGAAACATTACCCCTTTAAATAAATAAATTGATTGATAATAATAATAGTTATTATAATTATTATTATGCTTCAAAAACAAACCCGACAAGATTTGTAATGTCTGATGTTTTGTAAATACAGCCCTATAGTCCGCTGTTCATGAATTGCAATGGCGTCACTTTTGATTCTGACGCTCCTGCTAGGCTTTGGAGTGCGTAAAAAAATTGAGCCATGCTCTGTGGAAAGAGGGCTTAATGCATCTGCGAAAAGTATCGACCCAGGTCAGCCTGCGCAGTCCGCGCAGGTTGACCTGGGTCGAAACTTTTTGCTATTTGTCAATTTTCTGTATGTCATTCGGTTGATTGAAAACAAAGTGGCTATTATGGATTCATAATTATTTGAAGGCTTGCTTAGTGCAATGCAGTGTGGACATGCATTAAACCTCTTTTGCCAGAGCATGGCCCATATAAATTTGTAGATCATACAGGAAGTGGGCATCAATGTTACACCGTCGCGAAATTACTGAAATCCTGCGGATATGGCGCTTTCTGGTCATCTATTGAGAATCAAAGCGTTGAAAACGCTGGTGTGGCATTTGTCAAGGGAGCCATTGTGTTGAATTAATAATTTGAAAAATAAACAACAGAAACAGTTTCAAAATATTCGCTTGAAAGTCAATCTACTATATAGTCATGCAAAATCCGATAGAGAAGGGTGCAATCTTGTGGGACGAACAAGTCAGGGCGAACAATCCTGGGACGAATAAGCCCAGGAACGAACTGGTTTTGGGACGAACAAGCACGGTATGTGTGTGTCATTACGCCATTATAGAAGGCCATAGCGGATCAAGCTATTTTCGATAAAAAGGAAGTATTTCCACGATCGTCGGCCTAATCCAATTTATTGTAATACGCCATTTTCAGTTTTATATCTGAGTGCAATCGAAATACTTATTTTTCTCAGAAAAATTTATTCTAATTGGGTTTACTTCCTTCGGTTTTGCACAAAGTACGATACGTGATTTTCAAAATGCCGTATTGAACTCATAGTGGCATTGTCTTCGACAAATGCCACAAAAATCCAGTCCTTCAACGACCCCTAGGAACAAGTCTTTTAAAAACATTATCGGGAAAAAGAATAGAAATGCTGAGAACCAGCATTTTTCCTGTTTTCACATTTTTTTTTTTTTCTTACAGATTTCTTTTTATAAATAGAAAACTGCGTCATTTATATGATTAAGAATTTAGATTCAAGAAGGGTTTTGGCAAGGTACATGCTCAAGTCACAAGTTAAATATAGAGCTAGGCCGCCATTTTAATGACGATAGGGAAGATAGAATATGTAGTCACTGTTTATTTCACCAAAATCTTTTAGAAATTGAAAATGAATGCCATTCTCTTTTTCGTTGCTCGCTGTTTGAGACAGAAAGAGAAGTTTTCCTATTCTCAGGGCACAATGTTAGAACAGATTTGCTGTCATTTTACAACGCATAATAGTAATTCTAAACAAAACGGATTTGGACCAAGCATGACTTACTCTCTCTCTCTCGATATAATATTTTTACGCAACTCCTGGACTGTTAAAAGTGTCTTGTTATGCAGTATTATGGGCCGGTGGCCTATATTTACAAATATAAATGAGTCATGCTCTGTGAAAAGGGGGCTTAATGCATTTGCGAAAAGTATCGACCCAGGTCAGCCTGCGCAGTCCGCGCAGGCTGACCAGGGCCGAAACTTTTCGCTACTGGTCAAATTTCTGCATGTCCAAGGACCAGTCTACCTCATGATTAAGTCGGTTGTTTAAAAAAAAAAAAAAAAAAAATGGCTATTGTGGATCCATAATTATGTGATGGCTTGATTGGTATCGTGGATCTCGGAGATGTATTAAGCCCCCTTTTGCCAAAGCAGGGCTCAACTATTTTATTGTATTGTATTTGGGCCGCATTGAATGTTTTGGTCTGTACATGAGTCAACCTCTGTGAAAAGGGGACTCAATGCATCTGCAAAAAGTATCGACCCAAGTCAGTCTGCACAGCCCGCCCAGGCTGACCTAGGTCGAACCTTTTTGCTATTGGTCAATTTTCTGCTCGTCAAAGGACCATCCCTACCATAGGGTTTAGTCAGCTGTTAGGCAAAGTGGATTTTATAGATCCAGTATAATAATAATATGATGACTTGCTTGGTATGACGCGCCAAAGAGATGCATCAAAGACCCTTTTGCTAGAGCATTGATCACATGATTTCGATTTGGATGAGTCTAAAGCTGTGACGTCTGGTATAAAGAGTTTAAAAAAAAAATCACTGTAAATACGGATAATCCGCTGGACTAGAGGTTCCAAATGTGAACAGATCCAACTGAAAAAAACTGGGCCAGGCTGGGTCGCTCAGTCGTTAGCGTATCTGACTCGTGACCTGGTGGTTGCGGGTTCGATACCCGGTAGTTGCAAACATATTTTCTGGCGATTTTTCGTCTCTTACCTCTGTTGCATGTGAGAAAAGTAGCCATTGACTTGGACAGAAAGTTGTGTCGGTACTGGTGTGAGAAATTTCAGGAAAAATAATCTGCGTAGGCACACTGGCCGCCGTGATAACCTGTTAAAATGGCGTTAAACTCCAATACAAACAAACGAACAAACCAATTGAAAAACTAAAGGAGAAATCGTTTCTATTCAAATATTCGTACCTATCCTTACGTCACATAGTGTTTTCGAAAAGTTTATCTGCTACAAGGCAATGGCGGTCGTCTGCGTGTGGCATCATGCAAGGATTGTCCAATCTGAATTAGTCACGCTCTGGCAAAAGAGATTTCAATGCATCTTCGTAATGCATTGTACCTACCAAGACATCTCTTAATTAAGCCATTACCAAACGACAAAATTTTAGACTGGACCAAATTGAAAGCATTTGCAGACGACAAATGAAGTTTGGCTTAAATGGTGTTTTATGTATTGGAAAGGGTGGAAAACATTGTTGGAAAAGGAGAAAATGCTGGTTACCAGCATTTTCTCCTTTTCCCACAACGTTTTCAGAAGGCTTCTTTCTCAGGGTCGTCAAAAGTCGGGGTTGTGTGGTAAAGAGTTAACCCTTATCCTGCTAGATAGGTAGGATAAAACTTCCAAGTCGACAGTAAAAGCCAGAATAATGTTAATTCAAACTTATGTTTTGGAAAAAAAAATCTCCTTACCGGAAAGTATAGATCAAAGATCAGACTGCACGTTCTGTGCAGTCTGATCTTGATCTACACTGTTCGCAAAAGGTCAGTGAGCCGTGCTTAGCGGCTAATGGGTTAAGAATCTATAAAATCCATTTTGTCTAATAAACGATTGAATCATGAAGTAAATTGGTCCTATGACATGCAGAAAATTACCAATAGTAAAACTTTTCAGTTCAGGTCAGTCTGTGCGAGCTGACCTGGGTCGATACCTTTTGCAGATGCACTAAGCTCTCTTTTCAAATGTAACGCCCTCCGTCGGACAGAAACATCGGTTTACTATGTTACAGCATTTAGTGTCAGTACTGTGTTAGTAACTGATCACTGCTGTGATGTCACGTTAAGCTGTCAGCATGAGTGGTGTCGTTAAGCAGTTATGTGAAAAGGGGACGTTTTTCGTCACTTCCAAGAAATATCGACTCGGATCCGCTTGCTTTGACTGGGTGCGCTGGTCCGAGTCGAGGCCATTCTGTCTACGTGGATAGTCCGATTTACGACGGGTTATATTTCTGCCAAATCCCAAAACAATATTCTGACCAAAGCAAAGCATGAAGCATGTGTAGGTAAACGTCATTCAGCAGTTAACAAAGATAACATTTAGGTGAATTTTTTCATGACAAGGCTAGACTTTGTTATTCGTATTTTATGCTCTGATATTTGACGACATGAAAGAGATATAACAGCCATATGAATCGTCTTATGATATGTAATCAAAAACACGTTACAAAGGAGTCAAGTTACAGTAACGAACGCGACATTTTCGTATTGAAAAACAAATAAGAAAAAATAACTAAACTGTTCATAAAGTGCAAACTAAATTGGATTATTGAATTCAGAATGAATAATTCAGCATCACATTCTAACCTTTTATTTGACAGACGAGATCCTGATGAGTTGGCTTTATTTTTGATTCAGTTTTCTTGTTTACCTTTTTCGATCTTTGGGAATTCCTTAATTATGGTGTGTTTGTATAAATATACGTGGCTACGGACTCCTATCAACTTTTTGGTTGGAAGCTTGGCGGCCAGCGACATTTTGGTAGGAATTACTTGTAGCCCGATCGGGGCTCTCGGCAACTATATGGAATTGGACCGGTATCGATATATGTGCCTTTTTGAGCTTTCTTCCTTCGGCGCAGCACTCATAGTTTCGGTAACAAACATGCTTGTAATATCTATAGATAGGTTTGTCTCTGTGACTTACCCTTTCACTTATAAAGCTCGAGCTCTGGTGCACGTGAAGCGTTTCATACCATGTTGCTGGGCAGCTGCCTTACTTTACAGCATGCTTCCGATTCTTGGTTGGAACAACTTTCAGGAAGAAACAAGTAAATGCAATTATAATTATGTCTGGCCATATGCATACCAAGTACTGACATTGACGTATGTGGTATTTGCGGTTGTTTTTAACGTTATGTTCTTTGCGTTCGTTGTGAGGGTCGCCGTTACGAAATTACCAGAACGATCGAATGATAAACGTTTGAATCGACGTATCCAGAAAACGTACTTAATGATTGTCCTGTCTGCATTATTCATCGTTTGTTGGATGCCGTATTGCTTTGTCTCTCTACATCAGGTGTTTCATGGTAACGACAAACTGAAAAGGCTTCAAAAATGGCTGTTTTTACTGGTCATTTTGAATTCTAGTGTTAACTGGATGGTGTACGGACTAAAAACGGAGAAGATGCGAAAGGCGTTTGAAAAGGTGCTAAAATTAAAATCTTTTTCTCAGGTTACGAGAATAGAAAGTACATCTTCAAATACCTGATAGACTTGTGTTTTGTGGCTCGCCTTATCCCTTTACCAGACGACAAACTTTTAGCCTCGTCCAAATCGAAAGCATTTGCAGACGACAGTTTCAATGTGGCTCAAATGGTGCAGTTTTTCTTTGATGGTATAGAAAACATTGTGGGAAAAGGAGAAAATGCTGGTCACCAGCATTTTCTCCTTTTCCTACAATGTTTTCAAAGGGCCTCATTCCCAGGGTCTTTAAAAGGCGGCATTGTGCGGTAAAGCGTTATAATCCATATTCAAATAAGTGCAATCTTATATGTTGAAATCCTGATATAGTAAAATAAAAGCACTCATATATGAGCCATGCTCTGTGAAAAGGAGGCCTCATGCATCTGCGAAAAATATCGACCCAGGTCAGCCTGTGCAGTCTGCATAGGCTGACCTGGGCCGAAACCTTTCGCTATTGTTGAATTCTCTGTATGTCCAAGGACCAATCTACCTCATGATTAAGTCGGTTGTTAAAAAATCGCTACTATGGATCTATAATTATGAGATGTATCTGTAATGTATCGGGGAAAAGTATCGATTCAGGTCAGCCTGCGCAATACCCGCAGGCTGACATGGGCCGAAACTTCCCGCTATCGGTCATTTTTTTCTGTATGTCAAAGGACCATACTACCTCATGATTCAGTCGGTTGTTGGACAAAATGGACTTCATGGATCCATGGTCATGTGATGACTTGCCCGGTATCTCGCATCACGGAAATGCATTAAGCCCTCTTTTGCCAGAGCTTGGCTTATGTCGAATCGACCTCTTTCGACGGCTGAAAATACAGGGCCACTGATATTGAGAAAAAAATGTTTATCTTATATGCTTAACTAAAAAGCGAACGGTATAGATTCATGATCCGGAATGTACGGTATAACTCCATCTCGATAAATCTTTCATTAACAGTTAATATTATTGTTTGCTTTTTGGGAATATATGTTTAAAACCACGAATCATGATAACATAATATAAACATTATCGAGTTGGGTTTATAAATTGTCTCGTCACGGTATAACTTTAACTCGATAAACCTTTCATTAACGGTTTATATCATTGTTTGTTTTTGAGAATACATGTTTAAAACCATGAATCGTGACAAGATAATATAAACGTTATCGAGTTGGGTTTATATATTATCTCGTCACGGTGCGTGATTTTAAACCTGTTATCCCAAACATAAACAATAATATGAACTGATAATGAAAGGTTTATCGAGTGAGTGCTATACGTGATTTTAAACCTGTTATCCTAAACATCAACGATAATAAAAACTGATAATGAAACGTTTATCGAGTAAGAGCTGTATTAGTGTACTGATAATAGTGTAGATAGAGAAAAGTTTAAAAAGGGGCCCTATTTGGATTTGTTGACCCTTTACCAGATGACAAAAATTTAGCCTTGACCAAATTGAAAGCATTCGCAGACGACAAATTCAATGTGGCTTAAATGGTGCAATTTTTCTGTGATAGGATAGAAAACATTGTGAGAGAAGGAGAAAATGCTGGTTACCAGTATTTTCTCCTTTTCCCACAAGGTTTTCAAAAGGCTTCTTTCCCAGGGTCGTTAAAAGTGCGCTTAAGGGTTAAATACGGTAGCTGATAGAAATGTCTTCACGCCATTGGGGATGTCCGGGTACGCATTCACCAACCATTCTTAAAGATAGGCTTAGTCTTATTCTCCATGATTTTCTAAATGTGAAAGTTCCACAACTCTTGATTGGCTACACCAAATGGTTTAGCCAATCAGGAGTTGTGTTATTTCCAAATGTAGAAAATTCTGGAGAACAAGACAAAGAACGTTCTTAAGAATGGTTGGTGAATATGGACCCAGGCCGTTGTTTTACTTGTGAAAAAAAGGCAAAATGATGCCAAGAGAATGGAAAGAAAGTCAGTATGTAATTTTTGTGAATTTGGATGGATAGAAGACAAGTGTCATTTTATACATAGACTATATGTTGTAAATAAACATGCTGTATCTGAATCGATTAATATGCAATTCGATTAAATCAAACATGCTGAAACTACAACCATACGAGGGTCGCTCTGGCAAAAGGGGGATTAATGCAATACCATGACGCATGATATGAACCAAGTCATCTTTTACACATGCATCCGTAAAGTCAGATGTATCCAATAACAAAATAAAATAGGAGCTATGCTCTGCGAAAAGGGGGATCAATGCATGTGCAAAAAGTATCGACCCAGGTCAGCCTGCGCAGTCCGCGCAGGCTGACCTGGGCCGACACTTTTTGCCACTGGTCAATTTTCTGCTGCTCAGAGGACCAATCTACCTCCGGATCCAGTTGAATGTTACACTAAAAGGATTTAATAGATCCATAATTATGTGATGACGTGCCTGGTATAATGCATCACGGAGATGCATTAAGCCCCCCTTTTGCCAGAGCATGGCTCATATAAGACTTCAGGGATTCTTTTCCTAATTTTTCCTTTTATGAGCATTGAGCCCTTGAAATTAGAATAATGGGTGTGTAAATATAACTACTTTGTTTGAGGTCATTTCCGACTTTGACACCAAAAAGTTAGTACACTAACCTGTAATTATTTTGGATAGGATAAATAATGTTGTACAGGCAGACCTGATTTTTTTTTTTCATTGATATGTAATTATCTGAAAAAATAAAGCCAAAACACTCGTACTATTGTAATTGTGGAAGACTACTAACTTGTCCACCAAAATTAACCTTTAGGCTGCTCACTGACCTTTTGCTGCGGACAGCGTAGGTTAAGATCAGACTGCACAGAACACACAGTCTAATCCTGGATTTACACTGTCCGATACGGTGATATCTTTCCTCCAGAAATGCCTTTGAAATAGCAGAATTTCGGTTTTTACTATAGGCTTGAAAGTTTCGTTTCTTTTATTAACAGGAGAAGGATTAAGGACGTAGAGGATATTTGCATTTTTCGGTGAAAGATCGAAATTTATTTCATCGAGTGAACATCATCGGTAATATTTTCACTCGTGGCGCAGCCACGAGTGAAAATATTACCGATGATGTTCACTCGATGAAATAAATTTCGACCTTTCACCGAAAAAATAAATCTATTTATTTCCCCTATTTTGTCGGGACTTTCATCAAAATCCAGTACAGATGTTTTCTGAAAATCCCCGTGGCGTACCCCCTTCACATAACAACGCATTACAGTATTACGTATTTCCCTCCATTTGAATGGCACGCGCTGATTGCCTAGGTGACTAGTGCGCGGGAACTACTCTTTCCGCCTTCAATTGAAGAGTTAGACAATATAAAATCGGTATTTTCACTGGTCGTAACCATGAAATATCAAACCATAATCGCCTATTATTTCTCGATAAACTTCCAAAAAGCATGAAATAAATACTGTTTACTTTCAGCTTAGGACGCGCATGGATATGTCAGGAAATAAGAAAGATCGCACAATTTACTAGGACAAAATAGTACCTATATTTTACACAAAACTGGTAATATGGCATCAATTCAACAAAATGATGCCACCATTGTAGGCATTTAGAATTGAGACATACTCTGGCAAAAGGAGACTTAATGCATCTGCGAAAAGTATCGACCCAGGTCAGCCTGCGCAGTCCGCGCAGGCTGACCTGGACGGAAACTTTTCACTTTTGGTAAATTTTCTGCGTGTCCAATGACCAGTTTACCTCATGATTCAGTCGCTTTTTAAACAAAATGGATTTTGTAGCTCCTTGATCATGTAATGACTTGCTATGTATAATGGATCACGGAGATGCATCAAGCCCCCTTTTGCCAGAGCATGGCTTAATTCATATTGGACGCTGAAAAATACATTATAAGTGATAAATCAATTGAATATGTTTTTTTTTTTTTTTTTTTTCATGCTGCTTAGTGGTTTAAATCAATATGAGTTGTGCTCTGTGAAAAGGAGGTTTGATGGATCTGCAGAATTTATCGATTCATGCTAGCTTGTGCAGTCCTCGAAGGCTGGCATGGGTCGAAACGTTTTGCTATCTGTAAATTTTCTACATGTAAATGAAGTATTCTACCTCATTATTCAGTCGGTTGTTAGACAAATTGGATTTTCTGGATACATAATTATGTGATTACTTGCTCGGTTTAGTGCATCACGGAGATGCATTAAATCCCTTTTTGTTAGAACGCGACCCATAGTGAGAACCGAAACTGGTAGGCATGGAAAAATTCATTTGATCAAAGAACATGTACTGTTTGCCTTAGTTTGTCAAAGGGAAATAAATGATGACAGTTGTTGCGCATTTTCAAATACGTGTACAAATCTATCTCATATACATGTGAGAGACATGTATTTATTTCATGCTTTTCGGTAGTTTATCGAGAAATAATGGTGGATTATGGTTTGATATTTCATGGTTACGACCAGTGAAAATACCAATTTTTTATTGTCTAACTCTTCAAATGAAGGCGAAAACGGTAGTTCCCTAGGTAATCAGCGCGTGACATTCAAATGGAGGGAAATATGACGTAATTTACGCAATAGTTTTCACACTTTACGTAATATTGTAATGCGTTGTTATGTAGGAGGGGGGTACGCCACAGGGAATTACAGAAAACAACTATACTAGATTTTACTAAAATTTACGCAATAGTTTTCACACTTTACGTAATATTGTAATGCGTTGTTATGTGGGAGGGGGGTACGCCACAGGGAATTACAGAAAACAACTTTACTAGATATTTTCACTCGTGGCTGCGCAAAACAAACACCCTCTATTCATTTCATGCTTTTCGATACTTTATTCATAATTAATGGTGGATCATGGCTTGATATGTCATGGCTGAGACCAGTGAAAATAGCGATTTCATATCTAATTCTAATTCTTCTAATTCTTCAATTGAAGACTGAAACAGTAGTTCCCGCGCACTAGTTACAAAGGTAATTCGCGCGTGCCATTCAAATTGAGGGCAATATGAAGTCATTTAAATTATACGTAATATTGTACTGCGTTGTTATGTGATGGGGAATGCCACGGGGAATTACCGAAAACAACGGTACTGGATTTCGATGAAAGTTCCAACAAAATAAGGGTTAGAAGCATGAAATAAATTTAAAAAAAAATTTCGGTGAAAGATCGAAATTCATTTCATCCAGTAAACATCATCGATAATATTTTCACGAGTGGCGCAGCCACTCGTGAAAATATTACCGATGATGTTCACTCGTTGAAATAAATTTCGGGAAAAAAAAACACAAATAGGCTATCCTTTATATATTTAATTAGCTGATATCGTAATGGAGCATCTACGCGAGACTGCTATAATTTGATGAGCTCTGGTGACTATGGTATCATAAAGAACCTACATGTATGTACCTGTTTCTATAACATCAGAGCTCCAGATTGAGGGAGGGGAGTAATTTTGATTTCAAAATTGAAAATATGAATTATTCGCCATTAAACCCTATGTTATGGATACTCATTAGAATCGTCTCATCAAGACGATTCTAATGAGTACCCACATCATGGGGTTTGGAATAGAAATAATAGATTTAGAATACCATCACTCCTTCTTACCTGGAGCTCTGATAACATACTGCTTTTGAAACAAGGGCAATACTGAATAAGGGACCAATATTTGAGTTACGCTCTATGAAAAGGGGACTCTAATTCATTGCCTAAAAACTATCTACCCAGCCTACTCAATCCGCGCGGGCTGACCTGGGTTGAATATTTTGCTATTGGCCAATTTTCTGCGTGTTAAATGACAGTCTACAGGGTTTTTGGACAAAATGGATTTTACGAATCCATAATTATGTGAAGGCTTGCTTTGTTTACTGCATTACAGAGTTACATTAAACCCCCTTCTGTCAAGCCGCCCCTCATTTGCAATCCGTTTTGGGTCAGAGGCCTGTAACAAAATGTCTAGTTGAACTGACAAAGCGACAGTGTAGAAATTAGCAAACTTTTTTTAAACTTTACTGTGACATTTAGGAGAACAATTTTGTTGAGGTAGATTATTTTCGCATAGCTGTTCAGTCTTATAAATCTCACATTTTTTGTATACGTTTACCATTGCCGTAATATGCTGTAGATCTATTAGAATTACTGTCATTATCATTATAACTCTAGTTTAACTCTTTACCAAAAAAAAAAGGAAAATGTTCGAGTGGCCCAAAGTGAAAGAATTTGCAGACCACAAATCAAATTTGACTCACGTGATTGCATTTGTCTTAATAAGGTAGAAAACATTGCTGAAGAAAGAGAAAATGCTGGTTTTTCAGCATTTTCTCCTTTTCCACAATGTTTTCAAAAGCCTTCTTCCTCGGGCTCGTTGAAACACCGGATTGTGTGGTAAAGGTTTAAATTCTTTCAGCGCCGAATGTATTAAGCCATGCTCTGACAAAAGGAGGCCTAATGCATCTCCGGGATGTATGATACCAGGCAAGTCATCACATAATTAGGGGTCCATAAAATCAATTTTGTCTAGATTTGTCTAAAATCAATTTTGTCTAAATCAGATTTGTCTAAGAACCGACTGAATCATGAGGTAGACTGGTCCTTTTACATACATAACGTTGACCAATAGCGAAATGTTTCGGCCCAGGACTGCGCAGGCTGACCTGAGTCGATACTTTTCGCAGATGAATTAACCCCTCACTGACCTTTTGCGGACAGTGTAGATCAAGATCAGACTGCACAGAACGTGCAGTCAGATCTTGAATCTACACTGTCCGATAAGGAGATATTTTTCTCCAAAATGTAAGTTTGAAATAACATTTTTTCACAGGGCATGGCTCATATACTAGACCACTTTCGACGGATGAAAATGGAATCTATTAAAACCCAGATGTATTTTTTATATATATATATCCTTGGCAAAACAAGGAGACAATGTGGGTCAAAGACAAGCTTGCAGGCTCTTTGCAGCTCGATCTTAATCCATCCCGTCTGCAAAAGCCCTTCCTTTCGCCAATCTCGCTGAAAAGATTAAATGTTTGAGTTACTTTTGTGTGTCTATGTTGAATGCATATGGACGAGAAACGTACAAATAAATCTTACTTTTATTTGAAACGATGTTTTGCCTTGTCTTATTCTTTTTACATTAGAATGACCCTTTCCAAAATTACTCTTAACCGTTGGGCTGCTAAGCACGACCAAAAGACCTTTTTGCGGACAGTGTAGATTAAGGTCAGACTGCACAGAACGTGCAGTCTGATCTTGGATCTGCACTATCCGGTATGGAGATATTTAACACCCCCCCCCCCTCAACTATGAATGTATTTGAAATAGCAAACTTTGGGTTTTTGCTACCGGCTTGAAAGTTGCATTTCACTTATTTAGCAGGTTGAGGGTTAATCAAACGCATTGACCTCTCCATTGCATGCACCACTGGCTTAAAGCCCCGTCACACAAAACTAGTTCTTTAGTCCTAACAAAATCGCAAAACGGGTTGCGGTCGGGGTAGGTCGTGTACTTTCGGCCTTATTATGTCTAAAGCCCCCCGTTACACCGAATTAGTTCTTAGAATGTCTTTCCCTGTCCTAAAAAATCGTAAAACGGGTTGCGGTCGGGGTAGAATTTGTAATTTCATTCGGTTTGCAAGCGTACTGCCAACTGAATGCCCACTGCACCACGTCGTTGACACGTCCATAATAGGATCGAAGGCCCGTTTGTAGTACGGCCATCTCGTTCGAAGTACGTTGTCACTTCGTCTTATTACAAAACGGGATGGACGGCAAAAAATTTTGAACAGGCTAAAAGTTCTGGAGCAACTTTTCCGTCCTAGCCCGTCCATGAAGTTCGTAAACAGAGCGTAAAAGGTTGCTACTACGTCCTCTCCGTTCGAACACAGTTTGAGTTCGTTTGGCAACAATTTTCGGAACGTAGTTAGAATGAGTTCGGTTTGATCGGGGTATTAGCTGCCGGAGCTGAGAGTGACCCTCGATTAGCACGTTCACATTGAACTCCTCCTATAGGGGGCATATTCAGGTCTAGGATCAACATGCCGAAATTGAACGTTGAGCCCTCTAGGATACAAACAAATAATTTTCCGTGATAAGAAACGAAAGGTATGGCTGGAAACCTGACTGTGTATCCAATACATGAAGTGAAACATATGTTTTATCTAGGTTTACAACAGACACGAATACCAGCCTTCCGATGTCAGATCGAGTCAGGGTGGGCATTAATTGTCTATTTTATGAAGATTAATGTATTAGTGTCTCAGATAGTCTCGGTCAATAGAAAAGAGAGAGAGAGAGAGAGAGAAAGAGAGAGAGTCGGGCAAAGCAACAGAGCTACTAACCCCAATACTTCTCAAAATATATGCCAAAAACGCTTCCCACAAATGGTCATAACTCAGTGATAGTCTCACAAAACTGTTGTCTGCTTTTTTTTGTGTGTGTGGGTGCCGTTTTGAAAAAATATTAGAGACATGACATGGCTACCAATTCATCTATCACTGTCTTACTAGTATTTCTTTTTAACACTATTTTCCAGCCCTTTAATGCTTTCAAAGACAAGCAAGGGGTCAAACTGTGTTTTTGAGAAAGGAATAAATCTTGCATACAGGAATTTCGAAATACTTCGAAAAGACTGACCGATTGATTGCATACTGTTTTACGCCGCTTTCAGCATTATTTCAGACACATCACGGTGAAAGCTCGCTTATTCATCTTTGTCTGGTGTTCCATCAGTACTAAGCTAGGGCCCTGCAGTATCTTGTCCAAGCACTCTCCCACGAAAACCAGTACTTCCGGAGAGGCTTGAACCTGGGGCCTGCAGGTTACAAGTCCAACATTCTACTACATGAGCAATGCAGAACCCCTCTTGGAAAAGAGTTGGCGGTGAATAGCATCTTTTAACCTGGATTTATTACGTGAAAAAAACAATTAAGAATTTTGTACTTGAATGCAAGATTTTGGGCAAAATACACCTATATATCTCCCTGTGGAACTAAGTCTTGACAAACCCCCCCCCCCCCCCACAGCCTGGCATTCATGCCCTGCATTTGAGTCATTCTAATAAACAAGGTACACAACTATTGTAAACCCTCAGGAATATGTGTTGTTACTTGCTCTTTATCTGAAATCAGACCATGAGAACAATCTATGAGTGTATTTGCTTTGCAGTCTTATTCTGTGTTTTATTTTATGAAAATGCTCTATTTAACGGACTGATACCAGTCTAACACCCCCCCCCCCCCCCCCCCCCGACAAATAGATAATTGGTAAGGTTTTCGAGTCAATCAATTTCTCCTTCGATTAAAAAAAGATACCATCACAACAAGCAGATATAAACAACAAAGAAATTATATGCGGACACCAGAAACAAGGTAATCCAGAGGTAACTCTTTCAGAGTCAAATTTTATTAAGTCGACAACTCTCAACGGCTAGAAATACATTCCAATGACACTGGTATGAGCGATGCTCCGACAAAAGGGTACTTAATGCATCTCCGTGATGCATGATACCAAGCAATTCAGCATAGTATTAGGGATCCACAAAATTCAGCATAGTATTAGGGATCCACAAAATTCAGCATAGTATTAGGGATCCACAAAATTCAGCATAGTATTAGGGATCCACAAAATTCAGCATAGTATTAGGGATCCACAAAATTCAGCTCATGAGGTAGAATGGAATCATGAGGTAGAATGGTCCTCTAACATACAGAAAACTGACCAATAGCAAAAAGTTTCGGCCCAGGTCAGCCTGCGCAGATTGCGCAGGCTGACCTGGGTCGATACTTTTTTTTTTTCGCAGTTACATTAAGCCCCCTTTTCACAGAGCATGGCTTATAAAGGATTTTTATGTTACTATATAGATTACAAACTTGACTGAAGAAGCGGGCCTTCCGTGCCGTATGATCTTGTTCCATGTCGTCCGTAAAAATCCACCGGCACTGAAAAGGTTAGTGCGAAAATAACATGTGTATAAAATCCACATTTACTGAGCAAAACTCATTAGCTATTTATTGTAAGAACGTTTTTATTTGCTAGCGATGTAATTTACGTTTAATACTCCAGTAGGTCTTGGAAATTTGTAAGATCGCTAATCCGGGGGTTTTAGTTCGTAGAAACTACTTTGGCAGCTTTTCAGAATGTATTATATATAACACACTCTTTTCAAAAGATGTTGGAATATTAGTCTCGATATTTGGGCTGTTACCGTTATATGCTAATTTGTTTTGCTAGAGATCGATAAGACTGAGAAATAATGTTGACGTCACCTGGCCACGTGGGCCGGAACTTTTCATAGTAACGTAGAGATGCAATTATACTTAGAGTATTATAGTTGTGTCGGAGCACATTTTCAGCCAACTATAAACAATTTTTCCTCTTTATCAAAATATAGTTTTTGATGCGGCTTCATGCTATAAAGCGTATGACCGCTTTCGGTTGCTTGGTTGCATAGATATGATCGATAATAAATTATGCTCGTACTAAATGTGAAAGTAAGGGGTTTTCTTCATCTGTAATTTTCCTTCGTATAACTGAAGATTTCCGATCAAGTTGTAAACACCTGGGTCCGTATTCACCAACCATTCATAAGAACATTCTTGGTCGTGTTCTTCAAAATTTTCCAAATTTGAAAGTAACACGCCTTCTGATTGGCTAAACCAAATGTTTTAGCCAATCAGAATGTGTGTTACTTTCACACTTGGAAAATCTTGAAGAATAAGTCTAAGAACGTTCTTAAGAATGGTTAGTGATTACGAACCCTGGGAAAGGTTAATCCTTCAGTTGCTAAATAAAAATGAAACTTTCAAGCTTATAGTAAAAACCCAAATGTTGTTATTTCAGAGTCAGTTTGCGGGGGGGGGGGGAAGGGAGATAACTCCTTATCGGACGGTGTAGATCCAAGATCAGACCGCACGTTCTGTGCAGTCTGATCTTGATCTACATTGTCCGCAAAAGATCCTTGAGTCGCGCTTAGCAGCCTAGGGATAAGAGTCCCCTACCATTTTTGCCCGTAGTACATAACAAAACAACGCATCTGTAACTGTCTTTTTGTAGTTGACCAGATTGCTTTTATGTCATTAGGATTTAACTCTGTACCAAACGACAAAATTTTGGACTGGTCCAAATTGAAAGCATTTGCAGACGACAAAATAAATGTGACTGAAAAATTGAAAATTATTTTAGGAGGGGTAGAAAACATTGTGGCAAAAGGAAAAAAGATGCTGGTTACCAGCATTTTCTCCTTTTCCCACAATGTTTTCAAAAGCCTTCTTCCCAAGGGTCGTTAAAAGTCGGGATTGTTTGGTATAGAGTTAATACACAGTTTCAATAATTATTTCCCACAATAATATCGACAACAATATAAAGCATCCCTTGCCTTTCTAAAAAACATAAATAGTTGAAATATGAAACATATTTTGGTGCTTATGACGCACATGTTGCAATGTTTCAACCATCGTTACAAGACAATGGCTCGAAAATGCTTATTCAAAGCACATAGATATCAAATTGTCCGGATCTGGATGCACTCCAGAGGAATATCTTTCAACGCCATCGGGCGGCAATTTGGTGCGACAGCATTGTGACACCAGTGATATTAAGGACCTGGCAGGGTCAGATTTACAGTTGCGCTTGATGGGGATCTAGATCAGGGTCCATATTCACAGGACATTCTAAATTGCATTCTTAGGCTTATTCTAGATTTAGAAAGTAACGCAACTTCAAAAAGAAATTGTTTTTACTTTCAACATTAGAAAATTCTTCAGAATTACACTAGGAAATGTTCTCACGCATGGTTGGTCAATACGGATCCTGGTTCGATTTGTTGCAGTTTCATTGGTTTGCATAAATGATATGATATATGCCATTGGCTATTTGCAGTTGAAACAGGAATATGACGAAGACATGTATACGTAGATAAATGCAAAAAAGAGTGCAACAGTATTGATGCTGCAGGCCAGTTGTGTTTATTTTTAGATTTATTCACGATTCGGTCTTTCGGGTTTGGATTTAACGAAAAAAAGGATGGACTTAATGTTGCTCCAGGTTATCAAAATTGTAACTCAGAACTTCTTTGTTGATCGACCATTAAGTCATTAACACTTTGCATAGCAATTTTTGTTGGAACAATTACTGAATCCTATAATTTTGTAGGGCAACTGCGTGGGGGGGGGGGGGGGGGGGGGGGGGGGGGGAAGAGGCGTGGAACAAGCAACCAAAACAATTTTGCTTGTTAAAATCGCATTGCTACGTTAATTAGCGAAAGTTGTAAAATAATTATATTTTCTGGAGGATATAACTTAAATTCACGATTATATTAACCCTTAAGCAGCTCAGCGCGACTCACTGACCTTTTGCGGACAGTGTAGATCAAGATCAGACTGCACAGAACGTGCAGTCTGATCTTGGATCTACACTGTCTGATAATGAGATATTTTTCTCCAAAACGTAAGTTTGAAATAACATTTTTCGGGTTTTTACTATCGGCTTGAAATTTTTATTCAACTTATTTAACAGGATAAGGGTTGATAACACTCTTATAATGACGAATTTAGAACAATTTTAAAATAATCAGTGAAACAGTTACTGATCACTGTGCACATTTCTGAGGCATTTCTCCTTTATTTGGCAGTTTAAAGGGGCGTTTTTAGATTTTTTTTGTCGTGATTCAATTTTTCGAGTAAAACAATTATAAGTAGTACAATATATATATATATATATATATATATGTGTGTGTGTGTGTGTGTGTGTGTGTGTGTGTGAGCCATGCTCTGTGAAAAGGGGGCTTAATGCATCTGCGAAAAGTATCGACTCAGGTCAGCCTGCGCAGTCTGCGCAGGCTGACCTGGATCGAAGCTTTTCGCTATCGGTCAGTTTTCTGTATGTGGAAGGACCAGTCTACCTTTATGGTACAGTTGGTTGTTAGAAATAATGGATTTTATGGATCCCTTACTATGTGATGTGGTATGATACACCACAAGGTGCATTAAGCCCTCTTTTGCCACAGCATGGCTCATATATTTCTCTGCATAGTTACATTGTGTAAAAGGAAGGTACATTTTTGCGTTTCAATAGCGGATTCTGATACAATCAGTAACTCCGTCCGTTTTTATGAAATCTGACATGACGTCATCATGTTTATTTGAATATGATCCCACATAATTGATGCGTGCTGTTGATAAATTGACATTCCCACGACTCTTTGCGAAAAACTCGTGCGTAATCTATAAATGGCTTCAGAGACTACGTGGCCCATTAAGGAAATGCCATTAACAAGATTTCTTTTTTTCTTATACTATTAATTGTATATCGTGTATACCGACGGTTTGCTAATCATTGCCTTCTAAATTCACTGATACAACATGTTAGAATTTTTGTTAGATTAAAAAAGAAAGAATCGGAGTGACTGCTTTTAAGGACCTACAATCACCTAGATTTCTTGACGAGTTAACCAGACGAGAACAGACGGTACCGCCCGCCATGCAGACAAAAAGCCCATACGTGTACCCCCTGTGATGTGAGTCAATCGTACAAATACCGCAAACTGTTTTTGTCTGTAGGTGATAATTTGCTGAACAAAAGACAGGCCGACCCATAACAACACGTACCCCCGATGAAAGATTTGGCCGCGAGAGTTGATGAGTATTTTACTGATCGTTAGGCTGCTATGCGTGACACAATGCGCTTTTGCGGACATTCTAGATCAAAATCAGACTGCACAGAACGTGTAGTCTGATCTTGCATCTACATTGTCCGATATTTGTTCGGTCTAATTCTACCGCGAACGAAAAGAAAAACGTTTAAATCGCAATGTTTGGTCTATATTGTTGGATGAAATAGTAGTTTAAAGCTTAACCCTGAGGCCGCTAAGCGCGACTCACTGACCTTTTGCGGACAGTGTAGATCAAGATCAGACTGCACAGAACGTGCAGTCTGATCTTGGATCTACACTGTCCGATAAGGAGATGTCTGTCCTCCAAAAATACCTTTGAAACAGGAAAATTTCTGTTTCTACCATTGCTTTGAAAGTTTCATTTCTTTCATTTAGCAGGATAGAGGTTGTCCATTGACCGGCCAAAGAATTACTTAGCAGAGAGTGAAGACTGAGACCAGATAGCATATTATATGCACATGTATTTTTTTACTGATATTACTTCAACTACTGTTACGTGTTAGTTACCCTTCCCCCCCCCCCCCCAAAAAAAAACAACTGTACCACAAATATAATGGACTAAATGACAAACGTGCCATAGCTAAGTCACTCGTTCAATACCGCAAGCTGATTTTTTTTTTCTGTGACTTCACTAAACAACAACATATAAGATTTTTAAAACATTATAGAAAAAGGAGTAAATGCTGGTAACCAGCCATTTTCTCATTTTCAGACAATGTTTTCCACCCCTTAACAGAAACAAACCCACTATTTGATCCACATTAAATTGGGCGTATGCAAATGCTTTAAAAAAAAATGATGAACTGCAAACATTTTAATTTTGGAAAGAGTTTGACACGAAAAATCTACCAAATTGAAATAAAAGAAAAATCTGTGTCAGACCCGTCCGAATTCAAGCCGAGCGAAATGATTATATTTGCCTTTACATGATTAAGAATCCAAAGTACATAGTCGTACTGTGCCACAGTATGAGAGACCAAGTATCACGTCTTGGCCTATACACGTGACCAGTTCAACTGACGTTTGACTCCAGGGCTCGTATTCACCAACCAATCTTAAGAATATTCTTTGTCTTATTCTAGATTAACGCTTTACGAAAGGACATTTTGGATTTATCCAAAATGAAATTATTTGCAGACGACAAATGAAATGTAGTTCAAAAGATGATTTCGGTCTTTGATAGGGTGGAAAACATTGTAGGAAAAGGAGAAAATGCTGATTATCAGAATTTTCAATGTTTTCAAAAGCCTTCTTCTTCAGGGTCGTTAAAACTCGGGATTGTGTGGTAAAGGCCTAAGAAAGTAACGCAAGTTCTGATTGGCTAAACCAAATGGTTTATGGTTTAGCCAGTCATAACTTGTGTTACCTTCAAATTCTTAAGAATGGTTGGTGAATACGGACCCAGATCGAGATTTACAGTTAATGTCATGATCACAAATAGATATTAGGGCTCTGCAAGACTAGGTAGTCTCTGATTTTGGGTGAAATTGTGTTGTCGTCCTCGCTTTCGGTCGGGTGTTGGGATACCAGGGACCCAGAGAAATTTAAAATCGCATTTCAAAATCTTAACGAGTTCTAGGTCAGTCAGACATCGAATCAAAGCCAAGCAAAATCATATGCCGATGGCATCCTGCATGCTTGCAGGATAAACAGTCGTCGGAAGCAGCTTGTACGAAGGATATTTTGGAGAAGTATTTAGAGGACGCCGTTAGGTGCTCGGGCAGTAAGCTCTCGATGAAACTGGGTTCACCCGGTCTCCTTGCAATCTCTGGCTGGTTTATTTGCAGTGATCCACTGATTTTCGCTCGACTACAGAAAAGCTTAGTCTGCGATAAACCATTTGGTTTTGCCAATTAAAAGTTATGTTACTTTCAAATTTAGAAAGTTTTGGAGAATAGGACTAGAAATGTTCTTAAGTATAGCTGGGTGAGTACAGACCCTGGCAAGTTTAGTCAAATTTGTAACTGACGTCTTAAGTAAACACTTTTAAGTCTTGATTTTAGGTTGACCAGTATATTGGCTATTTCAGTAACAAAATATAAACACGTGATGTTCTTTTTTTCCAATTCTCGATCCGTGGGATCGGTGTTTAACATTATAAATGTAGAAAAAGGAGAAAATGCTGGTTGCAACAATGATTTCAAATGCTCTCTTCCTCAAGGTGTTTCAGAGTTGGGGTTAAATGGTAAAGGATTTAGAGTGCAGCACTTTCAACACTGCTGATGAAGTAAACGATGACCTCTAAAAGGCAAGACCAACACGATTTACCACATAAAAGTGGATTGTATCACCAGTCTTTGTGGTTCCATTGTTTTAGCCTTTACCTTGTTGAACTGGAAAATGAACATAATTGTACCAACGATTGTTTAGAAACTTTCGACTTATTTAAAACAGCTAGAATCAAGTTTAACATCTTTCCTGCTGGATTAAAAATAAATTTCAATGAAAATCTTTCTTCGAGATCGAGGTATTAGTCAAAAAGGACATAAGTGAGATTTGCTTTAATCCCGCTGAACTAGATTAGACTAGGTAAGCAGCCATTGGTTAGAGTCTGCCAAATGTTTTTAGATAGGCCTGGTTTTGCTTAACTCTTTAACACACGACGAGCATTGAGACTCGTTCAAATTGAAAGCCTCTTCAGACGACACATTAAATGTTACTCAAAGCATGAACTTTGTCAGAGGGTAGAAAATATTATGGGAAAAGCCTATGTATTCGCCCTTAGCGCTGTGTGCTAAAACTTTATCCTGTTAGATAAGTTGAATAAAACCTTTAACCCTTTACCACACAATCCCGACTTTTAACGACCCTGAGAAAGAAAAAAACACTGTGGGAAAAGGAGAAAATGCTGGTAACCAGCATTTTCTCCTTTTCCCTCAATGTTTTCTGCTCTTCCCAAAATGAGTTTCAATCTGTCAGTCATATTTATTTTGTCGCCTGCAACTGCTTTCAATTTGGACTAGTCTAAAATTTTGTAGTTTGGTAAAGGGTTAAGACGGAAGTAAAAGCCCGAATAATGCCATTTCAAACCTATTTTTCGGAGAACAATATCTCCTTATCGGGCAGTGTAGATCCAAGATCAGACTGCACGTTCTGTGGAGTCTGATCTTAATCTACTCTGTCCGCAAAAGGTCAGAGAGTCGCGCTTAGCTTAAGGGTTAACTTTACAGTTATGAGGGGTGATCAGAAAGAACGTTGACCAGTGCCTGTATCGGAATGTTGTTATAGAAAACAACTTGGAATGTTTATTGTTTTTGAAGGTAACCTCCTTTGAATTCTATGCACTTATTCATTCTTGATTTCCACGCAAGAAACAGGTGCGCGAACGCGTCACGTGACAATACTCTCAAGGACTCGCCTATAGCGAAGCTTGGCTCCTCTCTGCTCTCGTAGTGCGTTCCACATAGGGAATCTTTCAAAACAGGAACTAGTCCGAGGTCATAAGGGGTCAGGACTGAATTATAGGGAGGCTTGCCAAGTGTTTCTATGTTTGGCTTTTGCAAAGTTTCCTGTGCAAGTGTTGCTTTGTGAGCTAGGGTGTTATCTTGGTGTAAAGTGACGTCACTCCGCAAGATTTCTGGCTGTTTTTCTTTTTCGTATGGTGTTTGTGAATTTTTTTTTAATAATAGGGGCCGATGATCAAACCCAGCTGACTATAGTCTGTATAGATACAACATGATTTAGAAGAAAAAATAAGAGAATAGAAAAACATGATGCAGATAACTTTACCACGTCACTTAGAAAGGTTGACTTTAACAGCGGAAGGCGATGTTGGATGTTTCCATATACTGCTTTGTTGTTTAGATTCAGTCTCGTTAAAGTGTGCCAATGTTTCATCGCATGTTAAAATACGATCAATAAAATTTGACCCCTCTATCCTAATGCGTTCTGAGTTTTTTAGACAGATTTCGACCCTAACCCCCATTGGCTCTGGCGTCAATAGTCGATGTACCCACATTGTGCATACACGCAACATTCCAAGATTGTCATTCAAAATCTCCTGGGCACCTCTATATGAAATGTTAAATCTGACAGCTATTTTTCTGACAGTATCTCGGCGATCTTGTTTTACCTGCTGCTCTACAGCCGTGATGATTTTGTCTGTGAGTGATGTTGATGGACGGCCAGATTTAAGGTCATCTTTGACAGTATCGCACCCTTGTCAAATCCGATCCGATCCATTCACGACTATCAGATTTCTTGAGTGCAGAGTCCCCTTAAATTTTGTCTAAATCGGTTTTGATTTCCAATGAACACTTTCCGAGGTTGACGTAAAAGTTCATGATTACTCTCGGCTCAAATGAAACGTCGTCCGACAATTTGGACCACTAATGCACTATATGACGTCATTTGAATGACGTCACACTTTATATACTTAGATATGATGACATTTGATAGCTTGAATCGGTTACCAGATAATTAATGCTGGTCTATGCTTTTTTTTTTTTTGTAATCCTACGTGAAGTAGTTTTTAAAAATAACGAGGTGGTCCACGTTCTTTCTGATCACCCCTCGTATTACCGTTACCAGTTTCATAGCGAGTAATATAACACTGAAACGTAAAATCCAGTGCTTAGAACAAGGGATTACAAACGAAAAAAGAAATCGTGTTCCATTCTCTTATTTTATGTCCCTGTTTACATTGACTTAATACCATTGTAATTCTCCTCATGCTAGTTTTTGCCCATTAAAACAAATTAGATTTTTCAGAACATTTTTATCTACAACATTTGTTCTTCATACCTGTTTCCGCTCATGGCAATTTGTAGCCAAGTTTGCCCCTTTTTTTATTGGACACGGTAAAAATAAGGTATTTCGTGAAATATTCTGGGCGGCAAGGCGTTTACCCGGTATTTCCCCTACTTCTGCCCCCCCCCCCCCCCACCCCCCATACTACATCTTCTTCCTTATAAGGATTTACATTTTAAAAATGTATAACGATTATCAAGAACTGGTTTTCAGTGAAAGATTGATGTGATTCGAGGCTACATGATAGTTTTCAAAAAACAAAAACTGTTTTTGTCTCTTTCAGAAGTTTATGTCGGAATAAACGTGAAAGACTGATTATTTTAGTATGGAACAATGATTTTATCAGATACTTTGCTTGATTCATGACGCTTAAACCCATTGCTGTGCCGAAACGATTTTTTTAAAACTCTTGCAATGAAAGTTTTTGAAAGCAATGTGGGAAAATGGTCAACTGCTTGTAACAAGAAAATTGCTAACAAAGTTTCGATACAATTGATAAGACGCCATTGTCTACATTCTGCAATAAGTTATGGTATTGGGTCTGTCTAAATTTCCCCGTGCATCAAAGAGTTTAACAGGTCCCAAAAAGCTTCTGACAAAGTTGTAAATTTTCCGCTTATTAGAAGCAAAACCTCAATAACAGTTTTCTGTGCCCCATTTCAAATCTTAGTTCCAAATTAACAGAGTTTTCAGTATGTAAGCAAAATTATAGCCTGATTACCTGCCCCTAACACTACCTTATCGGACCACTGAGGCAAAGCGCAATAAAGGCGGCCTCCATGGCGGACTCAAGCGTAGCCCTATAAGCTTTCCTTTTTTTTTTTCTCTCTCAAATTCATGTGATCCAGTTTGATTAATGAATAAAATGAGATCAATCTTGTACAAAATATACATTACCGAATCTAACAGATGCTGCTGGGGTATGGTTTTAACCCTTTCCCAAACGACAAATTTTGGACAAGTCCAAATTGAAAGAGTTTGCAGACGACAATTTTAAATTTGATGAAAATGGCAGAAAGGTCTCAAAAGGGGACGAGCAATTTCTCCTTTTCCCACAGTGTTTTCAAAAGACTTGTACTGCAAACACGTGAAAACCAGGGCTTGTTTGGGAAAGGGTTAACATATACTTGTATTTGACTATGAATCATTTTTAAAAGTAGCCCTTTTTTCGAACATAAATACATAGGTCCACTGACATTTCGGAAACTTAAAGTATTTCTGATATCTATTTTTTCTCGCTAAATAAGAACGATTATTAAAAAAATCTCACTGCCATCACTTTATTGCAACCGATCTGCTTTTAACTCAGCCTACAGTCCGATTTGATCAAGTGAAATGACAATATCCCGTTACCTTTGCATATTGCCAACGGAGGCCGCCATTATTGCCCTTTGCCCGAAGTACTTTTGAAGCACGTAGGGGTACCAGACTAGCAAAATTAGATCTTCAGATCTAAGCGAATCACCGTTTAGAAGCTTATTAACCCTGATCCTGTTAAATAAGTGAAACTAAACTGTAAAGCGGATAGTTAAAACCGAAATCTTACTATTTCAAAGATATTTTTGGGGGAAAAATATGTCCTCATCGGACAGTGTGGATCCAAGATCAGACCGCACAGAAAGTGCGGTCTGATCTTGATCTACACCGTCCACCAAAGGTCCTTGAGTCAGGCTTAGCAGCCTATGGGTTAAATAATTTTTATTTGAACTTTTCAATGTCCTCTAATGGTTTACCTTGTCTTACCTGGACTTATCTCCGATTGCTTCCATAAACCATTCTAATATTTTTGCTTTCTCCCATAAAAAAAGTACCCTAGTTTTGCGATGATACAACGAATGCACCCAACGTCTTTTACGAACTCCCGGAAAAAAAATTGGCCTAGCTATGGTTTTAACCCCTAGGCTGCTAAGCGCGACTCAAGGACTTTTTGCGGACAGTATAGATCAAGATTAGACTGCACAGAACGTGTAGTGTGATCCTGGATCTACAATGTACGATAAAAAGATATCTTTTTCTCAAAAAAAAAACTTCGACTGAGCAAAAATTGATTTTTTGCTATCGGCTTGAAAGTTTCATTCAACCCCTTATTTGGCAGGATATGGTTTAAGGCTCGAATTTCCTGTGTAACTAGCCATGCCCGTTGGCACCGGGCTACCGGGGTTCAGCACCTGACCCTACAGTAAGCAACTATTGTTAATAGATTGGTTACCTCCCCTGATACAGCAAGTGTGTATATATATAGGTAATATTTATATCTACAACGGGGACCAGTTCACCATTGTTAATAGCACTCATAATCTAATTCTCAAGAGTTTCCTACATTTGTAACGCCATTTTTGACTGGCTAAACCATTTGGCCAATCAGACACTGCGTTACTTTCTAAATTCAGAAATAGACTAAGAATGTAACTTTGAATGATCGGTGAATACAGGCCCTACATATGCATCCATCCTTCTGTGTACTACGTTTTTCTTCAAGCCTTTACCACGAAATCCGGAGTTTTAACGACCTCTGTAAAGAAGACTGTTGGGATCATTCTGAGAAGAGAAGAAAATGCTGGTGACCAGCATTTTCTTCTCTTTCCACAATGTTTTCTACCAGTTCACAAACAAATCTGAGGATATGAGCAACGGGTGTGCAAGTGAATTTAATGCAGACGAATCTAGAATTTTGTCAGATGGTAAAGGGTGGAGTATATTTGATTTTTTTTTTAATGACATAATGTAGAGATTAGGGGGGACCTGCATGTAGTGCGAAAAGTCGTGTTGTTGAACCACGTGTGGACCAAAAGTCACATTAAAGATACATCTTTACAGCCAGAGAGAAAAACCGCTGTGGAAATTTGATGGACTGTGAAATGGTTCAGAATTAGCCGTGTAAACATAGAAAATTACCGATATATATTGTAAGGAATAAATACATACATAAAGTTAATCGGAAATCTTCGATTTCAGACCGGAAACGTCACAAGAGTGATTTCTTTGAAGGCCTCCAGAAAATGAAATGCATTTTCTATACGTAGTACTTAATCCGTGCAACCTTGCATCCGTCAAGGGGCAATATTTGGCATGAAGATACACTAATGATGATAGTTTGATGAAATAAAGATGAAATAGGTTAAAAACTGGCTGAAAACGAGTATAGATGTATCTTTAACTCTAAACTTGACGACAAAATTTTAGATTCGTCCAAACTGAAAGCACTTGCAAACGAAATTTTCAATTGATTCAAACGTTATGATTTGCCTTTGTAATGACGGAAACGGTTTGGGAAAAAGAGAAAATGTTCGTAAACAGCATTTTGTCCTTTTCCCACAATGTTTTCAAAAGCCATCTTTCTCAGGGTCGTTTAAACTTTGGACCGTGTGGTAAAGAGTTAATAAAGATCCTTCTAAATAGCAGTCTTAATATTTAGACTTTGTCTCACCCCTGCCTTTCTGTGTTAAGATAGTATTTTTGAAACCAATACAGAAATATACAGAACTATTGTTGATTGCACGTTTATTCCTGAAAGCGCCTTCCACAACTATAGTAGCCATCGAGGCCAGTGTAGATCAAGATCAGGCTTCCCAAAACGTGCAGCCTGATCTTTGGTCTACCTTGTCCACCTTGCTGAAACACTTTAGACAAAAACAACACTGAAAGTTTGATTGCTTAGGTCTGATTTCTACTCTGAATTTGTCTGTTGGGTTGATTCGAGGCTCTAAGGGTTATACGAGTACACGGCGACTCGTATATGGCCCGCAACATGCGAAATGAGACCTTCGGACATTTGCGTAAAGTGTCGTCCAGGATTTGCCTGCTCAGTCCGCGCAGGCTAATCCGAGACGGCACTTTACGACTACATAATATTTTTTACAGTAGACTTTCGTGAAACAGAAAAATCGCACAAAAAATGGGAAGTGTCGTCTCGGATTAGTCAAAGACTGCACAGGCTGACCTGGGTACGACACACTTTTACGCATACGTCCGAAGGCCGCTTTTCGTGTGTTGCACGCCATATCTAGTTCACAGGAACTTTCTACGGAATTTTGTAAGTAACGACATTTTTGACTGGCTATACCATTCGGTTAAGTCAATCAGAAATTGCGTTACTTTCTAACATTTACCTTTGTATAAAAAGCTGGTACCATTTTAAACCGTATAAGACACAAGAGTTCAGCGCTGAACTTGTTGTGTCAGATCTTGAAAACCACTGTAGTGGAAACTGCTGTGATACCAATTTTAAATATCACGCGTGAAGGCGTATGTCTGATGTTTAAGACAACTACAGAGAACCCGCTTCAAACAAGCTGATAACGGCCCACCCCCACCTTCCCCGCGTCTTGAAGCGTCCATTCTAAATCAAAATAGACGTCATGTAACAATGGGGAAGCGGTTCATTTAATTTATGCAACAAGGGGCTTGTAGTTAAAAAATTATAAACTGAAAATGAAAAAGACAATTTCGGATAGAATACACACGGTGTTCAATTTTGGAAACGATAATGTATGGGTATGTTTCAATCTCAGGCTGCAGGGGTCCTTGGTTCGAATTCGGCGTTGAGCACTGCGAAACTTGCTACTGCATAGCTTGTATATGGCGTGCAACACATGAACGGGGGCCTTCGGACATATGCGTAAAAGTGTGTCGTCCCAGATCAACTCGAGCAGTCTGTGACTAATCCGAGACGACAC
This sequence comes from Tridacna gigas, assembly GCA_945859785.2. NCBI lineage: Eukaryota > Metazoa > Mollusca > Bivalvia > Cardiida > Cardiidae > Tridacna > Tridacna gigas. The sequence goes on from OX244029.2 coordinate 37,948,600, forward strand.
TTCCCGTTTTTGTGCGATTTTCTGTTTCACGAAAGTCTACCGTATGAAAAAATCTTATGTGGTCGTAAAGTGCCGTCTAGGAATAGCCTGCGCGGACTGCGCAGGCTAATCCGGTACGACACTTTACGCAATTGTCCGAAGGTCTCATTTCGCATGTTGCGGGCCATATCATGCGGCAAGACGATGCATATCACATACGAGTACATTTCATAATAAATGACGGGTCATTTACGTCTGTTTTGCCCAATAATTGGACTGACCAAAATAACCTCGAAATTTTGAGCGCGTCCGGCATGATTGTTATAAACAGACAATCTGAAATAAAATCTCGGCGGTTCAACAGAAGAAGAAGGAAGATAGCAGCTCGAGTCAACGATAAAATAAATGGAAACTTCCAACATATCTGAGCTAATTATGCTCTGAAACATTTTTTTTAGCAGACAACTTTGAAAATATATAAATATACTTATCTTACTGGATAATGAGTAATTTTAAAGATTTTTTTTTTTTTTCACGCGATAAAATTGATTATTGGCGAAATTGAAGATGAAAACTCTCAGATTTGAGAGGAGTCACCAGTACTTCTCTGCCCTGGTGTCCCTTCCTCCCGTTTCACCATAAACCCTTAAACCGCTAAATAAGTGGAATAAAACTCTTAAGCCAAAGGTAAAAAAACCCAATAGTATTATTTAAAAAAAGTTATTTTTTGGGAGAAAATATCTTCTTATCGGAAAGTGTAGATCAAAGATTAGACTGCACGTTCTCTGCAGTCTGATATTTATCTACACTGTCCGCAAGAGGCCCTCGAGTCGTGCTTAGCCGACTAAGAGGTAATATTTTTGTGATTTTTTCAGTGTAATCTAGTTTTACCAAACTTATGAACATCTAGAATGCATATGATACGCTTTTTCATAAGGTGAAGATCAAGATCAGAATGCACAGAATGCGCAGTCTGAAATTCAATTTACAATGTCCGAGATGGTAGAATTTTTTAGGCGAAAAGTACTGCAAAGAAAAACTTCTTTGGATTTAATGTCTGGCTGGGTATTATTATACGATGCATTGACCAGTTAAAGGGTTTGAAAAAAAAAAACTGTACCAAAATAAGTAATAAATCCTTCGTTTAGGTTATGTAATTAAAGGTTTCCCGCCAATAAGCTATTATTAGTTTATAAGGAGTGGTCTAAATTCTCGGTCAGAATCGAGGGTGGCTTAAAAAGTTTTGCGCAATGCATGTTTGGTCTTCCACAGGTTATCGGGGGCTCTGTGATCATGTCGCTAGATTTTTTAACGAAAGTCCATATTCACCAGCCATTCTTAAGAACACTCTTGGTGTTATTTCTCTAAAATTTTCTAAATTTGAAAGCATTTCAAATTTGATTTATTTGCCCAAATAGTTTAGCCAATTATAAATTTCGTTACTTTCTAACTCTAGAATAAGATTAAAAATAAAACAAAGTGGGGTTGGCAAATACGGGCCAAGTTCGAGCTATTTTGACAACGCTAATCATACTGGCCAGGACACATCAAGAACTTTCCTGCTCATCGGATAATCAGAATCAGAAATTTTGACTTTGTTGAAAACAACAACAACAACAACAAGAACAACAATAATAATAATAATAATCATCATCATCATTATTATTATCATTATTATTATTATTATTATTGTCTGATAGTGACTAGAAAAATGTGCATCATTCAGAAACTCTACATACGACTGAAACAGCCCTCATACGTTACTCAGAGATAGAGGATAGTGATGACGTCGGGGACTGGACCGGGTGCGCTAGAATACGTGTATGCTCTTTTAGTGTCTTTGTGAAATCTTTACCCTGCTAAATTAAAAAACAATCATTTAATACTTAGATTCCTTCTTTTAACTCAGCACATCCCGCTCAAGACTCTTTTCGTCTCACAGCAGATAGCTTTTCAAAATATCATGAAAAAATGATGTGCGTGAAGATAGCTGCCAGTTGACAGTTGACAGTTGACGATTCGACCGTAAATTGGCAACTGTCAGCCAACTTCACACCCCAGCTGCCGATTCGTTTTTACTAAAATTAACGTGTTTGAACCGAATTGTCAACTGTCAACTGTCAGCTGGCTGCCAATTCGAATTGAATATACTGTAAGAGCGAATTGTCAACTGTCAACCGTCAGCCAACTTCACCCCTCAGCTGCCGATTCGTTTTTATGAAAAATAACGTGTTTAAACCCAATTGTCAACTGTCAACTGACAGCTGGCTGCCAATTCGAATTGAATATGCTGTAAGAGCGAATTGTCAACTGTCAACCGTCAGCCAACTTCACACCTCAGCTGCCGATTCGTTTTTACTAAAATTAACGTGTTTGAACCGAATTGTCAACTGTCAGCTGCCTGCCAATTCGAATTGAATATGCTGTAAGAGCGAATTGTCAACTGTCAACCGTCAGCCAAATTCACACCTCAGCTGCCGATTCGTTTTTACTAAAACTAAGGTCTTTGAACCCAATTGTCAACTGTCAACTGTCAGCTGGCTGCCAATTCGAATTGAATATGCTGTAAGAACGAATTGTCAACTGTCAACCGTCAGCCAAATTCACACTTCAGCTGTCAAGTCGTTTTTACTAAAAGTAACGTGTTTGAACCGAATTGTCAACTGTCAACTGTCAGCTGGCTGCCAATTCGAATTAAATATGCTGTAAGAGCGAATTGTCAACTGTCAACCGTCAGCCAACTTCACACCTCAGCTGCCGATTCGTTTTTACTAAAAATAACGTGTTTGAACCGAATTGTCAACTGTCAACTGTCAGCTGGCTGCCAATTCGAATTGAATATGCTGTAAGAGCGAATTGTCAACTGTCAACCGTCAGCCAACTTCACACCTCAGCTGCCGATTCGTTTTTACTAAAATTAACGTGTTTGAACCGAATTGTCAACTGTCAGCTGCCTGCCAATTCGAATTGAATATGCTGTAAGAGCGAATTGTCAACTGTCAACCGTCAGCCAAATTCACACCTCAGCTGCCGATTCGTTTTTACTAAAACTAAGGTCTTTGAACCCAATTGTCAACTGTCAACTGTCAGCTGGCTGCCAATTCGAATTGAATATGCTGTAAGAACGAATTGTCAACTGTCAACCGTCAGCCAAATTCACACTTCAGCTGTCAAGTCGTTTTTACTAAAAGTAACGGGTTTGAACCGAATTGTCAACTGTCAACTGTCAGCTGGCTGCCAAGTCGAATTAAATATGCTGTAAGAGCGAATTGTCAACTCTCAACCGTCAGCCAACTTCACACCTCAGCTGCCGATTCGTTTTTACTAAAAATAACGTGTTTGAACCGAATTGTCAACTGTCAACTGTCAGCTGGTTGCCAATTCCAATTGAATATGCTGTAAAAGCTAATGGTTAACAGTCAACCGTCAGCCAACTTCACACCTCAGTTGTCAAGTCGTTTTTACTAAAATTAACGTGTTTGAACCGAATTGTCAACTGTCAACTGTCATCTGGCTGCCAATTCGAACTAAATATGCTTTGAGAGCGAATTGTCAACTGTCAACCGTCAGCCAACATACATCTCAGCTGCCGATTCGTTTTTATGAAAAATAATGTGTTTAAACCCAATTGTCAACCGTCAACTGTCAGCTGGCTGCCAATTCGAACTAAATATGCTTTGAGAGCGAATTGTCAACTGTCAACCGTCAGCCAACATACATCTCAGCTGCCGATTCGTTTTTATGAAAAATAATGTGTTTAAACCCAATTGTCAACCGTCAACTGTCAGCTGGCTGCCAATTCGAAATGAATATGCTGTAAGAGCGAATTGTCAACTGTCAACCGTCAGCCAACTTCACACCTCAGATGCCGTTTCGTTTTTACTAAAAATAACGTGTTTGAATCGAATTGTCAACTGACAACTGTCAGCTGGCTGCCAATTCGAATTAAATATGCTGTAAGAGCGAATTGTCAACTGTCAACCGTCAGCCAACTTCACACCTCAGCTGCTGATTCGTTTTTACTAAAAGTAACGTGTTTGAACCGAACTGCCAACTGTCAACTGTCAGCTGGCTGCCAATTTGAATTTCAGATGATGTAAGAGGGAATTGTCAACTGTCAAACGTCAGCCAACTTCACACCTCAGCTGCCGATTCGTTTTTACTAAAAATAACGTGTTTGAACCGAATTGTCAACTGTCAACTGTCACCTGGCTGCCAATTCGAATTTCAGACGCTCTAAGAGCGAAATGGTCAACTGTCAACCGTCAGCCAACTTCACACTTCAGCTGCCGATCCGTTTTTACTGAAAATAACGTGTTTGAACCGAATTGTCAACTGCCAACTGTCAGCTGGCTGCCAATTTGAATTGAATATGCTGTAAGAGAGAATTGTCAACTGTCAGCCAACTTCACACCTCAGCTGCCGATTTATTTTTACTGAAAATAACGTGTTTGACCCGAATTTTCAACTGTCAACTTTCACCTGGCTGCCAATTCGAATTGAATATGCTTTAAGAGCGAATTGTCAACTGTCAACCGTCAGCCAAATTCACACCTCAGATGCCGATTTATTTTTACTGAAAATAACGTGTTTGACCCGAATTTTCAACTGTCAACTTTCACCTACTGCCAATTCGAATTGAATATGCTTTAAGAGCGAATTGTCAACTGTCAACCGTCAGCCAACTTCACACCTCAGCTGCCGATTCGTTTTTACTGACAATAACGTGTTTGAACTGAATTGTCAACTGACAACTGTCAGCTGGCTGCCAATTCGAATTGAATATGCTGTAAGAGCGAATTGTCAACTGTCAACCGTCAGCCAACTTCACCCCTCAGCTGCCGATTCGTTTTTACTAAAAATAACGTGTTTGAACCGAATTGTCAACTGTCAACTGTCAGCTGGCTGCCAATTCGAATTGAATATGCTGTAAGAGCGAATTGTCAACTGTCAACCGTCAGCCAACTTCACCCCTCAGCTGCCGATTCGTTTTTATGAAAAATAACGTGTTTGAACCGAATTGTCAACTGTCAACTGTCAGCTGGCTGCCAATTCGAATTGAATATGATGTAAGAGCGAATTGTCAACTGTCAACCGTCAGCCAACTTCACACCTCAGCTGCCGATTCGTTTTTACTAAAATTAACGTGTTTGAACCGAATTGTCAACTGTCAACTGTAAGCTGGCTGCCAATTCGAATTGAATATGCTGTAAGAGCGAATTGTCAACTGTCAACCATCAGCCAACTTCATTCCTCAGGTGCCTATTCGTTTTTATGAAACATAACGTGTTTAAACCGAATTGTCAACTGTCAACTGTAAGCTGGCTGCCAATTCGAATTGAATATGCTGTAAGAGCGAATTGTCAACTGTCAACCGTCAGCCAACTTCATTCCTCAGGTGCCTATTCGTTTTTATGAAACATAACGTGTTTAAACCGAATTGTCAACTGTCAACTGTAAGCTGGCTGCCAATTCGAATTGAATATGCTGTAAGAGCGAATTGTCAACTGTCAACCGTCAGCCAACTTCACATATCAGCTGCCGTTTCGTTTTCATGAAAAATAACGTGTTTGAACCGAATTTTCAACTGTCAAGTGTCAGCTGGCTGCCAATTCGAATTGAATATGCTTTAAGAGCGAATTGTCAACTGTCAACCGTCAGCCAACTTCACACCTCTGCTGCCGATTCGTTTTTACTAAAAATAACGTGTTTGAACCGAATTGTCAACTGTCAACTGTCAGCTGGCTGCCAATTCGAATTGAATATGCTGTAAGAGCGAATTGTCAACTGTCAACCATCAGCCAACTTCACACCTCAGCTGCCGATTCGTTTTTACTAAAAATAACATGTTTGAACAGACATAACGGGAGAAGCAGAAAATGCTGATTTCCGTCATTTTGTCCTTTTTCAATAATATTTTAAAAACGTTTTCTTCTTTAGGGTCGTTAAAACATGGGGTTGTGTAGTAAAGGCTTAACCCTTGCGCTGCTAAGTGCGACCGAGACGCTTTTGCGGACAGTGTAGATCAAGATCAGACTGCAAAAAACGTGCAGTCTGATCTTTGATCTACACTATCCGGTATCGTATTTTCTTTCAGGTATAATCAACTTTGAAATCGCAATATTTGGGTCTTTACTATTGAGTGGAGATTTTCGATTCATTTATTTAGCAGTTTCAGGATATTTCCGTGAATTGTCGCCATACTTTTCGGCCATGAGCTGAATATAAGTTTATAAGCACTTGCCTAGAACTGAGCAAAAGAAGACATCGTTTTTTAAATATTTCTCATTTCTAATTATTTTTCTTTTTTTTTTTTAAATGTTTCTTTTTTTTTTTTTCGTCTTTCTCCTTCTATTACTACTTGGGTCTTCATAGATAGTGACAATAATAAAGCACAAGGACAAGCAACACTAGTCAATTAAAATCATAGCAAACTGTATGTTTAGATAGTTGTTTAACTCTTTGCATGACTACAAAACTTTACACTGGTCCAAATTCAAAATATTGGCAGACCACAAAACTCTAGACTGGTCCAAATTGAAAGTATTGGCAGACGACACATTAAAACTGGCTCAAAATGACGGGATTCGTCTTTGAAAAATTTTGGCTTTAAATAGAAAGAAGCATTTACTTGTATAGATAAATGTAGATTTAATCTTATCAAACTACAGAGTCTTAGACTATTCCAAACTGAAAGCGTTTTTACAAACAAAAGATTCAATGAGGTCTAAATGATGAAATTTGTTCGTGAAAGATACGCAAGTTCCTGGGAAGAGAAGAAAATGCTGGTTACCAGAATTATCTCCCTTTCCCACAATGTTCTTTCTCCTTAGGGTCATTAAAAACGGGATTTGTTTGAAAATGAAATTTGTTGTATGTAGACGAGCTTGCATCTCCTAATAAAATCTGTTTCTTCGTTGAATTGTTTGTTGATGGCATTTCCACGGACATTTATGTCCGAAACTTGAGAGAACAGTTGTACGTTCAGCCTCGTATACAAAATAACATTAATTTGAACAAGCTCTGTAAGACAGGGGGATTAATGGATTTGCAAAAAGTTTTGACCCAGGTCAGCCTGCGCAATTTTGCTATTGGTCAATTCTTTGCATGGCAAAGGACCAGTCTGCCTTATACGAGTCAGTCGACTGTTAGACTAGATGTATTTTATATATGAGCCATACTCTGTAAAAAGGAGACTTAATGCATCTGCGAAAAGTATCGACCCAGGTCAGCCTGCGCAGTCCACGCAGGCTGACCTGGGCCGAAACTTTTCGCTATTGGTCAATTTTCTGTTTGTTTAGAGACCAGTCTACCTTATGATACAGTCGGTTGTTAGACATAATGAAATTTATGGATCCCTAATTATGTGATGTCTTGCTTGGTACGAAGCAACACGGAGATGCATTAAGCCCCCTTTTGCCAGAGCATGGCTCATATGTATTATTGTGTGATGTCTTGCTTGGTATAGTGTAGCACGGAGATGCATAAAATCAGCTTATACCAGGGCATGGTTCATCTCTGTTGATAAAAGTAGAGTAACTTGTCAAAGGTGACGTACAGGGCTCAAGGTCAGGGGCCACAGGTTCGAATCCACAGCTCGACCAATTTCTTTTCCGGAACAAATGATAGTCGTTGCAACAGTATTTTTCCTCTCTTAATGCTAATTGATTCGAAGATGGTTATGAGAGAAAGCAGCCAGTGGATTGGGAAGCACGGATAGGTGCACTACCTTCCGCGATATAACTAAAATGATGTTGAAAACGGTATTAAATACCTAACTTACTAACTTGTACCTCCTGAAATACATTTGAGTCATGCTCTGGCAAAAGGGGCGAAATGCATCTCCGTAATGTATTATACAAACCAAACATCACCGAATTATGGATCCATAAAAATCCATTTTGACAAACAACCGACTGAATCATGAGATAGAATGATCCTTTGACATGCAGAAAATTTAAAGATAGCGAAAGGTTTCGCCCCATGTCAGTCTGCCCGGACTACGCAGGCTGACATGGGTCGATACTTTTCGCAAATGCATTAAGCCATCTTTTCACAGAGCATGGCTCATTTGTAGAAGACGAATTTTATACATCTCAAGAAAAGGTGGGACAGAGGACACAACTTATTCCTGTTAAAGCCCATTAACCCTAAAGTTACCAAAAGATACCAATCGTTAACGGCCCTGCGGTAGACAGCGTTCGAAACCATTGTGTGAAAAGGGAAGAATTACTTATAATGCATTGCACTTTTAATGGCTAATGAACGTTATACTGCAGATGTTGTATGCGCGTTGCACTTCTAATAGCATATGTGCACTGTACACTTCTGCTCTTGAGTGCGTAAGTGCGTCTGTTAAATTTTTTCGAAAGATGAAGTTTTTTTAACGTAGATTTCTAAAAGATAAATTGGTACCCGATCAGTATCAGGTAGTAGACGGTGGAGATGGATGATCTTTGCAATCTGCCGAGTCCGTATTCATCAACCATTCTAAACCTGAACACCTGTGCAATGATCTTAGCTTTAGCAGGCACTGGCCAGAAAGTGAACATAGACGTTCATATGATAACTCTTTACAAGACGGCGAAACTGTATACTTGTCTAAATCTAAAGAATTTGCGGACGGCAAATGAATTGTGGCCCAAACGGTGGAAAGAAAGAGTTTAACACTTAAGCTGCTGAATAAATGAAACACAAATTTCTACTCAATACTAAAAGCCCAAAAAATCGCGATTTCAAATTTGATTTCACCGGAAAGAAAATACCGTATCGGACAGTGTAGATCAAAGATCAGACTGCACGTTCTGTGCAGTCTGATCTTGATCTACACTGTCCGCAAAAGGTCAGTGGGTCGCGATTAGCAGCTTAAGGATTGAGATATTGTGAGAAAAAGACAAAAATACAAGTTACCAACATCTCCTTTTTCGGCATTGTTTTTCCAAAAAGACCTCTGATCCAGGGTGGCTAATTCTTTACCAAATGAATCAACTGCAAACTTGTCCGATTTGGAAACGTGTACATAAGGCAAATTAAATTTTGTCAAAATATGGAATTTGTAATTTAAATGGTCGCCAGCACACTTTCTCCTTTTCTCGGGACGTTTTCTTTTTTCCTCAGTGTCGTTTAACCTTTTCTAACACAATTCCACGTTATAATTAACCCATGGAAAAACCGTTGTGGGAAAAGGAGGAAATGCTGGTAACCAGGATATTCTCCTTTCCCAATAAGGTTTTCTACCCTTTCAAAAACAAAGTACATCATTTGTGTCACATTCAGTTTTTTCGTCTGCAATGGCTTTTAATTTGGAATGGCCTGAAATTTTGTCGTCTGGTAAAGGGTTAAAATCGGGACTGTTTAGTAAAGGGATAACCAGAATGTTTAACTTTAGCTCTGATCCTCAGAAAACACGGCCACTCGTGAGGGTATGTTGAGCCATCGTATGACCCTCTGTTGGCATTGCACTTGCTTCGGCTGTTGCGTTGGAACTCCGCACGAAATTGTAAATTCCATTCGTATTGCAATCTGGGTCCGTTTTCACCGACCATTCTTAAGAACGTTCTTAGTCTTATTCTCCAGAATTTTCTAAATGTGAAAGTAATACAATTTCTGATTGGCTAAACCATTTGGTTTGGCCAGTCAGAAGTTGTGTTACCTTCAAATTTTCAAAATCTTGAAAAATAAGAATATTCTTCGGAGTATTTCGAGAATACGGACCCTGGTGTCAATACTGTGGCATGTGACGTCAGTATTACTACACAAAGAAAGCCTTCAAAGGATTTGTGACACATTGTTCTGCATTACTCAATTTTGTCAAGTCAGTCGGAAGTTGTGTTACTTTCAAATTTAGAAAATCTTGGAGAATATTTCTAAGAATGTTCTTAAGAATGCTTGGCTAATACGTATCCAGAATTTCCTGATAATTAATCAAAAGACAGTCTGATAGTGATTTAACCACGGAGGACTGTGTCATCACAGTTAAGTCTTTACCTGACAGCAAAATTTTAGACTTTTCCATATTGAAAGCAGTTGCAGACGACAAATAACACGGTAGATCAAATGATATATATATTTTTTTTTTTCTTTAAAAAGGTAGAAAACGTAAAAGGAAAAGGAGAGAATGCAGGTTACCAGGATTTTCTCCTTTTTTCGACAATATTTTCAAAAGCCTTCTTTCGCAGCGTCGTTGAATCTCTGGACATGAAGTAAAGGGTTAAAGGAACATCTATACTCGTTTGCAGCTAGTTATAACCCATTTCATCTTCATTTTATGAAAGTATAATCATTCTTGTATCTTCATAATAAATGTTGTCCATGACGGCTGTAAGGTTGTACAGACTACGACGGATAGAAAATGCATTTCATTTTCTTGAGGCCCTCAAATAAATCACCGTTGTCGTTTTCGTTTAAACCCTTTGGCTGCTAAGCGCGTCTCACTGACCTTTTGCGGACATCGTAGATCAAGATCAGACGGCACAGAACACTGTCCGATAAGAAGAATTTTTCCCAAAAAATACCTTTAGAATAGGAAAATATGGGTTTATACTATAGGCTCGAAAATTTCATTTCCTTTATTTAGCCGGATAAGGGTTAAATGAGAACAAAGCCCTTGAGTTTCCTTATCCCTTACACCATATTTATTGGTAAATGATTCATGTTTACACAGCACATCAAATTCTGAGTCATTCAACACTCTTTCAGGTTTCTAAAGCTTTTTTTTTCTCTTGAAGCAAGGATGATTCTTTAAAATCATCGCAGAGTCAAAGTCTGGTGCTGGTGAATCACTTACAAAACCTCACCTGGCGAGCTGTCTCTGTGATATAACTGAGAACACCATTGAAAGCGGCGTAGAACAACATCAAATATGATATGATAGGGGATGGTTGTAAACCTAATATATACCAAATAACATGGCAAATAAAGCTTTAGAAAATAAAGTTTTCTCTTTAAATTACACGAACCAAATAAAGGTTTAACAAAAACGAATTGGCTGCTAAGGTGTGAAGTTGGCTGACGGTTGACAGTTGACAGTTCGCTCTTACAACATATTAAATTCGAATTGGCAGCCAGCTGACAGTTGACAATTCGGTTCAAACACGTTATTTTTAGTAAAAACGAATTGGAATCTGAGAAGTTCGCTGACGGTTGACAGTTGACAATTCGCTCTTTCAGCATATTCAATTCGAATTAGCAGCCAGCTGACAGTTGACAGTTGACAATTCGGTTCAGAAACGTTATTTTTAGGAAAACGCGATATGGCAGCTGAGATGTGAAGTTGGCTGACGGTTGCCAGTTGACAATTCGCTCTTACAGCATATTCAATTCGAATTGGCAGCCAGCTGACAGTTGACAGTTGACAATTCGGTTCAAACACGTTAGTTTTAGTAAAAACGAATCGGCAGCTGAGGTGTGAAGTTGGCTGACGGTTGACAGTTGACAATTCGCTCTTACAGCATATTCAATTCGAATTGGCAGCCAGCTGACAGTTGACAGTTGACAATTCGGTTCAAACACGTTAGTTTTAGTAAAAACGAATCGGCAGCTGAGGTGTGAAGTTGGCTGACGGTTGACAGTTGACAATTCGCTCTTAAAGCATATTCAATTCGAATTGGCAGCCAGCTGACAGTTGACAGTTGACAATTCGGTTTAAACACGTTATTTTTAGTAAAAACGAATCGGCAGCTGAGGTGTGAAGTTGGCTGACGGTTGACAGTTGACAATTCGATCTTACAGCATATTCAATTCGAAATGGCAGCCAGCTGACACTTGACAGTTAACAATTCGGTTCAAACACGTTATTTTTAGTAAAAACGCATCGGCAGCTGCGATGTGAAGTTGGCTGACGGTTGACGGTTGACAATTCGATCTTACAGCATATTCAATTCGAATTGGCAGCCAGCTGACAGTTGTCAGTTGACAATTCGGTTCAAACACGTTAGTTTTAGTAAAAACGAATCGGCAGCTGAGGTGTGAAGTTGGCTGACGGTTGACAGTTGACAATTCGCTCTTACAGCATATTCAATTCGAATTGGCAGCCAGCTTACAGTTGACAGTTGACAATTCGGTTCAAACACGTTATTTTTAGTAAAGAAGAATCGGCAGCTGAGGTGTTAAGTTGGCTGACGGTTGACAGTTGACAATTCGCTCTTACAGCATATTCAATTCGAATTGGCAGCCAGCTGACAGTTGACAGTTGACAATTCGGTTCAAACACGTTAATTTTAGTAAAAACGAATCGGCAGCTGAGGTGTGAAGTTGGCTGACGGTTGACAGTTGACAATTCGCTCTTACAGCATATTCAATTCGAATTGGCAGCAAGCTGACAGTTGACAGTTGACAATTCGGTTTAAACACGTTATTTTTCATAAAAACGAATCGGCAGCTGAGATGTGAAGTTGGCTGACGGTTGACAGTTGAGAATTCGCTCTTACAGCATATTCAATTCGAATAGGCAGCCAGCTGACAGTTGACAGTTGACAATTCGGTTCAAACACGTTATTTTTAGTAAAAACGAATCGGCAGCTGAGGTGTGAAGTTGGCTGACGGTTGACAGTTGACAATTCGCTCTTACAGCATATTTAATTTGAATTGGCAGCCAGCTGACAGTTGTCAGTTGACAATTCGGTTCAAACACGTTATTTTCAGTAAAAACGAATCGGCAGCTGAAGTGTGAAGTTGGCTGACGGTTGACAGTTGACAATTCGCTCTTACAGCATATTCAATTCAAATTGGCAGCCAGCTGACAGTTGACAGTTGACGATTCGCTTGAAGGTTTTGAAAAATCGAACTGGCAGCTGCAAGAAAAATTTGAATAGGCAGCTACGTGTGAAGTTAGCTGTTAGTTGCCAGTTGACAGTTGAATTGTCAATCGTCAACTGTCAACTTGCAGCTAACTTCACGGACGTGAAAAAATGAAGAAATGAAAAATGATCTAAATAAACATTAATCTTTGTCTACAATGTATTATCAAGTCATGTATTTAATTCTTTACCAAACGACAAAATTTGTGACTAGTCAAATTAAAAGCATTTGCAGACAACAAAATAAATGTGGCTAAAAAATTGAAACTTGTATTGGGAAGGGAAGAAAACATTGTGGGAAAAGGAGAAAATGCTAGTTACCAGCATTTTCTTCTTTTCCCACAATGTTTTCAAAAGGCTTTTTTCTAAGGGTCGTTAATACCCGGGATTGTGTGGTAAAGAGTTACGACTGTCTCATTAAACTAAAGTTCCTTTTTTAAAGTTGACTTAGACAATGTTGTATTAAGATTTTGTGAGTTGATAGTGAATGAGAACAGCAAAATTTAATTGGGTGTCAATAGGAGTAGAAAAATTATCAGGCAGCACTCGAGGCATTTGCTGATCTATCGCTACTGTATTTGCAAATGCCATTGTAGTTCGCGATACTTAAGACCTAGATTTAAGTTTGTTCACACACCTGCCGGAAATTAGGATTGACCACGTAATGTGACAAAATTAGTTCTGACTGACCTTCCCTGTGTTACTATATTAGACTGTATACTACAGAGGGCTGTTACATAACCAAACAATTCACACCTGTATCATGAACGACACCTAAAGTTAGATGTTCATTAATTAACCTTTTTCTGTCGACTGGGGCCTATGAATTTGCGGAACAGAACGATAGATATCTGTAGATAATGTAAAATGACAGTTTTTTTTTTTTCCTATTTCTTTTTGAAAGAAAAAAAAAAAAAATCTTTATTTCGTTATTTCTTTACCCATAAATAAACATCTATACCAAAGCATGTATCACACGGCGTCGCGTTACACTTCGATTTATTGTAAATCCGGAATTTATATTCAAACACTACTCTGATTTTAAGTTACAAGACTAGCTATTATTGTTATCAGTCATGGGGTTTTTCGAGAATTCACGGGGCTTTGCCACATTTACTTTACCAGCTTGGTCAGATCAGACCAAAATTCAAAGGCTCTTATAAATGGGTACTCACCGTCCATCCCGGGATTTACGCTTACGTCGCGTACTATTCTCAAACTTGAAAATAAAAGTTCCCAAATGATGTCAATTTCAATGTAAATTTTGGTCAGATTGTCTTCATTAACTTTTTACAAGACAAATTTCAGAATCTTCCATTATGCAAACTATTTCAAATTACATGTTAAATGTGACTCAGGTAACATTATTTGTATTATTGTGAAGTTATTATGATAGTAGAGCATACAATGAAAAGCACAATAAAGATTCTATACGTGTTGCCTTCCGCTTGTCCGATAAGCCAATAAGGATTATAGGGATGGCCAGTAAATGGGCCGGTCACGGTTTATAAGTTATCTGTATCGAATTTGACACAGTTTGAGTCAGCTGTTAGAATGGCTATGTTTCCGGTGGAAAAAGATAAATCTTTCTTGTTTGTTTCATAACATCCGGGCATTTGCGGAAGTGACCTTACACGCTTATTAGCGGTTACAATCAACTTGTCGGAACAACCTTTATTGTCTGGCTTCAAAGGAACAGAATTGTTCGTGCTGAAAGAGGTCAGTTATAAACAAAGAATTGATGCCCAAGTCATCATTCCTCCCAATTCTTAACCTTTAGACTGGAAGATAAATAAAATGTTCAGGCGAAATGCAGGCCTATTATAAGAAGTAGTAATCTGACTAGAGCGGAAATTAGTTTGTAAGGCTTTTTCCCTTACCCTGCCAAATAACTTAAATCAAAATTTCAAGCTTTAGTAAAAACCAGAATAATTCTGTTTCAAACTTATTTTCTTTCTTTTTTTTTTTTTTTTTTTGAGGAAAGATATCTCCTTATCGGACAGTGTAGATCCAAGATCAGACTGCACGTTCTGTGCAGTCTGATCTTGATCTACACTGTCCGCAAAAGGTCAGTGAGTCGCGCTTAGCAGCCTAAGAGCTAAACGCTCTGGTTAGAAGAATTGCAGAGTACCTTATCATTCATACCTTGAACATTCTTCTTATTACTCTAGCGATGGATTCCAAATGTATACATCTGATTGGCTGAAACATTTAAATTGACCGGTAGTCTTTAACTCTAGAAGGAAAATGTCAATAACGAAGGGTAGTGCCTGTGGTTGGTAACTTTTAAGGTCCCTGGGTTCGTATTTGACAGCAATTTAAAGTACTGTTCTGATTGATTCTAAATCCACAAATTCACAATCTTTCAGACTGGCAGGCACGTACTTCTCCAGACCGAACAAATACTAATAATTGATATTTTGTTTAACTGTTAAATACTGTCGCTACCTTTCATTTACTAGGTTTATGCTCGTTTGTAAGCAGCTGGCTACTCTCCCGCATTTGCAACGTGCAGATAAAATGTCCAGTGATAAGAGAGAAACTCCTCGAAGACCTTCCATAACTGAATGGTGGACAAAAGTCCCTCTGGATTTTATCCCCTATTCCTAGAATTTGCAAGGGAGATAGAAATTTCCCCTTCGTGATTCTACAGTGGCAAACACTATCCCTCTCATTGAATCTCAGAGAGGCGAAGACTATTTCCTTCATTTGATTTCAGAGGCGGACATTTGCCGCTATGTTCCCTAACAGGTATATCAGAAATAATGTTCGAGTTCTTTTGTTGTATAGGTGTGACTGTATGAATGTATGCATCATTTTTTCACGCCATTTCAAGACCAGGTCCCGTAATCACCATTCGTTCTTAGAAACAGTCTAATTCTCGAGAATTTTAGCTTTTTTTTTTTTAATTACGCAATTTCTGCTAAACGGGGTGGTTTCTAGACAGGGATGTCTCTTCATCTGGAATAAAGCTAGGAATCCAATTTAAAATGGTTGATTAATAAGGGCAAGGGAATACTTTAAATATTTTTAGGTGTCGATCTTATACAATCAGCATACAAAATGGTGATCGTATTGCCCACAAAAAGTCGATAATGTCATGATCTGTGCAGTCTGATGATGATGTACACAGTTCGAAAAGCACCAGCACGTTAAACAGCCTAAGGGTATTTTCTTTTACCCTCGATGGCCGTATTCGTGTGATGATAAGGAAACAACAAGACAAAATTAAGAGGTTAGACTGGAACATGAACAAGAAAGTACTTGCCTTCATAAAGGAATCAGTTCTGATCATTTTCAGGTAAAATTTATAACCAAAGTAATAATTTCAATTGCATGATACAAACAAAAATATGCATGCATTCGGCCTTCTTGAGCAAACTTTCATGGCTTGTCCTAATTCCGGTAGTTAGGTAATTGCAGCAGAAAGTAACAGGTCCTTCCATTTTTTCAAGAAGGGGCATTTTTCAGAAATAAGAAAAATGGTGTCAGCCTCTATCAACCGCGACAAATGATTACTTCTTGCATGTTTCTGTCTCATATTTGGCTGAAATTGAGGTGAAATAAAACTTTTGAATTTCGGTAAGGGTTACAACCTAAAATACCGTGTGACGTCATCAAACTACGTGCATTATGAGATGTCAACAAAAATCACCGGTTAAGGGACACTCATGGAATAAAGACATTCGACAATATTTTAAGGCCTGATACAATACTATTGATGTTATATCAGTGTTTCATTCGATTCCTGAGTTTCAGTGTCGAGTGTGCCCATTAAGTTCTGATTCATGAAGAACCATAGCTGAATACAGGTACATTTGAACCGTGTGGGTCTGTTTTGCAGACTGAAAGTGTCATTCTTTAGAGGTACTACGCCCCATATCCACTAACCCCTCAAAATCCCTACTCTTTCGAGATACAGACAAGGGTTTGCTTTAGAACAGGTACATTTCAACATCTTTCCTGAATTGGGAACTCAAAAGATGCTTTCTTCAGTCAAGTTGCTTTCTTAACCTGCTGAAAAAGTTAAATGAAACTTTCAAGCCGATAGTAAAACCCTGAGTACTGCTATTTCAAATTTATTTTTTGAAGAAAAATATCTCCTTATCGGACAGTGTAGATCCAAGATCAGACTGCACAGTCTGATCTTGATCTACGCTATCCGCAAGAGGTCATTGAGTCGCGCTTAGCAGTCTACATGTTATTAGAGATTGCCAATAAGACAGATTTAGCGTAATGCTACTTTTAAAAAAAAGATTTGAGGCTTTATCTACTCTCTCGACGAAAGGCCTTCACTCAGTCAGGATAGCACTATCAGTGCATTCAGGAAGTTTGCCCAGTAAAGTTAGCTTTGAAAGATGATGAATTGCTTTGAAAGAGTATCCATCACGGCGGTAGGGCAAAGATATCGCTCTGTCTTATTCGTGCCTCATTGGTTCGTCTTTATGGCATTTATACTATATACATATATACATTTACGAGGCGTAAATATCGCATTAATCCATCACTAAATACTAACCTAATTCAACGATCTTTAGGAAGAAAAAAATGTGATAAAATAGAGAAATGCTTTTATCAGCATTTTCTCCTTTTCTCAGAATTTTTTTTTTCAAAGAAAATGTCATCATTAATATTGAGCCACGTTAACCCTTATCCTGCTGAATAAAAGAAATGAAACTTTCGAGCCGATAGTATAAGCCTAAAACTTTCCTGTTTGAATGGGATTTTTGGAGGGAAGATATCTCCTTATCGGACAGTGTAGATCAAAGATCAGACTGCACGTTCTGTGCAGTCTGATCTTGATCTACGCTGTCCGCAAAAAGTCAGTGGGTCGCGATAAGCAGCCTAAGGGTTAAAATTGTCGTCTGCAGATGATTTCAACCAAGCTTCAGCTATCGATACCTTCTCGATATTTCTTCTCACCAGGGTGCGTATTCACCAACCATTCTTAAAAATATTCGTTGTCTTATATTCTAGGATGTTCTAAATTTGAACGGTAGCATAACGTCTGATTGGCTAAACCATTTTGTCCAGCCAAGCAGAAGTTGTGTTACTTTCAAATCTAGAAAATTCTTGAGAATTAGACAAAGAATATTCTTAAGCATGGTTGGTGAATAAGGACCCAGCGCACAATACCTGCGCACAACAGCCTTTCCAAACCATTGTTTCCTTTCCACGACCAATAAACTAGAGCAAATGTTCAGAGAGATTAAAGAATACTGTTGCGACGATTATCACCGACGGTCAAAAAGTGTTTGGTCGGACTGAGATTCGAACCCACCCACTGTGTTCTTGGCCATATGCGTCAACGAGAGAGCTAACTGGGATTTTCAGACCAAACACTTTCTGTTCTGTCTAGATAGCGCTTTCAGCGTCACATGTAGCATAAACAAGACTTCCGTTCGACGGTTAAAATTGCGAGCCACTGACGCTCAGAAATGAACCATGCTCTGTTAAAAGGGGGCTTCATTTTCTGCATGTCAAAGGACTATTCTACGACAGGATTCAATCGGCGTTTAGACAAAATGGATTTTATGGACCCATTATTATGTGATGTCTTGCTTGGTATAATGCACTATTGAGATGCACTAAGCCCCCTTTTGCCGGAGCATAGCTCAAATATTTTTAGTATCCTATATGCTTCACTAAACAAGTATATTGTAAAGATCCAATAACAGACTGAATGTTCTGTTAGGTTTGATCTTGGTCTATGATATCTGCACAAGCCCTAGACTGCTGTTTGTCCCCGGTGCTGACAACTTAAGCTGCTGAATAAATGAAACGCAAATTTCTACTCAATACTAAAGGCCCAAACATTGCGGTTTCAAAGTTGATTTCACCGGAAAGAAAATACCGTATCGGACAGTGTAGATCAAAGATCAGACTGCACGTTCTGCGCAGTCTGATCTTGATCTACACTGTCCGCAAAAGGTCAGTGGGTCGCGATTAGAAGCTTAAGGGTTAACCCTAAACCTGGTGAATAAGAGAAATGAGACTTTCAAGCCAATAGTTAAAAACCAAAATGTTGGTATATTTGGGAGAATAAATATCTCCTTATCGGGCAGTGTAGATCTAAGATCAGACTGCACGTTCTGTGCAGTCTGATCTTGATCTACGCTGTCCGCAAAAGGCATTGAGTCACGCTTAGCAGCCTAAGAATCAATTTTACTGTAATACAACCTCATTTAATTTCACTCCCTACAAAGGTCTAAATAGAAAACTTTTACTACGTACATTTCATTATGGATGTCGGTAAATCATGTAGTCTAGTCAAGTTGACAAAGTACATGTATTTGTGATCGAATGAGCTTTACTCATAAGCAAGTACAAACGACTTTGCTTCCTCTTGTTCCAGCCAAACTTTTGAAGGCATTGTGTCAACAAGAGATTTTGCTCGTAACAAGAAATTCCTTATTTTCATAGCCAATCATATATTAAAACTTGGGTCAGGCTGTGTATTCTAATTTCGCAATGATGTTTGCAAAGTTTTCCTTTGCAAAGTTTGGTTCAGGAGGTGAGATGACGGCAATGGTCGCCTAGTGACCAGCCTATCTAAAACATGAGATTCTGAGGTTCATGTTGCATTTTAAGCTTCAACAAATTTGTCAGTGCAATTTCACTTTCATCAGCCTCACGTGTGGTTGGTCTGATAAGCACGTGTAGACTGCCAACAGATACTGCGTGGGAATCGTGTCATCGCACTAAGAGACACATTGATCATGCTCAGGCGGTACGTGCATAATGATAGTACTATCATAACTAACCCGTTAAAGGAACCTACGCCAAGATAGTAATCAGAACGTGTTTATGGAAAGTAGATATTTGACCTGGTATGCCACCTAGGAGACTCAAAGCTGCGATCTTATAAATACAGACAGCACAATAAAGCAAGATACCGGTATTAACTCTTTACCAATCACCAACATTTTAGAATAGTCAGAGTTGAAAGCATTTGAAGACGACAAATCAAATGTAGGTCATACGATGATTTTTATCTTTGATAGGGTAGGAAACATTGTGGGAAAAGGAGAAAATGCTGGTTACCAGCATTTTC
The DNA here is from genome assembly GCA_945859785.2 of Tridacna gigas. Lineage (NCBI taxonomy): Eukaryota > Metazoa > Mollusca > Bivalvia > Cardiida > Cardiidae > Tridacna > Tridacna gigas. The sequence continues at coordinate 37,968,430 of OX244029.2, forward strand.
TCCTTTTCCCACAATGTTTTCAAAAGCCTTCTCTTTCAGAGTCGATAAAACTCGGGATTGTGTGGTAAAGTATTAAGATGTTTGACAAAACTTTGCATTTCATTATTTCTATTTGTTTTTGGCCTGGGCTTGGCTTACCAAGCCCAATGCCATAAGAATCGCATACCAAAATTTCAACCCTATCCAAGCATTTACGGAAAAAACCGAGTAAAAGTGAAAAGTACCGCCTGCAATCCATCTCACTACGCTGAAAGAAACGACCACTTAAAATAATAAAAATATTTCGATTTGAACATCATAGTGAGGTTTAATTTCACAACACACTTTGATAGATGTGCGATTTTAATCGTATGGAAGTGTTGACTGAGAATTTTGGGCGCTGGTGAGCTTATTCATAAATGCAAATTAGTGCGCTGTAACAGAGAAAGAAACAATGGGCAAACCTCGGGTGATCGTTGATCAAATGTCGAGATGTAGGTACGCAACCGACCGAGATGCGACGAGTGCTGTTGCCGAGCAATAATCGGGATCGTTCGTTTGTCCTTTCTCTAGACGCCATGTGAATAACAAATAATGATAGCGTATATATTTTACGCAGACGGTGTGCTCTTTCTCTGAAAAAGGTGTCTAAAAACCTCAGCACGATTTCAATTTTCGTATTACTGTGTACCTCGTGTCTGAAGTTATAACTATGTATTTTATTGGTATATATGCCTTATTTCTTCCTGTCAGAGTTGTCTAGATATGACATCTCGGCCCATAACCATTTCGACCCATAGCAAACTCGGCACATACAATATCAAATATGTATTTAAGTTTGCAAGATGAGCCATTGAAAACCAGTTAATCTTTATAAAACGATGAAATTTTAGACTTGTCTAAATTGAAAACATTTGCGGACGGCAAGTTAGATTTAGCTGAAATGTTGGTTTTTAGCTGTGACAGTGCAAAAAACCTTGTAGGAAAAAAGAGCATTTTCTTCTTTTCCCAAAAGGTTTTCATGAGGCTATATCCTTAGAGTCCTTAAAACTCGGGATTGTGTGGTTAAAAGTTAAGTAACTGGCGGGCGTTTTGTATTGAAGATCAGATTCGACATTCAGTGCAATCTGATCTTGATCTCCATAGTTATTTAGCCTGATCTGGGTCGAAACTTTTTGCTTTTGGCAAATTTTCTGCATGTCAAAGGACAAAATGTACCTCATGATTCAGTCGGCTGTTCAGCAAAATGGTTTATGGATTCATAAATATACGACGGCTCGTTCGGAATGATGGATCACGAAGATGCATTAAACCCCCTTTTGCCAGAACATTGCTCATTTGTGTTTTCTACAATCAGAACAAGGAGCTCTTCAAATTTATCAATCTTACTCGTTGAATTTACTCAGATGAGGGTTTTCGGTCCAACGGCCCTTTTGTTTATGAAAATCGGCTTTCCAACTTGGTTGATCATGGCAACTGAGAGATTCCATAGACTTTCAATGGGGAAAATTGAAGTGGCATTTACAGCAGACATTTTGACAAAACTTTTTATAGAAATGTTCCTTGAGCAGTCTTGTATCATCCATATGATTTAATTCAACTGGTAGTCTTTAGCTCATCTGTTTATGAAGAAAACATCAAGCTATTGTCAAAGCCTATGCGACATAAATGTCGTGCAAAAACTTTGACATTTCATAATATCTCTTACATTCCTGAAGATATTTACTTCAAACTTGGACAAGTTACTTACTGTCAAAAGGGGTACCCATATAACAGGGGCAGGTAACCATCTTTTTTTTTTTTTTTTGACACAGTTACGCCCTTTTTTATTACTTTGAATTTTCAGAACCCTTGACTTTTTATCATATCTGTCACTAATGAAGATACACGTACTTACTTCAAACTTGGACTTTTTGTTAACGATTAAAAGGTGAATTTATATCAGTACAACAGAGGCAGGTAACCACACAATATTTTTGGCAAAGTAATTAGTTATGCCCCTTTTTCGACTAAGAACTATCAGGTCAGCTGTTTTTAGAGGCATGGTATTTCATAGCCCTAGTGTCATCATCTTCGTCGTTTGTGTCGTCGTCATGCAAAATCTTTTACATTTTACAATATCTTTGTTATTACTGTAGATGTTTAGTTCAAAGTTGGACAAGCTGTTAACTATCAAAACGGAAACATAAACAATAAGGGTAAATATCTATCAAGTCATACCCCTTTTTCAACTTTGTATTTTTACTGAAAATCAGCCAACGACAGCCGAGCGTTGGCACCCGAATATGCTGCTCTTGTTACCAAACACAAATGTTGCCGAGCACTGGCGCCCGAATGTAGACGTCTCTTTATTTGTTGCCATAGAAACCAAATTGCAAAAATAAAAAGAAACACGTAAAAAATTGTCTTCTCAGACACCAAATTATGCTCTGTGATATTAGCCTTTTAAGACTTTGTGTTTTACCTAGTCATTGCTCAAAGGACATTGATACTTTTTCAGCTTATAGACTGAGTATGGTAAAATGAAAGAAAATATGATTCATTGCTTGGCCATTGTGGATTTTTTGCACTTTCCAGAAGTGTTCCCTGGACTTATCCTCTATCAGCAGTTTTTGCACGCTGCTCATTTTAGTTTGTTACCAGTTTAATTTGTTGCCAAAGCAACGTTAAAAAAGAAAATAGGAAACAGAAAATCCTTTGAAAATTATCTCATTTCAATCCATAACGACCATGAGGCCAAGGCTATACAAAAATACTCATTACATTGGCCTTTATGTTTTTCCATTCTGTTGTCAACTCCACAGACTGCCAGTGTGAGACTTGTGTATATTTCTTATTAGTCTGTACGAATGTGATAGCAGTTTTTAAGCCTGTACAAACATGATAGCAACTTTGATTTTCTGGGCCTAATCTTCCTACCTTTTCACCCGTTCTGATACCCAGGCTTTCAGCGCCTTCAGCGCTTTGATTACTTTTTACTTAGCACGTGAGCAGGTCCGATCAGCTACTTTATCTGAATAATATTTTAAAGCTTTCAGAGTTTTATGGAGAAAATTAAAGTAATTTGTTAAATATTATTACGAGTAGTGTTCAAATACGAATGCACCTAAGCACCTAAAATTTGATTCTTCATCGGTTTCGCTGAAATTTTTATTTTGTTCCCTCAAAGTATTCACCCCCAATAGATATACAAAGTTTCAGTCTCCGTGCCCAATCTTTGAAGGCATTTTCATAGTCTTTTAGGTATAGTATGAAGACACTGGAATTTATTTTCTGTCAACTCTGTTTTAACGTGTGTAAAGCATCGGTTTCAGTCATTGTCTTTTGGACGAGGTACAAGACTTTCTGAAGCAGGAAAAAGTCGTTGTGCTCCCCCAACCTCCGTATTCACCTGACCTTTGTATATCTATTGGAGGTGAATACTTTGAAGGAACAAAATAAAAATTTCTGTGAAACCTATGAAGAACCAAATTTTAGGTTCTTAGATGCATTCATATTTGAACACTCCTCGTATTTAGCTTTTATTGTTTTCCTATGGTAATCACTACTTAAAAATGTTTATGATTGCATACTGATTTTAATGAATTTTACGGTGGTTCATACAGACCAGATGCTTTAAAAAAATAAAAACAAAACAACAAAGGAACGTTTAGATTTGGACAAAAAAAATTGGAAATCTGGCCCTAACAGATAGAACAAATGACAAAAGTGCCGATCATAAATTACATGTATGCTCCTAAAATATATTTATAACTTGTCACGTCCATTATTTTAGGGATAAGAAATTTCACAGAAAAAAAAAAAGGTAGTACAACCCTATTGTTTTCCACATTCTTTATCACTGTTTTAGCTTTAAAGTAGATTAGGTAGTTTTAAGGCTGCTTTGCAGTTTTAAAGGGATCAGCATCCAGACTTCTTTTTAATAAGTCTTTACGAATGTTTTCTGAAGACTTGAAGGAAAAACTTTGTCAAATCAAAACATGGTTGCGAGTACCGTTAAAGCACAAAAATAACTGTGTTATAATAATCAAAATTGGCAAAGTTAAAACTAGACTGCACGCATCAGAATGAGTGTGCAAAAAATGTAGTCACATCTTAAAGATATACACTGCCCTTTCATAATAAGGCTGGAGCCACACTGTCACAAAATTGGCAAGAGATGGCAATACGAATATGGAATTTTTGGTTATACAGAAACTTGACCTAAACATTTGCTCAACAAGTAATGTAAGTATCCCTCCTGCAGAAGGTCTTACGATTATTGAAGACATGGTCATGAAAAGTCCGATGTCTCAACGACCAGAGCATAATTTTAACCATTGTCTTTATTCTGTATACATCTTTGCTCAGTCCCGGGAGTAGGTGACTCATTCATAAAGAAATTCTTGTCAGAACAACCATCATGTTGGTACAACTGAGAATTTCATGACTGTTAAAGTAAAATGTATAATTTATTTATTATGTATATAACTGTAACTACATAGCAGGGCCGCCTTCCACTGAACTGCGTACGCACGAATTTGCGTACGCAGAGTAGATAAGCAAGCATTAAGTCTGAAAACAAATTTCACTGAATTGCATAACTTTACAATTTGAGTAAATGTTTGCATAACTTAAGGCCAGGTTATACCTTTGGGTAAAGCAGGGATCGTATCAGTGTATAGGCCTGGTCTACCCACCCACCCCCAAAAATGCGTAGATCTACGTAGTTTACTGAAAAATAACTCAGGCGCGTAACTGCCTATACGCGAGTACATGAATGGATCAACATGATTTTGACTGAAGAAAAATCTGCAGAGTAAATTATTAACCCTTAAGCTGCTGAATAAATGAAACGCAAATTTCTACTCAATACTAAAAACCCAAACATTGCGGTTTCAAAGTTGATTTCACCGGAAAGAAAATACCGTATCGGACAGTGTAGATCAACGATCAGACTGCACGTTCTGTGCAGTCTGATCTTGATCTACACTGTCCGCAAAAGGTCAGTGGGTCGCGATTAGCAGCTTAAGGGTTAATTTATCTACGCTCTAGGAAAAAGGGGTATAATAATTCCTGGTGATGCAGATACCAAGCAAGTCATCACATAAATTAAAGACCCATAAAGCCCATTTTGTCTAACAAACGACTGAATCATGGGGTAGACCGGTCCTTTGTAATGCAGGAAATTGACCAGTAGCAAAAAGTTTCGACCCAGGTTAATCTGCGCGGACTGCGCAGGCTGACCTGGGCCGATACCGTTTACAAATGCATTGAACTCCCTTTTCACAGAGCATGGCTTATTTATTTGTTGGTTCATTTTGTTTAAATCATCGATTTCTAGTACTTACGAGGGACACTTTTTAAGTTCGTAGAGTAGGGCGGTCTTTTTAAAACCGCTTGAAATATCAAAATTTTATTTATCTAAGACCTTCGAAATATGCCCCGTCTGCCTCCACACACATTTTACACCGATCTACCCATTTCCGGAACGCCGCCCGGTAGTCCTCTTTAGGTATATGTTGCAGACACTGGTAGACCGCACTGCCTATACCACAACGGGATTCAAAACGGTGCCCTGCCAGCATTTCCTTTAGTCTTGGGAACAACCAAAAGTCACAGGGGGACAGGTCAGGGCTGTATGGGGGATGATCTAAGACATCGAGCCCAGATTCTTTCAGATATTCCTGTACCGTAGCGGATTTATGGGCCGATGCGTTATCATGGAGTAATTTGATGCCGCGGACACCGGTGCGCGGTCTGCGTTTCTGATAGAAATCAACAAGTTGAGTAAGAACACTTTCTCTGTAAAACTTTCCAGTGACAGAACTACCTTTCGGGAATGGAATTTGAAGGACTGGACCTTTCGAATCAAAGAATATCGCATACAACATGCGATTTGATGTTTTGCAACGGCGCGCAATGACAAGTCTGTCGCCCTCAGATGAAACCCAAACCTTATTTTTTGCCTTAGAATCGGGTTGAAAATGATAGATCCAGGTTTCATCACCTGTAACTATCTCTTCCAAACGACGTGGGTCACATTTATCATATTTTTCTATAACTTGCGATGCAAGTCTAACCCGACTTTGTTTCTGCTCGTCAGTGAGCAAATGGGGCACCCAGCGTGCGTAGATCTTACGTAGCCCAAGTCGTTCACGTAAGATCTTCAAAACACTTGACGAATGAATGCCACTTAATTCTTCTATCTCTTGCACGGTATAACGTGCGTCTTCCTCAATTAACGTTTTCACAGTAGCAACGTTCTTTTCCGTCAAAACGGAAACCGGCCTACCCACCCGAGGGTCATTTTCAATTGACTCCCGACCATCATTAAAACGACGTACCTACTTGCAAACTGTAGCATATTTTAAAGCACCATTCCCATAAACTTTTTGCAAATCAGCATGAATTTCTGTTTGCGGAAACCCGAGCTGTGCTCGAATCTTACAATATACCCTCTGTTCAGAGATTTTTCCATCCATATTGAACGCTATATTTTACTATAGTGTATAAAACCACGTGTTGAAAATACCCAGCGCAGCGCGCACGTGGACCTCGTGCGCCGCATACCGTGACACCGTTCGAGAGAGGAATGATTACGCAAGTTCTGTGTAAAAAATCGTGCAACTTCATAATCGCGTTAAAAAATTATAGGCTTACTCTACGAACTTAAAAAGTGTCCCTCGTAAATACATACCTCATATCTCTCTCAGAACGCCACGAGTCCCCCAGTACGCACCATAGTTCAACAGCGTTTTCATTATGTTCTTGAGGAGTCCCGATTTTACACTTTTGCGTTATGCCCTACTTAACGAGGTAAATAAGAATGCGGTCAACGATGAGAGGAATTAAATGGCATAACAGATTCGAGTCTTGAACAAAATCTGCCAACAGCCATTGCAACACGTGCTAATCTAACATCAATACATAAATCTGAATATACTATCCTCCAACAGGCTCAATGGGCACCGAGTCTGTTTGCGTGGTAATTGGTTGTAGGTTTACTAGAAAGTAGTGCTATACAACAGACGTTGCAAATGAAATCAATTCTGCCATGAAATACAAGAAAAGTGACGGTGTAAAAAGCGATTGCAGATAGAAATACACGGAAATAGAACATGCACTGATATGCCCTTGATTATTTGCAGTCATTCCCGAGGATTATCTCAAACATACCGCATTATCCAATAAAATGCCTCCTTTCCTTGAGTTCATTGACGTCATCTATCATCAGTATATTTCTCTGAAAGCTATGCCTTTATCTGTATAGAACCTGAAATTCAGTTCCTCTTTTCTTTGTAACCCCAATACTTTTCAAATAAGGATATTTAGGGCCCTGCAGAAGAGTTTAAAAGTGTAGAAAGGCGCAATTTAAAAACAGGCAGTTGCTACTGTCAACGTCATCCTTATCTTTAACTCTTTCGGCGCCAAATAAACTAAGTCGGCCTCTTTTGATGGCTGTAAATACAATCCACTGAGTCTCTGGAAGAGTTTTATCATATAGGCTTGACCAAACAAGCGGAGGGCATAGATCAAGATCAGACTGCACGTTCTGTGCAGGCTGATCTTGATCTATGCGGTCCGCAAAAGTCCCTGTTTTCGCCTATGGCGCTGAAAGGGTTACAGGTTTTTGATTTGGGATACTTGTCCAAGTTTCAGGTTGATCCTTACAATCGTTTTAATTTTGTAAACTGTTCTATTTATACCCTTTTCAATTAACTTAGTCTAGCCGAAAAATTGAATTTCATCTAGAAATAGACACTCATTAAAAATTGATGCAAGTCTAAGTTTACTTTTGGTGAAGAGAAAAACCGAAATAAAGAGTTTGTGTGTATGGTGTTTAACACCGTATTCAATATAACTTCCGTCATATTGATACACTTTCAAGTGCATCTATGTTTTCTTGAAGTTTTTTTTTTTACCCACTTTTCATAACGCTCTTTTCAAGTTACTGTTTGCCTTTCCACATTAACATCACTGAAATAATGTTGAGCGATGAGAGGGGAACGCATCCAATTCGCAGAGACTAATATCAGTTCTCGAAAAGTGCTTGACTGTGCTTGGATTCGATCTTACGATCCCATGGTTATTAGCCCTGCATGTTACCCACTGAGCTAGCGGACTCAACCTTACTTAACCCTTAACCTGCAAAATAAGTTAAATGGAACTTTCAAGCAAATGAAGCAAATGATATTAACCCAACCTTTGCTTGGGAGGATATCTCCTTATCCGACAGTGTAGATCCAAGATCAGACTGCACGTTCTACAATGTCCGCAAAAGGTCCTTAAGTCGCAGTTAGCAGCCTACGGGTTTAAAGAAGGATAAAATGTGAAGGATAAATGCCGAGATTTCCACCTAAAGATCTACTGATACGATAAGGTTTGATGAAATACACCAATACATCGTAAATACATTTTTATTGGCAAACGTTGAATACTGCATTCTTCGAAAACATTTTTTTTTTCCACTATTATAAAAGTTGAGAGAAGAAAGATATCGCATAAGTAGAACGTTGAATCGGCGTTTGTTTTGTTTAAGTTGCAATGATTGCCGAAAATCTTTGGTGATACAATTATCAGTTATCAAATAATTGAACTCTGTCAGAGGTTTTTTGGTCTGTCTGTTTTTTGATCGATCTGTCCGTCTGTCTGTCTGTATGTCTGTCTGTCTATACTAACTAGTAACTACTGTCTGTAAATATTATCATTGTCAATGTATACGTAAAGATACATCTATACTCGTTTTCAGCCTGTCTTTAACCCATTTGTCTTTATTTTATCAAAGTATTATCATTCTTGTAGCTTCCTGCCGAATGTTGCCCCTGACGGTTGCAAAGTTGCCTAGATTAAGACCGATAGAAAATGCATTTCATTTTCTGGAGGCCATCAAAGAAACAACTGTTGTGACGTTTCCGTTTTTAAATCGAAGATCTCTGATATAATTACGTATTTATCCCTTACACCATACATGATTTATCAATGCTTACACATCTAACTAAATTTTGAATCAGTCTATCAAATTCTAACAGCGTGTTTCTCTCTGGCTGTTGGGATGTATCTTTAAGAAATTTTAAATAATACGGTCAAAAAACTGCGATGAAAATTTTTTTTTTTGCTGTTTCGGTTTAAAGCATGTTATTTTTTGCAGTGATCGAACACGGATACACGACGTAACAAAGTGCACACAGACCCCACACAGAACATAAGAGATGATAAATGGTTAAATTAGAAATTGCACATGACTAAATTTGTATGGAATTAAAATCATCGAAACCTGCCATATATAGATTTGAGCAGCGCTATAACAAAAGGGGGCTTAATGCATCTCTGTGGTGCTTTAAACTATGCTAGTCATCACATACTTATGAATCCATAATAGTCACTTTTTTTACAACCGACTCAATCATTAGGTAAAAAAAAAAGAGAGACATACAGAAAAGATATACAGAAAACTGACCAACAGCGAAAAGTTTCGGCCAAGGTCTGCGCAGGCTGACCTGGGTCGACATATTTCACAGATGCATTAAGCCCGCCTTTCACAGGGCATGGCTCATTTGTTTGCAGTCATACCTACTGTATGTATAAGATATATCGGGTTGACCGGAAATAATTCAAAAGCGGGTGTGCCAAATCACGTGATTACGAATGAGGTTATATATCTGAGTTGGCACGTCGGGGCTGGCATTTTATTGGTCTGACACTTACAGTGAAATGAACCTTATCATGTCTTTCCTACAGGTGTTCCAGTGTCAAAAAGAAGCACATGGTTTCCGCTCTTTTTACTTTTCTGACATGACTACTGTTGTGCCGCTCTATGTGCTCTGTTTTGATAGAGTAAATAATATTTTACATTTTATTAAACGATTCCATATTTGAGTCACATTGCATTTTTCGTCTACAAACGCTTACGCTTCGAATGCATATGGCCCGCAACATGCGAAATGAGACCTTCGGACATTTGCGTAAAGTGTCGTCCCGGATTAGCCTGCGCAGTCCGCGCAGGCTTATCCGAGACGGCACTTTACGACTACATAAGATTTTTTCATGCAGTAGACTTTCGTGAAAGAGAAAATCGCACAAAAACAGGAAGTGTCGTCTTGGATTAGTCACAGACTGCACAGCCTGATCTGGGACGACACACTTTTACGCATATGTCCGAAAGCCCCTTTTCGTGTATTGCACGCCAATTACAAGCCAAACAATTGTCGTCTGGTTAAATCGGATGTTACAGCATACCGCCAATACAATCTCGTTTATGACCCAGACAAATATACAGTATATTTTCATTCCTAAGGCAAATCAGACCCAGAACGATCAATGTTATTTGTGCCATCTAATATGGGTCCTCAATGTTAGCCACTATCATATATGTGACAATTAAACAAAAGAGAAATGGGAAAATGAAACGAGAAAAGGAATACAATAATTTATACGTTACAAAGTCTTATCTCTCTATCAATAAGGGACCAGGCTATGACACAAGGCTCACAATGGGCTCATAAGTCCGAATGAGCGACACGATCATTTTTCTATGACTACCGTATTTGCTTTTTTTTAAACAAAAAAATAGACGATACTTAAAGGATTTTTAGATGACGACTTAAACGTGGCCTAAATAATGATTTAGTCTCTTAAATGGTATAAACATAATAGGAAAAGGGGGAAATGCTGATTTTCGGCATTTTCTCTTTTTCCCACAACGTTTCCAAAAGGTTTCTCCCTTACGGTCGTTAAGACGAGGGATTGTTTGGTAAAGAGTTACAGTGGTTCGGCCCATTCTGTAGAGTGCCTCATCAAGATCCCAGATTATCGTTGGCTGTTCCGGCGGTCCTACACTTTGAATAAAGCAATTAAGAGATGGAAGAGTGGTGCACTTCACGGAAATGATTGTCTTCGCTTATTTATATTGATGCACAAAGCTACGCATATTTTGATTATGTGATAAACCAGTTATTTGTTTGAAACAAAGCAAACTGAATTTCACGATAATTTGGCATTGAGTCTATGACGTAAGTAATAAAACGCGGCATGGGTATATTTCTTGCAAATCATATAGATACATACATGCACTCATATTTGTTCTGTTATCATGGACTGAATGAACATGTTCGTCAATGGACTTTCCTTTTTTAAGTAGATCGTTAAAACTCGGGACTGTGTGATGAACGTTAAGCTAAAGCGTGACTAGAACACTATGTTCGAAGCAGGTCAGGATTGACGAATCAGGATTTAACGCTCTTTTCAACGGCGCTGCAGTTATGGCATGAAAGCGTGTACACGAGTGTCTATGGAGGCCTTTCTGGTATAATATTTTGTCCAAGTCAAAAACCTTTTTTTTTTTCTTTGAAAAAATAAGGTAAAAACAATTTTCAGTATTTAACATTCTTAAGGCCCGGCATATACGATATGTGCCATGAACTGGCAAAAGGGAGTAAAATGCACCTGGCAAAAGTGGGTTTAATGCCTGATACATTATACCAAGCAAGTCATCACGTAACTATGGAACCATAAAATCAATTTTGTCTAACAGCCTACTAAATTCTGGGTTTAGTCCTTTGTTATGCAGATAAAAAGAGCAATAACGAAAAGTTACAACACATGTAACTCTGCGCGGATTGCACAGACTGACCTGGGTCGATACTTTTCGCAAAATGCATTAAGCCCCGTAGAGCATGGCTCATATATTTTGATGCTCAAGTGTGTGTGGCAGGCAACCAGGTAGATTTTGCATTGCCTTGTCTACAAGTTACGTGTTTTTTGAAAAGCAAACAACAAAAAAAATAAAAACATGGCTGAAGCTATCAATGTGTTTTTCGTGTCATTCTAGCGTTTTCTCTTCAATTCACTTTTCCTTTTTGGCTAATGTATTTTCTCAGATAGACAGGTGCCAAGAAGATTTCGAGGGAAAATCTCCGAGCGGCGTCGTCAGAGTGTCTGTATCGCTGTAGTTTTAGCACTGAATTACTCGGGATTATCTCTAAAACTAACAGGATTCAGGCGGCTGCGTAAGACCACAGAGGAGAAGCGTAATTTTATGCTTCAACCCTTAACCTGCTAAATAAGTGAAATGAAACTTTCATGCTGACTTAAACCCCCAAATTCTGCTATTTTGAAGCTTTTTTTTTGGGGGGGGGGGAGATATCTCGTAACGGACAGTGCAGATCCAAGATCAGACTGCACGTTCTGTGCAGTTTTTCTTAATCTACACTGTCCGCAAAAGGTCCTTCAGTCGCGCATAGCAGCCCAAAGGTTAACCCATAACAGAGAGGAATACACCATACAAACATTTTCTGTGTAGGAATTACACCCGAATGCATGCAATAAAAAAGTTACTGTAGTTCAGAATGTGTAAACCTTTGTGCAAACCTTTTGTATGGATTTATGGTGTTTAACGCCACTTTAAGCGTTGTTAGCGCGGCTATTTTCGAAGAGCACGTCGAGGTATTGTCTTGGCCCTGTCGTCATGTTCGTCTGCGTCGTTGTGCAAAAACTTTGACATTTTGTAATATCTCTGTCATTACTGTAAATATTTACTACAAACTCAGACTAGTTATTAATCAAAAGAAGAACCCATACAGCAGGTGCAGGTAGCCATGAAAAAAAAAATTGACAGAGTTATGCCCTTTTTCGACTTAGAATTTTCAAAAACTTTGACATTTTATAACATCTCTGTCATTACTAAAGATATTTACTTCAAAATTCAAACTTGGACCAGTTGTTGAGAATCAAAAGGGGAACCACTACAAGAAGGGCAAGTAACCGTCAAAATATTTTTGGCGGTCATGCCCTTTTCAGAATTAGAACTTTTATTAAAAGCAACTGCAGCCGAGCGTTGGCGGTGCTCTTGTTCCTGTTTTTGTCGCGGTGGCTATGTTTTCCTTTAGTTCCTTGAACTATAACTTCGCACAATATTCTGTTATTTCATTTTTGGAGAAAGCAGCCCGTAGCTACGGGGAAAAGGGTTTGCTCATCGCTCTGGTGAGAAAAAACACTACACTAGATGCCCGAGTGCATGTCCTTTTATAAGAATAAGACAAATTCGGAACCAGAGGCGATGTTTTAGGTGGTGCTGTTGTAGAAAATGTGGATCTTAGATCAGACTGAGCAAATTGCATATTTTGTGAGATATTCAGGAAAAAGGCTCTTTTAGAGCAGAGAAGAACCATCACTTATTAAACAAAACAAAATTTATAACCTTATGGTGATTTTACATTATAACTACTTGTTTGCTACGCATCTTGATGAATTTCCGATTATTCCATTTAGATCTCAGTACCATACCAGCTATACATGTATTTCCCAGAACCACCATACTTGGTGCAAGATCAGCGAGTAAAGAGGGATAAGTACTATTGCGATTACTGTCAGTAATCTCTGGGAAGAAATTTCATGAGCTGGGAATTCGAACCAGCGACCCCCTGGTTTCAAGTCCTGTGCGCTACGACTGCATGACCGGGCTCGGCTAATCGAAAATACCCTGACATGGTACAACACCATACTGTGTACCCATTTTGCGGAGAAAGGCTGGCAAATTTCACTATGGAGTAACTGGATAATGTACCCTAGCTATCGTTTTGATAAATTTCAGAACGCATGCCAATTACTATCATTTTCTTTCGATAAAAGTTAACCCATTACCGACTATGCTCTTAAATAAAGACATTTTAAAATCGCTGCCTTTGGGGCTCTAAAAATAAATATACATTTATTCTTTAAAACGTTTTGTCTTTAGAGAAATAGGTATACATTGTCCAAATTGAGGGATTCCTTAAAAGAAGCAGCAAGTCTGTCAAAGTGTCTCTAGCATGCACCTGCAAAGAAAAAGGAGAAGGATTAAGTGATTATAATCTTTATCTTGATGTCTCGAGGTACATTTCCAGTTCAAATTCAACCGGTAAAGACTTCCCGTACGTGCTTTCTTGGTCAAAGATAGATCTAAATAAAATCTTTTAAGCTATTTTTATCTTGCATATTTCAGTGTGTCAATGTAAGCGATTGGCCAATTAATATATGTCGTCAACAGGGTGCGAAATGAAACAAAGATAACTAGAAAATTAATTGGAAGATCAAATGTTCATATCATTCATTGAAATTCAAAATAAATGAAATTGATACTTTCAGTTAGTTTAATTTAAATAAATAAACCTTACATCGTTTGTAAAACAAATTTCTACAACTAAGATCCATCACTCGTGAAGCTAGCTTCCAGGGAAGCCTAACCAGTATTTGCGCCGTAGTGTAGCCAGTTCCACTGGTTGACCTCGCCAATCACGGGATCTGAACCCGGAACCGTTGATATAAGAGACAGACGCCTGCAATTCTGCTTCCCTTTACAATCAATAACCATTAACCTGCTAAGGAAGTGAAATGAAACTTTTATGCCGTTAGTGAAACTCATAATTTTGTAATTTCAAAGTTATTTTTTGGGGAAAAAAATATCTCCTAATCGAACAGTGTAAATCCAAGATCAGACGGCACAAAACGTGTAAGTCTGATTTTGATCTACACTGTCCGCAAAAGGTCCTTGATTCGCCCTTTGTAGCCTAAGGAATATTACGTTTTGGTCAGAATTTCCCTCAACGAATCGGATACTACACATTCATGATCATATTGCATTATCTTTTCGGCCTGATCTTGATCTACGTCGTTTGCAAAAAAAGAAGACGTACTCACTAGTGTCATAGTATTGTCATCGCCAGTAATACCATTTTTCTTTTCTCTTTACCCTTTACCACAAACAAACCTAAGCTTTCACGATCCGGAGGAATAAGATTTTTGAAAACATTGAGGGAAAAAGAGAAAAAGCTGGTCCACCAGGATTTCCCATCCTTTCCCACAATGTGGTCCAGCCTGTAAAAGACCAGTCCTTTAATTTGAGCCACAATTGAACAGTAGTCTAAAATTTTGTCGTCCGGTAAAGTCCGTAAACATGGAAATGTTCCGGACATTGCGCTTTTAACGTTTCGCTTCGAAAGGAGTGACCAACAAGTATTGCATTTTTTTTTTCTATTTGGTCTGACTTCGATCTTCACCTTCAACGCCTTGAAAGCAATAAGAGGTTTGATTGGAATCCTAGGAGCAAACTGTTACATTGACTTTATTGGCGAAAGCGATGTAATATCCTATTTGCGCATCTACAAGAAAAGATGCTATTGCTGTAATGACACAAATACCTTGATACTGGAACAGGGAAAACACCTACTTCAAATCAACAACAACAATTCAAAGCATATCATAAAAGAGACAATCGTTTCAAATAGTGTAAGGATAACATAAACAATGTTTGAAATAAAGAAAATTCTCAACTTCAGCAAATTCTGCGTTTGGTGCAATATTTTCCATAGTACCAAACTGCAGTTGGTGTTTCAAATATGGCGGACAAGGTTGATAAAGCTGTGCCAAGAAAACATAAAAACGGAAATAGTATAAATAGAAACCGTCAGACGTTTACGTTCTTCATTTCATATTTATTGGTATTTCGATAGATTTATTAACGTGTAGATATGACATGTGACACCCAGCACGTGCCGAAATAAATAAATATATGTAATCAAACGGTAAACGATATCTCACGATAATACGAGAATTGACAAATCACGTGACTATAAATAGGATACGCCTGGAGTTCAGCTGAAGTTGGTGAGCTTTCTCGTAAATTTAAAGATACATCATTACAGCCAAAGAGATAAAACCCTGTCAAAACCTGAAAACGTGTAGAACTTGCTCAGTTGAGTAAACATAGATAAATAAATTACCAATATATATGGTAAAGAAACTCAGTGGATTTGTCCTCATTTAAAACCGGAAACGAGAACAATGGTTTCTTTGATGCCTGCCACAAAATTTGAAATGCATTTTCTATCCGTCGTAATCTGTGCATTCTTGCAGCCGTCAGGGGCAACATTTAGCATGAAGACACAAGAATGTTTATACATGTAGTTTCATAAAATAAAGACGAAATTGGTGAAAAAAAATGGCTGAAAACAAGTATAGATGTATCTTTAACGCATCCGGGGTTAACAAGAACTTATGAGTCGTTGTTGAGCAAAATAATACTATTCTTTTTATTTTTTTTTAAATTGCATTCTAGTATGTATTGTACACTGTAAATAATACTTGCATAGCCTATTACTGTCTGACATCTGACAACTTTTGAAAATATCATCATGAAATAAGGATAATTAATGCCTAATCAGAAGAGTCTTAAAATGTTTAGGCATGAATATTCAACGCGTGTGTCGGATTTAAAATTCTTAACAAATGGTATCTCAGACATCCATTATATTTATGAGAATAGTGCTCTGGCAAAAGGGGGTTTAATGCATCTCCGTGATACATTTACAGGCAATTCATCACATTATTATGAATCCATAAAATCCATTTTGTTTAACAAAATATTAAATCACGAGGTAGAATAGTTGATTTCAAAGCCGTTATCCAAACCATAAACAATAATATAAACTGATTATATAAAGCCTATCGAGTGAGAACTATAACTCCAACTCAATAAACCTTTCATTAACAGGTTTATATTATTGTTTGTTTTTGGGGAGTACATGTTCAGAACATAATGAGACAATACAAACATTATCGAGTTGGGTTTATGAATTATTTCGTCACGGTACGTGATTTTAAACCTGTTCTCCCAAACATAAACAATAATATAAACTGATAATGAAACTTTTATCGAGTAAAAGCTATATACTATCAAATTGTGTACAAACAAGCAAATAGATTCCCAATCAAAACTGATCTTCTACCTATGATCTTGGGGGCTTTAAAACATCAGACGACGTCAAAGAATAGAATAGAAACTAGTAAACAATATTTAGGCCATGCTCTGTGAAAAGGGGGCTTAATGCATCTGCGAAAAGTATGGACCCAGGTCAGCCTGCGCAGTCGGCGCAGGCTGACCTGGGTCGAAAGTTTTCGCTATTGGTCAAGTTTATGTATGTGAAAGGACAATTCTACCTCATGATTCAGTCGGTTGTTAAAAAAGATGGACTTTATGGATCCATGATCACGTGATGACTTTCTTGGTATCGTGCATCGTAGGGATGCGTTAAACCCCCTTATGCATGAGCATGGCTCATTTAGTTATGGTAAGTGCCTTATGGAGTCTAATCAGGTACTTGGTTAGTCCAAATATTTAGACGTATACATGCTTATTTACCTTTCAACATTTATCATCGGACATTTCACATTTGATTTTTCTCATTGCATGTAACGTTTGCCTCAACCGGGTATCGAACCAGCAACCACCAGGTCACGAGTCCGACACGCTATCCACTGAGCTACCCGGGCGGGCACAGATATAGTCACACTAAGGGATTCAAATCAATACCAAACATTGCGTGCATGAAAACTTGTTGCCTCCGAAACTTATCATAGAACGTTTTCTCTGAATTGACCCTTCACGTTTATTCTTTTAAAAAAGATCTATTTTTGTTGTTTGACATGTACAACTTTTATCCAATCAGATTGAACCATCGAATTTTTCTAAGCAGCATCATTATACGAACTTGTACCCATCTTCAGGCATCCGTAGAATATAAGAACGAGAGCATAACCTGGGCAAGGGGTAAAACCAATAGAGGCATTTTACCTGATTAAACGTTTGTTTTCAAGCAATTTTACTAATTGATTTTTGATTTTATCGTTTAACTTCAATAGCTTTAAAGCATTTTTGCAGACTGTGAAGTTTTCGTGCATTTTTTCAATTACTGTAATTTTTGCGTACCCTCTGGGAAAAAAACCGTTTCGATGTTCTAATATATAATAGAACTGTCGCAGCCCGACGAATACCCTAAACGGATCGGGAAAGAAATCAAAGGGCGATAATTCCAGTAAAAATCGATTAGTCGTACTGAAAATTGGAGGGTTCCACGGTGCAAATGCGTCCATAAAAATTTCAGCGAGATCGATTAACCCTTAGGCTGCTAATTGCAACGTAATGACCTTTTACGGACAGTGTAGATCAAGATCAGACTGCACAGGACGTGCAGTCTGATCTTAAATCTACACTGTCATGACGTCATGAGGTGATATATGTAATCAAACGGCAAACGATAGGTTGAGGTCATGAGGTGATATTCCCCCCCCCCCGAAAAAAAGAAAACTTTGAAATAGCAATATGTGGGTTTTAACTATCAACTTGAAAGTTTCATTTTAGTTGTTTCGCAGGCTAAGGGTTGAAAATGGCGACTACGCGTCTACGTCTACGCAGCGACAGGCGGACAGATGGACGGAAGGAAATAGAGGATACTTGGTTTGTTCGGTGAAAGATTGAAAATTTATTTCATCAAGCGAACATCATCGATTATATTTTCACGGGTGGGGCAGCCAAGGATGAAAATATTACAGATGATGTTCATAAGATGAAATAAATTTCGACCTTTCACCGAAAAAAAAAACAAAAAAAAAACAGATATTCTATTCATTTCATGCCTCTGACCCTTTTTTGTTGGAACTTTCATAAAAATCCAGCACAATTGTTTTCGATAATTCCCCGTGGCGCCCCCCCCCCCCCCCTACATAAAAACGCATTACAATATTCGTAAAGCGTGAGAAATATAGGGTAAATGCACGTAAATTGCGTCATATTTCCCTCTATTCGAATGGCACGCGCTATTTACCTAAGTAACTAGTGTTTCCGCCTTCAATTGAGGAGGTAGAAAATATTAAATCGGTATTTTTCACTGGTTACAACCATGAAATATCAAACCATAACCCACCACTATTTCTCAATAAAGTACTGAAAAGCATGGAATAAAGCCTGATGATACTTTGCTGTAGATGATTTTTCATCTTCCTTGTCTAGACTGATGACTTCCAGATTTGCAGTAGACGATTTTGATAATACACCCTTGTAAACTTTGGATAAACCTCAACCGCGTTACAAGGGCACAAAGTGTTGACTTCGTGGCAAAGGGGGCTTGCAGCAAGACGCACGAAGTCGTCTGCCGTTGGTGATGATCTAATTAACTGAACAAAACAGAACTTTTATTTCAGCCAGGTATTTACAGAATACAATTAGGACAATATACAAAATTAAAAAAAAAAATGTTTAAGCAATATAATACAGTACTTCCAATCAATTAAATTTTTATATGAGATTTTAAGAAGAGAGGAGATTGTGCAGAGGGATAGAGCCAGAACAGTTGGTTTACGCGCACTCTTAACCAACCAGACGCCAAAACTGTATGGTTGACTCAAAAATACAATACCAACCACCCAACATTGACAACAATACGATTTTCAATGCAATAGCAGTCGGTTCATAGTGCTATGTAATAGGCAGTTCTTTCGTTTTAGACATCCGATATTTCAAAACAAGATAGGTATGCCTTTATTAACTGTTGAGGCAATCAAAAGTAGGAATCTGCATGATAGTAAGTAAATCTATTACTTTTTACAATCTTTTATTTTTTCAATAAATTACTTCCGATTATTTCCGAAAACACTTGTAATGGGAGTAATTTGCTCGTGACAGGCATATTTTCCTTTGACATAATGTTTCCCCTTGTATTTATGTATCAAACCCGCATTCGCCTTGATTAATCAATCTTACAATTTTTTTTTTTCATACTTGTGTGCTTCAGATTTGTTTTAGGAGGTGATTAGTGTAGGGTATGGCAAGTAAGAAAGGACATACAATTTGGCTATTGTTGCATAATATCATAATGTCCTTTGAGGTCGTTTTTGCAGATGTATTTTCACGAGCAAGGTTCAAATAGTTATGTATCGCGCGTGTGAACCTATACATAATACATAATACATTTCTTATGTACATGACATTTTGAGCCATGCCGTTAGATTTCACCTAACGGCATGTGAAGTTAGGTGAAATCTGACAAAGATAGCATTAGGTAACAAGAGCAACGCACTGGTGTGCCAATGCTCGGTTACAGTTGCTTTTTTGGTGAAAATTCTAAATTGAAAAGGGCAGTTATAACCGTATCGAAAGCATTAACCCTTTACCGCACAATGCGCACCTTTTGACGCCCCTGGGAAAGAAGCCTTTTGAAAACATTGTGGGAAAAGGAGAAAATGCTGGTAACCAGCATTTTCTCCTTCTCCCACAATGTTTTCTACCCTATCAAACAAAAATTGCACCATTTCAGCCACAGTGAAATTGTCGTCTGCAAATGCTTTCAATTTGGACAGGTCTGAAATTTTGTCGTGTGGTAAAGGGTTAAGGGTTACCTGCCCTTCTGGTATGAATTACCCTTTTTCATATTTAACTAGTACTCCCTGTCTGAAGTCAATATCTTCAGTGATGACAGAGATATATGAAAAAGAGCCATGCTCTGGCAAAAAAGGGGGCTTAATGCATCTCCGTGATGCGTCATACCAAGCAAGTGATCACATCATGAGGGATCCATAAATTCCATTATGTCTAACAACCGACTGTATCCTGCGGTAGACTGGTCCTTTGACATACAGCATATTGACCAATAGCGAAAAGTTTCGGCCCAGGTCAGCCTGCGCGGACTGCGCAGGCTGACGTGGGTCGATACTTTTTCGCAGATGCATTAAGCTCCCTTTTCACATAGCATGACTCAAATATATTAACTCTTATCCTGCTAAATAAGTAAAATAAAATCTCCAACCTAATAGTAAAGACCCAAATGACGCTATTTCAAACTTTGTTTGGGGGGGAAAATTATCTCCTTATCGGACAGTGTATATCGAAGATCAGACACGTTCTGTGTAGTCTGATCTTGATCTACACTGTCCGCAAAATGTCCCTGACGCGTGCTTAGCAGCCTAAGGATTAGGGGTGTTGCGCGACTTAGACAGCGTAGATAACGTCATGACTGCAAAGATACTTTCGAAATCAGCAGAGCTAAAGATTCTAATTCTTTTCACTTTATGAGATTGATTGACTGGTTGTATGGTGTTTAACGCCGTTTTCAACATTATTTCAGTTATATCGCCGCGGCCAGTGCACCTATCCATGCTTTCCTGGAGTTTCTTTTACCAGTACTCTGCACAATATTCTTTCCAAGCCACTGGCTGCTCTCCCACATAACCATGGTCGAAACAATAGTCAGCGGTGAGAGAGGAATGAATCCTGTCGCAATGACTATCATCAATTCTCGGAATGTAATTGGCCAAGCCGGGGATCGAACCAGTGACCTCCTGTTCTCAAGTCCTGTACGCTACCGACTGAGCTACATGGGCTTGGCAGGTGAGAGAGGAATGAATCCTGTCGCAATGACTATCATCAATCCTCGGAAAGAAATTGGCCAAGCCGGGGATCGAACCAGCGACCTCCTGTTGTCAAGTCCTGTACGCTTCCGACTGAGCTACGGGGCTTGGCTTTACTTTATGAGACATTTGAACTAAAAGTAGTAGGGAAAAAGTGGGTCAACCGACCAGGAAGAGTTCTTCCTTACAATTGAGCCATGTCTGGCAAAAGGGGGCTTAATGCATCTCCGTGATGCATGATACTAAGCAAGTCATCACATGATCATTGACTTATAAAGTCCATTTTGTTTCAACAACCGACTGAATCATGAGGTAAACTGGTCTTTTGACATACAGAAAAATTGACCAATAGCGAAAAGTTTCGGCCCAGGTCAGCTGAACTGGGTCGATACTTTTCGCAGATGCATCAAGCCCCCTATTCACAGAGCATGGGTCCATTATATTTGTATTACATTATACGCGTAACAAAAATGCAAGAAATTTGTGTGGCGCACATTCACTCTTTCAATTACTTTATCGACGAAGAGTGAAGAATCTCACTTTCTTTGATTACAGACAGGAATTCTGTTACGTTAGAATGTTAGGCATACCAGAGTCTATAAAAAAGCTTGTTTAACTCTTTACTAAACTACAAAATTTTAGCTTTTCACTCACAGACAACAAATTGATTGTATTAAAATGATCGAATAATGTTTCTGCAGGTGTAGGAAAAATGTGGAAAAAGGAGAAAGTAATGGTCACCAGCACTTTGTCCTTTTTCTACAATGTTTTCAAAAGCCCTTTTCACCAGGGTCGGTTATTGATAGACTGATTGATTGTATGGTGTTTAACGCCATTTTCAACATTATTTCAGTTATATTGCGGCCAGTGCACCTATCCATGCTTTTCTGGAGTTTCTTTTACCAGAGCTCCGCACAATATTCTTTCCAAGCCACTGGCTGCTTTCCCACATAACCATCATCGAAACAATGGTCAGCGGTGAGAGAGGAATATCATGGTCGTTAAAACTCGACATTGTTTGTAAAGGGTTAAGGAAACGTAGTTAACCTGTCTTTCAGAACATAGGTAATAATTCTTTTACATAATTGATATCTTAGACCGTTTAGAGAACGCAACACGTTTTCAGTCAATAGGCAAAACCCGACTTGTGGCAACTTTTAGGTTTTTTTTTACCAGAATTGTTCACAAGGTATCAGACAGTTAAGATCAATGATCAGACTGCACGGTCTGTGCGTTCTGATCTTGATCTGCACAGTCCACAGGAGAATCCTGTTCTGCTCCAAGAATGCCAAGGGTTCGATGCTGTCAGTCTACAAGCATCCAAAAATGTCAAACTTCATTATTAGACACGGGAAAAAAAATAAACTGTTGTTTAACACTTCACCATTTGAAGGCGACTTTTATCTCCTTGCACGGTTCAATTTTTAAAAACATCGCGAAAAATGGAGAAAAAGACAACATTTTGCATTTATATTTTTAATTCATATTGAAATCTGAATAGGTCATCGATATCTTTAAAACACTTTTGATTCAGACGTATTTCTTAGTCCATTCTTAATCCTTAAGCTGCTTATCGCGACCCAATGACCTTTTGCGGACAGTGTAGATCAAGATCAGACTGCACAGAACGTGCAGTCTGATCTTTGATCTACACTGTCCGATGAGGAGATATTTTTCCCCAACAAAATAACTTTCAAATAGCAACATTAAGGTTTTTACTATCGGCTTGAAAGTTTCGTTTCATTTATTTAGCAGGTAAAGATTTGAGTTCTTTAGCAGAACAAGGGTTAAGTGGTGTAGAAGAAATTTATGTCATAGTACTGAAAAAAATGTCGTGGTCAGGACTTAATTACTCTTTTCCACGAGACACTTAAGTGATGACCACAAGTTTTAGTAAGTCCTGCGGGGTCCATTGATTGATTGATTGATTGTATGGTGTTTAACGCCGTTTTCAACATTATTTGAGTTATATCGCGGCGGCCAGTGCACCTATCCATGCTTTCCTGGAGTTCCCTTTACCAGCACTCCGCACAATATTCTTTCCAAGCCACTGGCTGCTTTCCCACATACCCATCGTCGAAACAACGGTCAGCGGTGAGAGAGGAATGAATCCTGTCGCAATGACTATCATCAATCCTCGGAAAGAAATTGGCTAAGCCGGGGATCGAACCAGCGACCTCCTGTTCTCAAGTCCAGTACCGACTTAGCTACGGGGCTCGGCTGCAGGGTTCATATTCACCAACTATTCTAAAGAACGTCCACGTTCCGGAAATCCATTTTGTTTAACAACGGACTGACTTCTTAGGGAGACGTGCAGAAAAATTGACCAATAGCAAAAATTTTGTGACCAAGGTCAGGCTGACTGAGCAGGCTGACCTGAGTCGAAATATTCTGCAGATACACTAAACCCCATTTTCACAGAGCATGGCTTTTCTTTCCCGTGAATTATTATTATGTAGCCGCGAGAAAATGAAGTTGATGTTACGAGAAAGTTCAAACGAGACCTGGCCAGGCGTTATTAAATCGTGGCCAAGAATCGGTTTCCTTTTTTTTTTCTTCTTTTCTTGCATGATACCTCTATGCAGGCCTACTATCTACATTTGAATTATCAGGATTTCCATTATATAACGTTTAACGTTGGATTAGTGACAGCTAGAAACGTAGTGTAGCAAACGAATCTAGAACTACACTTAGCCCTTGGCTAAATGGTTACGCGACAGAAGTCTCGATACATGAGTTGTGGGGTCGAATCTCGGCCCATACAAGATTCTTCTGGGGAATTATTGTAAGTCATAGCGACAGAAGACATTTCTCTCCACAGTTAAGGGTCTACATTGCTCTGTGGTAAAGGTGTTTGGTTTGTAACTTGGAGGGATTGGATTTCATTTCCAGGGGAGTATCCTTGGGTAAGACCCTTCACGGCCATAGCCGTGATATGGCGTGAAACACACGAAAATGGGCATTCGGACATATGCGTAAAAGTGTGTCGTCCCAGATCAGCCTGTGCAGTCTGTGACTAATCCGAGACGACACTTCCCGTTTTTGGTGCGATTTTCTGTTTCACGAAAGTCTATTGTATGAACAAATCTTATGTAGTCGTAAAGTGCCGTCTCGGATTAGCCTGCGCGGACTGCGCAGGCTAATCCGGGACGACACTTTACGCAAATGTCCGAAGGCCTCCTTTCGCATGTGGCGTAAAACACCATTAAATTAATCCTACAATCCTCCGCACATACATACATACATGTACATACATACATACATACATGCATGCATGCATACATACATACATTTTTATCATGGTAATTTAGGTCACTAATATTACAAATAATTAATCAACTTACATTTTTATGGCAACCTGGTTTTACAGAAAAATGTATTCGAAAATATGAAAATATTCAAACTAAATCAATGGTACACAATTAGAATGCACTGTGACGTGTGGCAGACAGTTACGAAGATCATCAATAAGGAACGAATAGTGTTGTTCCAAGATCTCGATCAACACTCATCAGAGTGAATCTCAACATTTACAGAATTGAACAAGTTGGCTTCTTTAAAAAAGAAACCAGGAGAGGTCAGCATCAATGTTTTCAATTAGCTTATTGCTTTTAATTTCAATATATTTTGGTATATGTAAACAAATAAGTAAGGCATTATATGATTGCTGCTGTGTAATAAGGAGAAACCTCTTATGCATTACATGACAGACAAGTGACCTTCTTCCCATGTTTTCAAGTCGCGTGATCTTTTCCCGTGGTGTTCTCTTTTTTAACGAAATTCTTTTTTTATGTGTGTGTAGCTTTATTTGTTTAATGAAAAATTACAACTACTGGAAAGGTCATTTGCAATCAAATCAATATAACAAATCCTTTTTGAAATCCGTCATATAAAAACAAAACACGTCTATTTCCTATTTCAGTTTTTTTTTATTTCGGTTTATTTATAAAACCATGATGAAACAGACTGTGTATCAGAACAATTTTGCAGAAAAGCATGGAGTTAGGCAGCAATTTCTGAGGCAGTCTGCCTTTTAAACTCACCACTATTGGAGAGGTCTGATGATCTCTCCAATAACAAATTAGGCAAATTTAACCCAACTCTTTTCGGCCTCTTGATGGAAAGTAACCAGCAGCTTGGAAAAAGATCGGTGTGTAGTTCTGGTCAAAGAACTCCAGAAAAACCCGAGCAGCTGACCGCCGAGACACGGCGATTACCTTCAAACACACTAAAATGTTGGCCCAAATTTCCATATAGATTTTAACTGCATGCTGAATGCAGAAAAACTATTTTGTAACTAATGCTATCAGAAATAAAGTTTAAAATCATAACACGGTGAGGGGGTAAAAGAAATGATTAGTTTCGACCCAGTAAACAGCCGTGTTTTACAGATATAGAATTCAATTAATTTCGTTTGGTTATTTTTTTCCGATTCGTTGTACATGTACTTTTATTGAAACATAGAATACCGTATAATTGTATAGTATATTAAATTTTTATTTAGAATATGTTTGTTAGTGCTTTTGCTTGCATACTAATGTTCGTGTGTGCGAATGCAACGATTGGGTTTTTGTTTATAATCATTAATTTATATAAAGTTTACTTAAAAATCAGGGGCCGATCGCACTGGCTACCTGCATTTTCTCCTTTCAGTTCTGTGTTTTCAACAGCCTGTTTTTTTTTTTTTCGTCGTTACAGGAACATAAGTTGGTATAGGGTCAAACAGCACAACTCTTTCAGAAACAATACTGTCGAGAATACAAAAATATTTTCTATCCTGTGCAAAGTCGCCTCCGACAATATGACACCATGGCCTGTATTCACCAACCATTCTTAAGAACATTCTTAGTCTTATTCTTCAAAGTTTTCTGGATTTGAAAGTAACACAGCTTCTGAGTGGCTAAACCATCTGGTTTAGCCAATCAGAAGCTGTGTTACTTTCAAATGTAGAAAATCTTGAAGAGCAAGACTAAGAATGTTATTAAGAATTGTTGGTGAATATGAACCCATGTCCTGTATAAAATTTGCTCTGTGTGCTCAAATTCCATCTTTGAAAGTAAGAAACAACAGAGTAGGTGTTCAGATTGAAAACATGGAACACAACTTTTCGTAATTTGTGTATCATCCCTGTTATTTTCGACAGCTCTGATAGATATATATGGGCCATGCTCTGTGAAAAGGGGCCTTAATGTACCTGCCATACGTATCAAACCAGGTCAGCCTGTGCAGTACGCGAAGGCTGACCTGGGCCAAAACTATTTGCTATTTGTCGATTTTCTGCATACCAAAGGGCCAGTCTACCTTATGATTCAGTCGGTTGATAGACAGAATGAATTTGAATTTTATGATCAAAAATTATGTAATGACCTGCTTGGAATAAAGTATCATGGAGATGCACAGTTCTTTTTTTATTTTTTTAATAAAAAAAAAAAACTTGATACATTAAGACAATTCTAGGACCTCTAAGGCATGAATGTTAATATATTCTAATCATACGTTGCTTTTTCGTGTTTCACTGTTTTCTACCTCTCGTATGATTTATCGTTCTAGCATACATGCATTTCAAATTTTTATTGCATAATTGTACATGATAGTTATTATTCAAACTAAAGACTATACATTACAAATTGCATACAACATAAATACCTGAAATATTATCGTTTTGGGCAGTATGGAGGGCTTTCTCAGAGAGAAAACAATTGCTTATAATAAACAGCTCCTGTTTTTCCTGCAATGGTTTTCAAAGCTGCTAACTGCAGGTTGATTATCATTGGCTTGTCTACCCTGCAGCTGTTTGGTTGGGTTCGTTCGTTCTTTCTGACGACGTTCGTTCAATAAGACAGGAAGTAATCTGAATTGTTTCACGCACATAATTAAGCAACTAAATGGCGTGCAACACACGAAAAGGGGCCTTCGGACATATGCGTAAAAGTGTGTCGTCCCAGATTAGCCTGTGCAGTCTGTGACTAATCCGAGACGACACGTCCCGTTTTCGTGTGATTTTCTGTAGCACGAAAGTCTACTGTATGAAAAAATCTTATGTAGTCGTAAAGTGCCGTCTCGGATTAGCCTGCGCGGACTGCGCAGGCTAATCCGGGACGACACTTTACGCAAATGTCAGAAGGTCTTATTTCGCATGTTGCAGGCCAAATGGAAACCATCTTACTTGAACTTAAATTGTTTTAATATAAGATATATAAATCTATATGAAGATCTAAGCAAAAATAATGAAATTGAAGCTCCTTAAAAGAAATTGAAAAGGACAAAACTTGCAGAAAAGATAGTGGTGCTAAAAATCTTTACTCATTTTAGTATGTAATTACATCTTCATTTCTTTAGGAAACCTTCAAGCTTCTGTGGCAAATCTTACATCAATATGTTTTTGTTTTTCACTCGAATACCGTTAGCAAGGAGTTCGTTAATTAAAAAAATATTGTCCCTATAAAAGAGTAGTCTTTTCGAGATTTTATAACGATTTATCTTGCACTGCTTATAGAAGCATTAAAACGAACATGACATGATAAAATAATATTTTGTAAATGATGGAAATAGCTAGATATAATAAACGTTAGGTTGATTTTAACTAATTAGTAAAATGTGGTTTAAAGCATATAGTACCGATATGCGATAAAATGAAAACTTGTTTTCAAAATGACACCCATGAAACTACAAATTTAGTTTGCAATAAAAATGTTATACGCAGATATTAACGATTTTATAAAAGATATCCTCTTTTCTATATAACAGAAATAAAAATAACTCCATCACTATATTTTCCCAAGATTGATACGCTGTCGGCGTATTTTGTATGGGCTATCGTTTTGCCAATCATGGAAGCTTTATTTTATCGATGCTTTTAAAACAAAATACAATCTCTTACTTTCAGGTGTACAAGAATCGTTCAAGCCGACTTTTAAAGGCACAGTAGCCGCCACATGTTGCCAACATTAATTATCCTTTTAACCCTTTCCCAAACAAGCCCTGGTCTTCACGTGTCTGTAGTACAAGTCTTTTGAAAACACTGTGGGAAAAGGAGAAATTGCTCGTAACAAGCAATTTCTCCTTTTCCCACAGTGTTTTCTACCCTTTTTGATAACTTTCTGCCATTTTCATCAAATTTAAAATTGCTGTCTGCAAACTCTTTCAATTTGGACCAGTCCAAAATTTGTCGTTTGGGAAAGGGTTAACCGTACTGGCAGTGAGTGGAACCTTGACCAACCACACTTTAACACTTCGCCGGACTTAAAATAATCGCCATACGTTTAAATGGTACATGTGTGAAATTTACCTGCATTTTACATATGAGCCATCCTGTGCAAAGGGGGGGGGGGGGCTTAATGCATCTCCGTAATGTATGACACCAAGCAAGACATAACATGGTCTTGGATCCATAAAGTCCATTTTGTCTGGCAACCGACTGAATCGTGAGGTAAACTGGTCCTTGGACTTGCAGGAAACTGGCCAATAGCGAAAAGTTTCGGCCCAGGTCAGCCTGCGCTTAGTGCGCAGGCTGACCTGGGTTGATACTTTTCGCAGTTGCATTAAGCTCCCTTTTCACAGAGCATGGTTCATGTAATTATTTGAATTTTGCTGCTATTCGACCTTTGAAAAGGTGAACTATAATTATCAAACCCCAATCCAAAAGCGATGTGGGTCACATATATACATATCACAATGGAGCTAAATTCTTCTACAGGGTGTCCGGAAAGTAAGGTTACACTTTGGTACATTTGTTATATGGCTTTAAATTTCGAATAAAGAGCTTTAAAAAAATATGTATATAGAGGATATTTGGTTTTTTTTGTTTTTTTTTTTCGATGAAAGATCGAAATTTATTTCATCTCGTGAACATCATCAGTAATATTTTCACGAGTGGCTGCGCCACTCGTGAAAATATTACTGATGATGTTCACGAGATGAAATAAATTTCGATTTTTCAACGAAAAAAACAAATATTCTATTTATTTCATGCTTCTAACGCCTTTTTTTTTTTGTCGAGACTTCTATAAAAATCAGTACAAACTCCCCGTGGTCGGTATTCTCACTGGTCGTACCCGTGTAATATCGAAAAATATTTTCACCGCTATTTCTCGATATCCTACCGGAAAGCATGAAATAAACATATATATGAAATATGCAAGTTTTTCATGTGATAATTTCATTCCATTTTCGTCACATTTCACAGTTTTATACAAATTTCAAATCAGAAGTACTTTTCTGTCGTTGGCGTCATATTCGTAACTGATGACGTTCTCTCACTTCCTTTTTTGTCAGGATATGTTTGTAAACAAAATATGTGGTTGTGTGCACATGAACAACCACACCGAGAGACCACTGTACAGTGAAAAACTAACTGTATGGTGTGCAATGTCATGGCATGTCCTGTGTTATTGGGCGATGTCTTTAACCTTTATCCTGTTAAATAAAAGAAACGAAACTTTCAAGCCGATAGTATAAGCCCTGTTTCATAGGGATTTTTGGAGGAAATTAATCTCCTTATCGGACAGCGTAGATCAAAGATCAGACTGCACGTTCTGTGCAGTCTGATCTTGATCTACGCTGTCCGCAAAAGGTCAGTGAGTCGCGATAAGCAGCTTAAGGGTTAACGACATGATTGATTCCCAGCGCTACCTATAGCTTTTGAAAAACAAGTTTATTCCCTCGCTTGAAAAGAAGTCCCCTACACTGCAAAACGTATGGTTTATGCAAGGTGGTGCTACGGCACACTCATCGAATACTGTAATAGACTTTTTATACGATATGTACGGTGATAGCGTAATATCAAGACAATGTCCATGAAAAGCTTCGGAAATTCGTGGCCTGCCCACAGGCCTGATCTCAACCCGTCTCACTTCTTCCTTTGGAATTATTTGAAGTCAAAGGTCTACAATCCCGAGCCAGACAGCACAGACATGTTGTTAAAGAACATTAAATGTGAAATTCAGAAGATTGATATTGGAATGTGTGCTAAAGTGGCTGACAATCTCATCGTGCGGGTTCGGCATGGAAAGAGCAAAAAAGGACATGACAGTAAGAAAGTCACTAATTGCTAAAATGACCCCAATGACAAAAAAATACTTCTGATTTGAAATCTGTATACAAGTGCGTAATGTAAGGAAACTTAAATGAAATTATCAGACAAAAAATTATCACATATTTCATATACATGTATACGTATTTTTATCTCTTCATCTGAAAAAAATAAAAGCTATATTAACAATGTACAAAAATGTTACCTTACTTTTCGGACACCCTGTACATTGCCTAAATTTATAATTAACCCTTAACCTGCTAAATAAGTCAAATGAAACGTTGAAGCCGACAGTAGAAGCCCGAAAAAAGAATGGGGACAATTCTTTCTATTACTTTTTGAAACATTTAAGTTTACACTGCTTTCAGTACAGGATTGTCCATAGAATTTAGGGAGAAATTATATGTACCTCTTTTCAAAATGAATAGTTAATCTAAGTCGGTAAATAGTTTTTCCTCCTTTTTCCCCACAACGTTTTCTAATATTTTAAAAATGCAAAATGAACAATTTGATTTTTTTTTTTTCAGCTACATCTAATTTGCCATCGGCCATTGCTTTGAAAGTGGACAAGTTAAACTCTTGCCGTCTCGAAAAGGGTCAAGCGGGTTAGAACAACCCGGACCAGTATAAGAGCTTCTTGTGACCAGAAGGAACCTTAGTGAATCACATGACTTTGAGAACGTTGGGGGGGGGTGGGGGCTTACTTTGACTAAGAAGTTGTCTATTTTAACCCTTAGGCTACTTAGCGCGACTCACTGACTTTTGCGAACAGCATAGATCAAGATCAGACTGCACAAATGTGCAGTCTGATCTTTGATCTATACTGTCCGATAAGGAGATATCTTTCCTCCAAAATTACCTTTAAAGTAGGAAAATTTGAGATTATACTATCGGTTTGAAAGTTTCATTTCTTTTATTTCGCAGGATAAGGGTTAATGGAAAAAACGAGTTCGTGAACTTTGGCATCGAAATGACTGAATGGTGTTGTTACAGCGCTGAATATTAAAACAAATCACCAAAGGTTGATGACAGTCATTGCCAAAGGATTTATTTCTCTCTCACAACTTAACATCGGTTCGACTGTCTATGTGGTAAAGGAGCCAGTGGCATGGACAAGAGCTTTGTTTGTAGTACTTAATGGTGAAATCCCAAGAATGCAGGGAGTGGTCTATTTGCCGGTGTTTTACTATTGATTAACATTAAAAACCGCACTAAAATTCCAAGCAAATAAACAAACAACGTAATGTGTGATATCATAACACGTTAAGGGTTACGCATGAAGTTTCGTAACTGATATATTCGCGTAAATTCAGAAGTCTTAACTCTTTCGGCGCCAAATAAACAAACTCGACTTCTTTTGAAGGCTGTAAATGGAATCCACTTAGTCTCCGGAAGATTTTTATCATATAGGCTTGACCAAACAAGCGGAAGGTATAGATCAAAGATCAGACTGCACGTTCTGTGCAGTCTGATCTTGATCTATGCCGTCCGCAAACGTCCCTGTTTTCGCCTGTGGCGCTGAAAGGGTTAATGACTTGGCGCGAGCCGACAGCCTCATTCTGAAACCAGCACGTGTTTAATCTCTCTTTATTACAAAATATGAAATGAGCAATAAACAAACATTGACCTGATAGGAACATTTAATGCTGAAATAAGCCTACACAAACGTCATAGTTTTACTCTATAGCGACTGAATGTATATTATGAAACTTATTAAAAAACATGTTGAAAGCAATCATTCCTTTTTTAGAACGTTTTTTAGAACAAAGGCCGCAAATAAATGATTTATTTTCTTTAACGCCAATGCCCGTATTCAACAACCATTCTATGATTGATTGATTGGTATGGTGTTTAATGCCGTTTTCAACATTATTTCAGTTATATCGCGGCGGCCAGTGCACCTATCCATGCTTTCCTGGAGTTTCTTTTACCAGTACTATGCACAATATTCTTTCCAAGCCACTGGCTGCTTTTCCACATAACCATCGTCGAAACAATGGTCAGCGGTGAGAGAGAGAAATGAATCCTGTCGCAATGACTATCATCAATCCTCGGAAAGAAATTGGCCGAGCCGGGGACCGAACCAGCGACCTCCTGTTCTCAAGTCCTGTACCGACTGAGCAACGAGGACTCGGCAAAAACCATTCTAAATTGCATCCTCGCTTGTATACTTTAACTTAGAAAATAACACAATCTCTGATTGGCCTAACCATTCGGTTAAGCCAATCAGAAAATGTGTTACTATGAAATATAGAAAAATACTGAAAATTAGACTGTAACGAATGCTGGTAGGAATGGTTGCTGAATACAGGCTACAGTCCTCTGCAAGTGAAAATGTTGTTTCGTCATAGTCACGAGTAATGCAAATCCAAGATCAAACTGCTATTTTGTGCAGTCAAATATTGATCTACACCACCTTCTTAATCACGATGTCTATATGTCGTTTTTGCCGTATAGGGACCAATAACTAATTGCCTTAACCCTTGAGCTGCTAAGCGGGACTCAAGGACCTTTTGCAGACAGTGTAGATCAAGATCAGACTGCACAGAAAGTGCAGTCTTATCTTGAATCTACTTTGTCCGACAAGGAGATATTTTCGCCTAAAATATAACTGAAATAGCAGTATTTGTGTTTTTACTCTCGTCTTGAAGATTTCATTTAACTTCATTGGCAGGTTAAGGGTTTTAAGTGCTACCCACATATACAACAATTATGGTCGACAGAGCTATATTTGTTGACTCTTTTCATTTTGGAAACCAAGGGTAGATTCCAATCAGCATTTGTCATAGATGAGAATTAATGGGAACAGAACAGAACAGACATTTTATTTAGACGTATACGTAGTACATTGTCTTGTCAGAATGTAAGTTTTTCAATGAAAGATGCAACATGTGTATATACATATCAAAAATGAAGTAACCAACCTGTAGAAAAAAAAAAAGAGTTGACCCATAGTTACCGATCGGAAGCAGAAATAACAGAAATTACACAAAAAACCTTGTCAACAAGAAACAATATGTATGAAGAGAAATAATATAATATAAAGAGGGAGAGATGACCAAATAGCCAAATCATGAAGAAAAAGAGACAAGGTAATTCTTCAAGTCCCCTTGTTGCGAAACGCGCCTGAATACTCTCTTGTAGTATGGTGGACAGTGTAGGACAAGATCAGGCCGCACTCAAAGTTCGGTCCGATATGGGACGTGTTATGTTTCCTAAACGTATTGGCGGCCCCTTTAGTGCTCACTAGATTCCAGTAACTTACACACCTATATTTCCGTTAATCTTCTTGCTTCTTAAAATCGTGTTGGAATAGCCCTAAATACTGGTTGTTTTGCGATTTAGTGAAAAAAAACAAGCAGTGCAGATCGATGAGAGAAAGTATTTGCAACCCATTCGCCGATCAGCCATTAAGCCATCTGGAATTTGTTATTTTTAGTAAAAAAAAAAGGAAAATAAAATAGTGTTGTAATTTGCAGTAAGTCTGCAGGCGAGGATTCTTTGATGTGTAAAAAAGATAAATACTTAAATAAAGTGAAATGAGATCATTTGTTTGTTACATTTTACCTGTATTTTTCCATATCTATTTGAGCCATGCTCTGGCTAAAGGGGCCTTAATGCATCTCCGTGAGGTATGACACCAAGCAAGTCATTACATAAGTATGGATTGATAAAATTTATTTTGTCTGTAAACCGACTGAATCATAAGGTAGAATGGTCCTTTGACATGCAGCAAATCGACCAACTTCAAAAAGTTTCGACCCAGGTCAGCCTGCTCACACTGCGCAGGCTGACCAGGGTCGATACTTTTTTGCATATGTATCAAGTCTCCTTTTCACAGAGCATGGCTCATATAAATCGGCTACCTCCGTATCATGCTGATTTTTTTTTTTTTTTGTCTCCTTAAATCAGCTCTTGAACAGACATACCTTTCATTTTGTCAGACACTGAACTGTTAGGGATAAAATGTGTCCTGTATCTGAAAATGATTGTTACAAAAAAGGATAGAATTCTGTCATTGTTTTAGATCCATTAGCACCCACTTGTAATAAAGAGTCAGGAAAGTTGGCTGTAACAGTTAATGTACAAAACAAATTGGATTGTTGTGTACATCCATGTACCGTCTTGAACGTTAATTTTCCTAGACAAAAATAAAAACCGTAGCAAATAGTCAAACCAATTTCAAGAATCATCCATCAAAGCCAGGAAGAGCAGCGAAATCGAGGTAGAGCTAACCCAATATCAATTTGCGCATGCGCAGTGGGCTGGCACGGACAAACTTCAATGATAGATAGTAAAGTTTCAAATTTCCGACATGAGGCTTGTCAGTTGATGTTGAAAAGTTGTACTACAGGTCTCTGTACATCATTATAAGCCATTCTGGCTGTATTTACGGGTTTCTTCCAGTGAGTAGAAATCGATGTTAGTGGTTGTGAGTGTGTGATGCGCAGTGGTTTTATCTCTGGAGAATTGATAAGTGAGTGGTATATGCCTTCTGTTCGACTTACAGGTAGTTCAGTGGAATTTCGTTATTAGTGAATTGAAGTTCGATTATTGACTGAACATTTGTTTTGTTATACAGATGGACTGATCATAATTTTTAAGTGCTCTGTGTGTTTAATTAAGCTTTATGGAACGCAACAACTATTCTTCTGTCACACTGCATTTTCTTTGAAGTCTCTCCGTTTAATTTGGGCTTCTATGGTAAGAGTTTTTGATGAAAAACTAAATTTGATCTTTTGTTTTTCAGTAACGGTGAAGACATAGGAAATGTAGATCTAGATAATTAGTCTTAAAATGTTTTATCATTCTTTTACATTATCGTTGTATTTTTTATCAACCCTTTACCGTTTACCGTACGACAAAGTTCTACACTGGTCCAATTTGGAAAACATTTGCAGACGACAAATGAAATGTTTCTAGAATGATAATTTCTGCCTTTAATACGGTAGAAACCATTGTGGGAAAAGGAAAAAATGCTGGTTACCAGCATTTTCTCCTTTTCTCACGATGTTTTTAAAAGGCTTCTCTATCAGGGTCGTCAAAAGGCGGCATAGTGTGGTAAAAAGTTAACCTGCTAAATACGGCAAATGAAACTTTCATTCCGATAGTAAAAACCCAAATGTTGCTATTTTCAAGTTATATTTTGGGGAAAATACCTCCTTATCCGACAGTGTAGATCCAATATCAGACTGCACGTTCTGTGCCGTCTGATCTTGGCCTATACTGTCGGCGAAAGGTCCTTGAGTTGCTCTTGGCAGCCTAGAGGGTTAATATGCTCTGAATGCGGGTCTATCACAAAATAAGGTATATTTAAATATGAGCCCCGCTCTGGCAAAAGGGGGCTTAATTCATCCCCGTGATGCTCGATACCAATCAAGTCATCACATGATCATGGATCCATAAAGTCCATCTTGTCTCACAACCGACAGAATCATGAGGTATAATGGTCCTAGAACTACAGAAAATTAACATATAGCGAAAAGTGCACACGTCAGTTGAATTTTGGGACTTTGATCATGGCGTCGGGTTCCTATTCATCAACAAATCTAAATATTGTTCCTATTCTAAAATAGAAAAAAAAAACAGCCATTTGATTGGTTGAAATATTTTCTTGAGTGGCTAATCTTAAAACATAGAAGTGTTAGAAAATTTAATGGTGTTTGAAGAGATGTGTTCGTACTCAAGATTTATGTAACTAAATGGAATGGAGGACAATTAACCCTTTCCTAAACAAGCCCTGGTTTTCACGTGTCTGCAGTACAAGTCTTTTGAAAACACTGTGGAAAAAGGAGAAATTGCTCGTAACGAGCAATTTCTCCTTTTCCCACAGTGTTTTCTACCCTTTTTGAGAACTTCCTGCCATTTTCATCAAATTTAAAATTGTCGTCTGCAAACTCTTTCAATTTGGACCAGTCTAAAATTTATCTTTTGGGAAAGGGTTAAGTCCAAAAGTGGGATCGCACAAGACTTGGTATATGTACAAGTTTAAATTCTTTAAACATAGATAAGTATCTATTTGACTATCTGGATGTAAGGGAAACTTTAGTGAAAGAAGGCAGTTTTAAATTTGTTCTGATATTGTCAAAACTTGTGTATGTCATGTAAATGAACACCGCTACTCATGGACTGTATGCTATCACTTTGCACATTTCTGCATATCTAAGTATAGTCTCAGATCGTCGACGACGATCTCGTTTGGACTTGTTTAAACATGTTTTACATCTGCAATATAAAAGTCTCATTTCATTGTCTTTAAATTTTCACTTTTGTCCATTTGAATCAACAAAGTTACAATCTATTCTGACATGGTACCAAGCCAAACTTTGGGTACTTTAACCGTTAGGCTGCTAGGCGCGATTCACTGACCTTTTGCAGACAGTGTAGATCAAGGTCAGACTGTACAGGACGTGCATTCTGATCTTGGATCTACACTGTCCGATTAGGAGATATTTTTTCAATTAAAATAACTTAGAAATAGCAATATTTGGATTTTTACTATCGACTTTACAGTTTTATTTAATTTATTTTGCAGTATAAGGGTTAATCAAACCATGGAATTCTTCCTTTCATAATCCAAAATCATTTATTCTACTAATAATAAATCACCTAACCCTGTGGAATGCAAATGAAAGTTCAGAAGCTTTTTTCTACTGTCACCCATTTGGTCAAGAAATGCATTCAAGATATTTGGTTGCTTTACAATTTAAGAAAAAGTATTTCGAAATAAATTAAAATTTCGTACACTTTTTGTAGCATTTGTCGGAGACCATGCCACTATGAGTTCAATACGGTATTTTGAAAATAATGTATCGTAGTTTGTGCAAAACCGAAGGAAGTAAACCCAATTAAACTCATTTTTTCTAAGACAAATAAGTGGTTCGATAGTACTCAGATATATAATTAACAATGTTGTAAAAAATAAACTGGATTAGGCCATCGATCATGCGAATATTTCTTTTTTTTTTTATTGAAAATATCTATACCCGCTATGGCCTTCTATTGGCGCAATGATACACACAACCTTTCTCCCCTGACCGTGTTCGTCCCAAAACTTGTTCGTCCCTTGGCTAGTTCGTCGGGCTTTGTTCGTCCCACATTATTGTTTGTTTATTTTTCAAATTGTTAATTCTACACAATTGCTCCCTTGACAAATACCACACCAGTGTTTTCAACCCTTGGATTTTCAATAGATAAAGGATCCAGTACCTTTCTGGAAATGTTGAGGTCTGTAAATTTGAGATCTCTTGTTTAAACAATATGCGCAGTTTGGAAGAAACTGGTAAAAAATGTTAGCCCTTATCCTGCGAAATAACTTAAAAGAAAAAGACCAAAATGTTGGTATTTCAAAGCTATAAGGGTTGGGGAAATATCTCCTAATCGGACAGTGTAGATCCAAGATCAGACTGCACGTTCTGTGCAGTCTGATCTTGATCTACACTTTTCACAGAAAGTCTGTAAGTCGCGCTTATCCAGGGATTAACGCATTCTCTAGAAGCCGATGACATTATCCTTCCTACAGAAGATCTCTGTGCTGTGTCTGCGATATTACTGTCGCTTTTGCACGCATATTTCTTTAAATACAGGGTTTCTTTTTCCGCGAAAGATCGATATTTTTTTCATTTAGTGAACATCATATGTAATATTTTCACGAGTAGTGCAGCCACGAGTGAAAACATTACTGTATGATTTTCACGAGATGAAATAAACTTCGGTCTTTCAACGAAAAAGAAAAATATTCGATTTGTTTCATGCTTCTAACCTCTTTCTTGTTAGGGTTTGTGAAGTACAGGGAAGCTCTCGCTATTTACGTACCAGTGAGTTTATCAATCGGTTAATTCACTGGTCGAAACCGTGAAATTATCAAAATAATCCACCATTATTTCCTGAAAAACTATCGAAAAGCATAAAACAAAGCAACATACATGTACTACTCTTGAGGTTATGGAAATGAAAAAGTGAAGTAAAATTTCTAGCTGAAAGTGCCGTGCCATTCGTTGACAGCCTCAAAATGATTTCTGCATCACAAGAAAAGTTAAACTTCATTATGAAATTGCTAGAATAATGTAAATAATAAAAATGATCGTAAAACCTAATTGAAAGCAGCAAAGTACTTACGTTTTATGGAATTACAATGTAGAACACCGTACCAGTAGTAGGCAATCATGATTGAACCATGCTCTGTAAAAAAGGGTTTAGTGTATCTGCAAAAAGTATCGACACAGGTCAGCCTGCGCAGTCCGCGCAGGCTGACCTGGGTCGAAACTTTTTGCTAGTGGTCGATATTTTTTTCCATGTCAAAGGACCATTCTACCTCATTATTCAGTCAGTTGATAGACAAATTGACTCAATGGACCCATGATTTAGAGACGAATTTCTTGGTATAATGCATCACGGAGGTGCATGAAACCAACTTTTGCCATAACACGGCTCCATTGCCTTTGCATTTCGCCCGCAGACTTTCCGCTCAACTGGTCTATGATTTGGAGCAACTGATTTTCAACAGAAGCCGAATTTCAACAAATTTCCCCGACTGTCATCCTTAAACGTTGAACATTTAGTGTGCTCAAAGTAAAGTTCGCAATAAAAATCGGCGTTCAATGAAATTAGGTTTTCCATGCACCCCAATGAGCTACGGATCATGGCGAAAACGGTGCGACACCCTTAACCCTTTACCACAGACAATCCCGTGTTTGAAAGACCATCTTAAGGAAAAAGGCCTTTGAAAACATGGAAATTGGAGAATATGCTGGAAGTAAGCATTTTCTCCCTTTCACTCCATGCTTTGTACCCTTCCATAGACAAAAACCATCATTCTAGACACATTTATATTCTCGTCTGCAAACGCTGTCAATTTGGATAAGTCAAATTTTACTTTCTGGTAAAGAGTTAAAACTGCAGAAAACTTGCAGTCTGATCTTTGATCTACACTATCCACTTTTCCGAGACATTCTGTAAAAGAACGACCTTGAAATTGCACGTTCCAAGGGTTAACCCTTTCCCAAACGACAAAGTTGAAAACGACAAATTCAAAATATCTGCAGACGACAAATTCAAAATTGGCACAAATGAGCTTAAGGTCTCTGATAGTGTAGAAAACATTGTGGGAAAAGGAGAAAATGCTGGTTTCCAGCATTTTGTCCTTTACCCATCATGTTTTCAAAGGCCTTCTTTCACAGGATCCTGAAAACTCGGGATTGTTTGGTAAAGGGTTACAGTGCAAAAACCGGGAAAATAATTTTGTCACGTTACCATCGGCAGACAACTTTTTCCGTCATTTAGAAAGTCATTTAACCTTGCCTCCTAATTCACATATTGCTTTTGTCTACAAATATCTTCGGCTTGGTGTCTAATAAACGCTTGCATTTGAGATAATGCAACGGTCGATAAAGTTGAGATTATGTGTTCACATATTGCTTTTGTCTGCAAAAATCTTCGACTTGATCTGTAATAAAAGCTTGCATTTGAGACAATGCAGTTGTAAATGGTGCGCCACTTTTGTTCTTTGTGATTTAAAGATTTGGAGCCGGAATAAGAATCAAGAAATTCCAGTTCGGTCACTTGGGAAAGACTCCCGAGCTCGAACTTTGCACTCGTGAAACCCAGGGAAAACATAACTGATTTAAGATGCCTCTGTGATATGACTGAAAAACGTTGGAGGCGACATTAAACACAAGTTAATCCTTAGGCTGCTAATCGAGACTCAAGGACCTTTTGCGGACAGTGTTGATCAAGATCAGACTGCACAGAACGTGAAGTATGATCTTGAATCTACTCTGTCCGATACGGAAATATTTTTCTCTTAACCCTTTACAAGACGACAAAATTTTAGACTGGTCCAAATTGAAGAGCTTGCAGACGACAATTTTAAATTTGATGAAAGTCGCAGAAAGTTCTCAAAAAGGGTAGAAAACACTGTGGGAAAAGGAGAAATTGCTCGTTACGAGCAATTTCACCTTTTCCCTCAGTGTTTTCAAAAGACTTGTACTGCAGACACGTGAAAACCAGGGCTTGTTTGGGAAAGGGTTAAAGAGGTTAAGGTTCAAATAGCAACACTGGTGTTTTTACGATCGGCTTGAAAGTTTCATGTAACTTTTTCGGCAGGTTAAGGGTTAAACAGGCCATTTTTTGTACTCCAAATATGCCTTCGGCATGTCAAGAAGAACTGAACTTCATTATAAAACAGTCAAAGATATGTACATTTTCCATGCGCATTGCAAATACCTTGAGAATTTGAGGAAAATAAATTTTCTGCTAAAAAACACTAAAAAGAAACTACCGCAAAAGCGTGTCAGAATCTAAAATAAACAATTCCCCGGAGTTTTCAACGAAATAATTCAATTTGAAGGGATTGGGATCTGTAACAGTCATTCCCGAAGAGGTGTTATGGAAAATGTTTTGTATATAATACAGTGTCGATGAAATGATTATTTTTAATTAACCCTTTTAGCACCAAACATAATTGAACCATGCTCTATGGAAAGGAGGCTTAATACATCTGCGAAAAGTATCGACCCAGGTCAGCCTGCGCAGTCCGCGCAGGCTGACCTGGGCCGAAACTTTTCGCAATTGTTCAATTTTCTGTGTCTCCAAGGACCAGTCTAACTCATGATCCAGTGGGTTGTTAGACGAAATGGACTTTATGGATCCGTAAGTATGTGATGGCATGACTAGCACGATTGACCAGGGAGAAGCATTAAACCCCCTTTTGCCAGAGTATGACTCATATAAACTCGACCCACTGAAAATAAGATGTTTAACTTATAGGCTTGGTATAGATCCAAGATCAGACAGTGCCTTCTGTGCAAGTCTATGCCGTCCCCAAAAGCCCCTGTTTTCGCCCCTTGGGATGAAAAAGATAATTGGGATAACACGGGGCAACAAGCTGGTAAAATGGATAGTATTTTTTGTAAAGAAAGGAAATCCCCAACATATAAAATTTCAACGCGGTTTCGGTAAGAATATCTAACAAAATATATGTCATGGTAGACCTTAGATCAGACTGAATGTTTTTTGGGGTCTGATCTTGATCTACAATTATCTTGGTATAAATTGTCCTCAAAAGCAACTAAAACTCTTAGATGCAGAAGAGGATTATTTCGAGAAAATATCTCTCGATCCATTTACCACGCGACACAAGCTTCTTTAAGAACTACCATGTAGTTAAAACAATAGCACAAACAGTAGATACATGTACCGGTATTTGTAACCTGGCATTCAGGCCCTGCATTTGAGTGACTCCAATAAACAAGGTACACAACTATTGTAAACCCTTAGGAATATGTATTGTTACTTGCTCTTTATCTGAAATACAGATCAGATCGTTAAATCAGACCATGAGAACATTCTATGAGTGTATTTGCTTTGCAGTCTTATTCTGTGTTTTATTTTATGAAAATGCTCTATCTAACCCTTGACCGCACAATGCCGCCTTTTGGCGCCCATGAGAAAGAAGCCTTTTGAAAACATTGTGGGAAAAGGAGAAAATGCTGGGAACCAGCATTTTCTCCTTTTCCCACAATGTTTTCTACCCTATCTAAGAAAAGTTG
Organism: Tridacna gigas; assembly: GCA_945859785.2. Taxonomy (NCBI): domain Eukaryota; kingdom Metazoa; phylum Mollusca; class Bivalvia; order Cardiida; family Cardiidae; genus Tridacna; species Tridacna gigas. The sequence goes on from OX244029.2 coordinate 38,010,184, forward strand.
CACCATTTTAGCCACATTGAAATTGCCATCTGCAAATGCTTTGAATTTGGACAAGGCTAAAATTTTGTCGTCTGGTAAAGGGTTAACGGACTGATACCAGTCTAGTACCGGTATTTGTAGAGGCTCTCTTGTAGGATGTGGGAGACATTTTAGGAAAACAAGCAATTACTCGTAATAGGAAATTTCCCCTTTTCCAAAAACGTTTTTACCAAAGATCTATGGCGAGGGCGAAAAGTGAAACGTTAATTTTTTGTGGTGATGGATTAATCAAGTGGTTTTGCGTGGAGCAGAGAGCATCTGGTCGGGATCAAACGTCCAATAATACTTTTGTCATCGAATTCTGCAGAATAATTAACCCTTTGGCTGCTAGGCGTGTTTCAAGGACCTTTTGCTGACACTGTAGATTAAGATCAAACTGCACTGAAGGTGTTGTCTGATCTTAGATCTACACTGTCGGATAAGGTGATAGATCTACACTGTTCGATAAGGAGATATTTTCATCCCGCTCCCCCATAAAAAAAAAAATATTACTACGAAATAGCAGATAATATTATTGGATTTTACTATCGGCTTGAATGTTTCTTATCAGTTATTTAGCGGGTTAACGGTTAATATACGGCGTATAAGTGGAGGAACTGGGGATATACGGCTATCATTAACTCTTTACCAATCGACAATATTTTAGACTTGTCCAAATTGAAAGCATTTGCAGATGACAAAGTAAATGTGACTCAAAATTTGAAATTTGTGTCCGGAAGGTTAGGAAACATTGTGGGAAAAGGAGAAGATGCTGGTTGCCAGCATTTTCTCCTTTTCCCACAATGTTTTCAAAAGGCTTCTTTCTCAGGGTCGTTAAAAAGTCGGTATTGTGTGGTAAAGGGGTGTCTTCGGGTGCGGAACCGTATCTCTAGGGGCGGAGGCTAAAAGTACCTTTCCGTACCCGGAGCAAACTGTATGGAAAGCCTTGACTGTCTTATACGCACTAAATTCATGTTGTCGTGTCAAAACAGCAATATATCAAGCCAAGTTATCAATATATTGAGTTGTAGTATCTTTATATGGTGTGCATTTATGAATTTGTTAAGGTAAACCGTCATTATATTGATTCAACGAGACAATATATTATGCCGATGTGACTCGTTGAATCGATATAAGAAAGGCTTTACTAGACATGTTGATGATTTGACATAATATAAGGCTTGGACGGCTCCATATCCGCAAACTGCCACTCAATATATTAGCAAGTCGACTTAGTATAAAGTCACATCGGCATAATATATTGTCTCGTGGAATCAATATAATGACGGTTTACCTTAACAAATTCATAAATGCACACCATATAAAGATACTACAACCCAATATATTGATAACATGGCTTGATATATTGCTGTTTTGACACGACAACATGAATTTAGTGCATATAAGACAGTCAGGGCTTTCCATACAACTCTATGCGAATTATCTGCCGGTACACCAAATACTACTGTGATACGTCTCTGTATGTTGATCACTTAACCCTTTCCCAAACGACAAATTTTGGACTGGTCCAAATTGAAAGAGTTTGCAGACGACAATTTCAAATTTGATGAAAATGGCAGAAAGGTCCCAAAAAGGGTAGAAAACACTGTGGGTAAAGGAGAAATTGCTCGTTATGAGCAATTTCTCCTTTTCCCACAGTGTTTTCAAAAGACTTGTACTACAGACACGTGAAAACCAGGGCTTGTTTGGGAAAGGGTTAAAGAATTCAATAGTTTGGTTCAAATCCTCAGCACAGTACTGTAACGTACCCAAAGCCTGAGTGTCTCCGAGCATGGAACTATAACCTGGCCTCGGAGACTAGATATCGGCTGTATCAAGGTGTTTGAGGCCCGGTTGTGAAGGGGTGGGATTCGCTTTTCGAATTTCCCTTGTTCGATACCCCTCATTCATCATTTCTAGAGTCCATGAGCAAGACAAATCCTACGCTTACGTTTTATAAGCCTTCCATTTTCATCCGCAAAAGCCGAAGCTGTTTTAACCCTTAGGCTACGGAATCCTGTTTCCGCCATCCACTTTTCGACCTACGAGGAACTCGAAAAGTAGAAATTAGGCACACTAACTTCCACTTTTCTAGCAAAAAAGTTACCTCGAAAAGTCGAAAAGTTGAAGTTTTTGACCTGACAATTGTCAAAAAACTTTCGACTTTTCGACCTCACGTTTGTCTAGAAAAGTAGAAATTAGGAAGTACTAACTTCAGCTTTTCGCGTTAAACTGCTAGGTCGAAAAGTAGAAAAGTGGAAGTTTTTCACATGACAATTGTCAATAAAACTTCCACTTTTCGACCTAGAAAAGTCGAAAAGTCGAAAAGTTGAAAAGTCGAAAAGTCGAAATTAGCCGATTAAAACTTCCACTTTTCTAGTTAGGACTGATTATCCCGGGATGTTTGTTTATCAGCACCGAATAATGATGGAGCCGGTGTAGGGGTAAAAATAAACTGGTACCCGTTGTATCTCCCTTAGCCGTCCGATAGACCATAAAATAAAGATCGATAACAGGCAGCCAGTTAAGGGTAAAAATTCCTGTGTCGCCGTCCCGCGGCCAATTTAACCTACGAAAAATTAGTCCTAACTAGAAAAGTGGAAGTTTTAATTGGCTAATTTCGACTTTTCGACTTTTCAACTTTTCGACTTTTCGACTTTTCTAGGTCGAAAAGTGGAAGTTTTATTGACAATTGTCATGTGAAAAACTTCCACTTTTCTACTTTTCGACCTAGCAGTTTAACGCGAAAAGTAAGTTGAAGTTAGTACTTCCTAATTTCTACTTTTCTAGACAAACGTGAGGTCGAAAAGTCGAAAGTTTTTTGACAATTGTCAGGTCAAAAACTTCAACTTTTCGACTTTTCGAGGTAACTTTTTTGCTAGAAAAGTGGAAGTTAGTGTGCCTAATTTCTACTTTTTGAATTCCTCGTAGGTCGAAAAGTGGATGGCGGAAACAGGATTCCGTATTAGGCTGCTAAGCGCGACTCAATGATCTTTTGCGGACAGTGAAGATCAAGATCAGACTGCACAGAGCGTACAGTCTGATCTTGGATCTACACTGTCCGATAAGGGAGTATTTTTCTCCAAAACATAAGTTTGAAATAACATTATTCGGGTTATTTCTATCGACTTGAAAGTTTTATTTCACTTATTTAGCAGGATAAGGCAGAGTTCCAAATAGAGGGAGTGATTTTGATTTCAAAATTCGAAATATTATTTATTCGCAACTGAACCCTATGTTATGGGTACTCATTAGACGATTCTAATGAGTACCCACAACATAGGGTTTGGAAGAGAAATAATGGATTTAGACTACCATCACTCCCTCTTATCTTGAGCTCTGATAAGGGTTAAGGTTTTTGTTCAGTTTGCCGCCCGCTTTCTTGACCCATATTTACAAGTCACCCTTTATATTCATTCATATTCAGATTTAAAAAAGAAAAAACTGTCCTAGCGTGATTCTCAAGAAACTTCTGAATTTCAAAGTGAAGAAAATCTCTGATTGACTTATAAATGGGCCATGCTCTGGCAAAAGAGGGCTTAATGCATCTCCATGATGTATTGTACCTATCAAGCCGTCACATAATTATGTATCCATAATAGCCACTTCTTTTAACAACCGACCTAATCATGAGGTAGAAACAATGGTCCTGGGACATACAGAAAAGTGACTAATAACGAAAAGTTTCGGCCCAGGTCAGCCTGCGCGGGCTGCGCAGGCTGACCTGGGTCGATGATTTTCGCAGATGCATTAAGCCCCCTTTTCACAGAGTATGGCTCAAATCGTATTATTTACTAAATCCTTAGACCGCCGAATAAACCCAAAAAAACATTTTCAGGCTAGAAATGAAACCCAAATAACTGTAATCTTAAAGTTGCTTTTGTCCAGAATGTCTCAGCAAAGCGGACAGTATAGATCAAAGATCAGGCTGCACGACCTTAATCTATTCTTGCTGCAAAGGCAACTATAGTTGTGAAAGGCACTTTAAGAGTTAGTCTAGTGTAGAGTAAAAATAAGAATGCAAAATAGAATGGTTGGTGAATAAAGACCCTAAATTCTTGTTATAATTCTTGAGCCATGGATCTTTTGCGCTCTTCAGTCTTTTTTTTGTGTGTGTGTGTGTATGTGCCACATGCAGCCTAAAAAAAAAAAAGAAATAAGTCAAGCAAATACACTGTCTAGTAGATGTGTAGCATAAAAAGAAAAACTTACAGGCAATTTTAGGCTTTAACAAAAATAATTCAGAAACAAAGATTAGTCTTTGGTTTCTTATATTTTTATTGAAGAGATATACCATAAATCACGAGCATTATTTTTCACAAACATCGCCTTCTCTGCTAACTACATTATATAGATTATATGTCCATATAATCTTGTTGTTGCGGCCCCACAGGATAGCAAACTGCTCCGCTTATCTTGACATAGATTCGACATTGAGATAACAAGTTTTATAGACTGTAGGGGCATTTCCTGGATTGATTAATTACATAGATAAGACAATCTAAGGGTATTGGGTTTCCCGTCTTCAAGCTGTGACGTCACGCATTCGTTACTGTTAATAAGCAAATCGTTTTTCTAAAACTTGTTTGAGTATATTTACATCCATATCAAACTATGAAAAGCTCGAAAAGTCAGGGAAGTCGAAATATCAAGGAATTTATGTAAATTGTCTGGAATCACAAAGAAAGAAAATCTAATTCTTGAATTTTATATACGTGTAGTTTTAAGACTGTGGCTACAGCAATCGGTTTGTAGTCCGGCAGTTCTTTGTCCGATACCTAATGGTGGCGCGGTCACGTTCGAGCGATCCTTGGCCACAGCAGCACCCTAGAGTACCTGGTAAAACCCAGGAAACAGATGAGCGAGCTGCAGCCGTCACATAACATGTAACTTGAAAGCGTCGCACAAATGATTTACTTTTCATCACAACAATGTGTTTTGGTCGTATTAGAACCAGCATTTCCGTGTTGATACCATGAGAAAAGTAAAAACCTATAGAATAAGATCAAATAGCTCATGGAAACCTGCGCAGTGTTAGGCACACTGAGCCACTACGCCTCGGCGAGAACAATATGATACCAAAATAAAAACTGCAAGTCAACAAAATCACTGTTCATTTATTACCGCCTGAAACAAATTTTGAAACAAACTTTCCAGTTTATCATTTTTTCAAAAAGCTTCGTAAAATATTGAAAATTAACATGAAGTGCATGTACATATCAATAGATGTATATGAGTCATACCTTATGAAAAAGGGGGCTTGATGTTTCTCCAAAAAGTATCGATTCAGGTCAGCGCAGGCTGAAACTTTTTGCTTCAGGTAAATTTTCTACGTTTCAAAGGACCGGTCTACTTCATCCTTCTTTCAGTTGTTAGACAGAATGGATTTTCATGGATCCATAATGATGTTATTATTTGCATGATGTAATGCATCACAGAGATGCATCAAGCCCCCTTTTGTTGGAGCATGGCTCGTATATATGGTTCTATGTGAATATATTGTATATAAAAAAGAAAAGAGGAAAACTTACTTGTGACGAGCAAATTCTTCTTTTTTCCCGTTGTTGTTTTAAAAGTTTCGATTATAATTCGTCTTCTGCTTAACCCTTTCCCAAACGACAAATTTTGGACTGGTCCAAATTGAAAGAGTTTGCAGACGACAATTTTAAATTTAATGAAAATGGCAGAAAGTTCTAAAAAAAGGGGTAGAAAACACTGTGGGAAAAGGAGAAATTGCTCATTACGAGCAATTTCTCCTTTTCCCACAGTGTTTTCAAAAGACTTGTACTGCAGACACGTGAAAACCGGGGCTTGTTTGGGAAAGGGTTAATTAAATCTTTACCACACAATACCGGGTCATTTTAACGACCCTGAGAAAGAGGCCTTTTGAAAACATTGTAGGAAAAGGAGAAAATGTTGTTCTCCTTTTCCCACAATGTTTTCTAGTCTGTCTGATACAAGTCCCGTCATTTATGCCATATTTATTTTGTCGTCTGCAAGTGCTTTCAAACTGGACCAGTCCAAAATTTTGTCGTTTGGTGAGGGGTTAAAATACAGTGGTGAAAAAATACGGGTGTGGAAATGAGAGGCTGTTTGAGAAAATCACGAAAGGTAGAACGAAAAGAGTGTTCAATTACGTATACCGCCACAGGTGTGTTTGACAAAGGTATCTTTGATCTCGTTTTCGCCCTTTAATGAGAGCCATTCTTCAGTTATTTCCCTTGATTCCTCTCCAATACTACATTGGTCCTGATCAGGGGATTACTTGGATTTTATCCTTGATTTTCTTGCACTACACAAATATATTCTTGAGATAATATCTCGGGAAAATTGGGCTAGATTGTTTTACAAGTCGAGATATATGCATTTCTCTAATAATTGAGAACATAATTTGCTTTGAAATTACATGGGGACCTTACATAATGTCATAAATCAAATTATTTTTATCGCAACATCCCCAAAAGAATCAAGGATAAAAACAAAGGAATACAGGTAAAAGGACCAATCTGTTATTTGGTTACCTTTAGTCCTTATCTGGCAAGGGAGATAATTTTATCTACAAGAATGGCCCTCATTACTCTTTTTACTAAATCAAATACTAATTGCCCGCAACATGCGAAATGAGACCTTCGGACAATTGCGTAAAGTGTCGTCTCTGATTAGCCTGCGCAGTCCGGGCAGGCTAATCCGAGACGGTACTTTACGACTACATAAGGTTTTTTTCATACAGCAGACTTTCGTGAAGCAGAAAATCGCACAAAAACGGGAAGTGTCGTCTCGGATTAGTCACAGACAGCACAGGCTGATCTGGGACGACACAATTTTACGCATAAGTCCGAAGGCCCCTTTTCGTGTGTTGCACGCCAATTTATCCTTGTCCTACATTTCATAAAAATGAACCGGTAGCCTTCAGATTTATTTAGCTTTGGCCTCTTTGATTAGAGATTCGGGTTCGATACCCACACGGTCAGTGGTAGCCTGGCATTCAGGCCCTGCATTTGTGTCAATGTAATAAACAAGGTACACAACTATTGTAAACCTTCAGGAATATATGTTGTTACTTGCTCTTTATCTAAAATACAAGTTAAATCAGACCTTGAGAACATTATATGAGTGTATTTGTTCAGCTGTTTTATTTCATGAATTTTTTTTTAAATGAAAATGCTCTATTTAACGGACTGATACCAATCTAGGTCAGTGGCATTACCAACATCACGGAGCAAGTATTGATTATTGTCCAAGGGAAGTAATCACCGGGAGCGATTAAAATAATTATGCTGTAGATGTTGATTCGCAATCATTGTAAAACGAACAGATTTGAGCCATGCTATGTGAAAAGGGGATTGAATGCATCGCTGCGATACGTTATACCAAGCAAGTCATCACATAGCATTCATTTTGTCTAAAAACCGACCGAATAATAGGGAGGTACGGTTCTTTGGCACGCAAAAAATTGACCAATAGCAAAACGTTTCATACCAAGTCAGTTTGCTTGAACTGCGCAGGCTGACCCAGATCAATACTTTTTGCAGATGCACCGAACCCCCTTTTCACAGAGCATGGCTCATTTAAATGTTTATTCAATAATTTGTTGGGGAAAAAAAGTACTGTAGCAAACAGATGACATACTCAACATGAACATTTTCAGCTTTAGCTTCCATATTTTTCAGTTGTATATTTGTATATAAGCACTTATTCCTGTCTATCCGTATTCTCTGTTCCTTATCGGTTATAACTCAAACTCATGCTTTCTTTCGCTTCTGCGATAGCTAACCTTTGAAACATTGTAATATAAGGAGAAATAGTATTTTACAAGCAATTTCAATTTTTTTTTTTTTTTTCCATTCCGTGTTCAGTAACATTCAAAACTGAATGAACAATGCAATACATGGATATGAACCATGCTCTGTGAAAAGGGGGCTTAATGCATCTGCGAAAAGTATCGGCCCTGGTCAGCCTGCGCAGTCCACGCAGGCTGACCTGGGCCGAAACTTTTCGCTATTGGTCAGTTTTTCTGTATGTCCAAAGACCAGTCTACGTCTTGATTAAGTCAGTCGTTTAAAAAAAAAGTGGCTATTATGGGTCCATAATCATGTGATGGCTTGATTGGTATCATGGATCAAGGAGATACATTAAGCCCCCTTTTGCCAGAGCGTGGCTCGTATATACATGTAGTTAGTTGTATAGTTGAATGATTAATGAATAAATAAATAAGATTAATTTAAAAAAATGACCAAATAAATAGATGAAAAAGTCTCTCTCCTTCATATACTTCACAAAGTGCCACTTTGCAGTGGATTCTTTGTTCGTGTGAGGTAATACGTAAATAGGCTAAAAGACAAATGTGCTCGAGGAGGAAAAAATCTAAAACTTTGTACAAGAGGGAAATGATGAAAACATGATAGGAAACGGTGGACTCTTTGTTTTTTGTTGTTTTTAATTGCCATTCTTTTAACAATTAGAGATCAAAGTTGACGTTTTTCTCTCAAGAGTGTTAAATATCCGCACATCTAGTGTCGCCTCTAATTAATTTTCTAATTGACTCTTTTCACATATTCACCTTTCCCTCCTCCTTTTTTTTTTTTAATCACAGTGTTAATTCATACATCGCTTATTTCAAATTGCAATAATCGTTTTACGAAAAGTGAAGATGGTTTATTCGGCCTGCACATTCAGGCAGGCTGATTTTCGTCCACACTTTTTGATAATCAAATTTATCATTACAGCTTTAAACATTGAAAACCAGTGAGAAATTTTCAACTCGTTAACTGCGAATGGCGACCTAAAAAGCTGTTTTGTAGACTGCGTAGATCAAGAGGAGACTTTTGACAGAACGCACAGGCTGATCTTGGATCTGTACTGTGCGCTTCGCCATGCTAAACTATGACCAAAGACTATATTCAATTATACTTGAAACGGACATTTAGAACTCGATAAAATGAGTATGTTTAAATTGATAGGGAAAAAGTTGAACAGTGGTTGGTTTCCATAATTATTTTGGTTTACTCGGATAATGGTAAGTTATTTTTGCTGTGTAATTGTTGATTGCCCCTTATCGAACATTTGAAACCAAAGCTCGATTGTGCGAGGTAAAAACATTTAGGGTGGAGAACTGAGATTATAAATGGTCTGTGAAAAGGGGGCTTAATGCATCTGCGAAAATGTATCGACGCAGCTCAGCCTGCGCAGTCCGCGCAGGGTAACCTGGGCCAAAACTTTTCGCTGTTAGTCAATTTTCTGTAATGTCAATGGACCAGTGTACTTCATGATTCAGTTGCTTGTGAGACAAGATGGACTTTATGGATCCATGATCATGTGATGACTTGTTTGGTATCATGCATCACGGTGACGCATTAAGCCAGCTTTTGTCAGAGCATGGCTCAAATATATGAAAGCTTGTCGAAACAAAATGTGGCGGCAAAAGGGAAACTTGCTTGTAATCAAATAAACGTGAAATGTATGCAAATGCATTATGAAACATTTCTGTGACATTCTGATAAATTGCTGTAGATCTTTGTCTTTTTTTCAATCTAGCCTGAAATATAGAGAATAGACGGTTGGTGTCTTGTATTGGGAAAGTATATATCGTGCAAGGTGTAGGAATTTTATTCGATGAGCCGAAGGCGAATTGGAGAAAATTGCGCAGCCGAGCCCTATAAACTTCCCTTTGAAAAAACTAAACGTAAATCTATACTATTTATTGTTACTCATTTGAATTCATTTCCGACTAAATTGAATATATTTCACTCGAAATAACGCACATATTTTTCACATCGTTTTCACTGAGAACTAAAACCAAGAACTGTGTATATAAGCGCCCTACATACTGAATTATGAAGCTGTAATAATGACGTCATTGATGATGTTGACTACGTCCTAAAAGAGACGTTAAGCCGCGGACAAACGTTGCGTCGACGAAGACAAGTATTTCTCTGTTGTTAGTGTTTTATAAGAGAAGGAAAAAAGCGTGTATACATACTGAAACTGTTTACGGAAATTCAAAATTCAACGACAATTTTCGTTGAACGATACTTTTATTCAATGATTGAGATGCTTATTCAAAATTAGATCCCAGTTGGCAGGTGCGCACCTATAGGGTCACATGATCAACTGACGGATGACAAAATAAAAATTAATAATGCGCTTTGTTCTCGGGTCGAAATTATTGCAACTGACAGGATAAAATAGATCTAGTATCTTTGGTACAGTTGTCTTTGCATGTCAATATTCTTCAAAGATTTGACTTGTCTACTATGACGCATCACAATCCTGTACAGGACAACTATTAATACGCGATGCGGAAACTGCCGCTTACAAAATGCAGGCGGAAAATGGCAATAAATAATACGTCTGTGGAAAAAGCATGCCATTTTTTCGCTACAAATTTCTTAAAAAAAAAAAACAATTTCAAACGTGGAAAATACTTTAAAAAAATACCAATTGTTTACTGCAAATCTCTGTAGACAGTTTCTAAATACAGACATTGGGAAAACTGGGATCTGTGCAACAGACTGACAACAAAAATAACGTCCTCACCTTGCTAGGCTTATACCGGGGCTTTTTCCCAAGCTTACAGGGGCTATATTTATAAATGGCTAGTGCATAGGTTATATACTAGCTAACCATGGCTGGATGAATCGTACAAGGTAGGTTATAGTGAAAAAACGTATATCTTATTTTGAAATTCGTTGCATTGATTGCCGCCTTGAAAAGTAGTCCTTTTCTGTACTCAAAATACCAATATCGGAAAGATTATGTATTTGAAAACTGCACCTAGCGGAAGATAATGTCTTTAGTACAGAGACAGTTTTACTGCATTCCTACATCTAGTTATCGTTCTTACATCTGTATAACTTGAGAAAGTCAAACGAAACTGGTATTAGGTATCAAATTATCGTTCAAATCCAGTGTAGCCAAAGCAGTCCAACCACAGTAAAATTTTCATCAGAGCGGGACTCTGGTACAGTCGATATGGAAGTGTCGACTCCAATGGCTTACTTTGCCTAATATAAAACGGCTGATCCGAGTCCACATTTATGACGTACACAGAAACTCCTTTTCTATTACATGTACGAATAGTTCCTTATTTAAATGCACCACTGACGTAAGCATTCTTGGCTTAAATCTTAATCTGTTAAAGAAATTAAGAAGAAATTTCGAGCCAATCATAGTAACCCAAATACATGTATTTCAATTCTAAAGTTCCTTCCGTCGGGAAAAATCTGACCATCTCGGACAGTGTAGATCAAAGATCAGAATTCACGTTATGTGCAGTCTGATATTGATCACCATTATACGAAAAATTGCTCTGAGTCGCACTAGGTAGCTTAAGAGTTAAAACGAATTTCTGAAACATAGAAAAAAAATAAAAGCACATGTGACCTATCTTTTTCACCCATCTGTATACTCGATCTTGCTCCGGCCCCGCCCCTCTTTCAACCTCCCCTAATTTTTCTTCGGAAAGATCGATTTTACAGAGACCCCCGTATTTTCACGACTCATTAATTTTCAACAACATCAGTCGGTGTTTTGTACATCGTTTGCTCGTCTCTTTCTGGCTTACAAAACCAGATCTGCAGAACTGATTTACAGTTCTGGCGTTGAGAACGGTGCTTTCTAAACCGAAATGGGGTTCCTTTGTTGATCAGTAATTAATCCCGTAGGCTGCTGAGTGCCATTCAGTGTGCTTATGCGGACAGTGTAGATCAAGATCAGGCTGCACACAATGTGCAGCCTGATCTTTGATCCACACCGTCCGATACGGCGATATTTTGTGGAGGAAATAATCTTTAAATCGCGAAATTTCGGGTTTTACCATTGGTTGGAAATTCTTATTTAACTTATATAAAGTAGATTGCGAATTAGCGCGTTCGTAATCACGAAAACTTAGTTCAATTTCATAAATGACGGAACTCGTCACATTTGCCTGGCACTTCTGTAATCCATGACAGTCATGAACAAGTGAACTGTAGTTGAGATATGACTGAGATATTGCTGAAATCCTCGTATAAATACAACAGCAACAAAACAGAAGCAACAACAACAATAAAGACCAAAATTGTGTGCTTATTCGAGAAATACAGTATGATCTGAACTGTCCAAACATGCATATTTCCAGTTCTTAACGGTTTATTTCAAGTATTTGATTACAAGGATCAAGTCTTTTTTAGGAAGAAGCGTAGCTCATTAGAGCAATCAGAAATTCAACTGATATGATTTTTGAAAAAAAAAAAATTTGAAATACTAAAAAAAATATCTGTCACATTTGTATGAAGTCTAAACATCTTTAACTCTTTCACTACTAATGACGACTTGATTACCTTTTGCGGACAGCGTAGATCAAGATCAGACTGCACAGAATGTGCAGAATGTGCAGTCTGATCTTGATCTACATAGTCCGCTACTCTGTTTTTAAACTACGATGAAAGTCATTTTCAATAGAAGTGGAAATCTATTTTTAGAGCTTGGGAAAAAAAAGTGGAACTTCGGGAGTTAGTAATGAAAGAGTTAATAGCTTTTTTAATCCTTATCCTGCTAAATAGGTAAAATAAAATTTCAAAACCGTTTGTAAAAAAACTGAATAATGCTGTTTCAAAGTTATTTTCAGGGAGAAAAATCACCTTATTGGACAGTGTAGATTCAAGATCAGACTGCATGTTCTGTGGAGTCTTATTTTGGATCTACACTGTCCGCAAAAGGTCAGTGAGTCGCGCTTAGCTTAGCAGCCTAAGGATAAATGTGTCTTTCTTTTACTTTCTAAAGATTCGAGTTCGAGAGATAACGTTTTGACATTTCGTATACATTGATAGGTCGAACTGATGTCTCGGTTCCTTTCATATTCAAATCATCGAGATCAAGGAAAAATTGCTGTTTTTTTTTTCTTTAGGGTTGGTAAAATCTATAGTCCCTGTAGTTGTCTGCTTAGTCTAAATATTACCAAACGTTGAAACATAGCCGGAGAAAGAATGCGGGGATAAAGAAAGAAAGAAAGAAAGAAAGAAAGAAAGAAAGAAAGAAAGAAAGGAAGGAAGGAAGGGAGGGAGGTAGGGAAGAAGGAAGGAACGAAGGAAGGAAGTGAGGGAGGGAGGGAGGGAGGGAGGAAGGAAGGAAGTGAGGGAGGGAGGGAGGAAGGACGGAAGGAAGGACGGAAGGAAGGAAGGAGCTTGAGTCTTTGAAAACATTGACTGCGAGACCAACAAGTACATCAAAATGTCAACCTATCTACTCACATTTATTTTTGTACACGACTAATGTGAAGACATTAGAATATTTGAAAAAAAAAATTAATGTTTGTATAATCAAAGAAAATTCTATGCAAATTGAGAAAAATGCCGATTTCGACAAAATAGCTTTTTTGATGTGTTCAAGGCTCATAGAATATATTTACCCAGAATTTCTTCGAAAACGAAAGTTTAGAGAGCGTTAAGGGGGTTTATATGGTACACGTAATTTCACTCGCCTAATTTCAAAGGTGTGCACAGTCCGTAAAATTTCCTAGACTTGGTAACTCATCAAGTGCTTGTAAATTTCATTTCAGGCATACAGTTAGAAGATAAATACAGTCTCTAGGACGCACCAGGCAAAGCACGTAGAAACACCTTATCACGGAACTACTTTTTGATAAACGATGTGTTATTATTGGACCGTATAACACTTTTGAGTGAAGTTCTACCGCATCAACTAACTTCAAACATGGATTATAAATAAATAGTGCTAATCGCGAAAGATCTTTACTATCTGATAGAATTGTGCCTTTTTTCATTTTAGTATTTGTTTAATAAACAAAATTCAATATTTTTTTACGAAGCAAAAAAAAGTGGAAGGGGAAAATGAGTTTTTTGTTTGTGACAAAATTCCAGTATTTCTCTGTACATAGAAGTGAAATATGACATGCAGAAATAGTCAAACAGACAGACGCTAAACCTAATTACGGGTATGGATTTATTATGTGGCATTAAATAGTAATTGGATTAACGTGTGAATGCCTCGCTATTTACGAACCTAGTTAAGCACATCAGTTTGTCATTCAAGGAATTTCATGGATTAACGGAAACATCAGAAATATTCCGATTTTATTTTCCGCGAAAAATGGGGAGCTTCGTGCACGTGTTTTGTATGTGCACGTTATTATTATGTGTCTTTGGAATTGCATTTTCTACAGAAACAGGAAAAACAGGTGTCATCGCGATTGCACGCTGCCGGGCCAGGTGTTTGGCTAAGGTGAGAAATTTTCACAATTTTTTTGCATGATTTAAGTATAAAAAAATACCCTCAAGGAATAACTATAACAATTTCCCCGAGAAACGGTTCTAATGTAAGTGATGTTCTACGAGATAAAAGAAAATTTTGGAAACGAACACTTATCGTCTCCAGGTTTTTGTGTTGTACTCTTACAGAGAACAAAATTAAAACATTGGCTATGTAGTGTTATTAGTCACTACTTTATTCTGACTACTTAACTCCAATACCTCATGAAAAATGTGTGTAGAAGACGAATTTGAGAACACGATTGTATAACACCATTGTATAGATTAGCTGAGGTTTGATACATAAACACACTTGAAAACATCGTGAAAAAAAGGAGAAATTGCTCTTTACGAGCAATTTCTCCTGTTGTCACAATGTTTCCAAAGAGTGACATTGTGCAAGATGAGAAAATTCATCTGACAATGGTAATGCAATAAGCAGCCATTTTGCAGCCGACCTGCGGTGTACTTTTGGCATGCATTCTGTAAAGATCATATAAAAAACATTTTTAACTCTTTTTTTTTTCATTCAGACGAATTCCACGGCTTTACATCAAAAGAAATTTTGAAAAGAATGCAATAATCGGAGAAATTGTTCTTTATGACCATTTTCCTCCATTTGCAAAATCTTTATTTCCTCGTATATTAAAACCGTTCTTTATTTTTCAGTGTTAATTTCTTTCTCGGGCAGGGTTTTGGACGTTATATCTTCTTGAAAGTCGAAAAAGGTATATCATGCATTGGATTCAATAATTCCCTTGAGGGCTAGGAATAAAGGTTGCTTGCAAGAAGACTAACTAATCTTCCTAAACCTGAGGAATGGAATATATGTAGTAATAATCTCATTCTTCAAGAGCGTGTTCGCCCTTATCCTGCTAAATAACTTAACCCTTAAGCTGCTAATCGCGACCCACTGACCTTTTGCGGACAGTGCGGATCAAGATCAGACTGCACAGAACGTGCAGTCTGATCTTTGATCTACACTATCCGATGCGGTATTTTTCTTTCCGATGATATCAAGTTTGAAACCGCGATGTTTGGGCTTTCAGTATTGAGTAGAAATTTGCGTTTCACTTATTCAGCAGCTTAAGTGATAAATGAGACTTTCAAGCCGATAGTAAAAATCCAATTTTTCCTATTTCAAAGCTATTTTGGGTGTATATATAGACATCTCCTTATCGGACAGTGTAGATCCAAGATTAGACTGTACGTTCTGTACAGTCTGATCTTGTTCTACGTTGTCCGAAAAAGGTCAGTGAGTCCCACTTAGCAGCAATAACAGTTAACACTTACACTGCTAAATAAATGAAAAGAAAATTTCCACTCAACAATAACTATCCAAATATTGCAATTTCAAAGTTGATTTCACCTAAAAGAAAATACCGTATCAGACAGTGTAGATCAAAGATCAGACTGCACGTCTTGTGCAGTCTGATCTTGAGATCTACACTGTCTGGAAAGATGCCTCGGGTCGCGCGTAACAGCCTAAGGGTTAAACCGAGAAAGGAATTTCGAATTTTTAGTATATTCTGATTATCGACAGAAAATTATCGAAATACACCATAACTCATTAGCTACAGAAAATAAAATCTCAATTTTTTGAAAATATGAAAAATCCAAATGTCAGTTCGAACTATGAGTGTATTCGGGTAATCAAGGAACTCCTTCGAAGAATAATACGTGATATATCCTGAAAAGTCGTAAAATGTATTCCAGAATTCCATTGAGAGTTATGATAAAATGCTACAACAACGCTAGACTGGGTTTCCGTCCGATCGTTTTTTTTCCTTTTTGTGGCATTTGTCGAAGACAATTCCACTATGAGTTCAATACGGTAGTTTTAAAATCATGTATCGTAGTTTGTGCAAAACCAAAGGACGTAAACCCAATTAAACTCAATTTTTCCAAGACAAATAAGTGTTACGATAGCACTCAGATATATAATTAACAACTGAGTATTAAAATAAACTGGATTCGGCCATACTTTTTTAAATTTGAAATATCTATCCCCGCAATGGCTTTCTATTGGTGCAATGATACATACAACCTTCGTTTCCTGACCGTGTTCGTCCCAAAACTAGTTCGTCCCTGGGCTTGTCCGTCTTTTGGTTTGTTCGCCCGGGCTTGTTCGTTCCACATTATTGTTTATTTAATTTTTCAAATTATTAATTCCACACAATGGCTCCCTTGACAAATGCCACACCAGTGCTTTCAACGTTTTAATTTGTATTCGGACTTAACTTTGTCAATTTTTGACAAAGTGAAGTCCGAATATAAAAGATGAAAAAATGACTGGATTCGAACCCAGGCTACAACAGAGCAAGCTAATCATCCTCGCAAAATCAAGGAACATAGGTGATCGGATTATCATGATAATCCGTGTGCGTGTTAGACTGAACACGGTACAAAATATTAACATATTTCAAAATTCAATTAAATGTGAATTCGGATTATCAACGACAAAATACCCAAAATAAAGCATAAAGCTCTAGGTATGAGCCGTGCTCTGGCAAAGGGGGACTTAATGTATCTCCGTGATGCATGATGCCAAGCAAGTCATCACATAATTATGGATCAATAAGAATGCATTTTGTGTAACAACCGACTGATTCATGGGGTACACTGATCTTTTGACATGCAGAAAATTGACAATCAGCGAAAAGTTTCGGCCCAGGTCAGCCTGCGCGGACTGCGCAGGCTGACCTGGGTCGACACTT
Source organism: Tridacna gigas (assembly GCA_945859785.2). NCBI lineage: Eukaryota > Metazoa > Mollusca > Bivalvia > Cardiida > Cardiidae > Tridacna > Tridacna gigas. Next base: position 38,027,165 of record OX244029.2, read on the forward strand.
TTCGCAGATGCATTAAGCCCCCTTTTCACAGAGCATGACTCATATACATGGATGGATACTTGACTATTCAAGTACGAAATTACATGTAGTTCGAAGTAATGGTGTGTTCGAATTATCGAAGCCCGTATATGAGCCACGCTCTTTGAAAAGGGGTTTAAACTTCAATGCATCTGCAGAAGGTATGGACCAGTTTTAGCCTGTGCAGTCAGCGCAGACTGACCTGGGCCGAAACTTATTTGCTGTTGATCAATTTTCTGCATGCCAAAGGACCAGTCTACATCATGATTCTGTGGGCTCCAGCAGTCATTGTTTAACTCATTAGCAGACCACATTTTAAGCTCGGTCGAAATTGGAAACAGCAACAGATGAAAAATGAAATATGGCGCAATTTATGAGATTTCGTTTTTTAAACGTAAAAATGAACACACAGAACGTGCAGTCTGATCTTTGATCTACACTGTCCGATAAAGAGATAGTTTTCTCCAAATAAATAAGTTTTATGTATCATTATTCAGGTTTTTACTGTCAGCTAGAAAGTTTCATTTTAAGTTATTTAGAAGGCTATGTATTAATATACAAAACGCAACATGGTTGATAAAATAAAGACGCTTCATTTGTGTTGATCTGAATATTTATTTAAATTGTATTAGACGGATTTACGGTAGAAAATTAAGCAGTTAAACTCGGGGAAGTGTACCTACCTGCCTTCTCAATAAACTCAGTAAATAGACGAACGATAAGTCGTCATGCAGCGCCCAAAAAAACAACTGGTTCAATACAACAATTCTACAGATGTACAGATGCGTTAACGCTTTAACTCTTTATCAAACGATAAAATTTCAGCATTGTCCGAATTGAAAGCGTTTGTAGACGTACAAATTTTGCGTGGCTCAAATTGTGAGATTTATCTTTGAAAGGGTAGAAAACATTTTGGGAAAAGGAGAAAATGCTGGTTACCAGCATTTTCTCCTTTTCCCAAAATGTTTTCGAACACTCTTTCCTTAAGGGTAATTAAATATCGGGATTGTGTGGTAAAGAGTAATTACACAATACAGTACAGAACAATACAATACAATACGATACAATACAATACAATACAATGCAATACAATATAATACAATACAATACAAAACCGTGTTTTTACGACCCGAAGGAAGCGATTCCCCCTTTTCCACAATGTTTCATACCGTTAAAATATGGACGAGTCTAAAATCTTGTCGTCAGGTTAAGAGTTTATTTTAGAAAAACCTTTGCATCGTACCAATGACCAATATGAAATAAAATATAATGCATGTGAAAACATTGTGGCAAAGGGCACATTCTTCTAGAGAGGGAAGAGTTCTTGTAGACGATAAAAAAAACCTCGACAGGTTGTTAAATTACAGATCTACGAGGGCTGTTCGATAAATTCGTGGTATTTTGTTGTTGAAACCAGGTTCCTTGATATTTTAAGCTAAAAATTTGCCAATAAAACCATGAACATAATACAAACTATATACAGAAATTTTGCAGTTTTAAAATATTTCAAACACAAGATATTCGTAACCATAGTAACTCATGTAATGCACATTGCCGGGCTCAAATTTTCTCCCGATTTGAAACATGTAATTTTGTGTAAAATGTACATTCAGGAATGTGTAAAAATGCTGCCACTTGTGGAAACGGCAACGTACGTATGCACGTGTTTTGTAATTCTCTGTTGAAAATGTATTTCTCTATTAATCTGTATGAAATTTTGTACGATGTTTCGGGTATAAATTGTTTGATATGTATGCTAAAAATGATCTCAACTGGTCTCCTAGTTTTATTTTTACAACAAAATTCCACGAATTCATCGAACAGCCCTCGTATACGGATATAACGGCGTATACTGGTGTACGGAATAAGAACAAGTTTAACCCTTTCCCAAACGACAAATTTTGGACTGGTTCAAATTGAAAGAGTTTGCAGACGACAATTTTAAATTTAATAAAAATGGCAGAAAGTTCTAAAAAAAGGGTAGAAAACACTGTGGGAAAAGAAGAAATTGCTCGTTACGAGCAATTTCTCCTTTTCCCATAGTGTTTTCAAAAGACTTGTACTGCAGACACGTGAAAACCAGGGCTTGTTTTGGAAAGGTTTAATTATTAATTAAAATTAGTATTTAGTATGATTAAATTTTCTGCATGTCCAAGGGCCATTCTACCTCATGATTCTATCGATTGTTAGACACAACTGATTTTACCGATCTATGGTCATATGATGTCATACTTGGTATAAAGCATCACAAGTCGTAAATGCCCCGTTTGTGGTACCATAGAAGACGAGCGACATGCACTCTTAGAATGCTACATGTACGATGATTTAAGGCATACATTATATGAGGCTGCCGACAAAGCTAATGCCGATTTTTTAAATATGTCAACCAACGACAAGCTAGTTTTCCTTTTCATAAATGTTATTTTGATTCGGGCATGTGCCAAAGCCTGTCATGATATTTTAAAACGACGGACTTTTTATCTGTACAAGTGATCTTCACTTTTGATTATTATCATTATCTTTATTATTAATATTATTATTAGCATCATCATAAGCAACTTAGAGTTTTTTCTTTTTTTTTTTCTAAATAGGTAGATTTGTTCGTAAATATTGTCTCTTTTTCTATTCCTTTTATGTAACATTTAAATACTAGTCTCTTATAATTCTTTTGTAGAATGGTCATATACTTTTTTACTGGAATTGTTCCTAAACGTGTTTTAACCTTGCTTTGTATATGAATGAGACTTTAATAAAGATATATATATATATATATCACAAAGATGCATCAAATACCCTTCTGCCAGAGCGCCGCTAATTTATTGCCATTATTATTATTATTATTATAGGATACATTATGTATGCCGAATGGCTGGAAACGGGAAATCACAAACTTGCCAGACACACCCACCCCGCCGGGTCAGAGTTCATTTACTCACCCATTAACACAGTTAACCCTTTGCCAGACGACAAAATTTTAGCCTTGTCCAAATTGAAAGCATTTGCAGACGACAATTTCAATGTGGCTAAAATTGTGCAGTTTTTCTTTGATAGGGCTGAAAACATTGTGGGAAAAGGAGAAAATGCTGGTTACCAGCATTTTCTCCTTTTCCCACAATGTTTTCAAAAGGCTTTTTTCCCAGGGGCGTTAAAAAGCGGCATTGTGCGATAAAGGGTTAACTCACCCATTAACACCATTAACTCTGTTGGGGGCCTTTATTATCTTGTACTGTGTCTTTATAAATAAAACATGTACGCTAACCAGCTACTAGCCTGATTGCAGTCAAATCATTTTTTCCCGTTTATATATTCAGATGCTACTTTGTCAAAAATGAGGATGCTTTTTGACAAACTAACGTCCGAATATGGAAAAAAAAAAATGATCGGACTGAAATCTAGGCCAACCAGCTTCCCGAGGTGAAGCGATGTTGAAAAGGTAAAACACTTGGCTACCTATCTGAGGGTCCATCGCCCAGTTCTCCTACGTAGGCCAGGTGTGCCAAGCCTACGTAGCTCAGTCTGTAGCGTGCAGGACTTGAGAACAGGAGATCGCTGGTTCGATCCCCGGCTTGGCCAATGTCTTTCCGAGGATTATGACAGTCATATCGACAGGATTCATTCCTCTCTCACCGCTGACCATTGTTTCGACAATGGTCATGTGCGGAAGCAGCCAGTGGCTTGGGAAGAATATTGTGTGGAGTACTTGTAAAAGAAACTCCAGGAAAGCATGGATAGGTGCACAGGCCGCCGCGATATAACTAAAATAATGTTGAAAACGGCGTTAAACACCATACAATCAATCATTCAATCTCATCCTAGGTGTGTATTTCAAATTGAGTTACAATCATGGTTTCCGAGCCCAACCTACAAGTAAACTTGCGCGTAGCCGGTGAATCGTACCCGATTTTCTGTGTTCTCAAGTCTTTCTCTTTCACTGTTTAAATCAAATTTGGTGGCTAGAGAGCAAATGAGCATAGTTCTACAAAATCATCATCATCATCATCATCATCATCATCCGTTTCCTGTCACAGTCTAAAAGAAGTTACATGGAAACAGTGCATATTTTTCGTTGTAAAATCCAGGTTCCGTATTCACCAGCGATACTTTATTTCATTTTAAGTCTAATTCTAGATTTAGAAAGTAACGCAACTTTTGATAGGCTTAAATATTTGGTTTAGTCAAACAGGAGTTGAGTTACTTTCGAATTCAGATTTTTTTTTAAGAAGAATTAGACCAAGAATAATCTTAACTCATAAAAGATCTTAACCTTCACAACTTAAGTTGCCTTGGCGGCCAGTGTAGATCATGATCAGACTGCACAAAACGTGCAGTCTGATCTTTGATCTACATTGACTGCTTAGCTTAGACATTTTCCACTTTAACAACCATGATATTGCAACTATTTGGGCCTTATTTCTTGACAGAAAATGTCCGTCAGGTTTACTTTGGCGCTCTATGGGTTAACCTATAGGCTGCTAAGTGCGAATAAAGGACCTTTTGCGGACAGTGTAGATCAAGATCAGTCTGCACAGAACTTGCATTCTGGTCTTGGATCTACATTGTCCTGTAAGGAGATGTTTTTTCCAGAATAGATTACTTTGAAATAACATTTGGGTTTTTACTATCGGCTTGAAAGTTTCATTTCACTTATTTAGCAGGTAACGAGTTCAAAAGGTTGGTAAACACTAATTCTGGGAATAATCTTGGACAAAAATGGACAAGGATGAAAATTACTTCATGATGAAGACTCTCTCGAAACCCAAGTATTCATGCGCCGACATAAGGTACACAAAAAGTAGTCCGGCTGAGGGACAGACAGTACATTCTGTTGTTGATAATAATTATAAACACGTCTGCTGTGTGATTATTACAAAACATACGGTAATTATGTACATTAATAATGATAAACCAGAAATGGTTAATTAATAGAGAGCACGCGATCTTAGGCGATATTTTTTTCATTAACTCTTTCAGTGGCATAGGCGGTTTTGGTGGCATTTGTGGATGGCACACTAGTAGATCGAGATCAAGGTCCGTATTCACCAACCGTTCTTAAAAACAGTCTTAGACTTATTCTCACTCGTGACTAGGTGGGTTGCGGGTTGGATACCCGGTTGCGACAATTTCCTTTCTGGCGAATTTTGGCCTCTCACGTCTGATGCATGTGAGAGAGTAGACAGTTGCTTGGAAAGAAAGCTATGTCAGTTCTGGTGTGGGAAAGCCAGGAAACACATGCGTAGGTGCACTGGCCGTCGTGATAAGACGTTAGCTGTTAAAACGGCGTTAAACTAAAAAAAGAAAGACAAAGTCTTATTCTCCAGAATTTTCTGAATTTGAAAATAACACAACTTTTGGTTGGCTAAATCGAACGTTCTCGGTCTTATTCCCAGATTTTTTTTTTTTTAATTTGAAAGTAACACAACTTCTCGTTGGCTAAACCGAATGGTTTAGCCAATCAGAAGTTGTGTTACTTTCAAATTTGGAAAGTTCTGGAGAATAAGCGCAAAAACGTTCTTAAGAATGGTTGGTGAATACGTACCAGTTGTCAAAATGGGCCGTGATTATGTCTTTGGCGCTTAAAGTGTGAATAACGTTCAAAGAGAACAAATGTGGAAACAGGAATAGTTGTTCTATTGACCATTTGAGCGCAGAAAATAATCAAAGCATTGCAGTCTAGAAATAAGACCCAAGAAAGTTGCAATTTCGAGATTGCATTTTTTTTTTTTTCAGAATGTCCAAGTAAAACGGATTACATAGATCAAAGCTCAGACTGCACGTGCTGAGCTTTCTGATCTTAATCTACATGTTGAAAAACGTTATTTGGGTTAACTCTTGCAACCCCCCAATATATAAACTCGACCTCTTGCACTGACTGAAAATACAATCCAATCAAACTCTGGAAAAGTTATGTGTAATAGGCTTGACTGAAAAAGCAGACGGCAGAGACCCAAGATCAGATAGTTGGTTCTGCGCAGTCTGATCTTGATCTTAGCACATATTTTCATCTGTGGCGCTACAATTTTTTCATGTCAAGTAGTTTATGAAACACACCAGCTACTTGTTAACGGTTAACCCTTCACACCGCACTTCCGAGTTTTAACGGCCTGTGGGAGAAGGCTTTTAAAAAGCATTGTGGGAAAAGGAAAATATTGCTGGAAACCAGCATTTTGTCCTTTTCTCCCACGATGTTTTTTACTCTATCACAGAAAAATCCCGCCATTTAAGCCACGTTTAATTTGTCGTCTGCAAAAGCTTTCAGTCTTGATAAAAGTCTAACATTTTCTTTCGTTTAGTAAAGAGTTAATGGTTAAAACTCTTTACCACACAATCCCGTCTTTTGACGACCCTGAGAAAGAGGCCTTTTGAAAATATTGTGGGAAAAGGAGAAAATGCTGGTAACCAGCATTTTCTCCTTTTCCCATAATGTTTTCTATCCTTCCCAAAACGAATTTCAATTCTTGAGTCACATTTATTTTGTCGTCTGCAAATGCTTTCAATTTGGACTAGTCTAAAATTTTGACGTTTGGTAAAGTGTTAATTAATTCTTAATGAGCAAAATAAAACAATTAATATGCGGAAAGAGAAGCTTGAAATGGTAATATTTCATAAGAAATCTCTTATTGGGAAACTATCGTAATCTGAAGGCGTATCCGAGCTAAGCTATCGTAACATAACGTAAGATGAACAGTAGATCCGTGATTAGCCTTCGCATATTGTGCCGTCCGATCATAATCTAAACAGTTCATTTTGATTTTTGATGGGTACTTTTATAATTTCTGCATAACAAGCATGATTGTATTGATTGTATGGTGTTTAACGCCATTTTCAACATTATTTTCAGTTATGTCACGGCGGCCTGTGCACCTATCCATGCTTTCCTGGAGTTTCTTTTACCAGTACTCCGCACAATATTCTTTCCAAGCCACTGCCGCGCGGCTGCTTTCCCACATAACCTTCGTCGACACAATGGTCGGCGGTGAGAGAGAATGAATCCTGTCGCGATGACTGTTATCAATCCTCGGAAAGAAGTTGGCAAAGCCGTGAATCGAACCAGCGACCTCCTGTTCTCAAGTCCTGTGCGCTACCGACTAAGCTACGGTGGCTTGGCGCATAACAAGCAAGGACTGGGGTGACAATTTTGCATTAGATTTTGTGTACTGAAAAATATACTTTGTCTCTATCGGAGCGAATTGAAACGTGATCACATGTAACACCATTTAGGGAAAATGAGAAATTACATGTACTTGTTCCGAGAATGTTTCTTCGTTCGTAACAATGTTTCCAAAAGTGGCCAACTGCAAGAAAAAAAAAGTATGGTGCATTACACGTACATATATCAGTTCAGCTCGATACAGGAAAAACTCTTTGCAGGTTATCCAGATTTGGTTGCATTTTTATTTCGATATCTAGGAAAAGCGGGTTTAAAACCATCTTCGTGATGCACTATACAAAACAGGTATTCACACAATTATGGATCCATAAGGTATATAGATTTTGTACATTACCATATCCGACCCACATATCCACAAATCAGACTATTTTGTATTAGAGAAGCGTGCTTTGAACAAGTACTGATGAAACAATTATTTTCTGTTCAGTTCTGTTATATTATGTATGCACCTTAACCCTTAAGCTGCTTATCGCGACCCACTGACCATTTGCGGACAGTGTAGATCAAGATAAGACTGCACAGAAGGTGCAGTCTGATCTTTGATCTACACTGTCCGATACGGTATTTTATTTCCGGTGAAATCAACTTTGAAACCGCAATGTTTGACCTTTTAGTATTCAGTAGAAATTTGCGTTTCATTTATTCAGCAGCTTCAGTGTTAATCCTTTCCCAAACAAGCCCTGGTTTTCACGTGTCTTTAGTACAAGTCTTTTGAAAACACTGTGGGCTAAGGAGAAATTGCTCGTAACGAGCAATTTCTCCTTTTCCCACAGTGTTTTCTACCCTTTTTGAGACCTTTCTGCCATTTTCATCAAATTTAGAATTGTCGTCTGCAAACTCTTTCAGTTTGGACCAGTCCAAAGTTTGTCGCTTGGGAAAGGGGTAATACGCACTGACGCATAACTAATTACAAATTCTCAATAACTGGATGATCGCAAATATCCTATGAATTACTGATAAGCACTTCGCAATCATTATCTCGGAAGAGGCATACTACATGTTGGAGTAAAAGTCTGGTCTAAAAAAGATTTCAACCATGCTCTGTGAAAAGGGGGCTTAATGCATCTGCATAGAGTATCGGCCCAGGTCAGCCCGGGCTGAAGAGTTTTGTTATTGGTCAATTTTTCCAGCTCAAGGGACCAGTGGACCTCACGATTCAGTCGATTGTTATACAAAATGGATCAATTAAACTGTGATAACTTGCTTGGTATCATGCATCACGGAAATGCGTTAAGCCCCCTTTTGCCAGAGCATGACTCAATTTAATTTTGGTGAGTGCTTTGCAGTGATACCCATTATGGACTGACGCACCGTCTGTTCCTCTCACTGTGTCTCATCTCTGTCTCTCTCTTCATCTCTCTGTCTCTCTCTCTGTCTCTCTCTCTCTCTCTCCATCTATCTCTCAGTCTCTCTGTGTCCCAGTCTCTTTGCTCCAGTCTCTAAGTGGTGTCACTGTATCTCTCTCTTTGCCTCTCTCTCTCTCTCTCTCTCTCTCTCTCTCTCTATTGCAATTTCTACAACTTTTGTAACAGTCGTCTGCTGCATGACTTAATAAAAAGTCGTCTGCAAGAGAGATAATGAGAATACCAATGAGCCATCCGGAGGAGCATCCTTTTGTCTATAGTCTGTACTTTAACTCTAAACCTTTATCCTGCGAAATAAATTAAGTAAAACTCAAGTCAACGGTAAAAACCCGAATGATATTATTTCAAACTTATTTTTGGAAAAAAATATCTCCTTATCGGACAAAGTAGATCCAAGACTAGCACTTTCTGTGCAGTCTGAAAAGGTCAGTGAGTTGCGCTTAGCAGCTGAACGGTTAACAGACGGCAAATTTTTTAGACACGTCAAAATTGAAAGCATGTGCAGACGCCAATTTAAATTTGACTCAAATGTTGAGATTTTGGCAACAACAGAGTAGAAAACATTAGTGGAAAAGGAGAAATGCATTTAGTCCTTTTTCCACAATGTTTTAAAAAGGCTTTGATCTCAGGATACACGGCTTAAGTCTTCAAAGCTCCTTGCTTTGTACGAGACGAAATTTTAGACAGATTCAAATTGCAACCGGTTACAGACGACGAATTGTATTTGACTGGAAAGATATGATTTGTCATTTACATCGAAGATAAAAAATCTGGAAAAAGGGGAAAATCCAGGTCAAGTGCATTTTCTCCTTTTCAACGCATTTTTTTTTTTTTCAAAACTTTTGTTCCTCAGGGTCGTTTAAAACTCGGGATTGTATGTTAGTAGGTGAAGAGATAGCATTTCCACATGCAGACTTTAAGCAATCCGTCATATCGCCCCGCACCGTAATTAAATTCCAAACGTGCTGTAGTAGCAACCTACAGTTTCTTGTTAATTAAGCCTAATTACCGAGAGAAAATGGAAGAGAGTTTAACAAATTGTATTTTGGAAACTGTTGACTGCCACTTTTTTTAGGAAATAGATAAAACACCGACGTTTCTGCGTTGACTAGCTGTAAAAGACATTACTCTTTGTCGAAAAATTGTCGAGTTTAACTAATTTCTTACCAAACGATCAGAATTTTAGACATGTCCAATTTGAAAACATTTTGCAGACGACAGTTTAAATGTGTCTGAACTCATGGTCTCAGTTTTTGCCAGAGTGGAAAATAGTCTGGAAAAGGAAAATGAGAAAATGCTTATAACAGGTATATTCACCTTTTCCCACAATTTTTTCTATAGCCTTCTTCTCCGGGGCCGTTGAAACTCAAGATTATTTGGTAAAGGGTTAACTTGTGCAATAAGATGAACGATATTTTTTTTTTGTTCAACTAATTACCAAACGAGAACATTTTAGACTTGTCAAAAACTGAAAGCAATTGCAGACAACAAATTAAATGTGGCTCAAACATTGAAATTTGTCTTTGAAAGGGTAGAAAACATTTGGAGAAAAGGAGAAAATGCTGGTTACCAGCATTTTCTCCTTTACCCAAACATGTTTTCAAAAGCCTTCTTCCACAGGATCGTAAAAACTCGGGATTGTGTGGTAATGGGTTAAACCCCCTACCCTATAAATGGTATTTGTTTTGTCTTGTGTGGTATTTCGTTTACCGGTATATGGCGGTGGCCAATGCACCTATACATGTATATGCTTTCCTGGACTATCTCTTTCACCAGGACTTCGCACGGTAAACTTCCTAAGCCATTGGCTGCTTTCCCCCATCACCATCATAAACGCAATGATCAGCGTTGAGAGAGTAATGAATCCTGCCTCAATGACTATCATCAATCCTCGAAAAGAAATTCGCCAAGTCTTAACCAGCAACTCCCTGCTTTCAAGTCTTGAACGCTACCTACTGCTCCGCCGGGCTTGGCTAGAGTTTTAAATTCAAGTTCTAGACATTTTCTTGAAACTCTGAGCAATGGGGCAAAATTCTAATGTTTATCTCCAAATGTTTTTTTCAAGCAACTTAGGAAAATCTCTTTTTTCTTCAATCCTGTAAATGTTTTCACTTTTTTTAAATTGCAAAATATTTTTGGTACACCTATTACTTTCTCATACGTCTAAATTTCATAGGACTGGAATAATGTTGAAAATGGCAAAAACCACGAATCAATCAGTTCGTCCGTCCGTCGCTCGCTCGCTCGCTCTTAGATTAACCCTTTACCGCACAATGCCGCCTTTTGACGCCTCTGGGAAAGAAGCCTTTTGAAAACATTGTGGGAAAAGGAGAAAATGCTGGTAACCAGCATTTTCTCCTTTTCCCACAATGTTTTCTACCCTATCAAAGAAAAATTGCACCATTTGAGCCACACTGAAATTGTCGTCTGCAAATGCTTTCAATTTGGACAAGGCTAAAATTTTGTCGTCTGGTAAAGGGTTAAAATCAGCCTGGGATTCTGCATTGCCTTCCAGACCGCCACTGGTCCCAGATTCTGATTTAATTTGTAAATTTTAGACACATTTCAGCAACATTAACAGACTGTATTAACGTTCCCAAATCTTAAGTTGACTCTATCTTTCAGACTCCACTAAGCAAAATAAATGAACTTAAATCAGTTAACAGACTTCAGTCCATTATTTTGCTGAGTTGAGTCCGAAACGTTGGGGCAACATAGGATTTGAGAACGTTAAATAAATCTGTTAATGTTAGTAAAATGCGTCTGGAATAACAAACTAAAGTCGGAAAATAACTCTCTTTAGAGATTTGAGTAAAATAAGGGACTTAACTTTTTTCTTGTTCTTATTCGTATTCTTATTCACTAAGACTGGTTTGAGACCGGTCCCCCGACCCCACACGCAAACGCAGAATCCTATAGGACAGTCTGTCATGAACGATTTAACTAAAAACTTCCGTCCATTATTGTGCTGAGTTGAGTCCGAAACGTTGTGTCAACTCAGGATTTGAGAACGTTAAATAAGTCTGTTAATGTTAGTAAAATGCGTCTGGAATGACAAACTAAACTTAAGTCTGAAAATAAGTCTGTTTACAGATTTGGGTAAAATAAGGGACTTAAGTTTTTTTTTTGTTCTTATTCGTATTCTTATTCATTGAGCCTCGTTTTAGACCCACCCCCTTTCCCACACACACGCAGAATCCTATAGGACAGTCTGTCGTGAATGATTTAAACCTTTACCACACAATCCCGACTTTTAACGACCCTGAGAAAGGAGCCTTTCGAAAACATTGTGGGAAAAGGAGAAAATGCTGGTAACCAGCATTTTCTCCTTTTCCCACAATGTTTTCTACCCTTCCCTAAACAAATTTCAATTTTTCAGTTACATTTGTTTTGTCGTCTGCAAATGCTTTCAATTTGGACCAGTCTAAAATTTTGTTGTTTGGTAAAGAGTTAACTCAAAAGTTCAGGCTGCTTCCTCAAGCATAAATCTGCAAACTCATCCCGTATTATATCTTATAATGAACAAATTATCGCTTTTCTAAAGTCTATTAATAATTTCTAATGTTAATCAAAACAAAAAAAAAAAACCCAAATTAGATTTTTGTTTTTCAATGCTTATTGCTTGTATTATTGTTTTTATTGTTTTGTTTTATTACGAATGAAACAATATCAATGCACTGGGCCATCATTCTTTCACTCCGTCAGTTGTCTAAATTTTTCCTTTAAATATCCTTAGTCGTTTTTAGGTGAGTGCCTTTCTACAATATGTATTTGTTTCGTTGATCATTTATTCAATTTACGCCCAAAGACTGAAATCTGCTGATTGCTCGGATTTAATTGTTTTGTCGTTAACGTGTCTGTTATGGACGGTATAGATCAATATCAGACTGCACGAAAGTTTCACTCTTCCCCAAACGACAAAATTTTAGACTAGTCCAAATTAAATGCATTTGCAGTCTACAAAATAAATACGACTGAAAAACTGAAATTTGTTTTAGGATGGGTAGAAAAGATTGTGGGAAAAGGAGAAAATGCTGATTACCAGCATTTTCTCCTTTTCCCACGATGTTCTTATAATATTTCTTTCTCAGGGTCGTAAAAAGTCGGAATTGTGTGATAAAGAGTTAGCCCATATCCTGCTGAATAGGTTAACTCTCCGGAAGATTTATATCCTATAGGCTTAACCAAACAAGCGGAGGGCATAGATCAAAGATCAGACTGCACGTTCTGTGCAGTCTGATCTTGATCTATGCCGTCCGCAAAAGTCCCTGTTTTCGCCTATGGCGCTGAAAGGGTTAAAGGATACCTTTAAGTGGATAGCAAAAACACAAATAATGTTATGCAAACTTACGAGGGACACTTTTTAAGTTCGTAGAGTAGGGCGGTCTTTCTAAAACCGCTTGAAATCTCAAAATTTTATTTATCTAAGACCTTCGAAATATGCCCCGTCTGCCTCCACACACATTTTACACCGATCTACCCATTTCCGGAACGCCGCCCGGTAGTCCTCTTTAGGTATATGTTGCAGACACTGGTAGACCGCACTGCCTATACCACAACGGGATTCAAAACGGTGCCCTGCCAGCATTTCCTTTAGTCTTGGGAACAACCAAAAGTCACAGGGGGACAGGTCAGGGCTGTATGGGGGATGATCTAAGACATCGAGCCCAGATTCTTTCAGATATTCCTGTACCGTGGCGGATTTATGGGCCGGTGCGTTATCATGGAGTAATTTGATGCCGCGGACACCGGTGCGCGGTCTGCGTTTCTGATAGAAATCAACAAGTTGAGTAAGAACACCTTCTCTGTAAAACTTTCCAGTGACAGAACTACCTTTCGGGACTGGAATTTGAAGGACTGGACCTTTCGAATCAAAGAATATCGCATACAACATGGGATTTGATGTTTTGCAACGGCGCGCAATGACAGGTCTGTCGCCCTCAGATGAAACCCAAACCTTATTTTTAGCCTTAGAATCGGATTGAAAATGATAGATCCAGGTTTCATCACCTGTAACTATCTCTTCCAAACGACGTGGGTCACATTTATCATATTTTTCTATAACTTGCGATGCAAGTCTAACCCGACTTTGTTTCTGCTCGTCAGTGAGCAAATGGGGCACCCAGCGCGCGCAGATCTTACGTAGCCCAAGTCGTTCACGTAAGATCTTCAAAACACTTGACGAATGAATGCCACTTAATTCTTCTATCTCTTGCACGGTATAACGTGCGTCTTCCTCAATTAACGTTTTCACAGTAGCAACGTTCTTTTCCGTCAAAACGGAAACCGGCCTACCCACCCGAGGGTCATTTTCAATTGACTCCCGACCATCATTAAAACGACGTACCCACTTGCAAACTGTAGCATATTTTAAAGCACCATTCCCATAAACTTTTTGCAAATCAGCATGAATTTCCGTTGGCGGAAACCCGAGCTGTGCTCGAATCTTACAACATACCCTCTGTTCAGAGATTTTTCCATCCATATTGAACGCTATATTTTACTATAGTGTATAAAACCACGTGTTGAAAATACCCAGCGCAGCGCGCACGTGGACCTCGTGCGCCGCATACCGTGACACCGTTCGAGAGAGGAATGATTACGCAAGTTCTGTGTAAAAAATCGTGCAACTTCATAATCGCGTTAAAAAGTTATAGGCTTACTCTACGAACTTAAAAAGTGTCCCTCGTATTTTGGGGAGAAAAATATCTCCTTATCGGAGAGTGTAGATCCAAGATCAGACTGCACGTTCTGTACAGTCTGATCTTGATCTACACTGTCCGCCAAAGGTCAGTGAGTCGCGCTAAGCAGCTTTAGAGTTAAAATATTTTGTGAGACGTTCTGACCAAAAATGCTCTAAAATTTGAATAACTTGTATTTTTTAAACTTTATATCGTCACTTACATGTATGAGACTCTATGTATAAATTCTTCTCAACTCGCCTTTATAAAAACTCCTATTTTGAATATCATGTAATTATTATTTATGTATTATTTTGTAAAATACTCTGCCCGAAATAGAAATTTCAATTTTAGGACAACAGAGCTTCAGATAGAGGGAGTGATTTTGATTTCAAAATTAGAAATATTAATAACTCTCCACAAAAATATTAATAACTCTGGACTAAACTCTACGTTATGGGTACTCATCGAGACGATTCTAATGGGTACCCACAGCATACGGTTTGGAAGGGAAATAATGGATGTGGAATGCCATCACTCCGTCTTATCTGGAGCTCTGGGACAATACACTGAAATAGTTCATTTAATATATTCAGTTTTGTCCAAGTTGTCTTGACTGATAAAAGCTATGACTGAAAGATTCTTCATTTTTATTTCAGTTTATTGAAGAAGGGAAGAGCGACTCTACTTGTCAAGAATCAACTAACTGCATAGCGGTATGTATGGTTTTTAACTTGTTATTACTCTGACTGACTAAAACGACCCTTTTTTTAACACCCCTAGCGGCAACAGGCTTTGAAAACATTTCGGGGAAAGGAGTAAATAATGTTACAAGCAAATTATGGCGAATTTTTAGCAACCACTTAGGGTCCGTATTCATCAACCATTCTTAAGAACATTCTTAGTCTTATTCTCCAAGATTTTCTAAATTAGAAAGTAACACAACTTCTGATTGGCTAAACCAAATGAGCCATGCTCTGCCAAAAGGGGGCCTAATGCATCGTCGTGATGCATTGTACCAAGCAAGTCATCATATAAATATGGATCCATAAAATCTATTTTGTCGAAAAAACATCTGGATCATAAAGTAGTCTGGACCATGGCCATGCAAAAAATCTACTAGTAGCAAAAGGTTTCGGCCCATGTCAGCCTGCGCGGACTGCGCAGGTTGACATGGGTCGATACTCTTTTGCAGATGTATTAAGCCCCCTTTTCACAGAGCATGGCTCACATGGTTTAGCCAATCAGAAGTTGTGATACTTTCAAATTTAAGAAATTCTGGCGAATAAAACAAAGAATGTTCATAAGAATGGTTGGTGAATACGGGCAATATTCATTTCTACCTTCCAGAACAGCACAGAGTCCCTGTTACCGTCTGCTGGTATTCCTTGTCATGCGCGCTAAGTGACTCTGGATGTCGATGCGTCCTAATCCAACATTTCCCATTTTTCCAAAATGTTTAACACACCTTTCAAGAGGAATTAAGATGGCGAGCATACTATGCAGAATTCCGAACGAGAAAGCATAATTCATTACCGTATGAAATCATTGCGCACCATTTGCACTTGTTAATTTTCAGACGAAATTAATCGGTAATATCGTCAGCCCAGTCTCTTAAATGAACTTTCTAGAAATGTTTTTCCATTCCAGATGGATTAGTTAAAACACGTTTTCAATTTCTATATAGTAGAAAGAGCGACACTCTGACAAATGGAGGTTTAATGCATCTCCGTGATTCCTGACAACATGTAAATCATCACAAAATCATGGATCCATAAAATCCAGTTTGTTTAACAACCGACTGAATCATGAGGTAGACTGGTTCTTTGACATGCAGCAAATTTATCAATCCAAAAAAAAAAAAATCGCAGACTGTGCAGGCTGACATAAGTCGATGCTTTAAGCAGATACATTAAACGACTTTGTTACAGAGCATGACCCAAATGGATTTTAGACCTGTCCCAGCAATGATAACGTGTAAACGACAATTTAGACTTTTCCAAATCCATAGCAATTGCAGACCAGAATTGGGCGTGGTTTGAATTATGAGATTTTTTTTTTTTTACATTGTGGGATAAGGTGAACATGCTGGTTACCAGCATTTCATTTTCAGCGGATTTGTATAGCAAATCCGCTTACTGTGATCGGTCTGACCGGAACCAAATATATCATACGTAACGACGCATGCGCGCTCACACTGTACTATGATATCGGTTTGACCTCAACCAAGTACTAGTATACTGTCATTCACTCTTGCGCTCTATCCATTCTACTTTCAGTTTTAGCTAATACACCTCAACCTCGCTTTTGTCACTACCGCATATACTGTCCTACACGTTTATACATGTACATATTTATTTCGAAATATTGTACCAGCAAAAAGCTGTGTAAGATTGACGGATCAACATTCCAATCCTTAAACAGTAGTAGAATAACAGTTACTGCGCGACCCGCTCGGCAGAACAATTTTGACTTTCCATGCCTTTGCTAATTCCATTTAAAATGATTGCACATGTGCTGCTCATGATCTTATTCTTTTTACAACATATGACAGCTTTATGCTACTCCACAAATCCGCTGTCCAGGACTTTGAGTCCTTTGATCCAAGCATGTTTTCAAAAGCCCTCTTCTCCTGGGTCGTTGAAAGCCGAGTTTGTGTGGTAAACCCCCCCTGAGAAACAAATAGGAAAATTTGACAGTTTTAGTCTCTCTGCAACTGCAGATATATAATTGAGCCGGGCTCTGTCAAAAGGAGGCTTAATGCATTTGCGAAAAGTTTCGACCCAGGTCAGCCTGCGCAGTCCGCGCAGGCTGACCTGGGCCGAAATTTTTCGCTAATGGTCAGTTTTCCGCATGTCCAGGGTCCAGTCTACCTCATGATACAGTCGGTTGTTAAAAAAAGAGGCTGTAATTGATCCATAATTACATGATGGCTTCATCGGAATTATGCATTACGGAGATGCGTTAAGCCCCCGTTTGCCAGAGCACGGCTCAATTATATTGCTATGTCAAGGCTTTTTTTGCTGTGCTCTTCAACATCTTGGATAATATATGAGTCTCTGAATTCAATAGAATTTGAGTGGAAATTCTTTTGGGCAGGACACCAGGCCTAATATTGGTAGGTGACCTAGGTCCGTATTCACCAGCTATTTTTAAGAACATTCTTAGTCTTATTCTCAAGAATTTTCTACAGTTTAGAGTAACACAAATTCTGATTGGCTAAACTTGCGTTACTTCCTAAATCTAGAATAAGACAAAGAATATTCTTCGATGAATAAGGACCCTGGAAATCAAAGACAGCAAAACTGTCCCCGAGATATGCTAGTAGCTCAAACAATGTTGAAATCGACGGTTAGGAACGATAGAACTAAATCAGCCAAAAACCTGAGCCCGTCTGTCTGAGAAGGGAAGAACCGCCATTGAAATATGCCGTTTTACAGCCATAAGTCTTCATTACAAAGTGGCTCGGACCGCTTGTAATTGTAACAAAACGCTAGAAATAATTTGTAAATCATGTGTGTACATCGCGTCTCCGGGGACCCGTAGAAACGAACATCCTCCTTTAAATATTTCATTCGTCTGTCATCGGTTATTGTGTTTATTGAGGCTTTAATGGCGTTCCCTTCATATAGTCGCGAAGACGCATACAAGAGGGTTGTATTTTGTTTCTGAAATGCATTACTATTTCATTAAGGTCTAAAACTATGCTACTTGTATTTATTCGAATACACGGAATATAGATTTCGACAATGGCTATGTGGGAAAGCAGTCAGTGGCTTGGAAAGAATATTGTGCGAAGCACTGGTAAAAGAAACTCCAGGAAAGCATGGATAGGTGCACTGGCCGCCGCGATATGACTGAAATAATGTTGAAAACGGCGTTAAACACCATACAATCAATCAATCAACACGGAACATAGATACACAAAATAAATAGTCAGGTATACACAATAGATAGAATTAACTCTTTACCAAACGACAAAATTTTAGACTGGTCCCAATTGAAGGCATTTGCAGACGACAAAATAAATATGATTGAAAAAATGAAACTTGTTTTGGGAAGGATAGAAAACATTGTGGGAAAAGGAGAAAATGCTGGTTACCAGCATTTTCTCCTTTTCAACAATGTTTTCAAAAGGTTTCTTTTACAGAGTCCTTAAAAGTCGGTATTGTGTGGTAAAGGGTTAATAGAAAGAGCTATGAAGTTACAAAGTCTTAAACGCATGTTTTACGATCTTGGGGCTAAAGGTTCTTAAAACATTGTTGGGCAAGAGAATTCGGTGGCCATCAGCATTGGTTTTTCTATTCTCAAAATGTTTTCTACCCTTTCAAGATATAAGCCCATCATAAGTGCAACATTTAATTTATCGTTTGCAAATGTCTAGAAGCTATAAAAAGTTGTCATGTATGATAATACTGTGTACATCAACATGATTCGTATGTGTAGTGTATGACCGTCGGAACGTCGATCATGTAATTATGGGAAACTGTAAAAAACAAGCTCACTTTTATAATTATTTCTCATCTTTAAGAAGGGCCAAGTTCAGCTGATGCCAGCGAGTTACTGCAGAAAGCATGCTAACTTTCGTACAATTTCTCATCTATAAGAATGGTCAAGTTCAGCTAATACCAGCGGGTTAGTGGAGAAAGCATGCTAACTTTCGTACAATTTCTCACCTATAAGAAGGGCCAAATTCAGCTAATACCAGCGGGTTAGTGGAGAAAGCATGCTAACTTTCGTACAATTTCTCACCTATAAGAAGGGCCAAGTTCAGCTAATACCAGCGGGTTAGTGGAGAAAGCATGCTAACTTTTGTATAATTTCTCACCGTTCAGAAGGGCCAAATTCAGCTGATGCCAGCGAGTTACTGCAGAAAGCATGCTAACTTTTATATAATTTCTCACCGTTTAGAAGGGCCAAATTCAGCTGATGCCAGCGAGTTACTGCAGAAAGCATGCTAACTTTTGTATAATTTCTCACCTTTAAGAAGGGCCAAATTCAGCTGATGCCAGCGGGTTACTGCAGAAAACAAGCCTACTTTTTTGATAAACTTTCATCTCTGAGAAGGGCCAAATTCAGCTGATGCCAGCGAGTTACTGCAGAAAACAAGCTTACATTTTTTGATAATTTCTCTCTCTCATCTCTAAGAAGGGCCAAGTTCAACTTGATGCCATCGGGATATCTCCCGAATTAATTTTTTGACCGTGATTTAAATGCGCACGCATCGATAAAGCTGAACGACAAACTTTTCATTCGAGTACTCCACAACATGGTGGCCTTACTGAAATACCTCAGTTTCTAACAGAAGGATCTTACAAGTAAATGTTTATTATCCTGCCGTCTTTTTCATATGGTCAAGCAAAAATTCTTTTCTTCAACCCATTTTGCTTTTCTGTCAGTTTCCTCCGTTAGCACTTTGTCGAAGAATGACATGTGTTGGCAGTGGGGTAGATTAACAGTTTATTTAACTCTTTACCACACAATCCCGAGTTTTAACGACCCTGAGAAAGAAGCCTTTTGAAAACATTGTGGGAAAAGGAGAAAATGCTGGTAACCAGCATTTTCTCCTTTTCCATCAGTGTTTTCTACCCCATCAAAGACAAATTCCTTCATTTGAACAACATTTAAATTGTCGTCTGCAAATGCTTTCAATTTGGACAAGTCTACATTTTTGTTGTGTGGTAAAGAATTAAGCAGTGGCCTGGGAGAAGGAGGTTTAACCCTTTACCACACAATGCCGCCTTTTGACGCCCCTGGGAAAGAAGCCTTTTGAAAACATTGTGGGAAAAGGAGAAAATGCTGGTAACCAGCATTTTCTCCTTTTCCCACAATGTTTTCTACCCTATCAAAGAAAAATTGCACCATTTCAGCCACATTGAAACTGTCGTCTGCAAATGCTTTCAATTTGGACAAGGCTAAAATTTTGTCGTCTGGTAAAGAGTTAATGAATCTCCGTGATGCATTACACAGAGCAAATCGTCATATGACTATAGAGTCAAAAAATCCCCTTTTTTTCCTAACAAACGACTGAATCATGAGGGAGAATGGTCCTTGGACATGAAGAAAATTTCTAAATAGCAAAAAGTTTCGATCCATGTCAGCCTGCGCGGATTGCGCAGGCTGATACGGATAGATATTTTTTAACGGATGCACTAAACCCCTTTTTTCAGAGAGCACGACTCATTTCTTTTTTTGCGAAACCTTGGTTTCCACTTCTAACGCTAGTTTTAATCTATCTATATTGTAAAACATCACCAAAATATATCAAGTAAGGATTGGTGGAATTTTGGGGCCATTCTCTGCTTGAAGTCATTAATAGCAAAGAAGATAGTGCAGACCAGGACCAGACTGCACGGATGTGCGTGCTGTTCTTGGTTGTCTCACAATAAAATACCTCCGATGATCTAATACAGAAGGATACGGGGAAAATAACTTTTTCCCAAACATCGCTGTAACGTTTTCAATACACTCTTTGTCAACACCTTTAGGGGCTATATCGGGAAAGTTGTTTTAACGTCGCAGGCTTTATTTGCTATTTATTTCCGAGTCCAAGTCTGATGGAATGTTTTTTCCTCCCCCTGAATCCTGAATGCTACGTTGCGTTGACTTCGTGCAAGAAGGTTAGTTTTGTGCTTAGAAATGTGAGGCGTGTGCTTTACTCTTTATTACCCGACAACAAAAATTTTAGACTTGTCAAAACTGAAAGCATACGCGGATAAAACATTAACCCTTAGGCTGCTAATCGCGACTCAAGGACCTTTTGCGGACATTGTAGATCAAGATCAGACTTCACAGTACGTGCAGTCTGATCTTGGATCTACACTGTCCGAGAAGGAAATATATTTTCTTTTTAAAAAAAAAATAAATAAATAAATAAATAAATAAATAAATAATAATAATAATAATAATATTTATTTATTTATTTATTTATTTATTTATTTATTTATTTATTTATTCAGTTTATTTCCTCCTTCTGGAGATTAATAAATAATATTTGAGTGCAGTTCGTAAATCTAACAATGAAACATGGATCAAAAAGAGAAAAAAAAAGGAGAAAAGTCGAACGAACAAATAACAGATGGGCATATGCGCCCAGATAAATCAATTAGATGCACTATCAAGTCCCCTATTTTTTTTACCCGTCCTCATTTTTTTTTTACAATAGGGATGCATTTTCTCAGAAACCGAGTGGAAATTCCATTCTGAGAATTCACAGAAGGTTTCTAAGACAGTTGTATGCATACGATACTGTACATTGCAGCAGTAGTACTCTTGTTTCCTGCGTTATAGGACTATAAACTGGTGACCCGAGTACTTTCAGCAAAAAAGTGTCTGACGTACTGTTTCTGAATTCGTCTGCAACGGAACAATCTATATAGGTTTGTATATTGTTTATAAACGAATCTCTGAATGGAATGGAATAATAATAATAATAATAATAATAGTAGTAGTAATAATAATAATAATAATAGTAGTAGTAATAATAATGATAATGATAATAATTTTGAAATAGCAACATTCAGGTTTTTACTATCAGCCTAGAAAACATTTTTGGAAAGACCTTGATAGACCTGTGTCCTCCTATAGCACGGAAATGGTAAACCCTTTAACCGCTAAATAACTCTTTACCAAACGACAAAATTTTAGATTAGTCCATATTGAAAGTATTTGCAGACGACAAAATAAATGCCACTGAAAAATTGAAATTTGTTTTGGGAAGGGTAGAAAACATTGTGGGCAAAGTAGAAAATGCTGGTTACCAGCATTTTCTCCTTTTACCACAATGTTTTCAAAAGGCTTCTTTCTCAGGGTCGTTAAAAATCGGGATTGTGTGGTAAAGGGATAAATGATTGATTTGTGTTTAACGCAGTTTTCAACATTATTTCAGTTATATCGCGGCGGCCAGTATACCTACCTGGAGTTTCTTTTACCAGTACTGCGATCAATATTCTTTCCAAGCGACTGGTTGCTTTCGCACTTGACCATCGTTGAAACAATGGTCAGCGGTGAGAGAGGAATGAATCCTGTAGAAATGACAATCATCAGTCCTCAGGAAAAAAATTGGCGGAATTGGGTATCGAACCAGCGACCCCCTGTTCTCGAGTCCTCTACGCTACCAACTAAGCTACAGGGGCTCGGGGTTAAATAAATGAAACGAAAATTTCCAGTCAACGGTAAAAACCCAGATCTTGCGGTTTCAAGAAAGAATATACCGTATCGGACAGTGTAGGTCAAAGATCAGACTGCGCGTTTTGCGCAGTCTGATTTTGATCTACACTGTCCGCAAAAGTGCCCCTTGTCGCGCTTATCAGCATAAAGGTTAGAAGAAAAGGCACCACAGAAAGTGTATGTATAGTACCTGTTACCGTTACTTGTCTATAAAATAGTCTTTTAAACACTTATTCGGCCTGAAATATTTGATCCATGCTCTGTGGAAAGGGTGCTTAATGCATTTGCGAAAAGTATCGACTCATGTCAGCCTGCGCAGTTCGCGCAGGCTGACCTGGGCCGAAACTTTTCACTATTGGTCAATTTTCTGTACGTCAAAGGACCGGTCTACCTCATGATTCAGTCAGTTGTTAGATAAAATGGACTTTATGGATCCATGATCATGTGATGACTTACTTTGTATCATGCATCACGGAGATGCATTAAGCCCCCTTTTGCCAGAGCATGGCTCATTTTACACAAGTAAATTTAGAAAAAAAAAAAAGAAAAACGAAAGTTTATTGATGTAAGGGGTTTTCAACAGGAAATGAGTTGGTGGAGGAATAATTACACACAAAGACCGAACTACTTTTTGGTTTCATAAATGGGCGAGTATTAATCACAAACCTTTAAGCATTTGTACCGTATTATCTTTAATCGTTTTCATATCAAAATCATAAAGAACTAGATCCCGACGTAACTGCGATTTAAGCGCCAGCATAAAAGATACTTACAGGTCTTTGTAAAAAAAAGAGAGAGATGAAAATCTTCACTAAAAGATATAAGAGAATGTATGCGAGTAATTATTGAAAAAAAGTAGTCCGCAAAATTTAATTCATTAACTTCAGAAACAAACCTTTGAAACGTTCTCTTTTGATGTAGGTTATCAAGATGCAGTAAGGTTTCATGCTTGCGTTTTCCCTCATAATTTACTTCACCATTTTATCTTATCTTAGCCATCTTTTCTGTTCTTCCCTTGTTTTCAGTATACTCCCGGGTTTGTATGGACTTTTTCAATGCCACATATATAAGCCCAACCCCCTTTAGGCGGCTAAAAAATACGATCCACTGAAACTCGGAGATATTTTATCTTGTGGGCTTGATTAACTCTTTCACTGCCAACTAAATACAGTCAACTCTTCTCAGAGATCTTAAATTATTTTATCTATACTCTGCCAAAAGGGGGCTTAATGTGTCTCTCATTGAAACCAAACAAGTCGTCACATCATTATGCCATGTGGATACATATAATCCATTTTGCCTATTGACAGATTGAATATGGAGGTAGACTGGTCCTTAGGCATACAGTTAACCCTTTCCCAAACAGGCCCTGCTTTTCACGTGTCTGCAGTACAAGTCTTTTGAAAATACTGCGGGAAAAGGAGAAATTGCTCGTAACGAGCAATTTCTCCTTTTCCCACAGTGTTTTCTACCCTTTTTGGAGAACTTTCCGCCATTTTCATCAAATTTAAAATCGTCGTCTGCAAACTCTTTTAGTTTGGAAGGGTCTAAAATTTGTCGTTTGGGAAAGAGTTAATTGACCAATGGCGGAAAATTGCGATACTTTTCACAGACGCATTAAACCACCTTGTCAAAGAGCATAGTTTTTTTTTTCATTGAAACTGAAGACAATTTTGGTCACGGTTTAGCGTCAGGTAGCGGATGGTGTAGATACAAGATCAGACTGCGCGTTTTGTGCAGTCTGATCTTGATCTACACTGTCCGCAAAAGCTATCCTTAATGCAATTGGCAGTGAAGAGTTAAACAAGCGGACTGTATAGATCTAAGATCAGACTGCACGTTCATCCTAAACTGTTAACCCTATCAGCACCATCGTCGAAAACAGGATTTTTTTTTTTGCCAACGTTATAGATCAAGTTCAGACTGCACAGAACGTGCAATCTGATCTTGGATCTGTACTGTCCGCTTTTTTGCCCAGCAATTGAGATGGAAAAAAATATCTGAGTTTCAGTGAATTGCAATTTCTGCCTTCGACGGGAGATCGATGTTATTTTTTAAGCGCTGAAAGTATTTAACTGCTATATTACTGGTCATTCGCTGAGAATTTCCAGCCCAAATGTCGCAATTATCAAGTTCTGTTCAGTAGAAAAATCTCACGGTATCGGGCAGCTTAGATCCAAGATCAGTGTCCGTATTCACCAACCATTCTTAAGAACATTCTTTGTTTAAACTATAGAATTTTCTAAATTTGAAAGTAACACAATTTCTGATTGGATAAACCATTTGGTTTAGCCAATCAGAAGTCGTGTTACTTTCAAATTTAGAAAATCTTTCAGAATAAGATTAGTGTCACGGAGCGAGGTTAGATATATAAGCACTTCAAACCTGCCTCGCTGTTGAGCTAGCTTTTACAGCGATGCGATTTGGTGCATTTCTCTCCGTAATAGTTAAGCAGCGTGCATTAGGTTAGGGCCTGGATGGGTGACCAGGTCGTTGTACGTTACATTTGGTGGCAGAGGTGGGACAATGACAACTACCGGACTGGAGTTGCCTTACCCGTGTATATTCCCCTGGTTTAAACATACTTGTATATAAGTCTCGGGATCGAGACTTCTCGTAGGGGAGAGTAATGTCACGGAGAGAGGTTAGATATATAAGCACTTCAAACCTGCCTCGCCGTTGAGCTAGCTTTTACAGTGATGCGGATTGGTGTATTTCTCTCCGTGGAAGTTAAGCAGCGTGCATTAAGCTAGGGTCTGGATGGGTGGCCAGGTCGTAGCACTGTTACAATTAGGAACGTTCTTAAGAATGGTTCATGAATACAGATCGAGACTGCACGTTCTCTGCAGTCCGATATTGATTTAAATTATCGAAAAGGAACACTTCAGTCGTTTTTAGCAGCTGAAGGGTTAATGAACATTTTATTTGCTTGTAAAACTGCTCTGGAACATCTCAGAACAATATCATAAAAGTCATTCGCTCAATTTTAGACGAATCAAGATTCAGTCCAAAACATCGAATTCCTTTCTGTTTTCAGTGTCACGTAATTACCAAAGCATTTATAAGATATAAATAACTATGGAAAAACCGAACACTTTTGCTTCCTCTATAAACGTGATTTCTTGTTGTTGGTGGCGGTTGGTGGTGGTGGTAGTGGCCTTTCATTATCAATTTAATATATTATTGTTTATGTTTGGGATAAAATATATAACTCCAACTCGATAAACCTTTCATTGACAGCTTATATAATTGTTTGTTTCTGGGAATATCTATTTAAAACCACGGACCTCGACGAGATGATATAAACGTTATCGAGTTGGTTTATAAGTTATCTCGTATCGGTATGTGATTTTAAAGCCGCTATCCAAAACATAAACAATAATGTTATGATAATGAAAAGTTTATCGAGTGAGAGATATATAAAATCACGTAGACATGTACCATGACGAGATAATTCATAAACCAAGCCGATAATGTTTATATAATCTCGTAACGGTTCGTGGTTTTAAACATGTTTTACCCAAAACAAACAATAATATAAACTGTTAATGAAAAGTTTATCGAGTTAGAGTTATACTGTGTGTTTATCAGAATTTAGGTATATCACGATCCACAGTTCGTCCATCTTTTTGTGTTAATTAGGGTTTCTGTAACCGTTACTACGCGCCACTCTGTTCCAAAGCCAGTGGCTGCTTTTCCTAAGCAACAAAGTCGAAACTATGTGCAACTGTTAGAGAGTAGTGATTCTTGTCTCAAAGACTATCTTTAACCGACGGATACAGTTACTGTCGAGCTGAGGTTCGAACTCACGAGACTTTGACTACAAGCCATGCGCTTTATCACTGACCTACAAGTACCGGGGCTTGTGCTTATATTACTCTCTACAACTGTTTCGACTTGTCTAAATCAAAAGTATTTGCGCACGACAAGTTAAATGTTGATCAAACGATCTGTCTTTGAAAGAGAAGAAAACACCGGGGGAAAACAAGAAGGTGTTTTTCCTTTTCTGACAGTGTTTTCAAAAATCACCTTCCACAGGGTCGTAAAAACACGGGATTGTTTAATAAAGGAGTTGTTTATTTCAAACCTATCTATTTTACATCGATTGTGAACTAAGTACTTGTAACCTGAATTAATCTCTATTGATGATTGCTTCCTGGAAACTATAACGAAGTGCAGTATTCAACAGCCATTCTTAAGAAAATTGTAAGCTTTATTCCTGGGAATTTTCGCTTTGTGAAAGTAACACAACTTCTGATTGGCTAAAACCAAATGGTTTTAGCCAATCAGAGGTTGTGTTACTTTTTAAATCTAGAGTAAGAAAAGAATGGAACTAAGAAGGTTTGGTGACTGAGGGCCCAAAACTCGCCTGTAAAGTGTGTCGTTCCAAAGGTTGACCCCGGTCACTAAAGGGATTCAAACTCGCATCAGAGGTACCACGTTCGATTCCTGTAATAGGCTGGGTCAACTTTCAGAACTACCCACATCATGGCACAAATACGGGATAAGTTTTCTAGAGGCAATCATCGACAAAATTGACTGAAATGCAGCCAGTGTCTTCGAAAGTCTGTTTGTTTGTGCTGGCGTTTAACAACTTTTCCACATCATTTCAACTATTTCGCCAAGCCCCCGTAGCTCAGTCGGTAGCGTGCAGGACTTGAGAACAGGAGGTCGCTGGTTCGATCCCCGGCTTTGCCAATTTCTTTCCGAGGATTGATGATAGTCATCGCGACAGGATTCATTCCTCTCTCACCGCTGACTATTGTGTCGACGATGGTTATGTGGGAAAGCAGCCAGTGGCTTGGAAAGAATATTGTGCGGAGTACTGGTAAAAAGAAACTCCAGGAAATCATGGATAGGTGCACTGGCCGCCATGATATAAATGAAATAATGTTGAAAACGGCGTTAAACACCATACAACCAATCAATCATTCAGTTATTTCGCCGTGGCCAGTGTGTCAATCCGTTCTTTCCTGTGTTTCCTTTTACAAGCACTTCTCTCAGTATTCTTCCAAGCTACTGGCTTCAATACCGTATAAGCACTGTCGTAATATGTTTTAGCGTTGAGAGCTGAATAAACTCTATCGCAGTGATTATTATCAGTTCTAGGAAAGAATTTAACCGAGACTGGAATCGAATCAGCGACCTCTGGGTTTCAAGACCTGTATGTTACAGACTGAACCATCAGTTTTAGCACAAAAACTCTAGGATTGAATTGATTGAATGATGTTTTACGCCGCTTTCAACATTTGTTTTCAATCATACCACGTCGAGAGTTCACTTATTCATATATGTCCTGGGATTCACTGGTACTAGGCTGGGGCTCTGAAGTGTCTTGCCCAAGGGTACACCTACGGAAAAAAAAAAAAAAAAAAAACAGTGCCTAAAGTGAGGCTCGAACCCGGGTAACCTAGGTGAGAAGTCGTACACCTTACCACTGAGCAACGCGGAACCCCAGAAACTCTAGAAGAGCATGATCTTGCGACTGTGACGTAGGTATTGTCTACAACAGCATATAACATCAAACTAACAACCAACGAAAAGTAATAAATGAAAGCGAAACTCTAAAAAACAACGTAAAAGCGTTTTACTTATAATTAATACTGCCAATATCCTTCCCTAATCCAGAGAGCGTTCTTGGTGCATAGATCAAATACACAACAAGATTTCATAACTTAACGTTCGTTCACTAACCGAGGAAACAAATTTCCAGTAGATAAATAACGATAACACCTCAACTCTAAATTATGAAAAAAAAATATGGATTTAGGCTTTATTCAGAAGTTTATATAAAACGCCGTGGCAAAAGGAGAAATAGCTCGTTACGAGCCATTTCTGCATTTGCAACGATGTTTTCAAAAGATGTCCAATGCAAGTCGGAATAAAGGGTAGTCTGCGGGAATATAATGAGTAAAGCGAAATTTGTAACTATTGCAAAGTGGTAGTCTGCCAAAACACTTTATTGGTCGAATAACTTCGCTTTCCCATTCCGTCTGGCGTTCGCCTCGTTTTGAATCTTAACGCGCTGAATATCTGTCGTCAGTTGGTAAAAAAAAAAAATCTTTAATACGATTTCATAGCACTTTTAATCGAACTATTTAACAATTTTATAGGATATTGTAGATCTGAGATTAGAATACACCTTCTGTGCAGGCTGCTCTTGATTCTATGCCATCCCAAAACTGAGATAAGTTTCGTTCAGCGTTGGATGGGTTTATGTTTGTATTCAAAGAGCGTGAAAAAAGAACACTTAACCTTTACGCTGATAAGCGCGACTCGCTTTTCTTTTTTCGGAGAGTGTACATCAAGATCAAACTGCATAAGACGTGTAGTCTGATCTAGGATCTACGATGTCCGATACGGTTAGATTTTTTTCCCCGACGAAAACAGTTACGATATAAATTTCTTATAGTAGAGTTCGCGTTTTTAACTAAATTTCAGTTTAAGGGTTACAACGCTTGCCAGAATTCACCGTTGTAAAACAGTGCATGCGGGTAATATGGGCTATGGTTGTAGATCATTGTTATTGTAGATATAAGAATCTTTGTTTCCTTCACTGTGTTTGATCGACATATTTCACAAGACGCGTAACAGCGCAGCTTCAAAATTAGAGTACAAAGTCTACACTGTTTGATTATCGTACTATGTTGTCTTCATCATCATCAAAGGCTGTGTTCAGCTCTTGAAATGTTAATGTCTGTAGTCTTGAAGCGTGGAAGAGAACACTTAACCCTTAAACTTCTAAATTTAGTTAAATGAAACTTTCAGGCCGACTGTAAAAATCCAAATGTTGACATTTCAAAGTTATTTTGGATTGAAAATGTGTCCTTATCGGACACTGTAGACCCAAGATCAGGCTGCACTTTCTGTCTTGTCTTGATCTACACTGTCTGCAAAAAAGGTTCTTGAGTCGCCCTTAGCAGCCTAAGGGTTAATTCTTTACCAAACGACAAATTTTAGACTGGTCCAAATTGAAAGCATTTGCAGACAGCAAATTGAATGTTGCTGGCATGATGATTTATGTCTTTGACAGGGTAGAAAACATTGTGGAAAAAGGAGAAAATGCTGGTTACCAGCATTTTCTCCTTTTCCAGCAAAGTTTTCCAAAGTCTTCTTCTCCAGGATCGTTAAAAATCGAAATTGTATGGCAAAGGGTAAAAACGTTTGCCAGACGGTTCCGTAGTAAAATAGTGCATAGTGGTATAGAACGAGCTATGAAATACAACTTGCACGCGTATATTACAATCTTTGTTTCTTCCATCATTGTTTTTTTTGATACAATAATTCCAACAGATGTGAAATCTTGATCATCTAAACATAAAATGATTCGAATATACTCGTGTCGGTTAAAAAAAATGATATTGTTATAATGTAAGAATAACTTATTGCTCTTTTTCTGCAATTAAAAAAGCTGCTTATTGCAGGGGCATGGAAAAATCATATTTGGAAGATAATAATCTACGTGAAATATTCATAACTGATTATAAAATAAAGGGAACTTTTCTGTTAAATCATGTTGTACATTGTATCTTACATTAGTTATTGAGGTGGAAACATATACAGTGCAATAGTCTTTTATATGTAGGACGGCAAAATAACGTAAGTTATACATTGAGCTCGTAACTCTCCTGGAGATTCATAAATTGTAACGCTACATCAGTATTTTGGTCATATAAATCACCCATTTCACATTTTTTTTTAGCCAGTCTTAAGCATACAGTTAATACGGTTTTAACGGAAGTAACGCGCTGTTGTATTGGTTTTAACCGGAAGTGACACGCAATGGTTACTTTTTTAACCGGAAATGAGGCCCGCTTTACAGCCAGCAAAACATAATGTTGCAATGAAAAGTAGATCATTTATGTCATTTCTTGAAATCAGCAACTGTTAACTCCAGTATGAAACCGAAGTAGACAGAAGTATCATGTATGAAATTGTGTGCATTTGACCTAGATCTAAGAATTGTTCTCTTTTTATTTTTCTATAAAAATATTTATTAATCCGTAAATCTAGTTATTTGATTCTTCTGTTGTTGGAAAAACTGGTACCAAGGGAGTTAACGGCCTATTGTGTCTGACCAATAAAGCATTTCTTTTTATATGTTTTTGGTTTAGATAATTCAACCGCAACGTTCTGAAACACTGCGTCATGAATTTTAGATAGAAGGTTCATACTGGTTCAAATACATGTAGATGGAGTATTCGGACCTTCTTTATCTATGTTTATCTGAATTTCCGGGCAAAAATATAGACGGTAAACTACCGATAATTCGAATATGAGGACGGAGCAACAAGTTCAAATTATCGGTATAAATGCAAAATTTAAAGATTTCAAAATGTAATTGAGCCGTGCTCTGGCAAAAGGGAGCTTAATGATGCATGCTACCAAGCAAGCCATCACATGATCATGGATCCATAAAGTTTCAGTTTTTCAAACAACCGACTGAATCATGAGGTATACTTGTCCTTTAGACATACAGAAAATTGATCAATAGCGAAAAGTCCGGCGCGGACCGTGCAAGCTGACCTTGGTCGATATTTTTCGCATATGCATTAAGCCCCCTTTTCACAGAGCACGGTCCCATTGTCAAACTTTACCTATGATGCCAGTATGACTTGGAAGCCAGGAGATGATCAGTATAATTATTGGAGGAGAAAACTACATTGATACGTTAAAAAACATGGGTAACCTAAGGGTTCTCGAACTTTTGGTTTGATCCTTTGGCTGCAAAGCGCGACTCAGGGCGCTTTTGTGGACAGTTTAGATCAAGATCAGACTGCTGAGAACATGCAGTATGATTTTGGATTTACACTGTCCGATAAGGAGGTGCCCCGCCCATCTAAAAAAATGCAATTGCACAATTAGGTTTTTTTTTTAGTATCGGCTGGAAAGTTTCATTTAACTTATCTAGCAGGCTATGGGTAAGAAGAGTCAGAGAAAATGATAAACAATCAGATTTGGGGTATTATACTGTGTCAAGGACGGAAAAGACAAAAGGTTTGTCGGGAAGGCGGTATTTTAGTCCTTTCTCCATAGACAACCGCGGGCTGCATTTTCAGAGCCATTTGTATAGATCTCGGTTTGAAGGGGAAAAAATGTTCCTAAAGCTTACTGTATTTTAAATTAAAAAAAAAAAAAACTTGAGCTGTTTCGGACTTCATACAGGAGGCAAGTTTAAATCCAAATTTTGAGAAGCATTGTTTTCAAGGTAGATTTTGTTTGTTTGTTTTGTGTTTAACATTCCTTCAGTTATCGCGGCGGCCAATGCGCCTATGGATCCATGCTTTCCCGGAGCATAGTAGTACTTTGCATGGTACTACTGGCTGCTTTTCCACACAATCATCATGGGAACAATGATCAGCGGGGAGACAGGAACGGGTCTTGCCGCAACGACTATCAGACTTTCATCCCTCTTCGGAAAGAAATTGGCCAGGTCTGGGACTCAAACCAGCGACCACATGGTTTCATGCCTTTCAGGTTACCGACTTGGCTACCGGACAGGGTGTTCAAGGAGGAACGTTCAGGATTGTTTACTGGGCAATAATTCAGTATAAATAAAGATCACCTAGGAATGGGTCCATACGAATACCAAATGTAGAAATGGTACTTGGCTTTCCTTCAGATAAGATTTTTTGTACTCAGGTTTAAAAGCAACATTAACCCTTTCCCAAACAAGCCCTGGTTTTGACGTGTCTGCAGTACAAGTCTTTTGAAAACACTGTGGGAAAAGGAGAAATTGCTCGTAACGAGCAATTTCTCCTTTTCCCACAGTGTTTTCTACCCTTTTGGAGAACTTTCTGCCATTTTCATCAAATTTAAAATTGTCGTCTGCAAAATTTGTTGTTTGGGAAAGGGTTAAGTGTGCGATTAAAAGGGTTGGACTTACGCTTTAAAAGGGACTGAAGAAAAAGTTTTTTGCCACTAAAAGAAGAGGGTTCATTAGCCCCGACATAGAGGTTGTTAACAGAAGTTCTAAAAACTCGAGGTACTAGTTGCAGACCTCCATGATGAATGGTATCGAGACCTTTGAGCTAGGACTTGCAAGCTGATTCATATTCCAATTAAGCTTTAGGC
The DNA here is from genome assembly GCA_945859785.2 of Tridacna gigas. Classification (NCBI taxonomy): domain Eukaryota; kingdom Metazoa; phylum Mollusca; class Bivalvia; order Cardiida; family Cardiidae; genus Tridacna; species Tridacna gigas. The sequence goes on from OX244029.2 coordinate 38,059,639, forward strand.
TGCTACGCGACTCCAGGACCTTTTACGGACAGTGTAGATCAAGATCAGACTGCACTGAACGTGCAGTCTGATCTTGGATCTACACTGTCCGATCAGGAGATATTTTTCTTCCCCCAAAAAATACCTTTGAAGTAGCAAATTTTAGGGTTTTAGCTATCGACTTGAAAGTTTCATTTAACTTATTTAGCAGGTTAATGGTTGACAATATGACCAATGAATAATTGTTCACGCCTCTCCCCAAAAAGTAAGATAAACTTGTACGATTAAAAAGAATTAACTCTGTACCAAACGACAAAATTTTAGACTGGTCTAAATTGGAAGCATCTGCAGACGACAAGTTAAAAATGACTCAGAAAATGAAATTTCTCTTTGGAAGTGTAGAAAAACATCGTGGTAAAAGGCTGGTAACCAGCATTTTCTCTTTTTCCCACAATTTTTTCAAAAGCCTTCTTTCTCAGGGTCGTTAAAACTCGGGATTGTGTGGTTAACGGTTAAGTCAGAGTCTGTCAGAAAAACGAAATGAAACAGTCAATAAAAAATCCAAATCGTTCAATTCCAAAGGGAATATTTTCCGAAATGACTGACAGTGTAGATTCAAAATCAGACTGCATTTTTGTGCAGTCTGATCTTGATCTACACTTTTCGCAAGTATACGTCAAGTTTTCTTATATCACTTAAAGACTTAAAGAGATGTTGACATTATTTATGCCTATAGCAAATCGTTTTTACTGTACTTATTATTAAATCTAGTATTTTTGCGGCATTACCCAAGTGGTGCTTCAGCGATAAATTAAGTGGCATTTCAAAATTATTTTGCGAGCGTTAACATTCAACAAGGGTCCGTATTCACCAACCATTCTTAAGAACGTTCTTTGTCATATTCCCCAGAATTTTCTAAATTTGAAAGTAACGCAACTTCTGATTGGCTAAACCATATGGTTTAGCCAATCAGAAGTCGTGTTACTTTCAAATTCAGAAAATCGTGAAAAGTAAGACTTAGAATATTCTTAAGAATGGTTTGTGAATACGAACCCAGAGCAGAGAAGCTCATACATAGTATGTAAAATAAAGGGTTTGACATGCAGCGGCCTCGGGTTTGAAACACTCTTGCGAGGAACCCACCATTCTACTTCTACTGAGGGCCGGTAGCTTAGTCGGTAGTTTACAGGACTTGAGACCAGAAGGTCGCTTGTTCGATTTCCAGCTCGGCCAATTTCTTTCCGAGGACTGATGATAGTGATTGCGACAGGATTCATTCCTCTCTCACCGCTGACCATTGTTTGGACGATGGTTATGTGGGAAAGCAGCCAGTGGCTTGGAATGAATATTGTGCGGAGTAACTAGTGACATAAACTCAAGGAATGCATGGATAGGTGCACTGGCCGCCGCGATATAACTGAACTAATGTTGAAAATGGCATTAAACAATTTACAACCAAACAATCTACTTAATATAATTTAATATTATATGATATAATATGACAAAAAAAACGTTCTAATATGATATGGTATGCTATTCCTCTTTGAGCTTAATTCTTTAACAGGCAACATGATTTAAGACCTTCCCTGCTTGAAAGCATTTCCAAACGGTGAATTCAGTTTGGCTCAGATGATGTATGTGTATATGAATAGGTAGAAAACATTGTGGGAAAAGGAGAAAATGCTGGTTACCAGCATTTTCTTCTTTTCCCACAATGTTTCTAAAAGCCATTCCTCCCCATGGCCATTCAAATCTTGGATAGTTTGGTAAGGGGCTAACAGAAAGAGGGCTTTATGCTAGACAAAAAAGTGGGTTGAAGCACCATAGTGATTCACAACCCGAAATACATTGTACCAGGATCAGTGTTGATGAAATTTGATTCTGTAAATTTTTGGTTATAAAAAAAAATGTAAAAGTAAGGCTCGAACTTTGTGAGGGATGGGTAGGTGCGATAAAACTCTCCACAAAAATTGTAGCGAGATTTACTCGAAACCACGTAAGTCGAGCCCCGCCGCCCGTTCGCCCGTTCGCCCAGTCGCCCGCTCCCCTTTCCGACAATTCTGCCGAGCCATGGTTACGATCAACTGTATGTAAACTGTATTTATATATAAACTTGTATCGCTAAAACGGCCACTTATGACTAACGAGAACTGCCTAAATCATTTTCAAGAAAACATGATACGCATTCGGGAAACTATCGTGTTTTTAAAGTGTATTTTCTGTTAATATCCTAGTTTCACAGCCATACTTTAAGACTAATAAGGATGAACAGTTTTTTGTGATTTTTTTTAAAATTTGACCTGAAGAATTCAAGTTCCGGGTTTCTGTGAATGAATGAAATAAACAAAGTACTGTTTAAAGCGGCATTATACCTTTAATGAGGAAATATGTCTATCATCTATCTGAGAGTTGAACGCAAAACATTTCATAGTTTTCAACTTGTCTTATTCGGTCGCCAGTCGTAGTCGAGATGTTCCAGTCGTAACTCCGTCCGTACCACTATTTGACTTGGAGTATTTACCGTTCTGTTCTAAAATAATATTTTACTTGAAATGGTACATTACCTTGCCTGGTCAATAAGGATTAAATTTAAAAAAAAAAAAGAGGCATATGTATAAACAAATAAATGAACTTTAATCTGTGTAAAGAAGGTTTAATGTAAAAAGTATCGACTCAGGTCAGCCTGCGCGGACTGCGCAGGCTGACCTGAGTCGATGCTTTTTACCATAGGTAAATCATCTGCATGTCCAAGGACCTGTCTACGTCACGACTCAATAGCTTGTAAGCCAAATTACATGTTATCCGACAATTACCATATGGGGATGCATTAAACCCCCTTTAGACAGAGCGCCGATTAAATCTCTTTTCCTCTGTAATGAATATAGGAGTGCAGTGAAATTGACAAGCCATCGAGTCCAGGCTTTCTGGCGGTGGTATTGATGGGGGGCTGTTCAGATTTTATGGCCTTTTGTAATTCTTGACCTAAAAACAAACCATTCTATTAATTAATACAACAATATGCACTTAATTAGTATCATCAGGTAGGAAAAAAATAATGGAGTTGGATCTAGAGAAGAAGCCCTTTGCTGAGCATTTCATGTCAGATGATAGGATACGTCATGCATAGCATTGACTCTTGTTCCTGACATTCAGAAGTCTTCTGACAATAATTATTGTGTGTAGTAAATTGGAAACAGCAGTCTTTGTCCAACAGTTCTCAGTATTCTTTCTTCATTTCTAAATTCTTTACAAGGCATCTAATTGACTAAGACTGTCTTTCCCAAAGAACTGATTTTTTTTTTTTTTTTCAATAACCTATATAATAATAATAATAACTGATTTTATGGTTTGTGGATATACGGTCCGTGATATTGGAATCTTCTTTTTTCCCTATTCATCAAGGTGTTTGGGTCTCGTAGACTATGAATGATATATACACAGTGTATGTATGGTCCCTGCGTAGACATAATTTAACCCTTTCCCAAACAAGCCCTGGTTTTCACGTGTCTGCAGTACAAGTCTTTTGAAAACACTGTGGGAAAAGGAGAAATTGCTCGTAACGAGCAATTTCTCCTTTTCCCACAGTGTTTTCTACCCTTTTTGAGACCTTTCTGCCATTTTCATCAAATTTAAAATTGTCGTCTGCAAACTCTTTCAATTTGGACCAGTCCAAAATTTGTCGTTTGGGAAAGGATTAAGAAATAAAACTTTATTGTATAAGTTGTTATAATATATACAGAAACCCGTGTGAACCCTTTCGATTAGATCAGTTACCTCCCCTGATACAACTACCCAGTATTTTACAGTATGTACATACACAACAGGGACCGTATTTTTATGACCACTTCCTTTTTAAGCACTAGAGACAAGTTAACTTGTTTTTTGGCTGGCAACATAAATCAAGTTCAGACTTTTGGAAGCTTACAGTCCTATCATGGATCTACAAGATCAGACTATTTTGATAGATATTTTGGTAGGAAAGAAACGAAACTCTAAATTCAAATATGTTCATCGTTCTGACCGACTTCAATGTGCATGTTTCACCTATTTGACGCACAAAGCGCTAAGAAGTGTTCTGAGCAATTGTAAAGGGTGTATTAGAATATGGGTATCTAAACGATGGTTGTTGACCCTTAGGCAGCAAAGTGCGACTCAAGGACCTTTTGCGGACAGTGTAGATCAAGATCAGACGGCAGAGAATGTGCCGTCTGATCTTGGATCTACACTGTCCTTTAAGGTGATATTTCCCTTAAAAAATACCATTGAAATAGCAAAATCTGTTTTCTTTTTTTTTTTTACTATTGGCATGAAACTTTCATTTCACTTATTTAACAGATTAACTCACCCACTAATTTTGCCCTACATATTTTTTTTATTATTGTTATTACCTGTGTTAGAAAGGGCTCTGCATTGTGTTTCCCGAGGATAATCCAAAGTGATCGATGGCGTCAGTGGTGGTCGAGGCTACATTTCCTGGTAAATAATCTAATGCCATAACACTGAGCTCCCAAGGAACCCCACTTTATGATAGATTTTACGTTTTGATCTGAATGAAACAGTTATTAGGTCTACAATTATCTATTCCAAAGAAGGAGAGAGGAGAGAGAGAGAGAGAGAGAAAGAGAGAGAGAGAGTTGCCTTTTTTTTTTATCATCTGAATAAACCAGTTGATTTACGAAGTAGTCTGGGGTAAATTAATCAGGGGGCTATATGGTGAGGAGAAGAGTTAATTATTATGCATGTTTTTGTAGACTATAATATGTTTATTTATATCACACATTACAGATAATAAACTTATGATTCATAACACAGACAAATTCTGTGGTTTTCACGGTGAATGTTCAGACGGCATTCTTGGATACCCCGCTGAACATTTTTCCCGTGTTTTTACATAACACTATTGTGAAGACACCTGAATTTTACCCCAGTTGTTCATTGCTATCGTATTGATGTTAACATGTATGAATCTTACACGTTTGAACCGCATCGCATCGTAAACGTGCGCTTACGTCAAACAGTTCTGTTTTGGTCTTGTAAACGGTTCCGATTTTTGTGAAAATAGTTCTTAGTTCATTTCAGTTTACACCTATTATTCTATATCGATTGTGAAACAAATTCTTATAATTTATATTTATCACTCTTCGTGATTGCTTCCTTGAAACCTTAGAAATACATCCTTACGGCAAGAGAGAAAAATGTGCTGTTAAAATTTAATAGACTGTAGAATGGTTCAGAAATGAGCCGGCTGTGTAAACTTAGATAAATTTGCGATATATAATTATGGTGTAAGGGATAAATACGTATATTGGAAGTCTTCGATTTAACCCTTTACCACACACTCCCGATTTTAAACGACCCTGAGAAAGAAGCCTTTTGAAAACACTGTAGGAAAAGGAGAAAATGCTGGTAACCAGCATTTTCTCCTTTTCCTACGATGTTTTCTACCCTTCCCAAAACAAATTTTGACTTTTCAGTCACATTTGTTTGTCGTCTGCAATTGTTTTCAAAAATTAAAAAATCTTGTCGTTGGGTAAAGAGTTAAAACTGGAAACGTCGCAATAGTGATTTCTTTGAAGGCCTCCAGAAAATGGAATGCATTTTCTATTCGTCGTAATCTATGCAACCTTGCAGCTGTAAGTGGCAACATTTGACATGAAGATACAAGAATGATTGTAGTTTGATAGAATAAGGCCGAAATGGGTTAAAAGCTGGCTGAAAACTAGTAAAGATGTATCTTTAACCAGTTCTAGCTCCGCGGTGTGAGTGGTCCCAGAGGTCGACCCCATTCGTCATGGCATTCGAACAGAAACCTTTATATGAGGGTCGACAATCTACCCCTAAACCACTATCTCCCACAAATTATTTCTTACAAATACCACTTTACATCACAAAATACAACTTGACGCCGTACCAAATGATCTCATTAATTACTACATGAACTCTTGTGTTTACACCCCAATAGTAACGTCTACTGAAAACCACTGTTTTCCTTATGACTCAGAAACACCATTTCCCTGTCTTTCAATATGTTTTCACTCCCTATGTGACGTGTAGCATTTTCAAAATCGTTTGACAGCTAAAAGGTCAATAAGACTCGTGGATATAAATAATTCAACACTCCTTTTGCGCCATGCTCCGGCAAAAGGGGTTTTATGTATCTACATAATGCATTATATCAGGCAAGTCATTACATAAATCTTGATTCATGAAACAACTAACTGAATCACGAGGTAAACTGATCCTTTGGGCTCCAGAAAATTGACAAATAGCAAACAAAAAAGCTTCGATCTAGGTCAGCCTGTATACTGACTTCGCAGGCTGACCCGCGTCGATACCTTTTGCAGATGCAGTAAACCCCCTTTTCACAGAGCATGGCTCTACTATCTCCCAAATGAAATCTTGGCCTACTTCCGAAAACCGTGGCGGGGGGAGGGGGGGGGGGGGGGGAGGGCGGTCCTTGCTTCTATAACTGAATCATTTTACCTTGGGCAGCAACAGCTTACATATGAGCCATGCTCTGTTAAAGAGGGGCTTAATGCATCTGCGTAAAGTATCGACCCAGGTCAGCCTGCGCAGTCCGCGCAGGCTAATCCGGGTCGATACTTTTCGCTATTTGTCAATTTTTCTGTATGTCAAAGGACCAGTCCACCTCATGAAACGGTCGGTTTTCAGACAAAATGGTTTATTATGGATCCATAGACTGATTGTATGGTGTTTATCGCCGTTTTCAACATTATTTCAGTTATATCACGGCGGCCAGTGCACCTATCCATGCTTTCCTAGAGTTTCTGTTACCAGTACTCCGCACAATATTCTTTCCAAGCTACTGTCTGCTTTCCCACATAACCATCGTCGAAACAACGGTCAGAGGTGAGAGAGGAATGAATCCTGTCGCGATGACTATCATCAATCCTCGGAAAGAAATTGGCCAAGCCGGGGATCGAACCTGCGACCTTCTGTTCTCAAGTCCTGTACGCTACCGACTGAGCTACGGGGGCTGGGCTATGGATCCATAATCATATGCTGACTTGCTTGATATAATGCATCACGCAGATGCATTAAGCCCCCTTTTGCCAGAGCGCGGCTCATATTTGATATATAGTACCAAGAAACACCGGTGCTGATGTTGTCACTAACACTTTTAAGCTGCTTAAAAAATCAAAAGAAAATTTCTACTTGAAAATAAAAACCTAAATATTGCGATTTCAAAGTTGATTTCACCGGAAAGAAAATACAGTATCGGTCAGTGTAGATCAAAGATCAGACTGCACGTTCTGTGCAGTCTGATCTTGATCTACACTGTCCTCAAAAGGTCGGTGAGTCGCGCTCAGCAGCTGAAGGGTTAACGGACAACACAATCCTTTGCCACCGAGTACTCCTCGAAATTAATTTATATTAACTTTAATAATTTTATTCTCGTTTCTATTTTCAGTGTTGGAAAATGTGTGAACCTATCTTTAGTGACTACGACAAATGGAAAGAAGTTTGCAAAGGCAAAGTTTGTGTGAGTACTTTCAAATTTATTCTGATGCTGAGTTTAACTGATCTACAAAAAAAAAAAATCATTTACATGTATTTCTTAGAACTACTTAATATTGTTTGAAATTCTTTATGATAGAGTTGACTAAATATATCAGAAAAGGGCAGCCAGGATATTCCTACAAAGAGAAATAGGCTGCCAATGGTGAACCGTCACGATAAATGACATAAGGACCCGTATTCACCAACCATTCTTAATGAAATTCTTAGCCTATTTCTCAAGATTTTGTTTTTTATTTCGAAAGTGACACAACTTCTGATCGGTTAAACCAAACAGTTTATCCAACAAGAAATTACGTTACTTTCTATATCTAAAATAAGACTAAGAATTCACTTTAGACTGGTTGATGAATACGGGCCCAGAATAATGTTTTTTAGTCAGTTGTTGTTGTTGGTTTCTTGTCAACAAACATGTTTTATTGGATTTAAAAAGAATACGACTCATTTCAAGTCATTTGCACGAAATGACCTGGGCAAAAGGTTAACGAAAAGTATAGAATCTCTGATACATTCCAATTCTAACGGAATATTTTGAATTACAAACTTCAGATCATATGCATGGAAGAGATCAGTAATTAGGGTTTCAAGCCAAAAACGATACAAGATTTACATCCGACATTTTGAATTAGATGTATGTGGTGTTTCTGCGCAATACTCGAGAATTTTATAAGCTGCCGTTAACCCTTTACCACACAATCCCGACTTTTAACGACATTGAGAAAGAAGCCTTCTGAAAACATTGTGGGAAAAGGAGAAAATGCTGGTAACCAGCATTTTCTCCTTTTCCAACAATGTTTTCTAACCTTTCAGAAACAAATGCAATCTTTTTAGCCACATTTAATTTGTCGTCTGCAAATGCTTTCAATCTGGACCAGTCCGAAATATTGTGGTTTGGTAAAGAGTTAAGGAAAGGACGTTCGAACAACTTCATTAATCACATATTAACTCATTACCACTGAATCCCCTGAAAGAGAATGCTTTCGAAAACATAGTGGTAACCAGCATCTTCTCCTTTTCCCACAATGTTCTCTACCATATCAGATGCAAAAGTCACCATTTAAGTTTCTTTTAATTTGTCGTCTGCAAAAGCTATCAATTTGGTCCAGACCAAAATGTTTGTCGTTTGTGAAAGGGTTAAACAGTATCTCAATATCTGGATACATAAAGGTGTGCCGATATCAGTACCAAAAAACAATCCAGATTGAAAGCATTTGCTGACGACATATGCAAGTTTGCTGAAATCCTGGTAATTATAAGTTAAAGTGTAGAAAACCTTGCAGGAAAAGTAGAAAATGCTGGTTACCAGCATTTTCTATTTTGCCCACAAGGTTTTCAAGAGGCTTTTTCTTCAGAGTTCTTAAAACTCGGGATTGTGTGGTAAAGGGTTAATGCAAAATTACCGTGAAGGCTGGCCCCCGTGCTTTGCTTTCTTACCCCTCCATGTTTCGCTGTAACACATGAAACGATTTCCTTTCTTTCTTACAGGGTGCTGGATGCAAAGTCGCTTGCAAATTTAGGAGAAAACCAACTAAAGGTAAGAAAATCAATATTGTATCTGTCAGTAAATTCAGCAAAAAAAAAAAGATTACATCATGTCATCATTTTGGATGACACTAACTTAATAAATTGAAAATCAATCAATTTAGGAATTTATATTTGTTTCCTCGCCGATGATATCGACGTCACCCTAAGTGTCACCGTAACCTAGTACGTTTATGTCGAAATTCCAGCCACGTCTTGAAAAATTAGTGAACGTAATTTCTGCTTGCACTAGTCCGTCTTCTCTTGGAGTAGCAGGAAAACGACAGTTACCAGTACATTTCGGGGATAAAAATCTCAAAGAAACTAAGGTATTAGTCTTAAATGCCATTTTACGTTAAGCTCAACAGTCTGGCTCACGAGGTTAATTGCTTATTGCAAGAAGGACCGTGTGAACCAAGGGTTGTTGTTGCCAACAGAAATTGTCTTAACCCATAGGCTGCTAAGCGCGACTCAAGGACCTTTTGCGGACTGTGTAGACCAAGATCAGACTGCACAGAACGTGCAGTCTGATCTTGGATCTACACTGTCCGTTGAGGAGATACGTTTCCCTCAAATTTACCTTTGAAATACCAAAATTTGGGGTTTTGCCATCGGCTTAAAAGCTAGATTTTACTTGTTTAGAAGGATAGGGGTTAATCCATGGCATTCCGGAGACAGATATACAGGTTCGTTTGCATACACTGTAGGTTAAGTTTGTACCACACTGAATTGCAGTCTGACTTTTGATCTAGACTAAAGAATATTTTGTTAGATTTTCTGGTCAGATCAGCTTTTAAATTGCTACAATTTTCCTATTTCCATTGACCTACGATATCCATTTCGAGCATTTATCAGCGCAAGGATTGCCAGACTGTTGTTTGTTGAACGGTTACTGTTCCGCCAAACAACAAACTAGTGTTTACGTGTAAATGAGAAATTGATATCAATTTTAATGGTTGTTTGTAGACATCAGGTAGTTGCTGGATCATCAATTTCTTGCTGGCATTCACAATCTGAGGTTGGAAAAAATTCGTTCAGATTGTTAACCCAGTAACAAACAAGTATGGCCCTTTTACCCTACGAAAGACATAGTTCAAGGGCGTAGCTAGCCCAAAATAAAGTATACGCAAAAGTAATACCAAAGGTATTTTCCGAGACCCGAAGTGCCGAGAGGGGGAAAAAGGGATTTCCCAGGAGGGTCTGAAGAGGCCTCCACCTCCGAAAGAAAAATTGAATCATAGAAGCTATTAAATTTTGGCGGCCTCTGGTGATTTTTTTAGGGCTTTTGGGGGGGGGGGGCAAAATCGTCCTTTTTTTTTTTACTTTTTTTTTTTTCTTTTGCAAAGTGTACGCAACTGCGTTTTTGCGTACAGGCAGGCACGCCCCCGACATTTTTTTTAAAAAAAAAAACATGCCGCAAAAAGGAGCTCTTTACAATTATTATTACCAACAACAACAGCATTAAGAACAACACCGCCCAGGTCTTCCCAATGAGCCAGATACAAAGCATTTTGTACCTGTAAACAAACAACTGGCGCGTGTAAAATGACAAATGAGTGGGTGAGAGTTCTCAAACGTAGTTTCTTCAACATTATGTAAATATTATGACATAGAGTTTGTAACAGAATGACAGACGTGCCTTGATTCTGATAATGAAAGTTGATGCTTTTTTACCCCCAGTAAATCATAAAAAAAAAAAAGGCAACGCGAGACTTATTGGATTCTGTAGATCAAGATCTAGGGTCCGTATTCACCAACCATTCTTAAGAATATACTTAATCTCATTCTCCAATATTTTCTACATTTGAAAGTAACACAACTCCTGATTGGCTAAACCAAATGGTTTAGCCAATCAGGAGTAGTGTTACTTTCAAATGTAGAAATTTCTGGAGAACAAGACAAAGAACGTTCTTAAGAATGGTCGGTGAATACGGACCCTCTGAACGCATATAGCGTTCAGTATCTTAAAATGAATTCAAGAATTACTCAAAAAACAAGAAAAAATAACTGGCAGATTTGTTTTCCAGGATGGGGTGGAGAAAACGACACAAAGGGGGGAGGCGGGGGGGGGGGGGGGGGGGTGGCTGAGACTATACATTATCTAGCAATTAACGAAATGCATTTGAATACTATGTCTAGAATTGTTGCCAAATCTAAACGGCATTGAGTCGGGCGTAGCAGTCTAGGAGTGAACGTTCTGTTTAAAAGGCAAGACTGCAACAGAAATGTTACAATCCTAAGTAGGAATGAAAACAGTCTTTATTCAGTAATTCCAACACTTTAAACCCGTTCAGCCTTTACCTAAGACTACCATGTTTAAACGATGTCATAGGACAGAAGCTTTTAAAAACAATGCAGTAAAAAGTGAAAATGCTTGGTATCAGATCCCTATAGCGAACTTTGAAAATCACTGATCATATTGCTCAGAAGACGCAGTCTAATCTCGATCATAAGTTTGTCACTTATGGCATTTAAATATTTACAAGAAATCTCGTACCATTTCCCTCTTTACTAGATGCTTCTCTTGTTTATATAACATAGTTGGAGAGGGCTTTTGAAAACATTTTGTGAAAAGGAGGAAACGCTGGTAACCTAAAACATGAACGGACATTAACATTGTACAGGACTCTCACGGCAATGATGATATTGGTGTTGCCATACTTCAACTTTATAAGGAATCAAAAGTGCATACTGTAGAAGGCTTAACCCTCGGGTTGCTGATCGCGACTCACAGACCTTTTGCGGACAGTGTAGATCAAGATCAAACTGCACAGAACGTGCAGTCTGATCTTGGATCTACGCTGTCCGATAAGGAGATGTTTCCCCGGCCCCCATAACTTTGAAATTTCAACATTTTGGTTTTTACCATCACCTTGAAAGTTTCGTTTAAGTTATCAAGAAGGGTAAGTGTTAACTCTTATCCTGTTAAATAAGTAATATGAAACTTTCAAGCCGATAGTAATAACCCAAATGTTGTTAGTTCAAAGTTATTTTTTACTTGGAGTAGGGGAGTAGGTCCTAATCGGACGGTGTAGATTCAAGATCAGACTGCACTATCTGTGCAGTCTGATCATAATCTACACTGTCCGCAAAAGGTACTGGTGTCGTGCTTAGCAGCCTTAGGGTTTAGTGTAGAACAAGACCCGCGCTCCTTGCAAAACCCTTTATCAGACGCTAAATTTTAGACGGTCCAAAATCAACAGCATTAATTTTGGAGAACGACAAATTAAATGTGGTAGAAATGATTAAATGAGTACCAAAGGGTAGAAGACATTGTGTAAAAAAGAAGAAATCCTGGTTAGCAGCATTTTCTCCTTTTTCCCCGCCCGGCCGGGTAGCTCAGTGGTTAGCCTATCTGACTTGTAACCTGGTGGTTGTGGGTTCGATACCCGGTTGAGGCAAACTTTCTTTCCAGCGATTTTTCGCTTCTCATCTCTCATGCGTGTGAGAAAAGTGGTCAGTGACTTGGTAAGGAAGTTGTGTCTGCACTGGTGTGAGAAAGCCAGGAAACACATGCGTAGCTGCTCATACCGTCGCGATATGACCTACAGCTATTAAATCGGCGTCAAACTCCAATACAAACAAAAAAAAAATCTTTCTTCCCCAATGTTTTCAAATGCCTTTCTTTTCAGGGTCGTTTAAACTTGGGATTATTTGGAAAAGCGTTAAAACATCGGATATGGCTGAGTTGGTGAAGGGTTATCGGCTGGGCTTATCATGACATGAATTTATATCTCATCGACATTACATACAAGTGTACTTCTTTATATATCTTTACTCTGTTTTCATGCTGTTCATTCTGCCTACTTTTACCCCTCGCATTGCTGAACCCGGATTTAATTGCCTATGCGGACAGTATAGATCAAGATCAGACTGCACGTTCTGTGCAGTCTGATCTTGGATCTATACTGTCCGCTTCTTTTCCAGATATTCTGACAAAAAATGATATTACACTGCAATATAATTATGCGTCTTTTGTACTTATTGAGGATGTCTTTTTCATTTATCTAGCGCAAGGGTAAACATTAATCCTTTTCTATCAAATAAGCAGTTCATTTTTCTCTGCTTCTAAATTTTACCCCATATCAGATAGACGTTTATCGTCATATTTATAAACCCCTGCCTCCTCTAACAAACTTGGGCCGGAAGCTTTTAAAAATAGCCTTGTAAAGGATGCATGATCAACATGAATCAACCTTTGATACATCAATACATATGAAATGAAAAACTTTTGACAAAGGAGAGATTGCTCGTTACGGAGGCATCCCCGAGAAAATTGTCTCTATGGAGCTTATTCAAATGCGAGTATTCTACGAGTAATTTTGCGTATGAAAGTTAACTGATTTGATTGTTTGCTGTATTTCAAAATATGAGACTGCCAAAACCATATACGGACAAAAAGCTTGCCTTGTATTACGGCACATAATTATTCTGTCGGTATAATATTTTATATAACTTATCTTGAGCCATACTCTGGCAGAAGAGGGCTTAATGCATCTCCGTGATGCAGGATACCAGGTAAGTCATCACATAATTATGGTTCCAGTAAATCCCTTTTGTTTGACGGCCTAATGAATCATGAAGTAGAATGGTCCTTTGACATGCAGAAAATTTACTAGAACAAACGGTTTCGACCCGTGTCAGCCTGTACGGACTATGCAGGCTGGCATCGGTTAACCCTTATCCTGCTGAATAAAAGAAATGAAACTTTATAGTAGATAGTAGAAGCCCAAAACTCTCCTGTTTCAATGGTATTTTTGGAGGAAAAGGTATCGTCTTATCGGACAGTGTAGATCAAAGATCAGACTGCACGTTCTGTGCAGTCTGATCTTGATCTACTCTGTCCGCAATAGGTCGATGGGTCGCGATAAGCAGCCTAAGAGTTAATACTTTTTTATATGCATTGAACCCGATTTTCACAGAGCCTTGCTCACCTATAATGTTTGCCTCAATGCCGAGGTCCTTTTTGGCTCAGTGGTAAATCTGAAGGGTTCGTTATCCGTAGGGCCTTCAGTTCTATCCCTACCTAGGGCACTATTTTCGTTCGTTCGTCCGTCCGTCCGTCCGTCCGTCTGTCCTTCCGTCTGTTCGTTCGTTCGTTCCTTCCTTCCTTCGTACCTTCGTTCGTTCGTTCGTTCGTTCTTGGGGAATATGTGCTTGGACATATTATCTGGACAGATGGCTTCTTTCTTTCCTGAACAAACCTTTCTCTTTCCCCCACCCACCTTCTACAGCTAATCTTCTCTTAGAAACAGTTGAACAGTCATCCTTCTATTTCTTAAGTTAGGTTCCTTTCTTTTCCTTTCTTTTTGAAATTTCCCTCCCTCCCTCCCTCTCTCAGAGATTAACCGTTTTTTTTTTCCTGTTTATTTCTTTGTAATAATTATTGGCATGTGTTTCACCAACCAGCTAAACTTATTTATGTTATAAAAGCCCCATGTTTGATATACGCATCACTGGGAGAATGAATGGTAATGTTGTTGTTGGTCAGTACACGTAAGAATCTGGGCACGGTAATGATGGAACCAAGCACACACATGAATAAGCAAGCTGATGCCGTAATATAACTCAAAATATTTTGAAAGCGCCATAAAACACTATTCAATCAATCAATCCTTTCAATGTCGTTCAGAACTACCAAAATAAACCCAAAACCAGTTCAAACATCAAGAAATAAAATAGATATAGGTGCCTTTATTCGACAATGCGGCATGAGCCTTACTGTTTATATTAGCTCTGTACATATCATTACTTGAACAAAAAATCATTACCATCGAATACAGTAGTCGAAGATCAGACTGCACGGACGTGCAGTCTGATCTTCATCTACTGTATTCGCAAAAGGTCTTGCGATATGATTAATTTGAAAAAAAAAAAGAAACTTGTTCGATCGAGAAAGACAAATATGTTATTTGAGATCGCATCATTTCTCATAAAGATGGGATTGACTGTCTATAATTCATATCTTCATTAACCACATAACATAAATCGGCAGACAAGTAGAACAAATAAGCAATATTATTTTTAGAACAAATGTATGATTCTTTCGTGATATAACGAGTTACTGCCTCGGAATTGCACGCGTGCATACACGAACATGAACTATGTTTTAATTTAGTGTGATCAAAGAAAGAGGTAGATGGTTGAATGAGTTTTAAAGTGCTTTCAACAAAATTAGTTTTAAAGTGCTTTCAACAAAATTTGATGTTGCGGCGACAGCTCTGTTATTCATGGTTCTTTCTGTGCTTAATTAGTAACGAAGCTCTGTATCGCTTCGGACACGGACACTTCTGCGTGACAAGCTCGGTAGCAGGGTTCGATCCTCGACCTCCTCATTACAATAACACACTGGCCATTGCACATGGGAGTATTCCCGCACAGAAAACATGTCCAGAGCCCATAACACTGATTTATGACTTCGTTTCGTTGTGTAATTTCCTTTATCTTTTCGATCGGGCAAATTAACTCTATAAAATCCATAGACTTTTTACTCGTATGTGCAGAATGAATTGGCGAGCGAAAAAAAAAAAATAAATCTAGCTAAAGATGAGTTATGTAAAAAATGAAATCAATTGACCAAAAGGAAGAATGCTTGCAATATATATACCAGTAGAGGGAGCGATTTTTGCCTTGTACAGTGTTCCCTATTGTGTACGTGTGAACGAACTAGTTAAATAAGGACATTAAATCTATATGAGCTCTGCTCCGGGAAAAGGAGGTTTAACGTATCTCCGTGATGCATTATACCAAGAAAGTCATCACATAATTATGGATCCATAAAATCTATTTTTGTCTAACTAACGACTTAAACTTGAGGTAGAATGGTTCTTTGACACATGCAGAAAATATACAAATAGCAAAACGTTTCGACTCATGTCACCCTGCGCAGTCCGCGCCGGTTGACATATGTCCTTACTTTTTTCAGATGCATCGAACCACCTTTTCACAGAGAATGGATCAATTATGTTTCGTTTTATAGCTATATATACGACTGAGAGTTAAGAAGAAGATTAAATGAAGAAGTGCTAAATACCGTTACAAATTTATTCAGTCTGTTAGTTTAAACCTCTCCTTATTTGACATCGATAGTGAAACAGGTTCTTACAACTTATAACTGAACCATGCATCGTGAAAAGGGAGCTTAATGCATTTGCAAAAAGTATCGACCAGGTCAGCCTGCGCAGTCCGCGCAGGCTGACCTAGGCCGAAACATTTTGCTTTTGGTCAATTCTCTGCATGTCAAAGAACCAGTCTACCTCACGAGTCCTTCGGTTTTCAGACAAAGTGGATTTTATGGATCTCTAAGTGATGCCTTTCTTGGTACAATGCATTACGGAGATGCAACAATCACCCTTTTGCCAGAGAATGGCTCAATTAGTCACTTACGATGATTGCTTCCTAGAAACCTCAATCAGGACACGTGCCCTGCTGTTGCTGGTTCAAGAGGCTGGGCAGTTAAATCTTGGAATTCGAACCCAGAACCTTTGATGTGTTAGAGGCCGACCCTTTACCCTTATACTACACTTCATCCTTTATGCCATATTAATTGTTTGAGGATAAAGATACATGAGCCATGCTCTGTGAAAAGGGGGCTTAATGCATCTGCAAAAAGTTCCGACTCCAGTCAGCATGCGCAATCCGCGCAGGCTGGCCTGGGCCGAAACGTTTTGCTCTTGGTCATTTTTCTGCTTGTCAGAGGACCAGTGTCCCCATGATTCAGTAGATTATTATTCAAAACGGATTTTACGGATGTATAATACTGTTATGACTTGCTTGGTATGATGGATCACAGATGCTTTAAGCCCCCCCCCCCCCCCCCCCCCCCCACATTTCACAGAGCGTTTTCACATGGAGCGGATATTATATTGAATTGGTGAAAAAAGCATCGATTATCAAATATCAGAGCATGTTTGTCAATGTCCCGACCAAATAGATTCATGGCAGACTTTGCGTCCTGTGCTGTCTGATCAAGATCAACACTTTTTGCCGGAGAGCAACCTAGCTTCCAGTTGGTGTCGAAGAGTGCCAAAGGGTATCTTTGTAAAACAACCGGTTTCAACTCCTCGGCGCCATAGGCGAAAATAAGGGCTTTTTCAGGCGGCAAAGATCAAGCATAACCTGCACAGAGTGTGCAATCTGGTTCTGGGTGTATACCATCTGCTTGTGTAGTCAAGCCTGCAACATAAAGAAATCATTCTGGGTTTCAGCCGTAGAAAGAGGCCGGGTTTATATATTTGGCGCCGAGAAAAAGTTAAAAACTCCTATTTGCAGCATTGCAGGAATGCCCTTTGATTTTGACCCAACTGCGTTATGGAACACGAAGATCTACAAGCGTTAAATCAGTTCTGCTACCTCGACAACTTTATTTGAGCCATACTCTGGCGAAAGGGGGCTTGATTCATCTCCGTGATGCATTGTACCAAGCAAGTCTTCACATAATTATGTATCATAAAGTCCATTTTGTCAAACAACGAACGAAATATTAGGGTAGACTGGTCCTTTAAACGTGCATAAAATGGACCAAAAGCAAAAGGTTTCGGTCCAGGTCAGCCTGCGCGGACTGCGCAGGCTGATCTGGATCGATACTTTTTGCAGGTGCAATGAGTCCCCTTTTTCACAAAGCATGTCTCATTTGTTTTTGTCCCTGTCGATTTTTTCCTCCTTTCAAAGAAGGCATTATGATCGCAATTTGTTTTACTGCCTTTTCTTTGTGCATTCTAAATGGCAGCACCAAATTACGAGTCGTAAACTGTAATGTTCCAGTTTTCCGATGCGAAGTGTTGATTTGTGGGTCGGGGGATTTTCACTTCACCTGTTCTTAATTTTCCTCCTCAGTTTAATCGTCCCAGCACTACAGATATTTTTATGATTAATTTGCAGATATGTACATATACATATTCGCGTGCGTGCATAATCCTTTGATGTCAAGGTTTCCACTGTTCAAACGTGCAAATAAGCGAAAACTTATTTCGACCCATATTCTAGGTTTGTACTCGGATAACACTTTCCTGCTTTCCTCTTTACCACACAACGAAATTTTGGACCTGTCCAGTGTAGATTAGCTTTAGAATGCAAGGAACGTGCAGTCTGATCTTGATTCTTAACTGTCAGATGTAATGATTTTTCCTTGCGATTAGATCGTTGAAATCGCATTTTTTTTTTTTCAGTTTTTGTTGTGTTGTTGAAGAATATAATGTATATATGTATATATGAGCCATGCTGTGTGAAAAATGGGCTTAATGCACCTGCGAATACTATCGACCCAGGTCAGCCCGCGCGGTCTGCGCAGGCTGACCAGGGCCAAAACTTTTTGCTATTGGCAAATTTTCTATTTGGCAAAGGACCATTCTACCGCACGATTTAGTTGGCTGTTGAAAAATAGTGGCTGTTACGGATCCATAGTTATGTGATGTCTTGCTCGGTATCATGCATCACGGAGATGCATTAAGCCCCCTTTTGCCGGAGCATGGCTCATATTTTTTAAATCACTGTAAGGCTTAAATGTTGTTGTTAAAACACTGTGAGCAGGATGAACCGTAACAGTCTTAGAGAGAAATAATTTGTCATGCAGTCTGCCAGATACCTTATACAGCTTCTACATTTCTCATTCTGTATAAAATTTATACTCACTTGTATCTTTACAGTGCAGAGAAACATGAAATATATATATATGAACTATGTTCTGTGAAAAGGGTGCTTCTGCATCTGCAAAAAGTATCGACCCAGGTCAGCCTGCGCAGTCCGCGCAGGCTGACCTGGGCCGAAACTCTTTGCTTTTGGTAATTTTTCTTCATGTCAAAGGACCAGTCTTCCTCATCATTCAGTTGTTAGATAAAATGGATTTTATGGACTCATTTTTATACGATGACTTGCTTGGTATCATGGATCACGGAGATACGTTCAGCCCCCTTTTGCCAGAGCATGGCTGATATATCAATCTCTATTTTCTATGGAGGGGGAATGGTTGAAAATAAATATATATTATTACATAAGTGTATTGCTTATTTTAATACTGTTTATCTTTATGTGAGTCGTCAGTAATTTGTTATCTTATCTTATAGCAATTATTTTAAAGGACTTTTATTTTTAATGTTCTGTAGATATTTACATCATTCATTTTCTGCAGACGAGGTTTATAATCCTTGGAGTGCAAAAGACGTTTTTATTCGCTTTTGGCAAACTATGCAGATCTACGATCAAACTTGCTGTCTATAGGGTCTACACGGTCCGTTCTTTTGTGAGAGACTCTGACCAGCCCAGCCTATAACTGTTATTTATTTGGTGTTATTGTCTATAGTTAACTCCGTTTCTAGCGGTACAAAGGCTATCGAGAAAAAAAAGCGTTAAATCACGACCCCGTTATAAGCGGATGCAGTAACAATATATGAGCCGTGCTCTGTGAAAAAGGGGGCTTAATGCACCTCCGTGATGCATGATACCAAGAAAGTGATCACATACTTATGGATACATATGGAGCCACTTTTTCTTTTTTAACAACCAACTGAATTAGGAGGTAGAATGGTCCCTTGACACGTAGAAAATCGACCAATTGCGAAAAGTTTCGGCCCAGATCAGCCTGCGCGGACTGCGCAGGCTGACCTGGGTCGAAACTTTTCGCAGATGCATTAAGCCCCTTTTTCACGGAGCATGGCTCATATATACTCATATAAACCATTCTCTGCAAAACGGAGCTGAATGCAATTGCCCTGATGATTCCTTAATGGAAGAAAACGGTCGGCAATAAATCTTGTTCATATATACTCCTATGTGATCTTATTCTTGTTTCTTCTATATATATATATCGTTACATGCGAATTTTACTGAAGTGCACAACAATTTAGCAGACGTTGCAGACATAGTTGAATCGATAATAAAAGAATATCTAATTCAATTTTTAAGCAAATAAGATAGCTTCATGAGTTTACTCGCCCAATACGATATCTACAAAAAAATCGTGTAATGTATGATTTTACAGAGATCCTCAGAAAACCGAAAGCTACATGCAGTTACACGCGTCATTTGTGTTGTTTACATTGAAATATTATGATTGAGTACAGACTCAAGGTCACAGTAGTTCGGCCTTGCTTTACCTGACTTGCAATAATTTTGCAGATTTAACCCTGAAAACGTTAACCATCACACATCATTGCACAGATTTGACTCTTTTACAACAATTTACTGCTGTTGGAAGCTGTCGAAGACGGCCATTTTCTTTCGAAACGGTTGTCCCAAGTATATGTATAAATTTAAGCAGTTTTCGGTTGGCTTCAAAATAGCCTAGATCTATACAGTACTATTGGAATTGGAAATAAATGTCATCATGTTGTAACAATAAATTTGGTGTTCATTCCATTATGAAATAAAAAGGCCTGGGCCAATGCTTTTTTGTGCTTAACTCAATTGAGCATGAAATTTCAAAGGTGTTTAAATTTCATTTGATAAACTTTATGGAGTAACTTCTAAACTTTAGAGCTTTTCTTTGTTTCTACCTATCGAATCAAAGTCTTCATTTTAAATTTTTATTCCGTCTTAAGCATAGATGAGACTATGAAATATGAGCACAAACTCGGTCGAAGCATGGACTCAAGTTTGATAAGCACAGGCGCTGGTTTTCGTTTTCTTCAGTACGGTTGAACATTCGTTATTACGTTATGAAAAAAAAAATAAGCTGATGACTCCTGGTAAAATGTGGATATCAACAGGAACTCAGGTTTAACAGGTCATTACAGGTGAAAATTGTGGTTAAATGAGTAATTTCTCCTTTTCCTGCAATGGTCCAGAAAGCAGTCTGCTGAAAAACTCAAAAACGAAAAAAAGGTCTTATCCAAGGAGTGATGAGATCACCTTACCAAACGACAAAATTTTAGTCTAGTCCATAATAAATGCACTTGCAGACGAGAAATTAGATATTGCTGAAATATTGGCATTTGTCTTCGAAAGGGTTGAAAACATTGTGAGGAAAGGAGAAAATGCTGGTAACCAGCATTTTCTCCTTTCCCCACGGTGTTTTCAAAAGCCATTCTTTTCTTGGTCGTTAAAACTCGAGATTATGTGGTAAAGGGTTAATTGATTTTTGTATATGTTTTTTCAAGGCTCGGTGATCGACAACCTTCAGTTCTCGGAAATTCCTGCCGTAACTATAGAAGCTGAAAAGCGTGTTGCTTACATGGCATGGGCGAGGCCGAAAGCCAAGGACTCCATAGTGATTGGCAGGATTGACCTCGTTTACGTCCTGTTGTCACGTGACCTGGCAGGGAAGACCAGGAATTCATGGCAACAAGCGTTACAGGTACGTTTTCTTTTACATTAACATCACAGAATGACAATCTAGTTTTCTTACTCGAAAAAAAATTTGCCCGGAACGATGCAATTTTAATGGTTATTTGGCCGGTAGTCTTAAAAGGGACAGTTCATACTGAATTTTCAAAACACTCCCCATAAAAGAAAATAAAACGAAGTTGGGCAGGATAAACTAGGATGAGATTGTCTCTTCGTAGACGCAGTTTCAAGTTTTTAGGCTGAATTTTAGCTCCACTGGCCAAAGGCGAGCGAGCTAATTTCATGGCCGTTTGTCCGCCGTCGTGCGTCCGTCCGTTTGACTTATTTGTAACATCTTCTCTGAAACTACCCATCTTTTTTTTTTACAAAAGTACACGGAAATGATCTTGCCTTGGCCCTCTTCAGAATATCTTCAAAGAGATTGATTCCAGTAAAAATTCTTGTTGCGACAGCAACAAAACAATTAAACTGAAAACATTGAAAATCTGGTCAGAAACCATAAGACCTGTAGCTACGAATTTTGGCATGTAGCTTCATCTGATAAACTTCCAGTTAAAGTCCTCAAATTATAACCCCGCCTCGTAAATCAGTTTTTACAAAGGCTTATTATAATGAAAACTTAAAAAATTATCTTGTTCCTAACTATTATGTTTATGGCTACCAAATTTTGCATGTAGCGTAATCGAGTGAATCCCTATCAAGATGTCCCAATTATAGCCCTGGGGTCAAAATTTGCCTCGCCCCGGTGTTCACAACTCTCACATTGGCTTATAAACTGTAAACTAAAACAATCATCTGATTCCCGACCATAAGGCATAGGGCTACCAATTTTTTTTGCATGAAGCTTTGTTTCGTAGACTTATACCAAGGTTCTTCAAATTATAGCCTTTGGATTAAAATTTTTCCCAGCCCCGGGGATTCACACCTTTTACACAGGCTTATATAGTGAAAACTTAAAAAAAAAAAACTCTTCTTGTCTCTGATTCTACAGCTGTAATATTTGATTGTAATCTTGTAGATCTCTTCCAAGTTTGTTCAAATTATAGCCCGAAAAAAAAAAAACTTTAAAAGATCTTGTTCCTAAGCATAAATCCTGAGGCTACAGAGTTTGGCAGGTAGCTTCTACAGTGGATCTCCACTAAGTTTATTAAAATTTGATTCCAGGGAGGGGGGGTTAAATTTGCCCCTCCCTGGGGTTCACAACTTTTACGGGGGCTTTTTACACGTATTACTTACAATTTTTGATTTTTTTTGCCAGTTCTGCACTAACCAGGCATTTATATGCCGGATAATTCGATTTTACCATACATCATAGCCAAACTCATAGTCAAATATTTCCTTTTCAAAGGGTAAGCACAAGTTCATAAGAAAACGTTCAAATTTTTGTTAAGTTTATGATTAAATGATAAATCATGATGAAAGAGAAGATTTCCTTCCCATAACAGCATGGCTCGTAAATAATGTGAACAATTCATGGTTTTGGTAATAACGTTCTGAACAATTTTGTAGTAAACGATCTTCAAAACACCATTAGTTTTAAAATAGGTATTATCAACTTTAATTATGGATTAATCATGGATTAACCATAAAGAGAAGTCATTTTGGCAAAATAAGAAATTGCTCGCAAGGAGCAATTTCTCCTTTTGTCAAAATGACTTCTTTCTTACTGCTTTTTTTACTTTTCTGCTACAAGGTATTCGAGAGGTGTAAAAAAAAAAAAGAAACATCTGCGGTGGGTTTTGAGTTTTAACATGTATTGAATCGCTTGAAATGTAGTTCTCACCATGATAAGGTTAAAAGAGATTAAAAACGCACATCAAAAAACTCTCTTCATTTCTCATCCACTCTCGCTGAATCTCATGCACGGCGAGAAAGGGCGAACCTAATACATAATCATTAAATACGAACATAATACATAAACATTAAAATATCTTATCAAAGACGATATGATTTTGAGTTCGCTTTTGAAGTTTAATTAGTAATTTCTTGTGTTGGATTAACGTTCAGATCGTCTGGTGCACCCGATTGAACCCCTTTGCGCCTGATAGAATCTCACATCCATTACATGGTCCAGTACTGAATGTATATATTAAGATTGTGGAAGAAGAATCCATTGCTTTAACTTCAAAGTTGCGGTTTTCTTTTTTTGAATATTTTCAAGCCCATGAGATTAGTATTGTGTTTTATACTCACTTTGTTTTATTTCTTGTCCATAATTAAATGAGCTATCACAATGCTATTCAGTTTGCTTTACTCTTGAATACCTTAAACTCTTTACCAAACAGCAAAAGTTTAGACTTGTCCAAATTGAAAGCTTGTAAGGATTTGTAGACGACAAATTCAGTCGATCTCAAGATATGGTTTTTGTCTTCGAAATAGTAGAAAACATTGTGTAAAAAGGAGAAAATGCTGCTTAGCTATTTTTCTTCTTCAGGATCGTTAAAACGCAGAGTTATGTGGTAAGGGGTTAACCACGTTTGTTTGTGCACGTGCTTTCAAGTATTAACCCTTAAATAGCTAAGCATAATTTTTGGTTACTTTGACGATCACACTGTACAAAACTTGCAGTCCAATTTTGAATGTATTGATCTGCCCTCAATTTAGTATAATTTTCTAGCGGATTATGCAGCAAGTCCGCTTACTGCGATCGTTCTGACCGGAACCAAATACATCATGCGTAACAACGCATGCGCGCTCACACTGTACTATGATATCGGTTTGACCTGAACCAAATATACGGTCATTCACGCTTGCGCTCTACCCAATCTTCTTTCACTTTTAGCTAATACACCTCAACCTCGCTTTTGTCACTACCGTATATACTGTCCTTCACGTGTATACATATTTATTCTAAAATCTAATACCAGCAAAAAGCTGCATTAGATTGATGGGTCATCTTACCACTCCTTAAACAGTAATAGAATAACAGCTACTGCACAGCCCTCGCGGCAGAACATTTTTGACTTTCCCTGCCCTTGCTAACTCCATTTTAAAATGATTGCACATGTGTTGCTTGTAATGTTATTTTTTTTATTACAACATATTATCACTTTATGCTACTCCACAAATCCGCTTTCCAGGACTTTGAGTCCTTTGATTATGGCCTAATGGTGTTTCCAGAATAATTTCCCTTTCCTTCTTCTGTTTTTTAG
The DNA here is from genome assembly GCA_945859785.2 of Tridacna gigas. Classification (NCBI taxonomy): domain Eukaryota; kingdom Metazoa; phylum Mollusca; class Bivalvia; order Cardiida; family Cardiidae; genus Tridacna; species Tridacna gigas. The sequence continues at coordinate 38,084,109 of OX244029.2, forward strand.
CGATAGTTTTAATGATAAAAAGGTAATACTTTGTCAAGGGGTCTTATGTAAGACCAAAAAATAGCCTACTCTTGATTATGCATCTTGAAAAAAAATGCCTGCGTGGTTGTATGTAACCTTTCCTACTATATGAATTGAACGGAAGTATGCAGCCAATTATAGTAAAAATACATTGTGGTTCAACAGTTGCTTTGACCGAAAAAAAGCACGGTGAGTACAGCCTGGTCTTTGATTTACACTGTCCGATACGGTGGCAAGGGAACTTTCAGGTAGTTATATTTGGCTGGAAAATGTCTGACGATATATTTAGTAGTTTTAAAGTGGGATATTTAGCCTTTTATAATAACAATGATATCACTCGTAAGTGTTTTATGACTGAATTTAGAAGGGCAATAGCTAGAAAATCATTATCAATAAGAATGGAAATAATATAATAAGACAAGACCATCTCTTTATTTAAACGCCAAAATTGCACCTTTACTGAATGTAACAGTCCGGTTTCTCTACACTTACAGAAAAATATGTATTTTGTAGCATTTGTCATGGTTAAACAAAAAAAAAAAGAAAATGAATTACATCAAAGAAATCCAAATAAGTCCCCAAAATAAGAATTAAAAAGACATGATGTAACCTGTGAAGATGATTACAAAAATACTGTGATAAATATGTGGTCGGGGGGAATCTTGTTTCGAATAAAGTTTCCATTCGTTACAAATTTACGAAGGCTTTACAAAACGACAGCCCGAGATAAAGGGTAGATCAGCGTTGGGGTCGTTGAACGATATTTACATTATTTCTGTGTTGTTCATCCATTTTGTTTTTATGTAAAACAAGGAAATTTCTTCCAATAGATTAGCTAATGAATTCCTTCTCTCTCGTGAATCTGAGTAATACCTCACTTCAAAGTTAGAAACAAAAAAATCGACGTGTACCATCGATAAAAAAGCCAAAGACATTGTGGCAAAGGCTTAACATTGCTCATCATGAAAAATACAAGTATACATGTATCCATATCTTTTACCTTTTTTAACCCTTGAGCTGCTAGGCACGACTCGCTGACCTTTTGCGGACAGTTTAGATTAAGACCAGACTGCACAGAACGTGCAGTCTGATCTTGAATCTACACTGTCCGATAAGGAGATATTGTTCTCCAAAAAATAAGTTTGAAATACCATTTATCGGATTTTTATTATCGTATTGAAAGTTTTATTGAACTTATTTAGCAGGATAAGAGTTAAAAAGTTCTTAGGCTATTCACACTGAAGAAATGTGACTTTAACACTCCGAACACAATCCCTAGTTTTATCGATTCTGAGGGAGAAGGCGTTCGAAAGCATTGTGAGAATCAAAGTCCTGTAAAGCGGATTTGTGGAGTAGCATAAAGCTGTAATATGTTGTAATAAACAAATAACATCACAAGCAACACATGTGCAATCATTTTAAGATGGAGTTAGCAAGGGCAGGGAAAGTCAAAATTGTTCTGCCGGGCGGGCCGAGCAGTAACTGTTATTCTATTACTGTTTAAGGAGTGGTAATTTGATCCGTCAAACTTATGCATATCTTTACTGGTAATAGATTTCGGAATAAACATGTATACACGTGTAGGACAGTATATACGGTAATGACAAAAGGGAGGTTGAGCTAAAACTGAAAGTAGAATGGGCGCAAGCGGGAATGACAGTATATTTGGTTCAATTCAAACCGATATCATAGTACAGTGTGAGCGGTCATGCGTCGTTACGCATATTAAATTTGGTTCCGGTGAGAACGATCACGGTAAGCGGATTTGCTATACAAATCCGCCAAAAAGGAGAAAATGCTGGTAACCAGCATTTTCACTTTTCCCTCACAATAATATTTTCTATCCTCTCAAGGGCAAACTACATCATTTTTGCCACAGTTGATTTGTCGGCTGCAAATAGTTTGAATTTGGACATGACTGAAGTTTTATCGTTTGGCATAGAGTTAAATTTGATTGCAAGGAAACAAACAATGGAAACAAAGACTATTTTTTTAGATAAACTGGTGCCCGTTGCAAAATGGAGGATTAAAATATGGGAAATATCAGAAAATCAGAAAATGTATCCATTTTCCACTCTTTTTTCAAAGAACAAATTTCTACAAATTTACCAAACATCCCCGACATTTAACCCTTACCGTGCTAAATAAATGAGATAAAACATTCAAGCCGATAGTAAAAAACTTACATTTTGCCATTTAAAAGGTATTTTTGGAGAAAAAGATATCTTCTTATCGGACAGTGTAGATCCAAGATCTGACTGCACGTTCTGTGCAGTCTGATCTTGATCTACACTGTCCGCAAAAGGTCAGTGAGTCGCGCTTAGCAGCTTAACTCTTTACCACACAATCCCGACTTTTAACGACCCTGGGAAAGAAGCCTTTCGAAAACACTGTGGGAAAAGGAGAAAATGCAGGTAACCAGCATTTTCTCCTTTTATCACAATGTTTTCTACCCTTCCCAAAACAAATTTCAATTTTTTAATCACATATATTTTGTCGTCTGCAAATGCTTTCAATTTGGACCAGTCTAAAATTTTGTCGTTTGGTAAAGAGTTAAGGGTTAATGACCATATGGAAGAAGGCTTTTGAAAAAGGAGAAAATGGAAATGCTTGTAACAAGTGTTTTCTATTCTTTTCTAGATCAAATTTCATGTTTTGAGTGACACTCAACTTCTCGTCTGCAAATACTTTCAATTTGGACGAGGCTGATATTTTGTCGTTCGGTAAAGAGTTAAGCAATCTTGTCCATCTTCTATTTCGTTTTCGAAAATCATCAGCAACACAATCTTTTAAAACCCTTTACAACACAGTCCCGACTTTTAATGACCCTGTGAAAGAATCCTTTTGAAACCATTGTGGGAAAAGGAGAAAATGCTGGTAACCAGCATTTTCTCCTATTCCCACATTGTTTGCTACCCTTCCCAAAACATTTTTTTTTTTCATTAATGTTTATTTTGTCGTCTGCAAATGCTTTCAATTTGAACCGGTCCAAAATTATGTCGTCTGGTAAAGAGTGAACCCTTCAAACTTGATTTCACCGGAAAGGAAATATCATATCGGACAGTGTAGATCCAAGATCAGACTGCATGTTTTGTGCAGTCTGGATCTACACTATCCGCAAAAGCGCCCCGAGTCGCGCTGATCAGCCTAAAGGTTGAAAGCCCGCCAATATCGGTCAATTTATGGTCACATAAAGGAACTGACCTACAGCAAAAAAGTTTCAAAGCATCCCTGTAAAATAAACGAAAAGTTAATCACCAGGTTATGAATACATGTATATACGGAACTACTATGACAGAAGGAGAAACTGCCCGTTAAGACCAATTTGTCCAACTGCCCCAGTGTTTTCAAAAGTTGGATCCTTTGCAAGACTTCTGTATGTTTTTTCATGTTCGCCCTTAACCCTTTACAATGTAATGCCGACTTTAACGATCCTTTTGAAAACACTGTGGGGAAAGGAGAAAAAAAACATTTTCTGCTTTTCCCACAATGTTTTCTACCCTATCAAAGAAAAATCACATCACTTGAACCACATTGAAATTGTCGTCTGGCAATGCTTTCACTTTGGACAAGTCTAAAATTTTGTTGTGTGGTAAAGGGTTACACTGCTGAAAAAATAAAAAAAAAAAAATTCCAGCCAATGGTTTCATCCAAAATGCTGCGATTTCAAAGCTCAATTTGCAGGGAAATTTCACCGTATCGGACAGTGCAGGTCTAAGATCCGACTACACATTCTGTGCAGTCTAATCGTGATTTACAGTGCCCGTAAAAGATGCGCTTAGCAGCATAAGAATTAAACTCGAATTCCCAAAAAGGGAACAAAGCGATATTCAGGGTTAAATGGTGCATGTTGAAAGATAGGGGGCGCTACCCGTTATCTTATCTGCTTCCTGATTTTCTCTCCGTGTTTCGATAGTAATCTTTATTTTGATTGGATGATCTTGATAGGTATCTGTGTTTGGATTGGGTGATAGGTCTTAGTTGAAAGGTAAAGAACACCTGGTCTGAGGAAAGAATCCGTGATGTATGCTCGTAGGTCGAGGTTCGAGCCGTCATTCGCGTTGTTAACAAGTCTCGGGAGAAATATTTGTTCCAAACGGAGTTTTACGTCGCCTTCAACACTGTTCTAGTAATTTCACGGTAACGGCTCACCTATTTTATGTCGCTCCTGCTCTGCAGTGCGTTGCCTAAGAGCACCCGTGCGTATTCATGGCCGCCTGCGGATATCGAATCAGTCATACACAAAACCAAGAAAAGAAGCAAAATTTCTGATTAGCAAATCAGAAATTACGTTAGTTTGAGGTTAAGAAAATTCTTGAGAATAAGACTAAGAATACAACTTAACCCTTAGGCTGCTAAGCGCGACTCAAGAACCGTTTGCGGACAGTGTAGATCCAAGATCAGACTGCACAAAAAGCGCAGTCTGATCTTGGATCTACACTGTCCTATCAGGAGATTTTCCCTTAAAAAGTAGCTTTGAAATAGCAACATTTAGGTTTTCACTGTAGACTTAAAAGTTTCATATAAGTTATTTTGCAGATTAAACCTTTACCACACAGTCCCGACTTTTAACGAACCTGAAGAAGAAACCTTTTAAAAATGTTGTGGGAAAAGGAGAAAATACTGGTAACCAGCATTTTTTCTTTTTCCCATAATGTTTTTTACTCTATCCAAAGCAAATTTCAATTTTGGGGTCACGTTTAGTTTGTCGTCTGCAAATGCTTTCAATTTGGACTGGTCTAAAATTTTGTCGTTTGGTATAGAGTTAACTCTTTACCACACAATCCCGACTTTTGACGACCCTGAAAGAAAAGGCTTTTTAAAACATTGTAGGAAAAGAAGAAAATGCTGGTAACCAGCATTTTCTCCTTTTCCCACAATGTTTTCTGCCCTATCAAGAACAGAATCATCAGTTTAGCAATACTTAATTTGTCGTCTGCAAATGCTTTCAATTTGGACTAGTCTAAAATTTTGTCGTTTGGTATAGAGTTAAGTGTCAAAATGGTTGATGAATACGGGCTCTGATTCTTCTGATCTTTTCAGCGGGAAAAGGGCTAGCTCGTTACGACAGCATCCTAGACTTGTCCAAATTGAAAGCATTTGCAGACGACAAAATAAATTGCGACTTAAACCCTGATATTTTTTTTGGGGGGGGGGAAGGGGGGGGAAGAAAACATTGTGGGAAAAAAGAGAAAATGCTGGTTACCAGCATTTTCTCCTTTTTCCACAATGTTTTTCGAGGGTTTCTTTCTCATGGTCGTTTTAAAAGCTCAGGATTGTGTGGTAAAGATTTAGAGCTGTTATCAGAAGCAGGCAATTATAGCGGGAGTTCGTCATCTCCGATCAGACAGGGTTTCCACTAACGAACCATCTTACCACAGGGCTTGACGTGTATATTTAATCTTCCGGAAAATTGGCGAGTCAGGGCAAAAAAAGTGAACATGTGCACGTTTAACGTTTAAACTGCTTTTTGAAACGTTTACAGCTTTTGCAGACGGTGCAGATCTGAGAATAGACTGCACAGTGCGTGCAGTCTCATCTTTGATCTACATCGTGCGCTCATACGTATAATTCAAGTGATGATCAACGTGCATCTTCAGTACAAGTCCTCTGAAAACACTGTGGAAAAAGGAGAAATTGCTCGTCACGAGCAATTTCTCCTTTTACCACATTGTTTTCTACCCTTTTTGAGACCTTTCTGCCATTTTCATCAAATTTAAAATTGTCGTCTGCAAGCTCTTTCAATTTGAACCAGTCCAAAATTTGTCGTTTGGGAAAGGGTTAAAATCGAATTATACTTACAGTCTCCGAAAAAGTATTATGCAGTTATTTGGCATCGAAGGGTTAAACTTGGTTTCTTGTTTTGATATTTTTAGGCGCATAATTTTCCATATAGTAGGTTTTCTAGATAAACGAACAATGGGGGACATTCCTGTACGTCAGTTTATCTCCCTTGTTAGATGAAGACATAGGGTAATCAAATAACACATTGGTCCTTTCACCTGTATTCCTTTGTTTTTATCCTTGATTCCTTTACGGATGTTGCAATATATATTTTTTTTATTTCTGACACATAATTTTCAAGCAAATTTTGTTTTCAGTCATAAGAGTAAAACATATAATTGATTTGTAAAACAATCTGTAAAGGTTTAGTTGAGATATTATCTCAAAAACATATCTGTGTAGTGTAAGAAAATCAATGTTAAAAACCAAGTAATTCCCTTATCAGGACCAATGTAGTACTGGAGAGGAATCAAGGGAAATAACTGAAGAGTGGTCCCCATTGGAGAGAGAGAGAGAGACAGAGAGAGATCTGAGACAGACAGTTGGAGAGAGAGTATTTGTAAAACAGAAACAAAGTAAGACTAATAAGAGGAGGAAGAAAAGTGCATGTAGGGAGAAAATAGAGGGGAGAGAGAGAGAGAGAGCGCGCGCACCCTGAGACAGACAGTTTGAGAGAGTGAAAAACAGGAACTGAGAGAGACTGATAAAAGGAAGAAGGAGAAAGCATGTACGGAAAACAGAGTAGAGAGAGAAAAAGAAAGAATGAGGAGGAAAACGGAAAGAGGAAAACATAGAAAAGGAGAGGAAGTCAAGAAGAAAAGCGTAACGAAGAAAATAGAGAGAAAAGGGATGAAGAGATATGGAAAAGTGAAAGTAAATACATGTAAGTACAATGTGACATCGAAACTTGAACGTTCTTTTCAAGAAAAGTTCGAATTTCGCTATCGTCCATTCTAATAAAGTAACTGGCCTCTGTAAGTTCTGCCTAAATTTAAGAGAGGTAATTATGTAGACCCATATCGTGCAATTGATGTATCATGCCTCGAGAGTGTCGACCAAGACCAGCATACACATTATGTCAACAGTTTCCTCCTCTTTGTCACTTTTTAACCGGACGACAAAAATTTTAGACCATTACAAAATGAAGGCATATGCAGACGACAAATTAAAAATGGACACATTGATGATATTTGTATTTGAAAAAGTAGAAAACCTTGTGAGAAAAGGATAAAATGCTGGTAATCATCTTTTTCTCCTTTTCCCACAAAGTTTTCTTTTTTTTTGCTACGAATTGCTAATACGCGGATTTTTTTTTAACTGAGTTAACCCTTAAGCTGCTAAGCGCGACTCACTGATCTTTTGCGGACAGTGTAGATCAAGATCAGACTGCACAGAACGTGCATGGAGATATGGAGATACCCCCCCCCCCCTCCCAACTACTTATGAAATAGCGAAACTTGAGTTTTTACAATGGACTTGAAAGTTACGTGTCATTTATATAGCAGTTTAAGAGTTAACTCTTTACCACGCGACAAAACTGTAGACTTGCCAAAACTGAAAGCTTTCGCAGATGTACAATTTAAATGTGGCTCAAATAATGAAATTTGTTTTTCATATGAGAGAAAACATTGTGGGAAAAGGAGAAAATGCTGGTTACCAGCATTTTCTTCTTTTCCCACAATGTTTTCAATAGGCTTCCTCCTCAAGGTAGTCAAAACTCGGGATTGTGTGGTAAAGGGTTAAAATAGACTGGTCCACACGATAACATGAGTTGGAAAAAAAGGGGACCATAATGGACTGTTACTTTTAACCATTCTTTAATTAATACGGTATAAAATGCCGTGCACAGAAAAAGAGTATAAGGCATGGGTTTCTGAAATTCAAACTGTCTACATGTTCACATGACTCGGTTTTTTTTTCACGGTGCATTATCCGTTTGGACTGATTGACTAAACGAAATTATAAGTTACCAGATAACGCTTAGAACTGTAATCTAGTATTACTGGATTTCTTCAAAAATTATCTGTCCTTCCCGAACTAATCAATTCTGACAGTATAAAGATGATTTTATTTTAGAGCACCTAAACACATCTAGTACATCAACTGTCTTTATCATAATACGCCGAAAAAATATGATGGATTGTTTAACCCTCTACCACAAAATCCCGAGTTTTAACGACCTTGGCCTTTGAAAACAATGTAAGAAAAGAAAAAAAAAGTGCTGATAATCAGCATTTTCTCATTTTCCCACCATGTTTTCTAACCTTTCAACTGAAAATTGCCTCATTATACCACGTTTAGTTTATCATCTGCAAATGCTTTTATTCTGGGCAGGTCTTAAATTTTGCCGTGTGGTACAGACTTAAAAAGGGACTTAATTCAGAAAATTTGAGAGAATGGGGTATATGCTCGATATATGTGTAAGCCAAGATCATGAAACAGTAAAAAGAATAAGTATCATACCCCTGCTGCCACTGCTGCTGCTACTACTGCTGCTGCTGCTACTCCTCCTCCTCCTCCCCGTCCCCCCGTCCTCCTCCTCCCCCCAAATCATCATCACCATCCCTCCTCTCCTTCCTTCTTCTTCTCCTATCCCTCCTCCCCTCCTCATCATCATTATCAACAACAACAACAACAAAATTAAAAGGGGAAAAACAACAATAACAACATCATCTTCATCATTATCATGGTCGTACTTTTGCTCGTCGTCATCGACAACGTGTACTCTATAACCGTGGTGTTAGCGTTGTTCACGTAGGTGTACTCCATTATAAAATCGCCATCGTCATTACAAACGTCAAAACGTCATCATCGGCACTGCTTTTGTCAGCATTTACTCCGTTTCCTAAAATGTTTTCTACCATATCAAAGACAGATTACATCATTTTTGTGACCTTTAATCTGTCGTCTGCAAATGCTGTGTAAGTAGAGAGGCTTCAAAATTCAAAATTGTCGTTCGAGACAGAGTTATTTCTTTACCAGAGGACAAAATTTTGGACTAGTCCAAATTGAAGGCATTTGCAAACGACACAAAAAGAAATTACAAAAAAAAAATGATTTTTTTTTTTTGGAAGGCTAGAGAATATTATGGGTAAAGGAGAAAATGCTGGTTACCAGCATTTTCTCTTTTTTTTCCAAAATGTTTTCAAAAGGCTTCTTCCTCAGGGTCGTTAAAACTCAGGATTATTTGGGGAATGGTTAAACTATCTTTGTAATGCCATGGTGACCAGTGAACCAATCCATACGTTCCTGGAGTCCCATTAACAAGTAATACGTACGACACTATTTCCATTGCACTGGCTGCTTTCCCATATGATTGTAATCAAAAGCTAATGTTGAGCGCTGATGAAGAAATGAATCCTGTCGAAATTAACCCTTTACCGCACAATGCCGCCTTTTGACGCACCTGGGAAAGAAGTCTTTTGAAAACATTATGGGAAAAGGAGAAAATGCTGGTAACCAGCATTTTCTCCTTTTCCCACAATGTTTTCTACCCTATCAAAGAAAAATTGCACCATTTGAGCCACACTGAAATTGTCGTCTGCAAATGCTTTCAATTTGGACAAGGCTATAATTTTGTCGTCTGGTAAAGGGTTAAATTATTTGTCAGTGGTTAAAAAGAGTTTTTCTTGGCCGAGCCGAACCCTTTAATATTATTTATTTAAGTGATTAGTATAAAATTACTCCACAAATATTAGATGCATCACATTTATCTTTTATTTAATTAAAATCCCAGCGTCTGTGTATATTATACTAGAATCACTTATAAAGTTTTGGCTGGAAAAAGAATTATTTTCTATTGCTATTGAAAACAATAACTGTCGTAGGCTTATCAGCTGATGGCTTAAGTAAGTGAAGAGGGTGAAATTTGATACCTTTTGATCTTTGATTAATCTTTTGCTCGCCCGAAACAAATTTACATTAGACAAAATTAAACACTGCCTTGTAAAGGCAGAAATGATTATTAATAAACATGAATTAAGAATGAGTTCAAAATAAAATCTAAAAAAAGTATGGACAAAGGAAAAATTGTTCCTCTAGAGCAATTTCTCTTTTTTCTGCACTGTCTTCAATTTTGGTCTTCTGGAAAATTAAAAAGGTCTTTTGCAGGTGGCGAGGTGTTGAAATTGTATAGAATTCCATTTCTGAAATCAGAATGATCGACAGCCAGATTTACTGGCTTTCAACTCGGGAGTGTATAATGATTAATATAGCAAGGGTATAATCCCTATAATATTGGCATTTTAATTAAAAAAAAAAAAATAGTTGATGATGACGATGACGATGATGATTATGTCTGTGATGAGAGCCGAACTCTATAGCTAAGTCGGAAACGAACAGGACTTGAAACCAGGGGGTCCCTAATTTTAAATCCCCAGCTGGGCAAGTCTCTCTCTTCTTTCATCGCCGATCATCGTTTCGATGAAAGTTATGTTCGAAAGCAGCTGGTGGCTTGGGAAGAATATTGTGCGAAGTATTGGTAAGAGAAACTCCAAGAAAGCATGAATGTGTGTAGTGGCCACTTCGATATAACTGAAATATTGTTGAAAACTGTGTTGAACATCATACAAACAAACGGTGGAGAGTGAAAGATTTTCAGACTAACAATTACTGAGCTGACTAGACAGATGATGGAACCATGCTCTGTGAAAAGAAGGTTAACCCTTTCCCAAACGACAAATTTTGGACTAGTCCAAATTCAAAGAGTTTGCAGACGACAATTTTAAATTTGATGAAAATGGCAGAAAGGTCTCAAAACGGGTAGAAAACACTGTGGGAAAAGGAGAAATTGCTCGTTACGAGCAGTTTTTCTCCTTTTCCCACAGTGTTCTCAAAAGACTTGTACTGCAGACACGTGAAAACCAGGGCTTGTTTGGGAAAGGGTTAAATGCATCTGCAGCAGTATCGACTCATGTCAGCCTGCGCAATCAATGCAGGCGATACTTTTTGCTATTGGTCAATTTTCTGAATGTCAAAGGACCATTCTACCTCATTATTCAACCTGCTCTGACACAGAATATATTTTATGGAGCCATAATTATGTGATGACGGGTTTCGTATAATGCATCATAGATATGCATTAAACCTCATTTTACCAAAGCAGTGCTCATTCACAATATCAGGTCAATAAGTTCAGAAAAGATAACATTACTGTTAAATTATCCGATGAAAAATCCAATTGAAACTAAGATGTTGGCAAGAAAAAAAACATAAAATAAAAAAAAAAAATGAAATTTCGTAATGCAGAAAATTACAAAAGAAACACTTTTGAGCTGATAAATGGTTTCTATTAGAGCAAATTCGGGTCTTTCCAATTTCTCCAGAACTGTTTTACTCGACCTGGACTGAAAATCGCTGAAGTAAAGGGGTTTAACCATTTGCAATACAATCCCGTGTTTTATGGTCCTTAGAAAGACGGTTTTTGAAAACATTGTCGGAAAAGGAGAAAATGCTGGTAACCAGCATTTTCTCCTTTTTCCACAATGTTTTCTACTCTTTCAGAGACAAATCTTATCGTTTTTGCCACTTTTAAATTGTCATGTGCAAACGCTTTCAACTTGGATACATTTAGAATATTGTAATTTGGTAGTTTCCCTTTGGAAACGAATGGCACTTTATGTTGCTTATGTAAAGATCGAAGATCAAGATCAGGGTCTGTATTCACCAACCATTCTTAAGAATATTCTTAGTCTTATTCTCCAAGATATTCTACATTTGAAAGTAACACAACTCCTGATTGGCTAAACCATTTGGTTTAGCCAATCAGGAGTTGTGTTACTTTCAAATGTAGAAAGTCTGAAGAACAAGACAAAGAACATTCTTATGAATGGTTGGTGAATACAGATCCAGACTGCACGGGACGTGCAGTCAGATCTTGAATCTACACTGTCCGAGATTATGCAAGAAAATTAAACAGAGAAAAAACGCCTTAAAATAGGTATTATTGGGTATTTTTTTTTTACCCGACTGAATATTACCGATAAAGTCATTTGGCAGACAAAGAGTAAAGAAAATAACTCAAAACTGATTTATCTTAAGTGTGAAACTGTGTTTCAGAACTAAACCGAGATGATATGTGATCTGTTAAACAACAAAGAGTACCGTGCCCTTCCAGAAAAGGCTTATCAGTTCCTGTATCAGCTTGCGTGTATATTTTGAAAGCATCGAATTATTCGTACATATTTACCCAGTATAAATACGAACGTTTTCCTCTTTTATCGGTATTTGTTTTCGGAGGGATTTCAACGCTTCTGTAGCTTATTTCGTCTATTTTTAGATACTTAACCCTTGTCATGCTGTATAACTTAACCCTTATCCTGCTTCATAACGCAGAAGAAACTTTTAAGCCGATATTAAAAACCTGTAATCGGCTATTTCAAAGTTATTTTTGAGGAAAAATATATCCTTATCGGACAGTGTAGATTCAAGACCAGACTGCACGTTCTGTGTGGACTAACTGTAAAAAACAACTCCAGGAAGGCATGGATAAGTGTACTTGCCGCCGCGATACAACTGAAATAATGTTGAAAACGGCATTAAACACCATTCAACCAACCAAACAACCTACCAATTCTATGTTTTAATGACCTTGAGGAAGCGAGCTTTTGGAGACATTGAGAAAAAAGGAGAAAAGGCTAGTAAGCAGCATTTTCTCCTTTTTCCAAAATGTCTTCTAACCTTTTCAGGCATAATCCCGTTATTTCGACCACATTTAATTTGTTGCTTGCAAGTTTCTTTCAGTTTGGACATGTCCAAAGATTTTATCGTTTGGAAAAGCCTTAAATGATAAGTATTACATCGCTGTTCGAATTATATTGATTAATGTTTATGATGCTTTTAACAATTTTTCAGTTAACCCTTTACCAGACGACAAAATTTTAGCCTTGTCCAAATTGAAAGCATTTGCAGACGACAATTTCAATGTGGCTCAAATGGTGCAATTTTTCTTTGATAGGGTAGAATTTGCATTTCTCCTTTTTCCACAATGTTTCCATTGAAAACATAGTGGAAAAAGGAGAAAATGCTGGTTACCAGTACTTTGTTTTCAACAGGTTTCTTTCCCATGGTCGTTATAAGTCGGAACTGTGCGGTGAAGGGTTATATACATGTAACAGCACAGGTCTTTTAGGTTTGTCCTAGTTTTCGCCCGTAATAGACCAGATTCCGTATTCACCAACCGTCTTCAAGAACATTCTCAGTCTTATTCTCCAGATTTTTTCAAAATTTGAAAGTAACACAACATCTGATTGGCTAAACCATTTGGTTTAGCCAATCAGAAGTTTTATTACATTCAAATTTTGAAAGTCTTGGAGAATCAGACGAAGAATGTTCTTCAGAATGGTTGGTGAATACGTGCCCAGATTCCGTGTTCACCAACCATTCTTCTAAACATTCTTAGACCTATTCTCCAATTCTTTCTAAATTTGAACGTAACACAACTTCTAATTGGCTAAAACATTTGTTTTAGGTTTGGTTTAGCCAATCAGAAGTCGTGTTGCTTTCAAATTTAGAAAATCTTAGAGAATAAATCTGAGACTGTTCTTAAAAATGGTTGGTAAATACGGACCCAGCAGGACTCTGAAAAGTCTTGCCCAACGACATTCCCACGAAAAGCCATGGCAGCAGTTCCTCGAGTGAGGATCGAACCGGAGACCGCCTGATTTCGAATCCTTGCACCTTCAACACTGAGGCAGCCAGGACCCCACTGTTTGATTTACAGATTAGAAAAAGAGCGAAACCAGACCAGTAACAAGATTTCAGTTCGGAGACAAACGCCAAATATAATCAAATGCAGACTGAGAATTGGGGTGCGTTCATTTCGGTTTTTTTCCTTGAAGCAGGAAATGAGATTTTGATATCGAACCCTCGTTATAAACCAGGGGCTTGATAAAATTTGGCATGAAGCTCGCTTTTATAGTCTAATTTGTTAATCGTCTCAACTCTTTCGATGGCAGCTTTAAAAGCTTTTGCTGACGGCGTAGATTAAGATCAGACTGCACAGAATGTGCAGTCTGATCTTAGATCTACACCTACCGCTGCCTGACTCTGGACTAAGACAAAACTCATCTTCTATATCAAAGGTGAGCCCCACCTCTTGACCGTCAAAAACCGAATCTACCCAGTTGGCTGCAGAAGAGTTAATTATTTGTCTTAACCATTCACCAAACAACAAAATTTTTGACTAGTCCAGATCGAAAGCATTTGCAGACGACAAATTAAATATGGCTCAAAAATGATTTCTGTCTTTGATAGGATAGAAAACATTGTGGAGAAAGGAGAAAATGCTGGTTACCAGCATTTTCCCCTTTCCCCACTGTGTTTTCTAGTGCCCTCTTTTTCAGGGTCGTTAAAACAAGGGATTGTTTTGTAAAGAGTTAAATCTGATATTACGCGAAATATAAGCAAAGACGACTTTTGAATAGCTAAATTTTTTAATAAAATATTCAGACTAGAAAGGAATTATATTTAAAAAAAAAAAAACGCAATGGATTTCTTCTCTCTGTTTTTTTAATCTTCGGCAAGTTCTCCATTTGTCAAACCTCAAAATGATTTTACAGGTCAAGCGACTAGATGCACCAGTTATATAAATGGCAGCAAGTATGAATGGGGAAGGAAGATCGCCCCGCACATCTCTAGTTTCTGTAGGTGACCATGTAGAACAAGATCAGAATGTGAAGTCTAATCTTTGCTCTACATGATTGTCCTTTGAAACAATCGTGTCTATAATGTGACGGTTTGAGGGTGAACGTTTGCATTGTTGAAAAGCTTTGTCAAAGTTGCTTTTAGTTGCTGTTTAGGATGGCATGGATCAGAAACAGAAAAAGAAAACATGAAAACGTGCTGTCCGATCTTGTATCTACAGAGTCCGCTACCTGATATTACCAGAACGTCCTTTTTACTGCATAAAATGTTTTCCTTGTCTTTAGCCGTTGAAAAAAGCGGGGACTATTTATTAGGCGGAGGAAAGTTAACTCATTTCCTGCCGTTCACCATGAAAATAGACCTTGTTCCTGAAACTATTGGATATTTCTTAAAACTAAAACATTTTCGAGAGAAGCGGAGTGTGTGAACTAAGATCATACTTCACTTATATGCAAGCTAACTTTGTCTATACTTTCTGCAAAATTGATGCGAAGTAACGCATTACAAGGTACTGGGGTTATTGGATTCATAAGATGGCGATGCTGTGTTTTGGCTGAAACTTGCAAACCTTCATATCCTATCTACATGTATTTGATGTACTATTTAGTGTCATTTTTATAGAGACTATTCCAATGAAACTGTCAACCCTTAACCCGCTAAATAAGTTAACTCTTTACCAAACGACAAAATTTTAGACTAGTCCCAATTGAAGGCATTTGCAGACGACAAAATAGATGAAACTTAGAAATTGAAAAATGTTTTGGGACGGGTAGAAAAAAAAATGTGGGAAAAGGAGAAAATGCTGGTTACCAGCATTTTCTCCTTTTCCCACAATGTTTTTAAAAGGCTTTCTTTTTGGGGTCGTTAAAAGTCGGAATTGTGTGGTAAACGGTTTAAGGAAAATTTCATGCGTATAGTAAAAACCAATATGTTTCTGTTTTAAAGGTATTTTTGGTCAGAAAAATTCTCCTTATCGGACAATATAGATCCAATATCAGACTGCACGTTCTGTGCAGTTTGGTCTTGATCTATAATGTCCTCAAAAGGTTCTATGAGTCGTGCTTAGCAGCCTGTTAGCAGACCAAGATTACACTTTACGTGTGTGCATCCAAAACTGCGGAATAAGCAGATAAGGCGTTGACGGATACACAAAGTAATGATTCTGTTTACTGGATATTAACTGAAAAACCTTCTAATCCTATCTATTTGATTTATAGTCTTCTTCAGTACCCGACAGGATTGGAACGGATTATATTTTTCGATTTTCTCCATTAACTATCTTCATTATCTAATCATCCTTTCAAGAATACATTTAAGCTGCTATGCATCAACAAAGGTTTTGTTTTGTTTGTGTTCAAGGTATCTTTTAACTTTGCACGCGAACAGTGCTGCAGTGCTGAAGCCTCAAAAGAGTACCTACCTTATGTTACGTTTGCTTTTTTGCTTTTGACGTTTCAGTACTGTACATTGAACCAAGATCAAAGTAACACTTTATCAACTCAATCACTTTCACACTCACGCAACTCTCACACATTTTTTTTTTTTACACATTTATATATAAAAATAAGCTTTTTCGTTCACATATTTAAAAAAAAAAACTGTAACTAATAAGAAAAGTAAACCTGTTTATAGTCATTATTGTTAAAATCTTCATATTTTAGTAGCCATATCGATGTAGCAGTACAATAGTAGCTGTAAAAAATCTGGAATCTGTAATTACGACTTTTGTTTGTATTTTAAAGTTCAATTTCTAACACAGAATACTAACAACGATCTGTAAGGTGCATTGAGGGATGGCCACGACCCTCAAGTACCATAAAGACGTGGACAATAAAGTTTAAAAAAAAAATCTTTTAACTTTGCAACAGGAAAGCTCTGAAAATATAGAATTCAACGATAAGCCAGTCAAATTTATTTAGCGGGTAGCGAAGAAGTTAACCCCGGGCTGCTAATCGCGACCCACTGACCTTTTGCGGACAGTGTAGATCAAGATCAGACTGCACAAAACGTTTAAATAACATTTAAATAGCATCATTTGAGTCTTTACTATCGGCTTGAGAGTTTCATACAACTTATTTGCAGGATAATATCTTTTCCTGCTAAATAACTAAAATGAAACTTTCAAGCCGATGGTAAAAACCAATATATACCTCGTAGGTATTTCAAAGTTATGGAGTTTGGGGAAGTATCTCCTTATCGGACAGTGTAGATCCAAGATCAGACTGCACGTTCTGTGCAGTCTGATCTTGATCTACACTGTCCGCAAAAGGTCAGTGAATCGCGATTAGCAGCCTGGGGTTAAATTCTTCGCTACCAGCTAAATAAATTTGACTGTTTTATGGAGTAAAAGAAGACTTTCCTCTACAGCTGAGGATGTTTTTGGTCATAGTGCAGCATCGGGTAGTGGACGGTGTAGATCAGATTAAAAGTTCTAATAGCTATTTGATTGATTGATTGACTGATTGATTAATTGATTGATTGTATGGAGTTTAACGCCATTTTCAACACTATTTCAGTTATATCACGGCGGCCAGTGCACCTATCCATGCTTTCCTGGAGTTTCTTTTACCAGTACTCCGCACAATATTCTGTCCAAGCCAGTGGCTGCTTTCCCACATAACCATCGTCGAAACAATGGTCAGCGGTGAGAGAGGACCGAATCCTGCCGCGATGACTATCATCAATCCTCGGAAAGAAATTGACCAAGCCGGGGATCGAACCAACCGACTGAACTTGGCTAATCGCTATTTGAAAATCTTAAGTAAAACTTTTAAAATCTGCCACTCTAGTCCACTGGCCGAAGTCCAGCAACCTAATATGGCGTGCAACACACGAAAAGGGGCCTTCGGACATATGCGTAAAAGTGTGTCGTCCTAGATCAGCCTGTGCAGTCTGTGACTAATCCGAGACGACACTTCCCGTTTTTGTGCGATTTTCTGTTTCACAAAAGTCTACTGTATGAAAAAATCTTATGTAGTCATAAAGTGCCGTCTCGGATTAGCCTGGGCGGACTACGCAGGCTAATCCGAGACGACACTTTACGCAAATGTCCGAAGGTCTCATTTCGCATGTTGCTGGCCATATCATGGTCCTGTGTCCGGTGGGTGTGTCTTTGAGCATGTTATTTCAAACACCTGTGAAATGGCAGCGCAAACCAAATATCATAAACATGTTCCTGTTGTGGCCTTCTGTAAGCTCTCTTGAAAACCCTCAGCTCAATAATAATAATAATAATAATAATAAATCAAAGTGCTGAACGAACTGATAGACTAGTGGCCTTGGTTGGTTCAAACAAGATTGAAGAAAACATTGTCCAATCAGTTTAGTAAGACCCACTCAGCCCAATCCGGTTATTTAGTTCCAATCCGGTTTAGCCCGATCCAATCCGGTTGTTAAGTCCAATATTCAGTGACTTTACCCACCTCTCATAGCTACTTACTTGTTTGTTGAGCTTTTATTGAAAAAAAGCAAATACAAAATATATCAATTTAATGATTTGGCATTTAAATACTTTCTAAAGTCGACTTTTAGCTGGATTTTCCATGCTTTTTCACTTCCTTATCGGTTGGACGAGGTCGTACCTAGACGATACTATTTTGACCTCTGTTGAAACCTCTTGCTTTTAGTAAATTTTCTGCATGTCCGAGGATTATTCTCCCTCATCATTCAGTTGGTTGTTAGACAAAAATGATTGTATGGATCCATGATTATGTGATGACTTGCATGGTATAACGCCTCACAGAGATGCATTAAAGCCCCTTTTGCCAGAGTGTAGCTCATATATATTGAGCATGAATGATCTCGGGTATACCTCTTTCAGATTTATTGATAGAATCTTGACCACACAAAATGACCATCAAAGGCGTGGCTGTCAGCAGTCTTTATAGAATCTAGTCTGTCAAAAAATGTGGCTGCTATGGGCGTTGCCGTCATTTCTATAGATATTGTAAAACAAATTCGTAAAGTATTCTCGCCTTGGAGAATACTATGGGCCAGAATTTATTTATATTCTACAAGAATGATTCTTGAGTAGACCACTTCCAGCTTCTTGATAGAAACGTGATGAATAATACATTTCTGTCCTGACCAATGGCTTCTAGTAGATAGTTGTCACAGTCTGTTCAAATTACAACTTCCATACAAACGTTTTTGGCAGGTTGAGCGATATAGGGCCACCAAGGCTCTCTTCTGTACGCTTAACCACTAATCATCATCATCATCATCATCATCATCATCAATTTCTTTTTTTATCATTCTTTATCTTTTGCCAGAGTTACAATTTCCTTCAGGGGTATTTTTTGACAAACGCTTATATCACTAGAAATCTACGAAATACGCTTTTTCAGTAAACTCACTTTTCCGATGAAGCGACGTGTTTCCCAGTTCTGCAGTTTGTTTTATTATCGACAAGCAAAATTCTTTTTGAAGTTTTATTGATTTTTTTTGTTTTGTTTTCATTGCATTTATTCCGACTTTTTAACATCCACAACATGTTCTTCGACAGAACTCTGTGTGGTTTTATGTTGAAACGGTAATAAATTAGCTCTTGTTGCAAGCGATTTCGTTTGATTTAGCGTAAACGGTTTCACGTTTGTTGCAAAAAATTCAAATTCGAAGTTAGATTGTTACTAATTGCTTTAAACGAACTGGGTCGTATTCATCTACAATTTTAAATATTGTTATATGCCCACAACAAATTGGGCGGTGTAATTGTATCGAGAAGTTCGTCTGTCCCTCCGTAAATGGAAATTTTTGTCTTCCATTTTTAAACGAACTTTGCTTAAATTCTAAAGGCGTCTTTTTATTTATTTATTTAATTTTAAATCTGGCGCCAAGGCAACTGGTAAATTGTACTCGCAAGCCTGCTACAGGTCTGGTTCTTATTCTAAATTTAAAGAACTGTAATCTGATTGGCTTAGACAAAATGAAAACTCGAACTTTCATATTTCACTGAATGGTTATCACCAATCATTCTAAATTTCAGTCCAATTCTTAGGCTTAACTTACAAGCATTGTGTTCGCATAAGCAGAAACATTCAAGAATGCAATAGACTTTGGACTAACTTCAGCCTACAACTTGTACCATCTTACTGTTGCATAATCTTAGCTTGTTAATACAAGTTATAAGATGAATACACCTCTAAAGAGTTTGCTAAATTTTTCATACGTCGGCATACCTTTCAGCTTCACAGCCACAAAGCCAGCGAGGTAATGTCGCGGCCCTTCGTCCGCCGTGTATGCGTTTATCGGTGCATACATTGCCCCCTTTTTTAAAACATTTTTTTTACTGAAACCACTCAATCATATTTTACTAAACTTTGCAGTAATGATCCTGCTATGGTCCTCTTCAAAAATCAATTCCATTGAAATCTCTGGTTGCCATGAAATCAAACCCTTAAACATATTAAACGCAATTGATAAAACCCTTTTCTCCAAAACCTCAGACTGGAACTTTTTAGAAACTGCTATAAATGATCCTTTGGTGGACTTCTTTCAGGTTTCATGACATAATATTGATCCGACAAAGAACATGGCTGCTGTAGGCTTGGCTTGATTATTGTTCATAACAAGCTCTGGTTAAGTTTATATAATGGTCAAGGGTAATAACCCTTGGTTTTCTCATGATTTATAGTTTGTGTATATATCGTTCTCCATTTTCATGCTTTACCATTACGTGGATGGTATTGTATATTCGAGTATATTCAAGTATTGTGAAAATGTTCGAATTTCAGTCAATCATGTACATGTATATATATGTTAATAGTCCAGATGTGTTGAATAAATAACACGAAGTAAAGTTTGCAACATTATTTTTTTATGTTTGAAAGATTTACCATAGATCACTAAGGAAAAAAAACGCATTATATTTATGTTAGTCTAGGTGTGTTGAATATATAACACGAAGTGAAGTTTGCAACATTAGTATTTTTTTTTTTTTAATGTTTGAAAGATTTACCATGTATCACTAGGGAAAAAAACGCCGCATATATATGTTAGTCCAAATGTGTTGAATAAATAACACGAAGTGACGTTTGCAACATAATTTTTTTTATGTTTGAAAGATTTTACACGTGTCACTAAGGAAAAAAAACGCATTATATTTATGTTAGTCTAGGTGTGTTGAATATATAACACGAAGTGAAGTTTGCAACATTAGTATTTTTTTTTTAATGTTTGAAAGATTTACCATGTATCACTAGGGAAAAAAAAAAACGCCGCATATTTATGTTAGTCCAAATGTGTTGAATAAATAACACGAAGTGAAGTTTGCAACATTTTTTATGTTTGAATGATTTACCATATATTACTAGGGAAAAAACGCGTTATTGGTACTAAAACGTTGACAATATCGATGAAATGCTGATTGTCAGACCTCATGAATATTTGGTATGAACGACAGACTTGCTTGTATCCATTTTTACATTTAGTTAGCATTTGAAAAAGATGTTGAATGTTTTAGTTTGACTTACTTTCTCTACGGAATCTCATTGCCATATAGGACTGATATGGTTTAATGTCTCTGTCGACGCCATTTACGTGTATAGCACATTTATATGAGCCGTGGTTTGTGAAAAGGGGGCTTAATTCATCTGCGAAAAGTATCGACCCAGGTCAGCCTGCGCAGTCCGCTCAGGCTGACCCGGGCCGAAGCTTTTCGCTATTTGTCAGTTTTCTGTATGTCAAAGCACCAGTCTACCTCACAATTTAGACAGTTGTTCAACAAAATGGATTTTTATGGATCCATAATAACATGACAACGGATATGCATTAAGCCCCCCTTTGCCAGAGCGCTGCTCATTTATAAGGCACCGGAGCGATTCAGGGCAAATATTGGGTTTCCTGTTTTCTATTCGTTACTGTTGGGCTGGTCAGGTATCGGTATCTTGTTTATTTCTTTGCTTTCAATAAACTCTGGGGAAAATTGGTAGAGAAACGCTGAAGATTTCTCGTGGTGATGAGTTAAGGTTAAATAGTCTATTTCCACATCGTAAAGCGGAAATTAGAGCCAGAGGCAACCGACACAAGAAAGACTGTGCACGTGTTATGGTGCATTCTACGTGTAAAGTTCTAAGTTTACTTTCTATTTACACGGTGCTTTATATAATTATCTTCCTATAATAGCAAAAAGTCGGAAGCCCTCTTCAAACCACTTTTGTAATAAAACGGCTGTTATATCCATTTTTAACTATCTGGTGAATATTGAAGAATTAAAGTGTGGTTGAAACTTGTATTACAAAACGCCGTTTTATTACAAAGTAGTTCTTACAAAGCGCAGCTTTGCATTTCAAAGATCTACATTTATCTATTAACCCTTCGGCTGCTAAGCGCGACTCACTGACCTTTTGCGGACAGCGTAGATCAAGATCAGACTGCACAGAACGTGCAGTCTGATCTTGATTCTACGCTGTCCGATTAGGGGATATCTCTCCTCAAAAAATACCTTTGAAATCGGAAAATTGGGTTTTTTACTATCCGCTTGAAAGTTTCATTTCTTTGATTTAACAGGATAAGGGTTTACGAACTGTTAGGGCATTCTTTCATATCGAATGCATTCAACTTTAGATTCAAAATTTTATCTATCACAATTAGTTATCAAAGATGTGAAAATGATACACTAGTTTCTTTATTGTTGTTGTTGCTGCTGCTGCTTCTGCCGCTGCATCAGCATTTTTACAAAATCTACTGGTACTTTGTCTTCTGAATGATAGCCGTCGGCCTTGTCGTCTTCTTCAACTGCATTACCATCAATATCTAGTTTAGCCAACAACATCGTTGGCTGTGATATCATTGTGGCCCCATCCTCTTCTTCCTCTGTCTCATCATCGTCATCATCACTTTCGTCGTTTTTGCATTTAGATTATCATTACCATATTATATGAGCCTAAAAGAAGTTTCACACTGTTCGCTGGTGCTGGGTTCGAACTGGTTCAGATCTGAAAAGAGTCTCTCTTCATATCGGAAATTTCTAAGCCATACAGGACCCATAACATGGCGGTTATTTGGTAAATCATTTACATATATATCCGGGAAAAAAAATACATGGGAATGCTTACAACTCTGTCCCCATTAGTTTTTATATAATTTTTTTCACAGACTGCTGATGACGGAGTGATTCTTGACTTGTCCTTATTACCGCACGACCCCGAGTTCTGGTTGCTAGCGGTGGGAGAGAAAGGGACAGTTGCTGGTATTCGCTTTAACACCACAATACCTGAAAAAATGATTTACACCGGTAAGTAGAACTATTGCCTGAGTCATGCTCTGTGGAAATGGCGTTTGATGCATCTGCAAAATGTATCGAACCAGGTCAGCCTGCGCAGTACGCGCAGGCTGATCTGGTTCGAAACGTTTTGCTATCGGTAAGGTTTATGCATTTCAAATGACCATTCTACCTCATAATTCAGTCGGTTGTTAAACAAAATGGATTTCATGGGTGCATAATTTTGAGATAACTTGCTTGGTGTAATGCAACACGAAGATGTATAAACCCCCTTTTTCCCATGGTGCCTCTCGGGACACGTTTTGTTTCTATAGTTATCAGCTCATTATGGTCTGCAGACGAATATAGTTGGCACAGGATAACTTTAAACTCTGTATACACGTATGGTATGATCCACAACGAGAGGGTCAGAATTGTGTATAATAGCAGCATGACATGACCACAGTCCCATCGAAAAGGACTTTTCTCTTCCAAACCACTCATGACAGTGGTAAAGAGGGAGAAATTGCTCGTTACTGAATTCTTTATATTACAGTGGTTGTTGTTGGTGGTGGTGGGGATGATAACCATTTATGACTAATTAATTTATTAGTATTTTAGTTTTTCATACTGCCATTACAATGATTGTCATCTTTCATAATTGCAGGCCATCACGACATTCCTGATAAAATCAAATTCCCTTCCAAACACTTGCCGGTCATTACATTCGAAGAATCGCCCCTGAATCTACACATGAATATGACGTCACTTGGCGGGAAACTGTATTACGATTTATACTGGGAAAACCCCGTCAATGTAACTAGGCCGGGATACCGGGACTACCAAGTCTATATTTATCTCAATTACTGCGACTGCGACGCTGATCCGGATTACAGATCGGTGATTTTGAGCTTTAATTCCTCAGCAAGGGTACGTTTAGTTTTTTCAACCATGCTCTGTGAAAAGAGGGTTTAATGCATCTACAAAAACTATCGACTCAGGTCAGCCTACGTTATCAGCGCAGGCTGACCTTGGTCGACACTTTTTTGCTACTGGTCAATTTTCTGCATGTCAAAGGACCATTCTACCACATGATTCAGTCGGTTGTTAGACAAAATGGTTTTTATGGATCCATAATTTCGCAAGCCCACGACTTGCTTGGTATAATGTATCACGGGGATGCATAAAACCCCATTTTCCCAAGACGCCGCTCTCTTACCAAGACAATATGGCCCGCAACATGCGAAATGAGACCTTTGGACATTTGCGTAAAGTGTCGTCCCGGATTAGCCTGCGCAGTCCGCACAGGCCAATCCGAGACGGCACTTTACGACTACATAAGATTTTTTCACATAGTAGACGTTCATAAAACAGAAAATCGCACAAAAAAGGGAAGTGTCGTCTCGGATTAGTCACTGACTGCACAAGCTGATCTAGGACGACACACTTTTATGCATATGTCCGAAGGCCCCTTTTCGTGTGTTTCACGCCAATTATAAAAGCTCTATCAGTTAGTTAGCTTAAACACTATCAGGAGAATACTTGTATTGCCCGTTACCTTACAATCCCTGTTCCAACAGCCATGCTGAACAAAAAGGACCCATGGAAACATTGTAAAGAAAGAAAAAAATGCTGGTGACAGCATCTTCACCTTTTCCCACAATGCCTTCACTTTTTCGGATACATTTGATCATGTGAGCCTCATATAACTAGTCGTTTTCATATACCTAAATTTTGGGCAACTGCATTTTTTTTTCCTCGTAAGATAAATTGTTGAGAAAATTTGCATGAGTAATGCCTGTGGTCTGCTATTTCTTTGAATTTGAAAGAGTTCAATGTTGTAGTCAGGGAAAATTGATATAATCGAAATATTTTCTTTTATGTCTGTCAATAAAGAATGAAACAAATATGTTCGAATCGGGAAAAATATCTTTCCAATGATAAATGAAAGTCATTACGACCAGACTCAATCGGATCTGACCGCAAACTATTGTTTGGGCGTTGTAGACGTTGGAAAAGCAGCTGTGCCCTTGAAAGAGACTTGTACTTAGTACTGTCACAAGGAAACGACAGGAATGCAGAGATAGATTAACTTAGAAAATCTGTATGATAAAAATATTTTTGAAAAACCGTGTAACCTTAACCCTTAAGCAGCTAGATAAGTGAAATGAAGCTTTCAAGCTTATAGTAAAACTCCAAGGTTTGCTGATTCGAAGCTAATTTTGGAAGGAAAAGTATCTTCTTATTGGACAGTGTAGATTTAAGATCAGACTGCACGGTTCTGTACAATCTGATCTTGATCTGCACTGTCTGCAAAAGGTCCTTGAGTCGCGTTTAGCGGCCTACGGATTAAGGATTTATTCTTATTCTTCAGCCTCATTATCGACTGAAAGGGATCATATACAACGCTCATTATACCGTCAAAATAACCCTCACATCTGATGAAAGATGGAATGGGACAGTCCATTTTAATACACCAGACTGTAACGAAATGCCACCGCTTAATTATACCATATGTCGCCATGACACCCATACTGTACCGGAAGTAAGGAGAAAAACAACATCTAGTCGACCGACGTCAACAAGCGGCCCAGGTAAGAGTATGAGTAAAATTATTTTTTTCAATGTAACTTAATAAGATACAGTGACTTGTACATATGCTTGGTTTTTATATGAGCCATGCTCTGTAAAAAAGGGGCTTAATGCATCTGCGGAAAGTATCGACGCAGTCCACGCAGGCTGACCTAGGCCGAAACTTTTCGCTACTGGTCAATTATTTGTATGTCAAAGGACCAGTGTACCTCATGATTCAGTCGGTTGTTAAAAAAAGTGTCTATTATGAATCCATAATTATGTGATGGCTTGATTGGTAACATGAATTACGGAGATGCATTGAGCCCCCTTTTGTCAGAGCATGGCTCAATTATGTATAAAAGTATATATACAGGATATTATTCATGAGGGGTCATTTTTATCGTTTTATCTAACGATTTATTTGTAAACCTGAAATAATGAGGGTTTAGAAAGTTTTATCTTTTTTTTCCTTAAAGTAACAAATAACAAATTAGAATAAAAAATAACAAAATGGACATGAATGGGATAATCTTTTCTTACCACATCCTCCTAAATCGCATATATCGCCGAAAATAATGGACATCCGACATATTTTTCAACAACATGTATAAAAAAAAAAGGGTAAAATATGTTTTGTGCGCCAACTCTTTCTTCTTTGCAATAGACAGTTTCTCCTTTGTGCCGCTAGCTTTTGTATGGTACAGTTTATAAATGAGTCATGCTCTGTGAAAAAGGGGGCTTAATGCATCCGAGAAAAGTATCGCACTCCCCGCAGGCTGACCTGGGCCGAATCTTTTCACTATTGGTCAATTTTCTGTATGTCCAAGGACCATTCTACCTCATGATTCAGTCGGTTGTTTAAAAAGCGGCTATTTTGGATTCATGATTATGTCATGGCATGATTGGAATCATGCATCACGGCGATGCATTAAGCCCCCTTTTGCTAGAGCAAGCCTCAAAAATATAATTAACTTTCTTTCCTTTTACAGACTCGGTCTCTGACATTCTCTACACCCCGAATGAAGATATCTTGGTCACAGGTAAGATAAGGAGATAAAGTACAGCATCTAAGTCAATGGAACCAATTAAAGCGCCTGTTAGGATTTAGATAGGTCGACAAAGAACAATATCTTTGTCAGTGGAACCAGTTTAGTCGCTAGTTACGATTAAGTACAATCATTATGGAAATGCAACCAGAAGAGCCCCTATTAGGGCTTTAGCCAGGAACATAAAGTACAGTATATAAGGTCATGCAACCAATTTAATCACCAGTTAGAGCTTTACATATGACGATGATGGACAATATAATTATAAGGTAATAATACCAATAAATCGCCCGTTTTAGCTGTAGATATAAAGATAAAGTCCAGTAAGTAAGGCAGTTGAACCAATAAATGGTCAGTTAGAGCTTTAGATAGGGCGATAAAGGACAATATAATTGTAAGGTAATGATACCAATAAATCGCACGTTTGAGCTTTAGATATGAAGCTAAGGTACAGTAAATAAGGCAATTGAACCAATAAATCGTCAGTTAGAGCTTTAGATAGGGCGATAAAGGACAAGACCTAAGTCAACAGAAGCAATTTAATCTCCAGTTAGAGCTTTTGATAAGAAGATAGAGTACAATACATGTATATAAGGTAACGGAACCAATAAAAAATCGCCAAATTTATAGATAGGAAGATAGAGTACAATACATGTGTATGAGGTAATGGAACCAATAAAAAATTGTCAGATACATGTATATAGCTTTAGATAGGACGATAGAAGACAATACCAAAGTCAATAAAACCGCAATATTGGGCTTCAAATAGAACGATAAAGAACAGTACATAGGGTAGCAAGACCAACAGATGGCCAGTTAGGGCTGTAGAAAGGAAGAAAGAGCACTATATAAAAGGTAATGACACAATAAAATCGCCAGTCAGAGCTTTAGATATGACAATAAATGACAACATCTAAGTCAACGGAAGCAGTTTAATCTCCAGTTATTACGGATTGAAAGGTAAAGTTCAATACACAAGGTAATGGAATCGATAAAGCGCAAGTTAGAGCTTTAGATAGGACGATAAAGTACAATATTCGAGGTAATAGAACGAATAAAGCGCCAGTCAGAGCTTTAGATAGGTAGATAGGACGATAAGGGACAATACTTAAGTCAGTAGAACCAAATTAATCACAAGATCGAGCTTTAGATAGGACTATAAAGGACAATATCTCAGTAATGTACCCAATTTAATCGTTAGTTTCAGCTAAAGACAAGATGATGGAAGATAAATAGAGGATATTTGTTTATTTTGGTGAAATTTATTTCATCGAGCGAATATCATCAGTAATATTTTCACGAGTGACGCAATCATGATCTTCAGGAGATAAAATAAAGTTCGATCTCTCAACGAAAACACAAAATATTCAATTTATTTCATACTTCCGACCCCTTTTGGTTGGAACTTGCGAAATACAGTGGAGCTCTCGAAACGGTGAAATTATCAAACCATAATCCATCATTATTTCCCTATGCCCGGTAAACTACCGAACAGCATGAAATAAAGTACAATTTTTAAGGAAATGGAATCAGCTTATCGCCATTTAGAGCTATACATAGGGATATACGAGTACAGTACGCTAACTAAAGAAAGGGCAAAAACCTTGTTCAAAGATTTCCCAAGTTCTTATTATTTTTAATTTTCTGGCTTAAAACACACATGTATTATGCACTTAAAGGCTGATTTACAGTTTACTTGAGCTTTACTTGACCA
Source organism: Tridacna gigas (assembly GCA_945859785.2). Classification (NCBI taxonomy): domain Eukaryota; kingdom Metazoa; phylum Mollusca; class Bivalvia; order Cardiida; family Cardiidae; genus Tridacna; species Tridacna gigas. The sequence goes on from OX244029.2 coordinate 38,112,091, forward strand.
TGAAATAATTCAGACGTACACGCAATTTCTTTTCCTGTGCTGTTTTCAAAAAGAAACAAATAAGTTGTCAGGATAGTTAAACACTGGATTGTTTTGTAAAGAGTTTGTCAATTAACTCTTTCCCAAACAAGCCCTGGTTTTCACGTGTCTGCAGTACAAAGTCTTTTGAAAACACTGTGGGAAAAGGAGAAATTGCTCGTAACGAGCAATTTCTCCTTTTACCACAGTGTTTTCTACTCTTTTTGAGACCTTTCTGCCATTTTCATCAAATTTAAAAATTGTCGTCTGCAAACTCTTTCAGTTTGGACCAGTCCAAAATTTGTCGTTTGGGAAAGGGTTAACAGCGTAACATGTTTGAACCACGCACTTGAAAAGGGGGTTTTTAAAGCATCTCCGTAATGCATTATACCAAGCAGGACATCACATAAGTATTGATCCCTAAAATCCATTTAATCTGGCAATTGACTGGATATAAGGGTAGTATGGTCCTTGGACATGCATAAAATTGACAAATAGCAAAAAGTTTCGACACTTGTCAGCCTGCGCGGACTGCGCAGGCTGACATGAGTCGATACTTTTTTTTTTAACTTTAAGGCTACTTTACTTTACCATTAAATATTACATTTATTACATCTCGTACTTCATTTAACCTGATCCTGACCTTTATGCTGGATATATAAGTAGGCATATAAATAGAACTCCGACTATTAGTCGGAAAGTTTCGTTCTCATTCGCTGAAGTCTCTGTTAGGTACTTATACACAGGTAAGCAATTTATTCGTGCATACCGTACGAAATATTTCCGTGACCATTCGGGACATATGCCGAGGGCAGCCTCGTGCGATGCCGAAGGTAAAAATAGAATTTTAATTTTTGAGGCATTTGTCGAAGACAATGCCTCTATGAGTTCAATACGGCATTTTGAAAATTATGTATCGTAATTTGTGCAAAACCGAAGGAAGTAAACCCAATTAAACTCAATTTTTCTCAGACAAATAAGTGTTTCAATTGCACTCAGATATAAAATTGAAAATGGCGTATTAAAATGAATTGAATTACGCCATCGATCGTGTAAACGCTTCTTTTTATCGAAAATAGTTTTATTCGCTACGGCCCTCTATTGGCTTCATGATACACACGATTTTTGTCACCTGACCAATCGATTCCTTGCTTATTCGTCCCAAAACCACTTCGTTCCTGGGCTTATTCGTCCCTCGGCTTGTTCACCTACTATATTGGATTGTGCATGACTATATAGTAGGTTGACTTCAAGCAAATATTTTGAAACTATTTCAGTTGTTTATTTTTCAAATTATTAATTCAACACAATGGCTTCCTTGACAAATGCCACACTAGTGCTTTCAACGCTTTGATTGTAAATGATGTTGATCAGGGTCAGGTTAAATGATGTGGGCAATAGTTCAGACGTGCAGGCATTTTCTCCTTTTCCTTTAGTGTTTTCAAACAGAAAGACAGAAGTTCCCGGTGTAGGTAAACCAGGATAGTTTTATAAAGACTTACTCAATTAACAGCCTAACTTTTATACATGTATAATTCAAACAGGCTGGAATATAACAGAGGTCAGCAAGAAATATGACAAGCCTAGTCACCGAGTATTTGTTACGCTGAAGTGGGTGTGTCTGTTTAAAGACTGTCACGAGGAAATCATCTGGACCAATCTCTATCACGATAAATATGTGGACAGTGGAACGGAAGTACCCAAAATGGTGGAGTCGAATTCGTTTGCCTCGGTGGAGTTAAAACTGAAGCCAAACACATTGTACAGAGTTCATGTAAGTTTTCAAAAAATCTTTTGTTTAGACGACCTAGAAGTAAGTATGAAATCATTGTTGGAAAAGGAGAAATACTGATAATCAATATTTTCTCATTTTCCCACAATATTTTCCTCCCTTTAACAGCCATCATCTTGAGCCGAATGTCATTTATCGTCTGCAAATGCTTTCAATTTGGACAAATTTTAGATTTTGTCGTTTGGTAAATAGTTCAAATTGACATTAACCAGAACATAACACGCATTTTATTGACGTATACCAATTGTACTTAGTCATTTTTAACATATATGGACAATATCCTATCACGTGATATTTCAATAGATATGCAGCAAATAAACAATAGTTAAAAGGTTATATGGAGAATGGGCTCACATGGGATATATCTAGAGGCGAAAACTTGTATAATTCAATCAAGTTGTGGAAATCAGAAAGTTATTTCTTTGTGTCGTTGCATAGAAAATAAATTTGCCTAAATTAATCAAAACTGATCAATTTTTGGTATTTAAAAGGTTGAGGAACTTAAACATATATAGCCCTTTACGATAGAACATCTTGAAGAACTTGACTCTTAAATCTTCAAAAGCTTTACATTCAAGATGTATTACTTTGAATGAAAATAATTGCTGCAAAGGTACCCAATGACACCATTCAAGGATACATTTAATTAAATGCAGTTTCAAACTTCGAGGCTAGCCAATTGATTAGCTCAGACGGAACATCCCGACCAGTCAGATTGCAAGTCTAGGAATTCAGAATGAAAAGAATATTTAGACGCTTCGAAAATACGACCCTAATTATTAAACAGTTGCAGTAATTGTTTCCTAAGCAATTGATCGGTCCTTGTAACCGAGCATGGTCTGGATGTTTCCTACAATAGACCTCACCCCCTCACAACCGGGTTCGAACCATAAAATGTGAAAACAAGACTGAAGTTCTTATCAATGAAGAATTGAGCATCTAATAATTGAGCCATGCTCTGTGAAAAGGGGGCTTAATGCATCTGCGAAAAGTATCGACCAAGGTCAGCCTGCGCACTCCGCGCAGGCTGACCTGGGCCGAACCTTTTCGCTAATGGTCAATAGTCCACTTCATGATTAATTCGGTTGTTAAAATAAAGTGGCTATTATGGATCCGTAATTATGTGATGGCTTGATTGGTATAATGCATCACGGAGATGCATTAAGACCCCTTTTGCCAGAGCATGGCTCAATTTTTATTGATTGGAATTAACATCATCTATCCCATGATGTTTTTGTATTAATGTAACGTTTGTATTTCTTCACGTGTGAAGGGAAAAAAAAGGGACATTATACTGATTAATTTCAATTCGAATTTACACATATTCTAACGTTTTATATATTGTAAATACTTCAGGTTGTGTCAAAGGACGATTCAGATGGGTCGGAGGCTGATGTTAAACGATACATGAGTGAGAAGAAAGAAATCAACACAACTCTAACTGACAACATGCCAACAGTGCAGGCAGCCAGGCGATCCATCATAGGTAAATATGACTGTTTCCTCCATAACTGCTACCGGCCTACATATATTCGAGACATATTCTTTGAAAAAGGTGATTGAATTCATCTGCAATCAAGGATCGACCCATGGCAGCCTACGCCGACTGTGCAGGCTGACCTTGATTGAAGCCGTATGCTAGTGATCTATTTCCTTCATGTCGAAGGACCATTTTACCTCGATATTCACCCAGTTTTTAGACATAGAGGATATTTGGGTTTTTTTTCGGTGAAAGATCGAAATTTATTTCATCGAGTGAACATCATCGGTAATATTTCCACGAGTGGCGCAGCCACGAGTGAAAAATATTACCGATGATGTTCACGAGATAATGTTACCGATGATGTTCACGATTTTTATTTGTTTTTTTTTTTTCGGTGAAAGATCGAAATTTATTTCATCGAGTGAACATCATCGGTAATATTTTCACGAGTGGCGCAGCCACGAGTGAAAAATATTACCGATGATGTTCACGAGATAATATTACCGATGATGTTCACGATTTTTATTTATTTTTTTCGGTGAAAGATCGAAATTTATTTCATCGAGTGAACATCATCGGTAATATTTTCACGAGTGGCGCAGCCACGAGTGAAAAATATTACCGATGATGTTCACGAGATGAAATAAATTTCGATCTTTCACCGAAAAAAACAAATATTCTATTTATTTCATGCTTCTAACGCCTTTTTTTTTAGTCGAGACTTCCATAAAAAAAATGAGATCGGTATTCTCACTGGTCGTACCCGTGTAATATCGAAAAGTATTTTCACCGCTATTTCTCGATATCCTACCGAAAAGCATGAAATAATAAATGGATCCTATTATGTTGATATAATTATGATTATACCTAATAATGATTGTATCATGACGATGCATAAAACCCCTTTGTCTCGAAGTGCCGCTCCCTTTTTTTCCGTGAGAAAATGGAGTTCAGAAAGGAATAAACTTTTTTTTTTCTTCGACAAACAGAGGCTTTTAACATTGACAATAAACCTGTACGAAAAGCGAGACGATCTCTTTCAGGGTGGGGAATTACGTGCTTCTTTTTTTTTTAATACACTACATGGAAAATTAGTGGAATTTGACAAAATGCGCCGTGAATATTTTGACTATTTTTTTGTCTTTTGTGCTTAACCCTTTCCCAAACGACAAATTTTGGACTGGTCCAAATTGAAAGAGTTTGCAGACAACAATTTTAAATTTGATGAAAATGGCAGAAAGTTATCAAAAAGGGTAGAAAACACTGCGGGAAAAGGAGAAATTGCTCGTTATGAGCAATTTCTCCTTTTCCCACAGTGTTTTCAAAAGACTTGTACTGCAGACACGTGAAAACCAGGGCTTGTTTGAGAAAGGGTTAATTTTATTTATCGGACCATACATCATATGCCAGTGATTTTATGTCCGGATTAAATGATACCAAAATGGTGTAACAAAAGTTCACATGTGTAGCAAGACACGTTGTCTTGATATTCTTAAGCGATGAGTACAATACTAAAAAGTCTTTGACGGCCATTTTGCAAAGAGTGTGGTTGTATATGACAACATTATGTTAAGTTTGCTGCTGAAATACGATACATATCAGACCTCCAGATAAGAGGGATTGATGGTATTCTAAATCCATTATTTCGCTTCCAAACCCTGTGTTGTGGGTACTCATTAGAATCGTCTCGATGAGACGATTCTATTGAGTACCCATAACATAGGGTTTAGGGGACATTGATTAATATTTTCAATTTAGAAATCAAAATCACTCCAGCTATCTGGAGCTCTGTATTTACAGATCAACAGATAAAATCCAGCAAAGCTCAGTCGTAGATAATAGCAACAGTTGACGAATCATCATTGTTCAGTTCACATATTAGCCAAGCTTTGTCAAAAAGGATTAATGCATTCGCGATGCGTTTTTGTTAGACAAAAAAGATATGAAACAATTATGGGTCCACAAAGTCCATTTTTGTCTAACAACTGACTGGATCATGCGTGAGGCTGTTCCCTTGACTTACAGAAAATTTACCCGATGAATAGCAAAAAGTGTCGACTAAGGTCAGCCTGCCCGGACTGCGCAGGCTGATCTGGGTTGACACCTTTTGTCGATGCTGTAAATCCCCTTTTCACAGAGCTTGGATCATTCTTATACGTACTGAAAAACCAATCCCTGCAATACATCTTTTGAACTTGCTGTGCATATTTTAAAGGTTTTCCTCTCATCTTCATTTTCAGACAAAGAAAAAGAAATCTTTAATGGAATAATTCTCGGCGTGATCATCCTAGCAAGTGTCATCATTTTTGGAATTATCATCGTTTTTATCTACAAAAAGCGACAGAGTTTCCGGGACATAATCATCACCAAGACAGCGGTTGCCAAGAGCAACAGCTATAAATCGAATGTGGGCTGTAAGTTAATTTTTTTATTACTCCTTTTTTTAACCCTTAACCCGATTTTCCCAAATTTCAGACTTAACCATATTAAAACATTTGAGCCATGCTATGTGAAAAAGGGTATTAATGCATCTGCCGGAAAAAGTCGACCCAGGTCAGCCTGCGCAGTCCGGGCTGGCTGATCTTGGTCAAAAGATTTTGCTTTTGGTAAATTTTCTGCATTCCCAGAACCATTCTATCCCAGGATTCAATCGGTTGTTAGACAAAATGAATTCTATGGATCCATAATCGTGTAATGACTTGCTTGGTATAATGCATCACGAAGAGGCTTGAACCCATTACCGCACAATGCTGCCTTCTAACGACCCTTGGAAAGAAGCCTTTTGTAAACATTTTGTAAAAACATTATGGGAAAAGGAGAAAATGCTGGTAACCAGCATTTTCTCCTTTTCCCACAATGTTTTCTGCTCTATCAAAGAAAAAATTGCACCATTTGAGCCATATTGAAATTGTCGTCCGCAAATGCTTTCAATTTGGACAGGGCTAACATTTTGTCGTCTGGTAAAGGGTTAAACTCCCTTTTCCCAGGCCATGGCTCATGTGCATAGCATAGATTGAATTTCACCGGCTAAAAGCTAAATCTTGGCGTCTTTGATCTGTCTTCAGAAAGGCTCTGTATTTCTCTTTAACCTTTCTCGAATCGGTTCAGAAATTAACAACTTGATGCTAACCATTCAGTTCACTATCGTACAGATACGACTTTTTTAGATTCTGCGGTTGACCACTTTGGGACAAATTCTAGTACAAGGAGCAATCGATTGTTGAAAGTAAATGTCATTTTTCTCCTAATTATTTCCTCACTCGTGCAGGACAACATTTTTATTTCCGTCAAATCCTTTTATTCCGATAAAATGGTGATTTTTTGGTTTATTCTTAAAAGCCTGTAAAAAAAGGCTGAATTAGACCGTTGTGGCAAATTTACGAAGGAGCAATATGAACGTTGACCACAATATTTTTAGACTAACTATCGTAAGATCGCTTGTCTGTTGCCGTCGAGAGTGACTCGATCCAAATGTAAACAAAAAACCCTACAGTAACCAAATACTGCCCCCCAAAAAATAATTCTTTTTGTTAGAAATCGTAATTCTGATAAAATATAATAATTTACATGACCTACAAAATCTCCATAACTCCAATTTGAACGATGTCAACTCAAAAACTAAAGACTGTACAAGATGCCATCGATAATGGTACAAGATATTAGCATGCATGTAGATTAAGTCAGTAATCTATGCAAATCAATCTCACCTTTACTTATCCCAACGCAACCTTTTTTTTCAACCTCGAGGTTTTCACGAGTGTTTTAGGTCTAGTCAAGCTATGAGAGCGTCCAACCGATGAGAAAGTGAAAAAAAAAACATGGAAAGTTCATCTTAAAGTGAACTCTTGAAATTATTCAACGCCAGGTCATCCAATTTATATTTTGTTTATTTGATATTTTCAATTAAAGATCAAGATGCAGATTTTTCTTCATAGTATTTCCTATTGTGAAAAGTAAATGGCAGTGACCAGTGGGTAAAGAAGTCACAGGATCGAACCGAATCCGACTTAATAACCGCATTGGACAGGGCTTAACCGGATTGGACCTGATGGAACCGGATCGCATTTAATAGTCAGATTTAGACTTTTTTTTTTCAATCTTGTATGGACCAACCAAGTTTTATGTTTACCAAGGCTGCTAATTCCACATTCGCAAGTCTGTCAGTACTCTCAGTACTTTACTAAGTGATTCTACAATTTTTTGTGGCATTTGTTGAAGACAATGCCACTATTAGTTCAATATGGTATTTTGAAAATCATGTATCGTAGTTTGTGCAAAACCGTAGAAAGTAAACCCAATTAGATTCATTTTTTCTAGGACAAATAAGTGTTTCAACAGCACTCAGATTTATAATTAACAACGGAGTATTAAAATAAACTGGATTAGGGCATCGATCATCATACCAGGAATACATTTTTTTTTTTTTACATTTCCGCTACGGCCTTCTGTTGGCGCAATAATACATACCTTTGTCTCCTGACCGTGTTCGTCCCGAAGCCAGTTCGTCCCTGGGCTTGTTCGAACTTTGGCTTGTTCGTCCCACATTATTGTTTGTTTATTTTTCAAATTATTATTTCCACACAATAGCTCCCTTGACAAATGCCACACCAGTGTTTTCAACGCTTTATATTGAATTTGGATCTGTTTTATGCTTTTAAAATCAGTTTCTGATTGCCTTGTTTTCTACTCTAAATTTTTGTTCATCGATCATTTGTAAAGCCGCTCATATATGGCCCGTTCTCTGTGAAAAGGGGCTTAACGAATCTGCGAAAAGTATCGATCCAGGTCAGCCTGCGCGGAACGCGCAGGCTGACCTGGTCCGAAACTTTTCGCTATTTGTCAATTTTCTATATGTCAAAGGACCAGTCCACCTCATGATTTAGACAGTTGTTCGATAAAACGGATTTTAAAGATCCATAATAAAATGGTTGGTATCATAGATCACAGCGATACATTAAGCCCCCTTTTGCCAGAGCAAGTATGCATTAATAATATAAGCAGCGCTCTAGGAAAAGGGGTTTAAATATATTTTCGAAAGGCATTCTACCAGGCAAGTTGTCACATAATATGTATGCGTTTTACCTTAACTCTTTACCAAACGACAAAATTTTAGACTGTTCCAAATTGAAAGCATTTGCAGACGACAAAATAAATGTGCCTCAAAATGTGAAATTTGTTTTGGGATGGTTAGAAAACATTGTGGGAAAAGGAGAAAATGCTGGTTACCAGCATTTTCTCCTTTTCCCACAATGTTTTCAAAAGGCGTCTTTTTCAGGGTCGTTAAAACTCGTGATCGTGTGCTAAAGGGTTAAATCTGCTCGTCAAAAGATAGAATGGTCCTTTGACATGTAGAAAGTTAACCAATAGCAGAAGGTTTCGACCTAGATACCGGTATGGGTCGGTACTTTTTCGCAGATGCACAAAACTCCTCTTTCACAGATCGTAATTCATATACACAGATTTGTGCTCATTGGGCGAAAGATCTGCATTCTAACCCTTATGCTGCTGAATAAAGTGAAAAAAAAACAACACTAAAATATTGTGAATTTATTGTAATTTCTGTCGAAAAAATTTCATATTACCAGACAGTGTAGATTCAAGATTAGATTGCACGATCTGAGTAGTCTGATCTTGGTAGACATTGTCCGTAAAAGCGCATCGACCCGCGTGTAGCAGCCAGAAAACCTGAATAGACCTATAGAGACTTCAATCGTATACAGGTACCACCCCGCGAAAGAAAGGCAACGAAAAAGTCATTGCCTATAACGGGCAACTGCCTCATTTTGGCTAATTATAATTCATGTCACTAAAAAAAAAAGACAAATATTTTTCTTTCTCGCAAATGAGTCTATTGTTTTCAAAACTTCTGCTTGTACTTTTTTTGTATTTGAAGTTATCATTAACTCTTTCACTACCAACTCAAAATAATCGATTTTTTTTTCGAGGTCTAAAACTATATTTCCACTGCCATTGAAGATGGCTTTGGTCATAGTCCAGCATCTGGAAGTGGATGGTGTAGATCAAAGATCAGACTGCACAAAAGGTGAAGTCTGATCTTGATCTACACAATCCGCAAAAGCTACTTAAGTCGTTATTGGTTGTGAAAGAGTTAATGGGTTTTAGCATTTCAAATCTCCGCACGCTGGCGGGAGCTTCTCTGCTGTTGCTTGCCATGACGTCAAAGGGATATCAGAAGGTGCGGGTTGCTATCACTGTAAACTATCGTAGATTCCTTTTCCTTGATGATGTTATAATCTCTATAATAATACTTTGAATCAGAAACCCTTATCACGTCGTGGACGTTCTTCATAGTTACGTATACTTACTTAAGATAGTAGTTGAAACACTGTGGTAAATAGAAGAAATGCTTGAAACGATGCATGATATTTTTATGAATCTCTCGGGATCAAAAACCCTATTTATAGATTACATGTGTTTTTTTTTTTCTAGTTTTCTTCTACAAAATATAATCTACAATATGGTGACGGCTTATGGCGGGAAAAGGTCGAAATATAATAAGATCTGGGTTCGAGTTCACTAACCATTCTTAAAAATACTCTTAGTCTTATACTGAATAATTTTCTAAATTTGAAAGTAACACAACTTCTGATTGGCTAAACCATTTGCTTTTGCCAGTCAGAAGTTATGTTACTTTCAAATCTAGAAAATTCTGGAGAATTAGACAAGGAATACTCTTCAAAATGGTTAGTGAATACGGACCCTGTTCATGCTTGATAATTATCAAAAGATCTTTCCTCACTTGATCCACAGGGTTTTTCGTGGGAGTGTCCTTGGGCAAGACACTTCAGAACCCTAGCCTTGTACTGGCGAAACCCTGGAACTACATGAATATGTGAGCTGTCGCCGTGATATGACTGAAGTATTGTTGAAGGCGGCATAAAACAACATTCACTTAATCTTTTAAACTATACCACGCTTACATATCAAATATCACTTTATCACGTCATGATAGCCGGTGTTAGGCCGTAACAAACCTTTTATGTTTCATCATGAGTTCACCATTATCATAATAATAATCATTAGGATCATCAGTGTTATCGTCATCATGATATCGTTGTCGTCATATTCGTCGAACGTTATAGAAAAAATATTACTCATTCTCAATAAGAGGGTGCACAGACGGGTATAAAAAACACGAAAATCAGTGTCATATTATTGCTTTACTGTATTGAAATTTTCAAACTTTAACCTTCTGTCGTTGAGAAAAATAGATGATCGTTATCAAGAAACGATAGTATTGATTCCAATTTTGACTTCTAAATAAACACACCGGAAGCACTTTTTTCTGATAACCCTTAAGCTGCTAATCGCGACCCACTGACCTTTTGCGGACAGTGTAGATCAAGATCAGACTGCACAGAACGTGCGGTCTGATCTTTGATCTACACTGTCCGATACGGTATTTTCTTTCCGGTGAAATCAACTTTTAAACCGCAATGTTTGGGTTTTTAGTATTGAGTAGAAAATTGCGTTTCATTTATTCAGCAGCTTAAGTGTTAAAAATAATCCGTTACTGTAACTTTACTGTTCATTATGAAGCTTGCACACGAAATGAAACAGGCGAAATCCTTAAAAAAATCAGCATGTCACTTGCATAAAGTATGCCAGATTTCAAAGTTACTGTTGAACGGTACTCATATCATGTGAACAACTTTAAATTTCTGTTACAAACTGACCAGTTTTGCGTAACAGCGTTCTATATTTTGACTTAGAAAATAATACATTTTAATGAAAGCTGTTCATTTAGATAGTCTTTAAGAATTTCGGTGCCAAGGATACTTTCCTTATCAGAAGGAACTATCTAAACATACAAAATGTTATTACTAGACTTTAGCTCATACACCCCTCAAAGAATCTCTGTTGCTAGAATAAAAGATCACTAAAACCAAAAGGTTTGCAAATTTTCCGTTATGAAGTCATTCCTTGTAATACATTACCTTATTAATAACATGGGGCTTTTGGCCTGTTGGGCAATTGCCCCTGGGGGCTTTCGTCCATGTGGCTTTTTTTTCCGTGGGACTTTTGTTCTTTGGAACTGTTGCACTGTGGGGCTTCTGTCTTACACCCCTTGGGTTATTTGCGACCTGCCCCTATTATTTTGGTTTTTATAAAGGATACATAGGTACCGATAGTTGGACACAACCGGTATTGCCGAGTTTATCCCGTACGTCGAGATAAGCCCCAGCGACATTGAATGCACCTATTTATTGAGAATGAGTGAATATGGCAGATCCCCGGTAACTCGGTGATAAAAAGGGCTTGTACTTCAGGATTACAGTGGCTTGTAAGCTGCCATGTAATCCAGAGGCCAGATAGGAAAGAGCGTCAATATGACGCCGATTTTCAACAGGTTTACTGATGTTAGATTTAGGACTTTGTGTACCTACGAGCGTAGATTTTATTAGCTCCCCAGGCATAGGGTGTATGTCTTTGTATGTACAACGATGACCAGTTTAATACGATAGCGGCTCTATCTAGGGTGGGCAGGGGAAAGTAGAATGCGTACAGCACATGCGTATCCAGAATATTTCGTTCCGGTCAGAACGATCACAGTAAGAGAAAATGCTTTGCAAATCCGCTTAAAACACACAGCTTTGTTGCTGGTAGAACCTCCGTACTACCCATGTCAAGTACTTTTGTAAAAATCAATGAAAGTTTTCTAAAATTTCAAATAGATCTATAACGATATATCTAAACTGTTTTTAATCCTTGCTATTATTTCTCTATGACTTAATGGCATATTTGGCCCTTCCCCATCGCATAGGAAAACCCAATATAAATGGGCAATCACTAAAGACGAAGATATTCAAATTTCAAAGATTCCTTTTTTCAATTTTTATTGTCAGGCTACGTATATCTCATAACAATATCGGACAGTGTAAATCGGAGATCAGAATGCGCAGAAGACACTGTCTACGAAAGCAGAAATGTTAATATTTAAAACGCAAAGGGTTAACAGCAGGTTGTCCTGTTACCTGAGTTTGATGATATAAGTTCATTTACCGAAAGAGGTAAGATGGTCTTTTGTTGCTTAGCAACCCAGACGAAAACAATCAATTGTTGTTTTACTCCCGGTGTTTTGATAAGATAATACTCTTTCTACAGGAACACATTGTTACAAGGGATAACAATAATTCTAATAATAACTGAATTGTATAAGCGTTAGGATTAGTTCATCTGAAAAGTCCAAGAACTAAGTCTTAAGTCTTTAAAGGTGCGTTAGTATCACATATTGTAAATAAGCTATGCTCTGGCAAAAGGGGGCTTAATGCATCTCCGTAATGCATTATACCCAGCAAGCTATCACATGATTAGGGATCCATAAAATCCATTTTGTCTAACAACCAACTGTATCATAATGTAGAATGGTCCTTTGACATAGAAAAAAAAAACTGACCATTAGCGAAAAGTTTCGACCCAGGTCAGCCTGCGCGGACTGCGTAGGCTGACCTGGGTCGATATTTTCGCAGATGCATAAAGCCCCCTTTTCACAGAGCATGGCTCAAACTTACTATTCGCATTTCTTGCCAAAATATTGTTTTTGACGCCTCTTTGCTACAAAATTGGAGTTTTTATCGAGCATTTTACCATGGTAACAAGTACCTGTTTTCACGAATTATTAGCATTCAAATCCCCCCCTACAAAATGTTTGTTAATATAACCTTTCCTGGGCTAAAATAAAAATGAGAAGAATATATTATGTTGACCAGAAATTAGCAAGGATGACTGGCATTAAAAGAAGTCATACCAAGGAATTGTTGGGCCATTTCTACATGACCTAAGGGTGAAAGCGTTAGATTTGAAATCAAGAAATCCAAGTTCGAATCTAGTTCGGGGCGATGGTCACGGTGGTTTCTTCTTGGTAGCACAGTGCAGAGCCCGATGGCTGGGTAAAGAGTTAAAAGAAACACTTCATTTTTTTCAAACGAAAAAAATGATTAGAAATTATTTCAAATTTGAATTTAACTGGTAATTTCATATATTGGTATCCATGAGTTTAGGCGGGTGAATGGTGGTATTTTAACCCATAGGCTGCTGAACAGGACCCAGTTACCTTTTACGGACAGTATAGATCAAGATCAGACTGCACAAAACGTGCAGTCTGATCTTGAACCTACACTGTCCGATCAAGAGATATTTTTCTCCGAGAAATAACTTTGAAACAGGGTTTTTACTATCGGCTTAAAAGTTTCATTTCACTTATTTAGCAGGGTAAGAGTTAAACCTTTACCACACAATTCCGACTTTTAACGATCCCGAGAAAGAGGCCTTTTGAAAACATTGTGGGAAAAGAAGAAAATGCTGGTTACCAGCATTTTCTTTTTTTCCCACAATGTTTTCTACCCTTTAAGAGACAAATGTTATGTTTTGAGCTACATTTAAAATGTCGTCTGCAAATGCTCTCAATTTGGACTAGTCTCCATTTTCGTCGTGTGGTAAAGAGTTAAGCGAGTTTAAGTGTCGTACATCCTCCGCCTTCCTTCCTCCTCCTGCTCCTCATCATCATCAGCATCATCATTGTCATTACCATTATTAGGTCGTTAATACTAATACTACAGATCTATTTTCGTCATTCTCGTAATGAAATCTACTCTATGTGTTGCTGTTTGTGTGTTTTTCATGGCAGAAATAATTTGGCTTGAAACTCCATGAAGATAATTGAAATGATAAAAGCTGTCTTATTTGATGAATTTCCGTCTCTTATTCCAACATTTCGAAAGTTCAACGGGTATAAACTCTTGAAATACGGGAGAATATCGATAATTCGTCCACTACTAGAAATTACTTCGAGTTATCAGTGTATTCAGCCGATAGAAAGATAATCGAAAACTTGAATATTGATCACGAAAAGAAAACGATCACATTTTATGGGGTTTTTTTTTGTGATTTACGGCCATGACTTTTTGTCTGTCTGTCTGCCAGTCTGTCTGTCTGTCTGTTAGAATAATAGTGCAGCAGCAGTTATTACTGTTCGGACGGGCAATTAAACTCCCTGCTTCAAGATATTTGAAAGAATAAAAAGCAGCCGTCAACTAAGAAAGAGAGGGAAGTACTGTCAAAAGAAAGATTGTAACCCCAAATGTCCACAAGCCATTTTTACCCTTTTTCAGGGTCTGTTTTAAATATCCTTTCTTTCATCAATTAAATCAATTTTTACACATGTTTTTTACTCGCAAATCCAAAGATGGTTCGATTTTAAATGTAGGAATAAAGTAACTGGTAAGCCAGTCAGTGGTTCGAAGAAAATGGTGACCTTAATAATGGTAAATTTAAAAAAAATCTAGGAAAATATGGTGCACTGGCTGTCGTGATATGATTCAAAAATACTGCTGAAATCGGCTTAACCCTTTCCCAAACAACAAATTTTGGACTGGTCCAAATTGAAAGAGTTTGCAGATGACAATTTTAAATTTGATGAAAATGGCAGAAAGGCCTCAAAAAGGGTAGAAAACACTGTGGAAAAAGGAGAAATTGCTTGTTACGAACAATTTCTCCTTTTCCCACAGTGTTTTCAAAAGACTTGTACTGCAGACACGTGAAAACCAGGGCTTGTTTGGGAAAGGGTTAAGCATTACAAAATCAAATAAAAAGCCAAAAAGGACATGAAAAAAAGCATTGTCACGTGACAAAAAAATCAGTTTGAAATATGTTGGCTGCTGTAACTCTTTCAGCGCCAAATATATAAACTGGAGTTCTTTTGACGGCTGAAAATAGTATCCACTGAAGTCAAGACAGATTTTTTTGGAAGATTTTACTTAACAAAGGGACGGCATAGATCCAAGATCAGACTGCACGTTTCTGTGCAGTCTGATCTTGATCTATGACGTCCGCAAAAGGCCCGGTTTTTCGCCTTTGGCGCTGAAAGGGTTTTAAAAAAATAAAGAAAGGACCAAAAGTTATTTGGTGCTTTTTCTGCGTAGTACAAGTTTCCAAGTACGAAATCATTTGCTATAAAGAAACAGGTACACCCTGAAAACTACTCAAAATTGTAAACCTGTTGCCAACTTCGATTATTTATTTACTTATTTACCTATTTATCTATCAATAGTATTATTTCCACCAAAATTAGTTTATATTAACTGACGTCTATGATACTTTGATAGAGATAGATAGGGTAAACATAAAACATTTGAGCTATGCTCTGTGAAGAGGGAACTTAATGCATTTCCGTGATACATTTTACCAAGTCAGTCATCACATAATTATGGATCCAAAATAGCCACTTTTTTTAACAACCGTACTGAATCATGAGTTTGAATGGTCCTTGGACATACAGAAAATTGACCAATAGCGAAAAGTTTCGGCCCAGGTCAGCCTGCGCGGACTGCGCAGGTTGACCTGGGTCAATACTTTTGGCAGATGCATGAAGCTCTCTTTTCACAGAGCTTGGCTCGTTTGTATTGTGTGTAATCGTTCAGAAAGATGGGGTTTTGTTTGCATAATGTTTTTGCAATGGTTCATTCAGTGCATGCTTTGGGTAAATTCAAGAAAAGAAAATGCCAAATGCTTGGAATTAATCATCAGGGCCCTAAATAAACAATAAAAATTTAGACTAATCCATATTGAAAGAATTATTAGCAAATGTGGCTCAAGTGATGGAATCCGTATGTTAAAGAGTAGAAAATATTGTTGCAGAAGGAGAAAAATTCTAGTTACCATCTAAATTTATAGTAAAACACCGATGCAAAACGGATTTTCTTCCCAAACGCACTGGATAACTGGAAGGTTACATTTCGTGATAAATACGCTATGCTGGCGTTTAAATAACGCTACGTTCCACTTGCAGCTGGGAAGTCCGTCTATTTTTTATGCCGACAGAGATGACGTCATCGAATCTATTCGAATACGATATCACGTGACCTTCATTAATTTTGTTATGTAGCATGTGGTATTCCCAAGAGCCATTGAAAAAATTCTGGTTCGAAGTCTAAAAATACGTATCACATTAAGTAATTATCATTTTAAATAAAAAATCATATTTCTTATTTATTTCTTATTTATTGGTAGTTCGAAAACGTTTGGCATACTAAATTCAGTGATAAAACATTTGTGAAGTTTGATATGATTTTAAAAATCTAAATAGTCCTTTTTATGGCGTTGCTAAGGGCGACTCAAGAACCTTTTGCGGACAGTGCAGATCAAGATCAGACTGCACATTCTGTGCAGTCTGATCTTGCATCTACACTATCCGATAGGGAAATATCCCCCCCCCCCCCCAAAAAAAAAAAAAACCTCTGAACTAGCGAAATTTCCGTTTTTACAATCAGCTTGAAAGTTTCATTTCACTTAAGCCAGGGTTACACCAGAACCGAATTCTGCCGAATAAATTCGGACCGATTCTGCCCGAATATGGGCTGAATCGGATGGATTCGGTTGATTCGGAACTTATTCGTTTCTGATTCGGGGAGCTTCCTGAATCAGAGACGAATAGGTCCCGATTAGGTCCCGAATTAAGCAGAATCGCCAAGAATTGACCCGAATCGATTTTGGGCATCCCGAATAAAGTCGAATGGCAATCCGAATAGAGGCCAGAATCTAGCCAAATGTGACCAGAATTGAGCCCAATATGGCCCGAATTCCCCGATTACACCAGAATAATGACCCGAATGTCGACCCGAATTTACTTTTAGGCATGGCAAAAACAAAGATCTTATCTCTTTGTATGCTACAGGAACAATGAGGCAGAGATATCCCTGCACAATCTGTCTACATTCGCAGGGCTATTCGGGTTATTCTGGCCCCTCATTCGGAGCTATTCGTCTGCTATTCGGCTGTATTCTGACCTATTTGGCTTTATTCGCCTGTATTCTGCTCTATATTCGGATGGCGTTTCGGATGGATTCTGGGAGCTATTCGGGGCATTCCGGGCAGATTCGGCTCTATTCGTGTTAGTCGGGTCGATTTGGCTAGACGATTCGATCGTTCCACCCCATACGATACGAATAACACCGAATCTGCCTAGAACGCCCCGAATGCCTCCCCGAATCCGGCCGAATCCGGCCGAATTCCATCCGAATATGGCCCGAATATAGCCCGAATGAAATTTGTCGGGGCCACATTCGGGACCTTTTTTTAGGGTATTCGGCTGATTTTGAACATTTCAAAACAAGCCGAATCCCTCCACGAATGTTTCAGAATCCCTGCCGAATTTTCACCCATTCGTGTAGGGAGAGCAGAATGCTCCCGAATCCACCCGAATTAAAAAAATCGGGTGGATTCGCAGCTGATTCGGTTCCGGTGTAACCGAGGCTTTATATAGCGCGTTGGGGTTAACACTTTTTCTCTGTTACATGAATGTCAAGTTGTACTGGTTTTCGATTTCGAAAATTGAATGCGGTAATACTTGCGGTTTTTTGGGATGAGTGAATCTGATTAACCCTTTCCCAAACAACAAATTTTGGACTGGTCCAAATTGAAAGAGTTTGCAGACAACAATTTTAAATTTGATGAAAATGGCAGAAAGGCCTCAAAAAGGGTAGAAAACACTGTGGGAAAAGGAGAAATTGCTCGTTACGAGCAATTTCTCCTTTTCCCACAGTGTTTTCAAAAGACTTGTACTGCAGACACGTGAAAACCAGGGCTTGTTTGGGAAAGGGTTAAAAAAAAAACAGATTTAAACGCTGTAGCTTTGATTGTGTGAAGTGGTTCTCCTACTTGCATTTGTTTTGTTTTATCTTGGTTCCATCCCAGGTACTGTTTTCTGTTCACTTATCTCTTCTGCAATGTCCCCATCATCCTTGTCGTTATTGTCAGCAACAAAAATATGAATATTAATCCTTACCCTGCTAAATAACTAATATAAAAATTTTCAAGCCGATAGTAAAGACCCGAATAATGCTATTTCAAGCTTATCTTTTGGTGAAAAATATCTCCTTATTGGACAGTGTAGATCAAAGATCAGACTGCACATTTTGTGCAGTCTGATCTTGATCTACACTGTTCGCAAAAGGTCAGTGATTCGCGCTTAGCAGCCTAGGGGTTAATATATGATGGATTATAAAAAAAAAAGAAACCTGTATTAAAACTGGTTTTGAGTAAATAAGGTCACACTCTCCCTCTCATTTTACATGCAAAGTATATTTTTAACATTTAGAGCGCTCAATGAATGAAATAGACCAAATCAATTAGAAAAAAGCAGCCCAAAGTATTCAAGTTTCAGGGTTGTGTTGACCCAGATACGTTACAAAGTACCGAACTGTACAGATCCAAGATAAAATCTGCATGTTCTGTGCAGTCTGATCATAATCTACATTGTCCTTAAAAGCGATAGATATTGTGCTTAGAAACAAGGCGTTAAAAGTTCCGTGATCTATGTGGAGACCTAGAATTGATTTAAATTTATTCACTTAAATGAATTGAAATCGACTTTTATCTGTCTACATGGGATCGTCTTGCCGATAATTTGGCTTCCTTCCTTACTGTTATCGCTCTGTAATGTGGAATCAGTGCATGAACTTTTAAACTTTTTCATCACAACTGAAATAGCTTTTACGAATTTTTTGTAGATCAAGATCCTCACCACAGTCCGTGCGGTCTGAACTTGGACGTAAACTGTCCGGGATGTTTTTATATTTCCAACCAAATCGGTCATTTAATTGCAATATAAAGGTCTGTTCATGAGGAATCATACTTATTTACATTTAGACCTTTACCAATCAACAACGTGTTTTAACAATCCTGATTTAAAAAAAAAAAACTTTGGAAAACACTTTCGGAAAAGGAAAAAATGCTGGTAATCACCATTTTCTCCTTTTCCCGCGATCATTACTGCTCCTTTACTGCCAAATCTCATGATTGCAGCCAAATTTGATTGTTGTGTGCAAATGCTTTCAGAAAAGTCTTTTAACCCTTTACCACATAATCCCGAGTTTTAACGACCCTAAAACAGATGACATTTGAAAACATTGTGGGAAAAAGGAGAAAATGCTGTTAACCAGCATTTCTCCTTTTCCCACAATGTTTCCTACCCTATCAGAGACAGAAATTATCATTTTGGCAACATTTAATTTGTCGTCTGCAAATGCTTTGAATTTGGTCTAGTCCAAAACTTTGTCGGTTGGTAAAGACCTAATCTATTTAGTGAAATAAGGATGAACGTTTTTCGTCAACAAGGAAAAGCCAGCTGCTATACCCTCACTGCCTCATCGGCATGATTTTCTCCACAAAAATCTGTCAGAGTAGTTGTGTAACACTGCAAGTTCCGTGCGGTCTGATATTGATCTATCCTTTTGAAAACGCTAGGCTGAGTAATTGGTTAGCGTATTTGACTCGTGACCTGGTGGCTGCAGGTTCGATACCCGGTTGAGACAAACTTTCTTTCCAGCGATTTTTGCCTCTCACCTCTGATGCATGTGAGAAAAATAGTAGGTTGGAAAGAAAGTTGTGTTAGTACTGGTGTGAGAAAGCCAAGAAACACATGCATAGATGCACTGACTGCCGTGATATGACCTCAGCTGTCAAAACGGCGTTAAACGCTAATAAAACCAAATAAAAACCCTTTGAAAAATGCATCTAAAACCTCAAAAGGGTCAAAGACAGATTTCAGTCAAGTTTGACATTTATAGTTTATGAGAAAGGCCAAGTCTTATCTTCTATTCCCTAAAATGAGGCCAGCCGTACAGGTGGTCTTTGAACACTCAGCTTCACACGCCTTTCTTTTTTTGTTATTTTTAAATCTTAGCAGTATCGTTGCCATGAAAGAAATAACTTTTTATAGACGACGCAGATTATGAGATATAGATCAGACTATATAGAACGCCAGTTTGATCCTAGGTCTCCACCGTCCAGTATTTATTCTAAATCATGACCAAAAGATCCCTTATATTGCCTTGGAGTAGTATTTAATCCCGTCCAAACAGGACGGTTAATTCTCTGGCAGCGAAGTTATAAACGTTTGTTAGTATTTGTAGTAACATAAAAAGCATCATCATTATCATCAGTTTTTACACTGTTGTATGCAGAGGACAACAACTTCAAGATTTTTAGGATATCTTACTTATTCGTGCGGTCTGAATGCAGCAGCTATTCTGAAGAACATTACTAGTCACAAGAATTTTCTAAATTTGAAAGTAAAGCAACTTCTGATTGGCTAAACCGTATGGTTTAGCCAATCAGAAGTCGCGTTACTTTCTTACTCTAGAAAAGACTTAGAATGAAATGAAGAATGGTTGGTAAATAGGAGCCTGGACAGTCTTATTCCAAAATCAGATCGTTAAAAGTCTTATCTACAGCCCGCCGTAGGCAGATTAATTTTGAACATCGACAGCACTAGAATTCTCAAATCGAAGGCAGTGTATTTTCGACGGACTTCCAAGGCGTTTCTATAGAACGTCTGGCATACGAAGTTCGGTCTTTACACCTGACGCGGTATTCGCGTTATCGTTTTATGATCTTGTAAAATCCGTGAGGATTTATGGTCGTCTGACCTATATTGTCTTGAGAAAATGGGGTCATGTTGATGATAATGATGATGATACGAGTCAGGAAAATGTGGCACTCATCTGCCTGAATTTATGTCAGTTCTGGTCTGATTGTTAACTTGTTATCCTTTACCATTCCTGTGTTTTATCGATCCTGGGTAAGAGGACTTTGGAAAACATCGTTGGAAAAGGAGAAAATACTGGTAACCAGCATTTTCTCCTTTTCCCACAATTTTTTCCACCCTTTCAGAGGCAAACTTTATAAAATGAGACACATTTGATTTGTTGCCCTCAACAGCTTTTGATTTGGTCGAGTATAAAATTTTGTTGTTTGGTTAAAAGTTAAACATGCTAAAGAAAGTCATTAAATATTTATAGCCATTAGTAAAACTCCAAAATAATGCGATTTCAAAGGTCTTATTCTGAAAAAAATGTTCAAATTTTGAAAGTAATACAACTGTATTCTTAACACTTAAGCTGCTGAATAAATGAAACGCAAACTTCTACTCAATATTAAAAGCCGAAACATTGCGGTTTCAAAGTTAATTCCACCGGATAGAAAATACCGTATCGGACAGTGTAGATCAAAGATCAGACTGCACGTTCTGTGCAGTCTGATCTTGATCTACACTGTTCGCAAAAGGTCAGTGGGTCCCGATTAGCAGCTTAAGGGTTAAGAATTCTTAAGGATGGTTGGTGAACCAAGACCTAGACTGCACTTTCCTAACCTGCCTAAACGTTCCGCCTCTCTCTCTCTCTCTCTCTCTCTGTCTTTCTCCCTCTCTCTCTCTCTTTTTCTTTCCCTGTTTCTGTCTCTCTGTAAGGAACACACTCACAGACAGATGATTTTAAGAAAATTCAGGTCATAAAAATGTCTGTCTCTGTCCAATTCGGGTTCATAATTTGACGATAAATAATCCTTACGCTTGCCTGCGTGAAGGTTACAAAGTTCAGCCTGCAAAAGTGGCAGTTTTACACCCTGTGTACTCCAGAAACAAGCCTCCGTATGATAAACCACTTCCGGTTGATTAAGCGCTATCGAACCAAGCAATTACCAAATAAGAATCTTACTTTCATCTCAACAAAAATGTTCAGTGTAAACCATTTACTACAAACAAACCAGGTAACCAGTTTAACCAGTTTCAATTTGCACGTATCTCTAGCAATATACGCCTGAACGTTTGCAGACTATTTCATTTTCTAAACTCTTTACCAGACGACAAAATTTACAATTCATTTATATACATGTACATTTGGAACCATTTGCAAAAGATAAATTAACCCTTAAGCTGCTAAATAAGTGAAATGAAACTTAAATGCCGATTGTAAAAACCCAAATTTTGCTATTTCAAAGGTATATCTCTATATCAGACAGTGTAGATCCAAGATCAGACTGCACGTTCTGTGCAGTCTGATCTTGATCTACACTGTCCGCCAAAGGTCCCTGAGTCGCGCTTACCAGGGTCAAGTACATCTTAAATGAGGTTCGTGAAGCGTGAAGTTGGCAGCCGAGTAGCCGAGCAGCCTAAGCAGCCTAATTTTTTTTTTTTATTTCTTAATGATTGTTATATTGACCTGAAGTTTTATATAGGACCGTTTACAACCATTGAAACTAAATTTCAAGAGATATTATCCCGATATTAAGTTGCCTCGGATAATTCAATTTCTTAAACTTATTTCGACAATGATGTCGCTAAACAAGGTTTGCATGTATCAAAATAATCTTTACAACGATTGGAACGTAAAAGTTAAAAAAAAGTCTTGGTTGTTGTCAATTTAGGCTGCTGGCAGTCTAGCAGCCTTGCAGCGTGAAGTTGGCAACAGACTGCCAGCAGCCTAAATTGACAACAACTCAAAACTTTTTTAACTTTTACGTTCCAATCCTTGTAAAGATAATTTTGACCTTCTTAAATGATGGTTTTGTCTTTGAATGGATAGAAAACGTCATGAGATAACGAGAAAATGCTTGTTACCTACATTTCTATCCCCCGTCCCGCTCTACTCCATTATTTCTTAAAGCTCGTGCTGGATAAGTAAAGGATTAACTCCTATACTGTAGAACTCAATCATTACGGCTTTTGGATAGCACAGAACACGATTTCGTGGCAAACATAGGAACTTTTTGGTCATCATTTCGAATGAAGTAGCGGGCAGTGTATGTCAAAGAGTAGACAGTGCGTTCTGTTTTAATGTATTTCAGTGACACAGGGTCCATATTCACCAACCATTCTTAAAAATATTCTTTGCTCAAATTCTCAAGAATTTTCTAGAATTGAAAGTAGTGCAACTTCTGATTGGCTAAACCAAATGGTTTAACCAATCAGAAGTTGTGTTACTTTCAAATTTAGAAAAATCCTCAGCATAGGACAAAGAATATTCCAAAGAATGGTTGGTGAGTACGAACCCTGTTTGTCTGGAACCGAACAAGCCAAATAATGAACTTCTAAGTGCGACTGCAGCCGAGCATTGGCACCCGCAATATTCCAGAATTTCTCTTTCTGAAAAAAAAAATCATTTTGCTCATTTGGCATTGTAGAGGTTAATTGAAAACATGTTCATTACGTGTTGGAGGGGGGAGTCATTAAAATTAATTACGTATGTTCTATAGCGAGGGATATTTTATTAATTATTTGTATTGGTACGCGGATACCTGATTTTGTAACTGTTCCAACAAAATAAGCCAAAAGTTATTTGGTTTTAGTTATTACTATAGATTACATTCGAAGAAGAATTAGTATCGTATCTTTTACATGTAGTTACTGCGTTGACTTTATACCAATCTACGGAATTTTACATAATTTCAAAGCATTTGCAAGCAATCACTAAATCAAATGTTTCTCAAATGATAGGATTTTGTCTTCGAAAGGGCAGAAAACATCGTGGGAAGAAGAGAAATGCTGGTTAACAGCATTTTCCCTTCAAAGCCGCCCCCCCCCCCCCCCCCAATGTTTTCAAAATGTTTTATTCTTCCGCATTGAAAATTAAACAAGAATGATCTACACTTCTTTGCACAGATAAATCACAGAAGCGAACGTAATTTAACCCTTAGACTCCTAAACGCGACTTAATTACCTTTTGCGCACAGAGTAGATTCAGATCAGACTGCACAGATCGTGCAATCTGATCTACACTGTCCAATAAGGAGATTTTTTTCCCCAAAAAATACCTTTGAAAGAGCAAAATTTTGTTTTTTACCATCGGCTTGAAATTTTCGTTCCGCTTGTTTAGCAGGTTAAGGGTTAAAGAAATGAATGGTCTACCGTGAAGGGTTGTAAGTAAATGATGTGCAACAAAATGTGTCTGTTTTAATCTAGAGGACAATTTCATTCAGTTGTCTCATACACTAAATGCTAGGACGACTGGCAGAAACATTTAAAATCATAGGGTTTAGTTCCATTCATGCAAAGGTAACTTTACAAACAGTTAAACTACTTATTTAATTGGACTTGTATGCACAGTCTTTGAGGTGTATCTGTTTGTTTGTTTGTGTGGTATTAACGCCGCTTTCAATATTATTCCAGTTCTATCTTGGCGGCCAGTGCACCTATCCATGCTTTCATGGAATTTCCTTTGCCAGTACCTTGCCCATTTTATTCTTAACAAACCAATGGTTGCTTTCCCCAAATAACCATCGTCGAAACGATGATCAGCGGTGAGAGAGGAATGAATAAATCCTCTCGCACTTTCATCAATTCTCGGAGAGAAACTGGCCGAGCTGGGGATTCGAACCGGCGGCCCTTGTATCAAGTTCTGTGCGCTAGCGACTGCGCAACCTTGCACGGCCTTGCCGTATCTATACATGCATAAAACCATTTCCAGTCCATCACTCATGCGACTGATTGTATCTCAATTCCTGTGCCTCTTCAATATCTTGACTTCATTTTGCGCAGAGATTTAATCAGACATGTGCGCTCAACTAACGCTATCTTCTGGATTATTTTAGCTGATAAGCCTATTAGACTGATAGCCGTTATGGGCGATAGCATCAAAGTAGATCTGCTTTTGAATTATAAATATGAAATGGGATGTTCTTATACAAGGAGCCCCTTTTTTTAATACATAAAAAGAAAACAACGCTTAGGATTTGATTAGAGTCCACTAAATGAGCCATGCTCTAACAAAAGGGGGCTTAATGCATCTCTATAATGCATTACACCAAGCAAGACATTACATAATTATGGATCCATGAATCCTGAGGTAGAGTGGTCCTTTGACATGCAGAAAATTGACCAATAGGAAAAAGTTTCGACTCAGGTCAGCCTACGCAGATTGCGCAGGCTGACCTGGGTCGATACTTTGTGCAGATGCATTAAGTTCCCTTTTCACAGAGCATGGCTCATATATTTCTTTTTACTATTCAAAATGTTTGTCAAAGAATAATGATGAGAAAGAAATACACAAAGAAATATCTTTACCGAATGAAAAAAAAAAAGGTAAAAAAGCCACATGTACTGAGATATCACTAAAAAAGGGGGCATTTATTGAGATATCACGAGAAAAAAAAAGCCGCATGTATTGGGATATCACTAGAAAAAAAGCTGCATGTATTGAGATATGACTAGAAAAAAAAGCTGCATGTGTTGAGATATCACTAGAAAAAAGTTGCATGCACTGAGATATCACTTGAAAAAAAAGCTGCATGTATTGAGATATCACCAGGAAAAAAAAAAACATCTATATAGACATCGCAAGAAAAAAAAGCCGCATGTATTCGTATATTACTAGAAAAAAAAGCTGCATGTATTGAGATATCACTAGAAAAAAAAAAAACGCATCTATTGAGATATTACAAGAAAAAAAACTGCATGTATTGGGATATAACTAGAAAAAAAAACTACATGTATTGAGCTATCACACAGAATAAAAACGCCGCATGTATTGATATATCACTATGTCAAAGGACAGTTGATTGGTTCACTGTAGGACAATTCAACAAAATTACATAATTTCTCCTGCAACTGACAACAGATGACTTTTGGAAACATTGTGGGGAAAAAATGGGAGAAATTTTGGTTTCATTTTTTCATTTAACCGTGAATTATATGTATATCGTTAGTTTTAAATTATTGACTATCTATATTTTACAAGGATACTTTAAAACTCGTCAGCTGCATATTTTTCTGCTTCGCTATTTCTCATTGTGGCACAATGTTTCCACATGATATATTCATATAATTCCACATATATTCATGTAATGAGCAGTGCTGTAGCAAAAAGGGGGTTTAATGCATCTCCATGAAGCATTATACCAAGGAAGTCATCACAAAACTTGATACATAAAAGCCGTTATGTCAAGCACATCAATGAATTATGGGTTTCAATGTTCCTTTGACATGCAGAAAATTGACCAAAAGCAAAAAGTTTCGACCCAGGTCAGCCTGCGCGGACTGCGCAGGCTGACCTGGGTCGATACTTTTTGCAAATGCATTAGACGTTTTCATAGAGCATATATAAAATTTTCCCAAACAACATAAATCTACTCGTAGACTTGTCCATATCAAAAGCAATTATAGATGACGAAATCGATGTGGCTCAGAGGATGGCAATTGTCTTTGACATGGCAGAAACCTTTATGGGAAAAGGAGAAAAAGCTGTTCACAGTTTCACCTTTTCCCACTACCTTTTCAATATCCTTTTTACCTTAGTGTCCTTAAAACACGGGTTTCTTTGGTAAAAAAATTAAATTTGTAAGTCATGATGATAATGCATGCTTTATGGCTGAATGTCAAAAGTCGTTTATTGAAGCTTGCACAAGTTTTTAATTTTTGTAGTGTGTATCTAGAAGCCTGTAAAGTTCACTTTTTAAATAGTAACTTATACACGATCAGTACTTGATAAACTAGCTTTCTGAAGTATAGATACATGTCTTGGATCTTTCACCAGAAAGTAAAAGCTTATCTGCGATACCAACTCCTAATCACCCTCAATCGCTTTTTAGCTAGCGAAGCTAGTCTACAGGCATCAAGGCTGACCTAGATTCAAAGTAAACAAAAA
Organism: Tridacna gigas; assembly: GCA_945859785.2. Classification (NCBI taxonomy): domain Eukaryota; kingdom Metazoa; phylum Mollusca; class Bivalvia; order Cardiida; family Cardiidae; genus Tridacna; species Tridacna gigas. Next base: position 38,138,819 of record OX244029.2, read on the forward strand.
ACCCCACAGTTGCCAAATACTGCCTCACAGAAAATACTTCTTTCTGTTAGAAATCTTAACTCTGTTATATATGACAATTTAGACAAAAACAACTAAATCTCTACCTCTCTAAGTTGAACATGCTGTCTTACAAAGTAATTAAGTGAACAAGATGTCATTTATAAGGTACATGATCTTTGCTTATATGTAAATTAAGTGACTTATGCAAAGCAGAGAATGACTTATTCCTACACCACTGTAACATTATGAATGAATCTATTAATGGATACACCTAGGTATTATTAACTTGTAGCAAATGCCAGGCTATATCAACCCTCACTGGACAGAGAACCCTTGTCATTCATCATTTACATCATTGTGTATAGTTACACTGTTATGCTGAACTGTTATTCTACCTCTTGAATATTAACCCTTTACGAAACAATTCCATGTTTTAATGACACTGGGGAAGAATCCCTTTGAAAATATTGCGGGAAAAGGAGAAAATGCTGATAACCATCATTTTCTCCTTTTCTCACATTTTTTCTGCCCTTTTGGAATCATGTTTCATCAGTTCAGCCGCATTTAATTTATGGTCTGCAACAGCTTTGAATTTGGACGAGTGTAAAATTTTTAGTTTTGTAAAGAGAGTTAAATAGTTAACTACATCTTGTGCTATTGGATATTGACTCATTGATTGTATTGTGTTTAACGCCGTTTTCAACATAATTTCAGTGATATTGCGGCGGCCAGAGCACCTATCCATGCTTTCCTGGAGTTTCTTTTACCAGCACTACCGCAACTCAATGACCTTTTCCGGACAGTGTGGACTAAGATCAGACAGCACAGAGCGTGCAGTCTGATCTTGGATCTACACTGTCCGATAAGAGGTTTTTTTTTTTTTTTTTTTTCTCAAAAATGTAACTTTGAAATAGCAATATTCAGGTGTTTACCATCGGCTTGAAAGTTTCATTTAACATTTTTAGCAGGTTAATGGTTAAACTTATACTGGATTATAGTTAAACAATAGCACGCATAGCCCAGGCAGCTCAGTCGGTAGCGCACAGGACTTGAGAACAGGAGGCCGCTGGTTCGATCCCCGACTCTGCAAATTTCTTTCTGAGGATTGATGATAGTCATTGCAACAGGATTCATGTCTCTCTCACATTTCGACGATGGTTATGTGGAAAGCAGCCAGTGGCTTGGAAAGAATATTGTGCTGAGTATTGGTAGAAGAAACTCAAGGAAAGCATGGATATATGCACTGTCCACCGCTACATAACTGAAATAATGTTGAAAACAGGGTCAAACACCATACAAACAATCAATCAATCAAATTCACCAGTCTGTCAGTACTTTCAGTACTTTGATTATTTTTTTACAACGCCAGTGTTAGAGTATTATCAGTAAATAGGCCACGCTATGTGACCAGCGGGCTTAATGCATCGGCAAAAAATATCGATCCAAATCAGCCTGCGCATCTGCGCAGGCTGACCTGAGTCGAAACTTTTTGCTTTCTTTTATTTTATTTTATTTTGTTTTATTTTTTTTATTTTTATTATTATTATTATTTTTTTTTTTTTTTTTTTTTTATTTATCTTTTTTAAAGGACCAATGTACCTCATGATTCAGTCTGTTGATAAACAAAGTGGATTTTATGGATCCATAATCATGTGATGACTTGCTTGATAGGATGCATCGCGGAGATGCATTAAGCCCCTTTTTGCCGGAGCATGGGTCAACTCTTGACGATTGTACAGGCTTTTCGTTCCTGTTCCATGTGGTTCTGTCTAAATAAAGTTCTCATTCTGAATCTGAGTGTTAACCGTTTGTATGACTGTCACAACGACAATTTTTTATCGATAGTCCCAGAAGACTATGAATTATGTCTTCGTCGGGCGAATCAGCTTACCTTTATAGCAAATACACCTTTTTCCATTTACGTTGTTCCTTAGACCCCTGTGATCAGGTCTGACATGCATCTGATCTTGTCCCAATTAGTTGCCAGTGACTTCTGATCAGATCTAAAATGCTTGTCATCTGCGTCTGATCTAATCTAGAATGTAACTAGCACAAGTATTTGGTGTCTGATCTTGCCTCAAATATTTGCCACTGGCAGCTGATCTGGTCTAAAATATCACTTGCACCCAATCTGGTCTAAAATGTTTGCCAGTGGCGTCTGATCAGGGCTGAAATGTTGCCATTGGCGCCTGATCTGGTCTTCAATGTTTGTCATTTGCGTCTGATCTGGTCTAAAGTTGGCGTCTGTTATGGGCTGAAATGTTTGCCGTTGGTGTCTGATCTGGTCTGAAATGTTGATATTGACAAATGCTTGTCGTTGCTCACCGATCTTGTCTAAATTGTGTGCCATTATCCTATTTTACTGGCATGTTATGTTATTGCGATATACAAAAATGAGTTGTTCTTAAATAATTGTTTAATTTATCCTACGGCTTATTTCAAATAATTTCTCTCTCATAGCACTAGAAAAGATGGACAAATGTAGCAAGCTACTCACTCCGTAACAAAGGACAAAACGCATCTTAAAAAGATAAAACAAGAAATTGAATAATAAAATTAAAAACGCGACTAGCACAAGTATTTGTTGTACTTGTTTGATGCAATGAAACTATATCATGCTATGTACATTTTACATTTATGTAGGTACGCCTTTTCTCTTTTCAGGCAAGGTAGATTACTCTAATCAGATGTTGTTTACAAGCGACGACTGGGAAATAGACTGCCGACAGCTGAAGTTGTCCGGACACATTGGTCAAGGAGCGTTTGGTAAAGTCGTTACTGGATACTATAATGATCAGCGGGTGGCCGTGAAACTTGTCAGAGGTAAGTTGTTTTCAGAAACATGAGCCTTTGGTTACTAGAATATAGTATCAGATAGTGTACCACTGCTAGTCAGCTATTCGATCTCTTGCATTCACTTGATCAATGTAAAATGAATGAGGAATAAATTCCTTTGTGGGTCAGTGGTTTAGGCAATGGCGTCGCGTATCACCTGTAAGTGTCTTTTGACAAGCCACCATTGAGTTAACCGTGAGCCTGGTACTGACGAAACCCATGAAAGGCATAAATAAGTTAACTGTCACTGTGATACCACCGAAATACTGTTGAAGCAGCTTTTCAACAGGATTTCGGTCGAATCACGAAGAGACAGCTTTAAGCGGCATAAAACCCAGTTCGAACAAATAGCATGGCCTGTTACGGGGCAAATAATTATGGGTCAATCACAGCTGATTGCTTCTGGACAGATAGGTTTGACGTATATACAAAATGTATCGATCCAGGTCAACCTGCGCGGACTGCGCAGGCTGACCTGGTTCGAAACTGTTTGCTATTGGACAATTTTCTTCCTCTAGTAGGTATACAATTACATAGTCATGATATTTAGATGGACGATGATGATCGTTTCTGGTCAAACAAAAACTACTATTGAAAACAGGATGAATTCAAGGTTTTCCCTTCTAATGTCTATCGCAACACATATCCATATAAACAGTGAATAAGTTGACCCGAAAAGACTTGAGCCGGGCCATATTATAGCATATGCATATTTTGCACAACACTAATAATTCCGTTTACTTGTTTATTTCCTAGATTCGGCCCCGATCTCGTACAAAGAAGACTTGCTGGCGGAAATAGCCCTTATGAAGCGTCTTGGTTCCCATCCTAACATCGTGTCAATGATGGGAGCCTGTACGGTCATGGAACCAATATGTCTCGTTATGGAATATGTTCCATATGGAAACCTGCAAAATTTTCTGAAGTAGGTTTTTCGGCTCTCTCTTTCTCTCTCTGAAGTCTTTTGCGCTATAGCTTGGCTGTGTTTCTCTAGCTGCTCTTTCATTGGCCATTTTTTGTCTCCTGTCCTTCTTTCGTTCTGTAGAAACATGGTTAATTGGTTGATCGTAAAGTAATTCTTAGACACACAATTTTTCGACAAACAATGAAGACTTACGAGTCGAGCTGACACGTATGTCTCATTCGCTTCCGAAATAACCGAGCTACTGATGTGTTATGCTGTAACGCAGTTCTTATCTCTGAAGGGATTGGTTTTATTTTCTTTTAACTCCGATATCTTCTGGTTTCCAAAATTCGATTTAACCTTAAGCTGCTGAGCGCGACTCACTGACCTTTTTGCGGACAGTGTAGATCAAGATCAGACTGCACAGAACGTGCAGTCTGATCTTGGATCCACACTGTCCGATGAGGGATATTTTTCTCGAAAAAATAAGTTTGTAACAGCATTATTGGGGTTTTTACTATCGGCTTGAAAGTTTCATTTAAGTTATATATAGCAGGATAAGGGTTAAATAAACAAGAAAATAACATAGACAGCAGGATGGCCTTTTTCTGCGGGCGCTGACAGTTAGTTATTTACAAATTTAGGCTAATCAGCTAATTACAGCAATAAGTGGTTTATTTCATATTTATTTAAACTTACATGCCCGTTCTGACCCCGGCTTCACCTACGCTAGAGCTGCGAAAATCAGCTTACAATAATTGAGCAATGCTCTGTGAAAAGGGGGCTTAATGCATCTGCAAAAGGTCTCGACTCGGGTCAGCCTGCGCAGTCCGCGCAGGCTGAGCTGGGTCGAAACTTTTTGCTATTGGTCAATTTTCTGCATATCAAAGGACCAGTCTACCTCATGAAATAGTCGGTTGTTATACAACATGAATCCTTGGCATCCTTAATAATGTGATGATTTACTTGGTACAATGCACCACGGAGATGCATTAGGCCCCCTTTTAGCAGAGGTTGGCTCGACCTTATTATTTATTTCAATTAATTGATATCCCTTCCAATAATGCCGAAGTGTTTACGGTTCTTACACTTGAAGACATTGAAAACACTTCAACAAATAGAGAGATTGCTCAAAATGAGAACGTTCTCTGTTTGTCGCTATATTTTTCTTTTCTTGTCATTTCCACATTATAATGTATTCTTTTCGTGAGAAGCCCTCAAATATCCGAAATTTGCGATATATCTTAATATTATAAACGGTAATTCATTCATACAGCATGGGGTTGGCTTTACATATAAATAATGAAGAAGGAATAATTACTCCGCCCACGAAAGCCGTTTACTGTGATCGTTCTGACCGAAACCAAATACATCATGCGTAACGACGCATGCGCGCTCACACTGTTGTATGATATCGGTTTGACCTGAACCAAATATACTGTCATTCACGCTAGCCATTCTACTTTCAGTTTTAGCCAGTACACCTCACCCTCGCTTTTGTCACTACCGTATATACTGTCCTACGCGTGTATACCTGTATTGTCCGAAATCTAATACCAGCAAAATACTGCGTAAGATTGATTGATTAAATTACCATTCCTGAAACAGTGATGGAATAATAGTTACTGCGCGGCCCGCTCGGCAGAACAATTTTGACGTTCCCTGCCCTTGCTAACTCCATTTTAAAATAATTGCACATGTTTTACGTGTGATTTTATTTTTTATTACAACAGCCTTATGCTACTCCACAAATCCGCTTTCCAGGACTTTGATTCCTTTGATTTTTTTTTTTCGTCTGGTAAATATACATATAAGAGATGTGTGTAGAATTTTCTTTGTCACATTGGCCGCTTTATTACATTCTCCGCAGTCGGGAATTTGAACTATCCTCCTACACTTCCGACCTGGCAATCACAGCTCGTTGCATGGCCATTACAGATTTATCAATAATATAATAGCTGCACCGCGCTCTGGCAAAAGGGGCTTAAAGCATCCCCTTGATACATCATACCAAGCAAGTCCTTACATAATTATTACATGATTCATAAAATCCATTTTGTATAACAACCGACTGCATCATGAGGTACACTGACCCTTGGGCACGCAGAAAATTATTGACCAACAGCAAAAAGTTTTAACCCAGCTCAGCCTGCACGGATTGCGCAGGCTGACCTGGGTCGACACTTTTTTGCAGATGCGTTAAACCTCCTTTTCACAGAGCATGGCTCGTATGTTTTTGCGTCCCAGTCGTGGAGAGCCCTTCTTACTGGATGACATGTTGAAATCACATCCAGATAAAAAACCGTAGCTCTTAAGATGGGATTCGTCTATGACAGGGTGGAAAACATTGTCGGAAAAGGAGAAGTAGCCGTTTACCAGCATTTTCTCCTTTTCCTACCTTCCAATTTCTTTGGGGTCGTAAAAAAAACATGGGGTTGTGCAAAAATAGCCCTTACAGTAATAGGTTTATTTGTTTGTTTGTTTGTACGGTCTTTAACCCCGTTTTTCAAAATTATTTCAGTTTAGTCGCTGCGGCCAGTGCACCTATTCGTGTTTTCCGTTTTTCTTTTCTTTATTTTTTATCAGTATTTCGCATAATACTCTTCCAAAGTCGTTGGCAGCTTTCCCACATAACTATCGTTGAAACAATGATCAGCAGTGCGAGAGGAATGAATCCTGCCTCAATGACAGTCATAATTCCTCGGAAAGAAATTGCCCAAGCTGGGATTTCGAACCAGGTACCCCTGGTCTCAAGTACTGTACGCACGCTACCGTCTGCCTCACCGGGCCCGGCTTGTATTAACCCTTGACTGCTAAATAAATTAAACAAAAGATTTTCAGCCAATCGTGAAAACCCATAATTTATGATTTGAAAATTTTGCTCGTCGGAGAAATCTCACCGTATCGGAGAGTGTAGATCCAAGATCAGACTGCACGTATTGTGCAGTCTGATCTTGATCTACACTGTGTGCAAAAGCCCCCAAAGTCGGGCTTAGCAGCCAAAGTGTTAATAAGTAAATAACCTTTTGCTTACACAAATAGCTTCTTATATGTCCTAGTTACGATGTAGGTATAGTTCAAAGCTTATAGAAATCGATCAAAGGTTCAATCCTTTTTAACGGATGATCCCAATCTATTTTGGGAGTAAAATATTAATGAGCCATGCTCTGGGAAAAGGGGGCTTAATGCATCTATGTGATGCATTATACCAAGCAAGTCATTACACAATTATGGAGATCTATTCAGTTCATTTTGTCTAACAACCGACTGAATCACGAGCTACAATGGTCCTTGGACATGTAGAAAATTTACCAGTAGCAAAAAGTTTCGGCCCATGTCAGCCTGCGCGGACTGTGCAGGCTGACCTGGTCGATACTTTTTGCAAATGCATTAAGCTCCCTTTTCACAGAGCATGGCTTTTTTTTTTTTTTTTTTTTTTTTTTTTTTTTTTTCTTTTAACCCTTTACTGCACAATGACGCCTTTTGACGCCCCTGGGAAAGAAGCCTTTTGAAAACATTGTGGGAAAAGGAGAAAATGCTGGTAACCAGCATTTTCTCCTTTTCCCACAATGTTTTCTACCCTATCAACGAAAAGTTGTACCATTTGAGCCACATTGAAATTGTCGTCTGCAAATGCTTTCAATTTGGACAGGGCTATAATTTTGTCGTCTGGTAAAGGGTTAATTTATTTTATCAGGCTTTTCATGAGGTATAAAAACTCTTATTGATTCTTAACAAACAACTTTATGTTTCAAAATCCATGAAGGAAAAAAATGGCTTTTGAAAACATTATTGGAATCTGAAAAGATGCTGGTAATTACTATTTTTCTCTCCTTTTTCCACAACGTTTTCTGTTCAAAGAAAATTTCAATTACGTTTGAAAGCCACTTTAAATTGTCATCTTAAAATGGTATAAATTTAGACAAGTCTGGAATTTTGTCATCTGGTAAAGTGGTAAAGAGTTGGTCTATTCTTTTCCATTGACGACAATAGGCGTCTTGCAAAAAATTTAGATAAAACAATGACAATTTCTGGTTTCCCACAAAGAAAGAAAAAAAAAGTCATTATGTTTTTTTACTAAACTTGATCAATGAAACTATGCCACTATGTGTAAAATAATTGACCAATCAAAAAAGGCCTATTTGCTATAACTTTTTCAAGACCTATAGGCTATTTGATATTCTGACCAAGGTTACGGCCCCCAATTATTCCAACCCATTTTACTCGGTCACTATTTGTAAATCTTTTTATGTTAGTTGTATCATGTCTCCTTGTTCGTATATCATGTATATGTATGATTTGAACCATAAACTTGATTGATTGATTGATTGATTGCAGCACACCATGTGTTAAAAGCATAGTTGCAAAAAAAAAAGAAAAAAACGGTTCATTTGCCACCATGTTTTCACTTGTATTTATGTACTGAACCTTAACTCTTATTTGTTTGCGATATTTTACAAGGATGCTTGTCAGCTGCGTTTTAAGAAGGTTAATAAACAAATAATGATTATCAAATATATATAAATACCCCCACTCCCATCACTCAGATACTTTTATCATGTCAATAAAAATAATGCTTTTTCTCCTGCCAATAAACTTGCTATATGATAGTATGGTTCATGAGGCCTCTTTTTTGTCATTAACCGGAATATATTCACGTATTGACATTTTGATATTCAGTAAAAACATGTCTAGAAATCTAAAACAAAAAAAAAATGAAGTACGTAAATAGAAATTTACATTTGTAGCCACGTTGCAAGTGTCGAGGGCAAAAAAAAAAGATCAACCACATGCCTTTCGATGAAAATCAAGTAAAAATTATTGTGAAGGTAAAAACCGCTAAAACTGTCCAGAAAAGTGATAAAGACAAACTCTAACTCCATGAAAGAGTCATGCGCTGGGAAAAAGGAGACTTAATGTATCTGCAAAAAGTACCGACCCATGTCAGCCTGCGCGGACTGCGCAGGCTGACATGGGTCGAAACTTTTTGCTATTGGTCAATTTTCTGCTTGTCAAAGGACCAGTCTACCTCATGATTTAGTCGATCGTTCGACATAATGGATTTTATGGATACCTAATTATGTGACGACTTGCATGGTATAGTGAATCACGCAGATGCATTAAGCCCCCTTTTACCAGAGCGCCGCTCGAATCAATAATTTTAAAAAAAAAATCCTGCCTTCCTACCCTCAATCAAAAATGAATCCAATAAAAGTTGCAATTTCGAGTATGTTTGGGCTGTTTTGTTTCTTTTTTTTTTTTAACAAATTGGAAAGTGTAGATTTCAGATCACGCTGCAAATTTTGTGAAATCTGATCTTTATCTGCACTGGCTACCAAAGTACCAAAATGTTTTCGTTGTATTCAGTTTGTTAAGCCAAGCCTGTGTTTCTTTCTTTCTCGGTTAACTTTCGAGAACAAAAACAGTTAGAACTTTATTCGAAAGAGATAAGATAGTGAACAGGTTTCATCCTTTGTGTACCATTTGATACAAGTATTAAGTCACCTAAACAGACACTGACATCTCAATGTAGAAGCATTTCCTGTAATAATACCTCTAATAAAATCAGATAGCGTAGATCAAGATCAGACTGCACGTTCTGTGCAGTCTGATTTTGATCTACGCTGTCCGCCAAAGTAAGTAAAGTTACAACTGGCTAAGCACAGATGCTAACAAATTAAACCACACGACTTAGTGTCAAGAGCTGTTTTTTTCATCCCTTTAAAATTTGTTACCGTTTTACAGCTTCTGTTATCATTGTCGATAAGATTACAGAGGGATTTGAGAAGATGTTTAGACGTTTTAAAAATACCGTTTTTCGTTTGTTCATTGCGTGCGTAAATGCATCGAAATCTTCTAATCAAAGGGATGCTGAATCCATTAATAACTGGTTTTTGCAATCGTTGACAATACAAAACTCTGCAGACCTAGAATAGTATTAGTCTGGTACCCCGTCGTACTTTAAGAGTACGCGTCAGGCAAAGCGCAATAATGGCGCCCCCCATTGGTAATATTCAAAGGTAACGGGATGTTGTTATTTCACTTGATCAGATCGGACCATAGGCTGAATTAAAAACAGAGCGGTTGCAATAAAGTATTGGCAGTGAGTTTGTAAAATTTCCGTTCTTATCTAGCGAGAAAAACTACATATCAGAGATACTTTAAGTATCTGAATATGTCAGTGGACCTTAGATTGGTTACCTCCCCTGATACAGCAAGTGTATAGGGATCGGTACAGGCGGAATTCTGCCCGTCTATTTTTAGAATAGCAATGTCGCGAGACAGATAGCCGGTTCGTTTGGGCCAACGGTAGAGCTGCCAGAATTGGAGGAGATATTCCGGTGCGTTCGATTGGGCGTCTTCCGTTTTTAGAAGCTCTGCCGTCTCTTCCACTCGATATTTGGAAGAGCCGGCAGAGATTCGAAACAAAATGGCGGAAGCGGCCAACGAAACGCGAGTTGAAGATTGGTTTCTTTTTAGTTGACATTTGTTTTCTTGTTGTCATGTGCAAATATTCGTGTTTTTACTTGCTGAAAAGATTGCTCTTGCTCAGTATCCAATTTGCGGTGGTAAATATACGGTAAAAACTGATTAATTCCTCCGCATGTCTTGAATCGCCCTCAGAATTTTTAGGGGCGAAATGTCTTGGGTTCGAAACGTTCTAATATTTCTCGAATTGGTATAAAAAAGTATATATATTTTTATCACTTATTCGACTTACACTGATGAATACAAAGCTGCTATTTTGGGGATTGTTCAAGGCCTGTTTAGACAGAAGAAGCTAGCGTCATTCTCATCAAATAGCCATTCTTCTACAAACAACAGCAGTTTGTTGTAAAAAGCCGCCATGTTGAATGATTCTAAATTCGTTCGATTGACTTTCTATTCTAATCGCTTCTGTGAATAGCATTCTCTTCTTAGCAGAGCCCAAACGAACCGGCTATAATAGAGATTCAGGGGAAGGTCACTCTTACTTCCTGAGCAGAGATTTTCCGATATTTTTTGACCTCACGAATACGTGAACCGTGTCTTTGGTATCACCTTATATGTTTATGTATGCTAATATTCTTTTTAGTTTCGATTACAAATTTCAAATTGTACAAAAAATCGCTTTGTTGGCTGTACATCCAAACCTGAAAAGTTTATGCTGCTCTGATTGGCTATTCAGTGATATACATGTAGCCCAATGAAAAGCAACGACACAATAGCCTGCGCCAGTTGTAACATGTATATCTACAACGGGGACCAGTTTAAATGGACCTGTGTAACATCCGAAAATAGGGCTATTTTTAAAAATTATTCATAGTCCAATTTATACTTAAACCATACCCAGACAGCATATCTTAGATTCGGTAATGTATATTTCAAACAAAATTGATCTCATTTTATTCATTAATCAAACTGGATCACATGAAGTAGGGGAAAACCCCCAAAAATGTAGGCCTACGCCTGAGGCCACGATGGAGGTCGCCATTATTGCGCTTTGCCTGCCCTGATAACGTAGGGACAGGTAATCCAGACTAGTATAGTATCTCTAAAAACAACGCACATTATATTTGCCATAGTCACAGTAGAACATTACACTGTGTCAATCTCCGAGCAGAGTTGTCGTTCGTTACTCTCACCATACATCTCTGCAACGGGCTAAATGACAAGAATCTTGTCAAACCGAGGAAAACATGTTTTGTTACTGTTTAACTGTTTCATGTGTAACATAATAAAGTAGACAAAGGAAATATGATTCCGGATACATTATAGGTGCATTCAAACTGATGAATTTACCTGTATACAATGGAACTATTTTTTCAACTTTCTTTACTGATCAGAATCTTACGCCAATTGTAAAAAAAAATGGCTGCGCCCATGAATGATGACAATTTAAACAAAATTAAAAAAAAAAAAACAAGTTATCGTCCTTTAAAAGACATTTAAGCTTTTCAGAAAATCCATCTTTTTCACATTTCCTACTACTAAGTCTGATTGGCCGTATGCTGTTTGAACAGCACACAAAACAATCGATTGGTCTTTCTTTCACCGGCGTTTGTGTCGCCATTTTGAGTTATGGTCATGTGACGAAAATATCACGTGATGACGGACTACTCTCTGAGCCAACTACAAAGGTGAATGGGAATGATCCATAGTGCAAGAGAGTGACACTGTGTAAGTCAATCGAGCGTCCAGTTTCTGTTGCTATAACATACCATTACGCTAGTAAATATGTCGAGCGTCTAGCACCTGTTGCTATAACAAGACCCATTCGCGCAAGTAATTCAAGAGAACGTCAGATATTACAGCGCTCGCTATAAAAAGACCACTACCCGTAGTCCAAATGACCAGCCCGAAAAGCTTTAGTGGTTCAGCCTAGGATTTGTAAACGTCAAGTCTCGGGTCAGTTTGGGGCGTGGGTGAGTGTGAGAGCCCAATGGATGGTCATCCAGAATTACTAGTAGTCTTTGACTTTCGCACGTTAAATCAAGGTCCCGGTGCTATACACTGAGCGCCTAAAAGAACAAGGCGTAACTTAAAATGGGTTTCGTCGTGTATATTGCACAGTCCCCCGTAACATTAAACCAAGGTCCCATTGCTATACACTTACATGTAGCAAATTAAAGAACCAGGCGTTACTTGCGATAGGTTTTGTTGTGTATCTTGCACTATCCCTGTAACATTAAAGCCTTCTGGGGGCGTTGCCACTGTTGGCAACCGGTGGCGATGACAAAGAAACGGAAAATTAATCAAGCAATTGGTCCAATATCAATCTCAGCCTAACGTATGGCGTTATGGCGCATGGCTTAGTTAAAGAAGACTAATGATGATTATTTTGTAAGATACACTCAGCGGCGTATCTAGCCTTCTATTCAAATAGATTCAGAAATTGTTTGGCCGTGGTAGAGGTTCTTCCCCCAGCCCCGAAACCTGATTACTGCTATGTGGAAAAGACCTCCTAAACATGATGAGTTTAAAAGGGAAAGAACGAACTGAAACTTTGTAAAGGGTCCGAAGACAAATAAGCAGTCCGTAGAAAGTCTTCCTGATAATCCTCGCACGTTGTCTGATAATTTTTGCGTTAATCAGACGAGGAAAAAAATATAACTCTTGCATATGTCTGTATGCATTAAGCCTAATGTATCATTATCACGAAACGAATCACGCAATGAAACATCCTTTTATCACATAGTAAATCCGTATTAATAATACAGTCTTTAGTTCGCATGACTTGTATAGAAGGGATTGCGGGTCCCAGTCACTCGTCGTCTCCAAATACAGGATCTTCCTTCCGTCCCCCTCCCCCTCCGGCTCTGTCGTCTGATTATCGGATAATTATCTGATCAGGAAATCTTGGTACTGATTCCCGGCAGTGAGTCCATTGGCATGGCATTGCAGAGTCTTAGCCTTGTATTGGTAGTTTTAGGAGGGACATTTAACTTAAACCGGAAAGTAGAAGTGCAAGAACGCTTTCAAGCTGATCTTGGTCTCCTATTCGCACATCAGAACGTGACGCAAAAGCTGATCTATGGGAGTAGAAAATGTCATGGCTTTCTTACGTTGATATCTAAGCACTATGCTTGTTTTTCAGCCATTTTTTAGATCAGAACAAATGCGCTATGTACCTTTTCTCTTCGTTGTGCTTTTCGAAGAGAGAAAATCAGCACCAGACTGCGCAGATGTGCACAGAGTCATCTTGGTCTACCCTCCTCACAAAGGAATATATGGGTCACGAAACATAGGCAAAGGGGTAATCATATGGGAGTAGCAAGTGTCGTGCATCTCCTTACCTCGGTATCTAAACAATGACGGCTTATGACATCATGCTTTATTTCATATTTTTACGCATATAATTCATAATTTTCATAACATTTATTAGTCTTTGTGAACAAAATGAATGAAGACACGAAGGCCTAATATGCATATGTGCATCGTGCTCTCAGTCCACTCACTTTGCAGAAAATCGTAAAAGTGACAGTACTTAGGCCAAGATCTTTCACCGAAAAAAAAATATTCTACTTATTTCATGCTTCTGACCCCTTTTTGTTGGGACTTTCATCAAAATCCAGTACAGTTGTTTTCGGTAATTCCCCGTGGCGCACCCCCTCACATAGCAACGCATTACAATATTACGTAAAGCGCGAGAAATATAGCATGAATTACGTCATTTTGAATGGCACGCGCTGATTACCTAGGTATATGTAACTAATGCGCGGGAACTATTAATTTCGCCTTCAGTTGAAGAGTTAGACAATACAAAATCGGTATTTTCAATGGTCGTAACCATGAAATATCAAACCATAATCCACCATTATTTCTCGATAAACTACCGAAAAACATGAAATAAAGTACTATACCCTGTATATCATTTCAGAAAATGTCGACTGGAGGGAGAGCTTTCTACCAATTCCGGACACATACAAGAGTTGAACTATTCACTGATGGATGAACACGGGGGAATCAACGAAGGTATCGTCACACCAGCAGATCTCTTGTCCTTTGCGAGACAGGTTGCAATGGCTATGGTAAGTGCAGGACATATGTATCTGACTTTTTGATGCGATGGTGTACACATTGGGCTTTTTCGGACAATGTAGATCAAGAACAGAATACAGCACAAAATTAAATCTACGTCGTCTGTCATTTATAAGAATCTCCCTAGCCCCTAGCATGTACGAGTCATGAACATAGGGTTTATTGCATCTGCACGAAGTATCGACCAGGTCAGCCTGCGCAGTCCGCACAGGCTGACCTGGGTCGACACTGTTTGCCACTGGTAAATTTTTTGCATGTCAAAGGACCAGTCTACCTCATGATTTAGTCAGTTGTTAGACAAAATGGATTTTATCGACAAATAACCATATGCTGACTTGCTTCGCGTAGTGCATCACCGAGATTCATGAATTCCCCCCCACCAGTATGTCGCTTTATTCAGGAATAATAAACTATGAATTTCCTTTATTCAGCAATGCGCAGTATAACAGTATAACAGTCCATTTCTGATGTAAATGGTATACAGGTTAATCCGGAAGAAAAAATTACATTCGCAGTTGTATGAAGACATAGCGGTTGCTCTGGAACCGTAATAGCTAATGATTTCGAAAATTTCGAAACGTCTCATGATTTTGGGTGGATGCTTATAACACTTTTTCCGTGGTCAGCTGAGCTGAGCATGAATTATACTGAATCGATTTGATACACCTCACAATGCAATTTTTTTTAACCCTTTACCAGACGACAAAATTTTAGCCTTGTCCAAATTTTTCTCTGATAGGGTAAAAACATTGTGGGAAAAGGAGAAAATGCTGGTTACCAGCATTTTCTCTTTTTCCCAAAATGTTTGCCAAAGGCCTCTTTCCCAGGGTCGTTAAAAGGCGTCATTGTGCGGTAAAGGGTTAACTATTTGAACTTCTCTTTCTTTCCTCTTTTTAAAAGAAAGTCTTTATTTCTCACTGTCGTACTTGCATAAGGACCAAAGAAATTAAGTTGGAGCATAAATTCAATCGAGCACGAACTCAAGTTTTATAGACAGGGACCGAGATTTGTTAACCCTTTACCAGACGACAAAATTATAGCCTTGTCCAAATTGAAAGCATTTGCAGACGACAATTGCAATGTGGCTCAGATGGTGCAATTTTTCTTTGATCAGATAGAAAACATTGTGGGAAAAGGAGAAAATGCTGGTTACCAGCATTTTTCTCCTTTTCCCACAATGTTTTCAAAAGGCTTCTTTCCCAGGGGCGTCAAAAGGCGTCATTGTGTGGTAAAGGGTTAAGTCGTAATTGTACTGCTAGGAATTCAAAAGAAATATCAAAAGGGTTTCCAGTGTACCAGTGCCATGCTGTCAGAAGCAGCACGTGGGTTTATGACACGTGTAAAGTAATACTTGATAAAACGCAATGGTAGCTTGACCAGGTGTTATTTACACTTCCTACAAACTTTTCGCTCCCACAGACCTGTAGCAATGGTCCTGAGTGCCTCGGTGGTAAAGTGTCTGACTCGTAACCTGGTGGGCCTGGGTTCGAGCTTCACTTGATCCAGTGGGGTTTTTTCGTGGGAGTATCCTTGGGCATAACACTTCAGAGCCCTAGCCTAGTACTGGTAAAACCCGGGAAAGACATGGATATGTAAAGTGACGCTGCGATATAACTGAGATAATGTTGAATCAATCAATCAGACTTGTAGCAATTCGAAAGTGTTTTGTACGTAATACAATCAAACTCAAGGAATGTTTAGCAGGGTACACAGGCTATATTGATATAGCCGAAATATCATTGAAGAACATGTTACACGCCTAACCAGTAAACACAAATAGTGACTTTGCAACATCATTTGTTGGCGGTAAAGCTAGCCTAACGTCGAACACTGTAGAAAAGGATGCAAAAACCCGGCCTAACAATAAGCATAATTTATTTGAAAGGTTTCGTGGGATTTAACCCTACCAGATGATAAAATTTTAGACTTGTCAAAATTGAAATCATTTTTAGACGGCATATTAAATGTGGTTCAAATGTTTGAATTTGTCTTTTAACCCTTTACCATACGAAAATTTTTAAGAAACGTCCAAATTGAAAGCATTTGCAGACGAAAATTTCAATGTGGCTCAAATGATGTGATTTTTCTTTGATAGGGTAGAAAACATTGTGGGAAAAGGAGAAAATGCTGGTTACCAGCATTTTCTCCTTTTCCCACAATGTTTTCAAAAGGCTTCTTCCCCAGGGTCGTTAAAAGTCGGCGTTGTGTGGTAAAGGCTTAAAGGTTAGAAAACATTGTGCGAAATGGAAAAAATGCAGGTCACCAGGATTTCCGCTTCTTTCCACAATGTTTTCAAAAGCTTTTAAAACCGTTAAAACAATGGCTTGTATGGTACAGGGTTAAAACCTAACGGAACCCATTGACCATTCCTTTTCCCAGCAGTTTATCGATAAGCGTATCAGGGACTTTTTGTATTTTGTTTTTGTTTTCGTAAGTTGTCAAAACCTGACAGGTCTAGAGTTACTGCGACAAATATTAGCTATCTTAAAGTCTCAGTGGGGGCCAAAGGTAATTAACAGAGTGTTAAAATGCATCCAAATTTAAATCAACGGCCCGCAGTAAAAACTCTTCGAAAAAGTCTTTGGAAAAGGAGAAATGATAACCAGGGTCCATATTCAACAACCATTCTTAGTCTTATTCTCGAGAATTTTCTAAATTTGAAAGTAACACAACTTCTGATTGGCTAAACCATTTGGTTTAGCCAATCAGAAGTTGTGTTACTTTCAAATTTAGAAAATCCTGGAGAATAAGACTAAGAACGTTCTTAAGGATGGTTGGTGAATATGGACCCAGCATTTTCCCTTTTCCCCTTAATGCTTTCTATCCTTTCAAAGACTACTACCATTACTTAAGCCACGTCTCATTTGTCTGAAAATGCTCAAGAGCAGACTAAAATTTTGTCGCGTGGTAAAGGCTTAAGGCTGGAAATTTTGGCTGGTCTGATACGTGTTGCACATGTGTATAAACACTACTGACCGCAGACACTTGTAGGATTGCTCAGAATATCAGCATGCTGTGATCTTAAACAAATTAGACATGACAGACAGAACATGTTTAGTATCAAACCTGTCAATCAAAATATTTACTTTAACTCTTTAACCACCTAATAAAGAATTTCATTAGTTTTGGTAAGGCTTATGACGCAATTTTTGTTCACACTAACCCTGATTTTGCTCAGAGCATAAATTAAAATCGTATGCTGTGTAAGTCCATTATCAGACCACACGCTCTCTGCAGTCTGATCTTGGTCTACGCCGTTCGCAAAGCCAAACTGAGTAACATTTGGTAGTAAAGGATTAACCCGTCTCCTACAAAAACGAAATAATGAACAGATCAAATCGTTGTTCAGGATCTGTATATTGGTTTTAGAAATGTAAAACTTGAACAATCGATTGTTATCGAAGAGAGTAGACCGAGGTCAACCTACAGATGTGCAAGCTGATCTTAGTCGTCTGCTTCGTTGAGGTTAACACAGGCTGAGATATATGGATTTTTTATTAATCGTTTGATCACATGTTTCCGGTTCCGCCCAATTTCTTGTAAGCTGTCGATTCGTACTGTTTTGATAGTTTCGGATGTTATTTATCTAACGTTATCTTAGTTCATTTTATTTTTTTGGCATTATATTTATGATTATTCTGATCCTAAAGATTATTTTTGTCATTCAGATGTATTTCTGTAATTATTTAGCTATTCAGACCGAGACAGTTACTTAAAATTCAGACAGTATCTTTCTTTTTTACTATGTAGAACTTAGATATATAATTTTGATATAAATTGATCATAAAGGTTGCAATTAGTGAATTGGGGCTCAGATCATAATTATTTAACCCTTTACCGCACGATGCCGTCTTTAAACGACCCTGGGAAAAAAAACCTATTGAAATCATTGCAGGAAAAGGAGAAAATGCTGGTAACCAGCATTTTCTCCATTTCCCACAATGTTTTCTACCCTATCAATGAAAAAATGTAACAATTTGAGCGACACTGAAGTTATTGTCTGCAAATGTTTTCAATTACAACAAGGCTAAAATTCTGCGTCTGGTACAGGGATAAGAGCGAATTCACTGTCTACACCTAATTATTAAAGAACGTATTCATTATATACGCTCAGATACTCTACCACCCTGTTTCGGTTTAACTCATTTGCATACCTAGGCTAACAAGAGGGTTAAAAGCTTAGTCCGTCACGAACTGATGTCAGTTCAGCTACGGCTAAAAATTAATAGATCAGTATTCTTTAATTTCCTGCATAACACTCTCTGTATCCCGTATTTCGTTCAAAGAAAGCCTCCATTAGGAGTAAGGGATTTTTAATGCTTCGTTTTCCAAAACAGTTAAATCTAGTCCAAGTACCCACAGATTACCTCCTGACTCCTCTTTCATGGATATTTGTATTTCCGCGTGGAAATGACCGAAATGATATTGAAAATTGGGCTTAACATCATTCAATGATTTGTTTGTTTGGTGTTTGACACCGTTTTCAACGTTGTTTCAGTGAGGTCGCGACGGCCAGTTCACCTATACATGTTTCTCTGCAGTTTTTTTCACCAGTTCCTCGCACAAAATTCTTTCCAAGACAGTGGAGCCATAAACGTCATAAACGCAGTCGAAACCAAAGTCAGCGGTGAGAGATAAATAAATTGTGTTGCAGTTACTATCTGCAATACTCGGGAGGAGTTTGGAGAAGCCTGGTATCGAAGCAGCAACCTTTAGCTTTCAAGACCTGCACATTACTGACTTAGTTAGCTACCCTGCCCGACTAATTGTAGTCTATTATAGATTTTGGCTCAGTTTTCATAAAGGCATATCACTTACTTCCGTGTGTAACTTTCCCCGTAACATCTCGGTACGAATCGTTCAAAGAAAGCCTCAATATTTATGGCTCTACGGGGGATTCTTTATCCGGAGAGCTTAGGAATGCTTTTAAACAAAGTCTTATACATTCCTCAAGAGAATCTGATGAATTGAAATTCTTCCAATCAAACATGCCCATGGTCCGCTTGGAAAAGAAAGGGATTTTGTGATATGAGTCAATAGATCATCGGACATGGTTCCGCCCAACCTTTCGAGCGCCGGTTACAATTTAAGCTCTTATCCTGCTAAATAACTAACATAAAATTTTCTAGCCGATGGTAAAAACCCAAATAATACTATTTCAAGCTTCTTTTACAGAGAAAAAAAATCTCCTTATCGGACAGTGTAGATCAAAGGACAAACTGCACTTTTGTACAGTCTGATCATAATCTACACTGTCCGCAGAAGGTCAGTGAGTCGTGCTAAGCAGTCTAGGGGTTAAGCTGGGTTTTTTTATATAGTTATTACACCTAGTATGATTACTTCCCTTTATTGAATGCAACGTGTTGTGTCGCTTATGTATGCTATTTGTAACAGCTGGAGTTATTTATGTCTAACAAGGGCACGCTGGTATTTCGTGCCAAAATTGGTTCGTTTCGTTGAAAGAACAACACCTTTACACTGCCAATAAAGGCTCTACGTCGACAAAATATTGGCTTCGTCAAAGAGGGGAAGTGTTACGACTGATTCAATTACCTCCCTTCTAAAATGCAAATGAGATAGGCTAGACAAAGTGGTGGGGTGCTTGTGTTTTATATAAGCTGAGTCTAACAGTTTGAAACAGAATGATGAATGTCTCATCTGGTTTGCCCTGCATTTTGATGAGCCACCTGGGAAACTTTTTCATATTAAGCTTACTTGTTTCATTCGCTCCGTGTTGTGACTCGTTGTTCTTGACAAAAGGTAATGAAGATCAAGACCAGACTGCCTTTTGCAGACAGTGTAGAGCAAGACAGACTGCACAGAACTTGCGACCATTCTATTACTAGCACCGCGCCGCTAGTGTCCGAGCTCTATGAAATACAGTTGAAATTGCCGTTAAAACCATCAAATCAAACTTTTTAGATCTTTTTGCAACCCCTTTTTCTGACCCTTTCGCGTCATATGCGAAAACAGGGCCAGAACGTGCAGTCTGATCTTAGGTATATATCGTCAGCTTCTTTAATCAAGCCTGTAGAATAACAAACATTTGAGCCATGCTCTAGCAAACAGGGCTTAATGAATCTCCGTGATGCATTACACCAGGAAAGTCTTCATATAACTATGGATCCATGGAGTCCGTTTCGTCTCGCAATTGACTGGATAAGTAGCTGCATGTAGAATCGTCCTTGGACATGCAGAAAATTGATTGATAGCAAATTTTTTCGGCCCAGGTCAGCCTGCGCGGACTGACATGGATTGATACTTTTTGCAGATGCATTAAGCCCCCTTTTCACAGAGCAAAGCTCATTGTTGATGGCAGTGGATTGTACTGTCGGCCGTCGAAAGAAGTATAGTTTATATACTTGGCGCTAAAAGAGTTAAACGTCTGAGGGAATACTTTGTAGGTTATACAGACTCTTCCTCAATGGCATTCACTAATCTCTGATAAAAACAGCTAGTGCAGCAATAAAATTTAATGGACATTTCATGCCGGGTTTTGACGTAATTGATATCAACTCGAGGGGTACCCGGATTTTATTTTTTTTTTTGCAGTACTTATTGTTAGATCTTCAAACCTGAATGAGAATCAAGAAGGGCTTTGTTTCAAGGATGATTGGCATTTTTCAGGCAGTTGGTCGTAAGACAGTAGAAATAAATAAGTTGATGCTCTTAGTCAATGTTCATTATTACTTCACTAAAATATGATTTTGTCTGATACGTTTAGGTGAATTATCAGAATTAGCCTGATAAGCTTTGAAATTATGGCGGATGGCCTAGTCAAGCCAAAGATCGGAAAACTAGTAACTTTAAATACAAACTGCCGAACCCCGGTAGCTCAGTCGGTAGCGGACAGGAGTTTAGAACAGGTGGCAAATTTCTTTCCGAGGATTTATGACAGTCATTTCGACAGGATTCATTCCTCTCTCACCCCTGACCATTGTTTCGACGATGGTTATGTGGAAAAGCAGCCAGTGGATTGGAAAGAATATTGTGCGTAGTACTAGTAAAAGAAACTTCGGGAAAGCATGGATAGGTGCACAGGCCGCCGCGATAGAACTGAAATGATGTTGAAAACGGCGTTAAACACCATAGAATTAATCAATTATCAAATACAAACTAAACAGCCAGCTTCTCAGAACTTTCAGTTTTTAATTTGGCGGCCAATGATACAAGTTCCGTGTACAATTATTATAATTTATAACGAGCATTTTCCCATTCTCTATTTTTTTTTTTTTAAATAACTACTGCAGGGATGTGAAAAGTAGCTGAACTGCCAAGTTTTTTTTTTTTTCAGTTATGGATAAAACGATGCGTTTTGTATGGTGATGAGTGCTTTCCTTTTGCGGAATTGTTCTAGGGCAAATGTCCAGAGACGGACAGGATTCGAGCTTATGATTCTTGGAATCCAAGCAGACAAAGTCTGCTTGGAATGCAAGAATCGCAAGCTCGAATCCCGTTTCTGGCAAATTTCTGAATCGATTAGTCATTGCTACCTTGAACTGAATCTAACTTAGTCTATATACATCGATGCAAATTCCCTTAAATCGTGTTAAATTTATTCTTAGGAAACTATTTCGGTACTATACTTTGACCATTGGGGCCCGAAAATATACCATACTGGGTAATGTTCCGAAAAAAAAAACAACACCCACCTGTCAGAAAAAGGTTCTACAGCTATCGTGTGAGTGTGAATGTCCCGCTTTGTGCTGCTTTAGTGACTGGGGAATTCGCATCGGTGCACTTAGGCCATGCTTGTCCATTGTATCCTATGAAAATCATATGAAAGTATCGCTAGAGCAAATATTGCTGGAAAATTCGACCCTTAACCTGCTGAATCAGTTAAATGAAACTTTCAAGGCGATAGTGAAAACCCAAAAGTTGGTATTTCAAAGTTTTTTTTTTTTTTTTTTTTTAAGTGTTTTTTTTTTTTTTTTTTTTTTTTTTAAGTGTTTTTTTTTTTTTTTTTTGAGGTGGGGGGTATCTCCTTATCGGACAGTGTAGATCCAAAATCAGACTGCACATTCCGTGCAGTCTGATCTTTATTTACATGGTCTGCTAAAAGTCCTTGAGTCGCGCTAATTAGCCTAAGGGTTAAAAGAAAATATGCCACTTTTCCGTATAGGTTTTGAACGCTCTTAGCCTAAGGGTTAAAAATGCCACTTTTCCGTATACATTTTGAACATCCAGCGTAAACTAGTTGAATTAAGTACAGATACTTTAAATCTTAAGAGTCTGACAATTACATTTTCATACAGGTGTGCGTCGGTTAACTCTTAGTCAGGTAGGCACGATTTTAATTGTCTTTTGCGGACCGTGTAGATTCAGATCAGACCGCATAAAACGTGCAATCTAGCCTCTGACCTACACTGTATGATGTTTCGTTAGATTTTTCAGGTAGAACTACCAAGAAAAAACATTTACCTCATTTACCTCCTCTTAAAATGACTCTCCATCGATTTGGCGCTTGACTGTTTGCACGGTTAAAGGTCATACATGTACACTGGTTTGGTTTGGTTTGTATTGGAGTTTAACGCCATTTAAATAGCTTAGGTCATATCATGGCGATCAGTGACGCACCCATGTGTTTCCTGGCTCTCTCACACCAGTACCGACACAACTTTCTTTCCAAAGCCACTGACTACTTTTCTCACATGCATCAGAGGTGAGAGGCGAAAAATCGCCGGAAAGAAAGTTTGCCTCAACCACCAGGTCACGAGTCACGCTAACCACTGAGCTACCCGAGCGGGCCATACATAGGAATATACACGAAAAACTGCATAGAACGTAACGTCTTGTATATCTTTTATCGTAATATACGGTCTTATAATATTTCAATGCAATGTAGGCCGAATTTCCTCGAAAACTATAAAATTATGGGTCCGTTTTGATTCGGTTAACTAGTCCATTTCATTTTTTTTACGGAGAAGTCTAACAAAAGTCAATCCTTGGACAGACCTCCAGATAAAAGGGAGTGATAGTATTCTAAAGCCATTATTTCTCTTCCAAACCCTATGTTGTGGGTACTCATTAGAATCGTCTCGTCGAGACGATTCTAATGAGTACCCATAACATAGGGTTTAGTGGAGAGTCATTAATATTTTCAATTTTGAAATCAAAATCACCCACTCTATCTGGAGCTCTGCCTTTGGAGCGACAATTATACAGAATTGATTCAGTGAGCGGATAAGGAAAAAAAACTGTGAGATTGCCACTTTCATGGCTTTCCAGCGTAATGATACTTGAAAAAAATCGGACATGGTAAATCCAAGATCAGGATGCACTTTATGAGCAAAGTGATCTTGATCTACATTGTCCACAAATGCAATTCAGTTCTTCAGGTTACAGGTAGTAGAAAGTTATTTTTACCTTGCATCAATTTCTCTATCTCTTTCTATCAAAATATCTTACTCGGAGATTAACTGGAGATTAACTGCATTCCTTGGAAAGTTGAAACGTTTTACTTTCACAAAAGTTCACTTTCACTGAATTTTAGTGCATTCTTTAGTATCGATAGGCAGAACTCCAGATAGAGGGGGTGATTTTGATTTCAAAATTGAAAACATGAATCACTTTCCACTAAACCCTATGTTATGGGTACTCTTTAGAATCGTCTCATCGAGACGATTCTAATGAGTGCCCACAACATAGGGTTTGGAAGAGAATTAATGGATTTAGAATACTATCACCCCCTCTTAACTTGAGGTCTGGATAGGTGTACAATTATCTCTGCTCCGAGAGAAAAATAATCTAAAAAGAAAGTTTGACCTATATAATTATTTACTTCAGCATGTCTAATTTGTTACTGAGTTTGTAAAAGTGCTTGTAAAAGTAGTAATAGTAGCAGTAGTAGAACTGGTGGAATTTATAAAAGACCTAGTTACAATAGATCTAATAAAAGAGTAGTTAGACGTAGTAATAATAGTAGTCGTAGAAGTAGAAGATGTAGCAGCACTTGGTCACTGGTCAAAGGCCAGCGAGCTTATTGCATGGGTCTGCAGTAGTAGTAGTAGTAGTAGATATAGCTGTCAGCGACGTTGATGACGGATAGGATTTTTTTTTTTCGGTTAAAGATCGAAATTTATTTCATCGAGTGAACATCATCGGTAATATTTTCACGCGCAACTCGTGAAAATATTACCGATGATGCTCACTCGATGAAATAAATTTCGATCTTTCACCGCAAAAAACAAATATCAATTTCGTGCTTATGACCTCTATTTTGTTGGAACTTTCATCAAAATCCAGTACAGTTGTTTTCGGTAATTTCGGTAATTTCCTGTGGCGTACCCCCCTCACATAACAACGCATTACAATATTACCTAAAGCGCGAGAAATACAGCGTAAATTACGTCATATTTCCCTCCATTTGATTACCTAGGTAACTAATGTGCGTGAACTATTGTTTCCACCTTCAATTGAAGAGTTAGAGAAAATAAAGTCGGTATTTTCACTGGTAGTAACCATGAAATATCAAACCATAATCTACCATTATTTCTCGATGAACTATCGAAAAGCATGAAATAAAGAAAGATTTTTAGCTCCAATGCTCAAAGACCAGCGAGCTTGTAATATAGCCCTGTGTCCGTCGTACGTGCTTCCATGCGTGACTTTTATTTTCAAACATCTTCTACTCTGAAACTACCTGTCAAATTTTGAGGAAACTTCACAGAAATAATCTTGTCATAGTCCTGTTCAGAATTTCTTCAAATAATTTGATTCCATAGCATCTCTTCTGTTTTCATCGCAACAAAACTGAAAAATATTGAAAAATCTTTAAAAGAAAAAG
The DNA here is from genome assembly GCA_945859785.2 of Tridacna gigas. Lineage (NCBI taxonomy): Eukaryota > Metazoa > Mollusca > Bivalvia > Cardiida > Cardiidae > Tridacna > Tridacna gigas. The sequence continues at coordinate 38,163,865 of OX244029.2, forward strand.
ATTTAACTGAAAACGTGCAGTTTGGAATTCTCTACAAATTGGCCAATGTGATCCTTTGATTGACTTCTTTAAGATTTCAGCAAAGAACATGACTGCTTTGGTTTTGCCAAATATTAGGACGATTTGACCTTGTGGTTTAAAGAGGCAATTTGACCCGGTACACAATCAGCCCGATAAAATTGTGGTTTCACGTATAACAACAGCATTGCTTCATTAAGTGAAAGATGTAGTTTTGAGAAATAGGTCGAAAAACATCCAAGAAGTAGTTTTCTGAAATAATGCAAACGTAACTTTTTCAAAAAATCTATAGCCAAGCCCCCGTAGCTCAGTCGGTAGCGCACAGGACTTGAGAACAGGAGGTCGCTGGTTCGATTCCCGGCTTGGCTAATTTCTTTCCGAGGATTGGTGATAGTCATCGCGACAGGATTCATTTCTCCCTCACCGCTGACCATTGTTTCGACGATGGTTATGTGGGAAAGCAGCCAGTGGCTTGGAAAGAATATTGTGAGGAGTACTGGTAAAAGAAACTCCAGGAAAGCATGGATAGGTGGACTGGCCGCCGCGATATAACTGAAATAATGTTGAAAACGGCGTTAAACATCATACAATCATACAATCAATCAAAAAATATATTTTCGATACCTCCACATTTCCTTTTCACCTCCTTAACTAAAGAGTTATACATCAAGAGTAACGCATCTTTGTTGCGTAAGTCACATGTGGCGAACAAACCACAGTGGAATAAATCGGCACATAAAACGCGCATAACTCTTCTATCAGAGCATTAATCAAAACGGGGCTTATTGTTTTTCCTGTATTGTTTGAAACTGCAAATGTTATCAGATTTTCCCGATGGCTCAAACATTTCGGAACCTGGGGTTAGATTGTAATCAAAAAATGCTTTATTCCGGTCTTTAATTCGGCTTCAGATTTTTATCTTTCGCTACTTGTTCTTTTGCACTTGCAGTGTAAGGTAGTGCAGTTTGCTTTTGTAGCTGATATCGACGAAGTATTTGTAGGAAAACAATGCCTTTGCAAGCTTCGAAGACGATCAAAAGCTAGGCTTGCACGCCTGTTTGTATGTCTAATTCTCTGTCTACTTCTCGCTGTCGCTGATTCCCTTTATCTGTTTGTCTTTCTATCTGTCTGTCTGCATCTTTGTCCGCAGAGATCGTCTCCCTCTAAAACTGTTTATTATGACTTTTACAAATAACGTATTGTGTTCACAAAAGTCTCCTATATATTTATGATAAAATGCGAAATCCAGTTTTAATAACGGTTTTTCATATGTCGGGCTGTCTTGCAGGAAAGAATCCAGCGCTCACATTATTCCTTTACCACACAATCCCGACTTTTGAAGAAAGCTTTTGAAAACATTGTGGGAAAAGGAGAAAATGCTGGTAACCAGCATTTTCTCCTTTTCCCACAATATTTTCTACCCTTCTGAACACAAATTTCAATTTTTCAGTCCCTTTCATTTTGTCGTCTGCAAATGCTTTCAATTTGGACGAGTCTAAAATTTTGGCGTTTGGTAACGAGTTATGATAAATACAGGCGACGATATGGGTTATTTCGAAAAAAAGCGGTGAGGCAACGAAAACATACGTAGAAAAGACATAAATCATCTCCCTTCAGCACGACGAAATCCACTTTTTTTTTTTGAGAAAAGCGTGTTGTGAAGCACTGGTTTCAAGATTCCAAGAATACGAAGAATAAGTCAACCGGCCTCCAGAAGTAACAGCAGAAATACGAATGAAAACGGCGCTAGACACCGAGAGACATGGCTAGTACTGGTGGAATCCAGGAAATATATGAATATGTGAACTGTCGCCGTGATATGACTGAAATATTGTTGAAAGCGGCGTAAAACACGATTCAATCAATCAAGAGACATCGCTTTATTGTGGGAGAAGGATTAAATCCTATAGCAATGAAGTACATTCTGCAAATACGGGACAACTTGGTGTTTTTAACGAGCTTAAGGAAGAAGACATTTTGAAAACACATGGTAAAAAAGGAGAAAATGTTGCTAACCGTATTTTTTCTCACAATGTTTAATCAAAGTACTGAAAGTACTGACAGACTAGCGAATTTGATTGATTGATTGTTTGTATGGTGTTTAACCCTGTTTTCAACATTATACCACTTATGTAGCGGTGGCAAGTGCACATATCCATGTTTTCCTGGAGTTTCTTTTACCAGTACTCAGCGTAATATTCTTTCCAAGCCACTGGCTGCTTTCCTTCATAACCATCGTTGAAACGTGAGAGAGAAATGAATCCTGTCGCAATGGCTACCATCAATCCTCGGAAAGAAATTTGCCGAGTCGGGGATTGAACCAGTGGCCTCCTGTTCTCAAGTCCTGTATGCTAACAACTGAGCTGCCGGAGCTATGCGTGCTGCTGGTTAACTATAATCCACTTTAAGTTTAACTCTTAACCTGCTTAAAAATGTTAAATGAAACTTTCAAGCCGATGGTAAACACCTGAATATTGCTATTTCAAAGTTACATTTTGGAGAAAATCTATATCCTTTTATCAGACAGTGTGGATCCAACATCAGACTGCACGCTCTGTGCAGTCAGATCTTAATCCACACTGTCCACAAAAGGTCATTGATTTGCAGTAGTACTGGTAAAAGAAATTCCCGGAAAGCATGGATAGGTGCTCTGGCCACCGCAATATCAATTAAAAAATGTTGAAAACAGCGTTAAACACCATGCAATCAATTAGTCAATATCCAATGGCACAAGATGTAGTTAACTATATAACTCTCTTTGCAGAAAGAAAAATTTTTACACTCGTCCAAATTCAAAGCTGTTGCAGACCATAAATTAAATGTGGCTGAACTGATGAAACCTGATTCCAAGAAGGCAGAAAACTATGTGGAAAAAGGAGAAAATGATGGTTACCAGCATTTTCTCCTTTTCTTGCAATGTTTTCAAAGGGATTCTTCCCCAGCGTCGTTTGAACTTGGGATTGTTTGGTAAAGGTTAATATTCAAGACGTAAAAAAAGTTTAACATAACAGTTTAACTGTACACGATGATCAAATACATGTAATGACCGGTGGAATGACAAGGGTTCCCTGTCCAGTAAGGGTTAATACAGCTGGAATTTGCTACAAGTTACCTATGTGTATCTATTAATAGATTCATTCATAATGTTAGAGTGGTGTAGGAATAAGTGATGCTCTGCTTTGCATATGTCACTTAATTTACATATAAGCAAAGATCTTGTACCTTATAAATGACATCTTGTTCAGTTTATTACTTTGTAAGACATCATGTTCAAATTGGAGTGGTAGAGATTTAGTGGTTTTTGTCAAAATTGTCATATATAACAGAATTAAGATTTCTAACAGGAAGAAGTATTTTCCGTGAGGCAGTATTTGGCAACTGTGGGGTTTTTTGTTTACTCTGAATCTAGGTCAATCTTGATGCCTATAGACTAGCTTCGCTAGTCTAAAAAACCTCATCAGTTGAGGCATATTAATGGCGTGCAACACACGAAAAAGGGCCTTCGGACATATGCGTAAAAGTGTGTCGTTTCAGATCGGTCTGTGCAGTCTGTGACTCACCCGAGATGACACTTCCCGTTTTTTGTGCGATTTTCTGTTTTACGAAAGTCTGTACTGTATGAAAAAAAATCTTATGTAGTCGGAAAAAAATCTTATGTAGACGGAAAGTGCCGTCTCGGATTAGTCTGCGCGGACTGCAGAGGCTAATCCGGGACGACACTTCCCGCAAATATCCGAAGGTCTCATTTCGCATGTGGCAAGCCATTTAATGTTCGTCTGCAAAATGCATTCTATTTGGACGAGTCTAAAACTTGTCGCAAAGAGTTAATTCTGAGAGAGACTTTTTGCTTATTCGGTCATTGGACTCACGACCCATGAATTAGAAGCCTGCCATTTTATTGTCAGGTACCAAGGCTCAAAGAAATACTGTAAGTAGTCTACGCTGGAAACACCATCAAATTAAAGTGTTCGTAGTACAAAATGCGTAATGTTCCAATTTCTTTGTGAAAGCTTGTATAACTTAACAGCTGAAAGCTTTCCGTGCGTTATCGCTTTAAGATTAGTGCATTTATCCTTTTCTCCACACATACGGCTTTCTGCATGTTTGCGATAGAAAACATGTCAACAAGTGGGAAAAATGCTAAAAGAGCAATTACAATATTTGCTACAATGTCTTCTGAATTTCCTGCAGAATAGAATTGATTTACTTTTTTTTTTTCTCAAATGTGATTTTTATAAGCTAAAACCATTTTTCATTTGTTTAAACCTCTTGTTCCTTTTTTTAATCATAATGGTCGGTCGGTCGGTCGGTCGGTCAGTCGGCCGGCCGGCTGGCTGGTTGGTTGGCTGGTTGGCTGGTTGGTTGGTAGAAAAAAAGGGAAGTGGGTGAGTGGATTGATTGATTGAAAAGTTACGCTGCTTCATCATTTTAGTTAAATCACGCCGACAGCTCTCTTATTCATGTTTTTCCCGATGAATGTTGCCAGAGGACACGCCCTCCAAAAACCCATTACCACGTGTATTCTGATCCTAAACCACATTGTCAGCTAAAGTGTGCTGATTAGCGCTCAGCAGCCTGGTGGTTGAAGAGCGTGCTAGGCAATGGGTTGAAGATAAGTGCATTAACCCTTATTCTGCTAAATAAGCTAAATCAGACTTTCAAGCCGATAGCAAAATCCCGAATAATGCTACTTCCAACTATTTTCTCGGAAAGGAATATCTCCTTATTGTCGGACATTGTAGATCCAAGATCAGACTGCACGTTCTGTGCAGTCTGATCTTGATCTACACTGTCTGCAAAAGGTCAGTGAGTCACGCTTAGCAGCCTAAGGGTTAAGACGGTATTATCGTATGAAGCTATCAGAGCCCCTGTCAAGTGCCGTAGACTGTTCTATCAGCACCATCTTCTTATCAAAAATTGATGGTGTGTAGTCTAGGCTGAAAGCATTATCATATAGTGGATATATATATCCATGGCCGCGTATGGGAGAGAGGCAGGGTTGTAGGGAGAGTGAGGGACAGAGGGGCTGGAGAGATAAGCACGCGGACATTCAGAGACAAAGAAACAAATGGGGTGGGGGCAAGCAAGAGAGGACAATTCGATGAAACATTTTGAAGACAGACACTAATACCATCCGAAATGAGAAGAACAGCACCTTTAAATTAAAAATGTATTATGTATCATGTAAAAATAACCGCAGAGAGGAAGGCCGACAGTATGACTGTAAGAAAGTCAAACAAAGAGACGGACAGAGAGATATACGTATATATATGTGATGACTTGCTTCACTAAGATGCAATAAACCCTCTTTCGCCAGAGCATGGATCATACAGTTTATTTCTCCGTGGAATAGCTTAGCACATAGCCCCGAAAGTGACCATCGAAGAAGAGGTATTATTATGAAACTTTGCAAAAAAATTCGAAATAAAGAAATATTGTTCGGTATTTACGAAATCATCCTGTACTTGTTAAATATTTCGTAATTAGGAAAAAGTATTTCATATTTCAAAGTAATTATATTGTATCTATGAAATGATTTTCATTATTTCGTTTACGAAATATATATATATTTTTTTTCTTATTAACGAGAAAATGTTTCGTAAATACGGAATAGTTTTAGAAATTCTTGCAAAAAAAATGTACGTGGAATGTCACTTTAGGGGTTACGTAGCTTTTGGCAATGGCGGACATTAAACCTTCCCTCAAGAGCTTTGAAGTTGATTGAAAATAACAAGCTACTATACGGGCTTCTTTTGACAAAGATAAAAACGCCGGAAAGGAAGGTTTCGGAAAAGATAAGTATTTAGGAAACATAGAATAGTCAGCTATAAATGGAACCAAAGTAATAAAAAAGAAAAGAACATTTTAATGTTTTCGAAATTTGTGTGTTTCGAGGACATCAAACATAAATATAGAATGGCAAGTGCAATAGCCAGAAAGACGTTTTAGAATACTAGAGTAAGCAATGAAAATTCTCTGATAAAGTCAGTTGAAATTTTCCGTCTGTTTATCCTTAACCCTCCAGATGCTGAAGACAAATCTAGGTATATCTGCAGAAAGTGCTAATCCAAGATCAGACTGCACGTTGCATGCAGTCTGATCTTAGATTTACACCCCCTGATATTGTGTTCGACATTTTTGCTTAAAGTATTTCACTTCGCCACAATACGGACTCTCCTAATTCTGATCTATAGTATATCTGTTTCATTTACGTAGTTGTCAAAGTGGGAATAATCCTGTTGAAAACGCCTCTCTATTTATTATTCTTATTCTTGCTGCCATTTCACTGACGTAATTCTTACACGACTCAAAGCTTCGATAACATCAGAACTGATAAGCACTAAAAGATGCGTCTTTGTGTTAAATGAAAATTACTGTCTGCATTCTAGTACGATAGGTTTTTTGCCCCCTAATTCAGCATTCTAGACAAACTTTGCAGTATTCAATGTAAAAATATGCATTCTTCCCTCGTAAATGATTTTTCAGTCCTTATAGTTCTACGACCAGAAACGAATGGAGCATGCTTTGTGAAAAGAGGGCTTAATGCATCTGCAAAAAGTATCGACCCATGTCAGCCTGCGCAATAAGCGCAGGCTGACACGGGTCGAAACTTTTTGCTATTGGTAACTTTTCTGCTTTTCTGCATGTCAAAGGACTACTCTTCCCGCAGAATCAGTCATCCGTCAGACTAAATGGATTTTATGGATCCCTAATAATGGGGCGACTTGCTTGGTATAATCCTTTCCCAAACGACAAATTTTGGACTGGTCCAAATTGAAAGAGTTTGCAGACGATATTTTTAAATTTGATGAAAATGGCAGAAAGGTCTCAAAAAGGGTAGAAAACACTGTGGGAAAAGGAGAAATTGCTCGTTACGAGCAATTTCTCCTTTTCCCACAGTGTTTTCAAAAGACTTGTACTGCAGACACGTGAAAACCAGGGCTTGTTTGGGAAAGGGTTAATTGATCACGGAGATGCACTAAGCCCGCTTTGGCCACAGCGCGGCTCAAATATTTTAACTTACTGCAGATGACTTTGAAATATTTCTTGGGAAAAAATTAATAATCAACTTGAGTTGAGATTTAATACAATGCTGGCTACAAGTACAAACGCCATAACGAAAGGAAAATTTTCTAGTTAGGAGCAATGTCTCTTTTGAGCGATATGCTTACAAAAGAGGTTAACGGCAAGATACTAGTCGTCTTTAGGTGCCAATGTACTCAGTAATGTTCTTATTTTTATCATGATGATTTTGAAACTAACTGCAAAATTAGAAATTCGATTCATTGGTTTTGGATGGGAAAGAAATAAGCCACGCTCTGGCAAAAGGGGGTGAATTGCATTATTCTGATGCATTGTACCAAGCAAGTCATCACATAATTACGGACCCATAAAATCCATTTTGTCTAACAACCGACTGAATCGTAATTATGGCATATGGGCAGAATTATATATAATCCTGCTCTGTAAAAAGGGGGCTTAATACATCTGCACAAGCTGACCTTGATCGAAACTATTTGCTTTTGGTCGATTTCCCGCATGTCAAAGGACATTCTACCTCATGATTGAGCCAATTCTCAGACAAAGTGGATTTAAATGATCCATAATTATATAATGGCTTGTTTGCCATCATGCATAACGGAGATGCGTTAAGCCCCCTTTTGTCAGAGCATGGCTCATATATTAGTCGACCGGAATCAGATATATACATGTAGTATGCAAGATAGTATTTACCGAAAAAAAAACATAAATAAATACAATAAAGGTTGATGACCTGAACTTTCCCGTAGTGCTTTACAAACAAGAAAGAAGTCACGAAAATGCTCACACCATTCGAACTTTTTGCCAAAACTAACGACGCAATAAATTACTTCCGATTATGAGTGACTGCTAAATCATCTATTATTTATCGTTATTGTGCTAATACTGTTTATTTTTTTCAGGAATATTTAGCAGAAAAGAAGTATGTACACCGTGATTTAGCCGCCAGGAACGTGTTGCTAGGTTACGACAAGATCATCAAGGTCTGCGACTTCGGCTTGTCACGTGACATCTACAACGACAACCAGTACAAGAAATTGACCAATGGGAAGCTGCCTTTAAAATGGATGGCGATCGAGTCACTACGAGATCGGGTGTTTACGACACAAAGTGACGTCTGGTCGTTTGGTATATTGATGTGGGAAATTGTTACAATGGGTAAGTGAGAAATAAAATGACAGAAAATATACAAATGAGAAAAAATGAGGCTTGTCCAAACTGAAAGCATTTGCACGCGACAAATTAACCTTTGCGAATGAATTCAACACAACAGATCTAAACAAGATGATCGAACCACGCTTTTCACAGAGTTTTTTTTTCCTCGCCTGTGGAATTTCCAAAACGCAGATGGATTAGTTTGGCATTCACCTTTCGAATTAGTGTCTAAAACAACCCTTAATAAGACTGCACAAGACGCGGGGTTTGATATTGCGTCTACTTCGGACAAAATCATATTTTAAACTTGAAATAATTTGGTTTTCGGTAGCCATATGGTCAAGAGTCTAGTTTCTGAAACAAACTATAGCTGTAAAGACTGTTTTCTTTCACTGTGACGAATTCCATTACTTCCAAATTCCACCTGATGATCAAGCATAACAGCTAAAGGGAAGCTACTCTCAGTTCGAAAAAAAAAAGTAATAAGAATAATGTGGTAGGTTTTAAACTCTTTTGAAACGGTGATATGCATTTTACTTTAAAAAAATCAAACAATCTTCTGGTGCGCATGGCGCCACCGGAAATAAAAGATTACCGATGTTTTTACCGCGAGGCTCCGACGAATAAACTCTATTTGAACTCCCTAAATAGAAGGCTGGTACTTGAATTACTCATTTAACACCGTGGAAGACAAATTTATTAATGCCTGAAAATGTTAAAGAGGTGTATACGACCAAACTTCAAAATGGTAAGAATAGTATTGTAGGAAAAGGGCTTGGTCTAAGTCGATGGGACTTGTGGTCCAACCCTTTCAGTGACAAACAGAATAATGTTCTACCAGATAGCGCAGATTTAGATTTGGCTGTGTTGAAAACATTTGCAGGCGATAAATCAAATAGCGCTCTAACGCTGAGAAAAGGAGAAAATGCTAATTACCAGCATTTTCTGCTTTTCCCACAATGTTTTCTAAAGGCATCTTCTTCAGCCTAAAGCAAAAAAGGAATTGTTTGATGAAGGGTTAAAGCAACAGCCTTCACTGTAGGGATCGGTTTACGTGAACGTGTCTCATAAACAAAACGTAAGTGCGATTAACGTGTAGATTTTTAGCAAGTCGGCTTCATCATGAGTTATGGCATCAGCATATGGCAGTGCACTACAAAGAAATACAGATCTCCAGATAAGAGGGGGTGATAGTATTCTAAATCCATTATTTCTCTTCCAAACCCTATGTTGTGGGTAGTCATTAGAATCGTCTCGATGAGACGATTCTAATGAGTACCCATAACATAGGGCTTAGTGGAAGGTGATCAATGTTTTCAACTTTGAAATCAAAATCACTCCCGCTATCTGGAACTCTGGCAATACATATGTGTATTCAAAAGACTCGCCATGAATTTGTTCGAATGCCCCGTCTTGCAACATATTTTCATGTCGAGTAGTTGTAAAAAAAAATGTACTTTATGCATTAAGTAAAGGCAATACTTTCTATAAATAGAAACTGAGACGCTCGGGTTGAATATCCTGCATCAGACATGAAACAAACATATTTATCTTGAATAACTAATTGCTGTTCCGCGTTCGTTGATTTAATATTTGGCGCGAACCACCATTGATTTAACGTCAGTCGGACGTAAAAATGTATCAATGCTAAGTTTCTGTGTGGGTTTAATTTAATAGTAAGAGAGGTAATGTTTCAGGACTTTCCTTTCTAAAATACCGATCGGCACAAAAAAGGAACACATTAAGAATGATATGAGCCATGTTCTGTAAAAAGGCGGTTAAATGCATCTGCAAAAAGTACCGACCCAGGTCAGCATGCACAGGCTGACCTTCGTCAAAACCTTTTGCTGTTAGTAAGGTTTCTGCATGTCAAAGGACCAGTCCACCTCATGATAGAGTCGGTCGTTAGATTGAATGGATCTTATGAATCCGTAAATTTATAATGACTTGCTTGGTAAAATGTATCGCGGAGATGCATGAAACTCCCTTTTGAAAGGGCGCCGCTCATATGTATCAATTCTACACCGATACTTTTTGACACCCATAATCACATTGTACAGACGGTTTTTAAAATATTGAGGCCAAAAAAGGAAACTCTTAATTTATGTGAATATTTTCGTGGCAGTTTTCGTCAGACAAAAAATCTCAAAACATGATTGGTAAGTTATTATATAACTGAAACATTTTCTGATGTTAATCATTTGCTAAATGATATAATTTTGGACTACTCCAAATTGAAAGCAATTGTAGACGACAAATTAACTGTGGTTTAAACGAAAGAAAAGAAAGCATTGTAAGAAAAAAGGAAAAAACTCTAAGTACCCGCGTTTTCTGCTTTTCCCACAATATTTTCAAAAGCCGTCTGGCCAAGGGTCGGTAGAGCGAGGGATTGTTCGGGAAAGGGTTAATCGCGAAACGAAATATTAGATATGAGCCATGCTCAGTGAAAAGGGGGCTAAACGCATCTGCGAAAGGTATCGACCCGGTCAGGCTGACCTGGACCGAATCTTTTTCGCTATGAGTCAATTTTCTGTATGTCAAAGGACCAGTCTACCTTATGATACTGTCGGTTTTTAGTCATAATGGATTTTATGGATCCCTAAATTTGTGATGACTCGCTTGGTACCTTGTATCATGGAGACGCATTAAGCCCCGTTTTGCCAGAGCATGGCTCATATCATTTTGTTCTATAGCTATGTTTGTTTATTCGGTGTTAAACGCCATTTTCAGCATTATTTCAGTTATATCGGGGCGACCATTGCACCTCTTTATGCTTCTCTGGAGTTTTGGGGGTTTTTTTACCGGTACTTCGCAAATCATTCTTCCCAAGCCACTGTCTGCTTTTTCCCGTTTAAATATCGTCGAAAAGACGTGCATTGGTGACAGACGAATGAATCCAGTCATCAGTCCTCCGAAATAATTTGGCGGCCTTTGGTATCGAACTAGCGACCACTGAGTTCAGTCCCCATACGTTACTGACGGAACTACCGGTCTAAGCACTGCTAACTACGATCCTAAGAATAAAGTTGGTTGACAGAGAAAAAAAAGCTAGTTCCGGTTTGGCGTGACTTTATCGAACGTGTTACAAAGTAACATAAAACAGAGAAGGGGGAATTATAAACTGTTCAATAAAACTTGATTATTTGGAAACTAAAACAGCAATCATTTAAGAGAGACCAATTTTCAACGAGGAATCTGTTTCTTGTCATCCTTTGTGTTTTGTTGTTGCTGGTTTTTCCAAGCGTACTATGTAAAATGTAGTCTTTATGCAGTGATTAGAATTTCTCATGAAAAAAAAAAAAAGTGCTAAAACTCTAGCTAAGTGGTGTTACTTAAACGTGATCGGCTTTAAATCTTTACCAAACAGTGACGAGTTTTAACGAGCATGGAGAAAAAGGCTTTTTTTCCCCCCTTTCCCAAATTGTTTACTACCCTTTCAAAAAGAATTCTAATTATATGGGCCACATATGATTTGTCGTTCATTGGTTCATTTTGGACAAATCTAAAATTGTGTTCTTTGTTAAGTGTTAAATTCATCTTACCTCAAAAGCTTAGGACTGGACAATAAACTTTAGTGTGTATTTTAATACTTTCAGGTGCCTCTCCGTATCCGAACATTGCTCTCGCCGACTTGTATTACCTTTTGTCCAATCATTACAGAATGGAGAAGCCAAGTAACTGTTCGGATGAGCTGTAAGTGATTTTTAATACTGTATAATTTTCAGTCATCTTCAGTCTACCTTAATAATTCAATTTTAAAATCATTTTTGCTCAAGCAAAAAAGATAGTATGCATCTTCTCCCCGGATATCAAACGGTGGTTACGTATCAATTTGTCTGTGATGTCCGTATTATTACAATGCAAAGAAAAACATAGCCTTCTCACAATGTTTCCAAAGTTGAAAATTGCAAGGCGAAAAGTGGAGTTTTCTCTCGCATGTAACACACATGCAGACAGGGACAGGACAAGAATGTCTAAATTATTGTGTTGGGATTATTTTCAGGTACATCATCATGCGTCAGTGTTGGCTTGACAACCCATCAGACAGACCGTCTTTCACCGATCTACGCGTTCAACTGGAACTACTTTTATTGCGCGACCGGAACTACCTAGAACTTGACAACATTAACGTACCCTTATCTACTCCGGAAACAAGTAGTGCCAGTCCAGTATCAGACGACACAGCGTCGTTACTAGCGGCACAGGCTCTCCAACCACAGCGGAAGTCATCAAAGGACGAATTAACTGTAGACGTGTGTATTCATGAGAAATCGGTAGAAAAACTGTTGAAAAGGAAGGGCGACTTTGATGCTCACAATATCACAATATTATAAGTTCGTTATTATAAGTTCGTCTATTATGGTTCAATGCATCGCAATAAATACGTGACGATTAAGTGATTCTTACTAAAAGAAATCTTAACTTTACAAATATATTCAATTTCGGTCTCACTATTTAGTAAAACCAGTAACTAATCAGCAAATACTGAGTTGATGTTGAAAAACTCAAAGGAACAATTTCAATAAATGGAATTGACCCAAATACTGCAATTTGGATGCTGTTTTGGTCTGAATATTTCAATAACAATTGAGCAGCGCAGATGCCAGATAAGACTGCATTTATTGTGCAAACTGATCGTGATTCACGCTGTCCGTTCGAGAGTGAGAGTTGATAGCGCTGACAGGGTGCAACATTTAATTGTTTATCTTCTGGACAAACGAAATCAAACATCTAAAATTAGCCACGCAACAGATTATCACAGCTTGAATACGGATCCTGCAAACATTATTTGTGCAGTTTTAACCTTTAATACGTCGATCAAAACTTCAGTTGCCTTTTCGGCCAGTGTGGATTAAGTTCAGACAGCACAAAAGGTGTCTGTACTTTCTCCTTTGCTAAGAGATTCTAGATAAAAGCAGCATTGAATAGCAACTTTTTGTTGTTGTTTTTTTTAACTTGAAATAACGTAGAGCTTAGTCGGCGCTGTAACGGTTAAGTCACACCTTCTGTGATTTTTGGATTGGAAGACATCTTTAGGGCCTTATAATTACTAGCATATCATTAAGAAGTAATATTCGCGTGAAAAAGGATATGAGCAGCGCTTTAGGAAAAGGGAGTTTAATACATCTTCTTTATGTGCCGTAAGAAGCAAGTTATCACATAATTTCACATAATTATGAATCCAAAAGAAAACTGACAGAACAAGAAGGTTTAATGGGGCTTGGACATGCAGAAATTTTACCAATAGCAAAAAATTTCGACCCACGACGGACTGCACAGGCCGACTCAGGTCGATTCTTTGCACAGATGCATTTTTCCCCTTTTCATAGAGCATGGCTTACATACGTTAGTAGAAAAATCATGGTATGGATATAGCCAATAATGTTAATATTACAATACGGGTACGTTACTTGTGAAACGTGAGTGCGTTGTTGTTTAGAAAATAACTGTAACCTTGACATGCTGGTATTATCATATGTGTCAACAGAATGGACTAGAGGATATTGACACTTTGCATGGAAGATTTTTGATGACCATCTGATATTCACCGTCAAAACTTTCCACAAATCTATTAACTCAACCTGAGCAGATTTTAATTTGACTCAAAAATGTGTTCTGGATACGTATATGTACAGAGCAATGGTAATAGAGAACGCATTGTTTATGAGTTACACTCGAATTTGTGCACAAACCTAGTTAGTGGCGTTGTGGTTTTGTCAAACTTTGTTAACATTATCTGTGTTAATTCTTTGGAAAGAGGGTCACGGATGTAGGCCTAGAGACCTCATGTATGGACACATGTTAATGTGATTGTTTACAATTTGACATGTAATACTAGTGCCATTTAATTTTTTGAATGTATTGGATACAAGATATACACGAAGTGAGAGGGAGTCTTAAATATACAAGAAGGTATTTGATAATAAATCGAAGTCTCACCCAGATCCTCATTATCATGTTTTATCATTATGATGTCATGTGTTTTGGACAGATATGAAACCTTCAGTTACTCTGGTGTATTGTTGCTGATGTGTTACCTGTCCCTTGCCATCGAGTGCTACAGATCTTGTAGAGTTCGCTAGGTAGACTCTATAATAAGAATAAGATACTGCCACGAGTTTGATTGTTACCGTACCTAGAAATCAAAACAAAGCTTCAACATTTTATGCTACAAAATTGGATACAACATAAAACGAAAGAAACTGAAATATAGCAGAAGATATTTTGGGAAATGCATCGACTTTTTAGTCGTAACAGGTGAAATACAAAAATGTCAATACAAATACACCAACAAATTGCAATGTCAGGGCCTTTATTGTCAGAAATAAAGCATCGACACAGATACAAGATCACAGGTCGCTCGTCAAGGCAACCAATATCGCCTTAACACTTTATCAAACAATCCCGCATTTCAGCGACATTGAGGTGGAAAGCTTTTGAAAACATAACAGGCAAAGAAGAAATACCTGATATTCAGCATGTCCTACTTTCCCACAATATTCTCTACCGTTTAAAAAACAAATCCCTTAATTCTAGCCTAATTTGTTTTGTCTTGAATTATGCAAATGATTTGGATTAGGACAAGACTAAAATTTGTCAGGTAAAGAGTTAAATCCCGTTAAATCCTAAAGCGCTGGGACCGGCTTTATATGCTTTTCCAGACATTGTAGATTAAGATCAGCCTTCACAGACTGGCAGTTTGATTGTAGATCTAGACTGTCCTCCACTTCGATACATACTTGGATCAAAACAACCCTGAAATTACAATATTTTTACTGTTTACTGTTTTTGCTGACTGAAAACGTCCATTTCGTTTTTTCAGTCATCTAAGGGTTTAACTGCAGTAAAGTTGCAGACGTGGACAATTAGGTGCTACAGGTATACAAAAATGGTTGTTATAGACTTCGTAAATGTTATGGCGGAGGAATTTTAAAGGTTGTTTTGTTATTTATATACTTTGTTATGGATGTACATACTTGATGGACTATTTGTAAATGCGCATTGTTAACCTATAGATTCTAGATTTATGTAAAATATTTTTCGTTCTTTTTTTCTGTCATTATCATACCTAAGTATTAAAATATTATGGACTGTCTTAATGAAATGCTTTTCATTCAAGAAACTAGAAATTGAGAAACGATAACTGAATTGTGATTTAAGACTGATAAACAGGAATATCGGTAGAATGACAAAGTAGGACCCTTTCTTGTGCAAACAAGAAATCACATTTTTACATTCTTTTTTTAACTAGGAGAAAAATACCACTGTACGTTCAGATAATTCCACTTCCAAATATTTTTCTCCATCTTTCTTTAACCTTTTCACTGCCGGAAGCGACTTAATCAACTTTTGCAGACGGAATGGGTCAAGGTCAAACTGCGCATAATATGCAGTCAGAACTTAGATCTACACCATCTCCTACCTGGTGCTAACATGTGATCAAAATTATCGTAAAATTGCAGTGGAGTTCTTCTTTTAGATCTCGTAAAAAAATAGAGTTCATTCAGTCGGTAGTGAAAGATTTTTTTCGCTAAGTTAATGATAGCTTGATCAAGGTCAAGGTCGAGTACTCATAAGCCAATGTTGGGGTTTTTTTAAGAAGATACATGTATAACTTTCACCTTTTAACTAGATTGGCATTCGTTTTTAGTCTTTGCTTTCTACTTCTGTATTCTTTTTTCGGACCAAATAGATCGTGTAGTGGAACAAGCATACATGTGAGTCATGCTCTGTGAAAAGGGAGTTTAATGCATCTGCAAAAAAAAGTACGGATCCAGGTCAGCCTGCACACACTGACATGGGTTGAACCATTTTGCTATTTATCAATTTTCTGCATGTCAAATGACCATTCTACCTCAGGATTTAGCCGGTTGTAAGACAAAATGGATTTCTAAGGATCCATGATTATATGTTGACTTGCTTGGTATAAAGCATCAAAGACATGCATTCAACCCCTTTTGTCAGAGCGCCGCTAATGTCTTGTAGAGTAACTAGTATGTGTTAAATTATTAATTTAGTTTATCATTTTGAAACAGCCCGAGTTCTTACACGAACCTTCGAGGAGTCTATCCATTTTCTGTTTTAATTTTGCTTCGTTCGAAATAGAAAATCCATTTGAAATACACCAATCATCATCATCATCATCATCATTATTATTATTACAACTTTTACGTACTGTAACGAAGTGAGAGATATCTCCTATCTTTCCCATTACTCGTAATAGTTTATGGGAGCACTGGCTGCCACATCGCCGGGTATTCATATGTAACTTAGGATATGAACCGCCCTCTGAGTAGTAAACAAGGGATTTCATTTGTTCCATGATCACTTTTTGCGGAAATTTTAACCAATTAACAAACACCTAAAAATCACTTGTTCGGAAGGACTTTGGCACGTTTTTCCCCTTTTTCCACAAAGTTTTTTATCCATTCAAAGACAAATTTATCAGCCGAGTCGCATTCAGTTCATTGTCTGTAATGCTTTTAATAAAGACGAGAATAAGTTTTCTCGCCTGGTAAAGACTTAAAAAGCTTTCCCCCTATTCATCAACCATTTTAAATTGCTTTGGAAGCTTCATACAAATGAAAACTTCAATGGTGCTAGTTATGTGTAAGTGTCCTTTGAAAAGGCACTGCGGAGGCTCAGCCCGGTACTGGTGAAACCAAGGGAAGGCAAGAGTAAGTGGGCTTTCGCAATAATTTCACTACCATTATTTATAGAGACCGTAAACGCCATTGAGTGGAAAAAATTAACAGACTATACCTTTGATTCTATGACAGTCGATAATTATATCATAAAAAGGCAAAAACTCATTTCAGGATTTCAGCTAGAAAAATATGAGACGCGCTCTGGCAAAGTGTGGTTTAATGCATCATATTAAGTTGTCACATGCTTATGGATCCGTGACAACACTTTTTTTATACAACCGACTTAATGGCATGGTCATGACATACTGAAAATTGACCAATAACTAAAAGTTTCGTCCCAGGTAAGCTTGCGCGGACTTGGCAGGCTAATCTGGGTCGATAAATTTTGCAGATGCAGTAGGTCCCTTTTAACAGAGCACGGTTCATAGCTTGTTGTTTCTTTTACTATCAATACATCTGCTTCCTGCTACAAACAAATATGACTATCCAAAGTGGCACAATTCCGATCCAGATTAGATTCAAAGTTTTGCAGTGACTCATCTGAGTTTATAGAATATGCTATGGGTTATGTTTTGACCCTTTTCCAGACGACAAAACTTAGGTAGACTCAATCACGATGAGACCATTTGCAGACGACAAATTAAATCTGGTTCAAATGTTTTGGTTTTTTTTTTTCATAGAAAAAAATCGAAAGCATTGTAAAAAAAAATATAGAGAAAAAGCAGCTTTTCATTTTCATTCTCTCCCTTTCCTGCAATGTTTTCAAAAGCTTTCTCCGTATGGGTAGTAAAATCAAGGTATCTTTTGGTAAAGTGTTCTTGAGTTGAAAATACATGATCTGTTTTAGCGTTATATTATAGTGTATAGTATACACATGTTCTTGTGCTATCATTAAATAAATTCAATAGATTACATTAATCTCTTTATATTTGAACCTGTGAAAAGGGGGCATAATGCATTTGCAAAAAGGATCGACCCAGGTCAGCCTGCGCAGTCCTCGCAGGCCGACCTGGTCCGAAACTTTTCGCTTTTGGTCAATTTTGTGTATGATAATGGACCAGCCTACCCCATGATAATATCTGGTTTTCGATAAAATGGACTTTATGGATCAATGATCATGTGATGACTTGCTTGGTATCATGAATCACGGAGATACATTAAGCCCCTTTTTGCCAGAGAAAACGGTCGAGAAAGTGATAGATCAACTGATCGCTGGTTTATTTGATTAATCAAAGCGTTGAAAACACTGGTGTGGCATTTATCAAGGGAGTCATTGTGTGGAATTAATAATTTGAAAAATAAACCATAGAAAGATATGTAGTTTCAAAATATTCTCTTGAAAGTCAACCTACTATACAGTCATGCACAATCCAATAGAGCTGCGTGCAATCTTGTGGGACGAACAAGTCCTGGCGAACAAGTCTAGTAACGTATAGCCCAGGAACGAACTGCTTTGGGACGATCAAGCACGGAATCGGGCGGTCAGGAAACAAAGATTGCATGTATCATTACGCCAGTAGAAGACCATAGCGGATCAAGCTATTTGATCGATGATCGATGGCCTTATCCAATTTACTTTTATACGCCATTTTCATTTTCATATCTGAGTGCAATCTAAACACTTATTTGTCTTAGAAAAATTGAGTTTAATTGGGCTTATTTCCTTCGGTTTTTTTTTTTTTTTTTTTCACAAAATACGATACATGATTTTCAAAATGATTTTCAAAATGCCGTATTGAACTCATAGTGGCATTGTCTTCGACAAATGCCACAAAAAATCGTCCAGCTGTTCATCAGCTGGGTCCGTATTCACCAGCTCTTCTTATAAGCAATCTTAGTTTAATTCTCAAGAACTTTCTATATGTCAACGTAACACGATTTCTGACTGGCTAAACCAAATGAGCCATGCTCTGTCTGAAGGGGGCTAAATATATCTGCAAAAAGTATCGACACATGTCAGCCTGCGCAGGCTGACATGGATCAAAACTTTTTGTAAATTTTCTGCATGGCAAAGGACCATTCTACCTCCAGATCCAGTCAATTGTTAGACTAGATGGATCCATAATTATGTGATCACTTCTTGGTATAATGCATCGTGGAGATGCCTTAAGCTCCCTTTTGCTAGAGCATGGCTCAAATAATTTAGCCAATCGAAAAAATGCGATTCTTTCCAAGTCTAGAATAAAATCAAGAATGCAGTATAGGGTGTAGGGTGGTTGGTGAATAAGGACCCAAGCTACCTAAAGACATTTTCTGGATATCTGTCAATCGTGCTTTTGCAATAAATGGTCAGTATTTAAATACAGGTCAATTAGTTTTATTCACATTAACCCTTAGGCTGCTATGCTCGACTCAAGGACCTTTTGCGGACAGTGTAGATTAAAATCAGACTGCACAGAACGTGCACTGTCCGATAAGGAGATGTCTTTGCCCTCCAACCCCCCCCCCCCCATATATATATATATATATCTTTGAAGAAGCAAAATTTGGATTTTTTACTGTCGACTAGGAGGTTTCATTCCACTTATTTAGCAGGATATCGAAAATCGAAAACATCGAAAATGGAGACCGCGTTGACAGTTGTTACAGGTTCTTATCGGCCCCTGCCATTAAAACAAAGTAACCCCATGCACGTCTTTGTCTGGTTGTCCGAAAGAGCAGTTGATTGAGACAACTGTGGTTTGCAAACTCTTGGAGAGCAAGGAACGATAAATCAGGGACTTTGTAGTCTCAAAGTCTGCCAGAGAGTGTTTTCCCTTCCGTTCCATAAACTTGCTAAATTAACTAACTAATGTTGTAGACAGAAAGGTCTCTGAAATTACTTTTGCAGGGCTCTTTTGACAGGAATATTTCACAAAACATCGGACTGTGTAGATCTAAGATCAGACTGCACGTTCTGTGCAGCTTGATCTTGATCTACACAGTCCGCAACATCATTGTGTGTTGCCCACAGGGTGAGAAGATTTAATCCAACCGATTGTATTTGAATCATTTATTGTCAGTCATCATAGAGATTTGTACTGTTTAACTCTTTTACAAACGACAAAATTACTGCCTGTTCAAAGTTGAAAGCTATTTATTGCCGACGACAAATTAAACGTGCTCAAGTAATGAAATTTATCTCTTATAGAATATAAAACATTGTGGCAAAAGAAGAAAATGCTGGTATCTCCTTTTCCCACCATGTATTCAAGCATTCATTCTTTGGGTCGTTAAAACACAGGATTGTTTGTGAAAGGGTTAATCACTCTGTCGTATAGGTTCGCCAACATCGAAGTGTTAGTTCCTATCATAGCACGACTAAAACAAATTGCTTTTGAAGGTAGCCATTGCTACAAGAGTCATTATTTCTCATCACTGCACGTTGTGAACTGGTCCCCGTTTAAATATACATATTACAACTGGCACAGGCTGCTGTGTTGATGCTTTTCATTGGCTACATGAATATCATTGAATAGCCAATTGGAGCATCTTAGACAATTCCAGTTCGGCAGTATAGCTACCATGGCGACTTTTTGCACGATTTGAAATTCGTAATCGAAACTAAATGAATAATAGCAGAAATTCACTTTAAAAGGTGATACCATATATACAATCACTTATTTGTGAGGTCAAAATTATCGGAAATTCTACTGCACAAGAAGCGAGAGTGACTTCCCCCGAATCTCTCGATATCGCTGTTCTAAAAATAGACGGGCAGTATTCTGCCCTTTTTCAGTAACCTGTACCGATCCCTATACACTTGCTGTATCAGGGGAGGTAACCAATCTATATACGTTGTTTAGACAAAATATCAAAGGGAAATAAGTCGGTGCCGTGGAACGGCTGTTGTTCACAGTTTTTGTAAACGAAGCAGCATGGATATGTACACTGAAATCTTTGATATAACAAAAATACTGTTGAAACTGCGTGAAACACCAAACAAATGATAAACTGTGTTCTTTGCGCCAAACTTCCTTGGAAGCTTAAGGTCTATGATTCAAGCCTCCTCAGGATCGTCCATGGTTTAAATGGTTCGCTTTCTTGAGAGAAAGATTGAGAGAGAGTGAGAGAAAGAAAGAGCGAAAGGGAGAGAGACAGACACACAGACACAGACACACACACACACACACACAGAAAACGAGACAAAGAAAAAAGGTAATTACTGCACCCAACTCCTATATTCATGTTTTCAAAGGCTGTCTTTCAAAGACTGTCAGGGGTCTGAGATTATAAGCCAGTTGAATTTACTTGACAACAGATTGAGAAGCCGAAATCCAAAAGTTTGAAAATCTTTTATCGAACTGTCAATCCTGGTTCGATCCTCCTTAGCGACGCTGGTGACGTGAAAGGCACTACAGAACTCAAACCCAGTACAGATGAAATCCAGCCACAGTATAAATAAGTGAGATGTTTCTATAATACTTGTATGGCTGCAACGATGCTGAAAGCGGTTTAAAACTCAAGCCAAAGAAACACATTAGCAACAGAATTATTGAAGCAAGCAAAATGAAACTGTATTTAATGTTTATTAATTACACCTGATTTGCGGTTGCGTATCACGTTACCAAACAACTCTAAGTTAAAACGTCCTTGAGAAAGAAGGCTTTTGAAAACACTGTGGGAAAAGGAGAAAATGCTGGTAACCAGCATTTATTTCTTTTCCCACAAGGTTTGCTCCCCTTTCACGGACATTTCCAATATTTCAGCCACGTGAAACTGACTTCTACATGTAGTATGGATTTGTTCAAGTCCTAAATTTTGTCTCTGGGAAAAAAGGTATACATATCAGTTGAAATCGAATGTAAAAATATCTGGTGCTGGTTTTACAATACAAAAGCAATTCTTCCTCGGCTTGTACTAGAAGTCTATATTTGACCTTAATTTGGACTGCTTTTGAAAACTTTTATGGTGATATCGAGTGATTAAACTATTTGCAACTAATTTCACTAGAAAGAGAAACAGTGATGGCTTTAAAAGCAAAAAGTGACAACAATCTAATGAACATTTTAGACCGAAAAAGCCTTAGGTACTCGATTATTTTTGATGAGGTGAATATCAGGATCAGACAGTGCAAATATACAGCCCGAATTTTTATCCACACGGCCCGATATCTTTGATTTTCTGCACAGAAACAAATTTGAAATTGCATATATGCCATGTTCTGTGAAAAGATGGTTAAATGCATCTGCAAAAAGTATCAACCAATGTCAGCCTGCGAAGACAGCGCATGGTGACCTGGGTCGATACTGTTTGCTATCGGTCGATTTTCTGCAAATTCAAAGAACATTCTACCTCATTATTCAGTCGGTTGCTATGGATCCATAATTTTGTGATGACTTGCTTGGTATAATGTACCATGGAGTTGCATTAAACCTCCTTTTGCCAGAGCACTGCTCAGATTTTTTTTTCACCAAAAGTATCAATTTTCACTGATTTATAGTCTTCCCAAAAGAGCCCATACATTTCAATGCTAAGGCATTAAACCTTTGCGGGAAAAGGAGAAAATGCTGGTAACCAGCATTTTCTCCTTTTCCCACAATGTTTTCTACCCTATCAGAGACAGAAATTGTCATTTTGGCAACATTTAATCTGTCGTCTGCAAATGCTTTGAATTTGGTCTGGTCCAAAAAAAATGTGTTGTTTGGTGAAGAGTTAAAAGTAACACGCAATATATCAGACAGAGTAGAATCAAGATGAGAGTGCAACTGCAATCTGGTCTTAGTCTTCATTGTCCGCGACAAGAAAATTAAATTGTTTTTGTGCAAAGATAGATAGCAAAATTTAGACAACGAGATTTATTTTCACACACTAGTTTTTACGGGTTTTAAAATAAAGCGACGGGGTATAGGTTCCCCATATTTAACGGCCCATTCTTTCGGTTTCGTTTTTTCATTGCGTTCTTTCATTTCTTTTACAAGGAGCTTCAAACCTCTGATCTTCTCTTTGACTGTCGTTCTTGGCGCTCTTGAGTCATAAAGGTCACTATCAGTATCTTCATTGACCTTGACCTCTGTCTGAACTTGAGAAGTGGGAGGCCTTAAATCTCGGCACCTTTGTAACAAACGTCTGTAGTTACCTGTGCTAGAATACGACTGGGTTTTAGTCATATACCCTATACTGTTATACGTAATTGGTAGATAACATGGAAAATGCTTACATCGTTCAGTGTTAGTCGGGTCATAGTGACATGTATTGCACACACCGGATTCCTGAGACGTAGACCGGCTGGCTCTCGCGTGTTCACTCATCCTGCTTTGACTACGAGATTCCGGGATACTTGACTTGGCCGAGTCTATCCGAGGAAGCTGTAAAGCAGGTTTCGCCTCGTCCATTTCCGCTTTCAAGCTCTGAGCCTCCTTCTTCAGTTCCTTCGTCAGTTGTTCAAAGCTTGTGCTGAGTATACGGATCTTTCCTTCCAGGAGGCGCTCGTGTACCGTGTTCATTTTGCGCAGGCGCAGCGTTGCAGCTTGCTTCCGCTTAATAATCTTCAAACTTTTTTCCATCTCATTTTCTGCCTCCCAACGGTTTGGAAAGAGACGCTCACTGTAACAAGATAAAGAGTTACAAATTAGCCATACTCTGGCGAAAGGGGGTTTAATATATCTCTATGATGCTTTATACCAAGCAAATCATCACGTCATTCTTGATCCATATAAGTAATTTTGTATTAAAACCAACTGAATCATGAGGTAAACTGGTCCTTTGAGCTGCAGAAAATTGGCCATTAGCAAAAATTTCGATTCAGGTCAGCCTGCAATGGCTGAGGCTGGATGACCAGGCTGACCTGGATCGATACTTCTTTCCAACTGTATTAAAGTCCCTTTCCACAGAGGATGAGTCAAATGATTTGGTCATAGTACTGTATTATTTCTATGAACTATACGAAACATGCAGTAATAGCTGGCTTTTTAACTGATATTTGTAGAAAATAATAAATAAAAACGATATAATACTGCTACAGATAACCATGCTCGTGTTCACGGCTAGTACAAAATTCCATTTCTAATTCTAATTCTGCATACTAATATCAGTATTTATATTGTTAATACCATTTTACATCAGCCAACCAGAGGACTTATCCAGAGATGGGGAAGGAGAAAATGTAAAAGTGGGAATAGAAGTGTTAGGTTCTAAAATGTGCATTTTTTGGAGGTACCTGTAGGGCAGGAACTATGCGGTCCTATGGCCCCTTATAATGCAATTGGTGAACACGTTCTGTTGATTCTAAAATTGCTAATGAAGGGCAAAAAATGGATAAACGCGGTAGCAGCAGCAGCAGCAACAACAACAATAACAACATATTTTGAAAAGGTCCATTAACCCTATATCATATTATTAGTACTCGACGATTGTTTCCCATTGGCATTAGAATCGATCCCATCCCTTGCGTTCTGAAGATACACATTGCGTATAAATGTGTCCAGGGTTCGTATTCACCAACCATTCTTAAGAATATTCTTTGTCTTATTCTCCGTGATTTTCTACATTTGAAAGTAACACAACTCCTGATTGGCTAAACCATTTGGTTTAGCCAATCAGGAGTTGTGTTACTTTCAAATGAAGAAAATTATGGAGAACAAGACAAAGAGCGTTCTCAAGAACAGTAGGTGAATACGGAACCATGGCTGCCTTTC
This sequence comes from Tridacna gigas, assembly GCA_945859785.2. NCBI lineage: Eukaryota > Metazoa > Mollusca > Bivalvia > Cardiida > Cardiidae > Tridacna > Tridacna gigas. The sequence continues at coordinate 38,188,343 of OX244029.2, forward strand.
ACTAAACTACGTAGATTTACGCAAATTATTTGGTATTGTATATACCCACATGTATACGATCCCTGCTTTACCCAAACGTATGAGCTGGCACAAAGTTATGCAAATATTTACTAAAATCGTTAAGTTATGCAGGTTAAAGAACCTTGTTTTCAGACTTGGTACTTGCTTACCTAAACTGCGTACGCAAATTTCGTGCGTGGGCAATTTAGTGAAAGGCAGCCCAGGTTTCTACCACAACCACAGTAAATTCGAGGTCGAGGCATAATGGATAAGACAGCAACTCTTCTTATTTTGCCGCTTCCGAAGCAGACACTTCGAGAATTCAACAGGATGTAATATAAAAACAATCTAAGCAGAAATGGCGATAATGAGACAGCGACAAACAGGAAAACATACACAAAGTTCGGACAAACGCATGACATATAAAAACCGTACAATTCGCTCCATGTACTCTTGTCACTGGTGTCGCTTTCCACCACAGATGGCGCCATTGACAGGCTTGATGACGTCATAGATTGGCGAGACATCTTTGATTCAATACCTTGAAATTCAATCGTTCGCAATTATAGAAGAAGACTGGAATAAATGAAAGTATTTTAACGCCCCCCCCCCCCCGATGGACGAATAAATAGGCCGAATATTTCTTCTATTATACTTTAACTCAGTCAGCACCAAATATTTGAGCCGCGCTCTGGCAAAAGGGGGCCTAACAACCGACTGAATCATGAGGTAGAATGGTCCTTTGACATGCAGAAAATTGACCAGTAGCGAAAAGTTTCGGCCAAGGTCAGCCTGCGCGGACTGCGCAGGCTGACCTGAATTGATACTTTTCGCAGATGCATAAAGCCCCCTTTTCATAGAGCATCGCTCATTTAAAGTCGACCTCCTTCAACGGCTGAAAATATGATCCTCTGAAATTTAGAAAGACTTTCATTTAATAGGCTTGACTAAACAAGCGGACGATTTGGATCCAAGATCAGAATGCACGTTCTGTGTAGTCTAAATTTGATCTATACTGGCCGCAAATGGTCAGTGTGTCACGCTTAGCAGCTTAAGGGATAACTGCTAGATAAGTTGAATGAAAATGCAAATATTGCAATTTCAAAGTTATTCTTTGGGGAAAATATCTTCTTATCGCACAGTGTAGATCCAAGATCTGATTGCACTTTCTGTGCAGTCTGATCTCGATCTACACTGGCCGCAAAAATACATTGAGTTACACTGAGGTGCCTTAGGGTTAAATGAATTCGAATTCGAAGTGGTGTGGCTATAATTATATTTGTTCGGATAACGTCTCAGCCAGACAGATTTATGGATACTCTTGGAATTTTAGAACCCCGGAAATATTTGGAATGGCTGGTCAGCATTGTAACCATTTTGAAATATTACGTTCGATGTTTGGGCCAAGCAGCCTTGCATTTGCTATGATATTGTCCTTTCCAACCACAGAAACTGTCTACAAAATACCAAATATTGTCCTTAGACTACCAAACGGGGTCGTCTTTTTCACTGTCAGATAAGCAGTTCCTGTTTTCCGAGGCCTAAAAGTAATGTAGATCAACAAACGCGAAAGAATGGGAGTCATGCTCTGTGAAGAGGGGTTAAATGAATTTACAAAAGGTATAGATTCATGTCAGCCTGCGCAGTTCGCGCAGGCTGACCTGGGTCGAAACCTTTTCGCTATTTGTGATTTTTTTGCATGCCTAAAGCCTATTCTAACTCATTCTACACCGTTGTTTGGCCCATTTCTAGGTTTCTATGTAAAATGGGCGTATCTAAGGCGACAACGTGCTTGGTACTATACATTACACAGATGCATTAAACCCCCTTTTCATCTGGCATAACTCATTATAATTTTCGGACGTAGCCTTGCATCAGAAAGCGGGTGGTGTTCTGTGCAGTCTGATCCTAATCTATGCCGTCTACAAAAACTATAAGAGTCCTCATTTGCAGTAAAGGGTTGAGAAGCCATGAAAATTCCTAAACTAAATGAAATAAAACTAAAACATGTTTTCAGTATCATTCACAAAATCCGTTTATTTATCATAGTAACATATCACTGTTACTGAATATATCACACCGTATTCTTTGCACAGTTACTGCTGACTGAATGATATTGAATGATATTTAACCTAAATATAAACCCAACTAAAACAATGGAGATAGTTATCACAATACAATCTTTATGATTACCGATTATGCCTACTTTAACCCTTTCCCAAACGACAAATTTTGGACTGGTCCAAATTGAAAGAGTTTGCTGACGACAATTTTAAATTTGATGAAAATGGCAGAAAGGTCTCAAAACGGGTAGAAAACACTGTGGGAAAAGGAGAAATTGCTCGTTACGAGCAATTTCTCCTTTTCCCACAGTGTTTTCAAAAGACTTGTACTGCAGACACGTGAAAACCAGGGCTTGTTTGGGAAAGGGTTAATAACGAGCCTGCCCTGTTAGCGGACAAAAGCCGTTGTTAACACTTATCCCGCTAAATAAGTTAAATGAAACTTTCAAGTCGATAATAAAAACCAGAATAATGATATTTCAAACTTATTTTTTGGAGAAAAAATCCTTTTATCGGGCAGTGTAGAACAAAGATCAGACTGCACCTTCTGTGCAGTCTGATCTTGACCTACACTATCTGCAAAAGTGAGTCGAGCTTAGCAGCCTAAGAATACCTTTGGTTTCGGTATGAACCGACCTGGGTTCATATTCACCAACCATTGATAAGAAAATTTTAGTCTTATTCTCAAGATGTTTTTAAGTTTGAAAGTGTCATAACCTCTGATTGGCTAGACCACTTGCTTTAGCCAGATAGATGTCCCATTACTTTCTAAATACAGAAAAAAAGACAAAGTATGGTTGGTGAATACGGGCCATGGGTTCAACCCCTAAAGCACCATTTGCAAACGCACTATTCGCTAATTGTCACTAAGGCAACATACATTCATATTGCATATTTTAGAAGAGAAATACAGATTCTCACCGACACGATGTCGCAAATAGAGCAAGCACAGGGGCATTTCAAAAAGTTCTTGTTATCACAAAGAAAAAAAATCATTGATTACAAAACAGGGTCTTGTAACTTCATCAACTGAATTTTATGTATCTGCTGCGTTTAAAGTCAGGTGCTATAATTTTAACCCTTAAACTGCTAAATAAATTAAATGAAACTTTCAAGTCGATGGCAAAAAAACCCCAAATCTTGCTATTTCAATGTTATTTCTTGGGGGAAAAAACTCCTCATCGGAAAGTGTAGATCCAAGATCAGACTGCACGTTCAGTGCAGTCTGATCTTGATCTACACTGTCCGCAAAAGGTCAGCGAGTCGCGCTTAGTACCCTAAGGGTTAATACAAATATGGCAGCGATTTTGATCGAGCATTAAGTTGTCCCATTTCACACCGATGGTTGCGGCTAAAGGTGAAAGGCTTTGGACTATTGCCTCATGCTCCTTACTCACCGTCATCTAAAACGCCACGTGCCGTATCTTACACTAAAAACTGAAACCCCACCTTTGTGGTCGCCACTTTTAAAATGAAAATGACGTCATTGGTGCTGTTTCAGAGCATCTTGAAGCACGAGATGTAACACTTCAAGAAGGGATTGCAAAGCTTAAACATTGATGTGCCAATTACAATTATGGAGACTATTAGTGTGAAAATGACAATCTGTTATTGTACGGTCTGTTATTCACTGGCAAAGAAATTAATTTCAAAACTTGATTAAAAGTTGCCAGATCACTCTATCTTTTGTTTACTTTTTACATAATTTTAATATTCATTTTCTGCCAGCAACTAACACTTGGACCAACCATACAAAAACAGATTTTTTTCCCGCCAGCAACTAACGCATGGACCGACCATACAATAACAGATTGTCATCTTCACAATATTTTCCATTCTTTTAAATGGTATGCTTTAACTTTAAATACATTTTAACACCAGCATTGTTTACTGGCCGTGGTTGGGCCTTTAAGCTAAAAGCCAATAAATGTGTACGGGAATCCATTCAGATATGATCGCAAAAAATAGATCTTGTTACATTTTATTGTTTACACCAAATCATATTAATCGATTGCATCTTTCAATGTACAAATGGATATTTTCCGTATACGAGTATCTGATCGAAGGATGGTCCTTTTTTATATACTGTATATGAATAAATGGCCATTAAAGTTTATCGACATTGATGATCTGATATGTAAAAATATATTGTGGGTTTTAAGTTGACGTTTTGAGTCAGGTGTCATTCAGTTCATGTCCGTGAACGAAGTGTGGACGAAAATTGCCGTAATGTTTTCAGATACTTTTTTCCGTAGACAAAATGCACGATAGCCAGATTCTCTTAACTCATTATTAGGCACCAAAAGTTCGGAGTTATCCGTACTGAAGGCAGATGCAGACGACAAAAAATCAAATGTGGTTCAAAGGATTAGATTTCTCTTTGAAATGGGAGAAAACAATAAGGAAAATGTAGAGAATCCTGGGTACCAGCATTTTGTCCCTTGATGTTTTCAAAATTATTTATCTCAGGGTCGCAAAAACATGAAGTTGTTTGGTCTTAAAAGTGTTAAGACCTCCTTGTAGAAATGGTACTTAGCTTATAAACAAAGGTAGCATTGAATTACTGATGGGCAATAAGTCAGTGTTTCATTTCTAACAAAAAAAGTAATTGGCTTTCTCAACATCGATTAAAAATTGTGAGTTTGGCCTATGCATAGAGAAAGAAAACAATGGGTAATTCCTATTTCTGCCTATAATTAGTTAAACAGTAATGGGGGACGGTGGCATCAAACAAAGGATGGTACAAGTGGCTGTCCGGGCCGGATCGTTCTAGGCCAAAACTCCCGAGCCAAATTTTCCACTCGTCAAATTGTCTGCAATCCGAGCTATATCCCGTAACTGTATTGCAAAGCTGAATTCTAGCGCAGTTCTAGGTCTTAAATAATCAGTTATTTCGTTATGATTGTGTCACCTTCACATCAGCTGGGAAACATTTAATAACCCTCAGAGCACCCAAGACACCCAACGGACATTTTCAGTATAGAAATAGGACCGACCGAAATAATTGCAATTAAAAGGGTTCTTTTGTCCAGAATGTGTACGCAAAGCGGACACTGTGCATCAAAGATCAGACTGCACGTTTTGTGCAGTCTGGTCTTGATCTACACTGGCCGCAAAGGTATCTATGATTGTGAAAGGCGCTGTAAGGGTTAAAAACTCAAATGGGTTTCGTAACGTCAAGGTTAATGCAAAGTGACTTTACAGAAGGTGGGTGACTAAAGGGTGACTAATCACTGTCAGACATAATATTTCACAACATGGACAGAATGATGTATAAACAGACAGACAGACCGACCGACCGAAGGACGCACGGACGGACGGATAGATAGATAGATAGATAGATAGATAGATAGATAGATGGATGGATGGGTCGGTGGGTGATTGAGTGGATGGGTGGGTCGGTGGGTGGACGGACGGACGGACAGATAGATGTGCTTTCCTGGCAAAAAAAAACACCTTTAGACCCTGTACCACACAATGCCTAGTTTTTACGACCCTGAGAAAGTAGGCTTTTGGGAACAATATGGGAAAAGGGGAAGATGGTAGTAACCGGCATATCTCTTTTTCCTGCAATGTTTTCTTCCCTTTAAAAGAAATATACCATTTTTTAATAAAGCTTACTTTGTCATCTGGAAATGCTTTCAGTTTGGACGAGTCTAAAATTTTGCCGTTTTGGTGAAGGGTTGAAAAGGTTGTGAGTGGAAAATTTTGTGCAACAGTCTTTAACAAGCAATTGTAAAATATCTTTGACGTAAAGATTTTTTTTATGTTAGTGTTTATGGGTACGTATAAAAATAAACCTTTTGAAAAAGGACTAACTGATAACCTGAGACAGACGTCTTCTAACACACCCCTGTCAAATATAAATTATCTACATGATCTAAGACTAAGTACATTAATAAATGAGCTATGCTCTGTGAAAAAGGGGATTTAATACATCTGCAAAAAGTATCGACCCGTGTCAGCCTGCGCAGTCTGCGCAGGCTGACATGGGTCGATACTTTTTGCCATTTGTGAATCTTCTGCATGTCAATGGACCATACACCCTTTCTCCGTCATGAATCAGTCTGTTGTTAGACAAAATTGACTTTATGAATCCATAAGTACATGTATATGATGTCTTGCTTGGTATATTGCTTCACGGTGATACACTAAACCCCCTTTTCCCAGAACGCCTCTCAGATTATATTTGAAAACATACATTTACGTTTCACTTGATAAACAGCATTCATATCGTTTTGTCACAATGTTTTCAAAATAGGTCGGCTACAAGACGAAACAAATAACCAGATATATGCAACTGGAAATATGTACAAACAAAAGGAAAATGTATCCTACAAATTCTTCCTTTATGAGATCATAATCTAAACTCATCCATTTTGAAAGCATTCGCAGACGACAAATCGGAAGTTGCTCAAATGATGGGATTCGTCTTTGAAAGAATAGAAAACATTGTGGGGAAAAGGAGAAAAAGCTGGTTACCAATATTTTCCCCTTTCCCTTTTTTTTTTTTCCCAAAACTTTTCTTTCCCAGGGTCATTAAGACTCGGCTCTGAGTGGCAAATGGTGAACGAGATAAGGCGTTAGACCGAAACGCCAGTGTTTGTTCTGCCCCCAAACAGGCCTGTACGATAATAGCCTATCTGAAAGATTGAAAGGTGTGTTACGCCGCTTTCAACATTATTTCAGTCATGTCACGGCGACTACTTACATATTCACGTATTTCCTGTGTTTCAGTAGTACTAGGCTAGGGCTCTGAAGTGTCTTGCCCAAAGACAGTCCCACGAAAAAACCCAATGGATCAAGTGAGGCTCGAATCCGTAGCCTGCAGGTTGCGAGGCCTACTTTCTACCACTTTTGCGGACAGTGTACATCAAGATAAGACTGCACATAACGTGCAGTCTGATCTTGAATCTACACTGTCCGATAAGGAGATATATTTTTCCAAAAAATTATACTTTTGAAATAAATTTCATTTTTCTTTTTATTTGCGCTGCATGACTCTAGATGTCAATGCGACATACATACATACATACATACATGTGCATACTACGTACCTTCGTACGTGCCTACGTACGTTAGTATCTTCGTACGTACGTACGTACGTACGTACCTTCCTAAGTACGTACATATTTATTCATCTCATCTCATCTCATCTCATTTCATCTCCTCTCCTCTCCTCTCCTCTCCTCTCCTCTCCTCTCCTCTCCTCTTATCTCATCTCATTCATTCATTCATTCATTCATTCGTTCGTTCGTTCGTTCATTGGCAAAACATGTCTCATCTATCAGTTAGTTCTTGTCAGTCAACTCTTACACTGCAAGATGAATTGCATCAAAAGTAAAAACCCAAGAATTGCGTTTTCTCGGACAGTCCAGGTCCAAGTTCTGAATGCAAGTTCTGTACAGTCTGATCTCGATCTGTTGCCATCTGCAAAAGTGAATCGAGGAGTGCGTATCGGTCAAACGATTAATAATACTAGAACGGGATTTGCAAATGCTTATAAATATGGAGCTACGACAGGGTATATGAGCCATGCTCTGTGAAAAGGGGCTTGGTGCATCTCCATGATGCATGTTACAGAGCAAGCCATCACATAATCATGGATCCATAATAGCCACTTTTTTTAACAACCAACTTAATTTTGAGGTAGAATGGTCCTTTGACACGTAGAAAATTGACCAATAGCGAAACGTTTCGGTCAGGTCAGCCTGCGCAGAGTGCGCAGACTGGCCTGGGTCGATGCTTTTCGCAGATGCATAAAGCTCCTCCCCCTTTTATAGAGCATGGCACATATATTTTACATATAAATGGATTCATTGAAAATGTTCGATGCCAAAGGCTAACTGAAACGAAATTCACAAACAAAAATCGACCCAAAAGAAAACACCATAACAAGGATGAACATATATATGAGACATGCTCTGTGAAAAGTGGTTTAAATGTATCTGCAAAAAGAATCGATTCAGGCCAGCCTGCGAAGTCATGGCGCAGGCTGAACTGGATCGAAACTTTTTTGGGGGGGATATTGGTCAATTTTCTGCTTGCCAAAGGGCTGTCCCTACCGAATGATTCAGTCGCTTGTTATACAAAATTGATTTTATGGATGTATAATTTTATGATGACTTGCTTGGTATCATGGAGATGCATCAATCCACCTTTTGCCAGAGCATGACTCAAATATAATGAACAATAAACAAGACATATCTACCAACGGACTAAAAAAGTCCTCGCGGAGATCTATTGAAAAGCTAATATAACAAGGAAAAACTGAAAACTTACATATTTTTGAAAGGGCCTAGAACAATCGCCATTCTAGCTTCTTCGTTGTCAGTTCCTTGTCAAAATAATATTCGAATAAATACGGAATATTTGTGAACGTGTTTATATTAATTTTAGAAATCCCCATAAAAAGAATTTGGCATTTATGTCTCAAACCAGTAATCTAAAAAGCCATTATAAAATGCAAAAACATTTATCAATAGTTATGTACTTGACCTGAAAAGAAACGCGAAGAAAAACGTAAAACAGCTGTTTTTTATAACTTCTTCAACTTCTTATAAACTGGACCTCTTTCGATCTTTAGACGACTGAAAACAGAATCCACTGAAACTTAGAAAGGTTAAGGGGGCTTAATGGATCTGCGAAAAGTATCGACCTAGGTCAGCCTGCGCAGTCTGCGCAGGCTGACCTGGTCCGAAACTTTTCGTTATTAGTCAATTTTCTGTATGTCCAAGTACCAGTTTACCTCATGATTAAGTCGATTGATTAAAAAAAGTGGCTTTTTATGGATCCATAATTATGTGATTACTTGCTTGGTAAAATGGATCACGGAGATGAATTGAGCCCCCTTTTTGCCAGAGCGTGGCTTTTTTTTTTTTTTTTTTTTGTAGGTTTCACTATTTTAGCGGACGTGCAGTCTGATCTTGACTTTTTCGGTCCACAATAGCTCGATTTTTGCCTATAGCGCCGAAAGGGTGAAAGTTTACGTTTTATACGCAAATGGAAAATTTTACTTGATAAAAAAGACTTTACATTAATATGATATATAGTTTTTGTCTCTGTGTTCGAAAAAGTTGTATTGCAGTTTAACTGTCAATAAGGTATTTCTCAACATTTTGTTCAACAATACGGCATGCATTCATAACTGAGATATTTGAAATAAGTATGAACCATGCTCTGTGAAAAGGGGGCTTAATGCATCTCCTTGATGCATCGTACCGAGCCACTCATCACAGTATAATAGATCCAGATAAGTCCATTTTGTATTACAACCGGCTGTATCATGAGATATACCGGTCCTTAAATGACACGCAGAAAATTTACGCAAAAGCAAAAAGTTTCGACACAGGTCAGCGTGCGAGGACTGCGCAGGCTGACCTGAGTCGATACTTACTGCAAAATGCATTAAGCACCCTTTTCACAGAGCATGGCACGGATATTTTCTTTTCTGAATAGGAGCAAAATCAATTCGCGATTTTTAATTTAAAAAAAAAGTGACACGCACTGACATAAACAAATCAATCAGCTTTATTAAAACATCGACTTTGAATGCACAAAAAAAATGTTCACGTTGTAAATAAATGAATATTCAAACATAATAAGGAAAGGAAAAATCCAAACACCGCGACTTAATGAGAAAGACATTCACCCTTTGGCGTTCTGTGAAGTGAAATCAACCCTTAGGTTGCTAAGCGCGACTCAAAGACCTTTCGCGGACAGTGTAGATCAAGATCAGACTGCACAGAACGTGCAGTCTGATCTTGGATCTACACTGTCCGACATGGAGATATTTTTCCCCAAACAAATAACTTTGCAATAGTAACATTTTGGCGTTTACTATTGGCTTGAAAGTTTCATTTAACTCCTTTAGGAGGTTATGGGTTAATCGTTCCAGTGGATAGGGTTCTATTGTTTTAACTCTTTACCTAACGACAAAATTTTACATAGTCCAAATTGAAAGCATTTGCAGACGACAAAATGAATGTGACTGGAAAATTGAAATTGGTTTCGGGAAGGGTAGAAAACATTGTGGGAAAAGGAGAAAATACCAGCATTTTCTCCTTTTCTCACAATGTTTTCAATAGGCTTCTTTCTCAGGATCGTTATAAGTAGGGATTGTGTGGTAAAGGGTTAAACAGCTCTTAACCTTTCTCAAACTCTTCTGTGTTTTAACGACCCTTTGGAGGGAGTATATACTTTTGAAAACATTTTTGGTTGGTTGGTTGGTTGTATGGTGTTTAACGCGGTTTTCAACATTATTTCAGTTATATCACGGCGGCCAGTGTCCCTATCCAAGCTTTCCTGGAGTTTCATTTACCAGTACTCCGCACAATATTCTTTCTAAGCCACTGGCTGCTTTCCCACATAAACATCGTCTAAACAATGGTCAGCGGTGAGAGAGAAATGAATCCTGTCGCGATGACTATCATCAATCCTCGGAGAGAAATTGGCCAAGCCGGGGATCGAACCAGCGACCTCCTGTTCTCTAGTCCTGTACGATCAGACCAGCGACCTCCTGTTCTCCAGTCCTGTAAGCTACCGACTGAGCTACCGGGGCTTGGCTAAAAAACATTTTTGAAAAGAAGAAAGTTTGCATGAGCAACTTTTTTTTTCCCAAAATGATTTTTGCCCTTTCAAAGACTATGTCTTAACACTTTACCAGACGACAAAATTTTAGCCTTGTCCAAATTCAAATCAATTGCAGACGACAATTTCGACGTGCCTCAAATGGTGCAATTTTTCTTTGGTAGGGTAGAAAACATTGTGGGGAAAAGGAGAAAATGCTGGTTACCAGCATTTTCTCCTTTTCTCACAATGTTTTCAAAAAGCTTTCTTCCCAGGATCGTTAACTCTTTCGGCGCCAAATAAATAAACTCGACTTCTTTCGGTGGCTGTAAATGCAATCCACAGAGACCCAGAAAGATTTTTATCGTTGGGGCTTGACTAATTAAGTTGACGGTACAGATCAAAGATCAGACTGCACGTTCTGTCCAGTCTGATCTTGATCTGTGCCGTCCGCAAAAGTCCCTGTCTTCGCCTATGGCGCTGAAAGGGTTAAAAGACCGCATTGTTTAGTAAAGGGTTAACTGTAGTCGCATTTATTATGTCGTCTGCAAGTATCTTCAATATGAACCAGTTTAAACTTTTGTCATTAACTAAAGGGTTTGAGCCTATTTCAGTAAGAATGTCTTACAAAACATCTGGCATGTAGAAAAGTTGATCAAATTACTTGTCAGTATAATATGCAGTCTGATCTTAATCGACACCGTCTAAAAAAGTACCAAGACTTTAACTCTACGATGTACAGGTTAATCACTTTTTTAACAGATGTTTCCCCCTTGTCAATGCAGCGTTTGTCTCGCAATAACCATACCGCACGTCAAATGAGGCACGTCAAAATGAGGATATTAGCCCCCAGGGCTGCTGAGCGCCAGACTCGAGGACCTTTTGCGGACAGTGTAGATCAAGATCACACTGCACAGAACGTGCAGTCTGATCTTGGATCTACGCTGTCCGATAAGGAGATATTTCTCTCAAAAAATATTTTTGGAATAGCGAAATTTTGGTTTTTTACTATTGGCTTGAAAGTTTCAATTTACTTATTTAGCAAGCAGGGAGAAACTATAATTTGAAAAATAAAGAAACACTCGATCAATCTTGATGTCTCCGAGCAAAGACATTGCATGTATCTCACTAAGGTCCCTTTTCCAAAATATTTTAAACACAGTTTGTTGTTGACATATTGTCAGATTGTAAGAAAGTGTTTTATTGATTATTGATTAAAAATCAAGTTACATGTCAAACAAGTTTAAAAGTCAGTGTGATTAAATTTCAAGTTAAAGGAATTGTGTCCAATATAGTAAAAGAATCGACATTTGTGTCAATAATTTACATATCAATCAAGGAATTTTGTAAAATAAAAGAAATGCTGTTTGAACACTTTTTGACATTAAAGATCTTTTCAATCCTTTTGCGGACAGTGTAGATCAAGAGCAGACTGCACAGAATTTCTGATCTTGGATCTAAAGTATTCGACAGTTTATAGAATTGGGTTATATTGATGCTTTGTTTAAAACACAGGAAAAAAAGTCTTTTGTCTCATATTTAAAGGCCCAACAGCGGCAAAAAACTATGGAGGTGTTAAAATTCATCTAAATTTAAATCATACCATTTAAGAGTATGGGAGATATTGTGAGGATGACAATCCGTTATTGTATGTTCGGTCTAATTGTCAGTCGCTAGCAAAAATAAATCGATTTCAAAATCAGGAAAAAGGTAAACAAAAGAGAGAGTGACCTGGCAACTTTTAACCTACTTTTGGAATCAATTGATCTGTCAGCCACTAACAGTTGGACCGACACATTCTTGATCTACACCGTCCGCAAAAAGTCCTTGAGTCGGTCGCGCTTAGCAGACGGAGGGTTAATCTGTCTAGGGAAAGAAAACTCTGAAATCTTGCCGAATTTACCGCAAATGGCTTTGAAACATATCCCTGCAAGAATGTAGAAAAAGCAACATTAATGAAGGAATGTGCACATATATGAATGTAAAAACATTGTGACAAAAGGAGAAATTGCTCTTTAAGAGCAATTTCTCCTTTTGTCACAATGTTTTCAAAAGTGATTTGATGCAAGACGCGAAAACGTCATCAACAAAGTAATGATAAAATTCAATAATATAAACTGTAAACTAAAACATACCCGAAAGCTGTAACATTCGATTCCCCGATATTGACGTTTACATGTTCATTAATTTAACGAGTTAGAGCCTGGCTGTCAAATGTGAATGGACGAGTTTCTCTGATTTCAGTATAGATCGACAGCCCTCAACTTTCCTCTATTTGTTTGTTTAATTAGAGTTTGTTTGGTGCCTTTTTAAGGCTTAAATGGGGAGGGGGCATCCAGAATTTTAAAATCATACCAAACTTCAAAACTGTTTAATCGCTGAATCTAGAAAGGCAAACTATTAATAACTCAGAAAGAGGGCCTTTTTTTTAAATGGTATTTCCTCAAGTAATACGTCGGCCCTTAAAGGTATTTTTAGATTTCATGGCAGAATTTTGCTTTGCAAAGCCTTGTCGGAATGTAAGAAGATCAATATTACGCGACGATTACATGAGATCGGTCGGACGTCATGTAAATACGAGGAATGACGTAGACGGAGTTTCCTATACTTGTTATCGCCTGTCTGATAGAGTTATCTTTCTTTGAGCACTCTTGCACATATATGGTGAGAAAATGAACAAGTCTCGCGAGACAGCGCAACCTACTCATGGCATCCTTAAGGGTAGTATGGATTACCTGCCCCTAACACTATGTTATCGGGTTATGTTATCGGGTCAGGCAAAGCGCAATAATGGCGACCTCCATGGCGACCTCAAGCTTAGCCCTACATGCTTTCCTGTTTTTCCCAATTTTATGTGATCCAGTTTGATCAGTGAATAAAATGATATCAATTTTGTACAAAATATACATTGCCGAATCTAAAACGTGCTGTCGGGGCATGGTTTAACGATAAATTTGACTATGAATCATTTTAAAAGTAGCCCTATTTTAGGACATTATATCGGTCCACTGACATTTCGGATACTTATCGCATTTCTGATATGTAGTTTTTCTCGCTAAATAAGAACGACAATTAAAAAACTAACTGCCATTACTTTTTTGCAACCGATCGGTTTTCAATTCAGTCTATAGCCTAATTTGATCAAGTGAAATAATAATAATCCGTTACTTCTGCATATTACCAAAGGGGAGGGGCCGCCATTGTTGCGCTTTGCCTGACGTACTTTTGAAGTACGGCGGGGCACAAGACTAAATTGTTGATTAATTCATAACGGGAAGAGAGGGAAAAAATGAGAATTGAAAGCCTTAACCCTTTCCCAAACAAGCCCTGGTTTTCACGTGTCTGCAATACAAGTCTTTTGAAAACACTGTGGGAAAAGGAGAAATTGCTCGTAACGAGCAATTTCTCCTTTTCCCACAGTGTTTTCTACCCTTTTTGAGAACTTTCTGCCATTTTCATCAAATTCAAAATTGTCGTCTGCAAACTCTTTCAATTTGGACCAGTCCAAAGTTTGTCGTTTGGGAAAGGGTTAATATACTTAATAGACACTACATCGAAATGAGATATGCCTCCGTTAGTACAGATGTTTGCGTTTGATTGTCGTTCATATATGATACCATCGAGTTTCGTTTACCCGTGGTTCCGGCAGTAGATCCGTGTTAACCCTTACCCTGCTAAATAAATGAAATGAAACGTTCAAGCTGATAGTAAAAACACAAATTAATGTTGTTATTTCAAAAGTAGTTTTGAGGTTAAAAATATCTTCGTGTAGGACATTGTAGATCCAAGATCAGACTGCACGTTCTGTGTAGTCTGATCTTGATCTACATTGTCCACAAAAGGTCAGTGAGTCGCGCATAGCAGCTTTAGGGTTAACTGGAATGGTTCCACTAATGGAAATAGGGTCTATTGTCTCCCGTTATTTAAACTTCAAATTTGCATCTCTACCCTAAATCTAGTTGTCCAATTTCTTTATGCTTGCAAAGAAATTATAGTTCTAGTAAAATTTGTCAGTGTACAACCAAAAAACATGATTCGCGACAAAAAAAAAAAGAATGAAAATGCCCTGAAGGCAAAATTTACATAAAGCAAGATGTTTCTGTCCTACCTCAACACATGGAAATACTTTTTGGCACTCAAGAACCGAATCGAGATCTAAAAAGCACAAAGTTTTATTTCTTTTATTTTTTTTAAAAATGTTGACGGCCTATGTTTTGTTAGATACAGCTTCTGCAACTTTCTGCAAACCATCGACAACTGAAAATTACTACCAATCATTACATAAAAATCATAGCCTGGGCACTACAAAGTCCAGTAGAGAAATTTACAGTATATTACTCTGAAATTATCCTTCGACTTGGGTTAGCATCAGACACATGAATACATGTAAAAGCATTACTGCAAAAAAAGAAATTGACTTTTATAAGTAATGTCTCATTTTGCCACAATGCTTAGAAAAATGTTCTGCTGTAAGACAATAGAAGTGTTCTGCAGGTAGTATTGAGTTTAACCTTTCTCCAAGAATCATTTTTAACTCCAGTTAAAACCAACTACTGATGACAAAGTAATTTTGTCCAAAATAATGAATTAAGTTTTTAAGGAGGTCGAAACATTGTGTGAAAAGGAGAAAATGCTGGTTACCAGCATTGTCTCCATTACCGATGATGTTTTCAAGACGCCCTCTCCCCAAGGCCGTCCAAAACACAGGATTGTATGGTATAGGGTTAAAAGGGTAAAGGTAGTTTTCAAAAGGTTTTGCAGGCGCTTTATGTCCGAAAGGTTGCGACCTTCGTCTGATAGGATATCTTCGACATTCAACCCACCAACAAGTTAACGAAAAGAGCGTTTTTCATTTAAAACACTGAATAAACCACACCGATAGCAAAGAGTACTTCAAACAGTAGTGAATACGATAAAATGAACAATCTGCAAATATTTGCAATGGTGAACTGTTCAAATAAAACCTGTTAAAAGAAAACTTCTGATATGCGGCTAAAACAAAAAATCAGGTAAAAATCCTTTACTTTGAATTTGCGAATTTCGAACTAGATCTATTCTGATTTGAATCATAATGGAAAAAAAGAAAACGTAGAGTTTTAATGGTAAAATTCGCATGTCGAATAAATCAAGAATATACTGATAGTTTCTTTACAATGATAATTAAGGTACTTTTATTTTCACATTTTTGTTCAAATGAGAGATTTTTGGGGGAAGCCAATTTATAAGGGAAGTGAAATAATTGTTTAAAGCAGTGTTAAAATGTATAACTTGAAATTGACTAATATATGTAGTTCTAGCAAGCTACCCATTTCTCTTTTTTTTTTTTTTTTTTGAAATTATAAATCCTTGAGAGCTGAATGAAGGAAATAAACATATTAAGTTAAAAGAGAAGATCCAACTGGGCCATGCTCTGTAAAGAGGAGGTGTAATGCATCTGCAAAAGTATCGACCCAGGTGAGCCTGCACAGTCCGTGCAGGCTCACCTGGGTCGATACATTTTGCTTTTGGTCAATTTTCTTCATATCATACGACCATTCTACCTCATAATTCAATGCGTTGTTAGACACAACGGATTTTATAGATCCATAATTATGTGATGACTTGCTTAGTACAATGCATCACGTAGATACATTTAACCCCCTTTTGCCAGAGCATGGCTGAATTGTTTCAAGTTTTAGATCTAGGTCCGTATTCACCAACCATTCTTAAGAATATTCTTAGTCTTATTCCCTCAAAATTTTCTGGATTTGAAAGTAACACAACTTCTGATTGGCTAAACCTATTTGGTTTAGCCAATCAGAAGTTGTGTTACTTTCAAGTTTGGACAATCTTAGAGAACAAGACTAAGAATATTCTTAAGAATGGTTGGTGAATACGGACCCTATTTTCACCGTATCTCACAAAATAATAAACGGAATAGTTCAGGTTTAAGATCAGGGTCCGTATTCACCAACCATTCTTAAAAACATTCTTAGTCTTATTCTTAAGAATTTTCTAAATTTGAAAGTAACAAAATTCTGGCTAAAGCAAATGATCTAGAATTAGGCTAAAAATGAAATGAAGAATTGTTGGTGAATACGGACCCTGGTTATCAATTTTTCCATGTCATAAAATGACAGGATGTTCAGATCAGATCTAATGTCAGATTGTGCGTTTAATACAGTCTGATCTTAGGTTTACAATTTCAATTTCTAAAGCGTTAATGTAAGTGAAACGATTTCTTCAAATCGTTTTTTTTTTTTTTTTTTCCAGATACAACTAGATTTAAATTAGCAGCGAAATTTAAAATCCTCCCAGGTCGACTGACTAGTTAAAAAACGGCTATAAATAGTAACTCTCACACAGCTCATTGTGTATCTAACAGAGAAGATCAAGATCAGACTACACGGATGTGTTATGTAATACTGCTCTTTTCTCTCTGTGAGTAAAATCAGAGCCAGTGTTCAACCAGCCTTGATATTTATCTCAGTCCAATTCCCAGGAATTTTCTAAAGTTCAACGTAACGAACCGGCTACTGCTACAACAACAACAACAACTAACCCTTAGAGCGCCGAATAAACCCAATAGATGTTTTCATCCTAGAAATACGACCCAAATTATTGCAAGTTCATAGTTGCTTTTGCCTACAGTGATTGAGCATAGCAGACAGTGTAGATCAAAGATCAGGCTGCACGTTTTGTGCAGCCTGATCTTGATCTTCACTGGCCGCAAAAGCAACTACAGTCGTGAAAGGCGCTTTAAGGGATAATAATAATAATAATGATAATACATGTACCAAATTATGATGATGAACAAAAGGTGAACCACCAGCTCAATTTGTACAGTTATTCAGGATAAATTCATAAACCAATTTTGCACTAAACTAAAAGTCAATTTACTGAAATTGAAACTTTTTTTTTTTAATAATTTGTTTATTTCCATGCGAAAATTTGTGTGGAGAAGGCATTGGGAAATGCGAAAATATTTTCAATAATTATTTAAACAATTAAAAGACGTAGTTTAAATAACAATTTGTCAATTGGAATAAAGAATTAAATAAACACCATATTGAAAATAGAACATTAGTTTAAATATTTTCTTTTTGTATTTTATTAGTGCTAAGCTAAAACATTTGGACCTTAAAAACTCTCCTAATCCATAAACCGTGCTTACCCATGTGTCCATATTCACAACCCCCCCCCCCCCACCCCCAATTCCTAATAGTGTTCTCTAACTCTGAAGAACTACATAGTTCCTATATATCAAAATATTGCAAAATTTGATAGGCTAAACTAAAATGGTGTAGCCAGTCAGAAATTCCATTACTTTCACACATAAAGCATTATACTAAAAATGCAATTTTTGAATGGTTAGTGAATATGAACCAAAGCTAACGCGATATTTAGCCCTTTTCCTGCTGACTTCAAATATTCACAGTAGGATTTCATACCTTTGTAGCAGAATAAGTTTATTGAGAATATCATGGAAGAAAAAATAAGTTGTACATGGAAGGGAAATCACAGTGAATCTGCCAAATAGGCTATGTCAAGCTGAGAGAAAGGGAGAGATCGAGAGGCAGAGTGGGAGGAAGAGAAGAAAGCCGAACTTGCCATTTAAAGAATGGACAACTGCAGAATATACATTAAAGAGACAATATAGAAGAAATTAGACATGAGCGACAAAAAAATGCAAGAGTGGCAAAAACAAAATTCACCTTGTTATATCAACCGTTTCGGTTCTTTCGTCTCTATCTCGGTAGCTCCAGATAACCTATATATTTACAGAGTACCCTGGATGAGGCACACCGGATCTATCAAAGAGAAATAAATTACGTCAGAACATAAGCTACTTGTTTTCTAAGTATGTTTACATAAAGACAATATTGCTCTTATACAGGCTAACAAACTGCTGTCGTGACACTTAACTCTGTCATTTTGTAGCTTTACCGCCTGGTCTGGGTGAGTTTTTTTTTTTCCTCGATAGTTCGATTCTGGAGTGGAAGGTCACTGGTTTGATCCATGACAAAAACTCTTGTTTAGCAAACTTATATCCAGGCGCTTCACGGTGTCATCCCGTCATTCGTAATCTCACCCTAATTTAACCTCTTCATTCTTTAATATCTGTCACCGTATCCAATTTTCTGTTATTCAGAAATCCATAATACTTTTCTTTTTTGCTTGGATAACTAGTATTTTACTTTTTTGTAAGAAAAATAGGTTAGTCTGCAAATATTATTGCATGAATAAAGAACAGTGCGGGCAAAAAAAAAGTAATAATAATAATAGAAAACTGAACGATCTGTGCTGTCTGATCTTGACCCCCGATGTCTTCAAACCGCAAGTTTTGCCATGAACATGCTGCAAAATCGTTTTAGAAATTACTCTATTAATGGACACAGAAAGGGAAAAAAACGAAAGCGCATATTATCGCACGGTAAAGGGTCATTACGTATCTGAATGACAAGCTTATTTGCTCATTCGATTTACATTGAAAAAAAAGACAAACAAAATATGACATAATTTTGAATTCACGCCATTGATATTAGATTTTGATTAGCTGCAGTATATATGAGCATGCTCTGTGAAAAAGGGGCTTAACGCACCTGCGAAAAGTATCGGCCCAGGTCAGCCTGCGCAGTCCGCGCAGGCTGACCTGGGCCGAAACTTTTCACTATTTGTCAGTTTTCTGTATGCCAAAGGACCAGTCTATCTAATGATTCAGTCAAATGTTGAAAAATTTGGCTATCATGGATCCATAGTTATGTGATGACTTGCTTGTGCAATGGATCACAGAGATACATTAAGCCCCCTTTTGCCGGAGCAATACCCATATGTTTTACCAATGCATAGCTGGCTAAATGTTTTATGACAAAAGTTGAGAAGTCTGCAAAAAATCCACTTAGAGGCCAACCTGTATAAACAAGCCCCTGATGGGCCATATAAAACGTACTTGCATGAGACAGGCGCTTGCTTAATCCCTTACCATACAGCGTCGAGTTTTGACGACCCTGGGGAAAACGTCTTTTGAATGCATCGCGGGAAAAGGAGAAAATGCTGGTCAGAAGTTGAGAAGTCTGCAAAAAATTCACTTAGAGGCCAACCTGTATAAACAAGCCCCTGAGGGGACATATAAACGCGCTTGCATGAGACAGTCTTTTGAATGCATTGCGGGAAAAGGAGAAAATGCTGGTCACCAGTATTTTCTACTTTGTCCACAATGTTTTCTTTCATTTCGGAGAGAGAAATAATCTTTTTAGTTACAGTGAATTTGTCGTCTGCATTTTTTTTTTTTTTTTTTCCCAGATTGGACAAGTCAAAACATTTGTCGTGTGGGAAACAGTTAAAACGTGTGCATTTTCATATACATGTAATTGCCTCCACTGGAAACGAAAAATATGCTTTCGTAAAAACAGGTTGCTTGCTTAACTTTCTACCATACGATATAACTAGGAGTCTTCAGTAGACTTCACCATATTGAAATCATTGCAAATGTCAAATTAAATGCGACCAAAATGATTATTTTAGTCTGTGAAGGGGGAGGAAACATGGAAAGACATGGAGAAAATGCTGTTTGCCGACATTCCTCGTTTCCCAACTATGCTTTCTGGGGAACTCTTTCCCGGATAGTTAGTAAAGGGCTGAATGAGGTGGCTGATTAGACAGCTTTTACGGTATACCCATTATCGACAGTCCGAAAGAGTTATCCCTCTTTGAGCACTCTTTGCAATATTTGGTAAAAAAATGAACTTGTAGTCTTGCGAGACAGCGCGATAACATCGGGACACAAACGGTGCCCGTAACCTAGACAGTATGTTAACCTTCCTATAACGAGAATAACAAGAAATGAAAGCCTAGATAATACTTAGTCGACACTGCATCACAGTGAAATGTGCCTCCGTTTCTACAGATGGTTACATTTGATTGTTCTTCATATATAATGCCACGATTTTTGTTTACGCGTGGTCCCGGTAGTAAGTCTAAACGCGCCTTTAATTTGAAGAGTTCAGCTGTAGGAAAACAAGGAGTACTGCAAGCGATAAGGAGTGAAAATGCGCTATCTCTATTAAAATAAAGAAGGGAGATGTGGAAGCTTTTCCTATAGTTCCCTAAGACATTGCTATTTCAAAATGAGGGCCATTCCTGTAAATCAAATTATCTCCCTTGCCAGATAAAGACTAAAGGTAACCAAATAACAGATTGGTCCTTTTACCTGCATTACTTTGTTTTTATCCTTGATTCCCTTGGGGATGTTGCGATTAAAATAATTTGATTTATGATTATATTTAAAGTCTCCATGTAAATTTAAAGCAAAACATGTTCTCAATCAACAGAGAAATGTATATATATGGATTTGTAAAACAATCTAACCCGATTTAGCCAAGATATTATCTCAAAAACATATTTGTGTAGTTCAAGAAAATCAAGGATAAAATCCAAGTAATCTCCTTATCAGGACCAATGTAGTACTGGACAGGAATCAGGGGAGATAACTGAAGAATGGTTCTCATTGGCACGGAGAAATTCGTCGTTACTGCTTCAGACAGTCCATTTTGTAGAAACACACATGCCTGTGGTCTATTACGATAATAATAATAATGATGGTGACACTACAACTGACGACGACGACGATGACAATGATGATGATGATGATACTTAATTACTCATAGTCATTGCATGTCAAAAGGTTGACTTTGAAGTTGGTACAAACCTGTCATAATATCAGATCTAGTATCTTATCTACTATCTTATCTTGTCCCGCAATCCTAACTCTGACAGTAATCAAAAGAATACCATAGTACACGCCCACGGGGTCAGGGTCTGCATTTATGAGCTGTACAAACTATTGGATTGATTGGCTCTCCGCGGCTTAGTCGTTACCTGTTTACCAGACGACAAAAATTTAATACAGGGACGTAATTCCCAACTACTTATGCAATGAAAGTAGAGACGCTATGTACCCATATGAGCCATGCTCTGTGAAAAGGGGGCTTACTGTATCTGCATAATGTATTGACCCAGGTCAGCCTCTGCAGTCTGCGTAGGCTGATATGGTTGACACTTTTTGCTATTTGTAAAATTTTCTGTATGGCAAAGGACTAGATTTATTCTACCTCATGATTAAGTCAATTGTTAGACACAGTGGATATTATGTATGTATCCATAGTTATGTCATGACTTGCTTGGTATAATGCATCACGGAGATGCATCAAATCCCATTTTCCTAGAGAATGGCTCATATCTATATAGATCTAATATAATTAAAATTTGATGAAAGCTAAACTCAAAAATATGGCTCCGCTAATTTGATTTAATTGTTTCAAATTGTGAAAATATCAATCCTCTAGGATCCAGACATAGCTGTTCTCTATTACCGATGCCTACTTTAATTTGAGGTCCTACCAAAGCTTTTAAATGGCCTAATGCAATAAGTTTCCCCAAGACAGTATCGAATTTCCTGGCCCAATTTACCGCTGAAACCATTGGAAACATAGTTTACGTGCCTTAATTCATGACGTAATCGTTTGTTGTGACGTCATTTTAGGTCTCATAAAGGAACACCCAAACAAGATAATCAAAGCCTGAAGTTACTAAACCATCTTTGTCCGTCATCAGACGACAAAATGTGCCTCATATAATACTATGAAATTTGTTTATGTAACAGTAGAAAATATTGTGGGAAAAGGGACAAAATGCTGGTTACATTTTCTTCTTTTCCAACTATCTTTTCAAAAGCCTCCTCACTCAGGGTTGTTTACACTCGGAATTATTTTGTTATGAGTTAAGGTGTTGGATTTACAATCCGAAAACCCTGATTGGAACCCCGGTAACAGCGCTAGTCACGACAAACTGTCTTTCGGCAAGACACTCTAGATTACCTGTCTTGAACTTGTAAAACAATGAAAGATAAGTGTAATAGAGATGTAGCGGTGATATAGTTTCTGGGCCAGGCTTTATCAGGTACCTTCTCTGGGAGTTAAACAGAATCTTATTTCAAATGGGTGGCGAATACGGCACCTACTGTTTGTTTCAACAGTAGCTGGGTCATATCACGGTTGCCAGTAAGAGCACAAATGTGCCATGATCTGTGAAATGCTCTGTGGTTTAATGCATCTGCAAAAAGTATCGACCCATGTCAGCCTGTGCGGACGTCGAAACTTTTTGCTGTTTGTACATTTTCTGCCTGTCAAAGGACCATACTACCTCATGATTAGGCATACTGGATTTTATGGATACATAGTTAAGAGGTGACTTGCTTGGTAATGTATCATCGAGATGCATTAAACCCCCTTTTGCCAAAGCATAACTAAAATGCACATGTGTTTCTCATACCAGGACTGCCCACTGCAGTCCTTCAAAACAGCTTACCGCTCTCTGGAGAACATAGTCAAAACAATATAGGGCGGTTAGGGTATAACGAATCTTGTGGTAATGACCTTTAATCCTTAGGCTGCTAAGCGCACCTCGCAGACCTTTTGCGGACAGTGTAGATCAAGATCAGACTGTACAGAGAGTGCAGTCTGATTTTGTATCTACACTGTCTGATAAAGAGATATTTTCCCTCCAAAAATACCTTTGAAATAGCAATATTTCGATTTTTTCTATCGGTTTGGAAATTTCACTTCACTGATTTAGCAGGTTAAGGGTTAACACTCCCCACGGAGGGAAGACTGGCCTGGATTCCAACAACCACTGGATAACTAGGTCTGTGCAAGACCCGATGTATATGATCGGCACTTGAATCACACGAGGACGTCAAAACGACACGTTTTCCCCTCGGAATAAACGTGCGTGGTGGCCATCACGGCGTACATGCAATTATATGGAATCCGTGAATAGATGTACATTTTATCAACATAAACATAAGTGTAATCGTGACCTCAAACGGCGTTGCACATGAAACATCAAATGAATTCCGAAGGGTTAAGCTACCATTAGAGAGCATGTGTATAGCTTCCGCAAGGGAGATAACGCTTTTTGAACGCTTTTATTCGAGAGCTTTGAGTTGTTCGACTTGAAATTACATGAATAATTGCACAATGACTTATTATTGATTATTCTCTAGCTTTTTAGATAACAAATGCACACTGAAACAAAGTACCGAATCAAGTTTATTTGTAAAATACATGTGAGAACGTTTTGACAATAATGCTCGTTATGACTAGCTCCGCCGTCTTTCAGACTGTTTGAAGAAATAAGGAAACAGACTACATAATAAATATACAGAAGGCAGACCTATCAGCAAGTATACTAACATTTAGCCCGGAGTTTTTCAGGTGATTAAGATTTCCATACTTTCAAAGCCTGAAAAGAGAGTGGTTAATAAGTACTTCGCCTTTTCTTTTGCAGAGCACACGTAACTGATCTGTTCTAATGGCTGTAAGGCTTCTAATAAACATGTTGCAAGCAATCTAGGGGTTGTGAAGCCGAACCAAGACCTTTTCAAAATCCTTTTTCGAGACTTGATGAAAGCCATTGCAGCAGAATTCATTTCTTCCTCGAGACTTGACCATAGTTTTTAACTTTGCTGGTGTGGGACAGCCTCAAGTGTCTTAAAGAGTGTTGTGCGTGGAAGATCTACCAGGAAACTCTTTACAAAATTACCACTTTCTGGACCAGTCCATGTTTAGAGCATTCGCAGACGGCAAAACAAATGTGGCTTAATAATATTACATTTGTCTTTGAAAGA
Source organism: Tridacna gigas (assembly GCA_945859785.2). Taxonomy (NCBI): domain Eukaryota; kingdom Metazoa; phylum Mollusca; class Bivalvia; order Cardiida; family Cardiidae; genus Tridacna; species Tridacna gigas. The sequence continues at coordinate 38,212,640 of OX244029.2, forward strand.
TCGTAAAACACTGCGAGAAAAGGAGAAAATGCTAGTTACCGGCATTTTCTCATTTTCTCAGAATGTGGTCAAAAACCCTACTTCCTCAGTCCGTTAAGAACGGGGTCGCTGGGTAAAGGGTTAACGAAACGCAAAGGACAGTTACACAACCGAAACACGATTAAAGCGATACAAATTTAAGTAGTTGCAAGTTTGAATACAGGACTTAATCAGAATATTTTCGAAGTATTAAAGAAAGACAAGCCAGTGGCAATTATTTCGTGATCCTGACAACCAAACCTTTTTTTTCTGAACATTGACCTTATTCTAAATTTTAAAACAAGCCCCCCCCCCCCCCCCCCCCCCCGAGATCGGCCGAGACGTTCTTTTCTTCTTGGAATTTAGAAATAAAGAGCACTTTGATTGAATCTAGGATGTTATGTGAATACAGGTCCAGATATATGAAACTGTTTTACCACTAACTATTCATAGCTAATGCAAATTTATGCTGCAGTGCTAGTAAAGTTTGTATCAAGGTCCCAAAACGAAAACAAAAACAAAATTTGACGGTGAGGGATAATCAAATGCATGGAAATGTTATTTTCAGCGATTATATGCTAGGCTGATCTTGGACCTGTACCTTCAACTGGGGAGATATTTTCCTTAATTCTTTACCAAACGACAAAATGTTGGACCAAATTGAAAGCATTTGCAGACAACATAATAAATGTGACTCAAAATTTAAAACTTGTTTTGAGAAGGATAGAAAACATTGTGGGAAAAAGAGAAAATGCTGGTCACCAGCATTTTCTCCTTTTTCCACAATGTTTTCAAAAGCTTTCTTTCTCGGGGTCGTTATAAATCGGCATTGTGTGGTAAATAGTTAATTAATCATTAGGAAAGAGCAAATTTGAGTTTGTTTGGTTTTTTTTTTTGTTTTGGGCTGAAAGTTTTCATTCGTCTTACTTAACAAGCCAAGGGTGAATTCTTCACCTCATGACATTGTGTGTGTGTGTGTGTGTGTGTGTTACCTGTTCATTCTGAAAGCATTCAGAAAGATTCAATAAAGAGTAATTTGAATTATGATATTTGCCATTCTGAAGGTAGAAATCTTTGTGATAAGGAAGTTCTAAGTAGTTTTTCTCCTTTTAGCACATATTATGCTTACAAAATTTGAATAATGGCTTTTGTCTATTCAAATGTGAAAAAAAAAAAAAACTTTGTGGTAAGGGAGGAAAATGCTGGTTAGTTGTTTTCTCCTATTAGCACACATTAGGTTTACAAATGTTATTCTCTTAGGTTCAAAATTTGATAAGTTCTAATGACTACCTTACCATAATGTTGTATCTTTCAATGTTTACTGATATTACAGTAATGGTGCAACTGATGACCCCTCGGACTGCTGAGCACCACCCATGGCTCTTTTGCAACCATTGTAGATCAGGATCAGGCTGCAGATGGCATGCAGCCTGATCTTGGTCCTGCATTGTCCAATGGGAAGATGTTTTGGGCTACAAAGCATGACTCGGGGCGCTTTTGCGGTCGGTGCAGATCGGGATTGGACTGCACAGAACATGCAGTCTGATCTAAGATCTACACTGTCCGATAAGGAGATATTTCCCCAACACTTTAACTTTGAAATAGCGACATTTAAGTTTTTACCATCGGCTTGAAAGTTTCATTTAAGTTATTTAGCAGGTTATGGGTTAAGGCATCAATTAACCAACTAACATAGATCTAAACCAATCTAGATCTACTTTTAACAGACAGCTATTGTTTTATCTAAGGCAAGGCATGGACAATGACCCGTGGACAATATAGATTCATAAAATCCATTTTGTCTACAAACTGATTGATTCAAAAAGTAGAATGGTCCTTGGACATGCAGGAAATTTACGAGTGGCAAAACGTTTCGACCGATGTCAGCTCACGTGGACTGCGCTGGCTTACATGGGTCGATATTTTTTTCAGATGCATTAGGTCTAAACCGCTTTTACAGAACACGATTCATATGTAGATCTAGATCTATTTGATTGAATTAAGGAAGAGAAATTGAACTTTTTTTTTTTTAACAGAAAATAATAATAATAATAATAATGTTTTCTTTAACCTTTACCACACAATCCCGACTTTTAACGACCGTGAGAAAGAAGCTTTTTGAAAACATTGTGGGAAAAGCAGAAAATGCTGGTAACCAGCATTTTCTCCTTTTCCCACAATGTTTTCTACCCTTTCCAACAAATTTCAATCTTTTAGCCACATTTATTTAGTCTTCTGCAAATGCTTTGAATTTGGACTGGTCTAAAATTTTGTCGTTTGGTAAAGAGTTATTTCATTTTAATTTGGTAATTCTAAGTGGGTTTAAAAGTCGATCTAGAGCTCACCACCATCATGAAAAAACGCCACTCTAATGAAGAATAGAATGTTGTTTAATCAGTGTTTCATTCATTCCCGGAGGAATTCATTAAGTCAAAAGTGGCTTAGATGTGTATAAATATACGTCTGCAATAGATCTAACTAAGCGAAATTTTTATATAGATCAAGATCTACAGTCAAATTCTCCAGAATACCATAACAACAGACATAGAGCTCTGTTCTCCATTACCCATGCCCTATTTTAATTTGAGGGCTTACCAAATGTTTCCTCCATGTTTACTGCACTAAGCTTCTGTACTAAGCTTCTGCGCGACAATATTGGATTTTCAGCATGTTACCGTTGAGTCCATTGGAAACAGACGTACGTTAATTATATGACGTAATGAATTGCTCTGACGTCATCTAAAAAAGAGCAATAACGTAATGTTCAGTAGTCTGGATTACCTGCCCCTACCACTTATCGGGTCAGGCAAAGCGCAAAAATGGCGGCCTCCTAGGTGTCCTCAAGCGTACCCCTACATGCTTCCCCGTTTCCCGCAATTTCATGTGATCCAGTTTGATCAGTTAATAAAATGGGATCAATTTTGTACAAAAAATACATTACCGAATCTAAAACGTGCTGTTGGGGTATGGTTTGCATATAAATTCGACTATGAATCATTTCAAAAGTAGCCCTATTTTCGGACGTTATATAGGTCCATTGACATTTCGGATACTTAAAGCATTTCTGATATGTAGTTTTTCTCGCTAAATAAGAACGATGTGTAGAAAAACTCACTCCCATGACTTTATTGCAAGCGATCTGTTTTGAATTCAGCCTATGATCCGATTTGATCATGTAAAATTCCAATATCCCTTCTCCTCTGCATATTACCAACGGGGGCCGCCATTATTGCTCTTTGCCTGACGTACTCTTGTAGTACGGCAGGGTACCAGACTAAATGTTCAGTCCCTACCCCGAAATCAAGGTATCAAGATGGTAACCATTCTAACTCTTTTGGGTTTGTTTTTGAAAGGCTAGACACATTTGCTGGGACAGGAATAAAATTGCTAGTTTCAGGCATTATTCTCCCTATACCCAAGGGTCGATATAAACTTAGAAACGACCCTATATGCACTGGCCGCCGCGATATACCTGAAATAATGTTGAAAACGGCGTTAAACACCATACAATCAATCAACGACCCTATACCCAATAGATCTAGATCTTTATTTCTTTTTTTTTCTTTTTTTTTTTTCAAATGCCGTGATGATGTGATAAGGGATTAAAACACTTTTCACAAATTAATCAAAGGGATAGTCGCAGAATTAAGAATATAAAGAATATAAAAAGGTAAAATATGGCCCCAGTACACGCATCAGTTGTTTCCTCTACTGCGGTATGTGAAGCTTGAGTTGATTTTTGCGGAAAGTGTAGATCCAGGTCAAGTTGCACGGGACATGGGGACTGATCTTGAGTCTACACTGCATCTGTCCGATATTTAAGATACACCCTTACAGTCAGAGGGAATAGACACGCTTTTATACCTTGAAAGTGTGTAGAAAGACTCAGAATTTGGGCAGCTGTGTAAACATAGATAAATTACCGATTATACGGTGTAAGGGAAACTCGAGGGATTTGTTCTCATTTAAAAACGGAAACGACTACAGTGATTTCTTTGAAGGCTGTCAAAAAATGCAGTGCATTTTCTATCCGTCGTAATTGTGCAACCTTGCAGCCGTCAGGGGCAACATTTGGCATGAAGATACAAGAATGATTAATGAAAATGAGACGGGTCTAAAACCGGCTGAAAATAAAGATGAAACGGATTAAAAACTGGCTGAAAACGAGTATAGATGTATCTGTAAAGAAATATTCCTGTTAATAGATTTGTTGTTGTTGTAGTTGTGTTGTTGATGCTGCTGTTTTCGTTGTTGTTATTATTGTTTTTGTTGTTCCCCCCGTTTTTGGTGGTGACGTTCTGACTGAAAAAAATGAGAGAGAGAGAGAGATTGTGGTTGGGAAAACATGAGAATAACTTGGAAATCTGGATACGTTACTGTGTCAAGGAATCTAAGAATGACCTATATTTTCATTTCCCTGTTTACGTTTTGTCACGCGAAACAACGATCACAGCTCTTTTCGGAAGATTAAGCTTCTGACGTTCATTGAAGAATAGACTCGTTTCTTTCGTGTTTAGGTACAAATTCCATTTGTTTATAGAAAATAAAACTTCGAGTTAAACCATGCTCTGTCAAAAGGGGGTTTGACACATCTGCAAATAGCATTGAACCATATCAGCTTCCGCAGTCCGCGAAGGCTTACCCTTGTGGAAATTTTTTGCTATTGTTAAATTTTCTGAAGTTCAAAGGACCATTCTGACACCACATTCAGTCGGTTATTCGACAAAATGGATTTTATGGATCCATAACGTGATATGCGATGACTTGCTTGGTATAATGAACGGATGTTTATTAACACTTAAGCTGCTGAATAAATTGAACGCAAATTTCTACTCAATACTAAAAGCCCAAACATTGCGGTTTCAATGTTAATTTCACCGGAAAGTAAATACCGTATCGGACAGCGTAGATCAAAGATCAGACTGCACGTTCTGTGCAGTCTGATCTTGATCTACACTGTCCGCAAAAGGTCAGTGGGTCGCGATTAGCAGCTTAAGGGTTAAACCCCTTTTCACGGGTCATGACCCATAGGGTCTTAGAAAGTGATTTCTATAAATGTTTCCTTTATATCAATCATAATCGTAAGAAAAGATAAATCATAATTCATACTTAATATATTCGAACTAATACTGATAAAACATAGAATGTGTTCGAGAGGATGGTAGAAAGTTAGGCTGTAGAGGCGTTTAAAGGTTGCTTTGGGAGTAACTAACTCTTTACCTAATGATCTTGTGCTCTTACAAAAATCAAGATTTTTATCACCTTTTTTCCTTATTCCATAACGTCTTCTACTCTCTTCAAAGCAAGATCTCAGAATTTAAACCACATCTAACTTATCGCCTGAGAATGCTTCTAGTATTGAAAAGTCTTGACTTGTCGCCTGATAAGGAATTTAAATCGACAAAATTTGACCTTCTTCGTCAACTATGCCAGGCATATTTCACACATGATCGTCAAAACGACTGATCTCTTGCGGCATATTCCATGCATATTCGTCAGTTCTGACAATGGTGAGAGAAGTGGGATTTCAAATCAAATAACTCGCACCATGCTGACTTTATCATACCCTTGAGATACCGTCATCTTGTCACAAAGTGGGTTCGATCTACCGCCAGACAAGCTATTTATCAGCGTTGTTCAACTACATTATGTGTAGCCCCTATCCTTTACTTTTAACCAAACGCCAAACTTTTAAACTAATCCAAATTGAAAGCATTTGCAGACGACACTTAAAATGTGGCTCAAATAATGAAATTTGTCTTTAAAAAAATGGGAAAAAAATTGTGAGAAAAGGAGAAAATAACTCTCCTTTTCCCACAATGTTTTCAAAGGTCTTCTCCTTCAGGGTCGTTAAAACTCGGGATTGTGTGATACAGTGTTAAAATTAAATGTAAAAAAAAACATCTTATGAAACAGGTAACACAAATGATAGGATAGAAGTTCGGGAAAGAATGATATCTGATACAGTTTTACGAAAGGAACTGAAAAAAGAAATCACACTACTTAGAATCAACTGCATGTCTATTTAATCACGTGACAGGTAACATGGTGCACAAAGACGGTGAAATTTTCAAATTTTGACCTATTAATGTGTTATATGCCCTATAACCTCATCACTTTAGTGAATAATCAAAGTAATTCACGCCCAATTATTGTACGGTCGAATCAAGTGTTAGTCGCTGGCAGAAAAATGCATTTTATAGGAAGGTCAAAAGTTGCCGGGTCGCTTTATCTCTTGTTTACATTTTACCTAGCTTTGATCTGCCAGCGACTAACGACTAACAATTTGACTGACCTCACAATAACAGATTGTAATCTTCACAGTGATTTCCACACTTTTAAAAGGTTTCAGTTCATTTGTATTTCAACACCTTTATTGTTTACTTTTGGCCGCTATTGGGACCTTAAAGAGATACAGTTTGGGCCTGTATATCGATCGTTTCCTGGTTGAGAGTCGCTATATGCCGGTGTAATGCAGAGAAATGACCCTCCCCTACAAAATGACCCATGGGTCATTTCACTACGTAGAGGAATGACCCGGGTCATTATTCTACGTGGAGGAATGGCCCCAGACTGTAGAGTAAGGACCCCCCTCTAGCTGTCTGGGGTCATTTCTCTACGTAGAATAACGACCCGGGTCATTCCTCTATGTAGTGAAATGACCCATGGGTCATTTTGTAGGGGAGGGTCATTTCTCTGCATTACACCGGCCGTAGGTTTATATCAAGCTCTTCCCAAAGCTTGTAGGTCGCTATACATCCACGAATTATGTCTTCATAAATGAGCCATGCTCTGGCAAAAGGGGACTTAATGCATCTCCGTGATGCATGATACCAAGCGAGTCATCACATGACCATGGATCGATAGAGTTCATTTTATCGAAAAACCGACTGAACAAAGTCCTTTGACATACTGAAAATTGACCAATAGCGAAAAGTTTCGACCCAGGTCAGCCTGCGCGAACTGCGCAGGCTGACCTGGGTCGATACTTTTCGCAGATGCATTAAGCCCCCTTTTCACAGAGCATGACTCAACTATATTCAGCACTAGATGCGTTTTACTAGATTTTTATATTTTCGTATCCAACGATAGCCTGTGATTTATTAGATTCATGCAAATAAAAATGTCAACAAACAAGCGACCTTAGTCTTTTCGCTGTGATAGGCGACGGATTTATCCTTTGCTGGACAGTATGGATCAAGATCACACAGCACTTTCTGTGCAGTCTGATCTTAGATCCAGACCGTCCGTTACTTGATTCCAAATTATGGCCCTGATTTCTAATCATTTTTAGGGATATTGTAATTTTAGACCTGGAAAAAAGACGAAACTGATCTTTCTGCGGCAGGAGAGTTAATTTCCATAATGAGGGATCAAAACAGAGAGGTCCTCAATGTAACGAGCAGATCCGTTTTGCGATAAAAAAGAAAATTACATTTACTCTATCGCTGTATATATCAATTCCACGTTTTTTTTTTTCGAGGTCTAGTGTACAATTCCGCGGTTAATGACGTTGAATCTTCGGTCTTTAGTTCGGCTGTTTTCGGAGAAAGCGTCGAGGTATTTTCGCAGCTCTGTCCTTGTCATTGTGCGAAAACTGGGACATATTCGCGTATCTCTGATATTACTGAATAATTTAATATCAATTGTTTTCATGAATATTAGCGAGTTCTGATTGGCTGAAAAAGTTTTTTCATAGCTCAATGAAAAAAAAAAATTGTGCCGGAAGTACTTCATCTGTCAAACTAATGTAACATGTATACAAATATGAGTGGAAGGGGCTTTAGAAACTCCAACGTTATATTTAAAGATAAAGAAAATGAATGCAGTCTGCATTATTTCCGTGGGTGTATGTTGTCTGTAATATTAAATTATAAGGAATGAAGAGAATTTTTTTTTTTCATGGAGGTATGAAAAAAAAAAACCTAATCACACTGTATGAAACCGCTCGCGGTTTCATACAGTGTGATTAGGTTTTTTTTTCATACCTCCATGAAAAAAAAAATTCTCTTCATTCATTAAATAATAATTGCTCTGGCAAAAGGGGGCTTAATGCATCTCCGTGGTGCATTATACCAAGCAAATCATCACATAATAAGGGATCCACAAAATAGATTTAGTTTAACGACCGACAGAGCCTGGAGGAAGAATGGTCCCTACAAATAGCAAAAAGTTTTGACCCATGTCAGCTTGCGCGAGCCGCGCAGGCTGACATGAGTTGATACTTTTTGCAGATGCATTAAGCATTCCTTTTTAAGGTGCATGACTGTTATATTTACTTCAAACGTGGCCTAGTCGTTTGTTATCAAAAGGGGCACCTATACCATATGGGTAGGTAGCCCTTGAATTATTTTGTGCACGGTTATGCCCAGTTATGCTCGAATTAGAATTTTCACTGGAAAAAGCCTAGCGTTAACATTCAAATATCATGCTCTTTGGGTTTTTTTTTTTCCCAAAGAAGTGCACGGTGTAGACTCAAGACCAGCCTTGGCCCGTATTCGCCAACCATTTTAAACTTCATTTTTACCCTTGTTCTAGATACAGACAGTTTACGCAATTTTTGATTTGCTGAACCATTTGTTAGCATACGACAGTTTTGCATTAAACGTTTCTGGAAGATACGATTTTCTATCTTTCTATTAATAGGTCATCTCTTTCTTCTAAAAGATAGAAGTATAAAGCCAGAGAGAAAAAGAAAACACGCAGTAAAATTGGATAGGCTGTAGAATGGTTCAGAATTTAGTCAGATATGTAAACATAGATGAATTACCGATGTATTTGGTGTTAATGATAAACACATAAATCTGAAATCTTCGATTAAAACTGGAAACGTCAAAACAGTGATTTCTTTGATGGTTTCCAGGAAATGAAAGGCATTTCTATCAGGCGTAATCTATGCAAACTTGCATCCGTTAGGGGCAAAATTTTGCATGAAGATGCAAGAATAATTATAGTTTGATAAAATAAAGGTGAAATGGGTTAAAAGCTGGCTAAAAACGAGTATAGATGTATCTTTAATTATTTCTTTACCAGGCTACAAAATTTCAGACTTGTCCAATTTGGAAGCATTTGCAGACGACAAATTACATGTAGCACAAATGGTTGGAATTGTCTATGAAACAGTGGATAACTATGTTTTCAAAAGTCTTCTTCTTCAGGGTGATTAAAATGCGTGATTGAACTGTCAGGGGTTAAAGCGAGCGTTAACCTAAGAATTACCATTTTCGAAAAAAATCATTAACTCTTTCACTACTGATGACGACTTGAGTAGCTTTGGCGGACGGCGTAGATCAAGATCAGACTACACAGAACGTGCAGTCTGATCTTTGATCTACACCGTCCGCTTACCTGTTTTTAAACTATGACGAAAGTCGATTTCAATAGCAGTGTAAATCTATATTTAGAACTCGGAAATAGTGGAATTTCCAGAGTAAGTAGTGAAAGAGTTCATATTAATCGATATTTAATCGTAATGCATGAATAAATTGTATGTTTGTAGAGCATACTATTTTGAGTTTATCTATCAAATGGTATGCTTTTTGCATCAAATTTTAGCGAACGTTGACCCGCGTATCACCATTTCCCAGATTTTTTAGCATCGATATTAATATAAAAAATCTTATCAGTAGTTATTATCCATTAACTCTTTCAGCACGGACTACATGAACTAGACCTCTCTCGACGGTTGAAGTTACAACCCTGTCAGGGGCGTAGCCAGCCCAAAATAAAGTGTATGCAAAAGTAATACCGAAGGTATTAACTCTATACCACACGACAAAATTTTTGACTGGCCCAAATTAAAAGCACTTGCAGACGACAATCTAAAATGTGGCTTAAATAATGGAATTTGTCTTTGATAGAGTAGGAAACATTGTGAAAAAAGGAGAAAACGCTGGTTACAAGCATTTCCTCATTTTCCAACAAACTTTTCAAAAGTCTTCTTTCAAAGTGTCGTTAAAAGCTGGATTGTGTGCTAAAGGGTTTACGACACAAACCGGTTTTAACGGCCCCAAGGAAAAGGACTTTTGAAAACATTGTGGGAAGAGGAGAAAATGCTGGTAACCAGCATTTTCTCCTCTTGCCACGACGTTTTTTACAATTTCGAAGAAAGATTCCCTAATTTCTGTAACATTTAGTTTGTCGTCTGAAAATGCTTTCAATTTGGATAAGTCTAAAATGTTGTCGTGTGGTAAAGAGTTAACCGAGGCGCGATCTGTCGAGAGAGGAAAGGAAAATTTTCCAGAAGGGACTTGAGGGCCTTCCCCCTTTCCCCCCCCCCCCCCCCCCCCCCCCCGCGAAAATGTTTGAATTGTAGAAGCTCGTATTTGACGTTTTTTGGCAAATTTGTCTCTGTTTTATTTTTGCAAAGTGTATGCAGCTGCGGTTTTTTTTTTTTGCGTACAGGCAGCTACGTCCTTGCCTGTAAAACATTTATCTTATAGGCTTGGCTAAACAAGCCGACAGTATTGATCAGAGCGCAGACTGACCGTTCTGTGCAGTCTGGTCTCGAATTATGCCGCCCACAAAAGTTCCTGTTCTCGCACATAGCGTTAAAAAGGATAAAGTATTGATTAAAGCGTAAAAACTCTAAAATATTAACCGAGGTCTTTTATTGTGTGTGTGTATGCGTGTGTCTTTGTACCAAAATTTAGACTGTTGTTGTTGTTGTTGTATGGACTTTGTTCATAAAAAATGGAAAGAAGTTAGGCTATTGCAGTTATAAGATTTGGCCAAAAAAACCCTAAATACCTGTATCCTAAAGTTTACATAAAAATGCCTAACATATCTGTTGAAGATATAACAGCTTGTTTGCCGGTCAAAATTACTTATTTTGTTTGAAAAAGAAATGTGAGCTCTGTGAAAGGGGGCTTAGTGCATCTGCAAAAAGTATCGATCCATGTCAGCCTGAGCAATCCGCGCTGGCTGACATGGGCCGAAACATTTTGCTATCTGTAAATTTTCGGCATGTCCAAGAACGATTCTACCTAATGATTCAGTCGATTGTTGGACAAAATGGATTCTATGGGTGCATAATTATGCGATGACTTGATTGGTATAATGCATCAGTTTCCTCTTCCACGCTTCCGATTTACAATACAATATGGCGTCTTCTTCAGAAACAATCGGTATTTTCCGTTGCCAATCGGACGCGCATGCGTAGTTGAATTTTCATAAAGTACTCGAGCATGCGTACTTCTACGCCCAGATTTTCCCATCCTTCTGCTGACAGAGACGCAATAAGCCCCCTTTTTTCAGAGTATGGCTCAAATACAAGCAAACATTGACCCCATAATTACCATTTTCCCGAAAACTCTAAGCATCTAAAATACCCTAAAGTATCATCATTTGCAACTCAATTATGCCTCGGTTTCAAATCAACAATCATCTACAATAAGTACTGGCGATGAGTAGAGAAGATAGTGGCACACCAAATTCCTGTCTGACTCTATCTTTATAGTTTCAGGAGTAAAAAAAAATTTATATTCAAGATTTATGTTAAACGATAGGGTGCGTGGCCTTGCGGAAGCTTGGTAGTTCGCGATTCAACATAAAATCTGTAAGAGTTCAAGATGTTCCCTTTCTAAGGGTAAACGGTAAATGACAGAGACAAAGATGTGGGCATTCGGCCTCCGCCTTCTGGATGGGCCTACTCTTTAATACAGTCCTGGCTTCATCATCGCTCACTGTATTGAAGACAAGCATATATGACCCATGCTCTGGCAAAAGGGAGCTTAATGTATCTCTTCTCCGTTATACCAAGCAAGTCATCACATAATTATGGATCCGTAAAATCTATTTTGTTAAACAACCGACCGAGGTAGACAGGTCCTTTGACATGCATAAAATCTAAAGATAGCAAAAACTCTCAGGTCCATGTCAGCCTGCGCGAATGCGAATGATTTTTGCAGATGCATTAAGCCCCCTTTCCACAGAAAATGGCTCATATGTATTTAAAAGTATAGAATAACTGCTAATTTTATAAAGACTGCTATTTGCATCCTGCAGCATAGTGCTTTTGAAAACACAGGGACAAAAAGAGACATTGTTCGGCGCAAGCAATTTCTCTTTTCGCTAGTACAACGTTTTGTCATATACCGAAAATTAGTACTTGTTAATTATCCAAATTTTTACAATGATGATCTCAAAGTCTACAATTTGGTTCAAGCAGGCAGAAGATTAAATCGTATCCCCTTTACAAAAAGAGTAAACCAAGAAGTCTGCACACAACCAGTTTAATCTTGGTCGGTTCTTTTCATACCAACAGTGGCAAAACCACAAGACTGTCTGATGTAGTTAACAGATCTTGTCAGATTATTTTTTCCCAAATATTTACAGCAATAATGAACGGATTCACTGATAGTGCAAGGCACTCCGTTGAGGTTCTGTTGTTTTTTTTTTTATGAGGTTCGTTCTGATAACCAAGTAATTGGTTTTCCTAGAAATACTTGCCCTTGTATTTGTAACATCGTCATTACCTGTTGATTTCTAATAATATTGGTGCGCAAGAATTTCGAGGAGAACAAGTAACTTTGGTCCTCAAATCTCATTAAGTAATTGTATACCGTCGTATATTAGTCTTATATCATGGCAAAAAAAAGAATTTAAAAATTCGACAACTGGGTCTTATTTCTTTTTCAACAGCATGAAAATATCCCTGGTTCTTTCTTTGGCACTGTAAGAGTTAAAGAAAACGCTGTCCTTAATTGATTTGCATATCTGACCGATAGATTTGCATTTCCGTACTGACTAAAGAGGTCGCTGTTAATGGTGATATTGACAGTGGGATTCTAATCTATTGAAAGGATTTAGCAATTAGCCTACGATATGAGATATACAAAACCTCATTAGAGACCAAATGTTTACTGTTGTAATATCCTATCTATACTACTTGAATACCCTAATTGGCTTTGTGATGTGAAAATCAATGTGCACTTTTGTTACAGTTTGGCGTTACTCTGGTTTCAAGACGGAAACAGAAAAATATCGATAGTAATATGAAACGATTTTATAAAAAGCAAAACTTTGAACTTTTGCGTTCAGTTGTATTAAAATGGGTATTTTTGTATGTTCCAGTCATAAGGCTTTATACTCGTATCATGGATTTGAGCCATGTTCTGTGAAAAGTTGGCTTAATGCATCTGCAAAAGGTATCGACCCAGGTCAGCCTGTGCAATCCGTGCAGGCTGACCTGAACCGAAATTTTTGCTACTGGTCAATTTTCTGCATGTCCAAGGATCAATCAGTCTACCTCATGATTCAGCTAGTTATTAGACAAAACTGTTTTTATTTTTATCCATAATTATGTGACGACTTGCTGGGTATAATGTATCTCGGAGATGCATTAAACCCCCTTTTGCCATAGTATGGCTCATTTATATTTTCTGTTCCTATCTGAATTATTGATCATCATTACACTGTTGTTTTTTTTTTCCCGTCCTGTAGCACATCCTTTGAAAACGAATTGTAAAAAAATTGCTCGTGACGAGAAATTTATCCTTTTGTCATGTCTTTTACATCTGTTTATATATTATTTAGTTACCCAATAATTCCATGTTTTCACGACTCTGCGAGAGCCGGATTTTTAAAACACTGGGAGAAAAGAAGCAGTTGCTGTTGACCAGCACTTTCGCCTTTTCTCACATTGATTTCTACTTTTTTTTACATCATCTGAGCCTTGATGTTTTTGTTGATCACAAACGAAATTGGACTATCTAAAACTACAGTAGTAAAAGAGTTAAGCCCTCATTTAAATTGACTATCTATAAGCAATGCCCTGAGAAAAGGGAGTTTATTGCATCTTCGTGATGCACGATCCCAAGCAATCTGTCATAATTACGGATCTATAAAATCCATTTTGTATATCAACCGACTGAATCATGAGGTACACTAGTCCTTGACGTTCAGAAAATTGACCAATGGCAAAAAGTTTCGACCCGGGTCAGTCTGCGCGGACTGTGCAGACTGAAAGGGTCGATAATTTTTGCAGATGCATTAAACTCTTTTTTCACAGAGCATGGCACCTATATTTTATAAGGGTTGTTTTAAGTAATCTGTTGCTAGTTTGTTTCAGTAGGTATTTTGGTAATTAGTAAGTCAGTAACAGTATCCTAACACTTTTTGTCTCTCATTAACGGCCTAATACACCTTGGCACATGGCAGGATAAATTCACGCCATTTATCAAATAATAACCCTCATCACATCACCAGTGTTAACGTTTAGCTCAAACAATAAGGGACCAAAGGTTACAATGGTATCAAATATGTTGTAGCCATTTTTAAGCCAGAACAAGAATGAAGACAAGCACGGCTGCTTCCAGTGTTCTGGTCTCATCTTGACAGGAGATCTACGCTGTTGTAATTTTCAGTCGGATTTTATTCAGGCTTAAGGCTGCTGTTGTTCTGGGGCCTTAATCACCACACATTCTAAATTGCATTCTTAGTCTAGTTCTCAAGAATTTTCTTATTTTCAAAGGAAGGCAATTTCTGATTGGCTCAACCAAATATTTGTGTTACTCTATAAATATTAAGACTAAGAACACTATTTAGAATTGTTGGTACCAAAATGTACCATTGTCCTAGCAGATTGGTAGATATGCTTTCACAAAATTCGTTTTGAACCAGAGGGTTGTGGTATAGATTTGGTGTAGTCGAGCTTCGCTTCTACAAGGACCCTTTTGGCATCAAATCGTTTTCAATATCAAATTCGATACCGATCGTAAATTAATGTCGTTGCGTTATACCCGAAGTCAGAGTTTGAAATTCTTTGGCAAAAAAATAAAATAAACAATTGTGGCCCGACATTCCATGGTATCTGACACTGACAAATAGACACAGGTTTCCAGAGTTTTTTCCTTGAAAAGAAAGGCTTATCTCCGATATTTGCTTGGTAAGTCAGGCCACATGTCGTTACTTTGTATAATGGTATTAGTATGTATTTTTGGCAGTTACGACCCTTTATATCGTGGTCCGCCTTATACATGTATATGAGCCATGCTCTGTGAAAAGGAGGCTTAATGCATCTGCGAAAAGTATCGACCCAGGTCAGCCTGCGCAGTCCGCGCAGGCTGACCTGGGCCGAAACTTTTCGCTATTGGTAAATTTTCCACGTGTCAAAGGTTGATTGATTGAATAGTGTTTTACGCCGCTTTCAACATTATTTCAGTCATATCACGGGGACAGCTCATATATTCATGTATTTCCTGGGATTTACCAGTACTAGGCTAGGGCTCTGAAGTGTCTTGCCAAAGGGCACACCCACGAAAAACCCAGCGGATCAGATAGGGGTCGAACCCGGGGCCTCCAGATTACGAGTCCCACACTTTACACTGAGCCACGCAGGACCCCTTCCACGTGTCAAACGACCATTCTACCCTATGGTTCAGTTGGTAATCAAAAAAGGCGACTATAATGGCTTCATAATTATGTTTTGGCTTGCTTGGTATCATGTATCACGGAGATGCATTAAGCCCCCTTTTGCCAGACCATGGCTCATACAGTTTGTACATAGATATTATTGATGCCAGTACATGCGCCTCGCCTTACGGACAACATTACTGATGTTGTTTCTGGGTTTCAGAATCCATTGGGGTAGGACTGTTTAGTGAATACGGACTGGTGTTTGACCGGAAGTGCAAGTCGCTCTATTGCCATCAAAATATTCTGCCGCAAAGATAAGTAGATCTGAAACGACATCATTGATGGACATTAATTACACGTAAATTGGTCTGTTGCATTTCATGGTGTTCAGAATAACTTAGAAAATATCAGGGCAAGTAGATCTAAGGTCAGCATGACCATAGTGCTTGGTATGACCCTGATCCCAGGTCTCCACAAAAGCAACACGAGCTGTGTTCAGCGCAACAATTAATGTGATACAGGGAGATAATGCTGAGTAAAACGTCGCCTTAACTTCATTTTTATCCTGCATGATAAAAAAAATCACTAGTACACGGTAATTTTACCCATTTCACCAACAACGTTTTTCCACGTCAGTTCAAACAAAAATTCCATCATATGGACCACATTGAATTTGACATCTGCAAATGCTTTCAATAGGGATCAAACTATGATTTTATCGTCTAGTCAAGACTTTAAGGGGGCTATCTTGTTTTTACTCCGTAAGTCAAAAGTTCTTGCAAAACACTGAGAGATACATCAAGATATATATTTTCTTTGCAATCTCATAAACTCTACGGTAACAATCAGTAAAAAGGTGTAATTTTCGACGTTTAGATTAAGGCGTGGTAATTGGTAACCCTGCCTATTTTCATAACATCGGATATGACGTCATCATACTCAGTTGAATACGAATTATCGTAATTGACGTGTATTATTAATCATGTGGCATTCCCACAAAGCGAAACTCTGGCGCGAAATCGTTCAGAGGCTACGTGGCCCATTAGGGAAAAACCGCTGAAAATTATGTGTCTTTCGTGTTAACTGATAATTTGCCAGCTAGATCGCCTTACTTGATTCAGTGGTACTTAATTTATTTTTTAAGTTTGGTGAGTTTATTAAAATCTGAATACTAGTAGCCCCATTTAAAACAGACTATCATTACAATTTAAAAGTAATTACTATTAACCCTTTACCGTACGAAAAAATTTGAGAGTGGTCCACATTTAAAGCATTTGCAGGTTACAATTACAGCGTAGTCCTAATGATAGAATTCGCCTCTGAAAGGGTAGAAAACATTAAGAAAACATTAAGGGAAAAGGAGAAAATGGCAACCAGCATTTTCTCCTTTCCCCGCAACTTTTTGAAAAGCTTTCTTCCTCAAGGTCGGTAAAACATCTGATAAAGAGACAAAGATAAAAACATGGGAAAGGTTTAGAATGTTTTTTTTTTTTCCAGGCTGAAATATGATTATGTCGCTTGCTTATCTTTCTTAACCAAGTGTTTACATTCTTTATCCTTTGATCTGTCCGAAAGTTTACCAATTAATAATCGTTTCGAATCTAAACAAAGTGCCTCAATTAGCACCGGCGGAGTAGACCAAACAGTATGTTAGATGTACTTATAATTAATTTGACTTTTCAGATGTCGTTGAACTTTTGTTCTCACTTTCTTTTCCACTGCAGAAATCAACATGGTTCACTTTGCCTGCCGCAGGTCATAGATCTGTTCTCTAACAATGCCCCGCATTTGAGGCATGCTTTGTGAAAAGCGGGCTTACTGTATCTGCAAAAAGCACCGATCAGGTCAGCCTGTGCAGTCCGCGCAGGCTGGCCTGAGCCGAAACTTTTTGCTGTGAGTAAATTTTCTGTATGTCCAAGGACTAGTTTACCTCATGTATCAGTTGGTTGTTAGACAAAATGGATTTCTATGGATCCATGATCATGTAATGACTTGCTTGGTCTCATGTATCACGGAGATGCATTAAGCCTCCTTTTTCCAGAGCATGGCTCATTTAGTTTAATTCCAAGACTAGCCATCTAACTGAGTTTAACCGCCTCAGCCAATCAAATGGTTATTCTTTGCTATTTTGAATAAAATGGTTGGTGAATAGTCCAGAGCTCCAGATAGTGGGAGAGATTTTGATTTCAAAACTGAAAATATTAATAACTCCCCACTAAAACCTATGTTATGGGTACTCATTAGAATCGTCTCATCAAGACGAATCTAATGAGTACCCACAACAAAGGGTTTGGATGAGAAATAATGGATTTATGATGCCATCACTCCCTCTTATCTGGAGCTCTGTGAATACCATTCCAGGTCAAACCAACGACCAATCAAAGCGCAGACGCACTGAAGGCAGCGGGTTTGTGCCAGCTACAGATCTTATTACTTTCTTTGCACAGGTTTCCTTTATACTTGACTTGAAGTAAAAAGGTGTCTTAATCGATCTGCAAACAGTATAGACTTAGGTCAGCCTGTGCAGGCAGTCAGTCTGTGCAGTCTTCACAGGCTGACCTGGGCTGAAACTTTTCGCCATTGGTCCATTTTCTGTACATCGAAGGGTCGGTCTATGGATCAATAATTATTTATGTCTTGCTTGGTATAATCCATCACGAGGATGCAAGAAGTCCCCTTTTGCCAAAGCACAGCTCATTTGTTTGTGGCTAAAATAAAGATAAAATCTAGTACATGAGCACAGGCAGAAAACAAGACTTGAATAAATGATATTAATCCTTTCCAAAACAATCCCAAGTTTTTATGACCCTGTGGAAGAGGCCTTTAAAGATATTTGTGGAAATGGAGAAAGTGCTTCTAACCAATGTTTTCTATTATATCAATCCGTAACATTTATGAAATTCTTGAAAGGTATCTTAAAGTACTGAAAACCAGTCTTAGTATAATTTTGAGGTTTTACACCTCAAAATCCTTGTAGGCCAAATAATGTGCTTTATAAAAGTTTTGCCGATCCCTTTTAAGGAGTTTGTAGCTCAAAGACTTGAAGTTGGTACCGCTGGTTTAAATTTCCAGCATGGTCTTCTTTCTGATCCACTTATCATTTATGCCATGTTGTTATTCAGTGCATGACCTTAAGGAAATAGCCAAGAAACGCATGCATAGGTACACTGGCAGCTGTTATGACCCAAGCTGTTTAAATTTCATTAACTGCTAATAAATTATACTGAAAGAAGCCATTTGCAGACAAAAATTGAAACATGGCTCAAAAACAGTGTACATCTTTGATAGGGTAGAAAACATTGTTGGAAAAGGAGAAAATGCTGCTTACCAGCATTTTCTCCCATTCCTACAATGTTTGTAAAAAGTTATGTTCTAAGGGTCGTTAAAACTTGAGATTGTGTTGTACAAGTAAATGCATAATATAATTTGCAGTTATAACTACTTTTAACTCTTTACCACTCAATGCCGACTTCTAACAACCTTGAGAAAAAAGCCTTGTGAAAACAGTCTGGGAAAGGAGAAAATGCTGGGAACCAGCATTTTCTCTATTATCCACAATGTTTTCTATCCTATAAAATAAAACTTGTACCATTTGAGCCACAATGAAATTGTCGTCTGCAAATGCTTTCAGTTTGAACACAGCTGAAATTTTGCCGTCTGCCAAAGGCTTAATGGGTGACTTTTCGTGTAACATCGCCTGTCATAGCCGAATCCGTACGACTTTGGCGATAAAAGGCGATGTTACACGAATCCCATTACGATGCCCTATGCTCAAAATTCATCATGCAAACAAACACCGACAAGAAAAAGTCGATGCAAAGAATCAAAGTCGCCGCAATTTTTTTTATTTAATGCTTCAAGAAAGCCAGGGCAAATAAGTAAATGTCAGTTTTCATCAGCAGATTTTTTAATACATTATGAAATTGATGTGACTGTGAATCTATATCAAAAGTTGTCTTCTGTTACAGTATCTAATACCCTCGCATAGCGCTCTCTGAACTCTTTTCCAAACGAAAAATATCAGACTCTTCCAAATTCAAATAGTTGACAGACGACAATTTAAAAAGCTGCAAAAATGGTAGAAAATTCGCTAGTAGTGGGGGGAAAAGTATTTGTTAAAGGAGAAATTGCTTATAACGAGTAATTTCTCCTTATCCAACATGTTTTTCCAAAAGAATTTGACCGCGCACGTGATAACCCGCGTTTGTTTGGGAAAGTGTTGAAAACAGGGCCAAGTTACTAAAATGTTGCTGTCCTAGGATAGTATGATTCAAGAGAACGCAAGTTTGCAAGGCATGCTTTCAATTTAAACAAGTCTAAAACTATACTGTTTGGTGAACGCTGTTAATAAAGAATATTGGTTTTGCATTGCGATTTATGAACAACACAGCGAAAAACTGGTCTCTCTCCAGATTTTTTCCAACAAAGTACATTGTAAATTTATCTAGAACTTGGTGAGAAATAAACAAAAGGGTTCTAAACAATCTTTGTTTTAAAAACTAAACTTAGAAAGAAGTAACCAATAATGGTTAGATACAATCATATCCATCATACTCGTTCTTCGGCGGAATTTAACACAATTTCAGCAATGTACAATTTTAGCGGTGGTCATTCAACAAAAAACACAAATAGTAGGAAAAACTAGGTACTAAATAATCAAAATGATAATTAAACCTGTGTACGAAATGACGAAAGTGGATACGAAATGACCAACTGGATACGAAATGACCAAAATAGAAAGTATAGGTAGGTACGAAATGACCAAAATCGTATCTACGAAATGACCTAGGTACGAAATTAACTAGGTACGAAATGACTGGAAACCTGTACAGCCTTGACCAATGGAAACAAGGCATTTATTTGGATGAGTCCATTTCTCGCGAATAGCGAAAATAAAAGTAATACTTGGGCGGATTTTTTGATGTTGTAAGTATTAACAGAGCAAAAATAGTATCGTATTGTATATACTTCGTAGTTTAAGAATGAATTAAAAAGCCAGTTTAAGGTGAAGTAGAAAGATTCCTTGTTAACCTTAACACCCCTATAAAAAAGCAATTCCCATTGTCCATGTCCTAACTCGAAAAACTATTAAAAATATAGTCGCGCGCTTCTGCGCGGCGACTAATAAAAACTTTTGCTCTGAAAATATTTTCTTTTGCACTTTTTCGGTCTATGTAGATACCGACGCCCTCTTTCCGTTTCTATTCTACAGTAACGTTACGGATGAACTCGTAAGGTGTAAAGCAGTTTTGAAAGGGTGTCGTCTGCGCGAGTAGCGCGTATTTATACATGATCGTTTGTGTATTCATGGAGGAACTATTTAGTCAAGTGTAGGAATCAAGTTTTGTTTACCTCGCGTATCCAGGAAAAAGCTGCCGGATGCAAGAATTCTCGACCTAGATAAATATCGTAAGCGTTGAAAATCAGTAACTCATACCTGGGGACTATGACAGCGGGTTTCACCCGCTGCCAAAAACAGTGATTCCTTTCCCCGATGTCAATAATTTCAGAGACACTACTGCTACTCGGTCATATACGTGAGGATAACGTGATTGGTTCAGCAATGGTTTGCAGTCGCAAATGAGACCAAGCGACCTTCGCCTTCAATCACTTTATTCAGTACTGTACCAACACGACGTACATGTATTACTACATGGTAGTAGATAATACAGAAAACATTGTGGAAAAAGGTGCAACAAAAGTTGTTCATGTTCCGTAATAGAATTGGAATCTACTTTCAGTCTTTACGTAAAATTATTGATTTGGAATAGCTTTTGTTAACACTTAAGCTGCTGAATAAATGAAACGCAAATTTCTACTCAATACTAAGAGCCCAAACATTGTGGTTTCAAAGTTGATTTCACCGGAAAGAAAATACCGTATCGGACAATGTAGATCAACAATCAGACTGCACGTTCTGTGCAGTCTGATCTTGATCTACACTGTCCGCAAAAGGTCAGTGGGTCGCAATTAGCAGCTTAAGGGTTAAGAACAGAAATTGCTTCAACCCCTAGACTGCCAAGAGAGGACTCAAGGACCTTTGACGGACAGTGTAGGTAAAGATCAAACTGCACAGAACGTTTATTATTGCAAAATTATTTTTGGGGAAGAAATAGCTCCTTATCGGACAGTGTAGATCCAAGATCAGACTGCACCCTTCCTTGCAGTCTGATCTTGATCTACACTGTCCGCAAAAGATCCTTGGGTAGCACTTAGCAGCCTAAGAGTTAAATCAAAAGAACGGTGTAGCTGCAGTCTGTATTGCCCGTATGAGCAGTAAAAGAACAGAAACATCTTTAACCTAAACCGTATCTCCCCAGCAAATATTTTGGACAAACAATATATCAGTAATTGAATGATTGTCTAGTTTCAATAGAATGTTTCCCGTATTCTCGAAATTGTAAAAAAAATATCGGTAGATTTTTGTCCCACATAGTTTCAGTCAACAAAAAAGCTTGAATAGTTTATTATGTTACTCTTCGACAAACACATGAAACAGGTGTATCGATTCTGACTTGAGCGAAATCGGTTTGTTGTTGTTGTTTTTCCCATACCTCCACCAGTTCACGCCAAGTTAAAACCTACTGCAAACGAGGACATAATCGTCACAGGTGACTGCACTTATGTCAAATTTAAACATAGTGAGAAAAGTAAAAAATGTACAGTTCAGTTTGATTCCTGCAAGGCTGCATCTCTCAATCGAGAGTGACCTTGTGCAAGACACGACAGAGTTTCAGCCTAAGATTTGTAAAACCCAGAAAAGACTTGTTCAACTCAGGTGTGATCAATGTACGGTTTTAAATTGTAACATGCAGCGTCAATCCTTTACCAAACAAGGCCTAGATTTAACTGCAACCCTGCCGTTTAAAACATATTGGAAAAAACGAGAAATTGCTGGTTACCAGTGTTTCTCCTTTTCCTACAATGCTTTCTACCCTTCCAAAGACATATCGAATCATTTCAGCCACACTCAATATGTCGCCCGAAAAATGCTTTCAATTTTGACAATTTTGTTGTCTGATGAAGGCTGAAACATTATTCAAACAAACAAATGAGCCACGCTCTGGCAAAGGGGGGTTTAATGCATCTCCGTGGCGCATCATACCAAGCAAGTCATCGTATAGTCAGTCATGTATCCCTATGATGCATTTAGTCTGACAACATGCTGAATGAGGACATGCAGAAAATTCACCAATAGCAAAAATTTTCGGTCCAGGTCAGCCTGCGCAGACTGCGCAGGCTGACCTGGTCCGAAAATTTTTGCAGATGTCCCTTTTCACGGAGCATGGTTCAAATTCTTTCTACAGAGATTTCTACTCTCACCAAGCTCCAACAAAAACATACCAGTGAGTATCGGATAACAACGGTGGTTACTGTATAAAAGGAGAGTGGTCCGGTATCGACTTCAAATACGCTTGTGCGAGCTTCGCAGAAAGACGGTAACAATGGGCTGTTCGTTTCTAAGCATCTTTACAGCTGTTGGGGCATTCTTTATCTCATGTAATCATTGTGATATAGTACAGAAATATCTTTCATATAGAGTAGAAGCTGAGTGCCAACTGGACGTCTGTGATGATACTATATTACCAGTAGACGATGGAGATATGGAAAATATGGACCCATCCCTATTTATACCGAAAATGATGCCTATTGGTGACCAGTGTTGCACTAAATGTTTCTGCGACACGCAATGTGGCCGAAGAGGGGACTGTTGTCCTGATTACAATTACACCATGACCGACAACCCTAACATACCAATTGGTGGTTTATATCGATGTACACATACCAACTTAAAGAAGGCAAGAGGCTTTACCTACCTTATGGTGTCCAGATGTCTGAACAATTTTACCGATGACGAGGTCAGAAAGAAATGTACCGACGAGTCTGCTTCTGCTTTGGAATACTTCCTTCCGGTCACGAACAACTACACGAACGAAACCTATCGTAATGTGTTCTGTGCGTTGTGTAATTTCGAGAATACTGATTCCCTTACCCCATGGAAAGTGAACCTTAGCTGTTCCATGAATGCGCCTTTTACATTATCATTACCAACATTAGCACAAGACATCTTGACTCAGGAAGGTTGCAATTTATATTTTGGAAAACCCAAAACTTTACAAATTGATTCCTGTCGTGATATTTACGATAGTTGTAATTTAACAGGCTTGTGGCCAGTGTTTGACCAAGAAATTGTGGATGCTTGCGAATTCTACAAAGCCGAGTTTGACGACGAATACAGAAATATTTTCTGTTACATTTGTAATAAGCCGACGGATAAATTACCGAAAGGATGTGACAACAGCATCAGAAATGAGTATAGGCCGCCTTTTCCCTTTTCCGTATTGTTCGACTTTAACTCCGTCGAAGAAGTTATTCAAGCGGAGGAGATGGTTGACAGATGTCCATCTAAAGCAGTCTACAACTCATACCTGGTAAACCTTTTTATACAACTTGTATAAAATCGATGATGTTATTGTCGGATAATGATAGTTCAATGATAATTTACCAGATTATGAGCAGATTGAGATTGAATTAAATCAAACCGGTAAAAGAAATGTCAGGGTAGTATGGGCTGCAAAAGTATGGTGATATAACTTAAATAGCGCAATTGAAAACAATTTGCTCGGTAAGGATAGCTATAGAAATCGAAGCAAAAGCCATAGGGCACCGTTCTATATTTTGGTCGACGGCCTTTCATAAAAAAAAATCCGCGTATGAAATATCCAAACCAAAAGTAGACGTTGTACCTCGTGTTAAGTTGTGCTTAGTGTTGTAACTCTGCCTTGAGAAAATTCTTAGAACTGAGAGCTGATTAACCCTTTACCACAAAATCCCGACTTTTAACGACCCTGAGAAAGAAGCCTTTTGAAAACATTGTGGGAAAAGGAGAAAATGCTGGTTACCAGCATTTTCTCCTTTTTCCGCAAGGTTTCCTACCCTATCAAGAGAAAATTGCACCATTTGAGCCACATTGAAATTGTCGTCTGCAAATGCTTTCAATTTGAACTGGTCTTAAATCTTGTCGTTTGGTAAAGAGTTAACTCATTTAACCCTGAGGCTGCTAAGCGCGACTCAAGAACCTTTTGTTGACAGCGTAGATCAAGATCAGACTGCACAGAACGTGCAATCTGATCATTGATCTACACTTTCCGATAAGGAAATATCTTTTACTCCATACATTACCTTTGAAATAGCAAAATTTGGATTTGTTACAATAGGCTTGAAAGTTTCATTTCACTTATTTAACAGATTTAAGGTTAAGTATGTCCATCAAGCATTGTCAACGAATTTACATTAACTTTGTTACTACAGTAAAACCTGTCTTGGTGGCCACTTCTAATATGCAAGCAACCTCTACTTAGCGAACTTACATTGAGTTCCAAGAGGAGGCAGTTATCTTGAATTGTACGTGTATTAAACGCCCAATAGTGGCCAAAAAGACTATTCAGATGCTAAAATGGTTTTAAATCAAAACCATACCATTCAAAAGTATGGAAATTATTGTGAAGATGACAATCTGTTATTGTGTGGTCGGTCCAAGAGTAAGTTGCTGACGGAAAAAATGAATTTGAAAATCAGGCAAAATGTAAAAAAAAAAAGAAAAGATCGAGTGACCTGGCAAGTTTTAACCTAGTTTGGAAATAAATTTCTCTGCCAGTGACTAGCACTTGGACCGATAGTACAATAACAGATTGTCGTCTTCACAATAATTTCCATATCGTACTTTTGAACGATATTATTTAAATTTTAAAGGCACTTTATTACCTGCTTTGTAGACTTGTTTTTTGACATGCAGAAAGTTAACAAAAGATTTCGACCCATGTTAGCCTGCGCGGTCTGCGCAAGCTGACACGAGTGGATACTTCTTGCAGACGCATTAAACCCTCTATTTCACAGAGCATAACTCATTTAATATTGGAGGTTATACAGGTATACATTATATCCATTAATAAAACAATTTCTTTACAATATTCTAGGACACCTGTCACATTATTCACTGTGACAAGGGCTATATTTACCAGGAAGAAGAGTGTACACCAAATATCATGGGGCTATGTAGAGATGCCTATCTATCATTTGTAACTTCAAGTATTCCTTACCACGACATCGAAGTTATACACCAAACACTAGAAAGAACACTGGAAGACAGACTTAATCTTTCAGCAGTTGGATTATGGGACGTTCACGTTGGGTATTATGGCGGAAATCTAACCTTTTTCGTGTTACACTGTCGATTTGCATATCAGAAAGATTTTGCTCAGAATTTAATAGAGCTGACCAAAGAAAAATTTGCATTGCAGTACAGCTACTTTTCAAAAGATCAGAATCAAGAAGACCTGATTTATTTTGATGTAAAAATACAAGACAGGATTCCTAGGTATGTTATATCAGCTGACCTCTTTGAAGATAAATCTGTGATGCATGCGTTTGAAATCCAAGATCTGGGGAAAGCTGATACGAGAAGTTTCAAGGAAAGTTCTATAGATGAATGTTCTCTGTATGTAGAACTAACTCCAATGACACAATTCACCGCTTGTCCTTGGATAGAAGTCGTTTTAAAGGATTTCAATGTGTCAGTATCAGAGACGGGTTTGATCTTTTGGGATATGGACGTGATTCTATCCAACAATCAGTTCAAGTTCAAAGGTCAGGATGAAATAAACATCTTAGATGAAACTGAAGTAATTGTTGTGTGTGTTCACGACTTCTTCAAGAACACGAACGAAAACAAATTTGCCCAAATAATACCTATGTCAAATTCAGAGTCTCTTGGATATTTGGCACTTGCGACCTCAGTTTTATCAATAGTTTCAGCGTTGTTCACAATAATAACATACGCAACATTTCGGTCGTTACGCGCGCAACCAGGCATAAACAACATGATATTGGCGGTCCATATTTTGTTTGGCCATTGTTTTTACCTTTTCGGTATACGACGACATTTTTCGACAGTAGTGTGTAGTATCATAGGAGCTGTGTCACATTTTTCTTGGCTGTCAGTCGTCCTGTGGTACTTTGTTTGTTCCTATCATATGTCTCGAGTGTTTCGATTCACCGGAAACGTTCTGCAGGCCTCCATTCCAAAGAGAACAATAAAATACACATTGTTTGTAACAGTTACCTCTCTTTCTGTGATGACGATAAATATAATTTCTTCACTTATTTTCTCGAACAATGGGCATTCAGGCTACGGGGATGAGGACGCCGAGTTCTGTTGGATTTCTCGTCCACTATTTGTGGCGTTAACTATGACACTACCTACCCTCCTAGCAGTTCTGTGTAACATGGCTCTATTTATTTATACTCTTCGCGAAATAAGAGAAAGATCACAAATGAACATTCGATCAAACAAAAACCGCCAGACGTTTCTCATATACATCAAATTGTCTGCCCTGACAGGAATCACGTGGCTTGCTATTATCCCATATATTTTTACAAGGCTGGATATTTTCAACTATATTTTCACTTGTCTACATGGCTGCAACGGAGTCTTTCTGATGGTTGCATTCACTTTAAATAGGAGGGTATTTTCTCTCTACAAGTCCTTGTGTGTGAGGCCTGGTAAGAAGGAACGAAGTAGCGGAAGAACGACTTTAAGTAGTTAATATGTCTTCTGATGACTCTAAATAATCGAGGAACCAATTATACTCTAGGTTTCATCTCTTAATACTGGAATTCTCATTTCCAAAAATCGGTCGATTACAAAAGATCGTATTCCGCATCTCGTATACCGCAAACCGTTTAAGAAAAGAAAAAACTTTGCAAGGCTAAATAGGAAAATTCGTTCTGCATAAGTCCTTTTTTCAATTAAAAAATCATAACCATCAGTTATACATTCTGTTCTTTGCAGCGATCGTATTTATGTTGAACAGTTTTGACAAGTAAAAAGTTGAATTCATACAGAGATTTTCTAGAACGTACGTATGAAAAGGTTATTTCACGAGTAATCCGAAAGATACATCAACTATTTATGATTTGAGCCATGCTCTGTGAAAAAGGGGCGTAATGCATCTGCGAAAAGTTTCGACCCAAGTCAGCCTGCGCAGTCCGCGCAGGCTGACCTGGGCCGAAACTTTTCGCTATTGGTCAATCTTCTGTTTGTCAAAGGTCCAGTCTACCTCATGATTCAGTCGGTTGTTAGACAAAATGGACTTTATGGATCCAAAATCATGTGATGACTTTGCCTGGTATACTGCATCACAGAGATATATTTAGCCCCCTTTTGCCAGAGCATGGCTCATTTATTTCAATTACTTGTGTGTTTTCAGCGAACTGTACTCTATTTGCTTATGTTTTGTTAAATAGACTTGTTTGCTTATTTTCTTCATTTCATACAGACGTTTTATGGATACCGTACAAGAAAAATCCAGATAACCCGTCTTTCTTCACTTTTGGCACCTAGACGTTACGATGAGACTCATTCCGATCTCAGTCGAGTACATCTAAGCACAGATTTTTTTCCATTGCATTTGAAAAGGTGATTCGGTGATTACTTCAGCAATACGCGCTATACTGTTTCTGATTATATATATATATATATATAAAACAAGAAAAACATCACATGGACATGGGAACATAGAATATAACGTTTATTGCCAACCGGTTTCGCTTTAAGCTCATCAGGGCAACAATAACAATAAATTATTGTTATTGTTGCCCTGATGAGCTTAAAGCTAAACCGGTTGGCAATAAATGATTTATTATGGGCATGTAGATGGTGTATGATATCGAATATAGATTTGAATATCGAACTGGGTTTCATGCTAGTATCAGATTCGCTGAGATTTCTGCATGGACATGTAGATGGTGTATAATATCGAATGTAGATCTGAATATCGATCTGAATTTCATGCTAGCAGCATATTTGCTAGAGTTAATAGTGAATGTAGATTTGAGTATCGACCTGAATTTCGTGCTAGCAACAGATTCGCTAGAATTTCTTTATGGACTTGTAAACGGAGTATAATATCGAATATAGATTTCAATGTTGACCATTATATTATATACTATCTAAAAGCCCATAAAGAAATTATAGCGAATCTGCTGCAAGCATGAAATTCCTATCTACATTAAAATTTACATTTGATTCTATACATCATATGTATACATGCCAATACAGATATCTTGTCGAACCTGGTGCAAGCAAGGAATTCAATTCAATATTCAAATCTACATTTGATAGCATACATCATATATATGCCTCAAAAGAAATTCTAGCGAATCTTCTGCTAGCATGAAAATCAGTTCGATATTCATATCTACATTCGATTTCAGACAACATAAATCTGTCAATATAGATAATTTGGCGAATTTGCTGTTAGCATGAAATTCATTTCGATATTCAAATTTACATTGGATTCCATACAACATCTACATGCCCATATAGAAATCTTGCCGAATTTGCTGCTAGCATGAAATTTGGTTCGATATTGAGATCCTCATGCGATATCATACATTATCTACATGCCCATATAGAAATTCTAGCAAATCTGCTGCTAGCCTGAAATTCAGTTCGATATTCAAATCTGTCTTCGATATCATTCACCATCTATATGCCCATACAGCAATTTTGGTGAATTTACTGCTAGCATGAAATTCAGTTCGATATTCAGATCTACATTCAATATTATACATCATCCAAAAGCCCATTACGAAATTCTAGCGAATCTTTTGCTAGCATGAAATTCAGTTCGATATTCAAATCTATGTTCGATATCATACAGAATCTACATGCCTATTTAGCAATTTTGTCGAATATGCTACTAGCATAAACTTCAGTTCAATATTCAGATCTATAATCGATATTATACACAATCTACAAGCACATAAAGAAATTATAACGAATCTGCTGCTAGCCTGAAATTCAGTTCGATATTCAAATCTATATTCGATATTATACACTTCCAAAAGCCCATTATGAAATTCTAGCGAATCTTTTGTTAAATATTAGTTCAGTTAAATATTCAAATCTAAATTGGATCTCATACAACATCTATATGCCCATATGGAAATCTTGGCGAATCTGCTGCTAGCTTGAAAATTCATTCTATATATATATTCAAATCTATATTCGAGATCATACATCATCTGCATGCCCATACAAAAGAAACCACGCGAATTTACTGCTCGCATGAAATTCATTTCGATATTCAAATCGTTATTCCTTGTTATACGTAACTGTCCTTTGAGTTTGACAAAAATAACGAATCTGCTGCGGCATGAAATTCAACTTAACAGCATATTCATTTCTACAGTGAATATCGAACTCTGATTGTCGAACTTACTGCCAACTTCACAATCCCTGGTGTGTTTATCTACAGTTTGTTTGACTTAAGCCAGATGTATACTCGACTTTATAGCGACATAAATGCCGCGCCCTCGACAAAAATAACAAATATATCACATGTTTTAGATCTATCAGTGCATCGACCTGATAAAAAAAGACGGGTCTCCTGTCATTATAACCTTTTTGAGAATGATTTGACAAGTAGTGCGTGTATGTGGATATCACTGTCCATCACTATTCCGTTGTCAGTATGATCGCTTCGTAATTCGTTTAACCATTATACATGTGTATGTTGCTGTACGTCAATATCTTTTTCATTTATTCATTATGATGTCGTGACGCGGTCAGTAAATATTCCTTTATCATTTCCGTCCTTTTTCAGTTCGATCTTCATTGTGTGTATGTCGGTCTCCACCAATATTCCTTTCAAGTTCGTTCGTTCATTATGTAGATATAGCTGTACATCTACATGTATATCACTCTATGAGTGCGACTAGTCAAAATGTGTATTTTGCTATGCGTCTTTATCAATTTAAGATCAGGGTCCGTATTCACCAACCATTCTTAAGAACGTTCTTAGACTTATTCTTCAAATTTTCCAAGTTTGAAAGTAACACAACTTCTGATTGGCTAAACCAAATGGTTTAGCCAATCAGAAGATGTGTTACTTTCAAATTTGGAAAATTTTGGAGAACAAGACCAAGAATATTCTTAAGAATGGTTGGTGAATACGGACCCTGGTCGTTTGGTCTAAATATGCACACTGCAACAGGTCGATCGTCCATGTGTGGATATCAATATCCTTCTATACACCATTTATCAGGTCGATTGTTCGTTACCTGGATATTACTGTATATCAACACCCCTTTAAGTTCGAGAATTCCACATATTTGCAGTAACGTTGTATAATGGTTCTACTGTTGTATGATGCTCTTTTCCGAGTTGCATGTCTATGCAAAACAAATCTGTGAAAGAATCTCAACAGATGACAATTAGGATAGCAATAAAATTTCAATCATTCGAACATAGGAAAATAGTTACAAAAATGTGACGCAGCTGTTCTGACTGATCCTAAGAGCAATCAAAACTAATGCTGCATGGTTTTGTGAAAAGGCCCTCATTCACAACCGAACGAAGACTAAATGGCATGACGTTGTAACACTCTTCCAACCACAGCACGTGTTAGACTTCTTCTTCGACTGGCCTTTTATCATGCTAGTTCATCAATTGTCTTGTACTTCCGCACCATTTATTTATTCATTCGGTCGAGAGAAAGCAAATTAAATGTGTTTAGATCTTTCAGAGGGGTCAAATCATGATTTTTTAGGGCAATGTCCTGCTTACTTTGAATGTTCCCTCGAATAGGACTTTGTCCGTCATTTCTCCCGGGTCTGTAAATAGAAACAATGAGATGTACCATTTTTGTCTGTGTGGATTAGGATTAAGGAATTTAAAATAAAAAACAGCCCTGATTTGCGCTGAAATTACAGAAAGTCAGATAAAATAAAATAATTCTCCCAGGACATATACATGTAAAACACTACTAAAACAGTTATTTAATATCATTTCAAAGATTTTGCTGTGCCACTATTCTGAAAAGGGAATGTAAGTTGCAAGATTGTTTTCCGATATTGTTTTTAAGTGAAAACGTTGAAGAAATGGTTAAAAGCGCATCAAATCAACTTTTTGAAAGTGATGCCGTAACAAAACGCTATGTACAGGCAGCAACAACTCAGACGACTGGCTATTGCGAAAAAAACAGGTCATTCGATAATTCCTGCAATTCCAAGCTTCGTTTTCAAATATGGTCCTCGTAGTCCTAGTGTTACTAAAGTTTACAATAAAAAATATATATAATTTTAATTGAAGTCTGCATACTTATAGGAGTATAGATACTTGCAGATGATGATTTACACAATAAGCAAAGGGCGGAAGTGGATGCGATATGCAGTCTTTTGTTTAATATGACACTAACATTTGTTTATAATAACCAGAAAAGTATTGTACAGGTTACACTCACTGTTGACAGGTAAATCCTCGACGTCCACACTAGTAGCTGATTGTCGTACGTTGTCTACGATCTCAAACTCTACCATATTACATAGTGTATCGTACAGATGTTCAATACTTTCAGGTCCGGCTTCAAATATGTTTTGCAGTAGCAAAATCATAGCAAATTTCTCGTTAGTTATGGCCATTTTTTTCCATTCCTCAATTTTTTGTTTCTCAACTTTCTGTGGGTCGAGATTTGACAAAAGATGTTCAACCATCTCAAAGTTGACAAGTAGGTCATAATTAGCGAGAAGTCCATAAAGTAGTCTTTGATATGAACCTTAAAACAGGAAAAAAAAAGTACATAAATTTTAACAATGAAATCTCGACCATTAAAGTTTTTCGACATACAGTATTATACAAGCAAATTCATTAAAACATCCCATAATTGATTAACCTTTTATCTGTGTCTTCATTAAGTTTATTAACGAATACGTTCAACCAAGCAGACTTATTTATCTTTACTCCAAGACAACAAAGCGAACTGTAATGCTAGAAAACCAAGATCATACTTGAGGCTATTTCTAGCAGTCTTCACCTAGCAGTAATAAAATTGCAAACCATATAAGGAATACTTAAAGCCAAAATAAATGTAGCTGCCAAAGTAAACAATGCGGATGTTAAAATACATTTAAATCATACTATCCAAAAGTACGGAAATTATTGTGAATATTACAATCTGTTTTTGCAAAGTCGGTCCAAGTGTAAGTCGCTGGCAGAAAAGATCGACTTTAAAATTTGGTTAAAAGTTGACAGGTCGCTCTATCTTTTGTTTAATTTTTCCATGTTATTAGAATTTTACTGTTCTGACAGCGACTAACACTTGCACCGACCGTGCAATAACTGGAATTTATTTCATGCTTTTCGGTAGTTTGTCGAGAAATAATGGTGGATTATGGTTTGATATTTCATGGTTACGACCAGTGAAAATACCGATTTCATATTTTCCAACTCTTCATTTGAAGGCAGAAACAGTAGTTCCCGCGCACTAGTTACCGAGGTAATCAGCGCGTGCCATTCAAACACAGGGAAATATACATAATTTACGCTATATTTCTCGCGCTTTACGTAATATTGTGATGAGTTGTTATGTGATGTGGGTACACCACGGGGAATTACTTAAAATAACTGTACTAGATTTTGATGAAAGTTCCAACAAAATAGGGGTTAGAAGCATGAACTAAATAGAGTATTTGGATTTTTTCCGGTGAAAGATTGAAATTCATTTCAACGAGTGAACATCATCGGTACTGCGCCACCAGTGAAAATATTACCGATGATGTTCACTCGATGAAATAAATTTCGATCCTTCACCGTAAAAAAACAAATATCCTCTATTTCATGCTTTTCGGTAGTTTATCGAGAAATAATGGTGGATTATGGTTTGATATTTCATGGTTACGACACATTTTCTAAATCTTCAGTTGAAGGCGGAAACAGTAGTTCCAGCGCACTAGTTACCTAAGTAAACATCGCGTGGCGTTACCAGAGGGAAATATGCGCATCTACCCTACATTTCTCGCGCTTTACGTAATATTGTAACGGTTGTTATGTGAGGGGGTATGGCATGGGGAATTACCGAAAATAATTGTACTAGATTTTGATGAAAGTCCCAACAAAGAAAAGGTTAGCATCATGAAATAAATAGAATATTTATTTATTTATTTATTTATTTATTTATTTATTCACTGAAGATCAAAATTTATCCCATCGAGTGAACATCATCGGTAATATTTTCGGGAGTGGTACCGATGATGTTCACATGATGAAATAAATTCCGATCTTTCACCGAAAAAAAAATATATACATGTATATATTGTCTATGTCACCCAAATTCAAAGAAACAGCGGCGTGGCAAAACCTTGCGTGTTTTTCTGGTTATTTTTCAAAACTAAATAATAGATAACAACAATCCGTCCACTTACCAAACCAAACGATTCTGCGATACATAGGACCATCTTCCGTCGCTTCTATTTGGGAAAAGAAATAGTTGACTTTATTTGCACCTTGAACTAGTTCCAGAAAATCACTTATTCCTCCGAAGTATTCCTTGGCCAAATGAAGGTATTGCTTGTATTGAATGGACGCGATTACCATCTTCTTTCGTCGTTTCAAAAGCTGGGTAGCACTTACCTCCCCTCTATACAAAGGTCCGTCTGTCATAAATACAAATAAAACACGATTGGTAATAAAAAAAAATCAAGGCATCTTTAACTTTAGATTTAGCTTACAGTACAGACCCTAAACTGAACTAGAAAGTTAATTCAAAATGGCACAAAGCCTGCTCAAACTGTTGAAATGCCTATTTGCGTGCGCGTTGTGAGATTTTACAGGGATTCGATGACGGTGTGTATTCGAAATTCTACATTATAGGCGTATCTAAGGCTTACAATGGTTTAACTTACCCCTGCAAGGAGTTCTGCGCCTGTAGAATTCTTACAGACGTAGATTTCTACCAATGATCATAAGACAAAGTCTTCTTACTTTACTAGGCGGGTCATACTTTTTTTAACACATATTGATGCCATAAATAGTTTTCATAACAGTTAAATCCACAGTCTTCATTTGATTCGAATAAAAAGATCCATAACCCGCGGACGGATGTTATAAATCGAACATTCAATCATGCAATCAAATTTAGATAATCAAATATACGGATTTTAAAGGTCATAATTTTGTTACCCTCTCTTCCACTTTTTCGAATGTTATCTACGAGCTCCAAATAGTGCAAATTGCACAGTTCATCGTAAATATTTTCCAGACTTTTGTGTCTTGTTCTGTGGTCTGTATGCCGTGTGAAATGGAGAAGTTGCATCATTGCGTTGCTCGTACTATTTGAACATTCCGTCTTCAAATTGTCCAAAAGCTCTTGCGTGAATAAATCCGGTTCAAGGTTCGAAATCAATTCAACAGCATTTCTAATATTAATGATTGCATCGTAGTGGGCTTTGAATCCCCTGGTTAACTCTTCGCCAGACCCTATGAGTAACAAGAAATATCTGTCATTGCTCATAAACTATAAACTATTTAATAATTAAAAGAAATAAATCAGCGTGACTTAATAAAAATACCGCAAGTATATGAGAAGAGATACAACAGTAACAACTGTGGTAGAGAAAACCATATTCGGCCATTTTTTTTATTAACTTGGGTTTACCATAATGAATTCCACGAATTCATACACAGCCGTTTAGTTTTACTACCAGTATTTAACCCTTGGGCTGCTAAGCGCGACTCAAGGACCTTTTGCGGACAGTGTAGATCAAAATCAGAGAGCACAGTACGTGCAGTCTGATCTTTCATCTACAGTTTCCAAATAGGAGATATCTTGTCCCAAAAATATTTTTGATATAACAGAATTTGGGGTTTTACTGTCGGCTTAAAAGTTTCGATTCACTTTTTTAGCAGGATAAGGATTTAAAACCGTTTCAGGGGAAAATGTCTGATCGCAAAACACGTGTGTCAGGCATCATATGATTTTAAAAAAAATCTAAAAAAGAATACATAGGTAACAAAGTCACCTTGTGCATAGATTCTTTTCATCAGTCAGGTGTAATTTAGGGTGTTGGCGGTTTGAAGCTTATTAGGATTGACGACAAAAAGCATTCGTTTTGAGGGTAAAATGCAACAAACACTTTCGGAGACGAACAGGTTTAAAAGTCAGTTCTTCTGTTGGACTTCCGTTAACGTTTTCTTGTAAGGTGTGAGAATTTTATAAACCTTTCACCGGCATACATGTATGTTGATAAACAAGCAATTTCCCATATATCACGATATTTTCTAAACAATATTTGGAAAACCACATCTAGGAAGATCAAGTTAATTTCATTGATTTGTATGGGTGTATTCATAACTGAACCAATTATATAAGTTCTGAAGAGGTTAGACTAAAGTAAAATTGCACAGACGCGGCTAGTCTTGGTCTAATCTCTTCACAAAAGACAAAAGTGGTCGCCGTACTCAGGATATTGCGTAAAAACA
Source organism: Tridacna gigas (assembly GCA_945859785.2). Classification (NCBI taxonomy): domain Eukaryota; kingdom Metazoa; phylum Mollusca; class Bivalvia; order Cardiida; family Cardiidae; genus Tridacna; species Tridacna gigas. The sequence goes on from OX244029.2 coordinate 38,248,335, forward strand.
TACCAAACCAACTGATTCTGTTGTAGATTGTTTCCGTTTCCAAGTCTTTTACATGGCTTAGAAATTCATCTCCTTTTCCATTTTTTATCACTGTATTTATTAAGTCTTCCATGTTGTCTGTATAATGCGACGCGCACGCAACGTAACATGTAGCATCCAGACACAGCTCCAGCATCTTACTGCGACGTACAATAACTTGCTCCAGGTCAGTTGCACTTGAAGAGTTTCTTATATCATTTCTGTGAGCTTAAATAAAGCAAGACGACACAGATTAACGCCTTACAGTGCTCAATGTCCCTCTGGGCTCGCTCGTTCGAGCTGATTTTTCAAGATTATTCAGTAACAAGTTAACAAAAGAACAGAAGCTTTATTTACGGCTACAACGCAGGAGTTCAGTCACGTGCACTAGGTCGGGGTCGTCCGAAAGAAGATAAGTTATCGACATGCAATAATTGGTACTTGGTGAAGCCAACGCGCTCTCTCTCTCTTCTCTCTCTCTCTCTCTCGTCGAGAACTAGATATCATAGTCTGTACTAACATGATAAAGTGTACATTCAGAAGTTTCTTTTATTATGTGAGCTATTTATAATCAGAAGTAGTTTTCCTTGATTTAATTCTATACTTTCTACTTTCTCTATCAAATTTCAGATTAATGTAGAACTCTCTATAGGACTTCGTAATTTGACTATCGAAAAAAAAAAATAACTTCTAAAATTCGAATCGCTTTAGAGGCACCCGGCCTTGAGATTTCAAATCAAGCTAAAAAATTGACTTTATCAACATTTCAAATTATTATGGATTCTCTACTATAAAGTAGAGAAACGGTAAATGGAAAAAATCTGCTGATTGGTGGAAGTACAGCCGATGACTTTTTACTACAGAATTTGACTTAAAGCTACACTTTTAGGGGGAATGATCGGCTGCTATCCATAATTATGTAACGGGCTATCAAAAAGTAAGATTGATTTACGCCGCTTTCAAAATTATTTCATTCATATCACGGCGACAGCTCGTATATTTATGTCTTCTTCGTGTTTTATGGTCTCACGGATCGAGATCAAAATCGAATTTCCCTTCTGAGTACCCCAACACACTGAAAACTGACGTCACTGAAAACTGTGTAAAACGTGCAGTTTGGTGCATGAAGTCTCTGCAATTTGACGCACTTTCATTTAAACGTGGATTTTTAACAACTTCAAAATATGCAACTATTTATTTTATGATTTGTTGTCAAAAAATGAACGATCATTAGTTGCTTCAAACGACCTTCAATTAATCATTATCTTTTTAACTTTACAGCGCTTGACCCTAACCGTAACGAATTCACGGTTTGTTTACATGACGAGAAGTTTTAACTCCGTGTTGTGATTTGTTTTAGAATGAAAACAAACGATAATAATATATTTAACCATTTTCATTTATTTTAAAAGATAATCTATTCTTTCCGCTTTAATAACAGCCGACAAGGTAAATAAGTAATGTTAAGGTGTATATATTTGTGTTGTCTGCGACTGGCTTGGATTCAACGCTGCCCTCTTCGATTTTGCGTTGAAGTGTATGAGTATCGACGGGGCTCCCAACAGGAAGCTGTGCTGTACCCTTGGAGCTGCCAGTGTACAGCGATATATATTCGGAGCAAATTATCCAATCAGATCGCTAGAAATTTCTTTGTGTTATAATAATGCCTTCTGTCTACCTGTGAAAGTACATTTGACATGCTACATTAGAAAATGTGTTATGGTCCAGACGAGAAACTATTAAAGCCGAAGCCATGGATAAAAAGTGACTGGTATGGCTTGTGCCGTCCTCCGAATAGTCGAACTGAAAGGATTTTTTAATGAGAAATCTATGTTTACCATTGGCTCCTGCTGATATGAAATGGAATACCAAACAAATTGAATTGGTAAAAAATGCCCTTCAAGAAGTAACAGGCGTTGTTCATACATGAAACATCTTTGCTAGTTATTTAAGTTAATTTTTGCCTGACATAAATAATGATTTATGCAACTTTTGAAAATCATGCTGTAAATGTCGACTACAGAAATATCTGTTTTGTAAGGCCAGGTGCACATATACACCAGTTTAAAAGGTACGCCGATCGGGATGAAAAATTCAACAGTGTTTTGTAAAAGATAATTCTTGTTCTAGACGGTTGTCATGCCTACCTTAATAACGTCGTTATCCAGTCAGACGTTAATAGCGTTTTTTTTCGCGGAGAAGTGAAAAAAAATTGTTTAAACTGAAGATTGGCCATACGGAAGCGGTGGAAAATCTCACTGAATTTTGAATAGAATGAGTTTTCTTGGAGATAAGTATTTACTGTAAAATCGTATTAATTTGTATTATTGAGAGGTTTGTATCCATTTTCCCCTTTTCTCTGATACTGTTTGTGCACTCCTAGGATGCAGAAGTCGATTAGATTACCACAGGACGCAACAATTTGTTTATTTACGAAAATATTGGAAATTATCATGTGTATAAACGGAGCCATCTTGGTTAATTATTGCTTATGAGGGACGGACAATTCTGGTCGAACAAGCAAAAGTCCTCAAAAAAAAAGCTCGGGTTCTCTGATTAGAAATCTTGCATCCTTAACTCTATCTCGATTGTTTTCTTTATAGTGAGGCTGTCCGTGACCACAGTTCACCGTGATCACTCGGTAAAACATTTGCAGAGTTGTAAAAACAACGTTTTCTCAATGCTGATATAAATATGAAAACATTTTACTTTACAACTTGTTACTGTATTGCTCCTATTGCTGAACTTGTACGGTGATTGAAGCTTGCAGTCTCCATGTGATACAAGATTTCCAAACTTATCATAAACAGAACTTAAATTCAAGCCAGTAAGAAAATTAGGGGGGAAACACGCCTAAGTATAACCAGTAATTTTCTGGCTATTTACCTTTGAAAAATCATACTGTATCGTTCGATATTTTGGCTATTGCCTTTTTCAAGAGTTGAAACACTTATTCCTGTAGAACATTCCTTTAATTACTGCAGCCATATTGTTTCACAAGAAAGAAGTGACGTCAACTCTGTAACACAACGTCACCGTTCCCGTGCTCTGTCAAACATCAATCAACATTATATGAAATTGCGCGTCTTTGATGTTACAATCCAGCGGCTGGACCCTCTGCAGCTTTTTAATCCATGCTGATTCATGTACTAGAATTTGACGTTCTGTGTTGTCCGAGGAGTACATCTTTTTGAGGATTGTGAACTGTAGGTCGGAACTTGAATGGTGTTCTTTTGAAAAATAGTTGCCTCTTTTTAGACGGACATCTCTCAGATGTTCCTTCATGCTTTCTTGCAGTTGTCACTCAGTTTCACCGGCATACACTACTCTTTCACAACGTCTGCAGCTGATAACATATACTACGTTCCTTTCTTTACAACTGGTGTTAGATGGGGCGTTGTAAGTTCATCTGGAATTAGTGCCTACGAATTGATCTTCTGATATAGTTTCACACATTTCACAATTAGATTTAAACAATCACGGCTATTTCGTATCGCCCAATTGATTTTGCTATGCACCAGCGTGTCACTTCAAGATTTCTGTTCCTTCTAAATGCTACTATAGGGGTTCTTGAAAAACTTGTTCTATATGCTCAGACTCGTGTAATACCCTGGTGTGCTTAAACAATATTCTGTGCATATTCGGTAAAAAGTGTGACTAAGTCAGGTCAAGTGGTACTCGTCCACGTTTTGTTAGTCTTATTTCATTTCTATCAACAGTTTGTCTCTATCCAGGTTATCGACTTTCTCTAGCTGTGACTCGTTTGTTTGCAGATAAAATATTGGATACTGTTCTAATTGACAGAGCGCGGTATTTGATAGAACTTCAGGAAGAAACTGAGCAAAGCCCTTCAAACGATAGGACAGACGAAACTATGATACAGGAATTCCACAAAGAGCGACAAGGATAAGGCCATTTCTAAGGATTTACATACGTACCTTATTCTAGGACATGTGTCACCTGGTAAACTTAAAGGAAATCCAAAATTACATAAAAAAGAATTCTCCAATCCGTACAATAGTTAGTGGTATAAAAAGACTCACGGAGAGAAAAGCGGAGGTTGGGAATATGAACTTAACCAGTATGTGGAATTTTCCCCTAGTGATAAATTAGGGACACCACAGACTTCATAAATAAGCTTAAAGAAATTCAAGAACCAATTTCAAAAGAAAGTATAATCTTCTGCTCTGATGTGTGCAAATTGTACCGTTCTGTTCCCAAAAAGGAAGGGTTACAAGTATGTGAGGAGGCTCTCGAACAAAGAAGTTCGCCGCTGATAGACTCTACATGTACAATAGAATGATAGAAACAGTTCTTGAAAACAGTTTTTCCCCAGTTCAGAGAAAACCATTTCATACAGACAGAGGGCGTTGCTATTGGGTCAAGGCTGGGGAAGAATTTCGCATGCACATACATGCGAAAAAGGGAAGAACAACTTATGAATGCTCCAAAGTGGCCCGTATTCCACAAAAGATTCATTGATGATCGTTTGGGGTAATGGGTCGGTAGCAAGGAAGAACTTCTAGAGTTTGCTGGTCATGCCAACAGTATCCATGACAACATTAAACTCGAACTGCTGTAAAAGACATCAACAAATCGAGGCTGACATGTTTTTATTGATCTGCCGCTTACATCCTTCAAAACCAAAAATTACAATCGCTTATATCATTGACTAAATACATAATACGATTATGTTACATCCCTTTTTCTTCATAAAATTGAGAAGTAATGGTCTTGTTAAAAGGTTCGATAAGTAAAGAGAAATTTGAACTAGCACTAAAAATAATAGATCAAATATCACATCTGAATTATCTGACTGGATATCACTTTAAATGTGTGTTTGTTTTATTATCCTGTGTCTCAACGGTTTACATGATATGAGTGAACTTGCACAGTTTGCTTGATGTTTAGTGTTAATAGTCTAAGGGAGGTAACTCTTGTGATTAAAGTAATATTATGTGATCTCGATAGTGTTTCTTGCCTCATGTTCTTTTTTCTTTTTTTCAAACAATTCTAATGAAATAAAAAAAAAAATGAAATAAAACTAGATCTAATGACTAGAACTTCCTGTTCTGGTGGCACAATGGGGATTATTATGCCCCTTAACACAGTGACACTTTTTTCTTTTATGAAACTAATTGACTAATTAAAACACAATCACTGTTCTGTCACTGGTGCCTGTCTATATGTTCAACTTGGTTTGTTCACTGTTCTACCAGTTCTAGTGATATATTTTCCATTTGGACTCTTCGGTTTGTCTGGTGTCAACGGTTTAGGCTGCGGGATGTTGGTCGCTGATAATGGAGCTTTCTGTTCTGTTCCATTTTCTGGTTTGGTAGCCATTCTGTATTACTTGGTGTTTGGTTCCAATCATCTGGTAAATGTTTCATATCCTTTGCTGCTTCAGATGTCATGCGCAGGTGTTTGCGATTACGCCTATACAGACGGTTCTCACTCTGAACAAGGTGTGATCTGGGTTTGTTGTGTTTCCCAATGACCACTCCTGGAGTCCATTTTCCGGAGGTATTTGAGTTTGGATTTGGGCTGATTCTCACATCTTGTCCTACACTGAGAGGTTTTAGCTCTTTTACACCTTTCCGTTGATCATAATACAGTTTTTGTCGCTGTTTTTGATGGTCTAGTTGCATTTTAACTTGCCGGTGATCAACTGTACTTCCTTGGAGGCAGGTAGTAAGTTTCTTCTTCCCATAGGAAGTTGTGCCGGAGATAGATTAACTCCTTCCAGAGGTGTTGTCCTGTGGTCCAAAAGTGCTAGGCTTTTGTTTCGTGATTTACTCCACAGGCGCTTGATTGTTTGTATGGCTCGTTCCGCTTCTCCATTCGAGCTTTGGAAGTGTGGGCTTGAAGTTTGATGACTGATTCCGTGCCTCTCACAGAAACTTTTGAACTCGCGTGAACTTAATTGTGGTCCGTTGTCTGACCTAATTGTTCGTGGAATTCCATGAGAGCTGAATACTTTCAATAGCGCACTTGTTATTCCCGTTGTTGTTTCTGATTCCAGTCTTTCGACATCGATATACTTGGAATAGTAGTCAACAATCATCACATATTTCTCTGACTGGAACTGAAAAATGTCACAACCGACCATGTCGTATGGTAAATCGGGAGTTGGTGTCGGTTTTAAAGGTTCTGCTGGTTGCATGTTCTGGTGTTCTGCACACACTGAACAATTTCACCGTTCAAACCTGGCCAGTATATAACAAGACAGTCAATTTCACCGTTCATACCTGGCCAGTACATAACTTCACGAACTCTTTGTTTACTTTTGCATAGCCCAAGGTGCGTTTTATGAACAATTCTCAGCATGTCTCGAAGACTTGGCGGAATGACTATTCTTAGTCCTTTATATACAATACCATCTAGTACTGATAACTGGTCTCTAGAGTCCCAATATGGTCTCGCTTCGAATGGCGTTTCGGATCGTGTATCAGGCCAGCCCTTTATTATGATATCATGTAGCATACCAAGTTCGTTTTGAGTGGCCAGTTTAATTTCTGAATATTTCTCTGTGCTGATACTTATTAGCTGAATCATTTCCAGAGCGTCCGCGTCTTTTTCGGTCACATTAGGAAATGCTCTTGAAAGCGTGTCCCACACATGCATCTCCTTTCCTTTGCGATATTTGACATCAGTGTCATACCATTGCAAGCGTAACATCATTTTTTGGATACACATCGGAGCTGCAGGTAAAGGTTTTGCAAATAACTGCTCTAGCGGTTTGTGACCATTGTACACAGTTACTGGTTTGCCAAAAATGTAGCTGTGAAATTTTTCACAACTGAATACAATTGAAAGCATTTCTTTTTCAATCTGAGCATATCGTTGCACAGCGTCGGTTAGCGCACGCAACGCATATGCAATTACCTTGTCACCTTGCATAATGACTGCTCCTAGTCCGTTCCTACTCGCGTCACATTCTATCTGAATTTCTTTGGTAACATCGAAGTATGAAAGTATCGGCGGCGAGCTGCATAGTTTTTTCAATTGTTTAAAGCTTTGCTCTTGAGCCTGTCCCCATTCAAATTCTATGTCAGACTTGAGCAGAAGTCTGATTGGTGCATCAATCTCACTCAGATTTGGAATGAAGTTTGCTAAATATTGTGTTATACCTAATAGCCTTCTGACTCCTCCCTTATCAGTTGGTGGCGGCATGTTAGTGATCGCGGCTACTTTTTCTTTGTCTGGCATTAGACCTTGATCTGTCACGAGATGACCCATATACGGCACAGACGGCTGCCGTATCAAGCAATTGTTAAAGTTAGCTTCAAATTGTAACTTTTTGCCCTAGCAATTACTTCACGCAGTATTCTATCATGATCTTCAGTGTTTTTTCCTGCGATAAATATATCATCAATAATCGCGAATGCACCGTCTATTCCGGCGATCATGTCATCCATGATCCTTTGGTATATTTCTGGCGCAGATTTTATACCAAAAGGAAGTCGCAGCCACCTTTATCTTCCGATTGGCGTCTTGAATGTCGTTAAGTATGACGACTTTTTGTCTAATTTAATTTGCATGAATCCTGATTTCGCTTCTAACACCGAAAACATTTTAGCATCAGGGATGCTCTGAACTACTTCCAGAATAGTTTTCATAGGATGATGCACACGTTTTACTGCCTTGTTCAAATCTTTTGGGTCAAGGCATATCCTGACCCTATCTTTCCGTAATGATACTACCATCGGACTAACCCATTTAGTTGGCTCATTAACTCGAATGATGTATTCGTTTTCCTCCATTTCGCGCAGTGTTTCAACCGTTTTCGGTTTAATCGCTGTTGGCAGTTTTTCGCGCTAAATGTACTACACCAGGTACCGATTCATCTCCTGGCAGAGTACCGGTAGTTTTTACTAATTCAGGAAATTCATGGGATAGTTTGTGATCTATGTTAAATTCATTTGGTATGGGCTCAGGTTTATTCGACACCGAGTCTACGTGTTGTATGATGCCGATTCTTTCCGCCACGCTGCTACTTAGAATATTTTCTTGCTTCAAGTCGACTATTTCGAATTCTAACTTATGTTTGGTTCCTTTCTAAGCAACCTCTAGATTTGTCAATCCTATGGGTTTAATGGTATGGTTAGAAAACGATTTCAGTGTTCTGTTGGATTTGTTCATTGTGTTTTTGCCTGGAAGATTGGTCCATGTGTCTAGTGTTACAATGTTACACTTTGCACCAGTATCTATTTTGAATTTCACACTTCCATTTTGGATCTGTAGGTGAGTTTCCCATTGTTCTTCAATCGCACTGACGGATATATCTGTGCATACGTCTATGTGGAGCGTGTCTTGTACCTCTTGACTTTCAACGTCTTGTACTGCATGTATTTTTTTTCTTAGAGAGCCTCTTTCTACATACCTTTGTCCAATGATCAGGCAGCTTACAATAGTTACATGTGATACCTTTGCTGGACAGTTGCCTAGTTCATGCTGTCTGCCACACTTTGTACATTCTGTTTTCTTCTTATCTGAAGGGCCATGCTGCTGAAACTTATGTTTCTGGTTTGATTGTTTAGGTTTTGCACCCCGTTTGCCCTTGTGTTTAGTATTCTGTTGTTTAATTTGAAGAATTTCTTCCCCGCTCATCGTCTTTAGTTGTGACCGGAAGAGTTCAAACTGTTGACCTATGTCTATGGCTTCGTTGAGTGTTATGTCTTTTCCTCTATTTAACAGCCTTTCTTGTATTTTCGGATGTCTTACCCCATTTATTATGAGATCTATCAAAATATCATTTGAGTCAGTGTACTCGCAATCCATGACAAGTAATTTCCGGTCTTTTACGAACGTGATAAAGCTCGCATCTTCTTATTGCTTTCGCTGTTGGGCCTTGAATCTTGCTACACGTTTGTTTTTCTTGGGGCTAATATAGTCCTCAAATTTATCGAGGATTTTCAAATGGTCATCTTTATCTCCTTCAGCCCAACTGATAATCTTAAACACCTCTCTGCCTTCCTGTCCGATCCACATTCCGACCCATCCTGCTAGTATTTTCCTATCTGTCCCGGCGAGCGGGCCCTGGCACGTAAACTCTACGTGCTGTTTGAAGCGTTGGAATTCGCTATAAAGGTCAATTGCACCCCAATCCAGGCACGGATGATCAAATGGGATATTCATTGCCATTGTGAGCAGTGTACTTGGCCGTATTTTTGTGTGTGGACAGCGATGTTCGTGAATTCTGATACCATGTAAAAGACATCAACAAATCGAGGCTGACATGTTTTTATTGATCTGCCGCTTACATCGTTTAAAACCAAAAATTACAATCGCTTATATCATTGACTAAATACATAATACGATTATGTTACAACTGCGTTATAGTGAACGAAAGACAGAATTCCTTGATAAAATTGTAACAATTGAAAACGGTCAAATATACACAGATTTGTACGTCAAACCAACAGATAAACAGTTGTACCTGAACCACAAATTATGCCATCCCCAATCAACAAAGAGAGGATTGGCCTATAGCCTAGGGCTTCGTCTTAAAAAATCTGTGAAAAGGATGAGGACTACAGTAAACAGAGGAAAGCTTTGAAAGAGAAACTGAGACAAACAGGATTCAGTGGGAAAGCAATCGAGTCACAGCCAGGGAAAGTCGATAACCTGGATAGAGACAAACTCTTAAAAAAATAAAAAATAAGACTAACAAAAAGAAAATTAGACGAGTGCCACTTGCCCAGACTTATTCACTCTTTTTACCGAATATTCACAGAATATTGTCCAAGCACACCAGGGCGTTACACGAGTCTGAGCGCATGAAACAGGTTTTTCAAGAACCCCCTAAAGTAGCATTTAGAAGCGTCGAAGGGACAGAAATCTCACTGACACGCTGGTACATAGAAAACCAATCGGGCAATACAAAATAGCCGTGATTGTTGTGAAATGTGTGAAATTATATCAGAAGATCAAATCGTAGGCGCTAATTCCAGAAGAACTCACAACGTCCCATCTAACACCAGATGTACAGTGAAGAACTTAGTGTATGTTATCAGTTGCAGACGTAGTGAAATGGCAGTGTATGTCGGTGAAACGGAGAGACAACTGCACGAAAGGATGAAGGAACATCTAAGAGATGTCCGTTTAAAAAGGCCCGCCCGAGTGGCTCTGTGGTAAGCGTATCTGACTTGTGACCTGGCGGTTGCGAGTTCGATACCCGAGTGAGGCAAACTTTCTTTCCGGCGATTTTTCGCCTCTTCACCTCTGATGCAAGTGAGAAAAGTAGTCTGTGGCTTTGGAAAGAAAGTTGTGTCAGTACTGGTGTGAGAAAGCCGGGAAACACATGATATGATGGCGTTAAACTACAAAACAATGCAATACAAATCCGTTAAAAAAGAGACAAGCCAATGAACTTACATTTTTCAAAAGAACACCATTCAAGTTCCGACCTATAATTCACAATCCTGAAAAAGATGTACTCCGCAGACAAAACAGAACGTCAAATACAAGTACATGAATCAGCTTGGATTAAAAAGCTGTAGAGGGTCCAGCCACTGGGTTGTAACATCAAAGACGCGCAATTTCCTATAACGTTGATTGATGTTTAACCGAGCGCAGGAACGTTAACGTTGACCTAACAGAGTTTATGTCACTTCTTTCATGTGAAACAATATCGCTGCAGTAATTCACACTAAAAAAAATGTTCTACAGAAAAAAGTGTTTCGAACTCTTGAAAAGGGCAATAGCCAAAATATCGAATGATAGAGTTTTTTTAATAGTGTTTCATTCATTCCCTGAGAAATTCAGAGTGTCATTCTATTGTTTACCTTTGATATCGAGTGCTTGTACGTTGATTTTAACTCTCGGAATCTCAAAGTCGGTGTCGCATAGAGACAGCGCTCCTTTTACAAACTCACAGAGATGACCGTGTGTCCTTTCCTTTGGTTCCAGGGTTTTGCATGCGAGATTCCCTGCTGTCTTAAAAGTAATGAGAACGCTTCCTGTCGTGGCAGTAACCTCACGAGCGTGAAAGTGCTTTGTAAGCAGGTATATCATCTCTGGGTGCTTATTTTGTATGGCATTTTCAAACCTGTTGGCAACCTTGTTGTTATCTAAATGTATACACATTCTGTAATAGGACGGTTGTCTTCCTGGTAATGAAACAGATTTCGTATTAACTTTTCAACTTCTGACCTCGTCTCAATGGGCTTTTGTGAAAATGTAGATCAAGACCAGAATATTCGAGCGTGCGGTCTTACCTTCGATCAGCATTTTCTGGTAGATCTACAGTAAGATTTTTCAGGCCAAAAGAAAATAACTTTATAATTTGGATCTACCGTGCCGACTACATAATTATGTTGTTATCCGATTGCCAGCATGAATGATACGACGTTTAGTCAGTACCAACGCTATTAACTCTTTACCAGATGATAAAACTTCAGCCTTATCCAAATTGAAAGCATTTGCAGAGGACAATTTCAGTGTAGCTCAAATAGTGCAATTTTTCTTTGATAGGATAGAAAACATTCTTGGAAAATGAGAAAATGCTGGTTACCAGCATTTTCTGCTTTTCCCACAATGTTTTCCAAAGGCCTCTTTCTCAGTGTCGTTAAAAGTCGGCATTGTGCGGTAAAGGGTTAAGCGTATTTGGTTTGATCAAGATCCGACCGTAACTTTTTAGCACGATCTTGAATACAGACTGCTAGATTGTGAAATGTTCTGTCTAAAACAGTCTCTCCGGAAATATCCATTTTATTCCTAACGCTCTTCGTGTAATATCGTATATCAACAAGGAAGTAGATCTAGCCCAGTATAGAATGATTGCTTATTTTGGGCGATTATCCTAAAGCTTTGTGGGTTTTTCCCAGGTTTTACGCTGCCACTTAACTCTTTCTTGTGTTTTAATGACACTGTAGAATAGTGCTTTAGAAAACATCGAGGCAAAAGGCGAAAATATGGGTAATCAGCATTTTCTCCTTATGCCACACTGTTTTATGTATACATTCTGGTTTAATTTTTTAGCGGTTTAAAGTTTTGTGGGTTTTTCCCGGGTTGTATACAGCCGCTTAACTCTTTCTTGTGTTTTAATGACCCCGTAGAATAGTGCTTTAGAAAACATTGAGGGAAAATGAGAAAATGCTGGTCTCCTTATGCCACATTGTTTTATGTATATACTATCAAAGACAAATCTCATAATTTGATCCCCATTTTTTGTCTGCAAATGCTCTAAATGTGGACTAGCCTAAACTTTTGCTGTCTGGTAGAGATAAATCATAACGTCTTCTCTGGTGTCAGTATCGGTCACAAATTTTCAATGGCTGCATGACTTTAGAATGTCTTTGATCATCGGCATATTCTGCAAAAGCCATACATTGATAAATAGTTATTTTCATGAATAAAACTAGTCTGGATTACCTGTCCCTAGCACTACATTATCGGGTCAGACAAAAGGCAATAAAAATGGCGGCCTCCATGGCGGCCTCAAGCGTATCCATATATGCTTTCCTGTTTTTCCCAGGTTCATGTGATCCAGTTTGACTAATGAATAAAATGAGATCAATCTTGTACAAAATATATTACCGAATCTAAAACGCGTTGTTGGGGTATGGTTTTAATATAAATTTCTCTATGAATCATTTTTAAAAGTAGCCCTATTTTCGGTCGTTATATAGGTCCATTGACATTTCGGATACTCAACGTATTTATGATATGTAGTTTTTCTTACTAAATAAGGACGATGATTTAAAAAAAAAAAAAGATCACTGCTAATAATTTATTGCAACCAATCTGTTTTGAATTCAGCCTACAGTCCGATTTGATTATGTGAAATAACAATATCCCGTTACCTCTGCATATTACCAACGGGGACCGCCATTATTGCGCTTTGTCTGTGGTACACTTGAAGCACGGCATGGTTTATCAAATCCGTGGGCAGTTTTCACTGACAGGTTCATAAATATAAATGACGTCATTGTGGTTCTTGTTTTTATTGTTGCCCACGTGAATAACAATTTGCTGCGGGATAACAAATTGTGTTATGTCAGCGTTGCGATCCGGAAAATGTAGGTTTTCAAAATTCTTGAGACACGAATGCTTGGTTGCAGGAGTCGTTTGAAACCTTCGAAGGTCAGGGAACAAACGAAAAGGGCCTTTCTGAACTCATCTACACTGATCACTATGTTGTTTTCTTCGTTTTCAGTTAAATAATCGTTTTCAAAATGGACAGGGGTCACATTTTATCCGATTTCGTTGCACATCTCGTTTTAATATATCTACAATATGGGGGCGATGTGCCAATGCGCTATTTTTAGTAACGGTGTTCGATGATCGACCAATGGAAATTTCTGTGTTCCGTGATCTAGACCAGTAGAGTTTCAAAACCTGTGATATTACACAAGATCTAGATTAAAGCATTGCACCTTCTCCCCTGACATGATTTTCGTTTTAATTTAATCTCTTAGGTATGTGACATCAGGAATGAGCAGGTAGATAAGAAATATATTAATGGAAATAGACTTTAAAGTTTGGAAAACAAATAATAGGTAAAGGAAAGGGCAATTAGCACAGGGTTGCGAGTTCGAATCTAGCTCGGTGACGGTCTAACGCCTATCGGAATTGATGACCATTCTTGCGACATGAGTCATTCCTCTGTTACCGCCGAACATCTTGTTATTTTATAGTTATTTAATCTGTTAAAAGAAAAAAACAAACATTCTTTTCCAAGAGTTCTAGTGCTTTTATCACAATACTCGTGCACTATTATATACTGTACAACCGATATCTGACATCGGACTCAACATTCTTGGCACTGAATCTCATATTACGCCGTTCAAAAGAGCAGCATAATGTCTACACGGAGAAACAGAAAGTGAAATCAAGCCGGCAACTTTACCTTTTTCCAAATGGTTGTGTTTTCCCTCTGTAATATCCACAGTCACTGAAAAGGAGATATATGAACTTGAACAGGAGTAACTTAAATCTTATCCTGCTAAATAAAAGAAACGAAACTTTCAAGCCCAGAGTAAAGACCCAATTTTTCATATTTCAAACGTATTTTTTGAGGAAATATATCTCCTTACCGGACAGTGTAGATCGTGGATTCAGACTGCAAGTTCTTTGCAATCTGATCTTGATCTACACTGTCCACAAATGATCAGTAAGTTTTGCTTAGCAGTGTCTGGGTTAATTCATTTTTTCGGATAGTAAAGATCAAAATCTGATTGCAAAGAATGTCTAGTCTGATCTTGGATCAGTACTTTATGACAAAAACGATCTTGAAATTGCAATATCTGGGTCTTTTTAACCGAAGTGAAAAATTCTTTTTGCATTGCAAAGGTTAACCGAAGCCCGTTTTCACTTTCTTTGCATGCTCAAGTGTGCATAGTTTACCAGTTTTTTTCACACAAGAAACAGATATAATTATCATTTCTTTCATCGAGTATTTTTTTATGAACGATGGCTAGTCATAAATACATAAATAAATAAAAAGAGGGGGAGGAGAAATGGCAATTTAAAAGAAAATGACTCTCAGGACTTTTATTCCTATTGAGAAACTTCCTTTTTTTTTTTCTTCTACTTCTTTATGTTTCCCAATGGGTAATTTTCTTTTTGTTTTAACCCTTTCCCAAACGACAAATTTTAGACCCTTCCAAACTGAAAGAGTTTGCAGACGACAATTTCAAATTTTATGAAAATGGCAGAAAGTTCTCCAAAAGGGTAGAAAACACTGTGGGAAAAGGAGAAATTGCTCGTTACGAGCAATTTCTCCTTTTCCCACAGTGTTTTCAAAAGACTTGTACTGCAGACTCGTGAAAACCAGGGCTTGTTTGGGAAAGGGTTAAGCAAAAATAAACACTGCCTTTTAGTTCATCAAAGTACTGAAAGTACTGACAGACTAGAGAATTTGATTGATTGATTGTATGGTGTTTAACACTATTTTCAACATTATTTCAATTATGTAGCGGTGGCCAGTGCATATATCCATGCTTTCAAGGAGTTTCTTTTACCAGTATTCCGCACAATGTTCTTTCCAAGCCACTGGCTGCTTTCCAACATAACTATCGTCGAAACTTGAGAGCGAAATGAATCCTGTCGCAATGACTATCATCAGTCCTCGGAAAGAAATTGGCCGAACCAGGGATCGAACCAGCGACCCCTGTTCTCAAGTCCTGTACGCTACGGGCTCAGCTACCGGGGCTGTGCGTGCTATTAGTTAACTATGATCCAGTTTAACTCTTAACCTGCTAGAAAAAAATAAATGAAACTTTCAAGCCAATGGTAAATACCTGAATATTGCTATTTCAGAGTTATATTTTGGAGAAAATATACCCTCTTATCGGACAGTGTAGATTCAAGAACAGACTGCACGTACTGTGCAGTCTGGTCTTATTGCACACTGTCCACAAAAGGTCATTAAGTCACGGTGGTGCTGGTAAAAGAGACTCCAGGAAAGCATGGATAGGTGCACTGGCCGCCATGATATCACCGAAATAATGTTGAAAACGGCGTTAAACACCATACAATCAATAAAGTAAATATCCAATAGCGCAAGATGTATTGAACTATTTAACTCTTTACAAACGAAATTCAAAGCTGTTGCAGACCACACATTAAATGTGGCTGAATTGATGAAAGCTGATTCCAAAAGGGCAGAAAACAATCTGGGAAAAGGAGAAAATGTTGGTTACCAGAGATTCTTCCCTAGTGTCATTAAAACCTGAGATTGTGTGGTAAAGGGTTAATATTCAAGACGTAAAATAACAGTTTAACATACAGGTTTAACTGTACACAATGATCTAAATAATGAATGACTGAAGGAATGACAAGGGTTCCCTGTCCAATGAGGGTTAATGCAGCTGGGATTTGCTATAAGTTACCTTGGTGTATCTATTTTTAGATTTAATGTTACAGTGGTGTAGGAATAAGTGATAATAGCCTGCTTTGCATAGGTCACTTAATTTACATATAAGCAAAGATCTTGTACCTTATAAGTGACATCTTGTTCAGTCTGTTACTTTGTAAGAAGACATGTTCAAGTGGTAGAGATTTAGCGTTTTTTTTCAAAATTGTCATATATAACAGAATTCAGATTTCTAACAGAAAGAAGTATTTTCTGTGAGGCAGTATTTGGCAACTGTGGGTTTTTTTGTTTACTTTGACTCTAGGTCAATCATGATGCCTATAGACTAGCTCTGCTAGTCTAAAAATCAAATCCTCCCCTGAGAAATGGCTCTCGAAATGCAGACAGACCAGAGAAAAGTCTACCGTATCTTTGTCGAAGAAGGAATATTTCGAAGAAACGCGGCAGAAATACTTAGCCCACGCCTTTCTGAAACTTCATGGAAATGATCCATGCTCTCTGAAAAAGGGACTTAATGCACCTGCAAAACAGTATCCACTCAGGTCAGCCTGTGCATCCTTTTGATATTGGTCAGTTTTCTGCATGTCAAAGGACCAGTGAACCTCATGATTCAGTAGGTTGTTATACAAAATGGACTCTATGGATCCATACTTATGTGATGACTCCCTTAGTACCATGCATCAGGGAGATACATTAAGCCCCCTTTTGCAAGAGCATGACTCAAATGAATAAGCTATTTGGCAATGGACAACAAAGGAACGAAACGGCAAAATATTACCCTTTGACTGAAGGATAAACAGTTGGATTTCAGATTGTGAAACTGGCTGTCTAGAACTATTATAGCTTTTTGTATGACTGAATGAGAAAGTGCACCGATAACTATGTTCAAGGACTTCAGGGTGTCGACTTACATGTCATGGCTTAACAAGAAAGATTAAAAACTCACAATCAACACCATCAACTATACAAAAAAGTTTCTTGTTAGAAAAAAAAATACATTTCAGTTGTTGATGGATAGTATAGCTCACATCATTTAACCTGGCCCAGGTCAAAATCATTTACATAAATTAGAGTTCTATTTTCACCTTCGGCATAGCACGGGACTGTCTTCGGCATATGGTCCGAATGGTCACGGAAATATCATGTACGGTATGCGCGAATTAAATGCCTTACCTGTGTATATACAGAGACCTAGCTCAAGTCTTCCGTAACTTCAACGAATGCTAACTTAACTTCCCGAATAATAGTCTGAGTTCTATTTATATGCCTACTTATATATTCAGCATAAAGGTCAAGATCAGGTTAAATGAAGTAAGCAATAGATATGCCTAATTTTATTGAGAAACAGGTTAAAAATTGTCAGCAGATAGTACAGTGCATGTTTGAAGAAATCCCGAAAAAATCTGGTGACCCGAGTGCCTTGATCAGACACAAACATCTCTGTTTCAAGGACTAAATGTTTATAGTCTTGGATCATATTAACGTTCCTGCCAGTCAGTAATCCTTGGTCAGTCATTGCGAATGATTTTCTTGATGCTGATTTTTGTTAGAAGATGGTGCACCGGTACAAACTTCAAAACAGACATCCTTGTGATTAATGATTCTCCATGTATGACCTAGCCATCAAAGAATGCTAACATCAATGTAATTAAAATGCATATTAGCTATGCTCTGCGGAAAGAAGGTTTAATGTATCTGCAAAAAGTATCGACCCAGGTCAATTTGTACAGTCCGCGCGCGCAGGCTAACCTAGGTCGACACTTTTTGCTTTTGCTAAATTTTCTGCATGGACAAGAGCCATTCTATCGCAGGATGATTACGCCGGTTGTTTGGACAAAATAGATTTTATAGGTCCATAAATATGTGATGACTTGCTTGGTAAACTGCATCACGGAGATGCATTGAAGCCATTTTGCCAGGGCATAGCTCATAATTATATGTGAGACACAAAAGGAAATATAGCTTGATTATTAGAACGTAACAAGACGTTGAGAATGCGCTTAACTCTTTACCTGTCCTTGGGCAAGACACTTCAGAGCCCTAGGCTAGTACTGGTAAAACCCAGGAAATACATGAATATGTGAGCTGTCGCCGTGATATGACTGAAATAATGTTGAAAGCGGCGTAAAACACCATTCAATCAATCAATCAATCTTAACTCTTTACCTGTTTAACAAAATTTTGGACTGCACCAAATTGGAAGGATTTGCACATGACAAATTGCTTAAATGATGATCCATCTCTTTGAAAGGGCAGAAAACACTGTGGGAAAAGGAGAAAATGCTGGTTACCAACATTTTCTCCTTTTCCCGCAATGTTTTCAAAAGACTTCTTTCACGGGGTCGTTAAAAATCGGGATTGTGTGGTAAAGGGTTAAGTGTGATTCTTTAAGAAGTCAATTACTAGGTTTTTTTTACATAATACCTGGAGAATAATTAAGTGAGAACAAAAATTTGAAATGAAAGTAGTAGTAGTAGTAGTAGCAGTAGTAGTAATAGTAGTAATAGCCTAATAATAATGACAAAATGAATATTTACCTCTCGACAAATGTCGTCTTTCTTTTCTTTCTTTGAAGTTTTCTATTTTGTCCCTGAGACAGGAAAACTGCTTTTCTTTAATGGCTCGAAGGAAGTCCGAGATTTTCGAGGCTAGCCGTGGCATCTGAATTACTGCTTGATACAACTTTTCACGAGAACGCAACCTAATACCCTGATTGAAAATAACTATATAGTCATCTGTCGTGATAACACCGCATTGTAGACAACTCCGAGCGAGTTGTTGACTATCTATTCCTTGTAACACAACTTCGGGTGGTTCAATCAGTAAATAATGTATTGCAGAAAGAGCAACATCTTTTGGCACATCTGTAATAAAACACATTAGATACGTATTTCCATTAAATTCTCTCTAACCCTTTACCACAAAATCACGGGTTTTAACGACCCTTTAAAAAAAGCCTTTTGAAAACATTGTGGGAAAAGGAGAAAATGCTGGTAACCAGCATTTTCTCCTTTTCCCACAATGTTTTCTATACTCTTCCCAAAACAAATTTCATTTTTTGAGTCACATTAAATGTGTCGTCTGCAAAAGCTTTGAATTTGGACTTGTCTAAAATTTTGTCGTTTGGTAAAGAGCTAACGCCTATCCTGCCGTAGGTGACTGTGGGTGAATTTCCACTGTGCGTGTCGACCATGTTCAGCCTGCATATACGAGCCGTCAGATCTTGGCCTACACTCCCCGACTCTCTTTTACTGTTTTCGAAGAAATTTACCCTTTCTTCAATGCTCATGATTGATTGTTGACTGATTGTATGGTGTTTAACGCCTTTTTCAACATTATTTCAGTTATATCGCGGCGGCCAGTGCACCTATCCATGCTCTCCTGGAGTTTCTTTTACCAGTACTCCGCACAATATTCTTTCCAAGCCACTGGCTGCTTTCCAACATAACCATCGTCGAAACAATGGTCAGCGGTGAGAGAGGAATGAATCCCGTCGCAATGACTATCATCAATCCTCGGAAAGAAATTGGCCAAGCCGGGGATCGAACCGGCGACCTCCTGTTCCCAAGTCCTGTACGCTACCGACTGAGCTACGGGGGCTTGGCTCAATGCTCATGAACTGACTAAGATCCTTGTTTATGATAAAATACTACCAATGCAGGATATGACCTATAACAATTCCATTGAGGTGATCGCCCATTTTTAGCTCCCAGAATATGGTTGCACAATTAGTTTACTATTTCTTTTTTTTTTTTACTATGCTTTGGAGAAAAATACGGACAAGGAAAATCGATGGGTACAGTTAGACATAATTCTTACCTAGAAACTAATTTGCATGCCTGTTAAATGTCGCTGTTTGAAATATCTCTAGGCGTATACATTTTTGTATTACAACGAGAAACCACGCACTGTTATAGCACAGCTCCGGTATTCTAACACTTAAACAGACGACAAAATTTTAGCCCTGTCCAAACTGAAAGGATTTGCAGACGACAATTTCAGTGTGGCTCAAATAGTGCAATTTTTCTTCGATATGGAAGAAAACATTGTGGGAAAAGGAGAAAATGCTGGTTAGCAGCATTTTCTCCTTTTCCCACAATGTTTTCAAAAACCTTCTTTCCCGGGATCGTTAAAAGGCGGCATTGTGCGGTAAAGGGTTAAATCTCAAAAGCGGCCAAAAAATCGATACAGGTGTTAAAATGCATTCAAATTTAAATCATACCATATAAGAGTATGGAAAATATTACGAAGATGACAATATTTTATTGTGTGGTCTGTCCGAGCGTTAGTCGTTAGCAGAAAAATAAATTTTTAAATCAATCAAAAAGTAAACAAAAGATAGAGTGACCTGACAACATTTGACCCAGTTTTGATATTAATTTCTCTGCACGCGACTAATACTTGGACCGACTGTACAATAAAAAATTGTCATCTTCACAATAATTTCCATACTTTTCAATGGTATGATTTAAAATTTAAATGCATTTTAAAAACTGCTTTGCTTACTTTTGGCAGCTATTGTTACTTTAAATATTACACATCGCTGGAGCGGATCCAGGATTTTTTCGAGGTGGGGGGGGGGGGGGTCTGGAAAATCGATTAGATCATTACATATTCAAATAATCAACCATTACGTAAATATGACGTGTCGGAGCATTTAGTAATCTACTGTTTTACAAGGAGTGCTCCAAAGTTCGGTTGAAGAGTGTGTTGTGCTACCATAACCTAGAGCATTTGTTAGATATGGGACACAATTAGTTTAATACTCTAAACACTATTTTTAAACGCATTTCAAGTTGTTAGAACTAGTTCTTTGTGGATTTGAATTACTTGTTTTGGCGCAGATCTAGAATCTACTACTACATTCAGACTAGGTCAAAATTTCAGGAAGAGAGCGGTTACTTTAAAAATTATGGGTGGGGGGGCCGGGGTCCGGACCCCCTGATCCCCCGCTGGATCAGTCGATGCACCGGCCCATATATACCTAAATTACTCGCTCCACTTCAATGACGTTAAAAGGTAGCGGGGCGAAAGAAACGATTATATAGTTCAATTATTTATTAAAATAAAATGGCAACGGAATTTCTTTGATGAACTATGCGTGCACTTTAAAGAGTACAGATTCCAGCTTTCGACAGATTTTGACCATAGTAACCCTTTTCACGCAATCCTGATTATACCGACCCTGAGAAAGAATGCTGTTGAAAACATTTTGGGATAAGAAGAAAATGATGATAGGTCTCATTTTGCATGTTGCAGGCCATATATTGTTCAAATGCTCAAATGATGAAATTGGTCTTTGAAACTGTGGAGAACTTTGTTGGAAAATGAGAAAATGCTGGTCACTTGCATTTTCTCTTTTCTCCAATGTTTCCAAGACCTACTTGTGCGGGGTCGTAAAAACAAGATTTACTGATAAAAGGGTCTAACAAAACATTATTCCACGTGGCATGCAACATGCGAAATGAGACCTTCGGACATTTGCGTAAAGTGTCGTCCCGGATTAGCCTGCGCAGTCCGCGCAAGCTAATCCGAGACGGTACTTTACGACTACATATGATTTTTTCATACAGTAGACTTTCGTGAAACAGAAAATCGCACAAAAACGGAAAGTGTCGTCTCGGATTAGTCACAGACTGCACAGGCTGATCTGGGACGACACACTTTTACGTCCGAAGGCCGCTTTTCGTGTGTTGCACGCCAATTATACCTTCATGTAAATCACGAATGGTACTTTCTAGCTCTGTAACAATATATCCCTGATCGCATGCTTTTAGGCTGTCAAGAAAATCCTTGTACAAGTCTTCCGAAATGCCTTTGGTCAATAATATCTGTAGAAAACGGTCAGCTTTTCTACAAACAGTCTGTTCTATCTGGATAGACTGTATATCATCATCGTTCAACCATTTTTGCTGGTAGAGATGATCGCACAGACTGGACGAATCAAGTGTGCCTCGTAAGTAGTTGAAATTACTACGTACTTTCTCCTCTAGACTGTAGTCTATTCCATGACCCACGCTTACTGCAATAGAAACCGAAAGTACAAATATTTCTTTAATGATGTAAATAAATAGAATTTTATTCTTCCTCGTTAACTTGTTCATGATTGACTAAAACGTGATCTGTAATCGCTTGTAATCGGACTAAGTTAGTGATCTACTAAAATTGAGTGGACAACTTGACAGAAATTGACTGAATGGGGTGGGGGATTGCGTAGTTCTTGTAAAAGGAAACACTATAAACGCATAAATGGATGTTCTGACCGTCATGATATGACTGAAATATTGTTGAATACGCTGTAATACAGGGCATCCAAATACGCATCTGGAGACGGCATACAAATTTGTCCCAAAAGAAAATTTCGGGAATACTATTATAACTGTTCACAATCATATCAGAAAGCAATGGGTGTTATTAGAGTTTTTGTGGGAAGCTTCTGCTCGACCATTTAATGCTTATTCGATGCGCTGTTTGTTTAGCCATGCAGTGCCAAGTTTGTTTGGTTTTTTTTTTTTTTTTTTCTTTTGTTGTGGAGCAGATCAGACTGCCTCTTGCAGGCAGTGTAGATCAAGATCACATTGCATAGAACTTGCAGTATGGCTATGTATCCACACTATTCGCTATTTTATGAAATATTCTGGCAAAAACGCCCTTGATATTGCAATGCGCACCAACAAGGTAGATTTCATTTATTCATCGCTTTCAGGTATAACATTTTGACCAGTTTATACCGTGACAATATTGTATCTGGTTGTAATCTTGTGACGAGACTGATCCGAGGCCCATATATTACATAGAGGATCTTACATGAGTGTTTATGTATTATCATTTTTATCAAACGAGTTGACTAAAATGTATGACGCGAGCCTTGGCGACCGTCAAATACATTTTAGTCAACGAGTTTGATAAAAATGATAATACATAAACACGAATGTGAGATTCCATTTATCACATAAAACAAATGACAGGCAAAAAATATCCTACATCTTCACCTTTAGCCTATACACAATTCGCGGGTCCATGTTTACAGTTGTAGTTCGGTTTCAAATGTGTACATACACAAGTAGAAAAATCTTTGACATTTACTCCAAAAGTAGGATAAACCAGTTTCAAGAGAGAATGAGTCCACCTAATTCCGCAATTTTGTTGATTCGAAAGACTTTCGCTGGGTTTCTTGGTTTTTATTAAACATGAAAATCAAAAACTTTCCACGCGTATACGTCTTAGCAACAATGACGTCATTTTTCCGCGAAACGGCGTAGTCGCACAAATTCAGACACGTGCTGTGGTTGGTTTCTCCAGTTTCACACACTCATGACAAAAAACTGAATTGAGCCGGGACCCAAAAAACGATAATACACTAGTGTATTATCAAAAAGAAGTCATGGGTTTAATACACTGCCGGAGGGGGTTTTATGTGATAAAAAGATATTTGCCCAGTAAATGGATACTTCACGTATACAACTTCCTTCATGATGACGCGGCTCACTCAAACGAGCATCTGCAGTTTATGTTTGAACTCAAGCGTAAAGATTTGAGTCATGCTCTGTGAAAAAGGGGCTTAATGTATTTGCGATAAGTATCGATCCATGTCAGGCTGCGCAGGCTGACATGGGCCGAAAACTTTTCGCTATCTTTAAGTTTTCCGCATGCCAAAGGATAATTCTACCTCATGACTCAGTCGGTTGTTTTCAAAGTGGATTTTTATGGATCCATAATAAGGTGTTGTCTTGCCTGGTATAATGCATTACAAAGATGCATGAAGCCCCCTTTTCACAGAGCATGGCTCGATTTATGTTTTTAAATTGCTTGATTTCACTTCCTTGATTCGGTAGACATTCCATTGACATGATGTATTCAGTAATCTTGGGTTTTTCGTTGTTTGTGCTAATTTCGACGTTTGTCCGTCATTGTTATTTTTACCGAATTTACATTCTCTATTTATTTTGTGTCTACATGTTCTTGAGAGGAACTTTTTGTATGTTTTAACTCCTTTCCAGACGACAAAACTTCAGCCATGTCTAAATTGAAAGCAAATGCAGACGACAAATTTATTCTTTCTCAAAACCTGAAATGTTTCTTTCAAAGGATAGAAAACATTGTGGGAAAAGGAGAAAATGCTCGTTACCAGCATTTTCTCATTTTCCTGCGATGTTCTCAAAAGGCTTCTTCTACGTGGTCGTTAAAACCCGGGATTGTAAGGTATAGGGTTTTATAGAGCCGCCCCATACAAATGCAGACCGGACCTAAAATACGGGGCTTTTAGGAGATTTTTTTCCTCTATTGTTCTCCATGATTACTATAGACAATTGAGGTTGAATTTTTTCTCGGTTTGTTTGTGATTGCCCCTTTAAACATTATATTAAATTTTATGTTTGAAATTCTCATTATTGCATAATACTTGTCATGTGACGTTGATGTCCTCATATGTTACTGTATACGAATATGTTCCAATAAGAAGATTGTAACAAAGGAAATTAGTTGGGAAGAAAGTAGAGATACACCTTGGAGCTTGATCTCATCAACTCAATAAAAGAATTACTTGACAGTAAGTTTCTAGCACCATTACAAAACAAAAGTCAAATTAGTCTGAACTAAAGCATCACAACATGATTAACTCAATGAGATTTTTTAAATCAAAGATTGCATTTTCTACTTGTTTATATATTTTCAATACGCATAGTTTTCATTCTTGACTTTCTGTCCGTTATATTACCTAACAATAGAGAACAATGTACATGTATTACAAGCAAAGGATTCTTTACCCTGCTTGTCGCATTTCGAGCTGCTGCAATTCAATGTCGTCACCTTTGAGAGAGCACAATAGTGATATTTTGATGGAACTTTTTGCAGAAATTTATCTAAAATTATTTTCTTCGATTAAACTATAACCCCCACCATCAGGCCCAAGTCTTTGACGGTCGCTTAGATATCTTACTTGTCTCCCATATGATCTACGAAATTTTAGATGACTAGCTAAGATGGAATAGAAGATGGTCTGTATAAGCAGTTGCTAAAGTAAGTGCTACATGTATATATAGCCCCGCTTTGGCTCAAAGGGCTTTCGGTATTTTTGCAGATGCATTGAAGCCATTTTCACCGAGCATGACTTATTTTTTAAAGTCCACTACTTTTTAAACTCCATGTTAGATTATTTGACCTTCTCTTGCAGCAATCTCTGATCCCGACGACATATATTTGACCGTATTTGACGACATTAGCAGATATACAGGTACAAAATATCAGTGCTCTTGATCTAAATGGTTTCAGGCAAGGAGCTTGCCTAACTTCTTGCGCGACCGGGCTAATCTCTTACCCCAAAGAATTTTTTTTTTTTTCTGTATTGGAGTTTAACGCCGTTTTAACAGCTTATGTCATGTCACGGCGCTCAGTTCACCAACGCAGGTGTTTCCTGGCTTTATCAAACCAGTACTGACACAACTGTCTTTCAAAGTCACTGACATATAAATTGATACAGGGCCACAAGATCATATGACTCACAAAACAGCAATACAGAAGGCTATAAGATTTCCATGTTGAAAATATCCGCACATGGCTCTATGTAAAAACGATACATTCTGGAGGGCTGGGCCATCATCTACCCATAAAGCATCCCTGTAGCATTTTTTACAAGAGATCACTAGATGATGCTAGATCTAAATACACAATACCATTTAAGGTCTTGTAGTTTAGATAAGGACATTTTATAAATTCAGTTCTTTCTGTAGATATGTGACTTCCTCAACAGGGTGGGAAATAATGTGGGCAATTTTGATGAAGGATTCTTTGTTGATGTTACTAACAAAGCATGGAGAATGTAAGCCTTGTGGTTTCAAACAGTAAGAGGTTTTACGTTTTCCATGCAGAATTTTGCTGAACGTTGTAGTCAGACGTTTGGACTGTCTGAAAACAGGTCAAGTCAAGGACCAGTCTATAATCCTCTTATGTTGTAATACACTTGATACTCATAATGCATAGATTAAAAGTTTTAGTGTTATATGACTTCCGTTTCTTGGGGTATAGAATGTTGGTAGTTTTCGAAAAATGTGCATATATCTATGTACCGGTCATATTTCGACGAATTTTCTTTGAACAAACATCCTAAGGAATTTAAATATTATAGTGATTGGATTAAGTACATTTCCAGGGATGTTATGTAATTGTGGAATAGCGTAGGGACAGACGGACGACGTGCAGCAAGCAATCACAACACCTCATATATAGCACTTTGTGCATGTTAGACTAAAAATGTACCTACATGAACCATAGCCGCTTGAAACTGTTGCCATGCTTGTCTCCGGCGATCATCCAAGCTTGCAGCATGTATATGTATTTTTTGTTGTCGTTTCCTCCATGTACTTAGTTATCTGGGGTAAAAAGCAATGATCATCCAATATCCAACGTACAAAGAAAATAGTTTCTGTTAATTTTTATCTCCGATTTTTCAAACTTAAAAAATCTGAACTGGCATTTTGAATCTCAGTGTATCAAATGACCGTGCTAAAAATACAAATGATTTTATGTATAGACGGTTTGGACCTTCCATAGAACTATGGGGATGTCTTGATCATTTGACAGTGAAAAAACATGTTTCTAACGCTGAGCAAGCGAGTAAAAACGGCACTGTTTTGGGACAAAATCATCAGTATTTTTAGCACTGTCAAATGATCAAAGCATCCCCATTGTTTTATGGAAGGTTCACATTGCACACACGTGTTCCTGATATGGTCTATACATAACAAACAAATAACTGTATATGAATATTTCATAATAACTATCAAAGTGAAAGAAGAAGCACCAGCTTGACTTAAGCGTGTGAACACAGTTTTTAGCATCAAGTGACAGACCGTCACTGTACAGAATCCCAAGTCACATACAATGCATACTTCCGGTCCTACACTGCGTAAATTCCGGTTTCTTTACTTGACGACAAAATTTTAGATTTGTCCAGATTGAAAGCATTGGCAGGCGACCAGTTCGATGTAGCACAGAGAATGGTTTGTCTTTAAAATGATAAAAACCTTGTTGGAAAAGGAGAAAACGCTGGTAACCAGCATTTACTTCTTTTCTCACAATATTTTTAAAAAGGCGACTTTTACAAGGGTCGTTAAAATATGGGATTATGTGGTAAAGGGTTAAAAGGAATTCGTGTGAAAACATTATGACAAAAGGTGGAGTTGCTCGTTACGAGTGATTTCTTCTTGTTACCAAAGATTGCAAGAGTTTTGTACCTCAAGACAAAAGAAGTACTCTTTAGGTATGCAATGTTATGATTGTTCTAACACGGATATTCACAACAACACATTTTAAAAACTTGAGATTGTGTATGTATATACCAACTATAAGTACCTGCATTTACTACATGTATGTACCGTTTTAATAATAGTTTCCTAAGTTGTTTATTTCTTGGACGTATCGAGGATTTTCATGTTTTCGATACCATTAGCGTTAAATGCGTAAGGAAAAATTACTCGAGTATAGATGGCACACATGCAAATATTTTCCTCCTATCCTGCTTTAAATCTACCATTTAAACCGAAAAATCTTCTGAAGTACAGTTGAAAACATTCTATTCATAATTAACATTATGAAAATGGGGTATATATAAAGTGTTATAAACAGACACTCGTCACAACTCGGCCAATTCCGTTACACTATCTAACCAATCCATTTACAAGGGCGCCATCATGTTAAGATCATGTGATGGGCAGTTTTTCGAAATGGGAAGTCCCTTGATACAGACGAGGCGGTGTCTGCGCATGTCATATTCTTAGTAGAAAGACCTGTCTGCTACATGACGTATCACTATCCTGTACAGGATAAACATTAATATGCGGTACATGAACTCTGGGCTGAAAAAAGTTGAAATCGGGGAAACGGCTATAAACAATACTTCTTTGGAATATCTAGCCTGTTTTTTGATTCGAAATTTCTTACAAGTACATTTTTTAACGGAAAATACATTTTTTTAAAAGAACACTACTGTTTACTGTAAATATTTCTATACAGCTTCTAAATGTAGGTTTAAGGAAACCCAGTATTTGTGCAGGGTTTTTCCACAGACTTTACCAACAAAAAACGTCTCCACCAATGCTGGGCTTATAGCGGGGCGATTTCCCAAGCCTATATGGGCTGTGTCTATAAATAGCTGGTGCATAGGTTATATGCTAGCTAACGATGGCTGGATAAATTGAACCAGGTGGTATTGTAAAAGTGTATATTTTATTCTGAAATTTGCTGCATCGAATGCCATTCTATACCCAGAATGCCCAAATTAGATTATGTATTTGAAAAATGCCACCTAGCAGAAGATAATGACTGACGAGGTAAGATATAGGTAAGGAATCGGCCGAGAAATTACGGGCGGTGTCAAAATTCTCGCACGTTTCCACACTGGTTCGTAGTAATAAGATCTAAACTAATGTATAATGATTAACCAGGATTTTACACTCGATAGCTTTACTTTGACAAACAATAATTTATCTCCAAAACCTCTGTGTGCGCACCATAGAATGCAGATCCCGCCTCACACGACAGTACGGACGGAAAACAACCCAAAATAATGTGCACACCATATAGTGCAGATCTAGGTTACTACAGTTGCATTGATCAGAAAACACACAAAATAGATCTACTGTGCACGTTATAGAATGCAGGTCTAAGTTACTGCGGTAAAGACACAAAACACCCGAAATATTGTGCGCACCATAGAATGCAGGTCGAAGCTACTTCAGTAAGGACGGAATAACGTGATCTTAAACATGGCGGGGCCCGAGAAAGTCGATGAGCAACGACATCTACAATTACGGTGAAGTTATTCACATCTATCAATCTATCGGTGAAAATTTCCAACGGAGTTGATAGACCACGTTAGAAATGGAATGTACTGACTATTTGTCAATGGAAATGTATCTAGAAAGATTTCTTGTTTTCCTTTTTGAAGTAGAGCCTTACAACAATTTAAAGAACGGTAAAGCGGTGTATTTCCGGCGAAGAATTTACCGTCTAGGTGCTTATCAAGCTACGTGATGAAGCCGAGGGACTTCAACGGATCACCCGTGGTTTGCCGAATGATAAATAGACTTACCCTGGCGTCATTGTCATTCGGCAAACTTCGGCTGATCCGGTGATCATAGCCATTTTCTTGTCACAGTGTCATTAAAAGAATATGTTTTTCAATGTTTAATTGAAAAACGCAAATGAAGAACATATTAATGTATCGATGATGCATTGGAATACTTTCTAGCGATCACTTTGAAATTAATTTTCCATGCCTTTTCACTCTCTTATCGGTTGGACGAACTTGATAACACCAGACGATACCTACAACGCCCACGAAAAACACTAGAACTAAAAGGATTGTTCTGAGATAAGTACAGATAAGCCTGATTTGCAAAAGTCAATGTCTTAATTTACAAATAAGCAAACGTCTTGTACCATATCGATGACACCTTATTCAGTCTATGACTTTGTAAGCAGATATCGTTCAAATTGGTAGAGATTTTGTAGTTCGTTCATGTCAACATTGTCATATTTAACAGAATTACGATTTCTAACAGAAAAGATTATTTCCTGTGGGCCAATATTCACGGGTACGAACTTCGTATTCGGAGCCAATGGCTCCGACGAGAAAATGTTGTGTTGGTCTTCCGGTTCCGAAATTGTCGTCTCAAAACAACCGAAAAACAGGTAAACTTGTCATTCTTTGTAATTATGTGTTCTAATAGAATATTAGTCCCTTGTATTGTCATAAATTCGGTCACGTTCCATCGAACAAATGTATTAAATTTTGGACAGAAGGGTACTTCCGGCAAAAACAGACCTTATATATTACGTAATTTCTAACAGAAAACTTAATTTGTAGAAGGAAGTCCTTGTCAATCGTTGCAGACTTACATATTCAGAGCCGGTTCACATAATCGGAGCCCTTCTTTGTTTTTTATCAATTTTACGCTATTTCTTTTCAGTTCTTTACCAGCAGCGACTAACTAATTCACGCTTTTAGGACAGCAAACCTCCCTCATATTTGCTAATTTAATGGCAATAACAGACTGCATCTAGGCTCTTGACGTATTATTTCGGCTACGGTCAACCCATGGCACAAATGATTCAGACAATACTGTACACATTCCACGGCTTTCCGTAGTGTAGAAAACACGTTGAAAGACTTGAGCATTGCATGACATTCGCCTTTTTTGGAATTTCAAAGACATAAGAACACATAATTACAAAGAATGACAAGTGTACCTGTTTTTCGGTTGTTTTTTGAGCCGACAATTTCAGAATCGGAAGACCAACACAACATTTTCTCGTACGAGCCATTGGCTCCGAATATGAAGCTTCCTACCCGTTAGTATTTGGAGACTGTTGGGTTTTTTGCATGTACAGGGTGTCCCAAAATATATGTCCCACTTTCAAAGTTTCATTTTGCTACTAAACATTCAATATTGATTGATGATTTTTATCGTATTATTAAAAGACATGATAAATTTTGTAGAAAAAGTAATTTTAAGTACCAGTTTTCCTTCCTTTTATTAACAAATTCTCTACACGTTAACCCCATTTTTTGCTGTACAAGTCTGACACGACGTCGAAAATTGTTAATTTCATTTTGGCAGGTGTCCTATGTAACCTTCCGTATTTCCCTACATATAGCAGTTCTGAGCTCAGTTAAACATGCTGGTTTATAATCATAACCGTTGTCATACAGCTCTGCACGGCGAAAAAAAATCACAGTTTTGGTTGCTTTAAGCAGTAAAAACCTCCTCAGACCTGATTTCTTCAAGGAAAACGGTGGCACTGTCACTGTTACCTCTGATCGCTACATTGATATTTTAAAAAATAAGTTTGTGCCTAAACTTTCAAAAAGATGTTTCTCATTTGATGATAGCTGGTATCAAAGGAGCAGCAGCCCATACAAGTAGAGCTGCTATTGGCTTTCTGATCAATACTTTTTGATGGCAGTTGATTAGAATGAAGACCACAGTAGAATGGCCACCTCAATCGTCGGATTTAAACCTGTTAGATTTTGTTTTCTATGGGGACCCATCAAAGACAAGACTTACGATTATAAACCAGCATTTTTATTTGAACTCAGAACTGCTATTTGTAGGGAAATACGGGAGATTACAGAGGACACCTGCCCTGCCAAAACGTCATTTTCGACGTCGTGTCAGACTCATACAGCAGAAAATGGATAGACATGTGGAGCGTATGTTCTGATGGAATGAAGGTAAACCAGTACTTAAGACTGCTGTTTCTACAAAATTTTAGATGTTTTTAATAATATTATTAAGAGCCATCTAGCTATGTTGAATATTTAGTCGCAAAATTGAACTTTGAAACTGGGACCTATATTCTGGGACACCCTGTATTTGAATCTGGGTCACTCTTTATGGCAATAAGAATAGGTTCGCTTGTCCAGAAAGTAACCTCGCTAGTAATTGCCTCTTTTCCGTCATTATAAGCATATTATTAAAAAGCGAAATTTTCACGCAGATATATTCTTCAAGATTTGATGTTGGAAAAGAAGAAATTGCCCACAAGAACGTTTTGTCTGAAATACATGTAGGTTGTAGTAATGAGTTATAGGGAAACGCATAAAAACTATAACGTTATCGATTATTACAAGAAAAGGTTTCCATATATATGTATGTGTGGGGGGGTGCAAAATTGGGCTTAATGCATCTCCGTGATGCATGATACCAAGAAAGTTACTCATGGATCCATAATAACCACTGTTTTTAACAACCAACTAATCATGAGGTAGACCGCTCCGTGGACATACAGAAAATTGGCCAATGGCGAAAAAAATCCGCCCAGGTCAGCCTTTGCAGTCCGCAATGGCTGACATGGGTCGATACTTTTCGCAGATGCATTAAGCCCCTTTTCACGGAGCCTGGCTCATATTCATTTCCTCAGGTATGAACAAGCGTCGCGGCTTAACGATTAACGACATCAACACTTATATATTGGTGTCATAAATGGGCCCGCAAATGCGCCCGCAGAGGCCCTCAGAATAAGTGTATCAGCATCTTTTACCAACTGCAACTTATTTCTTATTCATTCGAGGCCAACACCAAGAAGTAGGTAATCAGCCAGATTAAACAGCTACGCCGAAGTATGTGCGCAAATACTAAATAGATAAAAAAAAAAAGTTACCTGGGTCAATTTGTCTTCAATCAGGTACATCTTTAGATAAATATATTAACACTTAAGCTGCTGAATAAATGAAACGCAAATTTCTACTCAATACTAAAAGCCCAAACATTGCGGTTTCAAAGTTGATTTCACCAGAAAGAAAATACCCTATCGGACAGTGTAGATCAAAGATCAGACTGCACGTTCTGTGCAGTCTGATCTTGATCTACACTGTCCGCAAAAGGCCAGTGTGTCGCGATTAACAGCTTAAGGGTTAATTGATCGGTTTATTCATTCTTATTTATTCATTTAACCCTGAGTCTATTATCTTTTCTTTCTATAAACTTCATAACGTTTTGAGGCACTACGTGAAAAAAGAACAGAGAGTAGATTTGCTAGTTTGCTGGCTCTCTCGTCGACTTTGTCGCTGGTCTGTCACCTAGCTGGCTAATACGGTCCTATTTTGGAAGTGTATTTTAATATTGCCGATTAAAAACTGTATCGTGGTAATATGAAAAAAAAAAACGATAGATCTACTAATAATTACAAGAATAATGATGATGATGATGATGATGATTAAGACGACGACAATTATACCTGTTCAAATAAGGTAGGATATCCTTTTATCGAGTATGCACAGTAAATAAACCCAACTCCCTCTATTTTCTGAAGTTCCGTGTTTTTGAAAACTTCCGCTTTATATAAAAATATGCGTTTAGAGATATCAGAGATATAAGTAAGTTAGCTTCTGAGGTAAGCATAGGTTCTTGTGTAATCTCATCCTTGTTCAGCAAAGCCTGTTATCTAACCCATTACCAAACAATCCTTTATATCGTTTTCGATATTTGACTGACAAATAAACTGGGTCATGCTCTGTGAAAAGGGTGCTTAATGAATCTGAGACAAAAAAAAAAAAAGTATCGATCCAGGTCAGCCTGCGCAGTCCGCGCAGGCTGACCTGGACCGAAACGTTTTGCTATGGGTCAATTTTCTATATATCCAAGGACCAGTTTACTTCATGATTCAGTCAAAATGTTTTTTTTTTTTTTGTGGATCCGTGTGATGACTTGCTTGGTATAATGGATC
Source organism: Tridacna gigas (assembly GCA_945859785.2). Lineage (NCBI taxonomy): Eukaryota > Metazoa > Mollusca > Bivalvia > Cardiida > Cardiidae > Tridacna > Tridacna gigas. The sequence continues at coordinate 38,281,399 of OX244029.2, forward strand.
ACGGAGACGCATTAAGCCCCCTTTTGCCAGAGCATCGCTCAACTCTTACAACACTTTCAGTCCATAAACTCGGCCATTATCGATCGCTGAATATTCAGTACGCTAAGACTCAGAAAGATTTTTTTTTTTATCACAGGTGATATAGATCCAAGATCAGAATCTACGTTGTGTGCACTGTGCAGTCTGATATTGATCTTTTTAGTTTGCAACAGCCTCTGTATTCGCTGTATGTATATTCACAAGACTGGGCCATTATTCAATCAACTTTTAAGCTGCTAAGCGCGACTTACTGACCTTTGGCGCACAGAGCAGATCAATATCAGACGGGACGTAACGCGCAGTCTGATCTTGGATCTGCGCTGTCCTATAAGGAGATATTTTTCTCCAAAATATAAATTTAAAGCAACATTATTGGGGTTTTCACCATCGGCTTGAAAGTTTTATTTAACTTATTTAACTCTTTACCACACAATCACGGGTTGTAACGACCCTGAACAAAAAGCCTTTTGAAAACATTGTGGGAAAAGGAGAAAATGCTGGTAACCAGCATTTTCTCCTATTCCCACAGTGTTTTCTGCCCTTCCCAACACAAATATCAGTTTTTGAGTCACATTTATTTTGTTTTCTGCAAATGCTTTTAATTTGGACTGATCTGAACTTTTGTTGTGTGGTAAGGGGTTAACAGGATAATGGTTAGTAACAGTCAGTGGTCATTGCCGATTTTTTTTAAAGTGAAATTGTTGTCAACTAGCTGCAAAACGGCTTCTCAGTAATTGCACAGGGCTAATAATCCATGGGTTGCGAGTTCGAACACAAACTCGACCGACTCTTTTCGAAGATTAGCGATTGGAATGATAATTGTTGCTGCGACCTGATTCATTCCTCTGACCGGAGCATGACGATGATTATGTAGGTATGCAGCTAGTGGCTTGAAAAAAGAGTGTTGTGCAAAATGCTGGTAAAAGGAATTCAAGGAAGGCACTGGTAGGCGCATTGGCCGCCGGGACTAAACTAACATTATGTCGAAACGGCATTCAGCACCATCCTCCAAAGGCTATTGAGTTGAAATGTCTCACAAAATATTGAAAAAAGGTTCGGTAAAGATCTGAGCTGGTATTCACCAACCATTCTTTACTTTCTTTATCTTATTTTCAAGATTTATTCTCTAGATCTGAATGTAAAACAACTTTTGTTTGTCAAAGCAAAATGGTTTTTTAATGCCTGATAACTCTCTCTCTCTCTCTCTCTCTCTCTCTCTCACGCACCACGTACACGCATAGGCTACAACACGCCTCTTCCCTTTTCCCAATTTCCCATTTAGGCCAAGAAAATTCCAAGTATAGTATATATATGTAGATGAAACCAAGCATTTTTTGTCTTTTTAAGTGAGCCAAATTATTACAGGGGATTGATGATAGCTTTTGCGATATGCTTCTTTCTTCTCACCTACTGTTTTGAAAAATTTCAAACAGGAAAGTAGCCGATGGCATTGAAAAGGTGGCGTGCAAAGAACTGGTAAAAGGAAACTCCGGAAAAGCATGGATAAGTGCACTGGCCACTACGATATAACTGAAATCATGATGAAACAGGGGTAAACACCGAACGAACAAACAAACAAAACAATAGTGGGCTGCGGCATTCTAGATTTTATGATCACTCTATAACTTCTAAATGTATTATTGAGTAAGGCATTAGCTTGCAAATAGTCAAAAAACAGGAATAAAAAGTATAAGAAAAACATCCTTCTTATGGCACTTCCTTGTTTTTTGAATATGCGGAAGTATTTCACAAAGAGCCCACCCGGGTAGCTCAGTAGTTAGCGTATCTGACTCGTGACCTGGTGGTTGCGAGTTCGATACCCAGTTGCGGCAAACTTTCTTTCCGGCGATTTTTCGCCTCTCACCTCTGATGCATGTGAGAAAAGTTGTCAGTGACTTGGAAAGAAGGTTGTGTCAGTACAGGTGTGAGAAAGTCAGGAAACACATGAGTAGGTACAATGACCGCCGTGATATGACCTAAGCTATTAAAATGGCAATAAACTCCAATAAAATCAATCAAGCAATCAATCAATTTCACAAAGGCTTGTGGAAATGTCACATTATAAACAGCACGCGTCGATCATGTGGGATGGTATTCAAATAAGCATGATGACGTCAAATCTGACTCAAAAATAGCCGGAGTTATCAATCTGGCGGTGGAAACTTCCAACGAAATTGATAAATTTTAAAATCACGTTGAAAACTTAATGTACAAACTATTTGTCAATGGAAATGTATTAAGAAAGATTCGATAGAAAATTGTGACTCATATTTTATTTTTTAAGAGGAACCTCACAGTTTTATGAAAGGTAAAACGGCATATTTCCGGCGAAGAAATGTACAGTGCATATCAAACTACGTGACTCAGCCGAGGGACTTGATCAACGGATCACCCGAGGTTTGCCGAATGCGATTGAAACACGACCATCCGTTTATTTAAACGCCAAAATTTCACTTTTCTACTGAATGTATATATGAGCCGAGCTCTGACAAAAGGGGGCTTAATGCACCTCTGTGGCGCATTATACTAAGCAAGACATCACTTAAAAGGGATCCATAAAATCCACTTTGTCTAACAACCGACAAAACCAAGAGGTAGAATGGTCCTTTGACATACAGAAAATTGATCAATAGCAAAAAGTTTCAGCGAAAATTTTTCTGTCCACGTAAGCAGGCTGACCTGGGTTGATACTTTTTTGCAGATGCATTAAGCCCCCCCCCCCTTTTCACAGAGCATGGCCCATATGTAATTATTAATTCTCTGCGGTGCGGAGTATAGCAGAGAATGTTTGTCTAAACCGGTTTAATGCACTAAGGTATAGTATACATTGGTTACGCACGTTTTGTCCGTGCAGATACGTGGTATGTATATAGAGTTTTGGAGGCAAAATATCAGTTCCACGCCAGACGCGCTAAGGCACAGTCGTTTTGGCATAATGCTATTCAAATTCTGCGTTTTCATGTATAAATATGTATAAATTCTAAGTTCTTAGGCCGGAATCCGTCCGTCCTGTTTTCTTAGAGGTAGTCTGAGAGGTAATAATTTACTTCGTGCAATTGCTACGGAAACACGGTTCCTCTCAAAGAGGGGTTTTACGTGGGCGGCCAGTACCTCCGTAATAGAAAACACGTAGGTTGATAGTTATGTGTAATTACGTCTTTAGACTTCTCCGCCGCTGTATGTAAATGCTGTAATACATATATACATATATATATATATTTATATTTTGAATATATATAGTGCGTTAGCAAGTACCTAACGCACACGTAATAAAACTGCCTAGCGATCGTCTCGGCTATTGCAAAAGAGTGTTTGTTGCTTTGTGAATGGTTATGTGTTTAGACCCGTCAAGTTTCTCTACGCTTTCAGAGAAAGAATTTGTCCGTAGTACTTCTCAGTTTTAACGAAATTTTGATTCACAGCAAAACAATGAATGGTCCCTGAACGTAAAAGTTAAATATAATATAGATATGAGCCATGCTCTGTGAAAATATGGTTTAACGCATCTACGAAAAGTATCGACCCAGGTCAGCCTGCGCAGTCCGCGCAGGCTAACCTGGGCCGAAACTTTTCGCTGTTGGTCAATTTTCTGTATGTCCAAAAGTAGGTTGTTAAAAACTGGCTGTTATGGATTCATAATTATGTGATGGCTTGATAGGAATCGTGGATCACGGGGATGCATTAAGTCCCCTTTTTCCAGAGCACGACTCATGTACTACTGTATATGATGTAGTATTGTGCAATTTAAGCGTTTATTTTTACAAGTTATCACATGAAACAGATATATAAACCTTCACTGTAACCATATCTGCAATTTAACTCTTTACCAGACGACAAAATTTTGAATATGTGGCATTTTGAAGGCTTTTGCAGACTTATGGAATGGGGCTCAAATGATGGAATTTGTCTTTGAATGGTAAAAACATAATGAGAAAAGGCAACTGTAAGGCTGTTTCCAGTATTTTCTCGTCTTTCCGCCATTTTTTCTACGCCCGCTGCTTCTTCGTTTCATAACTGGTTAAAAAAAAAAACCTGGGTTTTTATTGTTGGAGTTCCAACAATTGTATTTCGAAACAGGTATATAAAAAGGAAGGGAAATTCATGATAAAGAACAAGGTTGAAATCAAGAACAATCGAAGGTAGTCACGGAAATTTTTCGACAAAGAAAATATTTGGCGGTCAAAGGAAACTGACTGGGAAACTTCCCTGTGTCTTCTATTCTTCTTTTTTTAAGTGAAACATTGAGGTTTCGAGAACAGTAAATCGATCTGTGTCCGGCAAAGAAATGAAATGTGCATGTCACCCCTTGTAATACAGCCGAGGGATTTGATCAACGGATCACCCGTGGTTTGCCGATGGACCTAGACAAGTAACCAGTCCAATAATGGTTTGCCGATGGACCTTGACAGGTAACCAGTCCAATCAACTATTCACTTGTATCAGGTTGTCTTGTCCTTGTATAGATTGGTTACCTCCTCTCATGTAGGCCATCGAGTATAATGTCAATATTATTATATTTGTCAAAAGGGAGCTTAATGCATCTTCATAATGCATAATACCAAGCAAGCCATCACATTATTATGCTTCAATAATAGCCACGTTTTTAAACAACCGACTTAACCATGAGGTAAACTGATCTTTTGCCATACAGAAAATTGACCAAAACGAAAAGTGTCGGTCCAGGTCAGCCTGCGCGGACTGCACAGGCTGATCTGGCTCGACACTTTTCACAGATGCATTAAGCCCCCTTTTCACCGAGCATGGCTCATTTGTACAACGGGACCACAGTCCATTTTGATTCTACTTGATTATACAAACCTGATTATAAGCCCTGTGATCTACTTTTGAAAATAAAATGTACTTTCCTACTTTATCCCGTAAACAGATTTACCTGACTTGGTTACACTTGCGTGCAAGTTCAGACTGCACAGAAGGTGCAGTCTGATCTTGGATCAACAGTTATCGCTCTTACCAGATAGTCTGCAAAAAAAAAGCCTTGTAATTGCAATATCCGCATGTTTTGTACTGACTGTGAATATTTTGTTTGTTTAGCAGGACAATGTTTAAAGATTTCGGCTTCATGAAAAACTATGATCAGTTACCGATCGTATGAATTCTACCGATTTACCTTATCATTCACCAACAGCTGATTGATTGGGCCGTAATACCTCAACTGTCTTCAATAACCCATCGATACAAAAGAACAAAACTTGTACTTTTAATATGAGAAGAGTGCTTCGAGAGAAAAGGAGAAATACCTTGTTACCAAGACCTACGTGCATTTTCCTGCGATGGTGTCCGTTTCGATTCTTTTGGCGTGAATTTTAAAAAAAAAAGGATATTAGCGATTATGGTTTTTGAGTCGCCTGATTGTGTTGCAAAAAGGCTGTCATTGTGATCATCCCGATCTTTGGGGTTAGCATGCCTTCGACCTTCTACTGCTTCCGACCCATTTCCGGTTTACAAGACGAAACGCATTTCCATATTACGGCGTTATCCTAAATGTTTCTATCGTACATTATTTATAGATGCTGAATTTTCTGTTACATCGAAGACGTCCTTCACATATCAAGTACATGTATTCAACGTCATAAGTACTAATTCTGTACTGCACTAGGCTACATGAACTTTCACATTGACGTCGAGAATGATTTGCATATTTGAATATCGTCTGGCATTTACGTCCTGTTTGAATACGCTCCAATCATTCGGCAAACCTTGGGTAATCATTTGATTATATCCCTCTGCAGTATCGTGCAGTATGATCATTCGGCAAACCTTGGGTGATCCTTTGAGTTAGATTCGTTGTCTGCACATGTCATATTCTTCGAAGATTTACCCGTTGTCTGCGCATGTCATATTCTTCGAAGATTGCACTGTCTGCTATGAGGCATCACTATCCTGCACAGGATAAATATTAATGCGCGGTGCATAAATCCAAATTCTGTCGCTAAAAAGTATCAAGAGGAATATGGCTATATAATATAATTATGTCTATGGAGAAATCAAGCTTGTTTTCCGCACCAATTTATTTAAAAATATAATAATTGTAAACGGGAAGAATAACTAAACATTGTTTACTGCAAATCTTTGAATACAGTGTCTAAAAATAGATGCCTAGTGGAAGAGAATGAGACTGACCTGTCTGCTATGACGCATCACTATCCTATACAGGATAAATAGTAATACGCGGTGCACATAACTTTAACTCTGCCGCTAAAATGTAGTAAGTGGGAAATAGCTATAAATGATACGTCTGCGGAGAAATCAAGCCTTTTTTTTTTTTTTTTTCGTTCCAAATTTTTTGAAAATATCATTTTCAAACTGGAAAAATATTTTTCAACAAAATACCATTGTTTACTGTAAATTCATGTTTAAAGTTTCCAGAAACCTGGATTTGTTCGGAGTTTTTTACAGATTTCAACAACAAAACAAAACAAAAATATCCCCAAGAGGATGAATTCAGAAATTTTTACGTTTAGTAAAGAGTAAAATAAAGAAAAGTAATGAGATTGATGGACCTACTTTTGGCATAGATGTATAAGAGGTGGCTTGTGACCTACTTCTTAGTATTAGTATTGAATGAATAAATTGTTGCAATTGGTCAATAATGTGGTCATATACTTTTTTGGGGGTCTTGCAGGCCTATTTATGACACTAATATTCCAGGACTGAATACCCTTTGGTAAAACTTCTTTGTTGTCCAATAAGAAGAGAACGATGAAAGGAAAGCACGCAAGCCAGTAATTGCCCCCTTTTCCTCATTATTTTGCATATTGTTGCATATTGTTGAAAAGTGAAAAATTTCAAATACATATATCTAATTTTTAAGATTATATGTTAATCTAACTCATAGTTGGAAATGAAGCAGTTATTGATAAAAATGGTGTGTCTAAAATAACGCGTAGACGGTGTATTAAAAATTAAAATACATTAATATGTTATAGGGCGACGCATAAAAAAAGTAAACTGCCAACTAGTAAATGAAACGGATCGTTCCCTATCAGATTCATTTGCTGTGGCGTGAATGAGCACCTAGGAGTATCCAAAGGGTAGTCGATATATTAGACAGGCCGAAGTACTAGACTGTAGTTACGAGCTCTGTCCTCAAATGGCAGAAAACATTGTTGGAGAAAAAGAGCAAACGATGTTCAAGGTCCTAAAACCCTTTACCTAACTATCCCGTCTTTTCACAATCCTGGAGGGAAAAGGCGTTTGAAAACATTATGGGAAAAGGATAAAATGCTGGTAATCAGAGTTTTCTCCTTTGCCCAGTGTTTTCTACTGTTTCAGAGACAATTTCTATCATTTGAACCACATTTATTCTGTCGTGTGCAAATTCTTTAACTTTGGACAAGCCTAAAATCTTGTCATCTAATAAATAGTTAGCCAAGAGCGTAGCAGCCTGTACGCAAAGACGCAGTTACATACACTTTGCCAGAGAAAAAGAGAGAAATCGTTACCAGAGGCCACCAAACAGCTTCTATAATTCAAAGATTTTCGAGGGGGGGGGGGGGGCACCAGATCCTCCTAGACACCTTCCCTCCCTTTTTCCCCCCCCCCCCCCCTTCCGGCTGTCTGGGCCACTTCACGTCTCGGGTTATAGATAGATATTTTATTGAAGTAACGTAAACTATACATAGTTTCTAGTTACACAATATGAAAATAATACAGTTTATACACAAGGTCATTCAAACAAACAAACAAACAAACAACAACACAAACAATCACACACACACACACACACACACAGAGAGAAAGGTAAATTCAAAAAGGAACAACAAATACGTCAATAGAAAAACAGAAAAATTATCTTAGAGAATTGGCGTTTGGAGAAAAAAATGTCGGAAGTGTAGCATAATTGACGAAAGTTATTCAAAGTACTCATAGAGTGGATTATCCATTTTCGAACGTTATTCTGCGCTTAAAGGCCTCTTTCAAAAACTTGGCTAAATTTATCAAAATTGTTTTATTACTGGATTTTAATAACTGAACTAATTTATACATGCTTGGTCTATTTGTATAGTATGGTCTAATATACTGATTACGTATGTCAGAATATGCCGGACAGATAAGAATAAAATGGAACTCGTCCTCAACTTCATTTTTATTACATTGATTACAAATTCTTTCATTATATTCGATTCGTTGAGAGCCGTATCTTCCCGTTTCTACTTTTAGAATATGAGAGGACAAACGTATTTTTGCAATAAATCTATATAAGTGTTTAGGTAAAAGTGTAATATAATCCTCTATGCAGAAAGTTTCTTTAATATCTTTATAGATCCTGGTAGACTGACTGTTATTAACACTATATGACCAATTTTGAATGAACATGTCGATAATTCGTCTTTTGAAGATTGAAGGGAACAATTTGAGATTAGCACTTGACTGTGCATTCCATATGTCAGAAAAACCTGTAGTATCTAGGATGGACTTAACATTCGATGCCCAGTTTTAAGACCATTATTACAATCAATTAATATAGCTTGGTATATTTGCCGTATAAGTATATTTTCAGATTTTAATATTTTACACCAATACTTAATTATTCGAACATTTCTGGAAATATAAAGCGGGTATCGTCCTAATTCCCCATAAAGATTTATTGTACACGTTGATTGTTTAACATTAAGTATATATCTCATGAATTTCAGATGGATCCTTTCTATTTGTTTACTTTTCAAAAACCAGTTATTTCGCATCCGTAATTCAAAGTAGATCCTACAAAGATATCAAAGAGCTGCAATAAAATTTTCACTTTAAAATCATATTTACTGGTATTTGCTATAAGAGTGTGAAGGGCTTTTAAGCCTTTTCCAGTAATGAAATCATTATTTAATATAAATGTGCCAGTATAATTAAAAAATGTTCCTAGATAATTAAAATCATTTACGACCTCTATATAACTACTGTACATGTACATGTATTATTAAAATGCCAGCGCTCGTTTTCTCTTAACAATCCTCTTTTCCTAAATACAACAATTTTGGTCTTCTTTACATTTACAGTTAATCCCCATTCATGACAATACAAGTTTAAACGATCCAAACTTTTCTGGAGATCCTCAGGACATTTCCCGAGGATAACCATATCGTCTGCAAATAAAAGTAGAATGAACATGATTTCATCAATTGTAATACCAGAATGAAAATCGTCTACTAAAAATAGCTCGAGATCTTCCAAAAATAGAGAATATAATAATGGGGAAATTACCTCCCCACCGACTCCACATTCGAAAAAGTCTGAATAATCATTACAGCTTCTAATATGTAGTTTAACTGCCGAATACATATTGCGTATTACTCTTAAAATTTTACCTTTAAGCCCTATGTTATATAATTTAAACCATAGTCCGTTTCGATAAACACTATCGAACGCCTTCTTTAAATCGATAAAGGCACAATAAAGTCTAGTTTTTCGATTTAAAACATGATGGATAACGGAATGAAGTACAAAAACGGCATCCGTAGTAGATCGGTTTTTACGAAATCCAAATTGAGTATCGCTCAGAATACCATTATTTTCAATCCAGTTGGAAATGCGATTATTTAATACGCCGGTAAAAATTTTGGAGAAACAAATACCTTTGATAAATTTGAGGGTACTTTATTTTGGGCTAGCTACGCCCCCTGTTAACCAATTATAATAAAATTATACACATACTGAGGCACATACTGAGTTTTTAAGTCTGTTCAGTAGATGGCTCTTGAAAACATGTTGGGAACGCAGGAATTGCGTTTCGCAAACATTTTCTCCTCGTAGGCCTATTTTCCTTTATCCACAACGTTTCTCCTACTTTTACTTCATGCTAATGATGGTATAGTTGATGGTATGGTGTTTTAAGCCGTTTTCAACATTATATCAGTTATTTCGCGGCGGCCAATGCACCTACACATGCTTTCTTGGAGTTTCTTGTACCAGTACTACACACAATATTCTTTGCAAGCCACTGGCTCCTTTCCCACATAACCATCGTCGAAACAATTGTCAGCGATGAGAGAGGAATAACTCCTGTCGCAACGACTATCATCAATCCACGGAAAGAAATTGTCCTAGCCGGGGATCGAACCAGCGACCGATTGAGCTACATGGCGAACCCCTGTTCTCAAGTCCTGTACACTACCGACTGAGCTACCGGAGTTCGGCTTGACTACATGCGTCTAAAAATAACCTCTATTAATTATTTGAAAGGGTAGAGAACATTGTGGGAAAAGGAGAAAAATACCGGTTAGAAGCATTTCCCCCGTTTTCCCACAATGTTTGCAAAATCCTTCTAATTAACCCATTACCACACGGTAATATTCTAAATGGACGTATCCAAATTGAAAACATTCGCAGATGACAAAATAAATGCACTGAAAATTTGAAAATTGTCTTTGGAAGGACAGTAAACATTGTGGAAAAAGGATGAAATGCTGGTTACCAGCATTTTCTCCTTTTCCCACAATGTTTTCAAATGCCCTCTCCAACAAGGTCGTTAAGAGGCGGCATTGTGTGGTAAAGGGTTAAAGGTCGTAAAAACTCGTTATAATTTGGTAATGGTTTAAGGAAGTGTCTTTCGTCAGGGTCTCGTCAGCTTTGGACTTAAATTTCAGGAAGTTAATAATAGTAAGTAAAAAGATGTAGCTGACACATATTTTTCACGAAAACAGATACCCCGGGTTTATAATATCTCATGTTCAAAGTTTTTGGGGAATTTGTCAAAATTCAACGCATTGTTGAACTCCTCTCTCTCTCTCTCTCTCTCTCTCTCTCTCTCTCTCATTCGACAGGAGCAAATAGGCTAAGCGTCATCTTCACAGAAATTTGAGAAGGCTATTTATGTTAAAGCTTACTAAATCATGGATGGATACCCAAACGTCCATGCACCTGTACTGACTCATGCAGAGGCCATCCTTGTAGAACTAATTAATACGGAGGTCAGTGTCCACCACCACCCCAAATGGCTCAAGTGGCAAAGTATGAGGTTCGTAAACTGCAAATCTCGGGCCACTTGAGGGTGCCGGTTCGATTTCCACGGCTGGCCATCTAAGATTTATAAATTAATATTCATAGAAGGGCTAATGTCCACTTTTTCTAAATCATAGAGGGGTTAATGTTGACTCTTACTAAATCATGGAGGTGTTAATGTGTTAATGTCGACTTAAATCGACTTTTACTGAGTCATTGGAGAGGTCATCAGACCTCTCCAACAGTGGTGAGTTTAAAAGGCAGACTGCCACAGAAATCGCTGTCTAAATCCATTTGTTTTTGCGAAATTGTTCTGATACACAGTCTATTTTGTCATGGTTTTATAAACAAAGCGAAATCAAAAAACTGAAATAGGAAATAAACGTTTTTTTTTTTTAATATGACGGATTTCCAAAAAGATTTATTATACTATATTAATTGTAAATGATCTCTCCAATAATTTCATTTTTTTCACTAAACAAATAAATCTAAGCAAAGAGAAAAAAAAAATCGTTAAAAAAGGAGAAAGAACACCGCGGGGAAAAGATCACGTGACTTGATTCTATATGGAGAATTCGTACCCTGGAGAACTCGTACCCTAATATCAACAGCACGAGTTCTCTGGAGAACTCGTACCCCACAAATAAATATAAATAGGTTGATTAGTATGTTTTCAAGTGCTATTTTTCAAAACTGACTAGACTCTTGCATTTTCTCAGTTTTATACAAAAATTCTATGGATTTATAACGATATAGATTTGATGAAATAACACACAAGAGTTGCCTCTATTATGCGGGATTGCGAGAATCCCGCGAAAACCAATTTATGAGCGGAAAAAAAAGTCGTGCCTCTTCGCCCTACGCACCGCACACCTCAAAAGAGTCTGTGGTCCTTTGGTTTTGGGCGGATTGCGCAGGCTGACATGGTCGATACTTTTTGCAGATGCGTTAAGTACCCTTTTCTCAGAGCATGGCTCATTTATCTACTTTCTTAAATTTTTAACGTTTAGACTGACAACCTCTTTATTTTACATGTCTGCAGCAGACAACTTTTCAAAACATTGTGGGAAGAGGAGAAGCTGCTAGTCACTACAGTTTCTCCCTTTGTCACAATGGTTTCCATGGCATCAAAGCACCATCTTCCACATTAATTATCAAAGTTTGAATTGTCGTCTGCATGCTTTTTCTGTTTGGGACAGTCCAAAAATTGCTCTTTGATAAAGGATTAAAAAATGTTACATTCATTTTAACATGTCTGGTACTAGTATTATGTATAGGCCACGTTTATTTATTGTCATCAGGTAAGATTCTTGCCTATTCAATGGAATTAGCATATTGTATCAAATTTTAATTGAACGATTTCTCCTTTCCAAAAATATTTTGGCTTATCTGAGCACACACAGCAAACATTCATTAGAGGTTTGTTCCTTTTAAAAATGAGCCAAATGGGTCATCATCTTCTGTTTTGTGTCCTTGAATTTTGAAAAAATATGCATTTCTGAGCATGTTAATAGCATATGGCCTACAATTCCTAGAATATTATAACAATGTGGAACATGCACTGTTTTGTGCCTTTACACCAGCAAAATTGAAAAAAAAAGAAAAGATGTTTTTTCTCATTCATTTAATTCCTAACTTGTTTGTTTACATCTACCAAAGTGTATTGAAATCAAAAGCCAATAAACTATTTGAAAACATTGATGCCGACCTCTCCTGGCTTCTTTTTTAAAGAAGCCAACTTGTAGAGGGGACAGTGTTCACCTTTACATGCTCAGGTAGGCCATAATGTCATAATGTACTGAATCATGGTTCCAGGTGTTAATGTCGAGTTTACTAAACTCATAGAGGGGGTATGTCCGCGTTTTTCTTTTTTTTTTTAGCTAAATCATAAATCTAGGTGCTTGTCTCACAGGCGTTCGTTTTGTGACGAACTTCGCCATCTATATATAATGTAATATTTATGTTTATGTTACATTATATATATGGCGAATTTCGTTTTGTAAAAGAACGTCTGTGGCTAGTCTAATGTCAACCTTTACTAAATCGTACATGGCTAATCGGTGTCTATCTAGATCTATACTAAATCATACACTCTCCTATTATTGTCCAATTATTATTATAGTAACTAAATCATACAGAGGCTTACGTCCATCTAAAGTTACTCTATTTACCGACTTTTAAAAAATTAACGACCAAGAAAAAAAAAAGGCAGTGGCTAGAGGTACGGCACCGTATCTCTAGCCTATATTAAAGAAATGGCTAGAGATACGGTACCGTACCTCTAGCCCCGGAGTCTAAAGATACGTTACCGTACCTTTAGACATTCTTATGATATAGGCTAGAGGTACGGTATTTTTTAGATACATGTAAAAAATTAGAATTTACTTCAGTTTTGATTATTATCTTTTTAGTATGACATTGTATTAATTGACTGATATCAAAGGACAGAAATGCATCAAGTTGCAGCGTGCGAGTAAAATACCGTACCGTGACTATATCATAGTCATTCTTATGATATAGGCTGGAGATACAAGTTATAAATTTACTTCAGTTTTGATTATTATCGTTTTTAGTATGACTTTGTATTAATTGATTGATATCAAAGGACAGAAACTCATCAATTTGCAGCCTGCGAGTTCGCACTGATGAGTGAAAATAATCATTGCGTTGATTGTTAGGTGAACTTGATTTCTTAACCCTTTCCCAATAGACGAATTTTACACTCTTCCAAACTCAAGGAATTTGTAAACAATTTAAAGTTTGATGAATTGGTGGAAGGTTATCCAAAAGGGTAGAAAATACTGTTGGAAAATGGAAAAATGCTCGTAACGAGCAATTTGTCTTCTTCCCACATTGTTTTCAAAGGGCTTGTACTGCAGACACCTACATAACAAGGGCTTATTTGGGAAAAGGTTAAGATTTACACGGATGCGGGAACAATAAATACGGCTTTATCGAGGTCGATTACTACTTTTATGCCGCTAAATCACACAATAGACATAGTTTCCAGCAAGCAGCAACGAGCTCGAGGAGGTATGACTAGGTATTGTCATATCTCTCTCACCGCTTTCCATTGTTTCGACAAAGCATCCAGTGGCATAAAAAAGAATAATGTGCCGAGTACTGGTTATAAGAACTCCAGAAAAACATGATTAGGTGCACTGGCCGACGCGATATTACTGAAATACTGTTGAAAACAGCGTTAAACACAATTTATTCAATCAAATTCCAAAGGTCATTTACAACCATGTGTATTGAGAACAGGATCCACGGCTCGGCCAATATTCTTTCAGAGGACTGATCAATATCCATTGGTTCGACAATATTTATGTGGAAAAGCAGCAGGTGGCTTGGAAAGATATTGTGTGGAGTACTGGATAAAAGAACTCCAGGAAAGCATGGATGGGTGCACTGGCCGCCGCGATATAACTGAAATACTGTTGAAAAAGGCGTTTAACACCATTCATTCAATCAAGCAACCATTCTTTTTTTAACCATTTTTTTAATTAACATTTGAAGCAACATAAGAGAATTATAAAGTGTGAAACAAATGAAATGGTCAGCTGCACAGTACCTGCGCTGGACCTGGTGGAAAATTTACATATATACATGTATATAGTAGTGTAATGTTTTGGTTATTCACAGCATAACACGAATGCTTCATTTTTCTAATGACCATGTGGAAAAGGACTGTTGAACACAATGAGGAAAATGAGAAAATGCCGGTAACCAGCGTTTTTTCGCTTTCCTTTAATGTTATCAACCCTATGAAAGGCATATTTCATGTTATGATTAACAATTATAGACTTGTACTGCAGACACGTGCAAAAAATTAATTGTTTGGGAAAGAGTTAATTTGTCTTCTGCAAATGCTTTCAAACTAGACCACAGTACAATTTTATCTTTTGTTAAAGATTTAATTCTTTAATCAATGATAAATCTGTAGACTGATCTTAATTGATAGGATTTGCAGACGACAAAGTAAAGGTGACTCAGACACTGCAACATGTTTTTGACATGGTAGAAATCACTGTAGGAAACGGAGAAAATGCCGGTTATCGGTAATTTCTCCATTTCCCTCAATGAGTTCATAATCCTACATTCGAAAACTTGTGATTGTTTGGTGAATAGTTAATATTTAGGTACATGACAAATCTTTGGGCTAATTTCAGCCCACTGAACTTGGTAATGTTAACGATGGTACATGTAGCAATTTTAAGTTCTTATTCCATTTATTATCACTTAAGAATCAGACTCGGCACGACATGGTTGACAGAACCAGTATTTGGTCCTCGGCTTAGCACAGATACTAGCACAATGAAAATGATACCACAGCATACATCTATCACAACTAACAGAACGCGTTTCCAGCTCGTCAGTGCACACATTACATGTCCATTCTTGTTGTCTTCTGATATTGATAGTCTGCTGCAGTGACTTCCATGCATCGCCCGTGAAATAATTCTTTACCAAGTCTAATTCCACTTCTTTCACGGATAACGGAATGTTTTCAGGAGTAACTTCTACGTCTTCTTCCTGTATTTCGTATTCTTCAGACATGCATTTTTCAACAACACGCTTTTCTACGAACCATGATAGCATTAACAACTTCTTTTGGCTTTCGTTCATACGTTCAAATGCTACACATTTGGATCTCTGCAGTCTTAGTCTCTTTTTTGGCAATCCTATAACTGTGAGTTCTGATCCTTTCGGCCTGCCGCGTTTCTGAATCTTAGGGGGTAGAGTAATATCAGAAATGTCGACTTCATCTCTCAGGTTTTCAGGAACTATGGTCGGTTCTCGTAGTAAGTCTTCAGATTGAACATCATCGACATTTACGCATTCTGGCTCTTGCCGTTGCGTACCATTAGAAAGCAGAAGAAGAAGGTTAGCAGCATCTGACGTTTCATTCAGTGAGTGTAGACCGTGGTTGTTGTCAACATTTTCTATGTCGACAGGTGACGTTTCATTCAGTGAATCTGGACCGTGATTGTTGTCAACATTTTCTATGACGACAGGTGAGAGAATATCTCGACTTTGTACTTGGTCAGCTAACTGTGCAACGGTAGCAGGAGAATCTGCATGCAAACTGTCATCACTCGAGTCATTTGTACCGATGTCGTCAGTAGTCTGTGCCGCTGCGGAGCTTCCCTTTTTACGGCTTTCAGTTATATCAATTCCACTGGTTTCAATTGTGTTAATAAGCACATTTTGTCCGTTTTCCCAGGCTGTAAGAATGCTTGAAGTTGATTGATTTTAACATCGAAACTGGAACCAGTGTTCTCTGCTGACGACAATATAAATGTGACTGAAAAACTGAAATTTGTTTTAGGAAGCGTGGAAAATATTTGGGAAAAAGGAGAAAATGCTGGTTACCTCTTTTTCCTCTAATGTTTTCAAAAGGCTTCTTTTTCAAGGTCGTTAAAAGTAGGGATTATGTGGTAAAGAATTAATTAATAAGTTAAATGGATGGATGGTAGACAGACAGACAGACAGACAGACAGATAAATAGATAGATAACCTTTGTTCTCTCACTCCTGTCCCTCTGGCTTTGAAATTCTTGCCGCCATGAATACAGTACATTGATATCTCGTAATACTTTATTCTTTCGTTTAATTTTTTTTGTATGCGCGGCTGGGCTTTTTGTACACACCTAGAATCCCTCTTGTAAAACTGCACACTTTCTGCACTTTGATAGCGCTCTATTGCGCTTTCAAATGTTTGAAAATCTTCAAATTTCTGCCCGACGTGAATACTATGAGCCATTTTGACCGTATGATACAAAACTGGCTAGAAAGTGCTTTCAGAAAATGTTCCGTGATTGAGTAATAGAATAATTGTGTTGTTTTCCATAATCGATTAAAGAACAACAAAAGTTAAAATAATGTTAGATCTTTTTGCGGGGAGTGCGAGTAATTAGTAAATTAAACAATGCCATCATTCCCCTTCTGTGTTATAGCGGCATAAACGTAATAATTAATCGACCTCGTTATTTTAAAGCTGTGTTTGTCGTTCGCGCATCCGCATACATCTTAAGCAATTAAGTTCACTTAACTAATCTACGCAATTATTATTTTCGCGCATCGAGACAAACTCGCACACTGCGACGAGTTACTGTCCTTTGATGTCGAGATTGATACTGAAGCAAATTTATCATTTCGAGCTTACATTTATCTAAAAAAATACCGTACCTCTAGCCTATATCATAAGAATGTCTAAAGGTACGGTACCGTATCTTTAGACTCCGGGGCTAGAGGTACGGTACCGTATCTCTAGCCATTTCTTTAATATAGGCTAGAGGTACGGTACCGTATCTCTAGCCACTACAAAAAAAAAAAAAAAAAGCCTATGAACACATTGAGAATAGATGGGAAAATGCAGGTAGCCAGCAAATTCTACTTTTTCAACAATGTTATCTACCCTATGAATTAGAAAATTAATGATTTGAATAACAATTTATCTGCCGTGTGCAAATGCTTTTCAATTTATACAGGGCTACATAACATTGCCATTTGGTAAAGAATTTAAGTCATTCAGAAATAATATCCGCCTTTACTAAACCGTATATCTGTGCATTATGGCTAATGCAGACCTTTATATAATCTTATACTAAATGGCTGACGTCTAACTTTATACTTTTACAGAGCTAATAAAATCTATCTCTCTTTTCCCAATCTGAGAGCATCCCATTCCATTTCGTACATTTGTTCATTTTCTATGATTACAACCCCGTAGTTTCCGTTGGGGTCATTTAAGTGTCAACAAAATCGACCTAGATTTCTCCATTTCATAACATCGCCATGTAACCAGCTCAAGTTCAAGTTCACGTATCATGGCGTTGGCCGTTCAAGGAAAAACTATCTAACTGTTTTCGAATCTCCATATCGTAGGGTACTCTTTCAAAGTTTCAGTTCTGCAAAATATGGCTACTCGGATGCTGCGGCACGGTTTAAAGTTAGACACTTCAGGCAGAAATAGGAAAGGTAAAGTAGAATAAACCTGGATCAGCCAACCCAAGTGATCTGTCTAGTGACTTAACTAATCTGAGTTTTGCAGTTGATAAAGTAAAAGTTTTACTTAACATTTAGGGATATTATTTGGTGGGAACCCCGCTGCTGCATTCCGAAGATATCTATTTTAGTTTTCTTACTGAAAAAAAAAAGAAAGATCCGTTTGATTTGTTACAAAAATCTCGACAGAACTTGAGGTCAGACTGACATATTTTTTTTTGGCTAAATCTCTACCAACCTACAAAAATTAACTTGACCAAGTTTGAGGCAATTGCAGATAGTATGGATCTATATATGTAAATCTGGTTAAGTTGAAAGCATTTGCAGACAACAAATTTTATGTATATCTAATTTGAACTGATAAAAATGTCTATCATAGGGTAGAAATTATTGTGAGAAATGGAGAAAAAGCTGGTTACCATATTTTCTCCTTTTCCTTCAATGATTTCAAGAGCCTTCCCCATCATCATTTAAATTTGGCAACATATTGTAAAGGGTTAAGCCAGATAAAAAAAAAAAAATTCCACAGCAAGAAGCAAAATTTAAGCTCCAGGAAAGTTACTTCAGTTTATTATACCTTTTACTATATATTATATTAATAAAATTTAAAAAAAAAAAAAATGTTGCTGTTATTTGCAATTTATTTCTAACATTGTAAAACAATAAAAACAAAAATGTTAACTTTTTATCACATGACAAGATTTTAGACATGTCTGTTTTAAAAGGATTTGCAGATGACATCTCAGAAATGGTTGAAATGCTAAGATTTGTTCTTTGAAGGGTAGAAAACATTATGAAATAAAGGAGAAAATGCTGGTTACCAGCATTTTGTCCCTTTCTCACAATGTTTTCAAAAACTGTTTCCCATAAGGTCGTTATTATGGGGCTGTCTCACTCTGATAAGAGGTGAAAAGTTTACGAATAGCGGACAAATATCATGACGTTACATTTTGACTGATCAATCAGAAACCAAGCAGAGAGTCTTCTCAGAGGTTATGACATATACCATATAAAAGACCATACTGGACACTGTGTAGATACAGATATTTTATCCATTGTGTCCGATTTCATGGGCATGTTTTTGAGCCGTGAAATTTATATGTAAATAATAAGTGCAGAGCAAAAACATTTAACCCTTTACCAGACGACAAAATTTTAGCCTTGTCCAAATTGAAAGCATTTGCAGACAACAATTTTGATGTGGCTCAAATGGTGCAACTTTTCTTAGATAGGGTAGAAAACATTGTGGGAAAAGGAGAAAATGCTGGTTACCAGCATTTTCTCCTTTTCCCACAATGTTTTTAAAAGGCTTCTTTCCCAGGGGCGTCAAAAGGCGGCATTGTACGGTAAAGGGTTAAATACAAATAGGTCCCTTTAACCCTTTACCAAACAAGCCCGAGTTTTCATGACCCTGTGAAAGAAGGTATTTGAAAACATTAGGGAAAAAGGAGAAAATGCTGGTAACCAGCATTTTCTCCTTTTTCCACAATGTTTTCTTCCCAATCAGAATAGGTCCCTTTAACCCTTTGCCAAACAAACCCAAATTTTCATGACCCTGTGAAAGAAGGTATTTGAAAACATTAGGGGAAAAGGAAAAAATGTTGGTAACCAGCATTTTCTCCTTTTTTCACTAAGTTTTCTTCCTAATCAGAATAGGTCCCTTTAACCCTTTGCCAAACAAGCCCGAGTTTTCATGACCCTGTGAAAGAAGGTATTTGAAAACATTAGGGAAAAGGAGAAAATGCTGGTAACCAGCATTTTCTCCTTTTTCCACTAAGTTTTCTTCCCAGTCAGAAGGCTAAAGCTCACTTGCTCTAATTTTGAATTTGTCCCCAGCTGATGTTTTGAATATGAAAGAGTCTGAATTTTGTCATTTGGGAAAGGGTAAGACTCTCCCTTTTTATTTTCAGTGATTTTACATAACAGTAGACGCTATTTTGCATTCATCACAGATGAAGTGGACGGAAAACTTGTCACTCCAAAAGAGGTCTGTATACTACTAACCTTTGCATCAAATGTCAGAATCTAGACTCATCCCAAATCAAAGCATTTGAATACAGAAAATTAAATATGGCAAAAATTGTTGAATGTTTGGTGGCAGATGATACAGTTGGACACCATGTCGTACATGTATGAGTTTATAGAGGGCAAACCTGTATTATCCTTTTGCCCGACAACAGAATTTCAGACTGTTCCAAAATAAAAACATTAATTTTGCAGACGAAAAAGTAACGGTGGCCAAACTGTCAAAGTTTGCCCTTGACAGGGTAGAAAACATTGTGGGAAAGGGAGAAAATGCTGGTCACCAGCCTTTTCTCCTTTTTCCCACCATGTTTTCAAAAGCTTTCCTGCTTGAGGTTGATAAAAGTCAGGATTGTTTGATAAAAGGGTTAAAGTCAAGTCAACTTTATTTGCCATTCAGCAAACAAATATGCCATTGGCCATTTACAAGAAAAAATGGATTTATGGTAACAGAACATACATGACTATAGTGTACATATAGATACATATGATAATAAACAAAGGGACAATGTGGCTGTGTCCTCACCAACTGAAATCTGGAGTCACAGGTGTCCCTGCTAGAATTTTGGTGTCATCATATACTTGACACTTTTAGGTTCCTTCATGTAAATTAACAATAATATGGGAAAGGAAGCAAAGCTGTCAGTCAAAAATTGCTCCTCTGCCCTCTGTTACTCAGGCTGTCAGTTGTTCAAAAAGATATTAATCCGTTATAACAATATCTAAAGTTTCAACAACCCTAATTATTAGTAATAGGACAGGTTTTTGAAAACATTGGGGGAAGTGCATATTCGTCCATTTTCACAATGTTTTCTGACCTTCCAAAGATAAATTTCATCGTGTAACCCTTTACCGCACAATCCCGACTTTAAACGACACTGCAGACAAAGCCTTTTGAAAACATTGTTGGAAAAGGAGAAAATGCTGGTAACCAGCATTTTTTCCTTTTCCCACAATGTTTTCTATCCTACCAAAATAAGAAATTATCAATTTAGCAATTTAGCAATATTTAAATTGTTGTCTGCAAATGCTTTCAATTTAGTCCAGTCCAAAATTTTGTCATTTGGTAAAGAGCTAAGCCACATTGAGCTCATCATCTGTCAATGTTTTCAGTTTGAGAAGGGCTAGAATCTTACTACATGTATATGAGTGCTGCTCTGTGAAAAGGGGGTCTAATGCTTCTCAGTGATCCACTGTACCAAGCAAGTCATCACATGATTATGGATCCATAAAATCTAGTTTGTCTAACAACCAGCTAAATCATGAGGTAGAATTGTCCTTAGACATGCAGAAAATTCACAAATAGCAAAAAGTTTCGACCCATGTCAGCCTACATAGATTGAGCAGGCTGACAGAGTTGATGCTTTTTTGCAGATGCATCAGTATCCCTTTTCACAGGGCATGGCTCATATATATTTGCAAAAAAAAAATTGTATTAGAAATGCTGTCTTTGCAAATACATTTTGCCAACATGGTAACCCATGACTGCTACCACAGTGTTATTCATGTTCACCTCTAATATATGTTTCAGATCAAAAAGTACTTAGATAAATATGTAGTGGGGCAGGAATCGGCCAAGATAGCTCTTGCCACAGGTACCTATCAGCATTACAAACGGACCATGCAACATACACTTCAGCCACCAAAAGCCAAAAACATGAAGATATTTGCATCTCCAAGTAAGTGCTCCCATTATCTCATAGTGAACTGCAGGTAGGGTTGGTTGTGTGGATCAAGATCAGATGGCAAACCTACAAACAAAATCTGCAACACACAAGTTTCAAAATTTCACTGTAAATTAACACAGGATTGTTTGATGGAGGGTAATACATGAATGCCTGTAAAATTACATCGTGGCGCAAGAAGATATTGCTCATTGCTTACAAGCAATATCTCTGTCTGTGATTAACCTGTTACCATACAATCCCAAGTTTTTACTTCCCTGAAAAATTTTTGATAAGTCTTTTGAAAACATATTTGGGAAACTAGCAGTTTCTCTTTTTCCCACAATGTTTTCTATCCTTTTGAAAGAAAAATTCCATCATTTGAGCCAATATTTTGTCTACAAAAGCTTTCAAAATGGACAAGTGTAAAATTTCATTGCCTGGTAAAGAGTTAATCCTTTACCACACAATGTCAGTTTCAACGACCTGGAGGAAGAAGCTCAGTGTTTTGAAAACATTGTGGGAAAACATTGTGGGAAAAGGGGAAATTGCTGGTAACCAGCATTTTCTCCTTTTCACTCAATGTTTTCTACCCTATCAAAGAAAAATTGCTTCATTTGAAGGTCTAAAATTTTTTGTGTGGTAAAGGGTTAAGTTGGCAGAGGATGTCAGCTGCTGAACAAAATAAGCCATCTCTAGGTGGTAAAGTTTAACCCTTTACCACACAATCCTTAGTGTTAAGGACCTTTTCATTTGGTAAAGGGGTAATCAGCCTATTTCATGTACAGATCAGATAACTGTATATATGGTTACGAATATATGATGTTTAATATCAAGAATGTTATTCCAATTATATTACTATTACAGTTCACTTATTTGTGTGTGTCACCAGTACCAGGCTAGGGCTTTGATGTTCTTTTGCAAGGAAACTGCTGTGAAATGCTTCCAGTCATGATAAAACCCCAGGATTTCTGAATAGAAATCTTTGACCCATACAACTGAGCAAAGCAGGACCCCTAAAATAATTGATAGTGTACTGTATTTGTCTGTGACTACATGGACTTTATTTGTCATTAGGTAGCAGAAAGCATGCTTTATCCCATGTGAAGAATCATCCTGACTTACAGGGTAGTTTTGATGGAGAGAAGGACGTAGATATAGAGCCGGGTCCATCCCCTGAAGTGTCTCAGGCAGACCACAGAAATGTAAAACTCAGGAAAAGTAACATACTGATGATAGGACCCACCGGGTCAGGTAGCTTTTTTTTTTTCATTTACATGCAAAGTGTACTAAGCAAAAAGCTAGGTGTTTTTTTGACTGTGTAGATCAAGATCGAACTGAGCAGGACATACTGTACAGTCTGATCTTTGATCCTCCCTGTCGTACAGTTGTGAGGAAGCTTTTTATCAGACTGAAAATTTTCATTTTAATTGTTTTTGGTGATGTGTACTCTTTACCAAACAACAAAATTTTAGACTTGTCCAAATTGAAAGCATTTCATACATATTAAATTTGATTCAAGTACATATTGCAATTTGTTTTTGGAAGGGTAGAAAACATAGAGGAAAAGGAGAAAATGCTGGTTACCAGCATTTTCTCCTTTTTCCACAATGTTTTCAAAAGTCTCTTTATTAGGTTTGTTAAAACTGGAGATTCCTTGGCAGCGGAAGGACACACATTTACTGCACCATTTACCATTCCAAAACAATTTAACACGCCCTTACAATAAATAATTTTAGAAATTTAGAAAACAGTAGGGGAAAATGTTGTTTGCATTATAATAAACAAAATTAATGCTCCCTTACCAGACATTGTTTTCCATTACACCCCTAAATGGGATTATTTCTCTAGGAACTCCTTACCACACAACCAGGTTTTGTACTTGTCCAGATTAACCCTTTCCCAAACAAGCCCTGGTTTTCACGTGTCTGCAGTACAAGTCTTTTGAAAACACTGAGGGAAAAGGAGAAATTGCTCGTAACGAGCAATTTCTCCTTTTCCCACAGTATTTTCTAGCCTTTTTGAGACCTTTCTGCCATTTTCATCGAATTTGAAATTGTCGTCTGCAAACTCTTTCAATTTGGACCAGTCCAAAATTTGTCGTTTGGGAAAGGGTTAAAGGTATTTGCAGCTGGCAGATAAAATACAGTGCAAGTGAGAGGATTTGTATTTGAAAGGGTATATAATAGTATGGGAACAGGTGAAAATGCTTATTGCAGTGATTAAACCTTTACTGAATCTTACCCACTTGAGTTCACTCTGAGGAAGAAGGCTTTTGTAAACATTGTCCCGTAGTGTTTTCTTCCATTTCAGAGAACCAACCCTTTACCAAACAATCATGATTTAAACCGACCCTGAAAAAGAAAGCTTTTGAAAATATTATGGGAAAAGGAGAAAATGCTGATTATCACCATTTTCTTTTTTTTCCCTAAATGTTTCCTACTCCTCCTAAAACAAATTTCAATGTTTGAGCCACATTTATTTTGTCGTCTTCAAAGGCTTTCAATTTGGACTAGTCTAAAATTTTGTTGTTTGGTAAAGAGTTAAGATTATCTATACAAATTTCAAATCTGTTCTCTGCAGTTTGAACTTTTATGT
The DNA here is from genome assembly GCA_945859785.2 of Tridacna gigas. Classification (NCBI taxonomy): domain Eukaryota; kingdom Metazoa; phylum Mollusca; class Bivalvia; order Cardiida; family Cardiidae; genus Tridacna; species Tridacna gigas. The sequence continues at coordinate 38,305,685 of OX244029.2, forward strand.
TGGAAGAGTCTAAGGTTCATCCCCTTTTGAAGAGTTACCATAACTAACTGAGTCTGTTTTGTTTCTTGTGCCAGGCAAAACCTACCTTGTATCAACTCTGGCACAGTATCTCAATGTTCCATTCTTGGAGTTCGACTGTACCACACTCACGGCAACAGGATATGAAGGGGAGAATGTAGAAACTATTTTTGTTCGTCTGCTGCAGAAAGCAAACAATAATGTCCGGCGATGTCAGCATGGTACGTACAATAAATACAGGATACTGGTTTTGTATCGATGTATGATCTATATATAGTTTCACTAAGTGAACACAAAATTTTATGATTGCCACAGTTTCTCTGTCAGTTGTGAAGATACTGAAGGTTGGTTGGTGTTAATGAAGAAAGACACAACTAAAATGAAATTATTTCTTGATTTTACGTGAGAACAGTTTTCTTTTTCTTACTCTATACTAAAAATTGACAAAAGTGATAATTCAAACATTCTTCTTTGTATATCCATGGGACAGGGATAAGAAAAGGAGAAAATGCTGATTACCCACAATGTGGCCTACTCATTCTTAGACAGTTCCCACCCTTTTAGCAACATTTAATATGTCAGCTGCAATTGCTTTAGTTTTGGCCAAGTGAAGAATTTTGTTGTTGTAAAGGGTTATGCAATGTCAGTAATATTTCCCTTGAAAATACCCCATTTTGAGTGTAACCACACATACATGTATAGGTTTAAACTATTGTCTTCTCTGTCAAAGCACTGAGGGTGTTGGGTCTTTCAGCGCCAAATATATAAGCTCAGCTTCTATGCTGGTTACCAGTATTTTCTCCTTTCCCCATAATGTTTTTGATCATTCCAAACAAAAAATTCAATTTCTGAGCCCCATATATTTTGTTGTCTTTAGATGCTTTCAATTTGGACTGCCCAGAAGTTTTGTCATTTGATGAAGAGTTGAAGTTAATTGCTTTTGCAGGAATAGTATATCTTGATGAAGTAGACAAGTTAGTGAAATCAAGGATGATACAAGGTAAAGATGTGGGTGGAGAGGCTGTGCAGCAGGGGTTGTTAAAAGTGCTCGAGGGTACAATAGTTAATGTGCAGGACCAGTTTGTAAAATTTTTACATAAGTCCATAGACACTTCTAATATACTATTTATTGCTTCTGGGGCATTCAGTGGCTTACATAAAGTGGTTGATAAACGCAAGAAGAAGGTAAGTTTCATTCTGGTGGAATCACTATGTAAATGCCTTCTGAAATAAGTTTTCTGTAACATTGTTGGAAAATAGAAAAAATCAACATAATTATAACTCTTTACCAGATGGCAAAATTAAACCCTTAATTAACCCTTTACCACATAGTCCACTTTTTAACGACCATGACAAAAAAGCCCTTGAAAACACTGTAGGAAAAAGAAAAAATGCTTGTTACCAGCATTTTCTCGCTTTCCAACTGTGTTTTCTTCCCTTTCAAAGACAAATCCCATCATTTGAGTCACACTTAAATTGTTTGCAAATGCTTTCAGTTGAAACCCTTAACTGTTACCATACAATCCTGACTTTTAAAAACACTGAGGAAGAAGCCTTTTGAAAACATTGTGGAGAAAGGAGAAAATGGTGGTAACCAGCGTTTTCTCCATTTCCCACAATGTTTTCTACCCCATCAAAGACAATCCCATCACTTAAGTCACATTTAAATTGTCTGCAAATGCTTTGAATTTTGACAAGTCAAAAATTTCTTGTTTGGTAGGGAGTTGAAGCCACTTTCACAACAATAGTTGCCTTTTTAGCCAGTGTTAATCTAGATTAGACTCCACAAAACATGCTGTCTGAGTTTTGATCTACACTGTTCACTTTGCAGAGGCATTTTTGGCAACCTTGTAATTGGAAATAGATGGGTCTGACTCCAAGAATGAAAGGTTCTGCTGGATTTATTTGGCTCCCAACATTTCTTTTTTTTTTTCTCCTGCTGTTTAAAACCTTTTTTCTCTGAGGTGTTAAAATGCATGATTGTTTCAGAAAGGGCTAATAAGGTTTGATATAAGAATTATTATGACACAGTGTTTTTTAAAAGAGTCTGCTTCAAGATGTCATCTGCAGGAAGCTATGAATGAAGGCTTCCCTTCTTTTGTATGTAATTGAAGTAGAATATAACTATTATCACATAACCTCCCTTGTGTAATAGAGCCATTAGGGCTTTTCTTATCTTATACATGTTTGATATCACAATTGTGTGATGTCATTTATCATTTTTTTTGTATTACATAGTGGTAAATAGGGTTTTTTATGGATGTTACTGCATGTGCATCTATACTTGGTTTTGCATCTTTTTATCTATAATTTGTGAAATATCATTATGTGATAAAAAGAATCTATCATTCATTGGCTTTTGAGATAAAATTTCTATTAAACTCATCAACAAAAAATGTTATTAAAGTCACCAAAGGCTGGCTTAATAGCATTTTTCCTAGTCTTGTTTAATAAAATTTTGTCGCAAATGCCAACTCATGTTGGATTCTATATAGCATATGAATGTGTCTGAAAATAAACTGAGACCAATTAATTTATTCTCTTCTGAAACAAATTTGCTGTTGATGACTTTGAAAACATCCTAATAAAATGTGAATTATCAATATGAATGAAGATTATTATAGATGAAATTAGCTGTCTGAAAACATAGTTTACAAGCAATTTCTACTTTTGTCTCAGTATTTTTAGAAAATGTCTGTGGCAAGTAAAAGATGTTGTCTGTAGACTTGTCCTACTGTAGAAGGTAATGTTCAAATAACTCTGTTTCAGCATGTTGGATTCGGAGCACCTGTGTTGGAACATGGAGACACTTCGCCGGTTGACTTGACAGATATCTTTTCTCAGTCAAACAATGATTTAAATAACCGACCTCATGAAAGAAAGTTGAAGGACATTCAAGAAGAGGACATCATAAGATACGGTTTCTTGCCAGAGTTTGTTGGCAGAATGCCAAGAATTGTTGTAACAGACCCCCTTAGTGAAGATGATTTAATTCAAATTCTAACAGAACCTAAGAATGCTCTTGTTAAACAGTACAAGTTGTTGTTTGCGATGAATAATGTAAGTGAATTTTTTGTGCAGTCGTATCTTCTACCTGTATTTAATTCCTACTATAAGTTTTAAGAGTTACCATCTGATTGGCTGAAATGTTCTGTCTCAGCTAATCAGATTGCTAGTCTTTGAAATTTTGATCAGATATTAATTTAGAGTGGTTGGTGAATATGACTCTTGTTACCCATGGAGAACTTTTTTTGGGGTATAATCTTTTTTTTTTCACTGAATCTTTGTTGTAGGTACTGGACCTTGCTGAGCTTTACTGATCTGGAATTCCTTGTCCAATGTTCTGTATCTATCATTCCACTTGTCATAACATCAATAATTGATTTGATAACAATATTTATGATAGAGCAATGGAGCTTCAGATGCCTGTGCTTATACGTGTACCATTTTAGAAAAGAACACTAACTCTTTACCAGATGACATGAATTTTAATCTCATCTACATTGAAAGCATTTGCATATAACAATTTGTTACTAGCATTTTCTTCTTTTCCCAAAATGTTTAAAGAGAGCCTACATGGTTTAAACACATGTTGTTTTTTTTTGTGTGTGTGTGTGAAAAGGGTAAATTGATTTCATCCCTTCCATCAGAAAATATTTAAGAGCTGTGAATGAATTTTTTTTTTTTTTTTTTTTTTCCAAGTTTTTGCCTCAAAATGCAAATTTGCTTCTGGTGATTTTCAAAAAATTGGTGTAAAACATCGTTAATTCAGGTTAAATTTAAGACTGCTGTCCATAAGTGGCAAAAGGAAAAATAATGTTTTGAGCATATTTTTCATTTGCTACATTGTTTTCAAAAGTGGCCAGCTGCAAGACAAGAAAACAAAATTGGTCGTGCGAAGTCCAGGCTGACCCGAGTCAAAATTTATTGCTTTTGGCCAATTATCTACATGTCAAAGGACCAGTCTACCACATGATTCAGTAGGTTGTTATACAAGATGGATTACATGGATCCATAATACTGTGATGACTTTCTTGGTATCATTCATCAGGGACATACTTGCTTGGTCATAATGCATGTGGAGATTTATTAAGCCCCCTTTTGCCAGAGCAATACACAAATATATGTGGGAGGTGAGAAATGAAACTGTGATCTTTTTCTTCACTACAATTTCAGTGTGATCTCCAATTTACAGAGGATGCTCTCAGAGCAGTTGCTCGAAAAGCATGTCAAAAGGGGACAGGAGCTCGAGGCCTTAAAGCAGAAATGGTATGTTATATAGTGTTGTATTAACCTTTTACCTGATGACAAAATTTTAGACATGTCAAAATTGAAAACATTAGCAGACAAAAACCTAAATGTGCTCCAAATGATAGAAATAAGGTTTAATCTATGAAAGGGTAAAGGAAAAAAAAAACATTGTGGGGGAAAAGGAGAAAATGTTGGTTACCAGCATTTTCCTTTCTCCACATTGTTTTCAAATGACCTTTTCCTTAACTCTTTCAAAAATGTAGACTTGTCCAAATGGAAATCATATGCAGATGACAATTTAAATGTGGCTCAAATGATGGAATTTGTCTTTTATATGGTAGAAAACATGGTGGGAAAAGGAGAAAATGCTGGTTACCAGCATTTTCTCCTTTTCCCACAATTTTTTCAATAGGCCTTTCTCTCGGGGTCCTTAAAATTCAGGATTGTGTGGTAAAGGGTTAATATGGTCATTTAAACGTAAAATAGTATGCTAAATAGTTAACTCTTGTAGTGATGATCAAATGAAATATATGTACTCTGTCAGTACATTGATATAGATATTGCAATTTAAAACCTTTTTACCAAACAAGCCCAAATTTAACAACTCTGGGGAAGAAGGCATCAGCATTTTCTCTCTTTTCCCACAATTTTAAAAGCTACGCTCCTGATGGTTTTTAACATACAGGACTCTTTGTAAAAGAGTTATCTTAACTTTATATAGCTGCTTAAGAGCAAGGTCCATTACACATGAATTTCGTACACATTTACCCTTATTTTCTCCCCTTCTCACAGCCTATTGTAGAACATTCTCACCGTCTTGTAAACACATGATGGTTGTCTAAACTTTATATGGCCCTCAAAGATTGAGCAAGACATTTTGTTCACTTCATAGCCTAGAGGGCACCCCCTGCCCTCAAGTTCAGTACTCACTTGAAGCCCAAGGTTATTTTTTGGAAATATTCTTTGGCAAGACAACTCAAAAGCCTAGCCTAGTATTGGTGAAATCTGGGACATAAGTTAATGTGCGAGCTTTTGCTGTGATATTACTATAATAAATAATATGAAAGACTGCATAAAACACTATTCAATCAATTAATTATTGACACCTTAATTTTGTACATGTTCGACGTGTTTCAGGAAAAATTACTCTACCCATCATTGTACGAGGTACCTGGGTCTGACATCTCGGCTGTGATTATCAACGAGGAATGCGTGTTGAAAAAAGATCTCCCAGTTTATAGGCGAGATTCTCGGGAGAACATGGACCTAAAGACTGTTAAACTTACAAATTGATGACCATTACAAAGGGCTAGAATCACAATAACTAGGCACCGCTCAAATGGCAGCCATTAGTCTCTCTGGGCATTAGTTTCTGGTCAATTGTGAAAGGATATATAGATGACAAATAAAATGTGGCGTAAATGATTTATCTTTGAAAGGGTAGAAAACACTGTGGGAAAGGGAGAAAATGCTGATTACGAGCATTTTCTCCTTTTTTCAGTATGTTTTCCCAAGATGTTCATCATCAGGGTTGTATAATCACGGGGTTGTGTGATAAAAAGATAAGATTGAAAGAGCAATCGTTAAACCCTATCAAAGATATGTGGAAGCAAAGCATGTGGAAAGATTTTGAAGAAATTATGTTTTTCTTTAACTCTTTTCCACACAATCCCAAGTTTTAACGACCCTGAGGAAGAACTCTTTTGAAAAATTGTGGGAAAAGGAGAAAATGCTGGTAACCAGCATTTTCTCCTTTTCCCACAATGTTTTCTACCCTATTAAAGACGTTCATGTCAAGTTCCATTATTTGAGCTACATGTAAGCTGTCATCTGCAATTGCTTTCAGTTTGGACAAGCCTACGTTTTTGTTATTTGGTAAAGAGTTAATATGTGGAACGGAATGAGTTTAAAGACCTTTAGGAAAAGGGCAATTGTTCACAACTGCCCATGTCTACTTTCCCTGAATTGTTTTAAGAGCAGTTCTTGTAGAGGCTATTTTTACAAACCATTCAAAATTCAGAACTAATTCTGATTTCTTTGGTTGGTCTTTAACACCGTTTTCGACATTATTTCACTTGTATCAGGCAGCCCTTGCACCTATCTATGCTTTCCTGCATTTTCTGCTACTAGTATGTTACAAAATAGCCACTGGCTGCATTCCCACGTAATCATTGTCAAAACAATGATCAGTGTCCTGTCCCAATGACTATCATCAATCCTTGGGAAAAAATTGACCAAGCTGGAGATTCCAACAGTCAACCCCCTGGTTTCAAGTCCTGTATGCTACTGATTGCATTACTGGGCTCAGCAAAAGTTATTCTGAATTGAAAGACCAGCCTTTGATTGGCTGGGACAGCAAAATCTTACAAGTACTCACAAATTGGATTTTCATGATAAACTTAAGATTTCACAATAGTAATACCAGAACTGACCTTGTGTGTCTGCAAAAGGTTGTTTTCATTCTAGAATGTCCATTTACCTTTAATCCTTTTTCAACCCAGAGAAGAAGTCTTTCGAAAACACTGTTGGAAAAGGAGAAAATGTTGGTAACCAGCTTTTTCTCGGTTTCCTGCAACATGTTCAACCCTTTTGAAGAGATATAACATCATTCTAGCCTCATATTTATTGTTGTCTGCAAATGCTTTCAGTTTTGACCAGTGTAAAATTTTGTGGCATGGTAAAGAGTTAAAGCTCCCAACATAAGTTGCTTTCGGGGCAAACAAGATCAGACTGCATAGTTCAGTTTTTCTATCTACATTGTTTGATAGTTTTTGAGATAGTGAAAGCCAAGCTGCCTTGAAATTGTGATATTAACTCTTTACCACACAACAAAATTTCATGCTGGTCCAAATTGAAAGGATTGGCAGATGACAAATCAAATGTTGCTCAAAAATTGAAATTTGTTTCAGGAAGAGTAGAAAACATTGTGGGAAAAGGAGAAAATGCTGGTTACCAGCATTTTCTCCTTTGCACACGTTTTCAAACGGTTTTTACTTCAGGGTCGTTATAAGTCGAGATTGTGTGGTAATTGTTTACCAGTAAGGTTATTTTCCTGCCTTGAAATTTCCACTTTTTTTCAGGGTTGTAGGGTAAAGCCACTGGAATTGAGCTACATGACCTTCTTTCTTTAACCTTTTACCACTCGGGGAATACAACTTTCAAAAACATTGTAGGAAGAGGAGAAAATGCTGGTTACCAGCATTTTCTCCTTTTCCCAAAATGTTGTGTACCCTTTCAAAGACAAATTCCGATATTTGAGTCAGGATTCATTTGTCGTCTGCAAATGCTTTCAGTTTGGGGGAAGTCAAAATCTTTGTTGTTTTGTAAAGAGTTACATGATTATTGTAACATATGACACCAAAAAAAACAACTTTTAGATGACAAAATTTTTATAGGTTATTCAAGTCTACACTCCTCTTCTTACCCTAATCCTTATCTGCTAAATAAGTAAAATGAAATTTTGAAGCCAACAAAAAACACCCAAACACTTCTGTTTCAAAGGTATTTTTTGGGGAAAGATTTCTCCTTATCCTACAGTACAGATCCCAGATGAGACCACACGTTCTGTGCAGTCTGATCTTGACCTCTACTATCAGCAAAAGGTTCTTGAGTCAGGCTTAGCAGCCTAGGGGTTAAAATTGTTTATATTTAATTATGTATGTATGTTCTTTTAAGTTTATGTTATTGCTTCTGTTCATGTGCAGGCACACTCACACTATATGTAAAAATTCTTTGTTAATTCATTTTATTTTTCAGCTCTTATGATATTTATGTTATACATTGCCTATGTTTATCTTTAATTCTCAATTAGCATTTTTTAAAGGAGAAATGTTTTTATAGCTTCACAGACTGAAGATCTGTAAGCGTGTGTCATTTTCCTAGTGTTTGTTGTGAGCCTGTTATTCCTTGCAGTTATTGTATAACTATTTTTCTGTTGAATGCATTACATGAAATTTCCGGATCAGATCAATTCAAAGATTTTGTCATTTTTAGCTCCACTGGCCAAAGGCCAGCGGGCTTATGTCATGGCCCAGTGTCCGTCGTGCGTCCGTGCGTTAACTTTTATTTCAAACATCTTCTTCTCTGAAACTACCCATCCAATTTTCATGAAACTGCACAGAAATGATCCTGCCATGGTCCTCTTCAGAATTTCTTGAAAGAATTTGATTCCTTCAAAAACTCTGGTTGCCATGGCAACAAAACTGAAAAATATTCGAAATCTTTAAAAATCTTCTTGTCTGAAACCGTAAGGCATAGGGCTACCAAATTTGGCATGTAGCTTTATGTAGTAGACCTCTACCAAGTTTCTTCAAATTATAGCCCTGGGGTCAAAATTGGCTCTGCCCCAGGGGTCAAAAGTTTTACTTAGGCTTATATAGAGAAAAATTTAAAAATCTTCCTGTACCTAGCCATAAGGCCTAGAGCTACCAAATTTTGCATGTAGCTATATCTAGTGGGCCTCTACCAAGCGGGCCAAAACTTTAGCCCTGGGGTCAAAATTGGCCCCACCACAGGGGTCACATGGTTTTACATGGGCTTACATAGTGACAACTTAAGAAATCTTCCTGTTTTGATTTTTTTTTTTTTTGAAATTAGCCTTGCATCAGGGGTCTTACGTTTTACAGAGGCTTCATATGGACAAAACTTGAAAATCACCTTATTTATAACCATACAGCATAGACTTGTATTATTTTGGCATGTGGCTTTATCTTGTGGACCTCTACCAGGGTTCAAGTAATTATAGCTCTGGGATCAAAAATGGCTTTGCCCTGCGGGTCTCAACTTTCACATGGGCTTTTAAAGAGAAAATTTTGTAAGTCTTCATTTTGAAACCATCTGGCTCAGAATTGGAATGTTTAGTATTTATGGTTTATATTTATAAGCCAGTGGAGCGATACAGGGCCATCATGGCCCGCTTGTTTCCGATTTTCTCAGAATAATTCGAAAACTGTAGTTTCCATACTACAAGAGGGCCATTGACCCTAAAGCACTCACCTGAGTATCATCCAGAATTAACCCTCTACCAAACAATCCTGTGTTTTAGCAACCCTGGAAAATGAAGCTATTGAAAGCATTATGGGTAAAGGAGAAAATGCCGGTAACCAGCATTTTCTCCTTTTCCCACGGTGTTTTCTACCATATCAAATACATTGCATAATTTCAGCCACATTTAATTTGTAGTCTCCAGAGGATTTGAATTTGGACCAGTCTAAATATTTTGTCGTTTGGTTAATAGAGTTGTAGACATCCATGTTGTGATGATGTAGAAAAACGTGGGTGTCAGTGATCTACATTTTTCAGCTCCATTTCAAACTTCTTCAAGCTTTTATGAAAGACAAACATTTTGACCAACTTTCATAAGTCTCAGACTGAGAAGCCTCTAAAGCGCACACAAGGTTTTTAGCAGAATGGTCCCAGTGACCCACTTTTTGACCAAATGTAACCCAATTTCAAACTTGTCCAAGATATCATCTAGACAAATATTCTGACCAACTTTCGTGAGTATTGGACTGAAAATCTGGCCTCCAGAGTGTACACAAGGTTTTTAGCTTCACTGGCCGAAGGCCAGCAAGCTTATGTCATGGCCCTGTGTCTGTCGTGTGTCTGTCCATCCGTCTGTCCGTCCGTGCGTTAACTTTTATTTCAAACATCTTCTCCTCTGAAACTACCCATCCAATCTTCACCAAACTTCACAGAAATTATCCTGCTATGGTCCTCTTCAGACTTTATCGAAAGAGTGTGATTCCTTTGAAAACTCTGGTTGCATACAAATGTGATTCAACAGCAAAAAAAAGCGAGTCCTTATCTCACTTGAATAGAGTGATTGATAATGTAGATCCGAGATCAGACTGCATATTCTGTTGAACTCTTTACCTACAATCCTTAGTTTTAACAACTCCAAGAAAGAAGGCTTTTGAAAACAAATTAGGAAAAGGAGAAAATGCTGGTAGCCAGCATTTTCTCCTTTTCCAAAATTGTTTTCTAATCTTTGATAGAGAAATCCTACTAATTAACTCTTTACCATACAACAGAATTTTTGACTGGTCCAAATTGAAAGCATTTGCAGACGATATTTTGAAGGTGGCCCAAATGACAAAATTTGTCCTTGATAGGAAAGAAAACATTGTGGGAAGAGGAGAAAATGCTGGTTATCAGCATTTTCTCCTTTTCCCACAATGTTTTCAAAAGGCTTCTTCCTCAAGGTTGTTAAAAGTCAGGATTGTGTGGTAAAGAGTTAAACAATTGTCGTCTGCAAGTGTTTTGGATTGGACAAGCCTAAAATTGTTCTATACTCTTTCACAGACAAATCCCACTTTTTGAAAAATTAATTTCTTGTCTGCAAATGCTTTGAATTTGGACAAGTCCAAAATTTTGTCGTTTGGTAAAGAGTCCATCTGATCTTAGCTTGCAGGGATTCAAAAACTACATCTGTCGCATATATTAATGAAGGGTTAAGAAGCTACAAGGTGAAGTTATTAGGCTACAAAGGAAAGGGCAAAAAACTTTTATAATTTTCCATTAATACTCATCAAATTCAATGATCTTGAAAATAAAATACACATACATGTATCGACATAAAAAATCCACAAAGTGAGAAATTTCTAATAGCTCTTGACCAAACAAGAAAATTTTAGAATTGTCAAAATTAAAAGCATTTGCAGATAATAAAAATAAATGTGACTCAAAAATTGAAATTTATATTTAAAAGGTTGGAAAACGTTGTGGAAAAAGGAGAAAATGCTGGTTTCCAGCATTTTCTCCTTTTCCTACAATGTTTTCAAAAGGCTTCTTCCTCAGGGTCGTTAAAAGTCGGAATTGTGTGGTAATGGGATAAAGGTTTGTCAATGAGTTAGACGATATGGTCTCAGACAGAAGAAATTTCTAACTAAGCAGAGTATTATACATCTGTTTCCTGAGTATAGAAGGACATACGAAATAAGGATATTAAAGGTATTATTAGATAACCTGTCAAAAATCTTTTGACCGATTCCAACTGAAAGCATTTGCTAGCAACAAATCTGTCCTAAAGGAAGGGTATCTGAATGGGTAGAGATAGTCACTTTCCCCTATGTCTACAATGCTTAATATAGGTAAATGTCCCTGAATGTGTCATATCCAGATAAAGAGGTGACTGCTTAATGACCCTAAGAAAATAGGCTTTGAAAAATACTTTGGGAAAAGGAGCAAATACTGGTAAATAGCATTTTCTCTTTTCTCCCACAATGTTTTCCACCCCTCCAAACACAAATTTCAATTTTTAAGATTCATGTATTTTTTCGTCTGCTAAATGCTTTCAATTTGGAAAAGTCTCCAATTTTGTCATTCCGTAAAGAGTTAAAGCAGCTTTTACGGGTATAGTTGCATTTGTGGTGATGTTGATCTATGCTTTCCACTTTGATGAGTTATTTTGGACAATAGAAACCTTGAAATTACATTTGGGCCATGCACTGGAAAAAGGGGGGCTTATTGCATATACAGTCAAATCTGTGTACAGCAGCCACTGAAGGGAAGTTCTTAAAGTGGCTGCTGTTCACAGATTGGCTGTTGTCCTCCTGTTGCACTTCTCGCACTATTCTGAGTTGTGAATATGATGGTTTCAATAGGTAAAAGTTTGTAATGAACTTTCAATCTATTTCTGTTTAAAACACAAAAATAGACCACACAAATAAAACATATTTTCTAAAATTTAGATCTAGTTCAAAATTTGTATGGCAAATAAAACATACTTAAAACATGCATTTCTACTTTTTGTATACATGTATTTGCATTTCTAACTGATGACCATTTTTGGCCAATCTTCATGGACACTGGACAGTTCACTGTACTTTTGCATAAAAAAAAGTTTTCAACTACATTTTGTGGAAAGAAATTATTTTTAAAAAAAAATCATGAAATGAAAATACAGCTTAATTATAGCAAAAACATTTTCCAGCTTATGCAATATTTTTAAACATTGTGGAACATTGTTTCTCATGGCCATTCTGGGCCAATCTGCATGGACACTGGACAGCTCATATTTGTCTCATTTGTCCATTCTCACAGTTTAACACATGATTCAATAAAGATTATTTATCAGAGTGTTTAATAATGATCAGTTGAATCAAACATCTAAATTTATATCTTTGATTAAAAACACCGACTGGCATTAATCAGCTTTAATCCTTTAATCATGATAGTAAATATTGATTTTTTTCAAATACACACTGTGTGAAAGTGTGGTAATGGGGCTGTTGTGTAGGTGTCATAAACAGTTACCGTATATACTCGACTATAAGACGCATTTTTTTCCCTAGAATTTTGAGCTTGAAGTAGGGGGAGCGTCTTATAAGCGCATAATCAAAGGACTTTGTAGAATTCCATCTGGGGAACCTACTTACCTGCCGACCAACATGAAGAGATACTACCACCTCCCGATCTAGTCACGCTGATGTAAAGTTTTAAATGTCTCAGAAATGGTTGTAATTGCCGTCAATGTGAAGAAATAAAAGTTTGGAACAAACTATTTTGTGTGTTTTACTTGTTGATTTAGCTTTAAATCCATCGGGTATTCCTCTTGTTGTTGTTGTTGTTGCACTCAGTGTATGATACGGCCCTCGAGTTGACTGTGATACATATCAAAGTACCAAGTGTATTAATTGACCCTTTTGGCAAATCTTAAATTTAATGATGAATCGATACTTTTTTCATTATCGGTAATTTTGATCATTGAGATGAATTAAAATGATGTAATAACACAAGTAACCTAACAGGGGCAAATATTCCCAAATATTTCTATCCAAATAGAAATCAGGTAGTGTTTATCAGGTGATCATCGAGGTAAGGAAGTAAAGGGTTGTGATCGCAGTCTGTGTTTTACGACACAGACAACACCTGTTTTTAATGAGATTAACAGCTAGATGTCAAACTTTCACAGCTTGAATTGACCAAGCATCCCATCGATAAATTAGTGCTGATATAACACCAGAGATTAACAATTAGCTTTAATGTACGACAAGGATAGCTGATTATACAATTATTCAGATTAAATCAGCGAGCATCAAGGTCTCCATTTTGACAGCTCAATGATTTAACGACCAAAAATTATCCTGGCCATGTAGATATTTAACTCTTTACCAAAAATCTCGATTATTAACAAATCGAAAGAAAAAGAATTTTGAAGACATTGTGGGAAAAGGTTAAAACGCTAGTAAAACAAATTTCAATTTTTGAGTCACAGTTACCTTTTTCTCTTTCAAATCCTATCAATTTGGACAAGTCTAAAATTTTGTCGTTTGGTAAAGAGTTAAATCACACTGTGCTGGGTGTAAGATACCAGAGTACTTTGATCCTGTAATGTAACTCTTCACTGTCGAGGTAAACCTAATACACCCATTGATAAATAACAATTTTGAGTAAACCATCAAAGGCCTAATTTCCCTGATAGGATTATTTATACAAAAAATGTGAGTGTTTTGGACTATGCATTACATTCTTTTCAAGTTGCCTTTTTTCAATTTTATAAAGAAATTGGACTTGAATCAAGATACGATCGGCTAAGATACAAGAGATGTATTTTGGGAATGATGCAACTCCGATAGATCGTAATGTCTGCGAGGCGTATTTCCAGCTGAATACTCCAAATTTTAGCATTCTTATGATCAGTGTGAAGTCTACCTGCGTCTTATAGGAGGTCATCAATGAAACCCCCGATTTTGAATCATGAAGTTGGGGGAGCGTCTTATAAGCGAAGGCGTCTTATAGCCGAGCATATACGGTAATTCATTCCAATTAAGCTGGCTGTTGGCTGCATTTCACAGATTGGTGCTGTGCACATAGTAATTAAAGAAGAAATATGAATGGGCGTGCTTGTGTTGGCTGCTGCACACAGATTGTTGCTGTTCATGTGTGGCTGCTTGCACAGATTCAACTGTACATGATGCATTATACTGAGTTGGTCTTCACAGTTGGATCCATAAAATCCATCTAGTATAACAACCGACTAAATCATGAGGTAGCCTGATCCTTTGACATGCAGTAAATTTATCAAAAGCAAAAAAAAAAGTTTTGACTCGGGTCCGACGTGGGTAGATACCGTTTGCAAATGCATTAAGCCTCCTTTTCACAGAGCATGGCTCTATAATTTTGCTCTTATTTGGAGACTGCAAGTGTCTTTTGGGTTATTCAGCACTTGATGGGTTAAAACAGCAAACATAACCTGTATATTTGAACACAAAGAACATTATTCCTTAGGCCACCAGTCTGGTTGTACTGCTTTTACTGCATGACTTTCACCAGTTTTTGCTTTCACACTCAGTTCACTTTTGATGTCTGCTACCCTCATAAGTCCAAGTCCATACTTTCCTATCGAACTTCGAAATTTTCCAACACTTTTGTTTTTCTCATTTACAATATTCACGCCTGCCTCAATCTCATCTGGAACTCTGCAAAAAAAAGAAAAGTTTATTAAACCCGTTACCAAGTTCCAAGTTTAAACAACCATGAAGCATAAGCCTTTTGAAAATGTTGTGGATAAAGGAGAAAATGCAGGTTAAAAGCATTTTTTCCTCTTCTAAAAATGTTTATTACTCTTCCAAAGACAAATCCTTTCATTGACCTTCAATGAGGTTGTATTCTGCAAATGCTCTCAATTTGGACTAGTCCAATTTTTTTCCATCTGGTAAAGAGTTAAGATGACAGACAAATTTTCAGAGGCAGTACTCATCAAACTTTCTCTATTAAAGTTTAATTCTAGATTTCACGACATACTATCAGATTGGCTGAGACAGAGTACCATCAGATTGGCTGAGACAGAGTTAGCCTATCAGACTGCTAGTCTTAAACTTAGGAATTAGAATAAATATTAAGTCTTTACTACACAATTTCGAGTTTTAATGACCATAAAAGAGAGGTCTTTTGAAAAGATTGAGGGATGATGGTTACCAGCATTTTCTCCTTTTCCCACAATGTTTTCTACCCTGCCAAAACCAGATTTCAATTTTTGAGTCACTTTTATATTGTCGTCTGCTTTCAATTTGGACTAGTCTTAAATCTTATCCTTTGGCAAAGAATTAACCCTTTCCCAAACGATTAAATTTAGACTGGTCCAAATTGAAAGAGTTTGCAGACGACAATTTGAAATTTGATGAAAATGACAAAGTTCTTCAAAAGGGTAGAAAACACTGGGGGAAAAGGAGAAATTGCTCGTTACGAGCAATATCTCCTTTTCCCACAGTGTTTTCAAAAGACTTGTACTGCAGACACGTGAAAACCAGGACTTGTTTGGGAATGGGTTAATATTTACCACAGACATTCTTCACAAATAAGGACCCTGGGCCCACATTCACCAACCATTCTCAATACCATTCTTAGTCTAATTCTCAAGAATTTTGTAAATTTTAAAGCATCACAGTTTCTGATGGACTAAACTATTTGGTTTAGCTAATCAAAATAGTTTAGCCAATCAGAAATTGCATTCGTTTCTTCACCTAGAATAAGACTAAGAATGCAGTTTAGAATACGAGGGACACTTTTTAAGTTCGTAGAGTAAGCCTATAACTTTTTAACGCGATCATGAAGTTGCACGATTTTTTACACAGAACTTGCGTAATCATTCCTCTCTCGAATGGTGTCACGGTATGCGGTGCACGAGGTCCACGTGCGCGCTGCGTTGGGTATTTTCAACACATGGTTTTATACACTATAGTAAAATATAGCGTTCACTATGGATTGAAAAATCTCTGAACAGAGGGTATATTGTAAGATTCGAGCACAGCTCGGGTTTCCGCCAACAGAAATTCATGCTGATTTGCAAAAAGTTTATGGGAATGGTGCTTTAAAATATGCTACAGTTTGCAAGTGGGTACGTCGTTTTAATGATGGTCGGGAGTCAATTGAAAATGACCCTCGGGTGGGTAGGCCGGTTTCCGTTTTGACGGAAAAGAACGTTGCTACTGTGAAAACGTTAATTGAGGAAAACGCACGTTATACCGTGCAAGAGATAGAAGAATTAAGTGGCATTCATTCGTCAAGTGTTTTGAAGATCTTACGTGAACGACTTGGGCTACGTAAGATCTGCGCACGCTGGGTGCCCCATTTGCTCACTGACGAGCAGAAACAAAGTCGGGTTAGACTTGCATCGCAATTTATAGAAAAATATGATAAATGTGACCCACGTCGTTTGGAAGAGATAGTTACAGGTGATGAAACCTGGATCTATCATTTTCAACCCGATTCTAAGGCTAAAAATAAGGTTTGGGTTTCATCTGAGGGCGACAGACCTGTCATTGCGCGCCGTTGCAAAACATCAAATCGCATGTTGTATGCGATATTCTTTGATTCGAAAGGTCCAGTCCTTCAAATTCCAGTCCCGAAAGGTAGTTCTGTCACTGGAAAGTTTTACAGAGAAAGTGTTCTTACTCAACTTGTTGATTTCTATCAGAAACACAGACCGCGCACCGGTGTCCGCGGCATCAAATTACTCCATGATAATGCACCGGCCCATAAATCCGCTACGGTACAGGAATATCTGAAAGAATCTGGGCTCGATGTCTTAGATCATCCCCCATACAGCCCTGACCTGTGCCCCTGTGACTTTTGGTTGTTCCCAAGACTAAAGGAAATGCTGGCAGGACGCCGTTTTGAATCCCGCTGTGGTATAGGCAGTGCGGTCTACCAGTGTCTGCAACATATACCTAAAGAGGACTACCGGGCGGCGTTCTGGAAATGGGTACATCGGTGTAAAATGTGTGTGGAGGCAGATGGGACATATTTTGAAAGTCTTAGATAAATAAAATTTTGATATTTCAAGCGGTTTTAAAAAGACCGCCCTACTCTACAAACTTAAAAAGTGTCCCTCGTAGGTGGTGAATACAGGCCCTTGAGGCAATCCAAAAATCCACACAAACCTTGGTCACAAGAAAAGAATTTACATCAAGAGGAAACAACTGTTTTTAATTCTTTCCTTAGATTCTGGTATGTTACAGTAGATCAAATATATCATTATCTATGTCCTGTATTCTTTCATTGCGGTTTCCTTGACTTAAAAATTTCTGACACAAAATTACAATGAGACAACCCTGGAGTTCTCAAATTCAAATTAGTTCCAATACATGAATTCACATAAGACCACAGTGGAAAGGGAAATTGCTCATTTTGAGCAATTTTTCCATTGTGCACAGATTTTTCGAAATAGCTCTCCTGCAAGGCCCCAAAAGACCTATAGAGGTTGTAATGTTTAAAAAAAAAAAAAATGAGCCTTTTTCTGGCAACAGGGGGCTTACTGCCTCTCTGTGATCCATTATACGAATCAAGTCATTTCGTGATTGTGGATTCATAAAATCCATTTTGTAGAACAACCTGCTGAATCATGAGGTAGGCTGGTCCTTTGACATGTAGAAAATTGACCTTTGCAAGAAGTTTGGACCCATGTCAGCCTGCACAGACTACGCAGGCTGAGATCAGCTGATACTTTTTGAAGATGCATTAAGCTCCCTTTTTTACAGAGTTCCAAATACTTACTGCTCAAACACTAAAGGCATGATCCTTTTACGTATAACCCCTGTATAATGTGTCCTTGCTGTCAGTTCCTGGCCCAGATAACAGCCTTTACTAAAACTCACTGGAAATGCAATAGAAACAAGTAAGCCTTTACCACACAGTCTCTACTTTTAACTACCCTGACGAAGAAGCCTTTTGAAAACATTGTGGGAAAAGGAGAAAATGCTGGTAAACAGCATTTTCTCCTTTTCCCACAATATTTCCCACCTATTCAAGGACATATTCTATCATTTGAAGAAGGCTTTGGCAACATTGTGATAAAAGGAGAAAATACTAGTATAGCAACATACTCTCTTTTTCCACAATGTTTCTACAGTTTGTCTACAAATGCATTCAAATTGGAGTCTAAAATTTTGTCTTCAAGTAAAAAGTTAAGAGTAATCTTTTTTCTCTATCAGTACTATTCCTTTACCACACAATCCTGAGTTATAACAACCTTTAGGAAGAGGGCTTATGAAAATATCGTGGCAAAAGAAGAAAATACCTGTTACCAGCATTTTCTCCTTTTCCCACAATGTTTTCTACCCGTTGAAAGACAAATGCTATCATTTATCACTTTAAGCCACAGATACCTTGTTATCTGCAAATACTTACAATATGGTTAGGTCTAAAATGTTGTCATCTGGTAGAGGATTAATCAGTACAAAAAATGACTGAGCCACACTTTGTTAACTCTTTACCACACAATCCTGAGTTTTAACGACCCTGAGAAAGAATGCTTTTGAAAACATTGTGGGAAAAGAAGACAATGCTGGTAACCAGCATTGTCTCCTTTTCCCACAATGTTTTCTGTCCTTCCCAACACAAATTTCAATTTTTGAGTCACATTTATTTTGTCGTCTGCAAAAGCTTTCAATTTGGACTGGTCTAAAATTTTGTGGTTTGGTAAAGAGATAACCCTTTCCCAAACAAGCCCTGGTTTTCACGTGTCTGCAGCACAAATCTTTTGAAAACACTGTGGGAAAAGGAGAAATTGCTCGTAATGAGCAATTTCTCCTTTTCCCACAGTGTTTTCTACCTTATTGAGAACTTTCTACCATTTTCATCAAATTTAATATTGTCGTCTGCAAACTCTTTCAATTTGGACCAGTCCAAATTTTGTCGTTTGGGAAAGGGTTAATGCATCTCCACGATGCACGATACCAAGCATCACATAATTACAGATCCATGAACAATCGACTGAATCGCGAGGTAGACTGGTCCCTGGACATACAGAAAATTGACTAATAGCGAATAGTTTTGGCCCAGCTCAGCCTGCCCAAATTGCACAGGCTGACCCGAGTCTATACTTTTCGCAGATGCATTAAGCCCCTTTTTTCATGGAGCATGGCTAAAATGTATAGTGGATTTTGATGAAAATATGATTTTGAAGCTAATTAGTAGATTTTTCCCAATAATTAGTGCAGAATTCTTCTCTAGACGAAAATGAGTTCACAAAACAAGTAAGCTCACCTCCATTCATATAAACCAGGTTACATTCTAAAGGCAGACAATTTCCAAATGGTAAATCCGTAGGTCCCTCGGGTATTCCCCACTTCACTCTCTCTTCATGATAGAGGTTCTCATCTACACTATCTATGTCCCCATTCACTTGAACAAGAAAAAAGGAAAGATTTTTATTTGGGTTACCAAGCAATCCCTTGTTTCAATGACCCAGGTGTAGAAGGCTTTAGAAAACACAGTGGGAAAAAGAAACTGTAAAACCTGAATTGTTTGCGTATTGCGTTTGAATATTGATAAAAATTGTGAAGATATCAGCCAGCCTAAATTTAAGCTACGATAAGGTATAATTCACCTAGACATGGTCACACCAGGTCACGTGACAGCGATTCATTGGGACTCTTGTCAACATCAACGAGTGCCTTTTTTTATCGACGTCAGTAAGAATACCAATCTTCTGGTGATTAACCCTTTACCACAAAATCCAGAGTTATTACGACCCTGAAAAAGAGGCCTTTTGAAAACAATGTGGGAAAAGGAGAAAATGCTGGTAACCAGCATTTTCTCCCTTTCCCACACCATTTTCTGACCTTTTACTGACAAATCTCACCATTTGAGCCATATCTAATTTGTCATCTGCAAATGCTTTCAATTTGAACAAGTGTAAAATTCTGTCGTTTGGTAAAGAGTTAATACTGCCAATTAAATCTATACCAAACAACAAAATTTCAGACCAGTCCAAATTGAAAGCATTTGCAAACGACAAATAAAATGCATCTCAAGAACTGAAATTTGTTTTGGAAAGGGTAGAAAACAGTGGGAAAAAGAGAAAATGCTGGTTACCAGCATTTTCTCCCTTTCCCACAATGTTTTCAAAAGGCTTCTTTCTCAGGGTCGTTAAAAGTCGTGATTGTGTGGTAAAGGGTTAAAGGGTTTGTAGTTCATCAGCACAGGATGCTGGCACAAAAAAGACTTTAATGCAAGATCATCTGTTGCAGTTTTCACAGAAATTAAAACACACACAAGGTCAGTAATTGGCAATTCGTAAAATTTTAGACCTGCAACAATATCCTCTTCAACAGTGTTTGGCTTTTCACGAAATATCACCTGAAAACATAGTGGAAAAAGGGAAGAAAGCTGGTAACTAGCATTTCTTCCTTTTTCAACAGTTTTCTACCTTTTCACAATCAAATCTCATCATTTGAACCACACTGTTATCCATAAATTTTTTCAAAGCAGTTTGAAATTTTGTTATCTGTTAACAAACACAGGTTAAATGTAAAATCTGAACATTATGAACCTTTCATATATAGCAAGGTTGTAGACTTCTTATACCAAACCTGTCCAGTTTTTCCTTGTTCCTAGGCTAGTAGTTCTTCATATTTGATGTGTTTGTTTCACTTGTATATTGGCAGGTTACATAATAATTGCAAGGCGACATCAGTTGCAGTGCATTTCATGCTTTTTGGTAGTTTATCAGAAAATAATGGTGGATCATGGTTTGATAATTTCACCATCTCAACCAGTGAATTTACCAACTGATAAACTCACTGGTATGGAAATACCAAGAGCTCCCCTGTACTTCACAAGTCCCAACAGAAAAGAGTTAGAAGCATGAAATAAATAGAACATTTGGGTTTTTTTCCAGTAAGAGATCAAAACTTATTTCATCTCGTGAACATCATACAAAAATATTTTCACTCATGGCTGTGCCACTCTTGAAAATATTACCGAATGTTCACTCGATGAAATAAATTTCGATCTTTCAATCTTTCACCAACAAAACAAATATCCTCTTTTTTTGTCTAGAATATTTTATTAAATATTCATAAGTGCAGGACTGCTATCAAACACCAATTCTTGGGACTTTGTGCAGTCTAATCTTCACCTAAATTCTGACATTTCAACGGCTAAACATTATGATATAAACCACGTCAAAATTATACCTATTAGCCTAGCTCCAAACTGGGGCACTCTCGGATCTTCTGTATTTACTATCACATTGGTATCCACCCTGGCGGTGTCTCCCGAGGGTCCTAATTGAGCATACACATCAAGTTCCTCGTTTGGTTCAATTGTAACCTTGACAATAGGTAACATTTTCATATATACATGAGACATGCTATGTGAACAGGGGCTTAATGTATCTGCAAAAAATGACCAGCCTACCTCATGATTACATAAGTTATTATTCAAAATTGATTTTATGGATCCATAATTACATAATGACTTGCTTGGTATCATGCATAAAGCCCCCTTTTGTCAGAGCATGTAATGAGAGTAGTTTAAGTTACATTTGAGATTTAATCTGATAGTTCTGACATAACGCTTTAGCAGAAGTCTATAACCCTTTACGAAACAAGTCCAGGACAGAGGGGAGTTGAAAGCATCAAGACCACTAGCTAGGGTAAATGTACCTGTAATTACCAATACCATGATTGTTTTATCTTTGGTATGATATGGCTTGGGTGTGAATCAAGGAAATCTAAACCTGGCCGAATAGCTCATGTGGTAGAAAATGAGACTTGTAAGCAACAAGTCTCAAACCTCTTGAGAGTGTGGGTGCAACTTTCATGACTGGATAGTAATCTTATGGGTGATATGTCAATCCTAGGTCCCATGTGACAGTGCTATACATTGAGCAAACTGCAGAACCAGGTGTAAATTAGCTTGCACTGTCCCCAGTTACATAACTAACAGCCCTCTGGGGCCTTTGCCCATAAATGGAAATCAACAAATCAAAACGTCTACAAGGACATATAGCTCTGCAGACCAGCAGTCTAACCTAACAGCAATCAAGACACTTTCAGTTAATTCAGCATTTTTTAAGTACAATTTTTTATGCAACTGAAGAACACAGCTTTTGAAAATGTCCTAGAAATAAAGGACAGCTTGGGGAAAATAAACAAGAGAAAACATGCAATTACATGTACTGTAATTGAAACAAGCAATTTTTTGTTTTCTCATGATGTCTTCAATAGTCTTTAAAACGCATATTTTCCTTTCCTTCAAATATGGTTCCTGTGTGTAATTTGCAATAGGTTTATGGGTCAATTGAGTCTGTACAATTTGGTTAACACCCACAATGTTTGACTAGGAGCACCACAATCATGCAGGTGCCACTATTAGTGCTTTTTCAGTAAAATGGTAAGTTGAACAAGAAATATTCTTAAAAAAGATAGACAGCGTAAGAGATACTGGAATATAAATATTGAAACTCTTCTGTGGCTCAGTATAGAGCAAAATAATGAAAATTAATTTTGTGGGAAATTGCCTCTTTTTCCTTACTGTTCTTCATTCTGTTGAAAAGGAGTACTTATTGGGTTATTGGGAAACACTTATGAAATGTTGAATTTCCAAATAGAACAAAAAAAGACCATTCTGTATTACATTAATTTACTATGGTATGAATTAAGGCCCCGCTTAAGGCAACACATGTAAATAGTGGTTTCATAACTGTCCAAGCAATATGCCAGCAGGGGCCCGCCAAATATACATGCTCATATTTTTGACCAATCACAAACTACCATCCATTCAGTCTTTATCAGTAACAAGAATTAGGTCAAAAGCCAGTGCATTCACCTAAGCCATAAAAGGAGCATAACCATCCGTTTACCTTCTTTCTGATTTTATATTTTCTAATATCATTTATCAGTCCCTCTACAAGGGTTCTATCACACTCCAGTAATACTGCCGGTTCATCATCTGACCTTGAGATGTTATAAAGCATAATATCATACTGTACACGACCCTGAAAATAAAATAACAAGGTGAGAGCTCTAGACAGAGAAAGTGATTTTGATTTCAAAATTGAAAATATTAATTATTCTCCACTAAACCCTCTGTAATAGGTACTCATTAGAATCGTCTCATCGAGATGATTCAAGTGAGTATCCACAACATAGGGTTTGGAACAGAAATAATGGATTACGAATACCATCACTCCCTCTTATCTGGAGCTCTGATTCTTAGTTCCTCTCTGTTTTCGTTTCAGTCTACTTTTGATCATGTATTGATTCAGTAATAACTATCTTTATAAGCGTTTTACATACGGCAAAATTTTATGCTCATCCAGATCCGAAGCATTTGCAGAGGATACTTTAAATGTGGCTGAAATTGTGGAATCTGTCTCAGAAAGGGTAAGAAGCATTGTAAGAAAAGGACAAAAAGCTGGTTATTGGCATTTTCTTCTTTTTCCACAATGTTTTCAAGTCTTCTACCCCAGGTAAAAGGTTAGACAACAGAAAAATTCTGTTTCTCCAGGAATATTGGATTATGGATCAATAATTAACACTTTAACAGACGATACAGAGTCCTAACAACCCACAGAAATATACTTAAAAAAAAAAACATTGCGAGAAAACGAGAAAATGCTGGTCACCAGGATTTTCTCCTTTCCCATAATGGTTTTTTTTTTCCCTTTTGAGGACAAATCCCATTATTTGGGTCAGATTCAATTTGTTGTCTGCTACAGGTTTCAATTGGACAGGTTTGTTGTCTGGTAAAGAATTCAAATAATTTAGAAAAAGGAAAATTTTAAAGATAAGTAGTGAAAATATGGGCAAGCTATGTGTATTTTCCATCAGTGTCCAATGAATGAAGGCTGTCTTTGCAGACCAACTTAGATTTTCAGTTCTTTAGAAGATTTCATTTTGAATTTGCAGTCAAACAATCACTTTGTTAGTAGTTTTAACTTGTGATATTTTCCTAAATATAAACTAGCTGTCATTATAAACTGACTCCATGTGTCAAAGTTTGCAGTTTTGGTGTTTACTCCATTTTCAACAGTACATTTGTATGTTATATAATGCTTGGCAGTGCACCAGTCCATGCATTCTATGAGTGTTTCTATAACCAGTAGTGTTCACAGCACACTTTCCAAGCCAATGGCTAATTTTTCAAACAAAGTCCGTGGAATGTTAGGCGAGAAGACAGAAATGACCCTACATGGTACCAACTGCAGTACCTTAGCATTATTTGGACTCACAGATGGGAGCATATTACTGGTACCAGCATGACATTGTCTGTCCAACTAAATGTATATATCTAAAAGCAAGACTTCATCTGTCATGATAATTTTTTAGACTGGCCTGGCCTTAACTTGTATAGGTACAAAAACAATGAAATCCCAACACTTATTGACACCGTACATGGTAAATACCTGAACATTCAGTAACATGGTATAAATGGACTTTCTATCTTGTCGTAGCAGTGTTACATCATTGGTTAACAGTCCCTGTAAGAATTGTATCACGTCAGCACCCTTTAGTGCAACTAGACCTCGTGATTGTAACTTACATACGACTGGAGAAGTTCGATAATCACTCGAATACTTCCTGCTCAAACTCTGAAAACAAAGAAAAAAAGAGAAAAAAACATAACATTAAGTAAAAAGGAGAAAATGCTGGTAACTATAATGTTCTCTCAATGTAAATACAACAGCACATAAATATACGGTCAATAACACTTTTTTAAGTAATTTATATTTATTTCTCTTAAGTATGATGTCATCCATCACGGTTCAAGATGCGACCACACAAGTTAAACGTAAAATCTGAACATTATGAACCTTTGATATATAGCAAGGTTGTAGACTTCTTATACCAAACCTGTCCAGTTTTTCCTTGTTCCTAGGCTTGTAGTTCTTCATATTTGATGTGTTTGTTTCACTTGTATATTGGCAGGTTACATAATAATTGCATGGCGACATCAGAATATTTCACTGATATCAGTAGAAATTCAATCTTTTGAAAGGTGTTTGGTAAAGGCAGCAGCATCTTGTTTGCTGCAGTATGTCGTACATGCAAAGGCATGCCTATAGGGTAAAATAAAGCTGTATCATAATTTAGAGATTCATGGCGTAATGTTATAGCAGAATATTACTGTTAGAAAGTAAATCCCAAGGGGAAAAAGTGCAGCCAGTACCATATGTAAACCCACGACCCCTTGCTTTCTGGGCCAGTGCTATAACCAATGAGCTACCCATACCCCTGATTCTAAGGCTTGCGATGATCTTTTTTTTTTTTTTTTTTATATCAAGGATTTTATTGTAAGCAGATAATAAAAATCTGGACACTTTAACATTGTTGGAAGAGAAGCCAGTATGATCAGATTCTTCAAGAAACACAAAAAGAAAGCTATGGGGGCTAGCAGTACACAATAAAAAATAACATCGGAGAAAGCCTTCAAATTATGGGGCAAGCTACCCAGACTTCTTGACATTCACAACAACTGATTATCATTACAGTTGGCAGATTTTTCCCTCTAGTTTATCAATAAAAGTTATCCCTATACCACACAATCCCAAGTTTTAACAACCCTGAGGAAAAAGCCTTTGATAAAATTGTGGGAAAAGGAGAAAATGGTGGTTCTGGAAGAACTTTAGAAGAACGGGTTCCATCATTTGATCCACATCTTTTTTTTGTTGTCTGCAAATGTGTTCAATCTAGACTAGTCTAAACTTTAACTGTGTGGTAAAGGGTTACCAGGCATGTACTTACATATGTCTGTTGATATCTTAAATTAAACCATGTGCTTCTTACAGGAGCACTCACTGCTGCTTGTCTAACAAGTTTAATAAATACCATTCTTTTGTTCTTAAATACGAATGTTCGGAATATACACTTAGCGACTCGCGCTTTCTACAAAATATAGACATGTCATTGCTGATCCTTTAAAATCCATCCACAATATATGCGAAAAAAAGGCTCTGTGACATCGAACTGTCCTTCAATCATCCGAAAATACCACTATCCGAATATAAGGCTTCCGAACAATAACTCGTTACCTCTGCTAAAACGCACAGAAAATGAATTTATTGTTCAAGAACACGGTTAAAAATCATTATTTAACCTATCTGAATTAAATTCATTCACTGCCACTATCTGTAGGCATGATGTGCAGGAAACTGAACTCAAGATATGTGAGAATATTGTTATGTAGGGGAGGTAACTTTCTAGCTTACGAAATATTTTTATAATATTCGTACCTGAAATTTTCGAGCTTTACTTACCAGTCAGATAGCCCGATGTGTCTTCCCCCCCCCCCCCCCCCCCCCCCCCCCCCACAATCCTCTCTCTCTCTAACTGAATTCTGCAATCTAATCCTGATTTTTAAAGTCTGCTAAAGCAATTTTAGCTCTCTCTCATTTTTTTGTGGTTGCATACGCAGATTTCCTCGGGAAAAACAAATAACTGAAAAGCCATATGGATAATTCCATTTAATGAAGCATTTTATGTATATCAGTCAAAAGAGCAAGACAAGCCAATGAACCAAAATCTACCATTCCAATAAGCAATTCTTTTACTTCTTATTCTTACACTTTATGCTTCATTCTTACAACACTGTCTTATTCCAGCATGCATTAAACATTTACAATCTGTCCCACTTTTTTCAGTTTCTCTTAAATGATAAAAATACTAAGTGCTCAATAGGGAGGATTGGCTTACAAATCAAGCCACACAGCAAGTACATTCATTAATAATGAAAGTTAATTCTCTACGTGTTTTGTATAATTTGATTTTGCTCTCCGAGACAGAGTAGATAAAGGCTGGACAGCACAGAATGTGCAGTCTGATTGTATATCTGCATTATTATCAGCTATTTGCAAGTCAGATTTTTTTGTGTCATTTTTCCACATAATCTGGAGTTTTAACAACCTTGAGGAAATGATCTTTTGAAAACTTTGTGGGAAAAGGAGAAAATGCTGGTAACCAGCATTTTCTCCTTTTCCCCTTTTCCTAAATTGTTTTCAGCCATTTCAAACATGTATCCTATAATTTGGATCACATTTAGTTTGTCGTCTACAAATGTTTTCAGTTTAGAAATGTCTAAATTTTTGTCATCTGGTAAAGGGTTAAACAGTCATAATGTTCAATCAAAGCTCTGGTTTGATAATTTCATATACTTACCCAAAATTTTTAAATGATAGCATTTTTGCTATTAAGGCCAACATAAGAATTCCAAGCATAATAAAATACAATAACTGTTGCTGAGCTGAGTAAAAGCATATCTTTATAAAGTGACAAAAAGGTATCATAATTTCCAGCCTGTTTTGGCTAAAATATTTCATGAAATATCACTGTTGATCCAAGATCAAACTGCACATTCTATCAAGCCTAATCCTGAGTTACACTGTCCACAAAAGCAACTGAAGTTGTACTCACTGGTTTAACTCTTGACCATATAACAACAGTTTAGACTCGTCCAAACTGAAAGCAGTTGCAGACAAAAAAATAAAAGTGACTCAAAAATTTTTGAAAAAAATTTTGAAGGGTAGAAAACATTGTGGAATGAGGAGAAACTGCTGGTTACCAGCATTTTCTCCCTTTCTCACAATGTTTTCAAAAGCTTTCTTTCTCAGGGTCGTTCAAACTCAGCGTTATGTCGTAAAGGGCTGAAAAGGCATACGGTAAAGTTGGTATACATGTATACAGCACACAAGATAAACAAAATTAAGGACATACATGTATTTGTTTGACTTGCTGCTAAATAAATACATTCATTATTTTCCATGACTGTAAATAAAACAACACTGCACATGAGGAGGAGTTCAGTTCATAGTTTAGAAACATAGATTGAAGAGTACAGATCAAGACCATCTACACATTCCGCACAGCCTGATCTAGATCGATGATGTAAGGTGTTAACTCATGTGCCTTACCTACTTCACCCTTTACCAAACAACAAAATTTCAGACTGGTCCAAATTGAAAGCATTCGCAGACGACAAAATAAATGTGACTCAAAAGATGAAATTTGTTTTGGGATGGGCAGAAAACATTGCTGGAAAGGAGAAAATGCTGATTACCAACATTTTCGCCTTTTCCCACGATGTTTTCAAAAGGCTTAATGGGGTTGTTAAAAGTCGGGATTATGTGGTAAAGGGTTAATGTTCCCTACCAAAGCGGATAAATCATACCTTCATGGTCATACATTTTGATGTACATGTAATTGGAATATTATTGTCATAGACAACATCCTAGACAAATAAAGGTATGACTGAAAGTAAGCCATTTCTTCGTTTACCTCAAATTTTTCATTGATTTCTAGATCATGTATATTGGTATTATATAAACAGCAATTAAAAACAGATTTCTTTTTAAAGCCGTTCATAACTTGACCAAAATGTTACAAACATGTATAATACTGCAGCCTTTGTTAAAAAATTAGCATTATTTTGATTGATTCAGCGGCCAAATTTTGGGGTTTTCGTGTACACAAACAGATTGATATGTAGTAGTCTGAATGCAACTTTCAAAGAAAAGAAAAAAAAAAAAAATCATGAAACATAATTACCACACACATGTAGACAATAATATCAAAAAGGAATTTAAATGACAAGTGACAAACAAATAAGTGAACCATACACTGGCAAAAAGGGGATTTAATCCATCTCTTTGAGGCTTTATACTAAGCAAGGCATCACATAATTAAATCCATTTTGTCTAACAACCAGCTGAATCCTGAGGTAAAATGGTCCTTGGACATGCAAATAGCTTCAACACAGGTCAGCCTGCACAGACTGCGCAAGCTGACCTTGATCAATACTTTTTGCAGATGCATTAACCCTTTACCGCACAATGATGCCTTTTAACAACCCTGGGAAAGAAGCTTTTTTGAAAACATTGTGGGAAAAGGAGAAAATGTTGGTAACCAGCATTTTCTCCTTTTCCCACAAGGTTTTCCACCTTATCAAAGAAAAATTGCACCATTTGAGCCACACTGAAATAGTTGTCTGCAAATGCTTTCAATTTGGACAAGGCTATAATTTTGTCGTCTGGTAAAGGATTAAAACCCCTTTCCACACAGCATGTCAACCATTACCACTGACAAAATTTTAGGCAAAAAGCATCTGAAGACAACCTATCAAATACCGCTCATTTGATGGGATTTGCCCTTCCAAAGGGTAGAAAATACTGTTACCAGCATCTTCATCTTTTCCTACAATGTTTTCAAAAGCTTTCCTCCCATGGGGTCATTAAAACCTGGGATTGTTTGGTAAAGAGTTATAATATCCTGTATTATAAATTAAAAATCTTCATTTGTACAGGTTTATTCTAGATCTTTTGTATATAAAATCGTATAACTACTTGAAGATTCAAATGGAACAAGTTTGAGATATGATTTGCATGTACCTAAAATAAGCAAACTACAGACAAGTACACTAGGTCATTCCTCAAACTACAATTACAAACAGAGAAATTACTGATACTCAGAGGCTTATTCAATTTGTCACAATGCATTTCCAACAATGCAGAAAGTGGTTGGCTATGATCATTTTCTAGCAAATGGTCAAGCTAACTGTCCCACCTGTTACAAATATTTAGCTCATCCGAGCAGAGTGCTCAAGGTGAGCTTTTGTGATTGTGAAGCATCCAGCATCCGGCGTGTGGTCGTCAACATTTACCTTGTGTGCACTCTAGAGGTCACATTTTAGTCAGATACACATGAAACTCAGTCAGAATGTTTGTCTTGATAAAATCTTGGACAAGTTTGAAATTGGGTCATGTCGAGTCAAAAAGTAGGTCACTGGACTAAATCTTAGAAAAAAACCTTGTGTGCACTCTAGAGGCCACACTTTCAGCCTGATACTCTTGAAACATGGAATGTCTGTCTTAATAATATCTTAGACAAGTTCAAAATTGCGTCATGTCAGGTCAAAAAGTAGGTCACTTGACCAAATCTTTGAAAAACCTTGTGTGCACTCTAGAGGCCACTCTTGAAACTTAGTCAGATTGTTTGTCTTAATAATATCTCGAACGAATTTGAAATTGGGTCATGTCAGGTCAAAGAGTAGGTCACTGGGCCAAATCTTAGAAAAACCTTGTGTGCACTCCACAGGCCACATTTTTAGCCTGATACCCATGAAACTAAGTCAGATTATCTGTCTTGATGATATCTCAGACATGTTTGAAATTGGTTCACATCGGGTCAAAAAGTAGGTCACTGGACCAAATCTTAGAAAAACCTTGTGTTCACCGTGCAGGCCACATTTTCAGCCTGATACTGATGAAACTTAGTCAGGCTGTTTGGGTTAATGATATCTTGGACAAGTTTGAAATTGGGTCACAATTGGTTCAAAAAGTAGGTCATTTACACTCATGTGTTTTACATCATTAAAACCAGGGTCTCTTCAGCTTTATCAAGCGTAGATGACTTTACTCTGGTGAGTGCTTTAGGGCCAATTGCTAAACTTGTAAACTTTCTCAAGTTCTAAATATTACTTGTTTAAAATTTAACCCTTTGGCAAACAATCCTATGTTTAAATGAACCTGGGGAAAACAGCCTTTGAAAATATTGTGGAAAACAGAGAAAATGCTGGTAAGCACAATTGTCTTCTTTTCTCAAAATGTTTCACTTTTGAAAAAAAAAACCTCTCACAAGAATCAGATTGAATTGTGGTCTTGCAAGTGCTTTCAAGTTTGTGAAGTCCAAATTTTCCCAATGTAGTGACAAAAGTCATAATCTCTAACACAACTTTGCAGATGACCTTTGAAGATTTAAAAAAGGGATTATCAATACATGAATAAAGATTCAATATACGGATCCATTTTAATGCATAGTGACAGTGAGAAACTGGGTGTTACAAGAAATTCCCTCTTTTGTAACAATGTTTTCTAAAGAGGCCTGCTGCAAAACAAAGCAAGTCATCCATACTAGTAATGATTTAATCTAGCAGCTTGTCTGAAATATAAATGATTTCAAAGGCTGTATTTCTCAGGATCTTCAAAACATGTTATAGTTTGGTAATGAGTTAGTTGACAGTTCCTCTGACTTCAATAAAAATACACCAGACCAGATTTTTCACAATAATACAAATGAAAATAATTTAATTGAACCTTTTCTCATGCTTAACTCTTTACCAAACGACACAATTTTAGATTTGTCCAAATTGAAGGCATTTGCAGATGACAAAATAAAAGTGACAGAAAAAATGAAATGCGTTTTGGGAAGGGTAGAAAACATTCTGGTCACCAGCATTTTCTCCTTTTCCCAAAATGTTTTCAAAAGGCTTCTTTCTCAGTGTCGTTAAAAGTCGGGATTGTGTGGTAAAGGGTTAATGTATTTTTCGATTTACAGTAATACTATGCAAGTTTCATTTTGATCTCTTGTATATGAAAATATATGTGACTTGAGAGCATAAACCGATAACATTTATCTAGACTTCTCTAACATCTACAGAGCAATAAAGCACAATACTGAATTATTCTAGCAATGTTGTAAAAATACAAAGTACACCGAGGCAGAATACTGTATTATGTTGCAAAAAAGCAGAAAAAAAAAGCATGATCACAAAAGTAATACACACATATAAATGAAACTAGAACATGACTCAACACAAAAACACAACATACATTATATTAATGCTATTTATATAACATATTGCACACACAACAAAAGTGTTTTTCCTCCCAATTAAACTATGAAAAAAAATCATTTCAAACACCAACCAAAACATGCAGCCAAATTAACTAATAAAAAAAATTTATCCACTGATCACTTTGGTAAACAGAGCGTGAAGAAGGGCAACTGACTTCAACAAGCCAATTATCCTTTTCCTCCAATGATTTCAAAACAGATGAAAATAACCTTCCTTTCTGTCAAAAGTTTTTACACAGTAATTAGTTAACATTATAAATACAAATATTTGAGCCATGTTCTGTGAAAAGAGGGTTTAATGCATCTGCACAAATCATTGATCCATGTCAGCCTGTACAGTTTGGGCAGGCTGACCTGAGCTGACACTTGTTGCTATTGGTCAATTTTCTACAAGTCGAAGGACCATTCTTCCTCATGATTCAGTCATTTGTTGGACAAAAGGAAATATATGGGGTCTACAATTGTGTGATGACTTGCTTGGTATGATGCATCACAGAGATGTATTACATCCTCTTTTGCCAGGGGATGGCTCATTTATAAATAAGGTTATCGGCCCCTATACTTTAATAAACGCATTGCAGTGCCAAATTAAAACTATGACAATTTTCCAGTCTAGAATAAGATCCAAATAATTGCGATTTCACAGATGCTTTTGATAAAAATGTCTCCGTGTCAAAGTGGACAGTGTAGATCAGACAGCACATTTTGTGCAGTATGATCTAGATCTACACTGACCACATAGGCAACTACACTTGTACAAGGTACTTTAACTCTTTACCAAACAACAAAATTGTAGACTTGTCCAAATTGAAAGCATTTGCAGATGACAATTCAAATATAGCTCAAGTGATGGTTGCTTTAGGCCTCTTTTTCACAGAGCATGGCTCAATTATTTTTGTCTTCTCACAGACTATATTAAATTTTGAAAACAAAGAAACAAAAAGTTAAATTATTAATTGCTTTACCTAGCATAGCAACATTTTTACATAAATAGCTCAAAGTTTCTAATTCAATCATCCCTATTAACTCATTCACCACCTGCCAATGAGATTTTTCAGTTTCCTTCTTGTCTCACAGCAGACCACTTTTAAATACATTGTGGCAAAAGAAGAAATGAGAAATAGCTCGTAACAAGCAATTCCTCCTTCTGCCACTTTGCCTTCACATGTAATCATTTGATCAACTTTGATTTATGTAACCCTTATCCAGCTAAAGAAGTGAAATGGAATTTTCAAGCTGAAAGTAAAAACCAAGATTTTGCTATTTTAAAGGTTTTTTTTTTTTTTTTTTTTAAAAGACATCTCCTTATGTGACAGTGTAGATCCAAGATCTGACAGCACATTCTGTGCAGTTTGATCTTGATCTACACTGCCAGCAAAAGGTCAGTGAGTCGCGCTTAGCAGCCTAAGGGTTAATCATTAATATTTGACGGAGAATTCTTTCAAAGTTATCTGCCAGGATTATTGATCCACAAGGTAACAAATGGACTAGGATGACTGTGATTGAGACTGTATCTTTTGCTTCTTCTCGGCAGTGTAGGAGAGGGTAGTCTGTAGAATTTTCTTCTCACAACATCGCAGCTGAACACAAAGTTTCACAGTCTCCGACAACTTGCCTTTCTGTAACAAGGTCTCATCTTCCTATGAATGTAAGATACAGCAACACTTTGATAATTCTTAATGGAAAAGTTCATTTGCGCCAACTGGCATGTCAAAGGTCCCAAATTCATATACATGTATAGTGCCCCAATTTCATAAATAAATGCATCAAGAAAAGCACCCTTCTGCTATGTTTTGTCAATTGATTGATTGATTGTTTGTTGTTTAATACCGTTTTCAACATTATTTCAGTTATATGGCAGCGGCCAGTGCACCTATCCACGCTTTCCTAGAGTTTCTATTACCAGTACTATGCACAATATTCTTTCAAAGCCAAGGGATGCTTTTTCACATAACCATCATCATCAAAACAATGGTCAGCGGTGAGAGAGGAACAAATCCTGTCGCAATGTCTATAATCAATCCTCGGAAAGAAACTGGCCGAGCCCAAGGTCAAACCAGCAACCTCCTGTTCTCAAGTCCTGTATGCTACCGACTGAGCTACTGGGGCTTGGCTATGTTCCATCAAGAAGTTTGAAAACCTAATAATGGGTTACAACATTAGGCATTGTTGTACATTTGATATCTGCTTCAAAATTTGTGGCGCAAATTACACTTCACCTATTTGGACATTAGCAAATTCAATTACGCCCATTCTGAAATGAGGGTGATCATGAAGTAAGTAAGGATTAACCATTAACCAAACAGTCTCAGATTTTCAGAATCCACATAAAACGTTTTTGAAAACACTGTAAATAATTCTTAGCTGCCTGATCTTTGATCTATACTGTTTGCAGAAGCATATCAAATTGTGCATTAGGTTAGCTATAAGTTAACAACAATTTGGAAAGATCACTTTCTGCAAGATCTTTATGGACGATGCCAAGGCATAGTTGAGTTGACAGTGATCTGCAAAATAACCTTTTCCTGATTTCCTACCTCTATTGAAGTATCATACGCCTTTAATAACAATGTGGCTCTAGTTTCTAAATAATTCCAGACTTTGGATTCCACATCCTCCTGCAGGCACTTGTCTATATCACCCAACTCTTCCCGTACCTCTACACTGCTTGCCTCTGAATATTTACTTTTTAAACTCTCTGAAAATATATTAAACTTATATAGTTTACAGTACTGCTTTGCCTACCAAAGGAACCACATGTACACAGATAAGCCCACATAAATGTGAGCTGATACACAGCATTTCATGCCATGAGTTGTGAGCTAAGAAACCTAATCTGACCAACTATCCATAGTCATTTCTGTCTTACTACTTAAAGCTTGAAGTGCTAGATAGATGAAACAAACATTTCCAATTAGTACAAAACATAATGCTCTGGCAAAAGGGGGCATAATTCATCTCTGTGACGCATTATACCAAGCAAGTCATCACATAGTAATGGATCCATAAAATGTATTTTTTCTAACGACCATCTCAATCATGAGTTTGGTCCTGTGCAGTTTGATTTTGATCTACACTGTCTTAACAAGGGATTTAATCCTTGTCCCGTGCATGCTTGCTTAAGACGGGTTTCACTGTGCATTTAAAGTATGTGAGCACTGTACAGGTAAACGCTAGAAATATTTTAGCCATACTCTGGGAAAAGGGGACTTTATGCATCACCGCAATGCATTGTACTGAGCAAGTCACCACATAAGTATGGGTCTATGAAATCTATTTTGTCTACCAAACGACTACATCATGAGGTAGAATGGTCCTTTGACATGCAGAAAATCTACCAATAGCAAAATGTTTCTGCCAAGGGACAGCCTGCATGGACTGTGCGGGCTGACTTGGGTTGATACGCTTTGCAGATGCATTAACCTCCCTTTTCACAAAGCATGGCTAAATTATAAAGATTTTGAAATTTTGAGGTTGTCATTGTCACAATATCTGGCAAAAAAGTTGATTACATAGATCCAAGATCAGACTGCATGCTCTCTGCAGTTTGATCTTGATCTACACTGTCCTAATTAGGAACTTAATCCCAATCCCCTATGTCCTTCTTTAAGACAGGTTTCACTGTACCTTTTAAAGTATGTGAGCATTCTACAGGTAAACACCAGGAATATCCAAGCCATGCTCTGGGAAAAGAGGGCTTAATGCATCTCCCCAATTTGTACCCAGCAAGTCACCTAACCCACTGTATCATGAGGTAGAATGGTTCTTGCTGTGCAGAAAATTGACAGCTAGCAAAAAACTTTTGACCAGGTCAGTCTGCGTGGACTGAACAGGCTGACCTGGGATTTTTTTTTTTTTATTTTTTTTTTTTTTTTGGCAGATGCATTAAGCCCCCTTTTCACAGAGCAAGGCTCATTTGGAAAGAATGTACTGGCTACAATGACATTAATGAAATATTGTCCAATGACATTATTACACACCAAACAAAACAAAACATTGAATGAAATCCATATAATAAAACTTGATATCACAATGCCAATTTCTTTGCCAGGTATTCTAATAAAAACAGCCCTAAAATTGCTATAGCTGCATCCTTAGCATTTTTTGAAAATGTCTATTTCATTTGTTTATCAACGCAAGGTTTAACTGTTTACCCAGCAACATGACTTTAGACTTGCCCAAATTGAAAGCTTTAGCAGACTGCAAAATAATTGTGATTCAAAAACAAAAATTCACTTTTAGAACAGTAGAAAACATTGTGGGAAAAGGAAAAAATTCTGGGTACAAGTTTTTTTTTCTTTTCCTACAATGTTTTCAAAAGGACTTTTCCTTTTCCTTTTCGTTAAAAGCTGTGGTTGTGTGGTAAAGGGTTAATAATGATGCCTAGCCAAGAAGCAACTCTGCATAACATAAGTCACTTTACTTTAAAGGACATGTTTTTATAAGATTGATGCAGAAAAATAATGAAGACATTCGTCTATGCAAAATCACTCTAGCTCATTTCCTCTAGCAATAAATTTGGAGCAGACACCTTTTAAAAAAATCCTTATAAATTTTGGAAAAATCAACAAAAATACAATGCTAAATTTTACAGAACTGATCAATTGGTTGTATGCAGTTTAAAGCCATTTTTAACATTATTTCAGTTTTATGATGATGGCAAGTGCACCTATCCATGCTTTCCTGGAGTTTTTGTTACCAGTGCTTTGAACAATATTCTTCCCAAGCCACTGGCTGCTTTGCCGCATAACCATCATCGAAACAATGATCAGCCGTGATAGTGGAATGAATTCTGTCGCAGAGATTTTCATCAATCCTCAGCAAGATATTGGTAGAGTGGGGCATTTGAACCAGCAATCCCGTTTCCAGTCCCTGTGTGCTACCAACTGTGCTACTGGGGCTTGGCAAAATTTACATAAACTGCCATGAATTCTATGACAAATGAAAAGTAAAAATATTCTTAACTCTTAACCAAACGACAAAATTTTAGACTAGTCCAAATTGAAAGCATTTGCAGATGACAAAATAAATGCAGCTGAAAGGCCGAATTTGTTTTTGGTAGGGTAGAAAACATTGTGGAAAAAGGAGAAAAAGGTTACCATCATTTTCAGCTTTTCCTACAATGTTTTCAAACGGCTTCTCTCTCAGGGTCCTTAAAAAGTCAGGATTGTGTGGTACAGGGTTAACCTTTACCGCACAATGACGCCTTTTGATGCCCCTGGGAAAGAAGCCTTTTGAAAACATTGTAGGAAAAGAAGAAAATGCTGGTAACCAGCATTTTCTCCTTTTCCCACAATGTATTCTACCCTATCAAAGAAAAGTTGCACCAATTGAGCCACATTGAAATTGTCGTCTGCAAATGCTTTCAATTTGGACAAGGGTAAAATTTTGTCGTCTGGTCAAGGGTTAAGCAGATCTTACCTTCATCCATAGAAAAGATTCGCAAAAATATCAGTAAGTCAGTGTCTAGGGGAATATCACCAGTATGAAGATAGAAAGTTCTTGACCTGAAACAGCATTTCGCAATATTTCTATTACATTCAATGAGCCATGCTCTGGCAAAAGGGGGCTTAATGCATCCCCATGCTGCATTATACCGAGCAAGTCATCACATTATAGAACCATAAAAATCCATCAAGTCTAGCAATTCACTGGATCTGGATGTAGACTTGACCTTTGATATACAGAGAGTCTATAAATAGCAGAAAGCTTCAACCCAAGTCGGCCTGCACAGACTGCTCAGGCTGACATGGGTCGATGCTTTTTTTGCAGATGCATTAAGTCCCCTTTTCACACAGGCTTGTTTGCATTATCAGTCAGCTGTGCCAATTTCCTAAATGCGAACTGTTCTGCAACATTTCTGTCATAAATGTTAAATAACTAGAAAGAAATGCCAAAATGGAACAAGCCATTTCTAGCATAAAATATAAATGAACAAATACATATGAGCCATGCTCTGTGAAAAGGGGGCTTAATGCATCTGCTAAAAGTTTGGACCCAGGTCAGCATACCCAGTCTGTGCAGGCTGACCTGGGTCCAAACTTTTTGTTACTAGTCAATTTTCTGTATGTGTAAGGACCAGTCTACCTCATGATTAAGTCAGTTGTTAAAAAATGTGGCTATTATGGATCCATACTTATGTGATGTTATGGTATCATGGACCATGGAGATGCATCAAGCCCCTTTTTGACAGAGTACAGTTCACATATCTAACTCTTACCAAACCATAAAATGTTAGACTGATCTAATTTCAAAGCAGTTGCAGACTACAAATTTAACATAGCTTGAATAAGGGAATTATCTTTAAACAGGAAGGAAACATGGTAGGAATAGGGCAAAAAGCTGCAAAAAAACAAGAAAGAAGGTAAGTAAGATAAAAAGAAAAAAGGTGTGCAAACTTACGCCAGCAACCCACACTTTGTTAATATGTCTGACTTCAAATTATACAATGGATCTCCTTTGCTTATACCTGAAAACAACCAAGTTTATAATATTATGTACTTGTGTCTACACTGAAAGTATCTATACTTAAGTCACTAAATTAAAGGAATTTCAGCATGAGAAAATTAATAATTCATTTACACCTTACCTCATAAGTCATCTTTGGACCAATTCAAATTTAAGACATTGGTTGGGAAAAAAAAAAAAACATAAATAGGATCTAATTAAAATCAACATTCAAAACAACTATGTAGCAACTTGTTCACCGGTAACGCTGTTTTCCTATTTTCCCAATAGACAGGGTTCAAAAAGAAGAAATAAGTATATAATATAATACACACCTAATTTTATAGCTAATCTATCATGTGCATTTTCTGGATATGTAAATCCATTATTCACTAAGAGCTCCGCATTGGATCTTGCTCCATAGAAAATGAAAATCTGTTCAATAAAAAAAAGAAATACATATAAGCTATGCTCTGTGAAAAGGGGGTTTAATGCACTTGCTAAAAAAAAAAAAAAAAAAAAATATTGACCCATGTCAGCCTACACAGTCTGTGCAGGCTGACCTGGATCAAAACGTTTTACTATTGGTCAATTTTCTGCATATCAAAAGATCAGTCTTCCTTTCAGTTCAGTCGGTTGTTAGACAAAATGGATTTTTATAGATCCATAATTATAATTAATATGATCATTTGCTTGGTCTAATAAATAACTGTGATGCACTGAACCCCCTTTTGCCAGGCAATGGCTCATGCACCTACAGCAATGGGTAGTGGAAGATAGCCTAGGTGAAAATACTATGTGAACTGTGCAAAGATGCTCTGGGTATGTTTAACAACTTGCTCTCTCCAAAAATGATTGTACCAGTTTATGACTTTCTGACATCATTTGCCAAAAATACTTCATCAAAATGACTACTACTTATTCAATATATACCACATGATTTGGCCAACTCTCAGATGAAATAGATTTTTTTGCATCCATAATTACATGGTGACTTACTTGATACAATGCATTTCTAAGAAGCATTAACCCTTTACCAGACGACAAAATTTTAGACCTGTCCAAATTGAAAGCATTTGCAGACGACAATTTCAATGTGGCTCAAATGGTGCAATTTTTCTTTGATAGGGTAGAAAACAATCTGGGAAAAGGAGAAAATGCTGGTTACCAGCATTTTCTCCTTTTTCCCATAATGTTTTCAAAAGGCTTCTTTCCCAAGGGCGTTAAAAGATGGCACTGAGCGGTAAAGGGTTAACTGACTGATTGAATGGTGTTTGTAACCATTTTCAACTTTACTTCAGTCATGTCAAGGCAACCGGTTACTTATTCATGTATGTCCTGGCTTTTACCAGTATTAGGCTAGGGCTCTGTTATGTGTTTTCCAAGGAAACTCCCACAGAAAAAAAGACAGTGCTTCACGACAGGATCCTACGCCTTAAAACTGAGCCACCCAGAACCACTCTGTCAGTTTTCGATTAATTGATTGAAAGATGTTTGTAACCATTTTAAACTTTACTTCAGTCATATCAAGGCAACAGGTTACTTATTCATGTATGTCCTGGCTTTCACCAGTATTAGGCTAGGGCTCTGTTATGTGTTTTCCAAGGAAACTCCCACAAAAAAAAAAAGACAGTGCTTCACGACAGGATCAAACCAGAAGCCTCCAGGTTACAAATCCTACACCTCAAAACTGAGCCACCCAGAACCACTCTGTCAGTTTTCGACTGATTGATTGAAAGGTGTTTGTAACCATTTTCAACTTTATTTCAGTCATATCAAGGCAACATGTTACTTATTCATGTATGTCCTGGCTTTCACCAGTATTAGGCTAGGGCTCTGTTATGTGTTTTCCAAGGAAACTCCCACGAAAAAAAAAGACAGTGCTTCATGACAGGATTAAACCAAAAGCCTCCAGGTTACGAATCCTACACCTTAAAACTGAGCCACCCAGAACCACTCTCAGTCATTTGCACCGATTCTCAGTAGGCCTGGAATTAGTGGCATCTTCAGTATAAGAATAATTCTTTCCATACCTGGTCGTTTTTCCTATAGCTCTGTAAGGAGTAACATTCACTGCAGTTCCTTTCTATATTGAAGTCTGTTGTTATCTATGATATAAAAAAAAAAAAAAGCTAATTTCAAAATATTATTTTTCCAGGTTATTGATTGATTACATTGTGTTTTACTCAGCTTTCAACATTATTTCAGTCATATCACTGCAATAGCTCACATATTCATGTATTTCCTGGGTTCCACCAGTACTAGGCAAGGGCTCTGAAGTAACTTGCCAAAGGATACTCCCACAACAGACCCAGTGGATCCAGTGAGGCTCGAACCCAGAGTCTCCAGGTTATGAGTCCTACACTTTAGCATTGAGCCATGCAGGACACCCTTCCCAGGTTAACAGTGACTGTTACAGCATTGAGTCTTTACAAGATAGCAAAATTTTAGACTTCTCCACATGGAAAGCATTTGCAGACGACAAATCAAAATGTGGATCAAATTGTTGAATTTATCAGAGAAACGATAGAAAACATTGTGGGAAAAGAAGAAAATGCTGGTAACCAGCATTTTCTTCTTTTCCCACAATGTTTTCAAAAGCTGTCTCTATCAGGGTTGGTAAAAGTTAGGATTGTGAGGTAAAAGATTAAATGAATGAAATAGACATACAGTTAGTAAAGAGGACACTAGTATTGTGATTTTTTAAGACTGATACGGTAGGAATATATTACATGTATGTGTCTCATACAATATTGACCAATGTGGGATCAAGATTACATTGTAGTTTTGATCTTGATGTGCACAATCCGTAACATTAAGTGAATTTCTGATTTGCAATCTAAAGGTTTATAATTGGTATGAAAACATCAGTCAAATAATCACACTTTTTCCACTCTAGTCTTGACATCTGCTACCAGACGATTATTTGTTCTACCAATCTACAATCATGAATGCTTGCTATAAAACAAGAGCACCACTTGCAGGTGCCAATGCTTGGCTTGTGCTTGCAAGTGCTTGATTTTCAGTGAAAATTCTAAACTGGAAAAAGTGGCAAAACTGTGTCAAAAACATTTTGATAGTTACCTGCCCCTGTTGTATGAGTTACCATTTTGATAGTCAATAACTTGCCTAAGTTTGACGTAAATCTCTTCAGTTATATAAGAGATATTACAAAATGTCAAAGTTTTTGCATGATG
This sequence comes from Tridacna gigas, assembly GCA_945859785.2. Classification (NCBI taxonomy): domain Eukaryota; kingdom Metazoa; phylum Mollusca; class Bivalvia; order Cardiida; family Cardiidae; genus Tridacna; species Tridacna gigas. Next base: position 38,346,954 of record OX244029.2, read on the forward strand.
CAGAAAGCAATGCAGATGAGGACGCCAGGGCTATGACAATAACTCATTGTTTTCTTGCAAAACAGCCAAGCTAATAATAGTAACTACAGCTCATAGACACAAGTCTTTCCCAAATGTAAACATATTTCATGCTTCTTATGTGTAAGGGATTTGAAAATATTGTTACCAAAAATTGTGTTTTTAAAAAATTTTGGAGCAGTCACAAACCAGTGCTTTTCAGGGTCCGTATTCACCAATTTTTCTTAAGACCATTCTCAGTTTTACTCTCCAAGATTCTCTGAATTGGAGAGTAACACAACTTCTGATTGGCTTAACCATTTGGTTTAGCCAATCAGAAGTTGTGTTACTTTCAAATGTAGAAAATCTTGGAGAATAAGACTAAGAATGGCATTAAGAATGGTTAGTGAATACGGACCCAGGTGTACTTCAACCAGTAGCATGGACTAAATTCTTTATAAATCAAACTGCTTTCCCACTACACCCATTGCTGTGTAAAAATAAGATTTTTTACAATCCTGCAGATGAAAGCTTCTGAAATCAGTGTGGAAAAAAAGTGTGGCTAAGTCAGGTCAACAACCCCCTGGAGAAGGCTTTTGGAAACTATTTGGAACATAAAATCCTGATAACTATTTCTCATTTTCTAAGAATACTTTTTACTGACAAATCCATTCATTAAAGCCACATCTAAATCTTGACCACACAACAAAATTTTGGGCACAACCAAATTGAAAGCATTTGCAGATGACAAAATAAAAGAAGCTCAAATGATAATTTCTGTCTTTGATAGGTTAGAAAACATTTTAGGAAGAAGAAAATGCTGGTTTCCAGCATTTGCTCCATTTCCCTCCATGTTTTCAAAAACTTTTTTCCTCAGGGTCGTAAAAATTTGTGATTGTGTGGTAAAGAATTAAATGTACTTTATTGTCTGCAGTTTGATTTCAAAATTGACAGGTCTAAACTTCTGTCATCTTGAAATATGTTAACACTGAATCCACGTAGCACCAAGTTATCAGGGCAAGTGAGATCCTTTATAGATGAAAAAAATACAATAACTCATGTCCAATTACCAGTCCATTACAATGGTTACACATATCCCACAGAGGTATGAGAGCAAAAGTCATTCTACTACCATCTTCAGTTGGAATCTGATTTTGTCGAGTCATCACTGAGGAAACAGCCCATCTACAATATCAAACACATCAAAATGACATCATTCAGGTTTTCTCAAAAAAGTACTTTTCAACTTACAACCTTATATTCTAAGGCCTTGATCTGTTATCTGCAAATAAATTGAATGTTGTCAAGTCTAAACTTGTGTTATCTGGTAAAGGGTTAACCTATGACAACATTTATCTGAAGGCTTTTGGAGAAGAAGTTTATAAGTTATACACTTTACTCTTCTCTACACAATCCTGAGTTTTAATAATCCTGAGGAAGAAGCCCTCTGAAAACATTATAAGGAAAGGAGAAAATGCTGGTAGCATTTTCTCCTTTCCCCACAATGTTTTACTACCCTATCCAAAACAAATTCCATCATTTGAGTCACACTTAAATTGTCATTCTGGAAATGCCTTCAATTTGGACAGGTCTATATTTTTGTCACTTAGGCAAGAGTTCAGAAGATGTAGATGCACTTTAGTCACAAATAAAGAAATTGCAGCAATGCGTAATTATGAGCCATGGTCTGGCAAAAGGGAGTTTAATGCATCTCCGTAATGCATTATATCAAGCAAGTCATCATCTAATTATGGATCATTAAAATCCATTTTGTCAAAGAACCAACTGAATTATGAGGTAGAATTATCCTTTGACATGCAGAAAATTTAAAGATAGTGAAAAGTTTCGGCACATGTCAGCCTGCACGGACTGCAAAAGCAAACATAGGTCGATACTATTCGCAAATGCATTAAGCCCCCTTTTCACAGAGCATGGCTCATAGATATTAACCTACCTATAATCTTCATATGTAAAGAATTCTTTGAGAGGAAAGTTTGAAGTTGAAATGTCTGTTTGGAACAAACGGTAGAAGTATGCATACTGTCTGGCAATATTTCTGTACTGACTGATACAATCGCCTGAAAAAATATAGAACATACCGATAAGTAAATTAACATTAGTCTAACATTCAGTAGTTTGAATGTATCCGCAATCTCAAAGTATTCGCTAGATAGAATCTGTATTTGGAAAATAGTGTGGAAGTAGTTTAGAACCTGTATTTACCAAATTGCATTCTTGATCTGTTTCTTGATTTTAGACAGTAATACATTTTCTGATTGACCATCTTCACCAGCCAATGGATGATGATAATTACAATGCTTATTCACCCGCAGGGATTACAAAGTTCGAATGTTGGTTACTAGCATTTTCTCCTTTTCAAACAAGGTTTTTCAAAGGCTTCTTTTTCTGGGTTGTTAAAACTCAGGAATGTTTGGTAAAGGGCTGAATAAATGAAAATTTTCCAGTCTACAGTAAAATCCAAAGGTTTGAATTTCCAACATTCTTTTTTTCAGAAAAATCTCAATTTATTGGACAGTGTATATACAACATCAGCCTAAACCTTCCATGAAGTCTGCTCTTGATCCATGCCATCGAGAATACTTCCGATTTCCATTAGTTGAACTCTTCAACTTGAAGGAGCGTTTAGACCTTTTACCAGGACCACATGTAAACAAAACTCAATGGCTATATATACGAAATACAATCAAAGGAAACTATCTTTACTGACGGAGGCACATTTCATTGCCATACAGCTTCTAATAAGTATAATCGGCCTTTCATTTCTCATTTTTTATTCTTGTTATGGGTTATGTAATATTTGGTCTATGTCTAGCAAGACTTGGTCATTTCTTACCAAATATGCAGGAGAGTGCTCAAAGGGAGAACACAAGCGTTGAATGAAAGTTATTACTTAATACATATTCCTTCTAAGTGCTTGACCTGATGGCTGCATGAAATCTTTTCCATTTTGTTCCAATTGAACTCTTGCAGGGCAAAGCACAAGTTCAAATTGCTTCTGAAGATGGTGTCAATCAACATCAGATTTCAGATTCAATGCATTCTAACTTTTGATTGTATTTATGTACGCTAACTCTTTCCTAAGCGACAAATTTTTAGACTATTCCAAATCGAAAGCATTTGCAGACGACAAAATAAATGTAACTCAAAAATTGAAATTTGTTTTAGGAAGGCTAGAAAACATTGTGGGAAAAGGAGAAAATGCTGTTCACCAGCATTTTCTCCTTTTCCCACAAGGTTTTCCAAAGGCTTTTTTCATTAAAAGTCGGGATTGTGTGGTAAAAGGTTAAACCTTAACTCTATACCACACAATCCTGAGTTTTATGGACCCTGAAAAGACGGCTTTTCAAAACATTGTGAGAAAAGGAGAAAATGCTGGTAACCAGTATTTTCTCCTATTCCCACAATGTTTTCTAACCTATCAAAGACAGAAATTGTCATATGAGCTACATCTGTTTAGTCGTCTGCAAATGCTTTCAATTTGGTTTAGTCCAAAATTCAGGCCCAGCCAGGTAGCTCAGTGGTTAGCGTATCTGACTCATGCCTTGTGGTTGTGAGTTCGATACCCAGTTGTGGCAAACTGTCTTTCCGGAAATTTTTCACCTCTCACCCCTGATGCAAATGAGAAAAGTAGTCAGTGACTTGGAAAGAAAGTCAGCACTGGTGTGAGAAAGCCAGGAAACACATTAGTAGATGCACTGACTGCCTTGATATGACCTAAACTGTTAAAGCAGCATTAAACTCCAAATCAATCAATCAATCAAACCAAAATTTAGTCATTTGGTAAAGAATTAATTCATGATGATTATCAATTTTCTTCCACAATGTTTTCAGAGATGTGTGCATCAAATTTGTTCTATAAGCTAATGAGATAATACTTACTAAATGCTGGTGACCCTTTAAGCTGTTTCAGGTCATCTGGGGTGAAATACAGAGGTGTGAAATATGACTCGGGCATTGTATCTATGTAAGGCATCCATTTTGATTCTGGGCTCCTTTTCTCACACAGTAAGTGTAAAGCTAATACAACACTTGGCATTACTTGTAAGATTTTGTCTTCAGCAATAATAGGACCTGAAAACAAAAAATTAGTAGGCCATGGGAGTTATTGTTACTATCCATTGTTGGAGTGAGAGATTCCTCTGTGCCAATATTATAACAGCTATTGCATGAAATCAATCCACAATATCCAGGTAGCTACAACAATCACATATGAAACAAGTTTGACACTTCTGCGTATGCAAAGATTTAGAACATTCTGGGAAAAGGAAAAATGTTTCTTCAATTCCTTTCTTCAAAATGCATGTCATTACACACCCAAGAACAACATTCTTTTTTTTTTTTTTTTTTTTTTTGAGGGCGGGGAACGGTTTGGGTATAATGGAATTGGTCTGTCTGTCCATCCATCCATCTGTCCGTCCTTAGATACAAACTTCGTGTCCTCTTCTCCATCCAGTTTTCGATCAATTTGACTGAAATTTTACAAGAAGCCTTCCTTCCATCCAAATCTGTACACCTGCATTTCAATGTTCAATATGACTGTTAGAGTATCAAAAGATTTATGAACCATAGGCGAGAGGAGGGTTGGGTTGGGGAACCAGGGGAATGTTTCTTGACGTATGCCATTTCTACATTTCACTATTTTTACAGGGGTCTAAAAACAGCCTGTCCATTAAATGATTGTAAGAATTATGATATTTGTTGTTAAAATGTTGCCCTTTTGTAAGTAGAACAAAGCAGAATTTACCTAACGGTGTGGACTTGGCTGATACAGGAGTCATCATCAGATCTCGTGGAATAGACAAAAACATCTCTCCCTCCTAGAGCAAACGCGTAGAACAAAACAAGCTACACATGAGCATGAGAAGAGGGGGCTTGATGTACATGTATATGCAAAAAGTATTGAACCATGTCAGCCTGCGCAGTCCGCGCAGGCTGACATGGGTCAAAACTATTTGCTTTTTGCTATTGGCCAATTTTCTACATGTCCAAAGACCATTCTACCTCATGATCAAGTCTACTGTTAAACAAAATGGATTTCATGGATCCATCATTATGTGATGACTTGCTTGGTATCATGGATCACGGAGATGCATTAAACCCCCTTTTGCCAGAGCATGGCTCATGTGTATTCTAAGACATATAAGTAGCAAGTGTCACAAAGAAGAAGTATCTTATAGAAAAGGGAATACTGAAAATACTGAATTTAACTCTTTACCAAACGACAAAATTTTAGGCTAGTTGAAATCGAAAGTACTTGCAGATGACACAATAAATGTGGCTTTAAAACTGAAATTTGTTCTGGGAATGGCAGAAAACATTGTGGGAAATGGAGAAAATGCTGGTTACCAGCATTTTCTCCTTTTTCACCAATGTCTTCAAAAGGTTCCTTTCTCAGGGTCGTTTAAAGTTGGGATTGTGTGGTAAAAGGGTTAAAGGAAAAAAAGAACTCTGGGAAAAAGGGCAACTGCTGGTTACAAGCGACTGCTTATTTTCCTACATATTTGTCAAAAGCTATCCTACCATTTGACTGATAAATACCATCATTTGATTAACATTTTATCTGTTGTCTGTAACAAATTGGGCAAGTGTAATATTTTGTTCCCCAGTAAGAAGTTAAAATCTTACACATTCAATAGTCTTAACCCTTTTCCTAATAAATAAATGAATTGAAACTTTCATGCAGATATTATAAACCCAAATTTTGCTATTTCGAAAAAAAAAAAATTTTTTTTTTTCTTTTTTTTTTTTGTGTCTCCTTATAAGACAGTGTAGATCCAAGATCAGACTGCAAGTTCTGTGCAGTCTGATCTTGATCTACACTGTCCGCAAAAGGTCAGTGAGTCGTGCTCAACAGCTCAAGGATTAACAGTGAATACTGTTCATTTCAAAGTAATGGCTAGGAAGGACTTGTTTTGAGCCAACAGAGTAGCAGCAAGCATAAAGAACTGCAGCCAGGCTGTTCCAAGCCCTCTATTCATGTGGGTTCAGAACTACACTAGCTCCACGCCCCCACTCAGACAAAAAATTTCAAATGATGGTGCATTCTGACATACCCTGGGTGTTCAACAAATGTTCTGTGGGTGATCCGGTGTGATTTATTTAGTAACGAAGATCAACATTTTTAGAAGCATATCTCATCAAATAATCATTTACATATATATTTTTTTTGTCAGAACCATGCGCATTCAATTGTATGGTTGTTTGTTGACAGTAGTGGTTGTTTATTCATTAAAGTGTCACATAATACATAATATGTGTTGGTTATAAATATATAAAATTGCATAGAATCATTATGCAATAATGTATAAATGTAATACCCAGCCATACAAATGACTTATGAGTCACTATGCTGAGCACAATTGGCTTGAGAAATTCATGGTGTAAACATAGTACACTAGATATTATTCTTATATAACATGTCACTTCGTTTTCTTGAACAGTCTTGGATATAGAGTGCAGATTTGCATAGTAAACGTTTCTCTGTGATCATAATTATGTTTAAGCCTTTCACTATATGGAATTTGAATGAAGTTGGCAATCATTCAATCTGCATAATTATTAAAACCTAGCCTAATAGCTGTATAGACAGAACAATCCAACAAAGAATGGAATTTGTCTTCTATGGAGTCTTTCTCATTACATATAAAACAATAACGTCTCTCCGGTTTGATAAGTCAAAAAAAAAAAAAGCTTACATAAAACTGCTGAGGAACAGTTAAGCTGAATATTCTTGTATGTGGTCTTGGGTTCAAAGATTAATATGGGTTTAAGTCTGCTCTAAAATCTATGTTGTGGGTACCACACACATAGGTGTTTTAGTAAAGAAATAATAATTTTAGGATTTGATTAATGCGACTTATGTGGACCTCTGTGTGGAGTGTACAGTACTGGGTATAAACTGATAAGATGTTGTCTTTAAGATTGTTAGAAGTATAATAAATATACCTTCAGATCTTTTGTTGCTTTAAGGCCATTGCCAAATCCTTTAAACTTCTCTATCTCCACACAACTCATATCAACCTTGTTACCTTTCAGCCAGTCGATAAACTTGGGCAGCTTACCCTCCCTGTTCTCATGTACTATGGAAATATCTGAAAGTGTATCACAAAATGTGAAAGAATCATCCTTATATAGCACATACATTCCAGTGAACCTGCGATAATTTACTTGATTGATAGTGACAGCCTACATATTCATGTGTGTATCATGTTTCACCAGTGCTAAGCCATGGCTCTGAAATCTCTTGCCCATAGATACATCTGCAAAAAACCCACTGCCTCCAGTGTGAATTGAACCCAGGACCTCTAGGTTAGGAATCCAATACCTTCACTACTGAGCAAACTCATTTGAAAAATGTATCAGTATTTCTATCAGATAGATTCACTTGAAGCATTGGCTAGATATGCTAGTTTGTTTGGTGTTTACTGCTGTCTTCAACATTACTTCAGTCATATCACAGCAGCCATCCCATCCATGCAACCCTGGCATATCTTTACCAGTACTTTGAAAAGCATTCTTTCCAAGCCACTGGCTATTTTCTCAAACAGACATTATCAAAACAATTTTCAGCAATGAGTGAGAAAGCAGTTGTCAGAATGACATCATCAATCCTTGTGGAGTTTGGTCGAGCTGGGATTCAACCTCACAACCCCTGTATTATAAGCCCTGTATGTTACTGACCGTGCTAATCTACTCAGCAGCACTGGCTGGAATGGACATGTTAACCTCAAACTCATCTCCTATTTACATCATTATCTCTTTATCAAACAAAAAAATAGACTTGTCAAAATTGAAAGCATTTGCAGACAACAAATTCATTGCAGAGCTGAAGGTAAGATTTCTGTCTTGGAAATGATAGAAAACATTGTGGGAAAAGGAGAAAATGCTAGTTACCAGCATTTTCTCCTTTTCCCACAATGTTTTCTACAGGCTTCTTATTCATGGTCATTATAACACAGGATTGTTTGGGTAAAAGGTTAACCCCCTCATACACTACGTAATTGCTTCATTCAATGTTACTCTTAAATTTATTGAGACTATAGTATCTTGGAAGCAAAAGGTTTGAAGAATAAAATTCAAAGCAACATTTAAACAGACCCTTTACGACATCTTTAATGGAATCTAATTTGTCTCTATTGATTGATTGTATGGTGTTTAATGCCATTTTCAACATTATTTCAGTTATACCGCTGTGGCCAGTGCCCTTATCCATGCTTTCCTGGACTTTCTTTTACCAGTACTGTGCACAATATCCTTTCCAAGCCAAGCCACTGGCTGCTCTCCCACATAACCATCATGGAAACAATGGACAGCGGTGAGAGAGGAATGAATCCTGTCGCAATGACTATCATCAATCCTCAGAAAAAAATTGGCCATGCCAATTTGTCTTTATAGAGTAGACAAAGATTGCCACTGATCTATAAATTAAGGCTGCTCACCTTTTTGCAGAGTTACAATTTTCTCAACAAGTTCCCTTAATTCCAGATAGTCTTCAAATTCCTTTGGACCTGTCACAGCTGGTTGAGAACACTCTGTCAGAAAAACAATACATTGTTAAATACAATCAGACCATGTTAAAGAAACCACAGTAAGATAGAGGAAATTGCTTTCTCACAGAATTGTCGAGAGGAAATTTAAGTGAATGTACTAACAACTAATTTTAAGAAAATTGTACTTATAGAAAAAATAAATCTCACAAGTATAGTATCCTGTGATCCAAACATTTTTATCTGTAATTGATTATACATGTCTTACAAGGATTTTTTTACAGCATTATGCAGAAAATTTATTTCAAAAAGTTATGAGTCTCGAGCATTTCAACACAGGTTATTTTGAACTCATCAAAAAGAAAAATAACATTCACTGTTTGCTTAACAAACTCTTTTGCCACAAAATGAATGTGCTGAACTTTTTGTGAAGTTTAAAAAATACACATCTGCTGCAAATACAGAGACGCTCTAGTAATGATATATGAAGTATGTTCTGTGCAGTCTTATCTTGTTCTACACCATTTCCAAAACTACTCTGATCACAAACTGCAGGGTAGGAGTTAACCCTTATCCTGCTAAATATGTAAAACAAAACTTAAAAGCCAATACTAAAAACCCAAATATTGCTTTTTCGAAGTTATATTTGGTGGAAAAATGGCTCCTTATCAGACAGTGAAGATCTAAGATCAGACTGCACATTCTGTGCAGTCTGATCTTGATCTGCACTGTCCGCAAAAGATTGTTGAATCGGGCTTAGCAGCTTAAAGGTTAATACAATCTATTCAAAGTGGCAATGAAAAAATACCATCACATGGGCTTGAAAAAATTTTTGTCAAAATAATGTATTTATTTGCTCTTTGCAGCATAGGTACATGTATATAAGTATCCTATAATATGAGTTGAGAGAGGGAACTTGTTTGAAAACTTACTATCAAGGAGAGTTTTAACATTATCCATGATCTCTTTCTTCACACTATTTGACAGCTGTTTGTTTCCATCGCTTGATGTTGAAGCCCCATTCGGTTGGCTGTTTTTCTTACTTTTGCTCTTCCGTCCCATTTCTTATTCTGCCAAATCTAAATCAACCAGAAAAAAAAATGCATTTTCACATACTACAGAGTACACACTGAATCTAAAATATACAACCGGTTTAATTTGCAACTCAGCTGAAAAGTTCACTTACAGAAAGCTTGCAAAAGAAAAATGTTAAACCATTACCATTTAACCCTCAACCATACAATCCCGAGTTTTAACGACCCCGAGAAAGAAGCCTTTTGAAAACATTATGGGAAAAGGAGAAAATGCTGGTAACCAGCTTTTTCTCCTTTTCCAACAATGTTTTCCCTATTTTCAGCAGCAAATTACATCATTTTATCGGCATTTATTTTGTCGTGTGCAAATGTTTTCAATTTGGCCAGGTTAAAAATTTTGTCGTGTGGTAAAACTAATGAGTTAAACAACTTTCTGTGTAGATTTCTTTGACAGTGTCTGGGCCCGACTTTTGCTGAAAGCGTTTACACAAAACGTTGTACATTACTAGCATCTGATCCGCTACTAATTCTGAACATAAAATTACATGTATGTAAAAAAAATGCATACCCTTGCAAACAGTTACCGGTAACTAGGAAAAACAGTTTTACATTGAGTTTTCAAAGTAAATTAATTGACATTCATTGTTGACAGTTCTCTTAAAAATCCAAATATTATTTATAGGGTGACTTTTCGAGAAAGCTCTGTCTGGCTGCTTTCCCACATAACCAATGTCGAAACAATGGTCAGTGGTGAGAGAGGAATGAATCCTGTCGCAATGACTATCATCAATACTCGGAAAGAAATTGGCCGAGCCTGGGATCAATTTGGGAAGGGTAGAAAACATTGTGGGAAAAAGAGAAAATGCTGGTTACCAGCATTTTCTCCTTTTCCCACAATGTTTTCAAAAGGCTTCTTTTCTGGGTCGTTAAAAGTTGGGATTGTGTGGTAAAGAGTTAAAAGCACAATTTCTAGGATAACAATCAGCCATAAATGATAGAACAAGATAGATGATGAAATTATGTAAAGTTATTTTAAATCAGAATGTTATCATATTACTGCATTGTGGTCACATGTCACTTAACAGCAGAGCTATTCTGGTTGAATGCCAAAAACCTTTCAGCCTTGAAATGCAGTGTAACAAAAGGATTGTAACCCTTTACTAAACAGCAAAATTTTAGACTTGAAATTGAAAGCATTTGCAGACAACAAAATAAATGTGTCTCAAAAATTGAAATTTGTCCTGGGAAGATTAGAAAACAACACGGGAAAAGGAGAAAATGCAGGTTACCAGCATTTTCTCCTTTTCCCACGTTTTCAAAAGGCTTTTTCTTCTGGGTCGTTAAAACCCGTGATTGTGTGGTAAAGAGTTAAACATAACATATATAAGGTTGGAATGAGGAAAAGAAATTTGTCTAAAAAAGGCATTTCCATAAAAACATGCACACTCTCTTCTTTTTGCCATATTTCACAAACGAGGCATCATTCACAGCATCATTCACGGCAAAGTTCTCAAGGAAATTTGGATATCTTTTCTGGTTCAAAAAAAGGGTACCCCTTGATACTGTAGGGCGACAATAAATCCTTTTTCTTCAGAGACAATTTCTCCAGCAGTCATAAAATTATATGATAAATGATGAAGCAACACGGAAATGGTTTGAGTATGACAAGCTACGATTCAAAGCTAAGGCCTTGGTGAAAAAAAAAATAAAACCAGTAACATAAAAAATGGTAGGAGTAACATAGTCCTATTCATAAGCCCCTATGTACAGGTATGTTATTTTTTTTATTTTGACATTCATTATGTATGTAGGGCTTTATCGGTTCCTTCATAGTTTCCTTAAGCAAACTCCGACATCGAATTTTGTCACTGTTTGAATAGCAAATTTGGTTACTTCTAACTGAACTTCTCCACTAAATAGTAAATCTGAAGTGAGATTAATCAATAATTTCTCGACTGAACAAGGATATTTGTTCAGAACTTGCCTATTTATGAGCTAAATCCATTCTGATTCACCAACACTGTTTTGTTATAAACTGCTGTGGAAGAGATGCCATCACTCTGAATAATCAGTCTTACAGAATCCTATTATGTCTTTTTTTCGAAAGAAAATTTTGTTCATCACAGTCTTGTTTATTATTGATACAGATTTCGTCAGTGAATCTATAGTGAATTGTGGTTTGTTATGCAACTGTCTGCATGACTGAAAAACATGGTGGCAACTCCATCAGCAATCCAAAATAAAAATGATTTGATAGAATTCTGAATGAATCTGCTCAGTACAACAGAATGTCCACTGCTGGAACATCTACTCCTGGAAGTTCTCTCTATGTCAAAGTAACTTTAAAGTCTAGATTGAAATTGCTCTATTTTTCTATACAAAGTAGTATCCGCCCATCAAAGTCCATATATCGAAGTTTCTCTATAGCACAAACCTAATTTCAAGTCCAGACTTCAAAGATCAAATTAATGTACACATCCTTACTTCAAACACAATACAAATTTTTCACACATTTTAACTGACTTTCATTGTATTATAAACTTAGGTGTTATACATAATAGAAATACTTGATACAACGGTGGTATGTTTTTCACACATTTTTTATCATTGACTTTCGGCCATAATTTACAGTGACTACCAAAAGTACAACTACCGCTACCAAAGACTTGTCCAGTAAAAGAAACCTTGTAAAGTCTGAGGGATTGCCAGCAACTCCGGCTGATGAAATTCCTTTATATTTATGATTTTAAATATTGTTCTCATTTACAGAATTTTAGGAAAAAAAATTAACATGCTAATAAAAGACAATATACAATATGCTTCCTTTACTTTTTAATTTTCAAAACAACGATCAATTAACAGTTAACTACAGGGAACAATATAATGTAAAGCCCCTGAACCAAGCATGCTTCGGTAAGCTACTTCGGGTACCTGACACACTCGTCTAAAGAATCTCTGCATGTCAAACTTTCTGCACCTCGAACTTTTTTCGACACTCCCTCCCCCTCCCCAATTTTGGAGGTATGGATATTCGACTGTATTTATTAAGAGAGTGGCTGAATATTTTCACATGGAGTTGTCCATAAAGGTAAATCAAGTTCTTTTTTGCAATAATACTGGTTTTTGAGAACTGAATGGGACCCATTTAGATGTTACATGCAAAAGAAAAATAAAATGTGACATGTCCCATAGATAAATGTTGAAAGATAAATAAGAATGTATACAATCTGGACTAGCAGTAACACGGCCTTCATCAAAATTTGTGCTATACAATCTTATCTTCTGGTTGTCGGAACGATAGAATCAGTGTTAGCTTTAATATATAATTACTTTTTTCTGGTTCCGGATGTAAGTAATATTAGTGTCTTAATATATGCTTTACTTCTGAATCTCTTATGGCTCCAGCATTTGTCTAATTTAGTACCTATATTACCGCACAACATGTTTTCATCCACAACATGATTCCTTTCGGCCTTGAAAACGGATAAATATAATCTTAACACTTGCGAGATTTTATTTTGTATGCGCCTTCGTTTACATTGGAGATAGAAATGTCAAACTTGTTTCCGAGTGAAAATATTGACACAGAAAGGCAATAAAAGTTTCACTGTAGTTCAAAGAGGCCATTTGGTGCAATCTGCCTAATACCGTATAATTTTAAAATTTGGATCACAACAGATCATTCATACATAAAATATCAGTGAATGTTTACACTGCGTCTGCTCTACAAAAGTATTTGTCCCAAGATGCGCATGCGCTTATCTATTAAACTATACTGCTCATAATAAATAAAGCACTATTTTCAGTATTTTGTGATTACTGTCTTTAAGTGTTAGTCGTCAATTTTTAGCTGATCGAGAGTTAATTGGTTGTATCTGAAAAGTTTGTAACATTGATTTAACTCCTTAACAAGCCACAAAATTTTGGACTGGTCCATATTGACAGCATTTGCAGACAACAAAATAAATGTTACTCAAAAATTGAAATTTGTTTTGGAAAGGGTAAAAAACTTTGTGGAAAAAGGAGAAAATGCTGGTTACCAGCTTTTATTCTCAGGGTCATCAAAAGTCGGGATTGTGTTATAAAGAGTTAAACCATTTTTACTCACAAATTTTACTTGCCTAAACAAAAATCATGGAAAAAAGATCAGATGGGTTCATTTGTCTTTCTGCTCAGTAGTGTTGGGGTTATACAAAGGGCTGACATGTTCTTGTGTGCCATTTGTGATCCTATATTGTCCACTGCCATTGAACCATAAATAGGACAAGTCACTCAAAATACCATAAATTTCGTAAGTTTTGGGACAGTAAAAAATAATTAATTTTTTAGATGTCCCAATATTTAGGTTGACGAAAAATAATTATTTTCCGTGGTGTCCCAAAACTTATGGTCAAACAGGGATCGTATGTTACACGTAGTATACGATCCCTGGGTCAAACAAGACAAGCTGTCAAACTGTTTGTCACTAACCACTTACTAGTCGAATATTAGCGCTGCAATTTCAATAAAACTACGATCACATGCTGGTTTGTCTATTTTTTGACATATTGGAATTCCTGTAGTCGTTTCGTGCAGTGGGAATTTAAAACTTTGTATTTTTTCATGGTTTTCGTTACTGCTAAACTAAATGTTTTCAGTCATTTTTGTATGCATCCCGAGAAAGCAATCAGCATTGGTGTTTTGCGCTTATATAAATACTTTTACAACGTATTTTACCTGTTAATGCGAGGTGAACAACGATTTGATTTCCGCTCTGAAAAGTACCTGCTCGGCCCGTTTTCAAATTTGATTGGTTCACAATCTTCGATCGATAAACCCCAGTTAGAATATATAGGGTATCTTGATTTCTATTTCTAAACAACAAACCCGATTGACCGTGAAACACACACGCGTGGTAACTACTTGTCGACTTCGGATGTACGTGTATACATGACATGTACCTTTGCCCATTGGTACAAGTTTATCACACCCTTTTACCCTTATTTTAGTTCTTTTTTTACATTCGCGTTGGTTAATTGTCTGTCGGGGTGATTGGATTTATTTGTCTTGAAACGGGAGATTCTCGATGATATCGAGAGGGTTTGGAAGCAATGCTTACGTGCAGAAATGAAACTGTGCGAAGCAAATGCTTGTAAACAAAGGTTATCAAGCGGATTAAAGATATTTTTTTGGAGTAGACATTTACTGTCCCAATTCTTTGGAACAAAAAAAGTACTGTCTTATTTTGCAATTTTTAGTATGGCCCAAATCTTTGGGTCATGAAAAATAATTATTTTCACGTTTTTTGATGGTGTCCCAATTTTTTGGGTGTCCCAAAATTTAAGCAAAATACGGTATGTTAAATTAAGTTTTCCATGATTAATCCTTGTTCCAAAAGTTTAGTTTTCTCTAGCTTGATGAAAATGTGCTATTTGGTACTTTAATTTTCGAGAACAGTAGAGTTACCAAATATGGACGAATTTAGGTTGTAGGATTGAATTCTCTATTATCGTGGTACTAAAACATTCCACTGAGTGTAGAAAAGTTAGTGTCTTGCCTGATATTTTTCTCTTGCAAGTAACATTCAGTGATACCTCATGTATATTTCTATGATAACTGATTTTCTGTTTGTCAGTTAACTATTCTTAATCAAGACAAAACAGCGGACAGCAATGACCAATTTACAAAAAGGACTACTTCCGGTATTATCGTGGCATTGAGATGAGGCCCTGGGAGATTTACAGGCTCACCCTATTTATGTTCAAAACTTTGGCAAATGAAAATCAAGTTATTTTCAAAGTGTTGAGATGATTTTATCAAGAATTTTGAGCAACATATATAAATAAATTCTCTCGGTCATTTTGTAAATGAGTTTTTACTTTGCGCACCTATAAAAATGGAGGGAAAAAACGACGTCTACAGATCTTTGATTAAAATAGCATCAAATACCCCATTTTGGACCTCTTTTGAGGATACAAAAGTGAATATATAATTTCTAGAGTGTTCTTTCATTTCAACAGATCAGGGAACTAAATTAAAAAAAATGCAGTGCCTTGAGAATACGATTTTTATAATTAGCGAGTCAAAACTTTTGTCATGGCCTCTTTTTTCATTCCCATATTTGGAAAGTGGTGACGTCATCATTTAACGGTCGTCTGAAATTTACTTTCCCATTTGATAAACTTCAGAGATAGAAAAACAAATTTTACAGAACTGTTATAATGATACTGATATTGTTACGCTAATAAGATCATCAACTTCATCTAGGGGATAGAGCGGTTTTGCAAAGAGCCAAGTTTTCTTACTATTCAGATGAAAACTCGATTTTACCTACCATTTTCGGAAAATTTGCCTAAGTAAGTTTGCAAAGTGTGTTGACTGTATCTGACCTACAAATGCTCATGTGAGGACATCCACAAGGAGGCGCATGTCAGCCTCACTTTCGGAAATTGTAAATACCACGATATTGAAGAACCCACGATAATACCGGAAGCGACTATATATCTTAATAGGCCTATGGCGTCTCTTGATGGATGAATATGAGGTTAGGTTAATCAATTGTGTTATTAATTTGTTTTGATCTATAGAAAATTTGCTTCATTAAGGAAATTAACTGAATTTGTCCGTTGGGGATGCCGCTTCAACCTATCAGTTAGGGGGACAAAAATAGGTTGTGCCGTAATATTTTATGCTAATACCTTCTATTCGGCCACAAAAGAAGCTTTCTACTATGTACTTTATTTATGAACAGTATCTTGCATATAATTTCCACAAATATTACTCAAAAGCTTTAAATTGTTAACTTTTAATTGGAAACACCATCTTCTAACAGCATCGGATTGTGAACTACGTCATCAATAGTGGGCTCACCGGTGTCCCGTGAAAATGGCAAAGTGTATTCCCGTCCCCACTCGGAAAAATAGGCTATAATTCCCGGCCCCAATGCGCCACCCCCCTGCCGTTAAATCTTTTATTTATTGTTTGATTCCGCTAAAATTAGTATCGTAATAAATTGTTTCTAAATACGGTAGTACGTTTTTAGCTTTCCATACGTGTAAAAATCATTAAATTCTGATCGAAATTAATGGAATAATACACCTTTGAAATGATCGACATACAATGTAAATTTGTTGAGTTTTCTCACAAGTCCGGCCCCCTATTTCAAACTTTCATCTGACCTAAAACACAATACGTTTATCAAAATATTTGTTTAGATATCGCGTATGACAGATAGGTACGTTCGTCATTTCTTTTAGGCATTTAGATCTACATATTTTACACAATGCGTCCCCTGATCAAAAATCTTAATTTCGTGTTTAACATCGATGAATTTAGTTTCAGATGATGTGTGTGCGCGCGTGCGTGTGTGTGTGGCTTTTCAACGGTATTATATAAACTTAAATTTGGACAAAACGTAATGGTATATTAGCCAAATGAAGTATTGCAGTCATGGCCTAAATTCAATATCTTATCCTCAAACCCATCCTCAAGTCTTAACTGTATCACAGTAGGCGACTGAAAGTTAGAATTGTTCAAATCCAAAGCATTTGCAGACGTACAAATTGTAGGATTTGCTTTTGAAAGGGTAGAAATCATCGTGGAAAAAGTGGAAAATTATGATTACTGGCATTTTCTCCTTTTTCGCACGTTTTCAAAAGCCTTCTTCCTAACGGTCGTTAAAATTTGTGTATTTATGGTAAAGAGTTAAAGGTTATTTGATTTAAAAGAGAGAAAAAATAGTTTATTAATCAAGGAGACTTTCAGCCGAAGTGACCAGAAAAACAACAGATTGATATTTGTGTGTTCTTGTCAACATTTATTATTTTGCAATCAAGCTTATTAATTACACATTAATTTGTATTTCTAAATACTCTTGATAAAATTTGCTACAAACATCAAGGTTTCGTAAAAAAAAAAAAAAAAAAAACTTAACCTGTTGTGTATTTTTAAAAAACACAATTAAAACCCTGAAAGTAATGCAGAGTGCAACAAAGCGTTAGCGTAATCAAGCACGCGACTTCACAGTCGAGATGGCATAGATTGCGTAATACATAATTAACGCAATGATAACCGGGCCTAATAGGATTATGACAGCACTTGTCCCAAAGTTATTGATACAGACACAGATACAGATATTTTATTGACAAGCACAAAGTACACAGTCATGACAACATTACAAATATGATAAAGAAAAATGTCAAAAGTCAAGGTCTATAATAAATCATGGAAAAAAAACAGAAATTTATCTTCATACATTCCCCCCCCCCCCCACACACACACACAATCTAAACTGTGCATTCAAAGGAAACCCTATGTGTTTAATTATGAAGACGAACCCTTAATCTACAGTCAAATGATGCTTATATATATTTCTTTCAACGAGGGCGTTTTTTACATAGTTAGCCAAATCGAAAATCTCATTCTTATTAGTTGAATTTAAAAGTTCTAAGAGTTTAAAGGTACTTGGTCTTTTACGATAATATTCTTTAATGTATTTCTTTCTTAACTGCTTAAAAAACGGACATTTTAATACAAAATGAAACTCATCTCCCGTTTCTCCAGAGGTACAGAGGAGACATACTCGTTCATTTCTCGGAATTCTATTCTTGCTAAAACGACAAGTTTGAATCCTCAAGGAATGAGAGGAAGTTCTAAGCCTAGTTATAATAAATCTGAGCCCAGGCGGCAGAATGTCCAAATATGATTCGTATTGTAACGTATCTTTCAAATATTTATAGACTTGTAAGGAAGAAGCATTTGCAATCAAAGAAAAACAACTTTGGGTATAGTTATCGATAAGTCGCTGTCTAAAAGTTTGTACAAAATTTTTACCGTTAACTGAAAATGGATTTTCCCATATATTGGAAAAGCCATGCTCATTCAACATACTTTTAACGTCCGAAACCCAATTTCTGCAGCCTCGTTCACATTGTTCATAAACAAGTTTATACATTGTTTTCATAATAACATTGTTTGTAGAATTTAACTTAAACCAGTATTTTAAAATATGGACACATCTATTTATGAATAACGGGTATCTACCAAGTTCTGCATATACAATTGCGTTACATGTACTTTGTCTAACATTTAAAATCCTCTTGCAAAATTTCATATGTATTCGTTCAATAGATTTCGACTTCGTATAGCCCCATATTGGTGCTGCGTAACTTAAAATAGATCCCACGAACGAATCAAATAGTTGGCATAATATTTTGGGTTTCAACTTATATTTGCTACAATTTGTCAATAACACATTTAGAGCCTTGAGTGCTTTACCAGTAAATTGTTCTTGATTGTTACAAAAATTGCCCGTATACGAAAAAATGTCCCTAAATAATTAAAGTGCTCTAGTTTTCAAGTACTGTATTATTATATGTAAAACATTCATTGGGTAGGATTTTCCCTTTTTTGCGAAATACCATCACTTGAGCTTTCTGCGTATTCACTTCTAGTCCCCATGTTTGACAGTATTCATACCATTTATCTAAACTATTTTGTAGGTCCTCGGGGGAATTTCCAAATATGACTAAGTCGTCTGCAAAAAGTAACCATATTATTTTTAATTCATCAATTTGTATACCCGAATTACAGAAGGAAAAGTTCTAGGTCTTCAATGAACAGGGCCCACATCAAAGGTGACATTATCTCCCCTTGCTTTAAACCTACAGGAATTTCAAAGAAGTCAGACAAGCGGCCATGTGATCTAACACAGGATTTAACCTTACTGTACATATCTTTTATTATCCTTAAACACTTCCCCCCATCCCGCATTTATATAGCTTTAACCATAAAGCGTTTCTGTATACACTATCAAACGCCTTTGTGAAATCAACAAAACTACAGTATAGTCGTTTTTTATTGTTTAAACATGTTTGTATTACATTAAGTAAAATGAACATAGCGTCAACTGTTGATCTGCCTTTTACAAATGCAAATTGCGCATCAGAAATCGTATTATTTTCCTAACAAAACTTTTCTATTCGTTTGTTCAATATGGAAGTAAATAATTTCGAAAGGCAGCTCACTAAAGTAATACCCCTATAGTTACACGCGTTATTCATCGCTCCCTTTTTAAATAAAGAAACGATTATACTATCCATCCAGCTCTCTGGAAAAAAAAACACCGTATAAAATACAGTTAAAAATATCACAAACATGAGACCCAATTATGTATGTCCATATTTTCAATGAAATATTCATTTAAAAAGCAATCAGGTCCGTGGGCCTTACCCAGATTTAATGTTTTAACCCCATTGTATAATTCATCTAGAGAAATAGGTCTGTCCAAATCGGAAAAACAATAATCATCACATTCGTCAAATTTATGATTTTCACAAAAAGATTCAGGCAAATCATTTTTTACCCTAAAAATATCATTACAGAGCTCTGCAAAGTAGTTTTTAAAATCTCCAATCTGTAAATCATTACCCGAAAGAGATTTATCATTTACCGGCAACACACTGGACTTTTTCAAACAGAGAACATGTTAGGTGGCATAAAAGTTTTAAAGGATAAACTTGCATGCAAATGAGAAGTAACTATCAAGATTAGATCAGCTTCATGTGCAGTATCATCTTAGTCTACTAAATTTGACATCTGCATTTGTTTTGAAAGGCCATAAAACATCATTGAAAAAAGATAAAATGATGGTGACCAGCATTGTGAGCAAAGAAGAAACAGCTCTAAATGAGCGATTTGTTCTTTCCCCATATGATTTTTTTTAATAATAATCTTAATGAAGGATTGATTGGATACATAAAATTCAATATACTGATATGAAATTCGCGCTTTCTTTGACATTTTGTACTGTTTCTATTAGATAACCCCAACGGATATTGCATCATTGCATTTATTTTATGCTGTTCAGTTTTCATTTCTTGTGATAATTTTCTTATTGTACTTCTAAGGCCAAAATACAATATTTAGCTGATTTATCGAATTAGTGAATGATAATTAAATTAATTCATGCATCTTTAAACCCTACCGCAGATGAGCGTCTTTTCCCCCGTAAATCAATCCTTTGCTATGAGATCATGTGCTTTCAATTCGAGCATGATTAAAAAAAAAAAAAACCCACACTTTTTGAAACATTGCGGAAAGAGGTGAATGGTCTTTAAAATGTCAACTTGATCTCAGTATTTATATTTGCCTGTGTAGTGCTTAATCATGTATGGTTTACAGTATATGTTTTTTCTATGCTCACGCTCAGAATATAGTTTCGTTTCGATGTGGTTTTAAGACTTTTCTACATGGTATAATACTGTTTATGAATTGGAACAAACGCAAAAATCTATAAATCTATACTACAAATTATTTTCATTTTCAATTATCATTCTTCGAATTTTACTTTAATTCATAATTATTATATTCATACATTTTTTATTTCCATATAGCCTGAATGAACTTGTAGTTTCCTTATAACATTTGGAACCGAAATTCAAGGTTCTCTGGATCATTTGAACGCTTATATTATTGATTATTGTTTTTAATGTTAATATTTCCAAAAAAAAAAATAATAATTTAAGGAGCCACTTACATTACCTAAAAAAAAAACCGACTAGAAATTGATGAAATTGAAACGCTTATACCTCAATAATGCCTGCGTGAAGTTCAAGTTTCTCAGTATCATTTAAAAGTTAAAATTAAAGGGTTTATCATAGGGTTTTTTTTTTATCAGAGAGAAAAAGTAAAGTTTTTGAATATTGGGGCGGATTTATACCTCTTAAAAATTTTCAAATATTTTTGTATAAAAATTGACAAATTTCGAGTGCTTTTGTCACAAATTTACATAAATGAAATCTTACGTTTCTATGTACCATTATAAAGGTTATAACACAAGCTTTGACAGTAATTTCACCAAATTCGGTAGATTTTGCAAGGAGGCGTTGGGGCCGGAAATTATAGCTTTTTTTTTTCCTGAGTGGGGCCAGCGAATTATACATACCCGTGAAAATCACAGACTCGTGATACTTTCCATATTTATGCAGATATCACATGATAGTGACGAGGTCAGAAACTGTGACATCCAAGAGACCATGGGGGGATACGATTAAACAGCAGCTGATAGAAACCTTCTAGCAAAAGGGAGACTTAACTTTTTATAGATTATCGATTGCCCGGTGAGTTACAAAAATACTTTGTCTCAAAATTCTTGGAATAACGAACAATTTCATACATTTCGGAACTAAAAAAATTCTTTTTATTATCTGACCCAGGCCTTTAAATTATGGTTCTATATTTACTGGTTAAAAATAGAAACATATACACGTTTTGTAAACGGATGTTAACGAATTCAGACCTTAATTTAGTTTGCTCTGTGATTACATTCTTGTTGAATGATGAATAATGATAATCAGAGAGAATTCACATAAAGATGTGTGACAAAAAGGAGAATATATATGCCATGTCAGAATCCGTGTTTGCGAAAGTGGCCTGCAGCAAGACAAAAACAATCATCTACAGGATGTAATGAGATAAAGATCGACCGTTCCCGAATTGTTTTTGATGGGTCATATTGGGGTACAGAAACGATTTTTGGGCAAAATCTCAGCACAGATTTTGTTTGCACGTTTAGACTCGGTATTGTCAGAAATTAACAATAACAAAACTGAAATTTGAACATAATTGTTGCTTGTGTATACAATAATCCTTGGTTTCAATAAAAATTACATGGAATATGTCAATTTAAATGTTTAACATAAAAGAAAGCTTAATTCATCTTTTATTCAAGATATGTACATTTCCCGAACTAGACACTAAATGGCTGCCAAACACTGGAGATTTACAAGTTACAAACCACTTCTAAAAGATTTACAAGTTATAAACCACTTCTAAAAGCGCTTTAGGTAACATAACATTTAGTATTTTGTCCTAAATGTGTGTCTCTAAAAATTCATTGCATTTTGCTGCAATACAGATTTAACCAAAGACACAAAGTCAGTAAAGTCAGTACAGCACTGTAGCTTTTTACAAAGAAAATTCACCCCTTATGCAAGTCAACTCATCTATACAAGGGTAGCTCGCCTATTCATCAACCAGAAGTTTAACTATAACTTATTCAACTAATTGAACAAAATTCGTCCTATTTAGAACTCTGTTGAGGAAAAGTTGGTCAATAATAGTTGAGCTTCAAAAGTGAAACCTATACATCAAAAGACCAAAATTAATGTTGTTAACACTTTACCACACGACAAAATTTTAGACTGATCCAAATTGAAAGCATTTGCAGACAAATTTAAAGTAGCTCAAGTGATGAAGTCTGTCTTTGATAGAGTAGAAAGCATTGTGGGAAAAGGAGAAAATGCTTACCAGCATTTTCTCCTTTACCCACAATGATTTTAAAAGGCTTTTTCATCAGGGTCTTTAAAACTCGTGATTGTGTGGTCAAGAGTTAAAGAGAGGCACTTACTCATATGAAATAGATACAACTAGGCCTATACATGCATACCTGTATCCAGAAATTATTTGCACCAATACTAGTATACCAACATAATTCAGCAATATTGTATTCAGTACTGGTATTAATTGACAAGACCAGTACCAGTACTTTTAATTTCAGCAGCATCATACTCTGTACCATTCAACTTCAACTAAACCTGCATCAATCAAACTGTACACAACAGTGTTGTACTACCTCATACTATCATTTTGTAAAGTTAGGTTGTAACACGGCTGGAATAACAAGCCTGGAGACAAAAGAGCCAGTTGCCTTTAGAATTTCGTTTTGCTAGATCTATGCTTTGAAAAATGTTTCAGTTATTACAGGGCCACAACTGAATTATTCATGGTTTTCCAAGATTTCATGTGTACTAGGCAGTGTTGACATGGTGGTATTCATTTTGATTGATAGAATTATCCTCAAAACTCTTTACCAAACAACAGATTGTAGACTTAACCAAAATGAAAGAATTTGCAGATGACATTGAATGTGACTCAAATGATGGAATTTGTCTATGAAACGATAGAAAACATTGTGGGAAAAGGAGTAAATGCTGGTTACCAGCATAACATATCAGCCAATATATGTGTACTATTTTTGCCAGCTTTTGGGTGACATTTAGCCATTCAGTGTTTTATGGAACCTATAAATTTGTGCATGGAGCTAAACATAGTATCATCGTATGTAGTTAGTGTTTACTGCTCTATCAGATTTTTAAGGTGGAATTGTGAAGTGTTTTTGTAGGATTTGTTTACACATGCCTGAAAAACCATGCAGGTATTCTTAAAATACAATTATACCATTACTGATGGGATAGAAAAAGTGAATGGAATTCTTGTACAAATGACAAATTCTTCTTGCTTCTAAACGTAATTCTTTCACACAACCGTCCCATAATATTCTTCATCAAAATGCAACGAATTATTTTGTCGATTTCGAAAGTTTACTTTCATTTTGCATTTTTGCAATCTGGTTAATAGTCTGCTTAACTCTTTACCAAATGACAAAATTTTAGCCTTGTCCAAATTGAAAGCATTTGCAGACGACAAAATAAAGTTGACTCAAAAACTGAATTTCTCTTTGGAAGGGTAGAAAACATTGTGGGAAAAGGAGAAAATGCTGGTTACCAGCATTTTCTTGTTTTCCCACAATGTTTTCAAAAGGCTTCTTTCACTGGGTCGATAAATGTCTGGATTGTGTGGTAAAGAGTTAAAGGGGCCTATTTAGTTATTACTCCGTATATCAAAAT
Source organism: Tridacna gigas (assembly GCA_945859785.2). Classification (NCBI taxonomy): domain Eukaryota; kingdom Metazoa; phylum Mollusca; class Bivalvia; order Cardiida; family Cardiidae; genus Tridacna; species Tridacna gigas. The sequence goes on from OX244029.2 coordinate 38,371,158, forward strand.
TTCTTGTAAAACACAAATAAATACACCTAGATATATTAATTTTTCTCTGCATTTGTATTAACGGCATGGTTTCATTCAATCAAAAGGTTCAATTTCTGGCTTTTCAGAATACAAATCCTCATAACTCTTTACCAAACGACAAAATTCTTAGTCTTGTCCAAATTGAAAGCATTTGCAGACGACAAAATAAATGTGACTCAAAAATGGAAATTTGATTTGGGAATTGTAGAAAACATTGTCGTAAAACATTGTGGGAAAAGGAGAAAATGCTGGTTACCAGCATTTTCTCCTTTTCCCAGAATGTTTTCTAAAGCCTTCATTCTCAGGGTTGTTAAAACTTGCGATTGTGTGGTAAAGGGCTAATCAACATGTTTCATTGATCATGTGACATTGATTCCCACAAGTCTGTGTTAGAATCTTTTGCAAAATCTAAAAATACCCTTCTTTTCTGATGATTTGGCACTTAATTCAGGGATAAATCATTTGTAAATTTTGTTAAGATTCTAAAACTCTGAATAGCTCCCTTTAACCCTTTACAATCCTGAGTTTTAACAACACTGACAGAAAAGACTTTTTGAAAACATTGTGGGAAAAGGAAGAAATGTTGGTAACCTACATTTTCTCCTTTGCTCACAATATTTTCCCACAATATTTTCTATCCTTTCAAAAAAAAATCCCATTTGTATAGTTATTATTATATTTCATTTGTTGTCTGTGATTTCTTTGAATTTGGACTAGTCTAAATAGAGGATCTTACATGATTTGTACAAGTTGACTAAAAATGTATGACGCAAACCTTGGCGAGCGTCACATACATTTTAGTCAACAAGTTTTATAAAAATGATATTACATAAACACAAGTGTGAGATTCTATTTATCATATAAAACAAATGACAGGCAAAAAATATCCTGCATCATCACCTTTAGCCTATACAGCATTCATGAGTCCATGTTATTAGTTGTTTGGTTCCAAATGTGTACATACACAAGTAGATAGATCTTTGGCATTTGCTTCGAAAGTAGAATGAAACAGTTTCTAGAGGGGGTAAGTCCACCTGTTTCCTCAATTTAGTTGATTTAAAAGACTTTCTCTGCATTTTTTGGGTTTCATAAAACATGGAAATCAAAAACTTTCCATGCGTATAAAGCTTAGCAACAATTTTTTTCCGTGAAACGGCAGTCATACAAATTCTGGCAAGTGCTGTGGTTGGTTTCTCCGGCTTCATTCACTCGTGACTAAAAAATGATCAGAACCGGGACTCAAAGAAAGATAATACACTAGTGTTTTATCAAAAATAAGTCATGGGTTTAACCCTTTCCCAAACAAGCCCTGGTTTTCACGTGTCTGCAGTACAAGTCTTTTGAAAACACTGTGGGAAAAGGAGAAATTGCTCGTAACGAGCAATTTCTCCTTTTCCCACAGTGTTTTCTACCCTTTTTGAGAACTTTCTGCCATTTTCATCAAATATAAGATTGTCGTCTGCAAACTCTTTCAATTTGGACCAATCCAAAATTTGTCGTTTGGGAAAGGGTAAATGCACGCCAGAAGAGGTTTAATGTGATAAAATTTTATGTTGTAGTAATTACTTAACCCTTTCCCAAACGACAAGTTCTAGCCCCTTCCAAAGTCAACACATCTGCAGATGACAAAAATTGATAAAAAATTAATATCTCTGATAGGGTAGAAAAAATTGTGGGAAAAGAAGAAAATGCTGGTTACCAGCATAATCCTCTTTTTCCCACAATGTTTTCAAAAAGTTTCTCCCGCAGGGTTGTTAAAACTTGGGATTATGTGATAAAAGGTTAATAAAGAGAGTAAGTAAACTCAAATCTACAGATCATTAGACATTTATACATGTATTACTTGTACTTGCCTCCTGTTAACACTTAACCACACAATCCCAAGTTCTAACAACGCTGAGGAAATAGACATTTGAAAACATAGTGGGAAGTGGAGAAAATGCTGGTAACCAGCATTTTCTCCTTTTCCTACAATGTTTCCTACCCTATCAAAGAAAAGAGTTAACCCTTTACCAAAAAATCCAGACTTTTAACAGCCTTAGAAAAAAAGGTTTTTGATAACAGAGTGGGAAAAGAAGAATATGCTGATAACCAGCATTTTCTCTTTTTCTCACAATGTTTTCTATCCTATCACAGACAAATTTTACCATTTGTTCTGTATTTGATTTGTTGTCTTCAGATGCTTTCGATTCGGACCAGTATAACATTTTGTCATATGGTAAAGAGTTAACCCATTACCAAACAGTCCCGTGTCATGTCCCTGAGGAAGAGGCCTATGTGGGAAAAGCAAACAATGCTGGTAACTAGCATTTTCATCTTTCCCGCACCTGTTTTCTACCCTAGTTGTCAAAAAACCTTATGGTAATTCATTTGCACCACTTTCAAATTTGTTGTCTGCAGATGCTTGCTTTGAATTTGGAAGGTGCTAAACAAGTACATACTTAACCTCTTAGTGTACCTAGAGAGCTACAACTTGATCTTTTTTTTGCTGGCAATGTAGCTGAGTCCCGGTCGCATAGCCGAGTCCCATTAGCAAAGTCGATAGCATTCAGGATTGAGAACAGGGGGTTGCTGCTTCAATCCCTGGTGTGGCTAATTTCTTTCCAAGGATTGATGATAGTCATTGCAGCAGGATTCATTCCTCTCTCACTGCTGGCCATTGTTTTCAAGATGGTTATGTGGGAAAGCAGGCAGTGGCTTGGAATGAATATCTGGCATAGTACTATTAAAAGAAACTACAGGAAAGCACTACAGGCTGCGATACAACAGAAATAATGTTGAAAATGGTGTTATATACCATACAGTCAGTACAATCAAACATATACCTGCCAAGTCTAATGCTGTGGGCGTGTCTCACTCAATTCCTCTTTTACCTTTGTCACACTCATCCGTTCAATGAGATGGATGCTTTACATATTCATTTGTTTGTATAGTGTTTAGTGCCATTTTCAACATTATTTCAGTTATGTTGTGGTAACCAGTGCACCTATCCATGTTTTTTGGATTTTTTTTTTTACCAGTAATTTGCACTATATTCTTCTCAAGCTACAGGCTGCTTTTCTACATAACCATTGTGGAAACAATGATCAATGGTGAGAAAGGAATGAATCCTATCGCAATGACTATCATCAAACCTTGGACAAAAATTCACTGAGCACAATCTGGATTTAACCCTTTACCACACAATCCCAACTTTTAACGACCCTGAGAAATAAGCCTTTTAAAACCATTTGTGGGAAAAGGAGAAAATGCTGGTAACCAGCATTTTCTCCTTTTCCCACAATGTTTTCTACCCTTCCCAACACAAATTTCAATTTTTCAGTTCCATTTATTTTGTCGTCTGCAAAAGCTTTCAATTTGGACCGGTCTAAAATTTTGTCGTTTGGTAAAGACTTAAAGCAGAGACCCCAGGGTTCCAAGTCCTAATCATAATCAGCCACTTTACCAGAGGCAAAATTTTAGACTTGTTGAAACTGAAAACATTTACGGACAATAAAATGGATGTGGCAAAAATGATGGGATTGATTTCTTTTTTTAAAAATGAAAAGCATATGGGGGAAAAAGAGAAAATGCTGGTGACCAATGAAAGAATAATTTTACTTGGAATGAGTTTCTCCTGGTTCCATAATGTTTTCACATGTTTTTATATAGAATTCATGTTGATTGTCCCCTAGCTAACAAGACTTCTGCATGTTTCTTAACCCTTTACCTCACAATGCCGCCTTTAAACGCCCCTGGGAAAGAAGCCTTTTGAAAACATTGTGGGAAAAGGAGAAAATGTTGGTAACCAGCATTTTCTCCTTTTCCCACAATGTTTTCTACCCTATCAAAGAAAAATTGCACCATTTGATCCACAGTGAAAATGTCGTCTGCAAATGCTTTCAATTTGGACAGAGCTAAATTTTTGTCGTATGGTAAAGGGTTAACATGTTAACTCCTTACCACATCAGCTTGTATTTTTTATATTCATTAGATGACAAAATTGTTAAACATAGCATGCCGGAATTGAAAGCATTTGCAGACAGTTCAACTGTGGTGCAACTGATTGGATTTATCATTGAAAAGTAAGAAAATATTGTGGGATAAGGAAAAAAATGCTGTTTGCAGTGTTTTCTCCTTTTTTGCCAAAATGTTATCAAAAGCTTTCTTTCTCATGGTGGTTAAAACTCCAGATTGTGTGGTAAAGGGTTAACAACCTAGAATAAGAAAGCTTTCAAAAACATTGTGGGGAAGTGAGAAAATGCTGGTGACTAGTATTTTTTTCTCTACCCTTTCAGAAACTTAATATCCAATCAATTAAAGGTGTTTCCTGCAAATGCTTTAAATTTGGACAAGTTGAAAATTTTGTCAAATGATAAAGGGTTAAACCTTTTTGTTTACTTTTGCAGGTGTTGGAAAACCAAAGATCTGATCAAGGCTTGAGGACATCTGATTTTAAAGGAAATCTCAATCAAGTAAATCATTTTATACAGATATCTGAAGGTCTGTTTGGAATAGATCTGATTATTCAAAGTAAATCTGGACAAAAATTATGGCTCGTGTATTGGCAGTAGTGTTTGTCATGTTGACATTTATTCAAAGAGGAACTTGCAATGATGAGCACAACACCTTAGATCTGACAAAATTTGGCACTCACATTAGTGGCCCACGGATAAACTACTCTCAGCTGAACGTCACAGATAGACTGGCACAGTCCTTGTTTGAAAGCAATGTAACCTACCTAAATACACTCAGCATGTTGACAACTGGATTGACAAAGCTTGGTGCAGGTACATGCTACACAGACATTGTCTATGTTTTGTCAGGCCTTACAAGTCCATTTTCTCCACTCTTTAAGTACATTGATGCTGCAGCCAAAATACCCCATGGTATCATGCAGGGAAAATTAAACTGGGTGGGAGATTATCAGGAGTGTTATTCCATCCCAGAGCTTGTTAACCCCTTCACTTCTACAAAATTCAATGCTCACTACTTCACTGGAATTCTTCAAATCAACAATAAAGGCATTTTAGCTGGCCAACCTATTTCAATGGGTATGTGTCTACCAGATACCTGCAGTGCCTTGGAAGCAACAACTTTTATCAACAGTGAATTGAATCTTCTTAAAGTAAACTATTCTTTTATTCCGGAGAATCTGACAGTTTCTATGATAAAGGATGAAAGTAAAGAAATAGATTCAGGTGGTGTGGGAATGATCATTGTATCAGGATTTCTTTTATCACTTGTTGTGCTGGGAACATTTGTGGATGTTGTCCTTGGACAGTGCAATAAACTGAAGGAACCTGTAACCATGGAGAATAAAATCTATGATGACCCACACTCAGACAGAACTGGGCTCTTAGCAGGAGACATTTTTGCCGATGATCTAGGGCCAAGGCAATCGCTTTCCATCCATTTTCGAGAACTGTTGCTTGATATAGTCCTTGGTTTTTCTTTCTTGAGGAATTCAGCCAAGTTAGTGAACACAGATACAGCCCATGGGCCCCTTGCTTGCCTGAATGGACTCAGGGTTTTAAGTATGTGGTGGGTCATATTAGGTCATACTTATGCATTCTGTATCTATGTCCTAGACAACATAGTTGAGGCAGCAGACATTGTGAAAAGGTTCAGTTTTCAGCCTATAATGAATGGTACATTTTCTGTTGATAGTTTCTTTTTTCTCAGTGGCCTGCTTGTTGCATACCTTGCAATGAAACAGTTTTTAGAACAGCAAACTTTTAACTGGATATATTATTTCCTTCATAGATACTGGCGTCTCACACCTTTGTATGCATTTGTTATTTTTTTCTATGCTTACTTGTATGTATACCTACTTCAGGGTCCATTTAGAACCTTCCTAGATCCTGGATTTGAACAAAGCTTTGATGTCTGCAAAAAGTACTGGTGGAGCAATCTGTTATACATCAATAATTTCTATCCAGAGTATGGCAGCCTGACAAAAACATGCTTGGGCTGGAGTTGGTATCTTGCAAATGACATGCAGTTCTTCTGGTTTATAAGTCCTGTCATGCTAGTTCTTTTTATGTATACAAGAAAATATCTACCTTCTCACAGAAATAAGCTTCCTGGTATTGCAGGTGCAGCATTTTTTATTCTAAACTGCATTATAATTAGAGGTTCTTTGGTATCATACTATGGCTTGTACGGACTACAAGCTACACCCACAAAACATACAGAGGAGCCCATGGGCAAAAACGGACCTTTGTACGCTCGGCCCTACGCTCGTATGTCTGTCTATGTGGTTGGGATGTTGACAGGGTTTGTTCTTGCAGAGTCAAAAAATAGGATAAGAATTCCAAAACTGGTAGCTGTGATTGGCTGGTGTGTATCCATAGCAACAGCCTTAGCTGTTGTTTATGGTCAGTACTACTATTTTCATCACAGTGACCTATTAAACCCAGCTAATAATCCTCACATGACCTTGACCCAGAGCATATTTTATGTGTCCCTATCAAGGACCCTTTGGGGTTTATGTCTTGCATGGCTTGTTTTGGCTTGTGTGTCTGGTCATGGTGGATGGGTGACTCAGATTCTGTCATGGAAAATTTGGGCGCCATTGGGCAGATTGACCTATGCAGCCTATCTCATCCATCCCATGGTCTTGTTTTGTTACTACCTAAACAGGCTTCAGCCACTACATTTCTCTGACTGGGAAATGGTGAATATATTTTTGTCCAGTCTTGTCATTACATACAGCTTGTCATTTCTGGTTTCGATGTGTCTTGAAGCCCCAATGCTACAAATAGAGAAAGCGATCCTGAAACGTAGGCAAGGGAGATCAGTCAACTAATTTTGAAATCAAGAATTTTTTTCAAAAAAACATTTTATTAGCTGATGACCAATGAGTCAGTAAGCCAAAAAAGATATAGACTGCTTTGTACGTTTCTGCTGTGCTTATCTCGTAAATTCCTATTATTTGACCCGCTGTTGATAAACTTGATTCTTCATGTCCAAAAGCATCAAATTTCAATAAGTCTAAAATGATATCATTTGTAAAAGAGTTATATTCCAAACTGTGCAGTACCCTTTTTTTGTAGCTATATATAGGATGTATACCGGTGTATATAAAGATCTGATTTAACTCTTTGCCACACAATGCTGAGTTTTAAGGACTCTAAGGAAATAGCCTTTCAAAAACCCTGTGTGAAAAGGAGAAAATGCTGGTAACCAGCATTTTCTCCTTTTCCCACAAGAATTTCTACACTTCAAGAGACAATTACCATGATTTCTGCAACATTTCATTTGTTGTCTGCAAATGCTTTGAGTTTGGACAAGCCTAAAATTTGTCCTGTAGTAAAGAGATAATTAACTCTTTACCAGAGGATTAACCCTTTACCACACAATGCCGACTTTTAACGACCCTGAGGAAGAAGGATTTTGAAAACATTTTGGGAAAAGGAGAAAATGCAGGTAACCGGCATTTTCTCCTTTTCCCCACAATGTTTTCTACCTCATCGACGAACAGTTATATCATTTGAGCCACTCTGAAATTGTTGTCTACATATGCTTTGAATTTGGATGGGTCTAGAAATTTGTCATGTGCTAAAAGGTTAAATTTTAGATTTACTTGAATTGAAAGCTATTGCAGACAACAAATTGGAACTGCCTCAAATGATGGAAGTTTTGTTTTGAAAGGGCAGAAAAGATGTGCTTGTTACAAGCATTTCTCCTTTTCCCTCAATGTTTTCGAAATCCTTATTTCTCAGGGCTGTTAAAAGTAGGGATTATGCGGTAAAGGGTTAAATGGCTAAATTATGTCACTTGTACATAGGACAAAGATCCAATTTAAGAACATAGAATGGGTTTTACAGAAATCTGACTATTTGTATTTGAATATTTTAAGTGTAATTAAATATATTGTTTCGGAGATTTATTAAACACTCCACCACACAATCCGGACTTTCAATGGCCCTGAGAAAGAAATCTTTGGAAACATTTTGAGAAATGGAAATTTTACCCACATTCAATTTTTCATCTTTCAATATTGGTGAGCCTAAAATTTTGTCGTCTGATAAAGGGTCAAGGGCTGCTTTATACCTACTCTACATAATGTAAAGTCCAACTGTTTGAAACCTTGCCAGGTGACACACTGTCAGCATTAAACTATACTTTTTTGTTTACCACTGACAATATTGTATAGCCACTCTTACTTGTCACTTAATGCATATTCCATCCTATTACATGAACTATTTATAGATCTCCAATAAATTTACGATTTTATAAGTCTACTTAGGGATCACATAATTATGTCGAGGTGTTTTATCTCCACACCAGGACATGGAGACAAGCTCAGTTTATTACACAAACATATTAAACGTTTGAACTCTGTTTAGAACGAAGCAAATGTTGGAAAACCGAACACCGTCACGGAAACAAAGTACACAATAAATGCTTTTGCATAATATAATCATAGATTTATAGGATAAATAATGTGTAGGGTTGTCTATATCACATAGACAACTCTACAGGCTTTGGCTATCTGACTTACCAGGGGGAATGATAAGGCGTTGTATATGCAATATATACAATAATACTGACCAAATATTGAATGCTGATTGGCTAATTTATTGAAACCATGGAAGATACTTTTATCCCCCTTAATAACCAATCCAGGATAACTATGTGAACAAACATTGTGAAGTACAGTACAGTATATTAGCAATAATTTGTGAAACATGAGCAAGATACTAGGGTTTTTTATGTAACATGTAGCAAAAAAACAAAGTGAAATTGCTTATCACAAGCAATTTTTCTTTTTGCCACCATTTTTCAAAAGTGGTCTGCAAGACAAAAGCAGTTACCTGCAACTAGCAATGTGGTCATTAACCCCTTACCACATAATCCCAAGTATTAACATCCTTGAGGAAGATTACTTTTGAAAGCATTGTGAGAAAAGGAGAAAATACCGATATCCAGCATCTTCTCCTTTTCCTATAATGTTTTCTTCCCAATCAAGAATAATTCCCATCATTTGAGCCACATCTAATTTGGCATCTGCAAATGCTTGCAATTTGGACAGGTAGTTAACCGATCCATTTCTATTGAGATAGATGACTGAAATGTTGAAAGTGGCATAAAACTCCATTCAGTCAATGTCAGTCTATCGAGATATTTGAATGCATCACCCTGACTCTCCTTTTGTGGATCATACCATTTTTTCATGCAGTTACAGTTATCCTTGGACAATTAAATTGTGGAAAAGTTTAACCCTTTACCACACAATCCTGAGTTTTAATGGCCCTGAGAAAGAGGCCTATTGAAAACATTGTGGGAAAAGAAGAAAATGCTGGTTACCAGCATTTTGTCCTTGTCCCTCATTGTTTTCTTCCTTTTCAAATATCAGGGGTCCTGCATGGCCCAGTGGTAAAGTGCAGAGCTGGAGGCCCCAGGATCAAGCCTGACCAGATCCAATGGGTTTTTCTTAAGAGTATTCTTGGGCAAGATAGAGCCCTAGCCTAGTACTGGTGAAACCCAGGGAATACATGAATATGTGAGCTGTCGCATTGATATGACTGAAATATTGTTGAAAGCGGCATAAAACACCTTTCAATCAATCAGTCGACATTTCAAATATCCCACCATTTGAGCCATATACATATTTCATGGTCTGCAAATGTTTTAGTTGGACAAGCCCAAAATTTTGTTGTCTGGGCACTAAAAGGTCAACAAAGATAGGTACTTTTAATTTTTTACAAGTAAACTTTTTAGCTCATAAGAAAAAATACTGCTGATAACAGTGTCAGTACCCATTCAAATATGCACAAATAACATTCATAATTATAGGTTTCATACATGAAAATGTGAAAAAACATTGTGGCATAAAGAAGTTGTCTCAGGAGGTAGATATTATGGAAGTTGTAAAGTTGTATATATTGTGTAATTTCTATTTACCAAAATATATGTATCCATATTAACAATTTTTTTAAATTTTAAACATTTTTAGACTATTTTTGTGTATGTCACATTTTTTTAGCTCACTTGAGCACCAAGTGCTCGAAGATAAGCTATGGTGATATGAATGTGTCCATTGTATGAATTTGTAGACCATGTTGTTACCCTTTATAGAGAATTTTTTTTTTTAAATATTTGTTTTAACCTTTATAGTGTTTAACCTGTACAAAGTCGCTTATGCAAACAGTGTAAATCAAGATAGGACTGCACAGATATGTAGTCTGATCTTGAATTGCAAAATCTGCAAATTTTATACTAGTTGGGAAACTCCATTTTATTTATGTAGAACTACAAGCATTAATAAAATATCTGTACAGGCATGAAGTCAAAAACTAGATCATCATGTAAAATCTTGTGAAAACCTTGTAATATCAAAAGGTCACAATTTGCTAAATGCAAATTCAGGGATGATGTTATAAGGTCTCAGGTGAGTGATGAAGGACTCTACGGGTCCTCTTGTTATACGAGTCAGATATAACTTATAAGATTTATTTTTTTGAAATTTATGCAGATTTGATCTTGTAAACAGTTTTAAACATTGTTTGTGCATGTATATATTTTAACAGTAAACATTTCAGATTTTGTTTGATCAGTAACCTACATGACTGTGTTTTGTATTGGTATACAAGATTTAACCGCACAATCCTGATTTTAATGACTGAGAAATAAGTCTTTTGAAAACATTGTGGGAAAAGGAGAAAATGCGGGTAACCAGCATTTTCTCCATTTACCCCCCATGTTTTCTACACTTCCAAAGAGAAATGTCAGTTTTTGAGTCATGTTTACTTTGTTGTCAGCAAACTCTTTCAATTTGGACAGATCTAAAATTTCGTCGTTCGATGAAGATTTAACCGAGACAGCTTCATATTCCATGAACCTCCTTGTTAGTCTCATCTTTCAAACTGACACGTTTACTTGAACACTTTACCAGATAATCAAGTATTCAACTACCCTGGGGAAGACAGCTTTTGAAAACATTGTGGGAAAAGAAAAAAATGCTGGTAATCAACATTTTCTCCTTGTCCCACAATGTTTTCTATCCTTTTAGAGAATAATCCTATCATTTGAAACATACCTTATTGCTTGACTTGAAATGTTTTCAGTTCCGACAAATCAAAACTTTTGTCGTCTGGTAAAGGGTGTAATGTTACATTATCGTTCCAGACCCTGGCTTAATGCATCTGCAAAAAGTATTGGCCCAGGTCAGCCTGCGCAGGCTGACCTATGCTGAAACTTTTTGCTATTGGTAAATTTTCTATATGTCTGAGGATCAGTCTACTTCATGATTAAGTCTGTTGTTAAAAAAAAGTGGCTATTATGGATCCATAATTATGTGATGGTTTGGTAAGATGCATCACAGAGATGCATTAAGTCCCCTTTTGCCAGAGCATAGCTGATATGTTTTAAACTAGGAATAACATGAAATGGGTCTTCCCGGAAACAGATGAAGATTGTGCAGAAATGTAATTTGTCTCGGCTTATTAATGCCACACTGTACTCTTCTTTTATTGCTTCTGTTTCTTAGACTGCTGCTCTGTTAACCCTTTACCACACAATCCAGAGTTTTAACAGCCCTGACAGAGATGGCTTTGAAAACATTGTAGAAAAAGGTTAAAATGCTGGTAACCAGCATTTTCTGCTCTTACTTCAGTGTTTTCTGGTCTTTCACAGACATACTCGTATGTCTGCAGACTGCCCAGGCTGACACAAGTTGATACTTTTCGCAGATGCATTAAGTTCCCTTTTCACAGAGCATGTCTCATATATAGTGTGTCACTTGTTTCTAAACAAAAGTCCAATACAATGACATAAAAGGTATTAAATATTTCAATGTATTTTTATATTAATTTGGAAATGTAACATGTTGTTTTACAGATTTATTTCAGTGTTGTTTTAACCCTTTACCAAACGGCAATTTTTAGACTCTTTCAAATTCAAAGCATCTGCAGACGACAAATTCAAAAGTGGTACAAATGAGCTTAGGTTCTCTGATAGGGTAGAAAACATTGTAAGAAAAGGAGAAAATGCTGGTTACCAGCATTTTCTCCTTTTTCCACAATGTTTTCAAACGCCTTCTTTCCCAGGGTCGTAAAAACCAGGGATTGTTTGGGAAAGGGTTAAACTTGCCCAAGCAAAACTCCAAATGGATTGACCTGAAGGAAGTGACACAATATCCCCATGTAACTATACTGGTAACTTTATTGGGAAATTCCATTTTTCAACTGTAGACAGTAAAAGTTCATTAAAGGCCCAATGGCGGCACAAAAGACTGCAGGTGTTAAAATGCATTTAAATTTAATCCCGAAGTATAGGTAATATTGTGAAGATTAAAATCGGTTATTCTGTCGTCAGTCCAAGTGGTAGTTGAAGGCAGAAAAATGAATTTTTACAATCAGGCAAAAGATAAATGAAATATAAAGTGACCTGGCAACTTTTAATCTAGTTTTGAAATTAATGTCTCTGCCAGCGACTAACACTTGGACCTACCACGCAATGACAGATTGTCATGTTCACAATAATTTCAGTACTTTTAAATTATCTGATTTCAATTTAAATGCTTTTTAACACCTGCCTTGTTTACTTTTGGCAGCTATTGTTATCATGTATGTCACCATTTGGTGACTTTTTTAAATCATCAAAATACACACACCATCTACTTCCAATAATATTATGAACCAAAATCTGTACCCTTAGGCTGCTAAGCGTGGCTCACTGGCCTTTTTGTGGACAGTGTAGGTCAAGATCAGACTGCACAAAACATGCAGCCTGATCTTGGATCTACACTGCCCTATAAGGAGATATTTTTCTCCAAAAAATAAGTTTGAAATAGCATTATTTTGGTTTTTACTATAAGCTTGAAAGTGTCATTTATATAGTAGAATTAGGATTACCTAATTCTTCAGTTTGATCTATTATTGGCTCAGGATTAACAAAGATTGTGAGGAGTTAGAATGGATAAATCAGAAAAACATGCATGTTACAAAGTTTTCTACATGAAAATATGTGGAACATGTGACAAAAAAGAGAAAATGCTTGTTACTAGCAATATCTGGTTTTGCCACAGAGTTTATACAAGCAGTTTGCAGGATGAAACTGATAATCTGCAGATGGCATCATGGACTTATTAAACCCTTACCACACAAGCCTGAGATTTAACAACCCTGAAGAAGAAGGCTTTTATAAACATTGTAGGAAAAGGAGAAAATGCTGGTTACCAGCATTTTCTCCTTTTCCCACAATGTTTCCTACCCAATCAATGACAGAAATGATCATTAGAGCCACATTCAAGGTGTTGTCAGCAAATGCTTTCAATTTGGTCAAGTTCAAAATGTTTTTGTTTGGTTTGTTTTATTTTTTAGGTTTTCGTTAAGTTTTGTGTTGGAGAGAGACCTCCAAAACCTTTTATTGTGCGATAATTTGTAATAAATTTCTCATAGACTTTGGATATTTTTATATAGAATTGAAAATATATAACTGTAAATACATAAAACATAGAAAAGAATTTTAGTGTTCCGTAATAGACCAACGGAGCTTCAAATGCCTGTGGTTTTTTATGCATAATCATTTATGTCACAAAAAAAAATGTTGTGAAGGAAAATATTGGTAATGTCCATTTGAAATTGGGCATTAGTTTTCAAATTTTTAACTCCTTCCCACACAACAAAATTTTAGACTTGTCCAAATTGAAAGCGTCTGCAGACGCTTGTGGTTCAGTCGATAGAATTTGTCTTTGATATGGTAGAAAACATTGTGGAAAAAGGAGAAATTGCTGGTTACCAGCATTATCTCCTTTTCCCACAATGTTTTCAAAACCTTTCTCAGAGTCATTAAAATCGAGATGGTTTGGTCAAGGAATAAACTAAAATTTCCATTCAATGATAGAATCCCAGATTTTGCAGCTTTGAAATGCTTTTTGAAGGGAAAATCTCACCATGCTGGACAATGTTGATTCAAGATACCAACCTGCAGTCTGTTCAGGTGGCTTTTAGCAGGCTAAGGTTCAAATTTGAGTGATTAGTGCATGTGGAAAAAAATATGACTAAAGGAGAAATTACTTATTAGAAGCAATACCTCCTCAATAATGTTTTTCAAAGTTTGTCTTGATAAAACCTGTACAGTCTGACCATAAAAGATTTTATAAAGATTATACTTACATGCTGAAAGACCATAATGTTGAAAGTTTTCAAATAGACCATATTTTATGAATATGATGTAATCTTAATAGTCGATTGTTTTGCTTATTATTAATAAGGACCTAATTTGATTGTTTTGCTAACAAGGACCTTATAATAGAATACTGTATTATTTAGAATTGTAAAAAACAAATAAACATCTAGAGTGAAATTTAAAGTAATGGAATTGGGTTAATTTGAGTATTTTATTTATTCCATGACTACACAAATACATCCATTCTCATCATACTGCAAAGGAATTTGTCGCAATCTGATTTGATATGTTCTGGATATAATTGCTGTACACTGGCAAGCACAGAAAAGCAGTTTTTCTGTCTGGGGCCAGGTACACTGTACTTGCTTTAACAACACAAAATCCAAGATGGCGGCGATGATTGATAGGATTTGCCCACAAGACAAATACCTAGAACACCATAGTATCACTAGTTTCACTTAACTCTTTACCACACAATCCCGAGTTTTAACAACCCTGAGGAAGAAGCCTTTTGAAAACATTGTGGGAAAAGGAGAAAATGCTGGTAACCAGTATTTTCTCCATTTCCCACAATGTTTTCTACCTTATCAAAGACAAATTCCATCACTTGAGCAACATTTATATTGTCATCTGCAAATGCTTTGAATTTGTACAAGTCTACATTTTTGTCGTCTGGTTAATGGTCGTCATTGAAACGGAAAGAATGGATTAATTTATTCTTTGGAATAAAATTAATGAATATGATTAAATATGCACAGTGTTAAACCAAATCATGAAGTGTCAAAGGTCATACATTGTAATGTTAAAAAAAATAAACCAATGGTTGTTTGAAGAAACTTAGTCATTTCCTTTTGCCAATTAATTATGAAATGAATAGTCACTTAACTTACCTTGAAGTTGTTTAAATTCATGTCAAAATGAAAATAGGTTGAATGTCTATCGCAGTAACTTCATGCGCCAAACTGCACATTTTACTCAGTTTTCAGTGATGTCAGTTTTCAGTGTGTTGGGGCACTCAGAAAGGAAATTCAGTTTCGTAATCGTATTTGATTTGTGAGACCATAAAACAGAAATTTCACTTGAAGACATGTTGGAATGGTAAAACTTTGCAGTATAATAAATTCGTTGTCCAGTCAGTTGGCAGGGCACTTGTTAATTTGTTCACGGCTGTGGCAAATCACGTTGTCACCTCACCTTCGGCTCGGGGCGACATGATTCACCACAGCCGTGAACAAGTTTCCAGGTGCCCTGCCACCTGACCAGACAACTAATAACGTCCATACACTTGAAAGCCTTGGAAAATGCAGGGGAGATAACAATCGTGTTTTTACAAACGCTTACTCCTTCTCGACACAAGTCAAGAATATTGATTTCCATCCTTCAAAATGTGTTCCGTTTGTACCACTTGTCCTAATTTTTGGGAGGTATTCCATTGCTCAGTTATTGAGGTGTTAAACTTCTAGTCAGGAAATCCTAGGATCAAATCCCAGTGGTGATGCCGATCATGTTGGGGTCACCTTAAGCAAGACACTGAAGACAAAGCCTTGCAAAATGGTGAAACCTAGACAATATCTAAAGTACCATACTATTTACTTTACCTCTTACTAGACAATCCCGTATTTTAATGACCCTGAAGAAAAGAATGTTTAAAAATATCCTGGAAATAGGAGAATATGCTGGTAACCAGCAGATAGATCCCTTTGCTTGAGCCAAATTTAACCCCTAAAGCGCCTTTCACTAATATAGTGGCCTTTGCAGCCAGTATAAATCAAGATCAGACTGCACAAAATGTGCAGTCTGATCTTTCATCCACACTGTCTGCTTTGCTAAAACACTATAGACAAAAAGAAGCTATGAAATGCATTTATCTCAGTCTTATTCTAGAACAAAAATGTCCATTAGGTTTATTCAGAGCTTTAACTCTTTACCAAACGACAAATTTTTAGACTACCCCAAATTGAAAGCATTTGCAGACTACAAAATAAACATAACTTAAAAACTGAAATTTGTTTTGGGGAGGCTAGAAAACATTGTGGGGAAAGGAGAAAATGCTGGTTACCAGCATTTTCTCCTTTTCCCACAATGTATTCAAATGGCTTCTTTCTCAGAGTCCTTAAAACTCGGGACTGTGGTAAAGAGTTAAAGGGGTTAATTTATCATCCATAAACCTTTCCATGCCTTCAGCACCTTCAGCACTTTATCAGTTTTCAAGAGCTTAACTCTTTACAAACCGCAAAATTTTTGACTGGTCCAAATTGAAGGTGTTTGCAGACTACAAAAAATTGCTTTTAAAAGGTAGAAAATATTTTAAACAAGCATTCTGATAGTATTACATAGCAATACACAGTCCCCTACCGGCCGTATGTATCGCTGGCATGTCAGTGAAATTTTTAAAGTCCAAGGCCCGTAAATGCGTCAAAAAGCAGCGGAGTGGGACGAAACTCGAACTTGATGTGTAAGTCATGGTTGTTGATGTGTAAGTCATGGTTGTTGATGTACACACCAAAAATCAGCTCTATATGTAGCAGCGTTTAGAAAAAAGAATGTGTGGAAAAATGTTTTATCAGTGAAATTTTGTAAGTCCAAAGCCCGTAAATGCGTTAAAAAGCAGTGGAGCAAGACGAAACTCGAACTTGATGTGCAAGACATGGTGGTTGATGTACACACCAAAAATCAGCTCTATATGTAGCAGCGTTTAGAAAAAAAGTGCGGAAAAATGTTTTATCAGTGAAATTTTGTAAGTCCAAGGCCCGTAAATGTGTGAAAAAGCAGTGGAGCGGGACGAAACTCAAACTTGATCTGTAAGTAATGGTGGTTGACTTACACAGCAAAAGTCAGATGAATATCTACCAGCATTTAGAAAAAAAAGTCTGGAAAACTGATTTATCAGTGAAATTTTGTAAGTCCAAGGCCCGTAAATTCGTGAAAAACCAGTGGACCGGAACGAAAGTCGAACTTGATCTGTAAGTCATGGTGGTTGAGTTACACAGCAAATTTGAGATCAATACCTACCAGCGTTTAGGAAAAAAGTCTGGAAAACTGATTTATCAGTGAAATTTTATAAGTCCAAGGCCCGTAAATCCGTGAGAAACCAGTGGACCGGAACGAAAGTCGAACTTCATCTGTAAGTCATGGTGGTTGACTTACACACCAAAACTCAGCTCAATATGTACCAGCGTTTAGGAAAAAAGTCCGGAAAACTGATTTATCAGTGAAACTTTATAAGTCCAAGGCCCATAAATCCGTGAAAAACCAGTGGACCGGAAGGAAAGTCGAACTTGATCTGTAAGTGATGGTGGGTGACTTACACACCGTAACTCGGCTCAATATGTACCAGCGTTTAGGAAAAAAGTCCGGAAAACTGATTAATCAGTGAAATTTTCTAAGTCCAAGGCCCGTAAATCCGTGAACAAGAGAGCCATGATGGCCCTGTATCGCTCCACTGGCTTATAAATATAAACCATAAATACTAAACATTTCAATTCTGAGCCAAATGGTTTCGAAATGAAGACTTCCAAAGTTTTCTCTGTAAAAGACCATGTGAAAGTTGAGACCCGCAGGGCAAAGCCATTTTTGATCCCAGAGCTATAATTACTTGAACCCTGGTAGAGGTCCACAAGATAAAGCCACATGCCAAAATAATACAGGTCTTTGTTGTGTGGTTATAAATAAGGTGATTTTCATGTTTCGTCCATATGAAGCCTCTGTAAAACATAAGACCCCTGATGCAAGGCTAATTTAAAAAACAAGAGGGCCATGATGGCCCTGTATCGCTCAGCTGGCTTATAAATGTAAACCATAAATACTAAACATTTCAATTCTGAGCCAAATGGTTTTAAAATGAAGACTTACAAAGTTTTCTCTGTAATTTTTGATCCCAGAGCTATAATTACTTGAACCCTGGTAGAGGCTATGTACACCAAGATTTAAAAGTTTTCCCTATATAAGCCCATGTAAATCTTGTGAACCTCCTCTCCCCCCCCCCCCCACCCCAGTATGAGGCTAAATTGACCCCAGGACTGTAATTTGGTTTGGTAGACCCCCACGAGATCAAGCTAAATGCAAAATTTGGTAGCTCTAGTACGGCTAGGTACAGGAAGATTTCTTAAGTTTTCACTATGTAAGCCCATGTAAAACTTGTGACCCCTGCGGCAGGGCCAATTTTGACCCCAGGGCTAAAATTTTGGCCCGCTTGGTAGAGGCCCACTAGATATAGCTACATGCAAAATTTGGTAGCTCTAGGCCTTATGGCTTGGTACAGGAAGATTTTTAAAGTTTTCTCTATATAAGCCTATGTAAAAATTGTGACCCCTGGGGCAGGGCCAATTTTGACCCCAGGGCTATAATTTGAAGAATCATGATAGAGATCTACTACATAAAGCTACATGCAAAATTTGGTAGCTCTATGCCTTCAGACAAGAAGATTTTTAACGATTTCCAATATTTTTCAGTTTTGTTGCCATGGTTTTTGAAGGAATCAAATTCTTTCAAGAAATTCTGAAGAGGACCATGGCAGGATCATTTCTGTGAAGTTTCATGAAAATTGGATGGGTACTTTCAGAGAAGAAGATGTTTGAAATAAAAGTTAACGCACAGACGGACGGACGGACGGACGCACACACGACGGACACCGGACCATGACATAAGCCCGCAGGCCTTTGGCCAGTGGAGCTAAAAACCAGTGGACCGGAACAAAAGTCGGACTTGATCTGTAAGTGATGGTGGGTGACTTACACACCAAAACTCAGCTCAATATGTACCAGCGTTTAGAAAAAAAAGTCCGGAAAACTGAATTGCCGGACTGACGGACAGATGGACAGACGGACGGACAGAGTGCAAACCTAAAGTCCCCTCCGGCTTCGCCGGTAGGGGACTAAAAAGGAGAAGGTACTGGTTATCAGCATTTTTTCCCTATTTGACTTCAAAACTTTTTCTTTCAGGGTCATTAAAACTCGGGACTGTGTGGTAAAGGGTTATGGCAGACAGGTGAAACAATCAAATCTGTACATGTACTTTGTTTTAAAACTTTTCACCATAATGTCTAGCTTTGGAATTAAATGGGAGATTCATAACCCTTTACCACACAGTCCTGAGTTTTAATGACCCTTACGAAGAAGCCTTCTGAAAATATTGTGGGAAAAGGAGAAAATGCTGGTAACCAGCATTTTCTCATTTTCCCACAATTTTTCTTTCCTTTCAGAAATGAATTCCACAATTTGAGCTGCATACTATTTGTCGTCTGCAAAACCTTTCAATTTCTGCAAGTTGAAAATTTTGTTGTTTGGTAAAGAGCAAAAAAAAATTAGACCAGGTAAGGCCTTTGTATTAGTAATTTGTTACATATAATTGCATTTAACAAAACAAACATTGTAGAATAACCAATGAAATACTTAATTATTCTTAAGGATGATATTTGATTGGTCCAGTATCCCATGAGTATAGGTAATCAAAGTAATGTGGGAAACTGAGTATGACTACTCTTCTCTAACTCCAACTTCTCTAACTCTTTAACAAACAACAAAAATTAATACTTGTTCAAATTCAAAGTTTTTGCATACCACAAATCAAATGTGGTTCAGTTGATGAAATTGGTCTTTGAAGGGTAGAAACTTTTTCAAAAGCCCTTTTCCTCAGGTCGTTAAAACATGGAATTGTTTGGTACAGGTTTATTTCTTTACCAAAGAAAAAGTTTAGGTTTGTCTAAACCCAAATCACTTGCAGATGACAAGTTCGATGCGGCTCAAATGATGTTTTTTTTTTTCTTGAAAGGGTTGAAAACATTCTGGAAAAGAAGCTAATGGTTACAAGCATTTTCTCCTATATTCACAATTTTTAACCCAGTCACTACCATAGGCAAAAACACAGGCTTTTGCAGATGGCACAGATCAAGGTCAGACAGCACAGCAGTGCAGTCTGATCTGTGGTCTATGCCCTCTACTTGATTAGTCAAGCCTACAAGGTCAAAAGCTTCCTTAGTTTCAATGGATGTCATTTTAAACTGTCAAAAGAGACCAAGACTTTAGTTTATATACCTGTATTTGGCCTTGAACAAGTAGAAAAGCTTCCTTTCTCAGCATCACCAGAAAAACAAGATTGCTGATTAAAGGGTTTTTATGTCTTTGGAACTGAAAGTAAACAAAGATTTGCCAACAGGTGTGTGCAGTATAATCATGGTCTGCTCCAAAGATACCATAGCAGTTGTGCAAGCTTTTCAGTATCTTTCCAACTCAACAGGTAAATCCTGAGCAATAGTCACATTTCTGGTATTTGTCTTAATTTGAGCAGCAGGTAAAAGTTCAGTTTTTTCCATAGCAAACCTAGAATGTCAAAAGAGTCTACTTCTCGATCTGGTCACTGTGATTAACTAATGGAATGACCAAACTCCAATCACAAATGTTTAATACTAAAAATGTACAGCTTTGCAGTAACTTGTGACAACACAAGTAAGCCGGCATCGTGTCTGTAGGCAATACATTGTGGATCAGGTATCCGATGTTGACTTAACTTCAAAATATTCTCCTTTTTACCATTTTTTTGTATGACATGAATGTCATGAGAGTCTTTGCCAAAGACTAGTATATTATCTTTTCTATCGACATAAATTCCAAACGGTGATTCCAGATCTTTATCAGAATACTTATAAATCACGTGACCTTGTCTACTTAAACATGTGACAGTATGGGTGCCAGTATCAGATATAAAAAGCTTATTTCCATGTTTGTTAACTTTTACAACTTGAGGACATGAAAACAAATATTTGTCTTCAGTGACTCCAAGTCTCTGGTGTAATAAGCCATCCATATTTAGTACTTGGACCTCACCTTTACCAAGGGCATCATGACAGGTCACAAAGATCTTGCTATCGAAGACATCGAGACCATAACAAGGCCTTACCGCCTCTATTGTTCTCTTTACTTCCATGCCGTTATTTGGGCATAACTTTATATATGAGAGGGTGGTATTGCCACTTGAAGCTATGACTTCCTCAGGACTAATAGCCTGAACTCCATTGAAAAATCCATGTACAATGTCCATGAAACTGAAGTTTTTATCAAAAAGCCTCAGGCCACTTAGGCAACAAGCAGCTACAAAAAGTCCATCAGGCATAAATACGCAGTCATTTATATGTTGCACCACAAGGTCAAAGGTCTCACCAGGAGTTATGGTACTGTTACTTAGAGTTGATATAATGTTAGTATCTGGAGGTACATCTCTTTCAATAACAAGTGTACCTATGGATTTAAGTTGCGTCAGGATTTCATTCAATGACACATCAGTTTCAATATGAATTATTACCTGAAACATTTCTTTCTCAAGGCTAGATATCATCCCTTTGTATTTATTCTGTAGGTATGTTGCTTTCTTCTTACCGACAAATATTGCAATATGATCATTTGATTTCTGGCATTCCGATAGTGATTTAATCTGAGTGCCAATTTGCTGCAGCACATTATCCAGTATAGTTTCATAATTCTCCATTTCTGTTGTCAAGCTTTTCTCACTGTCTCTAATTTTTTCCACTAATTGTTTTTCTAATTTATCAAGAGTATCATTTATCTCTTTGCGCATCCGTCCAATTTCTTGATAACATTCCTCAAGTTGTGATTTCATTTCATCTTTGTTTAGCTGATTTGTTTGTTTAAGAACTTTAAATTTGCTTTCCAGATCCATGAGTTGTTGTATAGCTTTGCTGAAAGACCAACCTTTCTCTCTTTTGCTTCCCTGTTGGCACACATCGGATATATCACATTGCCTGTGGTTTGTAATTTTACATGTTCCACAGATAACCTCATCATGACGTTTACAATAGTGTGTTAGATGCATTGATTTGTGATCCTCACAAAACATGACTGATAAGATAGGTCTGGACGATGCTGCTGATATGTCACTTCCGGTCAGCAGTTCGTGGTTCCTAGTGAGTCTCGAACCTCTGTGTGCTTTATCACAACTCTGACACAAATACTCCTTACAGACCAAGCAGAAGGACATGGCCTCTGAGGTAATGTTCTGGTACATGCACACATCACAGTCCTTGAAAGCGGCTTCCTCTGATCCTATGTATATGGACTGGTGTCCACTGGCCATACTCTTCTCTGTATCCTAGAAAATATATTTTTAACCTTTCATCATGTAATCCCTTGTTTTATCAACCCTGAGGAAGGTTTCTGAAAATATTGCATGGGAAAAGAAAAAACTTCTGGTAACAAGCATTTTCTCAGTGTTTTCTACCCTCTACCAAACGACAAAATTTTGGTCTCTACCAAATTAAACTCATCTGCATAGTATGACAAAATAAATGTAGTTCTAGCGATGATTTCTGTCTCTGATTTGGTAGAAAAAAATGTTGGAAATGTTTTCAAAAGCCATAATGTTTTCAAAAGCCATCTCCTTCAGGGTCGTGAAAACTCAGAATTGTGTGGTAAAAGGTGCAAGACAAATTTCATCGTTTAAGCCACATTTGTCTTCTGCAAATGCTTTCAATTTGGAAGAACCTAAAACTTTGTCATCAGGTGAAGGGTTAAAGATGGAAATATAGATGTGCAATGGGCCTGGCACAATTCTAGAAGTGTTATATGCAAAGAAATTTCTACCTTTTTGTGCAGTTCTAGAGTACAGATGTGTAATGGGCCATGGTACAATTCTGGAAATGTTCTAGGCCAAGGAATTTCTATCTTGATGTGCAATTCTAGAATACAAATGTGTAATGGGCCATGGTTCAATTCTAGAAGTGTTCTAGATCTATGCAAAGAAATTTCTACCTTGTTGTGCAGTTCTTGAAAACAAATGTGTAATGGGCCATGGTACAATTCTAGAAGTGTTCTAGGCCAAGGAATTTCTATCTTGATGTGCAGTTCTAGAATACAAATGTGTAATGGGCCATGGTTCAATTCTAGAAGTGTTCTAGATCTATGCAAAGAAATTTCCACCTTGTTGTGCAGTTCTTGAAAACAAATGTGTAATGGGCCATGGTAAAATTCTGGAAATATTCTAGGCCAAGGAATTTCTATCTTGATGTGCAATTCTAGAATACAAATGTGTAATGGGCCATGGTTCAATTCTAGAAGTGTTCTAGATCTATGCAAAGAAATTTCTACCTTGTTGTGCAGTTCTTGAAAACAAATGTGTAATGGGCCATGGTACAATTCTGGAAATGTTCTAGGCCAAGGAATTTCTACCTTGATGTGCAATTCTAGAATACAAATGTGTAATGGGCCATGGTTCAATTCTAGAAGTGTTCTAGATCTATGCAAAGAAATTTCTACCTTGTTGTGCAATTATTGAATACAAATGTGTAATGGGCCATGGTACAATTCTAGAAGTGTTCTAGATAGATCTATGCAAAGAAATTGCTATCCTGCTGTGTAATTCTTGAATACAAATGTGTAATAAGCCATGATACAATTCTAGAAGTGTTCTAGATCGAATTCTATGCAAAGGAATTTCTACCTTGCTGTGCAAATATGTACTGTTACAATTCTAGAAGTGTTCTAGATCTATGCAAAGAAATTTCTACCCTATTGTGTAGTTCTTGAATAAAAATCTGTAATTGGCCATGGTACAATTCTAGAAGTGTTTTGTAACACCTTTAAGCATTTTATAACTTATAGAATCGGAAGTTTGAACTGATCACTAGCGTGAATCATACAACTATCAACTTATCTATCTAAATTCAACTGTAGAGCCATGTGTCAGTTTTCTCTGCTAAATGTTATTTTAACCCCAAGTCTCTTAAGGTATGTGACATTATATATCAAAGTCCCGTAGATTAAAAAATCACATTTTCATTTTAATTTTGAGGTTTTCGAAATAAAAATGTTGAAGGTGTGTTCAAAAAAGGGTTTATTATTTTGATATAGACAGGTAAAAATTATTTCAAACAAAAATCATCAAACGTTATACATGTACGCCCTGTTACAGCTGAATCTAGTGTTGCCCCGTAGATTTGTATAAATTGGCGACAGGGGAAAATAATCAATTAATTTTGACAGAATAATTAGGAAGTTACAAATATTGATTTTAATTTTAATCTTGATGTATATATTATCATAAATTGAGAAATATCAACATTCGACTTTTCGATTGGCGACATGGGTTTTTGTCACCCTTCAGTAGAATAATAGTAAATTTGTTTAAACAGTTTTTCCTTTTACCTATATCAAAATGCTATTAAGAGCTTTCCAGGCGTTGCAGACTTTCGACTGTCACAAAACATTTCAAATATGGCTCTAGAATTATAATTTTCACATACATCAATGTTGGCGACATTGATTGTCGCGGTTCCGTGAGAATGGGTATTCTACCTTGTTGTGCATTTCTAGAATACTAATGTGTAATTGGCCATTATTTAATTCTGGAAGTGCTCAGAATGCAAAGGAATTTCTACCTTGTGTGCAATTTTAGAATACAGATCTGTAATGGGCCATGGTTCAATTCTAGAAATGTTTTATGCCAAAGAATTTCTACATCGAGCAAT
The DNA here is from genome assembly GCA_945859785.2 of Tridacna gigas. NCBI lineage: Eukaryota > Metazoa > Mollusca > Bivalvia > Cardiida > Cardiidae > Tridacna > Tridacna gigas. The sequence continues at coordinate 38,395,771 of OX244029.2, forward strand.
TCTAGAATACAAATGTTTAATGGGCCAGGGTTCAATTCTAGAAGTGTTTTATGCAAAGGAGCTTATACTTTGTTGTGCAATTCTAGAATACAGATGTGTAATGGGCCATTATACAATTCTAGAACTGTTCTAAACGAAGGGATTTCTACCTTGTTGTGCAGTTCTAGAATACAAATGTTTAATGGGCCATGGTTCAATTCTAGAAGTGTTCTATGCAAAGGAACTTCTACCTTGTTGTGCAGTTCTAGAATACAGATGTGTAATGGGCCACGGTAAAATTCTAGAAGTCTTCTAAACAAGGAAATTTCTACCTTGTGCAATTCTAGAATACAAATGTGTCATGGGCCATAGTTCATTTCTAAAAGTGTTTTATGCAAAGGAATTTCTACCTTGTTGTGCAGTTCTAGAATACAAATGTGTAATGGGCCATAGTACATTTCCGGAAGTATTCTATGCAAAGCAATTTCTATCTTGTTATGCAATTCCAGAATACAACTGTTTAATGGGCCATGGTTCAATTCGAGAAGTGTTCTATGCAAGGAAACTTCTACCTTGTTCCACAATTCTAGAATACAGATGTGTAATGTGCCACGGTTCAGTTCTTGAAGTGTTCTTTACAAAGGAACTTAAATTTTGTTGTGCAATCTTAGAATACAGATGTGTAATGGGCCATGATACAATTCTAGAAGTGATTTAGGCAAAGGAATTTCTTCTTTATTTTGCAGTTCTATAGGCACGGTCAAATAGGCCTACACACACTGTCGAAAGAGGCAGCCTTGTGATTTCTAGGGACGCAAGATGTTTGTGTTTTTGAAGATTCTGGCAGATTGTAATGTTACTTTATTTCAGATTCATGTTCAAGAAATGTTCATGCGTATGCAACAAGATTCATTTTGTCCTCACTGCTGATCAAACTGCTTAAGGTGAGCTTTTGTGCTTGTGCAGTGTCCGTCATCAGTCTTCCATTGTCTATGCATCATCAATTACCTTGTGTGCACTCTAGAAGAGGCCACATTCATTTTCAGTCCAATACTCATAAAAATTGGTCAAAATATTTGTCTTGATTATATCACAGACGAGTTTGAAACTGGGTCATATCAAGTCAAAAAGTGAGCCACTTGGACAAATCTCATACATAAAATAAGGTAACTCATTTATTTAATTTTTCCAACTATTGAAACTTCATCTAAACTAAAAAAATTGCAAATTCTGCTTGTATTTTAGTTTTAGTCATTTAATTGACCTTTCTGCAAACGCGAGTTGGGCACGCCTCCCCTCCCCTCCCCCACCTTAGTAATGCAGTATTTTGGTCGTTATTCCCGACATACCAACCAGAAAATGGCATCAAATACATAGAGAAAGAGCGATTATTTCAGTTTCATTCTATCTTATGTTTCACTGTAATTAAAGTACCCAAACCTTTTTTCTCAATGTTCTTTTCAGTTCGGACTAAATCGGCAAAGTAACAAGAAAAAATACTTTGAATAATGTCAAATGAAAATAGCGCAAATATATTCGTTATTCCATTATTTGGTAACGGCATTTAAACTAAAAGTACAGTGTAAGTAGATTGCTGTTGGCATTATCCATAACTTATAATAGGGGCATAAGTTTTTAAGACATTTCGTCGGTATGTAACATGTCAGTTTGACAGTAAACAATATGAAAACAAGAGGGCCATGGTGGCCCTGGATCGCTCACCTGAGTCAATAGGCCAAATTTCACTCCAGGGTCATAATGACCCAATTTAAAACTCATCTGAGATATTGTTAATACAAACATTCTGACCAATTGTCAGGTCCATTGAGCTGAAAATGTGGCCTCTGGAGTGTCCAAAATGTCTTTCTTCAATATGACCTAGTGACCTCGTTTATGACCCTATGTGACCATATTTCAAACTCATCCGAAACATCAAAACAAACTTGTTGACCAAGGTTTAGGTGAATTGGGTAAGAAATGCTGCCTCAAGAGTGCCCACAAGGGGTTTCTGTAATTTGACCTAGTGACCTAGATTATGACCCTATGTGGTCCATTTTCAAATCCATACAAAATATCATCAAGTCAAACATGCTGACAAATTTTCAGGTCAGTTGAGCAAAAACTATGGCCTATACAGTGCCCACAATACATTTCTTGAATTTGACCCAGTGACCTAGTTTATGACCCTATGAGATCCAATTTCTAACTGATCCGATATATCATCAAGTCAAATATGTAGACCAATTTTCAGGTCAATCTAGCGAGAACTGTGGCCTCTAGAGTGCCAACAAGGTATTTCTTCAGTGTGACCCAGTTTATGACCCTATGTGACCCAATTTTGAACTCCTCCGAGATATCATCAAGACAAAAAATGTGGCCTCTAGAGTGCCCACAAGGTATTTCTTTAATTTTACCTAGTGACCTACTTTATGACCCCAGATGACCCAATTTCAATCTCATCCGAGATTTAATTAAGGCAAACATTCTGATAATTTTTCAAGTCAATTGAGCAAAGAATGTGGCCTCTAGAGTGCCCACAAGGTATTTCTTTAATTTGATCTTAGTGACCTAGTTTATGACCCTAGGTGACCCAAATTTGAACGCATACAGGATTTCATCAAGACAAACATTTTGACCAATTTTCAGGTCAATTGAGTAAGAAATGTGGCCTCTAGAGTGTCCACAAGGTATTTCTTTAATTTGACCTAGTTTATGACCCCAGGTGACCAAATTTCAAATCATCCAAGATTTAATTAAGACAAACGTTTTGACCAATTTTCAAGTCATATGAGCGAAAAATGTGACCTCTAGAGTGTCCACAAGGTATTTCTTTAACTCTTTACCACGCGATCCCGACTTTTAACGACCCTGTGAAAGAAGTCCTTTGAAAACCTTGTGGGAAAAGGAGAAAATGCTGGTAACCAGCATTTTCTCTGTTTCCCACAATGTTTTTTTTCCTACCCCAAAAAATTTTCAATTTTTCAATTACATTTATTTTGTCATCTGCAAATGCTTTCAATTTGGACCAATCTAAATTTTCATCATTTGGTAAAGAGTTAATTTGACCTAGTGACCTACTTTTTGACCCCAGGTGACCCAATTTCAAAGTTATCTGAGATTTAATTAAGAAAAACCTGATGACCAATTTTCAAGTCAATTGAGCGAAAAATATGGCCTCTAGAGTGCCTCAAGGTATTTCTTATATTTGACCTAGTGACCTAGTTTTTTACCCCACATGACTCAATTTTGAACTCATCCGAGTTTTTATCAAGACAAACATTCTGACCAAGTTTCATGAGTACCAGACTGAAAATGTGGCCTCTAGAGTGCACACAAGGTTTTTCTAAGATTTGACCTAGTGACCTAGTTTTTGCCCCATCATGATCCAATTTCAAACTTGTCTGAGATTTTATCAAGACAAACATTCTGACCAAATTTCACAAGTATCTTACTGAAAATGTGACCTCTAGAGCGCACACAAGGTTTTTCTAAGTTTTGACCTAGTGACCTAGTTTTTGACCCACATGACCCAATTTCGAACTCGTCCGATATTTCATCAAGACAAACATTCTGACCAAGTTTCACAAGTGTCTGACTGAAAATGTGGCCTCTAGAGTGCACACAAGGTTTTTCTAAGATGTGACCTAGTGACCTAGTTTTTGACCCCACATGACCCAATTTCGAACTCCTCTGAGACTTTATCAAGACAAACATTCTCACCAAATTTCACAAGTATCTGACTGAAAATGTGGCCTTTAGACCTCACACAAGGTTTTTCTAAGATTTTACCTAGTGACCTAGATTTTGACCCCACATGACCGAATTTGGAACTTGTCCGAAATTTAATCAAGACAAACATTCTGACCAAGTTTTACAAGTATCTGACTGAAAATGTGGCCTCTAGAGCGCACACAAGGTTTTTTCTAAGTTTGACCTAGTGACCTAGTTTTTGACCCCACATGACCCAAATTCAGACTTGTCCGAGATTTTATCAAGACAAACATTCTGACGAAATTTCACAAGTATCTGACTGAAAATGTGGCCTCTAGAGCGCACACAAGGTTTTTCTAAGATTTGACCTAGGGACCTAGTTTTTGACCCCACATGACCCAATTTCAAACTCGTCCGAGATTTTATCAGACAAACATTTTGACCAAATTTCACAAGTATCTGACTAAAAATGTGGCCTCTAGAGTGCACACAAGGTTTTTCTAAGATTTGACCTAGTGACCAAGTTTTTACCCTAAATGACCCAATTTCAAACTCGTCTGAGATTTTATCAAGACAAACATTCTGACCAAGTTTCATGAGGATCGGACCAAAAATGTGGCCTCTAGAGCGTACACAAGGTAAAAAGTTGACGACGGACAACGCACGCCACACTACGGACACCGGACACAGCATGATCACAATAGCTCACCATGAGCACTTTGTGCTCAGGTGAGCTAAAAAACATAAGTCGAACAGGAGCACCACATGCAGGTGCCAACAATTGGCTGTTGTTTTTCAACGGATAAAAATTTCCCTAACAATTTTTGAAAAGGGTCACCCTAGGAACATTTCTGTGAAATTATTTCAAAATCTGACCTGCCGTTCCATAGAAGAAGACTTTAGAAATTCCTCTTCATGTCCCTATAGTGCAAATAGCCCCCCACACCAGAGCCATGCTTCTTGATGGATCAAAATTTCTCGAACAATTTGCGAAAAGGGTCACCCAAGGAACATTTCTGTTAAATTATTTCAAAATCTGACCAGCCGTTTCAGAGAAGAAGAATTTTTAAGAATTTCTTCATGTCCGTATAGTGCAAGTAGCCCCCAGTCACCAGAGCCATGTTTCTTAATGGATCAAAATTTCACAAACAATCTTTGAAAAGGGTCACCCAAGGAACATCTCTGTGAAATTATTACAAAATCTGACCAGTGGTTTCAGAGAAGAAGAACTTTTAAAAATTTCTTCATGGTCGTATAGTGCAAGTAGTCACCAGAGCCATGTTTCTTGATGGATCAAAATTTCGCAAACAATTTTTGAAAAGGGTCACCCAAAGAAAATTGAAATTTTTTCAGAATCTCACCAGCCATTTCAGAGAAGAAGAATTTTTAAGAATTTCTTCATTTCTGTACAGTGCAAGTAGCCCCCAGTCACCAGAGCCATGTTTCTTGACGGATCAAAATTTCACAAACAATTTTTGAAAAGGGTCACCCAAGGAACATCTCTGTGAAATTATTTCAAAATCTGACCAGCGGTTCCAGAGAAGAAGATTTTCAAAGAATTGCTTAGAAAATTCCATTTGGTTGCCATGGCAACCAGAGTTTTTGATGGAATCAAATTGTGAACAATTTTTAAAGAGGACCTCCCAAGGAACATTCCTGCCAAGTTTGGTCCAAATTGGCCCAGCAGTTTAGGAGGAGAATATGTTTAAAGAATTGTTGACGCCGCACGACGGATGACGCACAACGGACACAGCATGATCCTAAAACCTCCCCTTGAGCATGTTGTGCTCAGCTGAGCTAAAAAGCTAAAATAATGATATTGGTGGACTATCATAAGGAACACACGTATGAAGTTATACAAATTTTTGTCCAGGATTTTGAGTTGAAGATACCTGTATATTGATCCTTAACAGAAATATACATGAAGCCCCTTTTTCCTATGAGACTGTAATTGATATCAAAAAGGCAAAAAAAACCCAATGAATATCGGCAGACATTATTAGGAACACCTGTATGAATGGTCATTGGTTCATGATGAAATTAAACATTTAGCCCCCTTTTTTCATGACATGGCATTTCATGAAATAAAAACAAATAACTGTTATCTGTGGCTTGTAATAAACAATATAAAGATAAAGTTTCATGACATTTTGTTCTGTAGTTAAAGAGATATTGGTCAACAATGAAATTATACGTCAAGCCCCCTTTTTCCATGACACAGCAATAAAAAAAACAAGGTGGTTAACACCTAGATAGAGGCCCTATTGATAACTAATCATTTCTGTGAAATTATTTCAAAATCTGACCAGCGGTTTCAGAGAAGAATTTTTAAGAATTTCTTCATGGCCGTATAGTGCAAGTAGCCCCCAGTCACCAGAGCCATGTTTCTTGATGGATCAAAATTTTGTGAACAACTTTTGAAAAGGGTCACCAAAGGCACATCTCTGTGAAATTATTACAAAAAATTTGACCAGCCATTTCAGAGAAGAAGAATTTTTAAGAATTTCTTCATTTCCGTATAGTGCAAGTAGCCCCCAGTCACCAGAGCCATGTTTCTTGACGGATCAAAATTTCACGAACAGTTTTTGAAAAGGGTCACCCAAGGAACATCTCTGTGAAATTATTTAAAAATCTGACAGGCTGTTTCAGGGAACAAAAATTTTTAAGAATTTCTTCATATCTGTATAGTGCAAGTAGCCCCCAGTCACCAGAGCCATGTTTCTTGACGGATCAAAATTTCACGAACAGTTTTTGAAAAGGGTCACCCAAGGAACATCTCTGTGAAATTATTTAAAAATCTGACAGGCTGTTTCAGAGAAGAAGAATTTTTAAGAATTTCTTCATATCTGTATAGTGCAAGTAGCCCCCAGTCACCAGAGCCATGTTTTTCACGAACAATTTTTGAAAAGGGTCACTCAAGGAACATTCCTGTGAAATTATTTCAAAATCTGACCAGCGGTTTCAGAGGAGAAGATTTTTAAAGAATTTCTTAGAAAATTCCATTTCATTGCCATGGCAACCAGAGTTTTTGATGGAACCAAATTTTGTGAACAAATTTTAAAGAGGACCTCCCAAGAAACATTCCAGCAAAGTTTGTCCAAATTGGCCAAGTGGTTTAGGAGGAGATGATGTTTAAAGAATTGTTGACGATGCACAACGAACGACACCCAACGGACAACAGACACCGGGTGATCCTAAAAGCTCCCCTTCAGCATGTTGTGCTCAGGTGAGCTAAAAATAGATTTGTGGCAAAGTAACGACAAGGACTTGAAAGCCATTGAAATATTTTTTCTGCAGATTTGTTCTTGTAGGTGACTGTTTTGTATCCGTGGGGTGATCTGCATCTATATGCATAAGGCAATGGGTTTGTTATCAAGAAATTCTGTTTCAACCCCTGATTTTACTGTCAGTCATAAGGGGGTATCTTTGAGCAAGGCACCATAGCCACAGCCTAGCACTTGTAACTTTGCTAAGATATAATTAATAACAAGAAATAAGCTGAATTGCTGTGAAAAGTAACAAAACTCCATTCAAACAAATATTTACAAACTTAAATCTCTAAAAATTCTCAGTCTTTACTTTTTCCCTTGATCCATGCAAGTAAACTATATATCATGTTGTTCATAACTTTAATCAAGAAATGCTGTGTTGTCAAACTATGACTAAATAGTCATGATCTCATTTCAAATACCAACGTCAGATAACAATTGAAACAAGAGGGCCATGATGGCCCTGGATTGCTCACCTGAGTAGGGTGCCTTAAGGGTATTTCTTTAATTTGACCGAGTGACCTAGTTTATGACCCCAGGCAACCCAATTTTCACAAAGACAAACATTCAGACCAGTTTTCAAGTCAATTGAGCAAAAAATGTAGCCTCTAGAGTGCCCTAAAAGTATTTCTTTAATTCGACCTAGTGACCTAGATTATGACCCCAGGTGACCCAAATTTGACCTGGTCTTGGACTTTATCAAAAGAAACATTTTAACCAATTTTCAAATCAGCTGAATAATAAATGTGGCCTCTAGAGTGACCACTAGATATTTCTTTAATTTGATCAAGTGACCTAGTTTATGACCTGAGTTGACCCAAATTTAGGTTCATGTGAGATTTTACAAAGACAAACATTCTGACCAGTTTTCAAGGCAATTGAGCAAATAATGTGGCCTCTAGAGTGACCACAAGGTATTTCTTTAATTTGACCTAGAGACCTAGTTTATGGTTCCAGGTGAACCAAATCCAAACTCATCTGATATTTCATCAAGACAAACATTCTGACCAGTTTTCAAGTCAATTGAGCAAAAAATGTAGCCTCTAGAGTGCCCTAAAAGTATTTCTTTAATTTGACCTAGTGACCTAGATTATGACCCCAGGTGACCCAAATTTGACCTGGTCTTGGACTTTATCAAAAGAAACATTTTAACCGATTTTCAAATCAGCTGAATAATAAATGTGGCCTCTAGAGTGCCCACTAGATATTTCTTTAATTTGATCAAGTGACCTAGTTTATGACCTGAGTTGACCCAAATTTAGGTTCATGTGAGATTTTACAAAGACAAACATTCTGACCAGTTTTCAAGGCAATTGAGCAAATAATGTGGCCTCTAGAGTGACCACAAGGTATTTCTTTAATTTGACCTAGAGACCTAGTTTATGGTTCCAGGTGAACCAAATCCAAACTCATCTGATATTTCATCAAGACAAACATTCTGACCAGTTTTCAAGTCAATTGAGCAAAAAATGTAGCCTCTAGAGTGCCCTAAAAGTATTTCTTTAATTTGACCTAGTGACCTAGATTATGACCCCAGGTGACCCAAATTTGACCTGGTCTTGGACTTTATCAAAAGAAACATTTTAACCAATTTTCAAATCAGCTGAATAATAAATGTGGCCTCTAGAGTGCCCACTAGATATTTCTTTAATTTGATCAAGTGACCTAGTTTATGACCTGAGTTGACCCAAATTTAGATTCATGTGAGATTTTACAAAGACAAACATTCTGACCAGTTTTCAAGGCAATTGAGCAAATAATGTGGCCTCTAGAGTGACCACAAGGTATTTCTTTAATTTGACCTAGAGACCTAGTTTATGGTTCCAGGTGACCCAAATCCAAACTCACCTGGTATTTCATCAAGACAAACATTCTGGCCAAATTTCAGGTCATTTGAGCAATAAATGTGGCCTCCAGAGTGCAAACAAGGTATTTCTTTAATTTGACCCAGTGACCTAGTTTATGACCCCAGTTGATCCAAATTCAGACTTATGTGAGATCTTATAAAGACAAATTTTCTGACCAATTTTCAAGGCAATTGAGCAAATAATGTGGCCTCGAGGGTGCCAACAAGGTATTTCTCTAATTTGACCTAGTGACCAAGTTCATGACCCAAGATGACCCAATTTTGAACTCAATGAACTCGTTGTGCTTAGATGGGCAAACAAACTTAGAAGAGAATCACTACATACCAAATATCAAAGCTCTACACCTTCCAGTTTCAAAGAAGAATTTTAAAGTTTTTCCTTCTTTGTTCCTATGTTCGAACTTGTGACCCCCCAGGCTGGGCCAGTTTTGACCCAAGCAGCATCCTTGAAACAAACTTGGTAGAGGTCAGCTAGGAGATGCTACATACCAAATATCAAAGTTTTACACCTTCCCGTTTAAGAGCCGAGCCCCGTAGCTCAGTCGGTAGCGTACAGGGCTTGAGAACAGGAGGTCGCTGGTTCGATCCCCGACTCGGCCAATTTCTTTCCGAGGATTGATGATAGTCATTGCGACAGGATTCATTCCTCTCTCACCGCTGACCATTGTTTCGACAATGGCTATGTGGGAAAGCAGCCAGTGGCTTGGAAAGAATATTGTGCGGAGTACTGGTAAAAGAAATTCCAGGAAAGCATGGATAGGTGCACTGGCCGCCGCGATATAACTGAAATAATGTTGAAAACAGCGTTAAACACTATACAATCAATCAATCAATCCCATTTAAGAGAAAAAGAAATTTAAAAGTTTTCCTTCTTTGTTCATATGTTTGAACTTCTGACCCCTTGGGTGGGGCCAGTTTTGACCCAAGAGGCATCATATGAACAAACTTGGTAGAGGTCCACTAGGAGATGCAACATACCAAATATCAAAGCTCCATGCCTTCGGTTTCAGAAAAGAAGAATTTTAAAGTTTTCCTTCTTTGTTCCTATATTCGAACTTGTGACCCCCGGGGCAGGGCCAGTTTTTCTATTTTTGCTATGATTTTCAAAGTTTTCCCTCTTTGTTCCTGTGTTCGAACTTGTGACCCCTGGGGCAGGGCCAGTTTTGATCCCAAGGGACATCATATGAACATACTTGGTAGAGGTCCACTAGGAGATGCTACATGCCAAATATCAAAGCTCTATGCCTTCCAGTTTCAGAGAAGATGATTTTTAAAGTTTTCCCTCTTTGTTCCTATGTTCGAACTTTTGACCCCCGGGGCAGGGCCAGTTTTGACCCCAAGGGCATCATATGAACAAACTTGGTAGAGGTCTACTAGGAAATGCTACATACCAAATATCAAAGCTCTATGCCTTCCAGTTTCAGAGAAGATGATCTTTAAAGTTTTCCCTCTTTGTTCCTATGTTCGAACTTGTGACCCCCGGGGCTGGGCCAGTTTTGACCCCAGGGACATCATATGAACAAACTTTGTAGAGGTCCACTAGGAGATGCTACATACCAAATATCAAAGCTCTACGCCTTCAAGTTTCAGAGAAGAAGATTTTTAAAGTTTTCCTTCTTTGTTACTATGCTCAAGCTTGTGACCCCTGGGGCGGGGCCAGTTTTGACCCTAGGGACATCATATGAACAAACTTGGTAGAGGTCCACTAGGAGATGCTACATACCAAATATCAAAGCTCGACGCCTTCTAGTTTCAGAAAAGAAGATTTTCAAAGATTTTGCTATTTTTTTCCTTATGGTTGCCATGGCAACCAGAGTTAAGGGTGGAATTCAATCTCTTGAACAACTTTGGTAGAGCTTCACCCGAGGAACATCCCCGCCAAGTTTCATCAAGATTGGCCCAGTGGTTTAGGAGGAGAAGCTGTTTAAAGAAATTGTGGACGACGGACGACGGACACTGGGCGATCACAAAAGCTCACCTTGAGCACTTTGTGCTCAGGTGAGCTAAAAAGGACCATAATTTTTAACCAGCTTCTTTTGACCGGATCATTTTTGAAACTAAGACTTTTTGTATTGATTAAATGGTGTTCTTCTCTCCTTTCAAAATCATTTCAGTCTTACTATCAGACTGACAGCTCAGTTATTTATGTATTTTCCTAGGTTTTACAAAAAGTCCATGCTTTGGATGTACCTTGCATTTCCTAAAGACACTCCCCTAAAAGTAAAACAATATCTTGGGTGAGGATTGAACCCAGGACCTTATTACTAATTCAAGCACTCCGCCACCCAAAACAACTCAAAACTCTTTGGAAGGTGCCATTTTGACCCAGAACTTATGAATCTTTACAAAATTTTAAAGTTGTTCACTGTCTTTGTCTAATTTTGTAAATACCTGACAGTAAAAGATGAAAATATTTCGAACTATTAGCTTTGATAATCAAAGGTTGTAACAAATCATAGCCCTAGATATCAACATGGCAAAATTGCATAAAGTACAAACAATTCCATTAGTCAGTTGGTAAGTCATTTTGTCTGTCTATCCATTCTCTCAAACAGGTCCAGTGATAAAGGGAATAATGATGACTGATGTGAAGCTGGAACATGATACCTCTGGCTAACAGTGTATTGCTGTACAAACTTGAGGGCAACAGAGCTGATATAACAGCTCTGAGTTCCAATTTGTTATGTAGCCTGGTTAAGAATAACACCTGGTAACTCACACAAATTGATCTTGTCAACACTTTACTGAGAATCAATGGGAAATGCTACCCTAGAAATGGACTCCAACACAGTATCCCTGCCCTAGCTGAATGTATGATGTACGAACTGAGCTACAATACTATATGACAAAGTGCTACCAAAAGATTTTCCATGTTAAAGGGTTTTTTTTTCCTACATTTTTCTCTTTTGTTACACACAGAATATGGTAGATCTGCTACAAAAGAAACATTTATGATATCAAATATGTCATTATTATACTTATTTGAATACAGTCCCATATAATGGATCCACATTATTGATCATATGATATTCCCACAAACCTCTCCAAAATCCCCTAATTCTGGCAAAAATTCTACAAATATCCCAAGGGGCTATCTAGCCCATTATGGAAACTCCATTGAGTTTTTATTTGTTTTCTTATTTCATTTGTCTTTCTTCTTTACTGACAGTTTGCAAGCCATTCCCTTCCATAATTCAGAGATTAATCATTTTTTTGAAGTTTAGTGGGATTGTAAAAATCTGAATTATATCTAATCTACCCCCTATATTTTGAAGGCATTAGACTTGGTGATCTACTTTCTTCAACATTAAAGGTACATACACTTAAAGCGCTGCTTGCTTATAGGCTTTGCCTAGGTTCATATTACATAAACACGAATGTGAGATTCTATTTATCACATAAAACGAATGACAGGCAAAATATATCCTGCATCATCACCTTTAGCCTATACACCATTCACGGGTCCATAGTTACAGTTGTAGTTTGGTTTCAAATGTTTACATACACAAGTAGATAGTTCTCTGATATTTACACCGAAAGTAGAATGAACCAGTTTCTAGAGGGTATAAGTCCACCTATTTCCGCAATTTTGTTGATTTAAAAGACTTTCGCTGCATTTCTTTATTTGTATTAAACATGAAAATCAAAAACTTTCCACGCATATACGCCTTAGCAACAATGACGTCATATTTCTGCGAAACAGCGTAGTCGCACAAATTCTGGCACATGCTGTGGCTGGTTTCTCTGGCTTCACGCGCTCACGACTAAAAACTGATCAGAACCGGGACCCAAAACACGATAATACACTAGTGTATTATCAAACATAAGTCATGGGTTTAATGCACTGCCGGAGGAGGTTTTATGTGATAAACAAAAAGACAACAATTATACAGTCAATAGTAAAGTCTATCACTTTGTCTGGCCCTTGTGTTTACATGGCATGCTATACTGCGTTTTGATTGGCTGATAGGACCTGTCAATCAAAATCGACAGAAAGGTTGATTTTCGATAATTTTTCCAGGTCAGGCTTATGTTTAGAACAGAAAAAAATGGTTTTAGCAATATATAGAACTGAGAACACGACATTTATTTCTGTCACAGGTGTTTGTTCTGTGACAAACTTCGCCGTCCATATAAAGAAGTATCTTGTATATATTACAATATGAATGGCAAAGTTAGAATAAAATAAACAAGTTACAGTATTTCATTTAGTTTAAATACATGTAGTACTCTTCGTCATTTCCTCAACGGCCCTTAAAGAAGAAGATAGGTATTAAGCCTGATGAAACTCTCCATCACATGGTGGCAAGATGTCTGCCTCAAAAGTTCAGACCTCTGTAACTCTCCTAATACTTACCTATTTCTATTGTCCTACATACCAGTTGATAGAAAAATCATCGCAGAACATGAACAAAGCATCAAAATTTTCATTCCAGTGGCAGATAATGTGAAAATTACAGATACATGAGGACTGCACACCTTGTCTTATATATTACATTATATGAATGGCGAAGTTTGTCACAAAATGAGTGCCTTTGCCCTAGAGGCTTTGTTTTCTGTATGTGTTTTTTATCATCACCACTTGCATCTCTCCAACTCTATGAATCCTAGATCACTGAACTCAGGTGAGCGCTTTAGGGCCAATGGCCCTCTTGTCCTTAAAAAACAGTCAAGCTAAAAAGAGTGCCAGCAAAACAAAAGATATCATCACTGTACAAATGATATTGTTACTAGTGATGATAACTAGCATCACTGAAAATCAATCCACCGATAGATCGCCTTAACTCTTTACCGAGTTTAATGCCACTGAAGTCGAAGGCTTTTGAAAGCATTGTGGGAAAAGAAAAAACTGCTGATATACACCAGCATTTTCTTCTTTTCCCACAATGTTTTCAAAGATCGCAGACAGATACTGTCTTTTATGCCACATTTTATTTGCCGTCTGCAACTGCTTTCAGTTTGGACTGGTCTAAAATTTTGTTGTGTGGTGAAGAGTTAAATCATGCACAGCTTTATATTAATACAATTATTACTTGTTATTGTGAGTTGTTACATTGAATAAATTTTTGACAATAGTTAACACATACACTAGAAATTGAAACTTACCTTTGACTCATGCAAGTTGATAAAAATATCAGACTTGGGTAGCATGTTAAAATTTTTCAGACCAAGAAGTTATAACCTACCTTTAAATACCAGTATCAGCATCAGTGCCAGCAGCTAGAGTATATTTCATAGGAATTTCAATGAAAAGTTCCCTATAAAACAACAACAGTAGTATTCAAAAGCAAAAGAATGAAAACTTTTACAATACATGTCACACTATTATTGAAAAAAAAAAAACGAAAATGTTAGCTGTTTTAAAAACAAGTCGTGGTATTTTTCAAAAGAAAATGAATGAGAAGTTTTGCAATTAAAAGAGTCACACTGTCATTCAATAGAAAAAGAACGCAAAGTGTCATAACAAACCAATTCACAGCATTATCCAAAAGAAAATGAATGAAAAGTTATGCAATAAAACAAGTCACAGCACTATTCAAATGAAACAGAATGAAAAGTTTTTGACAGTATTAATCTAAAGAAAATTACAGCTTTGCAATGAAACATATCTCACCACTATTCAAAAGAAACTAAATGAATCTTTTTACAATGAAAGTAGTCAAGTGAGCATACTCATTTGAACTTCCTTGTTACATTGAAAAAAAAAATCAATGCTGGCATGTTCTAAAACCTTTACCTCTTTACCAAACGACAAAATTTTTTTAGGATGGTCCAAATTGAAACCATTTGCAGACGACAAAATAAATGTGACTCAAAAATCGAAATATGTCTTGGGAAGGGTAGAAAACATTGTGGGAAAAGGAGAAAATACTGGTTACCAGCATTTTCTCCTTTTCCCACAACGTTTTCAAACATTCTTTCTCAATGTCGTTAAAAGTCGGGATTGTGTGGTAAACGATTATGCTGCTAAGTGAGACTCTAGGAGCTTTTTGCTGACAGTGTAGATTGATCAATATCAGACTGCACAAAATGTCCGATATGGTATTTACTTTCTGGTGAAATCAAATTTGAAATCACAATTTTTGGGTTTTCACCATTGAGTGGACATTTTTGTTTCAATTATGTTGCAGTTTAAGGGTTAAATTGAAAGTTGAAGCCCTTAAAAACAAAATGTAGAGGAAGACAAAGAGCTATTGATTCACTTTTTACCTTACTACAAAATTCTGAATTTATTTGAATTGAAAGCATAGTCAGATGACAAATTAAATGTGGCCCAAATGTTATGACTTGTCGAAGGAAGGGTAGAAAACATTGTGGAAAAGGAGACATCCCCCTTTCCTCTCATTGTTTAAGAAAACTTGTCACTCAGGGTATTACAAAGTCACAAATGTGTGGTAAAGGATAAAAGATAGCACTACTTAGAATGCTGCAGCAGGGGACTTCAATGGGCTATTGTTCCTGAAACCAAAATCTCCATCACTGATGAAACATCTTCCTTGTTAACCCTTTACGAATAAAGGCCATAATTCTATAAACATGAAAAAAATACATTTGAAAACAACTTGGAAAGGAATAAAATGTTCACAAACAGCAGAGTTTCTCCTTTTCCCATGATGTTTTCTAGCCTACCAAAGGCAAGTTCCATCACTTTTGCCATACTTAACATGTCATCCTCAAAGGCTTTCCATATGGTTGGACTAAAATGTCCTTGTCTGGTCAACAGTTAGCCCTTCATCAAAACATCTTGTGCTTTAACCCTTTACCGCACAATGCCATCTTTTATCGACCCTGGGAAAGAAGCCTTTTTAAAACATTATGTGAAAAGGTGAAAATGCTGGTAACCATTTCTACTTTTCCCACGATGTTTTCTACCCTATCGAAGAAAAATTGCACTGTTTGAGCCACACTGAAATTGTTGTCTACAAATGCTTTCAATTTGGACAAGGCTAAAATTTTGTTGTCTGGTAAAGGGTTAATGACCCTGAGGTAAGAAGCCTTTGAAAACACTTGGGAGAAAACGAAAATAATACTTGTAACCAGCATTTTCTCCCATTCCTAAATGTATTCTATCCCTCAATAGACAAACCTCATCATCCGAGTTGCATTTTATTTGTTGTCTACCAAAGCTTTCAGTATCCATGGATCAGTCTAAAACTTTGTCATTTTGTAGAGAGTTAACTCTTGACACTTGGGCTGCTACACACAACTCAGGGCGCTTCTGAGGACTGTGTAGATCAAGATCAGACTGTACAAAATGTGCAGTCTGATCTTGGATCTTCACTGTCTGATACAGTGTTTTTCTTTCCAGTGAAATCAACTTTGAAACAACAGTATTTAGCTTTTTACTATTGAAAGGAAACTTTCGCTTCATTTATTTAGCAGTTTAAGGGTTTTATGTCAGGAGAGACATTAGGTCACTTTGTGAAAAGTGTATACAATCCGACTATACTGCTTCACTGATGGCAAGTAGCCAAATCTTGCAATGATATAACATAATGTTTGTCTCTTCTACTGAGAATGTAAATTTTGTTTATTCAGCAGACCAAGGATCAATGACCAATTCAATTCTGTCCACTAACATTTGTAATCAGGAGCTATTTGATGCTACATAATAAATTCTTGGACCGAGTCATCCAAATAATTAAAATTTTAAAGTGGCTCCTGTCAAAAATGTCTCAGCAAAGCTGAAAGTGTTGATCAAGGATCAGACTGCAGTCTCATCCAGATCTACACCAGCTGTAAAGATAAATTTAGTTGAGAAAAGCACTTTAGGTGTTAACGAGCTGGACATCTTCATAGCTTGTATTTTTGGCTGAATATTGGCCAAAAAAAAGTACCCAAAAGAGGTCAATTTTCCCACTTTTGTTGCTCAAACTCCCAAATACTGGTAAATAACTCAGGCATGGGTATTTTGGCTTATTATAAACCAACTTCCTTTAGAATTTTGGAACTCTTTTTAGATTAGGGTGTGCTAGTTTTCTACAAACAAAGTTGTAATAATAATGCATTTTGGGACAGAGGTCTTTCTGCTTATTTTGATTTTGAAACATTATGACTACTTTAAATATTACAGACTAGTTTCAGATTACCTCCACTTTCAACGTTAAAAATGGTTACTCATAACAAAGTATATTACCTGAATTTTCCCAATTTTATAGATTTACACATATTTTGTCCCAATTTTAATGGCCTCAGGACCTAAGTGAAAAAAAAATGGCTAGGAAAATCCCTGCAAGTGCTTGCTCTGGTCGCGACACATTTTGTTGAATTGATAACTTTTTTAAACTAGTCACAAAATATGACATGCAGAACTTTCAATGTATTCTTTGGAGTTTTTTGCAAAAAAGTGTAACTTTTTGGCCATTGGTGAGGAAGGATCTGTGTCTAGGTCGTATCTCACTGCTGATGGTACATCATCTTTGTCATCAAACTCTGTGTCAAGGTCACTCTCACTGCCTTTTTCTGTGTCCACAGGGAGAACAGAGCTCAGTGCTTCCACAACAACAGGTTGCTGTTGATTTTGAAAAATACATAAAAAATTTATCCATAGCTCAATTTTCCTTACATTATTCATCTTTTACTGAAATAATTTTCTTTTAGTCTGACACCTTTTCTATCAACTTAGAATTCCAATTCAGTTCCCCTTTATACTTATTACCCTTTTACCACTATATCCACAGTTCCTGTGATATATGCTATAAGACTTATGTTGTTGCCACACCATATAGTAAAGTCTATCTATCCATTCACTTGCTCACCCATTCACTCATTTATTCATAATACATGTAGTAGGGTGCAACTTCTTAGATTGTAGATATAGAAACACAAATTTGAAAGTATAAATGAGGTGGAAGACCTTACAGTAAAGCAACAAGATTCAAAGATAAATTATAAAACTTGAGACAGAGAAAAACCAAAATTGACAATCAATTATCCATATGTATTTATGAATTGTCAAAAAGTTTATATCTAACATTTCAAAGAAAATCTCATCATTTTGCCCATATTTAGTTTGTAGCATGCAAAATTTAATGCTTGCAAATAGGAAAATTTTGTCATTTGGCAAAATGAGTTAACCCTTTACCACACAGTCCCAAGTTTTAACGACCCTATGAAAGAAGGCTTTCTACTCTTCCTAAAACAAATTTTAATTCTTTAGCCACATTAAATTTGTCATCTGCAAATGCTTTCAATTTGGACAAGACTGAAGTTTTGTCGCTTGGTAAAGAGTCAACAAAGATCATTTTTGTGATGCATATGATAGAGACAAGAATTTGAGAAATTAACACTGCGATTCTGTATGCTAATATGAGCAAACAAAAGTGCTGCTACTCTTTTGGTATCTTTGTTTACATCATTACCTGCCGAAACAAATTTGCAGCAGACTGTTTTTTACCCCTTTCCCAAACGACAAATTTTAGCCCCCTCCCAAATTGAAAGCATCAGCAGACGACAAATTTGAAAGTGGTACAAATGAACTTAAGGTTACCAGCATTTTCTCCTTTTCCCCACAGTGTTTTCAAAGGCTTCTTCCTCAGGGACATGAAAACATGGGATTGTTAAAGGGTTAACTCTTTACCAAACGACAAAATTTTGGACCTGTCCAAATTGAAAGCATTTGCAGACGACAAATTAAAAGTGATTCAAAAACTGAAATTTGATTTGGGAAAAGTAGAAAACATAGTTAAAAAAGGAGAAAATGCTGGTTACCAGCATTTTTTCCTTTTTCCACAATGTTTTCAAAAGCTTTCTTTTTCAGGGTCTTTAAAAGTTGGGATTGTGTGGTAAAGGGTTAAACTTCTCTGTAAACTATATATAAAAAGTCAATATAAAATTAAGGTTTAATGCTTGACTACATGTGGAAACATTGTGAATAAAGGAGACATTTGTTACAAATAACTGATAACGATAGAATATCATACACTTTACCATCGAAATCCCAACAGCCAACGGCATGTGATGTTCAATTTTGTTGATGTGCTCTGGCCGTATAGACCCATGAAAGTCCAGTTTAACAGTAGAGTAACGCTCAAACATAGCTAATCCTTCTCTGAGGACGTCCCCTGGTGGCCATGCTACTGATCCCAAACAAATAGGTAACATTGGTATATCTAAACAAAACAAACAACATATCAAAGGCAATGCTAGTGCAAATCAGCATGTATTAAGGAAATATATAAAACAAAGTGATGTAAACAGATCAAAACCAATTCTGTTTAACTTTTCCGCAAACAACACAATTTTAGACCGGTGCAAATGCAAGCATTTACAGATGACAATTTAAAGGTCCATTGCCCAAACTAGGACTGTTGCACAGCAGACAAATATCCCTCCCGGCTCCACCAGTGTCTTGTTACTGAATCAGCACATTCAAAGAACGGAAATGATTTTTAAAAAAACAAAGTTCACCTGTGACCTTGTCCTTTGATCCATGTGACTCAAAAACAATAGGAAACCTACTTGGGTCATGAGCAAGACTTGTATAAAGTTTCAGGGTCCTAGGTCAAACAGCTTTTGAATCAGAGCAGGGAAAAGATTTTCAAACAAAGTTCACCAATGACCTTGACCTTTGACCCATGTAACCCAAAAACAATAGGGCAACTCCTTGGGTCATGAGCAACACTTGTATAAAGTTAGAGTTAGAGCATGGAAATGATTTTCAATCAAAGTTCACCCATGACCTTGACCTTAGACCCATGTGACCCCAAAACAATAGGGCACCTCCTTGGGTCATGAGCAACACTTGCATAAAGTTTCAGGGTCCTAGGTCAAACGGCTTCTGAGTTAGGGCACAGAAACGAAAACATGGGCGGATTGACGGCCAGACAGACGGATGGACGAACAGACATGGTGAAACCAGTATACCCCCTCTACTTCGAAGGGTGGGGGGTATAATGACTAGATGTGTCATTGATACAGTTGAAAACATTGTGGGAAAAGGAGAAATTGTGGGTTACCAGCATTTTCTCCTTATCTCACAAAGTCTTCATAAGCCTTCTTTTTCAGAGATGTTAAAACTCTGAACTGTGTTGTAAAGGGTCAAATCAGAATGTATAAGGGAAACATATAAAAAACAAAGCAATGTGAATAAAATGCTATTAGCTGTTTTCCAAGTCGGGTCATAAAATGAAGTACCAAAAGAATTTTAATATCATCCATTAAAACACCTCGTGACAACTTGTAAAATTCCTGATACCAAGCTACTTCCTTTGCATCGATGTTTAACATCAGTTCATATATCATACATTAACACTTTAACCCTTTACAACACAATTCTGAATTTGTGGGTTCGAAAACTTTGTGGGAAAAGGAGAAAATGCTGCTGACAAGTTTTTACTGCTTTTCCCATTACATTTTCCACCATTTCATCGACAGTTTCCACCATTTGAGCCATATTCAAAATGTCTTCTTCAAATGCTTTTAATTTGAACATGTCTACATTTTTGTCATGTGGTAAGGTATTAACCCTTTACCACACAATCCCGACTTTTAACGACCCTGAGGAAGAAGCCTTTTGAAAACATTGTGGGAAAAGGAGAAAATGCTGGTAGCCAGCATTTTCTCCTTTTCCCATGATGTTTTCTACTCTTCCCAAAACAAATTTCAATTTTTGGGCCACATTTATTTTGTGGTCTGCAAAAGCTTTCAATTTGGACTGGTCTAA
This sequence comes from Tridacna gigas, assembly GCA_945859785.2. Lineage (NCBI taxonomy): Eukaryota > Metazoa > Mollusca > Bivalvia > Cardiida > Cardiidae > Tridacna > Tridacna gigas. The sequence goes on from OX244029.2 coordinate 38,416,262, forward strand.
ATTTTTGTAAGAGATATTTAATTTGTAGTCTGCAAATGCTTTCAAACTGGACAAGTCTAAAAGTTTGTAGTGTTGTAGAGGGTTAAAACTAAATCACTATAGAATTGAAAGTAAGAAATGTTAACCTTACTTTTAGTGCTGATGTGTCTAAGTTCAGCCAGCATAGTTTTACTGTTCATCGAAGACGATGACAAGCAGACGATGATGACAGAGGACATACCCATCAACATGAACTTCCGTTGGTTGTCCATATTCCATGTTGTTGTCTGCACTTTATAACCTTTCCCATGAAGGCTTAAAAAGGAAAGGACAAGTATTATATGAGGGTTGATGGGAGGTTTGCAGAAAAGTTTTCTCATTTCCTTATTTTCCATTGGATCTTTTATGACATTTCTACTGAGTATAGATTGATTCAATACAAGTACATGTATTATTACCAATCCTCATTAATTTCACACATCAAATAGAAAACTCCCAGTCATTAAGTAACATTAGTATGCACTTTCTTGCCCCAGATGCTCTGACATCAACAACAAAATACCTTATGGCAAGTTAAACAAGGGTAGCTCTTAATCATTCTCAACATACTCGCCATTAAGCATAAAACACTTTCTACAGTGCACAATCCATGAATCTACGAAAATTCCTTTCATTGGTTGCCTTTTTATTTCTTTGCTGTAGAAAGCTTGTAAAAACATGACAAAACAAGAGCACTGAATGCTGGTGCCAACGCTCGGCTGCAGTTGTTTATTTTTCAGTGAAAATTCCATGTCCAAAAAGGATATAACTTTGTCAAAAATACTGTGATGGTTATCTGCCCTTGTTGTATAGGTTTCCCTTTTGATAATAAACAACTTGTGCAAGTTTGAAGCAAATATCTTTAGTAATAACAGAAATATTATAAGATGTCAAATTTTTTGCATGAAGACGCCAGGGCTATGGCAACACCTCAATGTTTTCTTTGAAAACAACCAAGCTAAACATTTGGAGTTCCTTAAAATGAGAAATTCCTCCCTCTGATGTTTTCTTACCCATTTCTACAACCAACTTTACTTGCACAGACTTTATCAGCTTTTCATCACAATGTTTCAGATCACACCAGTCCAAAAATTGTGTAAGGTAAAAATTAACCCTTTACCACACAAATCCCGACTTTGGTAAGAAGCCTTTTGAAAACATTGCTGGAAAAGGAGAAAATGCTGGTAACCAGCATTTTCTCCTGTTTCCACAATGTTTTCTACCTCTTCAAAGACAAGTTCCTTTATTTAAGCCACATTTAAAATGTTATATGCAAATGTTTTCAATTTGGACAAGTCTATATTTTGTTGTTTGATAAAGATCTTTACAGAGGGCAAGCTAACTCTATACCACATGACAAAATACCAGAATCCTCCATTTTGAAGGTTTTCGCATTTATCAAAAAAGTGAATTTGACGAGATTTGTGTTTGAAAGGGATAAAAACATGCGGGAAAAGGAGAAATGCTGGTTACCAGCAATGTTTGCAAAAGTCTTTTTCCACAGGGTCAGCTGAACAGTTTATTATTTTGCAGAAAGTTAATTATCATTTAATCCTTTACCATACAATCCTGACTTTTAACAACCCTGTGAAAGAATCGTTTTTTAAAATACTTTGAGAAAGGAGGAAATGCTGGTAAACAGCATTTTCTCCTTTTCCCACAACGTTTTCTACGCTTTCCAAAGCAAATTTCAATTTTTCGGTCACATTTGCCTTCTGCAAATGGTTTGAAATTTGAGCAGTGTACATTTTTGTTGTGTGGTAAAGAGTTAAAGATTACAGTAGTTTGATTTGTTCATGGGTTTGATATTGTATACAATTTCTAACAGTATTTTAGTTATGTCATGGCAACTTGTGCACCTAGCAATGTATTACAGGTGTTTTTTTCACCAGCATTACTCAGAGCACTATAGAGACAAATCTCATCATTTGATCCAGATTAACCTTTTACCACAACAATACCACGTTTTAACCACACTGACGAATAAAGCTTTTGAAAATATTGTGAGAAAAGGAGAAAATGCTGGTAACCACAATGTTTTTTGCCCTATTGAAGACAAATTCAATCAATTTAGCCCAATTTCATTTGTCGTCTGCAAATGCTTTGAATTTAGGCAAGTCTAAAATTTTGTTGTTTGGTAAAGAGTTAATCTGTCACCATTTTTTATATGTTCCTGTGTCAAACTTTCATGTATATTGATCATCCATGTTCTGAAATTTATCTGCTGTAAATTTGTTTCAGACAATACTTCATGTACTTAAGTTTATAGTCCAACAATCATGGTTTCAACATGATAATTAAGCCATGCTCTGTGAGAAGGGGGCTTAATGCATCTGCAAAAAGTATTGACCTGGGTCAGCCTGCACATTTCAAGCAGGCCGACCTGGATCAAAACTTTTTGCTACTGGTCAATTTTCTGCGTATCAGGACAATTCCCCCCTAGACAACTGCCCCCTGGACAACTCCCCCCTGCAAATTCCCCCTGGACAATTGCCCCCCCTCCCCCGACAATCCCCCAGACTATTACCCCCTGGACAATTCCCCCAGACAACTGCCCCCCTGACAACCCCCCCCCCCTTGCCAATCCCCCCCCCCCCCCCGGGACCATTGCCCCCCGGACAATTGCCCCCGAACAATCCCCCCCAATCTAACTCGAAATTTCTTCTGCTTTTGCTTTGGGACGAGGTCATTGTCGGCTTTCAGTGTCAGACCCTGGGTTCACTTCCAAGGCCGAGTTCAACTGGAACTAGATTAGATTAGATTACTAGATTTTTCATGTGATCACATTTGAAGTATGCACGTCGAGTAGGAGTTCCTCGCAAACAGAAAATTGAGTTCATCGAGTTGTGCATATGATGGTATGAACATCCTGGTGGGAATTGTCTGGAGGGGGGAGTTGTCCGGGGGGGGGGGGGGGGGGGGGGGGATTTCGGGGGGGATCGTATGGGGGGTCCCGGGGGGGGGGGGGGGGTAATTGTGTGTGTGTGGGGGGGGGAGTTGTCTAGGGGGTAATGGTCCAGGGGGTAATTGTCGGGGGGGCGCAATTGTCGGGGGGGGGGGGATTTGCAAGGGGGAGTTGTCCGGGGGGCATTTGTCGGGGGGGGGGGATTGTCCTAGACTCAATTTTCTGTATGTCAAAGGACCAGTCTATTTCATTATTCAGTGAGTTGTTAGACAAAATGGATTTTATGGACCCATAATTATGACTTGCTTGGTATAATGCATCACGGAGATGCATTTTCCCTCCTTTTCCCAGGGCATGGCTCATTTAGTTTAATAGTCCAAGAGTCATGGTTTCAACAATACAATTAGATTGTCGGAGTGCAATTTAAACTTACCCATAAACAATTTTCTCTATCTGTTGAATATCCACAATCTCGTGTGATATATAGACAGTTTCAATGCTGGAAAATTTCTCATCTGTTGACACCTCAAAACCTGGTAATGCTGACATAACTGCATCTAAATACAGACAGAGGTAATGGCAAGAGAAGGATTACCCTTAGATGATAATTTTAGTCTTTACTGACATACACAATATAATAAAACAAACACATAAAAGGTAAAAACAGGTTAACCCTTTACCAGACGACAAAATTTTAGCCTTGTCCAAATTGAAAGCATTTGCAGACGACAATTTCAATGTGACTCAAATGATGCAATTTTCCTTTAATAGGATAGAAAACATTGTGGGAAAAGGAGAAAATGCTGGTTACCAGCATTTTCTCCTTTTCCTGCAATTATTTCAAAAGGCTTCTTTCCCATGGTCATCAAAAGGTGGCACTGTACGGTAAAGGGTTAAACACATCACGGCACAGTGGCAGTCTGATAGCATTACTACTGCACCATGACGACTACTTAACGAACAATTTTATAATTTATAAATAGTACAAAGGGCATTTTCGAAGAAAAGAATACCAGTTCCCCTACTGCTATGAAATCAGCCGACCGTAGAAAGACAACAGTTATCGTCTGAGAGTAATATATTTGGGTTTAAAAGGAAACATATTCTAAGTTCTTCAACTCTTTACCAAACAACAAAATTTTACATGTAGAAATTGAAAGCATTTGCAGACAACAAAATCAATGCGACCCAAAAATTGAAATTTGATTTTGGAAGGGCAGAAAACATTTTTGGAAAAAGAGAAAATGTTTTCAAAAGCCTTCCTGCTCAGAGTCATTAAAATCTGTGACTGTAAAACCTGGTAAAGGGTTAATAAAAACCTGTATTTAAGGTACTTGGGTAATTGTGTTAACATGTGACCAATCGCTACATGTTGCATTGGGTGGAGGAGGTGGAATAATGACAACTGCCCAATTGGAGCTGCGTTACACTATGTTCTTTACCAGATTAAGTTGAATCAAATGCTGAGATCATGGCCTTCCAAAGTGAACGTCACAGAGAGGAGCATTTAACCCTTAACCCTGTTGCACACAATTCCGAGTTTTAACGACCCTGAGGAAGAAGCCTTTTGAAAGCATTGTGGGAAAAGGAGAAAATGCTGGTAAACAGCATTTTCTCCTTTTCCCACAATGTTTTCTACTTGTCAAATACAGAAATCACCATTTAGGCAACATTTAATTAGTCATCTGCAAACACTTTCAATTTGTTCCAGTCAAAACTTTTGTTGTTTGGTAAAGAATTAACCTGCTGAATAAGTTAAATGAAACTTTCAAGCTGATAGAAAAAAACCCAATCATGCTATTCCAAACTTTTTTTTTTGAGAAAAATATCTCCTTATTGGACAGTGTAGATCCAAGATCAGACTGTATGGTCTCTGTGAATTAATGGCAATACAGCACTAAAGCCCAAACAAACAACTATGTCCTAAAAGCTATTGTAATCTCATACTGACAACTCTACCTGCATGTTTTTTCCAGTCCAGTTCTGAAATACATGTGTCTGAGAGATTAAGAACTTCTCCTGCAACATTTTTATCCAGGGATTCTGTGTCCAAAACCTCTACCCTAAATTTCTGTCCTGCAATGTTCAAAAAAGACAGATCATGGTATTTCACCTCTTTATTAAACAATGATTATTTTATACACCTACAATTGTTTATGCCTAAAATATTTGCTGTCAAAGTTCTTGTCTATGAAAAGGTAGTAAATATTCCATGAAAGGAACTAAATGGTTGGAATCAGTTTAGGGTCATTAAAACTAGAGATTACTTGATAAAGGGTTTGTTATATCCAGCATGTAATTGTGCTATGCTCCAGCAAAAAGGGGCTTGATGCATCCCCGAGATGATACCAAGCAAGATATCACATAACTAGGGATCCATCAAATTCATTACGTCTAACAACCAACTGTACAATAATGTAGACTGGTCCTTTGACATACAGAAAATTGACCAATAGTGAAAAGTTTTGGTCCAGGTCAGCCTGCGCAGACTGCGCAGGCCGACCTTGACCGATACTTTTTTGCAGATTCATTAAGCCCCCTTTTCACTGAGCATTATTCTAGGCACAAGCATAGACATAATGTTATGCCTCGGTGCTGTATTTCTGTCACTGGTAAGGACATATAGCAGCAATCAATGAATGTGTTAGCACTGGCAGTTGGGATACTACTTATAATATTACTTCCTGAAAAGAAAATATGATCAGAGGACTTCAACAGCATCTCTGTAACATAGGAATGACCTCTACCACACGACAGAAATGTAGACTTGTCCATATTGAAAGCATTTGCAGACAACAATTTAAATGTGGCTCGAATGATGGAATTCTTCTTTGATAGGGTAGAAAACATTGTGGAGAAAGAAGAAAATCCTGGTTACCAGCATTTTCTCCTTTTCCCACAATGTTTTCAAAAGGCGTCTTCCACGGGGTTGATTTAAACTTGGGATCGTGTGGTAAAGGGTTGAAGTTTACTTCTTGAAAGCCTGTGAAAGCACAGTGGAAAAAGGGGTTTCCCCTATTGCATGATATAAGCAATTCTTCCCATTCCAACAATATTTCAAAAAGTTACTTACTGAATTACATAAAAAGAGTTATCTGCATGTGCATCAAGTATAAATGTACAGCTTGCAAATAACAATAAAACAGGAAACAAAGGACTCAAAGTCCTGAAAAGCAGATTTGTGGAACAGTTTTAAGCTACATGATACGGTGTGAAGAAAAATAAAATTTCCAATACATGTAATGCACATGCATGTATATGTAATTCTTTATTGGAGTTAGCAGGGCAAGGAAAGTCAAGTTGTTCTGCCAATTGGGACGCGCAATAACTGATATTTTATTACCGGTACTTACTTTGGAGTAGCAATTTGATCCATCAATTTGACACAGTTTTCTGCTGGTATAAGATTTAGGACTGTATGTACACATGTTTGTACACTGTATAAACAGTAGTGACAAAAACAAGGTCAGGGTGTACTAGCTAAAACTGAAAGTAGGATGAGTATAGCGCAAACATGTATGAGAGTATTTGGTTCAGGTCAAAACCATAACATAGTACAGACTAGCTAACCAAAACCAAAAGTGAGTGCGCAAGTGTTATTACGCATGATTTAATTGGTTCCAGCCAGTTCAATCAAAGAAAGCGGACTTGCTTTACAACTCAGCTAAACAGGGAATACTTGTTCTACCTACCCTGAGTGCCAGTTTGAAAAGTGATTGCTGGGTATATACCCCCAGGTGGGGCCTTCATCTTGTGTGATAGCACACTCTGGCCGTTACAGTGAAAAGTTAAGATAAATAAATCGTCAACTGGAATAACAGAGCAGCCAACAGAACTGATGCTCTCCACTGCATCTTTAGCCTGTGTGGTACCTGATAGAGGATAAATATTTGACTGATATTACTTATCAGGCAACAAGACGTTAGGCTCACCCAAATTAGCAGCATTTGCAGATGACAAATTCAATTTGACCATGCTCTGTGAAAAGTGGTACTTTGACATAACCGGAAATTGACAAATAGCAGAAAGTTTCCACCCAGGTCAGCCTTCACAGACTGTGCAGGCTGACCTGGGTCGATGCTTTTTGCAGATGCATCAAAAATCCCTTTTCGCATAGCACTGCTCAATGCGTAATAGACAAAGGCGTTTGCTAAATACCAAAATCCAGTATTTCCACAATCTCCTGGCTTTGCTACACATAACAGTATCAATTTTGGTGTTCACTCTGTGAACCCAGTACTTTCAAAACATGCACTTATTCTCCATTTAATATGCAACAACGCCCTACATCAGTTTACAGAAAACTTGCATTACTAATAGAAGGAGACACCAAAATGATTGTAACCAAAGAAACTAGATGTTTGAAACTGTTAACTGTTCTTGGCCAAATAGTACAGAGAGACCTCTACTAACCCTTTACCACACAATCCCGAGTTTTAACGACACTGAAACAAAAGGCTTTTGAAAATATTGTGAGAAAAGGAGAAAATGCTGATAACCAGCATTTTCTCCTTTTCCCACAATATTTTTTACCCTATGATAAACAGAAATCATCATTTGAGCTACATTTAATTTTGGTTTGTTGTCTGCAAGTGCTTTTAATTTGGTCCTGTCCAAAAATTTTGTCATTCAGCAAACAGTAAATGACCAACTGCAGTAACCTGTATAAAGCCCAATTTCAAACTCCAAAATCCTATAGTTCTGAAAATAAGAATGTCCATATCAAACAGCCACCTGTCTTAAACAGCCAAGGTTGCTTCAGACAGGTTTGACTGTACATACCTTTCCAGGTAACAAGTGACTGTGTTGAACCAAAGAAGAAAGCTGATGAAGCCTGTTTCAAAAGTGTTAGCGTCTTTGTCTGCACAGGACTTATCCCACTTGTGACCCCAATACCTGGGAACATGGATAACTGGCCATCTTGATCGACCAACTTGATTTGGAAAAAGAAAGCACCTGCAAATAATTACAAGAATACTCTGAAAGCCATATTTATGGCCATCTGTACTTAGTTATGACAAACCATGCTAAATACCAGACTTACCATGCTGTCTGACAGGAACTGGTGCCAAGATATTAGTACAGGAAGTTTTATCAGGTACAGAGGAACATGTGATATCTGTTGCACTGACTGTGATACCTGGTCCATGTCTCCAGTGTGACATTTCGCCCTAAAATGTGGAAATCACATTAACAGGTATAGAGGAACATATGATATCTGTAGCACTGTGATGCTGAATCCATGTCTCTATTGTGATATTTCACCTTGAAATGTGAAAAAGAATTGAAACATGTGATATATGTGTCATTGACTGTGATACATAGTCCATGTCTCCAATGTGATCTTTCACCTAGAAATGTTAACCCTTTACCACACAATCCCGAGTTTTTAACAACCTGTAGGAAGAAAGCTTTTGAAAACATTGTGGGAAAAGGAGAAAATGCTGGTAACCAGCATTTTCTCCTTTTCCCACAATGTTTGCTACTCTATCAGAAAATTGCATTTCAATGCTTCCAGTAACTCTCAATTTGAAAGGGTCAACAATTTATTGTTTGGGAAAGGGTTAAGTGACATTGGACCATCTTGATCGGGAAAAATATTAGTACATATTTTATTGGTAATGGTGTGTGATAACATATAGGTGCTAGATACTTTATCATGTGACATCTGTAACACCACAAAAGAAAGCATGAAATGGAAAGAAAATAAATTACAGAAAAGGAAAGGACCGATACAAAAAATAAATGTGAGAAAAAGAACAATCGCTCATATTGAGTGATTCATTCTTTTCCAGCCATATTTGCTGCATTTGTCTACTGCAGAGGTACATTATAACCAAAGAAAGCTAAAAGTTAAACTCACAAGAGTAAATATCGTTTGATTTTCTACATCAACTGTATCTGGCCAATCAACCTCTAATTTGATAGGTCCATTTTTGAAGCACATTGCTGGAAAGACTGCTGCCTTAGCATCAAAGCATATCTCCTCTCTGAACACTATTTTACTGTTGACTGCTACAGTTTGCCATTTTTTTCCTGGTTCAGTGGTATCCATGACAACTTCCACTGTGTCTCCTGTAATACATAGAGCATATTTGGGTTTTTTCAGTGAAAGATTGAAATTCATTTCACCAAGTGAACATTATCAGTAAAATTTTCACGAGTGGTGAAGCCATAAGTGAAAATATTACTGCATCACTTGACTTGAAAATGATTGACTATTTTAAAATCAATACATACTAGAAACACTGAAAGAACAAGAAAACAAGACACATATCTTTTATGGAGAGCTTTATTTACAAGGATTTACAATTGAAAATTTTATTTAACTCTTTACCAAACAACAAGATTTTGATGACCAAATTGAAAGCATTTGCAGACAAAAAATTAATGTAGCTCAAATAATGATTTCTGTCTTTAATATGGAGGAAGACATTGTAGGAAAAGGAGAAAAATGCTGGTTACCAGCATTTTCTCCTTTTCCAACAATCTTTTCAAAAGGCGTCTTCTTCGGGGTCATTAAAAGTCGGGATTGTAAGGTAAACAATCCTGAGTTTTAACATCCTAAAAGGAGAAGACTTTTGAAAATGTTGTGAAAAAAGGATAAAACATTGGTAACCAGCACTTCCTCCTTTTCCCGCAAAGTTCTCTACACTACAGCATCAAAATTCAATTTTTGAGTTTTATCTATTTAGTTCTCTGAAAATGCGTTCAATTTGGACATTTAAGTCAAAAACTTTGTTGTTTGACTAAACCCTTCACCCGACAAAGAAGTTTAGAAATTTTCTAACTGAAAGCATTTGCAAACAACAAAATGAATAGACTCAAATCATGGTTCAGTCTTTGAAGGGATACTAGAAAACTGTACAGTCTCCACTGCCATTTGCAATGAGTTTACCAAACAGCAACATTTTAGACTTGACTTAATTGAAAGCATTTGCAGATGACACTCAAACAATGGAATTTTATGTTAAAAAAAAAGGAAAATGTTATGGGGAAAGGAGAAAATGCTAATTACAAGTAGTGTTCAAATATGAATGTATCTAAGCACCTAAAATATGATTCGTCATAGGTTTTACTGAAATTTTTATTTTGTTCCCTCAAAGTGTTCCCCTCCAACAGATATACAAAGTTTCAGTCTCTGGATCCAATCTTTGAAGGCATTTTCATAGTCTTTTTTTAGGTATACTATGAAGACAGTGGAATATTGCAGAACTGAGGTGTTTGTGCTGAACAAATTTTTGAAAGGTATTTTTTTAACTTTGGAAACAAAAAGAAGTCACAAGGAGCAAGGTCAGGTGAATACGGAGGGTGGGGGAGCACAACAACTTTTTCCTGCTTCAGAAAGTCTTGCACCTCGTACAAAAGACAATGACTGAAACTGATGGTTTACACATGTTGAAATAGAGTTGAAAGAAAATGAATTCCAGTTTCTTCAAAGAATACCTAAAAAAAGACTTTGAAAATGCCTACAAAGAGGTTGGAGGTGAATACTTTGAGGGAACAAAATGAAAATTTCAGTGAAACCTATGAAGAATCAAATTTTAGGTGCTTAGATGCATTTCTATTTGAACACTCCTTGTACTACAATGTTTTCAAAAGCTTCCTTTCTTAGGGTCAAATAATGATATAGTAAAGGGTTGATAGATTTATGTATTGAATCATGGAGTAGTGTCTGAGTCTGTCTTGAATGCATAATGACCTCCATGAATGTGAAATCTAGGAATTACCCTTAACCCTTTCCCAAACAAGCCCTGGTTTTCACGTGTCTGCAGTACAAGTCTTTTGAAAACACGGTGGGAAAAGGAGAAATTGCTCGTAACGAGCAATTTCTCCTTTTCCCACAGTGTTTTCTACCCTTTTTGAGACCTTTATGCCATTTTCATCAAATTTAAAATTGTTGTCTGCAAACTCCTTCAATTTGGACCAGTCCAAAATTTGTTGTTTGGGAAAGAGTTAAAATAGATATTTCAGAAATTAAAAATGGCTTGCCTGTTCTAACTGTTTCATCTCCACTCCCATTTATTGTGAACGTTTTATGAATGGAATCATGGGGCAGCATCTCAGTTTGTGTCAGAATTGTCCTCTCTGCAGCACTGACCTTGAACTCAGTAGTGACCCCTGAAAATGAAATGAATACAATAACCTCACATAAGACTATGAAGTTAAAGAAAATGGTTACATATAGAATCTGGTATAAGTAGTAAATGGTTTTTATCAAACATTAATTTTTCCATACAATTCAAGAAGACTTTTTTTTTCCTATGTCTTTCACTATTTTTCCTGAGCAACTATTATGTTGATTTTCATAAAGCCTAAATGTAGAAAGGATTGGTTCGAACATATGTTCTATTATAACAAACTAATCACAGTGGGTAATCTACAAAACGGAGCCGCTGGCTCCGCCGTTAAAATGTTGTGTTATACAGGCTCTATATCATTTATATTTTTCAGCGTTACGGAGCGTTGTCTGGGCATGTCAATATTCTTCGAAAATTTGACATGTCTGCTATGACACATCATAAGAAGAATATTGATATGCCCAGACAATGCTCCGTAATGCTGAAAAATATAAATGATATATAGCCTGTATAAGCATGCCAAGGACAATGTTGTTTCAAATATATTTTCCACAAACCTTATATGTAAAACCTTTGCATGAAGTTGCCAAGTAGTAATATAATAATGTTGAAGCTTACAGAACAAAAGTATGTCTACAACTTCAGAGCCATACTACATAAATGGAGCCAAACTACATAAACAGAGCAATATGTGTTTTGAGCAAACTCTCTGTGATTTTATTCAGTGACCGAAGTCTTTGCTCGGTATCCTTTGCATATTTCAACGGTAAAATATATTAGGGGTCGAATAGCATTCCATTTTTCTTGTTAATACCGTTCATGGAAGAGAAATAAATGAAAATACCAAGCACCTACCTGACAGACGGGTTGTTTACGAGCTACAACTTTGGAACCACAGGTGTCCAGGAAGACCAACACAACATTTTAACGGCAGAGCCAGCAGCTCCGTTTCGTAGATTACCCACCGTGTAATTATGATAGTGTCCATAGGCCATATTTGGCAACCCTTCTGAATTCCATTCTAATTCCAAATTTCAAGACTAGCCATCTGATTGACTGGGACAAAAAACTCTCAGTCAATTAGATGTTTAGTCTTGGTCTGTAAAATTTGAAAAGGTAATTTCTAATATGGTTTGAGAATACAGCCCATGTTATTCAATCTCACTTGCTGCATTGCAATATCAGGTAAAAACAAGCAAAAGCAACACACAGGCAAACTCACCAATACTTATAATCTTGAACCGCAAGTAGTAGGAATCTTTTGATTCCTTTGTATACTGTAGAATTTGTGGGACATCTTTTTTCCCACAAATCTGAACCTTGTTGAATAAATGATGTTCTTTGTAATCTGTAAATTCAATACTTTCGCTGAATCTAAAGGCTGAATAAAGTGGTTGCCATTTTGTGAACTCTGTTTCCAGTTCTTTGCAAGCCTCTGGAGGTGTGGTTGGATGGTACACTATGACTTTGTCACCTACAAAAGTTTGGATGATACAGGAGCTTTTCTGTGACAATGATCTTCCGAGTAATATTCTGAAAATTCTACATAAAAACAGGCATAAATGTGTCAAATTACTTTAAGCAGTTACCACACACAAAAAGGTTAGACTCTCCAAAAATGAGAGCATTTACATATGAAAAATTAAATATTGCTCAAATGGTGAAATTTGTCTGTGAATGGGAGCAAAATATGCTGGGAAAAGAAGAAAATACTGGTTACTAGCAGTGGTTTCTCCTTTTCCCACAATGTTACTAAACGGCTTTGTTCTCTGGGTCATTAAAACTCAGGATTGTGTGGTGAAGGGTTAAGGTTACCTGCCCACTGGTGCTAGTTCCCTTTTTGATTGTTAAAAACTGGCCCTTTTTGAATGAAATATCTCTTCAGTAATTTCAGAGATGTCAGAAAATGTAAAAGTTTCCACATAACAATTATGCAGAGAAGGACAGAGCTATGACAATACCTTTGTGTTTTCTTTGAAAACAAAAAAGCTGATCATTGCCAGAAGTCTGCCAGTCATACCATACCTTTCTCTGGTAAGGTAACCACTGGATAAAAACCAGCCTCCGGCAACAGTCTTGGTTTGCTATGAATGACTGCTCCATTCTTGGTGAAATAAACTATTACCAGCTGTGGGCTCCTGCAATCAGCCACTTGACCAGGCTCAAACATGACACCACAACCCATCCGGTCATCCACAGAAATCATAGTATCCTTGGATGGTTTCACACTTGCAGCTAGAATTTGATCATGCACCATCAGAACTTGGATCCACACTGTCCACTATTTTGCAACATGTTCCAGCTTAGCTCTTTTGCTGCTATATATGGCGTGCAACACACGAAAAGGGGCCTTCGGACATATGTGTAAAAGTGTGTCGTCCCAGATCAGCCTGTGCAGTCTGTGACTAATCCGAGACGACACTTCCCCTGTTTGTGCAATTTTCTGTCTCACGAAAGTCTACTGTATGAAAAAATCTTATGTAATCGTAAAGAGCTGTCTCGGATTAGCCTGCATGGACTGCGCAGGCTAACCCAGGACAACACTTTACGCAATTGTCCGAAGGTCCCTTTTCGTGTGTTGCACGCCATATACAACTAAATATATTCGACTTATTCAAGGTTAAAAATAGATTCCCACTGCATTTGAATATGAGTTTGGTCATTGTTTAGCATCAAGTAATGGACAGCGTTAATACATGATCAGGCTGAATGTTCTTTGCAGTCTGATCTTGATCCATGCCATCCACAAATGCTATTCCAGTCACTAGCAATGAAACAGTTAAACTCTTTACTGTAAAACAAAATTTTAGATTTTTCCGTTTTGAAGGCATGTTGCAGATGAAAATTTTAATGCTATGTTGTTGATGGAATTTATCTTAACCCTTTACCAAACGACAAAATTTTAGACTGGTCCAAACTGAAAGCATTTGCAGATGCCAAATCAAAAGTGGTCCAAATAACAAAATTTCTTCCTAATAAGGTAGAAAAAATTGTGGTAAAAGGAGAAAATGCTGGTTACCATCATTTTCACCTTTTCCCACAATGTTTTCTAAAGGTTTCTTCCTCAGGGTCGTTAAAAGTCGGGATTGTGTGGTAGTGGGTTAAAAAGAGCTAAAAAAAAAATATTGGAAAGGGAAAAAATGATGGATCGAAAAAAGCCAAACTTTTATGTGATGCTATGGTAACAGCTGATTTTGGTAGATCAAAAAGCATTAGCCTTCGAACTTGAATTCTTCCTATAGAGTTCAAAGTATAATGTTTCTAATAGCTGGTACTAAACTAACTTTCCGAATTTAGGGTTAAAAAAAAGTACTGAGAATTCATTTACATGTTCCGTCATCATTGACATGTATCCCTCCATCACCATGGTAACCAACAGTCTCAAAATTCCACCCAGGATAACTAGCCAATCTGTCACTCACTGCCTGGGTGAAGCCAACAGCAGGACCAAACTTTGGATTGGAGATGTGCAGAACCTTTATCTCAAAATAACAGTGCTCACTTCCTGTAAAGTATATGAGTTATGCTCTGTAAAAAGGGCGCATTTTCTCCCATTCCCATCACGATTTCAAGAGCCTCTCTGCTCAGGGTTGTTAAAACTCAGGATCGTATGGCAAAGTTTAACCCTTAGAGCGCTGAATAAACCTGTCAGACATTTTCATCCTAGAAACAAGACCAAAGTAATACCAATTTCATGGTTGCTTTTGTCTACAGTGGTTCAGCAAATCGGACAGTGTAGATCAAAGATCAGGCTGCATGTTTTGTGCAGACTGATCTTGATCTACACTGCCCGCAAACACAACTATAGTCATGAAAGGTGCTTTAAGGGTTAAGGTAAACTATATTTTACTGAAACTTAATTTTTTTTTAACCCTTGAAAAACTGAATCTGAGCTAAATTTCTAGTGCTGTCAGTATAGCTATAGACTGCACAAAATATGCAGTCTGATGTTTGATCTGCACTGTCTGCATTGCCTTGACAACCTGGAACTTGAAGCAATCTTGCAATTGCAATTATTTTGGTCTTATCTCCAAACTGAAAACATTTATTAGGTTGCCCAGCAGGGAAGCTCAGTGGTTAGCGTATCTGACTTGTGACTTGGTTGTTATGGGTTTAACACTTTTTTTTTTTGGAAATTATTTGCTTTTCACCTCTAATGCATGTGAGAAAAGTAGCCAGTGGCTTGGAAAGCAAGTTGTGTAAGTACTGGTGTGAGAAAGCCAGGAAACACATGCCAAAATGTACTGACAAGTGTGATATGACCTAAGCTGTTAAAACAGTGTTTAACTCCAATACAAACAAATCTATTAGCTTGATTTGTGCTCTATGGTTTAACCCTTTACCAAACAATCCCATGTTTTCACGTCCCTGAGAAAGAGGCCTTTTGAAAACATAGTGAGAAAAGGAGAAAATGCTGTTAACCAGCATTTTCTCCTTTTCCCACAATGTTTTCTACCCTGTCAAAAAACCTTAAGTTCATTTGTACCATTTTCAAATTTGTCTTCCGCAGATGCTTTCAATTTGGAAGGGGGCCAAAATTTGTCATTTGGGAAAGGGTTAATGTATTCAGAAAAAAATATGAAAGCATCCTGAAAGTCAGTCCAAAGTATGTGGAGCAATGTGAACTTTGACTTACCTATGGGTCTAGGTGCCTGAACACTGAGGAGAGCCTCTGGTAAGTTTTCTGTACATTCTAAACCATTAGTTTGGTCATCCTTTGAAATGGCTGGATGTCCAAGCCAACTGGATAGCTTAAATCAATCATGGTGAAACATAAGCTGAATTATTGTCCCGAAAAAAGTCTAAGATAAATCTGATTGTGGCTAATTTTAGGAAAAAAACTGGGTCACTGGGTCAAATCTTAGAAGGGCATTTCATTCACCCAGAAGGCCACATAATTATGTTGCACAAAATGATCACTTTAAAATTTCTCAGTCTATAATTATATGGATCAATCAGGGTCAAATCTAGAAATCTATTGGGACCACTGAATTTACCCCGTCTTTCTGAAACTTGGTCAAAATTTTGTTAACTCTTTACCACATGAGAAAAATTTAGACTCGTCCAAATGGAGAGCATTTGCAGACGACGATTTAAATGTGACTCAAATAATGGAATTTGTCTTGGATAGGGTAGAAAACATTGTGGGAAAATGGGAAAATGCTGCTTACCACCATTTTTTTCCTTTTACCACAATGTTTTCAAAAGGCTTCTTCCTCTGGGTTGTTAAGAGTCCGGATTGTGTGGTAAAGGGTTAATTATGATAAACCTACTGTAAAAACAAGTCACTGGGTCAAAAACAAGGTCAAATGGTCAAATTCTAGGTACATGAACATGCAGTGTTCATTGCCTCTATGTAAAACCAACCATGGTATCCCTCTTTCTCTAATATTACTTAACCCTTAACCCTTTACCGTACAATGCCGCCTTTTGACGCCCCTGGGAAAGAAGCCTTTTGAAAACATGGTGGGAAAAGGAGAAAATGCTGGTAACCAGCATTTTCTTCTTTTCCCACAATGTTTTCTACCCTATCTAAGAAAAGTTGCACCATTTGAGCCACATCGAAATTGTCGTCTGCAAATGCTTTCAATTTGGACAAGGCTAAAATTTTGTCGTCTGGTAAAGGGTTAACCACACAACCCTGAGTTTTATTGGCCCTGAGGAAGAAAGCTTTCAAAAACATGGTGAGAAAAGGAGAAAATGCTGGTAACTAGCATTTTCTCATTTTTCCCACAATGTTTTCTACTCTTTCAGACACAAATTCCATCAGTTGAGCAACATTTGTCATCTGCAAATGCCCTCAGTTTGGACCAGTCTAAAATTTTGTCATTCGGTAAAGAGTTAAAATCGACTTGTGAAATGTGGAAATTTATAATCAACATGAAGATTTTAACTCTACCAGACAACAAAATTTTAGACAGGTCCAAATTGAAAGCATTTGCAGACGACAAATAATATGTCACTCAAATTACAAACCTTGTTCCTGATAGGGTAGAAAATATTGTGGGAAAAGGAGAAAATGCTTATCACCAGCATTTTCTCCTTTTCCCACAACGTTTTCAAAAGCCCCCTTCCTCAGCATCATTAATGACAGTGTTACCAAAAGTGGTCAGCTGAAAGCTAGGTGAAAAAAGCTGTTTGGTGGAAGTAACTGTGTAAACAATGTTCTTCATTTTGTCATTACCTATAATATACAACAAACAGCAGAACAATACATGACAACAAGAAGGCACAATACAGAAGATTTTTACCAGTCTAAGATCTGTATCAAGTTCTTTGATGACCCCTGGCCAGCTGGTTCGAAATCTGGCTGGTCCATTACTTATGCCAATGGCTGGATGGAGATTTTCAAATCTAACTGAAACCCACTGTCGAAAGACAAGTTTGGAATTCAGAAAGAAATTCAGGAGACACTTCTGTGGGGTCGTGTGTTCTAGGTATATTACAATTACATCACCTGTAAACAAATAACAAAGATGGTTAACCCTTTGCCAAACAATTCCATGTTTCATCAACCCTGATTGGAAAGGCTTTTGAAAGCATTGTGGGAAAAGGAGATAATGCTGGTCACCAGCATTATCTCCTTTAATTCTCCACAATTTTTTCCACTTTTTGTAAGACAATTTCTTAACTCTTTACCAAATGACAAAATTTTGGACTGGTACAAACTGAAAGCATTTGCAGACGACAAATCAAATGTTGCACAAATTCGGAAATTTTTCTTTGAAAGGGTAAAAAACATTGTGGGAAAAGGAGAAAATGCTGATTACCAGCATTTTCTCCTTTTGCCACAATGTTTTCAAAAGTCGTTAAAACTCAGGATTGTGTGGTAAAGGGTTAATCTGTGCTCCATTCGCATCAGCTAAGGCTTTCAAGATGATCCATTCTAATCAAACATAATTTAGAGGCTGATTCTGCTTTGAAGCCAGCTAAGTATACCAGAACACCAGATAACCCTCAAACTATCTTTCACACTTATGCCCCTTGATAGACATGGAATTTCCACTGTAAAAGCAACTACAACCACACCCACTTGTGGTGCTCTTGTCTATCATTAGGGCTAGCCTACTTGATTCATGAAACTGATATTTTAGTGAAACAAATATTTTCAGCCAATTCGAAAGATTCAATTATTGTCTGCAGGAGGTAAGGTAACTGTAAAATTTGAGAATATTTTCACTTAATTTTTTAGCCCCCAACTCCAGCTCATTCAACGACTGAAAACTCAATCCACTGACCCTCAGAAAGACTGACTAACTGCAGACAGTATAGATCCATGATCAGACTGCATCTTCAGTGCAGACTGATCTTCATCTATACTGTTTGCAAAGCCCCTATTTTTGCCTATGATGCTGAAAGGATTGAAACTACATGTATTTTGTGGGGACTCATCTGAACTGTGTCATCAAGACAACAGATTTTAGTGATAGCCCTAAATAACTAGTCTGAAATAACAAAGCAACCTCCTATCTGGACTTAGTTCTACATATTGAAATGCAAAGTCAAGTTTAAATAAATGTATATGATAAAATGATGGACCAAACAGATCCTAGATCAGGCATCACAGAACTACTTTGTCTGCACAAGGACCAATGGCATGCCCAAGTTATTCTACTGACCTCTTTTTCCATAGGTCCTAAATGTCCTCTGACCTTTGCCCTCAGTAAATACTCCACCATCATTGGAGTTATACCTGCAGGATTTATGAAGATTCCATATTGGAGGCGAGACTTCAAGTTTAGGATTGGTTCCAATCATACATATTTGACCTGAAATGTTAAAATTCAGCTGCCGATAGCCTGGTTAGTGTTATTTAATTAACATAGATCTACAACCTTAATTCAGTCATGTTATGCTAACAGCTGTAGATCAAGATAAGACTGCACAAAATGTGCAGTCTCATCTTCACTTTACAACTGTTTGATATTTAGTAATGTTTTCTTGAAATTACTATTTATGTATGCACTTGTTTGTTTTCTTTCTGTAACTGACAATGCTGATTTTATTTATTTGGCACACTCACTGATGCTTAAAACACTTGCAATAGATCTAGGCCGACTGTTGTGACTCATTATGCATGCCCTCATTGTACAATTTTCTTAACACTTTACAACACAATCCCAACTTTGAATGACCCCAAGAAAGAAGCCTTATGAAAACACTGTGGGAAAAGGAGAAAATGCTGGTAGCTTGCATTTTCTCCTTTTGCTACAGTGTTTTCTACCCTATCAAAGAAAAATTGCACATTTCAACCACACTGAAACTGTCGTCTGCAAATGCTTTCAGTTTGGACAAGGCCACCATTTTGTTGTTTGGTAAAGGGTTAAAATCACGTAGACGATACGCATTTCTCTCTAATGGCTGTACATGCTTGTTACCAGTATTTTCTCCTCATCTCAAATGCCCTTTTTTCACGTGTGATGAAAACATGAAATTGTTTGGTGATGGGTCACAGTCCACCATGTGCGTGATTGTGGTGTGTTGTAAGAAATTGAAACTTACTTGTAGAAATGTCCTCCAGTAGCTCAACTTGGAATATTCTGTTGTCTGCAGACAGAGGTTCTTTGGTCCATTGAACAAGGTTCACATACAGACTTTCTTCTCCTTCTTTTACAGTCACAGTTCTGCCGTCATTGCTCACCTTGAAGTGATTCCCGCAAGTGTACGACACTGTCGAGGTCACCATGGTATGGTTGATCAAAGCAGCATTTTGAGCAGACGATCGACCTGCTGGTATTTTAGTAGATCTAACAAGTTAAAAAATTCTTGCTGAATGCAACAAAAGTTATGCATAGATCTATCAAGATCTATCTTGCCTCATCCGCCTTTCCCCTAGTTTTTTTGGCGGGAAAAAAACAACGACGTACACCTAAATAATTATGATTTTCTATTTGAAAAAAAAAAAACAGATACCGTATACTCTGCCATGACGTGGTATTTCTTAGGCAAATTCTGCAAAGCTGTGGAATTTGAAATTCCCCTAGAATTCCCCGGATATTGCGAGCTTTCTTGACAACGGTTGTGTGTGAAATCGAAGCCTCTTCCGGAAAGCAACGGATGGAGAATTAATATCGAAGCTGCACAACATCGACACCTCTTGACCTAGTGCCTAATTAGGAATTGTCTTTTGGGCTTTTAATTAACTTTCCGTTAACAGAGTAATTCAATGAAGCAATTTCAAGTGTCTTTCAATAACCAAACAGTGTAGATCTATACTTGGATGAGGTATACAAATAATAATAAAATCCACAGAAGCTCAGAAAGATGTTTATATCTTAAGGTTTGACAGAAGAAATGGGCGGTATGATACATAGATCCAAGATCAGCCCTGTGCAGTCCGATCTCGATCTGCACCGTCTGCAAAAGCCATTGTTTTCGCCGGTAGATTGCGCTGAAAGGGTTGAGCCAGGGATCGTATATTAAGCCAGGGATCGTATATTACGATCCCTGGTTGAACTAGTCACGGGTCCATATTCACCAACCATTCTTAAGAATATTCTTAGTTTTATTCTCCAAGATTGTTTACATCTGAAAGTAAAACAACTCCTGAGTGGCTAAACCAAATGGTTTAGCCAATCAGGAGTTGTTTTACTTTCAAATGTAACAAAATCGTGGAGAACAAGACAAAGAACATTCTCAAGAATGGTTGGTGAATACGGACCACGGTAACGCAAAAAACAAGAGTGCACTTTGTTCGTGGGAATTTCTTGATATTTATAGAAGTAAAATATAGGCATATTTGGTATGGAAATGCTCAAAAGTGTATAGGCCTAGCATGTATGTGATGTAAATGTATAACTTTTAATCAAAAAGCCTATGGATCGAAACATGTGAAACTCTGAATAACGCAGGGGTGAAAAGTAACAGTCGCAGATTTGTAACGTTTTGTAATTCATTTTTTGCCTTCGGATAATAGTCAAGCTACGTGACAATTAAAGGCCATGTAGCCGCCAAAAAAAGCACTGCAGGTTTTAAAATGCATTTAAATTTAGATCATACCATTTAAAAGCACGGAAAATATTGTGATGATGACAATCTGTTATTGTGTGGTCGGTGCAAGTGTTATTTGCTGGCAGAAAAATGAATTTTAAAATAAGGCAAAAATTAAGCAAAAGATAGAGTGACCTGGCACCTTTGAAACTAGCGTTAAAATTAATTTCTCTGCCAGCGACTAAAACTTGGACAGACCGTACAATAACATTGTCATCAATACAATAGTTTCCATTCTTTTAAATGATATCATTAAATCTAAATGCATTTAAACATCCACTTTGTTTACTTTTGGCAGCTATTGTTACTTTAATCAGTATCTGTTGTGACAATCTCGTGGACCTGCCGTAACGTCTTACGCTGTCGTCGGAAATGGCGTTCCATTCATGAACTAAGACTGTAGACAAGTCTGATGTTGTTGATAACATGATTTTATCTTGCTCCCAGATCAACCAAATTCCATAAATATTCAAAGGGGCCCTTGTCCGGAGGTCGAAGCGGCCAATGGAAGACTCAACGATATGTCTAGCAACGTGACTCCTGTTATGTATAGAAGTACCTTGCGTTATCATGCATTAAATATTCAGGGTTTTGCTGTAGGAAAGGAACAACAATTAGACCCGTGTTTATAAAACTTGAGTTCATACTCCGACCGCTGAGTTTGCGCTCAAACTTTCTATTTCATTAGTGTTTCTGTAAGTATACCTATTACAATGAGATAAAAACTTATACCTACCTTTGTTTAACCCTTTCCCAAACGCTAAATTTTAGACCCTTCCAAACCGAAAGAGCTTGCAGACGACAATTTTAAACTTGATGAAAATGGCGGAAAGTTCTCCAAAAGGGTAGAAAACACTGTGGGAAAAGGAGAAATTGCTCGTTACGAGCAATTTCTCCTTTTCCCACAGTGTTTTCAAATGACTTGCACTGCAGACACGTGAAAACCAGGGCTTGTTTAGGAAAGGGTTAATAAGAAGAATGAAAGGGAAGTTCGAAAAGTGAGAAAGTTGCTTGGTGAGGTGTATCACTTCAGTTCTGTATAATTTTGAAATTTCATGCTCAAATGAGATGAACATGAAAGAAGTTTTATAAGCATCTACCCTGGGTGTAAAGCATTGTAAACATTACCTTAGGCATTTAAATTACCGTAAATAACGACAAGTATGCAATGCAACTCGATGGAAAGTCAAGATGTTACGTAGTTGAAAGCATACCAAACTTAACTAAAAGCTCCATTTAAATAGTAAAGGTGATGTATGTCGATAATGCCAATAAAAGAAATGAAAATGATGATACGAGAGCTGACCGGTACTGGCATAGACAAAGACAGCCGTAGATGAAGGCAGACAGACTGACGGATGGACAGACAGGACAAATATACATACAGAAAAGAACTTACCGGTAATTATGGTGCAGAAATCACATGTACATTGTACTATGTTACAATATTAATTCTATCGAGCCGTGCTTTTAATCTTTTCCCTCATGCAGACCCACATAGAAAGACTTAGAAAACGATGTGAAAATTTCAGAAAATTCTCTTAAGAACGAAGGTATCCACTTGTCAAAGTGTTTTTTTCTAATTCTCCCCCAGTATGAGAGGCTTTTTCCCGCTTGATTTCAATTTCTTTCCTTCATAGAATAAGTTTCCATATAAAATGCATTTAAATTCATAGGTTAAAGATCAAATAAGTAGGTAGCCTATAATGTGCATTAATCGATCAATCTGGCTTAACACATTTAGACCACCCTTGGCAGACATTTTGGGACTTGCAGCAGACCATTTAAACAAACCAAAGTAAATCTTTCACAAACAAACAATCCCACTTTTATTATTCCTCTGAAGAAGAAATCTTTCGGAAACACTATGGGAAAAGGAGAAAATGCTGGTAAAGAGCATTTTTCTCCTTTTCCCACAATGTTGTACAGACAAATTCCATCAATTGGGAAACATTTTTTGGTCGTCAAAATGGACAAATATTTGAGCCATGCTCTGGCAAAAGGGTGCTTCATGCATCTCTGTGATGCATTATACCAAACAAGTCTTCTCATAATTATGGATCCATAAAAATATATTTTATCTAACGACTGACTGAATCATGAAGTATACCGGTCCTTGGACATGTAGAAAATTCACCGATAGCAAAAAGTTTCGTCCAGGTCAGCCTGCGGCCATTGGTCGATAGTTTTTGCAATTGCACTTAGCCCCCTTTTTCACAGAGCATGGCTCACTTAATTTTGTCATCCATTAAGAAGAAATATTTTTTTCTGTAAGTTCCAATTTTGTAACAATAGAATATTATAGATTTAGATCCTGTTGGATTTCGTTCTCAAGCCCCGAGCCTGTTACGCATAACGTAGAGTGCTTTTTGCTGACAATCTACATGCAGATTAGATCGGGCAACGCAAAACGTACGGTCTGATCTTGGCTGTACCTTATTACTTTGTGAGATATTCCTGTCAAAACAGCGGTAAAGTTTTTTCAGCTGGCTTAGGCAGTCATGTGCTCTAGTAAAATTTTCTAATTTACTCTCGATCTTAAAACTAGTATGTATTTTGAAATCGCTTTTTTTGGGGGGGTGGGGGGGGTTAATAGAAAAAAAAAAATGAACTTTTTTTTTTTGCTCTTTACCAGACGACAGAAAATCTTAGACACGTCCGTATTTCAAGCATGAGAGAGAGAGAGAGAGAGAGAGAGAGGTACGGGTCCTATAAACGGTTGTAGAATTCTAAACATATTATCCCAAGACTAACGTTAGTCAATAAACGTCGTCTCAAAACATTTTACTTGGACGCTGTCGTTCGATTCGCAAGAATGACTAATTGGTTGTAGATCAAATTATGGGGTTTGTCTTCGGAAGAGTAAAAACGTTACGGGGAGATGAATAAATGCTAGTCACAGCAGTTTTTCCTTCGCCAACAGCCGAGCTCGGTAGCTCAGTCGGAGGCGTACAAGACTTGAAAGCAGGGAGTCATGGATTCGAATCCCCAATTCGGCTAATTTCTCTTCGTGGTTTGAAGTGCTGGTAAAGGAAACTCTAGGAAAGCATGGATAGGTACACTGGTCGCCGCGGTATGACTAAAATAATGTTGAAAACGGCGTTAACCATCATACAAACAAACGAAAAATTCCTAATCCATTATGTTTTTTAAAGGCCTTTTTCTTCAGGGTCGATAAACATAGGATTCTCTGCTGAAGGGTGAATATCATAATTTTCATATAACCAGTGCAACACTTGATCCCAAGATGGCAAATAGTAACGGCGTTTGTCTGCAGAAAATGGGGGGAGAGGCTTGTCCATTACTAGTTGATCCATTGCCAAACGACCCTAACTAGGACGGTTTCTGAAAAAAATGTGGGAAAAAGAGAAAGTGCTGATTACCAGCATTTTCTTCTTTTTCCACAAAGTTTTCTTCTCTTTTTACAGAAAAGTCATATCATTTGAGCCATACTTAATTCGTCGTATGGAAATGCTTTCGAATTGGGCAAGTCTAAAGACCACGTCCTGTTGTAGACAGTTATGTCTTGCCGCAGACGAACACCTTTCGGTTTTCTAAATTTGAAAATTCAAAGATACATCTTCACTGATTTTCATCCAGTTTTCCACCCATTTCATCTTTATTTCATCAAACGATAAATCATTCTTGTATTTTCATGTCAAATGTTGCCCCTGGCGGTTGCAAGGGTTGCTTAGATTACGACAGATAGAAAATGCTTTTCATTTTCTTGGGGCCATCAAAGGAATCACTGTTCTGACGTTTCCGGTTTGAAATCAAAGATTTCCGATATATGTGTTTATCTCTTACACAATATGTAACGGTAATTAATCTATCTTTATCTACATTTTGAACCATTCTAAAGTCTTACCAATTTTTTACAGCGTTTTTTCCCCCCCTACCTGTAAGCATGTATCTTTAAGTTTATAAAATTTAAAGTTTACCTTTATGAAACTTACAAGAAATGGGGGGGGGGGGGGGTTTAAGGGTCATAAGACAATTAAACACATTTACAAATGCAGTCATTTATATAAAAAGAGCATAATTAACAAAAGTTTCAACGTGACTGATATACGTTGTTAAACATAACGAGGTTGAAAAACTACACCTTTGGTAACACATGCATGTTTAGTTATCTAACCATTTTTCATACACATAAAAAATATATAAAATCGGGGAAAAATCATTTGAAATACGCTCTGTGAAAAATGGGTTTAATACACCGGCAAAAAGTATCGACTCATGTCAGCCTGCGCAGTCCACGCACGCTGACATGGGCTGAATCTCTTTGCTATTTGTTAATTTTCCTGCATATCCAAGGACCATTTTGCCTCATGACTGATTTGGTTATTAGACAAAAAGGATTCAATGGATCCACAACTGTGATCACGGAGATGCATTAAACACCCTTTTCCCAGATCGCTGCTCAAGCGTCATTCTGGGCAGCACTTATTCATTCACCAATCAACGAGTTCACAGCGCGTATTCAGACTGGTGTACCAAAATAACAAAATTTTAGACTTGTCCCAACTCAAAACATCAGCAGACGATAAATTAATTAAAGCTCAACTAATAAAAGTTGTCCATGAAAGGGTAGACCACAATGTGGGAAGTGGAGAAAATGCTGTTTCTCCATTTCCCAACATGTTTTCAAAAGCTTTCATTCTTAGGGACGTTGAAACACGGGATTGTGCGGTAAGCAGTTAATCCCAGTCAGGGTTCCAGTCTGATCATTCATTCTTTAAAATACATTTACTGTCGACAACGGTAATAATTACGGGACAGGTAAACCCTTTACTAAACCGGCAGCCTGTTATCGATCTTCGTATCAACCGTCTATCGGACGGTAAAGGGAGATACAACGGGTACCAGTTTAACCCTTTACCACACAAACCCCCCCCCCCCCCCCCCCCCCCCCGTTAACGACCCTAATGAAGAAACATTTTGAAACTTTGTGACAAATTGAAGGAAATGGAGAAAAACAAGGTAACCAACATTTTCTTCATTTCCCCACCATGTTTTCTACCATTTCAAAGACCTCTTCCATCATTTTAGCCTCATTTAATTTGTCGTCTGCAAATAATTTGACTGTGGTCAGGCCGACACTTGTCGTCTGGCTTGGATGTACTCATTATGTATTGCAGACGCCTATTTCCGTCTTGCCAGCAGACAACTTTTGAAGAGAATGCGACAAATGGAGAAACTAAACGTGACGACTTCTCCTTGCGCAACACATTGTGTTTTTATTAATGAGCCACGCTCTGGCAAAAGGGGACTTAATGAGTCTCCGTGATCCATGATACCAAGTCAGTCATCAAACACTTATGGATCATCAAAAGCCACTTTTTAAACAACCATCTAAATCATGAGGTAGACTGGTCCTTGGACATGCGCGGTCTGCACAGGCTGACCTGGGTCAATACGTTTCACAGATGCATTAAACCCCCTTTTCACAGAGCATGGCTCATTTATAAGTACTTCCTTCATTAAGTTCACTTTTACAATATGCAAAATTTCGGAAAAAAAGACAACCCTTTAGATCCCGTCACAAAAGTAACACGTATTTCAAACGATTCAAGACAAAGTGTACATATGGTCAGTTTTGCTTGCATTTTTAAATCTTAAACATTCAGACATATTCTTCAAAAATTATCCGTCCAGAAAAGCAAATTTCGCGTCTTCCGGTAAAACCACCGAATCACGGTCCTCCGAGCAGAACAGAACAGAACAATCGAGAGGAAAAAAAATGAAATACATGGACAGGAAATCAACGAAATTCTAATAATACTGGGTCTCACTAGGCAACTGTTTATTTAACTTTTCATAATTCAAAATATTAAATCTATCAGACTCTCCTCTCGAGCCATAAATCGGCGTTTTAAGTCACCCATTTACGAAAGTGGTCCGACAAAGAAGAAAATCAAAGAAAAAAAAGGAGGGAATTACAAGTACTATTAGAAGTTAAAATATGAAGCTTTAGTTAAACATGGTACTATCTGATGTCAAAAAAGAGTCGATAACACAATGATATGTCTGAATAGCAGCCGCGCACAAATCCTGTGTCAAAACCCTGCCACATTATTTCATTACATTGTTTGTTCCTCGGTATTTCCATCAGCCAATCACACTCGTCGTTAACATGCTCTCGTCGATTCCTGAAAATAGAACGAAACAACCTATTAAATGAGCCATGCTTTGTGAAAAGGAGGCTTAATGCATCTGCGAAAAGTATCGACCAGGTCAGCCTGCGCGGAGTGCGCAGGCTGACCTGGACCGAAACTTTTCGCTATTGGTTAATTTTCTGTATGGCAAAGGCCCATTCTACCTCATGATATTTTGTCACTCAAGATGGATTTTATGGATCCCTAACCATATGATGACTTGCTAGGTATAACGCATTACGGAGATGCTTTAACCCCCTTTCGCCAGAGCACGGCTCAAATCTATCGTAACTGTTCAGCTAGTTCTGCGCTGTCTGATATTGATCCACAACGTAAACAAAAGTTTACACTTGGTGACGAGTTAAAAATATATATCCATACAAGATCCACCTGGTATAAATCTGAATGGAACGAATTGGTCCCAATCATGTTCTGGCATCATTTTTACCCTTCAGGGGCGGCGAAATTCAATTCTAAGTTATCACCAATCATGTCAACAAGTGAAAACTTCATATCCTATTTGTTCGTTAAGAAATAAGAGAGCAGATTTCTTGAAAAATGTGCGAAGTTTTGTGAGAAAATAGTGCATGTGGCTGCAGCTGTAATCAGCACCCTCATTCACAAGTCACAAGCTTATACCGTTGACCAAATCATTTTGTTTCTCAGAGAGCGCATCTTTAATTTTGGGTCTACAATGTCCAATACGGAATTATCATATTCTGGCAAAGTCTGCCATGAAATTGAAACGACACGAGGTCGGTTTATCAAAAATTCACAATTCAGTTCTCACTCTCACTGCTGAGCTCCATGGCTAACGTTCTGATTGGCTAAGACGTTCCGTCTAAACATAGGCCTCTGATTGGTCTATCACGGAATGCCGAAATTGTCATTGCTTGATAACCGGACATTGTTATTGAAAATAGAACATTGGCGCATCGCCTATTTATCAATATATTATATACGATACAGAGGGGATGCGCCAATGTGCTATTTTCAGTATAAGTGTTGATCGACCAACGAAAATTTCAACGTTCCCTGATAGACCAATGGAGCTTCATAGGTCTGTGGTCTAAACCAGTCAAGCAGCTAGCCTTCGAATTTAGAACTGGAACGATATTTACTGTAAATTTGAGTTAGGGAGCAGCGCCATTTGCCATTCGAGACTACTGTCTGAAAATGTTCAAGTTCATTAAAATCTAGTCGTCAAAAGAGTTAACCTTCACCATACGGCATTTAGTAAGGAGTTAATCCATTAATATAAAACTTTATGTATAGATTTGACATGTAGTTCTTGACCTTTTCAAAAAAAATCGATCTACTTTTATGTAACCTGTCATAGAACAGGGTCAAAGTGTATGGAAATAGGTATACATACACTGTAATTACTTATACATGGACTCAGCCGTTCTCCATTAACGCGTTTCTCTACACGTGTTACTACAAATTCCTACACAAGACAGCCTTCGAAAAACGTTATGGGAAAGGTAGCAATTGTTTATTGGAAACAATGGCTCCTTTGTCCTAAATGTTTTCAGTATAACTGAAAATGGCCATAATTTATTCCTTTGGTATGATTACTATGTGTAACCTTACATGGTCCGCAACATGCGAAATGAGACCTTCGGACATCGGCGTAACGTGTCGTCTCGGATTAGCCTGCGCAGTCCGCGCAGGCTAATCCGAGTCGACACTTTACGACTACATAAGATTTTTTTCATACAGTGGACTTTCGTGAAACAGAAAATCACACAAAAACGGGAACTGTCGTCTCGGATTAGTCGCAGACTGCACAGGTTGATCTGGGATGACACTTTTTTACGCATATGTCCAAAGGCTATTTTTCGTGTGTTGCACGCCATATACGAGTGGCGCTCTAGCAAAAGGTGGTATAATGCATTTCCGTGAAGCATCATACCAAGCAAATCATCACATAATTATGAATCCATAACATCACTTCTGTCTAAAAATCGACTGAATCATGAGGTACACTGGTCCTTTACAATGCAGAAGATTTACAAATAGCAAGATGTTTCGTCCAATGTCAGCCTGCGCGGACTTCAAAGGCTGACATGGGTCGATACTTTTAGTAGCTGCTCTTAACTCCTTTTTTCCACAGAGCATATCTCATAACTCAATATCATCCTCGTTGACCCAGTTCCGATGTATTCCGTAAACTACTTTCATCGTGATGAATGGTAATACTTACACCTGGGTTAACTAGGGTGGGTACATATTGGTCTGACATAAGATGTAACTAAGACATTACCTACTGAAGACGCTGTAAGCCTATTGCAGCTGACCACTTGTTAACGTACTTTTGCAAAGAGGAGAAACGCTTTGTGATTTCCGTATACGTGTAAAATGGTTTCACCGAACGCAATTCGTGTGTGAAACCCGATTTTATGTAAATGTATATTATTCACATCTACGAGAATATTTCCCAAGTTGTTTGCAGTTTCCTTCAAGGGGGTAAAAACATAAGCCGTGCTCTGGCAAAAGGGGGCTTAATGCATTCCCGTAATGCGTTATACCAAGCAAGACATCACCTAGTGATGGACCTGTAGAATCCATTTTGACAAACAGACGACTGAATCATGAGGTAGAATCACATGTATCCTTTCACACGCAGAAAATTTAAAGACAGCGAAAAATTTCGGTCCATGTCAGCCTGCGCGGACTGCGCAGGCTGACACGAGTCGATACTTTTCGCAAATGCATTAAGCCCCCTTTTCACAAAGCATGGCTCATATGTAATTTAACTGGCCGGTATACATGCAGTAGTGAGTGACATCTGGATTTTTTTCCTACCGAACCAAACACTTTATTTCACGGTATATGTAGGCCTACTTTAAGTACAAGACTCAAGTTGTGATGCCATGATGCAAAGGCAAGTTCATGGATGGAATGAATGAATGAATGAATGTTGTTTTATGGCGCATCGACAGCTTTGGTCATTTAGCGCGCATATCTGTGTTGAACGAACGGTTAAGACGGATTTTTTTCTAAAAAGATTTGAGGCATGCTGACAGTAAAAGAGTTGAATTAAGAAGGATCATGTGTGATCTAATTATGTATAAAAGATATAATTGAGCAACAGGGCTTCCCTATTAACTCAAAAAGGTTTTGAATAATGATGTTAAGACTGCGATAAAAAGATTTGAACAGTCTTAAATTGATAATAAAGGAGTCTTTACATGAAGAAAGGTTATGTGTAACTGATAATGTGCATAAAATATAATATTGAATGGCTGGGCAATCCCTGCCTACTCAAAGTTTTAGATGAAAAAGGGTAAGATTGTGAATCAGCTGACAAGGTATTTTATATAAAGATGTGTAAAGAATGTAAAAAGGTGGATAAGAAACTAAAAAGTAACTATCACAGTTTATTGTAAATGCCAATCTCCTTTATGAAAGCGATAATAGATTCAACGCTGACAGAATCAAAGAGGTTTTTTAAACTATCGACGTTGAAATATTTTGTACGAACTGGCTGAAAGTCAATGCAATCTAGGAGAATGTGTTTTACAGAAAAGGGTGCATTGCATGGAATACATTCAGGGGCATCATCTCTGGTCAAGAGCCAGGAATGTGTAATGCGTGAATGGCCAATTCGAAGTCGTGCAATTATCACTTCTTCTCGACGAACAGACCTGTAAACGGGGTACCATTCACCAAGGGAAGGTTTAACTGAATGTAGTTTATTGAAAACATCAGCATCCCACTGGGATTGCCAAGAAGATTGGATATGTGTTAAAACAGAGGATTTAAAATCAGTGTGTGGAACTTTAAAATCTGAAATGGGAAGGTTAAGTGCAGATTTGGCAGACCTATCGGCATTTTCATTGCCTTTGATGCCTACATGACTTGGAAGCCAGCAGAACACCAATCTATTCATAGAAGAAATTTGTGAGATCCTTTCAAGTAAACTACAGATTAAGGGGTTCTCAAGTCGTTGATTTGAAAGGGCCTCTAATGTTGACAAAGAGTCCGAAAATATAATGAAACGGTTGGAATTAGAATGTTCAGCTAGATTATGGGCAAGATCAATAGCTTTAATTTCTGCAGAGAAGATAGAGGAATTGTTTGGAAGGCGGCACTTTAAGCTCCTTTCTCCATAAATAGCGGCAGCTGCTACAGAATTTCCCTCTTTAGATCCATCTGTATAGATTGGTTTGAAGGAAAAATAATGCTCCTTTATCTCGTTGTATCTAGCATGAAACACAGTTCTATCCGTGACAGACTTTTTGTCAGATGCAAGGTCAAATCTGAATTCTGCACTGTTTAGAGTCCATGGAGGGATTTCAGAGATTTTATAGTCGGCAATAGATTCAGTGTCTATGCCAAGGTTATCTACAATGGGCTCCATGCGGATACCAAATGGAGGAATAACATTTGGTTTCCTTTCAAAAAGACGTTTATACTGAGGTTTAAAAACAACTTTATGAGTTGGATTAAAACGATTTGATTTCAGTTTTAAAAGATATTGAAGTGAGAGTTTTTCCCTTCTGTAAGAAAGAGAAGGTTCATTAGCCTCAACATAGAGACTATTGACGGGAGAAGTTCTAAAAGCTCCAAGTACAAGACGCAGGCCTTCGTGGTGTATAGGATCAAGAATTTTAAGGTAAGATTTACGGGCTGATCCGTATACGATAGATCCATAGTCCAATTTAGAGCGAACTAAAGACCGATAAAGCCGCAAGAGGAGTTTACGGTCTGCTCCCCAATCAGAATGGGCCACAACCTTTAAAAGATTAAGAGCCTTCTTGCATTTCTTTTTAAGTGCAGTGATGTGAGGAAGGAAGGAAAGCTTTCTGTCAAAGATGACTCCGAGAAATTTAAATTCAGAAATGACTTCAATTTTGGTTTTGTCTAAATACAGTTCAGGGTCTGGATGAACACCACGTAGATTACAAAGGTGCATGCATTTTGTTTTGGACTTTGAAAATTTGAAGCCATTTTCATCAGACCACGTTTGGAGTTTGTTGAGACACTGTTGAAGTTGTCTCTCAATAATATTCATATTTCGAGATCTGAAGCATATAACAAAGTCATCAACATAAAGAGAACAGTCTACACCAGGACAGATAGCTTTAACTATACTGTTTATTTTTACACTAAAAAGTGTAACAGAGAGAATACATCCTTGGGGCACACCCATCTCCTGTTTACGGGCTCCCGAGACAGTATTACCAACTCGGACACGGAAAAGACGTTCATCCAAGAAGGCTGCGATAAAAAGAGGAAGACGGCCTCGAAGACCAAAATCATGTAAGTCTTTAAGAATTCCGTATTTCCAGGTCGTATCATAAGCGCTTTCAAGGTCGAAAAAGACAGATACTACATGTTGTCTATTAATAAAGGCTTCTCTGACAAAGGTTTCAAAGCGGACAAGATGATCGATGGTGCCACGTTGACGACGAAATCCACTCTGTACATCAACGATGAGGTTGTTTTTTTCTAAAAACCAGACAAGCCTGTCGTTGACCATACGTTCTAGAGTCTTGCAGAGACAACTAGTAAGAGCTATTGGACGATAGTTGGCGGGGTCATTAGCATCCTTGCCAGGTTTTGGGATAGGAATGACTAGTGCCTCTCGCCAGGACGAAGGAAAATCACCGGACTGCCAGATATCATTAAAAATATCAAGTAAAACAGAGAGAGAAGTAAAAGGTAAGTGTTTTAAAAACTGGTAATGAACTTTATCTTGGCCGGGAGAAGAATCGTGAGCTTTATTCAGAGCAGATTTTAATTCTTTAAAGGTGAAGAGTTTATTATAATGCTCTGAATTAGAAGAATTGAAATTAAGTTTTTTCTTTTCTTCTCTGGCTTTATTCCTCTGAAACTTTTCAGAATAGTTTGCAGAGGAAGACTTTTTACAAAAGGTGTCAGCAAGAGCATCAGCTATATCCTGGGGGGTTTCCAACGAAGTATTGTTAACTTCAAGGTGACTGAGAGGGGGTTGGCCTTTGCCATTGATCTTTCTGATCATGTCCCAGGTTTTTTTAGTAGTAGTTCTACTATTTAATTTAGAGACATATTGTCTCCAAGCCTTGCGCTTACTTTCTCTAATGGTACGACGAGCCTTTGCCCTGGAAATACGGAATAAGTCATGATTTTCTTTGGTAGGTCTGAGGTTAAACTTTCTAAGGGCTTGTTTTCTGTCTCTGACAGCCTGTTTACAATCTTCATTGTACCAAGGCTTGTCAGGACGTTTTGGATTTGTCGAGGTCTGAGGGACAGACTGTTTAGCTGCATCAATTAACAGCGAAGTAAAAAGTTTTGCTGGATCATCGCAATTTCTAAACTTGTCATGTGTAATGGTCTGCTCACAGAGGGTTTCAAATCTGTTCCAATTGGCTTTAGAGAGCTTCCATTTCTGCGGTCTTACACTGCTGGATGGTTGTGTAGATGAAAAGATAATAGGGAAGTGATCACTTCCACACAAATCCTCTTTCACTTTCCAGGTGAAATCAGGAAGTAAGATTGGGCTGCATAAGGTTAAATCAATAGAAGAGTAAGATCCAGTTGCTGGATGCAAGTAGGTTTTGGATTTGTTATCATTCATGAAAGATAAAGAGTTATTCGAAATGAAGTTCTCCAACTGTAAACCTCTCTGATTAGTGTCATTGCAACCCCACATAACATTGTGACCATTAAAGTCCCCAGCAAGAATATAGGGTGATGGCAATTGGGAA
The DNA here is from genome assembly GCA_945859785.2 of Tridacna gigas. Classification (NCBI taxonomy): domain Eukaryota; kingdom Metazoa; phylum Mollusca; class Bivalvia; order Cardiida; family Cardiidae; genus Tridacna; species Tridacna gigas. The sequence continues at coordinate 38,450,109 of OX244029.2, forward strand.
ATGAGATCATTCAGATTGGTCTCATTAATAGGTGTGTTTGGGGGGAGATATAAAGAACATAGTGTAACGGCACTGTGTAAAGATAATCTGATGGCAACAGCTTGCAAGTTTGTGTTAAGAGAGATAACTTTATGAGGTATATTGTTATTAACAATAACAGAAACACCACCTCTAGCTTTCTCGCCTTCGGTAAAGACTTTATTGTAAATGGAATGATATTTGACAGAAATATCATCCTCCCGCTTAAGGAAGGTTTCTTGCAGACAAACAGCAACTGGTTTGTGATCATTGATTAAAAGGGAAAGTTCGTCAAAGTTTGACTTTAGACCTCGACAATTCCACTGGATTATGGTATCCATAGTGCATGAAGAGAGTATAAAAGCTAAGGTAAAAAAAGAGGCCGTAAACCAATACATTTTAAAATAGATTAAGATTTAATTACAGTTGTCTCGGGTTTGGACGTGTGCCAAGTATCAGTGTCCTTGTTCCAAGTATCTTTAAAAATGGACCATATAGAGGCTTCTGAATCTGAAGCCTCACTTTCCAGATTTTCAGTATCTGCATCCATGTCCTCTAACTCCGAAAATCTGTTGGAGGTAGGGACCGGATCATCTACTGTGACTGCAATTTCACAGGATCCATGGTTATCTCTGGACTGTGGTTTAGATTTCGAGGAAGATCTTTTTGGTGATCGGGGTACATGATAAGATCTGTTATCTTTAGGTGGAACGTTTGGTTTATTTGTAGACTGTGAAGATGGAGGTTGGGGTTTCTTAGGAGGCTGTTTTGAAGGGGCAGATGGCTTTGAAGCTTTTTTTGATGAAATATTTTGTGAAGAGGAAGAGGGCTTTGGGGTTTTTTGTGAAGGAATACTTTGAGAGTCTGTGGGTTTTGGGGGTGAAGAAGAGGGTTTGTTTGTTTTAGATGCAGGCTGAGTCTGAGAGGAAGGTGTTGTAACCTCGACATTGGGAAGGAGAGCTTTCAGTTCACTAGTCATTTCAGGAAACTTTTGGAGAAGGTTTTTAGCCAACAGTTCGCAGGTTGGACAATGTCCATTTGCAGGCAAAGGAGATGCAACATTTGCATATGTTGTGTTTTTGCTCAACAATGCCTGATCAGACCTGCGTTTTTCAACTGTTTTCCTGGCTTCCATAAAGCTAACATTCTCCTTAAACTTGATTGATAGGATTTCTTTCTCATCTTTCCAAACTGAACATTCTTTGGAATAGGTAGGATGAGAAGACTTGCAATTGACACAGAGAAGAGGATTATTGCAAGTCTTTTGGTCATGGTTTTCCCCTTCAAAAGCACATTTCGGACATACAGGGGTACTTTTGCAATTGCTTTCATGGTGGCCATACCGCTGGCATTTATAGCAACGCAGCGGGTTTGGTACATATACATCGACATTGACCAATTGAAATCCTACCTTAATAGAAGCAGGTAAAGAGGGTGTAGAGAACGTTAAAATGTAGGTGTGGGTATCTCTACGTACCCCATCTCTAAAAACAGAGATTCTCTTGACGTCAGACACTGCCTGGGATTGTAGATTAGTCTTAATCTCGTCTATAGAATCACAGTATGAAAGTTCCTTACATCTGATGACTCCTTTGCTGGTATTTAAGGTCTTATGTGGGTATATTTTAGCATCCAAATTGTAGAACTTTTTATGGCCTAAAAGTTTTTTTGCCTGCTGTTGGGTAAAGCATTCAACAAGCAGGGTTTCGTTTTTCAATTTCTTAACTGATTTTGGAGTACCTAAGATAGACGAGATTGTCTTTTCTATAATAAAAGGTGAGAGCTTTGTAATTTCTTTTGATTTGTCAGCTGACTCTATCACAATAAACCTAGCAAAAGTAGAGTGAGTAAAAGAAGTATCTGATTCAGAATCTGAATCTGAAAGAACGCGCTTGGGTTTTTTTGGGGTTGCCATGATAGTTGTATTGATTCATTGCCGATGCTCCCCACCCGCCTCGGAGCCCAACAAGGGGACATGATCTGGGGAAACCAAACACAGATCATGACAAGGATACATCGGCAATATACTCGAAGTGAAAGGGCTAGACCGGACAAATGTAGGCCCTCAGAATGTCACACCAAGCATAGACTGTCTTTGGGCGGTTACAAGTGTCAATCAAATACCAACTTTCACCCGATTAGCCCATGAGCCACCGCCTTCTAGGGCATTGATATATATGTTAGACAGTGGTGAAAATGATTTGACATTCTTGTTACAAATATGTGCATTTTTCAAATAATACACAGTAATACAAGTACCCTAGGGCTAGGCATGACCAGCCGATTGATCAGGACGGGCCCTCCTGACCTCTCGTTTAGTCCAATTCAAGGCCAAAGTGGTGTGTTGTGAAAGCAGAACAATTCAAGGGCCATATCCTGAATCCACTCAACCACCAGGATCCCGTCATCAGACGACACGAGTTGCAGCCCACGGCAAACGGGCAGGCACAGTGGGGGGGGGGTCTTACCCCTTCTGTAGTGCGACAGCTGGGCAATTTCTATCCCCCCGCCCAGCTGGGGGAAAGTTCATGGATGGATGATGCAATGATGACGGGAAAGCAGTCTTGTAGAGTCCGTGATCTGGGAAGACGTACAACCCAAACAGAAAACCACCAGTGCAACCTTGATGTTTATGGAGAACAAGTGAGAAAAAGAGGAAATTTAATGGCAATGAAGGTTTTTAACCCTTTCCCAAACGACAAATTTTAGACCCTTCCAAACTGAAAGAGTTTGCAGACGACAATTTCAGATTCGATGAAAATGGCGGAAAGTTCTCCAAAAGGGTAGAAAACACTGGGAAAAGGAGAAATTGCTCGTTACGAGCAATTTCTCCTTTTCCCACAGTGTTTTCAAAAGACTTGTACTGCAGACACGTGAAAACCAGGGCCTGTTTGGGAAAGGGTTAAGCGATGTCACCGCATGGCAATTTTTCCTAAATAAAATAATTGAGATTTTCTTTTTGGTCGTAGTGTATTGACATAATACTCAATTAAGTACCGTTTTTGGTATCCCATTACACCGAAAACTGGTTGAACAGAGTGAAGACTTGGCTTTATGTCACGACATCGTATTCCCTGTATGCTTTGGGAAATAATCAATATTTCTTTATCGATCTTTGTGTATTGGTATTATAAAAATTTATCGAATCCCTTTTTTAATTCGCGTTCCTAAGTTCGTCACCCCTCTCATGTGAACGGTTTCTCTATCTGCGAAAATTCTGTTTTCCGACCGTTTCATACGACTTGGTATTCACCGACCCTGTCTGATCATCCAGTTCATTTATCCTTGTATTCTTATTTACAAACCTTTATTAACCTGTTTCGTGTATCTTAATTCCAAGATGTGCAATTTGACTGGATGAAATAGAAGGTCTGAGCCAATCAGATGGCTTTTCTTTGATTTTTTTCAGATGTAGAAAACTATTTCAAATGCTTGGTACATAAGGACACAGTGGTGTGTTCACAACAGTCATGTTGATACCATTTGAACAATAGTGATGTTGCCTTGGCGCCCAGCCATCCATGCTTTCATTGTGTAATATCAGTTCTAAGCACAGGACTGCTCCAAAGCAAGGATCTGCCCGAAACACTTTGTTTTTCATACCCTAGTAGAAGTGAAGTATTAAGAAACCAAAGGGAAATCTCACGTGTATAAGTGCTTTACGCTTGGCACGTTCACAAAATATCGAAAGAGGGTCTATTCGTATGAAAGAAAAAGATTGTGTCCCCGCCTCCCCTGACTTTCTTGCATCCAATTCTTTAGGACTAGATTATTTCTAACTCACGGTCCATATAAAATATTCCTAACGCATGGAAAGCTAACAAATTTCGTCACCATTATCACCATCATTATCATCATTTACACAATGTGACAGAACAGAACAGAACAAAATAAGACGACTAACCTGGGTTACTTCTGCAAATCAAATCAAAGTAAATTAAATTAATCGATAGCATTTTTTACTGGTTTATTATGCCATTGTTGCATGGATGCTATGTTGTACTTTGTATGTAACGATGAACTGCTATGTAGTTCAAGTAATAAAATGTTCTGTTCTGTTACACTTGCACTGAACAATTTTGAATCCGATATTTAACCCTTATCCTGCTTAATAAAAGAAATGAAACTTTCAAGCCAATAGTAAAAACGCGAATAGTGCTATTTCAACTTATTGTTTGGAGAAAAATATCCGCTTATCGGACAATGTAGATCCAAGATCAAACTGCACGTTCTGTGCAGTCTGATCTTGATCTACACTGTCCGCAAAAGGTCAGAGAGTCGCGCTGGGTAGCCTAAGGGTTAAAAAAAATGCCAAACAGTGAGAAAGTCTCGGTCGATCGGGCCGGTAGTTTTGGAATCCAGAGATAAAATTTAAGATACTCGTAAACAGACTGGCAAATGACGTCCCAAAATCCATGGAATGAACAGTTTGATCTGGGATCAACATGGTGCCCTTGGTATCGTCACAGCGATATTCTGCTTGTATAGCCTTGAGCTATAATATTTTTGGATCTTTCCTGAAAATTGTCTATACTCTGTATATAATCTATTTAGCAAATTTACTAGTGCATAATGCTCGACAACAATTAAGGTTTTATACTGAAAATAATCACTGTTGCCTTTTAAGTACATCCTATATTATTAGCATTGCATTACAACTTAATCATCAACTTAATGTACTTCAAATAAAAGAAAAACAATACGAGGTAGTTATGCACATTACACATACTTGTATGTGGATGTATATTCCCGTGTACATACATGTATATATAGGACACTGTGTCGTGACTTTTAAACTAATTCGTCCGTGTTCCTAGATCTATATCCTTATAAATCATAAATAACACAAATATCTGGGCTTAATGCATCTGTGAAAAAATATCGACGCAGGTCAGCCTACGCACTCCGGTGAGTCCGCACTGGCTGACCTTGGCCGAAACTTTTCGCTATTAATTAGTCAATTTTCTATGTCGAAGGACCAGTCTACCTCATGATTAAGTCGGTTGTTTAAAAAATGGCTATTATGGATCCATAACTATGTGATGGCTTGCATGGTATCATGCATCACGGAGATACATTAAATCCCCTTTTGCCAGAGCACGGCTCATCTGTTTATGATTCCTTATTTTAACGGCGTGATACACTGAAGACTGTAGATATGGAATCCTCTTTAGATGGCGTCAAACACAGTACTTCTTCTAAATTAATTAGCTTAGAACTGCATCCAGGTCTTAGGTGTCCTTTATTAATACCCTTCTCTTGCAATATTCGAAAAATATTTCAAAACCGTTTAAAAGCATGCTACTTTGAAAAAATTACCAAAATTGAGAAATCAGTCTTTGAAAGTAATTTCTACCTTTTCCGATTTTTTTGTCAGTATCTTTTTCCGATTACCTAATTCAAACTTACAGTTTTCAAAACAAACAAACTGAGGGAAACAATGTGTCGAATCGAGGTGGAGTAGGGTCTGGCGCGAGAAGGCAATTTACCAAAAATTTTACCAAAAGTATAAAATGACGAGAAATCTAGTGATGAGGCAAACGTGTCATACGGTACAAAATCCACTATACCTTCAATTTCTAGTCTTTCTTCCCAAATTTACACCCGAGTTTATAGCCTACAAACGCGCCGAGGGCCAGCCCACCAACAAATGCAAAGCCTGCGACCACCAGAACAACGGTTCCGCTAGCTTCGACCTCAATACCATCCTTCCCGATTTCCACTTCTATTATATCCGACATGTTGAGTGTTGCGTCGATAAAATTGATCTGCCAAATGTCTGCCTTATCGATGATTCATTTGTCTGTGGTTACCTCCCTTTGACTTTTTCAGAAAACAACACTCTGGAAACTTACACTGTGTGCATTAATCACGTTAGTTTGATACTCAAAATTAGGCAGAATTACTACATAGAACATTATTTTTTCTTCCAGTGAAATACAATAGTATACATTTCTAATATTGAGAGAGTTCTCCAAGTTCGATTAGAATTCCGTAAGAAAAATCAAACGCACCTCTCACTTCATTAACTTCTCTTCCGTTTTCTTCATGTGCCGCTTCAGAAATTCGTGTTTCTTTTTCAGATAACTTACACGAAGTCCATGAACATGGTACCCTACTATGCATCCGCAGAAAAATGCAAGTCCTGCTATCCAAATCACTGTTCGTTTTTCTAAACTTGAATTTTCCACCACGACTCCAACGTCAACCCCGATACGAGAGGCCATTTTGATTTCATAAGTTACTGATGCACATGTCGTCAAGGAATTTCCCTCATGACTACCCACTTGACACATTCCTTTGTAATAGGGCTGAGAAAAGAATACACGTGTGCATGTACATGTGTATCTGTTTCGTATATAATATTATGCACAGTAACATTATTTTTGTTTAAACTGCGAAAAGCTCAAAAGGAAGGCAGATTACAACGGGAGGTGTAGCCTAATGACTTTTTTTCGGGACTTGCGTACTAGTAAGTTCAACTGCGAAATAATAAAAAAGTACAGGTAGATCTAGTGTAAAACGGTGAAGAATGGACTATCATTCAATGGGAGCGCACAACAATATTTTTCCCCTTCCCCTACGCACGCATAAGCAACTGTAAGCACACAACTGTTGGTGAAATCTAGCCGTGCTACCCTTCTCTGCTCATATGCCAGTGGCACTTACTTGGCCAGAAAAACGTTTTTACAAGTGTGAATTCAATAGATTTCTTTAAACAAACTAGTAAATTTTTTAACCTTTCTGGAATCGTGTTCAGACAGTCACTTTAATACTATCGAGCATGGCCACCTCTTGCACTGATCAAAAGTTGCTCTCAATGACAAGAATTGTGAGCTTATAAATTCAATGCTGTGGGATTTTGCAAAGTTGCAAAAATGTTATTTATGCTTAACTTGGCTGTTTCAAAGCATCCAACAGATGTCATTCCCAGATCAGGTGACAACACTACCCATTCAAAAGCACTGACAAGCGGATTTTTGGAGTGGATTTTTCCTGCAAATGGTTCTGCGAGACGTCCGAATGCAATGCAGTACTTACGACTCACGAAACGACAAAGACAATCTTTATCCAGGTTCAGAAGACACCACCGTTTCAAAAGGCTTCAGTTGAAATGTGTGTTTTGTTCTCAAATGAATCTAGGATTGAATTATCTAAATCCGAGAATCGTTGCAGATTTTGGCGTTGAGATGAGCGTTTTGATAGTGAGGCTTGCATTATCAAGCAAGACCAATAGTTCATTGTTGGGCAAGCATCTTGGGATATATCCCAATTTATCTAATTACGGTTCGTATCTTCTTGCGAAATGATAGTTAATATAATGCCTACATCAAAGAAATTAAATTGCATGCAGTTGTTCCAACCTACTTTTTTTTGTAAAAAAAATTGGACGAGCTTAGAATGGATTGCAGCATGGTGGTTCTCTTGCACGTACGGCTGTTTTGATTAGAAATTTCCTTGATCAACAAAAAGTTGAATTGTTTGATAGGGCGCATTATCACGTGATCTGGCACTAATTGAGCCTGTCTGGGATGCTTTGCATAGCTGTGTACACACCAGAATCCCCCCTTTCCGCAGGACAATATCCGACAACGGAATAGCCTCGCAATTGTCAGAGACGAATCTGACAAGTTTTTTTTTTTTTTTTTTAATAAATGCAAGGGTGGCCATACTCGAAATTAATCACGTGACTTCTTTATTTTAAGTAAGAAACTCTTTGTTTCATTTTCCACTTGGAAATTTAGAATTGTTTCAATAACTTTTTTTGCACCATTCAATGGAATTACAGCAAATTACATTAAAGGTAAATAATATCAAAACTCGTTGGCTTCCGACTTACTTTCAACTACGTATTCAAATGAAGTATACAGTATTCAAGTATTTATACCAACAAAAAAAAAAATCCTAAGAGCTCTGAAACTATAATTGCTTGAAACATGCATAGGCTACATTTTCTCTTTATCAGACAACAAAATTGTAGTCTTGTTTAAACTGAAAGCGTTTGCAAACGATAAGTTAAATATGAAAATAGTCATTTTATCTCTGAAAGTTCTGAAAATATTGTGAAAAAAGCATTTTACTTTGGGGCCGCTGGCATGCCTTTAACTATCAAGGTAATTAATAATCTGTATGTTGATCAATTTTGTATAGCTGGTTACGCCCCTTTACGATTTTGCAATGAATTTCGTTTAAAGTTAATTCTTATATTTAATAACCAATCGGAATCCAAGATGTCACGTGATCAATACAATCCTTGTTGTTGTGGAGAAGTCGCCATCTTTTCTGTCCTTGGATTAAATTTATGGAAACTTAGTGGAACTTTTGGCAATTTTTGAGACACGATGAAAGTTGATAACGGAATGGATGTCACAGCATTTTCATGCAGGTGTCCCTGGACAAACTGACGTCTTTCAGGAATGTAGACGCTCTTTTATTTATGTTTATTCTTTATTTTAGTTTTAATGGCAGGTAAAGTAGCCAAAGTTCCAGTTCCCAAATTTCCTATGCACGAATTTAACGATGCGGCTTACCTAGACAAACGCCCGACAGGAGGCTGGAGTATGGAAGAACATGAAGTTCTCGATCAGTTAAGAGACCAGAGATTTCAAAGACGGGTTGAGATCCTCGAGCAACTGTTGATAACCGTTCGCAGAAATGGTGGAAAGCTACCTTTCCAGAATCAACAAGCAATTTTCCGGGGACTTGGGTTAGCACTGACAGATACAAATTGGGATGTTAGATTGAAATGTATTCAGCTGATAAATGAAGTGATTCCTCAGTTTGGGGATGGATTGGATACCTGCATGTCAGAGGTAATGGGAAAACTAATTCCAAATATTGGGGAGAGTAAGATAACAGTGAGAAGAGCTGTCATTCAGACATTACATGTGTACATGAAGGTTACCAACCATGTTCCATCACTTTTAAGAGCAATTGTCCATTATGGATTGGAAAATGAAAATCCGAGAGTTAGGAAAGAATCAATTGTGGCTCTGCCTATGCTATTCACACCAGAGTTTGCTAAGGAAAATTTCTTTGAAATATCCCAGTCACTTGCTAAGAAACTATTGGACACCTCCGTTGAAGATAACCTAAGAGACTGTTCATTAACCACTCTTGAAAAAATAAGAACCCTGGTTGGTGATCGTGAGTTTACTTCATATCTACACAAGCTTTCACCACCATTGCGCCGATTCTATCTGCAGTTAACTGGTCAAGTAGATATTGACAATGGAGATCAGTCAAATAGAAGTAACTATAACATGGCAAATGGATCAGGTCAGCAAATGCAAGCAAAGAATATGCCACCATTTTCCAAATCTGGCAACAACAGAATGATTGGGCAACCCCAGCAGCAGCAACAATATCCTATGTCTTCTGATCATGCTCATTATGTTAATTCCTACGAATTCGGCATCATTCCTAGTCATGTCATGGATCAGATTAGTGATCAAGAAAATTTCAAGCTACGAGCAAAAGGTGTCGAGGAACTGAGAAATATTATGTTTGATTTAAATGAGGTGGATGTTCAAACCAATCTAATGCCACACATGCTATCATTCATAAGCTTTCTGAACAATTTGTTGGATGATTCTAATTTTAAGATAACAACTGTTACATTGGATATTCTCTGCATATTAGTAGAGAAGTTGGGGAGAAATGTAAAACAGTACCTAAAACCCCTGACAAACACTCTAACTAAGAGGATGGGAGATAATAAAATTGTTGTGAGACAAGCTGTTATGAAAGTGACAACTAAAATGATGCAGAGTTATTCCCCAAAACCAGTGCTATCTGTGATATGTGAAAACCTCCAGCATAAGAACTCTAAGGTTAGGCAAGAGACACTCAATATTATCATTGCTGCATTGTTAACCTTTCCAAGTTATGCATTTGATCTCCCTATTGTCTGCCGGATGGTTGCTCCAACCCTGACTGATGGTAAGCGCCAGGTGAGACAAGGAGCTTTGGAGTGTCTAGCAGTTATTGCACAAGCCATGGGTCCTGGCAGGCTCCAACCTTTGGTTCATGCAGTTGATCAGGTAGAGCTTAGCCAGGAAGGTGAGGGTGTAATGGGAGCTGTGCAAGCCCGTCTTGCAAGAAGGCAGCTACCCAAGCTAAATAGTGAAGGCCTTGTTGAGTATGCCACTCCAGTGCCTTCCTCTGCTTCAACCAGGAGCTCTGCAAGCTTTCAAACTCAAGGAGCAGACATGGAGTGGATAATGAGTGGTAGCACAAGCTCCAGGAACTTGTCTAGGTCCGACACAATGGAGCTTGAATCTGTGAGTTCATCAACTTGTCCAACACCAACTGCAAGTACAACAGAAATGAATGGCAGACCATACATGAGTGCTGGAAAGGGTCGAAAGAAGTTGCCATGGGAAGGAGAGCATACAAACGGACAGGTAGGTTGACTTCAGATACACATATTGTTTTAACCCTTTATCATGCAACAAAATTTTAAACTTGACCAAATGGAAAGCATTTGCAGACAACAAATAAGATGCGGCTCAAATGGTGAAATTTTTCTGTAGAAGGACAGAAAACATTGTGGGAAAAACAGAAAACATTGGTTACCAGCATTTTCTCCTTTGCCCAAAATGTTTTCAAAAGGCCTTTTTCTCAGGGTTATTAACAACTTGTTTACAACTCGGGATTGTGTGGTAAAGGGTTAATTACAACCTGTAATGAATTTGCCATGTACAGCAACTTTAAAACATCTTTTCAGAATAGGGATAGTCAGTATGAACAAAGGCCTAAATGCATGAAAACATTTTAAAGTGTTGTGGCAAAAGCAGAACATTCTTCTCATTTTATCTATTTCTTTTGCATGAATATTTTCAAATTTGGTTTGCTGACAGACTCAAAAAGGTTGCTGCAGGAGCAGAATTTTAGATTTACACAATTTTAAAGATTTTGCAGACAACTTATTGAATATGGTAGATATTGTTGAATTACTCTTTGAAAGGGTAGAAGACATTGTGGGAAAAAAGAGAAAATGCTTTTGACCAGGTCTGGTAACTACCATTTTCTCCCTGTCCCCATAATGTTTTCAAAACCCTTTTTTTAAAACCCTTTTTTCAGGGTTGTTGAAATTTGAGAATGGTAAATGGTTTTGTGTAGTGAGAAAAACTGGCAGGTCTCCAGTATACCAAGTTTGTCACTCAAAATTCAGCTTAGATGCTAGCCCATTCTCTTTCTTAGTTGTTTTTGAATGTTCTAAACAGGGTCCGACGAATCACCGAAATACCGAAATGCCACCGAAACACCCCAGATTTTTTTTTTAAACTTTTTGATTTCAAACAACTGAAGTTGTGGTGTTTAACACAAATTGTAATCATACTGATGAAGGAGGGTTAGTTTAAAACCTAATGACAAAATAACAACATGCCATCGAAGCCCGACGTGAAGAATGTGTACCGGAATATCCCACCGGTACTGTAAATGTTCACCGAAATACCCGCTCGGCGTAGTAAAATTTGTCGATTCAGGGATTCTACATCCGCAATCTAAGTACAGCAGCTGTGCTTGTGCACAAAGTTGATGTGTCTGATTTTTATCCATAACTATGCCGGCAAAAATAGTTTTCACTTTTATACTGGATATATATGAAATTAAAAATCACCAAATCGGAAAACCGGCAGCCATTTTAAATCTGTGGTTAATAGGTTACCAGGCGTAAATTGATAAGACAATTATAATTCCGCCGATAAGATTATTAATAATAACCATGCCATTTTAAAAATCACAATAACAAACTTACACATCAAATAAGTTGGATCATATCAGCCGAACGCCTTCAATTACGATTGCATCACTTTAACAGAACAGAACAGAACGAAGCTATTTGTGCGTTTCGATGGATCAGAGACCTACATTATGCAATGTCTGATTTGGGTCCACCTTGTCCGCAGATGATTTTGTATCTGTGTTTATCATTCAAAGAAATAATAAATTCATGTAATCATATGATACTGATAATTTTTCGGGTCTAGATAGGCGTTATCAAGATCAGGTATTTCGGTGTGTAACAGACAAGACACGCGAGTGTTTCGGTAATTGTTCTCCACGAAAATTAATGATCTGAATATATTAACATCATTCTTCTCATCAATGATTGATACTTTCATTGAGAGCATTTTCAGTTAAAGAAAAAAGAAAAAAAGAAAAATACTGCAAACTAATATCAGTTATCTGAACTTAATATTGAAAAAAAAAAAAATAGGGGTATTTCGGTGTTTCGGTGGCATTTCGGTATTTCGGTGATTCGTCGGACCGTTCTAAACACACAGCGAAAGACAAGGTCCAAGTTGATAAAAAAGTTAGAGATTATTGACAGTGGTTTTCAACACACCTTTTTTTTTTTTTCTTAAGAAACCCAGTTGATCAGTGTATCAGGAGTACTCTGGCAAAATGGGGTTTAATGCATCTCTCTGACATTAACCCTTTCCCAAACAAGCCCTGGTTTTCACATGTCTGCAGTACAAGTCTTTTGAAAACACTGTGGGAAAAGGAGAAATTGCTCGTAACGAGCAATTTCTCCTTTTCCCACAGTGTTTTCTACCCTTTTTGAGACCTTTCTGCCATTTTTATCAAATTTAAAATTGTCGTCTGCAAACTCTTTCAATTTGGACCAGTCCAAAATTCGTCATTTGGGAAAGGGTTAATACATTATACCAAACAATTCATCTCATAATTATGGATCCATCGAATCGATTTTGTCTGACAACCAACTGAATCTTGAGATAGAGGAGTTTTTCTCCTCCCACAATGTTTTATACCCTTTCAAAGACAAACACCATTACTCAAGCAGTATTTAATTTTTCATCTGCAAAGACTTTCAGTTCGGACAATTTAAGATTTTTTCCTAATTTCATGTCTGCTTAATTGTTAGACATACCCAAGTTATATGTCATGCACTTCAGAACATGATGCCGAGACCATGTAGCGCAGTCGGTAGCATGCAAGACTTGAGAACAGGGGCTTGCTGGTTTGAATCCCCACCTTACTCAATTTCTCTCCGAGGATTGATGATATCCTTGGAACAGAATTCACTGATTATTGTTTCAATGATGATTAAGTGGGAAAGCAGCTGGTGGCTTGGGAAAAATATTGTATGAAGTACTGGCAACAGGAACTCAAGGAAAGCATATACAGTAAAACTTAATTATAACGAACTCTGATAATGCGAATTTTCGCTTAGTACGAATCGAAATCAATTCCCCGGCAAAAACCTTCTTTCGCCTTTGTAAAAATTAATTGTTAAAACGAATTTGGATATAACGAATTTTCGCATATTGCGAATCAAAAATCAGGTCCGCAGATATCCATTTCAACTGAAAATACCTTGGTTACACTGAAGTCGCATCTAAGGGTCTTTAATTACCAAGTCAGTTATTCACACCTTCCCGCTTGCCCAATTAACACGTTGACGCTAGAGGCGTTGATCTACACAACATAAACTGACCGCGTTATCGATCGATAATTATCGTGGTAAGGTATAATTTGCCACAAGTAGAAAAATTGTTGTCTGCAAATGCTTTCAATTCCTACCGGTATAAAATGTGTTTTGAATGATTAACATCGCTCACTCGATTAAATAAATACGAAATCGGCTACTAGTTTTTCCTACCTGTCCCATTGTACTGTTGAGTGCTAATCGTTCTTGTTAGGATTGTTTCAAGTTGAGCATGGATTCCAAAAAAAGGAAAGCAATTTCATTAGAAACAAAATACCAAATAAATGTTAGACTGCGTGTACATGTGTCCACCTTTGAGTCCCGAAATATAACGAAGTTCGTACTATCAATAAAGCGAATTATGCTTATAGTGAATTAAATCTGACAGTCCCGTGAAATTCACTATATCAGAGTTTTACTGTATAGGTGCACTGGCTGTCACAATATAACTGGAATAATGTTAAAAGTGGCATAAAACACCATACAGTCAATCAGTCCATGACAAGATAGAAAATCTTTTGTGCAGTATCTGTAGAATCATGTTTCATAAAGGTTGAAATTGTTCACTGTCAGTGACATAACAGAAGTGTTGTGGTCGTTAGTCTAAGTGAAAATCAGATGAAATATTGTTTGTTTTGCAATGCTGATCATGTGTTGGAATTGACCTCTTAATGCTAACACTTTGCCTGTACAAAAATTTTAGACTATTTTTTATATTTAAAACATCTACAAACAGCAAATTCAGAATTGGTACAAATGAGGTTCAGCTCTCTGATAGGGTAGAAAACATTTTGGGAAAAGGAGCAAATGCTGGTTATCAGCATTTTCTCCTTTTCCCACAATGTTTTCCAAAGCCTTCTTTGCCAGGGTCGTGAAAACCAAGGGTTGTCTGGTAAAAGGTTAAAAGAACAGTACTAGAAACTACTGTTTGCCGATAGTGTGGGTCTAAATCAGGCTGTACAGGTAATGCTGTCTGATCATTGATCTATAGATACAAGTCTGCTACTTTCTGTTCTGAACAAATCTATAGACTTCAAATTGTTTTCAGAATATCATTCTTAACTTGATTGAAAATGACCATTTTATCAATTCAGTCCTCAAAACTAATTTGTTTAGTTTCACCCTTTACCACACAATCCAGACTTTTAACGACCCTGAAAGAGAAGACTTGAAAACATTGTGGGAAAAGGAGAAAATGCTGGTAACCAGCATTTTCTCCTCTTCCCACAATGTTTTCTACTCTACCAAAGACAGAAATCATCATTTTAGCTACAAATTATTTTTTGTCTGCAAATGCTTTCAGTTTGGTCCAGTCCAAAAATTTCGTTGTTTGGTAAAGAGTTAACTAAATCCAGGGTTTTCCCTTGACTTTTTCAAGAGGTGTTCATAGTGTCCCCCAAGCTCTGTAAATAAGGGGTCATTTTTTAAAATAGGGGGTCATAATCTTTTGTATAGTAATACATAGAATTATGGCACCTTTTTTGTAGAAATGACCTTATGCTCTTGCTGTGCATGGTTAAGGCTTTTGGTCATATTATCACTAAGTTTAAGACAGTTCAGGGCTGCACGTGACTAGCAGTTTTTTTATGCCTTACTAAAGTAGAGCGACGAAAGTTTTCACAGCCAGAAAGAAATGGATTGTCTTGACAGGTTTTCGTACCCAGGTTGCATTTCAGTTTACTGCCGTCTAGATCTAAAAGTCTATCATAGAGGGAAAGCCATTTTTCAAAAAAGCCTCTTGGCTTCACTGATGACTTTTTTTAGGAGGCTGGGTTGAGGACTGTCAGCTTCTGGTCTTGTTTGTTTGCTACCCGTGAAAAGTGCGCCAAAACGCAGGAATTTGTGCGTCACAGAAAACCCTGTAAATCTGTGAGGAGGGGTTCAGATATATACTGAAAGGGTGATATCTCTTTTTCTTCACTAAAATATGCTTATGTTGTGGACACTTATTAGAACTGGCTCAATGAAACAATTCTAATCATTACCTGATACTGTCATCTTTGGAGGTTTCAGTGAATTGATGATTATTTTAGGAACATGTTTTTGATACATGCTCTCGCAAAAGGGTGCTTAATGCATCTGTGTGATTTATTATACAAAGCAAGTTATCACATAATTAGGGATCCATTAAACTCATTTTGTCTAACAACCAAGGGAATCATAGGGTAGACTCCCAAAATTTTTGGGCTAGCTTGATCCCTGCTATTCAGCCATATAACATTTTGAGAGTTGTAAATTTGACATGTATTGCTCTTTTCAACATTGCTTCCAAAAACTTGGCTGAAGGAACAACAGTTTTTCCTGTATGAGTGTGATGATGAATGAAGTTGTAAGCAACATGTACAAGTTTGTAAATGTTCTTGAATCAAGAGCTAGCAAGGAAAAAAGCATGAGGTATATGAGTGTATTGATCAGCTCTCCCAATATTTGCATTCAGGTATTTTGTGTTTTATTCCTAATTTATCAACAAAGACCTCGCCTGTTTGTATACTATACTCTTGCATGTCAAATAAGAAAAGAACCTGCATTTTTCAATTATGCTATGTATTCATGGTATAAGTTTGTTTAACCCTTTCCCAAACAAGCCCTGGTTTTCACGTGTCTGCAGTACAAGTCTTTTGAAAACACTGTGGGAAAAGGAGAAATTGCTCGTAACTCCTTTTCCCACAGTGTTTTCTACCCTTTTTGAGAACTTTCTGCCATTTTCATCAAATTTAAAATTGTCGTCTGCAAAGTCTTTCAATTTGGACCAGTCCAAAATTTGTCGTTTGGGAAAGGGTTAAACTATGGCCTTATAATACTTTATCCAAGCGAAGGTTTTTCTTTAGCCCAGTGTGACAAATGTTATGAAATAAAGTGAACATTTTTGGTCGAGAAAAAAGCTCAAAATGTTACATTGTGAAGGCGAGGGTATTTACGCACTAACTTTCTAATCACTACATAGGTTAAGTCTTTAACCTTGATAATACTTAAGTAACATTTAAATTTAAGTATAAAAGAAAGTGTTTATTAGATTTCTCAGATTGGAAAGTATTTTCAGATGACAAATTAGATGTGGCTCATGTGATGGAATTTGTCTTAAAAAGCATTCAAAGCATTGTGACAAAAGGAGGAAATGCTGGTTACCAGCATTTTCTCCTTTTCCCACAGTGTTGTCAAAAGCCTTTTTCCTCAGTGTACAGAATGGTTAAACGGTTTGGTAGAGGGTCAAGTCTTGCAGTGAAGTTAGTTTTGATCTTTCTTCACTGTTGACTTCAGTCATGAATATAAATTGTAGTACTGCTATAAAATACTGACATTGGAGACCAGTATCATGGGATTTCAATTTTAGATGTATGGCAATGTATCGACCATTGCTAGCTTTGATCGAGAGGTAGCTGAAAGTTTGGAATTGACACTTACAGTGTCCTGCGATCACTAGAATGCAGACATTTTAGATCATGGGACACTAGAGATACAGCAATTTAGAAAATGACATGTCTAGAGTTTTCTTTACACTTCACCAAGCAGTCCTGTGTTTTAACAATTCTGAGGAAGAAGGCTTTTTTGAAATCATTTCAGATAAATGAGAAAATGTTGAGAACAAGGATTTTCTCCTTTTTTCATTACGTTTTCTCTCATTGAAAGACACATTCCATATTTTGAGTGAAACAAGTCAAAATTTTATGGTCTATTACATTTGAAATGTACCTACAGGGTCAGCATTCACCAATCATTTTTAAGAACTTTATTAGTCTGCGCAGGTAATTCTGCTTCAAGTGCTTCAGTATGCTGCATACCTTCATTTAGGCTGGTTTCCCATGTGTCTGTCATCCAACTGCATTATCTGTTTGCGACATTGTGATTTTCGGCTGTAAGTTTGGATCACATTATTTTCAGTTATGAAATTTTCCATGTACCTACAGAGCTCCAGGTAAGAGGAAGTGATGGTATTCTAAATCCATTATTGCTCTTCCAAACCCTATGTTGTGGATACTCATTGGAATCGTCTTGATAAGACGATTCTAATGACTAAATTAGTACCCATAACATAGGGTTTAGTCGCGAATAATTATATTTTCAATTTTGAAATCAAAATCACTCCCTCTATCTGGAGCTCTGACTTACCTGCGTTGTCTGTCAGTGCGTTACAGTCTGATTCCGACGAAAAAGTTTGGTACATGCAGCATTCTTTTTCATCAAACCTGACCATCAGATGGCATTTTGAGCAAAATGAAAACTAATGTACCTTAGGCAAATCACAAGTTGTTGTTTTGCTCTTGCGGACTCTCTTGTAGTCGATATTCTTGTAAATTGTGCTTCAACACTTTCTAAAAACAATGGCAAATTGGCCCTCTTCAGTCTAAGGTAACTTGAAAAGTCTTCATCATTTAATTCTAATTGGTGTACTAAGTGATGTGCTATGGTGGTATCTTTTTCATATTATACCCATCACCCACCATTTGTGTTAAAGGTTTGTTTCTCATATCAGTAAAATAACGCCACCATCATGATCCTTAACAACAAAGTAAGTTCTGTTTTATCAGACATGTTTGCTGTCCAGCTTCAAGTTTCAAGAGGCAGATTGCGTGGTCAGTTTGTATATGTGGAAAAGGGGTTCTGATTGTGTTAACAGACACATCAATCGTACATGGACAGCGCAGTCGGATGACATACACTTGGTAAACCAGCCTTAATCTTGCTTGGCATTTGGCTTGTTTGTTTCCTTTATTGCAAACATAGATCAAATTTAAGACTATCAGTATCTGCATAAATGTTCCTTTCATTTGCTGTCTGTAGACTAAGAATGTTCAAGAATTGCTTGTTATATGATTTCAACAGAGTTACTGCATGAAGGAAATAAAACAGACAAGACAAGACTAGTATCTCCTCTATATGTGTACTTTAATATTAAACCTGTGTTACATTTACATGCCAGATTTAGAATGCAGAAATTGAATGTTGCAAACCACAAATATTTGCGGACAGGAAACTTTTCTTTTTTCAAAACAAATCTTGGGGAAAGAGCTGTAGCTAGTTACAACCAACTACTCTTTTCTTCACAATGTTTTCAAACACTGTCTACTCAATGGATGTAATAGATTGTATAATGTACTGTAATGAGTTGACTCCTTCTGTTAAATGAATGTGCTGAAATGGGCAAAAGGACAATATTTATCAATGACATTACAATGCCCATGTCTGACTTGTATGTCTTCGATATTTTCAATATAGATTTTGGGCAGTAATATTGTTGATTGTAGTTTGGCAGCGATTCAAAGTGATTATGGCTAACAATAGACTGTCATTGGTTGATTGACTACAGGATTAAGTCGTTTTTTGAATGTGACTCTTACCAGTATTGGAACTGTAGAGGACTAGAGTTGCAACTGAAAAAGTATTCAGATAGTCTTAAACTAACGTAACTTGCCTTTACATGGACACTCAGCATCTAATAGAAAACAAATATTCTATGGAATCTAGACCCATGATTTGAACTGCTAAGTTATGTAAAAAATGTAGTTGGGTGTTCAGTTTTTGAGTTTAAATGCTTAATTAACTCTTTACCAAACAACAAACTTTCAGACTTGTCCAAATTTGAAAGCCTTTGTTAACAACAAAGGAAATGTGTCTCAAAAATTGAAATGTGTCGTTTGATGGGTAGAAAGCACTGTAGAAAAGGAGAAAATGCTGGTCACCAACAATTTTTTTAAAGGCTTTTTGTCTTGGATGTTTAAAGTCGGGATCGTGTGATAAAGAATTAAAGTGCAAAATTAACCCAACCAACATTTATAGGACCCATATAGGTGCAATTTTAAGGCTGTTTATGTCCATAATGTTTTATCAAAGCTAACAGTGCTGATCAATGATTAGACTGCATATATCTGATCTTGATCTCAAAAAATGTAACTTAAGTTGTAAAATGAGCTTTAACAGTTTACCATACAATCCCAAGTTTTAATGGACCAGAAGTAGAAAACCTTTGAAAACATTGTGAGAAAAGGAGAAAATGTTTGTAACCAGCATTTTGTTCTTTTCCCTCAATGTTTTCTACCCAATCAAAGACAAAAATCATCATTGGAGTCACATTTATTTTGTTGTCTGCAAAATTAATGTCTTCAGTTTCATCTAGTCTAAAATTTTCTTGTTTGGTAAAGAGTTACGGGTGTATCTGAAAATCTTATTGGAACTTTTCAAGAAAAAGTGTGCTGATCAAAACTCTGACTGTATATTTGTTCAAAATGGCTTGACACGAACTTTAAGGTAGGTGCCCAGGGGCCATTATTTTCTGTAAGGCCATTTTCAGCCAAACTTGCATCTCGTAATTCTCAAACATGCTGGATCTCAGATGCTCAATGTAAAATTTTGGTTTCCCCTGGATTGCTGGACACTAGAGGTCTTAACAAATGTTCAATCTGATCTTGACGAACATTGCATAAGTAACAGCAAACGAAGGATTGATTGATGTGGTGTTTAACGCCGTTTTCAACATTATTTCTGTTATATCACGGCTGCCAGTGCACATATCCATGCTTTCCTGGAGTTTCTGTTACCAGTACTCCGCATAATATTCTTTCCAAGCCACTGGCTGCTTTCCCACATAACCATCATCCAAACAATTGTCATCGGTGAGGGAGGAATGAATCCTGTCGCAATGGCTATCATCAATCCTGGGAAAGAAATTGGCCGAGCCGGAGATCGAACCAGCAACCTTCTGTTCTCATGTCTTGTACGCTACCAACTGAGCTACAGGGGCTCGGCTCAAACAAAGCAATTTAGAGAAGCACTAAAAGAGTAAATGTATTAAATGAATGCTTTGAAAATTGTTGACTCTTTGGTGTATTAAAGTTTACTTAGTGGTGTCTTGAAAACAACAATAGCCAACAACATGTATAACCCTTTACCAAACAGTCCCATGTTTTTACAATCCAGATGGAGAGGGCTTCTGAAAACATTGTGGAAAAAGGAGAAAAATTCTGTTAATCAGCATTTTCTCCTTTTCCCACAATGTTTTCCACCCAGTTTGATCTTTGATCAATTTGCACCAATGTTGAGGTTGCCATCTGCAGGTGCCCTCAATCTGAAAGAGTCTTAAATTTTTTTTCGATATAGGGGCAAATTGCAAAAAAAAGAAAAGTAATATTTTCAAGCCAATTTTGACATGTTTGCAAATGAGCAAAAAAGGCAAAGTTGTGTTTATGTGGGTGAAAATTCAATATTGAAGAAAAGGGTTATGCTTTATTGAGCCATTTAGGTTTTTTTGTAGTTAACTCTGTACCACACAATCCTGACTTTTAACGACCCTGAGAAAGAAGCCTCTTGAAAATACTGTGGGACAAGGAGAAAATTCTGGAAACCAGCATTTTCTCCTTTTCCCACAATGTTTTCTGCCCTTCCCAAAACAAACTTCAATTTTTCAGTAACATTTATGTTGTCGTCTGCAAACACTTTCAATTTGGACCAGTCTAAAATTTTGTTGTTTGGTAAAGAGTTAATGATTACCCTTTGAAAGCACTTGGGTTATGAAATCACGGCTTTCCCTGATCTGTTGTTTCTTTGCATTTGGACCCCCAAATTTTCTAGATGACTCCCAGTTAAATGTTTGCCTTCTTTAATTCATTTGAAAGGAGTCCAATGAGCCCCAAATAAGAAAATCCAGGGAAAATCCTGTGAAATGATCATTTCTTATGTCTTATGGATAAGAATAGAGCTGTAACATGAACTTCAATGTCCATGCCTTGGTTAAGAGAGGGAACCAGACAACAAAATGGAATTTGAACTTACCATTCATTATAGTATAGAATTTTTGTGCAGTATGCATTATGGTTGGAGACTCTCCTGATGCTTAGAGACTGTGAAGTGTCCTTGACGTCTGTCAGAAAAAGTTTAATACTGTATCAGTTTGTAAGATACCAGGGTTTTATTGGCGGTGGGGTGGGAGGGGTTCAGAGGTTTAGACCATAACTAGCCATATCATTTTGCTCATGATAACAGTGTAACAAGAACCTGGTGCCATTCCTAGACTCTACATGTGCTTTGCTCCTTTCCAATCCTTTCAATCTTACATAAACAAATCTTGACATATATTTCACTGATTGAACACATTGCTGCAAATTGAAAAAATGCTAAGAATGAGTTTTGTCTGTTTGTCTTGGTGTTTTCTGGACTCTTTATGCATTAATATCTTTTCCAATTAAATATCATTTAATTTCTCAGCTGCATCTTAAAGATATCTATATTGTATGATTACCATTGAGAGAGTTCAAAGTACAATTTAATATTGGAACTATTGTTGGTAGGGTAGATTGAGATCAGACTGCTTGAAATATGTAGAATGTACGGATAGATCTTCAGTCCTTGGTGTCCGATTCTATGAGAGAGTCTCATCAAGTCCACTTCGAAATTGTCATACCTTAAAGCAAATCTGTTAATGCGAAATTTTACAAGACGAAAGTTCTTTGAAAAATGAAGAAATACTTTTGAAAACCAAGAGCCGCAACAGGTTTGATCAATGTCAGATTGCTGCGTGACAACATGTCATTGCACAAGGCCTGTATAGCAGAAGACTTTCTGAAGCAGGAAAATGTCATTGTGCTCCGCCACCCTCCATATTCACCTGACCTTGCCCCTTCTAACTTCTTTTTGTTTCCAAAGCTCGAAAACTGGAGAAAAACTTTCAAAAACAAAGACCCACAACAGGTTTGGCCAGTGTCAGATTGCTGCATGACAAAGCGTCATTGCACAAGGCGTCTATAGTGCAAGACTTCCTGAAGCAGGAAAAAGTTGTTGTGCTCCCACACCCCTCCGTATTCTCCTGACTTTGTCCCTTGTGACTTCTTTTTGTTTCCAAAGCTAAAAAACAAAAACTTTCAGGTTGAAAATTTGTTTATCATAAACAGCTCAGTTCTGCAATATTCCAGTGTCTTCATAGTATACCAAAAAAAGACTATGGAAATGCCTTCAAAGATTAGATCCAGAGACTGAAACTTTGTATAGCTGTTGGAGGTGAATACTTTTAGGGGACAAAATGAAAATTTCAGTGAAACCTATGAAGAATCAAATTTCAGGTGCTTAGATGCTTTCATATTGGAACACTCCTCATAACTGGATTTTTTGGGGTATAAAGGTGAAAGAGTACATTTCATTTGATTTGGACTGTAAGTAATTATTGTTTTCCAAACAGTCCTATTTTTTAATGACCCTGAGGTAGAATGCTTTTGAAAACATTTTTGGGAAAATAGAAAATGCTGTTAGCTAGCATTTTCTTCTATTTCCATGTAATGTTTACTACCAATTCTTAGTAATTTCCATCCATTGAGCCACATTTAATTAATTTCATTGTCTGCAAAGGCTTTCAGTATGGATGAGTCTGATATGATGTGAATAGATCAAGTTCAGCCGCATAATAAAGCACAGTCTGATCTACATTATCTGCCTTGCCGACACGTAGGCAAAAGCAACGATGAAATTGCAATTGTTTTGGTGTTATTTCTAAACTAAAAATGTTAGGTTAATTCTCTGCTCTAATGGTTAACTTGACTTAAAACACTGTATATAAAGCTATGTGTTGGCAGATAGTCAAGGGCCGAGATAAATGCATATTCATAATCACTACATTTGACACTAGTTTAGGTTTTAACCCCTGAAAATATAATCCTGTCTTAACCTGGTTCTATGTACAAAACTGAATTCCATGTTATTGTTTCCTTTACCAAAGATCTGTTGAAAATGGAAGCATTGGTGTCATTCCTGTATGCCAGAATGTATGGGAGTTGCACACTGTTGCCTTAAATTGTACAATTTTCTGTTCCTAAAATAGAACGAAAAAAATGTAAACATTACCCAAATTTGATGAATTGCATTGCTGTTTTGGAACGAAGCCCCAGGTTCCATATTCACCAACCATTCTTTAGAACAGTCTTAGTCATATTCTCAAGAATTCTTGAAATTTGAAAGTAACACTACTTATTGGTTTAGCCAAATAGTTTAACCAGTCAGAAGGTGTATTACTTTCTACATCTAAGATCAAGATGAAGAATGATTGGTGGATACAGGCCCAGTAGATATCACAAAGGATAGGTAAAGTTCAGATAGCATGTCAGCCAAGGCAAGGTTTTGGAGTTAAAGTGGCATCATTTCTATCTGACAGTCTCCTCTCCCTATCCAACCACTTCAGCCCCAGCTTCTAGGGCCACCATCACTTTTGTGGACCTACTTTCTGTATTGGCAAGGCCAGGAAAAAACTTGGTTCTGCTTTAATGTGATCTATTATTTCTATGCATGCCCCAACATTGTACTGTTGTGTAACATATTGCTAGTACAGGCTTTTGATAGCATGTCATTATTCAATGGGAGCTGAATATCATAGAAATATGTAACAGGTTGCAAGGGCAAGGTAAATCCCAAATTAAAGACTGAGGAACACTTTCATTACTTTTACTATGTAACCTTTTACCACACAAGCCTGAGTTTTAATAACCCTGAGTAGACTTTTGAAAACTATGTTGAAACTGGAAAAAGTGCTGGAAACCATCATTTCCTCCGTGTCCTTTAATGTTTTTTTGGCCTTTCAAAGGCAAATTGTATTGGTCCAATTTGTTGTTTGTAAAAAATCGCAAATGAACGTCTTGAATTTTCTTGCCAGTTACAGAGTTAAATCAGATGCGAAAGGCAACTGTAGTAGGCTTACTGGAGAGTGTTTATTTAGAACAGACAGACCAGTATTTGCATTTCAATCTTGGGTCTACACTGTACAATTATGAGATTTATTGATACAGTTGAAACTGCAGTGTCATGGTGCCATAATTATTACAAACAATTCAAAATATTGGTCTATTCTTAAGTCTTTACCACACAACAAAAATATAGACTTATCCAAATTCAAAGCATTTGCAGAAGACAAAGTAAAGTGACTTTAGAACCAAAATTTCTCTTTGGAAGTGTAGAAAACACTGTGGAAAAATGAGAAAATGCTGGTTACCCACAATGTTTACAAAAGCCTTCTTCCTCAGGGTAGTTGAAACTTGGATTGTGTGGTAAGAAGTTAATTGAAATACATAAGCCTTGAGATTGTCAGACAGAGCAGCTTGGCCAATCAGTTGATTGACTGAATGTTGTTCCGCATTGCTTTCAACATACAGTCAAACCTGGTGATCCGTCCACCTCCATTCAGCATGAACCTCCACTTAACGGCCAGTTCAATGTCCCCCCAACTACTTTTACTCTATATGAACCTTTATTCAACACGCACCCTTAAAACGCACGCAACGGCCGCCAAAATCGTGTCCCATTTTTTCAAAACAACCTGGTATGTAGCGGCCAGTAACCAACGTAAGTTGGACTGCTAACTTATACTTCACACTTAGTGTACTTCTCACATCCAACCGTTTTCGGATTAACAACTAGAGTGTCAAAATCAAACAATCATATACACACGTCGCCAATCAACAGGTGTATGCATATAACCTGATATCCTCTAGAACGGGTTATTTTGATGCAATTGATGATTTCGTAAGCTATTATTCCTGATTTGTCAAAAATTTTGAAGTTAGAAATCAAATGTAAATTACCCGAGTCAGACTACCAAAAATGTTTTTCTGCTTTCGATTTAATCTGAAATTATGTAACGTACGTGTAGATGCCTTGACATCTTGTTTGTCTGCTTACTTCTAAAAGGTGAGAAAAGATTAAAGAAAACTGTCCTAACAACCGATTGCACCCAAATTAGTATAGGTTATTACCTATGCCGGTGTGTTTAAGAAATTGTCTTTGATGACATTAATTTTATTTGACGATTACACCTGTGTCACATTTTAATTGACCAGTAAACCTACGACTGTTTGATCTTTATGCCCAATCATCTTTCGACCATTCCATTGTTTTGATTAGTGATTATACCAAAGATGCAGATTTCTTATGTTTTGACCATACGATTTGTCTATTGTATTTTTTACTCGAGACTGTTAACATCATATTTGGAATTACATGTAGTTTGAATTAGATCCAACTGTTTCTTTGTTTTTCCCTGACATATGTGCATATGCATGAACATGCACATGTGTACTTACATTTTACGTCATATTTGGAATTACATGTAGTTTGAATTAGATCCAACTGTTTCTTTGTTTTTCCCTGGCACATGTGCATATGCATGAACATGCACATGTGTACTTACATTTGTCTTGGGTATGTATGCACATGTACATGTATATGGACATGTACCCCAGCCCTTTATAAATGTTTAGGAAAAGATAACTCCGAGAACATCTTGCGTGATCGACCTCTTTTAACCCTTTCCCAAACGACAAATTTTAGACTGGTCCAAATTGAAAGAGCTTGCAGACGACAATATTAAATTTGTTGAAAATGGCAGAAAGTTATCAAAAAGGGGAGAAAACACTGTGGGAAAAGGAGAAATTGCTCGTTACGAGCAATTTCTCCTTTTCCCACAGTGTTTTCGAAAGACTTGTACTGCAGACACGTGAAAAACAGGGCTTGTTTGGGAAAGGGTTAAGCAAGCACCTGTCTGAAGCAAGCGATTTTGGAAGGGCCCTTGACCGCTTGCTTAAGACAGGTTTGACTGTAATTTTAGTCATATCAAGGTTACAACTTGTATATTCATGTATGTCCTGTGTTTCACCAGTTCTAGGCAAGGGCTCTGAAGTGTCTTGCCCAAGGAACTTTCCAAGAAAAACCCAGTGCCTCTATGGCTCAAACCAGGGGTCTCCAGGTAACAAGTCTTGAGATGTTCCTTTGGGTCACCCAGGGCCCTTGGCCAATCAGACAAAAGTCTTTGAATTTAGTATTGAGATTGAATTCAGAGGCTCTGTAATAGTAACTCGTTAACAGATTCTAATTTTCTGTAACAAAAGTATTTGTAGATGACAAATTAGACTAGATTGATGGGATTTGTGGCTGCAAGGAGATATAAAATTTTGGCAAAAGTAAGAAAACCCTGGTGACTGGTTACAGTTTCTCTGTTTCAAGAAGTGTGTTCAAAGGCTCTTTTTCTGGGTGTTGAAGTTAAACACTAGGGCCTGTAATCACCAACCATTCTTGAGAACATTCTTAGTCTTGTTCTCCAAGAGTTTCTGAATTTGAAAGTAACACAACTTCTGAACAGCTAAATCATTTAAATGGCTAAACCATTTGGTTTAGCCAATCGTAAGTTTTGTTACTTTCAAATTTAGAAAATCTTCGAGAAAAAGACTTAGAATGTGCTTAAGAAAAGTTGGTGGATACAGACCTAGGATTGTTTTGTGAAGGGTTAAGGATAAAGGGCATTTGTAAGTTCTATTGAATGTTTCGGTTGAGTTGTGTATGGTCAATGAAGCTTTTTATCAAACAGTCATACAGATCAGTAAAACTGTTAAAAAAATATTTAAAGACAAAGAATAGTCACACATTAATACTCATTTATTTAGCTTAATCAGATAAGTGGAACTGCCGATAATCGGGCAGAAAGAGGGGGGTGTTCACAATTTCTTTACCCTATGTCAGTCTCATTAGAGAAGAAAAGTAGAAGCTCTTCAATGTCATGGACTCAAACCTTTGACCTCTTGGCTCTTGCTTACCATATGGCTGCTCTTGCAGTTTAGATACTGGGTATGTCATGCCCTGCTATTACATGTAATTCAACCATTTACCACATAGTCCCAAGTTTTAACTACCGTGAGATACATGAAAAAAAAAAAGGGAAAAACAGCTTGTGACTTGTATTTTCTATTTTTTCCCAAATTGTTTTATGCCTTTACTGTTTACCACACAATCCCGACTTTTAATGACCCTAGGGATGAAGGCTTTTGAAAACATTGCGGGAAAAGGAGAAAATGCTGGTAACCAGCATTTTCTCCTTTTCCCACAATGTTTTCTAGCCTATCAAAGGGAGCAATCATTTTTTTAGCAACTCTGAATTTGTCGTCTGCAAATGCTTTCAATTTTGCTCAGTCGAAATTTTTTTTTGTTTGGTAAAGAGTTCTAAGGTTAATGCCATCTTTTGAGGTAGATTCAATTTTCAGTCTGTCAAAGATTTCAATCTGGACAAGCCAAAATAGTAAAGAGTTAAATCTGTGTAGGAAATAGATAATCCCATTGAGTTCTCACTCTGCAACTCAAGATTTTGCTTTAACCCTTTACCGCACAATGCCACCTTTTGATGTCCCTGGGAAAGAAGCCTTTTGAAAACATTGTGGGAAAAGGAGAAAATGCTTGTAACCAGCATTTTCTCCTTTTCTCACAATGTTTTCTACCAAATCAAAGAAAAGTTGCACCATTTGAGCCACACTGAAATTGTCATCTGCAAATGCTTTTAATTTGGACAAGGCTAAAATTTTGTCGTCTGGTAAAGGGTTAAATCCATCAGTGTAGATCCTAGATCTCTGGTCGGTGCCATCTCATCTTGAACTGCACAATCAAAGGCTGTACACTGTGTACAAAAGGCTTCCTTCCCTTGAACCAATAGAATTTATCTTTAAAAGGCGTCATTGTGTGGTAAAGGGTTAACTCATTGTCACATGAGAAAAATTTAGATTTGTCCAAATTAAAAGCATTTGCAGATGACATTTTAAATTTGGCACATATGACAGAATTTGTCTGTGATAGGGTAGAAAACATTGTGGGAAAAGGAGAAAATGCTGGTTACCAGCATTTTCTCGTTGTCCCACAGTGTTTTCAAAAGCCTTCTCTTTCAGGGTCGTTAAAACTGATGGGATTATGAGGTAAAGGGTTAATAAGAGGTACTTTAGAAAGGTTTGTAAGCATTTTGTGAAGTGGATAAGTCCAAAAAGGTTACAGTTGAAAGGCCATATTTTATACCTGACTCGGTCAGTCTAGAGAAGGGAGAGTTTCTTGTGGCAATATGAATTTATACTCATCAAAATAAACTATTCATAAACACAGAGATTTGAAAATCCTTTCATATTTTTCAGAAAGCATGACAGGATTATAAACTTTCAGATTTTGATAAAATATCATGAATACCGTCAATAGGAAATAGATAAAAAGTTGTTTTGAATCAAACATTTCAATCTGTGTATGAAACATATTAAGTGGGCTTGAACATGCAGTTTCAACTTGTTAGAAATTGTTTCATGGATTTTTAGATTCATAGTATCAGTGGTGATTTTCATTGCAATCTCTTTTCTGGTTGTGAAAATGTCAAAGAAAAAGTAGCAAATCAGCAGCATGTAGCAGATATTGACACTTTTTGTGTACATGAATTTATTGCTGGAATTTTATGTAAAATACGATTTTTGGTGAAAATTGTTGTGTGTGTAGACATTCCATGCCTACTTTTCATTGAATGAAAAGCTGTTTTAATTTAACCTTTGACCAAACAATCCCCTGTCTTAACAGGAAATAGGCTATAAGAACATTGCGGTAGAAGGAGACAATGCTGGTAACCAGCATTTTCTCCTTTCTCTGCAATGTTTTATACCAATTCCAAGACAGACCCTACCTTTTGATCACAGTTTGCATGTTAATTGCAAGTGCTTTCAGTTTGGACAAATCAAACATTTTGTCATCTGGTACTTTTGTACCAGTGTAAATCAAAATCACTTTTACAAATTGTGTAGTATGATTTTTGATATGGTCACCAACCAGATACCGTGTTGATATTATCAGATGGACATTTTGCATTGAGGCTTATTGACCCACCTGATTTATTTGTCATTTAAACGATCCTTGCAATAGATAGACTGTCAACATGATTGGAGTTTTAATACACTAATTCATATGAAAACATTGTTGTAAATGGAAAAATTGCTCATCACAACCTATTTCTCCTTTTGCCACATTGTTTTCAAAATCGGACCTGCTGCAAGATTAGAAATATCTGCAGAAAGCAGAAAGCCACAAGCTAACTCTTAACCAGACAACAAAATTTTACACTGTTTTACAATTGAAAGCTTTTGAAGGAGACAAAATGAAATGTGGCTCAAATAATAGTAAATGTCTTTGTAATGATAGGAAACTTAGTGAAAGAAGGAGAAAAGGAAACTGGAAGAAGGAGAAAATACTGGTTAACTCTTTACCAAACAACAGAATTTTAGACTATTCCAAATTGAAAGCGTTTGCAGACGACAAATAAAATGGGGCACAAACGACAGTATCTGTCTTTGAGATTGTTGAAAACGTGGCAAAAGAAGAAAACGCTGGTTACAAGCATTTTCTGTTTTTTACCCACAATGTTTTCAAAAGCTGCCTTCTTCAGGGTACTTAAAATTCAGGATTGTGTGGTAAAGAGTTATAAGTATTTTTACTTTCCCCACAATGTTCCCAAAAGTCGTCTTCCTCCAGCTCTTGAGATTGTTTGGTAGTAGGTTAATTGAAAAGTGAGGTGATGCTTATCAGAGAAAGGATAGTGTCCCATGAGATTTTGCAATCTATGATCAGTGATGATGGATTGAGTGAAGGTAAAATAGAATGAAAAGATGGGAATTCTAGAGTGTTTGGAAGTTAAAGATGCACTAGTGGGGCTTGAACCAGATCTGATGTGTGTAAGTTAATATCAGTCAGATCTATGTGGTAATTTCTTGGGTTGAGGAAGCAGGATGCAACAAAACCTGTCCTTTTGGCCCCTTCTATCAACTCCTTACTAAACAACAAAAGTTTGGACTGAACCAAGTTGAAAGTATTTGCAGATAACAAATGTTACTGAAATGATGATTTCTTTCTTTGATAGGGTAGAAAACACTGTGGGTAAAGGATAAAATGCTGGTTGCCAGCATTTTCCCTTTTCCATCAATGTTTTCAAAAGGTATCCCCCTCAGAGTTGTTGCGGTATTTGTCGAAGACAATGCCACTACGAGTTCAGTACCATATTTTGAAAATCATGTATCATAGTTTGTGCAAAACCAAAGGAAGTAAACCCAATTAAACCCAATTTTTCTAAGACAAGTGTTTCGATAGTTGTGATGATACATAATACCCTGTACCAGATGACAAAGTTAAAGACTTTCAATTTCAAAACATTTGATTGATTGATTGTATGGTGTTTGAAAATGTACAAATTAAATTTGTCTCAAATGATAGGATTGGTCTTTGAAAGGGTGGAAAACATTATGAGAAAAAGGAGATGATGCTGAATAGCAACACATTCTCCTTTTTCCATGTTTCAAAGGTCCTTTTTCTGCAGGGTCATTAAAATGTAATGATTGGGTCAAGGGTATACCTTTCTTGACATACATGTGCCTCTTTTAGTTCAAGGTTTCTCTTTGTTTAGAAATATGCTATACAGCTGAAGGCCAAGAATCAACCTCTTCCTGAAACTAATGTACATGTTGGCATCTATGTCTGTGTAAGCAGAGCTAAGGTGGCTCAGTAGGGACATGGCTTGAAACCTAAGGGTCAATAGTTAGGTACCCAGGTTGTCCAAATTCTCTCTGAAGATTGATAACTGATTGTGACAGGATTCTTTCCTCAAAGCATGTGTGTGGGAGAGAAGCAAATAGTTTGCAAAGAATGTTGTGCAAAGTACATGTACTGGTAGTAGAAACTCCAGGAACGACAAAATTTTAGACTCGTCCAAGTTGAAAACATTTGCAGATGACAAAATAAATGTGACTGAAAAAATGAAATGTGTTTTGGGAAGGGTAGAAAACAGTGTGGGAAAAGGAGAAAATGCTGGTTACCAGCATTTTCTCCTTTTCCCACAATGTTTTCAAAAGGCTTCTCTTTTAGGGTCATTAAAAGTCGGGATTGTGTGGTAAAGAGTTAATAGGTTTAGTGTCTGCCACAATATCACTGTAATAATGCTGAACGCAACATAAAACACCAAACTACTGAAATAGAATATTTGCAGAGAGGAATTCAGTCCCTGATCAAGCTATGCTGTGATTACCTATACAAGCTATTGTACACCAACAGATTGCCTTTGTTGTCTTGCACCAGGCTGCTATTGAAAACACAGTGATAGAAGTGGAATTGCCAGTAAACAGGCGATTTGAAGTTGTGTGCTGCAAATATCCTGCTTTAGGAGTAATAAGTGATGAGTTAAAAGGGATTTTAGCAGTCATTACTTAAAATTCGTTTTCTTTTCCAGAATGATGGACCACCCAAGCCCAAGAAACAGCCGTGGTCTAATAGTGAGGACAACAATGACATTTATAACAAAAAGCCCGTAGTTAAACGTCACACAGGCCCTGTGGGTCAACCTCCAGAAGAGTCAAACCCTCAAGAAGGTAAAATTTATTTCTTTTGCTTTCAATTGTCTGCAAACCTAAATCCATTTATTAGTGCCACTGGCCGAAACGCCATTCGGCCAGCAAGCTTATGTCACGGTCGCGAGTCCATCGTATGTGTGTGCATAGGTGTATCTGTGTATCCGTGTGAGCATAAACTTATATTTCTAACATCTTCTCTGAAACTACCTATCCTGTATCTTCACCACTTAACCGCTCAGGACCCCATGTAAGTTGAAGCATATAAAACTGGTATATAAATACCAGTAGCACCATGAGTAACATGAAACTTATTTTTTCATTGGAGAATTGAAAATGAACTACTGGTCTTTACTTTAACTGTCATTGGAGAATGGAATTGACTGTTTGTCCTGCCCTTATTTGTCAATTTAATTGTGTACCAGAGTACAAATTTTTAGCCTTATGGAATTTAAGGCAGTCAGAAAATTTTTTTGAGATGCAAATGATCATATTTTGTTTGTGAAAGCATAGAAAACAGTGTAGGGAAAGGAGAAAATGTTGAGTACTACTATTTCTCTATCTCACACAGTGTTTTAGAAAACATTTATTATTGGGATTGTTAAACCACGGGGTCCTTTGCTAAATGGTTGGATTAACCACTATTACACTCTGATCCATCAATACTTGTTTTTATGCTTCTCAGCAGTTAACCCTTTACGATACATCTTTACAGCCAGAGAGAAAAAAAACATTGTAAAAAAATTGATAGACTGTAGAATGGTTCAAAATTTAGTCATTAGTGTAAACATAGATAAATTACCTCTATGTATTGTCTAAGGGATAAATATTATATATACAGTCAAATCTGAGTTAGCGGTCATACCTGAACAGCGGCCGATCTATCGACAACGGCCACTCGAATCCCCCCCGTGCAATTTCCTTCTTTCATTGCACTGTTTGTAGCATGATATCGTGAAATGCAGCCAACGGTCACATTAATAAGTCGGGATCAACAGTATATCACACCTAAACAAAGGTCAGCTGACACAACACACGACGTAATTTATCGGATATGAAAAATCGATAATTAACACTATACCGTAGTTATTGACGAAGTCGACTTAACACAATGTAAAATGTGCAAACAGACAATTACAGATTATACAACACCTAATTACGATTAAAATGACCGACAATTGTTGTTTATTTTCATGTTTGATCTTTAAAGGATGAATGGCAATGAAAGTTTGTCGGTATTTTTGCAGATGGGTAATTTGTTGTAATAATATGAAATTGTACATCACGTCAATCGAAGTTGTTTACACTTTAACTAAACTGCGAACCCGTCGTTTTTAAAAATGGATGGAAATTTTCTGTTGCATTCAGTTCTTGCTATCATGTCGCTCTCGAAACGTAAATTCCTCTCTCTAGAGGACCGTGTGAAAGTTGTTCAAATGCTTGAATCTGGACGTTCTTCACGGATTATTGCTACTGAGTTTGGTGTAGGCCGCACACAAATTCAGACTGTTGCAAAACGCAAACGAGAAATTCTCGAGGAGTACGAAATCCGTTGTTTTTACGGGTCAGGAATAGAAGCCTTTTGAAAACATTAGGGGTGAAACAATACGGTAAAAAGCGTATTGCAATATATTGCAATACGGCTGACCCGTATTGCAATACGTATTGCAATATGCTGTATATGCTGACATTTAGCATATCTGACCACTTGTAGTCACTGTTAGGGTAGCATATGCTCAAAAGGTGATAAAGAAAACTAGTACATGTGCTTGGAACTCTTCCATTCTTTCAAGATAATGAACTAAAAATCAATTGTTTCGCATGAACAAATAAAAACAAACTAAAATTGACTAGTCTTTAACACTCGCTATCTTGACGATTTTCGTCTGCCATTTTTTTTCTTCAAGAGCGTACTTGTTTATATAAAAACCAGCGCTACTATACCGAACTTCGGGACATGGCTCAACAGAGTAGACAGTGCGATGCACTAACTTACTCAGTTGCTTACTGCACTAACACTAATACTTTGCAGCTTAACTACTGGAAAACGCAAAAATAAGTGTGAGCAAAGTTATAAGAAATGAATAACATACAAACTCCATTGATCCAAAAGCATTAAAGCTCGATGTTTATTTGGAGTTCGTGTCGTGAATTTTATGTGGTCATAGTTTTACCTA
Organism: Tridacna gigas; assembly: GCA_945859785.2. Lineage (NCBI taxonomy): Eukaryota > Metazoa > Mollusca > Bivalvia > Cardiida > Cardiidae > Tridacna > Tridacna gigas. Next base: position 38,483,903 of record OX244029.2, read on the forward strand.
AACACCGGTGACACCGCCTGTGGAAAAAAATAAACAACTTTCGCTTTCGGAAATCTTTAGAACTGTAAGTTGAAAAACGATCGATTTCTGACAGAATTTTTGGGAAAACCGGACTTTCTGATGCAATTAAGAGAAGTTGACATATTGCAGAAATACCGATACGGTAAAATTCGAACTGGTTTCGGTTTTTTCTTTGAATAGACCGCGGTTAATCGGTTAATCGGTAAACCGTTTCACCACTAGAAAACATTGTGGGAAAAGGAGAAAATGCTGGTAACCAGCATTTTCTCCTTTTCCCAAAATGTTTTCTACCCTATCATATAGAAAAATCATATTTTTAGCAACTGTTTATTAACATCTGCAAAATGCTTTCAATCTGGTCTGGTCCAAAATTTGCCCTTTGGGAAAGGGTTAAGCAACATGTAATTTTTTAAAGTTTTGACGTGCTTTCTAGCAAACAGTTCAGATGTACATAGTATAACATGAGACTTGTAAGCACTTTATTGTTTAAATATGATGGAAAATAAATGAAAAGTAAAATAAATCTTTTAAATAAAATCCTTTTATTTAAGTCCTTTTTTTTTACAAAATGTGAGGCAGAATTTTATTGTAACATACAATAGATGATTCAACAAGCTGGAACAATACTGCAAAGTACAATGTATCAACTATAGTATGATAATAATGTGCGAGAAATAAGTACTGTGAACAGCAGCCAATCTGTGTACAGCAGCCAATTTGGGCACATCCCTTGGCTGGCTGCTGTACACAGATTTGACTGTATGTCGGAAATCTCTGATTTAAAATCAGAAACGTTATAACAGTGGTTTCTTTGATGGCTCCAAGAAAATGAAATGCATTTTCTATCTGTCGTAAGCTATGTAACCTTGCAACCGTCAGCAGCAACATTTGGCATGTAGACACAAGAATGATTATATTTTTATAAATTAAAGATGAGATGGGTTAAAAACTGGCTGAAAATGAACATAGGTGTATCTTTAAAGCATTTTCTCTACTTTAGTTGCCTTCATAATCATAAGTCGAAATATTCCAACACTTGTAGCCCAGTCACAAGAATATTGACAAAATACTCAGGGCTTATTGTTTTATCCCAGTTTGGGTTTGACTTTTTCTGCTGAAAGATGTCAGAATATTATAAATTGAAACAGTCACTGTATTCTAGTTCATATCTTATGATTGTACTCTTTTCACAAGATGTTCAAGTGTATATTTTGAGGAAAAGGGGTTCAGTAGGTGATAAGATAGTAGGGATTGGAGTAGATTATCTTTGACATGACATGGCTTGTACAGTTTACTTTCCTACGAAAAACGATTAACTCACAGAGCTCTACCAATAGAGCTCAAAGTAAATAAATAGACATAATTATCAAGTCAGGGAGAAAGGTCTGATTGCTGTTTTAGCCAGAGTACCTTAACATGATGTTTAACCATTTAGATCAGGGTCAGTATTTACCAACCATTCTTAAGAACGTTCTTTGTCTTATTCTCCAAGATTTTCTAAATTTGAAAGTAACACAACCTCTGATTGGCTAAACCAAACAGCTTAGCCAATCAGTAGTTATGTTACTTTCAAATTTAGAAATTTCTTGAGAATAAGACTAAAACTGTTCTCAAGAATGGTGAGTATGGACCCAGAGTGCACTTAAATACTTTTGACTTTGATCAGGAACACTCTTTCCTCTTGTACACCACAAGCTAAACATTCAAATACTAAAAAATGTTGTTGGAAAAGAAGCATTTATTTGTAATAAGTCCATTGTTGTACAAGTACAAAATTTAATGCTCCTGCAATTAAAACCCTCAGTGAACATCAGTAAAAGAAGAAACAGCTTGTCCGAAATGTTCTCTCTAGTGTTGGGGAAAAAGGTATATTTCCTTCCCTCAGATGTTGTTCTGTGGGTAAGTTGTAAAAATTTGGGTAGGCCTTCAGTACTGCAAGCAGTTCTTTGTTTTATGGGAAAGAGCGTCCATGAAATTATTATCACTGTTTCCCTTGCAGGCTCATACAAACAGATCCACCTTCAGAAGTTAAAGAAGACACAGTCAGTACCAAGTAAATCATCCAGTTTCCGGGGCCTTGACCTTGCTGTCTCTGGTGAAAAAGGTAGGTCAAGGTCATATCTATTGTGGTGACCGTGCACTTTTGATTGATTGATTGACTAAAGAATAGTTTGATACTCCTTCCCAAGATACTAACAAAAAGTGTATTTTTTGTGTGTAGAGCATTGATCTGACTCATTTATTACATTTTGAGAAAAATTCAGCAAAACTAGATCTTACAATCAGATTGTGATAAAGTTAAACTGAGAACCTCTCTGGTACATCATTTGTAACTTACCAGAGAACAAAATTTTATGCATTTCCATTTCAAAAGCATTTGCAGATGACAAACAACATGTGTTTCAAATGATAGAGTGTGTCATATAAAAATAGCAAAAAACAAATAGGGGTAAGGGGGAAAAAATGCTGGTAGCACGCATTTCCTCCTTTCCTGAGAATATTTTCAAAAGCTTTCTACCTCTAGATTGTTAAAACGTGGATAGTTTGGTAAAAGATTAAATTGCTTGCAATCTATTTGTACTTACTTTTATTAAATATCTTTAAAGATACTGCAGAAAAAGCAGTAGATTTATAGCCTGTGGAATACTCATAACCTGTGGAATACTCTAAAAAAAATTCTACCATCTGCAGTGAAATATGTATCAACTCTTTACCACACATTCTGGGGTTTTAGTAACTCTGGGAAAAAGGCTTCTGAAAACATTATGGGAAAAGGAGAAAATACTGGTAACCAGCATTTTCTCCTTTTCCAACAATGTTTTCTGCCCTTTCAAAGAGAAATTCTATCATTTGAATAAGATTTTATTTCTTGCCTGCAAATGCTTTCAAATTGATCTCGTCTAGGATTTTGTCATGTGGTAAAGAGTTAATCAAAACTTATTTTACCCACTATCACATTACATAAAATATATGGTGTAAGCAAGAAAGTTTTTATGACAAAAGAAAACATTTCCTGTGGTTCGTATGGAAGTTACTGTTGGGAAAAGCAGGGGTTGCATGGTAGAAGCAGTGGCTCCTTTTCCACCATTTTTTTTAATAAAAGGAAGTGTACAGCTTTTGCCTGAAAAGCAGTATTTGTACAGTTATGATTTAGCCCTTTATCAAACAATCACATGTTTATAGGCCCTGAGGAAAAAGGTTTTCAAAAAGTGGATAATAAAGAAAATGTCATTATTTTCTCCCTTTTTCTGCAATGTTTTCTACCCTATCAAAGACGGATACCAGGATTTATGAAGGCCATTTAATATGTCATCTGCAAATGCTTTCAATTGACACAATTGTAAAATTTTGTCTGATAAAGAGCTTTGGGGAGAAGGATGATAATTGGGTCATGCTTTGTGAAAAAGGGATTTTAATGCATCTGCCAAAAGTATAGACCTATGTCAACCTGCCCAGTCTGCTATTTGGAACTTTTCTTCATGTCCAGCGACAATTCTACCTCATGATGCAGTTGATTTTTAGACGAAATGGATTTTATGGATCCATAATTGTGGTATGATTTATTACAGAGATGCATTAAACCCCCTTTGCCAGAGCATGCCTCATATATAGAAAGGTTACTAGTAACAGAACTATGTATATATCCCAAAGGGTTGAAAATCAATTGAAGTAGTTTTTAAGTTGTCAGAAGTCCCTGATTGAAGGCTGATTGATTACTATGAGACATTCTTTCTGTGTCCCTGATATTTTTAGCTCACCTGAGCACAAAGTGCTCAAGATAAGCTTTTGTGATCATGCTGTGTTTGTTGTCCATTGTCAACTTTTACCTTGTATATGCTCTAGAGACAAAATTTTGAACCCAACAAGTTGTTATTTTCAAATTTTGAAAATTCTTAAGAATAAGACTTAGAATGTTCTTGAGAATGGTCGGGACTTACAAACCCAGATGTTGCAATTTTCAAGACCATTTTGACCACAATAGCCCACAAACTTTTTCTGTCATTGTAAATGAGCCATGCTCTGTGAAAAAGGGGGCTTAATACATCTGTGAAAAATATCAACCCAGGTCAGCCTGCACAGTCTGCGCAGGCTGACCTTGGCCAAAATTTTTCGCTATCAGTCAATTTCCTGTATGTCCAAGGACCAGTCTACCTCATGGTTAAGTCGGTTATTGACTGGCAAGACTGCGCAGGCTGACTTTGGCCAAAATTTTTCGCTGTCAGTCAATTTCCTGTATGTCCAAGGACCAGTCTACCTCATGGTTAAGTCGGTTATCAAAAAAAGAAAAGTAGCTACTATGGATCAATAATTATGCCCCCCTTCGAAGAAGCGGGGGTATATTGCTTTGCACTTGTTGGTCGGTCCGTCGGTCCGTAGACCACATTTATGTCCGGAGCATAACTCAAAAAGTATTTCAGGTATCATCTTGAAACTACATAGGTGGATAGATCTCATTAAGGAGAAGTGCAGTGCACAAGTACCATAACTCTGCCCATCATATTTTTGGAGTTATTGCCCTTTGTTGATTTTCATACTTAATTTTTGTCCGGAGCATAACTCAAAAAGTATTTCAGGTATCACCTTGAAACCTCATAGGTGGATTAATCTTATTAAGGAGAAGTGCATTGCACAAGAACCATAACTCTGCCCATCATATTTTTGGAGTTATTGCCCTTTGTTGATTTTCATACTTAATTTTTGTCTGGAGCATAACTCAAAAGGTTTTTCAGATATTATCTTGAAACTTTACATGTGGATAGATCTTATTCAGGAGAAGTGCATTGCACAAGAACCATAACTCTGCCCATTATATTTTTGCAGTTATTGCCCTTTGTTGATTTTCATACTTAATTTTTTTCCGGAGCATAACTCAAAAAGTATGTGAGGTAAAATCATGAAACTTTAAAAGTTGATAGTTCACATAAATGGGAAGTGCAGTGTCCAAGAATTGTTAATTTATCATAAATAATTTTTGAGTAATTACCCTTTGTTCGTTTTTACACTTTGAACTTAACAGTTTATAATCACATTTTATATTTAGAATTGGATGCCATTAGCGGGGCATACATGTTTTACAAACATCTCTTTTTTCCTTGGATTGGATACAAGGTGGCCAGCTGGAGACCATTTTGAAATTACAATAATCAGGGTCATCTGATCCCAACAACAGGTTTAAGGTCACAGTTTCTGGAAATAGGGCTTTCGGGGGGCATTGCTCTAATTCCGACAGCTCTTGTAATATTTAAAGGTTGTTTCAACCATGAAATGTAACATGGTATCGGACTGTGTAGATCTGACAGCACCTTCTGTGCAGTCTGATCTTGATCTGCACTGTCTGCAAAAACAACTTAACTTGGGTCCAGCACTGTAAGGGTTAAAGAGTGAGTTGTAAAGAACTTTTCTGAATGATTTCTGTAGGATACTAATACTAAAAGCAATTGCCTCACCTTGCATAGGATATAGATTTCTGTCAATCAGCGTTGATTAACCTTATATCGTACACTTCCATGTTTAACACTTAAGCTGCTGAATAAATGAAACGCAAATTCCTATTCAATACTAAAAGCCCAAACAGTACAATTTCAAAGAAAGTTGATTTCACCGGAAAGAAAATAACGTATCGGACAGTGTAGATCAAAGATCAGACTGCACGTTCTGTGCAGTCTGATCTTGATCTACACTGTCCGCAAAAGGTCAGTGGGTTGCAATTAGCAGCTTAAGGGTTAAGCAACCCTGAGGGAGACAGATTTTAAAAACGCTGCATAGGATATAGACTTCTGTCAATAATTATACCCCCCTTCGAAGAAGCGGGGGTATATTGCTTTGCACTTGTCGGTCGGTCTGTCGGTCGGTCCGTAGACCACATTTTTGTCCGGAGCATAACTCAAAAAGTATTTCAGGTATCATCTTAAAACTACATAGGTGGATAGATCTCATTAAGGAGAAGTGCAGTGCACAAGTACCATAACTCTGCCCATCATATTTTTGGAGTTATTGCCCTTTGTTGATTTTCATACTTAATTTTTGTCCGGAGCATAACTCAACAAGTATTTCAGATATCACCTTGAAACCTCATAGGTGGATTAATCTTATTAAGGAGAAGTGCATTGCACAAGAACCATAACTCTGCCCATCATATTTTTGGAGTTATTGCCCTTTGTTGATTTTCATACTTAATTTTTGTCCGGAGCATAATTCAAAAGGTTTTTCAGATATCATCTTGAAACTTTACATGTGGATAGATCTTATTCAGGAGAAGTGCATTGCGCAAGAACCATAACTCTGCCCATTATATTTTTGCAGTTATTGCCCTTTGTTGATTTTCGTACTTAATTTTTTTCCGGAGCATAACTCAAAAAGTATGTGAGGTAAAATCATGAAACCTTATAAGTTGATAGTTCACATAAATGGGAAGTGCAGTGTCCAAGAATTGTTAATTTATCATAAATAATTTTTGAGTAATTACCCTTTGTTTGTTTTTACACTTTGAACTTAACAGTTTATAATCACATGTTATATTTAGAATTGGATGCCATTAGGGGGGCATACATGTTTTACAAACATCTCTTGTTAGGTAATGACTTGCTTGGTATCATGAATCACAGAGATGCACTAAGCCCCCTTTTGCCAGAGCATGGTTCAAATTAAAACTCAGACTACTCAGTCAAGAAGCTGAGTCTGTAATGTACAGTGCTTGAAACCAAGGGGGGTAGCTATTTTGAGGTTTGATTCCCAGTTCAGCCGAATTCTTCAAAGGCTTTGTGACGATTAATGAGACAGGATTCATTCTTCTTTCTCCACTGAACATTGTTTTGACAATTTGTTTGAGGGACAGAAGCCAACAGAAATTTTGTTTGAAGTACTGGTAAAAGAAATTTTGGGAAAGCTTGAATAGGTATCATGTTGAGCAGTGATGATAAATGAAAGAAAGCTTAAAACGTGGTAAAGCCACAAACAAAACAATGTAAGACTGCATGCTCTATGGTGTGTGATCTTGATCTATACTGTCCACAAAAGCAACCAATGTAGTGCTTAGCACTTTAACCCTTTACCACACATTCTAGACTTTTAACGACTTGAGAAAGAAGACTTTGGAAAACATTCTTGGAAAAGGAGAAAAATACTGGTAACCAGCATTTTTCTCCTTTTCCCACAGTGTTTTCTACCCTATCAAAGACAACTTCCACTTTTTTAGCCACATTTCATTTTTTGTCTGCATATGCTTTGGGTTAAGATAAGTGTAAAATTTTGTTGTTTGGTAAAGGGTTAAGGGTTAATTGATTTCATAGAGTTAGAAGATTTTGCATGCAATAATGGGTGACAGGTGCTTTTAATGATCAAATGCTTTCTCTGTCAAATGTAACATTAATTGGAATGAATTCATTCTTAACTTGCTAAGGGCATCATTTGTTGCCTTCACAGACATATTGGATGAAGATCAAATCACACAGGACATGCATTATAATGTACAACCAGCATTCTTTCATATTTTGTGAGATCTTTATTTCAAATAAGCAGAGTTTATGCTGTTTTTACTCACTGAAAATGTTCATTGTATTTATTTTGTTGTCAAAGAGAAACAGTGAAAAAATGTAGTAACACCTGTTTCAGAAGGCATGTTAGTCTTTAAACCCTTAAACTGCTAAATAAATGAAAGTAAATTTCCACTCAATGGTAAAAACCCAAATCTTGCAGTTTCAAAGTTGATTTCACTTGAAAGGAGAAATACCGTATCAGACAGTGTAGATGAAAGATCAGACTGCAGGTATTGTGCCATCTGATCTTGATGTACACTGTCTGCAAAAGCACATCGAGTTGCACTTAATAGGCTAAGGGTTAACAGATAACTAACTTCATTGGACAGTTGTCTGAAATTAAACAATTAAATTAGTTACTAGCAAAGAGCAGAAATATAGCCATGGAAAATGCTTTTCTCATAGATTGCAGAAGTAAAACTGAGGAAAATGTAAAAATTCCTGTTTATGAGCAAATTTCTGTTAACAGTACAAACTTGGAAGAATATGCAATTACAAGTGATCCATATAGTTAAGTCTTTATCAGGAGACAAGATTTGTCAAAGACTTGTCAAACTTGAAAGCATTTGCAGATGACAAAATATGTGTCGCTTAAATGACAGATTTGTTTTTGAAAGTGTAGATTACATTGAGGAAAAGAGAGTAAATGCTGGTTATCAGAGTTTTCCTCTTTTTATACCATGTTTCATTGTTAATTGTCAGTGTTAATGAAAGCTGTTGTACAATGCTGCACAGCGTTTACCAAAGATTTCTACATTGGATTGTTTTGTAAAAGGTTAATTCCTTGCAGGAGAGACATTGAATTACAGCATATATGCAGTCTTATCAGTAGTAGTTAATCATTTATTGATTTACAGCTTTGCAATATGCAAATTAAAGACACCTGTTTGAAGAAATGAAAGATAAGATAACATTTGTATAATAAGTGGTTAGAAAATAATTTCATTAGAATATTTACCAGTAGTTGATTATATGAATTAGATGGGTCATTTTCAGTAAGGACTTGCAATGAAGTCTGGGAGCCATAGGCAAAAAATAGGGGTTTTTGCTGAAGGCTTAGATCAAAATTAGACTGCACAGAACATGCAGTCTTACTTTGGATCTTTAAGCTCAGCTTATTTAGTCAAGCTTATAGGATAAAAATTGTTTGGAGTCTCAATGGATTTATTTTCAACCACTGAAAAACGTTAAGGTTATGTATTTGATGCTAAAGAGTTAAAATGGCGTCCACCCAATTTGTATGATAAAATCTTTGTCACAAAGAACAGTTCTTTAACCCTTTCCCAGACGACAAATTTTGGACTGGTCCAAATTCAAAGAGTTTGCAGACGACAATTTTTAAATTTGATGAAAATGGCAGAAAGTTATCAAAAAGGATAGAAAACACTGTGGGAAAAGGAGAAATTGCTCGTTACAAGCAATTTCTCCTTTTCCCACAGTGTTTTCAAAAGAATTGTACTGCAGACACGTGAAAACCAGGGCTTGTTTGGGAAAGGGTTAAAACTCTTCCTTAACTGGTTCAAATGAATAAAATGTATGTATGATCCTCATTAACAAACAGACAATTCACACTTAATATTGTATATTGACAAAAGACTCATAACTGATGGTTGATTTTGTGTCAAGAAATTATCAGTCAGGACACAATGTTCTTGATTGCAGACTGGTCTTTAACTCTCTACCAGGCTATAAAATTTCAGACTTTACCATTTTGGTGCCATTTCTCTTTGAAAGGGTAGAAACATTGTGGAAAAGGGAGAAAATGCTGGTTACCAACTTGTTCTCCTTTTTTCACATTGTTTTCAAAGGACTTCCTCTTCAGGGTTGTTAAAACACAGCATTGTTTTCTAGACGCTGAAAGCTGATTTCAAATCAACAGGTTTTCTGTATGGTTCTAAAGAGTGGCAGTGTGCATTTGAAAAGTGGGTTTCTCTTATTTCTGGGGTTCAAGATTGTTGGAATACAGACTGAAAAAAGTTTGTGTTGTAGGAGGGGTTTGTCCCAGAAGGCAAGTTGTGACCTAACCTTGTTGATCTAGGGTGAGCAGCTCAGGGTTCAGAAAGACTTCTTGTTTAGTTCATCTTTAGATTGGAGCAAGGTCAATTATACTCCATTTGAAGAGGAAAATTCTGCCTAAAGTGGCAAAAATGAAATTGTCGTATTCACCACATAGAATAGATCCAGGTGTTGCACTTTGAAGGCTGTTTTTGTAAGAATGCTTTTCAATACGCCAGACAGGATAATTAGAAGGGCTTGTTTAGTTTTTATGCTGTAAATCAAAATTTCTTCTATAACACCATGAATACAACTAGATATAATTTTTCTTTGCAATTTGTGCAAACTGTATGATTATATTCAGTAAAAGATGCAATTTGGGCACTTAAATAACAGAATGGTTGTTTTGCAATCAGTAACTGTCAATTTTTATTGCATCAGATTTGATGTCACCACATTGAGTTGAATTATAAACCTTTGTTATCGAGGCATATTATTGATTAGATGACATTCTCAAAAGTCTTTACAAAACTCTGGCCCAAAGTCTGAAAATACTTTAAAAGGCTGCATAGCCCATTAGGAAGTACCATCGAAACGCCAAGCCCCATAGCTCAAATGGTAGCGTACAGGACTTAAGAACAGGAGGTCATTGGTTCGATCCCTGGCTTGGCCAATTTCTTTCCGAGGATTGATGATAGTCATTGCAGCAGGATTCATTCCTCTCTCACCGCTGACCATTGTTTCAACGATGGTTACGTGGGAAAGCAGCCGGTGGCTTGGAAAGAATATTGTGCAGAGTACTGGTAAAAAGAAATTGCAGCAAAGCATGGATAGGTGCACTGGCCGCCGCGATATTACTGAAATAATGTTGAAGACGGCGTTAAACACCAAACAATCGAGCAGTCAATCAACCATCGAAACAATTTTATTTTTTCTTGCTTTTGTCTGTCTTCTTTACTGATAATTTGGCACCAGCTATTGGCTTTTTTTAGCTCACCTGAGCACAAAGTGCTCATGGTGAGCTATTGTGATCGTGCTGTGTCCGTCGTGTGTCGTGCGTCGTCAACTTTTCACCTTGTGTATGCTCTAGAGGCCACATTTTCAGTCCGATCCTCATGAAACTTGGTCAGAATGTTTGTCTTGATAAAATCTCAGACGAGTTCGAAATTGGGTCATGTGGGGTCAAAAACTAGGTCACTAGGTCAAATCTTAGAAAAACCTTGTGTATGCTCTAGAGGACACATTTTCATTCCAATCCTCATGAAACTTGGTCAGAATATTTGTCTTGATAAAATCTCGGACGAGTATGAAATTGGGTCATGTGGGGTCAAAAACTAGGTCACTAGGTCAAATCTTCAAAAAACCTTGTGTACGCTCTAGAGGCCACATTTTCAGTTGGATCCTCATGAAACTTGGTCAGAATGTTTGTCTTGATAAAATCTGGGATGAGTTCGAACTTGGGTCTTGTTTAGTCAAAAACTAGGTCACTAGGTCAAATCTTCGAAAAACCTTGTGTGTGCTCTAGAGGCCACATTTTGAGTCAGATACTTGTGAAATTTGGTCAGAATGTTTGTCTTGATAAAATCTCGGACGAGGTCGAAATTCGGTCATGTAGGGTCAAAAACTAGGTCACTAGGTCAGATCTTCAAAAAACCTTGTGCATGCTCTAGAGGCCACATTTTTAGTCAGATACTTGTGAAATTTGGTCAGAATGTTTGGCCTATTGACTCAGGTGAGCGATCCAGGGCCATCATGGCCCTCTTGTTATTCAGTGACAAATCATTTTATAAGTTTGGTGAAATTATGAAAATCTGAATATCTTATTTAACCCTTTACCACACAATCCCGACTTTTAACGACCCTGATGAAGAAGGCTTTTGAAAACATTGTGGGAAAAGGAGAAAATGCTGGTAACCAGCATTTTCTGCTTTTCCCACAATGTTTTCTATCCTATCAAAGACAGAAATTATTATTTGCACTATGTTTAAATAGTCATCTGCAAATGCTTTCAATTATGTGGAGTCCTAGATTTTGTCATTTGGTAAAGAGTTAACTACGAAAATCTGAGTATCTTATTTAACTCTTTACCATACGGCAAATTCTAGACTCTCCTGAATTGAAAGCTGTTGCAGATGACAGTTTTGATAGTGATACAAATAAACTGAAGTTCTTTGACATGATAGAAAACATGGTTACCAGCATTTCCTCCTTTTCCCATAATGTGTTCAAAAGTCTTCTCCAACAGGGTCATCAAAATTCGGGATTGTGTGGTAAAGAGTTAAAGATCAGTCTTAACTCTTCACCACATGATAAAATTTTAGAAGCATCCAAATTAAAAGCACTTGCAGACTACAAATTAAATATTGCTCAAATGATGGGAATTGTCTGAAAGGGTACATACAAATCATTGTGAGAAAAGAGAAAATGCTGGTTACCAGCATTTTCTCCTTTTTCTACAGTTTTTCCAAAAGCCTTCTTCCATTCCTCATTAAAAAAGGGTATTGTTTGTTCACCCTTTACCAAACAGTCCCTGGTTTTAATGACCCTGGGAAAGAATACTTTGAAAACATAGTGGGAAAAGAAGAAAATGCTGGTAACCAGCATTTTTCTCCTTTTCCCACAGTGTTTTCTACCCTATCAGAGAGCTTAAGGTCATTTGTACCAAGTCTGAATTTGTCATCTGGAGATGTTTGAATTTGAAAGACTCTAAAATTTGGCATTTTGGAAAGGGTTAAGTGGTCTTTCCAATCTCCAAATGCAACTGAACTCAGGACACTCATACTAAGGGTTAACACTTTCTCAGATGAAATAATTCTAGACTTTCCCAAATTGAAATAATTAGCCGGCCACAACTGTCGCTGGAATGGTGGGATTTGTTTTCATGGAGAAAACGCTGGTTACCCTCTAATTATCCAGTGCCTTTAAGTCTGTGCTAGGGGATAAAACTTGAGACTTGTTTACATTAGACGCAAAAGATTGAATGTAATTCTTTAAAAGGGTATAAGACAGTAGGATTGAGAAAAGGAGAAATGCTGGTTACTAGCATACTGTATCTCCATTTCCCACAGTGTTTTCAAAAGTCTTCTGACTTAGGGTCATGAAAACAGTGGATTCTTAGGTAAAGGATTAAATCAGTCTGCACTTTTTTTCCCATGAAGGTTAAACGATGTCTTGACATGGTTTGTTCAAATAGTGTTTCTTTGAACTGTGTCTGTTGTTAGGGAAAATATTTGTTTTAGAGTATGACACATCAGAGTGACAGTCTGGACTCATCTGTTGTAGCATGTAACAGAAAATATGGTACAACCTTAACCCTTTACCACACAGTCCCGACTTTTAATGACCCTGAGAAAGAAGCCTTTTGAAAACATTGTGGGAAAAGGAGAAAATGCTGGTAATGCAGATCAAGACCTGACAGCACCTGAAACCTGCAGTCTGGTCTTGGATCTACACAGCCCATTTCTTTGCCAGATTTTTGGACAAAAATGGACTTGAAATTGTATTATATGCAACTAACCCTTTACTGCACAAAACCGCCTTTGAATGACCCTGGGAATGAAGCCTTTTGAAAACACTGTGGGAAAAGGAGAAAATGCTGGTTACCAGCATTTTCTCCTTTTCCCACAATGATTTCAAAAGCCCTCTTTCCCAGGGTCATGAAAACCCGGGATTGTGTAGTAAAAAGTTAAGGGGAATATTTTAGACTTGTCCAAATTGGAAGCACGTGCAGAAAACAAGAAAGAAGTTGCTCAAATTGTCTTAGAAAGGGTAGATAGCATTGTCAGAAAATGCTGGTTACATGCATCTTCTCCTTTTCCCACTATGTTTTCGAAAGCCCTTCAGTGCTTGGTAAGGGGTTCGGAGACCAAAGTCAGCATTCATCAGCTATTTTTAACCCTTAGAGTGCCGAAAAAAGCAAAGAGGCATTTTCAGTCTAGAAATAAGACCCATGTAATTGCAAGATTACTTTTGTCCAGACTTCCAAAGCAAAGTGGACAGTGTAGATCAAAGATCAGACTCCACATTTTGTGCAGTTTGATCTTGATATATACTTGCCGCAAAGGCAGCTATAATTGTGAGAGACGCTTTAAAAGTTAATTGCAACCTTAAGTCTTATTCTATATTTAGAAATTAACACAAATTTTTGAATGGCTCAACCAGGTGGTTTAGCAAATCAGACATTGCAATGCTGTGAAATTTAGAAAGTTCTTGAGAATTAGATTTAGAATCCAATTTAGAATGGTTGTTAAATACTGTCCTTGACTGCATGGTCTGTGCTGTCTAGCCGTAGAATCCAAAGGGATAGATATTTACAGATTGGGAGGCAGCTAGTGTTTGACCTTATGCAGACATGCTTTATTTGAAGAGTGTTTGTTTGATTGGTGATCAATTTTCAGGGACTTCCTTTGACGCTTATGTAATGGAACTGCTTCTTACACCAGTAAATTCATTAAACTTTTCCAAACCTGCATATTGACCCTTTCCCCAAAAAATCCTATGTATGTTTTTATTGACCTTGGTGAAGAGAGCTTTTTAAAGTATTTAAGTAAAGACAGACTGTTAGACCTGTTGGAATATATAGCATTAAATTTTGCAGATGACAAATTAAATGTGACAAATGTGACTCACAAATTGAAATTTGTTTTGGAAGGGTAGAAAACATTGTGGGGAAAGGAGAAAATGCTGGTAACCAGCATTTTCTCCTTTCTCTGCAACAAATGTTTTCAATAGTTATCTTCTTTAGGGTCATTAAATTTCAGGATTGTTTGGTAAAGAGTATTTTTATCATGTGAGCCATTTTTGATGTATCCTTTGCAGATGCTATAGAACTGGCAGAGCTGAAAATTTTCCAGAGTTTTAACGACCTAGAGGTAGAAGGCCTTTAACCCTTCACCGCACAATGCCGCCTTTTACCAACCCTGGGAAAGAAGCCTTTTGAAGACATTGTGGGAAAAGGAGAAAATGCTGGTAACCAGCATTTTCTCCTTTGCCTACAGTGTTTTCTACCCTATCAAAGAAATATTGCACCATTTGAACCACACTAAAATTGTCATCTGCAAATGCTTTCAATTTGGACATGGCTAAAATTTTGTTGTCCAGTAAAGGGTGAAAAACATAATGTGGGAAAAAGAGAAAATGCTGGTAACTAGCGTTTTCTCCTGTTTCACAGAATGTTTTCTAACCTTTCGGAAACAAATCCATTTGTTTTAGCGACATTTAATTTGTTGTCTGAAAATGCATTGAATTTGGGCCAGTCTAAAATATTGTCATGTGGTCCCAGGTTTCAATATAATATGCCCGATGACTTCTGTATCGCATACCTATGGTTGCCTGTGAGGTGTTTGAAGAGAAAAGACTTTCAGTAAATACTGTATAAATTATAAATGTATCTGTCAATATTTGGTTGACCTGAAAATGACCATGTATGGCCCTGCAGTTGTTGGCAATGATCGTTTTGAATTTTAACTGTTACTCTTAACCCTGTACCAAACAGTCCCAAATTTTACTAACCCTGTGGCAAAAAGCTTTGAAAACATGGTTGGAAAAGGAGAAAATGCTTGTAACCATTGTTTTTTTAGTTTTTCAAAGATATATTCTATCTTTCAAAACACATCTTACTACTTGTCTGTAAAATTAATGCTTTTAATTTTGACCAGTCTAAAATTTTTGTGTTATACTTAATTTTAACTATCCTACATTCATCCATAACTTACATGCAAATGATATGTTTTAGCTAACAGCAGACTGCAGACTACTTTTTGAAAGACTGTTGAGGATGGATTGATTGTATGGTGTTTAATGCCGTTTTCAACATTATTTCAGTTATATCACGGTGACATTGAGGATGGAGAAATTGCTTGTGACAAGCAGTTTCTCCTTTTGCTTTAATGTTTTCCCTTGTATTAATGGTTTGGGCTTGGAAGATGGTGAAAAGTTGGTAGAAGATATAAAAGCATGTGTCACATTACCTGTGTGAGATATATGAAATTTGATAATGCCTGATCTTTTACACAGTTTTTGGAAATATTGTTAGGAAAGGAGTGTTTTTTGTACAGACCTTTTTAGTATTTGTTTGTGAAAAAAGTGATTAATTTTATGTAATTTCACCAAATTTTGTCCTGATGATTTCATACATGTCTTTTATTTACTGCCAAGTATTGTATGATATATCTTAGTTGAAGTTCCAAGTTTTTCAGGGTAGTTTCTGTGGGCAAGGCATTCCAGAAACGCAGCATCAGCACTAGATGGAATTATAACGGATCAATATCAAAGTCTAAAAATGTTTTAAGCGACCAAAAACCTCCCACCATTCAACTAACTCTTTACAAAACAATAAAACTTTTGACTTGCCAATTTTGAAAGCATCTGTAGAAGACAAACTCTATGTGGCTAAAATGATGTGATTTGGCTTTGAAAGGCTATAAAACGTTGTGAGAAAAGGAAAAAACGCTGGTAACTAAAGTTTTTCTCCTTTTTCCACAATGTTTTCAAAAACATGTTTCTCTCGACTCTTTAAAACTTTGGCTTGTTTGGTAAAGAGTTAATTAGCATGCTTTTTTTTGTGTCAAGCCTAAAATGTAGCATGAAGGGCCAGGGGATACTGGTTTGAATCGCCGGTTCAGCCTATTTCTTTCCAAGGATTGATAATAGTCATGGCAACAGGATTCATTCCTGTCTCACAGCTGATCATTGTTTTGACAAGGATTATGTGGGAAAGTAGCCAGTGGCATTGGAGGAATATTGTGCAAAGTACTGGAAAAAGAAACTCCAGGAAAGCATGGATGGGTGCATTTGCCACAGTGATATAACTGAAATAATGTTGAAAATGTTGTTAAACACCATAAAAACATAAAAATCTGCAAGTATGCTTGTCCACAAGCAGGGGCAACATGGGTCTGTACATGGGACTGTTTGAAGGATCTGTAAATAAATGGGTGAAAGCATTGGAATATTCAGAACTTGTGATCCTGAAAGTGATGTTTACTCTTAGGCAGCTAAGCTTGACTCACGACCTTTGGCAGACAGTGTAGATCCAACATCAGACTGCACAGAACGCGCTGTTTGATCTTGGATCTACACTATCTGATAAAGAGATATTTTTCTCCAAAGCATAAGTTTGAAATAGCATTATTTGGATTTTTACTATCAGCTTGAAAGTTTCATTAAGCTTATTTCGTAGGTTAGGGGTTAAAGTAATCAATATGAATTACTGAACTATTTTGTATTTCTCCATATGTTACATTGTAGATTAGTGTAATCCCTTGTCAACATGTGTGCTTTAACCCATAATGGTACAGGATAATTTTTTTATCAAGCAAAAGTAGCACTAATCATACAAAGTATAAACATTTGAAGGAATGGAAATGGCTGTTTTCTAAATGTATAGACAACACTATAGAAAAAAGGGCAACTGTTTGTGACACACAACTGCTCATTTTCCTATGACATTTTCAAAAGCTGTGGACTGTACTGGTATAAAAGTTGTAGTTTGTGCCGTAATGGGTTAAATCTTTACCAGAGGAAGAGATTTTAGAATTGTCCTAATTAAAAGCATTTGCAGATAACATTTTATATGTGTCTCAAACCAAGGGATTTGCCTTTAAAAGAAAAAGATTACTGGAAAAGGAGAAAATGCTGGTTACCAGCATTTTCTCCATTTCCCTAAATGTTTTCAAATGTGTTTTTCCTATAGGTTGGTAAAACAGGGAATTGTTTGGGAAAGGGTTAAAGCTTTCATTGACATGCAGTCTTTTTCATTATCTCATGTCAATTCTTTAAGCCTTTAACTATGTACCAAATGATAAATTTTAGGCCAGTCCAAATTCAAAGCATTTGTAGGCTACAAATTAGACACGGCTCAAATTATCGGATTTATCCTTTGAGGGGTAGAAAACATTGTAGGAAAATGAAAAATGCTTGTCACAAATGTTTTCAAAAGTTTCCTCTTAGAAGACTGGATCATTTAGAAAAGGGTTAAAGCAACCTTTATACCCGTACAATACAGCTTTATTCCAAGCTCATTTTCTTTCTTTGGCATGGTGTGGTGTCTTTATCATGCCAAAGAAAGAAAATGAGCTTGGAATAAAATTACTGTAGAATTGTTTGTTTGAAATAGTACTGCTTGTTTGCTTGAATGGTATTGTACATTGAACTTAACAGTATTGCAGTTAAATCATACAGTTTACTGAAATTCCTTGTTATGGCCGAGTGTGTCTAGCTATGCTTTCCCGGAGTTTTATTACCAGTAGTTCTCACAATATTCTTCTGCAGCCACTGGCTTCTTTCACACATACACATTGTCAAAACAGTGATCAGAGGTGAGAGAGGAATGAATCCTGTCGCTGTGAACATCATCAGTTTTTGAAGAGGAATTGGCTTAGTTGGCATTCAAACCACTGACCACCTGGTTTCAAGTCCTGTGCACTACAGTGCGCTACTGTGCACTTGGTCTATCATGACCTATGATCTGCATTTTAATCATGTGATTTTTTAGGTAGACTTAATTAAGTGTATGATTAATCTAGAGTAGGGAGGTATCAAAATTGCAGAGAGTGATATAGATGAAATGAGCATCTTTGATCTGTGAGGAGGCCGAAATATTTGCAATTTTGATGCTGATTTTGTCAGGATGTCTAATAAAATGTCAGCCATTGTAGATCCAAGATTGGGCTGCACTTTCTTTGCTTTCAGATCCTAAATCTGCACCATTAATAAAATAAAAAATATTTATGTTATTGGATTGATGAAGGATTATGGGGAGTTGGCTGTTGAATAGTGGACAAAAACCAGTACAGCAATAAAACTGATGTCTCAATAGGAAAATCAATGTCACTCCGTGCATATGACCTTCATACCCTTTGAAAGGACATGTAATTTTTTATTTCCAATATACAGTAACCTTTAACCCTTCAAGCCCCTTTCGCAACCATAGCTGACTTTATGGCCAGTGTAGATTACGATCAGAGTACATAAGCATGCAGTGTGATCTTTGATGTACAATGTATGCTTTACTGAGACATGTTGAACAAGCAATCTTGAAAATGTTGCAGTTGTTTGGGTCTTTTTTCTAGGCAAAAAATGTCCATTAGGTTTATTTGGCTCCACAAGGGTTTAATCCTTTACCACACAATCCCGACTTTTGACAACCCCGAGAAAGAAGCCTTTTGAAAACATTGTGGAAAAAGGAGAAAAAGCTGGTAACCAGCATTTTCTCCTTTTCCCACAATGTTTGCTGCCCGTCCCAAAACAAACTTCAATTTTTCAGCAACATTTATTTTGTCTTTGCAAATGCTTTCAATTTGGACCAGTCTAAAATTTTGTTGTTTGGTAAAGAGTTGAATTGATGTTAATCATAAGTCTCTTAACACTTAGGCTGCTAAGCGTGACTCACTGACCTTTTGCAGACAGTGTGGATCAGAATCAGACTGCAAAGAATGTGAAGTCTGATCTTGGATCTTCACTCTCCAAGAAGGAGATATATTCTCCAACCCCCCCAAAATACCTTTGAAATGGCACATTTTTGGTTTGCTATCGGCTTGAAAATTTCAGCAGGATGAACGTTAAATGTTTAACATTCTTGAATATTCAAAAAAAAAAAACCCAACTTTTGTTAGACTCTCTTTCTTTCTAAATGTAAGGATGGTGCAAACTTGTTTTATTGATGTTAAGTTATGAAAAAGATTTGTTGCTGAACTACATACTGAGATAATTTCAAGTTTCCATAAGTAGCCATCTTGTTTATGAAGAGATGTTTTAATGTAACGTGATTCTCTCCAATAAACTCTGGTTTATTATTCCAAGTTTAATTTTGCAAACTTAGCACAAATAACGTTCTTCTCGATAGCCTACAGATACCTTCACTTATTTAATTAAATAATTTTATGTCTGAATGTCAAGGTCTTGTCCACTTGTTTGTCTGGTTTTGGATGGATTGTTGGATGGATGGATGGATCAATCGATGGATCAGTTGATTGGTTTTTTACACTGCTTTCAACATTAATCCAGCCATATAATGGCGACATCTGACATATTCATGTATTGCCTGGGTTTTGACAGTACTAGGCTAGGGCGGTGAAGTGTCTTGCCCAAGGACACTCCCACAAAAAGCCCAGTGGATCCAGTGAGGTTTGAACCTTGGGTCTCCAGGGCACAAGTCCTACACTTTACTACTGAGCCAAGCAGGACCCCTTAACTGGTATTGGTGGAGGGTGATAGCTCTGTGGGTTATAAATACAGGTTTTGAAATCCAGGGATGACTTGTTTGATTCTCAAGCTCAGCCAAATTCTGTGAGGACAGTCAGTGCGACAGGATTCATTCCTCTTCTGTTAACAGAACATTGTTTCAACAACAGTTTTGTTGGAAACTAGTCAGTGGTTTGAAAAGAATGTTGTGCAAAGTTCTGGTATCAGTAACATCTGGAAAGCATGGATAGGCACATTGGCTTTCATGATATAAATGAAGTAACGTTAAGATTATTCTAAGCAGCCTGGTATTGGATCTACCCTCTCTGTTCGAATTTTGCACAAGTGGGTAAACTCCATGCCTTGGAGGTCAGAGAAGCTGAAATATAACTGAATATCAGCCCTTTACCACATGACAAAACGTTGGACTTGTCAAAATTGAAAGCATTGAATTTTGCAGACCCCATCAGAATTGTGGATCAAATGATGAACTTTGTCTTTGAAAGGGTAAAAAACATTGTCGGAAAAGGAGGAAATGCTGGTCACTAGCATTTTGTCCTTTTTCCACAATGTTTTCAAAAGCTGTCTATTTCAAGGTCGTTAAAAGTCAGGATTGTGTGGTAAAGAGTTAATGAGGGAAGGTAGGGATGGGACTCAGAACTGATGAGGTATAAAAAGTCATTGACATCCACATCAACTGTCATCAATTATTCAGCTTGTGTGCCTTTTAGAGAGCTGTTCTGCTACCTTGATTTACTCTTTACCAAACAACAAAATTTTAGACTGGTCCAAATTGAAAGCATTTGCAGACAAAAAATTATAATTATGTGATTCAAAAACTGAAATTTGCCTTTCAAAGGGAAGAAAACATTGTGGGAAAAGGAAAAAAAATGCTGGTTATCTCCAGATTGTGTGGTAAAGAGTGAACTCATTACCACACAATGAAAATGTAGACCTCTTCAAACTGAAAGTGTAGCTCTGTCCGTAGCGTAGTACGACTTGAGAATAGGAGGCCGCTGGTTCGATGCCCGGCCTATTCCTTTCAGAGGATCTATGATAGTCATTGTGACAGGATTTATTCCGCTCTCACGGCTGCCTATTGTTTTGATGACGGTTATGTGGGAAAGCAGCCAATGGCTCGGAAAGAATATTGTGTGTAGTTTTGGTAAAAGAAACTCCTGGAGAGCATGGATAGGTACACTGGCTGCAGGGACATGACTGAAATAATGTTGAAAACGGCGTTAACACCATAGAGTCAATCAATCAAACTGAAAGTATTCTCAGTTTAAATAGGATCAAATAATGGGATTTGTCTTTAACCCTTTACCACACAATCCTGACTTTTAACAACCCTGAGGAGGAAGGCTTTTGAAAACATTGTGGGAAAAGGAGAAAATGCTGGTAACCAGCATTTTCTCCTTTTCCCACAATGTTTTCTACCCTTCCTTAAACAAATTTCAATTTTTCAGTCACATTTATTTTGTCGTCTGCAAATGCTTTCAATTTGGACCAGTCTAAAATTTTGTTGTTTGGTAAAGAGTTAATTGGTTAGAAAACATTGTGGGAACAGGAGAAAAGTTTGGTTACAAGCATTTTCAAAAGGAACCTTCCTTTGGGTCATTAAAACTCAGATTTGTGTTGTTAAGCGTCAACAGTTTTACTCTTAGACTGCTGAAGTAATCAACACTCGACAAGATGACAAATTGTAGACTAGGCCAAACTGAAAGCATTTGCATTCGACAATGTTAATGTAACTCAAAAACTGGGATCAGTCTTTTGAAGGCAAGAAAAGATTGTGGGAAAAGGAGAGCATCGTAAGGGTTTTAATTCTTATCCTTCATTTATCTCTGTGACATGGCATCAGTGATCATCATCCTGAAACTCTGTGGCAAATGGACAAATGGCTTAAAATGAGCATTTATTGGCACATAAGTCTAAATATGCTGGTTATTCACTAGAGACACCTGATAGTTCGAAAAGCTCAGAAAACTATCATGCAAAATAATTATCTACTCATTGTCAAAATTTTAAACCAGTCTTTAAGCATTAGTCCTTCTAGACAAGAATTCATTATCACTCAAATGATACGGTTATTCTTAACCCTTTATCCTACAATCCCGTGTTTTTTAGACCCTACAAAAGAAGGCTTTTGAAAACTGTTGGAAAAGGAGAAAATGCTAGTAACTATCATTTTCTCCTTTGCCCACAATGTTTTCTTCCATTTCAAGACAAATCCCACCATTTGAGCCATACTGAAATCGTCGTTTGCAAATGCTTTCAAAGTTTTGTCGTTTGGTTGGAGTTAAAGGGTAGGCAAAAAGGGAAAATGGTGATAACCAGCATTTTCTTTTTTCCCCGCAATGTTTCAGAAGGCTTCTCCCTCAAAGTGTGAAAAATATAAGACTGTTTGGTGGAGGATCAAATATTTGATTTTTGAAAAAAAGAACTTTGGAGAAAAGACCAAACTGTGGCAGCCCTTGCTCCTGCCAATATCAGATGGATTAGAATGAAATTAACTGTTCAGAATGTTCTGATCTACATCTATGCTATTTGAAAAGTATGTTAACTCTTTACCATCTAAGAAAATCTTAGACTGACCAAAATTGAAAGCATTTGCAAATGATAAATTAAATGCTGCACTAATTATAAAATTTGTCTTTGAAAGGGTAGAAAACATTGTGGGAAAAGGAGAAAATGCTGGTTACCAGCATTTTCTTCTTTTCCCACAATGTTTTCAAAAGAGTTCTTTCTCAGAGTCATTAAAAGTCGGGATTGTGTGGTAAAGGGTTAGGTTATGCTTAGCATTTGAAATTCTTTACCAACAAAATGTCCACTGTCAAAGTTTCAGCAGAGGATGAACTGATTAGATGTGACTCAAATGGTTGTATTTTGCCTTTGATAGAGTACAAAACACTGGAAAAAGGAGAACATGGTGGTTACAAAAGTTGTCTTCCTTAAAGTTGTTAGAGCACAGCATTGTTTTGCAAAGGGTTAATAGATCTCATTCCTTTTGGGAATTGTATGATAGATAGAAGTTGGAAGAGTTGTTTCCCTTGAGAGAGGAAAAAGATGGTTACTAGGACAATGTTCAGGTATACAAATCGATCCTGACCTTTTACCAGTTGATACCATGATTTTACAACCTTTAAAGAGGAGTCTTTTGATTGTTTGTGTGCTTGATATTTGCCATATAACAATATTTTGATTATATGGCACCAGCCAGTGCACCTATCCATGCTTTCCTGCAGTTTCTTTTACCAATAATATACACAACATTCTATCTGAGCCACTAGCTCTTCCCTAATTAACCCTTTACCATGCAATTCCGACTTTTAATTACCTTGAGGGAGAAGCCTTTTGAAAACATTGTGGGAAAAGGAGAAAATGCTGGTAACCAGCATTTTCTCCTTTTCCCACAGTGTTTTCTACTCTATAAAGGACACGTTTTGTCATTTGAGCCACCTTTAATATGTCATCTGCATATGCCTTCAATTTGGACTAGTCAAAATTTTTGTCGTTTGGTAAAGAGTTAAGGTAAGACCTGTGTAATGCACTTCCGGTGAACATTGGGCAAAAATTCTAATTGGTAGTTAAATAAGGATAAATAAGGATTTATGCCGAAATAATATTTTTGCACATTTCTAATGGATCAGAAATTCCGTTTATGTCTATCTTGAAACTTTTTTTTGATACTTTTGTTTGTTTTCTAAAAAGGGAGGTAATTATTATCTCTTTTTCAATTGAGAATATAGCGGTTTTAAATTTATAAATGATAATTCAAAAAAGGAAAAAATGGAAAAAATGAAAAGGTGAAAGTAGTTCAATAATACTCATTTTTAATCATAGCTAATTTTGCAGGATGATATTTTAGTGGAAATAGCTGTTTTCCATTACACAGGTCTTACCTTAAATGATAAAACAATGGTCTCTTCGAAGGGAGGAGGAATGAATTGTGCTGCAATGACTGATCAAACCTGGAAAAAATTTAGCCGTGCTCAGCATTGAACCAGCTACGTCTACGTTTCAAGCTGTGTGCCTTACCAACTGAGCTAGGCAAGAAGAATTTTAACTCTGTACCAAACAGTCCCAATTTGTAATGGCCCTGAGAAAGAGGCCATTTGAAAATATTGTGATAAAAGAATAAAATGCTGGTATCCAGCATTCTCTTCTTTTCCCACAATATTTTCTACCCTATCACAGACAGCTTTCATCATCTTGATGTATTTATTTCAATTTTGACAAGTCTGAAATTTTGTTGTTTGATAAAGAGTCAACAAAGTGTTTAGACTTGTTGTGTGGTATTTAAAAAGTGTTTGGAAAAAAAAAACACTAGTAGGTGGCATTTTCAGCTTTTCCCATGATACTTTCTACCTTTACAAAGAAAAACTAGAGTCAAGGGTCAATGACTGTCTAACCCTTTTCCAAGCAATTCCAGATTTAAGGACTCCGGCTTTTGAAAACATTCTGGTAAAGGGAAAAGTGTTAGAAACCAGCATTTTCTCCTTGTCCCACAATGCCTTCAACCCTTTCACTGACTGATCTCATAATTTGAGCAGAATTTGGCTTCTGCAAATGCTTTGATATGGATGGATCTAGGATTTCATCCTCTTGTAAAGAATTTAAAGTTGTCTTAACTTTTTGTATTTTAAGCTAAATGCTTCAGGTAAACAGTCAGTCTGTTTATCAGATGACAAAATTTATCTCATTCATGATTACAGCATTCATTTGCAGACGACCAGCTTTTCTCCATTTTCAACAATGTTTTCATAAACCTTTATCATAGGGTTTGTTAAAATAAGGGATTGGTTGGTTAAAACTTAAAGCACTTACCACTACTATAGTTGCCTGTGCAGCCAGCATAGATCTAGATCAGACTGCACAAAATGTGCAGTCTGATCTTTGATCTATACTGTCTCTTTGCTGAAACAGTACAGACAAAAGGCAGCCATGAAATTACAGTTATCTGCAACTTATTCTAGAATGAAAATGTCCATTGGGTTTATTTGGCACTTTAACCATTTCCCAAACGACAAAATTTTAGACTGGTCCAAATTGAAAGCATTTGCAGACAACAAAATAAATGGTACCGAAAAATGGAAGTTTGTTTTGGGAAGAGCATTTTCTCCTTTTCACACAATGTCCTCAAAAGGCTTCTTTCTCAGGGTCATTAAAAGTCAAGATTGTGTGGTAAAGAGTTAAGGGTTAACTCTTTACCAAACAACAAAATTTGAGACCAGTCCAAATTAAAGGCATTTGCAGACGACAAAATGAATATGACTGACAAAAATCGAAATTTGTTTCGGAAAGGTTTGAAAACATTGTTGCAGAAGGAGAAAATGCTGGTTACCAGCATTTTCTCCTTTTCTCACAATGTTTTAAAAAGGCTTCTTTCTCAGGGTTGTTAAAAGTCGGTATTGTGTGGTAACGGGTTAAGAGAGATTTGATGTTTATAAGTGGATATGACATGGGTGAATTGTTGATCAAGTGTATTTACATTAAAATGAGGAGAGCTGTTTAAAACCCAAGCACTGCATACATTAAAACACTAGACTTTTTACCTCTGTTATTTTGATATGTCTCTATGAAGAAAATTTTAATCTTGCAAATGGAGATACTGCATATAGAAACAATTTATCCATTGCTGCAACTCTTTGTGGAGGGTTGCAAATTCCTAGCATTTCTTGGCTTTATTGATTTTAGAAAGGATCAGATTGGTCAGGTATCCTGTTCTATTGTCTGAGCATCTAATTAACCCTTAACCACACAATCCTGACTTTTAACGACCCTGTAGAAAGAAGGCTTTTAAAAACATTGTGGGAAGAGAAAATGTGGGTAACCAGCATTTTCTCCTTTTCCCAAAATGTTTTTCCACTCTTTCAGACACAAATTCCATCATTTGAGCCACATTTAATTTGTCTTCTACATATGCTTTCAATTTGGACCAATCTAAAATTTTGTCATCTGGTAAAAAGTTAATAGAATGGATGGTACAATTTAGTCTGTAAATTGCTGTTTCTGCAATTTTGTCTTAATATTCTTCTAGTGTAGTCCCAGCAGCAAAGTGCATGTCTGCATTCCAATCTTAAGTTTGAGAATATTTAAGATACCTGTTTCTAGGCTTATTCAAATAAGCAACCACCATTTTATGCCTGTGGTGTTATAGACGTTTGAAAGTGTTCCGACAGATGGAGACATTGCTCAGTTTGACAGTTGTTAGATTATATTCATCTTCTTTTCTGAAGTCTTTAAAGATTAAAGTAGTCTGAAAACTGTACTTAGTGTTATATTGGTGAAGTTTTTCTTAAATACCTGGAGAAAATAATTTGTATATACATCCTTTTCAATGTCATAAAAGTTTAAAATTATTACATTACATCAGGCACTGTCTTCTTTTCAGAGTAGTAGAAAACAAAACTTGATTGGTTATTGTTATGGAGACAAGGACAGTCTGCAGAAATAGAAAAGTTTGAAGTCCTTAAGCATATACTAAATAAACAAAGTTTATTACAGTGCTTATATATGATGTCACTTTAGTCCACTTTTTGTGATCTTGAGATTTGTCAAGGTCTTCTTTGACCCTTTTCTTTGACAAAGTCATGTGATTGACTTTTTTTTTGATTGCTGAAAATCACCAACTGAGCAACAGGAAGTTGCTATACTGCTGATGGCTAAAAATAAAACAATATTCCTTTACTTCTATACACCAATAGCATATTATGTAATTCATAAGCAGGGGATATTTCAAAGATGAGCATATGTTATGAGCAGAGGTAAATTCAGTCATAAGCATAAGTCATAAGCAGTGAACAGGTATTCAAATATTAGAATAAGTTATAAGCAGAGGGTATTTCAGAAATGAGTGTAAGGTATAACAAGAGGGTATTTCAGAGATGAGCATATGTTAGAAGCAGAGGTTATTTCAGAGATGAGTGTAAGTTATAAGCAGAGTGTATTTCAGCTATGAACATAATCTGTAAGCAAAGGGTATGTCAAATATACACACAAGTTGTAAGCAGAGGGTATTTTAGGGATGGGTATAAGCTATGAGCAGAGAGTTATTCAGAGATGAACATAAGTCATAACCAAAGGTTGTTTCAGATATGAGCATAAGTTGTTAATAAAGGGTATTTCAGAGATAAGCTATTAGCAGAAGGTATATCATATATGAGCATAAGCAGATGATATTTCATTGCCTCCTTTGCAAGTTTTAGACCAATAGACCTGCTTACAACTAAGAGAAGTGTGAGCCTGCACAAATAAAGTTTGGATAAACTGGTAGCCAGGAAAAAAAAAATGGACTGAAAAATTACCCACAGAGGTGTTACAAGATCACTCGTGTCACAGTTGAGGTTTGACTTGAGAGGAACTGGAGCTTAATTTTCTTGTTGCTGGTTGGCACCTTTTCTCTTTGTATAGTATAAATGAGTTAAAACATTTTGATATAGATATAAGTATTAACAATCAGGGACTGGTCTATGTATTTGGGTACAGTGTTAAAATTAGTGTATTCAATGTCAAAGAGGCGTGACTGACTTTCTGTAAGGCTGCCAAAGCTTTTGCTTCATACCTGCAGACATAACTTCAGAGTTGTCTGTATTAAAAAGTATTTACATATGGAACATAGATATGGCTGAAATGAGTAGATTTTTGTTCTGAAAGGGTAGTGGGCATTGTGGGAAAAGAAAAAAGAAATAATTGGTTTCCAGCATTTTTGTTTTTTTGTCCCAGTATTTGTCAAGAGCCCTCTTCCTCGCAGTGGGAAATTCTCAGGATTATTTGGTAAAGGGTGAAAACCAATTTAACTCTTTCCCTTTGAACCTTTGCACTGAAGAAAGTTTCTTTTTTACCTCCTCTCTTTAATCCTTTAATTTCTGTAGAGCTAGCCTTAGGTAATATTTCTCAAAGTCAAATTCTCAAAGGTCAGTTACAAAGAATAACTGTCAGTTTCCCAGATTATGCCAGTTGTTGTCTGTGTCTGCAGTAAAATTTTCTGTGATTCAAACAATTTCTTACTGATGTATACAACATCTCAAAACATGTGATAATGAAAAAATTCACACAAGCATTTTTGCATAATTGCCATTAATTTCTTTTGTTTTAAAATTTCAAATGCTGGGGAAAAAAAGGGAAGGTTGTATCTAGCTTTTCAGCAACCTATTAAACTTGGGAAAAAATGGAAATTTCAGGTCCTGTCAACCCAATACTTTGCAAACTATCCTCTGTTAAAACTATATAAGCATGAAAAAAAGTCTTAGTGGTATTTTCATAATGAGATACATGTAATGTGATTTAATTGTTAATTTTAAAGATAACAGTTTACAGTGGCCCCTCGGTAAGTCACATGATCAGTCAATGAATGATTTTACTTGTTGCCTCTTGTTGTTATGTTTCTTACTTTCTGAGTTTCAACCACATTCAAAGTATTTAGCAAATGATAGATTAAATTTGGCTCATATTATGGAATTTGTCTTTATTTAGGTAGAAAACAGTAGGAGGGATGATCAGCATTTTCTTCTTTACATAATAATTATGATGTGTTCAAAAGTCTCCTTTTTCTTAAGGGTAGAAAAAAATTGGATCAGTTGGTAAAAGTTGAAAGACATAATGTCAGGGTAACCTTGTCCTATGAATGACTAGTAACTAAAAAAACTTGTAACTTGACAAATATTCAGTGTTTTTGTGCAGGGGAAAACTTTAACCTGTTCCATACAAGTCACTAAGTGTTTCTTGTGATGCTACCCTCACAGCTTTTGTGTGAAAAATGAAAAGCCACAATAAACCACAAGCGCAGTGAAAACGGATGAAAATCATAAGCATGGATAGGTAAAAAGTACATTAATTAATCAGGCAAAATATAAAAGATCAATGATCTAAGTACAATATTAGTCACAGTTGTAAAAGGGAATGGAGGTTTATAAGAACAGGGTCTAAGATTTCACATCTGAATTCCACATAAATTCCTGAAATACCTCGGGGAGTTTTATTCTAGATTTAAAATGTGCCACATGTTGGTGGTGACCAAATGGCCTATTAGACTATTAAATTTTGTGTAAGACATGGGACAAATTGGTTGTACTGCTAAATCTCATGTGGGCATTTCTTCTACGATTGGCTGTTTTAAAGGTAACAATAACTGATCTTTTCATGGCATCCCTCCTCTTCCTGTACTGGTATATAGATTTCTGTGCTGCTTCTTTTTGAGGTGTTATTCTCTTCTTTGAGGCATGAACTTAGGTCAGACAGTGTGGATACAAGGTCAGACTGCTCAGCTGGTTGAGTTTTATCTTGATGTACTATGTCTGCAAATTTTTGAGGTGTTATTCTCTTCTTTGAGGCATGAACTTAGGTCAGACAGTGTGGATGCAAGGTCAGACTGCTCAGCTGGTTGAGTTTTATCTTGATGTACTATGTCTGCAAATTTTTCTTGGCATGCTCAGGCTTTAACAGGTTCAGGAATATTGAAGTCTTTTGACTTTCGTAATTTTGTTACTCTTTGGTCTTTTAAGGGGTGCAAGCTTGCCTGTTAGTAGACCATTTTACTAGTTCTTGACTTTGTTGTTTTAGCCACCCTTTGCACAGAACCACACTTTACTTTTGGGTACACAGACCTGGCTTTTGGTTTTATGCACACACCATTTGACTTTGCTCTTGGGCACCCAGTACTGGCTTTTGCTCTTGAGTATGCAGCACTAGACTTCGTTTCATGATAATTACTACCAGATTTTTTTGATTGGTACACAATACTGGACTTTGCTCATGGGCAAATAGTACTTGTTTTTGCTCTTGTGTACACAGTACTTGACTTTATTGTTTAATACATATTCCAAGACTTTATTCTCACATACACAATGCAGGATTTTGCTCTTGGATGCATGTAGTACTTGACTCAATCGTTTGATACATAGTGCCAGACTTTGTTCTTGCAGGTTACACACTCGTAGGTGCACAGTGTTGGACTTTGCTCTTGTGCACACAGTACTGGCTTTTGCTCTTGGGTACATGAATTGACATGGTTATTTGATACATAGTGACAGACCCTGTTCTTGGGTTCAGAGTGTTGGACATAGCTCTTGGGTGAACAGCACTGGATTTTGCCCTTAGGAACTCAGGACTGGGTTTGCCTCTTTGATACACAGTGTACCTTTTGCTCTTTGTTACACAGCACTGGGCTTTTTTCTTTGACTTATGGTACTGGACTTCGGTCTCAGGTACATGGTTACTGGACTTTGTTATTGGGTCCACAGTGCAAGGTTTTTTTGGGCTTCATAGGAAGAAAAACATGGCGATTTTGGGATTAAGAAGTTTCAACTACCTCTTCACCAGATGACAAAACTTTTAAGACCTGTCCATATTGAAAGACTTTGCATGTGACATATTAAATGTGGCTCAAAAGATGGGATATGTCTGTGGGATGAGAGAAAACATCGTGAGAAAAGGAGAAAAAGCTGCTTATGAGCATTTTTTCCTTTCCCAAAATGTTTTCAAAAGCCTCATTCTTTCAGGTTGTTAAAACAAGAAATAGTTTTGTACATAGTCAAGGGACTTTTATCAAGACAATTTGCAAAATTAAGAAATTTCTACAGCTGAGCAATTATCCATTTATTGTGGTGTTCCTACTTATATTGTAGTGCTTGCATGTGCATTTAAATCAGACAAGCCAGTTTACTACTTATCTGTTGTACAAGTAACATAAAGGGAAACAATTTTGACTATTTTCTATGAATGTTCCATTTTTTTATCCGAGTGCCTTTCAAGACTGTAGTTCTTTTGTAGTCAGTATGAATTCAGATCAGCCAGCATATTCTCTGCAGTCTGATCTTTGATATTGACAACTGTCTGCCTTGTTGATGATTGAAATTGCGATATTTTGGTCTTTTTCCCCACGGTGTACATTATTTTGTCTTTGTGTATTTGGTACCAGAAGGTTGTAAAGGAGGTAAAGGATGAACATTACAAAGGATTAAGCAAAGGTCATTCAGAACTGTGACCTGTGATAGGGATCAGTCTTTGTGACAGTAATTCACACAGAATTAGGTTT
Source organism: Tridacna gigas (assembly GCA_945859785.2). NCBI lineage: Eukaryota > Metazoa > Mollusca > Bivalvia > Cardiida > Cardiidae > Tridacna > Tridacna gigas. The sequence goes on from OX244029.2 coordinate 38,514,674, forward strand.
CCATTTCTTCAGTTGACGTGAACTGGTACAAGGCCTTGGACAATTTGATTTGCCTTTGTAGCTATTAGAGATCAAGATCAGACTACACAAAATGTTCAGTCTGATCTTCATTCACACTGTATGCTTTGTGGGCAATAGCAACATTGCAGTTACTCATGTTAGTGTCTTATTTCTCAGTTGTTAAAGGTCCATTGGGTTTATTCAGGGATCTAAGGATTAAGGCAAAGATAATTCATAAATACGATAATCTGGGAAGTTACAACACTATTAAAACCCATTAAGTGAACAAAACTTGGCTTTTAAAACATATTTCAATGTTAGTTTGTTATGGTCAGTGGCCATTTTCATATGAATGGTGAAAATACATTACATTAACTTAAATTTGTTGGGATGGGTTTTTTTTTTCACTGCAGCAATAGTGACCGTCATCATCTTTTGCTTTATCAGCTCTTTATTAGCCCAGAGTTTTAATGACCTCTAAGAAGAGGGCTTTTGAAGACATTGTTGGACAAGGAGAAACTGCTGTTAACTAGCATTTTCTCTTGTCTCACAATGTTTTCCACCCTTTCAAAGAAAAATGTTACCATTTCAGCCACATTTAATTTGTCTTCTGCAAATACCTTGAATTTGGACAGGTCCAAAATTTTGTCATTTGGTAAAGAGTTAAACACATGACGTTATTTAGATAATAACTGCTGGCACAGGACTGCTTTATACTACAACAGGTCCTTTTTAGAACAAAGAAATTGAATGAATTGAGCAATGTCTCCGTCTGCCAAAGGGAGTTTAGACTATGAAATAATGCCTATTATCATTATTTTGCCAAAGAAGTTATTGAAATGTATTCTGCTGTAAATTTGTTTCAGGGAATATTGAGTCACAGACATTAATTATGTTGCATTTAACCTTGTACCACACCTTTGTGAGTTTTAATGGCCCTGACAGAGAAGGCTTCCAAAAACATTGTAGGAAAAGGAGAAAATGCCGTCAACCAGCATTTTTGCCTTCTTCTACAATGCTTTCTACCGTATCATTTACATAAATCACCGTTTAAGGCACATTTTATTTGTCATATGCATATGTTTTCAATTTGGTCCAGCTCAGAATTTTGTAGTATGGGAGTTTATCAAAGAAAAATAAGATACTGACAGTCATAAGATTAATGAGAAACAACTAGAGAAACTGTCAGTCTAATGATAACACAGTATTTTTGCCATTTGTATTGATAATTTCAAAATGTCATTAAATTAGGTCTGTGTATGGGAAGGGTTTACGAGGCATTGACGTCATATGAAGAAAATTAGTTCAATATTGATTATTGAATTATTGTATTGATAAAGATTTGTAACTGGATCTAAATGGCTGGTGGTGAGCGGCAGAAAGAAAGGCATTTAGATTTATCCGTCCTTGCTTTTAAACTTGAATACCACCTGAAATGATTTTGCAGACTATGAAAGCATTCATTGCAAATAATAATAGTGATAGATATCATACATGAATACATGATTGTGAAAGTGTAGATGTGAGTGGAGAATTTCTTCATTGCAAGTAATATGACCTTTTGTGACAATGTTTTCCAAAACACTTAGAAACATATGCCACAAAAACTATAAGAAATTGAAGTTATTGCTTCACAAAAGCAATAGACGCTATTTTTAACCACTGCATGAGGTCCTCAGTGGCGGAGTTTAATTCCTGAAAGCGCCTTTCACGACTTTTGTTGCCTTTGTTGCCAGTGCAGATCAAGATAGGCTGCACAAAAGGTGGAGCCAGATTTTTGATCTGCACTGCTTTGCTGAAACTTTGCAGATGAAAGCAACCATGACACTGCAATTATTTGGGTTGTATCTCCAGGATGAAAATGTATTCCAGAGGTGCTCATGGTTCAATCCTCAACTGAAGGAGCTGGGTTTTTCCTAGAAATGTCTTTGGGTAAGTCGTTTCAGAGACCAAGCCCAGTACTGTTAAAACCAAAGTTTCTTGACTTGTCAGAGATCAATGTGGTACGAATGATAAAAATATTGAAAGCTGCATAAAACACCAGTCAATCAGTCCCCTCAATGTTTTTGTGTTATTTGAAAAACGATTTCTTTCCTTTCTGACTAATATTTCTACTCTGTTTTTTCTTGAGCTAGTCAGTAATGGCAAATAGTAACTTGCAGGTTAATCCTAGACCAAATAACCCCAAGTTTTAATGACCCTGAGGGAGAAGGCTTTTGGAAACATTGTAAGAAAAAGAGAAAAGGCTGGTAACCAGCATTTTGTCCCTTTCCCACAACATTTTCATTTTTTAGCCATTTTAAGATTTGTCATCTGCAAATGCTTTCAGCTTGGAGAAGTCTAAAGTTTTATCATTTGGTAAAGAGTTAATTGGTAGCTCTGTGACATACAACAATATTTTAGGCCAATCCATACTGAAACTTCATTGAATTTTGCAGAGGACAAATTTAATTTTTCTCAAATGACGGGATTTGAAAGGGTGGAAAATGTGGAAAAAGGAATAAATCCTGGTTACCAAAATGTTCTCCTGTTCTCACAATGTTTTCAGAAGTCTTATTGTACCCCCAACAAGGAAGTAGAGGAGGGTATACTGGTTCCATCATGGTCAGTTTGTCTGTCTTGTTTTGTTTCCCTGCTCTAACTAAAAAGCCCTTTGACCTAGGACCCTGATACTTTATACAAGTGTTGCTCATGACTCAAAGAGATGCTCTTTTGTTTTTTGGTTACATGGATTAAAGGTCAAGGTCATGGTTGACCATTGATTGAAAATAAATTCTTTGTTCTATCTTGATTGCTGTAACTGTATACAAGTTTAGGCCATGACCCAAAGAGGTGCCCTATTGTTTTGGGTCACATGGGTCAAGGTCACAGGTGAACTTTGTTTGAAAATCGTTTTCATGCTCTAACTCAATAGCTGTTTGACCTAGGACCCTGAAACTTTATACAAGTGTTGCTCATGACTCAAAGAGATGCTCTTTTGTTTTTTGGTTACATGGATTAAAGGTCAAGGTCATGGGTGACCATCGATTGAAAATAAATTCTTTGTTCTATCTTGATTGCTGTAACTGTATACAAGTTTAGGCCATGACCCAAGGAGGTGCCCTATTGTTTTTGGGTCACATGGGTCAAAGGTCAAGGTCACAGATGATCTTTGTTTTGAAAACCATGTCTGTTCTCTGATTGTGCTGCTTCAGTGACAAGGTGCTGGTGGGGGGGGGGGGGGGGGGCTATTTGTTTGCTTTGCAACAGTTCTAGATTCCTGACCTGGCGGTTGAAATAAGGAATTGTTTTATGAAGAGTTAAATGGACATACATGACAGTACTTGGGACAGACTTTATGACAGTAAGTTCTATGACAGTCATATGTCATCTCGTGGGATTATGTTGAAACAACTTTAACCTCTTGGGTGACTATTTGTTTTGGGATTTGGGGTTGACAGTTCAAAATCATAATTTTAACTGAAGTGGTTTTTAACATTGTACTTTAGGATGTTCTTGAGCCTGGTCTGAAAATCCTTCCCTGGCAATAGGGCCTGTAACACCAACCATTCTAAATTGCATTTTAAGTCTTATCTCAGATTAGGAAAGTAACACAATTTCTGATTGGCTAAACCAAATGGTTAAGCCTATGAGAATTGTGTTACTGTACAATTTGGGAATGTCTTTAGAATTAGACTAAGAATTTTAGTAACAATGGTTGGTGAAGCCTTCCTTAATATTATATTCCATTTGTAGCATTACTTCATAAGCCGAGATGAGCTCATTAAATGCCAGGTCTGCTGTTTGCATATGTTTTGAAATTCCACATCTCAAAATTTTAACTGCTTTAACCCTTTACCACACAATCCCAACTTTTAATGACCCTGAGAAAGAAGCCTTTTGAAAACATTGTGCGAAAAGGAAAAAATGCATTTTCTCCTTTTTCCACAATGTTTTCTACTCTTTCCAAAACAAATTTTAACTTTTCCATCACATTTATTTTGTCATCTGCACATGCTTTCAATTTGGACTGATCTAAAATTTTGTCATTTGGTAAAGAGTTAAGTAATTATTCAGTGCTTAAATATATTGAGTGGCTGAGAGATTTTGTCTTGTGTAAGGATGCTAAGAACAATCTGAAGTGCCTCTTAGTGAAGGAGTAAATCCGGATTGGATTGCATTTTCCTATACAGTCTTATCTTGACTTGTACTATTGTGAGTATTATCTTTTAGGTATTTTCTGCCCATGACTAAAATGTGACAATGCATCCGGTTGTGGGTATTCATCTGCCTGCAATTGGTAAAAGTTAACCCATAAAGCGCCTTTCATGACTATAGTTGCCTTTGCGGCCAGTGTAGATCAAGATCAGGCTGCACAAAACATGCAGCCTGATCTTTGATCTACACTCTCTGCTTTGCTGAAACACTGTAGACAAAAGCAACCATGAAATTGCAGTTATTTGGGTCGTTTTTCTAAGGTTTATTGAGCGCTCTAAGGGCTAATCCTTTATCAAGCAGTCCTGTGTTTTAACGACCTTGAGGTAGAGGGTTTTGGAAAACATTGTGGGAAAAGGAGAAAGTACAGGTAACCAGCATATTATCCTTTTCCTACAACATTTTCTAATCTCCTTTTTCTACAACATTCTCTATTCTTTCACAGACATCATCATTTTAGCCACATGTAATTTGTCGTCAGCTAGTACTTTGAATTTGGACAAGTCTAAAGTTTTGTCGTCTGGTAAAGAGTTGATATGAGAAGTTGAGGGTTAATACCTGAAGTATTGAGCTGGGCATCCTTTACACATGGATTTCTCTTCATCTTGGCCATTAGGCGTGATACCTTGTAAGCTTAAATTTAATTTCAGAAAATTATCAGAAAAGTTGGAAATTTTTTTTTTTTTAAATTTTATCCTTTACTCTGAAACACACAATCCCGACTTTTGGATGCCTTCTGAAAACATGGTGGGAAAAGGAGAGAATGCTAGTAACCAGAATTTTCTTCTTTACCCACTATGTTTTCTATCCTTCCCATAACAAATTTCAATTTTTCAGTGACTTTTTTTTCGTGGTTTGCAAATGATTTCGATTAGTCTAAAATGTTGTTTTTTGGGAAAGAGTTTAATTGCTCAGCATGAAATTGATAGTTCCAGTCATTTAATAAAGAGCCCATGATAATTATTGCATGTTGAGGGCTTGTTTTGCCAGAATACTTAACCCAGTACCTTACAATGATGAATTTTAACGACCCTTGAGAAGACAGGCTTTGAAAACATTGTTGGAAAAGGAGAAAGTGCTGGTAACTAGCACTTTCTCCTTTTCTCACATTGTTTTCTAACCTTTCAAAGAAAACTCTAATCATTTCGGTAACAACTGCAAATATTTTCAATTTTGACAAGTCTGAAATACTGTCATCTGGTAAAGGGTTAATAAGGTATCAGACAGGGTAGCTTCCAGATAAAGTAGCAAAGCCTTTGCCATCTGATCTTAATCTACACTGTCAACAAATGTTACTTGATTATCACTCTGGTCTGCAAAGGTTTGAAAGTCGATGTCAAATCAGTTTCTAGGCTAATTTAGTCACCTGTGTGTTTGAAGAGCATGTTCAAATAGTGTTTTGGGTGCAGCAAAAAAATTTATTAGGTTGTTAAAATTGTATGTCATTTTAGCTACTTGAGTTTCATAACTGTTTTGTCTCTATGATAAACATGTGAAATAATAGATGACAGCTAGGATGTGCGATTGAAAATCTACTGATCAAATTGGTGAAAGATAATGATAACAGTTTATTGGATTCTGCAGGAAATTATTTCTTTTAAAACTAACTCTTTACAAAACTACAAAATTTTGAAGGCATTTGCAGACGACAAATTAAGTGTTGCTAAATTGATGATTTTGTCTTTGGTAAGGTAGTAAACATTGTGGGAGAAGGAGAAAATGCTGGTTACCAGCATTTTCTCCTTTTTCCACAATGTTTTCCGAAAGCCTTCTCTTTCAGCACCGTTAAAATTCGGAATTGTGTGGTAAAGGGTTCAATACAAAGATACAAAATTTTAGACTGATTCAAATCTAAAGCAATTGCAGAGGACAAATTAACTCTACCATGCAGTCCCGAGTTTTAATGACCATGAGGAATGAGGCTTTTGAAAATATTCTCCTTTTCCCACACAATGTTTTCTACCCTTTCTGTTTCGAAGACAAAGTTCATCATTTGATTCACATTTCTTTTAGGGGTCGGCAAATGCTTTCGAGTTTGACAAGTCTATATTTTTGTTGTATGGTAATGGGTAGCCCAAATGACAAAATTTGTTCCTTGATAGTGTAGAAACATTGTGGGAATTTTTTTTTTTTGTGAAGGAATTATGTTTTTAGGGTTTCAGTTACCATTTTCTTTTCTTGATCCCTGGCAGGTAAAAGGAATGAAGAAATCCCCTGTATTGTCATGGGTATAAAGTTCAGAGAGAATTGGATATGTAGAAGATAAGCACTAATGGCATTTCCTCTATACATAATTAACAGTTAACCCTTTACCACACAATCCCGAGTTTAAACGATCCCGAGAAAGAAAGCTTTTGAAAACATTGTGAGAAAAGGAGAAAATGCTGGTAACCAGCATTTGCTCCTTTTCCCACAAAGTTTTCTTACCATTCAGTGACAAATTCAAACATATGAGCCAAATTTGATTCGTTGTCTGCAAATGCTTTCAATTTGGACAAAGCTAAAATTTTGTCATCTGGTAAAGGGTGAACTGTTAACTCCGTACCAAAACAATAAAATTTTAGACTTGTCCAAATTAATAGCATTTGTAGTCGACAAAACAGGTTTGACTTCAAAGATTTAAATATGTTTCTGGAGGGGTAGAAAACATTGTGGGAAAAGGAGAAAATGCTGGTTACCAGCATTTTCTCCTCCCACAATGTTTTCAAAAGGCTTCTTTCTCAGGGTTGTTGAAACCTAGATTGTGTAGTAAAGAGTTAGCTCTTTCCCTCTGGTAGATGACTTTCCATCCTGCAGCTGATCACTTATGAAGACAGTGTAATTCATTCTTTACCAAAGACAAAATTTTAGACTGGTCCAAATTGAAAGCATTAGAATTTTGCAGACAACAAGTGATACGTGGGCCAAATGACAAAAGTTGCCCATGATAAGATAGAAAACATTGTGGGAAAAGGAGAAAATACTGGTTATCAGCATTTTCTCCATTTCCCACAATGTTTCCAAAAGCCTTCTTCCTCAGGATCGTTAAAAGTCGGGATTGTGTGGTAAAAGGTCAAAGGAGAAATGATAAGCAATTTCTCCCTTTGCCACAATTTTTTCAAATGCTTTAATGTATTAGACCTCAAGTCATGTGAATTATGAATTATTATATCAAGGATGTTAAAAAAGTCAAAATAGAGACTTCTATTCCAAAGTTGTCTTTAAAAAATTTATTAATGATTTTCATAAGTGATGCAGATAATTTTGTAACTTGTTTTCACGTAATGGAGACCTGGAAAAATTTTGCAAGGTTAAATTTTGTGAAATATTTACCAAAGCATGGGATGGAACACTCTCTCATTAAGTATCTTTTGTTATTGAAATAGGTGTGTTTTGCCCAAATTTATGGTAATGGAGTTGTCGGTTCCCTTTGGATGGTGAGAGACATCCTAAGTAGGTACAGTCGAATTTCATTAGTTCGCACATTGATTGTTCGAAGCTATGTGTTGGTTCGTATGCTATCTCCGGTTCTGAATTTTATCCTTCTTTATCATTGTTGAATTTCTCGGAATACTTTGAACATTGGTGATCCGTAGTTCGTAGTGTATTTCATGCCCCAAAAGTAGTTTTTGAACACAAACTCCTACCTTTAATTGGTTTGTAATTAATCCGCTTGCAAACTTGAGATTCACAAGGTGTGAAAACCTGTAACCACCCTTGACTTTAACACATCTTGATTGACAACGTCGTCTGGTATCATTCAGTTGTTAACAGCAGGCAAATGTTATTCAAGGCGTTACTTGGTTTGTCACACCAATTAATCAGTCAAAAGGACAATTAATAATTCCAAAATTCCTTAACCCTTTCCCAAACGACAAATTTTGGACTAGTCCAAACTGAAAGAGTTTGCAGATGACAATTTTAAATTTGATGAAAATGGCAGAAAAGTCTCAAAATGGGTAGAAAACACTGGGAAAAGGAGAAATTACTCATAACGAGCAATTTCTCCTTTTCCCACAGTGTTTTAAAGAGACTTGTATTGCAGACGCGTGAAAACCAGGGCTTGTTTCGAAAAGGGTTAAAACACCCAATATGGCATAAACCAATAATGGTCTGAAGCGATTACTAGAAAGACTGAAAAGCACTTTATAACTGGAAAAAGCAGGAAAACGCCAATAAACGTCGGGAAAACACCCAAAATATAGCAAAATACATATCGAAAGGTGGAGGGGGAAAGGGTAGGCTTATATGTTAAATAGGGGTATTGGGGAAAGAAGTTATCAACGTATACTCGCCGAAAAATACCAAAGATATTTCCTCATCCTTTTCCATTTTTATTGCCGAAAATCATCGCAAAGCCCCCAAAAAAATCAGAAAAAAAGCAACTCATAATGACACTGTAGGTGGAGGTGTTTCGTTTATTAGGGTAATCTGGTCAATAGGGATATTGGGGCATGATATTACCTTTTACTTGCCTAAACCACCTAAATATGCAGGAAAACACCATTAGGTGTTTTCCAGTGATTCTACTTGTGACCCGGTCTGAAGTCCCCTGAGTGATTTGATCTCTGGAAAGGGAAATCACTCCGATGGAATTCAGCAAATGCAAAAACAGTGGATGAATTTGTTTCATTTGTTTGTTATGCTAAACATGTATTTTTCTTGTTTCTGATGGTCATGTGAGATTACCCCCGATTTGGAAGCTTGCTACGATATTTTTTTTTTTTTTTTAAATATGTCTTCGCTAGTTGGGCGGAGAAACAATCACAAAAATAACATCGGATCAAGCCTTCAAGGTGAAGGAACGGGAGATATACATATATAAATCGGTACTAGTTCAGGGTACTGCAAGATATGCAACCTAAATTTGATAGTCTATTTCTGTATATACGGCACTGAAAACACCCGAACACAGTCACACTTTCTTGTTCGAACTACGCTTTGTTGTAATAAAATACTCTTGTCCCTTGAACTACAAACTACCGAGGTTTTACTGTACCAGTCCTATGTATAAGCTCATCTTCCATCTTTATATTTTTGGACCAGGGTCTGTATTCACCAACCATTCTTAAGAATATTCTTTGTCTTATTCTAGATTTAGAAAGTAACACAAGTTCTGATTGGTCTAGCCAATCAGAACTTGTGTTACTTTCAAATTTAGAACATTCTTAAGAATAAGACTAAGAATGTTCTCAAGAATGGTCGGTGAATACAGGACCCAGGATGTTTTGGAAAATTTTACCAACACAGTGATGATTAGTGTAATCATGGCATGGGCCCTTGAACTAAGGTTGTCAATAGTATGGAGGTAAATAGATACTTTAGATCTAAAACACACCATGGAGCATGACAGCATAATTGTTCCTGTTTTCAAGGATATTCAGAGATTATGGAATACTGGGCATAGGGGCTGGTACTTGTGTGAACAGCGTTGTGGATCTGCACTGTTCCCATGTTTTGAAAAATATTGTTGTCAATACAAAGTACAGTAGATCTAATGTTTGGGCCTTTTCTATTGATAATACATTTCCCAGAAGTCTAAGGGGTGAAAGTACTTTTCAAAAATAACTTTATACATTTTATGACTTCTAGTCCATTACCCTTAAAGGGTACATTGTCCTGTCTGTATTTGGAAACAAATGTTTTAAACAGCAATGACTGTAAAATAGATGTTGATCACAGGTCTACAATATTTACAGAATTATGATTTTTTTTTTCCCTTTTATCATATTACCCAAGTGCAATGCTTTTCAGACAGACAGCATTTGAGGAACAGGTGAAAAAGGGAGGGGGTGTTGGTTTCCTAAAGTAACAGAGATTAGTGCATACTGATATGGTTACCATTTAGATAGAACATACTGTGGGCAGTAAGGATTTCAATTAGACTGGAAAATGATGTAGTCAAAGGTTAAATAGTTGATTTTGAATAATTAATGACCATCAATAGTCATGTCTATTGTTCTCTTGGTTGATTGCTTGGAACAGATTGGACTTGATTTGACTGTTAACCCATCACCATGCAAGCAGGGTTTGATTTTCTTTAAAGGTGAACCAAGATATGAAATGGATAATTATGAAATGGAAAGCAGTGATCACCACTAGATAGATTTTCATATAAATTGTTGGAAAAGAGCATTTGGTCATGATAGCAAAAGTATTATTTGAGAAATTTATTGAAAGGAACTTTCTTTTTTATTTTGGAACTGTCCAAACTGATCTATGTTGCTTCTATCAATGGTTCATTATGCACCAACACAACAAGTTTCTAATTCATAAGTTTCAGAGACTGGCCTATCATGGTTGATACAGTTCCAGGGTCTCAGCCTGTTATATATTCATGGGTTTTCGAAGTTTGAAGTGTCTGATTGGCTACTTGGAACACTAATTGGTTAATTAAACTATTGAGGAACTGCAAATGGCAGAAAGTTCTATAAGTAAAAAGGTTGCTATTGATCAGCCTCCTCCTTTATACAGCATTCATCATTTACTCCTCCTTTATTCAGGAAGATATGGCAGTAGTACTTGAACAAAGACAGACAGTGTGCTGGAAGAGAATTTGGGGTATTCTCTTTCCTTGTATTTCCTCTCATTTTAATATAACCTGATGCTTGAATTTCTCTTTTTTCCACCATGGGTTTGTATGATAATTTTACCCATAGAAAAGAGCCCATGTTGCCCATAAATGCCATGGGTTTGGTTAACCAATTAGGGTTTGAAAATGGCCAACAGAGGAGGGAGTTCTGTTCGGGAAAGGTTTTGATATTGATTAAGTTACACAGCGTGGTCATCCTTGAAGGAGTAAATTGGACGTGGTAATGAAAACATGGATATATAAACAGTGAAAAGGTATTCATGTGAAACTTTTGAAAAGGGACATTTTTAAATATTCAAAATATTTAAATGCTTGAAGTTGTTTAAAGGAACTGTGTGGGATTAAAGAACCAAGGGCTTGATCGTTTGGCTTAGGTCTTTTGAGTGAGAAATAGAGAAATAATGTGATTTTAGGACTTTCAAACTTGACTATTGGTAAATGCCTCTGGATTAATGATTGAGTTAATCTTTAGGGTGCCATAAAGCTCATTAACTCTTTACCAAACGACAAAATTTTAGACTAGTCTAGATTGAAAGTATTTGCAGACGACAAAATAGGTTTGACTCAAAAATTGAAATTAGTTTTGGGAAGAGTAGAAAACATTGTGGGAAAAGGAGAAAATGCTGGTTACCAGCATTTTCTCCGTTTCCCGCAGTGTTTTCAAAAGGCTTCTTTCTCAGGTTTGTTAAAAGTCAGAATTGTGTGGTAAAGGGTTGAAGCTTTACTGACAGTGACAATAACATTTGGACGCTTATATATTGAAAATTTTAGCAGACAACAAACTGAGTGGTTCAAATGATGGAATTTGCCTGTGAAAGGTTTGTAAACATTGTGGGAAAAGAAGAAAATGTTATTTTCCAGCATTTGGTGTCTTTTTTCCCCATGATCTTTCTCAGGGTTGTTAAACATGGCATTGTTTTGTAAAGGTTAAGAGTACTCAGTAGAGTTGTCTCAGCAAAACAATCGTATTCAGTAACCACAAAATAGGTTTTCATTGTAGAAGTAAGAATGATTATTACAAGGTAAATGTCCCTGATGGCGAATCTTTTTTATCACCTTCTCTGGAGATGCCAATGGAATGATAGTTCAACATGAAAGCAGTATTGTGTTTTGTTTGATATCAAAGCTAGGTACTTGATAACATTGTGCACCGTGGACTATGATAGTATGATAAAAAAAAAAATTATGTTGAAGAAGTGGTTTGCACTGAATGAAAATTCCCAAAGTGATTCCCAAACTTAGACAGTTAACAGTTGTGAGCCCCATTCATAATGTGTCAAATTCACACTCTGCCAAGCCTGTTTGTATTCACAGATGAACCCAAGTTTCCCCCTTCGAATGCTCTATTGGCACCTTTACCCCATGTAGGTAAGTCGGGAAATAACTTCAAGATATTTGAGGTTGTCCAACTGTTATTGTTTGATTATCTCTTTTCCCATATCTGTTCAGGCTGATTTAGACTTAAAGACTGTTTTTTGAAGCAAAATACCATTTTTAATCCTTTATCGCACAATCATGACTTTTAATGTCCCTTACAGATGGAGGCTTTTGAAAACATTGTGGGAAAAGGAGAGAATGCTTGTGACCTGAGCATTTACTCCTTGTCCCACAATGTTCTCCACCCTTTCAAAAACAAATCTCATTCTTACAGCCATGTTGAGTTTCTCCTCCACAAATTAATGCTTTCATTACATATGAGTCAAAAATTTCGTCATGCCGTGAAGGCTTAACCCTTTAACTCTTTACCAAACAACAAAATTTTAGACCAGTCCAAATTGAAAGCCTTTGCAGATGACAAAATAAATATGACTGAAAAATATGAAATTTGTTTTAGGAAGGGTAGAAAACATTGCGGGAAAAGGAGAAAATGCTGGTTACCAGCATTTTCTCCTTTTCCCACAATGTTTTCAAAAGCCTTCTTCTTCAGGTCTTTAAAAGTCGGGATTGTGTGATAAAGAGTTAACTTACGACAAAATTTTAGACCAGTCCTAATTGAAAGCATTTGTAGACGACAGTTTCATTGTGGCTCTACGATGAGTTTTTTCCCTGATAGGGTCGAAAACATTGTGATAAAAGGTGGAAATGCTGGTTACCAGCATTTTCCCCTTTTCCCCCACAATGTTTTCAAAAGGCTTCTTCCTTTGAGTTATTAAAAGTCAGCAGTGTGTGGTAAAGAGTGAAGCAGTATGGAAAATATTGTAGGAAAGGAAATAATTTGCTTGTTACAGGTAATTCCTTCTTTCCCTGCAATGTGTTTCAAAATTGACAACTTCAGGGCCATAAAATTGTACCTGTATGTATACCTGCATCTTCGCAAGCCAAGGATACTAACTCCACTTTGTTCGTTACATACCCTTGGCCGCTCACCTCTTTAAAAATCGAAACTCCCGTTGCGCCACCTATCATATATTATGAGTTGCGTAACCTTTGCTGATGTTATTTCTGCCAATTAAAATGTTCGTAATAAAATTTGTTAGGCTATGCATCAAATATGGCTGTGCTTTCGGATTCATCACAATTTTCTGAAATTAATCAGACATACGATGATTCGCAATCATTTGGCGGTGGAACCCGTCCTAATATTTCACATAATTGATTATGAACTATAAAAAAACTCATTAAATATCGATCGTCTACTCTTTTTTGGCAAATTTTCATCACAAACACGACAACTTTAGTTTTTGACGGGCGCCGCCATTATTGTTTTCTGTTTCACGGAAGATTTCTTGTTACGGATGGTTTGATTAGATGCGATGGGTTTTGATTGCATCCAATGAAATGGTGCAGTGGGAGTTTTGATTTTTAAAGAGGCGAGCGGCCAAGGGTATACCTTAGTAACCTTGGCTTGCGAAGATGGTATACCTGTGGTGTAATATAGAATTTCACAGAAATGTTGTTTACTGTTGAATAAATGTTGGTAAAATTGTTGAAATACTGTTTTTATGTTGAAATGTTTTGAAGCGTTCAGCAATTTGTATTTAGGTGTTCACATTGATACATTTTACGCAGAGCTATTGTCAACATTTTTTGTTGTTAAGACCTGATCCTGCCATATTTTTTTGAGACCTGAACATGCCAAAATGCTTAGCATCGAAAAGCAATGAGGGTTTTGTAAATTTCAATGTTATTGGTATGAAATTAAGAATAATTTTGATAGAATTTACCTATTTTTAAGGTAAGATATCGGATACATGTATCATGGGATTCCCTATCCGATAGATAAAGAACAATTTTGCAATTTCTTGCTTGCCAAAAACTATCGGGAATATACTTTTATTCTTCTCCGTGTTGAGTATTTCATACATAGAACACCATGAATAATCAAGATAAATTCCATGGGATAACATAATGTCAAGGTTATGAAAGGTGTATTGGGATTTGTTTCCTGGTTTTTAAGTCTGATCTCATAGCTTCGGCTAATATCTAGATGGAAATGTCCTTGAGCAAGACCATTTTCCTCGGCCCAGGTACTGTTTTACTTGACTAGGATGCATGGATAGGTGCAATAATATAGCAATATGGGGATTAAAAGTGGTCCTGGTTCACCCATTGCCTTATGAAGGCTTTAAATGAAGAATAAATAATTATACCCCCGCAAAACAAATGTTTTTGGGGGTATACTGGAATCAGCCTGTCTGTCCGTCCATCCGTGTGTCCATGTGTCCGTGTGTGCGTCTGTGTACAAAATACTAGCAATTTTGTGTCTCGAACTCCTCCTACAGCAACATGCTTTCAGTGACGGCAGCTTTGAAATAAATTGCATACATTTTGCAATGTATGCAGTCTTTTTAGAAACTGAAAGTATGAGAAATGGTGGGTTGGCTTATGTTTTCAAGATTTTCATTCTTCCCAATTGTTTTTAAAACTTATAATCTACAGTAAGGGTGTTGTAACTCTTTACCAAATGGCAAAATTTTAGACTGGTTCAAATTAAAAACATTTGTAGACGACATCAAATTTAGCTGAAATGACGGTAATTGTCTGTGAAAGTATAGAAAACCTTGTAGGGGTTACCAACATTTTCTCCTTTTCCAACAAGGTTTTCAAAAGATTATTACCTCAGTGCCGTTAAAATATTGGATTCTGTGGTAAAGGGTTAAGACAACCGTTATCGGTAAGAGCCATTATACTGGACTTCTGTAATGATAAAAATAACAGAAAAGATTTTAGTTTATCTAGTATATCGCAAGGATAATACAAACTACTGTGAACTGTTTACTTTTCAATAAATTTGTCAATATTTACTTTTCCTTCTTGTTATTCAATTAGCACTGTATAGCGAGAAGACATTGACAATTATAAGGTTTCTGTGATAGAATGATGGACTCAATTATCATTGAGGTTGTAAGGGTGGTCAAAACTTTCAAATAAGAAATATTTACTCTTGTCTTGCTAAATAAATAAAATGCCCATGCCCAGTCAGTACTAGTACTAAGTTGCTGCACATGCCTTGTCAATACTAACCCTTTACCAGACTACAAGATTTTAGACTTGTCCAAATTGAAAGCATTTGCAGACGACAATTTCAATGTGGCTCAAATGGTGCAATTTTTCTTTGATAGGGTAGAAAACATTGTAGGAATAGGAGAAAATGCTGGTATCCAGCATTTCCTCCTTTTTCCACAACATTTTCAAAAGGCTTCATTCCCAGGGTCATTCAAAGACGGCATTGTGCAGTAAAGGGTTAGTTGCATATAATACAATTTCAAGTCCGTTTTTGTCCAATAATCCGGCAAAGAAATGGGCTGTGTAGATCCAAGACCAGACTGCAGGTTTTAGGTGCTGTCAGGTCTTGATCTGCATTGTCTGCATATGCAATTAAACCCTCAGGGTGCAGTGCTGTTGGGGCTTATGGGATGTCAATTCCCCTGCAGAATGTCTTGATGAGTAAGATCAACTTTTGGCACTACATACTTCATGGCATGGATATTGGTTAAGGTTTCCTGGAAGCAACCACATAAAAACCGACACATGAAATGGTGGGATTTGCCTTTGATAAAGAAAAAAAGGTAGTGGACATCAGGGAAAATGCTGGTTTATACCAGTAATTTCCTCTTTTCCCTGTGACTGTGTCATCATGGAATCACAGGATTATACAATCTCTGAGCAGAGTTGTCGTTCGTTACCCTCACCATACATCTCTGCAACGGGCTAAATGACAAGAATCTTGTCAAACCGAGGAAAAGATGTTTTGTTACTGTTTAACTGTTTCATGTGTAACATAATAAAGTAGACAAAGGAAATATGATTCTGGATACATTATAGGTGCATTCAAACTGATGAATTTACCTGTATACAATGGAACTATTTTTTCAAGCTTCTTTACTGATCAGAATCTTACACCAATTGTAAAAAAAATGGCTGCGCCCATGAATGATGACAATTTAAACAAAATTAAAAAACAAGTTATTGTCCTTTAAAAGACATTTAAGCTTTTCAGAAAATCCCTCTTTTTCACATTTCCTACCACTAAGTCTGATTGGCCGTATGCTGTTTGAACAGCACACAAAACAATCGATTGGTCTTTCTTTCACCGGCGTTTGTGTCGCCATTTTGAGTTATGGTCATGTGATGAAAATATCACGTGATGACGGACTACTTTCTGAGCCAACTACAGAGGTGAATGGGAATGATCCGTAGTGCAAGAGAGTGAGGATTATATGGTAGAGAGAGGGCTAAATTAGGAAGGGGGAACTCCTTACGCTTTTGTACAGTGTAGATCAAGATCTTACATCTACACTTTCTGTTATATTGCTACAAGATACTCTCTCAAATTTGCAGAAGTTGGCTCTCTCATTATGACCGAAGATATCTGTGTCATTTATTTAGCTGTTGAAGGGTTAACTCTTTACCAAATGACAGAATTTTAGACATGTCCAAATTGAAAGCATTTGCAGATAAGAAAATGAAAAATGTGACTCAAAAACTGAAATTTGTTTTTGGAAGGTTAGAAAACATTGTGGGAAAAGGAGAAAATGTTGGTTACTAGCACTTCCTCTTTTTCCCACATTGTTTTCAAAAAGCCTCTTTCTCAGGATCGTTAACAGTTGGGATTGTGTGGTCAAGAGTAAAACTTGAAAGTGTCTTTCACGTCAATGGATGCTCCCCATGAATGATCTTAGTCTCAAGGTTAGACTGCACAAAAGTGCTTTCTGATCTTGGATCTTTACTGTCTGTTGTTTGCTTTATGTTTGCCCAAATGCCTTGAAATTGAAATTTTTCTGGGTTTTTTTTTTTTTGTTAAAGAAATGTAAGTTTCTGTTTAATTTATTTTTCACCATAAGGATTAAGTTTTATTTGTACAGATTTCAATGGAGCTCTGTGACAGGGTAGGGCTCTCTAATTGTTAGCCATTGAGATTTTCTATACCATAGTCTGGTAGGACAAGTACTTTGATCTGTCTTGATAAAGTGAAGTTTCCATTCTGCCATTGTATTGTTATGTTTCTTAAACTTACTTTTTGATTTTATAATGGAATTTACAGTTTTTGCTTG
Organism: Tridacna gigas; assembly: GCA_945859785.2. Classification (NCBI taxonomy): domain Eukaryota; kingdom Metazoa; phylum Mollusca; class Bivalvia; order Cardiida; family Cardiidae; genus Tridacna; species Tridacna gigas. Next base: position 38,531,933 of record OX244029.2, read on the forward strand.
CATTTTATAATTTAATTGGCAGATTGAAAGGTATACAGTGTGGGTTTTGAAAATGTTTGGGTTATGATAACTATCTCTAAGAGGTCTTTTGCATGAAGTAAGTTTTTAAAAAAATTATAATTGGAAAAAGTAAAATTGGCTTGTTTATTTCAAACTTTACCACATGCAGAGGACTGTTGTCTGTCTTTCAACTGAGCACTTTTTTGAACATTTTGGCAAAAATGTAATCGATTGTAGCAACCAGTTTCTCTTGTGCCAAAATGTTATTACATGTATTTAATTAATGAAACCTATCTGAACTCAGCGGATCTGTCAGTAACATACAGAACTTGAAACCTTTCGGTTGCTGGCTTGCATTCCCAGCTTGACCCCATGCTTCCTTCGGATTGATGTTTGTCATTGCAACAAAGTTTATATGGGAATACAGCCAGTGTGGCTTGGATACTGTGTTGTACGGAATACCGTTAGGGCCATCGCCTTTAAATGTGTCAATTTAAAACGCGATACTCGATAGTACGATGATGATAATGCGAAATCACGAAACTACGATGATGAAAACGCGACAGTACGATGACGATAACGCGATACCACGATGGTGAAAACGCGAAAATACGATAGTACGATGATGAAAGTGCGATATAATATCGTGTTTTCACCATCGTACTTTCGCGTTTTCATCATCGTAGTATCGTACTATCGCGTTATCATCATCGTACTATCATGTTTTCATCATCGTACTATCGCGTTATCATCATCGTACTATCGCGTTATCATCATCGTACTATCGTGTTTTCATCATCGTACTATCGTGTTTTCATCATCGTACTTTCGCGTTTTCACCATCGTACTATCGTATTTTCATCATCGTACTGTCGCGTTATCACCATCTTACTTCCGCGTTTTCACCATCGTTCTATCGCCTTCCGGTCCGCATGCGCATACACATTCAATGGCGATTGCACTAACGTTATTCCGTATAACTCTACTAGACTGTAATTCTTTTGCCACGCGGAAAACTTTACGGGAAAATGAGAAAATTCTGGTTAAAAGCATTTTCTTATTTCTCTCAAGGTTTGCAAAAGCCTTCTTTCTTGAGATCCTTAAATCTGTGGGTTGTTGTGGGGGAAAGGGTTAACTTGTTTGTTCTTAGAAATATAAGAAGATTAGTGCATTAGTCCTTATCCTGCCGAGTGCAATAATGGATTTATTTTGCGGAGAGTGTAGGGCAAGATCAGCCTGCATGTACGTGCAGTCTGATCTTGCTCTGCACTCTCCGCTGCTCTATCATTAATTTCTGTCAACGAAACCCCATCCATTTCCATTTAACCAATAGATATATGTGTAATCGCCAACAATTTAAATTCGGTAGGATAAGGGTTAATATATCTGAATTTTAGACAGAGACCTTTTTTAATTAATTTCGCTGGGAAAATAAGTGTTATTTGACGTGTTCCATTTGCCAAATTTTGAAGTGTCTTTTTAAAATTATTATAGCCAAGAATGTGCGGTTTATTTATTTGGTGTTTAATGTCGTTTTCAACATTATTTCAGCTATATTGCGACGGACAGTGCACCTATCAATGTTTTCTTGGAGTTTCATTTACCAGTACATTGCAGAATATAATTTCAAAGATAATAGCCACCATTTTCTCCATTTCCCACAAATTTTTCTACCCTATATAGGACAGAAGTAAGATTTTGAGCTACATTTAAGTTGTCGTCCGCAAATACTTTCTATTTGATATAGTAAAAAATTTGTCATTTGGTAAAGAGTTAAGATGGAACTCAACAAAACGTGTAGTGTGATCTAATTCTACCCCGTCCGGTGTGTTGTGAGATATTTTGGCTCAAACTGTCTCATCCCACGTAATGTCTCACAGAATATCCGACAATGAAGATCCAAGATCACGATGCACGTCCGTTGCAGTCTGATCTTGACCTACAATGTCGATTTCACCTCTTTAAGTACTAAAATATCCCGAGTTTGAATGACCCTTAGAAATAAGGATTTGGAAAAGCATCGTGGGAAAAAGAAAAAAATGCTGGTGACCAGCATATTTTTCCTTTTCCCGTAATATTTTTTACACGTTCTAAGACAAATATGTCCATTTGAACCACAATTGATTTGTTTAGACAAGTAAAAAGTTTTGTCCATTGATAACGTAAATGTCCAGTCTAACATTATTGATTTTTAACCTTTAGATTGCCAATAAACCAAATGGACATTTTCATTCTAGAAATAAAGGGTAAAAACAAATGAAAGCAACCTTAAGATTGACTTTGTACATAATGTCTCTACAAAGCAATCAGTATTAATTAAAGATCAGACTGCATATTTTATGCAGTCTGATTCTTAGATGTTATTACACGGCTGATGAGTACGAAATACCTTTGGGGCAATCGCCTTTGAATGTGTATGCGCATGCTCACCGGAAGGCGATAGTACGATGATGATAACACGATAGTACGATGGTGATAATGCGACAGTACGATTATGAAAACACGATATTACGATGGTGAAAACGCGAAAGTACGATGGTGAAAACACGATAGTACGATGATGATAACGCGACAGTACGATGGTGATAACGCGATAATACGATACTACGATGGTGAAAACGCGACAATACGACAATACGATGATGAAAACGCGACAGTACGATGGTGAAAACGCGATATTATATCGCACTTTCATCGTCGTACTATCGTATTGTCGCGTTTTCACCATCGTGGTATCGCGTTATCGTCATCGTACTATCGTGTTTTCATCATCTTAGTTTCGTGATTTCGCTTTATCATCATCGTGCTATCGAGTATCGCGTTTCAAATTAACACATTTAAAGGCGATGGCCCTAATGGTATTCCGTAGTGTTGTGCAGAGTACCATGGTAAAAACTCCAGGAGGGCATAGACAGGTGTACCTGTTTATGATACAGGTGAAAATTTTTGAAACCTATGTTAACCTTTGACCACACAATCCCTTGTTTTAAAGATGATCTCCCCCCACCACACACACAAAAAAAAGGGACTTTGGAAAACGTTATGGGAAAAGGAAAAATTATGCTGGTTGCCAGCATTTTCTCCTTTTCCCACATTGCTTTGTACCCTCTCAAAGACATTTCCACTTTATGGAAAGAAAGGATCTTATCACAAAAACTGAGAGAATACTCTGTTGAATTTCTTGAGATCTGTAAGTTGGATTTCTTGGAGAATTTTCTAATGTACAAAAGAATGATCCTTTTTAATCATCATTTTCCTTCTCGATAGAGTGTTGGGTAAACAGAGAATGTGAGAGAGAGATTTGTCTAAAAATATTTTGGACAGGGTTCAGTACTTCAGAATTTGTTCCTTTTCTATACTGTGCAAATTTAGTGCAGATAGGACACTCAAAACCTTGAGATGTGGGTTTGATCCTTACACGTAGCTCTTGGTTTTTCAGGGGCGTGGCCTTGGGCAAGACACTTCAGAGCCCTAGCCTTGTATTGATGAAATCCATGAAGTACATGAATTAGTGAGATGTCACCGTGATATGACTGGAATTATGATGATAGTGGCATAAAATACTATCCAATAAATCAACAAAGAAGACTTCAAATGCCTTTCAATAATCAGCTTTTTAAAACATTATTTGAAAAGCAGAAGTTGTTTTTAACAAGTAGTTGCTCCTTTTCCCACAGTGTTTTCCACAACGACTTTGTATTTTACAGAGATTCAGAGTTACTATCATGTTTGTAAGGTCCCATTTATCCCTTTACCATACAATCCAGAGTGTAACGATCCCAAAAAGGAAAGCTTTTCAGAAAACATGGGAAAAGGGGAAACTGTTGGTAACCAGTATTTTTTCCTGTTTCCACCATGATTTCAATTCAAGTTGAACAAGTCTCATATCTTGTATGGTAAAGAGTATATGGCTTTACATAGAACTTATTTCTGTTGTTGGAAGAGTGAAAAAAAAATCAGGAAAATGAACATGATTGACACTGTTTGTCTTTGCTGTGTTGTTGCTTGGACACCATAGGTACAGTTAAGGGGAGTATTGTGGGCTTCAATATGCAATATTACCTTTCTTCCTCACATAAACCTATATTGTGAGCAATCATTAGAATGATGTCAATGGGACAATTCTAATGAGTGCCCACAATATAGGCATTAGTGAAGAATATTTTTAGGAATTAACCTACAGAGCACTCGGGACATTAAAACAAATTTCATCTGTCAGGAAGAAGAAACCCATACATTGCCATTTTAAGGCTGTTTTTTCATGAATACTTCACAAAGTAACACACAGTGTAGAAACAAGATCATAGCTCAATTCCTTTGTCATCTGATCTTGATTTGCTTGTAAAGGCACCTGAAGTTGTGCTGAGTGCTTGAAAGATTAGTGATTTACCACTCCATAGTCTCCCCATGCTCTCTGGACCTAGGGTGTCGCTCTACTGCTCTCAGATTGCTAGCACTATATCCCACCACCCTTCACTGACTAACTGTTGTTTCTACTAACTTCTCTGTTGTAGCTGAGTTTGATTTGGATGATTTTCCCTACCCCTCTACAGAGTCACCAGAGGATCCCAGACGAGGTATGGGTGTTCACTGTTTTAGATAAGAAATATTTTCAAAGTTCTGAGGAAAACAGATTTTTACTCTAATGCATCTTTGACATGGCTTCTTGTGTATGTCAAGTGACTGTCTAATTCACTACTTACTATAAATTCAGTTAATATAGTCAATTCCCAAGCCTAACCATCTGATCGGCTGAGGCAGTGTGTCATATTACTTAGCCTTTTAGAATTTAGAATTGGAATTGACTTTAGAATGGTTGTGGATGTGGCCCAGAATTAAATGGAAAATACTACTGAATATAAAATTACTTAAAAAGAAACATTAATTTGAACATTTTGCTGTTGATTATCTGAAATATAGATTTGCTATTTAGGATAAAATTCCTCATGTAACAAGATGACATTTTCTTTTACCTAAGCTGTTTATACTGTCAATCATGTATTGAGATTTGATTTATTCAGAATCAATAAATCTCCAGTTTAGTAAGCGATAAAGATAAATGCTTCCAAGAGAACAAAACAGTCTTGGACCAAAGGTTTTGTGAAACCTGAATACTGACCCTGGTTAATACAGGATTTTAACCAGGGACCTATGAGACAACGACTTCTTTTTGTTCTTTACTTAAATGCTAACCCTGTCTTCACAGCCGTACAGAATTTTAAAAAATAACTTAACTTGTACAGGTTAAATATTGAAATAATTTTATTTTTAGTGATGGTGCATCGTTAAGATAGAGGATATTGGGGGGGGGGGGGGAGTGACAGATCAAAATTTATTTCATCAAGTGAACACCATCGGTACCAACAGTAATATTACCAGTGGTGTTCACTTGATGAAATGAATTTCTATCTTTCACCGAAAGAAAAAAAACAAAATATTCTATTTATTTCATGCTTCTAACCCCTATTTTGTTTGAACTGTCATCAAAATCTAGTACAGATATTTTCGGTAATTCCTTGTGGTGTACCCCCTCACATAGCTACGCATTACAATATTACGTAAAGCGTGAGAAATACAGAGTAAAATATGTCATATTCCCCCCCCTGGTTGAATGGCACGTGCCATTTACCTTAGTGTGCAGGAACTATTGTTTCCGCCTTCAATTTAAGATTTAGAAGATATGAAATTGGTATTTTCGCTGGTTGTTACCATGAAATATCAAACTGTAGTCCACCATTATTTCTCAATAAACTACAGAAAAGCATGAAAAAATAAACACTTATTCATGTACAGAGTTTTCAGGACTCATCTGTTGCTTAGTATTCAAGATGGGTAGAACCTATAGGGGCTTTGAATTTATTTTTAGAGCAAACTTCTTTTTACCTGTAAGTCCAGTCTTTGGCACCACTTTTAGCAATTAGAGAGTTATGGTTTAATTTTATGTTTACAATGAAAACTTTGCACATTTAGGATTCTTGGTGAAACAGAGTGATAGATAACTAGTGAAGGGACACAAAATTGCTTTTTTTGGAGAGGGTATATCACCATCAGACTCAACTATGAAGCAATTTAGGGTCTGTGATGATAATTTTAATTACAGATGACTGGTTGTTGAAGCAGATATAGAGTGAACTAAATCCCACATGCCTATCAAGATGGCTTTTTGTTTTGAGCTTTACTGGTCTTTGTACCTAAGGACAAAATTTTGAATTTGAGAGAGCACTTGCAGCTGACAGGTTGAATATGGCTCAAATGATTCGATTTGTCTTTGATAAGAAAGAGAAAACATTGTGGACAAAGAAAATTCTGGTAATCAGTATATCTCCTTTTCCCACAATATTTTCAAAAGCCTTCAATATCAGGTTTGTAGGATTCTCTGGTAAAGGGTTAATACAGGATTGACTGCCATGAAAAATATTAAGAGAGCATGATGGAATATTTATCCAACTGGGCCTTTTCATGGCACAAATAAGTACATGTTTAGTTGTCTGTAGAAATTAATGCTGAATTTTTTCCTCATTTTTGAATTAATGTTTTTGTATATTTATCAATTTTTGGTATCTATTTTCAGGTAAGGAAGAGGAGTCCCCAATACCACTAAAGGCAACACTTGCTAGATCTGCAACACGAAGAAACAACAGAAAAGTACCACCAATATCGGGCTCCGATAAATATGGCAGTAATCGTGATGATGATGTGGACAGTGCATACCCAGCCTCGCTGGATAGCACCCTTGAGAGAGAGTCACACATGGAGGTCAGTATTGGACTCACTATATGAATTTTTGGAATGGAAGTAAATGAAATGCATTCTATTAGCCCTTAACTCTTTACCACATGACAACATTTTAGACTAGTCCAATTTCAAAGCATTTTCAGACGCCAAATTCAGCTTTGGAACAAACAGGTTTAAGCTCTCTGATAGAGCAGAAAACATTGTGGAAAAAGGAGAAAATGCTGGTTACCAGCATTTTCTTCTTTTCCCACAATGTTTTCAAAAGCCTTCTTTCCTAGGGTCGTGAAAATCCTGGATTGTTTGGTAAAGAGTTAAAGCGCCAAATAAACCATTCTAGAATAAAATCAATATAATTGCAAATTCGTGGCTACCTTTTGCCTGTACTGTTTTAACATAGTGGACAGTGTAGATCAAAGATCAGGCTGCACATTTTGTGCAGCCTGATCTTGATCTACACTGGCCACAAAGGCAACTATATTAGTGAAAGGTGCTTTAAGGGTTAGTCAGTAAAAAAAGGCTAAATAACAGCAAATTCAAGACCAGGTGTAGGCTAGAAATCCCTGTAAATATTTGACAGTTTAAATCCAAGATCAGACTGAATATGGCATACAGTCTGATCTTGATCATCATCAACATTGTCAGCAAAAGCACCTAGTGTTGTCCCTACATCATACATTGTTAGACCGTAGCATGACAAAGTAGCTGTTGTTAGAGCTTATGGTGTTAAGTTTGTATGTTAAATGCACAACCATAATGTTGTCAATATTTAATGTCTCAACCACTCGCATTCAGCAACATGTGCATACGGCATTGTGACTAGTCTATGAACATAATGAAAATTTCGCTAGTTTACAAGGAAGTATATTTAGGTAAATTTCTACATATCAAACAAAGATGACATTTGAAAACCTTGTGGCAAATAGAGATTATTGCTAGAAATGACCAGGGTCTTGTTTTGCTGCAGTGTTTTCTTGACTCATTCTATTTTGTATTGTTTTCAATACTTTCTTATAGACAGCAAGTTTCTAAGTTTACTTTCGTAAGCTATCTTAATACATGTGTAGGAATGTCTGAATATAGTGTATAAAGATAAGCCCAGAGTCAAATGCTGGTTCTAGGTAGGATAGGGACCATTGATATGTGAACGGTTGCTGTTAGATAATAGATATAATGCTGAAGCAATGTAAAACTCAAACATAATAAAGAAAGTAATTGTGCTGATATAAAGCAGAGAAAAATTAAGGATAGGAAAATGTCTGGGGAAGATATTCAAAACATTGTAGGAAGTGAGCAATTGCTTGTTGTTGCTCTTTTTTCGTCATTTTTTTTTTCTAAAACTTTCGACTGCAAGGGATGTGTAAGCACATATTTCAAGATGATCTGTTAATTCCATCTCACTGTTTTATTGAATACTATATCAGATTCCTAGTGTAGATGATATTATAGGTTGCACATTATGGTACCATGTACAAGCCCATGTTTTGACGGTATAGTGGAAGAAATAGGTAATTTTGTACAATGCATTACCATTTGATGATAATGATTTCATTTGGCTATCAATGTCATGTTTTGAGACCCTAAAGTGTTGTGCTCTGTGGTTCATAGATCTGTTCTAGTTTCTCCTCAGAGCACTAAGTTAACTAAGTGAACAATTTCATTCAGGAAACATGAAAAATATTATTAAAGGAATTTCAAGTCTCATTTTGCTAGAATGTGTTGTAAAGTAGCATGCAGTGTGCATTCAAGATAGGACTGCATGTTCTGTGTGGTCTGTTCTAGATGCACGCTTTTAACCTACAAATGGAACTTGAGTAGTAGTTCATAGCACTCTGCAAATTGATATGAAATACAACTGAAAGCTTTAATTCATAACTGTGTATTAATTCCTAGAATTTTAGAAAAAGTGGGCTTGTGATGGGACTTAAGAGTTAGTTTGATTCTATAGGATTAGTGTAGTGAACATGCATCCTCTAGCTTTTCGCTTACCTGGTCCCATTTTATAAATCTACCCTTGTATTTAATCTGCAGAAAATGGATTCCCTTAAAGGAATTAGGTCCCAAGAAAAGGTTTGTAGTGTTGCCTTAGAAACCATTTCTGTTTACCTATAACTGACAACAGCAATACATTTTAACTCATCATGTCTGGTTCTGCCAAGAGTGAATCTAAAATTTTATTATGGTATGCGAATGATATCTGTTACAAGATCCTGGATTATATCCGAACCATTCTAAATATTTTGTGATAATAAAATTTCAAGACAAAACATTTGATTGGTTGAGATGTTCTGGTAAATGGTGAACGTTAGTTATGCATAGGGGATGTGGAGAGGAGGCAGAGCTGCAGGTAGACATGTATCTGATATTGCTGTTTGTCAACTTTTGAATAACATACTACTTAAATGTTGATGTTTTTTCTAGAATTAATGCATGGAGTAATTTGATTTTTCTCTCAAATTTTAACTTGTAACCATTTTCCATACACTTTTTAGCTCACCTTAGCACAACGTGCTAAAGGTGAGCTATTGTGATCGCCCTATGTCCGGCGTCAGGCGTCCGTCGTCCGTCAACAATTTCTTTAAACATCTTCTCCTAAACCACTGGGCCAATCTTGATGAAACTTGGCAGGGATGTTCCTTGGGTAAAGCTCTACCAAAATTGTTCAAAGAATTGAATTCCACCCACAACTCTGGTTGCCATGGCAACAAAAAGGAAAAAAAAGCAAAATCTTTGAAAATCTTCTTCTCTGAAACTAGAAGGCGCAGAGCTTTGATATTTGGTATGTAGCATCTCCTAGTGGACCTCTACCAAGTTTGTTCATTTGATGCCCCTGGGGTCAAAACTGGCCCCGCCCCAGGGGTCACAAGTTTGATCATAGTCACAAAGAAGGAAAACTTTAAAAATCTTCTTCTCTAAAACTTGAAGGCGTAGAGCTTTGATATTTGGCATGTAGCATCTCCTAGTGGACCTCTACCAAGTTTGTTCATATGATGCCCCTGGGGTCAAAACTGGTCCCGCCCCGGGGGTCACACGTTTGAGCATAGTAACAAAGAAGGAAAACTTTAAAAAACTTCTCTGAAACTTGAAGGTGTAGAGCTTTGATATTTGGCATGTCGCATCTCCTAGTGGACCTCTACCAAGTTTGTTCATATGATGCCCCAGGGGTCAAAACTGGCCTCGCCACTGGGGTCACAATTTCCAACATAGGAACAAAGAAGGAAAACTTTAAAATTCTTCTTCTCTAAAACTAGAAGGCATAGAGCTTTGATATTTGGCATGTCGCATCTCCTAGTGGACCTCTACCAAGTTTGTTCATATCATGCCCTTGGGGTCAAAACTGGCCCTGCCCGGGGAGTCACAAGTTCGAACATAGGAACAAAGAGGGGAAACTTTGAAAATCATCTTCTCTAAAACTGGAAGGTGTAGAGCTTTGATATTTGGTATGTAGCATTGCCTAGTGGACCTCTACCAAGTTTGTTCATATGATGCCCCTGGGGTCAAAACTGGCCCCGCCCCGGGGGTCACAAGTTTGAGCATAGTAACAAAGAAGGAAAACTTTAAAAATCTTCTTCTCGGAAACTTGAAGGTGTAGAGCTTTGATATTTGGCATGTAGCATCTACTAGTGGACCTCTACCAAGTTTGTTCATATGATGCCCCTGGGGTCAAAACTGGTCCCGCCCCGGGGGTCACAAGTTTGAGCATAGTAACAAAGAAGGAAAACTTTAAGAATCATCTTCTCTAAAACTAGAAGGCATAGAGCTTTGATATTTGGCATGAAGCATCTCCTAGTGGACCTCTACCAAATTGTTCATATGATGCCCTTGGGGTCAAAACTGGCCCTGCCCTGCGGGGGGGGGGGGGGCGGCGGGGGGTGTGTGTGTGTCACAAGTTCGAACATAGGAACAAAGAGGGAAAACTTAAGAGAACAAATTCTCTGAAACTGGAAGGCGTAGAGCTTTGATATTTGGTATGTAGCATCGCCTAGTGGACCTCTACCAAGTTTGTTCATATGATGCCCCTGGGGTAAAAACTGGCCCTGCCCCGGGGGTCACAATTTCCAACATAGGAAAAAAGAAGGAAAACTTTAAAAATCTTCTTCTCTGAAACAGGAAGGCATGGAGCTTTGATATTTGGTATGTAGCATCTTCTAATGGATCTCTACCAAGTTTGCACATATGATGCCCTTGGGGCAAAAGTTGGCCCTGCCCCGGGGGTCACAAGTTCGAACATAGGAACAGAGAAGGAAAACTTTAAGAATCATCTTCTCTGAAACTGGAAGGCGTAGAGCTTTGATATTTGGTATGTAGCATCGCCTAGTAGACCTCTACTAAGTTCGTTCATATGATGCCCCTGGGGTCAAAATTGGCCCTGCCCCGGGGGTCACAAGTTCAAACATAGGAACAAAGAAGGAAAACTTTAATTTTTTTTTTTCCTTAAATGGGAAGGTATAGAGCTTTGATATTTGATATGTAGCATCTCCTAGTGGACTTCTGCCAAGTTTGTTCCAAGGATGCTGCTTGGGTCAAAACTGGCCCAGCCCCTGGGGTCACAAGTTCGAACATAGGAACAAAGAAGGAAAACTTTAAAATTCTTCTTTTCTGAAACTGAAAGGTGTGGAGCTTTGATATTTGGTATGTTGCATCTCAGAGTGGACCTCTACCAAGTTTGTTCATATGATGCCCCTGGCTCAAATGACCTGAAATTTGGCCAGAATGTTTGTCTTGATGAAATACCAGATGAGTTTGGATTTGGGTCACCTGGAACCATAAACTAGGTCACTAGGTCAAAATAAAGAAATACCTTGTGGGCACTCTAGAGGCCACTTTCTTTGCTTAATTGCCTTAAAAATTGGTCAGAATGTTTGTCTTTGTAAAATCTCACATGAGTCTGAATTTGGGCCAACTGGGGTCATAAACTAGGTCACTTAGTCAAATTAAAGAAATAGCTAGTGGGCACTCTAGAGGCCACATTTATTATTCATTTGATTTGAAAATTGGTTAAAATGTTTCTTTTGATATAGTAAAAGACCAGTTCAAATTTGGGTCACCGGGGGTCATAATCTAGGTCACTAGGTCAAATTAAAGAAATATCTATAGGGCACTCGAGGCCACATTTTTTGCTCAATTGACTTGAAAATTGGTCAGAATGTTTGTCTTCATGAAATATGAGTTTGAAATTTGGTCACCTGCGGTCAAAAACTAGGTCACATGGTCAAATTAAAGAAAAACCTTTAAGGCACTCTACTAAGGTGAGTGACCCAGGGGCATCATGGCCCTCTTGTTCTTGTTGAAAATTTTGCATAACCTGAAACAATAGCTGGGTTTTGCAACCTTGGAAAAACAGCTGTTTTAAATAGCTCTCTTGGTGTGTAGTTTAAAATATAACCAGTGTTCTTCCTGCTTGAAAAAATGAAGATGAAAGTTATAGTTTCTTTTGTATGTGAAAGTTTTTCTAACTGTAAACTTGAAAATATTCAGAAGAAGAAAGAAAACATCTGAGCAGATGCTGATAAGGTCTGGAAGAAGAGGATGTAAAAGCATTGTGGTAAATGGGGAATTCGGTCATGATGAACCAATGCATTTTTCATAGAGTTTCAAATGCCAACACATACTTGTGCAGTGGAGGCTTTTCAGAAAAACAGAAATGATACAGAGCAATGTCATTAATTTGTCAATATGTCACATTGTCTACCAGATTATATGATGTCATTCAGTGGATGTTTCGAAGTTACTGATGTTGGCTCTCTTTACATAGACCTTTCTATTCACTGTGATCACTTGAATTCCTGCCCATTATAATCAGTGCTCTTTTAACCCTTGCAGCATGAAGAGAATGCAACCAACATTTTTTATTTTGTGAGAATCCCACAAGCTGCAATATCCAAATTGGCTTGGCTAGAATATCTTGCAAGTTAGTGGACAATGTCAACGCAAAATCAGACGTAATGTTCTGTTCAGTCATCTTTTTATCTTCAGTGCCTGCAAAAGCAGCTAAAGGGTTTGCCTGGCATGCCAGGGTTTAATCCTATTTTAATATCACTAACTTTTTATCACTAACTTTGACCCCTAACTTAATTTCTTTAACTATGTTAACAGTTAAACAATTTCACATAGTGTCGCTTCCGATAAAATGGTTGAATCATTCGTTTGAGAGAGGCAGTGCCTTTCCTGAACAAAGACAGAGTTATGGGCCCATGTCAGAAACTTTTTTCATGGAATTTTTTAACATATACAAAGTAAGATAACCTACTTCAGGACTATTGATTTATGTATGGCTTTGTAGCTTTCTAAAAGGGTTTTTAACATTTTTTATTATTCTTTATTCATTGTTGTTTTTTGTGAATTTTAAAATTTTGGATTATTTTTGTAGACATTTAATCATTGTTTTCAGTATTTTGCTTTGATATTGTACGACTTTTCCATATGTTTCAATAAAAAAATGTTGACTTTGATGATGATTATATGTATTAAAACTGTGAATAACATAAATGAGAGAATTCATGAAAAGTTTAATGGAATATCTAACAATTTAGCTGTAAGGTCTTTTCCTTGGAGTGCAGAGTCTGTTTATAAAACGGCTTATTTTCTTGAAAAGACCATCAGATGCCACCCATGCATTAATATGGCTGATTCAAGATCTTTGCTCATGTGGGTTCATTTTTGTTTCTGTCTTGTTTCTTTTTGTCATTGGCTTCAATAGTAGAAACGATTTCGCAGTTAATTCCAAAGAAGAGTCTGTCTGATTGTCTTTTTGTCTGTCGCTGTCTGTCTGGTGGTCAGTTGGTCGGTCTGTCAGTCAGTTTATCAATTCAGACAATAATAACTTGTTTGACCAAGGTTATTCTCTACCTCACAATGAAATGTTAGACTTGTCCAAGTTGAAAGTGTTTGCAGACAACAAATAAAATGTGGTTCTAATGATAGGATCTGTCAGTGAAAGGATAGAAAATGTTGTGGAAAAAGGAGACAAGTTTGAGTTTGGTCAGTACCTTTGTCTCCTTTTCCCACAGTGTTTTCAAAAGCCATCTTGTTCCGTTTTTCCAGAATTTTTGTCATTTTCCCACAATATTTTGAGCATCTTGTTGTGTAGCAGTCAGTCATGCACAGGCATGAAACATAAAGCGTACAAGTTACTGTTTTTGAAGTCAATAGGTCATAGTGAAGGTCTCTTTGACCTTCAGCATACTAATCTGTGTCTGGATATGTATTAGAAACTGGTTTGATGAAAGGTCTTCAAGCTTTGCACAGACATTTACCATTAAGCTTAGATGATAAAAATTGATTTTGAGGTCAAAGATCAAGGTCATCAAAGATCATGGTTATAGTAACGTATAACATACTAAATCTAATCTGCATAAAAAATAAACACAGGGTTGACTAAGGTTTTTCGAACTTGGTATAGATGTTTACTAAGAAGCTTAGATAATTTTCAAGTAAAAAGATATAGAAAGTCAAGGTCATGGTGAGGTTTTTGTCTTTTTGTGAGGTTGATCCAGAAGTCATGGCTATTACAGTGGTAGGACAGAATGTAAGTTTTACTCCCTTTACCAAACAATCCCATGTTTTAACGACTCTGAGAATGAAGCCTTTTAAAAAAGTTGTGGGGAAAGAAGAAAATGCTGGTAACCAGAATTTTCTCCTTTTCTCACATTTCAGAAAACTTCTTCTCATTTGCATTTATTTTGAATTTGTAGTCAGCAGATACCTTGAATTTGGCAGAGTCTAAAATTTGTTGTGTAGGAAAGGGACAGGGGTAAAAAAAGGTAGTTTTGTAATGAGGAAATGGGTTAATTTTATGACATAAGGAGAGGTTAGGAAAGAAATCGGTCACTTGTACAGTACATTGTTTATGCCCTTAGCAGTTTCCCTTTCTGTCAATAATATTGGCTAAAACAATATCCTGTCTCCCTTTTTTAAGACACAATTAATGGATGGAAACTTGATACCATTTTGTCCATAGATTGCATTCGTTGACAGCTTCAGACTATCCTTAATCCGACCCTGAGGTAGAGGGCTTTTGAAAACAGAGTGGGAAACGGGTAACCAGCATTTTCTCCCTTTCCCACATTTTTTCAGACCTGTAAAAGACTATTTCTTTTATTTGACCCACACTTAATTTGTCATCCAGAAATGCTTTCAATATGTATAAGTCTAAAGTTGTGTCGTCTGGTAAAGTAATATACCCTTTACCAAACCAGTGTTTTTGCAACCCTGAGACTGAAGGATTTTGGAAACAGTTTAGGAAATGGAGAAAAGGCTGGTTGTATACATGTATCTCCTGTTTGCAAAGTTCTGTTTTACCATTTTATTTTAGCCACATTTTATTTATTGCCTGGAAGTACATTTCAATTTGGATACATATTTTAGGCTCCTGCAATAGACAGCATGTGTAAATACTGTGGGAAAAATAGCTATTGCTTGTTACAAGCTTTTGTTTCTTTTTCCAAAATTGTTTCCAAGTACTAATACTTGTATTTTCTTTCCTAGAAATATCTTCTCTTATATGTGATCTTAACTACTTCTGCTTTGTTTTTGATTGGCTAGCTGATACAACTTGTCGAATTTAATACATGTATTAGGGGTCCTTTGTGGTTCATTGTTATAGGTTTAGCATTCTTAACCTGGGTCCGTATTCACCAACCATTCTTAAGAATATTCTTAGTGTTTATGCCTGAGATTTTCTGAATTTGAAAGTAACACAATTTCTGATTGGCTAAACCATATGGTTTAGCTAAACCATATGGTTTAGCCAATCAGAACTTGTGTTACTTTCAAATTTAGAAAATTGTGGAGAGTACAACAAAGTATGTTCTTAGGAATGGTTGGTGAATACAGACCTTAAAGGCCCGGAGTTGGACCCCAAACTTGTGTCCTTGAGTATGACATTTCATAGCTGTAGCCTAGTACAAGTGAAACCCAGGACGTACATGAATAAGAAAACTGTAGCCATGATATGACTGAAAGCTGCATAAAACACCATTTAATCAGTCTCTCAAATAATACATGCATTGTTGTGTACATGTAAGTTACCATATTTCAGTTTTGTTCGTGTAATTTTAAGCCCTGACAGCCTATGATAATCAGAAATGAAAAAAAGGTTAAGTCTTTGAAATTCAGTGTAAATATTTGAGAGAATTTAAAAGGTTATGATTACAGTCATGACTACATAGATCTTTGTTTGGCTTTCCATTTTAAACCCCCGCCCCCACCTTCTTGCCCAAAATGATTATGCTCATGATACACCATAAACATTTTTGGTGTTGTAACCCTGTAGCATGTCAGTCAATGTACTGGATATTTTCTGGCTGTCAAAATGACATTTCAGAGCTATTAATTTTGACTGGAGTGTCTAAAATACAAATTTTACTGTGTATTTTCTATGTAACACACCATCTCATTGTAATTTCCACTTTTTACAAATGTACGTAAGGCCTTCCTCAGTGCCCCTAGTTTATGGTAACTCTTGTTGTTGTGCAAAGTATAAGACATGAACAATCTCAGTCATAGTATAATGCCAATATTTGAACATCAAAGGGTCCTTCGTAAAAATATTTCACAAAGAAGCAGACAGTGTAGATCAAAGATTAGACTGCAAGTTCTATGCAATCTGATCTTGATCTACACAAGAGATTGCATCACAGTTCAGAGCCACAAGGGTTAAGTCAGAGACAGGTGGCACATGTGTCATAAAAAAAAAAAGTTTTTCCAGAAATTTGAAATGAAAATTAATAAACTGACAATTTTTTTGTAGATTGCCAATCTAGAGTTTTTGGTTTGGCTGTTCAGAATTATAGAGAACAAAGAAATGAAAAACGTTAAGAAAAATTTGGATGCATTATTTAGGAAGTCAAGAAACCATGTTGTCAAATACAGAAATTGATCAGTTTTATGATGTTCTAGCCCTGTACCAAACCACAAAAAAAGTCAGACTTGTCCATACTGAAGTTTTTACCAAATACCAGAATTTTAGACTAGTCCAAATAGAAAGCATTTGAAGAGAACAAATCCAAATAGGAAGCATTTGCAGAGAACAAATTTAGAGTGGCACTAAGGATGGGACTTTTATTAAAATAGTAAAAACATTTTTGAGAAAAAGGAGAAAATGCTGCTTACCAGCATTTTCTCCTTTTCCCACAATGTTTTTAAAAGCTGTCTTGCTCAAGGTTGTTTAAACTTGGGATTGTGTGGTGAAGTGCTTGAAGCATTTTCAGATGAAAAATCATTGGTATCATTAAATGATGGAATAAGTCTTTGAAAGGGTAAAGCCTCCCTAGTCAAGGTCATTAACCCTTTACCACACAATCCCGACTTTTAACTGCCCTCTGGAAAAAGCCTTTTGAAAACATTGTGGGAAAAGGAGAAAATGCTGGTAACCAGCATTTTCTCCTTTACCACAATGTTTTCTACCCTTCCCAACACAAATTTCAATTTTTGTGTCACATTTCTTTTGTCGTCTGCAAATGCATTGAATTTGGACTAGTCTAAAATTTTGTCGTTTGGTAAAGAGTTAAATCTTTAACATACCACAAAATTTTATACTCTTCCAAATTGAAAGCAATTGCAGACGACAAATCAAATGATTTCTGTCTTTGACAGGGTAGAAACATTGTTGGAAAAGGAGAAAATGCTGGTAACATCTCCTTTTCCCATAATGTTTTCAAAAGCCTTCTCTTTCAGGGTCGTTAAAACTCGCGAGAAAGAAAGTTTACCTCAACCAGGTATCAGACTTGCAACCACCAGATCATGAGTCAGATATGCTAACCACTGAGCTACCCGGGCAGGCCAAGGTCATTAAAATACAAGATTGTATGTCAAAGGGTTAAAAAGAAAAGTCGGTTTGAGGAAAGGGATTTATGAGATTTTAATTTAGTTCATTTTTGGATAGACTAAATTTTTCACTCTATTATGGGATCAATTGATTTGTGAAGAAATTAACTTTATTTCAAAGGTCCCGTTATGTGTCTCCCTTTTTCAATAGTCTTCCATTTCAAAATTCTGAAACTATGTTTTGTCGATTTATATATAGAGGGTTTGTTATCGCCTCCATGGTGCAAATTTGGTGAACTCTTTTCCACACAATCCCAAGTTTTAACTTTGTACCAAACGACAAACTGGTCAGTATTGAAAGCAAGTGCGGATGACAAATCAAACGCGACTCAAAATGTGAATTTTTTTTTTTGAAGGGTAGAAAACGTTGTGAGGACAGGAGAAAATGCTGGTTATCAGCATATTCTCCTTTTCCCATAATGTTTTCCAAGATTTTTTTTGCTCAAGGTCATTAAAGTTCAGGATTGTATGGTAAAGTATTAATAACTCTGAGGAAATAGCCTCTTGAAAATCTTGTGGGAAAAGGAGAAAATGCTGATAACCATCATTTCCTATTTTTCCCCACAAGGTTTTCTACACTCTCAGACAATTTTAAATTTGTCTTCTGCACGTGCTTTCAGTTTTGACAAGTCCAAAATTTTATTGTTTGGTAAAGAGTTCAAAACTCTCCCACTGTTCAAATACAGTAAGTCAGTACTTAAATATGTTTGACCCATAGAGGACTGAGGTCATAGAGGACTGAATTAATGAAATGGACGTGCTCAGTTTCGAAAAACAGCCGTAACATTATTATTTCAAGGTTATTTTAGCCAGAGTCTGTATCAAAATAGAGGACAGTATAGATCGAAGGACAGGCTGAGCTTTTGTGCAGTCTGATGTTGATCTACGTAGTTTGCAAAACCAACTTATGCAGGCTCCAAGTGCTTCAGGGTTAAAAGGGAAAGCCTACCAGCATTTTCTCTTTTCTCACTAAGCCTTTTTCCTTATAGTTAATAAAATATGGTGTTGCATAATAAACTGCTAGTTCTCTGTTTTATTCCTTTATTTGTTGCTAAAATATTTTGTGTATTGTATTTTGTGTATTGTATTGTTTATCCTACCAATGTGGTTTTGACTTTTTGACTCACAAAATAAAAGTAATGAATAGAATAAATCCTTTTATCCCCGCAAACAAAACATTTCAGCTGTATTCTGGAATCACATGTTAGGTTGGTTTGTTGGTCATGAGGAATGTCTGTTAGTTATTTAGTTAGTCATGAGGTCTGTCCATCTATCGGTGGGTCAAGATTTTCACAATATATACTTTCAATAAACTCTTCAAAATTAAAGAGATTGACAAAAAAGGATAGAAGCTTTGCAAGACCAGCTCTTGAGGCACCTATGATAAAGCTTAATTCTTTACCACACGACAAAATTTTAGACTGGTCTGAATTGTAAGCACTTGCAGATGATATAATGAATGTGGCAAAAATAATAGGATGTGTCTGTGAAAGGTTAGAAAACATTGTGGGAAAAGAAGAAAATGCTGGTTACCAGCATTTTCTTCTTTTCCCACAATGTTTTCAAAAGCCTTCTTCCATGGGGTTGTCAAAAGTAGGATTGTGTGGTAAAAGGTTAACGGAGCTAGGTATCTGCCCCTGAACATTGGATTTTTAAGTTGAGTTCTAACACCTTCTCTCATCTGCAAAAGCATTTCGTCTAGGTATTGAGTGACCTTCTGTGGGAGGTTTGTTTGACCTATGCCATAGCCTTATGCAAGATGGTAAATCTAAGACTTTGCCAGAAAAGGAAAGACGACAGTGTTGATGCAGATTACAGATTTTAGGACTCTTATAGTTTACATTAATTTTGTATGATTGGTAAATGTCCCAAAAATTTTATCAATTATCTAGAGTTTCTAAGATGTTTAACACAAAGTGAAAAAACAACCCATGGGTCATAATGATTGATAGATTTTTGTTCAGGTAAATGGTTTGTCATCAGTTGTTTTGTTCTTTTTAAGTGTTTTCATTCCAAAGAATGGCTTCTATTTCCCTGCATTTGACAGCCTTTTTGAGAATTCACTGGTGTGAGGAACAGTTACTAAACCTATTATCATAAGCTACAGAATTTTTCACATGACCTCAGTTGACTTACAAAACAAATTTTTGGAAAGTGAGCAATAAATGTTGCTTTTAGCAAGCAGTTGCCACTTTTCAAAAACAAAAAAAGATTGTGTTCCATTCCTAAATGTGTTTTAACTCTTTACCACATGAAAATATTTTGGGCTCATCCAAATTGAAAGCTTTTGCAGATAGAAAGTGTCTCAGATGAATGAAGTTGTCTCTGAAAGGGTAGAAAACATTGTGGGAAATGGAGAAAATGCTGTTTACCAGCATTTTCTCCTTTTTTCAACATTGTTTTTAAAAGCTTTGTCCTTCAGGGTCGTTAAAACTCGGGATTGTGTGGTAAAGGGTTAACCACATTTATTTTTTATCTGCAAAAGCACTCAATTTGGATAAGTATGAAATTTTGCCTCTTGGTAAAGAGTTATGGGTGTCACACTTTCGAGCTATGTCCTCAGTGTCCCTGGAGAAGAAAACCTTGTTTCCCTGTAAATATTCATTCTTTTTTCTACTTGTTTTTCCTTTTTAACTCTTGACCACACGACAAAATTTTACACTTGTCCAAATTGAAAGCATTTGCAGATGACAAATTAGAAATGGCTTATATGGTGAGATATGTCTGTAAAAGGACAGAAAAGTTTGTGGGAAAAGGAGAAAATGCTAGTTACCAGCATTTTTTCCTTTTCCCATAATGTTTTCAAAAGGCCTCTTTCTCAAGGTCCTTAAAAACTCGGAATTGTTTGGTAAAGGGTTAGCCTTTGACCAGACAACAAAATTCAAACTTTTCTGAAAAGGAAGGCTTTGCAGAAGACAATGTGAATCTGGCTGAAATGATCTGATTTGTTCTTGAAAAGGTTGAAAAGATTGTTTAACTCCATACCAAATGACAAAATTTTAGACTGGTCTGATTTGAAAGCCCTTGCAGACAACAAAATAAGTATGGCACAAGTGACAAGATTTGTATCAGATAGACTAGAAACCATTGTGGGTAAAGGAGAAAATGCTGGTTACCAGCATTTTCTCCTTTTCCCACAATGTTTTCAAAAGGCCTCTTTCTCAGGGTTGTTAAAACCCGGGATTGTGTCATAAAGGGTTAACTTTTTACCCCACAACTAAAATTAAGACTGGTCCAAATTGAAAGCAATTGCAGACAAGAATTTGAATATAGTTCAAAAGATGGAAACTGTCTTTGATAGGGTAGAAAACATTGTGGGAAAAGGATAAAATGCTGATTACCAGCATTTTCTCCTTTTCCCACAATGTTTTCAAAAGGCTTCTTCCACAGGTCCATTAACACTCGGGATTATGTGGTGAAATGATAAAGAGGAAAAAAGGCTTGTTATCCTCATTTTCTCCTTTTCACGCAGTGTTTTCAAAAGCCTCTGTAATCATAGTCCTTAAAACTTGGGATAGCTTGGTGAAAGGTTCAGAGCCTTTACGTGATTTTGTAGTAGACGATTGATTTGAGGAAACGAAGATTGGAATTCTAAAATTGAAAAAAAGAGAGAGAGAAAAAAAAACATGATTTATTGATTTTCATGTTGTTATCTGTGATCTATTCTCTACAGATGATGAACTCTCTGATGAGCATACGGAGTAGTGCGTCCAAGAAGAAAGAAAAAATCATAGAACAACAGAGTAGTTCGTCGAGTCTGATTTCACGATCCCCCTCTCCAGACACACTAAAAGAGAGTGGAATATGGAGCAACTCGTCAAATAGGGACACAGACTCAGAATCCAGTAAGAAGAAAAAGTAAGTAATTGTTTTTTACGGGAATATTATTATTTGCATTATTATTGTTTTGTTTTGCCACTTTATCATGTCATGAACTGTACCTCCTGAAACAAAGCTGGACATGTGACTGTGAAAACATCTACGTAAAATAGGGAAAACTCTTTACCAAACAACAAAATTTTAGACTGGTCCAAATTGAAAGCATCTGCAGACGACAAATTAAAGGTGGATCAAATTACGAAATTTGTCCTTGATAGAGTAGAAAACGTGGGAAAAGGAGTAAATGCTGGTTACCAGCATTTTCTCCCTTTCCCACAATGTTTTCAAAAGATTTATTCTTCAGGGTTGTTAAAGGTCGGGATTGTGTGGTAAAGGGTTAAGGTGAAACACATGGGAAAATTTTGTGGCAGGAGCTATCTCATCACAAGCAGTTTTTCCTTTTGTCGCAATGGAAGGTAGATACAATAGGTTTCCCTCATTTGTCACCAAGTACTGCATTTCTAGAGCATTTCTAAGACGGAAACTCTTAGAGTGAAGACAAATAAAAAGGATAGATTTTTCTCTTTGATTGTGCAGTAGAGAAAAAAACACTTCTTTATTTTTGCCTGTTGTCTCATTTACGAACATAATTTTCAGCTCGGCTGTTTTTGAAGAGAACCAAGCCCCGTAGCTCAGTCAGTAGCGTACAGGACTTGAGAACAGGAGGTCACTGCTTCGATCCCCGGCTTGGCCAAATTCTTTCCGAGGATTGATGATAGTCATTGCGACAGGATTCATTCCTCTCTCACCGCTGACCATTATTTCGACGATGGTTATGTGGGAAAGCAGCAAGTGGCTTGGAAAGAATATTGTGCGGAGTACTGGTAAAAGAAACTCCAGGAAAGCATGGATAGGTGCACTGGCCACTGCGATATAAGTGAAATAATGTTGAAAACGGCATTAAACACCATACAATCAATCAATTTTTGAAGAGAACTTGGAGGTATTGTTGTAGCCCTGGTGTCATCTGCATCGTCGTGCGAAAACTTTGACATTAAATAATATCTCTTGTATTACTGAAGATACTTGCTTCAAACTTGGACAAAGTTTTAACTATCAAAAGGGAAACCTATACAAGAAGGGCAGGTTACCAGAGTATTTTTGACAAAGTTATGTCCGTTTTTTTGACTTGGAATTTTCACTGAAAATCAAGCAACTGCAGCTGAGTGTTGGCACCCGCATGCAGTGCTGTTGTTGTAAATAGAGTTGTGTAAAAAATTGAACCAGAAGTTAGCTTTGCAAATTTTAGTAAAATACAACTTTGATGTTTGGGAAAACTTACAAAAAGAAGAGACTTAAGTTTGTGTGAGTTTTCGGTTAACCCTTTACCAGACGACAAAATTTTAGCCTTGTCCAAATTGAAAGCATTTGCAGACGACAATTTCATTGTGGCTCAAATGGTGCAATTTTTCTTTGATAGGGTAGAAAACATTGTGGGAAAAGGAGAAAATGCTGGTTACCAGCATTTTCTCCTTTTCCCACAATGTTTTCAAAAGGTTTCTTTCCCAGGAGCGTCAAAAGGAGTCATTGTGCGGTAAAGGGTTAAAATAGTTCAAAGGTCTAGAGTTGCATCCAGTAGTGTAAAGGTTAACTCTTTACCACAAATAAAAATTGTCTAAGTCCAAATCGAAGGCATTTGCAGACAACAAATTGAATGTAGGTGAAGCAATAGTATGTTTCTTCTCACAGATAGAAAACATTTTGGGAAAAGG
Source organism: Tridacna gigas (assembly GCA_945859785.2). Taxonomy (NCBI): domain Eukaryota; kingdom Metazoa; phylum Mollusca; class Bivalvia; order Cardiida; family Cardiidae; genus Tridacna; species Tridacna gigas. The sequence continues at coordinate 38,555,083 of OX244029.2, forward strand.
AGAAAATGCTGGTTACCAGCATTTTCTCCTTGTCCCACAATGTTTTCAAAAGCCCTCCTCCTCAGGGCTGTTAAAACTTGGGATTGTATGGAAAAAGGTTAAGAGAATTTCATCTAGAAAGGTATTTTTATTAGAGACTGAGGAAAAAAAAGTTAATGATTACTAGCTGTAACATTATTGCATAACTTATTGCCACTGTAATTACACTTGTAGTTTAGGGTTCATTATCATAGGATCAGTGGTGATAGTCTAACTAGACAGTCTCGAAAGAGCTTCTGAAAAAGAAATCAATTGCCCAGTCACTTGAATCGTGTAGACAGTATTTAATGTTTTTTAAAAGGTTATCTTGAAAGAAATGCCCAGAAAAATCCATTTCCCAAAAGTGCATGAATTTTTAGCTCACCTGAGCACGAAGTGCTCATGGTGAGCTATTTTGATCGTGCTGTGTCCGTTGTGCGTCGTCCGTCGTCCGTTGTCAACTTTTTACCTTGTGTACGCTCTAGAGGCCACATTTTCAGTCCGATCTTCATGAAACTTTGTCAGAATGTTTGTCTTGATAAAATCTCGGACGAGTTCGAAATTGGGTCATGTGGGGTCAAAAACTAGGTCACTAGGTTAAATCTTAGAAAAACCTTGTGTACGCTCTAGAGGCCACATTTTCGGTCCGATCTTCATGAAACTTGATCAGAATGTTTGTCTTGATGAAATCTCGGACGAGTTCGAAATTGGGTCATGTGGGGTCAAAAACTAGGTCACTAGGTCAAATCTTAGAAAAACCTTGTGTACGCTCTAGAGGCCACATTTTCAGGCAGATACTTGTGAAATTTGGTCAGAATGTTTGTCTTGATAAAATCTCAGACGAGTTCGAAATTGGGTCATGTGGGGTCAAAAACTAGGTCAAATCTTAGAAAAGCCTTGTGTACGCTCTAGAGGCCACATTTTCAGTCCGATCTTCATGAAACTTGATCAGAATGTTTGTCTTGATAAAATCTCGGACGAGTTCGAAATTGGGTCACATGGGGTCAAAAACTAGGTCACTAGGTCAAATCTTAGAAAAACCTTGTGTACACTATAGAGGCCACATTTTCAGCCAGATACTAGTGAAATTTGGTCAGAATGTTTGTCTTGATAAAATCTCGGACGAGTTCGAAATTGGGTCATGTGGGGTCAAAAACTAGGTCACTGGGTCAACTTCGAAAAACCTTGTGTACGCTCTAGAGGCCACATTTTTAGTCAGATGCTTGTGAAATTTGGTCAGAATGTTTGTCTTGATAAAATCTCACATGAGTTCGAAATTGGGTCATGTGGGGTCAAAAACTAGGTCACTAGATCAAATCTTAGAAAAACCATGTGTACGCTCTAGAGGCCACATTTTCAGCCAGATACTTGTGAAACTTGGTCAGAATGTTTGTCTTGATAAAATCTCGGATGAGTTCTAAATTGGGTCTTGTGGGGTCAGAAACTAGGTCACTAGGTCAAATCTTAGAAAAACCTTGTGTACGCTCTAGAGACCACATTTTCAGTCAGATACTTGTGAAATTTGGTCAGAATGTTTGTCTTGATAAAAGCTCGGACAAGTTTGAAATTGGGTCGTGTGGGGTCAAAAACTAGGTCACTAGGTTAAATCTTAGAAAAACCTTTCATACACTATAGAGGCCACATTTTCACTCCAATACTCTTGAAAAATGGTCAGAATGTTTGTCTTGATTATATCTTGAAATAGTACGAAAATGTGCCATGTTGGGTCAAAAACTAGGTCACCAGGTCAAATCTAAGAAAAACGTTGTGTATGCACTAGAGGCCATATTTTCTGTCCAGTACTCTTGAAAGTTGGTCAGAATGTTTGCCTTGATAATATCTCTGACTAGTTTGAAAATGGGTCATGACGGGTGAAAAACTAGGTCACTAGGTCAAATCTTAGAAAAACCTTGTGTAAGCTCCAGAAGCCACATTTTCTGTCTAATACTCGTGAAAGTTGGTCAGAATGATTGTCTTGATGATATCTCAGTAGCATTTGAAAATGGGTCATGTGGGGTCAAAAACTAGGTCACCTGGTCAAATCTTAGAAAAACCATGTGTATGCTGTTGTGGCCACATTTTTTGTTCAATACTCTTTTAAAGTTGCTCAGAATGTTTGCCTTGGTAATATCTTGGATGAGTTTGAAAATAGGTCATGTTGGGTCAAAATCTAGGTCACTAGGTCAGATCTTAGAAAAACCTTGTGTACGCTGTAGAGGCCACATTTTCAGTCCAATACTCTTGAAATTTGGTAAGAATGTGTGTCCTAATGATATCTTGGACCAGTTTAAAAAATGTGTTATGTTGGCTGAAAAACTAGGTCACTAGGTGAAATCTTAGAAAAACCTAGTGTACGAATGACTCTCAGAAAGAAGCCTTTTGAAAACACACTTTGAAAGTGGGAAAATGCTGGTATCCAGCATTTTTTCCCTTTTTCACAATGTTTTCTACCCCTTTGAGAGACCAGTCCCACAGCTTGATCCACATATTATTTGTTTTATGCAGAAGGTTCAGACTGATGAGTTTAAAATTTTATTGTTTGGTAATACATATATCTCACAAGATGTTGGAAATTGGTTGTGCTTGGTCAAAAGGCTCAGGTGAGCGACTCCAGGGCCATCATGGCCCTCTTGTCTTCAATATGGACTTTCCTTGAAGTGTCATTGGTAAATCACTCCAAAATTGTACGACAACTGGAAAAACTGCCTGCTATGCCTACTACCATTACTTCTCTATCCGCCACTTTGTTTCATCAGTATTTTCAGTGGTACTTTGATGATTGCATTTATTTGTATGAAAAAAAAAAGTTTTCTACATTTGCTTTTTTTTGTTAAACAGATATTTGGTTCTTAGCTTAGAGATTCCAACATGTTTTTTTTTTCCCCCAGGATGAGAAGGGAGAAGAGTAATTCATTGTTTTCCTAGATAACAAGACCCATAAAAAAGGGATTACCTAAGACTTTGTCTAGTTAACCCTTAACCCTTTACCACACAATCCTGAGTTTTAACGACCCTGAGAAAGAAGCCTTTTCAAAACATTGTGGGAAAAGGAGAAAATTCCTGGTAACCAGCATTTTCTCCTTTTCCCACAATGTTTTCAACCCTATCAGAGACAGAAATCATCACTTGAGCTTTATTCATTTTGTCGTCTGCAAATGCTTTCAATTTGGTCTAGTCCAAAATTTTGTCGTTTGGTAGAATTAAGATGCTAAATGAATGAAATGAAACTTTCAAGCCCATAGTAAAAACCCAAATTTTTCTATTTTAAAGGTATTTTTTCAAGGAAAAATATCTCCTCAATGAACTGTGTAGATCCAAGATCAGACTGCACATTTGTGAGCAAATCCAAGATACAATACAACATTATCAGTGCTGTTAAATTTTTTATGTGACCCTTTACCACACAGTCCTGAGTTTTGACGACCCTGAAGTGGAAGGCCTTTTAAAACATTGTGGGAAAAGGAGAAAATGCTGGCAACCAGCATTTTCTCCTTTTCCCACAATGTTTTCTACCCAATTAAAAACAGAAATCATCATTTGAACCACACTTAATTTCTCATCTGCAAAATGCTTTCAGTTTGATCTAGTCCAAAATTTTATTGTTTGGTAAAGGGTTGAACATTAAGCTCACTGAAACTTTTTAGTAACAGCTTGGTTGTTACAAATTTTATATGAACATTCAATAATCATTTAAGTCAGAAATCCTGTACAGCTCAAAAGTGACCCATCTTGTCAATACAGATCGATACAAACTAGAAAATAAAAGAAACGTCAAACTTGTTAGTCTGCATCTTCGCAAACCAAGGTGGTGATCACTACATGGATCCAGGTGATTGTCACCAATTAGCTTGTGACAATGGTTTGTCTGTTGATCTCTACTTGAATTAAGAAGACATTTTCATGCTGTAGTACAGATCTGATTGGTTGTTTCAAAATAAAAAAAGATATTTGACATTAAAGATCAAAGAACATGCTGTTTGGAGTCTGATCTTGATGTACACTTTCGAAAAATACAAAATGGAGTAGGTAGAATTTGGTGTCAACGAGATTACAAAATGTTGTTGCCATCAATATTGAGGATTGCAATCACTTTGGGTGGTATCCAAGGCATGGTTAGGGCCTTTGAATAGAGATGATCAGTAATTTGTCTTGTTGTTAAGACATACAATTGACATCCTGTCACCATGAATGGAAGGTCAAAAGATAGATAATGTGATAGAACTTGCCCTTTTTAACTTGTTTCCTTGTAAACATTATTCTCTATCAACATGTGGTCATTGAAATATAAAGAAATGCTGTAACCCTAAATCCTTTGTTGGAGAAATTAACATCCAGGATGAAGGCTTTTGAAAACATTGTGGGAAAAAGAGAAAATGTTGGTAACCAACATGTTCTTCTTTTACCTCATTTCTGCTTATCCTTTCGAAGACAGATCCTTTCATTTGAACTAAATTGTCTACAGATGCTTTCTATATGGATATGTCTGAAGTTTTGTCCGCTGCAAATACTTTCAATATGGACAAGTCCTATTTTGATCTGGAGAAGAGCTATTGTTGAATGACTTAGAAAAGAGTTCATTTATCAACCCTCTACTAAACAATCTTGAGTTCAAACAACCCTGAGGTCGAGGAAGAAAGCTTTGAAAACTTTGTGGGAAAAGGAGAAAATGCTGGCAACCTGAGCATTTTCTCCTTTTTCCATAATGTTTTCAGCCCTTTCTGTGGAAAATCACATCTTATGAGCCCCAATTACTTTGTCATCTGGAATTTGGACAAGCCTAAAATTCTCTCATCTGATTGATAAAGTAAAGAGTTACCGTGTTAGCTTTCATTTGTCAATATAGTGACATTCATAAAGATTTGAAATGGACAGAAATTAATTAGATTTGTAATGGACAAAAATAAATTAAAATTTTAATTTTTTTCTTACAGTAAAAAGTTTGATTCACCGTTTGAGTCTCGACCGAAGATTCCACGGGAGTCACCATTTGAATCAAAACCGAAGCTAGCAAGGACCTCATCATTGACTAACAAGAAAAATAATGAGAATAATGCAGAGGAAATGATATTTGTGGATTATAATCCGACAAGTGGTGTTACATTCCGTGAAAATCGTAATCCTGATGTGCAAATTGTTGGTAAAGGATACAGTGACGAGAATTCTCCAACGGATTCAAAATCATTAAACAGTAAAGCAAAGGAACGAAAGCGGGTGACAAAAGGTAAGGTATTGTGCTTGTTCTCTGTTGTCGTTCTTTATTTAACACATAATTGGCCATTGGAAAGTCCAGTAATGTCATTTGTCAAAACAAAATCTAGAATATCCATGATTTGCCTGTTGATTTAACTAGAGTATTTCACAAAACAGTGGACAGGGTAGAAATGAAATCACTGTACAGTTTTTTAGCAATTTTATCTTGATCTGCACAGTGAAGGAGCATTGAAAAGTGCAGCAGGCATTCCAGTGGATGGGGATATGAGGTTTTGAATCACTGCCTTAAAAAAGTCAAGCCTCTTTTAGCCCTTTACCAAACAATCTCGTGTTTTCACGTCCCTGAGGAAGAGGCCTTTAGAAAACATTGTGGGAAAAGGAGAAAATGCTGGTAACCAGCATTTTCTCCTTTTTCCACATTGTTTTCTACCCAGTTAAAAAACCTAAAGTTCATTTGTACCACTTTTAAATTTGTCATCTGCAGATGCTTTCAATTTAGGAGGGGCTAGAATTTGTCGTTTGGGAAAGGGTTAACTCTGTACAAAGTGTTAGATTTGTCCAATTTGCAAACATTTGCAGATGACAAATATCACTAGAATGTTGGAATTTGTCCTTTAAACCTTTACCAAACGACAATAATTTAGACTGGTCCAAATTGAAAGCAGTTGCAGACGTCAAATTAAAGGTGGCTAAAATGACAAAAATTGTCCTAGATAGAGTAAAAAACATTGTGGGAAAAGGAGAAAATGCTGGTTACCAGCATTTGCTCCTTTTCCCACAATGTTTTCTGAAGGCTTCTTCCTCAGGGTCGTTAAAAGTTGGGATTGTGTGGTAAAGGGTTAAAGGGTAGAAAACAGTGTGGGAAAAGGAGAAAATGCTTTTCACCAACATTTTCACCTTTTATCACTGTTTTTAACCTGCTTCTTTCTCAAGCAGAGGATTTGCTGGTAAAAGGGTTCATAAATTTGAGACATGCTCTGTGAAAAGAGGGCTTAATGCATCTGCCAAAAGCATTGACCTAGGTCAGCCTGTCCAGTCCACACAGGCTGACCTGGGCTGATACTTTCTGCTATCGGTCAATTTTTAGCTCCACTGGCCGAAGGCCAGCGGGCTTATGTCATGGCCCGGTGTCCGTCGTGCGTCCGTCCGTCCGTTAACTTTTATTTCAAACATCTTCTTCTCTGAAACTACCCATCCAATTTTCATGAAACTTCACAGAAATGATCCTGCCATAGTCCTCTTCAGAATTTCTTGAAAGAATTTGATTCCTTCAAAAACTCTGGTTGCCATGGCAACAAAACTGAAAAATATTGGAAATCTTTAAAAAATCTTCTTGTCTGAAACCATAAGGCATAGGGCTACCAAATTTGGCATGTAGCTTTATGTAGTAGACCTCTATCATGTTTCTTGAAATTATAGCCCTGGGGTCAAAATTGGCTCTGCCCCAGGGGTCACAAGTTTACATAGGCTTATATAGAGAAAACTTTAAAAATCTTCTTGTCTGAAACCATAAGGCATAGGGCTACCAAATTTTGCATGTAGCTTTATGTAGTAGACCTCTATCATGTTTCTTGAAATTATAACCCTGGGGTCAAAATTGGCTCTGCCCCAGGGGTCACAAGTTTTACATAGGCTTATATAGAGAAAACTTTAAAAATCTTTTTGTCTGAAACCATAAGGCATAGGGCTACCAAATTTGGCATGTAGCTTTATGTAGTAGACCTCTATCATGTTTCTTGAAATTAGAGCCCTGGGATCAAAATTGGCTCTGCCCCAGGGGTCACAAGTTTTACATAGGCTTATATAGAGAAAACTTTAAAAATCTTCCTGTACCTAGCCATAAGGCCTAGAGCTACCAAATTTTGCATTTAGCTTGATCTAGTTGGGGTCTACCAAAATTGCCCAAATTATAGTCCTGGGGTCAATTTGGCCTCATGCGGGGGGGGGGGGGGGGGGTCACAAGATTTACATAGGCTTAGGTAGGGAAAACTTTTAAATCTTGGTGTACATAGCCATAAGGCTTAGGCTACCAAATTTTGCATAGTTATAGCATTATCTAGTGGACAACTACAAAGAGGGCCCAAGTTACAGCCCTAGGATCAAGTTTGGCCCTGCACCAGGGGTCACAAGTTTTACATGGGTTTATGGAGTGAAAAGTTCAGAAACCATCTTGTTACTAGCCATAAGGCCAAGAACTCCCAAATTTGGCATGTTATTCTTCTAATACACATATTCCCCATTTAGTCCGACTGTAGCCCTGGGGTCAAAGTTTTATAAGGGCTTATATAGTGAAGACTTCTCTTCATGGTTTATATTTATAAGCCAGTGGAGCGATACAGGGCCATCATGGCCCTCTTGTTGTGTATATCCGAGGATCATTCTACCACAGTATTAAGTCGGTTGTTAAAAAAAGAATCTATTACGGATCCATAATTATGTGATGGCTTGATAGGTATCGTGCATCACAATAGTGCATTAAACCCCCTTTTGCCAGAGCATGGTTCATTTGTAATTCTCATGTGCCTCATTACCTCCTATAACAAATTGGACAACATTGAACACATTTCTGTAAAACAAGGATAATCAGTATAAGTTGAGGTTTAACCCTTTACCACACAGTCCTGAGTTTTAACGACCTTGAGAAGGAAGGCTTCTGAAAAAATTGTAGATAAAAGGAGAAAATGCTGGTAACCAGCATTTACTTCTTTTCACACAGTTTTTCTGTCCTATTAATGACAAACGGAATGATTGGAAGCACATTTGGACTGTCCAAAATATTGTTGTCTGGTAAAGGGTAAATACATGGGTATGTTTAAAAACAGAGTAGGAAATTTATCATTAGAAGAGTTTTCTTCTTTTGCCATAATGTTTGTGTAGATAAGTCTCACTTCAAGAGGGAGAAAGTTGTCTGCAGGTGCTGGTAATACATAACTATGTGGTATATTACTGTGGAAATTCTAAGCTGTGTTGTTGACTTAGGTGTGAAAGCAAAATCTGCTTTACAATTGCTGATGTTTTCAACTTAAATGATGCATATTTAATCATGGTTTAGATAACAATAGCTGTTTGATATTCATAGACTGAGAATTAAAGTCCCTAAACATTTATCTAATGAAGCTCTGCTCTATAATATGTTGTAGGAATTTATTACTGTTGTTTTTTTTTTTCATTTCCCTAACATGTGTTTTTTTTTTAATGAATAACATGCAAATTGTTTTACTTGGTATATGTATTGATGAAATTATATTTAATGGTCAACCATTCGGTGGAAAGAAAAGGCCTTTTTTATAAAAAAAACATCATTATTATCTTTAGTCACCAAAAAAAGATCAACCAGATATTTTACTATATTTTGACAGTATACAAGAAGAAAAATTTTTAGACATGTACAAATGGAAAGCAGACTACAAATTGGATGTCTCAAATGACAAGATCTTTCTTTCTTTGAAAGGATAAACATACTGTGTGAAAGAGGAAAAAGTACTGGTCACCAGCATTTTCTCCTTTTCCCCACAATGTTTTCAAAAACCATCCTCAGTGGGTTAAAATTGTGGTATTGGTTGATGGAAGAAAAGTTTCAATGCAAAAATATATGTGATAAAACTGGACAAGGATTGCTTATGATGAGGAACTTCTTTGCCATAATGTCTTAAATCATGGTCTGCCTCATTAAATTATGTCCTTTACAAGTACATGAAACAAAGTCTTACAGAAGTCAAGTAGAGTCTTTAGAAGAAAACATTAACAAGTGAAGGACTTTTTCCTAAGTAAAATGAAAGCAGATAAGGTCAGATAATTAAAGGTGTAGGAGAAATTTGTTCATGGAATGGTTGAAATATTTGTACAGCACAGCACAAAGTTGAAACATTGTTCAATTGTGGTATTCAGTTAGACTTGACATAACCTCAAATCATGGTCATTTATCATAAACCATTCATGGAGAGGCACTTGTCTTGTATTCTAAGACTGCCTTTCTGACTGGTTGAGACATTTTGCAATACATCAGCAGAATGCCTTCATCAATCAGAGCGTTAGACTTGGAATTCAAAAAGTGAAGTGCTAGTTTGATTGGATGTTGAATCTAGGCCTTTACTGCCCTTTTTTTTTCATTTTTCTTTTCTTGGTTACTTATTCTTGTATTATGTGTTGTATAACACAACGGTACCTAACTTTTTGATGAAATGGGAACTTAACCTTTTACCAGACGACAAAATTTCAGACTGGTCCAAATTGAAAGCATTTGCAGACGACAAATTTTAGGTCACCCAAATGACAAAATATGTCCTTGATAGAGTAAAAAACATTGTTGGAAAAGGAGAAAATGCTGGTTACCAGCATTTTCTCTTTTTCCAACAATGTTTTCAAAAGCTTCCTTTTTCGGGGTTATTAAAAATTGGCATTGTGTGGTAAAGGGTTAATGATAAATGATTCCTACGTATGTAATTCCATGTTAGCACTGTATGTCGAAGCACTGGGAAAGCGTCTACTTGATATCCTCACCAATTTAACCCCTTTGCCACCCAACCCTATTTTTTCAAGAAGGTTTTTGAAATCCTTATTGGGAATAGGAGAAAATGTTGGTAACTAGCATTTTCTCCCTTTCCCACATTGTTTTCTACTTTGTCAGAGAATTCATGCCCATTTGCACCAATTTTAAATTTGCTGTAAGCAGATGCTTTTAATTTTGAAGAGTTTAACCCTTTATCACACAATCCTGACTTTTAACGACCTTGAGGAAGAAGCCTTCTGAAAATTGTGGGAAAAAAGAGAAATTGCTAGTGACCAGCACCCTTTAAATTACTCTTTCCAGAACAAATTTCGTCATTTGGGCCACCTTTAATTTCTGGTCTACATATACTTTCAATTTGTACCAGTCTAATATTTTGTTGTTTGTGAAAGATCTAAAATTTATTGTTTGGTACAGGGTTATAGTCTGTTCATTGGAAAAGGAAGATAATGATTTTTTTTCCCTCTCTGGAAAGTAAGAAATAAAAAAAGATATTTAGTATTCAGGAGTTAGATTCATACATGTATTTCAATTTTGTGCTGTCCGCATGTTGTTCATATCTCTTTGAATGTGGAACCATCAAATATTGTGCAATACTAAGTGTTGCAGTGTTATATTGTCTACCATCTTGAATTGAAAAATGATTTAACTCTGTACACTGTAAAAATACGGCTAGAAAATTTTTCAGAACATTGGACCGGGAAGATTGCAGATCAGATGTACATTTTCTGTTATCAGATCTTTATCTATATTGTCCTTAAAAGTTGACTCAGAGAATAGGAAACCACTGATGCTACTTTGATATCTTCTATTAACGCTTTACCATACAACCCGAGTTTTAACAACCCTGAGGAAGATGCCTTTTTAAAACATTGTGGGAAAAGAAGAAAATGCTGGTACTCTATCAAAGACATATTCCAACATTTGAGCCAACTTGAATTTGTTGTCTGCAAATGCTTTGAATTTGGACTTGTCTGAAATTTTTTTGTATGGTAAAGAGTGAAGAAATGTTCAGATATTGAAGTTAATACAAGATAACTTGTTGGACATGTATTGAAAAGTTTTGAAAGATCAAAGTCTGATAAGACTGAGTAACTAAAATGCTCCCAGTGAGATATATTTGATGGTTTAACAGTGTTTAAGTGCATGTTTTTAATGGATCTCTAGACCAACCTTTGTTCATCCACCCAGATTTTCCCTCCACATTTTCCTCTTCCCTTGTCGATCCTCAGTCAGACATTTTTTGAATTCGAAATTTCACACACATTGTGCAGATAACCATGATTACACTTCTGGGGAAATTGGGGAACTGAAATTTAATGTTTTTGTAGGGAAGAGTGTCTAATATGGCTGCTTGCTTTTAGATTTAAAATACATTTTCCCTGTACAATGATGGAATAATTTCTATAAACATAATAAATAATAATAGAAACTCTTTTGGATGAACATAGATTGGTAACAGTTTGATGCTGTTAACATTTGTTGCTGCATCTCATCATTCACAATGACTTTCAGTCTTACTGTGTTGTTTATTTATTGTCTGTGGTGAGAGTTCTCTCCCTTGATTCCAGGCTCTGCACTTTCACCACTAGGTGTTGCCTCTATGCACAGTTATGGTTCTCTAGAACTGGAGGATGAAAAAGTTCACGCCCCTAGTCCAGAGGGAATAGGTGTCATTGGAATTGGTAGGTTACTGCAAGTAGTAGGATTCAGAAATTAGTTGTTTATTTCTAGACGTAGATGACAGTCTTTAGAGCTTGATTGTAAAAAGGGCTGTATTCACCAATTATTCTGAATTCAGTTCAGATTCTGAATTTCAGGACTTGCAATCTGATTGGCTGTTACGGAAAGTCTCGGCCAATGGGATGTCTTATTTCAGAATCAAGATTAGGACAATATTTGGAATAATTGGTGAACATGTACCCTGATATTACTTGAGTGCACAAACAAGACAGTGACAAAATTATTCAGAGTTTGTGAGCATACTGTAGAATTGAATGCATGAAATTATCTTGGATACAAAGACTAAAATCACATGTTAGTGACTGTCATCATGTATAAAAAAAGCCCTTTAGCCAAGTTTAACTAATTTCAAATATAGCCTTTCAATCTCTCAAATGATAAGAGTTGGCTGGGGAAAGAAATGAAAGAATGTAATTCCTGAAAGTGTTTGTTCCTTTTCCCAACCTACCCAAATTGCCCCCCCCCCCCCCCCCCCCCCAAAAAAAAAAAAAAAAAAAAAAAATTACCCTTGGCCTTTAGAGTGCTGTTTATTAACCCTTTACCTTTAACACACAATCCCATGTTGAAATGACCCTGAGGAACAAGGGTTTTCAGAACATAATGGGGAAAGGAGAAATTGCTATTAACCAGCATTTTCTCCTTTACCCAATGTGTTTTTTTACCATTTGAAAGACAAACACCTTTGTTTGAGTCATGACTGATTTGTCATCTTCAGATGCCTCTGATTTGGACTACTCTGAATTTTTGTCAACTGGTAAAAGATTGAAGAAATAGCTTCAGTTTGGAACAGAAACTCAGTCATGCAGTTTCGAAACTGTGTATGATCAGAATGTCTCGCAAATATCAGAGAGTATAGATCCTTGATCATACTTGATCATATTGCATAGAAACATGCAGTCTGGGTCTAAGTTCACAAACCATTCTTCTGTAGTTTGAATTCTGAATTCTGAGATTAACCATCTGATTTGCTGAGAAAGAACAATTCAACCAATCAGATTGCTAGTCTTGGAATTTCGAATAACAACCATATCAAGAATAAATGGTGAATGTAAGCCCAAGCCTTGGTTTTGCACTGTCTGAAATAGAACCAAAATTCTGCTTTAATCCTTAAGCTGCTAAGGGCAATTCAAGGACCTTTTGCTGGCATTGTAGATCAAGATCAGACTGCATTCTGTGCTGCCTGATCTTGGATCTACACTGTCCGGTAAGAAGATATGTCTCCCCCAAAATTAACTTTGATATAGCGATCTTTGGGCTTTAACTGCTGACTTGAGGGTATCAGTTAACTTATTCAGCAGGATAAGGGTCAGTAGTACTGTAAAGACTATTCCCCCCTTGCAACACTCTGAATGTCAACCAGGGTCCGTATTCACCAACCATTCTTAAGAATGTCTTATTCTGCAAGATTTTCTACATTTGAAAGTAACACAACTCCTGATTGGCTAAATCAAATGGTTTAGCCAATCAGAAGTTGTGTTACTTTCAAATGTAGAAAATTCTGAATCACAAGACAAAGAATATTCTTAAGAATGGTTGGTGAATATGGACCCAGAATTTTGCTAGGTTTACTTCACCTGCACATCTTGTACACACAAATCATTGTCTTAATGGAGTGTTTTTTTGCACCTACTTGTTACTGAGAAGACTCATCAGGATCTTTGTCCATTTCATACAATTCAAACAGAGACAGTGGAGACGGTGCTTCTTTTAACCCTTTCCCAAATGACAAATTTTGGACTGGTCCAAATTGAAAGAGTTTGCAGATGACAATTTTGAATTTGATGAAAATGGTAGAAAGTTCTCAAAAAGGATAGAAAACACTGTGGGAAAAGGAGAAATTGCTCGTTATGAGCAATTTCTCCTTTTCCCACAGTGTTTTCTAAAGACTTGTACTGCAGACACATGAAAATCAGGGCTTGTTTGGGAAATGGTTAAGCCAGTTTTGCATTTGTCTAAATCTCGTCATTGTGACTTATCATTTTTTGCATACCAGTATACTTTGTTCCTCTTTGGATGTCCTCAACTTGGCAGTACTTTCTTGAATCCGCAGTGGATTTAAGCTTTTGCAGAAATTTGTTAAGATGATTTTATCACTGTTCATCCGCATGTTGCTATTGTATTAACACAAAACTAACAGCCTTGTCAGAACTAACAGTAACAGTAAAACTGCTAAATAAATGACTTTGAAGTCAGCTCGGAAGATTCAAAACATGAAAAAGTTTTAGAACTTCCTTAGCTAGAAAATCTCATGTACTATTGGACAACTTTGATCAAAGAGCAGACTGCATGTTTTGTGCAAGCTGGTTTTGATGAACATTGCCCATGGAAGCACTGATAACCACATATAACTGCATTGTCAAAATTTTTTGTTTGGTGTAAATAAGCCTATTCCTTACATGAGCTTATTACAGAACCTTGGTTTGTTTTCACCAACAGTCCTAACTATCGGTCAAGTTGAGATTCCCAGACTAGTCATTTGATTGGCTGAGACTTTCTGTCACAGTCAATCAAATCGGTAGTCTTTGAATTTAGATCAGTAACCAACTGTTTAATGGCTGTGGATTATGGATTGTGTATTTTTTCCAATAAGAGGTAGACACAGTCATGCTTTGCTCCTTTAACTCTTTAACCAGTCCAAATTGAAAGCATTTGCAGACGACAATTTAAATTATGCTCAAATGATGGAATTTTTGTTTGATAGGGTAGAAAACATTGTGGGAAAAGGAGAAAATGCTGGTAACCAGCATTTTCTCCTTTTCCCACAATGTTTTCAAAAGGATTCTTCCTCAGGCTCGTTAAAAGTCGGGATTGTGTGGTAAAGGATTAAAAGGGTTTTAAAAAACGACCTATTTCATTTGCAGTGATTTTATTGATCCCACAGACTTCAAAAGAAAGAACACATTAATGAGTTCTGTACACAAATAAATTGTGGGTGCATCACATTACTGCATTTAGACAACTACTTACATTTCTCTTTAAGCTAATCAATTTACGACTCTTCCCGTGACACCAAGTTATATTTTCTAGTGTTTTCTTTGCTTGAAACTTGATTTTGGATTCATAGGCTTTGATAGGAATTGAAAGCTTTTAATCATTACCTTAACTCTATCGGAAACTGAACTAATGACATGACCCTTTTGTAAAAGAAAAAAATAGCCATTTATTGCTATTTTAAGGCTATTTTGGTCAGAATATATAACAAACTTTTTAAGGGTAGAAAACAGTGTAGGAAAAGTAGAAAATGAGATCACCAGCATTTTCTCCTTTTTCTACATTGTTTTCAAAAGCCTTGTTGTACAGGGTTGTTAAAAAGTCAGGATTGTTTGGTAAAGGGTTAAGGGTTAGCATTATTGAAAATGTTTTAAGAGACCACCTGCTTTAAGAGGCCACTTTCTTGTTGTTTTCCTGTGGTTGTCTTGTAATACAGGGCTGACAGTATATTGCAGTGGAAGAGTTGAAAGGGAGAATTATGTCCCACCTAGTGCTCTGAAATGGAAAGAGTCTTAACCCTTTTCCTGCTAAATAAGTTCAGTAGAACTTTCAAAGCTGATAGTAAAAACCAAAAATAATGCTATTTCAAACTTATTTTTTGAAGAAAAATATCTCCTTATCGGACAGTGTAGATCCAAGATCAGACTGCACGTTCTGTGCAGTCTGATCTTGATCTACACTGTCCACAAAAGGTCAAAGAGTCACACTCAGCAGGCTAAGGGTTAAATAAGCATAATAATGGGGTATTAATGGGTTTAAATTTGCATATGAGGTAATAGCGTAGGACTTCTTTTAGTACCTTTTGTTAGGTGGGAGGAACTAGAATCCAACCTTTTAACGTTTACGGCAGAATACCAAGTTTTAACGACCCTTAGAAAGAAAGCTTTTGAAAATATTTTGAGAAAAGGAGAAAGTGCTGGTAACCAGCATTTTCTCCTTTTTCGACAGTGTTTTCTACTCAGTCAAAGACTTCATAATATGAGTTACCTTTAATCTGTCGTCTGCAAAAGGCTTCTTCCTCTGGGTGGTTAAAACGCGGGATTGTGTGGTATAGGGTTAACCCTTTACCACACTAGCCCGAGTTTTAATGACCCTGCTGAAGAAGCCCTTTGAAAACATTGTGAGAAAAGGCGAAAATGCTGGTAACCAACATTTTCCCCTTTTCCCACAATGTTTTCTACCCTTCCAAAAGCCAGTTTTTAGTTGCAATTATTTTGTTGTCTGCAAAAGGTTTCATTTTGGGCCAGTCTAAAATTTTGTGGAGTGGTAAAGGGTTAATAAAAACAGCACCAACCCCAGTAATTTTGCAATAACATTAGATAACTTTTAATGATATACACATATAGTGAATGAACTGATTGCAATAATGATAAAACATTGGACTTCTCTTTTATAATGAGATAGACAAAGTAGGAAAAATAGTGAACCAGATGTAGTTGTAAGATGGGAATTCCATTAGTTTCTTAAGATTTCACAATGTGTCTTTCATGTCTTGTTTCAGGAATGTTTGAAAATGTGAATGGTTTGGAACATGCAATAAATGCTGGTAACTCTCAGTCCAGCGATAGAAACGACAGAAAACCAATGCGACAGGACAGGAAAGACTTTACGAGTGGGGTGGTGGGCGTTGGAATGAATAAACAGGGGTCGTACGATGACCCTGGAATGGATATGCTAGATGATATTGAAGATGTAAGTACATGGTCTTTGTTTTATTTTGTGGATGGAATATTTGTC
This sequence comes from Tridacna gigas, assembly GCA_945859785.2. Classification (NCBI taxonomy): domain Eukaryota; kingdom Metazoa; phylum Mollusca; class Bivalvia; order Cardiida; family Cardiidae; genus Tridacna; species Tridacna gigas. The sequence goes on from OX244029.2 coordinate 38,571,290, forward strand.
GTTGAATAGGATATTATTATTATTATTTTTAGATGTGTAATTTTTAGATGTGTCATTAGTTCATGATGTGTATGACAACCTTCATCAAAGGTTTTATTGAAGAACATTTTTTTTTAGATGTAGGTTACCCCTTTTTTTTGTATGCTCATTACATAAACTTGTTATCTCCAAAAAAAAAAATCAATGTAGAAATTTGGAGTAGTCATTGTGAATGACGGTCAAATAATATATGAAAAAAATATATGAGCCAAGCTCTGGCAAAAGGGGGCTTAATGAATCTTCGTGACCTGTGATAACAATCACGCAATCACATGGACCCATAATAGTCTCTCTTTTTAACAACCGAAATAATCATGAGGTAGACTGGTCCTTGGACATACAGAAAATTGACCAATAGCGAAAAGTTTCAGCCCGTGTCAGCCTGCATGGCTCATGTAGAAAAGCAGAAGCTGCTGATTTCACAATGTTTTCTAAAGAAAGTTGCTTGCATGTTTCATGTGTTATCTGCTGGAGATAATGTTTAACCCTTTACTGCAACATGCCGCCTTTTTACCAATCCTGGAAAAGAAACCTTTTGAAAACATTGTGGGAAAAGGAGAAAATGCTGGTAACCAGCATTTTCTCCTTTTCCCACAATGTTTTCTGCCCTATCAAAGAAAAATTGCGCCATTTGAGCAACACTGAAATTGTTGTCTGCAAGTGCTTTCAGTTTGACAAGGCTAAAATTTTGTCGTCTGGTAAAGGGATAACTCTTTACCAGGTAGCAAAATTTCAGACTTGTACAAATTGAAAGCATTTGTAGGTGACTTTCCAAAAGTGGATAAAATAATTAGATATGTCTCTAAAGGAGTAGAAAGCATGATCTGAAAAGGGGAAAATGCTGGGTACAAGCATTGTCCTTTTCCAACAATGTTTTTGAAGGGCTCTTTTTCCTCCGGTAGGTTAGAACACGAGGTTGTGTGGGAAAGGGTCAAAAGAAGAGATAAATACATAAAGCAATTGTTTATGAAATGCTTTTGCTCCCTCCAGTGTTCCCAAGTATTCATATTTTATGCAGCTTTGAATGCATATTGCAGGACCCGCATAATTTACGAATGAGTCAAAAACTCAGTGATACCATAGCACAGAGGAAAAAACAGATGGAGGAAGAGGCTGAACAGAAACGTGTTGAAAGAGAGAAGAAGAAACAAGAACATGATGAAAAAGTAAAGAAAGAACGGGAGAGGCAGCAAGAGAAATTGCGTCGTCTCAACACCAGTGAAAGTTTAGGTATTGAATGTAAGTGTGCAGTGCTTCCTTTCTCTAAAAAATAACTCTCTCTCTCTCTCATTAACACTTTACCACACAATCATGAGTTTTAACGACCCAGAAGTATAAGGCTTTTGAAAACATTATAAGAAAAGGAGAAAATTTTGGTAACAAGCATTTTCTCCTTTCCCTAAATGTTTTTTAACCTATTAAAGACCAAAGTAATCATTTGAGCTACATTTATTTTGTTGTCTGCAAATACTTTGACTTTGATTTAGACCAAACTTTTTTGTTTGGTAAAGGGTTAAGTGTTAAAGGGCTGAATTAATAAATTTGACTGTTTCAGTTAAGGAAAACAGCTCAACTGTTTCTATTGCAAGGTTGTCTCCTCTAGAAAGTATGCAACACATGAGTGAGCAGTGTAGATTTAAGATCAGACCATATACTCCATGCAGTCCAATGTGAATCTATACTGTCAGCAAAAGCAGATCAAGTTGGATCCAATTGACATTTACTGTAATGTAAATACAGAATATTATTATCAAAATGCTGCAAATTTGAGAATATGCATTTTTCAATTCATTTTATGGGGTTAATTTTAGTGCCTGTTCTAAGGTGTTTTTTTTTTTGCTGAATAATAATTATGTTGAAGTGGGAAGAATTTATTTGAAACTGTATCTAATTGATCATTGCTGACCTTTATATTTTACACCAGTTAACTCTTTACCAAACAACAAAATTCTAGACCAGTCCAAGTTGAAAGCTTTTGCAGACGACAAATTTAACGTGACTCAAAAATTAAAATTTGTTTTGGGAAGAGTAGAAAACATTGTGGGAAAAGGAGAAAATGCTGGTTACCAGCATTTTCTCCTTTTCTCACAATGCTTTCAAAAGGCTTCTTTTACAGGGTCGTTAAAACCTGTGATTGTGTGGTAAAGGGTTAAGCCCTTTGTCTTGGGTGGCATAGTCAGACATAACTGTTTTCCTTCTCAACTGGGTTTTTCTCCTAACCCTACCCCACACAATTCTGTCTTTTGACCACCCTGAAGAAGAATGCATTTTCTTCTTTTCTAACACTGTTTTCTATGCTTTCTAAGACATGTTCTAATATTTGAACAAGAATTATTTGTCCCTTGAAAATGCTCTCAAATTTGACACTTCAAAAATTTTGTTGTTTGGAAAAGAGTTAAGACTTAACCACTTAATGACATTTTGGACATGTCCCAAATCAACCCATTACAACACGAACACAAATTGTAATGACCCAAAGGAAAAGAGCTTTCAAAAACATTGTGGGAAAAGGAGAAAATGCTGATAACAAGTATTTTCTCCCTTTCCGAAAATGTTTTGTAATGTATCAAAGACAGATCTCACCGTTTGAGCAATATTTAATTTGTTGTCTGCAGATGCTTTCAATTTCAACCAGTCTAAAATGTTGTTGTTGGTAAAGGCTTAACTCTTTACCACACAATCCCGACTTTTGACGACCCTGACAAATAGGCCTTTTGAAAACATTGTGGGAAAAGGAGAAAATGCTGGTTACCAGCATTTTCTCCTTTTCCCACAATGTTTCTACCCTACCCGAAACAAAATTTGATTTTTCATTCACATTTATCTTGTCGTTTGTAAATGCTTTCAATTTGGACAAGGCAAAAAATTTGTCGTCTGGTAAAGGGTTAAATCAGTTGAAGTCAAGAAACTAAATTTGGCTCTAATGGTTGGATCTGCCCCTTAAGGCGCAGAAAAAAATGTGGGAAAATACTGGTTACCAGCATTTTCCTATTTCTCACACTGTTTTCAAAAGCCTTATTTCCTGTAGTCATTAAAACTTGGGATTGTTTGGTAATTTACTGCATGGTGGTTGCCTAACTGTATTGCTGTGTGATTGACTCTTACTTTGATAGCCTTTGATGTGAATACTCAGTTGCAGTCTTGTTTGTTTGGCTGTTTTCAAAGAAAATGTTTAACTATTTTACATTCCTGTCATCATAATGTGCCTTTGTGGTTGTGTGAAAACTGTGCCACACTATCTGATATCTCTGTCATAACTAAGATATTTCCTATAGTTGTTAACTGTTAAAAGGGAACCTAAACGAGAAAAGACAGATAACCCTCAGAATGAGCCATGCTGTGTGAAAAAGGGGCTTAATGCACCTGCAAAAAGTATCAAGCCATGTCAGCCTGCACAGTCTGCCCAGGCTGACCTGGGCCAAAACTTTGCCAGAACACAGCTCATTTATATTTTTGGCTACATTTATGTATCTTTTACTGCAAAGAATTTTCACTTGCAACTTCACTCTTAACTCTTTACCAAAAGACAAAATTTTAGACTAGCCCAAATTGAAAGCATTTGCAGATGACAAAATAAATGTGGCTAGGAAAATGAAATTTGTTTTGGAAAAGGTAGAAAACATTGCGGGAAAAGGAGAAAATGCTGGCTTTTTCTCCTTTTCCCACAATGTTTTCAAAAGGCTTCTTTCTCAGGGTCATTAAAAGTCGGGATTGTGTGGTAAAGGGTTAAGTGCAACTGTGACTGAACATGTGACTGTCTTGAGAAAATGCTAGTGACTGAGATTTTATCCTTTTCTCAGAGTTTTTTTTCTACCCCTTGTAAGTACAAATAAGAACTACACTTAGATATGGTGGTGAATAATTGTTGTGGTCGAAACAATGGTCAGCAGTGAGAGAGGAATGAATCCTGTTGCATTGACTATCATCAGTCCTTGGAGAGAAATGGACCGAGCTGGGCAATGAACCAGCGACCGCCTGTTCTCAAGTCCTGTACGCTACCAACTGAGCTACGGGGGCTCAGTGGTAATGGTTGTACATAACAGATTTGTTTATTTTGTAACTTTAAACATCTAGCACCCGACTCATAACTCTTTACCAGGCAAGAAAATTTTAGCCTGGCCAAAATTGAAAGCATTTGCGCACAACAAATTGAATATTACTCAAAACACAAAATGGTCTGTCATAGAAAACATTGTGGGAAAAGGAGAAAATGCTGTTTACCAGCATTTTCTCCTTTTCCCACAATGTTTTCAAAAGCCTTGTTTCTCAGGGGCATTAAAAGTCAGCATTGTGTGGTAAAGGGGTAAGCTGCTAAGCCTGACTCAATGAATTTTTGCAAACAGTACATGTATTTTGGAGGGATGGATATTCGTTGGCTTGTGATGGTTCTAGGTTATATAGTACCCTAAAATTAATGATTGTTACAATTTCATGTTCTTTTTGTAAAAATCACAAGTCCTATTTGACTTTCGCAGTATTGTACTCATTCAACTAATTTTTCTTTGAACAGCTTTGTCAATATCTGGTGCTGCATCAGGGTCGGGATCGGGATCCAGTATTCCTACTCCAAAAACCCAGTCATCACCGTCACTAACGCCGAGGAAAAAGAGTAAACCGTGAGTAAACATCATGTTATGTTCTGTAGGAAAAAGATACTGTTTTAAGTTTTACCAATGGACAGAAGTTACAGTAAGTTTTTGTCCGAGTTGAAAGCATTTGCAGACACAAATTAGGTTTGCTTCAATATGATGGGACTGGCTTAGGAAGGATAGAAAACACTGCAGAAAAAGCAGAAATTTCTGGTTATCATTGTCTTCTCCTTGTTCTAGATATAGTGTTGTCAGGTTATGGGATTTTTTGTGAAGGGTGAAAATTCAGATTTGAATAACTCTTTACCACACGACAAAATTTTGGGCTCAACCAAATTGAAAGTAAGTGCAAACGACAATATCATTGTTGCTCAAATGGTTATTTGTGTCTTTGATAGTGTAGAAAACATCATGGGAAAAGGAGAAAATGCTGGCAACCAGCGTTTTTCTCCTTTTCCCATAATTTTTCAAAAGCCTTCTTTCTTCGGGGTCGTTAAAACTCGGGATTGTGTGGTAAAGCGTTAAACATACTTTAATGATTGAGACTTAGAACAAAAGACATTTTTTCCCCATTCTGGCATGTATTCTCATTTGATGCATCTCTAGTATGTAAATTTGAAAATGATTGTCAAAAATAGTGGAGGGGGGGGAAGAGATTGTTATCTATGGCATTGATGAAACTTTGGAAAACCATGTTAAATTCCATTCAAACCAATCCTTCTTATATTTGTGTTTCATAACAACACTTGAATTGTTTCATTTTTTCTTCCCCAGTCAAATGGATGTAGATTCTAGTCATCCCCTGTCTGCATCCACACGCACACCTTTAGACTCGGATAACCCTGCAGAGTGGAAACCATATAAAGATCCTGATGCAGCCCTCAGATCAGCCCAGAAACATATGGCACAGGAAGATTGGTTAGTTTCTTTACCTGGTCTTCTGTATACGCTCCTTATTCTCCTTTTAGCATTTTTAAAAGCTGTGTTGGATTTGTCAGATCAAGAGAAATTAGCACAGAAAGTGAAGTTTTATCTTCAATCTACATTTTCTGAGTTTTTGGGGGATTTTTTTTGCCAAACTGGCCTTTAACTTGCATGAGGAATTTAGTTTTTATGCTGTAAATCAAAATTTCCTGCAAAATACTGAAAAAAAGAGCTAGATATATTAATTTTGCAATCTTAATAAATAGTTGGTTACATTTAATAAAACAGAGCAATTTTGGGCCTTTGAGTAATGGAATGGTCATTTTGAAATCGGTAACTCTATTTTTATTACATCAAATACAATGTTGTCACACTGATTTGAATTTGAATCCTCATTATCGACGTATGTTATGTATCCTGTGACATTCCCAAAAGTCTTTGAGAAACTCTGGCACTAAATATAAAAATACCTAAAGAAGCAACATAGCCGATTAACCCTTTACCAGATGACAAAATTTTAGCCTTGTCCAAATTGAAAGCATTTGCAGACGACAATTTCAATGTGGCTCAAATGGTGCAGTTTTTCTTTGATAGGGTAGAAAACATTGTGGGAAAAGGAGAAAATGCTGGTTACCAGCATTTTCTCCTTTTCCCACAATGGTTTCAAAAGACTTCTTTCCCAGGGTCGTTAAAAGGCATCATTGTGCGGTAAAGGGTTAAGGAAATGGCTGTGAAAAATACTGTTTTCTCATTTTTGTCTTTCTGCTTTACTGATGATTTTGCCAGCCATCAGCTTCCCTAAATCAGTGATTAATCATTTTTAGCTCCACTGGCCGAAGGCCAGCGGGCTTATGTCATGGCCCGGTGTCCGTGCGTGCGTCCGTGCGTGCGTCCGTGCGTGCGTCCGTCCGTCCGAGCGTTAACTTTTATTTCAAACATCTTCTTCTCTGAAACTACCCATCCAATTTTTATGAAACTTTACAGAAATGATCCTGCCATGGTCCTCTTCAGAATTTCTTGAAAGAATTTGATTCCTTCAAAAACTCTGGTTGCCATGGCAACAAAACTGAAAAATATTGGAAATCTTTAAAAATCTTCGTCTGAAACCATAAGGGGTAGGGCTACCAAATTTGGCATGTAGCTTTATGTAGTAGACCTCTATCAAGTTTCTTCAAATTATAGCCCTGGGGTCAAAATTGGCTCTGCCCCAGGGGTCACAAATTTTACATAGGCTTATATAGAGAAAACTTTGAAAATCTTCCTGTAACTAGCCATAAGGCCTAGAGCTACCAAATTTTGCGTGTAGCTATATCTAGTGGGCCTCTACCAAGCGGGCCAAAATTTTAGCCCTGGGGTCAAAATTGGCCCCACTGCAGGGGTCACAAGTTTTACATGGGCGTACATAGTGACAACTTAAGAAATCTTCCAGTACCTAGCCATAAGGCCCAGAGCTACCAAATTTTGCATTTAGCTTGATCTAGTGGGGGTCTACCAGAAGTGCCCAAATTACAGTCCTGGGGTCAATTTGGCCTCATGCTGGGGGGTGGGGGGGAGGTTCACAAGATTTACATGGGCTTATATAGGGAAAACTTTTAAATCTTGGTGTACATAGCCATAAGGCTTAAGGTTACCAAATTTTGCATAATTATAGCACTATCTAGTGGACAACTACAAAGAGGGCCCAAGTTACAACCCTAGGATCAAGTTTGGCCATGTACCAGGGGTCACAAGTTTTACATGGGTTTATGGAGTGAAAACTTCAGAAACCGTCTTGTTACTAGCCATAAGGCCAAGAACTCCCAAATTTGGTCATAAACATGTGCTTATAGGGTGAACATTCAAAAAATCCTTTTGCTCCTAACCGCAAACCCAAGGGCTACCAAATTTGGATCACTTTTGATTTTTTTTTTAAGTTAGCCTTGCATCAGGGGTCTTATGTTTTACAGAGGCTTCATATGGATGAAACTTGAAAATCACCTTATTTATAACCATACAGCATAGACTTGTATTATTTTGGCATGTGGCTGTATCTTGTGGACCTCTACCAGGGTTCAAGTAATTATCGCTTTGGGATCAAAAATGGCTTTGCCCTGTGGGTCTCAACTTTCTCATGGGCTTTTACAGAGAAAACTTTGTAAGTCTTCATTGTGAAACCATTTGGCTCAGAATTGAAATGTTTAGTATTTATGGTTTATATTTATAAGCCAGTGGAGCGATACAGGGCCATCATGGCCCTCTTGTTTAAGTTTGGTCAGACTATATGCAATCTGAATAGGATGTTTATGATGCCGGTGACTGCTGTAGAATATGTATGTATGGCATTGGCAAACTTGTACTTTTTCTTTATAGGGAATTAAAGTGTAGTGGAATAAACAGTGTACGGAGATTATCCATGTATCACAGAGATGTTTTAGCGTCCAACCTTCACCCGGTCATAGTGGCACTACTCACAGAAATCAAAAATCTCCGATCGCAGGTGTCTCGTCTTGCTGTCGTCTGTCTTGGAGAGTTGTTCCAGAGTCTCAATAAAAATATGGACACTGTAAGTTGGCTTGTGTGTCAGGTTGTTTATAGGGTTTACATATGTTTTTAGATGATTTATAACTGAATTTCTTTTGTCGGCACATGTGGAACATGCAGTCCAATTTTGTGTCTATGATGAATATTGACTGATAGGTTGTGTAATAATATGATATTACACAGCATCTATATTTTTGATACCTTGTTGTTTACAGTCCTTATGCAAATGTTCAGTGGTTCATTACTTCTTTAACTCTTGACCAGAATGATAAATTTTAGACTTAACACCTTTAAACACTTCATAGACAACAAATTTGAAGTGGCTCTAATGATGGGATTTGTCTTTGAAATGGTAGAAACATTGTGGAAAAAGGAGAAAATGCTTGCTACCAACATTTTATCCTTTTCCCACAATGTTTAACTCTTTACCACATAATCCCGACTTTTAACGACCCTGAGAAAGAGGCCTTTGGAAAACATTGTAGGAAAAGGAGAAAATACTGGTAACCAGCATTTTCTCCTTTTCCAACACTGTTTTCTACCCTATCAATGACAATTTCCGTCATTTGAGTAACAATTAAATTGTTGTCTGCAATTGCTTTCAATTTGGACAAGTCTAAATTTTTGTCGTTTGGTAAAGAGTTAAAAGCTTTATTCTTAAGAGTTATTAAAACAATTGATTATTTAGTAAAGAGTTTCACTCTTTACGAAATGACAAAATTTTAGAATAGCCCAAATTGAAAGCCCTTGTTAACTCAAATTATAATTATGTTTTGAAAATGACTGCACTTGATAACTTACTTTCGATTGTTGAGGTTATTTATATTTTTTACTTTGTAGGACCTTGATATGGTTGTGAAAGGGTTGCTACATAAGAATGGTGAAAGTAACATGTTTATCAGGGAGGATTCAGAGAAAGCACTCGCTGCCATGGTAGAGAATGTAACTCCAGGAAGGGCCCTTGTAGCCCTCATATCTGGTGGCGCAACGTAAGTATATGTGTATAAAGATTGTGGTGAAAAGTAAACTTGCTGGTTGTGAGCAGTTTCTCCTAAATGCATTAACACTTTACCACAAGCAAAATTTTAGACCTGTTCAAATTGAAAGCATTTGCAGACGAGAATTTCAGTGTGACTCAGGTGATGTGATTTGTCTTTGATAGGGTAGAAAACATTGTGGGAAAAGGAGAAAATGCTGGTTACCAGCATTTTCTCCTTTTCCTAAAATGTTTTCAAAAGGCTTCTTCCTTAGGGTCATTAAAAGTTGGGATTGTGTGGTAAAGTGTTAACCATTCGAATGTGGTCTGCTGCAAAATTGAAAAAAAAAAAAGTGTTTTTGTCAGATGGTAAAGTGTTCGTACTATATTAAACATTTAGCACACAATCCTGAGTTCTAACGAACATTAGGAAGATGCCATTTGAAAACATTGTGGGATAAGGAGAAAATGTTGGAAATTAGCATTTTCTCCTTTTCCCACAATGTTCTGAACCCTATCAAGGACAGATCCATCATTTGATCTAAATTGTCGTCTGCAAATGTTTTCAATGTTTTCAACCCTATCAAGAATAGATTCCATCATTTGATCCAAATTGTCGTCTGCAAATGTTTTCAATTTGAGCAAGTCTTAAGTTTTGTTGTGTGATAAAGAGATAAACCAGATGGTAATATTTTAGCATCAAGATATGTTGTGAAGTTGGAGGATTGAATGATTGTGTTCACGAAGATGACTCATTTATGAATGAACTCAATTAGAAACAACACTGAACCTAAAGAATACTGTGAACAACTTGACAAGAAATTGCATAAAATAACTAGCCTGATCTTTGATAGAATCTACTAGATATTTCCTGAGATTTCTCTGCAAAACAGTTTGGCTACTGCATTTATTAACTCTTTACCAAACGACAAAATTTTAGACTTGTCCAAATTGAAAGCATTTGCAGACGACAAAATATATGCTACTGAAAAACTGAAATTAGTTTTGGGAAGGGTAGAAAAAATTGTGGGAAAAGGAGAAAATGCTGGTTACCACCATTTTCTCCTTTTCCCACAATGTTTTCAAAGGGCTTCTATCTCGGGGTCATTACAATTCGGGATTGTGTGGTAAAGGGTTAATTAATGTATTCTATTTTTTATCAAGAACCAGTATTATGTTCTAACACTTATTAATTTTTCTTTTAAATTTTTTTCCAGTCATAAGAATATACAAGTGAGAAAAACCACGTCCCAGTTTTTGGTAATTGTAGTGGAGAGAATGGGTCCAGGTAAAATGTTGAGTGGAGTAAAGGATATAACAGATCGTATTATACCTGCTGTTGCCCAGTTTGTATTGGACAGTTCTCCAGAAACACGGTACAACGGACGTAAAATGTTGTACATGATGATGTCGCATCAGGACTTTGATAAAATGCTTTCAAAACACTTGCCTGCAAATACGTTACGGAATGTGAAAGAAATTGCGGAATCATTACGTGTTAAGGTAGGTTTGAAATTAGGACAATACAGTCAATGATAGTTCTTTAGACTTGCTGTAACTCAAATCCGTCACTTGATGTGAAGTGAAAGTTGAAAAGGCATGATTTTCTGCTACACTTTTCTCCAAAGAACAGAAATTGCATCGGACTATCAAGGTATAGGCAACTTAAGTTATCACTTGTTCTTTCTCAATAGAAACACAAAACCAAGTGCATGTCTACATCCATATATTCTAGGGTCTGTATTCACCAACCACTCTTAAGAATATTCTTGGTCTAATTAGAGATTTAGAAAGAAATACAACTTCTGATTGGTTAAACCATTTGGTTTAACCAATCAGAGGTTGTGTTACTTCCAAATCTAGAGAATTCTGGAGAATAAGACTTAGAATATTCCTAAGAATGATTGGTGAATACAGACCCAGTTCTGTAAATCTTTACCTACCAGTCTTATGTTTCAGCAACTTTGGGATAAAAAGCTTTGGAAAATATTTTGATAAAGAGAAAAAATAAGCTTTTTCTCAATTCTCAACTGATGTATTCAAACCTGTCTGAGACAAATTCCATTGTGAAGCTCTTTTTAATTTATTGTGAATATGCTTTCTATACAGAAAAGTCTGAAATAACATTGTTGGGTAAAGTGTTGTCAAAGATTGTTTCATTTGCATATCATAAGGCTGCTTATAAATAGGAGTTAACCTCTACAACACAATCCTGAGTTTTAATAACCTTAAGGACGACGGATATTTTAAAACATTGTGGGAAAGGTCAAAAATGGTGTTAAATAGCATCTTCTTGTTTTTACACAATACTTTCTACCCTTTGACAGACATTTTCCATCATTATAGTGATATATTATTTGTCAATTGCAAATGCTTTTGATTTAGGAAAGTCCAAAATTTTGTCATTTGGTGAAGGGGTTACCCTTTACCAAACAATCTGGAGTTTTAACGACTCTGAGAAAGAAGCCTTCTGAAAACAATGTGGGAAAAGGAGAAAATGCTGGTAACCAGCATTTTCTGCTTGCTCCACATGATTTTCAGCCTTTCCCAAAACAAATTTAGACTTTTCAGTTACTTTTATTTTGTCGTCTGCAAATGCCTTCAAATTGTACCAGTCTAAAATTTTGTCGTTTGGTAAAGGGTCAAGAGCTCACATTATAGTAATAATGTCTGTTCTACCTACAGGGTATAGGTGATGGTCCTAGTGAGACTTCTTCAGCAAGAGGTTGGAGGTCAGGTCACGGTAGTCGATCCAGTTCCGTGGTTAGAGGCAGCTCTGCAAACAGGTAGGGTAGACAGTTTGTATGCTGGGTCATCTTTTGGTCTTTAACCCTTTACCAGACAACAGATTTTGGACTAGTCCAAATTGAAAGAGTTTGCAGATGACAATTTTGAATTTAATGAAAATGGCAGAAAGTTCTCAAAAAAGGTAGAAAAAACTGCGGGAAAAGGAGAAATTACTCGTTAAGAGCAATTTCTCCTTTTCCCACAGTGTTTTCAAAAGACTTGTACTGCAGACATGTGAAAACCAGGGCTTGTTTGGGAAAGGGTTAAGATTTGCCGTGGATGAGTTTGAAATTATCCGTGTGACATATGGATAAACAACATGAATAAATGTTTGATACTTGAACATAATTACTTAGCAACATTTTGCTAAAAGGGAGAAATTGATAACTGGAACAATTTTCCCTGTTAAAATGATGTTTTTAAAATTGGTCTGTTACAAGAAAATATGTCTGTAGGGTATAGCATGTGATTAGTCTGAATTAGACCAGTTTTTTTTTTAGCTCACCTGAGCACGAAGTGCTCATGGTGAGCTATTGTGATCGTGCTGTGTCCGGCGTCCGTCGTGCGTCGTCCATCAAGCGTCGTCAACTTTTTACCTTGTGTACGCTCTAGAGGCCACATTTTCAGTCCGATCCTCATGAAACTTGGTCAGAATGTTTGTCTCGATAAAATCTCGGACGAGTTCAAAATTGGGTCGTGGGGTCAAAAACTAGGTCACTAGGTCAAATCTTAGAAAAACCTTGTGTACGCTTTAGAGGCCACATTTTCAGTCCAATCCTCATGAAACTTGGTCAGAATGTTTGTCTTGATAAAATCTGGGACAAGTTCGAAATTGGGTCATGTGGGGTCAAAAACTAAGTCACTAGGTTAAATCTTTGAAAAACCTTGTGTATGCTCTAGAGGCCGCATTTTCAGTCCGATCCTCATGAAACTTGGTCAGAATGTTTGTCTTGATAAAATCTTGGACGAGTTCGAAATTGGGTCATGTGGGGTCAAAAACTAGGTCACTAGGTCACATCTTAGAAAAACCTTGTGTACGCTCTAGAGGCACATTTTCAGTCCGATCCTCATGAAACTTGGTCAGAATGTTTGTCTTGATAAAATCTCGGACGAGTTGGAAATTGGGTCATGTGGGGTCAAAAACTAGGTCACTAGGTCAAATCTTAGAAAAACCTTGTGTACACTCTAGAGACCACATTTTCAGTCTGATCCTCATGAAACTTGGTCAGAATGTTTGTCTTGATAAAATCTTGGACGAGTTCGAAATTGGGTCATGTGGGGTCAAAAACTAGGTCACTAGGTCAAATCTTGGAAAAACCTTGTGTACGCTCTAGAGGCCACATTTTCAGTCAGATACTTGTGAAATTTGGTCAGAATATTTGTCTTGATAAAAACTGAGACGAGTTTGAAATTGGGTCATGTGGGGTCAAAAACTAGGTCACTAGGTCAAATCTTACAAAAACCTTGTTTATGCTCTAGAGACCACATTTTCAGTCCAATCCTCATGAAACTTGGTCAGAATGTTTGTCTTGATAAAATCTCGGACAAGTTCGAAATTGGGTCTTGTGTAGTCAAAATCTAGGTCACTAGGTCAAATCTTCGAAAAACCTTGTGTGTGCTCTAGAGGCCACATTTTCAGTCAGATACTTGTGAAATTTGGTCAGATTGTTTGTCTTGATAAAATATCGGAAGAGTTCGAAATTCGGTCATGCGGGTCAAAAACTAGGTCACTAGGTCAGATCTTCAAAAAACCTTGCGTACGCTCTAGAGGCCACATTTTTAGTCAAATACTGATGAAACTTGGCCAGAATGGTTGGCTTGATAAAATCTCACACGAGTTCAAAATTGGGTCATGTGGGGTCAAAAACTAGGTCACTAGGTCAAATCATCAAAAAACCTTGTGCACGCTATAGAGGCCACATTTTCAAACAGATACTTGTGAAATTTGGTCAGAATGTTTGGCCTATTGACTCAGGGGAGCGATCCAGGGCCATCATGGCCCTCTTGTTTTTTTTGCACTGTAAGGGTTTGATATTTGTTTTCCAGCGAGAATAACCACACAACACCAAAACGGAGAATAACAAAGATGGATGAAGCAACAATGGAGGAAATCAAGGTGATGAATGGCATGTTAGCAGCCAGTGACTGGAAAGATCGACATCAGGGAATTACAAATCTTCTAGAAATGTGTGAAGTGAACGCAAATCTTGTCTCCTCAAATATTGTTAAGGTATAAGACATCTTGGTTTTAACTGATTGAATGTTAAGGTTTTAATCTGCATCTTATATAAGTTCACGGTTTTTGTAAAGGGTCTTTCATTAAAGGCAGTGGAATCTGTCAAAGTTCAGTTGCTGGCAGAAAAAGAAATTCTTCTAGATTTTGTTTAAGGGTATGGCATTGGTATTGCGTCTAGCATAGATGAAAAAATTATGTTTGATTGAATCAGTGAACAGATTTCAGGTAATTATCTTTTTGCTTTTTTTCAACAGATGAATATATTTGTTTATATTCATTTTCTTGAATAATTCTACAGCGGGTTTTTTTGTAAATTACAATGTACATCCAAGAGGAGGTAATTACTAACAACTGTTATAAGTGCAGAGTGATTATATACCTACGAACAATGATTAAAAAAAAAGCCCAAACTAAAAACAGTGGAAAACATTATGGAAAAAGGAGAAAATGCTGGTTTCCAGCATTTTTTTTTCCCCACAATGTTTTCAAAAGGCTCCTTCGTTATGATTGTTAAAACTTGGGGTTGTGTGGTAAAGGGTGAGACAGTATGAATTTTAGGTGTAGGAAAAGAAATTGTCCAAAGAAAAATGGTGAGGTAAAATTAAGGTACTGCTTAAAATAAAGTATTTCTCAATATTTCATGGAAGCAACATATTTTTTTTGTGTTGGATTTTGATAAACAGTGTTTTTCCATTTCCTCTTTTAGCTCACAGATTATAGGATTAAATGATAACGTGTGACTTTCCATATTTCAGATATTTGACAAGTTCTTGCCACGATTACAGGACCCAAACAGTAAGGTGAATCTCTACGCCTTGCAAGTCATGTTACAGATCATTCCGATTCTTACAGACTCGCTAGCCGCTGTAATTAACATGGCCATCGGAAATGTTGCACCCAACTTGTCTTCAAAGAACAAAGAGATCAATACAACAGCAATGGACATCATTGACTCTTTGATCAATAACCTAGGTGTGGATTTATGTTGTCTCATTACCACAAGACAAAACCATGGACCTGTCTAAATTGAAAAAGATTTGCAGAGGACAAACTGTGCAAAGACTAGAAAACATTATTGAAAAAAGCACAATATGTGCAGTCTGATCTTTGATCTGCACTGTCTGCTCTGCGGAAACTCTATAGATGAATGCAACCTTGAAATTGCACTTAATTGGGTTGTATATCTAGACTGAAAATGTCAGTTGGGTTTATTTGGCACTGGAAGGGTTAAAGGTTATAATGGATAGCTAAAATGAAGGTTTTGGTATGCATGAAAACAAGTGAATACATGATGGGGGGGGGGGGAATGTTTGTATGCAAGCATGTCAGACTGAACACAGGACACTATATGAGATTTTATGATAATTGCAAATGATTTCCTATCTGTCTTGTTTGATTGATCTTTATCTCAAAGAAAGTGGTTCTACACTTGACCTGTATGTGTTGTTGACAAGAAACATACATGTAGTTCTATATGCCCGTATTGTTCATCTGTCTTGTATCTTTGTCTCTTAGCAATAAAATAATGAGGTAGTGTAGTCCTTTTACATGCAGAGAATTTGCAAAAAGTATCGACCCATGTCAGCCTGCACAGACTTTGAAGGCTGATATGGGTCAATATTTTTTGCAAATACATTAAACCCCCTTTTCACAAAGCATGGTTCATCAGGATCTTGCGTCAGAACAATATTCCTTTTTGAAGTCAATTGATAATCATAAACATTTACTTGCAGATGGATCATTATTGATACAACCAATGGCTAACCAAGCCCAATCTGCCAGTGCAAGAAGTAAACCTCATTTAGTACAGAAAGTTGCAGGTTTGTACTGTTACAGTACTTCTTTTAGCATTGTGTGCTTTCATATGAGCCATCACATAATTGTGGATCCATTATAGCCACTTCTAACAACCGACTGAATCATGAGGTAGACTGGCCCTTGGACATACAGAAAATTGACAAATAGCGAAAAGTTTCGGCCCAGGTCAGCCTGCGCGGACAGCGCAGGCTGACCTGGGTCGATACGTTTCGCAGATGCATTAAGCCCCCTTTTTAACAGAGCATGGCTCATATATATTTGGTAGGGAGTTGGTATTCTTGCAGAAACATCCATTAAGTTCAGTTCATTACTTTAGTTTGGCTTGAAGAAAATGTTGAGGTTTTGTAGCCCTCTCTTCAGCGTTGTTGTGCAGAAACTTTGACATTTTGTAATATCCCTGCCATTACGTAAGGTATTTACCTCAAACTTGGACTAGTTGTTAACTACCAAAAGTGGGAACCCATGCAACAAGGGCAAGTAAACATCAAAGTATTTTTGACACAGTCATGCCCCTTTTTCGACTTAGAAGTTTGATAGAAAATCCTGCAACTGCAGCCAGGCATTTGCACCAGTATGCGGTGCTCTTGTTTTTTCATGTGAAGGGTACCGCTATAGACTGCTTTAACTCTAATCTAGACCTCTTACCAAACAATATAATAGGATCTGTGAAAACTTCAATGGTTACCATTTTCTTTCGTCCAACAGTGGTTTTTTTTCCCCTCATTAGACGAGTCCTATCACATGAGGCGTTTTTTATTTCTTTCTTTAAATACTTTCAATCTGGATGACACTAGAATTTTGTGTTTAGGATAGAGTTAATCAGAGATTTACCAAGCTGTTGATTTTAGTCCTGAAAGAGGAGAGGATAAAAGGGGTAATGGTATACCCTTATTTCACCCCTTTTGTTATCTATATTTTTGTGGGGGGGGTATCTTGAAATCCATCTGTGGACATTCTCATAGTTATTCTCATATTTATTGCATGGAAACTTATTACAATCATGGACTTGAGATATGCAAGACACATCGTAGATGTTCAGTATAAACATCTGTGTTCTCTAGCAGAGCATCTTGCAGTAGTATCAAGTCACCTTCTGCAACAGTTCTTGTTTTCACTTGTGAGATAGAAATTTTATCATAGTTTCACATGAGCAAACAATTTTTTTTTCAGAATTAACAAGTAAGGTGTACCCAAAGAAGCAGAAACAGGTCACCTTACATGTCCTTCCATTATTATGGCATCTTCTTGGAGCCACAAACAGTAGTGGAGCAATTCAAGGTGGAAGTTCAGACATAAAAACTGCAACAGGGCAGCTTGTGAATTCACTATACCAACATATGGGTAATTCTCTGGTGGAACGAGCTTCAACGGACTCTAATGTCACCCCAAGACACGTACAACTCCTCCAGAACTTGATTGATCATTGTCCAGTATAATGGAACATGGTTTTGTGATATTTGTTGCATGGCATTTATTTTTTGATAACATGGTATTGGAAGTTGGTACTGGAAGTTGGCACATGTAGCTCTTTGTTCCAAGGCATGAAGACTTGAGGTCTACCTGGAAATGGAAAATCATGAAGTTTATCAAACTGATTCAGCGTAGTAGATTATTTCTACTGGTTAAAATTATGTAGAATACAAAGTGTATACTCCAGTGGGAAAAGAATGAAATCAGAGGCAATGGCAAAATGGTATCTCAAGGAGAGGTCTGGACTTTCGTTACTAGGGAAGAGTTGTATTTTGCACTGCAACATGGACCTTGCATCAAGATTCTGTTACTGTGAAAGTGATATGACTTGTATGGGAATTGGCCTAAACTTTAAATTTCATGTAAGAACAGCAGTTGCTATTGCTATTCTTCTGTTATGTTTATCAACCATTCTAAATATTGTTCTAATTCTGAATTCCAATACTAGCAACTGATTTATCAGATGATTTGTTTTGAAATTTACTGTTAGAATGGATTTTAGAATGTTTGATAAAGATTGGCTCTTTACCAAATGACAAAATTTCAGACTAGTTCAAATTGAAAGCATGTGCAGATGATAAGCTAAATGTGACTGAAAAATTGAAGGCTGTTTTGGGAAGGGTAGAAAACATTGTGGGAAAAGGAGAAAATGCTGGTTACCAGCATTTTCTCCTTTTCCCACAATGGTTTCAGAAGGCTTCCTTCTCAGGGTCGTTAAAAGTTGGGATTGTGTGGTAAAGAGTTAATACTGTTCAAAAGCAGCCCTGAAATATGAATGCTTGAGTCTTTCTTACATTGTGATCTAAGGTTTTTTTGATTTTCATGATGAAGAAAATATACTGACATAAAACATATCAGCCATGCTCTGTGAAAAAAAGGTTTGGTTAATGTACCTGCAAAAAGTGTCAACCCAGGTCAGCCTGGGCTTTTCTGCATGTTCAAGGACCATTCTACCTCCAGATCCAGTGGATTGTTAGAGTAAATGGATTTTATGGATCTGTAATTATGCGACGACTTGCTGGGTATACTGCATAATGAAGATTCTGCCAGAGCATGGTTTAGATATGATATGGCATGCAACACACGAAAAGGGGTGTCGTCCCAGATCAGCCTATGCAATCTGTGACTAATCCTAGATGACACTTCTTATGTAGTCACAAAGTGCTGTCTCGGATTAGCCTGCACAGAAGTAGGCAAGTCCTGGACGACACTTTATGCATATGTTGGAAGGTCTCATTTCGCATGTTTCGGGCCATATGTAACGTGGAACAGACCATAAGGTTTCAAGTTTAGCAATGTGAATATGGTTATTTATTATCATTATTAGAGGTCAGTTTGTCCAGAGTTTAAGATATTTGTTATTATTTATTTGTAAATTCTTGTTAGGGATATACTAAATAAGTTTTTGAATTTTAAATATGTATATAATATGTATAGTTGAATTTTAAATATGTAAATAACTATATCAGAATTCATTGGAGTTTTTATAATAGGAAAGAATGGTTTGTTTTGTAAGTTCCTGCAAGGAATCAAATATTAACAGAATGAACTAGACTCTATTATTGTAATTTCACCCATAGATAAATATTATCTGTTCCGTTTATTCTAATAGTGTTCGTTTTCATAAATATGTCCTTGTACTATTGTAATGATATAAAGTCATTTTATTTTATATAATTATTTTCTGTGTCTCACATCATCTTAGCCACTTTTCAACAACCATTCAGACATTAATTACATTTTTATACTACTGTATTATTTATTAAGGTATCTTGAAATTGCTTATCACATTAACTGCATTGTATTTACAACAAATTTACAACAAAATTCTAGACTGATTCAAATTGAAAGCATTTGCAGATGACAATTCACATGTGCTTCAGATGATAAGTGTTGTATTTGAAAGGGATGGAAGCATTATGGAGAAAAGAGGAAATAGTTACCAGCATTTTCCCTTTTCCCATACTGTTTTCAAAAGCAATCTTCCTCAGGATTGGTAGACTGGGGAATTTGGTAAATGATTAAACCAGATGGCTTGTCTTTATGCCTTATGTTTTGTTCGAGACTGCAAGTGCTTTAACGGACAGTTTAGGTCAAGATCAGACAGCTCAGAATTTACTGTTAGAATCATTCCACACTGGCTGATACCCTTGGAGGAATTTCTTCAGAACTTATTAGTGCAATTAGCGGATCTGTGGGAATGACTGAAATTGTCTATTTCATTTTTTCATCACTGTTTGGACAAACCCTCCAGATGATTCAATGGATATTTTCAGTCTAAAAATAAGACCTAGATAATTCTGACTTCAAGGTTGTTCTTGTCCAGAATGTCTAAGGAAAGTCGTTGGTGTAGTTCAAAGATCAATTGCACATATTGTGCAGTCAGATCTTGAGCTACATTGGCCGAAAAAGGAAACTAAAGGTGTCAGAGGTACAGCAAGCATTGATAGAAGGGCTGTTGCTTTAAAAAAAAAACATATTGTGCAGTCAGATCTTGATCTACACTGGCCGAAAAAGGAAACTAAATGTGTAAAAGGTACAGTAAGCGTTGATAGAAGGGCTATTGGCTTAAAAAAAACAAACATGTGCATTCCATTTTATTTATATATGAGCCATGCTCTTGAAAAAGGGGGCTTAATGCATCTCTAATGCATGATAGCTAGCAAGTCATCACACAATTATAAATCCATAGAATCCATTTTGTCAAACAACTGACTGAATTCTGAGGTGGAGTAGGTCTTTGACATGCAGAAAATTAACCAGTAGCTAAAAGTTTTGGCCCAGGTCAGTCTGCTTGGATTGTGCACGCAGACCTGGCTTGATACTTTTTACAGATGCATTAACCCTTTACCACACAATCCCGACTTTTAACGACCCAGGGGAAGAAGCCTTTTGAAAACATTGTGGGAAAAGGAGAAAATGCTGGTAACCAGCATTTTCTCCTTTTCCCACAATGTTTTCTGCCTTCCCCAAAACAAATTTCAGCTTTTGAGTCACATTTATTCTGTCATCTGCAAATGCTTTCAATTTCGAAATGTCCAAAATGTTGTCGTTTGGTAAAGATTTAAACCCTGTCTTTACAGATCGCAGCTCATATATCTTTTCACATCAATCTAGTATTCTGTAGCCAGTTAGTAGCAAGCAATTCTTATGTGTATGTTGAAATTTTCAAAGACCATTTTAGAGCAAATGATGTTTGGCATTTTTTTTTTTTTTTTTTTTAAATACAGTAATTGCACTGAATTTAAATTTTTAAGTTTTTAACAGTAAACTGACGATCAGTTTTGCTTATTTGATATGTTTTAGAAAGTCTGTTAACTAAATGGAAGCAAATGAGAAGGTCTTAAATTTTAGTGCATTCGAAGCTGTGGAACTAATGTTGACTATCCATGTTGAGGAATTTTCGGTCATCAACTTCATCTTCCTTTCATAAGGCACTTGCTTAACTCTTTGCCAAACGACAGAATTTTAGACTAGTCCAAATTGAGAACATTTGCAGATGACAAATTAAATGTGACTTAGAAATTGAAATTTGCTATGGGACGGGTAGAAAACATTGTTGGAAAAGGAGAAAATGCTGGTAACCAGCATTTTCTCTTTTTCCCACAATGTTTTTTCTAAAGGCTTCCTTTTTAGGGTTGTTGAAAGTCGGGATTGTGTGGTAAAGATTAACTAATTCTGGACATGACTGAGTCAAAAGCGTTTGCAGATGACGAAATAAATGTAACTCAAATTATGATTTCTGTCCTTGATAGGGTAGAAAACATTGTGAGTTATGATAGGGTTGAAAACATTGTGGGAAAAGGAGAAAATGCTTGTTACCAGCATTTTCTTCTTGTCCTACAATATTTTCAAAAGCCTTCTTCTTCAGGGTCGTTAAAACTTGGAATTGTGTGGTAAAGAGTTATACTAGTTAATGGTATGGGGCTGGGAGTGTGGACAGACGTTAAAGAAATAATTTGTCAGCAGAAGAGTGCTTTGAAAAAAATTGTGGTAATAGGAGCAGTTGCTTACTGCAAGCAAATTCTCTTTTCTTCATGTTTTTCTGAGGAAAAAGCCTTTTGAAAACATGTTGTGAAAAGGAGAAAATGCTGGTCACCAGCATTTTCTCCTTTTCCCACAATGTTTTCTAACCTTCCCAAGACAAATTTTAAGTTTTGAGTCACATTTATTTTGTCATTTTGAAATTTTTTTTGGAAAGGGTTGAAAACATTGTGGGAAAAGGAGGAAATGCTGGTTACCAGCATTTTCTCCTTTTCCCTTAAAGTTTTCAAAAGCCTTCTCTGACAGGATCGTTAAAACCCGGGATTGTGTGGTAAAGGGTTAAGATAAACTGAAAAATTGCTTGAAATCTTTACCACACAATCCCGACTTTTAGTGACCCGTGGGGAGAAGGCATTTGTAAACAGTGTTGGAAAAGGAGAAAATGCTGGCAACCAGCATTTTCTCCTTTTCCAACAATGTTTTCTAACCTGTCGCGGACAAATTTTGTCGTTTGCACCACCTTTAACTTTTCTTCTGCAATTGCTTTCAATTTGGACCAGTCTAAAATTTTGTTGTTTGGTAAAGAGTTAAATGAATAACTTTTTCATAGACAAATGCCATCAAGTGGGTAGTGTCACACATTTCTACAAGACTTTGTGTCACTGCATAAGCTGGTCATTTTAGAAACCGTGATTTTTACTTTTTCAATTTTTAATTCTTGTTTGATTTGAAGAGTTTTTCTTTTCTAATTTCTTAAATCTAAGTGCTAGATAAATACATTTTTTTCTGAAAGTTAGTGTGTACTTGCATGGTCTCTTTTATGTTTGCCTCTTGTTCATGCAGTGATGTTCATCTAAAGGACAGAAAGGAATGATAAACTGACAGAGAGACAGTAAAAGTGCACTGATTTTCATTGTATGAAATAATGAATACAATGTACATGCACAATGTAGATGAAAAATATACCCCTGAACCCCTGATTTTTTGGGAGCGTATAGATGTACTGTTTACAATGTTATGACATGGGCATATCAAATAATTTAGAAAAAATGACAACAAAATTGCATATTCATGTTTTGGGTTATTTTGCAAAAAACTGTCCAATCAAAAGGATAGTTTGGCTCTGTGTCAATTTGTTTGATTTTTGTTGTGGGGGGGGGGGGGTTAACCCATTACCACACAATCCTGTGTTTAAACGACCCTAGAGAAAAAGCCTTTTGAAAACATTGTGGGAAAAGGAGAAAATGCTGGTAACCAGCATTTTCTCCTTTTCCCACAATGTTTTTTCTACCCTTTCAGAAGCAAATTTCAATATTTGAGTCACAATTATTTTATCGTCTGTAAATGCTTTGAATTTGGAGAATTCTGAAATTTTGTCATTCGGTAAAGAGTTAAGCATTATTTTAGTTATTTACTAGCAGCTTAATTTTGTTTATCCCTTTACCAAACAAAATTTTGGGACTTGACCTGATTGAAAGCATCTGCCGATGACTGATGACAAATATTGCTCAAATGAACAGCCCTCTATTTCAGGATTGTTAAAGCTTGGGATTGTGTTGTAAGGGTTAACCCTGTACAATACTTAGTTTTATTGACCCTTAACCCTTTCCCAAACGACAGATTTTGGACTGGTCTAAATTGAAAGAGTTTGCAGACGACAATTTTGAATTTGATGAAAATGGCAGAAAGTTATCAAAAAGGGTAGAAAACACTGTGGGAAAAGGAGAAATTGCTCGTTACGAGCAATTTCTCCTTTTCCCTCAGTGTTTTCAAAAACCTTGTACTGCAGACACGTGAAAACCAGGGCTTGTTTGGGAAAGGGTTAAGAAGAAGCCCTTTGGAATGATTGGGGGAAAATGGGAAAAGCTGGTTACCAGTATTCTCTCCTTTTCCCACAGTGTTTCTACCCGTTCAAAGAAAAAATTATTCATTTTGAATTCGTTGTCTGCTAATGCTTTCAGTTTGGACAAGTCTAAAGTTTGGTTGTTTGGTAAAGGGTTAAAATCGTAGGATGCTATAAAGTGCTTGATGTGATTACTCATATGAAAACTTAGTTTTGTGTGTTTACACCAGTAGCTAATTGTCACAATGTTTGTGGTTTGAGAGAGACCGAGATAAATTATACTTTGTGTAAGGTAAGATTTCTGTGATATCTAAATCAACATTGCCAGTAATGCACTCTGAGGTCAGTTAACATCTTTGTATCTTGGTGTACATTAACCCTGTACAACACAATCTCACATTGTTGGAAGAGGAGAAAGGCTGGTAACCAGTATTTTCTCCTTTTTTCACAAGGCTTTCAAAGACAAACACCATCATTTGAGGCACATTCAGTTCGCTGTCCGCAAATGTTTTCAATTTGGAGGCATGTACAATTTTGCCATTTGGTAAAGGGTTGACTATTTTTACCATTTGTCAAAGTTACAGACTTTTTGAATGTAAAGCATTCACTGATGACAAATTACTTCTGGCTCAAAATCAGGGGATATTCCTGCAAATGATAGCAAACATTCTGGGAAAAGGGGCAAATGCTGGTTACCATTATTTTTTCCTTTTCCCCACAATGTTTTTAAAAGCTTTTCTCCTTGGGAGTTGTCAAAACACGAGATTGTTGATAAATGATATCTTCATCAGTCATCTTCATGAGGAATTATACCAAGCAAGGCAACACATGATTCGGGATCCATTATATCCATTTTTTCTAACAAATGACTTAATGCTGGGGTAGAATGGTCCTTGGACATGCAGAAAATTTACCAAAAGCAAAAAGTTCCTGCCCAGGTCAGCCTGCACGGACTGCGCAGGCTGACCGGGGTCGATACTTTTTGCAGATGAATTAAGCCCTGTTTTCACAGAGGATGGCTCATATATGAATTGAATGATGTTATTTCACTATAAAAGGGTAGAAAACATTGTGGAGAAAGGAGAAACTGCTGGATTCCTTTCCCACTATACTTTCAAAAGCATTCTTTTCCAAGGTCCAGGGTTAGTTAAAACAAAACATTTTGTGGCCAAGGGTTAAACCATTGTTCAATTTGCTTATGGATATTTTTAATCACCTTATAATCAACAAGAACTGTATTACTTCCCTTTTAGTGTAAATAGATGTGACTATACATGTATTGTCTTTGTATTGGGTTGTATCTTGCATTCCATTGGATTTGGTTTCAAACCATCTGCATAATTTGATACAAAAAAAATATTGTTTATGTATTCTGTACATAGTATGCATGTTTTTAGAGTGAGTGCTTAGGCTGTCAATATTTTCAGTAGATGATGATTTTTATTTTAAGATAGTCATAGATTATAATTAACCCTTTCCCAAACAAGCCCTGGTTTTCACGTGTCTGCAGTACAAGTCTTTTGAAAACACTGTGGGAAAAGGAGAGATTGCTCGTAACGAGCAATTTCTCCTTTTCTCACAGTGTTTTCTACCCGTTTTGAGACCTTTCTGCCATTTTCATCAAATTTAGAATTGTCGTCTGCAAACTCTTTCAATTTGGACTAGTCCAAAATTTGTCGTTTGGGAAAGGGTTAAATTATTATTTTACAATTCCTCTATAGATGATGAAAGGTTTTAACTTTATATCAGACAACAGAAATTTAGGTTTATCCTGAAGGAAACTGTGCAGACAACAGTCATAAGTGTGGCTAAGATAAAGAGATTTGTCTTTTGATAGATTGGACAGCACTGTGGGAAAAGGAGAAAGTAATATTTACCAGCATTTTCTCCCTTTCTCAGAATGTTTTTCAGTCTTTTCAAACAAATCCCATCATTTTAGCCACTTATAATTTGATTCAGCAAACATTTAGACTGATCGATATTTAAAACCATTTGCAGACCACAGTTTTAATGAGGATGGGGATTGTTTGGTAAATAGTTAAAGTAGTACATACCAGAAGTGATCATTGAACTGTTACAATATCAGATCAGTTTTCACCATATTGTATAGTGAAGATCAAGACCAGGCAGCTCACTTTAAGTCTGATCTTGATGTGTGCAGTTCACAGTTGGTCCAGAAGTTTAATCAAGGATTAAATAGGATAGTAGATAGGATAGTGGATCCAAGAGCATGATTTATGTAGTCTGATCTTTATCTACTGTCTGAAGCCTTTAAGAGCTGAATAAATGGTTTTAGTTTGGAAAAACAGCACAAAATATAGCTATTTCAAGGTTGTTTACGTCAGGATATGTAACATAGTAGCAGACAGTGTAGATCTAAGATCAGACTGCACATTCTGTGCAGTGTGATCTTGATCTACACTGTCTGCAAAATCAACGCAAGTGGGTTTCAGAGCTTTAAGTTTAACAAGCAACTAAACTTGATGCTTGGCACTAACAGGATTAAGTTCAGCTGATTGACTTTCTTGAAGAATTTCAGCCAATAGAATGGTTTATCACCATTTAACCCTTACAGGGCTAAAGAAATGAAATGGTCAGTCTCAGTCAGCACTAAAGATGCACATATATTTCAAATTCAAGGCTGTTTTTGACATAATTTCATTTAACCTGTTACTAGATGGCAAAGCTTTAGACTTGCCCAAATTCAAAGCTTTTTGCAAACGACAAAATAACTGACTCAAAAATCACAAAATTATATTTGAAGGGTAGAAAACATTGTGGGAAAAGGAGAAAATGCTGGTTACCAGCATTTTCTCCTTTTCCCACAATGTTTTTAATAGGCATTTTCTTCAAGGTGGTTAAAACTCTGGATTGTGTGGTAAAGGGTTAAAGAAGCAGACAGTGTAGATCCAAGATCAGACTGCATACTCTCTGGAGTCTTATTTTGATCAACACTGTCTGCATAAGCTACTTGGGCCAGGGTTGGTCCTTTAACTCTTTACTACACCACAAAATTTTTAGACCCATCCAAATTGAAAGCATTTGCAAACAATTTCATTGTTGCTCAAATAATGAGATTTTACTTTGATAGGGTGGAAAACACTGTGGAAAAAGGAGAAAATGCGGGTAACCAGCATTTTCTCCTTTTCCCACAATGCTTTTCAAAAGACTTCTTCCTCGGGGTCCTTAAAAGTCGTCATTGTGTGGTAAAGGGTTAAAGATTAAAACATTTTAGTCGAAGGCAAAATTTATTATCTTAAAATCAACTCATACAAAGTAATAACATGTAAATAGAAAGATGTACAGTAGCCTTTTGGTTTTTTATCTCCTCATATAATTCCGTCCAGAAGTTTATGTGATTTGCTTTATTTTTGTATTTTATGAAACATTGTGACAAGAGGTACATATCCATTATATAGAGGAGTATTTCTAGTGTGTACATAAGGTCTATATTGTGACAGCACATTGTTATTTCACATTACTATCATACATCCGTCATTCATTCAAGACATGCTTTGATGTGGCTTCCTGGAGTGGTTTATGAAAACATTGTGACAAATGAAGAAATTGCTCATAATGAGCAGTTCCTCCATTTTGTCACAATTACTGTGCCTGTTTATGACAGTTTTATTCGTACAGGGTTTGATCTTAATTCTTTCTCTAAGAAACCAGTTACATATTATAGAAAATGAATGTACAGGAAATGTGTAAACCCATAGGGTTCATCAGTGCTTAACCTTTTACCGCACAATGCCGCCCCTGGAAAAGAAGCCTTTTGAAAACATTGTGGGAAAAGGAGAAAATGCTGGTAACCAGCATTTTCTCCTTTTCCCACAATGTTTTCTACCCTATCAAAGGAAAGCTGCACCATTTGAGCCACATTGAAATTGACGTCTGCAAATGCTTTCAATTTGGACAAGGCTAAAATTTTGTCGTCTGGTAAAGGGTTAAATGAATGTATGAAGATTTCAACTGTCATTGAATAGAAATATATATGTTGAGATGCTAGATTTATAAATTTGCTGCTTTTGTAAAATAATTCTGCGGTTTAAGCAAAATGAGATCAGAGAGTAAAACTACCTGTACAAATAGAAAAAAAAGGCTACAAAGTGAACAGTTTCTCTGTTTTCCCACCTTAATATATTCTGTGGGAATTTTCTATCTTAATTTTTCAATAATTCAGTAAGTTAAAATACTTTCAGACTGTAGAACTGTAGAACAATTTTCTTTTAATTCCCTAATCTCTTTATATGCTGCAGACAATAGGTCATGCAGCAGACCTCTTCTGGAAACATCGAGGCATTTGGATAAATTGCTTGTAAGATGCAGATCTCCTTTTTCCCACAATTTTCACAAGTATCCATGCATTGAACTATGTTTCAGAGGAATATTTTGAAGGCCTCCTGTAGCAAACTTATTTTGGAGGATAAGAAGTAACAATACTTGACCTTTCCAATCTATTACCTATCTGTCCAGAGCTCTTTCAGCCCCAAATATGTAAACTTGACCTCTTTCGGCAGCTGAAAATACAATCCAATGAAACCCAGGAAAAAAAAAAAAAATTGAGCCACGCTCTATGAAAAGGAGGATTAATGCATATGCAAAAAGTTTCGACCCAGGTCAGCCTGCGCAGTCTGCGCAGGTTGACCTGGGCCGAAACTTTTCGCTACTGGTCAATTTTCTGTATGGCAAAGGACAGCCTACCTCCCGATTCAGTCGGTTGTTAGACAAAATGGACTTCATGAATCCATGATCATGTAATGACTTGCTTGGTACTATGCATCACGGAGATGCCTGAAGCTCCCTTTTGTCAGTGCTTGGCTCATTTTCTTATTGGCTTTACTCAATTTCAAGAGACAGTTTAGATTCATGATTAGACTTGATACAATCTGGTATTGATCTATGCCATTAGCAAAAGTCCCCGTATTTGCACAGAAAGAGCTAAAAAGTGTCTTGCTGTTATTTTAGATTCTGTGTTAACCGTAATAAGGAGTTACAGAGGTTGTGTTATAACTTGAACATATCAATTTTCTGGTTGTGCCTTTAGAGTAGAAATGGTTGTTTCGAAAGGTTATGCTTTCATTCACTCATGAAACTGCATCACAGAATATAGAATCTATTAAAATGTTATGTTGGTCTCTTGCTGTCCACGCTTTAAAATTTTAACAAAGTTACAATGTTTTTATCAAGTTACTTCCTTCTTTAACCTTTACCACACAATCTGGAGTTTTAACAACCCCAAGAATGAAGCCTTTTGGAAACATTGTAGGAAAAGGAGATGCTGATAACCAGCATTTTCTCCTTCCCATGTTTCTACGCTATCAAAGATGAATTCAATCATTTGAGCCACATTTGAATCATTATCTGCAAATACTTTCAATTTGGACAAGTCTATATATTTGTTGTACCGTAAAAGGTCAAGTTACATGTTATTGCCAAGACTGTGTTGCTGTTTATGGTAGTGTGAGGCTTATCTCTGTACCAAACAGTCCCATATGTTTACAACCTTCTGAATATGGCTCTTGAAAATATTGTGTCAAAGGGAAAAGATGGCATTCACAATCATTTTCTCCCTTGTTCCACAATATTTTGTTCCTTTTCAAAGATGAATCTAATCCTTTTAGCCACATTTCATTTATCCTCAGCAAAATTAATGTTTTCAAATTGAATAAGTCTTAAATCTTTACCAAATGACAAAAGTTAGACATGCTCAAATTAAAAGCATTTGCAGACAAAATAAATGTGACTCAAAAATTGAAATGTGTTTTTGGAAGGGTAAAAAAATGTTGTGAGAAAAGGAGAAAATGCTGGTTACCAGCATTTTCTCCTTATCCCACAATGTTCTCAAAACCTTTCTTTCTCTGGGTTGTTAAAACTTGTGATTGTGTGGTAGAGGGTTTAATTGCGGTTTATGGTTCAGAGGTACCTCTTTACTTCCTGTTAAAATTTGTGATATACATGTAGTTGACTTAGATGAACATTCTTGTCCAATGTGAATAGTCAGTATGAATGAAGGGTTTTAGTAATATGAATAAATGTATGTGAGAACATTGCAGTAAAAGCAGAAATTGTCTTAATTTCTGCTTTTGTCACAATGTTTTCACAAGTATTCAGCTTTGATTATGTATACATAGTTTATAGGATCAATTAGTATTCTATGCTGCTTTCAAAATTATTTGTCATATCACAGCAACAACTCATATTCATGTATGTCCTGGGTATCACTAAGCTAGAGCTCTGAAGTGTCTTGCCCAAGGACACTCCCACAGAAATCCTAGTGCTTTCATTTTAAGAGTCCTACATTTTACCACTGAGCCAAGCAGGACCAGTTTAACCCTTAGGCTGCTAAGCCAACTCGGGGAGTTTTTTTGGACAGTATAGATCAAGATCAAACTACACAAAACATAGTCTTATCTTGGTTCTATACTGTTCCAATACAATATTTTTCTTTACGGTGAAATAAACTGTCAAATACCAATATTTTGGTTTTTAAACTATTGAATGGAAAATTTATTTAGCAGTTTATGGCTTAAAGGATATTTTAAAAGTTGTCTGTGGATTATAAGATGAAATTTTTTAGCAAGTTTTTAGTAGAAGTTGCAAAGAAGAAAACGGCTTAAAATGACTTGAAAATGCAGTATTTATTGCACAAGATGGGTATGTTATAACAAGCATAAGAATAAATACACAATCACATTGGTACATAGATAGGAAAAAGGAATTTACCCCTAACAAAATCTGTTAACATCTTTAAAAGTGATACGGTCAGCATTTCTTATTCAGAGCAGTGATATCAACAGTACTGTATGCTGTACAGTACAAACAAGTAAAATGAAGGGAAAATTTTAGGAGAATTAATACTGCAAAGCTGATTACAAAAAGATTCATGAAAAATAGAAAAGGCAGGTCATTGCAACTGGTTCTTTGTAAGCTTTATTCTTATAATTCAGCAGACTACATTTGAGAACATTGTACTTAAACGAGAAATTGCTGGTTATAAGTAATTTCTCATTTTGCCACTTTGTTTTCATTTGTGTTCATGTCTCATTTTGTTATTGAGGATTACGAGTTAAAGCAAATACCTTTCTGAAATACAA
The DNA here is from genome assembly GCA_945859785.2 of Tridacna gigas. Lineage (NCBI taxonomy): Eukaryota > Metazoa > Mollusca > Bivalvia > Cardiida > Cardiidae > Tridacna > Tridacna gigas. The sequence goes on from OX244029.2 coordinate 38,601,573, forward strand.
CTAATCTTGGCAGAAGTATTTAACCCTATACCAACTCTGATGACTGGCTTTCGAAAACATTTTGGGTAAAGGAGAAAATGCTGGCAACTCTTTACTAAACGACGAAATTTTAGACTTCGCCAAATTCAAAGCATTTGCAGATGAAAAAATTAGTGTGACTCAAAAATTGAAATTTGCGTTGGGAAGGGTAGAAAACATTGTGGGAAAAGGAGAAAATCCTGGTTACTAGCATTTTCTCCTTTTCCCACAATGTTTTCAAAAGGCTTCTTTCTCGGGGTCGTTAAAAGTCGGGATTGTGTGGTAAAGGGGTAACCAGCATTTTTTTCCCCTTTCCCCCAAAATGTTTTCTACTCATTCAGAGACAAATCCCAATATTTTAGCCATGTTTGATTAGTAGACTTTAAATCCCAAATTTGGTAGGGTTTAAATGTTGTCGTTTGGTGAAGAGTTAAGTAATGGTTCTTTTTATTGCTTTCTAAATAGCAGGCTTGTATTTATAGTATTTGTTACGTTTATTTGTACCTGTATATTAGCTGACTTGATGTGTGTGATTCTTGCTTGCTCAAACATTTCTTTTTTCTCCCCTTTCTCTATGTTTTACATATTATTCTCATTGTAGAATTTCACATTCATCATCATTTAGACACATAACTATCGATGTTGATGGTAATAATGAGAAATAAAGTATTGAATAAAAATATGCAGACTGTTCAATTGTTTATGCCTTCCAAAAGTTGACATATCATATATTGTTCCTATTTCAGAATGTTAACCATGTCGTTAAGACTTACGTTGGGCTTATCTGTATATGATGGGCCTTAACCCTCTGACCCTTTACCAAAACATTGCATGTTTTAAGGACCCTGAGGAAGAAGCCTACTGAAAACAATTTTAGAAAAGAAAATGCTGAGTACCAGCATTTACCCCTTTTTCTGCATTGTTTTGTAACCTTTCAAAGACAAATCCCATCACTTGAGCTATATTTAATTTGTTGTTTGCAAATTCCTTCATTCTGGACATGTCTAAATCTTTGTGTTTTTTGGAAAGCCTTAATGCGTGTCACAACTTTTGAAGCCACTATCGAAAAAAGAGCAACAAGCTACTGCTCTTTTCTCCAAATTGTTTTCTGTATTCAGGAGATTTTGTCCTGCCATTATACTCTTCACCAGGTAAAGACTACAAAATTTTGGACCTTTTTTAAACTCAAACATTCGCAGACAATAAATTAAATGTGGCTCAAGTGATGCAAGTTGTTTTTGAAAGGGTAGAAAACATTGTGGGAAAAGGAGAAAATGCTGGTTTCCCACATAGTTTTCAAAAGTCCCCTTCCTAGCAAGGGTTGTTAAAAACTTGAGATTGTGTGGTAAAGAGTTGAATATTTCTCGTTATATCACTTATTAGTTTTCAGGATGTCTAGTAACAGCTTTTAAAGTAATGGTTTGAAGCAATGATAGAGTGATGGAGGATGTTGACCAAGATCAGACTGCATGATCTTGGTTTTCACCCTCTACAAATAATATCCACGGTCATGTACAGCAAGATTAGAATTAACCCTTTACAAAAAAACAAAATTTCAGAATAGTTCAAATTAAAAGCATTTGCAGAGGACTAAATTATTGAGACTCAATTGGGAAGGGTAGAAAACATTGTGGGTAAAGGAGAAAATGCTGGGCTACCAGCATTTTCTCCTTCTCCCACAGTGTTTTCAAATGCTTTCTTTCTTGGGGTTGTTAAAAGTCGGGATTATGTGGTAGTTACTATCATGAATTCAGTCATCATCAGATGAATGATCAATAATTTATGACAAGACCTATGTAAGCCCGCATTTACCCTATCACATCGTCTACCATTTGAAACCAGTTCAGTGACTGCTTTGAAAGGGTAGAAAACCTTGTGGGAAAAGGTGAAAATGCTGGTTACCAGCATTTTCACCTTTTCCCACAATGTTTTCAAAAGCCTTGTAAAAATATGGGATTGAAGGGTTGATAACAAGGTGAGAGTTAAGCCAAACCAAACATTTCATTTAACCTCTGATTTAATGCCTCCCATATTGTAGCCGCTGGAACATGTATATCACTCTGTGAGTCAGACTCGCTAAAAGATGATTCCAGACTATGATCTCGTTCAAACAGCCTGAAAAACGCATCAATGTAACAGCGACATAGCGGACACCTGTCTACAAGCCTAACACATGACACGCATACACAAGCATGTCGACATGGCAACAGTGTGTAATATATCACAGCACTCTGACATATAATACATGTATTTGTTTCATCCAGACCAATATGGCCCTCATCATCATCTTTGATGCTAGTATCTTGCTCAATTTTACATTTTTCTTCTACATTCTTGTTGATGATTTTACCATCTATCACACCACATTCATTACCGTTTTTGTTTACGGCACTATCACTATTTTCAAGTTCAGAATTCCCAGCTGTCTTTACATTAGATTCATCACAGGTTTTTGTTAATTCACAAGAACACATGGTATTCCTAGAAGTGTTCTGTGACTGTCTTGCTTCTGTACCTTTCAAACAGGTGTCTGTGGCCATGTCAGAAGTACTGGCTATGGTCTCGCTAGTTGTTGCATTAGAAGACGAGAAATTCTGCTCACTACTGGATAAAAATATGGGCTGAAATAAAAAAAAGCAAAATTCTAATGATGAGCAAAATCAACAGATGCAAAAAACTCAAGTTACATACATCATTGAATCAGTTTTGAAATATGCTTTGCAACCCTTGACAGTCTATACCAAGACATCGATGTAGATTATACTGTTAGTCTTAATCCTTTACCACACAGTCCAAAGTTTTAATGACCCTAGCAGAGGCATTTGCAGTGGAGAAATGACATGCGGTTCACATAAAATGAATTGTCTTTACATGGATAGGAAAAATTATCATATTCCCACAGAGCTTTCAAATGCATTTACCCTCAGGGTCAATCAAAATAAAAGAATTTTAGGTAAATGATAAAACCCAAATCATTACAGACCCATTTTTGTAGCACTGCAATTACTCACTATTTTGGTGAATAAAATTCAAAACCACTAACCCTACAATTCAAGGGTCCATGGTTTGAATCGCCAGCTCAGCCAATTTCTTTCCAAGCATTGATGATAGTCATTGCAACAGGATTCATTCCTCTATCACTGCTAAACATTATCTTGATGGTTATGTGGGAGAGCAGCCGGTGGGTTGGGAAGAATATTTGGGCAAAGAACTGGAAATAGGAACTCCAGGAATGCATGGATAGGTGTACTGGCTGCCATATAACACAAATAATGTTGAAAACAGCATTAAGCACCATACAATAAATCAGTCAACCCTACAATTCAATGGGTTCATGTACCTACTGGAACGCAGTGTATTCAAAATATTTCAATGATGTTAAACATTATATACAAACAATAATATTTTGAAAATGTCAAATAAGTTTGTATTGGAGTTTAACCCTTGACCACACAATCCTGACTTTTCACGACCCTGAGAAAGAAAACTTTTGAAAACATTGTGGGAAAAGGAGAAAATGCTGGTTACCAGCATTTTCTCCTTTTCCCACAATGTTTCTACCCTATCAAAGATGACATTCATCATTTGATCTGCATTTAATTTTTTGCTTGCAAATGCTTTCAATTTGGTTGAGTTCAAAATTCTGTTGTTTGGTAAAGAATTAAGGCTGTTTTAATAGCATAGGTCATATCACTGTGGTCAGTGTACTTATGCATGTTATGCCCGGCTTTCTCACACCAGTGCTGACACAACTTTCTTTCCAAGCCACTGACTTCTTTTCAAATATGCAACAGAGGTGAGAGACAAAAAATTTGTCTCAACCTGGTATCAAACCCGCAACCAGCAAGTAATGAGTCTGATGCACGTTTGTCAAATAAGAAAACATTCCATTTGTAACAGTGTTTTCTTGATTGTCTGTACATATTCTTTTTTCATCTACCTATCTTTGTTGTTCTGTTGTTCAGGTGTCTTTAATTTGAAAGAGTTCCCACTTAGGCAGACAAACTCCTGGCAAACAGTAACTTTTTACCACCACTCCCCCCACCCCACACACAAAAAAAAAACATAGACTCTGCCACACTGAAAGCACTTGCAGATGACAAACTGAACAAATTGAATGTGAACCAAATCATGCAAATTACTTTTGAATGGGTAGAAAACATGGTGGAAAGGATAGTTTGGTTACCAGTCTTCTCCCAGGCAGTGTTTCCAAAAGATTTCTCCATCATTGTTGTAAATCTTGGGATTGTTTCATATAGAGTTAAGGCTAAAGGTAATCCTGCATTTTGCTGGTATAATGTGTTATTAAACTTACCTGCAAACTAAGAAGATTATTCTGGTTGGTTTTAACAAACTGGTACACAATATGAGAATCAAGCGGACACATGGAGTCCTTTAGGTGAATTATAGTAAACTGAGCAGCCTGTTAAAAAAAAAGTACATGGCATAGTGTGGTAAAGGGTTAACAACAGCTTTTCACAAAAATCTGACCCAGACAATATGTATGAATCTCATTTATAGATTCTTGCATGATTTCTGCACTCCTAAACTTTAAACACTTCTTCATTCATCGAAATGAGGAGAGAGAAACTAAAAGCACTATACAACTTTAACATAATGAAATAGAAAAAAAAATGTGAAAATAGTAGAAACTATGAATCATAGTATTTTCTATCTGCCATAATGTTTTCAAAAAATATCCACAGCAATCCTCAAACTTACAGAAAAGGTGTCAGAGAAATACAAACCACAGACTGACTTTCTTGCATAGTTTCCAGGTTTTCTATCACAGATATCACAACTACAGGGTATAACTGTCTAGGTGGGGGACCTAGACTCGATTCTGTCACAGTTTCTGGACACTTGGAGTACAGTTCACAGGGTCTGTCTGTCACCCCTATACTGAGATAAAAGTTAGGGATTAAAATCAAAAATAGGAGAGAAAACAGGCAAAGTTATACAAGACAGGTTGGGTGTGAGATTGGTTCAAGCTTAGTGAATGTCAATTTTGTCTGCACACTTGGCTACATTTTTCATATGTAATACTACCATTTTATACAAGATCAAAGTCGAAAATTTATACCTGACAAGCATAATAACAATGTTAAAAAATTTATGACCAACAATCACCAATAACTGCAATTAATTCATTGCAAAGAAAAAACAAAAACTGAAGACTGAAGCAACAACAACGCATAGTATGCAAAAATCAGCCTGAGGTACAAGACATTTCAACTAACCTATTCCTAATTATGAAGATCTACATGCAGGACTGTTGTCTGATGGCATATTGAAAGATGAGGTAATAGAACTCACATGAAAGGTAATGCAGTGCTAACATAGTAGTAAATTAGTAAGTAAGTGAGAATGCCGAGATGGTTTGAAAAAGTCTTTAACCCTTTCCCAAACAAGCCCTGGTTTCATGTGTCTGCAGTAGAAGTCTTTTGAAAACACTGTGGGAAAAGGAGAAATTGCTCATAATGAGCAATTTCTCCTTTTCCCACAGTGTTTTCTACCCTTTTCGAGACCTTTCTGGCATTTTCATCAAATTTAAAATTGTCGTCTACAAACTCTTTCTATTTGGACCAGTCCAAAATTTGTCGTTTGGGAAAGAGTTAAGAAATAATTGAGCCAGACTCTGTGAAAAGTCTGCGCAGGCTGACCTGGTGGGAAACTTTTCACTATTCGTCAAATTTCTGTATGTCAAAAGACGAGTCTACCTCATGCTTCAGTCAGTTGTAAGACAAATTGGACTTTTTGGATCCAAGATAATGTGATGACTTGCTTGGTATCATGCATCATGCAGATGCATTAAGCCCTCTTTCACCAGAGCATGTCTGAATCAGTTGACAGTAAGATGGTTTAGATACTGAAAAAAACTTGTTATATACTATTTACCAAATAAGCCCGAGGCTTAATCCTTCACCAGTCGACAAAAATTAGACTTGTCTTGTCCAAATTGAAGGCAGTTGCAGACGACAAATTAAATGTGGCTCAATGGATTGAATTTGACTTTGAAAGGATAGAAAAGATCGCAAGAAAAGGACAAAAAGCTGGTTTACAGCATTTTCACCTTTTCCTACCACCTGTTCTAAAGTCTTATTTCCCAGGGTTATCAAAACTCAATTTCACTGTTGACTGGTAAAGGGTAGATAACCCCCAGAAAAACGACATTCAAAATCATTGTGGGACAAATAAAGATGGTGGTATTACTCGAACAAATTGACATGAAATAACTGGCCTCCATTACCGTATATTACACACTTGAATTACTGTCCAAACATAGCTTTGGCTATCGTCATCTGACTGTGGAACTGTGAGCGATATTTACCTCTTTATGCGGCTAATAGATCTGTCATATCTTTAAAGAAAACTTAAAATAACTAAAATAAACATGATTTTGATTTTGATTTTTGATTTTGTTGGTTTAAATTGGTAATACGTGGCGAATGGCATTAATCAAAGATGCACTTTCTTTGCAGTCTGATTTTGATCCATGTCATCCGCAGAAGCTCCATAATTTGATTGTGGCACTGAAAGGGTCAAACTCGACATTTACTGTTAATAGAATTTCCGTACAGTCTGATTATACACGATGATAAAAATATTCACTCTCTAATTATTCTTTGCATAAAGGTAAATTTCAGGTCAATTTGTTCAATTAATACATGTACAAGTAAGAAATATGCATGTATATAAGTTATGATACATCGTTCATTCATACTTTATTTTTAACAAGAATTCAAACAGATATAAAGGATACTCTCCGAGGTTCAACCTGTGTAAATACTTTTCATCAAATGTTTGTTTGTCTATCAGTCTCTTGTAAATATCACAGACAGGTTTGTGGATTTCCTTCTGAAATATCTGTATATTGACTCCCCAAAATATCTCTACTCTTGACATGCTCTTCACAGAAACTTCTATATTCAATCCATCTGAAATGTGAAATATAGAACTATTTCATAAATATCAATAGAAACAACCTGAAACATAAACTAAACAGGTAAACATTTCATTAAACATTCTAATTACTATTTCAACTTTTTCCATACCCCAACCATTTCCATTTCATTGAAGGCCCTATAGCGGCCAAAAAATCAAAGAAGGTTATGTTGTGAAGATGACAATCTGTTATTGTGTTGTCGATCCAAGTTTTAGTTGCTGGCAGAAAATTGAAATTCAAAAGAGGGTAAAAAGTAACATCAGATAGAGTGACCTGGCAGGTTTTAACCTACATGTAGTTTTGAAACCAATTTCTCTGCAAGCAACTAACACTGGGACTGACTGTACAAAAACAGATTGTCATCTTCACAATAATTTCCATAATTCTAAATGGTATGAATTTGAATTGAAATGCATGTAAATACTCACTTTGTTTACCTATGGCAGCTAAAAGAATAATTGTTACTTTAAACAATTTCCATTTCTTCCAGTCGAAAAATTTCAAGTGCATATTTGAGACCTAGAGGGGTAATTGTACCTTTATTCTTACCTTTCAAAGAGGTCAATTTGCTCTCTGATACCTTGATTGAGAATGGATTGTGTAGTTTTGTCATTGGCTGTTCTTTTGGAGTGTTGTAATGTGTGGCAGAGCTTGACATAAAGTGATCTCCGTTTAGTCTGTGAAAAGAGTCAATATACTATGAAGAACTTTATTTACAAATCATTCTTAATTTGATTTCAGCTCTTTAAAAGGTTGACCAAACAATCCCAAGTTTTAACAACTCAATAAAAAAAGTTTTTGAAAACATTGTGGGAAAAGGCTAGTAATCAACATTTTCTCCTTTTCCCCAAAAAGCTTTCCACTGTTTCAAAAACAACTTCTATCCTTTTAGCCACTTTAAAAATTGTTTAAAAATGCTTTCATTATTGAAAGGTCTGAAAGTTTGTTGTTTAGAAAAAGGTTAATTCTTAATTCAAAGACTAGACATCCCGTCTCTGTCAGTTTCTGCCAATTAGCTGACTGTCTCAGCAGCATTTTTTTTTTTTTCCTTCTTTGAATGGGTCTGTAAAACTGACCTGTTCCCAATCCGAAAATGTTACAGTTTTTTTCCAAAATCATACATGAAAATCTCCAAAATGAAGTGTGTTTCTAACTACATGATGAACCCATTCCAAGTCAAAGAGCCAAGTGTAGGTTTTTCAAATGACTCTGTGATCTGTATTGTGAATTTCCCCTACACAACTTGTTCAGAATACATGAGCAATCCAAATATCAGCGATTTCATCTGTCAAATCGAGGGACGTTTTCAAAAGTAGTATTCAACCAAAAAAAAAAAGAAAAACAGTATGATGTCTGTCATCAAAGCTTATTTTGGCAAACCGGACAGTCCCGGTTCGAGCCTTCGATAACAAAGTTTAAACTTTTATCGGATAGAGGCCGGCATCCAGTGTATGTGTTTTGGCAGTCTCTGTGAAAATTGTCAAATACAATGCAGGTGTGCTGTGTATGTTTTTGTGAAGCCAAAAGTTTGTGATTTATTGGTATTTTCAATGCCATGTGTATTTGCGGAAAATTCTTTCTTTAGTGATCAAACTACAAAATGAGCCATAACTGCAATTAATATTGAAGAAAATCAAACTGATTGGTTCTAAATTCCCTACAGTGTTCAAGCTCAACTCTTTACCATACAACAAAATTTATGACTCGTCCAAAGTGAAAGCATTAGCAGAAGACGAAATAATTTTGACTTAGAAATTGAAATTTATTTTGGGAAGCAGTAGAAAACATTATGGGAAAAGGAGAAAATGCTGGTTACCTGCATTTTCTCCTTTTCCCACAATGTTTTCAAAAGGCTTCTTTTCTAGAGTTGTCAAAAGTCGCAATTATGTGGTAAAGAGTTAAGAAGACTGACAAGGCCAGTCCAGTTAAAGATAAATATAAAAGTAGTATGATAAAACAATTAGCTCGTCCAAAATGGATATTAAATCCAACATTCCATTGAGCCTGGGTTCATATGTAGAACAATGGTCACCAACAATATTCATGAGTCAACCCTTAAATCCCCTCACACACTTACAAAAAGACAGTATTAATTGACATCTTTACAAGCATGAGAAACAGGGACACTTTTTGTTTAGGAGAAATTAATTTGTTTGCTTTTTTTTTTAATTTCTGGTTCATAATGCTTTTAGCTCAGAGAACTGAAAAGTATCCATTATAGATAATCAGTGACTTGATTGTATGTTTATCGTGAAATGTCCCAAATTTGGAAACAACGACCTGCTTTGTCCAATCTTCATAGTTTTGGTCCCACTCCAAAAACAGGGGAAAAACGCTGCTAAGAATTAAGAATCAAAACTTAGTATACACATTCTAAATTCCAAGGTTAGCAGTCTAATATAATCTTAGTATTTCACCAAGTACAAACCTTAAAATGTTTTCAAACAAATTGATTTCTTCAAGGAGGCGAAAACATGTGATGTCCGGATATAGGGCCAGTTGACCGAATTGACTTTGGACGAAATGATTTGGGGCGAGTTGTCTTTAGTTACTTTTTTCAGATTCTATATCGATCTGTTACAGTCGTCTTCAGACCTACCGTAGTATAAATACGACCATGATGCAGAAACAAACTAACACGCTCAGCATGGAATAAAAGTTTGATAACCCAGCAAACCAACTTAACGTAATGGAATCCATCTTTCATCCGAGGATTCAGGCGCTTTGTCTGTCATTGTAAACGCTTGGCTTAATCGTATCGTCCCGTATGCAGCTCGTTCCACTCAAACTTGCCCCAACATCTTTCGCCTTATACCACATTCGCCGAAAATTTCTCCATCTCACATTGGAATGCCAGCTAACATTTCAATCACGGGTTAAATATCCTCTCTTGGAAAAAAAGTGCAATATACGAAATCAAAGCAACAATAACTCAGAAAAAGAGGTGCGAGATACAGTAACGGGCTTTTCCGTCCCTGGCCTTGTTCGCCCGGGCTTATTCGTCTGGGCTCGTTCATCCGGGCTTTTCATCCCAACTGGTTTCTCATAATTACGGGCTTGTTCATACCAACTGATTCAGGCATACTAATTATCATAACACTTTTTCCTTTTTCAAAAATATCACAAACACAAACAGATACATTTTTGTAAAGCATTTGCAGACGTCAAATTAGATTTGGTTCTTATGGTGAGATTTGGGAATGAGTTAATGCAAGTTGTAAAGAACACTTTCAACACTTCCACAAACCTTTCTAATGCTCTACAGACCATTGTGATAAAAGCTTTCTAATGCTGTATAGACCATTGTGATAAAAGCATTCAAAAAGAAAATGTTGGAAAGGGAACAACATGCCACAATACAGCATTTCGTCCCTTTTCCATGTTTTCTACCCTTTAATTTAGAGACAACATCTACCCTATGAAATGCACTTTAGTCATTCACTCCTTACAATACAATCATGAATTTGAACGATCCTGAAGAGGAAGCTTTTTGAAAACATTGTGGAAAAAGGAGGAAATGCTGGTAACAAGCATTTTCTCCTTTTCTCGCAACATTTTCTACCCTATCAGGAGAGAAATCATCATTTGAGCATTATTTTGTCGTCCGCAAATGCTTCCAATTTGGACAAGTCCAAAATTTTGTTGGTTGGTTAAGAGTTTAAGGTTAAATCTATAGTTTTATTAATCAAAAAACGGTCATATCAAAAAACGCACTACAGGATTATTTTTGGTCCAGTTTTGTGTGATAGTAGATATCATGGGGGTTTTCAGATTATTTCGAATTTACAAGGATTAATAAGTCTTGGAACGGAAAGAACTTGATTCGAATTGAGTAGAAAGTTTACTGGTACCCGTTTTAAGTTAATCAACCAAGAGACCGTAAGCAGCACTGGCCGAAATGTCCCGGAATCGAAACGTTACGTCATCAGCCGAAATGACGTTGGGCGGTTAACCGGATCCCATCTTCTTGTTACCGCCTGAGTAGGAGGCTACCCGAAAAAATTCATGTTCATTTATTCGATATATATTTATGTCTTATACCTAAGAGGTAATGGTATTGCTGCTGACTTGATTGTGTGATAACAGTTTCGTTAGTATTGTTTATGAATGGGTTAATTGTGATTAATTACAATAGCCACTATGTCTACCCGAACCAGGGGTTATTCGCACTAGCCCATTCACACCATCTCATGCTCGCTCTTCGGTTTTTTAAATTGATTTTGTTCATCGGTGCGTTTAAATTGATTTTGTTCTTCGGTGCGTTTGCCAATACTTTTTCTACCCGAAAGCCAGATAATAGATCAACTTCATCTTACATGTCGTTTGCAGTTTTATATTTTACTGATAAATGAGTGTTTTTTTTAAACTATTTGCCAGATGAAAATATTTTGGAGCTGAGCATGTTTAACTCACAGGTGAATGGCGAGTGACAGTGTAAATCCTATATTACACTAGTATATTAGTGTGTAATATAGGATTTACACTGTTGCTCACCATTCACCAGTGGTTTAACTCTTTACCAAAAAACAGTAATGTAGACTTGTCCAATTTGAAAGCACTAGCAGACGACAGTTTAAATGTGGTTACTTTTAAATGTGGCTCACATTGTTGAAGTTGTCTTTGATGGGATAGAAAACATTGTGGAAAAAAAGGAGAAAATGCGGTTACCAGCATTTTCTCCTTTTCCCACAATATTTCAAGAAGCTTCTTTCTCAGGGTCGTTAAATGTAGGGATTGTGTGGTAAAGGGTTAAAGTATTTACAGATGACAAATGTGGATCATATGGAATTATCTCAGAAAGGGCAGTGAGAAAAGCAGGAAATGCTAGTTACCGCTTCTTATTTTTCTCACCACGTTATTAAAAAGTCTTTTTGATGAGACATTAAACGGAGGTTCCGTGTGACGGTGCTATATATCGAGCACATTAAAGAACCAGCTGTAACTTTGGATGAGTGTTGTCCTGTATCTTACACTATCCCCTGTAACATAACTAACAGCCTGCAGGGGGCATTGCCCATATGGGAAACCGGTGGAGATGATAAACAAACGCAAATTCAATCAGATACAGGAAGAGGCAAATAGGACAAACTAAAGGAAAGAATGGGCGTATTAGATAGATGAATGTAAGGGGATAGATGAACACACTGTAAACTTTCATGATCTTGAATGATACATATCTACTGTATAGCTGCCAGTGCTGTCCACACCTGGAATGCACAGAATATGCCACCTGGTGTATGTCTTCAGCGATCCATATTTTTTAGAGTGCTAAATAAACACCACAGACATATTCAGTATAAAGATGAGGTTCAATAACTGTAAATTAATTAAGTCTTTACTAAACGACAAATTTTAGGCATGTCAAAATTGAAAGCACTTGCAGACAGCATATAAATTGTGGTTAAATTGATGATTTTTTCCGTCTCTGAAAGGTTATAAATGTTATTTTCCATCTCTGAAAATATTGTAGAAAAAGTAGAAAGAGCTGGTTACCAGCATTTGCTCCTATTTCCCTCAGTATTTTCAAAAACCTTCCAAAGGGTTGTTAGAGCTTTGGATTGTATGGTAGAGGTGTAATGGTTGTTCTTGTCTATAGATGGTCTTTGAACAAAGGGGACAGTGTAGATCAAAGAGCAGACTGCACACTGAGGGTCCTGGGAGATAACTGAGAAAAGACATTTGTACAAGAGATAGTAATGGAACTGAAAATAATAGTTGAACAAGCAAGCAATTGTATTTGAAAAAAAAAAAAACAAGAGCACGGCATGTGGGTACCAACACTCAGCTGCAGTTGCTTTTCGTGAAAATTCTAAGCTGAAAAAGGAGCATATCTGTGTCAAAAATATTTTAATGGTTATCAGCCCGTGTTGTATGGGTTCCCCTTTTGATAGTTAATTAACTAGTCCAAGTCTGAAGTAAATGTCTTCAGTAATGACAGATAAAATGGCAAACGTTCTGAAAATGTCAAAGTTTTTGCATGACGCCACAGATCATGCCGGGGCCATGACATTACCTTGATGTTTTGTTCAAAAACAGTCAAGCTAATAAGTGACAAACATCCCTTCTTTAGGAGGGACCTCTGTCACTTGTGACCCAATTAATATAAGATGAATGTGATATAAAGTTATTATGTGAACACATTATTTGAAGTTTTATATTTCAGTTTAACAGCTAAATCATGTTCTGGTGTAATTCCTTAGTATGCCAGTTCATACAGATGGAAATGATCCAGATCAGACTGCACAAAACATAGATTTGATCATGGATCATATTCAGTGATATTTTTATGCTTTGCTAGAACAGTCTCAGTATTACACAATTTTACAGATTGTTAATATAGGACAGTTTTCAAGGAAAAACACTGAGGTATTGTCATAGCCCTGCGGTTGAATGTCACCTAGTGAAACAACTTTTGACATTGTCTCATATCTCTGTTATTACTTTACTTCAAATCTTGGCTACTTGTTAATTATCAAAAGGGATACCCATACCAGTAGGGCTAGTAACCCTGCCAATATTTTTGACACAGTTATGCCCCATTTTTGACTTACATGTACTTTTCTTTACTGAAAGAGCAACTGCAGCAAGGTGTTGGCACCTGTATACAGTGCTCTTATTCTGGCTCTTTTGTTTTTAATCTTGTACAAATCAATCCTGACTTTTAGCAACCCTGAGAAAGAAAGCTTTTGAAAACATTGTGGGAAAAGGAGAAAATGCTGGTAACCAGCATTTTCTCCTTTTCCTGCAATGTTTTGTACTCTTCCCAAGAACAAATTTTAAATATTTTGTCACATTTGTTTTGTTGTTTGCATTTTTATTTTTAATGTTTTTAATTTGGACTGGTCTAAAGTTTTGTCGTTTGGTAAAGAGTTATTCTTTACCCGACAACAAAATTTTGGAGCTGTCCATACATTGCATGTATTGGCAGTGAAATAGGGCTCAAACACTCCGATTTGTCACAAAAAGGGTTGTAAACATTGCAGAAAAGGGAGAGAATACTGGTTACTAGCATTGTCTCCTTTTCCCACAATGTTTTTGAAAGCTTTCCACCATAGATATAGCATCGTTTGGTAAAGGCTTGATATTTCTGACATCTTGAAAAACTTTTCATCTGCAGAATTTTGTCAGAATTGGACAACAGGGGCTATTTTCTCCTACCATTCTAAATATCGCTACAATTCTGAATTCCTAGCCAGCTGATTGGCAGATACAGAATTTTTCAGCCAATCAGAAGGCTAGTCAGGGAAATTACAATTAGATTTTCATGACTTCATTGATTTGGTCTCAGTCAATCAGATATTACTGACTAGTTAAGTCTGATAAATACGGTACAGAAGTGTTCATTAAATATTATTAATATAGAGAATTCCATTTATATTTTTCAGAAATTCCAGAGAAATTTTGAGGTATTCAAAAGAAAACAAACAGAACAAAGATGATTGGAAATTACTTACAAAAGCAATTGAACGAATTGAGACTGTCAGACTGCCTCTGTGACCTGGAACTTGTCTGTAATAATGGCATAAGCTTCAAAGTGCATCATGGTGTATTCCTAGCCTTGAGTCACAGACCTTTTGATAAATTCAATTATAGGTTAATGGATGCAGTGAAAAGATTACCTTCTGGTACAAAGAAAATGTTTCTGAATCAGGTGTCGGAAGTGGAGCTTAAAGCCATCGTGGAGTTTATGTATGGAATACCGGTCAAGACAAAGAAGAGGTATGTCAAGTGACCTATTGGTTGAGATGATCTTTTTCTTTTTTGCAGCAAATGCCAGAAATGGCAAAGTAAGTTGTCTTTGTTGTCTGTATTGTCACGGCAAGAAGAGGACATGTAAATTTTCAAGAATTGGGCTATATTATTACCTCATTGACAAGAGTGTTATGAATTTTTCATTTATAGATAATGATAAGTAAACTGTTAAACAAGCAACTGAATTTTAGACTCACAGAAATTAAATGCATTTTTTGAAAGCAAATATGATTCAAATGGTTGGATTTGACTTTAAGTGGGTAGAAAACACTGTTGATAACACTGTAATAGTGCATTTTGAAAATCAAGGGAGGTAAATAGTAACAAAACAAATGTATCTTACATCAGGAGTTATTTCCCTTGATCACTATATAAATTAAGTCACTCTATAAGCCTATACTAAACTTGTGATCCCCTGGATTGGGCCAATCTTATGGTTTCGGACAAGATTTTCAAAGATTGCCAATATTTTTCAGTTTTGTTGCCATGGCAACCACAATTTTTACAGGAATCAAATTTTTTTCAAGAAATTCTGAAGAGGACCTTTGCAGGATCAT
Organism: Tridacna gigas; assembly: GCA_945859785.2. NCBI lineage: Eukaryota > Metazoa > Mollusca > Bivalvia > Cardiida > Cardiidae > Tridacna > Tridacna gigas. Next base: position 38,616,846 of record OX244029.2, read on the forward strand.
TTCTGTGAAGTTTGGTCAAAACTGGATGTTTGAAATAAAAGTTGACGCATGCACAGATGCACCACAGACACAGGACCATGACATAAGCACACTGGCCTTTGGCCAGTGGAGCTAAAAACTATTCAGTGGTAGCAAATTAAACTTACCATTTACCAAACAATACCGACTTCTAACGACCCTGAGAAAGAAGGCATAGAAAACATACTGGGAAAAGGAGACAAGAGGACCATGACAGTCCTGAAGTCACTCACTTGAACCATTTTACCGAACATGACAAACATTCTAACAAACTTTACGAGTATTGGACTGAAAATATGGCCTCTAGGTGGGCAGAAGCTTTTCTAGGATTTGTCTCAGTGACCTACTATTTCAGTCACTATGACCCATTTTAAAAAATGTCAAAATCATCAAAATGAGCATCCATTCGTCTGTCCGTCAGTCTTTTTCTTGCTTACACAAAAAAGTCTGCATTTGTGGTAGGATTTTCGTGAAACTTGCGCAGATTGTTTATCTCATCAGTAGCTGGAACCCTTTTGATTTTGAAAGAAATCTGACTATCAGTGTGAGAATAGTAGCCTTTTAAAGTTCAAATTTCAATTTCTTGTTTAGGCGATAATGTCTGCATTTGTGGTCAGATTTTCACAAAACTTGCACAGATTGTTTATTTCATCAATAGCTTGAACCCTAGTGATTTTGAAAGAAATCTGACAATCAGTGTTGGAAAAGTACCCATTTAACGCTCAAAATTTCAATTTCCTGTTTACAGGATTAAGTCTGCATTTATGGTTGGAGAGAAACTTGCACAATTTGTTTATCTCATCAGCAGCTTGAAGCCTACTAATTTTGAAAAAAATCTGACAATCGGTATGGAAAAAGGAGCCATTTAAAGTTTAAAATTTCCTTGTTTATGTGATTAGTCTGCATTTGTGGTCAGATTTTCCTGAAACTTGCACAGTTTGTTTATCTCATCAATAGCTTGAACCCTGCTGATTTTGATAAAAATCTGACAGTCAGTATGGGAAAAGTAGCTATTGAAAGTTCAAAATTTGGATTTTTTTGTTTATGTGATAAAGTATGCATTTGGTGGGTTTTCATGAAACTGGCAAAGCTGCTCTGTATTATCAACAGCTTGAACCCTATTGAATTTTCAAAAAAATTCGACAATCAGTAATGGAAAAGTGGCCATTTAAAATTACAAAATTTACATTTCCTGTTTACGCAATAACGTCTGCATTTAAAGTCAAATTTTCATGAAACTTGCACAGTTGCTTTATATTATTAATAGCTTGAACCTTACTGATTTTGAAAAAATATTCGACAATCAGTGTGGGAGCCATTTAAAGTTGAAAATTTACAGTTCTTGTTTACGCAATTAAGTCCGCAGTCTTGATCCCATTCTTTTGAAGCTTGCAAAGATTATTTGTATCATCAAGGGATTGAACTCTTTTAAGAATAAAGAAAATCTAGCAATGGGTTAGGAAAAGCGGCCATTTGATGACTTAATAATGTTTACTCAACACAGTCCACATTATTAGTAACATTTCTTTGAAACTTGCAGGGATTGTTTAATACAATGAGTACTGAAACCCATCAGATTTTGCTGGATTCCAAACAATTGGTTAATTAATATGTCATGGCATGGTTTCTGACGTCCATATGGCCATTGGTCCCTTAGTCTTTTTTAGCTCACCTGAGCAGGAAGTGCTCAAGGTGAGCTATTGTGATCATGCTGTGTCCGGCGTCTGTCGTCCCTCGTCAAGGCGGGTCAAAAAGGTAGTCACTTGGCTAAATCAAAGAAAAATCTTGTGTCCGCTCTAGAGGCCCTATTTTCAGCCTGATACTCTCAAATCTTGGTCAGAATGTTTGTCTTGAAATTGGGTCATGTTGAGTGAAAAAGTAGGTCACTGCACTAAATCTAAGAAAAACCTTGTGTGCACTTTTCAGCCTGAAACTTATGAAACTTAGTCAGAATGTTTGTCTTGATAATATCTTGGACAAGTTTGAAATTGGGTCATGTTGGGTCAAAAAGTAGGTCACTGGGCCAAATCTCAGAAAAACCTTGTGTGCACTTTAGAGGCAACATTTTCTGCCTGAAACTCATGAAAGTTAGTCAGAATGTTTGTCTTGATGATATCTACTACAAGTTCAAAATTGGGTCATGTTGGGTCAAAAAGTAGGTCACTAGGCCAAATCTTAGAAAAACCTTGTGTGCACTCTCAGGGGTGTGGAAATCTTAGAAATTTCTACTTGTCCACGGACAAGTAAATTACAAAAATCTACTTGTCCGCCAATGTGGCTCACTTGTCCAAAACAAAACGATTTTAATTAAAAGGTACACGTAAAGTGACATGTCTGCAACATGGGGATACTCTCGACAAACGTTAAAAAATATTGTTACGATCGTCTGCATTCAACCATGGGAATTCTTTCAAGCATGCCTCGTTGAAAAAAAAAATGTTTTTGTCATATTTCTTGTCACGGTCCGCTTTACGTTTGGAGCCGCCAAATGGTTCGGAGTCTCAGACTTCCCACTTCCGTTTGCATCGAAAATTTGATTAAAAAGAAAAAAACATTTTCTCCGTTTTTACGCACCAACTGATCGCTGAATCGAAAACTTTTGAATATTGAGACAGCTTCCAGCAGAGGTGTTAAATCACGGCCCATTTCGCGCCGAAGCTGTTTAAATCAGATTAAAGGCTAAAATTTTCACATGTGCGACGTGTTATCAAAGATCTCTGAATCGGTGCTAAAATTATACCAATAAAATTATTTTAATCCATAATGATGATCTTGAAGGTGTTTACACATTTTCAAAAAAATCGACGTGCAACAACAGCCGTATATTTTACCGATTTTGTCTAATGCGGTGAAAGCGGAGGGAGACCAAATGTGTATTTTGGGTTTCCAGAAATCAGGGATCATCTCAAGACACTGTTAATCATTCGAAATGTCATTTTGTACGAAGTGAGAGCATACGTATTTCACTGGATATGTACATACAACAGATTTTTGTTTCAAAATTTTCCTCAAATTTTCTGCTTGTCCGCGGACAACTAGACTGAAAAAATTCACTTGTCCGACGCTGAATTTTCCCCGAGTCCGACGAGTCAGGCATAGTATTTCCACACCCCTGACTCTAGAGGCCACATTTTCAGCCTTATACTGATAAAGATTAGTCAGAACGTTTATCTTGTTGATATCTTGGACAAGAATGAAAGTGGGTCATGTCAGGGCAAAAAGTAGGTCACATGGTCAAATGTTAGATAAACCTTGTGTGCAGTCTAGAGGCCACATTTTTAGCATGATTCTCATGAAACTTGGTCAGAAAGTTTGCCTTGATGATATCTTGGATAAGTTTCAAAGTGGGTCACATCTGGTCAAAAAGTAGGTCACTGGACCAAATCTTTTAAAACCCTTGTGTGCACCGTAGAGGCCAAATTTTCAGTCTGATACTAATGAAACTTGGTCAGAATGTTTGTTTTAATGATATCTTGGACAAGTTCGGAATTTAGTCACATTGGTTCAAAAAGTAGGTCACTTACACTCATGTGTTTTAAAACATTAAAACCAAGGTCTCTTCAGCTTTATCAACTGTAGATGACTTTACTCAGGTGAGCGCTGTAGGGCCAATGGCCCTCTTGTCTTGTTAATGCGATAAAGTCTGCATTTGCAGTCAGATTTTCCTGAAACTAGCAGTTTTTTTTTATATCATCAATAGCTTGAATCATATTGATTTTGAAAAAAATCTGACAATCAGTAAGGGAAATATAGCCGTTTAAAGTTGAAAATTTATATTTCTTGTTTACACAATAAAGTCCGGATTGTAGTTGGATTTTCCTGAAACTTACACAGTTTCTTTATATCATCAATAACTTGAATCCTATTGACTCTGGAAAAATTAGACAATTAGTAAGGGAAAAGTAGCCATTAATAGTTGAAAAATTTAGTTCTTGTTTTCATGATTAAAGTCTGCATTTGTGGTCAAATTTTTACACAGTTTTTTTCATCATTAATAGCTTGAACTCTGTTAATTTTTGAAAAAAAAAATCAGACAATTAGCAAAGGAGAATAAGTCCTTGAAAGATGAAAATTTACATTTCTTGTTTACGCGATAAAGTCTGCATTTTACATCCAATTCCTTTGAAACTTGTACAGATTATTTGTTTCATCAAGGGATTGAACCCTGTAAGAAATTTAGAAAATCCAGCTATCAGTTTACAAAAAGCAGCCATTTGATGACTTAGTCTTGTTTACTCAAGACAGTCCTCATTATTGGTTTTAATTTCTACAAATTTATTTAGTTATTATATTTCCAATATTGAAAAGGGAGAAAATATTTCTCTGATGCTCAAATGGATGTAGATCAGACATTTAAGTTGTACAGAAGCTGCTGTAGTGACAGTGTGGAGTTAAATATATTTTGCTGAATCTACAAAATTTACTATATCAAGCACATGTTTTGGTGAACACCCTTTTTGAAATAATTATTGTATATTCTACTTGTCTAGATGTTACAGGAAAAAAAATAGTTAAGTCTCACTAACATTGTAAGTGCATATTCTTCAAGGCAGGCCTTAATGGCATGCTATAACTACAGTCATGTATGTCAGTAGGTTTAAAACTTATCTAGCCTCCTTTGATAAATTTTTCTCTGGTATTTTGGTCATTCTGTGTTATCTGTTGCAAATTGGTTTCAGGTAGTAATCCGTAGAGTGCTAAAGAAATGAGGTGGACATATTCAGTCATGGAAAAAGACATAAAATATTGAAATTTCAAGGTTGTTTCATAATTTAGCAGTCATTTTGTATCCCAGAATAGACTGTGCATACATTTAGAAAAAGTAGCCATAATGCTGGTTTCCAGCATTTCCTTCTTCTCCCACAATGTTTTAAAAAGCATCTTTTCTCAGGTTTCCTAAAATACAAGATAACTAGGTAAAGGGGTAAAAGATGCAGTACAGATCAAGATAAGCATGCTGTCTTATTTTGCAAGCAAGTAGTGTCCTGTTGGATGTTATTTGTTAACTCTTTACCGGACAAAAAAAGTGTTGGGCTTATCCAAATCTAAAGGATATGCAGACAACAAATTTGATGTGGCTAGAATGGTAGGATATTTCTTTGTTAGGGAAGAAAATACTGCTTTCATAATCTCTCTGTCTTAACCTTTTACCTTACAGCAAAATTTTAGACTGCCATACTTAAAGCATTCACAAACAACACATTTAATGTGGCTCAAATTGTGGAAGTTGTCTTTGATAGGTTAGAAAACATTGTGGGAAAAGGAGAAAATGGTGGTTACCATCATTTTGTCCCTTTCCCACATTGTTTTCAAATATCTTTTTTCTCAAGGTCATTGAAAGTCTGGATTGTGTGGAAAAGAGTTAACCCTTTACCATACAACAAAAAATTGGACCAGACCAAATTGAAAGCATTTGCAGATGACAAATGTAACTTCAATGATTATTTCTGTCTTCATTAGGGTAGAAAACTTTGTGGGAAAAGGAGAAAATGCTGGTTACAGGCATTTTCTCCTTTTCCCACTATGTATTCAAAGGGCTTCTTTCCCAGGGTCGTCAAAAGGCGGCATTGTGCAGTAGAAGGTTAAGGTTGTTAAAACTTGGGATTATATGGTAAATGGTAAAATAGAAAGGAAATTATGAATTCTCGATTTCCAACCATTTTTCAAAGACATGGATGTTATAAGTCTAATTTGAATTGTGAGGAACTAAAGGTGAATTGTGTTTTACAGGTTTGACTGCTTAGTGAAGGGCCTTGAAAAACTGTCAATGGATCACTTAATTGAGGAAGCAGGAGGTTTTACCTTTGGACCGGAGGAAAGGCAAACAACAAGAGTATCAGTACAAATACCTGAAACAACATTAACAGGTGTGGCTCAAAACTGTCCTAGAAAAGTAGATCTCTCTTCATCTGTGACATGTAGGGAGGGCAATCAAGACAAATCAAAGGAAAATTTCTCTGCAACAAGTATAGCAGAAAAAATTGCATGTGGAAAAAAAATGGATCAGAAAGATCTTAACAAAGAACTGGAAAGCTTTATCAAGAAGGAAATAGATGAAATTTTTGATGAGAGTGAGCAAATGGAGGATATTCTTGCAGCTTTAAAAAGTATGAAAGAGAAAGTCTTAGAACGTGAACATACTACTGAGTTAAATAAGAAGGGAGGCCATGTAGCAATAGCACAGAATCATGTAGATAGTACTGATGGAGTCTGTTATAAAACCATTGAATTGGGTGATAACACTTATAGTTTTTTTAATCATGCTGATGGGTTTATCAGAAATAATGATGAAGTGGTTGCTAATACAGATCAATTTGTTGATAATACTGGAAAAGTTAATGATAATACTGATGGAGTTGATGATGATAGGGTGGTAGATGCTGATAGTACCGATGAAATTTGTGACCAAAATGATAAACGTTCTGAAAATACAGATAGAGTGTGCATGGTTACAAATGATCTTGGAAATGTTATTGAGAAACATAAAGATGGGAGTGATGTCATTGTTCATGAAACATCAAAAAAGGATCAAGCCCATACCCAAGTTGGAAAACGTCGCAGAAACAGAAAGAGGTTTTCACACATAAAACGGAACAAGAACCAGAAAACAGTTGAAAAGTTAGTTACCTGCAATGAACCAAAAGTGGCAGAAAAGATTGTTAAATCTGTCAAAATTCCGTTGCTTAGGAAAACACTTTGTAGAATTCAACCAAAGCCTGATTCAGAGGAAAGCCAAAGATTTTATAATACGTGTATGTTGAGTATGAGAGAACCAACCATTCTAGATCAAGTAAGAAGAACGAATTTGGCTCCACAGAGAAATATGAAAGGTGAAGAAATACATATCCACAGGGATTTTCTTAAAACAGCTGATGGAATACCCAGTCAGGATCTATCAACAGTACATAACACTCCACACAACAGCGCACTGGGAAACAAATCACAAAATGGGTCTAGTCTAATCCCTGCATTGCAAAAGTTACCGCAGCTACCAGATGAGGAAAAGAGAATTGAACAATTACAAATTATTTTGCATCATAAAGGTAAAATACAGACAATTAATGCACCAGCACTAATTTATCAAGCCCCAGATACTACATCCAGACATTCAGGAAAAATTGTGCAACTACTGTTGAAAAGAAAGCAAACAGATGAGAATTCTTTGAAGAATGACTTGATAGTTTCAGATGAGGAGAATGACATTTTGAATACAGGAGAAATGACAGAAACTCACGCAGAAAAACAGACTGTGCAAAATCAGAATAGAGGTTTGATGCCTATCACACAGAGTACAAATTTAATATGTTTGACACTCAATGCTGAATTACTATCTCTGACACGTAATGCAGAGTTAAGACTTTTGTCACAGAAATCTCAAGAGAAGACAGTTGAAAATCAAGAATATCTGCTGCCAGAGAGACAGTTGAATGATACTGCTGCACAAAATAATAAGATGTCCACTGACAGGAAAGAAGATGATGGAGAAGGAAACAGCCCCCAAAACAAAAATGTAACTACCACAGACAATCAGAACAACAATTCTGACACAGATAAATCTCTTGTGCAGTCAGAAATCTCTATTGATGTAAAACAATCTTCCCTCAAAGAGAAATTATCAGGCAGTGACCAAAACCATAAAGTTGATGGGATGAAATATGTTGGTGGAGAACACAACTTGGAAAGAAAACTGAATTTTCCCCAAATTGATAGAACATCTACAGAAAGTGAAGAACAGGTGGATGAAAAACTCGAGATTGAAGCATTTGATTTGAAAGCGGAAGAAAACCAGCAAACAATGACAACATCTGAGGACAAAAAATCTTCATGTGGAGAGAAGGGAATTGCCAAATCAAGCAACAAAACAAATCTATGGAGTGATATTAGTGTATTACATGTGCCAAAGCCTGAACTTGTGAAGTCTTTGGCCAATATGGGCATGAATCAGGTTGTACCAAACAAAGGGTGCTGCAAAAGGAAAGATGTTGCTTGCTCTGTTAAGACTTCAAGTGGTGAAGATCAATGTCCAGGGAGGAGTGAAACTGATTATCATTATGTTAAGAAAGCTAAAATTTCTTTAGATGAGGAAACACGTAACAATATTCAATCAGGAGGTGAGAAAACACAAAAGAAGTGCACAGATGTATCAGCATGTTCATTTAAGGGAAATATTCTTTGTGAGATGTCAAGTGTAACTCAGTCTCTCATTCAGTCTGACTGGGCAGGAGAAAAAGATGTTGAAGAAAGCAGCTCAAGTAATACCTCTCCATTAAAAAGGAGGGTACACTCTGACTCTTGTTCCACACCTTCCATTTTGGAGCCCGAGTGCACAGATACAAGAAAAGTGAGAGAAGGCAACTCAACCAACACTACTCAAACAGACACATTGATGGTCAAGAAAATCACAAAGTCTGAAACATATATCAAACACACCATGTTGTCTAATATTTCAGCACTTGATAACTGTAATGATGTACTCAAGTTATTTACCAATAAATCAGTTTCCGTTAAACTTTTCCGTCTTCCAGATAAAATGAAGGATGCCAAGTTATGTACAACAAACTCATTAAACAAATCATATCAAGCCTCACATACAGATGATGAAATGTGCACAAAAAATGTCAAGTTAGTTAAAGAGACAAAGACAACAAGATCGTCATTTGACAGGGCATCTGCATTAAAAACTTGTGGAAAGACTGCAAACATCAAAGGTTCAGGAAATGACAATAAAACAGATGTCAGCAAAAATATTGCTAAATGTAAGAAGTCAGTAGAAAAAGAGTCTATCAGAAATGAACAGAAAAGTGGATTGGGCAATAAAGCCACACAAAATGAAGACAAAAAGGATAGCTCTGCCTCGGGTAGTATTTGTCAAGATACTGAAAGTTTGTGTGATGATACTCAGAATTCAAAAAAACAACAGAAGATACAAAATCAAACTGAAGCAGCAGAGAATGAAGACATGTATGAAGGAACAACAAGAAGTGTTAAAAAACTCATGACAGAAAATCTGAAGCAAGTAAAAAAGAAGGAAGAAGTTGGTAAAGTCATAAAAAATACTGTCCATCTTGGTAACAATAATTCTCAGTTTACCTTTGATTATGGCTGGAAGGGAAGAAATGAAGGTGATCATGAATCATTACAAAGAGTTACTGATAATTTTGGTCCAAGCAGTTCAGTAGCATGTGCAGAAAGCAGATCTAAACCTCCAATACTCTCACCCAAAAACAAACACAAATATTGCACATTACAAAGGCTTCTTTCTGCACCAGTACAAAAGTTTGGACCAGATAGTTCATTGCGATGTGCAGAAAATAGACATCAGCACCCAGTATCCACAAAAAATACGGACCAAAGAATGACTTCTAGAGGAAAGTTGGCAGTTCAATGTAGAAAAATTCCACAATTAAGATTGGTTCCAGTTTCTACATCTAGACATCTTAGATCACAAGTAAGTGGACTTCTTAATGAAAAACCATTCAGTTCAAAAATGAGCTCTGTAGAAAAGTCTGATGCTTCTAATCTAAAAAGAAAGAGACTAGAAAGTAAAGACACAAATGATTCATACAGATACAGACAGTGCAAAAGAAAAAAAGGCTCTGGATTTAGTGTAAATGAATCAAAAGAACTTCCTAACTCAACTGTTATTGTATCACCCAATTCTGGTAAATGTACCCCTCATATAGATGTGGCAGTGACTTCTTCAAGTGTTACCATGGCAACTAATAATTCAGATTTGTCTGTAGAAGAATCATTTGATTCATCAGTGTTTGCTTTAAAAAGCAAATCAGAACGAGAGAAAGAAAATCTAAGAGACACAAGAACCTACACAAATGATGATGAAGTTGGAAATAGTGGCTGTAAGGACACCAGGATAAAAATGCAGCGTTTAACTCACAATGTTAGTTCAACGGCAAATACAGATAAAAAGAAAGCTTGCGAAAGGCAAAAACAGATGACAAGATTGGTGAAACAGTTGTCATTATGTTCAAAGAGTGCACCAAATGATTCCAAACAAACTTGGTCATACAGGTTCAAAAGAATGGGTGCATACAGAATACAAAGTACTAGAAATGAAGGGAGTACCTCAAGGGATAGCACCAATGGTCTTGACATTTGTTGTGAAAAATTCTCATTAGAGTCAGGTAAAAAAAAGATTTTAACAAAAAAGCTCATTTATTAAGGAAAAAATAAAATATTGTACCTACCTTAACTCTATACGAAACAATATCATGTTTTTACTATCCTGAGGATGATGATTTTGAACCCATCTTTGTTTTCCCTTTATCCACAGTGTTGTCTACCCATTTTTTTGAGAACTGCGATTATTTGAAGTAAGATTATTGTTGACAAATACCTTTTGATGTGGACAAGTCTAAATTTTATCATCTTTTTAACACTTTACCACACAATCCCCAGTTTTAACAACGCTGCCAGTATTCAGGATGTTTTGTAAAAGGTGTGTTCATGTTTGTTTCAAAAAAGAAGTCATTTTTCCTAGAATTTCTTTTTTTTTAATTTGTTGCAAGAATAATTTTCACTTGGATGAGAACAGAATGGTGTGGAAAACACTTAGAATGAGAAGTAGTGTAGAAAACACTGGGGCAACGAGGAAATAGAACAGTGTTAAAAACACTGATGGAATGAGGAATAGTGTAGAAAACACTGATGGAATGAGGAATAGTGTAGAAAACACTTGGGGAATGAGCAGTGGTATATAAAACACCATTTGAATGAAATACGGTGTAGTAAACATTTTGGCAGTTTGAGAAATAACCCGAGAAACACAGAAGGAGAATGAGATATTGTTTGTTTATGGCAATTTCCCATTTCCTACAATCATTCATGAAGACTTCCTTTTTTTTCTTTTCTGTAACTCTTAAAGTGCCGACCAGGCTGAAGTTGCCTTTGGGAAGAGGGTAGACCAACATCAGACTAGACAGAATGTGCTATCTGATCTTGGGCTGACTGTCTGCTACTTTGTTGTTTGTGTCGAAGACAAGACCTTAGCATAGTAGTATGTCACCAGGTCCATTTCAGTTAATGCACCCTTTACCACACAGTCCTGAGTTTAAGCAACCCTGATGGAGAAAACTTGAAAACATCATGGAAAAATGAGAAAATGCAGATTACCAGCATTTTCTCTCTTTCCCACAATAATGAAAGATGAAACTCATCGTTTTAGCCACCTTTAACATTTGGTCTGCAAATGCTTTCAATTTGGACAAGTGTAAAACTTTGGTAAAGACTAATTTAACTCTATACCACATAATCCCGGGTTTTAACGACCCCAAGAGAGAAGCCTTTTGAAAACATTGTGGGAAAAGAAGAAAATGCTGGTAACCAGCATTTTCTTCCTTTCCCACAATGTTTTCTTTCCTTCCAAAGGCAAATTCCAGTTTTTGAGTCATGTTTAATTTGTCGTCTGCAAATGCTTTCAGTGTAGACAAGTCTAAAATTTTGTCGTTTGGTAAAGACTAATTTAAGGCATGCGTTACTTAACCCTTAAGCTGCTGAATAAATGAAATACAAATTTCTACTCAATACTAAAAGCCCAAACATTGCGGTTTCCAAAGTTGATTCCACCGGAAAGAAAATACCGTATCGGGACAGTATAGATCAAAGATCAGACTGCACATTCTCTGCAGTCTGATCTTGATCTACACTGTCTGCAAAAGGTCAGTGAGTCACGATTAGCAGCTAAAGGGTTAATTGGTTGAAGTATTGAAATTGAAGTACAGGCATTATGAGACTTAAGTGTAATGAAGTGGTATGCATGCTATTGCCTTTGCAGCCACTGAAGATCAAGATCAGACATAACAAAACATGAAGTCTGATCCTTGATCTATACTGTCAGTCAGCTTTGGTGAGAGATTCTCGACAAGAGGATAATTGAAATTGCAATTATTTGGGTTTTATTTATTGACAATTAATGCTTATTTGGTATAAATCTGGACTGAAAATTTTGGGTTTATCAGCCCTTTCCCTGATTTTCACGTGTCGGCAGTACAAGTCTTTTGAAAAAACTTTGGGAAAAGGAGAAATTGTAATGAGCAATTTCTCCTTTTCCCACAGTGTTTTCTACCCTTTTTGATAACTTTCTGCCATTTTCATCAAATTTAAAATTGTCGTCTGCAAAACTCTTTAAATTTGGACTAGTCCAAAATTTGTCATTTGGGAAAGGGTTAAACACTCTAAGGCTGAATCAAAAGACATAATTATTATATACTTTTAGTACATCAGTTTGTTTTGGGGAATTTCTGTTTTCTGAAATAAAAATCATGCTTTGAGTTGGCTTTCTTTTATTTTAAAAAGTTTTTGTTCTTCTACGAGTGTTTCTTAAATCAGTCAAATATCTAATTTCACGATTCGTTACAATGTTTTCGGGGCCTTAACCAATCTTAATACATATACTTGTCTTTTTTGGCTCACCTAAGCATGAAGTGCTCAAGGTAAGCTTTTGTGATCATGCTGTGTGTGCCATCACTTGTCAACTTTTACATTGCGTATGCTCTAGAGGCTACATTTTCAGTCTGATACTCTTGAAATTTGGTCAGAATGTTTGTGTCGATGATATCTCCTGCAAGGTTGAAAATGGGTCAGGTTGGGTGAAAAAATATGTTACCAGCTCAAATCTTTGAAAAAGCTTGTGTGCACTCTAGAGGCCACATTTTCAGTCTAATACTCCTGAAAGCTGGGCAGAATGGTGGTCTTGACAATATCTCAGACGAGTTCAAAAATGGGTCAGGTTGGGTCAAAAAGTGTGTTACCAGCTCAAGTATTTGAAAAGGCTTGTGTACACTCTAAAGGCCACATTTTCAGTCTAAAACTCATGAAAGTTGTACAGAATGCTTGTCTTGATGGTGTCTCATACGAGTTGAAAATTGGGTTATATTGGGTCAAGAAGCATGCATCAGATCAAATCTTTGATAATTATTAAGTGATATGCATACTCTAGAGACCACATTTTCAGTCCAATGCTCATACAAGTTCGAAAGAAAGTTTGTCTTGACATATCCCCAAGAAATTTGAAAATGGGCCATGTCAGGTCAAAAAGTTGGGTCATAAAGCTAAATCTTTGAAAAACCTTGTGTATGTTCTAGAGGTCACATTTTCAGTCCTATACTCATGGAAGTTGGTCAAAACATTACCTTGATGATATCCCACAGGAATTTGAAAGTGGGTGATGCCAGGTCAAAAAGTATGGCGCAAGGTCAAATCTTTGACAAGAGGGTCATTGGCCCTAAAGCACTCACCTTACTTTTGTCAATGATGTTCAAGGTCTCAGCCATATTTAAAGCATCCCCAAGCTTGATTTGAAACAAGCGATTTGATTGGTTGTAGACAAGGCAAAAATAGAAATGATAGTATATGGTTGATAAAAATAAGACTAAATTTTCTTGCTGAAAAACTGAGATTACCATTCAAAATACCTTGTGAATAATTCGTGAAGAAAACATACCTGAGATAATGCAGGGGCGATGAATGTAGTTTACGGAATACATCGGAACTGGGTCAACGACGATGCTACAGGTGATAAAACTAAAGAGATCCTGATTTTAATGATCAAAAACACATGAGTGTAAGTGACCTACTTTTGGACTTACATGGCCAAATTTCAAACTCATCCAAGATATAAAGACAAACATTCTGACCAAGATTCATGAGTATCAGGCTGAAAATGTGGCATCTATGGTGCATACCAGGCTTTTCTAAGATTTAGCCCAGTGACCTACTTTTTGACCCGATGTAACCCAATTTCCAACTTGTCCTAATCAACATCAAGACAGATATTCTGACCAAGTTTCATGAGTGTCAGGCTGAAACTGTGACCTATATGGTGCACACAAGGTTTTTCTAAAATTTGGCCCAGTGATCTACTTTTTGATCCGATGTAACCCTATTTTGAATTTGTCTGATATATCATCAAGACAAACATTGTGACCAAGTTTCATGAGTATTGGAAAAAAAACGTGGCCTCTTTAGTGCACAGGTTTCGTTAAATTGTGACCTGGTGACCTACTTTTTGACCCCACATGACCTCGTCTGAGATATTATCAAGACAAACATTCTGACCAAGTTTCATGAGTATCTGACTGAAAATGTGGCCGCTTGAGTGCACACAAGGTAATTGTTGAGGCCTTGACAAGGCACGAAGGATGCCGGACACAGTGCAATCACAAAAGCTCACCTTGAGCACTTCGTGCTCAGGTGAGCTAAAAACCTCTGTAGAGTCTAGAGGCCACATTTTCAGTCCAATTTGCATGAACATTGGTTAGATGGCTGGTCTTAAGGATATCTTGGACATGTTTGAAAATGGGTTATATGGAGTCATAGAGTAAGTAACTTGAGCAAATTTTAGAAAAGCCTTGTTGCACGAGACATTTTCAGTCCAAATCCAATACTTATGAATGTTGGTAAGAATGTTTGTCATGATTATAATTATGTCGATTGAGTTCCAGTTGTGTCACATGGGGGCCAAAAAGTAGGTACCGTTAATTGGGTCAAACCCTAGAACAAGAGGGCCATGATGGCCCTGTATCGCTCCACTGGCTTATAAATATAAACCATAAATACTTAACATTTCAATTCTGAGCCAAATGGTTTCAAAATGAAGACTTACAAAGTTTTCTCTGTAAAAGCCCATGTGAAAGTTGACACCTGCAGGGCAAAGTCATTTTTGATCCCAGAGCTATAATTACTTGAACCCTGGTAGAGGTCCACAAGATAAAGCCACATGCCAAAATAATACAAGTCTATGCTGTATGGTTATAAGTAAGGTGATTTTCAAGTTTTGTCCATATGAAGCCTCTGTAAAACATAAGACCCCTGATGCAAGGCTAATTTAAAAAAAAAAATCATAACAGGAAGATTTCTTCAGTTGTCACTATGTAAGCCCATGTAAAACTTGTGACCCCTGCGGCGGGGCCAATTTTGACCCCAGGGCTAAAACTTTGGCCTGCTTGGTAGAGGCCCACTAGATATAGCTACATGCAAAATTTGGTAGCTCTAGGCCTTATGGCTAGGTACAGGAAGATTTTTAAAGTTTTCTCTATATAAGCCTATGTAAAACTTGTGACCCCTGGGGCAGAGCCAATTT
Source organism: Tridacna gigas (assembly GCA_945859785.2). Classification (NCBI taxonomy): domain Eukaryota; kingdom Metazoa; phylum Mollusca; class Bivalvia; order Cardiida; family Cardiidae; genus Tridacna; species Tridacna gigas. Next base: position 38,631,961 of record OX244029.2, read on the forward strand.
TGACCCCAGGGCTATAATTTGAAGAAATATGATAGAAGTCTACTACATAAAGCTACATGCCAAATTTGGTAGCCCTATGCCTTATGGTTTCAGACAAGAAGATTTTTAAAGATTTCCAATATTTTTCAGTTTTGTTGCCATGGCAACCAGAGTTTTTGAAGGAATCAAATTCTTTCAAGAAATTCTGAAGAGGACCATGGCAGGATCATATCTGTGAAGTTTAATGAAAATTGGATAGGTAGTTTCAGAGAAGAAGATGTTTGAAATAAAAGTTAACGCACGGATGGACGCACGACGGACACCGGGCCATGACATAAGCCCACTGGCCTTCGGCCAGTGGAGCTAAAAACCATGTCTGCACTCTAACAACCAATGACTTTTAGGTGCATGGTCCGATTCTAATGTAATTTTGCACAAATGATTGCCATGGACAGATGACATTTCGCTTGCCACCACCCTGTTGCCAACTCAAAGAAAAAGGTCACAGTGCTTGGTTAACTTCATCAATATTTGCTAAAATTATAGTGATGACAGGTGTTCCTGTCAGGCCAATAACTTCCAGGTGCATGGTCCGATTTTAAAATAATTTGGCACAAAGGATCACCATTGATAAATGATGTGTTTTGTGCAAAACCAAGTTGCCAACTCAAAGGTCAAGGTCACAGTGCCTGGTTGAACTTTGTACATATTTGCTACAATTATAGTGATGACAGATGTTCCTGTCTAGCCCACAAGTGTGACTTGCATGGTTGGATTTCTGAATAATATGGTACAAATAATCACGACTGATAGACAGCATGTCGCGCGAAAGAACAATGCTAGCTGAAAGGTCAAGGTCACAGTGCTCAGTTGAACTTTGTCAATTTTTGCTACATTTATAGCAATGATTTTGTTTGTGTCCACCCTACTTATTAGAATTTCGAAATTAAGGTGTTTACAGTTGACAAATTTATCTAAGGTCAAAAGATGGAATTCGTTATGGAAAGGATAGAAAATATCGTGTTATAAAGGAGAAATAGCATTTCCTCCTTTGCCCACAATGTTTTTAAAAATCTCTTTCCTCAGGGTCTAAAAACCATGGGATTGTTTAGTAAAGGGTTTATTTGGGAACTCAAAATGCTTTCAATACTGACACATGTAAGTTTAACCCTTTACCACAGAAACCCAAGTTTTAACAACCCTGAAGAAGAAGGCTTTTGAAAATATTGTGGGAAAAGGAGAAAATGCTGGTAACCAGCATTTTCTCCATTTTCCACAATGTTTTCTATCATATCAAAGACAGAAATCATCATTTGAGCTAAATTTTTCATCTGCAAATGCTTTCAATTTGGTTGAATCCAAAAATTTGCCATTTGGTCAAGAGTTAAGCTCTTGTTTCAAGGACAGAGTAAAAGTAGCAATACTGTAATTCATAAATGGTGTTGCTTAAGTCTTCATCAACAAACGTCGATATGAAGGTCCTGAAGTAGAGGAAAGTCAACATTCAAGCAGGTTTTTTCAAAATTTATTTGTTTCATCACCACTTATTTTATCATTTATAATTAACTTTTTTTTTTTCACACATTAGGCTAGGAATCTGAGGTGTCCTACTGCTCATATAGTGACAGTTTCTCGCAGCTATACAGGTTCAAAGCTTATGGCTGTACATAAACTGCCTGTTTTTAAAAATACCCTCCATTTGACATTCAGCTGGTTTCAGAAATGTTCAAATGTCAGGAAATATGAGTCAGCACAAGCAAATCCCAACTACGACACTTTACAAAGTCAGACCTGTGATAGATGGTCATGTCTGATACATGCCATCCAGGATGTTTCACTGGATGCAGTAATTATTGTATACACCAAACGACTAGACTTCCGCAAATGTATACCAGCCAAGTCAAAACAGAAAGTGGGGTAGATCTGTTGAGGAAGAGGTTGTAAGCCTGTGGCACTGTTTATTCCTGCAGAAATGGATTTCAAAGAGAGCATCAGAAGCCAACTACAAGCAGGAACCAAAGCAAAATAAAGATATGTCTACTGAACTAAGCACTGGATCAAAAACTCTTACAAAACTCACATAAGGCCATATGAACCATAAACCAACAATTTTACTTCCAATTCAAATTCAAAGATTGTCTATACATACTGCTGAAACAGAATTACTCTATCAGATGTTTATTCTTGAATTAAGAATCGAACGCTTTTTACCATTGTTGATGATCTTGATCTACACTGGCCACAAAGGCAACTATAGATATGAAAGATGCTTAACCTTTACCAAACGACAAAATTTTAGACTGGTCCAACTTGAAAGCATTTGCAGACAACAAAATAAATGTGACTGAAAAATTGATATTTGTTTTGGGAAGGGTAGAAAACATTGTGGTTACCAGCATTTTTCCCTTTTCCAACAATGTTTTCAAAAAGCTTCTTTCTCATGGTCGTTAAAAGTCGGTATTGTGTGGCAAAGACTTAAAAGGTTAACACTAACACTAAATCAGCTAGTTGTGTCAACTATCCCCTGAAGCCTCTGCCTTGTCTGAAGAAGTTATATCTGAGGATTCCTCTGTCTGAGATTGTGTGTCTTCTCTGTTGGTGTTAGTCTTCTTTGACACATTCAGTGGCTTTCTCTGTTTAGGTTCCTACAAAGATAGTTTATCAGTCTTTCAAGTATTTATTGCCAGTTTTGATAATTATCTCAAATATCACAGACACAAAATGTCTGGAATGTTGTGTCTGCTATGCCATACTTTAGTGATAAATACCAGTTTACAATACAACGTTATTTCAAAAAGAGTCCAAGCAGAAGTCTTCCTTGGTAGGGCCCCAAGGGGATGTACAAATACTAAACAAATATTATCATGTGCTAAAATCCTAATATGTTTGCAAGAATACATGTGTATTAATAACAAGAGGGCCATGATGGCCCTGGGTTGCTCACCTTAGTAGAGTGCCTTTAAGGTTTTTCTTTAATTTGACCATGTGACCTAGTTTTTGACCGCAGGTGACCCAATTTCAAACTCGTATTTCATGAAGACAAACATTCTGACCAATTTTCAAGTCAATTGAGCAAAAAATGTAGCCTCAAGTGCCCTAAAGATATTTCTTTAATTTGACCTAGTGACCTAGATTATGACCCCAGGTGACCCAAATTTGAACTGGTCTTTGACTATATCAAAAGAAACATTTTAACCAATTTTCAAATCATATGAATAATAAATGTGGCCTCTAGAGTGCCCACTAGCTATTTCTTTAATTTGACCAAGTGACCTATTTTATGACCCCAGTTGACCCAAATTCACACTCATGTGAGATTTTAGAAAGACAAACATTCTGACCAATTTTCAAGGCAATTAAGCAAAGAATGTGGCCTCTAGAGTGCCCACAAGGTATTTCTTTATTTTGACCTAGTGACCTAGTTTATGGTTCCAGGTGACCAAAATCCAAACTCATCTGGTATTTCATCAAGACAAACATTCTGGCCAAATTTCAGGTCATTTGAGCAATAAATGTGGCCTCCAGAGTGCAAACAAGGTATTTCTTTAATTTGACCCAGTGAACTAGTTTATGACCCAAGTTGACCCAAATTAATCTTATGTGAGACTTTATAAAGACAAACTTTCTAACTAATTTTCAAGGCAATTGAGCAAATAATGTGGTCTCGAGAGTGCCAACAAGGTATTTCTTTAATTTGACCTAGTGACCTAGTTTATGTCCCAAGATGACCCAATTTTGAACTCAATGAACTTGTTGCGCTTAGATGGGCAAACAAACTTAGAAGAGAATCACTACATACCAAATATCAAAGCTCTACGCCTTCCAGTTTTAAAGAAGAATTTTAAAGTTTTCCTTCTTTGTTCCTATGTTCGAACTTGTGACCCCCGGGGGCTGGGCCAGTTTTGACCCAGGGGCATCATATGAACAAACTTGGTAGAGGTCCACTAGGAAATGCTACATACCAAATATCAAGGCTCTACACCTTCCCGTTTAAGAGAAAAAGAAATTTAAAGTTTTCCTTCTTTGTTCCTATCTTCGAACTTGTGACCCCCGGGGCGGGGCCAGTTTTGACCCAGGGGCATCATATGAACAAACTTGGTAGAGGTCCACTCTGAGATGCAACATACCAAATATCAAAGCGCCACACCTTTCGGTTTCAGAAAAGAACAATTTTAAAGTTTTCCTTCTTTGTTCCTATGTTCGAACTTGTGACCCCAGGGACTGGGCCAGTTTTGACCCAAGCAGCATCCTTGGAACAAACTTGGTAGAAGTCCACTAGGAGATGCTACATACCAAATATCAAAGCTCTATGCCTTCCCATTTAAGAGAAAAAAAAAAATTAAAGTTTTCCTTCTTTGTTCCTATGTTTGAACTTGTGACCCCTGGGGTAGGGCCAATTTTGACCCCAAGGGCATCATATGAACAAACTTAGTAGAGGTCTACTAGGCGATGCTACATACCACATATCAAAGCTCTATGCCTTCTAGTTTTACAGAAGAAGATTTTTAAAGTTTTCCTTCTTTGTTCCTATGTTGGAAATTGTGACCCCCCGGGGCGGGGCCAGTTTTACCCCAGGGGCATCATATGAACAGACTTGGTAGAGGTCCACTAGGAGATGCTACATGCCAAATATCAAAGCTCTACGCCTTCAAGTTTCACAGAAGAAGATTTTTAAAGTTTTCCTTTTTTGTTACTATGCTCAAACTTGTGACCCCCGGGGTGGGGCCAGTTTTGACCCCAGGGGCATCATATGAACAAACTTGGTAGAGGTCTACTAGGCAATGCTACATACCAAATATCAAAGCCCTACGCCTTCCAGTTTCAGAGAAGATGATTTTTAAAGTTTCTCCTCTTTGTTCCTATGTTCGAACTTGTGACCCCCGGGGCAGGGCCAGTTTTGACCCCAAGGGCATCATATGAACAAACGTGGTAGTGGTCTACTAGGAGATGCTTCATGCCAGATATCAAAGCTCTATGCCTTCTAGTTTTACAGAGGAAGATTTTTAAAGTTTTCCTTCTTTGTTCCTATGTTGGAAATTGTGACCCCCGGGGCGGGGCCAGTTTTGACCCCAGGGGCATCATATGAACAAACTTTGTAGAGGTCCACTAGGAGATGCTACATGCCAAATATCAAAGCTCTACGCCTTCAAGTTTCAGAGAAGAAGATTTTTAAAGTTTTTCTTCTTTGTTACTATGCTCAAACTTGTGACCCCCGGGGTGGGGCCAGTTTTGACCCCAGGGGCATCATATGAACAAACTTGGTAGAAGTCCACTAGGCAATGCTACATACCAAATATCAAAGCTCTACGCCTTCCAGTTTCAGAGAAGATGATTTTTAAAATTTCCCATCTTTGTTCCTATGTTCGAACTTGTGACCCTCAGGGCAGGGTCAGTTTTGACCCCAAGGGCATCATATGAACAAACTTGGTAGAGGTCCACTAGGAGATGCTACATGCCAAATATCAAAGCTCTATGCCTTCTAGTTTTACAGAAGAAGATTTTTAAAGTTTTCCTTCTTTGTTCCTATGTTGGAAATTGTGACCCCCCGGGGCGGGGCCAGTTTTGACCCCAGGGGCATCATATGAACAAACTTTGTAGAGGTCCACTAGGAGATGCTACATACCAAATATCAAAGCTCTGCGCCTTCTAGTTTCAGAGAAGAAGATTTTCAAAGATTTTGCTTTTTTTTCCTTTTTGTTGCCATGGCAACCAGAGTTGTGGGTGGAATTTAATTCTTTGAACAATTTTGGTAGAGCTTCACCCAAGGAACATCCCTGCCAAGTTTCATCAAGATTGGCCCAGTGGTTTAGGAGAAGAAGATGTTTAAAGAAATTGTTGACGGATGACGGACGACAGACGACAGACGCCGGACATAGGGCGATCACAATAGCTCACCTTTAGCACGTTGTGCTAAGGTGAGCTAATAATGTAGAGGTATGTTTTTGGAACTGTTTAAATTTATTACCGTTGTGCCACTCAGGCAAAGCCATGGTTATTTTTATTTTAGGGGCCAGTGGCTAATTAATGGCCAGATTTTCCAAGTGCCTGGCCTAGATGAAACACTGTAGCTGATAAACTAGATGACATAGTCAGGCGTGTAACATGGTAATTAAAAGGCCAATTACATAAGACACATGGATGGGAAATGCTGATTTCTTTTTCAACCTGTACCAAACAATCACATATTTTAACGACCCTCAGCTAAAGGGCTCTTGAAAACATTCTGGTAAAAGAAGAAAATGCTGGTAACCTGCATTTTCTCCTTCTCCCATGATGTTTTCTACCCTTTCAAAGACAAATTCTATTGTCTGAAAATGCTTTTCAAAGATTAATTCTATGGTTGCAAATGATTTCAATTTCAACAAGTCTAAAATTTTGTCATTTTATAAAGAGTTGAAAACTTTTTGCAGAGAAGTTAAATCTTCACCACACAATCCTGACTTTTAACGACCTTCAGGAAGAAGGCTTTTGAAAACATTGTGGGAAAAGGAGAAAATGCTGGTAACCAGCATTTTCTCCTTTTCCCATAATATTTCCTACCCTTCCCGAAACAAATTTCAGCTTTGTGGTAACATTTATTGAGTCGTCTGCAAATGCTTTCAATTTGGACTAGTCTAAAATTTTGTTGTTTGGTAAAGAGTTAAACAATGACAGCTGAAAAAAAAAAACCAAGATATAGGGCAATATCTTGGAAAAATAAGACTGCCATTGGCCCTAATGCGCTCATCTGAGTAAAGTCATCTAGAGCTGATAAAGTTGAAGAGATCCTGGTTTTAATGATGTAAAACACATGAGTGTAAGTGACATACTTTTTGAACCAATGTGACTAATTCCACACTTGTCAAAGATATCATCAAAACAAACATTCTGACCAAGTTTCATGAGCATCAGACTGAAAATGTGGCCTCTACGGTGCACACAAGGTTTTTCTAAGATTTGTTCCAGTGACCTACTTTTTGACCAGATGTGATCCACTTTGAAACTTATCCATGATATCATGATGGCAAAGTTTCTGACCAAGTTTCATGAGAATCACTGAAAATGTGGCCTCTAAAGTGCACAGAAGGTTTTTCTAAGATTTGACAATGTGACCTAATTTTTGCCCCGACATGACCCACTTTCAAACTTATTGAAGATATCAACAAGATAAACATTCTGACCAATCTTTATAAGGCTGAAAATGTGGCCTCTAGAGTGCACACAAGGTTTTTCTAAGATCTAGCCCAGTAACCTACTTTTTGACTGAACATGACCCAATTTCGAACTTGTCCCAGATATTATCAAGACAAACATTCTACCCAACTTTCATGAGTTTCACCCTGAAAATGTGGCCTCTAGAGTGCACACAAGTTTTTTCTAAGATCTAGCCAAGTGACCTACTTTTTGATCTCACATGACCCAATTTTGAACTTGTCCTAGATATCATCCATACAAACATTCTGACCAAATTTCATGTGTTTCAGGCTGAAAATGTGGCCTCTAGCATACATACAAGGTTTTTCTAAGATTTGGCCCAGTGACCTACTTTTTTACCCAAGCTGACCCAATGTTGAACTTGACCAAAATATCATCATGACAAAATTCTGACCAAGATTCAAGAGTATCAGGTTGAAAATATGGCCTCTAGAGTGCACACAAGGTTTTTAGCTCCACTGGCCGAAGGCCAGCGAGCTATTGTCATGGCGTTGTGTCCGTCGTGCGTCCATCCGTCCGTCCGTTCGTCCGTGCGTGCGTCCGTAAACTTTTTCTTTAAAAAACTTCTCCTCAGAAACTATTGACTGGATTTTTACCAAATTTCACAGGAATGTTCCTTTGGTGGTCCTCTTTCAAATTCCTTCAAATAATTGTGTTCCATGAAGAATTCTGGTTGCCATGGCAACCAAAGTAAAAAACCTTTAAAAATCTTCTCCTCCCAAACCGCTATTTGGATAGCATTATTATTTTGCAGGAATGTTCCTTAGATACAGGTTTACAGAATTCCTTTAAAAAAAAATGATCTGTCAAAAAACATGGCTTTTATGGGAGACTCATTTTCCCTTTATGGTATAAAGTAAAATCTTTGAAAAATTTCTTCTCTAAAACTATTCATTGGATTTCATTGTTGTTTTGCAGGTAAGTTCCTATGGTGGTTGTCTGCCAAATTGTTTCTATGGTGGTTGTATACCAAATTCCTTTTAAAAAAATGATACACCTAAAAACACATTTTTTTATAGACAAGGCTTATATTTCAAAAAAATGTTCTTCTCCAAAACTATTTATTGTGTTAGTTTTATCCACTAACAAAGAAAAAGGAAGAAAATTGGATTGACTTGACCTAGTCAGGGCTGTCCTATTTAAGCCCACACATTTTCCTTGGTATTAAGATCACAATTTACTCCAATGATATGCTATTAGTACTAGTAATGAAATATCACTGGCCATAAATAAGATAAAAGCTTGAGCACCTTTCACAACTTGAGCTTTTCAATTTTGCCTTATTACTAAGCCTGAGTAACCATGCCAAGATAAAAAAGAAAAAGTATTTTAATAACAAAACCCCCATGTTGTAGGTACTTTATAGTCCTTTTGATACAGAACAAGAGAACCTCTGCACTTTTATTAGTTCTGGTAAAGGTTTGTTGACCTACTAATGAGTAAATGCAGAGTGGACAGAGAAGGGGTGTAAATCCTGGTGACCTGGTACACAGTAGGACAGGGCTTTACATTTGTGATAAGGCATTAATGTTACCCAGTCAAACTGATCCCGCAACTTCAGTACACCAGAATTAATCTGTGCCCTGGAGCAGGATATTTGATTTATGTAAATGCATTTGTAGACCATTTTGTGTTGTTTGCCACAGAAGACATTCTAACTGTGAAAAGTTGATTATTAGGGATTAGGTGTTCATTGTATGCCAGCATATTTCATTCTATCTGGTGTATTGATGTAAGTTGATCTATATTGCTATAACATTCATTCATTTGCCCTCCTAGCTGTTCTTTTAGATTACCCCTTTATCACACAGTCACAACTTTTAACGACCCTGAGAAAGACATATTTTCTATATTTTGATGTTTCCCCACCCAAAATGGTTTGTGAAAGGACCTGTTGCAGACAACATATCTTCAAATTAGTAAGACATATATAAAAAAGGATAGAAATTATTGTGGGAAACTAAGAAAATGCTGGTTACCATTTTTTTCTTCTTTTCTCACAAGTTTTTTCCATACCTTTTTTCTTTAGTGAGCTAAAATGCAGGATTGAATGCTAATTGTTAAAAACTTCTTTTCGCCATTATAGAAATATCAGGCCTGTGGAGCGATACAGGCGCTCAAGCGCCTCTAGTTATTAGATTTAGCCCAGTGACCTACTTTTTGACCTGGCATGACCCAATTTCGAACTTGTCCGAGATATTATCAATACAAACATTTTGATCAAGTTTCATGAGCATATGATTGAAAATATAGCCTCTAGAGTGCACACAAGGTAATTGTTGACGCCTGGATGATGCACGATTGATGACGCACAACGGACGACGGACACAGCACGATCACAAAAGCTCACCTTGAGCACTTCGTGCTCAGGTGAGCTAGACTCACAGGCAAGTTATCTGGTGTTTCTAGCATTAATGTGACTGGACCATCATTTTGTATATTGACCTGCATCATAGCACCAAATACTCCATCTGAAAAGTATGAAATACAGAATTTGAAACCAGAATGGAGTTACTTCTATAATAAACAAGAGCTCAGCTGCTTGATTTTCAGTGAAAATTCCAAGTTGAAAAAGGGGCATTACTGTGTCAAAAATACCTTTATGGTGACCTGCCCTTGTTGTGTAGTTTCCCTTTAAATAAATATCGTCAGTAGTAGCAGAGATATTATAGGATGTCAAAGTTTTGACTGCCCTGAGGAAGAAAGCTTAGGAAAACATGGTAGGAAAAGGGAAAAGAATGTGTAAGACAAGCATCTTATCCTTTTCCCACAATGTTGCATACCCTTCCAAAGACAGACCCCATGATTTGAGCTGCCTTTTTCATCTACAAATGAGCCATGCTCTGAGAAAAGGCATTCTAATGCATCTGCAAAAAGTATTGACTCATGTCAGACTACCCAGACCCCACAGGCTGACATGGGTAAAAACCGTTTTGCTGTTAGTAAATTTTCTGCATGTCCAAGAACCATTCTATCTCCATGATTCAATCAGTTGTTAGATAAAATAGATTTAATATGTATCATAAGTATGTGATGACTTGCTTGGTATCACACATCAAGGGGATGCATTAACCCTTTACCACACAATCCTGATTTTTATCGACCCTGAAAAAGAAGCCTTTTGAAAACATTGTGGGAAAAGGAGAAAATGCTGGTAACCAGCATTTTCTCCTTTTCCCACAATGTTTTCTACCTTATCAGGGACAACTTCCACAATTTGAGCAACATTTAAATTGTCGTCTGCAAATGCTTTCAATTTGGACAAGTCTACATTTTTCTCGTGTGGTAAAGAGTTAAACCCCATTTTGTTAGAGCATGGCTCAAATACCTTTAACATGGACAAGTCTAAAAGTTGCCATCTGTTAACTCTTTACCAAACGACAAAATTTTAGACTAAACCAAATTCAAAGCATTTGCAGACGACAAAATAAACATGACTCCAAAACTGAAATTTGCTTTTGGAAGGATAGAAAACATTGGGGGAAAAGGAGAAAATGCTGGTTACCAGCATTTTCTCCTTTTCCCACAATGTTTTCAAAAGGCCTCTTTCTCAGGGTCGTTAAAAGTCGGGATTGTGTGGTAAAGGGTTAAACACTGAAGTCATTTCAAAACATTTCAGTACAATGCATACCCTCCTAAAACTAAACATTGTGTTTGCATTGTTTAATTTTGAAAGCAGAAAGTGTCATGGAAAGAGTGTTGTGTGTTGTTATGGTAAATGAAACATACAAAAGGCATGGACAGGTCACTAACTGGAATGACATAACATGATATATGCTGAAATGTTGATAAACAACAAGAAACCAACAGAGCAAATAACAAGAGCATTGCATGCAGATCTCAACACTGTGCTGTAGCTGCTTCGAAAATTGTATGTTAAAAAAGGGGAATAACTGTGTCAAAAATAGCTTGATTGATTGATTGTATGGTGTTTAACACAGTTTTCAACATTATTTCAGTTATATCACAGTGACCAGTGCATCTATCCATGCTTTCCTGGAGTTTCTTTTACCAGTACTCTGCACAATATTCTTTCAAAGCCACTGGCTGCTTTCCCACATAACCATTGTCGAAACAATGGTCAGCGGTGAGAGAAGAATGAATCCTGTGGCGATGACTATCATCAATCCTCGGAGAGAAATTAGCCAAGCTGGGGATCGAACCAGCAAACTCCTGTTCTCAAGTCCTGTGCACTACCGACTCAGCTACGGGGGCTTGGCAAAAAATAGCTTGATTACGTGCCTTACTGGCACAGGTTTCTCTCTTTATTAGTTAACAACTAGTCCAACTTTCAAGTACCTATAAATTAGATGAGATCAGGACAATGACAATACCTCAAAATATTCTTAGAAAAGAGCTGGGTTGAAAATTTTCAAATGAAGTAGCATCCTAAAATATACAAACGTACCTTTTATTTTATCCTCTGAATACTGATCTTTCATCATCTGAAGAAAATTTTCATAAAAATTTTGAGACAGCTCTGGTGACATGGCTAAATGGAAATCTGGTTTGTTCCCTTTCATCACCCAGTCTAAAGTGAACTGAAATTGTACAAGGCAAGGGTTGATCTGATTTATAGAATACTACTAGTGTAATTCTTTGAGTGCCATAGGCAAAAGTAGGGGCTTTTACATACAACATTGATCAAGATCAGACTGCACAGAATGTGCAGCCTTATCTTTGATCTATTACAGTCTGCTTGTTTAATCAAACCTACAAGATACAAAAACAGTGGATTATGCCTTTAGCTGTTGAAAGAGGTTTTGTTTGAAAGTTGGCAATGAAAGGGTCCAGTCATATCCTGCCTAAAAGTATTATTTAACTCTTTACCAAACGACAAAATTTTAGACTTGTCCAAACTGAAAGCATTTGCAGACGACAAAAAAAATGTGACTCAAAAATTGAAATTTGTTTTTGAAAGGGTAGAAAACATTGTGGGAAAAGGAGAAAATGCTGGTTACCAGCATTTTCTCCTTTTCCCACAATGTTTTCAAAAGGCTTCTTTCTCAGGGTCGTTAAAAGTTGGGACTGTGTGGTAAAGGGTTAATCCTTTGCTGCACAATCCAAAGTTTTAGCAACACTGCGGGAGAAGCCTATGACAAACATTTTGGGAAAAGCTGGTAACCAGCATTTTCTCCTCTTCCCACAATGTTTTCTACCTTTCCCAAAACAAAATCCAATTTTCCACGTTTACACTGTCATCAGCAAATGCTTTCAGTTTGGTTAAGTCTAAAATTTTGACATTTGGTAAAGAGTTAAAGTGATGGAATTTGTCTTTGAAAGAGTAGAAAAAATTTAAAAAAGAGAGGAAAATACCTGTTACCAGAATTTTCCCCTTTTCCAAACAATGTTTTCAAGAGCGTTTCTTCCTACTGGTGGTTAAAACACAATGTCATTATTGGTTGGTAAAGCATTTATCAATATTTAACCCTTAACCAGCTAAATCAGTGAGAAGAAACTTTCAACCCGATAATAAGAGGCCACACTTCGCTATTTCAAAGTTTTTTTTATTTATTTATTTTTTTTTTGGGGGGGGGGGGGGGGAATTTCTCTTATTGGACAATGTAGATCTAAGGTCAGACTGCATATTCTGATCTTGATCTACACTGTCCACAGAAGGACTTTGAGTCATGCTAAGCAGCCCAAGGATTAACTCTTTACCACACAATCCCGACTTTTAACAACCTTGAAAGAAAAGGCTTTTGAAAACATTGTGGGAAAAGGAGAAAATGCTGGTAACCAGCATTTTCTCCTTTTCCCACAATGTTTTCTACCCGATCAAAAAGAGAAAACATCAGTTTAGCAACACTTAATTAGTCGTCTGCTAATGCTTTCAATGTGGTTCAGTCTAAAATTTTGTCGTTTGGTAAAGAGTTAAAAGGATGATTACAAAGTCATTTACTGCAATTTTGTTTCCAAGGATAAATAAGCATACCTAACCTGGCTTACACACAGTACTTCATATTGCTTATCTTTGACACTTTTGTCCCATCTTTTATCATTCTCTCCATCAAATAAGCGTAGACTAAGGATCTTTTTTGCCCTGAAAAAATTACAGATTTACAAATTGACTCATTACCTCCTACAACCTACTTAAAATATTGTGGCAAAAGGAGAAGCTACTTGTAACAAGTGATATTTCTTTTTTCAAGAATTTTTCTAACATGTATATACATAAGTGTTGAAATTTACTTAATGCTGATTATCAACAACTTGCATAAATATTATCAAAATTGTCTATTTCAAATTTGCTCCACTATATCATAGGTTAATAGGTTTTGCTGCACTGATAAATGATATGCATGGTACATAATAATTTATGCTAAGCAGCCCAAGGATTAACTCTTTACCACACAATCCCGACTTTTAACAACCTTGAAAGAAAAGGCTTTTGAAAACATTGTGGGAAAAGGAGAAAATGCTGGTAACCAGCATTTTCTCCTTTTCCCACAATGTTTTCTACCCGATCAAAAAGAGAAAACATCAGTTTAGCAACACTTAATTAGTCGTCTGCTAATGCTTTCAATGTGGTTCAGTCTAAAATTTTGTCGTTTGGTAAAGATCTTTTTTGCCCTGAAAAAATTACAGATTTACAAATTGACTCATTACCTCCTACAACCTACTTAAAATATTGTGGCAAAAGGAGAAGCTACTTGTAACAAGTGATATTTCTTTTTTCAAGAATTTTTCTAACATGTATATACATAAGTGTTGAAATTTACTTAATGTTGATTATCAACAACTTGCATAAATATTATCAAAATTGTCTATTTCAAATTTGCTCCACTATATCATAGGTTAATAGGTTTTGCTGCACTGATAAATGATATGCATGGTACATAATAATTTATATGCAACTTAGAAAATATAGCGGGAAAAAGAGCAATTGTTTGTTACAAATTGCACTTTTTTTCTTGCAATATTTACTATTCTCTAAATTTAGACCAATGTGTACTAACAACATAGGTTTTAGTGAAGAACTAAGGAGATACTACTTTTAACTCTTCACCACTTGATAAAATTTTAGACTGGTCCATATATAAAGCATTTGCAGATGACAAATGTGGTTGAAATGATTGGATTTATTTCTGAAAGGTTAGAAAACATTGTGGGAAAAGCAGAAAATGTTGGTTAAGCCTTGGCATTGTGTGGTAATGGGTTTAACCAAACAAGAACACTGCATGCTGGTACCAACACTTGACTGCAGTAACTGCTGCTTTTTCAGTGAAAAGACTACGCAAAAAAAGAGAAATAACTATGTCAGAATATTTTGAGGAAAACCTACTTTTCTGGTATTGGTTCTCCTTTTTAATAGTAAATAACCAGTCAGAATATGAGGTAAATATCTTCAGACAGTGATATCAGAAAATGTCAAAAGTGTTTGCAATATAACACACAATGATTTCTTTGAAACAGATTTGAGTCAATATTACTCCCCTTATCTGTGCCTCAGCAGAAATTTTATGAAAACAACATAAATCAAAGGACTCAAAAGTCCTGGAAAGCGGATTTGTGGAGTACTCATAGCATAAAGCTGTAATATGTTGTAATAAAAAAATAAAAACACATGCAAACACATGTGCAATCTGGGGTTTGCAAGGGCAGGGAAAGTCAAAATTGTTCTGCCGAGCGAGCCGCACAATAACTGTTATTCTATTACTGTTTAAGGAGTAGTAGTTTGATCGGTCAATCTTAAGCAGCTTTTTGCTAGTATTAGATTTCGGAATAAATACGTATACACGTGTAGGACAGTATTTACGGTAGTAACATAAGCGAAGTTGAGGTGGATTAGCTGAAACTGAAGTGGGTAGAGCGCAAGCGTGAGTGAGAGTATATTTGTTTCAGGTCAAACTGATTTCACAGTATAGTGGTAATCTGCTAAAATTACTCACAACCAGTCTGCATGTTTTGGAGCATCATCTCTGTTTATTCCTACCAGCACACACAGCCCTCTTTCAATGCTGCTGATTACTTTTCCATCAACTGCACAAAAAACCAAAATAAAATAATCAAAACTCTTCTTTAAACCCTTCTTAACCCTTTACCGCACAATGCTGCCTTTTAACAACTCTGGGAAAGACGCCTTTTGAAAACAAAGTTGGAAAAGGAGAAAATGCTACTTATCAGCATTTTCTCCTTTTCCTACAATGTTTTCTACCCTATCAAAGAAAAATCACACCATTTGAGCCACACTGAAATTGTCGTCTGCAAATGCTTTCGACCTGGACAAGGCTAAAATTTTGTCATCTGGTAAAAGGTTTAAGAAAGATGATAAAAGATACCTGCAACTAAAATATGAATAAAGGGAGACAATCTTTGCCCCTCCTAAGGGAATTTGGAATCCTGTGTTGCCTTAGGTCAAATTTTCATGACTGCACTCCAAGTCTTTTCCGTATGGTTGTTTTTGCCTTAAGTTAATATTGGGGATGAACCAGTTCTGTCTTTGATGCCATGTCAAATCAAAAGGAAAATCATCCATTGTATTCTCTTGTAAGAATCTCAGATGAACTTGGCTGAATTTACCCACCCCTGACATAAGTTTGAAATGAATAGGGCCTATTCCATACAGGTGTAACAATAGGACAACTTATTGATCGATGTATCATGATAGCTTTGCTCTTGATAGCAATAGGTTGATAGCATATTTTCAAGTCGGTAACTATCACAATAATTTCATCCAACTATCGATAG
Organism: Tridacna gigas; assembly: GCA_945859785.2. Taxonomy (NCBI): domain Eukaryota; kingdom Metazoa; phylum Mollusca; class Bivalvia; order Cardiida; family Cardiidae; genus Tridacna; species Tridacna gigas. Next base: position 38,647,825 of record OX244029.2, read on the forward strand.
CTATTGATAGTTTTCTAAAAACAGAAAATAAATAAGATGTGTCACTGACAAGTGACTGGTACCCCCGAAAATACATATGATCTTGCAGTTACCTTGACCTTTACCCAATGGACATGACTCTTGCACATGACACATCATCTCAATGTGGTCAACATTAAATTTTGTGCAAAATTATTTTGAAATTAAGTTAAAGGGAAAAAGGTAAAGGCTGAGACACGAAAAATGCTACATCCCAACTAATCTGACCTTGCTGTGACCTTGACCTTTAACCCAAGGACATGACTCTTGCATATGACACACTGTCTTTATGTAGTAAATTAAGTTATACTAAGTTATACAAAGTTATACTTAAATTCATTCATAATTGAAAAATTTAAATGCCCAACATGAATACTATACCTCCCACACACATGGGACCTTGCTGTGACCTTGACCTTTAACCTATGGACATATCGCTTGCGCATGACACATCCTCTAAATGTGAGTAAGATTTGTTCAAAGTTACTTTGAAATTAGGTCAAAAGGAAAAAGGTTATGGCCCATACACAAAAATAACACACACACACCCTGTCCCAAACACATACGACCTTGCTTGGACCTTGACCTTTAATCTACAGACATGAATCCTGTGCAGGACACATCATCTTTATGAGTTTAACAATTCTGTAAAGTTGTACTGAAATTCATTGATAGTTAGAAAAGTTACAGGCCAGGCACGAATAAACATTGGGATATGGGACAGACCGTCTGGTAAAATTAAACAGTAGACATAGCTTTAAAGAATAAATATGTATGTGCCATAATATAAACTATAAGACGCATCAATCAAAACTTTCCTGTATTAGCCTAGAGTTCCTCATAGAAAACCACCAACTCTATGTTTGATAAAAATAGAAATAACTTTCATGTGCATTGATATACATTGCAGACCAATCCGAATGACTAATTTCTGTTCTCCTTTTCAGGAATTATTATGCGATTTGGCAATTGGCTAGCATGAATTTAGGTTGCAAAATTATCAATAAAATTTGATCAAAGCTCAATTTTTCTTTGCTTAAAGCTGCATGTGACAAATAGAAATCCCTGATTACTACCTGGAGTAAAAGCGTGGCTTGACCTCCATCCTACTTTGGCTTTTCCACATGTGATTTCGATTTCATTTTCATATTCTTTTCTTTGTCAACATGTTGTAGTTGAAATAATCATTTCATGATGTGTTACCTTAAATAACTGTATCTGCCTATCCTAGTTCCTCCCTTGATGTGTAACCTAGAGATACATCGATAATACAGGAGTCCTCAGTGGAGAAAAACAGTCTACTTCAATTGCGCCTACAGGATATCAACAATGACAAAATTTGATCATTACTTCGTCATAGTGCAGAAATATGGTAAAAACAATCAGTCTTTTTTGTTGTAGAAAAACACCTATGAAAAGCTAAAACTATTTGAAAGTATTGCGGTAGTTTCAGGACTAGTGCGATAATATCGAAATAGTGATTTTAGTATCACGATACTATCGTGATAGCCTCTTTTGCCTCGATAGTCACCCCTACCATTCGGCCAAACTAACCGTCGAAACGGATCGGGGTCAAAACGAGTAGGCAAATGTCGCGAAAAATAATTACTTTTCTTCAAACATATGTGTCAGCCTAATGACATCTGGATATACCTGTAACACTCGCTGACGTGACTCTTTGAATTAAGCCTTTCATACTTAAATTTTCTGAGATCTCTTTCTGTTTCGTATGATCCGTTGGCTCAGTATTGCATGCATTTGCAGAACCGGAAGTTATCCCAGTTCATGAAACGGAAGTGATCTTCATCTGGTATCTATAGCAACAAAGACAGTTTGTACACAGCTTAATAAGCTTCAAAGTCTAGTTCTTTGAAAAAAAAAAAGTAAGTACAGTCATTTGCATATTATGCAATTTCATCGAAATTATTTTCTCAAGAAAGTGTATTTCATTTCTGAGATTCTGTGTGGATACGTCCCTCATTGGTTTTAGTTTGATGGGTGCATTTTACGTGTATCATTAGAATTCGCGTTTGAAAGTGTCTTGCTTTCTATGTACCTTTCTTGTTTAGGAGAATTTCTACTGTACATGCATTTCACGCAAGACAGTTTTGCTTGCCTTGTTGTAAAAATGATAGATTTAAAACAATACCGCAACACTTCTTGATAAATTAAAAGTAGCATTTGATAATGGAGGAAAGTGAGGAAGTGATGGAGAGAGGTCGTCTGATAGTTTATGATGTTATTCCACGATTCTTGTATTTCTGATGTAATTTCTGTGCATACTCTTCTGCCAATACAAACATCAACATTCTTTTTTGATATTTTGTTTCCAAATTACATGAGAATTTAGAAATAAACAAGAGAAAAACAAAAGAATCAGATTTATTGCAAATGTACACTAAGGAGGAATGGTGTTGGTAGTCTGACATACCTAGAAGTTTCTAAATTGATTAATTCATTTGATTAGTACTAGATTTTGGGGCTCCTAGTGGGGCTACAAATTCAAGTCCTGTTTAGTTATGTTTCAAGTTCAACTGTCAGAATTCAAGATGGTCACTATCTGCATATATGCAAAAGTAATTTAGGATACAAAATAAAAAGTTAGTTGGATGAAACAGTCGGCCATTTTTTCTATATAAGATATAGTCACTTAAAACCTTCTGTTGAGTTCAGAGACTTTTTTACTCTTTTTTTCCCCCCACAGTTCAACAATTGAATGCATATTATTTTGGTGGAATTTGGAACTGTTTGACCAAATTTGGGAAATTTAACTCATGCACTAATCCAGTGAGAATTAGTTAGTTATTCAAGAGTATCAAAGATCTCACTTATCTAGAAAGACTACAAAAACTAGGATTACCAACACTAGATTTAGAATATAGAAAGACAAGGACAGGCATGATAGAAACATTCAAAATAATGAACAACACTGATAAGGTTGACAAACAAAGACTATTTTCTATAAACAAGAATAAATGTAGAGGACATGAATTTAAATTTTTTAAAAAAGCAATGTAGAACAAAAACCAGGATGAAATCATTCTCACAGAGAGTTGTAGATGCATGGAATAGCCTGCCAAGTGAAATTGTCTCTGCCAGAAATGTAAATAGATTTACATCACTTTTAAATAAGTATTGGAAGAATATTCCATTCAAATTTTTATCATTGAAAGAGGAAAGAGAATCTTCGTATATAGATGCATTAGAGAAGCAAATGCCTTATTGAAGATCTCTCAACAAGGTAAGCAACATAAAATACATGAATTAATGAAAAATGGTATATTGGAATTGAAGGCTTGATAGTGAAGTGAGTTGGCCATGGTGAGATCGGGTGATATCGATTTCTGTTATAGTTACACAAAATAGTTACATCAGAGTTTAAACTGATTAAGAATAGAATGGTATATGCACTAACTCACCAATGATTGCATAGTTCATGTAAAGAAAAACAAATTCAGATTTTTCAGTAGAGCTACAGAGCAATTATGACAAACAAAACTTATTCATTATCTTTCTTAGAAAAGAGGAAATGGGTGATACAGAGCCATCTCAGACCAGGCCACCAGAGACCATAACAATAACTGTTTTAAGGGCAAGAAATTTGGTGAGAAGTTTTGCTGGACATTGTTTTTACTTTCATGATTTTAATGAATCTACCCCTAGGATGCTTAGGACAAGTTGAAATTTTCCTGCAATGTTTATTAAGATCAGGCTTTGTGATGCAGTGTGCTCCATGATCGAACCACATTGTCCCCTTCTTTATGAAACACTCTGGGAAAAACAAGTGCATTGCTATTACAATAAATTGACTGCATTGATTAACTTTAAAGAAACAAATCAAGATAAGTTCTTTTAGTGATCTAAGTGTGAAGAGCAGGCTGCTTTTCTCTGTTAGATTATATTTTTCAGCTTGGCTGTTTTCAAAGAAACTATCCAGGTATAGTCATAGCCCTGTCATTGCCTGTGCTGTTGTGCAAAAACTGACATTTTATAATATCTCAGTCATTATTGAAGATATTTACTTCCAACTTGGACTAGTTGTTAACTGTTAAAAGGGGAACCTATTCAACAAGGGCAGGTTACCATCAAAATGTTTTTGACACAGTTATGCCCCTCTTCCGATTTACAGTTTTCACTGAAAACCAATATATTTCTGAAAGCAACTGCAGCCAAGTGTTGGCACCTGCATGCTGTGCTCTTGTTAATTAGTTGTACCAACAGAAACTTGAAAACCGACATTATACATACTAAAACTTATTGTAGTGCAAAGAAAATGAGACAGCTTTGTTCAAATGCAATATTATTAGTTACAAAGTTTTCCAAGGTTGTGATAGAAAAGCAAAGCGTCACCATAAAGAAAGTTGAATTATGACACAATGTAAGGAAAAGTTTTCAGACTTGTTTAGTTTTAAAAGTTGATTTAACCTTTTACTACACAATCCTGACTTTAAATGACCCTGAAGAAAAAACCTTTTGAAAACATTGTAGGAAAGGGAGAAATTGCTGGTAACCAGCATTTTCTCCATTTCCCACGATGTTTTCTAGCCTTCCAAAATCAATTTTCAATTTTTGAGCCACATGTGATTTGTTGTCTGCAAATGCTTTTAATTCGGACCATTCTACAATATTGTCGTTTGGTAAAGAGTTAATTAAAGGAATGTTTTCAGCATTGATATCACCATATATGCAGACAGATATCAATCATCATCATAAAAGCAGTTCTGATTAGATTAGGTTAAGATCTTTTTCAAATTCACAGAAAGGTTCAAATGCAAAGGCAGATGCTGTCAATGCTACAGTTAAAGTTGAGTTTGGTGAAAAAAGTTTAGGTGAATCACCCAAAGTGGACTGTACAGCAGAGGTTCCAGCAGAGTTTAACTACAATGCTACAATGTCCTGTACCTATGATGATCCTACAGCTCTTGATGAAATTGCCACAAAACCTGTTGTCTGTAAGTATCACACAGTCTTTCATGCTTGGATAATTACTATAACTAATAATGACCAGATGTTTATAAAGCTTCAATAATCCTTATTTATGTATCTCAGATCAAGGCTTTACTTTTCATTTGGTAAAGAACAAGCTTAATAGACAGGGGTTGGTTGTTTGAATCCCCAGTTTGGTAAAAACTCTTTTCTAAGTTTTCATGGGTCATTTCATGATCAGTTATCAGTATATAGTAGCTCACCTCAGTTTGTTTATTTTCCACAATGTTAAAAAAAATTATAATGAAGATTGTAGATCTAAAATAAATATACCCTGAGAGCACTAGCCTCAACTTCAACTGCTTGAAGGGACAGCATAGATCAAGATTAGAATGCACAGATTATCTATACTGTCATTTTGTGCAGTCCAATCTTAGATCTACATAATCTGCTACTCTACAGTATAATCTAGCTGAATAAAGAATTGACATGGCAATATGTTGGTCTCCTCTCCTGACAAAAAATGTCTTTTTTGCTCCAGGTGCACTCTGTGTCTTTTATTTTTGCTCTCTCATCATATAGTGACAGTAATAGAAGTTCTACCAAAGGAGAAGAAGCAGAAAGAGGAGAAAACTTTGAACCTTGGTCAATGTACAGTGGATATGTTACCTCTTGTGAAAGGTTAGATCTTACAATAGCGTTACTTTTCATGTTTTCTGTAAATTAAACCTGTTCCTATGACAGCCAACTTTTTTTGACTTGTAGCAGACAAATTTTCACAGCATTTTGGCACATGGAGAAATTACTTGTAGTAAGCAATTTACACATATAGCCAGGCATAGTCCATGTTTGCATTTGTACTCTCTTGCTGTAATTGCAAGCTTTTGTGGCAATATGACAGAGTGCTTGCTTACTGCCTTTTAGGACACTGGTTCCATACCCCATCTGGTATTTTATTTGCCTTTTACACTTCAGATTATTTTCAATATTTAATTCCCAATGTTAACTGACTTGCACACTCCATTTTGAATATTTTCACCAACTGTTCACATTGAAAATACACTGGCGAAAAAGTCCTCCTTTTGAAAATTTAATAATTATTGGTATAAATGAGACATTGCTCAATTTCAGGGGAGACCAAACACAGATACACACTGACAGTTAACCCACTCCCAGGTTCTCCACTAGAAAGCCTTCCACCTGATCTACCAAAGGTATGCATGTCATATCCATTTTTTTCTCAGTATCTCAGAAACATATCATTCCGTCTTTCACAGGAAAAATGGTGATGGCATGCTAATTAAAAAGTGGAATAGAGAATGAACATAAAGTAATTGGGTCAAACATGTATTTAATCCTTTTCCAAACCATTTCAAGGTTTAATTGACCCTGAGAAAGAAGACTTAAGAAAGCATTGTGTGTAAAGGAGAAAAAATGCTGGTCTCTTTTCCCACAGTGTTTCTACCTTTTCAAAGACAGGATTCATCATTTGAACCATGTTCTATAGATTGTCTGTAAGTCTTTTCAATTCTGACTGTTCAGTCCATAATGTAAAGAGTTAAACAATTAAGTTTCAGATATGACTTTTTACTCCCCTATAGTTGACAGCTTTGCAAAAAGTGCATAAAAGGAGCAGTTGCTACAAGTCTTTCTCTGACAAAGTTTTTATTTGAACTAGAGGCTTTTTGTTCTAGAGGTTAACCATTAACCAAATAACCTCAGGTTTTATAATCCTGCAGAAGAAGCCTTTTGAAAACATATTTGGCAAAATGTTCTCTACCTTTTCAAGGACAATTCCTATGATTTGAGTCACACTGATTTGCAATGTAAAGATGCTACCAGTTTGGACAATTTCAAAAGTTTGTCATCTGGTAAAGGCTTGTTTTCCTTGAGCTATATTCACCAACCAGTCCAAATTAATTTCTTATTCTTGATTCCAGGACTAACTATCTGATTGGCTGATACAGAACTTACTCAGGCAATGAGATGCTCATATGATATATAGGTTCAGATTCACCTCTCTTGTATGTATCTTCAAAAACACTGACCAACTTATTTGCTTTTGCAGCCAGAGGTAGATGTTATGATATCTGTCAATGAACCCCTGGTTGATGATTCACAACAAAGCCATAGCAACCTGTTAACTGTTACCATGGAGACCCTATACTCACCTCCAGATGCCTGGACTCTGACTGGCACACAGTATGCTTATGCTTCGGCTCTGCCAGTACCAGTCACTTCAGAGGTAAGCATGTAGTGTCAGAGATAGCAGTTTGACATTATAAGCACTTAAAACGCGCCTTGCTGAAGAGCTTGTACAGCAATGCTGTTTGGTGCATACTTTTCCACCTAAGTTCAGTCGCAAGCAGTATGGTTAGTGCCTGGACAGGTGACAAAACTGCTGAAGTTATGTCTGTTGTCAGAGATGGGATTTGTGGCAACTGCCTGACTGGCATTGCTTTATCCCCATAAATTCCCCTGATTTATTTGTACATAAATCTCAGGGTCAAGACCTTTTGAAGGGGAAAGTAATGCTGTAGAGAGTGGTTTGATATATAAGCACTGATAGCCTGCGTTGCTGTGGAGCTAGCTTTTACAGCCGTGTGGTATGGTGTGGTGCATTTCTCTCTTTGATAGTTCAAGGGTATTAATTTTTGTTAATACTTGAATTGGAGGCCAAGTCATTGCACATTACAATTAGCACAATCACAGTTGTAGATATTGAGAGAGTAGAGAGAATATGACTGCAAAAACTTTGCTACATGTATGTGGTCTTTTCAAACACTCTTCATTTATAGAGCTCCATCTGTGAAACTGGCATGTAAGGCTATATGTATTGCCAATACAGGTGACTAATGCAGGTTTTAAACTCTTTACCATTGACTATTGAAAGAAAGAAAATTGAACATTACCAAAACATAAAGTTTGTTTGTCATAGGGTAGAAAACATTGTTTAAAAATGAGAAATGCTGGTTACCAGCATTTTCTCCTTTTACCACGAGATTTTGAAAGGCCTCTTTCTTAACAGTCATTGAAGCTCATGACTGCATGGTAAAAGGTTAAGACTTATCCAAACTGAAAGTGTTTGCAAGCAACGAATTAAGTGTTCTTCAAAGAGTATGCTTAGTTTTTGCAAGGGCAGAAGATTTCATTCCAAAAGAAGAAAATATTGGTTGCAATGTTTTTCTTTTCCGACAAGGTTTTCAAAAGCCTTGAATTTTTTAGGGTCATAAAATACAAAATGGTAAGGGTAAAAGCATGAGCTGGAGATTTTTAGCCTGTGGACCAAATCTGTTTTCTAACTCTTCATTTTCACAGTTTTATGAATCCTCATTGACCCAGTTCCGACATGAATGGTAATACTTCACACCTGGGTTATAGGTTAACGAGGATGAGTGTTATATTACTTTAACCATTATGTAAGCCTTAGCAAGAAATCCTTTGAAAACATTGTGGAATAAGGTGAAAGGTTGGTTACCAGTAATTTCTTCTATTCCTGCAATATTTTTTACTACGTCAAAGAAAACTAACATATCAACAGCCATTCAGTTTGTTGTCTGCAAATGCTTTCAATATGGATGACTGTAAAATTTTGTAGCATGTTAAAAAAAGAGTACTGGATCCTTGCAGAAAGAGGCCCCAATAGTGTTTGCCAATGGGACACTAAAACCTGGAGCTGACAAAGAACTTCCAAACAAACAGAAAAAATGGGCAATACCAGCAACAGCACTTGGAAATGCAGTTTTTATCCCAGATCAGTAAGTTTTGGGAGGATTTTTTTAAACTCTAATTTTTCTCTCTTATATTTAAGTAAATGCGTACACTTAGGCACAGGTAACAGAAGTATTTAGAGATTCAAAGAGTAATATCACCATAGTTTACCAAAACCTACCTGTTTGGGCTACTCACTGGAACTGTCTCATTCAGACAAGAAATGTCTCATTTAGGCAATTCTAATGAGTACCCAGACCATAAATTTTGGTGAAGAATAAAATGTTTTTAGGATCTGATCATCAAAACTTGTCAAGACCTCTGTAAATGGCAACATGAACTTCTTCATTGTTAGCTTTCATTATGACATAGAACAGCAACAGTAAATGAAAAATACCTTGGCAAATATCTGTCAGGGTGGTACTGAACAACCATTCTTAAAAATATTTTTGTCTAATCCTCAGGAATTTTCTAAATTTGAAAGTAACACAACTTCTGATTGGCTATACCGAATGGTTTAGTCAATTAGAAGTTGTGTTACTTTCAAATTTGGAAAATCTTGGCGAGTAAGACTATGAACATTCTTAAAAATGGTTGGTGAAGACAGACCCAGATGTTCTTTTCTGTTACTTTTGAGATTTGGATTCATTTATGCTACTTAACCCCATACCATACAAACTATTTTAGACTCATCAGAAAAAATTAAAAGTTACACAGAGATAAAACAAATAAAGGAAAGAAAAATAAAATACAATCAACGATGTGGAAAACCCTGTAGGGAAAACTGCTTATTTTGAAGCAATATCCCTTCGAAAGCCATTTTGCATTTGCTCCAACATGCATCTGAGAAAGAGAAGTCACTAGAATGCTTTTTATCTCCTACAGATTCATTTTATTTTATTTTATTTTATTTTTTGCAGCATACCACTTTTAAAAAACATTGAGGTTAAACAGTTACAATACAATTCAAAGTTTTAATGACTTTAAGATAAAAGGCTCTTGAAAACATTGTGGGAAAAGGAGATAATGCTGGTAACCAGCATTTTCTCCTTTTCCCACAATGTTTTCTACACTTGTACAGACAAATATCATTATTCGACTCACATTTAATTTGTCATCTGCAAATGTTTTCAATTTGGACAAGTCTAAAATGTTAAAGGAAAAACTGATGGTAATTTTGATTGATTGTTTTGCCAAAAAGGTTTCAGCAGGACATTATGTGTTAATGTGTTTATATGTCTATAGATACATAGCATCTGATGCTTTTGAGGACGAAGATGGTGACTTTAAAGGAAAAGATGACAGAGAACACAGGGTGACCGCTGAGCATGAGAAAAATAGAGTGACCTGGAATACAGAGAGGCGGTGTTATATGGAAGGTAGTGCTGTTAAGAGGTAAGTTTTTGTCCTTAAAGCCATTCTTATTACAAACAGCTTCAACAAATGAATGGCTCAAGAAGCCAGCCCCCTTTTTTCACAATTTATTTCAAAGATGTACATGCACCAGTTGTTATCTTTGTATGGTATTTATGTATTTAATCAATGAGATGGTCTAAAATTATGTTACATGTTTGTATGACCATCCTTGTAAAAGGAGATACTTACTAGCATATTACTTTATGTTTGTGGGAAAGCAACAAACATCCATGGATAAGTAGAGCTACCACATTTACAGTTGTAAATGGGGCTGTCTTGTGCATGTGTAGTAAGCATTTGCAGAATTGACAAACTGTTTAATCCCTTACCACACAGTCCTGACTTTTAGAGACCCTAAGGAAGAGGGCTTTTGAAAACATTGTTGGAAAGGTAGAAAATACTTATAACTAGCATTTTCTCTTCTTCCCCACAACGTTTTCTACTCTATCAAAGACAGAAATCATCATTTGAGCTACATTCAATTTGTCGTCTGCAAATGCTTTCAATTTGGACCAGTCTATAAGTTTGTCATTTGGTAAAGTGTTAAACAAATCACATGACATATCAGATGATAAAACGAAGTGACATCATACATCAGAATTTTTTTGCTTCCATATCTGTGCTTGCCGAATGGCCATATATAGTGATCAGTCTGACAGATCACCAAAATACAGAAATACCTCCAGAACACTGAAATACCCTTATTTTTTTATGTTATTGAATTTAGATTAAAGGCAGAGATATTTGTATAAGTATGAAAGATTTTTCTTATAACAATAAAGATGGATTGACATATTAATAATAGATGAGAAGAATAAAATTTGTTAACAAAAATTGATCATTGAATTGCGTAGAGAACAATCATAGTAGTACTCATGTGTCTCTGTTAGGCACCTAAATATCTGATACTGCATTTTCTCCTATCCCACAATGTTTTCAGTCTTATAGAGTCTGCTCTATAATCACATTTACATTATATGGATAATTATTTGATTTGTCATTTGGAGATATGTAGAATTTGGACAAATTTAAAAGGAAGGGTTACTTGTATAGCAAACCATGTAAACATGTAAACATGGCACCCCTAATAGTTAGTGGCCACATTTATAAAATTGAAATATGATACTTAATTAATCCTAAAATTCCAAAAAATTCATAATGCATTTCCAAACAGGCTGTTTATTTCATTGTTGTCTCTGCCAATCAAATGACTAGATCTGGGAATTTAGAATTAGAATAATGCGAGTACAACTGTTTGGGAAGAAGGCATCTGGGTCCATATTCACCAACCATTTTTAAAAACGATCTTAGTCTTATTCTCTAAGATTTTCTAAATTTGAAAATAACACAACTTCTGATTGGCCATATCAAATGGTTTAGCCCATCAGAAGATGTTACTTTCAAAATCTTTAATTAGACTGAAGAATGTTCTTAAGAATGGTTGGTGAATACAGACCCTGTTCTCATCCCAGTTTTCAGGATAAGATAGCCAAGTGTAGATACTGGCCGGTAGAGGTGATGAGACTGCCACAGCCGGCAGCTGCCAAAGGCAAAAAGGTAGGTTTATTTTTCTAGAACTTTTATTTCTAACTAACCATAGGTGTTTTGATTTGCCGTAACTTTGTTCTTCATATATACATTGTAAAATTAGTGTTGCACCCCGTGTTTTTAATGTGTTTAATTTTCTGGCGTGAATGATATGAAATGGGTTGGAAATTAGAATCTGGCTGCTGTATACAAGAACAAACAAGTCTGTTGTCTCTGAAATGGAATGAACTGAGGTATCCCTTAACCTCATGGCAGCAGCTACTGATCGAGTTGTTTCAACCTCTCGTGAGAGGTGTGAGACAAAGACTGCAAGCTGTTTTGCATGCCCCGTGCGGAAGTACGCAATATTGCCTGATTTTGTGTGTCCATTCTCTGCAGGTCACTTTCAACCTGTCGTAAGTTTTGTTTCGACATTAAATTCCCTGTTTTAACCAAACTTAAACGCTTCTCGTTTTTCTTAAATTTGAAAGCAACATCTAGGCAAAAGATTCCCACTTACCATGAGGTCAAGGGATACCGCAGTTCAGTTCATTTTATGGGCAAAAGACGAGTCTGTTGGTGTATGCAGCAGCTGAATTCTAATTTCGACCCAATTTTATCTCATTCATGTCAGAAAATCAAACCCGGTAAAAAACACAGGGGGTGCAACACTAATTTTACTATGTATATTTTGCATATGAAATTTTACAATTGGTTATTAGATATTCAATTTATTCATTACTTTCTTGAAGTAATTTTGCAGAAACAATTCAGAAAACACTCTTGTAAAATGTGGATAATCAATATGAGTTACATTTTGATTCATGAATACGTCTCAAAATACAGTGGGGAAAAGAGCAATTGTTCATTGTGTGAAAAAATTTTCTCTTACCACAATGTTGTCCAGAATGATCTTCTGCAAGACAGTACCCTTTCTTGCTGGAGGTTACAGGTTTGATTGAGAAAAATGATCAGTCTGAAACAGATGTATTTACACTAAATGTAACCACACTTTGAAACAACTGTAGGACTGTTACTGGTAGGCAACTGTCCTTTGATATATCATAGCACTGTTTTATAAAATTGTCCATTTATCTTTTTTATGGTCAAAAGATGATTATAAGGTTTTCTTCTTTTTTTAATTAAGAGTATGTCTTTAATTCTTTTGTAATAGTTTACAACTGATTCATACAAAATTTTGTTTGACACTGGGTAGACAGTCTCCATGTATTGTTTCATTAACAAAATATATCAGCTGCTGTTTGGAAGCTCTGAAGGTCAAAACTCTTTCCTGTGTTTTGTAAATATCTTTGTGCTTTCTCATTCACCTGTTTCTTTCATTATGAAATTACAAAACAGCATTCTTTCCTAGAAAGAAGAGAAAAAAGTCTTGATTAAGATGTCATTAAACAAACTACTCCTCTTTTAAAAACACTGCAATGTATCTACTTGTAAAACAATATGGCTGGATTAATACAGACTTAAAAATGTTCTAGAGCAATAAAGTGTTTCAAAACTCTTGAAAAAGGCAATTGCCAAAATATTGACCAAAAGAGGGTTTTTTTTTTTTTCATTGTGTTTTATTCATTCTCTATGGAATTCATACAGTATCTGTAGGCATCTTTTCATAGATGCTGTAGTGTAGTAGTCTGTTGTTATGAGCAAAATTTTTTCTTGGTTTTTGGTTATAATTTAATTTTCAGCCCAAGTTAAACTGTTTTTGTTTGGAATCATGTTTATACACACTGTCATATAAAAAACTGAAAGTGGGCGTTTTGCTGCTTTTCTTTTTCTTTATTATTGTATATCAATTTTCCTAGTTTCACAAAATTAATATATGTAACAATTATTAAATCATGCTGTGACAGAATAAAGAAGAAAACACCGAGATCAAAAGAAGGGTAAAAATTAGTTCTGTACAATTTTTGAGTGATAAAGAGTTTTTTACAATTTTATTTGTTTCCAAATAATATTAGGGACATTTTCAAAATTTATTTTAAAGTTGGTTGTAATTCTAAATTCCAAGATAGAACGTCAGATTCTATCTCAGCCAGTCAGGTTGCTATCCTTGGAATTCAGATTTAGAACAGTAATAAGAATATTTGGTAATTAAACCTAGTTTGTAATTTGAATCAACATGCAAAAGTAGACAATACAGCATTGTTTACCCTTTAGACATGAAAAATACCTACTAACAAAGTTTTGTGTTATATTTCTTAAGAAAGAATTATGTATGGTTTTGTTTTTGGTGTGACAGGGGTGCTTTTTTCCCCAAATAATCCATGGGTTTTTATCTTTATGCCATTACTATAACTCTTTACCAAATGACAAATTTTTAGACTGGTCAAAATTGAAAGCATTTGCAGATGGCAGATGCTACTCAAAACATGACATTTGCATTTGAAAGGGTAGAAAACATTGTGGGAAAAGGAGAAAATGCTGGTTACCAGCATCTTATCCTTTTCCCACAGTGTTTTCATAAGGCTTCCGCTACAGGGTCGTTAAAACTTGGAATTGTGTGGAGGGTTAAAGGCAGTCAGAAGTAATCCATTTGAATTTAGATCATACCATTTGAAAGTATGGAAATTATCTTGAAGATGACAATTTGTTATTGTACAGTTATTCCAAGAGTGTGTGGCTGGTAGAAAAATGAATTCTAAATTTAGGTAAAAAGTTACCAAGATGCTCTATGATTTGTTTACTTTTTATCTAGTTTTAAAATTCTTTTTTCTAGAAGCGACTAACACTTCAACCGACACCTTGGATCCCATTCTTTAACCCTTTACCAAGTAGAAGCTGTATTATAAATACTTTGAGGACCAAGGCTTTTGAAACAATTGTGGGGAAAAAAAGGAAATGCTGATAACTAGTGTTTTCTTTTCTTCGTAGTGTTTTTTATCAGTTGAGCCTATTGTTGAATTTTCCTGAAGCAAGGCATATTTTTCAAACTATTGTGCTAGCAGATAATTAAGAATACATGGATCAGTGTATTGTTATTTACACTATGGCTGACAGGGTATTGTATAAGAGATAGATGCCAACAAATCAATTCATATAAATGATTCTTGTCATTATGCTGTATTATTCTCTGCCATGATTAGCCTGGAGATGATCCAGTAAGTTTCTATATGTTGAGGACGACATGTTTTGTTATTTCACAATCTTTGGTTTTATTTTAAGTTTCACAGGTGAAATATATGAATCTAGATTAATTTTATGAAAGTCTGTGTTGTTGTCATTGTGCAAAAACTTGTGCAAAAACATTTTCTGCTATATCTGTTGTTACTCAATATATTTGCTGTGCATTCAGGCTAGTTTTTAACTATGAAAAGGGGAACCTGCACTAGGGCAGGAAACCTTCAAAATATGTTAAAAAACACTGTACCCTTTTCTCGACTTACTCACCAAAAAAGAATTTTAAACTGAAGCCAAGCATTGGTACCCTGTACACATGCTATTTTTAAAGCTTAATCTTGATATTTGTGAATGAGGGCATTTCGATTGTGTTTAATTTGTAAAACTATACATTTCAAATCCGAAGTAAGTCTCACCTGGCTCATTGACACAAGCACTTTGATGCTTATTATTACCCGTTACACAAGGTATAAAAATTCACATACAAAAATATTTGAATTCATTAAGTGGGTGTTGTGAGCACATAACATTTTTTAACTCTACTGGCCAAAGGCTAGCAAGCTTATGTCATGGCCTTGTGTCCATTCATTCGTGGGTGTGTGCATGTGTTAATAACATCTTCACTGAAACAACACATCCAATTGTGATGGAACTTCACACAAATGATCCTGCCAAAACCCTCTTCAGAATGTTTTTGTCATTCAGCTCCAGAACTTTACCATTCATGACATTGAAATTCAAATTTTCTGCTAGTAAGTTTTGGAAATTTTCTTGTCAAAGCACTCTTTGTTAGAGTTCATTGATATTTGGTATGAATCATTCTTGATTAGACTTGCTTGTATTAACTGACATCATCTTTGTATTTGAAAAAAACATTCATGACTTTTTGTTGGGCTAGGTTATTTTCTCTATGAAACTTTATTGCCATACAGACCTCTTGCCTGTCAGTGCCAATTAATTGCTAAGTTATTTAAAATAGCAGTGGAGCAATACAGAACCATTATTGACCTTTTGTTTTGAGTGACTTATATGAAGCCTTATGCAACAACAGGTTCAGTGCTACAACAGGTGAAATTGTGGGAGGAGATTTGACTGAACTGATCACAAAACAGTTCTGTGTTTTAATGACCAATAGGATGGAGGCTTTTGAAAACATGGAAAGAATAGGGGAAAATGCTGGTAACCAGAACTCTACCCATGTAATAAGCATATGCCTAACATTGTGTAATTCAGGAAAGATAGAATACCTTTGTAAACGACTGCAGTTTAACCCTTAGAGTGCTTTTGCAGACAAATTCTTTGCAGTCCTACCTGGAACCTACCATGTCTCCTACTTTGTAGCACATTCTGGCTAAAACAAACTTGACAGTGCAATATTTGATCAGTTTTTCCAAATTGAAAAGGGTCCATTTTATTAATTCATTAGGTTATGGTCAAGAGAAACCCATTACTTCTGTTGTTTCTCATTTACAGTTTAGTTGACTTTTTCTATGTGCTGTCATGGAAATTACAGATTTTTTGAAAGGATCCATAGATTGCACTTTGCCAGATCATAATTATTGCCAACTGTTGGATGGTATTGATCTAAGACCAGACAACACTTTGTGTGCAATCATACGTTGATCTACAGTATCCATAACCACAATCATACATAGAGGATATTTGTATTTTTTGGTGAAAGATCATTATTTATTTCATTGAGTGAACATCATCGGTGATATCATTGCGAGTGGTGCAGCCACAAGTGAATATATTACCAGCGATGTTCATGAGATGAAATAAATTTTGATCTTTCACCAAAAAATACAAAAAAATACAAATATTCTATTTATTTCATGCTTCTAAACCCAATTTTGTTGGGACTTTCATCAAAATCTAGTACAGTTGTTTTCGGTAATTCCCTATGGCATACCTCCGTCATATAACAACACATTACGATATTACGTAAAGCGCAGGAAATATAGCGTAAATCACGTCATATTTCCCTCCATTTGAATGGCACACGCTGTTCACCTAGATAACTAGTGTGTGGGAACTACTGTTTCTGCCTTCAATTGGAGAGTTAGAAAATACAAAATCAGTACTTTCACAGGTTGTAACCATGAAATATCAAGCTGTAATTCACCATTATTTCTTGATAAACTACCAAAAAGCATGAAATAACATGACTGTGTTCACTAGGATTTGGAGGACATGATGGCATAAAAATTAGGAGACTTTATATTTTTTCTTGAACACTTTTTTGTACTCTTAACCCTTAACCCTTTAACTCTTGAACACTTTTTTTGTACTTTTAATCCTTTAACTCTTTACCAAACGACAGAATTTTAGACTTGTCCAAATTGAAAGCATTTGCGGACGACAAATTTAATGTGGCTCAAATGATGGAATTTGTGTCCAAAAGAGTAGAAAACATTGTAGGAAAAGGAGGAAATGCTGGTTACCAGCATTTTCTCCTTTTCCCACAATGTTTTCAAAAACCTTCTTTCTACAGGGTCATTAAAAGTCAGGATTGTGTGGTTAAGGGTTAACCCATTACCACACAATCCTGAGTTTTAGCGACCCGGAGAAAGAAGCCTTTTCCCACAATGTTTTCTACCCACTCCATAACAGAAATCATCATTTGAGCTACATTTGATTTGTCGTCAGAGATTCTTTTTAATTTGTACCAGTCTAAAATTTTGTCTTCTGGTAAAGAGTTAATGCAAAATCCTGACTTTTAATGACTTTGAGGAAGAAGGCTTGTTACAAGCATTTAGTCTTTTTCCCACAATGTTTTCTTTCCTTCAACAGAGGACCTTGTTGTCTGGTAAAAAGTTAAAACTAAGCACTAACTTTACTCTTTACCACACAATCCCGACTTTTAACGACCTACAAAAGAAGGCTTTTGAAAACATTCTGGGAAAAGGAGAAAATGCTGGTAACCAGCATTTTCTCCTTTTCCCCCCATGTTTTCTACCCTATCAAAGAGAGAAATCCTCATTTTAATAACATTTAATTTGTCGTCTGCAAATGCTTTCAATTTGATCAGCCCTAAAATTTTGTCGTTTGGTAAAGAGTTAACCCTTTACCACACAATCCCGAGTTTTAATGAACCCAAGGAAAAGGACTTTTGAAAACATTGTGGGAAAAGGAGAAAATGGTGGTAACCAGTATTTTCTCCTTTTCCCACAATGTTTTCTGCCTTACCAAGGACAAATTTTGTCATTTGGGCTGCCTTAAATTTGTCGTGTGCAGATGCTTTTGGTTTGGACCAGTCTAAAATTTTGTCGTTTGGTAAAGAGTTAATATTGCACAGACACGCCTTTAATGCATCCATATGTATACAACATTTGAAAACATGGGAAGACGGGAAGTGCATGATACCGCCTCCTTTTGCATGCATTGTGTCCATATTGCTCTTTACTCATTAACAGAAGACAAAATTTTAGCCCTGTCCAAATTGAAAGCATTTGCAAGCAACAACTTAAATGTAACAAATAACATGTAATTTGTCTTTCATAGTACAGAAAGCATCATTTGAAAAGGAGAAAATACTGGAACCAGCATTTTCTCTATTTTCCATGGCATTTTCAAAAGCCTTCTCCCATGGGGTTGTTAAAAGTCATTGTGTGGTAATGGATTAAGAGCTCTTTTCATTTCCTCCATCAATTTTTTTCTTGCGTCAATTTCACAAACTTTTTGTAGATCTCAAGTTGGCCTTTGCAGTAATGGAACAAGTACATTTTTAAAGAACATTTTTGTATTCTCTTTTTAATTTCCTTTAAAAATCAGGGCAATGGAGGGAAAAAGGTTGGTGTATGCAAATTATGGTGTACACAATGACAGAGTGTGTTACTTTTTTTGTGGTGTTATTTCTTTTTCTTTTCCCACTCTATTACATTTTTCATGTACTTTCCATTGGAATTGTACACAATGTCAGTCAAATGTCAGTACAAAGCAGGCAAGTGGTCTTGTTATTAACAAAATTAAATAAGAAAAAAGAAAGGATTGATTCGGGTGAATGGCTTTTAATTTTTTTTAGGAAAAATATAGTTCTCAGAATGCAATAAATAACTTTTGCTTCTTAACCCTTTACCACACAATCCCGACTTTTAACCACCCTAAGAAAGAAGGCTATTGAAAACATTGTGGGAAAAGGAGAAAATGCTGGTAACCAGCATTTTCTCCTTTTCCCACAATGTTTTCTACCCTTTGACTGACAAATTTTGTGTTTTAACCCTTTCCCAAACAAGCCCTGGTTTTCATGTGTCTGCAGTACAAGTCTTTTGAAAACACTGTGGGAAAAGGAGAAATTGCTCGTAACGAGCAATCTCTCCTTTTCCCACAGTGTTTTCTACCCTTTTTGAGAACTTTCTGCCATTTTCATCAAATTTAAAATTATCATCTGCAAACTCTTTCAGTTTGGACCAGTCCAAAATTTGTCGTCTGGGAAAGGGTTAAGTAACATTTATTTTGTCGTCTGCAAATGCTCTTTCAATTTGGGCAAGGCTAAATTTTTGTTGCATGGTAAAGAGTTAAGCACATGATACTGTATCCTTTCCTTTATTTAAGAGCCTAAGAGTTATCTCTTTACCACACAATCCAGAGTCTCAATGACTCTGAAGAAGAAGCCTTTTGAAACATTCTAGAGAAAATGCTGGTAAACAGAATTTTTTCCTTTTTCCAAAATATTTTCTCCCATTTCAGACAGAAATCTTCATTTGAGCCAGACTTGAGTTGTCATCTGCAAATAGTATTTCTTGCTAAAAAGGACATTTTCAGAAGAGAATGAAAAATAGTAAAATATTGCATTTTCGTCGCTTCCTCTTTATCCCAACCCTCCTCCCCTTATCATTATTGGCTGACCTTGCCCCTGCTTCCACCCCTCTTAAGCCTATAAAATAATTAATTGAGACACCAGGTATTTATCTGTATCAGCCAATGAGAGAGATAGATTTGAAATGAAAGGCTAGATTTGAAGTGAGGTCATACCATGTTGAGAATGCTTCCAATATGAAACAATGGGGTGAATCCTTATTTATTTCTGAACCTCTCATTAGCTGTGACATTATTAGCAGACTGGTTGCCCAGGCTTTTGTATGAGAAGTGTTAGAAGATTTTGATCTTCTTTTGCACTTTTTTGTATTTGCAGTTTCAATATAAATCATAAGGATTTTCTACAATATATAATTTGAGTCACACTCTGGCAAAAGGGGGCTTAATGCATTTCTGTGATGCATTATACCAAGCAAGTCATCACATAATTAGGGATCCATAAAATCCATTTTCTGTAACAACTGACTGAATCCTGGGGTAGAATTGTCCTTTAACCCTTTACCAGACGACAAAATTTTAGCCTTGTCCAAATTGAAAGTATTTGCAGACGACAATTTCAGTGTGGCACAAATGGTGCAAATTTTCTTTGATAGGGTAGAAAACATTCTGGGAAAAGGAGAAAATGCTGGTTACCAACATTTTCTCCTTTTCCCACAATGTTTTTTAAAAGGCTTCTTTCCCAGGGGTGTCAAAAGGCGGCATTGTGCGGTAAAGGGTTAGCATGCAGAAAATTGACCAAGAGCAAAAAGTTTCGGCCCAGGTCAGCTTGTGCGCAGGCTGACCTGGGTCGATACTTTTTGCAGATGCATTAAGCTCCTTTTTTTTTACAGAGCATGGCCCATTTATTTGTGATAACCCCTGACTTAAAAATCTTAGCCTGCTCATGCTGTATTCAAGGCTTATTGCTTTATTCTGTTTGAAAACAATGGTTTACAGAAAATGTAAGCTTTTTGCTCAATGTATTTCAATTTGCTTTACATTCAATACAGCTTTTTAGAAAGGTATAGCAATGAAAAGATATAAAATATAACAATAGTAAGCACACTTCAAATAAGATTGAACCTTTATACACTCTTTGCACACATAATAATGTTTTATTATCCAGGCATCATAATCATAACCACCATTGTATATCAAAATAAATATACACACAATGAATTATTATACATTTGCTATCGTGGTTTTTTTTTTTACTGTATTACTATCAATGTCATCATTGTCATGAGCTTCCGCATATTTTTTTTTCTCTTTTCTATCAACATCATCTTGAATTGCAGTGGTTTTCTTATCATGGTCAGATGAAACTCAGGTTTTCATTTCTGTCTCTGAAAAATCACCCAAGTCTTTCCCATTTACTAAGTTGGAAGGAGAAAATGCTGATAACTAGCATTTTCTCCTTTTCCCACATTGTTTTCAAAGGCCGTTGTCCTTAAGGTTGTTGAAACATGTGATTGTTTGTTAAAGGGTTAAGTGACTGTTTACATACAATACAAAGATTGAGTTCAAAATGCTATCAAAAGATACTCACAAAATGGCAATGATTTCAGAATATGGGAGCTTTAAACCAAGCGGCAAAGGTTTGTGTTTAGAATTTCACATGGTACCATACTAGTTGTATCACATAATAGACATATAGTTGTACCGGTAATTATATTGCTTAGAAGTTATCAGAGCATTTTTACCAATTAGAACATCACACCTCCACCACAAGCTTACCTTTTCCTTTCCAAAACAACAATTTTTGGACTCTTCAGAATTGAAGACTTGCAGATGAAATATTCAGAAAATCACTGAAAGAAAAGAACACTTTGCAGAAAGAAGGAGAAATTGTATCAAGCAATGTTTTCAAGAGGTGTTACCCATAAACACAGGATTAACCCTTTACTACACAATCCCGACTTTATATAAGCGTAGGAAAAAAGGCTTTTGAAAACATTGTGGGAAAAGGAGAAAATGCTGTTAACCAGCATTTTCTCCTTTTCCCACAGTGTTTTCTATCCAGTTAAAGACTTATCATACCATATGAGCAATGTTAAATTTGTTGTCTTGAAATGCCTTCAATTTGGACCAGTCTGAAATTTTGTAGTTGTGGTAAAGAGATAACCCCTAAACAATGGACAACTTTTTTTTCAGTAGACAGTGCAGTTTAAAACTCAGAAACTGTGGGCAGAGGCCAAACTCATCAGCCATCCTAAATACTGTTTTAATTCTGAATCCCACTATCTTGTACATCACAGCCATTCAGAAGGCTTTTTTTGCAAGTTAGAATTAGAACTGAATTTAGAAAGGTTGATGGATATGCTGCTTGATCTTGGACCTATTTTGAATTCTTGTTACATGTATTTAAGCCATGGTCTGGCAAAAGGGGGCTTAATGCATCTCTGTGATGCATCATACCAAGCAAGACGTAACATACTTAGGAATCCTTAAAATTCATTATGTCTAACAACCGACTGTTTCATAATTAAGGTGGAATGGTCCTTTGATGTACAGAAAATTGACCAAAAGTGAAAATTTTCGGCCCAGGTCAGCCTGCGTGGACGGCAAAGGCAGACCTGGGTTGATACTTTTTGCAATGCATTAAGCCCCCTTTTTACAGAGCATGGCTCATTTATAATGACCTTGAAACTGTATGAATTTGTTTTTATCTACCAATTGAAAGTATTCAATTTATTTGAGCGGTGCTCAGGCAGAACAGGGCTTAATGCATCTGTCTTATGCATGATACCAAGCAAGTCATCACATAATTACGGATTCATAAAATCCGCTTTGTCTAACAACTGACTGAATCATGAAGTACGCTGGTCCTTAGACATGCAATAGCAATAAGTTTAGACACATGTCAGCCTGCATGGACTGCGCAGGCTGACCTTGGTCGATACTTTTTGTAGATGCATTAAGCCCCATGTTCACAGAGCATGGCTCTTTAAATATGAGCCATGCTCTGTGAAAAGAGGGCTTAATGCACCTGTGAAAAGTATCGACCCAGGCCCGGGCAGGCTGACCTTGGCAGAAACTTTTGGCTATTGATCAATTTTCTGTATGTTAAAGAACTTGTGTACCTTATGACAAAGTCGGTTGTTAGACATAATGAATTTTATGGATCCATAATTATGTGATTCTTGCTTGGAATAATGGATCACGGAGATGCATTAAGCCCCCTTTTGCCAGAGCATGACTCATATAGTTGTATATGGGTGATAACCCTTTACCACACAATCCAAATTTTTATCATTGTGGGAAAAAGAGTAAATGCAGGTAACCAACATTTTTATAGTTAGCTGCACATAAATTCTGCTTGCCATAACACGTTACCACCTGAAAATGACTTACTCTTTACCAGACGATACAATCTAGGGCTTGGCCAAACCCAAAGCATTTGCAGCAGACAAAGTAGATGTGGCTCAAATGTTGAAATTGTTTTAGGAAAAGAAGAAAACTTTGTGGGAAAAGGAGAAAATGGTGGTTACCAGCAGTTTCTCCTTTCCCATAATTTTTTCAAAAGCCTTTGTCCTCAAGGTTGTTTATTATTGAGATTGTGTGGTAAAAGGTTAATCATCTTTTAATCCCAAGTTATAACGACCCTAAAGAAGAGGAACTTTGAAAACATTGTGGAAAAAGGAGAAAATGCTGGTAACTAGCATTTTGGAAAGTCTTAAATTTTGTTTTTTGATAAAGATTAAGTTAAACAGATTGATTCTGAAAACATGGCAGAAGGGAAGGAAATTCTCAAAACTGCATGTAGTTGTCTGTTAACAGACCACTTTTGAAACATATTGTTGCAAGAGGAGATAATACCCAAAAGTCAAAACTAGCAATTTGTTCAATTTATATATTTTCTTGCTTATAATTTATGTATACATTACACTCGAAGATTGATTGAATGGTCTTTTACGCCGCTTTCAACATTATTTCTGTCATATCACGGCAACAGCTCACATAGTCATGTATTTCCTGGGGTTCACTAGTACTAGGCTAGGGCTCTGAAGTGTTTTATTTAATGATACTCTCATGAAAATCCCTGTGGATCCAGTGAGGCTCAAACCTGGGGCCTCCTGGTTACGAGTCCTACACTTTACCACTGAGCCACACAGGACCCCTACACTTGAAGGGGAGTTGTCTGCTGCAAAGTTGTTTAATTCTTTCCAAAACGACAAATGTACACTCTTCCAAATTGAAAGCATCTGCAGACGCACAAATCTGAAATTAGTACAAATGCGTTGAAGCTCTTTGACAGTATAGAAAACATACTGAGAAAAGTAGAAAATACTGTTTACCATCAATTTCTACTTCTCCTACAATGTTCTTAAAGGACCTATACCCCAGGGTTTCTAAAACTTGGGATTGTGTGGTAAAAGATTTCAGAAAGGTATGAAATGGGTTATAATAAAACAACCTTTAAATACTGCCTCCCCAAAAAAGTAAATTTCTACAGCTGTAAAGTTTCCTAGATTACGTGAAACTGTTCTTTATTACATTAACCCTTTAACAATTGATCCCATGTTTTAACATGTTTACAGAGAAAGCCCTCTGAAAACAATGTTTGAAAAGGAGAAACGGCTTAGAAGATTTTTTTCTCTTTTCCAAAATGTTTTCTACCCTATCAGAGAAGTGAACATTCATCTATAGCTTTTTCAAGTTTGTTGTCTGCCATTGCATTCAGTTTGAAAGAGTCTAAAATTTGTTGTTTCGGAAAGGTTTAAAAAGAAAATAATTTCATGCTTTGTTGAAGGGAAGGTTTATAGTACAACTAACACAGTATAGATGTATGACATAAATTTCGCACAATCTTTGTTCAATTTCACTTTTCTTCTAGAAAGGTCCCTTTATATTTTTTTTTATTTTGCTTACCATCGAAATGCTGCATTAACCCATTACTGGACAAAGACTATTTTTGATGCCTCTGCAGTTGGAAAACATTTTCGGGAAAAGAAGCAGTTGCTTGTAACAAACAACTTCTCACTTTCCCTCCATGTATCACAATCTTTTGAAAAATAGTGTATCTTTTTGTGAACATGATGTTCTATCATTGTTATTTGTTATAGATCTTAATTGTTATAAATGAAGCCTGTTCAGTCTTGGGTTGAAACTCGAGATAAACCTTGCAATCAGAATTGCCATGCTAATTATACCAAAGCAGGCGAAATTTAGGGATGGGCTTTACCCATGGCACCCTCTTACATATCCATCCAGGTGACTTTGCACAGTGACTAAAACTTAAAAAATTATTATATCTTAACATCATGTAATTATATGTGGAATATTATTTGCTTAGTGAAAGTAAATATTAATCATCATATAAGATTAGTCATTTGTCAAAAATCATTGTGCTTTGAAGCTTTTACATTGTGAAATATGATTGTGCAAGTAGACTTTTATGCTCTGTTTATTTTCTTCGTAGAAAGATATCAAACATGAATCTATAATTTAGTCATGCTCAGTGATTAGGGGCTTAATGCATCGGCCGAAGTCAGCATGTGCAATCCCCACAGGCTGACCTGGGCCTAAAGTTTTTGCTGTTGGTCAATAATCTGAACGTCAAAGGACAAGGGTACCTCATGATTCAGTCAGTCGTTATACAAAATGGATTTTATGGATCCATAATTATGTGATGACTTGCTTGGTATTATGTATGGCAGAGATGCATTAATTGCCCTTTTGCCAGAGCATAGCTGATATATAAAATTACAGTATAATTTTCAAAAAAGATAAATTCAGAGCATGATACACAGGCACTTGGCTTTTGACAAACTTTGTCCTATAATTATAGCCTCATGTAATTATAAGACAAGTTGTCAAACTATTTAAGCTCAGCCGAGTACCTCAGTTGTTAGCATATCTGACTTGTGACCTGGTGGTTGCAGGTTTGATACTCGGTTGAGGCAAACTTTCTTTCCGGTGATTTTTTGCCTCTCACCTCTGATACACGTGAGAAAAGTAGTCAGTGGCTTGAAAAGAAAGTTGTGTCAATACTGATGTGAGAAAGCCAGGAAACACATGTATAGGTGCACTGACTGCTGTGACATAACCTAATGTGTTAAAACAGCATTATACTCCAATACAAAGCCAAACTATTTTTCCTACTCTACAGGACCCCAAGTCATTTGTCTGTATTTTTCACATGGTTAGCTTAACTGGAATGGAAAATTTTGTTACTTTTATTATGTTCTGTGGTCTTTTTGATTAATTGTCGTCCTATGAATTCATGTATCAGACCTGAGTTGATGTTTAACACAGGATTACGGGGTAAAGGGTCAAGAGAGTAATGTACATATGTACATATCACATGTATACATACGTACGTATGTACCTACGTACATAGGTATTTAGGTACGCACCTACAGACGTAGGTACATACGTACGTAGGTACATATGTATGTACATAGGTACGTATGTAGGTATGTACATATGTATGTACATAGGTATGTAGGTACGTACGTACGTTTGTATGTATGTACATATGTACATACGTATGAAGGGTCAAGAGAGTGATGTACGTACGTACATATCACATGTATACATATGTACGTACTTACCTACGTATGTACATACCTACGTACATAGGTACATAGGTACATGC
This sequence comes from Tridacna gigas, assembly GCA_945859785.2. Classification (NCBI taxonomy): domain Eukaryota; kingdom Metazoa; phylum Mollusca; class Bivalvia; order Cardiida; family Cardiidae; genus Tridacna; species Tridacna gigas. Next base: position 38,673,956 of record OX244029.2, read on the forward strand.
CTACAGACGTAGGTACATACGTACATAGGTACGTATGTACGTAGGTACAAAGGTACGTACATATGTATGTACGTAGGTATGTATGTACGTACGTATATACGAAGGTGCATATGCATGTAGGTATGTACGTAGTTACGTACATACGTAGGTACGTAAGTACGTAGGTATGTACGTATGTAGGTACATACATAATGTATGTATGTATGTATGTATGTATGTATGATTATATCTGTTTCAGGATGAGGATGGTGCTATCAGTTTCCATGGTGTTGCATTCGTCAACCTTGCTCCGTTACTCTATCCAGGAGGTAATTTTCCTTGCTTTCTATTCAGAATTTCTTTCACATTAAACCTTTTCCAAACAATCTGGAGTTTTAACAACCCTGAAGAAAAAGCCTTTCGAAAACATTGCGGGAAAAGGAGAAAATGATAGTAATCAGCATTTTCTCCTTTTCCCACAATGATTTCTAATCTTTTTGATTTGTTGTCTGCAGAATGCTTTCAATTTGGTTGTTGTTTGTTAGAATAAAACCTTTACTAGACAATCCTGTGTTTTAACAAGCTTGAGGAAAGCAGCTTTTAAAACATAATGGGAAAAAGAGAAAATGCCAAGTTTGAATATCAGGATCAAGTAAGGCTTTTGTGTATTAACATTCACTTGGTCCCAAGGTGGCGATTTGAGCCTGATCCAATGGAAAATTCTTCATTTTCTTATGCCCTGCTTGATCTACATTTTACATACAGGAGCTAAGCGGTTTCTTTACTTGGATGTCTTGATGGGTAGCATAAAACATTCAGATTGCATTGTTAATGCATGACCAGAGCTCTGTTAAAGCAGACCAATTAGACAGGCATCTGCATAGGTTTCAGAATCAGATTTACAACTCTCAGTGAACATATACACCTTTTCTTTAACTCTTTACCAAACAACAAAATTTCAGACTGGCTCAAATTGAAAGCAATTGCAGACGACAATTTATATGTAGCTGAAATGATGATTTCTGTCTTTGACAAGGTAGAAAACATTGTGGGAAAAGTAGAAAATGCGGGTTACCAGCATTTTCTCCTTTTCCCACAATGTTTTCAAAAGGCTTCTTTCTGTGGGTTGATAAAACCCGGGATTATGTGGGAAAGGGTTGAGTAAATATATTATTTCCTTTTGTTGCTATATAATATGAAAGTCTGTTTGTAAGACAAATTACATTTACCAAATTACAATGGGAAAACTGACAAATGAAATATTAAACTTATTGTCATTATGTGTGTTATATGAAACCTATAATCATGTTTATTATACCTATATCTACAATGAAAGTTTCTATATTTTGTGCTGATCTTTTTTCCCAAGAGATAGTAAGTTAAATGTAAATTTTTTCTACATTTACAGTGAAAAGAATTAGAGGGGCATTCAAGATAAACTCATACACAGATCAAGCTCTCTATGAAAAGGTTAGACAGTTAATTATTTGTTTAGTTTAATGATTTGAAAATTATGTGAAGTGTCATTTATTTGTTATTGTTAGAATGGTATACAGTTATTTTTGGGTTTCCTCTATGGCACAGTGGTGAAGGTGATGGATTTGTTTCAGGAAATCATGGGCCTGTTTTCAGCAAGCATTCGTTGCATACTTAGTCTTATTCTAGGTTTAGAAAGTAACGCAATTTCTCATTGGCTAAACCATTTGGTTCAGCCAATTATCAGATACTGTGTTAATTTGAAATTTAGACAATCAATTAGAAATAGAGTTGTAATTCATTTTACAATGGCTGGTGAATGCAAGCCCTGGTTCTATCCCAGCTGGTTGTTCTGATCATGTTGGAGTGTCCTTGGGAAAGGCACTGAGAAACTCCAGATGTCTAATGATAAAACACAGAAACAGCATGAGGAAGTGAGCTATCATCTTGATGTTACTGAAAATCTGGTGAGAGTGGTGTAAGACACCATTCAAATAAACTGGCAAAATTATTTTTCATTGTTTCACATTTTAATGGAACTGTCTTGATAATATCTGCAGATGAGCAGCCTTTAAGTTACAGTTTCACAAAATTGAAAGCCATTATTGTTGTTTTATACTGGTACATAATATTTTATCAGCATTTATGAATTTCAGTGTTATTCTTCATTGAAAAATATGAAAAGCTGGCTTTACACTCTTCTTTTTTTGCCATTTTAGGGTGGACAGCATGTATATATAAAGGGCAAAATATACTATGATCGTAATACCAAAGACAGTATTCTTTGGAGAGAAGGACAAATACATGTATTAAGAAAATATACTTTCAAAGCAATTCAACTTCAACATCTGTTACAATGTTTTCAAAATCTGTTTACGTAAGATATGTCAAAGGCAGTCAGTATGAAGGTATGACATGACGAACTCTTGCCCGTATATCTTTAGTTACATTTACTACAGGTAATATGGTTTCCATTTCCAGACAAAGAGAAAAACAGGTTTGGGTGACGAGGCTGCCAGAATTGCAAACAACATACTGAACAGGAGCAGTGCTTCTCCTGGACCCAAAAAGGGCGGCAAGGACAAGGATGATAAACAAGCTAAGGATGTCAAGAAAGGGGTAAGCTTTTGGCTCTTCTAGGTATTTAAACATTTGCATATTTAATACTATCCCCAAATATAAGCATCCTAATTGATTAGCTCATAGCTTGCCAAAGGCAAGAGTAAGTTCTTTGTTTTTGATGGTGTATTGCCAAAATAAGGAATGGTATTCATGGACCATTATAAATTGAGTTATAGTTTTTTATTCCAAGTCAAGTCATCTGATTGGCTGAGACATAGTGTCTCGGCCAATCTGATGGCTATTCTTGGAATTTAGAATTAGAACATATTTTAGGGTTATTGGTAAATAGGCTCCAGACTAAACAGAATGTTCTGTCCAATCTGGGATCTTTCCTGCCCATTTCTTTGTTTCAGAGAAGGTCTTTGACTTAACTGTTCAAAGGTCTTTCCCACAAACCTTGAAATGTCTGTTACATTTACCTTCTGCTCTAAGGATTAATAAAAGGCTCCAAGGGATTGCAGGGAACTTTTATTATCTTCCCCCCTTTTTTTTTTCAGACTTTGAAAGAATTTTTAATTTAACAAAATATGCAAATAGAGAAATTGCTTTTTTGAGCAGTTTACTTGTTGAACCGTGATTTTGAAAAGGTTCCAAACAATAAGATTAACTTTTTACCAAACAACAAAATTTTGGACTAGTCCAAATTGAAAGCCTTTGCAGATGACAGAATAAATGTAACTCGAAAATTAAAACTTGTTTTGAGAAGGGTAGAAAACATTGTGGGAAAAGGAGAAAATGCTGGTTACCAGCATGTTTTCAAAAGCTTTCATTTTCAGGGTTGTTAAAAGTCGAGATTGTATGGTAAAGATGTATAGTCAGAACACAAAAGACATGAGCTTGAAAAATATTAGATCAGGAAATTACAATGATAGCTTAACCCTTTACCAGACAACAAAATTTTAGCCTTACCCAAATTGAAAACACTTGCAGACGACAATTTCAGTGTGGCTCATATAGTGAGATTTGTCTATAAAAGGACAGAAAACATTGTGGGAAAAGGAGAAAATGCTGCTTACCAGCATTTTCTCCTTTTCCCACAATGTTTTCAAAAGGCTTCTTTCCAAGGGCGTTAAAAGGCGTCATTGCGCGGTAAAGGGTTAAAACTGAGACATGAAAACATTTAATGGGATCCTTGATGTTTTCTTGGTATGAATAGTTGTCCTGTTTATGAAAAGAAAGGTATTTTAACCGTCATCATGTTCTTAAATGTATCAAATTATGTGTTTGAGGTAAAGAGTTGAACATTGTGGAAACCCTCTCAACAAGAATGCATGCAGATTTGTCACGTTCTGCATGGAAATCTAATCCCCCAATACTTTTGATTGACAGCCCTTTAGAGTTATGACATGTTTTCTTGTTTTCTCTTAATTATTTTATATCCACATTCATTTGAGCTATGTTCTGTGAAAAAGGGGCTTAATGTATGTGCGAAAAGTATCAACCCATGCTTGCCTGCACAGTCCGTGCAGGCTGACCTGGGCTGAAAGTTTTTGCCATTGATCAACTTTCTGTATGTCAGAGGACCATTCAGTTGGTTATTAGACAAAATGGACTTTAAGGATCCATAATTATGTGATGTCTTGCTTTGGTTTAATGCATCATGGAGACACATTAAGCCCCCTGTTGCCAGAGTATGGCTCATTTACAAGAGGAGTGAAGAATATATTTATTTACCTGTTATAGGCAGTCATAAACCAAGCATCTAGAGTGGGTATTCCCTTTTAACTTTACCTGTTACTATTTCTCTGGTGGATTTTCTTCTTTTATACCATGTTAAAAAGAGTTAGTTTGTATGTTTCATGGAAATTTCGGACTGTTGAAAGATTGTTCAAGGAAAAAAAATAGCATAGTTATTCCTCAGAAGCTTTCATATTTGTGGTAGGCTTATTCTTTAAGCATTTGTCCAATTTCATTACAAATTATTTGATCAAAATGAAACTATAGTGCTTGGGAAACTTATTACATGTATTATCAATTTTTTTATTTGATGTAATCTCAGATATTCATTTCTTGTACAGGTATATCTGCTTCAATTTTTGTAATACATACACTCATAAATTCAGTTTAATGATATATGGAAACTAGTCAAACAACTACATTAAGACTCTATAAAACACTTATTGCATGGTTTAACATGCTCAAAATAAATTCAATGACACAAAGTTGAAATATCTTATTTTTTCTCCTGTGTGTTTTTATGGTTAAAAAATGAAGATAGAAGTTGTCTTGTTATACTCCTAAAATATTCTTTTGAAGAAACCCATTGACTTATTTTCTATGCCCATCAGCATTCCAGACTAGATGAATCCAGGGTAGGTTATGTTTCACATTGCAGGTGTGTTTTGTACGCCCCTTTTTCATTGAGGATGATCAAAACTGTCATTGACTGACTTATCTTCTTCTTAACCACTGTGTTCCAATTATGTATAGAGTATAATCAGCCATCTCACAATTCACATGTCAGCCTTTAATTTCTAAATGCAATCCAAACTAAAAAAAAAAAATCTTCATCACTCATGCTTTTGTATATGTCAAAGCTATGTACAATTATTAAAGTTCAAATTCTGGGCTTTTAGATCAGGATAGAAAAGAAGTATTTATATGTTTGGTAATTATAATGACCAGTGTAGTGTATTTATTCCACAGAATGCACTGAACAAAGATTCCACACCCTGCATAATGGGCTTATTATTCACCTAAATATGCTCAACATGTAAGAAACATACATGTTTTCTATACATGCATGTTCTCTGTATTGTTTTTTTTTTTAATTTACAAGTGAAAAAATGGTTTTGTTGACTCTCATTTCAACATGAAAAATGATAAAAACAGTCAAGCATTTATACTTTTGTATAATTTAAGTTGCTGAACACTGGAAAGAGAATTGCTTGTAATGACTGACAAAAGTTGTCTTCAAAAGGTTAACAAGTTTTCCATTATTCAGACATGTTAAATATGTGAATTACAGAAGGAAAAATATCATTGAAAAATCAGTGTTATACCTTTATGTTAAACCAATAGTTAATAGGCATTACGTCATTATCATCTTGTCATATTATCAATTTACTGGTATCTCAAATACATGTACACACACATTTCTGTTAATTTTGTGTTGACTGTCGCTCTTAGCTATGTGTTCTTTCAGTTGTTTTATTTGTTTACACCTTGAACTGTCATTGTTTCCAGAGATCCAATAGTGTAGCACCCCAACACACTGATACTGAGGTTTGTAACTGTGATGTCACTTCTTTTTGACAAACACTCTTTTCTTTCTTTCATCACTATGACAGTGTGTCTATATAGTTGCACTTTTATGACCAGGGAGATTGCTCTAGGGGTGTTGCTTTCTAAGAAAGGCAAAATTATCTAAGTGCACATGGGTATTCACCAAAATGTACAGGGTATAAGCTTTGTAAAAATATGAGCTGAATTAACGATGTTTCTCATCAGCTTCTCCTGATTTGTACAAGCACTTATTTCATTCAGAGAGAATAAAAGAGACATTGCAACTGTGTATTGTAATAGAAAATAATCACTGGCTGAATGGTTGGCGAGCAAACAGAACCATGGAAGGTGTTCTTTAATTTTTAGCTTGGCTGTTTTCAAAGAAAACCCAAGATATTGTCCTAGCCCTGTTGTTGTCTACATCTGCATTGTTGTCATTTGAAAACAATAATTACTTTTATATCACTGTCATTATAGTAGACATTTACTTTAAACTTGGAGTATAGTTGTTAAATATTAAAAAGGGGCAACTGTACAACAAGAGCAGGTTACTCTGAAATTATTTTGACAGTTATTGCCCTTTTTTTAACTTTTCTCTGAAGAAGCAACTGCAGCCAAGTGATTCTAATGAGAACCTCTTATTTTAAAGACGACCTGATGCCATTGATGACCTAAATCTTTTCTTTATTTAACTCTTTACCAAACAACAAAATTTTAGACTAGTCCAAATTCAAAGCATTGGCAGACGACAATTTCAGTGTGGCTCGAATGGTGCAGTTTTTCTTTGAAAGGGTAGAAAACGTTGTGGGAAAAGGAGAAAACGCTGGTTACCAGCATTTTCTCCTTTTCCAACAATGTTTTCAAAAGGCTTCATTCTCAGAGTCATTAAAAGTCGGGATTGTGTGGTAAAGAGTTAAAAGTGATAAAGACTGAGTTTTTAACCCTTAGAGCGCTGAATAAACCTGCCAGACATTTTCATCCAAGAAATACAAACCAAATAATTGCAATTTCATGGTTGCTTTTGTCTACAGTAATTCAGCAAAGCGGACAGAGTAGATCAAAGATCAGGCTGCACATTTTTTGCAGCCTGATCTTGATCTACACTGGTCGCAAATGCAACTATAGTCGTGAAAGGCACTTTAAGGGTTAAAAAAAAGAAAATTAGAAAAGGTTTAGAATTGGCGTGTTGTAGGCAGAAATGTGTAATTTCTGTAATTGCTACGTACACCATTTTCACATGTAATTGTGTATTATAACTTCATTTATGTATATTAACCAGTAGCTTGCAAGGATTTCCTCAAATTGTATTCAAACTTGTTGCAAGATGTAATGAATAAAGCCTTTCCCAAATAATCCCATATTTCAATGACCTGGAGGAGATTGGCTTTCTGAAAGCATTGTGGAAAAGCAGAAATTGTGATAACCAACATAATCACTTCTTCTTTTTCCTCGATGATTTCTACTCTCTCAAGAGTAAATCCTATCATTTGAGCTACCGGTATATCAAACTTGTTTTCCTCAGGTGCTGTCAATTTTTGCAAGTCTAACATTTTCCACCTAGTAAAAAGGTAAACTGAAAAAATTGTGCTTAAACCAAAATATGCAAATATCTGTACAAAATGAGATTTTGAAATTTCAATATCATTTAAATAATGGCAAAGAGATACCAGTATTGTTTTCATAAATTCATTTCAGTAGTTTATGTCTGCGTATATCACAGTAACTTGTTGTTTAACATTTATTTTGTATAACTGAGCACTACTTTGTGTCACAGAGTGCAAGTATGTCACGAGAGGTAATTATACCCAATAATTGTTTGATAGCAGTGTCATGTACCTTTTAAATTAACTAAACATTATAGAACATGCTGCTGACAGACTATGCTGCCAATAGCACCTTTATTAAGGATAGCAAATTTATTATAATTAACACTTTTAGCATCAAGCACAACAGCTGCTTATGCAGATAGTGTAAATTTTGATCAGGCTGCACTATTTCTTTGAGATATTCTGACAAAATCAGTCTTGAAGTAACAATACCTGGGTCTGTATTCACCAACCATTTTGAAGAGTGCTCTTAGTCTTATTCTCCAGAATTTTCTAAAGTTGCAAAGTAACACAACTTCTGATTGGCTAAACCATTTGGGTTAGCCAATCAGAAGTTGTGTTACTTTCAAATTTAGAAAATCTTGTAGGATAAGACAAAGAGCATTTTTAAGAATGGTTGGTGAATACAGACCCAGGAGTTTTTTTATTGAGAGAAAATATCTATTTTCATTAATTTGTGACTCTATGGGTTAAGAACAAAATCTTAGAAGAGACTGAGCTCTTAGTAAATATGGATTGAAGCCTAAGACAATGGTGGTAATGAAGCTTGGTCAGTAGGAACCAAACCCTGTAAAATTAACCCTTAAGCTGCTAAAGAAATTAAACTATAGATTTTCAGCCAATATTGAAAACCGGTAGTTTACGATTTAAAAACGTTTTACGTTAAAGAGGTCTCACCATATCTGACAGTGTAGATCCAAGATCACACTGCATGTTCTGTGTGGTCTGATCTTGATCTACACTGTCTGTAAAAGCCCATAAAGTCGGGCTTAGCAGCCTAAATGTTAAAGCATGTTTGGATTGAATTCCTAACTCTTTATCAATCTGTTGGTTCAAGATCAAACTACATTTTGTGTGGCCTGATCCTGAACACCACTGCAACCAAACATCCTTAGAGATGTCCTTGCCTTGCTGAGAGTTCAGGATAATTTTTTAGTGTTGACAGTGAACTAGTGTAAGAGGTATCAGTACTTAGAATTAGCGAGTGCAGTTTTTAACCCTTTACCACACAGTTATGAGTTTTAACCACTTTGTGGCAAAAGGCTTTTAAAAAATTTGTGGGAAAAGGAGAAAAATGCTGGTAACCAGCACATTCTCCCATTTGCTCAATGTTTTGTACTTTTTCGAAGACAAATTCCAAATTTTGAGCCATATTTTATTGTTGTCATCAAATGCTTTAGATTTTGACATGTCCAAAATTTTGTTGTTTGGTAAAGAGTTTCAGGAATTGTTTGATCTCTTTTCTTTGTTATGCTGCAGATGAAGCACTTTTGTATTTCTATAGCGTAGATGGTTCCATTTTAGCTTGTAATAGTTATATATATGTATTATGTCAAGTTTATTGCAATTTTTGTGAAGTAAACAGATGCTTAGCTTTTAGTCTCCATGGTGAGCAATTGCTACTGGATGCAGACAGAGGATTTTACTGTATACTTATTTTGAGTTAGGCAATATACTTAAAAAATGTTGTGGAAAAATAATCACAGAAACCATTTAATTAGTAGAAAAAATCATAGACATAAAGGGAGTGGAAAACTAGATGAAGATGGTTTTTAGTCCCTTAACATTCTCAAAGGAAGGGGCTACAGGTTTGCTGAGTGTATGTCCATGGATCTATGGATCCATCCATCCATCCCCATCCATCCATCCCTATCCATCCATCCGTCCATCCATCCATCCATCCTTCTGTTTGTTGGATGTATTCTAGCTCTAATCTGTCAGGTGGACTTTTCTGATGCAGTGTAAAGGTCCAGTTCTTCTTAAACCACCAGCTTATCAACAGTACAAAGCAGTGAACATTTGTACAGACATTTTGGTAGGTCTGAAATAAGCCTTCATTTCAAGGCTTAAGTCTTGAAGATTTAAAAAAAAAAATAAAATTAAAAAGGCTCTATATCTTCAGCCCTGAAGTGCTCAAATCTTTACCAAATGACAAAATTTCACATTTGTCCAAATTGAAAGCATGCACAGACAACAAAGTATTATATTGCTTAAACAACAGGATTTGTGAAAGGGGAGAAAACATTGTGTAGAAAGGAAAAAATGCTTCTTGCTATCATTTTTTTCCCTTTCTCACTGTGTTTTCAAAACACTGAGGGTCATTGAAACTTATGATTGTCTGGTAAAGCATTTATTAAAAGCACACATATGTAAGCCTATATTGTGCATTAAAATTATCATGAACTGTATTTCAAGGAGGGAAAGAACAATTTAGGAGTAAGTAAAGAGTGGATTGCTTTCAGTGTCATGCTTTCTTGAATGAGTAATACAGAATATCTTGATTGATGTAACTGCTTCTCACCCAGTAGAAATATTTTGACCCAGTGTAACAGGCAGCTTTAAAAAACATTGTGAGAATACGGAAGTTTCTTAAAATAGTTGATGTGCTATCATGTTTTCATGATCTATTAATAGTAGTCATTTTGTAAACTGGAAACAGTTCTTTTTTTTTTGAAAGCAAATTAAATCTCAGCTTCATTTTAAGATCTGTTTGGACGCTTGAAATATCATGAAACTTGGTAAGGGTTAAAAGGTACTTTAAAAAACAATTGAATTGAAGCAAACTGACAAGAATACTCCCACAATGTTATGTTAATGTTAGTCAATTAGATGTAACTTGAGTGAAATTATTGACTGTAATTTGTTTTGTTCTATTTTTTGCTGATATATGTCATGTACACTAATCTAAGAGTTTTATTCCTTTTATCACACACTTCCCAGTTTTAAAGACCTTGAAGAAGAAGGCTTTAGAAAACATTTTGAAAAAAGAGAAAATGCTGATAACCAGAATTTTCTCCTTTTCCAGCAATCTTTTCTACCCATTCAAAGACAGAAATCATCATTTTAGCAACATATATTTTGTTGTCTGCAAATGCTCTCAAGATTATGTAACACATCATCTACAGACATCTTTTTTTTTTTGCCTTGTAGTGAGGCCACTTTTTGAAAATATTATGGAAATAATATGAATTGTTTACATGGTTGGTAACCCAAATGAGTTCTACAAAAATTATGTAATGGAAGCTTCTTTTTTCCTTTCAGATGTTCTGTTATGTTTATAGTGAAAAAATTTAAAATGATATACAGATATATAAATATCTATATTTTTCATTTTTGTTATTTTCACCAATTGAAAAAAAAAATTACTATAGTTTAAGTTTAATCTTGCCCTAGTACAGTATCTTTTGAAAAATACACAGCAGAAGACTTTCAAAACATCTATGTATATTATGGATGATCAACATTAACCCTTTACCACATGACAAAATTTTACACTTGTCCAAATTGAAAACATTTGCAGACGAAAAATTAAATATGGCTCATATAGTGAGATTTGTCTATAAAAGGACAGAAAACATTGTGGGAAAAGGAGAAAATGCTGGTTACCAGCATTTTCTCCTTTTCCCACAATGTTTTCAAAAGGCTTCTTTTGTTCAGGGTCGTTAATACTCGGGATTATGTGGTAAAGGGTTAATTCAGATTGAATACATGAATATTTATGTTAAAGCAATATAGCAAAAGGGGAAATCATGATAGACATGCCTTTTTGCCACAATGTTTTCAAGGTGGTCTGCTGCAAAATGAAAAAAGTTTCTTTGTCAGATGACTGGCATGGATCAAAACGTTTTGTTATTTGTAAATTTTCTGAATTTCAAAGGACCAGTCTGTCTAATGATTTAGTTGGTTATTAAACAAAATAGATTTTATGGGTCCATAAAAATAAGGTGATTTACTTGGTATAATGCATCACAGAGATGCATTAAACCACATTTTTCCAGAGTATGGCTCATGTATAAAGAATTATTTGAGAATGATTAATATTATTCCTGAAAAAAAGCTCTGTGGGAAAATGAGATACATCTGTTAAGGTCAGGTTTTTTTTTCCTGGAATGTTTCTTGAAAGTCGCTGTATTCAAACAATTGAAAATACATGTACAATTTTATGTGTAGAAGGATAAGCTTTTATCAACCAACATTTCCAGTATGCTTGGCCTTACATTTAAATACTTTCAAAATGACTGTGAGATTACTGGTACATGCTGTTCTCTTTGTTGCACTCTCTCCACCATTTTCAGATGTCAAAATTAACATTGAGGTCAGTGCACAAAATCATGAAAATGTGATTTTAAATTCTTAAAATATTTTTTTCTTCCATGGTTTTTGTGAACTAATCAGGTAGGTACAAAGAAATCTCTGAAAAAGTAATTTAGATAAATGAGTTGGAACCAAACGTTAGTTTTAATACAAATCAAATGTTATATACTAAAGACTAATGGTAGGACTTAATATAGATTAACCAGAACTGTATGCATCATTAAAACATTGTTTGCATTGACATTTTCATTTTACATGTATAACATTTGTCATTTTAAGTTCCCCGAAAGAATTTCAGTAGAATATATAGCTGTGATATTGACCATCTGTCTCTGCATCCACAATTTAGTTTCTGCAGACAAATCTCACACATCAGGAAGCAACCATTGGTTTTACCAATATTCTTGTTACTTTGGTGTTAATTTATATTTCAATGCATGGGTGCATGTTGAGTAGCATGGTTAACATATCATTAGCATTTAGATAACATAGGAAACATGAACTTGAAGGACAGAATTTACTATCATGCTTTATAATAATTTGAAACATGTACTTGACATCACAAGCATGACATTTCTTATTTTGGTTTGTTTCTTATTTCAGAGGATCAAAGCAATGCAATCCCCAACAAATAAAAATGACCAAGATAGAACTGTTTAATACCTGTTTATTTTCTTTCTTCTTTTTTACTGTGCTACAGAAAATACTGATAAAGTTTTGGTAACAATTTTGCTAATTCTTCTAATTTATCTTTATAATTATACAATGTATTGTCACTTTCAAAGCAATTTGCTCACATGTCATCTTTTAATGCAAGTACACAAAAATGATTTCACATGTAGAGTGCATACTTGTTCAAAATGATTGATATTTTCACTTCAGACCTCACAGACCATAAAATCAGATGCAGGTTCAGAGCCTGAGGCAGCCCCAGTCAACCTGGAAGGGCAGCAATATGTGGATGCCAAGTCCTATGTCATGATAGAAATTTCCCTCTCAAGGCCCCTCATCCCAAAGAGGCCCCCAGAGGAACTCGCAAGAAGAGTAGCAGAATATATACCACCAAGGCCTCTATTCCCAAAGAGAACTGATGGAGCACAAAGGGTATATTTATAAATATTACCACAGTTTCAGTAAATTCAAAGCATCTGATGCAATGGATAGTAAATCTAAACTTTCAAATAGCATAACTTACAATAATTTACAACAGAAAACCTTTTGAACAACAAATGTATATTTGAACCAATTCTCTCCATTTTGCTACTTTTTTTAATGAATCATGTACTTCTTATGATACAATCTTTGATACCATCTTGATGGCTTTGAGGTTAGAATGCATTCAAAGTGAGGAGAGTAACCTTTTGATCTACACATATTATGGATACTCATTTATCGGAAGATATATAGGGAGATGAAATATGTGAATTCCACAAAAACTTACTATTTCATCATACTTATGTGTAGAAAATGCAATGATAAAAAAATTAACAAAAAAAAATTTTGAAATGTACTGCACTGTTTTTGTAGGCAGTTGAGGATTTCCACACCCAGGTTGGCAGTGTTGCAGGCCTTATACTGGATGAATTTAGGTAATTCTCAGTCTCTTATTTCTGTTGACCGCTTATTTTCATCCTTATCTTTTCAGACACACTTTGATGTACTTGCAGCTTTCTTGATCTGCATGGATGAAAATGAGAAAAAAGAGCAAAATTTTTAAGCTTATATTCTTACTGCATTTTTTTCGTCAACAACATAATATTTTTAGCTCCAATGGCCGAAGGCCAGCGGGCTTATGTCATGGCCCAGTGTCCGTCGTGCGTCCGTCCGTCCGTGTGTGCGTCCGTCCGTGCGTTAACTTTTATTTCAAACATCTTCTTCTCTGAAACTACCCATCCAATTTTCATGAAACTTCACAGAAATGATCCTGCCATGGTCCTCTTCAGAAGTTCTTGAAAGAATTTGATTCCTTCAAAAACTCTGGTTGCCATGGCAACAAAACTGAAAAATATTGGAAATCTTTAAAAATCTTCTTGTCTGAAACCATAAGGCATAGGGCTACCAAATTTGGAATGTAGCTTTATGTAGTAGACCTCTATCAAGTTTCTTCAAATTATAGCCCAGGGGTCACAAGTTTTACATAGGCTTATATAGAGAAAAATTTAAAAATCTTCCTGTACCTAGCCATAAGGCCTAAAGCTATTAAATTTTACATGTTGCTATATCTAGTGGGCCTCTACCAAGCGGGCCAAAACTTTAGCCCTGGGGTCAAAATTGGCCCCACCGCAGGGGTCACAAGTTTTACATGAGCTTACATAGTGACAACTTAAGAAATTTTCCCGTTTTGATTTTTTTTTTTTTGAAATTAGCCTTGCATCAGGGGTCTTATGTTTTACAGAGGCTTCATATGGACAAAACTTGAAAATCACCTTATTTGTAAACATACAGCATAGACTTGTATTATTTTGGCATGTGGCTTTATCTTGTGGACCTCTACCAGGGTTCAAGTAATTATAGCTCTGGGATCAAAAATGGCTTTGCCTTGCAGGTCTCATCTTTTACATGGGCTTTTACAGAGAAAACTGTAAGTCTTCATTTTGAAACCATTTGGCTCAGAATTGAAATGTTTAGTATTTATGGTTTATATTTATAAGCCAGTGGAGCGATACAGGGCCATAATGGCCCTCTTGTTTGCATTGTTATGAAAGTCCTATGATAGTCAAATTTGCTGCAGTATTTCTCAATAATTTCATAACAGTTCATATTATAAAGCATCAGCTGTTATTTTCATGTATATATCATACATGTACATCACACTTTTCCAGGGACATGTTTGGAGATGAACTGAAAACAGAGGAGCCTCAGACCCAAGAGTCCATGGAAAAAAGGTTTTTTACCCTTTATGTTTTGTACTCTGTTAACTCTTTACCACACAAGAAAAATTTAGACTTGGTCCAAATTAAAAGCATTTGCAGATGATAATTTAAATGTGACTCAAAAGATGAAATTGTCCTAGATAGGGTAGAAAACATTATAGGAAAAGGAGAAAATGCTGGTTACCAGCATTTTCTCCTTTTCCCACAATGTTTTCAAAAGGCTTTTTCTTCAGGGTCGTTAAAAGTCGGGATTGTGTGGTAAGGAGTTAAGTATCCATTTTACCTCCAGCTTTCAGACAAGATCATGAAACCATAAACAAATATGTGATTGCACTTTGGCAAATGATATCAGCATAAAAATATGATATTTTTTTGGAAATATGAACAAAAACATTTTTCATTTTGACACCTGGCTTTCTTTTAACTATATGATTTAATGAATTATCTTAATTCTTTTGAACTACTTCATTTTCACATTCGCAAATTAAAATGTGGCTCAAATGATAGAATTTGTCTTTGATAGGGTGGAAATTGTTATGGGAAAAGTAGACAGTGCTGGTTAACAGCATTGTCTCCTTTTCTCACAATGTTTTCAAAAGTTTTCTTCCTCAGGGCCTTTTATAACCAGGATTGTTTCGTAAAGTGACTCAAAATTACCCATCAGTAAGGACACATGGAACACTTTTCATTTCAGACGACAACAGTTGATTTATGAGCTGAACTCCTCTGGAAAGTACTTTGCTTTTAAAGAACAGCTGAAACATTCAGTTGTGAAAATTGTTAGAGAAAAATACTTAAAAACAACAAACTTTGATGACAGACAAGAATTACAGGTATAAAGTAGACTTTTCCTCTCTTTGATACCTGCACTACTAAGGCTTTGAAATTTTGGTTCAGTGGGAGATATGCCACTGCTGTTACTGTAGTGTGTGAAAAGAGTGGAACAGTGTTTGTTCAACTAAAGCAATGTCTCAGTGTAGAAAAGAATCAGTTATGAATTCTCAATATATGAATGAGACAGGAGTATGTGTAATCATCATCTAATATTGAGTGCAAAGCTTATGGCTTTCGTTGGGATTACATGGACTGGTTAACTCTTTACCAAACGACAAAATTTTTGACTAGTCCAAATTGAGAACATTTGCAGACGAAAAAATAAATTTGACTGAAGAATTGAGATTTGTTTTGGGAAGGGTAGAAAACATTGTGGGAAAAAGGAGAAAATGCTGGTTACCAGCATTTTCTCCTTTTCCCACAATGTTTTCAAAAGGCTTCTTTTACAGAGTCATTAAAAGTCGGGATTGTGTGGTAAGGGGTTAAGAGATCAGAACAGTTTTTGAGTTATCAGTGGTAAGTAGTGGAATCTTAGTATGAGTTGTCTTATTGAAACATTTTCTTGTCTATCTACATGATGGAATTTATTTGTTGAAGCATTTGAGCCATGCTCTGGCAAAAGGGGCTTAGTGCATCTCTGTGATGCATCATACCAAGCAAGACATCACATAATTAGGGATCTGTAAAATCCATTTTGTGTAACAATCAGCTTAATCATGAGGTAGACTTGTCCTTTGACATACAGAAAATTTGACCAATAGTGAAAAGTTTCGGTCGATACTTTTCGCAGATGCATTAAGCCCCCTTTTCACAGAGCATGACTCATTTATAGATTGCAATATAGTCTCTACTTTACTCTGAATGGTGTGAAAATGTAATTTAAGTAAAGGGCAAGATATTCCTTTTCAGTACAAATCGTGTAGATAGCAACATTCCATCTACATTTCTATATTTAATTTCACAGACGTTTTTGAGTGAGCTGTATGTATACCTGATAGACCAAATGCATGAGAGCCTAACAAAGTCCCTAGCTCTAGAGGACCAGGCCCCTATCCCATCCCCACTCACAGACTCTGCCCAACTCAAACATTTCGCCAGAGAAGCAGAAGTCAATGAAAACTATGAACTGGCCACTAAATACTATCAGGAGGTAAATTTTATTACAAAATTGTAAAAAAAGTACACACAGTCATTGTATACATTGTAATCGGTGCACAAGGTTTGTACTGACTGAAGTTTTCATTTATCATTCAAATCCTTTATGCAACACTTTAGAGCTTTAAATAGCATTCTGTAAACTGATAATTACAGTTGTGGTTGTAGTGCTATTTGTACAAAGGAAGGTCATGGCTTCAACAGATAGCCAGTGCATACCAAACAGTATGTTTCAAGTGTTTTTTTTTGTCCATAGTATTTGAGATTTTGAAGGTTGCATTATGACTAGTCTGCCAGTGTCACAAAAATTTTACTTGTAAGGTAGAGGTTCTGTGTGGAAAAGAAGAGTGAGCTTTTGCTATTTGATAACTGAAAGAATGCACTACACATCAGACTAAACACATAGTCACATAGACTGTTTAAAAAAAAGGAATGATGTAATTGATAAAATCCATGGTTGTTTAACTCTATACCAAACAACAAAATTTTAGACCGGTCCAAGTTGAAAGCATCTGCAGACAACAAATCAGATGTGGCTAAAAATTGAAATTTGTTTTGGGGAGAGTAGAAAACATTGTGGGAAAAGGAGAAAATGCTGGTTACCAGCATTTTCTCCTTTTCTCACAATGTTTTCAAAAGGCTTTTTCTTCACGGTTGTTAAAAGTCAGGATTGTGTGGTAAAGGGTTAAGATTAAGTAATCTATTGCACTATGGATAAAGTGATGCACTGTGTTGACCATGTACCGGTAAATATGTTTAAATTGTCTTTTTCAGCGTATTGCAAGAAACAGAAATGATCCAAGCCACTGGTTAGATTATGGTACCTACAGTTTATACATCAATGATGTAACCAAGGTATGTGGACAGTGATGCCAGGGTCTTATTTTTGTCTTTGATTAACTTTTCAAACTAAAGACGACCCCATTAACCAGATAGAAATAGCAAAATGGTATATAAATCTCATCTTATGCCATCCTTATACATTAAAAAAATGAAGTTAAGATATACTGAGTTAACTCTTTGCCTAATGACAAAATTTTAGACTAGTCCAAATTGAAAGCATTTGCAGACGAAAAAATGAATGTGACCCAAAAGTTGAAATTTGTTTTCGGAAGGATAGAAAACATTGTGGGAAAAGGAGAAAATGCTGGTTACCAGCATTTTCTCCTTTTCCCACAATGTTTTCAAAAGGCCTCTTTCTCAGGGTCGTTAAAACTTTGGCTTGAGTGGTAAAGGGTTAAAGCCTTATTTAAGATACTAACAATAACTATAGAATGAGGTGAAAGCATATAGGCTATGTCCAAATTCGTCACATTGGAACTACACATTCTAAAAACAGTACAGTTGTTCTTGTCCATTTCTTACTTGTCAAAGTTAGAGTTGTTTAGTTTATAAATAAGGCCTCTAATGTGCAAATTTAACTTTTGACAGGACTTTTTAAAAAAGATTGTGCAATAAAAGCAATTGTGCATGGTATATTCGAAGAAAGTTTTCAATATAAAACATTCTACATTCCATACAATATTTCTCCTGCATGTTACTTATATTCATTATTGTTAGTTTGGGAAGTAGCCCATGGATAGAATGGTTGCTCAAATGAATTCAAAGAATAGGAAAATTTTGCTGTTTGATGTGTTTGTTCAGAAACGTTTTCCTCATTTTGGTTTTAATTAATCTTTTGTTGATTTAAAAAAAAAAAAACCTTGTGTATGTAAATTAATATGATAACTGATAATTTTTTTTAATATTAAATTTGTGGCTGGTATGATGTGTTTTAATTTTTCAAATTTTATTGTATTTCAGGCAGAGGAATGTTTCAAAGAATGTGTTGCAATTGATCAAAAACATCTGCATGGGTAAGACATATTAGACTGATATAAGTTGGCATTTGAGATAAGAATTTATTAAATGAGTCTAGAAAAATGTTATTTAAGAAGTCTTTTTGCAAGTGTAACAAAACTTTTGTAGATGACTTTAATAAAATTTTATCTCAAAAGCCAAAAGATGTCAGATTCATTCAATTACATAACAAAATCTCGAATTGTATGTCAGAATATGAAAACCATACATGATCAAAACACAATTCACTT
Source organism: Tridacna gigas (assembly GCA_945859785.2). Classification (NCBI taxonomy): domain Eukaryota; kingdom Metazoa; phylum Mollusca; class Bivalvia; order Cardiida; family Cardiidae; genus Tridacna; species Tridacna gigas. Next base: position 38,692,631 of record OX244029.2, read on the forward strand.
CTCTACAAGACATATATCACATGATGCTTATCTCATATATGTGTAAGAGAAATTTTTGACATAGACATACTTAACTGAAAACAAGGGGGATAAAATGGGATAAAACTTCTTTTGGGATAAAGCTTCTTTTGTTGTATCTCTTGATTTAAAAATAAACATACAAAAACAAGTGCAACTTCCTATAAATCCAACTAAAAATGAAATTTTCATTCAAAGCTTGCTTTTTAATTTCAAGTGTTTCAATCTTTTTTTTTTTTTTCTTTTTTTTTTTGAAACAGAAAAGACTTTGAAATAAAATAAAATTCTTGAAATAGGATGAAAGCACTAAGTAACAATTTTGTACAAATCTTCATACTAACCTATACAAAAAATTGTGAAAAAAAAATCATATCGATTTTATTTCAGATAAAAAAAATTGAATGAAATAATTGGAATATGTACCATGTTCAGGGAAATGCTCACTTTTGAAACATGTATGCTATTATTCAGAAATACTTTGTGTAAATTCAGGTATCCTTTAGAACATGTTTGTCTTTCAAAAACAGTGTAGCACCAGTGCTTAATTGTTCATCAAAGCAATTATATGTGCTACTACATTGTTATCCAGGAAAAAAAGAATGATTACACTTGTATTTATAGAACAGTGACTGAACAGATATGCAGCATTGTTTTCTAAAGTATTGCTGAAGTTTAACTTTTTATTTATGACACATTTTAGACTTGTCCACTTCAAGAATTTGAGGACAAATTAAATTTATCTGAAATAATGGGATTTATCTTTGCCAGGGTAAAAAATAATGAGAAAAGCAGGTAGTGCTGGTTACCAACATTTTCTGCATTGCCCACTATGTTTTCAAAGGACTTTCCTCAAACATGTTAGAACATGCAGTAGTTAAGTAAAGGGCTATGGTGAGGTGTTTTACAGATTCTCAAAACCAGCTTGTATAAATATTGAAGACAATTTAATTTCCATTGCTAGATTACTACTGTATGGAGTTGTGTGTACACTGTTGGAGAAACATGAGGCTGCAGAAACATTTTTTGAGGCAGCGACATGTGTTCAGCCTAGAAGTATATTAGCTTGGACAATGTTGGGTAAGGATGAAATTCAGACATGTCAACTTTCATCCCACAGAATTTGTGCTGCTGACTGTCGTAGATTGATTGAATGGTGTTTTACACTGCTTTCAGCATTATTTCAGTCGTATCATGGTGACATCCCACATATTCATGTATTTTCTGGGCTCCACCAGTACTAGGCTAGGGCTCTGAAGCATCTTGCCCAAGGACACTCCCACAAAAAGCCCAGTGGATTCAGTGAGGCTTAAACCACTGGCTTTCAGGTCAAATGTCCTATGCTTTACCACTGAACCACACAGGACCCCCTCACTGTCATAGAGATTTTTTCAAGTTTATAAGAACATGATTGAAACTATTAAATGAGAAGCAGTGAATGTATACCATGGTCAGAATACATGTGAGCCACACTCTCTGCAAAGGGGGCTTAATGTATCTGCAAAAAGTATCGACCCAGGTCAGCCTACGCAGTCCGCACAAACTGACCTGGGCCAAAACTTTTGGCTCTTTGTCAATTTTCTGCATGTCAAAGGACAATTGTACCTCATGAATCAGTTGGTTGTTATACAAAATGGATTTTATTGATACATAAATATTTGATGACTTGCTTATAATCATGAATCATGGAGATGCATGAAGCCCCTTTTCGCAAGAGTGCAGTTCATGTATTTTCACACTGGTCTTGGTCCATACTTTCTGCAGAAACAAAACTTAGTCATATGCAGCAAGACAAGAGTTAACTGTATTGCTGGTTTAACATTCACATAAAGCAAAAGCTATTACATGTACCGGTAGTTTATTACCTCCTAAAACAAATAACCAGTAGATGTAAATCCTTGTAGAAAAAGATTATCTCCTTGAAGTAAGGTATTACGCATGAAACATGTGAAGAACATTGTGGCAAAAGCAAAAAATATAAAGTAATTTTGATAGCAGTTACTGGTTGATGAAAAACAAGATGTCTCAAGGTGATGTGAATGAAGGATATGTTGTATTGTTGTAATTGATTATAAATGAGTTTTTTGTTGATGACAGGATTGTTTTATGATGCTGTACAAAATGAAATTGGGGCAGAAATGGCTTACCTTGAGGCTAACAAGTTGAATCAACAGGCAGCTGTAGCAGAAGCTCGGGCCCAGAGAGAGGAAGAACTGGCTAGAGAGAGGAAGGAGCGAGGGGAGCCAGATGAAAGTGAGGCTGATACTCATAAAGGTAGATAACACTCATAGAAATTAATACCAGAGGTTGCCTTTTCAAGTTTAGCTGTTAAGGTCCTTTCTATGGATATAATTACCAATTTTGGTACACAAAACATCTAGTTTTGTCTGCTCTGTAGATCATTTATTGTCCGAATTATAATCAATCAGTGTCAGGGAGATAGTATTGAGCATTTATGATTGTTAGCTCTTTACCAAAAGACAGAATTTTCAACCATTTCAAATTGAAAGCATTTGCAGACGATAATTAATCTTTAAAGTGCCAAATAAACCCAGTGACGTTTTCAGTCTAGCATAACACCAGGATAATTACAATTTTGTGGTCACTTTTTTTGTCTAGTGTTTCAGCAAAGTGGACGATGTAGATCAAAGATCAGGCTGCATCTTGATCTACATTGGCCACAAAGGTAACTATAGTCGTGAAAGGCGCTTTAAGGGTTAAAATGTGGCTCACATAATAATATATTTCTTCAAAAGGGTAGGAAACATTGTTGGAAAAGGAGAAAATGCTCTTTATCAACATTTTCTCCTTTTCCCACATTGTTTTCAAAAGCCTTTTCGTAAGGGTCATTAAAACATGGGTTTATTCGGTGAGGGGTTAAAGTGATGACCAAATCATCTCATTACACTTAAAATCCCATAGCTGCTAGTTACATAGTTGTCTTAATTTTGCTAAAATAGGGCTAATATGTCATCAAAAATCATCTCATGTCGAAAATAATGCTTGAACTCTTACTGAAATTGACTAGTGATGAATAGACACATGACAAATACATTTACGGCAACCAGAAGGAAAAATCACTTGCAGTACTATCAGTACAATGAATTTGTCCTGCCTATGTAACAATTACAAAAGGTCAGCCTTTTTTTTTGATACTTTATATATATTCCTTTGTGTTTTTCATAATTACAACAAGTGTCTTTAAAATTTCAGATCGATTTAAACATGAGTTTCAAAAGTTAAAACTTAAGTTAGGTGCTATAGACGAGGGTAAGCAGATGATCCTAAGACTGTGGCTTTGTTGTCCTGAAATTTTTGTATGCTTATAGTGTCACGCACACACTCCTAAATACAAGCAGTAATTGATTTGTACTAGATCTATCTTTAAAATTAAGTAAGCATATGTAATACTTGGATAAATTAAACAAAGTTAACCTTTAGTTAAACAAAGTTAACCCATAGGCTGCTAAGCTTGACTTACTCACCTTTTCTGAACAGTTAAGATCAAGATCAGAGCAGTCTGATCTTGGATCCAAACTGTCCGATAAAGGGATATTTTCCTACAAAAGATAAATTTGAAATAGCATAAAATCAGATCAGAGCAGTCTGATCTTGGATCAAAACTGTCTGATAAAGGGATATTTTCCTACAAAAGATAAATTTGAAATAGCATAAAATCGGTTTTCACCACCAGCTTGAAAGGTTCATTTAACCCTTTCCCAAACAAGCCCTGGTTTTCACGTGTCTGCAGTACAAGTCTTTTGAAAACACTGGGGGAAAAGGAGAAATTGCTCGTAATGAGCAATTTCTCCTTTTCCCACAGTGTTTTCTACCCTTTTTGAGACCTTTCTGCCATTTTCATCAAATTTAAAATTGTCGTCTGCAAACTCTTTCAGTTTGGACCAGTCCAAAATTTGTCGTTTGGTAAAGGATTAAATTATTTTATTAGAATAAGGATTCATGCCCTCACATTTGAACCCTTCAGCTGCCAAATAAGTTAAATGAAACTTTCCGAGGTATTAGTAAAAACTCAAGTGTTGCTATATCAAAGTTATTTTTTGGGAGAAAACTATCTCCTTAACGGACAATGTAGATCCAAGATCAGACTGCATATTCTGCGCAGTCTGATCTTGATCTACAATGTTCGCAAAAGGTCCTTAACTCCTGCTAAGCAGCCTAAGGGTTAATTTCCTGTGTCATTACTGCTGCAAGTTTGTTTCAGGAGATAACAGATTAAAGCTTAAAGTTTTGCTTGTATGAGCAATAGCTGGATGGCAAGGAAAATGCTAAACTTATACATGTCACAAAATAAGACTAAAGGGCCCACTGTGTCATAGTGGGTAAGGCTTTGAACTTGTAATCAGGAACTCATGGTTCAATTCCTGCTTACAGTGCTGGTCCTACAGAGCTCCAAGTTAGGACTAGTGAAACTAAGGAATTACATGGTTGAGTGAGCTGTTGCTGTTATATGAATTACATACATGTGAAACTTGCATAAAAATCCCCCTTTAACTCTTTACCAAGTGACAAAGTTTTATAAAGGTCCACACTGAAATAATTTGTGGACAATATATTAAATGTTGTTTAGATGATAAGATTTTTGTTTGGAATAGTAGAAAACATTGTGGGAAAATGAGAAAATGCTTGTTATCAGCATATTCTCCTTTTTCGTCAATGTTTTCAAAGCCTTCTACTGGAATTCAGGCTTACATGTCCCTCCTTCTGTCCGTCTGTCTATCCGTCGATCTTTTCATTTCTGTGCACTAACTCATAAGGCGTTTGACCTAGGGCCCTGAAACTTCATGCAAGTGTTGCTCATGACCCAAGGAGGTGCCCTATTGATTTTTGGCCACATGGCCCAAAGTTCAAGGTCACGGATGAACTTTGTTTTGAAAATCATTTCCGTTCTCTGATTGTGTTGCTTCAGTTACAAGGTGCTGGTGGGGGGTATTTGTCCACTTTACGACAGTTCTAGTTGATACTTGGGATTATGTTGTTAAGGATAAAATAAATATGTGTAAGTCCCAAAGAATTGTTTGATTTTTCACTTTGTCTGCAAGTTGTGTTTTCGTTACAAAGATATGGTACTATATTTTTGTTGTTGTTGTTTAACTCTTTACCAAACGACAAAATGTTAGACTTGTCCAAACTGAAAACATTTTGCAGATGATGAAACAAATGCAACTCAAAAATTAGAATTTGTATTTTGAAATATAGAAAAACATTGTAGAAAAAGGAGAAAGTGCTGGTTACCAGCATTTCCACAATGTTTTCAAAAGCTTCCATCTTTAGGGTCTTTAAAACTTGGGATTGTTTGGTTAAGGGTTAAGTAATTTGTGCCAGGAATAAACTTCAAAAATAAAAGTTGATATAAAGAACAAATCACAATGTAAGTGTAATGCTCTCACAATTAGTGCTCATCTACAAGCACCTGCATATGTCATACATTCACTTTGTTGTTTTATTTAAGCTTCATGTCAACATTATTACACACATGGTAAGTTTTCATGATAAACAGATATCAGTGAAATAGATGCAAACCTTATGCTTATCACCAGTAAAATTAGAAAATCAGTCAGTACTAATTTTTGGCAGTAAACTAGAGACTATTTCTATCCACCTGTAATGAAACAGAATTTATTACATTTTACAGAGTTTCTTACCTCTGGTGTATGATAAAATCTTTGGTATCAACAGAAAATTCAGATACGAGAATGTTGATGTAATGACAAAAACGTGAAAAATATTGTGGTTAATAGGAAATTGCCCTTTCTTAGCAATAACCCCCATTTGGCACAGTAGTTTTCCACAGTTAACTGAGAAGAGATTGCTCTATTTTATTAAAAATTTGTCTGAAGGAAAAAAAAATTAAATATAGAAATGTTTTCTAGTCTCATTTAAATGTAGTATGAATTGTTTTATGGACTGTTTTTCTATTTTGACTGGTGCATGATGCCTTTCTATGTAAAGCCCATGCAGTATTGATCATTTAGTATGTTATAGCTCTATAGCTGATTTCCCTTTCTCATTATAAAAACTAATTTAGCCCATGATAATGATTTTTTTCTTGATATTTGGTAAGATACATGGTAATATTCCAGAGAAATTCATCAGACGTTTGATATGATTATTCATTGTAATATTCATTTAATTCCATGGGATTTGAATGAAAATTATTACATGTGGAAAACAAAATAAAGAGTCACTGTGGACAACAATGGAGTAATTGAGAAATGCCAGCATATCATAGTATGTGTTCTTGGTCTGAATCTTGTGATGAATTGGATCGGCCTTGAAAAGTATCTCACTTTGTGTGAGCCTTATTTGTTTTCGGTTCAACCACAGTCAGAAGAGAAAGATTTCACTACAAGTAGTTTCAAGACTTTCTTGACTGTAATATCATAGGAGCTTAGACAAAAAACAGACAAAATCTATGTGGTTGACTTTTCTCTTTGGAATTTACCATGGTTATGGGTTATTTGTAGAAAGCTCCAATTTTCAAGATGGGAACAGTATGCTAACAGTTCTAGGAACTAATAACATTTTATTTAGTCTATCTTCACAATCAAGTCTTCAGTCAGTTGAGATTCTTAATTAATTTCATGGTTAGTGTCTCAAATGACTGAGAAAAATGTCTCAGCTAGTTCAGAAGCTAGTCTAAGTCTGCATTCTTCAACTACATATATTCTGAATTCAATTTTGAGTCTTAATTCCAAGACTAGCCATCTGATTTGCTTAGACATTCTATCTCAGCAAATCAAATGACGTTTTGAAAGTAGGATCAGAACTGAATTAAAATGATCAGTAAATACAAACCCTAGAATATTAGCTATTGATCAGGATTTATGATGACCAGTGAATATGGACTAAAATATAAATAGGATTTTGGTAGGTGTAGAAACTGTAGAATTGGCATATCATATACATGTATATTCCAGTCACTGCTGTTATTTGCTTCACACATGTTTGTCATGAAAAAATCTATGCACACTGAATGTAGTTTTAAAAATTATTTTAGTGACATCTAAAGTTGCAAAAGCATATATGCATTTACATGTACTCTGTTATGGATAGGAATTTTGTTTAACTATGTCCTATCAATGTCTTTCCCACCTTTGTACAACCATTTTCTCAATAAAGAAGCATTTAGATGCTTCTGTGAAATTAATAACTTTTGAGAAAAAAAGGGAAAAGAAAATATATATACTTACCACTTCATAATTATGTGGTGCTTACATTTTGTGTAGTATTAGTCGCTGAATCCTGAATGTTCTAAAATTTAGTGCAAATCATTTAATCATGGAATTTCAGTCTTCACAAAGAGAATTAGTCAAAAGAAATTTAATAACCTTGAATTTGAATATAAAGTTATTACACAAATGACTTCAGTGTTCATAGATAAGAATGCTAGAATGGATTGGCTTTAGATATGTCTTGTCTCCTCCCACTTTCCAGATGATCAGGGAGGTTTGGCCCCGCCTTCTAGTCATACCCTAGTTCCAGACCCTAAACACCCTACTCCTCCTTCAAGTGAAAGGGGCCCAGGATCTGCCAAATCTAGTGACAAGATGTCAGGAGCTAGACGCCCATCTGCATCTAAACGGTCATCAGCAGGTAGGTCTGACATGCATACTGTACATGTGATGGAGTCCTTTTCAGTAATCAAAGTACTTCTTTCACTTGAATTTGACTAGTTCCCCTCAGGAAAACTTTGAAATCATGTTTGCCTTGAATGTTTTTCATTGTTTGTGTTTTCTGTTTGAAATAAAAAGAAGTGTTCATATTCAAGTGAATGTTTGAAATAGTTGGGAGCAGGGGAAAATTAAAGATTTCAATTACAATAGCTTAAAGGTGAGGTAGTAAGGTGAGGTAGTAACATGGTAGAAGGATATAAGTGTAATATACATTTAGATAACATTTAATACTATTGCTTGTCAGCCAGTATACCATGCCTTTTGCTGCCTAGGCTTGTAGAAGTAGGATAAGCTTGAAGCATATGATAGAATTCAGGCTTACATGATTGTAATGCAAACTTTGATGGGTACATGTAATTGCATTAACAATGGCATATATCTACAGTACATGTCAATTCAGTACATATATTGCTTTCATTGCCAACTCTGCAGTAACTAGATTTATATTCTGTATTTTGCTGATTGAAAGCATTAGCAGAAGTCAAGATCAATAGGTACCTAGGATCATTAGATCCTCACCACAATCCATGATGTGGGTACTTATATGGACTTGTCTTATTAACTCTTTGCCAAACGACAGAATTTTAGACTAGTCCAAATTGACAGCATTTGCAGATGACAAAATAAATGTGACTTAAAATTTGACTTTTGTTTTGGAAAGGTAGAAAACAATGTGGGAAAAGGAGAAAATGCTGGTTACCAGCATTTTCTCCATTTCCCACAATGTTTTCAAAAGGCTTCTTTCTCAGGGTCATTAAAAGTCGGGATTTTGTGGTAAAGAGTTAAGAAAATTCAATGGAAAACCATGTACATTTTACCGGTAGCTTACTCTTTCACCTAAAGATCCCATATTTTCACAAGCCTGAAAAATAATTTTTTAAGAACATTGTTAGAAAAAGAGATAAAACGTTAGTTAGTAACTAGCATTTTCTCCCTTTCTCATAACACTGTCCAGCCTGTCAACGACAAATCCCACTATTTGAGCCATATTTAATTCATCATCCGCAAATGCTTTCAAAATTGATTTGTCTAAATTTTGTCTTGTTACAAGTTATGATCTGCATCTGAGAAATATTTCTAACAAGTTACGAATTATATCATTATCATTTATCAAACGACTCACAGGTTTGTTTTTGGAGATGAGATTTCAAGGTTAATTAGGGTTATGCTGGTTCATTTCATCATGAATTATGACATATACTTTAACTCTTTACCAAACGACAAAACTGTAGACCAGTCCAAATTGAAAGCCTTTGCAGACGACAAAATAAGTGTAAATCAAAAACTGAAATTTGTTTTTGGAAGGTTAGAAAACATTGTGGGAAAAGGAGAAAATGCTGGTTACCAGCATTTTCTCCTTTTCCCACAATGCTTTCAAAAGGCATCTTTTTCAGGGTCATTAAAAGTCGGGATTGTGTGGTAAAGAGTTAATAGAATTGTGTATGTGATTGCATTCTGAAGTATTTTAACTCCTAACCAAATGACAAAATTTTAGACTGGTCCAAATTGAAAGCATTTGCAGACAAAAAACAAATGTGACTCAAAAATTGAAACTTGAATTTGAAAGGTTTAGAAAACATTGCAGGAAAAGGAGAAAATGCTGGTTACCAGCATTTTCTCCATTTCCTACAATTTTTTTAAAAGGCCTCTTCCTCAGGGTCGTTAAAAGTCGGGATTGTGTGGTAAAGAGCTATGGTTTCTATAAACCTGAAACAGTTTTAGCTATTAACTGTATTATGGTTTGCATATGTGGCTGTCAACATTCTTTTACGATTTATTTTAATTTTCCTTTTTATCTTTTGTATGAAGTCGTTTTTCATTTATATTGAAGGTAAGTATACTGCTTGCAATTTTGGCCAGTGTACGTGATGAGAACAAAGACAAGTCTATTTATGTAAAAGTGCATCTTAACCCTTTCCCAAACAACAAATTTTAGCCCCTTCCAAATTGAAAACATCTGCAGACGACAAATTTGAAAGTGGTACAAACGAACCTAAGGTTTTTTGACAGGGTAGAAAACATTGTGGGAAAAGGAGAAAATGCTGGTTACCAGCATTTTCTCCTTTTCCCACAATGTGTACAAAAGGCCTCTTTCTCAGGGACGTGATAACACGGGATTGTTTGGTAAATGGTTAATGCTTTGTTCATTGACTTTCTTTGTTTCGATAGTACATAAATGCACTGCTATTCAGTTATCAAATACTTCAGAAGTGATATCCATTATGTCTGTCTGTATTTGTTTATTCATTACTCAATAGATCATTCTCTGAACATAATTCAAAAAAATGTCAACCCTTTGCCACACAGTCCAGACTCTCAATGACCTTGGATAAAAAGGCATTTGAAAACATTTGTGGGAAAGGGAGAAATGCTGGGTATCGGCATTTTCTCCTTTTCCCACAATGTTTTCAAAAGCCTTCTCTTTCAGGGTTGTTAAAACTTTGGATTATGTGGTAAAAGGTTAATTAAGTAACCAGTTGTACGAATTATTTCATGATTATTTGTGTCACAGAGTAAGTAGCTGTATTAGTTGTTTGCCACACTATTTCAGACAAGGTAGAATATCATATTGTGGAAGGAGAAGGTATAGAAGAAGGAATTGCAATCTCTCAACTGTCCAACAATGTTTCTGCAGGTAGCCACCACACAACAACTAATCAGAATTGAGATTGCATAGCAAAATAGAACAAAATTAACTAATCAGATTGATAGTGTTTATTATATTATAGAAAACATACTGCATGCAGTTCAAATGTACCTACTGTGAGAGTTGGAGAGTGATCAGATTAGTTTAGATTTAGTTTACTTTATTCATTACACATGGAAGAATTGTCAACCTTTTCTCTAAAATTGGGAAAAACAGATTGCACTTAGCTCTTCTGTGAGTAACCATTTACCAGCCAACAAAAATTCAGTACTTGTCAAAGTTGAAAGCATTTACAGGCTAGGAATTGAATGTAGTTCAAATGTTGGAATTTGTCCTTGAAAGGGCAAAACATTGTGAGAAAAGCTTCTCAGCCATAGAAGCATTTCTCAACACCCTGGAAGTGGCATGGAGTGTAAAATTACCACCACGAACAAAAAATATGCAAGTTTTAACACTTTACTACACAATCCCAAATTTTAACAACCCTTTGGAAAAAGGCTTTTGATAACATAATGGGAAAAAAAGGAAATGCTGGTAAGCAGCATTTTCTCCTGTTCCCACAATGTTTTCTACCCTTCAAAAAACAAATTTCAGAATTTGAGAAATAATTCTTTTGTTGGCTGCAAATGCTCTGAATTAGGAAAAGTCTTAAATTCTGTTGTTTGGTTAAGAATTTAGAATACATTGAAGACAGCTTTGGTCAGAATGTTTTGACAAAAATCCAAACAGTCCATTTTCACTGTAGATCCAAGATTAGAGTGCATGTTCTGTGCCATCTGGTCTGAAATTGCACAGGCTACAGAACAATGGTACTTTAACCCTTAACCACCAACAGAATTTTGGACTGGGACAAAATAAATAATTTCTGTCCTTGATAGGGTAGAAAACATGGGAAAAGGAAAAAAAATTCTGGTTACCAGCATTTTCTCATTTTCCCACAATGTTTTGAAAAGTCTTTGTTTTCAGGGTCGTTTAAACTCAGGATTGTCTGTTAAAGAGTTATGTCATCCTCAGCATTTAACCCTTTCCCAAACGACAAATTTTGGACTGGTCCAAATTGAAAGAGTTTGCCTACGACAATTTTAAATTTGATGAAAATGGCAGAAAGGTCTCAAAAAGGGTAGAAAACACTGTGGGAAAAGGAGAAATTGCTCGTTATGAGCAATTTCTCCTTTTCTCAGGGTGTTTTCAAAAGACTTGTACTGCAGACACGTGAAAACCAGGGCTTGTTTGGGAAAGGGTTAAGGGATATCCCATTACTGTCCAAAATACACTTTTTTTCGCTTACGCAATGAACAACTTTGGAAAACAGTTGGGAAGGAGCATTTGCTTATAATGAGGAAGTGCTTCTTTTCCTAGAAAGTCCATACAAGAACAAAATTTTTCCTTTCCTTCAATTGATTGTTCTTAGCAAGTAGGCGTACCAGTAGCTTGTACAGTAATAGGATAAAATGTTATGTGATATTGAATGACAATAGAATTATGGCACTTTTACAGCATTCCTGTCAGTAAATGATTCAAGGGAGACAACAAGTCATAGAAGCGGTAATTCTAATATAACAATAATATCAGAGTGAACCAAACATAGCACTTTAGTGTTATGAAATAGTGTTTGCCCTCTATAACCGAATAATCCTGAGTATTAATGATCCTGAGGAAGAAGACTTTCAAAACATCATAGATAAAGGAGAAACCGCTGGTGAGCAGCACTTTCTCCTTTTCAGAAAATCTTTTCTGTCCTTTTAACAGTAAATCAGATAATTTGAGCCACAGTTTATGAATTTTGTCATCTGCAAATGCTTTCAATATGGATCAGTGTAAACTTAAGTCATCTGGTAAACAGCTAATCTGTAAAGTCATAAGTCTGAGTCTCAGGGCTATTCATTACATGTATACTGAAAGATATAACATTTTGAAAATTAGAATAGCTTGACATGCATGGAAGTTGTATGGCTCTTTACCCCCATGAATTATGTAGCAATTCTTTTGGGATATATTATAAATGTATATGAGCCATGCACTGGCAAAAGGGGCCTTTATGCATCTCCATCATGATACCAAGCAATTCATCACATAATTAGGGAACCATAAAATCCATTATATCTAACAACCAACTCTATCATAAGGTAGACTGGTCCTTTGACACACAGAAAACTAATAGCAAAAAGTTTTGATCCAGGCCCGCCAGCCTGGACTGTGCAGGCTGACCTAGGTCAATACTTTTCACAGATATATTAAGCCCTCTTTTCACAGTGCATGGCTCATTTACTTTTCATCTTTTCTGCATTTATTACACATACACTTTTGCAAAAAGTCTGGTAAACATTGGACTGTGCAGAATATGAAGATCTTAGACCTTCAAATATCCACTATTTTGAGGAATAATTTTACCAAACTGGCCTTGACATTGTTACACTTGAGCTTCTCCTGTTGACTGAGGATATGTGTCCACTGCATTCACTTCAAAATCAAATAAAGATGTGTGTCCATTGTACCATTTTAGAAGTCAAATGATTGACCCTTTCTCAAATGACAAATTTTAGACTCTTCGTAATTGAAACCTGCTGCAGATGACAAACGCGAAGTTAATAAATAAATGAGCCTAGGTTCCGTGATGCTGTAGAAAAAATTGCGGGAAAAGGAGAAATTGCTGGTTACCAGCATTTTTTCCATATCCCAAAATGATCTTGTTTATAAATCCATATAAAAACATGTAACCGCATTTTCTCATTTTATCACAAAATTTTTAAAAACAGTCAGCTGCATGCTGAAAAATTCATCTGCAGTGGGTAATGTTTTAAGATGTGTTTATATCATATATGAGTCATGCTCTGGCAAAAGGGGGCTTAATGCATCTTCATGATGCATGATACTGAGCAAGTCATCACATAATTATGGATCCATAAAAGCCAGTTGTTTCAATAATCGACTTAACCATGAGTTAAACTTGTCCTTGGACATACAGAAAATTGACTGATAGTGAAAAGTTTTGGCCCAGTTCAGCCTTGCGTGGACTGCACAGGCTGACCTTGGTCAATACTTTTCACAGATGCATTAAGCCCCCTTTTCACAGAGAATGGCTCATCATAATGCATGCTCGGTTGAAAATTTTGATGTGTAATCTTTTGTAAGCAGGCATGAGGAAATGCATACCTGTCTTTTCTAGAAGTCTTTTTCGGAGTGTTTCCAAGCCATCCACGAATACATATCAAAGGTTTTTAGCTCCACTTGCCGAAGGCCAGCGGGCTTATGTCATGGCCCGGTGTCCGTCGTGCGTCCGTCCGTCCGTCCGTCCGGTCGTCCGTCCGTCCGTCCGTCCGTCCGTCCGTCCGTGCGTTAACTTTTATTTCAAACATCTTCTTCTCTGAAACTACCCATCCGATTTTCACGAAACTTCACAGAAATGATCCTGACATGGTCCTCTTCAGAATTTCTTGAAAGAATTTGATTCCTTCAAAAACTCTGGTTGCCATGGCAACAAAACTGAAAAATATTGGAAATCTTTAAAAATCTTCTTGTCTGAAACCATAAGGCATAGGGCTACCAAATTTGGCATGTAGCTTTATGTAGTAGACCTCTATCAAGTTTCTTCAAATTATAGCCCTGGGGTCAAAATTGGCTCTGCCCCAGGGGTCACAAGTTTTACATAGGCTTATATAGAGAAAACTTTAAAAATCTTCTTGTCTGAAACCATAAGGCATAGGGCTACCAAATTTGGCATGTAGCTTTATGTAGTAGACCTCTATCATGTTTCTTGAAATTATAGCCCTGGGGTCAAAATTGGCTCTTCCCCAGGGGTCACAAGTTTTATACATAGGCTTATATAGAGAAAACTTTAAAAATCTTCTTGTCTGAAAGCATAAGGCATAGGGCTACCAAATTTGGCATGTAGCTTTATGTAGTAGACCTCTATCATGTTTCTTGAAATTATAGCCCTGGGGTCAAAATTGGCTCTTCCCCAGGGGTCACAAGTTTTATACATAGGCTTATATAGAGAAAACTTTAAATATCTTCTTGTCTGAAACCATAAGGCCTAGAGCTACCAAATTTGGCATTTAGCTTGATCTAGTTGGAGTCTACCAAAAGTGCCCAAAGTATAGTCCTGGGGTCAATTTGGCCTCATACTTGGAGGGGGGGGTTCACAAGATTTACATAGGCTTACATAGGGAAAACTTTTAAATCTTGGTGTACATAGCCATAAGGCTTAGGCTACCAAATTTTGCATATAATTATAGCATTATTTAGTGGACAGTTACAAAGAGGGCCCAAGTTACAGCTCTAGGATCAAGTTTGGCCCTGCACCAGGGATCACAAGTTTTACATGGGTTTATGGAGTGAAAAGTTCAGAAACCATCTTGTTACCAGCCATAAGGCCAAGAACTCCCACATTTGGCATGTTATTCTTCTAATACAATATTCCCCATTTAGTCAGACTGTAGCCATGAGGTCAAAGTTTTATAAGGGCTTATATAGTGAAGACTTTTCTTCGTGGTTTATATTTATAAGCCAGTGGAGCGATACAGGGCCATCATGGCCCTCTTGTTTTCTGTATATATCCCAACAGTGGACAGCATGATACGGAAAATGTTGAAGAAAAAAGGGCACTGCCTTTTTACAAGCAGTTACACATTTTCCACAGTGCTTTCCATTTCATTCTAAAACATTTTTCCCGATTTTTTTCAAGTGTTTCTTTTTGTGTTAGTGTGTGGGAAAAAAATTGCAGTAATGGTTAATTCTGCATGCATTGTTTTGTCCATTTAGAGAGTGTTCTAACAGCAACACTTTGTTTTTTAATCATCAGTATTAATTTTCAATAATTTTGCTCCTGTTTATATTGAAAGCTCGTCAACAACAAATGAAGAAACAGAAAGGTTATTTTGTGTATTGTGTCACTGAACAGCAACAAAAAACAACACATGAAAGTGCTGTAAAATTATTGATACTGAACCACCCACAAGCAAACATTGAATTTTTCAATGTTTTCACCACCCTAGGGAAGACAACCTGTGAAAATTTTGTAGAAAAAGGGAAACATACTGGTAACCGGCATTTTCCCATGATGTTTTTTACCCTTTTATAACAAATCCCAACATTTGACCCACATGTAATTTTTTGAGTGCAAATGCTTTTAATCTGGAAGAGTGAAAAGTTTTGTTTTCTGGTAAAGAGTTACATGTAAGAAAATGACACATGTAACAGATGCAGATTGTGAAGTTCATGTTAGCCCTGTGCTTATATAAATTTTTTCATGCTCAACTCGGCCAACAGTGAAATATTGCAGAGTGTAGATACAAGATCAGACTGCACATTCTGTGCAGTCTGATCTTGATCTTATCTGTCCGCAAAAGGTCACTGAATCACGTTTAGCAGCCTAAGGGTTAATACACCTCATGTAGTAATACCTTAATTGTGATCAGGACATCAGCCTATCTGTAGATGCAATATGATGTTCTCTTTGTAGTGTAGCTGGAGTTTTAATGGAATTTTTTCTTCCAAAGGAACTTGCACACTTTCAATTTTCATGATGACTATTACAGGAATTTATCACCCTTTGAATTTTCTGCCTGATTGGTGGGTGTGTATGTGGGGGCGGGGGGATGTTGAAAGAGATATATATCAGCCAGTATGGTTCTAGTTTAAAGAGATTTTGCTCATTCTGCTGAATAAGTGATTGTCTTAATTCCATTCTTTAATCGTTTCAGGTATTGACCATTAGGCATTGACAAAACTTTGAGTATGAGCATGAACTCAGTTGAGTATGAAACAAAGCTTTATGAGCACAGACCCTAGACATTGCGAAATCAGTTATTTTACAGCACTCTGGGAAAATTCATTTTTGTTTAGATCAGCCATTTTTTACCCATGATTCAATCCTAGTTATCACCCATTTAAGATTTTGAACAATGCACAGATATGAAACAGATTGTTTTATTTCAGGATTTTGTTTTAGTTAAAACTCACCTTAAAATCATCACAGTTCTCACTGACTCTGTAACTATTTTCTTTTTATGTACATCAATTTTTGTGTTTAGTGGATAAAATCACATTTTGATGTAGCAGTAACACTATTATTAGGGTGTAGTTTTCATTTTAAACAGCAGTTACTGTAATTTGTCTCATTCTTTGTATGTGTCCATATAGGGTATCATTTCATATCAGTATGTGTCATCAGTATTCATGTATCAGTAAATTGTAGAAGTTTAACAAACTATCATAAGTACATTCAGGTATGATAGGACCCTTTACTGTATGAACTACATGCATGTAGGATTATTTCCTGACAGACATCCGATAGTAACCCTTTCTCAAACGACAAATTTTAGTCCCTCCCAAATTGAAAGCATCTGCAGATGACGAATTTGAAAGTGGTACAAATGAGCTTAAGGTTTTTTTGGCAAGGTAGAAAACATAGTGGGAAACGAGGAAAATGCTGGTTACCAGCATTTTCTCCTTTTCCCACTATGTTTCGAAAGGCCTCTTCCTCAAGGACGTGAAAACACGGGATTGTTTGGTAAAAGCTTAAGGGAAAGATCTTCAATATGATGATTATGACCTTGAGTTATACTGAGTAGGCTGTAAAATTGGTCCTAGTAATTTCTCTCTACCACAATGTTTTCAAGGGTAGTGTTTGATGATGAATCAAGATTATGTATGTCACCAAAGATTTAAAGCCGAAATAAAGATAGGAATTTCAGAATGAAACCTTAGATGATTTATATTCCAGGCAGGAACAAATCAGAGAATAATTTTTCCCGCCCAGGTAGTGAATACAGGCGGGGCAGTGCTAGGGGCACGCCCCAAATGGAGGAGGCGGCAGAAGAACAGCCCCCTAGAGAACCCACCCCTGTACCCACTTCTAGTGTTTACATGCAGGCCATAGAGTGGTTGCTGGAGGTCAAGGCAGTTCCTGTAAGTTTACCTGGTATATGTATTTATGTTCAGATTGAGCTGACCAAGTTTGCAGTCTTTGACCAATTTTGTAATCAGTTAGAGGAATATCTATCTGTCTACATGTATATCACCAGATTTAAAGATCAAACAGTTTTCTCTGTAATAAGAGTTCATGAAAGGAAACAACAAAAATTAAAGCAGTATTTTGCATATGGCTGTAAGAGAAGGAGGGGTATATCCCATTAGAATTGTGTATCATTTGCAGATACAGATATGAGAATATGTTTAACAAGCAGGTGAAAAAGCATCAAAATTGATTGTGAATGTCATTCAGCTTCGGCTGTTTTGTGCAAAAAACAAAAAAGGTCACCTCTATGGAAAAAGAAATAGGGTTTCCGTAAAAACTAGTAGTACATGTATCTCAGTAATTTTGCTCAAATAATTGCAATTTCATGGTTGCTTTTGTCTACAGTGTTTCAGCAAAGCAGACAGTGCAGATCAAAGATCAGGCTGCACATTTTGTGCAGCCTGATCTTGATATACACTGTCCACAAAGGCAACTATGGTCGTGGAAGGCACTTTAAGGATTAATACTATGAGTTAATAACAAACAAGTAATACAGATACAATGAGAACATATTCAATCAAAGTAAATATTCACTTTACTTTCAGTTCACAGAGCGTGCCTTAGCCCATGAACTATTATCACCCATGGGCGGTCCCACAGCTCAGTATCACATTGCCCTGTCTAGAGTCAAGTTACAGAAGAGAGATCTGGCTGAAGCAGAGGAAAGTCTTAATGAAGCTTTACAGTTTGATTATCAGGTATAATTATTCTTTCAGTTTTTTTATTTTAAAATGGTATACTGGCATCAAATTTTGTCTTCCTTTTATCTTCCCTGCAGTTCTTCATCAGTACTATAATTTTGAACTCTGAATAATATTCTGCTCAAAGCTTCCATTTAACCCTAGTGTTGTGATCATTATTCTTACAATATTTGTCATTGTCCCTATTGCTGTGAGCAAATGAGAAAATTTTTATTGGCATTTATATCTGTAGCTGAATCACTGAGCTATAGATTTCAAACCCTTAACACCACTTTCTGAGATGATATTTGTTTTTATTTTCAGAATCCTGATGCTTGGGCATTAATGGGCCATGTAAAATATTTACTAAATGATACAGCTGAGGCCAGAGACTGCTATGAGAGAACTATATCCTTTGTTGCTGATGCTTCTGAAATGCATGCTATTTATCTTCGATTAGCTTCCATATACTTGCAGGAAAAGCGAGTAAGTGCATGGATATTTAACTATGTTTTAACCCTTTCCCACACTGCGAGTTTTAGACCCTTCCGATCCAAAATATCTGCAGACAACAAATTCAAAATTGGTATAAATGAGCTTAAGCTCTCTGACAAGGTGGAAAAAATTGTGGGAAAAAGAGTAAATGCTGGTTACCAGAATTTCCTCCTTTTCCTAAGAGTGAAAAGGCTTCACTCTTAGGGTCGTTAAAAGTCAGGAAAAGTGCTGATGGGGGAGGGAGCAGGAGGGGGTGTCCCCCACCTGCTTGTAAGAGTCCTGGCCTCCCCAAGAAAATTTTGAGAATTTAATACGAGATGGTGGGTTCTGGCATATTTTTGACAGCATTTTCCTTGGAAATAATTTTTAACCAATATTGCTATTTTTTTTTTCTAAAAGAATGTTTCAACCTCTCTTTTTTCATATGCATGTGAATATTGTGTGTAATGGGCGCTATGCCCTTGATAGTCTCTGTGACTATCAAGTATTGGTAATCTTCTAGTCTTATTGGAACAAAACACCTATTGGACTTTACACACACTCGGTATTCCCAAGGAAACCTGACACTGCATAGGTATGTTAATCACTTCAACTGCATCTATGAAATATTTCTTAAGGTAACAACTTTTCACTCAAAGTAACAACTTTTGAAACAGATTGTATGTATGCGACACTAATACAGGACTACTTGGTAGATAATAACAGATATCACATACATGTTTTGCATATATCTGAATGGAGGGGTCAGAATACCATCTTACAAAGTAAAGCAATAAGAAAATGGAATAAATGGACAAGTCAGTAACTCTTTTTGGCAAATGTGTAATGACATTGAACTTAAGGTTTCTGTTTGCCAAATAAAAGCTTTAACCCTTTCACTGCAAATAAATGGATTTGACATTTTTCAAGGTTTGCAAGTATATTTTTTATTGCATTTGAACATGATTTTGGTCAAAGATCAGCATAAGCATGTTTTGTGCAATCTGATCTTGACCGATGCCATCTGCAAAGATGTCCAACACTGGCAGTGAAAGAGTCAAGGACAGTATACGTGAGCATATCTTGGAAAATAGTATTTGGTTATTACATACTATGTACTTTTCATTTCAGTTTCAAGAAGCAAAGAACACATTTTTAATGGCCTGTAAGAGATCTCCATCCTGTGTGTCATGGTTAGGAGTGGGTATTGCATGTTACAGAGTGAGTAGATACAGAAAATATTCTGACAAAGGAAAAAATCCACAAAAATTTTATCATTTGAGCCATGCTCTGGCAAAAGGTGGCTTAATGCATCTGCATGACAAAATAATTTGAAGCAAGTTATCATATAATTATTAATCCATAAAATCCATTTTGTATCACAACCAAATGAATCTTGAGGTAAGTTGGTCCTTTGACATGCAGAAAATTGCAGCAAAAGGTATCATCCCGGGTCAGCCTGTACAGTCTGCGCAGGCTGACCTGGGTCAATAGTTTTTGCTATTTGTCAATTTTTGGGTAGATATGTTTTGCAGATGCATTTCACATATCACAGAGCATTGCTAAAATTATGAATAACAACTGAATTCTCTTTACTAAATATTATAATGGTTACTACTTTTACTGTACAGAAATATCAACCACAGAAAGAAGATGCGTCATGTGCAATAATTATGTCTATCCATCAAAGCTCATGGTCAGGGCAAGGTCAGAAGTGTAGAGTTGTGTCCATTGTCAATGTTCATGTTCACAGCTCACAGGAAAGGGGGGGAGTTATATTATTTTTGGGCACATCAGTTACCTCTCAGTGATACCTCTTGTTTGCTACAAGCTTATCTGTATGTATAGTTATTACAACTGATTTTGTATGAACAAACATATGATTATATTTCTGTCCAGTGAAACTGCAGTCATTCTAACCACCAGTAATTTAAATATATGCAATAAAATAGTTCCTGACTAGTCTTGAGAAAACAGTATTACAGCATTTCTGATTGCTACTGAAGACTAATTTATATGATATCTAGGATGACTTATGACTGACAAAAGAAAATATTTTCAGTGAATTTTCAATAATCCAAATACAGGAACAAGTCAAACTAATTTCTTGGTCCCTGTTCTACTTGAACCACCAAGCTTTCTATCTGCTTATAAAACAACTTCAATTTTTTAGCTCACCTTAGCACAACGTGCTAAAGGTGAGCTATTGTGATCGCCCTATGTCCGGCGTCCGTCATCCGTCAACAATTTCTTTAAACATCTTCTTCTCCTTAGCCACTGGGCCAATCTTGATGAAACTTGGCAGGGATGTTCCTTGGGTGAAGCTCTACCAAAATTGTTCAAAGAATTGAATTCCACCCACAACTCTGGTTGCCATGGCAACAAAAAGGAAAAAAAGGCAAAATCTTTGAAAATCTTCTTCTCTGAAACTAGAAGGTGCAGAGCTTTGATATTTGGTATGTAGCATCTCCTAGTGGACCTCTACCAAGTTTGTTCATATGATGCCCCTGGGGTCAAAACTGGCCCCGCCCCAGGGGTCACAAGTTTGAGCATAGTCACAAAGAAGGAAAACTTTAAAAATCTTCTCCTCTAAAACTTGAAGGCGTAGAGCTTTGATATTTGGCATGTAGCATCTCCTAGTGGACCTCTACCAAGTTTGTTCATATGATGTCCCTGGGGTCAAAACTGGCCCCGCCCCGGGGTCACAATTTCCAACATAGGAAGAAAGAAGGAAAACTTTAAAAATCTTCTTCTGTAAAACTAGAAGGCATAGAGCTTTGATATTTGACATGAAGCATCTCCTAGTGGACCTCTACCAAGTTTGTTCATATGATGCCCTTGGGGTCAAAACTGGCCCTGCCCTGGGGGTCACAAGTTTGAGCATAGTAACAAAGAAGGAAAACTTTAAAAATCTTCTTCTCTGAAACTTGAAGGCGTAGAGCTTTGATATTTGGTATGTAGCATCGCCTAGTGGACCTCTACCAAGTTTGTTCATATGATGTCCCTGTGGTCAAAACTGGCCCAGCCCCGGGGGTCACAAGTTCGAACATAGGAACAAAGAGGGGAAACTTTAAAAATCATCTTCTCTGAAACTGGAAGGTGTAGAGCTTTGATATTTGGCATGTAGCATTGCCTAGTGGACCTCTACCAAGTGTGTTCATATGATGCCCCTGGGGTCAAAACTGGCCCCGCCCCGGGGGTCACAAGTTTGAGCATAGTGACAAAGAAGGAAAACTTTAAAAATCTTCTTCTCTGAAACTTGAAGGTGTAGAGCTTTGATATTTGGTATGTAGCATTGCTTAGTGGACCTCTACCAAGTTTGTTCATATGATGCCCCTGGGGTCAAAACTGGCCCCGCCCTGGGGGTCACAATTTCCAACATAGGAAGAAAGAAGGAAAACTTTAAAAATCTTCTTCTCTGAAACAGGAAGGCATGGAGCTTTGATATTTGGTATGTAGCATCGCCTAGTAGACCTCTACTAAGTTTGTGCATATGATACCCTTGGGATCAAAATTGGCCCTGCCCCAGGGGTCACAAGTTCAAACATAGTAACAAAGAAGGAAAACTTTAATTTTTTTTTTTCTCTTAAATGGGAAGGCATAGAGCTTTGATATTTGGTATGTAGCATCTCCTAGTGGACTTCTACCAAGTTTGTTCCAAGGATGCTGCTTGGGTCAAAACTGGCCCAGCCCCTGGGGTCACAAGTTCGAACATAGGAACAAAGAAGGAAAACTTTAAAATTCTTCTTTTCTGAAACCGAAAGGTGTGGAGCTTGATATTTGGTATGTAGCATTTCCTAGTGGACCTCTACCAAGTTTGTTCATATGATGCCCCTGGGTCAAAACTGGCCCAGCCCCGGGGGTCACAAGTTTGAACATAGGAACAAAGAAGGAAAACTTTAAAATTCTTCTTTAAAACTGGAAGGCGTAGAGCTTTGATATTTGGTATGTAGTGATTCTCTTCTAAATTTGTTTGCCCATCTAAGTGCAACAAGTTCATTGAGTTCAAAATTGGGTCATCTTGGGTCATAAACTAGGTCACTTGGTCAAATTAAAGAAATACCTTGCTGGCACTCTCGAGGTCACATTATTTGCTCAATTGCCTTGAAAATTAGTTAGAAAGTTTGTCTGTATAAAGTCTCACATTAGATTAATTTGGGTCATCTTGGGTCATAAACTAGTTCACTGGGTCAAATTAAAGAAATACCTTGTTTGCACTCTGGAGGCCACATTTATTGCTCAAATGACCTGAAATTTGGCCAGAATGTTTGTCTTGATGAAATACCAGATGAGTTTGGATTTGGGTCACCTGGAACCATAAACTAGGTCACTAGGTCAAAATAAAGAAATACCTTGTAGGTACTCTAGAGGCCACATTCTTTGCTTAATTGCCTTGGAAATTGGTCAGAATGTTTGTCTTTGTAAAATCTCACATGAGTCTGAATTTGGGTCAACTGGGGTTGTAAACTAGGTCACTTGGTCAAATTAAAGAAATAGCTAGTGGGCACTCTAGAGGCCACATTTATTATTCATTTGATTTGAAAATTGGTTAAAATGTTTCTTTTGATATAGTCAATGACCAGTTCAAATTTGGGTCACCTGGGGTCATAATCTAGGTCACTAGGTCAAATTAAAGAAATATCTTTAGGGCACTCGAGGCCACATTTTTTGCTCAATTGACTTGAAAATTGGTCAGAATGTTTGTCTTCATGAAATATGAGTTTGAAATTGGGTCACCTGCGGTCAAACACTAGGTCACATGGTCCAATTAAAGAAAAACCTTTAAGGCACTCTACTAAGGTGAGCGACCCAGGGCCATCATGGCCCTCTTGTTTTATTATTGGTCAGTATGTAGTCTCAGGACAAAAGATCACAGCCTAAGAAACAAGCTATCAAATGGGTTGAGCAAAAAATGTGAACAACAGAATGAGGCATCCAACATTTCAAAAAGAAATGAGCCATGCTCTGTGAAAAGGGGGCTTAAAAAGCATCTCAATGATACATGATACCAAGCATATCATCACATAATTATGGATCCATAAAATCCATTTTGTCTAACAACCGACTGAATCATGAGGTAGACTAGTCCTTGGACATATAGAAAATTTAATAAAAGCAAAAAGTTTCAGCCCAGGTCAGCTTGCACAGATTGCGCAGGCTGACCTGGGTCAATGCTGTTTGCAGATGCATTAAGCCCCCTTTTCACAGAGCATGACTCAAATGGTTCAAACTAATCCTTAACCCTTTACCCAACAATTCCAAGTTTTAACGACCCTGAAGAAAAGGCCTACAGAAAACATGGTGGAAAAAGGAGAAAATGCTGGTAACCGGCATTTTCTCCTTTTCCCACAATGTTTTCTGTAGCATGAGACATATCTAATTTGTCGTCTGCAAATGCTTTCATTTTGGACAAGTTTAAAATTTTGTCTTGTGGTAAAGGGTTAAACACATCCCCCACTTGTTGTACTTTATATGTCATAGGGTATGCATTAGGAGACATAAAAACAAAAACTGTAGAAATGTATTTGAGCTATACTCTCTGAAAAGGGGGCTTAATGCATATGTGAAAAGTATCGACCCAGGCCAGCCTGCGCGTCTGACCTGGGCCGCAATTTTTTGCTCTTGGTCAATTTTTTGTATGTCCAAGGACCATTCTACCCCATGATACAGAAAGTTGTTTAACCCTTTCCCAAACGACAAATTTTGGACTGGTCCAAATTGAAAGAGTTTGCTGACAATTTTGAATTTAATGAAAATGGCAGAAAGTTATCAAAAAGGGTAGAAAACACTGTGGGAAAAGGAGAAATTGCTCATTACAAGCAATTTCTCCTTTTCCCACAGTGTTTTCAAAAGACTTGTACTGCAGACACATGAAAACCAGGGCTGTTTGGGAAAGGGTTGAAAAGTGGCTATTATGGATCCATAATGTGATGACTTGTCTGGTATCATGGATCACAGAGATGCATTAAGCCCCCTTTTGCCAGAGCATGGCTCATTATCATTTTCTCTCTACAGTTGAATGAATTAGCTGAAGCAGAAGATGCTTTATCGGAAGCCAACATTCTCAATAACTCGGACCCTGAAGTCTGGGGCTACCTCTCACTGGTGTGTTTAAAGACAGGCAGACAGCTGGAGGCTGAACAGGCATACAAATATGCAATAAAGGTATTCATCACCCTTTTGTGAGAATGATTTACAAAGCAACAGGCCAATGTTGATTGAAAATCAGACTGCAGGTTCTGTGCAGTCTTATCTTGATCTAAACTGCTCGCAAAAAGTTGCTGTACTCTGTGCCTAGTTGTTACCAGTAGCTTGGTCTGTGAGCAATTTTTTTGGTAATGTGCACAAAGCCTGGAAGCTCCATTAGTAAGATTGAGGATTATTAAACCAGAAATTATAAGTTTGAATCCCATTTGTGCCTAACTGTTTTGGTGGGTTGACTAGAGTTGCCTGTTTCATTCCCCTCTCACTTAGAAATATTGTTTTGCAAATGTTTGTATGGGAAAGCAGTCAGTTGCTTCCCAAATGTTGTTCTTATTTAACCCTTTACCAAACAATCCGGGGTTTTCACAACCCTGGGAAAGAAAGCATGTGAAAAAATTATGGGAAAATGGTTTCTGACAGTGTTTTTTACCCTATCAGAAGCTCATTTGTACCAATTTGGAGTTTTTCCTCTGCAGATGTTTTGAATTTAAGAGTCTACAATTTGTCATTTGGGAAAGCCTTAACTCTTTACCAAACGACCAAAATTTTAGACTGGTCCAAATTGAAAGCATTTGCAGACAACAAATTAAATGTTGTTCATATGGTGAGATTTGTTTTTGATAGGAGAGAAAACATTGTGGGAAAAAGAGAAAATGCTGGTTACCAGCATTTTCTCCTCTTCCCACAATGTTTTCAAAAGGCTTCATTCTCATGGTCGTTAAAAGTCGGGATTGTGTGGTAAAGGGTTAAAGGACACACCAGAAACACAGGTGTAGATGCACTGGCCAGCACAGTATAAATGTAACTGATATATTGTTGAAAATGGTGTTAAAGACCAGACAAAATTTTCCTGAACTCTTTCCCAGATGACTTGCTTTAGACTTATTTAGATTGATAGCACTTGCAGGCGACAGCTTCAGTGCATATCAAGTGTTGGATTTGTCTTTGAATGGACAGAAAACATGGGAGATAATGCTGGCTACCAGCAGTTCCTCCTTTTCCCATGCTTTTCTCAAAAAGCCTCTACAATAAAGATGTAAAAATATTGGATTATTTGGTATAAAGTTAAATCCAATTTGAATGTTTGAAATATTTTATAAATCACATTATCCTCATTTCATGCCAAGCTTTATATCAGGTTGTGGCTTATATTCCAAATTTATCCTCATGTTTTCCTCAAATGAAAGTTGTGCAAAAATATCAGATAGTGAATATTACATACAAGAGCTCAGAATCTCTACCATAGAGTTTTAACAGTGATAAATTATATTGAGCCATGCTGTATGAAAAGGGGGCTTGATGCATCTGCTAAGAGTATTGACCCCGTTAGCCTGCACAGTGCGCACAGGCTGACCTGGGCCCCAACTTTTAGCTTTTGGTCAATTTTCTGCATGTCAAAGGACCAGTGTACCTTGTGACTCTGTTGGTTGTTAAACAAAATGGAATTTAACGATCCGCAATTATGGAATGAGCTGCCTTGTATCATGGGTCACGGGGATGCATTAAGCCCCCTTTTGCCAGAGCATTGCTCATTTGTAGTTGTTATTGTTCTTTCCCTCTGTTTCAGGTCAACCTCGAAGATACAGATTTACTTGATGAGATCATCAAAACACAAAAGGACATGGGATTTGGAAACCCACAATTTTAATGGTTAATCAGCTCTATCCTTGGATCATGATCAGAAACTAACTAAATGTAAATCTAATATTTTCAGTGAAAGCATATCAAACTGTGTTTTAATGAAATTATCTTTAATTGTTGTGTTTATTAATGCAGACTGTGATAAGAAACATATCTGTTTTTAGGGGAATATTGTACATAAACTTGAAATATATGTTTTTGTTCAAAAAATTCAATTGGTGTCACCATTCAACAAATATTTGAAAAGCAAAAACAAAGAAATGAGTTAAAGAATATAGACAAAAGAACAGCTAAAAATTAAAAGTTAAAATTAAAGGAATTGTTGTTTGAATTTTGCACTGTACTTTTTATGGTAACCATTCATACATAAAAGCACTGTTAGGTACACTGTTATGGTCACAGTAAATCATGTTTATGCTGTTTAGAAAATAGACTGATCGTTGAGTGTACACTTTCAACTATTTTTGAGAAATACATCAGAAAACAAAAGTTTTGAAATAGTAGTAAATTCAAGTATACTGACAAAAAATATCTCTTTCATCTATACAGCAAGTTGGAAAGTAAAGTGGGTTGTAGGTAGTTGGTCCAATTTGTTGGTCAACACTAACAGTATAAATTGGTGAGAGCTTTGAACATTTTTCTTGATGAATTGAACTGCTTATGGAAAGTTGGGGTCACAAACTTTAACCTTAAATAGACAAGTCTGTTAGAGTGTAACAGAAGGAAAATAGTCATGATTGTATCATTTCAATATTTTATTCTATCAAAATGAACACAATTGGTCACATATATACAACATCTCATCCAGTTCAAAAACAGTTATGTCACTAAATATTTCATTCATATCACAATATTTGTCCATGAAATTTTGTAAAATGTTTCAGCCTGGTACCTCATCTGCAAAATCATTCAAGACAATTCATATTCCTTTCACTCTCTACCAAATGACAATGTTCTAAACTGGTCCAAAATTGAAAGCATTTGCAGAGGACAAAATAAACGTGGCTCAAAAACTGACATTTGTTTTGGGAAGAATTGAAAAAACTTTGTGGGAAAAGGAGAAAATGCTGATTACCATCATTTTCTACTTTTCCCACAATGTTTTCAAAAAGCTTCTTTCCCTGGGTCGTTCAAAGTCGGGATTGTGTGGTAAAGGGTTAAATTCACCTATACTATTGGCTACACTAGGAAACAGTTGAAGCATAATATCTGATGTGTTAGAATGTTTATAAGCAAAAACAAAACACATGATTGCTGGGAAAATGCAATTTTTTTAACATTATATGTCCCACACTTTTACCATCGAAGGTATAAAAAAGATCTAAGTTCGTGGGTAAGAGACGATCTGATCATAATGTCAATCATTCTTTTGCCCATCACTAAACTTTAACAGCAAAAAAAGAAATATAACTGACAATTTCAGACTGAAGAAAAAGCCTGTATTTTCCAATGCTGTCTCATATAAAAATCTCACAAAATTGCCGGTGTTTCTCCCAAATCCAACTTTACCATCTGTGCAATCTGGTTTTGAACAACGTTGTCTATAAAACATAGTATCTATTCTCTTTGCAATGCTGTGTTAACAAATCTGAAGAGAAAGCTACATTATGGGAAAAGGAGAAACTGCTTGTAATTCCTACAATTTTTTCTTCCCTTTCATTGACAAATTTCATCATCAGTTTGTCATCTGCAAATGCTTCAAAATTGGAAAAATTAAAATTTTGTTGTCGGGTAGAGCTAAAATCTTTGAGACAAAATCTACTTGAAACTTGCCATACCATCTATTGATTGGTCTTTCACTTATCCAGCGAAAACAAATTCTGTATTTATTAGTAGGTAAAGAAACCCCCATAAGGCAATGTAAAAGAAATGGACAAGTTGAGTCTGTCAAAAGACCTCAACCTTAGTAATTTCAGGGCTTGTTTTTTTTTTTTTTTTTTTTTAAATCGGATCAATGGACAGTCAGCAGTCTGGGTCCGTATCCACCAACCGTTCTTAATGCCATTCGCCATCTATTCTCAAGGAATTTTTACATTTGAAAGTAACACAACTTCTGATTGGCTAAAAGAAAATGGTTTAGGCAATCAGAAATAGTATTCTTGTCTAAGTCTAGAATAAGACTAAAAACAGTTCGTGACTATGGCCCCAGATCTTCATCTATTAATCAACAAAAGCAGCTTAAGTTGTGCTTGACCCTCCACTCAGATGGCTAGTCTTACAATTAAGAATCACAACACAATTTAAACCATGAAATGCAAATCCATGTGTGTTCATGATACACTGACAAGAAATATTTTTCGCCCCAATACGTTTTGAATCTATTTAGTCTCTTTGGTTTCTTTTGCATCCTTTGAGTTTTCTTGTGTCCTAGATTCCCGCCGAGGTATAAATCTGGTTGGTGTCTGTTTAACATTATTTTCTTTGTCCTTATCTTTTTCTTTCTGTGTTTTGGCCGGGGTTGTTGCTGGGTTATTTGGATCTTTGGGTTTTCTTCCTCGTCTAAGAAAAAAACACTTAATATATTAACTCCTTACCACACAACTAAATTTGAGAATGGTCCAAATTGAAAGCATTTGCAGATGACAAATGAAGCTTATTGGGATTGTCTCTGGAAAGGTAGAAAATACATGTATTGTGGGAAAGGTAGAAAATATTGTGGGAAAGATAAAATTGCTGGTAACCAACATTTTCTCCTTTTCTCACAATGTTTTCTAAATGCCTCTTACTGCAGGGTCATTAAAACTCAGTATTGTGTGGTAAAGGGTTGACTCATGTAGCAAATTTCCAGCAGATGACATCAAAAACTTCCTTTTGAAATATGAATAATCAACATGAATCAAAGTTTAACTCTTTACCAAACGACAAAATAATAGACTCGACTGAATTGAAAGCATTTGCAAAAGACAAAATAAATGTGACCAAAAAATTGAAATTTGTGCTGGGAAGGGTACAAAACACTGTAGGAAAAGGAGAAAATGCTGGTTTCCAGCATTTTCCCGTTTTTCCACAATGTTTTCAAAAGCTTTCTTTCTCAGGGTCATTTAACCCTTTACCAAACAATCTTAGTGTTTTCACGTCCCTGAGGAAGGGGCCTTTTGGAAACATTGTGGGGAAAGGAGGAAATGCTGGTAACCAGCATTTTCTCCTTTTCCCACAATGTTTTCTACCTTGTCAAAAAACCTTAAGTTCACTTGTACCACTTTCAAATTTGTTGTCTGCAGGTGCTTTCAATCTGGAAGGGGCTAAAGTTTGTCGTTTGGGAAAAGGTTAAAGTCAGGATTGTGTGGTAATACATGAATCTACTATGAACTATTTCTCCTTTGCCCCAATTTTTCAATACATGTACTTTTCTAAAATTTGCACTTAAATTTTGTCCATTTCATATCTAATGAACCCCAGGTCTGATTTTGAAAATGTCTCAAAGTGTGAGCACCTTTATGAGATGAAGTTCTGAGCAGGGGTTTCAAACACTGCCTGTCTGTCTGTTTGTTCATCCCTCTGTAAGTAATTTTGTGTCTGTTCTATATCTCTTGAACCCATTCTCTGATATTATTCATGTGTGCACCTCATAAAGCGTAGGCATCAAGGTCAAGATCACAGAAAGATGTCATATGCAATAGGCTCTTAAATCGTGTATGCTTCTTTTCTCTGCAGCTCTTGTTTTGCCAGTCAGAAATCTCTCCTATTCTTACAATGTTTTTCAAAAGAAATTCATTGCAAACAAAAAATTGTATATCAAAAGGTTAGAACATTGCTCTGAAGAAAGTGTTGATCCACTGTATCTAAGACTATTGTCTGCTGATAGCTCCCTTTGGAAATATATTGCCCCGATCCTGTGACTTTTTCTACCCTCTCGGAGAAAAACCCAATCATATAAAGAACATTTAACCCTTTACCACACAATCCCGACTTTTAACAACCCTGAGAAAGAAAGCTTTTGAAACCATTGTGGGAAAAGGAGAAAATGCTGGTAACCAGCATTTTCTCCTTCCCAAATCAAATTTCTATTTGTGAGTCACATTTATTTTGTCGTCTGCAAATGCTTTCAATTTGGATAAGTGTAAAATTTTGTCATTTGGTAAAGAGTTAACTTGTTCTTCGTAAATCTGGACAAGTCTAAAGTGTTATCTGGTAAAAAAGTACCCCTTTCCCAAACAACAAACATAAGACTCTTCTAAATTGAAAGCAAATGCCGATGATAAATACTGACATTGATACAAATGAGCAAAGGTTCTCTAATAATGTAGAAAACATTTTGGGAAATGGAAAAAGGCTGGTAACCAGCATTTTCTCCTTTTCCCACAATGTTTTCAAAAGCTTTCTTCCTCGGTGTCATTAAAAGTTGGGATTGTGTGGTGAGGAACTGAGCCACTTTATCCACCCTTTCATTATCAGAACATCATTAAAAGAATTTCTAAAATGCATTGACCATAACTTACTTTGATTTTGGTGGTGGTCTTGGTAAAGGTGTTATAGGAGTTGTGTCCCCTGTACAGCTCTTACACTCCCATTTACCTGTGGGTAAAGATTTCAGCCCCACACAGAAGGTGTGATAACCCCTGTCACAGTTATCACAGAACAACATCTTATCCTGAAATTGAAATGTTAATACAACAATTATACTCATTATACTCATTTTATTTATAAATTATACTCATTTTATCTATAAATAACAAACCACAGGTACCTGTGTACTGGACCCGTACAATACCTCATAGTTGATAAAGATGGTTTCAGGGTATTTCAATGCACCAGCATGTATAAATAATCCAAGCAGTCTGATCTTAATCTACATCATTTGCAAAAACACCTCAACTAATGATAGGTGTACCAAGGCTTTGCACTGTTAAATTATTTCATTTCTTCTAACATAATCAAAAGTGCAACCTTCCCTCACAAAAGACTAAAACTTTGCATTTTTATCTGCTTCAGTTTGTAGTCACTAGTAGTCCTGAGTTTAAACAACCCTGAGGAAAAAAACTTTAAAAAATATTGTAAACAAAAAAGAGAATGCTGGTACCAATGCAACTTCCTACTCCACTAATTCTGATACAAAAGCTTTGTCTAGACATATAAAGCCCTGCAACTAGTCTGCTTTTTGAAGTTCCAAGATGGTATTATCAGTGTTGATCTAAATAGCTACAATCATCATTTAAAGATTATTTACTTCCAAACACATTCCCTTCAGAATTGCCTCTGAAGTAGACAAAAGTAAAAATCATTGCAAGGGCCATATTCATGTACACCTCTTAATCCCACTCTAGTTCTAAAATCCAGGACTAGGCATATCATTGGCTGAGACAGAGAATCTCAGCCAGGTAAATGGCAAGCCTTGGCTTGAGGACTTAAAACAAAATTTAAAATAGTTAATGAATACTAACCCAGAACTTACCTCTTTACCTGACAACAAAACTTACTACTGTTCCATTTGGAAGCATTTGCAGACAAAAGGTAAAACATGATTCAAATCAGCAGGATTTGTTCTTGAAAGGATAGAAAACATTGTTGGAAAAGGATAAAATGCTGGTTACCAGCATTTTCTTCTTTTCCCACAATGTTTTCAAAAGCCTTCCTGTTCAAGGTCGTTAACTTAAAGCATGGGACTGAGTGGTAAAGGATTACCTCGTCATATGGATCCATACACTGAACACATGTTTTACATTCCATACACTGCCAGGGGTAGGTCTTAATGACCGTCACCATACTGTCTGTCAAGTCCAAACAACTAGGATGTCCTGTACAAGAAAGTAATCATGTTAACATTGAACGACTACATCCACACAAAAAAAAGTTACTGTCAAGCCAATCAGGTCTTAACTCTTTACCAAACGACAAAATTTTGGACTAGTCCAAATTGAAAGATATTGCAGACGACATATGAAATGTTCCTCAAATGATGAAGTTTGCCTCTGAAAGGATAGAAAACATTGTGGGAAAAGGAGAAAATGCTGGTTACCAGCATTTTCTCCTTTTCCCACAATGTTTTCAAAAGCCTTCATTTTCAGGGTCATTAAAACTTGTGATTGTGTGGTAAAGAGTTAATACTGGAAGATGATAAGGGAAAACTCCAGTTTTAGCTATAATTTTAGGGATTATAGAACTTCAGTGAAAAAATTGGGATTTAATGAAAGAGCAGGAATTTTATGGATAATACAAGGTCTCGTACACATCACATCCTGTAGACCACTACTTTTTTGGTCTTGTAACAACAGTTTGATATAACATTGTTTCTGGTTTTGCCACAATTATTTTCACTGGTCTTCATACACCCATGTCAAAATTGTTTATCTGTACTTTATAAGAACTCTATCCAACTTGTCTACTCTAAGTAGCTTCTCTGGGGAAATCAATGAAAGGTCTGTATTCATCAAAGGCTCCACATTGCAACTCTAAATTCCATGATTTGCCTTTAGAGAAGCTAAGAAAGTATTGTATAGGCTGTCAAGAGAACCTTACAATGAGGCTAACAAGCAACAGTATAAAACAGGCCCTGCCAACTTTACATACCTGCTCTGTGGCATTCAGAACATGTTATGAGACCCTCTCCAACTGGCACTTTGCTCTTGTCTTTTTCATCCTTACAGATACGACATTCTATCGACTCTTTCTTTATAATGATGGGCTAAAAATGTCAACAAGAGAAATGACAGCTACAAAAGTCATAAACAGATTCCAAGATAACAGTACAGAAGAAAACCCTCATTCCTGACATAGTTAACTCTTTACCAAATGACAAAATTTTAGACTTGTACAAACTGAAAGTACTTGCAGACAACAAATTATATGTTACTCATTACTTTCAAATTCTAGGTCTAAAAAGGGGCAGAAAAAATGTGCGACAGTTACCTGCACTTCTAGTATGGGTTAACCTCTTAATAGTACAAAACTAGCCTAAGTTTGAGTTAATGTCTTCAGTAATACTGGAGATATGAGAAATGTCAGTTTTCGCATGATGACAATATAGATGACAACAAAAGGGCAATGGACATTACCTCAACATTTCCTTTGAAAACAACCAAGCTAAATATTGACCATTTCATGGTAACTTATTGTCAAAGAACAAATACTTTTATCTAGTGTGAAGATAGTAACTAGCAATGTAAACACATTATTTTGTTGAATTGATATCCCTTGCCAAAAAAGACCTTTTATAATAGAGAGATATAAGAGGTATTGTGTTTTGTATGTACACATGGCCTTTTTGTTGTTGATCCATAATGAAATTATACATTAAGCCCCCTTTTTACATGACATGGCATGTCATTTAATAAAAACAAATAATGATTGTCTGTGGCTTATGATAAACAATATAAATATGAAGTTTCATAAAATTTTGTCCAGAAGTTAAAGAGGTATTGGTACATAACGGAAATATACATCAAGCCCCATTTTTCCATTACACAGCACTGAATCAAAAGAAAAGAAAAAAAAAGATATCAGCGGACTATCGTAAGGAACATATGTATACAGTTTCATCAATGTTCATCAATAATTTTAGAAAATATCTGTCTGGACGGACAAAGCAAAAACCATATCCCCCCCCCCTCCAAAATTCAGTGGAGGATACTAACTTGGTTTTGATTAACAGTGATTTAGTATTTAGTACAATTTCGGTAAATTTATCTCAAAATGTATCTGTTACAAATCACCTTCAGAATAATAGTTAGAATCTGTTCAAACAATGGAAGAAATGACAGAAATTACACAAGTCAATAACATCACACCATAAATAAGCATTTCAAAATCCTGGAATTATTCAAAATGATGAACCACAAAAGCAGAGGACCAAAAATTACCTCCACTGATTTTTCTTTGCTGGCTTCTCTACTTGAAGATTTTTCTTTCTTCTTCAATTTTTCAACAGCTTTATCTTCAGGCTTGCCCTCCTGCTTATCTTGCTTTTCCTTTTCTTTATTGTCATCACCAGCACTACTAATACCACTGTTGCTCTCATTATCTGAATCACCATCTACTCCAGATCCAGCTTTATTGGGCTACAAAATTTTAATAATGATAAAGATCAGCTAACATAACTATGGGGTATAATCAAATTTTTTGTAACTCTACTACACAATCCCAACTTTTAACAACTTTGAGATAGAAAGCTTTTGAAAACATTGTGGGAAAAGGAGAAAATGCTGGTAACCAGCATTTTCTCCTTTTCCCACAATGTTTTCCACTCTTTTCAAACCAAATTTCAATGTTTGAGTCACACTTATTTTCTTGTCTGCAAATGCTTTCAATTTGGACTAGTCTACAATGTTGTCATTTGGTAAAGAGTTGAACATTTCAGATTGCTAGATTTCAGTTGGTTTCATATAATTTTCCAAGTCTTTACCAGACAAACAAAGTTTAGGCTTGTCTTACATGAAAACATTTGCAGACGACATGTCAAATATGGTTCAAATGATGAGATTATCCTTTAAAGGGTGAAAAACTGTGGGAAAAGGAGAAAATGCTAGTTACCAGGATTTTAGACCTTTTCCCACAGTGTTTTCAAATGCCTTCTACCACTAGCTGTTGAAATACCAGTATGTTTGGCAAACATTAAGCTAAATCAAACACAGCAGGGAAATGAAATAACTCTAGATAGATTAAACAAAAAGATGTGATCGTCACATGCTGCGTGGAAAATTGACATAACGCAAGATCAAAAGTAGATAAATGGTTAATTCCATTATTCACAAAAAAATTGGGCAGTCTTGTTTTCATTATCCAAATTGTGTAAATTACCCATGTGTTACATTAGATAAAAAAACAACCCTGTTTCACATAATCAAAGGACTGATAAAAGAAAACTGGTGATAAACTAGTATCAATTTGACAAAAGAGTTGAGTACTCTCTGCAGAGAAATTAGCTGGTTACAAACCTCTTCTGTAACACTTCTCTCTAAGATGTTCCTTTGTACAGTCACAGATTGTGGCTGTGTTAACTGTTGTTTTTGTCGACGAACAATTTGTTGCTGTAATCTTGCCACTGGATCGATCTTTTTTGGAGGGTTAAACACAGTTGTGTTCAACGGAAATTGCTTCAAGTCACTTGGTCCATATCTAGAGAGAGAAATGTTTGAAGTTCTGAACCACGAGCACTCTGGCTAGTTTTTGAGAAACATATCTATAGCACTTTTGACACATTGAAAAAACATCTTAAGGACAGATTTTTTTTCTGGTTACAGAAAACATTTCGAGATAAAGGAGAAATTGTGTGTGAATGCAATAGCTTCTTTCCCTACAATTTTTTCAATAACTGTTGAATTCAGGAATATGAAAAATTCTACTTGTATTTATGTTCTGTTTTCCTGCTGTTTTTGGACAGTAGCACTTTACAGGCAGCAAAAAGAAGAAAAACAGATTCATTCCATGGACATGATCTTGATGTATTAAGGTCATGAAAACATCATGGAAACAGAAAGTATCAGTAAGAATTTCTCCAAAATCCATAATTCTTTCATAAGTTTTTAATTTCTTTTCTTAGCAAATTGCATAAATCTGTTATTAAAGGGGATTATTTCATAGAATGTACATGTACCAACATCCTCACATTCACAACTCAATATGAAAAGGGATACATCCACAAAAACTTTCTGGTCTGTAACCATTGGTTGTATTAGGAGAAGTAATGATATTTTCTGAAAGGTTCAAAGGAAGGAGGCTTTTGAATCAGAGTGGGAAAGAAAACAAGAGCACCACAAGAGGGTGCCAACGCTGGAGTGTGGTTGCTTGATTTTCAGTGAAAATTCTAAGTCGAAAAAGGGGCATAACTGTGTCAAAAATACTCTGATTGTGCGAAGGTCCCCTCTTTCATAATTAACAGCTTGTCTGAGTTTGAAGCAAATATCTTCAGTAATAACAGAGGTGTTAAAAAATGTCAAAGTTTTCAGACGATGCCAGGGCTACAAGAATACCTTGTAAACAGTCAAGCTAAAAATGCTGGTAACCAACATTTCAACTTTTACGCCCAAATTTTCTACCTATCAGAGACAAAAACCTATAATATGAGCCATGTTAAATTTGTACCTTTCAACTGCTCTGAATCTGGGTAAATCTAAAACTTAGTCACCTGGTAAAGAGTTTATCTTTGACAAAGAGAAACTGGTAAAAAAGAAATGAAGACTTGTTAAAATACATGCAAGTCATTTTCCTACTTTCTGTAATGTTCCTGAAACTGTCCTGGTATAAGTGATACAGGGTAAGAACTCTGTGGAGTCCGAATGTTCTGTAATTTTCTAAATTTTCCTTTTGGATAGTGTATGGCCTGAAAAAAATGAATACAGATATACATTCAACATGCAATAACTGGTAAATCTGCAGAGACCACCTCAATCAGATATGCATTTGGCAATCACAGTGACAGCAATTTTGATTGCTACAAATAAGCTTTAATACATAAACACATGTGAAACATTGTGGCAAAAGAAGAAGCTGCCTATAGAGAACAGTTTCTCCTTTAACCTTTTACCACACAAGTCCGAGTTTAAATGACTCTGAAAAAGAAGCCTTTTGAAAACATTGTAGGAAAAGAGAAAATGCTGATAACCAGCATTTTCTTCTTTTCCCACAAAGTTTTCTACCCTTTGGAAAACAAATTTCAATTTTTTGTCTTATTTATTTTCTTGTCTGCAAATGCTGTCAATTTGGACAAGTTAAAAGATTTTGTCGTTTGATAAAGAGTTAAATCACACTGTTTTCAAAAGTAGTCTCAAGCAAAAGGATACAAGAAAGTTGTGTGCAGGTGGTAATGTGTTAATGCACTTTAAGGTTAAAGATTGTTTTTTAATCAAATTTTCACCATATAATAATTCCTGACAAATTCCTGTTACCAGCTGTCTACAAATTGTCTGGATTCTTTTACAAATAGCTTTCTGGTGAACATTTGACTTTTGGTATTTTTTATGAACTTATAAAACAATAAACTAGTGCAGTGTAATCTTTCAACTATTGACCACCAAGGTTCATTCCAAATCTAACACAAACTAACACAAGCAAGCAAGAAGAAAAATATTTCAAAGAGAGATAAGTTCTTTCATGTATAACGTTGTAAACATGGGAAAGGGCAAGGTTCTTGCTTATAGTAATTCCATCTTTTTCCCTCAATGTTTTATAATACCGTTTACAGGGAGAAAAAGCCTATTCATAATAGAAATGGCTTAATTATTCTAGCAAAATACACACAAACATATGGTAAGGGAACAACTATCTAACCATATCAGATATTTTGTAAGGTAATATACCAGGCAAAACAGATTTAATACTGCAATAAGATGACTTGGGTCTACATTTCCACCATAGGAGGAAAAAATAATCATCACTGGGTTAACTTACAAAGGTTTGCATATCAAAATAAGCCCTCCTCTCTTTACTCCTCTCTTTTAACATCTTTCTGTTCCAATCTGATGCAGACTTCATTGCTCTTTTTGTGTATTCAATCATTTTCTCTTTCTCTAATCTAGGCTGAAAAAAAACAAATATGCCCATAATAACATTTATTGTACTTCTAGTTTTGTTAAAAGGAGAGGCATAAGAAGATGAATCTGTTCTGCAAAATACAATATCTTTCCTGTAAACTAATTCTACACCCTCTTAAAGAGATTTGCAGTGAACAAATGTCAAATTATAGGAGATGACAGTGTCTCACAGTAGCAACGACGCTACAATTTTAGAGGGTACACCTTAGATTAATTATTTTAGTGCAGAGTGTATTTCAGTTAATCGTGGCTTCAAGAAACCTGCTCTAGCCCATAATTATCAAAATGGGATGCATGTTGAGTATATTGATACATGTAAATGAGCCATGCTCTGTGGAAAGGGGGCTTAATGCATCTGCAAAAAGTACTGATCCAGGTCTGCCTGCCAGTCTTGACCAATTTTCCACATGACAAAAGACCAGTCTACCTCATGATTCTGTCACTTGTTGACAAAATGGATTTTATGGATCCATAATTATTAGATGACTTGCTTAGTATCATGCATCACAGAGATACATTAACACCCCTTTTCACACATGGCTCAAATATTATTTGGCAAAAGTATGTTTTGATCATTTTGAATTTCAAAATGAGCAGTCTCATTCTGAATCATCAATGTCCACTAGGTAAAAGGTGATAATACTTGCTGTGGCTTCAAGAAACCTGCTCTAGCCCATAATAATCAAGACAGGATGCATGTTGAATATATTAAAATATGTGAATATCATGTTGGAAAAGGAGATTTTGATCATCGGCTTTTAACAACCCTGAGAAAGATAGCTTTTAAAAACATGACGGGATAAAAAGACAAGAGGGCCATGATGGCCTTGTATCGCTCCACTGGCTAATAAGTACAAACAATACATACCAACATTAGAATTCTAGGCCAGATGTTGACTTTATGACCCTTGGGTTGGGGCCAATTTTGACACTAGGGATTTAATTTGAACAATTTTGAAAGAGGCCTGCTAGATGATAACACTAAGAAAATATTACAGCTGTATCTCAAGATAAGGAATAAGAAGAACTTGAAAGTTTTCACTATATAAGCCTACGTAAAACCTGTGACTTGTGGGGTGGGGGCCAATGTAGGCCCCAGTACTATAATTGGTAGAGGTCCATTAGATAAATATACATGCAAAATTTGGTAGCCCTAGGTCTTATGGTTAGGAGCGAGCAGATTTTCAAAGTTTTTACCATATAAGCCCATGTAAAAATTGAGACTGCTAGGGCAGGGTCAAATTTACCCCAGGGCTATAATTTGGAAGATCTTAGTAGAGGTGCACTAGATAAAGCTATATACAAATTTGATAGCCCTAGGCCTTATGATTTAGAGCCAGAAGAGTTTCAAAGTTTTCACTATATAAGCCCATGTAAAAATTGTGACTCCTGGGGCAGAGCAAATTTTGACCCCAGGGCTATAATTTGAAGAATCTTGGTAGAGATCTATTAGATGGCACTACATGCCAAATTTGGTAGCCCTAAGCCTGATTTAGAACCAGAAGATCTTTAAAAGTTTTACTATATGAGCCCATGTAAAACTTGGACCCCCGGGGCAGGACCAATTTTGACCCCTGCGCAATAATTTTAAGAAACTTGGTAGGGGCCCAAATTTAAAAGCCCTAGGACATATGGTTTTGGACAGCAAGATTTTTAAAGTTTTCACTATATGAGCCCATGTACAACTTGTGACCCGAGGTGTGGGGCAAATTTTGACCCCAGGGCTATAATTTGAAAAAAATGGTAGAGGCCTATTAGATTAAGCTACATGCCAAATTTGGAAGCCCTTGGTTTTATGGTTTTTGACGAGAAAGATTTTCAGAGATTTTCAAAATTTTTCAGATTTGTTGCCATGGCAACCAGAGTTTTTAAAGGAATCAAATTCTTTCAAGAAATTCTACAGATGACAAGGCAGGATCATTTCTGTGAGGTTTGGTCAAAATTGGACAGGTAGTTTCAGAGATTAAGATGTTTGAAATAAAAGTTAACACACTTGACGATGCATGGATGGATGCATGATAGACACAGGGCCATGACATAAGGTACTACCAGGATTAACTAAAAAACCAAAATTTAAAAAAATAATAAAACAACTCATTTTTCTTTCAAGCCAAAGCATCAAACAAAATGGTAATAACTGCTCACAAAATTTATTATCAAATGGACTTACGGCATCATATTCTTTCAATTTTTCAGCTATTCTTTTCTTCTCCCTGTCATGAAGTATCTTTAAAAACTCCTAAAAAAAAACATTTTGTCTTCACACAACTGAGGACACAGAAAAGAAACTCATAAGTAGAATAGTAACTCAAAATATATTTGCAGCAAACAAATTTTAGTACATCCTTATAAAATATGATAATAAAGATAAATATGAACAAATGGGCCATACTCGGCAAAAGGGAATTTAATGCAAGCAAGTCATCACATAATTATGGATCCATAAAATCCATTTAGTCTAACAAGCAACTGGACATGGAGGTAGAATGGTCCTTTGACATTCAGAAAGTTCACATATAGCAAAAAGTTTTGTCCCAGGTCAGTCAGTCTGCGCAGGCTGATATGGGTTTGCAGATACATGAAGCCCAATTTTCATACAGTATGGCTCAGATATATGTGAAAATACTGTGGTCACAAT
Source organism: Tridacna gigas (assembly GCA_945859785.2). Classification (NCBI taxonomy): domain Eukaryota; kingdom Metazoa; phylum Mollusca; class Bivalvia; order Cardiida; family Cardiidae; genus Tridacna; species Tridacna gigas. The sequence goes on from OX244029.2 coordinate 38,733,107, forward strand.
GAGACTTTGATTGCAATGTAGTCACCAGCTTGATCAACAAGGCCATCTTCAAGTGGTAATGCACTAAGATAAAAGCTAAAAACATACATCATGTGTAGTTCAATACTACCTCAAATGAAATTTTTACATTTCTTTCAAAAGATGACAATTGAAAAACTGGATAAAAATACCTGGCCAAATTTACACACAATCCATGTTTAAACTTTACTTCATTTGATATTACCTCGTCATACTACAGAACAGAAATTCAAAAAGTTTGACTGTTACTAAACATACAAGCAGAACTCTGGCAAAGGAGGGTTTAGTGCATCTAATGCATTATACCAAGCAAGTCATCACATAATTATGGATCCATAAAATTCATTTTGTCTAACAACTGACTGAATCCAATGATAGACTGGTCCTTTGACATTAGAAAATTGACCAATAGCAAAACGTTTTAACCCAGGCCAGCCTGTGCGAATTGCGCAGGCTGACCTTGGTCAATACTTTGTGCAAATGCATTAAACCTCCTTTTCACAGATCATGGTTTATATACTTATGCTGGATGCATGCTTACAGACCTTATACTTAGCAGGATAATCTCTGCTCATTAAGTCATGTACATCCTCACTTTTCAATGCTGTCAAACCTGGAAGAAAAGGAAGTTTTGCTTGACAATTCATAAAACAGAATTTATTCTTAGCAAAAGCATATTCAAGATGAGGCATTAGCTTTAATAGCTAGAAAGACATTTGTCCTGGCTTTACTTTAACTCATTACCTCCCAAGAAAAAAAATGTAGCCCTGGACTTTTAAAGTACTTTTGGAAAACACGGATAATCCACATAATTGAAGGCTTAATATATAAACGGATAGGAGATCAATGTGACAAAAATAGAATTTGCTTATTTTCACAAGTTCTCACCCCACTTTCGATGCATTGTTCTCAAGCGGTTGACCGAAAAGCCATATGAACTGTCAGTAGGAGGTAATGACTAACCTCAATAAGAAATAATCCTTTGCTTCTATAACCCTGAGGGATATAGTTTTTTAAAATAATGTTTTCAAAAGCCCTATTCATCAGAGGCATAAAAAGATGAGAATGTTTCTTAAAGGGTTTAACTCTTTACCAAACAACAAGTCCAAACTGAAAGCATTTGCAGAGGACAAATTAACTGTGATCCAAATGTTGGAATTTACTTTGGAAAGGGTAGAAAACAATGTGGTAAAGGAGAAAATGCTGGTTACCGGCAATTTTCTACTTTTCCCACAATGTTTTCATAAGCCTCTTTCCCGAGGTTGTTAAAACTGGGGATTGTGTGGTAAACGGTTAACAGCTATTTTTCAATTATCTGTTAAATAATTTGTTTCTTACAGAACAGCACTGAAACCATCTTACCTAAATCACTCTGCGTTTCTGTGACTACACCCTTTTCTCTGAGAAAGTCTTTCTCTAGTTTGTCACAGACTCTTCTGAAAATCTCTGTTAAAAAAAAAAAAATACCAGTATTAACCTTAAAGTAACATTAGCTGCCAAAAGTAAACAAAGGGTATTAAATTACCTTTAAATTTAAATCATACCATTTCTAAGTATGCATATTATTGTGGAGATGACAATCTTTTATTGTACAGCCAATCCAATTGTTAGTCGTTGGCAGAGAAATTCATTTCAAAAGTAGCGTAAAAGTTGCCAGGTTACACTATCTTTTGTTTACTTTTAGCATGATTTTCAATTTCATTTTTTCGCCAACGACTAACACTTGGATCCACCACACAATAACACACTGTCACCTTCACAATTTTTTCCATACTGCTGTGAATCCTAATAAATGTCTAAATAGGTTTGCGCTGAATAGTGTTTTAACACTTTACCACACGACCACAAGGTTTAACGACCCTGCGAAGGAAGCCTTTTGAAAACATTGTAGCAAAAGGAGAAAATGCTGGTAATCAGCATTTCCTCCTTTTTCCATAATGTTTTCTACCCTATCAAAGACAAACTTCCTCTTTCGCGCACCATTTGAATTGTTGTCTGCAAATGCTTTCAATTTGGACAAAGTCTACATTTTTGTTGTGTGGTAAAAAGTTAAATACAAAAAAAGAAAATATCTGAGCAATGCTCTGTGAAAAGGAGGTTTAACGCATTTGCAAAAAACAGGTTCCCATGTCAGCTTGCACAGTCTGTGCAGGCTTACATGGGCCGAAACTTTTCGCTATCTTGAAATTTTCTGCATGTCAAGGAAAAGTTTGACCTCATGGTTCAGTCAGTTGTTTGACAAAATGGACCTTATGGATCCATAATTAGGTGATGTCTTGCTTGGTAAAATGCATTACAGATATGTATTAAGCCCCCTTTTGCCACAGCATGGATCATCTGGATGATACAAATCTGACAACTCACCAGGATACTTTCTCTTGAAGGACTTAACATCTAGATAGACCGAGATCTGTTCTTGCAGAATGAACCAGTCAGCATCATTCTCTTGTGGCCACTGATACTCATAAATGTCTGCAGCTGTGATATTGCTAAAAGTGATAAAAAACAGTGATTCATTAACTCTTGTTATTTTATAGATAACTTTTCTTTAAGTCTAACATGACCAAATCAGAAAAGAAAAACGAAAAATCACTCACAACAGTTTCTTTTTCTGTCACAATGTCGCCACATGCATAATACCAATCCCCATTCTACAATGACATTTTCAAAGTTGTCTTCCATACATTGATTTCAGGAGGGAATAAGATGAAAAGCATGCTACCAATACTCATACCCTAGTTCTTGTTAACAGACAAGAACATTTTAACATGCTGCAATGTAGCAACAACAGCATGCATTCTAAAATCAATGACATGATTGAATAAGTACAAATGCTAACTGAAAAACTTAGTCTGATAATTGCAAAAACAAATCAAGTCTACCAAACAACAAAATTAGACTTATCCAAATTGATAGCATTTGCAGATGACAATTCAAGTGTGACTCAAATGATGAAATTTGTCTTTGAAAGGGTAGAAAACATTGAGGGAACAAAAGAAAATGCTGGTTACCAGCTTTTTCTCCTTTTCTCACAATGTTTTCAAAGGCGTCTTCCTCAGGGTCGTTAAAACTTGGGATTGTGTGGTAAAGGGCTAATCCTTTAAGAACTAGAAAAGAACAAATTTCTGCTTGAACTTACTGCCCATGTTCTTTAGAATCTTCAGCTGCTATCTGCAGTGTGCCCCTTCTCAACCTTTTTGATGTAGGTGTTGCCTCTGACATTGTGTCAGCATTGACACTACCTGGGGTATCAGGCTGAACGAATGTCACATTACTGGGTGGATTCATATTTGCAGATTCATCAAATACTGGTTGATGACCAGAAAATGTAGGGACAGAATTCCCATCATCTGGTATACTTAGATTTGAACTTTCATCCACTTGATAGCTTAGAACAGAGTTATCACCAATGTTACTGCTTACTACTGATGCATTTTCTGGAATACTCATGTTAGAATTTTCATCACCAAGTAGACCTGTTTCAGTCACATCCATTGTTTCTTCTTTGTTTTCTGGCATTTTATACCAACTGGAATTGGAAGTTTCTTCTGAACTTATCTGATTTAACTTCTTAAACTCTTCATTTACTTTTATTTCAGTTCTTTCAGGAACCTTGGCATCATTTGACAGACTTTCGTTGTCACTGATAGCTTGGTCAGTCTGAGGTTGACTTGCTAACTGTTCTAATTCACTGTTGTCAGTCTCTTTCTCTAGTTGAAATGAACTTTCATGAGGCAGAGAAGTCTCATGGGGAACAGGCAAAGGAGAGCTTTCATGTGGCAGAGGAGGCCCTTTTTGAGGAGGAAGAGAACTTTCATGTGGTGGACTAGTAGTCTCATGAGGAAGAGGAAAAGGAGAGCTTTCATGTGGCACGGGAGGCTCTTTTTGTGGAGGAAGAGAACTTTCATGTGCTGGAGTAGTAGTCTCATGAGGAAGAGGAAAAGGAGAGCTTTCATTTGGCACAGGAGGCTCTTTTTGTGCAGGAGGAGAACTTTCAGATGCTGGAGTTGCAGTCTCATGAGGAAGAGGAAAAGGAGAGTTTTCGTTTGGTGTAGGAGGCTCTTTTTGAGAAGGAAGGGAACTTTCACATGCTGGAGTTGTAGTCTCATGAGGAAGAGGAAAAGGACGGCTTTCATGTGGCGCAGGAGGCTCTTTTTGAGGAGGAAGAGAACTTTCACATGTTGGAGTAGTAGTCTCATGAGGAAGAGGAAAAGGAGAGCTTTCATGTGTCGCAGGAGGCTCTTTTTGAGGAGGAGGAGAACTTTCACGTGGTGGAAAAGTAGAAGTTTCTTGTAGCACAGGAGAACTTTCATGCAACACAGAGGTTCCATAATGCGGAGAATTACTTTCAAAAGGCAGTTGAAGACTTTCAACATTTGACTGAAGAGTCTCGCTTATTGTGGGTTTCTCTTCTGAAGTTCCTGCTGTTGTAACTTGTTCCTCTGTCACCTGCTCCTTCTCCTCAGTAACATTCTCTTCTAATGGCATACATTTTGTAACTTGTTCCTCTGGTAAATCTTTCTTTTCTCCAACAACATCCTCTTCTAAAGTCTTTACAGGCTCTTCTGAAACAACAGTTCTTTCAGTCTCCATTGAGTCTTGTTGATTACTTTGTTCGTGATATTCTGTTAATGTTCCCATTGCCTGAGATTCTGTTAACATTTCCTTTGCCATCCCAGCATCAGTGTCCATCTCTTGTTCTTTTTCCATTGTTTCTTCTTCTGTTTCATTCACAGAATTGTCAACCACAGGTGTGTTATTTTCATCATAAACAGCATTGTCAGTGCTTTGTTCAGAAGGCTCATTTGTTATCATTTCAGTTGTTTCACCACTGTCTGCAGGTTTTAAACTGTCTGTTGCTTCAGTCACTGGATCATCCTCCATCTTCAACAGTTGTAAAATGCCAGTGGGTTACTCGTTACTAAAGATCTGAAATTGAAGAGGCACATTAATGATGAACTCTAATTGTTAAAATGAACCAATGACTTTTCTTACACTAAATACAGTATCACTAAAAATTACCTAAGTTCTGTATAGTAGTTAAAAAATTGTACCAATCAACCTTTGTTGCCAAACTTATGACAAAGGTCAAAACAGCGAGAAAGGTAGGTTCACAAAGACAGATGAAGAATGACAAAGTAACCTTGGCACCACAACAACCCTTTTTTTTTTTACTGGAAAACCAAAAAGGAAAAACTTATCTTTTGTAACTTTTTTCTGATTACTTGTTCTTTTAAAATTCACTTTATCTTTTTTTTGTGCATTTTAACAGAAATATTGGAGCCACTGCAAACATCAAGAGCTTTTTTGATATGTGACAGTTTTTTTTTTTTTTTTTTTTAAATTTTGTGACAAGCCATCTGTCTGGTATCGAGAGCTTCTCTTGATGTTAAAATCTGTAAATGTTTGACAGGAAGCCCATTAACACTTTACCACACAAGGCTGTCATTTAACAACCCTGAGAGAAAAGCTTTTGAAAACATTTTGGGAATAGGAGAAATCGCTGGCAACCAGCATTTTCCCTTTTCCCGCAATGTTTTCTAGCCATCCCAAAACAAATTTCAATTTTTGTTTGAGTCAACCTTTATATTGTCAGCTGCGAATGCTTTTAATATGGACTAGTCTAAAATTTTGTCATTTTGTAAAGAGTTAACAGAACGTGCAATTAAATATCGCCAGCATAAAAGATTCACGAAGATATGAGAATTCACGGAGTAATGGGGATCGACTAAGAGTCTTTAGTTTACGTGCTTTTTGACCTTTCCCCTCCATGCAACAATGGTTCTTCAGATAGAAATTACTGGCTAAAATTGTGTGTAAGCCATGCGACCGCTTTCAATGCACAAATCAATCAAAAATGCAAAACGAACCTAAAATTTTACACTTTGTCTGCAACGATATATGGAGATATACTGTATTTCAGAAAGTTTTAATATGCATACTGCGGAGCAAATACAAACCTTTGACAAAGACCTATGTGAATATATTGAAAAAATGGCAGAGATTTGTGTTTAAGTGTGACTTTAATGTGCATCTGTGGAGCTGTTTTATCAACAAAGCCGGCAGACGCTAGTTGATTATCGCCTCCGCCAGTGAAGAGCTAAACAGTAACAACAGTTATTAGGCGGGTCCTATTTCGCTGTCCGGGAAAATAAATGGCACAACTTGTGAACCGATTCTTGTCGACACCAAAGATATACTGAGTGGAAGAAGATTAGACCCAAACAAGATTCAGCCCAATGCAAAAAGTGGAGAAGACACCAAGAATATTCGGCCGACATTGGAGAAGATTCGGCCCAAATAAGAAGAAACTTCGTCCCCCAACTTTAGATTATGTTCATCATAGATTGTTGGTCACATTGCTCTTTTCACTCATTGAATATTTCTTTCCACTTACATTCAAAAGATCTTTGAACGATACATTGAAACCGCCAAATTTCATTGTTTGAAAGTAACCATGTCTTTCAAAGACTTATGGTTGTTTTGACTGATTTCAAACATAATACCTACAATGGCACATTAAGTTTCACTTACTGTATTGCCTTACATCGACGTCTAACTTGGGCTTTGGCTCATCCAAGACGGCACCAGAGTATCTTTTCGTTGACAAATCATGCTCGAATCAGGCTCGAATTCTCAGGCGGCCATTGGTGCGTATTATGTCAAAATGAAAGAATGGCGAGGAAGGTTGTCGCTTTTCCATTACATTGCCCGTGTTTTGATATGTTTGAAAATCGATAAATACATGTAAAGTACGAGAAAAAGAGGAGACAAAAATCAGAAAAATATGTAACCATTGGATAGGCATATTTTCACGGCTCGTTATCGACATAACGTTATCTCTTGCATGGTATAGATGCTCTATAAATCTTTTGCATAAAATGTCATTATAGACTCTTTTGTGTAAAATGCCCCTATAAAGGTAACTGAACGCGCATTTAAAGCTTCTGTTTGCTTGAAGTTTTATGACGCTTTCATCAGCAAATCACTCATCACATTAGCTAACTAATAAAAATTTCCCTCAATGGTTTTATTATTATGAAGCTGGAGCCACACAGTCTTAGGACATTCCAATAGAAATCAGTGCTGCTGGCGGGGATCGCACCAAGAACCTTTCCATTGCATATCAACCACTTTAACCATTGAGTATTGCAGGTCCCTTCATGTTTTTGTGAACAGTTCATAGTATAGTAACTTTAGTACATGTATTTACTAGCGGCGATCCCGTGGATCGACGACCCTTACTTTAAAGAAAAATTTTAGAAACATTCACGAGCTGAAAAGGAGAACATGCTGGTTACTTTCAATATTTTATGAACTATTAGACTAAACCGTTAAAGTTGCCAACCTCGTGAAGACGAAGTCATTGTAAATTCACGGCCGTTTTGCTCGGAAAAGTAAACAAAATGTCGAGAAGATGAGGATCCAAAATCAGACTAAAATATGTGAGCTTTATATAAGATCAAGTTCCCCAGTCTACACCGTCGCTTAACATTTTTTTTTTTTTTTTTTCCACATCATATAGGCCTAGTCATCGAAGTGAACAGTAGAAATCAAGCATCGCTTTCTCCATACATTTTTATATACATTTCAGCTCTGTAATATCATACAAATATGGAGATAAAGATAAGCCAAGGTCATATTAGGGGTGAATTTGGTCTTGTTTTGTACAAGGGCAACTTTCTACTTTATAGTCTTTTGTCCCGATTAAAAAATGTTATGTTACCTGATTATAGTCGGCATCTTTGCTGTCACTAATAGCTTCGTTATACAAGGTACGTATTTCTTCCAATGTGTATGTTCATCCTTCTAGAAAAGGTTTTGGTTGACGGATGTATTACAGAAACAGATATGAAAAGAAAGGCAACTATTTCCAAGGAAGCAGAGAAAACAAAACCAAAGGGGGGGGGGGGAAAAAAACTATTGATTCGATCTTTGGCACCAAGAAATCTGGAGTGAAATACTGTCAGAGAAGACGAAGGGGACAAAAAGAAAAGCAGAGGAAGAGATGAAAAATCCTATCAGAAATCATTCATTCCTCTCTCTCTCTCTCTCTCTCTACTCTTCAAAATTTTGGCGATGGTTACAGAAGCGAAATAATCGGGTAGCATTGACCTCCTCTGGACAAAAGATGGCACATTGGATTGATTTGCCCTTTTTACATAAACAGTGTACTTTTTCGTTCGTTGCCTTACCATTTATCCGAGAAACGATTGAATAAAAGGAGACACCCCTTTGCGCTGTTCGAGAAAGTTGCAGAGTTTGACATATGGCGTGCAACACATGAAAATGGGCCTTCGGACGTATGCGTAAAAGTGTGTCGTCCCAGATCAGCCTGTGCAGTCTATGACTAATCTGAGAAGACACTTCCCGTTTTTGTGCGATTTTCTATCTCACGAAAGTCTACTGTATGAAAAAAATCTTATGTAGTCGTAAAGTGCTGTCTCGGATTAGCCTGCGCGGACTGCGCAGACTAATCCGGGACAATACTTTACGCAATCGTCCGAAGGCACCTTTTCGTCGGTTGCACGCCAGTCATGTACTTTGTTTTGCATAGTTACATGAGCCATGCTCTGACAAAAGGGGGCTTTATGCATCTCCGAGATCCATTATACCATGCAAGTCATCACATAACTATGAATCCACAAAATGCATTCAGTCTAGCAATCGACTGGATCGGGAGAGAGAATGATCCTATAGCACGCAGAAAATTTACAAATAGCAAAAACTTTCGACTCATGTCAGCCTACGCGGACAGCACAGGCTGACATTGGTCGATAGTTTTTTTCAGAGGCATGATGCCACCTTTTCACAGAGCATGGCTCATGTATGTAAGCTCTTCTAGACAATTGCTCATAAATGCACACACATTCTCTTTGAATTTGAAAACTGCACTTTACTTTATAAAAATAACCATATGGTACATGTTTAACCCTTAACCTGCTAAATAAGTTAAATGAAACTTTCCAGCCGATAGTAAAAGCCCGAAATGTTGCTATTTCAATCTTACGTTTTGGAGAAAAATATCTCCTTATCGGACAGTGTAGATCCAAGATCAGGCTGCACGTTCTGTGCAGTCTGATCTTGATCTACACTGCCCGCAAAAGGTCATTGAGTAGCCCTTAGCAGCCTAAGGGTTAAAAGAAAACTGTTTTCCAACAAAGTACCTTTTATGAAATTCTTCGAGTCTTATAGATGACTGATTGAAAAATGACGAGTTTTGTATATGGGATTGAAAAATAAAAAAACGTTTTAGCTATTGTGTCTACATAATGCTTCACATGTCATAATGAATGTCCAACAGATCGATCGTATAATCAGCAAGATTTAGTACATACGAGTCATGCTCTAGCAAAAGGAGGTTTAGTGCATCTCCGTGATGCATTATACTACGCAGGTCATCATACGATCATGGATCCATAGAATCCCTCTTGTCTTACAACCGACTGAATCCTGAGGTAGAGTGGTCCTTGAAGATGCAGAAAATTGATCCATAGCAAAATGTTTGGACCCATGTCAACGTACGCAGACTGCAGAGGCTGACATGAGTTGATTTTTTTTCTTGCAGATTCATTAGGTCCCCTCCTTTTCACAGAGCACTGCTCTTATATATTTCAGAGAGAAGAGATGCACATTTTGGAACCTTTGACCCAAACACTCTGTACCAGCAAATGGTGGCCCAGGCACAATCTTACATGAAGCAACAGCAACAACAACTAGAGCAAAGCAGCAGTTCTTCACCCTCGAGCAACAGTCATAGTGCCAGCAGCAGTAGCTCTGAAAGTGGTAGTAGTACTGGTAACAGTAGCACAAGCGGTGCAGGTTCATTCAATCCCAATGCATTGTATCAACAAATGGTGCAACAATCACAACAGCACATGAATGCGAACAAGCCTGACAGTTCCTCTTCAAGCAGTAGTAGTACTGGTATCAGTGGTTCAAACAGTGCAGGTTCATTTGATGCCAATGCATTGTATCAACAAATGGCACAACAATCACAACAGTACATGAATGCGAACAAGCCTGACAGTTCCTCTTCAAGTAGTGGTAGCACTGGCGTTAGTGGCTCAAGCAGTGCAGGTTCGTTTGATGCCAATGCATTGTATCAACAAATGCTGCAACAATCACAACAGTACATGAATGCGAACAAACCTAACAGTTCCTCTTCAAGTAGTGGTAGCACTGGTATCAGTGGCTCAAGCAGTTTAGGTTCATTTGATGCCAATGCATTGTATCAACAAATGCTGCAACAATCACAACAGTACATGAATGCTAACAAACCTAACAGTTCCTCTATAAGTAGTGATAGCACTGGTATCAGTGGCTCAAGCAGTGCAGGTTCATTTGATGCCAATGCATTGTATCAACAAATGTTGCAACAGTCACAACAGTACATGAATGCGAACAAACCCGACAGTTCAACTTCAAGTTCTTCCGGCGGTACATTGTCTCCTTCTTCTGAAAGTATTTCCGGATCTGGTAGTTTGTTGGCTGGTAGTTCGTCTGCTGGAAGCTCGTCTGTTGGGAGCTCGCCAGCATCCGCTTTTGCTGCACCTGCTGTCGGTTAAGACTGTCATTTCAAACAGTTTCTGCCCACTTACAGCTTGTTTTGTGAGTTTTGTTTAGCAATGACAAGCTTTTCTTACCTCGAATGTACTCGTGAATATTATCTATTTAATAAATAATATCGGAGGAAGCTATTTCTGTGGACAGTTTTGCATTTGGTTTACTATTAATAATTGCAAAAAAGAACTTTCACAAGAAGAATCCAGAATCGGCTTATTTTTTTCCCCGATGGCTGATGGAAGTCGTTGCGATACTATTGGGGTTTAGTCCTCTCTCAAGACTGGATATAGGTTCAGCTCTGTTTATGTTAGAAAGCAACCAGTCGCTTGCACAGATTGTTGTGCTTAGTACTGGTAACTCAAAACCAGGATGGATTTGTAATCGAAGTTCTTGTAGGTATACAATTACAATCTGCGACACAGTTCTCATAACTGCGACATTGATATGGAAAACCCAAAAAAGTGTTCTACGGCAAAGCACTGCAAAGCCCAATGCTGTCACTGATGAAACCAGGAAAGACCCCAAAACTAACTCTTCGTGATATGACTGAAATAATGGCGTATACGCCCATTCAGCCTAAACACCAGAGCTTCCTTTCGCTGAACTGCGTACGTATGAAACTTGCGTACCAAGTTTGGTTAAGCAAGCATCAAGTCTGAAAACAAGTTTCACTAAAATGCATATAACTTTACGATTTGAGTAAATATATGTTAAACTTTACGCCAGCTCACACCTTTGGGTGAAGCATGGAACGCATGGTTGTATACAATTCCAAATGATTTGCGTAAATCTACGCAGTTTCGTGAACGCAGCCCCGAGATGCATAAAATGGTGCACTAGCCATCGTAAAGTGACTAAAAATACTGTTAAACACGATACAAACATTACAGAACTGGATATCACATGGACAACCTTATTTAGCTTAGCTGAATACGCTAACTTTTTAACCTACGAGGGCTGTCCATTAAGTATGTAGACTTTTGCCATATCTCACCTATCTATCAACCGTTTAATATCAAAATTTGACGACATATTATTGGATGTATCATTGATACATGCTATGAATTTCGCTAAAATACGATGACAGAGTAAAAATTTACAAAGGATTTAAAAACACCACTAACTGCAACCCGGCGCACGACGTAAGACCACTTTAACGTCGCTTTGGCAAGTCATCTTATACCTTTTCCATGTATAAAAATATTAGTGTTTTTCCATCGTTCGCACAATCTTTCTTTTATCTATAAAATAAATGTATGGTTGTCTTTGTATGAAAGAAACCGAGTCATTCAGTTTTATTATAATGCACCAAAATCCTCACCTCCGATGCAGGCAAGAGTGTCTAAGGCTGGCGGGAAATATGTTTGTGGTCTTGAGAAACGCTGAGGCATGCTGCTAGTGCATATAGAACCAGAAGGATAGGCAGTTGATTCTTCATAATCAGCAAGGTAGAGAGATAAAATGCACTTACATCCAAATTTGAGACAGCTTCCCTTACCAGAGCATGTCACCTGTTTCAAATCTTGATCACTTCCGCGTAGATTAAGTTGCATCCAAAGGGCGGGGATTCTGACATTGCGCAAGATGTAATGACGCAGAAATACTGCAGATTTTGTCTTCCCTTCCATTATAATTTCTACATTGACACGCTCAATAAATGTATTGCCCCTTACAGAAAATCTATACACATTGGTGGTAACTGCGTGGAAAAACCAGTGACTTTTCAAAGCGACGTCAAAGTGGCCTTACGTCGTGCGCCGGGTATCAGTTAGTGGTGTTTTTCAATCCTTTGTAACCTTTCACTGGATCATTGTATTTTGATGAAATTTGTAGCATGTCTCAATAACACATCAAAAAATATGTTAACAAATTTTGGTACTAAAATGTTTATAAATAGTCGAGTTATGGGAAAATTCTACATACTTAACGGACAGACCTCGTGCTTCTTGGTATTAAATTATCGTATTAATAGACAGTAAATTGCCATTGGTATAATTTATCTATTTGTTGTGCGGGCTCCTGCATTATTTGCGGGCAAATTAATGACAACAATATGCATACGTTGCTATCGCCAATCGAGACCGTTGGGCGCTTATATAAACTCGTACTATATTAAATGGATAGTCCTTTTCCTGTACTAATTAGTGATTTAATGTTCTTATCTTTACTCTGTAACCAATAACTGTATGTCTACATGTACGAGTATTTAAAGACGTCGTTTTTAGCAGCAGCTGCCGCTTTTTCGACGATGAGTTGTATTAACATGTGACCTTGAAAAATGTATCTGTTTGGGCCATACTGTGTAAAACGGGGGCTTAATCCATCTTAATGCATCTGCGAAAAGTATCGAACCAGGTCAGCCTGCGCAGTTCGTGCAGGCTGACCTGGACCGGAACTTATCGCTATTGGTCAATTTTCTGCAGGCAAAAGGGCCAGTCTACCTCATGATTTAGTCGGTTGTTAGACAAAATGGATTTTATGGTTCCATAAATATTCGATGATGTTCTTGATGTCATGGATCACGGAGATGTATTAACCCCCCTTTTGCCAGAGCATGGCTCATTTGTATTTCACTTTTCAACAATATGCAAAACATTGACGAAAAGAGGCAACTGGTGCTGAGGTTAGTTTTCATTATTTCTTTTCATATTGAACCACAACAGATTTTCAATATTCATATTCTATACACGTATTCTGTACACGTAGATTTTACACCGTCTTTTTTTTTTTAAGATATTTTTTGCCTGACATTGCACACACTGCTTATTCAAAAAGCATAAACTTTGACCCCTTTAAGCATAAACATTGACCCCATTATTTTTTTCTTTGACGTTTTTTTGCCAATTAATCCATCTTTCTCCAAAATTTGGCTGCTTCCATGGGTTTTCAGTAAGAACCAGTTCAAAAATTTTAAAGGCGGTAATAGTATATATTATGTTCCTCGTTAAGGGTACTACTTTGCATGACATACAATATAGTCTTATCTTGGAAATCCACTACAATCTTTCGAGGGCTGATCGTTAAGTTGTGAGCCTTGTATTGAAGGAGTCCTTTTTCAGCGCAACTATTCGCTGACTATCTAAGGCTGTGTACCCCAAGACCAGTGTCATTTGGTTAGTTTGTGTCGAAGAGGCAGCGCTCTAAAGTAAACAAGGCAAGTGACGTTTGCAAAATGGACAAAACCGCCGAAAGAGCAGTGATTCAATATTTGCATAAGAAATGTCTAGCACCTAAAGATATCCATACTGATATGGTAGTAGCACTAGGGAATGATGAAGGTGAATGACGGAAATTAAGCGTGGCAGGCAGAGCATCGAGGATGACGCCCTTCCTGGAAGGTCTGTCACTGTTGCAATCTCAGAAACGATCAATAAAGTCAATGATACAGAGGAATGTATAGCAAGTATATTTGGGATTTCACAAGAAAGAGTGCATTTCAATATAACGGAAGATCATGCAATGAGAAAGCTCTCAGCGCGTTGGGTACCAACTGAGACTTCAGACAGTTGACTAGAAGCACACCAGGCGCGTCTGGTGGCGTGCTAATCTATACCTTTTCGAGGCAGATCCTGCTAACTTTCTGCAGAGATTTGCGACTATGGATGAAACTTGGGTCCATCGTTTCACCCCAGACGCCATATAAAGGTCTAACAATGGAAGCACCCAGGTTCACCCCAAAAAGACTGTTCCATCGGCTTGAAAAGTTTGGGATGCCGATGGTATTCTGATGGTAGATAATCTGCAAAAGGGACAAACAATCAATGGCACATATTATGCCACTCCTCACAATTCGGTCGATTCCAAATCTACATCCAAGCTCGTCCGTATGAAAGAGGTTTCCATTTTCAACTACCATTCACATGATCATAAACATGGCGGCGTCCATGTATATCGCTTAGCAACGACATGAATATAAACCACGTTGAAGTTATTCACATCGATAGATCTGTCGGTGAAAGCTCTATTCGGTATACCTCGGGTGATCCGGTGATCAAATCCCTCGGCTTGATATGCACCTACACGGTACATTTCGTACGTCGCCGGCGGCACACTGCTTTACCGTTATTGAAATTGTAAGGCTCCTCTTAAAAAAGAAAGCATGAGCCACAATTTTCTATCGATACTTCAGTCGGCAAACAGTTTGTACATTCAGTTTTTAGCGTAGTTTATCAATCCCGTTGGGAGCTTTCATCGACAGATCAATAGATGTGAATAACTTCACCGTGGTTGTTCATGTCGTTGCTAAGCGATTTGCAGGGGCGCCGCCATGTTTAGTATCATGTGATTGGTAGTTCAAAATGGAAGCCTCCTCTATACGGACGAGGTTAGATGTAGGTATGGAATCGGCCGAGTTGTGACGAGTGTGAAAGCTCCAAACGAAATTGATAAACCGCGCTAAATAGTGAATGTACAAAGTGTTTGCCGATGGAAATATTCTTAGAAATATATCGATAGAAAATTGTGGCTCATGCTTTCTTTTTTAAGATGAGCCTTATAATTTTAATAACGGTAAAATGGTGTACTTCCGGCGAAGAAATGAACCGTGTAGGTGCATATCAAGCTACGTGATACAGCCGAGGGAATTGATCACCGGATCACCCGAGGGTTGCCGACTGATATTATGCATCACTTCTTAGGCAGTTAAGAGAAAATATTAAATCCAAATGCCGGGGGAAAACTCAGTAAAGGTGTGTTGTTCCACCAGGACATTTTTCACAAGTCTGTAATTTCCACTGCAGCTATCAACGACTGTGGCTTTAAATTGGTTGAGCATCCGCCTTGCTCGCATGATCTCGCTCCATCAGACTTTTCATCTATTTCTAAAATTGAGAAAGGCCATTTCCGGTACACCCTTTCAGTCAGGTGATGACGTCACACATGTAGTGGAAGACCTTATGAACGGTCATGGCACTGAGGTCCTTTAACATTGCTGGTAAGTGTATAGATACTCCTATGGGATTATGTTGAGAAAAAAAATGCACTATGTCCGCTGTCAGTCAAACCTTTATGTAAAAGGTTCGCAATTTATCAACCAGTTCTCGTATTTTGGATCTCCCCTGGCCAACAAGTACAGATTTTATTTGAAAAAATAATATTTCACAGCATTTCACTGAGGAAAATATAAAACACATCCTGCCAAAGTTATGCTTACCAATTCACGTAGGAGCCGGCTGATCTTGGTCATAGCTCTCCTGAAATACAGCTATTTTCACGCGTGGCAATGTTCGGGTAAAACAATTACCAAACAATCCCGGCTTTTGACGACACTGGTGGTCAGGACTTTTGAAAACTTGTGAGAAAAGGAGAAAATGCTGGTTATCAGCATTTTTTTCCTGTGCCCTCTGTTTTCGACCCTTTCCAAGACACATGCCTTCATTTGAGATGTCATCATTTTTCGTCTCCAAATGCTTTCGATTTGGACAAGTCTCGATTTCTTTTTTTTCATCTAGTAAAGAAGTTACTAGATAACAAAATTTTAGCCTAGTTCAAATTGGAAATATTTGCAGCCGAAAAATCAAATGTAACTCATGACATGAAAACTATCTTTCATAGGGCAGAAAACGTTGTGGGAAAAAGAGAAAATGCTGGTTACCAGCACTTTATCATTTTTTTTCCACAATGTTTTCAAAAGCCTTCTTTCTCAGGATCGTTAAAAGTCGGAATTGTACGGTAAACGGTTGAGGACCCTTTTCATTTACTAAGCAATGTTGGGGATAAGTGATTACCGGACAGGCTATCATGACTCGCTGAAAGCCATTACAAACTGAACTGCAAGAAAATGGAGGACGTGAATGAAAGGAAACATCCCTGTTCATTGGTACAGAAATGAATGGAAAATTGGCGAAAGTAACATGGCGGAAAGAAGGTTAATCGCTTTTTACAGGCAACTGCTCCTTTTTCAGCAATGTTTTCCTAAGCTGTGAGCAACAAGAGCGTAAAAAGGTCCTCTTCATTCTGGTAAGGCATAGTTAAAGGGTCAGGCAACTTTTACATAACACTTGGCCTGTGTTATCTGTTGACCTTAGTTGAGACTTTCTCAAAAGAAGAATCATTTCTGGTGAAAGGAATGCGTCAACCAGCCATAATACTGGCTAATTTTGAATGAATGAATGAATGAATGAATGAAAAATTCCTGCACTCGCCTAAAAAACAAAACTACTATTTCCTTTGATCAGATTTTTCTAACTGTTCCCGACCTAACGTTTTGGAAAAAAGTTGGATGACAAGACATATAGTTAAAGCTTAGGGTTACCAAGCTCATTTTGGACAAATTCATGGGCTTTGGAATTGCTCTCGTGAAGGCCATGCCGCGGCAATTTGTAATTGTGTATTTTGTTCAGTCCGATCTTGATCTTCAACATTACTATAAACCTTTTCCTCCTAAATTCAAAGGATTCAATTCTTTGACAGGAAGGTTTATGAAGGAGGGTGGGGGGAACATTATGTCTGATGTTATAACTATTACAGGAGTGCATAAAAGAGGAATGAACAAAAACCAACGCCAAATGGTTACATTTTTAGCCATATTTTTTATTCCAGTAATTTAAAACCAGAATTCTTATAGATATAGATTTATACTTGAGTCATGTTCTGTAAAAACGGGGTTTAATGCATCTGCAAACAGTATTGACACATGCCCGCACAGGCTGACATAGGTCGAAACTTTTTGCTACTTCTCAATTTCCTGTATGTCCATGGACCATTCTACTTCATTATTCAGTCGGTAGTTAGACAAAATGGATTTCAAGGATCCAAAATAATGTCATGACTTCCTTGGTATAATCAATCATGGAGACGCATTTCCCCCCTTTTCCAAGAGCACCGCTCCTATGATATTACAATAATAAATATACATGTAATTATTGATTTGGCATTCATCATAATTTAAGATCTCCATGCTTTGAACATGGCAACTGAATATTGCTTTGCGTATTGAACCCATTTTCACCTACAAATGGCTGTTTTCGATCTTCAAAAAGACTACTCTTAAAAGATGACGTGGCAAAAAGAGAAATTGCTTTTCTCCTTTTGTTACCCTATTTTCACATGTATTAAACATTATTTTATGAAACTTTTTGAAAATATTTCAAAAATTATCTGCTGCATTTCATTTTTCACCTGTTCGAATGAATCTATGATTTGATTACCAAATAATCAGGAGTTTGAACGATCTATGTGAAAAAGGCTTTTGAAAGCTTGTGGGGAAAAGGTGAAAATGCTGGTCTTCAGCATTTTCTCTTTTTCAATGCTATCTACAATATATTCTTTCAGAGACTAAAGTCTATCATTTAGGCTCTATTCAATATTTTTTCAACAAATGCTTGCAAAATGGACAAGTCTAGAATGTTGTTGTTTGGTAAACAGTTAATCTGTAACCCTGTGTCACAACACAGTGGTCCCCGTGTGTTCTGTGAGCTGTTGCCGCCAATACTCCCAAATCAGTAGAGCCCCACTGACATGTACATTCAGTGACCTTACGACCCCTTGTTGAGGAATCTCTACACACACATCCAGTAGGCTTATCAGGTCTACAGGTATGCCTTCCTTCTCGTTCCTAGAAAATATTTAGAATAAGAATATTACTAAAGTTTTCCCATTTGCATTCTTCCTTTAAATCCTTTTTTGTATTAGTTCATATTATTTGTTTGTATGGTGTTTAACACCATTTTCATCATTATTTCAATTATATGGTGTCAGACAGTGTACTACTTATCCATGCTTTTCCTGGAGTTTCTCTCACCAGTACTTCACACAGTACTCTTCCCAAGCCACTGGCTGCTTTCCTTTCCATCGTGGAAAAAGTTATCAGCAGTGAAAGATGAAAAATCCTTTTGAAATGACTGTCATCAAACCTCAAAAAAGAAATTTACAAAGCTAATGGACTCAAAACAGTGTTTGGTCTCAAGTCCTGTATTCTACCGACTGCCCTACTGGGACTCACATTCATTGATACAGTCCAAATTTAAACACGAGCACTGCCTGCAAACATGCAAGAATGCTTGGCTGCATTCACTTTTTAAGATTGATTGATTGTATGGTGTTCAACACCATTTTCAACATTATTGAGTCCTATCGCAGCGGCCAGTGCACCTATCCATGCTTTCCTGGAATTTCTTTTACCAGTACTCCTCACAATATTCTTTCCAAGCCACTGGCTGCTTTCCCACATAACCATCATAGAAACAATGGTCAGCTGTGAGAGAGGAAAGAATCCTGTCGCACTGACTATCATCAATCCTCGGAAAGAAGTTGGCCAAGCCGGGCATAGAACCAGGGGCCCCTGTTCTCAAGTCCTGTATGTTACCGACTGAGCCACAGGGCTTGGCTTGCTTTTTCAGTGAAACTCCAGGCGTCAATAATCAGCTGGAGTTGCTTTTTCTGTGCAAATTCCAAGTTGACCAAGAAGCATTACTGTATCAAAATAACTGAGGGTACCTACCCTTCTGGTATAGGTTCCCTTTTTAATAGTTAACCCTTTACCGCACAATGATGCCTTTTAATGACCCTGAGAAAGAAGCCTTTTGAAAACATTGTGGGAAAAGGAGAAAATGCTGGTAACCAGCATTTTCTCCTTTTCCCACAACGTTTTCTACCTTATCAAAGAAAAATTTCACCATTTCAGCCACACTGAAATTGTTGTCTGCAAATGCTTTCAATTTGGACAAAGCTAAAATTTTGTCGTCTGCTAAAGGGTTAACAACTAGCCCAAGTCTGACATATATATCTTCAGTAACAGCAGAGATATCAGAAAACGACAAAGATTTCACACAACCACAACCTAGATGATGACACAGCAATACAACAATACCTTGACCAAGCTAAAAATACATTACATGTAATAAACTTCATTCTTTTTCTTCTTTTGTTTTGCTAGCATTTATCACTTGATCTTTTCAACTGTGAGTTTGACCCCCTACTGGGTCTGAACCCTTTTTGGCCCACTGATGAATCTGGGCAGCACTTTGTGAAAAGGGGGGTTAAAAGTATCTGCAAAAAGTATTGACCCATGTCAGCCTGCCCAGTCCATGTGGACTGTGCAGGCCGACTGATACTGTTGCTTTGTGTAAATTTCCTTCATGTTCAAGGTCCATTCTAACTCATGATTCAGTCGGTTGTTAGACTAAATGAATTTTATGTATCCATAAATACGTAATGATTTGCTTGGTGTAAATGGACAACAAAGATATATTAAACCCCCTTTTTAGAGAGCATGGCTTATTAATAATTGTGACAAGTTTCATTACTGTCTCTCACCACAGAACATTGTTTCAATATTCTCGCTACGAGAATGCAGTCAGTGGCTTGAAAAAAGTGTTGTGTCTACTGTTGGTGAAAAAACTTAATGGAAAGCATGGATATATGCCTAGGCAACTTGTTTGGTGTATTGTTTGGGGGTCCCTTTTTGAAAACATGGTGGAAAAAAATAGTTGCATATGGTAAGAAATTTCCAACTGCCACGAGGCTTTTACATGTACATTTATTCCTCTATCAAACCTTAACCCTTTACCACATGACAAAAGTTTAGGCTTGTCCAAACTAAATGCATATGCAGATGACAGGTTAAATGTGGCTCAAATCATTGAAGTTGTCTGTGATAGGAATAGAAAACATTGTGGGAAAGCTAGTAATCAGAATTTTCTCCTTTTCCCACTATGTCATCAAAGGTCTTCTATCTCAAGGTCGTTAAAAGTTGGGATTGTTTCGTAAAGTGTTTAAGTGATACTGATTATCCATATCTTATAAGAATGTTTTCAATGTCATCTGTTTAAATTTTATTTGCAGAGATGATTGGCTAAAAAGAACACAGTCTACATACCCCAAAAGCAGCAGTGTCTTCTGAGGAAACCTGTATTCAGTTAGACATACACTGTTTGCTGTTTGTTCCGCACCAACTAAACAATAACCTTCCTGTCTCTTCTGCTGTAAGTAGTCTGCTAGCTTACTCTCATGAACCTAAAATAGAAACAAAATGAGCCATGCTCTGGCAAAAGGAGGTTTAATGCATCTCCGTGATTCATTATACCAAGAAAGTCATCACATAACCAGAGCTCCAGATAGAGGGATTGATTTTGATTTTAAAATAGAAAATATTAATAACTCTCCACTAAACCCTATGTTATGGATGCTCATTAGAATCGTCTCAACAAGATGGTTCTAATGAGTACCCACAACATAGGGTTTGGAAGAGAAATAATGGATTTAGAATACTATCACTCCCTCTTATCTGGAGCTCTGCATAACTATAGATCCATAAAATCCATTTTGTTTAACATTTGACTGGATCATGAGGTAAAAGAGTCATTGAACATGCAGAAAATTTACAAATAGCAAAATGTTTCGGCTGACATGGGTCGATACTTTTTGCAGATGCATTAAGCCTCCTTTTCACACAGCATGACTCAGGTTTTTTTTTTATCCCCACAGTACATCCGTGCATTCCTGGATTTTCTTTACAAGCACTTGGCTTAACATTCTCGCAGTTGGCTGCTTTCCGAAAGTTAAAGACAGTGGTTTAGCAGTATGCCAGGGATGATTTCCACTGCAACAACTTAACCAATACCCTGAAGATTTTGGCCAAGCTGAGTACAACACCAGACACCAGGATTACTTTCCCTGCTTGTTTCTGCTAACCTACCCTAGTGCGAGTTCACCATTTACCAAACAATGCATCATTATAAAGACCCTGAGAAATAGGTTTCTTGAAAACATCTTGGTAAAAGAAGAAAATGCTGGTAACCAGCATTTTCTCTTTTTCCCACTTTTCCACTTTGTGGAAGGCAAATACCATCATTTGTGGCATATATACTTTGTCATCTGCATATGCTTTCAATAAAGATGAGTCTGAAATTTTGTTTGACTCTTCACCAAATAACAAAATTTTAGACTTATCAAAGTCGAAAGCAATGGAAGATGACAAATTCTGTGTTAGCTCAAATGATGGGATTTGTCCCAGAAGGAGTAGAAAACATTGTGGAAAAAGGAGAAAATGTTGGTAACCAGCATTTTCTCCTTTTCCCACCATGTTTTCAGAAGCCTTCTTGCTTTGGGTCGTTAAAGCTCTGGATTGGGTGGTAAAGGATTAACTCTTTACCACATGACAAAATTTTGGACTGGACCAAATTGAAAGTATGTGCTGATGATAAAAAGATATGTAGCTGAAATGATGTGTTTGATAGGGTAGTAAAAACAATGTGGCAAAAGGAGAAAATGCTGGTTACTACCACTTTCTTCTTGTCCAACTATGTTTTCAAAATCTTTCTTCATCACAGTCATTAAAACTTTAAGATTACAGATTTTAGCATTAATCAGGAAAAATCAAGATCATGTTCATAATACCATAACAAAAACCATCACTTCTAACTATGAGGAGAGCTATCACTTCACACTCACCTCTGTAATAGGTAGCCATTTATGTGCTGTGACACTGAGGCTCTGGAATGCTTTGTCTTCTAAAAACTTCAAACTTCCCATAATATAATCTGACACTCCAAATATCTCACTGGTACGACACAAGCCTGCAACAAAGTGATTTACCCTAAATCATACTCTAAATTAACTGAAAACCCAAGTTTTATAATGGTAACAAGCAAACTCAATGGATTTATGTCCCCTGTCTTGCATAAAACTTTGTCACAGAGTAGGAACCAAAGTGGCATGCAGATAAACAGACTGTGCAAAGCACCTGAAAAATCAGAACAATCACATAACAGGTAGCGTAGGAGGGCAAGGATCAATATACCCAGTATTCAAACTGAAGACTTTACTGAAGTCACATGCATTATGTTCAAACCATGCTCAAACCACCTGTAGTTTCAAAAGGATAGGCATAATACTGTAGGAGTGGTGCACACAAGGTACCTACCTACTCATAATTTGGGATGGAACCATGGAGAGCTGAATACCATGCCCCTTGTTTTTCTTTGAAAACAGTCAACCCTTTACCAAGCAATCCCAAGTTTTATTGACCCTGATGGATGTGGCTTTTGAAAACATTGCAAGAAAAGGAGAAAATAATAATTTTCTGCTTTTCCAACAATGTTTTCTGCCCTTTTAAAGACAAATCCTTTCACTTGAACCACATTTGATTTGTTCTCTGCAGATACTTTGGAATTGGACAAGTCTATAATTTTGTAGTCTAGTACAGAGTTACCTCATTACCATGCAGCATAATTTTAGACTGGTACAAATTGAAAGCAAATGCAGACGACAAATTAAATCTGACTCAAATGAAAGTTATTGTATGTGAAAGGATAGAAAACATTGTAAAAAAATGACAAAAATGCTGGTTACCAGTACAGAGTTACCTCATTACCATGCAGCATAATTTTAGACTGGTACAAATTGAAAGCAAATGCAGACGACAAATTAAATCTGATTCAAATGAAAGTTATTGTATGTGAAAGGATAGAAAACATTGTAAAAAAATGACAAAAATGCTGGTTACCAGCATTTTCTCCTTTTTCCACAATATTTTCAAAAGCCTTTTCCATCAGGGTCGTTCAAACTCAGGATTGCGTGGTAACGAGTTAAGCATGACAGCTGTATTTCCATTGCACCATGGTAGCGGCCCTTTTTTAAATCTTAACTCTTTACCAAACGACAAAAATGCAGGCGTGCCCAAATTGAAAGGGTTTGCAGACGACAATTTAAATGTGGTTCGAATGATGGAATTTGTCTTTGATATAGTAGAAAACTGTGGGAAAAGGAGAAAATGCTGGCTACCAGCATTTTCTCCTTTTCCCACAATGTTTTCAAAAGTCTTCTTTCTGAGGGTCAAGAAAACTTGGTATTTTGTGGCAATGGGTTAGCAAGGCTATTATCTACCTGTTGCTTGTTTGTTTTTTAAAAATGACCAAAACAATGTCTATGAGGTTGAGATTCACATCACCTACCTCCTAAATTCGGTACTTTATTGATAAGCGATGTAACTACAATCAGTCCATCCTCATTACAAGATTTTACACCATGTTCTATCTCCAGCGCCGTCTCCTCATCGGGGACCATCTGTTTCCATGGCATTATCTTCTTCTGAACATCTCCGTCACCATGGTCACCCAGTACCTCATCTATATCATCTGGGCTCTTAAGACCTGAAAATATACCATCCTTGTTAATCTAGTGTGAAGCATTATGTTATACTTCATTCATGATGATTTGTGTGCAATGCAATGCTTCACGCCAGGTTAACCTTTAAAGCTCCAAGTAAACCCAATATTTTCAGTCCAGAAATAAGAAACAAATAACTGCAATTCTATGGCTGCTTTTGTCTATAGTGTTTCAGTAAAGCTTACAGTACTGATCAAAGATCAGACTGCACACTTTGTGCAGTCTGATCTTGATCTACATTGGCCATAAAGACAAGTTATGAAAGGTGCTTCAAAGGTTTATAAGAAGATATATGCACTTCATTTTAATAATTTCATACAGCAATGGACTCTAAGCAAGCTAAAGCCAACTATTTGCTATTGTGGACAATGTACCGCTAAGATCAGACTGCCAGGGTTGTGTTATCTGGGTCCATATTCACCAAACCTGCTTAAGAATATTCTTAGTGTTATGCTTAGGAATTTACAAAATTTGAAAGTAACGTAACTTCTGATTGGCTACACTATTTGGTTTAGCAAAATTGTTCAGCCAATCAGAAGTTGCTTAAGTATGCTTAAGAATTTACAAAATTTGAAAGTAACATAACTTCTGATTGGCTACACTATTTGGTTTAGCAAAATTGTTCAGCAAATCAGAAGTTGTCTTACTTTCAACTCTAGAAAATTCTTCAGCATAAGACAAAGAATATTCCTAAGAATGGTTGGTGAATATGGGCCCTGATCTTGAAACTATACTGTCAACTCGTCATTACCTATTGTAGCTATTTGCTACAACAATTTCAATCTGGATATACAAGTTTCTAAAATAGCAACAACTGTTGCACTTGTGTTTTGGTTACTTTCATGAAATTTTGCATGATACTGCCATAACATTTTACTGTTGGCTAAAGACAATTTCCACCTAGGGTGAGCCATCCCAGACTTCAAGCACATACTTTTATACTTCCACATTTCTGGGTCACACGATGTAAGATGATCTGTTGTATTTTTCAGTTGTATAAACCTTGACACTGTGCCTTTCTCCCAATCTGGGTTGGTTTGTATAAACACTTCAGGTTTGATCCAGTCTTCCTCTGTTATAGATGTCATCAGTGGGAGCAAATAAAACAATGTCTGAAGAAATAAGGTTCAAAGATACATCTGTTCTTGTTTTCAGCCAGTTTTTTTAACCCATTTCATCTTTATTTTATCAAACTATAATCATACTTGTATGTTCATGCCAAATGTTGCCCCTGACAGCTGCAAGGTTGCATAGATTATTACTGATAGCAAATGCATTTCATTTTCTTGAGGCCAAAAACGAAATCACTATCGTGACGTTTCCGGCTTTAAATCGAGGATTTCCAATATGAGTATTTATCCCCTGCACCATACATGTGTGTGTGTGTGTGTGTTTATATGTAATTTATCTATGTTTACATAGCTGACTAATTTCAAACCATTCTACAGTCTATCCAATTTCTACAGCATTTTTTCTCACTGGCTGTAAGGATGTATCTTTAACCCTTTACCACACAATCCCGACTTTTAACGACCCTAAAAAAGAAACCTCTTGAAAACATTGTGGGAAAAGGAGAAAATGCTGGTAACCAGTATTTTCTCCTTTTCCCACAATGTTTTCTACCCTTCCCAAAACAAGTTTCAATTATTCAATCACATTTATTTTGTCGTCTGCAAATGCTTTCAATTTGGACCAGTCTAAAATTTTGTCGTTTGGTAAAGAGTTAAATGGTACATAAAAAACTGAAGATGAATGCCATTGTTTCCTGCCTTTGTTATAACTCAGATACTGCACATCACCAATATAACGCTCTAGCTACAACCTGTCAGGTTGTGAGGTAAATATAACCCTTAACCACTCAACAAGAGTTTCAAGAAGAAAGCTTTTGGAAACATTGTGGGAAAGGAAGGAAATGCTAGCAACCAGTATTTTCTCCCTTCTCCCCAACATTTCCTGCTCATTTTAAGTCAAAGACGATCAATAAATCCCCCATTTAGTTTTTTGTCATCTGCAAATTCTTTCAAATTGGGCAAGTCTAGCATTTTATCACTGGGTAAAAAGCTAGGCAGACAGTACAGGCCAAGATCGAGATTCACTCTAGGCTCTAAGAAAACAGCCTCTAAAATAGTTTTTTTTACTGTATTTGACCACGAAAGTATTAACCCTTTACCAAACAATCCCAACTTTTAATGAACCTAAGAAAGAAGGCTTTTGAAAACTTTATGGGAAAAAGAAAAAATGCTGGTAACCAGCATTTTCTCCTTTTCCCAAAATGTTTTCTACCCGATCAAAGAGAGAAATTGTCATATTTGCAACTTTAATTTGTCATCTGCAAATACTTTCAACATGGTCCGGTCCAAAATTTTGTCGTTTGGTACCATCTAAAAAAGAAATCCAAAGAAACAAGAATTTACCTCCAAACTGAAATCTTTTCTGAAATCCAGAAATTTGAAAAAGAAACTGTCCAATAGCTTCTTTACATTTTTTGTTGAATTTCTGGAAAAAAAAAAATAAATAAACCTAAAAATAAAATTACATGGTATGCTGCACAACAAAATACAGGTGATTCAACACTTTCTATGCAACTTTACGACGAAAGTTATGGTCCATCTTATTTTTAAATTCGCCTTTATCACTCAGAAAACGTAAATTTAACCCCTTTACCACCCAATCCTGAAATTTAAAGACTCTGGAGGAAAAATCTGTTAAAAGAAGAAATACTGGTAAACCAGCAATGCTTTCTACCCTTCCACAGAAAAACCCCATAATTTGAGGCTGGTTACCAGCATTTTCTCATTTTCCCACCAAGTTTTCAGAAGCCTTCTAGCTTAGGGTCATAAAGACTCAGGATTGTGCGGTAAAGGATTAACCCTTTACCACTCGACAAAATTTTAGACTAGACTAATTTCAAAGTATTTGCAGATGACAAATTCAACTTTGTAACAAATGAGCTGAAGCTTTCTGATAAAGCAGAAAACACTGTGGGAAAAGAAGAAAATGATGGTTACCAGCATTTTCTCCTTTTCCCACAATGTTTTCAAAAGCCTTCTTTCCAAGGATTGTGAAAACCCAGGGTTGCTGGGTAAAGGGTTAATTTGCATGTGCTTTTACTGCAGACAACTCTACACATTTATCATCTTTACCACGTAATTCTGAGCTTTAACAACCCTAGGGGGCATGCCTTTTGAAAACACTGCAAACAGGAGGAAATGCTGGTAAAAAGCATGTTCTCCTTTTCCCACATTGATTTTTACCTTCCCACAGACAAATCCCATAACCCGAGCCACATTTTTCATCTTCCGCTCTCCTCCATAAAGGCGATTCAAAAATGGTGTTGTCTGGTATAGGGTTAAGACATTACCTCTTACAGATGAATTTTTTTGTTTTGCAGAAAAGACCTTTAGAAACAATATGACAAAAGCAGAAGTTACTTGCTAGGGGCAATCCTAGATTTTCCACCATGTATTAACCCTTTACCAGATGACAAAATTTTAGCCTTGCCCAAATTGAAAGCATTTGCAGATGACAATTTCAATGTGGCTCAAATGGTCCAATTTTCTCTTGATAGGGTAGAAAACATTGTGGGAAAAGGAGAAAATGCTGGTTACCAGCATTTTCTCCTTCTCCAACAATGTTTTCAAAAGGTTTCTTTCCCAGAGTCATTAAAAGGCGGCATTGGATGATGTTTTACATTGCTGTTGTATTTCAGTATTATCTTGAAACAGCTGGCTTCTTTGGGTATTTTCTCGATTTCACTAACAGTAGGTTTAACTGTTACAGAAATCTGACTGCAAACAAAGAATTGTGACTGCAATGTCTCTTTGTTGCACCATTCTTAAAAGCTTTCCATTTCTGGAGTAACAGATTTTAATCAAGAACTTGAGACATTTCTCTATGAAGCTAAAGTACTTGTACCAATGCCTCTAGAGCAGCATTCGTCAGAAAAACTTACTTATTTTGCTGATTAAAATCCACCAAACATCCAAGTATAGAGTGAGCCTTTAGAACACCAGTTAACTGTAATGTATTACACTGTTGCCATAGTTTTACTATAGTAGCTTGAGCAAATATCCTTGTGTTGAAATGATGGGCCATACACCAGGGTAAAATCTTGGACAGGGCATGTTCATAGTATACCTCCTGAAAAAAGAACAAAAATCTTGTGTTACAGGAACTCTGAGGAAAAGCCATTCGAAGGGATTGTGGGAAAGGGAGAAAATGATGGTAACCAGCATTTTCTCCTTGTCCCACAATGTTTTCTACAGACAAATTACATCATTTGAGTCACAATTCATTTGTCATTTGAAAGTGCTTTCAATATGCAAGTCAAAGATTTTGTAATCTGGTAAAGAGTTAACATTACATGTACGTTCACAAGACAACATTCTTTAGTCTTGTGACAGACCACTTTTGAAAACATCTGCGCAAAAGGAGTAATACCCATTAAGAGAAATGGCACACTCAAATTCCATATGGGCCATGCTCTGGCAAAAGGGCACTTAACCCTTTTCCACAGAACAAAATTTTAAACCTGTTCATACTGAAGCAATTTACAGGTGATGATTCGAATGTTTTTCAAATATAGCATTTGTCCTTGAATAGGTAGAAACACTGCAAAGCATTTTCTCCTTTTCCCCCCCAACAGCTTCTTTCCCAGGGTTGTAAAAATGAGAGATTGTGTGGTAAATGGTTAATGCATCTCCATAAAGCATTATACCAATCAACCGATCACATAATTATGGAACCATAATAGCCAATTTTTTATTTTAACAACCGACTGTATCATTAGGTAGACTGGTCTTTGGACATACAGAAAATTGACCAATAGCCAACAGTTTCTGCCCTGGTTAGCCTGTGCGGACTTCTTAGGCTGACCTGAATCAATACTTTTCGCAGATGCATTAAGCCCCCTTTTCAGAGCATGGTTCATATGTATAAGAATTCTATGACTTGATGAATAACAATGATCAGTTAACTCTTATATAGTGCTGACTCTTTTATGAGGAAAAAACTGCCAAATGGCTTTGACAAAAACTTGTATGTGGTCCTGATTACAGCATGGTCATCAATATGAATCAAGGCTTTAAACACAAATACATGGAAAATTGATGTGGCAAAGGGAGAAATACTTTATAATATTGCAAAAGTTGTCTGATGCAAGACAAAAACAATGTCTACAGGTGGAAATTTCTTCAAAAAAACAAAAAGAAGGCATGAATAGATGAAAAGGTCACCCTGAAATCGCTGAAATCCTGTTGAAACTTTGTTATATACAGAAAGATCTGATCCTTAGTGGCAGTGCAGTCCTGTTTTTCTTTTCTTAAGTGTGTCATTAGGAAAGGCACTTTTACGCCCCACGCTTTTGTTTGGTGTTTTTCTGTTTTCAAGATTATATCAGTAATACTGTGGTGGCTGTGGTGGCTATCCATGCTTTCCAAGAGCTTCTTTTACCGGTGGTTTGTCCAACATCCTTTCCAGGCCACTAGCTGCTTTTTGAAACATGAATATCATCAAAACAATTTCCAGCGGTGACATAGAAGGAATTCTGTCCAAGTGACTATCATCAATTCTTGGAAAGAATTTGGCCTAGCTGGAAACTGAAGCTAGCCACTACTAGGTTTCAAGCCCTTTACATTACTGATCTACCAGGCTAAGCACAACCCCTGCTTAAACAAAACAATCACCTGTTTATCTGGAGATAAATGGGGTCCCATATGTGTCACAATACATAGCAGTGAACAGACTATGATGTTCTTTGTCTCCTGATACTGAAAAAAGATGTGAGAAAAACAACCTGCACAGTTAACCCTTTACTACACAATCTTGACTTTTAATGACCCAGAAGAAGAGGCTTTTTGAAAACGTTTTGGGAAAAGGAGAAAATGCTCAGCATTTCTCCTTTTCCCACAATGTTTTCTATCCTATCGAAGACGGAAATCATCATTTGAGTTAGGTCTACTTTGTCGTCTGCAAATGCATTTTGTTGTTTGGTGTAGAGTTAAATCATTCAAATCTGCACACAAATTTTTATCATCTTGCAGGTGTCAACTTTTGAAAACTTTGCAGCTTAAGGATAAACCGCTATTGATAAGCTATTCCTGCTTTTGCAAAAATATTTTTGCATGTACATATATTTTACATTTGATTTTCCACAAAGCCTAGGAATATTTCTCCCCCCACCCCCCCCTTGTTTTCACAAATTTGTTTCAGGTGGCAATCAATACACCCATGACTTGACATACTGGTACATGTCCCTACTCCTCTATAGTAGATTATCTCTATAGTAGATTATCAATATAAACATTATATTGAGCGAAGTAACTGTTGTGTGAAACAAACAAGAGGGCCATGATGGCCCTGTATCACTCTAATGGACCCATGAGGCTGGGTCAATTTTGACCTCAGGGCTATAATATGAAGAGTGCTTTTAAAGGTTAATTAGATAAAGCTACAAGCCAAATTTAGTAGCCCTAGGCCATATGGTTTAGGACTAGAAGACTTAAATGTTTCCACCAAAGAAGCCTAGGTGAAACTTGTGGCCCCAGAGGTGGAGCCAAATTTGACCCCGGGGCTATAATTTGATGACTTTTTGTAGAAGTCTATTAGATGAAGCTACATGCCAAACTTGATAGCCCTAGGCCATATGGTTTAGGACAAGAAGATATTTAAAGTTTTCACTATATAAAACTATGTAAAACTCGTGACCCCTGGGGCAGGGCCAAATTTCACCCTGAGGCTATAATTTGAAGAGTTTTTGTAGAGGTCCATTAGATGAAGCTACACACCAAATTTGGTAACCCTAGGCCTTACAGTTTCGGACAAGAAAATTTCTAAAGATTTTCAATATTTTTCAGTTTTGTTGCCATGGCAACCAGTTTTTATAGGAATCAAATCTTTCAAGAGTTTCTAAAGAGGGCCATGGGAGGATCATTTCTGTGTAGTTTCGTTAAAATCCGACAGGCAGTTTCAGAGAAGATGTTTGAAATAAAAGTTAACGCACGTAAGGACAGACAGACGCAGGATGAACACAGGGCCATGACATAAGCCTGCTAGACTTTGGCCAGTGCAGCTAAAAAGTAAAAGGGAAAAAAAAAAGAAAAGTAGGAAAGTAAAACATTGACCCATCACTTACAGTGATGACATTCAACATAAGTATGTATCGTGTGCAGATGACATCTGTATTTGTTTCAAGACAAATACTCCTCAAAACATCATGGCAAAAGTATAGTGTGTTTCAAACATAGTAGTACAGAAAACAAACTAGCAAAGCGTGTCAAACAATCATTTAGGACAATACAGGCAAGTACCTACATGCATCTGTTCCTTTTTAGTCTGCTATTTATTGAACATACATTTTTATACATTTTCATTCAAAAGTGGCAAGAGCGAAAACTAATTACACAATTTTCTAATGCATTGATTGTAAGAATTTTCTTTTTGCAACAAAGTTTTGACCCCTACTCAAATGTTTAACCCATGTATTTTGCGATTACCCTTATCTCATAGATGTTCCCATAAAGACAAACAACAAACTCTTTCCCATATACAGCTGACATACCAACAAGGCTTCCTTTACCAAACATGGTATTTATGACATTTGTTATTGTAATGGTAGAAAACATTGTGGGAAAAGAGAAAATGCTGATTACCAGCACTTTCTCCTTTTACCACAATGCTTTCAAAAGCCTTTTCCTTCTCCAGGCTGTTAAATCTTGGGATAGTTTGGTAAAGGATATGGCATTTTATCCAAACAGAATCTCCATGACAAAGAGACTTGCAAACAATACCTTGTCAAAAAGCACCCACAGCTGTTGCGCGAGATGATCATATCTGTACATAAGCCACATGGCAATCCATTCTAACATGTGTCGGACACTTGGCTGAAGCTCTTGTTGCAAGGAAACCCAAACAAAACTCCACATTTCTGACACATAATCCTGTAATGTAAGTTCAGGGCAAAAACGCAATGAGAAATGAACATCATACTGTCCTGGTATGAAGGCAGCATTATATTTTCTATCCTAATTGTAACAAAATACTCAACCATTTACAAAACAATCCGGTATTTTAACAACTTTTAAGAAAAATGGCTTTTGAAAACATTGTGGGTAAGGTGAAAATGCTGCTAAACTGTATTTTCTCTTTTCCTAAAACTTTACCTACCTATCCAAAAGTAAATCCAAACATTTGAGCAACTTCTAACATATCATCTGCAAATGATTCCAATTTGGATAAATCCAAATTTTGTCATTTGGTAAAGAGTTAAAACATTACACTTAATTCAGCTAAAGAATTTAATAAAAAATAAAAAACTTTGTCACCTCAGAGGGCTCATATAATTTTGAAAGATGAATCTACTATTCAATTTTCCACATGAGCCATGTCTTAAATTTTGTTTGCAGGTCAAGATTTAACCCTTTACCAGACAAAAAAAAGCTCGTCTCGTCAATAAAGAAAGCATTTGCAGACAACAATTTTGAAGTGGCTCAAAAGATGGTATTCATCTTTGAAAGGGTACAAAAACATAGATGGAAAAGGAAAAAAAATGCTGGTAACAAGCATTTTCTCCTATTCCCATAGTGTTCTCAAAAGCTCTCTTTTTCAGGGCCTATGGTAAAGGGTTAACTCTACCAAACCACAATTTTTTAGAACTGTCCAAATTCAAAGCATATGAAGATGACAAAGTTAATATTGCTCAAGAGATGGATTTATCTTTGAAAGTGTAGAAAACATTGTGGGAAAAGGAGAAAATGCTGGTAACCAGCATTTTCTTCTTTTCTGACAATGTTTTCCGCCATATCAAAGACAAATTTTATCATTTGAGCCACTTTTAATTTGTCGTCTGCACGTGCTTTCAATTTGGACAAGTCTACATTTTTGTCGTGTGGTAAAGAGTTAAGAAATACCTTGGTAATGAAAGACTCTAGCAAAAGGACAGTCTGTATAAGCCTGTGTCTCTGTAGATGAACTAAACTGTTTGCAAAAGAGTTCATAGGCATCTTCTTGTAGTGCTCTATACATAGCTGGACTATTCTGGTTGCTAGGCAACAGTGTGTGTCATCTTCAGGATTCAGTTTACATAGGAAGTTCACAGTGACAGCCCTAGAGAGAATGTCTTGGTTTGATGTTCTGAAAATTTAACAAACAATAAATATAAGGTAAAGTGTTGTTCAATTGGTACAATGTTAGTGTTACAGAATACAGGTGTTAAAATCTGTATCCCTGATGAATACTTTTATGTGACAATTTTACACACTTCAGTATTGCATTTTCTCCTATTTCTTGAATGTTTTCTGTCCTTTCAAAAGCAAATTCCATCATTTGAGCTCAATTCAATTTGTTGTATGCAACCGCTTTCAATATGAAAGAGAAAACTGGAGCTGTCACTGAATGTGACTTAATACCCCCGCCAGCGCTTTGACAGAAAAAAAGTGTCAAGTTCAAGGGGACATAATTCCTCAACCAGGGGGAGCTGACACTTGAAAATTACGTCTTCCAAATCTTCAATATATAATCAATATATGTGCAAAATTTCAATGCAATTGAAGGAAAACTCTAGGAGGAGTTCGCGACACAAAATAGCTAGTATTTTGTACACAGACGGACACACGGACAGACGGACAGACAGGCTGATTCCAGTATACCCCCAAAAACATTCGTTTTGCGGGGTATAAAGATTTCATCATCTTGAAAGTAAATCTAAAGCAACTGCACATGATCAGACGGGTGTAAATAATGGGACTTATTTTTGAAACAATAGCAAACAGTGTGGAAAAAGGCTTCTTATTCAGCATTGTTAAATCTCAGGATTGTGTGGTAAAGGGTTGAGGGGATATTGCTAAGCCACTACAATACTGCTTCTGAGAGCAAAAAAGGCATGATTCCTCAATATTAATTTGTCGCCACCCATAATCTTGACTTTTCTCCTCTAAGGGCAGAAAACTTTTTAAAAGTCTTGTCACTACAGGAGAAATCATCCATAACAAACATGCTCTCCTTATGTCACAATATTTTCCCTTGTATGCATGTGTTATATCATGATTCACTTTCATTGTATTTATTTTTTACAAAATTAAATCGAGTCATGCTCTGTGAAAAGGGGGCTTAATGCATCTGCGAAAAGTATCAACCCAGGTCAGCTTGCGCAGTCCGCCCAGGCTGACCTGGGCCGAAACTTTTCACTATTGGTTGATTTCCCGTGTGTCAAAGGATCAGTCTACCTTATGATACTGCCGGTTGTTACACAAATTGGATTTTGTATGGATCTATACTCGTATGATGCCTTGCTTGGTGTAATACATCACGAAGATGCAGTAAGCCCCCTTTTGTCAGAGCAAGGCTTATTTTGAGGTCATCTGCTGAAATTTGAAGGGATAAGTAATACTGAAAAAATTTTACCCTGACATGATCTGGTTGACTGATAAAGAGTCTCCCATCTCCTCTAGACAAGCACACATATCAAACAACTGTCTGTAAGAGATATGTTGCATGCTACCATGAGATATCAAACAAGAGCACAACATCAGGGTGCCAATGCTCAGCTGCAGTTGCTTGCAGAAATAGATTGATTTGCAATGAAAATTCTAGGTCAAAAAAGGGGCATAACTGTGTCAACAAGAGATGTTTGTAAAACATGTATGCCCCCCTAATGGCATCCAATTCTAAATATAACATGTGATTATAAACTGTTAAGTTCAAAGTGTAAAAACGAACAAAGGGTAATTACTAAAAAATTATTAATGATAAATTAACAATTCTTGGGCACTTCACTTCCCATTTATGTGAACTATCAACTTATAAGGTTTCATGATTTTACCTCAAATACTTTTTGAGTTATGCTCCGGAAAAAAATTAAGTACGAAAATCAACAAAGGGCAATAACTGCAAAAATATAATGGGCAGAGTTATGGTTCTTGTGCAATGCACTTCTCCTGAATAAGATCTATCCACATGTAAAGTTTTAAGATGATATCTGAAAAACCTTTTGAGTTATGCTCCGGACAGAAATTAAGTATGAAAATCAACAAAGGGCAATAACTCCAAAAATATGATGGGCAGAGTTATGGTTCTTGTGCACTGCAATTCTCCTTAATAAGATTAATCCACCTATGAGGTTTCAAGGTGATATCTGAAATACAAAAATATGATGGGCAGAGTTATGGTACTTGTGCACTGCACTTCTCCTTAATGAGATCTATCCACCTATGAGGTTTCAAGATGATACCTGAAATACTTTTAGAGTTATGCTCTGGACAAAAATTAAGTATGAAAATCAACAAAGGGCAATAACTCCATAAATATGATGGGCAGAGTTATGATTCTTGTGCACTGCACTTCTCCTTAATGAGATCTATCCACCTATGTAGTTTCAAGATGATACCTGAAATACTTTTTGAGTTATGCTCCGGACAAAAATGTCTTCTTTGAAGGGGGGCATAATAAAAATATCATCATATTGTATAGGTTTCCCCTTTTGATGCCAAGCCCCATAGCTCAGTCGGCAGCGCACTGGACTTCAGAACAGGAAGTCGCTGGTTTGATCCCAGGCTTGGACAATTTCTTTCAGAGGACTGATGATAGTCATTGCGACAGGGATTCATTCCTCTCTCACTGCTGACCGTTGTTTTGACAATGGTTATGTGGGAAAGCAGCCAATGGCTTGGAAAGAATATTGTGCAGAGCACTGGTAAAAGAAACTCCAGGAAAGCATGGATAGGTGCACTGGCCGCCGCGACATAACTGAAATAATGTTGAAAATGGTGTTAAACACCATACAATCAATCAATACAATCAATTCCCCTTTTGATAGTTAAACACTAGTCCGAGTTTGAAGTAAATATCTTCAGTAATGACAAAGATATAAAAAAATGTCAAAGTTTTTGCCCAATGACACAGACAACGACAGGGCTATGACAATACCTTGGAGTGTTTTCGAAAACAGCCAAGCTAATATAACATCTCTCATTCAAATGATGTCTGTAGACACATATACAAAGACAAATTACAATACAAAAATTGTGTGACTTTTTCAGTATTTTCTGTTTTTGATATTTCAAACTTGATGTGACAATTTCAGTTAAAATGTATTGAGAACGGTTAAAATACTGCAATACTCAAGGCATAAAATCAGGGTATTTAGGTTCAAAATGAGAGGCCATACCAACAAACCATTCTACAAACTATTCTCATTGTGGTATCAAAGACCAACCACCTGAAAGACCAAGATATTCTGGCTAAGACCTGAAGACCTAGAATTCAGAACTTCTAGTTGTAAGTACAGTCTAGGAAATGGACAACTTCAATCAACAAAAATACAAGTATTCTAATGCTATGGATATTCTAGGCTAGAGCATATCAACATATCGAACAGCTGAGATGCACTATCAGACATTTTTAACTATATGACCTTTATCTACTCTTCCAAAAAGACTATGTAAAGTTCCTCTATGCATTCAATGGGTGAAAACTGGTGAAAGCATAACTCCCTTACCTGTTGCCTCTTTTCAAAATTTCACCATGTATACAAAGTTCTTTGATGAGTTGGGAGAATTTAACTGCATGATTACACATTCCAGGCTGTGAGAAAGCATGGCAAAGTTGCCTTGCCATGGCCAACACAACTCCCTGCTTCTCTGACATACTTAGTAATTTCCCTGAGATCTGTGAAAAAAAAAAAAAACACTCTTTAATGCTTTTCCAAAAATCCCATGTTCTGAAAACCTTGAGGTTTTGAAAACATATTGAGAAAAGGAGATACCAGGAATTTCTTCTTTCCCCATGAATGTTAATGTTTCCTGTTCTATGAAAGACAAGTCCTTCCAACAATTAATATGTCATCTGCTAGTGCCAGTTACTTGCGTTCTCACTTTGCCTCACGCAAAATTCTTTCCTAAGATTGATGGAATTTATTGCACCAGGATTAATTCCTGAAACTGTTGACCATTTTCTCGAATACACTGCTATGGAAAATCAGCAAAAGGCTTGGAGAGAGTGTTATGATAATGAAAAACTGGCAATACAGGTGTGCTGGTTGCTGCAATATAATTGAAATATTGTTAAAAATGGTGTTGAGCACCAAATAAATAAAGTGAGAAAAACAAGAGGGCCATGATGGCCCTGTATTGCTCTACTGGCTAATACCTACAAATCATATATACTAAACACTACAATTCTAGGTCAAGGTTTCGAACAAGAAAACTTATTTTGGCCCAAGGGCCATAATTTCAACAACTGAGTAGAGGTCCATTAGATGAAGCTAAATTTGATAGCCCCAGGCCTTATGGTTTTGGACAAAAAGATTTTTTTAAGATTTCCAATATTTTTCAGTTTTGTTGCCATGGCAACCAGTTTTTACAGGAATCTAATTCTTTCTAGAAATACTGAAGATAATCATGGCAGGATCATTTCTCTGAAGTTTGTTCAAAATTGGATGGGTAGTCTCAGAGATGTTTGAAATAAAATTTAATGCATGCACACACAGATGCACACATGGACACAGGACAGACACAGGGCCATGACAAAAGCTCAATGGCCTTTGACCAGTGGAGCTAAAAAACTTACTTGATTCACCCTCTGTGTTATATGTGAATCTTCCTCTTGCGCTAACAAACATGGCTGGAATATCACTTCTACAAAGGCCTCAAGTACATGCCAAAAAGTCAGTGAACTCCCAACTTCCAACAAACTGGCTAGGCAGGCATCCATGGCAGATACAACAGTATCTATGTTAAAGTTGCTGGATGATAAAATCTGTGGAAATAAAAATATTGCAGATATACAATACTGCCTGCAGATGGTTTTCTTAGGGTTTACTGCACACAGCTTTTGAAAAGATCAAAGCAAAAGTAAGAAACAGCTTATAGAATACTTTTTTGTTTTGAAGCACTGTTTGAACAATGTTCTTTGTACCTATATTATTTACTCTTTCCAAACAACAGATATTTGACTCGTTGGAATTCAAAACATCTGCAGAAGGCATTTTCAAAATGGGTACAAACGAGCTTAAGTTCTATGGTAGGGTAGGAAACATTGAGGGAAAAGGAGAAAATGCTGGTAACCAGCATTTTCTCCTTTTCCTGCAATGTTTTCAAAAGCCTTTCAGCTGTTAAAAATCATGACTGTGTAGTAAAGGGTTAATATTAACTCATATTTTACAAAAAAAAAAAATTTCAAAGTTGTCTGTAGCAAACTTGTTTATGGAGGTAATGAGACAATAGATATTTTCTCTTTTTTTTTTTCAGTGAAAGATCAGAATTTATTTCATTGGGTGAACATCATTGGCAATATTTGCACAAGTGGCACAGCCATGAATGAAAACATTACCTTATGATGTTCATGAGACGAAATAAATAATTCATAATATACAATTTTTACATGCATGTAAAAAATAATTTTTATGCATAAGCCTGCTTCCCTCTACACCCTTTATCACAGAGCAAAAATTTAGACTAGTCCATATTGAAAGCATCTGAAGACAATAATGTAAATCTGGCTCAAAGGATAGTATTTTTTTACTGAAAGAGCAAAAGGGTCGTTAAAACTCAGTACTGTGTGGTAAAGGGTTAACAGTACACTTGTCCTCTTTTTTTATAGGTCTACGTTATCCTTAATATCCTGTGAAACTCAGCTATTTAATAAATGCTATCAAACCTTGGAAGACAAATGCAGGACATGTAAAACACAGTTAATTATTGAAATTCTTTGAGATACTTTGGATAATGTGATTTTTTTCAGTTTCCATGAAGTCATCTTTTGAATAGAAAGAGCAATAAATATATGTTGCAAACAATTCATACTTTTCCCACAATGTTTCTCTAAAGCTATTGACTAACAAGGTGTATAGTTGTGCCATGCTCTGTGAAAAGGGGGTTTAATGCATCTGCAAAAAGTATCCACCCCGGTCAGCCTACGCTCATGGATTTTATGGACCCATGGTCATGTGACGACTTGCTTGGTATTATGCATCACAGGGATGCATTAAGCCCCCCTTTTGCCACAGCATGGCTCAATGTATTTGTATAGTAATGGATTGAAAAGATGATTAACACTTAGAGTGTTGAATAAACCCAATACAAATTTTTATCCTATAAATACGACCTAAATAATCGCAATTT
Organism: Tridacna gigas; assembly: GCA_945859785.2. Lineage (NCBI taxonomy): Eukaryota > Metazoa > Mollusca > Bivalvia > Cardiida > Cardiidae > Tridacna > Tridacna gigas. The sequence goes on from OX244029.2 coordinate 38,771,911, forward strand.
TATGGTTGCTTTTGTCTGCATTTTTTCACAATAGCAGAGCGTGCAGATCATGGATCAGGCTGCATGTTTTGTGCAGCCTGATCTTGATCAACACTGGCCGCAAAGGCAACTACAGCAGTGAAAGGCAATTTAAGGATTAAAACTTACATGTGGCAGAATAAGTTTCATAGACTTCATAATGGGTATTAATGTCTTAAACAGTCCTACAGACAAGGACTCAGTAGACAGGTTCAGTAAAAATTCTGCTTCACACCACAAAGTTTTAGTTGAAAGAAGAGCCAGTCTGACTATTCTCCACTGGTTGAGAAGATATAAAGATGTCAGTCTACCCCATTCTTGCTGGTTTAAGCTAAACAAGAACAATAATTCTCTTCAATTATTAGCATTTAAATTTATAAAAAAGTTTAGAGTCAATTGATAATTTCAAACATGAAAGTATGGGATGTTTAGTTCAAAAATGAGTTCTGCAAAACCAGGAAGTTTGGTTTGTATAGGAGTTTAACGCCACCAGCTCAGGTCATATCATTATATCATGGCAATCAGTGAAGCACCCATGTGCTTCCTGCTTTCTTTCCAAAGCCACTGACTACTTTTCTCATATGCATCAGAGATGATTTGTTTGTTTTCAACATTATTTCAGTTATATCCCGGCGGCTAGAGCACCTATCCATGCTTTCCTGGAGTTTCTTTTACCAGTACTCCGCACAATATTCTTTCCAAGCCATTGGCTGCTTTCCCACATAACCATTGTTGAAACAATGGTCAGCAGTGAGAGAGGAATGAATCCTGTCACAATGACTATCATCAGCCCTCGGAAAGAGATTGGCCAAGCCGGGGATCGAACCAGCGACCTGTTCTCAAGTCCTGTACGCTACCGACTGAGCTACGGGGTTTGGCACATCAGAGATAAGAAGCGAAAATTTGCCGGAAAGAAAGTTTGCCTTAACTGGGTATCAAACTTGCAACCACCAGGTCTGGAGTCATATACACTAACCACAGAGCTACCTGGGCAGGTGCAACACTGGGAAGTATATGCCCATAAGAATCAAGAGAATGTGACCACAGCTACCTGGGCAGGTGCAACACTGGGAAGTATATGCCCATAAGAATCAAGAGAATGTGACCATTGAACACCCCCCCTCCCCCCCACCCACCTTTTCCTGCTGTGACCTTGACATTGAAGCCCTAGGTCTGAAACGTCTGCTCTGCATGGCATCTCATCAAGGTGCAAACATGTGTGAAAAACATGTATATTTAAAATCAGACCACGGGTTCAAGAGATATGGAGCCAACATGATTTAAGAGCATGCTACCTTGGCTACTTTATCTGACCTTGACCTAGGAGTCTGGCATCTGAAAACTGTACTCTGCATGGCACCTCATCAAAGTGCACATAACACATTGGAAAATATTTTTGAAATCAGGTGCTGGATTCAAGAGATACAGAGCTGACAGAAAATTGCTGCCAAAGGTCTGCTGGACAACAAGGGGTACAACATGTCATGTCTCTTTTTGCACATAAAAGAGAACTGAATAACGAATGAAATATATGAATTAAAAAGAATGAAACACATAGGCATTTTGAAGATTTGTGATCCAACACTGTTTTCAACAGTATGTCAATTATGTAACAATGGTCAATTCAGCTATTGATGTCTTCCAAGTATTTCTCTACCAATAGTATGCACAATGCTCACCGAAAGCCAATGGCTGCTTTACAACATGAAAAGAATTGAAACAGTGCTCAGCTCTGAGAGGAGAAATGAATCCTGTCAGGATGACTTGTTCAATCCTTAGGAAAAAAAAAATGGTAGAGCCTTGGTTTTAACTTTTGATCCCTTAAAACTTATATCTTATTTACTGTTGCACCTACATCCTCTCTAGCATAGTTACAGGACGAACAAATTCACATTAAAAATACCAAATTAACATACTTAACTTCTAATGATGGTTTCTGCAACTTCAAGTTGATCTGCCAGGTTTTGGCAAAACTTGAAATTGATTCTTGAAGGTCTTTGACATCTGACCTCATTTCTTGTAACATTATGACCTTGTCATGTGACAGGAAGTCAGCCAACAATCCCATAATGCATATGGCTGAGAGTTCCTTCATCTTGGATTCCAAAGTTACCTGTAAGAGTGTTTTATACATATAGAATGTCTGCTAAGAAATGAATTTCTTTCTGAATAAAAGCTTACAAAAAAGTGTTGCAGCAGTTCTGATTACTCCTATCAATTATTTTCCTTCGATACATTATGAAATTCAGTACTCTCACACAACCCTTTCCCATTTAACCCTTTACAAAACAATCTTGAGTTTTAAAGGCTCTGACAAAGAGGGCTTCTTAAAACATTATGGGAAAAGGAGAAAATGCTGTTAACCAGCATTTTCTACTTTTCTATCCTTGAAAAGAACATTCCTTTCATTTGCATCACATTTATTTTGTCATCTGCAGATGCTTTCAATTCTGACAAGTCTAAGTTTTCCTCATGTGGTAATGAGTTTATCATTTAGGCATTAATACATCTCTAAACCAGTATTGCTCAAACACAATTTCTTAGGACCCTGTTATAGGCACCATTTTAAAACTTTACTGAAAAAGGAGAAATTGCATGCAAAATTCAATTGCTCCTTTTCCCTCAAAGCTTTCTCCACAATTCAAGAACAGTATGATACAGTCACATCCCTGCAAATGTGAAACCTCTGACTCAATCTGCTAGATTTTGATAAGTTTCAACTATGAGGACAATGGAATTCATTTTCTGTCAATTCTATTTCAATGTGTAAACCATCAGTTTCAGTCATTGTCTTTTGTACGAGGTGCAAGACTTTCTGAAGCAGGAAAAAGTCGTCGTGCTCCCTCACCCTCCATATTCACCTGACCTTGCTCCTTCTGACATCTTTTTGTTTCCAAAGCTAAAAAAATACCTTTCAGGTCAAAAATTTGTTCAGTGCAAACATCTTGACTCTGCAATATTCCAGTGCCTTCATAGTATACCCCCAAAAAAAAGACTATGAAAATGCCTTCAAAGATTACATCCAGAGACTGAAACTTTGCTTAACTGTTGGAGGTGAATACTTTGAAGGAACAAAATAATTTCAGTGAAACCTATGAAGAATCAAATTTTAGGTGCTTAGATGCTTTACATTTGAACACTCCTCATACAAAGACACTGACCTGTTCAGGTCCTTGTAGAATGGTGGTTGAACATCTAACCAGAGGTTTCAAACCTGATGTGGGTGCTGTTTCCATGGCAACAGTCAACATCTTGACTGCAGCTAAGTACATCTTTACCAGACTCATGTCTGAAAGCTAAAAAAATTGTTTGTTTGGTGTTTGATGTAGTTTACATAAGTTTTACAGAAATTGCAGCCATTCAACCGATTCATGTCTTTGTATTTTCTGAAAAATAGCCATTACATTATAAAGACTTGTCCAAATTGAAAGCATTTGCAGACAATGAGAAAAATGCGGCTCAGTTGATGGAATTCGTCCCTGAAAGTGTAGAAGACATTGTGGAAAAAAGAGAAAGTGCTGATTACCAGCATTTTATCCTGTTGCCATGATGCTTTCAAAAGCCATCTTCCTTTGGATTGTTAGAACACAGGATAGTTAGAAAAGGGTTAACCTTTTACCACACAATTCCAATTTTTAACGACCATGTGGAAGAAGAATTTTGAAAACACTGTGGAAAAAGGAGAAATTGCTGGTAACCAGCATTTTCTCCTTTTCCCACAATATTTTACCTTTCATAGAAAAATTCAGTCATTGGAGCCACATTTAATTTGTCGTCTGCAAAAGCTTTCAATTTGGGTGAATCTAAGATTTTGTCGTTTTGTAAGAAATAACTGATAGGTACTTTTGAAATACCACCTGTAGAAAACTTTACTTGTCCTGCAGCAGACACATCTGAAAATATTTGAGTAGCAAAAAGAAAGAAATTCCCTGTAGCATTATAGCTTCACCCACTCATTTATTTGACAAAGTCATTTCTAAAATCACATTATTCCTTAATTCATTTGTTTAAATCTTTATCAAACAATCTCATATTTCAACGACTCTGTGGAAGAAAGCTTTTGAAAACATGGTGGGAAAAGGAGAAAATGCTGGTTACCAGCATTTTCTCCCTTTCGCACAATGTTTTCAATCCTTTCAAATATAAATCCCATCATTTGGGTCACAATGAATTTGTCTTCTGCTAATGTTCTCAATTCAGATGAGTCTAAAATTTTGCTGTTTGGTAAAGAGTTAATATTAGAAATAAGTCTAGCATGACTTACTGTTCTGACGGATTCCTGTATTTGTCGAGAGATAAAGGTACGTAACTCATCTTGACACTGACCCAGATGCATCATCACAGTTTTGAAAATTGGGTCCTGAGGATCACAGCCTTTAATATATAATATTCTTTAGCAATCATAAACAGTTACATCTCAACACTTCAAATGCAAGAGAAATAGAAGAGAATACATTAATCCTGTACCATACAATCCTGAGTTTTAACGACCCTGATGGAAGAAGGCCTTTAAATCATTGTGGGAAAAAAAGAAAATGCTGCTTACTAGCATTTTCCCCTTTTCCCCAAAAAATTTGTTCCTCATCAAAGACAAACCCTTTGGTTTGAACCACATCAAGTTTCTCGTCAACAAATGCTTTCAATTTGGGCAAGGCTAAAATGTTGTGTGCTACAGAGTTAAATTTTCCAACTTAGGGGATGAAAAAATGGTTTACACTGCTTTTATCAATGTCTAACTTATATCAAAGTGTCAGCCCAATAATCCAAGTTTTTCCAGCTTTCATCAGGACTAGGCTAGCACTCTGCAGTGCCTAGCTCAAGGACAATGTCACAACCCCAGCAGAGATAACACCAAGATTTTCTGAACAAAGATCAATTATCAAGTCAGTGGCAAATGGCAAAAATGTCTGATGGTAGCAAGTTCTCCTATCCACTCTGCTGGAAAATGACAAAAAATTTTCTTTGATTAATAATAATTATGTTAAGTTGAACTAGAATAACTATCACTAAAGGTGATAGTTATTCCCCCGCCCCTATATTTCATGTCACAGGGGCAATAACTCTGCAATGTCAATTTAGGGGCAATAACTCCATAATCATTAGGCCAACACTCATGAAATTTGTGCTTTGCACATCTACTGCTCCTGGTGAATATCATGACAAATATCAAGTGAATAAGACTTAAACTGAAGGAATAGTTCTCTGGACAAGAAGTTTTGAGTAAATTCAGGGGTAATTAATTTGGCAAACATTTGAGAAAAATGCATCTTGAACCTCTACTGCTCCTGGTGAATATTTATGCAAAGTATCCATTTAATTGGACACAAAACTAAATGAGTGTAAAAAAGTGTAGACCATGATCTGACAATATGTCTGAGACACAGCGGCTGGTCTGGATCCACGCTTGTTGCAAATGTCCAAAGGTGCCTTTTCGCATAATGTTGGCCAACTATACATATGACAGAAAAGACCTCCTTAAAGTGAATCAGACAGAAACTGTAGGAGGAGTTGTCCGGACAAGCATTTTTAAGTCAAATCAGGGGCAATAACTCAGTAATTCTTGATGGAATTTTTACAAAATGTGTGTCTTGCACATCTACAACTCCAAATGGACACTTCTGCCAAGTATAAAGCAAATCAGACTGAAATTGTAGGAGGAGTTGTCCGGACAAGCATTTTTAAGTCAAATCAGGGGCAATAACTCAGTAATTCTTCATAGAATTTTCACGAAAGTTGCGTCTTGCACATCTACAACTCCTAATGAACACTTATGCCAAGTTTAAAGTGAATAAGACAGAAACTGTAGGCGGAGTTGTCCGGACAAGCATTTTTAAGTCAAATCAGGGGCAATAACTCAGTAATTCTTGATGGAATTTTTACAAAATGTGTGTCTTGCACATCTACAGCTCCTAATGAACACTTCTGCCAAGTTTAAAGTGAATCAGACAGAAACTGTAGGAGGAGTTGTCCGGACAAGCATTTTTAAGTCAAATCAGGGGCAATAACTCAGTAATTCTTGATGGAATTTTCACAAAATTTGCGTCTTGCACATCTACAACTCCAAATGGACACTTCTGCCAAGTATAAAGCGAATCGGACTGAAATTGTAAAAGGAGTTGTCCGGACAAGCATTTTAAACGTGAATCAGGGGCAATAACTCATTAATTCTTCATAGAATTTTCACGAAAGTTGCATCTTGCACATCTACAACTCCTGATGAACACTTATGCCAAGTTTAAAGTAAATCAGACAGAAACTGTAGGAGGAAATGTCCGGACAAGCATTTTTAAGTCAAATCAGGGGCAATAACTCAGTAATTCTTGATGGAATTTTTACAAAATGTGTGTCTTGCACATCTACAGCTCCTAATGAACACTTCTGCCAAGTATAAAGTGAATCAGACAGAAACTGTAGGAGGAGTTGTCCGGACAAGCATTTTTAAGTCAAATCAGGGGCAATAACTCAGTAATTCTTGATGGAATTTTTACAAAATGTGTGTCTTGCACATCTACAGCTCCTAATGAACACTTCTGCCAAGTTTAAAGTGAATCAGATAGAAACTGTAGGAGGAGTTGTCCGGACAAGCATTTTTAAGTCAAATCAGGGGCAATAACTCAGTAATTCTTGATGGAATTTTTACAAAATGTGTGTCTTGCACATCTACAGCTCCTAATGAACACTTCTGCCAAGTAGCAAGGGAATTGGATTGAAACTGTAGGAGGAGTTGTCCGGACAAGATTTTGTGGACAGACCGACCGCCCGACCGACCGCATGACCGACCGACCGACAGGCTGATTCCAGTATACCCCCCACAAACTTTGTTTGCGGGGGTATAATTATGACTTTGTATGTAAACTTTTAGTTTGTTTGTTTGTATCAGATTTTTAAGCCGTTTTAACAGCTAAGGTCATATCATGGCTGCCAGTGCACCTACGCATCTGTTTCTTGGCTTTTTCACACCAGTACTGACTGACACAATTTTCTTTCCTAGCCACTCATAACTTTTCTCATATACATCAGAGGTGAGAGGCTAAATTTGCCATAAAGGAAAGTTTGCCTCAACCAGCATTTTCTCCTTTTCCCACAATGTTTTCTTATTTACCAAAGAAAGTTTGTGCCAATTAAGATGCATTTTTTTTGTCATCTGCAAGTGCTTTCACTTTGGAAAAGTCTAAAATTTTGTTGTTTGGTAAAGAGTTAATTTATTAACATTAAACTTACTGGCTGGTTCCATCTCTTGCACAATAAGAACCAGTAACTGAACGGCTTTGTCTGCCTTGTGTTGAGACATGTAAGCATGTGTGTTGATAGAATTAATGATCACTACAATCCTCTGAAGGACCTTGATTAAAGAACTTGACTGGTTCTCGTCAAGTTCTGTTGCTATGGCAGCATCACAAACTAACAGAAGTTGTCTTGCTAGAACAAGAGCTGTTGTATGGTCACCAAGACTGTAAGTGGAATCTGCAATGTAATTCAAATGTTAACCTTACAAGCAGCTTTCACTTCCTTTAGTTACCTTTGCTGCCAGACTGGATAAAGATCAGACTTCACAAATCTACGTGGTGTGGTGTTTGCTTTGACAGAAAAATAACAACTATGGCAAGAATAAATTTAAGCCCAGGAAACCTGTCTTGACTACACCCACAATTTGGTTTTGTTGAAGTTGAAAAATTAAGTAAACTTACCAAGACTTGTTTCTAGGTATTTCTCCAATGTTTCTTCAATGTTCTTTCTGATCAATTCAGGAGACCAGTCTGACTCTTCGACAACTTCCTGTTTTAACCAGTCTACACATAATGACCACAGAGTTGTCTGTCTTCGCAGGCATACATCTCTCTCAACTACTGCTAACATCTGCATAAAGTCATCCACTGGAACTTTTTTCTGTACAAAAATTATGTGACATTCTCGAACTGTGAACCCATTATCAAATTATCTTCTACCATGCTACAATGAACAACTTTTGGAAACATTATAGATAAATAAGCTATTACTTGTTGTTCCAAATAACATTTTATACATCACTTGCAGAAGACATCTTTTCTTTCATAAAATCTTTCTGCCTTGTGTTATCTATTCTACTTTTTGATTGATCTAATCTTATTGTGTTAATTCAATTTATTCTTGCATTTTTTTTTTTCAAATAGAAGCTCCATTTAACCCTTTACCAGACGACAAAAAAATGTAGACTTGTCTAAACTGAAAGCATTTGCAAACAACAATTCAAATGTGGCTCAAATGATGGACTTTGTGTTTAATAGGTTAGAAAACATTGTGGGAAAAGGAGAAAATGTTGGTTACCAGCATTTACTAGTTTTCCCACGTCTTCAAAAGGCTTCCTCCTCAGGGTCGTTAAAACTTGAGATTGTGTGTTAAAGGCTTAAATGAACTTTGGACGCACTATACCATCCTGCACCTGTTAACTCTTTACCACCTGAGAAAATCATAGACTCGTCCAAATAGAAAGCATTTGCAGACGACATAAGAAATGTGACTAAAAAGCTACAGTTTGTTCTCGGAAGGTCAGAAAACATTGTGGGAAAAGGAAAAAATGCTGGTTACCAGCATTTTTTCCTTTTCCCACAATGTTTTGAAAGGGCTTTTTCCTAACAGTTCTTAAAAGTCGAGATTGTGTGGTAAAGAGTTAACACAAATGGTTCCTTCAACAGTATACAGGTTCAAATGTGACATAATTATAAAGGTACATCTATCTATTATCCTCTGTTCTAGAGTCAAAGCTCTAATTTCCAAGACCAAGTTTCAATTTCCAACTTTAAAGGCTAGCCATATGATTCGCTCAGACAGCGCAGCCAATCAAATTGCTAGACTTGGGTCCGTATCCACAAACCATTCTTAAGAACACTCTTAGTCTTATTCTGAAGAATTTTCTAAGTTTGAAAGTAACACAACTTCTGATTGGCTAAAACAAATGGTTTCGGAAGTTGTGTTACATTCACATTCAGAAAATTCTGGAGAATATGACTAAGAATGTTCTTAAGAATGGTTGGTGAATACCGACCCTAGAATTTAGAACAAGAATAGTATTAATAACTGGTGGTGAATGTAGTCACTTGAGGCCAATTGTCCAGTGGAGCTAAGATCAAATACCATTACATCATACCTTATCTGTAAGATGGACCACAGTCTGCACAATGTAACACAGGGTGGCCCCTCTTAGGTAACCTTCTATACACACTAAATGACCTGTCAGTAACTTTCTGAAATAAAATGTAACAAGGAAGATAACTTCAGCCATGCTCAGACGACAAAATTTTAGCCTTGCCCAGATTGAAAGCATTTGCAGACGACAATTTCATTATGGCTCAAATGGTGCAATTTTTCTTTGATAGGGTAGAAAACAGTGTGGGAAAAGGATAAAATGCTGTTTCCAGCATTAATTTCCCATTTCCCAAAGTTTTCAAAAGGATTCTTTCCAAGGGTTGTTAAAAGGTGGCATTGTGCGGATGTAGGAACAAGTGAAGTCAAAAACAGATTATAAATAGACAATATCTAGTCTGTGATAATCCTATACCAAGCAATCCTGAGTCTACACAACCCTAATAAAGAAGGCTTCTGAAAACACCATAAGAAAAGGAGAAAATGCTGGTAGCTAGCACTTTCTACTTTTTATCACATAAAACCTCCTCTGGCAGTGTATTAAACCCATGACTTATTTTTGATAATACACTGGTGTATTATCGTTTTTTGGGTCCCGTATCTGATCACTTTTTAGTCATGAGTGTGTGAAGCCAGAGAAACCTACCACAGCATGTGCTGGAACTTGTACGACTACGCTGTTTCGCGTAAAAATGACGTCATTGTTGCCAAGATGTATACGCGTGGAAAGTTTTTCATTTTCATGTTTAATAAAAACCAAGAAATGCAGCAAAAGTCTTTTAAATCAACAAAATTACGGAAATAAGTAGACTTACCCCCTAGAGAAGCTGTTTCATTCTACTTTCAGTGTAAATATCAAAGAACTATCTACTTGTGTATGTACACATTTGAAACCAAACTACAACTGTAAACATGGACCCATGAATAGTGTATAGGCTAAAGGTGATGATGCAGGATATTTTTCGCCTGTCATTTGTTTTATGTGATAAATAGAATCTCACATTCGTGTTTATGTATTATCATTTTTATCAAACTTGTTGACTAAAATGAATTTGACATTCGCCAAGGCTCGCGTTATACATTTTTAGTCAACTCGTTTGATAAAAATGGTAATACATAAACACTCATGTAAGATCCTCTATTTCTACCATGTTTCCTACACATAATTTGAGCCACACTTACTTCGTCCTTTTCATTTGGATGGGTGCATTTTTTTATTATGTACAGTTAACGTTGAATTCTTACCTTATTGACAAAATGGTATCCCGGTCTAAACATGCAGAGCTGGGCAGCACAGACAACGCTCTACATATAAACAACAGTGAGTATGGTCCCCAGTCTCTGTTACAAATGTTCTGGACCACTTTGCAGAAGAATTGACCTTAAAAAACAAAGAACATTCAAATTAACTCTTTACGAAACAATAAAATTTTAGGCCAGTCCAAATTGAAAGCATCTGCAGACGACAAAATAAATGTGACTCAAAAATTAATATTTATTTTGGGAAGGGTAGAAAACATTGTGGGAAAAGGAGAAAATGCTGGTTACCAGCATTTTCTCAAAATGTTTTCCAAAGCTTTCTTTCCCAAGGTCGTTAAAAGTTGGGATTGTGTGGTAAAGGGTAAATCAACAAGTAGAGCTGATTACTGGAGACAATACTCTACATGGAACAATTATGGCCATGGTCCCCACTCTCTCTTAACCCTTTACCAAATGACAAAATTTTAGCTTGGTCCAAATTGGAAGCATTTGCAGACGACAAAATAAATGTTACCGAAAAAGTGGAGTCTGTTTTGGGAAGGGCAGAAAACATTGTGGGAAAAGGAGAAAATGCTGGTTACCTGCATTTTCTCCTTTTCCCACAATGTTTTCAAAAGACTTCTTTCTCAGGGTCATTAAAAGTCAAGATTGTGTGGTAAAGAGTCAAAATGTTCTGTACAACTTTGCATATGAAGGCTCCAAGGAATACAAAAGTTCTCTTTGACCACATATTTTAAAGAGGAAAAAATAAAAATGAAGGTTTTAAACCAAACACAATGAGACAAGTTTTCTTTTTTCCTTTGCATGATCTTAACTACTTTGTTTAAATAAAATGGAGTCTCAGTGTAAAAGATACAATGCTGGAAAAATTATGCACTGCCCCAAACTTATTACAGTATATTGAATTCCAGTCAACCATCTTGAAAATGCCCTTATGAAATATCAGCAGTCAACATGAACTTTACGTGTAATACATTAAAAATTTTAGTTTCAAAACAAGGAAATGCTTATCATAAGCAACTTCTCCTCATGCAACAATATTTTTAAAAGCAGTCAATAGCAAAAAAAAAAAAAAAAAAATCTGACAAAAAAAATGTGACAAAAAAAAAAACCTATCAACCTCAATGAAGGTAATGTCTAAATTTCCAAACTACAAAAACATAATTTATTTGATACCCAAAGAAAACAAAGGGTTGCACAAACATATCCTAAACTGATTAACTTTCAATCACTAATCATTACAGGTGATAATCAATTAATAAGGATATGGTCAATTATTTCATTAATAGTTGGCCCAGGTTTTTTCACACTTTTAATCAAACTGTGTATTTAGTGTGTGATGTGGACAAAAGCAAGTTTCCAGTGACTAGACAACCTGGACATCAAAGAAACATCAAAGAGAAACAACTTCCATGGTTTTTATCATCAAACAGGTTATAAATATCATGCACATATATATACACCCAGACTACAGATTAGTACATGCCGTGCAAAGATATTAAAGAAACGAATAAATTATAAAAAAAAACTGGTGATAGAAACCTGTATCTAAAACTATAAACAGATAAAAGTGAACAAATTTCTTTGTTTAAATCAGTATTACAAATTTTCAGTTGTACAATTTTCAAGATACAACACACTGTTTACCATCAAATGACATTTTATAGTAAAAGATCTTAAAGACAAGAGTGTATTTAAATGTGAACCAAATACTTACTGTCTTTCAAAATTTTAAGAACTTATATTAAACAGTAATTGAGGTCATTTCCTTCTATACTGTGCATAGAGGAAAGTGCCTATTTCAGGTGTACATATTGAGTGTAATAAGGGAATTTTCACCATGGATGTTATTAAGGCTGCCTATGAATTGAGGAACTTGCTGATAGCTCATGACAGAACAGTTCAAGTTATAAAGACACTTGGTATGTAATGTCTTCATACTTAGCTATGAACCCCTTGCCTCTCAATCATGTGCTTCAACGATCCAGAGGAAAAAACCTTTTGAAAGAAAGTGTGAAAAAGAGTAAATGCTGATTACAAAGCTTTCTACTATTTTAATGACAATTCTTGTCTTTTGAGCCAATTTAATTTGTTGTCTGCAAATACTTTTCTGATATGGGGTTGACTATGTACCAGCTACAAAACTTCTAGATGAGCCATGCTCTGGCAAAAGCAGGCTTATTGCATCTCTGTGATGCATCATACCAAGCACGGCATTACATAGTCAGGGATCCATAAAATCCATTTTGTCTACCAACCGAGCGTATCATACAGTAGACTAGCCCTCTGACATACAGAAAATTGACCGATAGCGAAAAATTTCGGCCTAGGTCAGCCTGTGTGGACTGCCCAGGCTGACCTGGATCAGTACTTTTCGCAGATGCATTAAGCCCCTTTTGCCAGAGCATGGCTCAAATTTAGCCTAATTCAAAGCAGTTGTAGATAACAAATAAAGTTTAACAAATAAATACTTTTGTCTGTGAAATGGAAGAAAAGACTATTGGAAAATTTCTGGTGGCTGGTAACCAGCATTTTTCTCCTGTCCCACAAAGTTTTATACCCTATCAAAGACAAATTCCATCGTTTGAGCCAAATTCACATTGTCGTCTGCAGTGCTTTCAATTTGAACAAATCTTAATTTTTGTCATTTGGTAAAGAGAGATACTCAGAGCTCCAGACAGAGGGGGTGATTTTTATTTCAAAACTGGAAAATACATGTATTAATTATTCTCCCCTAAACCCTATGTAATGGGTACTCATTAGAATCGCCTCATTCAGACGATTCTAATGAGTACCCACAACACAGGATTTGGAAGAGACATAATGGATTTAGAATACCATCACTCCTTCTTATCTGGAGCTCTGGATACTTGACTAAGTACTAGTATATTATTTGTTTACCCCTTATCCTTTGTACATCACCTCTATCGATAAAGTTTTCCACTTTGTAACAGATGGAAAAAAAGTAATTGCTTGTAATGAGTAATCCTTCATAATTTTCATGTTCCAAGCCTTATTTTGTTACCTTGGTGGTAAAAACACAGGACTGTGTGGAAACTACGAAGGCATCTTTTAACCCTTTCCCAAACAAGCCCTGGTTTTCATGTGTCTGCAGTACAAGTCTTTTGAAAACACTGTGGGAAAAGGAGAAATTGCTCATAATGAGCAATTTCTCCTTTTCCCACAGTGTTTTCCACCCTTTTTGAGAACTTCCTGCCATTTTCATCAAATTTAAAATTGTTGTCTGCGAACTCTTTCAATTTGGACCAGTCCAAAATTTGTCGTTTGGGAAAGGGTTAAAACACTACGAGATAATGTAAATCACTAAAAAAACATATCAGCCATGCTCAGGTAAATGGAGCTTTAACGCATTTCCATGACGCATGACACTAAGCAAGCCATCGCATAATCATGAAACCATATAATCTGTTTTGTACAACAACATACATGAGGTACATTAGTCCTTTGATATGCAGAATAATTTATCCTATGCAAATAGTTTCGACCCAGGTCAACTTGCGCAAACTGTGCTGGCTGACCAGTCTCCATACTTTATGCAGATGCATTAAGCCCTCTTTTCACAGAGCTTGGCTCATATTCTTTGTAGAATTGAGAAAAACGTTTTCAACAATTCAGTTGACTTCTGCCCTTAATTCTCTCATTTTCCTAAATTCAGTGACTTCTGTGTATAATTCTCCTATTTTCCTTAATAAAGTGACTTCTGCTTATAATTCCCATATTCTATACAATTCAGTGACTTCTGCCTATAATTCTTCTATTTTCCATTATTCAGTGACTTCTGCCTATAATTTTCCTATTTTACTTAATTCACAGATTTCTGCCTATAATTGTCCTTTTATTTAAATAATTAACCCTCTACCACAAAATCTTGTGTTTTAACGACCCTAAGAAGAAGCATTTTGAAAACATTGTGGGAAAAGGAGAAAATGCTGGTAACCAGCATTTTCTCCTTTTACTACAATGTTTTCTACATGTACCTCAAAAGAGAACTTTAGCTCATTCATATCAATCGAAATTGGTCATCTGCAGATGATTTTAAAGAGTCTAAAACATGCTCTGTGGGACAGGGTTAAGACAGACTTGACCTACTTTTGAATTTGTCAGAGATATCATATAAACAAACATACCGATGACATTTCATGAGTATCAGACAGAAAATGTGGCCTCTAGAGAGCACACAAGGTTTTCCTCAGATTTGTCCAAATGACCTACTTTTTTCATCCAACATGAAAAACTAACCAACTTGTCCAAGATATTATCAAGTCAAACATTCTGACAGAGTTTCATGAGTATCAGGCTGAAAATGTGGCCGCTACAGTGCACACTATGTTTTTCTGAAACTGAGCCCAGGGACCTACTTTTTGACCATACATTACCTAATTTCCACCTAGTCCAAGATATCATCAAGACAAACATTCAGACCAAGTTTCAGGAGTACCAGGCTGAGAATGTAGCCTTTACAGTGCAAATAAGGTTTTTCAAAGATTTTGCCCAGTAACCTACTTTCTGACCCGACATAACCCATTTTCATACTAGTATGAGGTATCACGACAAACACTCTGACCTAGCTTCATGAGTATCAGGCTGAAAATGTGGCCTCTAGAGTGCACACCCAACATGACCCAATTTCGAACTTGTCCGAGATAGCATCAAGACAAATATTCTGACCATGTATCAAGTTGAAAATGTGGTCTCTAGAGTGCACAAAAGGTTTTTCTAAGATTTGGCAGTGACCTATTTTTTGACCTGACATGACCCAATTTCTAACTTGTCAAAAATATTATCAAGACAAACATTCTCACCAAGTTTCATAAGTATTTGACAGAAAATGTGGGCTCTTGAGTGCACACAAGGTTTTTCTGAGATTTGGCCCAGTGACCTACTTTTTGACCCAACATGACCCAATTTTGAACTAGTCCAAGATTTTATCAAGAATAACATTCTGACCAAGTTTCATGAGTATTGGACTAAAATGTGGCCTCTAGGGTACACACAAGTTTTTTCTAAGATTTGTCCCAATGACCTACCTTTTTACCCTGACATGACCCAGATTCAATCTTGCCCGAGACATCATCAAGACAAACAATCTGACCAAGTTTCGTAAGAATTAGACAAAGATTGTGGCCTCTAGATGCACATAAGGTTTTTCTAAAATTTGATCTGGTGACCTACTTTTTGACCATCATGACCCAATTTGGAACTTGTCTAAGATATTATCAAGACAAACATTTCTTGAGTACTGGACTAAAAATGTGACACAAGGTTTGTCTAAAATTTGATCTGGTGACCTACTTTTTGACTCAACATGATCTAATTTCCAACTTGTCCAAGATATTATCAAGACAAACATTCTGACCAAGTTTCATGAGTATTTGAGTGAAAATGTGGCATCTGAAGTGCACACAAGGTAATTTTTGAAGCCTGGATGACCCACCACAGACACCGCACTATCACAAAAGCTCACCTTGAGCACTTTGTGCTCAGGTAAGCTGAAAAAGTAGTATTACTATAATTTACAAATAGCAAGTATTGTAACATGTTAACTCTTTACCTAACACTAAAACTTCATAACAATTCATATTGAAAGCTTTTGCAGATCAAATGTGACTCAAATGATGTGAGTAGTTTTGAAAGAGTAGAAAACTGGTCAGCTGTAATTTCTCCTTTTCCCACAAATTTCCAAATACCTTCCTCAGGGTCATAAAATACAGGGTTCCTGTATTTTATGACCCTGAGGAAGGTATCTGAGGATTGTTTGGTGAAGATTTATAAAGTGAAAAAGCCTACAATATAGAGATATAAGATGAATACAATATCATTTACATTGTAATTTTCTTTCTGATTACAGAAGATTATATCGATCAGAGGAGAAGACACCTGCTGTACCATGACCTTGACCTTAACCACAGCAATACTGCACTACATATCTCCATAGCAACTGGGGTGAAACAAATGTATGAACATTACAGAGCAACCAAAATTCAGAAGGTACAAAAACTGTCACAGTTTATACTCTCGACTCTTGCACCGGGTCAGAATATGGGACATCCAGAGATAAATGAAACACAAGCACCTAATGACACAGATCACATAGCCAGCCAATTAACAAGAGACAGTATAGGCTGGTTCAGGGCTCATTAGTTCAAATAGCATTAATTATTCCTTATCTTTAACCCTTTACCGTACAATGCCGCCTTTTGACGCCCCTGGGAAAGAAGATTTTTGAAAACATTGTGGGAAAAGGAGAAAATGCTGGTAACCAGCATTTTCTCCTTTTCCCACAATGTTTTCTACCCTATCTAAGAAAAGGTGCACCATTTGAGCCACATTGAAATTGTCGTCTGCAAATGCTTTCAATTTGGACAAGGCTAAAATTTTGTCGTCTGGTAAAGGGTTAACTGCCATGTTTTCATGATATGCGAGATAGGAGAACCAGCATTTTCTCCTTTTCCCACATTATTTTCTACCCTTTCAAAGGCAAACTACATCAAATGAACCAAATTTATCACTTGCAAAACCTTTCAATATGGACAGGTCTAAAATTTCATTTTGTGGTAAATAGTTAAGGTGTCAAAAAATAACACCTGTTGGCCTGGCTTTCTGTTTTCTTGTACTTTTTCTGTAATTATTTTTTTTATGCCATAAAAAATAATCTGTTGTGGTCGTTTATATAGGTCCCTACGAAACAATTGGACTTGTAGGAATCCTAAATCCCTATCAGTGTTAGTTGCTAGGAGTGAATTTGTGTCATGTATATAGAGCTCTTTCAAATACTAAAAATGTACAAATTCAATAACCAGTAACTGTACGAAAAAATAATCTTTTGATCCCTTTCCTTCAATTGTTAGTCTTCTGTGTGACATGAAATGAGCCATGCTCTGTGAAAATGGGGCTTAATGCATCTGCCAAAAGTATCAACCTAGGTCAGCCTTTGCAGTCCGCACAGGCTGATCTTGGCCGAAACTTTTCGCTATTGGTCAATTTTCTGCAAGTCCAAGGACCAGTTTACCTCATGATTCAGCCGGTTTCAGCTGGTCCTGATTTAAACTGTCTGCAATATCACTTTTGAAGTATGAAAGGCACTGTAAGGGTTATGGAGGCTACCAGATGTAATACAAGAAAGTGCTTTCTTTGTGATTCTAGAAATTTACCCATGTACCAAACAACAAAATTTTAGACTCAATGAAATTGAAAGCATCTGCAGCCAACAAATGCAAAATTGGCAGGAATTAGCCGAAAATCTCAGATGGGGTTAAAAATATTATGGGAAAAGGAGAAAATTTAGGCTATTTACCAACATTTTCTCCTTTTCTCAAAATGTTTTCAAACTTTCTGTTCCATGGTCATTAATAAACAGGATTATTTGATAAATGGTTTAATACATTTCCCGATGCAGAATACTATTTAACTCTTTACCAAATGACAAAACTTTAGACCGGTCCGAGTTGAAAGCATTTGCAGACGACAAAATAAATGCCACTCAAAAATTGAAATTTGTGTTGGGAAGGGTAGAAAACATTGTGGGAAAAGGAGAAAATGCTGGTTACCAGTATTTTCTCCTTTTCCCACAATGTTTTCAAAAGGCTTCTTTCTCAAGGTCGTTAAAAGTCGGGATTGTGTGGTAAAGAGTTAAAGTGCCTGGAGTGCAAGTTTTGAATAGATTGTACCAGGAACAGAAACTGTGTGTAATTAGAAAAATGTTCTTTTTTCCAAAATGTGTTACAACTCTTTATGTATCAGCCTTAATTCATACTGGTAAACATTAAATGAACAAACATACACCAAATCCTTGTCTTGCAAATTTCTGTGAGGACTAGATGATAGTAACTGTAAATAGTAAATGATAGTAAATGATTAGGTGATAGGTCATTTGGACTGGTCATGTATTTGTTTGAGTAACTGGCTGTTTTTAACAATTCATATATCTCAGTCATATGCTTACTATACACTCCTTTCAAAACCACTGGCTGCTTTTCCATACAAACAAAGTCAGAGATAGAAATGGGGTTGGTGAATATGGCCCCTGAATTCTAATTTATGATCTGTTGCAATATCTGTGTTTATTCTGTGTTCTTGTACCATGATGTGCTATTTATTTTAAAATGTTTATGACCATTTGTAATAAAGTAAGATCAATAAAATAAATGGATTCCTTGGTTCTCTAATTTAACCCATTCGAAAACAAATTTTAACTGGTTTAAAATTTAACCCTTTAACCCTTATCATGAGAAAAAAGTATTATGAAAACATTGTGGGAAAAGAAGAACATGCTGGGAACCAGCATTTTCTTCTTTTCCTGCAATGTTTTCTATCCTTTCGAAGACAACTCTATCTTTTGAGGCATACACCTGTTGATTGGCGACGTGTGTATATGATTGTTCGATTTTGACACTCTAGTTGTTAATCTGAAAACGGTCGGATGTGAGAAGTACACTAAGTGTGAAGTATTAGTTAGCAGTCCGACTTATGTTGGTTACTGGCCGCTACATACCAGGTTGTTTTGAAAAATGGGACACGATTTCGGCGGCCGTTGCGTGCGTTTTAAGGGTGCATGTTGAATACAGGTTCATACAGAGTAAAAGTATTTGGGGGGACATTGAACTGGCCGTTAAGTGGAGGTTCATGCTGAATGGAGGTGGACGGATCACCAGGTTTGACTGTATATTGCAAGATTTGGTCAAGGGTACATGTATACTGCAAGATTTGGTCAAGATACATGTATATTGCAAGATTTGGTCAAGGTACATGTACACTGCAAGATTTGGTCAAGGGTACATGTATATTGCAAGATTTGGTCAAGGGTACATGTATATTGCAAGATTTGGTCAGGATACATGTATATTGCAAGATTTGGTCAAGGTACATGTATATTGCAAGATTTGGTCAAGGTACATGTATATTGCAAGATTTGGTCAAGGTACATGTATATTGCAAGATTTGGTCAAGGGTACATGTATGTTGCAAGATTTGGTCAAGGTTACATGTATATTGCAAGATTTGGTCAAGGTACATGTATATTGCAAGATTTGGTCAAGAGTATATGTATATTGCAAGATTTGGTCAAGGGTACATGTATATTGCAAGATTTGGTCAAGGGTACATGTATATTGCAAGATTTGGTCAAGGGTACATGTATATTGCAAGATTTGGTCAGGATACATGTATATTGCAAGATTTGGTCAAGGTACATGTATAATGCAAGATTTGGTCAAGGTTACATGTATATTGCAAGATTTGGTCAAGGTACATGTATATTGCAAGATTTGGTCAAGGGTACATGTATGTTGCAAACTCAAACCTGAGACAAGTTCAGAGTTTTTGCCTCCAGTTTTGTGTCTTGAAAGGTATCAAGCTTGGATTCATGTATTAACCATTTACCAGACAACAAAATTTTAGCTATGTCCTAATTGAGAGCATTTGCAGAAGACAATTTCATTGTGGCTCAAATGGTGCAATTTTTCTTTGCTAGGCTAGAAAACATTTTGAGAAAAGGAGAAAATGCTGGTTACCAGCATTTTCCCCTTTTCTCATAATGTTTTCAAAAGGCTTCTTTCCCCGGGTCGTTAAAAGGTGGCATTGTGCGGTAAAGGGTTAACCCTTTATCAAATAATCCCTTGTTCTTAATGACCCTGTGGAAGAAGGCTTATGAAAACATAACAGGAAAAGAAATACGTAAATTGGTTTTACACAGCCTCAGCAACTTTGCCAAATTTAGTTCTTGAATATTTTTGAGTAAATCTTCAACTGGAGATAGGTAAAATGTATGCATTAAGTCATTCGGCATACCTCGGGTGATCTGGTGATCAAATCCCTCGGCTGTATCAAGTAGCTTGATATGCACCTACACTGTACATTTCGCACATCTCCAGAAGCACACTGCTTTACCGTTGTTGAAATTGTAAGGCTCCTCTTTAGAAGAAAGCATGAGTAAATTTTCTATCGTTATCTTTCTAAGAGTATTTCAGTCGGCAAACAGTCTGTACATTCAATTTTTAGCGTGGTTTATCAATTCCGTTAGAAACTTTCATCCACAGATCGATAGAAGAGAATAACTTCACAGTGGTTGTTCATGTCATTGCTAAGCGATCTACAGGGGCGCCACCATGTTTAAGATCATGCGACTGGTAGTTCAAAATGGAAGCCTCCCTTATACAGACGAGGTTAGATGTAGGTATGGAACTGGCCGAGTTGTGACTAGTGTGTATTAAGTAAGACACACTTGTTACAAATGTAAATGATTTGTGTTGCTTAACTCTTTACCAAATGACAAAATTTAAGACTAGTCCAAATTGAAAACAATTGCAGGCAACAAAATAAATGTAGCTGAAAAATTCAAATTTGTTTTGGGGAGGGTTGAAAACATTGTGGGAAAAGGAGAAAATGCTGGTTACTAGCATCTTCTCCTTATCCCACAATGTTTTCAGAAGTTTTATACTTCAGGATTGTTAAAACTTGGGACTGTGTGGTACAGAGTTAAGTGGGGAAAGAACTGAATGAATTCAGGTAATATATTTCACAAACTCTAAGTGATCTTAAGCATGACCTGCTGCTGTCAAATATGGATACTATACATGAGAAAAAAATGAAATCAATGATTACTGCTGACAGCTTTAAGGGCTTATCTATTGTTTCTCTCAAATTTCTCTCTCTTTGACAATGCTCTTGACAAAAAATGCCCCTATATTTACAGATATGTTCTCACTTAATTGCTTTATTTTGTATGCAGCATTAATATAAGATAGTACATTCTAATTTTACAGCTTTTTTTTACTTTTTGAGAAACAAGACGTTCTAATATGTGCTAAAATTGACATTTTTGGCTCACATTTATGCAAGTTATAAAATAAAATGGTACCCAAATAAATGTAAATTAGACACACTACCTCTCTTGTCTTGTGTCAAACACTTCCAGCATGAAATAAAGAACTGTTCCAGCCTTACAGCAATCACAGGTAAACTTCCAATTGGACTTCCTGGTTCCCTGCATACATGAGATTAACACCTTACCACAAGACAAAATTTAAGACTCTTTAAAACTGACAGCATTTGCTGACAAAAAACCAAATACTGCTCCAATAACAGAAGTGGTCTTTGAAGGAGTTAAAAGCATTGTGGGAAAAGGAAACCAGCATTTTCTTCTTTTCTCACTATATTTTCAAATGTTCTTTTTTTTGGGGTGGGGTGGGGTTGTTAACAGAAAGGATTGCTTGGCTTGCTTGGCAAAGGGTTAAGGGAAAACTAGGTAAATGTTTCTTTTTTTTTTTCATATATTTGCTTAGTGTTGAAGGCCACTTTAAACAACTGTCAACACTAAGTGGACTGTTTTATCTCTTTCTGCTGTTACTTTCCTGCCCTCATTCTTGAAACTCTTTCCATGCAACTGATTGCTTTTCCAAACAAGAGTATCCCAGGCATGTGCCAATGCTTGGCTGCAGTTGCTTTTCGAAATAGATCGATTTTCTGTGAAAATTCTAGGGGCATAACTGCATAAAAAATATTTTGATGGTTACCTGCCCCTGTTGTATGGGTTCCCCTCTTAATAGTTAACAACTGGTCCAAGTTTGAAGTAAAGATCTTCAGTAATGACAGATATTATAAAATGTCAGCAAATTTTTGCAAGATGAATTCGAAGTCAAGAAAGGGGGGTAGCTGTGTCAAAAATATTTTTGATGGTTACTTGCCCTTGTTGAATGGGTTCCCCTTTTGACAGTTAAAAACTAGTTCCAGTTTGAAGTAAATATCTTCCCTAGTGACAGAGATATTATAAAATGTCAAAGTTTTTGCATGGCGATGCAGACAATGATGACACAGACGACGCAAGGGCTATGACAATACCATGACATTTTCTTCAAAAACAGGTGAGTTAACCCTTTACAAAATGACAAAATTTTACACGTCGGAATTGAAAGCATTTGCAAACAACAAAATAAATGTGACTCAAAAATTGAAATTTGCTTTGGGAACGTTAGAAAACATTGCAGGAAAAGGAGAAAATGCTGGTCACCAGCATTTTCTCCTTTTCTCACAAAGTTTTCAAAAAGCTTCTTCTTCAGAGTCGTTAAAACCCGTGATTGTGTGGTAAAGAGTTAATAGAACAAAGTCAGATAGAATAATGTTCAGTGGAAATGAGGAACACTTCTCTTAATAACAATGACTCAACCTGTCTAACAGAATGTTACAGTTGGTGAATCCATAGTACATATCATGAAGCTAGGCCTAGCAGTCATCTATCAATGCTTACCATGTAATTTAGATGTTACATAAATGTAAATATCCCCTTCTGTTTACAGAGGAATGTGTCTTGTGAAAACATTGTAAGAAAAGGAGAAAATCCATCGTTTTCTCCTTTTCAAACAATGTTTTCAACAGGCTTTTCTTGAGGGTTGTTAAAACTTGGGATAATTTTGTAGATGATTAATGTCACGCAAAGTTTGAACATAGTCATACTCGGTTAAGCAAATTTGAAATAAACACAACCTCATTCATGCATGACAAGTGCATAAAGAGGTGTTCATCGAAAAGCAATCTTTAATGTGATGTTATTACTGCAATATATGAGAAAGAAAGCTTTTAAAAACATTGTAGGAAAATGAAAACAGCTGGCAATCAGCGTTTTCTCCTTTTCCTACAATGTTTTCTAAGTCTTTTCAGAGACAAATACTATTATTTCAGCTACATTTATCATCTACAACAGCTCTCAATTTGGACCAGTCCAAGTTTTCTTGTTTGGTAAAGGGTTAATGCCTGAAAAAATCTGTCATTTTGGTTCTCATGGTAGCATTTCATATACTATACATAAACATTTCTCTCTCAAAAAAAAAAAGCACATCTCACATACCTTGTAAACAACTTTGGTTCATGAAGAAAATCAAGAATGGTTCCACTCAAATACTGGAAATAGACATAGGCAATATCAGAGGCAGATGTACAGTGAACATTACATCTAAAACCATCTAACAAAGTTATCTAACAAGGCTGGGAGAACTATACATCATGAGCATTTTCTCCTTTTCCAAAAGTGTTTTCTACCATTCTGAGGAAATATCCAATTACTTGAGCCACACTTAATTTTTTCATCTGCAAATGAATTCAAAATGGATGAGTCTAAAATTTTGTTGTCTGGCAATATGTGAACTTTAGTAGCACTGAGCCTGGATTTAGCTGCCAATGCAGCCAGTAAAGATCAAAATCAAACTACATGTCTCATGTGCTGTCTGATCTTAATCTACACTGTCCACTGCTTTGCTAGATATTCTGCCAAATGTGGCTTTGAAATTGCAATATGCAGGAGACTGTCCTTTTCATTTATTCGGTACTTCATAGAGAATATTTGTTTCTTCAATGAAAGATTGAAATTCATTCCATCAAGTCAACTTCATTGATAGTAGTATTTTCATGAGTGCCACAAGTGAAAATATAACTGCATGATTTTCACCTGATACAAATTTGGATCTTGCGCCGAAAAAAAAAAAAAATATATATATATATATTTATTTCATGCTTATAGCCCTTTTTTGCTGGGACTTGCGAAGTACCGGGGAGCTCTTGGTATTTCTGTACCAGCGAGTCTATCAATCAGTAAATTCACTGGTCAAAAGGTGAAATTTAAATGTTCATACCATAATCTACCATTATTTCCAGATAAACTAAGGAAAAGCATGAAATAAAGAGAATTAATTCATTACCTCATCCTGGCCTTGCTCAAAGAAAGGGCAAGTTGAAAAATCCAGTGTAAGAGCAGTTTCTGTTGACCACCGAATGATTTGTAGGCTCTCATGGTGACTACATCTTGTCAGTAATGTTGTCAACCATGAAGTGTGCAATAGATGATGCCCTGTAGAGAAAAGACTGAAAACTGTATTTGGTGTGCAACACACAAAAAGGGGCCTTCTCAGACATATGCGTAAAAGTGTGTCTTCCCTGATCGGCCTGTGTAGTCTGTGACTAATACGAGATGACACTTGCTGTTTTTGTGTGACTTTCTGTTTCATGAAAGTCTATTGTATGAAAAATATTATGTAGTCATAAAATGCTCATAATGAATAGTTCTCCCAGCCTTGTGTTAGATAACTTTGTTAGATGGTTTTAGCCTGTGTAGTCTGTGACTAATACGAGATGACACTTGCTGTTTTTGTGCGACTTTCTGTTTCATGAAAGTCTATTGTATGAAAAAATCTTATGTAGTCATAAAAAGCCATTTCGGATTAGCCTGCAAAGACTGCGCAGGGACAACACTTTACGCAAATGTCTGAGGGTCTCATTTTGCATATTTATGGGCCATTTAGAGCAACAAGAAAACATTAACATTAAAAAACAGAAAGTGTATACAAATTCTAGTGACTAGCGAATGATTTGTAGGTTCTCATGGTGAATTTACCTTGTCAGTAACACTGTCAACCATGATGTGTGGAGGAGATGGTACCCAGTAAAGAAAGTAACTTGGAACCACTTTTGTTGTGTTTTTGTTAACTCTTTACCAAAACTCCAGGATTTTAACAACCCTGAGAAGGAAGACTTTTGAAAACATTGTGGGAAAAGGAGAAAATGCCAGTAAACAGCATTTTCTCCTTTTCCCACAACGTTTTCTATCTTTACTGAGACAAATTATGTTATTTGAGCCACATCTAGTAAGTCATCTGCAAATGCTCTCAATTTGGACTGGTTCACAATTTTGTCATCTGGTAATGGGTTAAGCACATTCCAACATCAGTAACATCATTGTGCCCAGTGCACCTGTCAATAACTTCCCTGGAGTTTCTTACCTGTAAAAACAGTACAATCCAACATCAAAATCACCCCATTGTGGAAGATCTCAGACCATTTTAAAAAATATTGTGGCATGCAGAGAAATTGCTCATAATAAGGGATTTCTCAATTTGCTTTTATGTTTTTACATGTATTCATGCTTGCTGATTATTTATATGGTACTTGGATGTTTCAAAGTTGTTTGCTTCCAACTTGTTTCTCTGGAAAGTGATTAACTCTTCACCAAATTACTAAATTTAAGACTTGTCTACATTGAAAGCAATTGCACATGAAACAAAAATAAATGAGACTCAAATACTAAAATTTATATTTTGAAGCTCAGAAAACATTGTGGGAAAAGGAGAAAATGCTGGTAACCAGCATTTTCTCCATTTCCCACAATATTTTCAAGTCTTCTTCTTCAGGGCTGTTAAAAGTCGGAGTCGTGTGGTAAAGAGCTAATACTTTCTATGAGTATATAGCAAGAAAGAGTTAATACTTTCTATGAGTATATAGCAAGAAAGAGCTAACACTTTCTCTGAGTATATAGCAAGAAAGAGTTAATACTTTCTATGAGTATATAGCAAGAAAGAGCTAATACTTTCTATGAATATATAGCAAGAAAGAGCTAATACTTTCTATGAGTATATAGCAAGAAAGAGTTAATACTTTCTATGAGTATATAGTAAGAAAGAGCTAATACTTTCTATGAGTATATAGCAAGAAAGAGTTAATACTTTCTATGAGTACATAGCAAGAAAGGGTTAATACTTTCTATGAGTATATAGCAAGAAAACAACAACTGATAGTTACCCTCAATGTCCTTGTTGGAAGCTGCTACAATCAAATTTTTCATTCGTGGAAGTAGTGGTTTAATAATGTGTACCTACAAGAAAGTCAACTGCAGATCATTTTTTTCTAGATACATGTACTTGTGTTATAAGAGCATTACCTACATACAGCAGTTGTTTCCCCTTCTATACAGAGTTGTATGGAACATTTGGTAATGCTTTAACTCTTAGCATGACAACAAAATGTTTGACTTATCCAAACTGGCAGTGTTTGCAGAGAACAAATTAACCCTTTACCACACAATACTGACTGTTAACGACCCTGAGAAAGAAACCTTTTGAAAACATTGTGGGAAAAGGAGAAAATGCTGGTAACTAGCATTTTCTCCTTTTCCCACAATGTTTTCTACCTGATCCAACACAAATATTAATTTTTTGGGTCACATTTATTTTGTCGTCTGCAAATGCTTTCAATTTGGACTGGTCTAAAATTTTGTTGTTTGGTAAAGAGTTAAATATAACTCAAGTTCAGAGACTTCTCTCTGAAAAAGTAGAAATCATCGTAAGAAAAGGAGAAAATGATGTTACCAGCATGTTCTCCTATTCCCATGATACCATAATGTTATTAATCTGGTAATTTCGTATCGGCCCATTAACGGGTCCAAGGCCGGTAATATCAGTCCTAGGCCCAAAACCTATGGCTAATACCACAGTCCTTGGACATGTTAATCTATTAAACCTTTATCAAACAATCCTGGGTTTTAACAACCCTTACAGGAAAGACTTGAGCACACAGTAGAAAAAGGAAAAAAAAATGCCAATAGATGTATTATTATACCCCTTTTCACAAAGCATGACTCAAATGTATTTTCAAGAGCCTTTTACCAAAGGGTTGTTAAAAGATGAGATAATCAGGTAACAGGATAAGATTATGACGCATATCAAATCTTACTCTTGTGAATTTACTTCCTTAACTCTTTACCAAACGACAAAATTTTAGACTGGTCCAAATTGAAAGCATGAACAGACAACAAAATAAATGTGACTGAAAAATTGAAATTTGTTTTGGGAAGGGTAGGAAACATTGTGGGAAAAGGAGAAAATGCTGGTTACCAGCATTTTCTCCTTTTCCCACAATGTTTTCAAAAGGCATCTTCCTCAGGGTCCTTAAAAGTCAGGATTGTGTAGTAAGGGGTTAAACAATTTGCAGTAGACAATTTTACATGAGCAACTGATGTACCTAATGAGTCAAACCAAAACTAGGCTTGGTCTCTGTAAGTCTGTTGTGCCTTTCCAAAGGACCCTGCCACAAAACAAGTCCTGCTAAGTGGTGATCTAACCAAATCCAATCCACCATAAGCAATTAACCCTTTACCACACAGTCCCGACTTTTAACGACCCTGAGAAAGAAGCCTTTTGAAAACATTGTGGGAAAAGGAGAAAATACTGGTAACCAGCATTTTCTCCTCCCACAATGTTTTCCAACCTTTCAGAAACAAATGCTGTCATTTTAGCCATATTTGTCATCTGCAAATGCTTTCAATTTGGACCAGTCTGAAATATTGTCGTTTGGTAAAGAGTTGAGCACTTGGCACTCAGTGACTGGTATGGTTAACCCTTTACCACACAATCCCCAATTTTTAACAAACCCAAGGAAAAAGATGGTAACCAGCATGTTCTCATTTTCACAAATAGTGTGCAAATGCTTTGAATTTGGCAAGTCTAAAATTTTGTCTTCTGGTAAAGCTAAAAGGGTTAACTCTTTACCTCACTACAAAAGTTTAGACTCATTCAAATCGAAAGCATATGCAGACAACAATTTAATCATGATTCAAAAACTGAAATTTGCCTTTGGAACAGTCGAAAACATTGTGGGCAAAGGAGAAAATGCTGGTAACCAGCATTTTCTCCTCTTCTCACAATGTCTTCAAAAGGCTCCATCCTCAAGATTGTTTAAACTCATGATTGCGTGGTAATGGGTTAAACGCAGGCATACAGACTATGAAAAAAATGCAGACAAATATAGAATTGTTAACAAAACCCTGATAATACCTGTTTTTCTTCAAAAACTTCTGCCAAAAGTATGAAGTCTTCCCAAATTTTGGACAACTCTCTCTTCTTGCTCGTTTTCCAACAGAAAATTGGAAATTCCCCTTGTGAAATAACATCGCCATCGCCTCTTTCACAAATATCAACAATTCTCTTCACTAAATATAGACATCTTTTTCTATTAAGTGAGTCTTTACTTAGCAACCCATTCTGCAGGATCTTCCAAAGACTGTCTGCTCTACGGATATCTTGACCAACAGGTCTAAAGGTCACTGGGAAAAAGAAATTAGCAAAACTACACAGCAACAGATACTGTTTCTTTTCTCCAGGTATCAATGAGAATGCTTGTATAGCAGTCCAAATAGTATCCAAATTTTCTGATAAGCTTCCCTGATCAATTTCAAGTATTTTTGTCAAAGCTGGAATCACAACACTTCTGACTGTATCAAAGTTTACTATGTCTATTGCCTGCATCAGCTTTCCAAATATTTCTGAAAGCGATTGTAACCATGTTGTACTGTCCTCCAAACTACTCAGATTATTAATCAGTTGTTGAAGGACATGGCGCAATATCTCACATTGGGAATAAACATCCACAAGTCCATCTCTCTGGTTCAAGTCAGAGCTGGTTGGTTTCTCTAATATATAGGTGTCAAGACTGACGAGAACATGTTGTATAACATCTAGCTTTAAATCATCATCACAAGCTACACAAGTTGCTATCAGCTTGCATATACTTCCTAGCAACATCAAAATATCCTTTTGACTGTCATATGAAGGTGATGCCCACACCAAAAATGGCCTACAGACTTTATCTATGATTTTCTTACATGTATCTTTAACACAGTAATTTGGAGATATCACAGTATGTTTTATTATGCAATTGATCAAAGTTTTTAAAAGATTTAAGTTTTGGCAGTATACAGATATGCCTGTATAGTCAAATCCAGCCTCAATCTGTATTTCTATAGTAGCCATAAGGTTGTGCACAGTACCAAATATATCCAACTTGGAGTTGGCATAAACAGTCTCCACTATTTCTTCCTCCATCTGAAACTAAATACATACTGTAACAATTACATATGCTATGCTCTAATTAACCCTTTGAGTGTTTTAACTTTTTGCAAAACAATCCTGTGTTTCAACAACCCGAAGAAGAAGGCTTTTGAAAATGTCAAAAAAGGATATTTGGTCTCTGTATTGATTCATTGTAAGGCTTTTGAAAATGTCAAAAACGGATATTTGGTCTCTGTATTGATTCATTGTATGGTGTTTAACACTGTTTTCAACATTATTTCAGTTATATCGCCGCAGCCAACACACCTATCCATGCTTTCCTGGAGTTTCTTTTACCAGTAGTGAGTACTAGCACAATATTATTCTTTCCAAGCCACTTTCCCACATAGCCACGATCGAAACAATGGTCAGCAGTGAGAGAGGAGTAAATCCTGTCCCAGTGACTATCATCAATCCTCGGAAAGAAATTGGCCAAGCCAGAGATCAAACCAATGACACCTGTTCTCAAGTCCTGTATGCCACTGACTGAGCTATTAAGGTTTGGCTTGGTCATGGTAAAATCAATATTGAAATAAAGCAAATAAGTTGGCGATTAATATATTTCAAGTAAGTATGTATAGAAAAATGGGAGTGGAAATTACTTCATTTTGCAAACAACATTATAGCGGGAGTCGAACAACCAAACTGTGTTGATATGACAGGGGTCAAGGAATCGACATGACCATGTGTCGAAATGACTGTCATTAAAAATCGGCTATGAAATCCCTCGAAGGCTTCAATCAGTCCTGTCCTTGTTTGCTGGTTGTCTGTTTAAAAATATTACTTTTGCAGAACTTTTGTGTAAGTTTATCTCATGTTTGCTTGGACTGTTTTGAGGCCAATTCCAAACTGGGAAGACACTTGTGTCCCGCTTGAGAAACAGTCACATGTGTCATATTTCTGTTCAAAACTGATAAATTTATTAACACAGATCTAGATTACATTAGATTACTTTTCCCGTAATGATCATTACCGAAACGTCAAATAGAGTAACGGAGATGACTGCTTCGTTAGGGAAATGACTTAACACCTTACCACACAATCCCGACTTTTAATGACCTTGAGAAAGACACCTTTTGAAAACATTGTAGGAAAAGGAGAAAATGCTGGTAACCTGCATTTCCTCCTTTTCCCACAATGTTTTCTACCCTTCCATAAACAAATTTCAAGTTTTGGGTCACATTTATTTTGTCATCTACAAATGCTTCCAAATTCGACAAGTATAAAATTTTTCTGCGTGGTATCGAGTTAAAGAAAACCGTTTATGAAATGCCTGTCATATGAATAAAGTAATTGTAAATAACGACTTATGATGAAGTAATTACACATACTAAATCTTCAATACTAAATCTTCGATTCCTGTTCATTTCTTACTGGATGCCAGGGTGCCCAATCACATACTGCAGTATGTCATTCACATATAAATTCTACTCCTCGCTTACAAATTTTTTGTGTTTATGGGCATGCACGCACTGTCAAAAGTATGCACATGCAAAATGGAAAGTAACTACGTACACTGCACATACAAATTAGATGCCATTTCGTATTGCATGCCAAACAAACAAAACGAAGGTAGTTTCCCTCGTAAGTGGGTACCACACTTTGTCCTCAACACAGAGCGAGTTACAAACTATTTTCACTATATATATACTTTGAGGCTCCTTGTCTATCTGGATAGTTTTCACTATGATTTTTTTAAAGTGTCAAAATCTACCACGTGTACAGGAAATCTGGTAATTAATTTTCATTGAGAAATTAAAATCATTTAATAATATTATGATGCGCAGTTATTGTTAGAAATGTATTTTTTTGACATATAAAAGCTGAAAAATCGAGCTGCTAATTGAACATATAATTTTCGTATGTATGGCGTTTGTTGCAGAAAAATGTCGTCACAACAAAAGTTGTTAAAATATTTTACAGTGTCAAGATTTGAGAAAGGTAGGTTTACACAAGTGATTCTACCATTACACATTTTGTTTTATTTTGCCCTAACACGGCATGGCCTTTATATGACAGAATTTGAGCAGAATAATGAGCCAATCGGCATGCTCCTCTGTGATTTTAAAATAGCTAGATTTACGAACATCATCTTGGACAATGAGCATCAATCTGTCTACGCTTCCTTTTTTAACCCTTTCCCAAACGACAAATTTTGGACTGGTCCAAATTGAAAGAGTTTGCAGTCGACAATTTTAAATTTGATGAAAATGGCAGAAAGGCCTCAAAAAGGGTAGAAAACACTGTGGGAAAAGGAGAAATTACTCGTTACAAGAAATTTCTCCTTTTCCCAGTGTTTTCAAAAGACTTGTACTGCAGACACGTGAAAACCAGGGCTTGTTTGGGAAAGGGTTAAAGCAGTTCTAATGTACTTCGCAACTTTGAGAAAGGAATAAAGCTGAAAAATCTTCTGTAAAGGCAGTTGATTATCTAAACTTATGGCTGTGTTCGGCTTTAGATCTTGACTGCTGTTTCGATTATATCTATGTATGTGCATGCCCTGGAGACATATGATGCATCCATATAATCACCAAATGCACAATATAATAATTCAATTAAGAGCCCATTCATTATGGTAAAGGAGTACTATGGTGTTAAACTTTATTAATAAAACTGAAACAGCCCAAAGTAACTCTGTACCCCCTAATTTGTCTTTGTCAAGTTTGTGCCCCCGATTCAAAACCTAGGGGGTACAGTGTACCCCCATTTTTTTCTTTGTACCCCCAATTCAAAACATGGAGGGTGCAAATTGAAAACCCAGTGGGCATGCTGGGATGCAAATAAACTGTATCAGAAGCTTGGTTACGGGAATCACGTTAGCAGACGGGTCTGGTCATTTCGATCTAGAATTATGAACTGTCACTTTCAATATCTTACTGTGGATGGTACCTGAAGGGTTTTAACATGGTTTTCATTATAACTCTCTCGGAAAAATGGTGCTTACAAACTACTCAAGAAAATGTAGAATGAGCCTCGAGACAGAGAAAAATCTGACATCTTGTGTTACAGGATTTACAGTCTGTGATCAACAATCTATATATATTAATTATTTTTTTAAAGTCTAAGGCAATGAATTAGGTACACATAAACAAAATCACGCTGATAAGATATTTAATCTGGTGACAGAAACAGAAATTTTGAACTACCTTTCACGGCTGCCTCATTAACACAAACACGTTAAAATGAAATATGGATTTGGCGTTTACCTCCTTCATGAAGAGTTTAATTGGTATACGGTTAAAGTTAATGCTTCGGAGTTGGTTTGCCCACTTTGCTTCTAATCGTGAACTTTTCTTACACCTAAAGTTACTTACACCTGTGCTGAAACATTCTACGTATAGATTCTATGATTTCTGTTCAAAAAAGGGGAAAACACACACACACAAACACACACACACGCAAATAAAAGCCGTCAATTTATGTATTAAGATTTTTATAGAGTTGTTCTAGTTTGATAGTGTGCCCTTAAGGGTCTTAAAATCACCCACCGTCAAAAACCTTACTATTGAAACGTCAATGATGTTTTACCTAGGACATTTACACACATCGAAATGTGTCAATCAAAGATCGGGCAGTCTGATTTTAATCTTCAGCAATAAAATGTTGGTTATAAAGGGATTGGATTTATACATAATTCCTGGTTCAAGTTTTTGAGACTGTTGAACGAGTATAGATATATTTTCTTAACTTAGGTCCACAGTTTAGGTTGTAAGGACGTACCATTTTACCGACAAAAGTATATTTTATATGGGAAAAAAAACGCAAGAAGGTTGATTTGGATAGATCTAGACAAAATCTTTCCTTGATCGCGTTACCACTATAATTTCACCATAACATAAAACAAAACAAGTTTTAATTATTCGTGCTGAAATTTCTAACTAGAGATCTTAATAGGTCTAGACAATAATTCATATCTCAGTCATGGCTACAGATGCAGGTAGATCTATCAAGCACCCTAAACAAAAAAAAAAAAAAAAAAAACTTTAAGAATCCTTGATTCAGATAGAAAGACCTAAAGTATACGATCTATATGATAAATCATATCTCAATCAGGGCTACAGATGCAGGTAGGTCTATCACAAACAGCCTAAACAGAAAATATAAGATCCCTGCATCTGATATAACTAGAGCTGCCACTGAATGTGACTTAATACCCCCGCCAGCGCTTTGACAGAAAAAAAGTGTCAAGTTCAAGGGGAGATAATTCCTCAACCAGGGGGAGGTGACACTTGAAAATTACGTCTTGCAAATCTTCAATATATGATCAATATTTGTGCAAAGTTTCAATGCAATTGAAGGAAAACTCTAGGAGGAGTTCGTGACACAAAATTGGTAGTATTTTGTACACAGACGGACACACGGACACACGGACGGACAGACAGGCTGATTCCAGTATACCCCCGAAAACATTCGTTTTGCGGGGGTATAATAAAACATCCTAAATTCATATGATCTACATCCGAACCCTGACTGCACACATGTGATCACTGAACCCTTTAATGTACGACAAAAATTATAATCTTCCATCTTGACGCCTTTGCAGACGAAGATCGAATATTACTCTTGTGACTGGGAATTGTGTTGGATAAGATGCAGAATATCTTGGCAAAAGGGAAAATGCTGGTTACAAGAAACTGCACACGTTTCCACATTGTTTTTAAAACTCTTCTCCTCCGTGGTCGTTAGAGTAGGGACTTGTTATGTAAAGGGTTAAGCTAAATATCATGACTAAAGACCATCCTAGTTTCAAACGAAATCAAATATTTTTTTCCCACACAAACATCGGTGAACTTGTAATTTACCCGTATGCGCGTGATTGAATGTATGTGACTAGTTGGCGATCAGTATGTATGTAGATCTATTTATATCAGACACAAATATCTTCTTCTATGGTATAGGGTTTTATACTTCTTTACAGTACAAGAAGTTTTATTCTTTTTTTTAAATGAAATCCACAGGATATAGCTTTAACAAAAATTTGTCTGACGATTCAACAAACAGAGGAGACATTCCCCTTCAGTTTGTTTGTTTTTTTCGTAAGAAAATCACCATTGATATTGTACTAAGTGTCATTGTACTGTGAGTCAGTCAGCCAATCAAATTGGCGTGACGTCAGCTATCCTGAAAGTATTACACTGCAATACACAAGTATTTGCGATAGTGAACAGTTGTAATCGAGTAGAGATCTTTATTGCATTTAAGCTGTCACTCGTGTCTAGTTTGTGAACGAATCTCACTTTTGTCGAATTGTGTCGAATTCAAAATGCCAGAAAATAAAGACAATACCGTGAAAACGTTCAAACAGAGGAAAAGCTTCGGTAAGTGACATTTTCTTTACCTGTGATGCGTCCCATCACAACAGCTGTTATACAGGTAGATTCGTTGTGGGTGGAGCAACGTCAGACCGTACGATATTGAGTACGAGTTGAGATGCTAATGCAGATAATGTAGATAAAAGATCAGACTGTACACACCGTCGCGCAGCCTGGTTAACCCTTTACCCCAGAACCTCGTGTTTTATCGAGGAAGAATCCCTTTGAAAACATTGTGGGAAAAGAAGAAAATGCTTGTACTGTGTTGTAACCAGTATTTTTTTCTTTTCCAACGTTTTCTACCCTCCAAAGCTGAGCTCATTTGGACACATCTAACATACCGTGTGCAACTGCTTTCAATTTAAACCTGTGGGAAAAAAATGAGTGGCAAAGAGTTAAGGCATCTACTGCTGAAGTGGACATAAAAGCTTAAAAGGTTAAACTTAATTGAAGGTATCTGTAGACAACAAATAAATTGTGGCTCAAATGATGGGATTTGGCCTTTATTCTCAAGTTCCAGTTTTCACATTGTTTTCCATAGCAATTTTAAACTTATCAGGTAGATCTAGAGCTCGACCAGGTATTTCCTAACACTTAAGTGGTAACTACTGTTGTTTGGTAATACAGTCACACAGATAGATGTAGTACATTTGATACACCATTTTACACATCTATACGAACTCTTTCTTTTACAAACATTATCCATCTATAAACTGCAGTGATTACCTAGTAACACTATGTTAAAGTTCCTACCATAGAGAGGCCATTACCGAATGAGTTGTTACTGCCAAACAAAGACGTCAGTTATTTACATTTCGATTTTATTTTAAAAAAAGGTCTTGAAAATTACAAGATACCAGTGCTCTGTGGCTACTGAAATGTGAATTGGCTAGAACTACATGTATATAGATCTACAAAAAAGTCAAATTATGTCTGTTTTTCTGGAAAATTTTAACTGCAAATTTTCAGAACACGAAAAACGATGCAAACCGAAGACCAGATAACTCGATATGAGCACCGTATATGATACCGTAATTATCAATTTTTCTTCAGATAATTTCTGTATCCTTCAAAACTTTAAAACATGGCAAAGAAGAGACATATGTCGTAAAGTTTGTGAAGTCAGATGATTATCATTGTTGTATCCAGGAGGGATGAGAAAATTCTGAAAATCTTGTTCTTTAATTGCCGATAGTTTGGAAATACCCGGTTTCCCAGCATATGTCTTTTTCCTTCTTGAAACATTTGTCTTCTGTTGAATTAACCCTATACCAAAACAGTTGTTTGTTTTAGGGTCCCTGAGGAAAAAAGACCTTTGAAATGTTTTTGATAGATGCAAAAGCTTTCAATTTAGAGGAGGCTTAAATTTTGCCATTTTGTAAAGAGTAACCTTTAAAGTGCCTTTTACACTTTCTGTTTCCTTTGTGGCCAGTGTAGATCAAGATCAGGCAGCATTAGACATGCAGTGTGATCTTTGCTCTACACTGTCAGCATTGGAAACTACATGTACATAGACAAAAGCAACCATAAAACTGCAATTAGATCTATTTGGGTTTTATTGATAGATGGAAAATAAATGTTTGTGGTTTTTTTTGACACTCTAAGGATTCACTGAGTTTTGGATAGATTGAAAAATAACCTAATGTAGGAGTACCTGTGAGCAAGGCACTGAACTGATGGTTTAACTCTTACCAAAGATTAGAACATAAAAGTTTTGGACTTGTCCAAATCCAAAGCATTTGCAGACTGTAAATTAAATGTGGCTGAAATGGTGAAAATTTTCTATGATAGAGACAAAAACGTTGCTGGTCACCAGCATTTTCTCCTTTTCCCACAATGTTTTCATAAGCCTTCTTCCACAAGGTTGTAAAACCTGCGATTGTATTTCAAAGGTTTTCTACCAAGACAAACATAACTTTTTGACATAGAGCAGTTTTCTGATACAGAGTGGCACGGAGAAATATTTCTGTATTTTTTTTTCAACAGCTACAAGAAAGGAAGAAGCATCTGGAGTTAGAGTAAAGTTTCCAACAAAAGTTCCCGTAAGTATACAACCCTTAGACAGGGAAATAGAGTTATAGAGGATTTTTTTTTTTCAGTGAAAGATTGAAATTTATTTCATCTCGAGAACATCTTATGGTAACATTTTCGCTTGTGGCTTTGCTGCTTGTGAAAATATTAACGTATGATGTTCACTCGATGAAACAAATTTCGTTCTTTCACCGGAAAAAACAAATATTCTATTTTTGTTCATTCTTCTAACTCCTTTTTTGTTGTGAAGTACAGGGTAGCTCATGGTATTTCCACACTAATGAGTTTATCAATAAGTAAATTCGGTGGTTGAAATGATGAAATTATCGTAATCAAGCCATAATCCACCATTATTTCCTAATAAACCACTGAAAAGCATGAAATAAAGTGGACATGCTTACCCCTTTACCTATGGATCCCATGTTTTAATGGCATTTTCTCAGAAGAAGGCTTTGAAAACATTGTAGGAAAAGGAGAAACGCTGGTAACCATTTTGATAAAAGGTTGCAGCAGACAATGACAGTAAGCATGAATTATGATACAATGCATTAATAACAAGAGAAAATATTTTTAATTTGTTGCAGGAAGTTAAAATATTACAATCCCAGTTTCCTTTGTTAACTCATTAGCAGACAACAAAATTTTAGACTTGTCAAAATTGAAAAGCATCTGTTTTTGGATCAAACCAAGGGCATTGTGGGAAAAGGAGAAGATCATGGTTATCAGCATCTTGTCCTTTTCCTACAGTTTGTTTTCAAAAGCCTTTTCCTCTATTGACCTTAAACTTTGTGTTGTAAAAGGTTAAAGGTCAGTGTCATATGATTAGTTATCATTTAAACTTAAACTTTACATAATTAGCATTCAGACAAATAAACTCTTTATCAAATGATTCTGTGATTTTTATGATCCTGAGGTAGTAAGCTTATAGACACGTTGAAGGACAAGGAGAAAATGGTGGTAAGCAGCATGTTCTGTTCTAACAATGTTTTGAACTTTTGAAAGAAAATTACCTTACTTGAGCCACAATTTACATATTGTCTTCAAAACTGAATGCTTTCAAGTTGGACAGGGCTAAACACTTGTTGCCTGAAAATGACTTAAATTTTCCTTAAACTGCTTTACATAACTTTAGTTGCCGTTGCGGCCATTGTAGATCAAGATAAGGTTGCATGAAAGACGCAGTCTGATCTTTGATGGTTGATCTACATTATCAACTTTTCTGAGACATTCTGGACAAGATTAGCTCTTTACCACACAGTCCCGAGTTTTAACAACTCTGAAAAAGAAAGCTTTTGAAAATATCGTGGGAAAAGGAGAAAATGCTGATAACCAGTATTTTCTCCTTTTCTCATAATGTTTCTACCCTACCGAAAAGAAAATTCTGTTTTAGAGTCATATTTATTTTGTCGTCTGCAAATGCTTCCAATTTGGACAAGTGTAAAATTTTGTCATTTGGTAAAAAGTTAACCATTAAATTGCAATTACGTTATTCAGGACAAATTATAGGCAAGGGCAATGGTAGATATAGAGTAACTAAACATGATAATGATTCTGATTAGGCCTATGTCTTGTCAGTATGCCACATCTCAAAAGTACTAAGAAAGACAACAAGTTAAAGTTTAATAGTTTTTCCATGATTCTGTCTTATTTGTGGGACAGGGAACAGTCAAGGTCAATGGTATAGTAAAACACTGATAGTGTCACATGTTAAGGGTTACTTCTTTACCATACTACAAAAATGTAGACTTATCAGAATTGAAAGCGTTCACAGACGACGAATTAAATGTGAATGAAAAATTAAAACAAGGGTAGAAAACATTGTGGGAAAAGGAGAAAATGCTGATTAGCATTTTCTCCTTTTCCCACAATGTTTTCAAAAGGCTTCTTTCTTAGGGTCGTTAAAACTCGGGATTATGTGGTAAAGGGTTAAAGTTAATTAGTTTTTCCATGATATTGTCCTGTTTGTGGGACAGAGAACAGTCAAGGTCAATGGTAAAGTAAAACAGTGATAGTGTCACATGTTAAGGGTTAACTCTTTACCATACTATAAAAATGTAGACTTGTCCAAACTGAAAATATTTTAACATTTGCAGACGACAAAATAGGATGTGATTCAAAAATTTAAATTTGTCTTGAGAAGGGTAGAAAACATTGTGGGAAACGGAGAAAATGCTGGTTACCAAAGGCCTTCCTTGTCAGAGTTATCAAAACTGGGATTGTGTGGTAAGGGTTAAGGCAATGGTTTTTCTGTAGAAATTATTACAGTCACATTCTGCAAGTTTGCATCACAGTTTACTTGGCAGTAAATGGTATTTTTCAATCAAAATAAACACCAGTGCCATGTAGCGGCTTGTCTCATAGGAGACACCTTTACTCAGAAATCAGTCTACATTTATAGCCTGCAAAGATTTCCAAGAAGTTTTGAATGGAAAAAATATTCAGGAAGTGAAAAACATGTATTCAGCACCTACTTGCTTAACCCTTTACCACACATTCACAATATTTAAGGACCCTGAGAAAGAATCGTTTTGAAAACATTGTGAGAAAAGGAGAAAAGACCGGTAACTAGCATTTTCTCCGTTTCCCACAATGTTTTGTACCCTATCTCATACAAATTACATCATTTGATCCACATTTGAATTGTTATCTGGAAAGGTTGTAAATTTGGGTGAGTCTACATTTTTCTTGGTGTGGTAGAGAGTTAACCCTTTACCACACAATCCCAACCTTTAACGACCCTGGGGAAGAAGCCGTTTGAAAACATTATGGGAAAAGGAGAAAATGCTGGTAACCAGCATTTTATCCTTTTCCCACAATGTTTTCTACCCTGTCTAAGACAAATTCCATAATTTTTGAGTCACATTTAAATTGTCATCTGTAAATGCTTTGAATTTGGACCAGTCTAACTTTTTTTTTTGTTTGGTAAAGAGTTTTACCCCTACTGTTTAACCCTTTACCATAGTATCCCGACTTTTAACGAAGACGCCCTTTGAAAACATAGTGGGAAAAGCAGAAAATACTGGTAACCAGCATTTTCTCCTTTTCTCACAATGTTTTTTACCTTTTCCAAAACAAATTTCAGTGTTTGAGTCACATTTATTTTGTCGTCTGCAAATGCTTTCAATTTGAAATGTTGTCGTTTGGTAAAGAGTTAAATCCATTATCACATGCAATTTTACTAACAAACAGACGTAATGATGAATTTAGATTACCGGTATATGCTAGATTACATAGCAGTATTTTCAAATCATGGTATTACGAATTGGCACCAATAGTAACAAGTTACAATGATTTTTTTTTTTTTGCCACATATTAGTGAATGTACATGATACAGTTTCAAAATGGCTGCGGCATAGTGATGAAAGTCAAGGTGGGTTTTCTTCAAAACCTCAGGATGAAATTGAAAGATGTTTTCTTTGATGCTGTTTTATAGATGAAGTTATCATTGATTCTAGAGTTAAAATTTTGATGTTTTTCTTGATTAGAATGTAACTACTGCAAACCAACGACGAACAAGCCTGATATGACCCAAACAATCCTGTATTTTATTGACCCTGAGGAAGAAAGCTTTCAAAAACATGATGGAAAAAGGAAAAAATGCCAACATTTTTCTCTTTGTCCCTTCTGAAAGTTTGATTGATTCCTTTTCAATGTTGTCTGCTAATGCTTTCAATATGGACAACTGTAAAATTTTATCCCGTGGGAAACTTCTGATCATTTCTCCATGATACTGTCTTATTTCTGGTGCAAACAACACAGAAGGTCAATAATATAGACAGAGTAACTAAACATGATAAATGCTACTGATATGTCTTGTCAATATGGGACATCTAGAAAGTAGTGGTGAAAACAACCTGATGTCCCTGATTATGGAAAAGGTTATCCATTTATCACCTTTCATACATTTGAGCCGTGCTCTGTGAAAAGGGGATTAAATGTATCTTCAAATGTATTGACCCATGTCAATCTTTGCAGTATACACAGGTTGGCCTGGATCATAACTTTTTGCTCTTGGTCAATTTTCTGCATGTGCAGTGACCATTCTACCTCAGGATTGAGCTGGTTGTTAGAAGGAATGAACTTTATCGATTCCTGATTATGTGACGACTTGCTTGGTATAATGCATCACAGATATGCATTAAACTCCCTTTTACCAGAGTATGGCTCATTTCTTTCTGTTATCAATCCACATCCCTCCCTGAAACATATTCATTGAAATCAACTCCTAAAATATTCTTGTGGCATGAACAATTTCTTAAATTGCCTGAGTGTTTAACCCTTTACCAGACGACAAAATTTTAGCCACGTCGAAATTGAAAGCATTTGCAGACGACAATTTCAGTGTGGCTCGAATGGTGCAATTTTCTCTTGATAGGGTAGAAAACATTGTGGGAAAAGGAGAAAATGCTGGTTATCAGCATTTTCTCCTTTTCCCACAATATTTTCAAAAGGCTTCTTCCCCAGGGTCGTTAAAGGTTGGGATTGTGTGGTAAAGGGTTAACTCTTTATCACACAATCACGACTTGTAACGACACTGTGGAAGAGGTCTTTTGAAAACATTGTGGGAGAAGAAGAAAATGCTGGTAACTAGCATTTTCTCCTTCTACCACAAAGTTTTTCTACTTTATCAAGGACAAATTTCGTCACTTGGGCCACTTTTAATTTGTTGTCTGCAAATGCTTTCAATTTGAACCAGATTTAAAACATTTTCAAATGTACTGATTGGCATTTCTAAGTTTGGACAAGTCCATTTGTTTTCATTTAGTAAAAAGTTTAACTCTTTACCTCACAATCCAGACTTTCAACGAAGCCTTTTGAAAACATTGTGGGAAAAAGAGAAAATGCTGGTAGCCAGCATTTTCTCCTTCTCCCACAATGTTTTTTACCCTGCCCAAAACGAATTTCGATTTTTGAGCCACATTTAAATTGTCGTCTGCAAATGCCTTCAATTTGGACCAGTCTAAAAGTTTGTCGTTTGGTAATTGTTTAAAGCCATTTCCTGTATGTAAAAAAGGTGACCGAACTTAACTGTTTACCAGGCCACAAAACTTTGGACTTCATGTTAACTCTTGACAAATGACAAAACTGTAGACTTGTCCAGATTCAAAGCATTTGCAGACAGCAATGTAGCTCAAATGATGGAATTTGATAGGGTAGAAAACATTGCGGAAAAAGGAGAAAATGCTGGTAACCAGCATTTTCTCCTTTTCCCACAATGTTTTCAAAAGCCTTCTTCCTCAGGGTTGTTAAAATTGTATGGTAAAGAGTTAAAGGGTCAAAAGTGCCTTTCACTTCCTTGACCTCATATGTTTGTAAGTGGATTTTCCTGACCATCAAGTGATACTTAGCAATCGAATGGTTGATCTAATTATAACATCAAGGAATTACGTAATGCCTTAACTTGTGATAACTGCTTTTGATGTCAGAAATGCATAGCACGTCATATTTTGCTGTTACTCAGAGACAATGTAAAAGAATGTCACATTGGACTGAACAAGCAATTTTGATTTTTTTTTTCATCTTTCCCACAATCCCGAGTTTTAATGACCCTAACGAAAAAGACTTTTGAAAACAGTAAGGGAAAAGGAGAAAATGCTGGAAACCAGCATTTTCTTCTTTTTCCACATTGTTTTCTACCCTTCCATAAACAAATTTCAATTATTAAATCACATTAATTTTTGTTATCTGCAAATGCAAACCATTAGTCTGGTACTCTGCCTTACTTCAAAAGTAGCGTAGTGTTAGGGGCAGGTAATCCAGACTAGCAAACCGTAAGTAAAGGAGAGAGACAAATGTCAGATAAAAGGTTCTTTTAGTGGTATTTCATTAACCCTTTCCCAAACGACAAAATTTGGACTGGTCCAAATTGAAAGAGTTTGCAGACAACAATAGTAAATTTGATAAAAATGGTAGAAAGTTCTCAATAAGGGTAAAAAACACTGTGGGAATAGGAGAAATTGCTCATTACGAGCAATTTCTCCTTTTCCCACAGTGTTTTCAAAAGACTTGTGCTGCAGACACGTGAAAACCAGGTCTTGTTTGGGAAAGGGTTAATGGGCTACGTAGCTTGTTAAGGTATTTTTAGATTTCATGATATGTGTCTTTGAAATAAAAATAGATTTGAGCAATTTCTCCTTTTCCCACAGTGTTTTCAAAAGACTTGTGCTGCAGACACGTGAAAACCAGGTCTTGTTTGGGAAAGGGTTAATGGGCTACGTAGCTTGTTAAGGTATTTTTAGATTTCATGATATGTGTCTTTGAAATAAAAATAGATTTTTTAATCAAATGTACCTTTAGCATGGTCGAATGGATAAGACAGTGGCTTACCATAACAAGGATTTCGAGATTGAGGCCGCAGTAATTCGCATTATTTTCAGAATCCGAAAATGAATGAAAAAAGGTCACAGACAATGCAGATGTCTGGCATCAATTCAAAGATAAATAACTAGGACTAGGTCCTGTTTTCCTGGCTAAGAAACAATCTGATTCATTTATCTAGCACACTTTGATTATAAGCATTAATTAATCCTATACCACACAATCCCGATTTTCAATAACCCCAAGGAAAAGGGCTTTTGAAAACATTGTGGGAAAATGAAAATGTGGGTAACCAGCATTTTCTCCTTTTCCCACAATGTTTTTTACCATTTCGTGGAAAAATTTCCCATTTTCTGTAACAGTTAGTTTGTCGTCTGCAAATGCTTTCAATTTAGACCAGTGTA
Organism: Tridacna gigas; assembly: GCA_945859785.2. Lineage (NCBI taxonomy): Eukaryota > Metazoa > Mollusca > Bivalvia > Cardiida > Cardiidae > Tridacna > Tridacna gigas. The sequence goes on from OX244029.2 coordinate 38,815,036, forward strand.
GAATTTTGTTGTTTTGTAAAGAGTTATCCCCTTCACCAATCAATCCCAAGTTTTAGTGACCTGAAAGAAAAGATTTTTTAAAGACTTTGTGGGAATAGGACAAAACGTTGGTAACCAACATTTTCTCCTTTTCCCCTAATGTTTCTACACTTTCAAAGAAAAATTCCATCCCCTTTCCCAAACAAGCCCTGGTTTTCACGTGTCTGCAGTACAAGTCTTTTTAAAACACTGGGGGAAAAGGAGAAATCGCTCGTAACGAGCAATTTCTCCTTTTCCCACAGTGTTTTCTACCCTTTTGGAGAACTTTCTGTCATTTTCATCAAATTTAAAATTGTCGTCTGCAAACTCTTTCAATTTGGACAAGTCTAAAATTTATCGTTTGGGAAAGGGTTAAATTGTCGTCTGCAAAATGCTTTCAGTTCTGGCAAGTCTGAAAATGTGTTGTTTAGTGAAGTGTTAAGGTCAAGCTTTACATTACATGATAAAGATTATGTGAAAACATCTTGGCAAAAATTGAAATCTGCTTCATTTCTCCTTTTGCCTCAAAGTTTTTAGAGGTGATCCACTGCAAGTCACAAAAGTTTTCTGTGGGCGGTGATGTGTTAACAGATGTTGCAAGATTGTTTGGAACATTTGCATAATTAGTAACTCTTTACTAGACGGCAGTATTTTGAGTTCATCCTGATTGAAAGCATTTGAAGGCAGCATTTAACGAGGTACAGCTGAGTTGATGGGGTTTGTCTCTGAAAGGGTAAAATTCATTGTGGAAAAAGGAGAAAATGCTGGAAATTATGATACACCCTATGACAAGGGAGTTAATCACAAACATTTTTTCATCTATCTCTGTCTCTGTCCCTCTCTCGGCGCTTCAAGGGGGTTAAAACTTTGGATTGTTTCATATTGGTTATAAAGATATGAATAGAATTTTTTTTGCAAAATGGGGCAGTAGCAGTTTTGATGGTAAATTTTGGAAAATTAATAAGAAATCTTGCAATACTTTCAGCCGAAGACATATCTGTTGCAGCAAAGTTAACCCATGTACTTCCAATTTACCTGTTCATTTCAACCCTGCATATGTTAATTCTTTACCACACAATCCAGACTTTTAATGACCCTGAAAAAGAAAGCTTTTGAAAATGTTGTGGGAAAAGAAGAAAATGCTGGTAACCAGCATTTTCTCCTTTTCCCACAATGTTTTTTACTTTTCCCAAAACAAGTTTCAAATATTGGGTGACATTTATTTTGTCGTCTGCAAATGCTTTCAATTTGGACCAGTCTAAAATTTGGTGTTTGGTAAAGAGTTAAATCTGACTTTTCAAGAAATATTTATGTTTTTTCTTTCAGGTGATCGTAGAAAGATATTATAAAGAACAGACTCTACCCTTTCTTGACAAAACCAAATTTTTGGTTCCACAAGAATTAAGCATGTCACAGTTTGCTACCATCGTAAGGTAATAATCATGTTTACTTTCTTTAAATCCTACATGTATATTAGTCCTCAGTTTCAATGACTGTGAGATAGAACCCTATCGAAAACATTGTGGGAAAAGGAAAAATATAGTGGTGACCAGCATTCTCTCCTTTTCCATCAATGTTTTGGCCAAGCCCCTGTAGCTCATTTGGTAGTGCGCAAGACTTGAGAACAGGTCACTGGTTCGATCCCTGGCTTGGCCAATTTCTTTCCGAGGATTGGTGATAGTCATGGTGACAGGATTCATTCCTCTCTCACTGCTGACCATTGTTTCGAAGATGGTTATGTGGGAAAGCAGCCAGTGGCTTGGAAAGAATATTGTGCTGAGTACTGCTAAAAGAAACTCCAGGAAAGCATGGATAGATGGACTGGCCACCGTGATATAACTGAAATAATGCTGAAAATGGCATTAAACAGCATACAATCAATCAATCAACCAACAATGTTTTGTACCCTTTTGAAGCCAAATTCCATCATTTGATCAGTATTTGAATTGTTGTCTGCAAATGCTTGCAATTTGGACAAGTGTATATTTTTGTCTTCTGGTAAAATGTTAACCCTTAAATTGCCTTTCAGAACTATAGTCTCCTTCGTGGCCAGTGTAGATCAAGATCAGACTGCACTAAACATGCAGCCTGATCTCTGATCTACACTGTCTGCTTTACTAAATCTTTATGGACAAAAGCAACCATGAAATTGCAATGATTTAAGTCTTAACTTTTGACTGAAAAATGTGTGTTGGGTTAATTTGGCACTCTTTTTCCTCAGGGTTGTGAAAACACAGGATTGTTTAGTTATTATGTGACAAGGTTGGACATGCCCTTGGTGCATATTTGGTTATCTTCATACACTATTATTATAATAGCTGATGACCGTTATGAAAGTAAAGGAAGGGCAAGTTGAATTTCGTTTACTAATAACTCTTTTCCAAAGGACCAAATTTTAGACTGGTCCAAATTGAAAGCATTTACAGACGACAAATCTATTCTGGCTCAAGAATCGAAATTTGATTTGCCAAGGGTAGAAAACATCGTGGGAAAAGGAGAAAATGCTGGTGACCAGCATTTTCTCCTTTTCCTACAATGTTTTCTTAAGGAATTTTCTTCAGGGCTGTTAAAAGTCCAGACTGTGTGGTAAAGGGTTGAGGACCAACTCCCTACTACTATTTTCTTCTTGTTTGGTTATGGATGTTGTAAGTGAGTATAAGAACCTCAGACAGTGGCAGTATCAAAGCTTTATTGTCCAGTATATGTTGCAAAATGTTGGACACTATAGACCAAAGATCAACCTTAACATTTTCTGTAAAAGTAGTCTGATCATTGTTTTATACCAACAGCAAACTTAGGCAAGGTTACCCTTTGGATATAATTATACGGCTCAGAGAGAATATTTTGGGAAATTAGATCTTATCCATATTTAACTCTTTACCAAACGACAAAATTTTAGACTACTCCAAATTCAAAGCATTTGAGACGACAAAATAGGTGTGGCTCAAAAACTGAAATTTGTTTTGGGAAGGATAGAAAACATTGCAGGAAAAGGAGAAAATGCTGGTTACCAGCATTTTCTCCTTTTCCCACAATGTTTTCAAAAGGCTTCTTTCTCAGGGTCGTTAAAAGTTGGGATTGTGTGATAAAGGGTTAAGTATGTGGTGATTTGATGTTAACCCTTAAAGTGCTGGAACCAACTTAACTTGTTATAGCTGACAGTGTAGATCAAGATCAGACTGCACAGAATGTGCAGTCTGATCTTTGATCTACATTGTCAGCTACTTCATTACATTTTCTGGCTAAAACAACCACGAACTGACAATATTTTGGATGTTTTTCTTCATTGAAAAGGTCCATTTCATAAATTCAGCACTGTAAGGGTTAAATACAAACTTATTATCAGTGTGATATATCTAGGTAGGATTGCATTATCCCCAGTTTTAATAACCATGAGAAAAAAGGCTTTTGAAAAGATTGTGGAAAAAGGAGAAAATGCTGTTAACCAGCATTTTCTCCTTTTTCCTACATGTTTTCTACCTTTCAAAAAACAGATTTTAATTTTTAAGTCACATGTATTTTGTCATGTACATATGCTTTAAATTTGGACCAGTCTGAAATTTTGTAGTTTGGTATAGAGTTGAATGCTCTACCAGATGAAAAAGTTTTAGACTGGTCCAAATTGAAAGCATGTTCAAATGACAAATGAAAATTGGCACAAATGATGGAATTTGTCTTTGATGTGTAGAAAAAATTGTGGGAAAAGGAGAAAATGCTGGTTATCAGCATTTTCTCCATTTTCCACAATATTTTCAATGCCTCATGATCATACAGGGATCTGGTAAAGGGTTAGGTTATCCTACATTGTTTAACCCTTTACCACACAATCCCGAGTTTTAACAGCCCTGGGGAAGAAGCCTTTTGAAAATGTTGTGGTAACCAGCATTTTTTCCTTTTCCCACAATGTTTTCTAGCCTTCCCAAAATAGATTTCAATTTTTCAGTCACATTTATTTTGTCATATACAGATGCTTTGAATTTGGACAAGTCTCAATTTTGTCGTTTGGTAAAGAGTTAATCCTACGCTGAACAAAATGTCAACATTCATCTAAATGATTAACCCTTTACCACACAGTCTTGAGCGTGAACGACCCTGAGGAAGAAAGCTTTTGGAAACATTGTCGGAAAAGAAGAAAATGTTGGTAACCGGCATTTTCTTCTTTTCTCACAATGTTTCCAACTGTCCAAAGACAAGTGCAATCATTTGAGCTGAATTCAATATGTTGTCAGCAAATGCTTCTAATTTCGACATGTCTAAAATTTTGTTGTTTGGTTAAAAGTTAACCCATGACCGCATAATCCTGAGTTTCAACGATGCTGAGGAAACAGGCTTTTGAAAACATTGTGCGAAAGGAGAAAATGCTGGTAACCAGCATTTTCTCCTTTTCCATCAATGTTTTCTACCCTTTCAGGAACAAATTTCATCAACAGATCTACATTTCATTTGTTGTCTGCAACAGCTCTGAATTTTAATAAACCTTTAATTTTATCGTTTGGTAAAGAGTTAAAAGATTTTTAGCTAAAGTATTGTCATGGCTGTGTAGTCACATGCATCATTGTCTTGCAAAAATTGTGACATTTTCTTTTATATCAGTCTGTCATTACTGAAGATACATATATTTATTTACTTCAACCTTGGACTTATTTTTAACTATCAACAGAGAAAAACCTCTTTTTCAAGGACAGGTAACCCTGAAATATTTTTGATATAGTTATACACTTATGCCCCTTTTCAACTTGGACATTTCACAGAAAAACAAATGCAGAGGAGCATGGGCACTGACATGCCATGTTCTTACGTCAGTCAGCTGCATTAAGCCCCCTTTTCACAGAGCATGACTCAAATGTTATTTCATTGTGGTTATGCATATCGTACAAGGATGTTTGTAAAGGTGTATGCAGCAAATTTATTCAGGAAGTAATGAATTAATCTGTACAGATAAGCATATTATCTCTTTACCAAACGACAAAGTTTTGGACTCTACCAAATTGAAAGTATTTCGCAGACAACTTCTGTCTTTGATAGGAGAGAAACATTGTCGGAATAGGAGAAAATGCTGGTAACCAGCATTTTCTCCTTTTCCCAAAATGTTTTCTATCCTATTAAAGACAGAAATGATCTCTCGAGTTACTTCTATTTTGTCATCTGTACATACTTTCAATTTGGTGGAGCCCAAAATATTGTTGTGTGGTAAAGAGATAAATCATAACATTTGAGTACAGAGTATGAAATGTCAAAGGTAAAATCATGTAAATGACCTGAGTGCACATGTACTTGATGAAGTGAATGAGTGAAAAAACTGCATCCAGGACCTAGAGTTTTCTGTCTACAAGCACAGCTTTTGGAAATAGTCTTGGAACATATTGTCCTCTCAAGATGACATTTTGAGCTTTTGTGATCATGCTGTGTCCGGGAATGTTGTAGGAATGTGTAGGAATGTTGTATGTCGTGCGTTGTCCAGGACCTAAAGTTTTCTATCTACTGTACTTCTTTAGTGTGGAAAAAGATTTTTGGAAATAGTCTTGGGAAAGAAGTAATTCCTTTGAATACATTGCCTTCTGTAAATAACTTTTTCAGATCAGTTATTTAGCATTTTTGAAAACATTTGTGGAAAAAAATGAAATTTACTGGTCTAGGTAATGGATGTTGTGTAAAGCCATGCTCTGTGAAAAAGGGGTTGAATGCATTTGCAAGAAGTGTTGACCCATGTCAGCCTGCGCAGTTCGTGCAGGTGGATATGGGTTGATACTATTTGTAAATTTTATGCTTGTCCAGGGACCATTCTTCCTCCAGATTCAGTCAATTGTCAGATTGTCATGAAGGCAGAAAAAGATACTGTTTGTTATGTGCCACAGTGTTTTTTCAAGAAGAGGTCTGATGGGTGACAAAAAACTGCAGAAAAGAAAATGCTATCAAGCAGGGTTTTCTCCTTTCCTCATTATGTTTTCAAAATGCATCTTCCTTGGCCAGAGCACCATTCTACCCTTTGCTCCTGCTGGTCTTTAACCCTTTACTGCACAATGCCAACTTTTAATGACCCAGGGAAAGAAGCCTTTTGAAAACATTGTGGGAAAAGGAGAAAATGCTGGTAACCAGCATTTTCTTTTCCCACAATGTTTTCTACCCTATGAAGAAAAATTTGCACCATTCGAGCCACATTGAAATTGTTGTCTGCAACTGCCTTGGAGTTGGACAAGGCTGAATCTTTGTCATCTGGTAGAGTTAACTCTTTACCAAACGACAAAAATTTAGACTTGTCTATATTGAAAGCATTGGCAGATGACATTTTAGATGTGGCTCAAATGATAGAATTTGTCTTTGATAGGGTCAAAAACATTGAGGAGAAAGGAGAAAATGCTGGTTACCAGCATTTTCTTCTTTCCCTCAATGTTTTCAAAAGGCTTCTTCCTCAGGGTCGTTAAAACTCGGGATTGTGTGATAAAGAGTTAAACCTGTGATTTTTTTGAAAAAGAGTTTGTAATGTTCTTTCTTTTTTATTTTTGCAGGAACAGAATGTCCTTGAACGCAAACCAAGCATTTTATTTAATTATCAACAATAAAAGTATTTCAAGCATGTCCATGACGCTGTCAGAAGTTTATCGAGACGACAAAGATGAAGACGGCTTTCTGTATATGACATACGCATCACAGGAGATGTTTGGATGAACAGCATAATTTGTGCTTAGACTTCAATCATGTTCGTTACATTTAGGCTTTGCCAGGCAATCCTGAGTTTTAACCATCCAGAGGAAGAGCCTTTGAAAACACGGAAGAGGATTAAATGTCAGTTACCAGCATTTTCTCCTTTTCCCACAATGTTTTCAACCCTTTCAAAGACACATCTCATTAGTTCAGCTACAATAAACACGCTTTCACTTTGGATAAGAGTAAAATTTTGTCGTCTGGCAGAGTTAACACAGCCATTTTGTTTGAAATCCTTCCATGCTTATTTGTTGACTGTGATCTGATGAATGATAAATGTTGAACAGTTTGCCAAGAAGTGTGAGATTATCCCATTTCCTCCCTGCCAAGTCCTGGACTCTTCCATATTCAAATCATCCATATTCTTATTTGTTGTGGTTGTATTCTGTTTCACTTGTTTATGACTTTTCATGTAACCCTTTCCTTCGTGACAAATTTTAGACTAATCCAAATTCAAAACCCAAAATGACCTTTGCTGTCGACGGCCATAAAACTGCATTCCAAATTCAAAATATCTACAACCGACAGATTCAAAGTTGGTTCTCTGATAGGATTGAAAACATTGTGGGAAAAAGAGAAAAATGCTGATTTTTAAAACAAAGTCCAAATTTTGGGTTACACTGAGAAAACATAGTTGCACAAGGAGGAAATGCTGGTAACCAGCATTTTCTCATTTTCCCACAATATTTTCAAACATTTCAGAAACAGATCCAATCATATGAACCACATTTAATCAGTGGCTCGGAAAGAAAGTTGTATCAGCACTGGTGTGAGAAAGCCAGAAAACACATGTGTAGGTGCACTGACCATGTGATATGACTTAACCCTTTTCCAAACAAACCCTGGTTTTCACGTGTCTGCAGTACAAGTCTTTTGAAAACACTGTGGGAAAAGGAGAAATTGCTTGTAACGAGCAATTTCTCCTTTTCCCACAGTGTTTTCTACCCTTTTTTAGAACTTTCTGCCATTTTCATCAAATTTAAAATTGTCGTCTGCAAACTCTTTCAATTTGGACCAGTCCAAAATTTGTCGTTTGGGAAAGGGTTAAGCTGTTAAAACGGCATTAAACTCCAATACCAACAAAGCATTTTCCTAATTTCAAAGGAAGGCAATTTCCGAACTATTTTCGGTTTAGCTAATCAGAAATTGTATTTGTATATTTATTTAGGATTAGACTAAGAACACTGTTTAGAATGATAAATATATGTTGGCCTGGATTGGGGAGACATTCTTAAATGAAATTTCGTGATATATCCAATAATTCCATATTTGTTTACATAATACCATGAAGTTTGACACAAGGTTGTGAAATTAGGTTCCTAATTTGTTACAAATATGATGTACTTGCATTTTAGAAGCAGATGTTTTACCCGCTGAGATTGCTGCAGTTGTATGAATTTATCCTTTACCATGCAGTCCTAAGTTTCAACAACCCTGAGGAAAAAGGCTTTTGAAAACATTGTGGGAAATGGAGAAAATGCTGTTACCCAGCTTTTTTCTCCTTTGTCCGCAATATTTTCTACCCTTTCAAAGAGAACATTCATTATTTTGAGCCACAGTTCATTTGTTGTTTGCAAATTCTCCCAATTTCTAGTAGTCCAAAATTTTTTAGTGTGGTGAACAGTTGCAAGTATATAAACTGTAAGCAGCATTTCTTTTGGTCAGGATGAGTTACATTAGCGAATATGTTATGGGAAAAATTTAGTTTGAAGAAAGTTTTTTTCATTTGCTGAAGTAGAGTTGTATGAAGTGAAAAAATTTGACACCTGCTTTTTTGATTGCAGAGATTTATCATTGTTGTATAAACTTGTAATTTACATATTGAATGTAACTCTTCCATTTGTTGAGATTCTCTGCATTTTGTACAAATATGTGATACATGAATTATTGTTTCGTGCTTAAGAGGTTTAACCCTTTACCAAACGACAATAATTTAGACTGGTCCAAATTGAAAGCAGTTGCAGACGACAAATTAAAGGTGGCTCAAATGATGAAATTTGTCCTTTGTAGAGTGGAAAACATTGTGGGAAAAGGAGAAAATGCTGGTTACCAGCATTTTCTCCTTTTCCCACAATGTTTTTAAAAGGCTTCTTCCCCAGAGTCATTAAAAGTCGGGATTGTGTGGTAAAGGGTTAAGTATTCATGATAAGAATGCGATAGATATTATTGTATTGTATGGACCAGATGACACTCCAAAAACTGTAACAAATACCAGTAGATAATGTTAAATGACGTAAGTGATTTCTTTGTTTCTTCATCATGTTTTCCATTCATTGATTTTCCACTCCAATATTTCAGAAAATTTAGTTTAAAACCTTAACCAAGTTATGTTGTGTTTTGATAACCTTGGAGAAAAAGGATTTTGAAAATATGGTTGGAAAAGGGGAAAATGCTGGCTAACAGTAACTTTTCCTTTTCCCACAATGTTTTCTACCCTATCAAGACGAACCTCTAGATTTGAGTCAGATTTAACTCTTTACCACACAATCACGGGTTTTAACAACCCTGAAGAAAAAGCCTTTTGAAAACATTGTGGGAAAAGGAGAAAATGTTGGTAACCAGCATTTTCTCCTTTTCTTACAATGTTTTCTAACCTTCCCAAAACAAATTTCAAATTTTTAGTCACATTTGTCATCTGCTACTGCTTTCAATTTGGACAAGTCTAAAATTTTGTCTTTTGGTAAAGGGTTAAGTTGTCATTTGCAAATGCTTTTAATTTGGATAAGTATGAAATCTTGTTGTTTTGTGTTGTGAACCATAGAATGATCTAAAGGTACGCAAGATTATAATACTATAACATATTAATCCTTTACCACACAATCCCGAGGATTGAACGACCCCCCCCCCATCCCAAAGAAAAGGACTTTTGAAAACATTGTGGGAAAAAGAGAAAATGCTGGTGACCAGCATTTTCTCCTTTTCCCACAATGTTTTCTACCTTTAAAAAGACAAATTTCATAAATTTGTGCAACACTTTAAATTGTCTCTGCAAATGCCTTCAATTTGGACTAGTCTAAAATTGTGTCGTTTGGTAAAGAGTTAATACTCCTGCTTTTATGACAGTACACAAAATAATTTAAAAATCCCCAATACCTTGTTAGATTATGGCATACCTGCCAACTTTCTTTGGAGAAGAAAAAAATTGTTGTAAACTGAATTATAATTTTTCTGGTTTTTTTTGCTTGACATAATGTCTTTTGAATTGAGCTATCTTCAAAAGAAAAGGAAAATAACAATTAAGAAAAGAGGTGTCTATCTCAAAAGGATAGGGATCTACATGAACAAATTTTTGGAGTGTGCATGACAACACAAAACATATTCCTCTTTTTTTTTAAAAGGAGGCTGCTCAGATTTTTATGATCTCACCAAACTTCAAAAATGATTCATCATTGAATTAAGCAAGGCAATAGCTGGAAAGCCAACAGTAAGGAAGAAAGACAAATTCAAGAAAAAAATGTGTTCAGTGGTATTTTTTGTTTTAATGCTTTTTTTTGCAAAGGTTTGTGAGAATACCACATGATCAATAGCAAAAGTCAGTTTTGTGTGATCTTATTTGATGTCATGGAAACAGACATAAATACTGTTTGCAAAGTGACAAGCCCATTATTTGAATGCCAAGTTTGCACCTTTTTACTGAATGTTAAGTTTCTTTCCATTTGCAGTGAAAACTATATTTTGTTGTATTTATCAGTTACAGTATTTAATTATAAAAAATTTAACTACATGTACCAATACTATTCATATGTATTGCTCAAGGGTGGAAAATGACCGTGCCCTTGGACTTGGATATTTTTTAGACTGATTACAGAAGGAAAACTTAAAAAAAAAAACATCTTGTCTCAAGACAAAAGGCCAAAAGATTTTGTTTTGGGAATTAGGCATCATGTAGTAGATGTTTTACACAGACTGTTCAAATTTTAGCCCAGTGTTGAAAAATAACCCCATCCCATGACAATAATTCTTAATTTCAACAGTGGAACCCTTCAAGTTAAAGGTGCATTTAGACTTACAACTGGGACCAAGCTTAACCCTTTCGCAAACAAGCCCTGGTTTTCACGTGTCTGCGGTACAAGTCTTTTGAAAACACTGTGGGAAAAGGAGAAATTGCTTGTAATGAGCAATTTCTCCTTTTCCCACTGTTTTCTACCCTTTTTGAGACCTTTCTGCCATTTTCATCAAATTTAAAATTGTCATCTACAAACTCTTTCAATTTGGACCAGTCCAAAATTTGTCGTTTGGGAAAGGGTTAACCCTTTACCAGACGACAGTATTTTAGCCTTGTCCAAATTGAAAGCATTTGCAGACGACAATTTCAATGTGGCTTAAATGGTGCAATTTTTCTTTGATACGGTAAAAAACATTGTTGGAAAAGGAGAAAATGCTGGTTACCAGCATTTTCTCCTTTTCCCACAATGTTTTCAAAAGGCTTCTTTCCCAGAGCCGTCGAAAGGCGGCATTGTGCGGTAAAGGGTTTATTAAACAAAAATCAATGGCATCACATAATGAAACGCAACCATCTACAATAACGGAGGCACATTTTACTCTGATGCAGTGTCTAATAAGTATAATTAGGCTTTCATTTCTTAATTCTTATTCTCATTATGGGTAAGTTAACATTTTGTCTATGTTACTGGCTCCATGTATGCCCTGATAATCTGGCTCTGCTCAAAGAGAGATAAATCTGTGGGGCAGGTACTAATAAGTAGGGGGCTGACAAACTCCTTTATGGATATATTATACATTAATGGCCAGTAGGATCAGGCATGATCAAGTACTTCATAGGCTAATTTTAACCCTTTACCACACGACAAAGTTTTAGCCTTGTCCAAATTGAAAGCATTTGCAGACGACAATTTCAGCATGGCTCAAATGGTGCAACTTTTCTTTGATAGGGTAGAAAACATTGAGGGAAAAGGAGAAAATGCTGGTTACCAGCATTTTCTCCTTTTTCCACAATGTTTTCAAAAGGCTTCTTTTCCAGGGGCGTCAAAAAGCGTCACTGTGCAGTAAAGGGTTAAACCTTCAAAAACGAGTGAATGTGATGTAAAGGAAAACTTTTTTACCTTTTACTAGACAAAAAAATTAAGACTTGTACATATTAGAAGCATTTTGCAGATGATAGATTTAAAAAATAAAAAATGATGTGCTGTGGGAAAAGAAAAAAATTCTGGTCATCAGCATTTTCTCCTTTTCAAAAGCATTTTTCCTCAGTGTCTTTCAAACCAAAGTTGTTTATTAATGGTATTTTTCTAATCATTTTCTTATTTTCCTACAATGTTTTTAAAAGCATTCTGTGAAGAGTTGGTAAATCTGGTGATTGTTTGGTAAAGGGTTTACTGTCTGGTGAGTGGATACACATTATGACTAAACTCTTGGCCAAATGACAAAATTTTAGGATTCTCCAAATTGAAAGCTGTTGCAGAGGACAAAATAAATCTGGCTCAAAAATTAAATATCGTTTTGATTGGGTAGAAAATATAGTGGGGAAAAGGAGAAAATGGTGGTTACCAGCACTTTATCCTTTTCCGACAATGTTTTCAAAAGCTATCTTTTTCAGGGCCAATAAAACTCATGATTGTTTGTTAAGGAGTTAATAAGGCAAAAAGAATTGTGTATGTGTACTCAGTCATGCGCAATAAAAGGCATATTACATTGTTTTATGTGAAATCATTAGGAATTTTATCTACACTGTGTAACAGGTTGAGAAAGGATCCTTTACTGAGAATTATTTGTTGTCTCTCCTTTACTCTTCCGCAGGCGACAAAATTTTTTACAACTCTATGTTGATGAAGGTTTTTTTTGAATGATTTCAGAACAGATGAGACCAAGATTTTGTCATTTGGCTAACCCTTTACCCCACAATCCTGAGTTTTCATGACCTTGAGGAAATAGCCTTTTACATAACCTTGTGGGAAAGGAAAACTGCTGGTTATCAGCATTTTTAGCTCACCTGAGCATGAAGTGCTCAAGGTGAGCTTTTGTGATGGTGCTGTGTGCGTCATCCAGGCATTAACAATTACCTTGTGTGCACTCTAGAGGCCACATTTTCAGTCAAATACTCATGAAACTTGGTCAGAATGTTTGGCTTGATATTGCGTGTATCTCAAACAAGTTCCAGATTGGGTCATGAGGGGTCAAAAAGTAAGTCACCAGGTCAAAATTTAGAAAAACCTTGAGTGCAGTCTATAGGCCACATTTTCAGCCAGAAACTCATGAAGCTTAGTCAAAATGTCTGTCTTGATAATATCTTCAACAAATTTGAAATTGGATCATGTTGGATTAAAAAATAGGTCACTCTATCAAATTTTAGAAAAACCCTAGAGGCAAGATTTTCTTTTTGATACCGATGAAACTTGGTCAGAATGCTTGTCTTGATAAAATCTAGCACAAGTGTAACATTGGGTCATGTCAGGTCAAAAAGAAGTTCACAGGTCAAATTTTAGAAAAACCTTGTGTGCACTCTTGAGGCCACATTTTCTGTCTAATACTTATGAAACTTGGTCAGAATATTTGTCTTGATAAAATCTAGCACAAGTTCAACATTGGGTCATGTCAAGTCAAAAAGAGGTTCACCAGGTCAAATTTTAGAAAAACCTTGTGTGCACTCTTAAAGCCACATTTTCAGTCTAATACATATGCAACATGGTCAGAATGCAAATTTTTTTTGTTAGGTAGAGTTAATACATAACCAATAAGGAGAAAAAACTTTGGTTGCATATTTGGTCTGTGAAGAGTTAGATAGATAACATGCGACTTATTATTTTTGGGTCCATTATTTATGAAGTTTGCTTGACAAAATAAACAGAAAAATGCACTATTTTGACATTTTTCTAATTCATTTATCACTCGAACATTTACGGGTAGAATCTATGATAACCCACTTTCCACTTTTACCAAACAGTGTTGCCAACCGTTCTGTTGTTTTTACGTCCCAAAGGAAGAAGACATCTGAAAAATTGTGGGAGAAGAAGAAAATGCTGGCAACCTGCATTTCGTTCTTTCTTGCAGTGTTTTCCTACCCATGAAAGACAAATTCATACTTAGGGCTGCATTTAATTTTTTGTCTGCAAATGTTCTCAGTTTGGACATGCCTAAAAATGTTGTCATCTGGTTGAAGGTTTAGTGAACTGCTCAGAATGATGGGTTGACAGATTTCGAATTTCGAGGAAAGTGGTTGAGGGTCATTTTGATCTTCTATCGCAATGTTTTTATTGCCTTATGTCTAAAGTTTTTCAAGTTGTATCAGCTCATAGGAAAATTTAGATATCTGAAAACTATTGGACTTATTACTGTGCATAACTGTCAGAGAATTTTGTTTTTTTTCTTTTTCTCTTACAGTTTATCAGTTTTAGGCAAAATAGGGCTTATAAGTTACATTTTTTTCCTTTTCCAGATCTTTTGAGGAAAAACTGTGACAGTTCATTATCAGTAATTTCTACAGTAATTTCTACATTTGCCACAATTTTCTTTAACTCTTTACCAAACAACAAAATCTTAGCCTGGTCCATATTGAAAGCATTTGCAGATGACAAATCAAAGGTGGCCCAAATGACTAAGTTTGTCCTTGATAGGGTAGAAAACATTATGGAAAAAGGAGAAATGAGATGAATGCAACTGACCTGTATATACTAGGTGTCCTGCATGGCTCAGTGGTAAAGTGTGGGACTCATGACCTGGAGGCCCGGGGTTTGAGCTTCACTTGATCCACTAGGTTTTTCATAAGAGTATCCTTGGGCAAGACACTTCAGAGCCATAGCCTAGTACTGGCAAACCCAGGAAATACATGAATATGTGAGCAGTCAGTTATGTGACCAAAATTATATTGAAAGCAGCGTAAAACACCATTTAATCAATCAGTCAATCAGTCCGAATATACTAGCAGAGAAAAGGCAGATTTTGACTAGTATCTGAAATTAGTATGGCATGTTATGTACTAAACTGCAGTATTATTACTTTTTTCTGCCCTTGCAATTTGGAGAAGTGTGATTCCAGTAGAGGTTATTCGTCCCTTTACCACACAATACAAAATTTTTATCGACCTGTAGGAAGATGGCTTTTTGAAAACATTTTTGGAAAAGGAGAAAATGCTGTTAACCAGCATTTTCTCCTTTTCCCACTATGTTTTCTAACAAATCAAACACAAGTTAAATTATTTAAGTCATGTTTACAGTGTCATCTGCAAAATGCTTTCATTTTTGACAAGTCTACATTTTTGCTGTATGGTAAAGAGTTAAGTATTAGGAAATCTGAGTGTGGATAGGGTTTACAAACTGTCTTGTACAATGGTTTATTGAATTTGTTTTAATTCCGAGTGTGGATAAGGTAAACTGTCTTGTACAATGGTTCACTGAATTTGTTTTGGAAGTTGTCTGAGAATGAGTGTAAGGTTTTGGGCCGAGACATGTCTGTAATGTTTTTGTTTGAAACTGAATGTATACTCTAGTAAATCTTTTCATAAAGTTTATGTTTATATTAAAATCATTCCTGAGAATGGATTAAAGTGCAATTGATTATGATCCATGGAGTTACCTTGTATATCTCTTTTTTTTTGTCCACAGATTTATTCCCTTCCATTTGATAAGATGTGTTTGAATGACATTTTATCTTGCTTTCAACAGTACATGTATTTCAGTTGTATAAGTGCAACTTGTTAATGTTTTTCCGGGTTTCACCTGTATTAGTTCAGCCGGGTAGCTCAGTGGTTAGCATATCCGACTTGTGACCTGGTGGTTGCAGGTTCAATACCCAGCTGAGGCAAACTCTCTTTTTGGCGATTTTTTGCCTTTCACTGCTGATACATGTGAGAAAAGTAGTAAGTGGCTTGGAAAGAAAGTTGTGTCAGAACTGATGTGAGTAAGCCAGGAAATACATGCCTAGGTGCATTGACCGCTGTGATATGACCTTAGCTGTTAAAACAGAGTTAAACTCCAATAGAAACAAATTCATCAGTATTAGGCTGGGGCAATGCATTTCCTTGTTCAAGGACACTCCCCTGTGGTATGCGTTCCCTATAAGCTCCATACAATTCGGAAAAAATAAAATCATTAAGTCTGGAATTAACAGAATTGGAGTTTAACCCTTTCCCAAACAACAAATTTTGGACTCGTCCAAACTGAAAGAGTTTGCAGATGACAAGTTTAAATTTGACGAAAATGGCAGAGAGGTCTCAAAAAGGGTAGAAAACACTGTGGGAAAAGGAGAAATTGCTCATTATGAGCAATTTCTCCTTTTCCCACAGTGTTTTCAAAAGACTTGTACTGCAGACACGTGAAAACCAGGGCTTGTTTGGGAAAGGGTTAATTTTAGAATGGCTGCTAGATACAGTTCTGGATGAAGCTCCCATTGTTTCTAGACATCGCTGGTGATACCAAACCCCTTAGCCAAGCCCCCGTGGCTCAGTCAGTAGCGCACAGGACTTGAGAACAGGAGGTTGCTGGTTCCATCCCCGGCTTGGCCAATTTCTTTCCGAGGACTGATGATAGTCATCGCGACAGGATTCATTCCTCTCTCACCGCTGACTATTGTTTCGACGATGGTTATGTGGGAAAGCAGCCAGTGGCTTGGAAAGAATATTGTGCAGAGTACTGGTAAAAGAAACTCCAGGAAAGCATGGATAGGTGCACTGGCCACTGTGATATAACTGAAATAATGTTGAAAACGGCGTTAAACACCATACAATCAATACAATCAATAAAACCAATCCCCTTAACCCTTTACAAGATGACAAAAATGCAGGCTTTTCCAAATTGAAGGCACTTGCAGACAGCCATTTAAATGTGGCTCAAATGATGAGATCTGTGTTTGATAGGGTAGAAAACATGGTGGGTGGGAAAAGGAGCAAATGCTGGTTACCAGCATTTCTTCCTTTTTCCACAATGTTTTTAAAAGTCTTCTTGTTTAGGGTTGTTTGGTAAAGAGTTAAACTTTTACCTCATAATCTCAGGTGTTCACAACTCTGTGAGGGAAAGCTTTTGAAAACATTGTGGAGAAAAGTCTGTTTGTTTGTATTGGATTTTACCGGTGTTTTAACAGGTTAGGTCATATCACGGCAGTCAGTGCACCTACACATGTGTTTCCTGGCTTTCTCATACCAGTACTGAGACAACTCTCTTTCCAAGTCACTGACTACTTTTCCCACATGAATCAGAGGTGAGGGGCAAAAAATCGCCACAGAGGAAGTTCGCCTCAACCAGGTATCCAGCTCACAACCACCAGGTCACGAGTCATATACGCTGACCGCTGAGCTACCAAGGTGGGCTGTGGAGAATAGTAGAAAATGCTGGTAATCAGTACTTTCTTCTTTTCCTACAATGTTTTCTATTCTATCAGAGAACTACAGCTCATTTATACTACCAGGAATTTCATTTTTGTGGTCTGCAGTAACTTTCTGTTTGGAAGAGTCTACAATTTGTTGTTCAGGAAAGGGTTAACCTCTTACCAAAAAATCACAACTTTTAATGACCGCGAGAAAGAAGCCAGAGGGAATCACTTATTCGTGTACGTCTTGGGTCTCACCAGTACTAGACTAAGGCTCTAGTGGCCTGCCCAAGGACACACCCACAAAAGATCAAAAGTGAACATGGGACCTCTAGGTTTTAAAGGCAATACTGTTACGAGCTTGGTAGAGTAGGGTTATAACGTAACAACTTTAGGCTGGTAAATAAACATAGACTCCGAGCAAAAAATAGGGGAAAGGGAACAAAAGTTTGGAGAGTGGATAGATGACCAAAGAAAATAAATAAAGATTGAAAATTTAATCATCTAGAGAAGTAATCTAGGTATCTAAGAATACAATAAATAGAAGCTTTTGGTTTAAACAAAGTACAAAGTGGACAGGTATCGATAAACAGCAGAGGAATAGGCTGGTGAGATCCTAACCTTCCTAACTTAAAGAATAAGTTAAAATGAGCGATATCAAAGAATACGAACTATCCAAGCTTTCAGAACTAAGTTAAAAATGTATCTGCAATGTTTCCAAGGATAAAATCATCACAATAGGATTAGCCAGTCGGATCTTGATCTCATTACTTGCACTGCCTCAACTGCAGTAAGCCTAAGAACTATCAAATAATCAAAAGTAGCTATCGAGTTTCACCTAAGAAAGTCAGAGATGGAGTCCCCGCATCCCGAAAGTGCTGGGTTTATATAGCAAACGCTGCCCCCCATTCCAGATGCGGGATGCACACAATCCCACATTCCCGAAACTGTGGGATGCACGCAATTGGAAGCTGCCCGCATTTGCGTGCACAGCTGTCAAATGTGTATTTCCCAGTTAAAACTACTGTAAAAGGACACTTTCAATGGAACAGAGCATTTTCACTGAAAATTGCAACCATTCTACTGATGAACTTGTTGAAAAAAGCTTATATTGACCAAAAAGGCAGATTACAACTCACTTTAATAAAGATAAGATAAAATTGTACTGAAGCTGCCGACAATACATGTAGTTCTAACGTTGCTAAGGTAAACTAGACCATGATGCATTGCGCTACGTCAACAAGTAAAATGGCGGGCACTCTGCATGACAGTGATATCCACCGTAAAGCTTGGCCTTATCGGATAGATACACACTGACACTCAGGTAGGAATACACAACTCATTTACAAAGTGGAACCTCGAAACAGCTAATTATGTCTGATAAACAATCTTGCTCGCTAAATTGGGATAATATGAAAGCAATTACTCGTACTCAAACAG
Organism: Tridacna gigas; assembly: GCA_945859785.2. Lineage (NCBI taxonomy): Eukaryota > Metazoa > Mollusca > Bivalvia > Cardiida > Cardiidae > Tridacna > Tridacna gigas. The sequence continues at coordinate 38,833,453 of OX244029.2, forward strand.
CTTCGTACTCATTTGAAATACGTATTTAAAACCCGACTGCAACAATACCCTCTCAACTGAGCCCAATTGGACCCCACCCAAAACACCAAACAAGCAGAAAAACCCACATATTTCATTGATGCTTCAAAGTTGTCTTCAGCAATTTTTTTTTCTAAAAGGCACAAATCATTATATTTGCGCTGAACTCGAGGAAAAGGGGGGTTCAACCCTTTACCACAAAATCTGACTTTTAATGACCCCGATGAGGAAGGCTTTTGAAAACCTTGTGGGAAAAGTAGAAAATGCTGGTAACCAGCATTTTCTCCTTTTCCCACAATGTTTTCTACCCTTCCACAAACAATTTTTCATTTTTGAGTCCTGTTTATGCTGTCGTCTGCAAATGCTTTCAATTTGGACACGTCTTAAATTTGGTCATTTGGTAAAGAGTTAATATGAATTCACTCTGTTAATATACCTTCATAATGCATTATGCCAAGCAAGTTGTTGCTGAACCCTTTACCAAACAATCCCTACTTTTAAGGACACTGAGGAAAAAGCCTTTTGAAAACATTGAGGGAAAAGGAGAAAATGCTGGTAACCAGAATTTTCACCTTTTCCCACAATGTTTTCTAGTCTTCCCAAAACAAATTTCAATTTTTGAATAACATTTACTTTGTCATCTGCAAAAGCTTTCAATTTGAATTGGTCTAAAATTTTGTTGTTTGGTAAAGAGTTAATATGGATTCATTCTGTCCAAAATCCTGCTGTGTTGTGGAATAGAATGGTCCTCTGGCTAGCAGAAAATTTACCAAAAGCAAAAAGTTTTGACTCGGGTCAGACTGCGGTACTTTTTGCAGTGTATCTAACATTTTACCACACATTCCTGAATTTAACGACCCTAACACTGTGGAAAAAAAGAAGAAAATGCTGGTAACCAGCATTTTTTTCCTTTTTCCTCAATGTTTTCTACAATTTCAAACACAGAAATCATCTTCTGAGATATGTTAAATTTGTTGTCTGCAGATGCTTCCAATTAGGTTGAGTCTAAAAGTTTGTTGTATGGGAAAGAGTTTACCACCTTTTCAGTCAGTAAGAGTCATTTGAATGCACTCATATGATCTCTGTTATGAAATCTTAAGGTCAATGAGCTGTCAATTATGGTATTGGACATTAATGGCACTGACCTTATATGGTTTATTTACTATGCTGATGGCAGATTGACCCTTATCTACAGGGAGGCAAATGTGCTTTGCATGAACACTAGACAACTTAAAAAATGTTGCAGCAAAAGGAAAAATTACTTTTAACGAGCATTTTCTCCATATACCACACTTTTTCTTTGACTTTCTATGTAATCAATTTTCATGAGCAATGCAAAAATGTTAATGTGTTTGTTTGTTTGTTTTTAAAAGCAATGTAGATCTACTTAACTTATATCCTTTTGAAAAAAAAGAATGGATATCATATTTATGTCTCCATGGTGATTTGAATTAAAACAATAAAAGTCTATATGTTTTATTCTTCATTTACATATTTATTAAGTCTAGATGTTATAATAAATACATGTACATACTTTTCCAAACTTGATTCACATCAAACAATGCAGCAAAAAAGGTCATTGTTTCTGTTAATTTTCTTATAACTGATAGAGCCCTAAGCATACCTGAAATCATTATTCCAAACAGTGTAGATCAAGACTAGACAATATCTTCTGCAGTCTGATCCTAGCTTTGGCAACAACCTTTTAGAGATATTCTGGTCAAAATAACCTTAAAACTGTATTGTTCAGTAACTGGAAAGGTCAAATTATCTAGTGCCCAAAAGGTCTTCTCTTTTACAACTCATACTCTTTATCACGCAATCCCGACTTTTAACAACCCTGGAGAAAAAAGCTTTAGAAAACATAGTTGGAAAAGGAGAAAATGCGGTAATGAGTTAAGCCTTTACTGCACAATCCTGACTTTTAATAACCCCAAGAAAGCAAGATTTTGAAAACATTGTGGAAAAAAGAGAAAATTCCGGCAACCAGCATTTTTTCGTTTAGCCCATTTTTTACTCTTTCCAAAACATATTTCAACATTTGAGTCATATTTACTGTCGTTGGCAAATGCTCTCAATTTAGACAAGTCTAAATTTTTTTTCATCCAGTAAAGAGTTGAATGACAAAATATGTTTGCAATTAGTCACCTCATTTCTTCATTTGTGCAGTCTGTTCTTGATCTACCACAAAAGCTAACCAGAAGGTTGCCCAGGGGCAACATATTTTGAGCCTGCCATGTGGGAGTTAGTACAGAACCTCATAAGCTGCACATGGAAAAAATTACCCAATGATTCAATATACATCTTCCTTATTTCAGACCCCTTTGTTTTCAAATTTGCATGACGATAGGAGTATTCCATATTTATGGACAAGAAAAAGCTTATGAATTTATGAACGTAAAATATGACCTTGAAATTGAAACTGCTGAAGTGGATAATTCAGAGGGACACTTACTACTCATTAAGTACAAAAAAAAAGTAAAAAAATTTATCATTTGACCATAAAGTGTGATCTTGACCTTGGACCTACCTGAACAGATTTACAAATGGCACATCTACTCATAAAGGAGACCAATTGTGCAAATTTGTTTTGAAATCCATCCATATGTGTGGAAGTTATGGCTCTGACAAGATCTATTTATGATAACTTTGACCTTGGACCTATATGATTAAATATTTTAAATGGCATATCTACTCCTGAAGGAGAATAATTGTGCCCAATAATTTTGAAATCTATCCAGTATGTAGAATTTATGGCTCAGACATGATCCATTAATGACAACTTTATCACTTGACCTTTAAGTGTGACCTTTACCTTGGATCTATCTGAAAAAACAAATCCTCTACAGGTAAACAAGAACACTTGTCTAAAATTATCTTTAAGTTTATTGATAAATGTAGAATTTGTAGCTCAGACAAGCTCTATGTGTGATAATTTTACCATTTAACCTTTAAGGGTGACCTTGACCTTGGACCTATCTGAACAAATGTTTCAAACAGCATGCCTACTGGTATGGGACAACATTTTTTGCCAAATTATTTTCAAATTCATCTATAAATGTATAAGTTGTAGCTTGGAGAAGCTCTATGTATGACAATTTTATCATTTGACCTTCAAGTATGACCTTGACTTTGGACATACCACAACAAATGTTTCAAATGGCACATCTACTCATAAAGGATAACAACTGTGCCAAATTATTTTGAAATCCATCCACAAATGAAGAAGTTATGATCTGGATGAGTTCGGACGGACGCACACACATACACCGAACCAACATTGTGGCAACTATGTCTTGCTCGCTGCAAGCAGGCTCGACAATAAAATCATGCTCAGCCTTCTATGGAATTATTGGTGCCCAAAAAGCAATGAATTTCTATGAGATAAATGCTGAACTAACCCTAACTATAATATTATATACATTTACAACCAGACCAATTAAATACAAGTCATGCTCTGTGAAGAGAGGTCTGATGCTTCTGCATAAAGTATCGACCAATGTCAGCCTGTGCAATCAGCACAGGCTGACCAGGATCAAAACTTTCCGCTGTTTGTAAATTTTCTGCATGTCCAAGGACCATTCTACCTCATGATTCATTCGGTTGTTGAACAAAATGGATTTTATGGAACCATGATTAGTTGATGACTTGCTTGGTATAATCCACCAAGGAGATGTATTAACCCTTTACCACACAATGCTGCCTTTTGACGCCTCTAAGAAAGAAGCCTTTTGAAAACATTGAGGGAAAAGGAGAAAATGCTGGTAACCAGCATTTTCTCCTTTTCCCACAATGGTTTCCACCATATCAAAGAAAAAATGCACCATTTGAGCCACATTAGAATTGTTGTCTGCAAATGCTTTCAATTCAGACTAGGCTAAAATTTTGTCGTCTGGTAAAGGGTTAAATTTCATGTTCCCAGAGAACTGCTCAGATATTATGAGAAAATTTCTCTAGAACAAATGCATGTGCACCATGCACTGGCAAACGGGGGTTTAATGCACCTCTGTGATGCATTACACTAAGCAAGTTAGGGTTTTTGATTCAAAATGTAATTTGTGTAACAACTGACTAAATCATGCGATAGATTGGCCTTTGGACATGGAGAACATTTACCAAAAGTAAAAATTTTCAACTCAAGTCAGCTTGTGTGGACTGCGCAGGCTGACCTTGGTCGGTGTTTTTTTTGTGCATGCATAAATACCCCTTTTCAAAGAGCATGGCTTATGTAAATATCACAGACTATTATATTAACTAAACACATCATTAGACTATTATATTAACTAAACACATCATTTCTACATATTATTTCACTCTTAACTCTTTATCAAAGGACAAAATTTTTGACTCGTCCAAATTTAAAGCATTTGCAGATGACAAATTAATGGTGGCCCAGATGATGAAATTTGTCATTGATAGGTTAGAAAACATTGTGGGAAAAGGGGAAAATGCTGGTTACCACCATTTTCTCCTTTTCCCACAATATTTTCAAAAGGCCTCTTTCTCAGGGTTGTTAAAAGTCAGAATTGTGTGGTAAAGAGTTACTGTAATTAACAATAATGCCTTTATGTGAATAATGTCCTTTTGATGTCCCATGTGTATTTCATGGAGGGGCGGATAATAAATACAGTAACACATTTGTGCAAGATTCCTTTTTTTAAAACCCTTTACCACATAATCCCGAGTTCTAACAACCATGTTAAGAAGACTTTTGAAAACATCATGGGAAATGGATAAAATGCAGGTAAACAGCATTTTCTCCTTTTTCCACAATGTTTTTTAACCTTTCAGAGACATACACCATCATCTGGGCCTTACTTAACCTTTTATCACACAATCCTGAGTTTTCATGATCCTGACACAGAAACCTTTGAAAAACGTTGTGAGAAAAGGAGAAAATGCGGGTAACCAGCATTTTCTCCTTTTCCCACAATGTTTTCTACCCTTTCCAACCCAAATATCCACATTTTTTTCAAAATCTAATTTGTTGACTGCAAATGCTTTCAATTTGGACCAGCGTAAACTTCTGTAGTTTGGTGAAGAGTTAAATTGTCATCAGCAAATGTTTTCAATTTGGGCAAGCCTAATTCTTTTCATCTGGTAAAGAGTTAAATATCTAAACCAACAAATACAGTGTTCTCCTTTTCTGCGGGTGACACTTTCAAAAAAGTTGTAGTAAAAGGATAAGTTGTCTGCAGGTGGTAACATGTCTCATACTTACTTTCTTCATGTTTGTCAAATCAATTCACACAAAAACTGGAAAGAAATTTGTGAAAATTCATTGTGATATTTGTTGTAAAGTTCAACTCATTTTTGTATTAAAAAATGGTATGCTCAAGTTTTTTTTGTACATGTTTTTTTTCCAAATAAGAACCAACCAATCAAGTTAAAGATTAAGTACATAAAGTAGAAATTCTAGTATCAGTAGGCACATGTGCAGGAAAAATAAATAAAAAACCTAAACAAAACTCTGTTTTCCCTTTACCACACAATCCTGAATTTTAACCCTTTCCCAAATAAGCCCTGGTTTTCACGTGTCTGCAGTACAAGTCTTTTGAAAACACTGTGGTAAAAGGAGAAATTGCTCGTAACGAGCAATTTCTCCTTTTCCCACAGTGTTTTCTACCCTTTTTGAGAACCTTCTGCCATTTTCATTAAATTTAAAATTGTCGTCTGCAAATTCTTTCAATTTGGACCAGTTCAAAATTTGTCGTTTGGGAAAGGGTTAACAAGCCTGAGAAAGAGGCCTTTTGAAAACATTGTAGGAAAAGGAGGAAATGCTAGTATCCAGCATTTTCTCATTTTCCCACATATCTTTCTGGCCTTTTACAGACAAATCTAACCATATGAGGTGTATCAAATTTGTCGTCTGTAATTGCTTTTAATTTGGACAGATGTAAAACTTTGTCATGTGGTAAAGGGTTATATAAGTACAAAATAAAACTATAAATAAAAAAGTTCTGTTATACTACTATTCTACTATTTTAGAGAATGTAGATTCTGATAACTTATTTTGCTGCAGCCGAGTTATCAAGTTCAGAAATATCACTTTCAACCATCCTGTCTGCTCCAGGAATAGTAAGAGACATTTGTAATTTTCCTGTCCCATGTGTTGCTAGACGCTGAAGTTCCGACTCTGTCAATGACCAGTCTGTACCATAGGTCAAGCCTAATGAGCCTCCACTGGCAGACGTTCTACTTAGTCGAAGATCTCCAGAACTTCTAACAGAGGAGTGGCCTGTTTGTTTCCCGTTTTCTGACTGGCTGAAGCTTTGAGACAGGTATCCTGATTGGATAAGAGCATCCATATTCATTTGGTCTGGGGTCATGGTTCTGGTTCCATAGTCACTGCCAGTGCCAAAATAGCTGGCTCCTGGAATTAAAGTAATCCACATGTAAGTAAAGAAAGTTTCACCTATTGATCGCTAAAAACATATTATGTGTTTCATATTGACAGAGACTTGAAGAAAAGATTGCAAAGAACGACAAGCTGCTAAAATTTTTCAATTTCTCCATTTATTGCCACAGACCTCCAGGTAAGAGGGAGTGATAGTATTCTAAATCCATTATTTCTCCTCCAAACCCTATGTTGTGGGTACTCATTAGAATAATCTTGATAAGACGATTCCAATGAGTACCCACAACATAGGGTTTAGTGGAAAGTCATCAATATTTTCAATTTTGAAATCAAAATCACTCCCTCTATCTTGAGCTCTGTTGCTATGTTTTTGATAGCCAGATGTCTCAGGGTTGTCATAAAGTGAGGAATATTTTTTTATGTATCTGCTTATCTTTTAAGGGTAAAATTAAAAATGATGAGGAATAGACAAATACATTTTGGACCAGTTTGGTTATAGATCCACAAACAATTTCAAATCAGTCATGACTTTTACGAAGTGCTAGTGCATGTGCTGGTAAATTTATGTCATAAGTTAACCCTTTCCCAAACAAGCCCTTGTTTTCACGTGTCTGCAGTACAAGTCTTTTGAAAACACTGTGGGAAAAGGAGAAATTGCTCGTAATGAGCAATTTCTCCTTTTCCCACAGTGTTTTCTACCCTTTTTGAGAACTTTCTGCCATTTTCATCAAATTTAAACTTGTCGTCTGTAAACTCTTTCAATTTGGACCAGTCTAAAATTTATTGTTTGGGAAAGAGTTAAGTCTGATTACTGAAAGATGTAGTTTTCATATATTCCATTTTTCATGGGACTTGAACATTTTACAAAATCATCATCGATCAATTCAGGCAAAGGAAATAATTCAGAAATAAACAAAATTTTTCAACAGAACAAAGAACTTACCCCCAGTATTTTCCAGGGAATCTCTGTAATCTTCAGAACTACCTCTGACATTCACAAGACGTGAACCAGACCCTAACCCACGAGTCTCTGGCATGGTGCTAGATTTGATCATCTGTGGAGGTCTGGACCTGGGTTTAGACTTCACTGAAATATTTGATAAAGCTACAAATATCATATGAGACAAAATCAACCCTTTATCACACAATTCCAAGTTTTAAAGACCTTTTGGAAAAAGCCTTTCGGAAACATTGTGGAAAAAGGAGGAAATACTGGTTGCCAGCATTTTCTTCCTTTCCCACAATGTTTTCTATCATGTCAAAGATAAATATTATCATCTGAGCTACATTTATTGTGCCGTCTGCAAATGCTTTCAATTTTAACAAATCTACATTTTTATCCTGTGGTAAAGACTTAAGAGAACTTGGGTAAATTTTCTCAATCATTTGCCACAGTGGTTTACCCATTACTTTCTACATACTATAACTGTTTAACTTTTTACCACAGAATCACAAATTTTAATGACCCCGAAGAAAAAAACCTTTTGAAAGCATTGTTGGGATGGGAGAAAATGCTTGTAACAAGCATTTTCTCCTTTTCCCACAATGTTTTCTACTCTTCTCAAAACAAATTTGAATTTTGAGTCGCATTTAATTTATAGTCTGCAAGTGCTTTTAATTTGGGCTAGTCTATGACATTGTTGTTTGGCAAAGAGTTAAACATATTCACTTTGAAAACTTAATTTATTACCTCTTGAAGCAAATTTTCAGGTGACAACTTTGAAAACATTTTTGTAAGATGGGGATAATCAACATGAATCTATGTGAAAAAATTATGGCAAAAGAAAAATATTGTTGACTACAACAGATCTGACCTTAGATGGAAGGACCTGTCTGCCGTTGGTAATATGCTTTCAAAAAAAAGTAATATCTGCACTTCTTAATGCCTTGAACATCTGAATACAACAGCAACCCAAATTTACTTCCAAATATTGGTGTTTTTCAAAAAAGTCATATAACAGTTTACCACTCAATCACGAGTTTTAACATCCCTGAGAATGAAAGCTTTTGAAAACATTGTGGAAGAAGGAGAATCAGTGTTTTCTCCTTTTCTGACAGTGCTTGGTAATCGGTTAAAACTTCATGAAGTTTCTAGATACATGTACATGTACATACATTCTCTGTCATTTTCAAATGATAATTCATCTCAAGACTCAAGCTTCTTTCTCATTTTGCTTTTTAGGCAAACAAAAAAGGGGAAAAAAAATCTGAAAAACAACAAGTTTTGATATCACTTACTTGGGGAAGTTCTCCCACCAGCTGAAATCATGCCCTTAGCTTGTGGCTGTCTTCCACCAGGGGTCAGCCGTCCTGTAGGGGTCACTGACCTCCCTGAATCCCTGACAGGTCTATCAAAGTCCTCCTCCCTCTGGGGGCGTCTCTGGTTGTCATAGGAACTAGTTTGTTTTAAAATTCCTCGTGTTGGGCTGATGGATCTCTGATCAACAATTTCATCTGTTAAAATACAGTCAAATCTGAATTACCAAGCATCTAAGGGACTCTGAAAAAATGCTTGTTCAAGACAGGTGCTTGCTACATGTAAATACATGTACAGGTACACTTCCACATGTTTCCTGTTTTGAGGAAATCAATATATTCTTACTTAATAAAGGTTGCTTGCTTAATAGGTGTGGCCACTAACACAGGTTTGACTGTACCAACTTTTTTTACTCATTCATTTCAACCTTACTCTTTACACAAAAAATTTAGACCTGTCCAAATTGAAAGCATTTGCAGATGACAAAATATATGTGGCTCAAATAATGGGATTTTTCTATGACCTGTTCAAAAACATTGTGGGAAAAGAAGAAAATGTTGGTCACCAGCATTTTCTTCTTTTCCAATGATGTTTCCAAAAGTTTTTTTTCCCAGGGTCATTAAAAGTTTGGAAAACGGGTCAAACCTTAGGGGGTCAAACAGAACTTTAGTTGCTATTACAGACAGCTTAGATCAGAATGTACAGTCACTGCCAAAATGTCTTCATGTGTATTCATACATCAATCCTTAGTCTATGATGAACATCTATATTTTACATGAAATTTCATCAAATATTTCTAAGTTATAAGTTACAACGATCAGATTAGATCCTATAACATGCAAAATACAGAAAGAAAAAAACATGAACACTTCAATAAAAAAAAAGAAAAAAATGTGATTACAAAACATTACAAATGAACACAAAAATAATTTGATAGGTTTTCTTTTGTTTCAGTCAGGAAATAAACTGTAGAAAACTCTCAAAGTGTCTTTCTTCCTTACACCACCATAGGCACATATGAAGTAGCTTGCTGATGGCACTGATCAAGATAAAATTGCAAAGGACATGCAGCAGTCAGTCTAATGCAAGAGCTATACTATCACAAGGGCAGTTAAAGTTCCAAAAGGTAAAGAGGTCTGTCACAGGCTGACAAATATCCAACCCCCCCCCCCCCCATGGATCAGAATAAATAAAAATCAAAGGGCCATTACTCCTGTAACACTGTAACAATCGCCCAATCATAATGAAAGCAGCAAGATGACACGGAACAATGGTTGAAAGGCTTCCATTAAAATTTCAGCTAGCAAAATTGGATAAAAACTGTAGGAGAAGATACAGACAAAAAATTTCTCTTGAAGACTGACAAACTACTTAATTCGTGTATTTCAGGTTTTTCTTCATCTCCATTTTGTTACGAGGGGAGGGTATGAAAAAAAGCACACAGACTAAGACATAGACACTTAACAGTGATGATAACACAATGAAGTCCACATCCATGCAATGAAAGTGTAATGCAAGTAAACATGTGGAAACTGCACAGACAGAGAGGCTCATATGGAATAATATGACATGTGTGGAAGTCTTTTCTCTCTTCAAACATACCTTTTTTTTTAAAATTCCTGGCTAGTCAGTGGCATAAGAACACTTATTCTCTAGGCAATCATAGACTCTTACTTTCACTTAACCCTTTCCCAAACGACAAATTTTGGACTGGCCCAAAGTGAAAGAGAGTTTGCAGATGACAATTTTAAATTTGATGAAAATGGCAGAAAGTTCTCAAAAAGGGTAGAAAACACTGTGGTAAAAGGAGAAATTGCTTGTTACGAGCAGATTTCTCCTTTTCCCACAGTGTTTTCAAAAGACTTGTGCTGCAGACACGCGAAAACCAGGGCTTGTTTGGGAAAGGGTTAATTCCAGTACAATTTGATTGCCTTCAATAATTATGTGATTTTATATATGAGAATTCTTGTGTAAAGAATGAAAATACCTGTAGCATGTATCTCTTTATCAATCTACATTTCGGACCTGACCTAATTGAAATTATTTGCAGCTGACCATTTACCTTGAACAAGAGGGCCATGATGGCCCTGTATCGCTCTACTGGCTTATAAACCATAAATACTAAACATTTCAATTCTGAGCCAAATGGTTTCAAAATGAAGACTTACAAAAGTTTTCTCTGTAAAAGCCCATGTGAAAGTTGAGACCCGCAAGGCAAAGCCATTTTTGATCCCAGAGCTATAATTACTTGAACCCTGGTAGAGGTCCACAAGATAAAGCCACATGCCAAAATAATACAAGTCTATGCTGTATGGTTATAAATAAGGTGATTTTCAAGTTTTGTCCATATGAAGCCTCTGTAAAACATAAGACCCCTGATGCAAGGCTAATTTCAAAAAAAAAAAAATCAAAACAGGAAGATTTCTTAATTTGTCACTATGTAAGCCCATGTAAAACTTGTGACCCCTGCGGCGGGGCCGATTTTGACTCCAGGGCTAAAATTTTGGCCTGCTTGGTAGAGGCCCACTAGATATAGCAACATGCAAAATTTGGTAGCTCTAGGCCTTATGGCTAGGTACAGGAAGATTTTAAAGTTTTCTCTATATAAGCCTATGTAAAACTTGTAACCCCTGGGGCAGAGCCAATTTTGACCCCAGGGCTATAATTTAAAGAAACTTGATAGAGGACTACTACATAAAGCTACAAGCCAAATTTGGTAGCCCTATGCCTTATGGTTTCAGACAAGAAGATTTTTAAAGATTTCCAATATTTTTCAGTTTTGTTGCCATGGCAACCAGAGTTTTTGAAGGAATCATATTCTTTCAAGAAATTGTGAAGAGGACCATGGCAGGATCATTTCTGTGAAGTTTCATGAAAACTGGATGGGTAGTTTCAGAGAAGAAGATGTTTGAAATAAAAGTTAACGCACGGACGGATGGACGGACGCACAGATGGACGCACGGACGGATGCACGACGGACACCGGGCCATGACATAAGCCCGCTGGCCTTTGGCCAGCGGAGCTAAAAATGATTTGGTCTTTGAGATGGTAGAAAACATTGTGTGAGAACAAGAAAATTCTGCTTACCAGCATTTTCTTCATTTCCCACAATGCTTTCAAAAATATGTTTTTTTCAGAGTCTTTAAAACACTGCATTGTTTGGTAAAAGGGCAAGAATATTGTGGCAACAGTATTCAAGACTCTTTGAACTGACTGGCAAAAATCCAGAAAAATCCTTAAAGTTCTTCATGAAGAAAAAAAACATCAGCCATATTCACCAACTATTCAAAAAATCAATTCTAATTCAAAATTCTAAGACTAATGGTAGTTATCTGATTGACTTGGGGACAGAACATCCCAGCCAGTCAGATAGCTTGCCCTGAAATTTAGAATCAGAACAACATTTGCTGTGGATAATGAATACCGTCCAAGCCATGAAAGACAAATAAAGCAAACAAAGTGTCAGTGAACCTTCAAACGATACACGTGTAGGTGACTGCGTTCTGAATGAGGGTGACTGAGTGCGCTTCGGATATGAAGACCCACTTCTTGCTTGAGGAGATTTACTGCGAACTGGCTCGGATTGGATGACTACTGTTTGTGGCTGTTGTTGGAAAGGAAACTGTGATTGTTGTTGTTTTTGTTGTTGCCTGTAGAAGGGACGAGATTGTTGGTCTTGTTGCTGTTGGTAAAACATCTGTTGTTGTTGTTGTGGATATTGTTGCTGAGATGGTGCCACTCTAATGACTTCTCCCTCACTTTTACCAGTGTTGTTGAGTACATCTGTAACCTGTATCAATGTTTTGGTATTAAGTATTTACCATTTTATATGTTCCATCTTTTATGAAAGATGAAATCCTTTTTCTCTTACAGCTGAGCAGTGCTCTGGCAAACAGGGGTTTAGTGCATCTCCATATACATTATACCGGTACTATTAAGCAGGTCATCATACAACTATGGATCAATTAAATCCATTTTGTTTAACCCTTTACCACACAATGCCGCCTTTTGACACCCCTGGGAAAGAAACCTTTTGAAAACATTGTGGGAAAAGGAGAAAATTCTGGTAACCAGCATTTTCTCCTTTTCCCACAATGTTTTCTACCCTATCAAAGTAAAATTGCACCATTTGAGCCACATAGAAATTGTCGTCTGCAAATGCTTTCAATTTGGACAAGGTTAAGATTTTGTCGTCTAGTAAAGGGTTAACATCTAACTGAATCATTTGGCATACAGAAAACTGACCAATTGCAAAAACTTTTGCCACAGGTCATAGCCAAGGCTGACCTGGGTCGGTACTTTTTGCAGATGCATTAACCCCTTTTCACAGACAATGGATCATTTGTTTTCTATTTAGTGTTTAGTGCTGTTTTCAACACTATTTCACTTTTACCACAATAACCAGTGCATCAATCCATGCTTTCCTGAAGTTTCTCTTACCAGCCACTGGCTGCTTTCCCCCATAAACATTATGAAAGCAGTACTTAGGGATGAGAGATGAATGAATCCTGTGGTAGTGATCATAAATTCCTTAGCTTCGAAATCTGACAAGTCTAAAATTTTGTCTTCTGATAAAGCGTAAATCAGATTTCTTTTAGTCTACTTTCAAAATTTGGCACTGTCATTACTCCTTTTCATGTTCACAATTTGCCATTACATCACTGGCAGGTTCATAATGTCCACAGTGTACAGTGGCATAAAAATAGAGCTCTCCAGCTCTCACAAAAGTAGGTTCAGATTGTTACATAACAACTTACCTGTTTGTTTGAGAGATTGTATAGTCCATATTGAGGAGCGTCATGTTGCAGACGAGCCAGAAGGTGCAAAACTGGATCTTTTTCTGGAGGCATATCAGTCCTGTACAAAAATTCTCCCTCACTTTTTGAAGCATCTGTCATCTCCTCCTGTTTAGAATGAAAATTGAAAAATGCTTTTCGTTATCATCAAATTTTCAAAGAAATCTTCAAATTTGACATGCCTTTCTGCATTATACATAATTCATTTCATTGAGCTTTGTGTTTTAAAATAAATTATTAGTCAATATTTTTTCTTTAATTTTTGTCTTAACCCTTTACTACACAATCCCACACTTTCACACCCAGAGGAATACAGCTTTTGGAAACATGGTAGGAAGGGGGAGAACATACTGGTAATCAGAGCTTTCCTCTTTTCAAACAATGTTTACTACAATTTCAAAGCAAGAATTTGTAATTTGAGCCCCATTTCATTTGTCCTCTGCAAAAGAGTTCAAAATGGATGTGTCTAAATTCTTGTCCTATTGTGAGGAATTGAGCAAATTTTATCAAGCTGTAACCCTTTCCATTATGCATACATGTTTTCTGACTTCTGTACAGAGCAGTATCTGAAAAATTATGGAAAGTGGAAAAATGTCTAAGAGGTTTAATATTTTCCATTTTTCATGATCTTTTCCTATCTCTTATATGAATTTGTTAAGTGGTTGTTCATTTGACTAAATCAGTATCTGACATACATTTCATTTCTGAAACACATACCAGTTATTAAATAAAAGGAAATAAGAAAAGGGATGATAATAGTGGTGAGAAATAAAAAAAAGGAAATTATTGCAATTTATCTTAATCTCCAAATTCTAAGCCAGCATCATCAATCACAGTTCTGTTTACATAAATTTGCGACGTGAAATTGATCAAATATTGACAGAGAATGACTTGTTTTCTCAAAAAAATCATTTAGTTCATACCAAATCTATATCATCAGCATCTTTCCAAGTACTTGCAGAGCTAACATCTACTCTTTTCTGTGAGGTGCGCAGGATTCGGTTTCTGACAATATCTGTACAAAAAATTGTTCGCATATAACAAATATTGGCATAGGTTTCATCAACCAATGTATAAAGCCTCTTTCTTAACCCTTTACCGCACAATGACGCCTTTTGATGCCCCTGGGAAAGAAGCCTTTTGAAAACATTGTGGGAAAAGGAGAAAATGCTGGTAACCAGCATTTTCTCCTTTTCCCACAATGTTTTCTACCCTATCAAAGAAAAATTGCACCATTTTAGCCAAATTGAAATTGTCGTCTGCAAATGCTTTCAATTTGGAGAAGGCTAAAATTTTGTCGTCTGGTAAAGGGTTAAACTGACAATCTAAAGTAAATTTTTTTGTATCTATTTTTCATGGTTAACCTTTCAACATACAGTCTATTTTAACCCTTTCCCAAACAACAAATTTTGGACTGGTCCAAATTGAAAGAGTTTGCAGATGACACTTTTAAATTTGATGAAAATGGCAGAAAGTTATCAAAAAGGGGAGAAAACACTGTGGGAAAAGGAGAAATTGCTCGATACTCGTTACGAGCAATTTCTCCTTTTCCCAGAGTGTTTTCAAAAGACTTGTACTGCAGACACGTGAAAACCAGGGCTTGTTTGGGAAAGGGTTAAGTCTTTACCCAAAATCCCGTGGTTTTACAAATCAAACATGGTAGGCTTAGTAAACATTGTGGAAGAAGGAGAAAATGGTGGTAAACAGCATTTTCTCCTTTTCTCCACAGTGTTTTGTACTCTATGAACTTTCAAAGACAATTCTATCACTTACTGGTATATGAAATTGAATTTGTCTTCACTGAATGCTTTTAACATGGACATGTCTGAAATTTTGCTGTCTGGTAAAGAGTTGAGACATTTCAGAAAGAAATGAAATTGGCATGTTTGCAAGAATATGAAATCAGTATGTTTGCCAGGAAAGATATAAGGAACAATATGGAAAGTAAAAAGAAACAAAAGGGGCAATTGGCTTGTAAAACAACCCATCCTGCAGTTAAAAAAAAAAAAAAATTGATTTCAAAATTTGTCCAATGAATTTTGAAAAATTGTGTAGTTTTTAGGTTTATTGATCTGTAAGCTTTGTAGAGACAGTAACAGTGGAGAAGTGTAGTGGCCTGCACAATAGCTGTTCCTCACAAGTAATTTCTCACTTGAACACAATTTACTCGGTGATCATAATGCTTGACAGGACACAGAACAGGGTCTTTGAGAGGGCAAAACAACTTAGTCAACAAACATGAACTCTTTACCAAACAATCCTGTGTTTTAACGACCCTGAAGAAGAGGGCTTTTGTAAACCATGTGAGAAAAGGAGAAAATGCTGGTTACCAGAATTTTCTCCATTTCCCACTATGTTTTCTATCTCTTGAATGACGAATTTCCACCTTTGAGCCACATCTATCTTGTCTTCTGCAAATGCTTTTAAATTGAACAAGTCTTAAATTTTGTCATCTGTTAAAGAGTTTATAAGAAAAGTTAATCCTCTAACAAACAATCCAGAGTTCTAACGACTCTGAAGATAATGGCTTTTAAAAAAATATTGTGGAAAAATGAGAAAATGCTGGTAACCAGCATTTTCTCCTTTTTTCCACAGTGTTTTCTACCATTTCAATGACAAAAATCATCTTTTGAGCTACACTGCATTTGTCTTCTGCAGAGTCTATCAAATCGGTCAAGTCTAAATTTTGTCATTCGGTAACAAGTTAACTCCTTACCAAGCGACAAAATTTTAGACCAGCCCAAATTGAAGGCATTTGCAGATGACAAATCAAATATGACTTAAAAATTGAAAATTGCTATGGGAAGGGTAGAAAACATTGTGGGAAAAGGAGAAAATGCTGGTTGCCAGCATTTTCTCCTTTTCCCACAATGTTTTCAAAAGTCTTCCTTCCTGGGGTCATTAAAAGTTGGGATTGTGTGGTAAAGGGTTAAGCAACTTACTAGGGTCAACTGGGAAGTCGGCCATTTCCCCATCACTCTTGTTTATCAACCATTGGCCTTCGGAGATATTTTCATTGTATGTGTCAGAAACTGATGATGACTCTGTGATACTTGACTCAGACGGTGATCGACTAGAGGGCCTTTCCCTCGCTGGAGATGGGCTGCGTGCCTTCCTGGGCTCTTCCACAACCTCAGTTTGCGTCTCAGCAACAGTAAACATGCTAAAGGTAAAGCAACCATAGCAAACATGATTTGATCTGTATGTTCTCCAGATGCATATTTTCTTGTGCAATAGACCTTATCAAAAACATAGTGACAAACAACAAAATTGCTCATAATGACAGATTTCTCCTTTTGCAACATGGTCTTGCATGTATTAATGTATGGAACTATGAATTTGTGCTGATTTTTAATCTAAAGGTCTTAAAAAATGAACTGGATTTTTATCACATATGAAATATAAACTAATTATTGCATTTTCTGGCTTTTTCAAGCCAGAATATCAGAAAGTGTAGATCTAAGATCAGACTGCACCTCCTATGGAAGTCATTTAATCTTTTACCACACAATCCCATGTTTTAACCAACCCTGAGAAATGGAACGTTTGAAAACATAGTGGGAAAAGAGAAAATGCTGGTAACCAGCATTTTCTCCTTTTCCCGCAATGTCTTCCACCCTATCAAGGATATATTTCATCCATTGAGCCACCTTTGTCATCTGCAAATACTTTAAATTTGGAGAAGTGTAAAAGTTTACTGTTTGGTAAAAGTTCTATGTTGTGCTTTAACTCTTTACTAAACGACAAAATTTTAGACTACTCCAAATTGAAAGCAGTTGCAGACGACAAAATAAATGGGACTGAAAAATTGAAATTTTGTTTTAGGAAGGGTAGAAAACATTGTGGGAAAAGGAGAAAATGCTGGTTACCAGCACTTTCTCTTTTTCCCCCACAATGTTTTCAAAAGCCTTCTCTTTCAGGGTCTTTAAAACTCGGGATTGTGTGGTCAAGAGTTAAGACTTAAATCTTTATCATATAACAAATTCTAGCCTTGTCTGTATCGGACACATCGATTTTGCAGAGGACAAATTAAATATGTCTCAAATTATGAGATCTGTCTTTAACAGGGTAGAAAAATTATTGGAAAAAAACAAAATATGTGGCTGGGAGTCAAGACTAATTTTAACAACCCTGACCAAGAAGGCTTATGAAAACATTGTGGAAAAAGGAGAAAATGCTGGTAACCAGCATTTGAGGTGAGTTTGATTTGTCGTCTGCAAATGCTTTACATCTGAACAAGTCCAAAATTTTCTCACATGGTTAAGAGTTAACCCTTTACCACACTATCCCCAGTTTTTAATGACCCATAAGGAAGAGGACTTTTGAAAACATTCTGGAAAAAAGAGAAAATGCTTTCAACAGGATTTTCTCCATTTCCCACAATGTTTTCTACATTTCCAAAGAGAAATGTTAGTTTTGAGTCATATTCGATTTGTTGTCTCCAAATGCTTTCAAATTGGACTGGTCTAAACTTTTGCCACTTGGTAA
Source organism: Tridacna gigas (assembly GCA_945859785.2). Classification (NCBI taxonomy): domain Eukaryota; kingdom Metazoa; phylum Mollusca; class Bivalvia; order Cardiida; family Cardiidae; genus Tridacna; species Tridacna gigas. Next base: position 38,851,370 of record OX244029.2, read on the forward strand.
AGATTTAAGGGGAGTGATAGGTAGAAAGTCAGGACAGATGGACTGAATCACATAGTGTGGAGAGCAAGCAAATAATTATCATTTGTGACATTGGTTGAGTACTAGGGAAAAAGAACTGATCATTAGTACATACACTGGTTTAGGCTGATCTTCCATGATTTCTTCTGGCATTTCATCGGAGATCTGTGCAGAGGTTGGTGATTTTGGAGTGTCTGATTTTGATACATGAGGTGATGCCTTTCCTGGCATTGCAGACATGCCTGCTGGCATAAACTTCTGGTTTACCTTAAATAGTGAAGATATAATATATGTACCTGCTTGCCTCTGCTTAGCATCTTTGAAACTTTTTTGAGGGCTGAATGTAAAACTGTAATTTCATCTGCATTTTGCAAAAATTTTACAGGAGAAACCTCATTTCTGTGAAAAGCAATGTCAGATCATCTTGTTTAGATATGTTGTCTTGAACTGTTTGTATGAATTCGACACGACATAATCTCAACAAGATGATCTAACAATGTTTTTCACAGAAATGAGAATGTTTTTTCCCTCTCTCGCAGAATTTTACAAAATGCAGATGGAATAGTTTCGCATTCATCCCTTGCTTTCTTTTTTTTTTTTTTTTTTTCAAACAAAGCAAAAAAAAAAAAAAAAAAAAAAAAAAAAATCATTGAAACAAGTGGATACTGACTGCATTGCTTGTCTAAGCTCATTTAACTCTTTACCAATGGACAAAATTTTGGAGTAGTCCAAATTGAAAGTATTTGAAGATGACAAAATAAATTGAAATTTTTTCAGGAAGGGTAGAAAACATTGTGGGAAAAGGAGAAAATGCTGGTTACCAGCATTTTCTCCTTTTCCCACAATGTTTTCTAAAGGCTTCTTTCTCAGGGTTGTTTAAAGTAGGGATGGTGCTATAAAGGGTTAAGAACAGTTTGTTAAAATATGATACAGCGACCTACTTTATGACTCAAAAGGATATTAAAACTCATCCTAGATATCATCAAGAAACATTCTGCTCAAGTTCAATCAAGAGCAGGGAAAAAGTATGGACTCAAGGTAAGTTTGAAGGGCAGAGAAAATGAAGTTGAAGGAGAAAGGGAAATCAGAATACCTTTTGTTTGGGCTGAACTTGGAGAAACTGCTGAAAACTTGAAGTGTTTTTTATCAAAGCATGTCTGTTAATACTTACAGTAAATGCTTCCTCTATTGGTCTAGGAGAAAGTTCAGGTGGAGTCAAAGGTCTCATTACCAATGGTTGAGGCTCTGGCTTGGGAGATTCAGTGGGTGTGGCTATGTCATGTCTAGACTGGAAACTGGCACTTGTGTCAACATATGGATGGAGTTGATCTAAAAACATAAAGTTAACCCTTTCCCAAACGACAAAATTTTGGACTAGTCCAAATTGAAAGAGTTTGCAGACGACAATTTTAAATTTGATGAAAATGGCAGAAAGGTCTCAAAACGGGTAGAAACACTGTGGGAAAAGGAGAAATTGCTCGTTATGAGCAATTTCTCCTTTTCCCACAGTGTTTTCAAAAGACTTGTACTGCAGACATGTGAAAACCAGGGCTTGTTTGGGAAAGGGTTAAATGTTGAGCATCGGTATGAACTTGATGAAAATCAACGTCATGAGACAAATAATATCTGTTCTCAATTATGTGCAATTACCTTCAGATATAACAATTTTGAAATGACTGACTTATTGATCAGAGCTTTTCTAACATATTCCATTTATGGTATAAGAAAAATTCTGAAAGAAAATGGCTCTCAAAATTCATGGCCATAACCCATCAAAGCAATATTTTCAATTAATGTTCAATCTTCATCAAGAGATCCCCGCGATGGGTATTCAACACCATTCTGATGTTCAACCACACAACAGAATTTTAGACTTGTCCAATTCCAAAGCATTTGCAAGCCACAACTTAAAAGTGGTTCAAATTGTGGAAAGTGTTTTTGATAGAGTTTAAAACACTGGGGGAAATGTAGAAAATGCTGGTTACCAGCATTTTCTCCTTTTCCCACAATGTTTTCAAAAGTCTTCTCTCTCAAGGCTGTTAAAAGTCGTGATTGTGTGGTAAAGAGTTAAGTCAACCTGAAAGGTCTATCAGCAGAAAGTTATTCTTATTTTATTCTCAAACTGCATATTATTCATGGAAAAACTGATGATGGTGGGTACTCATGTGATAAGAAAACCATATAGAATATTGACAACATAGGCTTAGATTTCTATCTAAATAAATTCTATCAGCTGTGGTTCTGGTTCGTTCCAGTTAAGCATAAGACAGAAAGGGCACATGACAGCATACATACTAAGAACACATAAATGGGCCTATCACTGATCACATCAGACTTAAGGCAATACATCCAATTTTACCTGCCAGTCTGTTCATCTCTTCCTTGATGTCGTATGAGGCAGAACTCTCTGGTTCAGACTCTGGTTCAAACATGGGTTGTGGTGGTTGTACAGGCTGAGCTGGTGGCAGAACTACCTCTGGTTCAATTGTTTCTTGTACTCTTTGTGAAGTGGGTTGGATACGTGGTGAGGTAGGCGGAGTTTGTGGCACTGCTGTATGTCTTGGAGGAGGAGATGAGGCAGGGCTTGTTTTAGGCGTGGGTTCTGGTGTCCTGACTTGCTGGGCTGTCTGTACAGGCTGAGGAGAAGTAAAGGGAAAAGGCAAAAGATGAAAATAAATAGATGAGAAATTCATGTAATAATATGTCTTATCACATTTTTAGACCTTCTAGAATATGTCAATTATCACATGTACTGTGTTAACAGCAAACTGTTTTCAAGGTACTTTTATGTAACAGATCTCTTACATGTATATAGGTATCAAACCTGACAGTAAGGCATAATGAACATGCTGCCTCATGAAATAAATACCTCCTGGAAGAACTTTGCAGTAGATCCCTTTTGTGATGAGAAATTTCATAATCACTATCTCCTGGTTTTTTTTCACAGTGTTTTAATATGTATTCATATGATTTAATCTTAGCACAATTTGACTGTCCCAATTTTACAAGCATGTTTTCAAAGATGTCTGCCGCATTTTTGTTTCAGGTGGTAATGACTTTATATAACTTCATGCTCTTGTTGTAGACTACCCTTTCTCCACATTGAGTGAAAAAGAGCATAAAAACAAGCAATGGCTCCTTTTCCCTTGTAGTAAAGCAATCCATGATGTTACCACAAGATACAATGTAATTCACACCTCTTCAATATCCTCAGACACAGGCTCTTCCCAATCCTGATCGTACTGGTCCTCAGCCCTCTGTTGGTCCAGCCTGGTTTGATCCTCGGTGTCTGGTTGCTGTCCCAGCATGGTTCTGATCTTCTCCTGTAACACTTCCTTCACAAGTTTATTGACCAGGTTGTTATCCACAGGATAGCCTGCGTCTATAAATAGCTGCATGCCTCTGTGGCCTATACTGTCGATGATAAACATGGACTGCTCCTTTTCCTCTGCCATACTGTCTTCTGATGCCTCTGACACAACATGGCTCAGTTCTGCAGGTTCTTCTTTATCCTTCAGTGGGTATATCTCTGTTATAATTCTAGCCATCAGTTCCTGTTCAAGCCTAGAAGCAGACAGATTTCATAATGGTAAAAAGGCATGCACTTTATCGAGACATATGTTTGTAAATGTTTTAACCCTTTACCAAAACAATTCCATGTTTTAACGACCCCAAAGGCAACCAGCATATTCCCCATTTCCCACAATGTTTTCCATCCTTTCTGGTACAAAACCCATTGTTTGCGCATCATTTCATGTGTTGTCTGCAAATATCTTGAATTTGGACAAGTCTAGGTTTTTATCGTTAGTAAATCCTTAATGTGTACCAGAATTGTTCATTCTAATAGTTAAAATTCTTATACATGTATTCATTTTTTACAGATCATTCTCACCCTTTACTCAAATTTCTAACCACCAATCCCTTACTTTTATGATCAGGCAGAAAAAGGCTTTTGGAGACAATGAGGGAAAAGGAACATTTTCTCCATCTTCCGAGATGGCTTCAAATTTTTCATAGACAAATTATGTAAGCCACATTTTGTCTTCCGCAAATGCATTTAGTATCAACGGATCTAAGATTTTGTCATCTGGTAAAGGGTAAGAGGGGTCCTATTATCTTGGCACTCCAGACATGTCATACTGATATCTCCCAAGTCAAGAATTCTACAAAACTGGAGATGGGACCCAATACTTCAACTGTCTCATAGCTGTTTAATGTGTGCATGATCTGCAACTGTCATATAGATGATTTATTTATTGCATGATACAGGCAGTATTTAAACCAACAACCTCTCCCTCTCAGTGCCAGTTACCTAGCCTCAATGGCTGATTGTAATCAAAAATATTTTGTTTTCAGGATGAACAAACAAGCAGAAGAACAAACATACAGAAAAGCCAAAATAAGTATACTAATCTCAACTTCATAGTCTGCAATAAAATGATGCTGTGTGATGTTCAGAGTAAGAAAAATAATGAATAAGATAGAGTACCAGTCATTTGCTTGATTCTGAAGCATATCCTTTCTTCTGATGTCCTCTGCAATCAGTTCAGATGTCAGTTGTCGGTCGGTAGAGGGTTGTTTTGGCGGGAAAACTGGGCCATTATATTGTACTTCTGGACTTTCCACTGGCTGGTACCCTGGTAACTCCATACCAGTCGCTGTTTCAACATCATCTTCGTCCTCAACCATAGTTTCATCCTGAAAATGGGGATGATACAGTCAAATCTGTTTTCAGCAGCCACTTGTGGGAACCTGTCTACCCTTTATCAGCAATAACATTTTAGACTTGTCCAAATTGAAAGCATATGCAGGCAAATTAAATGAGGCTCAAAAAATGGGATTTGTTTCTGAAAGACCAGTAAACATTGTGGGAAAAGGAGAAAATGCTGGCAATAAGCATTTTCTGTTTTCCCACAATGGTTTCAAAAACCCCTCTGGGTTTCCTTAGGGTCATAGAAAGAATGGCCTATCTGATAAGGGGTTAAAACCACAGGTAGTTGAACACTAATCTTGATGTTTTCTTTGAGTATTTTTTGTGAAGGTATAAAACTTAGGCAAGTCTAAAAAGTGTGAATTTCAGTTTCTGTTTGCATTAATGGAAAAAAAATAAGGGGGGGGGGGGGTAAAAATGAAATCATTTTGTACAGCAAAAGTTGAGCCATTATTTCCATTAACTAAATGAAACCATAATATAGTATAAAGGGCTCTTTCAAACAGACATGGTTACTATCTTATTAGATCTAGAATCTATGTCATTTTTTTTTAATGGGGAAGGGAACAAAGCTTGATATACTTCATTCAGTTTTACATTTTGCAATCTATGAGAAAATATGGAAATATTATGTTGGAAATTATCATTATGTCCTTGTTTACACACTGAAACAACACATATACATGTAGGTGTGTGATTCCTAATATCAATCAACACAAAACATAGTGCAACATACACATTTTGTAATTATTACCCCCATGACTAAATGTACAAAAGGCAATCAAACACATACAATGAAAAACAAACTTCTAACTAATTTTCAACATCTATCATCGTTCGAACAATTCACAAGAGACCATCAATGACCCAATCTCACTCACCCAAATAATAATTTTCTGAATTAAACATATGCTAAAACAGAACAAACAATAAAAGCACATTTTGCAACATTCAGGGGTTTTTTTTGTAAGTGTTTCTGCTTTTTTTTTTTCCCAACTAACTGATAGCAACAATTTTAAAGTGTGTTGTATCTCAATCCAATAGCTAACACAGTTCCTACACATGTGATATATTTTACGCAGTCCAACCTGTCTTAAGAAAGTACCTAGAGACGCTGTCTCACTTCACTGCATCAAGTTCTTTGAATAGAGTCAGAGAAAAAAGCAAAAAAGTTTTATTTCTTTGTTTCTTCCATCATGCTAACTGAGAATGACAACTTCAAAGTGCATTCTATTTCTACCAAATACGAAACACATAGTAGGCCTTAGGCTTTTAAATGCTATGTGGGAATAGGAGAAAATGTTGGTATCCAGTATTTTCTACTTTTCAAACAATGCTTTGCTACTCTCTTATAGAAAAATCCTAAGTTTTAAGCCATATGGTATTGGATGTCTGCAAATACTTTGGATATGGGCATGTCCAAAGTTTTTGCATTTGGTACACTTAGCAAGCATCTAAAGGGACACTCAAATTGTGCTTGTTGAAAGACAGGTTATTTAAAAGTGTGTACTTGATTTCTCTGGACCTCAAACTATGTTTGCTTAACTCCTTACCACGCAATCCCCACTTTTAACGACCCTTGAGGAAGAAACCTTTTGAAAACATTGTAGGAAAAGGAGAAAATGCTGGTAACCAGCATTTTCTCCTTTTCCCACAATGTTTTCTACTCTTCCAAAAAAATAATTCAATTTTTGATTCACCTTTGTCGTCTGCAAATGCTTTCAATTTGGACTGGTCTAAAATTTTGTCGTTTGGTAAAGAGTTAATACTGGTTGTTTGCTAAATGGAGATGGCTACTACAAAAAGTTTTACTGTATTTGAAAAAAATTCCCACAAAAAATAAAAGAAATCATAAAAGAAAAGTACCTAAAATATTTGTTAATACATGTATTTGAATTTTTTATCGATTTAACTCTTTACCAAACAATAGCAATTTTTAACGACCCTGATAAAAAGGGCTTTTGAAAACCTTGTGGAAAAAGGAGAAAATGCCTGTAACCAGCATTTTCTCCTTTTCACAATGCTTTCTGCTTTTCCACAAACAGAAACTTTTGTTTGAAAGAATATTTGTCATATGCATTCAATTTGAACCAGTCTAAAATTTTGCATTGTGATACAGAATTAAGTGGAAGGTGTAAATGATAAGCTCCAGGGGATAACTTTTTGCCATCTTGAAGCAGATGGCCTTTGTAAACACAGTGGTCAAAGATGGACTTGCTTGTAATATGAAACTTTTTCTTTGGCCACAAGTGTTTTACAAGTCTGTGGTCATGGACTGTAAGGATATTTTCCAAGTAATCTGCAGCAAATTTGTTTCAGGATGTAGTGAGTTATCCCTTTCCCACACAATCCCTGCTTTTAATGACCCTGAGAAAGAAACCTTTTGAAAACATTGTGCGTAAAGGAGGAAATGCTGGTAACCAGCCTTTTCTCCTTTTCCCACAGTGTTTTCTACACTATCAAAGACAGAAATCATCATTTCAGCTACATATAAATTGTCATCTGCAATTGCTTTCAGTTTGAGCCTGTCTGAAATTTTGTCGTTTGGTAAAGAGTTATGGTACTGTTACTCTTTCCACATGGCATAATTTTGGACTTGTTCAAGTTCAAAGCATTTGCAGGCAACAATTTATGTTTCTGACTTTATGCGATTTGTCTTTGAAACGGTAGAAAACATTGTGGGAAAAGAAGAAAATACAAGTCAAGAGCATTTGTTCCTTTTCCCACAAAGTTTTCAAATGCCATTTTCCTGAAGGTGGTTGAATCTACGGATTGTCTGGTAATGGGTTAAAATTTTCACAACCTGCAAATTATGAATTACAAGTAAATAAATTCTTGGGATATTTCAGATAATACCACCAAAGTATTCGAGAAAAATATCAACACTCAATTGGTTTGAAATTTCATGTGAAGATATGTGAACAAGTGATTTTAAAAAAGTTCAATGTTTAAAACATTTCACAGCAAATTAATCAATAATAGAATAAATTTCTTCCATGGATAGCTTTTTACTTCTTCTTCTTTGGTCTTCCTTTCATAAGCTCACCTTTCAACATTACATTATGCAGCAAGATGACCTTTAGCTTTCTAGAATTTAATGTCTGTAACAATTAACCCTTTACCAAACAATCCCGGGTTTTCACGACCCTGGGAAAGAAGGCGTTTGAAAACATTGTGGGAAAAGGAGAAAATGCTGGTAACCAGCATTTTCTCCTTTTACCACAATGTTTTCTACTCCATCAGACAGCTTAAGCTCATTTGCACCAAAGTTGAATTTGTTGTCTGCGAATGCTTTCAAATTGGTCTAGTCTAAAACTTTGTTGTGGTAAAGGGTTAAAAAATATGAAAAGAACTTCAACTCTTTACCAAACAACAAAATTCTAGACCTGTCCAAATTGAAGCACAAATTAAATCTGGCCAAAATGATGAAATTTCTTTAACCCTTTCCCAAACAACAAATTTTGGACTGGTCCAAATTGAAAGAGTTTGCAGACGACAATTTTCAATTTGCTGAAAATGGCAGAAAGTTCTCAAATAGGGTAGAAAATTGTGGGAAAAGGAGAAATTGCTCTTTACGAGCAATTTCTCCTTTTCCCACAGTGTTTTCAAAAGACTTGTACTGCAGACACGTGAAAACCAGGGCTTGTTTGGGAAAGAGTTGAGGCCTGCTCCTTCAGAATCCTTCCTGCACTGGGCTGTTTCCGCTTGTGTTGTACAGGGTGAAAGAAATTTGCTACTTGATTTTAAATCAATGTTTCTTCTCATGTTTGTGTTGGAATTTAACACCGTTTTAAAACCTTAGGTCTTATGGTGGTGAGTGCACCTATGCATGTGTTTCCTGGCTTTCTCACACCAGTACTGACACAACTTTCTTTCCAAGCCACTGACTACTTTTCTCACATGCATCAGAAGTGAGAAGCAAAAAATTGCTGGAAAGAAAGTTTGCCTCAACTGCCTATCAAACTCGCAACCAGCAGGTCACAAGTCAGACTTTTCTCCTGAAATCTAATCGACTGAAATTGATGAAAAAGGTGCAACAAGTAATTGTTCAGAGAAAATGCAACTAAGAAGTGGTTTTCTATGCAACATGTATTTCCTGTGCAATTTTCTGTAACATCAAAAAAAGATATCCATGGAAGAATGAATTAACTATACAACTCCATGTGAACACAGTGAACACCCTTAATCATTTAGTTTAGTCTTACACTAAGCTGTTGATCATGATCATGATTTGGGATAGACTGAGTGAAAGACAGATGAGTATTTGTATTACTACTGTCTTCATCTTTCACTTCCTCGGTCTGCATTTCTGGTTTGCTGTCCTGTGACCAAGAGATATTCAAACAGTTGGTAATATATGAAGCAAAAACAAATGAACTTAGAGCTACATCTGCTATTTGATTTAAAGCATTATCTAAGCAAAATATGTCTCCTTTTTTTGTTTGCTACTATAAGAAATACTGTGAAAAAGTTTAAAGGCTTAAAGGCCCAATAGTGTCCAAAAAGACAATGCAGGTGTTAAAATACTTCCAAATTTAAATCATAACATTCAAAAGTAAGGAAAATATTGTGAAGACGACAGTATATTATTGTGTGGTTTATTTGTTAGCTGCAAGCAGAAAAAATGAATTTTAAAATCAGGCAAAAAGTAAACAAACGATGGAGTGATCTGGCAATTTTTAAAATAGTTCTAAAATTAATTTCTCTGCCAGGGACTAACTTTTGTACTGAACCTACAGTAACAGATTGTCATCTTAACAATAATTCCCATACTTCTAAATGATATGATATAAATTTAACCCTTTACCTCACAATCCCGAGTTTTAATGACCCTGGAGAAGAAGCCTTTTGAAAGCATTGTGGGAAAAGGAGAAAATGCTGGTTACCAGCATTTTCTTCTTTTCCCACAATGTTTTTACTCTTCCTAAAGCAAACTTTAATTTTTGAGTCACACATATTTTGTCGTCTGCAAGATGCTTTCAATTTGGACTAGCTTAGATTTTTGTTGTTGGGTAAAGGGTTAAATGCATTTTAATAACTGCTTTGTTTACTTTTGGCAGCTGTTGTTACTTTAAGCTTAGCAAAATTTCCTACAGACAATATGGTCTGTATCGTAGCAGACCACTTTTGAAAATACATAGTGGCACCATAGGCCACTGAAATTCCATTGGTCTATGATGGGATAACGAAATTTTCCTTAGTGGACACCATTACTATAAATAGCACACTGGTAACTGCCTCTATATTATATCTGAGTCTTATTATATACAATATAGATGCAGTCACCGATGTGCTATTTATAGTATTGGTGTAAATGAAATTTTGACTATTCCTTGATATACAGGCCATGCACCAATGTGCAAAAGTGTTTAATGATCCACAAAAGGAAAGTTTTAGTGTTCCATTATTGACCAATGGAGTTTCAAAGGCCTGTGGTGGAACCCAAAGGTATAACAAGTAACAACCAGCATTTTCTTCTTTTCCCACAATATTTTCTACCATTTCAAAGAAAAATCCTGCAATTTGAGCCATTTTCAATTTTTCATCTGCAAATGCTTTTGATTCAGAGAAAAGTCTGAAATTTTGTCAAAACTATGGTAATGAGTCAGTTCTTACTTCATGAGCTTTGGGCATGTTTACAAGGACATCTTTTAACCCTCTACCACACAATCCAACTTTCAAGGATCCTGGGAAAGAAGACTTTTGAAAATATTGTGGGAAAATGAGAAAATGCTGGTGACCAGCATTTTCTCCTTTTCCCACAATGTTTTCTACCCTTCCGGAACCAAATTTCAGACTTTGAGTCACATTCATTTTGTCGTTTGCAAATGCTTTCAATTTGGACCAGTCTAAATTTTCATTGTTTGGTAAAGAGTTAAGTCATATCTTCCAGCAAAACAAAGTGGTATCACGAATATGCTAACAAACTCAGATACATGTGTCATGAGATGGCAAGATCTGTGAAAGGCAAGGCAAAATTGCATGAGAGAAATACAAGATCACTGCAAAAGTTGACTGATTGATCGTATGGTTTTTAATGCCATTTTTTAACATTATTTCAGTTATATCATGGCGGCCAGTGCACCTATCCATGCTTTTCTGGAGTTTCTTTTACCAGTACTATGCACAATATTCTCTCCAAGCCACTGGCTGCTTTTCCACATAACCATCGTCAAAACAATGATAAGATCAGGTGAGCGATGAATGAATCCTGTCGCAATGACTATCATCATTTCTTGGAAAGAAATTGGCCGAGCTGGGGATCGAACCGGCGAGACCTCCTGTTATCAAGTCCTGTACGCTACCGACTGAGCTACCAGGGCTTCACTGCAAAAGAACTACTTGCAAACAAGATGGAAGAAAGGAGACTTCAAACAAATGCCTGCTTATCAAGCAACATTGTTCACATGATAAAGATTCCATTTCTACTTGCTCTGTAGTCAGGTTAAACTAACAAAAAATGTTACCTCCCTTTAACTAGTACACATGAAGTCTTACCCTTATCTGTGGGTGCACTTGCTGACAGAGCAGATTATGAGATTGGACTGCAATATGTGCAGTCTTGTCTCAGATTTACTTTGTCAGGTATCTTATCAAGTATTCTGGCCAAGACATCTGCCAATTTGCAGGTCTTTCCTATGAACTGTGAATGTTCATTCTATTTGTTTTGTTTAGTGTTTATTTCATCAGTATTTATCTTTCAGGTCGAGACATCTGCATGGTCTGTGACCTTTATTCATTCATTTTCACATTATGAAAATATAGAGCGACCTGCAGCGGCCCTGATCTTGGGATCCCTGTATTGGTAGGTAATTGTCTTAACCATTTGACCACTTCGAAAGTACATTCCATACTCAAATTTGATTTTAAACGTGTGCATATCATAGCTAATATAGATGTATATACATGAACATATCCACACAACACAATTGAGAATTATTTGTCTCAAGTCAATCCTGAGGATAAATTATACCATGTGGCTGTGTTTTTATACCAGTAACAGTATATCAAGAATTTCAAACATTTCTAACAGATGCTTGACATATGTATATGTTAGCTACATGTATGTCACTATCACCAAAGCTTATTTCCTATTTAGAAAAGTTTCAAACAAAATTTAGGAAAAGGAAATAAAGTGAAGCAAAACAGGTTTTTTTTAGTGAAATTTGAAAGAGTAACATCATTTTTTAAATAAAAATACCAAACTATGCCTTAATTTTTTCGAAGTCATGATGAAGATGGCAGAGCTCCAGATAAGAGGGAGTGATGGTATTGTAAATTCATTATTTCTTTTCCAAACCCTATGTTGTGGGTACTCATTAGAATTGTCTCCATGAGACGATTCTAATGAGTACCCATAACATAGGGTTTAGTGGAGAATAACTAATATTTTCAATTTTGAAATAAAAGAACCCTTCCTCTATCTGGAATTCTGACTGATGGTTTGCAGTTACTTATATTTCAACATCCTTTTGGGTGGTATATCAAATGTCTGTGCTGTAGCTCTTTACCAAACAGCTAAATTCTGCACTTGTCCAAATTCAAACAATTTGTAGATGAAACATAAAATGTGGCTCAAGTTGAGGAATTCGTCAATTGGAGACTAGAAAGCATTGTGGGAAATGGAGAAAATGTTGGTTACCAGCATTTTCTCCTTTTCCCACAATGTTTTCCAGAGCTTTTTTTTTAAATGGGTAGTTGAAACAAGGTATTGTTTAGCAGAGGGTAAAGTAAGCCTATAATGAGTTCCTAGAGGGTAATGCATACAAGGTCAAAGGATGTAATGCTATCATACAATGATAAACACACAGTCACCTCATGATAAACAGCATCAAATCGCCCTTGTCCTGGGGTTTTATCTGGGCTCGACTTTGGGGATATTATCTGTACACTCTTTTTGGGTTTGTCTGGGGTCATGTGACTCAGCTGTTGTGACTGTCTGTCCTCTATGATCTCTGACATTTCAGATACATCTGTGTCAATGTCAACTGCTGGGAGAACCTACAACAATATCAGTTTTAACCATTGAAGCACCTTTCACAAGTTATCTTTCAGCCCGGTGTAGATCAAGATTAGACAGCAAAAACAGCCAATCTGATCTTTTCTGAAACTCTATAGACAAGAGCAACTATGAAAGTGCAACTACAGTATTTTCAGACTGAAAATGTCTGTTTTTGAAGCCCACTTGGGATTAATATACCAGATAAATATGAGAATTTTTCTTTACATGCATGATGCAGCAGCTGACACATGAAATCATCAAAAGAAAAGAAAAATTGCTCCTTTTCCCATGCTTTTTTTGGTGCCATCTTTTAATGTTCTTTTCATTTTCAGTATATTTACTGTGTTATTGTGCCTCCTTTCTGTTCTGTTTGAACACAATACCAACTGCACACAACCTTTTTTCATGCAGTAGACCATTTTTGAAAAACATCCCAGCAATGGGAAAATATGCTCTGAGCAATTTCATCTTTTGCCACCATGTTTTCAGAAGTATTTACATAAATACACATTTATTCATGTTGAGTATACATATTTCACAAGGATTTCTATAAAGCCATCTGCTATCAACTTTTCAGGAGGAAATGAATTTAAATAGCTTATAGTATTTTTTCCAGGATCACAAGGTCAACAGTTTGAGGATGAAAAATTTAAGAGTAACTGAATATCAAACAAATACAACTTTTTAAATCCCTGAAATGTACATAACAATCACAAAAATGGGGCTCTAGCTAGTTTCTTTTCTAGGGAAGATTTCAAGACAAAAAATTTTGTTTGGAAAAAAAAAACAAACAAGCTTAAACCATTTCAGAGAAGTTTTAACAACACTGTAGAAGAAGGCTTTGGAAAACATTGTGGCAAAAGGAGAAAATGCTGGTAACCAGCATTTTCTCCTTTTTCCACAATGTTTTCTACCCAATCAAAGAAAGAAATCATCATCTGCACTACACTTTGTTTGTCATCTGCAACTGCTTTCAATTTGGTCCAGTCAAAAATTTTGTTGTTTCGTAATGAGTTGAGATACCTGTTTTCCAAGTTCAGGAATATGCTCATGTTTCTTCCTTCCATCATCAGTTCCTATTGAAACCATGGCAACATTACCAGTTGCAGTAACCTGAGGAATTTGACCTTGATCAAAGGTCACTGGACCAGCAGATTCTGTTGGTATGGCCAATCCTGAGTCTATTCTGGGTCCCCCAAGGGGAACAGCCATGGGAATCAACTGGCCTGGTATTGGGGCTGTAAAATAAGAACAGTAAATGCTTTAAGTTAAACTAGCTATCCGTGTTTATTTTCCTCAGTAAAGTAAATAGTTGGAATATAGAGTAAAGCTATATATAGATTTTTTAGTATAAACTTTTGTTTGATAAGAACAAGACAAAAAATATCGAAGTAATTTCATTTTTTCAATATCAATCGTGTTAAAAGGAACCTTTGCAATTTTTTTGCTGTAAATTAAAATTTTCAGTTAAACAATGATAAATACTACAAAATATACTTTTCTGTCTTAACATAAAGAAACTGAATGTTTGCATGCAATAAAAAGGTGAAAATTTGCGGTTTAGGTAACAGATTAGTCGTTTTGCAATCAGAAACTCCATCTGTTTTTATAAGATCAAATATGAAATTATCAAACTTATTTGAATATGATCCCACATCCCACAAACCTTTGCTAAATTCAGGCAGAAAATCTAAACCAGAGCACCACATGCGGGTACCAACACTTGGCAGCAACTGCTTGATTTTCAGTGAAAATTCAAAGTTAAAAACGGGCATAACTGTGTCAAAAATATTTTGATGGTTTCTAAGAAACAACTTCTCCTTTTGTGACAATATTTTCCTTACTTTTGGAACAATACTTCCGTCTCCTTCAAGCTTTTGTCCTTGGTGTAATTAGAAAAAAGAAAAGTTTTTTGCAGTCCTAATTACAGCCTGTATGGCAATACTTTAACCCTAATCCTGCTAAATAAGGTAACTCTTTACCAAATGATAAAATTTTAGACTAGTCCAAATTGAAAGCAGTTGCAGACGACAAAATAAATGTGACTAACAAAATGAAATCTGTCTTGGGAAGAGTAAAAAACATTGTGGGAAAAGGAGAAAATGATGGTTACCAGCATTTTCTCCTTTTCCCACAATGTTTTCAAAACACTGAATTCTCAGGGTCGCTAAAAGTCGGTATTGTGTGGTAAAGAGTTAAATAAAACTTTCAAGCCAATGGTAAAAACCTGAATAATGTTATTTCAGACTTACTTTGTGGAGAAAAATATCTCCTCATTGGACAGTGCAGATCCAAGATCAGACTGCACATTCTGTGCAGTCTGATCTTGGATCTACACTGTCCACAAAAGGTCAGTGAGTCGCGCTTAGCAGTTTAAGGGTTAAAATGGTCATTTATTGATATTGAAAAAGCAATCATTCACCTGTATTAGGCATAGAAGCTATGGGTATATAGGTGCCTGTATTTGGGTTGAAGTAGAACTGCCTCACACCTGCAGGTGCTGTCTGTGTCTTGGAGGACATGACCTCAGTTCCTGTAAAAAGATGATTTGATGTATTACAACCACCAGATGATTTTTTTCAAACAGCCCAATGTAATTTTCAAGAAGGGTGAATGTATGCTTCAGGGCTTGTAGTTTGGATTACTTGCACCTACCACTACGTTATCTGGTTAGGCAAAGCGCAATAATGTCGGCCTCCTAGGTGTCCTCAAGCCTACCCCTACATGCTTCCCTGTTTTCCCCAATTTCATGTGATCAAGTTTGATCAGTTAATAAAATGAGATCAATTTTGAACAAAAAATATATTACCAAATCTAAAACGTGCTGTTGGGGTATGGTTTAAATATAAATTCGACTATGAATCATTTTAAAAGTAGCCCTGTTTTTGGATGTTACATAGGTCCATTGACATTTCCAATACTTGAAGCATTTCTGATATGTAGTTCTTCTCACTAAATAAGAACGACATGTAGAAAAACTCACTGCCATGACTTTATTGCAAGCAATCTGTTTAGAATTCAGCCTATGATCCAATTTGATCATGTGAAATAGCAATATCCTGTCTCCTCTGCATATTACCAATGGGGGCCGCCATTATTGTGCTTTGCCAGACATACTCTTAAAATATGGCGGGGTACCAGACTACAGGGCTTGTTTCAATAAACTTCTTAGATTTGCACAAATTATTTAGGATTGTATATACATACATACAATCCCTGCTTTACCCACAGGTATGAGATGGCCTAAAGTTATGAATATATTTGCTTAACCCTTTCCCAAACGACAAATTTTGGACTGGTCCAAATTGAAAGAGTTTGCAGATGACAATTTTAAATTTGATGAAAATGGCAGAAAGTTCTCAAAAAGGGTAGAAAACACTGTGGGAAAAGGAGAAATTGCTCATTATGAGCAATTTCTCCTTTTCCCACAGTGTTTTCAAAAGACTTGTACTGCAGACACGTAAAAACCAGGGCTTGTTTGGGAAAGGGTTGAATCGTTAAGTTATGCAGTCTGGTGAGACTTGTTTTCAGACTTGATGCTTGCTCACCTAAACTGCATTAGCAAATTTCATGCTTACTCATTATCGTACAAAGCAGCCTTGGTCTGGCCACAGCTTTCAGTACTGCAAGTTACTTGTGTCACTGTACATAAAACCTGGCTAAATTACCTTATTAACTCTTTACCAGATGACAAAATTGAAAGTATTTGCAGACGACAATAACAATGCGGCTCAGATGCAATGTTTCTTTGATATGAAAGAAAACATTGTGGGAAAAGGAGAATATGCTGGTTACTAGCGAAAGGCATTTTTACCAGAGTCCTTAAAAGGCGGCATTTTGCAGTAAAGGGTTAACAGATATGATTCAAAATCTGGAATGACTGTTTCTGGCTGCTGCATAATGCATGTGATACCTTATTGGACACCCGAGTGAGTGCCACATCAAACACTACCAAATTGTGGTTGTAAACTGCCTGCAGGACACAATAATTTAGATTACACATGTGTAAAAATATACTAGATGCTTTAAAAAAACTATCAACACTTTTCCCTGACCTTTAACCTCCTTGACAGCAGCAGGTCGTGTAGGTTTTGGTTTAGCTGTGTTTTGGAAGTGTAGATAAGGGTCCTTGACTGTCGTTCTACCTTTCTGGTATGATGCCTTCCCATAAACCTGTGTCATATAGGCCTCATCTTCAAACACTGACCTGGCAGGCTTCTGGAAATTAAAAGATGGACTAATAAACTGATAGTTGTCAATGATAACAAATGAATTAATAATGGTATTATCTAGCAAAAGCATGGCAGATTCCTTAGGCACAGTTTAACATACATATATCATTTACAATACGCTACGTTCAGACTGTTCAACACAAGAAATAAACAAATCGATAGATAGAAGAAAGGAGAGAGACTACTCTTTTTTAACCCTTTACCACACAATCCCAACTTTTTACAACCCTGAAAGAAAAGGCTTTTGAAAACATTGTGGGAAAAGGAGAAAATGCTGGTAACCAGCATTTTCTTCTTTTTTCACAGTTTTCTGCACTATCAAGAAGAAAAACCATAATATTAGTGACATTTGATCTGTCGTCTGTAAATGCTTTCAATTTGGTCCATCCCAAAATTTTGTCGTTTGGTAAAGAATTAACCCTTTCCCAAACGATAAATTTTAGACTGGTATAAATTGAAAGAGTTTGCAGATGACAATTTTAAATTTGATGAAAATGGCAGAAAGTTCTCAAAAAGGGTAGAAAACACTATGGGAAAAGGAGAAATTGCTCGTTATGAGCAATTTCTCCTTTTCCCACAGTGTTTTCAAAAGACTTGTACTGCAGACATGTGAAAACCAGGGCTTGTTTGGGAAAGGGTTAAATGAATTCTAATTATTTAACCTTTCATCACATAATTACGAGTTTTAACGACCTTGGGAAGAAAGCTTTTTAAAACACTGTGGGCAAAGGAGAAAATGCTTGTAACCAGCATTTTCTCCTTTTCCCACATTAGTTTTTGCCCCTTCTTAGCCGCTTTTCATCAATTGGCACACTTTCTATTTGTCTTCTGCAAATGCTTTCAATTTTGACGAGTTAAAAAAGTAGAAACAACAGATACAGTGGGAAAAAAAAGACCAAAGTAGTACAATGTATAACTAACTCATTGGCAGCATGACTACATCTAGTGCCAGGCTAAAGGCCCAAAAGTGGCCAAATTCAAACAATTCTGTGTAGAAAATTCATCTAAATTTCATTCATACCAATTTTAAAGGTAAGGTGATTATCATAACTCTGATGTTTTGTTAACTCTTTACAACACAATCCCAAATTTTAACGACCCTAACAAAGAAGCCTTTTGAAAACATAGTGGGAAAGGAAGAAAATGCTGGGAACCAGCATTTTCTCCTTTTCCCACTATGTTTTCTACTCCATCAAAAACAAATTCTATCATTTGAGCCTCAGTTAAATTGTAGTCTGCAAATACTTTCAATCTGGGCCAGTCTAAAATTTTGTCGTTTGGTAAAGAGTTAATGTATTTTTAGTCAAAGTTCTAGTCACTGGCAGAATAAAGAATTCAAATATTAAAGTTACCAACATTAATTCCAGTGTTAAAATTTGTTGTTCTGCTGGTAATTGCAAATTTGACCGACCCTCTTTTAACAGACTCAAAATAACTGTCATACTAATGGTATGAACAAAATTTACCTGGATCATGGAATTGTTTATTTTTTTGGCTGCTAATGGGCCTTTAAGACAAAGCTTTAGGCTCGTCCAAATTCAAAGCATTTGCAGACGACAAAAAAAATAGGCCACAAAAATTGAAATTTGTTTTGGGAAGGGTAGAAAACATTGTGGGAAAAGGAGACAATGCTGGTTACCAGCATTTTCTTCTTTTTCCACAATGTTTTGAAAAGGTTTTTTCAAGAGGGTCGTTAAAAGTCGGGATTGTTTGGTAAACGGTTAATGTATTTATCTCCAACTGACTTATTACCATACATACATCATTTAATGCCACTGCAGAAGTCTGTTTAAACTAGAACTGTTGCAAAACGGACAAATATCCCCCTCCAGCACCTTGTTACTGACGCAGCACAATCAGAGAACGGAAATGATTTTCAAAACAAAGTTCACCTGTGAACTTGACCTTTAACCCATGTGACCCAAAAACAATAGGGCACCTCCTTGGGTCATGAGCAACATAAAGTTTCAGGGTACCAGGTCGAACAACTTTTGAGTATGAGCACGGAAATGAAAAAATGGACGGACTGACTGATGGACAGACAGACATGATAAAACCAGGACATCCCCCTTCACTTTGTAGGTGGGGGGGGGTGGTATAATGACATTTTACGCTCCATTTTGTTTTCATCACACTACAATCTGTTCACTTGTTTCCCGATCAACATTTTTCAGGGAGATAACTCTGATCATCATAAATGTGAATCATGGATCACTGTTCAAAAGGTGTTTTATCCCTTCCATAGTGGGAAAGTAACTTATACAAAGATGGAGTTGCATATAATCATGAATTGGTCTCATATTGAAAACACTTTAGTATTTCATGCAGCTCTTAGTACTTTCTTGTCATAGTACTGCAACAACTAACTTATTCCTGTATTGTGTATGTTTCACCATTTCTAGGCTAGGCCTCTGCATTACCCTGCCAAAGGGCATTAAAAATGAAAAGTGCCCAAATTGGGTATTGAATCCGAGTTTCCTGATTTTAATGCAGAACCTTTACAATAAATTTACAAATATGGAAAGAAAACCTGTTCTCCATTTAAAGCCATTTTCAGAAAACCCTTAATCTCCATTTCAAGTTTCTTAGTAACCCTAAATCAACCAAAACTACTGTAACATAATAATGTTTGTTTACTTCTAACATTGTGTACAACAGTACAGGGATGTTCCATTAACCTGTATAATAAATAACACTCTTTTCAAAGTCACGGGCTAGTTTTCCATAAATTCAGAGGCTACAGAATTACATATCTGTAACAAAAAAAATCGGCTGAATTCAGGAATAAAGCTGAAAAGCAAGGTGCATCACCAGTTAGCTGCCTGAAAGCTTACGATTTCCTTCTTTTAACTCTTTACCAAACAACAAAATTTTAGACTGGTCCAAATTGAAAGCATTTGCAGACGACAAAATAAATGTGATTGAAAAATTGAAAGATTTGTTTTGGGAAGGGTAGAAAACATTGTGAGAAAAGGAGAAAATGCTGGTTACCAGCATTTTCTCCTTTTCCCACAATGGTTTCAAAAGTCTTCTTTCTCAGGGTCATTAAAAGTCGGGATTGTGTGGTAAAGAGTTAAGATAAAATTGGAGTACTAACTTTAACCTGTGGTCTGGCACTAACACTGATTCCACTGAATACTGGCTTCTTTCCAGTCTGTTTCTTTGGCTCCACTTTTGGTTCCCTTTTCTGTTCTTGCAGTCTAGACCGGATACCATATCTCCCAGCAGGCTTTGCAGGTGCTGGTTCTGGCATCTTGGCTGCACCGGGAACCGATGTTTGTTGTTTCTTTTTCAAAGCTGCAATTACTACATCATCAGTTACCTCCCTCTGGAAATGAAAATAAACAATGTCTGTTACTGACTAGCTGCTTTTCTTTTAACCCTTTGCCAGAAAACAAAATTTTAGACTTTTCTAAATTGAAAGCATTTGAAGATGACAAAATAAATTTGACTCAAAAATTGAAATTTGTTTTGGGAAGGGTAGAAAACATTGTGGGAAAAGGAGAAAATGCTGGTTACCAGCATTTTCTCCTTTTCCCACAATGTTTTCAAAAGGCTTCTTACCAAGGGTCGTTAAAAGTCGGGATTTTAGACTCAACCAAAGTGAAAGCATTGGCAGACAACATACATGTATGAAAGGTAGCTCAAGAGATGTTCTTCTGTATCTGAAATGGTAAAAAAACTGTTAGAAAAGCAGAGACTGCTGGTTACTGGCATTTTTTCCTCATCTCATAATGTTTTTCAAAGGTTTCTCTTTTAGTGTCGTAAAAACAAAGGATTTGTATAGTGTTTAACTCTTTACCAGATGACAAAAATGTAGACTTGTCCAAATTGAAAGCATATGCAGACGACAGTTCGAATGTGGCTCAAATGATGGAATTTGTCTTTAATAGGGTTGAAAACATTGTGGGACAGGGAGAAAATGCTGGTTACTAGCATTTTCTCCTTGTCCAACAATGTTTTCAAAAGGTTTCTTCCTTTGAGTTGTTAAAACTCAGGATTTTATGGTAAAGGGTTAACACCATGCTGTACTGGCTAATTTGTAGATACATAAAAACATGGCAAGAGTTCACCCTAAGTATGTAAACAAAAATGATAAAATTGCACAGGAACTGAAATGCATAATGCTTTGGTAACAGTCCAGAAACCATGATGATAACTGAAAAACATGCTGATGTTTTTACCATATTCAAGTTTACAAACCAGTGCTTTACTGTATTTATTTTTACCACATCAACTAGTTTCCAGGAGTTGACAGGTTTTAAATGTCAGGTTAAACATACACTTATTGCCTTTGTTTTCAACAACTAGCCAAGTCCAAAAATGTAAAATGTCAAGTCTCCACCCACCCTTAACCCTATTAACTGAGGCCTAAATTCTTGGCCTGTTCAAATTCCATGTTTATCACATCTGAAGAATAAAGAAAAGAGTTCAATCCAAAATAGGCAAGAAAACCTTACTAGATTAATACCTGAAATGTTTGCAGCAGATGACCAAGAAACTGGTATGGTTCTTTAACATGAAAAAAGGTTTGGTACCAGAAAATTTTGAAGCCAGATAATATTGAAGGCAAATGAGAACATAACTTGTGAACTTTTACTTTTATGTTTTCAAGAGTAGTCTTCTGGAAGACAAAAAAATAAAAGGAACATATTTAAGAAGAATTTTACAGATGTGATAATGTCTACTTTTAACAGCATGGAAAACACTGTGAGGCAAGAAGCTATTGCTTCAATTTGCATGTAACTTGTTGTTCATCTTTTCCCAAAATGTTGTCAAGTGTTTTCAATGTCCACTTGTGGAGGAGGTGTGTGTGGGGGGGGGGGGGGGGGGGGGGGAATTGTGCATGTCTGATAATGGCTTAGAAAATAGGATTTTTTTCCACAAGTGTCACAAGTATAATGGATGAATCCAATGGGTTATGAGTTTGAGACCAGCCAAATGGCAAGTACTGGAGAAACCTAGATAACATGTGAATCAGTGTACTGTCTATTTAAGTGAGCTGTCAATTTATGTAAATGATAAAATGTCGAATGTGAAGCTAAACACCAATATGAATCTGTTCAGCCAAGTCCCAGCAGTGCAGTCAGTAGTGTGCAGGAGTTGGGACCAGAGGGTCAATGGTTCGAATCCCCAGCTCAGCCAATTTCTTTCTGAGGACTGATGATAGTCATTCCAACAGGATCAATTCCTCCTTCACTGCTGATCATTTTCTCTACAATGGTCATGTGGAAAAGCAGCCAGTGGCTTGGGAAGAATATTGTGTGAAGTACTGGTAAATGAAACTCCAGAAGTGCATGGATGCGTGTGCACTTGCTGCTGCCATATAAATGAAACATTGTTGTAAATGGCATTGACAGACAAACTATTCCATTTAGGGAAAAATATGCTGCCTCTTTTTGCCACAGACAGATTTAATCCATTGTTGACATTTTCACCAGTTCTTTAATTAATAAGGAAATAAAAAAATATCATTAGATATTCCTAAAACAGCTCCCAATGGTCTTTATAACCTTATAGCATTTTAGACAAAAAAAGCAGTTCCATTTTAAAAGCTTCTACTGAACTCTTCAACTCATGCGACAAATACAGGCTAGTCCTAACTGAAAGCATTCCCAGAAAACATATTGAATACGAATGAAATGGATGTTTTATGTTATAAATAGTAGGAAAAATGTGAGAAATGGACAAAATGCTGGTTACTTTTTTCCCAATGTTTTCAATGATCTTCTTCCTCAGGGCTACTGTTAAACCCTTTACAAAATGACAAAAATTTCAACTTGTCCGAAGTGACAGCATTTCCGGGCAAAAAATATAATGTGGCTCCAACAACAGAATTTGTTTGAGACAGTTAAGAAAACACTGTGGGAAAATTGAAAAAATCCTGGTTACCAGCATTTTCTCCTTTTCCCACAATGTTTTCAAAATATATTTTCCCACGTAAACTCTAGGGATAACCTGATAAAGGGTTAACCCTTTACCACACAATCCCCTGGTTTAAAGACCCTGAGGAAGAAGCCTTTTGAAAACATTGTGGGAAAAGGAGTACATGCTGGTAACCAGCATTTTCTCCTTATCCCACAATGTTTTCTAACCGTTCAGAGACAAATATCAAGTGAGCCACATCTAATTTGTTGTCTGCAACAGCTTTGAATTTGGACAAGTCTTAAATTTTGTCCTTTTGTAAGGGGTTACTGACAGAATCTTTCTGTTTTATGTTTTATTTTGAATAGATTCATGGCAGAAAAACTGACTGCTTTTTTCTAAATAAAAAACAAACCACACTTTTTACTGTTCGTTGTTTTTTACTTGTAACTGTTTGCTGTTTTTTTTTGTCATATAAATGCGTGTCAGGTTTTCAAGTCTTCTTCCTCAAGGACATTAAAACACAGGATCTTTTTTAATTCAACTTTTAATTTGGATTGCTTGTGGGCAGAACAACTGAATAAAATTCTCTAAATAATAAAAAACTCATTTTACTGCTTGCTGTCTTTTTATGTAACTGTTCCCCATTTTGTCCCTTTTTTTTTTTACATAAATTAAATATACATCCTTACAGCCAGAGAGAAAAAATGCTATTGAAATTTGAGCCTGTAAAATGGTTAAAAATTTAGTCAGCAGTGTAAACATAGATAAATTACTGATATATGGTGTAAGGAATAAATACATATATGGAAAATCCTCGTTTAAAAACCCGAAATGTTACAACAGTGATTTCTTTGAATTTCTTTAATGGTCCCAAGAAAATGAAATGCATTTTTACATCCGTGGTAATCCATACAACCTTGCAACCATCAGGGGCAATATTTGGCATGAGGTTACAAGAATGATTATAGTTTGATGAAATAAAGATAAAATGGGTTAAAAACTGGCTGAAAACAGGTATAAATGTATCTTTCAGGTCATCCAACAGGAGAACATCTGACTAAACAATATCACAGTATGACTAGATGTTTACTTTCGGTATGCATTTAAAAAAAGATGAAATGCATGAGCTTTTGGCTTGGCTTTTGGCTTTGTATCCAGTCTTCGAAAATTTTAACTACAATCAGATAAACAAATATAAAAAATTATGAAAGTAAACCTAACATTTATGTGTTATTTTTTTTGCCCGTGTTCATCCTGTTTTTGTGTTTCCTGCTGTCATATCATGTGACAGATTGGCCAGTTTTTGCCCTAGCTTTTATACATACTGAGTGCAGCCATTTTGTGAAAAGAGACAATGCAAATGCTTTTTTAATGTTTTACATTTTTTTATCACCCAAAGCAAAAGAAACAAAGAAAGCTGGATTCTTGATACAAATTATTGACATCCTTATATTCAATATTCTTAACCCTAAGAGCGCTGAATAAACCCTTCAGACATTTTCATCCTAGAAATACGACCCAAATAATTGTAATTTCATGGTTGCTTTTGCCTACAGTGTTTCAGCAAAGCCGACAGTGCAGATCAAAGATCAGGCTGCACGTTTTGTGCTGCCTGATCTTGATCTACACTGGCCCCAAAGGCAACTATTGTCATTAAAAGCACTTTAAGGGTTAACAGTTTCTACTGGAAGGCAAAATTTTGGACTTGTCCAAATGCAAAGATAAATCCCTACATCTAATGCACATTCAGATTGCCATCCGAAAAATACTTTAACCCTTTCCCAAACAAGCCCTGGTTTTCATGTTTCTGCAGTACAAGTCTTTTGAAAACACTGTGGGAAAAGGAGAAATTGCTCGTAACGAGCAATTTCTCCTTTTCCCACAGTGTTTTCTACCCTTTTTGAGACTTTTCTGCCATTTTCATCAAATTTAAAATTGTCGTCTGCAAACTCTTTCAATTTGGAACAGTCCAAAACTTGTCGTTTGGGAAAGGGTTAAACAAGAAAAAGTATAAAACCTACTTATCTGACAAATATATCCTCTTTGGATAGTGTAGATTCAAGATCAGACTGCATGTTCTTTGCAGTCTGATCTTTATCTACACTGTCTGCAACAGGTCCTTGAGTAATGCTTAGCAGCCTAAGGGTTAAAAGTGAATTCAGGCAAAAAAATGAATACAGCTGCCCACACACACTATGTTTCCTCAAGAAACTTACCTTGACTTCACGTCGCAGCTTTGTTATGGCATTATCCACCATTTTCTGGATGTGACCAAGTTCCTTATTATTACTGTAATAAATGATTGTTACAAAAAATGTTGATTCTGTTAGCATTACAAATTTTACATCTTTTCTCAGGTTTGCAATATGTTGTGGGGGGACCAATTATTTTTTAACGATAAAAATTATTTTTGTAGGCCATAAAAGCCATTTTCAGAGTAAGAAAAAATTCAAATATGACAGGGAAGGGGCGCAAATTTACAAACAATCACCCACACCGAAATACCTTGCCCTTGTCTCATACCCCACTTCCCCTTCTCTGTTCCAAGTGATAAATTAAAAAATTTTGGACTACCAGTAGTCCAAATTGAAAACACTTGCAGATGACAAAATAAATGTGACTGAAAAATTAAAATTTGTTGTGGGAAGGGTAGAAAACATTGTGGGAAAAGGAGAAAATGCTTGTTACCAGCATTTTCTCCTTTTTCCAAAATGTTTTCACAAGACTCCTTTCTTATATCGTTAAAAGTCAGGATTGCACGGTAAAGGGTTAACAAGTCTAGTCTTCAGCAACATTATCCGTAAGAGCACCTTAAATTATCATCAAATAGCTTTCTGGTAATATTTCAGACTGTCTGCATAAAAAGTATGTCAATATCTTATCAGATCTGAGAGATAACCCTTTACCACACAATCCCGACTTTTAATGACCCTGTAGAAAGAAAGCTTTTGAAAACATTGTGGGAAAAGTAGAAAATGCTGGCATTTTCTCCTTTTCCAACAATGTTTTCTACTCTTACAGACACAAATTCCATCATTTTACCCACATTTAATCTGCCGTCTGCAAATGCTTTGAATTTGGACCAGTCTACATTGTTATCATCGTGTAAAGGTTAACCCTTTCCCAAACGACAAATTTTGGACTGGTCCAAATTGAAAGAGTTTGCAGACGACAATTTTAAATTTGATGAAAATGGCAGAAAGGTCTCGAAATTGGGTAGAAAACACTGAGGAAAAAGGAGAAATTGCTCGTTACGAGCAATTTCTCCTTTTCCCACAGTGTTTTCAAAAGACTTGTACTGCAGACACGTGAAAACCAGGGCTTGTTTGGGAAAGGGTTAAAATATCAGGCTATGAAACCTTTACTGCACAATCCTGAGTTTTAACCTTTTAACCCCCCCAAGGATTGGATTAGATTGGAGTTTAATGCCATTTTAACAGCTCGGGTCATATCATGGCGGTCAGTGATGCACCCATGTGTTTCCTGGCTTTCTCATACCAGTACTGACACAACTTTCTTTCCAAAGCCACTGACTACTTTTCTCACATGCATCAGAGATGAGAGGCAAAAAATTGTCGAAAAGAAAGTTTGCCTCAACTGGGTATCAAACTCGCAACCACCAGGTCACAAGTCAGATACGCTAACCACTGGGCTACCCAGGCGGGCACCTTCCCAAGGACAAGAACTTGTGAATACATGGTGGGAACTAAGAAAATGCCTTTTTCCCACAATGTTTAATAACCTTTCAAACAGAAATTTCATAATTTTTGCAACATTTAATTTGTCGTCTGCAAAATTAATGCTTTCAATTTTTACCAGTCTAAAATTTTGGCGTGTTTAAATATACACATATGGGTAATTTTAAGTATAATTTGAAATGTTTTTGTTTATCTTTGAAAAATTAGAGTTTCCTGGCTACTAATTTTAAGCCAAATACAGGAATGTTTTGAAATCAATAAATCAACAATATCTATGGCCCCCAAAAAATGAAAAGGAGTTTCAGATTTGAAATTGAAAATGAATCTTGGTCGGAGTAAAATTACCTCTGGTCAAAATTGTAAACAATGGGGGAATCATGTTTGTTTTTCCGCCAGAGTCATTTGTATACCCCCATCTAAAACTAGAAAGCTAATTGTTGTTTCAACACCGAAAATGGCACACCCTTCTATTTGTAGGATCATGTCTTTCCCCATCTTTCAGCAAAAAAGCCAAATGTTGATTTACACATATGAAATTTATATTTCTACTGTCTTTGAATTCATTCCACTGCACTCTCCATATAAAACTCCGACATTCCCACAAAACAAGACGGCCATGATGGCCCTGTATCGCTCCACTGGCTTATAAATATAAACCATAAATACTAAACATTTCAATTCTGAGCCAAATGGTTTCAAAATGAAGACTTACAAAGTTTTCTCTGTAAAAGCCCATGTTATAGTTGAGACCCGCAGGGAAAAGCCATTTTTGATCCCAGAGCGATAATCACTTGAACCCTGGTAGAGGTCCACAAGATAAAGCCACATGCCAAAATAATACAAGTCTATGCTGTATGGTTATAAATACGGTGATTTTCAAGTTTCGTCCATATGAAGCCTCTGTAAAACATAAGACCCCTGATGCAAGGCCAATTTCAAAAAAAAAATCAAAAGTGCTCCAGATTTGGTAGCCCTTGGGTTTGCGGTTAGGAGCAAAAGGATTTTTTGAATTTTCACCCTATAAGCACATGTTTATGACCAAATTTGGGAGTTCTTGCCTTATGGCTAGTAACAAGACGGTTTCTGAAGTTTTCACTCCATAAACCCATGTAAAACTTGTGACCCCTGGTGCAGGGCCAAACTTGATCCTAGGGTTGTAACTTGGGCCCTCTTTGTAGTTGTCCACTAGACAGAGCTATAATTATGCAAAATTTGGTAGCCCTAAGCCTTATGGCTATGTACACCAAGATTTAAAAGTTTTCCCTATATAAGCCCATGTTAATCTTGTGCACCTTCGCCCCCCCCCCCCCCTCCACCCCCCAGCATGAAGCCAAATTGACCCCAGGACTGTAATTTGGGCACTTTTGGTAGACCCCCACCAGATCAAGCTAAATGCAAAATTTGGTAGCTTTAGGCCTTATGGCTAGGTATTGTAAGATTTCTTAAGTTGTCTCACGATGTACGCCCATGTAAAACTTGTTACCCCTGCAGCGGGGCCAATTTTGACCCCAGGGCTAAAATTTTGGCCTGCTTGGTAGAGGCCCACTAGATATAGTTACATGCAAAATTTGGTAGCTCTAGGCCTTATGGCTAGGTACAGGAAGATTTTTAAAGTTTTCTCTATATAAGCCTATGTAAAACTTGTGACCCCTGGGGCAGAGCCAATTTTGACCCCAGGGCTATAATTTGAAGAAACATGATAGAGGTCTACTACATAAAGCTACATGCCAAATTTGGTAGCCCTATGCCTTATGGTTTCAGACAAGAAGATTTTTAAAGATTTCCAATATTTTTCAGTTTTGTTGCCATGGCAACCAGAGTTTTTGAAGGAATCAAATTCTTTCAAGAAATTCTGAAGAGGACCATGGCAGGATCATTTCTGTAAAGTTTCATGAAAATTGGATGGGTAGTTTCAGAGAAGAAGATGTTTGAAATAAAAGTTAACGCACGGACGGACGCACGCACGGACGCACGACGGACACCGGGCAATGACATAAGCCCGCTGGCCTTCGGCCAGTGGAGCTAAAAATGCTTTGGGTTCTTGTGACATAGACTGTTGCGACAGTACACCCGTGTAGAGAATCTCGACTCCACTTTCCAGCCGCATGAATACGCAAGGTGAAGGTCATACACAGTCATGTGACGAGCATCATGCAAAATCTTCGACTGAATGAGTGGATAGCTGCCAAGTCCGAAATTACATTTTCTATCTGACATAGTCTATGCAATCTTGCAAACGCCAGGTGTAATATTTGTCATGAAGCCACAAGAATGACTATAGTTTGATAAAATAGCGACGAAATGGGTATTATTTGGCTTAAAATGAGTACTGACGGACCTTTAATTAGCAGTTCTAAGTATTCTTGTAAGAAAGAAGCATTGCTGGGTCACTGTCTTTCATAAAATAAAATTCAATCATATTCATATATCCATTTAGCCCTATAAACCATTATTCAAATTACAAATTATTTTTCTACTTGTATTTGGATAATTTGCACTAAACCAGATTATGCACAAGAGATCTCACAAAAGACAGCACTGCTTACCTGTCATTATATAAAGTTTCCAGAATGTTATACACCTCAACCTCTTTTCTTCCCTTGAACACCGTCTCCAAATTTGATTCTAGTATCCCACGATTCTTTTGAACTTGTTTCAATATGCTTTCTGCGTCCTTGAACCCAGGCAACAATGGGGCATTGAAGTGACTGAATGACAAATCCGGAACTGTCTTGTATGGAGAACATGGCTCCTTTTCTGGCATTTTCTGTAAAATAAAACAATTTTTGTCTTTGGATGCACTGTCTATGATCAGTGCTTTTAACTTACTACCATACTTCCTAAAACAAATTTTCAAAACACTTAGAAATCTTCCGTTTGACTCTTTCCCAAACATCAACATTTTTGACTTAACGAGAACAAAATAAATGTGACTGAAAAAATTGGACTTTTTTGGGGGAAGGCTAGAAAACAATTGTGGGAAAAGGAGAAAATGCCAGTTACCATCATTTTTTCCTTATCCACACTGTTTTCAAAAGGATTCTTTCTCAGGGTCGTTAAAAGTCGGAGTTGCATAGTAAAGCATTAGGCCCTTCCCAAACAGTCAGGTGTTGAAACAACTCTGAAGAAATGGCTTTGAAAACATCGTGGCAAAAAAAAAAAGAAGTTGCTCGCAACATGCAATTTCTCCTTATACCATAATTTTTTTAACCCTTTCAAGGTCAAATCTTATTATTTGAGCCACATTCATTTAATCTATTTTTTAAATGCTTCCTAAAATTGTATTGTCTGGTGAAGACTTTTAACCTTTACCACAATACAAACTTTTGGACATGTCCATATTACAAAAATTTACAGACGACAATTAAATTGCTTTTCAACTGATAGTATTTGTCCTTCAATATGCAGAAAATATTGTGGGGAGGGAAGGAAATGCTGGTTACCAGCATTTTCTCCTTTACCCTTAATGTTTTCAAAGCTCTTCTTTCTCAGGGTTGTTAAACTCAGGATTGTGTGGAAAAGTGTTAAATACAGATGCTGAATATGAGATAAGTTTGATAAACAAATAATATCAGATCCTTTTGTTAGAATGTTTTCAAACATGATTTACTGCCAGACCAAAAATTTTGGTGTAGGGGGTAAAGACTCTCTGCTTTGTGCAATTTATAATAGTCTTTTTTAACCCTTTACCAAACGACAAAATTTTGGGCTGGACCAAATTGAAAGCATTTGCAGACAACAAAGCTACTAAATGATGATTTCTCTTTTCTCATAGGGTAGAAAACATTGTGAGCAAAAAGAGAAAATGTTGGTTCCCAACAGTTTCTTCTTTTCCCACAATGTTTTCAAAAGTCTAATCTACCAGGGTCATTAAACTCGGGATTGTGTGGTAAAGGGTTAAGCCTACAAATAGCCTGTACATTAATGGGTCAAAAAGCTGAAATTAAAACAGATATTTTTAGACTATAATAAAAGCCAAAATTTGTAATTTCAAAGCTGCTTTGGTAAGAAGGTTTAATAAAACAGTGGACAGCGCAGATCCAAGATCAGGTTGCAAGCTTCATGCTTTCTGCTCTTGCTCTGCACTGTCCGCACTTAAAGCCACTTAAAATTTGGTTGGTGGTTTAAAGGTTACTCTAGTCTGGATTACCTGCCCTTACTACTACATTACAGGGTCAGGCAAAGCGCAATAATGGCAGCCTCCATGGTGACCTCAAGCTTAGCACTGAATGCTTTCCTGTTTTCTTAATTTTATGTGATCCAGTTTGATCAGTGAATAAAATGAGATCAATTTTGTTCAAAATATACATTACCAAATCTATGACATACTTTTGGAGTATGGCTTAAATATAAATTTGACTATGAATCAATTTAAAAGTAGCCCTGTTTTTCGGACGTTATGTCGGTCCATTGAAATTTTGGATACTTAAAGCATTTCTGATACGTAGTTTTTCTCGTGAAATTAGAATGACAATTAAAAAAAACAAACTGCCATTACTTTTTTGCAACCAGTCTGTTTTCAATTCAGACTCTAGCAGGATTTGATCAAGTGAAATAACAATAATCTGTTACATCTGCATATCAAAAACGGGGGCCACCATTATTGCGCTTTGCCTGATGTACTTTTGAAGTATGGCGGGGTACCAGACTAAGGTTAAACCTCATATATACAGTCCTTACTATTTTGTTAGCATCTCATACAACCTGAAATATAACATCTTTGTAGCAAAATGACATTACCTTGGTTAACCCTTAACTCTTTATCACACGACAAAATTTTAGACCAGTCCAAATTGAAAGCATATGCAGACGACAAATAAATTGCAACTTAAGAATTGAAATTTGTTTTGCAAAAGGTACAAAACATTGTGAGAAAAGGAGAAAATACTGGTAACCAGCATTTTCTCCTTTTCCCACAATGTTTTCAAAAGGTTTCTTTCCCAGGGTCGTTAAAAGTCGGGATTGTGTGGTAAAGAGTTAAGCTGCTATGCGTGACTCACTGACCTTTTGTGGACAGTGTAGATCAAGATCAGACTGCAGAGAAAGTGCAGTCTGATCTTCAATCTACACTGTCTGATAAGGAGATATCATTCCCCCAAAAATACCCTTTGAAATAGCAAAATCATGGTTTTGACAATCAGCTTAAAAAATTTAGTTTCACTTATTCAGCAGGATAAGGGTTAAAACTTTTCCAGAAAACAAATTATCATGCTTTTATGACTTTTTATGCTGTTGCATGAGATATCCTTCGAAAACGTTGTGGAAAAAAGAGCAGTTTCTTGTTTTGAGCATAAGATTTTTGCATCACTTGAAAAGTTTTCCATTTCATTCAGAACAGATATTTTCCTTTCATTCCAGTAACTCTTTTCTTTTTTTCAATTTCTTAGTTTTTAGTGGGTCAAGAATAAGCCTGTAATGGTAAAAAATCAAAATAAACGAGTGAAGAAATCAGACCCATTCAAGTCAAAGTTAACTCAGGGCAGACTCAAACAAGATGTTCGTTCACCCTTTTCCAAATGATCCTGAAGAAGAGGAATGCTGAAAACATTGTGGAAAAAGGAAAAAATGCTGGTAACCAGCATTTTTTCCTTTTACCACAATGTTTTCTACCCTTAAAAACATAAATCCTTTCATTTCAGCTAAATCTGATTTGTCATTTTCAAATGCTTTCAAACATGGAAAATTCTAAGATTTTATCATCTGGCAAAGAGTAAAGTCACGAATTAGTAAATAGCATTTTCCGTCCTTCTATCACCATTATACAAATAAAAATCTTTCCCGTCTTCAAAGAGCCTACAGATTTTCGTAATCTGTCGAAAGCAAGAGTGTGCATGCCTCTGAATACCAATCAGCGCAAAAATGCCATTAAAACTCAAATAAGTATGTCTCGCAACAGTGACGAGAATTTCAATGGGGTGCAATTAATCACAAGACTGGTTCGGTTATTTGCATTGTAACGACAGACTGGCCTTCCCTGCTATTTTCAGACTGTGACTTGAATAATAATTTAAGTGTAAGCCAGGGTCTTAACCCTTTACATAACAATCTCTTCTTTAACCCTTTCCCAAACAACAAATTTTGGACTGGTCCAAATTGAAAGAGTTTGCAGACGACAATTTTAAATTTGATGAAAATGGCAGAAAGTTATCAAAAAGGGTAGAAAACACCGTGGGAAAAGGAGAAATTGCTCGTTACGAGCAATTTCTCCTTTTCCCACAGTGTTTTCAAAAGACTTGTACTGCAGACACGTGAAAACCAGGCCTTGTTTGGGAAAGGGTTAACTCTTTACCACAGATGAAAATGTATACTTAACCAAATTGAAAGCATTTGCAGATGACAAATTTAATGTGACTTAAAAATTTAAATTTGTTATAGGACAGGTAGAAAACATTGTGGGAAAAGAAGAAAATGCTGGTCACCAGCATTTTCTCCTTTTTCCACATTGTTTTCAAAAGGATTCCTTTTTAGGATCGTTAAAAGTCGGGACTGTGTGGTAAAGGGTTAAACGACGCTGAGAGAAAAAGCTTTTGAAAACATTGTGAGGAAAGGACAAAATGCTAGAAGCCAGCATTTTCTCCTTTCATCACAATGTTACCTTCTCTATGTAATAAAATTTCCCTGAATTTGAGCCACACTGAATTTGGAATCTGCGAAGGCTTTTAATTTGGACAAGTCAAAAATTTTGTTGTTTGGTAGAAAGGTTAACCCTTTACCTCATAGCTTCACCCTTTACTAAACACAATCCTGACTTTTAATGACCCTTAGAAAAAAAAAAAGAGCTTTTGAAAGCATTATGGAAAAAGAAGAAAATGCAGGTAGCCAGCACTTTCTCCTTATCAAACAATGTTTTCTACCCCATTACAGACATCAGATCAGATAAGAAAGAAAAAAAAAAGACAGGAAAATGTGACAAATAGAGAAAATCATAACTGTAAAAAATTTCTCCATTGGTTGAATGTTTTGAAAACATGTTAAATGACAAATGCTTGTTAGAAATAGTGTACCATTATATCTCACAAATGTGGGAAAAAGGAGCTATTTACAAGCAATTGCGCGTTTTCTCAAATTGTGTTTCAAAGTTGTGAACTTTGAAGAATGACATACTTTTTTTTGTACTGCAACTGATGCTGCACATACATGTAATAGAATGACTGAACAACCAACCTTTTACCCCTCTACCTCAAGTTTAATCAGACAATGAAATTTCAGACATGTCTTTGAAAGTTTAGAAAACAATGTGGGAAAAGGAGAAAATGCTGGTTACCAGTATTTTCTCCTTTTCCCACAATGTTTTCAAAAGCATTCTTCCTCAAGGTGGTTAAAACTTGGGATTGTTTGGTGATGGGTTAACTCTTTACCACACAATCCCGACTTTTAACGACCCAAAAGAAGCAGCCTTTTGAAAACATTGTGGGAAAAGAAGAAAATGCTGGTAACCAGCATTTTCTCCTTTTCCCGCAATGTTTTCTTACCTTTCAGAGACAAATTCTATTACTTCAGCCACATTTAATTTGTCGTCTGTAAATGCTTTCAAATTGGAGAGGGCTAAAATTTTTTCATTTGGTAAAGGGTTAACTTACCAGGTAGGTGTCCAGTGGTGATGGTCCTGTATGACTTAAGTTTACATTACTGGTGCGTGCTGTATCATCCTTTGTTGTTGGCTCCTGGAAAATCAAAGTTGATGACAATATACACTTTGTAACTGCAAATGATGAACTTACTTTTGGTGCTTTCCGAAAGATTTGACCCTTTACCACACAACCCCGACTTTTAACGACCCTGAGGAAGAAGCCTTTTGAAAACATTGTGGGAAAAGGAGAAAATGCTGATAACCAGCATTTTCTCCTTTTCCCACAGTGTTTTCTATTCTTCCCAAAACAAATTTTAATTTTTGAGTCACATTTATTTTATCGTCTGCAAAAGCTTTCAAGTTGGACTGGTCTAAAATTTTGTCGTTTGGTAAAGAGTTAAGATAAGAATGAAGATCATACAGCAAAGAAAATATAATCTGATCTTAAAAATCCTTTTACATGAAGGGACTTGACCCTAACAGTGCTGAGCACTGATTAACTGAGCCAGTTGCTTTTGAGGGCAGTGCAGATCAAGATCAGACTGCATAGGACATGCAGTCTGATCTTAGATCTACACTGTCTCAGCTACCTTGTTACATTTTATGGTTGATGTTAATCTTCTTCTTTTTACAAAAACAGCCTTGAAATAGCAGAACAGAGACTTTTTTTTCATCTTGCATAACTTTGTTCTAATCATCATATTGACCCAAAGTAGGAAGAAAAAAAACTGAATTTGAGATAAGTAATAGCCTTTTATGGCATAACCTCCCTTGCTTTCAGTTTCAAAATCTCCATTGTAATTTTTTTTTATTTTACACAAGTTTAACTCTTTACAAAGGGACAAAATTTTAGACTCATCCAAATTGAAAGGATATGCAGACGACAATTTAAATGTAGCTCAAATGATGATTTCTGTTTTGGATAGGGTAGAAAACATTGTGGGAAAAGGAGAAAATGCTGATTACCAGCATTTTCTCCTTTTCCCACAATGTTTTTAAAAGGCTTCTTTCTTAGGGTCGTTAAAAGTCGGGATTGTGTGGTAAAGAGTTAAGATAAGCACTGTTTGATGTCATATGTGACATTATTTTATAGAAGTGAGTCAGGTTTTACTCATAGAAACTACCGCCTGTGCATGTATGGTTTGCATATTCCAGCCTACAATTCCACAAGATTTTGTCATCTGATAAACAGAATCTGACATTCATTGGCTTTTGAGAAGAAACTTTATTA
Source organism: Tridacna gigas (assembly GCA_945859785.2). Taxonomy (NCBI): domain Eukaryota; kingdom Metazoa; phylum Mollusca; class Bivalvia; order Cardiida; family Cardiidae; genus Tridacna; species Tridacna gigas. The sequence goes on from OX244029.2 coordinate 38,886,700, forward strand.
AACTAGTGTACAGAAAATATTATCAAGCTTGCTACAGGCTTGCTAAATAAAATTTTGTTAGACTCTTTCGATACAATTCTATGTCAAATGCAAACTTATGTCCGATCCTATATATCCTACACAGGCCCAAATACAAGAAACAGGTTTAAAGTTCAAGAGGAAGACTTTGATATGGATAAACCAGGGCTGCTCTTTGACCCTCTAGCACATAATCCTAAGTTTTAACCAGGCTTGGGGGAGAAAGCTTTTGAAAACATTTTGAGAAAAGGAGAAAATGCTGGTAACCAGCATTTTCTCCTTTTCCAAAAATGTTTTCTACCCTTTCTGAAACAAATATCAATTTTCGGGTCTCATATATTTTGTCACTTGCAAATGCTTTCCATTTGGACTTGTCTAAAGTGTTTTTTATTGGTAAAGAGTTAAATTTGCCCTTCATCACTGAGCCCTTTGATTGTTAGTTACTTGTCCATTTTCCACAAAGGGTATTTTCAAAGACTTCTGCTACAAGCTTGTTTCAGAAGGTAATTAATCAAGCATGGAACAAATTCATATGGCCCCAAAGAACCAAGGTCAGCCTGTGCACTCTGCACATGAACTCAGAGTTACCTTTCAGATTGACTGTTGCAACTGACAGTCACATATCAGCCATGCTTGGTGAAAAGGGACCTTAATGAATCTTCAAAAAGTATCAACCCATGTCAACCTGCGTGGAATGCTGAAATGGGTCGATACTTTTTGCTATTGGAAAATTTTCTACATTTCCAAGGACCTGTTTACCTGCAGATTCAGTCAGTTGTCAGATTAAATGGATTTTATTGATTCCTAATTATGTAATGATTTGCTTGATATAATGCATAACGCAAATGCATAAAACCCCTTTTTCCAGACCACAGCTCATTTATCGTACACAATTCATTGTGGGCGACTGTGAACATTAGGACAATTCAGTGTTATGACAGGCTTTGCTGCTGCAAATGTCATTTTGCGGGAAAAAAATACAGGTTGTTGAAAAATTGCTATGTCTCTACAGACTAAACAATGTAGAAACAACAGGGTAATAATGGCCCTGTATCCCTCCAGTCTTATAGACAGTTGTCCATAATTAGTAAAGAAAGTCACAGTACAAATGTTGAATGGTTGTATGGTGTTTAACACTGTTTTCAACATTATTTCAGTTATATCACACCAGCCAGTGCACCTATCCATGCTTTCCTGGAGTTTCTTTTACCAGTGCTCAGCACAATATCCTTTCCAAGCCACTGGCTGCTTTCCCACATAACCATCGTCGAAACAATGGTCCGCGGTGAGAGTGGAATGAATCCTGTTGCAATGACTATCATCACTCCTTGGAAAGAAATTGGCCAAGCCGGGGATCGAACCAGCGACCTCCTGTTCTCAAGTCCTGTACGCTACCAACTGAGCTACAGGGCTTGGCTAATCTGTACAAAGTCTTCAATTTACTGTGAGACAATGTATCATGAAGAGAACAAGCCAAGCCCCAAAAAGTTATATTTTTTCATTTGCCCAGATGTTGTGAATAATATCAGTTCATATAAGGCATGCAGGTCTATTCAATGGTCATTTGCACGAAATATCTGTTAACTCTGCCTAACAGATTTTTTAACATGAATATTTCCAGAGATTTTGTGGCTGAAAAATATTATGTGGTATGATTGGGAAAGTTTGTCCCTAAAAATATACTAAACATGCTGAAGAGAAATAAAATAATCAAAAGAAATAAATCAGTTCAAATATAATGTCATGGCTTAAACATTGACCAGTATCAGCTTAATTAAATCTTATTTCAAAAAGGAAATGAGCAAAGCCATGGCAGCAAGTTTATTGACCAATCAAAATATCAAGATATCTGAAAGAGATCCACTTAAGAACCATATGTGCTAATTTGAAAAGGACTCCAAAAATCTTAAAAAATAGGATTTTTTTTTCCAACAATTTGAAAAAAATAAGATTTTGAAAGATTTTAGCCTTTGCCACCAGACTGGACTTAACACGAATCTACACTTTCCCATTTGCTGAAACACTGTAGACAAAAGCGATCATGATGTTGCAATTATTTGGGTCTAATTTCTATTCTGAAAATATCTTTTGGGTTTACAGAAAATAAAACAGTGGATGCAGATAGTTTAGAAAACAATGTCACAAATGGAAAATTATTCATTATGAGCAAGTTCTTCAATTGTCACAGTGTGTTCATTAGTTGTCTGACAAAATATCTTAAATGAAAGAAACGGAGAAAAAAATACATACCTTTCCTTGTGGTTCTGTATGTGAAACTTGGGACCATCTCTCTTTATCCTAAAAACAAGACAAGAGCAACGCATTGGTGCCAATGCTTAGCTGCAAGTGCTTGAATTTCAGTGAAAAATTCCAAGTCTAAAAAGGGCCACAACTGTGCCAAAAATATTTTGATGGTTACCTGCCCATGTTGTATGAGTTCCCCTATTGATAGTTCACACCTTGTCCATGTTTGAATAAAATATTTTCTGTAATAACAAAGGCACTACAAAATGTCAATTTTTTTTGCATGATACAGATGCTGCTGCCAGGGCTATGACAACTTGTCGTTTTCTTTGAAAACAGCCACGCTTAAAAAATACACAAAATTGATTTAATGGTCTTATTTAACTCTTACTACACAATCAAGAGATTTAAAAACCCTGAGGAAGACGCCTTTTGAAAACACTGCAGAAAAAGAAGAAGAAAATTCTGGTAATCAGCATTTTCTCCTTTTCCTCAAATATTTTCTACCTTTTCAAGGACAAATATTTTTACTTGAAAAACATCCGAATTGTTATCTTTCAATTTTTTCAATGTGAACGAATATGAAATTTTGCCTTGTGATGGGGGGTTAACATTATTTCAACAATATTTCAGTCATATAATGGTTGAAACTCATTTATGTCTTTCAGCACTAAGCTAGGGCTATGAAGTACCTTGCTACAAAACACACCTAAACAACAGGACAACGTAGCAGATTAGGATCAAACGGAAGACCTTTGGACTACAAATCCCCCACATAAAGCACAAAACCATGCAGGACCAACTGAAACAACATATAAGAACAGATTTTCATGACAAAAAGACATATGAAAAAAATTGTGGGAAAAGGGGAAAATGCATTTTCTGTTTTACCTTTTTAAAAACATATTCTGTCATTTGAACCACTGAACCATATCTAATTTGTCATCTGCAAACGCTTTTCACACTTTTACGAAATGACCAAAATGTAGATTCATCCAAATTGAAAGTTTTTGCTGAAAACAATTTAACTGTGAATCAAATGATGGAATTTGTCTTTGATAGGATACAAAACATCGTGGGAAAAGGAGAAAATGCTGGTAACCAGCATTTTCTCCTTTTTCCAAAATATTTTCAAAAGGCTTCTTCCTCAGTCACTAAAACTCAGGATTGTGTGGTAAAGGGGTAATGTGAAGAGGAGCACAACTTACAACTTATCATCTAATAGATAATGATGAAGTCTCAGATTTTAATGCTTGGCCTGCCCAGAAATCCCTTTAACTCTTTACCAAACGACAAAATTTTTGACTGGTCCAAACTGAAAGCATTTGCAGACGACAAAATAAATGTGACTCAAATATTGTCATTTGTTTTAGGAAGGTTAGAAAACATTGTGGGAAAAGGAGAAAATGCTGGTTACCAGCATTTTCTCCTTTTTCCACAATGTTTTCAAAAGGCTTCTTCTTCAGGGTCATTAAAACCCGTGATTGTGTGGTGACGGGTTGAACAAGCCATTCTGGCTGTCAGGACAATCAAATCACATGCAATTAGACAACCAACTCTTCACCAGACAACCAAATTTTAGACTGGTCCTATTTGAAGGCATTTACAGGCGACAAATCTAATGCGGCTCAAATGTTATGATTTGTTTTTGAAAGGTTAGAAAACATTGTGGGAAAAGGAGAAAATGGTGGTGACTATCATTTTCTCCTTTTACCATAATGTTTTCAAAAGCTGTCTTCCTCAGGGCTGTTAAAACTCGCAATTGCGTGGCAAAGGGTTAATAAACTCACCTCTGCAAGTATTTTTACTTGATCTTTAATCGATGACAGATCTTCAATCAAACCTTTTGCCTTCTTTACATTTGGAGAATCTGCATTTCTATAGTTTCTGAAATACAGAAGATGATATGACTTGATAAATATTACAAAGATAGCATAACCCATCTCCTTTCATGAATTATCACTCCCTGGAAGAAATTGCAGCAGACGTCATTGCAGATGAAAGCCTTATTTCAATACCTTCACCACACAATCCCAAATTTTAACAACACTGATGAACAAGGCTTTAAAAATATTGTGGGAAAAGGAGAAAATGCTGGTAACCAGCATTTTCCTCTTTTCCCACAATGTTTTCTACCCATTTTAGAACATAATTATACCATCATTTGAGCCATATACAATTTGCTAGCTGCTAATGCTTTCAAGTTGGACGGACTAAAATTTTGTGGTCTACTATGATATACCTTCTACAACTGGTAGAAAACATTGTGTGAAAAGAAGAAAATACTGGTGACCATCATTTTCTTCTTTTCTCACAATGTTTTCTACCAGATGTAGAACATATACCATCATTTAAGCCACATTTAAGTTTTGCTTTCAACTTCGCAGTAGATAAACTATGCCTACAGATGATTGGACTCATAATTATACTACATGCTACAATACAATAAAGGCTTGGGTTATTCGTAGAAATAAGCCAAGCCCTCATAGTTCAGCTGGCAGCAGCAAGACATGTAGGGCATGAGTAAGAGGTTATGTGTTCAAATTATTGTCAAGCCAGAATTCTTTTACAGTTCTGAAGAGAGTCACAAAATTAGCTTTAAGTCCTATCAAGGTACTGAAAATTGTACTGGCTTTTTTAGTGTTGGTGCCTCTAGCCAATGTTCAATATACAAAATGTTTCTGAAAATGAGAAAAATTCATAGAATCTGGGCCTGTATTCACCAACCATTCTAAAGAATTTTCTTAGTCTTATGCTAAAAAATTTTCTATATTTGAAAGTAACACAACTTCTGATTGGCTTAACCATTTAGTATTGCCAATCAGAAGTTGTGTTACTTTAAAATCTACAAAATTCTTCTCAAGAATGGTTGGTGAATGCTGAGCGAGGCCATAAGATATGGAGAATGGCTGATGATACTGACAACAGACATAATCTTCATTCTATGCTGAGATTTTTTTAAGAAAAACAGGAATGAGGTAAGTCGGTAAAGAGAAAAAAAATTCTGAAAGGAAAATAGTTGTAAATTTTCAACTTTGCTTTTAATCTGTCTTATTCCATGCACAAAAATACTTTATTTCCGCAAACTTGCATGCACCGAGATCTGTGGACATACCCTGTAATTACGATATTGTAAATTGTTTCTTTCAAAGGACTTCCCATATTGTCTATTTCAAATACACTTCTGCATGCAATCCTGTCATGCTCTATGGTCCCAGACATGCGATACAAACATTATATATCAAGGAAACTATATAATTACGATAGATCGAGAAATAAGCCTAATGTGAAATTATCTTGTAACCTTTATCCTGCTAAAAATGAGTACGAATGTATTTTGTGGAAAGCACTGGCATATAACATCCAGAAAAAACATGCTGATGGACCAAGTCAAATCTTTGCCTGCTCTCTCTGCTTTTATCAGCCATATGGTCATGATATAAAAGCAAATAAATTCAACCCTCAAAGCACCTGTCAGAACTTTAATTGCTCTTGATGCCAGTGTATATCAGAATTAGACTGCACAAAAAGTGCAGTCTAATCTTTGATCTTTGCTGTCAATCTTTGTTGAAATAGTTTGGACAAAACCAACTTTGAAACTGAACTATTTGGGGTCTTATTTCTGGACTTAAAATGCCTGTAAAGTTTATCATTCCTCGCTGCTTTCCAAATTTGAAAGTAATGCGATTTCTGATTGGCTAAACCATTAAATTTAGCCGAACAGAAATTGTGTTACTCTAAAATTTAGTAAATTCTTGAGAAATAGACGAAAGAATATATTTAAGAATGGTTGGTGAATACCGATAAGGCAGATTTTTTTCAGGCTGACTTAAGATATTTATTTAACCTTTTACCAAACAATGTCAAATTCGACCATAAGAAAGAGGGCCTTTGAAAACATTGTGGAAAAAAGGAGAACCAGCATTTTCTCCTTTTCCTACCATCTTTTCTCCCCTTTCAAAGACAAGTCCAATAATTGGAATAACATTTACCATCTGCAAATACCTTGAATTTGGACAAGTCTAGATTTATGTCATTTGGTAAAACTTTAAGGACATATGCCACAGTTTTTCCTGCTTTTTGGTTTGCGCATGTTTCTCTTTTTGTAAATTCTATTATATCCCATTGAGTTAGTTTGACAGAGGGATAGTATATTTTCATCTGTAACTTATATTATGTCAATTGTCTCTTAAATGTTTCGAAATTACAGACATGGAAGAAAAAAGGGACATTTATACATGTTCAAAATGTCAAATCACGTCACTTCCAACGTCACAGTCATCAATAGCTCAATGATTAACCCTTTACCACACAATGCCGCCTTTTGACGCCCCTGGGAAAGAAGCCTTTTGAAAACATTGTGGGAAAAGGAGAAAATGCTGGTAACCAGCATTTTCTCCTTTTCCCACAATGTTTTCTACTCTATCTAAGAAAAGTTGCACTATTTGAGCCACATCAAAATTGTCATCTGCAAATGCTTTCAATTAGGACAAGGCTAAAATTTTGTCATCTGGTAAAGGGTTAAATGTCTTTCCTGGGTATGGCAAGTCCTAGGCTTGAGACACCTGTAATAGCTTGGCCAAGGACACTCCCAAGTGGCCAGCACTATCAGGGGGCATTGTACCCAGATTTCTTGATTACAAATTAAGAATCCTAATAAGTAGGCCTTGGAGGATTCAAGTAAACCCTTTACCAAACAATCCCATGTTTTAAAGACCCTGAAGTGAAATGAAAAAATGCTGCGAATCAACATTTTCTTCTTTTCCCAAAATGTGTTCTAGGCCTTTGAAGAAATCTAAAAACTGGAGCCATATTTATTCTGTAATCTGCAAATGCTTTCAAATTTGACAAGTCTAAAGCACTGCCATCGGGTAGTGAGTTTATCAGCACAAACAAATGAAGAAAATAATTTCAAATAATTATAATGATTCAAGTTACAGATAACTTCAATAAATTCAAAAATAGCTCACTAACTTCCCATATATTAAAGTCTAAAATGTAGATAAGCGGTAATTTGTCATTTATAACAAAACATATTTATTTTATTTATAACCTTTGTATGGTAATAAATAACTTGAAGCTGTCACTCAACAAGTATGTTTTATGATACACCTTTTAGTGGTTAGCTTCTGAAAACAAAGTTGGCAAAGGACAAATTGCTTATGAGAAGCAATTGCTCCTTTTTTCAACAGTTTTTCGATATCAGTAGGGGGAAATATTTTCTTTACCTAAAAATAGACACCTTAACTCTTTACCACACAATCCCAACTTTTAACGACCCTGTGAAAGAAGCCTTTTGAAAACATTGTGGGAAAAGGAGAAAATGCTGGTTACCAGCATTTTCTCCTTTTCCCACAATGTTTTCTACCCTTCTCAAGACAAATTTTAATTTTTTTTAATCACATTTATTTTGTTGTCTGCAGATGCTTTGAATTTGGACCGGTCTAAAAGTCAGTGTCATTTGGTAAGGAGTTAATTCTTCACCACATGATTCTGGGTTTTTAACTACCTTGAGCCAGATAGCTTTTGAAAACACTGTGGGATTATGCTTGTATCAAGTATTGTCTCCTTTTCCCACAATAAATGCAATCATTTCATAGACAAAGTCAATAATTTGAGGAATGTCTAATTTGCTGACTGCAAATTCTTTCAATATGTTTAAGTCTAAATTTTTGTCATCTGATAAACAGTTTATGTCACATACTTGTACGAGTTGGCACTACTGTGGAGAGAATGGCGAGGCAGACAAAACAATTTCTTATTACAAGCCAACTGCCCGTTCATTCAATTACATGTATGTTTTAACCCCTAAACTGCAAAATAAATGAAACAAAAATTTCCACTCAAGGGTGAAAACCCAAATACTGTGATTTCAAAGTTGATCTCACCTGAAAGAAAATACAGTATCTGACAGTGTAGATCAAAGATCAGACTGCACATTTTATGCAGTCTGATCTTTATCTACACTGTTCAAGTTGTGCTTAGCAGCCTGTGGGTTAAAAAGAATTCTATGGTATGCATGTAAAGATATGGTAATGAGTTGGGTAAGCAGGTGATCACATTAACTGAAATTAATAATTTCCCTAAGGTGACATTTTATGAGCTGCTAAATGACTGCTTCTTTCGACCTTGACAATTGTCATTTAGCCCAGTCCTTGATGAACCAATCTATTCACAAAAGGGAGTGCTTCTAAAGCAATATTATAAACTTGGGTGTTTCTTTCTTTCAAACTTTGATTAACAAGATCACAAACAGCATTTAATCAGCAAAATTATTCAATAATCCATTTTTCTTTTTCTAGTTTTTGAATAAGTAATCATATAATGTGACATCAACATATTTGATTGATTCTAATGGTGTCACTTTCAACAGTACTTCAGTCATATCAAGGTAATAGCTCACCTATCAATGTCTTCCTGGTTTTCACCAATAGAAAGCAGGGGCTCTGCAGTGCCTTGACATAAATGCATCTTTTTAGTCCCTTGCAGCAGCGGATAATTTTGTAAGAAAAGGCATGCTTGCTATTGGCAGTTGCTTCTATCCAAAACTGCATTCCATAGAGTTGAAAGATGGTATTTTCTTCTCCTTCAAATGTTTGACCTTTGTGTAATTTGTAATGCATGTTTCTGACATTAGCCTGCACAGTGATAGTTTTAGTCTTTGAATTCCAAACTCTTTACCACAAGTTCACATTGAAAGAATTTGCTGAAAAAAAAATCTGCTAGGATTTATGAATGAAAATGTACAAAACTTTGTAGGAAAGGAAGAAAATCCTGCTTTATTTCTTCTTCTCCGATGATTTTAAAAAAGCCTTCTATCCAAGGGTGGTTAAAACATGGAATTGTTTAGCAAAGGGTTAACCCATCTCTCCTGTTCTCCAATCATCCTTTCAGCCAATCTTTTAATTAAGGATGTGCATTTTCTAAAAATAAACCTGGATTCTTTTCTGATAACACATAAAAACTGTTTGGGAAGAGTTTAAAGTTTCAAGCTTGCTCTTCACAAGACAATTTGAAAAAACATATGCATTTACTCGTATATAAGTATGCATAGCAAACCTTGAAAATGTGCCATTGATTACTCCAGCTGTCAGTGCTTTGATTTCAACTCCACGAAGCCGAAAATGTTAAAGATGTCTAGGAAGACTACACTGTCGGGCTTGTTACATATATCAGACAAAACTAAACATAAAGACATAGGAAAAAAAGAAACTACTAGCTTCAAACAGTAAACTATGAAAATGTCCAATAATTTACTCCTACCATCAGCCCTTTGATTTCAGCTCCCAGTTGTTCAAAAACATAAAACTGTTTGGGTAAAGTTTAAAGAGTCAAGCTTGCTTTACATTAGGCAAATTTCAAAAAAATCTCCTTGATTTATGTAGCAAATCTTGAAAATGTGTTATCGATCACTTAGACCGTCAGCGCTTTGACTGCAGCTTGCAGTTTAATCCTTTACCACACAATCCTGACCTTCAATGACCCCAAGAAAAACATTTCAAAAACATTGTAGGAAAAGGAGAAAATGCTGGTCACCAGCATTTTCTCCTTATCCCACAATCAATTTTCTACCCTATTGAAGAGAAGAAGAAATCATCACTTGAGCTACATGTACATTTATTTTGTCATCTGTAAATGCTTTCAATTTGGTGGAGTTAAAAAAAAAATGTAGATGGGTAAAGAGTTAAAATAACATGCAGGTAACATACAATAAACATATTCTGTTTCATTTAAAAGCTGAAAGCATGATGGGGGGAGAGAGAGAGAGGAAGAGGATGAGGAAACAATATCTTTAAAATGCTTATACAGATACAAATCAGTGACTGCACATTGAAGAAGACACACAGACTGTATCTCAAAGCTGATCATTGTTTCGATGATGGTTATGAGGGAAAGCAGCCTATGGTTTGGGAAGAATATTGAACTATGTCTAGGAAAGCATGGGTAGGTGTACTGGCTGCTGTGATATACATGTAACTGAAATAATGTTGAAATGGCTATGAACTCCATACAATCAATCAATCAATCAATCAACACAGCCTGTAAAATGAAATATCTGGCTTTATCAGGTGTTATGTACATAAGTAATAACAGATACAGATTTCATAACAAGAGGGCCATGATGGCCCTGTATCGCTCCACCGGCTTATAAACCATAAATACTAAACATTTCAATTCTGAGCCAAATGGTTTCAAAATGAAGACTTACAAAAGTTTTCTCTGTAAAAGCCCATGTGAAAGTTGAGACCCGCAAGGCAAAGCCATTTTTGATCCCAGAGCTATAATTACTTGAACCCTGGTAGAGGTCCACAAGATAAAGCCACATGCCAAAATAATACAAGTCTATGCTGTATGGTTATAAGTAAGGTGATTTTCAAGTTTTGTCCATATGAAGCCTCTGTAAAACATAAGACCCCTGATGCAAGGCTAATTTCAAAAAAAAAAAAAAAAAAAAAAATCAAAACAGGAAGCTTTCTTAAGTTGTCACTATGTAAGCCCATGTAAAACTTGTGACCCCTGCGGCGGGCCGATTTTGACCCCAGGGCTAAAATTTTGGCCTGCTTGGTACAGGCCCACTAGATATAGCAACATGCAAAATTTGGTAGCTCTAGGCCTTATGGCTAGGTACAGGAAGATTTTTAAAGTTTTCTCTATATAAGCCTATGTAAAACTTGTGACCCCTGGGGCAGAGCCAATTTTGACCCCAGGGCTATAATTTGAAGAAACTTGATAGAGGTCTACTACATAAAGCTACATGCCAAATTTGGTAGCCCTATGCCTTATGGTTTCAGACAAGAAGATTTTTAAAGATTTCCAATATTTTTCAGTTTTGTTGCCATGGCAACCAGAGTTTTTGAAGGAATCAAATTCTTTCAAGAAATTCTGAAGAGGACCATGGCAGGATCATTTCTATGAAGTTTCATGAAAATTGGATGGGTAGTTTCAGAGAAGAAGATGTTTGAAATAAAAGTTAACGGACGGACGGACGGACGGACGGACGGACGCACGACGGACACCGGGCCATGACATAAGCCCGCTGGCCTTCGGCCAGTGGAGCTAAAAAATATTTCCTTCTGTTTTGCCTTTGATTGTAAGTTCTTTATTTATAACAGGTCTAGATTCTACCTGTATGTTAATAAATTCTTTACCAGACAACGGCCGATTTTAGACTCGCCTGTATATAACTTTTGCGACAGCTCGAGCACGTCTCAACTGACGAAAGTTGCCTCTAAAAGAAGATAAACAATTGTGGGAAAAAGACGAAAATTCTGGCTACCTGCATTTTCTCCTTTTCCCATAATGTTTTCAAAACACCAATTCCTTACGCTTGTTTAAACATTGGATTGTTTGGGAAAGGGGTTGTTCAAAGCCAAGAACATGATATAAGATCAAGGGCTGAAAAAGGGAGAAATTGCTCATTATTAGCCATACATCCATTTCCAACAATACGTGATTTAACCATCCAGCGTAAAAAAAAAAGGCGTCACCGTGCATCTGGAACCGGAAGTGAGTTCACGTGTTGCACAGAAACAACATCAAAGCATAACAGAAGTGACGGAAATTCCGCCAGCTTTAGCTGTGACCTGTAGCCATCCATTAGATCTTGGGTGATTATTGGACTTGGCTCACATGCCAGACGATCCGTGCTAAATAGTTCTATATCACCCTACATATCAACCTAATGTGGCACTTTCTCCCAAATCATCACAGGACGAATTCCGCCTTCACGGCGCCCGAGCTACCTTGTTTCCCTACCGCCACGCGATAAATGACGCGACGCACGCGAGTTTTCCCCAAATTTCTAAGTAAAGAAATGCTTTACCACGTTTGGCAATCTGCCAGCACGCCGAATTTGGACAATTTAATCTACGTAGTCACGAAAATCGGCGATGTTGTAATTGTTACTTACTTTATCTTTTATTGAACGGGCTGATGGAAAGCTTGTAAGTTTTCTAAACGCACGATCGGTAGACATGCAATATTTTGCTACATCTTACTTAGTCCAGAAAATTGGAGAGGAAATACACTTCTGGTATAACAGACGCTCCTTTCGCTTTATTTAAACTTAGAGGCCATACCAGTAATTCCTTTTGTAAATTGGAGATTTATCTATTACGTTTACGGGAACGGGGTATCGAAATTTCAAGGTTTAGACAAGTGAGAATTTCTAACAAAACCATTCAACATCAGACAAAGAAGATCCAAGATTAGACCGCATATTTCGAGCATTTTATTCATGCTCAACGCTCTCTACGTTTGGAACCGAAATGCTTAACACTATGCGAACGTCATTAACACCGAGCACTCGTCACAACTCGGCCGATTCCGTACCTACATCTAACTTGATCACCGCATTACCCGAAGTATGCCGAATGTACCACCGAGCTGACGTGTCATACTATGATGCGTACATCAAAGACGATTCGGACAAGGTTTCACCATGGTAAACCTACATGCTCTATGTTGACTTGTAAAGTAGGACTAAGACTGTCGCAAATGGAAAGCCTGCCGTGGCAATGATTCCATTTGTGAAACTGTTAAATAATTAGTCAGGCATCACCTATGTATTCTTACGGTGTTCAACCTGAAATTCAGGGTTAAATCGGATGTGTAGTGCGTATTACAATCCCCAGAATGTAGTGGCGTTACGAAAAGTAGATCTGTTACCATATTTACGACTGAATAACTTTCAAGGATAGTCTGTGACTAGAAGAAATCGTTGATCTAAGACTTAGATTACAGTCTAATTCTGTAGCGTGAAAATGTTTTGGCCTTATTGCTTTCTGTAATTTGACAATCAGTTATTCGTGAGCAACTGGTCATTGATTTCAAGTCAATAATTTACTATATCAGAGATTATAAAATCATAGCAATATTTATGTTACGTTGTCACCATACTAGGAGTTCGGTCCTCATGCTTACAACACTATCTAACACTAACGGACGCGGGCCAATCAGATATGATATTTTTACCGTGAAGACACGGATTTGGTTCGAACTAAAAGCCTTTGGTGTCCATGTCAGTTTCTCCGACAGAACGAGAAAACCACCCAATCCCGACTTTTAACGTGGGAGAAGCCTTCTGAAAACATTGTGGGGACAGGAGAAAGGCTGGTAACCAAAATTTCCTTTTCCTTCGACGTTTTCTACCCTTTCTATGTCAAACGCCATGTTTTACGGAGCAAAGTGTAATTTGTCGCGTGCACATGCTTTCAATTTAGCCAAAGCTAAAATTTTGCCGTCTGGTAGAGGGTTAAGGATGTGTGCTTATTAGTTCAGTGTCTGACACCGTTTTCCACATATAATTCTAACAGTATCACAGCCACTAGTGTAGATCAGTTCATGCATTCCAAGAGTTTCTTCACCACAACACCGGCAGCAAAAGTCCCAAGCCAATGACTGCTTTCACGCATTTATACAATTAAAACAATGTTCAGCAACGGGAGGGGGACGAATCCAATCGATCCTGTCGCATGTCTTTTCATCCCCAAAACCTCGGAATGAATTTTGCCCCGGTTGGAATTCAAACTTAAAACCCCAGGATTACTAGTTATATGTGTCATAACCGAATTCCATGTATATCGTGTTTTGAACAATCGATATTAAGATATAGATAGATAGGAGACATGTTTCAAACTAAGAGCAGTCATCATTTCCCGGCCAATGACACATATGAGCCATGCTCTGGGAAAAGGGGGCTTAATACATCTCCGTGATTCATGATACCAAGCAAGTTATCACATAATCATGAACCAATAAAATTCATTTTGTATAACAACCGTCTGATTTTACACTAATCCTTGGACATTCAGAAAATTGACCAATAGCGAAAAGTTTCGGCCCAGGTCTGCCTGCGCGGATTACGCAGGCTGACCTGGGCCGATACTTTTCGCAGATGCATTAAGCCCCCTTTTCACAGCGCGCGGCTCATATGTATTAACCCTTTTACCGAGTGTTAACGACCCTGAAGAAGAAAATTTTCTAAAAATGTTGGTAATCTCTATTTTCTCCTCTATCCACAACGTTTTCTACCCTCTAAAAGACAAACTATACTATTCTGTGGCATTTGTTATCTGCAGATGCTTTAAATTTGGACAAGTCTAATATTTTGTCGTCAGGTATTTAAAGAGTGATTACGCACGTGTGCAGAAAACAGAAAAATGAACATTATTTATAGTTCCTAGGTGTACTTAGTGACGCCCCAAGGCAACAAGACGGTGATAATGTCGTCTGCTGACATGAGCACTTGTAATATTACCTGAATGACGTCACATGTCAAACGCCGGTGATGGACGGGTTACAAGCAAGTTGAAGGCCTCTTAATAGTTTTGTTGTCTGTTTTATTACCGTTACGTTATTATTCTAAACCCTGAACAGCGTCACAGGCAAAAACAGAAGCCTTTGCGTTCGGCATAGAGCAAGATCATACTGCACAGAAAGTGCAATCTGATCTTGGGTTTATACCGTCCCCTCGTTTAGTCAAACCTACAGGATAAAATTCTTTCAGTTTCAGAGGCTTGTAATTTGGCCCTGGAAAGAGGTTTTCGCTGAAGGCGTAAATTACGTCCGGTGTTTCGCGACCTCTGTTGTCCTTAGCGAAAACAATTGTGGATAAATCTCAGCCATAACACTGATCCAGGGGTATCTTTCACTAAGGTGCGTACGCACGAAATTTGCGTACGCAGTTTAGGGAAGTAAGTATTGAGTACGAAAACAAGTTTCACAAAACTACGTAACTTTACAATTAGAATAAAAAATATTTGCATACCTTTACGCCAGCACATACCTTTGGGTAAAGCATGGATCGTATGTGTGTACATGTGTATACAATCTTAAAAAATGCGTAAATCTACGCAGTTTAGTGAAAGGTGCCCGGCAGGTCCGTATTCACCAACCATTCTAAAGAATATTCTTTGTCTTGTTCCAGATCAAGAAAGTTACACATGTTCTGATTGGCTATACATTTGGTTTAGCCAATCAGAAGTTGTGTTACTTTCAAATGTAGAAAATTCCTGAGAATAAGACTAGGAATGTTCTGAGGAATGATTGGTGAATATACGGACCCCGCACAGTATGATCAGCCAACTCTATCAGTCTAACATAAAATAACAAACTGGAGGTTCCGTCGATTTATTTCAAAATCAAGAAAAATAAAGGTTTCTATTTTTGTTTAAAACGGTGTCTTTTTATTACTTTTAGCCCTTTTCAGATGCAAAGAAAATGAAGACATTAAAACTGCTATGAAAAATGCCTATTTATTTTCTCCATTTTGCGCAATTTAATTATACGTTTGGATTTCTAAATGTTCTTTGATTTGTTAGCATAATCAATCAACCCCTTAACAACCATAAACAGCTTTCGAACATATCATAGGAAAAGAAGAAAACGCCGGTAACAGGCGTTTTCTTCTTTTTCAGGTTGTTCCTACCCTATCAAAGAACTATAGGCCATTTGTATCGGTATTTTATTCACTATATGCAGATGCTTTTAAATAAAAAAATACACAATTTGCCATTTAGGAAAGGTTTAGCAATGTTTGGTCTTGATCTACAATGTATGAGAAAAGCAGTCTGATTTTTAATAATCTACGTTGGCTACATTAACAACTAAAATTGCGCTCAGCACTTTCACGGTTAAATTGAAACGTCAAAGAGCCTCAGAGTGTTTGTACGCATTAATTCTTTACATAACGATTAGATTTTAGACTTAATACTGTTGGAATGGCATTATGACAGATCCACAATAATCAGGATACAGCAGGATTGTTGGTGTCAGGGGAAAACATTGTTACTGCTCCCCCGTTGTCTGTGTACTGTGGGTTGGCTATGACGGATCCCAGAGCACCAGGATATAGCAGGTCAATCAGTGTCAGTGTAGCATTGCCATAGGTTTGCAAGTGAAAGAATATCTGGCAATATAGGGGACGTCGTTTTCACAGGTCCACCAGTGTCAGGATATTGTGACGAGATCGATGTGACTCGGTCGACAATGATTCAAGACAATCCTGGACAAAAGGAGTATGTGATACCTAACCCTTAGGCTGCTAAGCGCGACTCACGGACCTTTTGCGGACAGTGTAGATCAAGATCAGACTACAGAGAACGTGCAGTCTGATCTTGGATCTACACTGTCCGGTAGGGAGATATTTTTCTCAAAGAAAAACGTTGGAAAAAGCATTATTCTGGTTTTTATTTATCGGCTCCAAAATTTCATTTAACTTATTTGCCAGGATTAGGTTTAAGGTGCCGTTCAGTAACCGGGGTAGTGCTGATACACGACAAAGTACTGAACAAGTATCGCAAGCGGGCCAGACAACTATAAAGACAATTGAAGTAGAGAAGAATGTAGTAAGTGCTGGTAATGATGTTATACAGTCCAGAAAGAGCATGTTACAATTACAGGCATTGCTCGCTCTGGACAATATCTCTATGTTATATTAAGTTTTCAGGAGCCTACTGTAAAATCACAGTGTCACCCGTGTCTGTTCAATTTAATACATGTAGTTGTTTCTGTCTTGATAGTGTCGCGTATACGCCGTTATCAAGTGATGGCGGAGTTGAATTTGTATTTTGGGGACTAGTCTCTGATTTCATCTATACAGCTTTTAGTCAGAATATCCTTTCACAAGGCAGTTCAAAGTACATGTATAGTAATTATGTAAATGACAAGGGCACAAACACGAAAGCACTCAAGTGCCCGCAAACATGCACGCATGCCTCGATTTCTCCATTTTCTTTACTATCTTATGGCACGAAATGGAACATTTAGGAACTGGTACTTTTACAAGACCAATAGAGTATCCATTCTGCCTGATCCGGTTAAGCCTACATCGAAAACGGCATTTTTTTTTTACAAAATCATAGGGTGTATAAAATTCTGATGAAATAAACATTTGATTTCAATTACCTGTCAGATTTGACGGGTCCTTCGCTAGGTTACAAAGGAATGTCAAACAAATCTATCTTAAAACGTAACCAGTCTAAATACCATTTCTGCTGAACAGTCAAAGTCTCGCCGCGTATCAACTATGGTGGGGTCTATTTATATACCTAATTCTTCACTTTTGTGTTATCCCAACCGAACATTAAAGCCAACTAAATGCCAGACAAGGCTAGAAAAACGAGAAAGGTAAGTTGCTCTATTTAACGACAAGGCGAAAATTGATGGAAAATGAGCAATTGTTTGTCACCATAGAAAATTTACCAATGGCAAAACGTTTCGTCCCATGTCAGCTTGCGCGGACTGCGCATGCTGACATGGTAGATACTTTTTGCAAATACATTAAGCTCCCTCTTCATCGAGCATGACTCAACTAAGTTATTTTTGGAACAAGTACATCTTTAAATGCTATTGGCTTGATTTCAAATATACTATTAGACTTAATTATGAAATACAATGCATTTGAAAGAAAATGAAATGTGTGTCTTTTCAGCGATGAGGTAAAACGTTGCAGGAAAAGCAACAATCGCTTGTAACAAGCAGTTGCTACTTTTCCTATGATGTTTCCATAAGCTGCAGGGCTTGGATGGAAAGGTTCTTTTATAAAGAACATACATATGCTTCCTTTATTTTCACAAGATTTAAGAACGATTTACGGACAAAAAGGTGCACAAACACCAAATTCGCCCATTTATCTAAAAACGTCACGTGGATCTGAATTCTTCCGTTACCATGAACGTTCACTTTCTATTCCATTCGTCACGGAATTTATATCGTACTTTGGTCCCGACAGAGAACACCCCCTATCAACAACAGGCGCTTAGCCAGCCGGTTTGGAGGTGTCGTAAAACTTGATTAATACATTTGCTTTCAGCATAACAACGACATTATAGGTAAATCTTTGATAGGGCTGTTATGCGGCCACAGATAAGCACGAGTAATTCATCAGCTCAGAATTTATTGTTATCTGAAAATTTTACTTTTGCAGCATTGCAACGTTGCCCGGAAGCGTGAGTCCGAAATAAACATGGCGGGATGTTTGTGAAATACTTTGGCTTAGATTTTGGCGCTGTCAAATATTTTATCGCACCCTTTGTTCTATATAATATATTTCGACCTATTTCAAATCATCTTCATAATGCAATTGTCAAAATACAAGGGCTGAGACCTCTTTCAAAAACATTCCGGTCAAAACAGAAAATATTCGCCATGAGTAATCTCCCGATGTATTCATATATAAAACTTCTATTCGTGTTGATAATCCGTATTTTAGAACGATGTTTTCGAAGTTGTCAACTGAAAAAAAAATTGTCCTGTGTGTTATTCATAGACCCATATTTGGATTTCCAAGGAGTGGCATATAGGCACAGCTGGAATAATAATGATAATAATAATAACAATGTCAAGAAGAAGAAGAAGAAAAAGAAGGAGGAGGAGGTCAGATTGAGGTATTTAATATGCTCCATGACTTGTGCAGCAACGGCAAGTAACTCGTCACAAATATAAATAATATAAAATCAAAATGAAAAAAAGGCATAAATTATCATATACTGGCACTTAGTTTACAAAAGTGAATTTGAATAAATTAAAGCATTGAAACTTATTCGACCACACAAAGAACCGACGTATAATAAAACATCATAATTTGCCGTTTCCGTCTGTAGATAAAAAAAACGCTGCACTATAATTAGCTGTTGCTTATAAATATTCATATCTGTATCACAAGATTGGGATGCATTTTAACTTTTACCGATTGCAATAAATAGGGATCAGATAAAGATACAAACGAAAACATTTTACGTTCAGTACAAACAACCTATCGCTTTCGATGCAGGGGTAATTTCATTTCCTTTCGCTGATATCTAGTCAATTAAGATCACATATAAAAAAAAAACATCGACAATGAAAAACGTTGGTCTTTCTTAGCGGCTGAAGATGTTTAGTTCAATATTATCTAGTTCTGTAATAATTTGAGTAAGTCAGCCATAGGTGCGTAAGATAAAAAAGAAATGAGGGTGCATTATTATGACAATTACCGGCATCGACAATTTATACATTTGGACACTGGATACTTTTTAAACACATCTAACTTTAACTCTGTGTTCCAGTTCAGCTAATCTACATATGATGATTAAATATTACGCTATGCACAAAGGGAGGTAATCTGCGCATGGACCGTAACACTTAATCGGTATAATTATGAGGTTAACAAATCAAAGGACTGAAAGTACAGGCAGCGAGGCCTTTATGTCATCATGCATCACCAAAGAATAAAACTTATGGCAAAATTACTGGATCTCAGGATTTCACCTGTAATTTAACAATCGGTGAAATTCACGTGTGGCACCAGTAAGATAATATCTTATATAGAATACATGTATATCATAGCATTATACTTCATTTACAGGCACGCAATTTCTCCTAAGGTACTATAGAAAAGAAAAAAAAAAAACTTCCCGGAAACCAATTCTATGCTCCTGACAGGAATAAGTAAATAATCTGAAAGAAATCTTTATGTACTTGGTATGAAACAAAAATCCGTATTTAATTTGCATTTAATGACTTTATAACCGCAACACTTTAAGCCTGTTACACGAGCAAGGTCATTTTAGTGAATTCATTCATCCTTGTTGACTGCAAATCTCTTTGTTTTCAAAAACTCTTTTTTGTTTTCAAAGCAATGTTTACTGTCATTCCTTGCCAGCTCAAAGATGCTAGATCCTGCTTTCAACAGGTTTCCAACTGCATCATGGCGTGGAAACAGCATTTTTATCGATCAAAGAAAATCTGCAATAGATCTGCACAGGCGAACACAACAACCCCTTTGAGAACATGCAAGTCAAAGGAAAAGATACATTTAGAGAAATATTTTATGATGAATCACGTTTTTGGAAGGCATGTTCTTCAAAATGCCAAGGTTAACTGATATTGTTGTTTTAGCTATTCACAGTCCAGCCCCCCCCCCCCCCCCCCCCATAATAACGACTTTTGTTTCGAAGGCTTTATTCGATCCGCAGAGATTAGTTTGGCTGAGTCGAGATATGGTCTTTTAGCTCAAATAACATGAGCCATGCTCTAAGAAATGGGGACTTAATGCATCTGCGGAAAGTATCGACCCAGGTCAGCCTTCGCAGGCTGACCTGGGCCGAAGCTTTTCACTATTGGCCAATTTTCTGTATGTTCAAGGGCCATTCTACCTCATGGTTAAGTCGATTTTTAAAAAAAAAAAGTGGCTATTATAGATCTATAATTATGTGATGGTTTAATTGGTACCATGCATTACGGAGATGCATTAAACCTCCTTTTGCAAGAGCATGACTCACATGTATTTCAGGTCTGTCCCAAACGTCTCTGTTATTGTGTGACAGTGATAACTTTATGTAAGTGAACACGATGATAAAAAAGATTATGATAAATAATTTATGAGAACTCTTAGTTGTTTCTGAGGTTTGATGCGTGAAAACATGTGGCAAAAACAAAAGGGCAATTGCTTGTCATGAGTACTCTACAAAAGAGATCATCATTAGGTAACAATGTGGTCATATACAGATAATTTCTACAGGAATAATTGTAATGCGCCATGCTGACGCCCGTTTTGGACCATGCCATATTTTCCCGCGTTCCGAGTTATCATGGGCGAACTATACCAAGGCCTCGCAGATCACGTTCTGAAATTGATTTGTAGCAGTCGACTTCGAAAAAATTCTCGAAAAGAAGATATAAGGGTTAATACTTGTGCGTGGATACAAATGAAATCATTGCATACAAGAACTGATGGTGTTTTACGCCGTTTTCAACATTATTTCAGTCATATCACGGCAACAGCTGACATATTCATGTACTTCCTAGGTATCATCAATACTATGGCTTTGAAGTGTCTTGCCTAAGGACATTTCTACGAAAAAAACGTTGGATCAAGTGAGGCTGGAACCCGGGGCCTCTAGGTCACGAGTTCTACACTTTACCATTAAGCCACGCAGGACCCCTGCATAAAAGAAGCAACTGCTCGTAGCAAGGAATTTTTACTTTTGTCACGTTGTTTGAAAACGTGGTCTACCGAAAAGGCCAAAACCGACGTCCGCAAGAGATGACAAATCTCCACGAAAAAAAATCGCTGAGTATGAAGAGAAAAATAAAAAAAAAACAAATAACAGTGAAAACCGCCCAAAGCCACTTCCGCAATATTTCATAAGCCTGAAGGCCACGAACAAATAGAATACATTATCATGAATGATGATGTAACATTTTACCCTTAGGCTGCTGAGCGCGACTCCGGGCCGCTTTTGCGGACAGTGTAGATTAAGATCAGACTGCACAGAACGTACAGTCTGATCTTTGATCTACACTGTCCGATATAATATTTTTCTTTCCGGTGAAATCAACTTTGAGATCACAATATTTGGGTCTTTTCTATTGGGAGTGGAAATTTACGTTTCTTTTTTTCAGCAGTTTAAGGGTTAATAGAAATTTAATTCGCCCGTCACAAAGCAATGTAGTGTTTTCACGGTCATGGGGAAGAATGCTAATGAAAGCATCTTGAGAAACGGTTCTCCTTTTCCCAAAGGTGTTCTATAAAACACATCATTTCAGACATGGTCAAATCTTTAAGTGTAAAAAAAAAAAAACCATCGGCTTCTAAATACAATCCACTGAAACTCAAAAAGATTTTTATCTTTAGAGGCTAGACCAAACAAGAGTAGAGCAAAGATTCAAGTTCAGACTGCACGTTTTGTGCAATCTGAACTTGACCATGCCGTCCGCAAAAGACTGTGTCTATGGCGCTGAAAGGATTATTTTGGCGTCTGTTAATTCAAATGCTCCTATTCATGTGAACGAATCTTAAGCTTTTGTTGTATGGTGAAGAAATTCCTCCCTATAATGAATCTCGCTATTGGCGCTTCTATCGTAGGGGGCATTCTTTTCCACCATGTTAGAGCGGTAAAACAGGATGAAAAATAACCTATTTGTACTTTCAATCGAATGGCCATAACAAACTGCAACATGACGGACGAGGTATCGAACAAGGCGCCAGGCTGGTTACGACCTTCTAACCTTATCACCTGCAAATCCTGCAAATAACTTTTCACTTGTTGTAGCTGACCATTTTCGAAAATTTTGCTCATAAAGCGCCATTTCTATAGTAGCCACAATGTTTTCAAGTCCATTCTTGGATAAAATCTATTCATGTTAAATACATGTATGAGCCATGCTCTGTATAAAGGGGGCTTAATGCGTCTGCGAAAAGTATCGACCCAGGTCAGCATGCGCAGTCCGCACAGGCTGACCTGCGCCGAAACTTTTCGCTACTAGTCAATTTTCTTTATGTCCAAGGACCAGACTACTCCACGATTAAGTTGTTTGTTAAAAAGAAAAGTGACTATTGTGAATCATAATTATGTGATGGCTTGATTGGTATGATGCATCGCAGAGATGCATTAAGCCCCATTTCGCCAGAGCATGGCTCAATATTTGAAAGGGATGTTTTCAAGGCCGTCTGCTGTAATACTGTTTCAGTAGGTAATGAGTTTACCCTCTCCTGTCAAATGGAGACTATTATCCAGTATCCACAGAAGCAGATACCAGTAAATTTGTAGGTCCTGAAAGGGTATTACATTGTACATGACTGACATCAATCTTTGTGGAAGCGGAGAGTACGGACAAAGCCAAGACTGCACATATGTGCAGCCTAATCCTCGTCTACACCGTCTCCGCAAAGGGCAACATCAGTCGCAAATAGGTTAACCCTGACCAAACAATCCTTGGTTTTTAAGACCCTGGGAAAGAAGGCGTTTGAAAACATTGTGGGAAAAGGTGAAAATGCTGGTAACCAGATTTTCTCCTTTTCCAACAACGTTTTCTACCCTATCAGAGATCTTAAGGTAATTTGTACCAATTTTGAATTTGTCGTCTGCAGATGTTTTGAATTTGAAAGAGTCAATAATTTGTCGTTTGGGAACGGGTTAAACAAAAGTATGACATTAAGTAATATTAATATATGGAGTTACACGATTTTTTTCATGTAATTCGAACAAGAGAACTAGGAACGGTGAATCACGCGGATAATTTTGTAACGAACTTGATGTACTTCTTTTTTTTATCATTAGAATAGGAACTTTCCTTAATATAAACAGTTTATCTACATAAAGATGTCAATTTCAGATTGGTGTCTATAAATAGCTCATTATGTAAATAGCTCTTGAAAGTATAAGTAAGATGTAAGGAGAACCTATGAGCCCTTTATCAAGGAATTACGTGTTTAACTTTTCACTGCCAATGACGACTTCAGTAGCTTTTTGCAGATGGTGTAGATCAAGATCAGACTGCAAAGAACGTGCAGTCTGATCACTTATCTACACAATCAGCCATCTGATGTAAAAATATAACTCGGTTCATCGTCAGTAGAAGTGGCAATGTACATTTAGACCTTGAAAAAAGTCGATTTTTTTCCTGAGCTAGTAGTGAAAGAGTTAAACCAAACATGAGAAAGCGGTCTTTTGAATACACTGTGGAAAAAGTATGAGAGAGAGAGAGAGAGGAGCGAACTTAGAATGACAAATAGACATGATTTCATACGGATGGAATTGTCCATGTGTCATTAATAGGTCTGTCAAGGTAAATAACAACAACAAAACCAATGCTATGGCCTGTAGAATCCGATCTTGATCTACACTGTCCGCTACAGCATCATTTGGCCTCATCAGGCTCCCAAGGATTAAGAAAATAATCCAACCACCTGGTATTATAACCGTTATCTATCCAAGACAAGATGAGTGAAAATAAATTACCATATTTTGACATAATTATAATCCACAAATCTGCCATTATGTTTGTCCCTTCCAAACGACATTCCTTTCGTGCTCGAAGGCACGTCTAAACCACAGCTTTGTACACACTTTGCTACACAGTACAGCGGACCATTTGTTGCTCTAAAGATAAATGCACAGTGCTTGAAATCGAGGAAATGCGAGTTTGAGTGTCATCTGGGCCAGATTCTCTTCGTTGATGGAAATGTCAATACGACAAGTTTCAAAGAGAAATCTGGTCATTTGAGCTCTACTGAATTCTTTCACTACCGATGGCGACTTATGTAGCTGATACGGACGGTGTAGATCAAGATCAGGCTGCACAAAACATGCAGTCTGATCATGACGTACCTTGTCCGCTATCTAATGTAAGATCATGACCAACACGTTCATTACCTGCATTGAACTGTATGTGTCGATCTCGAAAAAACTCAAATCTGTCAGTTCTTTACCAAACGACAAAATCTTGGACTGGACCAAATTGAAAGCATTTGCAGAAGACAAATTAACCCTTTACCACACAATGAAAACTTTTAACAACCCTAAGGAAGGAGGCTTTTGAAAACATTGTGGAAAAAGGAGAAAATGCTGGTAACCAGCATTTTCTCCTTTTCCCACAATGTTTTCTACCCTATCAAAGAAACACCGCATTACTTGAGCCACAATGAAATTGTCGTCTGCAAATCCTTTCAATTTGGGTGGGTCTAAAATTTTGTCGTGTGGTAAAGGGTTAAGTGTTGCTAAACTGACGATTTCTGTCTTTGATAGGGCAGAAAACATTGTGAGAAAAGGAGAAAATGATGGCTACCAGCATTTTCTCCTTTTCCCATAATGTTTTCAAAAGCTGTCTTACTCAGAGTCGTTAAAACTCGGAATTGTGTGGTAGAGGGTTAACTGACAATAAAATACATGTAATACAAAATCAATTTCGTCGACAATTTTTCGTCTGCAAAATGCTTTCTATATCACGCTTCTATACACCATCTGGTAAAGAAACATATAAACATGAACGAACAAGAACTGTCTCAAGAAAACAAAGCAGCAGCTGTTTGAGCAAAAGTTCTGGTTAACCCTTTACCACAAAATCATGACTATTAACGACTGTGAGAAAGAAACCTTTTGAAAATATTGTGGGAAAAGGAGAAAATGCTGGTAACCAGCATTTTCTCCTTTTCCCACAATGTTTTCTACTCTTCCCAAAACAAATTTTAAATTTTCAGTCACATTAATATTGTCGTCTGCAAATGCTTTCAATTTGGACTAGTCTAAAATTTTGTCGTTTAGTAAAGGGTAAACTGGCTTTTTTTTTTTTTTCTTTCTTGAGGGTAATTATCTATGTTTCAGCAAATGAGTTGCACCGGAAAACATATCCGAAATATTGTCCGTTTCAATAATCAAGTTTTCCATTTTTTTTTTTGCATTTAGAAATTAAACACAAAGGCAATAAAGAACAAGAGAATAAATAATTGTCTGCTTTGTATAATCCTTGTCTAAGAAAAATGTCCGCTTTACCAACATACTACCACACTTGTTATGAGAGAGAGAGAGAGAGAGAGCTGTCATCTCTATCAAGGACGACAGAAGAAATTCTTATGCGTTTTGCCCGCAGCTTTCAAAGCACAATGTCCATATTCATCCACCACTTGTTTAACCGCCAAATAAATGGATTCAACTTTTCTCGAGGTCTAAAAGTATATATTCGTTGCTTGAAAGCTGACTTTGGTAAAAAATTAGTTTCAGGTAGCGGATGGTGTTGATTCAAGATCAGACTGCACGTTTTGTGCAGTCTGATCTTGGTTCTACGCCATCCGCAAAAGCTATCCAATGCGACATTGGCAGTGAAAGAGTTAATTCCAACTCTAAAACTCAACAAAAGGCATCGGATTGGCTAAGATAAAAATGTCTCAATCAATCAGATAGCTAGCTGTTGAATTTAGAAACGGAGGTATCTTTAGAATTGTCGGTAAACATGAACAAATGGTACCTCACCGACTTCAAACGGACTTTGACATTACTTTTAAAGTTAAAAGTGTTGCTTTCCTGTTTACCAGAAGACAGATACAGTATATTCATAAATATCGACAGCACTTGCTGACTTTAAATTTATTGTGGTTCAAAAGACGGGATTTGTCTGTGTAGGGGTAGAAAACAATGTGAGAAAGGCAGAAAATGCTGGATACTAGCATTTTCTCCTTTTCTCACAAGGTTTTCATAAACCTTTGACAGGGTCGTAACAGTCGTCGACATAGTATCATTAAAAGAATCGTTAGTCACAGGACTGCTCTATCCGGTATCGTTCAATGCTTTCTGATAACGATATACCCCGTATTATCGTAACCGGGATACAAGAATTGCAGTAGATAACTCTGGAATTATGGGAACAAAAGAACGCGGAGATGACATTGAAACGTAACCAGACGATCATAATATTTCACACACGAGCGGGAATGTCATCTGAGTCATATTTAACCATGGAAATAAACATCATTTTTCGCGCCATCAACCGATTTTACAGAATTTCATTAACACTTGCTTCCCGAAGTAGATCCGACACACACCACTCTGAAAACAACATTTTGAAACACGAATAACTAACGCGATTTTCAGCTCTATACACGATACATTGGACAATACTGTGAAAGAAGGAGAAATTGCAAGTCATGAATAATTAACCCTTTTTCCACCTCTGAATATTTTCATAAGGTCGTTGGCTTGAAAAAAAAAAAAAAAAACGTTCATATGAGAATTCTAGGAAACCCTTTGCCAAACAATCCCAAGAGTAAACAACCCTGGGGACGACAGCTTTTGAATACATTGACGGAAAAGAAGAATATGCTAGAAACTAGTGTGTTATTATATATCCCAGGATGATTTTAACCCATCAAACACACATCCATCCATTTGAGACATCTAGAATGGCTAGTACAAAATATAACAAGAGGGCCATGATGGCCCTGTATCGCTCCACTGGCTTATAAACCATAAATACTAAACATTTCAATTCTGAGCCAAATGGTTTCAAAATGAAGACTTACAAAGTTTTCTCTGTAAAAGCCCATGTGAATGTTGAGACCCGCAGGGCAAAGCCATTTTTGATCCCAGAGCTATAATTACTTGAACCCTGGTAGAGGTCCACAAGATAAAGCCACATGCCAAAATAATACAAGTCTATGCTGTATGGTTATAAATAAGCTGGTTTTCAAGTTTAGTCCATATGAAGCCTCTGTAAGACATAAGACCCCTGATGCAAGGCTAATTTCAAAAAAAAAAAAAAAAAATCAAAACAGGAAGATTTCTTAAGTTGTCACTACGTAAGCCCATGTAAAACTTGTGACCCCTGCGGTGGGGCCAATTTTGACCCCAGGGCTAAAATTTTGGCCCGCTTGGTAGACACCCACTAGATATAGCTACATGCAAAATTTGGTAGCTCTAGGTCTTATGGCTAGGTACAGGAAGATTTTTAAAGTTTTCTCTATATAAGCCTATGTAAAACTTGTGACCCCTGGGGCAGAGCCAATTTTGACCCCAGGGCTATAATTTGAAGAAACTTGATAGAGGTCTACTACATAAAGCTACATGCCAAATTTGGTAGCCCTATGCCTTATGGTTTCAGACAAGAAGATTTTTAAAGATTTCCAATATTTTTCAGTTTTGTTGCCATGGTAACCAGAGTTTTTGAAGGAATCAAATTCTTTCAATAAATTCTGAAGAGGACCATGGCAGGATCATTTCTGTGAAGTTTCATGAAAATTGGATGGGTAGTTTCAGAGAAGAAGATGTTTGAAATAAAAGTTAACGCACGGACGGACGGACGCACGGACGGACGCACGACGGACACCGGGCCATGACATAAGCCCGCTGGCCTTCGGCCAATGGAGCTAATGATCTCAGTAAGGACAAGTCTAATATTCATTCGTGTCTTTATCGTCTGGTAAAAATTAACCCTTTACCACACCAACCCGAGTTTTAAACGACCCTGGGGAAGAAGGCTTTTGAAAACATTCTGGGAAAAGGAGAAAATGCTGGTAGCCAGCATTTTCTCCTTTTCCCGCAATGTTTTCTACCATTCAAAGATAAATAGCGTTGTCTGAGTCATATTTCATTTTTCATATGTGAAGGCAATAAATTTGTAAAGTCTAAAATTTCGTTGTCAGGTAAAGGGTTAAGCAAAAGAAAAAAAAAATGCTCTTTACCCTAGGGCGGTGAAAAGGATAATAAACAAAAAACTCAAGAAAAAAACAACCTAAAAGTTTCTAGAGTCCTTCAAAACCATGATGATAATGAATGCGCAAAAAGCCGCAGAGATCACGTGACGAAAAAAAATCTGCACCTTGAAGGCAACAAAAGTAGGTCAAATCGCCGAGTGGTTACGTAAAATTATAATTAATTCAATGCATACAATGCATTTTACGACATGCAAAACGTCTCGGCATGTTCTTTGATGTTAACTGCAAGTTTTTCGTGCTAAGATACAGGCTTATTTGAAACGGAAAGTGCATTTTAAGCGGCGCAGCTGGATGAAGTGGTCTTTAACTCTTATCCTGTTAAATAAGTAAAACTTTCAAACGATACTAGAAAACCCAATAACACTATCTGAAGCTAATGTTTTGGAGAAAAATATCTCCCTATCGACAATGTAGATCCAAGATCAGGCAGTTCTGTGCAGTCTGGTCTTGATCTACACTGTCCGCAAAAGGTCAGCTCAAGGGTTAAGGCACTTGCCAGTAGGAATGTAGTACTATAGGAATGTAGACCACTTTCGAAAACATGACGCATGGAGAATTCTTGTGGCTGAGCAAGTTTCTCCGTTCTCATAATGTTTTCTAATCTGGCGCCGTTTTTTTCCGGGTAAATTTCACCTTCCTGTTATCAGTTGCTAATGTAATAAGTTAGGTTTCCAAACGTGGCGCCCAAAAGAAATAAGATTAACACTTAATCATCTGCAAACAGCTTTTGCAACAGACCATTATTAGAAACAATGTGATAAAAGGATATACATGTATTGCTCTTTTTACCACTATGTTTTACATGATTGTACTCATGTATTAAACCTTATGCTTTTCATCCACATTTTGCAATGATGTTTTTCAAAGTCTGCTGCAAATCTGTATAACCATATAGCAGACAATCAAGGCCAGTGCTTTAATGACCCTGAGAAAGTCAGCTTTCGAAAACTTTAAGAGAAAAGGAGAAAATGCTGGTAACCAGCTTGTTCTCCTTTCCCCTTAATGTTTTCTTAGTTTTCAAAGACAAATCCCATCATTAGAGTGGCATTTGATTAGTCGTCTGCAAATTTCCTTCAATTTGGACGAGTCTAAACCTTTGTCGTTTGGTAAAGAGTAAGAGAGGGCAATGATACAACGATAAGAAAGCGGTTATGATATAACTTGTTACGGAATGTAATTGCGCTATAGTTATTTCCATACCTAAAATTAAAGTACGTCATTCCAGCGAACGATTTTCACGAAGTTATTTGTAAGGTTCATTCATCAGCGTATTTTTATCTATTCATTTTCAAATCTGTAAAAAACCAGTCTGTGAAAAGTAATGATAGCCGGGAAAAAAAAAACCGAATGATAGATTACAGCCAAACGAATGAAATAATCTTAACTGATGCATGACTCATGATGCAGAACCAAGCCGGGTAGCGTATCTGACTCATGACCTTGTGGTTGCGGGTTCGATACCCGGTTGAGACAAACTTTCTTGCCGGCGATTTTTCGCCTCTCAGCTCTGGAGCATGTGAAAAACAAGAGGGCCATGATGGCCCTGTATCGCTCCACTGGCTTATAAATATAAACCATAAATACTAAACATTTCAATTCTGAGCCAAACGGTTTCAAAATGAAGACTTGCAAAGTTTTCTCTGTAAAAGCACATGTGAAAGTTGAGACCCGCAAGGCAAAACTTGTGACCCCTGCGGCGGGGCCAATTTTGACCCCAGGGCTAAAATTTTGGCCCGCTTGGTAGAGGCCTACTAGATATAGCAACATGCAAAATTTGGTAGCTCTAGGCCTTATGGCTAGGTACAGGAAGATTTTTAAAGTTTTCTCTATATAAGCCTATGTAAAACTTGTGACCCCTGGGGCAGAGCCAATTTTGACCCCAGGGCTATAATTTGAAGAAACTTGATAGAGGTCTACTACATAAAGCTACATGCCAAATTTGGTAGCCCTATGCCTTATGGTTTCAGACATGAAGATCTTTAAAGATTTCCAATATTTTTCAGTTTTGTTGCCGTGGCAACCAGAGTTTTTGAAGGAATCAAATTCTTTCAAGAAATTCTGAAGAGGACCATGGCAGGATCATTTCTGTGAAGTTTCATGAAAATTGGATGGGTAGTTTCAGAGAAGAAGATGTTTGAAATAAAAGTTAACGCACGGACGGACGCACGGACGGACGGACGGACGCACGACGGACACCGGGCCATGACATAAGCCCGCTGGCCTTCGGCCAGTGGAGCTAAAAATAGCCAGTGGCTTGGAAAGAAAGTTGTGTCAGTACTGGTGTGATAAAGCCAGGAAACACAAACGTAGGTGCCCTGACCGCTGTGATATGACCTAAGCTGTTAAAACGGCGTTTAACTCCGATACAATCCAAACCAAAGCAGAGTCAAAATACTGTGCCAAACGGAGAATAATTTGTTAATATATAACATTCTCGCTCGCTCGCTCGCTCACTCACTCACTGTCAGTCAGTCAGTCAGTCAGTCAGTCAGTCTTTTTTTCTATCGAAACTCAGTCTTCTAAGCCAGTTTCATTGTGCCTCGGTAGATATTGTTGATCAAGATTAGATTGCAGAAAAAAAAAAGTGCAGTTCCATCTCGGATCTACATAGTCTGGCGCGATGAGATACTTCCGGCAAAAACACGTTTGAAATCGCAATAATATTTTTTTTCACATTTGGTTCGAAATCTAATCTATTAAGCAGTTGTAAGGGTTACAGTTGTCTACCACAAAGTTTTTTAAGGAAATAAATTTCAAAATTATGTAATAGTCCAAGATAGGTAAACAAGAGGGCCATGATGGCCCTGTATCGCTCCACTGGCTTATAAATATAAACCATGAAGAGAAGTCTTCACTATATAAGCCCTTATAAAACTCTGACCCCAGGGCTACAGTCGGACTAAATGGGGAACATGTGTATTAGAAGAATAACATGCCAAATTTGGGAGTTCTTGGCCTTATGGCTAGTAACAAGACGGTTTCTAAACTTTTCACTCCATAAACCCATGTAAAACTTGTGACCCCTGGTGCAGGGCCAAACTTGATCCTAGGGCTGTAACTTGGGCCCTCTTTGTAGTTGTCCACTAGATAATGCTATAATTATGCAAAATTTGGTAGCCTAAGCCTTATGGCTATATACACCAAGATTTAAAAGTTTTCTCTATGTAAGCCAATGTAAATCTTGTGAAACCCCCCCCCCCCCAGCATGAGGCCAAATTGACCCCAGGACTATAATTTGGGCACTTTTGGTAGACCCCAACTAGATCAAGCTAAATGCAAAATTTGGTAGCTCTAGGCCTTATGGCTAGGTACAGGAAGATTTTTAAAGTTTTCTCTATATAAGCCTATGTAAAACTTGTGACCCCTGGGGCAGAGCCAATTTTGACCCCAGGGCTATAATTTGAAGAAACTTGATAGAGGTCTACTACATAAAGCTACATGCCAAATTTGGTAACCCTATGCCTTATGGTTTCAGACAAGAAGATTTTTAAAGTTTTCTCTATATAAGCCTATGTAAAACTTGTGACCCCTGGGGCAGAGCCAATTTTGACCCCAGGGCTATAATTTCAAGAAACATGATAGAGGTTTACTACATAAAGCTACATGCCAAATTTGGTAACCCTATGCCTTATGGTTTCAGACAAGAAGAATTTTAAAGTTTTCTCTATATAAGCCTATGTAAAACTTGTGACCCCTGGGGCAGAGCCAATTTTGACCCCAGGGCTATAATTTCAAGAAACATGATAGAGGTCTACTACATAAAGCTACATGCCAAATTTGGTAGCCCTATGCCTTATGGTTTCAGACAAGAAGATTTTTAAAGTTTTCTCTATATAAGCCTATGTAAAACTTGTGACCCCTGGGGCAGAGCCAATTTTGACCCCAGGGCTATAATTTCAAGAAACATCATAGAGGTCTACTACATAAAGCTACATGCCAAATTTGGTATCCCTATGCCTTATGGTTTCAGACAAGAGGATTTTTAAAGATTTCCAATATTTTTCAGTTTTGTTGCCATGGCAACCAGAGTTTTTGAAGGAATCAAATTCTTTCAATAAATTCTGAAGAGGACCATGGCAGGATCATTTCTGTGAAGTTTCATGAAAATTGGATGGGTAGTTTCAGAGAAGAAGATGTTTGAAATAAAAGTTAACGCACGGACGGACGGACGCACGCACGCACGGACGGACGGACGGACGGACGCACGACGGACACCGGGCCATGACATAAGCCCGCTGGCCTTCGGCCAGTGGAGCTAAAAATCTACAGAATCAAAAATATTTCAGCAACGCTTTGGCAAAAGGGGGCTTCCTTATGCAATTCCGAGATGCATTGTACCAATCAAGCTATCACATCATTAAGGATAAATAATAGCCACTTTTTAACGACCGACTGAATCATGAGGTAGACTGGTCCTTGGACATACAGAAAGTTGATTTATGGCGAAAAGTTTCGGCCCAGGTCCGCCTGCGCGGACTGCCTAGGCTGAACTGGGTCGATACTTTTCGCATATGCACTAAGCCCCCTTTTCACACAGCATGGCTCGTTTCAGTGTAAATATGAGATGCCTGGATGCGTCCATCAACCATTATAAATTACATTTTTGGTCTAGTTCTAAATTTAGAAAGTAACACAATTTGTGATTGGCTAAACCATTTGGTTTAGCCACTAAGAAATGGTTTAGCCAATCAGAAGTTGTGTTACTGTTACCTTTACAAGCTTCTTGAGAATCAGAACAAATCCACAATATGGGGATCGTGTATAATTTACGATCCCTGGTTAATATGGCCTCAGTGGCTCTACTTTTGCAACCGTTCTAAATAAATTTCTAAATCTATTTATAGAAGTAGCCATTTGATACGATGAGGCAGAATGCCTCAGCCAATCTGACCGTCTTTCGTGACAGAGAGAAATTGGCTTGGAAATTAAGATTTCTTTCCATCAGGGCACAAGGATAAACTATGATAAATGCAGGCTGTTTTACAAAAGAGTTTGTTCAACTTTTAACCCTTGGACTGCTAAACTTGAGTAAATAAGCTTTTCTTTACAGTGTAGATCAAGATCCGGCTGCACAGAACCTTAAGTCTGATCTTGGATCTACACTGTGCGAAACGGTATTTTTTTTACGGTTAAAAAAGCTTTGTAATCACAATTATTCGGTATTTTCCTATCGGTCGGATATTTCCATTTGCTTTATTTAACAGTGATTTAATTGAGTACATGTATCTCCTGTATACATTAACCCTTAAAGCGCCGAATAAACTCAATGGTCATTTTCATTCTAGAATAAAACCAATGTAATTGCAAATTCATGGCTACATTTTGCCTGTAGTGTTTTAACATAGCAGACAGTGTAGATCAAAGATCAGGCTGCACGTTTTGTGCAGCCTGATCTTGATCTACACTGGCCGCAAAGGCAACTATGTTAGTTAAAGGCGCTTTAAGGGTTAAGATCATACGAAGTAATTAACGGACGCTCAATATGCATATGGGCCATGCTCCTGGAAACGGGGGTTTAATGCATCTCCGTGATGCATTCTACCAAAATGCATTTCCGTGATGTATTCTACCAAGCAAGTCATCACATAATTCTTGATCCATAAAATCCATTTTGTCAAACAGCCAACTGAATCATGAGGTAAACTGGTCCTTTGTCATGCAGAAAATTGACCAATAGCAAAGAGTTTCAACCAGGTCAGCCTGCGCCGACTGCGCAGGCTGACCTTGATTGATACTTTTTCGTAGAGGCATTTAATTCCCCTTTTCCACACAGCATGGCTCACATAATCAGTATATTGTATACGGCATTTTTCTATTGTAAAATACAGGTAGAATGTGACATTATAGTCATCAATTTCCGCGCACCTGTTCGTGATTACAAACACTCAGCAGGTGGTTGCAGATCTAACAGAAAGGAAAATTTTGACAAGTTTATTTATAACTTTTCACTCTGTATGTTTCAAGTTGTTTTGACATGCAGAAAACACTTTTTTTGTCTCCCCTCTCTTATCGGCGTAACCGCATTATAAATTATTCATAACAGTCAAGATCTATGCACTTTTTCTGTTGAGCAAATACTTGAAAAACCCTATTCTTGATAGTTACCTTGTTACGAACAAGACTCATAACCCTCCGTTGAGGGTTCGGATCCCGGATTAGCTTTAAGCTCCGACACTGCAGGAATTAAAATGCATTTAAATTTAAAAGATGCCTTTTAAAAGTAAGGAAAATATTGTGAAGATGACAATCTGTTATTGTGTGGTCGGCCTAAGTGCAAGTCGCTGGGGAAAAAAATGAATTAAAAAATCAGGTAAAAATTAAACAAAAGATAGAGCGACCTGGCAACTTTTTACCTAGTTTTGAAATTCATTTCTGTGCCAGCGACTAAAACTTGGACCGACTGTACAATAACAGAGTGTCATTTTTACATTAATTTTCAGATTTTGAATCATGTGATTTAAATCTAAATGAGCCATGCTCTGTGAAAAGGCGACTTAATGCATCTGCAAAAAGTATCGACGCGGGTCAGCGCAGGCTGACCTGGGCCGAAACTTTTCGCTATTGGTCAATTTTCTGTATGTCCAAGGACCAATCTACCCCATAATTCAGTCCCCTTTTCTCAGAGCATGGCTCAAATGTATTTTAACATCGGCATTGCTTAAATTTGGCCGCTACTGTGCCTTTAAGCTCTTTCCGAGAAATGATGAATGCCATTGACCTAGAATCCATTCCTCTCTCAGCGCTAGCCATTGTTTCGACATGATATTTGGGGGTAAAGGTAGCCAATCAGGAGATGTGTTACTTTCAAATTTAGAAAATTTTGGAGAATAAGACTGAGAACGTTCTTAAGAATGGTTTGTGATGTACGGACCCTGGTGGAAAACCAATTTTCTTATCTTCCCCCACAGCCCCTTTCATGAGTTGGTCTCAGGAAAGAACGAACTGATCTCAGAATGGACGACGAAAAAGCATACAAGTAACAGTAATAATGCACAGTGCATGTTTGTTAACTAACTTTCTCCCGACACAAATTTTGCAGTACGTGACTTTGAACACCTATTGAGATTCTGTACATGTGAATTAATGACCTTTCCACACCTCCACAGTCAGCCCATCCTATATTCGTATTCTGGCTATGTCAGCTACGACACTGTCTGACAAACCCAGATGTGCCTCGATAATAATTCTGCCCACAAAAGTTTCCTTTAACCCTTATCCTGCTAAAAAACTAACATAAAATCTTCAAGCCGATAGTAAAAACCCGAATAATGCTAATTTCAAACTTATTTTGTAGACAAGAATATCTCCTAATTAGACAGTGTAGGTCAAAGATCAGACTGCACGTTTTGTGCAGTCTGATCTTGATCTACACTATACGCAAAAGGTCAGTGAGTCGCGCTTAGCAGCCTAAGGGTTAACACATTGCTGTACATGCTGTTTTCAAACTTTCCATATCCTAAAGGAGAAGGGGGACGAACAAGAGTAAGCCACCCGATTTTGGTGTGGGGAGGGGGCGGAATGGGGCTGTTGTGCCCTCTTCGCCCCATATTGTAACTACTCGTATTTATCATCGGAACTAAACTGTTTTCTTGTTGCGTGTAATTTAAATTTGGTCATGGTAAAAGGTGAACCCAAATATTGCAAACCCACCCGCCTGTGTATTATATATTATGTATAACTAATTCTACAAAGTTGAAGCTTGGATAAAATAGCACTGTTTTTGAACAGCACAGAAAAAAATTGGTTGGTGATAAACCCCGTTTTCAACATTACAAGTTCAGCTATCGTGCTTTGCTGGGGCTTCTTTTATCAGTTCTATAAACATGAAGCTTGGATAAAATAGCATTGTTCTTGAACTGCACAGAAAAAAAATGTTTGGCGATAAACCCCGTTTTCAACATCACAAGTTCAACTATCGTGCTTGGCTGGGGCTTCTTTTACCAGTTCTTCGAATAACATTTTCCAAGCCAATGTCCCACATAAATATCGCCGAAACAAAGTCCAACAGTAACAGGGAATAATCCTGGCGCAATGACTTTCATTAACCCTCAATAAAGCTGTAGGAAATTTGGGAGACGGGGTGGTGGTGGTTAGTGATCCACATATCTCACTTTAGAAAGTATGTACAGCGATCGTGGTACCCTTGACTTATCGCAGAAATCTGGCTGGTTTCTCTCTATAAAGATCATTGGTACGCAACGACTGCGATTTTGCAATGAAGCCATCTCAGAAAATTTACATTTAATTTTCCCATCAGAAACAGACAGGCTAAATGTGCCTAGAAATTCATAGGTACGAAATCAACATGCACTTTTTTTTCCTTCTTAGAAGTAAATATGTGCCTAGAGCAATTTCAGTTTTCAAGCCCTAGTCAAAATGCATCCGAAAGCGTTGATAAGTGCTCTCTCACCCCTTACATGACTAAAAGAATGATAAAAACATTAAACACCATTAAACCAAACAAAACTGTTGGTACTAAAGCATCGTAATAAGCTTCCATTTCTTTTGAGTCAGTAGTTTGAGGGTTTGACCTTCACTTTAAGTTAAGCACGTGACTAACACGCATTCATAATTCTTTTTTTTCCCCCTTCAAAAGTAAACACAGAGGTCGTCAAAATGTTGCAAGTTTGGGTTCACAAACAAAGGTCTCTCATTTAAAATGATTGCCTAGTAATATTGAAGTAAATGAATATTTTAAGTCCTCCAAAGCTTAATCGTGAAAAATGCCTGAAACAAAACAGGGATTTTTGAATGCAAGAACTCAAATCATCACTATTGTGTAAAGCAGTTTTGGGGCTAAAAATAGAGTGGCACAGCGGTCAACATTTTCACATATTTCGTCACATAATTTAAGACTAACTTGTCATGCAAAAGCATTATTTGTTTAAATGTCACATGAGTGTCAAAGGAATATTTTTCATACGTCATGCTAACTGGATATACTCATAAATTCTCCAAATTTTACTTAAGCAACCTCCTTCTTAATGTACATGAGCAGGAAAGAGAACCGTTACGTCAATACTACCAGAGCATGCGCATTCAATAATATCAAATCATTTCCGCCAATGTTTAATGTTGTTTAAAAATCATGAATGTGACACGAACAATTTATCTTTCTCGGTTCACGTATTCAATTAACGACAAAATTCGTTAGCACATCACACCTTGAAAAGTTACTATCGATATTTTAATGGGAAACAATCGGTCTTTGTTGTTGTTCTATGTGATCAATCAAAGCATAGTTAAATTTTCAAAGGACTGAAGTGATTGATGTAAACTACTTGGGTTTTAATAGTTCATTGCATGTTGTACAGATAAAACATGCCTTACTGGTGATATAAGGGATATATAAATGCACATATTTATACTTATTTAAACAGCACATGGCATTTTTAACCCTTTACCAAACAATCATATATTTTAAAGATCCTGAGGACGAAGGCTTTGAATTCTTACTCCAGACGGGACGGTAAACCTCAAAATATTTTAGTCACTGTTAATCCTGTTTTTTTCGTCGGTGAATTTCCGCCAAAAAGCAACTGCAACCAAGTAGTCCATGTAGTGCTTTTGTTAATCATACACAGTCATGAAATTTTAGTGATTATATCATATACAAAATGGATTCCATTTTCTTATTTAAAAAATATCCTAATTACACTGTGAAAATTAAACAAGAATATACTGTAGATGACATGTTGTCCCACAATTTATGTCAAACCTAGTCACTATCCTGCTACAATGACTCTAATCTTGCACGCCCAGGAGGTCTGTGACCGTATTCACCCTTCAATTCTTTCTAGAACTGTCACTGGGCGGCATATAACCCCACCGTCTGCGTGTAACTGGATTAGGATAAACTTCGAAAGACTGAAAATCCTATAGCAGAAGACCAAGCGCGGTGTAAACTAGAACTTGTCACAGGATGTGACTTAATACCCCCGCAAGAGCTGTAATTGACCAATGTTTTTTTTTCAGGAATGTACTCATTTAATTAAAAATGTTGGTAAGGAACAGATAATGGTGTCTATCTTCATAATTATATATAAACTGCCATGTGAAGGAGTTTTAGTATGGATGCATAAGGCTTTAAATTGCATTTTAAAAACCTTCAATATATGATCAATGTATGTGCAAAGTTTTAAATCAATTGCAGAAAAACTTTTGTGGGAGTTCGCGACAAAGAATTACTAGTATTTCATACAGAGATGGATGTTAAGAGAAAAAAAAAAAAAAAAGTGTCAAGTTCAAGGGGAGATAATTCATGAAGCAGGAGGAGTTGACACTTGAAAATTGCGTCTTGCAAACCTTCAATATATGATGAATGTATGTGCAAAGTTTCAATACAATTGAAAGAAAACTGGAGGAGGAGTTTGCGACACAAAATTAGTAGTATTTTGTACACAGACGGACAACACACGGACGGACGGACAGACAAGCTGATTCCGGTATACCCCCGAAAACATTCGTTTTGCGGGGTTATAAATATAGCTGTACACTGACGTGTCCACGGTTTGAGGGCCTCCGTTATATTTTCAGCCAAATCAGTTGAAAACTATCGAAGGAAAAGAGGGTACAAAGTTACCTCTACGGACAGATACCATGATGCCAATACGTATTATTATAAGACATGTCCTCTTGCTAGCTGAGCTGATCAATCTCAGCCGATCTGATGGACAGACTCCCAATTTGGAATTGGAACAATATTTATAATGGTAAGCGAGTGCTGCCCCTGACCTCAACCCCTTTGTTTCTCTATTCATGCTTGGGAGGGAAGGACACCCGAACAGATGGAATAAACACCCACTTTATCATGATTATAAACCTGATCAGACCACCATTAAACAAAGAAATAATTGTATCACTATGACATGTTGCTTACATCTATCAACCCTTTAGCTGCCGAGAGCGACTAACTGACCTTTAGCGGACAGTGTAGATCAAGATCAGACTGCACAGAACGCGCAGTCTGATCTTGGATCTATACTGTCTGATATGGAGATTTTTTTTTTATAAAAAAAAATAAGTTTGAAATAACATAATACAGGTTTTTACTATCGGCTTGAAACTTATATTCAACTTTATTAGCAGGTTAAGGGTTAAATATTTATGGCAAGTCTGCAGTTTGTATACATGTACATGCCCTCAACTGCACGTGTGTTCAGGGGAAACTATAGGAAGTAATAAATTCTTCAACCCTTATAATATACTAGGGACAACTTAATATATATATGTGGAAAGGGGAGATAAAAGATCTGACTACTCTAGATAAGACTGCATCGCAGAATGATTTTTGATCTACGTTGTCCTATATATAAGAAACTCAAACCATAAATAAAAATCAGCCTTGAAACCGTAATATTTGGTTTTCCATGGAGGTTCATCTCGTTCAGTCTTGAATTTAATTTTTACAGTTTATGATGAAAGTTTTTCCTTGCGATAAGGCACGCTGTGTTTAGACCGGGAAAAAGTATCTACATGCTGGTACGGTCGTACGCATCGACTGTTTAACTCCAATAGTGAATATGCAGATACCTAGCCCTCGATTGATTTGAATGTTTGTTTGGCGTTTAAAGTCGTTTTCAACATCATTTCAGCTATATCGCGGCAGCCAGTGCAACTATCCTTTCCTGGAGTAAATTTCATCAGTACTTCGCACAGCATTCTTTGCAAGCCACTGGCTACTTTTGAAACCATATTGAGCGGTGAGAGAGGAATGAATCATGTCACAGTGGCTTTTGTCAATCCTCGGAAACGATGTGGCGCGAGCAGGGGAATCGAACCAGCGATCTAAAGGCTGCCCTTGGTCGATAGTTTTTGCAAATTCATTAAAACCCTTTATGCTTAAGCATAGCTCAATTATGTATTTGACTATGAAGTCTGTCAAAAAAAGTTTCTCTGCAATGATCAAGTATTTTAAACATGTGATCATTCACCGACATTACGGGGATCAAACTGAGGATATTCTGTAACAGATCTCAAGATTTAACCTTTTACCACTTAATCCCGACTTTTAACGACCCTGGGGAAGAAGGTCTTTTGAAAACACTGTGGGAAAAAAAGAAAATGCTGGTAACCCGCATTTTCTCCTTTTCCCACAATGTTTCCTTTCCTCCTCCTCAAAAAAAAAAAAAAAATTTTAGTCACATTTAATTTATCATCTGCAAATGCTTTCAATTTGGACAAGTCTAAAATTTTGTCGTTTGGTAAAGAGTTAACCATAGAGGCAGTTGAACCTCCCTTCTTCAGACCAGGGTCCGTATTCACCAACCATTCCTAAAAACATTCTTAGCCTTATTCTCAAGAATTTTACGACACTGAAAGTAACACAACTTTGACTGGCTAAACCAAATGGTATAGCCAATCAAATGTTGTTTTACTTTCTAAATCTAGAAAATGACTAAGAATGAAACTTAGCATAACTGGCAAGATACGGGCCCTGGAAACCCAAACATGACAATTTTAGGTTTTGTTTGCGAAAGACTTCTATTTCGTTGGGAGAAAACCGATCGTAAGATAGAGGATCTTGACATGCAGTCTGATCTCGAATTATGCTGTCCAATGAACATCGTCTTGCCCTTGCATCTGTTTAGCATGCTAGCGTAAAAAAGATCACGAGCAGAACAAAAGAGCATAATTTTAGAAGTGTTTATGCCAGAATACTGCGACAAAATAACTTTTGGGGAAAGTTTAAGACAAAGATCAGGGTCCGTATTCACCAACCATTCTTACGAACGTTCTTGGTCTTATTCTCCAGAATTTTCTAAATTTGAAAGTAACACAACTTCTGATTGGCTAAACCAAATGGTTTAGCCATCTGATTGGAAGAAAGTATGCCCCAACCGGGTCTCGAACTCACAACCACCAGGTCACGAGTCGGATACGGAAACCACTGAGTTACTCCGAGCAAGTTAAAGGGTAAGGTAACGTCATTACCCAAACGGCGAATAAATGAAATACGGCAACGGGCATTGACCAATG
The DNA here is from genome assembly GCA_945859785.2 of Tridacna gigas. NCBI lineage: Eukaryota > Metazoa > Mollusca > Bivalvia > Cardiida > Cardiidae > Tridacna > Tridacna gigas. Next base: position 38,927,909 of record OX244029.2, read on the forward strand.
TGAAGAAAACAACTCTCCCATCGCAGTGTCAACCCCTTTCATCGCCCTTTCATCAAAGACAAAAACAGCATTTGCGGACGGCACATAGTAAAATCAGACTCCACAGAACATGCAGTCTGATCTTGGATCTTCACCGACCGCTTCTTCAGTCTTAACCCTTTCCCGAACGACAAATTTTAGACTGGTCCAAATTGAAAGAGTTTGCAGATGACAATTTCAAATTGGATGAAAATGGCAGAAAGTTCTAAAAAGGGGTAGAAAACACTGTGGGAAAAGGAGAAATTGCTCGTTACGAGCAATTTCTCCTTTTCCCATAGTGTTTTCAAAAGACTTGTACTGCAGACACGTGAAAACCAGGGCTTGTTTGGGAAGGGTTAATTATGATCAAAATGCATCTTCTTTTGCATCTGATTTGTAGTAATTACCGTTGAAATGAGTCAAATAACTCATGGCGACAAAATAGGCATTGAAATACATAGACCTATTTAACCCTTTACCACACAACCCCGAGTTTTAATGACCCTGACGAGGAAAGCCTTTGGATACATTACTGGAAAAGGAGATTATGCCAGTAACCATAATTTTCTCGAATTGTTTTATGTCCATTCACAGATAAATCTCATCATTCGAGCCACATTTAATTTGTCGTCTGCAATTGCTCTCATTTTGGTTACGATTGTATATAGTTACCTGGTAAGGATTTAATACTGTATCACGATGACAAACACAAACCGATTGTGTTTTTTTTTTCTTTAAATTCTTAATATAGAGTAAGTATGATAATATTGATGTATTGAATTTATTACAAGTGTTCTTAGATTTATAAGGAGCGGAAAAACATAGATTGTATAATCCCACGTGCTCCTGGTTTAGACTAAATCGTGATGCGTTGTAAATTTAAATATTCTTCCCGCTTTCATTCTAGGTTGACGTTTTCTATTACTTTTTACGTGGTATTGTCAATCCTTTTGTAGTCTTATAAAGTCTTAAATCTTCCCTTTCGAAGAAATCGTAGTGCGTTGAACGAGATTTTCTGTTTCGAGGAATCAAAGAACAAAATTAATACAGTCAGCTGTCTACGGGTCGTTAAACTCTATCATGCTATTTATTCTTACGAAAAGATGCAAGGTCCTCCAAATGCCAATTTCTAATGGGTTTTCGTGTTAACAGATATTGTATGTTAATGAGTATTTGTCGAACATGACTGGCATACATTAGCTGTTTGACAGGTTTATTAATAGAACGGCGTTACTGGCCTGTAACACGATCAAGGGACCACGGCTCACGCGAGCCCCAGTCAAGGCGAACTAATTAACACTCAAAGGTATCTCGTACCTCAGTCTACGGTGCAGAACGGTACAGAATAGTGAAAAAAAAAAAAAAAATGAGCCATGCTCTGTGAAAAAGGGGCTTAATGCATCTGCGAAAAGTATCGACCAGGTCAGCCTGCGCATTCCGCGCAGGCTGACCTGAGCCGAAACTTTTCGCTATTAGGTAATTTTCTGTATGTCCAAGGACCAGTCTACCTCATGATTGAGCCGGTTGTTAAAAAAAGTGGCTATTATGGATCTATGATCACGTGATGACTTGCTTGGTATAGTGCACCAAGGAGATGCATTAAGCCCCCTTTTGCCAGAGCATGGCTCAAATGTCAAGAACAGTTGAGTAACTGTTATTTACATAAGTTTCAAATGCTTTTGCTTTAGAAGAATAACCTTTTCCCTCACCTATCCGGTCAGTCACGAACGACTGTATAAATTTCACAGCATTATGTAACATCAACAACAATAAAAAATTCTACAAACATCGCTGGCAAAAACATATGAGCGACTCTCTGGCAAAAGGGGATTTAACTCTTTACCAAAAGACAATATTTCGGACTAGTCCAAATTGATAGCATTTGCAGACGACAACTAAATGGGGCTAAAATGATCTCACTTGTTTCTGATTGATTGATTGATTGTATGGTGTTTAACGCCGTTTTCAACATTGTTTCAGTTACATCACGGCGGCCAGTGCACCTATCCATGCTCTCCTGGAGTTTCTGTTACCAGTACTCCGCACAATATTCTTTCCAAGCCACTGGCTGCTTTCCCACATAACAATCGTCGAAACAATGGTCAGCGGTGAGAGAGGAATGTATCCTGCCGCGATGACTATCATCAATCCTCGGAAAGAAATTGGCCAAGCCGGGGATCGAACCAGCGACCTCCTGTTCTCAAGTCCTGTGCGCTACCGATTGAGCTACGGGGTCTTGGCACACTTGTTTCTGAAAGGTTAGAAAACATTGTGGGAAAAGGAGAAAATGCTGGTTATCAGCATTTTCTCCTTTTTCCACAATGCTTTCAAAAGGCTTTTTTCTCAGGGTCGTTAAAAGTCAGGATTGTGTGGTAATGGGTTAATACATTTCCGTGATGCATTGTACCAAGCAAGTCGTCACATAATTATAGATCCATATAAGAAGTCCATCAATCGACTGGATCATGAGGTAGCCTTGTCCTTGGAAATGCATAAAATTCACAGCGCAGGTTGATATGGGTCGATACTTTTTTTTTTGCGGATGCATTAACCTCCCTTTTCACAGAGCATGGTTCATATCCATGTTTACATAGTAACTACGGCCAATGAACCCTGCTCCCTTGCTGTTTTGTTTAGAATGAATCATTAGTTTTGTGTTTAATGACGCACCAATATATGAGGTCATTTACCGCAAATGACAACTTATTTTTTTTTTCAAATAAAACCACAAACGAAACGAACAAAAGTACTTCATTATTGAAAGATTCTTGAAACTTTCAACTCTTTTATCAGATGACAAAAGACTTGTCCAAAGTGAAAGCATTTGCAGGCAGCGAATCAAATGTAGGTAAAACGATGGGACTTGGCTTTACAAGGGTAGGAAACATTGAGGAAACAGGAAAAAATGCTGGTTATTCAAGTGTTTCCTGATTTTCGCCAGTACTAGGTTTAGACTCTGCAGTGACTTGCCCAGTGACACTCTCGAGTACGATTCGCCGCATTTGTGGAGGACTGAAATCTAAGCTTCTTGATTTCTAATTAAAACAACTTAACAACTGAGGTACTAGGAGCCATCTTGAGATATTATAGGCAAATGAAACGAGGTATTCCTCCAAAAATACAAACAATACAGTGCTATTCTAATAAAGAAGCTTTGCTTGTTTGTTTTTTGTATGGCGTTCAGCAACGTTTTCAACACTATTTCGGTTTTATTGCTACACCCCGTACACACATCTATGCTTTCCCAGAGTTTCGCACAATATTCTCCCCGAGCCACTGGCTGCTTTCCCACATAACAATCGTCGAAACAATAATCAGCGGTAAAGGCAGATTCAGTCCTATCGCTATTGCTATCATGAATCAACGGAAAAAATGCTTAAGCTGAGGGTTCGAACTAGCGACTTCCTTGTTTCAAGCCTTGTACGTCTTCTACTGAGGTATCGGGCTTCAGTAACGGTCAGGCATTTCAGGGGCTGGTCTCCGAGAACAGATTTTGAAACAGATAGCTTTGCAAAAAGCGTCGAAAATAAACTCGATTTACATTTTTTGTCGATGTATGACAAGGCTTAACTTGCATTCAGTGGTGAAATCATCGTGGCTAGGGGGGACACTGGTCGGAGCGGTAATGTTACACTACAGATACCGAAATGCAAATAAAACTTGAGCGCGGATAAAGAACAGGTGTGCAACGAAAATGAAATTTACATGATTGAAAAAGTGACGTTGCAACTTGAAAACGTCTTAACTCTTTACCAAACAATTTAACGACTCTAAGAAAGAAGGCTTTTGAAAATATTTTGGGAAAAGGAGAAAATGCTGGTTACCAGCATTTTCTCCTTTTCCCACAATGTTTTCTATCCCTTTCAGAGACAAACTTCGTGTTTTGAGTCACATTTCAATTTATCTCTGCAACAGCTTTGAATCTGGACCAGTCCATTGGAAAAGAGTTCACACTTAACCACATGACAAAATATTCGACTAGTCCATTTTGAAACAATTTGCAGAGGACAACTAACACGTGGCTAAAATAATGGATTTGTCCTTGAACGGATAAAAAACATTTTGGGAAAAGGAGAAAATGCTGATGACCAGCATTTTCTCCATTTCCCGCAATGTTTTCAGATGCTGTCATCTCATGAGTCAGGGAAAAAAGGGATCGTCTAGTTAAGGGATAACTCTTAACACGCTATGGCCATCATTAAGTTCGTTCGACTACAATGTAAAACAAAGATCGGACCGTACATGTCGCAAAGTCTGACCTGGATCTACAATGTTCGATTTTTCGATACATATTCTGGCTAAAACAATCTTGACTATGCAACATTTCGAGCTTTCCCTCGAATTTTAAACTTTAATTTCACTTACTTTACAAAGGTTAAGCCGCTCTTTCAGTATTCAAACAGCGTGAAGTACCTAAACGTGCGGTAACCTAGTGAAACCAAATCGCCAGGAAAACTTTGTTTGATAATTTCACCGCGATGGTCGACTAAGAAGCTATTGCGGACGACATAGATTAATATCAGACTGCACAGAACGTGCTGTCTGATCTTGGATCTACACCTCCCGCGTTTATATTCCTACAATGTTACCAAAAATGAACTTGTTTGCAATGTACATGTACTTTTTTTTAAATTGTTTCTTTTGACGTCGAAAAAGTCGATCGTATCACTTGGCGGAAAAAGAGTAAAGTTCATACAATACCTGGGTAAGCTTTAATTTAAAGCACTTCAATAACATTACGTGCCTAAAATCTTTCTTTTGATGTCTTCTCCTTTAACAACCCCTTTTTTGTGGTCAAAGCGAAAAATTGGATCAAAGAAGCTATGGCATGTGTTTGTGCATCATTGTGTGTGTTTTTTTGTGGGGGTGTCAGGCCTAAGGGGGTTACATGAGGCAATAGGTGGGTAAGGCCATGGGGGTATATGAAAAGATGCGTGGGTAGGCCTATGGAATACAAGGAAGGTGGCCAACTGTTCCTTTTCCTGGCTTCTCACACCAGTACCGACACAACTTTCTTTACAAAACCACTGACTACTTTTCTCACATGCATCAGGGGTGAGAGGTGAAAAATCGCCGGAAAGAAAGTTTGCCTCGACCGAGTATCGATCTCGCAACCAACAGGTCACGAGTCAGTTACCCGGGCGGGCCATCCTTGGGAGGTCGTGTAAGTCTCTCTCTCTCTCTCTCTCTCTCTCTGTGAGTGTGTATGTGTGTGAGAGAGAGACAGAGAGATGTGTAAACAGACAGATAGAAAGAGAAGAAAGGGGATGACGCGAAAGAAAAGACATAAGAAAAGAATAGAGAAGCGGCACTGACGTTCAAAACAGAATCAGACAGGCGGATAGTTACATACAGACGCACACATTGACAAAGCACTGGATAGGTTAGAAAGTGCATGAAAAGCCAGTTTCCCATACATATTACGCAAGTGCCGTATTCATTTCTCTTCTGAAACTGTCTCATTTTCATGTTTGTATCAAATAGCTGCATGACGTCACAGATCACGAGTCGATAACAACTCTCCTAAATTTTTTGCTGATTCAACAAAAAACTTCTTTCTGGGCTGTGTATTCGCGGTTTTAACCCTTGGCGGACAAGGCGCAAGTTTAGTGTGATTTTAGGACAATGAAGATTACGATCAAACTGCACAGAACGCGCAGTCTTATCTTGAATCTACATTGTCCGATATTTGTCAGTGGTTGAGAAGTTTGTTTTCTGACTATAATAGTCATAAATTATGTAGGATTTAGGTCTTTAATCTTACCAACAGAAAGGTTAGTTATTAACCCCTAAGCTGCTAAGCGCGACTCCCTGACCTTTTGCGGACAGTATAGATCAAGATCAGACTGCAAAGAACGTGCAGTCTGATCTTGGATATACACTGTCCGATAAAGAGAGTTTTGTTTTTCCAAAAAATGAGTATGTAATAACATTACGCGGGTTTTTCACTATCGGGTTAAAAGTTCTATTTAAGTTATTTAGTAAGATAAGGGTTAATAAGTTAGCAGCCGAAGGATTTGAAGGTCAGTATTTTTTATGTCCCACGCCAGGACGTTAAAGTGATCTTTAAAGCACCAAAATACCCAAACAGAAATAAAACCTCAATAATTTAAATTTCAAAGTTGGCAGCGAAGTGGACAGTGTAGTGCAGCCTGATCTTGATCTACACTGGCCGCAACGGCAACTACAGCTGCAACAGTTGAAAGAAATTTGAATAAAAAAGGCAGTGCATGCAATTAGAATTTAATTTATTATAAGTCCACCTTTTTTCCACAGAAAAACATTGCAGCCGCAAGTTTAACTCCACTTTCAACAGTATTTCAGGCGACAGCGCACTTATTCACGAGTTTTCTGTTACTGCGATTCACAACCCGTGGTCGCCGTCATATGATAGAAATAATGCTGAAAGCGGCTGGACACATTCCAAATACTAGTATTCGAAGCAATTCTGTGTACCTATAATGCCATTACACTTTTTTTCTAGATACTTTAAACTTCAAATATTTTCGAATGATCGAATGTTTGAACAACCCGATAGTTCACTGTTTGTGTATATTTAATGATTTCAAAGTTGGTTTCTCCGGAAAGAAAATACCGTATCGGACAGTGTAGATTAAAGATCAGACTGCACCTTTTGTGCAGTCTGATCTTTGATCTACACTGTCCGCAAAACCGCAACGGGGCGCGTTTAGCAGCCTAAGAGTTAATACTATAATGTACAAATACGACTTTTTACACCGACGGCACAGACAAAAAAAAAGTTGTGGGAAAAGTAGCAATCGCTTGTTAAAATCAATTGCTCCCTGTACCATACTATTTTACCCCACTATGGAACATTTATATTTTTCTTCCCTTGAATTAACGTTATTTGTCTTTTGTATTTTGCAGTAGTTGTTGAAAGGTCTTAAAATAGCTCTGAGTAATTAATCTTTTCCTCTTTTTTTTGAATTTTGTGTCATCCTCAAATGATAAAGCCACGCGAGATTTTTTTTATACATGTATATAATCATGGCGGATATGCATCATCGCGGTGAATGAACATGTAATCCCCTAATAATAATGTGATAAATAATTAGTTTACGGTAACCAACATATTCTCCATTCCCCACAACGTTTTCTACTCTTTCATAGATAAATGCCTTTATATGAACCGCATTTTATTTGTCGTCTGCTAATGATTTGAATATAGATGAGTCTAAAATTTCGTTGTCTGATGCAGGGTTAAACGGATCCTTTCGGAGTTTTTCCTTGTAACCGTATATCGATTGTAAAACTGACTTACTCTACTATACAATAGTGACGCATTCTTACAAGGCGGATGTGAACAACCCCACGTGGGCGTCTTTCATTGAAATATTACATGGAATGCACTTTTTGACACCCACGTTTTTTTCATAACCGATCGAAATACAAGTACATTACATTTCCGATCGTTTATAAATGCGGCAATATTCTTGGTCTAATTCTAGATTTAGAAAGTAACGCATTTTCTGATCGGCTAAACCAGTGGTTTTGGCCTATCAAAAATGACTTCACTTGAAATTTAACAAAAGAAATTGTAAAACTAACATTTGAGCCATGCTCTGTAAAAAAGGTGTTTAATACATATATTAAAAAGTATCAACTCATATCACCCTGCACATTCCGTGCACGCTGAGATGAGTCGAAACTTTCTGCTTTTATGTAAATTTTCTGCATGTCCAAGGACCGTTCTAAGTCATGAATCAGTCGGTTGTTGGACAAAACTGATTTTATGGATCCACAATTATGCAACCACTTGCTAGGTATAATAATAATGCATCATGGAGATGCATTAAATTCCCTTTTCCCAGACCATGGCTCATTTAGAATGCAATTCAAAATGGCTACGAGACTTGATGCTGTGTGTACCATTTTAAATGGCTAGCATCAATTTGTGAACAAGGTTTAGGCTAGCTGAGATTCTAGACCGGAACAAAAAAAAAAATCCATGATAAATAACCCTACATTTTTTTTTACAATCAGTTGAGGAATGATTTTAAAACAAGAGGGTCATTAGCGCTAAAGCGCTCACCTGAGCAAATTCATCTACAGCTGATAAAGCTGAAGAGATCCAGGTTTTAATGATGTAAAACACGTGAGTGACCTACTTTTAGACCTGACATGCCTTAATTTCGACTTTGTCCAACACAACATCACGACAAACATTCTGATCAAGTTTCATAAGAATCAGGATGAAAATAAAGCCTCTACAGAGCGCACGAGGTTTTTCTAGAATTTAGCCTAGTGACCTACTTTTTGACACGATGTGACCCAATTTCCAACTAGTCCAAGATATCATGAAGACAGACATTTTGACCTAGATTCATGAGTAACCAACTGAAAATGTGGCCTCTAGAGCGCACACACGGTTTTTCTAGAATATGACCCTGTTACCTACTTTTTGACCCGACTTGACCCAATTTTGAACTTGTCTGAGATATCATAAAGACAAATAATCTGACCTAGTTTCCTGAGTATCAGACTAAAATGTGGCCTCTAGAGTGCACACAAGCTTTTTTTATTTGGCCCAGAGACCTACTCTTTGACCCGACATGACTCTTTTTCGAACTTGTCAGAGATATCATCAAGACAAAATAATCTGACCTAGTTTCATGACAATATCAAGCTAAAAATGTGGCCTCTAGAGTGCACACAAGATTTTCTAAGACTTAGCCCAGTGACCTTCTTTTTGACCTAACGTACACCAATGTCCAACTTGTCCATTATTTTAACATGACGAACATTCTGACCAAGTTTCATAAGTATCTGACTGAAAATGTGATCTCTAGAGAGCACACAAGGTAAAATGTTGACGACCCGGACACCGGACGACGGACACAGCACGATCACAAAAGCTCGCCTTCAGCGCACGTGCTCAGGTGAGCTAAAAAACAAAAAGCTTATTTCCCTCGAACATCGCACACTCATTATATCGTTTAAAGCCCTTAACCAGACAATCCCGAGTTTAAACAACTGGGAAATAGAGAAAATGCCCCATTAGGATTTTCCCCTTTTCCCTCAGTGTTTACTACCCTTTCAAAGACAAATCCCATGAATGATTTCCAAAAGGGTCCATCCTCTCTCTCTCTCTCTCTCTCCCTCTCTCTCTCTCTCTCTCTCTCTCTCTCTCTGTCTGTTTACCACATGTCTCTTTTAACATTACAATGTTGATTTTTGTAATTTTCTTCATTTGATCTTGCCCTATGTTGTTACTTAGGAAAAGGACTCTATAAGCTTTTATTAGCTTTCGTCCCAATCCATCTGTATGCTTATATGTACAATAAAATATGTTTAAACTAAAGACAAATCCCAGTATGCAGCTTATACTTTTTCTTCTGCTAATGTTTTATTACGTACGGACAAGTCTAGAAGTTTGTCGCCTGGTAAAATGTTAAACTCCAACAATTTTAACTTAATATAAGCTATTGTAAACAGGCATGCAAGTGATTACTATGTGAGCCATGCTCTGTGAAAAGGGGACTTAATGCATCAGTTAAAAAGTATCGACCCAGGTCAGCCTGCGCATTCCGCGCAGGCTGACCTGAGCCGAAACTTTTTGCTATGAGTCAATTTTCTGCATAACCAGAGAATCATTCTACGTCATGATTTAGTCGATCGTTACACACAATCGATTTTATGGGATCCACAATTATGTGATGATTTGCTTGGTGTAATGGATCACGGAGATGCATTAAACCCCTTTTTTCAAAAGCATGGCTCAGATACATATTTACAGATGTTGTAGCACAAGCAAGTGCTTCTTTTATTTCTGCTAAAATAATTTTCAAAGACACGTTTCCTTCCTATATTTCTATTTTGTCTTATCGGTACTAACCAGTTGCTGTGTAAGAATAAGCCCAAGCCAGAGATGGGTTTCGCAATATTAGGAATACGTTCGAGACAGGAAAAAGCTCTATCTTAGTCGACTTATCGATGCATATTGACAGTTTGGCATTGAATTCCTATTTATCTTACTTTGTCTGTCTCTCTTGTTGCAAAGGTGTATGGATTTTCTGGACAAGAGAGAGGACTGAGTTGAGTCAGATCTGTGTTAATAGTCACAAGTACCACAGGCCTCTGAAACTCCAATGGTCTATCACGGGATACCGAAATTTTCATTATAGGGCATCTTTACTATAAATAGCACCTCGGCAACTGCCTCTGTATCGCATTGTATCGAACAGTGGCATTCGCCAATGTAGTATTTTTAGTAACGGTATTAATGAAAATTTAATCATTCCGTGATATACAGACGATGCACCAATGAGCTATTTAATCGATCAAGGTAAAGTTTAGTGTTCTGTGATAGACAAATGGACCTTCAAAGGCCTGTGCACATATATACCAGTCATTATGCGGAAAAAACACAAATCTGAATAAAACAGTCCCTAAGTTAAAGTGTCACTTGTCTTAAACAGACACTGTTGTTTGCCCTCCCCTCTTGGTTTGCTACAGTTGCTTTTTACAGTGAAACTTCAAAGTCAAAAAAGGGGCAAAACTATTTCAAATGCTTTAGAGTTACCTGCCCTTCGGATATGGGTTCTCAGTTTGATATTAAAACCTTTTCCAAACAATCCCAAGTTTTAACAACCTCAAAGAACAGGACTTTTGGAAACATTATGGAAAAAAGGAGAAAATGCTGGTAACCAGCATTTTCTTCTTTTCCCTTACTGTTTTCTACCCCTTCGAATAAAAATTTCATAACTGTGCGACGTTAATTTGTCCTCTGTAAGTACTTTTAATTTGGGCCAATCTAAAATTTTGTCGCCGAGTAAAGAGTTAACTACTAGCTTGAATATACACTAAATGTCGTTGGTACCTACAGAGCTATCAGGAAATGTCAACATTTTCACACAAACGACGATGCAGACGATAACAGGGCTATGAAAATACCTCGACATTTTATTGGGGCGGAGTTAAAAATGGTCGATGAGTTAAAAAAGAAAAACTTTACTACACTGCAAAGCAATCATGGTCTTCTTTCTTATTTGACTGTCATTTAGTCGCCAGTTCAAGCTTTTTGGGGACACAGTATGTACAAGATAGTCGTTACATTAAAGATACATCTATACTCCTATACAGCAGGTTTTTGGCACATTTCATCTTTGTTTTATCAAACTATAACCATTCTTGTTTCTTCATACCAAATATTGCCTCTGACGGTTGCACGGTTGAATAGATTACGACTCAGATAGAAAATGCATTTAATTTTTATGGGGGCCATCAAAGAAATCACAGGTGTTGACGTTTCCGGTTTTAAATCGAAGGTTTCCGATATATATATAAATTTAGCCCTTACCATACATATCGGTAATTTATCTTTTTTTACAAAGCTGACTTAATTTTGAACCATTCTACAGTCTATACAAATTGTTACTGCGTCTTTTTCTCTCTGGCTGTAAGGATGTATCTTTCTTTCACTCATATTTCGAAATGTTAGCTAAAAATTCAAGATAAATATCACAGGGTTACAATCACTTATCAATCATAACTTTGCAAAAAATGAAAAAAAAGTTTCATTAGATATCGTGTCCTCAACCTTCCGTATCACTGAGTACAGAGGCACGTTACGGGCTTTTCACCCGTTACCACATAATCCCACTTTTAAACGAATCTGAGAAAAAGAAGCTTTTGAAAACATTGTTGGAAAAGGAGAAAATGCTGGTTACGAGCATTTTCTCCTTTTCCCACAATTTTTTCTTCCTTTTCAAAGACATATCTGATAATCTGATAATCTTGGCCACAAATTAATCGGTCATCTGCAAATACTTTCGTAAGGTATGGGTAAGTCAAAAATTTTGTTGTCAGGTCAAGGGTTAAGTGAAGCGTGTTGGTTTTTCCTTAAAACGAATTTTCGAAATTAAATGAGCAACGCTCGGGAAAAAGGGGCCATAATGCATCTCCGTGATGCATTGTACCAATCAAGCCATCACATAATTATGGATCCGTAATGGCCATTTTTTTTTTTTACAACCGACTGAATCATGAGGTAGAATGGTCCATGAACATATAGAAATTAAACCAAACGCTCGGGAAAAAGGGAGTATAATGCATCTCCGTGATGCATTGTGCCAATCAAGCCATCACATAATTATGGATCCGTAATAGCCATTTTTTTTTTTACAACCGACTGAATCATGAGGTAGAATGGTCCATGAACGTATAGAAATTAAACCAAACGCTCGGGAAAAAGGGGGTATAATGCATCTCCGTGATGCATTGTACCAATCAAGCCATCACATAATTATGGATCCGTAATAGCCATTTTTTTTTTTTACAACCGACTGAATCATGAGGTAGAATGGTCCATGAACATACAGAAATTAAACCAATAGCGAAAAGTTTCGGCCCAGGTTCAAACAGAAATGAAACTAAAAAAGAACATTATGTTCATTACATATCAGTGAATCATTTTATAAATATATTTAACGTTAAATGTTTTATAAAGATTGATTAATAGATTTCCAAGCAAGAATGACAAACGCATCAATAACCATAATGTAGGAAGTTAAAACCGGATGTATGCCTTCTGCGCGACTATGATAAAGTGCGACCACTTTCTACACACGTGGTCTCCTATTAACCCTTTCCCAAACAAGCCCTGGTTTTCACATGTCTGCAGTACAAGTCTTTTGAAAACACTGTGGGAAAAGGAGAAATTGCTCGTAACGAGCAATTTCTCCTTTTCCCACAGTGTTTTCTACCCTTTTTGAGAACTTTCTGCCATTTTCATCAAATCTGAAATTGTCGTCTGCAAACTCTTTCAATTTGGACGAGTCCAAAATTTGTCGTTTGGGAAAAGGTTAAATCTTTCAGTGCCGGATATCGGACCTCTGCCAATAGTTGAAAATGCCAATCCACCCAAACTCATAAATATTTTAATCTTAAAGGCTTGTCTTATCAAGCCAAATGTGTAGTTCCAAGATCAGACTGCACACTGCACGTACTGTGCAGTCTGATCTTAATCTATGGCGTCCGAATGAGCCAATGTGTTCGCCTATGGCGCTGTAAGGGTTAAACCGATTACAAAACAAAGCCGTGTTTTGACGCCTCTGAGATCGGTAGGGAGGGTGGTTACTGAAAACATTGTGGGAAAAGGAGAAAATGCTGATAACCATTTTCTCCTTTTCCAATAATGTTTTCTGCCATTCCAGAAACTATCTGGAGCACGCCGCTCAGTGGTTAGCGTATCTGACTCGTGACCTGGTGGTTGCGAGTTCGATACCCGGTTGTGGCAAACTGTCTTTCCGGCGATTTTTTCGTCTCTCACATCTGATGCACGTGAGAAAAGTAGTCAGTGGAAAGAAAGTTGTGTCAGTACTGGTGCGAGAAAGCCAGGAAACACTGACCGCCCTGATATAATCTGATCTGTTAAAATGGCGTTAAACTCCAATATAAACCAAACCAAACCAAACCAAAGACTATTTGGAATGAGGAAGAACCCAACTGGTAAAGCTTTACAGACTGTATATAGTGTTTGTCTAACTTTGGTGTTGTGCTCTAAGGTACGCAGCACACCTTGTTGTGCTGCTTTCGAAAATCTACACTGTACGATATGTTGAGATATTCTAGCAAAAGAAAAAGCAATAAGTAGCAAGTGCTGAATATTTTTTCTCCGAGGTAAATTATTTTGTAATGTACCGCGTAGATAATTCAATTATTCTAATATTGTTATGTTTGGAATTATATATTATCAGGGCTAAGCTATATATTTATGGACTATAAAATTCAAACGCTTCCTTCCCATAGGAATTTACAGAAAGCCAAAGCAGACTGGGTTGAAACTAATGTTCACACATGGTGGGAGTTATATGATTGCATCACTGGGAAAAGGCAATTAAACTTCCGCCCTACACAAAGATTAAACTGACTGATTACGTGTACTTTCACGTAACTTTTCCCCCTTCCTTGCCTTTTAACTCCTACCTACCACTGCATTCTTTCAAAAGGTGTCCACATCCGCCCTCCTCTCCACTTGACAATCATGCTCATCAATTTCTTTGTGTGGACAAGCCTTTCAGGGAGAGTGGTAAAAGGTTAAAAGCCCAATAGCGGCCGAAAAAATGCAAGGATTAAAATGCATTTAATCCAAATTATATTATTTAAAAATATGGAAAATATTGTTAAGATGACAATCTGTTGTTGTGTGGTTGGTCCCAGTGTTAGTCGCTGGCTGAAAAATGAATTTTAAAATAAGGCAAAAAATAAACAAAAGACAGAGTGAGCTGGCAACTTTTCGCATAGTTTTGAAATTATTTCTCCGTCGGCGACTAGCACTTGGACCTACTGTACAATGAAAAAAAAAAATCATCTTCACAATAATTTCCATACTTTTAACTGGTATGCTTTAAAATTTAATGCATTTTAAGCCGCTTTGTTTACTTTTGGTAGCTATTGTAACTTTAAGATTACTGTGTACAAAAGGCAATAGTCAATATTTTTTGGCTTTTTTCACCAAAAAACACCACGGAAAAATTCCTACATTAAAAATCAGTAAATCTCGATTAAACCCCTCCCCCCTCCCGAAAAAAAAAAAGGCCATGAAATACTGGTTCGAACTATCAGCTGATACAAATAATCGAAATCACAAACTTTTAATACGCGTCAACGGGGTAAAGGAAGAATTCTGCTTACCATTTGTTTTTGGTCTTTATTGGTATATGAATGATTTTCCCACCCAAATGTTGCTATTTCAGAGTTATTTTCGGGGGAAAAATATCTCCTTATCGGACAGTGTAGATCCAAGATCAGACTGCACATTCTGTGCAGTCTGATCTTGATCTACACTGTCCGCAAAAGGTCAGTGAGTCGCGCTAAGCATTTTAAGGGTTAATGCTGTATGATGCCACAAAAAGACGCTTTTAGAACTGCAGCTGCATTATTTACATTAGGCAGATCTGTCCCATCAAATTTCTCGCATTAATCAATTTATACGAATTATCAGGTGTTTGATCGGAATATTTTACTGTTTAACAGTTAACATGAAATGAATGTAAATGATTGTGTAAAAACATCCTCTACGTTTAATCTTTAACTACATCTGTAGTTTTCCAGTCGTATCCGGGTTATAAATCATCTTTCCTAAAAAAAAAATATGCAGAAGTATCTTACATAATCGTAAAAATTTTAAACATATTTTACACAAAATTACGGCATCATAGAGGGACCATCTTAAAAGATTTTTTTTCCTTTTAGTAAATCTGTAAAGCAAATCCGCTAACCATGATTGTTCTGACTGGAACCTAATACTCTAAGTTGCACAAGCGCTTTAAACATGCTTCTTACAGATTTGCTAAAACTGCCAAAATCTCGTTATAATCGCTGCCATACGTATACACACGAGCCATGCTCTGTGAAAAGGGGGCTTAATGCGTCTCCGTAACGCATGATACCAAGCAATTCACTACAGTATTATGCAACCCTTAAATCCATTTCGTATAACAGATTACTGAATCGTGAGGTACACTGGTCCTTTGACATGCAGAAAATTGACCAGACGCAAAATTGTCGGCTCAGGTCAGCCTGCGCGGACTGCGCAGGCTGACCTGGGTCGATACTTTTTGCAGATGCATTAAGCCCCCTTTTTGCAAAGCTTGGTTCATATATATTATCACTGGCGTGCAACACACGAAAAGGGGCCTTCGGACATATGCGTAAAAGTGTGTCGTCCCAGATCAGCCTGTGCAGTCTCTAACTAATCTGAGACGACACTTCTGGTTTTTGTGCGATTTCCTGTTTTACGAAAGTCTACTGTATGAAAAAATCTTATGTAGACGTAAAGTGCCGTCTCGGATTAGCCTGCGCGGACTGCGCAGGCTAATCCGAGACGACACTTTACGCAAATGTCCGAACGTCCCATTTCGCATATTACGGGCCATATACAGTCCTACATGTTGATGTAATACCAGAAGAAAACGCAACAGGCTGGTGCTCTGGCTTTTTAGTCCTGTGGATTAATTAACACCTTATCCTGCTGAATAAGGTAAATGATACCTTCAAGTCAATAGTATAAGCCCGTATGTTGCTATTTCACAGTTACTAGTAATTTTTTTTTTTTGCGGGGGGGGGGGGGGGGATATCTCCTTTATATCTGACATTAAGGATCCAAGATCAGAATGCACGTTCCGTGTAGTCTGATCTTGATTTACACTGTCCGCAAAAGGTCAGTGAGTCGCGCTTGAAAGCCTAAGGGCTAACTACTCATAGACAAATGGAATCACAATCTGTCAAGTACAGATGGCTGTCCTCGAATGCAAGTTTAATTTTTGACGGGTCGCAACTGAGTACAGAGACGATCGCCTAAAACTGAGCTTTCGTGCGCATGTTTAACCCTTTCCCAAACAAGCCCTAGTTTTCACGTGTCTGCAGTACAAGTCTTTTGAAAACACGGTGGGAAATGGAGAAATTGCTTGTAATGAGCAATTTCTCCTTTTCCCACAGTGTTTTCTACCCTTTTGGAGAACTTTCTGTCATTTTCATCAAATTTGAAATTGTCGTCTGCAAACTCTTTCAAATTGGACCAGTCTAAAATTTGTCGTTTGGGAAAGGGTTAAACGCTCGGTATTCTCACGAATCGACGACAAAACTAGAACTTGAACACGCCTATTGCTTGCGTTCGCGATAATCCTTCATTTCAAATCAAAATAATTCAATTTAAACGCTAAACATATAAACAAGAGGGCCATGATGGCCCTGTATCGCTCCACTGGCTTATAAATATAAACCACGAAGAAAAGTCTTCACTATATAAGCCCTTATAAAACTTTGACCTCATGGCTACAGTCTGACTAAATGGGGAATATTGTATTAGAAGAATAACATGCCAAATGTGGGAGTTCTTGGCCTTATGGCTGGTAACAAGATGGTTTCTGAACTTTTCACTCCATAAACCCATGTAAAACTTGTGATCCCTGGTGCAGGGCCAAACTTGATCCTAGAGCTGTAACTTGGGCCCTCTTTGTAACTGTCCACTAAATAATGCTATAATTATATGCAAAATTTGGTAGCCTAAGCCTTATGGCTATGTACACCAAGATTTAAAAGTTTTCCCTATGTAAGCCTATGTAAATCTTGTGAACCCCCCCCCCTCCAAGTATGAGGCCAAATTGACCCCAGGACTATACTTTGGACACTTTTGGTAGACTCCAACTAGATCAAGCTAAATGCCAAATTTGGTAGCTCTAGGCCTTATGGTTTCAGACAAGAAGATATTTAAAGTTTTCTCTATATAAGCCTATGTATAAAACTTGTGACCCCTGGGGAAGAGCCAATTTTGACCCCAGGGCTATAATTTCAAGAAACATGATAGAGGTCTACTACATAAAGCTACATGCCAAATTTGGTAGCCCTATGCCTTATAGTTTCAGACAAGAAGATTTTTAAAGTTTTCTCTATATAAGCCTATGTAAAACTTGTGACCCCTGGGGAAGAGCCAATTTTGACCCCAGGGCTATAATTTCAAGAGACATGATAGAGGTCTACTACATAAAGCTACATGCCAAATTTGGTAGCCCTATGCCTTATGGTTTCAGACAAGAAGATTTTTAAAGTTTTCTCTATATAAGCCTATGTAAAACTTGTGACCCCTGGGGCAGAGCCAATTTTGACCCCAGGGCTATAATTTGAAGAAACTTTATAGAGGCCTACTACATAAAGCTACATGCCAAATTTGGTAGCCCTATGCCTTATGGTTTCAGACAAGAAGATTTTTAAAGATTTCCAATATTTTTCAGTTTTGTTGCCATGGCAACCAGAGTTTTTGAAGGAATCAAATTCTTTCAAGAAATTCTGAAGAGGACCATGTCAGGATCATTTCTGTGAAGTTTCGTGAAAATCGGATGGGTAGTTTCAGAGAAGAAGATGTTTGAAATAAAAGTTAACGCACGGACGGACGGACGGACGGACGACCGGACGGACGGACGGACGCACGACGGACACCGGGCCATGACATAAGCCCGCTGGCCTTCGGCCAGTGGAGCTAAAAACCCCAAAAAGTTTAATCAGTCTTTTAATCGAGTTATTTATGTTTCCCGAAACAGACACAAAATAACTGCAAAACACGATAAACACTGCAGTATTTCGTTAGATTTTTTTTTTCGAGATTTACATGTTATAAACGACTTTTAAAAGCGCTCTAGGTAACGAAACGTTTGATAATTTGCCCTTAGTCATATCTGTCACCTAATATTAATTGCATTTTGCTGCAATACCGATTAAACCGGTGAAACAGTCAGTCGCATTTCGCACGGAAGATTCACGATGGACTTGAGACGTTACGGTGCAATGTAAGCGTATAATTATGAAAAGTAGCATCGTAAATATCTCATTATTGAGACTTACCTTTCCTTGTTCAATCAAAGGATTAACATGTACTTAATGTAACGAAAAGCTAATTTTTCGGCCCTCCATATTAATCCTAATCCTGCTAAATAAATGAAATAAAAATTTCAAGCCGATAGTAAAAACTCAAATGTTGCTATTTCAAAGTTTTTTTTTGTGGGAAAAATATATCCTTATCAGAGATCAGACTGCACGTTCTGTGCAGTCTGATCTTGATCTACACTGTCCGCAAAAGGTCAGTGAGTCGCGCTTAGCAGCTAATGCTATATACTGCCACAAATAGCCGCTTTTTACGACTTTGAGACCTTTGAATTTCCTTTTGTATAACCTCTATGCTTCTGTACATGTCTATGCACTGTGCGGATAATACAAAAAGAGCAATGCATGCGGTGCAGTGGCATTTGGAAAGGACCAATGCTCTGGCAAAAGAGGGATTAAAGCATCTCCGTGATGCATCATACCAAGCAAGACATCACATAATTAGGGATTCATAAAATTTATTATGTCTCACAACCGACTCTATCATGAGGTGCACTGGTTCTTTGTCATACAGGAAATTCACCAATAGCCAAAAGTTCCGGCCCAGGTCAGCCTGCGCGGACTGCGAAGGCTGACCTGGTCGATGCTTTTCGCAGATGCATTAAGCCCCCTTTGTAAATTTAAAATTGTAAGTTTAAACAAGAGGGCCATGATGGCCCTGGGTAGCTCACCTTAGTAGAGTGCCTTAAAGGTTTTTCTTTAATTTGACCGTGTGACCTAGTTTTTGACCGCAGGTGA
The DNA here is from genome assembly GCA_945859785.2 of Tridacna gigas. NCBI lineage: Eukaryota > Metazoa > Mollusca > Bivalvia > Cardiida > Cardiidae > Tridacna > Tridacna gigas. The sequence goes on from OX244029.2 coordinate 38,947,064, forward strand.
CCCAATTTCAAACTCATATTTCATGAAGACAAACATTCTGACCAATTTTCAAGTCAATTGAGCAAAAAATGTGGCCTCAAGTGCCCTAAAGATATTTCTTTAATTTGACCTAGTGACCTAGATTATGACCCCAGGTGACCCAAATTTGAACTGGTCTTTGACTATATCAAAAGAAACATTTTAACCAGTTTTCAAATCAAATGAATAATAAATGTGGCCTCTAGAGTGCCCACTAGCTATTTCTTTAATTTGACCAAGTGAACTAGTTTATGACCCCAGTTGACCCAAATTCAGACTCATGTGAGATTTTACAAAGACAAATATTCTGACCAATTTTCAAGGCAATTAAGCAAATAATGTGGCCTCTAGAGTGCCCACAAAATATTTCTTTATTTTGACCTAGTGACCTAGTTTATGGCTCCAGGTGACCTAAATCCAAACTCATCTGGTATTTCATCAAGACAAACATTCTGGCCAAATTTCAGGTCATTTGAGCAATAATGTGGCCTCCAGAGTGCAAACAAGGTATTTCTTCAATTTGACCCAGTGAACTAGTTTATGACCCAAGGTGACCCAAATTAATCTTATGTCAGACTTTATAAAGACAAACTTTCTAACTAATTTTCAAGGCAATTGAGCAAATAATGTGGCCTCGAGAGTGCCAACAAGGTATTTCTTTAATTTGACCTAGTGACCTAGTTTATGACCCAAGATGACCCAATTTTGAACTCAATGAACTTGTTGTGCTTAGATGGGCAAACAAACTTAGAAGAGAATCACTACATACCAAATATCAAAGCACTACGCCTTCCAGTTTTAAAGTTTTCCTTCTTTGTTCCTATGTTAGAACTTGTGACCCCCGGGGCTGGGCCAGTTTTGACCCAGGGGCATCATATGAACAAACTTGGTAGAGATCCACTAGGAATGCTACATACCAAATATCAAAGCACTACGCCTTCCAGTTTTAAAGAAGAATTTTAAAGTTTTCCTTCTTTGTTCCTATGTTCGAACTTGTGACCCCCGGGGCTGGGCCAGTTTTGACCCAGGGGCATCATATGAACAAACTTGGTAGAGATCCACTAGGAAATGCTACATACCAAATATAAAAGCACTACGCCTTCCAGTTTTAAAGAAGAATTTTAAAGTTTTCCTTCTTTGTTCCTATGTTCGAACTTGTGACCCCCGGGGCTGGGCCAGTTTTGACCCAGGGGCATCATATGAACAAACTTGGTAGAGATCCACTAGGAAATGCTACATACCAAATATAAAAGCACTACGCCTTCCAGTTTTAAAGAAGAATTTTAAAGTTTTCCTTCTTTGTTCCTATGTTCGAACTTGTGACCCCCGGGGCTGGGCCAGTTTTGACCCAGGGGCATCATATGAACAAACTTGGTAGAGATCCACTAGGAAATGCTACATACCAAATATAGAAGCTCTACACCTTCCCGTTTAAGAGAAGAAGAAATTTAAAGTTTTCCTTCTTTGTTCCTATCTTCGAACTTGTGACCCCCTGGGCGGGGCCAGTTTTGACCCAGGGGCATCATATGAACAAACTTGGTAGAGGTCCACTCTGAGATGCAACATACCAAATATCAAAGCTCCACACCTTTCGATTTCAGAAAAGAAGAATTTTAAAGTTTTCCTTCTTTGTTCCTATGTTCGAACTTGTGACCCCAGGGGCTGGGCCAGTTTTGACCCAAGCAGCATCCTTGGAACAAACTTGGTAGAAGTCCACTAGGAGATGCTACATACCAAATATCAAAGCTCTATGCCTTCCCATTTAAGAGAAAAAAAAATTAAAGTTTTCCTTCTTTGTTCCTATGTTTGAACTTGTGACCCCCGGGGCAGGGCCAATTTTGACCCCAAGGGCATCATATGAACAAACTTAGTAGAGGTCTAGTAGGCGATGCTACATACCAAATATCAAAGCACTACGCCTTCCAGTTTCAGAGAAGATGATTCTTAAAATTTTCCTTCTCTGTTCCTATGTTCGAACTTGTGACCCCCGGGGCTGGGCCAACTTCTGCCTGAAGGGCATCATATGCACAAACTTAGTAGAGATCCACCAGAAGATGCTACATACCAAATATCAAAGGTCCATGCCTTCCTGTTTCAGAGAAGAAGATTTTTAAAGTTTTCCTTCTTTGTTCCTATGTTGGAAATTGTGACCCCCGGGGCGGGGCCAGTTTTGACCCCAGGGGCATCATATGAACAAACTTGGTAGAGGTCCACTAGGCAATGCTACATACCAAATATCAAAGCTCTACGCTTTCCAGTTTCAGAGAAGATGATTTTTAAAGTTTTCCCTCTTTGTTCCTATGTTCGAACTTGTGACCCCCGGGGCTGGGCCAGTTTTGACCCCATGGGTATCATATGAACTAATTTGGTAGAGGTCCACTAAGAGATGCTTCATGCCATATATCAAAGCTCTATGCCTTCTAGTTTTGGAGAAGATGATTTTTCTTCTTTGTTCCTATGTTGGAAATTGTGACCCCTGGGGCGGGGCCAGTTTTGACCCCGGGGGCATCATATGAACAAACTTGGTAGAGGTCCACTAGGCAATGCTACATACCAAATATCAAAGCTCTACGCTTTCTAGTTTCAGAGAAGATGATTTTTAAAGTTTCCCCTCTTTGTTCCTATGTTCGTACTTGTGACCCCCGGGGCAGGGCCAGTTTTGACCCCAAGGGCATCATATGAACAAATTTGGTAGAGGTCCACTAGGAGATGCTTCATGCCAAATATCAAAGCTCTATGCCTTCTAGTTTTAGAGAAGATGATTTTTAAAGTTTCCCCTCTTTGTTCCTATGTTGGAAATTGTGACCCCCGGGGCGGGGCCAGCTTTGACCCCAGGGGCATCATATGAACAAACTTGGTAGAGGTCCACTAGGAGATGCTACATGCCAAATATCAAAGCTCTACGCCTTCAAGTTTTAGAGAAGAAGATTTTTAAAGTTTTCCTTCTTTATGACTATGCTCAAACTTGTGACCCCCGGGGCGGGGCCAGTTTTGACCTCAGGGGCATCAAATGAACAAACTTGGTAGACATCTACTAGGAGATGCTACATACCAAATATCAAAGCTCTGCGCCTTCTAGTTTCAGAGAAGAAGATTTTCAAAGATTTTGTTTTGTTTTTTTTCCTTTTTGTTGCCATGGCAACCAGAGTTGTGGGTGGAATTCAATTCTTTGAACAATTTTGGTAGAGCTTCACCCAAGGAACATCCCTGCCAAGTTTCATCAAGATTGGCCCAGTGGTTTAGGAGAAGAAGATGTTTAAAGAAATTGTTGACGGACGACGGACGACGGACGCCGGACATAGGGCGATCACAATAGCTCACCTTTAGCACGTTGTGCTAAGGTGAGCTAAAAATGGCATAACTGTGTCAAAAATATTTTGATGGTACCTGTCCCTGTTTTATGGGTTCCCTGTCTGACAACCGGAATCCAACTTTGAAGTAAATATCTTCAGTAATGACAGAGATATTACAAACTGTTAGTCTTTGCAAGACGACGACGCAGACGACAGGGTTATGACGATACCTCGACATGTTCTTCGAAAACAGTCGAGCTAAAAATAGAACTAAAAAAACAAACAATTAATGACCTCATGAAGTATTACATCACCGTATTAGTAGACAAAATTTAACTTGCCCTTCATTTACTTTCGTAACGATTATCGGCTAATAATAGCGTACGGAGATAAACAAATATGCACCGAGGGCACGGCCAACCTTGTCTCATAATAACCTGACTTCGTATGCACTTTGTTGACATTTCCTCATAGATCAATTATGGGTTTTACAGGAAAAAAAGCGCTAAATGGGTGTGGAGGATATCTGATTGTGTGACACGTGACCCGTCGAGTCCTCAACTCTTTACCAGACAAAACATTTAGACTTATCTAAACTGAAAGCATTTGCAGACGACAAATCAAATGTGGCTAAAGAAATGGAATTCATCTTTTTGTCTTCGAAAGGGTTGGAAACAATGTCGGAAAAGAAATAAAAATGCTGGTTTTTTAGTGTTTTCACCTTTTCCCATAATTTTTTCACAATGGCTTTTTCAATAGTCAGTAAACCACGGGGTTTTTTGATAAAGGGTAAACACTAGTTCGGATACTTTTGCGGGTCGCATGGATCCAAGATCAGACTGCTCTGAACGTGGTGTCTGATCCTGTGTCTACACTTTCCGAAATTTAACGTGTAATTTTGAGGACAACCTCATTCGGTTAGTACTTTGACAATGGAAGATTGTGTTTTATGGCTCGTCAAAAGTCGAGGTCATTTAGCCCACGAGAAATTGTGAACTTTAACCCTTTTCCCAAGCAATCCCTTGGTGTTACTACCCTAGGGTAGATAGCTTTTGAAAATATTGTTGGAAAAGGAGAAAATGCTGGTAACCAGCATTTTCTCCTTTTCCCACAATGTTTTCTACCATAAAGAAATCAAATGCCATCTACTAAGCCACATTTTATTTGTCATCTGCTCTTAATGACGAGTCTAATATTTTGTCTTTTGGCAGAGTTAACTGTTTATCTAAAATCTTGCGTCACACAAAACGCAAACATGGCGTTCACTTCTGTTCAAAACAAAAATAGTCAAATATACCATAATGACGTTAGGATTGTCGATTGCAAACAGGGTTCAAATTTCAGATGTACTTAAAAATGCCTGTCGCATGTACAGATTATGATCTAACCCTTTCTACCTACCAAATCCACATTTTTACGACCCTAATGCTGCGTTCACATAAGCAATGATGCCCACGATTTGAGTGAAGCCTGGTGAGCGGGTGGGGTGATGGGATTGAATCGTGTTGATCTTGAAGGAACTTGGTGCAGCATAGAGAAGAAGGCATTTGAACAACAACAACAACAACAAAAAAAAAAAACATTACTTGATAAAAAAGGACAAAATGTTGGATAGTAGAGTTTTCTTATTTTTAAACAAAATTTTCTTCCTTTTTAAATGAAAAAAAAAAAAAAAAAATCTACAATAACACCGATGAATTTCATTTAAAATTTTCAATCAACGTTTCGGCTTACGCCTTCTTGAAGTTCCATTTTTTTCTACCTTGTCAAAGAAAGACTCCGTCGTATCAGCCACAGTTTATTTGTCGTCTGCAAAATAATAGTAATATTGGACAAGAAAAGTTTTCAAAATGTAAAATGGACGCAAATATCGTCTCACAAGACTCACAAAAATTGATCATGTAGGTCAAAGATTAGGCTTTACGTTAGAAGCAATCGGATTTTGTTCGCTTACTTGTCACACTCACGTTAAACTTTGAAACGAGCAAATACTGCCGTAATTGGTTAACAGTCTGTAATCATACGCCCTCATTTCTAACACATTGCTGATTCAGATTTCTTTGCGATAATAAGTGTCAAAATTGGTGATCGAGACAAGGATGCGTTTTCTATCAGCTTTAGATTCAAAATAAGATCATTATTTGCGAGTTCCTATGGTCCTGTTTTTCGTCCGTAATGTGTCAGTCAAAGAAGCGAATAGGCTTCATGTATATTTCAGTGGGCATGTAGGCTTTTTTTTTGCGGATAAACTATCACACACAAAAGAAGAAAAATCCGAATAATCACTGAAATACGGTCCCAAATATAGTATGATGAAGTATGATGACGTAACTCTTGCACGGAAACGTACGTATTGATTTGCGATTTGATTGGTCTAAACCTACGCTATGATATTTATCCGCCATTCATAAAAACGAAGTAATTAGCCACTACACCATTGTCTGTTTTATTTTGTTTACAAATGTACGAATAAAATGTCAATAACTGCAAAATTTTGTCGTTGAAAGTTGTAGGTACATGTATATAATAAAAATTAAAAGGAATATTATGTTGTAGTAACTTTCCTGATGCTTGTATTTACTTCTCGCTGCGTAAGAAAATTTTGACATCTCGCTCGACCCTTGGTCTCGCGCGATATCAAATTTTCTCACACTGCTCGAATTAAATACAAGCACCAGGAAAGTTACTACAACATAATATTCCTTTTAATTATTATTATATATATTTTCCGTATCTCAAAGTCATGTCCGACACTGTATATAAGCCATCGAAAGAGTTCGAGTTTTTACGTTATAATTTAACGCTGAATGACGTAAAAGCATTCTAAAGCATGTCGAAAAATGACGTCTGCAGGTGGTTCTGTGTTTGGGACAACCAGGAAGTTACGTGAAGACGTTATAGCGCACAATATTCAACGAGGCGATGTCGTAATGAAGAAAGCAGGTACAGAGATTGATGAAAAAGCATGAGAACCGTTTGCTGGCTCCAAGCATGTCGTAAATAATACATCTTCCTTGCCATAAAATGTCTACCTAATTACAGATATAACATCTTAATGTACGCTTTTAATTAACTCCTCAACGTTGTGGAAAAACAACATGCAATGGCGCTCCCTAGTTTAGACTGAATGGAAAATGATTGAAATTATTTATATGAGGCGTGCTCTGGCAAAAGCGGGCTTAATGCATCTTCGTGATGCATTACACCTATCAAGCCACCGCATAATCATGGATCCACAATAGCCTCTTTTTTAACAACCCAGTAAACCATGAGGTAGGCTGGTCCTTTGACATACAGAAAATTGACCAATAGCGGAAAGTTTCGGCACAGGTCAGCCTGCGCGGACTGCGCAGGCTGACATGGGTCGAAACTTTTCGCAGATACATTAAGCCCCCTTTTCACAGAGCATGACTCATATATAAAAGTACAACATGAGGATATTTATCTCTAAATAAATCAAATCATTCACGACATCTGACCCTGACCTTCCAAAAACTAAAGTTCAAAGTGCCTCCTCATATCAAACAGCGAAAATAAAAGGTTGGGCTGCGAATTCCATGCCGTCTGATCCCAGTCTAAATTAGCTAAAAGCACGTGAAATCAGCCATTTTAGACTGAGATCAGCCTGTACGGTTAACTCGTTCGCTGTCAACCAATTAAATCTGACTTTTTTCCAGGTGTTATCTGCAACTTGAACATGAATTTGTTAGTAGATCAGGTTGCAAATGTTAAAGATCAATATCAGACTGCAAGTTCTGTCGGTCTGATCTTGATCTACACTCTCAATAAAAAGTTGTTAAAGTCTCCATTTGCAGCGAAAGAGTTAATAGCATTAGTAAGCATAAATTCAAATAAAATTTCACACATTACTGAACTTGAAAATTAAAACTTCACGTTGCACTGCAACATTAATGAGCCATGCTCTGGCAAAAGGGGGCTTCATGCGTTTCGTGTTGCAAGATACCAAGCAAGTCATCACAGTATTATACACTCCTAAAATCCGTTTTCTAACAACCGACTGAATCATGAGGTACACTGGTCCTTTGACATGTAGAAAATTGACAAACGCAAAAAGTTTCGGCCCAGGTCAGCCTGCGCGGACTGCGCAGGCTGACCTTGGTAGATACTTTTTGCAAGTGCATTAAAGCCCCATTTTCACGGAGTATGGCTCATTTACATTTATGATTCATTCAGTGATATATTTTGATTTCTTGATTTCAGAAAAATTATATTCTAAAAAAAGCTGCCTAATTCATATGCGTGAAATTTTTTATGTAAATGAATACAACATTTTTGATAAGGTTGCGATTTTATTCTACCAGCGCAATATATTTATGGGCTGTGCTCTGGGATAAACGGGAATAAATGCACTTCCGTGATCCATTAGATCGAGCAAGTCATAACGAACTTACGGATCGATAAAATAAATTTTGTCCAACAACCGGCTAACTCCTGAGGTAGACATTTTACCAATAGCAAGGAATTTTGACCGACGCCCAAGGCTGACCCGGGTCGATAGTTTTTTTTTTTTGTGCAGATGCATTAAACTCCCTTTTCACAGAGCATAGCTCATGCAACCCCGGCCTCTTTCCGACGGCTGAAAATACAATCCAATGAATTTTAAAAAGAAAAATGTCTTACAGGCTTGAATAAACAAAAGGACGGTACAGATTCGAGATCAGACTGCACGTTCTGTGTAGTATGATTTTGATCTGTATCGTCCATAAAAGCTTCTGTTTTCATCTGTGAAGCTATAATGGTTACAAGGCAGGCACAGGGCATACGTTTCTATAAACCATTAGGCTGCTTAGCGCGGCTTAGGGACCTTTTCCAGACAGTGTAGATCAAGATCAGACTGCACAGAACATGCAGTCTGATCTTGGATCTACACTGTCCGATAAGAAAATATTTTTCCCCATGATGAATTCATTTGAAACAGCAAAACTTTATTTTTATACTGTCTGCTTGAAAGTTTCATTTAACGTATTTAGCAGGTTAAGGGTTAATAATTGCGCAGTAACATGTTAAACTAACTTGGGCCATGCTCTGTGAAGAGGGGGGCTTAATGCATCTGCGAAAAGTATCGACCCAGGTCAGCCTGCGCAGTCCGCGCAGGCTGACCTAGGCCGAAACTTTTCGCTATTGGTCAATTTTGTGTATGTCAAAGAACCAGTCTACCTTATGATACAGTCGGTTTTTAGATATAATGGATTTCATTGGTCCCTAACTATGTGATGACTTGTTTGGAATCATGGATCACGGAGATGCATTAAGTCCCCTTTTGACAGAGTACGGCTCATTTCATTTTTTTTGTTGTGAATGCACCTGTTGAACGTATTAGGTAATATGTTAACGCCTCTTTCGACAATATTTAAAGAAAAAAAAAAGACCTTATTCAATGAGTCGAGACTGTATTTCAGTCATTACCGAACTACAAAATTTTAGACTTGTCCAATTGAAACTATTCGGAGATGAAACTTGTGCCTCCAAAGAAGGAATAAGTCTTCGAAAGGGGTGGCACACATTATGGGAAATGGAGGAAATGTTGGTTACCAATAAGCCAGCTAATTTCCAAAGCTTTCTTCCTCAGGGTTGTTATAAAACGGAATTATTTGGTAAAAGGTTGGAGATAAAAGGGACTGGGGCCTCGTCTTCGCTCGGGGTATCTTTTTAAGTATTGATACAGCACGAATACAAAACAAAATAGAGCACCTATCTCGTTTGTGTGACATCTTCGAATGTTGCAGTTATATGTTGACCAATTTAAAGGGGGCTATTCAATTTTTTTCTTAAAATAGTCATACCAAACTTCAAAATTGTTTTATCACTGAATTAGTACGGCAATAGCTTGCAACCCTGGTACCCCAGGAACAGAAGTGCAAGGAAAATATTAATTAGGGTGTTTCCTTATAATGATAAGTAGCTTCTTACAGTATTTTTTAGATTTCGAGACAGAATTTCGCAAAGGCTTCAGAGAATGTCACTTGATCATTAAGAGGCGTCGATTAGATGATAACGTATCCAAAATAGTACGATGACTCCATAATTATCTGGGTCTGTATGCACCAACCACTCTTAAGAACACTCTAGGTCTAATTATAGGTTTTGAAAGTAACACAACTTCTGATTGGCTAAACCATTTGGTTTAGCCAATCAGAAGTTGTGTTACTTTCAAATTAAAAAAAAAACAAAGTAGAAAAAAACCGAGAGTAAGACGAACAATGTTCTTGAGAATGGTTGGTGAATACGGACCCTGGTCTCATAAAACAAGAGGCCCAGTGGCCCTGAAGCGCTCACCTGAGTAAAGTCATCTACAATTGATAAAGCTGAAGAGATCCTGGTTTTAATAATGTAAAACACATGAGTGTAAGTGACCTACTTTTTGAACCAATGTGACCAAATCCCAAACCTGTCCAAGATATCATTAAAACAAACATTCTGACCAAGTTTCATGACTGAAAATGTGGCCTCTACGGTGCACATAAGGTTTTTCTAAGATTTGGTCCAGTGACCTACTTTTTGACCATATGTGACTCACTTTGAAACTAATCCATGATATCATGAAGGCAAACTTTCTGACAAAGTTTCATGAGAATCAGGCTGAAAATGTGGTCTCTAGAGTGCACACAAGGTTTATCTAAGATTTGGCCATATGACCTACTTTTGCCCTGACATGATCCACTTTCAAACTTGTCTAAGATATCAACAAGATAAACATTCTGATCAATCTTTGTCTGTATAAGGCTGAAAATGTGGCCTCTAGAGTGCACACAAGGTTTTTCTAAGATTTAACCCAGTGACTTACTTTTTGACCGGACATGACCCAATTTCGAACTTGTCCTAGATATTATCAAGCCAAACATTTTACCCAACTTTACGAGTTTCAGGCTGAAAATGTGGCCTCCAGAGTGCACACAAGGTTTTTTCTAAAATTTAGCCCAGTGACCTACTTTTTGACCCGACATGACACAATTTCAAACTTGTCTTAAATATCATCAAGACAAACATTCTGACCAAATTTCAAGTTTCAGGCTGAAAATGTGGCCTCTAGAGTGCACACAAGGTTTTTCTGAGATTTGGCCCCGGGACCTACTTTTTCACCCGACATGACCCAATTTCGAACTTGTCCAATATATTACTGACCTACTTTTTAACCCGACATGACCCAATTTCGACCATGTCCAAGATATTATCAAGACAAACATTCTGACCAAGTTTCATGAGTATATGATTGAAAATGTAGCCTCTAGAGTGCACACAAGGTAATTATTGACGCCTGGACGACGCACGACGCACACAACACGATCACAAAAGCTCACCTTGAGCACTTCGTGCTCAGGTGAGATAAAAAGACGGAGTTTCTGATTGCAAAACGACTTATCCGTTCTTATAACGTCATAATATTGCATTTTCTCACAGTGTTTCCAAAAGGTGTCTTCCCGAAGATCCTTAAAGCACGGGATCATTTAGTGCATGTATTTACATGTATTTCCTTTTCGTACTCCAAATACACTGTAGGTGCATTCAGTCATTTCTGTGTTGGTTAAAAGCCTAAGTATTAAACATTTAAAAGTGTCATGTGACTCACAATTGATTTCTCGTACCTTGGAACGCTGCCTGAAATAACTCGGTTTCTAATACCAAACGAAAGTCCGAATGCCCATGAGTATTGATTGATTTTGTCCTTTTTTTTCAATATTTTTAAAGGCATCTTTTGAAAAAGAAAACAAGGGCAAAACATCTACAGGAATTAATCTGATTTTCTGCAGCGATGTCTAGTGTCCGCCTGTGAAATCTGTGAATCATTGATTGACCAATCGATTGATTAGTTAATTGATTATTGATTGGATAGTGTTTAAACATTATTTCCATTACATTACGGAGTTAGCTTGCTTATTTATGTGTGTCCTGGTTTCATAAGTTTAAGGCAATGGCCCCGAAGTGTCTTGCCCATGGATATTCCCGTGTAAAGCCAAGAACCTCGACTGGGGATCGAACCGAGGGCTTCACGGTTTCGAATCTTACATCTTTTCCACTAAGTCATGCTGGACGTCTGATTCAAAAGAGTACCCACGACATGGGTTTTGTCGAAGCATTTTTTTTTTTTTAAATTTTCAGCACAGAAGCAATGCTCACCCACTCTTCTGGAGTCCCACATAATTGCGTGTGCACAAACAATTAACAAAATACTTGGTCATCATTACAAAGTATACTAGTATATTCCTTACAATGGACTGCTTGTACAATATTGAACTGATTGAAATCTACACCAAAATCTAACTCTACTCTTTACCAAACGACAAAAATGTAGACTTGTCCAAATTGAAAGCATTTGCAGACGACAATTTAAATGTGGCTCAAATGATTGAATTTGTCTTTGATGGGGTAGAAAACAAAGTGGGAAAAGGAGAAAATGCTGGTTACCAGCATTTTCTCCTTTTCCAACAATGTTTTCAAAACACCTTTCCTAGGGTAGTTAAAAATTAGGATTGTGTGGTAAAGGGTTCACCGATTTTTTTTCAAAGACATTCTTTAAGTTTTTGGCTTCTATGCCCGACTAAATACACTTTTGCGGACAATGTAGATTCAAGATCAGACTGCACAAAACGTGCACTCTGATCTTGGGAATACAATGTCCGAAACGACGAGATTTTTTTTCCTGGTGGAAAGAGTTTTTAAGTGGCAACGTTTGGGTTCTTAGGATTGGTGTGATGTTTTTTTTTTTGTGGCATTTGTCGAGTATACTGCCACTATGAGTTCAATACGGACATTTTGAAAATCATGTATCGTGGTTTGTGCAAAACCGAAGGAAGTAAACCCAATTAAAATCAAATTTTCTCAGACAAATGAGTTTTTCGATTGCACTCATATATAAAATTGAAAATGGTGTATTAGAATAAATTGGATTTTGCCACTGATTGTGGAAAAACTTCTTTTTTTTTTTTAATTAAAAATAGCTTTGCCCATTATGGCCTTCTGTTGGCGCAATGATACACATAATCTTTGTCTCCATTCTTGTTCGTCCCAAAACCATTTCGTCACTGGACTTGTTCGTCCGAGCTTATTCGACTCACATGATTGCACGCTACTCTATTGGAATCTGCATGACTTAGGTTGTCTTTCAAGTGAATATTTGGAAACTATTTCTACTGTTTGTTTTTCAAATTATTAATTCCACACAATGGCTCCCTTGACAAATGCCACACCAATGCTTTCAACGCTTTGATTATTTAACTTATCCAGCAGTTTAAGGATTAGAATATATATCTACAAAGACGAAATTCGGAATGAAAATTATACAAAGCGCAAAAAGTCCCGCATCCTCTATGTTTTTAACCGGGTTTGATTTTCTGACGTGAATAGTATACAACGGGTAGAAATTAGAATCCGGCTGCTGCATACACCCACACACCAGTCTTTTACCTATGAACTGAACTGAACTGAACTGGGGTATCCCTTGACCTCATGGTTAGTAGGAATTTTTTGCTTAGTTATTGCTTCCAAATTTACGAAAAACGAGAAGCTTTTAAGTTCGGTTAAAACTGGGAACTGAATGTCGAAATAAAACGTGCGACAGGTTGAAAGTGACCTGCAAAGAATGGGCAATACAGTCAGTCAGTATTGCGAACTTCCGCCCAGGGCTTGCAGAACAGCTTGCAGTCTTCGTCTCATACCTCTCAGAAGAGGGTGAAACAGCTCGATCAGTTGCCACTGCCATGAGGTCAAGGGATACCTCAGTTCACTCCATTTCAGTGTCAACAGACTGGTTTGTGGGTATATGTAGCAGTCAGATTCTAATTCCCAAACCATTTCATATCATTCGCGCCACAAAATCAAACCCCGTAAAAACTCAGGGGGTGCAGCACTATTTTTACTATGTATATTTCTATTTACTTTGTATAAATTTACGCCATTATCAAATTCAGTAAGAGTTCAAAACGTACAAAATAATTCCAGTGTTTGTTATATTTATTTCGTAGTATTTTCTCCGAGTACAGTGTCGCAAGGGAAAACAGAAAAGTGTCCCTGCAATTCTGATTGCTCATGCTCACAACGTTCTGTGTAGTCTGATCGTGATCTTTCCGAAAAAAAAAACATACACACACAAAAGGTTTTTGTCATCAACAAAGAATTAACGACCGTACTTACATTGGCCAATTTTACAAAATTATCTCCCATTCAGACCTATTTTCGATCATTAGTCTGAAAAATCCCCCCCCCCCCTAAAAAAAAAAAAACCGTTCAGCACCATAGGCCAAAAAAAAAAGTCTTTTTTTGGCGGAGGGTATAAATCCAAGATCAGACTGCACAAAACGTGCAATTTGATCTTGGATTTATACTGTCCGCTTTTAAAGTCATGTTTAAAAAGATAAAAATCTTTGTGAGTTTCATTGGAATTATGGAATTTTCAGGCGTCGAAAGCTGTCGAGTTTATACTTATGGCGCTTAAGGGTTAAAAGTGTAGGTTTGTATACTGTAGTATACAAAAGGACTCAAGGTCCTGGAAAGCGGATTTGCGGAGTGGCATAAAGCTGTAACATGTTGTAATAAAAAAAAATAAAATCAAGAAACAAATGTGCAGTCATTTTAAAACTGGAGTTAGCAAGGGCAGGGAAAGTCTAAATTGTCACAGTCTGAACTGTTATTCTATCAGTGTTTAAGGAATGGTAATTTGATCAGTCAATCTTACGCAGTTTTTGCTGGTATTAGATTTCGGACTGTAGGTTCGGTAGTGACAAAAAATCGAGGTTGAGGTGTATTCGTTTAAGTAGAATGGGCGCAAGCGTGAATAACAGTATATTTGGTTCAGGTCAAACCGATACCATAGTACAGTGTGAGCGCGCATGCGTCGTTACGCATAATGTATTTGGTTCCGGTCAGAACGATCACAGCAAGCGGCACTCGTCACAACTCGGCCGATTCCGTACCTACATCTAACCTCGTCTGTATATAGGCGGTTTCCATTTTGAACTACCAATCACATGATCTTAAACATGGCGGCGCCCCTGTAAATCGCTTAGCAACGACATGAACAACCACGATGGAGTTATTCACATCTATCGATCTGTCGATGAAAGCTCCCATCGGAATTGATACACCACGCTAAAAATTGAATGTACAAACTGTTTGACGACTGAAATATTCTTAGAGAGATAACGATAAACAAGAGGGCCATGATGGCCCTGTATCGCTCCACTGGCTTATAAATATAAACCATAAATAATAAACATTTCAATGCTGAGCAAAATGGTTTCAAAATGAAGACTTACAAAGTTTTCTCTGTTAAAGCCCATATGAAAGTTGAGACCCGCAGGGCAAAGCCATTTTTGATCCCAGAGCTATTTAATTACTTGAACCCTGGTAGAGGTCCACAAGATAAAGCCATAAAAATAATGTGATTTTCAAGTTTTGTCCATATGAAGCCTCTGTAAAACATAAGACCCCTGATGCAAGGCTAATTTAAAAAAAAAAAATCAAAACAGGAAGATTTCTTAAGTTGTCATTATGTAAGCCCATGTAAAACTTGTGACCCCTGCGGTGGGGCCAATTTTGACCCCAGGGCTAAAATTTTGGCCCACTTGGTAGAGGCCCACTAGATATAGCTACATGCAAAATTTGGTAGCTCTAGGCCTTATGGCTAGGTACAGGAAGATTTTTAAAGTTTTCTCAATATAAGCCTATGTAAAACTTGTGACCCCTGGGGCAGAGCCAATTTTGACCCCAGGGCTAAAATTTTGGCCCACTTGGTAGAGGCCCACTAGATATAGCTACATGCAAAATTTGGTAGCTCTAGGCCTTATGGCTAGGTACAGGAAGATTTTTAAAGTTTTCTCTATATAAGCCTATGTAAAACTTGTGACCCCTGGGGCAGAGCCAATTTTGACCCCAGGGCTATAATTTGAAGAAACTTTATAGAGGTCTACTACATAAAGCTACATGCCAAATTTGGTAGCCCTATGCCTTATGGTTTCCGACAAGAAGATTTTTAAAGATTTCCAATATTTTTCAGTTTTGTTGCCATGGCAACCAGAGTTTTTGAAGGAATCAAATTCTTTCAAGAAATTCTGAAGAGGACCATGGCAGGATCATTTCTGTGAAGTTTCGTGAAAATTGGACGGGTAGTTTCAGAGAAGAAGATGTTTGAAATAAAAGTTAACGCACGGACGGACGGACGGACGGACGAACGGACGGACGGACGGACGCACGACGGACACCGGGCCATGACATTAGCCCGCTGGCCTTCGGCCAGTGGAGCTAAAAATTGATTCATGTTTTCTTTTTTAAGAGGAGCCTTACAATTTCAATAACGGTAAAACGGTGTGCTTCTGGAAACGTGCGAAATGTACCGTGTAGGTGCATATCAAGCTACGTGATACAGCCGAGGGATTTGATCACCGGATCACCCGAGGTATGCCGAATGAGCAAGCGGATTTGCTATACAAATCCGCTAAAAAAGTACACCATATACGGTGTAGTCATTTTTAAAAAAAGTCACGTAGATGTTTTTATTTTTTCTCCTTCCTTATTTTCCCGTTACTATTTAGCGGGGGAGTGGGTGTTTACCACTGTCTTTTTATTGAAATGAGTTTTGTCCGTTTCAAATCTGTTTGATTCAGTAGCATTTTACGTCAACGAAAGCTCCAGGAAAGCATAAGTGCACTGGCCACCGCGATATAAGTGAAACAAGAGTACCATATGCGCGTGCCAACGCTCAGCTACGGTTGCTTTTTTAGCGAAAATTCTTTATCAAAAAAGGGACATAACTATTTTTTTCGAGAAAAGCCGGGCTAAAAATGTTGAAAAAAGACCACATAATACTTGGTAAGGTATGCTACCAATACTTCATGAATATTTAGTCCTTCTGTCACGTTTTCATTATTCTCGTGTTTTAACTTCATACATCTTTATTATTCATTTTCCGATCATTTTTCCGGAGTCGTCAGGTACAAATTAGTTTTAGGAGTTAAAAACTGCGAAAAAAAAATTGAATATAAGAAATGTCACCGGTAATTAATTTTGGAAAATGATGATACATTGTGTTGTGTTAACCAAAAGGCTGGCAGCATATTGCTCTTTTGCAGACAGATCAGATCATCGGATAAAGATCAGGCTGTAGAGAAAGTGCATTCTGATCTTGGATATACATAGTCCGAAAGGTTAAGACTCTTCTAGATAAAAGAACTTTTAGAGTCAAGATAATTTGGTTTTCACGTATGGTTGGATTATTTAGCAGTTTAAACACTTTCCCAGACGACATTATTTTAGACTTGAAAAGTTTGAAAGCATTTGCCGACGACAAATGAGATTGGCTGCAAATGATGAGAATCGCAGTTAAAACAGCAGGAAATGTTGCAATAAAAGGAGAAAATGCTGGTTACCAGCATTTTCTCCTTTTCCCACAATATTTCAATATTCTTCTTTCCACGGACGTTGCGACACAGGGTTGTTTGGTAAAGAGTCAGTCATCAAACTAACAATCAGTCTATTTCGATGAGTACAGGATTGTTTTCCTACTCCCCCTAAAGAAAACACCGTATCTGTTTCCATTCATAATTTACATAGATACCGTTTCTAGGTCAACCAGGGAGTCTGTTATCAGCGGACTACGCCGTGAATGCCCGCCGTGAGATATTTGACACGACGCAAGGTACGGTGACATCACACCTCAGTCATGTGTCATGATGCCGAGTCAAAGTCTCTTATGTCAATATCGAGCTCCGTCCCGAACCAGCCCCTACCTTAGGACCAGTAGCCTTGATGAAACGGACATCAGGTCGATAAATATTACGCCATCGCCGAGCTGGATCACAATTTGTCTAACAACCGACTGAATAACGGGACAGACTGGTCCTTTGACATGTAGAAAACTGACCAATAGCAAAAAAATTCGACCAATGTCAGCCTGCGCAAACTGCGCAGGCTGACATGGATGGTTACCTTTTGCAGATTCACTAAGCCCCCTTTTTCACAAAGCATCTCTAATATGAGCCATGCTCTGTAAAAAGGGGGCTTAATGCATCTACGAAAAGTATCGACCCAGGTCAGCCTGCGCAGTCCGCGCAGGCTGACCTGGGCCGAAACTTTTCGCTATTGGTCAATTTTTTTTTTTATGTCGAAGGACCAGTCTACCTTATGAAAGAGTCTGTTGTTAGAAATAATGGATTTTATAGATTCATAACTGTGTAGTGATTTGTTTGGTATCATACATCATGGAGATGCATTAAGCCCCCTTTTGCCAGAGCATGATTTATATATGGGGTGGGTGTCTCTCTAGGACAAAATCCGTCAAAAAGGAACAGCAAAACAAAGCTCGTGTTGCATGTGTTGGAACAAGGCAGTCTGGGATTTAATAAAAGCTATTGAGTTCGGTTAAAACCTCTGAAGCAGCCCCTTTAAAAATGCGACATAATTAGGAAAATTGCTTGTAAACTATCCCTTGATGGTAGGGGATAAAACATTTTCCTTATGGACCATAGACGTGACTTGCTCATGCACTCGTCGCTATTGTCACATTCATGTAGTCTAAACAAAGTCAAGAGGGCTAGATAGGTCGCAGTCAGTGTGGTAAGAGTAAACCTGGGCCGTCTAAACATTACGTCGAAAGTTGATAGAATTTTTAGGCTAACTCGCCTCGTTCTTTGTGACCCTCGTTCTTTAGGGTGTTTGAAATAAAAAATATCTACCGATAGCTTCTATTTTATAGTGTCTGGTCAAGGAAAAGAAAATGAAATATTGTTCTATAGAAATGCGTATGAATGATACAGAGCAAGATCGCTTGTTTACTTAGTATTAAATCCCTTCTTCCACAATAGTTCAGGTATATCACGGACAGTGCACCTATCCATACATTCCTAGAGTATCTATCAAGACAACCACGCTCGAAAAATTTTCCAGGCCACTGGCTGCTTTCCCAAACAAACAACGTTGTAAAGCACAGACCATAATATTGAACAAGAGTGGGGGTCGCTCGTAAAATTGGACTAGATTATTCGTATGATCCCCTCCATAAAAGGGAAAAGATATGGGAAGATGGTTTACAAAGTGTTGATAAAGCACGAGTCCTACTTCAGCTCTGCACTCATTACATTTTGATACAAATAGTTACCTCCATTTTCTCCTTTTCCCCCAATGTTTTCAAAATATATCTTTCCAAGGGTCGTGAAAACATGGGATTGTTTGGAAAAGGATTGAACCGATACAGAAAAGGGACAAAATTAATGAAAACTTAACCCTTTACCACTTGACAAAATCTTACTTTGACTTCTAATAGAAAGCGCTTGCGAACAAAAAACTTAATCTGGCTCAGTAAATGGAATTGGACTTTGAATAGGGAAACAAAACATTGTCTGGAAAAGGAGAAAATGCTGGTTACCAGCATTTTCTCCTTTTCCAACAATGTTTTCAAAACGTCTCTTCGTCACGGTCGTTAAAAGACAGGATTGTTTGGTAAAGGTTTCTGATATATGTCGTAATTATGAATGTATTTATAATTTATTGTAGATCTATGAAGTTTTTAAAATAATCATGTGAATGTGTCACCATAAACTTATTTTTAGATTCCAACACTTCACTTATTCTTAACAACATTATAATAACGATTTGTCTCCTTATTTGTTTGACGTTTAATGCAGTTTTCAACATTATTTCAGTTTTATCGCAGCGGCCAGCACAATGTCATATCAAAGCATCCCTTGATTTTTTAACCAGTACTTCACACAAAACTCTTTTCAAGCTACTAGCTGCTTTCCCACATAACTGTGTCTCACCAATGTTCAGCGTTGGGAGAGAAATGAATCCTATCACAGTCAATATCACCCATCATTTGGGCAATTTTGGGCAAGCTAAGAATCAAACCAGCAACTCCTAAGTTTCAAGTCCGGCGCGTCAATGACTGAGCTGCAATGCTCTGAAAATGTAACATGAACTTGGAAGCTTAGAAAAAAGTACGTGTGGGAATTTTAAATTTCAAACAATCTAAAGAAAAGGTTATGTTTATTTCAAACAAGCTATCGACGTAACTACCCCCCGGATCGTGGGTGTGATAGTGTTTACTCTCTACCTTAACTCTTTACCAAACGACAAAATTTTAGACCAGTCCAAATTGAAAGCTTTTGCAGACGACAAAATAAATGTGAATCAAAAATTGAAATTTGTTTTTGGAAGAGTAGAAAACATTGTGAGAAAAGGAGAAAATGCTGGTTACCAGCATTTTCTCCTTTTCCCACAATGTTTTCAAAAGGCTTTTTCCTTGGGGTCGTTAAAAGTCGGGATTGTGTGGTAAAGAGTTAAACCCTTTACCAAACAATCCTCAGTGTTTTTTTTTTCACGACCCTGAGGAAGAAGACTTTTGAAAACATAGTGGGAAATAAAGAAAATGCAGTTAACCAGCATTTTCTCCATTTCCCAAAATGATGTTTACTCTTTTAAATTTCATTTAGAACTACAATCATTTTGGGCACATTTGTATACATCGAATACTTTCAACATGGGCGGTTCTAAAATTTGGTTAAGAAAGAAAATCAGTTGCCACTTTTCCAGCAATGTTTTCATTTTATTACAGACGAAAATACACTTCGCTTTTTCTTTTAAATATTTTTGATTTATGTCATATGTGCCAGTTAGCATTTGCTAAAAATACCTGTAAGGAAATGTTTGCTTTCTCTAAAACCTTAACACTCGTTGCGGGGAAAGGCTAAAGACTCACACTTTCAGGAAAAAAAAAACAGAAAGAAGTGAGGTAAAACTACTTTTAACAACACTGTGGCAATTAGGGAAATAGTCCATTTACCACAATATTTTACAGACCGCATTTTCTTAAAAAATGTATGAAACGAGGAAAGGATTTGTACAGACTGATAAAAAGCTGTAATTTTAGAACTAAGGACTATTTTTGTCTTCTAATGTCATCGAAAGATTCTTTATTGGGCCGTTTGTTTGATGTCTGACATTACGTTCATCTGTGGGTTTGTATGAACTTAACCCACACTTTTGTTTGTGAGAAGTCTAATAATTCATAAGCTAGTTAGTGGTAAAAAGAAGTCGAACCTTTCAATACAGCCAGTATTTTCAATACAGAGCAGATTAAAGATACATCTGTTCTCGTGTTTGGCCACTTTTTAACCCATTTCATCTTTGTTTTATCAAAATATAATCATTCTTGTATCTTCATGCCAAATGTTGCCCCTGACGGTTGCCACCGATAGAAAATGAGAAATGCATTGCATTTTCTGGAGACCATCAAAAAATCACAGCTGTGACGTTTCCGGTTTTAAACTGAAGATTTCCGAAATATGTATTTATCCCTTACACAATATATATCAGTAATTTATCAATGTTTCACAACTGACTAAATACTAAGCCAACCTACAGTCTATCAAATTTTAACAGCGTTTGTTTTTTTTTTCTCTCTGGCTGTATGCATGTATCTTTAAGAATTCGAGTGTTTCTCTTTACTTGTCACAATGTTCTCAAAGCCCTTTGAGGGCAACTGTGTAAAATGTAGGAGGAAGATTTGAGTTATTTAACAGCCTGAAGACCGTTGTGGTATTGTGAATATTCAGTACATTAAGGGTTAACCCTTTACAACACAATCCCGAGTTTTAACGACTCTGTGAAAGAAGGCTTTTGAAATCGATGTGGAAAACGGAGAAAATGCTGGTTACCAGCATTTTGTCCATTTTCAACAACGTTTTCTACCATTCAAAAAAGCAAATTACATTCTTTGAGTCTTATTTATTTTGTCGTCTGCAAATGCTTTCAATTTGGATAATCCTAAAACCCTGTCGTTTGGCAAGCAAGTTACAGTGGTACTCGAATACATGTTTCAACCGCTTGTACTCACTTGCACTGCCATGTACTAATTTGGCAGACGAAAGAAGGTAACATCAAGCGACAAGGAGAAAAGTACAGAAGAAAAACATAATGTGGATCATACATGTGTGTGTTTTTTTCCCCCCGTAAATATATATGAGCCGCGCTCTGTGAACAGGGCGCTTAATGCATCTGCGAAAAGTATCGACCAGGTCAGCCTGCGCAGTCCGCACAGGCTGACCTGGTCGGAAACTGTTCGCTAATCGTCAATTTTCTGTATGTCCAGGGACCAGTCTACCTCATGATTCAGTCAGTTGTTAACAAAAGTGGCTGTTATGGATCCATAATTATGTGATGGCTTTGTTATTTGTTATATTCATCACGGAGATGCATTAAGCCTCCTTTTGCCTGAGCATGGCTCATATATACATTGTTTGACTAATTAATAAAGGGGTACAGAAACATCTCAAATTTTCCGGGGCTATTCTAAAACTGTAACACGCAAGTCACATCGCTCGTATCCTGACTTTGTTGGACGAGTCGAAATACTAATCTAAACAACCATTGGCGCCAGTTCTTTTCTAGGAGACAGATTTATGAACACTCGTACCTTTTTGGTGACGTAGTTGGCGCGTCGCCATGTACATTTCGCCACACCTCCCGGAAATTGGACCATCGAACGATAGACTACAGAGGGGGTATGCCATTGTTACTTGATTTATGATTGACGGACTTTTTTAAGCATTAAGTACTTTATAAACTATTGGAAACTGTTCAAGAAGAAGCCTGAGCTACAAATAGAACAGTGGAATAGCGATAAAATCGTGGGATTTTCATTCATTCCTCTCTCACCGCTGAACATTGTTTGAATGATGTTAGTATGGGAAAACAGTCAGTGGCCTCGGAACAATAGTGTGCGATGCACTGGTTAAAGAAGCTCAAGGAAACCCATAGGTAGGCGTTCAGCTCGCCGCCATATAACTAAAATAATGTTCATAATGGCTTTAAACTCAAAATATTTTCACTTTCTTCGCCAAAAGCTATATGATGTGTACCCATCTCGATGTCCCAAACAAGATAGTCCCCTAAATTGGGCCCTAATATAAGTATCTCAAACACGGTATGGGGTGCAACACACGAAAAGGGGCCTTCGGACATGTGCGTAAAAGTATGTCGTCCCAGATCAGCCTGTGCAGTCTGTGACTAATCCGAGACGACACTTCCCGTTTTTGTGCGATTTTCTATTTCACGAAAGTCTACTGTATGAAAAAATATTATGTAGTCGTAAGGTATTGTCCCGAATTAGCCTGCGCGGACTGCGCAGGCTAATCCGAAACAACACTTTACGCAGTTGTCCGAAGGCCCCTTTTCGTGTGATGCACGCCATATATGGAAAGAATCTTAAGTAAATAGGCTACTTCTTAAGGCAAGAGCAAACCGCCAAAAAGTACAAAACAATTTTTATGGTAACTAAACATTCAAAAAGTGACCTCCCATTTGTCCGACTTAAAGATAAACGTACATCTAGCTTTAAAGTGCTTGTACACCAGTGATGGCCTTTACATCGGAAACGTGCATGACGCAATCATTTTCTGAAAATATCCAAAATCACAAGTGTAAGTTTCAGTTTTATGCCGTCATACAGTTTTCTAATTAAAAGAATGATGTAATTAACAATACCATAGTCGTTTTAAGAGCACTTAATCAATCATTAATTATTGCGTATACCACTATACGAATTTTTACGTGGTCATTTAGGGTTTCCCTCTATTGGTATTCACACGAAATGCACTAGTTAAAGTGTATCTGAGAGAAGAAAAAGTGTATGTGTGTCAGTGTGTGTGTGTGTGGGAGTGGGGAAAGGAGCACATTGAAAGAAAGTACCAGACATATGAAAAACTCAAGTCAGGTAAAAAAAAAACTAGTGGCAACAAAATGGCGAGTACAATGGGTAGAAAGGCAAGGTGAAATAGAATGAGGAGAATAGGACTAGAGGCGTGTCCGAGGAAATATCTGAAATGACTCGTAGTGTCACTTTTCTAGTACAACATTTAACCATGGCTTACTGCTATTCAACCATTTGCACTTGTACAGACCATGGCCGGTCAGTTGTTATACTGTTCAGTGCTGAGCAACAAAGATGGCTGGCAAACAAACTGCATGCACATGTATCACAAGTCTTTCATATTTAACCATTTTCGAGTAATAACGGCAAAGTAAATAGAATGGCAACTTTTCGTAATACACAAAATGACATGTTTGTCAATTTCAAACATTCCATATCATCCAACCACACACAGCAGCCCGGAAGTGCACATATCTATCTCCTAATGAATGCGTAATATGATCCCGTCTAGAATTGGGATCTTGGTAAAGAGGAATTTCAACAGAAACGAAACAAGAGGCGTTGATAAAAAACACAATGTCTCGTAGAAAATCAACATCTCAGATTCTTGTGTGATACTTGAAAAAAAAAACGTATGTATTTTAGTTCCTCTTTTTCAATGCAGTTCCAAAAATAGGCGTTTGATTTGACGATGGAAAGTGTCATTCAAGTGAAATTAACATTACCGGAAGTGTGCAATATCCGACCCGACGAGACATGAAAGCTTTCCCTCCTTTCGCTTTAATCTGCGTCACACATCTGAATGTTTCCGAGTGGATGGAAAGCAGCCCTTTTTCTTCCTGTTTTGGAAATGGTTTGTACCTTTTCACTTGTGTGTTTGAATGGTACTTTACGGCCCTTTCAACATTATTAGAATCATATCACGGCGGCATATCACTTTCCGTTGTCGCTTGGTTTCACCAGTACTAGGTTTGGGCTCCACATTGCTATTAACATCACCAATGCGACCGGCTGGGATCGAACCAGAATTTCCTAATTATAAATCCATCGAGTACAGCCTTTATCATAAAGCAGGGACAGCTTTTAACTTGAACTGCTTCGTTCCCATTACTCACAGGTCAATCGTGCTTCGACTCTTTACCAGACATCTATTCTTTTTTTATTTATTCAAATTGAAACACATTCAGATGACAAATCACAGGAGGCCCACAAGGTGAGTTGGTCTATAAAAGAGTAGAAAACGTTGTGGGAAAGTGGAAAATGCTGGCTTCTTTTTCTACGATGTTTCCAAACCCCTCTTTTGTTGTGTCGTTGAAAAATAGGGTCATTTGATGTGCCATTGGTAATTCGTCAACATGGCCAAATTAGAAAATGAACAGCTTGTTTCATTGCAGAGGGCTAATGTCTGCTTTCAATCGTTTTTGTCTGCTTTTATGATTTTAATCCTTTACCACAAAATCCCTCATTTTTACAAACCTGAGGAAGAAGGTTTTAAACGACTAATTTCCTCTTTTTCCACACATGTTTTCACATTTCATATATTAAACCTTCACTCGTGTCGATTGTTCGTATTTTACAAGGATGTTTGCAACAAAAGTGGTTCGATAGTTTTAATTCTTTACCAAACAAAATTTTTCACGAACCTGAAGCCTAAAAAACTTTTGAAAACATTGTGTTAACAGGAGAAATGCTCGTAACCAGCATTTCTTTATTATTCCACAATGTTTTGTGTCCTTCCAAAGACAAATACCATCATTAATTTGTTTGTCATTTGATCTGTAGCCTGCAAATGATATCAATATGGTTGTCTAAAATGTTTTCTTCCAGTATGGGATAGGTTAAAAATAGAAAAGCTTCTACGATTTCTAACAAAAAAAAAAACCACGTAATAACTTTTTATAGCTTTCTTCGTTTATGTATCACTAGGAGGGTGCATTCAGTGTGTTATATCGGCGCCCGAAGACCTATCTGTGTATATGTAATTAGATAACAATTTATGCCCGAGCCGGGTTTTAAATCAATATATAGTTAATGTGTAATTCTGCGGCAATGTTTTCTACGTCCCCTTCTGCCACCCGTGTAAACCCGATCGCATCGGGACACATCAAAGCTGCATCGGAAAGTAATGACATTTCTTTTTTTCTATGAAAAATAAAAGGTGTCTACATGTATTTAGATTGTATTGCAATTATTAGATTTCTTGTAAAACACCGATAAATATTAGGATGCGTATTTCTCTTTGCAAGTATAAAGAAAATGGACGGCTACATTCGGTAAAAGGTACAAACTTGTCGGTTAATTAACGCGATAAATGTTCTACTATCGGGAACTCCGCCTGCTTTTTTGAAAACAAGACATGACGTCATCGTATATGTACTCTTTTGCTGCCAACTAAATGGATTCTCGGGGTCTACAAATATATTTTCTTTGTATTTGACGCAAATTTCAGTCAAAGATTGGCATCAGGTGGCAAACGGTGTCGATGCAAGATCAGACTGCATGTTTTGTGCAGTCTGATCTTGATCTAAGCCGTCCACAAGAGCTATTTTAGGCGACGGTGGCAGTGAAAGAGTTAACTATGACCCCCACATAACCGACGCGTGTCTTGTATCAAACAATATTACCACGGGCCTTTTCTACATTCTGGCGCCAATATAAAACCTTTAATTTAGGGCACTGTATCACCTTTATAAATTACCATAAACTTTTTTTTACACGTACGCTTTCTAATTTTTTTGATAGTTAACAAAGTACTGCCTTGCTAAATGCTGTGAAAAGACATCCTTTAAGTTGGATTTAAGTTTAAAAATCTGAAAAGTCCCATTTAAACGGTTTTGCTAAAGTTGATAAGAAATACAACAGGTATTGTATCAAGGCAGCTTATATAAATGAACCAAATGATCTTACGAGATACTCGTAGAACCTAAAAGTTAACAAACCATCTGTAGCCTGAGATAGCAAAGATAGTATACGTAATTTTATAGACAAAACATCCCATAATGAAGTGTACTTTGCTTCCATTTTAGAGGTCCTCCGTGGTTCAGCGGTTAAAGCCTCACACCCTTTTGCAGTATGTGTTCCCTCAGAGAAAATGACATACTACTGTTTTTTGTAAAAAAAAAAAAATCGGTGCTAGATAACTGACAAGCCGGATTTTGTCTTTAATGAGATTCCGTCGTGAAAACAGCCTGTAGTTGATTGACGGTCCGAAAATAACCGAGAGGTGGAGACGCGATGGCGGTATCTCTCGCTACCCGAAATAAATTTCTTGCAGCTAAACGTTGATAGATTGTGTCATGTACCAAAATCCTTATTAAGCCTTTAGTGTTGGCATTAAGCGAGTAAATAATGTTGTATGAGCAACTCTAGAAGATTTAGCTACTTGCCATCGATGAAGCATCAAAGTGGAGGGCGTGTGATTTTTTTTTTTTTTGGGGGGGGGGGGAGGGGGACGGTACTATCTCATCCACAGAAGCGGCATCTACTTGTGCAGTAAAAAACGAATGTGCCTGTACGTATGCTCGCATGCAAAATACATGTAAATCCCACTTAATTGAAATATTTCAGAATTTACCTTGAAACATGTTTGGCAGGAAAGAAAATAACAATATGCTATCGTACTTGAAACTACTATTTGCTCTTGTGTGGCCTTACTAATCAAAACACGGTTGATTCCAAGCCTAGCGCTGATCAAAACTAGAAAAGACACGAACAAGTAAGTTTTCCCAATGATATGTTCGAAATACTTTTGCCAACAACTCAACTAAAATTCATTGGATCAATGAATAACGAAGCCTCTTACTTCTTGTCATCCTCGGTATGATATACAGTTAGCAAACGATCACGTGATCCTTAGGTTAGACGGCTTGAGGAAACATTGTCTGCACCGGAGAAAATTCTGGAACACCAGCATTTTCTGTTTCACCCATAATGTCTCTTTTTCCTCCTAGGACAATTCCCATTATTTTAGGTCGCCTTTAGACTGCAGAATGCTCTCGATTAACCTTTATCGTACAAGGCTGACTTCTGACGACCCTGAGAAAGAAGGCTTTTGAAAACATTGTGGCAAAAGGAGAAAATGCTGGTAACTAGCATTTTCTCCTTCTCCCACTATGTTTTCTACCGTAAGAAAGACAAATTCTATGTTTTGAGTTATATTTATATTATCGTCTGCATATGCTTATAATTTGGACAAGGCTAAAATTTTGTCGTCTGCTAAAGAGTTAAGACTAAAATTCTGTTGTCTGGAAAGAGATATTGCACTTTGTAACTCTGTAATACAGAATGAAAATCTAATACGGCGAAAAAAAAAACCTTTTTAATCATTTGTATAACACTCATCGTGAAAAGACTGCCCGAAAGTTCTTGGTGTGTGTGTGGGGGGGGGGGGGGGGGGCGTGTACTTGTTCCCTAATCCCCTCCCGCACTTTCCAAAGTACTTAAACATGATATACTCGTTTGCTTTGTATTATTCTTCTACGCACTCTTCCTGTTTTTTTTAAAAAAAACCTTCATTTAAACCATAATTGAGCCACGCTCTCTGAAAAGGGGACTTAATGCACCTGCAGAAAGTATTGATCCAGGTCAGCCTGCGCAGTCCGCGTGGGCTGACCTTCGCCGAAACGTTTCGCTGTTGGTCAATTTTCTGCATGTCAAAAGATCAGTCTGCCTCATGATTCAGTTGGTTCTTATACAAAATGAATTCTATGGATCCATAACTATGTGATGACCTGCTTGGTATAATTCATCACGTTGATGCATTAAGCCCCCTTTTGCCAGAGCATGGCTCATATTAGATTTGTCGTCTGCATATGCTTTGAATTTGGGCGAGTCTAAAGTTCTGTCGTCTGGTAGAGAGTGAAGGGGGGGAATGAGTTACAAATAACATTTGTAGCAGAGGGTCACAGGTGAAAAGGATGCCCTCGCGTTCAAATAAAGACTCTACGTGACACATAAAAAAGTTATTTCATCTATCAGCCGAAGCTCCCTGGTGTAATTGTTGCAGAAAACGAAAGATGGCACGCGCTCGATAATAACGCGAGATAAAACGAGATCACAGCGACTTAAAAAGAACACGTGCGTTCCACACTCGTGCATGTGGTACGTGCTTATTTGAATGCTTTACTTGGGGTCATTTGGCAGCGATCGGAGAGTGGTTTTTGGTGAGAATCTTTGTTTTTGAATGCGCGTAATGGATAACCCACCTTTCTGTTACGTTTCACGTCATATGATAAACCTACTACTATTCAAGTAATTTTTAGACGTACTAAACGCTTCGATTGCAAAAAAACACTCATCGAAAATTACGGGTCAGTAAAAACAGACATAAAAAAACCCCGAACGTTGTAATTTCTGGGTAAATGTCAAAAATTGTAACATAGCGGGCGTTGTAGATCAACAGTAGACTACACATTCTGTCGCGTGGCAATGTGATCTTGATGTGCATTGTCGGCAGAAACAACTGCTTGTGTGAGAGGCACTCTAACGCTTAAAACTTGAACAAAAGGTGCCTTAACCCTTACCTCACAATCCCGACTTTTAACTACCCTGAGGAAGAAGCCTTTTGAAAACACCGCGGGAAAAGGAGAAAATGCTGGTAACCAGCATTTCCTCCTTTTCCCACAATGTTTTCTATCCTTCCCAAAGTAAATTTCAATTTTTCAGCCACATTCATTTTGTCGTCTGCAAATGCTTTGAATTTGGACCAGTCTAAAATTTTGTCGTTTGGTAAAGGGTTAAGAAGAGCGGACTAGAGGTTTTCATATAGTTAAAAAGCACAGTGGTTAAAGAGCTTGTTGCAACTTGTTGCTCTTCTTCTTAAAATGCTTTTAGAATCTGGGGTCCTTCTTGGCTCAGCGATGCAGTATAAAATCGAAATCTTGAGGCCGCGAGTGCGATCTTCACTCGAAGCACTCGAGTCATGCTCTGTGAAAAGGAGGCTTAATGCATCTCTGTGATGCATTACACCAAGCAAGTCATCACATAATTAGGGATCCGTAAAATCCATTTTGTCTTACAACCGACTAAATCATGAGATATATTGGTCCTTGGACATGCAGAAAATTTACCAATAGCAAAAGTTTCGACTCAGCTCGGCCTGAGCAGACTGCGCAGGCTGACCTAGGTTGGTACTTTTTTTGTAGATGCATAATGCCCCCTTTTCACAGAGCATGGCTCGCTGGATTTTTTGTGGGAGTGTCATAGGGCAAGACACTGCAGTCTTAGCCTAGTACTGATGAAAGCCCAGGACGCACATGAAATGTGAGCTCTCGCCGTGACATAACATAAATAATTTCGAAAGCAGTGTAAAACACCATTTAATGACAATGATAATTTTCAGAATCTATTTCCTGCGGCGGCGTAAAAAGTCAGACCCTTCTTCCGTGTTATAAAAGTTATACCTCAATGAAAATAAAGATAACGAATTTTTTCCTAACCATGTGGAGAATTTCCTGGCTCCTGAAAATTTTCAATTAAACCTAACACTTTTTTGTTTTCACGAGCAGGAATATTTTTGACAATACTTCAGCAATTTCAAGCTATCTCCCTGTGTCTGTTTGCCTGAAGTTCATATATGTCAGTGGGAACATATTCTTGACACTTTACCAAACGATAAAGTTTTAGACTGGTCTAAATCCAAAGCATTTGCAGACGCCATATTGATCATGAATGAAATTATGAGATTTGTCATAGGATAGAAAAAAATTGTATGAAAAGGAGAAACATACTGGTTACCAGCATTTTCTCCATTTCCCACTTTCTTTTCATAAGCCTTCTTCCCTCGGATCTTGTGGTAAACATAAATTTATTTCGTGCTTTTCGGTAGTTTATCAAGAAATAATGGTGGATTATGGTTTGATATTTCATGGTTACGACCAGTGAAAATACCGATTTCATGTTTTCTAACTCTTCAATTTAAGGCGTAAACAGTAATTCCCGCGCACTAGTTGCCTAGGTAAATGGCGCGTGCCATTCAACCAGAGGGAAATATGACGTAATTTACGCCATATTTCTCTCGCTTTACGTAATATTGTAATGCGTTGCTATGTGGGGGTGGCGGGGTGGGGGGTAGGCCACGGGGAATTACCGAAGACAGCTGTACAGGATTTTGCAAAAAGTACCAACAGAAAAGGGGTCAGAAGTATGAAATAAATAGAATATTTGTTTTTGTCGGTGAAAGATCGAAATTTATTTCATCGAGTGAACATCATCGGTAATATTTTCACTCGTGGCTGCGCCACATCGAAACATCCGTGCCATGCACCCGATTAATATTTCTATTTCTAGTGTAACCAGCATTTTCTCCTTTTCCTAGAAATGTTTTCTACCCTTCCAAAGGCGAATTTGTATTTTTGTAAATAGTGAAAGCTTTCAATTTGGACAAGTCTAAATTTTTGTCGTTTAGTAAAGGTTTAACTACTGAGATACTGGGCACGGCTTCATACATGTGAGCCATGCTCTGTGAAAAGGGGGCTTAATGCATCTCCGTGATGCATGATACCAAGCAAACAATCACATACTTATGGATCCATAATGGCCATTTTTATTTTTAACAACCAACTGAATTAGGTGGTAGAATGGTCCCTTGACACGTAGAAAATTGACCAATAGCGAAAACTTTCGGCCCTGGTCCGAGCAGGCTGATCGGAGTCGATACTTTTCGCAGATACATTAAATACATTAAACCCCCTTTTCACAGAGCATGGTGCATGTTTACTGGAGGTTTCACAGGGTATTTTTTTCACTTGGGTACGTGAGATTAGATCTTACTATCTTTACGAATGCACTGCCAGCATCCTAGACAATTTGTTTGTATAGGACTTTAACTCTTTACCACACGATCCCGACTTTTAACGACCCTGAAAAAGAAAGCTTTTGAAAACATTGTGGGAAAAGGAGAATATGCTGGTAACCAGAATTTTCTCCTTTTCCCACAATGTTTTCTACCCTTCCCAAAACGAATTTCAATGTTTGGGTTACATTTATTTTGTCGTCTGCAAATGCTTTCAATTTGGACCTGTCTAAAATTTTGTCGTTTGGTACAAGGTTAACGCCATTTTTACAGCTTAGGTCATGATATGGCGGTGGTACGTGCACCTACGCATGTGTTTCTTGGCTTTCTCACACTAGTTCAAACACAACTTTCTTTCAAAGCCACTGACTACTTTCCTACATGCACAGAGGTGAGAGGCAAAAATCGCCGGAAAGAAATTTTGTCGCAAACGGGTATTGATCCTGCAACCACAAGGTCACGAGTTAGGTAGGCTAACCACTCAGCTATCCGGCCGGGCCCATCCTAGACTAAACTTTGTCCTAAAATAGATTGTAACAATTAACAGATTTCTTAGGTCCGCGAAGATTCGAATGATTAAGATTTTAATGTGTATTTCGTGACTCGGCTAAGCAATATTAGATAGGAATTTTATGTATGCATAGTGCC
This sequence comes from Tridacna gigas, assembly GCA_945859785.2. NCBI lineage: Eukaryota > Metazoa > Mollusca > Bivalvia > Cardiida > Cardiidae > Tridacna > Tridacna gigas. The sequence goes on from OX244029.2 coordinate 38,978,472, forward strand.
CAGACAAAACTGGGTCTAAGATCGATTGTAACAATTAACAGGTTTCCTCTAGGGCTAGAATAACAGATGTTTATTTTTAGCAAATCGGGGGAAAAATTCCTCTGATCAACCTGGCAACGAATCAAAGCACTGAAAGTAATTTTTCGTTCCGTTGTTTTCTTAACCAGATGACGAAATTTTACACTCGTTCATCCTGCAAGTGTTTTACTACAGCTATTTCTAAAAGGGTAGAAAACATTGTGGGTTAATAGCATTTTCTCCTCTTCGCATGATGTTTTCAAATGTCCTCTTCCTGAAAGTCGTCAGAGCAGAGGATTGTGTGGTAAAGGATTTATATTTGATAGTGTTTTAATCATATCCCGAAAACTCTCTCATTCATGTTTTGGTTGAGTTTCACCAGGGTCTGTATTCACAAACTATTCTTAGGATAATTCTTGGTCTAAGTTTAGATCTAGAAAGTAACACAAAATCTAATCGGCTAAACCAAATGGTTTAACAAATCCGGGACCGTATTCACCGACCATTCTTAAGAACGTTCTTAGTCTTATTCTTTAAAATTTTCTAAATGTAAAAGTAACACAACTTCTGACTGGCTAAACCATTTGGTTTAGCCAATAAATGGTTTAGCCAATCAGTTAAGAATGGTTGGTGAATACGGACCCTGAACTTGTGTTACTTTCAAATTTAGAACATTCTTGAGAATAAGACTAAGGTTTTTTCAGAATGGTTGGTGCATACGGACCTTGTATACAAGGCTTGGGCCCTCACTCCCATGTGCCCAGCGCCGCAAGCCGGGAAAGGACACAGTCTACAGGCTCTGATTCACGAAGGATACCAGATGTTGTACGTTTCTTTCTAATTCTGTTAATGAGCTGTGCTCTGGCAAAAGGGGGCTTGATGCATCTCCGTGATGGATGATACAAAGCAAGTCGTCATGTTACATGTATTATGGACCCATGAAAATTCATTTTCTCGAGCAATTGTCTAAATCAAGAGGTAGACTGGTCCTTTGACATACAGAAAATTGACCAGTAGCGAAAAGTTTCGGCCCAGGTCAGCCTGCGTGGACTGCGCAGGGTGACCTGGGTCGATACTTTTCGCAGATGCATTAAGCCCCTTTTCACGGAGCACGGCTCATTTATTTTTGATGTTAGCTTATTTCTTTCCAAGTCGAGCCCGGTTGCTCAGTCGGTAAGGTATAAGGCTTGAAACACGGAGTTGCTAGTTCATTTCCCAAGCTCGGTAATTTTTCCCCTAGGATGGATTATAGACAACGAAGCAGCATTCATTCTTTTCTCACCGCCGACACATTGTTTCGGAAAGAAGCCAGTGGCTTGGAAATAAAGATATGAAATTTAGAAGAATGTAAAACCCACATGAAATTACATGTAGTTCGAATTATGAAAATCGTTCCGACGATGTTAAGGCGGAAAAGCACCCAGTAGCTTGTACGGAATGCTATGCGAAATACTGGAAAAGAAAATTCCAGGAAAACACGAACGGATGTATTGGCCGCCTTTCCTGCCTCGGCCACGATTGTTGTAAATTTTAGGGTCACCGTGAATGTCCAAAGGCAAACTATCTTGGTGATGGCAATAAATGTATGGTAATAAATGCTTGAACCATGTTCTGTGAAAATCGGGGTGTGGGGCATTTGCAAACGGTATCGACCCATGTCAGCCTGTGCAGTTTGCACAGGCTGAAATGGGTCGAAATTTCTTGCTACATGTATTTGTAAATTTTCGACATGTCAAAGGGCCATTCTACCTCGTGATTCCGTCGATTGTTAGAAGATGTTGATTTTATGGATGTGATAACTTACTTCTTGTAATGCATAACGGCGATGCATTAAACCCCCTTTTGCCAGAGCACCGCTCCTATGTAAGAAGAAGTAGAGACCGAAGGAAGGATTAAAATCATGTATTTCTTATCTTGGACAAAACCAGGAAAACACTTGACACAACTCTCGCAATAGATTTTCAATCATTTGTCGTGCTGTGTTCTTCTAAACGTACGATAAACCCTAGTCTGGTACAATATGAGACAAAGTTCAAGAGAAAAGGAATCAGTCTTTTCAGAAATAGTTGGAAAAGTCTCTCGAAAATAAGTAGCAGTTACTTGTTTCATGCATGGCTTCTTTTCTAACAATGTATTCAAAGGTCATCGTCCTCCTCCATTAATTTTGTTAAAAAGCTGTCAACAAACATAGCACGTATCTGTGTGCTTAGTGTGGTTAAGATGTAAAATTTTAACTTTCACATTCTACGCCAACGGGACAATGTTTTATTTCTATCAGATTAAAGTTCAAGGACTTTTTGGATCACGTGACTTCCGATGACGTATCGATATGGACAGCCAAATAAATCCCCGTCATTCTCAAGAGGTTTTTAAAATTTTCGAGTGGGCATACACCCAAGCCATATCCGTCCGTATTCACATTAACTCTTTCACTACAATGACTATTTAGAAACCTTTTGCGGACGGCGTAGATTAAAATCAGACCACACACAAAGTGTAGTCTGATTTTGGATCCATACCCTCCGCTACCTGTTGCCAAACTTTGACCAGTATCATTTCCAGTTCAGTGGAAACTTTACCCCATGTCCTGCCGAATTTAAATTGTTGACGATTATACAATTAGATTCGTAAAGTTTATTGGCATCGAACTGGGTTTTTAGGACTGACTACCGATGTGGCAGCGGAGAGTATAAAGCAAGATCAAACTGCACGTTTGTGCAGGCTGATCTTGCTTTACACTTTTCGCAAGATACATCTAAGGTCGCGAACGGCAGGATAAGGGGTTAACCTTAAATGCTCGAATTAATTTAGTTGTCAGCGAAATTTTGGTAAACCCTTTATCTCGCTCAACTCAGGTCGTTCACTGTCACAATTCTGATTTCAAAGATATTTTCTTCTTATACTGCACATAATGGTAATGGTAGTATGTCTGAACCTATTAACAGAGAGGCACATATGTGCAGCCTAATCTTGATCTACACTTCCACAAGATTACGTTCATAGCCGAAAATTGCAGGACAATGTGCAAGGGCTTTCTAACACATGCCCTAGGTCTGAAAATTAACCGGTTACTAGGCGGGAAAAAATAGACTCGTCCGAACTAAAAGCATTTGCAGACGACAAATTAAACGTGGATCAAACAATCGGATTTGTGTTTGAAAGCGTTGAAAACTTTGGAAAGGGAGAAAATGTTGGTTACCAGAATTTTCTCCTTTTCCAGCAGTGTTTTCGAAAGCCCTATTCTTCAGGGTCTCGGGGTTGTTTGATGAATGGTATAGAGGATGCTTGTTTTTTTTCGGTGAAAGATCGAAATTTATTTCATCGAGTGAACATCATCGGTAATATTTTCACGAGCGGCGCAGCCACGAGTGAAAATATTGCCGATGATGTTCACGAGATGAAATAAATTTTGCTCTTTCACCGAAAAAACAAATATGCTATTTATTTCATGCTTATAACCCCTATTTTGTTGGAAGTTTCATCAAAATCCAGTACAGTTGTTTTCGGTAATTCCCCGTGGTGTACCCCCCCCCTCACATAACAACGCTTTACAATATTACGTAAAGCGCGAGATATATATAGCGTAAATTACGTCATATTTCCCTCCATTTGAACGGCACGCGCTGATTACCTAGGTAACTAGTGCGCGGGAAATACTGTTTCCGCCTCAAATGAAGAGTTAGAAAATATAAAATCAGTATTTTCACTGGTCGTAACCATAAAATATCAAACCATAATCCACCATTATTTCTCGGTAAACTACCGAAAAGCATGAAATAATAAAACTTAGTTACTGTAAAAGAGGCTTCAAGCGTCATTGTTACTCTCTTTCACTCCCCCTCTCTCTCCCCTCCCTCTCTCTCTCTTCATTTTGTTTTACCCTTGCAAAGGATACAAGGCCGTATGTAAGCTGTAATCACACTTAGATGAACCTCGTTGCGAATGTTCTTTCTTTTTATTGTTTTAATTTTTATGAAATCTGAAAATGAGAATATGTAAACATCTCTCTCACTCTCTCTCTTACCCTCTTTCACCCATGTAGGCCTAATCTTTGTTGAACTTACCGAATCAAACCCTTAACCCTTTACCAGACGTCGTAATGTTTTACTTGCCAAAATTGAAAGCACTTACATCTGGCAAATGAAACATTTACTCAAAGGATGAATTTTGTTTTTGGCAGGGTAGAAAGCATTGTGAAAAAGAAGAAGTGCTGGTTACCAGAACATTCTCCTTTACCACCTTGTTTTCAAATGCCGTTTTCCCCAGGGTCCTTAACCCATTTCTACATAATCCCGACTTTTAACGACCCTGGTGGAAAAAGACTTTTGAAAACATCATGGACAAAAGGAGAAAATGCTGGTAACCAGCATTTTTCTCCCTTTTTCCCCATAATGTTTTCTTTCCCTTCATGCACAAACTTTGGGGCAAACCTCATCCTTTGAGCAACGTTTATTTTGACGTCTGCAAATGCTTTCAATTTGGCCAAGTCTAAAATTTTGTCGTTTCGTAAAGAGTAAACGCACGTGTTTTTTTTTTTTTAAATAGAGTGACGATTTACGTCAGCTTTACGATAGATTTCCTTATTGAATGCCTGAGATAAGAAGATAGTAGCCTAAAATAGATATCAATCTAAAAATGAGATAGATGATATATGAAAAGAGAGTACTGAACAGATCTTCTATGCTTGCTATTCTGTCTGCTTGTTTAACCCTTTTTACCACACAATCCCGAGTTTTAACGACCCTGAGGAAGAAGCCTTTAGAAACCATTCTGGGAAAAGGAGAAAATGCTGGTAACCAGCATTTTCTCCTTTTCTCAGAATGGTTTCTACGCTTTCAGAGACAAATTCCACAATTTGAGCCGCACATAAGTTGTCATATGCAAAACCTTCAATTTTGACCAGTCTAAAATTTTGTCGTTTGGTTAAGAGTTAAACAATGGCTGACTTCCTGAACGAGATTTTCCGTCGATTTTAATAGTATGTCAGACATATTACGTTGACAGCTCGTTCATTGGTTTTCGTTGGTTTTCCTAGTACTACACTGGGATTTTAACAACAGTTGGCTGAGGCTTTTCAGTGCCTTACTCAAGGACACTCCCACGTGACTACGGGCGCCCATGGGGATCGAACCATGAAATTCGGATAAAAATCCAACTTTTTCACCACTAGGGACCGCTAGAAAACGGAATGGGAGCACTGGACATAAAAAAAAATTACCTTGTTATACGTTGGTAAATTCAGGGCTTTTGAAAAAAAAAAAAATGTGTGAGAAAGAAAAAAATGTTGGTCTACTCTTCAAGAAACATAACTAATCATTTGAGCCTCACTTACTTCATCGTGTCGTCTGCCATTACTTTGAAATTTCGACGATTCTAAATGAGCCATGCTCTGTGAAAAGGGGGCTTGATGCATTGGCGAAAAGTATCGACTCATGTCAGCCTGCGCAGTCCGCGGAGGCTGACATGGGCCGACACTTTTCGCTATTTTTTAATTTTCTGCGTGTCAAGGGATAATTCTACCTCTTGCATTAGTCGGTTTTTACAAGTATGCCTTTCGTACGAATCAATGCCATAATCAAGTAAGTGTTGTAATATATTATATAGGATGTATAAATATTTAGACAACTTACACAAACTATCTCCTGACATCAGAAAATATTTAACAACCATCGATACTCTAAAGTTATAGTGCATATTATGTTATTATCTAAAAGTCACTCTAACTATATGACATTTCTGATTTTTTTTTGTATTTTGGGCCGGTGGCCTTATGTATTCTGAATAAACTATTTATTTATATTTATTTATTTAGTTGTTTGTCAAAATGGAGTTTGTGGATCCATAATTAGGTTATGTCTTGCTCGGTATAATGCAAGACGGAGATGCATTAAGCCCCAATTTGCCAGAGCATGGCTCAAATTTTCTTTCGTCTGGTGAAGAGTTTATCAACGCGAAGCAATCGACGACAAAGCTTTAGACTTGTCTAAATTCAAAGGATTTGTCATTAACCCTTTACCTGCTAAATAAGTGAAATCAAACTTTTCAGCCGATAGTAAACCCCCAATTTTTTGTATTTCAACAGTATTTCTTTTTTTTTTGCGGGGGGGGGGGGGAATCTCCTTATTTCCTTATTAGACAGTGAAGATCCAAGATCAGACTACACGTTCTGTGCAGTCTGATCTTGGTCTATACTGTCCGCTAAAGGTGTTTGAGTCGCGCCCAGCAGCCTAAAGGCCAATACATTGTAAACATTGTAAGGGAAGGATATTTATCCTTTACAATAGTTTTCCTTATTGACAACATGCGATAAGAAGATAGTGGCCTAAAATAGATATAAATCTAAGAATGAGATAGAAGATACATGAAATACATTATACCTATCCTTTTTTCACAAACTTTTCAAACACCTACTTCTTTAGGGTCGTGAAACAGGTGGTTGTTTGGTAAAGGGTTCAGCAACGGATAAACACCACATTGACTTTCTACCTTCTACAAATAGTTCAAACAATGATTAATGCGCCATGCTCTGGCAAAAAGGGGGCTTAATGCAACTCCGTGATGCATGATACCAAGCAAGTCATCACAGTGTTATAAGTCCCTAAAATCCATTTTGTATAACCACCTACTGAATCATGAGGCAGTCTGGTCGTACGACATGTAGAAAATTGACCAACAGCAAAAAGTTTCGGCCCAGGTCGGTCTGCAGTCCGCGCAGGCTGACCTGGGCCGAAACATTTTGCAAATGCATTAAGCCCCCTTTTCACAGAGCACGGCTCATTTACACTTGTCTATCGTGACATGGCATGACTAATGTTACAAAAGTGTCACGTTCAAGGAAAATGCGCGACTGTATCAGTTCCTGCACCTACGCGCTCTTGTTTCGTAAGCAAGAGGAGTGATCTGTATAGCCATTTTACTGAATTCAAGTGATTTTCGATTATTCGAAATATGCAATAAATCGAATTTTACATATTGGTAAATTATTCGGAAAAAACAGTGAAAAGTCTATGTAACAAGCCTATGTGTCAAACATACAAATCTTTCTTTTAAAAGAAAGTACATGTATAACATCCTGGGTCTGTTTTCACCAACCACTCTTCCGAATATTCTTAGTCTTATGCTGAAGAATTTTCTAAATAACACAACTTCTGATTGTCTTAAAATGGTTTAGCCAATCAGAAAATGTGTTTCTTTCAGATCTAGAAAGAATATTCGTAAGAGTGATTGGTGAATACGGATCCTGTTCTTACAAATCGTAAGATGATAGCGCGCATGTCCTTATGCCAACCGCGAAACCCGACCACGTTGGAGGCGGATACTTCCATACCTCAAACTTCTGATATGACCTACCCGTTATTTTAACTCACATTTATCATATATGTGCATTCTGGGCCGATGACCCTTATTATCAATAATTGATTGATTGGCTGATTGATTGATTGATTGGTTGCTTCTGACTAGTTGATTTATTGGATGACAAATCGAAGTTTGGAAAACCATAAAGTTTCCGTAATGCAGACAGCTTTTCTTTCCACTTCAGTGCAAACGATCTCACGAGGAAAGGACAATTTTAAGTTACGAGAAAAGTTAATGTAAAAATGAACGGCACACCTTTTGAATCTAACTCCTTTACATCCAAAACAACGGAAATTTAGATACCAAATCTGTAGGAAATATCCAAAAATTACATTTTCAACGCAGTTTTGGTGCGATAATCTTGTAAAATGACGGTAAGTGTACATGCAAGATCAGACTGTACGTTCTGTTCAGCCTGATCTTAATCTACACTGTCCCCCAACATCACTAAAAACTGTTCTCGCGTTTGCGAAGAGTTCATGGTTTTTCTTACAGATTTACGATTCACATGATTCACCGACTTTGAGCGAACAATGAAGGAGAAATTTACACCACGACATGTTTATTTCACTGAGCGCGATTTTTTTATTTCCTTATGTAAAACTAAATTTAAACACCAAACTATTTTTTATCATACTTCTCCATTCATAACTCGCTGTAACGCATGGTTGCGTTAATCGAATTTCAACATTAAATACCAAGTCAATACATAGATCCCAATTCCTTCGTATACCCGAACATATTGTTTCCCATGGGCTTTGTGAAACTGCTGGCTTGCCGCCGAGATGTCCAAAGATCGATCCGAGCCGTAGCCATTTATATGAGACCTAAGTCCGTTTACTGATGGTCTGGTAGATGGTCATGAGTAAATTATCTCAAGAACATGAATCAAAGCTCGAAAAGATGTTTCGAGCTTGGCCCCAACTCATTTTCTCGATCCCTATACTGCAAACCAGGGTCCGTATCCACCAACCATTCTTAAGAACATTCTTAGTCTTATTCTCCAACATTTTCTGGATTTGAAAGTAACACAACTTCTGATTGGCTAAACCATTTGGTTTAGCCAATCAGAATTTGTGGTACTTTCAAATTTGGACAATCTTGGAGAATAAGACTAAGAATATTCTTAAGAATGGTTGGTGAATACGGGACCAGGCTGCACGTAACAGACTTAGGTAAGTACTCAGAAATTAGTCTACAAATGATTTCTCTTTATAATAAAACCCGTTATCAAACAAACGACCCTGGGGAAGGAACTTTTGAAGATGCTTTGGGAAAAAGAGAAAATGCTGGTCATCGGCATTTTCGACCTTAGGAAAGTGTGAAATTTTGTCATTTGGTAATTAGATTAACTCACTGATTTAAAAAAAAAACAGGCAAAACTCTGTCCATAGATACCAGACCATTTGATACGTAATCGATGATAACAGATCCAGACAGAACTGTAGAGACGTGCAGGCTGGAGGGTCTTTTTTCACATCGTAGTAGATATCAAAGGTTATGATACTCGTAGAGTGGGATAAATGTCACTTTTGACACAGTATGCTATAGAAGGCATCGCAACTAGCCTTGCAGTCTCAAACAATACGAGTCTGTTGGCAGCCTTTGGTGTTTGTTTCTTTCTTTGGGGATGAACGCTGTTTTCAACATTATTTCAGTCATATCGCGGTGGCCAATGCTTTCCTGGAGTATTTATTTTTATAAACTAGTACTTCCCTTAACCCTTAACCTGTACAGCGCGACTCACTGACCCTTTGCGGTGTAAGGCTCGAACCCTGGGGGGGGGGGGGGGGGGGAAGAGGGAAAGAAAGACAAAGGTTCGATCCTCACTCGAAGCGTTTGGTTTGTTGCGGAAGTGTCCTGGGCTAGACATTTGGGAGCTAAAGCTTAGTACTGTGAGGGCAAGATTGAATATGTGCATGAATGATAAACTTTCCGTATTGTTCTATAGGTTTGTTTATATTAGAGTTCAACGCCTTTTTAACGGTTTATTTCATTATCACGGCGGTCGGTGCACCTACATATGTATTTCCTGGCTTTCTCACACCGGCACTGGTACAACTTTTCTTTCCAAGTCACTGACTATTCTTCCCACATGCATCAGAGGTGAGAGGCGAAAATTCGCCGGAAAGAAAGTTCGTCTCAACCGGGTATCGAACTCGCAACCACCAGGTCACGAGTCAGTTACGCTATCCACTGAGCTACCCGGACGGGCTGTTTTATGGGTAAAATAGCAAGCGTTATCACCGCATTCTAAAACGTTTACCAAACCAAACTTTTAGACTAGTCCAAATTGAAAGAATTTGCAGACGACAAATTTAAGTGTTGCCCAAATGTTAATTTCTGTGTTTGATAGGATAGAAAACATTGTGGGAAAAGGAGAAAATGCTGGTTACCAGCATTTTTTCCTTTTCCCACAATGTTTTCAAAAGGTATCTTCACCAGGGTAGTTTTAACCCGGGGTTGTGCGGTAAAGAGTTAAACGTCCATACCATGGTGTTTTCATGCATCTTTTGATACTCTGTGGCAGAGCGCTGGCACCATCAAGGCGACAAAATTTAGCTTTATAGAAAGGACAAATTAAGATTTATTTTCCACGATTAACAATTTATATATATGATATATACATAAAAAAGACAAAAAAAAATGTAACAGAATGACAAAATATCACGACTCAAATAACAAACTAAAACAGTAAAAGTTTATATCTTTTACGACAAATGAATTCTTTGTAAATAGCAGGTACGACATCAGTTATCGGTGTCACTTACACTTAACTTGATTTGAAAATCAGTTTGCGACAATGGCACCTAAAAATAGTAGTGTTTATTCATTTTGCTGTAGTTTAAAAATTTCGAGTTTTAAAGACCCCGATAAAAAGAAACTTTACAAAACATTGCAGGAAAAATGATAATGATAAAAAAAATGCTGGTAACCAGCTTTCCCCCCCCCCCTTTTCTATAAGGTTTTAAATCTTTCAAAGACAATTTTCATTATTTCAGCCATATACAGTTGTTGTCTGCAAATGCTTTCAATTTAGATCAGTCTAAAATTTTATCTCCTGGAAAACGTTTTTATAGCAAGATTGGTACATGCTTGTTTTCTTTTCGCACGAATACCAGTATGTGTCTTTTTTCATCCTCGAATCATCCCGCTTAACCCTTATAAAATTCTGCACACACACACACACACACACATAATACAAGACCAGAACTGTATAAGCCCACTTTTGAAAACATTGTTTCAGAAGTTGAAATCGATCATAACCAGCAATTTGTCATACTGAAATGAGTACTCATGCCATAGGGTTTACTAAGTAATAACTTTTGAGACTGCAGATACACCAATCTGAGCAGAGCCTCCACAAACATTGTCAAAAGCTCAGGCGAACACCTGTAAAAAGTAAGCCATGTCCTGTGAAAGGGGGCTTAATGCCTCTGCAAAAAGTATTGATCCAGGCCAGCCTGTGCAGGCTGTCCTGGGCCGCCATCTGTTGATAGTGGTAAATTTTCTGCAAGTCAAAGGATCAATTTAACTCATGATTCTGTCGATTATTGGGCAGCATGGATTTTATAGTTCCATGATCACGTGATGACTTGCTTGGCATCATGCATCACGGAGATGCATTAAGCCCCTTTTTGCCAGAGCATGGCTCAAATCCATCATTTAGCACTACTCATCTTTTACACTAATAACAGGCAAACAAAAACAAACAAGAAACCCACTACATCTCCTTGCGTAAAAAAGGAAACTATAAAGAGATGTAAACCATTTGCAACAGCTATTCGGATACAAAAAAAAAATACATCCGAGCGTTTAATTTAACCCTTTACTGCACAATGACGCCTTCTGACGCCCCTGGGAAAGAAGCCTTTTGAAAACATTGTGGAAAAGGGAGAAAATGCTGCTAACCAGCATTTTCTCCTTTTTCCACACTGTTTTCTACCCTATCAAAAAAAAAAAAAAAAAAAAAAAAATTGCACCATTTGAGCCACAATGAAATTGTCGTCTGCAAATGCTTTCAATTTGGACAAGGCTAAAATTTTGTCGTCTGGTAAAGGGTTAAAAGTTTTAAAATGTTTGAGGAATCTAAGCTCCATGTCAAAGTTACAAATATTTGTGAGATACAGAACTTAACTAGTCTTCTCATCGAATGGTCAGCTTTAGAAAACATTTCAAAGCATTGAGAAACTTGGAGAGATTGCTCGTGACGAGTAATTTATCCTTTTGTTACAATGTTTTCCGACCTCACTACCGCCGTATTTTTGTATGAATGTAATTTAAATTTTGTTATCGTTAATCATGGTTGGATGCCTTCGGTTTGAAATTGTCTACAAAGAAGTCTTTATTACAATATATGACAAAAGAGATTGCACCAATAATCATTTATGAGAAGAAAAGAGAACATAAGGGAGAGGAAAAAAGACTAACCTTTATTCTGCTAAATAAGTTAAATAAAACTTTCAAGCCGATAGCAAAAACCCGAATAGTGTTATTTCAAACTTATTTTCTTGAGAAAAATATCTCCTCATCGGGCAGTGTAGATCAAAGATCAGACTGCACATTCTGTGCAGTCTGATCTTTGATCTACACTATTCGCAAAAGGCCAGCGAGTCGCGCTCAGCAGCCTAAGGGTTAAAAGAAAAAAAAAAAAAGATACAGGCAAAAAAGAGAGCCTTTGTCAGAACAGAATACAGTGTACCCTTTAAAATGTTCAACTCTTATTATGATGCCGATTATTATTTTAAATGTTTCAGCGGACACTGTAGATCAAGGCCAGACTGCATAAAAAATGCTGACTGATCTTGGATATACACTCTCCGATATGGCTGAAACATTGAAAGTCGTCCTCTCCAAACTTGTTTTGGACAACATTTCAAGCAGGCTAAAGGTATGAAGGTAATATCAGCACTTTTCTGCGACTTCGTATCGGTCAATAAACCTTTCACATCATCAAATAATTTGATTTACAAAATATCTCAGAAAAAAGAAGTAAAAGAATGATAAATTATAGACGAGGTAAACAATCCACTGTCAGAGACGGATGACTCAGTCCTATATATAATTTTAATGTATAGACATTATTTTTCGTCTCCTGTCATAAAACCTAGCATGTCTTCTTTATTTCCCTAGTTAATTTCAACACGCGTGTCAGCTGAAATATACACTTTCAAATTCCTGTTCTTTCTAAAACTGTGACAGGAATACTTAAAATTGAAAATCAAAGTACTGGCGGAACTGCTAGCATAAGCCCATTATCTCTATGTAGCTAAGACAGAAGCTAAACCAATATTGACCCTTAGCCTGCTTCATGCGACCCAAGGACCTTTTGCGGACAGTGGAGATCAAGATCAGACGGCACAGAACAAGCAGTCTGATCTTGGATCTACACTGCCCGATAAGGATACCCCAAAATAACTTTGAACTAACAACATTTGGGTTTTTACTATGGGCATGAAAGTTTCATTTCACTTATTTAGCAGGTTAAGGCTTAAGTCTTGGAAGCGGTAAATGTTCATTGTTCTAGCTAATATTCTTTTACTGGGATACCGATAGAAAAATCTAAAAGATTACCGATCTACTTTCCTTTGCCGTTATAGATTCATTTTAGCGAAAGCGATTCGCCTTGCTCTTCCTGTCGAACAACGAATGATTGATTGATTGATTGATTGTATGGTGTTTAACGCCGTTTTCAACATTATTTAAGTTATATCGCGGCGGCCAGTGCACCTATCCATGCTTTCCTGGAGTTTCTTTTACCAGAACTTCGCACAATATTCTTTCCAAGCCACTGGCTGCTTTCCCACATAGCCATTATCGAAACAATGGTCAGAGGTGAGAGAGGCGTGAATCCTGTCGCAATAACTATCATCAATCCTCGGAAAGAAATTGGCCAAGCCGGGGATCGAACCAGCGACCTCCTGTTCTCAAGCCCTGTACGCTACCGACTGAGCTACGGGGCTTGGCTTGAACAACGAAGCCGCTGAACGAAATGTCTATTATTAGGGCGTAGATATAGCCACGTAAACATCGTGGCAATATTGGGTTTGCTAGATATCTTTTCGCTACCGCGTTGTTCTTAAAAAGCAAGATATGGAAGATGTGTCGGAATATGTCTGCATGAAGTTAAAATTTAAACCAAAAAATCTACGTGAAACGTGATACTTGTCCTGTCTAAAAACAGCTGGTTAAAGTTAGTTGCAAATATCTTTTGCAACATAAAATGTCATGATCAGATTTAAGTGATTTTGAGGTGAGAGTAGACCAAGGATCAGACAGCGAAAAATGACGAGCAGTCTGATCATTGATCTAAACTGTCCAACGTGGAAGGGGAAATATTCTGGCCTATCAAACTGTGAAATCATTTTCCCCCCAATTCTACGAAAAAAGAAAAGTGTCCAATTTAACGATTCATACGTTAAGGGTAATGAGATATACCAGTATTCGTCATCTGTTTCACCCTTTACCAAACAATCACGTCTTTTAACGACCCCGAGGAAGAAAGCTTTTGAAAACATTGTGGGAAAAGGACAAAATGCTGGTAACCAGCATTTTCTCCTTTTCCCATAATGTTTTCTATCAATTCAAAGACAGAACTTATCTTTTGAGTCGCATCAAATTTGTCGTCTGCAAATACTTTCAATTTAGATGAGTCTACAATTTTGTCGTTCGGGAAAGAGTTAAAATCGAGTTCGCTTTTTCTTCTTTCAATTACCTAACCTTTCTGTTAATCCAGTCAAGCTTTAGTCTTTTATTTTCAAACTTGGATAATTAAAAAAAAAAAAGTGAGGCAAACCTATGAAAAACTGTGGTAAATTGAACGTGGTGTTGCAGTCAACAAGAGAATGTCAATAGATATCAAATAAGGACAAATACCAGCAGGGTCCGTATTCACCAACTGAACGTTAGTTTTATCCTCATTTTTTTTTTTTTCAAATTTGAACGAGACACAATTTCTGAATGGCAAATAAACATTTCAGCCATGCTCTGGCAAAGGAGGGCTTAATGCATCTCCATGACGCATGATACTAAGCAAGTCATCAAATGATCACTGGATTCATAAAGTCCACGATGTCCAACAACCGACTGAATCATGAAGTAGAGTGATCCTTTGGCTTGCAGAAAATTGACCAATAAACGAAAGGTTTCGGCCTGGCCAGCCTGCACAGGCTGACCGGGGGCGATACCTTTCGCAGATACAGATGCATTAAGCCCCAATTTCACAGAGCATGGTTCATTTAGTTTAGCCAAACAGAAGTTGTGTTATTTTCAACTTTAGAAAATCTCAGATATAAAGACTAAGAACATTTTTAAGAATGGCTGGTAAATACGGAGCCTGACCACATATCTTTTTTTTTAAATTTCCTGTTTGCAAAGGATTTTTCTTTTGGAAGGCGAAGGCAGAAAATAGATTGAACCGTGAAATTTTAGAGAAAATTGAAGGAATAATTAAGTCAGACTTTATGCTCCATACTTTTTTTTATGCCGATGGTATTGTCGATTTTTCGTTTTCTTCAAGCTGTGTTGCAGAAATTAAAGGCCAAAATTTGATTAGGCCGTATAAAAACAAAATTTAACTCTTACACTGCTCCGGGCCTTTTGCAGACAGTCTAGATCAAGATCAGACTGCACAGGACATGCAGTCTGATCTTGAATCTACACTGTCCGATAAAGAAATATTTTTCCCCCAAAAATACCTTTGATATAGCATTTTTTTTTTCTATCCTTGGCTATTAGTAGTAACTCTTAGGCTGCTAAGCGCGACTCACTGACCTTTTGCGGACAGCGTAGATCAAGATCAGACTGCACAGAACGTGCAGTCTGATCTTGGATCAACACTGTCCGATAAGAAGGTATCATACACTAAAAAACAAGTTTGAAATAACATTATTCAGGCTTTCACTTTCAGCTTTCAGCTTAAGACTTCAATTCAACTTATTTAGCAAGATAAGGGTTACGTTTTATTTCACTCATTTAGCAATTTATGGGTACGATTCTTTCATTAATTACCCTCCAAAACAATTTCTGAGTATAATGAATATGGAAACGTCTTGGTAAACTATTGATAATAAGTCTGATCTAAGGTTGGGTGTATGAATACAATTTAAAACAAGTGTGGCCCGGGGCGGGGGGGAGGAGATGCTCGTTACTTTTTCTCCTTCTGTCATACTGTTTTCAAAGGTAGTCAATGACAAGATTCAAAGGGTCGCCTACTGGAGGTAATGAACTATTAATAAACCTTCTACCGGACGACGAAATGATATCTTATCAAACTGAAAGCAGTTGCAGACGACAAATCAAATAAAGCTCAAATGATGAAATCTGGAAGGGTAAAACATTGTGGAAAATGGAGAAAAGGCTGGTTGCTAGTATTACCTCCTTTCTCCACAATGTTTTCAGAAGGAATCTACCAAAAGATGACTCGTCCAAAAATCATGACTGCTTAGTAAAGAGAAAAAAACAGCCACTGTTTGAGAAAAAGGGTCATTTCGAAGATAAATGTCGCTAGGCTATCAAGTTATAAATTATTCATGCGTCACAATGTTTGCAATTCTTCATTCCAGGGGTTATCATACAGTGGTGAAGTATTTTATTACGCGCTAGACATGTAAATTATTCATTCATTTTTTTTTTTTAGAATTTATGGATACCGTGACAGAATTACACAATCTGCATCTCGATTTTTAGCAGGTGCAACTGATGGTTTACTTTAGGGGTTCAACAAGACTTTGGCCCGCAACATGCGAAATGATACCCTTGGTAATTTGCGTAAAATGTCGTCCCGGATAAGCCTGCGCAGTCCGCGCAGGCTAATCGGAGACGGCACTTAACGAATACATAGGATTTTTTCCATACAGTAGACGTTCGCGAAACAGAAAATGGCACAAAAACGGACAGTGTTGTCTCGGATTAGTCACTGATTGCACAGGCAGATCTAGGACGACACACCTTGAGGCATATGTCCGAAGGCCCCTTTTCGTGTGTTGCATGCCATTAGTATTGATTGATTGTATGGTTTTTGACGCCGTTTTCAACATTATTATTATTAATTATATCGCGGCGACCAGTGCACCTATCTATTCTTTCCTGGAGTTTCTTTACCAGTACTATGCACATTATTCTTTCCAAGCTACTGGCTGCTTTCCCATGTAACCACCATCGAAACAATGGTCAGCGGTTCAACAAGTAACATCTCGAGGAGCTTTCCGCAAGAACCTATGCTGTGGATACTCACTGGAGATGTCATGGCGAGGCCTTTCCTGTGTGACTCCAAGAAATTGTTCTTATTGGTTTTGAATGGTGTTTACGTCGGTGTCAACATTATTTTGATCATATAAAAACAGCTCACTTATACATGATGTGCATCCCACGACAGGGTTCATCGGAACTTAATGAAGTGTCTTGCCAAAGGACACTCCAACAAATAAGTTCAGTGCCTAGAAAGGATCGATCCTGCTGCTTCCAGGTTACGAATCCTGCACCTTCACCACGCAGGTTCACGATAACTCTAGAGAAAGGTTCATAGAGGTTTGTCTTTTTAAGCCCTTTAGGAAGCATTCTCGTGTTTTAATGACCCTGAGGAAGAATAATTGTGCGAGGAGGAGAAAATACTGTTGTCTCACAAATCCAATTGTTTGAGTCGCAATAATATATTTGAGCCATGCTCTGGCAAAAGGGGGCTTAATGCATCTCCGTGATGCATTGTATCAACCAAGCCATCACATAATTATGGATCCATAACAGCATTCTTCAACAACCTTGGCTCCTTGCACATACTGAAAATTGACCTTTAGCGAAAAGTTTCAACCCAGATCAGCCTGCGCAGTCCGCTGGATCGATAATTTTCGCAGATGCATTAAGCCTCATTTTCACAGAGCACGGCTCATTTGAATTTTTTTTGTCTGCAACCTGACCTCCAGATAATAGGGACTGATAGTATTCTAAATTATTTCTCTTTCAAACCATATGTTGTGGGTACTCATTAGAATCGTCTCGATGAGACGATTCTAAAGAGTATCCATAACATAGGATTTAGTGAAGAGTGATTAATATTTTCAATTTTTAAATCAAAATCACTCCCTCTATCTGGAGCTCAGTCTGCAACTGCTAACAAAGTTGGACAAGTACTCAATTTTTGTCGTCTAATAAAGAGGGGTCATTTCCGTCCTATCAAAATCATAACCTAAAACACGAAGGGTCTAGCATATTACTGTGATATTTTACCGGAAATGCAGGTCAGATTACATTCAACAATATACTGCCGCGTTAGAAAAAGTAGATCTCTTACGATTTTTCTGATAATTCAAAAATAGAATAGTTTACTTTTGTAATTCCCAGAGCTCCGCATAATAGACAAAGGTATGTTGTGGATAATCGCCAAAATCGAAACAGTTCTAATGAGTACAAACGACATAGGTTTCAGTAAAGAACAAGTATTGGTACCCTTTTATATCTTCCAAACATAACTTTCCCTTCCCTTTCAGAATTTATTTTTTTTCTGTCATTTGTTTTAGTTCGCAGATAGCATAAAATTTGCCTGGTGGTGATGGACTTATTTTCTTTATTAGCAGTGTTTTTAGCTGCAATGAAAAAAATCAGTACTTTGATGTTTTTTTCGAGGGGGGGGGGGCGGGGGAGAGGGAGAGAATATTTCTTTAAAGTCATTAAGAAAAGATAGCTTTCAGAAAAAATGGTGAAGTAATTAATATCAAAGTGCGGATCAATGATCAGACTGCACGTTCTGAGGAGGATATCAGCTTCATCTACAGCGTCCATCAGAGGCACGTAAATGTTGACTTTAGCATGACAAGAATTAACCCTTAACATGCTAAATAGGTGAAATGAAACGTTCAAACCGATAGCAAGAACCGAAATTTAGCTATTTCATCGGTATTTCTTTGGTATTTCTATCTCCTTATGGGACAGTGTAGATCAAGATCAGACTGCACGTTCTGTGCAGTCTGATCTTGATCTATATCGTCAGCAAAAGGTCTTTGACTCGCCCTTAGCAGCCTACGGGTTAAGTACACCCTGATTCCATGGAAAAAAAACAAACAGCAACTGGAGACTATATGCATCAGATTATCGACTTTACGCCTACAGACAATTTTTAATAGCGGTATCAAAATGTACCTAAATAATAAAACCAAGACTACTGCTCCGTCTTAATCCTCTACAATACCAGGCTTTTCCCTGACCTCCTGTTTCTTTGAATTTCGACAGCCAAATTTTCTGAACGACCTCCAAAATCTACATGTTTGCCGTCTTAAATTCATATAAAAGGGGTCAAATCAATGACCCCCATTTGACAATTTGACCCCATTTTACAAAGTCCAGGGAAAACCCTGCCACATAATTAGCATTTTTGTGAAACATGTCGGCAGTAGAAAAATGAAAAAAAGTGCTCATCAAAACGTATGAGAATTAAAATCTATGAGTCCCGTTCCTTCTTTATTTTGGGTTCTTTATAATCTTCGCCCAGAATCGTCGCTATTTCACCCTGCATAAATGCCCAGGGCACGTTTGACCCGACAAGGGGACACTTTTTCCCACTCGGACAGTACACTTCGTTGCCAGCACCTTGCATTTTGATACTGTTTCTGGAGCAAGGGAAACAAAATTTATGATCGGACACAGACGGACACTGTACAAAATGCGTGTCTTCCAGCCGTTCTTGGCATATAGTACATTTGAGAGATTCCGCATTGGGTGGTCCTCCTTCACCGTGACTTCCGATTCCCGTTTCTCCGATATGCCTACCGCGTGACAGGCCCGGCGGTGAGTGAATGTTGTGACGAGCACTGTGATGTCGATTCCCATTTACTTCCCGACCTGGAGGCGATCCGCCAGGTAAATTATCTGTAACGTTCATAAGCGCCGCCATTGGCGATGGTCCATTTTGTCCCGAGGGTCCCGGATTCGAGCCGCTTGGTGGACTCGGGGCATGACTGCCCATGGGCGGTGTTGAATTATTGTAGCCAACGGTATTTACTGGATGTGTAGCATACCACTGTCTTTTTGACTGTTCACTGAGATCACTGTCGGGGTCAGGGGTCCCCTTTCTTTTCCGGTTCGAGTCCTGGTATCCCCTGTGGGATGAGAGAGCTGATCGGCCCATTGGAATACGGTACATACTAGCACTGGGAACAGGTGGCAGGCTAGTATTTATGTATAACGTAGGCAAGAGCTCCTTTTTCAAAGGTTCCTTAAAATTTCTAACATTATCTGTCAAGAGATCACCCAGCGCTCTCCAATCGCCTGACCCGTGTTTCATTTCATACTCCAGATTTTTCAGCCCCGGAGATGGGGTTTGTCGCGGGGCATTGTCCTTAAGGGCATCTTGCGTCATTTGCTTTGACAAAGCAGAAATATTTGGGAATACGTTACCAGAGCCCATGGGATATTCTGTAAATATTTTAAGTTCATACTCATTTCCTGGCTTTGACTGAACATCAAACCCAATCACTCTTCCACACACACTTGGGTCCTTTTTAAATCGCGTTTCAAAGGGAACCACGGTCGCCAGTATCGCTAAATTTTCTCGCACGTTTGGTGGTCGTTTATCATCCGGGGATCGACGCTTCCATAACTCATCACCGCTGGAATTATTCACATTTTCATCCTCGTCCTTGACCCCTGGCCTGCCTGGGTGTATACCGTGGTGTGGGTGTACTGGTCCATTCAGCACCGGTCCGTGTAGAGACGGGTGGTAACCTGGAGGAAATGGGACCCGACTCATGGGTACGCCGTGCGCACTCCTATGTAGATCACCCTTCGGGTCGTCCCGTCCCAAGTGACTTGGCATCGGACCTCCATTCTGCACCAAGTTTTGTGGTACTGAGTTAAAGTCTGGGCCCATACCTCGCGGGCGTTCGAATCTTTCCCCTGGACCCCCTACTGGATTCCTTGGAGGGTCCATAGAATTTGGATGTTCGTGATGTGACCTTGGGTGGGGCGGCAGCGGTCCCTGTGGGGTAGGTTTAATAGGGCCCCGAGATTCTTGAAAACCCGTGGCCCGCTTCATTTGTCTAGCCAAATCCAGAACCATTTCAATTCTGTCTGCACCTTCATAGTTGACGCAACCTCGGCATACGGGCTCGGTGAAGTCTTGTATCATAGCCCACGGCATACGGGGCAAGTCACACAAATAACAATGCTGTCTTTGTGACCTGTGTGCAAGAGCCATTGTTGCAGTTTTTAACAGTCACGTGTATTGTCTCTTGGTTATATCACGCATATAAAATCCAGTGCAACTGCAGATCGTCCTGCTTAAATCATACAGTACGTCCATGTATAAATCGCGGACCGATTAATCCATATAACAAATAACCGCGTAAATCACATAGTAAACGACTGAACTCATTCAATCTAGTCCTCTTACAACTGAATACACATACCGTACCATTCGAGTCGAACTACAATCCAATACTGAATACCAATCGTGCACGGCTAATAATTTCAGCAGACGACAGTTTGACCCGCCTCTTGTCAACTTGCCAACTGCCTCGTGACGTCACGAGTTGATTACAGGCCGCGTCTACACTCAAGATAAATATGGACTCAGGGCATGTGCGTCCGACTTTGACAAATATGTCACACGGCTGTATAACGCGATCTCCCTTCACATTCCTTTCATAGCGAAATGGACTAGACTTTGTAGTATAAATTTAGAAAACCGCCATTGCGCACTGAAGCGTACAATGCTTTACAGCTTTTCACTCCAAATTTTACCGTTTTCCCTCAATCGTTCTTGCTTAAATTAAATTTTCTTAAACCTGTCAGCGCTATAGGCCAAAACAGGGGCTTCAACGGACGACATAGATCACGATCAGACTGCACATAACTTTCAGTCTGATCTTGTGTTTCACCGGCATTGTACATTTATCTTACTGTATGTGAGTGTGAAGACATGTACACTAGATTATGATTTAATGAAAATGGGTGTGGTCACCAACCATTCTACATCGCAATCTCCATTTTATTCTCGACTGAGAAAGTAACGTCATTTTTGACAGCTAACCTATTCATGTGAGTCCTTGGTTTCACGAGTGCTAGGGCTGTGAAGTGTCCTACCCAAGGGCACTCCCACGAAAAAATCAGCACCACGAATGAGGATAAAACCTTGAGGTCCTCTAGGTTTCGAATACTACACCTCAACCACTGAGCCACGCTATGACTTTGATTATGATTAGCCCTTAGGCCGCTAAGCGCGACTCAAGATCTGACTGCACAAAACGTGCAGCCTGATCTTTGATCTACACCGACCGATACAGTATTTTCTTTTCGGTGAAATCAGCTTTGAAATCGCAATATTTGGGTTTTTAATATTGAGTTTAAATTTTCACTTCATTCATTTAGCAATTTAACCCTTTACCATTCAATCCCGACTTTTAACGACCCTGAGAAAGAGGCCTTTTGAAAACATTGTGGGAAAAGGAGAAAATGCTAGAAACCAGCATTTTCTCCTTTTACCACAATGTTTTCTACCCTTCCCAAAATATATTTCAATTTTTCAGTCCCATTTATTTTGTCGTCTGCTGATGCTTTCGATTTGGACTAGTCTAAAATTTTGTCGTTTGGTAAAGAGTTAAGGGTTAAAAGAGTTGTGTATGTGTTTTTTTTTTATTGCTGGCTTCATAGTACGTCATATCAGAACACTAGCCTTGGACTACTATAAAACCGGAAGTGCGTGGAAACGTCCAATGCTAGAAAAAGTGTTGAAATGGGCGTAAAACACAAACAGGTAAACTCATTTCAGGGTCTTGAAAAGTCGGGATTGTGTGGTAAAGGGTTAAGTACCAAATACTAGAATTGTAACGCGGATTTCCTTCGACAGCTAAAAATACAACCTACTGAAACAACGAAAAATCTTGACTACACAAGCAGACGGTCTAGATCGAAGATTAGACTCCTCTTAAAGATACATCCTTACTGCCACGGAGAAAAAAGGCTGTTAACACTATATAGTGTGTAGAATGGCTCGGAATTCAGTCAGATGTGTAAACACAGATGGATTACCAATATATGCGGTGTAACGGATAAAGAAACTCAAAGGATTTGTCCTAATTTAAAACCGGAAACGACAACAGTGATTTCTTTGAAGACCTCCAAAAAATGAAATGCATTTTCTATCCGTCATAATCTGTACAACCTTGCAACCGTCAGGGGCAACATTTAGCATGAAGATACAAGAAGGATTATAAGACAAAAGATGAAATGGGTTAACCCTTAACCCTTTCCCAAACAAGCCCTGGTTTTCACGTGTCTGCAGTACATGTCTTTTGAAAACATTGTGGGAAAAGGAGAAATTGCTCGTAACGAGCAATTTCTCCTTTTCCCACAGTGACTTCTACCCTTTTTGAGAATTTTTTGTCATTTTCATCAAATTTAAAATTGTCATCTGCAAACTCTTTTAATTTGGACCAGTCCAAAATTTGTCGTTTGGGAAAGGGTTAAAGCGCCTTTCACGACTATAGTTGCTTTTGCGGTCAGTGTAGATCAAGATCAGGCTGCACAAAATGTGCAGCCTGATCTTTGATCTACACTGTCCGCTTTGCTGAAACACTGTAGACAAAAGCTACCATGATATTGCAATTATATGGGTCGTATTTCTAGGATGAAACTGTATGATAGGTTTATTCAGCGCTCTAGGGGTTTAAAACCGGCTGGGCTGTAAACCAGTACAGGGTCCGTCGTATTCACCAACCATTCTTAAGAACATTCTTAGTCTTATTCTCCAACATTTTCTGGATTTGAAAGTAACACAACTTCTGGTTTAGCCAATCAGAAGTTGTGTTACTTTCAAATTTGGACAATCTTGGAGAATAAGACCAAGAATATTCTTAAGAATGGTTGGTGAATACGGGCCCAGATGTAACTTTAATCTATGCCGTCCGCAAAAGCCCCCGTTTTCGCTCAGGGCGCTGAAACGGGTTAAAGGGATCAAACAGCAGCATGCTTTACGTTCTAGATACGTGTTATCAAAACCTCTCGCTCAGATCAGAATTACCTCGTTATCAGATAACGTTATTACATCGGGTTTAGCACGAAATCCAACGATCAATCTCTCTGTTCCTGAAAAAGATACTTTGGTTTTCCATTTTTAAAATCATTACCTTCTGAATCAGATTTTACCGCAGACGACTTTGTAAAATTTCAAATGATCATCATCAACATAATTTTAATAAGGAAACATCGCAAGAGATCATAGCAAAGGAAGCTGTTTCCTAGCATTTTTCCCCCTTTTGTCAGAATAATTTCAAAAGTGGTAAACTGCAACAGGAATATAAGTCATTTGCAGGAAGTAAACTAGAGCATGCGATACAGAATCATCAAATTCCTAATTTGCCCTTTTTGTATCAATGATTGTTAAAATAAACACAATTACCTCCCTTTATTATTATCCTGCTAAATAAGTGAAATGAAACTGAAATCTGTGGTAAAAACCCAAATTTTGCTTCTTCAAAGGATTTTTTGAGAAAAGATATCTCCTTAACAGACACTGTAGATCTAAGATAAGACTGCACGTTCCGTGCAGTCTGATCTTGATCTACATTATCTGCAAAAGGTGCTTAGCAGCCTTAGGGTTAACAAAAATATTGCTCATTATTATGCAAATAAGTTTAATCCACGAAGAGCATTTAGAAGTCTGGATACGGATATTTCCTAAAGCAGATGCACATCAACGTGTTTGAGGTAGAATTTCATCTGAAAACAATTTCGCACTCGATTCGCTCTTCTCCAGGAGCCTTCGAATTGAGGTTGACCAAAATTGCAAGTGAAATGATGTGTGTTTTTTTATAAGGCGATTTTAAGCTTGATCACCATTAGCAGATTTTAGAGAAAATATTTTCACAGAAACTGAGAATCTAAATTCGCACGCAACGATGGTCTATATACTAAGGTCTGGACAGAAAATGCGTGTCCAAAACACAAAAAACTGCCATTTTTCGGGGGGGGGGGGGGGGGACTTTTTGCCCACGTTAGTCACGAGGTAGGCGCTACTACCTGAGAAGTTATAAATACACTCAAAGATACCGGGAACAATTCTTATGAAACTTGAATTCATACTCAGCTGAGTTCGTGCTCCACTTCAAAATTTCACCAAACATCAGACTGTGAAGAAAATTTGAAAAACACAACTTAGTATTTGGAGAAGAAGGAAAGAATTTCTCAAAAAAAAAAAAACAACCTGTATTAGTTATATTGATAAATGATGTTCATTTATCTTTGAAATTTAACCCTTTCAGCGTCATAGGCGAAAACATGGGCTTTTGCGGACAGCATAGATTCAGATCAGACAGCACAGAACGTGCAGTCTGATCTTGGATCTATGCTGTCCGCTTGTTCAGTCAAGCCTGTGCTATAAAAATCGGTCTGACTTTCACTTGATTGTCTTTGCAGCCGTCAATTTAGGTCGAGTTTATTTGGCGCCGAAAGAGCTAATACTCAACTGAGGTGAGCACAAAGTTTTTCAGCACTAAGCACTGTGAAACAACGAGGTGGAGCTCAGTCTCTAGGGCAGCCGACTCAAAATTTTAGGTTTTAATTAAAATCTTAATTTTCTTCATCCCTTTTTCTTCCGTGTACTTAAAATTTAAGAAAGTGAATATCAACCTTAACCTGCTAAAAAGGTGAAATGCAACTTTCAGGTTCATAGTAAAATCCCAAACTTTGCTATTTCAAAGATATTTTAAGAGAGTAAATATCAACTTATCGGACGGTGTAGATTCAAGATCAGACTGCACTTTCTGTACAGTCTGATCTTGATCTACACAGTCTGCAAAAGGTCCTTGAGTCGTGCTTAGCAGCCTGGTGATTAAAAAATGAGATTACTAAAGGTCATTCTGTGAACTGATGATAATGACATCATTAGTTTCGGCTTCCTACTCGTGCAAGAGTTATTTTATGAAATAATCATAACTGCGCAACGCTTAATTAAACGATCAATATAGCACGCAAATAGACTTGTAAATAAACAATAGAATAAAAGCGTTCTAATATTAGCCCACTTGTTTGTTTCCTAGATACGCGTAGATCACATTCCGTAGCAACCGTCTATTTATACGCAACACTTCAAACCTCGTGTTTCCTTTGATAAGTTCGTTTAATTCCCTTATCCTCCGAGGAGGGTGGCTTTGGATGACTCTAACCTTGTTTCGACAGATGTTAAAATAAAAGTGACAATATACGTAAACAAAAGGTCAAGAAAACATTGTGACAAATAGAGAAATTGCTCACTGTGAGCGGTTTCTCCATTTGCCACAGTATTTTCAAAGTTTGCCTGCTTCAGATGCGCCAAAATTTGTCGAAGACGACAAAGGGTTAAGGTACTTCACGCTGCAGGAAGTGCAAACATTATTCCCGCAGTTAAGATATTTCCGTTGGTATGAGAATAAACTCATTTTATATCTCTCGCGCGCGGTTTCACCGTTTTAGCGCCAAATATAATTGTGCCACGCTCTTGCAAAAGGGGGGGAGGGGCTTAACGGATCTCCGTAATGCATCTCTTTGACGCATTGTACCAAGCAAGCCAACACATAATTATGAATCCATAATAGCCACTTTATTCAATTTATTTCACTGAAAACTGAACTAAGGTAGAATGGTCCTTTGACGCGTAGAAAATTGACCAATAGCGAAAAGTTTCGACCCAGGTCAGCCTGCGCAGAGTGCGCACGCTGACCTGACCCGATACTTTTCGCAGATACATTAAGCCCCCTTTTCACAACATGTATCATAATTATTTATCTGACATCTCTCCTTAAACGGCTGAAAATACTAAAAAGAACCATTTTTTTTAAAAAAAAATCTTATAGGCTTGCCTAAACAAGGGAACGGTATAGATCCAAGATCAGACTGCACGTTCTGTGCAGTCTGATCTTGGATCTATGCCGTCCGCAAAAGGCCCCTGTTCTTGTCCGGATAGCTGTAAAGGTTACTAGATTTACGACTAGTTAGTGTCTCAGGAGCTTTACAGAGTGATAATACAATCCATCCGAGATGAATTTGCAGCAGACGACACTCAGAAACTTCGTTATAAATATTTGTACTTCAAATAAATTAAATTTGTTCATATTGTTTGCATGGTGTTAAACGCCGTTTTCAACATTAATTCAATTAACATGTATATCGCGACGGCCAGTGCACCTATTCATGCTTTGAAGTTTCTTTTACTAGTAGTTCGCACAATATTCTTTCCAAGCCAATGACTGCTTTCCCACATAACCATAGTCGAAACAACGGTCAGCGCTGAAAAGGGAATGAATCCTCTCGCAATTAAAATTATCAATCCTCGGGAAAAAAAAAAAATGGCCAAGATGAGGATTCGAACCAGGGACTGCCTGGTTTCAAATCTTGTAAGTGACCGAATCCGTTGCCGGGCAGTTAAATACAAGGAAACAATATGAAAATGCTTTGAACAAAGGCTGGAGTCGCATTTCTCTATTTCCAACAATGCTTTCAAAAACCTTTTACCTCATGGTCGTAAAAAGAGGTGATCGTTTGGTTCAAGGCTCAGTGTTCAGAAAGCTTTGGAACAAGCAACGGTTGCTAGGCGCGATGGTTTCAAACAGAAACCATGCAAATATAAATCAGGGACACTTTGAAAAAAAAAAGAGGGGGGATCAATGGATCTCCGAGTTGCATTATATCATTCATTTAACCCTTTACCACACCATCCCGACTTTTAACGACCCTGAGAAAGAAGCCTTTTGAAAACATTGTTGGAAAAGGAGAAAATGCTGGTAACCAGCATTTTCTCCTTTTCCAACAATGTTTTCTACGCTTCCCAAAACAAATTTCAATTTTTTAGTCACATTTATCATGTAGTCTGCAAATGCTTTCAATTTGGACTGGTCTAAAATCTTGTCGTTTGACAAAGGGTTAACCACAGATCCATGAATTCCATTTTACCTGAATCATGAGTTAGAACGGTCCTTTGTCATGCAGAAAACTGACAAGTAACAAAATGTCTCGTCCCACGCCAGCCTGCGCGGACTCCGCACGGACTGTACAGGCTGACCTGAGTCGATACTGGCCTTTGGCAGATGCATTAAACCCCCTGTTCACAGAACATGGCTCAAATCTATTAATCTGGGGACTTTGCTGACCTGAGTCGATACTTTTTGCAGATATATTAACCCTTCTCCCGCTAAATAACCTAAATGAAACTTTTAAGCCGATGGTAAAAACCAGTATGATGGTATTTCAAAGTTATGGAGGTTGGGGAAATATCTCCTTATCGGACAGTGCAGATCAAAGATCAGACTGCACGTTCTGTGCAGTCTGATCTTGATCTACACCGTCCGCAAAAGGTCAGTGGGTCGCGATTAGCACTGTAAGGGTTAAATCCCCCGTTCACAGAAGATGGCTCAAATGTATTCATCTTGGGTCTTATTTGGTAATAATTTCTGTTTTGAAAGAAAAGCATTAAAATTCTTAAGAGAGGCTACCAGAACTTCTGCTACGCTGATTTTTACCCAAGAAATGTCGAGGAAATACTTCAGATTCAATCACGTAATTATTACGTAATTCCTGATATAGATGATGATGATGATGATAATGATGATGATGATGATTTTGATGGAAAGATGACGATGATGATGATGATGATACAGTATTTTTACGCTGCTTTCAACATGACTTCGGCCATATCACGGTGACAGATCAATTGCTCATGCGTGCCCCAAATTTCACCGGCATTGAGCTGGGGGATCTGCAGTGCCATTTCCGAATGCAATCCAACGTGACCAGCGCCGGTAGCGGAATACAAAAAAAAAGGAAATTCGGGCAAACGAAACAGACACAAAGTGTGCCCGTCAAAAAAATTTGACAACTTGTAAACAATAGTACAGACTGCAGTCTGGTCAGCCTTAACCATTAACCTGCTTAACTCTTTACCAAACGACAAAATTTTAGAGCAGTCCAAATTGAAAGCATTTGCAGACGACAAAATAAAGGCGAATCAAAAATTGAAATTTGTCTTTGGAAGAGTAGAAAACATTGTGGGAAAAGGAGAAAATGCTGGTTACCAGCATTTTCTCCCTTTCCCACAATGTTTCAAAAGGCTACTTCCTCAGGGTCGTTAAAAGTCAAGATTGTGTGGTAAAGAGTTAATTAACTCTTAACCCAACTACAAAATTTTAGACTTGTCCGGATTCAAAGCATTTGCAGACAACAAATTAAAAGGCACAAAAATGATTATTTCAATCTCTGAAAGGGTAGAAAACATTGTGGGAAAAAGAGAAAATGCTGGTAGCCAGCATTTTCTCCTTTTCTCTCAATGTTCTCAAAAGCTGTCTTTCTCAGGGTCGTTAAAACTCGGGATTGTGTAGAAAAAGGTTAATAAATGAAATAAAACTTTCAAGCCGATAGTAAAATTTTAATGTTGTTACTTTACCGCTATATTTGGGGAGGGGGGGGGGAAAGAGGGAATCTCCGTATCTGACAGTGTAGATCCAAAATCAGACTGCACGTTCTGTGCAGTCTGATCTTGATCTACACTATCCGCAAAAGGTCCTTGGGTCGCGCTTAGCAGCCTAAGGGTTAATAATTACTTTCAATCATGCAGACTTACGGGTTAATTTTGGAAAACACTGTGACAGTTGGGCAATTTACACATGATGGACAATTTCTTCATTTCTTAACAGATTTTCTCACGATTATTTCAGTCTAGAAAATACTTGTGGTCATTCCCTGCTTCTTTTTCTCACATTAACTGGGGGAAAAGTAGAATGGTTCTTGGGCATGCATGAAATTCACCAAAAGCAAAAAGTTTCGGCCCATGGTACCAAGCCAGTCATCACATTACTATGGTGCCATAAAATCCAGCTTGCACAACAACTATCCATTTTGCATAACAACCATCTCAATCATGAGGTACACTGGTCCTTTGAAATGCAGAAAATTTAGCAAAAGCAAAAAGTTTCGGCCCAAGGTCAGCCTGCGCGGACTGCGCAGGCTGACCTTGGTCGATACTTTTTGCAGACGCATTAAGCCCCCTTTTAACCCTTTACTGCACAATGCCGCCTTTTGACGCCCCTGGGAAAGAAGCCTTTTGAAAACATTGTGGGAAAAGGAGAAAATGCTGGTAACCAGCATTTTCTCCTTTTCTCACAATGTTTTCTACCCTATCAAAGAAAAATTGCACCATTTGAGCCACATTGAAATTGTTGTCTGCAAATGCTTTCAATTTGGACAAGGCTAAAATTTTGTCGTCTGGTAAAGGGCTAACAGAGCATGGCTCCCAGGTAGAGCTTATCAAACAATATCGCAGTAGCTGCCGAAAGTTTGAGTAGTGTAGATCAAAATCAGATTGCACAAAACGTAAAGTCTGATCTTGACTGTACACTCTGTTATAGGATATTAACTCTCCACCAAACGACAAAATTCTAGACTCGTCCAAACTGAAAGCATTTGCAGACGACAAAATATATGTGACTGAAAAATTGAAATTTGTTTCGGGAAGAGTAGAAAACATTGTGGGAACAGAAGAAAATGCTTGATACCAGCATTTTCTCCTTTTCCCACAATGTTTTCAAAAGGCTTCTTCCTCAGGGTCGTTAAAAGTCGGGATTGTGTGGTAAAGGACAGTTGCAACGTTTTTTCTCCAACTGTTTCATGTATTCAGGCTTTAAACGTTAATGTCGGACCGTTTCTTTTTTTCAGATTTACTTTATGAATTGAGAGAGAGAGAGAGAGAGAGAGAGCGAGAGAGAGGGGGGGAGTGAGACAGATAGTAGTTCACGTCAATGCGCTATTAGGTACACTGTAGATCAAGATCAGACTACATAAAACGTGCAGTTTGATCTTAGATTTACACAACCCGAGAAAGTGATTTTTCCTTAAAAAATGATTTTGGAAATCTGAGCATATGTCGTCAAATTTTGTTTTAGATTTACAACACATTTTTCTGTCACGACTAGAACTATGAAATATTCCATTGTAACACATCGCATCAGACTTGATCTACATTGTCCGCAAAAGGTCCTAGAGTCGCGCTTAGCGGCCTGAGGGTTAAAACTTATTAACCCTTCACCAAACGACAAAATTTTGTACACGTCCAAACTGAAAGTATTTGCTGACGACAAATCAAATGAAGCTTAAATGGTAAAACTGGTCTGTGTAAGGACAGAAAACATTGTGGGAAAAAAGAGAAAATGCTGGTTACCAGCATTTTCTCTTTTTCCCCACCATGTTTTGTTAAGCTTTCTTCCTCTGGGTTGCTTAAACTCGGGATTCTGTGGTAAAGGGTAAACTGAAATGACCTAGTAATTTGTTAACATGAATGTATGTGCGATACGAAACGCATGTATACGCATAAGTAATGAATAAAATATTTCTCTTTCGTATACCAATATCCTTACTTTGAAATGCTATGAATTAAATTTGTCAGCAATCTAACCCCAAAATTGTTTACCAGCATTTTCTCCCTTTCCCACAATGTTTTCAAAAGGCTTTTCCTTCAGGGTCGTTAAAACTCGGTATTGTGTGGTAAAGGGTTAAAGAGTTTTTACTACATAAGGCCATGCTGACCGCCTAATTCGAAGTTCCAAATGTCTTCTACTGTATTAAAAAGACCTTGACGTTTCAAGTCAACGCTTATCAATAGGTAACCAAATACAGACGACTTTTTCCGTAATTCCAAATGTCTTACGCCATAATTATACGAATGATTTTGATCTTCCAACTTTAGCTTAACCATTTACCACACAATCCCGAGGTTCAAATGACCCTGAGGACGAAGGCTTTTGAAAACATTGTCGGAAAAGGAGATGCTGGTAACCAGCATTTTCTCCTTTCCAGTAATGTTTTCTACTGTATCACTGACAGAAATCACCATATGAACTACGTTTATTTTGTCGTCTGTAAATGCTTTCAATTCGGTAGAGTCCAAAGTTTTGTCCTTTGTTAAAGAGTAAACCACAGTGTGCTCGTATTACCTCCTGTAAACGACGTGTCTTTGGTATGGCAGCCGAAATTGAAGCAAAACTAAAATTCGGTACATAGAAAAAATATTGTGGGTAACTGGTATTGTGTGTGCAACAAACACTGAGGACAGTGAACCAATTTACTAAAAGATGCGGTATGCAAGCGATCGAAGCTAAATGACGCGGGCGATAATGTCTAGCTTACTGTTTATAAATTTCAGATAGGGGCCAATCCCATTTTGCATTTTACATCCTAAAATGATAAACGGCTAGACTAACTCAGAAGAATCAACATACAGGAATAGAAAAGAGTATGAGTCATGTTCTGGCAAACAGGGGCTTAATGCATCTCCAAGATGGATCCAAACAGGCCATTATAAAATTATGGATCTGTAAAATTGATTTTATCCGACAAACGACTGGGATCAGATGTAGCATGGTCCTTTGACACATTGAGAAACTTTACAAGTAGCAAAAAGTTTCGACCCATATCAGCCTGCGCGGACTGCCCGGGCTGACATGATTCGATACTTTTTGTAAATACATTAAGGCCCCCTTTTCACAAAGCATGGCTCGTATATAATTATGGTCAAAGGAATGAACAAGAAAGACAACGGGCGATCCACTTGACAGTCAGCGAAGATAGGAAAAAGCTGGTTAAAGTCGGCCAGTGATGCTTGACTTTTGGCAGAGATTTCAAGAAAATAATTCTTTTAAAAACTTCGATTGTAAGAAAAAAACAAGAAGTCGTATTTAGCACGTACGGTGTACATTTTGCTTCATGCATGACGTCGATCGCCTCCAGAAATAAACGTGTATTTCAGTTCGACACATCCTAAGCAGACGGACTATTTGCGTTTTTACCGTTACGTTAACTGCCGCCAGAGGGCGGAAAATGATGTATTACAGCCAAATGGGACAGAAAACATCGTTCATGACAAATTACCACCATTTCAGGAAGTTATTTTCATCGTTAATTCTTGAGTTAAGTACACTTCATTCGAAACCGCGGTTGCTGAGCTGGCAGCACCAGGTGAAAGTTGCAAGTTTGAATCCGTGTTTCGAGATACCCTCTTTGCGTGTTTATATGCCAAACGCTGAGACGACAATTATAAATGAACCGTCCGATGAGGGGCCACTTTCCGGCGCAAATGATACAAATAGCACTGACCGAATCTATCCAAGCATGTAAATATTACGCAACTTTTAAATTTTACAATACACCATGCAAGCAAAATAAATCACAATGGATACCGAGAATTCGATGATCAAGAAAATCGATTAATTCGAATACATCCGAAGGGAACGAATGTGTCCGGATAAACTGTCCTGCTCACTATCTGCTGTGGAAAAGCAGCCATTCGTCTTTGGGAAGTTAAATAAAAACTTTGTGCGAAAATGGGAAATACTAAAAATAAAAAATGTCTCCTTTTCCAACATTTTTTTTAAAAGTCTTCGTCCTTGGGGTCGTGAAAACGCCGTCACTTGTGGAGATAGACTCTACTGAGTTAACGCCATTACGACAAATCCGTTAAGATCACGTCCACGTGGTATGGAACGTGATGTCAGACGGCAATTTATCAACCAGCGACATAACGTCGCCGTTCTTTCATCGTTATTCGCTTTACGATTCAATCAACGTATTGTCCTTGACCCTCCTAAAGTACGTATTTATAATAGGCCTCGAGGACTCAGTTTAATATGACCTTCAAAGAGGCGTAAATATGCAATGATATTCTTGTGCTAAAATCAGTAGTTCTTAACCAAAACCCTTGTTGTAGGTAGTCAATAAAATTGCCTCGATGAGACAATCAATGTCACTACCGACAACATAGGTATTTTTGTCCAACGTTAATCCTTAAGCTGCTAAGCGCGACTCACTGATCTTTTGCGGACAGCGTAGATCAAGATCAGACTAACAGAACGTATAGTCTGATCTTGGATCTACACTGTCCGATAAGGACGATATTTTTCTCCAAAAAATAGGTTTGAAATAGCATTATTCGGGTTTTCACTGTCGACTTGATAGTTTTATTTCACTTATTTAGCAGGGTAAGGTTTAAGATTATTGCTGTATAAATTCCACTATTTTGTTTACATATCCACAACACATATTATCTTATCGTTTTTAAAATGAAAAGGAAGGTACGAGAATGAAATAATGAAACAGAAAAAGTAAATGGTAGGAAGCTATGTAAACAATATCAAAGTACACAACAAGAGGGCCATGATGGCCCTGGGTCGCTCACCTTAGTAGAGTGCCTTAAAGGTATTTCTTTAATTTGACCATGTGACCATGTGACCTAGTTTTTGACCACAGGTGACCCAATTTCAAACTCAGATTTCATGAAGACAAACATTCTGACCAATTTTCAAGTCAATTGAGCACAAAATGTAACCCCGAGTGCCCTAATGGTATTTTTTTAATTTGACCTAGTGACCTAGATTATGACCCCAGGTGACCCAAATTTGAACTGGTCTTGGACTATATCAAAAGAAACATTTTAACCAATTTTCAAATCAACTGAATAATAAATGTGGCCTCTAGAGTGCCCACTAGCTATTTCTTTAATTTGACCAAGTGACCTAGTTTATGACCCCAGTTGACCCAAATTCAAACTCATATGAGATTTTATAAAGACAAACATTCTGACCAATTTTCAAGGCAATTAAGCAAATAATGTGGCCTATAGAGTGCCCACAAGGTATTTCTTTAATTTGACCTAGTGACCTAGTTTATGGTTCCAGGTGACCCAAATCCAAACTCATCTGGTATTTCATCAAGACAAACATTCTGGCCAAATTTCAGGTCATTTGAGCAACAAATGTGGCCTCCAGAGTGCAAACAAGGTATTTCTTTAAATTGACCCAGTGAACTAGTTTATGACCCAAGTTGACCCAAATTAATCTTATGTGAGACTTTATAAAGACAAACTTTCTAACTACTTTTCGAGGTAATTGAGCAAATAATGTCGCCTCGAGAGTGCCAACAAGGTATTTCTTTAATTTGACCTCGTGACCTAGTTTATGACCCAAGATGACCCAATTTTGAACTCAATGAACTTGTTGTGCTTAGATGGGCAAACAAACTTAGAAGAGAATCACTACATACCAAATATCAAAGCTCTACGCCTTCCAGTTTTAAAGAAGAATTTTAAAGTTTTCCTTCTTTGTTCCTATGTTCGAACTTGTGACACCCGGGGCTGTGCCAGTTTTGACCCAAACAGCATCCTTGGAACAAACTTTGTAGAAGTCCACTAGGAGATGCTACATACCAAATATCAAAGCTCTATGCCTTCCCATTTAAGAGAAAAAAAAAAAAAAAAAATTAAAGTTTCATAAAAGGGCATCATATGAACAAACTTAGTAGAGGTCTACTAGGCGATGCTACATATAAAATATCAAAGCTCTACACCTTCCAGTTTCAGAGAAGATGATTCCTAAAGTTTTCCTTCTCTGTTCCTATGTTCGAACTTGTGACCCCCGGGGCAGGGCCAACTTTTGCCCCAAGGGCATCATATGCACAAACTTGGTGGAGATCCACCAGAAGATGCTACATACCACATATCAAAGCTCCATGCCTTCCTGTTTCAGAGAAGAAGATTTTTAAAGTTTTCCTTCTTTGTTCCTATGTTGGAAATTGTGACCCCCGGGGCGGGGCCAGTTTTGACCCCAGGGGCATCATATGAACAAACTTGGTAGAGGTCCACTAGGAGATGCTACATGCCAAATATCAAAGCTCTACGCCTTCAAGTTTTAGAGAAGAAGATTTTTAAAGTTTTCCTTCTTTGTTACTATGCTCAAACTTGTGACCCCTGGGGCGGGGCCAGTTTTGACCCCAAGGGCATCATATGAACAAACTTGGTAGAGGTCCACTAGGCAATGCTACATACCAAATATGAAAGCTCTATGCCTTCCAGTTTCAGAGAAGATGATTTTTAAAATTTTCCCTCTTTGTTCCTATGTTTGAACTTGTGACCCCCGGGGCAGGGCCAGTTTTGACCCCAAGGGCTTTATATGAACAAACTTGGTAGAGGACCACTAGGAGATGCTTCACGCCAAATATCAAAGCTCTATGCCTTCTAGTTTTAGAGAGGATGATTCTTAAAGTTTTCCTTCTTTGTTCCTATGTTGGAAATTGTGACCCCCGGGGCGGGGCCAGTTTTGACCCCAGAGGCATTATATGAACAAACTTGGTAGAGGTCCACTAGGAGATGCTACATGCCAAATATCAAAGCTCTACGCCTTCAAGTTTCAGAGAAGAAGATTTTTAAAGTTTTCCTTCTTTGTTACTATGCTCAAACTTGTGACCCCCGGGGTGGGACCAGTTTTGACCCCAGGGGCATCATATGAACAAACTTGGTAGAGGTCCACTAGGCAATGCTACATACCAAATATGAAAGCTCTATGCCTTCCAGTTTCAGAGAAGATGATTTTTAAAGTTTCCCCTCTTTGTTCATATGTTCAAACTTGTGACCCCCGGGGCAGGGCCAGTTTTGACCCCAAGGGCATCATATGAACAAACTTGGTAGATTTCCACTAGGAGATGCTGCATGCCAAATATCAAAGCTCTATGCCTTCTAGTTTTAGAGAAGAAGATTTTTAAAGTTTTCTTTCTTTGTTGCTATGTTGGAAATTGTGACCCCCGGGGCGGGGCCAGTTTTGACCCCAAGGGCATCATATGAACAAACTTGGTAGAGGTCCACTAGGAGATGCTACATGCCAAATATCAAAGCTCTACGCCTTCAAGTTTCAGAGAAGAAGATTTTTAAAGTTTTCCTTCTTTGTTACTATGCTCAAACTTGTGACCCCTGGGGCGGGGCCAGTTTTGACCCCAGGGACATCAAATGAACAAACTTGGTAGAGGTCCACTAGGAGATGCTACATACCAAATATCAAAGCTCTGCGCCTTCTAGTTTCAGAGAAGAAGATTTTCAAAGATTTTGCTTTTTTTTCCCTTTTTGTTGCCATGGCAACCACAGTTGTGGGTGGAATTCAATTCTTTGAACAATTTTGGTAGAGCTTCACCCAAGGAACATCCCTGCCAAGTTTCATCAAGATTGGCCCAGTGGTTTAGGAGAAGAAGATGTTTAAAGAAATTGTTGACGGACGACGGACGACGGACGCCGGACATAGGGCGATCACAATAGCTCACCTTTAGCACGTTGTGCTAAGGTGAGCTAATAAAAAGGTTACTGGATTTGTATAGGAATATATTGTGATGGACTCGTTCGTTCGGCATAGTTGCCCTCCGAAATTCTGCTAAACATTTTAAAAATACAAGATCATTCGCATACGCAGCAACAATTAATTTTTTTTATTTTTCATTAATTTCTTTTCCTTTTTTTCCTTTAGATTCTTTTCCCTTATTTTGCAAAGTGTACGCAAGTGCGTTTTTTCTTTTTTTCGTACATCGGCTACGCCCTGCACGTCATTGTCATTGTCATTGTGCCAGAGAAAAAAGGACAGGGAAGCAAACTGCATCTAGAGGACTAAAGAAGATCATATTTTGGTATAACCTGGACTTTTCTATCCTTTAGCAATGGTCTCGTAAGGCCACTCTACATAGTGGTTGTAACGAGTTAATTCGTCCCTTGGATCATTCGTCCCTACATTTGTTCGCGTACATTTGTACCTATATTTGTTCCATTGTCTAGATCGTTTAGTACATAATGTAGTTTCGATAGATCGTTACACTGGAAATTCGTGGATAGTGCTTACTGGTCACTCTGTGCGTTCAATATGATAAAGGGATATACAATAATATTTAGGGTCGTTATTTACTTTCGCAAGTCACCTAACCACAACACACAACAAGAGCACCGCATGCGGATGCCAACGCTTCGCTTAGGCTGCTTTTACAGCGAAAGTTCTTTGTCTAAAAAAAAAAACTGGCATAATATAAAAATTTGATGGTCTTTGGAAACAGGCGAGCTAAAAGCAGTCCCTCTACACTTCAAAGCGTTTATCTTATTTGAGTCCTTGAACAGAAATAAAGGGCTTCATTCTATCACCAATAAAATTCCTCAGTGTTATAGAAATCAATCGACCTGTTGACCAACCACTACATCAACGGTGTTCACGAACTAACTAGTAACTTATAATTGAGCCGTGCTCAGTGAAAAGGGGGCCTAATTCATATCCGTGGTGTATGATACCAAGCAAACAATCACATAATTATGGATCCACAATATCCACTTTTTTAAACAATCAGCTACATTATGAGGTAGAATGGTTCTTTGACACGTAGAAAATTGACCAATAGCGAAGGCTGACCTGGGTCGATACTTTTCGCAGATGCATTAAACCCCTTTGCCAGAGTGTAGCTCAATTATGATATTGAACACTGGATCGTAGGACCATTGCATAAACAAAATAAGAACAACAATAATTTTCATAAAGAAAACGTAGTTTTTGTTTCTTTGCTTCCCTCGGCGTCAATGTGACAGACATGGAAAAATCGTTGCAAATCTTTCTCGTTTTCTATTTGATGTATTTTCCCCTTTATTGCCTCTTCCTGTCATGTCTCAGGAACCGGGCCACCATCTCTCTCTCCCTCTCTCTTTCTCTCTGTCTGTCTGTCTGTCTGTCTCTCTCTCTCTCTCTCTCTGGTTACCTGACAAAAAGAACTCTGAATAGAGAAAGTTTAGGGTGAACGCTCATTATGAATGTAAGACTGCCCGTCAGAGTACGAAGAGAATTGATCACGAACTGATTCAATCACACGGCTCCCAGATTGAGAAACATGACCATGCTAACAATGAGTATGTGAGGTGAATGCACATGTCAAAATAGTATGTGAGGTGAATGCGCGTGTCAAAATAGGAAATAAACAAGTACTTCATTGTTGTTCTTTTCTGTAATTGGTAGAAGAACTATTTTTCCTTTCTCTGTGTGTGTGTTTGTCTGAGAAGGGGTCAAAGTCTCAATGCCTTTACATCGCTCTCATCAGGTGGGAGCTCTAAAAGAGCCTGGTCAAAGGTTCGCGTAAAACGAACCTTACTCAAGTTTTGCAAACGACTATGTTGCTATGGTAATTGCGTCACCTGAGGGCGGAAAATCCGTCGGTGTAACCGGAAACTTGCAGGTCATTTGTAGACGATGATGAGACCTGGGTCCGTATTCACCAACCATTCTTAAGTATATTCTTAGTCTCATTCTCCAAGATTTTCTACATTTGAAAGTAACACAACTCCTGATTGCCTAAAGGGTTTGGTTAAGCCAATCAGGAGTTGTGTTACTTTCAAATGTTGAAAATTCTAGAGAACAAGACAAAGAACGTTCTTAAGAATGGCTGGTGAATACGGACCCTTGCCGCTAATTACGCCTGTAATGGCATAACCTTTAACACATCACCCTTTGTCAAACGGCAAAGTTTTAGGCACTACCAAATTCAAAGTAATGTATTGACAAATTCAGTGAAGCTCAAAATATGATATCTTTGTTTGAAATGGTAGAAAACATTGTAGGAAAAGGAGAAAATGCTGGTTAAGAGCATTCTTCTTCTTTAGGGCCGATGAAATACGTTTTTGTTTGATAAAGGGTTAACATTTCTCTGAACGCTTTGCTCTTACCTAAAACAAATTGACAGGAATTGAAACTGGTTTGATTGACTGATGAAATGGTGTTTTACTTCGCTTTCAACATTATTTAAGTCATACATGTAGCACAGCGACAACTTAAATATACGTCCGAGGTTTCACCAGTATTAAACAAGGGCTAAGAAGTGTTTCCAATCGATAATCCCGCGAAAATCCTAGCCCCTCAAAAGCAGATCAAAGCTGTGACCTCACATTGCAAATCATACACTTTTACGACTAGAACACGCAGGAACCAAAATTGAAACTGGTAAATTTTTATGAAAACAACATGACGAAAGCAGTTGTTATTTATCAGGAATAATCTCCCCGAATAACGCCGTTCGTAGCCAGTTTAGTCTACTACAGTTACAGTTCAACCGGAAGTGAAAGATGCACCACGGTCAAGAAAATGTACTTCCGCTACGGGAAAAGACATATGTTAGGACGGGAAACGAGCGATTTCTTCTTTTACCACATTATACGGTATTTAAAAGTAGTCGGAAAAACGGCAATGTGGTCATAAAATATTAATTTCTACTGAGATAATTTCTATACATCACGCCAACTATCCTGCTTTCCCGCTTTCTACTGAGATAAATTCTATACACCACGCCACCTATCCTGCTTTCCCGCTTTCATGGTCATCCTGGGCCAGTCAGATCAATGGATTTCGAAATCATTCGTTGTAAAACGAGTAATACTCTGTGAAAAGGTGGTTTAAAGCATCTGCAAACAGTATCGACTCATGTCAGCTGCTGACCTGGGTGGAAACATTTTGCTAGTGGTAAGTTTTCTGCATGTCAAAGGACCATTCTACCTATGATTCAGCAGGATATTTGACACGATGTATCCATTAAGTGCGACGAAGTGCGTTGTGTAATGCTTAACAAACGTACATTAAACTTTCGCAGAGCGCCGCTCAGGGGTATAAGGATACATGTATATTAATTTCAGCCATGCTCTGGCACAAAGGGGCTTAATGCATCTCCGTGATGCGTGCTACTTATCAAGCCATCACATCATAATCATAGATCTATAAAAGCCACTTTTTTTTCTAACAACCGACTTAATAATGAGGTAGACCTGTCCTTTAACATACAGAAAATTGACCAATAGCGAAAAGTTTCGGCCCAGGTCAGCCCGCGCGGACTGCGCAGGCTAACCAGTGTCGATACTTTTCGCAGATGCATTAAGCCCCCTTTTCACAGACCATGGCTCATTTATAAGAGGCTTGCCCTGACCAAATAGCCACTGTCCAACGGTGCTCTCTAGATAGATTTCAGAAAAGGATTAGATATTTGATATTTTCTAAACTCCATCATGCACGAACTTCCACTTTAAAACTAACACCTCTGTCATACAAAACTGTTTTCACTCCAAGGAGAATGTTCTCTCCAGACAGCCGTAAAATAAACGATATTTTGAATATGAAACTAGCTTTGATCGATCAGTTATTCAGTTTCTCACGCATTCTCTCTCCAAACTAACACAATTAAATCAATCGTTCTAGGACGAGGATAAATGACTAAATTGCTTTCTCTTATTGGATTCTGTTGGTTTATGGAAGGAAAAAAACTCACCGAATCGTTTTGTTTTCGACATGAACTCGATGAAATAGCGTATTCTCAGGCACGCACTCCAGCTTTTGATAAATATTAACATTCAATTGGACATGCAATCTTTACATAGAACCCATTACACTACGTCCTGTTTATTACCAAGAGCCCGTCATTTTGGGCTCGATTATTGGTCAATATCGCACCGCCTCACGCAACCCCGTCTCCTTAGAGAGAAAGAAATATGGCGCGTCACGAAATCTACCGATTCAATGTTTTAATAAAGCGAGAGTTAGCACGTGACGTTACATTACCGAGAGAGGATTTATGGGATAGGAATTATGCAAACTAGCTATAAGATCTACAAACATTATGCACTCTCATTTTTTACTTGCTTTTAAAAAGATTAGCCGCTTTGCTGTTAAGCGCGACTCAATCCCCTTTTGAGCACTGAAATAGAATATCTTTTGTGCAGTCCGATATTAAAACAGTATGGTAAAGTGGGATTTTACATATAAAAAGAACTTTAAAATGGCAATATTTGGATTTTAACTATTGACTGGAACGGTTCCTTCCTGGAATTAAGTTGCCTTATATTAACCATTAAGCTGCTAAGCGCAACTTAAGGACCCTTTGCGGACATTATACCGTAGATCAAGATCAGACTGCACAGAACCTGCAGTCTGATTTTGGATCTACACTGTCCGATAAGGAAATATTTTCTCCCAAAAAGTACATTTGAAGTAGCAAAATTTAGCTTTATACTATCGACTTTTAAGTTTCAGTAAACTTATTTAGCAGTTTAAGGGTTAAAACATCCTATTTTAACGTCACTAAAAAGTAGCACACAACAGTTTAGAATTCATGGTTGATTCTTTAAACCTTGCCGATATGACAAATTTCATTCGAAACTGAAGCACCTGAAGACGGCAAATTCGAAATTTAATACATGTGAGCTTTAGTTCCCTGGTCCGTTTCAAATATTGTTACATGGAGATGCATTAAGTCCCCTCTTTCAAGAGCGCCCCTAAAATATGAGCCATGCTCTGGCAAAAGATGGTTTAATGCATCATTATGGTTCCATAAAATCCATTTTGTATAAGAACCATCTCAATCAAAACACTGGTTCTTTGAAAAAAAAAAAAAGAAAATTAACAAAAGCAAAAGGTTTCGAACCAGGTCAGCCTGCGCAGACTGCGCAGGCTGACCTGAGTCGATACTTTTTGCAGATGCATTAAGCATTCTATTCTCAGACCATGGTTCATATATCAACTCGAATTCTATCAACAGCTAAAAATACAATACACTGAAAATCAGACAGATTATTTTCTTGCAGTCTTAACTAAACAAGCGGACAGTATAGATTCATGGTCAGACTGTACGTTCCGTATAGTTTTGTCTTAACCCTTTCCCAAACAAGCCCTGGTTTTCATGTGTCTGCAGTACAAGTCTTTTGAAAACACTGTGGGAAAAGGAGAAATTGCTCGTAACGAGCAATTTCTCCTTTTCCCACAGTGTTTTCTATCCTTTTTGAGACCTTCCTGCCATTTTTATCAAATTTAAAATTGTCGTCTGCAAACTCTTTCAGTTTGGACCAGTCCAAAATGTGTCGTTTGGGAAAGGATTAATCTATGCGGTCTGCAAAAGTCTATGGCATTGAAAAGGTAAAAATGGGAAAACATTTTAATAGCCTTGTATAAAAATCCCACCGCAGGCCTCATCTTTAACCAATTTCCATCCTAGCTGATATAAGACTTGCTTTCGCGACAAACATTTGTGCATTTACGCAAAAGTGACGAAAGTAACATTTTAGTACAGGCAAACAGGTGTCTTGAACAATACTTAAAACATTGTAGGAAACGAGGGGTGCAGTTTTATTGACTGATGGTTTCTGAAGCTACCAAAGATGCATGGAGTCATATATAAATTTGAATGCTTTTGTGTAAACCTAACATATTATCTGCTTCACAAAGTCATTACCGACGGCAAAATACAACATAATTAGCAATTCGATAATCAATTTGCGCTTGTGTTTTCTAATCTTTAAAGATACATCCTTACACCCAGAGAGAGAGAGAAGACAAAAAAAAAAACCCGCAGTAAAAAGTTGATAGACTGTAGAATGGTTCAAAATTTAGCCAGCTGCGTAAACACGGATAAATTGACGATATATATTGTGAGAAGGATAAATACATAAATGGGAAATCTTCGATTTAAAACCGGAAACGTCACAAAAGCGATTTCTTTAAAGGCCCCCAAAACAATGAAATGCATTTTCTATCCATCGAAATCTATGCAACCTTGCAACCATCAGGGGCAACAATTAACATGAAGATACAAGAATGATTATGATTGGATAAAATAAAGATAAAATGGACTAAAAGTAGGCTGAAAAATTACATCTGCAAAAAGTATCAACCCATGTCAGCCTGCGCAGGCTGACCTGGATCGAAACTTTCTTGCTGTGAATAAATGTTCTGCATGTTGAAAGACCATTCTACCGCCTGACTCAGCCGTCTGATACGCAAAATTGATCTACGTTGTGCAAACGAACTTACTGTTATACATATGAGCCACGTTCTGGCAAAAGGGGGCTTAATGCATCTCCTTGTTGCATGGTACCAAGCAAGTCATCACATAACTATGGATCCATAAAATTCATTTTCCCTAACAACCATCTGCAACTGGTGACAGAATGGTCCTTCGCCATGCGGAAAATTGACCAATGCCAAAAAGTCTCGACCCATGTCAGCCTGCGCGGACTGCGCTGGCTGACACGGGTCGATACCTTTCGCAAATGCATTAAGCCCCTTTTTCACAGAGCATGGCTCATACATTAGATGCATTAAGCCACGATCAAATATTTAAACTTCACATCAATACCAATGCATTCCCACTCGCGTTTTCTAATTACTGTAATTTGAGTTCCAGCACATGTTAAATCATTACCTCCTGCTGTGGAATCGTTCGTCTTACAGCGGACCACTTCCGAAAGTATTGTAGCGAATGGAGATTTTCCTCTTTAACTTCCAGGTTGCCACATGTACTTACGTGTTAAACTTAAACAGGCTAAAACCTCAAATAAGAATTTCCAGCTACAAATAAACTGCAGACCTCCAAA
The DNA here is from genome assembly GCA_945859785.2 of Tridacna gigas. Classification (NCBI taxonomy): domain Eukaryota; kingdom Metazoa; phylum Mollusca; class Bivalvia; order Cardiida; family Cardiidae; genus Tridacna; species Tridacna gigas. The sequence continues at coordinate 39,022,033 of OX244029.2, forward strand.
TAAAAGGGAGTGATAGTATTCTAAATCCATCATTTCTCTTCCAAACCCCATGTTGTTGGTACTCATTAGAATCGTCTCGATGAGACGATTTTAATGAGTACCCATAACATTGGGTTTAGTGGAGAGTGATCAATATTTCCAATTTTGAAATCAAAATCAGTTCCCTCTATCTGGAGCTCTGTTTAAAACTATTAAAACACAAATATTGCGTTTTCATTTTTTAGTTTTTTTTTTTTTGTTTTCTTCTTTTCATCAGGAAAAAAACCCACAGCATCGGACATTGTAGATCCCAGATCAGACTGCGCGTTCTGCGCAGTCTGATCTTGATCTACACTGTCCGCAAAAGCACTTCGAATCGCACTTCGGGCCTCACTATTTCATGTTGATTACCCGTATTTTTTTATGATCTTTTGAAAGTCGTCTCTTGCAAATACTGTTTCTAAGGAACAAGGGGTTAACAGAGAAACACTCTTGCAAGTTTACGGTCATAATTATCCGCATTTCAGAATTGGGCCTACGTTCTCAATTCGAGGTCGTTTTGTCTTATCCAATCAGATACCTCCTCTGATGATTTTAGGAGTAAGTGTGCATAGAACACATGAATACATTCCGACTAACACAGCATGACATCTCGACAAACATGTTCACATGAAGTGCAAATTGCAGCTTTTAAACTCTTACCTGACGACAAAAAAATTAGACCTGCCTATGTTGAAAGGGCTACTTGGTAAGGACTTAGTCTGAATACTTAGTAACACAATAGCCAAGGGATCGCATTAAATAGATAAACCATGCTCTGACAAAAGGGGGCTTAATGCATATCCTTGATGCTTTTTACCTATCAAGCCAAAACATAATTATGGATCCACAATAGCCACTATTTTTTTTTAACCGACTTAATCACAAGGTAGAATGGTCCTTGGACATACAGAAAATTGACCAATAACGAAAAGTTTCGACCCAGGTCATCCTGCGAGGAGTGCGCAGGCTGGCCTGAGTCGATGCTTTTCGCAGATGCATTAAGCTCCCTTTTCACAGAGCATGGCTCGATTATTTTTCTCATTCCGAGTTCTAAAACGAGCCATCTAATCTGGCCAGGACGTTCTATATTAACCAGTCTTAAATTTTAGTATGGCACAGGGCTATGGTCATATCGAAATAATAAGAGCTGCTCTTAGGTGAAACTGCAGGAACACATGGGTAGGAGCACTGGTCACCTTTATATAACTAAGATAAAATATTCATGATCGGAATCAAATCAAGAATTGTGCACAATAGGAAGATGAAAGAACAATATGAGCCATGCTTTGTGAAAACTAATGCATCTGCGAAAAGTATCGACCCATGTCAGCCTGCGCAGTCCGCGCAGGCTGACATGGCCGAAACTTTTCGCTATATATCTTTAAATTTTCCGCGTGTCAAAGGATACTTTTACCACATGATTCAGTCGGTTGTTTGTCACAATGGATATTACGGATCCAAAATTATTTAATGTCTTGCTTGGCAGATAATGCATTACGGAGATGCATTAAGCCCCCTTTTGCCAGAGCACGGCTCAAGTATACATTGTAGGTTAGTAATCATTACAAAGCAATTCTCTCCAAAAACCATCCTCGCTATCTTACACACTCTATACCAGACGAACAGGGTTGTAGACTCGCGAAAATTTAAAGCATTTGCAGGTAACGGAATTATGTCTTTGAAAGTGTAGTAAACATCGCGGTTAAAATGAGAAATTGCCAGTTATCAGCAGTATCTCCTTTCCTCACATTGTTTGTTAAATGGTCTAAACTTAACATCACGCTTTTCGTCACAGGTTTATAGATCAGGGCCCGGTTTCACGCAAAAAAAACTCTTATTTTACTCAAATCTGCTAACTGACTTATTTGCCGACCGAGGTTGGGTTCGGTATTCGAGATGCATTTCGCGAACATTAACAGACTTTAGTAACGTTCTCAAATCCTGAGTTAACACATCGTTTCAGACTTCACTCGGCAAAGTAATGGACTTAAGTTTGTTAACAACTTTATTTTGCTGAGATGAGTCCAAAAGGTTGTGTTAACTCAGAATTTGAGATAGTTATAAAAGTCTGATGATGTTAGTGAAAAGCGTCCAAAATAACCAACACAACTTCAGTCAGAAACTGAGTCAGTTAACCCTTTCCCAAACAAGCCCTGGTTTTCACGTGTCTGCAGTACAAGTCTTTTGAAAACACTGTGGGAAAAGGAGAAACTGCTCGTAACGAGCAATTTCTCCTTTTCCCACAGTGTTTTCTACCCTTTTTGAGACCTTCCTGCCATTTTCATCAAATTCAAAATTGTCGTCTGCAAACTCATTCAATTTGGACCAGTCCAAATTTTGTCGTTTGGGAAAGGGTTAAGTAAAATAAGAGACTTAGGTTTTTTCGTGAAACCGGACTCAAGGCAACAGCCTTAGTCTTCAAACTCAGGCTATCAGAAATATCGTATCTCGATTAAAAAAGAATAAACTGTGGCATAAGGATGATACCAGATAATGATACGAACCAAAACAAAGCAGAATTTTGCGGCCCACATTTCGGCTGCCAATTTCGTTGTAGGCGATCGGACCTAAATACCAAACCGTTGTATAGTTTTCGACAAATTGATCTCCATGTGATTATCTATTATAAGTCCTCTTCCACTTTAACAGAGTCATGTCAAGAGGGATTCTTTTTTATTCTTAAAAAAAAATCAAAAGGTGAACAAAACTGTCCGACGAAGTAAGAAATAAGTAGAACTACTCTGGGAAAACGGGGTTTAATGCTTCTGTGTAATCATATGACCTTATACAAAGCAAGTCGTCATATACTATGAATCAATTTTGTCAAGCAATTGGATGAATTAGGGTCCGTATTCACCAACCATTCTTAAGAATATTCTTAGTCTTATTCTCCAAGATTTTCTACATTTGAAAGTAACGCAACTCCTGATTGGCTAAACCAAATGGTTTAGCCAATCAGGAGTTGTGTTACTTTCAAATGTAGAAAATTCTGGAGAACAAGACAAAGAACGTTCTTAAGAATGGTTGGTGAATACGAACCCAGGAGGTAGACTGGTCCTTTGACAAACACCAAATTTACCGAAAGCAAAAAGTTTCCACTGCGCGGGCGGACCATGGGTCCTTAAATTTTTACAAATACGGTAAACCATCTTTTCTCAGAGCACGACTCAAAATTTGAATGTATTACTATATTTACAGGTTCATATATTTAAAGTGGGCATGAGAGAGTTTACATCAATGAAGGAAAGGGTTTAAAATATTTGCAGAATTGAGGCATGCTGTACATCATTATTTAGATTAAAAGGTATGTGAAGTGTACCACTAAGAAAATGCTTCAATGTTTTCTATTTCAAATGAGGGAGAGAGGGCAGGGTGCTAGTCGTTGTTTGCCTGGGTTGCTCCTTTCTGCCCCAATCAAAACATTTGTGAAATACTCCCATGCTATATTTAATAAGGTATGAATATCAAGCCCTGGGTAACATTTTCTCTCCCCTTATCCCCCATTTCCTTGAATGGGTAAAAAATCATCAAGATTAAGCGAAAAAAAAAAATCGGTAATACCAAACTGTAAAAGACACAATTTTGTTTACGGAGATTCCGTCGTAAAAATAGCCCAAGCCAAAAATGGAAGAGAAGACGGAGAGATGCGCGCGCATAGTAGGAAGTTAACAATGGCAATCAGAGATGGAGTCAACAAGCCGCATCAAGCCAAGCGACGGAAACACTTCGGGGTAAATATTCTAAGTGCATTTATTTCAAAGACATCCCTGCAGTATAAAAATTGCCTCACACCTCATTACCATATTTAGGGTCTTGAGGCATTTGATAATGGGTAAACACTTAAGCTGCCAAACCTAGATCTAATATAAACCCTCCTTTTCTTATGACGTAAGAAGAAAACCTGTATAAATCGTGTTTGAATGCAACAAAACAAAGGATTACGTACTTTGATATTTGTGTTTTTTGGTAAAAAGAGAAGAGGAAAAAAACAAGATTGTACGCCCATTGGCAATGGAATGTGATTAAGCAGTTTTTGTTTTATATTGCGAGCGTCACGCAATGCGAAAAAATAATTATCTAACGGCCACCAAGTTTATAATGCATTCGGTAATGGTACCTGGTCTCAATGAATTGCTTATATTGAGATATCGCGTGACTTCGTCTCGTAAATGGTGTGTCACATGACTCAAATCGCGTGTTTCACGAGATTACAACCCTGCCTTTGAAATGAATGCCTGTCTGCCGGGGAAATGTGACAATCGAAAATTGATTACGGAGTAAAATGACAAATTAAAGATGTTTGCAAAGTCGATTTCATTTTCAATCTGATTTAAGACGAGTGTTGCATGAACGTTTGGATTACTTTGAAATCCTTCGCTTTGTCATCTGGGAACTTTTTAGCTGACAATCCGCGTTTTAAACCCATCCCTTTACCCTATACCCCTATATACTTACACACAACTGTATCAAATGACTTTTAACTCTTTCCCACATAACAAATTTGAGACATGTCTAAATCACAAGCGGTAGCACACGACAAACTGAATGTGGCTTAACTGGAAGGGATTTGGTTATCTTAAAGTTTTGAAAACATTGTGGGAAAAGAAGAAAATGCTGGTTACCAGCAGTTTCTTCTTTTCCAACGATGTTTTCGAAAGCCTCCCCCCTGAGGATCGTTAAAACACAGGGTTGTTAGACGACAAAATTTTGGACTTAGCCAACATGAAAGCATCGCAGACGACAAATTAAACGTCACTTACATGATTGGATTAGTCTTTGGTTAAAAAGAAATTGTGATGGGAGAGGGAAAAAATACAAGTAACCACGACTTTCTTCTCTTCAAACGTTTTCCACCCACCATTTGTAAAAAAAATATATCCCATGATTTTAATAAAATTTAGACTGTCGTCTGCAAATGCTTTCAATTTGAACTTTGTCACCTTGTATAGACCAAATTTTGGTACTTGCGATACTTTGATAGTTATACTGTCTCCTGCTGATCAACATGGCTGTCGCTAGAATGCAATTGTTACACTAGATTGGTTACCTTCCCTGATACAGCAAGTGTATAGGGATCGGTACAGGCTACTAAAAACGGGCGGAATTCTGCCCGTCTATTTTTCGAAAAGCCATGACGCAAGACTAATAGAGATTCATGGGAGGTCACTCTCATATCAAGAGCAGAAGATTTTCCGATATTTTTTACCTCACGAATAAGTGAATTGTATTTTTGGTATCACGTTTTATGTTTCCGTCTGTTAATATTCTTTTTAGTTTCGATTACCAATTTCAAATTGTGCAAAAATCGCAATGTTACCTCTATAGTCAAACTGGAAATGTGTATGCTGCTCTGATTGGCTATTCTGTGATATACATGTAGCCCAATGAACAGCAACGACACAATAGCCTGTGCCAGTTGTAATATGTATATCTACAACGGGGACCAGTTTGTTGTTACACAACAGAAGTCACATGACGGGGTAACATAAAAGTGTATGGTAAGCAGGATTACAACTTTTCTAGTCAATCCCGTCACAAATTTTAAAATTGTGAACGATAAATTTCAGAAAATCAAGTGAATGGAAAAGAATGTGCTAGAATGTGAACTTCTGTATAGATGCACTGCAAATAAAAAAAAAAACTATATGGTAATCTAGTGGATAGGTACGAACGATGGTTGAGAGTGGATAATAAGCAAACAAGAAACCGAAGTTTCAATCTGTTGACCTCTAATTGTTACTTTCATCATGATTATACATGGTCTTCAGACTCGCGATCGCTAGTCTATTGCTATCGAGAGTAACCCAGATTCAAATGTAGACAAAAAAACCACAGGCGCCAAATATTGTGCCACAGAAAATAATACTTTGTTAGAAATCGTCATTTTGTTGAATTTGACAATGTTGACATGAACTACCAAATCTATAACGCTCCAATTTGAATGATGGCTATTTACAAAGTCAAAGACTGAACAAAATGTCATCGATAAGGTGCAAGATATTTGCTTATTTGCAAATTAAGACAGTGGCCTTTGCGATTCAGACTCATCGCAACTTTTTTCATCCTCGTGTTTTTTGCGAGTCTTGTAGGTCTTGTCTAGCTGCGAGTTCATCCAACTGATAAGAAACTGAAACAGCATGGAAAGTTAATCTAAAAGTGAATTCTAGGAAGTATTCAAATGCCATTTCATCAAATTGATATATTCTTTCTTTGCTTTTTTCAGCTGAAGATCATCTAACAGAAATTATCCGTGGTATTTCCTTTTATGACAAGTAAACGGCTGTGAGCAGTTGGTAAAGTCACCGTGGATTGGACGGGGCCGGACTGGATTAGGGTTAATGACCTTACTGGACCGCATTGATTGTTTTGTATTGGAGCTTAAAGCTGTTTAAACAGCTTAGTTCATATCACGGTGGTCAGTGCGCCTTCGTATGTATATCCTGGTTTTATCACACCAGTACTGACACAACTTTCTTTCCAAGTCAATGACTATTTTCTCACATGCATATGAGGTGAGAGGCGAAATATCAACGGAAATAAACTTTGTCTCGATCGGGTATCGAACCTGCAACCACCATGTCATGAGGCAGATACGCTAACCACTGAGCTACCCAGCAGAGCGGACCACATTGAACAGGAACGGACTTGATAACCCGATTTGACCATTTGTCTTCAACCTTGTTTGGACCAGCCAAGTTTAACCAGGACCACTTATTCTACATGCTAGTCTGTCAGTACTTTCAGTACTTTGATCACATTCAGTTTTGCACATGGTATCTGTCGCTGAGGTGAACATTTGGCAAATGGTCAATGAAAACCCTTCCTGAATCATCGGTTCTGTACATCATCTTACTAAGCCGAATATTTTACAAAAAAATGCTCAAAATCCTTCTATTGGTAAAGGAGATACAGACGATCTGAAATAAATTGGGATTTGAGATAAATTTTCATGAAACGACTCATCAAAAAGATATTAAACGAGCCTTCGTTTCACTAAGACGATTATTTTTAAGTAGTTTCATAAAAATCTTTCAGAGGATTCAGAACACACGAAGCCGAAAAAAAGGTGTTACAGACGCGCTGATAGACAAACAAACGCATAGCTGAAGGTACAGATGGAAGCCATTCCTATAACTCCCCAACATTAACCCAAGGTTAATGAAACACCCTCAATGGAAACAAATGTTGAGTGAATCGGAAATTAAAGCAGCCAAAAAGTATTACGCAGTCCCCTCGCCCTCAAAGTGGGAGGGCGAACTATTGAAATGCTAACAGACATTTTCTTCTATTACCACAATAGAAGCAACACAACATAGGCTCATGAATTCATAAAATTCAATTTGTCTAACAATCGACTGAATCATGAATTAGATTGGTCCTTGAACATGCAAAAATTGACCAAAAGCAAAAGGTATCGACCCAGGACAGCCTGCGCAGTAGGCGCAGGCTGACCTGAGTCGATACTTTTTGCAGATGGATTAAACCCCCTTTTCACTGAGCATGGCTCATTAAAGTATACAGCAAGACGAGGCAGAAAGAATTGTATGTAATATTTACGAGTTCACTAGCGATGATAAAAAAAAAACATTCATTTGTTACAATAACTGTGATGGTTAGCACGTGTAGCACTACTGGCAAAAACAGCGCCTTCTGGGGAAGGCATAGATCAAGATCACAATGCACAATACGTGTTCATGTGCACAATTACTGACGTATACATTCGAAACGATTACATCAGAACAGATGAATTTCGCAGACTACTCTTATGGTGATAAATAAGCTGTCTACATTTATCAACCCAATTTATTTATTCTCAAAAAGTTATTCCTGGACCGCACGCACATAACTTAACCTTCCTCTTGAGCAATTGAAATAATCGTCTCTTTGTTTACTGTTTAACGCCTTTTTTCAATATATTTTCAGCTATATCGCGGCAGTCATTATACCTTTTCATGTTCAGCAAAAGTTTTTTTTTTCCCCCTTTCTTCGCATGACATTCTTTTAAAGCCCATGGCTTCTTTCCTACATAAACATAGACAAAACAATGTTCAGTGTTTAAAGAGAAATGAATCCTGGCCCCAAGGACTGTCATCAATCCACGAGAAGAATTTTAACGAGCGAGGAATCGAACCACCGACTAAATGCTTTCAGGCCCTGTACGTTACAAACTGAGATGACCATTTGAACAAGTAACTGTTTAAAATTAAAAAAAAAAGATCAAGATCTTTAGTGGATAAAGGGAGGCTTTAACTTAGTACACAGGATGTGGTTAGACTTTATTATCATGCATTCTGATCTGAGTCAATTCTCTTCGGAATTGACACTAGTAAAGGTTCAATTAAGAAGGATATCAACTAAATATTGAAAAAAAACATCAACCTCCATACAGAGCCTTTCACTGGCGTTAGACAAATTTCCCTATACAACGCAGAAAAACAAGGACTTCACCAACCGTTCTAGGTTACATTCTGGGTCTGATTCTCGTGAGGTGTTTTTTTTTTAAACTTCAAGCTAATGCTATTTCTGATTGGCTAAATCAAACGGTTAAGCCAATCAGAAATTCTGATACTTGTAAAGATTTACAATTATAGTAAGAATTATTATAAGAATGAGGATGGTGGCAGAAAATAAGAAGCTGAGCAATATTCTGATTCCACTAATACATGTAGCTTGAACTGGTGATCGACATCAAGCAACGTTACCCAAGTAGCTTGTAATGAGAAACTTTTCCATTTGTTGACATTTTCACATATACATGTATTCATGCATTATACTTTATTTCAAGCCAATTGCCTCCCGTTTACACGGATGCTTACAAGGTCGTCTGCTTCAAATTTGTTTAAAGATACATCTATACTTGTTTTTAGCCAGTTTTAAACCCATTTCATCTTTACCTTATAACACTCATTCTTGTATCTTCATGTTAAATATTGCCCCTGACGGTTGCAAGGTTGCACAGATTACGACGGATAGGAAATGCATTTCACTTTCTGTAGGCCTTCAGAGAAATCACTGTTGTTCGTTTCCGGTTTTAAATGAGGACAAGTCCCTTGAGGTTCTCTATCCCTTACACTATATATTTGTAATGTATCTATGTTTACACAACTGACTAAAATTTGAGCCATTCTATACACTATCAAGTTTTAACTGCGTTTTTTCTCTCTGGCTGTAAGGATGTATCTTTAAGGGTGTGATAAGATTATTTAAAGTATTACTGAAATTGTTATACAACATCAAAACCAAGAGGCAGCGCGAAAGTATCTTAAAGAATATGCACATATGAGCTCGGAGAAGAGATTTTTGGTTTGGTGAGATGCTATAACATTCCTGGAATTTCGAGAGGTAAATTCTAGGTTAATGTATTTCCAGTTGAAAGGCAAAAACAACAGACGAGAAAGAAATATTTCGCAGAAACAGTTTTTCCCATGATCTTCTTGCCAAGCCATCAGAACACGCCCATGCAATCGTCTGGGAGATATTGATCGTCTTCCGCTTGCATGGTGGCCGTGATCCAAAAACGTTAGTTTCTTGTTTGTACCTTTGGCATATTTTTTTTCTTCTCAGGAATGAAAAGCAAGCGCATTTCGGCTGCAAATCTCAGAAGTTGATCGTCTGCCCAACACTGGAATTCGCATTCTTGGCACGGAGTACCGCCGAAAATAGCAGTCGCGTAATCCACTTGCCTTCAACCGTGTTTTACTGAATGAACTTGGCAAACGGTCCACTTTTCAAATCAACTGTTCTTTTGTAACAGAGTTTGGCGCCGGCACAAAACTATCAATGACGTCATCAGTTTCTCTTTCAAGCAGCTGTCTTGGGAAATTCGATTAATCTCAACTCTTAGCATAGTAAAGAAAATATTATAAGGTGCTTTAGTGGAAAATGTAGATCAAAATCATACTGCACAGAGCGTGTAGTCTGATCATGGATCTTCACTGTCTGACATTACTGATATTCTGGTTTAAACAGCTTCTAAAAGTCGTTATAGGAAGGTTTTGTCTGTTGACTGGAAATTTAATGTTTTATTATCCTGGTGGTCTGAATAATACTCTTATAAATCTTTTCCGACTCCAGGAGCGTGCAGAAAAACAAAAGCCTCAAAATTCAAGGGCGTCTATGCTATAGAAATATGCCATGAAATACACAATGCGATGCAAGATTAGATCGCACATTTTGTACAGCCTGATCTTGAATTATCACAGTCCTGAAAAACAATGTAATACCTTTAACTCTGAGCAACCAAGAGATACAATACACTGTATTGTTTCTCTGAGTTGCCCAGAGTCAAGGGTTTTTGTTTTTGTTTTCATCCTAAAAATGCACTCTTCGCTTTGATGTCTTACTGATAGAAAATTGGGTTTCATCCCGGAACAGTAGACAGTGCCATTCTTATAAGTAAGAGCACTTTTTCTCGATGTAAACAACTGCAACGAGGCAAAAACACTACTTATAGTAACTCTACCGATATGAATCATTGGAATAAGCGGGACGGGTTTGAAAATAATAAAATGTGAGCGGTATTAACCCTTATCCTGCTGAATAAAAGAAATGAAACTTTCAAACCGATAGTATAAGCCCAAAACTTTCCTGTTTCAAAGGGATTTTTGGAGGGAAGACTCTCTTTATCGGACAGTGCAGATCAAAGATCAGACTGCACGTTCTGTGCAGTCTGATCTTGATCTACGCTGTCCGCAAAAGGTCAGTGAGTCGCGATAAGCAGCCTAAGGGTTAACCCTTAACCTCCTAATACAATGAAATGAACTTTGAAACCAATATTAAAAACCCAAAGGTTGCTATTTCAAAGGCATATTTTGAGGAAAAATATCTCCGTATCGGATAGTGTAGATCCAAGATCAGACTGCACGTTCTGTGTAGTCTGATCTTGATCTACACTGTCCGCAAAAAGTCCTTGAGTCGCGCTTAGCAGCCTAAGAGTTAATGCAACGAGTTACGAGCATTTTTCCCCTTCCTACAATGTTTTGATACGTAATCATATTTTACTCAGGTTGACTACCCATGTTTTTTGTCATAGAGTGATTTAAAAGTCGTCTGCCGCAAGTCTGTTTTAGGCGGTGTTGTGTTGTCTGCTCAGCTGTTTCCAAAGAAAATGTCAAGATATTGTCATAGCCCTATTGTCGTCTGCAAAAAAGTGGTATTTTCTGGTAATTCTATTGTTAATGAAGATGTTTACATCAAACTTGGGCTCAAATGGAAACCAATAAAGGAAGGGCATGTAATCTTTGAAATAATTTTTTACAGTTATGCCCCTTTTCGGCGTTTACTGACAAAGCCACTGACGCCGAGCGTTGGCACCCTCATGCGGTGCTATTATTTGAACCATGCTCTATGAAAAAGGAGCTTCGTGAATCTGTTAAAAAGTATCGACCCAGGTCAGCCTGCGCAGTCCGCGCAGGCTCACCTGGGCCGAAACTTTTTTGCTATTGGTCAATTTTCTATATGTACGAGGACCAGTTTACCCCATGGTTCAGTCGGCTTTCAGACAAAATGCGCTTTAAGGATCCATATTTATGTGATGACTTGCTTGGTATTATACATGTACATCACGGAGTTGCACTAAGTCCCCTGTTGACAGAATATGGCTTTCTTTTTTTTTTTAAGTTTTGTATGACAAAGCCTGCTATCGAAACATCAGTACTTTTAATTTAGGGCAGAATGCAGACTCGAACAATTCAATTCCGATAAACGATGATTCCCTAATGAACAGAGATGAAAGTTAAATAAATATTGAGTTCTAGATCAACAGATATGCGGAATATCATAGTTCGGTATATTGTAATATAAATCTGCATACAGATCGTTGGCAAAGCCCATGTATAGAAGAAGCGATATTTCGAGAAGTAATGCTTTCATTATTGCGTGGAAAGAGCTGACTAATAAAAATGACAAAATCACTATTACGAGGTACAAATCTGGTACAATTTACTCGGCAAACCAGGTCGCATGAACATTATGCCTAAATTTGGCTTTTGAATGGAAGACTGGGCTACTATCTTGCCATAATACTCGAAGTAATAGGTAATCATAGATCAATTTGATTGGCCGATGCATTCCTGTCTATACACCATTTACACATGCATTTCGGCTGACGTGTGTTATTGCCAGGTTCGATGTTGAACTTAAGCACTTGACCATAAAGCGAGATAAGCGAGATGTGCAGATAGTAAGATCAACATTGTTAGAGAGAATCAAAGTTCGATAACATAATGATTCCTGAATCAACAGACTTACGATGAAACTGTCCGTGCGAGGTAAAAATCGATTCTAAATAAGACAGACAGCGAGGTTGGCAGGGTGGAACGCGTTCATTGCTGCAACCTTGAAGCCTTCCAAGAATTTTTACGTCGATGTGAGGATTCTGCTTTGTTTATCTTGTCATAATTTCCGAGAGCAACAACGTAAAAACGCGGGCTGACGAACTTTGTCTCAAGTACCAGTATGTCTACGTCTGTTTTTTTTTTCCTCTGCAATTATCTGGCTTTGTTACTTTCGCGTTCTTGTTTTATTGAGACTGACGGTTTGCGTGCATAGACAATGTAAATTTCCAGCTCTCTAATTCTATCGAAGGTAGCATACGAATGAGTATTTGACCACAAGCATGGCCATTATTTATCCAAGGGTATAGAAAAGAGAATGGGTTATCAAATTCTAGAAACACTCGTTCTTCAATACAAGAGCACCGCACGCGGGTGCCAACGTTCGGCTGCGCATGCCTGATTTTCAGTGAAAATTCCGAGTCGAAAAAAGGGTATAACTGTGGAAAAACATTTTGATGGTTATCTGCCCCTGCTGTATAGGTTCCCCTTTTAATAATGAACAACTTGTCCAAGTTTGAAGCCAATATCTTCAGTAATAAACAGAGACATTATAAAATGTCAAAGTTTTCGCACGACGACGCAGACGACACCAGGGCTACGGCAATACCTTGACGTTTTCTTCGAAAGCCGAACTAAAAACGTATATTGTGGGTACTTATTAGAATTGTCAGGATAGAACAATTCTAACGAGTTCGACAATACAGGTCTTGGTGAAGAAGATACCAGATATCACTCTTTGAACTAGAAAATACCCCTTTCAACGACAGAATTCTAAATTTATGAAATGAGTATCAGCCAGTATGGACATTTCATATTACAAGTTGTAGGCCGTTTCTAACAGCAAGAATATTTCACAAAAAAAGAGGGTCATGACGACAATGAAATCTACATGTTTGGAATTAAACATCTATGATTCTATGCAACACCTAACCTTTCGACAAGAGTCACTTTCCACCCTAGGCATACAAGACAGACTTCATACTGGACAATAGTATCAAAAATTAACAGTGTAACACGTAAACGTTTTAGACCAAACATCAAAGCCCACTTTACGTCTAATGGTTTTGGAAGGACATGGAGATTTTATTAAGTGACACTTTTTAAGTATGACGCAACACAGCTGACACTGGGATTGGACCATTCTTCCCAGGGCTGAGACTATGAACAATCTTGGTATGAACAATCTTAATGGTGATACCACAAAGGAAATGTCAAGGCCATTGGGCCTACAGTTTGAGAACAGACAATTTCTAAAGTTTTCCTTCAAGAGTTTTATGAACTACAATGTATACACCTTATGTGAAACACAAGGGCCGTATTCACCAACCATTCTTATGAATAATTTCAGTGTAGTTCTCAAGAATTTCTTGAATTTGAAAGTAACACACTTCCTGATTGGCTAAACCAAAAGGTTTAGGTTAAGCCAATCAGAAAGTGCGTAACTTTCAAAATTAGACAAGGAATCATCTTAAGTATGTTTGGTGAATACGGGCCGTAACTTACGAGGCGATACCGGTCTATTAATTTCACAAAGTATACCAGCAGTCGCGAAGTTCAGGCTATAGGTGAAGTTATCAGATGTTCCAGTAACATACACCGGAAATGCAGAGTGCAAATTACACATATAAACACATTAACTCTTTACCAAGCGACAAAATTTTGTACTCAACGGAATATTGAAAGCATTTCTGTCTTTGATAGTGTGTATAACATTACGGAAAAGCGAGAAACTGCTGGTTACCAGCAGTTTCTCCTTTTCCCAAATGTTGTCAAAAGCCTTCTTCTTCAGGGCTGTTAAAACTCGGGATTGTGTGATTGAGAGTTAAAAACCTGCATTTTTTTTTTTTTTCAATATAACAGCAGTCCTTTTGAAAACACTGTTGCAAATGGAGGAATTGCTTGTAACTAGCGATTTCTCCTTTTGCTGTGGTATTTCTACATGCAAATATGTATTAACCCTACATGCATGTTGATAATCTACGTTTTTCAAAATCGTCTCCTGCAAAATTTCTCCCAGGCGGTAAAGCGTTTAAAACGATGGAATTTCTAGATGAAAGGCAACTCTATACTACAAATGGTAACAAAATTTCAAAATGGCGGAAAGAACGACATGTTGCTAATTGCACAGATTGCTTGTTTTGCTGTAAACCATGTAAGAGTCGAGTAACCAATGATAGGATTGGGGTTTCAATTCCCCCTTTTTTACCCATTGGACAATTCAACGATATCTTTTTTCTATTTCCCATTCGTAAACAACAGGCACAAGTGATGTGCAAGTGTGCACACGAGAAATACAAAACGTAGCATAACATTTATGGTTTCGTTGGGCACTGTACTAATTCCATTGTTGTTTCGTCGGCATGCTAAAGAAATTATATATGAACCAGGCTCTGTGAAACGGGGGCTTAATGCATCTGCGAAAAGTATCGACCCAGGTCAGCCTGCACAGGCTGACCTGGGTCGATACTTTTCGCTATTCAGATTTTCTGTATGTCCAAGGACTAGTCTACCTCATGATTAAGCCAGTTGTTTAAAAAAGTGGCTATGACAGATCCATAATAATGTAGTGGCTTGATTGGTATAATGTATCACGGAGATGCATTAAGCCCCCTTTTGCCAGAGCATGAGCATAGATAAGGTGAAAGATGCTGGTCTGACGATATTGAAATCGCCGATTCAATTTCTGCAAGATAATATACCTGGTTTGAGACCTTTGGCTCAAATTCTGCGGTAAGTCGAAGCAGCCTTGACAATACAGAAACCCCGGGCGTTCGTTTTACCGAATGGTCCCGTACTTTTATGATCCTGAAGCGCCCGCCCAGGTAACTCTGTGGTTAGTGTATCTGACTCGTGACCTGGTGGTTGCGAGTTCGATTCCCGGCTGAGGCAAACTTTCTTTCCGGCGATTTTCCGCCTTTCACCTCTGATGCATGTGAGAAAAGTAGTCAGTGGCTTTGGAAAGAAAGTTGTGTCAATACATGTGCGAGAAAGCCAGGAAACACATGGGTGCCTTACTGACCGCCATGATATGATCTGAGCTGTTAACGTGGCGTTAAACTCCAATACAAACCAAACCAAACCAAACAAACGATCCTGAAGTAAGAGGCTTCAGAAAGTATTTCATGGAAAACAACGAAAAGGCTGGTTACCAGCATACTCTCCTTCTCCCATAATGATTTCAACCATTTCAAGAAAAAATACATGAATTTCCAATTGTGGCACCCATGCTAACAATACAAACTTGGACATGTTTGAAAAGTTACCGTCTTGTGAGGAAATCATCAGTTAACCCTTATCCTGCTAAATAAAACTTTCAAGCGGAAAGTACAATCCCGAATAATGTTATTTCAAACTTATTTTTTGAAGAAAAATATCTACTTATCGGACCGTGTAGATCCAAGATCAGACTGCATGTTCTGTGCAGTCTGGTCTTGATCTACACTGTCCGCAAAAAGCGCACGAGTCGCGCTTAGCAGCTGGAAGATTAGGAGACAATCAAGGAAACAATGTTTAACGTAAATTTTTATGTAACATTTTTTTTTTTCGGCGTGGCTGAATGTGCTGGATTTTGACCTACATTTTGGTTCTGATAGTTTGGTTCTGATAACAAATGAATAAACAGAAATTTGTGGTTGGTAAAAAATGTAGACATGTTTATTTTAAGGGCCCCTGTCTGTTTGCTGGCAAATTTACGCCGTCTATCTCTTTTACAGATAGTTATTGTCCCAAGTGTTCTTTTAGATTGAAAGCATAAAAAAGCGTAAGCAAACATGACAGGTTATTTTTCCAAATTGTCTGGACCTGAAGATTCAGGCATTACAAAAAGGCGTGGGTACATGACAAGGTTCATCACGTATCATGACCTCAATATGGGTTCAATCTAATTTATTTTAACCCTTGAGCTGCTAAGCATGACTAAAGGACCCTTTGCAGACAGTGTTGAGCAAGATTAGACTGCACACAACGTGCAGTCTAATCTTGCTCAACACTGTCCGATAAGGAGATATTTTTGCCCTCAAAATAACTTTACAATAGCAACATTTGGGTTTTTACAATCGGCTTCAAAGTTTCATTCAACTTATTTAGCAGGTTAAGGGTTAAATCTTTAGAGATAAGCTTGTTCAGTGTTTTTTTCCTGAGGATCTAAATAATACCAGGGAAAATAATTAGTTTGCAAGAATTTGTGGCGACATTTGTTCCTTATTTAGTTTGGGCGTACCTGTATTTCTTTTCCATTCCTTCTAATCCTGTAATGACAGTATAAATACAGTTTTTGATTACCGGGTCCAATTTCTTTCCAACCTTACAGCGTGTACATTCCTATTAACCCTTCCAATTTCTTTTCAACTTCATCTTAAAGAAGGTGACATGTCACTAAGGTCTTGAGAAATAAATCGAAAAAAATCGGTGCTACATAGGTGAAAGCTCCACTTTCAGTCGTGAAAATAGCATAAAGATGACTGATGGTCCAAAGATAAAACCAGGAAGCGGGGACTCGACGAAGGTGCGTCTCGCTACCGGTCCGTGTTTTTGGAACATGTCAAGTGCTTTTGCATCTAACTATAACTATGAGCCATGCTCTGGTAAAGAGGGCTTAATGCATCTCCGTGGCGCATTATACCAAGCATGTCATTATGGTTCCACTTAAATCCATTTCGTTTAACAACCGACAATATCATGAGATAAAATGATCCTAAGACATGCTGAAAATCTACAAAAGGCAAAAAGTTTCGACCCATGACATGAATCGATACTTTTTGCAGATGCATTAAGCCCTCTTTCCACAAAGCATAGCTAATATATAAAACATGTAATAAAATCCTAAACTTACTTTTTGCGCTGCCATAAAACGATTAAATGATAACTGCGCACGTTAGCTAATGGATGATTGTCGAATTTGACTACTTGCAACTGATCAAGTGTCATTGTGGAGTTTGACACCTTTTGAAAACAGAGGTTTGGTTTGGTTTGTATTGGAGTTTAACGCCATTTTAACAGTTCAGGTAATATCATGGCGGTCAATGACGTAACCAATATGTTTCCTGGCTTTCTCACACCAGTACTGACACAACTTTCTTTCCAAAGCCACCGACTACTTTTCTCACATGCATCAGAAGTAAGAGGCGAAAATTCGCCGGAAAGAAAGTTTGCCTCAACCGGGTATCGAACTCGCAACCACCAGGTCTCGGGTCAGAAACGCTAACCACTAAGCTACCCGGGTGGTCACTTGAAAATGGAAATGGATATCACAAAACTAATCCAGACGGCTGAACCGAATGTGCCTGCGCGCATGCTCATGTGCAAAATACGTGTACCTCCAACCTCATTATGTTTCAGATTTTACTTTGAAATATGTATTAACCCTTAGGCCCCTAAGCGCGACTCAAGGACCTTCTAAGGACAGTGTAGATCAAGATCATACTGCACAGAACGTGCAGTCTGATCTTGAATCTACACTGTCCGTTGAAGAGATCTGTATCCCCCTAAAAATATCTTTAGAATAGCAAAATTTTGGTTTTTGCTATTAGCGACAAAAGTTGCGATTTACTTGCTTGGAAGCATCATTTACCCGTGTGTAATTTAGGTCAGATATACTTCGATTTTTCATTTAGAGTGTATTTTTTTCTATATCAAACACTTTCCAAGCAATAAAGCTTTAAAACATGCCTCACCCAACAACTTTTACAGATTTAAAAGAAACGATTTTCTTTTTGTACAAAAAAATAAAGCGCTTGAAGTGTAGCTTTACTCCTCGATTACTACTAACTCAAGTAAGCCCCTCCCCTTCAAGAATGCAAATCGCATTCTTGTCAGAAAATATCTGGTCGTTAACAGTAACCCATCTCTGTTTCTAACATCTGCAAGTTTTCCTTTATTCGCCTACTGTATAGCAACGAAAGTATTAGGGTATGGGAGAAAATAGTACGGTTTAAAAGCATTCAATCAAGGTATAAAAATTGCACAAATAGAACATAATCGTATTGAAATCGAGCTATTTACAGCGTATTTTTGCTGCCAATCGTATACGCCCGTATTTGGTTTCTTGTGAAAATCGGGACAACGCCTAAAGCTACCAATAAAACTTATGTGTTCTTGGATCACAGTATAAGTGTACCCTTAACGTATGCTCTGTGTACCGCATTCTCTAAAGACGTTTGTGGAGAGTGTAGACCAAGTTCAACCTGCACACCAGTGCAGTCTGATCGTCGTCTCATATCGATGTTACCCTGGTAATTGGTAAGCTATACCTCTACTGTACGAATTTAACCCTTAACCGGCTAAGTTAGTGAAATGAAACTTCCAAGTCGATAGTAATCAAGCCGATAGTAAAAACCCCAAAACTGCTGTTTCAAAGGTACTTCTTGGGTAAAATATCTCATTATCGGGCAGTGTAGATCAAAGATTACGTGCTGTGCAGTCTGATCTTGATCTACAATGCCTGCAAAAGGTCCTTGAGTCCCGTTTAGCAGCCTAAGGGTTAGATTCTCTCATCGATGGTTCAATCCGTGTCATTTTAATTCTGCAGGACAAAGCTTCACTCTTTATGTTTAAGACTTTTCAAAATCGAAATCATTTGCTAACGAAAAACTACATGTTGCAGAATCGAATGGGGGTTTGTCCTTGAAAGGGTAGAAAACGTTTGAAGAGGACAAAAATTTATACTGATCTCGATCATTTTTTCCTTTTTTCACAATATTATTAAAATTCTTTATCCTCGGGGGGTCGTTAAAACTACAGATTGCTGTTTGAAGGGTCGATACTAAAGATGGCGAGACTGGTGCAAAATTAATCTCTCACAAACAGGCCTTATGTGCATATGGATCACATATTTGAACCATGCTCAGTGAAAAGGGTGCTTAATGCATTTGCAAAAAAGTATCCACCAGGTCATCCTGAGCGGACTCGGCCGAAGCTTTTTGCTTTTGGTCAATTTTCTGCATGCCAAACGACCAGTGTACCTCATGATTCAGGTGGTTGTTATAGTAAGGGGATTTTAGCAATGCATAATACTGTATTGATTTGCTTAATATCATGCATCATGGAGATGCATTAAGTCCCCTTTTGCCAGAGCATGACTCACTGGGTAGGGCATTGTATCAATGGTCCAGAAGCTCTTCGACTTTATTCTCGCTATCGAAGTTGGTCTTGTGGGAGCACCCTTGGACAAGGCACCGAAATGTGCGACGCAGTTACTGGCGATACTCTACGAAAAGCCTGAATAAGTGAGCTGCTGTAGCAACAATGTAACTGATATTATATTCTGCTAAATTGCTTAAAATTCCGTTCTGGTTTTATATACCAATTCAAAGTCCATACTCACCAACCATTCTAAATTGCATTCTTGATATATATTTCTATTTTATGAAAGTAACACGATTTCTGATCGGCTAGGGAACTGGATTTGCCAATTAGAAACTTTGTGCCTTTCTGTATTAGAAAGGTCTGGAGAATTGGAGCAAAAACCAATCAAGAATGATTGGTGAATACGGACCCAAGTCTGGTGGTCTTTCAAACAAGCTGCTTTAGAAGAAAGACCTTTTGGCTTAGTACAATCTTAAACCAGAGGTTCTACTAGAGCTCAAAGACAAGTCCCTTGACCCTTGAAATTAACTCTTTACCAAACGATGAAATTTTGGACTTTACCAAATTGAAAGCTTTTGCAGACGACAATTTATATGTAACTCAAATTATGATTTCTGTCTTTGAATGGGTAGAAAACATTGTGGGAAAAGGAGAAAATGCTGGCTACCAGCATTTTCTCCTTTTTCCACTATATTTTCAAAAGGCTTCTTCTCCAGGGTCGTTAAAACCCGGGACAGTGTGATGAAGGGTTAAACAAAGAAAATGAAATTGGATTTGTCATGCTTACAGAATGAACTTAGAAGATGACATTCCATGGCTGCCATCCACAGAGATAAATAAAAAATAGCAGTGACGAAACGCTATGGAAAGAAGCGCGTCACAAGTTAAATAAAATCTGACTTCTTTATATTCACCTCTATAAATTTCATGGGGGTGTGTTATATGTAAGGCGACTAAAATACGTGAAAAAATTAAAATCTCAGCACGCTGCATGCAAACCGTCTAATGTTTCGTTAGATTTTCTTGCAACAGCCATACTTAAATCTGTTTTACAGTCTCAATATTATATGTTCATTTGACTGTTTACAAGAGGACAATTGCAAGAGGCGCTGCAATTCGAAGACGACAAATAAAATATTGCTACAAAACATATTTTGTTCTTGAAAGTGTATATGTATAACATCGCGGACAAAAAGAATAACACGATTAACCATCATTTTCGTCTCGACATACATTGTTGCCAAAATTCTGCTTCCTAGTTTTCGTAAAACACGGCACCGTTAGGTAAAAGGTCAATTTATTTTGCGCTTTGAGGAACAATCTTTTAAAAAAGCAAGTAAAAAATGACAGTGCATAATGTTTGTAGATCTTCTAGCTAGTTTGCATAATTCCTATCCCATAAATCCTCTCTCGGTAATGTAACGTCACGTGCTAAGTCTCGCTTTATTAAAACATTGAATCGGTAGATTTCGTGACGCGCCATATTTCTTACTCTCTAAGGAGACGGGGTTGCGTGAGGCGGTGCGATATTGACCAATAATCGAGCCCAAAATGACGGGCTCTTGGTAATAAACAGGACGTAGTGTAATGGGTTTTCTGTAAAGATTGCATGTCCAATTGAATGTTAATATTTATCAAAAGCTGGAGTGCGTGCCTGAGAATACGCTATTTCATCGAGTTCATGTCGAAAACAAAACGATTTGGTGAGTTTTTTTCCTTCCATAAACCAACAGAATCCAATAAGAGAAAGCAATTTAGTCATTTATCCTCGTCCTAGAACGATTGATTCAATTGTGGAAGTTTGGAGAGAGAATGCGTGAGAAACTGAATAACTGATCGATCAAAGCTAGTTTCATATTCAAAATATCGTTTATTTTATGGTCGTCTGGAGAAAACATTCTCCTAGGAGTGAAAACAGTTTCGTATGACAGAGGTGTTAGTTTTAAAGTGGAAATTCGTGTGCATTTTAAAACGTTTCGGAATACTGAAACAATTAAAAAAAAAAGAACAATCTCGAGGGGAGTAGGCAGAAAGTGTGGTGTGTCAGTCTTACAGATATAAATGGCTATTTTTAAGCAAGACCTCCTTCGCAGCGTGTGCCTCTCTCTTTCTCTCTCGCTTCGCCCCAGTTATTTTATAACCCTGAGCCATGCTCTGTAAAGAGAGGGTTTAATACATCTGTAAAAACAATAGTCCTAGCTTTGCCTGCACAGTCTGCACAGGCTGACCTGGACTGAAACTTTTTGCTACATGTCAATTTTCTGCATGTCAAAGGACTAGGCTATCTCAATATTAAGTCGGGTTTTTGAACAGACCAGATTCAACCCTTTCGGCGCCATAGGCGAAAACAGGGACTTTTGCGGATGGCATAGATCTAGATCAGACTGCACAGAACGTGCAGTCTGATCTTGGATCTATACCGTCCGCTTGTTCCATTAAGCCTATTAGATAAAAATGTTTCTAAGTATGAGTGGGTTGTATTTTCAACCGTTTGAAGAGGTCAGGTAAATATATTTGGCGCTGAAAGGGTTAATGGATTTATAATTACATGATGACTTCCTTGGATATGCATAAAACCACATTTTGCCAAAGCGCGTAAAATATTATACAATGTGAATTTCCGATTACGCACACGTATATCAAAGCTATCTAGCTGAGCATGTTTCAGCCGAGGTTCTCACAACTAAACCGTATACTGCTAAATAAGTTAAATGAAATTTTTTAAGCCGATAGCAAAACGCGAATGCTACTATTTCAAACTTATTTTTTGGAGAAAAACATCTTATCGGACAGAGTAGATCCAAGATCAGACTGCACGTTCTGTGCAGTCTGATCTTGATCTACGCTGTCCGCAAAAGGTCAGGGAGTCGCGCTTAGCAGCTTAAAGGCTGAACCACTCGTTAATCAATCTGTTGACTCTCATTGGGGAACTCTTTACTATTAAGGTAGGAAAACGCTCAATGTTGTATGGGTGCAGTTTTAACTCTTTACAACACAATCCCGCATTCAAAGCACGAAAGCTTTTGAAAACAGTGGGATAAGACTCGGAAAAGAATAAGATGCTGGTAACCAGTATTTCTCCTTTTCCCACAACGTTTTCTTCCTCATCACAAAAACTTCAGCTCACTTGTACTATATGAATTTGTCGTCGGCAGATGTTTCGAATTCGGAAGAGTCTAAAACTTGCCGTGTCGGAAAGGTTTACACTGCTCAATACTGTAAATAACGTTAATCTTTCCAGCCAACTATTCGAACCCAAATATTTCGAATTCTTGTAAACAGTCCACATAAGGGGTATGTAGTGCAGCCTTGGGGTCAACGTGTTCTGGCGAAAATAATTGAGTAATGCTCTTTTAACGCCTCTTCAGAAAGTATCGACCCATGTGCCAGGCTGACATGGGTCGCAACATTTTGCTGTTTGTAAATTTCTGCGTGTCAAAGTACTATTCTACATCATGATTCAGTCGGTTGGTAGACATACTGGATTTTACGAACCCATAACTAGGTGATCACTTGTTTGTTGTAATGCATCACCGAGATATATTCAGTTCCCTTTTACGCCGAGCATCGGTAGCGCAGGCGGTATTGTACAGGCCGTTGGATCAGGGGATCGCTGGCTCGGCGAATTTCTTTCTGGGGACTGATGATAGTCAGAGCGACAGGACTGATTACTCTCTCACCGCTGATAATTGTTTCGACGATGGTTTTGAGTGAAAGCAGCCCGTGTCTTGGAAAGAATATTAAGCAGGTGAAAGAAACTCTAGGAAAGCATGGATTGGTGCACTGGCCTTCGCGATACAACTGGAATAATGTTGAAAACGGCATTAACACCATACAATCAATCACCCCCTTTTTTCAAGAGCTTATCTCGATTGGGTTGATCTTGGACCAGACATCGCGTCTACTGTAGTCGTATCGTTCGCTGAACTGTTGTCAAAAGACAGTGTTTCTTTGCTACTCGTATTTTAAGCCATTTTCAACACTATTTCGTTTACATCGAGGCGGCCAGCACACCTTTCTATCCGTGATTTTTTTTTTTTACGAGAACTGTATACTGAACTCCTTTCCCATCCAAGGGCTGCTTTCCCAAATATGAACAAAAACAAGAAAATGTTTTTCAGTGAAAGAGCAATGAATTCTGTCGCAATGACTATCATCAATCATTTGCCGCGCCGAGAATCGAACACACAAATCTTAAATCCTAGATTACAAGCCGACTGATAGGCAAGCTGGTCTGAGCAAAACTGCTTAAGAGTTGCTTAGCAATTTTAGGGCTTCAATGGCCTAGACCTGTAATCTGCATTTTAAGTCCCCAGAACTTGCAGAAAATTGCTCTAAGAAAAAAGGGATGCAACAAACAGAAGAAAAAAAAACATCGATAAGAAAGAGAGGAGCTATAAATAACTTCAATGACGTCAGCATTCCACTTTCTCCCGTGACAGGTGCTACCACGTAATCCCTAATCGATCGCACATTATCCAAATTTTCCACAAATCTCTTGAAAAATTCCCTCGTAGCCCGGATATTATCAGTCCCCCCCCCCCCCCCCCCCCAGCTAAATCTCTGGCTGGCATCAGGGAAGTCGTAACCCTTCTCCTATACAGAGTGAGCTTCTATCTTTTGCTACAAAATGTACATTTAAACCCTTTTCTGCACAAGGCCGAGTTTTAACGACTCTGAGAAAGAAGCCTTTTGAAAACGTCGTGGAAAAAGGAGAAAATGCTGGTTACCAGCATTTTCTCTTTTTCCCACAATGTTTTCTCCGTTTACTATAACCATTATCATCATTTTACCGGCATTTAATTTGTCTTAGAACTGCAAATGCTTTGAATTGGACGAATTTAAAATATTGTCGTGTGGTAAAGAGTTAGATAAGGTGTACCAAGTGTAGTCTTTGACGAATAGAAATCTTCTCTCTCTAGTCATCACCTGGGCCTATTCTTTTTGCTTTACAAGCAAGAGGTGAGGTAGGATTGATTGATTGATTGTATGGTGTTTAACGCCGTTTTTAACATTATTTCAGTTATATCACAGCGGCCAGTGCACCTATCCATGCTTTCTTGGAGTTTGTTTTTACCAGTACTCCGCACAATATTCTTTCCAAGCCACTGGCTGCTTTCAAACATAACCATCGTCGAAACAATGGTCAGCGGTGAGAGAGGAATGAATCCTGTCGCGATGACTATCATCAATCCTCGGAAAGAAATTGGCCAAGTCGGGGATCGAACCAGCGACCTCCTGTTCTCAAGTCCTGTACGCTACCGACTGAGCTACGGGGGCTTGGCAGGTGAGGTAGGATGTTCATTTGAATAAAACGATAGAAAAAGCTCCGTTTTCCGCATTTTCCCGCAATGTTTTCTGTTTCAACTAAAGACATTTTCCTTTCTTCAAATATTTCAATGTCATATTTGATCCTCTTTAAGAGGGATAGAATAACGTTTTTTGAAGCACCATTCTCAAAATGAAGTTTCAAGAGTTAATTATATGCCTGTTCACATGTAACTGGTTATGGACTGAACGTTGCGAGAGCCGAATAAACTCAAGGAACTTGCCATCTAGAAATTAAACCGAAATAATTGCATCTTCTAGGCTGTTCTTATCCAAATGTCTCAGCACAGCGGACAGTGTAGATCAAAGATCAGACTGCACATTTTGCCGTCTAGAAATTAAACCGAAATAATTGCAATTTTTAGGCTGTTCTTATCCAAATGTCTCAGCACAGCGGACAGTGTAGATCAAAGATCAGACTGCACATTTTGTGCAGTCTGACCTTGATCTATATTGACCGCAAGGGCAATAAGAGTTGTTAAAAGTGTCTTATAAGATAGGGTACTTTTGTCTCCTCTACAAGCAGACTAAGTGTCGAAGGTTCCCAAGCCGCAGCACTTTCTTACTCCAGAGTGCTGAATTGCATTACATAAATAGTATGCTATAAAAAGCGCCAAGTGTGGGTGGAGTAATTGTTTCCCCGTAACCATTTTGATCAACGCTGCTAACCCACTACTGCACAGGCCATTCTCAGACATGTGAAAAATGGATAGTACGTGAAATTAAAGATGAAAATTTTGACGTTGCAGAAAACGATATAGAAAACATTTTTGGGAAAATAGCAAAAACTTGTTACATCAGCCCCTTGGTAAGCATTTTCAGATTGAATGGAGTGCGGGCGGCTGAAAAAAAAGTATGTAACTCAGAATCAGTTTTGTATATTTTTTCTCAAAAAAGTCCCACCTTTCTCTCGGGCCCGACTCGAAACGATGCTTCGGTATGTTTAGATTTTTTTTTATTTTCTTCACATTTTACAGTTTTGAATAATTAAATGGGCAAAAAAGGTTAGTCATCATCAGAGCTCCAGATAAGAGGGAGTGATGGTATTCTAAATCCATTATTTCTCTTGCAAACCCTACATTGTGGGTACTCGTTAGAATCGTCTCGATGAGACGATTCTAATGAGTATCCACAACATAGGGTTTCGTGGAGATTACTCAATATTTTCAGTTTTGATATCAAAATCACTTCCTCTGTCTGGAGCTCTGGCCATCATTTCGGTTTTAAAGCTAATAGGCTTTAAAAACATTCCCCAAATTATTGGGGGGTGTTTAGTTCCCCCACTCCTGTTTCTACGGACCTGTGAACACGGAATGGCTCCTTTTCCAAAGTGAATTCTAAAATTCCTATGAGGGGTTATAAAACCAGCCTCACAGGTAATGTGAAGGAGAATGGAGTTCATCATTTTACTAGAGTTTGCAGGGATTCCAGATCTAGACACCGAAATAGAATATAAAGACGTCAACAGTCATTGTTAGTAACACTGAAATAACTACTTCATTTACACAATTTTCATGGCACCACTTGGTATCAAGTCAATGATCTCTTACTACATCTATTTCTGGGTTTATTCTTTGTCTGTCACCATTTTCTTCTAAAAAAAATACTGGATTTTACTATATTTTGCAAAAAGTGTCTGTTTTCTTTGCGATTTAGACACCACTCCTAAACGGCCCACTAGCAGCCAATTCGGGTGTTAAATTGCAGCCAAATTCAATTCATACCATTTAACAGTAGAGATATTATTATGAGTCTGACAATGTGCCACAGAATGGTCTGTCAAAGTTCCAGCCACTGGCAGGAAAATAATTTAGTTTTGGTTGTTAGTGGCCCTTTAACTCTGTGATTACGGATGATCATGACCTCAAACACCATTTGACACAACAACAAGAACAAAAAAGTTTTGGAAAGAAATAAGTGTCATTCAGGTTTCTGCGATTGCAAATGCATCCATGTTCATCTACATTTGATTTTTATCTTCACTGGCCAAAGGCCAGCGAGCTTAAGTCATGGCCCTGTGCGCGTCGTGCGTGCATGCTTGCGTGCGTCCGTCCGTATGTGCTTTAACTTTTATTTCAAACATCTTCTTCTCTAAAACTACCCATCCAATTTTGACCAAAGTTCACAGAAATGATCCTGCTATAGTCCGTTTTCAGGGTTTCTTGAAATAATTTGATTCCTTTAAAAACTCTGGTTGCTTATGTTGGCTTATGAGTGAAGACTTTAAAAATCACCTAGTTCCTAACCATAGGACCTAGGGCTATCAAATATTACAAGCAGCTTAATCTAGTAGGCCTCTGTCAAGTTTGCCCAAATTATATCCCTGAGGTCAAAATTGGCCCTGCCCTGGCAGTCACAAGTTTTACATGGTTCTATATAGTGAAAACTTTAAAATTCTTTGTTCCTAACCAGAAGACCTTGGGCTACCAAATATGCATGTATATTTATCTAATGGACCTCTACCAAGAGTGTGCAAATTATAGCCCTGGGGTCAAAATTGGCACCGCTCCAGAAGTCACAACTTTTACATAGGCTTACATAGTAAAAACTGTAAAAACCTTCTGGTTCTAAAGCATTTAGCCTAGGGCTACCAAACTGGTCCTGACTTTGTGATACAGGTACACTTTTGTGAGTGTTATCATGCAACAAGCCTCTTCCAAAATTGTTCAAATTAAAGCCCTGGAGTCAAAATTGATCCCACCTTATGGGTCATAAATCTAACATCTGCTGATAGAGTAAACACTCTAAAAGTTTTCTTGCTCCTTACCATAAATCCTTAGGCTACCAAATTTGGATTACTTGTTCAAAATTTAGTCCTGGGATTGAAATTAGCCCCACCTCCGGGATCTCATGTTTTACAGGCGCTTTATATTGAGAAAACTTTGAAAATCTGCTTGTTTATAACCATACAGCCTCGTCCAGTATTATTTGGCATGTGGCTTTATCCTGTGGACTTCTTGCAGGATTCAATATATATATTTTATAGCTCTATGGTCAAAAATGGCTTTGCCCTGGGGTCACAACTTTCACATGGGCTTCTGTAAGTTTTTCTGGTTGAAACTATCTTGCCTAGAACTATAATTTTTCATATGTATTAGGTACAT
Organism: Tridacna gigas; assembly: GCA_945859785.2. Taxonomy (NCBI): domain Eukaryota; kingdom Metazoa; phylum Mollusca; class Bivalvia; order Cardiida; family Cardiidae; genus Tridacna; species Tridacna gigas. Next base: position 39,049,904 of record OX244029.2, read on the forward strand.
ATTAGTCAGTGGGGCAATACAGGGCCATATTAGCCCTCTTGTTCATTTACACCATGTAGCATTCTATTGAAAGAAATTCAAGACAGTGCTATAAAATAATCCAACAACATCAACAATCAGTTTTATTACCACATGCACTTTGCTTTTTTAAGGTTGTAAAGAGTGAACTTTGTCAAAAAACACACAAATACCTTTGCTTATAACGCTGAACTCAAATTGCAATTTCTACCATCATCCTTTGACAGCAACGCTTAGCTTTAGATCTACAAAAACATCTGATTTATCTTTTTTGCAGTCGAGGGCTGTTCCTCTTTGTTTGTTCATTCAATATAATTTTGCTTATTCGAATTAGTGGGGACTAAGAAACTAGTTTGATTAGCTATGTAATCGGAATATCAAAAGGACACATGCTTTTTTCATTAACAATTAGCGCACTGCAATTTGAACATAATATAGATTCAGATCAAACTACCTTTACCGGACAGTGTAGATCAAATCTGACTGAAAAGAATGCGCAGCCTGATCTTTGATCTACACTGCGTGCTATATCATTAAATATTGTTTCTATTAACTTGTTGCCACAAAATCAAGAGTTTTAATGACCCTAGAGACGAAGCCTTTTGAAAGCATTGTGGGAAAAGGAGAAAATGCTGGTAACCAGCATTTTCTCCTTTCCCCACAATGTTTTCTTCCCTTTCACAGACAGATCATACCATGTGAGCCAAATCTAATTTGTTGTCTGCAAGTGCTTTCAATTTAGACAAGTGTAAAATTTTGTCATGTGGTAAAGGGTTAAACAGCCTTGAATGACTGCTTTCGTTGTTTGTTAAGCAGATTGACAAAGACCATCTTATTTACTAGCATTTAGCACTTTAGGGATTAAATTCTAAATTCAATACAGAATATAAAATTTGAGATGGTATGTTGTAATATATGTATCTCAGATGAACATACCACATGATTAGTACCTGTGCAATAGATAGGGTGACCCAGATTTACACAACAATCTATTAAAAAAAAAAGAAATAAATTTTTACCTTAAAAGGAGATAATTTCTCTGAGAAATGTGAAACCTTTTCCCTTGCTTTATGGTTGCAAGTCATTACATCTAAAATGTCAGCAGACTGCACTTAGCTTAGATGTCTCAAATCACGTTATTTTAACACATTTACAGAAATTTGACGAGTACTCATTTTACTGTCATTATGCATGGGCAATCTGGGGCTGTATTTACCAACAGTTCTAAATTTAATCAAAACTCTACATAAAAACTAGCCATTTCATTTGCTGAGACAGAAATTCTAAGTCACTTAACCCTAAAACAAACAATCCAGAGTTTTGACAACTTTGGTGTAAAAGGCATTCCAAAACATTGTGGTAACAGGAGAAAATGCAAGTAACCAGCATTTTCTCCTTTTCCCACAATGTTTTCTATCCTATCTGATACTAATCCCATTATCGGAGTATCGTTTTATTTGTTGTCTGCAAATGTTTTGAATAAGTACAAGTAAATTTTTTTTATTATTTAGTAAATAGTTAAATGGGTAGTCTTGAAGTTCAGAATTGGAACACTGTTTAGAATTTCTGATGAATAAGGGCCCAAAAACTGCAGCATCACAGTCCAGTTAAATAAAAGTCTTCAGGCAATGCAGATTCAAGACCTGGCAGCACAGAGGGTCCAACCTTATCTTGAATCAATAGTTTACAATACTCTGATAGGGACTCTTGAAAAAAGAGCAGTAAAATTAACGTTTACCAACTTTACAATATTATATGACATATAATGTAGTTCCTATTGCAAAAGATTTGAATCTTGGATGCACAATGACCAATCTACTGAGAGAGGTTCTGGAATTGCAATTTTACAAAAGCTCATCTCTATTTGATTGATGTGTATGACATACACATCCAAGGGAAGTGTTTCACCATCATATAACAAAAAAAATCTATAAGAGTGGCCTCCCCTTACCTACACAAATATCAAAGGGATTTCATGTGCTTCTCTTCAAGGGTCTACTTTCTTGCATGTGGTTAAATTTTAACCCTTAGAGCCCATGATAAACCAGTGATATTTTCAGACTAGCAATAAGACTCAAATAATAGCAATTTCAGATCTGCTTTTACCCAGAACGTCTAAGCGAATCAGACAGTGTTGATCAAAGATCAGACTTCACATTTTGTGCAGTCTGATCTTGATCTACACTTGCTGCAAAGACAACTGAAGTTGTGAAAGGTGCAATAAGGGTTAACAGACAAACTTGCATACTGCTAAACATTTTCTTCTACAATCAATCTAATGAGGAAAGTCTTTTCCATTGTCTTGTAAACATCAAGTGTTTTTTTTTTTCAAATAATTCTTCTATTTATGCTCTCAAGAAAAACCATCTCATGGGCAAAAAGCCTATACTATTAGAAACATTGAGACTAAGGAAAAACTGGCCAATACTGAATGATTTTTTTCCTTTTATTGCAAGATTTTTACCTCTATTTATTGTGTTTTGTAGAAAGAAAAAACTCTGAAAACATTATGCAATGTCTGAGATTCTGACCTCCATATTTTGATTACGAATAAATGGGCAGTACTCTGAAAGAAGGGGGTTAAATACATCTCTGTGATGCATTATACCAAGCAAGTTGTCACATAATCTTGGATCCATAAAATCTTGTCTTACAAGTAACTGAATCAGAAGGTAGTATAGTCTTTGGACATGCAGAAAATTCACCAAAAAAAAAAAAGTTATGACCCATGTCAGCATGCATGGATTGGGCAGGCTGACATGCATCAATACTTTTTGCAAATGTATCATGTCCCCTTTTCACAGAGCATGGCTCAAATTGTTTGGCCATGTTTTTCTCAATTGATTTATATACACTTTAATGAACCATAGGTTTGTGTACATGTATGCTATACTTCATTATTTTTCATATAAATAACCAGAGAGAATGTTATTGTTACATCATTCTGCCTCCCACATGCGATATACCCAAATGGTTCATCAGTATATAGTACATTATTTCATGCTTTTCCGTAGGTTATTGAGAAATAGTGGTGGATTATGGTTTGATATTTCATGGTTACAACCAGTGAAAATACCAATTTTGTATTTTCTAACTCTTCAATTGAAGGCGGAAAGGGTAGTTCCCACACCCTATTACATGTACCTAAGTAATCAGTGTGTGTCATTCAAATGGAGGAAATATGATGTAATTGAAGCAATATTTCTCGTGTTTGATGCAATACTGTAATGCGTTGTTATGTGAGGAGGGTACGCCATTGGCGAATTACCCAAAACAGCTGTACTAGATTTTGATGGAAGTTCCAACAAAATTGGGGCTAGAGGCATGAAATAAATAGAATATTTGTTGTTTTTTTTTTCGATGAAAGATCAAAATTTATTTCATCTCGTGAACATCCTCGGTAGTATTTTCCTTTGTGGCTGCACTGCTCATGAAAATATTACTGATGATATTCACTCGATGAAATAAATTTCGATCTTTCACCAAAAAACCCCCAAATATCCTCTATGTCTTCTCCTTTTATAAAAAGCACTCTACCTTTGGCATTCCATACTATATTCCCAGGGACTTCATCTTAATGACAGGGCAATTGGAGTTGTTGGTTTACCACTATCCAATCAAACCGCCTCTTACAAGTTGTGTCATATCACAGCTACTTCAAACACTTATAAATACTTCATCATATATGAAGTGCATGACACGAAAAGAGACGTTCGGACATATGCATAAAAGTGTGTTGTCCCAGATCAGTCTGTGCAGTCTGTGACTAATACGAGACGATACTTCCTGTTTTTGTTCGATTTTCTGTTTCACGAAAGTCTACTGTATGAAAAATTCTTATGTAGTCGTAAAGTGCCGTCTCGGATTAGCCTGCACGAACTGAGCAGGCTAATCAGGGACAGCACTTTACACAAACTTCCGAAGGTCTCATTTCGCATGTTGCAGGCCATATGATATGTGACATTTGAGTTGTCAGTGTACTGCTATCCAACTAAATACTTGAAATAACCTTGTCATATTACAGCTGCTATAACAGCCTGATTTCTGAGCAGTTAGTATTGTCTTAAAAAATGACCACAACTAATTACACATATACCAATATGACAATCAAATATGTCTCATGAAGAATTCCTGTCATATTCATATAAATTTCAACACAAAGGGATACCATGAATTTATCACATAAAATAATGCAGGACTATGGTCAGCTAACTATGAGTGGTACTACCATGGCATACAACTGGCGAAGAGGGGAATATTTCTTTTTTTAAATCAAGACATCTGTTCAAGTGATTTACGAATATTTTTATACCCCGTTTGAAGGAAAAATGAAAAGAAATGAGACAATGAGCAATCCCTCTGCCAAAGCAGAGGGATTGCTGACATCAATCTTGTTACAAAAATGTTACCAGCAGCAAACTGGCAACATATTTGTAACAGTTACTGATGATTAACCCTTTACCAGACAACAACATTTTAGCCTTGTCCAAATTGAAAGCATTTGCAGATGACAATTTCAATGTGGCTAAAATGGTGCAATTTTTCTTTGATAGGGTAAAAAACATTGTGGGAAAAGGAGAAAATGCTGCTTACCAGCATTTTCTCCTTTTCCCACAATGTTTTCAAAAGGCTTCTTTCCCAGGGTTGTTAAAAGGCAGCATTGTGCGGTACAGGGTTAAAAGAGGAATGGGGAAAGACTTATCTGTAATATTGGAAGAGTAGACTGGGTATGTAGAATGACCGTGAGGAGAAAGACTTTTGAAAACATTGTGGGAAAGGGAGAAAACGCTGGTTACCCTGGTTACCAGCATTTCTCCTTTTCTAACAATCCTCTTTACCTTTACAAATGCAAATCAAATCATTTTAATCACACTGAATTTGTTGTCTGCAAATGCTTTCAATTTGAACAAGTCTCAAATTTTGTTGCACGGTAAAGAATTAATTAAGGTGTCTAGGGGTTCATGTATATGTGACCATATACTGACAAAATGTAGAGATGCCTCATTCTGACTTATTATAAAAAAATATTCAACTTGATTCTATTATCAAAATACTGGATTTATTCGAACTGTACCAGTGTAGGGTGACTTGATCTATTGATAGGTAAACATGTTAATTTCTGGCATTCAAGTCCAAACTAAGACTTTGAAAAGAAATTTAATCTTTCCTAAACAATGCTGCCCTACTTGCTATGATGGGCAGAGATTTTTAAATATTGTGGGAAAATCGGAAAAGTCTGGCATTTTCTTGTTGTCCAACAATGCTGGTCTATCTTTTCAAAGATCAATCCAATCATTTGAGCCTCATTTAACCCTATACCAATGTGACTATAAAAACTGAAGTTTGTTTTTGGAAGGGTAAGAAACATTGTGGGAAAAGGAGAAAATGCTGGTTACCAGCATTTTCTTCTTTTCCCACAATTTTTTCAAAAGGCTTCTTTCCCAGGGTGGTTAAAAGTCGGGACTGTGTGGAAAAAGGGTTAGTGTCATCTGCAAATGTTTTCAGAATGAAAGAGTATATAAATTTATCATCTGGCAAAGATTTAAAGCTAACCTTTAACCCTTTACTGCACAATGCCGACTTTTAACAACCCTGAAAAGAAATTTTTAGAAAACCTTGCAGGAAAAGGAAAAATGCTTGTAACCATTTACTGCAATGTTTTTTACCCAATGAAAGACAAACTTTACAGTTGTCTTCAGTAAATGCTTTCAATTTGGACAAGGCTAAAATTTGATATCTGGTAAAGAGTTAATGAAGCATTTCTACATCTTCTCAGGACACATTTGATGCATGACAAATAACAAGACAACAAAACCAAAAATGTTGCAAACCTTTCTTGTAGAACAGGAGGTCTCTGTGGATGAAGGCCTGTATCCCGTACCGGTGGAGAATGGCTGGAAGCTAATATCTGATGTAATATTCCTTGATCTGCAATACAGACAAACACAGATTTGTTTCTATACTTAACTTCATATAAACTATTCCTTCCTCTCTGAAATGAAGGTCACCATACTGTTGAAGGCTTGATATGAACTCGCATTTCAATTCTGAGTTCTACCTTCCAAGGATGAAGACTTTTGAAAATTGTGTGGGAAAAGGAGAAAATACTGGTTCTCAGCATATCTCCTATTCTCACAATATTTTCTACCCTTTCAAAGACAAATTCCATCATTTCAGCCAGCGTTAATAATTTCATCTGCAAATGCTTTCAATATGGGGGGAGTCTCAAATTTTGTTTTGTAGAATTCAGCTCCCATTCAAAGGGATCTGTTACAATGGGTGAAAGCAATCCTGACATATCAAATAAAACAAGAGGGCCATGATGGCCCTGTATCGCTCCACTGGCTTATAAATATAAACCATAAATACTAAACATTTAAATTCTGAGCCAAATGGTTTCAAAATGAAGACTTACAAAGTTTTCTCTGTAAAAGCCCATGTGAAAGTTGGGACCCGCAGGGCAAAGCCATTTTTGATCCCAGAGCTATAATTACTTGAACCCTGGTAGAGGTCCACAAGATAAAGCCACATTCCAAAATAATACAAGTCTATGCTGTATGGTTATAAATAAGGTGATTTTCAAGTTCTGTCCATATGAAGCCTCTGTAAAACGTAAGACCCCTGATGCAAGGCTAATTTAAAAAAAAAAATCAAAACAGGAAGATTTCTTAAGTTGTCACTATGTAAGCCCATGTAAAACTTGTGACCCCTGCGGTGGGGCCAATTTTGACCCCAGGGCTAAAATTTTGGCCCACTTGGTAGAGGCCCACTAGATATAGCTACATGCAAAATTTGGTAGCTCTAGGCCTTATGGCTAGGTACAGGAAGATTTCTAAAATTTTCTCTATATAAGCCTATGTAAAACTTGTGACCCCTGGGGCAGAGCCAATTTTGACCCCAGGGCTATAATTTGAAGAAATTTGATAGAGGTCTACTACATAAAGCTACATGCCAAATGTGGTAGCCCTATGCCTTATGGTTTCAGACAAGAAGATTTTTAAAGATTTCCAATATTTTTCAGTTTTGTTGCCATGGCAACCAGAGTTTTTGAAGGAATCAAATTCTTTCAAGAAATTCTGAAGAGGACCATGGCAGGATCAGTTCTGTGAAGTTTCATGAAAATTGGATGGGTAGTTTCAGAGAAGAAGATGTTTGAAATAAAAGTTAACGGACGGACGGACGGATGCACACATGACGGACACCAGGCCATGACATAAGCCCGCTGGCCTTCGGCCAGTGGAGCTAACCAGTCACGTTATTTTTTCCTTTAACGTTCCTATATTCAAGCAAATAACATCATGTGCCTAGGTTGAGCAATCAAACTTTGTGACAGTTTGTCATTTTCTATGGCATCTTTGAACACGATTCATTTCTTTATTCGATTGTAGAAATAGATGTATATTATCTTAAAAATCCAGCATGTAAAAGTTTTGCAAATGCTACATTTAGAAACAGTGAGCAAGTGTAACAGTTAGCGAACTAGGGTTAATTTTATATATGTTTGCAAAGAGTGTAGAGAACTTGCAGTCTAATTCAGGATCTACACTGTTAAGCAGTGAGATATTCTGGGCCAATAACAGACTTGAACTATTAGCCAACTAATTGAAAATCGTTTCATGTACATGTAATTAAAATTTATGTGCTTAACATACCATTATTTTCCTTTGATGGAGATTTAGATCTAGCTCTTGACTTCCCTTTTGGTGATCTGGCTTTTGGAGACCGACCTTTTGGTGACAGTCTCCTTGACCTGTAATCAAGGTCAAGGTCAGAAGTATCATACACAGTAGGTTTAGGAGCTTTTGACCTCGGAGCAGGAGTGTGAAGTGGTGACAAACTATCATCCTTGTCCATGGATGAATAATTCTGAATTCTTTCAGAGTAATCTCCCTTTGGTGCTGGTCTGTGGACGGTAGTTTTAGAAAATGCTTTGTTCTGGTTTGTAGTTGAAGGTATATGACTATCACTGTGTATGTAAATATGGGACTCCGGACTGGGTTGAACCTGCCTACTTGCTTGGGATCTTGCATCCCTTGTGAGGGATAACAGCCTGGCCTGAAATAAATTTATGGTCATTGAAAATGAATCGACAGATTTATTTGAAGCCAACTCATGTAACAACATGTGCATGCAAAACCAGCCATTACTGTGTTTAACTCACTTCCTCCACGAGGCAATTTGTGGCAGACATATCTTGTAAAGATTCTTGAAAAATATGGATGACCAACTTAATTTAAGGGGCACAAATGCACAAATCTTAGCAAAGGAGAAAACACATTTAATCAGCAATTTCTCCTTTCACCATGAGGTTCTCATGACTTGTCGGCAACAAGACAAAAAAGTTGTATAATGGGGTAAAACTGTTGTTGCCTTTTGTGTTAATCACACCATTTCTGAAATATCTTTAACTCTTTACCACACAATAAAATTTTAGACTTATCCAAATTGAAAGCAAGACAATATGACTCAAAAATTGAAATTTGTGTTGGGTAGGGCTGAAAACAGTGTGGGAAATGAATGGAGAAAATGCTGGTTACCAGCATTTTCTCCTTTTCCCACAATGTTTTCAAAAGGCTTTTTGTTCAGGGTTGTTAAAACCCGTGATTGTGTGGTAAAGAGTAAATTAACAAGGTTTAGATGTTTGTTGTGTTTGATGTTTCACACCATTTCATTATTATTTCAGTCATACTGTGGAAGCTAGAGCATGTATTCATGTTTTCCTGGGGTTTCTTTTGCCAGTACTTCTCACAATATATCCTAAAGCCACCAGCTGCTTTCAAACATAACCATTGTTGAAACACTGATCAGCAGTGAAAGAGAAATGAACTCTGTTGCAATGGCTATCACCAACCCTCAGATTCCAACCAGTGACCCCAGTACATTACAGACTGACATACTACACTTGCCTCAGATAGGAGAGTAAGAAGCAAGATTCACCAGTCTGTCATTAAAATATACAAACTATCAAATAACACACCTGCATGGCAATCTGCTGTTCCTGTAGTTTTTCCATGTGATCTATTCTCTTCTCAGTCACATCTGTCAGCTGCTTTTCCAACTGAGCTACACGATCCTCCTCTACAGCTGTCTTTGCCTTTACCCCACCCACCTTTTGTAACTCGTTGATTTTCTCCACCAGCTCTGCCATCCTTGCTTCCATCTCATACTGGGCCTATACAGAAACAAAGTTATTACATTGGCCTTGAAGGAAAATAGCTGCAGACCACTTTAACCCTTATCTTGCTAAATAAGTGCAATGAAACTTTCAAGCTGATACTAAGACCCAAATTTTGCTATTTTAAAGGTATTTTTTTTTTTTTTTGGAAAGATATCTCCTTATTAGCCAGAGTAGATCCAAGATCAGACTGCACATTTTGTGCAGTCTGATCTTGATCTACACCGTCTGCAAAAGGTCCTTGAGTCACGCTTAGCAGGCCTAAGTGTTAAAAAAGTCCTTGTTAATGATTATTATAATAAATAGTGGTTCATGAATAATATAAATCTGAAATATGTCATTACACATTGTGGCAACCAGAATTTCTCCATTGCCACAATGTTTACAAAGATGTCTGCTGCAACACAAGGAACATCTTCTTCCCATGGCTATCCCTAAATAAAGAATTAGGGCAAAGATTGACACTGTACTAATTTCAACTCTTTACCAAACTACAAAATTTTAGACTTATCCAAATTTAAAGCATTTGCTGACAACAAATCAAAAGTGGCTTAAATGACAAAACTTGCTTTTAATTGAGTAGGAAACTTTTTGGGAAAAGGAGTAAATGCTTGTTACCAGCATTTTCTCCTTTTGGCACAATGTTTTCAGAAGATTTATTTCTCAGGGTCCTCAAAACTCGGGACTGTGTGGGAAATGGTTAATGCAGTATGAAAGTTAAATTACAATAATTGAAAAAAGAGTACAATGAATTTAAATACTTTGAAAATGTTCAGGGTTGGCTTACTTTCAAAAATGGCTGTGTAGCTGCCACTGCAGCACTAGCAGCTGCTGCAGCAGTGAGAACCTGATCATTTGATTGGCCAAGCTGTTGATGAGTTTTCTGCTCTCCAACACTGGAGGTAGAACTAGCCTTACTGTCATGGCCAACAAGGCGGGGCTGAACAACTCTTCTGATTGGTCCACCTTGCCTGATGAGTTTGAAAAGACAAATAAAAGTGATTATCAAGTGTTATATTTTTGTAGCAGATAGATATAAACAGATACAAAAGTATGGTGAGTATTTAGGTTTCAGATTCACATGCAAATATTCTTTAAGCTGAAAACACCTTATCCTTTGCATAACCATTTCTTGTTTTTATAACCATGAAGAAAAAGCCCTTTAAAAAACGGGATAAACAGAAAATGCTGAAAACAAACATCTTCTATTTTTCCTACAATGTTTTCTAACCTTTCAAGGACAACTCCCATCAAATGATTTCATTTTCTGCAAATGCCTTAAACTACCATGTCATCTGGGAAAAGACGAAACTTCAGTATGATCACATAATCCTTGCATTGCTACAAACAAAACAAGTTTGTTTGCATGTCAGACATCTATAACTAGAGCCTTTGTTTTATTTACTAATTGGAATTGTCTCATTGGGATATTTCTAGTGTGTACCCACGAAATAGGAGTTTATAATGTCTTAAATCATGAAAACACTATTTAGATCATGAATACTCTCACAAATTACAACCTATGACAGCAGTTTTCAATCAGAACCTCAATATCATTTCAATTGTTTGTTTTAATACAATCAGGAGCAAATGCCAAGTCTAACTAAATCCATATCAAAGAAAGTGCGTGGATAGGAAACAAATCAGGTAAGGCTTAGTGATTATATGCATTCAGGGATCATGTAACAATTTAAAATCCCTCATGCATTCTATTCCTTTAAACTATCATTGCACAATATGTAACAAAACTTGTAATTTGTAAGCCAAAATCAACATTAGCACAAAAAGTACCTGCATGCACCATTTTTTTTTGTCAGCAAAGGTAGAAATTGTCTATAACAAGCAACTCTTCCTTTGGCCACACTGTTTTCATATTAATTCATGTATCAGTTTAAATGATTATCCATATTTTACAAGGGTTTTATATTTCAAAATAGTCTTCTCCACACTCTCTACCCTGTCTTTGGCTCATATAATGCAAATGAACTGGAGTGTTACAAGTACATGTATAAGCTAAGACTGAAGCTTTTCTCACAGTCCTTTACCAAGAACAAAACTACAGACTTGCCAAATTAAACGCATTTGCATTTGAATGACAAATTAAATGTGGCCCAATTCCTGAAATTTGCCTTTGAAAGAATAGAAAACATTGTGGGATGCTAGAAACCAATGTTTTCTTATTTCCCAACAATGTTTTGAGAGCCTTAACCCTTTGCCACACAATCCCGAGTTTTAACGACCTTGAGGAAGAAGCCTTTTGAAAACATTGTGGGAAAAGGAGAAAATACTGGTAACCAGCATTTTCTCCTTTTCCCACAATGTTTTCTACCCTATCAAAGAAAAATCTCATTACTTGAGCCACATTGAAATTGTCGTCTGCAAATGCTTTCAATTTGGACGGGTCTAACATTTTGTCATTTGGAAAAGGGTTAATGTTGGATGCCTCAGCCTCTAGTCTACACTGAGTGCTCTAATAAGGCAATATCATGTTTGGTGGTTTTCTTCAGCTAGGCATCTAATTGTTATAATAAGTATTGGTAAAGGACTCCATACAAGCGACTGAACCTTTCCTCATGACGTTTTTATCACCATCCCTGTATCTGTCAATTTTGTTTCAATCTTATTACTTGTCTTTTTCTAATTTGTTCTAAAAGCATCCTTGTTAAGTAGGGTCAATCAACATGAATTAAGATTCTATACTCGAATAAGTTTGAAAACATTCAGGTACAAGGTGAAATTCTGATTTTGATCATTTTTTTTCCTATTTCAACATTGTTTCCAAATATGGCAAATGAAAGAAAAGTTGTCTGCAGAAGTAAGGAGATAAACTGAACAAGGTGTAAAAAGATGTATAGAAGATCTAGAATTATATATACATATATACAGAAAAAGGGTATATCTGGGGATATTACTACATCTGGATACATGGGACTATTACTACTAAAGGGTATAGAGTCTGTTTATCATTGTGAGAACCAACAACCTAAGACTGGGAAACTGGGAAAGAAATGAAATCAACATTCTGCCTAGGAAAGGAGGGAAAAAAAGATTAACATACTGATACTTTAAGTCTGATGTTAAAAGAAAGTCTCTAAAATTAGCTGACAGAGCACATTCTCTGCAATCTGATCTTTATTTACACTGTCTGAAGAAGCAACTAGATTTGTACTCAGCTTTGTCAGTGTTTATCTTTACACTATGCAATCTAAGTGATAATTGAAGCTAAATATTCTGTAATCAAAGTGCAACAATTTCAAAGATATTTTGGTCAAAATATAACAACATACCAGTTTTTTTTTTTTTTTCCCCCCAAAGTTCTGCACTGGCAAAAAAGCAAATTAACCCTTTTCCATATGACAATATTGTAGACTGGCCCAAACTGAAAGCATTTGCACATGACAAACGAATGTGACTCAAATAACAAGACTTGGTTCTCCAAAGGTGGAAAACATTGTGTGAAAAAGAGAAAATGTTGGTTACCAGCATTTTCTCCTTTTCCGACAATGTTTTAAAAAAGGCTTCTTCCTCAGGGTTGTTACAACTCAGGATTGTATGGTAAAGGGTAAAGTTGCCCTGAAGAACCCTAGGATTGCATTTGGAAATTTGAGACATAAACACCTATTTTTTATACTATAATGTATTAATGCAAGTTGTACACTGAATCAAATACAGTTATGAGTATATACTAAGATGAATACATAGAACATGAAAGATTTTACATCCTTAAACGGAAATTTTTAGGGGTGTCTGTATTTGAGTCTGCAATGAAGACAATTTTTTTTTTCTCTTAATTATGAGATTGCCCAAAGAAGAAAACTATAAAGTAGAAAAAAAAAAGAGAATTTCTAGAACAAGGAAATAAAATGCACATGCAACTTAACTATTTAAGTCAATATAAATATTAATGCTATAAATCAAAATAAGCAAAAGAAAAAAATCTTTTATCACATGCCAGATTTTATAACACAAGTTCATATGATATACTTTCTATGAAGATATATCTATAGTTTTAACTATCATTACAATTCTACCTTTAAGAAATTCCTGTATATGTTACACTGTAACTATAAAATAACTATAAAATTTGTGCTTAAGTCATAACATCCATTAATCAACCCCCAGACAGTTGAATATTGAGTAGATATTGTCAGTCAGTATAAAAAGACATTGAAGAGCAGTTTCAAAGCAATCATAGCAAGAATATTACACAAAATATCTGATAGAGTAGATTCAAGATCATAGTCCATGCTATGTATCATCTGATCTCAGTCCACAATGTGCACAAAAGATCCAAGTTGTTTTCAGCATCACAAGGGTTCTTTTCTATCAGCTATAGATAATACTAAAAAACATGTTAAGTCCCAAATGGACAATATGTACGATATCTACAAGATAATCTGTATACAGTATACCACTGGAACTATATCATACAGTTTCTGATATTTTGTTGTTTCCTTCTGTATGCCTCTTTTTTTTTTCTCCATGTGTGTTTTTTTTTTTATCATTTCTTGACTTGGTAAACTTTATGATAATAGGAGTCTCTATTGAAAGCATTTGCAGATGACAAAAAAAATTTGGCTCAAGTAATGGAATTCACGCTGGAAAACAATATTTTCTCCCTTTCTCACAATGTTTCCAAAAATTTTCTTTCTCTATGTCCCAAAATCAAGGGATGGAGCCAATGGTAGAAGCTTTGCTTTTGGCAATCATTTGGCTGTGATTGAAACTCAGTCAATTTTTTCATCATGTTTCCTTTATTTGAACAACATTAACCCTTTACCACACAATCCCAACTTTCAATGACCCTGTGAAAGAAGCCTTTTGAAAACCTTGTGGGAAATGGAGAAAATGCTGATAAACAGCATTTTCCCCTTTGCCCACAATGTTTTCTACCCTTCCCAAAACAAATTTCAATTTTCAATCACATTTATTTTGTCATCTACAAATGTTTCCAATTTGGACCAGTCTAAAACTTTTGTCGTTTGGTAAAGAGTTAAGTAGAAAAAAAGTAAGAAATTAAAGAAAAAAAAGTTCATTGCATGTAATACATGTCTTTATAGATCTAAAGAGGGAGACATACAATATCAGAAAATGTTTAGTCTTTCAACGAATGACCTATCTGGGATAAACTGTGATATCTATTTCCATTTATACTCTTTGCAGTTTCAGTGCTGAACTAACATAACCACCATTTGACAGTTGGCTTTGAAATCTTGTCAAAACATTAATTTGTGTACCTAATATGGAGTTATGAGATTCTGTACTCTATGGAAATATTTATCAATCACTCCAGATTATATTCCAATTCTTTTTTTCCAAGACCAACCATCTCATTGGCTGACACATTTTGCAAGTCATCTTGCAAAACCTGGGACAGGCATAAGTAATCTAACTGAAATAGTAGTACTGAGGGTGGCCTAAGAATTGATTGAAAAAAAAAAAAAAAATTCTATTCTTGTCAGTTTCATGGCAGCAGTCAGCTTCTTGCTTCCTGTCAAAGATAGTTTCCACAATTACATGTAGATCATTTGAAACAGCAAAGAGTTAAAATAATCTGAAGTCATCCAGTTATGTTTCTTTGAATGGTAATCCTTGACAAGCTCTTTTTACATTGAATCCCCATTGTTTTGAAATAAAAAAAGTCCCTTGTTAAGCACATTTAATAATTTGAATATTGACAGTTTAAAGAAAAAGAGTATAACTGAAATACGGTCCTGAAAAAAGAGACTTTAATTTATTTTTGACAGTCAATAATGTCAGTGTTAGTAAGCCTTTCTAATTTACCTAATGTAGACATTTGAAACAATAGGAATGCAAACACTTAAAACATGGACTCAACTGTTCAGTCTTTCTATCTCAAATTTAGCTAAAGTTTTAACCTATTCTGTACTTTCAGTGCTTTGAATATGAAGGCACCTAGTCCTTAACCCTTAAAGCGCCTTTCACTACTATAGTTGCGTTTGTGGCCAGTGTAGATCAAGACCAGGCTGCACAAAACGTGCAGCCTGATCTTTCATCTACACTGTCCGCTTTGCTGAATCACTGTAGACAAAAGCAACCATGAAATTACAATTATTTGGGTCGTATTTCTAGGATGAAAATGTCTGACAGGTTTATTCGGCACTCTAAGAGTTAAATATATATCAAAGCCCTGACAGCACTGAATCATGAGCTAGTTTGAAATAAAAGGGTTAAAGTTACTTCAATGTTGAAAAAAAGAGCCAAGGTCAAGGACAAAGCCATTCAAAGACACTAAATGTAAATGCTTTATTAATGTCTTCTGGTACAGGGATACTTTTGGACTACTGTTTGTGTGTTAGTTGTAATAAATCACCTCATAGATTCTGGACCAAAGCTTGGCATACTAAATGGTAGCATAAACAGATCAGTTAGACATCTCAAATAACACATTCAAATACAGTTTTCAAATCATCCTTACTTTGATTAATTTATTTTAACCCTTTACCAAAACGACAAAATTTTAGAGGTGTCCAAATTGAAAGCATTTGCAGATGACAAGATAAATGTGACTCAAAAATTGAAATTTGTTTTGGGAAGGTTAGAAAACATTGTGTGGTAAAGAGTTAAATCATATCAATTCAGAGGACAATTTTTGGTGCTTTTTCAGCCAGTGTAGATCAGGATCATAATGCACAGAAGCAGTCTGATCTTGGATTTGTACTGTTAAATCTCTTTTTCTTGGATTTATACCGTTAAATCTTATCAAAACTGCTTTGAAATTATAAGATCTGTGTCTTCTGCGCTGACTGAAAAAGTCTTGCCTAGTTATCAAGCACTATAAGGCCTATGGTGTTCTTTTCAGATAGCTCATAATCACATACTAAGGAAGTATATTTTTTGGAGGCTGTTATATAATTTTTATATCATATTTGAGAGTAATTATCAAAAAAACTATTGAGTAAAACCAATTAAAAGAAATTATAATCAAGTTCCAAATCATGTTTGATATCAGTCAGTATTTCAACGGAACTGTACAGACGGACGAGGTAAGGAGAATAAAATACATAGGAAAATTCTACCAAAGCAATCAATCTAAATGCGTCCAAGCCCACACTTAGAAATGAATATTTTCATATATGATCATTGTTTTGAAATCAAACTAATGAAGCTTGCAATACAAAATAATGTCCCTTTCTAGGATTTCAATTTATTTGTACAGTAACTCAAAATAATGTTAGACAAAATTCAAACTTAAAACTCCCAAGTATCAAAAAAGAGAACTCACTGACACAACTAAACATGTATTTCTTTAGACTGTTATCATGAAGTTGACAGCTTCTAGGACAAAAGAAATATGAGCCATGCTTGGTGAAAAGGGGCTTAATGCACTTGCAGTCCACGCAGGCTGACCTGGGCCAATTCTTTTTGCTTTTGGTCAATTTTCTGCATGTCCAAGGACAATTTTACCTAATCAGTCAGTAGTTGTCAGACAAAATGAATTTTATGGCTCCATAATTATGTGATGACCTGCTCAGTATAATGCATCACGGAGATGCATTAAACCCCCCTTTTGCCAGAGTATGGCTCATATTTACACAGCACATGTAGCCATCACATATTTAACTCTTAGCACCAAATCCATATGACTGACCTCTTTGGGCAACTGAGTGTACAACCCACTGAAACTCATAAAGGTTTCCAATTTATATGCTTGACTGAACAGATGGATGGTACAGCTCAAAGATCAGATTTCATATTCTGTGCAGTCTGATCTTGGTTTATGCTGTCCACAAAAGCCCATGATTTCCCACACGGTGCTGAAAGGGTAAAAATCAAAGGATTCTTTTTTTCCTCCTGGAAACCTTCTTCAATCTGTATAAAAGTCTTTACCACAAAAAAAAAAATATCTATATCTCATCTTTTCATTCACATACCTTGAACAAAGGAAAGTGAAGAAACAAGTTTAAAACAGCAGCATTCATGTTTGATCAAGCAAGGTTATACATACTTCACTGCTTTCTTCAAGACTGATGCTGGAATGAACATTTTACAACTCAAAATACTTTCTAGAAAGCTAGGAATGACAGATAAAAACAAAAAACTACACATATTTGTGGGAAAAAAACTCCCAAACACCAAAGCAAAGAGAACAATTCCTATGTAAGAAGAATATGACAACTCATACCTTCTGGCAAAGTTTTCCCTTGCCATTCTCTGTTTTTCTGTAAGTTTGAAGTCAGATATATGAACATCCTCATCTTTCTGTTTATCTGGGGCTTCATGTCCATTTACAGGAGCCCCCTGCAGAAGGCCATGACCTGTGGCTTGCTAAAATAACAAGATTTCTCAAATACACATTATGACCTTTTCTTAAACATGTCGTCAATACGACTTATTAAGTTTGTTTGTTTGTTTGTATTAGAGTTTAATGCTGTTTTAATAGCTTTGGTCATATCATAGCAGTCAGTGCACCTTCAACTGTGTTTCCTGGCTTTCTCACACCAGTACTGATACAACTTTCTTTCCAAGCCACTGACTACTTTCCTCACGTGCATCAAAGGTGAGAGGCGAAAAATCTCTGAAAAGAAAGTTTGCCTCAACCCGGTATCAAACCCGCAACCAGCAGTCATGAGTCAGATACTCTAACCATTGAGCTACCCGGGCGGGCCAACTTATTAAGTATTGCGCCTAAACTTTTTACCAAATGACAAAAATTTTAGACCCCTCCAATTGAATGTATCTGTAGATGACAATATACAGATGACTTCAAAATTAAATATTGTTTTTGAGAAGGTAGAAAACTTTGTGGGAAAAGGAGAGAATGCTGGTTACCAGCATTTTCTCCTTTTCCCACAATGTTTTCAAAAGACCTCTTTTCAAGGATCGTTAAAACTATGGATTGTGTGGTAATGGGTTAAACAATACTGAGACATCACCTTACTGTACCTTGACCAAACAACATCAAAATCTGAAAAATGGTATCTAAACTTCAAGGTGAATATCTCCACTTAGTTCGAAAAACCTAGCTCAAACTAGTGTCTTCTTATTGTTTGATGTGGTAGAGTGACAGACCCATCAACACACATACTGACAGACTGACATACAGTAATCCAAGCAGTATAGCCCATTTCTCCTGAGAAGATGGAGGGGTAGGGGGTAACAGCAAATCATGCTATAACTTTGTTCCCCAGTAGTTTGACATATCTCAGCTGAAAACTTATAAGGGTGCAATGCTTATGTCAAACAATTAATTAACATGTATTCAGGTTTAACCATTTACCAAACCACAAAAATGTAGAGCTGTCCAAATTGAAATCATTTGCCGACAACAATTTAAATGTGGCTGAACTGAAGAAATTTCTCTTAGACTGGGTAGAAAATATTGTGGGAGAGGAGAAAATGCTGGTTAATTTTTAAATAGACTTCTTCCTCGGGGTCGTTAAAAGTCAGGATTGTGTGGTAAAGAGTTAATGCTGTTTTAAAAATTTTTGTTAGAGTTGCAGCCAGCATACCATTTTCACATAGTCATTGAATATATGTATTTCTTATTGTGAGCAATACACTAAACTCAAGGTAACAACATTTTCAAAGGATTATTCAAACTATAGCTACTACTTTTCATACTCTCTCATATACATGTAGAAAATATGCCTCTGAGAGAAACAGAAATACCTCGATTATCAATATTTGAATACAATAAAATGTGAATAATTTACGCAGGTAATTATTTGAATACATCAATAAACATATTACAAGCTTAGGTAATTCCTTTTTGTTTGTATTGCAGCAAACCACTGTCACACACAAAGTAAAGAAAGTCAAATAGCTCCAAAAGAAATCACTGCTGCACATTTGTTTCAAGTAGAATTGATTGATTGATTGATTGATTGTATGGTGTTTAATGCCGATTTCAACATTATTTCAGTTATATCATGACGGCCAGTGCACCTATCCATGCTTTCCTGGAGTTTCTTTTACCAGTATTCCGCACAATATTCTTTCCAAGCCACTGGCTGCTTTCCAATATAACCATCGTCAAAACAATAGTCAGCGGTGAGAGAGGAATGAATCCTGTCGCAATGACTATCATCAATCTTCAGAAAGAAACTGGCCAAGCCGGGGATCGAACCAGCGACCTCCTGTTCTCAAGTCCTGTACGCTACCGACTGAGCTACGGGGGCTTGGTGTTTCCAGCAGAAATGAGTTATCAAAAAATACAAGGGCTCTGGAAAACTTACTTTTGAAAACCACTGTGATCTAGTACTAATAGATTTACTTCCATCAAACTTTTTGGCTGGATTGTCAATCTCACAATCATCTGCCGTCTTAAACTGTCTTGGTAATGCTGGAGGAATGACATTACTGTCATCTAGATCCAAAGAAAATGTAGTTGTTATTAACCCTTTACCGCACAATGCCGCCTTTTAATGACCCTGGGAAAGAAGCCTTTTCAAAACATTGTGGGAAAAAGGAGAAAATGCTGGTAACCAGCATTTTCTCCTTTTCCTATCAGAGAAAAATTGCCCCATTTGAGCCACATTGAAATTGTGGTATGCAAATGCTATCCATTTGGATAAGACTAAAGGTTCGTTGTCTGGTAAAGAATTAAACAAATCATTATCATCACATTACAACTATACCACATACCAGTTTTTAAGTCCATTTGAATGGTAAATTATAGCCTCTGCCAAGAGTTTAGTTGTTGCCTAACAGGAAAAATTAGCTTATTTGTGGTTTTCCCAGGCTTTACCAGTAATAGTCTAGGGCTCTGCAATGTCTTACAACAGGACATTCCAACATGACGATGATTGCCATCAGCAAGGATCCAATGCATCACAATTTCAAAGCTCTTTCAATTGGAATAACTCACAAAATATTTAACGAGTTGGTAAAAGATCAGATTGCATTTTTTGTGCAGTTTAATATTTCTTCTACTCTATCAGCAAAACCAACTTAACCCTTGTGGTGCTAAGCGTGACTCGGGGGATCTTTAGCAGACAGTGTAGATCAAGCTCAAATTGCACAGAATGTGCAGTCTGATCTTGGATCTACACTGTCCAATAAAGTGATGTTTTTCCCCCAACAAATAACTTTGAAATAGCAACATTTGAATTATTACAATCAGCTGAAAAGTTTCATTTGATTTATTTAGCCGGGTTAATATGTTCTTAGAAATATTTGGGTTAACTCTTTACCACACAATGACAAGTTCTAACACTTCTGGGAAATTAGACTTTTGGAAACATCATGGGAAAAGGAGAAAATGCTGGTAACCAGAATTTCCCCTTTTCCCATGATGTTTTCTAACCTTTCAAAAATAAATCCTATCATTTGAGCCACATTTAATTTGTCGTCTGCAAATGCTTTGAATTTGGGCCAGTCTAAAATTTTGTCATCTGGTAAAGAGTTAATACCTAAACTTTTTTGTTTCTCCTCTTCCAAACTTCCCTTGTCATCTCTAAGTTTATGACCAGCACTGTGGTATGAGACAAGAGGGGGTGATACTTTTGTTCCCTCCATCCCCAAGCTGACAGTTGAGGCAGGGGACCCTAAATCCTTGGCTGTTACAGTCACTATTCTCTCAGGCACTGTGATAATTTCTGGTTGGGAGCTTGAGCTACTGGAGTCTTTGGCTGGAACTAAATGAATGACTGATACTGGTAATGAGCCATGCTCTGGCAAAAGGGAGCTCCATACATTTCCTTGATCCATGATACCAAGCAAGTTATCATACAATTGTGGATTCATAAAATCCATTTTGTCTACCAACCAAATGAATCATGAGGTAGGCTAGTTCTTTGACTTGCAGAAAACTGACCAATAGCAAAAAGTTTCAGTCCAGGTCAGCCTGCGCGGACTGCGCAGGCTGACCTGGGTTGATGCTTTTTGCAGATGCATTAAGCCCCCTTTCCACAGAGCATGGCTCATTTAATATATACATGTACAGTACTCAAAGTATATGTACGGCATGTATTACCGGTACTCCAACAAATTGACCTAAAATTGACCTCTATGCAATGAATAATTAGAGAGTAAATATTTTTAGCATCGCTTATAATCGGACGGTATGGAAACAGTATACATATGTCGGGTTTGACCCTTTAAGTGCCACTGTCAAATAAGATGCTTTTGCTGATGACATGGATCAAGATGAGACTGCACAGAAAGTGCATCTTAGATCAATGTCATCCTACACATATTTCCTATTTAAACCAACAAAATCGTGTTTATTTCAGGTATTTTAAGTATTCTTCAAAGACATGGTAAATCTATTAGCCCCATAAAGAGTGGAAAATCGTTCACATTGTTACGCATTCAGACGACACTAGCCAAAGCTAAGTTTGGACGGTAATTCAAGCGCGTAATATATGGTAATAGAGGTCATTGATTTCATGTCAATTTATTTAAGTATTATCAAGTTTTTTTTTTTTTTTTCAATTGTTACATGCCCCACTGATTAACTCTTTACCACACAATCCCGACTTTTAACGACCCTGTGGAAGAAACCTTTTGAAAACATTGTGGGAAAAGGAGAAAATGCTGGTAACCAGCATTTTCTCTTTTTCCAACAATGTTTTCTACCATATCAAAGGCAAAATTCCTCATCTGAGTCACATTTGAAATGTCATCTGCAAATGTTCTCAACTTGGACTGGTCTACATTTTTCTCATGTGGTAAAGAGTTAAATAAACCTTCAGTGGAAATGGATGGTTCTCATGCAAAACTGTATTTTTGTAACATATACTCATATTGAAATATGTAAATGATCCCTATCAAAGTGTGTGTAGTATACATTATTTTTCATTTCATTCATGCCTTTTTATCTCTACTCTCTACAATTCAGATGATTTTGTTCAGTTTTCTCTTTGTCTTAGAATTTATTCATTTTAGGGCTAAACACATGCTATCATTGTGGACAGTTTCAATCAAAATAAGACAACTAAGACTCAGCTGTCTGATCTTAGATCTAAATTATCTGATACAGGGTTTTTTGTCAAAACAGCTGTGAAAATGAAGTATTTTTGTGTCTTGTTTCATAATTGAAAATGTCCAATCAATTTATCAAGCATTTTAAGTGCTAACCCAAGGATATTTTCAGTAACATGAAAATCAAAAACAATTTCATATGGAGGTCATGTCATACAGAACATCACATAAATATAGGGTAATATCATACTGCATGGTATATTCACTCTGATCTTGATCTAAATTACCACTACAAGCATTAGTAGTTGCCATCAGCCTTCTATAGGTCATGCACCAGGGTCCGTATACACCAGTCATTCTTAAGAATATCCTTACAGAGGTCTAATTCTCCAGAATTTTCTAAATTTGAAAGTAACACAACTTCTAATTGGCTAAATCATTTGGTTTAGCCAATCAGAGGTTGTGTTACTTTCAAATTTAGATGAAGATGTATCTTTAAAGTTCTTTGAAAGGAGACAAAAAATTGTAGAAAAAAGAGAAACTGCTGGTTACCAGCATTTTCCCCTTTTCCCACAATGTTTTCAAAGGCTTCTTTCCTCAGGGTCATTAAAACTGGGAAATGTTTGGTTAAGGGTTAATACATTATTCAAGAGCCTTACTTACCCCCAGCAGTAATTATTTCAACACTGTCTTCAAGGTCTTTCAGTAGGTTTTTCCTTTCTGGTATAGAATCTGTTTTGTTGTCTGTATCTGTCAATTTAGTTTGCGCTTTCTGAGGTGTATACCTTTCAACAAAGTACTTTGGAGTACTCCGAAAGTGATTCACATCTACAGGTACCTCTGGTTCTTTGATAACAGCACCATTTGCCAGTTTGCTCTTCTCAGACACCTTTGGTATTTCTTTACCATTGGCTGTTTGCTGAGTTAAGGCACCATTGTTTCTATTTTTTTTAGATATATTTATGTCATCATAATCCTTTTCTGTAGATTTTCTTACTTTTTCAACATTTATTTGTCCAGATTCAATTCCTTGTGGGAAATTACCATTTCTTTTTGCACCATTATGCCCAGTAGCTCCTTTGTTCACAAGATGTTTCTCCTTGTCAGAGTTTTTATCAATGGTACCATTTTCACCATGGTATGAACCAGTCTCAAATTTTCCACTTCTAGATTCACTCGACCTTTCACTTGACCCCCTCTTGGGTTTTCCATCTTCACTGAGGAGGGAAGATGGCACTTTTTCATCACTTGAAGCAGAGTCTCTAAGGGCATCCTCCTCAAATGGATCTTTAATCTCTTTTAGTCGCCGTTTTGAGATTTTCACCTTCTGTGGACCAGAGGAATTAAAATTTTCAACACCGAATGAAGTTTTGGAACATTTGGATGTTGTACTGACATTTTCTAGAAGTCCATTCTCACCAATAATGTTGACAGCACTTCTTTCATGCGTAGAATATATAAGTACATCACTAGCAGTAGTGCTTACATCAGAGGCTCCTTCTGGTGACACTGTCTGGCTTACCTCCCTTGCTTTCACTTTGTTTTCACTGACGGTGTGTGTTTTACTGATCACTCCACTGTCATGGCTTACATCTTGGTGTGGCTTTACAATGAGAAAAAATTCATGACTTTTTACCAGATAAGCTACATGTACTTTTCACATTTGCTACTAGTTAACATTTACCAAACAATCCCAAGTTTTAACGACCCTGACAAAGAAGCCTTTTGAAGACATTGTTAGAAAAGGAGAAAATGCTGGTGACTAGCATTTTCTCCTTTTCCCACATTGTTTTCCACAGAATCAAAAAACTAATCTAATTAGTTGAGCCACACTTAAATTGCCATCTGCAAATGCTACAGATTTGGACCTGTACAAAATTTTGTTGATTGGTAAAGAGTTGACCACTAGTGTTACTGGTGAGTCACACATGAAAGACTGGTCACTGGGTAAACATTTGCATTTTTTGGGGTTTGGAAGTTCTTCAACTCTTAACAAGATGACAAAATCAAAGACCCTGCCAAATTGAAGCATTGGCAGATGCACGTAAACTGTGGCTAAAATGATGGAATTTGTCTTTGAAAGAGTGGGAAAAGGAAAAAACAATTGTTACAAACGTTTTTTCCTTTTCCCACAATGTTTTCACAAAAGGCTTATCTGTCAGGACTGTTAAAACTTAGGATTGTTTGGTATTTTTTTCAAAAGCCATCTTCTTCAGGATCATTAAAACTCAGGACTATTTGGTAAAGACTTAATGTGTTTTTCCAACAGCATTTCAGTTATACACTACAGCCAAAGCACCTTACAATGTGTTCCAAACTTTACTCATAAACAAATTCTTCTTACACCACTTTGTTTTAAAAGTTGGTCTGTTGCAAGACAACAAAAGTTGTCTGCTAGTGTAATCAAAGACAGAACAATGAATTGTATAAATTTTAACCATCAGAGAAAACATCCAGAAAATGATAAAATATACGACTGATATTTATGCGAGAAGGTTATTTCAACTACAAGTATTTATACATTCCCTACAGGCTGATTAGGTATACACAGTGATTCCTCAGTGGAAGTATCTTGACAAGGCTATTCAAATGAGTGCCCACAACATAGATCTTGTGGGAGACAATGATATAAAGTAAAGAGCATTAACCTCCCACATGGAAGATTCTGGGTTCAAATTCTGCGATGTCTCAGGGCAGGGATCATCCTTTGGAACTAATCATATTAGTTTGGGAGTACTGGTTATGGTTAGGTAGTAATGACTGGGTGTGATTAAAATGTGTATAGGTATTAGAACTTGTTTCCCAATCATTGTTAACTCTTTACCAAACAACAAAATTTTAGACTTGTCCAAATTGAAAGAATTTGCAGACAACAAAATAAATGCGACTCAAAAATTGAAATTTGTTTTGAGAAGGATAGAAAACATTGTGGGAAAAGGAGAAAATGCTGGTAACCAGCATGTTCTCCTTTTCCCACAATGTTTCCAGAAGGCTTCTTTCCCTGGGTCATGAAAACCCGGGATTGTTTGTTAAAGAGTTAAATAAGCAGGTTTTCACTAAACCTAAAGTAACACAGATCTAATGACCAATGCTTGTGACAAATGCATTAACCCTTTCCCAAACAAGCCCTGGTTTTCACGTGTCTGCAGTACAAGTCTTTTGAAAACACTGTCGGAAAAGGAGAAATTGCTCGTAACGAGCAATTTCTCCTTTTCCCACAGTGTTTTCTACCCGTTTTGAGACCTTTCTGCCATTTTCATCAAATCTAAAATTGTCGTCTGCAAACTCTTTCAATTTGGACTAGTCCAAAATTTGTCGTTTAGGAAAGGGTTAACTGAAGAAAGCCATCCACAAATTAATCCTATACCAAAAATCCAGTAATTTAATGATCCTAAAGAGAAATGCTTTTGTTAACCAGCATTTTCTCCTTTTCCTATAGTATTTTTCACCTTTCCAAAAAATAATTTTCAATTTTCGAGTCACATTTATTTTGTTGTCTGCAAATGCTTTCAATATGGATAAGTCTAAAATTTTGATAAACACTGAAACATAAGGTATTTCAATAGAAATGCTCTGACCCAACCATATACCAACCTCAAAATACTCCAACACTCAACCCTTTACCATACTACAAAATTCTAGACTGGTCCAATTTGAAAGCATGAGCAGATGACAAATAATTAAATGTTGCTGTGCTACAAACATGCAAAAATTGGGGAAAATTTAAAAAATAAGTGAGTCAAAATGCACCCAAGAGCACAATTCTCAAATGAATTTGAAAGATTCAAATTTCTACTGAGCATTATGATTGGGCCATTTGTATACATTATGATGGGAATTTTTTCTTATACATTGGACAATGTACCAGAATCCCTTACTTGGCAGAACACTGGTATAGGCACATTAATACATACCTTTGATGCTCTAGAACTGAGGTTTTCTTCCTGAGAATGCACAGAACGGGTGCTACCATGTGAATGCAGAGAATGGCCATTCTTTTTTGACTGATCAGAATTACCACTCTGTGCTGACTTCACTGAATGACCACTCTGCGAGGACTTTACTGACCGGTCACTATGAATGGACTGAATTAAGGGGTCAGCTGTCCCAAGATCTGCACAGTGAGATTTCTTCGACTTGTGACTCCCAACTGAAGATGTTGAGCGTACAGATTTGTTCAGGGCTTTTACAGCAGCATCAGTGATACTGAGAAGTTCTAACATACTCTTCTGTCCGCCAGACTCTTTGCTGTCTTGAGAGGAGTTGGCTAAAAAAGCAAACCCAGTAAAATCTTGGTCATTATCCCATTAATGTACTTTTTAGTACTTTAGAGCCTTAAAAAAAACAGTGAGAAAATGAGCAGATGCTTGTCACAAGTAACTGCTAATTTTCTCAACTAAAGTTTTTAATACATTGAAAAACAATTTATTCATTTCCTTTAATGTATGTACCAATCTACAGATAAAAGGGAGTGATAGTATTCCAAATCCATTATTTCTCTTCCAAACCCTATGTTTTGGGTACTCAGAATCGTCTTGATGAGAGAATTCTAAAGAGTACCCATAAAATAGGGTTTAGTGAGAGTGATTAATATTTTCGATTTTGAAATCAAAATCACTCCTATCTGGAGCTCTACATTTTCTTTGCTGAGCTTGTAACAGATTTGTGTTGGCATGAAAAATAGCCTGTACAGTTAACTCTCTCCCAATCAATCCCTAGTCTGATCGGCCTATGAAATAAATGGCTTTTAAGATACAGCATTTTTTCCTTTTCCCACAATGTTTTCTACCATTTAAAGGACAAATCCCATCAGATGAGCCATACTGAATTTGCTGTCTGAAATTGCTTTCAATATGGTTGAGTCAGAAAATTTATTGTTTGGTAAAGACTGAAGGGTTGAGATTGTAATCATTCAAGTGCATAGATCTCTTCTTTCTTATTTCCATAAGCAGGGCCTGACAAACACAAATTATCCCCTCAACTCTTTGTCAGATGACAAAATTTTAGATTTGTCCATATTTACAGCAGGCAACAAATCACAGATGATTCAAATGAAGGGATTTGAATTTGTGCAGATAGAGCAGAAAATTACGGTGAAAGGAGAAATTGCTCGTCACCAGCATTTTCTTCTTTTCCCAAAATACATCTATGTTCAAAGTTTCTTCCTTCGGGTCATCTACACTCTGTTTAAATTTGTTTGGTATATGGTGAACAAATCACTTGCAAATCATAACTGTTCTCATCCTGCAGGTTATCACCACTGAAAAAATTACATCTCTTCGAATAATTTATTGTTCTCAGACATTGGTTGCTTCAAGACTACGGTTCATAATTTCCTTTTCATTTAGTCTGCATATTCTGAGTGGTCTGATCTATGATCAACACTGTTTGCAAATTTACCTAAAGTCACTGTTCCCATACCAAGTTTTGAATTAATTCAACCCTTTACCACACAATTCTGAGTTTTAATGACCCTAAGAAAAAGGCTTATGAAAACACTGTGGGAAAACGAGAAAATACTGGTAACCTGCATTTTCTCCTTTTCCCACAAAGTTTTCAGTTCCTTCAATGATAAAATCCTATCATTTGAGCCACAACTAATTTGGTGTCTGCAAATCTGTCTAAATGGACAAGTATTCAATTCTGTTATTTGGTTAGGGTTAATGCTATGTAAGAAAGGTCAGATCATACTTTGTGTGAAATAGTATCCTCGACTATCCATGATTTGTGCCCATAAGCAAGAACCGGCTGTATGGGTATGTCATTAAAAATAAAAACTACCTCGGGAAAGAAACTTATTGGATGTGCTTTGTATACATGTTGTTGTTTTATTTCTCATTGCTTCTAATTATTTTAACTGTTTACATTTAAAAGCAACCTTGATCACATTCTGTTTCTGGAGGTACATCCTTGAATCGTGCCCTGGATGAATGACGTCATGTACACTTCCTTTACAGGTCAAGCTAATTACAACTGTCGTTTATTACTGTTATATTAGCTTTGGAATGAAATCTTACTGGATCCTTGTGGATTTACACAGAAATAAGTCTGGAATTCTTTTCACACTAGAACTGTCATGTATTTTAAGACATAGTTGATAATTGCATTATTACAGGGCTGAAAATCTGTAAGTAACCCTCTTCATACAATACAAAATACAACTACTTTGGCCTTACTGTCAAAAAAGTGGGTGGGATTATTTCTAAGAACTGAACATTGACAAATTCCATGGACAAATACTGGCATGTTGGAAAAAATATTTCAGATGTTTTATGACTGTAAAGTTGTACATGACAAAATCGGATTAAGTAAATTGCATTATCAGAGCTCCAGAAAGAGGGAGTGATTTTGATTTCAAAACTGAAAATATTAGTCACTCTCCACTAAACCCTATGTTGTGGGTATTCATAAGAATCGTCTGATTGAGATGATTTTAATGAGTACCCACAACATTGGGTTTAGATGAGAAAAAATGGATTTAGAATACTATCACTCCCTCTTATCTGGAGGTCTGGATATTTCGGGGACATCTCTCAAATTAAGTCTATAATTTTTTATAATGTAGCTTCTGGAAGGAAGTCCAAAGCTAAATACCTACTATGACGTATATCTACTATGACTATATCTTCTCATCTGATTCATCAGTACAGCTGAAATGGTTGTGGGCACGATAGACGGAGGGACGACGATATTTCAAAGCTACATGCAAACCATTTAGTTGCTAATTTCCGATGATAATTTACATACCACTTTCTTGTTCTTTTGCATCCGTTGCCATACTGTATTCAGTCTCTGCAAATGGATGAAAAGCATTATATATTTAATGATACTGACAAGCAATATTTCTTTCTTCCACAATATTTAAAGCAGCCGATCGAGTTCTGTTCGAAAGCGAATTCGCGAATAACGTTACAGACAAGGCTCTGATTAACAACTGCCTGGTCGGAAGTGTAGTTTCTTACCCTTTAAATGTGGGTGGCAAACATTGTAAGGTCAAATACGAGAATTCCTCTATTTTCTAAATTTTGAAATCCGATCAAACGTGCAGCGCGCCGCCATGTCTAAACAAATTCCATTTCCAAGACTCGTATGTAACGTTCTCTCTGATTGGCTTAATTTTGTTATGTCGTAATATTTTGTATTCTTTAGCTTATTTGAAAGAGAATTCATCGGTCTTTTTTTCTCCAGAAGTTAAATAAAAAGGTGCCCAATATTTAAAGATTATTGTGAACACTATAATTGAAGAGGCTTATTTATTGTCTACTGTTGCAACATATCAATAACCAATTGAAACTATTGTAACATTTGAAAATTCAACCGACATATGGCAAATCTTTGCCTGTACTTGCGCAGGCTGGTACCCGATCTTAATGTTGCAGACGCCCTCACTCTGTCGCATCTTTCCCCGTTTTTTTTTTTCACATGTTCCTATTATAAATCATTTTAGGACAGATAATAGGCTGTTTTCTAAATATGATAAATACCACGAGACAAAAGAACATTTTCTGTGTAGATCGAGATCTAGTCTACATGTACCTATTTAAAAGAAAGAAAATTAAAAGTTTTCGAATTATCAGCTCCCAACGTGTCATTGAAAACACTTTCAATGTTAAAATGTTTCTGTTTTATGTAAATAGATCTAGATCTATAAAACATATTTTTTTAAAACCAATACATTCTTTAACCTTTCTACCATTTTGTATTTGCACTGGACACATTGTATGTTGGGCCGAAGACCTATTAAATCTAATACTAAATCAATATTGAACCTCGAATTCCAGTGACACTGAAATGACGTCATAGATCTTGACCCATAATGTGAAGATCTAGATTTAAAGGCTCAGTAGAGGCCAAAAGTAAATAATGTCCGTGCAAAAAATGCATTCAGATTTAACTCTTTACCAAACGACAAAATTTTAGACTTGTCCAGATTTAAAGCATTTGCAGACGACAAATTAAATTAAATGTGACTTGAAAATTGAAATTTGTTATGGAACGGGTAGAAAACAGTCTGGGAAAAGGAGAAAATGCTGGTTACCAGCATTTTCTCCCTTTCCCACAATGTTTTCAAAAGGTTTCCTTTTTAGGGTCGTTAAAAGTCGGGACTGTGTGGTAAAGATTTAAATCAGATGGTAATTAATGTGAAGATGACAATCTGTTATTGCATGGTCTGTCCAAGTGTTAGTGACTGACAGAAAAATGAAATTTGAAACCAGGAAAAAATTAAACAAAAGATATTTAGTGACCTTGCAACTTTTACCCTGATTTTGAAATTCATTTTTCTTTGAGCGACTAACACTTTGACTGACTGTACAAAATGCATTCTGACCCCACATTGTTTGCTAATGGCCGCGATTTGGCCTTTAAGTTACGAAAACTTCCAGTTTTGATGGTAGATCTACGGTACTGTCTTCGTATCGACCCTCGCTAAGTGATGTCACCCTTAAATCCTTAACTGCTTGATGTCTTTTTCTTCTAAAATGTATATGGAGCTATTTGTTTTTGGTTGAAGGTAAAGAAAAATCGTATCCCTGTTGCTATAGGTCGGCTGTTTACGTAACTATATGTTACAATGGACCACCCGACCCTCTACTCAACGTCACGTCTTTATACTGTCCGATTATCAACCGAGTCGCAGGTTTTGGTCTAAGGGAGAAAACTCGTACATCGATCCTTACTCAATGTCGTCTAGAGATCCTTTACTGTTTGACATTTAGCTACGCCGATTGGCTTATGGTCTAAGGGAGAAAACTCTTACATACTTTCATTTGCTTTAGTGAAAGAGTCACCTCCCTTACAGTCGTGGACGGCCTAAACAGAAGGTCGAATGGAAGTATTTTGTTCGTTATATTTAGAGTCTCCAAAGACGACCGGTATAGAAAACGTTTTTAAATTCTAACATGTTGTAGGTCCAATGATAGGATCATGAATAGTCAAATGTTGAGGCAGACAGAGGAAAGAGCTTATACACTATTTTATAATCAAAGGGTAGTCTCCCTTGTATTTCATCACATTTCTTGCGAATGTTAACAGCCGCAAAAAATTTAAAATAATTTTTGGAAATAACGGCTTTTCCATTTCTAGGTAAGGTTTCATCTTGAATATTAATAGATTTAAGTACAAGCAATTCCCAAGAGCACGAGATGTACGCTTTCATGACTCGTGTCGATGTCATAATTAAAGGTTTACAGGCAAGAGGTACCCAAAGCAAAACGTACCCATTGGAGTCTAAACGTACCCAAAATGAAGTCAAGTTGTATCTATAATTTTCTGTTTGGTTTTATTATCTTAGAACTGCGTAAATAAACAGCCACATTGCAAAATTTATGAAGAAATCGTTGCTTTCACAATTTTGAAGTTTTCAACTACTGTATTAAGACATTTAGAATAGAGAACTAACAATATGTCCCTATCTTTTGTTTACTCCATTGCATAAACAAAAAATGATCACAATGCAATTTTGAGTAGATGACACACATGTATACTTTGTAATCAAAATATTGAGGAAAGGATTTTATTGTGCCTAAGTAACTACAAGGGTGGAAACACATTGCCTGAAATTTCAAATACATCTACATCCCAGGATAAAGAGAAAAATATTTTTGGCAAAGGAATTCAAGATCCTAACAAGGGCCATAACCAGGGTGTAGAATTTTTGCCCAAACAGAATCGAATTCACTATTTCATCCTCATGCTGCTAAGGGCAACATGGTGTGCTTTTGTTGACAGTGTGAATCAAGAACGTTGCAGTTTTATCTCGATTTACTCTGTCCAATCAGATGAGATTTTTCATCGAACAGAAATAGGATGAAATGGGTTGGAAATGCGTAATACCTTTTTATCAGTCTTTGTTTGTATGGAGTTTAATGCCATTTTCAACATTATTTCAGTAATATCGCAGAGTCTTGTGCATCTGTACATGCTTTACTTAAGTTTTGTTCGTCAGTTTTCTTTAACCAGGACTTTGCACAATATTCTTCCAAAGCCACAGGCTGCTTTGCCACGTAGCCATCATCAGAACAACAGTCAGCCGTGAGAGGGAAATGAATCCTTTCGCTTTGACTATCATCAGTCCTTGGAAAGAAATTGACAGAGCTTGGGATTCCAATTGGTGACCCCCCTGATCTCAAGTCCTTTGTGTATCTGAGTGTGCTTATAATTAGAGCTGTTGTAAGCTTAATTATAAAGATGGAGTTGTTCTATAAGGTGATAAAAGAATGATTCTCTTCTTCCCATTGTTTTCTACATTATGCACTTGCTATTGTGTGTTATGGACGCTACACTTGTGCTGACTGTTTGATAATATGATATTTTGTTCCTGTGGTATGTAAAACATATTTATGTAAATTATTAATAAAACTTGAAAAAAAAAACAAAAAAAACATATGCTTCTTAACTGTAACACATAACTAAGGCCTAGCTAGCTGATTGAAAACATGCCCATAATTGTTGGAAAGTTTTGTTTCAGTTTGACAAGTAATTAGGGCTGAAAACACATCCTTCTAAAGCATAAACAACACATTCTAAATGACTTTGGAGTAATACTTTTGTCTAATATCAAAGGTTATTTAAAGAAAAGTTTGTCTTGGGAAAATACATTTTGACCTTTTATGGGCACATTGCAACCTTTCTTTTTGATACTTTATTGTGCGGCAATGTTTGACCGTATCAATCACAATAAGGTGTTTCTGGTTTTGAAAAACAAAATCAAATATGCTTGGAAACTTTTTAACTTAATCTATCAAAATTAGGCAAAAATTGTTTACCAAAACATTTGCTGATAAAATGAATAGATCAAGAGCGTCAGTCTTGTATAATTTCTTTAATTATCTTTTTCAGCAATAATATGTATCTAACCAAAATATAATGGTATGTTCAAAATCGTTAGTTTTAGCAGTAGCTCTATGTAGTTTACTTCATTACCACACATTACTGAGTTTTAACAACCCAGAAAGAGAAGGCTTTTGAAAACACTGTGGGAAAAGGAGAAAATGCTGGTAACCAGCATTTTCTCCTTTTACCAAAATGTTTTCTAGCATTTCAATGGCAGAAATTATATTTTTATCTATGTTAGTTTTGCCGTCTGCAATGCTTTCTTTTTGGCCTAGTCTAAAATTCTGTTGTGTGGCAAAGAGTTAACCCTTTACCAAACAGTGCTGCCTTTTAATGTCCCTGGAAAAGAAGCCTTTTGAAAACATTGTGGGAAAAGGAGAAAATGCTGGAAAGCAGCATTTTCTCCTTTCCCCAAGTTTTCTACTCTATCAAAGAAAACTTGCACCATTTGAGCCACATTGAAAATGTCATCTGCAAATGCTTTCAATTTGGACATAGGGAAAATTTTGTCATCTGGTAAAGGGTTAACTCTTTACCACACAATCCCAACTTTTAACGAACCTAAAAAAGAAGCCTTTGGAAAACATTGTGGGAAAAGGAGAAAATGCAGGTAACCAGCATTTTCTCCTTTTCCCACAATGTTTTCTACCCAATCAAAGTGAGATATCAGCATTTTAGCAACATTAACTTTGTCGTCTGCAAATGCTCTCAATTCGGTCCAGTCCAAAATTTTGTCGTTTGGTAAAGTGTTAATGTAGGTTTAATCCCACTTGGTCTACTCCCATTTCGTCTACAGATTTTTTTGTGTAGTCAGTCCCATTTTGTCTACAGTCCCAATTCGTCTAATCTCATTTCGTCTACACCCATTTTGTCTACAATAAGATATGTTTGAATGTATTTGTATAAATTAACTTTGAAAATGAATTTGAATGATTCATTTAAATTTTTTATATATTTTTTTCTTATTTGGTGCTTTTATATGTACAAATCTACAAATAAATAGAAATGTGTAAATACAAGTGTGTTTAATCATGAGTTATTGCATTAAGTCATGATATATATTATCCTTATAAAAAGTAAATAGATAAATAATAAATAAAGAAGTTTATTCTTTTCCCGCATTGATTTCAGCCTAAAAAACTTGAATTACCACGAGTCCAAAATTTTGTTGTCTAGTTTGGTTTGGTTTTTGGCATTGTTGTCTAGTAATTTGTATGCTAAACAGAAAAATTAAAACGTTTACTTAACATTAGTGAATATGACAGGTGTAAACTTGCAAATTAGGTGTCATAATCCCTTCTCAACACCTGTCTTGCCCAAGTCTGCATAGGTGTTAATATATCAATAGAAACTATCAACAAACTTGCAGTACAAATTTAAAATAAGATGATATCTAAATCATTTTTTGGGGAGTAAAAATTGGAAATAAATAATTTATTAGTGAAAAACATCATGAAAAAATAAAATGTAGACGAAATGGGACTACTGGGCAAAACAGGTGTAGACGAAATGGGACTGTTGCGCAAATTTGTAGACGAAATGGGAGTAGACGACATGGGAGTAGACCAACTGGGATGTTACCTTAATGTATACGTGTAAGCCAAATGTATTCATCTCATGTTGGAAATGCTTGTAATTATCTTGTCTGAATATTCTTTGGGACATTCAACATTCCTTAATAGTATCCAGTAATGCTAAATAACATGGCTTTTTAAAAAGTATTAAAAGTTGATTCCGAGAGAAATTTTTATAGGTGTTCAACATTTCATTGGGAAATGGGAGAGGGGCAAATACACAACAATGAATAATACAAAATAGAAAAGAATATGATATTGGTTATTGTTATCGACAAATACAAATAAAAATCATAAAGGGCAGTAATATTGGGTTTATTCCAATCATGATAATCATCAGCTTATAATTTATTGAAACAACTTGGGCGAAATCTTCACATTTCTTATGTCCGAATTTTCACGGGGTCGAATCCGCTGTAAACTCTTCAAGGGAAGTCACTCTGTATTGCTTGTAATTAAAGGCTGTATGAGTTTTTTCCCTTAGACCGTGAAACCGCATGACAGAAAGCCATTCTTGAGCGGTAAGAGATGTCAGCAAAACCAGAGATCATATTATATTTATTTACAAACATCGAAAATAATTAGTTTTAAAATGCAATTTACCGAACTTGTGTGTTACCTAAAATACTGTAAATCTTGAGGCGAAAACGTCAGGTAAAGTAGAAACCTATCACAATACATCTGTCACCCTCACAGTTACTTCCCTTGATATTGATATCGCCATTTACAGACAAACCCACTAGAGCTTGTGAATAATCCGCATTTTTTTCTTAAGAAGTCATTGGCATTTAAATGTACATGATGCCATGATGATAAACTATATTCTTATTGCAAATACTCAAGGCAAGGTGAGACTGACTCGATACTACAAGGATTACGGTGTTGATGATAAAAAACAAACCGAAAGTAGCGTCATCAAACTGTGTTTGGCCAGAAAACAGAATCAGGTAAGGAAGGTTAACTATTTATCAAAAACCCAAGGTTTTTTTACAAACACGAGGAAAAGTTTATTAAAACTATTGTGCATAATACCGACAACTCTCCGCCCCCACCAGTCCACCATGGCAGTATCTTCAGTCAGAAGGTTTGCTCCGATGTTATTTTTGTGATTGGGTCTCCACACTCCTTCATATCAGCCATTCTTTTATGGCTTCTGGAAATTTCAAAATCTTACCTGTCATCTTTCAGTCAGCAAAATGTGTCTTAAATCTGCTTGTCAGCTATAAGAATGGACATTTAATTTCACATTGACACCAAGTGTAGTGCAAGGTTGTCATCGATCTTTTTGTAATTTACCTTTTATTTGACATAAATACATCTGGTCAATTTGAAAACAAACACTCATTATAAATTCAGTTATTTAGGCATGTGATGGTCATTTTTATTTGAAAAAATGACATAGTGTGATTGGCAATTTAATTGATAAGTATGACTCCTCGTAAATTAAATACATCCAGAATGTTTCAGTTTCCCTTTTAGTGCCAAAGCTGATGAAACAGAAGCCGATAAATTGTGAAAAAAAGAATTTTACTCTACCAGAAATGACTTTTGGAACATGCACAGTAAACGTAAAGCCTAGTTTTGATTTCATGGAAGTAGGTCAATGGATTTTTACAGTTTAAAAAAAAAAAGGGAATTAAAAGGAGTTAACAGTAACTATTTAAAAATATTTTTTGTGTTTTTGTCAAGATTCATCATTAGTGTATCGATCAATGCCCTTATTGGTAACTGACAAAAGATAAACATATACAGCCATTTGAATCAATGTCGGTATTTTTATTTTTTAATCCAGAATGGACATTAGAATGGCTGTAACAGGGGACTAGCTGAGACACAACACAAAAATAACATCGGAGCTAGTCCACCGAATCCAGGGTAATATGGTGGCATTGTTTTATGGGTGAAAAGATAAGAAACTGATGAAATTTTCAGCTTTATTCAATTGACAAATACTGTAATTGAAGTATTTGGAATGAATCCGTCAATAGAACGCAATTTTTTTTAAGCTTAAATTCGATTTTCATGGGTTATTGCAATATAGTCAGTGTTCCCACTCGCATCTCTTTTTGGGAGTGCATGCACTCCTTGGAATACAAGTTTGGGAGTGCAAGATAAATTCTAGGAGTGCATTTAATATTGACAATTATAGAGCATGATGCATCTATGGAGGACAGTAAGGGTCTGTTGTATTGAAAATTTGTTTTCAGTCAGCTGCTCTTGAAAACAATAATATGGGTAATTTAAAGAAAATGAAGATGCTTGTTATAATTTCTTTACTCACGGGACCAGTTTCAGAGGGACAACTTACAGCCTGACGGCCAGTAGAATTTTCCATTTCACTGACAATTTCAGATACTAATTAGCTTTCACTCATTGTTTTATAGAGACGTTTATGTAAATTTACTGTTTTAAGTCATTGATAAAGCTGAATAGACAGTTTGAAATGCCTATGATCGGACAATGTCAAACCAATTTTTGTTGTGTCATGGGTTTTCGATTTTCTTGCAGCATTTTTTTTTCATGCCTGTTAAGTTTTGGAGTAGTATTTCTGCATGATTTGATATAGATTTGGCCATAAGAATAGCATGTAACTTCAAAACCTTTAATTTCATGCTAGAAAAGTGGATCGATACTAAGTTTGATTAGCGGTGAAAAACAGTGACCTTTCACACTTGATTACTTGTCCCAACTGGCGCCACTGGTGATCAACAACGGGAGCCCTGAAACCTGTGCGTGCATGCACGTTTCACTTCATATTTTTGTGCGTGCTTATTCAATTCAGTGCGTGAATCACGCACATATGTGTGTGAATGGGAACCCTGATAGTGGTGGGGAGTTGCCAGCATGCTGCCTAAAAGAAATATGTAACTGTTAGCCTACTTTCTTGCAATTTTTGTTGATTTAGTTTTTCAAAGTGGTAACCAGCATTTTCTCCTTTTCCCACAATGTTTTAGAGACAAATTCCAAAGTTTGATTCACTGTCAATAACTCAATTTGCTGTCTGAAAATGCTTTAAAAATACATGCAAGTCTGGAAAAGGGTTAAATCAAGTGAAGAGTGCCAGAGGTTTTCTTCACTCCTCACCACCCAATCCTGACTTTAATGACCCCGAGAAAGAAGCCCTTTGAAAAAATCATGGGAAACGGAGAAAATGCTGGTAACCAGCATTTTCTCCTTCTACCACAATGTTTTCAACCCTTTCAGAAACAAATTACATGATAAGAGTCACATTTAATTTGTCGTCTTCAAAAGCTTTCAATTTGGACAAGGTTAAAATTTTGTCATCTGTTAATTGCCAAATGTTATGTGAACTCTTTACCAAACAACAAGATTTTGGACTGGACCAAACTGAAAGCATTTGCAGACAAAAAATAAATTGTAGATAAAATGATGATTTCTGTCTTTGGTAGGGTAGAAAAAAACATTGTGGGAAGAGGAGAAAATGCTGGTTACCAGCATTTTCTCCTTTTCCCACAATGTTTTCAAAGGCCTTCTCTTTCAGGGTCGTTAAATGTCGGGATTGTGTGGTAAAGGGTTGATGATCATAACTCTTACATGTACTTCTCTTTCAGAGTTCTATAGTTGACTATGAAGACTATATAGTTGTATACAGAAAATATGGCAATGTTGTATTTATTGCTGGTATCACACAAGACGAGGTATCTTTTTTATTCTTCTTTAATTAACTCAGCAGGACCACTATAGTTGAACCATGCTGTGTGAAAAGGAGGCTTAATGCATCTGCAAGTGGTATCGACCGATGTCAGCCTGCGCAGGCTGACATGCTGCGTAGAAACTTTTTGCTATTAAATTTTGTAAATTTTCTGCATTTCAAAGGACCACTCTACGTACAGATTGAGACTATAATTGTTAGACAAAGTCGAATTTTATGGATCCATAATTATGTTGCTTGATATAATGATTAACCCTTTACCACACAATTCTGACTTTTAACGACCCTGAAGAAAAAGCCTTTTGAAAACATTGTTTGAAAAGGAGAAATTTTCTCCTTTTCCCACAATGTTTTCTACCCTATCCAATACATAAATCACTATTTAAACTACACTTAATTTGTCGTCTGCAAATGCTTTCATTTTGGTCCAGTCTCAAATTTTGTCGTTTGGTAAAGGGTTAAGGAGATGCATTAACCCCCCCACACACACACACACACTTGCCACAGCACATCACAGTGTAGACTATTTTTAGACATATCTCTGCCTTGTACAAAATACACAAAGGGATAATAATTTATATGATAAATGATGATAATAGGAATAATGCACTGAAAAGGAAATTAAATCAATTTTGCGAATCCTCTAGACATTGAGAGTTTTGCAATTGAAAGCATTTGTAGACTACATATGAAATATTGCTGAACTCTTTACCAAAAGACAAAATTTTAAACTGGCTGAAATTGAAAGCATTTGCAGACGACAAAATAAAAGTGACTTTAAAATTGAAATTTGTTTTGGGAAGGGTAGAAAACATTGTGGGAAAAGGAGAAAATGCTGGTTACCAGCATTTTCTCCTTTTCCTGCTGTTTTCAAAAGGCTCCTTTCTCAGGGTCATTAAAAGTCAGGATTGTGTGGTAAAGGGTTAAATGATGTAATTTGTCTTTGATAGAGTAGAATTCATGGTGGAAAAAGGAGAAAATACTGGCTATCAGCATGAAATCCTTTTCTCAGAATGTTTTCAAAAAGCCCTACTCCACAACGTTGTTGAAACACATGATTGTTTCGTAAAGGGTTAATGGTTGGAAAGCCCATTTCCAGACTTTTTTCTTCAACTTTGCTATCTTCGAAGAAAATGTCAAGTTATTGTCCTAGCCCTGTTCTCTTTTGAGTTGTCATTGTCATCCTGTAAAAGCTCTGACATTTTAAAAGGTCTCTGTCATTACTGAAGATATGTACTTCAAACTCACACAATTTGTTAACTATCAAAAGGGGAAACCATACAACAGGGGCAGATGACAATCAAAATGTTTTCTAATCAGTTATACCCCTATT
Organism: Tridacna gigas; assembly: GCA_945859785.2. Lineage (NCBI taxonomy): Eukaryota > Metazoa > Mollusca > Bivalvia > Cardiida > Cardiidae > Tridacna > Tridacna gigas. The sequence goes on from OX244029.2 coordinate 39,089,398, forward strand.
TTGACTGAAAATTTCATGGAAAATCAGTTTTATTTCTAAAAGCAACTGCAGATGAGTGTTGGCACCCGCATTGCGGTGCTCTTGTTTAAATGTATTAGTTTAAACATATTTAATTTACATCAATTGAGAAACAAGTTCTTGCAACTTATACTAATCTCTCCACAATTCTGCTTCCTGGAAACTTTGTCAATACTCGCGCTTAAGTGTTGGCCAATGAACACTCCCAAAGATGACACCGGCCTCTGGGTATCAAACTCCGGACCTTATGGTTATGAGGCCAATCCTAAATGTATTACTGTCTCATGCAAAAGACACATATGAAAAATACCAGTATATTATAAAATTAAATCATATTAATTGTGTTACAGGACATATGTACATGTAGATCTATATGTTTTTAAACTTCTCAGTGTTCTTTCTGTGTAATTTTCTTTTGTATCTTTTTCTTCTTTCCAGAATGAACTTGCGGTATTAGAGGTCTTTCAGCTGCTTGTTGAAACTCTGATTAAACATTTTGAAAAACTGGTGAGTCACCCCTCCTTCATTTTTTTCATTTCAACCTATCTTTGTCAGTGAATTTCTTACTGTTTGTAAAATCATTTTTTTTAATCTGGTGCCTCCTTCAGACAAATCGTACGTTTTTACTGTGGATGTTTTTGGAAGACATGTGCCGTCTGATCTTGGATCAACACTGTCAGCTTGTTTAGTCAATCCTATATGGTGAATAGCTTTGTGAGAGAGTTTCCGTAGATTTTATTTCCTGCTGTCAAAAAAGTTAACTTTACTAAATGAGAAAAATTTTGTACTTTACCAAATTAAAAACATTTGCAGACGACAACTTGAATGTAGCTCAAATGATAATTTCTTTTTTTGATAGGTTAGAAAACAGAGTTGGAAAAGGAGAAAATGCTGGTTACCAACACTTTTTCCTTTTCCCACGGTGTTTTCAAAAGCACTCTTCTTTAGAGCCATTAAAAGCTGGGATTGTGTGGTAAAGGGTTATAGATTACAATTTTGTGCTAAAAGACTTACCACATTAGCAAAATATGGACTTGTTCAAATTGAAAGCATTTGCAGACAACAATTTAAATGTAGCTCAAATGAAATTTGATAGGGTAGAAAACATTGTGGAAAAAAGAGAAAATGCTGGTCACCAGCATTTTCTTCTTTTCCCACAATGTTTTCAAAAGCTTTCCTCCTCAAAGTCTGTAGAACTTGGGATTGTTTGGTAAAGGTTTAAACTGACTTTTTTACCAGACAACAAAATTTTAGCCTTGTCCATATCAAAAGCATGTCAGAAGCTGTCGATTTGACACACATGAATTAAAGTATGGTGGGCAACTTTTCAGTTGTGTAATATTTACTTATTTCTATTTTCAGTCAGAACTTCATGTATCCTTCACCTTGGTTTTAATGAATCTAAATGGTTTGTACGCTGAAAACCTTTGTTAAATTTCCTCCATTTTGAAATGTGTCACTTTTTTTCATTAACTCTTTACCAGACAACGAAATTTTTCACATGTCCAAATTGAATGCATTTACAGACAACACATAAATTTGTCTCAAATCATAGTTTTTAGCTCCACTGGCCAAAGCTTATGTCATGGCCCTGTGTCAGTCGTGTGTCAGTGCGGTCGTCCACCTGTGCATTAACTTTCATTTCAAACATCTTCTTCTCTGAAACTACCTAACCAATTTTGACCAAACTTCACAGAAATGATCCTCCCACGGTCTTCTTCAGAATGTCTTGAAAGAATTTGATTCCTGTAAAAGCTCTAATTGCCATGGCAACAAAACTAAAAAAAAACATTGAAAATCTTTAAAAATCTTCTTGTCCAAAATTGTAATGCCTAGGGCTACCAAATTTGGCATGTAGGTTCATCTAATAGATCTCTGACAATTGTCTTCAAATTATAGCCCTGGGGTCAAAATTGGCCCAGCTCTGGGGGTCACAAATTTTACACAGACTCACAGACATTGAAAACTTTAAAAATCTTCTTGTCCAAAACTAATAGGCCTAGGGCTACCATATATAGCTTCATCAAATAGACCTCTACCAAGTTTCTTCGAATTATAGCCCATTGGGCCCGCCCCGGGGGTTACAAGTTTTACATGGGCTGATGAAGTGAAATCTTTAAAAATCTTCTTGCCCAAAACCATAAGGCCTAGGGCTACCATATTTGACATGTAGCTTCATCTAATGGACCTCTAACAAGTCTCTTCAAATTATAGCCCTGGGGTCAATATTGGCCTCGCCCCAGGGGTCACACATTTCATATTGGCTTATATAGTGAAAAAATTAAAAAATCTTCTTGTCCAAAACCATAGGAGGTGGGCTTCCATATTTGGCATTTAGCTACATCTAATGGACCTCTACCAAGCTTCTTCAAGTTATAGCCTTGGGGTAAAAAAGGGTGGTGTCACAAGTTTCACATGGGAAAATATTTAAAATCTTCTAGATCTGAATCATTTGGCCTACCAAATTTGGCATGTAGCTTCATCTAATGTACCTTTATTAAGATTCTTCAGATTGTAGCCCTGGGGTCAAAATTGGCCCTGCCCTTGGGGATCGCAAGTTTTACATGGGCTTACCCAGTGAAACCTTTAAAAATCATCTGCTTCACAATCGTCAGGCCTAAGGCTACCAAATTTTGCATATGGTTTTATCTAGTGGGCTTCTACTAAGATCACCCAAATTATAGCCCTGGGGTCAAAATTGGCCCCATCCCGGGGGTCAAAAGTTTTTACATGGGCTTATGTAGTGAAACTTAAAAATCTTCTCGCTTCTAACCATAAGACCTAGGGCTACCAAATTTTGCTTGTATATTTTATCAAATGGGCCTGTACTGAGATTGTTCAAATTATAGCCCGGGGGTCTAAAATGGCCCCGCCCTACTAGTCACAAGTTTTACATAAGCTTATAGTGAAAACTTTCAAGATCTTCTTGTTTCCTATCTTGAGATACAGCTGTAATTTTTGTGTCATCTTTTGGCAAGCTTCTGCCAAAATTGTTTGAACTATAGCCCTGGTGTCAAAACTGGATCCACCCCATGGGCCATAAGTTCAATGTGTGCTTATAGTGAAAATTCTGAAAATCTTCATGCTCCAAACTATAAATCCAAGGGCTACCAAATTTGGACCACTTCTGAACCTGTTCAAAATGAGCCCAGCCCTAAGGGTTTCATGTTCTACAGGGACTATATATTGAGGAAACTTTGAGATTTTCTTTTTGTTTATAACATATGGCCTGGACCTCTATTATTTGGCATGTGGTCTTAACGGATCTCAACCAGGATTTAAGAAATTATAACACTGTGGTCAAAAATGGCTGCGCCCTGGGGGGGTCACAACTTTCACAGGGGCTTTTGTAGAGAAAACTCTGAAACTATCTGGTCTAGAATTCTATTGTTTGGTATGTAACTATGTATGATTTGTATATATCATACCCCCACAAAGAAAGTTTTAGGGGGTATATTTGAGTTACTCAGTCCGTCTGTCTGTCTGTCCGTACATCCGTGTGTCACAAAATCTTATCTGGAGCCTAATTTCCAAAGGATAAAAGCTAGGAACTTCAAACTTCATACACGGATAGATCACATTGATGACAAGTGTAGTGCACAAGAACCAATAACTGTATCGTAAGTATTTTTGGAGTTATTGTACTTCGTAAATTTTAGCTTTGGATTTTTGTTACAGAGCGCTGGTGGGGGTATTAATCCCCTTTCGTGATAGCTCTAGTTAGCCATTGGAGTGATACAGGGCCGTCATGGCCCTGTTGTTGTCTCGATAGAGTAGAAAACATAGTTTAAAAATGAGAAAATGTTGGTTTACAATCATTTTATCCTTTTCCCACAAATTTTCAAAAGCTTGTTTTCTCAGGTTGTTAAAACTGTGATGACTTGCTTGGTTTACTGCATTTTGAAGATGCATTAAACCCCCTTTTGCCAGAAGTGCAGCTTATCATAATTTTTTTTTTCCCCTTAACTTGGAAGATATAACCCTTTCCCAAACAAGCCCTGGTTTTCACGTGTCTGCAGTACAAGTCTTTTGAAAACACTATTGGAAAAGGAGAAATTGCTCATAACGAGCAATTTCTCCTTTTCCCACAGTGTTATCTACCCTTTTTGAGGCCTTTCTGCCATTTTCATCAAATTTAAAATTGTCGTCTGCAAACTCTTCCAATTTGGACCAGTCCAAAATTTGTTGTTTGGGAAAGGGTTAAATGATCATGCCATTGTTTATGTTTATTTAACAATCAAAATATCACTTTTTCTCTTAACCCAATCTAGATCATGTTCAATTTAGACAAGGTATATATAATTATGGATGAGATCATTATGAACGGCTTAATTGTGGAGACAAGTATACCAAGAGTTCTGGCACCATTACAACTAATGATGACTTCAAAGAAATGAACAGCCTTTCAAATATTCTTCACCAAAAACTGTGTTCTGGGTACTTTGAATTGTCTGTTTGTGGGTCATTATGAAATGGTTTGATGATGGATGCAAGAGTAAAGTATTTAGCATCTGTCAAATATCTGTCTTTTAAGTCTTTACCGGGCAATGCCGACTTTCAATGACCTTTTGAAAAAAGACTTTTAAAAAATTTGTGGGAGAAGGAGAAAATGCTGATGATCAGCATTTTCTCTTCTTTCTACAATGTTTTCTACCCTACCAAAGACAACTTCCACCATACATGTATGAGCCACACTTGTCATATCATCTGCAAATGCTTTAGGTTTTGACAAGTCTAAAATTTTGTTGTGCGGTAAAGGCTTAAGACATCTCATTTTCACGCCTACCTGTGCCGGATCGTCGAGACCTAAGGACAACAATGGAACTAAGGGATTGTTTCCCTTAGTAATTGGTACCCGCAGTGCTGATATTCCTGACATGGTTCATGACACCCATTATAAATTAACACTGTACTCTACCACAAAATTCTAGACTGGATCAATTTGTAAGCATGTTCAGATGGCAAAATAAGAGTGTCTCAAATGATAGGATTTGTCTTTGAAAGAGTAGAAAATATGATGGAAAAGGAGAAAATGCTGGATGCCAGTTTCCGAGAGCATTCTTCCTCAACGGGGTCAAAATATGAGATATGCTAAGCTAACAAAAGGGTGAAGGGCTTTATTTAAATATGTACTATGCTGTGTTTTATGACCATATCATGTACATGAAATGAATTATTATTATTATTGTTATTATGGGTATAATTATTGTTATTGTTATCTATAATACCAGCACAATAAACAGTCATTGTGGCTTCAAACTAGAGACAAACAGCCTTCTTTACAGTTACAGATATAAGGGGTAAAAGAATAGTACAAAGGCAGTAGTATTAATTGAACCCTTTTTGTAAACATCCCTGTGTTTAAGTTAACCAAAGAAAAGACACCTTTAAAAACATTGTAAGAAAGGAGAAAAGGCAGATAACCAGCATTTTCTCCTTTTCCTACAATGTTTTCTTCCGGTTTTTAGACAAATCTCATTTTGGGAGTAGTACCAGTATTTGATTTGTTGTCTACAAATACTTCCAATTTTGGACTACTGTAAAATTTTTATTTGATAAAAAGATAACAAAGGAGGTGCAAAAAACATTGAGAAAACAAGATTGAAACCAGTCATTCTTTATTTGTATTTGGACAAAGAACACTTTCTCACAGAATGTCAAATGTAGCAACATCAGCTCTAGTACACTGAAATCAAACCATAGGCATCAACCTGTACAAGGTAGAAAACAGGTGAAAATACAGTACATTGTTACGATCCAAAGATATGTAGATAGTGGTAATTTTGGAAACCGTTGTATCAGAAGCATGCTAAATGATAATCAATGATTACTATTTTGGACTTTCTTGGCATGTGGGCTTGAACAAATAATTTAATGTAGATCACGTACATACGATGTACCAGTAGTTACACGTAAGGGTAGTATTGTTCTTATCTCATAATGAAACCTTTTACATGTAACTTTTTACTCCACAACACATTTTCAGACTCATCAGTATTGAAAGCATTCCGAGATAATTGTTTACATGTTTTCAAAGGATGGAATTTTTCTTTCTAAGGGTAGAAAATGCTTTTGGAAAAAAGGAGAAAATACTTTTTCTAAGCATTTTCATCTTTTCCCACAATGTTTTCAAAAGCATTGTTCTTTTGGGTTGTTAAAACTTGGAACTGTTTTGTAGAGAGTCAACAGTCTTTCTGAAAAACCTCTGTTGGCGATTATTCATTATTTATTAACACTGTGATTTTTTACCTGACCTGAGCAAAAAGTGCCCAAGGTAAGCTTTTGTGATCATGCTGTGTCAGTCATCGACTTTGTATGCACTAGAGGGTACATTGTCAGTCTGATACACATGAAACTTGATTAGAATTTTTATCTTCATAATATCTCCGAGTAGTTCCAAAATTGGTTATGTCGGGTCAAAAACAAGGTCACTGGGTCAAATCTTTGAAAAACCTTGTGTACGTTCTAGAGGCTAGATTGTCAGTGCAATACTTATGAAAATTAGTCAAAATGTTTGTCTTGATAATGTCTTGGACAAGTTTTGGAATGGGTCATGTCTAGTCAAAAGCTAAAACACTTGGTGAAATCCTAGGAAAGCCTGGTGTGGCTTTGCCCAAATGTTTTCAACTTGGACTGCAATTCTGTAATAAGTTAGGAAATGGATTTGAAAAATATAACTATTGAGACAAATATTTGAATTATACTTGCATGATTATGGCCACAGCGTTAAATATGCTGAAAAAGAGAATGAGGAGTAGAGACACTATTATTGCAAATCATCTTCTCATTCCAAAAGCAATATTTCAATCTTTTACAAGATAACAAGTCTTGGAAGACTTGTCAATACAGGAAGTGTATTCAGACAAAAGATTAAATATTTGTTCAATGGTTTGATTTGACTTTGAAAGGACAGAAAACATTTTTGGGAAAGGATAAGATACTCATCATAAATTGCTGGTTACCAGTATTTTCTCCTTTTTCCACAATGTTTTCAAAAGCTTTTTTTCCAAGGTCATAGAAATATTGAATAAATGATTATTTAACCTGCATTTAATTACTATGTTAGATAACTGATTCAAAGTTTATTCTGTCCTCGTTGACCAAGTTCTGAGCATTATGATACACTGCATTTGTGAATGGAGTCACATGAAAGCAAGGCCTGTGCTTATAAAACTTCGTTCATGCGTAACTGAGTTTGTGCTCAAACTTTTAACTTCTGTAGTGCTTCTTTAACCCTTTACCAGACGACAAATTTTGGACTGGTCCAAATTGAAAGAATTTGCAGACGACAATTTTAAATTTGATGAAAATGGCAGAAAGTTATCAAAATGGGTAGAAAACACTGTGGGAAAAGGAGAAATTGCTCGTTACGAGCAATTTCTCCTTTTCCCACAGTGTTTTCAAAAGACTTGTACTGCAGACACGTGAAAACTAGGGCTTGTTTGGGAAAGGGTTAAGTATGCAAATCAGAAATAAAGAGTTTCATTTTAACTTTTTACCAAACCACAATATCTTAGACTGTACATCAAGCGTAGGTCACAGTCAAAGTATTATTGACAAAGTTATGCCCCTGTTTCGACTTAAATTTTTCACTGAAAAGCAAATGCAGCCGAGCGTTGGCACCAGCACGTGGTGCTCTTGTTTTTGTTTTCAACTGACCAAGCCTGAAAACATTGAAGTAATATGAGATATTGCTCAAAATAAGCATTTTTCTCCTTTTTCTGCAATCTTTTCACATGTATTGATGAACTGTCAATTCATGTTGCTGATTCATATTTAACCGCACCGTTTGCTTTAAGTTTGTCTCCAAACATGATGAGACGAATGGTACTTACTTTCACTAGATGTTGAAGGCGGCAATGTGGTGCTTGTTGCTTGAGTTGTTTCTGGAACGAGAAGTTATATCTTAACAAATACAAGAAATATGAGCCATGCTGTGGCAAAAAAAGGCTTAATGCATCTCCTTAATACAGGGCAAGACATCACATAATTAGGGATCCATAAAATTCACGAAGTTGACTGGATATGGAGGTAGAATGGTCCTTGGACATGCATGAAATTTACAAACAGCAAAAAGTGTCGACCCATGTCAGCCTGCATATCTGTGATAAGTTAGTAAGCTTTAAGTAATCAAGAAGAAAATAAATGTGGTTTTATGGTGTTTAAGGCCGTTTTCAACATTATTACAGTTATATCGCGGTGGCCAGTGCACGTTTCGATATTTTCCTGGAGTTTGTTTTACCAGTACTCAACACGATATTCTTACCAAGCCACTGGCTGCTTTCCTACATAACCATCGTCGAAATACTGGTCAGCGGTGAGAGAGGAATTAATCCTGTCGCAATGACTATCATCAGTCCTCGGAAAGAAATTGGCCGAGCACGGGATCGAACCATCGACCTCTTGTTCTCAAGTCCTGTACGCTACTGACTGCGCGACCGAGGCTCGGGTAATAGAGGGGTCCTGCGTGGCTCAGCGGTAAAGTGTGGGACTCGTAACCTGGAGGTCCCGGGTTCGAAACTCACCTGATCTGCTGGATTATTCCTGGGAGTGTCCTTGGGCAAGACACTTCAGAGCCCTAGCCTAGTACTGGTGAAACCCAGGAAATACATAAATATGTGAACTGTCGCCGTGATATGACAGAAATAATGTTGAAAGCGGCGTAAAACGCCATTCAATCAATTTTGGCTAATAGAGAAGAAAGAATTGTTGGCATGATGTTTAATGCTTATATCGCGGCGGGTAGTGCATCTATCTATACTTTCTTTTACCAGGTACAGGTACTTCGTACTGTATTCTTCACAAGCCTCTGGCTCCTTTCCCACATAACCTCCTTAGAAACAATGATCAGCAATGAGAGTGGAATGAATCCTGTCGCAATGATAATTGGCATTACCCCGATTCATGTTAAATACATGTTTCAACAGTATTCCAGTGATGTCACTAAGGCCAGTGCAGCTATCTATGCATTCCTAGAGTTTCTCAACCTATAATACGCACTCGTGACCAAACCACCGACTGCTCCTCCATAGTTACAAACTTTGGAATAATGTTCAGCTTTGAGAAAGGGACGAGTTTTGCTGCGATGGCTATCATGAGTTCCCGGAAAGAAATTCCAAACTTGCAACTCGTAGACTACTAATCCAGCTCGCTACACAGAGCAATCTATTTGCTTTGTCTTCAAAGCCTCCCATTATGTCCCAACTATTCTAAATTGCATTCTTAGCCTAATTTTCAAGTTTCTTTTTATTATTTTCAGAGTAACATAATTTCTGATAGGCTAAAATGGTTTAGCTAATCAGAAATTCTGTTGCTTTCCAAATTTAGATTTAGGTTAAGAATGAAAGTTAGAATGGTAGGTGAATATGGACCCCAGTCCGAGCTCAACCAGGCTGAAAATAAGAAAAAGAAGTACTTACTTATAGTAGTGGTCTGTTTTGTGGTGGGCCTCGTCGTGACAGCAGTGGTTGTGACTATTTCTGAAATAGAAATTCAACAAATAGTCTATAAATAACCACAAAACCTCGAACAACAAACAACTCGTAGTTTCATGAACACATCACGCTGCAATCTAACAATTCAACCCACTAGTTTTTCTACGGGGTCCTGTGGGAGTTTGTGGTGAAGGTGTATGATTTGAAACTTCGAGGCCCTTGGGAAAGACACTTCAATGCCCAAGTCCTCTACTCACAAAAGCCTGGCGCTCAGTTATGTAGAATGTTTTCAAAAGTTTGTTTTTTTTGTTTTCAAAAGTTTTCTTCTCCGGGGTGGTTAAAACTCTGGATTGTGTGGTAAAGTTTTAATGCAGACAAACTCATTGAGACAACTGACATTTCATTAAAATTTCCACAGTTTCAGCTCTTATACCTAAGCAAGTAACGCAACGCTTCAACTAGCCTTTCTTTTTTGTTTCGTTATAGGGAGGTAATTTTGAAAGCCATCACAATGATTATCGTTCAAATAAACTGTTAACTCTTAGCCTGTTAAAGAAATGAAACAACTTTCAAACCAGTAGTATAAACCCAAAAGTTTCGTTTTTCAAAGGTATGTTTGGCGGACAGATATCTCCTTTGATATTGCAGATCCAAGATCAAACTGCACGTTCTGTGCAGTCTGATCGATCCACTCTGTCCGCAAAAGGTCAGTGAGTCGCGATCAGCAGCTTAAGGGTTAATTATATCACTTGCCTTGACAAGCTGCACCCTTGACCTTGTACCACAAGTCTTGCAGGGTATCGAAATCCTTGGCATAGATCATGTGACTGGAATCCGACGCTACTGAAGTTAGTTCAGTTTTACTGACCAATGGTCCGATACCGACCGTTATGATGTCGACATTGTGTTGCTTTAAACTATTCGCCTCCGATAAAGTCCTTGTGTGTGATGATGCCGGTCCGTCAGTTAAAAGGACGATAAACTTTTTCACGTTGTTCCTGCTGCCATGGGAGTGAGAGAACATATTAATCCGCGCAAATTGTAGTGCTTTGTCTGTGTTTGTGCCGCCCGAGCGATACCCGATCTTCTGTATGTTGGACAGCATACTTGCTTTAGTTGAGTACCGATTTAGATAGAACTCTAAATGTGGGCTGTCGGAATATGTGACAACTGCCACTTGTATGGCTTGTGGGCCTATCTGTAAGTCGTTTACAAGGCGGGAAATAAAGTCCAGCTGTTTATGAAAATTGACAGCTCCCACGCTGCTTGAAGAGTCCACCACGAAAACAACGTCGGCTTTGGTCAAGAATTCACACACTGAAAAAATGCTCCGTGAAATTTTTACATGATTTTTTTTTTTTAAATTGTTTAAATTTTTTTTATCTGTGTATGTGTGTGTGCGTGTGTGTGTGTGTGTGTGGGGGGGGGATGATGTAAATAATATCCGAAAGTGGTGAGGTATATAATATACATGTATAATTTTCAAAATTATCAGTTTTTGAAAAACAATTACGGAATCTACGTCATGGTAAGTTCGAAAATATTACGTTCATTTGTTGTTCTTCAGAGGAGAGAGAGAGATAATAATTAAATATAATTAGACATTAAAACATTACACAAAGATTATCATCATGATTCTGTTGTGACATCAAACACATACCGATTGTTTGGCATGGTTCGATCCTACTAAAAACAGACATGTAGTTAGGCTCTACATTTTACATTCGAGTAAAGTGATCAAAGAAGAAATAACTCGTTAAAAATCCTCACTTTTGCAAGTCACGAACGTCAACTCTGATTTCACAATTTGGAGCGCGTCAAACGACGCCACGGAGAAAGTGTGTTGGCTATCAGACGCTATGTTTGACAGTTCGGTACTTCCGACGCGGCTACCAACACCTGTGTGAAAGGAGGACAATCGTGAAGCATGCAAAATGACGATAAAATGCTGTGCAGACATCGGGTTTCAAATGTCCCCACAGTCGTTAGCATCTGAAAACAGTGTAGGAAAAGGGATCGTTGCTTGTCATGCGAAAAATAACCATTATCTTTTCACTGAATTTCTGCGTGGAGAAGGTGAGGGATTTACAACCTGATGGCCCCAGGTTCACCAACCATTCTTAAGTACATTCTTTGTCTTATTCTCCAAGATTTTCTAAACGTGAAATTCATACAACTTGTGATTGGCTAAACCAAATTGTTTAGCAAATCAGAAGTTGTGTTACAGTCAAATTTTGAAAATTCTGGAGAATAAGACTAAGAATATTGATGAATACGGACCCTAGAATTGTCGAAGGCCGACGAATACCAACACGAGTTGCCTTGTCAGTGGACTAGGAGAGAAAATCAAAGGGCCATTACTTCTGAAACAGAAGAGCAATCATTATGAAAATTGTAGGTACACAAGTTCCCATTGCAGGACAGTTTCCATTCTGTGTCAGCCAAGTTAGTTGAAAACTAGGTGGAGAAGAGGACACCAGTTGCGCCTACGAGCGGGTGCAAAGACAACCTGGGTCCATATTCACCAACCATTCTTAAGAACACTCTTAGTTTCATTCTAGTTTTAGAAAGTAACACAACTTCTGATTGGCTAAACCATTCGGTTTAGCCAATTAGAACTTGTGTTACTTTGAAATTCAGACAATTTTAGAGAATAAGGCTAAGAATGTCTTTAGGAACGGTTTGTGAATACGGTCTCTGATCCATTAAATTTTCTCATATCGTTGATGGGGAGGTGGGGATGGGGGAAAGGGAAAGTATAACTAGTTCACAGATACCAATTGCGACAACTGTCATGTTTGTCATTCTCTTCAAAATTCTTGCTTCAGCTGCCGTCTTATTTGGATGTGTGGATTGCCCGTCCGTTACTACTATCACCACTTTTTTCACATTTGTTCGTCCACCTACAAAATGAGAAGTTTGTGTTTCCGTATTTCATGTATAAACATCCGTATATCATTTACTGTCGTGAACACAGTAACTTCGTCTATATATGTGCAATGCAATGGGACAACGGAGCTTAATGCATCTGCGGAAAGTATTGACTCAGGTCAGCCTGCGCAGTCCGCGCAGGCTGACCTGGGCCGAAACTTTTCACAGTTGGACATTTTTCTGTATGTCATTTTTCTGAATGTCCAAGGACCATTGTACCTCATGTCTAAGCTGTTAAAAAAAAGTGGCTACTACAGATCCATAATCATGCCATAGCTTGATAGGTATCATACATCGCGGAGATGCATTAAGCCCCCTTTTTGCCAGAGCATTGCTCATGTGTAAATATGGGAATGTTTACTCATTATTTCAATAAAGATCAGATAGAATGTTGGCTTACACTGGGCAATGAAACCTACCACCCTAACTCTCTACCACACGACAAAACTTTGGCTTGGACCCAGTTCAAGCATTTGCAGATGACATATCAAATGTTACTCAAATTATTAAATTTGTCTTGCAAAAGGTAGAAAATTTACGGGAAAAGGAGAAAATGCTGGTTATCAGCATTTTGTTCTGCTCCTACAATGTTTTCAAAAGGCTCCTTCCCAAGGGGTCGTAAAAACTTGGGATTATGTGGTAAAGAGTTAAGTAACCTTTGTGCATCCGACCACGGTAGGGGTCGTTAGCGTATAGGATGCAAAACCTGGTGGCTCTAGGTTTGATCCTGGCTTGAGGGCTGGGTTTCGTTAGTCTCTTTTGGTAAGATACTTCAGAGCCCTAGAACAGAACCGGTGAAACCCTGACCACATATTAATAAATGATCTGTAAATGTGATAAGGCTGAAACAATGTTAAAAGTGGCATTAAACATCATCCTGTCAATCAATAATCCAGCCCCGATATATGAGGTTGCATTCACCTGTTTTTCTAATCACTGTTCTTATTTCAAATTCCAAGATTTGCTACGGTAGTTGGTTGCTTGAGACTGGTAAGATACTAGTAAAATTTTACCTTTCGAGCGCATAAAGCTAGTATTTCGGACATATCTCAAGGCGAGGTCGGTGTAGGTGGCGCCACTGTGGTAGGTCACGTGAGTGAGGGCCCTCAATAACGAGGCTTGATCATGATATTTGTTCAGAGGGAATTCCTCATACACTTTGGAGCTAAAAGTGACCAAGCTAACCTAGAACATACATGCATATGAGGTAAGAAGATATTTTGTCAGGAGAAGTTTTGTTTTACAGAGTTCCAGAGCTACACGCAGATAAATCAGAACCTGCATACGAAATGATTTAACTAATACACTGTATCTTATCTGAAAATCTACAGACTAGATTGCCTAAAAGAGTTTTCATTTAATTATTTATGTTTAATTTTTTGGGCCCCCATTTATCTTGAAGAGTGATTTGTTGAAAAATCGACTGCATATTGAATATTATAAAACAAAAGAAACTGAAAAGGTGCACAGGCTAATGTTTGTTTGCAATTTTTGCAAACGCAAAACTTATCTAGTTATAGAACTTCGCAAAAATTACAGCACCAAATTTTCTAAAAAAAAAAAAAATAATGATACTTTTAGATATAATTGGAAAGTTCCATATATTTGAAATCACCATTTCAGCGCCTTGGGCGAAAACAGGGGTTTTTGCGGACGGCAAATATCAAGATCAGACTGCACAGGACATGCACTTTGATCTTGGGTCTATACCATCCGATTCTTTATTCAAGCGAAGAAAACAATAAAAATAAATAAATAAATAGATAAATAAAAAAATCTAAGTGTAAGTGGATTGTATTTCGAGTGGTCGAAAGAGTCTGGTCTTTGAAAAGGGGGCTTAATGCATCTGCAAAAAGTATCGACCCAGGTCAGCCTGCGCAGACACCCAGGCTGACCTTCGTCGAAACTATTTGCCTTTGGTAAATTTTCTGTATGTCCAAGGACCAGTCTAATTCAGGAATCCGTTGGTTGTTATAGAGAATGAAATTTTATGAATCCATAATTATGTGATGACTTGCTTGCACTAAGATGCACTAAGCCCCCTTTTGCCAGAGCATGAATCATTTATATATTAAGTGCTAAAAGAATTGATATCATTTTTGTCCAAAAGAGCTTTATGATCGCCATTCAAATTGCCAACGACCAGGTTAAGGAGGCGATTGATTGATTGATTATATGGTGGTGTTTAACGCCGTTTTCAACATTATTTCAGTTATATCGGGGCGGCCAGTGCGCCTATCCATGCTCTCTCGGAGTTTCTTTAACCAGTGCTACGCATAATATTCTTCCCAAGCCATTGGCTGCTTTCCTTCATTGCCATCGTCGAAACAACGGTCAGCTATGAATGAATCCTATCGCAATGACTATCATCAGTCCTCGTAAAGAAATTGGTCGAACCGGGGATCGAACTAGCGACCTCTTGTTCTCAAGTCCTACACGCCACCGACTGAGCTACAGGGGCTCACCTAAAGAGTTGGTAATACCTGAACATCTGTAGGCCCTATCTGGAACTGATAAGCAAAATCTCGCACAAAATCAATTTGTTTTTGGAAATTGACCGCGCCTTCACTGGCAGAGGAGTCTAGCACAAATACAAAGTCGGCTGGCTCGCTTCCACATTCTGAAATAAAAAAAATTCCATGTAGATGTAATGAAATATTTTCTTTCAATCTATTCGCCACTGAAAAAAAAGGTTTACAAATCCAACTATTTATCTTCTTTTTACTACATGAGCTTTTTTTATACACCACTTTTCAAAGGAATTTCTTAAACCCTTTCACTACTCCCTCCAGAAATTCCACCTTCTTTCTCGCTTGTAAAAGTAGATTTACACTGCAATTGAAGATGACTATTTTTTATAGATAAGTACCAGGTAGCGGACGGTGTAGATCAAGGATCAGACTGCACGTTCTGTGCAGTCTGATCTTGATCTGCATCGTCAGTAAAAGCTACTTAAGTCGTCATTGGTAATGAATGAGTTAAAGGCAAAGTACTCGTTACAAGTTATTTCCCCTTTTAAAAAAATAATGCTTTTACACGTAATCAAGAGTTCGATGTTGTTTATCCATATTTTATAAGGAAGCTTTCAATGTCACCTTTAAATCTTTACCAGACGACAAAATTTCAGACTGGTCCAAATTGAAAGCATTTGCAGACGACAAAATAAAGGTGGCTCAAATGATGAAATGTGTCTTTGATAAGAAAGAAAATATTGTGGGAAAAGGAGAAAATGTTGGTGACCAGCGTTTATTTTGCTCCTTTTCCAACAGTGTTTCCAAAAGCCGTCTTCCTCAGGGTGGTTAAGAGTCGGGACTGTGTGGTAAAGGGTTATATTTGCCACGAGGTAATGAGTAAAGCAAGATGCTGATAATATATGCCGATTTCACGTGGGACAAGTAAAATAAGGGATGTTCAAAAAGTTTTTAATAATAATTGAGCCATGCTCTGGCAAAAGGGGCTTTATGCGTCTCCGTAATGCAATATACCTAGCAGGTCATCACATTAAGGAAGGATTGGTCCATAAAATCCCTTTTGTCTAACAACCACCTGAATCCTGGAATAGAATGGTCCTTGAATATTCTGTAAATTGACCAAAAGCAGAAAGTTCCGGCCCAATTCAGCCTGCACGGAATGCGCAGGCTGACATGGGTCGATACCCTGTGCAGATGCATTAAGTCTCCTTTTTACATCAAAGTCTCCTTTGAGCATGGCTAATAAAATTTGCTCCAACTATGCAAAATTGTCGAATCGCCTCCGTACTCGATCCTATTTTACCTCTAAAAGCGAGTTTTACTTTTATTATGAAAGGATATCATGTATATGATCAATGCATAGAGCGAAAGCACTGAATGTTTTTTGATGAGTAAACTTTTAAGAATTAAATTTATTTAATGTTAATCCTGTATTTGATTAAAGAAATATAGAACTTACCTGGAAAGGCAGTTGGCTTAGGACCAGCAGCTGGAATAAAAAAAAAAAAAGAAACTAGAGATAACGTGTAAGAATTGTGCGGTACACCTTATACGTTGTTATCATCATCATCGTCATCATCATCTGCAGACAGTCGCGGATCGACTATGTCTGTTTTCATATCATCTACGTCACTGCTTGCCTCCATTCGTTACTTTGTCGTGGCAGCTTTGCTCAGGATTCTAACTTGATGTTTCTCTGTTTCAGATTTCTCAAAATAGTGTCTTTGTATCGAAGACATGGTCTGCATCTCGTCCTTTGTCAAACTGGCAGGAGGACATAGGACGAGATGAAAACCATGTTTTTGATACAAGGACACTATAAAGAGGAATTTGAAGCAGAGAAACATCAAGTAAGAATCCTGGGCAAAGCTGCCACAACATTGTACTATATACATGTATAATGTACTGACGAAGAGTAGTCATATGACTGGCATAGGCGATAAGATGTAAAGCATTGGAATTTTTGGATGTAAGAATTAGACTTAGAATGGCTGGTAAGTATGGGCGCTGGTTTCCCATCTCTGTTGGTGTCTCGCTCTCTTTGTTTGGCAATGTAAAGGTTGATATTTATACCCCAGACAACCTTCGGTAACCCGGCTGTGAAATATTAAATAGCTTTAAATAGAGTCAACATTGATTTACGAATATTACTCAAAGAGAAAGAGATCACAGTTATACAATTTGCGGAACACGGTTTTAATTAAAATAAATGTACAAAAAAAAATGTTACTGGTATAAAAATTAAAGATTGGACCTCTTATCTTAATATTCATGTAAGAATTTGACGCTGGTAAATCCATTGTATGCTCAGCATAATTTGCTGCTTGTATAGACAGAGTAGATCAAGACCAGTCTCATCTTTAATCAGGTTTCAGTGTCCAGTATGTTGAGAGATATCGAGCTAAAATGACCATGAAATGCTTACAGCTTTTTTTTTTTTAAACTGGTGGATGAAAATTTTTACTTCATTTATATAGCAACCTAAATGTGAACCTTGAAAACTGACTAAAGCAATGGCTCGTAGAATTCAGCCCATCTCTGCTGAGGCCCTACGTACCAGTCATTTTAAATTAAAGTTTACTTAAAATGACGTGAAAAGCTTCATATGATTGGTTGATACGGAACTTTCTATCAATTAGGTGGCTAGTTTTGCCAGCAGCCTAAGGCTGCCAACTTCACGGACCTCGTAGAACAACATTTAGAACTATTGGAGAACACTGCACCAGGGCTTTATCACAAGAAACTTTCATTTGCAGAAACAAGAAATTGTTCGTCAATGAAAAGCTTACTTCCACAGGCTTGTGCCTCGACGTCGTTCTTCACGGTATGTAAAATATCAAAACTGCCAACAAAGAAGGCGTGGTTTCTGTCGCTGGCTAGGCTGTTAATTTCATACTGGTTGACAGCAGGACCTATCCCAATTGATACTATTGTAACACCGGCGTTCTGAAGATACAATATAATTAGTATCATAAAATCTTTCTTTCCCTACATTTTCGTTAAGAAATAATGCATTCTTTACTGTCTGTAATAATTAACGATATGGCCATACAATAACCGTTTTCCTAAAGTTGGAGAACTCTTCACGTTCACTTAAGTATAGGTCATTTACTTCCGATTTGTCATATACATGTAATCCATTTTACATACTGCAAATTGTATAACACACCGATGAGATAAAATACATCTCAACTTGTATTGAGCAAGCATTTATGGGACACTATAAACATGATTGGTAAAGAAAGATGCGTGCATAATACAGGTAAATTTCAACAAATTTCCCTCTTCTAGAAAATCGATATAATGCGTACCCCTTAGGCTGCTAAGCACGAATCAAAGACCTTTTGTGGACAGTGTAGATCAAGATCAGACTGCACAACACGTGCAGTCTGATCTTGGATCTACACTGTCCGATAAGGAGATATCCCACCCCCCCCTAAAAAAAAAGGAAAAACTCTTTGAAATGGCAAAAGTTGGGTTTTAGTATCGGCTTGAATGTTTCATTTCACTTATTTAGCGGGATAATGACTAATTAATGTACACGCTGTTTGCCTAAAAGAGATGACGGCTAAGACAGGTTTTACTGTACGTTTAACCCTTTCCCAAACAACAAATTTTGGACTGGTCCAAATTGAAAGAGTTTGCAGACGACAATTTTAAATTCGATGAAAATGGCAGAAAGTTATTAAAAAGGGTAGAAAACACTGTGGGAAAATGAGAAATTGCTCGTTGTGAGCAATTTCTCCTTTTCCCACAGTGTTTTCAAAAGACTTGTACTGCAGACACTTGAAAACCAGGGCTTGTTTGGGAAAGGGTTAAACTAATTTATGATAAGGTGTTTTAATTATATTGAGATCTTTGTTAACCCTTAAGCTGCTGAGCGCGACTCACTGACCTTTTGCGGACAGTGTAGATCAAGATCAGACTGCACAGAACGTGCAGTCTGATCTTGAATCTACACTATCCGGATATTTATCCTCCCAAAAATACATTTCAAATGGCAAAATTTGGGTTTTTACTATGAGCTTGAAAGTTGCATTTCACTTATTCAGCAGGATAAGGGTTAAACAAATACACAAGCAAATATAGATGGTCAACGAGAGTACCGGTTACCTTTAAATACAAGGCTTCATTCAGAGCTTTACCGACGTCTCTCGAACCTCCGTCCGTCAGGACGATCAGCGTTAAGGAAGCGTTCACTCTACCCCCATGATATCTAGAAAATTGGTAATAGCGGGCGTAACGTATCCCCTGGTCCGTGGCCGAGGTACCCCCACGATAGTGGACTGTTTGTATTGCAGCCATGAGTGAATTTTTGTCTCGAAATCTGTTAAGACGAGAGGATTTAAACAGCGCTTTCGTGCAATATGCTAAATGAATGCTTCATAGGGCAGTTAGATCTATTTAAACCTAGGGAAGCTGAGATACTCTTGCGGAAAAAAAATGTTAGAACCCAAATTCTTATGAAAGGAATTTAGGAGATGAACAGAAGCAGCACAGTACGATGGTGCACTGAATGGAAACAACAGGCTCAAGCAAACAGCATATCCATAGAAACGCTGCATTCAAACTGGCTTGATTCTATAACAATTTGTTGTGTTCCGAGTTTAACGCCGTTTTTAAAAACTTAGGGTATATCACAGCGGTCAGTGCACCTACGCATGTGTTTCCTGGTTCCTCACGCCAGCACCGACACAACTTTCTTTCCAGTCACTGACTACTTTTCTTACATGAATCAGAGGTGAGGCGAAAAATCGCCGGAAAGAAAGTTTGCCTCAAACGGGTATCGAACCCGCAACCACGAGGTCACGGGTCAGATATGCTAACCACCGAGAAACCCGGCTGGGCGTTTCTACGGCAAAATACTACACCATGTTGAAACGTTTGATCTAATTTACACTGGAACAATACCAAGGTTGGCAGAAACAGGGTGTACCCCTGAGCTTGGATTATTTCATCATCAGTCGTTAACCCTTTTACCAAACGAGTCCACAATTAATGACCCCTAAGAAAAGTGGCTCTTGAAAACATTGTGGAAAAAAGAGAAAATAATGGCATTCAACATTTTCTCAATTTACCACGGATGCATCTTGTTTGCTACAATACTGAGGAAATAGAGGATATTTGTTTTTGTGCAGAGGAGAAAATGCTGGTTAACAGCATTTTTTATTTTTTCATTTCCAAAAATGTTTCCAAAAGCCTCTGTATTAAGGGTCATTAAAACTCGGGTTTGTTCGGTAAAGGGTTAAAGAAACTCTTCATGGTGGTTAACCTTAGAAATACTTACGAGTTAAAGTAAAATTCATTATGCGCCGCATCCGAATACGAAACCAGTCCGAATTGCACTGCACTTGGTCCAACATCAAAGTCCTTTACAAAGTCAGTAATGAAGTCCAACTGTTTTTGGAAATTAGCCTGACCAACACTTGTGGAAGAATCCAATACAAAAACAACGTCAGCTGGGCGTGAACCACAAACATGTGGTGTAGTGCCTGAAGAAATTAGATCACACTTACATATTGCGGTAGAGCGTTTGGGACCGAGCTTTTATGAAAAGGCTATGGTTTCACAGTAGCCAATATAATAAGTATGAATCCATCTATGAGTATTCTTGCAAACGCCCATTCACCTGTATATTAATGAAGTAGCCGCACACCAGACTTTTATACGCCATTCCTAGTCGTAGGGAATCTTGTTTTCGTCAATTATTTATGAGCTACATGCACGCCTGTTCAAACAAACGTAACTTGTATTTCTATTGAAATATTGAAAATTCCGTAACAAGAAATCTCACCTTGATGATCAAGAGGAAGGTGAACTTTTACCCGCCCACTCATTGGTCAAAATTTCCGCAAACTGCCATTACGGAACCTTTTATGATTTAACAGTAATCCATGTGTGATATAGCGTTAAAGCTTATTCATGTAAGATCAATATGGCTTATCCATGATAACATATTCCTCTAGTCATTTACGTAGTAAAGTGACGGTACATATACAGTGTACCCATAAATATTTTGGTCACAAAATTTTGCAGCAAATGGTAGCAGAGGGCAATAGTAGGATAAAGATTTGCATTTTTATCGGCTTAACACTTATCTTGCTAAATAAGTTAAATGATACTATTTTCAAGCCGATAGTAAAAACCCGAATAATGTTCTTTCAAACTTACTTTTTGAAGAAAAATGTCTTCTTATCGGACAATGTAGATCCAAGATCAGACTGCACGTTCCGTGCAGTCTGATCTTGATCTACAATGTCCGCTAAAAGTCAGTGAGTCGCGCTTATCAATCTAAGGGTTAAACTAATAGCCCCATGTAGCGGAAAGCTTTAAATAATATACTCGGAAATCTGAGATAATCATAATCTATAGGGATAAATACATGGGAGTTTAAACCGTGTAAACAGTAGGAGAACTTGCTCATAACGCACATTTTGCCCAGTTGCTACGACATTCTCAAAAGTAATCAGCTGCATGAATAATGCTTGTCTGCCGATGATTTTGAGTTGATTTAAAGGCCCAACAGCGGACAAAAAATGCAGGTGTTAAAATGCACTTAACTTTAAGACATTATTTTTAAAAGTATGGAAAATATTGTGAAGATGACAATCTATTATCGTCTGGGTGTTTTAAGAGGAAGTCGCTGGCAGAAAAAATGAACTTCAAAATCAGGCAAATGGTAAACAAAAGATAGAGTGACCTAGCAACTTATAAAGTCGCTAGCAGAAAAACGAACCTCAAAATCAGGCAAAAAGTAAACAAAAGATAGAGTGACCTGGCAACTTATAACCTAGTTTTGAAATTAATTTTTCTGCCAGCGACTAACACTTGGTCCCACCGTACAATAATTTCCATACTTTTAGATGGTATGATCGAGTTTAGCTGCATTCTGACACCCTCTTTGTTGCTTTTGGCAGATACTGTTACTTTAAGTATACATACATGCCACTTTCTCTATTTGAGACTGCACAGTACTCAGTGAGTTAAAGTTGGAGACCGTAAACGTGTGTTCTGTGTCGGTGGCTATAGACAATAGCTCGCTCCTTGCCACGGCCGAACCGATCCCAACTGAAATCACCTAAGAGAGAGAAAAAAAAAAATGTTATTAGAAAGTGACATATGTACAGCATTTAAGAAATATTTCAATTACTCCAATAAGTCACATTCCTTTATTCTTAGTGGACTCTGATAGCTCAAGGCTTTTAAGTCTTTTAGCGCCAAATATATATGGGCCATGCCCTGGCAAAAAAGGGCTTAATGCATCTCCGCGATGCATGATACCTAACAAGTCATCACAGTTTTATTGATCCATCAAATCCATTTTGTATGGCAATCAACTGAATTATGAGGTACACTGGTCCTTTGAGCAGTAGAAAATTGACCAGTAGCAAAAAGTGTCGGCCCAGGTCAGCCTGTGCGGACGGCACAGGCTGATCTTGGTCGATACTTTTTGCAGATGCATCAAGCCCCCTTTTCACAGAGCATGGCTCTCATATATATACTCTCACCTCTTTCGAAAGTAACAAATACAATCCACTGAAACTCAGACAGTTTTTTACTTAACTAGCGAAACTAAATTAAGTCACAATTAGATTTGCTTGACTGGACATTTCTTTTTTTCATCATCCTGGATCAAACGATACCGTGTTCTAACGATCCCGAGGAAGAAGGCTTTCGAAAATCCTGTGAAAAATGACGAAATGCCTGGGAACCAGTATTTTTTTCCTTTTTCAAACGATGCTTTCAAACCCGTCAAGGACATACGGGATCCAGTCTTTTGACCCACATTTCCGTTGCATCCACGTGATGTCTAAGGTGTGCTTGTTCAAGGTACATGTAGATACCTGTATAGTACAAGCACATTGTAACACACTTAACTGCCTTTTCTTAGAAATCAATACATACTTTCTTAATACAGATTGCTTGCTTGGTAGAGGTGGCCACATGCACAAGGTTTATTGCACATCTACACGCCATATTACCTTAATGCCTGACTGGTGTAAATAGGCCGCCTCCGTGGCTGTTTGAGTGTGACTATTTGAATTACCGTCCGTAAGTACGACCACTAACTGTGATATGGCGTTTCCTCGACCTCCATTCTCTCGACTGAATCTGAGTGAGAAAAATAAATGTTTGTTGTATTGTTAAAAAAAAATTAAAAGCTTATTATTATAATGAGATATTGCTTCAGTGAAGATGGCTTATTTCTTAAGTAAAAGACTGTTTACATAATGGTTTTTGTTTTGTATCCCTATGATAATTTTTACAATGCCGTTCAAATAACTACAAAAAACATTTCTGTTTTATCATTTCAGGTAAATAAGTAGCATTTTGTCATGTAGGAGAAAGAATGAGCGAAATGAAAAAAAAACAAACTCTTATCATGGCTTGCATACACACATACAGCAGAGAGACAGAGAGTGGTAGGTGCAAACATCAAAACTCTGGAAGTAAGAATTTACTTTTGGAAGAAACTTTGAAAGTTCCTTACCCATGTTGCCTTACAAATCGCAAAGCTTCGGCTGTGTTTGTGGTACCACTGTTGTATTTTACATTCTGTATGGCCGCAAGAAGCCGTGTTTTGTTTGTGTAGGCGTTCAGGTAAAACTCGTTATGGTAATGTGTTCCGAATGTAACAATTCCTATCTGAATGTTATTTGGCCCTATGTCAAAACTTGAAAGGAAATAAACTTTATTTGGCCATATGCCAAAACTTGAAGGGAAAAACGCTATTTTTCCTGATGCCAAAACTTGAAAAGAAAAGAATACTAGAAGCAATGTGGTGAAAGGCGTCACCTGTAAGCAATACACATTTGCCATATATGTTGTTTTTATAATTAATGTTTTTTCCACTTTATGCATATGTGGTAAATTATGTGCATTGCTCACAAATTTTGGAAATATGTTGGACACACGGGAAAAATCCCGTTACCTTTTAAGATATTTTTACGGAGCAAACTGCAAAAAAAAAAAAATACGAAAAGAATGAACAAAAATTAAAAAAAAAACCAACAAAGAATAGCAACCGCAAAAGTCAAAGAGAAACTGACTTGCTTGAACTGTGTTTTACGCCACTTTTAGTGACATTCTAGCATCAGTCATATAATGGCGAAGACTCATTCACTCGTATTTACAAAGCATTCTCGATAACATTTCAAAGTGACGACATTTCTAATTAGCTAAACTATCATAAATTGCGTTACTTTCTAATTTTAGAAAAAAGACTGAGAAAGCAATTTGATACAAAACCAAATGGTTAAGCTAATCAGAAGTTGTGTTACAACTTGTTTAACAGAAGTTGTGTTCTTTCAAATTTAGAAAATTTTGCAGAATAAAACAAAAAAACGTTCTTAATATGGTTGGTGAATACGTGCCCTGTATAAACAAGAACTAGACTAGAGTTCTGCGCTGCGTTTCCTAAGGCTATTAAAAAAGAGATAAAGATAAAAAAAAAAACTTTCTAAATAATCTGATTCTTAAAATCCTACTTTTCTGTGAAGTTGGCCACGAACTGCAGTTGTTTTTGAAAGTTTACTTTGCCTTCACTGGAAGAACCATCCAAAACAAAAATAATGTCGGCCTCCTTGTCGTCACAGGTTTCTGTAAGGGTAAAACTAACTTAAATGGATACTTCTGAGCAATTGAATTTTGTTTTGAATTTCGTTATCCCATGAATAACTTCAGAAAAAAATGGACAATTATTCAAGTGTGCATATCGGTTGCTGTTTAAAATAGTACAAAATATGGGATGGTGTAGATCAAGAATAATTTTGCTATAAACTGCGCTATAAAAATTATTATTACCAATAAAATGCTAAGTTAACTTTTAACTAGACGACAAAATTTTAGACTGATCTGACTTGAAAGCACTTGCAGGCGACAAATGTAGGTTACATTTGAAGCTTTGTCTGTGAAAGGATAGAATCGATTGAGAGAAAAGAGAAAAATGATGATTATCAGCATTTTCTCTTTTTCCCACAATTTTTTTTTCTCAGAAGCTTTCTAAGTCAGAGCCGTTGAAACTCGGGATTAGTGATAACCAGTTAATCAATAGTTATTCATGGTCATACCGGTTTGCTGAAAAATTACATTATAGGTGTTTTTGGTTTTCTGAATATACGTGAAAATCTAGAAAAAAAAAAAAAAAAAAAACCGGACTTCTCCATGGAAAATTCAGAAAAAAGTTAATGAACATCAGCTGAATCCAATGATTCATTTATCGTATAATATCTAGCGATAGGTAGTCGAATTAGAGTTTAATCGATGTAACCTTATATGAACACACGTTTTGACACAGAGTGTACAGTGCTTTGATTTCTCATTGTCATACCTTTGTTAAGAATATCTTTCCAAGGAGTTTTCATTCAACTTATCTATACAGTGTGAAGGACGGTGGACTGTCGCTGTATATTCGTTGTCATCTTACTCCTCATAAGAAACATAACCGAATATCAAAAGCCACGTAAACAATATGAAAGTTGCACAAAATGACAATCTTTGATAATCGTCCTTTCATAATTGGATCTAATGTGAAATATGTTTTCCTGAAGTTTTGCAGGAGACACGTTTTCAAAAATAACAGTGTTTTTTAAATCCAGCTCGTGAGTTCACTTTGGCATGAGCCAAACATCTGTATACTTTGACAAAGCTTTAAATCGATCTTGAGACTCGCGGACAGTGTCTGATCTTGGGTCTACACAGCCCGATAAGGAGGTATCTTTCCCCCATATACCTTTGAAATAGCAAAATCTTGGTTTTTACTATCGGCTTGAAAGTTTCATTTCACTTATTTAGCAAGGTAAGGGTTAAGAGGTAAATCATTTTACAGAAGCTTACCAACTTTCTCGGAGATACCTGCAAAAAAAAAAAGGAGCTATCTTTAACATAAAGTCTCGACAAATCGAACATTACAGGGACCAAATATTAATTCGAAATGTCAATCTATATGACCTATCAAAAGAATCGTGCTGAGATTTCAAAATAAATTTAGTTACAGCATGATAACTTTCTCCCCCTCTTTTTCCCCTTTTAAGGTAGAAAACAGAGCAGAACAGTTGCGCTTTCTTGGATGAGCGATCAAAACAGCTGAGTCATAATTCACTGTGCGAGAGATTCTTTTCGAGGAGGTTAGAGGTTATTCTCATCCCACGTTCGGTTGTACACCATAAAAATGGTAGGCTTAATTATAAGTATATACGGTACCATTAAACACGTATTTCAAGCAGTATAACAATATTTACTTTCACATGTTAGAATATGCCCTTTCACGCATGTAACAATTCAAACAACTTTTGAAGAAATATCATCTCTATGACCTAACGTTTTTATAGGTGATCTGCTGCAAGACACAAAGGGTTGTACTCTGCATACTCGACATTTGTCATACTCTGCGGAAATAAAAGGTGGCTCTATGCATCTGCAAAAAGTATCGACTCACGTCAGCCTGTGCAGTCCACTTTTTGCTATTCGTAAATTTTCTGCATATCCAAGAACCATGCTTCTTCATGATTCAATCGGTTGTTAGACAAAATGGCTTTTCTGGATCGTTAATTATGTGACTACTTGCTTGGTATAACGCATCAATAAGATGCATTAAATCTTCCCTTTTCAAGAGCGTCGCTCATATCATTTCAGTAGGATAAAAGTAAATGAAAGCTCACACGTTGCTTGTTGAATGTCTTGTTCAATAGTCTTGAGTGCATTGAAGGAATTCACAAAAAACGCATGTTGGCTATCTGTGGCTATACTGTTTAACTCGGCTTGATTGACAGCAGCGCCGATTCCGATTGCTATGACCTTGGAAACGTGTTAAACAAAGTTGTTCATTAACCCATAGGCTGCTAAGCGCGACTCACGGACCTTTTGCAGACAGTGTAGATCAAGATCAGACTGCACAGAACGTGCAGTCTGATCTTGGATCTACACAGTCCGATAAGGAGATGTTTCATCAACCCCAATAACTTCGAAATACCAACACTTTGAAAGTTTCAGTTATTTAGCAGGATAAGGGTTAATACAGTAACATAAAAACAATCTGATCTTTACCTAAGCATAGGTTAAAATCTTTCGTCGTTTAAGACTCCTTCAACCTACATTATAACCAATTTGGTTGGCCAGAAGCTAGAATACTCACAAATACGGTACCCGACGAACGTATTCATTACGCAGTTTTTGCAGAGGTACTTGTAGCATGGGAAAAGCTGGAAAACTAATACTAAAAAAAGAAATAAAATAATTATCTGACAAGAATAAATAACATGTTTGTAGAACAAGTACACATACCTGTATTCCAGAATATCGGAGGATGTGAGCCTGTGCGGAAGTTGCAGAAGGGTTACTTGACCGTCCGTCTGTCAGCACAACCAGGATCTTGGGTACGCCGTACCGTCCTCCATGTATTGCGAGGAAACTGTTGTCCCGTACATACTGTAATGCTTTGTCAGTCATGGTTCCACCTAGGTAATTGTGTGTTTGTAATTGTATATTTACTAAGCTTTGATGAAAACATTAGGCAAATTTAATATTTTAGTTGCCTTGGAAGTCTATAATTGATCTAAACTGAAATAAAGATCTTTTAAATTAATACTGCAGCATAAGTTATATTTTGCTGCCTTTGCCGAAAATAGCACCCCTTTCTCATATTTTCCAAATGCGTGTTAAAGTTACAATTTATCTGTTCACGTGTTTGTATTCTCCACTCTTTTAACCGATCAAAGTTTCATTTCCAGCTTTAAACAGGTACGCCATCACTTCCAACACTTTATCCTTCCAGAAGAAACGCGACTGTTTTCTACCCCTTACCTTTAACCATCAGATAAGGTCATTTGGGTGTCTTGCCCAAGCATTGGACTATTAACTTTCTACACTTTTGTACACTCCAAAATATGGCAACCGGCCCATTATATAAGTTAATGACGGTAATAGTGTTGATAAGCGAAAAATAAAGATAGTTTTACCTTTACACAGAGTCACTGGTATGACCTGTCAAGGGTTGGAACTAAAGTTGCACCATCATTCCTCTAGGCCCAGTTTATAGAAGTCAAAATATGACTGACAAACTTACCAGTTAGATATTGTACAGAAGTCAGAGCTCTCTGGAGTGAAGCTCTAGTCAGATGGTCCTTCAAGTAGAAAGCATTATGAGGGGTACTGGAGAATGTGACCACTCCAACCTGTACCTTGTCTGGGCCTGCAGTTACGTTTATTAAGCATGC
This sequence comes from Tridacna gigas, assembly GCA_945859785.2. Taxonomy (NCBI): domain Eukaryota; kingdom Metazoa; phylum Mollusca; class Bivalvia; order Cardiida; family Cardiidae; genus Tridacna; species Tridacna gigas. Next base: position 39,117,466 of record OX244029.2, read on the forward strand.
GTGAATGGGTAAAATGATAATGAATAGACGGACATCTTTCGAAAACACTGTTGACGCTACAACTTTTGCTTGGTAAAAAATTGATTTAACATATTATTACTGGCTATTGCTCATTTGGCGCAAGGTTTTCAGTATAATTATATCAGAGATTTTCTTCAAAGTTGCGCCTCACCTGTGATTTTACAGTCGATCTTAAAGTAACCTGCTCGGAAAAACCTACTTCTTTATAAGTAGAAAAGAGTATATTTGGCTATAATTGCATTATGGTTTATCATTATTTTTCCGTCGACGCAATTTATGAAATACAAATCGGAGAGAGAGATAGAGAGGAGAGAGAGTACAATCAAGCATACCGATATCATACGCCTGAGTAAAGTTGGACACAAAATCAAGCTGTTTCTTGAAATTGGTTGCACCCTCACTGTACGAGGAATCCAGCAGAAACACAATGTCAGCTTTATTGTTTGTGCAGTCTGAAACATCAGAATCCATTCTCCTCTCGGTACATACTCGTTTCTTAAAGTAATGCTTAACTAGTCTCATTATTCTAGACTTGCCAAAGGGTCAGAATTCTACTACCTGAATTCTTAGAAGGGGAGGTCAAAAGTACCTTGGTTATTTTATAGTCTAAGCTAAAACTCACCCCTCTTTTGGTTCTTTACTGACGACGGCCCGGAAACGAAAATATAAATGTAAAAGTTAACAGTTTAAAATGAACTGTTTTGGTGTGGATGTACGATATCTGAATAAAAATGTCAGGTAATATTTCTTTTTGTAATTAACGTGTGGCACGAACTGAATTTCCCGAAGTAACGTTGTTACTAGGTTTTGTTCATCAAAACTCTTTCCGAACATAAAAACATATTTTGACAGGGTTGTACTACCAGCCATAGTTGATCATTGTTGTGACATAAAAACCAACGCCTAACAATCCAAAAGTATGAGCTTCAGGGGATCCACAAAAAAACTGTTCGCACTGGACTTTTATAACCATGAAAAAAGTGTACAGTCGAAATAAGAACCGTCGTACTATCGTACCTGTGTCTCCTCTTTTGTCTAAGTGCTTTGTTGCATTCATAGGAAGAGTCAGTTTCTTCTTTTAATTTTGGATAATACTCTATATGTATACTCCACATTTACACTCATTATGATCTCTTTTCTAACGTCTTTAATTCAATCAAATAATGTAACATTTAATTAATAAGTTGAACCGGCAATTATCTTATGTACATATAACTCTTGATAAAATGGCATACCTTAAGGAATGTTTTTGTCAAAAAAGATTAAGGGATCAGAAAAACAAGAAGCGATCAAGCTAAGGCCGATTCTATGTTTCTCTCTACAAGTACTTACTATTTTTCGCCGCAGACAAACCCTGAAAAACAATTGCACAGATCAAATAAAACAAGAGTACCGCCATTGTTGCTACATAATGATTTGAACCAAAAAGTTTAAGAAACGTGATACTAAATTTAGGTCACTACGATTTAAGATATAATTAAATACGACTTAAACAGTAGCCATGACCTTGTCCTGTTGATAAACTCATGCTATGTTCCTTCCCAGACGTAAGTTCTACCGTTAAACATTATAATTATTATCGTGTGCAGTCCAATCTTGAAGCATGTTCAAATCGCCGTAAAGTTTCGCAAGACCTACTGATCGATTTCCATTCAAGAATTTCGGTGATGTCATAAATTTTCATACTTCTGGACAAAATTGAAAATACATTGAAATAATCGTGGGGTTTGATGTGATTACGATTTTTGTTTTACTAATAATTTACAGTCAGAATAGTTAGGAGTCAGACTGCACAGACAGTCCTGCCTGATGTAGGATAGGCAAAGGGGTAATCTCTCTTGATAAGGATATTTTTCTCTGTGTCACATTATGCTTTTATGCATTAAACTTTGATCGATGTTGATTATCAATACTTTACAAGGACCTTGTAGACGCATTTTTCTCTGCCAATTTGTTTCGGGAGGGAATGAGTCAACAGAATCAAGAAATGGTGCTCTTCTTATCTTTAATAGATCTGAAGTCTCATTGAACTGTATTTAAACTCTGCAAAGTCTGAGGTACCACGTTTCTGTAGAAAAAGTGTTACCGTTTACATTTGAATACAAGGTAAAAACAATGTACTCGTACTTAAACGAACACACACACACACACACGGGCGCGCGCGTGCAAGCACACGCACTACATAAATATTATGTAAGAGAAACATAATGCCTCTAAAGCCTTCGCTTGATAAAGGATCAGAATGAACGATTTTCCCCTCAATCAGGCAAAATTTGAGTACCTTTTCACATTACTGTTATGCTAGGTCGTAAACAAAAAGAAACTTCAGCTCTTTGGTGTTTGATGAAAGATGAGAAAGTTCTGTATAAAACATGTGATCCACGGTAAAGGAGTAATATAATGTGAACAACTTTATTGTGATTCGTTTAGCTGGTATAAAATACATACAAGCCAATAAAGGCTACCTTGTATTAACAACGAAATATTGTCTATCCTAAATACTTATTTCACAAAACCATATAAAATCTCGGTTGAGACGGCACTTAGCGCTTTGTCTGTATATGTATCCAAACCGATAACTATTCGGCCATCGTTTTGTCTGTATGAAACGCACAGAGGGCACTCAACACCATCTTTTGTTGAAAAGAAAATCTTCTCTCTTTTCCCATCCTGTTTGATCAAGTGGACATTGAACGATTGGTAACCACACACCAACAAGTTACTTTCTCCATCAACAAAAAGCCCTGTCGGAGTTTTCAGATTTCGGTCACTGTATTGAAATATTACATGGCCTTGGCCGTTAAGACACGTGACAATGTTTGTATCCCTGTCGGAAACGAACATTTTGGTACCATCTCGACTGAGTTGTACGTAGCTTGGTGCAATAAACATGGGCAATCCGTTATTGACGCCATATTGTCTTAACACTGTTCCATCCAAACTGAGCTTCTGCACTACGCCATTTCCTGGATTGTCGTGACACGTAATATAAATGCTCTCATTAAATCCATCAAGACCGTAGCAATTTCGATCTACTTTTATTGTATCATCAACCTTCATTTTTGGGTAAATCGTTACCCGTTTTAGTTGCTTCATTGTACCTTGTGTAATGATGACTTCAGTGGCATTCAAAACTGACACTTGGAATGCAAAATCGGATAGGTGACCATTTAATTTAAAGTTTTTGTCAAACAGTTTCAATCCATTTTTTCCACAACCGAGGACCAGTTGGCCATCGGGCATAAAGGCACAACCGAACACATGATAAGATCCAACACTTATTTCGTTGGATCTGGTCACAGCAAGGTTCAATAAACATACTTCGCTTTGGCTTTGGAACAAAGATTCCTTGCTGAGTGCAATTTTACTAACATTTTTCAACTGCTCTGCTGTGTTTACTAGTATTTCACCAGCCTTTGCAGTGAACTGTATCTTAATAGGATAAATTTCATTTAGCATTTTTGACAATGTGTCATCATATTCATTTTTCATAGAGTTTGCTTTACTCATACCAACATACATGACGTCATTGTCTTGAGAACTTTGGCACTCATGCAAAGATTTGATCTTATCCGTCAATTGAATTAAAGCATCATCAACGATTTTTACATGGCTATCAATTTCATTAGTCACTTCAGCTTCGACGTTTCTTATTTCCGCTTTTATATTCTGTTGTAATATATCTATGGCCTCTTTTATTTCCTTGCATAAAAGAAATACGTCTTGAACACATCTGTCAAGTTCAATTCTCACTTTATCTTTGTCGCAAATTCTCATTTCCTTAAGTTTCTCATACTTGGCTTTTAATTCTGAAACATCTTTCAGTGCCCTACCGAACGAACCGTCTATCTTTATGTCAGACGACTTGTTGGCTACAGCAGTTGTCTCACACTTGCTATGGTTCGTCATTTTGCATGTCCCACATATTACATCATCATGGTTTCTACAATACACGTTAAGAATCATCGTTTTGTGGCTGTCACAAAACATCATTGGTAAAGTTTGTTTTACTGTGGATGCTACTTCCGGAATATCCTTTCCCGCCAAAAGTTTGTGATTACGTGACAACTTGGACCCTTTGTGTGCCTGCTCACATCTTTTGCACAGGTATTCAGCGCACACAGTGCAGTAAGATGTGGCTTGTGACACTATGTTCTGGTATTTACATGGGTCACAGTCATGTGTTACTGTATTACTGGATCCTTTGGAAGTAGATCGAGGTCTTGTTGTCATTATTCTAAAGATAGAAAAACGGATACAGTCAGGTTAATTACATATGCATATGCAACATGAAATAAAAGTCTTAACCCTTAACCTGCTGAATGAATTAAATGAAACTTTCCAGTCGATAGTAACAATCCAAATGTTGCTATTTTAAGGTTACTTGTTGGGGAAATATCATCGTATCGGACTGTGTAGCTCCAAGATCAGACTGCACATTACGTGCATTCTGATCTTGATCTACACAGTCAGCAAAAGATTGTTGAGTCGCGCTTAGGGTTTATGTGTGAATACTTGTGAAAAATAATGTGGCAAAAGTAGAAATTATTCGGTATGAGTATTTCTCCTTTTTGCCATTTATGCCCAAAAGCGGTCTGCTGCCGAAAAGGTCGAGCGCAGGATGTCGTGTGTAATCAGTTCTTTAAAGATAAGAAAATTTCAATGTACAAATCAAAGATATGCCATGGCATTTTCGAGCTTTTCTGCTGGGCATGAACATGATACTTATCTATTTATGTTATTCTTTTATTGCATGAAGCATTTCCTTTAAGATTAAAAAAAAAAAAAAAGCTATATACTTAGTACAATAAAAGACTTTAGTAAATGACTCTAAATGACAGTTCACTTGGTTTTCCGTTTTTAATCCTCTTGTTAAACGATGCGTATTTCTAAACATCATCAACCATTCTTAACGCTTTACCAAACGATACAATTTTAGACTTGTCCACATTGAAATAATTTGCAGACGACAAAAATGTGACTCACAAAAGTGAATTATGTTTTTGGAAAGTTAGATAACATTGTGGAGAAAGAAGAAGAAAATTTTCAAAACGCTTTCAAAAGCTGTCTATCTCAGGATTGTTTGAACTCATGTTTGTATGGTCAACCCCTAGGCTGCGTAGCGCGATTATAGGCGCTTTTGCAGACAGTGTAGACCAAGATCAGACTGAACACAACGTGCTGTCTGATCTATGATCAACACTATTCAATACGGTACTTTTCTTTCCAGTGAAATAAACCTTGAAACCACAATATTTGGGGTTTTACTATTGACTGGAAGTTTTCGTTTCTTTTATTTAGCAGTTTAAGGGTTAATAACATTCTTTGTCTACTTCTCAAGTTTTTTTTTTTTTTTTTTTCTGTATTAAGAAATAACACAATTCCTGATTGGCTAAACCTAATGGTTTGTTCAGTCAGAGACTGTGTTACTTTAATAACTTTAGAATTAGATCGAGATGCAAATTGGCATGGTTCATGAAAACGTCCCCTCATTGCTTGCAAACTATTAGATAAGTGTGATCTTGCTTAACCGCTAGCCTGCTAAATAATTTAGATAAAACTTTCACGGCAGTAGTAAATAAAACGAATAATGTTATTTCAAACTAATTTTTTTTTGACAAAAATATCTCCATATCAGACAGTGAAGATCCAAGATCAGACTTCTGTGCAGTCTGATTTCGATCTACACTGTCCGCAAAAGGTCACCTTAAGGATTGACATTGTTTTCCGTTCATATAGTGTTGAACTCTTGCAGTTGTGGGTATAGAATGTACCAACTTCAATCAATCAATTCATCGCTGATTAATTAATGGTCCTAGTTTTAGCGATTTAAATCTAATTCAAAAGAAAATTAGATTCTGTTTAGGTATTGATAATAGTTGGTTATTGAATTACGGGTCTGTTCCGCTCATTCTGGCCATACGATACCACTCTATATATATATTTATTGGCTGAGACAAAGCGATCTCTATCTGCCTTGTAGATTCATTTTGAAATTTATGCGATTACTGAAGATAACTAGCGACCCTTTGAGTTCGAAATGAATAGCATGGATGGATGGATGGATGGATGGATGGGTGGACGGACGGGCAGGGGAGCGGGCGGACAGACGGACGGACGGACGGACGGATGGTTGGACAGCCAGCCAGACAGAGTATTTAGTCTGACTTTAATCCAGAGTGCCCGTTTTAGCATAACGGATTGTTCTTAGTATGTTAGGATTTAGTTCGAGTCCACATCACAGCAATTCTTTTATATTATACATTTTCCTATTTTCCCAGAGCCATAGGTGAAAAGAGAAGCTTTTGCGTACGGCTTAGATCAAGATCAGACTGCACAGAACGTATCATATGATCTTGGATCTATACCATCCGTTTATTTAGTTAAGAGAGATAAAAATCATTCTGAGTGTCAGTGGATTGTGTTTTCAGCCGTCAAAAGAGGTTGAGTGTATAGAACTATGCTCTGGCAAATGGGGGCTTAATAAGTCTCCGTGATCCATGATACCAAGCTTGTCATCACATAATTGTGGATCCATAAAATCCATTTTCTCTAATAACAGACTGCATCATGAGATACGCTGGTCCTTTGACATGCAGAAAATGGACAAAAAAACAAAAAAGTTTCGGCCTAGGTCAGCCTGCGCGGATTGCGCAGGCTGACCTTGGTTGATAGCTTTTGCAAATGTGTTAAGCCCCTTTTCAAAGAGCACGCCTCTAATTTATTGTATTTGGCACTGAAGCGTTTAACAATAAAAAACTACTTTAATTCAGAAGAAGTGGATACTCACAGTGACTTATGAGTTCCCTACCAAGGAAAAACTAGTTTTTATTTCCAATCAGTATATTTCAAATTCTCAACTAACTTTACCTAAAGAAATGCGATCAATACATACATGTAATATTCAAAATGCCGTGACTTTGGCATGTAGTATTTTCGAAAACCAGAGCCAATTTACATGTAATTGATGCCGTTTATTTCCAAATTGGAGCACATTGTACCATGGTAGAATTGCGTGACTGTAATACTGTAATTGTGGCGGGTGGGGGGGGGGGGGGGGGTTTAGAGAAAATCTGGGAGGGAGATAAATTTGTTTGGACTGAACAATTATTTCAGTCATAACACCGCGACTGTTGTACCTATCAATACATCCTGTTACTTCCTTTATCTGTACTCTGCGCAACTATTCTTTTCTCTGTGCAGTCTGATCTTGATCTACATTGTCCGCAAAATGCTGTCTGATCTTGATTTTCAATGCCTAGAAAATTGACAAAGTTGTGATTGGCTCTTTAAGGTGCTAACATCTATTTTGCAAAACAAAACAAAACAAAACAAAAGAAAGAAAGCAAAAAAGAAGAGAGAAGAAAAATTCAACTAAATTGGGCTTCATCTTTACTACGTTCCTGGCTACGCACCTGCTTGTCCATGTGTTCTTGTAGTTTCTTTAACTCATAGACTGCTAAATAAATGAAACGAACATTTCCACTCCATCGTAATAATCCCGAATATTGTGATTTTAAAATTAATTTTACCGAAAAGAAAATACCATATCGGACTTTGTATATCAAAGATCAGACCGCACGTTTTGTGCAGTCCGATCTTGTTCTACACTGTCCGCAAAAGCGCCACGAGTCGCGCTTAGCAGCCTAAGGGTTTACCATTGCTATGCACAACACTCTGTCAAAGCCACCAGTGGGGGCACAAGTAAAAAAAGAACGGTATAATGAGGCGGGGAAGGGGCAAGAGCTGGCCTATGATGGTCTACCTCTGCATTTAATTTGAATTACAGTACATACACAATTTTTGAACATGTTTCGTGTAAAATACATAAAAAAAAAAAACTCCACGCTTTTCAAAACGTTTTAATTTCGCTTTATTATACAATTTTTAAAGTAACATCACAGACATAGCATTAAGGCTGACAGCTGGGTACATTTTGGCGAAGGTCGCATTTCTGGATGTTTGGATTGAACACCATATTATTGCCCTGACAGGTCACGTGTAGGATGTCACCTATAACACATCTATAATAGCGTGTACAGTCAGTGGGGTCGGCTATCGTCTGGTTCTCGGACCTGCAGCCTAATTGTATATCTGTGTGGAAATACAAGTTTAGACTGGAATAAATTGATATAACTGCATTTCCAAACGACATTATCAACAGACTGGATAATGTTCCAAAGGGAGTTAACTTTGTAACATAATTTTTGCATACAAAAGGAGCAATTAATAATCAGACAATAGGTAAATTTGAATATGATGAAGTTAACAATGATCAAATAAGACCGAGATCATTGCCATTTCAAAAGCTCATCCTAGGACTGGACAATGTTCTTAAACCTATTCTCCAGATTTCTCTAGATAAGAAAGTAACCCAACTTCTGATTGGCTAAACCAGTTGGTTTAGCCAGTCAGAAGTCGGGTTACTTTCGAATTTAGAAAAATCTTGGAGAACAAGACTAAGAGTATTCTTATGAATGGTTGGTTGATACGGACCCACTTTGTATACATTTTGGATACATTTTGTTTTAAATCGCATTCGCACTATATCTTTGCCAAGTCCTTTGAATGGGAATGGTAGCTGTATCATGCAACAACGATATAATCAATCTATCGTATGGTTAAATACTCCGTTTTTGCTTTAAAAGAGTATTACCTGTCGTCGTTATACTCCTTAGTGTAGTAGAAACCGTTGATGCAGACCCAAGTTGTGAGTTTGCTGAGCTTCCCAAAGTAACAGAACTCACTGATAAACTGGGACTTGCGACTGACGGTTGAAAAGATGGGACAGTGGTTGACGTTGACAGTTGTAATGTTGGCGTAGTTTCTGTAACTTCTGCAAGTCAACATGTACAATAAGGAAACAGAGCTTATATTCATTTTACGAAAACATTGACAGCTGGGGATCATTAACCTAATATTTTAATACTTTTGGTAAAGAGTCTTTCTCTGTAACTTTAAGAAAAGGTATTTACTGAACGGGTTTGACAAAATTTTAAAAGACATCATTAGTACCCTCACGTAGAAGCATGCAAGCATTTTAGGATTACATCGATATACATATCAAATAAATTACCACAAAATATTTTAAATCAGTGGCTAAGTAGACCACCACAAAATAAACGTTAGCAGTTTTAGTCTATTGACTTCAAACCATCTGCAGTAATCCACTTTCATTTTTATCAAACCAGTTTTGGAAACAACTCGGCCAAAGGCCAAAACAGTCATAATAAGCAATTCCTCCTTTGGCCACAATATTTACGCTCGCACGTGTACTAACTTTATTTCATGTTGGTTGTTCATGTTGAACAAGGATAGTGTTTAAGTAGTCTGCTGCAAATTTGTTTCGTGATGCATCAAATGAGGTCTTACCAGTGCATGCTGCTTTCTCGATGTCCTCGCGTACCGTACTTAAGGCTTCAAAATTATCCACCTCGAATTCGTGACTCAGATCAGATGCTATTCCCTGAATTTCAGCCTTGTTCACGCTGTTTCCAATACCGACTGCTATAATGTTGACATTGTTCTGTTTCAACATGTTTGCCTGTTGAATTGTGAGATTCTGATTGGATGAAGCGCTATCAGTTAGGATGATGACATAATTTGGTGCATCAACACGGTCACCGTGAGTCGACGAAAACATATTCGTGCGCACGTATTGTAGTGCTGCGTCGGTCTGTGTGTTGCCGGGCATATACCGAATGCTTTGAATTGCCCTTAATAACTCAGCTTTAGTAATATATTGATTTACATAAAACTCGTGCTGTGGCGAGGACGATGACGTCATGACAACACCTATGTGTACCCCGTGTGGACCAATCGTCAAATCATTTACCAGACGGGCGACAAAGTCTAACTCTTTTTGAAAGTTTGCTGCTCCTTCTCTAGAAGATGCATCTAATAGGAATACAATATCTGCCTTTTTCAGGAAGCTGCACGCTGAAAGAAATTTCTTAAAGTAACTATAGCAGCCAAAAGTAAACAAAGCAGGTGTAAAAAATGCATTTGAATTTAAACCATACCATTTAAAAGTATGGAAATTATTGTGAAGATGACAAGCTGTTATTGTACAGTCGGTGTAAGTGTTAGTCGCTGGCAGAAAAATTAATTTCAAAACTAGGTTAAAGGTTGTCAGGTCACTCACTTTTTTGTTTACTTTTTGCCTGATTTTAAAATTCATTTTTTTTTCTGCCAGCGACTAACAATTGGACCGACCACACAATAACAGATTGTCATCTTCACTATATTTTCCCTACTTTGAAATCGTACGTAAAATTGAAAGACGTTTTAACACCTACATCGTTCTTTTGGCCGCTATTGGGTCTTTAACTTTTTACCAGAGAATCTCGAGTTTTAAGGAACTTGAAGAGAAAGACGCTTGAAAACATTGTGGAAAAAGGAGAAAATGCTGGTTACCATCTTTTTCTCCTTTTCAGAATGTTTTCTACCGTTTCAAAGAAAACCACTATCGTTGAGCAATATCTAATAACTGCTTTGAATTTGGACGAGACTAAAATTTTGTAGTTTGGTAAGTTTATAATGAGCCTTGCTCTGTGAAAAGGGGTTTTTGATGCATTTGCAAAACGTAACGACCCATGTCAACCTGCGCAGTCTGCGCAGGCTGACCTGTGTCAAAACTTTTTGATTTTGGTAAATTTTCTGCCTGTCCAAGAGCCATTCTGCCTCATTATTCAGTTGGTTGTTCGACAAAATGGATTTTATTGATCCTCAACTGTGTGATGCCTTGCTTGGTATAATGCATCACTAAGATTAAGCCTTCTTTTACCATAGCATGGCTCACACACTACGACGACGATTAATCATACGGTTTTGTTCTCCGTTTAAGGAGCTGATGCGCCGAATAATGCCTACAATGTCTTAAATTCCAGAAACGTTTCGCAAACAATATGTCATCCTAGTGATGTTATGTTTAAGATCATAATGTATGTTCTCCTTTACGAAATAAATGAACCGTGCTCTGTGAAAAGGGACTTTAATGCATCTGCGAAAAAAAGTATCGACCTAGGGAAATCTGCACAGTCTGCGCAGGCTTGCTATGTCTAAACGTTTTGCTTTTGGTAAATTTTCTGCATGTCAAAGGACATGGCATTCTTACTTTTGCAGGTCACAAAGGTCAGCTCGGGGGTCAAAGACTGTAAATGATCGAAGTCAGGGATCACTAACGCATGTAGCGGGTCTGAGGCGATGCTCATCAGCTCCATGTGTTCTGTTCGAGATCCAATACCTTTGAAACAAACAAATAAACCCTATTTTTCTGACATACTACTTTCATTACTGAACTGCATGTGTCCTATGGGCAGCTATTGACAGACTAGATCTTGGCAGTCTGATCTTGGCCTCAACATTTTACAAGACATTTCTGTCAATGTACTGCTATCTTTTTTAGCTGAAAATGTGTACTTAACCTATTCAACACGCTCCAAATTACATCTGTGAAAATTAAAGGTGTCTCTTTCAGAACTTTACGTTTAAACCTCTTACCAAAATCAATGTCGAGGTTTAGTGTTTCTGATGAAGATGGTGTTTTAAAAATCGCAGGTAAAAGAGAAATGCTAGACACCAGTCTCTTGAAAAGTTTTCTGCCCTGACAAAGACAACTACTATCATTTGTATTTTACCGATTTCTTTTAAATTTGACAATTCTAAATCGTGTCGTTTGGTAAAGAGTTAGATGTATAGGTCACCTATTGCTATAACGGTGTCGACCGAATCCTTCAGAAGCTGAGCTTGCTGAGCCGTCAAGGTAGTGCTGGTCGATCTACCATCAGTTAAAAGAACAACAATGTGGGAAGCATTGGTCCTGCCGCCTGACAAAAAAAAAAAAAAAATGAAAAGCATCCTCTCGGAAAAGGTTGTTAATGTATATGCAAAAAGTATCGACCTAGGTCAGCCTGCGCTGTCAGCGCAGGCTGCCCAAAGTCGAAACTTTTTGTAATTGGTACATTTTCTTCAAGTCAAAGGACCTTTCTACCGCATGATTTTTTTTTTAAGACAAAATGGATCGATATTATCCGATTACCTCCTAGGTATAATGCATTACGAAGAAGCATTGGACCGCCTGTTTTCTTGAGTGCTGCCAATTTATACTGATTCACAGACTTTCATCATTACAACTTAAGTTTTCAACTGGGATACTCTACGGCTCTATGGTATAAGCCTTGGGTGGGGGGGACTCGTAAAAAAATAGTCCCGACTTTTAACGACCCAGAGGAAGAAGGCTTTTGAAAACATTTTGTGAAGGACGAAGCGTTTTCTCACGTTTTCCATCTCATTGAAAACGAATTTGCTTTTCGAGTTATATTTAATTTGAACATTTGATGCATTTAATTTGTCGATGCACCTGAAGATGCATTAGGCCACCTTTTTCTAGAGCATTACCCATTAATACTGATTCACAAACTTTTCATCATTACACTCATTATATTCAAGAAGGAACCCCCATCGCTCTATGGTATAAGTGAGGGGGCTAACCCTTCCTGACTTTTTAGAGATCCAGAGGAAGTAGGCTTTTGAAAACATTGTGGAGAACGGAGCATTTTCTCATTGTTTCACAACGTTTTCTATCTAATTGAATCCATATTTGACTTGTCGTCCTGCAAATGCTTTCAATTTGGACACGGTATAATTTTGTCATCTGATAAAGAGTAAATGGGACGTACCTAGATGGTGATATAAATTCAAATCCTAACTGAACCCTCTGCCAAAACAGTCCCGAGTTTTAACGACCCTGAGAAAGGAACCCTTTGAAAATATTTTTGGGAAAAGGAGAAAATACTGATCTCGAGTCCCACGTTTTAAAGACCTTGGTCCTGGGAAAAGAGCCTTTAGAAAACATGTTTGGAAAAGGAGGAAATGCTGGTAACCAGCATTTTCTCCTTTTCCCAAAATGTCTTCCTGCCGTTCACAGACAAGTTTCACCATTTAATCCCCATTCAATTTGTCGTAAGTACATGCTATCTTTTGGTAGAGTCTAAATCTATTTTTTAAACGGTTAAACTAAAAGATCTAACAGCTTTAAGAAAAGTTTCGCATGATGCAACGTTACACGAAAAAGGGTTGTTGCAAAGGCCTAAAGGTTAAGACAGTGAATTTGTGATCAAGAGGCCGTGAGTTTGATACTCGCTTGCGGCGCTTGTTGCGTGTACATAGGCAAAGTATTACGGAGTCCCTGCCTGGTAAGGGCGAACAGCAGGGATGAGATGAACAAATGAGCTGTTGCAATCATAAATCCTGATATATTGTCGAAAGCGGCTTAAAACAACTATCACACGAACAAATACATAGAAGATATATATATATATTTTTTTTTTCGGTGAAAGATAGAAATTTATATCATCCAGTGAACATAATCTGTAATATTTTTCACGAGTGACGCAGCCTCGAGTGAATATATTACCGATGATGTTCACTCGATGGAATAAATTTCGATCTTTCACCGAAAAAAACAAATATTCTATTTATTTCATGCTTCTAGTCCCTAATTTGTTGAACTTTCATCGAAATCCAGTACAGCTTCTTTCGGTAATTCCCCGTGGCGTACCTCCCTCACATAATAACGCATTACAATATTACGTCAAGCGCGAGAAATATAGCTTAAATTACATGTACGTCATATTTCCCTACATTTGAATAGCTTACGCAAATTACCTTGGTAACTAAGTGCGCCGGAACTACTGTGTCCGCCTTCAATTGGAGAGTTAGAAAATATAAAATCGGTATTTTCTTTGGTCGTAACCATGAAATATCAAACCATAGTCCACCATTATTTCTCGATAAACTACCGAAAGGCATGAAATAAACACTTAGATACCATAGACAGGAATAATCGGTTGGTTAAATCAAAAGTACCTTTAATTTGAAGAAAGCTATTTAATCGCACATACTGCAGTGCCTTGTGTGTGGCGGAAGAACCTGAGGTATAACGTGTATTCGCTATACCGCGCTCCAAAGATGCTCTGTCACTGTATCTGTTGAGTGGGAATATCTCGTGGACGTCTGTACTGAATGTAACGATACTGACCTAGAACAACCGAAAGGATTGTCTTAGTCAAAATGGAACTGTTGAAATTCCTCGACTGCGTTTGCCAGATTGTATTAAAAAATAGTAATTAGTATCGATTTATTTTCAGACTGTGCGCTTTCTAGAGTCTTGTGTTGACACCACCGTAAAAGGTGGTGAAACTGCCTCCATAACTGAAGGTGTTATGGCGTCAAAATACATGATAAAGCACAGCTAATTTATAACAATATACGGTATCCAAAGTCCTTTACTAAATCATTGGTTTGGCTGACGTCATAGCCAATATCGAGGCTCCGTCGGAATCGAATTCGAATGGCTACAGTAAGGAAACAATGTTTTTGAACACAGTGCATAAATAAGGAGTTTCATTTAAGGAAATTGATTTCCCTGTAGATGAAGATAGTTAAAGACCTTCGCAGAAGAAAACAAGATTTAAAATTTCTACCTGTATGTCTTGTGGCCCAATTTGGAATTGGTAGACAAAATCGCGGACCATCTCAAGCTGTTTGTGAAAATTAGTGTAACCTTCACTGGAGGACGAGTCGAGAACGAAAACAATATCCGCCATCTTGTGACCGCAGTCTGTGACAGAAGGGAATTACTGTACAAGAATTTGCTAATACATGTATAAGATTTTGCTCAATATGACCCAAAGAAAGAAGGAATATGAATAAAAAAAACAAAAGGAATAAGTCGTCAAATGAAACCTTTTCCCTCCTGTTGCCTTGAATAAAAAGAAATTTGCCAATTTCTACCTGAAACTATGGATTGTATAATTCCTTAATCTTTTCCACATCATTAGAATTTCAAGGTACGAAATGAAATGTGGCTCGAATGACCGGTCTTGTCTTTGAAAGGGAGAAAGACTCGTTGGGAAAAGGAGGGATGCTGGTTACCAGCACTTTCGTTTTTTCCCCTACAGCGCTTTCAAAAGCCTTTTTCCTGAGCGTCGTCTGCGCTTTGATTAAGACCACTGAATAATCATTCTGACTGATTGTTTTGCAATTCTTGATAAAACCATCAACAACAGGATATTACCTGGGCTTGGAGTAGGCGTTGGTTTGTCCACTGAAACATAATAAATACGAGGACTTATAATCAAACTGAATCATGTTAAAATCTCGAGAAAGAGGCGTATTTCTATAACTTTGTTTACATTTCAACTCGAAATACTTTCTTTTATCTGTTTGCATGCTTGGGGCAATTTTACATACATCCGGATAACAAAGATAATCATCGGAATCTAGTATCGTGAAGTGGAACATTTGTGCCATGCTCTTTGAAAAGGGGGTTTAATGCATCTGCGAAAAGTATCGACCCATATTAGCCTGCGCAGTCCGCACACAGATCGAAACTTTTTGTTACTCGTACATTTTCGGTGTGTTCGAGGATCAGTCTACCTCGTAATTCAGTTTGTAGTTAGAAAAAAAATACAAATCCATAATTATGTGATGCCTTGCATTAGATCTAGTTTTACAGGGATAAATCTAACTTTGGATCAACACTTTTCGCTATCTTTACCTAAATTTTATGCGCAAAACGTCTCTTCATTCGAAATGGAACATTTTTTCCCAGTTGAGAAAGGTCAAACTCGTATGAGCCATGCTCTGAAAAAAGGGGTTTTAATCATCTTTGTGATGCGTGATGCCACGAAAGACATCACATAATTATGGATCCATAACATCCATTGTGTCTAACAACCAACTGAATCATGAGGTAGACTGGTCCTTTGACAAGCAGAAAATTGACCAATAGCAAAAAGTTTCGACCCATGTCAGCCTGCGCAGACTGCGCAGGCTGACATTGATCGATACTTTTTTGCACATGCATTAAGCCCCCTTTTCACAGAGCATGGCTCATATAGTTAAGAGCTTGATAAGTAAATACAACTTACGGCCACAAGTTTCATCCTTAATATCCCCTATCAGTGTGTGCAGAATGTCAAAACTTCCTATTGTAAACGAGTGTTGTTTGTCAGTGGCTATACTAGATATCTCGTATTGATTGATATCTGGGCCAATACCGATAGATGTCACAGTCACACCCATATTCTGAAAATGGATAGGCCTATGGAGTATCATTTGCGAGAGGGTGCACCGGAAATACCATACATAATTATATCTTGGACGATACGGACAGAATGATATCAAGGACATACTGGTACTCTAAGGCGAGTAAAGGTAAACACAGGTTGTCTGTCGCTAACAATCGATATTTCTAAATCGATTAATTAGACCGCCGCCATCTTTACTGTTCACGTGACCGTCCGCCATTACGGTACTGCAAATTCCTGGACGCATATCTTGCTATCTCGTATGCATTGATATGTTCTTGACATAAACCGATAGATATTAATGTCCGTAACACCTATATTCTGAAATTGGTAAGCGAGTATCATTTGTCGGCGTGTATACCGAAAATACAATAATGGATTATCATATTGGCCCATATCCATAACTTTCATCGTAAGACCGGTATCATGAAAGTGCTACACGGATGTTTTTCGGTGGCTTTCCTAGATATCTCATATAGATTGATATCTGAATCTACAATGACAGGTATCGCCGTTACGCTCATGTTCTGAAAATGGTATACCAATTTAGTTTGTTGTTCTATTTCAACCAAATCAATTTATCGTGTTGAATCTGCCCTGACCACAAACCTTTTCTCTAGGGTAAGAAATGAGTAAACCAACTTACACAGTTTAAAAATAAATGATTGAATTGATGAAGAGCAATTATGTTCTGCTTATTTTCAACCGATGGTTTCTTTTTGAATATCATTTCAATAAGTAATTATTGAAAAAAAAAAAAAAATATTTTTTTTTTTTGGTAAATTTCCACGAAAAGGGGGTGGTTACTTACTACATTTTTGATAGAAATAGAATATTTTTTAACTAATAAATGAAAATTTAGAGAAAGCCAAACTCAAAAATGAGGTTTGGTTAAGTCCAAGTAATTATTTCAAGTTTAACCAATATCAAACTCATCATTATATAGCTGTTCCCTAGGACCCATTCCTTACTTAACATCATTTTTATTTCGGGGAGAAGGGGTGGGGGACCAATCTATGTTGAATTCAGCGTGCACATAAACAATGATTTTACAGGCCAAATTCCCGTTTTTCAAACTCTACGATTATGCTGCTTTGTTCAAACCTTTAATTTGTCCGCCTCTTGTAGCGCTGTCCCGAGATAATATGTTCCACCATTAGTCAGCACTATTGCTATTTTGTTGGCATTAGGACGTGCCCCTCGCTGTGAAATAAACTGGTAAAACCTCGTAAAAAGCAGACCTCTATCAACGGCGTTGTTACCAGTCCTGTATCGCACGGACTGGATCGCGGCTATCAGCGCCGTCTTGTCGTGGTACCTTTAAACAGGGATCGTATAAGGAAGGCATTTAGATTTTTTTTTTTTTTTGTCAGTATACATATTTCCTATTTTTCACTGTTTTTTTTTTGTTGTTGTTGTTGGCATTTTATTAATTGTAATATAATTGCTTAACCCTTTACCAAAATGACATAACTGACTGAAATAGTCTTTGACAGGGTAAAAAATGGTGTGATCTACAACAGGAGAGCTAGCATAACGCAATAAAGTATGGGTTAGAGCTATAAAAAAAAGGAGAATTGTTTGAGAAAATAAGGGAAGGCCCTCCCTCACGATTTTTGTTAACACAGAATTATTCTGTGCACGCCGTCATGTTTTTATGAATCTACTGAAGTCTCTCTCCATATACATCTATTTTCTATACTCGTTGTAAAGAACAATGTCTTCTTTTGCTACAATGTATTAAAAAGAAGTCCCTTGCCAAGACACAACAAGAGCAGCAAAGGCGGGTACCATCCCTTGACTGCAGTTGCCTTATCAATGAGAAATTTGATAAAAAAAGGGGCATAACTATGCCAAAAATATTTTAGGGTTACGTGTCCTTCTTGCATGGATTCCCATTTTGATAGTTAACAATCACTCCAAGTTTGAAGTAAATGAGCCATGCTCTGGGAAAATGGGGGTTTAATGCATTATACCAAGCAGGTCACTATTGTGGACCCATAAAATTCATTTTGTCTGACAACCGACTGAATCCTAAGGTAGAATGGTCCTTGGACACGCAAAAAATTTTCAAATAGCACAAAGTATCAACCAGTGTCAGCCTGCGCAGTCTGCGCAGGCTGACACAGGTCGATACTTTTAACAGAAAATGACTAAAATATCTCGAGCAATGACAGTGATATGAGACAATGTCAAAGTTTTCGCACGAAAATAAAGCCGACGCCGACACAGACAACAGGGCTATGCGGTATCTTAGGTTTTCTTCGTGAAAAAGTCATTTTCAGGTCATTGTGTGTCAAAGTTCAACATTAAAATTATTTGGCAGAGCGGCTATTGTATTGAAGTCACAAACTCTCACGTGTTTAGGTAGAATTCATTGTGACCCTCATGAGTTGAGGTTACAAGTCCGAACTGAACTGCACCTGGTCCGACATCAAACTCCTGAACAAATGCTGACATAAAGTCAAGCTGTTTGTGGAAGGCTGCTATTCCCTCACTAGTTGACGAATCAATAACAAACACTATATCAGTGGGCTTGGAACCACAAACCACGGGCTCACTGCCTGGAAATACGGTAGTTAGAATATTTACCTTGAGGTTAGTCTAACCTTTTAAAAAACAGTCCCGAGTTAAAAGGACCCCGAGGAAAAAGGTGTTGAAAACATTGGGGGTAAAGGAGAAAATGCTGGTAACCAGCATTTTCTCCTTTTTCCACAATGTTTTTAAACAGCCTTTCCAGGAACAGAACCAGAACCAATCTCATCACTTGATTCACATTTCATTTGTCGTCTGCAAATGCTCTCAAATTGGACAAGTCATAATTTTGACGTTTGGTAAAGAGTAAGACCTATTCATTTCACATCGATTGTGAAACAGCTTCTACAACGCATGCCAATTGCCGACGAGAACTGTTTCCAGGAAAGCTAAACACTATTTGATACATAACTTGGGTACTTTGAAAGGTTGACCTCGCTGATTTTGGGGTTCTTACCGTGAGTACCCGATTAGAAACGTTGACCCTTTATCCCCATCCTAGTGCCATTTTCCTTTCTGACAAAAAGAGCCTTGTTCTTTAGTTCTGTTAATTTAACCCGAAACCAAGCAATCTCGTATTTTAACGGCCCTGAAGATAAAAGGCCTCTGAAAACATTGTGGGAAAGGAGAAAATGCCAGTGGCCAGCATTTTCTCCTTTTCCACAATGTCTTCTACTGTTTCATAGGCAAGACCAATCATTTGAGCCACATTTAATTCGTTGTCTAGACATGCTTTTAACTTGGACTATTCTTTTGCAAAGAGTTAATCTATATAGTGCAACTTGAACCTGTACAGAACACTGTCGTATTTTTCCATAACAATATAATATGAAATGTGTATTGCTACTGATACTCACATGTGCTACGTAACAGTGCTGAACTAGATCTAAATTAACAATCGCAATAAATGTATTTGAGCAATGCTCTGTGAAAAGGCTACTTAATGCATCTGCGAAAAGTATCGACCAAGGTCAGCCTGCGCAGTCTTCGCAGGCTGACCTGGGCCGAAACTTTTTGTTATGGGCCAATTTTCTGTCTGTCAATGGACCAGTCTACCCCATGATTCAGTCGGTTGTTAGACAGAATGGACTTTATGGACCCATGATCGTGTGTTGACCTGCTTGGTGTCATGCATTACGGAGATGCATTAAGCCCCCTCTTGTCAAAACATGGCTCATTTGTATATGACCTGCGCTCTGGAAAAAGGGGGTTTTGTGGTCCGTGATGCATTATACAAAACAAGTCACCACATAATTATGGATCAATGAAATAAACATTGTATAATAACCAACTAAATCTTGAGGTAAACTGGTCCTTTGACATAAAGAAAATTGACCGGTTGCAAAAACTTTCAACCGCGGTCAGTCTGCGAGGACTGCACAGGCCAACAAGGGTCGATACCCCTCGCAGATGCTATAACCCCCCTTTTTCACAGATCACAGCCCATATATATGTAGGTCCCTAGAGGATCACGACATTCTTGGAAAAAATAAAATTGAACATAAAACTGAACATGAGAAGAACTTCTTTTTTTAACTTTTTTTTTTTCGATTTTTAAGTTACAACTTCCAGATGGATGACAAAAGCATGCTTTCTCATCAAAGCTGCTGATGTGTTTATTAATCGGAACTTACTAAAGATGGTAATGATTTGGATATCTTTAACAATCTTTAACATGGGTCGTTACAAATATACTCTCCATAGATAACATTTGCTTGCAAGGCAGATTTCTCTGAAGGTTACACGTTTCGTTGAAGGTGATTTACGACCTTAAAGGTAAGATTGAAAGCTCTAACAATGACACGCTAAAATCAGGCTAAAATAGGTAATGCATTAGTCGTAGAATTGCTAAATAATGGAATCAGACATTTTTAGACAGTGGGAAAACCATGGTCATTCCACCTTAGATGCTTCTTTAGAGGACAGTGTATACATATCAAATGATCACATTGCACGTTCTGTGCGATATACTGTTTTCATTCAGTGATCGCTAACGCGTCATATACTGTCGTTAGGGTTTCTTTGATGTATATCTAACTCAACATACAGGCAGCACTTTGAATTTGGGACTCGATGGATCCGAGAGCATTGAAATCTTTCACATTGAACACTTTACCGCTGTCTGTAGCGATATCTGACAGTTCTTGTTGTGATACACTGCTTCCTATTCCAACTGATATCACCTGAAATATACACGACAGCGGTTTGCATTTAACACCGCTTTCAACAGAATTTCATTTATATGAGCCATGCGTTGTGAAAAGGGGATTGAATGGATCTGCTAAAAGTATCGACTTTGGTCAGCCTGCGCAGTCCGTGTCGAAACGTTTTGCTTTTGGTTAATTATCTGCATGTTGTTACGGGAGATCACCCATTCCTTACAGCATAGCTTCTTCCTGTATAAAATCAGTACCTGACAAGTGCGTTAGGGAGAATTCTCATTAGCTCAGTGTTTAGTGTATTTGTCTTTTAAACCCCGATAAACAAGGAACTTTGCCGCACGGGTTCGAATCCCAGCCGGAGCGGTTTATATTTGAGCTTTACATTTGTTTGGAACTTTCATGTTCGTAAGATGGGGACTCGTCCAGGATTGGCCACGGATCCATTTGTTGCCCGTTATTGGCCGTTGAGCCATTTGTTGTCTAAGTTATAGACTTACTTCCTAATAAGGCTTTCCGTCATCGAATGATAACTTCTCTTAAGAGGGGGTGTGTTACGGGAGATCACTCCTTCCTTAAAGCATAGCTTCTTCCATAATGGAGCCAATGAGCGATATCGCGGTGGTAACAACAAAGGAAAATTAATAATACATAATATAAATAACCTATATCCTTAACTATCGCGCACCCTGATGTTCTTTGCTAATGGAAGAAAACAAAATCAAGAAATACGCCTTCCAACCGTTGTTGGTAGCATTCCTTGCACTGATGTTTTTCACTATAAGCGCCAATCTAAGGTGCGCGTACGATTTACATTCTTCAACAGGTTTTAGAAAGCATTTTCTTTTACAATGAACACCCAATCATGTCTTGAACAATAACAATAAATATACGCGGCTTTTACCTTTATTCCGACCTGATGGATTTTGGCTGCCTCAGATTTTGTTGCATAATGGTCGTGAGAGTTTCCATCCGTGAGAGCAATTATTTGTTGAATAACGCCATTGCCTCGTCCACCATTTTGTGGCTGAAAACTAATATCCAGTGAACATACAAGTTTTTTACTATTTTGTAAGATCCAAAATTCAACTTTGGATTCGTAGTTCTTACTTCTTAAAATGTTTTATGATATTTTTGGTTCGTGTAACGATATTCGTAATGACCGTTATATGACATTTAGGCACCAATTTACCAGAATGTCCATGCTATAACTGTATATGCACAATAGGTCTTATTTTGTTAAAACTAGTCGTAATGTTGAAAGGAATGCATGAAATATTGACAAACTTAATATTAACATATATAGGAGTTTAACCATGACTGCTTCTTAAAAATATTCAACTGATTTAGTGTGTTTCAGTCGCCAATAGAGATTGAGTTGATATAACTGGTGCTGACAGAGGTAGGGGGAAGGTGTTTGTCCGCCAGGCCCATGATAGATGTAATGTGACTAGTAACGTGCTTATTTATAAAAAGAAATTAAGAAAGAATTAATATGTGAACTGTCGCCATTAAGAAAGCTGAAAAAAAAAAAATAAATAAATAAATAAATAAATAAATAAAATAAAATAAAATAAAAAAATAGATAATCATCCTTGTCATTGCCTTACCTATTTTCTCTGACAAATCTCAAAGCCAAGTCTGTGTAGGTGGTACTTCCTACATAGGTTGCATTGAAGATCCCTCTTTTGAGAGCTGTTTTGTCCGTGTATGTGTTTAAATAGAAAGCGTTGTAGACCTTATTTGAAAAGGTGACTACGCTTATTTGGACTTTGGTTGGTCCGATGTCAACCCTGTGGACATATAGAAAAATGACTACACGTAGGTTAACAAAATAAATAACGCTTTTATACTTTTAAATGGATTAAATTTAATATTTGAAAGTCGAAACAAGTCCAGAGTGATAATAAACGACAATTAAAGTTTTGACCTCCAAAAAAGTTGGTTTTTGAGGTCTGGTAAGGCTGAACAAGACGTACAACCTGACACGTTCTCCTTCAAAGATGCCATCAGAGTATGCATGGGTATTTTATTCAAAGGGTAGTTACTGAAATAATCTTGAAAAGATGAACAACAAAGTGATATATCTTTGACATTATTTTTCTCTGGATACTGATTGCACGGCGATATAGCACACACGTCTTGGTACCGCAGAACCACAAACCTTACCTGTCCGTGAAGTTAGCCACAAACTGCAGTTGTTTGTGAAAATTGTTTAAACCTTCACTTCCAGAAGCATCTAGGATAAAGACAATGTCGGCCGTCTTATTGTCACAGTTTTCTGAAAATCCACAAAAAGAAGGAGAAAAAATTGTGTTCAGTTACATATATACGTCATCATTACATTTTCC
This sequence comes from Tridacna gigas, assembly GCA_945859785.2. Taxonomy (NCBI): domain Eukaryota; kingdom Metazoa; phylum Mollusca; class Bivalvia; order Cardiida; family Cardiidae; genus Tridacna; species Tridacna gigas. The sequence continues at coordinate 39,140,626 of OX244029.2, forward strand.
CTTCCCAACAACAATAAAATGTATGATAAAATGGATGTAAATGAGGTCATGATATTTTGTGTGTAGCACCATCTAGTGTTCCTCAAACAACCTTGTTCTGACCAGATTTATATCCCGCAGGTCAAAAATTTCCGCACCCGGGTCTCATTTAGTCCGAAACCACATGGCTTCAGGTTATGAAGTTCCTTATGCATCATTATCTTGTAGGACTCAAATAAGCTTTTTTACAATTGCAAACTATGTTCTTTGGACCTAGGATGGCAAATCCCTGGCGGTCAGAAGTTTTACACTCAACCCCTACTCTGTGAGGTGGAATAGGCGACAGCTTTGAAATTTTTTATGTAGCATCAGTTGTGTGTCCCAAATTGAAATTATTCAACTTTTGCTACTCGTTTTCAAAATAATGTGATATTTCTGATCAAGTCAGGTGACCTATGTGCCACAATAGTCCTCGTTATTACATAGGTATAAATGTATGCTGTATTCGTTGGGAAATACGTATGATAAACTCTAACTACATGTACATACCTATCTTTTCTGATACACCTGAAATTTGAAAAGTAATAATATCTTTGCACTGCATCAAGTTAACGTGGGATCTACTTCATCTGATCAAAGTAATTGGCTACTTATTTCTACTATCCAAATCGCTGGACCCTAGCCCACACAAAAAGAGTAAACAAAAAAAGTCCAGTAACTTGACTATTAAAACCAAGAATTGTGTACTTAACAAATGAAAAGTTCCATTTTTTTCCTGCAGGACACAGCCGAACTTATTGTGGGACGGACTGGAAAATGACGAACAAAACGGAAAATGTAAAATCCTTCGTTTCATTCACTGACTTACAGGCTGTATTGAACAAATCGCTTACGTTTGCAAATGACGCCAATAGAAAAATTAAATGGTTTGCGGTATTTTTTTTTTTTTTATTTTTTTTTTATTTAAAGCATCTTCCTTATGGGGAAAGGCACAAGATCATGAGTAACGTGCACTAGCTTGGGATACCCAACTATCCGCTAGACACACAGCAGTTTACGTAACTTTCACTGAGATCAAGCCTCAAATTGCATTGTTGGAAATGCTAGTACTGCAACAAGGCTAGATTAAAGTCTTTAACTCTGAATCGCTCTCCTTGACGACCGCGATAGAGATATTTCAGAAAAACCTTGAACAGAACACACGGACGACTATTGTTGATATCATACGTAACGTGCTTCATTCTGGGGTGGGGGTATACCTATTCAAACCCTATGCAAGAACAATGTTTGTTTTTAACGGATAAACAAGCACCAAACCAAATAACTGCAACGGCTAAATGTTCGCTTGGAAATTTGTCAATCATGCTATATATACATATACATTTATATATGATTCATATTCATGAGTGGTTTAATGCATCCACCAAACATATCAACCAGGTCAGCCTGCGCGAACTACGTCGAAACCGTTTGTCATTGGTTAGTTTTCTGCAAGTCAAGGGCCATGCTGCTTAATGATTCAGCCAGTTCTTAGACAGGATGGATCGATTTTATATGACGGTTTGCTTGGTATAATGCATCAAGAACATGCATTCAATTTCCTTTTTCCTATATATACATGAGCCACGCCCTGGCAAAAGGGGGCTTAATGCATCTCCGTCATGCATGATACCAAGCAAGTCATCACAGTATTAATACATGTACTGTACATCCCTAAAATCTGTCTTGTATAACAACTTACTGAATCACAAGGTATACTGGTCCTTCGACATGCAGAAAACTTACCAAAAGCGAAAAGTTTCCGCCCAGGTCAACTTGCGCGGACTGCGCAGGCTAACCTGGATCGATAATTTTTGCAAACGCATTAAGCGTCCTTTTCAAGGCTCATATAAATTGTTTCGTTACATAAACCGTTCAGTAATTTCGAGCTAAATCTACAACAGAACTGTTCTTTTTGTGTACGACAGTTAATAAGAAGTAACGCATAACAAGCTGTAATAAAAGCTTACAAGCTACTGTTTGAACTTCCCCAGCGATGGACTGTAGTGAATCAAATGATGGTACTGTAAACGCATGGTCTTTGTCGCTAGCGATGGTTTCAATCTCCGTCCGAGAAATTCCAGAACCTATACCTATGGCAACGATCTGGTATTGCGAAAAATGAAGTTTTGGTAAAAATGTCAATCAAAACATTCATATATGCTGGTATGCTGTATGTATTTGAATCAGTGAGAATTATACAGAGAAGACTGTTTAACAGTTTTTTTTCATTGTCATCAAAATGACCCAGGTAAGCCAAGATTTGTATTTGTTACAACCCTTGAAAGGTATTCTCATTCTGAATTCCATGACTAGACATTTGATTGGCCCAGACAGACCCTCATGGCCAATCACGTCGTTCGATTTAGAATGAAGAACTGGAACTGGATTCAGAAAAGCCTGCGACATTTGAACACTGCTTGATTAAGTACTGTCTTTTGTACCAGCTAACTACATATCAAAATCTACGACAACTCGTATAAAACAGCATAATAATAAAAAGCAAATAAACTAAATGTTGTAATAGTACAGACAGCCGAGTCCCAGTAGCTAGGCGGTAACGCTAGTCAACTAAAAGCTACGAGTTCAAGTGTCGGTTTTGCTGAAACTATTTCTGAGGAATTATGAAAGCATTTCCGACGGGATCCATTTGTTTTTTTTCCGTCTTGAACATCACACTATCGATCCTTTTATGGAAAGCAGCCAGTCTATTGGGAAGGGTGTTTTGCGTAGAACTCGTTAAAGGAGCTCCAGGGATGCATACATAGGTGCAGTAGTTACCGTGGTAGAGCTCAAGTATTTTTAAAAATGGTGTTTCGTACAAATCAAAAATACAAAATTGCGACATCTATCGAGAAACATCATGACAGTGGGAGGAATTTGAAAAATACGACTAGATTTAACTTTTAATGACACACCGTCACGTCAGTAAACTTTAGAATGTTTGCTTCTTTAGCTGTCTCCGTTGGTACAGTTGACTGCCCGTCTGTCATAACCACCAGTATATTGGGCACACCGTATCTCGCCCCGTGCTGGGACTTGAAACTGTTTTCACGAATATATCTCAAGGCATCATTTGTGTAGGTATTACCTGCAAAATGTAAAGGCTGGCATCATTTGTGTACATGTACATGTACATAAACAACTTTTGAATAATTATTCAAAATGTTCTCTTCTATAATTCATTGAATGAAGTCTTTAGAATTCTGTTTTTCAATTATATCATGGGTCTCAATTCAGTGATTTTTTCCGGCGATATATTGACTGGAACAGCTAAGCGACAGTTTAAAGTAAACTCCCGGGAAAATTCTTGGGGTTAGCGGAGCTAGTTGCACGTAGAACAAATCCAGACTGCAAAGACCGCGATTTTTTCACGTTTTAAACTGTTCTTTTTCGCAAGCATTTATTCATTTCCCCAAACGCGTTTCGCATACATTTTAATAAGCGTTTTCCCATTTAATAAAATTTTCCTAGCAGACTTTTAAACATCATTGTGAAATGAGGACTATGAACATGGTTAAACGTTTAACGCATAAATTAATTTGAAAACAGTTTTGCTTGAGAAAACAATGCTCATTTTCCAAAGTCATCTGCTTCCAAGTGGAAAGTTCATTTGCGGATGCTAATGTCTAAATGCTACCTACCACCCCTAAACGGCACAGCTGAAACTGCAGCGAGTAATGACTGTGTATCCTGGTGTGTGTTCAGATAGAATTCGTTGTGAGGACTTGAGGAAAACGTCACGATACCAACTTGGACATGATCTTGACCTGCAAAAAAGACATTATGATGACGATCAGGATGAAGACAATGACTAACGACATCTTCGACGATGATTATAATGCCGATTAATCTTATATATGACATTGTATGACAATCATAAAGTAACGTGTACCAGGCGATATCGTATTTGACCACCAGCTGCTTTTTTAAGCCTTGCATTTGTTGCGAGTGTTGCTCATTAAGCAGTAAGTGAAGTATAACAGTGGCGCAATGATACAAATTTGCTGAAATCGGGAGGTCAAAGTAGTGCCATCAAGGTCTTACTTTAATATTTTGTTATAAAAGGCCAGGAGATAAACTTATGAATAAAATAACCACAACCTAAATTTTTGACTGTAAAATGATCTTGGTCGGACAGTGGCGCATTAATGTTACGTCGTTATTGTTCGCAGGCAGGATTGTGCTAAATAAAGCTGTAAAACTAAAGCTTTAATCATTGGCTATACCAAACGTAAGTTGAAAACACGTGCTGTCTATCAATTGTTGTAATAGTTCCTTATATATCGACGGAAAAAAGTAAAGTCAGTAAACAAGAGTCGCATTTCTATCCGGTTTATGAGGAAACTGGCCGCGCATGCCACACGAAAGCAGTCCCTGCTGTCTGCCCAAGCCGAACACTGTTGAAACATGTGAAGGACATCAATAAGTGAGCCGTCACCATGGCACCGTATTCACTAACCGTTTTAGGAACATTATTAGTCTTATTCTCAAGAATTTTCCAAATTTGAAAGTAGCACAATTTCAAACTGGCTAAACTAAATGGTGTAGAATATGGGTGAATACCGACCCTGGCATGATAAGGATACTATTAAGCGCCGCGACACACTATTTACCCGTCAAAACGACCAACTGTTCACCCTTCGAAATTCAAAGCATCTGCAGACGATTATTAAAAAAATGATACAAATGGACCGAAGATCTCTGACTGGATAGTAAATACTGTAGGACAAGGAGAAAGGAGCGATTGTTTATCAAAAGGTTACCAAAGAGACAAACAAGTGGGAATCACAGTACCTATTTCGAATCTGTTTACAAAATCCTTGACAAAATTTAGCTGTTTTTGAAAATTGGCATCGCCCTCGCTTGATGAGCAGTCTAACAGGAAAACGACATCAGCTTTGCTTTTGAAACAGTCTAATGAAAAGAAAAAAGAAAACATGATAAGGTGGGACGTAATATCCTTGTGTGGAGAGAGAGAGAGAGAGAGAGAGAGAGAGCATGTTATCTTTGCTCAGACTTTTTAAAACATCTGAGAATCATTCTCTCGAGGTCTTTTGCCTACAGAGTAAAATAGTGTAGCAACAGGTCTAAATGTTTGTATGAGTTCTTAAAATTTAGATTGCACTGCTTTCTATGAAATACATTCATTTTGCAATTATTTGCCACTAGATAGTAAAACATCAAACCGATGTAAGTACAGAAATTCTTTATTCGTATTTACAATCAAAACTAAGAATTGCTCCAGAACTAAATTCCAAATCTAGTCATCTGATTGGCTGAGACATTTTGCTTCAAAATATCTTGGTGATACCCCTTTGACTTCCGGATAACTCTATATCAGACGAAAAAAAAAATATGGACTTGCCCATATTAGAAGCATTTATTGGCCAAAAATTAGAAGTGGATCAAATGTTACAATTTTTTTCTTAAAAGCGTAGACGACTGTCATTAAAAAAAACAAAAAAACAAAAAAAAAAAACTGAGAATGATAGTCACAAAGTTTTTTTTCCTTTTCCCAGAATATTTTCAACAGCTTTATCCCACGACGTGTCAAAATATGCGATTTGTTTGGTTAAGGGTTCGACAAAGTAAAAGTATCACTTTAAATACAAATGCTCGTACCTGTATTGTTCGGCGCTTGAGTATGTGCTGAAAATAAGCTAAAACACGTTAGTATACGGCAGAAAATAATGTTATGATACTTTGCCTTTTTCATTAGGATGAAAATGTGAAGGAAATTTTACTTTTTATTCTTTTTACAACTTTGCTGTTCCTGCCTGATAGATAGATTGATAGATAGATAGTGGACAGACAGAGAGACAGACCGACCGAGCGACCGACAGACAGTAACAGAAAGGTAGATTGGTATGTAAGTAGGTAGGGAGGTAGGTTATTACACAGAGAGAGAGAGAGAGAGAGAGAGATATGGCCATTATTTCACTTAAACGCAGAAGCAATGATTTGAAAAGCGTCTGAAGTAAACAATGAAGTAAATGCATTAACTGAACTCTCAATAATATACGGACTAACAAGTATTCAGCTATACTGCAATGCTACAGAAAAAAAAAAAACATACACTTAGCATAGACAAACAAATCATGCTGACAAATAACTGTTCAGTGAGACATTTATTTTGACCGAGTAACTAATGAAACAGAGCTATCATGTATAAGGTCAGCTGTTTCCGCACAAATTGATTTGATTCGTCAGTTTCTTGGAGATAGATAAGTTTTCTCTGTAACAATCAAACAACGCGGGATGCAAAAAGAAATTCAATCGCGTATGATAAAATGGCATGTTCATTGTAGCTAAAGTTCATTTATAGATAGGTGTACAAATTGGAATGGAGGATCAGTGCTCAACACTGTTCATTGTGCACGTGTTTTACACATGCACAATGTTTTACACACTGCTGCTCTTTACAGAAAAAAATTTGTCTATCAGATTTTTTTTTTCATGTTTAAAAATGAAAATGTTTTGACAGCCAAATATTTAAACATTTGCAGAAGTTCAGAATCTTTTATGATTTGCAATTCTTAATTAACAGGCACTGCGTTTTCATAATAAACATAATTGGTAATACTTGTTGTAAACACGAGTAGTAGTGCTTGTTGTATGTCAATACTATAGTTGGTCTGTATCTTAATCGGCCCTTGGGGAATTTGAAAGTACAGTTAGCTTCATTAGTGCTCGACCAGTCAACTTCCCGGAAACAGCTGACTACATATGGATACTACTGAAGATGGCAGCTCTTTCTCAAAAGCTACTTTTTTTTAACCTGTTTATGTGATGTATTATCTACCTTAACATGGCCTACTGATAGCTGTTTATCTGATACATTTGGGCTACTTCTTATTCAAAAAGCGCAGATAAAAATACCCACATTTCACACTACATGTTCATACCTCAGCAACAATGCTTATGGTATACGTATACGTGGCTTTTATTTGTTTTTGTCTATATTGTGTTTAACATGTAACAAGAATACAAGAAATGTAATTAAGAATCGTAAGCTTAGAGAATAGACGCAAATCTCGATTGCTGTGGATCACAGATTTTATTGATGTAGTCTGGTACTAGATCAAGCATTTCTTTCCAATTTGTTAATTATGCTTGTACTTCGGCCACACTCACAAGAGTATAGTTCCCTATTCCATTGTGCAAATCGCGAACTAAAAACAACAATATTCGTTCCAGCAAGGTTATGATCTTGTAAAACAAATAACACTGTACATCTGAGGGTTTAATAAAGTATTTTTCATCAAGAATATTAACTGAGAGCACACTGCTAGTTGTTTGACTGTTTGGAAAATGAACGCAAGGCGCAACATTAAAAAAATAAGACTTTTTTTTTTTTCATGCTTCTTATGCCCATATGGTACACTTCTCACCCCAAGTATGAGTGGTGGACAATATTTCACAAATCATGATGCACTGTGCACAATTTCAAGAGCTTTTCATGCAGCTCCCTTGACAAAAGATGTAGGTTTCTAATGAACCGTACTTATTTCCATTAAGTCCAATACAGACACTGAGATTCGATATTTCCCAGGATAAGAAGTCCAAGGTTGAGGAAATCAGTCTTCCATTTTGTCTTCCGACATTGCCAGAGCTTGAAACAATTATTATTGGTGTGACATCTTAATGTTGAACTAGGCAAATGTTACTCGGGCAGTAATTGTGTGGTTCTGCAAGAGATTCCAACCAGGCTCACACGCACGAACTGGAGTACTAGCATAACTGTGGTCGTATGGAGGGATACAGTACTGTCTTCTGATTGATCTTCTTCGCCATTCGTCAAGGAAACACCTGTCTCAGTGTCCATCATTCGAATTCGTTACAGCTTGTTAGCTTGTTATTCTGTGGGTCTTGACAGCAAGCCGATCCAGTCAGCATTTATGAAGGAAGAAAAGGATCTATGAGTCAGCTTCGACAGTGACTTGACTCTTCTACTATGTATCGCTGAAAAAAACGTGCATAGAATGGACATTAGAAATAAAGGACGTCACACTTGTTGCTACAAATGCAAACGTTATTACTGCAATGAGAACTAGCCAAACGTTAATTTCCACTGAGAACAGAAATATCCGGTACAAACATCAAACAAACATTGTGTTGAAATAATGAATCAATAGAACATTTTTAAACGTAATAATACGTAAAACATAGGAAATAATGATCTAATTGAATATTCGATAATTAATGATAATTACAATTCCACAAAGAAATGCATTAATTATCGATCAAAATGACAAAAGGATGGTGTTCAATCAGATTACACTTTTGAAATGAAAATCATAAAATGAATTAGTCTATTCACATAGAAACTCAAATTACGATCTCCTTACATAGGAAATGCTAAGTAAATCATGATCATTATAATAAGAATATACTCCTCTGATTTGTCTTTTAGATATATGGATGTATATTTTCAAAAAAATTTTGCGTGTTGACAAGTTAAGTTTTACGTATTGCAATTTGAAAATGAGTACCGTTCTTACATTTTTCAGAGAGAAACTCTGGAAAAACTGGGATGATGTACGCTATATGAAACAAGTTTTAAAGCCAATGAAGTTTTGGCATCCTAGTTTCAAAAGAAAATTGACAGTATTGAGAATCTTTTTCTTCCTTTGTATATCTAGTATAGAACAACACACACAAAAAAAGAAAAAAAAACCACTGATGGGAAGAAAACTACTTCCAGTTATCCAGGTATGTCTTTGAACGAAATATACTTCCAGTTTTCCAGGTATGTCTTTGAACGAAGTATACTTCCAGTTTTCCAGTTTTCCAGGTATGTCTTTGGACGAGTATCCATAAACAGCATTTCCATATGAACAACGTATGATAAGTCAACAAGTTTTCTTTGAGCGAAAACTTGTTCAACAGCTTTCGCAGATATGGGCAGTGAGCTTAGTGAAGGCTATACGTAATGTTAGTCATCTACTGGAACCACTGGTGTTGGGTCATGAGGTCATTTTGTATAGATATACATAATGGCTCGTCAACCTTCTGTTCTGGTCTTGTTCAAGAATCGCGTAAAATTAGATGCGTATGCTCTGAATTAACGCGACACAAAACTGTATTTTTTTATTTATTATTTCAGAGCCAAATAAGTAGACTGGACTTCTCTCGAAGGTTGATACAATCCACTGAAAGATTTAAACCTTATAGACTGGTCTTGACAAACTGACAGTATAAATCAAATATCAAACTACACGTTCTGTGCTGTCTGTTTTCTATGGCATCTGTGAAAGACCATGTTTTCACCTTTGGCATTGAAGGGGTTAAGCTACATAATTCTATTAACAATTACTTAGTAGAAGCTTTATCAACATCATGTCCCTTTACGTGAATGTCGTGTCCCTTTACGTGAAGTAGGATTTATAGAAACTTTTGATAACACTATTGAAAATCAGTCAGGCGACCTATAAAGAGTTTCCTCTTATTTAAAAAAATAGAACCGAATACATACACAGTGAAAATGCAAGGTTTCACGTATTTATGCGTATTTTATTATTATTCAATTTATGAAGGCTTTTTTCTGTTTGAAATCAAAGAGAAGATACCGCCTCACTGATGCACAAGCTGGACACATTTCATGAAACGCGCCGTATATTGTTAAAAGAACTACAAAGCGTGATTTGAGGGTTGGTTAAAACTTGGCCGTTTGTGGCCCTTTTTTTTTTGGATTATTTTATGAGAGAGAGAGAGAGAGAGAGAGATGATGTCTCGTTTTTTTTCTTTTTTTTAAATAAGAAATGCAGAAAAAGGAAATGTAAAATAAATACTCAGGACTTACTTGTAATTACAACCGGTGCTGGAGTCGTGGCTGTTTGATGAGCAAATAAACAAATAAGTAAATGAACAGATGAATGAATCAATCAATCAATCAAAATCAATCAAAAGTCCTCTGTCAAGCACTTAAGGGACACTAAAAATGCACTTGCTGAAGAAAAGTGCTTGCTTAACGCATATACTTTTTAACATAAATGCCCACTCTGAGAATACAACATGCGCTTACTTGCTCTGTGTGTGTGTGTGTGTGTGTGTGTGTGTGTCTTAACTTGAAATTTACAATTCTTTTCATGTGCTTAATTTCTGGGTTGAAATGGCGCAAAAAGTTTACCACAAAAAGTAACATAGAAAAAAAGTATCACTCTCCAAAATCGTGACCCGGTAGGTCAAGGCGTGAATGTCTCCTATTCGAGGTTTCTTGAGTTTAAATTCCTATTGGTCATTTCATTTCTTTGGATTGGTGAACGTCATTGGAACAGGATTCACCTCCTCTATCATCTATATACATTGTTTCGACGATGTTTTTTTTTTTGTAAGCAGCAACAGACTTTAAAAATCTTGGTCTTTACAGGTAAAGGAACGCCAAGAATGCAGGGACATATGCGCTATAAGTAAAATACTGTAGGCCAAAAGGTAAAACAAGCAAACGAGCAAATCCTCGTTAAGAAGTGGAAATTAAATCTCCACACTGCCAAACAAATGAAGTTCAAATTTACAGCGTAAAGAAAAAGTCAAATTATCAAATACGTTTAGTAATTTTTACAAGCTAAAACCTCTCCGCAACGTACAGTGTAGATTCAAGATCTCTTCAGTATTCTTTTAGATTTATACTGCCCGCAAAATTGCATTGAGTCTCGCAAACAGCCTTAGTTATAGCTTAATGAATAAAATTCAGATAATCAGTTATGAAGTATATCGTGTAATGTTGTCACAAGTAAAAATACATGTATAGCAGAAAATTCCTTACCTTCAGTTACACCTGAAACACAGGTAGATCTTTATTCATAAAATTAGCATGTAAAATGCTCATTTTTTCATGTTTCTCTAGAGTATCAACGGCGCGTGGCCCATGTGCGAATACATGTGTAAGCACTAAATGACAAACAGAGTGGCGTACAAGAAGGCAAACTGTATATACCGAACAAAGGTATCAGTGCAGAACTTTAAAATATCATTTCACTATATAAAGGCGGTTATTAAGATTGTTATGATTTTACCAAGTTTCGGGGATGTTTTATCAATAAAATTACATGCATTAGGACAACAGTTTGAAAATTATCAAGCATAAGAAAGAGCCATATAGAGAAAAATAATTTCAGTGGTATTTCGTTGAAGTGATACATAGCATCCTATGTTATAATTTTAATTTCCCGCCAGAATTTTGCGTCTTTTATGTGAGATCGTATTCAAATTGGTATGATGACATCATATCTTTTGTCAAAATAAAATACACGGAGTTCCCGATTGCGAAACAAAAATTCCATTATTTTAGCAGCCAAAACTCCACCTATTTACTGATTGTAAACTTCAATTATCTTCATGGTCGCAGAAATAATGTTTGCGGTATTTTTTATCAGAGTTTTACATGACACTTTGATTCATCTAGCTATGTCCCTTTAAGTCCGACAATACCCCTCTTTTGTCTCCGGTTTTAATACAAGTTCCGGTTTAGACCTTGACGTAGACACTTATTTGGCTCTATCAGTATTGTTTCCATATTTGAGCCATCCTCTGTGAAAAGGGGGCTTAAATGCATCTCCGTGATGCATGATACCAGTCATGCCATCAAATAATTATGAATCAAAATAGACACTTTAAATAACTGACTTAATCATGGTCTTTCGACATAAAGAAACTTGACCAATAGCGAAAAGTTTCGGCCCAGGTCAGCCAGCGCGGACTGCGCAGGCTTACCTGGATCGATACTTTTCGTAGATGCATTAAGCCCTATTTTCACAGAGCATTGCTCATTTATATTTTTTTCCTATCAGAAGAAGAAGGAATAACTTCTTTTGACACAATCATTATAGCAGCCAACCATACTGTTATTACAAAAAAAAACCCAAAAACGAATCCAACATATTTAGAGACCAGTTTTTACTTCAAGTAAAGGGGACATATTTTGTCAGTGGAAGAAGATCTACGCGTAGAATTTCTAACTTCTGCGCAGTCTCATTTTGATCTACATTGTCCGCTATTCAACGTATGATCCCCTTAGCACGCTTAGAGTTAAAAGATGATTAATATTGACTATCAATACATACAGGCTGCAGACTGTACCTCTTGTCGAATACTTTGTAGAGCGTCAAAGGAGGGCACGGTAAATGCATGTTGGTTGTCTGTCGCAATGTGTCTGATTTCTGTTTGAGAAATACCAGACCCTATTCCAATTGATATCACCTGCAATGTCAGACTATGAGGTACAAGCCGCGTGTTCTTTAATACTGGTAAATCTCTCTCTCTCTCTATATATATATACTAAACCTATGTTGCTACAACATTTTCATTGCCGCCCCCTCCCACTTCATTCCATTCCTAATTGTAGGAAATTAGATTTGCTTTTTAAATCCCCAGACTTTGGACCTTCTGATCGGAACCAAATGATGTGGATACGTAGGTATGTGCTCTAAGCATTCTACTGTCAGAAAACTACCCAGCCTCGCTTTGTAATCATTATCATATACACACACATATACAGTCCTACATCTAATACAAGCATAAAACCGCTTCCAATATTGACCTACTGTCTCGTCAGTATATAGGATCAATTAACTACTCGTAAGATACTATTACAATTAAATAGCCAACTGGGGTAATTGACTGATTTTCCCTGTATGCTGCATCAAGTTATTCCATAAACATGTTATGACATGACTGAGACAGAAAGCTCATGTCTATTCCTCCATAATTATTATCATTGCTAGATAATACACAGAAATCCGCTTTCAGAATGTCGAGTCCTTTGATTCTTCTACCTCAATGGACTAAAGGAGCGACTGTTCAACCCCATGACATAGACTCGAGCTTTGTGAGTTTGGGCATACGTTGCTATAAACACGTTCGTATGAGTGATTTGTAACGTGCCTATTTACTGAAAGAAAGCACCATTATAGCTTTGTTAGGATACCTATTAAAAATTTAGTAACCTAGATGTTGCATTAACATGTGAGCCCTGCTCTGGCAAAAGGGGGCTTAATGCATCTCTGTGATCTTTGATACCGAGCAAGTCATCATATAATTTCTTTTACAACCGACTGAATCATGAGGTACCCTGGTCCATTGACATGCAGAAATTTTACCACAAGCAAAAGGTGCGCGGACTGCACAGGCTGATCTGAATCGATAATTTTTGCAGATGCATTAAGCCCCCTTTTAACAGAGCATGGCTCATGTATTTGAATCTTATTTCTTGACTAAAAGTATTTGTTTGGTTTATTCAGGACTTCGAATGTTAATTAATGGAGCGTAATGTAATCAATGTGCTGAGGTAACCGATGAGCATTATGTAATATAAACTTTGATACTTGTGCCGGTCCATACAAAATGAGATAATTGCTGATGATCATCGATGATAATAAACTAACCTTGATATCAGTGGTACGCAAAAGCTTGCCCTCGTCCTCTGTTTTATAAGGGTTTGTGGACTGCCCGTCCGTCATAACGACCATAATTTTTGGAACACCTGGTCTTCCACCATTCTGGGGTAGGAAACTATTCTGCCGGGCAAAGCCCAGGGCTGCATGGGTATATGTGTCACCTGCGCATATTGGAAATTAGTAAAAGATTGTTTGCTTAAATACATTTTGACCGATCAAAAACCGTTACAAATTTTACGGTGGACAAACACCTATATAGTTCAGTGGTCAATCCCACAGTTAGACAAAAATGTATGTACAGTGGCCTTTTTTCTGTATTAGGGGACACAAATAGAGCTAGTTTTGGTAGAGTGTTGCCTACGAACCTAGAGGTCCTTGTGTTCGTTATCCGCCCGGGAATGTATTTTTCAGAGCTATTATTTGAAAGTATAGACAATTTTACTACACTAATATCATTTCACAGGTATTGTAACGATCTTGGTTGCTGAGGCATTGATATATTCTGCAACACTGGACCCACACAGTGGCGAGTGAATCATTCAGTATGTCAGCTATAAGTAAATACATTTCTGTGTTAAGTATTCATTTCTTGATACCTTGCCACAGTTACAGGCATACTCAATATAGAACACTTCACCAGTACAACAGCATATGTAGAAATGTGAAAATCTCAAGTTTCACTGGAACTAAAGATTGGAATGTATGGCTATTAGATTTGAGACTATAGCTTACAGAAGCAGATGGAATGAGGATAACCAGCTTGATCAACTTTTACCAAGAATGTGGGTCAGGCTGGCCAGTTTGTCATTACCCAGCTTCCCAAGCTCGTTCTGAACTACTGTCAGGAACTAATTAGAGAGATGAATATCCGATACTGAAAAATAGAGACAGCAAGAGCAATTGCAACTAAATTCAGCAGAAGAACACAAAGGTTGTGGAAGACAGCTGAAGAGTCTGTTGTTGATTTGAAAAGGTTTTACGACAGAGCTCACGGCTACAAGGACCGTAGAAAAAGAGAGGAAGATTTAGTGGGGAAAAAAAAAAAAAAAAAACATCAAAAGCACTAGAAGAGCTTCAGATGCAAAACAAGACAGTTTAAGCAATATCTCACCGGACAGCGAGGATGATCTAGCCACTGAAGAACCCGAAGTAAATAACATGGTTATCACCAATACCAAATCTTTGACAGTATCTAGTACCAGCAGCTTTGATTGGCCAGTTAACAGGAAGAATAATTAAACATTAGCCAGTGAATATGAAGAATAATTAAACTTAAGCAGAAACGCGCAAAACTAAAGGGTGGCAAAACTTTCCAGCCAAGGAATCAGAATGTGCTTGAAATCATACATTATAATTACCTGCAGCCGGTACATAAAACCAAACGGGTGTCCAAAAGTGCAAAGAACCTTTATAAATAGGCAGAAATATATGCCAAAACCAGACCTGGCTAACCAGATGACAAACAAAGCTCCTGAGCAAATGACTGGACATAAGAAATCGCAACATTTAAACAAGGGTGGACTTCCTATCACGGCCAAAAAGAGGTCTTTAACGACAATGATGACCAACAAAAGTTTTCATCTTTAGAGCATGAACTTAAGCTGGAAAGACCGTTTCAAGCTAATGACGGTTTTTATATAGTAGGTGAAATTGAAAGCATACCAATAACTTTTACTGCCGACACTGGTGCCTCAAAGATAGTTGTATCATAGAAAATCTATGATAAACTACTCTCAAGGCCAGATCACAAAAAGTAGCTTGCCTGACTGGAGCGACTACATGAATATTTTAGAAAGGGACGGTTTAAAATGAAACTAGACACTTTAAGCCTTGAAAAGGAAATAATCGGAGCAGATATTGAAGACGATTGTCTCCTCGGGATCGATATTCTACAGAATACTAACAAGGGTCCAGCAGATTTAACTTTCAGCAAAGGGGTGATAGTATTGAATGAGGTGAAAATACAAGTCAGTCAAATATGTATGGATATAACCCGTACGTTTAGGGAGGCAGATACATATGTCATCATAGGCTCCTTAGAGCATATAAGTGATGATAGGATAGAAAGTGACGACTATGATCAAGGTGAGGTGTACCTGCAAGAGCAATCAGTTGACTTTCAGGATCTTTATAAACTCTGCATGGCACACCAACTGGAAATTTTGACAACCATTGCTACAAACAAGGCAGGTGTAATTAATCCTTTAACAACTCCTGTAACAATCCATCAGTATGCGGTAATATGCACATCAGAGAAAACTGAAGAACAGTTAGCATTTATCTCCGAATGTGAGAGCAAAAGTGAATATGCAAACAGCTGCAGTGTGAAGCGTAGTCAGATGGAAAGAGAAACAAAGGTCCCACGAAAAATTACAAATACGCCTTCATACTTGACAAGGTGTCCCAACACCTAACAAAACTCTTACAAGAATCTTCACGTAATTTAAGCTCTAGAGAGTGCCAGAGGCTGACCGAAACGCTCATAGGCCATGAGAATATCTCTTCAAAGGATGAATTGGATTTGGGTCTCACTCATTTGGCTGAGCATGCCATTGAAATTGGGGCATCAAAACGAATCAAGCAGCCAGCAAGGTGAGTGCCCCTAGCTTTCGCTGAGGAAGCAAAACAAGCTAGAGAAGATCTTAGGGGCAAAGGGCGTCACCCGGTTAAGTACTTCCTCCTGGGCTTCACCAATAGTTTTAGTAAGGAAGACGAATGGACCAATACGCATTTGCGTTGACTACAGAAATGTTAATGAAAATGGTGAAGCCTGACGGTTTTCCAATGCCAAGAATTCAAGATTGCTTAGATGTTGTGTCTGGTGCAGCATTATTCAGCACTTTGAATCTAACAAGTAGTTACTACCTGATCCCCCAGAAGAAGGAGGACAGACCGAAAAGTGTTTCTGTGTGCAAATATAGGCTATTAGAGCTTACAGGGCTGCCACTTGGTTTAAACGATGCAGGAAGTACTTCCACCAAACAAATGAGCAAGCCCTTCCAAGATTTTCAATGGGAGACTTGTCTAGTATGATCATATCATAGCATTTTGGTGTAATTTTGAGCAGCACATAAACAGACGAGAGCAGGTGTTTGAGAGCCTGAAGGATGCTAGGATCAAATTAAAACCAAATAAATCTGGACCTTTGCAACGAGAAGTGACATTCCTCGGCCATGTAGTCACAGGAGAAGGAGCAAAACCAAATCATTCGGAAATAAATTGGCCGAGTCGGGAATCGAACTAGCGACCTCCCATAGAAGGAGCATAACCAAATCATATGAATATTGCAAATGTGGTCGAATGGCCGAGGCCTCAAAATTCCAAATAAGTGAAACGGTTCGTATCGAGGGGTTCCTATTACTGCCGTTTTGTTCAAGTTTTTACCAAACGGGCAAAGCCATTACCGGAACTGACCAAGAACGATAAGCCTTAGGAACTTAATTTGAACTTTTGCATGGCGATAAAAAGGAACAGCATGACTTTCATAAACCATAAACTATCATGGCTGGTAACTTGGATTTCAAGAAAACCAAATGAAAGCTAACATAAACCTTTTATTGGTATAACCATAAGGGAGACATAAACATATATATTAAGTTGTGCGATATCTGTGCATCTGATGTAGGTCTTTTGGAAAAGTCTAGAGCACCAATGGGCAGTTTGAAGACAGGAGCTCCCTGGGATGTAGTTGCTATGGATTATCTCAATCCCCTCCTGATAACACCTCGAGTAAATAGGCTTATTTTGGTCCTAACAGATAATTTTTCTAAGTATGTGGAAGTAATTTCACTTCCAGATCTAACGGCCGAAACATGCGCCACAAAGGTATTAAAAGAATCTTTTAGCAGGATGGGACTGTCCTCTCTCATTTCACAGTGACCAGGGTAGAACTTTGAAATGTAACGGTCATACAGAGAGATTCAATCGGACTCTAATAAGGATAGACAACTCCTACCCGAAGAAAGAGCAAAATAATTGGGATTTACTCCTTGGTCCTAACAGATAATTTTTCTAAGTATGTGGAAGTAATTTCACTTCCAGATCTAACAGCCGAAACATGCGCCACAAAGGTATTAAAAGAATCTTTTAGCAGGATGGGACTGTCCTCTCTCATTTCACAGTGACCAGGGTAGAACTTTGAAATGTAACGGTCATACAGAGAGATTCAATCGGACTCTAATAAGGATAGACAACTCCTACCCGAAGAAAGAGCAAAATAATTGGGATTTACTCCTTGGATGGATAGCTGGAGCCTACTGTAGTTCGCTCAGTGAAATCACAAAACCTAACTTTTTGGCACTGGGTCGGGAGATAAGACACACCTCTCATTGATTTTTGGGAGTACAACTGCGGACCAGCAGACCATAAGATCCTATGGTGGATACGTAGATTCCCTAAGAGCTAGGATGCAGAATGCCCATGAAGTTGCAAGACTTTACATTGGTGAAGCTGCTAAACAAAGCATAGTAATTGACGACAATAAGCGTTCAGTAAATACTTTAAAAGCCGGCGATGTTTTGTGGCGCCTAATTGAAAGTTGGTATTGCACCTAATCTGTAAATACTGCCATAAAGGCCCATACCTCATCAGTTCCAACCATTCTATGACACAATTTGCCATTATACAGAGCTCTTTTCTACTTCACTCTATGCATGTGTAGGTCGCTTATCAAGGATCAGCTGATGAGGTATGTTGCACAATATAAAGAGCACGCGAAGTTGGCCGCGGATATTGGGTATTCTAGACCATAGTCGATTTGGGGTGGAAAACCAGATTCACAACAACATACAAGAAAATTTGGACTTTATGACAGTAGGAACAAATGTACAACCGAAGCAAGATACGGATCCACATCAACAGTCTCCGATTTCAACTTTGAATACGCAAGTTATCAGCATACCAGCATATCATCAAATCGTTTAAACAACTTCCACTGCAGTACAACACACTTCGACGTTTAAATCCCCATTTACAGAATTTGACCTACTTGGTGGACTTTTGCCCGATGAGTCTTTCTAATGTTTGGTCTACGGCGATGACGAGCCCATGTCAAAGAAAACCAATTATAGCAATAAACAAACTCCTTTGACACAGACTGAACCACAGAACATGACATCCTCGACTGATTCCAGTGGGACAAACACAGACCAAAATTGAAACCAGCCAGCTACCTATCAATTGACTTGCTCCTGAAAATGTCTAACCAAACTGTTGAAGCTATAGACAAAAACCAGCTTAGCACTTTGGTGTCCGAGGGCTCACTTTCTGTAATGGACGAAATATGTCCAGAATCAATCGAAGTCTGGAATGAACTGGCGAAAAGATAAAGATGGAGAGAGAATCTCAGAACAGAGGAGACGAAGACCCACCAAGAAAGTTTTAGTAACTGTAAATCTATTATACTTGAGGACAAGGAGAACATTCCCGCTCTTCAATCCAAAGTGAATCATTCGAACAAAAGGACATAGGATAATCATCAATTTACTGAGAAATTACTGATAACTCAATTCATCAGTTGGCATAATAGTATGTTTTTTTTTTTTGTTTTTTTTTCTTTCACATATCTTTTAATCTTAGGAGTGAAACTTTATCATGGTAAGGGGATTCGTGTTTGGCTATTTATGTAAATGTTCCTTCATCAAAAATGACAAGTTTCTGTTGTTCATTCGTGTCAAGAATTTAGACATAAGGTAAAATTAGTTGTGGACTTTTAAAACCGTAAACTGTAGTGTTGACATATTCATGTTCTGGTGAACCACGAAACCAATAGAATGATAGATGAAAAATGTGTATTGTGCTTTAGATAGTTATGTTTTGTTGCAGTTGTTTATTTGTAAGTCCTTGGGAAATATAGATAAAGTCTTGCAGTTGCAAATGTTTTCAGAAATACAATACACAGAGTTCAGCTAACGCGTCTTAGTAGTTTGTAACTAATTTGTAACCAGTTGATACAGAAGATATCCTAGTGACACCACTGAGACTAACGGTGATACAAATTGAGCTAAATGTTGATTTACAACAAGTCGGTTACTGCTTAATATTCGTTCTTGTTTTTTTACTTTTTGCTGAAGACCAAAAGTTGCAGAGACCTTTCAAATTTCAAATAGGTGCAGTTGTTGATGTGTTATATTAATTTGTGCCTATTCAGTACGGGAGGCGTTCTCGTGAACGTTACTAAGACCAATGATGATATACATGGATCCGTGGAAATCGATATTTGCCCAATCAGGTCATCGCATTTATTTGGCCCGATGTATAGCCTTGCTGTCTGCTATTTCGGCTCCCAAACAAGCGACCGTTAATGTTGGAAAAGTCCAATATTATGTGTGTTTACAACGCTTGAATTTAAGAAAAGTTTTTAAGATGTGCTTTATGAACGTGTACAGCATACATGAAATATATGCAGAGGCTACAAGTTTGCACATATGACTGACAATGGGACATGAGCAAAAAGTTTCGATCAATCAGGGATCATATATACACATGTGTATATATGATCCCTGGATCAATGCTATATTACGCGATGGATTAATTAATGTTAGTTCTTTTTCGTCTGAAATTCCTTGAAAGGGACATAAAATGTTTTGCAGTGGGAAACAAAGGCAAAATATATGAAATATTAATAAAAAGAAAGAACGTTAAGTAAAATATCTAACCTTGTTTAATTACCTCTGCACATCCAAAAAGAGGCACTTGTCATCAGTGTTTTAGTTTGACGTTAACATTCACCCTTGCGCGTGAAGAATGCTGAATGTGTAGATACAGATCAGAATACAAAACACATGCATTTTTAGCTCCACTGGCCGAAGGCCAGCGGGCTTATGTCATGGCCCGGTGTCCGTCGTGCGTCCGTCCGTCCGTCCGGTCGTCCGTCCGTCCGTGCGTTAACTTTTATTTCAAACATCTTCTTCTCTGAAACTACCCATCCGATTTTCACGAAACTTCACAGAAATGATCCTGACATGGTCCTCTTCAGAATTTCTTGAAAGAATTTGATTCCTTCAAAAACTCTGGTTTCCATGGCAACAAAACTGAAAAATATTGGAAATCTTTAAAAATCTTCTTGTCTGAAACCATAAGGCATAGGGCTACCAAATTTGGCATGTAGCTTTATGTAGTAGACCTCTATCAAGTTTCTTCAAATTATAGCCCTGGGGTCAAAATTGGCTCTGCCCCAGGGGTCACAAGTTTTACATAGGCTTATATAGAGAAAACTTTAAAAATCTTCTTGTCTGAAACCATAAGGCATAGGGCTACCAAATTTGGCATGTAGCTTTATGTAGTAGACCTCTATCATGTTTCTTGAAATTATAGCCCTGGGGTCAAAATTGGCTCTTCCCCAGGGGTCACAAGTTTTACATAGGCTTATATAGAGAAAACTTTAAAAATCTTCTTGTCTGAAACCATAAGGCATAGGGCTACCAAATTTGGCATGTAGCTTTATGTAGTAGACCTCTATCATGTTTCTTGAAATTATAGCCCTGGGGTCAAAATTGGCTCTTCCCCAGGGGTCACAAGTTTTATACATAGGCTTATATAGAGAAAACTTTAAATATCTTCTTGTCTGAAACCATAAGGCCTAGAGCTACCAAATTTGGCATTTAGCTTGATCTAGTTGGAGTCTACCAAAAGTGCCCAAAGTATAGTCCTGGGGTCAATTTGGCCTCATACTTGGAGGGGGGGGGGTTCACAAGATTTACATAAGCTTACATAGGGAAAACTTTTAAATCTTGGTGTACATAGCCATAAGGCTTAGGCTACCAAATTTTGCATATAATTATAGCATTATTTAGTGGACAGTTACAAAGAGGGCCCAAGTTACAGCTCTAGGATCAAGTTTGGCCCTGCACCAGGGATCACAAGTTTTACATGGGTTTATGGAGTGAAAAGTTCAGAAACCATCTTGTTACCAGCCATAAGGCCAAGAACTCCCACATTTGGCATGTTGTTCTTCTAATACAATATTCCCCATTTAGTCAGACTGTAGCCATGAGGTCAAAGTTTTATAAGGGCTTATATAGTGAAGACTTTTCTTCGTGGTTTATATTTATAAGCCAGTGGAGCGATACAGGTCCATCATGGCCCTCTTGTTTTGTTGGATTCAAATCATCTGCTACTTAAATAAAACACATTTACGTATATTCCTTACTGAAAGTACATGTAGATTTCAATTATGAAACAGACTAAGTTCTGTACTGTACAGTTTTGTAAGTTCGGCTCAAAAGGCAACTTGTATTAATTGAATCAACTTTTGAATTAGCCATATATAAGTGGATTAGCACATCTCCCTTTTCAGATGTCTGACTGCCGCTCTAATCCACTCGACCACCCGCTGTCTTCAGTATATCATAAAATAAAACAAACTACTGTCAATGATATTAACAAGAATGTTAAGTGACAGCACATTTTGCCCATTTTAAAATCATCAGGCAACCATTTTCCCTTAACTTGACATTGAAACTTTTCTTAGACTTACACCTCTCTGTTGAATGAGACAATCTATAAATTTTTTCAAAATGCTTGTAATTTACTGTGTAATTTATTATCGAATATGATGTTGAGACAACTTAACAAGCCTCACGAAAATATTAAGCATCTTTAGTTTTGTTATTCTTTGGCAAAACTGAGGTTTATGAGGTGTTTCATTCTTTCTCATTGAAGTTCAAACTTTGCTGGCAAAGCTAAATTACATTGTCAGTAGCCCCTGAAATTCACACTTTTTGTACACTTTTTGTACATATCCTTGTGTAAATTAGTTCAGGTATCCATAAATTTCTGACCGAGAATTCATCAACGACAGAAACATATGAAAAGGAATATTTTTTCGGAATTTAATCTAGAGAAACAGTCATGACAGCACGATTTAAGTAGCCTTTCTGCTAAACTGTATGTGTATTTACTGCGTTTATTTGGGAGCCCTTAGCGACGGTAACCAAGGAAGTCGGTTTATCTCATCGCCAGGGATCCATGTATTAATTAGAGATGGGACTAAATAGTCGGTTATTCGAATATTCTAAAACGGCCGAATGTTCGAATATGAATTTCATATTCAAGTATTTTTTTTTTTTTTTTTTTCTTTCTTTTCCTTTTATAATGCTTAATAAATTGTTTAAGGAAAACGTTTTCATTCAACCATATGATCCCGCGCTCTGTCACTCAAATTTGTTTCAGTCGATGAGTTGTTTACGTCATGTCAAGCTGTTTTTTAACATCTATTAAATTACAAAACGCCTTAGATTGGACTTTTACTTATCGTCCTCTAACTACCATTGTTCCATCTAATTCGATCGTATTTTACGCCGTTAGATTTGACGACGTAACTTTGTCAATAATGCACAATGCGAGCGTCTGTTGCTGTTGTTGTACATTAATTAACATCTCTTACATAAAGCAGTTGAATGTTTTATTGACCTTAAAATCAAAACCAAATATTTTTCCGCATGAGTTATTCATTTCGACTATATCATATTTAATTTTCATGGCGACTGAGAGGGTTAAACTGGCTATACTCAGCATACTTTGATCTCGCCCTTTTACTTCGATACTGGCAGAAAGAAAAGCTCTCACCAGAAGAAAAGTAAATTAAGTAGTGATATCTGACTGATTTCCCATTCACTGATGTCCGCTTTCTACACAGTTAACTAAACTAATAAAATTGTCCGTCGCGCATATTCAGTTTGATATTGTTTGATAAACTTGTGGCTAAAAATCTACCGGTATTCGGAGAATCAAATTTCGGACACCGAAACAAATAATGATTCGTAAATTTTATAAACGAATATTCAAATATATTCGAACACTTAAAACGCATGTACGAATACCAGTGTTTGTATTTATTCCAACCCCTAACATGAGTTGAACCAAATGAGTTTTTGCGCATTTATTGACTTGCTTCTTGTTATGTATCTATGCTGATTTATTTTTGTTGCTAACCGAGATTTGAAAACGTTTTTCATGTAAGTCCAAAACCTAGAGTTTTGTCAATGCGTTTTGAAATCTGTTACCGGTTTTAACTGTCTGGTACAAAGATGTTCTAGTGAATACCTCTCGAACCGATGGTGATATATGTTAAATTACATACCTATTCTTTAACTTGCTTTTTCATATGAATTTAACATTTTATTCTTGTCAATACTCTTTGTAGCATTTTATTACAGCATATTATTCGGTCAGTTGTTAGACTGTGGCAATGTATGTTGTATATGTCAAGTATAGTGTAAATCTGCAAAAGCATTCTACCAAGTGCACTTAGGTTGAGAAACAGAATTTGAGTGTTCAATTCAGTATGTTGCCATAGAATGTTGTGAGCAATTTCGTGTTGTAGATGTTGATGGGCTTATACGATGTGACTTTGCCGTTATCTGATCTTGTGAATTAAGAGAGAAAATTACATTGAATACCTGCGTTATTTGTACCAGTACAATTATTGTTCAATAAAATATGATTATGGTACTATAAATTGCTGGTTGTACCATTGTGAATATTTTTGAGAGCTACGGTATTAAACCTGACAACATCGTAAGCAGACCTTCTCAGTTTCTGCCGGTGGTTACTTGTATAGGAGAATGCTATTGGTTTACTGAGAATATATTAATAACTTTAGAATGCAGAACAGAAGATGGATATGTGAATTCTATATTGAACGTTGATCAGTGAAACTGGTTATCACTGTAGTAATGTAATATTTTTGTTAAATTTTCGTAAGTTATTATTGTCCCATCGTAAAGGTTACATTGATGTTAGCAGTTTGAGTTTAGATACTTACCTGCTTAGTATTGAGGTACATTGTATGTCAGATGGAACTTTGACAAATCAAAGGGGGGGGGGGGGGGCAATGTATTCTGCAACACTATTCTCCCACACATTGGCGAGTGAATTATTCAGTGTTTCAAAACTTGTAAAACATAAGTACTTACATTTCTGTATTAAGTATTCATTTCTTGATTGATTCCTTCTTCGATAGAAGCTTATAAATTTTCTTTTTCTTTAATCTGGCGCTTGTGTTTAAAATGATTTCTATGAAAGTTAGAAGCACAGTGTTAGCCATTTTGAATTGGGTCATAGCAATGCCTGGTGGGAATGTTGCTTGGAAACAAAGGAAGCTGTTGACGGGCATCTGTCGTCTGTACCATCATATATGAATATGAACAAATACCTTTCAAAGTCGTCGGAAGCGATATTTACCTGCTGACATTCCTTAATTTTTGTCCGCAAGTAATTTATTTGGTAGAAGGTTACTATTTATTACGCTGTTCATGTAGATAATCTATTTTTGCGATGTTCTCATTCATTTACTGCTGTCTTTATATTTGCATCGTGTGCACTTTGTTTGTGAGCATGTGTGGGCAAAAGAATTTGTGCGCGTGATGCACACATAAATTCTGCCGGGCTATCGGGCGGCGGCACGAAATTCCCACATCTATCCAAATCTTTCACAAATCTACCCAAATCTCTCCCAACTCTACCCAAATCTGTTCCAAATCTTACCCATCTATCCTAGATTGTACCTTTTTGAGTAACTGGTCATAGTTTATAAAAATATCGATTGTTTTAAACTTAACCCTGAAAGCGCCTTTTACAACTATGGTTGATTTTACGGCCAGCGTAGATAAGATCGGAGTGCACAAAACTTGCAGTCTGATCTTTTATGTACATTGTCCGCTTGCAGAGACATTCTGTACAACAGTAATCTTGAAACTACAATTATTTAGGTTTTATTTCTAGACTGAAAATATTCGCTGGGTTTATTCAGCGCTCTACGGGTTAAACCCTTGGGTTTCAGCTATATGCAAGATATTTCCTTCTGAGACAAACGAGATCAAATTGATGAATCGTTTTACTACGAAGAAGAAAATAGTCATCATGTGAAAACAATTTGTCAAATACTCTAACACTAGTAATACTGACGAATCTTTGGCCCAATGAAAATTGTGTAGGTTGATGGCCGCTCATAGCAATCGAACACAAAAAGTCTTGATCGCAAGACCGACGCTCTGAGTTACGACCAGACACCATCAAACTTTTCACCAGTTTTTTTTTTTCCAAACATAACATATAAGCTTTGATCGACGTGATATTTGTGAATAATCTCATCTCTACTTACATGCACCAAAATGATGTTAAAACTTCTAAAAATAAGAGGACCCTAAGAAACAGCAAAATAAATCACTTTACATCTTTTAATCAGACATTGGTTCGAAATTTATGTACTTTGGCCCATTTTGTAATAGTATTGTTTACATTAGGGGAGATTTTGGGAAGATTTTGGTAAATTTGGGAGAAACTTGGATATATTTTGGTAGATTTTGGAAGATTTGAGAATTTCGTGCCGCCCCAAGTGGGGGTACATGTATATAAGGAAGGCCCACGCTGGGTTCGTGGGCTTCATTCCATCCTAGACTCCACTCAGTTCAATTCAACTCTTGACTGACACCTTTTCTACGTAAACATCTTTAATGTTGTATTAGCAATAATTAAAGAATTTAACTTCTCATTACGTTTCACTTCAAGAAGACTTTTGCTTGCAGCATTTTAAACTAAGATTTTAGAGACAACTGAATTTTAATAAACATAGTTTAAGATTTTCTAAACGCTCTCTTTCGATTCATTTTGGATAACAACTCATCTGGTTTTCCCCCTGGAGTTCATTTTTAGTTTCCCTTTTCATCGTACCACTCTACCACGGGTCGAGATCAGCACGTGTCTAAATCAAACCCTCGACAACTGGAAAACTTTAAATGCAACTGCCCCTTTTCTGGTCTTGCTCAGCGTCTGCTGCAAATTTGGTTCAGGAAGTAAAGACTTGACCATAATCCTGTGAATTTTACGCAGCAGTAGACGGCCTATGACAGCATCGGGCGAAAAGTAGAACTTGCGTTTAAAATGCACGCTAGTATCTCAAAAATGCATTGCATTCATTTGTACTCACGGGTTATGTTCCTCAACTATGTAACAGGATCTTTAGAAACTAACCTCCGATAAATGGCACCCTTGAAATCGCTGACAGAAGTGACTGCTTGTCTCCATGTGCTTTCAGGTAGAAGTTGTTTGTATACGATGTTGAAAATGTTATAATGCTGACTTGCACTTTATCGGGACCTAAAAAGGAAAAATAAAACTTGAGGATTTTTGCAGTTCAGACGTGGTATTTACTGAAAAGTTATTTGTAAGGGATTTGAAAAGGATAACTAAAACACTTATATTCTTAAACTTACTGCCGGAATACAACTGATTTACTCTCATCCCTTTTGTACTTACATATTGATTACTTGCTGCAGACAGCCTTTTTCGTCCTATAGCAAACCAGTTTTGAAAATACTGTGATGAAAGGCTAAGCCATTTATCCCTCTGCTCTAATCTTTTCACACGCATTCATGTATTTACCCAAGCATTTATTCAAAATGAAAAACAGAAGCAAGGAAAGATAGGCAGATATAAAGGTGTTTCGAATTAGTTTTCCAGCAGGATAAGTCTTACCGATATCGTAGTCCTTTGTGAAATTGGAGACAAAATCGAGTTGCTTTTGAAAATTGGCTGTTCCTTCACTAGTGGATGAATCCAATAAGAAGACAATATCTGCTTTATTGCTGAAACACGCTGCGAGGAAATTTAAGGGAAAAAAAAAAAAGGTCAAACTTTAACCTCTGTAGTGGTACACTTTAACGTTTCCCGACACAAAGATGCGTTCCGCAATTTCTCCGTTATTGGTGCACAACACCAATGTTTGTAACACAATGTGATATAATCCTTAAAGTGATCAAGAAGTTTTTGGGACCCTGTAGATCAAGATCAGGCTGAGGAACACTACTATCAATTACGTTGAGCATTTTCAGGAGGGGGAAAAATGAAATCGCAATGTTACTTTTTTTCCCCCTTTCGCCGTTTGAAAGCAGCCAGTGGCTAGGAAAGTGGAGTGGAGAAGAACTGGTGAATGAAAGCCCAGGAAAATATAGAAAAGTGCACTGGCCTAGACGACATAAATGAAATAATGATAATGTTGAAAACGGCAACACAGACAAGTACACAAACAAGGCAAAGCAGGTAAGAAGCAAAGCACCGCCACTCTTAACCTAAATCCTGCTTATCGCGTCCTCTTGGACGAGACTAGACCAAGGTCAGACTGCACGACCATGCTGAATTGAACATGCGAACGAAGTAACGAACGATCGAATGAATAAATTAATCAAGAACTTTAGTATTGCATTATTTTGATGTTTTCCTATAGACGGCAAATTATCACTTAATTTATATGGCAGTTATGGGTTGAAGCTGCAGGGTGCATCAGCTGTTAAACGATTTTTCGGACAGCTTGAATCAATATCAGACTGCAATGCACAGGTTACACGTGCATTGCAATCTGATCTTTATCTGCACTGTTTATTATTCATCAAGATATTCTGGCCGAAGCACCCTTTGGTCTTTAATTATACCTTTTTTCTCTGTTGGAAAAGATTGTACGAGTATACTAGTATTAACTTAGTAGTCTGGAGGTACTATTGAATATAGGTAATTAGCGAAAGTAAACAGAACATGATCCCCGGATTCTGAATTTAAATCTCAAAATTGTTTTTTACAAATGTCAAACAACAACAAGAACAATGACAACACCAACAACGTTACAAATTCGTAAAATACACCTACATTTCCGCTGTGCTTCAAGATTACCAACAATAATAAGTAAAATGCTAAGGAGAAGCTTTGTGTTGTTTGCCATTTCGTAAGCACCGATAGTTATGTATATAAAAAGATAATGCCGACGAATCTAGTCTGAACTAGGCCAATGTCGTGACACATATTGCAGTATCTAAGCCTCTTGTGTTCAAGAGCTAATATCTGTTGTTTTACCTTGGCATTCTGTGTAAGAAGAAAATTTTTTGACTCTGAAATAGACAAGGCTTACAGTGTGTCCCTTGCCGCATACCATTGCAAGTGATCCGGATACAGATTGTGTCAGCACAAGGATCCATATCTATATATCATCCTGAATTTCATTTTAAATCCCCAAACTAGCAACTTGAAAACCTGTCAAAGGATTTTCAATCCCAAATTGAGTTGACTGTCAAAGAGCGTAAACGGGTGCTGCCATTGCACCAATATCTTTAAAATCAGTGGAAACCAGTCTGGTGCAACCAACTGCGATTCATTGCAGGGAAAATTCAGCGCTGATCAAAAGTTTTCAAAAAGAATGTTTGCGAAAATCTTAACCTTAGTAGCTGTTTCAAACTAGATTTGTCCATTCTTTAATCAGAAAGTAGAAATTTGGTAAAGAAGAATTATAAAAACAAGCCGATTATTCTTTTTGAAAGAAAATGATAGAAGGACAATAATGCCGAACGTGTAATTCCAAGGCAAGACCTTAAAAAAACCCGGGCCAGACTCTCTCTTGACTGGAACACATGATTATAAAGGCGTTCGAGGTACATTTATACCTTCTAACACATTTTCTCTTTTGGCAAAATTGCTCTCAAAAGATCTGCAAGCTATCATCTTTGATCAAAATTAAATGTACAGATATTAGAAGTGATAATGAAATTCGGTTTTTAAGTCATTTGATAATCCTCATATAATTATAATCCTTTACTCCTTCCTGAGGACACTCAGACTTGCTATTTTGAAAGAATTATGTTGAGAACAATTAAGTATGGCTCAGATGATAGGATATGGCAAGGTAAACGTGTCGTTGGAAAGGGGAAATGCTGGTGTTTTTACCAACGATACTTATCAACGCCTCCACCTCAGGATCAGCGTTTGGTAAATGTTTAATTAATTCTTTTTTCCCCTGGACATTATTGCCTACAATTAAAAAAAAGGGGGGCCTCAAGGCAGGTTACCATCAAGGTGTATTCAACTTAAGAGTTAGGGAAAACAATTATCTACAAAATTCATCACCTCAAAGATTTTGGGATACAAGATATAATGATGATATTCTTGAAAATAGAAATGCGAGTTATTACACAATAGCTCAGGAAGCCTAGTGTTTACATTTCTCTAATGTTAAAACAAATTTTGCGACAAAAAGTAAAATTTAACACTGGACGATCTAAATTGAAAACAGACCATCCACTATATTCCTTGTGAGTATGCATATTGTTAGTAGTTGCATCTTTTTGCATGGATAAGAAACCTGCAAACTTTGCAAGTGTTAATATATGTATATA
Organism: Tridacna gigas; assembly: GCA_945859785.2. Classification (NCBI taxonomy): domain Eukaryota; kingdom Metazoa; phylum Mollusca; class Bivalvia; order Cardiida; family Cardiidae; genus Tridacna; species Tridacna gigas. Next base: position 39,170,198 of record OX244029.2, read on the forward strand.
AATAATGATGTCCATTTTTACTTACAAAAAAAAAAAAAAAACAACAGCAGAGATGTATCAGGGATGATGTCTACAAACGGAACAGCCTACTGCATCAGTAACTCTCTCACAAACTTTTTGTTAAATATATATCACAGGTTCAGTTATTTTGAAGAGCCCAACTTCAGATGATATGCTTGCAAGTTTCATTTATTTCTTTTAGTGAAGGAATATCTAAATGAAATGAGAACAAAAACAATGACATTTCAGATATTTCTGACACTGATTTATCTGGCCAGTATCCTGAAGCAGAAGCCACGGATGTCCAGATAGACCAATTTCTGTATGATCCTTGTGATATATCTATGCTTATCAATGAAATGAATTGCAGCATGTTCATCAAAAGCTTCAACGAAACGTGCGAGACATACACTCAATTCTTGAAAAACAAAATGTTTGGGAAAAGGTAAGAAAGATTGAAAAGATCATGTGGAAGTAAATTTGGGTATCTGTGGGAAAAAAATGTCTCAGAAATAGAGTGGAAACATATTTTCAATAATAGTTATCTTTTGGATATTTTTTTTTTTTTATTTCATTTTTTGTTATTATGCTAGAATAGCTTAATACATTGACTCGTATAACGATTAATACTTAGGATGAGAGAGTAAAAGTTAACAAAACATTTTAACATTGAAACTATCTGGTAAAAATTGGTTTCGACAGAGCATACAAATTCGTAAAAAGCAGTCTACCATTTGTATTTGCACTGATTATCGGCGTGGCAAGCATAGCAATCGACCAAGCATAATGTTTTTTGAAAGATAGGACCATGTTCGGCTGCATATTTTATCTGCCATAGTAGATATAGTAGAAAGCCATTAGTCCATTACTTTCGAAAGGAAGTCGATAAACTTTTCTTTCCAGCAAGGTTGATTTTGTCTCAAAATTACTTCTGTATGAAGAGAAGTGCTCATTGGAAGGCATTTCACCTGTAACTAGATGTACTTGCTTATGGATGCATATTCAAAATTCACTTAATCCACCAAACGATCAATGTGACTTGTACTGTAAATGGAAATACTCATAAGCCGACAAAATAGGGAGAGTCGAATTCGTTCAGCCCCAAAGAAACAAGAATTTGAAGAGAGCTCACAAAGTTAAGAGTAGCTCAATAGTCAGAACTAACTCTGCTAATAGACATGTGTGTTTTGTTTTGTCCTTGAAGAAATACATATAGTCATATGATTCTACACGAGTTTCAGTCATGTCTCTATCTTTACCAGTCATAGAATGGTATGCTCTGAAAGCTATTGTTATCTATGGAATGAGGCTACGGCTAACAGATCATTCGAAATAGTCTCTTTTATTTTTAAAAATTGTCAGAGTAGCCTAAAATAAGCAGAAGGCTGTAAGAAGAAGAGTTTTTCGTAAACAACCCTAAAATGTTAATGAAATGACCCCGAGAGACTTTCTTAACTGTAAGAAATTAGCAGGTCATTTAAAAATGCGCTGACTTCTACAATGAAATGGTATTTATTTAAACAGGATTAAGTAGTGAAAACATTTTTATCTCCAGATACTTTTTGTGTAATACAGATCACAATAGTGCAGACTCTACAGTAAAACTATTTCATAGGTCTAGGGTCATTACTCTTGACCAGAGACAGAGTGAAGAAAGAATTGTCTTTTAACTTTAACCAGAGTAAAATATTTGGATTTTTCTTAAGTTTCAGAATAATATACTTCCAAATGCAACCCACGCTGTTTATCTGCTGTCATATTCAAAAGTGTTTTTGATTGGTTGATGTTATTGCTGGTTGATTGATTGAATAATATTTCACAACATTTTCAACATTATTTCAGTTATATCATCTTGACGGCCTCCTTCTTCCGTAAAAACGGTTTGTTTATTATAGTGTCAGTACCAACTTTGTAAGGACCGATATCTGGTTTTTGAAACAACTGTGTCTGGAACACTCATTCCCAGATTCTAATTTTCTGTGCCGGTGCATCTGGTAAGATGGGCGATAACATTTAAAGTCTGGTTGGCGCTTTATTAGCTGGCCATATTCAGAGGGACTCCCAAACGATACTTACTTTCGACGAATTACTTTCTTGATGTACATGTTTTCCTCTACGAATCACAGGTCTGCAAGTAAAAGACTTAAAAAGATTTCCAGCCCGTTGTCCTCATATTCTAAGTAATACTAGCGTGGTCACTTTCAAAAGCCCGTTATGAGAAAAATAAACGAGATAACTGAAGGATTAGTTCAATGACAATGTTATGAGAAAGAGGAAAGTGTTTGTTATGAGCACATTTTTCTTTTCTCGTAAAGTTTTCATGTCTTCTGCACGGATGTGAAAAAGCTTCAAGCAGATCTAATGTGCTTCCGGTGTTTGATATAATTATATGCACATCAAGATCACATCACCAGCGAATTTTGATTTTACGTCTTGTGTCACAAAGTACGTTTATGCATACTCTTGAAAGCAGCAATCCCATCCTAGCGTACATAATTTTATTGTTCCAATAATTTGATGATGTCATTGCTATGATGTAATTTCTGACGTCATGTTAGACCAAAGTAAACACGACTGATAGAGATTTAGTCTAGATATAATAAATTGGCCCGCAACATGCGAAACGAGACCTTCGGACATTTGCGTAAAATGTCGTCCCGGATTAGCCTGTGCAGTCCGCGCACTAATCCGAGACGGCACTTTACGACTACATAAGATTTTTTCATACAGCAGACTTTCGTAAAACAGAAAATCGCACAAAAACGGGAGGTGTCGTCTCGGAATAGTCACAGACTGCATAAGCTGATCTGGAACGACACGCTTTTACGCATTTATGAACTTCACGCCAATTATATAAACAAACGATTTTTATCAGTCGCTATCATTGTGTAGATCTAGCACAACTTGAAGGTGTGGTGTCCACCTTTCCCTATTTCAGTCGATGAATTTTAAACTTACTTGGGGGGGGGGGGGGGGGGGGGATCCCTGCATAGATAAATACCATCTGGCTGAGCGAATTTAGGTGTCACACCACTGGTTTTTTGCCATATTGAAAATAGAGTGAAATTGACCATCTTTGAAGCTTCACAAATCGCTTAATGGCAAAACTTTGGCTTTACCGTCTCTTGCTCTCAAAAGTACAGTCATAGTCCTTAAAAAAAAAAAATGCATAAAAAACAACATGCCAACCGATTGCGTTTTTTGCTAAATCCCAATCAATACAGGCACCCTAGAAATTGTCCTCTCAAAAATGCCTGTTCACGGCCATGACCCCAATTTTTGGACCTCCACTGACATAAAATAGTCCAATCAATATATGATAAAATCACATCTAAATGGTCCCCCACTACCTAAATTTGAAGCAAATCTAAATTATATACCACGAAGCCCTCTCAGCTCCATGAAACAGTGCAACAAAAGTGCTAATTATCTCTGCATAGATAAATACCATCTGGCTGAGCGACTTTAGGTGTCACACCACTGGCTTTTTGCCATATTGAAAATAGAGTGAAATTGACCATCTTTGAAGCTTCACAAATCGCTTAATGGCAAAACTTTGGCTTTACCGTCTCTTGCTCTCAAAAGTACAGTCATAGTCCTTAAAAAAAATGCATAAAAAACAACATGTCAACCGATTGCGTTTTTTGCTAAATCCCAATCAATACAGGCACCCTAGAAATTGTCCTCTCAAAAATGCCTGTTCACGGCCATGACCCCAATTTTTGGACCTCCACTGACATAAAATAGTCCAATCAATATATGATAAAATCACATCTAAATGGTCCCCCACTACCTAAATTTGAAGCAAATCTAAATTATATACCACGAAGCCCTCTCAGCTCCATGAAACAGTGCAACAAAAGTGCTAATTATCTCTGCATAGATAAATACCATCTGGCTGAGCGACTTTAGGTGTCACACCACTGGCTTTTTGCCATATTGAAAATAGAGTGAAATTGACCATCTTTGAAGCTTCACAAATCGCTTAATGGCAAAACTTTGGCTTTACCGTCTCTTGCTCTCAAAAGTACAGTCATAGTCCTTAAAAAAAATGCATAAAAAACAACATGTCAACCGATTGCGTTTTTTGCTAAATCCCAATCAATACAGGCACCCTAGAAATTGTCCTCTCAAAAATGCCTGTTCACGGCCATGACCCCAATTTTTGGACCTCCACTGACATAAAATAGTCCAATCAATATATGATAACATCACATCTAAATGGTCCCCCACTACCTAAATTTGAAGCAAATCTAAATTATATACCACGAAGCCCTCTCAGCTCCATGAAACAGTGCAACAAAAGTGCTAATTATCTCTGCATAGATAAATACCATCTGGCTGAGCGACTTTAGGTGTCACACCACTGGCTTTTTGCCATATTGAAAATAGAGTGAAATTGACCATCTTTGAAGCTTCACAAATCGCTTAATGGCAAAACTTTGGCTTTACCGTCTCTTGCTCTCAAAAGTACAGTCATAGTCCTTAAAAAAAATGCATAAAAAACAACATGTCAACCGATTGCGTTTTTTGCTAAATCCCAATCAATACAGGCACCCTAGAAATTGTCCTCTCAAAAATGCCTGTTCACGGCCATGACCCCAATTTTTGGACCTCCACTGACGTAAAATAGTCCAATCAATATATGATAACATCACATCTAAATGGTCCCCCACTACCTAAATTTGAAGCAAATCTAAATTATATACCACCAAGCCGTCTCAGCTTCATGAAACAGTGCAACAAAAGTGCTACTGCAAAATTTCACATCGGACTACTTTTGACTACTACGACCCGGAAGCAATCTCGCAGAGGTGCGAGACCTTTAGTGTAAATGAATACTGCAATCCCAGCACAAGCAAAAATTTAAAACAAAATAAACAATGCTCGGGTTTTTAACTCTGTTTTCTCTATCATCATTTCAAATTCATTTCTTTCCTTTATACTCAGGAAAAAATAGGACAATAGTCATGCAAGAATAACAATCACGTTTTTTGCATTGACATTCGCTGAGACACTCGGATAGTGTTGAAACCTCGTTTTCGGCTCTGGCTCCGACACCTACGCGGGACTTGGCGCACGGAAAACTACACTCGTTGTCCCTATTTTTAATTATAATCCCATTGTTTGCTGCAAATTAGTGTTGTTTGAAATGTTCACTTTTTATAAACGAAAATGTGTGTGTGATTGACCGCGTCCTAAATCTTAGATTAAATTGACCCCTCTTTATTAAAAGGGATGACTCAGTGCTATTCTATTAAGAATACTGTCGGAAAATGAAAAAAATTAAGGTGTGTGATTGATGAAATATGTGACAATATGTCACCTCCTCTCAGATGCTTCACCAAATGCAACGTTTTTGAACAGACCATTTTGAGCTGGGGCAGTTTTGAATTTTCAGTTTGAGCATCAAAGTGAGGACATTACAGCCCTCAGTGGAATCGATCATGACTTACTGAACCTCTTTTACAGTAAAGGTTCAATTTCATTGCAATCTTGATTTAAAAAAGAGTGGATCAAGTATTAATTTGCAGAAACATAATATCATGAAAATAATATTTCTATAGCATACATGTATAAGTGGATTTCAATGAGTTGCAGCCATTTGTCTGAACCGTTTTTTTTTTTTTTTACTTCAACAAATTTTTAATTGCTAAAGGGTAGTGGGTCTTACCCAAACTTTCGCAAATGATTCGTTTTGGAATATTTTTGACCTGTTTATTTCAATATTTCTGTAAATAAACAGGAAGAAGGAATTTGTACACGACTGCACTATTCAATACAACATTGCCATTTAGCTAGAATATGGGGGCCTTGTTTTCCCATCTCCTGTTAAATATTAAAACAAAAAAAAAAAAAAATGAATTTGGATTTAATTATTTTTCTGATGCTACACAATAGATTATGAGGATAAGTGTGAAATAGTGATGAAGTTTGAAAAATAAAGTAGAAGTTGTTTTACTTAAAGATAATTATTTCAATTTATTCAATCAATGTAGACAATGTAGACAAAGAAATTCGCTATATACATCCAGGAACATTTCCTTTCAAGTCACAGAGAAAGTCGGATGGATTGTAATGGTTGCCCGTAGGGCAGGTTTCATGGAGAAGTTGTCCACCCATGCACCGGTAATATCGAGAACAATCGTTTGGGTCAGCTGTCGTCTGGTTCTCAAATTTGCAGTCAAAGGTAAACGCTGAAATTATATCGAAATTGGTTTAGTAAGCGTTATCAAAATGATCCTATATTTAACGAACTTTTGCCTAGCATTTTCTAAATTTCCAACAATGTTTTCTACAACTTCAAAGATTATCAGTATTTAGTTTGTGGTCCACAATCGCTTTCAATACGGACAAGTTCAAAGCTTTGTCGTCAGAGAAAGATGCAAACTGGTTATAGGTTTACAAGAATGGATATAGAGGATATTTGTTTTTTTCGCTGAAAGATCGAAATTTATTTTATTGAGTGAACATCATCGGTAATATTTTCACGGGTGGCGCAGCCACGAGTGACAATATTACCGATGATGTTCATGAGATTAAAAAAAAAAAAAAAAAAAAATTCCAACATTCTCCGAAAGAAACAAATATTATATTTATTCATCCTTCTAACCCCTTTTTGTTGGGACTTCCATCAAAATCCAGTACAACTGTTTTTCGATAATTCCCCGTGGCGTACCCCCCTCACATAACAACGCATTACAGTATTACGTAAAGCGCAAGAAATATAGGGCAAATGCGCGTAAATTACGTCATATTTCGCTCATGTTGAATGGTACGCGTTGTTTACCTTGGTAACTAGTGCGCGGGAATTACTCTTTCCGCCTTCAATTGAAGAGTTAGAAAATATGAAATCGGTATTTTCACTGGTTGTAACCATGAAGTAACAAACCATAAACCACAATTATTTCTCGATAGACTACCAAAACACATGAAATAAAAATAATTTAAATATTTGTGATTGGTAAAAAAATGCGGACATGTTCATTCCGTGGGTACCTGCCGGCCTGTTTGCGGGCCAGTATTATACCAGTATAAGAGCGTTACTACCGCAAATCGATGCTCAGGGGCGCCTATTCACGGGATGGCAAATGAATATGACTGGAGATAATCCTTTTTCTTGAACTAATTGGTAATTTACTATTTTTCAAGCGTTATCCTACGACCCATTACTGTATGTCTACATGTATTTTTTTAGACACCTTTTTCATCCGAAACTGCTCCCTTTCCAAAGATGGTTTTGAAAAATTAACTTTCGCTTTTCAACAATGAGGAAAAATGGGGCAATTTGTGGAGACGTAACTCTTCTTTCTTTCTCTTCATATTGAACAAGAAAAGAGTTCAAATTCCAGATTTCAGTACCTCTCACGCCTTCATTTTTTAAAATAATCATCAGATCTACTTGTTATCTTTCAAGCTTGACTAAACTAGCCGACGGTATAGATCAAAGTTTAGACTGAAAGGCTTTTAAACGATGCAAAACGTAACGGTAACACTGTGGTGAGAACGGTATCACGAAGTGGAGTAGATTCTTTCTGAAAATAGAACAGCAGCAGTTCTGAAGTTCTGTATGAGCAAACAGGGCTGTTACTTGACTTTTTCTTTAACAATAGTGCCTTTCTACAAACATTTCGAATTAACAAGTATATTCGATTTATTGCATGTTGAAAGATGTGGAATTCTATGTACTATCGATATAAAATAGGGCATTCACAAACAACTTACTCGTAGTTGGGGGAAGTGTAGTCGTTGGTGCTGGCGTTGTTGTAACTTCTACAATACAAAAAAATCAGCTGAATACATTACCTTCCTGAATGACCGACTATATTTGGCCGACTGCTTTTTGTAATTGCTGACCACTTTGACAACATTGTCAGGGTTGAGAATTCAATATTTCGAAAAATGGAAGCAAGTCACACTGTATTAAAATTACTGAAAATTAGAAGCACAAATGAATTTGAGTGGCGCTCTGGCAAAAAGGGGTTTAATGTATCTCTGTGAGACATTGTATCAAGCATGTCATCACATAATAATGGATCCATAAAATCCATTTTATTTAACAATCGACTGAATCGTGTGGTAGAGTGGTCCCTGGACATGCCGAATATTTACAAATAGCAAAAGGTTTCGTTCCATTTCAGCCTGCGCAGGCTGACATGGTGGATACATTTTGCAAATGCATTAAATCCCTTTTCACAAAGCATGGCTCATTTATTCTAAGTAAGTACGCTATAGGCATCTCTTGATAGTTTCGTTGATAGTGTTGACCGAGCACAGAAAAGACAAACTTAAATTAACACTTATTTATATTTTCTGATATGCGGTCCGGCCATAGCAGCCTTGACTGTTCACGATTTTTTAAAGAACATATCTAGTAAAATGTCCATTTCATTTATTTTGTAATTAGTCCCCATTAAATGACATCGTGTTTCTACGAGTCTAAACAAAAATGATGTTGAAAACATTGTTTTAAGAGAAAATGTTGCTAATCAGCTTTTCTTCCATTCTCATAATGTTATAGATGTATCCTTTCAATGAAAAAAAAAAAAATCCAACCATATGAATAAAATTTATTCTGCGCATGCAGATGCTTTCAATATAAACAAATCTAATAAAAATGTATATGGTAAAAAGTTTAGGAATTACCGTAGATGAGTAAACAAACCTTCACAACCCGCTAGTTTCAAGTCCTCCCGAATAGTTCTGAGGGCGTCGAATGATGACACCTCAAAGACATGGCTTTTGTCCGACGCCATTCCTTCCAGCTCTCCTTTGTTGATACTATCACCAATACCTATTGCAATAACCTGCACACCTTGCTGTTTCAGAAGTCTTGCTGCCACCAAGGTAGCATTTTCGTCGGCCGAAGCACCGTCAGTTAGAACTATAACAAAGTTTGGTGCATCCGCACGGTCGCCATGTTGGGCAGTGAACATGTTATTGCGCGCGAATTGAATCGCTTCGTCGGTTTGAGTAGTTCCCCCTGAATATGAAATGCTTTGGATTTGACTGAGAACTTGTGCTTTGGTGGTGTATTGGTTTAGGTAGAATTCTAGAGTGGGTGTCGTCGAAAACGTTAGAACTCCGATCTGAACGCTTGTCTGTCCAATTTTAAAGTCATTGACGGTTCGAGACACAAAGTCCAGTTGTTTTTGAAAGTGGGAGGCCCCTTCACTTGAAGATGCATCGAGCAGGAATACAATGTCGGCTTTGGAGAGGAAGGTGCATGCTAAAAAAGAGGATCAAGAATAATTATTCATTTACTTTACTGGGTTTTATGGCCAAATAAACGGCTACAGATAGGCTACCGGTCCAATTCTGTACAACTGCTGTTTATAAGTTAACTTACGTACTGAAAACTATGCATCAAATTTTCTCTTCGATGCAAAAAGTTCTTGATGAAGAAATATTTTTGCATCCAGTGAATTTAAAGACAGAACTTTACAGACAATTTATGATATAGATACATGTACGTACTATTGCAGGTGACGAAGGTTAATTCTGACGTCAGAGTCTGTAGTGCATCGAAGTTAGCTACCGCCAGCGCATGTGATTGGTCCGAGGCGATTTTGATGAGTTCGTCATGCTTTACTCCGGAACCAATACCTACGGAAATAAGGAACTTAGAATTTCAATTAAAGGATAAACAGGAGATGGTGGTTATGGAGAGAAAGGTTTGTATTTCATGTCGATCTTCTCATATAAATCAGAGTGGGAAAAAAAATGGAACAGCGTCGCCGACTCGTTTTTCTCACTATCTTAAATACGTAATTTGATTAGCAGAGAAATGAATCTTTCATAATTCAGAACTTTTGCTGACAAGACACTCGAAGCTGCAACTCTTGACTTACTAGGCCTGCGAGATACAGTTCCATTAACGCAAATTAATTAGCCCTTAGGTTGCTAAACGCGATTCACTGACATTTTGCGGACAGCGTAGATCAAGAACAGACTGCACAGACCGTGCAGTCTGATCTTGGGTCTATACTGTCCGACAAGGCGATATTTTTCCCCTAAAAATAACTTTGAAATAGCAAAATTTGAGTTTTTACCATGGACTTAAAAGTTTCAGTTTAGTTATAGCAGGATAAGGGTTAATAAACCAAAATAAACCAGAGAACCACCACTTCCAACAACGAGATCACTTAACTCTTTCAGCGCAGAATATAATAATAAGTGGCCCGCAACATGCGAAATGAGACCTTCGGACATTTGCGTAAAGTGTCGTCCGAGACGGCACTTTACGAATACATAAGATTTTTTCATACAGTAGACTTTCGTGACACAGAAAATCGCACAAAAACGTGAAGTGTCGTCTCGGATTAGTCAAAGACTGCACAGGCTGATCTGGGACAACACACATTTACGCATATGTCCGAAGGGCCCTTTTCGTGTGTTGCACGCCAATTATAAACTCGACCTCTATCAACACGTTTGACTTAAGATACGGGCGGTACAGATCAAAGATCAGTATGCATGTTCTGTACAGCTGATCTTGATCTCTACCGTCTGCAAAATCCCCTGTTTCACTGATTGCGCTGAGAGGGTTCAGTGGAGTGTACATGTACTTCAAGACGGCAATAAATCGAGATATGTATGGACGTTCAGTCTGATCTTGGTCCAGCATTGTCCGAAATTATGTTAAAAATAGCTAAAAAGTAACAATATTTCTGTCTATGTGATTGAATTATAGTTTAACACGCCCACAAATATTTTTTTTTTTTGCACTCAGTAATTGAGGTTACTTCTCAATCTATACGTTTTCAAACTAATAATAAATCAATTCAACAGTTACCAATGGCAACGACGAGGTCAACTGAAGTAGAGTTCTTCAGGAGGAAAGCTTCCTTCTCTGTCCTTGATGGGTATGTGGACTGACCATCTGTGATGACCACGACAATATGGGTGGCATTATCCCGAGCACCTAAACGAACAGTTTATTTATCTCAGATTAAATAATTGCATATGTCACAACTGGCTTGTTCAGTATGTGATACAGTGGTTAAATATTAACACTTAAACTGCGAGGGCCGATTTGGACGATGCACATAGTGTATCTTTAGTGTATCTCACAGAACGCGCAGTGTGATCTTCGATCAACCCTGTCCGATACTTGTAAGGTACTCTGGCCAAAAGAAGGTTTGGATTTGTAATATTATCGTGTTGCTACTCAGAAGACATGTCGACTGGATTTATTTAGCAGTCCAAGGGTTAGGAAAACAGGACTTGGAATTGCTTGTTTCTTTTCAGTCTTTCTGGTATGTGTTACGTTTATGGCTCTACCAGCTGGATAATATGCAAATGAATTCCATCGGTACAGAGTAGTAGACGGAAAAACTTCTATCAAAATATCAGATGCTATAGTCTCTTGTATGCTTGCAGAGCTCATTTTGGTCGATGGTTTGGATTAGGCCGGTCTTTTCCTTTATGCATCTTTGCGACCACTGTTCTTAAGATATTAACGAAACAAGAAAAAGTGATTCAGACCGGTATACGTTACAATAGTAAATAAATCATTATTCTGTGTTACCAAGATAAACCTTATGGAAGATAAACATAGACGCACAGAAGGCTTATTGTGGTAGTCGAGAAGTGCAACTGCTTTGGATTTAAAGCGATTCAAAGAATGCTGCTGGCTATGCTTGGGAAGGCAATCATTCACCCGATCGAATTTACAAAATAAACAAATAGATTGGCAGATTAAAATGAACTAAAGAAATTTGACACACGACGCTTTGCATATATCAGTAAATTTAAGGTAATGGTAGACATTACATAATTTTGCTTATTTTTCATCCCCTGAATGATGAACAAAGTCACATTACTGTACCTTTACTTTGAAGGAAGGTACTATTGCGCACCAATGTTAACGCCCTATCTGTGTACGTTGCCCCGGAGCTATAGGTCACTGCGGCAATGGCCTTAAGTAGGGATGTCCGATTACTGTACCTATCGAACGGGAAGATCTCTCTTGCCGTACTGCTGAATCTGACGATGCTTACCTATGACAATCAAGAGATACGGTTTTTGAGAAATACTATCGCTGTTTTTAGCATACATTTTTTTTTTGCCTTCAGCTTTTTTGTCACAACACCGAATAGTATAAAGAATTTGAGCCGTGAAAAGGGAGCTTCATGCATCTGCGAAAAGTGTCGGCCCAGGTCAGCCTGCGCAATCCGCGCAGGCTGACCTGGGCCGAAACTTTTCGCTATCGGTCAATTTTCTGTGTGTCAAGGGACCAGTCTACCTCGTGATACGGTCGGTTTTGGCCATAATGGATTTTATGGATCCATAATTATGCGATGGCTGGTTTGGTATCATGGATCACGGAGATGCATAAAGACCCCTTTTGCCAGAGCATGGCTCATTTATTTAGACGTTGTACAATATAGAAAACGTGCTACTGAAAAAGGTAAGATCGAAACTGTTTTCAAAAGTCCCTCAAAAATTTCTACAGTATTTAAAAAGACTCTGTCAAATCATGTTCCTTGCAATTTTCTATGACAGGCGCAGAAGTAGGTGAATACCGTTAAAAGTTTACGGGATGCATTCGTTTTTCCTTTCCTGCGATAAAGCTATTCTTTTACAATGTATTTTGTATTTTGCCTTTTTTGAAATGTTGTTTAACGCTGCCGCTGATCCGGGTCAATAACATGTGACCTTGACATAAAGATATTTGCTTGAAGTACCTGTATGAACAAGGTTGATAAGAAGTTTGCTCTTTACCACATGACAAAATCAAAGACTTGTCAAAATACGCGAGCCTTGCTCTGTGAAAAGGGGGGGGGGTGACCTGGGCCGAATCTTTTCGCTATTGGTCCACTTTCTGTATGTCCAGGGACCAGTGCTCAGGATTCAGTCAGTTGTTAGAGAAAATGGATATAATGGATCAAAATTATGTGATGACTTGCATGGTATAATGCATCACGGAGATGCATTAAGCCCCCCTTTTTCCAGAGCATGGCTCACGTATTATCGCCAGTCCGATAGAGTTATCCCTCTTTGTGTATACTTGCTAAGAAAATGAAGAAGTCTTGCGAGAAAGCGCGATGTTATTTGATCAGAAACGGCGTCCCTATCGTAGACATAAAAATAACTAACCCATAACGAGAATGACAAATGAGAAATAAAAACCTGAGTATACTTTTTAGACACTGCATAGCCTAGATATGTGCCTCCTTTAACAAAGATACTTGCATTTGATTGTATTTCATATAAGCTGCCATTGATTTTTGTTTACGAATGGTCCCGGTGATAGATTTAAACGCACCTTTAACTTGAAGAGTCCCACTAATGGAATTAAGAAGTGTTGAAATCGTTTACAAACGAAAAATTCAGTGTTGTTGAAATGACAATATTTTTCTTCGACTGAGTAGAAAACATTGAGGAAAAAGTAAAAATGCTTATTCCCAGCATTTTCTCTCTTTTCCACATTGATTTCAATGCGATATATTGTCTGTAGAATTAGCTAGATGGATAAACAATTAAAAATACATCTATACTCATGTTCAGCCAGTTTTTAACCCATCCCATCTTTATTTTATGAAACTATAATGATTCTTGTAGCTCCTCATGCCAAATGTTGCCCATGATGGTTGCAAGGTTGCACAAATTACGACGGATAGAAAATGCATTTCATTTTGTGGAGGCCTTCAAAGAAATCACTGTTGTCGTTTCCGGTTTTAAATGTGGACAACTCCCTTCAGTTTCTCTATCCCATACGCCATATATATCTGTACTTATCTGTGTTTACACAACTGATTAAATTCTGGGCCATCCTACACACTATCAAGTTTTAACGGCGTTTTCGCTCTCTGGCTGTAAGGATGTATCTTTAATGGAAAAGGTGATGCCTATATATTAACATATGCACTTATAGGATTAGATATAAAATCAGCTGTCAGGTTGCAAAAAGGTAATGGCAGACCGACAAGTTTTTGAGCCATGCTCTGTGAAAAGGGGCTTATTGTATCTGCCAAACGTATCGTCCCAGGTCCGCGCAGGCTGACCGGGCCGAAACTTTTTGCTTTAGGTCTATTTTCTGCATGTCCAAAGACTATTCTACCCAGAGATTTAGCCTGTTGTTAGACAAAATGGATTTTATGGATCCATAATTATGTGATGACTTGTTAGGTATAATGCATCACGGAGATGCATTAAGCCCGTTTTGCCAGAACAAGGCTCATTTTTGTTTATTCCAGGAATATTGGGGAATAGTTTCACCTGAACGTCTTGGGGTCCGATCTGGAACTGATAGACAAAATCACGGACAAAATCAAGCTGTTTCTGGAAATTCGAGGAGCCTTCGCTGGCAGATGAGTCCAAAACAAACACAATGTCGGCGGGTTTGTTGCCACAATCTTCATTCAAAAAAGAAAAGCAAGTATACATGGGACATACTCTGTGAATAGGTGGTTTAATGCATCTGCAAAACGTGTCGGCCAATGTTAGCCTGTGCAGATGAGTCCTAACTATGTTGGTAGGCTTGTTGCCACAATCTTCATACAATATATATGAAGACACACACACACGCGCGCGCGCCCACCCCCAACCCACACACCCACCCCCCCACACCCCCACAAGGGACACGCTCTGTGAAAAGGTGGTTTAATGCATCTGCAAAAAGTATCGACCCATTTAAGTTCGCGTAGTGAAGCCCGACCGACTGTTTACGATTCTGCTTGTTAAAAGACCATTCTGTCTCATGATTTAGCCGGTCTTTAGACAAAATGATTCCATATTATGCAACGACCTGCTTTTTATAATGCAAAACGACGATGCGTTAAACTCCCTTTTTCCAGAGCGCCACTCACATTTATTTGAAAATATTCCCAGGAATACCTGTCACGGGGTCGAGGAAAACTTCTTATACCTTTTGCGGAGAATATAGATAGATATAAGGCTGTACAATTCGTGTATGTTGATCTTAGATGATCTTTTGATAAGCTATTTCTCACTTTTTCACTGTACTTTAAATACTTTTGAATGCCGTTATTTTTACATTTATTTTAATGTTTGCCTATTTTGTTTAATTCCTAAATACTTTTGCATGACTGAAAAAAAAAAAAAAAAAACCGTAGCGCAAAAGGTTACCGCTTTACCACACAATCCCGAGTTTTAAGACCCTGGGGAAGTCCTTTTGAAAACCTTGTGGGAAAAGGAGAAAATGCTGGTTACCAGCATTTTCTCGTTTTTGTACAATGTTTTCTATCCTATTAAAGACAAATTCCATCATTTGAGCCAAATTTAAATCTGTGATCAGCAAATGCTTTCAATTTGGACAATTATATTTTTTCTCCTGTGATAAAGAGTTTTAAACGTCAACGGAAGTAAGGGGTAAAGAAATCGACATTTTTTTCGTGAGAGATGATTCTTTCATTTTTCAAAGATGCAATTACGATATCTAAATCATAACTCATTATTGGTAGAGAGAGAGAGAGAGGGAAAGAGGGAGAGAGGAGGGGAATGATTACCTGGTAACGGTGTTGGTGTAGGCTTATTCACTGAAAAAAAAAACATTCGTTTGAAAATATGAAAGGCAATTTTCTCAAAAACACAGCGAACTATCCATAATTTTCTGAAACTAGTTTGCAACAACAGTTAACTTTGAAAATACCTTTGTGGAAAATGAACATGAATTGAAGTTTCTTTATCGAATACAAATGAAAAACTTTGCGGCAAAAGGAGAAATAGCAATGCCAGCAGTTGCTCCAATGATACAACCTTTCTACAGTGTGCCACTGACGGACCTCAGTGAGAATGTAGAGCATTAATGTTCAGTCTCGATTGACCCTTTCCCAAACGATAAATTTTAGACTGGTCCAAATTGAAAGAGTTTGCAGACGACAATTTTAAATTTGATGAAAATGACAGAAAGTTCTCCCAAAGGGTAGAAAACACTGTGGGAAAAGGAGAAATTGCTCGTTACGAGCAATTTCTCCTTTTCCCACAGTGTTTTCAAAAGACTTGTACTGCAGACACGTGAAAACTAGGCCTTGTTTGGGAAAGGGTTAATAAGCATCATTGAAAAAAAGAGTTAACTCCTCGGTTTGTTTGATTTTAGCGAAACTAAATCAGAAAAAAAAAAATTAATGTTATAGACATTTCATAGCTTTGCCACTATGTTTTGGAAGGTCATTTCCTTCCAGACGAATAAATCAATCAATAAATAAATTGTTGCCTGCAGTTGTTAATGAGTTTATGATAATCTTGGTTTGCCTTTTATGTCAAAATGTCTCTAAGTAAAAGAGTGAGACATTTAAGTATTTTTCTCCATGTTTAAGATGAACACACGGACAGACCTAGAAAAACAGGACTTCCCCATTCACCTTTCTTTGCGAGGGAAGAGGAAACAATACAATTTTTTACCCCTGTAAACCTCATCATTGATGTTCTCTTACTGGGTATACAGAATGTAAAAATTTCCCACATATTCTGTGCATATTATCTGTCCAAGGCAATACTGTTGATTTTAGACTGACGGACAGAAAAAAGAAAGGCAAAGACAGGGAGATGGACTTTGGCGAGATCGCATTATTAATGACTAACCTCCACAAGATTCATCCTTGATGTCCTCTAATAAAGTATGTAGAATGTCAAAACTTCCCACAGAGAAGGCATGTTGTCTGTCCGACGCAATGCTGTTGATTTCATATTGGTTTACATTACTGCCTATGCCAACCGCCAAAACCGTCACTCCTTCGTCCTAAAACAGACAAAAAGTAAAATGTCTGTAATATGGTTTAGCCAATGAAAAATTGAGTTCCTCTAAAATTCAGGGAATTGTTGAAAATTGAAATGATATGCTAAGAATAATCAAAGTACTGAAAGTACTGATAGACTAGCGAATTTGACAGATTAATTGTATGGTGTTTAACCCTATTTCCAACAATATTTCAGTTATGTAGCGGTGGCCAGTGCACATATCCATGCTTTCCAGGAGTTTATTTTACCAGTACTCCGCACAATATTCTTTCCAAGCCACTGGCTGCTCTCCCACATAACCATCGTCGAAACTTGAGAGAGGAATGAATCCTGTAGCAATGACTGTCATCAATCCTCGGCTGAAAGAAATTGGCCGAGCCGGGTATCGAACCAGCGACCTTCTGTTTTCAAGTCCTGTGCGCTACCGACTGAGCTACCGGGGCTATGCATGCTATTGGTTAACTATAATCCAGTTTAAGTTTAACCCTTAACCTGCTAGAGAAATATCAATGAAACTTTCAAGCCAATAATATACACCTGAATACTGCCATTTCAAAGTTACATTTTGGAGATCATATATCCTCTTATCGGATAATGTAGATCCAAGAACAGACTGCACATTCTGTGCAGTCTGATCTTAATCCACACTGTCCACAAAAGGTCACTGAATCGCGGTGGTGCTGGTAAAAGAAGCTCCAGGAAAGCATGGATAAATGCACTGGCCGCCATGATATCACCGAAATAATGTTGAAAACGGCGTTAAACACCATTCAGTCAATAAGTCAATATCCAATAACGCAAGATGTATTGAACTGTTTGATTTTTTACGAAATGAAATTAAAAGCTGTTGCAGACCACAAATTAAATGTGGCTGAATTGATGAAACCTGATTCCAAAAGGGCAGACAACGATGTGGGAAAAAGAGAATATGCTGGTTACCAGGGATTCTACCCCAGTGTCATTAAAACTCGGGATTGTGTGGTAAAGGGTTAATATTCAAGACGTAAAGTAACAGTTTAACATAACAGTTTAACTGTACACAATGATCTAAATAATGAATGACTGTAGGAATGACAAGGGTTCCCTGTCCAGTGAGGGTTAATACAGCTGGGATTTGCTACAAGTTACCTAGGTGTATTTATTTTTAGATTCATTCATAATGTTACAGTAGTGTAAGAATAAGTGATAATAGCCTGCTTTGCACTTAATTTACATATAAGCAAAGATTTTGTACCTTATAAATGACATCTTTTTCAATCTATTACTTTGTATGAAGACATGTTCAAATTGGAGTGGTAGAGATTTAGTGTTTTTTTGTCAAAATTGTCATATATAACAGAATTAAGATTTCTAACAGAAAGAAGTATTTTCTGTGAGGCAATATTTGGCAACTGTGGGGTTTTTCGTTTACATGGACTCTGGGTCAGTCATGATGCCTATAGACTAGCTTCGCTAGTCTAAAAATGTATTTTGTTGAATGGCCGGTGAATGTGGACCCGTTGCATAATTTTTCGCCGGCTTTTCTTTTCTGGCTAACACCTCAGGTGGTTCCACTTTTAGAGAGTCCTCCAACGACCTATACGTTTGTGTTTGACATACATGAATAACTTGAGTGGTCACAAAAGGGTTGTCTCTCCATCCGTGAGGCCGCAAGTTAATAGAAAAGAGGTGGAGCAGAAAAACAGAGAAAAAAATAGAAAAGAAATTCTTTAGTGGAAAAAAGCATTGCAATTACCAAAATTGGTACTCACTTTAAGTCTTTGAGCTTCATTCACAGTTCTGCTGATATCATAGGATCGTCCATCCGTCAGTACAATGGCAACTTGACTGGCGTTCGGTCGGGCGCCGTGATAGGACGCAAACTGATAGTATCGTGCATATCGCAGTCCTTCGTCTGTATGGGTGCTCCCAGAACGGTATCTTACAGCTTGAATGGCGCCAAGCAGAGATAGTTTGTCCTTATATCTGGGAAATGAGTAGAATTTAACAGTGCTATTAGTACAACTGGCACAGGGCAATGTCAAGTTAACGTATGTTGTGTGTGTGTTTGTGCATGTGGCGGGTCGGGGGGGAGGGAGGGTATAGACTCGATAAATTGTGAAAACATACTAGTTTCGGTATACAAAAGCATGTAAAACATTGTGGTAAAAGGAGAAATTGCTCGCCACGAGCAATTTCTCCTTTTGCTACAATGTTTTTATAAGTGGCTTTTAAGACGAAAGAGCCAACGTGGCAATAAATTGATAATCTTACCTGTCCAAATAGAATTCGTTGCGTGCTGTGGACGCGAAAGTAATCAACCCTATCTGTACACCGCTAGGACCGATGTCAAACTCTTTTGCAAAGCTGGTCACAAAATCTAGCTGTTTCTGGAAGTTAGCAGCGCCCTCGCTTGACGACGAGTCCAGGATGAAAACGATGTCGCTGGGTTTCGTGCCACAGACCTGTGGTGTCGTGCCTAACAAAAGTAAAGAGGATTGTTTGACAATATTCTCACAAAAAGCAGAGCACGAACGAATAAAATTGATATTTTCAATCTAGATGTAAAACAGAAGTGATTTCAATGTCAAGATCGCTCTTATCCAGAATTTCTCAAAAAAAGCGGACAGAAGAGATCAAAGTTCAGACTGCACATTTTGTGCAGTCCGATCTTGATAACCATTGGTCTCAAAGGTAACTTAAGTTGTAGCGTAACTGTTAAAAACAAGTCTTAATTAAGTAAAACCAGCATTTTCTCCTTTTCCCATAATGTTTTCTACACTTTTAGAGAACTACAACTCAATCATACCAATTTTAAATTTGTGTTCTACAGTTATTTTCATTTTGGAAAATTCGCCACTTTTTTTTTATTTTTCCGAAAAGGGTTATATTTGCAATATTTAAGTTAACTTACATGCAGCTCTCTCAATCTGAGCTTCTATAGAGCCGAGTGCGTTAAAGTCTTTCACATTGAAGACGTGAGCCGCATCTGTCGCGATGTCAGTAAGCTCAGACTGGGACACAGAGTTGCCTATACCAACTGATATCACCTAGAAAAAAAAATATTGTGCCGTGTAAAAAGGAATTCCTGATTTCTGTCTCACTTAATATATGAGCCATACTCTTGCAAAAAGGGGCTTAATGTTTTTTACGTGATGCAGGATACCAAGAAAGTCACCACAATGATCATGGATCCACAAACTCCATTTTTTCTACCAACAGACTGCATCATAAGGTAAACAGGTCCTTGGACATGCAGAAAATTGACCAATAGCAAAAACTTTCGGTTCAGGTCAGCCTGCGCGGACTGCGCAGGCTGACCAGGACCGATACTTTTTGCAGATGCAGTAATCCCCCTTTTCACAGAGCATGGCTCAATTATGTATATTGTACAATAAAAATGAAACTTAAGCTTTGTTTTCGACGGGCAAATTCGAGGTCTGTCCTGCACAATATGATACTACTGTTAAACTCTCACGATTCAAGTTTACAATAAAGTAGGAATTCAAATAATATGGCGTGTAACACACGAAAAGGGGCTTTCGTACATATGCGTAAAAGTGTGTCGTCCCAGATTAGCCCGTGCAGTCTGTGACTAATCCCAGACGACACTTCCCGTTTTTGTGCGATTTTCTGTACCACGAAAGTCTACTATATGAAAAAATCATATGTATTCGTAAAGTGCCGTCTCGGACTGCGCAGACTAATCCAGGACGACACTTTACGCCAATGTCCGAAGGTCTCATTTTGCATGTTGCGGGCCAATTATTAGATGGTAATACTGCTATTTTGCTTCCTAAAAATAAAAGGCCTAGTCAGTGAAAATATAACCTGGACCCGGACTATCCCAAAAACATCGGACATTTTCTATACAGTCTGATCTTGATCTATACGGTCAGCAAAATACCACAGTTTTGATCGGCAAAAACTTGACAAAAATCTTTAATTTGAATCTTAGGAAGTCACTGACCTTGATGCCCATTTGATGTAAGCGTTTGGCCTCATTCACCGTGCTGTAATGACTGGATGATTGTCCGTCTGTCAGTACAACCACCAACTGGGATACGCCATTACCCCGCCCACCGTTTTCTGGCTTAAAACTAAAAACAATCAAACTTGTTATGTCGTACAAACTATTCAGAATTTGAAATGAGATTATTTATTAGAAAATAAATGAACTGATTTCTGTGAAAAGGGGACTTAATGCATTTGCAAAACAGTATCGACCCAGGTCAGCTTGTCCTGTAAATTTTTTGTACGTCAAAGGTCCAATCTATTGTCAGATTCAGTCAATTGCTGGACAAAATGGACTTTACGAATCCATAATTATGCAATTGCCTACTTGGTATAATGCATCGCAGAGATGCATTAAACCCCCTTTTGCCAGGGCATGGCTCAAATTAATCCGAAACGATGTGTTTTTTTTTGTGCTGCAGAAACAGCTCCTTTATCACACCAGACAACATGGCCATGTGTTTCAGAAATACATGCAATTAAATACCGATTTAGTATCATGATTAGTATCCTCATTGTCACTGTAAATTAATTCTATCACTGTTTTCTGCATATTGTATTACCGATGAATACAATCTGCTTGAATAAAAAGAAATTAAGTATCGAATTCATGTTTAAGCATTTATGATTATTCATTAGGACTGTCCCTATCGTATAGGGATTTTTCATTTAGTCATTTGCGGCGTGTCGGTTTTACGAGGCAATAAGTTAACAAATTTTTACATAAAAATGCGATATAGCACCTTAAGAGTACAAAGCACATCTTCAGAATCAGACTGCAATGACTGTCCACCATTTTCTTAGATATTCTGGCCAAAGCGTGACCTTTATTGAGATTGCAATGATAAACGTTTATCTTTCTAAGTGGGTTGTATTGACCATGGTATAATTTGTTAGAATATGATATACTTTAAAGCACTCTTTTTTCTATATTTCGGCCAACGGCCTTTTCAAAAAAAGAAAACGCAATAACCTTTGTCTTTCTTAAAAAAGACCGTTTGTCGAAATATTGATAAAGAAATACTTTAATGTAGGCGTTGTATTGGACCGTTAATTCCCTATGTAATTATCTCCCTGTCCTGCTCTGCTATACAAGATACTGAATGCAATCGCGTTTTGCCATGAAAAATACTTGAACCATGCTCTGTGAAAAGGGAGCTTAATGCATCTGCGAAAAGTATCGAAACAGGTCAGCCTACGCAGTCCGCGCAGGCTGACCTGGGCCGAAACTTTTCGCTATTGTTCTATTTTCTGTATGCCAAAGAACCAGTCTACTTTATGATACAGTCGGTCGTTAGACATAACTGAATTTATGGGTCCCTAATTATGTGATGACTTGCTTGGTATCATGCATCACGGAGATGCATTAAGCCCCCTTTTGCCAGAGCATGGCTGACTTTATTTCTCGAAATATCGGTCTAAAACTCATACAAGCAGGATTTATAAACAATAACTAACCTGTTTTCACGGACAAATTTCAGGGCCAAATTTGTCGCAGTGGTTGTACCTATATAGGTAGCATTGGCCACGGCGTCTTTGATATCGTCTCTGTTAGAATAGGTGTTGAGGAAGAATTCGTTGTTAACAGTGCTGGAGAAGGTCACCAAGCTTATCTGCATTCCGTTAGGTCCGATATCGAATCTGGAAAATAATTATTCCTTTACCAAACAACCCCAAGTTTCTACGACCCTGGGGGGATATGGCTTTCAAAAACGTCGTGAGAAAAGCAGAAAATGCCGGTAACCAGCATTTTCACTTTTCCCATAATGTTTTCCATCCTCTCAAAGACTTATCCGATAATATGAGCCACAAATTTACATCGTCTATTTTTTTTTTTTTTTTTTTACATGTTTGAAGTCTGGCTGCCTGGTAAAGAGTTAATAACTACAATAGAAATTACATAAATAAATAAGCGTATGAAGAAGCATAATATAATTAGAAAATGAACGGACAAAGTACTAGTAATGCGACTTGCACTCTGATTTTCCAGTTGAATCTTTGTTGTTTCAGTAGGGAATTGATCTGATAAAAAGATATCAAGAAGACACGCATGTTCAAATTTCTTTGGCTTGCAAGCAAACGGCCCTGAAATAATACGTGAACGGCAGCATCAGAACCACAAAATGGTGCGGGTAACTTAAGGTTTCGATATTTCATATATCAACTACTACATAAGTTGAATTACCATCCAATGATACAAACTTGAAATTTTCGAAAACTAGACATTATTGACACAAGATCAGACTACTGCTTCTGTGCGGTCTGATCTTGATTTATGCTGTCCGCAAAAGCGCACTGATTTGCAATGAGCAACCTAAGGGTTAAGACTTTTTTAATTCTGAAGTTCAAACCAGCTAATAAAAGACAAAGTTTATCTTCTTTCATTGTGTCCATTTGTGTTTCATCCTTAGATGTTCACTTCCGTTGACTTCCTTCTCTGCAATGTCATCCAGGACAAGACATTGTTATTTTCTTGTCTTTTTTTTTTTGAAATTTTGTTTGAACCAGAACATCTTGGTTTTTCTTATGCACTGAAGCACACTTTATAAACTTTTGACATGGAATCTGATTAAAAAAGACGATTGATAAAAAAGTTCTCTGATATCATAGATTATCATATTTTTGTTTCACAAAACAAAATAAATCAGGCTATGATGCATTTGAATCTCATTCGTTAGTTTGTGTAACCAAATCTGCATAAGAGAATCGCTTAACCCTTCGGCTGCTAAGCGCGACTCACAGACCTTTTGCGGACAGTGTAGATCAAGATCAGACTGCACAGAACGTGCAGTCTGATCTTAAATCTACACTTTCCGATGGGGAGATATTTCCCCCAACCCCCATAATTTTCAAATACCAATATTTTGGTTTTTACGATCGGCTAGAAAATTTCATTTGAAAGTTGTTTAACAGGATAAGGGTTAACAAAAAGAAAGTGTTACTTGTCTGTAAAGTTGGCAACAAACTCAAGCTGTTTGACAAAGTTGTCTTTTCCTTCACTACTGGATGAATCCAGAACAAACACAATATCAGCGTGTTTGTTGTCGCAAGTCTCTGAGGAAAATGGTAATTATCGCATAGACATAGAAAAGAGCCATGCACTGTGAAAAGGAGACTTAATGCATCTGCGAAAAGTATCGACCCAGGTCAGCCTGCGCAAAGTGCGCAGGCTGACCTGGGCCGAAGCTTTTCGCTGTTGGTCAATTTTTCTGTATGTCAAAGGACTAGTCTAGCCTATGATACAGTCGGTTGTTAGACATAATGAATTTTATGGATCTCTAACTATGTAATGTTTTTCTTGGGATGATGCATCACGGAGATTCATTAAGCACCCTTATGCCAGAGAATGGCTCATTCAAAGGGAAAAAACAAGGAGAATAGTTGATATGAATATTTCATTGTGAATAGAAATCCTAAGATGATTTGTTTGTTTGTATAGGGTTTAACGCCGTTTTCAACATTATTGCAGTTATATCGCTGCAGCCAGTGCACCTATCCTTGCTTTCCTGGAGTTTATTTTTTCAGCACTTCACATGATATATTCTTCCCTAGCCACTGGCCGCTTTCCAATATAACCATCGTCATGGTCAGCGTTGAGAAAGGAATGAATCCTGTCGAAATGACTATCATCAACCTTCGGAAAGAAATTGGCCGAGCTGAGGATTTGAACCAGCGGTACCGTGATCTCGATTCCTTTATGCCACTGACGGCACTAATCTAGCTTGGATCTACAATAAAAGAACATACAGTAAAAAAAATAAATAAAAGCTAAAAATAGAAACCAGTGCCAGGAGTATTGCGCATCTGAGACTGCATTCATTAACATTTCTAAATATTGCAAGCTCACATTCTCCAAAAAGAACATCTTTCAATAATGATACTACTAAGCTACTTCTTGCATATTTTTATAGTATTTCTATTACAGCATTAGACCAAAGTTCCGACGAATGAGCCAATCAGCGCTCAGTATCTGGTTTGTATTCCAAGTGGTCAAAGTCAGACAGACAAACCTCGTGGGATTGTCTATGTGATATGGACACGAGCTAACCCCAAAGTCTAACTGTGAAGCCTTCTTATTCGTCTAACGACTGTTCTCGGAATAGAGGTATGGTATTTGTACTTAGAAAACTATTTGAATAACGACATCGCGCTCTATAAAGTAATAGAGAATGACTTTAAACTATACCACTTACCAATTTTCTCCGAAACACCTGAAATTAGATAATCAGTGTTTTTTAAATCTAGAGCTACCTAGATAACAGACTTGTATACGGCATAGGACATACAGTAAAACTTTGTTGTTCTGTAAAGTATAGTAAGGCTGTTTGCGGCTCTTAACTTTGTTGTTATATGGTGGGCTGAGAATTTTTGATACGTCTCCTTCTTCCTTCAAAAAAAAAATGGGTTTTTGTTATGTTATCCAAATCTATCGTCTTAGGTATACTTTATTTGATCATATTTGCTTGTAAGACCGATTTTGGTTCCTTACCAAGAAAGTGCTTGTTGGCAAAAGACACACAACAACTTTGGACGCCGACAATCGTATACTTGAATTGCCAGGATTTAAATGTGATATATAAACCAGTTATGAGGACGGATTGCTGCATAAAACGGAACTCTACAATGACAGTGTATGACACAATCAAAATAAAACAATAACAATAGTAAGTCTTAAAATTACTTTGAAATTGCTTGCAAGAAAACGTTTTCAGCTTTCATGTAATCATTGGAAAGCTTTGTTCTTTCAGTTTATTTAATTCTATCTCCGTCCATTATACGACACCGACAACTATGATGAAGCTAAATTCCTACTTGCCTACCATCAATAAACGCGTTAAACTGTTAGTTCTTTTTTTGTTCCTAAGTTAAGTTTTTAATTAGTCAAATTCGTATTCCATCAAAAAGCGCATTAACCATGATGTATTAAAAAAAAAAACGCACAATTTTGCAATGCTTTAGTATACTCACACGCAGCGTCTTGGATTTCCTTTTCAATAAGTTGCAGAGAGTCAAAGGATGGAACAGTGAACGCATGCGCAGCGTCAGTGGCAATGTTGGTGAGTTCAGTTTTTGAAACGCCGGATCCTATTCCAATCGAGATCACCTTGAATTTGGACGAAAACATCATTTCAGTTTCACCAAGTTGGCAGTTACTCATAGTAATGAAGTAAACAATAACTCTCGATTTAGCACTAAATGTAACTCAGTTTTTCTTTGTCCAATAAATTGTTTTAGTCTTTAGCACTTGTGCAAAACTTAAAATCATACTGAAATTGTGAGTTTGTAAACTACAGATAAAACGGCTTGATGTTCATTTCATTTTTTGAATTACATAGTTAGCTTATCGTGCGATGCAGCCCCGTTATCTCTTTAACCCTTTACCTCAGAATCCCGAGTTTTAACGATCATGAGAGCAGAGGCTTTTGAAAACATTCTGAGAAAAGGAGCAAATGCTGGTAACCAGCATTTTCTCCTTTTCTCAGAATGTTTTCTAATCTTTCAGAGATAACTCTCATCGTTTGAGACACGTTTAATTTGTCGTCTGCAAATGCTTTGAATTTGGACCTGTCTAAAATTTTGTCGTTTGGTAAAGAGTTAAATATTACTTAAAACTCAATGTTCACACTGCATGTAGGTATACTCTTATTAAGAAGCTTCTAAAGACAACCATTGCTTAGAATTAGCCTACTCTGTAGTTCTATAGTTGAAATGATACCCTCACGTTTTGCACTGTTTCCTTATCAGTTGTTTAAGAGCTCTTTAAACAACACCGATGTACTTAAACCCTTAAGAAACAAATCCGTGTATTCACGACCTTGAAGAAGGATTTGCTATCAATTTAAAGACGAAACAGACTATTTAACCCTTATTCTGCTTATTTAACCCTTATTCTTCTAAATAAGTTCAATGAAACTTTCAAATCGAAAGTAAAAACTATGATGTAACTATTTCAAGGTTATTCATTGTTATTTATTTATTTATTTATTTATCTATCTATTTATTTATGAGAAAAAATCTTTATAGGTCAGTGTAGGTCCAAGATCAGACTGCACGTTTGTGCAGTCTGATCTTGATCTACACTGACCGCAAAAGCGCCCCGAGTCGCGATAGAAGCCAAAGGGTTAACGGACAATCATTATATCGTCTGCAAAGGTTTGAGTATGCACGAATCTGAAAATTTATTTCCCTCTGAAGAGTACATTGAAACCGTGACTGACACAAGAAAACCACATTACATTTACCTTGATATCAGCGAATCTTAAAACATTTGCTTCTGTCTTGGTTGAGGTTGGGTTCGCCGATTGTCCGTCTGTCAGAACGACAAGTATTTTCGGAACGCCATATCGGGCTCCATGATTAGGCAGAAAACTATTCTCCCTGACAAACTTTAGGGCACTGTCCGTGTAAGTGGTGCCTTTAAAGTAAAAGAAAACGAATTATGGGGCTGTTACCTGCGGGCCAGTATCAATAAAGCAACGCTAAGAAAAGTGATAAAGCGGCTGATGGTAATGATTGTGCTAAAACTGATATTGAGGAAAATATAATATCTAGACATGGCGCTAGCGGATAAAGCAGACCTAAATAAGATGCACTGAACATACATAGAAGGATATGTGGATGTATACAAAACGGGTTTTTTTCTTTCCCTCATTCTGATTTATGATATAAAAAAGACACTTCATTCTCAGTGCATATGTATCGCGATAGCCGTGGAGAAGGATCGAATTTATTCAATGACGGTGTAAGATTTACAGCGCAATAATACAATGATGTCAAAATGAGCGTGGTAAAGTAAACCATGATATCTGGATCCGTTATGAATGACCGTGATAAAGTTCTATATATTCCTAGACTGGTCATCTGGGTCCGTATTCACCAACCATTCTTAAGAAATTCTTAGTCTTTCTCTCAACAATTTTCTAAAGTTGAAAGTAACACAAGTTCTGATTGGCTAAACCAAATGGTTTAGCCAATCAGAAGTATGTTTTTTTTCTAAATCTAAAATGAGACAAAGAATATTCATAAGAATGGTTGGTGAATACGGATCCTGATAGGTCAAGGCGTCCTTTATAAACTTTTCTAAACTCAATTGTAAATTCAAGGACTAGCCGTCTGATCAGCTAAGACTTTCCGATAATCAGATGGTTAGAACTCTGTCTTAGAAAATTCAAAGGATAATCTCGGAATTTAAGATTAAAGTCAACTGTAGAATCGTTGGTGAAAGAAAACGAATTTGCTCACCCCCAATGTAGGAAATTTTTTGTATCGCGGCTTGTAATGAAGCTTTGTCCTGGTATGCGTTTAAATAAAAGTT
Source organism: Tridacna gigas (assembly GCA_945859785.2). Lineage (NCBI taxonomy): Eukaryota > Metazoa > Mollusca > Bivalvia > Cardiida > Cardiidae > Tridacna > Tridacna gigas. The sequence goes on from OX244029.2 coordinate 39,198,210, forward strand.
GTTGTGCGGCGAGGAAGAAAATGTTACCACGCTTACTTGAACATGATCGGGACCTGAAGAAGAACGAAAAAGTTAACTTCTGTGAATAGCAGCACACTCTCCCTGATATATTACATGAACATGCAGGAAAACAAACTACTTGTTGGACAATCTGCGTTAAAAATTCCACACCTGCAGTTTATCATTCCCGTCGCAGTGATTCTGACCTTCGAACTGGGTGCCATACTTTAATAAGTAGTCGTCTTAGGTGGTGCCCTTTACGTCATGTTGTAACGTTATATTCTTATTGTAAAAGGCTGAGTGACAGTGTACTAGGAGATCTTTTTCGTGACCTTGAATTTTGTCATAAGTGACTGAAATTCAAATAATGAAGTGATTCCTTGTGCCTTACCAAGAATATGTACATGAAGTGAGCGCATGCTATGCTAAAACGTAAGAGACAGAGGAAAAAGCCGAAAAAAAGGACGGTCGTAGGCCTACTGTAATGTATGAAAAGAGATGGGATACTTTCATTGATATAAATGTGATACCGGGGTAGTATTCAACAACCGTTTCAAACAGCATTCGGTGTCTTTTTTTAAGTTATGAGGGCAACACAATTTATGATTGGCCAAACCATCTGGTGTAGCCAGTGAGAAACTGCGTTACTCTGAAGTTTCTTTTTTTTATTTAGGAATTAGACTAGCAGGGAAATTTAGATGGTTGTTGAATACGGGTCCTGAGTACCGGAACCTACTTTCAACCCATTACCACACGACAAAATTTTACACCCGTCCAAATTCAAAGCATCTGCAGACGACAATTTTATTGTGGCTCAAATGATGTGATTTTTTTTTTTTTTTTTTTGATTGGGTAGGAAACATTGTGGGAAAAGGAGAAACTGTTGGATACCAGCATTTTCTCCTTTTCCAACAATGTTTTCATTCCTCAGGGTCGTAAAATTCGGCATTGTGTGGTAAAGGATAAAGGAGATGAGATCTATGACCACAGATGCAGAAAGACCTAATGGTTATAGTTATCCAACAACAGCGCGTTTTCAAAGAGTTTACTGTAAATCTTTCACTGCCAATTTCGCCATGAATACCCTTTGTGGACAGCGCGGATCAAGATCAGACTGCACAGAACGTGCAGTCTGAACTTGGATCCACACCGACCGTCATCCGAATCTAATTTTCAACCAAAAACAGGTTCAGTTGAAACGAAACATATACTTATAGACCTCGAGAAAAGTCGGCTCCACTTAGTTGCCAACGAAATAGTTAAAGACGAGGCGTTAGTCTCCGTTTGAAAAGGCTGGTAACAGAATATCGTCTAGAGTAACTAGAATTATCAATTCATGTACATGTAAGTATCAAACAAAAAATAAAATGGAAATACATAACAACAGAAGAAAAAAACCCTGCGCTTACAGTCTTAACCTCAGTATCGATTCTCGGTTAAAGTTGTAAAAAAGAATAACATCTAAGACGGGGATGAGTTATTGACTAATATGTGAGCTATAGTCTGGAAAAGGGGGGCTTAATGCATCTCCTCGATGCATGATACCAGGCAAGACATCACATAATTAGGGATCAATAAAAACCACTTTGTCTTACAACTGACTGAATCATGAGGCAGACTGGTTCTTGGACATACAGAAAATTGACCAATGGTGAAAAGTTTCGGGCCAGGTCAGCTTGCGTGGACTGTGCAGGCTGACTTGGGTCGATACTTTTAACAGATGCATCAAGCCCATTTTCACAGACCATAGCTCAAATATAGATGACTAAATGAGTAAGAATTAAAACAGATAAATGAATAAATTGATATTTTTAAAAGAAAATTACTAATTAAAAGGAATTATGTAAATCTAATGACTTGGTTAAGGGAAATACAAGATCTGACAAATGTTAAAAGATAGAGTAATGCCTTATTTAAAACCTATTAGATAAGATGAAAGATGACCTTGCAATTATGATGACTTTCGCATGTTTGGCGACCCTGGGAAACAGCATGTGTTGATGAATAGCAATTTTGCAGAATTGTATATGAGCCATGCTCTGTGAAAAGAGGGCTTATCACATCTGCGAAAAGTGTCGACCCAGGTCAGCCTGCGCAGTCCGCGCAGGCTGATCTGGGCCGAAACTTTTCTCTTTTGTTTAATCTTCTACTTATCAAAGGACCATTCTGCCTCAGAATTTAGTTGGTTTTTATAAAAAGGTGGTATTCATAATTATGTGATTGCTTGCTTGGTATTATGCATCACGGAGATGCATTAAGCCCCCTTTTCACAGACCATGGCTCATATATATATATATATATATATATTTCCGTTTGCGAAATCCGATGCAGTATTGAATCATATGGAGCTTTGTATATAAGATAATTGATCTCAAGCCAAAGTATTGAAAAGTTCTTCAAATATTGGTTATAAACGAATACCTGTAAATAATGGTGTCTTTCTCTGCTAAGATCTGTCTGTCTGTCTGTCGGTCGGTCGGTCTGTCTGTCTGTCAACCGAGTATAGCCAAATGTACACCTTAGATTTAATTAAAAGGGATAGGCTATACATACCAATTTCATACGCATCTGTGAAATTCAAGACAAAATCGACTTGTTTGTGAAAGTTAAAGCTTCCTTCGCTCGATGAGGAGTCCAATAAGAACACAATATCTGCCTTGTTATGGGCGCAATCTGGAATTTTATACAATAAACAGAGCAAGTTAACCTTTTACCAAGCGACAAAATCTTCGACAGGTCCAATTAGAACACAATGTCTGCCTTGTTATTGGCGCAATCTGGAATTTTATGCAATAAACAGAGCAAGTTAACCTTTTACCACAAGACAAAGTCTTCGGCAGGCTCGTACTTAAAAACATTTTGCAGACGGCAGGTTGAATCTGGGTAAAATAACGGTAACTGTCTTCGAAAGGGTTATTGCAAGAAAATGCTGGTTACCAGCAATTTTTCCGTTTCCAGCGCATTTTTAAACCCTTTGCCGAACAGTCCCGTGTTTTGACGCCCATGATGAAATGGGTTTTAGAAACATTAAGAGGAAAGGAGGAAATGGTTTAACTTGCAGTTTTTTTTCATTTAATAAAATTTTTTTCTACTCTCTGACAAACCCCGTCATTTGTCGTCTTCAAATGCCCGCAAGCTGGAAAAGTCTAAAATTCTGTCGTTGGTAAAGAGCCAGGCCTTAGACTTCTAAGCGCGACTCAAGTACCTTTTGCGGACAGTGTAGATCAAGATAAGACTGCACAGAACGTGCAGTCTGATCGTTGATCTACATTGTCCGATACGGTATCTCTTTTCCGGTGAAATCAACTTTGAAATCGCGATATTTGGGTAATTACCATTGAGCGGAAATTTTCGTTTCATTTTTCTAGCGGGTTAAGGGGTAAGGTATTCTGACTCAAGGTAATCAAACCATGGGATTTCATGGTACAGACTTGAAAACTTTTCGTGATACCTATGCTGTTCTGTGAGTTCGAAGCGCAACTCGGCCAAGTTTCTTACGAGGATCGATGTTACATGTAGCCTTTGCAGCGGCAACAAGGTCCATATTCACCAATTCTTAAGAATGTTCTTTGTCTTATTCTCCAAGATTTTCTATATTTGAAATTAACGCAACTTCTGATTGGCTAAACCAAATAGTTTAGCCAATCAGAAGTTGTGTTACTTTCAAACATAGAAATAAAAAATAAAGAGTAAGTCTAAGAATATTTTAAAAAATGGTTGGTGAATACGGATCCCGGAGTCATTCCTCTCTCACCACTAAACATTGTTTTGACATTTTTCACATTTGAAAGAAGCCAGTGGCTTTGTAAGAGTGCTGTGTAGGGAACCGGTAAAAAGAAACTGCAGGTGCGCATCGATAGGTGGTGCACTGCCCGTCGAACACCAAACAAACACACGACACTTCATTTCTGTTTTGCTGTTCGTGTATTCTTCTCAGCCCTCAGGCTCCAATATGAATGGATAATTTTCCCCAGTTGGTTAACCCTTTTAGCGCCATAGGCGAAAACAGGGGCTTTTGCGGATGGCATAGATCAAGATCAGACTGCACAGAACGTGCAGTCTGATCTTTGATCTATGCCATCCGCTTACTTTGTCAAGTCTATGAGGCAAAATTTTTTCTCCGTTTCAGTGGATGGTATTTTAACCCTTTACCGCACAATGCCGCCTTTTAACCATCCTGGGAAAGAAGCCTTTTGAAAACATTGTGGGAAAAGGAGAAAATGTTGGTAACCAGCATTTTCTCTTCTTCCTACAATGTTTTCCACCCTATGAAAGAAAACTTGCACCGTCTGAGCCACATTAAAATTGTCGTCTGCAAATGCTTTCAGTTTGGACAAGGCTAAATTTTTGTCGTCTGGTAAAGGGTTAAGCTGTCGGAAGAGGTCAGTTTTACATATTTGGCGCTGAAAGAGTTATAGACGAAAATTTAGATTCAACGCTTTGAGATAAGCATATCGACATCATTACTTAACCCTTATACTGCGAAATAATTGAAATGAAACTTTCGACCTGATAGTAAAAACCCGAATAATGATATTTCTAACTTATTTTTAATAAAAGAAAATCTTCTTATCGGACAGTGTAGATCCAGGATCAGACTGCACGTTCTGTGCAGTCTGATCTTGATCTACACTGTCCGAAAAAGGTCAGTGAGTCGCGCTCAGCAGGCTAAGGGTTAATTCATCGTCACAAGTTTTCGCAACCTCGGGTGTTCTTTGCGCTAAAGATCAGTCTACTCGTTTCGATACCCGAATAATTAACCCTTGGATTGCTAAGAGCGACTCAATGACCTTTTGCAGACACTGTAGATTAAGATCAGACTGCACAGAACTGAAAGTTTCATTTTAGTTATTTAGCAAGTTACAGCTTAATTACAGTTTAGTTCACCAATTCGAATTTAATACTTGGAAAGTTCATAAATATTGATAAATAGTTGATTGCTCTACTGGTAGCTGCTGTCTTTAGGGAACTTTTGACCTTGTAATCATTCTACATTTCCAAAACACCCGTGGAAAGAGCACGATAATGACGTCACGCCTGCACAGAGTCAAATCCTGTTACCTGTGACATTTCCGCCATCTGGTCCAGTTGTTGTGACTGAAATGGGGAAAAAAAAATTTGTTCAAAACACCTGTAGTTTAATGGGTCTTTTTTACCATGTCGTATTTCTTTAGATGTCGTGACTAGTTTGGTTCTTTCACTGTCAGTGGTGAATATAATACGTTTCCGGACGCCAAAGCACAAGGCCAGACTTCATAGAACGTGAAGTCTGATCTTCAAACTACATCGCACGCTACGTTATACTAATCTATGATCCAAAATGATCTTTGATTATAGTGGAAACCCTCTGTTAAAAGTCGAACAACAATCGAGTTTGTTTGTTTTGAAAAAGTCAACGTATACCCAACCGCCGCGTCAAATTTTCGCACCTTGTATCAGACCATGTTTGGAAAATATTTTACCGTGAATTTGCCGTTCATGAATATGGCACTGTGTGCAACTGGTCAACAAACCTAGCCATAGCATGTGAAAACTGTCTACCCCGCAGCTTATTTCTTCACCAATACATATTAGCGGCGCTCTGGGAAAAAGCGAGTTTAACGCATCTCCATGACACATTGTACCAAGCGAGTCAAGACACAATTATGGATCCATAAAATCCATTTTGTCTAACAGTCGACTTAATCATGAGGCAGAGAAGTCCTTTGACATGTAGAAAATTGACCGACAGGAAAAAGTCCCGATTCAGGTCAGTCTACGTAGATCGCGATACTTTTTGCGGATGTACTACATCCCCTTTTCACAGAGCATGGCTCACAGTTAAATCAGACAGAATGAGAACGTCTGGATAAAATGTTGACAACAATTCAAAGAATAACATGCTCTCTGTTTCAACACGATATTTTCAAAAAGATCTGTAGCAAGATTTGAAAAGGAGGTGATTAGACATAATGGTAAGTTCAGCATCAAACTACAAGAATTGTTTGTTCTTTACCTGCTGATGATTAAATGGCATGAACGTTTACTGAAAAAAAAATGTTATTGTACGGTCGTTCAAGGGGTTAGTCTCTGGCAGGAAAATTAGTCTTAAAACTAGGTAAAAAGTTGCCAGGTAGTGCTATCTTTTGTTTACTTTTTACCTGGTTTTGAAATTTATTCTTTTTTCTGCCGGCGGCTACCACTTGGTAGCCGCCGGCTGTACAATAACATATTGTTATCTTCACCATAATTCCCATACTTTTAAATGGTAAGACTTAAATTTATCAACAAAAACTTTAGAATTCTCTAAGATTAAAGCATTCGCAGACAATATGGTTCATCCGGTGGATTTTTCTCTGAAAGGTTAAGGAACACTTTGGGGAAAGGGATAATGCTGGCTACAAGCATTTTCTACTTTTCCCAAATGTTTTAAAAAGTCTTCTTGCTTCCTACATGGGGTCCTAAACCAACGGATTGCTTAATAAAGAGTTAATGACCGAATAAAGTACAGCAAAACTCTAAAAACCGTACCAGTTTGTCCCTCGGAGCCGTGTAACAAACACAAAACTAGAAAAATAAAGTAAGCCGCCATGGATAGAATCAGTTGTCAAATAGTGAACAGAAACATCGAGACAGACAAGATTTTCATACTGATAACATTTGACACAAATAACGGAAAAGGTTTTAAAGGCGTCACGTAGCTTACATAAGATTGAAAAACGAGTCAGATAAAGACGCCAGTCACTATTTTTGATGGAATTTGCCAAAGCTTTTTTTTCCCCAACATTTAAAAAAGCAGTTGAGAATTATTTGTCAACGCAACTCAACCCACTTTTTTTTTTTTCAAAATTTCAATACTTTTAAGCTGATTCTATGAAACTATAAACAACATGTGCATATACACAGAGAAATCAAATGTAGAAGAAAAAGAACCAACAGTAAATGTATAACCGATGAATCATAACAAGAAGTGATACATTAATACTTTAATTAATGTGTTATGCTTACAGTAAAGACAAAAATGCCTCCTATGCATCAAAATTTGAAATTATTTTAGCAATATTAACACTCATTTACTGATCTTCGTTTTTCAAACAAAACTTTAAACTGTACAGCAGATTTATCAATAACATTATGGTCAAACACATAAAACATCTATTTCCTAAATTTTGAAAACTTCCAAATATTTTACTACCTTGTTTTGTCTGAAAAACGGTTGAAAAAGTAATGTGGCATCATTTCTATTTATAACGAATCATCAGCTGTGAACAGAGAAAGGATGAACAAAGTTTCATGAAAATTTGAATAAGAAGATAAAATCAATAATGACTTCCTCGGCTTCTAACAAGTAATATAATTACTGTGAAACAAACAGCTTTTAATTTTTAGAAAAGTTTTTTTCAGCCAAGTTCAATATTTTGGTATATCTTTCAGTCTACCTGAAACAGTCCATTTCAATTATTCAGAGCTTTAAATAATTGGCAAGAACACTGTATGCGAATAAAGAGTTTATTAAAAATATATTTGTTTGTACTTTTACAAGCACGTTGCATAACTCCTTGCCAAACGTCAAAAAATTTTTAAACGTATTTTAGTACATATTGCAAGCATTTGCAGATGACAAACCTGGCCCAATGATAAGTCTCTACATGGTGGAAAAACATGGTGGGAAAAGGAGCAAATACTGGGTACCATTGTACCAGTATTTACTTCTTTTCCCACATTGTTTTCGAAGGCTCCTTCCTCAGGGTTGTTAAAACTCGGGATTGTTTGATCAAGGATTAACTCTTAAATCAAACAATCACGTGATTAAAGGGAGCCCAGGAAGAAATTTTATGAAAACACTCCCGGAAAAGGAGAAAACCAGCACTTTCGCCTGTACCCCATTTGTGTTCTACCCTTGTAACTCACCGCTTGAGTCACGTGTAGTGTGCCGTCTGTAAATGCTTTCATTTCAACCAATACTAAAAAATTGTCTTGTAAAGAGTTCGGATGACCATTTAGAAACAGCTTTAAATTTAGACGAGTTTAAAGTATTGTATTCTGGTGAAGAGTTGATAGGTGAGCCGTACACTGGCAAAGGGATATTAACTCTTTACCAAACAACAAAATTTTAGACTAGTCCAAAGTGAAAGCATTTGCAGACGACAAAATATATCTGAATGAAAATTTGAAATATGTTTTGGGAAGGCTAGAAAACATTGTGGGAAAAGGAGAAAATGCTGGTTACCAGCATTTTCTCCTTTTCCCACAGTGTTTTCAAAAGGCTTCTTTCTCAAGGTCGTTAAGAGTCGGGATTGTGTGGCAAAGGGTTAATGCATCTTGTGGTACATTATGCCAATCAAGTCATCACATGATTCTTGATTCATAAAATACATTTTGTCTAACAACAAACTAAATCATGAGGTAAACTGGTCCTTTGACACGCAGAAAAGTTACCCATAGCAAAAAGTTTCGACCTTGGTCAGCCTTCGCGGACTGCACAGACTTATCTAGGTCGATACTTTTTGTAGATGCAGTACGCTCCTTTTTCCTAGAGCATGGCTCAAATTCATTTGGATACAGCTGGCATTGCTCGATGAAGCGTTATCTTTATTTCGACAGATCCTATTGTTACCCAGTGATGTAGTCCTCCATCAAAGAATCTCTCATGTTATATAGAACTGTCAGAGCATGATTAGTTCTACTGGCACTTCTTAGGGACTTTACGCTGTATTTTGTGTTTATTATTCTATTTCATTTCATTCGCATGATTGCCCCTTCAACACGAATTCTCTCAGCTGCTATCCTCCGCGAGTCCATTGTTCCTCTTTTGTCAGCGTAGATATATCCTTCATGAAAGATGAGATATTTGGTTTCCTGTGCCTACTTGACATACAATCAACAATTGTGGTTGCCTTGAACTCATCTGCAGGTAGCAAATAGCCAAAGAATCCACACTGTTTTGTAATTTAATTGTCACCTGTTCAACCACAAGATACGAGGGTCACCCAATATAGAGTGGGACTGAAACAATTCATTACAATGTATTCAATAAATGTTAATAACCTTTCTTTAATGTAACATCTTTTTTTCTCTATTACTGACTTGCACCTACATAATACAGTAGGTCTCTGGCATCAGTTGCTGGGCAACCAAAGTTGATCTGTCTATATTTGTCGGCCACTTCCCCCTCAAGAACCCTCTAAATCATCAAATTTTATTCCTGGGAGTTATTCTTTTAACCTCATACAGAAGTTGTAGTCTGTCAGACTTTTAAGCATGCAGCTAAACGTCCCAAAGGTACGACTTCAAAAGTGATGTCACTCTTGCAGCCTTGCAGCAAAAGGTGTTGCACTGAAGAAAAAAATAGCTTAGTTCTTAAAGGCTCTGGATGCCTTTTCTTGGTAGTTGTTCACAAAACTTTTCTATAATAATCCTGGTAAAATGTCTGCCCCACTGGATCTCGTCACACTGTTACAACTCGTCAAGTATCACTCGTGAACATGAGCATTATCTTCAAATTTCCCTGCTTTCTTCTGAATTTTGTTGGTCCCAGAGAGGCTTTGGAATGCCATTCTGATTTTTGCTTTAAGTATGGCTAAGATTATGACTTCTTAAAATGATTGTTTTAGTGTGTGTGTGTTTGTATTGCTTGTCGGTCATACCTAGGTAAATTGCTTTTGTTTCGTGAAGGAGATATGGGATGGCTTTGAGTATTGTTTATATATTGTTCTAGAGTTCCACTACTTCTTTTGATAAAATTAAATTTGATTTGTTCTTAAATACGGAAAATTCTTCTTCCAAGGCTTAAAAGTCTTGAACAAAGGTCTGTTAGTCCAACGTGGCGAATGATTTCTTCGACATTCCAATTTCATTTATTCATAAACACCAATGACTTACTCTTATTGACGAATGCAGATAGCACATTTATATAGCTAACATTATTTAAACAGCATCGACGCTCTTAGGAAGTCAACGTAAGCTAAAGTTAAGTGTTCAACATGATATATCTTTCTTTTCTCGGATCAATAATTGAATACGCATTTGTACTACTGTGCCCTCAATGAAAAGGAGAAAAAAAAAAAACATGGTATAGTGCTTCATAGGTAAAGATCAGGTAGAAATAAAACTTTGAAGAAATGAGTGGTTTTGTCGGTCATTATAAGTCGTTCATTGTCATTTTAGATGCCGACTGTCAGCCGATGACCTTGAAACACCTTTGATAAGTTCAACTCTACAAGTGTGTACGTACGGTCAAACGATAAGACAAGTGTCGCTGTCAATTCGATTCAAAGGTCGGAGTCCATTCGGTAGTACTGATGTGCTATCAAGCCGCCAAGAACTTTTTTCTGTTGTTATCCTGGTATTAGTGATTCATCGTGGTTTAGATATATCCCCGTTTTTTTCATGTGTGTGTGTGTGTGTGTGTGTGTGTGTGTGTTCGGGGGGGGGGGGGTTTGCCTGGGAGCAGTAGCATTTGACAACGCTGAATTGTTTTTTCTGTTTAAACCAGCAGGGCTTTTGGTGAGCGTACTTATGAATTCTGGCTTTCCCTTTCTCGTCATATGCATCCACCTTTTTTTCAAAGCCAGCTAGATGTGCGGTTTTTTTCTGAATAAAAAAGTTGACAGGCGGTTCTCAGTATGTCGAAACGGCTATCACGCTCCTGTTGCACCACAGAAATGTAACCAATTCGGCAGCTGACGTTCGATCCAATGGCGCTTACAGTTGATCTGGCACGATACCTACCCGAGCTTAACTTTATCATTCTCAATCTAAACATTGCTTAGATACAAGTTCTGATTTTCAAATATTTGATTTGACTACTATGGTGGCATATTTCTGCCGCGAGATACGAGATAGCTATCGTGATAATTTTAGAAAACTTTCACGATAATTCCAAGTTTCCTGGAAATTTTATCTAGATAGTGAAAAGTTTTCTGAAAAAAATATCACGATAAACTTTGTTATCTAGAAAATTTTATGTTGATTATTTCTCATTTGTGCACGAAGCTGACATCGAGGTAAAATCATCGCTATAGTTTCTCGATATCTATAAATAGAAAAATCACCATTTGGATGAACTCGGAAGTTTTTCACTGTACAGGAGACAAAGATGATCCGAAACCGTATTTAATTATAGATACCGTGAATGTCAGTTGTGAGCACGAGCTTTGATAAAAACGTGATAACAGTTAGAAATATCGCGATATTTTTATCGTGAAACTTTTTGTTATCTAGATAATATTTCCAGGAAAGTTTGTTTTATGGCGATAGTTCTCTAAAATTATCATGATAGCTATCTCGTATCTCGTGGCAGAAATATGCCACCATAGACTACAGTAATTTTATCTAGTCATGAGGTGCCCTCTCTTAAACTTTTAAACTGTGAGTATGAACATTATTAGATGTTTTCGCGATAGAGCAATTCCAAGACCAGATTGCACTCTTATTTTGGTTAATTGAAAAAGTTTATTTCGTATGAGTCGAAACAAAGGATTAACTATAGTCATTTTTTAATGAATGGTATCGATTTCAATGGCATATTTTCTACAAGTAAATATTTGCAATCAAAAAAAGATATTGAGTTTTTTTATGAATAAATGAATATGAGGACAATGAATATCCAAAAATGATTTTGTTTAACTTTCATTGAAATTTTGATGTATTCATTGTTTGCTCAGCTTGAAAATCTATGAAAAAACTATTGAATCCCATGAAAAGCAGATAAACAAAGGCTGTTTAAATCCTCAATAGCGCTTGTTGTGTCCCGACCCGACGTTCAGTGTGTGCAAATAAAGGTTCCGGATATGATATATCAAAGCCTTTGTTTTCGTAAAGCAATCCTTTTTGTTTCTGAGCTCTCTAAATTAGGAGTGTTTTACCAATGTCGACGAGATTCTTAAGGGCCACTTGACCCCAGTGGAAAAGATATTCCCATGTGTAGCCCTTAAAGAATTGATATGATGCATTAAGGTCCCCTTTTCTGTGAAAAGGGAACCTCAATGCATCTGCAAAAAGTATCGACCCAGGTCAGTCTGCGCAGTCCGCGCAGGCTGACCTGAGCCGAAACGTTTTGCTATTGGTTAAGTTTCTGCATCTCAAAGGACCAGTCTTCCTCATAATTAAGTCGCTTGTTAGATAAATAGGATTTTATGGATCCCTAATTATGTGATGTCTTGCTTGGTACAACTCATTACAGAGATGCATTAAGCCCACTTTTGCCAGAGCATAGCTTATATAGAAGCGCTGAGCACAATTTTGACTAGCTTATGCAGATGGTGTAGATCGAAATCAATACCTGTCATGATCGATACTTTACGTTCAAGATGAGATACCAGGTTCTGTAAAGTCTGATCTTCATTATTTGACCTGGTTCGTTACAGACTGAACATCCGGGTTTGGCAATAGCTTTTGTGTACATTCATAAAATTAAGGTAATTTGAAAAAGACAAAGAAATTAGTTTGAATTCACGAGTAACAAGTGACACGGAATTTGGATAGAGAGAGTATATCATGTCATATAGTTTTGATACAACATGCAATATCTTACGGATTTTTCTGAGAAAGTTATGCTTGCAAGAACAATTAGAACTACACTTTTTATTCAATTAAAATAAATAAATAAATAAATAAAGACCAGCATCCCTTTGAAGTAAGCCAATATACATGTAGATAAGTAGCATGAAGAATATCGTTTGTTCGACAAAAACGAGTTTGACCTCTACATTTCAATTTCTGTCTGTTTGAAGTAAGAATCAAATTGATTTTTTGATAACTAGAACAATATTCCAATACTTTACCCTACCGATTGATATAATTTTCCCTTTACTAATGATGGCATTTTGGCTTACTCGTAATCTTGTTTGAAAATAAATAAATAAATAAACCGAAACGATTCAAACGACAGAAAATAAATTCTATAAATGAAGGAGAAATATGTTTCAAACACATGTAACTGGACATCGTTTTTAGAAAAACCCCTGTTTCAATTTAATTTCGTACAAGAATCATTTACTTGAAGATACGATACATTTTGAGCTTGTGTTATATTGTGAAAGGTGAAAAGTTAATCAAAACCTCCTTACCTCATTCAGACGTCGTTTTTGGTGTGGTGGAAGACAGCATTTGAAAACAATGTGGCAAAAGAAGAAATTGCTCGTGACGAGCAATTTCTTCTTTTGGCCGCATTGTTTTCAAATGAACTTATGTATTAAAAATTTTATTCTTGTTGATTTGGTAGATTTTTTTTTTTAAATACTGGTACCATATCTGTTGCAAATTTGTTCCGGGATGGAATGAAATGAAAAGTTTTGTGTTGCTGTTTAACTGTTCCAGTCGTCAGTCGTAGCTTTAATGGAGATGATGTTGGAATTACGCCATACTGGCTGCCTAGTTCTTACCCTCATTATAGGTTCTTATGTTTGTTTTTTTATTTCTATTTTTTTCGTCTTTGTATTTTTCGTGGTTTGTGTTTTACGTTGCTTAGATATTTCTAAAGTTTCAAAGATTTGACTTTCCTACATTAATGAAATTCGCATAGTCGATCGATAAAAAATTTCAGATTTTCTTCTGCAATTTTAAAGCCTTTCTAGCCGAGACTAGATCTTTAAAAAAAAAAAAAAAAAATCTAATATCATGTGTAGTTCTATTCAGTATGATTTTGATCTTTTATTCGCTGAGATAAAAATTCCAAATAAAATCAATATCGGAGGAGTTGCGCGATTGTTGGGGAAACAGTTGTTGCAGTCATCAGTTCCATGCTTACTGGAAACAATGTTGGATTCGCAGCGGTCTTGCTGCCTAATTCTAACCGTTATCATAGGTTCTTTTACTATCTTTTGCTGTCTTCGTGTAGTTTATGTTTTATTTTGTTTGGATATTTCTAAAGTATCAGCACGTTGTTTTTTTTCACAGATGATATTTACGTTGTCGATCGAAAGAAAAAACAAAACTTGTGTAAGGTTTGAAACGTTTTCATCAAGATTAGGTTTTTAAAATCATGAAATTTACCTTTTTCAATTTGCAGGAGAAATCAATGCCGCTTAAAAGTGACTTAAATACAATATTATTATTTTTCCCAACCGAGTATTTTCCATTATTTTTCTTGAAAATTGTTATTTCGTAAAAAATGATATACTCTAGAAATGATAGGTTTTTTTTTTTTTTGGTGAAGAAGTGAAACACGCCAAATACCCTTTTCGTAACTCAAACTAACGATCTCGAATTAATAAGCCACTAAACAAAGCGTTTGTGACATTCATGTTTGTTAGAGAAGTGTAGCTCGTGGATCAGATGTTGCTGTATGCTCTCTGATCTTGAACTACAATAGCAGAGAAACACCAAAGACAGTCCAGCTAATAATTTTGGCATTATTTTCTTGTATTAAATTCACATTCTCATGTCGTTCCGTTTGAAATAGGCCTAGTCTGGCTTTTCCACGACCCCAATGACTACTTGCCAAGCGCGTTGCCAATGAGTAACCGGAGTTCGGCGAAGTGCAGCTGAAATTGGAGTTAAACACTACACCTTTACCAGTGTAAGTGATTCTCAGGAATAATCTTTTGAATACATGATGGGTAATTGAGAATCTACTGGTAACCAACATTTTTTTCCGATCATTGTTTTCTACAAGCTCAAAGACAGATTCTGTCATTTGAGCAATACCTTATCTGTCGTCTGCAAATGCTTTCAATGTGAATGAGTTTTAAATTTTGTCGTCTGGTAGAGAGTTAACCCGTCACCACATAATCCCGAGTTTAAAGACCCCAGGGAAGAAGTCTTTTGAAAACGTTGTGGGAAAAGGAAAAAAAATGCTGGTAACCAGCATTTTCTCCTTTTCCCACCATGTTTTCTACCCTTCCCACAACAAATTTCAATTTTTCAGTCACATTTATTTTGTCGTCTGCAAAATGCTTTCAGTTTGGAGTTTAAAATTTTGTCGTTTGGCAAAGAGTTAACTACACGAATGATACAATATCCGGGAGTATCTCAGCATTCAGTTCGTTTCTGTTTTGTGGACTAATTCGTTTTAATTTAGGTCTAAATGGTGGACTTGGTTCCGAGGTAGCAAGCTGGATTGAGGAGACGTCTATCAGCCATTTCCAGATCACTTCCGGTCGAATATCAACCATCCACGTGAACACCTTACAGAACTGTATCGTTGAGTGCTACATCAAACCGACCTGTGTGACCGTGGGATATTCCGACACATACGAGGGATGCCAGCTGTACAACCTTGACCTTACAGATTTTGTTGAGAATACCATATCACAGTGGGCGACCCATTTCTACAAAGGTAACTATCAACTTTTCCATGACTTTGAATACTGGCTAAGCCATGCAGAAGCCCGCTTTGACTTGAAGCAGGTAACATCATTCTTAGCCTTCTGTTTTTTTCTAATATCCGAACTTGCCATCTGATTGGCTGAGATAGAGCATGTCAGCAAATCAGCTGTTTGGGTTTTTTTTTTAGTAATTATAAATAGCATCGGATTTAAAATGGTTTGTGAAGATATCAACGGTCATGCCAAAGTTTGACAGATTTCTTGCTAAGAGTTGGGTACATTGTCAACGTAAACATTCCAAAGTTTCCATTTATTACATTCTTCTCAATATCTTCATTATTCGTTTAATTTTCTTGTTCTCATTGAAGCAGTGTGCACGGAACCCGGCTACAGCAACATTCGGTCATTAGGTCTCTGTATAAAACGACATTCAACAACATTACTCCCACAGGCAAACGCAAGCGCCACCTGTACCTCAGAAGGGGGATCACTGTTGAAGATTGATAGCTCAGACAAGGGAGATTATCTAAATGATATATTATTTCATATTCACGGTATGATTTCATATCAGTTCTAATTAATCATGAGGCCTATAAACCATAAGTCTTATCGAAATACCCCCACCCCCCACCCATTTTATTGTCTTTTTCTGCGAGCCTGATTCGCACATATACACATATATATATATATTTTTTTTTTTTATGTTCTTGTCCCATATTTTAACATTTAAGCTGCTATTTATATGAAACGAAAATTCCAACCAGTACTAAAACCCCAAATTTTGCCATTTCGAAATTATTTCTTGGTAAAAAAAAAATAATCCTTATCGAAGAGTGTAGATCCAAGATCAGAATGCACGTTCTGTGCTGTCTTATCTTAATCTACACTGTCCGCTAAAGGTCCTTGAGTCGCGCTCAGCAGCCTAAGGGTTGATATTTTCTCGACTTTCTTTATATGGTTAAGGTAGCTGGTGGCTCGGAAAGAGTGTCCTGACAAGTCGTAGTGAAGAAATTTAAAGGAGGTTTGGCCGCCGTTACATAAATGAAATACAGTTGAAAATGACATTCAATACCAAACAAACAAAGGAGCCATGCTCTGTGAAAAGGGGGCTTAATGCATCTGCGAGAAGTATCGATTCAGGTCAGTCTGCGCAGTCCGCGCAGGCTGACCTTGGCCGAAACTTTTTGCTATTGGTCAATATTCTGTATGTCTAAGGACCAGTCTATCCCATGATTCAGTCGCTTGTCAGAAAAAGTGGCTATTATTGATCCATAATTATGTGATGACTTGACTGGTGTCATGGACACGGAGATGCATTAAGCTCCCTTTTGCCAGAGCATGGCTCATTAATAAAAATACAAATGTTAGTATGTCGCATTATTCTCCCATACGGATGAAAAGTTACCGTGTAAGGTTAACTCTTTACCACACGACAAAATTTTGGACAAGGTCAGTTTTGAAGCAACTTCAGACGACAATAAATGTGGTTTAGTTGATAGAATTTGTCTTTGAAAGGACAAAAGACGTTGCTGGAAAAAGTTAAAATACTGTATTGGTTTCCAGCATTTTCGTCTTTGCCGACAATGTTTTTAAAATCCTTTTTTCGTCAGGGTCGTTGAAAGTTTGAACTGTTTGATACTTGAAGGGTTAAACAGCCAGGAGCATAAATACTGTCTGCTTAGTTCAAGAATGAATGAGCCAAGCTTTGTGAAAATGGGGTTCAATGCATCTGCGAAAAGTATCGGCCTAGGTCAGCCTGCGCATTCCGCGCAGGCTTTCCCGGCCGAAACTTTTCGCTATTGGTCAATTTTCTGTATGTCTAAGGACCACATCGTGACTGCCTCATGAATAAGTCGGTTGTTAAAAAAGTCACTATAGTTATGTGATGGCTTACCTGGTATACTGCATCACGGAGATGCATTAAACCCCCTTTTGCCAGAACGCGGCTCATTTATCTTAGAAAGTCTTCAGATACAACAAACAACTTTGTCCCTTATCGAGTCAGCGTAGTCAGTACCACCACGTTATCCTTTTTTTTTTATATATACTTTTTTCAGAAGTCTTCTTCCTAAGGGTCATTAAAATTTGAGATCATAATGATTTGGTAAAGGGTTGGTTTACAGGTCTATTGGGGAGTCACATTTCATATCCATTTTTTCTGTTATTTTAGACCAAGCTGTTGGGTTCTCGTATTTAATCGGCGGTCAGTGGAACTCCTCAGCGAACTCCTGGCAGTGGAAGGATGGATCCCCGATTGATAATGAGCACGGTGCAATGTATTGGTTAACACAGGTACCAGACAACACTAATGGTGACTGTCTCGCAATTCAAAATTTCGGCAATAGCATTCAATTCAATGTTGTCAATTGCACGACGAACTTAATGTTTATTTGTTCGTATAATTCTGTTTAAAGTTCTACACATAGCTGTATTCATGTCTACAGTTAACAAAGCTTATAACCGGCTACTTTTATTGCTTTTGCAAATGTGGTGAAGTAATAGATACATGTATGTAAATAAAAACATTTTACAACACAAACCTGGACGTAAAGCATACATGGTACTGAGAAGAAATGATTCTCAACACTGTCTTCAAAAGGAATGTCATCTAAAAAGGAAAACAGATCTATTGCGCATGCCTGGTGTCTAAAGGCCAAATCGGGTTAAAAAAAATACCGAAATTTTGTCAGCAATAAAGAAAAAAGATAAGAATGTATTCTGAGAGATCAAGCGTGAAGTTTTAAAAAATTTAATATTTTTATGTAGATACATTGTTGAATCAATGCAAGTCTATGGCGAATCACAAAGTGGCCTTCTAGAAGTTTTGTTGAGTGTATCTTGTAAGTTTTATGCTGTTTTCAACAGTCAGTTAAACGGGGTCCTACTAAAATCTAAATGCTACGGAGGTCATTTTATTTTTCGGAATGTGCATTTCAAAATAATGTTATAAATAAATATACAGTGCTTGAAAATGTTTTTTAAAGTTATGTAATCTTAAGAGTAAATTTTAAGTTTCAAATGAAATTTATAAATTGTGGTGCAATTCTTTTACCCTGAACTTTTCAAGTGGTTATATTCTACTCCATTAAACACAGGTTCCCATGGCGCGTTGTATTTTGACTTTAGTCTGAGAGTTAAAAGGCTTTCTTCGTTCAGTTATATTTCTTTCTTTGGATTTTTTGCGCATAACAACTTGTCTAAATTTGTTGATAATCTCTGATCCTGTGGTCGATTTTCTGGACACATAAAAGTCGCCACTGTAACCACGAGTTCTCCAGCTCAGTTCTACATCACTGCTGTCATCAGAATCTAGCTCAACAGGGTTATCTAAAAGTTTGCTATATTCATCAGGAGACTCTTCACCAGCTATGCTAAACAACTTTGCCCTTGGATGCCGTTTACGAGGAGTCATGCCCGTATCTTTATCGTCAGAGGCTTCTCTTACAGATTCCTTATTTTTACCATCGTAAACATGCTTAACTGTGCTGTTTTCGATGGTATCATCAACTGTGTTTGTTCTAATGCTAAAACCATTTGTTTTCACAGTACCTTTACTGGATTCTAGCATCATTGGAGGAGTTTTATCAAATATATTCGAACTAACTTGCTTGAGTGCTCCTGTTACAAATTTCTGTGATTCTTCAGGCTTCTCTACGCTTCTGCATGCGACATCACGATCATTAGCGCCATTCGGAAAATCGGTATCGCCAATTTTAGATGTTTCGTTTGATTTGTTGGAAGTGTCATCCGTACCAGTCAAAACGATATTTTTGTCTCGTATTTCAGTCGTTTTATATCGGTATTCATGGGTCACTTTCTCACTGGCTGCTGTTGTGCTTTTTCCAGACACTGTTTCTGGTTCGAAAAGCCTCCTTCGAAAAGATTGTTCTTCACCAGTTGAATAAAACATATTTAGAACTTTAGCACTCGATTTACCAGGTAAGCCATGTTCTTTTCTCCACACAATATGTTCGTTTTCAGCATTTTCTTCTGCACTGTTATTATCAACATCTACCACTTCAGTTTTCCCCGAATGAATTTCAGTTATGTGAATGCTTGGTCTGCTGGGAAAAACTTCTCCTGTGGGTTCGGATTTGTCTGCATTTAAGTTCACAGTATGCTTTGTTGCACAGCCACTGCCTTGAACATTACATAAATCTGATTCTTCATCCGTATGTATATATTCATCACTACTCGAGCTGGATGATGAAGATGGCACTGCATTACTTTGGAATGAGACCCTTCGCTTTGCCAACTGTTCTGGTTTCATACCCGAACAAACACTGCCTCCAGAATCCGAGTCTGAGTTGCGAGTTCGAGCGGCGGGGACTGTCAGAAACTCATTTAAGAAACTGCTTGTGATGTTTTTATTTTTTAAGATGGACTTTCTTCTCATATTATATCTCATACTGTGTTTTGTAAGATTTTCCAGTTTATTTTGAATTTTTCTGAAATTCTCGTCCTCATCAGTCCCCGTTTCTGAATTTGCAGCATTTTCCTGTATGTTTGTTACTAAATGACTTTTCAAGGTATCGGGGCATGTACCAACTAATTGGTTTTGATTATTTTCCGACTCTTGGTCACTACATTCAGAAACATTCCCTGACCCAGAAATGAGCTTTTGCTCCCAGAACGCTGTTAACTGTGAAACGCTATTCCTTCTTAAACCAACTGGTTGGTTGGTGGTTAATTGTTCATTTGAGTCCTGCGATGGTTTGACGACTGCAGCTCGGGGCATGGATACCGTGCTAGACCTTTTAATTCTCCCATCAAAAGTCCCACGCTCTAAACTATTATTGAACGCTTCGTAACTGTCGGGAACTTTGTCCACCCGTTGGGTATACTCAAGGGTAATAATCTGATCATCTTGAATGTCAATCGTTTCATTACCGTAAGTTTTCTTACCAACATTTTCTGGCGAATTACCAGCGTATATAAATCTTTTTCTTTCAGTCTGTTCATTGAATTTTCTTTGAGAATTTTGTCTTCGTTCAGTATCAAAGCTTCGTTTTAACTTTGACGGTTGTTTCTTCCTTTTTGATATTAGCAGTTTGTCTGTTCCATCTGTTGATTTAATATCACCATCATCGGATGAAAACTCTTTACTTTTTCGTTCTTTCGTCTTCTTACCTTTCTCTATAGAAGACTGTACACTCCTTTTTCTTCCATAATCAACGTTGAAGCTTCTTGTAGTTTTCTGTTCGTGTGTAGTATTTTCCTTTTCACTCTGCAAAGATTTATCCGTAAGATTGTATTCCCTCGATGGTTTGAGGTCGTGTGTATTTAGATATCTAGTAGACGAGTTTCGTAAACATTCGGATTTGTTTTCGCAAGGATTCTTGTCAAGCCAGTCATTGATATACGTATTATGGGTGTTTTTCTTTTTTAACCTTTTGTTATATTGGAGTGCGTCTTTAAAAATATTTTCAAACTCAGAATCAGAATCCCCCGACACAAACGCTTCTCCGCTTTCAAAATGATTGCCAGCAACTTTTTGACTATCCACATTTTTCACATCTTTATCTAATTCATTACCTTCATTTATGTCTTTGCAAAATGTGTTTGTCTTGAAAACAGTGCTAGGTAGGCGTTGAATCTCTCTGTACATTGTTTGACAATTTGAACTGTTTTCTGTGCCTATTTCTGGCCGTGATTTTACCTCCGTGGATCCTGAAGTTCGATTATTTTGAATAGGATCATTAACCCACATGTTTTCCTCATTCTTGTGACAGCTGCTGACAACACCATTTTCCTCTGTGTGCTTGGGCAAGTGTTTTGTGTATGCTTCAAGTGGTATGCCCATACTCGTGTCCATCTGATCGATCCTTTTTAATACATCAAAGAGGGGTGTCAGGTCAATATCAGTGCTTCTCTCGGCTCGAAACCGTCTTTTCCAAGAACCTCTTTGGTATGTTGGACTTCCCCAGTATGAGACATATGATTTACCGAGGGTATCCTCCGCACAATATGTACAGAAGGATGATTTGGTATATCGAGATTTCCACAGATGGTACTGGCGCTCGTGAGTAAACGAGTTGCACAACTCGCAACTGTTTTCGTTACTGGATTCTAAAGATGAGACGGAAAATGGTGAACTTGGAACACTACTGCTGGTCCGTCGTTGTAAACTTGTACTTGGACTGTGTCTAAGATCTGTTTTTGAGCTGCAAATAAAATATCATTTTAGGGAAAAAAAAGTAAAACTTAAAGATTTCAGTGCTTAAAGTACATGAGCAATTGGTAAGCTGAATTGAGTATCTAAAGGGAGAGAGTGGTTAAGAAGATATGACTGAAACACAGGCTGATAAAAACTATCAATATAGAAAGTATATGAAAAAGAATGGACAAAAATACCAAGATTGAAAGCAAAAGGAAGCACATCATATGGCCTGCAACATGTGAAATGAGACCTTCGGACATTTGCGTAAAGTGTCGTCCCGGATTAGCCTGCGCAGTCCGCGAAGACTAATCCGAGACGGCACTTTACGACAACATAAGATTTTTTTCATATAGTGGACTTTCGTGAAACGGAAAATCGCACAAAAACAGGAAGTGTCGTCTCGGATTAGTCACGGACTACACAGACTGATCTTGGACGACACACTTTTACGCATACATGTATGTCCGAAGGCCCCTTTTCGTGTGTTGGAAGCAAATTATACCTTTCTTGGTCCGGGTCCAAATTCAATAAAGTCGTCCTGCGATTTAAAGCAAATTTTGCATACCCTCCAACGGTCTCATCCGAACTCTTTGAGCTTCTGCTGCAAGATGAAATACTTGACTTAGAGCTACTGTCGTAGGTTTGAAATAGACACATTTTACTTGTTAAAAGATCGTCAAAAAGAAAGGCACTGTGGCTTCTGGTATGCAGTGGCATGATCACTATGTCCGAGGCTATTAACTTGCTCTCTTCTTAGCTTTCTCTTCCCTAAACTTTTTCACGTTACGTTTTGGATTGTATGTTCTGTGCTTTAGCTGTATATATCTAGGTATTCCTATGAGTAGGCATATCAACGATGATATTCCAGTTCGTATGCTCCTTTTTTCAATAACAGTCAGTTCCTTTTAATTACGTAATTTATAATTTACAATCTCTACAATCAAATGATGTTTTATGCATGGCATGCAACTATTGCAGCTTACATTTGTTTGAATGCCAGACCGACATGTTGTGTGTTCAAACAACCTTCACTGATGGCTGTAAGGTACCGTTGTTAAATCCGATTTTATTGTTAATGGATTATCATAATTAAAGAATTAAAGTATCAGTTAGAGATTAAGGTAATCGGCCTGCGCAAATTCGTTTTGGCTCATAAAAACGATGAAAATGTAAAAGAAATGCTGGGTAAACATAAAAGAGTGTAGGTTTTCTCTATAATCATCACCTTTTGTAAGAATTTTGCAGCAGACGACCCTTACAGACATATTTGAAAAACCTGTTTTAATGTTAAATAAGGTCGGGTACTTTAATGCAACTTAAGCTACTCACTTCATGAAAGTTTCAAAGTCGTCTGCAGAATAAAATAGATGAAGAAGGAAACTGGTGACATAACTTGTTTCAGAAGAATACATGTTTTTACTTTGCTTATAATTAAGAACTTTATACTTGTTTTGCAAACTGTTCTTGACTATTGATGTATATACCCCCTTAACGTGTCTAAGGTCCGATTCACATAAAAACATTTAATTACTTATGTAAGTAAATTTAACAATGATGCTTATATAAACCCCTTTACTTAAATACCTCTGGAATAAATTGAGGTAAGTATATTTGCACCACGTCTGGAGGTCATGCATAAGTATGTATACATGTACTTTTATGTAACTATACTCCATAAACAGAGCATATTCACGTGAAAAGCACCCAGCTTTAGCTGGCAAGCTGATGTTTCTTTATACTTGGAAGCAGTAGGTATTTGTCAACAATTCATATTGATTCACTGTCTAACATTTACAATGAGCTTGCAAAAGGCTGTCCACTTCAAAATGGGGACTAAGAAAAAGGCTTTAAAAGCACTGTAAGTGCAGAAAAGACAAAACAGCTGTCAAATAGACTGACTGGCCTATCACAAGAATAAATACTTATGTGAATTCTAATAGCATGTGGACGCAAAATAAATACGCTTTCACTTACGTGCGTATATTCATTTCATGTAGAAAATACTAAGGGAGTAAGAATCAGGTGACTTGCTAAGTAAGTGTTTGGCCAAAGAAATCCTGCCAGACATTATAATGAACTTTTCGTAAAATATATTGCAGTAGAAATATCGAAATATTGTTGACAGATCTTATAATAATCATGTCATACCGTTGAATTAAATGACAAATGAAGCCGATTTGAGAAATGGTTTCTTAACCCTTTACCGCAGGATGCCGCCTTTTAACGCCGCTGAGAAAGAAGCCTTTTGAAAACATTGTAGGAAAAGGAGAAAATGCTGGTTACCAGCATTTTCTCCTTTTCCCACAATGTCTTCTACCCTATCAAAGAAAAATTGCCATATTTGAGCCACATTGAAATTGTCATCTGCAGATGCTTTCGATTTGGTTAAGGCTAAAACTTTGTCGTCTTGTAAAGGGTTAAACACATTAGAATCAGCAGGCGGTTTTGTCCGTCTTGCGAGACACGGCAACATTAATTCTAGTTTTCATATTCTTTGTTCTGTCAATGTCTCGAACTTTGACCAAATGCACTTTAAACAGATCATCAGACCTACAATAATCGCCATGCCTTTACGTTATGATTAAAAAAATATATATATGAGCCATGCTCTGGCAAAAGGGGGCTTAATGCATCTCTGTAATGCATGAAACCAAGCAAGTCATCACATAGTTATGGATCTATAAAAAGCATTTTGTCTAACCAGTGACTGTACCACGAGGTAGACTGGTCCTTTGACATATAGAAAATTGACCAATAGCGAAATGTTTCGGCCCAGGTCAGCCTGCGCGGACTGCGCAGGCTGACCTGGGTCGATACTTTTCGCAGATGCGTTAAGCCCCCTTTTCACAGAGCATGGTTCATAGCTATGTTATAGGCATTTATTTTCCACTTGGCTGCTATGGGGCCTTAAAGCTGTATTCCCATTGCAATATTTAGGTCTTTCCATTGACTGAATATGTCAAACTCTGTTCAAATCTTGCAGTGTAAGGATAACCTCTTGTAGAGCCGATACGTCGACTAGATAAACATGTAAAAATGAATAGGACATGCTAAGTTTAAGGTTTGTTTTTTGGTCAGACAAAAAGAATGTTATAGATCAAACACCAGGCGGCATGCTCCGTGCAATCTGAATTTTATCTACATCTTCAGTAACCGGGCCCACCCGTCCCCCGCCCCCTGCCACCAAGGGAAAAAATAAGATAGGCAATATCAGGATATTTTTGACCTAGCTGAAAAGATCTACAACAAATTACACCACAGACAACCCTGTTTTAGACATGGAAATCACCGTTTTTCAAAAGTGCATGAGACATGGGAAAAAGAGCAATTCTTTGTAGCAAGTAATTGCTCCATTGCACACAATGTTTCCAGAGCTGCTAAATGCAGGGGCATAAAATACTCAAGATTGTACGGGTGCGGGCTAAGTATTAAGGGTCGGAAACTTACGGGTCAGCACCCAACTGTTTGTGAGGCATGGTGGCACCAAACATATTATATTCGGTTTTGCGTAAGCGAATTAAATTCTAGTGCGTCACAGGCCCGTTAACTATTTTTTGTTACTTCCTAACTCTTTCAGTGCCATAGGAGAAAAAACAAGGGTTTTTGCGGACAGCATAGATCAAGTTCAGACTGCACAGAACATGCAGTCTGATTTTTTGCGTCTGCTTGATGTAGTCAAGTCTGTAAGATAGAAATCTATTTGCAGTTCAGTGGATTGTACTTCTAGCAGTCGAATGAGGTCTCGTTTATATATTGGTCGCGGAAAGAGTTATAGTAAATGCGAACTTGAATCCAGGTCCACCCGTACCGAACCCGAACAGCTGCACCTATAATTGTTAGCAGGTGTTTTTACAGTTGATTTTCAGCGACAAGCGGTCGTGCGACGCCGTTTAATCCTTTATACCAGACAAAAAAGTCAATTTTATTAATATTGAAAGTACTTGTAAATAACAATTCAAATGAAGTTCAAATGTCAGAATTTGTTTTTCAATGACTAGGAAACAATGTAAGGAAAAGGAAAAAATGCTGGGTGTAAAGCTTACGCTTTGTATGGCTTTCGTCTGAGCTATAAACGTTGGTTGGCAACGTATACACCTTACAGTGAGCTGTATACAGGCGTAACAGGCCAAGATACTTGGAACTCTGCGGTTGAATGGTGTAATTGATCTTGAATAAAAAAGCAAGAACTTTCTTATTTGAGACCTTTCACTCGGGAGACGAGGGATCGTATTCACCAACCATTTTAAGCTGCATTCTTAGTCTAATTGTAGACTCAAAAAGTAACGCAATTTCTGATTGGCTAAACCATTTTGGTGTCCAATCAGAAATTGTGTAACCGTCAAATTTAATAATTTCTTGGGAAATGGACTGCTGTTACTCCGGTAATTTGTATGTACATAGTTACATGTTTCATTCATTACGTCCCGCTGTTGTTCTGATAATCTGAATGTACATTGTGACATGTCTTATTCATTACATCCCGCTGTTACTCCGGTAATTTGTATGTACATAGTTACATGCTTCATTCCTTACGTCCCGCTGCTATTTTGGTAATTTGTATGTACATAGTTACATGTTTTATTCATTACGCCCCGAAACCAATTTGCAGCAGGAAAGGTTGGGGACACCTTTGTACTTGATGGAAAATTGATAAAAGTTTGGAATAGGTTTTGTGCATTAACACAAGCAGAAATATTACGGCGAGACCGGGAATTTCTGCTTTGTCACAATATTCTCAAAACCAGTCTGCTGCAAGAAAGGTAAAAAGTCGTGAACAAGGTGTAAATGTGTTATAAACTATCCATATCGGTATTACAGTGTGTCATGGAGTCCTATATGTAAGTATGAACCATGCTCTATGAAAATGGGGCTTAATGCATCTGCGAAAAGTATCGACCCGGGTCAGCCTGCACACTCCGCGCAGGCTGACCTGGGCCGAAACTTCTCGCTATTGGTAAATTTTCTGTATGTCCAAGACCAGTCTACCTCATGATTAAGTCGGTTATCAAAAAAGTGGCAACTGATGGATCCCTAATTATGTGATGGCTTGATCGGTATCATGCAACGCGGAGATAAAGTAAGCTCCCTTTTACCAGAGCATGGCTCATATCTATCAAGCTGTTTCTCTCTTCTCACAACTACCCAGAACATTCTTTCTAGAATGACTCCTTTCACACGTAAACAAACACTGTTTTTAAAGATGCATCTATACCCGTTTTCAGTCAGTTTTTAACCCATTTCATCTATGTTTTATCAAACTGTAATCATTCTTGTATCTTCGTGTCAGTGTTGCCCCTGGCGGTTGCAAGGTAGCATAGATTGTGGCCGATATTTCATTTTCAGAGGCCATTAAAGAAATCATTGTGACGTTTCCGGTTTTAAATCGAAGATCTCCAATATATGTATTTATCCCTTACAACATATATATTGGTAATTAATCTGTGTTTACACAGATGACTAAATTCTGAACCATCCTACAGTCTATCAAATTTTAAGAGCGTTTTTTTTTTTTTCCTCTGTGGCCGTAAGGATGTATCTTTAAAATTAAAGTGGTCCGCTGCAAGACAAGAGGAAAACGGGCATCGACCGATCCATCTATCCATGTGTTCCTTGTGTTTCTCTGCTAGATATACGCATAACATTCTTTCCAGGCAACTTACTATTAACAAAAACATAGTACACGTGAGCCATGCTCTGACAAAAGGGACTTTAGTTTATCTCCTTGGTGATCAAGTCATCAAATTATTATGGATCTATAAAATATATTTTGTCTCAACCGACTGAATCATGAGGCAGAATGGTCCCTGGATAAGCAGATAATTTACCAAAAGCAAGATGTTTCGACCCAGGTCAGCCTGCGCGGAGTGCACAAGCTAACCGTGGTCAGTACTTTTTGCGGATGCATTGAGCCTTTTTTCACAGAGGATGACTCATGTCATGTTTGACATATTTTCAACTTTAGTCAGCTGCAATACACAGTCATAGCAGCCATTACTTGGGGCGTAGCTAAAAAAAAAAAAGAAATACGCTGAAGTAACACCGAAGACAATATCCGAAGCGCAAAGTGCCGAGAGGGGAAAGGAGGTTTCCTAGGAGGGTCTGGAGGACCCCTCCCCTAGAAAACTTTTGAATTGTAGAAGCTATTTGGTGGTGTCTGGGGACGCTTTTTTAAACAAAACTGCCTCTCTTTTCTTTCTTTTTTCTTTTTCTTCAAATGTACGTAACTGTGTTTAAATTGCGTACAGGCAGCTTCGCTCCTGATTACATATACCCATGGGTTCCTTAAGTTTTCTTTTTTTTACTAGACTTATGCAAGATATTCTTTCAAAGCCATTTGCTGCTTATCCACATAAAAGGTATCGTAAGCTTACACTGGAAAACAAGGAAAAAATCCTAAAGCAAAGGCTCCCCGCAATGCTACGACAGATTTTAGGCAAATTGGGATTCCAACTCCTTAGCACAGACTCAAAAGTACTATAAAAGGTTGAGAAGTGCCATTTATTGTGTGAATATATACAGTAACAGTAGAATGCCAGCTGTCTTGATATGAACCTCCCGTATAAGGAAGAAAGGGTGAAAACGTCGTGATGTCCCAACCAGGTGCCGTATTAACCAAACATTCTTAAGAAGATTCTAAATCTTATTCTCCAAGATTTTCTGAATTTGAAATTAACACAAATATTTTAGCCAATCAGAAGTTGTGTTTCTTTCTAAATCTATAATTAGACCAAGAATGTTCTTAAGAACGATTGGTGAACACGGACCCAGAGTAGCGTTTAGACTTTGAAACACTTATGCAAGAAATGGAAAATCTTCGGTCAATAAAAGAAAAATAGAACGTGGCATGGGAAAGTTTGTAATATGAAAGAAGGTGACTTTTTGCAGACATTTTTCGCACACGAAATAGGACAATTTGATACCAAGCAAGATGGTAGATAATACGAATATCTGGAGGCTGCAAAGCAGCATTTACCCCTACAAATTATCGCCGGAGGGGCCGGGGAAGGGGAAGACTGGCCCTTGGTCTCTCTCCATTGCTCCTACGCATATGCAAGATATCATTAATCTCAGCAGTTTGGGTTAAAACATCAAGTAAATAAGTATACAATCTGATAGCTCTGGGACCGTATTCACCAACCATTCTTAAGAATATTCTTTGTCATGTTCTCCAAGATTTTCTACATTGGAAAGTAACACAGCTCCTGATTGGCTAAGCCAATCAGGAGTTGTGTTACTTTCAGATGTAGAAAACTCTGGAGAACAAGACAAAGAACGATCTTAGGAATGGTTGGTGAATACGGACCCTGTTCTCAAAAACAAATAGCAGTTGTATTTGACATTCATGGGCTTTATCGCCTTTAACTTTAAACGCCGTACCAGGCCACGAATTCAAGACTATTAATCATTAGGATGCTAAGCGCGAATCACTGACCTTTTGCGGACAGTGTAGATCAAGATCAGACTGCACAGAACATGCAGTCTGATCTTTGATCTACACTGTCCGATAAGGAAATATTTTTCTCCCAAAAATAAGCTTGAACTAGCATTAGTCGGGTTTTTACTATCGGCTTGAAATATTTATGTTATTTTCCTAGCAGGATAAGGGTTAAATTGAAAGTATTTGCAAACGACAAATTAAATGTGGCTGAAATGGTGTAATTTGTCTTTGAACAGGTAAAGGAGAATGCTTACCATTACTTTCTACCTTTCTCCTACCTTCGTAAACAGGGTCGCTAAAACATGGTATTGTTTGGTGAAGGGTTAATCCCTTATAACTTTTTAACCCATTAAGTTTGATTTGCCCTGGATTTGGCGTCATTACGATAATACCCCAAGTGAAAACAAGGTCGTTTCAGATCGGATTAAGCATTTGGCCTAATATTAGTTATAATCGCTCCAAATTTTCACCAAGTATTCAAGAGAAAATATAACGTGGCAGTGGTCATCACGACCCAGACGGTAGACACCTGTCGTTGAAACATGTGGCTCTAAAGTACATTGTGTTAGACGTATTTTTACGCTGATCTAAACCTTATTTTAGTCAAATTAGTTCACTTATTCTAGTCTTTCCTGGCCCTGTATTCAATATCATTTTGCGTAGCCAGTTAGAAATGAATAGCTTTGAATTATAGTAAATTTTTGAGCCTTTGTTGTTGGTGAATACGGGTCCTTGACTTATACGTTTTTGCCTGAGATTTGCAAGGTTATTATCTAAAGACATCACCACGTGACTAGCGCTGCAAGTGTTCTTCAAACAAGGATTATGCATTTAATAATCAAACGCCTTAGCCAAGAAATACCCTTAAGACCAATGGCGTTGCATGACACACGCACGGTTTTTCTTTTAGCGTATTCCTTTTCAGGATTTTCGAACAATTTGAAGGTCAACATCGACTAAATGGTGTGTTACGCCGCTTGCAACCTTATTTCAGTCATGTCACGGAGACAACTCGTATATTCATGTTTCATCAGCACTATGCCAGGGCTCTTAAGTGTTAAAGGTCACGAGGTATTCAAGTAAAGTCAAGTATTCAATTAAAAGAAGAAGACCGGTAGCAGATGCGACTGGAACGGACCACGACATCTGTTGTTGAAACATGTACTTTTAAAGCAATAACGTCATGTGAAGAGTGTTTTTACCTTTCCTCTGAAAATTTGAAGGTATGTAGGTATTCAAGGGAACACAAGTTGGCAGTGGCAATCAGGACCCAGACGTGTACCGAAATCAGTCATATGTTTATAGTACATGTATATATGGTACTAATCTTCCTACACAGCGAAAGCTGAAACTTACATCGAGCTCCTATGGTTATTCAGGTAACAGTTATGCTTGGTTTAACAACGTAAACGGAAACACACAAGGTCATTTCTTTTTCAAAGCAACTGCTGTCCAAACACAAAATTTTGAGACCATGATGAAAAACCAAGAGGGCCATGATGGCCATGTATCATCGTACTGCCTTCTACATAGATGTACCGTGCACTTAACTGGCACTGACAGAGCAATAAATCAAAAGAAAAAAGAGCCTAGCGCCCCCTTTCCCCCCCCCCCCCCCCCCCCCCGCAAGAAATCTTTTTCAAATGCAAAGATTATGTCAGTGAATACAAGCAGGTCTAATCAAGTACCATTCATGCCAAATACATGTATCAATGAACTGTCACAAAGAGTGCTTTGACATGAAGATTCCCAAATCTTAGAAGCAGATAACATTTTTTCAATGACATGAATGCTAAAGTTCTGGAACAAAATACTGAATAATAGAAACCTTACCTCATACTTAGTATTAAAGTCATCTGAACATAACATTTAACATCAAAATAAATCACTTTCATTGAAAGCTGATCATTTTTTCAGCAAAAAACTTGATTATCCAACATCAGTGTGTAACAGTGCAGTTTGATAATCAAGTGAGGTAAATGGTAACAAACTATATACCTGTTATAACAGGAGATATTTCCCTAAGTGCACATAAGCTTAAGTCCTAGTGACTTTATGTACTATACTAAGATTTTTAAAATGTTCACGGTTTCAGCCTTTGCAAAATGTGTTACCAAAAGGGCTATAGTTTTAACAATCTTACTACAAGACCACTAGATGAAGCTACATGCAAAGCTCGGTAAGCCTAGACCTTACGGTTAGGAACCAGACGATTCTATCGGTTTTCAGCTTATCAACCTATATAAAACTTGTGACCTCTGGAGTGGGACCAGTTTTGACCCCAGGGCTATAAATGGGACAGTCTTGGTAGAGGTCTACTATATATGAAACGGCATGCCAAATTGGTAGTCCTAGGCCTTACAGTTAGGACCAAAATTTTTTTTGAAGTTTTCAGTAGATATATATGATATATATAAGCCCATATAAAACTTGTGACCATTGGGATGGGCCAATTTTTTACCCCAGGGCTATAAATTTGAATAACATACTAGGGTTCCACTAGATGAAGCTACATGTAAAATTTGGTATACCTACGTTGTATTGTTTAGGAAAACATTAATTTTCAGACGTTTTCGCAATAGAAGCCCATGCAAAACTTGTGACCCCCGGGCAGAGCCAGTTTGGATCCCAGGGCACTAATTGGAAGAAATTTGGTAGAGATCTATTAGATGAAACTACATGCCAAATTTGGTAGCCCTTTGCCTTATGGTTATAGACAAAAAGATTTTTTTTTTTTTAAGATTTTCAATATTTTTCAGTTTTCTTGCCAAGGCAAACAGTTTTCATTAAAGGGCACTAATTGGAAGAAATTTGGTAGAGATCTATTAAATGAAACTACATGCCAAATTTGGTAGCCCTTTGCCTTATGGTTATAGACAAAAAGATTTTTTTTTTTTAAAGATTTTCAATATTTTTCCGTTTTCTTGCCAAGGCAAACAGAGTTTTCATTAAAATCAAATTCTTTGAATTAATTGTAAAGAGTGCCGTGACAGGATAATTTCTGCGAAGTTTCATAATTGGAAGGATAGTTTCAGCGAAGAAGGTGTTTGAAATAAAAGTTGCGCACACACGGATGGACGGACGGACGGGCGCATGACGGAAACCGGGCCATGACATAAGCTCGCTTGCCTTCGGCCAGTGGAAATAACAAGCCGGATTCTCTTTTATTATGGGTTTTATTCTATATAAAACTTTTTTTTTTTTGACACACTGTCATGAGTTTTAAAATTACTATGATTAAAAGCAATATGGGCCGGCATACATGCAGTGTATTGCAGCGTTGAATTAAAGAAAATCACTAACTATAAGGCTGTTCAGTGCCCTTTGCGGACAGTGTAGATTCAGAAAGATTGCACAGAACATGCATTCTGATCTTGGATCTAGATATTCCGATACAGCGGCATTTTTCATGCAAACAGATCTTTGAAATCACAATATTTTTAGGGTTTATCATTGCCTGTACGTTATCACGTAATCTATTCCGCAGTTTAGGGGTTAAAAAATATAAAACCCAAAATACATGTACAACTAAATGTTTCAAAATCGATTTATTTTACCAATTTTGCATACGGCAAACGATCATATAGTAAAGAAGCAATTTTAATGAAAATATGACAACGGCAACATACAAGGCACGAAAAGCGACAAGAGGAAATGACGTCAACAATCACATGACACCAAAGACATATTGTGTCAATTGTTGATATGTCTTACCTGGGCGTAGAATGGTATCTGGAAAATGGCTCTGGCAAGAAGAAATGTAAACGAATGGATACATCGATCAAAAACAAAAAAGAGATAAATGTAGAGTTAATTTACGTTTTTCAGGTCGTTAACATTCACTGAGGCCCGAAAAATGGTTAAACGCCCGAGTGCGAGCACGAGGGCGTTTAATCATTTTGAGGCCTTTGCTAATCTGCGAATATAAACGACCGAAAATACGTGAATTAATGCTGTTATTGCATAAAGTAAATGTATTTTAGCAATAATTTTCAACGAAAGCAAAAAATATTTCCACAGAAATGCTAAGAAACGGACTTAAAATGTACATGACCTATACCGGTCAAAAGCGGAATTCGGAGATGAAATTTTAGTTACGCGTAGTGAAGGGCCATGGAGCTATGCCGCAATGTTTCGATCTCTCGCGTGGACTTTTGTGGGATTAACTTGCACAATTTTAGTTTTTATCGATTGCAACTAGGATAAATGAGTGGATGTGAAATTTCTGTATCTGAAAGATGGGAAAGGATACAGTCAAGCGAAGAAATTGCCGACCACGTTAAGAAAGTGGATGGGATGTAGAGGGCATCACAATTGAATTTTGCTCAGAATTCCATAAGAGTGAGATTCTGCGTAAAATTTCTTTTGTTGTGTACTAAAATCATCGAAGACAAGCCATAAAAAGGATCTAATACGGTACAAGTTCCTACAGTTTTGTTGGTCGGAGTCCGGGGATGTATGACAAGAACAAACGTTCAGCGTGCATTCTTTACAAGGTAGGATCAAGGATATTGAAAGTACAAAGCCGGCGTTAACGGCGCGTGAATTTACTGATTAATACACGTTTTCTCCCGTTAACGCATGGTTTTTCCCTGTTAATACATGCTTATAAGGGCCCGGAAACGTACGTTTTATGCAATAATTCATGAATAAATCACAGCAAAGAAAAACAAGAGCATCGCATACAGGTGTCTAAGCTCGGCTCCGTTTGCTTTTTCAGTGAAAATTCTTAGTTGAAAAAGGTGCATAATCATTTCGGAGTTACTGTTCTTGGTGTATTGGTTCCTTTTGGTGAATGACCAGCCAAAGTTTGAAGCAGATGTCTTTAATAATAAAAGAATTTTTTTGTGTTGCATGTAACTGACCCAAATTTAACGTCTTGCGAGCTCTGATGTGCCATCGATATAAAATAAGTAGATTAAGATTAGCTTGATAAACCATACAAGTTGCTTTTCTGGCTATCAATTTAATTTTTCGTATGCTTTATCAATGGGTGGATCATAAGCAGCTGGCTGCTAGTTCAGCTGGTCATTACATTTCTGAATATGATTTTAAAAAAGCAGTAAAGAAAAAGCTTGTGAACAGCTTCAACAGTACTTCTTTTCTTTAGAGTCTAAAATATGCCAACAATCATTATCATTTACATGTATGTCAATTCATGTGAAACGTGGTGAAGTTTTGGGGAAAAAGTTTTTCTTCATATCAGATAACTCTTAACCAGACGACAAAATGTTAAATTTAGACATTTTAAACATTTGCAGATGACAAATGATGCGAAATGATTTCTTTGAAAATGGGGTAGAGATTTCTGTTGGAGAAGGAAAACATGCTGATTTAGGCACTGCAAACCTCAGGGTCTTTATATTCATCAACCATTCTTAATAAAAAGCATTCTTAGACTTATTCTGAAGAGTTTTCTAAATTTGAAAGTAACACAACTCCTGAATGGCTAAACCAGATGGTTTAGCCAATCAGAAGTTGTGTTACTTTCTAAATCTAGAATTAGACTAAGATTGCAATTAGGAATGGCTGGTGAGTACGGACCCTGATAAATGGGAAAAATAACGAACTTATAAAAAAACTCGATGTGTCATACTTACATGGTTTACTGCGTCCGGGAAATGCTGAGTTTCGAGACAAAAAGAAGCAAACGCCTGATATTCCTTCCCATCCTTTCCTTTCACATCCTTCATGAACATGGCGGTATAAAATTGTAAACCGGGCGCTGTTGTACTCGTATCCACATAGCGACCTGATGCCGGGTGATAAATTCTGGAACGTACAAATTGGAAGACTCTAACCCATTACCAAACCACCCGACGTTTTTAACAACGACCCTGTTGAAGAAATGCTTTTGAAGGCATTGTTAGGAAAAAGAGAAAGTGCTGGTGACCAAGTGTCGATGTTCTCAATGTGGACGAGCTAAAACTTTGTCTTTTACTAGATTTAGGTGTTATTTCCTAAGCATTTTTGGAGACAGAGAGAGAGACAGACAGACAGACAGACAGACAGACAGACAGACAGACAGAGGGCGAGCGAGGGTATTGAAAAGTCATGTCTGAAAATCAGCTACCTGGAAACTACTTTCTTTGTTGAATACCCAATGCTAGATCGGGAAAAGTCACTAGACTCAGCTCCGGAAATTTTCTCGTTTTGGTATCCTCCATTCATAAGAATATTCTTTGTCTAATTCTCAAGAACTTTCACGATTTGAAAGTAACGTAACTTCTGATTGGCTAAACCAAACTGTTTAGCCAGTCAGAAGTTTTGTTACTTTCAAGTTTAGAAAATTCCCCAGCATAAGACAAAGAATATTCTCAAGAATGGCTGCTAAAAACGGACCCAGATCTGTACATCCCTTCCCCTTACTTGATAGACTCTCTTACTCCATGACATTAACAATCTATTACTGTCTATGTCCTTCTTTCTTTTACATGGGATCAGTAAAAAATATCCAAATTGAAACACACCTTAACACAAAAAATAAATGTAATTGTGCGTTTGAGATTACCTGGAAACACGTTTCAATCGGCCATGACTGTCAACGTCATATGTGACGTCACAGTCCCCTTTCTTCATGACATCTTCTCTCTTTGACAATGTTGTGGGTGTATTAAAGTCTATACGGCTTTCAGCGACAGGTAATAGTTTGCCTGAAAAGTATTCGAGCATTTGAACCATGTCTTCATTTATTATAATATTTTTCTGATTGCCTCGTTCTTTTTCATACATGATACTAAAAAAAAAAAAAGCTGAGTGCCCAAAGTGTCCCTCGTAATGCAGAAAGGAGAAGTATAATTGACACTGACGGTGTATAAAGCTCTTACCTGTCGGCACCAAAGCGTTGTTTGGGTCCACCTCGACATAGCGATTAGCTGTTATTTGTACCACGTGATCCAATATGGTATCAGCCTTCTGCAATTGGGCACAAGACTTATTATAGTCTTTTACTAAACAATCACGTGTTTTATAACCTTAAAGAAATATAGCTTTTGGGAAAAAAAATGTGGGAAAAGAAGAAAAATGCTGGTAACCAGCATTTCCGTTCCCCGCCCCCATTGTTTTCTTTAAAAAAATAACAGACAACTCCCAGTATTTGAGGCATATTTGATGCCTTGTCCTACGATGAAAAGTCTAAAGTTTTATAGGTTTTACAAGAACTGACATTTATGCTATTGGCTATAGTGTGTGCATATGCCATATCTATAACTGCAATGCAACCTACTGACAACCCAACGGCTTGCTATGGATATATCATATGACACATGATGCTGTAGCAGGCAGTGTGAATAAAGATCGTTCTGTGCACCCCGACTTTGCTCTTGTTTAAAACAGATTTATACACTGAACAAACAAATAATGAGTACAGGCACTACTCACGTGGCCAGCCAGATTGTAGTACCCGTGGTGTGTTAGATTTATCGGACATGATTTCGTACAGGTGGCGTTGTATTCGAGTGTCAAAGCGCCCCCTGGTGAGAGTGTGTATGTTACAGCAGTAGTCATCTCCCCTGGAAACTTGTCCTCGCCGTCAGGGCTGACATAGGTCAGGGTTAGGCTATTACCGCTGACACTTGCGTCCCATATCCTCTGATATTAAGGAAATGATAAGATTTGACAACCAATATACTCATACATGTAGACGTGCTGGTGGTACACTGATAGCGGGTGAACCAGTATGTGAATAAGGCCATGGATTCCCTTGCTTTATGTAGGCTGTAAGAATTGACCTGACAGGGCGTGGCTAACCTTTGACATATGTCGACCAGCTTATTTTTCATTTTAGTGGTCTCGAGTCAGTCTGGAATTATCCTTCGTAAATTTACGTAAACACATGCACCATAACAGTACCTTATCGACCATTTACGGCTACCCGCGATGATTTCCGAATAACCTATTTACCTCAGTCTAAAATTCTGTAACATAGCTCCACCATGCCAGGTCAATTCTTACAGCCTATAACGACAGTTTAGAAAAGCAATGCTCACAGTAAATGTAAATAAAAGGTTACATTCAAAGTCACTGTTTTTTTTTTTTTATATAAAAAGTTAGGTC
Organism: Tridacna gigas; assembly: GCA_945859785.2. Lineage (NCBI taxonomy): Eukaryota > Metazoa > Mollusca > Bivalvia > Cardiida > Cardiidae > Tridacna > Tridacna gigas. Next base: position 39,235,111 of record OX244029.2, read on the forward strand.
ACATTTCCATCAACGAGTTAGACCAAACGTAGTTACAGAACAATGTATTAAAGAATAAACCAAAGTTCACTTTTTGATGAACTACTATATATGAACGACCTATGGTTAGACCAAACGTAGTAACAGAACAATGTATTAAAGAATAAAGCAAAGTTCACTTTTTGATGTACTACTATATATGAACGACCTATGGTACTTTGAACATGCATATCAACCGAAGTAACTTTATCTTTGTCCATTCGTTCAACGGTCTTAAGATTCCAATCACTCACATACCCTGCTAAAGCCAGTCCAGCCACCGTGTATGCTATGTTTTCCATGGTTCAGGTCCAGTTGATGGTCTTGTCCGTCTGTCTTGAACTGACCATTTGTGATTCGACCGGCTACCCGACCTACCAGCACACCGATATAGGGCATGTTGGCTTCGTATCCTGGAATGTGCAAAGGTAAGGACGATGTTCCCTACAGTTATCGTTCTAATTCTTGATTCAAAGACAAATTATCTGATTGGCCGAGAATTTCTGTCTCAACCAATCAAATTCCACATCTTGGCACTTATTATTAGACTTGCACTTTGGAGTGGTTATTTAATACGGTGCCTAGATCTATATGCAACCGCTGCTTTGCTCTCATTGTTATTTGTACGTGTAGATTTAAAAGCCTTTGACCACGGACTTTTTTTACTTAATTTGAATTCTATCGCCTCATTGTAAAAGTTTGCCAAACGAGTTGCTTTTTGTCAAATAATAATAATAATAATAACAATAATTTCGTAAGATTTTGTTCATATTTTTTTCTTTTTATTTTTGATATCGGTTCCCTGAAAATGAAGATCTAAATACCGAAAGCTGCGCTTCTACGAAGCATGAATCAAATGTCATGAAGTGGATACTTGAGGGCAAGGGCCGTATGCGCAAAAGTTGCTCTAATTCAAACCCTAAAACTAGCTTAAGGATTGAGACGGTCTGTCTTAACGGCAAAAAAATCAGGTTGTCTTGGAATTCAGAATTAGAATCGAATTTCTAAAATGATTTTTTTACCACAAGTGACTAGTATCCACTTTGAATTTCACAGGAAGTTAGATAAAGTTGATGACGTCAAATGATTTACGAATTATGTTACGTTAATTGGTGCTATAACGTTAGCAAAATGTTAATTTTACTCTGACCAATGCAATATGCACCTTGTTGCCTAATTTTGCTATTAGATAGGCTGTGTTCATCGCTAGTCTTTACCCCTTACCATACAATCCTTAGTTTTAACAAACCTAACCAAAAAGTTTTCTGAAAAAAATGTTTGTGAAGGAGAAAATGCTGGTAACCAGCATTTTCTCCTTTTCCCACAATGTTTTCCTATCTTTCAGAGACGAATTCTATTATTTAAGCCACATTTAATTTGCCGTCTGCAAATGCTTTGAATTTGAACCAGCCTAAATTTTTGTCGTGTTGTAAAGGGTTAAAGAACACACTTGTATATGGTCTAACACAGTGCATGGGGTTAGGATAGTATTACGAAGAAATGGCGCAAACCTTCAACGCTGTCATATCCCAGACATACATCTGCCAAGTTCCCGTCTTTGTCTGGGGCAACGATAGACTGTATTGCACCTCCATAGTCCAACACCGAGACCTTGACAGTCGAACCCTCGAATGTATAACTATTTATAAAATTAGATATTTAAAGATCCAACTGTAACCAAATAATCTGGTGTTTTAACGACCCTGAAGTAGAAGACATTTTAAAACATTGTAGGAAAATGAGAAAATGTCGATCATTGGCATTTTTTCTTTTTCCTGCATTTTTACCCTTTCTAAGACAACTCAATCGTCAAAACTCGGCCGATTCCGTACCTACATCTTACCTCGTCCGTATAAAGGTGGTTTTCATTTTGAACTGTCAATCACGTGAGCTTAAACATCGCGGCGCCCCTGTAAATCGCTTACCAACAACATGAACAACCACGATGAAGTTATTCACATCCATCGATCTGTCGATGAAAATTCCCAACGGACTTGATAAATCACGCTAAAAATTGAATGTACAAATTGTTTGCCGACTGAAATATTCTTCGAAAGATAGCGATAGAAAATTATGACTCATATTTTCTTTTTTTAATAACGGTAAAACGGTGTACTTTCAGCGGAGAAATGTACCGTGTAGGTGCATATCAAGCTACGTGATACAGCCGAAGGAATTGATCACCGGATCACCCGAGGTTTGCCGAATGCGACGAACTCCACCGTTTCTGCAACATGAAATTCGTCAACTGAGAGTGCTTTCATTTTGGACAAGTATATTTTTTTTTCCTCTGTTTTTTGTTGTCTCGATCTAGTAAAAAGTTAATCCAGATGCAATAATTAGTTATTGGGACGAAAACATAATTATTGTAAATGGAACTGGTTAAGAGTTTTCAGTTATTGCTGTTTGAAAAAAAAAAGTCAATATTTATCGACTAGGCATGAGACAGCCCACTTCCCCCCCCCCCCCCTTTTTTTTTGGAGAAGGGACGTTAGCACGAACAAGAGTAGTATCAGTAATCTGTGTGGGTTACCTCCCTTGTTACTGCCCCACAACAATCTCTTAACTTCACGCTTCAATTTTGGCGCATTTCTTTAATCTAAAGACATCTTGATATTGAATATTCAATTTTGTTAACGCAAAATGAAAGCATACTTTCACTGTCATGTCACTTCACTTAAAATTTATCATTTGCGTATCAAGTCAAATATGAACGTAGAGGCTGATGTATGATTAAATTGAGTATTTGTCACAGTTCTAAAGATAACAGTTAGACCTAGTACATGTATCATATAATGCAATATTTACTTTGCATACCACAGAGGAATAAAAGACACGTTACCTGTGCACAGTGCGGCCATCCTTCGTCGTTCCGAAAATGTCCTTCCTTATTGTGACTGACATTGTTGATTTACAAATGTAGGTAGTATCTGCACGATGACCCGTGTACTTGAACTTGAGCAACTGAGGTTTCTGATAAGGGAATGGCAACTAAAGTTATCTCCCTTCCTTCAAATTTAAATCCATTTTTGAACCCACGGTCACTGCTTGACTTTTTGACACTTAGAAAATAGAGTGGATAAAAAAAAAAACATCTTCGGCTCAAAACCTTTTTTGTCTAACGGAGTAGTAAATTTAAGCATTGCTCTGTGAAAGGGAGGCTTATTGCATCTGCAAAAAGTTACGACTCGGATCGAAACTTTTTGCTAGTGGTCAATTTTCTGTATGTCCAAAGACCATTCTACCTCAGGATTCAGCCAGTTGTCAGACAAAATTTATTTTATGGATCCATAACTATGTGATGACTTGCTTGGTATAATGCATCACGTAAATGCATTAAGCTCCCTTTTGCCATAGCATGGCTCATTTATTCTTTACTTCTATGAAATATTTGTATCCAATGACCTCCATAATGAGGAAGAACATGTGGTTTTCATGAACACTGAACTTTTTTTGCTATATCTTTTCTTTGAGTTCTTTCCTTTGAAGATCACAGTGCAGAAGCATAAGCTGTTTAGCAATAATAATATTATGGTCATCCTCGTTGACCCAGTTCCGATGTATTCCGTAAACTACATGGTAATACTTCACACCTGGGTTAACGAGGATGTAAGATGGTTAACCTTTTTCTTTATATTTACTAGTATTTATTTATTTCCACGAGGGGAATACTAGTAATGGCCTTTTTAGTGCAGAAGAAAATGAAATAGACGTCCAAAATTAGGGATGTCATAGTTAGTTTCTTAGAGTTTGTAATGTACAGTTTGTAACTACATAGCACGATGCCTACGCTCCACTGTGTCACTTGCACCAACCACATCCATGTACAGGCTGCCTGATCAATGTGCTAAATTGATTGATTGGTTGTATGGTGTTTAAACCCTTACCAGACGGCAAAATTTTGAACTCGTCCATACTGGAGGAATTAACAGATGACAATTCAAATGTTTTTCAAATGATAGCATTTTTCCTTGAATAGGTGAAAAACATTGTGGGAAAAGGAGAAAATGCTGGTTACCAGCATTTTCTCCTTTTTCCACAATGTTTTCAAAAGGCTTCTTTCTCGGGGTCGTTAAAAGTCGGGATTGTGTGGTAAAGGGTTAACGCCGTTTTCAGCATCATTTCAGGTATATCGCGGCGGCCAGTGCACCTATCCATGCTTTCCTTGAGTTTCTTTTTACCAGTACTCCGCACAATATTCTTTCAAAGCCACTGGCTGCTTTCCCACATAACCATCGTCGAAACAATGGCCAGCGGTGAGAGAGGAATGAATCCTGTCGCAATGACTATCATCAATCCTCGGAAAGAAATTGGCCAAGCCGGGGATCGAACCAGCGACCTCCTGTTCTCAAGTCCTGTACGCTACCGACTGAGCTACCGGGCTTGGCCCAATGTGCTGAATCCATACGTTTCAAAATATACCTAAGCGTTCTCCAATTACCATTAGTTTCTCTTTCTTGCCATTATTGTATAGAGGGTGTGAAGAAAACTGCAAGATGTTGATAGGGATGGATCCCCTACACATTAACCTTTTACCAGACGACCCCCAGGTTTAACGACCCTGACAAAGAAGCCTTTTAAAAACATACTGTTGACCAGCATTTTCTCCTTTCCCAACAATGTTTCTACTTTGTCAGAGTGCTTCAGTTCAACGTTACCAATTTTGAATTGTTGATTGCAGGTGCTTTAAATTCAGTTCATTCTGAAATTTGTCATTTGGCCAAGGATTATTTGACGGGAACAATAAGCAATGTCTTAAAAAATAAGGATGCCGATATAGCCTCCGACCTTTCATTTTTCTTGCTTTCCTTTTTTTGGGGGGAGAGGACGAGCAGTATCAGGAGAGGTAACCAAACTAGGCCAACTGGCTCCCTTCTGTCCTTACGCCTACGCGGTGAAAAGCGGTCATTTCTGGCTGTATCAGTTTCCTTATGTAGCCATACAAGCCAGATACATGTAGTTCCCAAAGAAATAGCGAAATTTTTCGGCAGCTTCTAAAGGCATCATGATATAATGACCCTTTATCCTTTCTGATGAAACAGTGCAGGAGGCGTGCTCGATTTAACAGTTTCTGCCTTTACCGAACGACGAAGTCTTAGACTTGTCCAAATCCAAAGCATTTGCAAATTAAGCATGGCTCAAATCATTAACGACGGTGTTTGTCCTTGAAAGGGTAGAAAACATTATGGTAAGAAGAGAAAATGCTGGTTACCAGCATTTTCTCCTTTTCCCGCAATGATTTCATACGTCTTATTGCTTAAGGTCGTTAAAACCCGGGATTGTGTGGTAAAGGGTTGAAATCACATGTACTTTCCACTACTGCGATCTTGGTTCCAGTCCGATCGTTTTTTTTTTCTCTTTTATATATTGGGACTTCGCTCTGTCAAAAGTGACATCATTCTTGACAAAGTTAAGTCCGATTATAAAAAAGGAAAAAATGATCGGACTGGAACCAAGGCTACCCGGAAGCAGTCTGTTCTGGTCTTTCACCAATCAAAGAAGACTGTCACCTAATTAGATTTAAAATAGTCTGTGAAAAACAGCCCTAATTACAATGTATGTATTATTTTGCAATAATGAAACACCATATGGAACACTCTTAAGTACTTATTGTAATATAAAAGGTGATCTGACAAATAATGTCAATAAATTACAATGTTTGATAAAATGTCGGTCGAACTGGATAAGCGATGATTGCCTCGAACATACTAATCTGTCTAAACTGAGACAAAAAAAAGTCACGTGATCCTTTAAATCCGATTTCTTCTTTCTCTCCCACTTTAAACCTTCACCAAACAATCCGAGTTCTTCAGCCAAAAAGAATTTGCTTTGATCTTTAAACAACGATTAATAGATAATTTCATTCAAGGTTGCTTTGCCACAATATCAACATCTCCTTCTTTACATTTGTACAAGTATTTGAAAGAAAACTGTAGTTATGAAACATATTTAGATATTTTGCGTTCTAGTCTAAGAACGTTAATTTTTAAGTTAAGAACTTCATCTCATTCACTTCGTATTCAAACTGGTAGGTTTGGTCCAAACAGAATTCTTAGAAACGAACGGATTTGTCTTATATGTAACTCTGGCGACATAGAGGACGAATTCCATTTCATCTTGAAGTGTCCATTTTATCATTCCTTGCGACAAAGATATATAAAAGAGTATTTTTATAAAAATCCAAGTACCTTAAAACTGTTAAAACTTCTTTGTTCGAATAATAAAAGTGAATTATTTAACCTTGCATTGTACGCAAAACAGGCATTTAAAGAAAGAATGTATTATTTTCATATGATAAATAACTCATAAGTTCATTCTTAAATACTTCTGTATACAGTATTGATTTATAGAAATTTGTTTATGTTATAAGAAAATTGTCGGTGTGCATCTTTTTTGAGGTAGATTTTTGACACATTTGCATAATAATATTTGTTTATGTATTATGACTATGTACATGTGTACTTGTCTGAATAAATATCTATCTATCTATCTATCTATCTAAGGGCCCTGGTGAAGAAAACACTGTGGGAAAAGGGGAGAATGTTGATGGTCATCATTTTCTTATGCCTTTTCAAACAATGTCTTCTGACCTATAGGGCCTAAATAACACATCTCTTCATTTGAGTCATATTCAATATGTCGTCTGCAATTGCTTTCAATCTGGACGAGTCTAAAATTTTATCGTCTGGTAAGAGTTAAACTGATTTCGACCACAGTCTATTTTATCTCCTTTGCTCTTAAAAAAAACGACAAAATTTTGGACTGGACCAAATTGAAAGCATTTGCAGACGACAAATTATATGTTGTTTAAATTGTGATTCCTGTATTTGATAGGGTAGAAAACATTGTGGAAAAAGGAGAAAATGCTGGTTACAACCATTTTCTCCTTTTTTCCACAATGTTTTCCAAATCCTTCTCTGTTAAGGTCTTAAAACTCAGAATTGTATGCTTAAGGGTAAAGTCTTTACCAAGCGACGAACGAACTTGTCCAGGGATCCGTCACTTGTCCAAATTTGAAGTATTTGCAGACGACAAATTTAATGTGGGTTAAATGGTGCAAATTGTTTTTGAGAACTTAAAAATAATTAAAAAAGAAAAAAAAAAAAAAAACCTTCAGGGTAAAGGAGAAAATGCTTGTTACCAGCTTGTGTCGGTTTTGAAACAAAATGGACTAAAGGGGGTCCATAAGTATGTGATTTTTTGCTTGATTTTATGCATCACAGAGATGCATTAAGCCCCCTTTTGCCAGAGCATGGCTCATTTATCAGGTAAATGTCCAAATATTACGTAATAGTTATTTTACTGTGCACTGTTTGTAACAACAGTCTGTGTACCTAATAACAATACTTCATGGGGTTGGCGATGGAATGCAGATCATAAAATCAGAATGAAATGATGTAATTAAAGTACATTCTTAATAAAATCCTTCAACTTGACTGGTCCTCTAAATTCGAAGAATAAATATGTAAATAGATTTAACGATAATAAAACGGCAGTTCTCACACGTTAACGCGACAAAGTTCCATGTGGCGTTGCCACGTCGCAGTGACAATTTGTTATTTGTTCGTGAAATTGTACAACAAAAGACGGTCTAAGTGGACAATCTATTAGATAATACATTTCATCAGGGACTCTCTTAATCCTTTCACTGCAATCTGTGTTACAAATGTACATGTTTATTTTGTGGATGGAGTAGATCAAGATCAACATGTGAACTTTGATCTTCGATCTACTCCGGTGTCCACTTGATTCTGGACAATGAAAAAAAAAAAAAGGCGGGACATAATAATTATTCAGACGGGGCTGAATTCTTCGTTTGAATTGACTTCCTAATCGACGACATGGCTTTAACCACGGTCAGAAAGTCCATTTTCATTTGAAGAGATGGTAAGTGTCGCTTAACGTTCTCCTAATATGTCAGCCGCAGGGGTGTGAATTGACGCACAGTGAAAGGAAATAAATAATCTTAAAACCCTTTACCGCACAATGCCGCCTTTTGACGCCCCTGGAAAAGAAGCCTTTTGAAAACATTGTGGGAAAAGAAGAAAATGCTGGTAACCAGCATTTTCTCCATTTCCCACAATGTTTTCTACCCTATCAAAGAAAAGTTGCACCATTTGAGCCACATTGAAATTGTCGTCTGCAAATGCTTTCAATTTGGACAAGGCTAAAATTCTGTCGTCTGGTAAAGGGTAAAGAAACTCTACCTGAATTCTAAAAACTATGTTATTGACGCACAGGCCGTTGACCCATTATCTTAACCCTTATCCTTTAAATAAGTTAAATAGAACTTTCAAGTTGATAGTTACATAGTTATTACTCGAATGATATTACATGTATTTCAAACTTATTTTTTGGAGAAAATGTCTTCTTATCGGACAGTGAAGATGCAAGATCAGACTGCACGTTCTGTGCAGTCTGATCTTGATCTACACTGTCCACAAAAGGTCAGTGAGTCGAGCTTTAGCAGCTTAAGGGTTAAAAACCAAATTGAAAGCATTTGCAGACGACAAATTAAATGTGACTCCAATGTTGACATATTTCTTTGATGGGGTAGAAATGTTTGGGGATGGGGAAAAATATACTGGTTTCCAGCATTTTCTTCCTTTCCCACAATTCTTCAAAGCCCTTTTCCTCAATGTCGTCAAAACTCTGGATTGTTTGGTGACGGTATTAACGCTTTACTTTTTGCAGACGACTTTACTTTTTGGTCTGATAGAAGACCTTTAATTGATTGATTGATTGATGTTTGATTCATTCATTCATTCATGCATTCATTCATTCGTTGTATGGTGTTAAACGCCGTTTTCAACATTATTTCAGTTATATCACGGCGAACAGTGCTTCTATCCATGCTTTCCTTGAGTTTTCTCTCACCAGTACTCCGTACAGTATTCTTTCCAAGCCAAATGGCTGCTTTCCCACATAACCATCGTCGAGACAATGGTCAGCGCTGAGAGAGGAATAAATCCTGTCGCAATGACCGTCATCAATCCTCGGAAAGAAATTGGCCGAGTCGGGGATCGAACCAGCCATCTCCTGTTCTCAAGTCCTGTACGCTACCGACTGAGCTTTCGGGGCTCAGCACTATTCCTTGAAACAAAGTATCATACAGAGGAATCAAACTTTCGGGAATTCTATCCTCTTGCCACATACTCGTAGTATTCATGTAGTAAATCTAAATTCATGTTAATTTATAGTTTAGAAGAGTGTTTCCAAAGTGCTTTTGCTGCAATTTTATTTAGGTCAAACTTATTGATTTTACATCAAATGTGATTGCTTGATTGTATGGTGCTTAACGCCGTTTTCAACATTATTTCAGTTATATGGCGGCGGCCAGTGCTCCTATCCATGCTTTCCTTGAGTTTCTCTCACCAGTACTCCGTACAATATTCTTTCCAAGCCAACTGGCTGCTTTCCCACATAACCATCGTCGAGACAATGGTCAGCGGTGAGAGAGGAATAAATCCTGTCGCAATGACTATCATCAATCCTCGGAAAGAAATTGACCAAGCCGCGGATCGAACCAGGACCTCTTGTTCTCAAGTCCTGTACGCTACCGACTGAGCTACGGGGGCTCGGCACATCAAATGTGAAACAAGTTCGACGACTTGAATTAAATGCCGTCTCCATGATTGCTTTCTTGAAACCTTACGTCTTCACCAAACGACAGAATTTTAGACTGGTCCAAACTGAAAGCATTTGCAGACGACAAATCAAATTTAGCTGAAATAATAGTAATTGTCTGTGAAAGTGTGGAAAATCTTGTGGGAAAAGGAGAAAATGCTGGTTACCAGCATTTTCTCCTTTTCGCACAAAGTTTTCACAAGGCGTCATACTCAGTGTCGTTAAAACTTCGGGATTGTGTGGTAAAGAGTTAAGCCGTACTCGCGCTATGATGCATCCTCGTTGACCCAGTTCCGATGTATTCCGTTAACTACCTTCATCGCCCCTGGGTTATCTCGCGTATGTTTTCTCGCTCTCATGAATTATTCATGAGGCATTTTGATTGGTAATCTCAGTTTTTCAGTGAGAAAATTTAATCTATTTTTATCAACCATATGCCATCATTTCTATTTTTACCTCGTCTACAACCAATCAAATCGATAAATGTAGTTTACGGAATACATTGGAACTGGGTCAACGAGGATGACGTCACCCCTGCTACATACCCCTATGGACTCCGACAGCATGCTGTATTTCTGAATATTTGCCTTTGTATACAAGGATTTGTAATGTCTGCTCTGGATTGTCGTAAGGCATATGCCACCGAAGGAAAGCCCTCCGGCGGCCGCCATATTCATTGATAATGATGTGGGTTTTACCCGGTTTATTCACAACAACGGAAGAAATGTGATTGTCCTCCACCACAAGAGAGTATCATTATGTCATCGACGATTCGATTGGCTATTGGGTGTAATTCGCAATCTTATGAATATTCATAGAAACGACGGTTTCGCAGTTGAATGTCCCAGGGGTGATGAATGGTAATACTTCACACCTGGATTAACGAGGGTGGCTATGATGTGGATAGTCCAAAGTTCGACACCGGTCTCGACAAATTTTATGTTGCTAAAATGATGATTTCTGTCTTTGATAGGGTGAAAAAAAAAAACATTGTGGGAAAAGGAGACAATGCTGGTTACCAGCATTTTTTCCTTATCCCACAATGTTTTCAAAAGCTTTCTTTATCAGGGCTGACTGTGAAAAGTCGGGTTTGTGTGGTGAAGGGTTAAAAGAGTCAGGTTTTGTTTGAAAAAGAAAATGGTTTCAGAAGCGCTGGGCATTGACATTTTCTTTTTAATCCTCGTTTTATATCTTGTTGGTAGATTACAAGGTCGTTCTCAAGTAAATAAAAGAAACACCTTAAAATTAAGAAAACAGTTTGTTTTCTTCCGTCATTTGATCTTACGGTACTTCGCCCCGATCCGATTTCAGATGACTCTCTCTCTCTCTCTCTCTCTCTCTCTCTCTCACATGTAGGCCAACACATTCTCTAGTCTGAAATTCTTTTAACTTCTCGTTTACTCCTTTGACATTAAAGCATACAAACATCTCTTAAAGAATTGTAAACCTAAAAGAGCAATTAATCCTTTTGGCTAAATGTTTTCAGCGGTGCAAAAGACGAGAAAAGAAGTCGTATGCGGGTGGATATGTGGTCAGAAAAATATTCAGTGATCAAAAAAATATTCATAAGCGGCGCTCTGGGAAAATGGGGTATAATGCGTCTCTGATGCTTTATACCAAACAAGTCATTACATGATCATGGATAAAAGAATCAATTTTGTTGAACAACCATTTGTATCATGGTTGGAATTGTCTATGGATATGCAGAAATTTACAAATAGCAAAAAGGTTTGACTTAGTTCTGCGCAGGCTGATCTAAGTCGATACTTTTTGCAGATTTGTTAAACCCCTCTTCTACAGAGCATGTCACATTTATTTATTTATTTGCTCCACTCCAATCGATGATTAATTCCTAGACAATCCGTGTCAAGTGTTGACCTGACCTACATTAAGTGGCCAAGACTTTTTTTACTAATTGACTCTCTACCAAACGAAAAAAAACTAGACTTGTCCGAACTGAAAGCATTTGCAGACGACATAATATCAAACGTACCCAAAATCAATTGATTTCTCTTTGACCTGGTAGAAAACATGGGGGCAAAAGAAGAAAAGCTTGTCACCAGCATTTTCTCCATTTCCTCCAATGATTAAAAAAAGTTTCTTACCCCAGAGTTGTTAAAACACGGGATTTTTGGCAAAAGGGTAAATCGTTCTTGGAATGTCTTTAAAGTAAACTTACTCAACGATAAATTATGTCCGACCTATCATTTGTAGATATAAAAGATAAAGATATTAATTAAGATAAGAACAAAGCATATCTATCGTTAAAAATGTCAAGATTAACCATTTCCCAAACGATAAATTTTAGACTGGTCCAAATTGAAAGAGTTTACAGACGACAATTTTAAATTTGATGAAAATGACAGAAAGTTCTCCAAAAGGGTAGAAAACACTGTGGGAAAAGGAGAAATTGCTCATAACGAGCATTTTCTCCTTTTCCCACAGTGTTTTCAAAAGACTTGTACTGCAGACACGTGAAAACCAGGGCTTGTTTGGGAAAGGGTTAACACCTCACCCTCCAGACTGATTGGATCATGCAAAACGATATCATAAATCCCTTGAAGTGCAGCTACTTATGAGAAATGAATTATCGTTGTAACGATACGTTAGACATTGTGGCAAAACTAGGAGTATTTGCTTTCAACAAGCAATGCTTGTTTCCCCACACTATTTTCAGATGTTTATTGCCGTAGAGTAAAAATGTGTGTTTATGTGGAAATGGTTGATCTCTTTACACGACGAAAGTGCCCATATTTGAAAGCAATTTTCAGACGGCAAATTGAATCAGGCATATATGACGGAGTTTGCTTTCGAAAAAGTAGAAATCAGTGTGACAAATGGAGAAATGCTGGTTGCCAGCATTTTCCCATTTTTTTTTTTTTTTTTTCAAAATTAAAGTATTTTACCTCGAGGTTGTTTGAACTTGGAATTGTGTAGTAAAGAGTTAATCCGTGAAACCTTTTTTTAGGCAGTATCGCAAAAATTGCTTAACGAATATAGGAATTAACTGCATAATCTTCAATGTAAACAATAAATTGTTTTTTGAAATAAACCTAGCTTAGATCTAGTTCGTCTGATTTCGTTTGCTTTTTTAACTCCATTTTTCTAAAACTAAGACCTGACTTTAGTTTTGATATCGGACAGTAAAAGCTAGCTCTTTAAGCCTGTACAACATAGATTAAATCACATTCTTTCTCAAAAAAATATAATGTACTGAGGAATATAAATTGTGTTTCATTCCAACAAGTTATACTTTTTTGAAGTAAGGCGAAAAGATCAATTTCAACATATTTTACATAACCATGATTAAGATATATTTAAGATATCGCCTTTTCTTTTTTTTTTTAAAGTAGCTTGAAATAAGATGAAAAAAGTTTCCATTTTGACATTTATAGTTGGAGATGATTAAGACATATTTAAGATCTAATTAAAAGGTATATCGTAAAACGCGGCGAAGGGAAAACATTCTTTATCAATAGGATAAACCACCGGCCGGAAAAGCGGGAGTACGCGTGCGCGTACGTCACGGTACATTTCAATTAGCTAAATATAGAGTTTACCGATATCATAGTGCTTTCATTATTAAAGTGACTGTTGACTAAATATATCGAAATGTTAAAGTTATTTTTAACTTAGGTCGGAGACTATAAATATATCTATAAATACCCATGTTAATATCTTATTGAACGTATAATAGTTTTACGAATCAGAAAATGTAATGAGAAATCAGGAGGATTACTAAATAATAAAGAGACTTCAAAAAGAAAAATCTTCGCCGTTCAAGTTTGATATATATACATATTGTTAAAAAGTAAATTGCATTCAAACATTTGAAATAAAAAAAAAAGATTTTATTCTCACGGAAAAGAAGCTAAAATAATGGGCTTCAACATGGTGCAAAAGACTGTGGGTGAGGTAAAATGTGTGATTGTGGGGGACGGAGGGGTCGGAAAGACCAGTATGTTGCTCAGTTACACGACCGGTGGAATCATGACGGATTACATACCTACGTGCTTTGACGCCTATACAGGTACGTCTTTCTTTCTTTCTTTCTTTCAGCTCATTCTTACCTGGTTCGAATCTGTCGTCTGCAGGATTGTTTCATTTTAAAAGATTTTTAAAATGTGTCGTTTGGGAAAGGGTTAAGCAGTCAATTTTACATTTAAGAGAGCAGACAAAGATCAGACTGCACGAATCTGCAGGCGGATCTCAGTACACGTGTATTCTCTGCGTAGAGGGTATCAGAATATACGATAAGCTTGATTGATTTGACCTCTAGGCTACATATCGTTACGTTTGGTGCTTTTGCAAGAAGTGGGGATCAGGATCAGACTGCACAGAACGTTTACTTTGATCTCAGATCTTAACTGTCCGGTACAATGATACTTTTTCTGGCTTTGGAAAAAAATGTGTCTTTAGAATTGGCTGGAAATGTTCACCGAATTTTATGTAGTAGCTCAACCTTTTGATAAATAATTCCACGTTTTAATCATTTCTTTATAAAGAAGGCGTTTGAAAATATTGCGGAAAAACCAGCATTTTCTCCTTTTCCGTGCAGTATTTTCTTTCCTCTCAGGACACAAATTACCATGTTTTCAGTTATTCTTAATTTGTCGTTTGCAAATGTTTTGACTTGGAGAAGTATTTATTTTTATTGTCTGGTAAAGAGTAAGTATCAGGGTTTGCACACACTGGGGGGTGTCTGGGATCTAGGAATCTGTTTAGGTAAGTAGGTCATGGTCTTATCAGCCAATTGCTTTGGGAAATAAGCTGATTAAGGCTTTACCTAAAGACAAAACTTTAGACCAGTCCAAATTGAAAGCATTTGAAGACGACAAAATAAATGTGACTGAAAGTTGAAATTTGTTTTGAGAAGGGTAGAAAACATTGTGGGAAAAGGAGAAAATGCTGGTTACCTCCTTCCCCCGCCCACTATGTTTTCCTCCCTTTCTAAGGCCTATTGGATTATTTGAGATACATTTATATTTAGTCTGCAGATGTCTAGAATTTTGTCGTTTGGTAAAGAGTTTAAATATAAAACATACATTGTTGTTGTTTTTTACCTTTAAAATTTGAATATGTAGAATATTCTTTTCCATCATCAAGTGAAAGATCGGCAGTCTGATCGGGGGAAAGAAAACATTCAGAAAAATAGACTAATGTAGTATTTTCTACTTTTTCAACAATAATTCAACAATCGTATTCATGTATACGATACTTGGTTAAAACGAATATATGAGGAAAACAGGGATTGGGAGTTACGCAAGGTCTTCTTCTTTCGCTCAGCGTTATTGTATGGTTGAAAAATTACATTCTTTTTGTGTGCTTTATTTATGGCGTGCATTAACACTCTGCACATAAATAAAAAAAAAACAGGTAGACAGGGCTTGGTGTTTCGGAGTAAAGAGGGGCAAGGCAAACTTAATGCTTAACACATTCATAGCCACCTTAAAAAGCTTTTGCGAACGGCTTAGATCGAGATCAGACTGCACAGAACGTGCAGTCTGATCTTAGATCTACACCGCCCGCTAACGTTTGCTAAACCATGTCCAAAATTATCTTTGATTTCTGTGAAATTGAACGTTTAGACCGGCATGGAAAAAGTGAAAATCTACGTAGTGGGTAGTGAAAGAGGTTAACCCCGTTACAAAACGATACTGTATTTTAATGGCGCCAAGGAAGAATTGGCGAAAACATTGTGGAAAAAGGAGAAAATGCTGGTAACCAACATTTTCTCCTTTTCCAGAAACATTTTCTACCATTTCAAATGTAAATTCCATTGTTTGAGGCCACACATGGTTCGTCGTCTGCAAATGCTTTCAATTTGGACAAATCTAGAATTTCGTCGTTTTGTAAAAAAAAGATATAAAAATATTTCCGTACAAAACACGGTTTATCCCTAAGAGAGATAATAATCAGCATTTTCTTTTAACGCGATGTTTTCTATCCTGCCATAGACATTTCATCAAGTACGTCAGATTTAATTTGTCGTCTGCAAATGCTTTCAATTTGGACTATCTTAATTTTTTTTTTGCCCTCTGGTATAAAGTTAGCTCTTCACGATCCCGACTTTTAAAGTTTCTGCGAGAGAAAGTTTTTGAAAACATTGCGGGAAAGGGAAAATGCTGGAAACCAGCATTTTTTCCCCCACAATGTTTTCTACCCTTTCAAATACAGAAATCACCATTTGAGCCACATTCAATTTGTCGTCTGCAAATACTTTCAGTTTGATCCAGTCCAAAATTTTGTCGTCTGTTACGGTTACATCGTGAGCATACATTATGTTACATGTACAATGTACGTGTGATCCTGCATAATTATATCGTTTATTTGTGTATAGAAAAGTATTTAAATTTCGCTCCAACCGGCAACATTTTAGACTCTTCTAAATTGCAGACGCTTGCAGACGACACATTTTATACAGCTAAAATGATAGGATATGTCTTAGAAAAGATAGTAAATATTCTGGGGGGAAAAAAAAAGTAAGAAATGCTGTTTACCAGCATTTGTTTCTTTTGGGTACAATATTTTCAAAAGTTTTCTCGATCAGGGTTGTTATAACATGAAGATTGTTTAAAAAAGGGTTAACAAATTGAATGATTCATCCAGGCGTGGTTGCGCAATACTCTCCGTACTTTGTTCATAGTGTTTTAGAAATCCTGTTTCCGTTTTCATCGACTCTGCCCTTATCGAGTAACAGTGAACTTTCATGAATAAATCTTTACCTTCATAAACCAAATTTGCGGCAAACGGCTCTGTAGATATGCAAGAGAAATATGGAAGTGTGGATTAAAACATGATTTTAGTTTCTAATACATGAATTTGATGTCAAAAACATTAATGCATGCCTGTCAAACTATGAATATCCTGAAGCGACAGGTCCTGCGTGGTTCAGTGGTAGAGTGTAAGACTCGTGACCTGAAAGCCCCGAGTTCAAGCCTCACTGGATTCATTGGGCTTTTTGTGGGAGTGCTCTTTGGCAAGACCCCGCAGAGCCCTAGCCTAGTACTGGTGGAACTCGGGAAATACATGAATATGTGAGCTGCTGCAGTTATGATACTGGCATAGTGTTGAAAGTGGCGTAAAACATCAATCGATCAATCAATACTGAAAAGAGAAATTGATTACTACAATTATTCCACTTTTGCGCAGCGTCTCAATGTTTTTGAAAGTAATCTAAAAAAGAAACGGAAAACGTCGTCGCTGGGAGAAACGTTATTATAAATTGCACATAGGTTAATATGTGCTTGCTTCATAGTTTGTTATAGTCAAGTGTCATCATGTTTTTTTTTTATGTACTAATGCATTCTTAATAAAATGTATTTTGATAGATGTTATATGATTAACCCTCAAAATTGAGTCATCGTGTTAGACGTATTGCTTGTATTACGTATTATGGGATGACGAGAGGAAAAGCGGGGCAAAGAAAGGAGAGAGAGATAGAGAGACAGAGATATCCTGTTTACACAGACATAGACAGTCAGATAGATGGACAGTAGGAGGAGGGAAGAGAAAGAAAGAAAAAAATATGTCGCAGTATCGGGAGATTGAGTCAGAGAGAGAGAGAGAGAGAGGTGTTACCAAACGACAAAATTTTAGCCTTGTTCAAACAGAAAGCAATTGCAGACGACAGATGAAATGTAACTAAAACATTAACCCTTTCCCAAATGACAAATTTTGGACTGGTCCAAATTGAAAGAGTTTGCAGACGACAATTTTAAATTTGATGAAAATGGCAGAAAGGTCTCAAAAAGGGTAGAAAACACTGTGGGAAAAGGAGAAATTGCTCGTTACGAGCAATTTCTCCTCTTCCCACAGTGTTTTCAAAAGACTTGTATTGCAGACACGTGAAAACCAGGGCTTGTTTGGGAAAGGGTTAATTTGGCCTTTAATATGAGAGAAAACATTGTGGGAACAGGAGTAAATGCTGGTCTCCAGTATTTATCAGTGTTATCAAAAGTCTTCTTCTCCAAGGGCCGTTAAAACTCGAGATTGTGGGGTAAAGAGTTAAAATGCATTTTTTACGACGAGCAGGAGGGATGGACATTGATCAGACTCATTTAGATAAAGATCTTTTAATCATAACCCTGACAAAATTTATGGTGCTATAAAATCTATGACACGCTCGTATCTTCGATCTATCATTAACTGATAATGAGATCAGTCCCTCATCTTGTCAATCACTTCGTAAATTTAAATGTGACCATTCCATGTCTTTTGCGAAAGGAATAGATCAAGATCAGACTACACGTCCGTGCAGTCTGATCTTGAACTATTCTTTTCGGCACCTGGTCAATTCCTTAAGTCAATGCAGTTGAAAAAAGATGTTTTACGCTCCTTCAGATGAGACTTCAGGAAAACATTGTGGGAAAATGGGCAATGGCTTGGGACAACCCTGTAGCTGCTTAGGATCCCATTTCGAATTGTGGATACAATTCCGCATTTTGAACTGCTCTGAGGATTCTGAAAACATTGAAGTAAAAGGAGAAAACGCTGGTTACAATCATTTTCTTCTTTTACCACGATGTTTACTACTATTTCAAGGACAGCATCTGCTTATTCTAACTTAGTCTTATACGTCGTCTTAACCCTATACCACACAGGCCTGCGTTTTAACGACACTGAGAAAGACAGCTATTGAAAATATTGTGGAAAAAGGAGAAAATGCTGGTAACTAGCATTTTCTCCTTTTCTCACAATGTTTTCTACTCTTTCACAGCCAAATCTCATAATTCCAGTCAAATTTAAATTGTCGTCTGCAACTGCTTCAATTTGAACGACACCAATTTTTGTGTCGTTTGGTAAAGGGTTAAATTCTTTCAAAATGGACAAATCTGCCACTTTTTTGTCGTTTGGTTAAGACATATAAATCACTTGTCATAATGACTGTCAATTTTTCAGGGTAAAACAGTGCAAAGTATTGACAAAATATTATTATTACAAAATGAAGTGTCAGAAAAATAGCTCCAGGCGAGTTCTTACGATAATTGTTTTAAATGTACTTGTTTACTGAACTAAAGGACCATGTTACGATTCGATACTGTATTAGAGAAAGGAACCAAACTTCCGCACTTTACGATATAACAATACATTGGAGCCATACTCTGGCAAAAGGGTGTGATGCATTGTTGCAACAGGGTCATCATGTAATTACTGGTCCATAAAATCCATTTCGTCTAACAACCAACTGATCCTGGGTCCGTATTCACCAACCATTCTGAAAAACGTTCCTTGTCTTATTCTTTAAGATTTTCCAAGTTTGAAAGTAACACAACTTCTGATTGGCTAAACCGAATGGTTTAGCCAATCAGAAGTTGTGTTACTTTCAAATATAGAAAATCTTGGAGAATAAGACTAAGAATATTCTCAAGAATGGTTGGTGAATACGGACCCTGGAGATAGAATGGTCCTTTGACATATAGAAAATTTAAGGATAGCGACAATTTCGACCCGTGTCAGCCGGGGTACTTATTGCTGATGCATTAAACCCCCTTTTTACAGAGCAAGCCTCGTTTCCTTTTTTTGGATTATAATCACGAAACATAGGGGCTGGGGGTGGGAAATGACCGCTTGTAAAAGCAGATGTCATCTTTTCCTCACGATGTTTATGCGTTTCGCAAAAATAAGATATTTTGCTGTGGATTGAATAATTCTATATTCTTCAATTTTGCCACTTTAAAATTAGCCCGACTGTGTGATCGGTTTAACTCTTTACCAAACGACAAAATTTTAAACTGAACCAAATTGAAAGCATTTGCAGAAGACAAATTAAGTGTTGCTAAACTGATGATTTCTCTTTTTGATAGGGTAGAACACATTGTGGGAAAAGGAGAAAATGCTGGTTACCAGCATTTTCTCCTTTTCCCACAATGTTTTCAAAAGCCTTTTCTTTCAGGGTCGTTAAAAGTCGGGATTGTGTGGTAAAGAGTTAATCCGTTCGCACACAACCCTGAGTTTTAACGACTATGAGAAAGAAAACGATTGACTACATTGTGAGATAAGAAGAAAATACTGGTAACCTGCATTTTCTCCTTTTCCACAACGTTTTCTACCGTTTTGGGGAAAAGTTTACTATGTCGGCTGCAAATGCTTTAAATTTAGACAAGTCTAATGTTTTGTCGTGTGGGAAAGGGTTAAGAAAACTAAATCCATCAAGGTCCAGGAACTTTGAATTCTAGTATAGCTAAAATTTTTACCAGACGAAAACATTTCAGACTGTTCCATATTAACAACATTTGCAGATGACAAACTCAGTGTCACTCAAATGGTCGAGTTTGTCTTAATATACAAGTACAAAACATTGTTGGAAAATGAGAAAATGTTTGTAACAAGTGTTTTCCCCAAAAATGTTTTCAAAAACCTCTTACGCAGGGTCGTAGAATCATGGCTTGGTTTGATAAAGACTAAGTTTTAACCCTTTCCCAAAAGACAAATTTTGGACTAGTCCAAATTGAAAGAGTTTGCAGACGACAATTTTAAATTTGATGAAAATGGCAGAAAGTTCTCAAATAGGGTAGAAAACACTGTGGGAAAAGGAGAAACTGCTCGTTACGAGCAATTTCTCCTTTTCCCACAGTGTTTTCAAAAGACTTGTACTGCAGCCACGTGAAAACCAGGGCTTGTTTGGGAAAGTGTTAAGTATGTTATATATTTTCAGTCCACTGAAAAAAAGACCGATTTATTTTTTTGTTGACGAAAAATGAATGATGTCGTATGCTTCGGAGGCGTAAAAAAGGCGGGACAGTTTAAACCCTTTACCACACAACCCCGAGTTTTAACGACCCTGAGAAAGAAACCTTTTGAAAACATTGTGGGAAAAGGAGAAAATGCTGGTAATCAGCATTTTCTCCTTTTCCCACAATATTTTCTATGCTTCAAAATAGAAATTTGTCGTCTGTAGATGCTTTCAGGTTGGTAAGGTCTGAATTTTTTTTTTTTTTCGTTTGGTAAAGCGTTAAACCCTTAGAGCGGCTAATAAACCAAATGGATTCTTTCAGCCCAGATATAAAACCCAAAATAACTGCCATTTGAATTTTGAACATGTCCAGAATGTGTCAGATTAGCGGACAGTGTAGGTCAAAGATCAGACTGCATGTTTTGTGCAGTCTGAACTTGACCTACACTGGCCGCAAAGATAACTATAGTTATGAAAGGCGGGACTCTAATAACTTGATATAGTCAACCGCAGACATGTAGAAATATGACACTGCATAATTTATTTCTACTTTATTTACGTAAGTTAGTCGTCAGACAAGTAACGTGTACTCTTATAATTATGTCCCTAGCCCGTTGGCGCGGTCGTTAACCTTCAGGATTTGAAACCAGGGGGTCACCTGTTCGAATCCCCAACTCAGCCAATTTATTCCTAGGTACTGGTGATAGTCATTGCGACAGATTCATTTCTTTTCTCACCGCTGATCATTCTTTCGACGATGGTTTTGTGGGAAAGCATCCAGTGCCTGAGGAAGAATATTGTAAGAAATACTGGTAAAAGAATTTGTTTGGAGTTTAACGCAGTTTTAACAGCTAAAGTCATATCACGGCGGTCAGTGCACCTACGCATGTATTTCCAGACTTTCTCTCACCAGCACTGACACAAGTTTCTTTCCAAGCCACAAACCGTGACTACTTTTCTCACATGCATCAGAGGTGAGAGAAAGAAAGTTTGCCGTAGCTAGGTATCGAACCCGCAATCACCAGGTCACGAGTCATATATGCTATCTGCTGAGCTACCCGGTACAAGAAACTCTACGAAAGTATGGATGGGTGAACATGCCGCCGTGATATAACTGATGTAATGTTAAAAACGGCGTTAGACACCAAACAAACAAGCAGACAAACAACAACAGAAAAAAAAAAACGAACGAACAAACTGATTCGTGTAAATTATTGGTAAGAAAATATTCGAAAAAATATCTTCAAATGTATTTTAAGCACAGAAAGAGAGACAGAAAGCTTCTGCATTCGTATTCACCAACTATTCTTAAGAATATTCTTGGTCTTATGCGGAAGAATTTTATAAATTTCAAAGTAACACAACTTCTGATTGGCTAAACCATTTGGTTTAGCCAATCAGAAGTTGTGTTACTTTCAAATCTAGAAAATTCTTGCGAATTAGACAAAGAATATTCTTAAGTATGGTTAGTTAATACGGACCCAAATTTTGTCAAGGAATTAATACATGACATCAACTTATGATCCCTAAGACAAAAAAAATGTTGACACTTTAAATCTTTAGATCTACCAGACGACAAAATTTTAGAGTGGTCCAAATCCAAAGCATTTGGAAACGACAAATTGAATATTGCTTCAAATGGCTTTGCCTTTGAAAGGGTAGAAGACGTTGTGGGTAAAGAAGTAAATGTTGGATATCAGCACTTTCTCCTTTTCCTGCAATATTTTTAAAAGCCTTGTTAAAAGTAGGGATTGTGTGGAAAAGAGTTGAATGGGTATCGGGAGAAGAAAACTGATTGCTAGAGTTGTCGGAATTAAACCATTGCCGGATATATCCGAACTTGTTCCAATCAAAAATTGGTGCTGAAAACGATATTTAACAGCAGATGCAGATGAAACTTCAAATACAAATTTGACCTTTCATACCAAGTTTGACCCTTGACCTTCGATACGATAGCCCAAAGACATGACCCGAAAGAGAGGACTGACCTAGCGATATCAATCACTACTTATCCGATTTTGAACCTGTTACCACTGGGTTTCTTTATTAGTTTCACCTAGATTAGGATGGGAATCACAGGGTATCACAACGATGTACTTGGCTGCAAAATCTTCTTGTTAACTCTTTACTAGACGACAAAATTTTTTAAACTGGCCCAAATTCAAAGCATTTGCAGACAACAGACTAAATGTGGCTCAAATGGTAGGATTTGTTTCTGAAATATTAGAAAACATCGTGGGAAAAGGAGAAAATGCTGGTTTCCAGAATTTTCTCCTTTTCCCATGATGTTTCCAAAAGTCTAATTTCTCATAGGCGTTAAAACCCGTCGTTGTGTGTTAAAGAGTTAACTAATTAACTGTTTAACCCTTTCCCAAACAAGCCCTGGTTTTCACGTGTCTGCAGTACAAGTCTTTTGAAAACACTGAGGGAAAAGGAGAAATTGCTCGTAACGAGCAATTTCTCCTTTTCCCACAGTGTTTTCTACCCTTTTTGATAACTTTCTGCTATTTTCATCAAATTTAAAATTGTCGTCTGCAAACTCTTTCAATTTGGACCAGTCCAAAATTTGTCGTTTGGGAAAGGGTTAACTTATACTATACTTTTAAATCCTTTCACCACACGGTCCCGAGTTTTAACGACTATGAGAAATGGGCGTTTGAAACCGCTGTAGGAAAAAGAAAAATGCTGCAAATTAACATTTTCTCCTTTTTTCCCACAGCGTTTTCTATCCTTTTTGTGGAGAATCCAGCCATTTGCAGAGCATGTAAGTTGTCGTCTGCTAGTGGTTTCAAGTCTAAAGTCTCGTCGTCTGGTAAAGATTTAAATCCGTGATAGACACTAAAATTGTTGGTCCAGTGAACTATTTATATAGAGTCCTTGATGGCTCAGTGGTTTAGGTCCAGAGGTCCTGGCTGCGATCCTCAACTTGGGAAATGAGATTTTAGTTGGAGTACTCTTCTGCGATGGACTTCATAGTCCCAGCGTAGTACTGGTGAAACCAAGGAAACGCATGAATAAGACTTAGTGAGCTGTAGCCTTGATGTGACTGAAATGAAGTCCAAATAATGTTGAAAGTAGCGTAAAACGTCAGTCAGTCAATCAGTCAAACTAAAAAATGTGGGTAATCTTACATCTACATTTAGCAGGATAAAAAATAAATATTTCTTGAAACCTTGGACTGTTTAGTCAGTTGTTGGACAAAATGGATTTTATGGATCCATAATTATGTGAGAACTTGCTTGGTATGATGCGATACCCTGTCTTGTGTCCTTCACGGTGACCCTGCATATCATTTATACGATGACCTTTCACCTTACATGTTAATGGAAAGTTCAGCTATCACTGCTGACATAGCAAATATTTGACCTCTAACATGAAGAAGAAAACTGGACTTTATGAACACAGTATAGTTCGTTGTTTTTAAAAGAAAAAAGGTGTCGATATGGGACGGTTTGCAAAACACCATTAGAAAAAGGATCAAGACCTAATCCTTTACCAAACGACAAAATTTTAAACTAGTCCAAATTGAGAGCATTTGCAGACGACAAAAAAAAATGTGAATCAAGAGTTAAGACTTATTTTGGGAAGGGTAGAAAACATTATGGGAAAAGGAGCATTTTCTCCTTTTCCCTACAATGTTTTTAAAAGGCTTCTTGTTTAGGCTCGTTAAAAGTCGGGATTGTGTGGTAAAGGGTTTTAAAGACCCACCAGCTGTCATATGTACACAATTCGAGGGTCAAAATGCAGAACAAGTATGGTTAAAGTGATTTTTTCTGGTATGGCCTACTAATTGTTTTTTTCCCTTCTATTTTCAGTGGACATGTGGCTTCAAGACAGAAATTACTACATGAGTCTGATAGATACAGCCGGCCAGGTATGAGTCTCTTGTAATCTTTGCATCTTATGTCAGCTCCTGCCACCAAAGTAGTATCCATTTTGGATGGCAGCTTTTTTGCTACTTTGTACCACGGACTGTTCTAAACTGTAATCTTGTTATAAATTTTTAGGGATTTTCGAAATTTCAGAGAAACCGAATTTATGATTGGCTAAACCGTATGGTTTAGGAAGAACGGGTTGAGAAGAATATTCTGCGAAGTACTGGTAAAAGAAACTTTAGGAAAGCGTGAATAGGTGCTCTTGCCGAAATAACTTAAATGATGTTGGAAAGGACTGCAAATACAATACCATACAATACAATATTATAAAACTGAGCCATGCTCTATGAAAAGAGGGCGTAATGCATCCGCAAAAAGTATCGACCCAGGTCAGCCTGCGCATCCGCGCAGGCTGACCTGAGTCGAAACCTTTTGCTTTCGGTAAATTTTCTGCATTTCAAAGGACCAGTGTAGCTCATGATTTAGTCAGTTGTTGGACAAAATGGATTTTATGGATCCATAATTATGTGAGAACTTGCTTGGTATGATGCATCACGGAGTCGCATTAATCCCCCTTTCGCCAGAGCATGGCTCAATTTAATGTGTCCGGTTTGGGACCTGCAGAACTAGCGATGTACATGTAACGTTATCGGTGTATACAGTATTCGCTTCATCCTGGTTGCAATTGGAGCTAACTTTCCCGGCATCTCTTCAGACGACTATAACCACATCCGTACCACTCTCTTGCACTCCGGTTCATTCACATTCACCTCTGTAGTGGGCTCAGAAAGTAGTCCGTCCTCTCGCGAGATTTTCCGTCACATGACCATAACCCCAAATGGCGACACAAACGCCGGTGAAAGAAAGATGTATCGATTGTTTTGTTTGCTGTTCAAACAGCATACGGCCAATCAAACTTAGTGGGAGAAAATGTGGAAAAGAGGGGTTTTCTGAAAAGCTAAAATGTGTTTTAAAGGACGACAATCTCTTCTTTGATGTTACAAACTTAGATCCATCGGTTTGTCGAAACTGTCACAGGACTGTATAATTTTGTTTAACTTGTCTTCATTCGTGGGCGCAGCCATTCGGTTTACAATTGGCGTAGGAATCTGATCAGTGAAGAAACTCGAAAAAATAGTTCCATTGTATACAGGTAAATTCATCAATTTAAATGCACCTATAATGCATCTGGAATCATATTTGCTTTGTCTACTTTATCATGTTACACATGAAACAGTTAAACAGTAACAAAACATGTTTTCCTCGGTTTGACAAGATTCTTGTCATTTAGCCCATCGCAGAGATGTATGTGAGGTAACGAACGACAACTCTGCTCGGAGATTGCATCCGTACCTCTTACTTCATTTACGACTTTGAAAACACCCTTGTTAAAAAAAGAAAAAGAAACATAGATAAACGTATCATACATTTGTACACATGAAAATATTGTGGCAAACGGAGAAATTGCTCGTTACGAGCAATTTCTCCGTTTGCCACAATGTTTTCATGAGTGATTTGCTGCAAGGCGCAAACGGTCGTCTACAGGAAGTTACTTCTGAACAAATGCCTCCATGTTTATTGCGTTCATATATCCACGTATTTATCCGGTCAATTTCCTGTTTTCAAGTTTAATCTGAAAATTAATATTTACCCACCCATTGTACTTTGATACTGACTGCATATATAATATTACCCTTTGAAAAGTATCAGACAGTTTAAATAAATAAATAAGTAACAGCACGTTTCTGTTAGACTATGGCCCCTTTTTTGAAGTTAGACAATAACAGTTAAAAGAATCATTAAAGCTAAGTTAAAATTAGTTTAGAAGTTCCAGAGGAGAAGACGCTTGAACAACACTCAAACCTGTATTCAGCAAGCGCCTAAAGGACAGTCAAGATGTACTCGCTTATGACAGGCGCTTGCATAGTGCAGGGACATTTCAAAATATTTGCCTATTTCGGGAACACATAATATGCTTGCTCAATACAGGGTTTCTCGCTAAGTAGAGGTGGCCAACAAGATAGGTTTTCCTGTAGAAGTAGACGCACAGATGCATGACGAAAATCGAATTCGCCGGCCTTTGGCCAGTTGTGTTGAATTCCTATGTAGATTCTTCCCCCGTCAGTGTCCGTATGCTGAACCGTTTTTTTTTTTATTACGCTCTTGTAACTAAGTTAACCCCTAAAACGCTGAAACTGACTTAAGTTGCTTTTGCGAACAGTGTAGATCAAGATCAGACTGCACCGAATATGCAGTCTGATTTTTTATCTACACTGTCCGCTACTGTGTTTATATATTCTGGCTAAAACAACCTTGACATAGCCGTGACTATCTCGGCTGTTTTTCCGAATAGTAAAAGTTTATTTCGTTTATTCAGTGCTCTCTAGGTTTGAAGCCAGCTATGAACTATAGAACTATGGGTCAATCACCTTAAAGCAAGCTTTTAACGAGAAAATATCTCTGATAAAAATCAAAAGGTTCAGCATTATTCAGGCCCTAAATACCTGAAATTCTAACCCACTGTTTTGATGCGATAATTAATGCAGCGTCCGTCTGGCCAAAACAAATCATTTATCAGTCATATCCCACGGGAAGACCAGCGTCCTCTTGGTCAAAAGTGAAGGTCAGCCTCTGGCCATTTACTGACCGGTGTTAATTGTCGGCTGCTGTGAGCTGACAGTTTTGTGACAATGAAGATTTTTATACCAATCCGGAATTTCGTCTGCTTGTTCTGCCCTATTAAAGCGACGGTTTAGCCGTATTTATGTTAGTGTTTTTGTATACATGTGTTTTTTTCGCTTTGACAAAATTCGCACCCTATAACTTAACCCTTAGAGCGCCAAATAAACCTGTCAGACATTTTCATCCTTGAAATACGACCCAAATTATTGCAATTTCATGGTTGCTTTTGTCTACAGTGATTCAGCAAAGCGGACAGTGTAGATCAAAGATCAGGCTGCACATTTTGTGCAGCCTGATCTTGATCTATACTGGCCGCAAACGCAACTATA
The DNA here is from genome assembly GCA_945859785.2 of Tridacna gigas. NCBI lineage: Eukaryota > Metazoa > Mollusca > Bivalvia > Cardiida > Cardiidae > Tridacna > Tridacna gigas. The sequence continues at coordinate 39,262,317 of OX244029.2, forward strand.
GTCGTGAAAGGCGCTTTAAGGGTTAAAATATGCCATGCACTGGGAAAAGGGGGTTCAACGTATCTCCATGATGCATTGCGCCAAACAAGTCATCAAATAATCATGGATCCATAAAATTCGTTTTGTCCAACAACCGGCTGAATCCTGAGGTGTAATGCCCTTTGATATGCAGGAAATTGACCAATAGTAAAACTTTATCCGGACCCAGGTCAGCCTGTGTGGACTGCGCAGGCTGGCCTTGGGTCGATACTTTTTGCAAATGCATGACACCCCTTTTAACCCTTTCCCAAACAAGCCCTGGTTTTCACGTGGCAGCAGTACAAGTCTTTTGAAAACACTGTGGGAAAAGGAGAAATTGCTCGCAACGAGCAATTTCTCCTTTTCCCACAGTGTTTTCTACCCTTTTTGATAACTTCCTGCCATTTTCATCAAATTTAAAATTGTCGTCTGCAAACTCTTTCAATTTGGACCAGTCCAAAATTTGTCGTTTGGGAAAGGGTTAACTCTTTATCAAACGAAAAAATTTTAGACCAGTTCAAATTGAGAGCAGTTGCAGACGACAAAATAAATGTGATTGAAAAATTGAAATTCGTTTTGGGAAGGGTAGAAAACATTGTGGGAAAAGGAGAAAATGCTGGTTACCAGCATTTTCTCCTTTTCCAACAATGTTTTCAAAAGGCTTCTTTCTCAGGGTCGTTAAATGTCGTGATTGTGTGGTAAAGGGTTAACAAGGCATGGCTCATACATATATAATCGTATATGACAAGGCGTCTAGCTGTACTGCCTTCCGAACACGACACAATTATTCGTCAGTATTTTTCACATGTTTTAAAACCGGAATGGGAAAAGGTCGTTAATTCATATCGTGCTCCGTGTTCTACAGTCTGGTACATAGAACGGAACAAATGGATAAGAATTACGAGAGTTCCAAAGGTAGAAACTTTGGAGGCAGACAGTATCTTTTTCCACCGTGACATGGATATTTTAATACCACGGTGAATCTACTAAACGAATCTGATTGGTCAGTACTATTTTCAGCAGCTCGTACTTACTTCAAAAGCCGATCACTATGTTCCTATGACAAATCAGACAATTGACTGCCAGGGTTTGGTTGACTTCTGCAGGTACTACAGTTGCACACTTGGTTACCGGCATTTTCTCCTTTTTTTTTTTCCTCACAATGTCTTCAAAAGCCTTCTGCCTAAAGGAATTACTTAATAAAGGGTTAAGATTTGACAGAACCGGCTCTGTAGGTCAAGTAGCACTCCCGGTCCCCTTTCGTCTGTCTGTCGTAAATCCATCACGAAAAACAGTGGTCTATGTTATAAACCATCTTCCTCACGAATACTTGATTGAGTGGCCAGTATCGTCATCATAAGTGGGCATCCTTTATAACTTAAAAACATACCAATAACAGCTGATGGATTTTTGGTTAATCATTAAGACAGTGGTCAAATGTTACATAGCCGAGTAATATGGGCTTGGTGACATGAATGGATGTTTTAACAACGAATACAATTTGACACAGAGAGAGAGAGAGAGAGAGAGAGAGAGAGAGTGTGTGTGTGTGGCGGAAATACATGGACATTTCAATCATTAACCCTCATCTTGCTAAATAAGTTTAAAAAAAAAAAACGTTCAAGCGGCTAGTAGAATTCAGAATAATGTTAGCTAGTTTAAGCTTACATCTTGGAGAAAAATATCTCCTTATCGGACAGTGAACATGTAGGTCAAGATTAGACTGCACCTTCTGTGAAGTCTGATTTTGATCTACACTGTCCGCAAAAGGTCAGCGAGTCGCGCTTAGCAGCTAAAGTGTTAATAGATATAATGTACAATACATGCATTATTTCGAATTTACCGCCAATTCGAAATATTTCTATTTGTTATTTTTATTAGATGTCTCTCTTATACATGAATTCATTTGTACAGTAAAAGCTGTCCCTGTATTAGAAAAGCAACTTATATTAAGCAACCTACCGGTATATCAAGCAAGCATAATAATGAGTTCCTAGTGACGGCAAATCAGTTGAAACATACCGCGCCTAAACAAGCGCATATGAGTGACCCAAAGGTGTTTTGGAAATAAAGGTTTGACTAGAGAGAGGGAGGGAGAGAGAGAGAGAGAGAGTGAGTGAGAGAGAGAGATATAGAGATGGATGGATGGATGGGCGGGGCGGACGGACGGACGGGACGGACGGACGGACGGACAGACAGACAGGCAGGCAGGCAGGCAGACAGGTAGGCAGCCAGGCAGGCAGGCAGGCAGGCAGACAGACAGACAGAGTAAAACTGAAGATACAGTATCGTACGAAACTCTTCAAAGATTATTTTTTGTCAATTGAAAATTACTCTGATTGCTACAATATTATCAAATTTCTTTTACTTTAGATCTTTGAAAATCAATCTTGGCGGACCCCAAGGGGTAAAAAAAATACTAAATACAGTAGATAAAAGGCAATATATTCATAGAATGTCAGAAAGGCGCGCGAGTTGATGTTTTCTTGATCACACTGACAAACATAAAACATGACAAAATGACGGACTGTCCTCGTTGTCTTGTTGCTTTTTGAGTGCCTTCTGACCTCAGACAGTTTGGTTTACTTCAACTTGGGACGAGCTGAGGTCACATCAATAAGCAAAGTGGATAAAATTGAGTCAGTGAAGAGGCAAAACTAAGCAATGCTCTGTAAAAAGAGGGCTTAATGTATCCGCAAAAAAATTTCGACGTAGTCTGATCTGAGTCGAAACTTTTTTGCTATCGGTCAATTTTCTGCTTGTCAAAGGCCCAGTCTACCTCATGATGTAGACGGTTGTTAACCCTTTCCCAAACAAGCCCTGGTTTTCACGTGTCTGCAGTACAAGTCTTTTGAAAACACTGTGGGAAAAGGAGAAATTGCTCGTAACGAGCAATTTCACCTTTTCCCACAGCGTTTTCTACCCTTTTTGAGACCTTTCTGCCATTTTCATAAAATTTAAAATTGTCGTCTGCAAACTCTTTCAATTTGGACCAGTCCAAAATTTGTCGTTTGGGAAAGGTCTTGCTTTGTACAAAGCATCACGAAAATGCATTAAACCCACAGCACGGCTCAAATCTATACATGCAATTGCTGTCATGTTTTGTTATTTTTTTTTGTTTTTTTTTTCAGGAGACTTACGATCGTCTTCGAACTCTATCCTATTTTGACACTGACGTCTTCATAGTCTGCTTCTCTGTGGAAGATCCAGATTCTTTCGAAAATATCAAAACAAAATGGATACCGGAAATACGTCAGTACCGTCCCAACACACCATTCATTCTCGTTGGAACACAAACAGACTTGCGGGGTTCTGTTGTAGACTTGACTAATGAGTGTATCACTTACGTTCAGGGCAAAAAAGCCGCCCGCAAATACGATGCCGAGGCGTATCTCGAATGTTCAGCTTTAGAAGGACAAGGACTGGAAGCCATATTTAAACGTGCTTTAACATGTGCTGTGTCGCCAAAACGGAAATGGCATTTTTGGAAAAGCTTCAGATCCGCATTCAAGAAGAAGACGAAGCAGACGTCAAGCAGACGAGACTCATCGTGAGAGCTGTGGCGATTTATCGTGGTTTATGATGAGTAACCAAACTGTCGTACCAGTGATGTCAATTTATGTTGAGCAAATGAAAACGTCGATCTTAGCTCATGTCGAGTTTCCGGTTTGGTGTACAGCATTGTCAGTATTCAGCATATCGCAGCTACCTGAGAACGACTGCGTTTTTTTTAAACTCTTTTACTGCCAATTTCGCCTCGGAGAACTTTTGCGGATGGTGTATATAAAGATCAGGCTGCACAAAATGAGCAGCCTTATCTTTGATCTACACCATCCGCTACCTGGTGTTAATCTTCGACCGGAGTAAGCTCCAAACGCAACGTAAATATACTTTTAGACCTCGAGAAAAGTTGAATCTGTATAGTCGGCAGCGAAAGAGTTAAAGAATTTTTCTGCAGCCATATAATATCATCACCTTTTAATGATGTGGCAAAACGTAGTTTGAAAAGGAGCAACTAGTACTATTTTTTCACGTGACGATTTATTGCTCCTTTTCACGTAACGTTTTCTAATATCTATCAACAGCAGCGGCGTGAAAGTGGTATTCGTTGGCAGTGGATAAAATTAGATAGCGACTAGTTTAACCCTTAACCTGCTAAATTAGTGAAACTTTCAAGTCGACAGTGAAAACCCAAATATTGCTTTTTCATTTATTTTTAGAGGAAACTATGTTCTGATCGGACAGTGTAGATCCAAGATCAGACTGCGCGTTCTGTGGAATCTGATCTTGATCTACACTGTCGGCAAAGGGTCCTTGATTCGCGCTTTGCAGCCAAAGGGTTAATGAATTGCGTGTCATCATTGTAAGGGTTAATGATTGAATTTTTTTTAACCCTTAGAGTGACAATTACACCTCCAGCTTTCCTTTCGCGGCCAATATAAATCAAGATCAGAATATAAAACGCATACAGTCTCTAATCTTGGATCTACACAGTCGGATAATTTGACAGATTTTCAGATACAAACGACCCCAAGATGATCTTTTTCCTCGACTAAATGATAATCAGTTCCCTTATTTACGCTCTTACAGGGTTCATGTTTGTAATTATTTATAACATCATAATACAAACATTCCTGGGGGTCAGCTTACTTTTCAAGTCACGTGTCCTCTTACCACACGACAAAATTTTACACTGGTCCAAATTGAAAGCATTTGCAGACGACAAATTAAATATGACTCAAAAATTGTAATTTGTTTTGGGAATGGTAGAAAACATTGTGAGAAAAGGAGAAAATGCTGGTTACCAGCATTTTCTCCTTTTCCCACAATGTTTTCAAAAGCATTCTTCTTCAGGGTCGTTAACCCTTTCCCAAACAAGCCCTGCAGTCTGCAGAACAAGTCTTTTGAAAACACTGTGGGAAAAGGAGAAATTGCTCGTAACGAGCAATTTCTCCTTTTCCCACAGTGTTTTCTACCCTTTTTGATAACTTTCTGCCATTTTCATCAAATTTAAAATTGTCGTCTGGAAACTCTTTCAATTTGGACCAGTCCAAAATTTGTCATTTGGGAAAGGGTTAAAGCTCGGGATTGTGTGGTAAAGGGTTAATGACCTTTTTGACATATTATCGCATTAAGTTCGAGTTTTTATGCCCCTGCAGATTTTTCTCCTAATTCCACATTGTGTCACTTGTATTTGTTTTCCTTTCATAAGCCTGTACCCAAACGACAAAATTTTGGACTTGTCCAAACCCAAAATAATATGCAGACAACACATCAAATGTGAGTAAAATATTTGGATTCGTCTTTTTAAAGGACAGACAGTATTGTGGGTGAAAGGTGAGAATGCTGGTTAACAGCATTTTGTCCTTTTTCCACAATGTTTTTATAAACCACTTTCCTCAAAGCCGTTAAATCTCGGGATTTCCTGGTGAAGGGTTGAATGTCATAAAAGTTTTGCCAGTGCAGCAAGGGATAAACGACCTGTTAATGTTAAATACACGTTTCGTTTTTTTTTTAATTTTGGGCAAAATTGTGAAAAATAATTTAATTTGAATTTGGTGTAACTTTTAGACAGTTGTAATTTTGAAATAGGATAACATGGTCCGCTGGAACTGGGATTGTACAGGTATCCACAAAAATTCTTAAACTGAAATCCATTTAGAAATTCCAGTTCTAGCAATCTGATTGGCTCAGGATGAACATCTCAGCCAATCAGGTGGCTTGTCTCGGAATTATAATTGTAGAATCACACTAAAAGTGGTCGAGAAAATACAGATACCACACACTAGTACATTAATGGATGGCGCTCTGGAACAAGGGGTTTTAATGTATCTTCGTGATGCAAAATAACAAACAAGTCGTCGCAAAATATGGACCCACCTTGTCAAAAAAAAAGGCTGAATCACGAGTTAGGATGGGCCTTTGACGTGGGGAAAATTAAACAAATAGCAAAAAGTTTTTACTCGGGTCAGCCTGCGCAGACTTTGCAGGCTGGCATTGGTTGATACTTTTTGCAATACTAAACCCCCTTTTCATAGATGTTTCATTTACTTTTGTTACTGTGTCATTTTGACAAATGGAAAGTGATTTAAAACTCTTTACCACACGACAAAAATTAAGACTGGTCCAAAGTGAAAGCATTTGCAGACGACAATTTAAATATAATTCAAAACATGGGAATTTGTCTTTGATAGGATAGAAAACATTGTGGGAAAAGGAGAAAATGCTAGTTACCAGCATTTTCTCCTTTTCCCACAATGTTTTCAAAAGGGCTCTTCCTCAGGGTCGTTAAAATTCGGGATTGTGTGGTAAAGGGTTTATCCTGCTACGTAAGTTGAATGAAACTTTCAAGCCGATAGTAAAAACCCGAATAATATAATTTCAGACTTATTGTTTGGTGAAAAATATCTCCTTATCGGACAGTGTAGATCCAAGATCAGACTGCACGTTCTGTGCAGTCTGATATTGATCTACACTGTCCCCAAAAGGTCAGTGAATCGCGCTCAGCAGGCTTAAGATAGGGGGTGTTACGTAGAAAGGAATTAGTATGAATGTCAACTGCACCCTTCAATTAAAATACCACAGGTTATTTGATATTGTAAGATGTCGGGATTTTTCAACCACCCAGAGTAATAATGTACTATTACTTTTCGACCTAATCATGTACATATTTATTTATTGTGTGATGTTTCGTTACAACATCTCTCTCTCTCTCTCTCTCTCTCTCTCTCTCCTGTCTGTCTGTCTGCCTGCCTGCCTGCCTGCCTGTCTGTCTGTCTGTCTGTCTGTCTGTCTGTCTGTCTGTCTGTCTTCTCGCTGTGGCCTAACTTCCCATTTTGTTTCTTTTTCATTAAGTACGATAACTAATTAGAATTTCACGTTGAGCCACCCGATGATTCCCATCACATTTCAGAAACCAACTTGTACGCTCAATTTGACTTAATTTAATTTATTGGAACTGATGTCTAAACTTTTATCTGCTAGTTCCGTTAACCCTTATCCTAGTATATAAGTTAACCGTTTACCACACAATCCCGACTTTTAACGATCCTGAGAAAAAAAAAAAAGCCTTTTGAAAACATTGTGGGAAAAGGAGAAAATGCTGGTAGCCAGCATTTTCTCCTTTTTTCCACAATGTTTTCTACCCTATCAAAGCCAAATTCCATTATTTGATCCACATTTAAATTGTCGTCTGCTGATGCTTTCAATTTGGACCAGTCTAAAATTTTGTCGTTTGGTAAAGAGTTGAATAAAACTTTAAAGCCAAGAGTAAAAAGCCCAAATTTTGCTATTTCATTTTTTTTTTTTTTTTTTTCGTGGGGGGGGGGGGGGCATTTCCTTATCAGGCAGTGTAGATCCAAGACCAGACTGCACAGAATGTGCAGTCTGATCTTGATCTACTCTGTCCACAAAAGGTCCTTGATTCACGCTCAGCAGTCTAAGGGTTAACCTGCCAGCTCTGCTAAAGAAGTAGGCCATGTAAAAATTAACATTTCCTGAGAGGGTCTGGGAAAAGTCTGTTTGTCAATAAAGCAGGCAAGTAAACACGCAAGTAAACAGAATTATCTGCAGATTTTCACTTACGGTTACTAGATTTTTCAAGAAATTCTTGACTTTTGTTTCTGAATTTGTACTGGTGAATGCAAACCAAACAGCAAGCACCAGGAAAATAATCTGATAATCTGATAAATGTTGGTATTACATTCTTTTAAGTTTTTGTTGTTAACGACTGTACAGTGTTACTGTTTGTGCCAAACATGCTACTTTTAATGTGCAATAATTCATGTATTGTACACAAATGAAATAAATAAACTTTTGTTGAATTTTAAAGGCTGATGTATTTTAATTCATTTTTGCTATCCCAATCAAAGCATTGAAAACACTGGAGTAGCATTTGTCAATGGAGCCATTGTGTGGAATTAATAATTTGAAAAATAAACAACAAAAATAGTTTCAAAATATTCGCTTGAAAGTCAACCTACTATATCGTCATGCAAAATTCGATAGAGAAGGGTGCAATCTTGTGGGACGAACAAGTGCGGTCGAACAAGCCCTGGGACGAATAAGCCCAGGTTCGAACTGGTTTTGGGACGAACAAGCATGGTATGTGTGTATCATTACGCCACTTTGGAAGACCATAGCGGATCAAGCTATTTTCGATAAAAAGGAAGTATTTCCACGATTGATGACCTAATCCAGTTTATTATAATACGCCATTTTCAATTTCATATTTGAGTGCAATCGAAACACTTATTTGTCTCAGAAAATTTGATTTTAATTGGGTTTACTTCCTTCGGTTTTGCACAAACTATGATACATGATTTTCAAAATGCCGTATTGAACTCATTGTGGCATTGTCTTCGACAAATGCCAAAAAAAGTAGGTCGGTTTTTCTACCTCACTTTCATCAATATTTCACGGTTATATCACGTGATAGCTCACTTATTTGTGAGTGTTCCTGGATTTCATCTGTACTAGGCTGGACCTGTAAAGTGTCCAGCAAAAGAGTACTCTCAGGAAAAACACATGGTCTCGGTTGAGGACAAACCAAGGGCCATCTCAGTCTTTTTAACCATTTACCATACAATCCTGAGTTTTAACGACCCTAAGGAAAATGACTTCTGAAAACATGTGGGAAAAGGAGAAAATGCTGGTAACCACAATGTTTTCTACCCTTTCAAAGATGAATTTCCTAGTTTCTGCAACATTGAATGTGTTGTCTCTAAATCATAAGTGGTACGGACCAGTCTAAAATATTGTCGTCTGGTAAAGAGTTAACCTTCTCCGATATTCAAATATGCATCTCCTCTGAAAGTAACGATAGTCTGATCGTAATACAGAACAAGGCAGCAGACACTGAAGAAGTAAGATCAGACTGCACATTCTGTGAAGTCTGATCTTCATCTACACTATCTGCAAAAGCAACTCTGGCTGACCATGGAAGCGAAAAAGTGAACCGTCTATACCAAACAATAAAATTTCAGACTTGTCCAAACTGAAACCATTTGCAGACGAAATATTACATGTGGTTGAAACTAGAGGCGCTTGAGCGCCTGTATCGCTCCACTGGCCTGATATTTCTATAATGGCGAAAAGAAGTTTTTAACAATTACCATTCAATCCTGCATTTTAGCTCACTGAAGAAAAAAGGTATGGAAAAAACTTGTGAGAAAAGAAGAAAAAAATGGTAACCAGCATTTTCTTAGTTTCCCACAATAATTTCTATCCTTTTTTATATATGTCTTACTAATTTGAAGATATGTTGTCTGCAACAGGTCCTTTCACAAACCATTTTGGGTGGGGAAACATCAAAATATAGAAAATATGTCTTTCTCAGGGTCGTTAAAAGTTGTGATTGTGTGGTAAAGGGGTAATCTAAAAGAACAGCTAGGAGGGCAAATGAATGAATGTTATAGCAATATAGATCAACTTACATCAATACACCAGATAGAATGAAATATGCTGGCATACAATGAACACCTAATCCCTAATAATCAACTTTTCACAGTCACAGTTAGAATGTCTTCTGTGGCAAACAACACAAAATGGTCTACAAATGCATTTACATAAATCAAATATCCTGCTCCAGGGCACAGATTAATTCTGGTGTACTGAAGTTGTGGGATCAGTTTGACTGGATAACATTAATGCCTTATCACAAATGTAAAGCCCTGTCCCACTATGTACCAGGTCACCAGGATTTACATCCCTTCTGTCCACTCTGCATTTACTCATTAGTAGGTCAACAAACCTTTACCAGAACTAATAAAAGTGCAGAGGTTCTCTTGTTCTATATCAAAAGGACTATAAAGTACCTACAACATGGGGGGTTTGTTATTAAAATACTTTTTCTTTTTTATCTTGGCATGGTTACTCAGGCTTAGTAATAAGGCAAAATTGAAAAGCTCAAGTTGTGAAAGGTGCTCAAGCTTTTATCTTATTTATGGCCAGTGATATTTTATTACTAGTACTAACTAATAGCATATCATTGGAGTAAATTGTGATCTTAATACCAAGGAAAATGTGTGGGCTTAAATAGGACAGCCCTGACTAGGTCAAGTCAATCCAATTTTATTCCTTTTTCTTTGTTAGTCGATAAAACTAACACAATAAATAGTTTTGGAGAAGAACATTTTTTTGAAATATAAGCCTTGTCTATAAAAAAATGTGTTTTTAGGTGTATCATTTTTTTAAAAGGAATTTGGTATACAACCACCATAGAAACAATTTGGCAGACAACCACCATAGGAACTTACCTGCAAAACAACAATGAAATCCAATGAATAGTTTTAGAGAAGAAATTTTTCAAAGATTTTACTTTATACCATAAAAGGAAAATGAGTCTCCCATAAAAGCCATGTTTTTTGACAGATCATTTTTTTTTAAAGGAATTCTGTAAACCTGTATCTAAGGAACATTCCTGCAAAATAATAATGCTATCCAAATAGCGGTTTGGGAGGAGAAGATTTTTAAAGGTTTTTTACTTTGGTTGCCATGGCAACCAGAATTCTTCATGGAACACAATTATTTGAAGGAATTTGAAAGAGGACCACCAAAGGAACATTCCTGTGAAATTTGGTAAAAATCCAGTCAATAGTTTCTGAGGAGAAGTTTTTTAAAGAAAAAGTTTACGGACGCACGCACGGACGAACGGACGGACGGACGGACGACGGACACAACGCCATGACAATAGCTCGCTGGCCTTCGGCCAGTGGAGCTAATGACAAAAATTGTCCTTGAAAAATTAGAAAACTTGGTGGGAAAATGAGAAAATGATGATTACCAACATTTTCGCCTTTTCACACGTTGTTTTCAAAAGGCTTCATCATCTGGATTGCTAAAACCCAGGCCTTCTTGGTAAAGGTTAAACTCTAGACTCTCACATAAAAAAACTCCCCAACACATCCATAACAAAAAGACAACAGTATAATGCTTAAAAGTTTTTCTTTACTCATTTATCCTAAAAAATATATGTAAAATAAGAGACATTGATGGAGAATAACAAATATCAAGATCATTATGAATATAATTATTTACAACAACAAGAAACCTATATACATCTAAGTTAAATGGGAGAGAATTCTTCAGCAAAGATATCAAAACAGTGCATCATTCACACATTTACAGTCAGCGTACCAAATTCTTTACCAGATGACAAAATTTTAGACTTGTCCATACTAAGAGAATTTGGCAGATGACAAATTGTATGTGGCTCAATGATGAGATTTGCCTTTGAAAGAAGAGAAAACATGACTGGAAAAGGAGAAGATGCTAGCAACCAGCATTTTCTGTCTTTTAATGTTATGTTTTTCAAAGCCATTTTCATTCATCAAATAATGGGATTATTTGGTAAAGAGTTAAATCTTGAGAAATTTGTCTGACATGCAAGTTGAGAAAATCGATGATTATGGCACTTGTACAGACAAAACAGCAAAACCGAGGTACATGTATCTCCCCTGATATGTTTTCCAGGCAATTTTGCCAACTCCATACCACCTGAAACAATTTTGCAGGCGACAATACTAGAAGCATCCACATAAAGTTGAGGTCTGCTGACATCAATTTAGGTCTGATGTATAATTACATGTGAAAATGTTAGGGCTACAGGAGAAATAGATTATTATATGCAATTTCTATGTCAACAACAGTTTTTTAAAGTGGATTGCTGTTAGACTAAAAAAGGGCATCTGCAGGAAGTTGGGTTTTACCTTTCCACCAGACAACGAAATTTTAGACTTGTGTATATTAAAAGTATTTGCAGACAACATTTTAAATTATTTGATAAAATTTGTCTTTGACACAGTAGAAAAATTGTGGGAAAAGGAGAAAATGCTGGTTACTAGCATTTTCTCCTTTTCCTACAATGTTTCAAAAGCCTTTTTCCCTGGGTTGTTTAATCTTTGGATTGTGCAGTGCAGGGTTAAGGTACACTTAATAAGAAAGCAAGTTACTATTTTTCTAGAGCAGAGGTACCAGTTGATCTGATTACATAATTGATGAGGTAAATTGTCATAGTTTTCCATATCAGGACGCCCTATCATGAACATGTATAATGGATGACAGTCGTGTGATATGAAATTAACTCTATACCGCACAATGATGAGTTTTAACGCCCCTGGGAAATTCGACTTTTGAAAACATCATGGGAAAAGGAGAAAATGCTGGTAACCAGCATTTTCTCCTCATCCCATGATGTTTCCTAACCTTTCAGAAATAAATCCTATCATTTGAGCCACATTTAGTTTGTTGTCTGCAAATGCTTTGAATTTGGGGCAGTCTAAAATTTTGTTGTCTGGTAAAGAGCCAAATAAGCACTTTCTGCAGATTACTATTACGTCTTACAATAGAACGTATTCATACAACTATGCAGCAAAAAGAGAAATTTTCTGAAAAAATTAGCATGGTGTTTTCATCTGGTTTTATGAGACTAACCTTGGTTTATGTTGGTTATGCAAATAGCACAATATTGTTCTGATGGTCATTTGCTGCAAAATTGTCTTGGAAACTCTGAAAGCACTTGACCAATCCACTGCATGTGTTGTTGTTGTCACATGATCAAAAGGGACCAATGAAATCAACATTATGGCAAAATACAGTTCATTGTAACAGAACAGTATTACATGGTTTTAGTTACTATTTACTGATAAATCATCTACAAAATCTAACTTCTGAAACATCATCTAAAATGAAAAGTAATGATTCAAAAGGGTAAATCCTAAAAGGCTAAAAAAAAGCACATCCATTTAAAACATAAACTGGTGTAAAATACTATTGAAATTTACATCAGATCAAACAAAGTTATAAAACAACATATATGGGTCATCTTTTAACCCTTGACCACACAACCATGAGTTTCAGCCACCTTGACAACGAAGGCTTAGAAAACAGTTGTGGGGAATTGAGAAAATGCTAGTAACAAGCATTTTCTCCTTTTCCCACAAGGTTTTCTATCCTTACAAAGACATAATTCAGTTTTTAAAATGCATTTACTTTCTTGCCTGCAAAAACTTTCAATTTAGACGAGTCTAAAATTTGGTTGTTTTGTGAAGATTTAACAGAAATTTTATTAGCACATTAAATCAACTTTTTACCAAACAATCCCTTGTTTTCACGACTACATGGAATGTACATTCTCCAAAAAAATTGTTAAGAAAATGTGTGTAGGATTGTAGATTCTCAAGCAGATTCTAATTTCCAAACGGGTTTCATTACACATACATGTACAGTTTCCACACTTAATGGTTCTAAAATTCAAAATGCTAAGTAAAATTTCTGAAATATGTCTTTATCAAACATTTGCCACACCATAAAATTCTAAGGCAATCCAAATTGAAAGCAATTGCAGAGGACAAATTATACATGTATGTTGGTCAAATGATGCTGTCTGTCTTTAAAATAGTGGAAACATTGTGGGAAAAGGAAAAAAATGCTGGTTACCAGCATTTTGTCCTTTTTCAACAATGATTTTTAAAGAGCCTTCTACCCACAAGTCGTTAAATCTCAGCATTGTTTGGTAAAGGGTTAAACAACACCATCTCATGCCGGTGTCAACACTCCACTGTAGTTGCTTTTCAGTGATAATGCTAAAGTTGCAAATGGGGAATATTGTGTGAAAACATTTTGAAGGTTATACCTTTCAGATATTTGTTCCACCTACGGTAGTTTACAACTGGACTGAGTCTGTGGTAAGTACTTTCAGTGAGGACACAGATATCAGAAAAGGTAAAAAAATCTTTGCCAAAAAAACAACGACAACATCAACAGGGTTATGACAATATTTTGATGTTTTCTTTGAAAAACAGTCAAGGTAAAATTGGCCCAAAAATATGTTACATCACGATAAATAAATATACTAATACAAATGTTTAGTATCACAGCTGTACTCCTTGACTAAAATAAAAATACAGTAATAAAACCAAGCAGTCACTTAACCTTTTACCACACACTGCCGACTTTTAATGACCCCTTTAAAGAAATCTTTTGAAAACATTATTGGAAAAGGAGAAAATGTTGGTAATCCGCATTTTCTCCTTTTCTGCACTTTCAAAACAAATTTTGATTTTTGAGTTGCATTTACCTACTTGTCTGCAAATGCTTTCAACTTGGACATGTCTTTGTTTGGTAGCGAGTTATATATGACATTATAGGCCATTATAAGGAGATTCCTAAAAACTGTAGGAAAAATTATGAGACTCAAATGAATTTTAATTTTTCATGGCATTTTGAAAACAAATAAGCTGCAGGTGATATGTTAGATAAATTCTGTCATGGCCATTTTATTTATCTGTTATGCATACTATTTATTTTTCCCATACAGAGAGACTCTTAAGCTATTCCTAACTTACAAGAGAGAGAAAAATATTGCTCAAATATGATAAATTTCTAAGACAAACACAAACCACTCAAGGCTACCTAGAACAACCTACATAGCTTAACTCTTACCAAACGACAAAATTTTAGACAAGTCCAAAGTGAAAGCTTTCGCAGACAACAGTGTTACTCAAAAATTGAAATTGCAGACGACAGTGTTACTCAAAAATTGAAATTTGTTTTGGAAAGAGTAGAAAGCATTGTGGGAAAAGGAGAAAATGCTGGTTACCAGCATTTTCTCTGTTTCCCACTATGTTTTCAAAAGGCTTTTTCCTCAGGGCGTTAAAAGTCAGAATCGTGTGGTAAAGGGTTAACAGGTTACTGTAGAGTAAAATCAGACTACAGAAAGAGTCTGATCTTGTGTCTACACAACATTTTTGCGAGGTTAAAAAAAACAGAATGTCTCTTAAAATGAAGAGTAGATCAAGATCAGCTCATTCTATGCAGTCTGATCTTGATCTACACTTCTCAAAGCACTTTAATCTACCCATCACATGCTAAAACATTTAAAGAGATGGTATACTAGACCAAATAGATGTTATAATTTTCCTGTTTGAAGCACAGCTGGGCCTCCTTTAATATCCTAGATCGAGGCCCCATGGGTACACCAATCTTTTCTAGTCTGTCCTCAGTCATGTATGGTAGCTCAATCATACCAATATGCTCTGACTGAAAGTTTTTCACAAATTGCTGCAAAAAAGAAGTTGTCATTAGAAATTATGAACTCAATAATGAAATAAGTGTTTATTTGTTTGAATGTTTTATGCCGATTTCAACAGCATTTCAGTGATGTTATTGTAACAGCTGAATTATTCATGTACCAGTATTTCTTGGGTTTCATCAGTGCTAAGCAAGGGATGTGTAGTGCCTTGCCCTAGGACACTGCCATGTGACTAGAATGCGAGTGGGGATCTGAGCAGACTTTCAGGCTTACAGGCTTTCACTGCCAATATCCTTTGAACCGCTTATGCAAACAGCATAGATCAACAGCAGACTGCACATAACATGCAGCCTAACTTTAGATCTACACTGTCCGCTATCTGGTGTTAATCTTTGACCAGAGTCAGCTCCAAACGCAACATAAATATTCTTTTAGACCCCAAGAAAAGTCAAATCCATATAGTCGGCAGCGGAAGAGTTAATTACTGAGCCACATTTTGATCCCGAATGAAATACAACCATGTAGTTTAAAGTCCCGAATTACATACTCATCTCTGGAATATTTCATGCACAAAACTGACTAAAAGAACAATGATAAATTTTGTACATATCTTAATGTAAGGAAGGGCACTAATAAGGTGAACAAAATTGCACCATATGCTGATGTCAGTGTTTGGCTACAGTTGCTATAAGGAACACATTAGACATGTTGATTACAAGCAACAACTTAAATCTAGAACAGGCATATCTGTTTTAAAAATATTTTGAATGTTACCCACCTTATTGGTTCAAGTTCCTCTTTTGAATGTCAACAATTAGCCAGAGATTAAAGAAAATGTCTTCTGTAACAACAGCAATGTAAGAAAATGTTGATGATTTTGCACAACCGAGACGTCACAGATGACAACAGGGCTATGACAATACCACACCGTTTTCTTTGAAAATACTTCGAAAATAGCTGAGCCAAAAATGCAGTATAATATCTAGCCTACGTTAACAAACAGAAAATTTAAATCAAGATGAGACTACACAAACCATGCTGCCCAATCCAGGATCTAAATTTCAAACTGAATGTAATAGTCTGGTAAAATTAAGCTTGAAGTTAAAACAAATTGATTAATCTTATGTAAATTTCAGTTACACTTACATGTATTTCAAAGACATTGGCTTAACCCTTTACCACACATGGCTTAGTGCTTTACCACATAAAACAAAATTTTTGAAATATCCATACTAAAAGTAATTACAGATCTAGAGGACAAATAAAATTTGGCTCAAATGATGAATTTGTCCTTGACAGATTTAAAAAAACTGTGGAAAAAGGAGAACAGCTTACATCCTCAGGGAGGTTAAAACATGGGATTGTGTTATCATCTTTGAAAGAGTAGAAAACATTGTAGAAAAAGGAGAAAATGCTGTTATCAGCATTTTCTCCTTTTCCTACAATGCCTTCAGCAGCTTTCCTCCTCAAGGTCATTAAAATATGGGATTATGCAGGACAGGGTTCATTATTTATTCACCTACCTCATAGCCCAGTTTCTTTAGAAATATCTCCAACAATGGTGGTTCAGTCCCAAAAAATCTGCAAATACAATAAGTTTACAGGCATGAAACTAGAAATGAAGCATGGATATTTGACAATTCTCACTCCAGAAAAAATGCAAAGAAATCAACAATCCATACTACCTAAAAATGCTCTAATTCTTTACAGGACAACAAAATCTCAGACGCATCAAAACTGAAAGCATTTGCCGATGACACACAAAATGTAAATCAAATGATACGATATTCTTTGAAAGGGTAGATAAAAGTGTGGGAAAAGGAGAAAATGCTAGTATCCAGCATTTTCTCCTTTTCTCACAATATTTTCAAAGCCTATCTCCACTGGATCATTAAAACACAGGAATGTTTTGGAAAGGTTAAGTTTTGCAATGCGATTTTTTAAATGAACCATGATCACAAAATTCCAAAATTAATCCATGAATTATACACCCTAACATACCTACTAACTTGAACCTGGATTTGTATGTTATCTATATACCACTTTAACCCTTCACCACACAATGACACCTTTTAACGGCCCTGGGAAAGAAGCTTTTTGAAATCATTGTGGGAAAAGGAGAAAATGCTGGTCACCAGCACTTTCTCCTTTTCCCACAATGTTTTCTACCTTATCAAAGAAAAATTGCACCATTTGAGCCACACTGAAATTGTCATCTGCAAATGCATTCAATTTGGACAAAGCTATAATTTTGTTGTCTGGTAAAGGGTTAAGCTCATGATCCTATGAATAAAAAAGTTTAAACAAATTATGTCACATACAATTTGTTGATATATGTGTAAGTCAATCAGTTTTAACTCTTTACCACACAATCCCGACTTTTAACGACCCTAAAAAGGAAGCCTTTTGAAAACATTGTGGGAAAAGGAGAAATTGCTGGTAAGCAGCATTTTCTCCTTTTCCCACAATGCTTCCTATCCATCCCATAACAAATTTTGATCTTTAAATAACATTTAATTTGTTGTATGCAAATGCATTCAAATTGGACTAATCTAAAATTTTGTCATTTGGTAAAGAGTTAACTGTATAAAAACTCAACTTCAGCAAATTCACTGGACCCAAGTCTCTTGACTAGGCTGGGCCAGGACTTACTTTGTTAGTTTATTCACTCTCTTTGGATTTGTAAGTGATGGTACCCAGCCTCTGAATCTCTCACTTTCAGTTAAATCACCCCCAAGAGCAGGGGGCCAGGGTCTGGACGGATTATCACGTAACTCTCGAAGTTCCTTCTTCACATTCTCCAGCTCGTTGACCATTGCATTGTGGGTGCGTAATTCAGAGGACAAATGTGCAACACTCCTTGCCAGAGTCACTACATGGGATTCCAAACGTTGAAACCTTTTGCTGATATTTCTGGAAAAGAAACAATAAATTTCATACCTTGTGATGAAATGGCTAACCGTGCTATTTTACTGTGATTGTGGAACAAGTTATACAACTTATACTGTTCACCTTAAATTATTTCTTAAAAAAAAAAAACATATGTGCTTTCACAGCAATACGGGTAGTTAGAAAAGTTGACCCTGATTATCATAGGGTTGGATCCCTGAGCCTCTAATAAGAACAGCTGACACTCTGCCCAAAAAAATTCTCACATTAGTTTGATATTTAGGTAGGCTAAAAAACCTTAAAAAGATAAAGTTTCTGCAACATAGGCTATTCATTTCAAGCATTTTCTCTATATCAACACTTCGAAGGATAATTTTCATCAGGATTCAAGTTCACAAACAATTCTAAAACCTATCCTTGTTCTGAATTCCAAAATTTGCGATCAGGGTCTGTATTCACCAACCATTCTTAAGAACATTTTTTTTGTCAAATTCTAGATGTTTAACGTAATACATCTTCTGTTTGGCTAAATCATTTGGTTTCGCCAATCAGAAGTGGTGTTACTTTCAAATTCATAACATTCTTGGTAATAGAACAAAGAATGTCCCTAAGAATGGTAAGTGAATACCCAGGCTGCCTTAAAATTCTGTCTTAGTCAATCAGAGGCTTCAAAAATCAGAATCAAGACTTGAATTCCTCTGGTAGATGAAAACAGCCTACAATGAAAGTTGTGGCTATGACAATAAAAGTATTGCAATGAAGATAAAATAGCTGGGACAATGCCCAAAATACTAACTTAAATTCTTTAGAATGGTGTCTGTGATGCGTATGTTTCCCTGGTTTCAATCTGGTTTCCTGTCTAAAAGAGCTGGTATCTGAACTCCCTATACTCCACCTCCTTTGTCTGCCAATAGGCGGGGGACCAGGCCCTTGATTATGACCATTACCATGACCTTTATGCCTGTCTGGTTCCACTCTTGTCTGGAGGTCATGGTACCTGGTTTGTAGGTCATTTAATTGTTTCCTGAGAGCCACTGCCTCATTGGTTGTTAAAATATCTCCTGCTGGATGAGGTTTTTCTGTATCATGAGATTCTATTGTAAGAATGGTGTCGTCAATATCAAAGGAAAGATTGCTTTCATTTTCCGAGTCTGACTCATTCACATCTCTTAAATTTGCTCCTGAAAAATGAAAGAAGAAAATGAAGTATGCTTCTAAATGTCTTAGCACATCCTGTATTCTAAACAGTCTTAACAGTTGTCATAAACTTATCTAGAAACAAAGAAAAAACCTTAAATTATATTCATGGACAGAAAGAGCTGCCATATTTTGATCTGGACTGTTTAATATTATAGGGGTATTCCTGCTAATACAGCCACAAAATTGAAAAAATTATAATTTGAATACCAACAAAGAGTATCCATATATTTTGTTTAGGAGCTACCAACTTCCCTAATCCATTATCTGCCGGGAAAAAATGACAAAAAAAAAAGGTCTTTAACATCCCACAAGCTGCCAAAGCCTTTACACCACTGTTGGGGTATTAGCTATATTTTACCAGTATTACATGTAATTCCATTTAACCCTTTACCGCACAATGCCGCCTTTTAACGCCCCTGAGAAAGAAACCTTTTGAAAACATGGTGGGAAAAGGAGAAAATGCTGGTAACCAGCATTTTCTTTTCCCACAATGTTTTCTACCCTATCAAAGAAAAATTGCAGCATTTGGGCCACAATGAAATTGTCGTCTGCAAAATGCTTTCAATTTGGACAAGGCTAAAGTTTTGTTGTCTGGTAAAGGGTTAAAAAACTAAAATGAAACAATAAATATCTTTAAAAAAGGATAGACAGCATAAGAGGTACCAGAATATGAGTAATGAAATTCTTCTGTAGTTCAATATGAAGATAAATAATAAAAAAGTGACCCTACCAGCAACTGCCCCTTTTTCCTCATTGTTTTGCATATTATTGACAGGTGAAATTTTTCATTAAATGTAGGTTTTAAGATTTGATGATATACAACTACTGGTTACCAGCATTTTCTCTGTTTCCCACAATGTTTTCGAAAATCTTTTTTCTGAAAGTTGGTAAAAGTTGGAATTGTGAAGTAAAAGGTTGAAGACTTCATCGATTGTTTCATTCGTACATACCTCTTGATCTATTTTTCATTTTTCCTGGTCGTGGACCCAATTTCCTCCTTTCTGTTGGAAATTGAAGCTCTGATGTTCGTCTTGGTTTACGGTTATCCACATTTAACTTCATCACACTATCAACCATATCTTGTCCATGAATAGCTGCCGACACATTAGTTGCACTTGCTGACCTAGGTAAGGTTGGTGACCCTCCTATAGACGGGGAGTCGGGAGGGGTATTTGTGGGGGACAGAGGGGGAAGGGGAGGGGTCACTGATCCTGAAGTTTCACTTCTAAGATCTTCATAGTCAAAAATACTATGGCCAGCAATATCACTTCCCTGATCCTTGACATATGATCTGTTCATAAGACTGTCATGTGACTTATTATGAATTCTATCATGTGACCTATCATGTGACCTGTTCAATAAACTGTCACGTGATCCGTCGTAACTATATCCTCTTTGGTGTTGAAGTTTACTGGCATTTTGTAACGAGGTTGATAAATTATCTGTGATGCTAATTGGTGGTTTATTTCTAACACTTCCTTGTGGTGCTGAATTCACTGGAGGTTTGCCAATATCCCTTCTAGACTGTTCATTATTTTGATTATTGTTTGGAAGGTCTATTCTTGGGCTGACTTGACGAAAGTTTGCCTGTTGTCTTTTGGCTGAAGAAGGCCTACTTCCTGTTTCTGGGTATTTTGATGATGGCCCTATTTCATAATTTGGGCTTCCATCACTATTTGGGCTGCTAAGAGACCCAGAAATATTATTGTTCAATTTGCCAACATTTATGAATGGAGGTTGAAATGCTGTATGTCCTTGACCCTGCATATTGTTTTGTGTTTGACCTTGAGATAGGCGACTTTGTTGACTAGATGATGACTCCTCCAAATGACCTTGACTTGAACTTTGACCCATGGGACTTTCTCTTTGTGATGAGGTATTTAAATTGATTTGACTGTTGTTCACCAGGTTATCTTGACTATGGGACTGGGTGTTCAACTGATCTTCTCTCTGGAAGTAGGCTTTCATATGGGCTGGAGCTGGGGCAGAGACAGGTCTGTTGCCTGGTAAGGTAGGTGCAAACTTTACCTGTAACATAGAAATGTCTGAAAAAGGGCTATGGACTATAAGATGTCAGCGTAAGAAAACATGTTGATACATCAAAAGAGTAAGATTCGCCAAATTTCTTATTTCTTTATTTTGTTGAGTAGTATTGCAGAGCTCTGACCTTTGATCCAAATGACCTCAATAAATCGACCTCTTCCTCTAACCACATCCAGTATAGTGTCATGTATCAAGAGCCACTATCCTATGAAAAGAGTTTCAAGGTTGTTGACAAGCCAAAACGATTGTCTTGAGAAAGACAGACAAGTAGATTGACAGACAAGCAGATGAAAAGACAGGTGGTAAAACCTTCCAACCAAACATAGTGACATCAATAAAATGTATATGAGCCATGCTCTGTGAAAAGGGGGCCTTAATGCATCGGCGAAAAGTATTGACCCATGTCAGCCTGCATGGTCAATTTTCTGCATGTCCAAGGACCATTCTTCCTCCAGATTCAGTCAAGCATTAGACTAAATGAATTTTATGGATCCCTAATTATGTGATGACTTGCCTGGTATAATGCATCACGGAGATGCATTAAGCCCCATTTCACAGAGCATGGCTCAATTATGAAAATGCCTTCTTTATTACATTGATAGAGAGTGGGGTTGTTCATCCATGTAGCTCAGTGGTTGAAACCTTTGCTATGTAAATACTAGTTCCATTGAAGAGGTGCTGGTCCTATGGGAGTATCCTAGGACAAAGCATTTCAGTCTAATTTGTATTGGAGTTTAACATTGTTTTAACAGCTGAGGCCATATCAAGGCCATCCCTGCACCTACACATGTGTTTCTTGGCTTTCTCAAACCAGTACTGACAAAATTTTCTTTCCAAGCCACTGACTACTTTTCTCACATGCATCAGAGGTGAGAGGCGAAAAATTGACAAAGTTTGTGCAGAGTCTGAGATGAAAAGAATAGAACATATGAATAAGCAAGATGTCACCATGGTATAAAGTAAAAAGAACAAAAAATAAAAAACATGAATAAACAAGATGTTACCATGGTATAACAACAAACATTTGAAGGCAAAAGTAAAACAACCTTTCAAAAGCATTCACTGATGTAGGAGTGTTGTCCTCGAATGAATACTTACAGAATACTGGCCAGTGTTGAAATGCACTCTTGATGGTGATTGTGGACCGTAGGATGACCTCAAATTATCTCCCCTATTCAGGGGCTGGGCCATGTTTGAGTTCTGTCTACCATACAATTTGTTCCATGCATTTCTCAGATCATTGCTTGTGTGTTTTGGTGCACTTCAAGAGATAAGTATGAATGTTTTACCTTAACTCTTTACCAAACAACAAAGTCCAAACTGAAATCATCTGCAGAAAACAAACTAAACGTGACTCAAAAACTGAAATTTGCCTTTGAAAGGGAAGAAAACATTGTGGGAAAAGGAGAAAATGCTGGTTACCAGCATTTTCTCCTTTTCCCACGTTGTTTTCAAAAGGCTTCTTCTTTAGGGTTGTTAAAAGCCTGGATAGTGTGGTAAAGGGTTAACTCTTTACCAAATGACAAATTTGAGACAAGACCAAACTGAGAGCATTTTGCAGATAACAAATTAAATGTGACTTACATATTAGGATATTTCTTTTAAACTGTAGAAAACATGTTTTCAAATGCCTTTTTCCTCAAGATTGTTAAAACTCAGGATTGTTTGGCAGAGGAATAGCATCAGAAACTGGGTGTTTAGTTATACAAATATCACGTTGGCCTTTGGGAAGGCTTTCTGTCAAGTATTTCACACTTATATATATATATATATATGATCCATAGATGCCTTGAATTTTATTCACAGCCTCCTGCAGATATGCAACAGATGACTTGAAAACATGCATCCTTGTAAAAATTCAATAAGAATTATCAACACCAATAAAGGTCTCCAAACATGTGTATACTGCGGAAGAAACTACTTCGCAGGAGGTAAAGCGTTGAGTGAAAAGTCACTGTGGGATGGAAAAGGCATCTTTCATAGAGTTCATCTTGGAGAAATGAGTAAAGAAATTTCAGTACCTCGGAGGCTTGTTCAAATTTTCAGTAGGCTGAGAGTGCTGTCCCCTGAACATTTGGTTCCCAGCCTGGTCATCATTTATAAATGCATTATTTTCATGTCCACTGGTTCCAGTTCCAATCATTCCAGGGGTTGTTTGAGACATGAACTGCTGTCTTGGATTCTGTACAGCTATGGCGGGTTTGTTAGTGTTGCTGTTACTGTTGAATAACACTTCACCCCTGGATCCACTGACCTTCTCAGCTGGTTTGGATGGCTGAGAAAACAAGACAAGTACTAAAAAGCAATGCTCTCACAAAAGGGGGAGTATTACATCTCCATGATGCATTACACCAAGCAAGTCATCATATAACTATGAATCCATAAAATCCATTATGTGTAACAACTGATTGAATCATATGAGGTAGACTGTCCTTTGACATGCAGAAAATTGACCAATGGCAAAACGTTTTGACCCAGGTCAGCCTGCACGGTCTGCACAGGCTGACTTGGGTCGATACCTTTTGCACATGCATCAAGTCTCCTTTTCACTAATAATCCAATGCAGACCTACATAAATAAGTAATGTATGAACCTTTATTAACCTTTCTTTTCTTTCAACTACTAATTTAAACATCTTTTTGAATTATTCAATCAGACATGTAGCAACTTGCCTTGTCTGTTCACTTGTTTACCCATTTTAGGATTTGGGTTACATTCTTTTTTACACAAAAAACTATCAGCTACAAAGATAATGTAAGAGAAACATTTGAAACCAAAGAAAGAGCTTTTTATGAATGAGATGGAAGAAACCGTGGATAAAAGAGCAAGTGCTTGAGACAAACTTGCTTTGGATATTACTCGGAACAAGCAACAATGCTCCTTTTCCCATAATCTTTTCAAAGCAGTGCCTTGCAAGGAAATAACTTGTTGTGTTTGGAAGGTGGTGGTTTAACTCTTTACCACACAAGAAAAATTTAAGACTTGTCCATATTGGAGGCATTTGCAGACGACAATTTAAATGTAACTCAAATAATGGAATTTGTCTTAGGGTAGAAAAAATGGTGGGAAAAGGAGAAAATGCTGGTTACTAGAATTTCCTCCTTTTTCCACAGTGTTTTCAGAAAGTCCTCCCCCTTGGGGGTCGTTAAAAGTCGGGATTGTGTAGTAAAGGGTTAAAGCTTTTTTCAATAGGACTTAACCCTTTCCCAAACGACAAATTTTGGACTGGTCCAAATTGAAAGAGTTTGCAGACGACAATCTTAAATTTGATGAAAATGGCAGAAAGTTTTCAAAAAGGGTAGAAAACACTGTGGGAAAAGGAGAAACTGCTCGTTACGAGCAATTTCTCCTTTTCCCACAGTGTTTTCAAAAGACTTGTACTGCAGACACGTGAAAACCTGGGCTTGTTTGGGAAAGGGTTAACTTCTAATCAATAAGACCCAGCATGTTTACTTATTGTCCCCTATTTCTTTTACCCACAAATCTCTTTCAAAACTACTATCTTTATCCCTACATTGCATTAACATATTGCTCAGTAAATGAGGGCAATGTATCCTGTCCCTTCTACTTTCAACAAACTTTACAAAGAAATCTTACTATGCTGTCCTCTTTTTACAAGACAGATCCTATTATTTTAGCTACAGAGATAGTTGGTGCCTGAATTGGGAGTGTGAGTCCACTAACATACTATATTGCTATTCTTCTTAAATGTGCTGAAAAGCATAACTGATAATAACATAGGTACCAACCCTTTGCCAAACAATCTCCTGTTTTATTTAATTACCATGAAGAAGAAGGTTGTTGAAAACACTATGGAAGAAGGTGAAGTTGCTTTTAAGAAACAGTTTCACTTTCTTCTACAGTGTTTTTACACTATCAGAGAACTAAGCTCACTTGTACCAACATCAAAATTGTCACCCACAGATGGCATCGAACTTGGAAGCGTTCAAAATTTTTTGTTTTTGAAAGAGTTCAGAAAATCTCTCAGAAGCATTCTTATTGTTTTTAACTGAATCTACAGGCATAATCCGTTCAGAGATTATGAGAAACAAAACATGCAACCTGATCTTTGATCTACACTGTCTGCTTTGCTGAGTCACTGTAGACAAAAGCAACCATGAAATTGCAACTATTTGGGTTGTATTTCTAGGATGAAAATGTCTGGCAGGTTTATTCTGCGCTCTAAGGGTTAAGTCAGTTGTTAGATAACATGCATCAATAATTATGTTATGATTTATCATGGAGATGTTTTTGCCAGAGCACCAATTGAATAATTATAATGACAGTGTAAATCAACAAGAGCACTGCATGTAGGTGCCAAAGTTCAGCCGCAGTTGCTTTTCTGTGAAAATGCTATGTTGAAAAAGGGGCATAACTGTTTCAAAAACATCTTGACTACCACCTGACCTTCTGGTATGGATTCGCTTTTCATAGTTAACTCTTTACCACAGACTTGTCCAAAATGAAAGCATTGGCAGATAACAATTTAAATCTTGTTCAGTTGATGGATTTAGCTTTGATAGGGTAAAAAACATTGTAGGAAAAGGAGAAAATGCTTGTTACCAGCATTTTCTCCTTTTTCCACAATGTTTTAAAAGGCCTCATCCTCAGGGCTGTTAAAACTTGAGGTTGTGTGGTAAAGGGTTAACAACTAGTCTGCGAATGAAATGAATATCTATGGCATTGACAGACATACAAGAAAGTGTCAGAGTTTTTGTAAGATGAACAAGATGATGGGGCAGACAACAACAGAGCTATGACAATACCTCAACATTTTCTTCTAAAACAGCCAAGCTCAGTCAGATTCCATACTATCTGCAAAAGACCCCCAAGCATTTACAATACTTTGATTAAAGAAAAACATTGTTACATATCCATGTTGCCCTGTTCACCTACCACATATCCTCTGTTCTGTGTGGGCTGACTCCCATGAGGCCGGTAACCAGGACCATAAGAATGGTTCCCAACCATCATGATGTCAAAGTCAGGAGAGTTACGGGACTTAGGAGGGGGAACAACAAGAATTTCTCCATCATCAAATACTTCACTCCCACCACCGTGAAACATTCCGTCACCATTATAAACCTAATGGGGTAACACACAGAAAAAAAAAAAACCACATTCGGTCAAACACACACACACAGAAAGGTGAAGCATGCATCAATGCTTGGGAACTTTCAACAAGTATTTATCCTTTGCCTTTTTTGAAATATTTGAAATTAACCCTTTTCCACACATTACCAAGTTTTGACAACCTTGAGGAAGAAGGCTTTTGAAAACACTGTAGGAAAAGGGGAAAGTGCTGGTAACCAGCATTTTCCCCTTTTCCCACAGTGTTTTCTATCCTCTCTAAGACAACTTTTCCCATTAAAACTACATTTAATTTGTCACCTGCAAAGTCTTCTTCACTTGCACAACTCCAAATTCTGAAGTGTGGTAAAGGGTTAAATGTAGTGGAAATTATTGCAATGCAAACTATGTTTTCTTTTTTGTTTTAATGAAAAACTTTTTTACAACTATGCTTTATGCAAAATTTATCAAAGACTTTTAACAGTAAAAATTCCAAAAGTTGTTCCATCCCCCACAATCCGAATAATAATTCCACTTCTCTTTTTTAGAAAAACTGATATAAAATGTTAAAATGTACCACAAACAGGGAGTCTGGGAATCATTGTAAACAACAAAGGCACTTTGTTTCAGGCAAATAATACCACACAAGGACACACAGTTAGCATTACATTTTCTTTAATTGCATTACAGATAAATAAAACCACAGTTCCAATTCTTTAATCCTTTACCACACAATCCCTAGTTTTAACGACCTTGACAAAGAAAGCTTTTGTAAACATTGTGGGAGAAGGAGAAAATGCTGGTATCCAGCACTTTCTTCTTTTTCCACAATGTATTCTACCCTACAAAGGCCAAAATTCCATGTTTTGAGTAACACTTGATTTGTCACCTGCAAATGCATTCAATTGGGGTAAGTCTAGAATTCTGTTGTGTGGTAAAGAGTTAACCCTTTACCAAACAATCCCACATTTTACGACCCCGAGGAAAAAGTCTTCTGAAAACATTGTGGGAAAAGGAGACACCTGCATTTTCCTCCTTTTTCCACACTGTCTTTTGCCTTTTCAAAGACAGATTTCATCATATGAGCAAAATTAAATGCATTGGCTGCAACTTTGGACA
Organism: Tridacna gigas; assembly: GCA_945859785.2. Lineage (NCBI taxonomy): Eukaryota > Metazoa > Mollusca > Bivalvia > Cardiida > Cardiidae > Tridacna > Tridacna gigas. The sequence goes on from OX244029.2 coordinate 39,289,687, forward strand.
AGTTGATTTTTTTTTTTTATTTGATTCAGAGTAAACTCATTAACCAAACTTATGTACAAGCAATAAGGGTTAATGCAACACACTGGTGCTTGATTTTTTCCACACTGGAGCTGGCTTAAAATGGTAAAATCTAAGCCTGTTGTGTTTATGATATCTTTCAAAATCCTGTCTTGGTTTTGCTGGAGATGAAACTAGGCCACCTCAGAAACCATAAAGACGATTGCACTTAAATTATTTTATGGCCTGTCCAGTGAATTAGCTACAGCTCATGAAAGAGGCAGTGCAATGAGTTGAAATTATACAAACAAGTGGTCAATACATACCGGTAATTTGTTTGGGCCATGCTCTGTGAAAAGGGGGCTTAATGCATCTGCGAAAAGTATCGACCCGGGTCAGTCTGCACAGTCCGCGCAGACTGACCTGGGCTGAAACTTTTCACTATTGGTCAATTTTCTGCATGTCAAAGGACCAGTTTACCTCATGATCCAGTTCATTGTCAGACAAAATGGACTTATGGATCCATGATCATGTGATGACTTGCTAGGTATCATGCATCACAGGAATGCATTAAGCCCCCTTTTGCCAAAGCATGGCTAATTTTATTGTTGCTAAAGAGCAGTTATTACTGTATTTCTATGAAACAGCACTAAAAACATATGATTCCTGATGCCCATTCTGTCTTTGTGAAACTTGTGTCTGTTAGCTTGATGATTTTCTATAACAACATACTATGTGTAACAAGCTCAATGAAGAAGAAGGCTTTAGGAAACATTTAGGAACCATCACTTTCTCCTTTTCACACAATGCTTTCTGGCCTTTCAAAGATAAATCACATCATTTCAGCCACATTTCGTTAAATTTTGTCATCTGCCAATGGTTTTCAAAATGATCAAGTCTACAATTTTGTTGGCTAGGAAAAAAATATTTATAGCATGAATAACTAACAGCAATCAAACAATTCTACACTAGCATCAAGGATGTTACCATTGGACAGATTTTATTGTTGACTATGAAAGGAATATAAAACATTTTCTGAAAAGATATAAACCTAGTCACTTTATGTCAATGCTATTCATTGTCCCAGCTGCTGGAGGATTTTCGAGTTAAGAAAATGAAATTGCTAATTATCCCTCTAGCAAATGACATAATTTTAGACTTGTCAAAGCCTAAGGCATGGGATGCACAAATTGAACGTGGTTCAAACGGTGGAAGCTGTCTTTGATAGAAGAAGAAAACAAAATGCTGGTTACCAGCATTTTCTCCTTTTCCCACAAAGTTTTAACAAGTCCTCTTTCGAAAGGTAGTAAAATGTCCAGATTGTGTGGTAAAGGGCTAACAGAATTTCTAGATTTCCCTTAAAAGTTTCATGAATATTCCAACATCCAAGATTTCTCAAAATGATATTTTTTATTCTTTTTTCATTCTGAAGCCTTCAACTAAATTAGAACACCTTTGGGCACAAAAGGATAGACAAAAATTTTAATGTTCAGAGTTGGTAGATTCATTATAATTCTATACCAGTGCTATTAACTCTTTACCAAACAACAAAATTTTAGACTAGTTCAAATTGAAAGGAATTGCAGACAACAAAATAAATGCAACTGAAAAAAGGAAAATTGTTTTGGGAAGGGCAGAAAACATTGTGGGAAAAGGAGAAAATGCTGGTTACCAGCATTTTCTCCTTTTCCCACAATGTTTTCAAAAGGCTTCTTTCTCCGGGTCGTTAAAAGTCGGGATTGTGTGTTAAAGAGTTAAAGCGGTTAAAATGACAGCAAAAAAAAACAAGATGCTAACTCTCAGCTGCAGTTACTTTTAGGCAAAGACTGATTTTCAGTGAAAATTTCATGTAAAAACGGGGACATAACCATGTCAAAAACATTTTGATAGTTACCTGCCATGTATGGTTCCCTTTTGGCAATTAATAAGTAGCTCAAGTTTGAAGTAAATATCTTCAGTAATGACAGAGATATTATAAAATTTCAAATTTTTTTGCAAAATAAATTCTCAGCTAAAAAAGGGGCAAAATTGTGTCAAATTTTTTTTATGGTTATCTGCCCATGTTGTATGGATTCCTCTTACTTAACAAGTTGTCTGAGTTTAAAGAGAATATCTTCAGTAATAACACAGATATAAAATGTCCAAATCTTTGCATAATGACACAGACTACGACGATGACAGGGCCTTCAGTGTACCTCCACATTTTCTTTGAAAAAAGCCGAGCTAAAAATCAAAAAGGACTTAAAAATGTCTCTTCTTCAAAACTCTTTGTATAAAAACACAGTGACACACAAAAAATACTCAAAATGGAAATTTCCTACTATTATCTATGTAAGTTTAAATATATTTTTTTACTCAAACCTTTAAGTGATTGGATATGTCTTTGAAATGCTATAAAACATTGTGGGAAAAAAGAGAAAGTGCTACTTACCAGCATTTCTCCTTTTCCCACAATGCTTTCAAAAGTCCTTTCTCTCTTAAAGCTGTTAAAGCAGGATTGCATTGTAAAGGTTTAACTCTACCAAATGACAAAAAATTGCACTCAACCAAATTGAGATTATGTGCACATGACAAATAAATGTAGCTAAAAAGATTATTTCTGTCTTTTATAGAGTAGAAAACATTGTGGGAAAAGGAGAAAATGCTGGTTACCAGCATTTTCTCCTTTTCCCACAATGTTTTCAAAAGCCTTCTTCTTCAGGGTCATTAAAACTCCAGATTGTGTGGTAAAAGGTTAATATAAAAGGGAATTATAGGGATCATTTACTTCCTTTTGTAGCTGTACAAATTGTGGACACAAGGGCAAAGGTTAGTAGTGCATACTATTAGCTACATCTATATCTAAATCTGGCTTTACCTGACTGTCTCTGGATCCTGTTTGATTTGTATTCTTTATCAGCTGCTTTAAACGATCTTCTATAGAATTGTCACCTACTTTTCCATTCACCTGTTGATATACAGCATAAACTTTAACTAAATAAACTATTATAACTGTAACTGTTCCTTTGTTTGAATGGTGTATAACGCCATTTTCAACAATGTCTCAATCCTATTACAAGAACATCTTACTAATACATGTTTTTCCAAGGTTTCATCAGCACTCTGCTAGGACTCTGCTGTGTCTTGCCCATGGCAAGTGCTCAAAGACCTCTTGTGGACAGTGTAGATCAAGATCAGAATGCACGGAATGCGCAGTCTAATCTTAGATCTACACTATCTGATAAGGAGATATCTCCCCCCCCCCCCAAAAAAAAAAAAAAAAACATTTGAAACAGCCAAACTTGGGTTTTTACTATCAGCTTGAAAGTTTCATTTCACTTATTTAGCAAGATAACGGTTAAGATATGATAGCAAATGAAAACATATCTGGAAAAGGAGAAATTGCAATTTCCCTCTTTTCCACAATGGTTTCAAAGGAGGTCTGGTGAGAGATACAAATGGAAGTCTGCATGAGATAATGACTTCCAGAGAATTCAGATAGTATCTTAATCCTTTACCACAAAACACAAGTTTTAACGACCCTGAGCAGCCATGCTTTTGAAGACATTGTGAGGAATGGAGAAAATGCTGATAAACAGCATTTTCTCATTTTTCCACAATGTTTTCTACCCTGTTAGATCACATCATTTGAGTATCACTTTATTTGTTGTCTGCAAAAGCTTTGAATTTGGACTGGTCTAAATTTTTTTTGTTTGGTAAAGAGTTAATTCATCTATATCACCTAAATCTAATTTTTTAAGTCTGACATTTGCATTTTGATTGGCTGACACTGAGAGCCTCGAACAACTAAAATAGTTGTCATAATGTAAAGACCTCACTTTAGTCTTTCCTCTTTCCTTTAACTCTTTACCACACAACAAAATTTTAGACTTGCCCAAATTCAAAGCATATGCAGAAGACAAATCAAGGGTGGTTAAAATGTAACCCTTTACCACACAATTCCGACTTTTAACGACCTTGTGAAAGAAGCCTTTTGAAAACATTGTGGGAAAAGGAGAAAATGCTGGTAACCAGCATTTTCTCCTTTTACCACCATGTTTTCTTCTCTATCAAGGACAAATTTTGTCATTCGAGCCACCTATAATTTGTCGTCTGCAAATGCTTTCAATTTGGACAGGTCTAATTTTTTGTGGTTTGGTAAAGAGTTAATTGAGCAGAAAACATTGTGGGGAAAAAAAGAAAATGCTGATTACTTGCATTTTCTCCTTTTCCCATAATGTTTTCAAAAGTTTTCTTTCTCAAGGCCTTTAAAACTGTATGGTAAAGGGTTAATACATATGAACAAGTTCTGGTGGCCACAATATCTCACATTACATTAGACATTATAGATCTAACAACAGACTGCATGTTTTTTTGCTGTCTGATCCTGATCTTAAATGTTTCTTAACCCTTTACAACACAATCATGTGTTTTAACGAACCTGAAAAAGATGGATTTTAAAAACATTGTGGTTGGAAAAGGAGAAAATGCTTGTAACAAGCAATTTAAGTTTTTAAGATACATTTGTCTTCTGCAAATGCATTTATTTTGGACCAGTCTAAAATTTTGTCATTTCATTATGACAAGCATGGGAGATAATTAAATGACTAAGCCTTACATTTGTTCGTTGCTGTAGTCTAGGACTTGCAGTCCAAGCTCGTGTAACTGCCTGTGGTATTCCAGCACCTTGCTGTACCGTTGGCGGTGCCGTTTTACCATTGGGATGTCGAACAAGAATCCCTCTATTGACAGTTCCACTTCCTGTTGACTCCAGATGTTGTCGACGCTCTTCAACACCATGCTGAGCAACACCGTTTGTGCCAAGCTCTGTTGTTGACTGAAAAGAGTAACATTCTTTTCAAAAATCAAAATAAACTACTGCAGCCAAACATGTTACAGAAATACCTGGAACCCCTTTTATATAAAAAAAAGGTATTGGGCTATTCTGAATTAAAGAAAATCATCAAGAGTGACAGAATATTCTGTAAGAACTTGTTTCACGATCAATAAAAAGAAAGTATGTTTAACTCTTTACCACACAATCTCAACTTTTAACGACCCTGAGGAAGAAGCCTTCTGAAAACATTGTGGGAAAAGGAGAAAATGCTGGTAACCAGCATTTTCTCCTTTTCCCACAACGTTTTCTACCCTTCCCAAAACAAATTTCAATTTTTCAGTCACATTTATTTTGTCGTCTGCAAACGCTTTCAATTTGGACCTGTCTAAAATTTTGTTGTTTGGTAGAGAGTTAAACTAAATTGAAGACATTACTATGAAACAAAGTACCCTGACCCAACTATCCAAGGACAAAGTCTCATCTTTGCATGGGTGAACTAATAATTAATCTAATAATTAATTTTTCAAAAAGAAAATTACTGCCCTACTTCATTTGTATCTTAAAACAGGGCGTGCAAAATACCCTTCTTAAACCAAAGTCTATCTGTTATTTTGCACAAGCCAATCTAAGATAATATTCATTATTTCATGCTTTTCCGTAGTTTATCGAGAAATAATGGTGAATTACAGTTTGATATTTCATGGTTACGACCAGTGAAAATACTGATTTTATATTTTTTATCTCTTCAATTGAAGGCAGAAACAGTAGTTCCCGAGCTCTAGTTACCTAGTAGGTAATCAGCGCGTGCCATTCAAATGGAGAGAAATATAATGTGATTTACGCTATATTTCTCGTGCTTTACGTAATATTGTAATGTGTTGTTATGTCAGGGGGGTACGCCATGGGGATTTACTGGAAACAACTGTACTGGATTTTGATGAAAGTCCAACAAAATACGGGTTAGAAGCATGAAAATATTACAGATGATGTTCACTCAATGAAATAAATATCAATCTTTCACAGAAAAACAAATATCCTCTATATCCTATGGGAGAGTGGGTATTACCTTGTCCAAGTTCAGAAAATGTAAGGGGAAGTCTACCTATTTATAAATGATCAGGTATGTCAGATTTTTTTCTGCACCCATTGGTCACATCAATTTCTCTACATTGTACCAAATCCAAATTACTCACAATTAGAGCTGAATGTGTCTTCTTATTCTCAGTATTTGCTTCCCTGCCTAACACGCCTGGTAGCAGTTCTTCATGAGCTGATCTTCTGAGTGGGGAACCAGGCTGATCTGTAAGTACAGTTACAGTTATTTCCTGCGAAAGCTATTGTCAACAGTATTTGAATGAATTCACACGAGCAAAAGCTTTATCCCAAAACTTCTATGGGCCACATTCATCAACAATTTAAACACAATTCCAGTTTCAAGAATAGTCGTTTGATTGATGTGTCCAGTCACATCCAAACATTTAGGTCTTATTTCTAGACTGAAAATGTTTCTTGGGTTGATTTGGCACTCTAAGGGTAAAGACAATCATGGAATTGTGTGTATTTGGGTGCATTTTGAAATAAAATATTACTGAAATATTCTTTCCTATTGACAGAGTATTGACTGCTTTCTCACATTCTTGACTGTCTTCAAAGTTATCAGATGCAAATGTGATCCGTATGAGTTTATATATACATTTAACTTGCACAACCTTTAGTGTTGAGCAAGGAATAATTCCACACTCTACAAACAGAGACTCTAATGCAGGAGTTTTTTAGTTTGAATTCTCTTCTGTTGCAAATACCGTCCACCATTTACCACATGACAGAATTCCAGACTTGTACGTTGGTAAGCAGCATTTTCTCCTTTACAAACTACACTTCTATCTTATTATCTGACAAATTTCTTCATTAGAGCCACAGTTGATTTATTGTTAACCCCTAAAGCGCCTTTCACAACTACAGTTGCATTTGCGGCCTGTGTAGATCAAGATCAAGCTGCACAAAACATGCAGCCTGATCTTGATCTTTGATCTACACTGTCCACTTTGCAGAATCACGGTAAACAAAAGCAACCATGAAATTGCAATTACTTGGGTCGTATTTCTGGGATGAAAATGGCCAGAGGTTTCTTCGGCGCTCTAACGGTTAAAAATGTTTTCAATATGGACTCGTCTACAATGTTGTCACTAGGTACAACATCAATGCAAGTTCAAGAGACAAGGTCCACTTCATCATATCATTATCTACAAGGTATGGTGGTTGCATCACCCCTAGCATGCTGAATAAATGCACATGATATTTTGTTTGAATGAAAAACTAATCTCAGACATTTCAAGAGATGTTTTCTTTTTTTGTATACAACAAAGATCCACTGCAGATCCAAGATAAGACTAAATGTTTTGTTCTGTCTTATGCAGATCCGAGATAAGACTGAATGTTTTGTTGACTCTTATGCCAATCCAAAATAAGACAGAATGTTTTGTTTTCTCTGATGCAGATCCAAGGTAAGACTGAATGTTTTGTTCTGTCTTAGGCAGATCCAAGATAAGACTGACTTTATTGTTCTGATGTAATCTACCCTGTCAGGAAAAATTGGGATAAACATTGTGGAGCATTAAGAAATTATCAACAAACACTTACTTATCCTGTTCCTTGGGGATGGATCCCTACTTGAGCCATGAATGAAAGGGGTGGGTACAGCACCTGGTAGTTTAATGGCCCCGGGCATGCTGCGAGGGGGTAGGGCTGGTGCTGAGGAAGTATCAGTAGAGGAGGTCTCTACATGATCTAGATGGCCATTCTGAGTGGGTGTGTAGGTATTCTAGATTGGAAGAAAATGTAAAAAAAAATAACACTATCTTTTGAATACAATTTTTTTACCTCCTAGCAGTGCACTAGTTATGGAAACACCAAGGATGTGGAGTGACCTGAATGGTCATTCTGTGTGGGTGTTCTGGTACTGTAGCATGGAAGTAAAAACAGAAACTTATAACCTCGCTATTACAAGTTTCTACATCCCCAGCCCCATCAGAAGAAAGCTTGTGAAAAAAAACATTACCACAGTCAAGTATGAAAGCAAAAGTAAATGAGCTAACCTATAATCCTACAAATGAAACTTTTTATGCCCTTTGAATTAGGGCCCTAAACATTTTGGGGAAATGAGCAATGGAACTGTTTATAGGTATTCAAAATAAAAAAAAAAAGAGCACCACCGCATGCAGGTGCCAAGTCTCAGCTGTGACTGACTTTTGGTTAGAATTCTCAGTCAAAAAAGGGGCATAACTCTCTCAAAAAATACTCTGATGGCCTGCCTTTGTTATAGGCTCCCCTTTTGATACGTAACAACTTGTCCAAGTTTGAAGCAAATATCTTTAGTAATAATAGAGATATCATAAACTGTCAAAGTTTTCGCACAAGGACGTAGATGTCGATGATGACGTCAGGGCTATGACAATACCTTGATGTTTTCTTTGAACAGAGACAAGCTAATAAAGTAAGCAAATATAACTTTTTACACCACTTGTATCAGACAGCTGTAACACCTATGGCTGCTCCCCATTGTGTGACGAAATCTAATGTACAGACAGACAGGACTCATCTAAGGACAATGTGGGCACTATAATGTTCAAATTGAATTCCTTTGAGGAGCAAACACATGAGATCAACTTTAACTGGCATTTTACAAAACATGCTTTCATATATGGCTATTTTCTGCATTCTTTTGGGGAAAAAAGATGAGCCTACATATACAATAGAAAATAATTTCATGAAAGTGAATGTAATCTGTGACAACATTCATGATTCATTGTGTGGCAAAAATTAAATTAGCCCTTTATCACATGACCCTTTGTTTTAACTCTTAGCCACATGAGAAAAATTTACACTTGTCCAAATTGAAAGCATTTGCTGAGGACAAAATAAATGTGGCTTAAAAATTAAAATTTGTTTTGGGATTGGTAGGAAAACATGATAGGAAAAGGATAAAATGCTGGTTACCAGCATTTTCTTCTTTTCCCACCATGTTTTCAAAAGGCCTCTTTCCCAGGGTCGTTAAAACTCATGACTGTGTGGTAAAGAGTTAATTTGTCTTCTGCAAAAGCTTTTACTCTGAACAAGTCTAAAATTTTGTTGTATGGTGAGAGTTCACAACTATTTAACAAGAGTACCACATGCAGGTTCCAACACTCTGCTGCAGTTCTTTTAAACGAAAATTCTATGTTGAAAAAGGGACACAACTGAGTCAAAATATTTTGAAGGTTATGTGCTCCTGTTGTATGGGCTCCCCTTTTGATAGTTAACAACTGGTCCGAGTTTGAAGTAAATATCTTCAGAAATGACTGAGATATTATGGAATGTCAAAATTTTGCATGACACAGATGATGACGCCCGGAATATGACTTTACCTCAACATTTTTTTTTTTCTAAACAGCCGAGCTAATGAGACAGGTATACAAGCACTCACTCACCTTAAACTGCTTTCTTATATTACCCACTAGAAGCAGACTTTCTTTTAGATTCCCATTCTCCAAGTCTGAAATGAAAACAAAAAAAGGTCAAAACGTATCTGAAAGTGTAAATCTATGAATGCTGAAAGATGTCTGTCCACCTTGCTTCCCAAAGTGAATTTGCAGCCAATAATGTCTAAAACATGCATTTCAAGATTAGACAATCAACATGACTTATGGTCCAATGCATGTATACAATGTAAAAAGCATCAACAACTGCAAAAGGAAAAATTGCTCTTTCCAACTGTTTACAAGCCATTCTCCTTTAGGCACAATGCTTTCTAAAGTAGTTTGCTGCAGGAGAAGCGAGATATCTGCAGGTAGTATTGTCTTAACTCTTTACCAAACAACAAAAGTTTGGATATATCTAAACTGAAAGCATTTGCAGACAACAAAATAAATGCAACTTTCTCCTTTTCCCACAATGTTTTCAAAAACCTTCTACTTTAGGATCATTAAAAGTCGGTATGGAGTAAAAAGTGAACTCTTTACCAAAGAACTTGCATCCTATCAAAAGCATTTGAAGACTTTAAATGTGGTTCAACGGATAATATTTGCATGTGAAAGGGCAGAAAATAAGCATCCAACTGTTTCAACACCAAAATTGCACCTTTTGACTAAATGTTTACTTATAGCTTATTTAAAATTACATATATGTAGAGCAAAGAATGTCATGTACATGTAGTTTATATCAGTATTTCCCAAAAATGAAATTTAACACAGCAAAATGATCTAAATACCCCCTTTAACACTTTGTTCGATAGAATATCAGTGGACCCTGAATTAGAGGCTTCTTGAAAATTTTGTGGGAAAAGGAGAAAACATTTTCTCCCTTTCAAAGAAAGAAAATATCCTTCTGGCTAAATTCCTTTAATTGTATGCAAATGCTTTCAGTATAGACAAGTCCAAGATTATGCAATTTTGTAAAACATTGAGTAGCTAGAGAACTCTTTTGCTTCTTTACTACATAAACAACAACACATCAATCCTTTCTAGATCCCCAAATAAACCCAAAAAACATTCCCATTCTTGAATTAAGGGCTGAAAAGGTGATATTTCCTGTCAAGAATTATAAGACTCAAAAACTATGCAATTTCATGGTCAGTTTTATAGATTAGTGTTTCAGAAAAGCAAATATATCAAAAAACGTCCTGCGCCACCCCCACCCCCCATCAGGTTTGATTTTCTGACATGAATAATATAAATTTGGGTAGGAACTTGAACTTGGCTGCTGCATACACCAACAGACCAGTCTTTTGCCTATGAATGACATTAACTGAGCAGAGGTATCCCTTGACTATCGTAAGTAGGAATCTTTTGCGTAGATATTGCTTTCTAATTTACGGAAAACAAGAAGATTTTAAGTTTGGTTAAAATTGCAAATTTTATGTCGAAATAGAACCTAGGACAGGTTGAAAGTAACGTGCAAAAAATGGGCACACATAGTCAATATTGCGCACTTCCAGTCATGTTCTTGATCTACACTTGTCACAAAGGCAACCATAGACGTGAACAGAGCTTAAAGGGTGAAGTACATGCACAATGTTTGGTTATGCTAAAATTGTCCATGACCCAATGACTATCATCAGACCTTGAAAATAATTTTTGCCAAGCTAGAAATCAAACTTGCATCCGCTGGATTACAAGCCAAGAAGGTTAACAACAGAGCTACAAGGACTTCACAGAATAAAGATTGAATTAATTTCAAACTTACCCCTGGGATCAATATCAGAAATGTCCACTCCTTGTTTACACACAAACTTGAGACAGTTTAATAAATTATAAATCCGGTCTTCTTTTGTCTGGGGACTATTTTTTATACAGGTTAATTTGGTTCCACCTGAAGCGAGAAAAGGAAAAGACAAAAATTTAATCCTCAGGAAACCAGTTACAACATAGTGTTTCTGCCTTCTGTGTTGATGCAAAGTGTTGGATTTACACTATCCGTTTTTGTGAGAGACGATTCCAACCACCAAAAGTCTAAAAAGTAATTGTCACAGTTATTTTTACTGAATGGTGATATCAGAATTAAATACTTAGGGTTGCCTGATTGAGAGACATTTCTTTTACCACTTTCAATACTATTTTAGTCAAACCATGCTGACAGCTTACTTATTGGCATGTACTGCATGAAATGCATAGGTACAATGCTGGGGCTCTGAAGTGTCTTGTCCAAGGACATTCCGATCAATCATTAGAGTTCTAAAGGTTAAAAATTCTAACAAAAAGACAAATACAGTCTAGAAGTTTGGATGGCCAAAAATAACAACTAAATAAGCAAGTTTCCACCCTGTGAACCAATGTCCAATTCACTTAATCCTTGATGAGTGTGCGCTGTAACAAAACAGATTATTTTACTCAGTAAAAAGACCTCTATATTGCAAAAAAAACTTTATTCGCCACGATATTAAATAGCACACAGAGTGAGTACAAGATTAGACTACACACAATGAGCAGTCTGATATTAATCTACACTGTCAGTAAAAACAACCAAAAAAGTTATGCGTTACAGAGTACTCTATGAGTCAATTCTTTTGACCAACACTGTATTCAGGAGGTCTTATTCATAGTATATGATAAGGATTAGCCCTTTCAGGGCCAACTAAATCAGCTTGATCTCTTTCAATGGCTGAAAATGCAACCCACTGAACCCTGGAAAGGTTTTTGTCTATTAGGCATGACTAAACCAGCGGACAGTATAGATCCAAGATCAGACTGCACATTCTGTGCAGTCTGGTCTTGATCTATGCTGTCTGCAAAAGTCTTTTTTTCTGTCTATGGCACTGAAAGGGATAAGAAAAATGAATAATTAATTTGTTAGACAACTAATAAAGGATTAGGCATTAGAATAACTAAACAGTCAGTGCTAATCTTTATTGCAAATCCTTCCTAATCCATTTATCTAATGGGCTGTCCTGGATATTGTAAACTTTAATCCTATTCCCCTTTACAGTGCATTGTGATTGAAATTTAAAAAAAATTAGAAATTAAATCAATACATCCCAAGAAGAAATTGTACTATTTTTCTCAAGGCTATCGTAGCTGCCTTCACGAGAATCAGCATTTATTATTTTTTCAGTAACCCTAAAAACATCAAGCACAATCTTTATCATTGATGTTGACACTGAAGATCAAGATCAGTGTGCAAAGATGGATCTACACTATTTGTTACTAGCTGAGATACCAGTATTCTGAAAAGAAGAATGCCATAATGTCCCTGAAAATGCTCTGATGACACCCTTTACCACACAATCCCAACTCTCAATGACCCTGAAAAAGAGGCCTAATTTTGTAAACATTGTTGGAAATGGCGAAAATGCTGGCAACCAGCATTTTCTCCTTTTCCCACGTTTTCTACCCTTCCAAAAACAAGTTTCAGGTTTTTAGTCACATTTATTTTGTCGTCTGCAAATGGTTTTAATTTGGACTAGTCTAACATTTTGTCGTTTGGTAAAGAGTTAAGCATATAATATTTCATTTCTATAACTGTATGAAAAAATCTAATCTCTTGGGAGGAGCCTTTTTTTGTCTCCTAGTGCAATTACTTTCACAAACTTTATAGAATAAAAAAAAAAATCTTGATGAAAATCCTTCAGATGCATGGTGCTCTAAGTCAAATAATATTATAAAATGGTTACATTTTATAGTTTGACATAAATATCTTTAAAAAAAGAAAACAAATACATATGTATGTCTCTGAGTAGAATTCTTACTCCCTCTCCTTACTACTGTTTGTACGGGAAGCTCCAGGCACCATTTCTATACTACTTTGAGTATTTATCAAACAATAATTTGTGTTGATAATGCCTATTTTGGAAGTAATATGCTGCAAACTCCCTTTAGAAAATAATGATTTAACCCTTTACTGCACAATGATGCCTTTTGACAACCCTGGAAAAGAAGCCTTTTGAAAAAATTGTGGGAAAAGGAGAAAATGCTGGTAACCAGCATTTTCTCCTTTTCCCGCAATGTTTTCTACCCTATAAAAGAAAAGTTGCACCATTCGAGCCACATTGAAATTGTTGTCTGCAAATGCTTTCAATTTGGACAAGGCTAAAATTTTGTCGTCTGGTAAAGAGTTAAGCCATTAAATGCAGATAATTGGTTCCACAGGACATCAACTCTTTCCCAAACGACAAATTTTGGACTTGTCCAAATTGAAAGAGTTTGCAGACGACAATTTTAAATTTGATGAAAATGGCAGGAAGTTATCAAAAAGGGTAGAAAACACTGTTGGAAAAGGAGAAATTGCTCTTTACGAGCAATTTCTCCTTTTCCAACAGAGTTTTCGAAAGACTTGTACTGCAGACATGTGAAAACCAGGGCTTGTTTGGGAAAGGGTTAAAAGAAATGCACAGAAAATATAAACAATCCTTTTTTTTTTTACTTAGGAGAGAGTAGAAAAAAGAACTTAAAAACTAGTATGACAGGTAAAGAAATTATCTCATCTTCAAATGCTTTACCACAAACAGTTGCGGGAAAAAGTGTTATGATTCTTTTGAATGGCCTGAAGTTTCATCTGAATGTGGATCGGAATTGACAAGACAGCACTGACCCTTTACCACACAATCCTGACTTCAAATAAACAACCCTGGGTATGAAGGATTTTAAAAATATTGTAGGAAAAGGAGAAAATGCTGGAAACCAGCATTTTCTCCTTTTCCCACAACGTTTTCTACTCTTCCAAAAAACAAATTTAAATTTTTGATTCACATTTGTCTTCTGTCTTCTGCAAATGCTTTCAATCTGGACAGGCGTGAAAATTTGTTGTTTGGTAAAGGCCTAATTATTTAAGCAACAAATTTTGAAGCTGTAAAGAAGGTTCTTTGTAAAACCTTCAATTTCTTTGATAAATGAGCCTGACCTAGATCTATAACACATTTTGTTTGCAAAATGTAACTGACTTGAATGAAGCTCTCATTGGAAAATTCACACCTTTTGAAACATCTGCAAAAGAAGGCTTTTAGAATCACACAAGCACAGTGTAATGTTGCTCATTTATATTGAACCATCTTTGCAAGCCAAGGTGGCGATTACTACGTGGATCTTATCCCTTGGCTGAGTCGAGTTGAAATTTGTTAGCTTTGCAATACGTGTAATCATTGGTTGCAGTCAGGTCTGAAAGCACCAATCAAATAGCGTGTTACATTTGCTATCCAACATAAGCAGAACGTAAATAAAAATGGCCACCACAGAAGAAAGTTGTCCGATATACTGTGAATTATTACCAAAAAAATACAGACGAACAATATTTTCTTCAACATTCAAAGTCACAAATCAATTAAATGAAGTTTTAGGATATATCCCAACACCAGATGATGGACTGTCAAAGTACATGTGTGGCTTTTGCTTTGTGAAACTTAACAAGATTTCGAAAATAGATTTTAACTTGATTTGTCTGTCAAGTTTGTCTGAAAAGCAGTCAATTGTTGGCGAGTAATGGAGAAAGCATGCTGAACAAACTACAATTGGACCAAATCTTAGTTGCCAATTGTCAAGGACCCCATTAAAACAACAACATCAAAGGGCTTAAGTGAGTAATAGTTCAACACCTAGAAAGGTAAAAAAGCCTTTAGCCATATTTAACAAAATGCCGAAAGAGTCATGTTATGTGACGTTTGATTGGTTTTCGATGACGTAAATCTAGGGGTGATAACAATCAAAATCCAGTAGGTGGCACATCGCCATGCTAACAAATTTCAACTCGATCAGCCAAGGGCTAAGACCCACGTAGTGATCGTCACCTTGGCTTGCAAAGATGCTCATTAACTAAAATGTCTCCATTTTCTGACAGTTGTCCTGCCTGATTCTATATAAACAATTTAAGGTTAAAATCAAATACTCTATTCTTTAACCCTTTCCCAAACGACAAATTTTGGACTGGTCCAAATTGAAAGAGTTTGCAGACGACAATTTTAAATTTGATGAAAATGTCAGAAAGTTCTCCAAAAGGGTAGAAAACACTGTGGGAAAAGGAGAAATTGCTCATTACGAGCAATTTCTCCTTTTCCCACAGTGTTTTCAAAAGACTTGTCACTGCAGACACGTGAAAACCAGGGCTTGTTTGGGAAAGGGTTAACTCTTTACCACATGACCAAATGTTTGACTGGTTCAAATAGAAAAAATTTGCAGACAACATATTAAGTGTTTTCCTAACCCATATCACACAATCACAGTTTTTAATGATCCTGCAAAAGAAGCCTTTTGAAAACATTGTGGGAAAAGGAGAAATGCTGGTAACCATTTCCCACAATGTTTTCTACCCTACCCATAACAAATTTCAAATTTTCAGTCCGATTTATTTTGTCTTCTGCAAATGCTTTGAATTTGGACTAGTCTAAAATTGTGTTGTTTGGTACAGAGTTAAAATTGTGGGATTTTTCTGTGAAAAGGTTGAAAACCGTTGCCAAAGAAGAAAAAATGCTGGTTACCAAAATGTTTTCAAAAGTCTCTAGTGTCAGGTTCGTTAAAACTCAAGATTTTGTGGTAAAGGGTTAAAGGGATGGTCACTTTGCAAATGGTAAGTCTATTTTTACTACATCAGATATGATGTCATCATACTGATTTTAATACAAATCCTCGTCATGGACAGTGACATTCCCATAAGTCAACGAAACTCTGGTGCAAAATCTAAAAGTACCATAAGAGGCACCTCGTTAACCCAGGTGTGAATTTTCCATTTATTACCCCTGGGACATTCAATTGCCAAACTGTCATTTTTATGAATATTCATAAGATTGCGAATTACCCCCAACAGCCAACTGAATTGTCAATAACATAACAATACTCTCTTGTGTTGGAGGATAATCACATTGTTTCTTCCGTTACAATAAATAAACCGGGTAAAACCCACATCATTATCAATGAATATGACGGCTGCTGGTGGGCCTTCCTTCTGTGGCATTTGCCTTATGACCAAACCAAAGCTGCTAGAGCTTTAAGCTGGAACTCTTTGGGTGATGCTGAATGTTTTTGTAAACTTTAGTCAATGATGTCTTGGACCCAGCCATATTTAAAGTAACACCAAGCTTGATTTGAAACAAGCGAGAAATGACGGCATATGGTTGATAAAAATAGATTAATATTTCTCACTGAAAAAATGAGATTACCATTCAAAATGCCTCATAAATAATTCATGACAACAAGAAAACATACGCGAGATTACCCAGGGGTGATGAATGTAGTTTACGAAATACATCGGAACTGGGTCAACGAGGATGCACAAGAGGCAAATAAGCCATCATGGAAATACCATTGAAGTTTGTTTTTCCTTACATTCAAGGGTTTAGTATCCATTATGCACAATATGTCTATAAAAAAAATTCTGCGACCATTATAAAGTTGTAAATCACAATATTATATGGCTTGCAACACACAAAAAGGGGCCTTGGGACACATGTGTAAAAGTGTGACATCCAAGATCAGCCTGTGCAGTCTGTAATGAATCCGAGACGACACTTCCTGTTTTTGTGTAAGTTTCTGTTTCGCAAAAGTCTATTGTATGAAAAATTCTTATGTAGTTGTAAAGTGCCATCTCAGATTAGCCTGCGCGGACTGCCAAGGCTAATCTGAGAGAACACTTTATGCAAATGTCCGAAGGTCTCATTTCGCATGTTGCGGGCCATATAGGGTACAATCAATTTTTCTCTAAATGTGCTTGCCTTTTCATTTTCAATGTAATTAAATGGCACTGATGACTTGGGAATTCCTTTTTGCATTATAATAAATGCCAAAAAGGTGGTTTTTGAAGTTTTTACTATATAATAAGCCTTTGTAAAATGTGTAACCCCACTGGGCTGACCCAACAAGTATAGTTTTAACAATCTCGCTACAGGTCCAGTATATGAAACTACATGCAAAATTTGGTACACCTTGACCTTACAGTACTGTTAGGAACCTGACAGTTCTTTTAGTTTTCAATAAACCCATGTAAGACTTATGACCCCTGGGGTGGGCTAATTTTGACCCCAGGGCTATAATTGGGACAACATTGGTAGATGAAGATAAATACCAAATTTGGAAGACATTTATAATGCTTTATGGTTAGAAACAAGAAGATTTTTAAAGTTTCACAATATAAGCCTATGCAAAACTTGTGACCCCCAGAAAAACGTTTGAAATAAAACTTAACTCACACATGCATGGACGGATGCACAGATGCATGCAAAATGGGTATAGGGCCATGACATAAGCCCAAAGCAGCTAAAAACAGAAAGATTTTTATCTGTTTGAGAACAGACTCTGCAACCCCTGGATAAAAAGCCCTTTGGTAAATCCTTTATTAGCTATGAAACATGCCAATAAATACTTTAAAATTAAACACATTAAAATCTCAAGCAAATGTAGCAAATGATATAGTTGCTTATTCTGAGCAATTCATTTATATACTGCATCACTATCATACTATCAATCATGGTTCATCAGGTAATGAAATGGATGAAAGAGTAGCAATTCAAAAACAATGCCAGTTCAACATTATGTAACAATCTTGAAATTACATTTCAAACACAATACCAGTTAACATTAAGAAATAATCTCAAAATTAACTCAAAATTACCAAACGTCAATATTCTAGACCAGTCCAAATTGAAAGCATTTGCAGACGACAAAATAAATGTGGCTAAAAAACTGAAATTTGTTTTGGAAAGGGCAGAAAACTTTGTGGGAAAAGGAGAAAAAGGTGGATACCAGCATTTCCTCCTTTTCCCACAATGTTTTCAAAAGGCTTCTTTCTCAGGGTCGTTAAAAGTCAGGATTGTGTGGTAAAGGGTTAAAGAAAATGTCAATTACTTCACCAAAAGTTTCTGACTGAATGTATTCCTAACCAATCTTATCCACAGACAGATGTATACAACAGCCATTCAAGTTCAGAACTGGCACTTTGATGAAAGTTGACTTAATGGCAAGTTCAAATTCAAACAAACAGCAAACAAAGACTCTGTAATTGATTCATCACACATAAGTGAATTTTGAATACAACTATAATTGATCAAAACTTTTCGCTGGAGTAGATGACATTTAAACCTAAAACTGCACAAAAACAAGTTATAATTATTGTGGCATAATAGAAAGTGAATATACTGAGAAGTCAGAACAAAGTTCAACAGCTTCCTATTATGGCTTAATTTGAACACTATACATATTTTTTAAATTTCATGCTCTCTGAGATAGAACTATTTGAGTCATATTATTAAAAATCTTGACCATTTGGCTCAATGTAAACATTTAAAAAATAGTACACAATGAACCTAAGCCCACAGTGCTAATTGAATGAAATACAAACTTTCACTCAGACTTGGATACTGAAATTTCATATGCTGTTTGGACCAGAATGTACATTCTTAAAACAAACAGGTAAAATCAGAAACTCCAACTCTTTTTCAAATCAAATATGACGTCATCTTACTTATTTGAAATTAGTTCTACATATCAAGGCTTGTTACAGTTAATGATCATTCCCACAAAGTCTTAAAGGGTTAAGGGTTATTTCACAGCAAAAAATCCAAAGCAAAATGCTCAATGCAAAATTATGTTGCACTCTGCCAATTTGGATTCTGTTAACCCCCAAATTCTGTTAACCCAGTTTATCCAAAAATCATATTTTCTGAAAGGGATGAATTTATAGCATAAATAATTCACATTCTAATTATGGAAAATCAATGCGGAATTTCAAAAATTCAATAATGTATGAGATAGAGTCAACAATACAACTTAGATGATAGAGACTAAAGTAATCGGATTACAAAAGCTGCACTAAGATAAAGAGATATGTAGCAGACTGTACTTAAAAACACTGAAGGAATAAGAGGACCACAATGAGCTTATACTGCTAACCTGACTTATTGAGAATATTGGTAATTTCTACAACTATGGGCAAAGTTACAACAATTTTGTTTAATGACCCAAAGTTGTTGCAATACACTGTATATGATACAAAAGTTATTTCTTAGACAGACCTACCCTCCCAATCTCATGGCTTACCAAACGCAACAAAAGCACGTAACCAGAGGGGCATTGCTATCTTTGTGCCCTGAGGAATAATTTGAGTGATTTTGTAAATGGGCTAAAGATGATTCTAAACACAAAATATCAACACTCTAGACTCACTGTTTCAGGGAAAGATGATTTATAAAACCTTTGAAGTGTATTAACTCAATATAAAGCATAATTCCAACCCCTAACTCTTCCCATGGCCTGGGTAGCAACTGATCTTTGGCTAGATGGCAACATACCTTGAGAGGGGATTACAATATGAATGAGCCATGCTCTGTGAAAAAGGGCTTCATGCATCTGCCTGAAGTATCAACCCAGGTCAGCCTGCGCAATCCACACAGGCTGACCTGGGTTGATACTTTTTCACTATTGGTAAATTTTCTGTATGTCAAAAGATGTACCTCATCATTAAGTCATTTGTTACAAAAAGTAGCCATTACAGATCTATAATACTGTGATGGCTTGCTTGGAATAATGCATCACGGACATGCATTCAGCTCCCTTTTGCCAGGGCATGGCTCATTAGTAATGATTCAGAAGATATGAAAAAATGACAAAAAATCAAATCCTAGACTACACAATATAACCATGTAGATTTCAATCATATTGAATTTTTCATTGAGTATAAAAAAAAAAATTCAATTTTAATGGCTGTTATGGCAACAATATTTCAAAACTTAGCCTAACTTGTCTATCTGAGATCACACTGTACAGAATGCATATCCTGTGCAGTCTGATCATGACCTACACTGCCCTCAAAAGTACCTAAAGCTGCTGTTAACATGTCAAATTTAAATAATAAGTATATAAATACAAACTTACTGATAATTTCTAGAATAGCAGGCAGTGTATATCCGTCTCCGATACTTTTACGTAAGTCTGTGATCAATGGAAGATTGTTTCTCTTTAGAACTTCATTAGCCCAGTCTGTGTGATCCTGCAATAAAATAGAAAACAAATTGAGTGACTCAAGGCTTAGTCCTTATAGCACCAAGATTTTATTGGTAATGCAGACAGTATAGATCAGGATCAGACAGCAAAGAAGATTCAGTTTGATCTTGGATCTACACTGTCCACTTTTTAGCCAGATATTCTGCCAAAAACATCTGAAATTGCACTATCGACCTCTGTAGTACTGAATGAGAATTGTCCATTTCTTTTTGAGACATGCTCCATGAAAAGGGGGCTCAATGCATCTGCAAATAGTATCGAACCAGGTCAGCCTCTACAGTCTGTGCAGGCTGACCTTGGCAAAACATTTTGCTTTTGGTCAATTTTCTGCATGTCAAATTCTTCAAAGGACGAGTGTACTTCTTGATTGAGTCAGTTGTTAGACAAAATGGATTCTATGGATCGACAATTATATGATGACTTGCTTGGTATCACATATCACGGAGATGTATTAAGCCCCCATTTACCAAAGCAAGGCTCATTCACTCTACCGTTAGTATAAGTTTTTGCACACTGTCAGAGGCAATAGAAATTTTTCAGCAACTGATACCAGGTCTATTCAAAATAATTATGTTAAACCTTGTAGCAAATCCTGGAGTCCACTAGAGTTAACCCTTCACCCTTTACCACACAATCCCGAATTTTAATGACCCTGAGTAAGAAGCCTTTTGAAAACATTGTGGGAAAAGGAGAAAATGCTGGTAACCAGCATTTTCTCCTTTTCCCACAAAGTTTTCTACCCTGCCCAAAACAAATTCAATTTTTCAATCACATTTATTTTGTTGTCTGCAAATGCTTTCAATTTGGACCAGTCTAAATTTTTTTTGTTTGGTAAAGCATTAAAGCACCAAATAAACCCACCAAACATTTTCACTCTAGAAATGTGACCTAATTAATGGCAGTTTCAAGGTTACTGTTGACCAGAATATCTGAGGAAAGTGCACAGTGTAGATCCAGACTGTGCGTCTTGTGCAGTCTGATTTTGATTTACACTGGCCGCAAAGGCAACTATCATAGTCTTGAAAAGCGCTTTAAGGGTTAAGATTGCCTTTTTCATATAAAACAAACTTTAATGTGTTACACAAAGGTGTGCATGATCTGTGCAGGGTGATCTTCACCTACATAAAAATGTCCACAAATGCTTACTTACATGTACATGTATTTTTTTTTTTTTCTAACTGCCTACGGGTTATCAGGTATAACACAAAACAAGAGTACCACATGCGGGTGCCAGCGCTCGGCTACAGTTGCTTGATTTCCAGTGAAAATTCTAAGTTGAAGAAGGGGCATAACTGTGTCAAAAATATTTTGATGGTTACCTGTCCTTTTTGTATAGGAACCCTCGTGATAATTAATAACTTGTCCAAATTTGAAGCAAATATCTTCAGTAATAACAGAGACATTAAAAAATGTCAAAGTTTTCCCATGACTATGCAGACGAAGACCATGATGCAGATACCTTTGACAGTACCTCAACATTTTCTTCAAAAGGAGCCGAGCTAAAAATGTGTAATTTCTAAAGGATAGCGTCCTTAAAGCAGACATCTGAAAATGGAGAGTTTCACATCTTCAGTTTCTGGAGAATAATTGCACAAAGTTTAAATACAATAAGAGCAAAACTTAAAATGGAAATTTTACAAGACAAAATGTGCCTCACCTGTACAATAGAAATTATTATATCTATTTACTTTTTAATATTAAAAACTGATACACATTTTTTAATGTCAGTTTACTTTAGTCACAATTTAACTTTCAATACAAGCCACTCCAAAACTCTAAAACCCCTTCCTTTAGCAAATATTTATATACATGACACATTGTGATTCCTGATCAATAACCAAGTGTAATATTCTCATTCTTCAAAACAGTTTTCAAAAGCTATATGATTGCTTAAATTAACAATGATTTATTTGTGAAAATTTTGTTTTATGGCACTTTCAACAATACTTGTCTCTTTCAATGCCAAATATACACGCTCATTAAAACAGAAAATGCAATCTACTGAAACACTGTTTTCAAAAGGCTTCTTCCTCAGAGTCATTAAAACACAGGATTGTGTAGTAAAGTCTTAACAAAGATGTTTCCAAAGTTGTCTTTGAACATTTGATATGGATTAACTCTTTACCAAACGACAAAATTTTAGACTGGTTCAAACTGAAAACATTTGTAGACGACATTAATCAACTGTGGCTCAAAAATTGAAATTTGATTAGGGAAGGTTAGAAAACATTGTGGGAAAAGGAGAAAATGCTGGTTACCAGCATTTTCTCCTTTTCCTACAATGTTTTCAATAGGCTTTTTCTTCAGGGTCGTTAAAAGTCAGGATTGTGTGGTACAGGGTTAAAAAAGAGAAAACAAAATCAGTTTTCTCTGACCTCCTGTTTCCCTGAATTCATGCCCCAAAGTTTTCAAAAAAGTCCCAAAAAATTTAAATATTTGCCTTATTTTACAACCATTTTCTCCTTTTCCTTCCATGTTTTCTATCTCTCCAAAGGGTAATTTTTTATTTTTGAGACACAATTATTTTGCCATCTTCAAAATCTTTTAACCCATTACCACACTATGCTGCCTTTTAACGACCATGGGAAAGAAGCTTTTTGAAAACAATGTGAGAAAAGGAGAAAATGCTGGTAACCAGCATTTTCTCCTTTTCCCACAATGTTTTCTACCCTAAAAGAGAAAAACTGAACCATTTAAGCAACACTGAAATTGTCGTCTGCAAATGCTTTCAATTTGGACAAGGCTAAAATTTCGTCGTCTGGTAAAGGGTTAATATGGGCAAGTCTATAGTTTTGTAGTTTGATAAAGGGTTATATTGCAAGTGTGCCTCTCCTATCATAAATCAAATTGAACTCAAGTCAAAATTGACCATCTATCCAGCTTTACATGGATGAACTACTCAATCCCTTTCCTCCAGTCTTCATAAAACTAATCATATTAAAACAGCTTTCAAACTGCTGTCTCCGAAAAGATAGATTTATTTATTTTCATTTAGATTGTTTTCTATGCTGAATCATTATCATCGAAATCCGTAGATTTTCCGCACTTAAATAATTGTTAATTTGGAGTCTGTGTTTTAAAAATGAGCCAAAACATTCTATATGTAGACTAGACCAGCCGTAGACCAAAATCGGAAGTTTAAAATAACCCATCAAAACATACATATTTTAACAATTGGGATTAAAATAACAACAAAAACACGAATATGGCATACCCCTATTCAATGACAGTCCTTAAAATTTATCTTACACTAAAATCTCCAGAAATATTGAATTTTCACAAAATCTCAGCCCACCCATCAATAACTGTAGTAATCAAATAACCAGTCCACTTATTTTGAATTGTAAATAATGGTAAAGTTCAGACTTGTTCCACATCTAAAACCAGTCAATGAATCTGAATGCTCCGATAAACCGAAATACAGGTTAAAGACGTTTTATTGGGCTTCATTTTTTCTCTATGCATAGAAACAACTATAGATAATTAATCTAAATTCCTTTTTAGGAACTAAAAAAATGTCAAAACAAATCTGAAATACTGTTACAATAAAAAGAAATGAGCCATGCCAAGAAGCAGTTTAATGCATCTCTGTGATGCATTATACCAAGCAAGTCATCACATAATTATGGATCCAAAAAATCCATTTTGTCTAATAACCAACTGAATTATGAGGTTGACTGGTTATTTGCCATAAAGAAAATTGACCAATCGCAAAAAGTTTCAACCCAGGTCAGCCTACGCCTACTGTGCAGGCTGACCTGGGTTGATATTTTTTGTGGCTGCATTAAACCCCCTTTTCACAGAGTATAACTCAAATTGTTGTCTCAGAATTTCAATGCACTTCCGAACCCTATTATAATGCACTAAAGTTTTGATAAATTTAATGACAGTCTTTCAATCTTTCTTTAAGTATAAAAATTTTTGTGGGTGACAGTAAAGGAATACCTATTCCGCCAGAAAGGTTTAACTCTTTCACTACTAATGATGACTTGACTACCTTTTGCAGACAGCATAGATCAAGATCAGACTGCACAGAACATGTAGTCTGATCTTGATCTACACTGCCCATCACTCTGTTTTTAAACTATGACGAAAGCCATTTTCAGTAGAAGTGGAAATCTATTTTTAGAGCTTGGAAAAAAGTGGAATTTCCGAAGTTAGTAATGAAAGAGTTAGTAATTTCACAGACAAATACACATAACTCAATAAATCTGTAGACAATAACTGTTTGAAACGTTGCGAAAAATGAAGAAATTAGCTCATTATGAGCAATTTCTCAGTGTCGCACCTGTAGTTCTTTTCTCATATCCATGCTGAAGTAAATTTTTGCCACATTTAGAGTTTTACTGGTTCAATAATTGTAAATTAGCTCTTCACCAGACAGCAAAAATGTAGACTAAGTCTTGTCTAAACTGAAAGCATTTGCAGACGACAATTTACATGTGGCTCAAATAATGGAATTTGTCTTTGATAGGGTAGAAAACATTATGGGAAAAGGAGAAAATGCTGGTTACCAGCATTTTCTCCTTTTCCCATAATGTTTTCAAAAGGCTTCTTTCTCAGGGTTGTCAAAAGTCTGGATTGTGTGGTAAAGGGTTAAGTAAAGTTTTAATCCTTGGGGTGCAGCCAATAAATCCAGTTGCACATTCCCCAATGAAATTATTACATTTTCTGTTTTCGTCAGATCAAAGAGGCAGACAGTGTAGATCTAAGATCAGACTGCACATATTTGTTCAGTCTGATCTTGATCTACACTGTCCGCAACAACAACAAATATAGGCTTTAGCAGCACTTTAAAGATACATCTATACTCGTTTCATCCAGTTTTTAACCCATTTCATCTCAATTTTATCAAACCTTAACCATTCTTGTATCTTCACGCTATTTGTTGCCCCCAGCGCTTATAAGGTTGCATAGGTGATGACCAATAGAAAATGGGTTTCATTTTCTGGAGGCCATCAAAGAAATCAGTGCTGTGATGTTTCCAGTTTTAATAAAAAAAAATTCTAATATACCAGTATGTATTTATCCCATACACCATCTAAATCATTAATTTATCTAAAGTTGACTAAATTCCAAACCATTCTTCAGTCTATCAAATCTTAACAGTGTAATCTTCTCTCAGTGGCTGTAAGGATGTATCTATAAGGGTGAACAACCAATTAAGTGATACCCTGGTGACAGAACTTACAAAATGAACATCAGACAACAATAAACTTCTCAGAGATGGGAGATATAGAAGTGTGACCAAAAGTGTTTATCTGAGGTCTTGGTATTCTTCCTCATTAGTCTACTTCATAAATAAAATCAAACTTTTTTCAACCCTTTTCTTCCATGATAGGGTTCAGAAAACATTGTGGGAAAAGGAGAATGTTTTCAAAAGCCTTGTTACCCAGGGTAGTGAAAACCCAGGATTGTGTGGTAAAGAGTTAAAACTTACTTGTAAATTATAGAAACTGAACATGAAGTAGATTGAATACAGGAATGCATTTTAGGACATTGTGACAAAAGAACAGTTCCTTTTTTTTTGGCATGATGTTTCAAATCAAAAGTAGTCTATTTCTGCCTACAAAAAAGAAAGCTATGTGGCCCTTTCAGGCAAGTCAACCCATTACCAAATAAAACCTTGTTTTTAACAACACTGAAGAAGAAGGTTTTGAAAAAAAAACAATGAGAAAAGGAGAAATAACTGGTAACCAACATTTTCTCCTTTTGGCACAAAGTTTTCTTCTCCTTTAGCAGCAAATCAGATCAGTCTAGCAACATTTGTTGTCTACAGATGCTTTAAGTTTACTCCCACGTTCAAAATATTATCTTGAGTGCTCACTGTTTTGAAGATGGTCATTTGGGAAAGCAGCCAGTGGATTGGAAAGAATACTGTTCAAATTACTTGTAAAAGAAACTCCATAGAAGCATGGATAAGCTGCCATGAAAATAAAAAGAAATAGTATTGAAAATAGCTTGAAATACCATACACACAAACTGCTTTGTAATTTAGAAAATTCTTGAGAAAATTCATTTTAGAATGATTGGAGAATGTGGCCCCAATAGCATCGAAAGGTTTTCTCTGCCCACTTCCTTTGAATCTGGGCCCTGGAAATTTTCTAAATGTCTCCTAAAATTTATATCTTTGCCTTCTTTTATTCATTTGACTTAGCGGGTAAAATGACCCTAGTGTAAGAAAGTCCAGGGAAAACAATAGTGTATTTTAGAACATAAAAGGCCTTAACCCAGTGAATTGATGAACATTATTTTAAACGACATGTATTGTCTAGCCTCAGCTTAAATCTTTTGAAAAAAGATAAACAAAAGGAAAAAGTGTTCAAATAGTGTAATCTTTCTATTTTCCCCCTTTTTTTCCTTGGCCACAATCACATCACAGTATGAATAATTCATGTCTATGCATATTTCATGATAGAAAAGGAAGAAAAACACTTGCAATTAACCTTTGACACCCAAATAAATGAAATAAACATACTTTAATTAGTTGTAGACAATGCCAATATGCAAATCAGGCCCCTCTTGCCCCAAATATCTCAAGACATATTGAAGAGTTTAGATCCAAGATCAGACTGCCCATTCTGTGTAGTTTGATCTTTGTCAACATTGTCCACACCAACATTTAATATTTCCCTTCCAATGCTAAGAGTTAAAGTTTGCACAAGGCTGATTGAGGGGGAAAAAAGGAGATTAGATCAATAAAAGTTTTGACATTATTTTCATGATCTAATTTCACTGCATGGGGTAGGAAATAAATTATGAGCCATGCTATAGCAAAAGAGGGTTTAATACATCTCGGTTATACCAAGACTGCCTAAGCTGACAAGAGTTGATACTTTTTTGCAGATGTATTAACCCTTTACCACACAATCCCGAGTTTTAACGATCTTGAGGAAGAGGCCTTTTGAAAATATTGTGCGAAAAGGAGAAAATGCTGGTAACCAGCATTTTCTCCTTTTCCCACAATGTTTTCAACCCTATCAAAGACAGAACTCATCATTTGAACTACATTTATTTTGTCGTCTACAAATGCTTTGAATGTAGTCAAGTGCAAAAAAATGTAGTTTGGCAAAGAGTTAAGCCCCTTTTAACGGCATGGACTGTGCAGGCTGACATGAGTAATACTTTTTGCAGATACATTAAGCCCCCTTTTTAACAGATGTCATGTGCATTTTTCCCACATTTTAACCCTTTACCACACAGTCCCAAATTTTAACAATCTCGGGGTGGGGAGTATGGGGCTTTTGAAAAACATTGCGAGAAAAGAAAAAAATACAGGTAACCAGCATTTTCTCCTTATCCCACAATGTTTTCTACCCTTTCACAGATATATCACATAATTTGAGCCATCTGCAAGTGCTTTAGTTGAAACTTATTTATTTTACATTGATTGAAAAACAAGTTTTTGCAACTTATAAATCTCTCTCGATTCTGCTTCCTGGAAACTACACCAGTACTTGCTTCGAATGTGTGGGCCAAAGAACTGATGCCTGCTTCCTAGTACCGAACTCATGACCTGGTGGTTATGAGGTCAATGCTCTACCTCAGAACCAAGGACACCACAAGCACTTTGAACTTAAAACAGTCTAAAATTTTGTTGTCTGTTAAAGGGTTTACCTTTACAGTGGTAAATAAAAGAAATGGACATTCTCTGTCATTATCTATAGAATGCTGATATTAGCATCTCATCTAAAAGGTAAATGTGTACATCATTACAGCCAGAGAGATAAAGCACTGTTCAAACTCTATACATGTAGTTAGTAGAATGGCTCAGAATTTAGTCAACTGTGTAAACATTGACAAATTTTCAATATATATGGTGTAAGGGATAAAGAAACTCAAGGAATTTGATTTCGATTTAAAACTGGAAGCAACAACAGTGATTTCTTTGAAGACCTCCAGAAAATGAATGCATTTTGTACCTGTAGTAATATGTACAACCGTGCAACAGTTGTCAGGGGGTTACATTTGGCATGAAGATACAAGAATGGTTATAGTTTCATAAAATAATGATGAAGGGGGTAAAAAACTGGCTGAAAATGAGTGGAGATGTATCTTCAACCCTTAGAGCACCAAATAAACCAAACAAACCCTTTCAGTTTATAGAAATAAAACCAAAATAAATTCAATTTCAAGGCTACCATTGTCTAGAATGTGTCAGCAAAGCTGACATTGTAGGTAAAAAATCAGACTGCACATTTTGTGCAGTCTGATCTTAATCTACACTGGCAGTGGGACAGAAATTAATACTGTTGCAAATGGCTATCATAAATCCTAAAAAATAGTTGGCCAAGCTAGTCTAAGGAAAATAAAACTAAATCTATCAAGACTGAAACACACAATGGCAAGTAAATCAACAGTGAGAATATTCATGCAGTTAACTTCATTTTTTTTTTTTGCCAAACTTACAAAAAAGATTTGAGCCATGCTCTAGCAAAAAGGGGCTTAATGTATCATGAGCCATGATACCAAGTAAGTCATCACATAATTATGGATCCGTGATTATAACCACTTTTTTTTAACAACTGACCTTTAACCCTTTCCCAAACGACAAATTTTGGACTGGTCCAAATTGAAAGAGTTTGCAGACGACAATTTTAAATTTGATAAAAAAGGCAGAAAGATCTCAAAAAGGGTACGAGCAATTTCTTCTTTTCCCACAGTGTTTTCAAAAGACTTGTACTGCAGACACGTGAAAACCAGGGCTTGTTTGGGAAAGGGTTAATCATGAGTTAGACTGGTCCTTGAAGGTACAGAAAATTGACCAATAGCGAAAAGTTTCAGCCCAGGTTAGCCTGTGTGGACTGCGCAGACTGACCTGGGTAGATACTTTTTGCAGATGCATTAAGCCCCCTTTTCACAGAACATGTTTTTTTTTTCTTTTTTAGGCAGTGTGAGCCAAAAGAGTCTATTTTAACTCTTTACTGAACAAAAAAAAAATCTATACCTGTCAATATTCAAAGCAAAGACAGCAAATAATGTATAGTTAAAATGATCAAATTTATCTTTGATGCAGTAGAAAACATTGAAGAAAAAAGGTGAAAATGCTAAGTTATCAGGTATCATTCTACCAGTACTATTCCAATAATGTCTTCAAAAAGCCTTTTCCTCAGGGTCACTAAAACACGGTATTATTTGGTAAAGAATGAAACTAGAAAACATTTTTGTTTTTCTAAGAATGTCAAAGTTTATTTACCATTATGTCTTCAAAAACATTACAAATCACTAAACTCCAGTTTTCCGTTAATTAACAGGCACAAAAATTTTGACAAAATTTTGCTGGCACCATACAAAACCTTTATACAAATAATAAATTGGTAAACAATTGAATCCAATACTCCACTGACAATGTATCTGTTAAATTCAGTGAGTCATATTCATTATTTTGGTTAAAATATTATTTCTTTAAAGCGAAAATACACAGTGTAATTTAAAGACAAGACTGAAAGTCTGATCTTGATCTACTTTGTCAACAAAAGCAACATAAATTGTGCAAAGCCTAAATCAAACTCTTTACCAAACTACAAAATTTTAGACCAGTCCAAATTGAAAGCATTTGCAGACGACAAAATAAATGTGACCTAAGAATTGAAATATGCTTTTGGAAGGGTAGAAAACATTGTAGGAAAAGGAGAAAATGCTGGTTACCAGCATTTTCTTCTTTTGTCCACAATGTTTTCAAAAGGCTTTTTTCTCAGGGTTGTTAAAAGTCGGGATTGTGTGGTCAAGGGTTAATTGTTTTTCCTTTACATCCCACTAAACTCTTAACTCTGTACCAAAGGACAAAATTTCTCACAGGTCCAAATTCAAAATACATGTATTTGCAGATGACAAATAAAATGACATTTAAATAATGGGATATGTGCCAGAGAGGGTAGAAATCAATGTGGGAAAAGGAATAAAATGCATTTAACCAGCAATTTTTCCTTTTCCCACATTTTCAAAAGCCTCCTTTGTCAGGGCTGTTCAAAGTCAGGATTGTGTCCCTTATCTTTATGAATCTGAAAACAGCTTTGCAAAACATTGGGGGAAAAGAATATGCAAGGGAACCAGTATTTTCTTCTCTTCCCAAAATGTTTTATCTCCTATAAAAGACCAATTCAATCATTTGTGCAACGCTTACATATTATCATCCAGCATTTGCAAATCCTTTAATTTGGACATTTATTAGTCTAAATTTTTTTCATATAAAATATTCTGAGGCAGAATACTATTTGTAAAAGGGTTGTTACACACCAGATCAATTAAAACTAAGTACCAGTATACAGCTGAAATTGCAAATTTATCTCTAGATCTAAGATTACATCTTGAGAAACGATTGTAATCTGCAATCGACCACAACAATACAATAATAAGACATTTAGCTAAAAGATCCTTGAAAAAGGTGGAGGGGGGGGGGGTGTTAACAACAAAATTTTAGCCTTGTCCAAATTGAAAGCATTTTGCAGACGACAATTTCACTGTGGCTCAAATGGTGCAATTTTTGTTTGATAGGGTAGAAAATATTGTGGGAAAAGGAGAAAATGCTGGTTACCAGCATTTTCTCCTTTTCCCACAATGTTTTCAAAAAGGCTTCTTTCCCTGGGGCATTAAAAGGCAGCATTGTGCGGTAAAGGGTTAAAAAAAAAAAAAAAACACTGGTTCTAAGGTTCTACTACAAACCATTTTTCAACTGATACATCTTACTGGCACCATCTGAAGGTTTTTTTTGTGATTTTTGGGAGGCTAAATTCACAAAATTACAATTTTGAAGTTTTTTTTTTTTTGGGGGGGGGGGAGATAAAAAATCAATTTAAGTTTTTTCACTTCTTTCAAGAACTGTCCACTGCATGTGCACAAAAAATTGTATATGCATAAAAAATTGTATATGTATAGTAATGGATTTAACCAGGTTTACCATCCAATATTTCAATGACCCTGGAGGAAAATTCAATAGTCTTTTGGAAGCACTGTGAAAAAGAGAAAATGCTTATAACTAGTATTTTCTTCTTTTCCCATATCTTTTAACCTTTCAAATTAAAATTAACCCTTTACCACACAATGCCGACTTTTAATGGCCCTGATATAAAAGCCTTTTAAAAACATTGTGGGAAAAAGAGGAAATGCTGGTAACCAGCATTTCCTCCTTTTCCCACAATGTTTTCAACCCTATCAAAGGCAGAAATCATCACATTAGCAACATTTAATTTGTCATCTGCAAATGCTTTCAAATTGGACCAGTCTAAAATTTTGTCGTATAGTAAGGGATTAATCCAAGTCATTTAAGCCACACTAAGATTGTTGTCAGCAAACAGTTTCCATAGGTAAATGTCTGAAAGTTTGTCTTATGGTACTCTTTTCCACAAGATTCCAAGTTTTAATGACCTTGAGAGAGAAGGCTTTTAAAAACATTGTGGAAAAGGGGAGAAAATGCTGGTACATGTAACTAGCATTTTCTACTTTCCCCACAATGTTTTCTACCAAGTTTCTTTCAAAGAAGAATCTTATCATTTTAGTCACATTTACCTTGTTGTCTGCAAATGCTTCCAATATTGACAAGTCTAAAAATTTTGTTATATGGTAAAGAGTTAATGAATTACCAATAGTCACACTTTATTGGTGCTTTATGATAATGAAATATTTTCTATCAATGACTGCTATCTATTTCTAATAAATTCATATTTATATAGTGTTAGACATAGTACTGGTAGTATTGATTTGATACTAATGCACCACATTCACCCACTCTCCAGTCATGTCAGATAATTAAATAATCACCACCCTCCCATATTAGAATTCATCTGGACCACTTGCCACACAGATCTATCCTGATACAATTAAAGCTACATGAAGACATTGTGTCATAAAGAAAAATACTGGTCATAAAGTACAGAAGTTGCTTTCGAGTCATGAGTTGGAACCCTGTCATTGCCACCACATGTAATGTGCTACTCACGTGTTTCATCTACCTAAGCACTTAGGACAGATACATGCACATATTGTATGTTGCTACAGTGTTTCTGCTAGCTCATGAATTCTGGGGTTCATCTATGTCTCCCTGTTTGCAATTTTGGGGGTCATTCAGACATTTTATGGGTCATGGTCTGTAACTCTTTACCAAACGTCAAAATTTTAGACCAGTCCAAATTGAAAGCTTTTGCAGACAACAAAATAAATGTAACTCAAAAATTAAAGTTTGTCTTGGGAAGAGTAGAAAACATTGTGGGAAAAGAAGAAAATGCTGGTTAATAGCATTTTCTCCTTTTCCCACTATATTTTCAAAAAGCTTCTTCCTCAGGGTCATTAAAAGTCAGGATTGTGTGGTAAAGAGTTAACCATTAATTTTTTTTCACATTTTGTT
This sequence comes from Tridacna gigas, assembly GCA_945859785.2. Lineage (NCBI taxonomy): Eukaryota > Metazoa > Mollusca > Bivalvia > Cardiida > Cardiidae > Tridacna > Tridacna gigas. Next base: position 39,322,289 of record OX244029.2, read on the forward strand.
CCCCTTTGTAGATGCTGCATAATGCTAAAAGTTTTCTATGACAGTGTCACCCGTCATCCCTATAACTCCAGTGAGTCAGTGATCATGACTGCGCAGGGTCTAAATAGCGAACAACAAGTTTGGATTCCATACGGTAATATAGATGAGACGATAGTGATGTCACACAAAATAATGTCAGTGTAAACCTGAGAACAAAATATTAATAGTCAAATATCCATACCTCGAATTTCAGGGGACTATCGATAAAAGTTCGAGGTATAGAGAGTTCGACATGCAGAGATTCTTCAGATGAGTGTGTCAGGTACCGGAAGTAGGTAACCGAAGCATACTTCGTTCACAGGCCGCACATTACCTTGTTCACTCTATATAGTTAACCGATCAATATTTTGAAAATTAAAGAGTACAGGAAGGATGCATACTGTTTATTTTCTTTTATGTATTAACATATTTTTTTTATTCTGTTTGTAAGAACGATATTGAAAACTGTGAAATTAAAAAAGCATTTCGTCAGCCGAAGTTGCTGGCTATCTCCTGGACTTTACCGGGTTTCTTTCACCAGGCAAGTCGTTAGTAGCGGTATCCTCGAGGATATTTGTATTTTCGGCCGACAACGAAATGCCCAGTCTTTCCAAGCCACGGCCAGAATCACAGTGTATGGTATGAAAATCGCAGTCAAAACATTTTTAACCGAACAAATTACTGATAATTAGCTGCAAATTAAGATGACTGGCACGTTAACACCTGAGCTGACAAGAGTCAATGATCGAAAATGTGCAAAAAATATACCGTCGTTGTATCCGGCATTTCTATTAATTATGTATAACACCTAAGTTTATAATTGAAGTCAATTGAAATGTGTGAAAATTTTGTACTGTGTTCGAAGTAAAGATGTGTAAATTAACTGGATCATTGAAGTTCGGACCTGAAATTAGGTTCGATGTATGGAGAAACTTCGAGATATGGACTTCGACATGCGAATAGTACTTTAAAATTCAATCCGGACTTTGAATTTACTTTGATGTATAGAGAACTTCGAGGAGTAGACGTTCGAGCAATGGACATTCGACTGTAATTCAGTGGCAAAATGTGGGTTCCATATGATTCAGCAGTTTATTATAAACTTGATGATTTTGTAAGATACATTAACTGAATCAATCTTTTATTGCAGGTTTACTTCTGGTTTATGTTTTGTCAAGGAAGACTGTTATTAATTTTGTTGTGTCAGCCTTTCATTTTCCACGTCAAAAATGCAAAAACATGGACTTTCTGAAACACTGTTGTAATCTCTCACAGAGCAACATAGCTGGCAAAGCTCTTTTTAGTTCAGAACTATGGCTTGTTTTCCAATGCAGCACTGAGAAATAGATTCAAAGTGGAATTGTTTTGGTATCTGTAAGCTCACTTTAACAATTTGTGCGAACAAATTTCATCATAATCCTTCCAAAACAAAATTTGCCATCTGATAATTGATCTATACTTTTCTTATACTTTAGCCAGCACCTGTGTCTAAATAGGCTCATAGATGTTACATTTGTATGACTTTTGTCAACTTACCCAAAACATATTTTTTCATTCACTTTGGGACCTAAGTGTTTATTTAATCTTTACATAAATTCAATCATTTTCAAAGCATAGATCATGTTGATTGTCTCTATTTTACTGGTCTTCTAAGCATTGTCTGCTGTAATCTGCTCCCACAAATAGCTTAGAGTTACATAGCTTATAATTCAGCCAAAAATCAGGGCAAACATTGTAAAAAAACTTGGTCGAGAATATCACACACTGCAGTTCTAATCTACACTTTCCACGAAAGTCAGAGTTTTCCAAAACCCACTTGTCCTGCAGGGTGAGTGAATTAGAAAAGTTACTTGTCCTTCTTTAGTATCACTCATCCTATTTGTCAGTCAAGTTAGCAAATAAACACAGATATTACCAAATACTTGAGGATCTGGCCTTTAGCAGACGACATATTTGTATTTATGAATGTTTTGATACACAATGGGTCCGTTTGTTTAGATCTTCTTCTTAGCATTCCCCCATCAATGAATAATCTATTTCAAATTAATATTTCTTATAAATAATGCGACAGAAAAACAAAACCAAGATGGATCCTTATATTGATAATATTCAATTATTTTAAAATTGGTTTAAAATAGTTTTATTCCGTCCTTCTTATTTGCATTATAGCGAGATCATAATCTTTTCTCCGCCTAGATAAAATTGAGTGCTGCATAATTTATGACATCACACATGAGCAGTGTAAAAGGTGAATTCCCTTTTCGTTTTACCACTGCTGCCAACAAATGAATGATCAGTGCTTTGTTCTTTTGTACAGTATCAGTCTTAAGATTTCATGGATATTTTCTGGGAATCTCCCTTCCATAGTTTTGCCTGATCTACCCTTAGAAAAGCTCTCGTCCTGTCAGAGAACTGCCAAGGTCATGTTACTCGTCCAGACCCATTTTTTACTCCTAAATACAAGCTGATGTGTGGATTTTTCAAACTCTGAAAAGCCACTCTTTTTCAGCTGATTCCATTCTGCAAGTCAATCTGATGGCAACATGTACATCTGCTATAAAATAACACTTTACCAAATAATCAACTAATTATCCTGAGAATGAAGGCTTGGAAAACTTTAAGGGTTAAGGAAAAAATGCTGGTAGCCAGCATTTCCTCTTTTTCCCCACAATGTTTCAGAGACAGTTTCAGAGACAGTTTCCATCATTTGAGCCACATCTTAAGGTTAAGGTTAAGGAAAAAATGCTGGTAGCCAGCATTTTCTCTTTTTCCCCACAATGTTTCAGAGACAGTTTCCATCATTTGAGCCACATCTTGTTTAATGTCTGCAAATGTTAATTGTTATAATATGGATAAGTCTAAAATTTTGATGTGTGGTAAAGAGTTATACATATTTACCTTCACTGATTGTAAAATCATGTTATGTAGATGAATCACCTGATGGCAGGTTCTAGGAAATTGAACCAATATTGGTGCCATGATGCAGGTAGTTTCTAAGGTTGACAATGATCATTATAGATTTCAAACTTCAAACAGGTACCTACACTACAGTCTTCTACAAAGAGTGTTCAGTGTAAAAATTGACCATTGTTGACATCATTTAACCCTTTAGGCTTTACCACACAATGCCGCCTTTTAACGACACTGGGAAAGTAGCCTTTTGAAAACATTGTGGGAAAAGGAGAAAATGCTGGTAACCAGCATTTTCTCCTTTTCTCACAATGTTTTCTATCCTTCCCCAGACAAATTTCAATTTCTGATTCACATTTATTTCGTCTGCAAAAGCTTTCAATTTGAACCAGTCTAAAACTTTTAGAGTTAATGATGTCTTACATGATAAACAAAGAAAGAACAAATTGAATATCAACTGACTATCGGTGTAAATGAGTATAGATCTATGTTTTTCATACACGCCCAAGATTTTATTGTCTCGTTTTAAGTATCTAAAAGTTTGGAACGAAAATTGCTCTCAGATTCAAATTAATCAGAAAAAAAAAATGTCCCTTACCGATGAATGTCAGTACCTGTCAATACGTATATCTTATTCTACATCAACGAAACCCGACACTAACATCAATAATTCACAAGTTCACTTGTATGTTCATTAAACAAGAAATCATTAGTAAAACAATCAGTATTTCATTACCTGTAATTTCTTGTTTTGTTTGTCGCCTTCCGGTGTACAGGTAAGTCATATTTCAAAAAGCGGTGTCCAGGTATAAAATACTCTCGTTAAAATTATCCCGTCTTTGAGAACGAAAATAATTCTGCAACCATTTGGTCTTAAAAATTCTACATCCGAAAGAGCTTATCGATTTTGGACTTTATTTTTCTTCTTCCTTGTTTTCAATCGAAAATTTTATAAAGGGAAAACATAGATCTAGTTAGATATGTGTAGGGTTTTTTTTGTTCAGATCTCAGATGAGTATAGGCCTACCTTCAGACTGAAGGATTGCTCCGATGTTATTTTGTGATTGGGTCTGACTCTACGCAGAGAAAATAACATCTGAGCGACAAAAATAACATCAGAGCGAACCTTCAGACTGAAGGTAAGATGAGTAGACAATCCTTCTGCAAAATTTGTAGGCGATTCGTGTTTCTTTGTTTTATGGGCTAGAGAGGGAAACAGTCCTCTTTATAAGCACCAACACACGTCATTTTCCATTTTGACATTCATCGTGTACGCCGAATATATGAAATGTGAAATGTCCGATAGGTGGATATTTAAGGGTATATAGGCATGTAGACCTACGTCTAAATATTTGAAAACTGAAAACGATGAAATGAAAGAACTCTACGAAGTTAGAATTTATTTGATGGTTAACGATCCCTCTTGTTTTCACGGTATTGAGGAGAGGGCTTTTTGAAAACTTTTTGGGAAAATATTTCTTCCTTTCCCCTTTAAAACGTAATACAAATCCCACCATTTACGCCAAATTTGATTTGTCTTCTTCAAAAGCTTTCAATTTGGACAAAGTCTAAAATAATGTCGTCTGGTAAAGGGTTAACCCCGTTTGAAAAAACATATTTTGTTAACTCTTGAGCTGCTAAGCGCGACTCAAGGACCTTTTGTGGAAAGTGAAGATCAAGATCAGACTGCACATAATCGCGTAAAAGATATATTGAGGGATATCTGCTCCTCTGGTGTGAGTCCTCCTTTTGATAATTAACAAACACGTTGATGACGCAGACGACTCCAACACATGCGCCATGACGTTTATTTTAGGAAAACTGAACAGCCAAAACGTTGGGGGCAGCGTATAACACCATTCAAGATTACTCAAGCTTAAGCCTATTAGCTCATTAATGCTTCCTTGTCATCCTGGTGGAAAAAAGAGCATGATACAATCGAGCATTGCTCTGTAAAGAGCGGTATTAACCCTTATCCTGCTGAATAGAAGAAATGAAACTTTCAAACCTATAGTATAAGCCCAAAACTTTCCTGTTTCAAAAGGTATTTTTGGAGAAAAGATATCTCCCTATCGGACAGCGTAGATCAAAGATCAGACTGCACGTTCTGTGCAGTCTGATCTTGATCTACGCTTTCCGCAAAAGGTCAGTGGGTCGCGATAAGCAGCCTAAGGGTTAATACATCTACGAAAAGTATCGACAAGGTGGGCTAGGCCCAAATGTTTCGCAACTGGTCAATTTTCTGTATGTCCAAAGACCAGTCTATCTCATGCTGTAGTGGGTTGTTAACCATTAGGCTGCTAAGCGCGACTCACTGACCTTTAGCAGAGAGTGTTAATCAAGATCAGACTGCATAGAACACGCAGTCTCATCTTTGATCTACACTGTCCAATAAGGAGATATTTTTCTACAAAAGATAAGCTTGAAATAGCATTATTCGGGTTAAAACTGTTGGTTTGAAAATTTTATGTTAGTTATTTAGCAGGATAAGGGTTAAAAAGTGGCTATTATGGATCCATAGTTATGTCATGGCTTAATTGGTATAATGCATCACGGAGATGCATTTAGCCCCCCTTTTCCAGAGCATGGCTTAATTCTTTTTATCAACTCCTGAACTAGCCATCTTGCGTTTAACTCTTTACCACACAATCCCGACTTTTAACGACCCTGAGAAAGAGGCCTTTGGAAAACATTGTGGGAAAAGGAGAAAATGCTGATAACCAGCATTTTCTCCTTTTCCCACAATGTTTTCTACCCTATCAATGACAATTTCCATCATTTGAGTAACATTTAAATTGTCGTCTGCAAATGCTTTCAATTTGGACAAGTCTAAATTTTTGTCGTTTGGTAAAGAGTTAAGGTTGTTTTCAGCTATATTCATTCGATCTATTTTAGGTACGGTCAGAGCACCTATCCTCGACGTTAATTTTTACGCACACAAGTCTTTCAAAGCGACTAAATGCATTTTCACATGAACTAAACTATGTTTAGGGATGAGAGACGAACCAGTCTTGTCCTAATGACCATCGTCAGTTTTCATAAACAGTTTTGGAAAAGCCCGAATTCAAACTCGCAACCTAGGTTAACTTTAGTTCTGCGAATCTCAACTAGGCCAGTGGGGCTTGGCTCAGCTGTACGAGCAGATGACATATAATACCATTACAAAACGAAATATTGCAAGCAGAAGGTTTGAAAGCCAACATTCTGATCTTAATCTAATCCTGATCAAATTGCAAATAGTACTACGGCCCGCTTATCTCAACTGTTGTGTGACCCGTGAAAAATACTCATTGTACTTTGACTTTTTAAAGAAAAGCACATTTCCTTCAACCCTTAGTTCTTTACCAAACTGTCTTAGACTTGTCCAAAGTGAGAGCATTTGCAGACGACAAATAAAACGTGACTTACATGGTCGAATCTGGTTTTACACCAGTCGAAAACATTGTGGAAAAAGGAGAAAATGTTGCTTACTAGCATTTTCTACTTTTCCCACTTTGTATTTAAAAGCCTTCTTCCTCACTGTCAGAAACTCGGGATTGTTTGGTACAGGTTTAATCCTTTACCATTTAAGATTTTTTTTCAGTCATTTGCAGGCCACTTCTAAAACCTTGTGGCAAAAGTAGAACGTGCAATTGAGGCAATTATCCCCTTGTTATATTTTTTTCAGCATACTATAGTAATCAGTATATACTATGTTTTAGATGTTAATTACGCAAGTCTATGTTTTACAAGGGTTTTTCATTGTCATCTACTACCACTTTGTTCATGACAGATAGAGAAAATGGCCATTTTCAGGCAGGAACATGGCTAGCAGACTGAATACCAAGATTGTTCGATCGAAACATTTTTATTAAATACTGGAGAACTGGAGAGTTTAGATCCAAGATCGAACTGCACACATTTTATCACAGATTCGACATACGGTGTGGTCACTTTCCACCAAACGACCCCATGCTTTTACAACCTTTCGAAACATAAGTATTGTAAACATCGTGGAAAAAGGAGAAAATGCTGGCAACCAACATTTTTTTCCCTTTTTTTCCAAGGATTTTTTTTTTTTATCAAATCGAACAAATATTCCATCTTAGGCAAAATTAATTCGTCGTCTGCATCTGCTTTCAATGTAGACGGGTCTAAATTTTTGGATTAACCCTAAGGCTGCTAAGCGCGACTCCAGGAACTTTTACGGACAGGTAGATCAAGATCAGACTGCACAGAAAGTGCAGTCTGATCTTGGATCTACAATGTCCGATAAGAAGATATCCCACACTCTAAAAAAAAAAACTTTGACTTTCACTTATTTAGCAGGTTAAGGATTAGGATTGGTTTAGTGAAGGTTATTGGCCCTTTTCCAATCGTTTGTTTCATTTTGGTAAAACAAAACCTGTAATTACAAACGTTCTGTTTTAAAATGGAATCGAAGCGTAACATACTTTCTACTCTAGCCTAATAATTTGATTATGACTCGGTGTTTTCATTGTTCCATTCTTTAGTGTGTCACTGCAAAATCAAATTGCTTTATTGTTGTTCACCGAGTTCATGCTAAATTTAAGCGCGACTAGGAAGTTTTCTGGCGGTCCAGCGTTAAGCTGTGGATTTGTGGTCAAATGGGCTCTTGGTCCGATGCTCCATTGCCTTGTGCAAGGCACTGTTCCAAGCACGAAAGAAACAGCTACCTGTGCTCGAAATCTTTATTTATCATACTATATTCACATTGCTGATGTCGGGAGAGAGATTGAAGTGCTTAAAATTGAATTAGTCCAGTAACCACATTATAGGGGTGAGCGCATGGAGGGCTGCCACTTGTAGGCCGAGCCAGATAGCGCAGTCGGTAGCGTACTGGACTTGAGGGCAGTGGGTCGCCGGTTCGAATCTCCAGCTCAGTCAATTTCTTTCCGAGGATTATTGATATTCACTGCGACAGAATTCACTCCTCTCTACCCGCTGATCATTGTTTAGACGACCTGGGAAGGCAGACAGAAGCTTTAAAAGAATACTATGCAAAGTAGGATTACTGGTAAAAAAGAAAAAACTACAGGAAAGCACGAATATGTGCACTGGCCGCCGCGATATAACTGAAATTATATTGAAAACGGTGTTAAACACCATACAACAAAAAGGCAAAGCCACCTGCTTCAGGTTCTTTTTATCTTGCATCAGGCTACTTTTTTAAAAACTTTGTGTCAAACGAAGAAATTATTCGTTACGGGAGTCATATACTGCAAGTCGAGAAAAAAGTCGCGTGCTAGAGAAAATGACCGAACCTTTTCAGCGCTATAGGCGAAAACAGGGTTTTTTTTGCAGACGGTAAAGATCCAAGTTCAGACTGCCAAGAACTTGCAGTCTGATCTTGGATCTCTACAATCCGCCTGTTAACTCATGACCATGAGATAGTAATCTTTCAGCGTACGTATCGTATAGCCGTGGAAAGAAGTTGAAGTTATATATACATGTATGAGCCGCTTTCTGACAAAAGGGTCTCCGTAATGCATGATACCGACGAAGTCATCCCATGGTAATAGATCTATAAGGTCCATTTTGTTTAACCCTTTCCCAAACAAGCCCTGGTTTTCACGTGTCTGCAGTACAAGTCTTTTGAAAACACCGTGGGAAAAGGAGAAATTGCTCGTAACGAGCAATTTCTCCTTTTCCCACAGTGTTTTCTACCCTGTTTGAGAACTTTCTGCCATTTTCATCTAATTTAAAATTGTCGTCTGCAAACTCTTTCACTTTGGACCAGTCTAAAATTTGCCGTTTGGGAAAGGCTTAACAACCGACTGAATCATAAGTTAGACTGGTCTTTTGAAATGCAGAAAATAAATTGACCAATAGCAAAAAGTTTCAACCCAGGTCAGCCTGCGCGAACTGCACAGGCTGACCTGGGTCGATACTTTGTGCAGATGAATTTAACCCCCTTTTCACAAAGCATGGTTCATTATATATTTAGCGCTGAAAATAATTGTAAATCCATGAATCATTGACAGCACAATTTTAGCTTACCTCACATTCTTTAAGTGCATCCCCGCCGCTTATTTGTCTCAGTACAAGCCCCCTCCGTCGGCCCTCGTGTTCAGTGCTTTTCGATGCTACCCCTCCTACAGCCCCTTTCTGGCTGTCTTCCGCTTCACTAGAACTCCAGCCATCGTCTCCGTTTTGCATAACAGGAATTGTTTGTACATTTTGTACAGGCTTAGTCCTCTCTTTACCTATGGCTTGATGCGAGTCAGAAAGGTACTTTATCGATGGTGAGGGCGGTCCATTGGACATTGGGGACTGTAACACCGCAACATGGAGCGAAGGAGAACTTGGCGTCAGAGGAGACACTGGGGTGTTGGCTTGAAAGCCAAGGTTCGAGTGTGTCGGAGACTCCCATGCATGTATGTTTTTCTTTAAAATGGGTTTCGGGCCTGGGATCGGTGGTGGTTTCTTCTTGCGGCCGGCGAGAATCTTGGATTGAACAGGCATATCCCAAGATTATACAACTAAACTTCACAAAAACGTGACTTCTTTATGTGGTATCCATTTCGAAAACACAATAAATAGATTAAAAAAACCGATCCCGCACTTGTTTCACAGAAATTGTAAATTTCACACTGCTTTAAATATTATTTTCCTGTGTTTGAAAATGCCCTCTTTAATTAAACGAATTTAATTTCCCTGGAAATATATCGACAAAATCCTGGTTATATATATATTTTTTTATGTGGTATCCATTTCGAAAACACAATAAATACATTCAAAAAACCGATCCCACACTTGTTTCAGAGAAATTGTAAATTTCACACCGCTTTAAATATTATTTTCCTGTGTTGAAAATGCCTTCTTTAATTAAACGAATTTAACTTCCATGGAAATATATCGACAAAATCCCGGTTATATATTTTGTCACGAAAGCGAAATTCTAGACCAGAACTGGCCTGTTTTAGGAATCATTATCAGTGTAAATATCCTGTTATTTATTGATACGCGTGCGATGCTCAATTAAAAACCGCTCAAACCTGTATCGATCTGTATTTATTGACCAGGTAACTCTTAAACTGATGGGATATTAAATGAACAATGAAAGATTGTGCCGATAATCATAATAATACCCGTCTTTATGATATCTTATAAACACTTGAATTGATTTTCATTGCTTCTGCTTGTTCGCTCTGTCTGAACAATATTGGTATCAATGTGCTTTCAATATCAAATATGTAATAAAGAAACGAAATCTTATACTGGTAAGAAAACACTCTACGTTCACATGATGACAATGAAATCTATTCCATAGAATATAGGACAATGACTGTGCAGCCCTTTTTATAGATCACTCTGCATTTCGTGTGTTTTAGAGGGTGTATAACAATAATTTTTGTATAAACCTATGTCTAGATAGCTGATGTGGCTTTGCTATGTTAACAAGTGTACCATGTTACTTTACGAAAAGGCATAATGAGACGATGCCATGTGGCCAAAAATTAATCAACAAATCAACAACCACGGAAATTATCGCTCATTTCATTTGAAACTGAGTATATATTATTCTTACCCCTATTGAAAGACTTTTCAATTACAACTAATCACATTTTTAACACAAATTCTTTGCCTCTGTACTCATTTTTTGCACGGCGATCCGAATTGTTTCTGTGTGAGACATACAGGAAAGAAAATGTAAACAATCACAGACCCGATTTTATTTAAAAAAAAACCCACTTAGATATTCCTTGTAATCAACACGCTGCCATCTGTCCCGAGAATCAAGGTACTATAAAGTTGGCAAATAAAAATGAGGTGTCTCATAGATTCCAAAGAAAGGCGATCGATTCCTCAATACGTCGTCAGTGAGCCGCTCAGACAATAAATCCACTTCCTGTCATCAGGTAAGCGGCTCTCCTCGGGTTTATTCCTTTTACAATCAGCTTACCAAGGTACTTTTCCCTGAAATTAAAGGAGAACAATTAATAGCTCTTTCACAGAAATTATATAATGCCATCTTTTATAAGCCACATGCATAGCTTTAATGTGTTGCAGAAAACAATCGGTTCAAAGTGTTGGAATATTGGTTGCAACTGTGCAACTGGGGTTGGATTATTTGAGCCATGCTCTGTGAAAAGTGGGTTTAATCCTTTACCACACGACAAAATTTTCACTTGTCCAAATTGAAAGCATTTGCAGACGACATATTAGATATGGCTCATATTGTGAGATTTGTCTGTAAAAGGACAAAAAACATTGTGGGAAAAGGAGAAAATGCTGGTTACCAGCATTTTCTCCTTTTCCCATGATGTTTTCAAAAGGCCTTTTTCTCAGGGTCGTTAAAACTCGGAATTGTGTGGTAAAAGGGTTAATACATCTGCGAAAAGTACAGACCCTGTTCAGAAAAGAGTGCATTTCCTTTTTCTTTTTTTTTTACTCGACCATAACATCTACTGAGACTCGTTCTCGAAATTAAATCGAAAATCAAGCTGTACATTTTATGCAATTTGACCGTGGATCTTGACCACCTGAAAAATCACATAAATAATTTTCACCTGTTCTGCGTTAATATACAGAATCATTTTTGCGCCAGTTTCTTGCGATATTTTGAGCTTTTTTTTTCTTGGTAGTGCGTCGACGATATGCGTATGTGAATCTGACCGTTTTCAAATAGTATACGTATAGATAACAATAGATATGTATTTTTGTAGGCTACGTTAGTTATTTCTGGTGCAGGGAGAAAGAAATCCGCAAACATTCCACAAGCCATTATTGGCGCCGTAGCTGTCTGTATTTTGACAGGAAATCGAACGCACGTTCGTCCCAAAAGTTTTGATAAAGTAGGAACACGTTGACTTTTGTCTGCATTAAAGTGAAGTCGAATAGTCGATGACGTTTATTCAATTATTTCTTTAACATTACCACAAAATTTTGAACTTGTCCTATGTGAAAGCATTTGCAGACAAAAAATTACGGTAAGCGTAACTCAAGATCTGAGAGTTGTCTTTGGAAGGGTAGAAAACATTGAGGAAAAAGGAGAAAATGGCAGTTACCAAATTTTTTATTCCTTTTCCCACAATGTTTTCAAAGGCCTTCTTCGTCAAGGTCGTTAAAACTCGGGATTGTGCGGGAAAGGGTTAAGTGACACTTTGCTGGTAGGCTGTCGTTTGCAAAAGTACGATATGAGAACGCTGGCACAAAGCGGCTAAATGTACCAGTAAGTTTATCTCTTTAGAAGATGACTTTATTTCAGACTTATTCAACCAACCCTTAAAGATACATCCTTACAGCCAGAGAGGAAAAAAAAATGCTGTAAAAATTTGATAGATTGTATAATGGTTCCAGATGTATAGTCAGCTGTTTAAACACTGATAAATAACTAACATAAAACACTATTATTGCGTAAAAAAAAAAATCATGTATCAGAAATCTTCGATTTAAAACCGGAAACGTCACAATAGTGATTTCTTTGATGGCCCCGAGAAAATGAAACGCATTTTCTATCGGCTGTAATCTATGCAACCGCCAGGGGCGACATTTGACATGAAGATACAAGAATGATTATAGTTTGATAAAATAAAGATGAAATGGGTTAAAAACTGGCTGAAAACGAGTGTATGTGTATCTTTAAGCTGCTAATTGAAATGAAACTTTCAAACCGATAGTAAAAACCCAAATTTTGCTATTTCAACGGTATTTTTGGGACAAACTCTTCTTATAGGACAGTTTACATCCAAGATCAGACTGCAAGTTCAATGCAATCTGATCTTGATCTACACTGCCATCAAAAGGTCTTTCAGTCGCGCTTAGCAGCGTAAGGTTAATGAAAGCTTTTGCAGACTGCGTATGATTCAAATAATGTGATATTTCGGAGCATGGAAAGGAAGCGTAGTCGAAAAAGGAGAAAATGCTGGTTACCAGCATTTTCTCCTTTTCGCACAATGTTTTTAAAACCCTTCTTCTTCGCGGTCATTAGAACACAGGTAAAGAGTTATTTATTTCTATTGTCAGATCTCGATCCGTATTGTTAGCATAAGAAGCAACTCTCGTGTCGTGACTGACAGTGTAATGCGTGAACAAAAATAGTATGTTTTTTATCCTATTTAGAGAAAAGCAAAGCTATGACAATAACGGTTAATTAAAAAAAAAAAAAACTTTTGACCTTAGAATACCGCTAAATTATTTGATACATTACGACTCTCTAAAGTACCTCTAATTACAGAGATTTAAAAAAAAATTACAACCTCCGCTTTGATGTTCTATAAGCTTTAAGAAATAAACTCTTTACCAAATGACAAATATTAGATTAGACCAAATTGAAAGCATCTGCAGACGACGAATAAAATGTGACGCAAATGGTAGAATATTTCTTTGCGAGGGTAGAGGGTAGCAAACATTGTGGTAAAAGGAGAAAAAAGCATTTTCTCCTTTTCCCTTAATATTTTCAAAAGCCATTTCCATAGTGTCGTCTTTTCACCGGTTTGTTTGGTAAAGCGTTTCTTCAAAAGAAGAAAGGAAAAAAAAAAGAAAACAAGTGATAGTAAAGACTATCAAATGTCCCCCCAATTTTTATGGAATCCTTAATTAAAGTAGGAATTTCTTATGTTGAAATAGCTAAGCACAAGGCAGTGTGATATCTTGGATACTGTACATCAAGATCAGACTGCCAAAAACCGCGCTGTGTGATCTGATTCTACACTGTCCGAAACGACAGACTTTTCAGGCGACAGCAACTTTAAGATGGCAGTATTTGGGGGTTTTTACTACTGGCTGTATATGCTCATTGAATTCATAATGCAGTCTAACCATTTCCCACGCAATCCTGAGCTTTAACGACCCTACGAAAGAAAGCTTTTGAAAACATTGTGGGAAAGGGAGAAAATGCTGGTAACCAGCATTTTCTCCTTTTCCCACAATTTTTTGTACCTTTTCAAAAAAAAAAAAAATGATGACGACGAATACGACGATAATAATAATAATAATAATAATAATGATGATTTATGCCACATTCAATGTGCCTCTGCAAATGTTTCCAAATCAGTACGCAAGTCTTGAATCTTGTCGTTAGGTAAAGAGTTAAGACTTGGAGTCGCTTTCACTCTGCTTCCGTCCAAGAAAGGCCACAGCTTATCTTACGAAACAACCGCGTGTTTTTTAACGGCTCTCAGAAAAAATGGCTGTTGATTACATTTTTGTAAGCATTATCTCCTTCTACGACAATGTTTTCTACCTTTTCAAAGACAAATCCAATCACTTTTAACCACACTCAATTTGTCGTCTGCTAAACGCTTTCAATTTGGACAAGTCTAAAATTTCATCGTCTGGTAAAGTGTGAATATTCAAAAATGTTTTAGGTTAATGTAAAGTTTATGGAGAGGGCCATTGAGATACTTTATGATTAAATTCAAATGTCTTGGTCAAAGGCGGTGTCAGTTTACATCTTGAATCATCGCTAGTGTTGTGAGCCATGCTCTGGCAAAAGGGGGTTAATTGCATTTCTGTGATGCATTATACCAACTGAGTCATCACGAAATTATGGATCCATAAAATCCATTTCGCATGGCAAACGACTGAATCATGAGGTACACAGGTCCTTTGGGACATGCAGGAAAAATAGCAATAGCAAACAGTTTCGACCCAGGTAAGCCTGCGCGGATTGGGTCGATACTTTTGCAAATGCATTAAGCCCCCTTTTCACAGACCATGGCTCTAATATTTTTGTCACTTTTACTTTTTTTTTTGAAATTTTACTACTTGAATCCTAATTACCTATTTCAAATTTCTTTATAACTCTTTCCCTTCCCACGGTGAGTTACATAGCTATTGCAGAAGGTATCGATCAAGATCAGACTGCACAGAATGTGTAGTCTGATCTTGGATCTACACTGTCTGCCACCTGATCTTAAAGTTTGATCAAATTTATCTTCAGAGGCAGTAGAAATCTACTTTTGGACTTGGAAAAATATGGGGCTTATTTAGTTAACCCTTTTAGCGCCTTGTGCGGAATCGAGAGCTTTTGCGGACGGCATAGATCTAGATCAGACTGCATTGTACGAGCAATCTAATCTTGAATCTACACCGTCCCCTTGTTTTGTAAAATCTATATAAGAAAAATCTTCCAGAGTTTCAATTGCATGAATTTTTAGCCACAAATTCGGTCGAGTTTAAATTGTTGGCGCTGAACTTTGAATGGCTTAGGCTGCTTAGAGCGACTCATGGACCTTTTGCGGACAGTGAAGATCAAGATCAGACTGCACAGAACCTACAGTCTGATCTGTGATCTACACATCCGATAAGGAGATATCTGTACCCCCAAAATACATTTGAAATGGCAAAATTTGGGTTTCTTCTATCGGCTTGAAAATTTCATTTTGCTTATTTAGCAGAATAAGGGTTAATAATGAAACCAACAAATATATTTAAAGAAAAAATTTAGACGGCGTAAATTTATCCGCCTGCAAATAGGCAGGCAGGGGCCCTTAGAATAAACATATCCACATTTTTGACCAATCGCAAATTTCTATTTATTCATTCGAAAATATTAATACCAAGAAGTAGATCAAAAGTCAGCGAATTCAGCTTCGTCGAAAAAGATTAAATTTATCTACTTGGCAGTGAAAGAGGTACTCGCATTCGTAAAAGCTGTCTGATTCGAGGGACAATTCATGTCAAAGGAAAATGGCTTTCACTCATTGCCTATTGCCTACATATTACGTCTAACCGTAGAAGATCGTTGAAATACATGTAACTGTAAAAGGCAATTTCTCTTTTTGCCACGACGTTTTTCACATGTATTCATGTACCAATCCTTACGTTATAATAATGTTTCATGTTCCAGAGAGTTACATATACACGGATATTTTCAAGGTTTGTCAGTTGCAAATTTGTTTTAAGTTTATAAAAATGAAAAAGAAACTAACGTGCCATTTACTTGCTGATATCTGTCCAGCGCTGGATTGATTTTCTTATAATAGAAATGGACCCAAAGCTATTGAAAATAACTCCAGCGCAGTGTCACAGAAGATAAGTATTTACTTGTTTGTATGATGCCTTAATTCCATACAAGAGAATATTATAACCCGCCATCTTCTAGTTTTCAAATGTGTTTCAAATGTAACGTCTACTTACCGACATCAATCCAGCACTAAAAAATAATACAAGTACACTTTATACCAAACTCCAAGTTATCAAAACGAGGTAAAAATACATTTTCGTATCACTGAATGTTAGTATTCATTAATCTGTTTACAACACTTTTTTAAATCCACAAAAGAACATATCAGTCAAAAGAATCCGGTATCGTCCAAAATCAATTATGAGCCGAAGTTCATTGCTCGGACACCGTATTTCAATAGATAACCAATTCCATTATTGACTTTTATTGCGAAGTTTAATTTCAAAACTCTCGCTTTTTTAAACAATATCTATAAACACATTCTTTAACGTTTAAAGGCTCCTTTTTAAAGCGTCTCTGTTTACAAACGATCGAATACTATCCAATGATCCATAACATGATTTTAACCCTTACAGTGCCATAGAAATGAAATGTAGATTTTCACTGAATAAAAAGTCTTTAACATTTAAAATAAATCCCAAGTTTTAACTACTAGTAGACTATAAGTAAATAAACCACTCTTACAAAAAAAAGATATCTTTTTATGTCAATATCTTTAGAAACCAAAACGATGGTACCAGAACACTTTTCGCAATTCCAAAACGATGTTGTTTTTCTTTTCAAGAACATCCGAATACACCAAACTTTAAAAATCTGACAAAGCAACCCATGCTATAGTCTGTCCGTTCACAATTCCATCTCAGGGCCACCATATTTTTTTTTCGAAATAAAGTCAATCCGTTCGATATAATCATCTCTAGTTCTTTCAGCGCAAAATATGTGGACCCGATTTCTTTCGACGGCTGTAAATACACTGTACTACAATCCACTGAAACTCGGACGGATTTTTGCCTTTGAGGCTAAACTGACAGTAAAGATACAAAAAATCAGACTGCATGTTCTGTGCAGTCTGATCTTGATCTATGCCGGGCGCTTGAAGCCCTTGTTTTCGCCTTTGGCTATGAAAGGCTTAAAAATAACTAAACATTCCACTCTAACTTTGTCAAACACTTGGAATATTATATCCAGGACAACTTTAAATGGCTTGGCGAACAGTGTAGATCCAATATTTAAAACGATGGATCCTGTCAGCTCAATATTTAGTGATATTTAGAGAGAAAAAAAACCAACAAGAAAAAATCCCATTCAACTGCGATATCTAAGTCTTTCTGTCCATTTCAGTTGCAGTTTTGTCGAGGAGTTCGCAGTTTAACGTAGGCGTAAATTTATTGTATTTTTGATCATGTAGGCTTGGGCCTTTTCTTTTGTTGTCAAAGTCTTTTGTCGATCAAACCTTCCTGGTTTAATGATTGTTTCAATAGAGAAGGAACAGAACCCATCCCCTGTCCTCGTGAGAGGTATATGTCTAAGGTGCTTAGCTAACTGCAGACAATTATGCAGCACTTAACCCCGCCAGCGCCATAGTTGAAAGCAGACGCTTTTGCGGATGGCATAGATCAAGATCAGACTGCACAAAACGTGCAGTCTGATCTTGGATCTATACCTTCCGCTTGTTTCGTCAAGCATAGTCGTCGAAAGAGGTTGAGTAGGTATAGTTAGGCACTGAAAGAGTTTAATGCTGCACATGTTGCTCTCAGTTCAATCAAGACAAGAAGTCGGATTACCGCATAATTGAGTCTTCCAGTGAACAGCATAGATCCAAGATCAGACTGCACATTCTTTGCAAGCCGATCTTAATCTATACCGTCCACAAACAGCCGTTGTCTCCGCTTATGGCACTGAAATCGTTAAATTGGCAGTGGTGTTATATCCCAAGGTAAGAAAATTACAATATAGTTCAGTAGACTATAGAGGCATTTTTTTCACATATTGAGATGGCTAAGCTCTCACAAAATAACTGCCTCGTCGAATCAGAAAGGCCGTGTTTTTACACTATTTTTCTAAAACTGAAAATAATAATAATGATAATAAATAAATAAATAAATAAATAAATAAGATGAGAATTGATACTGAATACTATTCTCCATGCAAATAAAAAACATGAGAAAGTTCCTTTCAAGAAAACAGGAATCGATCTTTCGCTGTAATAATAGGCGGCTTTGACAATTACCGCAGAAAGTTAATTGTCGATTTTTATGTTCGTTTGAAATGAACTTTTCCTACCGGTACTTTAATTTAGCAATCTTTGTAACC
Source organism: Tridacna gigas (assembly GCA_945859785.2). Classification (NCBI taxonomy): domain Eukaryota; kingdom Metazoa; phylum Mollusca; class Bivalvia; order Cardiida; family Cardiidae; genus Tridacna; species Tridacna gigas. The sequence continues at coordinate 39,340,443 of OX244029.2, forward strand.
CTTTTAATTCTGGACATCCTGGACACGGATCTAGGTTGTGTGACAAACAATGTAGATCACAGACCGAGCAGGCTGATCTGTAATCTACCTAGTCCAATGTCTTGTGAGATATTTTGGCCGAAGCTCTTAGGTTGTACGGATTTTCAACTGTAAAGAATAGGTTTGCACTCAATGCTATCATCACATAAAAGAAATGGAGGAGAGAGAGAGAGAGAGCACGACTCCATTTCAGTTTTTTATACACCAGAAAGGTCGCATACATCATCCTTATCAATTAAAGATAACTGTGAATATACAACTTAACAAATTTAATAAACACCTCATCATTTCATAAGTATTAATGACACGCCACTTAAAAATAGGACACAAATATGTCACCAATAATTTAAAGCGCTGGAATTAACTGGTATTTTATGCCACTTCCAACCGGGTTTCAGTCATATCATGGCTACAGCTCCATTACTTATGCCACTCATTCGCTTCACGGGCACTAGGCTTTGGCTTTGAATTGCATTCGCTAAGGACACTGCCACGTGTCCAGCGCATCTTGCGCGGATCAGACAGTTAATTAATGATCATAGGATCTCGTCATGAACAACAAAGCTGCAGAGAAAAATTCATGCGCCAAAAGGTCTCTTAACACCTGACAGAACATCGGTAACACATGTGCACTGTTTATTTGCCGGAAGGTTGCAAGGTCAAGTCCCTGCTCGACCAACACTTTTTCCAAGATCTTGTTTTTAGTCATTACAACACGATTCATTCCGTAAACTTTATTTCACTTTTAATAACTATTTATTACTAAGGGAACACGGCTAGTTTTGTCGGAGAAAATAAAGAAAAATATAGAGCAAAAATGCCTCAGTAAAGTAATACAAGGGATGCCTGGACAAATTGACTGATCAATTCCATATTAAAAGTTTTGTTGAAAACGTTGTACAATACAAAAAATGTTATCCCCTTAAAGCCTGCCGCGTTTTCTGATCGATAGATACCAATAATACGGTTCAGTAGCAGTGTACAGTTTATCGCCGTGCACCCTCAAGTAACATCATTTAACCTCTTCAAATTCTTTCACTGTTCAAAATTGATACCGGATTAAACCCTTTGGAATGCAAAGGAAAGGAAAGGAAACAAATAAATGCTTTTGTGGGCAGTGTAGATCAAGATCAGACTGGACAGAACGTGCAGTCTGATCTTTGATCTGCACAGCCCGATACTTTGTGAATGATCCTTAACCAAATCAGCCTGGAATTTTTAATGTCTCGGTCTTCTAATAAATGGGGAAAAATAATATCCATTTCATTTATCTACAATCAAAGGGTTGGCCCGTTCGCTTGTATATAATGTTTGGTCTTCTCCATGAGAGAAATCTTTTAACTCTTTACCAAACATAAAATTTTAGACTAGTCCAAATTGAAAACATTTGCAGACGACAAATTAAATGTCACTTAAAAATTGAAATTTGCTAGGGGACGGGTAGAAAGCATTGTGGGAAAAGGAGGAAATGCTGGTTACCAGCATTTTATCCTTATCCCACAATGTTTTCAAAAGGCTTCCTTGTTGGGGTCGTTAAAAGTCGGGATTGTGTGGTTAAGAGTTAAACCCTTTCGCATATTTGGGATCAGACGATGTTTTCCTTAACTCTTTACCAAACGACAAAATTTCAGACTGGTCCAAATTCAAAGCATTTGCAGGCGACAAATTAAGCATGGCTCAAATGATTGGATTTCTTTCTGAAAGATTAGAAAACGTTGTGGGAAAAGGAGAAAATGCTGGTTACCAGCATTTTCTCCTTTTCCCACAGTGTTTTCAAAAGGCTTCTTCCTCAGGGTCGTTAAAACTCGGGATTGTGTGGTAATGGGCTTTAAAGGAGAATGTGAAAGGCCAGACGGCAGCGCACGTGCAGCCAGAGACCGTATTCACCATCCACTCTAAATAGCACTCTTAGTCTATATCTAGATTTAGAAAGTAACACATATCCTTATTGGCTAAACCATTTGTGCCAGCCAATAAGAAATTGCGTTATTTTTAAAATCTATATAACACTTGAGAATTAGAACAGAGCAGAACAGAAAATTGTTTCTTTGACGAAACTTCTTCAAAGTTTATAGTCATATCACATTTATGCATTTTAACCCTTCAGCTGCTAAGCGCGACTTACTGACCTTTAGCGGACAGTGTAGATCAAGATCAGACTGCACAGAACGTGCCGTCTGATCTTTGATCTACACTGTCCGATACGATGCTTTCTATCCGGTGAAATCAACTTTGAAATCGCAATATTTGTTTTTTTATTATGGCGTAGAAATTTTCGTTTCATTTATTTAGCAGCTTAAGGGTTAAATCATGTATTTGACTTAAAATGCCACGAAGAATGGTTGGTGAGTAGGGGCCCAGGGTGCGTATTCACCAGCCATTCTTAAGAACATTCTCAGTCTTATTCTCTAAGATTCTCTAAATTTGAAAATAACACAACTTCTGATTGGCTAAACCAAATGGTTTAGCCAATCAGAAGTTTTGTTACTTTTAACTTTAGAAAACTCTGGAGTGCAAGACTAAGAACATTCATTAAGAATGGTTGGTGAATACGGGCCTACAGGTCTTCCTCAAAGACTGCTGGTTGTTCATAAGGGCTTTCAAATATTGCCTAAACATGCCGATATTCAGAGACGCTGTTCAATTCCTTATCAAAGACCTTAAACGGCGTGCAACACACGAAAAGGGGCCTTCGGACATATGCGTAAAAGTGTGTCGTCCCAGATCAGCCTGTGCAACCTGTGACTAATCCGAGACGACACTTCCCGTTTTTGTGCGATTTTCTGTTTCACGAAAGTCTACTGTACGACAAAATCTTATGTAGTCGTAAAGTGCCGTCTCGGATTAGCCTGCGCGAACTGCGCAGGCTAATCCGAGACGACACTTTACGCAAATGTCAGAAGGTCTCATTTTGCATCATGCGGGCCATATCATGTATCAGAACTTTGAACCTTATCAACTGTTTACCACATGGCAGTATTTTGGACTTGTCTATATTCAAAGTTTTTGCAGACGACATGTTTAATGTAGCTGAAATGATAAAAGATGTTTTTGAAACGGATGAAAACATTGTGGAAAAAGAGAGAACATGTTGATTACCAGCATGGTCTTCTTTTCCCACAATGTTTTCAAAAGGCTTCTACCTCACGGGATTGAGCTGTAAACAGACTGATATGAATAAATGCAAATTTACAATTTTAATCAAGACATTGAAAACAATCTCAGAACAATGAAACAAAAACTTAAAAGTCACGGAGCATAAATACGACATATACTTGAATATTCATACATCTGCAAAATAATCATTATTAATACTGCTTGCAAATGACAAAATTTGTTCCTTTTTTTTTCTCAGACATTTTGCACGTGAACGATCAATTCAAACATCTAATTCATAGATTCTGTTCTCAAACAAGACCGGCGTCCCTTGCCATTTTATAGAAAGCACTGTTTGTGTCCTGTAGAAGTTTGCTCGGTTCATCTATTTCCGTTATCATTCCTTCAGAAAGTACCATAACCCTGTAATTAGCAAAAGAAAATGAGCCATGCTCTTTCTCTTTGAAAAGTAGGGGGGGGGGGGGTTTAATGCATCTGCAAAAAAGTATCAATCCAGGTCAGCCTGTACAGTCCGCGCAGGCTGACCTGGGTCGAAACTTTTTGCTCTTGGTAAATTTTCTGCATGTCCAAGGACAGTCTACCTCACGATTCAGTCGGTTGTTAGACAACATGGATCTATTACTATGTAATGACTTGCTTGGTATCATGCATCACGGACCGTGGCCAAAATGTAAGTTACTGAAAAAAAAGTGTCCTACATACATGCCAATTTTCTGTCTGAAACAATAATATAGACTGTAGGGAGTATCTATCTGATGGTCCATATATATACATAGTAAAATTAGTGTTGCACCCCCTGTGTTTTTAACGTGTTTAATTTTCTGGCGTGAATGATATGAAATGGGTTGGAAATTAGAATCTGGCTGCTGTATACAAGAACAAACAAGTCTGTTGTCTCTGAAATGGAATGAACTGAGGTATCCCTTAACCTCATGGCATCAGCTACTGATCGAGCTGTTTCAACCTCTCGTGAGAGGTGTGAGACAAAGACTGCAAGCTGTTTTGCATGCCCCGGGCGGAAGTACGCAATATTGCCTGATTCTGTGTGTCCATTCTCTGCAGGTCACTTTCAACCTGTCGTAAGTTTTGTTTCGACATTAAATTCCCTGTTTTAACCAAACTTAAACGCTTCTCGTTTTTCTTAAATTTGAAAGCAACATCTAGGCAAAAGATTCCCACTTACCATGAGGTCAAGGGATACCTCAGTTCAGTTCATTTTATGGGCAAAAGACGTGTCTGTTGGTGTATGCAGCAGCCGAATTCTAATTTCGACCCAATTTTATCTCATTCACGTCAGAAAATCAAACCCGGTAAAAACCACAGGGGGGTGTAACACTAATTTTACTATGTATATAAACACAAATAAAAAAGATCTTCAAAGAAAAACGCGTAAGAGGCACTGGAATATGAATATTGAAACGCTTTTCTGGTTCAGTACGAGGAGAAATAATGAAAAGTAACCTCGCCGGCAAGTGTCTCTTTTTCTCCATTGATTTGCGTATTGTTGAAAATATGAAGCTATTATTAAGATATGAGCAGTGCTCTGTGAAAAGGGGCGTTTAATGCATCTGTAAAAAGTATCGATCCAGGTCACCTTGCGCAGTCTGCACAGGCTGACCTGGTCGAAACTTCTTGCTTTTGGTCAATTTTCTGCATGTCCTAGGACCAATCTAGTTGCTTTTTATACAAAAATGAATGTTTTGAGACCATAATTATGTGATAACCTGCTTAGTATAATGGATCACGGAGAGGCTATAACTCCCTTTTGCCAGAGCGTGGATCAAATATGTTTTTCTTGATTAGATGATAATCCAACGAATCGTGGTAAACTGGAACCGGTTGCGGCTATATATGGAGTATACTGTGCAATAATGGGCTATTCGGTAACGCATGGAAAAATATTAAATAACCAAATCTATGTAGTTCGAGAAAAGGATTATTCCCTGTCATATCTATTTGATAAAGTGTGTATAAGCACCGCGGTGTATCAATTAACGGGAGCAACTCTTGTATATTTGTCTTATGAGCCCGCAAATAGGCCGCGGGGGCCCGCAGATTAAACACTTAAGCATCTCAGGATCTTGCCTAATATTATACTTTTCATCAATATATTTGAGTCATGCTCTGGCAAAAGGAAGCTTAATGCATCTCCGTGATGTATTATACCAAGCAAGTCGTAATATAATTGTGAATCCATAAAGTCCATTTTGTCCAATAACTGACTGATTCATGAGATAAACTGGTCTTTGGACATGCAGAAAATTGACCGAAAGCAAAAAGTTTCGGCCCAGGTCAGCCTGCGTGGACGATACTATTTTTTTTTTTTTTTTTTTTTTTTTTTTTTTTTTTTTTTAATGCATTAAGCCCCCTTTTCACAGACCATGACTCAATTAAAAACTCACCTGTCATAGTCTAATATAGTGTTAAGTCTATGAGCTATAGTTAGAATGGTACAATCGGCAAACTCTGTTCTGATCGTGTTCTGTATTAAATCATCTGTTTCTAGATCTACAGCCGCTGTAGCCTCGTCCAGAATGAGAACTCGTGTTTTGTGTAACAACGTACGTGCCAGACACACTAGCTGTCGTTGACCCATACTGAAACATAGAAAACAATTTGGTGTAAGCCTGAGAACTCGTGTTTTGAGTAACAACGTACGTGCCAGACACACCAACTGTAGTTGACCCATACGGAAATATAAAAAAACAATTTGATGTAAGCCTGAGAACTCGTGCTTTGTGTAACAAAGTACGTGCCAGACACACTAATTGTCTTTGACCCATACTGAATTTGAAACAGAGAAAACAGTATGGTGTAAGCCTGCGAACTCGTGTTTTGTGTAACATGGTACGTGCCAGACACTCTAACTGTAGTTGACTCAGAATGAAACATAGAACACAGTTTGGTGTAAGCCTGAGAACTCGTGTTTTGTGTAACAAGGTACGTGCCAGACACTCTAACTGTCGTTGACGCAGACTGAAACTTAGAATACAGTTTGGTTTTGAGCTACAAGGTAGGTTTGTTTCTGGCCGATTCTGCAACACAGATTACAGTTTATTGTAAGGCTGAGAATCTGTGACTTGTGTAACAAGGTACGCCTGTCAACATACCAAACTATACATTTAAATGTAAGCATACAACCACCACTGTTATATAACAAGGCTCGCCCCTAACATACAAAATTTCTTAGACTCAGAATGAAATACAGCATGCACTGTAAGACTAAAGACCCGTATTTTGCAAGGTAAATATCAGACACCGTAACTATCTTTGATCCATTCTGAATCTCAGAATATAGTCGAGTGTAAGTTTGAGTGCTCATGTTTTATGCAACACGGCACACACTGAAACTCACCATATAGATTAGTGATAGCCTGATGACTCGTGCACTTATTTCATAGCAATTTTCCGAGCAACATAAAACACATTTCCACTGCTAAATGTCCCTTGATGCGAACAGCTCAAGAAACCAACCGTCTGCAACTGGCGATATCGGCTGGCAAGACCAATAAATCTAGGCAGCATATTCAGGTATCCCGCATTTCTTGAAACAGAATGCTTGAACCCTTAACTGGTTATCAACATCAAAATATCAACATCACCTAAACACTTCGAATACATACATATAGGGGAAGTATGGATGTGGCCTGTTTCAAACATTTTTCCAAGCAAAAAATGTTTCCTATACTATCGACCTGCAGTGGCCATTATAAGCACATTCCAGAGATATACGGAATGTCAACGTAGCTTTTTCACTGGCGAGAAACATATATAGGATCTGACATGAGTTGGCATTTGGGATTTTTTTTTTTCAATAAACGAGTCTAGAGAAAAAAAATGTTCCTAAGCGAGCATTAATTACATTTTTTGTCAACGAGTTTGATCAAATATTACCTCCAAAGCCAACTCATGTCAGATTCTCTTTATCACATAACTGTATCTCAAGAAGTAAAGCACATGAACACATAGACCTTCATTTACATTTGCAATGAAATTTACATGAAACCTATTCGCTTCTTTGACAGTTGTGTACATCACGGTCGAGAAATAGTTCCAAAGAAACTTGCATATAGTGATTTTGTTTGGAATCTAAAGATGAACAAAAAAATGTAGCTTTTCACTATCATCCATTTTGACAGTTAATTCTACAGAAATCTAGATCAGTAACGTTTTAGAAATGAGGCGTATGAGTACAGAACTTTGACCAAATACAGCACTAATTGCTTGTCTCAGACGTGTGTGAGATAAGAAAACTGTAATGGCTTCATTACACTAAAAATAAGGGTAGTTACGTGATAAAAATAAATCTATAGTAATTGTAGGAAACATTAGCCTTTGACCTTCTAAGTAAGTGAAATGAAACTTTCAAGCCGACAGTAAAAAGCATTTTTTTTTTATCCCAAAGGTACTATTGGGAAAAATATCTCCATAATCGAACAGTCTTGAACCAAGATCAGACTACACGTTCTGTGCAGTCTGATGTGATCTACACTGTCCGCAAAAGGTCCTTGGAGTCGCACCTAGCAGCCTATGAGTACAGAACTTTGACCAAATACAGCACTAATTGCTTGTCTCAGACGTGTGTGAGATAAGAAAACTGTAATGGCTTCATTACACTAAAAATAAGGGTAGTTACGTGATAAAAATAAATCTATAGTAATTGTAGGAAACATTAGCCTTTGACCTTCTAAGTAAGTGAAATGAAACTTTCAAGCCGACAGTAAAAAGCATTTTTTTTTTATCCCAAAGGTACTATTGGGAAAAATATCTCCATAATCGAACAGTCTTGAACCAAGATCAGACTACACGTTCTGTGCAGTCTGATGTGATCTACACTGTCCGCAAAAGGTCCTTGGAGTCGCACCTAGCAGCCTCAGAGTTAAGTTAATTATCTACCTCAGATTGCCTCCTCCCTCGCCGCACTCATACTCTAGTTGACCGGCCATATTCTGTACAGCGGTCTTTAAATGGGCACACTCCAGAGCTTTCCAGATCGCTGTCTCGTCAAACCGTCCAAATGGGTCCAGGTTTTCCCTCAAACTTCCGGAGAACAGAACTGGGTCCTGATTCAAAATGTTACAGATTCATTTGTTAACTATTTACTAAACAGTCTCGTATCTTAACGACCCTTCAGGAGAATGTCTTTGAAAGCGTTGTGAGAAAAGGAGAAAATGCTGGTAACCAGCATTTTCTCCTTTTCCCACAATGCTTTTTTTTAACCATTTAACAAACAAATCTCATAATATGAGCCACATTTACTTTTGTCGTCTGCTACCGCCATCAGTTTGGACAATGACGATTTTGTCATTTATTACAGCCCAATAAAAATCCGGCAAAATTTAGCCAAACTTTACCACCAACTCTAACCGGTATTGGCACACATACCATTTTTAACCGTCTCTGATAAATTAAACGAATGTAACAAGCAATTGCTCATTTTGCCAGAATGATTACGTTATTTTTTTTTATTTTGAGCTTTGTCCTGGGAAAAGAGGGTTCTGTGCATCTCCGGAATGCATAACACCAAGCAAATAATCACATAATTATGGATCCATAAAATCCATTTTGTCAAACAACCGACGGAATCATGAGGTAGACTGGTCCTTTCACAGAAGACAGATCAACAGAGAAAAAGTTTCGACCCAGATAAGCCTGCGCTGACTGCGCAGGCTGCCCTGAGTCGATACTTTTCGCAAATGCATTCAACCCACTTTTGCCACAACATGGCTAACTTACTGCAAACCAGAAAATACCAATTTTCATTCTAACTTTAACCCCAACTCTGATTTGCATTAGATTATTTACAACTGCTTTTATCGTGTCTATGAAGATATAAAAAAGATTGTCGCAAGCTATTACTAATTTTCCCAGAATATTATGAAAAAAAAAAATCAGCTACTCGGGTGTAGAAGTCGTATATATTTATAGCAAGAAATGAAGCCAAACCAAACCTGTGGCAGAATAGTGAGTTTATTTCTAACATCGTGTAGACCCAGATGGGCAATATTTTCACCGTCAATCAGTATACAACCACCGGCAGATTCTATCAAACGAAACAAGGACAGCGTCATTGAAGATTTACCAGCTCCCGTGCGACCAACGATGCCAATCTGTAGATAGAAAGTACATTGTATTTGTCTTAATGAGGTTTTGTGTAACTTACAACAGTAGTCTAGGTGTATCTCGGAGAAAGCTCATTTCTCCATGACATCGCAGAGGACAACGGGGGTCTCTTAACCCTTTCGCAAACATCAGATTTTGGACCGGTCCAAATTGAAAGAGTTTGCAGATGACAATTTCAAATTTGATGAAAATGGCAGAAAGTTCTCAAAAAGGGTAGAAAACACTGTGGGAAAAGGAGAAATTGCTCGTTACGAGCAATTTCTCCTTTTCCCACTGTGTTTTCAAAAGACGTGTACTGCAGACACGTTAAAAAACCAGGGCTTGTTTGGGAAAGGGTTAACGCTGAAATAGGTGAAACTCGGATGTTTTAAATAATGAAATCGATATTCATATTTGAGCCTTGCTATGGCAAAAGGGGGTTTAATGCTTCTGTGTGGTGGATTATACCAATCAAGTCATCGTATAACAATGGATCCATAAAATCCATTTAGTCCAACAACCGACTGAATCCTGCAGTAGAATGGTTCTTGGACATGCAGAAAATTTACCAAAAGCAAACAGTTTCGATCCAGGTCAGTCTGCGCGGACGGTAAAGGCTGACCTGGGTCGATACTTTTTGCAGATGCGTTAACACTTAGACTGCTAAGCGCGATTCAGTGACCTTTTGCTGACCGTGTAGATCAAGACCAGACTGCGCAGAACGTGCAGTATGATCTTGGGTCTAAACTGTCCGATTGGGAGGTATTTCCCCCCAAAAAAAATATCTCTGGAATACCAAAAATTGAGTGTTTACTATCGGCTTAAAAGTTTCATTTCACTTATTTAGCAGGTTAAGGGTTAAACCCCCTTTTCACAAAGCATAGCTCATATATTAAGGGTCCCCAAAAGAGCCCTTTTCTTACCTTCTCTCCCGAAGCAAAGTGACAACTTATGCCCTTCAACACCAGGTCTAGCCCCTCTCTGTAACGGGTACTATACTGTCGAAACTCAACCGTCCCTGAACTTGGCCAGTTGTCACGTGGTCGTCGGGTGGGTAAAAACCAGGGTGCCTAAATAATCAGGGTTCATTTCACAGTAACCATCATGGTTCTCAAGCCTAATTCTAGATTAAAGGCCCAGCCATGTAATTCGTTAACTCTTTACCAAACGACAAAACTTTAGAATGGTCCAAATTGAAATCAGTTGCAAAAGACAAAATAATTGCCTGTGAAAAATTGAAATTTGTTTTTGGGAAGGGTAGAAAACATTGCGGGAAAAGGAGAAAATGCTGGTTATCAGCATTTTCTCCTTTTCCCTCAATGTTTCAAGAGGCTTCTTTCTGAGGGTCGTTAAAGTCGGGATTATGTGGTAAAGGGTTAAGGCATTATGTCTCAGCCAATCAGAAGATTAGTCTTGAAATATAGTTTCAGATGTGAATAATTGGTGAAAGTCGGTGCGAGGCCTCACATTAGTTAGCCCGGCCGGGTAGTCGAGTGGTTACCTGACTCGTATCTGACTCGTAACCTGGTGGCTGCGGATTCGAAATCATGTTGCGGCAAACTTTATTTCAATTTTTTTCGCCCCTCTGATACATGTGAGAAAGTAGTCAATGGCTTGGGAAGAAAGATGTGTCAGCACTGTTGAGAGAAAGCCAGGAAATACACGCGTAGGTGCGCTGGCCGCCGTGATATGACCTAAGCAGTTAAAACGGCGTTAAACTCCAATATAAACGAAAGGGTTTCTCAGTTCGGATACTGGCTTGGCCAAGGGTCAATCTGAGAACTGGCATCAGTTACAGTGACAAACTTAATTGATCGGTCACCACCAACACAGAAATGACTTTGTCCTCGTGTAAGGAAGGAGCCAGTGGTTGTTGACAGTTGTTTATATCCAGTGCGGATAAAGAAATACTTGACGACATTTGTGCACTTGATGTCACTGCATAACGAAAACAATGTTTGAAAATGGCGTTTTTACATATAAATTATTGTAAACGGGTTGCGTCAACGGAACATTCTAACATGACACACGTTCATTCATCTATCTCATGGCTTGATTCGGCCAATAATACTGTCGTTGATGGCATGACCCGGACCAGCACTTATGTAATTCGGAAATTTCTAGTAAATCTTTGTTTATGTTGGAATCCAGCATTTGGTAAAGAACGTTGTGCGTAGCATTGATACAGATACTCCAGCTATGCATGACAAGGTGCACTGGTCGCAATGATATAATTGAAATACTGTTGAAAATGGCGTTAAATACCAAAGAAACCAACAGTTAAGGGAATGTTAGTAAAGAAATGGCAAACCTCGGGCTGTAATTCGGTATATTCTTTCACTCTCTCTGCCGATACGATATTCATTTCCATGTCGCTTATAGCTTGTATCACCAAATTAAGACTTATAGTTATCTACAAAAAAAAAGTAATAAAAACTGTTATTTCATTCTCTTCGGTAGTTTATCGGGAAATAAAGGTGGATTATGGTTTGATAATTTCACCAGTGAATTTACTGATCGATAATCTCACTGGTATGGAAATACGGAGAGGTCCCTGTACTTCGGAAGTCCAAACAAAAAAGGGGTTGGAAGCATGAAATAAATAGAATAATTTTTTTTCTTTTCGGTGGAGGATCGGAATTTATTTCATCTCGTGAACATCTTACGGTAATATTTTCACTCGTGACTGCGCTACTCGTAAAAATATTACCGATAATGTTCACTTGATGCAATAAATTTCGATATTTCACCGAAAACAAAATATAAACATCTCTTTAACTTATGACAAGTGCAGACTAGCCTATACCATTTTGTTGTGACATATTCTAGCCGTAAACAGGCTTCCGAAAATGTTCATTCCGATTCAACGCAATAGTCAGCGACAATACGTATACCATGGTCTGCTCTTACAGTTACTATTATCCAGCAAGGGCATTGTAGGATTCCATTACGATAAATCCAGGAAACTCAAGAAATTCGCCAAGTTCAATGTGTATGGATTGTCGAAAAATCTCTCAAAAATTCAACTGTTTATAGAATTAATGCAAACAAGACGTAAATAAATTCTTTCATTTGAATTTCGAAGGAAATGATGAATTTCGAGGCGGGGGTCGGGCAGTACAGAAGTAGTTGTCGCTTTATTTAAAAAAAAGAACATTTCTAAATTATTTCTACCGCTCCAATTCAAAGTTACAAGGCTCTAAAACTAAATGGATGAAACTTTCTGTCTCAGGTAAGTATAGAATTAAAATTGCATGTTTGGTGAATACGACCCTATAATGACCAAAGAATAGTCAATCTATCAATCAACCGTTGAATCAACCATCAAGTATTCACCAACCATTCTTAAAAACATTCTTAAACTAAGATTCAAGAATTTTCTAAATTTTGAAAGTAACAAAATTTATGATTGGTTAAAGCTCATGGTTTAGCCAATCAAAAATTGCGTCACTTTCTGAATCTAAAATTAGACTTAAAATGAAATAAAGAGTGGTTTGTGAATATGGGGCCAAGTCTCACCTGTAAGGCATACGTGATGGAGAGACCGACTTCGGCACCATTTAGACCCGTTGATAGCAACGCAAATATTGAAGCAGCAAGGATCAGTATGTTACCAAGGAACTCCAATCTGACACCGATCCATCTGCAGTAAATAGAGCAAAAGAAAAGAAATGTGCCATGCTTTGTGAAAAAAGGGGGGTTAACTCTTTACCAAACAACAAAATATTTGGACTGGTCCAAATTCAAAACATTTGCAGATAACAAATCTAGTGTGTCTCAAAATTGAAATTTGTTATTGGAATGATAGAAAACACTGTGGGAAAAGGAGAAAATCCTGGTTACCAGCATTTTCTCCTTTTCCCACAATGTTTTCAAAGGCTTTCTTCTTTAGGGCCCGCCCGCGTAGCTCAGTGGATTGCGCATCTGACTTGTGACCTGGTGGTTAAGAGTTCGATACCAGATTAAGGCCAACTTTCTCTCCGGCGATTTTTCGCCTCTCACTTCTGATGCATGTGAGAAAAGTAGTCAGTGGCTTTGGAAAGAAAGTTGTGTCAGTACTGATGTGAGTAAAGCCAGGAAACACAGGGGTGCGTCACTGAACGCCATAATATGACCTGAGCTGTTAAAATGGCATAAAACTCCAATACAAACCAAACCAAACCAAACCAATCTTCTTCAGGGTCGTTAAAACTCGGAATTGTGTGGTAAAGGGTTAAAGCATCTTCAACAACTATCGACCCAGGTCAGCCTGCACAGTCCGCACATGCTGACCTGTGTTGACGCTTTCTGTTTTTAGGTAAATTTTCTGCATGTCCAAGGAGCTTTCTACCTCATGATTCACACGGTTGTTATACCAAATAGATTTCACGGATCCATAATCATGCAATGACTTGCACGGTATAACGCATCACGGAGATGTATTAAAACCATCTTTTTCCAGAGTATGGCTGAAATATTCTGGCGTAACGTTTGAAACTTGCAGCTCACGACTTTCATAACGTCCACGTAAACAACGGATAACGAATATAAATTAAAGCACAATACATAATCATTTATTAAACTGATCAATCTTTTACCACATAATGCAGTTTTAACGACCCCGATAAAGAGAAAATGGCTTTTAAAAAAAATTGTGGGAAAAGGAGGAGTGGTTTGTAACCAGCATTTTCTCCTTCCCCCCCCCTCCCCCCCAATGTTTTTTTGAGAACAAAATACCATCATTTGATTTGAGGACAAATACATCATTTGAAAAATAAATAAATTGTCGTCTGTAAATTCCTTCGATACGGACGAGTCAAAAATTTTGATGTGTGCTAAACGTTAAAGGGAGATAACTCATTTTCCCCATTTCTTTCGTGGGAAGAGCCCTGCAGGGCAAAAAAAAAAAAGAATTTTGGGAAGGGAGGGGAATGGGGTACATGTGGTAATGTGGCATGTTTATTTAGAACTAATGAAGAAAATGCTAGAAATATGCCGTGATGTTACTATAACTTGCATCTATAATGAAAAACAATCAACTAAAGGCTGATTAAAAATGCAAAGATAGAAAGGGTAGAAAAGAGTGACGAACCTAGAGGCCGAGTTAGCAGCAAAGAAGAACTTGACGTTTTTATCGACACGCCCCTCCGAGTCCTTGATGAACCTCTGCGTACATCTGTAGGCTCTGATTACACTAGCACCTGTGATCGTCTCGCTAAAATGGTTATATATCGGTGAACGCAACACGGACTCGAGGCGCTTTACTTGTCGGGCAGTTGGTAGAAAAAATTTCTGTGAAATGTATGAATTTACCCTTTACCAAACGACAAAATTTTCGACTTGTCGAAATTGAAAGCTGTTGCAGATGACAAATAAATTAAATTGTGGAATTTTGTTCTGAAACGCTAGAAAACATTGTGGGAAAAGGAGAAAATGCTGGTTACCAGCATTTTCGCCTTTTCCCACAATGTTTTCAAAAGGCTTTCTTTCTCAAGGTCCTTAAAATTCGGGATCGTGTGGTAATGAGTTCAAAAGCTATTTTGGTATTCTAGTTTTCCTCCTAAAATACTGAAGCCATTCATACTTCTTCTATCCGCTATGTGTGTCGTATTTAACGCCCTCTTCCACAGTAGGCCCTGCTTCAGATATGGCGTGCAACACACGAAAATGGACCTTCGGACATATGCGTAAATGTGTGTCGTCCAAGATCAGCCTGTGCAGTCTGTGACTAATCCGAGACGACACTTCCCGTTTTTGTGCGATTTTCTGTTTTCACGAAAGTCTACTGTATGAAAAAATCTTATGTAGTCGTAAAGTGCCGTCACTTTACGCAAATATTCGAAGGTCTCATTTCGTATGTTGCGGGCCATATATCATGTTGGCCAGCGCACACGTCCATGACTTCCTGGGGTGTCTATAACCAGTGTTACGCACATAACATTTTGCTGCACTGGCTTCTTTCCCTCACGAAAAATAGCCTATTGCAAATGCTTCTATCAATGCTTGGAAATAGTTTTGACTGAGCTGTGATTCAAACAAATAACCACTGGGCTACAAACTCTGGGAGGTACCATTAGGCTACTTAGGCCGAGTGCCCCTGATGCCATAGGTTTTGTGTGGCTGTATTGAGGTAGGGCTTTAGTTCCTACAGTCTTCGAGTTACATAAATGATATGCACGGTCAGTCTTTATGGACCGCCCGCAACCCCTCTATATTTAGATCAAGCTTTGATATGCTTTTGAAAAATACAGGCTTTTCAGCCTAGTGTTTAAGTTACGGGATGTGGCGCGAAGGGAGTCATTTATTTTAAAAGAATTCTTTCAAATCTTCCCCTAAACACTAGCTGTAATTGTATATTATAAATGAGCCATGCTCTAGCAAAAAGGGGCTTAATGCATCTACGAAAAGTATCGACCCAGGTCAGCCTGCGCAGTCCGCGCAGGTTGACCTGGGACAAAACTTTTCGTTATTGGTCAATTTTCTGTATGTTTAAGGACAAGTCTACCTCATGATTCAGTCGGTTGTTAGACTCTATGGATTTCATGAATCCATAGCTATGCGATGACTTGCTTGGTAAAATACATCACGGAGATGCATTAAGCCTCCTTTTGCCGGAGCATGGCTCAAATGTGTGTTTACCAGCATCATGATATAGACCACCATAGTCGGCACAATGACAATCATAAACGGCGGCGTGTTTATGGATACCACAACCAGGGTAGCAATGGTGGCGAATATTTGGATGTTCCATAACCGGAAGTTCAAGGGTAGTCGATCGTCCATGACATCAATGTCGCTTGAAAATCTATAACGTGGAATTCTGCTTTGTGATTCATTACACGAATTTTGAACAATGAGGAAAATTCTTTTTTCTCGCATGTTTATTACACTGTATTTCTTTTAAAATAAAGATAGGCCCATATATATCAAGACTTGTATTCTACACTTGAAACCATCTAATGCTCTGTTTGCCTCGTAGGTTTTGTGTCCATGTTAATCATTCAGTCTACGCACATATCTTTATTATTTCACCAATCTACAGAGACAACTTTTTAGTTTCGGACACAAGAAGTAAACTACAAATTGCTAGAAGTAAGAATCGATCGAGTTGATGTAACATGCGAAATATTGCAGATTGCTTTTAAACAGATACTATTTTTTTGATAATGATCGTGTGACAGAATGTTACTCAAATAAAATGTACTTTTCATATAATACCATCATGATTTATCAGGGTAACAAACCTGTTCATGATACGCCCTATTGGAGTCGTGTCAAAGAAGGACATCGGAGATCGAAGAACACACTGCAACATTTCCTTATGTAAAAGTCCCGAGGCACGCACCATTCGTGTAAAAGCTAATAATCCAAATCCAAGAATGGCCGCCCCTGCATGAAAAATAAGATAATCCCTTTCGGCACCATTTCTTTAGTGTGTAGATCAAGAACAGACAGCTTTGTCAGCCTAGATGGGACATGCGAGAAAGGAGAAATCATCTCGTTGCCACGAGATATTTTTGAGCTTGTCCCTACAACGATGGCGTAGACCAGGCACAACCAATAGCACTTGTGTTATTGACAGATGGTATCCACATCACAAACCTGACATTCTTACCCTTCAGTCGAAGTACAGTAATTGATTAACGTACGTACTTCGAAACTCTCGTATATTGCATAGTGACACTGACCTCTGGTATCTGTGGCTGGAATCCAATAGGAGGCTTCCAAGTACCATCGTCATCATTATCATCGTCATCATCTATTGATCAATCATCTATGACGTGATCACTATCTTATTATAGGTCACTTCTGATCATTTGACCCCAAAAGAATGGACGAAGAATTAATCACACTTCCTCACAGAAGGAAGATAAATAAATGTGTTTCCTTATTTCTTTGTATATTCATGGTTCAAAATTAATTATGAAAGTTCTGTGGAAAACGGATGATATCGCAATTTAAGGGAGTGCCACATATCCGTGTTTTATAATAACTATGATAGCTCTAAAAAAACGCTTACAACCACATAATATTACCTTTTTGTACTCCGATATATCTCATTAGGAAGTAATTGTACTTTTATTCCTCCGCTTATTCATTCGGTCATAATTAACTACAGGAGGTATAAGAAAGAGGGATACTATCGTGTTATAACTGTATGGCACATATCCTTGTGTCATGATATTGACACAGGGTCTAAGACAAACGTATAACGCCTCGTAATATTCATTACCTTGTATAACTCCGATAACAGTATACCACACAAGATAGTATATAAATTTGTTCTCATATTCCTCAGTATATGCCTGTGATACGTTCTTCAACAGTTCGTCCTCGGTCCAGTAGGTGAGCCAGTAATTAGAGAAAACATTTAAACTCTGGAAGCCAATCATAAACAGCGCAACAACCGGCAATGACAAATATCCCATGGCCTTTGCATACGCCTTGAAGACAGCGAATTTGACCTGCAAGTAAACCAATATTTCAAAACAGGCACAGAGGTGTAAAGACTCGGGTAAGATAGATGCTATTCTGAGTTGGATATTCTGCTGGGTCTACTATCGACCCCTACATCTTGGCACAAGGACTGGGTCCGTATTCACTAACCATTCTTAAGAACGCTCTTAGTCTTATTCTCAAAAAATTTCTAAATTTGAAAGTAACACAACTTCTGATTGGCTAAACCATTTGGTTTAGCCAATCAGAAGATGTGTTACTTTCAAATTAAGAAAATCTTGAAGA
Source organism: Tridacna gigas (assembly GCA_945859785.2). Classification (NCBI taxonomy): domain Eukaryota; kingdom Metazoa; phylum Mollusca; class Bivalvia; order Cardiida; family Cardiidae; genus Tridacna; species Tridacna gigas. Next base: position 39,358,422 of record OX244029.2, read on the forward strand.
GTAAGACTAAGAATATTCTCAAGAACGTTTGGTGAATACGGACCCTGGTTAGGTCTCGAAGAAGTCACTATCAACAGTGTTCGGGTTAATTAGCTTTAAGGCCTTACTCTCAAGTAGATGACAAGATTTTAGACTCTTCTAAGTTGGAAAGCATTTGCAAAAGATAAATTCAGTGTTATCAAAATGAAAGGATATCTGTAAGAAAAGGTAGAGAACATTGTGGGAAAAAAAGAGAGTTTTTTTCTCCTTTATACAAAAATCTTTTTAAACGCCTTCGTTGTCAGAATCGTTAAAACGCGGGGTTATTTGGTAAAGGGTTAAAAGGTTTGTTTTTTTCAGAGTCCTCTTTCACTTGCAAAATTCCAATATGTATTTATCCCTTACATGTCCTAAATCCACTTTTACAAAACACGAACCTGAACAAGAAGGCTTTTGAAAGTACTGTGAGAAACGCCAGAAGTGTTGGTAACCATCAATTTCACCTTTTCCCAATATGTTTCTTCCTTTCGAACAGAAATCCCATCATTAAAGCACAGTTTGTTCGCCGCAAATATTTTCTATATGGACAAGTCTAAACTTTTATCCTTTGATAAAAACTTAACCTATTTAAACTCTTACCACCTACATGTATTCGTATGGTATTTTACCTTGCCCGCAAGTATGAATCAGAATATTTAAACGTGAACATTGTTTTGGAAAACTTGGGTGAAGTGTAACTCTAGGACGTTGCTATGAAACCTGGCGGGAACTACGGAGCTGCGGGGAAAACACAACAATGGCAAAGGTCCAAAGCTGATGATTTAGTACTTCCCCGATGATAATCCCACTAGTTAAAGATTGCTTCAAAATCTTCAAGGGAAAATGAAAATGCCAACGTAGACAATTAGGTTTGTCGTAACTAAAGAATTATGGGTATGTCGTAAAGCACCATCCAAACTAAAATACTGTTCATCTATTTTGCTATTGTGAAAGGTTCAATTGATAAGACTTATTACCGCCCCCTTTTGGGACTCCTCTTCCTTCACCAGTCTGCTTACAGTTTCGTACTTGTTTTTCTTTTCCATAGTCACATGGTCTTTCGAGAATGACATACCAAATGACTTCTCTCGGCTGCTCGACTTCCTCTTCCGTCTGAATAATAAAATGTACCATAAAAATGAGTTAAGATTGTTGTTTTTTTGTTTCTTTTGTATGGTACCTTTTTCAGGTTCGTGAAGTTGGCAGCCTAGCAGCCTAGCAGCGTGAAGTTGGCAGTTAGAGACGTCTTCCTGCCTGCTAGCATCAAATCATCAAGAAAAGAGAGTTCGGATGGCTTTAACCCTTTACCACACAATCCCGACTTTTAACGACCCTGAGAAAGAAGCCTTTTGAAAACATTGTGGGAAAAGGAGAAAATGCTGGTAACCAGCATTTTCTCCTTTTCCCACAATGTTTTCTACCCTTCCCAAAACAAACTTCAATTTTTCAATCACATTTAACTTGTCGTCTGCAAATCCTTTCAATTTGGAAGAGTCTAAAACTTTGTCGTTTGGTAAAGTGTTAAAGTGAAAAATGATATACCTTCTTACAGTTGCCCCTGTTTCACCGTCATCTGACGTGCCACCGCCAGACAGCACACTCTCTACATCACTGAGTACCTTGTTCCGCATTTGTCTAACTGTAGAGAGTAAAGACGAAGAAATGTTAGACTTGTTCATATTTAGCATAATTGCAAACGACATATACAATTTTTCTCTAATGGTCTGATTTGTCTTTGGAAGAATAGAGAAGATAGTGGGGAAAAGGGAAAATGCTGGTCACCAGTTTTAAAAATATTTTCCCCAATGGGCGTTGAAAATGGTCAAGTTCATTATTTTAGCGCTATAACGGTAAAGGCCTGAAAGAGATATTTTCTGGAATTACAAAGTTCCTCAAGAAGTTTGCATGATCATCTAATTTAGCTTTAAAGTGAAACAAATGGGCATAACTTGGGTTGGGTTTCGACAGTGCAGAACCAATATCAGACTGCACGTTTTCCTAAGCCTGATGTTGGACCTAAAATCACCTCAGAACCTCAAGAGTATACTTTTGGAATTTAAAAGTAAAGTCACCTTCGGCGTCATCGGCGTCCGAGTCCGAATCTTCGTTGCCATGGGTTTGAACAAACTGAGCGAAAGCACCATTTCTGGAGATCAGTTCCTCATATGTTCCTTCCTCCGATATGACACCGTCTGTGAGCACCAAAATACGGTCTACCATTGGTAACCAATGAATACCGTGGGTTACTAGGATACGTGTCTGGTGTAGAGAAAGAAGGGTAAATTATTTAAAGCTCCATTCTATTTTATCCTCCTTGTCGTGGGTTTGAAGAATCTCAGTGAACGCACCGTTCTCTGGAGTTCTTCGCACATCCCGTCTTCTGGTATGACACCGTCTATGGTCTCTACTACACGGTCTACCGTTGGTAACCAACGGATACCGCAAGTTATCGGAATCTGACACCGCACTCACCAGCCATGCTGGAAAATACTGGTTGGGTAAACCAAATGATCTAGCCGATAAGAAAGAGTATTTCTTTCTGAGTTTAGAACAAAACTAAAAATGCAATTTAGATAAGTTGGTGAATACGGGCCCCGATGGTGAGAAGTCTTCCAATAATCAGTGATTGTAAGAATGTGTGTGTGTGTGTGTGTGTGTGTGTGTGTCATTTATTTTATGTGTAACCTCGTTGTCATCAGAAGAAAACGTTCTTCTGAGGACGTTCTACTTAGTGAAGAATTTATGTGGACTTTTGATTAGTTAACTCTCCTATCCAAAGTTGCTAAATTAGTACCCTATGCCATGTACCAGATTACGGTCAATGGACACCAATGGATACCATGTGCTACTAGAAAACTTGTCCGGAAGAGACAGAAATGTCAATTTCTGTACACTTATAATAGCTCTGGCAAAAAAGGGGTTCAATGCACCCCCACCCCGATACATGAAACAAAGCAAGTAAACATATAACTAAGAGACCCATATTGTATAATAACCGACTAAATCCTAACGTAGACTGGTCCTTTGACATCCAGAAAATTGGCCGATAGCAAAAAGGATCGACCCAGGTGAGCCTGCGCGGCCTGCGCAGGCTAACCTGGATCGATCCTTTTTGCACATATACTAAACCCCCTTTCACATAGTACAACTGATTATTTTAACATGGTTTTTAACAGTATAGCCATTTTACACCAACATGACCGGTATGAATCCTTTACTTTTTTTTTCTGACAGGTAAAACTCTTTTTCAAGTGCTGATGTATAACGGACTGTGGACGTCGAAGATCAGTCTGTAATTTCTGTACATTCTGACCTTGTTTTACATTGTCCTGAAAACGCCCTGTGTACCCGTTCCAATATTAACAATCACCTGTTTGACCCTACCTTATGTTTAAGCAATCCCTGTGGTCCAATAACATTTTTAAAGAGATGTTTTCCAACGTGAGAGTCCACGGCACTAAGCGGATCGTCCAGCAGATAGACGTCGGCGTCACTGTAAACTGCACGCGCCAAGCTTACGCGCTGTTTTTGGCCACCGCTAATGTTAATACCCTGTTTGAAGAAAGTTATATACGTCAGAAATAAATTAGAGGGGTGCCTTCTTACATGAGAGTCAACGGCACTGAGCGCGTTGTTAAATAGATGGACATTGGCGCCACTTTTAACTACACACGCTAATCTAAAGCGCTGTTTTTTTTTTTAACTGCTTAAAAGTTTCAAAGAATTAGATATAAATATCAGATCTTTATTAAAGAACTACTTTCCCACATGAGATGTGACCTCACTAGGCGGGCGTCCAATGAATCCAATGAATAGATACTAGTGTCACTACCCCGTGTAAAAGAATGAAATAGCATAGGCATTTTATAGAATCCACATTATAACTTCCGGTGTCCGGTGCCAGTCTGCAAAGAGTGAATTACTATTATAAAAGATATGACAGACCTTTTCCCCTATTTCTGTCATGTCACCACCAGACAGTATTTGCAGATCAGGCAGCAAGGCACAGCCAGACAAAACTTTGTTGTATCTGTCTTCATCTATTTGTTTGTCAAACAGGATGTTGTCACGAACCGTCATATTCTGGATCCAAGCCTCTTGCGGGACATAGGCCACGGTACCCTACAATTTCAAAAAAACCGGACATTTGGTTTGTTCGGCGTTGAATGCTGTTTTCAATATTATCTCAGTTTTATCGCGGCGGCCAGTGCACCTATTCATGCTTTCAAGCCCTCTACGTTACCGACTGAGCTACCGCGGTCAGCTTTACTATATTAGATAAGAGAAGATCAGTTAACTCATTATATAAATTTATCTGTTCTTTTTAGTCCTTGGCTCAGACAGAAGATTAAGTTTCGATTGTATGCCCGTGCAGCTTGGTCTTTGTCTGAATTCTTCTTTTCGATTCCAGACTAACTGTATACGGTTTACTATACGAGTGTGCTCATTTAAAATATTTTTTTGTTTGTATTGGAGTTTAACACCGTTTTAACAGCTTAGGTCATATCACGGCGGTCAATGCACCTACGCATGTGTTTCCTGGCTTTCTCACACTAGTACTAACACAACTTTCCTTCCAAGCCACTGACTGCTTTTCTAAAATGCATCAGAGGTGAGAGGCCAAAAATCGCCGTAAGGAAAGTTTGCCTCACATGGGTATCGAACCGCAACCACAAGGTCACGGGTCAGATACCCCAACGACTGGGCTACCTGGCCGGGAATATTTAAAGTTATACCGGAATTATTGTGTACACAGAAAGCACCTAGTACTGCACATGGTATTGCCCACAACCGGCCAATCAGTAAGGTGTATAGAAAATTATCCCAACGGAACTTATCGGTTTCATCATCGAGAGTGATTACTGTAAGTTTTAAAAACTAGAATCACAATCGATGCAAAATAAATTGGGACATGCTCTGTTAGAAGGTGGCTTCATGCATCTGCAAAAGGTATCGATTCAGGTCAGCCTGCGCAGTCCCCGCAGGCTGACCTGAGCCGAAACTTTTTGCTATCGGTCAATTTTCTGCACACCCAAGGACCATTATACCTCATGATTCTATCGGTTGTTAGACAAATGGATTTTATAGATCCATACTTATGTGATGTCTTGCTTCGTGCAATACATCATGGAGATGCATTAAGCCCCCTTTTGCCAGAGCACGGCTGAAATATTTGTTTACTGTTTCAGCGCCATGGGCGATAATAGAACCTTTTGCGGACGACATAGATCAAGATCAGATTACACAGAACGTGCTGTTTAAGCTTGGATCCACGCTGTCCGCTTATTTAATCAAGCCTATCAGATCAAAATCTTTCTGTACCGGTATTTCATTGGATTGTATTTTCAGCTCTGCAAAGATGTTGAGTTTATGTGAGCGGCACTCTGGCAAGAGGGGGTTTCATACATCTTCGTGATGCATGATAACAAGAAAGTCATCATATCATTAGAGATCTATAAAATCCATTTTATATAACAAGCGGCTGAATCCTGAGGAAGAATGGTCCTTTGACATGTAGAAAATTTACGAATAGAAAAAAGTTTCGACCCATGTCAGCCTGCGCAGTCCGCGCAGACTGACATGGATCGATACTTTTTGCAAATGCATTAGACCCCTTTTCACAGAGCAAGTTGCATGTATTTGGCGCTGAAAGAGTTAACCCTGTGCCACACTATCCGAAGTTTAAACGACCCTGAATAAGAGGCCCTATAAAAATAAAGTCGGAAAAAGAGAAAATGCTGATAGTCAGAATTTTCTCCTTTTCCCACTATGTTTTCTGCATTTCATGAGCAAATCCCATCATTTAGCGGCATTCGACTTTTTTTCTGCAGATGCTTTCAGTATGGACAAGTTTTAATTTTTGTCGTCTGGTAAAGACTTAAACTAAATTATCATTTTCTGACTACAATGCCCGTTTGAGTCTTCAAGGCCACTTTTGAAAAACATTTTTGGCCGACAGAGAAATTGTTCGTGGCGAGAACAACGTTTAGAATAATAGGGGGGATACAGTCCCCGATTTTACCAAAGATGACCAATAGTACCTGTAAGGTTACATCGCCTTTCACCTTTTGCATCTCTCCTAAAATGGCGGATATTAGAGAGCTCTTCCCACATCCCACTTGTCCTACAACCGCGTACAGTCTATTTGTCTCGACCGACATTTCGATGCTACAATAAGAAATAAGCATCTACGGTGAATTCATCGATAATAAAGCGTACAATAACTTGAATATATCGATTCTTTTTTTTTTTACTTTTTGCATCTCCCAAAAAATGGCAGACATCACAGATCGCGATTTATTCACTAACCTTTTTTTTTAATTTCAGTCTTAGTCTTATTCTAGATTTAAGAAAGTAACGCTACTTCTGATTAGCTAAACCATTTGAGCCATGCTTTATTAAAAGAGGGCTTAATGCATCGAACCAGGTCAGCCTGTGCAGTCCGCGCAGTCTGACCTGAGTCGAAACTTTTTGCTATTGGCCACTTTTCTGCAATTCACAGGACCAGTCTACCTCATGAATCAGTCGGTTGTTAGACAAATTGCATTTCACGGATCCATATTTATGCAATGACTTTGCTTGGTATTTTTATGTATCACGGAGATGCATTAAACCCCTTTTGACAGAGCATGGCTCATTTGGTTCAGCCAATCAGAAGCTATTTTTAAATTTAGAAAATCCTGAAAATACGACTGATAATGCACTTAAGGGTGGTTGGTGAATATGGGCCCGGGCTTCAATATCATTTATTGCAAGCAGATCTTTTCGAGGAAAGGAAAAGGCGAACAAAATAAACGGTTACGACTTAGTTTGGCCCGAGTCTTAGTCATGGCCTTCATCTTTGCTACATTAGGCCTACCAGGCGACAAGATTTGTCCATAGGAAAAACATTTGCAGACCATAAATTAAACATGGCTTTTAAAGTGATGGTAATGGTGTTACCAAAATTTTATCCTATTTCCACAGTTCTTTCAAAGCTTTAATTATCGGGGTTGTAAAATATCACGGAATTACCGGTTAGATATATTTCTCTAAAAAAGTAAAACATTAGCCTTGACCTTCCAAACAAGGGAAATTACTCTAACCTGTTTGAAATTCAAAAAGACAAAAATACGTGGCACGACATGAAATTACCAAAAAATAAATCGATAGAAAAAAAGGAATAACGAGCATGATCAAAAAACCTACTTTCGCAATGTCGGCGTGGGATTGCTTCTGTTCCAAGTAAAAAATCCGTTCTCAATTCGTATAGCATATTCTGCAATAAAGACAACAGATACGTATTGAATTTTACGTTGGAGTTACTGTCCTCGTCGTTTTATTTGAACTGAGTTGCATGGGAAAATTTGATATCTCGCGAGATCGAATATCTTTCTGTAAAAAAAGTATTGCTCCTTATTCAACAACATTTCAAAAACGGTCAACAGCAGGGAATAAAATGTCATAGGCTGGTTTTCCATCCGTCATCCAACTAAGTTAGCCGTTTGCGAAACAGCAATTTTCGGATGCAAGTTCGGATCACATTATTTTCGATATGAATTTTACCTTGTATCTGACTGCGTTCTCCGTCAATGCGACGGTCCGATTGCGACAAAAAAAGAACGCTGCATGCACTTCTTTTTCATCGCAACAGACCATCGGACGGCATTTCAAGCAAAATGAAAACAAAAATCGTTGTTTTGTACTTATTGACTCTTATGTAGTCGATCTTCTCGTAATTTCGGTTTCTACACACCCTAGAACTGCGACAAATTGGGTTCTGTTCAGTCTAAAGTAATATGGAAAGTCTTCATCACTTAATTCTAATTCTCGCACTAAATGATAGTATGTGCCATAGTCATTTCTATTCCTTATGATACCCCTCACCCACCATCTGTGTTTTCGTTTTCTATATCTGAAATATATGGCACCAGCCATTACAAACATACTATCTGTGTTTTCGTTTTCTATATCTAAAATATATGGCACCAGCCATTACAAACATACTATCTGTGTTTTCGTTTTCTATATCTAAAATATATGGCACCAGCCATTACAAACATACTATCTTCTGTTTCAACCGACATGTTTGCTGTTCAGGATTCAGTTTCAAGAGACACATCGCGTGGTCGGTTCGTATATATCGTATATATGGAAAAGGGGTTACGATTGCGATTAATGACAAACGGACGACGCAGTTTTTTACAGTAAAAGTTTAATTAACCGTAACTGAAATTTCCTTGTTTAATTATTACCTCCCTTTTCTGTGATGGAAACATTGTCCGAGTCCATATCTTCTTTCCACAGGAAGGCTTGGATCCGAGATACCGAAACATAACCCTTAAAAGGAGTACGATAAAATGAGCCATACTCTGTGAAAAGTGGGTTCAATGCATCTGCGAAAAGCATTGACCCAGGTCAGCCTGCACGGTCTGCTGAGCCGAAACTTTTCGCCATCGGTCAATTTTTTTGTATGTACAAGGACCAGTCTATATCATTATTAAGTCTTAGTTTTTAAGTGGCTATTTTTGGATCCATAATTATGTGATGGTTTGATCGGTATAATTATGTGATGGTTTGATCGGTATAATACATAATGGAGATGCGTTAACACTTAAACTGCTGAATAAATGAAACGCAAATTTCTACTCAAGACTAAAAACCAAAATATTGCGGTTTCAAAGTTGATTTCACCGGAAACAAAATACCGTATCGGACTGTGTAGATCAAAGATCAGACTGCACGTTCTGTGCAGTCTGATCTTGATCTACACTGTCCGCAAAAGGTTTGTGGGTCGCGATCAGCAGCTTAACCCTTTCCCAAACAAGCCCTGATTTTCACGTGTCTGCAGTACAAGTCTTTTGAAAACACTGTAGGAAAAGGAGAAATTGCTCGTAACGAGCAATTTCTCCTTTTCCCACAGTGTTTTCTACCCTTTTTGATAACTTTCTGCAATTTTCATCAAATTTAAAAATGTCGTCTGCAAACTCTTTCAATTTGGACCAGTCCAAAATTTGTCGTTTGGGAAAGGGTTAAGGGTTAACCTCTTTTCTCCCACCCCTTTGTCAGAGAGTGGCTCAATATTTCACAAACTCGGAATTTGAATAAAGTATCCAATCAAAATTTAAGATATCATTAGAAATCAAATAATGAAAGTAATGTGTTAAATTCCAACGAAACCAGTGATTGGTGGTGTAACAAACAAAATCAAATCCTGAGAAATATACTAAACGAAGTCAATGTTTAGGTAATGTATATATTATATAAAGTAAAATGTTAAAGTAATGTATCAAGCAAAACCGGTGTGTTGGTAACATAAAAAAACCAAACAAAATCTATAATAATAAATATTAATAATCCATCGAAAAAGCCAAGGTTTCAGAAAATGCATCAAATAAAGTTAAAGTTTCATAATATATCAAACAGTATCAAAATTATTGTTATTCATCAAACAAAATCACAGATTCAAATCATGCTTCAAAACACACCATGAGCCTTTGTACAAATGACCACTGATCTTCTACATTATTTGTACGACCAGTTAAATTGGTGTCTCGCCATGTTAGGAGAAGTGCAAATCGGAGGTAACATGACCGATTTCAAGCCTAGATGTGCATTTCAGGGAAACTTTGTTTTTCTCCTTTAACTAGAAGAGGTAGCCTAAGGTGTATCCGAGCTTATAACCAGACAGGTAAAGAACTAAGCATTTATTCAAAGGACTGCGATACCGTCTGTCTCTCATTAGGTCAATACCAAATACTCCTATACCTTAAGTATGGCGGTATTTGCCTTAGTTCGCGCTAAAAATTTCTGCTTCAAAAACTGGTTTTCATTCTTTCGAATTTACCAGTAACTTTATTATATACCTCTAATTATTCCGCCTAAAATACATGCGTCGCACACGGATAAGATAAAACACTCAACAGAAAAAAAAAAATCCGTATCTACTCAGTGTCACATACGGTTCCAAATATGGTGTGATGACGTATCTCGTGCAGTGAATATATACGCATGCATTAATTTACGAGCTGATTTGTCAAAATGTTACGCTATAATATTCATCCGTCATAAAAACGAGGTTACTACCAACTAAACTATTATTTGTTTTATTTTGTTTACCTTTTTTTAACAAAATGTCAATAATTTAGTTTTGTAGTTGCAAGTTGTAAGTATATAATAAAAGGAAATATTATGTTGTATTAACTTTTGACGCGAGTATTCTTCTCACTGCATAAGAATATTTTGAAATCTTCCTCGACCTTCGGTCTCGCGCGATATCAGATTTTCTCTCGCTGCTCGAATAAAATACAAGCACCAGGAAAATTACTTCAACATGATATTACGTATGTATCGTTCTGTTATACATTCCAAAACATCTGATTTGTCGAGGCAGAACGTATAGGTAAATTACATGGCTAGTATTTCAGTTTTATAGATTAGAGTTGGACGTAAAACTGATTGTGAACAGCGGCACTGGCCTTTTTTATATACTTGAGCAACAGTGGCTCTTACCTGAATCATCCCAGTTATCACAAACGGTGTAAGAGTAATAGGTCCTCGAAGTATGTTAACTAGGGACAAGACCACAAATGCTGTTTGGGCGTCGAGGTAATGCACAGAACTACTTAAGGTATAGATCAGCACTAGCACATAGTTGATCTGGAATAAGCAAAGGTCACTCATTTTACAACATTCATTTCAATAAACCAAGATAATAAAGAACCATCAGCTTAACCCTTTCGGCGCCATGGGCGAAAACAGGGACTTTTGCGGACGGCATAGATCAAGATCAGACTGCACAAAACGTGCAGTCTGATCTTTGATCTATACAGTCCACTTGTTCCTTTAAGCTTATAAGATAAAAATGTTTCAAAGTATGAGTGGATTGTATTTTCAGCCGTCTGAAAAGTTCGAGTAAAAATATTTGGCGCTGAAAGGGTTAAAAAGCTCTGCGAAAACTCTACAAACAGTAAGGTATACTATAAAGATGAACGGATTGGGCATGTGATAGGAATATTTCTTACTTTTCAGCTGTTAACCCTTGAAGCACCTTTCACAACTATAGATGCACAAAAACGTGCAGCCTGATCTTTGATCTACCCTGCCCGCGATGCTGAAACACTGTAGACAAAAGCAACCATGAAATTGCAATTGTTTGGGTCTTACTTCTCGGATGAAAATGTCTGTTAGGTGTATTCGACGCTCTAAGGTTCAATAAGTTTTTCACAAGTCTAATGCCAAATCGTCGCATCAAATACATAGTTAAAGAAACTTATCGGTGCATTACGACGACATTACCCAAATGAAGCACAGAATGAGGCATCCGACAATTAGAGTGAACTTTTTCAACTCAAGCTTTTATCTCGATCAAAGAACTATAACTCCTGGAATAGGTGGCCATGGCTAGGAAGAGACATGAACCAAACTGCATCGGTGAAGAATGCTGCTCTTTATACGTAGCATCTCTCTTGACTTTAAGGGGTCCTGCATTGTTAGAACCACTTTTGTAATAAAACGGCTTTTTGTAACAAAATTTCAATCTCACCGTATTCCTTCAATATTCATCCAAACAGTTTGAAATGAATATATTTGTGTAATTTGAACCGAATTCTTTTTGGAAACATCGTGAAAGGTGGAAAAATGCGTTTGAAAATGTTGTTACAAAAAGCCGTTTTATTACAAAAGTAGTTCTAACACTGCATGGCTCAGTGGTAAAGTGTAGAACTGGTAACCTTGAGACCTCGGGTTCGAGATTTACTGGAAGCACTTGGTTTTTCCTAGGAGTGTCCTTGGGTAAGACACTTCAGAGCCCTAACCCGATACTCGTGAAACCCAGGACATACTTGTACATGAACATGTACGAGCTGTCTATGTAGTATAACGGAAATAACGTTGAAAGCGGGGTAGAACACGATTCTATCAATCTCTATGACTTTATTATCCCACACGAGAAGTCTCGATTGCGAGACTTACTTCAACCAAATTTGGGAAGGCACAAAGGGCTGGTCACTGAGGTATTTTTCAGTGCGGCATATATCGAATACCATTCGTAACCAGCATTTTCTCTTTTTTTTCTACAGTTCATCAAAGGCAAATCACATCATTTGAGTCACATTTGAATTGTCGTCTGCAAACTCTTTCAGTTTACATGGGTCTACCATTTTGTCGTCTGGTAAAGAGTCAGCTACAAGAGACCACAGCTAAACACGCGTAACTTACCATAAAGGGGCTGTGAATTGAAAACAATATGGCGACGGCAGTAAGGATTGCATATTTCCATAATCGGCTGATTTCTTGGTTTCTAATGGCAGTCACTCGCTGTTGAAATGGCGTTTCCCACGTGTACATTTTCAATACCTAAACGAACATAGCGATAGCTTGATCCTCAGGGTGCTAAGTGCGACTTAATGACCTTTTGCAGACAGTGTAGATCAAGATCAGACTGCACAGAACGTGCAGTCTGATCTTGATCTTCACTGTCCGGTGAGGAGAGTTTTTTCGCTAAAAAAAAAAACCCCTTTGAAATAGCAAAATTTGGGTTTTTACTATAGTCTTGAAATTTTCATTTCACTGACCTAGCCGGTTAAGAGTTTAACCCTTTACCTAACAATCCCGGGTTTTAACGACTCTGGGAAAGAAGCCTTTTGAAAAAATTGTGGGAAAAGGAGAAAATGCTGGTAACCAGCATTTTCTCCTTTTCCCACAATGTTTTCTATGCTATCAAAGACAAATTCAAACATTTGAGTAACATTTAAGTTGTCGTCTGCAAATGCTTTCAATTTGGATGAGTCCAAAATTTTGTCGTTTGGTAAAGAGTTTAAATATTCATAACATAGATGACTCCTTTTTTCTTGCAATAGACCGTTTTTGAAAACAGAGACGAGCTATCGCCTTTGGACACAATGTATTGACATGTATTCATTTATCAGCCATTTTTCATAAATTCTTGTGCGTAGTAACGGCTAAAGAAACACCGGTCAGAAAAGCATGTATAGTTGCATTGACCGCCGTGGTATTGCTTACATACCATTTAAATGGTGCCACATCCAAAACACGTCTTTCGTGTGTTTAACTTGTTTCTCGGTACTTTACAACGGTGTTTCAAAATTGGACTGTTATAGGGCAATCAGTTAAATGTCAACTATTGTCTCGACAACTCAGGATACGCTATCTTTACCCACCCAACAATAGCAGAAATTCAATGAAGAGTACTCAAATCTTGGTAAAACTTTTAAAAAGTTGAAGGCATGTACTTTCTCATTCCATTCTAAAAATGCATGGTGATATCCAATAAGACCCTTACTGTGCAGTAAAAGTAGCAATAATACGGAGAAGAGTGAATGGTGCTATAATAGTTTTACCTTTATTCCATTTATAACCTCATTTAGAATCTTGATACGTTTTCCCTTTAGAGCCAAGATTTGTTTCTGTAATCGTTGTTGTAAGCGGCCTAGATAACCGTTGATTGCGGTTGCCACGACAACCACGGCCAACCCTCCCAACATTGCAATACCCATAAATAACCAGAGCTGTGCCATAGAAACTGTAAAATAGATATAATCAAAATATGTGGTTATTTGTGTCATTTGTTATTCTCCGCCACTTTCGCCATAATATCAGTCTAATTAAGGCCACAGATTTCTTTGCCTTTACTGTGCTAAACCGGTACGAGGCTGTCGTGATATATCTTGCGCGAATGCCCAAAAGACACTCTCGTGTTACCAGCGCTCCCAATAGGGGTGGAACTTTTATTTTGTAATAATAAAAAAATTAGATTAGATCCACTGTATAAACTCTCAGAAACGGTGATATTTTGTAGTAATAAAAATTGGATTAGATCCACTGTATAAACACTCAGAAACGATACATAATATTCGATACATGAAAAGCACTCGTAAGTCATTTAAGCCAAAGGTTCACTATGATACGGTTTTGTTGTATTGATAAATATAATTATTCTACCAATTACACAAAAATATACTTTTTATATTTTCTTTGAATGTTTTCTATCCATTAATGCTCTTCATGTAAAGGCCCTCTAGTGGCCAAAAGTAAGCAATACGGGAGTCAAAATGTAGACAAATTAAATTCATGAATACCATTTAAAAGTATGTATATTATTATAATGGATAATATGATAATATCCATCCTTTTAAATGGTATGTATTTAATTTGTCTGCGATTTGACCCCGAATTGTTTAGATTCGGCTGCTAGTGGGCCTTTCAGCCCTGTTACTTCTTCTCATTCCGAAGTAGGTTAAAAAGTTCGGTTGGACGATGTCAGGCCAGATGCTACATTGAACTGACAAATACCAGAACATTAAATCTTGGCACTATCATGATAATAATTAGGAAGGTAAGTTTCATTCTGTTAACAGTATAGTTTGTAGGTATGTGTTAATATGGCTCAAATTGTAAGATACTCACTTGCAATGACGAACGGAAGCGAGATCAGGAAATGGGAGAAGGTAAATGCATCTTGCACTCTCTGACAGTCCACAGACATCAAGTTGACGATTTCTCCAATGGTATAGGCTCTTTTAGCGGAGTTACTCATCGTTAGAGACTGTCGAGATAGATTTACTTTGTAAGATGTGAACAGAAAAAAATACGGATGAACAAATTTAACCCTTAAGCTGCTAAGCACGACTCAAGGACCTTTTGCGAACAGTATAGGCCTAAATCAAGATCAGATTGCACAGAACGTGCAGTCTGATCTTGATTCTGCATTGTCTGATAAGGAGATATCTTTCATTAAAAATACCTTTGAAATAGTAAAATTTGGGGTTTTCCTGTCTGCTTGAAAGTTTCATTTCACTTTTTTAGCAAGATAAGGGTTAGGATATCGAAGGAACAAAAGAAAGATCGTAAAAAAGAAACTTTCATGTCAATGTGTTTGAAAATGTTACAAGTGATCAATAACTACAACATTATCTTTATGTACCTGTCAAAACAGAAATCAGTTACTTCGAAATTAGAGAAATAAAAACTAGGAAAAAAATTATCCTCTTTCTGGGTAATAAATGGTATCATGCCTTAAAATTAGAGTTGCGGCAACAAAAAAAATGTCAGTTTGTTTATTCTGCATGATAGTACATTGCCCTTTACCAAACACTGCCTTCTTTTACATATGCTAAGGAAGAAAACTTTTAAAACCATTTCGCAAAAGGAGGAAATGCTGGTAAGCAGTTTTCCCATTTCCCACAGTGTGTTTTGCCACAATGTGCTTTACCAAGCCTGGGTCCATACACGTACGTACCTTTCGATACACTGCGCCAATCAGCGCTGTTTTCATTCTGAGTCCAAGACAGATCATGTGATTAAACGCGCAGTGATACAATATGGACTTCAGAAAACTGGTCGCAAATAGTGCCATAGTATATGCATAGCCTGTCCAAGCTGGAACACTCCTCGTCTCCCTTGTTTCGATGATTCCTATGATTTGTCTGGAATGTTAATATGATTTGACTATTCCAATCGACATTTTAGACTCGTTTACATTACAAGTATTTGAGTATGATAATGCAAATGTTCTGCTAGCTGGCAAAAATAAATCGGAAAATGTGGTAATTTACGATTTCATTATTTTATCGATTCAAAAATAGCTATCACTAAAATTAGATCTCAAAAAGCTCTGGCCAGGATTACGGTAATAGACTTTAAAAAAGAAAACCCTACTTACTGCAAAATCAATGGTTGAAGCAAATTAAATAGATCCCCAATCAGTTTATACACACATGCTTCTATCCAGAACCATCCAAAAGTTCTAAAAAGAACACCGAACAATGAAGGACCTGACGTCACTTCCGGTGATACTTCGTTGAACGTCATTCCATTTCCGGTATGTCCCTCGGAGAAACCGTTATTCAATAATGGCGTTCTTTCTGAAGCATTTGTATTTTTACCATCAGATGTAGACGTCGTCGCTTGGTAATTGATAACGTGTTCTTTTATTCTGCAAAAATATTTATATAGCATTGAATTTCGACATTCTTTTTACTTCTTTTTTAGTCGCAATTGCATCATCGAGGAAAAGATGAAGAGGCATGACATATGACAGACTTGGATCGGTATTTAGTGGATTTCTTTCTATTTTAAATGAGTTTGTCAGTTTGGCTTGGACCTATCAACCAATGAACTGGTTTTTCTTTAAACTTTTCAAACCAGTAATTTTAAAATATTGAGATTGGATGGTAAAACAGGTTCGTTGTGAAATTGGACGCATTTTTGCTAACAGGTTTAATTTCGGTTAACTTTGCACACAGTACCCGTTTTACATCGTGACTTTGCACAGCTCATTATCCTCCAGAAAAAAAAAATCATCTTATTTGAAACACATTTGCTTTCCGCTTTCATCATCTTTGGTTAATGTTTACCTTAAATATGAGGCATGCTCTGTGAAAAGGGGGCTTCATGCATCTGTAAAAAGTATCGACTCATGTCAGCCTGAGCAGTCCGTGCAGGCTGACATGGGTTGAAACTTTTTGTTGTTGGTCACTTTTCTGCGTTTAAAACGACCACTCTGCCTCCAGATTCAGTCAGTTGTTAGACAAAATGGAGTTTATGGATCCATGGTTATATGATGACTTCAGTGGTATAATGCGTTACGGCGATGCTCTAATCCCCCTTTTGTCAGAGCATGGCCCAATAATGTATCAAGCTTCTTGCTTCTTTATTCGAGCAGATATATTTTTGCATTTAGAATGATGTACATGTACATAAAAAAATATTGATCTGTCATCATCAAGTTTAAAAAAAAAAAAAAAAAAAAAAAAGCCAAACTCTGGCAAAAGGGGGTTTAATACCGTACATCTCCGCGATGCATTATACCAAGCAAGTCATTACATAATTTTAGCTCCATAAAATCCATTTAGTCTAACGACTGACTGAATCTGGAGGAAGAGTGGTCCTTTGACATGCAGAAAATTGACCAAGAATTTGGATCCATGCCAGCCTGCGCGGACTGCACAGGCTGAAATGAGTCGATACTTTTGGAAGACGCTTTTAGCCCCTTTTCACAGAGCACGGGTCATAATATATATACGATGCGGTTGTTGATCTACCAAACAAATTACAGCATTATCTGTACACAGGTATATGCGTGAATAACAGACACGAGCAAATCATACAATTTAGGCAATGAAACACAGACAGAGAGTGGAGATGATCCGTGAAAATACAAACCTCTTTTGTTTTAATGCAACCTCCGCTTTTCTCCAATTTCGTCTGAATTTCGGAACTACTCTTTCACTACGTAGTCTTGTCGTCTGCTCCCACAAATCGTTTGTTGTCAAGGTTGTCTTGTATGCTTTAATGACGAGCCTGTGATGCAATTTTATAGTGTCACATACAACATTGATACCTTGTAGGCGCAAAACAGTTCCAGATGTACAAATGAGTCTGAGTTAACCCTTGCAGTGCTGAATTTATGAAATGGACCTTTTCATTGAAGAAAAAACATCCAAAATATTGTCATTTCATGGTTGTTTTAGCCAGAAAATGTAATGAAGTAGCCGACAGTGTAGATCAAAGATCAGACTGCACGTTCTGTGCCGTCTGATCTTGATCTACACTGTCAGCAAAAACAAGTTAAGTTGGTTCCAGCAGTTTAAGGGTTAAATAACTGTTCTCCAAAGTGTTTTCAAAAATTCACCAGTTGCTTCTCAACTTTGTACTTTCAAAAGCCTTATTGCTTAACTTAGTGCGACACTATGCCTCGGCAGGATTTTCACCATTTGTATAGTGGAAAAAATATTAAACTTCTATTGAAACATTGAGAGAAAAATAGAAATGATGGAACTGTAATGTAATGCTGTTTTTTGGAAGATTATCTCACGAAATACATCGTACATCCTTATAAGTTGATCGAAAATAAGACTGTGCACTCTGTCCAGCCTCATGTTCATATGCCCTGTACATAAAGCTACTTGCGTGGTCTTTAGAGGCTTCCGATTTTGAACTTTCGAGTATAGCTTACTACAATGTATCTTTGAAATCTTTGTAAATGCGACTGTGGGTACAGAATGTTTGAGTATAGGTTGCAATGCAAACTGCATATTCGGTAGCGTTGTGCATACAATAACGATAACGGATTGGAAGGAAACTAAAAATCTTTTACACTTGGCAATGACTTACTACGGTCTGAATGTAACAGCGTCTGTATGGTAAAGTTACATTGGCACCTCTATTTATGGTGTGGCATGTGACATAGGGGAAACCAATGAAACCGTTTCCGAACCGGAACTCGGTCCTGTTCGATTTTTGAAAACGTATTTGATTGGTCGGTTTATTAAGTTAGGCCTATTAGTGATCAGTGCTGTTGTTAAAACAAACCCAAAAAATAAGTGACAAAAAATCGACTTTCCTCTGATTGACATAGCATGCGGCCACGTTCAAAATTAAAAGTAGGGAAAGAACAAGTAATTTCAAAAGGAAGAAATGTTTATATCTTACGATGTGACCCAGTTATAGGTTACACGGCTGAGTACGGATGAGTTTTCTTCTGGACATGGACCCTAGGACAAATTGTTGAAATAATATCTGGATTACAGTAAAGATCTTCCATATTATCGGAATTCGTCTATATGCTGTAAGTTGATGTATAGTTTTTTTTTTCTTACAGAACAAAGAATTGATTCAACATCCCTTCTTGAGTTAATATAAGTGAGCTTCCATTACTTAACTCTTTACCAATCGACAAAATTTTCGACTTGTCCAAGCTGAAAGCATTTGCAGACGACAAATTAACTGTGATTCAAATGATGGAATTTGTCTGTGATAGGGTGAAAAACATTGTGGAAAAGGAGAAAATACTGGTTACCAGCATTTTCTTCTTTTCCCCAGAATGTTTTCAAAAGCATTGTGCCACAGGGTCGATAAAACTCGAGATTGTGTAAAGGGTTAAGACAATCTGCTGTAAAAGACTACTTTTTTCTACTGGCCAGCTCTGTAGTTCAGCCGGTATCGTACAGGAGTTGAAACCAGGGGGTCGCTGGTTCGAATTCTCTGCTCAAGCAACTTCTTTCCGAGGATTAGTGACAATCATCGCAACAAGATTCATTCCTTTCTCACCGCTGATCGTTGTTTCGACGATGGTTATGTGGGACCGCAGCCAATGGCTTGGCAAGAAGTCAGTGTGACGTACTGGTAAAATAGAAACTCTAGAAAAGCATAGAGTTGGACTGGCTTTCGTGATATAGGTGAAATAATAAGATAACAGAATTAAACATCAATCAATCAGTCAATAACTTAATCAGTTTTCTTGCTTTCATCGGGTGATCTCTGAATACAGTTTTAACTATACATTCTAAATATACGAAATCTGTAATTCATTCTATTTATGAAAATACTCTTTTTTTTATTTTCTTACCAAACCTAGTTCGTGGTACCCCCTACTATTATATTGGTCGGCAAAACAACGGAGTAACAACTGTATCCATATTAAAACAAACGTAATTGTTTGTATTACATTTGTCGAACACCAAACCTGCAAAAAACATTACTGCAGATTTATGTGTAGATTCAACCCCTTTACCAAAACATTTCGTGTTTTTTACGACCCTGAGGAAGTAGTCTTCTGAAAACATTGTAGGACAATGAGAAAATGCTGGTAAACTGCATTTTCTCCTTTTCCCACAAAGTTTTCTTTCTAATCAAAGACCATTTGCGTACTTTGAATCATATTTGCCGAGCCCCCGTAGCTCAGTCGACCACGTACAGGACCTGAGGACAAGGGTCACCGGTTCAAATCTCCAGCTCGGCTAAGATCTCCGAAGATTGATTGTAGTCATTGCGACAGTATTCATTCATCTCTCACTGCTAAACATTGTTTCGGCGATGGTTATGTGTGAAACCAGCCAGTGGCAAGGAAAGACTGTTGCGCGTAAAACTGGTGAAGGAAACTCGAGGAAAGCATGGATATGTACACTGGCCGCCGCGATATAAGTGAAATAATGTTGAAAACGGCGTTAAACACCATCAAGCAAATCAATCAACCGTTAATCATATTTAATTTGTCGTCTACGAAAAATTCAACTTGGACGAGTCTAAGATTTTGTCGTTATTTTAAGAGTGCCTTCGAGGCTTTTCAAAACATAATGCTTTATGACCTAAATAAAATAAAACAATAAAGACATGTCCTTATTTTTAGTCTAATTTTCAAAAATTTACAGGATGTGTTTTTGAGTCGCCTGGTTGCGTAGCAACCAGGCTCTCATTGTTATCATCTTGATCCATGGGGTGACGTAAGCATACCTTGTACTGTTTCCTGTCCCAGTTCCGGTTTGCGAGACGTAACCTAGTTCCGTAATTTTTCGGTGAACAAGCAAGGTTTTTTTTTCCGTTGAAAAATTATAACTGATAAATGGTGCATTTTGTGATCATGAATATGTCTTTAAAGACTGAACTATTCAACAGTTCGAATCTTTGGATCAATCATTTCGTCCACTTGCATATACGATAACCAATCGTTTACACAAGCATCAAGTATAATTTGCATATATCTATACATGTATTTGGCAGTCATGAAACAGTTTCCGGATCATACTCCTAAAAAGAAATACTCTACGACTGAAATCGTCTTTTCTACGGCACGCTTCCATTTGTGGAAGAATTGTACATAGGCTTAGAACTATACAACTTTTTATTCTAGACTTTACATTACTTCCTTGCACTCGCATATTTTGGCTGAACCAAAACACTGTGGTAAGGCCGTACGTAACGTGCACGGCCCTTGGCTGCACTAAATTACCGCTAAGCAGGTGCTTCTAAAGATGGAATGTATAGTTGAACAGCGATTCTGTTTCACTTGGTAAGGATTATACGAAATGTCTTTTCGATTGAAATGAATGGCAAAAAAATCTTACAAACAGTAATCTACATTCTTGAATAAACATATACAATAGTTCCAAAATTCATAATAACCCTTTAATGTTGTTTGTGTAGATTTTGTGTGTGTGTATAAGTGACATAAAATCGACGTTTAAGTATAGCTGTGGGACAAATATAGATATTGTGATCACGTGATATGATGTCATGAATACCAGACGATTTATGGATCAATCGCCGTTGTTTGCGTTGTCCCTCATCGGCTTTTGATTTTGACTGAATTCGGAATTTTAGTGGAAATTGCGCAGTTCTACCAACCACCAATCTGAGGGCTTGACTCTTCACTCCACCAGAATTGAAATACCCAAAAATAGATGTAAAATAACCCACACAAATTACAACTTTATTGCAGTGTTTGGCAAAGTTGGACATAACGTCACGTAGATCTAGTTTGTGAATCGCGAATACTAAGTTTATACCAAGGCAATATATAAATCTACAGCTTTCAACTGGTGTGGATGCTAATTAATTATTGTGGCGGTCCAACATGTACGTCCAGGCCCCATGCTTATAAAACTTGTTTGAGCTCAATCTCATGCCCAAGGAGCGCGTCCGACTCATGGTTCTGTGTAGAACGAAGGCAAGACAGTGCATCCGAAGAAATGATTAAATGTCTTGCAAACAGATTTAAAATCGTTTTCCCCATCGGAATCGTAGCTGGAAGGACAATACATGAGCTCTTCCAGATAATATGCTGGTAATAATCGATGGTAAAAAAAATCCACGGTGTTCTATTTTTAAACGGAAGTTGATTGGTTGTAACTTAAAACACTACGTTTTAAGGTTGGTTGCTACTTCTGTATTCATTACATTTTAAGGTAGGGTGCTACTAATTTCAAGAAAATACTACCGGAGCTAGTGTTTACGTTGATTTCGTTATTTAAACTGCTAAAACTACGATAATTTTTCCCCCAAAATCACTTTTTGTTAATTGTTCAGGGTAAGAATTAAATTTATTTTTGTTTGCAGGATCCGGCAAACTAGCTGGATCGACACTAGCTGGCATCAGCTGTCAAAGCCTCCATGTTGTTTGTCAATGTTCAGCATCCAATTAGAATATGTAATTTGGAGGTTCAAGACCCAATGCAAACAGTGGAGAAGATTGGGGGAATTTTAGAAAATTTTGCCCGTTTATGTAGATTTTCCTGTTTGTTTTAGTTATGTATATAATTCTGAAAAGTTTTTCTTATTTCCACTCATATATTATGATAATTATGTAATACTTATTTATCTGGATTTACTACCTATAAAACGATTTGGTTTGAAATAAAAACTAAAGTTGTAATGTATTTTATGCGTATGTATATGTTTTTGTCCATTCTTGATCTTTGACCGTGACTGTCCAAATTTGGTTGTTTTTGAAAAAAAAAAAAAAGTTGTGACACTGCGTCAGCATGCCTTAATATCTGCTAATTATCAATATGCTAGCGATAGCAGTATCAGATATATTGAAACACAGCTCAGTCAAGTCTTTCCGAAAAGTCCATTTAAAATGCCCCAAAATATTTGAGTGAACTATGACTGCAACTAAGATTTATATCAAGGGGTGACAGGGGTTTTGGTAAATGACAGCGAAGTTCGGTTAAAAGGAAGTGGAGGGTTAATTGATTTAAAGTGTAGATAATGGAAAGAGATGCAGAATGGCGTTTATCACACATTTACATGGCTTTCATCACCAACGCCTGTCTCCAGTCATCGGAGCAAAACCCAGTCAATCACAACCGCATCAGTGTCAGACCTTCTTAAGAGTGTGTGTGTGTGGGGGGGCGTCTTGGGCACATTAAGAAATAATGATAATAAAGTACTAAAAGTATACTGAACTTCTATTATATAACTTTCTGTTTCATGGAAACCTCCAAATCATTTACTATATTGATAATTTATACCGAACTTGCCATTTTCCGAACCTGTAGTATGTACCATAAATTATGGCAAGTTAGGCATAATCATAATTATGAAAAGTAATTGGGCCAAATCTTCTCATTTTCGGGGCCGAACTTTCAGAATTTTTGGGCCGAGTCTTCTCTAAAAACGTGTTTGGCCATGGGCTGAATCTTCTTGGGGCCGAATCTTCTATTATCGGCTATTTTTAGATGTTGGGTCGCTTACGTTCGTGAACAAATTTTTAGTGCGTACTGTGCTCAGATGAAAACGTTCTAAAGCGACATTTATAAGCATCGTCTGAGTTCAAAACTCCCGTGAGCAAAACTTAGGCCGTTGAGTACGGTTTTGTGCTAAGCATGAGATCGTTCTTAATATTTTTTTTAATGCACGGGGCCTGGAAGCGACAAGAAGGGTTGAGTAATGACTATTTTTTGCTAAAATTGATGTGTCTGAAAATACATGTGGTAATGGGTTATAGGGTAACGCTTTTGAAAAGTTAAAATATATTAATTAGCGGTTGCAAGCTTCGTGATATTTCAAAAAGGCCTGAGAAGGGGGGGGGGGTGCAGAATAAACGCGTCAACATTTTTTATCATTCTCAAAATTGTATTTATTCATTCCAGTATGTCAAAACCATTTAGTAGACCAGCGTAGTCAGCTACGCTGATGAAAGTTATGGGCACTGTATAGTACTGTCTCACTGTATAGTAGAGTCTCATCGAACTTGGTTGAAATACTGCACATGTTGGAAATTGGTTGCATCTGGTGAAAATGTGGCTCACTAGGCCAGATATTAGAGAAAGGTTGTGTGGTCCTCAGAGGCCGATGGTCACGTTATTGGGCCATATTGTTTGGCTTGTGCTGTAGCAGCAACATTTCTAGTCACTGCTTTATTAACAATGACAGTTTATAGCACTTAAATTAAGAAAACCTAAGTAGCAGGGAAGAAAAAGTTTAAGGCATCTTTAAAAACACTATAAAAGTATTTTGAATATGGGGAAAATTTCTCCAAGATTCAATTTAGGGGCAATTTCTCCAGGGGATGATTTCTCTTGCAGCCACCTAGAGGCCTTAGTTTTGCCCAGATTGTTTTAAGGCATTAAGCTAAGGAGGAACTACAAATAGCGATAGAACTTAATCAGTTGCTTTATTTTCACGATACCTTTTGATAATCTTTTCTTTTTTTTTAATTGAAGTCACTAGGGTAAAAGACTAGGTCACTTTGGACTTTTCAAAGCTATTACTTATACATAAAGCACAATTCTCTCTACATATTTCTTTTTCGTGTGAAGTTTGATATTTTTGTTTGTAATGATAGGATGACAATTCAGAACCTATGCTTGCATATACAAATTTTGCGATCAGGTTACTTTGTATCTTGAATACTGTTAATAGATTTTTGTTTTGAAATTCAAAAAAGGGTGATGTAAAGCAGATGAGTTTACACACCATTACACACCAGGCGACTCTCAGGACTATCAGTCCTTTGATTATTGTAGTAAACCGCATTTCTTTTAGTTGGCTTACCTCTGATGTTACTGTCGTATAAAATGGAACAATTCCTGCTATTGCTGTTAATGACCAAAACACAAAAGGAATTCCGGATGATTTTATTCCATGGAGTCGCATAAATTGTTCGACAATGAAAATGAGAACCTAGATCAAATGTATAAAAACTGAAATTAATGTACTTTGTAATAGTGCTCTACTGGGACTTTATACAAATGGTTGAAACATAGGAGAGTGAAACAAATATATGAAGTAAATATGATTGACATGGGCGTACCTAGCCGAAAATAAAATACACTTATAAGCAAACACAATACTAAAGGTATTATCCGAGGCGCTGACTACCGAGAGGGGGGGGGGGGATTTCCCAGGAGGGTCTGGAGGGCATCGCCCCATGACACTTTTGAATTGTAGAAGCTATTTGGTGGCGTCTGGTGATGTTTTTTTTTTTGGCAAAATTGTCTTTTTTTCCTCCACAGTGTAAGCAATTGCGTTTTTGCGATTTTAGCTACGCCCCTGGTTGGAATGGTCTACTCCATATACCGTTGCAGAAGTTCTCGTAAGTACATTAAATAATGCACCAAAAATGTATTTTATCCTCAGAAATCAATGAATGTAGCATCTGGGCCTGTATTCACCAATCATCCTAAATTCCATTCTTTGCCTAATATAGTCAATTTTGAAAGTAAGACAATTTCTATGAGCTAAACCATTTGAAGAGATCAGAAATTGCACTACTTTGAAATTTAGAAATATTTTTTAAAGATTAGAATCAGAATGGTAGGTCAATATACGACCATTGATTACCTTTTGGTTTTACACATGCAACATTACTTTTATCCCTGAGACCTGCGTTTCAGATTAAGCCAAGTAACTTAACTTTCTTAACCCTTTACCGCACAATTCCGCCTGTTAACCACACTGGGAAAGAGGCCTTTTGAAAACATTGTAGGAAAAGGAGAAAATGCTGGTAACCAGCATTTTCCCCTTTTCCCACAATGTTTTTTACCCTATCAAAGAAAGGCTCCACCATTTGAGCCACATTGAAATTGTTGTCTGCAAATGCTCTCAATTTGGACATTGCTAAAATTTTGTCATCTGGTAAAGGGTTAAAGCCATCTACATGTATATAGAAAGACCTGCGTTGTTTCAGTATCTCGTAAAAACGTAGACAAAACAGTGACAGTAAGGATAGTGGTGAAGACGAGGACTATATCTGGAAATGATGATAAAAGAAAAGCTGACTAACCCCCTTGCAAGAGGACAAAAGGTTAGACGTGTCCAAAGTGAAAGCATCTCTAGATGACAAAGTTAATATGGCTTAAATAATGGGAATTGTCTACGAAAGGATAGAAATCATTCTGGGAAATGGAGAAAATGCTGCATACCAGCATTTTCTCCATTTCCCATAATGTTTTCAGATGCCTCTTACATTCAGGATTGTTAAAGCTCGGTATTATTTGGTAAGGGGTCAATTATTCAGGCAGTGAAATCGACAAATTAATCAAACAAGCACGCAAAACAAGAAAAAGACAGGTTCAAAAATTTCTTACATATGTTGCAGCCTTTATACCAGCGGCTACATAGGCGGCCGGAAACACTTTTTCCTGTTGAGAGCATTGGTACCCGTTGTTGTTTATAAGTACAATATCCGTGATCACGAGAGCAAGCAGGGCAACTGTTAAGAGCTGCAAAGTTTGTAGAGAAATTATTACTTACTCGTATAGTGAGCCTTTTTCGGTTTTTAAAAACATTCAAGACTTGGAAAAAAAAAAAAAAAAAAAGTATTCTAATTGAAGTTAGTAATGTCTGTAAACCATTAATTGCTAAGATAGAGAAGTTTAAGGGAAAAAAATCAATGGTATTTCTTCAAATGTTGCGTAATAAACATAATTAAAGACTTCGTAACTTTTGTAAAGGTTTGTGTCACAGGATTAACAACACATGTCGGTTATGTCGGATCGCATTCAAATGGATATGATGACGTCATATCTGGCTCTGTGCTTATAAAACTTTTTCCGTGCTCAATTCAGTTGAGCATAAAATTGCAATGTCATATAAATATGATTTGAAACAAGTGAATAAATTCGTAACGTTTAGAACAATTGCCCATTTCATCTCCTTAATTCAATGTCTATTTATCAGACTTTCTCACTGTCTGAAGTCAATAAATGAAATATAAAGTTAAGCACAAACTCAGGTGAGCATGAACCCAAGTTTTATAAGCTTGGCATATAAATAGACGAAAGTCCCGACTGTAAAACTACGACATGTATCCAATTATTTTAATGCCACAATTGCATCTTTCTGCTGAAGGTACATGTAACTGTCTTGTTTCTTTAGGCTCACAAAGGAAATTATCTTAAGTGGTATTCATCGATGTTTTACAAGAAACTTAGATTCCTGGTAAAACATCTAATTATGCTCCTTATTAACCTTATTATAACGATGAGCCTCATATCATTGTGATGACCCGCCATCTTAACCTATAATATCATATATCAAGCATTATGAGCCATGCTCTGTAAAAAAAGGGGGGATTAATGCATTCTCAAAAAGCATCGACCCAGATCAGTCTGTGCAGTCCGCACAGGCTGACCTGGGCCAACACCTTTTGCTTTTGGTAAATTTTCTGCATGTTCAAGGACCAGTATACCTCATGAATCAGTTGGTTGTCGGTAAAAATGAATTTTATTGAACCATAAACATGCGATGATTTTCGTGGTGTCATGCATCATGAAGATACTTTAAGTCCCCTTTCCACAGAGCATGGCTCATATGCGTGTTAATAAGCGCTACTCACAGATTTGACAATTTGCAACTTGCTCCATGGTAATGTCGGCTCGCGACCGCTACCCAACACATATAGAACAAATGGAATAAATGTTATCCATAAGAATCCACAAGGTATCCAAACAAGCACGGTCTCTGTAAGACATGGGCTGAATCGCGGGGAGTTTTGTTCCACCTCAGACACATCCTGAAATATATATTTCACGGGTAGGAAACTTCATATTTGGAGCCAATGGCTCCGACGAGAAAATGTTGTATAGGTCTTCCGGTTCCATCAAAGACTTCAGAATTGCATGACATTCTCCTTTTTTGGAATTTCAAAGACACAAGAACACATAATTACAAAGAATGACAAGCTTACCTGTTTCTCAGTTGTTTTTGAGCCAACAATTTCGGAACCGGAAGATCAACACATTTTCTCATCGGAGCCATTGGCTCCGAATATGAAGTTTCCTACCCGTGTATTTGCCTATAGTTCACAAAAGGACCAGAGACAGAGACAGCCAGAGAAAAGAACAGTCAGACATAAACAAACAGACGGATAGAAAAGAGAGAAGCTGACAGACAGACAGACAGACAGTGAAAAGGACAGAGAAAAATATAGATAGATAGATAGATAGATGGAAGGACGAACGGACAGACAGACAGGTAGGTAGGTGTTTAGGTAGGTAGGTAGGTAGGTAGGTAGAGAGAGAGAGAGAGAGAGAGAGAGAGAGAGAGAGGGATGGATGGATGGATCGATATTTCAAGTTGTTTTGTTGTTCATTATCCACAGACGCCAGATGTCGAATATATCCCTGAATACATTAAAATTCAACACATGACAAAAATAACGGAAAGGCTGATTTAACCCTTCACAACATAACCCCAAGTTTTCACGAGCCTTGCAGTGAAGACTTCTGAAAACGTTGTGGGAAAAGAAAAAAATGCCATTAACCAGTATTTTTTTTCCTGATCTCACAAATTTTTCTACCCTTAAAAACAACGAATTTCAATTTTTCTTTTCCCACAGTGTTTCATTCCTTTTAAAAATCACTTTAATTTTAATCAAATTTACTTTGTCGTCTGCAAATGCTTTCAATCTGGACAAGTCTAAAATTGTTGTTTAGGAAAGAGTTAACCCTTCAACAATGACCATTTTCAGCGGGAAGCGAAACACGAGCATCGCTATTTCAAGGGTGTTTACGTCGGAAAAATCTCATCCCATCGGACGGTGTAAATGGAGATCAGATTGACCGCATTTTCTGTGCAGTCTGATCTTGATCAACGCTGTCCGCAAAGGGCGAAGGGATGAAGTTACATCCAAGAATTTTAAAAGCCAAAAACACATGACATTATGTGTATATATTCAAAAACAATTATCAAATATTGGACAATTTTGGTGTACCATCAAGATGTAAGACAGACAGGCCATGACTTTTTATATAAGCCTTTTCACGCTGCTACACATGACAAGAAGACATTGTTGGAAAATGGGCTACTGCTGGACATTTTCTCTTCTTTAATAATGTGTCTCTCCTGCTTCATTTGCGGATTTGTTTATTTTTACCGCTTTATGAAAATGTGAACACTAATGGGCCAGTAGTGTGGAAAAAAAATATTAGGAATATGAATATTTTCTATACATTCCGTTTTTCTTTCCCCTTTTATTAATCTCACATATTAAATGACAAGCTCCTTTCAATAGCAATGTACTCGTATTCTCGTAGATGATTCCAATGATGATAATGATGCCTCAGTGCCGAGGACATGCATACAGTGTAAAATATACATACATGTATATATAAATATATGAGCATGAACATGGATATATGAGCCATGTTCTCGCAAAAGGGGCTTAAAGCATCTCCGTGATGCATTATAGCAAGCAAGTAATCATAATATATGGATCCATAAAATCCATTATACGTAAGAAAATCCATTACAAAGGTTAAAAGAACTGTTGGCATCTAAAAGAAAGAAAGAAAGAAAGAAAGAAAGAACGAACGAACGAACGAACGAACGAAAGAAAGAAAGAAAGGCAGGCAGACAGACAGACAGACGGAGGAAGAAAGGAACGAACGAACTAACGAACGAAGGAACGATCGAAAGGGAGTGAGAAAGGAAGAAAGGAAGGAAGGAATGAAGGGAGGGGGAACGAAAGAAGGAACAAATAAACAAATAAAAAATGAGTACCCAAACAGGATATCCAGCGCAGAAATCGCCGAAGAGTTCCAAAGTTCCATTATCCATGTTTCAAGAGAGCGGGTGCACGAATGTCAAATCATCTTGCAACTGAACGTATTATGAACACAGATCTGACACAGTTGTAACCCTTGTAATCCTTTCAGCTCAAAGGCAAAAACAGGTGTCTAAGCTGACGGCATAGATCCAAGATCAGACTGCACAGAACGTGCAGTCTGATCTTGGATCTATATCGTCCGCTTGTTAAGTCAATACTGTAAGATGTAAAATCTGTCCGAATTTTAGTGGATTGTTTTTATTTTTGCTCGAAAGAGGTTGAGTTTACTTAGTCGGCGCTGAAGGAGTTTATCCCTTATTGTGACCAGACACGAGGCCCCGATACGTTTTACCTGAAAGCTGCTAAGCGCGACTCAAGGACTTTTAGCGGACAATGTAGATCAAGATCAGACTGCACAAAACGTGCAGTCTGATCTTGGATCTATACTGTCCGATAAGGAGATATGTTCTCCCCCAGAAATAACTTTGAAATAGCAACGTGGGGAGGAATATCTCCTTATCAGACAGTGTAGATCCAAGATCAGACTGCACCTTTTGTGCAGTCTGATCTTGATCTACACTGTCCGCAAAAATCGCTTTGAGTCGCTCTCAGCAGCCAAAGAGTTAATATGTGCTACAGTTAAACCTCATAGTGACTTGTGTCTACAAAATAAGACATTTGCAAAGATTTTAGAGTCAGATCAGTCGCTTGAACACTGATCCAGGCCCATAGACCAGTTCCCTGTCATTTTGTAAGGGTGCATGGTCAAAAACGTGAGTTAGGCAGGGGTGAAGAATTTGTACAAAGATTAGGCTACATAGACGTGCAGTCTTATCTTGATCTTATTTTGTGCGAAATACTGGAAAAAAGATAATCGCGGAAATGTGCACTTGCCGCCGCGACTTTATTTGAAATAATATAGAGAACAGTGTTAAACATCAAGCAAAGAAATAAAACAAAGTCACAGATAAAAAAGTCACAAACAAACGAACGAACGAACGAACAAACAAACAAACAAACACGATTTACAGGCATGTTTGATTTTACAGGGACACTTCTACCATCCGAATATACTGATAATCCGAAATAACTTTCGTCGTCCCGGGGTGAAGGAGCAGGGGAGATGGGAGGCGGCAAAGCAGATGTGATAGACGAAAAAATCCACAGTGGACTCATCGATATTGCAAGCATTTGCAAGTAGGAAATTAAATCCAGCAGGAATAATGGAAGTTGTTTTTCAAAGAGTTAAAAAAAAAAAAATGTTTGTGAAAATGAGTAGGTCTTTAAGTCTCTACAAAATTTTAGACTGGTCCAAATTGAGAACATTAGCAGACGGCAAATTAAATGTAGTCAAAATGATGGAATTTGTCCCATAAACAGTAGAAAAGATCGCGGGAAAAGGATGAATTTTGATAACCTGCATTTTCTCCTTTCCCCCTGATGTTTTCAAATGCCATTTACCTCGGGATCGTTAAAACACGAAAACGCGTGGTAATAGAATAATGCTACCTAACTCTTTACCAAACGGCACAATTTTAGACTGGACCAAATTGAAAGCATCTGCAGACGACAAAATAATGTGACTGAAAAATTGAAATTTGTTGTGGGAAGGGTAGAAAACATTGTGGGAAAAGGAGAAAATGCTGGTTACCAGCATTTTCTCCTTTTCCTACAATGTTTTCAAAAGGTTTCTTTCTCAGGGTCGTTAAAAGTCGGGATTGTGTGGTAAAGGGTTAACATCCCCCTTCAAGTGCAAAGCTTTCCACGCCCATGTGCCTTGTTTATATTTATAATATCTAATTTTTATCATGCCATAGTGCTTTACCAAACATAGTGCATGGCATGGTGTTTACCGAACTTTCTCGTGTTTCAGTAACCCTTGGAAAGATGGCCTTTAAAACATTAGGGAAAAAAAATGACAAAATGCTGGTAACCAGCATTTTCTCCTTTTCCCACAATGTATTCTATCCTTTCTGATACAAATACCATTATTTGTGCCACATATAACTTGTTGACTGAAAATTCTTTGAATTCTGACTCCTCTCAAATTTTCTCGTCTGTTAAAGGGTTAAATACCGGTTAAATAACCAATACCGGGCTGTAGGTAGTTATAAAAGCAGTGTAATAATTGTTACTACTGAATGTATTACGTATTCTCTCTTCCTTCACCTAGAACAGAATCTTAAAATCTTTCATTTTGAAAGCGTTTGCAAACGACATCCTTGTTGTGGGTAAACAAAGGGAATAGATAGTAAACATTGTGGGATAAGATTGTAAACATTGTGGGATTATGAAAAAATTGTTGGTTACACAGCATTTCCTCCATTTCACGCAATGTTTTCAAACGACTTCTTCCTTGGGGGTCGTGTAAATTAAGGGTCGTTTGGGAAAGGATCAATGTCCTCAAATAGTCGGTTGCTCATTAATTCACGGACACAGGGACAGAATCAGAACACGTGTCAGACCTGACGTACTCTCAGGAGTAATCTTTCCAGCACCAGTGACAAAAACTGGGTTTTTTATTGACGGCATAGAACACGATCAGAGTGCATAGAACGTAGATCTGCACCGTTCGATTGTTTAGTCAAGCTCGTAAGATAAAAATATTTCGGAGTTTCGGTGGTTTGTATTTTCAGTCGTCGACAGAGGTCGAGTTTCATTTGCCGCAGAAGGTGTTTATCACCTGTTGTGACCAGCAATTGCTCCTTTTCCAGCAATTTATTTATTTTTTTTCGAAGGATCGTTTATACCGAAATTGTTTCCTCAAGGCTTACATCTACTGAGCTAAGATTACAAATAACCATTTACGGAATATGTACGTTTATTAAAAATTATTCATGACCATTTACTACGAGAGGGCGGGCTTTGTCAAGTATTCTCGTAAATCGGTTGAGCGAGGGACCTAACCAAAATCTGTAAAGAGGGTTAATACATTGCGCTCGTCGGTGTTCACTAGATAGATCTACCACCTTTTACAAATTTATCGCAGACGATTTTGATGAAGAGTCGTCAGAGATCCGTACGGTTTAATCAGGGATCGAAAGCATACTTACGATCCCTAGATTAAGTAAAAAAATACAGGGGGAAAAAAAGAAAATATCTCGCGCCAAACTGTCACGTTTTGAAGCAAAACGAAAAAAAAAAAGTCGTCTGCAGGAGTAATTTAGGTTTGACCAATACATGCACTGAAAAGTCATTACGTTTAGTGATAGATCCATACAGATTCTAACTTTTACTTTTACAAACTTAAATCACATGGCATGATTAGGCTTTCTGGAAAGGAAATCTTTTGAGGGCATTTTAGTACTCAGGCCTTCCCATTGTCTAAGTACTTCTGACAGTCATATGTCATCTGTCCTTTGTACATACAGAGATATAACTTGCTGTATCAGGGGAGGTAACCAATCTATCGAATTAGTATCTAGAGTACTTTGATTGTGAATGTAAAGTTGTGACAAAAATGATATCCGAACTTTCGAATTTCTATTTATTTACGATAAAGAATTATATATGCTAATCAAATGCAATGATGAAAGAGAAAAGATGAGAATAAATATCATAAATTATCAATTAACTTTATTTTTTTAACATTTCAGTTTCATACGAAGATACCACTAATTGAATGCTATTGAGACTGGATATGGGTCTTGTAACATTATCTAACAAACTACGAAATAAACCTGATGAAACGCCATGTCTAATAGAAATACCGTACTAGTTCCAGAATTTTGCTTAAAGACACTTGTACAGGTACAAATCCCTGATATCTTATTGTTTTATCCAGAGATTAAAACCGACAGCTGCTTACGATTAACGAAGTTCGAATTTCGAAACGCCTTTGCACGCATTGTTTTCTTACATTTGCATCATTTTGCATCGTCATCTGTCAATCATTTGTCTCATCTTTCATCTTATTCCGACGCTATTTCAAGAAGATAGAAAGGAAGCGTTTTTTTTTTTTTTTATGATGATACTTTGTTGCCTAGGTACTTAACAAAATACCAGTGAAATATAGTAACAGTAAATTGTCAAATTTTTCCTCTACCCAACTGAGCCTCTTACAAATATGCCTATTCTGAATTTTCTTTATGGCAGTAGCTTTTATTCTAATAGGTCTAATAGGGGTTTAATAATACATTGAAAACCACTAGTACATGTACTGCATCCCTGAGAAACTAAGATCATTAACTGTCACAGATACTGTGTGATAGTAACCCTGAATGTCAATGGTTTCCTTTTAGTCTTATAAAAAGATATTCATTGACATCAGAGCTCCAGATAAGAGGGAGTAACAGTATTTTAAATCCATTATTTCTCTTCCAAACCCTATGTTGTGGGTACTAATTAGAATCATCTCAATAAGATGATTCTAATGAGTACCCATAACCTAGGGTTTAGTGCAGAATAATTATTGTTTTCAATTTTGAAATCAAAATCACTCCCTCTGTCTGGAGCTGCGGACATAAACCACGGCAGCTTGTGACAGAATTCTTCAATCTTGGCATATAGTGTTCATTCCAAGGTCAATACTATCACAATAGTAGATTTGGGCCTCAATGTACAACCATACTTCATAGTAAGATTTAAAGCCTTTATGAAATATTGGGAGATGAGGAAATTTTTATCAGTTCTCAAACTTCTGTAAAGAATATTATGTTTGCATTTTATCCTTTTGTTCAGTTTCTTATGCTGATATGTGGGAAAGCAAGCATCATGATGTACCAAATTGTTCTGCAAGAAGGGCCTTCACTGTCAGCTGCCATTGTCGCCAAATGCGAGAGTAAAATTAAACTCTCGAAAATAATTTGGCGAAAATGCTGGCGACAAAGAAATCTGGAAATTAACCGTCCGTAAATTATTGATTTTTACCTGAGCTAAACGTCCAGACTGGTCCTGTTTATCATAATATTGAAAGCGCAGTGAGTAGAATAACACAGGTAACCAATCGAGGTGAAAGGTTGCCTGTACATGATCAACTGGCATCCGTTGTATCTCCTATAACTGTCCGACATGAAGATCGATAACAGGCTGCCAGTCTAGCGTACATGGCAGTTTGTAATACACAAGGGGATTATCATGAAATAACAGATATTCACTGTCGTTAATCAATTGACAGTTTGCAGAGCTTTGTTGACATACTGTTAATATGGACCGCAATTACGGAGATAGTGAAATTCCAATACAACTTTAAGTGGATGGACTCAAATGCAGATTGACCAAGCATTGGCGGATTCGGATAATTAAACTAAGTAAATAAAGGACTGGTTTGTAAATTTTTAACTGATATCAAACGCTTTTTATCAATCAACAATTTAATATGTGAAGGATCATTATTATCATTTAAACTGCAATGGAACAGGAAAGAAGCGTCATTAACCGCGATGGCTTGCAAAACATGCATTAGATTATGACTTTCCTGGGCCACCAGCTAAGAGTCAAAAAACAAATTCTTCTCGAAGTTTTACAGACTCTTGGAAAGTAGGAAATGAATGGATAGTCTATGATCCTTTATCTAGACAAATGACAGTCAATATTTGCATCATGACTCAAAGAATGAATATTTTCACAACTAGATGTAATGTACTAAAGAAAGAAAATGTCTCAAAACATGCCAAATGCTAGGGTATGTGATATTGCATCCTACTCAATATATTTCATTATATTTACAGTTTATGCTCAAAATAAGTTTCTAGTTTCCATATTTTTAAGGACTAGTTGAAGAAAATGTTACAAGTGATGTAGTTAATCAAAAATACATTCTGTTTTTACAAAATAGCCGCAGATATGGTAGGGCACATATTAAGGATTTTTTTCTCTAATTTCAGATCATGCAGTTGCTCTGTCACTGCTCAAATAGGGGAATGAAATGCAGAAAGCCAGTCAGACAGCTCACTGTAAATGTGAAAAGGCATTTACAACTGCTATGACTAACATGTACTTTGTTGTGAAAGTGTCATTTAGATACATGTAAAAGAAAAAAATACAGATTGTACTGTTAGTCTATTAAATGATTATTATTTTATACCTGTTGATTTTTCTTGATTAAAGACCCCTCCCACCTAAGACTATGATCTGCCCTACTAACACTCATTTTCAAACTGTCATTAAATATATAATTGGGGGGAGGGGGAGGGGGCACGAATGACAAAAAGATTTGGCTCCCGATTCGGCTTCTTTGAGCCAGATTTGGCTCCAATTTTTTCCAATTTGGCAAAAGTGTTCGCTAAAGGAAAAATAATCCAGGGAAGGCCCTGTCTCCAAGATAAAATGTATAAATGTTGATTGTAGATTGAAATATGTAATGAATTCGATATGCCTAAAAGACTTCATATATCTGAAATTATTTAATATGCTATGTAAGCGCTTTCTGCTTATTTTTCTTTGTTTGCTCTTTTCTTCCACAGAAATGGCTGGAGACATATAAAGAGGGAGATTTTCTAAGTGTGTTGAAAAGACATTGGAGAACATTTGTCTTGGCTGCAATCCAAGAAGATGATCCAGCCAAGGTGGAAAGGCTCACTCAAAAGTACCTACTCCATCCAATGGAAAGATTCCTGTGTAATGGAGAAGAGCCAAAGGATGTGTTGCAACAGCTAAAGGAGCAGGACAAGCCATCTCAGTTGTGTGGACATGTGTTTAAAAATGGAGAACCAAACTATTCTTGCAGGTAGTTAGGTTGAACAAATGAGCCATGCTCTGTGAAAAGGGGGCTTGATGCATCTGCGGAAAAAATATCGACCCAGATCAACCTGCATAGTCTGCGCAGGCTGACCTGTGTCGAAACTTTTCACTATTGGTCAATTTTCTGTATGTCGAAGGACCAGTCCACCTCATGATTCATTCAGTTGTTAGAGAAAATGGATTTTATGGATCCACAATCATATAATGAGTTGCATTAAGACACCTTTTGCCATAGTATGGCTCAAACAA
The DNA here is from genome assembly GCA_945859785.2 of Tridacna gigas. Classification (NCBI taxonomy): domain Eukaryota; kingdom Metazoa; phylum Mollusca; class Bivalvia; order Cardiida; family Cardiidae; genus Tridacna; species Tridacna gigas. The sequence goes on from OX244029.2 coordinate 39,394,642, forward strand.
TTATGATTATGTGAAGATAGTGCTGTCCAGCTGTGATAGCTTCTAGGTCGTGGGCTGAAAGTATAAATCCTGGCTTGGCTGTTTTCCATGACTTTCTCCGTTTCATAAAATGTTTTCCAAAGCCCTACTCTAAACCCTTTACAAAACAAAAAATCTAAGAGGGGTCCATTTCATGAGTATTTACAGGTAACACATTAGGTTGGCTCGATTGATGGATTTGTATTTGATAGGATAGAAAACATTATAGGAAAAGGTGAAAATGCTGATAACCAGTATTTTCTTTGTTTTCTACAGTGTTTTGAAAAGGCCTCTTTTTTAGAATAGAGTCATTAAAACTCAGGATTGTTTGGTGAAGGGTTAAGGATTTATCTCTAGATATTCATATTTTAGGAACAGTTTTTCTCATTAATGATTTATTTATAGAGGTTATTCCACAATATTGGTTTTAATAGTTATAGAAAAGGAATGTAATAATTAACTTTGACATCTGAGTAAGGGAAGGATTGAATGTAGGAACTTTGTTTGATTCAGTGTAAAACAATAAAATTTTGCATTATCATGTTTTTACTTTTTTTCTTTCAGAGACTGTGCAACTGATGCAACCTGTGTTTTATGCATGGAGTGTTTTGAGACATCTATTCACAAACGGGAAAAGCATAGATACAGGGTAATCAACAGAATAAATGTCTCAGTTCAAATTAATATTACATGTATTTATAATCTGTTATCAGTCATGCAAGCATTTGTTGTTGAATTTGACTAAAAGTCATTAAAAAAAAAGATGTTTATTGCTGAGTGATAGAAAATATGCCAAATATATTTTCAAAACCAGATATCTTTGTGCAGAAAAACCTTCTTCATTATTTTGATAAATCTTCAGTTGAGTTAACATGTAAAAATAACTTAAAGATGATATTGAGTATATGTTTAACAAGCTGTACTTATAAACCTAAAGTAAGTTTCCTTGTGAAAAGTGAAGATCAAGATCAGACTTCTTATTTGTGCATGAAGGCCAGCAGGCTTATGTCATGGCCCAGTGTCTACCATGTGTGAATGCATGCGCCCATGCATGCATTAATTTCCATTTCAAACATCTTCTCTCAAACTACCAATCCAGTTTTGATGAAAATTCACAGAAATTATCCTGCCATAGCCCTCTTCAGAATTCTTTTAAAGAACTTGATTCCAGTTAAAACTCTGTTTGCTATGGCAACAAAGCTGAAAAATATTGAAAATCTTAACAAGTCCTCTTGTCAAAAACCATGGGGCCTAGAGCTACCAAATTGGCATGTACCTTCCTCATATTGACTTCTACCAGATTTGAGCAAATTATTGCCCTTGGGCCAAAATTAGCCCTGCCCTGGGTGTCACAAGTTTTACAGGGGCTTATATAATATAGTAAAGGAAGTCAATATATTAAGTATATTCAAGGGAAATAGCTCTGGTTATAACAGTTACGTTGTTACCATTTACCCCCCTTATCAAACTGCAGTAGTACATGATTGGCATTTGATGTTCCAGTTTTTTTCACAGAAAATGTTCAGTTTTCTGTGGGAGTGCTAGACAGTGGCTGTGTGGGGAAGCAGCCAGTGGCTTGGAAAGAATTTTGTGCAGAGTACTGGTGAAAGAAATTCCAGGAGAGCATGGATAGGTGCACTGGCCGCCGCAATATAACTGAAATAATGTTGTAATGGCGTTAAACACCATACAGTCAGTCAATCAATCAGTGGCAGTGATTTATTTTGTTGGTAATAGTTATGCTCTGATGGGTTGAATATTTAGTATGTAGTAAGGTTTTTATTATTCAGTTTTTCATTTAAGAACCTTACCATTCATGCCTTTGATAAAAATGGTTTCTGCTTGTAAGTTTTGGAAATCTTCTTGTCAAAGCACTCTGCTTGCAGTCAGTGACATCATCTTTGCATTTGAAAAAGATATGACTTTTTCTGGGGGATGAAATGGGTGGGCTAGGCTACTCAAAAGTTTTTCTCTGTGAGAGTTCTCTGTCAGTGCCATTTAAGTGTATGGTACATTTAAGAAGCAGTGGAGCGATACAGGCCATCCTTGCCCTCATGTTTTTAATGCTTATTCTTTAGGAATTATCCTGCATATTCATTCAGGTAGTTTCCTTCTCCCTTTTTCCCAAAGTTTCAAGTTCTCAAGCCAAAAACTAGTGAATACTGTAATTATTAACCCTTTACCACACTATCTTGAGCTTTAAATACCTGGAGGAAAAAAGGCCCTTGAAAACATTGTGGAAAAAGAAGAAAATGCTGGTAACCAGCATTTACTCCTTTCTCCACAACATTTTCTTCCTTTCCAAAGTCAAATTTCAGTTTTTGAGTTAAGCCTAATACATGTACTCGTATGTTGTCTGCAAATACTCCCAATTTGGATCAGTCTGAAATTTTGTCATTTAGTAAAGAGTTAGCTCTTTACCAAACAACAAAATACTAGATTGGTCCAAATTCAAAGCATTTGCAGACAAAAAAATAAATTCGACTTAAAAATTGAACTTTGATTTGGCATAGGTATAAAACATTGTGGAATAAAGAGAAAATGCTGGGTACCAGCATGGCTATTTCTCCTTTTCCCACAGTGTATTTCAAAGCTTTATTCTGTACAGTTATAAAAACTCAGGATTGGGTGGTAAAGGGTTAAAGCTACCGTACTTATTATTGAACTCTTTACCAAACAATAAAATTTTAGACTGGTCTTAATCGAAAGCATTTGCAGACGACAAAATGAATGTGACTCAGAAATTGAAATTTGTTTTGGGAAGAGTCGAAAAGATTGTGGGAAAATGAGAAAATGCTGGTTACCAGCATTTTCTCATTTTTGTAACCAGCATTTTCTCATTTTCCCACAATGTTTTCAAAAGGCTTCTTCCTCAGGGTCGTTAAAAGTTGGGATTGTGTGGTAAAGGCTTAAGAAAGCAGAGAGATTTGCTAGGAGTGCAAATGAATGGGAAGGGGCAGAAAGGTATAAAATTAACAATTTCACATGTAAGATATTTGACCTCTGTTAACCCTTTACCACACAATCCTGGCTTTAAATGACCTAAAAAGGAAGTCTTTTGAAAACAGTGTGGGAAAAGGAGAAAATTCTGGTAACCAGCATTTTCTCCTTTTCCCACAATGTTTTCTACCCGTCTCGTAACAAATTTTGATTTTTAAGTCACATTTAATTTGCTGTCTGCAAATGCTTGGACTATTCCAAAGTTTTGTCATTTGGTAAAAAGTTAAGCTTTACTGCATTTGTAGATGATGAAGATAAAGATCAGACTTCCGTTCCTTTCTAATCAGAGCAGATCAAGATTAGACTGCTTTGGAGATGCATTCTGATTTTGGATTTACCATTCTGTTTGCCTATCATTTTTGCAAAAACACCCTTGAAATTGCAATGCTCAGGTCTTTTGTCCTAGATTGAAAAGTCCATTTTATTTGAGCCATGCTCTGTGAAAAGGGAGCTTAATGCATCTGTTAAAAGTATCGACCCAGATCAGTCTGTACAGGCTGACCTGGGCTTAAACTTTTCACTATTGGTAAATTTTCTCTATGTTCAAAGAACAGTCTACCTCATGATTGAAAAAAAAAGTGTTAAAAAAAGTGGCTATATGGATCCGTAATTATGTGATTGCTTGCTTGGTGTAATGCGTCACGGATATGATTAAACCCCCTTTTGCCAGAGAGTGACTCACTTAAATAGTGCTCTACTTGTTAATTTGTTATTTTAGATAAACACATCAAGTGGTGGTGGTTACTGTGATTGTGGTGATCCTGAGGCTTGGAAAACAGAGGCTTTCTGTCAGAAACACAAACCTCAGACTGATCAAGATGCTGATGTGGTAAGAATAGAAATATAAGAATCTGTCATTCATTTGACATGAGGAAGAGAATTAGAGAAGCAGAAGCAGAAACAGATTGTGAGAGAGAAAGACAGAAGATATAGAGAGGGAGAGAGAGGTGGCATTTTGTCTAAATTGCTACATTAACTCTTTATCAAACGACAGAATTTTAGACTTTTCCAAATTGAAAGCATTTGCTGATTACAATTTAAATATGGCTCAAATGATGGTATATGTTTCTGAAAGAGCTGAAAACAGTTTGGGTAAAGGAGAAAATGCTGCTTACTAGCATTTTCACCTTTTCCCACAATGTTTCCAAAAGCCTTCCTTTTCAGGGTTGTTAAAACTCGGGACTGTGTGGTAAAGGGTTAACTCTTTACCAAACTACAATTTTTCTACATGATCGAATCGAAAGCATTTGCAGACAACAAAGTAAATGTTGCTCTAGGGATGATTTTTGTCTTTGATAGGGTAGAAAACATTGTGGAAAAAAGGAGAAAATGCTGGTCACCAGCATTTTCTCCTTTTCCCACAATGTTTTCAAAATGTTTCTTCCCCAGGCTTGTTACAGTTGGGATTGTGTTGTAAAGGTTTAATCCATGCATTGTATCAAAATAAAGTACATATGATTCCCCAGCCTTAGGTTAGAAATGAATACTTTATCCATTAGTATGATGAACAAGTAGGTTCATCATGAGATTGCAAACTATCAACATAAATTGAAGCACCTATTCATATGTACACAAAGAAATTACCATCCTGTGTTTCGAGCATCCAACAGTAACTTAATCTGTGATTTATTGATCTAATTGAAACAGAAAATCATATCAGAAACATACAAATGAGCCATGCTCTGTGTAAAGTACCTACAAAAAGTACCTACTTTTTTCAGCCTGTGCAGTCTGCGCCGGCTGACCTGGGTAAAAACTTTTTGCCATTGGTCAATTTTCTGTGGATCAAAAGACCAATTTACCTCAACAGTTTGTCAAATGACAAAATGGATTTTATGGATCTGTAAGCACATGATGGCAAGCTTGGTACATGCATCATGGAAATGCATTAAATCCCCTTTTACCAGAGTATGGGCCATATATTTTTGAAGTATTGTATAACTACATGAACAGAAATGGACTGGTTTTCTTTTGTATAGAATCCCATTGAAGCTCTACCAGATGATCTGATTGATAGAGCATCAGCTCTGTTTCTGAGTACCTTGAAATATACTGTAGATATGCTAACTTGGGATCAGTTAGACACTTTACCCGAGGGGCTTGAGCCCGAGGGTGAGCTGGATGACAAGTACTTCTGTATGCTGTTTAATGACGAGGTTCATACATATGAACAGGTATGTACTTTGACTGGTAACATCAAGTCATGTGTATCAATTTATGGTGAATAACAGATACGTGAAAGTGGCATTACATTAGTTATGATAATAGAGCAACTGGAATGAAAAGTTTGAAAGAATAACTGTATTCAGAAAAAGTAACAAGCTTTGTTTTAAATTGTTGAAGTGATAAATTTCTTTTTTTGTGGTCAAACATAACTTTCTTTTTTTAGAAGCGAGGACATAAATATCAGACACCAAAATTGATCTAACTCTTTACCACAAAACAAAATTTTGTACTTCTACAATTAAAAGCAATCGCAGACAACAAATTGAATGTCATATTATTTCTGTCTTTGCAACAGAAGAAAACATTCTGGGAAAAGGAGAAAAGGATTTTTTCCTTTTCCCACAATGTTTTCCAAAGTGTTTTTCCTTAGGGTCATTTAAGCTCAGGATTGTATGGCAAAGTGTTAAGTTGTTTTGTTATTTGGAAACCTTTCAAAACCATGTTCACAGTTCTAATCGTCCTAAACTACTTTGTGCAACTCCCATTTCATTTGCATAAGTGTAGATCAAGATCAGACCACGCAAAGCATGCCACTCTATCTTTCCTCTACTTTTTAGCTCACCTGAGCACAACGTGCTCAAGGAGAGCTTTTAGGATCACCTGGTGTCCGTCGTGCGTCGTTCGTCGTGCGTCGTCAACAATTCTTCAAACATCATCTCCTCCTGAACCACGGGGCCAATTTGGACCAAACTTGGCAGGAATGTTCCTTGGGAGGTCCTCTTTAAAAACTGTTCACAAAATTTGATTCCATCAAAAACTCTGGTTGCCACGGCAACGAAATGGAATTTCCTAAGAAATTCTTTAAAAATCTTCTCCTCTGAAACCGCTGGTCAGATTTTGAAATAATTTCACAGGAATGTTCCTTGGGTGACCCTTTTCAAAAAATATCCGCGAAATTTTGATCTGTCTAAAAACATGGCTCTGGTGAATGGGGGCTACTTGCACTAAACAGATATGAAGAAATTCTTAAAAGTTCTTCATCTCTGAAACTGCTGGTCAGATTTTAAAGTAATTGCACAGAGATGTTCCTTGGGTGACCCTTTTCAAAAATTGTTCGCGAAATTATTATCCGTCAAGAAACATGGCTCTGGTGACTGGGGGCTACTTGCACTATATGGCCATGAAGAAATTCTTAAAAGTTCTTTTTCTCTGAAACCACTGGTCAGATTTTGAAATAATTTCACAGAAATGTTCCTTTGGTGACCCTTTTCAAAAACTGTTTGCAAAATTTTGATCCTTCAAGAAACATGGCTCTGATGGGGGGGCTACTTGCACTATACACACATGAAGAAATTCTTAAAAATTCTTCTCTGAAACGGCTGGTCAGATTTTGAAATAATGTCACAGAAATGTTCCTTGGGTGACCCTTTTCGCAAACTGTTTGCAAAATTTTGATCCGTCAAGAAACATGGCTCCTAGGGTGACCTTTTTAAAAAATTGTTAGGGTAATTTTTATCCGTCGAAAAACAACAGCCAATTGTTGGCACCTGCATGTGGTGCTCTTTTTTGACTTCTGTTTTTTAGCTCACTTGAGCACAAAGTGCTCATGGTGAGCTATTGTGATCGTGCTGTGTCTGGCGTCCGTCGTGCGGTGTGCGTCGTCCGTCGTCAACTTTTTACCTTGTGTACGCTCTAGAGGCCACATTTTTGGTCCGATCCTCATGAAACTTGGTCAGAATGTTTGTCTTGATAAAATCTGGGACGAGTTCGAAATTGGGTCATGTTGGGTCAAAAACTAAGTCATCAGATCAAATCTTAGAAAAACCTTGTGTGCGCTCTAGAGTGACCCTGGAGTGAAATTTCGCCTATTGACTCACGTGAGCGATCCAGGGCCATCATGGCCCTCTTGTTCAGATATTTTGTAGGGTATCCTGGCCATAAATGTGTGAAGCCAAAAAGGCTGTGTTGTTTAGTCTAATTAACCCTTTACCTGACAACACTATTGTAGACCAGACCAAATTGAAACGTTTCCAAATTGAAAGAATGTGGAGAAGACAAAGTAATTGTGGCTCAAAGTGTGGGATTTGTTTTGGAAAGGGCAGGAAACACTGTTGGAAAAGTAAAAATTGAAAAGGAGACAAGCATTTTTCTTCTTTTCATACAATGTTTTCAAAATGTTTCTTCCTCAGGGTCATGAAAACTTTTGACTGGTTAGTAAAGGGTTAATTAATTTCCCATTATTCACATACAACAGTTAGTTGTAGTTACAACAAGCTGTAGACAACTTGTGAAAAAAACTGCAGGAAAAAGAGCAACTGCTTGTATCAAGCAACTGCCCCTTTTCCTTTGGTGTTTTCCATATTTTTCAAGGAACTTATTTTCCTTTTCCTGATAAGTGGTTCCAATGTGTCACTTGTTTGATAGGTCTGAAAGTCCTTCTACGGTAATGTGTCATTTGGAAGATGGATACATGTATTCTATGATTGAATTTTCAGGTGATAAATGCACTACAGAGATCAGTTCACTGTGATCATCAGCAAGCTGTGGAATTTGCCATGACTGTAGACAGAGAGGTAATCCTTTATTTTCTACTTACTTCTCAGTAGCTTTTCATGCTACCACATGAGGAAAATTTGTCCACAAGCAGTAATGTGTGATAGACAGTTCTCAGCAAAGTACAACCTTATGATTTCAAAGTAAAGGTGTAATCTTACAGAAATGTTTCGGTTAACTGTTTACCACACAATCCTAACTTTTAATGACCCTGAGAAAGAGGCCTTTTGAAAACATTGTTGGAAAAGGAGAAAATGCTGGTTACCAGCATTTTCTTCTTTTCCCACAATGTTTTCTATGCATTTCAAACAAATTTCAATTTTACAGTTACATTTCTGTTGTCATCTGCAACTGCTTGCAATTTGGACTAGTCTAAAATTTTGTCATTTGGTAAAGAGTTAAAGATTTACTGTCAGAATAGTTCAGAACCCTTTTCGTCTATGTTTTTAGCTCACCTTAGCACAACGTGCTAAAGGTGAGCTATTGCGATCGCCCTATGTCCGTCGTCCGTCAACAATTTCTTTAAACATCATCTTCTCCTAAAACACTGGGCCAATCTGGATGAAACTTGGCAGGGATGTTCCTTGGGTGAAGCTCTACCAAAATTGTTCAAAGAATTAAATTCCACCCACAACTCTGGTTGCCATGGCAACAAAAAGGAAAAAAAAAGCAAAATCTTTGAAAATCTTCTTCTCTGAAACTAGAAGGCGCAGAGCTTTGATATTTGGTATGTAGCATCTCCTAGTGGACCTCTACCAAGTTTGTTCATTTGATGCCCCTGGGGTCAAAACTGGCCCCGCCCCAGGGGTCACAAGTTTGAGCATAGTAACAAAGAAGGAAAACTTTAAAAATCTTCTTCTCTGAAACTTGAAGGCATAGAGCTTTGATATTTGGCATGTAGCATCTCCTAGTGGACCTCTACCAAGTTTGTTCATTTGATGCCCCTAGGGTCAAAACTGGCCCCATCGCGGGGGTCACAAGTTTGAGCATAGTAACGAAGAAGAAAAACTTTAAAAATCTTCTTCTGTAAAACTAGAAGGCATAGAGCTTTGATATTTGGCATGAAGCATCTCCTAGTGGACCTCTACCAAGTTTGTTCATATGATGCCCTTGGGGTCAAAACTGGCCCTGCCCCGGGGGTCACAAGTTCGAACATAGGAACAAAGAGGGGAAACTTTAAAAATCATCTTCTCTGAAATTGGAAGGCGTAGAGCTTTGATATTTGGTATGTAGCATTGCCTAGTGGACCTCTACCAAGTTTGTTCATATGATGCCCCTGGGGTCAAAACTGGCCCCACCCCGGGGGTCACAAGTTTGAGCATAGTGACAAAGAAGGAAAACTTTAAAAATCTTCTTCTCTGAAACTTGAAGGCGTAGAGCTTTGATATTTGGCATGTAGCATCTCCTAGTGGACCTCTACCTCTTTGTTCATATGATGCCCCTGGGGTCAAAAGTGGCCCTGCCCCGGGGGTCACAATTTCCAACATAGGAACAAAGAATGAAAACTTTAAAAATCTTCTTCTGTAAAACTAGAAGGCATAGAGCTTTGATATTTGGTATGTAGCAATGCCTAGTAGACCTCTACTAAGTTTGTTCATATGATGTCCTTGGGGTCAAAATTGGCCCTGCCCTGGGGGTCACAAGTTCAAACATAGGAACAAAGAATGAAAACTTTAATTTTTTTTTTTCTCTTAAATGGGAAGGCGTAGAGCTTTGATATTTGGTATGTAGCATCTCCTAGTGGACTTCTACCAAGTTTGTTCCAAGGATGCTGCTTGGGTCAAAACTGGCCCAGCCCCTGGGGTCACAAGTTCGAACATGGGAACAAAGATGAAAACTTTAAAATTCTTCTTTTCTGAAACCAAAAGGTGTGGCGCTTTGATATTTGGTATGTTGCATCTCAGAGTGGACCTCTACCAAGTTTGTTCATGTGATGCCCCTGGGTCAAAACTGGCCCTGCCCCATGGGTCACATGTTCGAAGATAGGAACAAAGAAGGAAAACTTTAAATTTCTTTTTCTCTTAAACGGGAAGGTGTAGAGCTTTGATATTTGGTATGTAGCATTTCCTAGTGGGCCTCTACCAAATTTGTTCATATGATGCCCCTGGGTCAAAACTGGCCCCACCCCGGGGGTCACAAGTTCGAACATGGGAACAAAGAAGGAAAACTTTAAAATTCTTCTTTAAAACTGGAAGGCGTAGAGCTTTGATATTTGGTATGTAGTGATTCACTTCTAAGTTTATTTGCCCATCTAAGTGCAATAAGTTCATTGAGTTCAAAATTGGGTCATCTTAGGTCATAAACTAGGTCACTAGGTCAAATTAAAGAAATACCTTGTTGGCACTTTCGAGGCCACATTATTTGCTCAATTGCCTTGAAAATTAGTTAGAAAGTTTGTCTTTATAAAGTCTCACATAAGATTAATTTGGGTTAACTTGGGTCATAAACTAGTTCACTGGGTCAAATTAAAGAAATACCTTGTTTGCACTCTGGAGGCCACATTTATTGCTCAAATGACCTGAAATTTGGCCAGAATGTTTGTCTTGATGAAATACCAGATGAGTTTGGATTTGGGTCACCTGGAACCATAAACTAGGTCACTAGGTCAAAATAAAGAAATACCTCTTGGGCACTCTAGAGGCCACATTCTTTGCTTAATTGCCTTGAAAATTGGTCAGAATGTTTGTCTTTGTAAAATCTCACATGAGTCTGAATTTGGGTCAACTGGGGTCATAAACTAGGTCACTTGGTCAAATTAAAGAAATAGCTAGTGGGCACTCTAGAGGCCACATTTATTATTCATATGATTTGAAAATTGGTCACCTGGGGTCATAATCTACATCATTAGGTCAAATTAAAGAAATATCTTTAGGGCACTCGAGGCCACATTTTTTGCTCAATTGACTTGAAAATTGGTCAGAATGTTTGTCTTCATGAAATATGAGTTTGAAATTGGGTCACCTGCGGTCAAAAACTAGGTCACATGGTCAAATTAAAGAAAAACCTTAAAGGCACTCTACTAAGGTGAGCGACCCAGGGCCATCATGGCCCTCTTGTTTTTTTTTTTTTACTGTCTCATTTTAAATGCATGATTTAAATCATTTTGTCAGTATGAGAATTACCTAGTTTCAAGGTTAAAATTGTGTTTTAGTTTTGAGTGTAATTTTCTTGTCTCAGATATGAAAGTTGCCCTATGAGGTAAAGTAGTGGGAGACATTGGTGTAGAGGTAGAGCATTGGTCTCTCACATGGAAGGTTTGGAGTTTGAATACCTTGATGAGTGGGTTCAACCTCTGGAACCACCCATAATTGGTAAAAGTTTCCAGGAAGCAATTAGCAAGAGTGATTAACATTTTACCACACAACAAAATTTTAGATTTGTCCAAATTGAAAGCATTTGCAGACGACTTATTAATTATTGCTGAAATTGGGAGATTTGTCTGTGATAGAAAACATTGTTGGAGAAGGAGAAAATGCTGGTTACCAGCATTAGCTCCTTTTTCCACAATGTTTTCAAAAGGTTTCTTCCTCAGGGTTATTAAAACATTGGATTGTTTGGTAAAGAGTTAACCCTTTACCACACAATCCCGACTTTTAACGACCCTAAAGAAAAACCTTTTTGAAAACATTGTGGGAAAAGGAGAAAATGCTGGTAACCAGCATTTTCTCCTTTTCTCACAATGTTTTCTAACCTTTACAAAACAAATTTCAGTTTTGAGCCACATTTGATTTGTTGTCTGCAAATGCTTTCAAGTTGGACCAGTCTAACATTTTGTCGTTTGGTAAAGAGTTAATGTAAGTTGTAAGAACTTAGTTTGATACTCGATGCAAGATGAACATGATTAGACTGAACTATGAGGTAAAGGATCTCCAGAAAAAAAAATCTACAGTTGGAACACAAGAGGGATGCAGAGGTTATTTTGAATTGTAGCAGTTGATGGAAAACATTGCCGTACAATATGAATAATTAGCGTGAAATAAGGTTTACATTTATGAATATATGAGAACATAATGAGAAAATATTATGACAAAGGAGAAATTGCATGTTGAGAGCAGTCCCCTCTCTTTGTTGTAATGTTTTCAAAAGTGGTCTATTGCAAGGCGAAATAAGCTATCTATAGGAGGTAATGAATAAGAAATTGTGTAAAACTATCAAAGCTTTGATATTTGGCATGAAGCATCTCCTAGTGGACCTCTACCAAGTTTGTTCATATGATGCCCTTGGGGTCAAAACTGGCCCTGCCCCGGGGGTCACAAGTTCGAACATAGGAACAAAGAGGGGAAACTTTAAAAATCATCTTCTCTGAAATTGGAAGGCGTAGAGCTTTGATATTTGGTATGTAGCATTGCCTAGTGGACCTCTACCAAGTTTGTTCATATGATGCCCCTGGGGTCAAAACTGGCCCCACCCCGGGGGTCACAAGTTTGAGCATAGTGACAAAGAAGGAAAACTTTAAAAATCTTCTTCTCTGAAACTTGAAGGCGTAGAGCTTTGATATTTGGCATGTAGCATCTCCTAGTGGACCTCTACCTCTTTGTTCATATGATGCCCCTGGGGTCAAAAGTGGCCCTGCCCCGGGGGTCACAATTTCCAACATAGGAACAAAGAATGAAAACTTTAAAAATCTTCTTCTGTAAAACTAGAAGGCATAGAGCTTTGATATTTGGTATGTAGCAATGCCTAGTAGACCTCTACTAAGTTTGTTCATATGATGTCCTTGGGGTCAAAATTGGCCCTGCCCTGGGGGTCACAAGTTCAAACATAGGAACAAAGAATGAAAACTTTAATTTTTTTTTTCTCTTAAATGGGAAGGCGTAGAGCTTTGATATTTGGTATGTAGCATCTCCTAGTGGACTTCTACCAAGTTTGTTCCAAGGATGCTGCTTGGGTCAAAACTGGCCCAGCCCCTGGGGTCACAAGTTCGAACATGGGAACAAAGAAGAAAACTTTAAAATTCTTCTTTTCTGAAACCAAAAGGTGTGGCGCTTTGATATTTGGTATGTTGCATCTCAGAGTGGACCTCTACCAAGTTTGTTCATATGATGCCCCTGGGTCAAAACTGGCCCTGCCCCGTGGGTCACATGTTCGAAGATAGGAACAAAGAAGGAAAACTTTAAATTTCTTTTTCTCTTAAACGGGAAGGTGTAGAGCTTTGATATTTGGTATGTAGCATTTCCTAGTGGGCCTCTACCAAGTTTGTTCATATGATGCCCCTGGGTCAAAACTGGCCCCACCCCGGGGGTCACAAGTTCGAACATGGGAACAAAGAAGGAAAACTTTAAAATTCTTCTTTAAAACTGGAAGGCGTAGAGCTTTGATATTTGGTATGTAGTGATTCACTTCTAAGTTTATTTGCCCATCTAAGTGCAATAAGTTCATTGAGTTCAAAATTGGGTCATCTTAGGTCATAAACTAGGTCACTAGGTCAAATTAAAGAAATACCTTGTTGGCACTTTCGAGGCCACATTATTTGCTCAATTGCCTTGAAAATTAGTTAGAAAGTTTGTCTTTATAAAGTCTCACATAAGATTAATTTGGGTTAACTTGGGTCATAAACTAGTTCACTGGGTCAAATTAAAGAAATACCTTGTTTGCACTCTGGAGGCCACATTTATTGCTCAAATGACCTGAAATTTGGCCAGAATGTTTGTCTTGATGAAATACCAGATGAGTTTGGATTTGGGTCACCTGGAACCATAAACTAGGTCACTAGGTCAAAATAAAGAAATACCTCTTGGGCACTCTAGAGGCCACATTCTTTGCTTAATTGCCTTGAAAATTGGTCAGAATGTTTGTCTTTGTAAAATCTCACATGAGTCTGAATTTGGGTCAACTGGGGTCATAAACTAGGTCACTTGGTCAAATTAAAGAAATAGCTAGTGGGCACTCTAGAGGCCACATTTATTATTCATATGATTTGAAAATTGGTCACCTGGGGTCATAATCTACGTCATTAGGTCAAATTAAAGAAATATCTTTAGGGCACTCGAGGCCACATTTTTTGCTCAATTGACTTGAAAATTGGTCAGAATGTTTGTCTTCATGAAATATGAGTTTGAAATTGGGTCACCTGCGGTCAAAAACTAGGTCACATGGTCAAATTAAAGAAAAACCTTAAAGGCACTCTACTAAGGTGAGCGACCCAGGGCCATCATGGCCCTCTTGTTTTTTTTTTTTTACTGTCTCATTTTAAATGCATGATTTAAATCATTTTGTCAGTATGAGAATTACCTAGTTTCAAGGTTAAAATTGTGTTTTAGTTTTGAGTGTAATTTTCTTGTCTCAGATATGAAAGTTGCCCTATGAGGTAAAGTAGTGGGAGACATTGGTGTAGAGGTAGAGCATTGGTCTCTCACATGGAAGGTTTGGAGTTTGAATACCTTGATGAGTGGGTTCAACCTCTGGAACCACCCATAATTGGTAAAAGTTTCCAGGAAGCAATTAGCAAGAGTGATTAACATTTTACCACACAACAAAATTTTAGATTTGTCCAAATTGAAAGCATTTGCAGACGACTTATTAATTATTGCTGAAATTGGGAGATTTGTCTGTGATAGAAAACATTGTTGGAGAAGGAGAAAATGCTGGTTACCAGCATTAGCTCCTTTTTCCACAATGTTTTCAAAAGGTTTCTTCCTCAGGGTTATTAAAACATTGGATTGTTTGGTAAAGAGTTAACCCTTTACCACACAATCCCGACTTTTAACGACCCTAAAGAAAAACCTTTTTGAAAACATTGTGGGAAAAGGAGAAAATGCTGGTAACCAGCATTTTCTCCTTTTCTCACAATGTTTTCTAACCTTTACAAAACAAATTTCAGTTTTGAGCCACATTTGATTTGTTGTCTGCAAATGCTTTCAAGTTGGACCAGTCTAACATTTTGTCGTTTGGTAAAGAGTTAATGTAAGTTGTAAGAACTTAGTTTGATACTCGATGCAAGATGAATATGATTAGACTGAACTATGAGGTAAAGGATCTCCAGAAAAAAAAATCTACAGTTGGAACACAAGAGGGATGCAGAGGTTATTTTGAATTGTCAATAATATCCTGAATATCAAAAGTCTGGCCAAACTTGCTTAACCCTTTAACAACAAATCCTGGATTTTAACGAACCTGGGGAAGAAGCCTTTTGAAAACATACTGGCAGACAAATCTCACCATTTGAGCAATGTTGTATTTGCTGTCCTCAAATGCTTTCAATTTGGACCAGTCTGAAATGTTGTTTGGTAAAGAGTTGATAGCGTAAGGAATTTCCAGTAAAACTTGCTTTGTGGAATAGTAATTGTATAAAGGTGTTAGGATCTTCAGTATGTGTTCATAGGATAGATGCACTTATTTGTCAGATTGATAGCAGTTTGACATAGTAATGTAAATGATGTTCATTGAAGATCAAGTCAAATGCTTAGAACTGTACTTACATATGTGCCATGCTTTGGCAAAAGGGGGCATAAAGCATCTCTGTGATGCATGATACCAATGGTGCAAGTCATTATATAATTATGGATCAAAAAAATTCGTTTTGTGTAACAATCAACTAAATCATGCAGTAAACTGGTCTTTGGATATACAGAAAATTGATCAATAGTGAAAAGTTTTTTGGCCCAGGACTGAACAGGCTGACCTGGGTTGATACTTTTAGAAGATGCATTAAGCCCCCTTTTCATAGAGCATGGCTCATATATATCCCAGCCCATGTTTTAAAATTAACTAATAAACTTAAATGATCTTGTGCTAAAATGATCCTGATATTATTGTAATAACTTGTTTCAGGGAAGAAGTCCTGTGCTCAATGGGAAGTTTGAAGATTGTGAAAGGGTTAGAAACTTGATTGAGGTAAGTGTTGCAGGTCAATTTGTGTACTCTGAGCCCAAGTATATCAGTGAGTGAAACACAAGGCTTTTATAATTTTTGGGGTTGTGAGCTTATTACATGTTTTTTTTTTTTCCAAAAATTCTTTCAGGGATTTGATGATAGATATCATTCTTCCTCTCACTCATTACAAAAATTTCTTCTTTTTTCATGGGCATTGCAAAAAGGTTTTACTTTTAAGATGCCCAAAAAACTTGCCAGTAAGTTTATGCTATTTGGCTCTTATATATACAATACCATAGATATAATTCTGATTTTTATTCTCACAGAGACATACGTCCAGACATGGAAAGGCTCTGAAAGTTCAGGTGATGCATTCATCAGTGGTGGTTCATCAGCAGTTTGCATTACGGATGATTAGTTGGCTTCAATCCATTGTTAATATGTCAGGTATTTTTCTTTTTATACATGTTTTTCCAATAGAGCCTTTTCTTCTTTTGCTACCATAGGAAATATAAGCAGATTTAACAGATGGCACAGATCAATATCAGTATCAGACTGGACAGAACATGGAGTTTGATTTTGGATCAATGTCATTCTATGCTTGATGCTAAATGATGACTAAGATGTATCATTTATAAGGAAATTATACTGTAAAAAAGATGAATATGTTATGTTTGGAATATGAGCCATGGAGGGCTTAATGCATGTCCATGTTACATTATACCAAGCAAGTCATCAGATGATCATGGATCCTTAAAATCTATTTTGTCTGAGAACTGACTGAATCATAATTGTAAACTGGTCCTTGGATATGCAGAAATTTGACCAAAAGCAAAAAGTTTTGGGCCACTTCAGCCTGTGCAGATTGTGCAGGCTGACCTGGGTTGATACTTTTTGCAGACGCATTAAGCCCTCTTTTCACAGAGTATGGCTCATGATATTTGGCTGCAAATGAGTATAATTAGATTCTGAAAAGTTGTTTTTTATCTAAAAAATTACAGTGATTACTTATATACTACAAGACACTTCAGAGCCCTATGCTTGAACTGACGAAACCAGGAAATACATGAATATGTGAGCTGTTGCTGTGATTATGAGTGAAATAATTTTGAAAGTGGTGTAAAACACCATTCAATCTATAATAATTGTTATAATCTTGAGAACATTGTCTTTGATAGCAAAATTACAGTTTAAAAGAATTGTCAAAAAAGTAATTAAGAGTGAAATTTATCTAAATCATGAATTTATCTGAACTCGTTACCTTAAGAAATAGATATGCAGCAATTGATGGAAAACATTGCCGTACAATATGAATAATTAGCGTGAAATAAGGTTTACATTTATGAATATATGAGAACATAATGAGAAAATATTATGACAAAGGAGAAATTGCATGTTGAGAGCAGTCCCCTCTCTTTGTTGTAATGTTTTCAAAAGTGGTCTATTGCAAGGCGAAATAAGCTATCTATAGGAGGTAATGAATAAGAAATTGTGTAAAACTATCATTTCAGACGGGTTAAAACGCCTATTCTGTCTATTGAGCATGCAGGCTCACGAGAATGAGCAATCTTTGATGGAGGTTTTGCTATTGGCAGACACACAGCTTTGGAAAGGTTAGTGGATCTTGATTTGTGGGCTTCTATCTCTTGGGATGTCATAAGTAGTGTAAGTCGATGGCATATATCAGTATCAGACTGCACCTAACATGCAGTCTGATCTAGGAGTATCATTATATGTGGCTTGATCTTAAACAGTAGCTAAAAGGTTCTGTTAATTCTAAGTGGGACAGTGTAGATTCAGGATCAAAAATTGCATGCTGCAGTCATGTCTTGATCAATACTCTGAGTACAGGTAATGATAGTTCCTTCAGTATTCTTCTAGATGTTATTGTAATTCAAAGAGATATTGCAATAGCTGAGGTTGAATTTGTCCTTGCTGGTAGCTTTGAAACTTCTTGGGGGTCCTGCATGGCTCAGGAGTAAAGTGTAGGGTGACCTGGAGGCCCCGGGTTTAAGCCTCACTCGATCCTCTGGGCTTTTTGTTGGAGTGTCCTTAAACAAGACACTTCAGAGCCCCAGCCTGATGAAACCCAGGAAATATGTGAGCTGTCGCTGTAATATAACTGATATAATGTCGGAAGAGTAAAACATCATGCAATTAATCAGTTTGAAACTTTGGTATTCAACCAAATTTTTGTGTGTTTTAGGTCAAGTTTGAAGGCCAAATTATTCCAACCTCGTACCTCTGAACTCTTTCTCTTGTAGAAAAAGTTGTTTCTGGGATTCACCCGCATGTAGCAGATAACCATTGATATTTTACATCCCAAAGAAAACTTAATCTTTACCAAAAGGGAAAAATGTAGACTTGTCCAAATTGAGAGCTTTTGCAGACAACAAATTTAATGTGACTAAAGTTATGGAATTTGTCTTTGATAGGGTAGTAATTTAGTAAACATTTTGGGAAAACAAGAAAATGCAGGTTACCAGCATTTTCTCGTTTTCCCACGTTTTCAAAAGCCTCCTTCATCAGGGTCGTTAAAAGTCATGATTGTGTGGTAAAGGATTAAATGAGCATAGCTAACTGTAGCGCTGGTTGTTTGTGAAATAACGGCAAAGAAGACAAAACACTTTCATATTTGATATAACAATATATATAATGTAAACAGTCATCTCATGAAACTGTCTTTCTAAGAAAACCAGTAATTATAAATGTCATGAAGATTTATATCTATGACAAACTGGTCAAGTGGTCTGCCATGATTGCGTAACTATCACTCTTAACCTTTTTTTTTCAGCTGCCAGATTACAAAGTCATCAGTTGATGATGACAGGGTAAGGCTTTTATTACAGGCATTTTTTTCTTATATTATGGTGCTCAGTTAGCCAAAATTCATGCTCCCTTGGGTAGCTCAGTGGTTAGTGTATCTGACCTGTGACCTGGTGGTTACGAGTTTGTTACCCAGTTGAGGCAAACTTTCTTTCTGGCAAGTTTTAGCATCTCACCTCTGATGCATAAGAGAAAAGTAGTCCGTGGCTTTGGAAAGAAAATTGTGTCAGTACTGGTGTGAGAAACACATGGGTGTGACACTGACTGCCATGATTGACCTTAGCTGTTAAAATGGTGTTAAACTCCAATGCAAACCAAACCAAATTAATGCCAGAGAATTCTAAAACTACTTTTTGTACTTTAGTTGACAGAGTAGATTAGGACGCAATTACACAGAACATGCAGTCTGATCTAGGATCTACACTGTCTTATACTTGTGACAATTTTGAACAAAAACAACCCTGAATTAATTAATATTAAATAAATTTCTGGTTTTTTTTTTATCATCGCTAATCCATTATTAAACAATCCAGTTTTAATGGTCCTGAGAGAGGTTTTTGAAAACATTGTAATAAAGAGAAAATGCTGGTTATAAACATTTTGTCCTATTTCTACAATGTTATCTGCCCTTTCAGAGACAAATTCCATCATATGACTGGCATTGAATCTGTAGTCTTGAAATGCAGACTAAAACAGTAAAGAGTGAACTTGAACTTGCCATGTCTTGATTCAGTTGATTTATTGGTTATGAATATGTGTACTTTATCACTTTGTCCATTGTATTGGTGTATTTTTTGGAAAACAAAATCAAGATTTGTTGGAAAAGTTACATTTAATATAAACAACTGTTTGCCCCTTTTCAGCATGTTTTCAGAACCAGTCTGCTATAGGGACTTGAAGATAGTATTCTAGTGTGGTGGTATACTGTTTATTTTCATTTTGTAATACTTTCAGGGTTTTGATGGATCAAGAATGTAAGAAAAAGTTTTCAGTTTTCTTCACAAAGGTAAATATAACTTACTAAACATTTTGTAGACTTAGATACCTCATATTACATGTATTATCTAAATCATCTTTAAGCGAACACAATGAATTACGGTTTCATCTCTTAACCTGTGTAGTGCTTAGTTAATCAAATGGGCTATTTGTAGCCAGGAATGAAGACTGAAATACAGTGTACTTTAACTTCAAGGGTATTTTGGATGATCATTTCATAAAATTGCAGACAGATCAGACTGCAAGTTATTTGTAGTCTGATCTTGATGTACTCTGTCTTCAAAAGCTGGTCTGATCAGTCTGATCTTATTCCTTACCTACTAAAACAATGTTATGCTTACTGTTCTAAGGGTTCAAGCTTGTGTCTTCAGTATTTTATGATACACATTTCTATCACCCAAGTTATACCACCTATCTCTTGAACAATGGCAAACCCTGTGGACACAGATCCCATAAAATGTGGAAGCAGATCAGGGCCCAGGGCCCATTTTCCTCAACCATTGTAAACATCATTCATAAGTCAAATTTGCGAGAATTTCAATTGTATGCAAAAAGTTGCAATATGGTTTTGTCTAAAATTTTGTAGTCTAGGAAAGATAGAACTTGAATTAACATCTATTCAACCTGTAAGAGCTACAGTACCTTATTGACCCTTTTTAAGCAATCTCATGTTTCTTTATTTCTGAGAAAGAACAATTTTTTAAGCATTGTTGGATAGACTGTTGGCCTTTCACACCTAAGGTTCTGAGTTTGAATCCTGTGATGAGCGGGGTCAACCTTTGGAAATGATCACATCATGGCTCAAGTACTGGTCCAGAAAGCAATTATTGAGGGTGATTGATAGAAGTTGTAAGATATTGTTTCAGAATCAATGTAAAATAATATGTTGAAACCGTCATTTTCTTTTTCCCTCGCTTTTACCTCAGCTGTTTTCGAAGAAAACGGCTAGTAATTGTCATAGACCTGGCGTCATGCAAAAACGTTAACATTTTGTAATATCTCTGTTATTACTGAAGATGTTTACCTTGGACAAGTTGTTAAATATCAAAAGGGAAACTCATACAATAGGAGCAGGTAACCATCAAAGTATTTTTTACACAGTTATGCCCTTTTTTTGACACAGAATTTTCACTGAAAATCAAGCACATGCAGCAAAGCATTGGCACTTGTATGCAATGCTTTTGTTAGCTGACCTGAGCATGAAGTGCTCAAGGTGAGCTTTTGTGATCGTGTTGTGTCTGTCGTCCGTCGTGCATTGTCCATCTTGTGGTCGTCAACAAATACCATTTGTGCACTCTAGAGGCAACACTTTCAGTCGCATACTCATGAAGTTGGTCAGAATGTTTGTCTTGATGGTATGTTAGACACATTCAAGATTGGGTCATGTTGGGTCAAAAAGTAGGTCACTAACACTCATGTTTTTAGATCATTACAACCAGGATTTTTTCAGCTTTATCGGTCCAAGATGACTGGACTCAGGTGTGCACTTTAAGGCTATTGGCCCTCTTGTTTTTCCATCCTACCAGATAGGAACTACACCATTTCAGCCATATTTCTCTTCTTCAAATGCTTTCAGTTCTGTCAAGTCTTTTTCTTTACAGTGTAGAGTCAACCTGGTAACACTGTAATATTTATAGAGCTCTGTCTTTCGCAGCACTACAGTAAGTTGATGATGGACTTCAGTCAAGATGATCATGACCATGATGTGTCAGTAGCTTCCCTCTCTGTACAAATATTCACTGTTGTATCACTGGTATGTTATGCTAAGTTGATGTGATTTGGGATGTCCTCATGGAAATTGTGTTATACCTTACTGACAAACAGTTAACATGTTACTGCCTCCAGCCTTCTCTCTGTCGTGCAGCTGACTGGTTTTGTAAACTTTGTTACTAAATGAGAATTTGCTGATGAGCATTTCAACCATTTGCCACTTTGTTTTTGCATGTGAGCCATGCTCTGGCAAAGGGGGGCTCAATGCATCTCTATGATACATTATACTAAGCAAGTCATCATATAATTATGGATCCATAAAATCCAATTTGTATAACAACCAACGGGATTGTGAGGTAGACTGGTTCTGTGACATGCATTAAATTTACCAATTACAAAAAGCAAACTGGGCAGGCTGACCTTGGTTGATAATTTTTGCAGATGCATGTAGCCCCCTTTTCACAGAGCATGGCTCATGTATTTGTGTGTTAAACCTGAGTTCATTTGGAAAATTGATATTTTACATGTATGTTTTAAAAGCTATCTGCAGCAAGTTGCTGTTTTACACGGATGTTTACATATTTTGTCAACTGCAAGCTTGTTTCAGGGAGTGATGAGATAACTGGCACGATTGACATGAAGAGAATAGTTTGAGGGAGGACATGGTTTACAAAACTGTCAATGTGTTGTAACAATTACCTGTATAATATTTCCATTCTTTATTCCCTATCTATTGTGAAAATGTCCATGACTGCATATGCATATAAAACACAATTTCCAGAGGACTTCCTTAATCTTTGTGCTGTTTATTGTTGGTTTAACAGGAATGTTTTTATATTTTATAGTGCTATAAACCAATAATGATGGATTTTATACAAGATGATCATCATAGGAGTGCGTCTGTGACCAAGATATCGGCACAGATTTTCACTGTGCCCAGCTTGGTACGTGTTCATTGATGGGAGTGTTTTGATCCTATTGGAGGCTCCACACTTCCTTAATTTTAAACTCTCATTTCCTTGAAACGACTATTCACAGTCTTAACCTTTCATTTCAAGCTTTTGAGTAGGCAGGGAATGCCCAGCCACTCATTATTTTATGCACATTAAAAGTTACACATAATCCCTCAGGGTTTTCCCTAAGCAACAAAAAAAGGGGATCAATGTGACCCCTTAGTCATAAATAATGGGGGTCATTCTGGACTTTGAGTGGGTCACAAAAAATGTTGTTAGGTTAAACATTAAAGACTACTAAGTATGAAACAATGTGTGTTTTTGTGTCTATTATTCATCCCAAAGCTATAAATAGCCTATTTATGAATTACTGAATGATGTAAGATACATTGTAACAGTAGGGATTCTCTGTATAGAGGGGCTTACAGTCTAGATAACATCTTTTTCATAGAGTATCTTGTGTATGCTTTATCAAAAGCCTGGTCTTAACGGCAAAAAATGCTCTAGCTGCAGACAAGCTGTCATTTATTTACGTAATTTCAATCTTTGAAGGGCATCAATGTGACCACAGTGTTTTGGGGACGCACGTTAGAGTTGAATTGCGCAAGTTTGTACAGCCACTCTCCGTGGTAAAAGGGTTATTGTGTTTTGTTTTTGTCACAGGAATCAACCGTTTAATTGATACAAATAGCTTGTTGTCGGCCGGATTTGATAACCTATTTTGTGGGTTTTTTTAAATAGGGAGTATCCATCCGACAACAAACTATTTTCACCAATTAAACGGCCGATTCCTGAGTTTTGATACGCGGGTTGCATTCATGCCGCCGTTTTCGATGAACAATTAAGCATAGACCTAGGTCTTTCGCTAATTTTCACTAGACCCTCGGGGCCTTCAAATATTTTTCTCGTTACTCGAACCAGGCGATTATCACCCGATTGTTGTTCAAGGTCTCTTTCCTTGCAGACAGCAGTAATGACGCTAATTTTGACTGAGCCATATTGTTTTCATTAGAGATCGACTGGTATTGTTTAGATGAGTTTAAAGACCTAGCGTATTCTCGTAAAATCGATACACAGTCTAGAGTTTCGTCCCATTTTCTTCTCGTACTTAAGCTTTCTTATGTACTCGCGATGTAACTTTGTCGGCAGCAAAGACGATTGTGAGTAACCTTTATTGAATTTGTGCGTCCACAGTGATGCACTATTGAAAAAAATACGGGTCATTTTCCTTAAAAATGTATCAAAACGCACAAAATCGTGCGTCAAGGAAAACCCTGATCCCTATTCATCTAAAGACCTTTTGACTATCAATTTAACATTTTTGTTCAGATCTTTTTATCACAATCTTAACTTCATCATTTAAAACTTTTTGAGTTGATAGGGATTGCCCTGTCACTCAATAATATCTTTTATACCAATCAAAATCACTCATAATCCTTCCTAACTCAAGCTTTTTATTGTCATCATTATGTTCAAATCTTTTTACCTCAAAATTCCTGTTTTAACCATCTTTTAATACAGACATGCGCGCTAAATGACCAAAGCTGTCAATGCGCCATAAAACAACATTCATTCATTCATTCATTCATTGAATGACGGTTGCAATGCAGTAAATCTTTCCCACATATAGACACCTTTCAAAGCTTCTGTATCTAAATTGAAGGCTGTTCGTCACAACATTGTGACATTGTGAAATTTCTTATGAATATCAGTTTCTCAGTTTGTCATAGTGTATCTTTGATTATGTATTCAGCTTCAGTGCATCTTCTGCACAGTCTTGTATCCATAAACATTGATTATAAATGTAGCTTATGTTGCCATTGGAATGGTCAAATTGTATGACCATGGTTACTAGAGCTGATTGACCCATTGCAATAGTGCAAGGTGAGCTCCAGTAGCTCATTCGGTCGCGCACAGGACTTGAGAACTGGTGGTCACTGGTTCGGTCCTCGGTTCAGCCAATTTCTTTCTGAGGATTGATGATGGTCATTGCAACAGGATTCATTCCTCTTTCGCTGCTGACCATTGTTTTGAAAATGGTTATGTGGAAAAGTAGCCAGTGGCTTTGGAAGAATATTTGTGGAGTACTGGTAAGAGAAACTCCAGGAAAGCATGGATAGGTGCACTTGCCGCCAAGATATAACTGAAATAATGTTGAAAATGGTGTTAAACCCTTTACAATCAAGTAATCAATCGGCAATAGTGCAGTATCTTTGAAAAAATGATTTTTAAGTGGGTCTGGTTGTCCCCCCCCCCATGAGGAAAGAAAGTTTTATAGAAAGGCCAAACAACTTTTAAGATTAATTCCTGGAAAGGCTTATGGAAGCATGTCATCTGCTGTTTTGACGCCGAGTTGTGCATGTTCATTTATGATGAAAAACTTAAGAGTAACGGCCTGGACTTACTTTATAATTGTTTAAAGCCAAGGTGCACTGTCTTTCTACAGAGCTACTTGTTTGTATCCTGTAAACACGTCAGCACCAAGAGCACCCAGCTCAACTTATGTTGCCTTTGCCTGCAGATCAGGCTACACAAACTATGATATCTCTGTTTAACTCTCTACCAAACAATCCCATGTTTTATCATCCTTGAGGAAGAAATCTTTTGAAAACAATATGGGAAAAGGAGAAAATGCTGGTAACTGGCATTTTCTCCTTTTCCCACAATGTTTTCTACCCAATCAAAGACAAATCTCACCACTTGAGCAATATTTAATTTGTCATCTGCTAATGCTTTCAGTTTGGACCAACCTAAATTTTGTTGTTTGGTATAGAGTTAAGCTGTTATAAACAAGCTAAAACAGTATTGGAATTGGTGCACTAATACTGGAATTGGTGCACTAATACTTTGAATCATTACATGGTCTATATTAGACCTAAATTGCATATTGCTTTCATGTTGCACTCTAAGGATTTAATAAATGGTAGCTGCTAAGGTTCTTAAATAGAATGATAGCTGCCAAAAAATTATCATGCATGCAAGTATCATGTGAAAGTTCAGGCTTACAAGCTTCTACCTTAAAAATAAACTGTAGGCGTTTTTGCAGTTGATGTATTTTTTGGCAATCTCTTTTTTTTCCCACAATGTTTTTCTCCTCATTCATGAAAAGCAGTCTCCTATGAACACGTTTCCTTAATGTTATTTTTGGTGGAAAATAGTTGTGTATGAATATTTTAGCTTTTCAGCTCCATAGGCAAAATTCAGAGCTTTTACTGTTGGAATAGGTCAAGAGTCTGCAGCCTTATTTTAGATCTATACTGTCTGCTTGTTTAGTTAAGCCTACAACATAAAAGTCTGTAAGTTTCAGTGGGTTGTGTTTTCAGCCATTGACATAGGCTGAGTTTACTTATCTGGCTCTGAAAAAATAGAAGCTTCATGTATTCTTGCCAATGGATGAAACTGATTAACTAATGGTCTGATGTCAGTATAGATACTTCATTCTTACATACCGTATATCAGGTTTTTTCCATGTCCCAAAATTTTTGCGAGTTTGGTCAGAATCAGTTTTTCATGTTTCTTATTTTCACAAATTCATTGACCAGTATGTTTTAATTTTCGTGAAATGGTAGATATATGACAGCATCAAACCCACCAAAAATATTTATCAGTATGTCTGGTATTATATGCCGGACACATTAGTGCATATACAGAATTAGGGAAAATAACTAGAACCACAAGATTTACCTTGATATGACATATATAAGATAAAGATCTGCTCAAATTTTAGACTACCGGTATTTCCTCATCAGATTATTCATTCACAATTCATAGTATCATTTGTCTACAAATGGATACTGGGAATCTGAGGGAAACAACTTTGCTCAAACTTCAGTATAATGATTACCGGTATCTAACGACAACTCTTCCTACTCTCCCTATACATGTATAGATCATTGTGTTAAGTCTGTCTGTTTTTTTCATTTTTTCAAGATACCAGCATTTCAAAGCCATTCCTCTACAATGTCAGGCATTTCTTTTAAATGATTGTAAAGATCTGTTAGCCACTTTGCACCGAGAGGTTTAAGTCTGGCGAGAGTAAGATCCACTCTGATGGACTCTGGCAGTGTCCCTTTTTTCTGTCACCTACCTAATCTGGAACATTATTACTTGCCTATTCCGTTGACAATAAGCAAGTGTGTCTAAGCGAAAATTTTTTTTCCTTCCATGTTTAGTACCAAAGGATGGGTTTTCAGGTCGTATGGAATATTTAGCGAATATAATTTTCGCGAGAATGACCCACTTTTGAAAATCGAGAAAATTTCCTTCTTGTGAAAAAAAAACAGATATATGGTATTCCTGTTTCTTCTGTTGTTTGATGTGCTTCTACACTAAATGGGAAATGGATAAGAATCAAGAAAGTCCATATATCAAAGATATGGTCTAGTTTGTGAAAGTATAACTTGGATATATTTTGGTTGGAATAACCGAAATTTATTATAACTAATTTTATATCCATTTCTGGACTGTATATAGTGTAGTCATATAGTAGAATCACACTCTTAAATACACATAAATTTTTAGTAGATTTCTTATGATAAAATCACAACAATTTATACTGAAGGGCATAAATAATGAATAACCAAGTTGTTTATTTCATTGACTTGTATATAAAGTTTGCTCCTACTTGGCACTCTTCAAAAGTATGGGACTAATGACTGGACCTACAGGGTCATTTACTACAATAAGTGGAAGTAGTTTAACTCCAATCACTCATTGTGATATAAGTGATAGTGGGTTCACCCCAATCACTTATTGTGATGTAAGTGAAAGAGGGTTTACCTTAGTCACTTATTGTGATATAAGTGAAAATAGGTTTACCCCAATCAATTCATTGTAATATAGGTAAAAGTGGGTTTCCCTCAACTCGATCACTTTTTGTGATATTATTATTGCCTCCGGGAAAAAAAATGTATGATATAATTTTGAATGCTCCAACTGGACTTTTTGTCACCAAACATTTTGGGTCCTGCATGGCTCAGTAGTAAAGTGTTGCAGTCATTACTTTGAGACCCTGTATTGAGCCTCACTGGAAGCACTAGGTTTTTCATGGAGCTGTCCTTGGGCAAGACACTTCAGAACCTTAGCCATGTACTGGTGAAACCCAGGATATACATGAATATGTGAGCTTTCATTGTGATATGACTGAAATAATGTTGAAAGCTGCATAAACCACCATTCAATCAATCAGTCACTAAATGTTTTGAATTTGAGAGTGATGTTAAGTTTCCACAGGGGACAGAGTCAACCCAAAAACAAATTATCTTACACATTGCTTTCTGTATATTTTCAGGCGAGGTATTTAGTTAGTGAACACAATCTACTGTCTGTGATACTTCAAACATTTTTACAATCCTGTGATGAGAAGAAAAATAGTAAGTTGCTGTTGCTTTTAACCTTTTACCAGGAAGAGTTTAACTGACCATAAGAGAGACAGCTTTTTTTTGGAAAAATATGGTAGGAAAAGTAGAAAATGCTGGTAACCAGCATTTTCTCTTCTTTCCACAATATTTTCTGCACTTTCAAAGATGATTTTAGCTGTATTTTTGAAATTGACTTCAGCAAATGCTTTTTGCAAGGAGGATTCTTAAATATTTGTCATCAGGTTAAAAGTTAATGACCTTGCCATCGACAATTAACACCCTTGCCAATGATCATGGGAAAGAAGGCTTTTAAAAACAGTGTAGGCAAAGGAGAAAATGTTGGTTACCTGCATTTCCTTCTTTCACAGTGTTTTCTGCCCTTTCAAAATCTTACATTTCCAGGATTTTCTCAACTAGCCATGGACCAACTTGACTCAGTGGTAAAGAATAGGATATCCTATCAGAACTTCCTCCATGGGTTTTGCTCAGGAAACACTTGCATAGGTGTACTGACCGCCATGACATGAACTAAGCTGTTGAAACCACGTTAAACTTCAATGCAAGCATACAAACAAATTGAAATGCTAGTCACATTCACATCTGGGCTTGCTACTGATAGCTTGTCCGTATCTGTCTGTTATGCTATACTTGAGGATATGTTTTGTACTTTTATAGAAGTTGTTTCTCTTATATTACAGAAGATGGTATTTTGAACTTTGAAAGAACAGGTACCACTACCTTCAAGAGAGCCTGGTTCTCTCTACATGACCTAAAGTAGGTTTTTCCCCTTCATTTTTTTTCCTGAAAGACAAAATTTCAAAGCTTAAACCATTTCCAATTACAGTCCTTCCTGCCAAAGGATTTTGTTTGATAAATCGAAGCCTGATCAATTGAGTGGTATAATATGGAGCTAGTAATCCAGAGGTTTAACCCATTACCACACAATCCCAACTTTTTAACAACCCTGTGAAAGAAGCCTTTTGAAAACATTGTGGGAAGAGGAGAAAATGCTGGTAACCAGCATTTTCTGCTCTTCCCACAATGTTTTCTACCCTTTCCAAGACAAATTGTAATTTTTCACTTGCATTTATTTTGTCATCTGCAAATGCTATCAATTTGGACCAGTCTAAAACTTTGTCGTTTGGTAAAAAGTTAAAGCTCTGATCTTTAGTATGGTAAAACTTCTTTTTGAAGATTTGTGAAAGTAATGGTGGCAGGAATTTGTCTCTCTCTCCTAGCACTTATTAGCTTGGCTGCTTTCAAAGAAAGCATCAAGGTATTGTCATAGCCCTGGCGTTGTCTGCGGTGTCGTGCAAAAACTATGACATTTTGTTATATCTCTCTTATTGCTGATTATGTTTACTTCAAATTTGGACAAGTTGTTAACTATTGAAAGGGGAAGCCATACAGAAGAAGCAGGTAACCATTGAAATATTTTTGTCACAGTTATACCCCATTTTCAACGCAGAGTTTTCACTAAAAACCAAATACTTGCAGCCGAGTGTTGGTACCCACATGCAGTGCTCTTGTTATAAATTGGACTTTATTAGGAGGAAAGTACCTAAAGGCTGGGAAAAGAATGTTGTTTATAGCATTTACTCCAGAAGGGCATGGATAGGTGCAAGGTACCATGATATAATTAAAATACTGCTGAAATGGTGTACTGCGGTACTAAACAAATGCTCCAAAGTGATACTGTAAAGGCATATTGTGGTACATCTGGCCAAATCCACCACTCTTGACATGATAACAAAATTTATATTCATCCAAATTGGAAAAATTATACTTATAAATGGACTATTGCTTAAATTGTTGGATTTGTCTATGATAGGTAGAAAACATCATAGCAAACATGGAAAATGCTGGTTCACAGTATATTTTCATCTTTACCTAATTGTTTTCTAAAGCCTTCTTTATGGCTGTAAAAACATAGTGTTATTTGGAAGGTTAGTTCATTACAAAGTTGCATATACTTGCTCTGTGTTTCAGATATGCTCTCATATGCAAACCAGGGCCAGGGGAATGGACGGACAATCTGAGAAGAGGATTTTTAGAGGGATTTTCTAACTTTTTACAAGTGCTAAAGCTAGTTGAAGTAAGCTGATACTTTCTGCATTGAAATTTGCGATAACCCAATTATCAGTGCATTGTAATTTTTTTCTCACTACAATTTGTTACTAAATCTGCAGTAACAAAACTAAGCATAAGTGCTCTGACTGAAGTGAAATTGTGTATTCATTTTTGAAAGGGTAAAAAAAAAAGATTCAGATTCAGTCTGTATTCACCATCCATTCTTTTGAGCATTCTTAGTCTCCATTCTCCAAGATTTTCTGAATTTGAAAGTAACACGACTTCTGATTGGCTAAACCATTTGCTGATTGGCTAAACCAAATGGTTTAGCCAAACCAAATGGTTTAGCCAATCAGGAGTTGGGTTACTTTCAAATTTAGAAAATTCTGTTGAATAAGACTAAGAATGTTCTTAAGAATGGTAAATGAATATGGACCCAGCATTTCTTCCTTTCCAAGATTTAGTTTAAAGGCTTTCATCTTCAGTTCTATTAAACCATGACATTGTTTGTTGAAAGGTTACAGGTACAGGATCAGTTAATTGTAGCAATATTGTGGCAATTTTGTTCATAATGCCCCACCAAATATTAGATATGAGCCATGCTCTGGCAAAAGGGGACTTAATGCATCTCTGTGATCCATGACACCATGCAAGTCATCACATAACTATGGATCCATAAAATCCATTTTATCTAACAACCAACTGAAGCATGAGGTACACTGGCTCTTTTACATGCAGAAAATTTACCAAAAGCAAAAGGTTTCGGCCCAGGTCAGCCTGCATGCAATGTGCAGACTGACCTGGGTCGATTCTTTTCAGAGATGCATCAAGCCCCATTTTCACAGTGCATGGCTCAGATATTTCAGATCCAAGATCAGACTGCATATCCAGTAGAGTCTGATCTTGATCTACAATGTCTACAAAGGTACCAAAAATTGTCTACAGCCTCCAAGGGGATCATATTTTATAAAAGCAACACTGATAGAGAAAGAATTAAGAATTTTAATGTCAGTCATATTTTCCTTCTTGAGCTAAAACTTTGTTGTGGGTACCTTTTGGTTAAGGTGTATGGGTTTTTTCAATCTCAATTTATCAATCACTACTGCACAAATTTTGATGTAGAAACTATACATCAAAATTTCTGTGACTGATAATTTTGGGAAAAAAAATAAAATAACCCATATACCTTTTTACCATGAACATTGGTTTCAGAGAAGAACTGATTTTCTTGGAGTTCTAATTCTTTACCACACAATGACAAATTTTAATGTCTCTAGGAAATCAGACTTTTGAAAACATTGTGGGAAAAGGAGAAAATGCTGGTAACCAGCATTTTCTCCTTTTCCCACAATGTTTTCTAACCTTTCAGAAACAAATCCCATCATTCAGCCAGTCTTGTTTAGTTTGTCGTCTGCAAAATGCTTTGAATTTAGGCCAGTCCAAAATTTTGTCTGGTAAAGAGTTAAAGTAATTGTTGCACTCTTCAAGGGTATGGATGCAGTGACAAGACAGACGGGGCAGCATCTAGAGTTTGAACCAGAATGGGAAGGAGCCTTCCATTTACAGTTAAAGTTAGAAGATAATATAGCCTTATTTCTGGAATGGTGTGGTAGTGATGTAAGTTTGCATACCCGAAATATTGGTCTTTCTGATTTTGATGGTTTACCAGATGAAATTTACAGTTTACGAGTTTTTACCTCCAAGATATTTTGACTCTTTATCAAATGATAAGATTTCAAAGTCATCTATTGCATTTTCTACTTTTTCCACAGTATTTTTTTTTCCAAAAGCCCTTTACCTCAATTTGTATAATTCAACAGCCCTTGAGAAGAAAGCTTTTGAAAACATTGTGTGAAAAGGCCTAAATGCTGGTAAGCAGCATCTCCTTCTTTTCCCACAATTTTTTTCTACTCTTTTAATGATAAATCCCACTATTTGAGCCACATTTGTCATCAGAAAAGGTTTTCATCATGGACAAGCCTAATGCCTTATGTTTTTTGTATTATAGAGAGTAAACCACTTATTTACATTGGACAGCTTTAGCATTAAAAGCAAACAGTATTTTCTTATTCCTTCAAGGTTTGAAGACAATAAAGACATTTTATCTTTTCCCTATCAAGGGTTTCAGATGTCTTTTACACATTTTCCATTATTTTCGTTTTAACAGAGACAAGTACTAATGGAAGCCTACAATAAAGCGTTAGAAGTATTTGATACTTGTAAAAAGATAGACCCAAATAAAACCGTTTCTTGTACAGGTAAGAACATAGAGTCTGTCTGATAACAGTCCTCTTTTCTTTGTAATGAAAAGTTTTTCTGATGTTTGAGAGAAAAGTAGAATTTATTAGATAAATCTAGGACTTTGACTGTATCTTCGAAACCCTGGAGGTATTAAACCAGAAAATGTTATAAGATAAATGAAATGGATTTTCTCAATGAGATCAACAGAGCAAAGCATTGCAATATTGAGGGTTTTTTGCCGGAATATTTCACAAGGTAGCTGACACATTGTTGTAGTCTGATCTTGATTTGCTTTGTTCTCAAAAGACAGTTTGATCTTGATCTACATTGCCAACAAAAACAACTGAAGTTGAGGATAGTCCTGTATGGGTTGTAATTATCACATGCTTTAATTGTGAACAGGAAGAAAAAAATATTTATCATACTAAAAAGAACACATAACTGCAAAATTTAAAATAGAAAAAAGTATGTGATAGTTGCTTAGCGACTTGATGCTTATATGTCATCAGATTGTATTTTTAACCCTTTATCAAATAATTCCATGTTTCAACAGCCATGAGGAGGAAGTCTTTTAAGACCATTTTGGGAAAAGTAAGAAATGGTAGTATCCAGCATTTTCTTCTTTTTCCATTGTTTTCTACTCTTTCAAGAACAAATCCAGTTATTTGAGCCATATATGATTAACTTTTCATCCACAAATACTTTCAGTTTGGACAGGTATAAAATTTATTGTGTAAATTTCTTTAATTTTTCAGTTGCTGGTCACAGTGCAAAATGTATTGCTTATGATGTTGGCTGTCAGCCTGTTTCAATTCACTTACCTGTCACTAGAATTATTGCAGGTAAGTATGTTTGTATTTACCTTTTTCCGGTATGCCATTTTTTGTTTTAAATGATAACTCTATAAACTAGTTCTAGATCCCGGCAAAATCTATTACAAGGTACACAAAATCTCACATCTGAAGGAAAAGAAAGTAACATTTTTCAAGAGCATGGAGAACATTGTTAGAAACAGAGCGTTGTCATTTACTAGCAATTGCCCCTTATCCCATAATGTTTTCAAAAGCAATTTATTGCTGATATTAAAAGGGCAAAAGTCATATGAGAAGAGTGATAGGGTATATTTAAAATTTATAGATTTTTTTTTTTTCAATGGAAAAATGTTGATGGAAATAAAAAAGAGAGAAAAAAATCTTTTGAAACTTTCTGTATTTGTTTGGGTGACTCTAAAATTTGTTCGA
Source organism: Tridacna gigas (assembly GCA_945859785.2). NCBI lineage: Eukaryota > Metazoa > Mollusca > Bivalvia > Cardiida > Cardiidae > Tridacna > Tridacna gigas. Next base: position 39,427,588 of record OX244029.2, read on the forward strand.
AATGCCAAGTTACATTTCTGATCTTTTTTCAGGTCTTCATACATACCTTGGCATGCAGGGTTTAAAATTTGAATCTCCAGATTGTAGTCTTGTTGTAAGTGATCTTTTTTCTATGACTTTTTTTCTAAACCCTTCACCACACAATCTCGGGTTTTTAAGGGCCCTAAAGTAGAAGACTTTTGAAAACATTATTGATATAGGAGAAAATACTTTTTAACCAGCATCCTCTTCTTTTCTCACAATGTTTTGAAGACAAATCTGTTCATTTGAGCCAGTTCTGATTTGTTCTCTGTATATACTTTGTATTTGGACAAGTCCAACATTTTGGTAAAGAATTAATTTTTAGCTCCACTGGCCGAAGGCCAGCGGGCTTATGTCATGGCCCGGTGTCCGTCGTGCGTCCGTCCGTCCGGTCGTCCGTCCGTCCGTGCGTTAACTTTTATTTCAAACATCTTCTTCTCTGAAACTACCCATCCGATTTTCACGAAACTTCACAGAAATGATCCTGACATGATCCTCTTCAGAATTTCTTGAAAGAATTTGATTCCTTCAAAAACTCTGGTTGCCATGGCAACAAAACTGAAAAATATTGGAAATCTTTAAAAATCTTCTTGTCTGAAACCATAAGGCATAGGGCTACCAAATTTGGCATGTAGCTTTATGTAGTAGACCTCTATCAAGTTTCTTCAAATTATAGCCCTGGGGTCAAAATTGGCTCTGCCCCAGGGGTCACAAGTTTTACATAGGCTTATATAGAGAAAACTTTAAAAATCTTCTTGTCTGAAACCATAAGGCATAGGGCTACCAAATTTGGCATGTAGCTTTATGTAGTAGACCTCTATCATGTTTCTTGAAATTATAGCCCTGGGGTCAAAATTGGCTCTTCCCCAGGGGTCACAAGTTTTATACATAGGCTTATATAGAGAAAACTTTAAATATCTTCTTGTCTGAAACCATAAGGCCTAGAGCTACCAAATTTTGCATTTAGCTTGATCTAGTTGGAGTCTACCAAAAGTGCCCAAAGTATAGTCCTGGGGTCAATTTGGCCTCATACTTGGAGGGGGGGGGTTCACAAGATTTACATAGGCTTACATAGGGAAAACTTTTAAATCTTGGTGTACATAGCCATAAGGCTTAGGCTACCAAATTTTGCATATAATTATAGCATTATTTAGTGGACAGTTACAAAGAGGGCCCAAGTTACAGCTCTAGGATCAAGTTTGGCCCTGCACCAGGGATCACAAGTTTTACATGGGTTTATGGAGTGAAAAGTTCAGAAACCATCTTGTTACCAGCCATAAGGCCAAGAACTCCCACATTTGGCATGTTATTCTTCTAATACAATATTCCCCATTTAGTAAGACTGTAGCCATGAGGTCAAAGTTTTATAAGGGCTTATATAGTGAAGACTTTTCTTCGTGGTTTATATTTATAAGCCAGTGGAGCGATACAGGGCCATCATGGCCCTCTTGTTTTTAGATAACCTGTAATTTTTGGTGCCCGATGGCTCAGTTAATAGCTTACAGGGCGTGAAACCAAGGGGCCATTGGTTCAAATCTCCAGCTCTGCCAATTTGTTTCTGAGCATTTACGATAGTCATTGCAACAGCATTCATTCCTCTCTCACAGATGATCATTGTTTCAACAGAGGTAATATGGGAGAGCAGCTTTGAAAGAATACTGAGAGAGGCACTGGTTAACCCTTTCCCAAATGACAAATTTTGGACTGGTCCAAATTGAAAGAGTTTGCAGACAACAATTTTAAATTTGATGAAAATGGCACAAAGTTCTCAAAAAGGATAGAAAACACTGTAGGAAAAGGAGAAATTGCTCGTTACGAGCAATTTCTCCTTTTCCCACAGTGTTTTCAAAAGACTTGTACTGCAGACATGTGACAACCAGGGCTTGTTTGGGAAAGGGTTAAAGAAACTCAAGGACAGGTGAACTTGTGGCCACCATATAGCTGAAACAGTGTTTAAAAGGGCATTACAAACAAATAACTTTTGGCCTGTGATGTTTTTAGTTTGAATAAATCTTTGTCTCATTGTCCTTGTCACTGTACAATGTCATGTAAATTGTTACTGCTGTTTTCCAGAGGCCCAGTCCAGTGTTGTTAATTGAACTGCCACTCAGGGTCAAGGTTTTAGTTGCTCAGTTTCGTGCCAATATGTGGAGGAGAAATGGTTATGCACTCATTAATCAGGTATCATTTAGCAGCTGAATCAGTCAAATTAAAACCTACACGCTTGACTTTGTAAAAATGACTTTCCATATAAATTGCTTCTTCCGCTGAGGTGGGTCTCATGAAAAAAGCTATATGTTTAACTTATTGATGCCTCACAGATTTTATTGTTGGTAAATGGTTCTAGAATAGCTGATATTTCACTGAACTTAATAGCATTTCCATTTTACAAGTGCCATAAGCTTACATTTTAAATGTATATCAGACAGAGTAAGGTACTCCATGTTTGCTTCAGGAATCCTCCATGGCTTAGTGATGAAAGTGTTAAATTCATAACCCAAAGGTCCTGGGTTGAATCCTGCTTTGCACCACTAATCATTTACAAGTTTTCTAGGGCAAGGCCTCACAGTGTTCTGTCTCAGTAATGGTAAAGGCTAGGAATCATAATTACATGTGCAAGGAAAGACATAATATACTAGTTACTAAAATATTATCAAAAAGGCATAAAGAGGCATTTAGAGAAACTGTTCTTTCATTTTGACTTTGCTTTCAGACTTTTTTATTCAAAAGTTCTCTTGTATTCATTTTTGCAGATAATATTTTATCATAATGTCAAGTGCCGTTCAGAAATGCATGATAGAGACGTCATAATGCTCCAGGTAATTCTACTTGTTTATAGCTAAGGTACAGATAAGGGAAAACTTTTTTTTTAGCATCAAAGAATAGTATCACTTCTATTCTTCACTGAAATCTACATTGTTGGTACTAGCTTAAATTGTCCCAAAGAGGCAAGTCATTAGTTCCTCTCATTGTCAAGTGCCTTTTAGAAATACATGATAAAAAAAAAAAAACATTGCACTGCTTCAGCTAAATTCCGCTTGTTTATCTATATTTATGAAGGCACTGATGAAAGTTGTTATCTTGGACTTCAAAAAGTAACAAACAAATCACCCACATTTTCGACAAAATGTTGTGGATTCAAACTTTGTATATTTACGTACTTTGCAGACTGGAGCCTCACTGTGCAATAAGATAGAGTGTAATGCCTTTTTGATTCATCTTATGTACAAGTTTGGACTTTCAGCATGGGTCAAGTAAGTGTATAGTTGGTGGAATTTTGAATGAACACTATCCACATTTTTTTCATTTTTATTTTCAAAATATCCATGCTAAAGAAATATGAGCCATGCTGTGTGGAAAGGGGGCTTAATGCATCTGCAAGAAGTATCGACCTAGGTCAGCCTGCGCGGACTCTGCAAGAAGTATCAACCTAGGTCAGCCTGCGCAGTCCGTGCAGGCTGACCTGGACCGAATCTTTCTGCTTTCAGTCAATTTTCTGGATGTCCAAGGACCATTCTACCTTGGGATTCAGGCATTTGTTAGAGAAAATTGATATAATTGATCCAAAATTATGTGATGACTTGCATCGTGGAGATGCATTAAGTCCCATTTTGCCAGAGCATGGTTTATATGCTGTAGTAATGTAGGATCTTGTTGATGAAAATGCTGATGCTTTGCAGCATTCTAGCAGTAGTTTGGAAATGTCAGTTCTGTTCAATTCAGCTCTAATGGTTAAAATGATGTGATAATTTACAAAGAGAAAGACAGGTATTTTTGATATATAAAGGTCAACCCTTGAAGGGTAATCAAAACTTAAGTTGTCTTTACAGCCAGTGTAGATTCAGATCATTCTGCACAAAACTTGCAGTCTGATCTTTGATTTACTGTATCTCTTTTGCTGAGACATTCAGGACAAGAACACTCTTGAATAGTACAATTCTTTTGGTTTTAATTTTTAGACAGAAAATGTTCTTAGGTTTATTCTAGACTGAAAATGTTAGGTTAATAAGGCTTTCTAATGGTAAAGAATGTAAATTTACAATTCAAATTGGTCAGTCTTAGAATCTGGTTTGTTATCATAACTTGTCATATGTATCAACAGGGAAGAATATGATGTTCCAACTGGCCAAGAAGATTCATTAAGACAGACAATTTCATTGGCTGAGGAGTTCCTGGAACTTTTAATTGTAATTCTTAGTGAGTAAATATATGAAGTTGTTATCAGCAAATTGGTTGATTTTACTGTATATATTCAGAAATCTTCCTTTTCTGATGAGATCCTGCATGACTCAGTGCTTCAGGTGTTGAATTCTGAATTCAAAGGTTCTTAGTTCAATCTGCTCTGAGGCACTAGCCATTGTAATGTTCTCAAGTAAGATAATTCAGAGTCCTAATGAAGTACTGTTAAAACCAAGGAAACATGAAACAAGTTGTTCTCGTATAGTAAGGTGACTGAAATAATGTTGAAAGAGGTGTCAAACTGAATAAGTCATGTTCCTGATACAAGAGGGGGCACTTATTGGGTCAAGATAATAGGCAGATTTACGTCAGTGATTCCGTGATTACTATCATATTTAGGAGTGAAAAAATGACTTGTGGATCATAGCTACCATATTTACCATCCATGTATTCTCTTTGTAGGTGAGAGATATGTAGTAGGAATTGGGGAGATACAGAAAGAAGACATTGTAAAAAGGGAAGTAATTCATCATCTGTGTATTGCTCCAATGGCGCACAGTGAATTGGTGAAGGCTTTGCATGAAGATGTAAGTAGTGTTTTTGTTGTTTCTAGAATAAGTTAATGTAAATATTGATATGTATCTGAGACTGGTCCTAATTGACCTTGCTAAAGTATGATCTAGGCTTCTAAATTGTATTTAACATATTACCAAACAAAATATTAGATCCGTCCAAATTGAAAGCATTTGCAGATGATTAGTGTGGCTCAAGTGGTGGGATTTTTCTCTCAAAGGGTAGTAAACCTTGTGTGAAAAGGAGAAAATGGCATTCAGCAACATTTCTCTTTGTCCTTCAACATTTTCAAACATATTGTTCATCAAGTTCATTAACTCTTTACCACACAATCCCAAGTTTACTGACCCAGTGGAAGAAGGCTATTGAAAACATTATGGAAAAAGGAGAAAATGCTGGTAACCAGCATTTTCTCCTTTTCCCACAATGTTTTCTACCCTATCAAAGACAAATTTCATCATTTGAGCCACATTCAATTTGTTGTTTGCAAAGGCTTTCAATTTAGACAAGTCTACATTTTTGTCATGTGGTAAAGAGTTAAAAGTTTTGTTGAGGTAAAGGGTTAAGACTGACTTTTGAATAAGAATGGAATTTAGAGGGTGTCTTGAACACATACCTTATTAGCTCACCTGAGCACGAAGTGCTAAGGTGAGGTATGGGTCGTCGTCCGGCGTCCATCTGTCCGTCTGTCCGTCCATCAATCTGTCCACAATTCCTTTAAACATCTTCTCCTCCTAAACCACTGGGCCAATCTTGATGAAACTTGGCAGGGATGTTCCTTGGGTGAAGCTCTACCAAAGTTGTTCAAGAGATTGAATTCCACTTAAAACTCTGGTTGCCATGGCAACAGAAAGGAAAAAAATAGGAAAATCTTTGAAAATCTTCTCTGATTCTAGAAGGCGTAGAGCTTTGATATTTGGTATGTAGCATCTCCTAGTGGACCTCTACCAAGTTTGTTCATATGATGCCCCTGGGGTCAAAACTGGCGCGCCCCCGGGGGTCACAAGTTCAAACATAGGAACAAAGAAGGAAAACTTTAAAATTCTTCTTCTCTGAAACTGAAAGGCATGGAGCTTTGATATTTGGCATCTAGCATCTCCTAGTGGACCTCTACCAAGTTGGTTCATATGATGCCCCTGGGGTCAAAACTGGCCCCACCCCGGGGGTCACAAGTTTTGAACGTAGGAACAAAGAAGGAAAACTTTAAAAATCTTCTTCTCTGATTCTAGAAGGCGTAGAGCTTTGATATTTGGTATGTAGCATCTCCTAGTGGACCTCTACCAAATTTGTTAATATGATGCCCCTGGGGTCAAAACTGGCCCCGCTCGGGGGATCACAACTTTGGAACATAGGAACAAAGAAGGAAAACTTTAAAATTCTTCTTCTCTAAAACTGGAAGGCATGGAGCTTTGATATTTGGCATCTAGCATCTCCTAGTGGACCTCTACCAAGTTTGTTCATATGATGCCCCTGGGGTCAAAACTGGCCCCACCCTGGGGGTCACAAGTTTTGAACATAGGAACGAAGAAGGAAAACTTTAAAAATCTTTTTCTCTGATTCTAGAAGGCGTAGAGCTTAGATATTTGGTATGTAGCATCTCCTAGTGGACCTCTACCAAGTTTGTTAATATGATGCCCCTGGGGTCAAAACTGGCCCCGCTCGGGGGATCACAACTTTGGAACATAGGAACAAAGAAGGAAAACTTTAAAATTCTTCTTCTCTGAAACTGGAAGGCATGGAGCTTTGATATTGGGCATCTAGCATCTCCTAGTGGACCTCTACCAAGTTTGTTCATATGATGCCCCTGGGGTCAAAACTGGCCCCGCCCCGGGGGTCACAAGTTTTGAACATAGGAACAAAGAAGGAAAACTTTAAAAATCTTCTTCTCTGATTCTAGAAGGCGTAGAGCTTTGATATTTGGTATGTAGCATCTCCTAGTGGACCTCTACCAAGTTTGTTAATATGATGCCCCTGGGGTCAAAACTGGCCCCGCTCGGGGGATCACAACTTTGGAACATAGGAACAAAGAAGGAAAACTTTAAAATTCTTCTTCTCTAAAACTGGAAGGCATGGAGCTTTGATATTTGGCATCTAGCATCTCCTAGTGGACCTCTACCAAGTTTGTTCATATGATGCCCCTGGGGTCAAAACTGGCCCCACCCTGGGGGTCACAAGTTTTGAACATAGGAACGAAGAAGGAAAACTTTAAAAATCTTCTTCTCTGATTCTAGAAGGCGTAGAGCTTAGATATTTGGTATGTAGCATCTCCTAGTGGACCTCTACCAAGTTTGTTAATATGATGCCCCTGGGGTCAAAACTGGCCCCGCTCGGGGGATCACAACTTTGGAACATAGGAACAAAGAAGGAAAACTTTAAAATTCTTCTTCTCTGAAACTGGAAGGCATGGAGCTTTGATATTGGGCATCTAGCATCTCCTAGTGGACCTCTACCAAGTTTGTTCATATGATGCCCCTGGGGTCAAAACTGGCCCCGCCCCGGAGGTCACAAGTTTTGAACATAGGAACAAAGAAGGAAAACTTTAAAAATCTTCTTCTCTGATTCTAGAAGGCGTAGAGCTTTGATATCTGGTATGTAGCATCTCCTAGTGGACCTCTACCAAGTTTGTTAATATGATGCCCCTGGGGTCAAAACTAGCCCTGCCCCGGGGGTCACAAGTTCAAACATAGGAACAAAGAAGGAAAACTTTAAAATTCTTCTTCTCTGAAACTGGAAGGCGTGGAGCTTTGATATCTGGCATCTAGCATCTCCAAGTTAACCTCTACCAAGTTTGTTCATATGATGCCCCTGGGGTCAAAACTGGCCCTGCCCCGGGGGTCACAAGTGTCGAACATAGGAATAAAGAAGGAAAACTTTAAAATTCTTCTTCTCTGAAACTGGAAGGCGTAGAGCTTTGATATTTGGTATGTAGCATGTCCTAGCGGACCTCTACCTATTTTGTTCATACGATGTCCCTGGGGTCAAAACTGGCCCCGCTCGGGGGATCACAAGTTTCGAACATAGGAACAAAGAAGGAAAACTTTAAAATTCTTCTTCTCTTGAAACTGGAAGGCGTGGAGCTTTGATATTTGGCATCTAGCATCTCCTACTGGACCTCTACCAAGTTTGTTCATATGATCCCCCTCGGGTCAAAACTGGTCCTGCCCCGGGGGTCACAAGTGTCGAACATAGGAATAAAGAAGGAAAACTTTAAAAATCCTCTTCTCTGATTCTAGAAGGCGTAGAACTTTGATATATGGTATGTATCATCTCCTAGTGGACCTCTACCAAGTTTGTTCATATGATGCCCCTGGGGTCAAAACTAGCCCTGCCCCGGGGGGTCACAAGTTTGAACATAGGAACAAAGAAGGAAAACTTTAAAATTCTTCTTCTCTGAAACTGGAAGGCGTGGAGCTTTGATATTTGGCATCTAGCATCTCCAAGTTAACCTCTACCAAGTTGGTTCATATAATGCCCCTGGGGTCAAAACTAGCCCTGCCCCGGGGGTCACAAGTGTCGAATATAGGAATAAAGAAGGAAAACTTTAAAATTATTCTTCTCTGAAACTGGAAGGCGTAGAGCTTTGATATTTGGTATGTAGCATGTCCTAGCGGACCTCTACCTATTTTGTTCATATGATGTCCCTGGGGTCAAAACTGGCCCCGCTCGGGGGATCACAAGTTTCGAACATAGGAACAAAGAAGGAAAACTTTAAAATTCTTCTTCTCTGAAACTTGAAGGTGTGGAGCTTTGATATTTGGCATCTAGCATCTCCTACTGGACCTCTACCAAGTTGTTCATATGATCCCCCTCGGGTCAAAACTGGTCCTGCCCCGGGGGTCACAAGTTCTAACATAGGAACAAAGAAGGAAAACTTTTAAATTCTTCTACTCTGAAACTGGAAGGCGTAGAGCTTTGATATTTGGTATGTAGCATCTCCTAGTGGACCTCTACCAAGTTTGTTCATAAGATGCCCCTGGGGTCAAAACTGGCCATGCCCCGGGGGTCACAAGTGTCGAACATAGGAACAAAGAAGGAAAACTTTAAAATTCTTCTTTTCTAAACCTTGAAGGCATAGAGCTTTGTTATTTGGTATGTAGTGAACCTGTTCTAAGTTTGTTAGCCCACCTGAGCACAACATGTTCAGTCAGTTCAAAATTGGGTCCCCTGGGGTCATAAACTAGGTCACTAGGTCAAATTAAAGAAATACCTTGTGGGCACTCTAGAGGCCACATTCATTGCTCAAATGACCTGAAATTTGGTCAGAATGTTTGTCTTGATAAAATCTTAGATGAGTTTGGATTTGGGTCACCTGGGATCATAAACTAGGTCACTAGTTCAATTTAAAGTAATACCTTGTGGGCACTCTAGAGGCCACATTTTTGGCTCAATTGACTTGAAAAATGGTCAAAATGTTTATCTTGATAAAATCTCACATGTGTCCGAATTTGGGTCATGTGGGGTCTTAAATTAGGTCACTAGGTCAAATTAAAGAAATACCTTGTGTGCACTCTAGAGGCCATATTTATTGTTCAATTGATTTGAAAATTGGTCAAAATGTATGTCTTGATGAAATCTAGGATGACTTTAAAATTGGGTCACCTGGGCTCATCATCTAGGTCACTAGGTCTAATTAAAGAAATACCTTTAGGGCACTCTAGAGGTCACATTTCTTGCTCAATTGACTTGACAGTTGGTCAGAATGTTTGTCTTGATGAAATATTGGGTGAGTTTGAAATTGAGTCAGCTGGGGTCATAAACTAGGTTACTGGGTCAAATTTAAGAAACACTTTGTGGGCATTCTAGAGGCCACATTTATTGCTCACTTAACTTGAAAACTGTTCAGAATGTTTGTCTTGATAATTTTTTAATGAGTTCTAAATTGGGTCACGTGGGGTGATAAATTAGGTCACTAGGTCAACTTACGGAAATTCCTTGTGGACGCTCTAGAGGCCACATTTTAAGCTCAATTGACCTGACAATTGGTCAGAAATTGAATTATGCACATTGAGTGAATTTCGCCTATTGACTCAGGTGAGCGTCCAGGGCCATCATGGCCCTCTTGTTTTTAGCTCCACTGGCCGAAGGCCAGCGGGCTTATGTCATGGCCCGGTGTCCATCGTGCGTCCGTGCGTGCGTGCGTCCGTCCGTGTGTTAACTTTTATTTCAAACATCTTCTTCTCTGAAACTACCCATCCAATTTTCATGAAACTTCACAGAAATGATCCTGCCATGGTCCTCTTCAGAATTTCTTGAAAGAATTTGATTCCTTCAAAAACTCTGGTTGCCATGGCAACAAAACTGAAAAATATTGGAAATCTTTAAAAATCTTCTTGTCTGAAACCATAAGGCATAGGGCTACCAAATTTGGCATGTAGCTTTATGTAGTAGACCTCTATCAAGTTTCTTGAAATTATAGCCCTGGGGTCAAAATTGGCTCTGCCCCAGGGGTCACAAGTTTTACATAGGCTTATATAGAGAAAACTTCACAAATCTTCCTGTACCTAGCCATAAGGCCTAGATCTACCAAATTTTGCATGTAGCTTTATCTAGTGGGCCTCTACAAAGTGGGCCAAAATTTTAGCCCTGGGGTCAAAATTGGCCCCACCCCAGGGGTCACAAGTTTTACATAGGCTTATATAGAGAAAACTTTAAAAATCTTCCTGTACCTAGCCATAAGGCCTAGATCTACCAAATTTTGCATGTAGCTATATCTAGTGGGCCTCTACCAAGCGGGCCAAAATTGTAGCCCTGGGGTCATAATTGGCCCCACCGCAGGGGTCACAAGTTTTACATGGGCTTACATAGTGACAACTTAAGAAATCTTCTTGTTTTGATTTTTTTTTTGAAATTAGCCTTGCATCAGGGGTCTTATGTTTTACAGAGGCTTCATATGGACAAAACTTGAAAATCACCTTATTTATAACCATACAGCATAGATTTGTATTATTTTGGCATGTGGCTTTATCTTGTGGACCTCTAGCAGGGTTCAAGTAATTATAGCTCTGGGATCAAAAATGGCTTTGCCCTCCGGGTCTCAACATTCACATGGGCTTTTACAGAGAAAACTTTGTAAGTCTTCATTTTGAAACCATTTGGCTGAGAATTGAAATGTTTACTATTTATTAGCTCCACTGGCCGAAGGCCAGCGGGCTTATGTCATGGCCCGGTGTCCGTCGTGCGTCCGTCCGTCCGTCCGTCCGTCCGGTCGGTCGTCCGTCCGTCCGTCCGTGCGTTAACTTTTATTTCAAACATCTTCTTCTCTGAAACTACCCATCCGATTTTCACGAAACTTCACAGAAATGATCCTGACATGGTCCTCTTCAGAATTTCTTGAAAGAATTTGATTCCTTCAAAAACTCTGGTTGCCATGGCAACAAAACTGAAAAATATTGGAAATCTTTAAAAATCTTCTTGTCTGAAACCATAAGGCATAGGGCTACCAAATTTGGCATGTAGCTTTATGTAGTAGACCTCTATCAAGTTTCTTGAAATTATAGCCCTGGGGTCAAAATTGGCTCTGCCCCAGGGGTCACAAGTTTTACATAGGCTTATATAGAGAAAACTTTAAAAATCTTCTTGTCTGAAACCATAAGGCATAGGGCTACCAAATTTGGCATGTAGCTTTATGTAGTAGACCTCTATCATGTTTCTTGAAATTATAGCCCTGGGGTCAAAATTGGCTCTTCCCCAGGGGTCACAAGTTTTACATAGGCTTATATAGAGAAAACTTTAAAAATCTTCTTGTCTGAAACCATAAGGCATAGGGCTACCAAATTTGGCATGTAGCTTTATGTAGTAGACCTCTATCATGTTTCTTGAAATTATAGCCCTGGGGTCAAAATTGGCTCTTCCCCAGGGGTCACAAGTTTTATACATAGGCTTATATAGAGAAAACTTTAAATATCTTCTTGTCTGAAACCATAAGGCCTAGAGCTACCAAATTTGGCATTTAGCTTGATCTAGTTGGAGTCTACCAAAAGTGTCCAAAGTATAGTCCTGGGGTCAATTTGGCCTCATACTTGGAGGGGGGGGTTCACAAGATTTACATAGGCTTACATAGGGAAAACTTTTAAATTTTGGTGTACATAGCCATAAGGCTTAGGCTACCAAATTTTGCATATAATTATAGCATTATTTAGTGGACAGTTACAAAGAGGGCCCAAGTTACAGCTCTAGGATCAAGTTTGGCCCTGCACCAGGGATCACAAGTTTTACATGGGTTTATGGAGTGAAAAGTTCAGAAACCATCTTGTTACCAGCCATAAGGCCAAGAACTCCCACATTTGGCATGTTATTCTTCTAATACAATATTCCCCATTTAGTCAGACTGTAGCCATGAGGTCAGAGTTTTATAAGGGCTTATATAGTGAAGACTTTTCTTCGTGGTTTATATTTATAAGCCAGTGGAGCGATACAGGGCCATCATGGCCCTCTTGTGGTTTATATTTATAAGCCAGTGGAGCGATACAGGGCCATCATGGCCCTCTTGTTTAAGTTTGTGTTCCCATCTTTAAACTATGCCTCAAGTTATTCTTCAAACATAGTTCTAAAACTTTTAAAAGAGAAAGGAGTACACACTGCTTTCAGATCTTTCTTAACCCTTTACCACATGAGAAAATTTTAGACCTGTCTATGTTCAAAACATGTACAGACCACAATTCCAGTGCGGCTCAAAGAGTGTGACTTTTGTTTGATAGTGTTGAAAACATTGTGGGAAAAGGAGAAAAGGCTGGTTACCAGCATTTTCTCCTTTTCTCACAGTGTTTTCTAAAGGCTTCTTCCTCAGGGTCGTTCAAAGTTTGCATTGTGTAGTAAAGGGTTAAGGGTCACAAAACAAAAAGAATTTCAAGGAAATTGGCCAACAGATTGATTTGTGATGATGATAGTTTGTATGGAAAATCTTCTATTTCAGCACAATCATGAGACAGGACTGGAACAAATTATAAAAGACATAGCACAATTCAAGTAAATTTTTTTTAAAATTTTATTTTCCATGTTTACTTTGTGTGTGTTTTATTTAACTCTTTATTGGACAACAAAATTTTAGACTTGTCCTGAATGAAAGTATTTGCAGACAAAGTATCAAATTAGGTTGATATTAGGGTCTTTAATGGGATAAAAAGATTCGTGGGAAAAGGAGAAAATGCTTGTTACCAGCAATATTTTCAAAAGCCCTGATAAAGGCCGTCAAGGTTGTTAAAATTTGGGATTGTGTGGTAAAGGGTTAATTATTATGGCATACAGATCTGTTTTCACATACCAATTTGCACATAATATTGTTGAAAAACAAAATAAAAGTCTGATAGAGCACATAAGAGGTACTGGAATATGAGTGCTTTAACTATTTATTTAGCGGTGGCAAGGCTTGTATATTGGTGTCATAAATGTACCCGAAAATAGGCCTGCAGGGGTCCGCAGGATAAACACAATTGCAAATTATTATTTATTTATTTGAATATATCAATACCAAGAGGTAGGTCAAAAGCCAGGGCATTCAGGTATGCCAAATAAGTTCACGTTTTGTGACAATTTCATGATTTAGCACCAACATTTTATTTACATTAGGCTGTAAATGTCCAAGGTTTGAAGATGTCCATCGTTAAAACCTCCCATGTTACAGTGGATTTTCTATACTGTCAGATCTGTATTTATATTTAAAAGCATGAAAGTGTCTTGAAAATATTGTAGTTTGGGATAAGTAAGGTTTATTTCAACATTATGAATGAAACAAGTCCATAATTTATACTAACCTCATTCTCAGTTACTGCTAGCTAGCAGCTTTATGGTTCCAGAGTTTGCCCTCTACGTAACAGGATTCAAGCCCATAGCTTCTTGTTACCTTTGGAATGAAACATAAGGACTCTACCCCTGCAATACTGTTGTAAATATTATGTTAAGAAATTGGAACAATGCTAACTGAAATGCTCTGATAGTTGTTTCGTAACCGAGTTAATATGGAAAATGGAGTAAATGTAAAAATAACCAACAGGAAAAAATGTGACATTATACATAACTGTGATTGATGATCAAATTTTCTTCCAGAAAGCAGAGTGGGAAAGGAAAATATGAGCTTAACCCTGAATGCTATGTGGAATATAACCCTTTCTTCTATCACTATAGTAAAAGTGAGAAATCTAAGGTAAGTAAATTTATGTCAAATCCTACCTCAAATTATTTTTTGGGAGGTCAGATGCTGTCTTCTCATTCCTGGGATGCATAGCTAGACTATTGTCACTTCATGAGAGTGTAAATCCAGATCTGGCTCCACAGAATATGCTGTATGATCTTGGATAGTTTAGAAGGATTGTATTTCACCTAATTAATGCTTCCTCCCTAATAGTAGTGCCCCCAACTATATTACTTACTCCCAAGGCCTCAGGAAAACCCCCACCCACACACAACCTTACCTTAAAATGGACGACTGGAGTTACTTCAAAATGCAAGATAACTTCACTAATACGTCTCAAACACAGACTGACGAAAATTATTGATGACTGATATTATATTAACAAAGTTATCGGTTGGCATCGACATAATCCTAATTACTTTACAAGTCGATGTCAAAACACTTGACTATCCGAAAATAGATACGCTTCTGATAACATCATAAACTTCCGGTAACACAAAATTTGTCAACCAAGTTGGAAAAACTTTAAGAAAGTGAAGTGTTGAAGACCAGTGTCCCATATTAATCATTATATGACAGAACTTAAAGTTCTGGGAATTGGCTATGAAATAAGAGCCCTGTTGGATTTTATATAGGGCCTTGGGGCGTTAATTAGGTGAAATACGGTACATGTAACTTGATTTTAAGGCTCTTATACCCCTGCGAAATGAATGTTTTGTAGGGTTGTATTAGGCTCAGTCTATCCGTCTGGCAATCAGTCTATCTGTTGACATGTTTACATTTACAAAGTTATACTTGTGTCCCAAACACTTTCTTTTGTCTTGCTGTCATGGCATTGAAACGCTGCAACTATTAACAAGAAACTAAGGATGTGCAAAGCACAGCATTTAAGTTTTCTTAGTTTGTTGATGTTTAATCTTTTTCCATTTGATCCAGAGTTTTAAAGACCCTGAAGAAAAAGCCTTTTGAAAACATTGTGAGAAAAGGAGAAAATGCTGGTAGCCAGCATTTTCTCCATTTCCCACAATGTTTTTTACCTGTCCCAGAACAAATTTCTTTTTTTTTTTTTTTTTGAGTAACATTTATTTTGTCGCTTGCTAATGCTTTCAATTTGGACTAGCATAAATTTTTTTGTTTGGTAAAGAGTTAATGTATTATTAACTATTACCAAACAATTTTGTGTTTCAATGATCCTGGAATAGAGGGCTCTTAGAAACATAGTGGAAAAAAAGAGAAAGTGCAGATGACAAGCATTTTTTTACTTTTCCGCAATGTTTTCTACTCTTTCTGATACAAATAACATTGTTTCTGCCACATTCAATTTGTTGTATGCAACTGCTTTGAGCTTTGATCAGTTTGAAATTTTTGTCATTTGGAAAAAGTTAAAGCATTATCTCCCCTTGAACTTAGACATCTCTGCTAATACATATGTATGTAATGTATGTTAGGTTCGAATGTAATCACTGTCTTTTTTATCAAAAGACTTGGTAGGGCTGTCAGGTCACCTCTGGGGGCAGTTATAGTTTCATCTGCAATCTTCTCTACTTAGCAGTGTGACTATCTGCTTTATGTGTATGCCCTTTAAACCCTATGGTATGAACAGAAAAGCTCTATGTATTAAACGATTAACAGAGCTCCAGATAGAGGGATTGATTTTGATTTCAAAATTAAAAAATATTAATCACTCTCCACTAAACCCTATCATATGGGTACTCATTAGAATCGTCTCATCGAGACGATTCTAATGAGTACCCACAACATAGGGTTTGGAAGAGAAATAATGGATTTAGAATACTATCACTTTCTTTTATCAGGAGGTCTTACCCATTAGCAAACAACAAATGTTAGACTTCTCCAGATTGAAAGCATTTGCAGATGACAAAATAGGTGTGACTCAAAAGTTGAAAGTTAGTATTGGAAAGACAGAAAAAGAAAAAGTTTATATTGGAAGGACAGAAAAAATTGTGGAAAAAGGAGAAGATGCTGGTTACCAGCATTTTCTCCTTTTCCCATAATGTTTTCAAAAGCCATCATTCTCATAGTAGTTGTAAGTCTAGATTGTGTGGTAAAGGTTAAAGATTCCATTGAATTCTTATGATTGGTTTTACATGTGTTTTCCTCTTTTAATTCTAACAATAAGAAGAACATTACAGATGTTTAACTTAACTTTCAGTCAGAAGAGGCGCAGATCAAACGTCGGAAGGAGAACAATGAAACACTAGCCCTGCCCCCACCAGTCCCACCTGCTTTCACCCCAGACTACCAGCCCATTGTGAATCTGCTTCAATGTGATGTGATGATTTATTTATTAGAATTAGTGCTGACCAGAACAGTGGCAACTCGTTCAAGATCATGGTCAGAGATGCAGTTAGAAAGAGTATGTATTTAGTTACTACTGGAAAAAAAAGCACAATGCATATGTTATTATGAATTCAACAGAGCTCCAGACACAGGGAGTGGGTTTGATTTCAAAATTAGAAATATTAATTATTCTACGTTAAACCCTATGTTATGGGTACTCATTAGAATCGTCTCATTGAGACGATTCTAATGAGTACACACAACATAGGGTTTAATAGAGAAATAATGGATTTAAAATATCGTCACTTCCTTTTTATCTGGAGCTCTTAATTCAAGTTTGACCAGAACACCAAAATTGTCAATGAATGTGTAATATTGCTGAGCTGGGTTGCTCAATCAGTAACTCAAAGGTTTTACAAATTTGAATTCTTTGCTATAGGATTCATTTCTCATTCACTGCTGAATTCTGTGCCAAATTTGCTTTTGTTGGAAAGCAGCCAGTTGCCATGATACTGTTTGGGCATAAAACTCTTTCATGTCTTGTAACAGCTTATGTCTTTGTCAAATGATGCCATGTTTTTATCACCCTAGGGATGAAGGCTTTGGATTAACCTTTAACAGCTTAACTCCTTGTCAAGCAATGCCATGTTTTTACTACCCGAAGGATGGAGGCTATGGATTAACCATGAAAAGCTTAACTCATTGCCAAACGATGCCATGTTTTTACCATCCTGTGGATGATGGCTATTGGAATCATTATGGAAAAAAAACAAAACTTTTGTAAATAGTGGTTCTTTCTTTCCCACAAAGATGACAATGCTTTCAAAGACATATCATTTGAGTGACATTTTAATTTGTTGTCTGCAAATACTTTCAATATGGACAAGTGTAAATTTTTTTCACCTGGTAGAGGGATAAAGTTGATGAAGGCATAAGCTATATTTACCACATTTCAGGTGTTACACTTAATTGGAATAGCTTTACATGAACAGAAAAGGGCCATGCAAGCTGGGAACCAAGATTATGATTTTCTTGACAGAGCCAGTAATTCCCTGAAGGAAACAGTGAAGGGAAATAAAGGTTTGTCCTAGTTTAACAACATTTCATTTCAAAGTGACATGAAAATTATACCCCAACAACAAAGTAAGGGGAGGGTATGCTGTGAGTCTGATAGTGCATCTGTTGGTCCACAGACTCAATTTTGTGTTCTGTTCACCTAACTTTTTCAACAAATATGGCTGAAACCTTTATGAAAGTTTATCCAATTATGGGTACTTGTGCATCTGCAATTTTGATATTGATTGATCAGATATTACAGGAGGTAAGACCCTCTGAATTTTTTCCTTGATTCAATGACAGGGCAACTGTTGGGCGCATTCATCAGGTTGCGACAGTCCTGGGTATGCCTTCTGTGGCTCTTTTGTACAGCATAGATCAAGATCAGACTGCAGAAAACATGTTTTCTGTCTTTGATCTAGACTGTCTTCTACTTTTTGTCATTTTCTGACCAAAACAAAATTGAAATTTCAGTATTTTGTGTGCTGTTTGAAAACATCTGTTTCATTATTTCAGGACTATTGGTCATAAAAATACCTTGAAATTAACAGATAGGATAACAGGATGTCTAGTAAAATCCTTTCGATTGTTTTTTGTCATTTCAAGATAGTCAATACCATGACATTCAGTATATCAGTATAAACATATGGATGATCAGCAGGGATGAAGCATAAGTATGAGGGTTGTTCAGAAAGTTTTGAGCCTGTTTCATAGGATGGAATCTGCTCTGTCAATATTATGTAGTGTATGCATTGAATTAAAAGCAAATTTGATGAATATGATATTGCAATGTTACTGAAATTCGACTAGGTGTTTGATCACTGCAAACATTGAAACATGCATTGATAACTCACCATGGAGCAGTTTGAGGACACCAATGTAATGAAGCGTGAGGTCAGATCAAAGTTTTTCTTTATACATATTCATCTCTTTCATCAAAAGGGAGATGAAGGACTCACCCAGCACTAAGCTCTGATAAATTTAACTCCATTTGGATTCAGTTTATTTGTTAATTATTCTCCATTTCTCTAATTTCGCATACTGTCTGTGTCCTGTCTTCCTTCAGCAAATCCTTCAAAGCCACAATGTTTCAAATCTACTGATCCAGGCCTCAAGTGTCTGTCCATAAATCTTTGGTGCCACGGAACCACAAGTGCTCTTGAACATGGTTCAGTATTTTCAGGTGAAATGCACTATATGTCTCTGTCAAAGTCATTTCTATTTGATGTTATGTTTTTTTCAATGCTCAGTGTTCAGTTTTCGATGTCAACTTTGGCATTTTGTTGCCATTTGCAAACACCTGCTTCTTTTTCCTTGGGTTTGCCTAGCTACTGTTTTTTTGCCATGAAGTTGTTTTGCTTGTGTATTGACTAGACATTCATTTCACTTCACACAATTTCTTAATAGTATTTAGAGTAGTACAGAAGGTTTTACAATTATGAAATATTTCAGAAAAGGTCATTTATATTTGAACCATGCTTTGGCAAAAGTATGCACATTTTGTTGCCATTTGCAAACACCTGCTTCTTTTTCCTTGGGTTTGCCTAGCTACTGTTTTTTTGCAATGAAGTTGTTTTGCTTGTGTATTGACTAGACATCCATTTCACTTCACACAATTTCTTAATAGTGTTTAGAGTAGTACAGAAGGTTTTGCAATTATGAAATATTTCAGAAAATGTCATTTATATTTGAGCCATGCTTTGGCAAAAGGATGCACTATACCAAGCAAGTCATTATGTAATTATGGATCCAATAAATCCATATTGTTTAACAAGTCATTGAATCCTGAGATACACTGGTCCTTTTACATCAAAGATGATCAAAAGAAAAAATTTCCGACCCAGGTCAGCCTGCATAGATAGCACAGGCTAACCTGGGTCAATACTTTTTTCAAATGCATTTAGTGCCGTTTCACAGAGCATGGCTCATTTTAAAAGCTCCCTCATGCTCAATGTGCATAGCCTTGGTGATGTGCTATGGTATTGGTGTATATCCAAATAAATTCATTATTTTCACAAAAAATCTGAAGACTTGCTGCTTTACAGATTTACAAATATCATTGCCATGTAATTTCTAGTCCAGAAGATATAAACTCGGTCTCAAAACTTTAAGAACAACACTTGCACTTGTGAAAGCATCATGACAATTGGAGAAATTGCTTATTCCAATGTATATTTTTTCCACAGTGTTTTCAAGAGTGGTTTTTTGCATGATTAAAAAAGTTGCTTCCAGCTGGTACACATGATGTGGTGTATAAACCTCTAAAAATGTATAAAGAGGTTTACTGTTTGAATTTGCATCAGCAATACATATGAGCTTTGTTCTGTCAAAAGGGGTTTAATGCATCTGCAAAAAGTATCGACTCCGGCTGACCTGGTCGAAACTGTTTGCTGTTGGTTAATTTTCTGCATATCAAAGGACCAGTGTACCTCATGATTCAGTTGGTTGTTCGACAAAATCGATTTTGTGGATCCCAGATTATCTGATAACATACTTGGTATAATGCATCATTGAGACAAATTAACCCCTTTTGCAAGAGTGTGGGTCATTTGAATTGAGTTTCAACCATTTTTTTCTTTCAGGGAGTAAATCTATCTACACTCTCCTGGAGTCTATAGTGAATGCTCAGAATATCTCTCATGATAGTACCAGAGAGCTTGTGGCGTGGACATTTAAGGTAACTAAAACAGTCTATTTTTGTGTGTTTTCATAATACTTTATCTCTCAATCCTGAGTTTTATCGACTGTGAGAAAGAAGGCTTTTGAAAACATTGTGGGAAAAGGAGAAAATGCTGGCAACCAGCATTTTCTCCATTTCCCACAATGTTTTCTATCCTTTCTAAGAACATATTTCATAATTTCAGCCATAATAAATTTGGCCAACCACAAATTTGTCCTTGTATAGTCAAAAATGATGAATTGGCCAACATAGAAAAGAAAACTTCCCTCTTCCCTGAGGTGGATTCAGTAAAAGTTTTGGAAAACATTGTGACAAGTTAACAATTACTCCATAGAGGCAATTTTTCTTTGTCACATTGTTTTCTTCATATTCTCTACACTTATATTTTCCTTGTATGAGTTTGGTGTACGAGAGCTGAGCAAAAAGTTTGAGGAATTTGTTAATTTAAACAAAACTTTTAGTGCTATTTCACTTAAATTTTTATATGTTTAATTTCTATTCATAATGGACAAAATTGGAAAGTTTCAGACAAATTGATCTAAAAACATAGTTGCTATGACTCATTTTACAATGATCAAAATGGCTACCCGGAGCACGTCATGACGTTAATTTCGTTTAATTAACTAGCATGTTATTTAATTTTATGTAGGTGCTCACTGTCCAACCGTCTTCAATTTTCTTTCATCATTTTTTAAACCGGGCATGCCACTTGACTAGAGCAGATTTTTTTCCATTGTTGCTTTACCCCAGTTTCTGTCAATAAATTAGATGTTTCAGATGGACTGTGCCCTAAGTTTACACAGAATTTATCGCTGCGCGAGTTTCTACCCCTACGCTATTTTTTACCTTATTGTTTTATTGATGCTTTCCTTTCCTTCACTTATTTCTCCTTGGTTTCCTACAAAGTGCTAAATGCTGTCTTCTAAAACAGCCTATATTGTAATGGGTTAAAAATTGATTTGCTGCAAATATGATTTATTATTGCCAGAATGTTGTAAAATTTTATTTATATCCATTACTTACAGGGGCATACGTAAAATCAGATCTTTCTGACTTTGCCATCTAAGGGAACAAAAAAAAAAGTCTTCTTAGTACAAGTTCCTGTTTACTCTTTACCAAACAACCCAATTTAGACTAGTCATAATTCAAAGCTTTTGCAGACAACAGTTTGAATGTGGCTCAAATGATAGAATTTGCTTTTAATGGGATACAAAACATAGTAGGAAATGGAGAAAATGCTGGTTACCAGCATTTTCTCCTATTCCCACTGTTTTCATAAGCCTTGTTTGTAAGAGTTGTTAAAACTCGGGATTGTGTGGTAAGGAGTTAAACTTAGCAGCTTTTATATTAAAAACTATTTTTTTTTAACATGAATTACAGTTACAAACAAATAATGACCCTGAGGATGAACGCTTTTGAAAACATTGTGCGAAAAGAAGATAGTTCTGTTAGCCAACACTTTCTCCTTTTTCCACAATGTTTTCTACATTTTCAAAGACAAATCTTGTAATTTGAGCCGCATTATATTTGTTGTCTGGAAATGCTTTCAAGTTGGATAAGTTTAAAAGTTCATTGTCTGATAAAGAGTTAACAAACAAAATCCAGACTTTTAACGATCTTGAGAAAAAGACCTTTTGAAAACATTGTGGGAAAAGGAGAAAATGCTGGTAACCAGCATTTTCTCCTTTTCCCACAATTTTTTCTACCCTTCCCAAAACAAATTTCAGTTTTTGAGTCATATTTATTTTGTCATCTGGAATTGCTTTAAAATTGGACTAGCCTAAAATTTTGTCGTTTGGTAAAGAGTTGATACAGGGAATTGCTGAAGCACAAATGGTAGCTTACTGGGATTTGTCTGTATAGTTCACATGTTTTAAATGCAATTTTTGTGTTCAGTTAATGACTGAAGTTCGACAAATGAAAACTAACACGGTTGCTATGGAGACTATAGAACGGGTATCTGCCCCAAGAGATGAGAAAGCTGAAGCAATGAGAAAAAAGAAAGCTGCTGCAGCAGAAAAAAGACGGCTAAAGATCATGGCCCAGATGTCAAAGATGCAGAAAAACTTTATAAAACAGAATTCAGAGCTTTTCGAAAATACAAGTACTGAACTGTTTCCTCGCTCTGGTTCAGAAATGGACATAAGGTAAATTTTGACTTATTCAAATTGTTGTCATTTATTCTATAGAGGATTCTCAAGCCACTGATGTACAAAGATACAAACCTGTCATGGTAACCATCTCTCTTTACCAAACAATGAAATTCTAGATTAGTCCAAATTTAAAGTGATTTCAGGGGGCAAATGAAACGTAGCTCAAATAATGATTTTTGTGCAGAGGATGAAATAATTGTAGGAAAAGGAGAAAGTGCTGGTTACCAGCATATTCACCTTTTCGCACAATGTTTTCAAAAGCCACCTTTCTTAAGGTAATTAAAACTCAGGATTGTTTGGGAGAGGGTCAAGCAGTCTGTCATAGGGGACTAATATGCCAATATATGGCAAGAAGAAATATACCTGTATAAAGCAGGTAACGGCCTTAAGCAATTCCTTTCAGTTATCCATTACATGTTTGCTTTATACAATTTACTATATGAATTTTCATGCCTTTGTTGTGAATGCATTTGAAAAGATTGTTAAAAAGTAAGGAATTTCTTGACATTTGCTTCTTGTCCCAGAATGTTTTCCATACATTAAACCTTTACCCCACAATCCTGACTTTAATGACCCTTCAAAAAATGTCATTTGAAACATTTTGGGAAAAGGAGAAAAGGATGGTAACCAGCATTTTCTCCT
Source organism: Tridacna gigas (assembly GCA_945859785.2). Classification (NCBI taxonomy): domain Eukaryota; kingdom Metazoa; phylum Mollusca; class Bivalvia; order Cardiida; family Cardiidae; genus Tridacna; species Tridacna gigas. The sequence continues at coordinate 39,450,320 of OX244029.2, forward strand.
TTTCCCACAATGTTTTCTACCCTTACAACTGAAACTTGGATCATTTGCTCCCCTTTTGATTTGTCATCTACAAATTTCAATTCGGACAAGTCTAAAATTTTGTTGTTAGGTAAGATTTAAGAAAAAGTATTTTCCATTTATGCAATGTCTGCTCCTGTTTATTATTCATAATCCACCAGGACATTTCAAAGCTGTCTTCCGTAAATTAGTTCTGGGAGATATTAAGTCCATGAGTTTTAGTTGATTTTCAGATCTTTTTATACATCTGATCATATTCATTGTTACAGTTTACCAAAAAAGAAAAAGTAATGAATTTAGTTTGTGTGTGTGTTTTTGCACAATTTTTTTATAAACTGTATGTTGCCTTCAATTGCAGCATATATACAACAGACTAAATGCTTTTGGTATGAAGAAAAATACTATAGATGAGCTAATATTTCATTGACTTGTATATCTGTAGTGAAGTACCCAGCAGTAGCAGTAGTAGTACATTCCCAGTGGCTGTTGGACCCAAAAGGACCCCTTGTATGCAAGGAGCCCAGATTTTGGGTACATGTATCTTGTGTCAAGAGGAGCAAGAAGTGTTCTTGAGTGGTAAAGCATATGTACTCACAGGATATGTGCAAAAGTAAGTAATGCTTGTTGACATGTTTTAGTACTACCCTGTCTTTTTTTTTTACAAACCTGATAAAGAAAGGCTTTTGAAAAACACTGTGAGAAAAGGAGAATATGCTGGTAACCAGCATTTTCTCCTTTCCCCACAGTGTTTTCCACCCTTTCATAGGTAAATTCCACTGCCTTAACTGCAGTATAGTTTTGTAAGAATATGTGTCATTTAATATGAAACAGGATTTGCAATTGCCTCTTAAAACTTTTAGAGAAAATCAGGAGTTAGCAAAAACGACTAATTATCTTCTCATGAAGTTGTAACATCTTATTTCCACGTGTATGACATGTTAACATGAAATTAATGCCATTAAGTTAATTTGTCCAGTGAGGAAGAGGCTGATTTTGAGCAAGTTATTAATTAATTTTCACCAGGGATATCTAAGATTTTAATAAAATTATTATTATGTTTTTTTTTTTTTTATTTGTGGATTTTTCTGTTTCTCAAGATGGTTTGATTCTAACTCATTGCTCATGAAAAAAATAAACAGAAAACTAACTTTAAAAACATTGCTTGAAGTTAATGATTAACATGAGGTATGATATGTGAGGATACCATTCAAAAAGATGATATTGCTTGGTTTGTCCAATTTCTTTTCTGCAAAAAGTTTTCAATTTGTGATGCAGGATGGAAAAACTAAATAGGAGGGGGTAATAAAGGTAATGGGTTAATAAGGGAACTGGTGTTGTATATATTTCAGATCTACAGTTCTTGCACCAACCCATGGCAATGCCCTTGTCCATGGTGATGATCATGACCCCTTGTTAATGAGGTCAGATTTAAATACAGGGACTCATACTAGTTCTTGTGGTCACATGATGCATGCCGAATGCTGGCAAGGGTACGTAACACATGTTTAAAGAGAAAGAAGAACAATTAATGACCAATTGCGATTGCATAGTCTAGTGATATAATTGTGACCCCTTGTAAATGGAGTTAGATTACAGTGCACTTTTTACCGAAGGACAAAATTTTAGATTAGTTCGAATTCAAAGCATTTGCAGATGACATAATAAATGTGTCTCAAAATTTGAAATTCGTTTTGGGAATGCTAGAAAATTTTGTGGGAAAAGGAGAAAATACTGGTTTCCTTTTCCCACAGTGTTTTCAAAAGGCCTTTTTCTTCAATGTTGTTAAAAGACATGATTGTGTGGTAAAAGATTAAGGGTTGCATATCAATTCTTTGAGTCACATGCATGCAGAGTGCTTTAACCCTTTACCACACAATGCCGCCTTTTGATGCCTCCAGGAAAGAAGCCTTTTGAAAACATTGTGGGAAAAGGAGAAAATGCTGGTAACCAGCATTTTCTCCTTTTCCCACAATGTTTTTTACCCTATCAAAGAAAAATTGCACCATTTGAGCCACATTGAAATTGTCGTCTGTAAATGCTTTCAATTTGGACAAGGCTAAAATTTTGTCATCTGGTAAAGGGTTCAGGGTAATTAATGTTTGAAGGAAAATAAGAATTATATGATCCTTCTTAACTTATTGTTATCAAATACTGATCAGTTGAACATCAGATACTTTGGATATATGTTTGAAAAGTGAGATTTTTGCTTGAATGAAGATTTTTCAGGAAACTGGTATAGCAGTGGTATGATTGTTTTAAATAAGACTTTTTTTTTTTCCACAGTGTTTAAAAGAGTATCTTGTGTGATGTAAAAGAATTATTATTTTTTGTTTAATAATGGGGTAGATAAAATGCTGTTTGCTACTGACAGTTAAATATTAATCATATTTGAAAATTTTTCAGGTATTTTGACAACATCTTGATCCGAGACCGTAGACGTCCAGTCAGATTTCGACACAATCACAGTTATGACGTGGAGAAAATGGAGTTTCTATGTCCCCTGTGTCAATGTTTAAGCAATACTGTGATACCAGTCATCCCACCACCTTCCCCACCCACACAAGCAAGGTAGTATTATGTTTTAGTAACAAACATTTTTCTCCGTTTTCCACAATGTTTTCAAAAGGTTCTTTTTAAGGTCTTTCAAACATGGGATTATGTGTTAAAGGGTTAAACCCATGAGACAGAAGCTATTATTCACCATTATTGCTGTGGGAGTAGTTGTGTGTTTGCAGAGTGTTATGGAATACATATGAAACCATAAAGGGAAATATGGCTTATTAACTCTGAAAGCACCTTAACTATGGTTGCCTTTGCAGATAGTGTAGATCAATATCAGACTGCACTAAACATGCAGTCTGATCTTTGATTTACACTGTCTGCTTTCCTGAAACACTTTAGACAAAAGAACGATGATATTACAATTATTTGGGACTTACTTGTTGACTTAAAAAGTCTGTTGGATTTATTTGGCACTCTGAGGGTCAATGCTTTCCTTTGAAAGTTGATCCATAAAATGTAAACACATCCTAGGTCAGTATTCACTAACTATTCTAAAGAACATTCTAAGTCTTATTCTCAAGATTTTTCTGAATTTGAAAGTAACACAATATCTGATTGCCTGAACCAAATGGGTTAGCCAGTCACAAGTAGTGTTACTTTCTAAATCTAGAATTAGACAAAACATGTTCTTGAAAATACACAATGACACTATGAATTCCTCAGTGAATTAATGAAACACTATGAAAAACAACACTCCATTGTTTATTATATTCACCAGGTGAGCAGTAGAGTGTTGTTTTTCATAGTGTTCTTGAGAATGGTTGGTGAATAACGACCCAGATCTTTATTACTGTTTGGTAGTATTTACTGAATTTCATTATTATGTAAGATTTACCTGTATTGCATGTTATGGGTTAGTGTAAATCAGTGTTTTCCTTATTTTCTTTTTCTATAGTTCCCAGGTGAAAGATGTGCCGCTAAGCTTTGCTGCCTGGTTGGATGGGATACATAAGACTGTAATGAACAGTGTGAAAGAAGCTGAAGAAATGGACACAACAGGTACAAATGACCCTTTAGCTTATAACACATTACCTATTGCAGTTGACTTCCTTGTCTAGCAGACTATCTGATGAGAAATTACTTACAATTTGAAATTTCTCCTTCTGCCACAATTTTGTCTCATTTGGCTCTGTATTTAACTCTATACCAAATGACAAAATTTTTGAGTAGTCCATATTGAAAGCACTAGCAGACAATCATTTAAGTGTGACTCAAACGATGGAACTTGTCTTTAATTGGGTAGAAAATATTGTGGGCTACCAGCATTTTCTCCTTTTCCCGCAATATTTACACAAAGCTTCTTCCTTAGCGTCATTAAAACTCAGGATTTCATTGGAATGGGTTAATCTTATTTCATGTCAGTTATCCCAGTATTTACAAATATGTATCAGGAAATGATAGGTAAACTTTTAAATTTATACCAAAAAATTGAGAAATTGCCATTCTGATTGGGACGATGCTTTCCTGAAAGACTGTAATGTAAGTCATGGTTAGGTTTTTCCCATTGATGCACTTTTACACTAGCACATGGAAAGGTACATGGCTTCTAAAGGGTGTTGTGCAAAGAACTTGTTTGATTTTAATTCTGAAACCTAGGTTTTGATCCCTGATGACAGCTCTGGATACATGGGAGTGTTCTTAGGCAAGGGACTACAGGGCCAGAGCCTAATCCTGGTAAAATCCAAGAAAGACATGGAAAAGTGAGCTGTTTTCAAGATACTGCTGAAATGCTGTTGAAAGCTTTGTAAAAAACTAATCAATCAATCAATCAATCAATCAATCAATCAAACAAACAGACAAACAAACAAACAAATCAAACAAACAAACAAACAAATCAAACAATTAATTATGGATATTTACAGAAGATGCAGTATGCTATCAACCATGCTCAATATCTAGTGTTATTTCAACAATGGACAAAAACAGTGGACTCAACTTCCAAGCCCTGTGGTCACATGACCAAGTCGATGGAACTTACACAGCCAGTAACTTTAGTGCGGAGATGAAAGAAATGATCAGAAAATACACCAGAGACACTTATTCTGTATGTATTGTTTAACCCTCTATCACACAATCCTGAGTTTTAACAACCCTGACAGAAATGGATTTTGAAAACATTGTGAGAAAAGGAGAAAATGCTGGTAACCAGCATTTTCTCCTTTTCCCACAAGGTTTTCTACCTCCTCAAAGAAAGATATCACTTTAGCTATCTGAATTCATCATCTGGAAATGCTTTCGAATTGGTCGAGTCTAAATTTTCATTGTTTGGTAAAGAGTTGATCCCTTGAGTTCTGAGGGTAACTTTAGATGATTTTTGTAGACAGTGTAGATTAAGGTCACGCTACACAGAATGTGCAGCCTGATCTTGGATCTAGTCTGTCTGATTCCCAAACAGGTATTCTAGCCAACGAAGACAGGTGAAGATAATGCAAAAAAGGAGAAACTGCTCATTACAATGTGGTCTGATGCAAATTAAAAAAGTCATCTTGAGCTGGGCAATGTGTGTTGAAGGAATGCTGTTCTTCATGACCAAAAAATGACATTGCATTGCCATTTTGGGGTCTTTTTCTAACCACTGTAAGTGCTTATTCCGTAGTAGAAGTTCATAGTTTTCTGGAAAAACTTTGGAAATATCAGTCTTTAATGGTGAGGGAGGAATGACTCCTTCTGAATGAATATCATTAATCCTGAGTTTTAATGACGTCCTAGAAAGAAGCTGATCACCAGCATTTGCTCCTTTTTTCACTATGTTTTCTACACATTCAAGAGAAAATTCTATCTTTCAAGCGACACTACATTCGTAGTCTGCAAAAGCTTTCAATTTGGACAGACCTAAAATACTGCTGTTTGATGAAGGTTTAAGACTTGACATTGTATGATGTGGATAATTTATATGTGTATGTGTGTATAAGGCTCCACTCTGGGAATGTGTATCAAAAGTCAAGGTCACTATGTGCAGCTTTTTCTGCATTTACCTCTTTGCCAAACAACAAAAACTCAAATGATGAAATTGATGGACCTGTTCAAGTTGCAAGCATTTGCAGACCAAAAATAAGATGAGGCTGAAATGACAAGATTTGTCTTTTTTTGACACATGATAAATGATTGTTTGAAAAGGAAAAAGTGCTAGTAACCAGCATTTTCTTCTTTCCCACAGTGTTTTCAAAAGCCGTCAGAAATTCGTTCTCAGGGTTGTTTGGTAAAGGATTAACGTAGTGCTGTAATATGCAAGTATAGATATTTATACCCCCTATCTACGAAGTAGAGGGGGATATACTGGTTTCACCATGTCTACCTTGTCTGTCTGTCAGTCCGTCTGTCGATCCTTCCATGTTCTTATTTCTGTGCGCTAACTCAAAAGCCACTTGACCTAGGACCCTGAAACTTTATATGAGTGTTGCTCATGATCCAAGTAGGTGCCCTATTGTTTTTGGGTCACATGGGCCATAGGTCAAGGTCACAGGTGAACATTGTTTTGAAAATCATTTCTGTTTCAGATTGTGCTGATTAAGTGACAAGGTGCTGGGGGGGGGGGGGAGGTATTTGTGCACTTTGCGATGGTTACAGTTTGAATTGTCATACATGTTTCACCCTTGGTCACTAAGTATTCCCAGCTAATACATGTATATGATGTATATGACTACCTCATGGTTTTGGTTCTGTGTTGGTTTACCAATACTTCTCTGTGTTGTTTGCCTTTACTTAGATTGACTTTCCATAAAGCTGCAAATATATCTCTATCAACAGTTTGGACTTGGTGTAGACCCAGATGATGATAATGCAAGAGTACCAGTGATGGCATGGAATACATGTGCTTTTACCATTCAGAGTGAGGGTATGTAACTTAAACACATACTTTGCAGTTTTACATAACTGTCAGATTTATAGTACTTTTAAATCCTTTAAAACAATTGTGGGGCAAACAACTTTTTAAAATATCCGTACTATATAGGGATAATTGAAGTGAATAAAGTTTAAGTACATGATTACAATTCCGAGCATTATGAAAAAAACAGAAATTGCTCATCACTGTGAAGCCTGATGAAAAATAAAAAAGTTCATCTAGATTATAATCATGTTAATAACCCATTTACCAAACAGTCTGGTGTTTAAACAACCCTGAGGAAATGAGATTTTAAAACATATTGGGAAAAGGTGAAAATGCTGGTAACCAGCATTTTCACCTTTTCCCACGATGTTTTCTACCACTTCAAAGCCCAATCCCATCATTTTTAGCTCTACTGGCTGAAAGCCAGCAGAGCTTATGTCATGGCGGGGTTTCCGTCGTCCGTCCGTCCGTCTGTCCGTCCGTCTGTCCGTCTGTCTGTCTGTCCGTCCGTCTGTCCGTTAGTCTTTTTCTTGTTTACGCGATAAAGTCTGCATTTGTTGCCGGATTTTCATGAAACTTGCACAGTTTGTTTATCTCATCAATAGCTTCAACCCTATTGAATTTGAAAAAAATCCAACAAACAGTATGGGAAAAGTAGCCATTTCAAGTTGAAAATTTCCAGTTCTTGTTTACGCGATAAAGTCTGCAAATAACTTCAGATTTTCGTGAAACTTGCACAGTTTGTTTATTTCATCAATAGCTTCAACCCTATCGACTTTGAAAAAAATCCAACAAATAGTATGGGAAAAGTAGCCATTTAAAGTTGAAAATTTAAATTTTCTGTTCTTGTTTACGCAATAAAGTCTGTATTTCTGGTCAGATTTTCATGAAAATCACACAGTTTGTTTATCTCATCAGTAGCTTCAACCCTATTGATTTTGAAAAAAAAATCGAAGAAACAATGTGGGAAAAGTAGCCATTTCATGTTGAAAATTTCCAATTCTTGTTTACATGATAAAGTCTGCATTTGTAATCAGATTTTTGTGAAATTCACCCAGTTGTTTTGTCTCATCAACAGCTTGAATCCTATTGATTTTGAAAAAAAATCCAAGAAACAATGTGGGAAAAGTAGCCATTTTTTTTTGTTGAAAATTTGTCTTTTTGCATCATGAATTCATAATGTATGCTAGCATAAAAGCAAGATTTAATTCCCTGCCAGTAGAGCATATTCAGGCCCTTCAGGGCCTTCTAGTTGATACATCATATTTGTTTCCTTCAAATACTTTGGAATTTCTCAGATTGCTTTAGATTTTGTGCATTCATAGAGAAGTTTTATTTTGATAAAAAAAAACCCAGAGCTAATGGTTCACATCTTGATACATACATAATACAGAAGGCAGAGATGAACCATGAGGTTAGCACTTAATTGTAGACAGTTTTATTTTATTTTCCCTATCCAATTTCAGAGCAACTGTTGAGAGATGAAGGGAAGTCAGTATTTGGACACTTATCCAGCAGACAAACTGATTGTTTGAGAGCTGTAGTGAAAACAGTGTCTCTAAATGGGTTGATGAACAGCCCAGATACGGCCAAAGAACAGTGTGTACGGCTTCTGTCCTGTAAGTAATTTTTACAAGCCATGTTCCTGCAAAAGGGGGCTTAATGCATCTCCATGTTGCGTCGTACCAAGCATGTCATTACAGAATTATAGGCCCGGCTTGGTAGCACAGTGATTAGTGTTTCTGACTTGTGACCTGGTGGTTGCGGGTTCGATACCCAGGCAAACTTTCTTTTGTACAAATAAACAAAAACAGAGTTATAAACCGCTGGAATCCATTTTGTATAACAGCCAACTGAATCATGAGGTACACTGGCCCTTTAACATACAGAAAGTTAACCAAAAACAGAAAGTTTTGGCTCAGGTCAGTCTGCGCAGACTGCACAGGCTGACCTAGGTCGATACTTTTTTGCAAATGCATTAAGCCTCCTTTTCACAAAGCATGGTGCATATTATTCTGTAACTTTATAAGAACATGTAACAACTTGGGGAATTAACACATTAAATTTTCTTGACCTCATGTATCCCTACTCTTAATTCATCTCTGTTTTATTTTCTGGTTTTTGTGATTTTGTAAATTTAACTATAAACTTTATAAATGAAAATTATAATAGTATGCATGTGAAAAATTTCATTGGACAAGGATAATGTCATTCCTGGCCCTTTACCAAACAATCATGTGTCTTAAAGACCCCGAGACAGAAAGGCTTTTGAAAGCATGTTGTGAGAAGGAGAAAATTTAATGGAAATGAGCATTTTCTTCTTTTCCTACAATGTTTTCTCTCTTTTTAAAGACATCTCATTGCTTGATATACATTTAATTTGTCATCATCAAACTCTTTTATGATGGACCATCCTAAAAGTTTGTCTTTTTTGATAAAGAGTTAATTTCATACTAATACATTTCAGTTCTGTTTCCGGATTTCTTAAAGAACCAGAAGACAGACACACTGTGTGTACTAGATATAGATATGTTTCACTATCTTACATCACTTGTTATGGCTTTGCCCAGCCTCCATGTGGATGCATCGAAACCGCCCACTGTGTATGCTCCACCCATGGGTGGGGTGAATGATCTCCACACCCTCCACCTTGTACTGGCTGTCCACCTCGTCCAGATTTTGTTGTTGTTTGATGAAGATAATTGTGGTGAGTATAGCTAGCATTTGAAACTTGTGTCCATGCCTTTGTGAGATATCTTAACCCTTTACAGCACAATCCTGAGTTTTTAACGACCCAGGGGAGGAAGGATTTTGAGAACATTTTGGGAAAGGCGGAAAATGTTGGTAACCAGGATTTTCTCCTTTTACCAAAATGTTTTCTACACGATCAAAGACAAGTTCCATCTTTCAAGTAGCAGATAACCCTTTACCACACAATCCCTAGTTTAACCGACCCTGAAGATAAGGGCTTTTGAAAACATTGTAGGAAAAGGAAAATAAATGCAGGTAACCAGCATTTTCTCTTTTTCCCATGTTTTCTACCCTATTAAAGACAGAAATCATCATTTTAGCAACACTTAATTTTTCGTCCGCAAATCAGAAAATTTGCCTTTTGGTGAAGGGTTAAATTGTTGTCTGCAAATGCCTTGAATCTGGAAAATTATTTTTTGTTCATCTGGTAAAGAGTAAGAGAATGGTAGGCATGTTAATCTTCTCACTGAAACATTTGGGTTGAAGAAATGTTGATGTTGATTTTTGTTTTTTCTTTTGGTTAGAGAGCATTCTGTATTGGTGAAGCTCGGCACTGAATTCTGAAGTATGGGATGAGATTTGTATTGACTAGCCACGCACAACATTATTGATAGGATAAATCTGAAAGAATATAGAGCCATGTATAGACATATCTCCTTTGAAAGAGAATGGATGTTATACAAGCCTTGGCATCTGTTTATTTAACTCTTTACTAAACGACAAAATTTTAGACTAGTCCAAATTGAAAGCATTTGCATGCGACAAATTAAGTGTGACTTAAACTTTGAAATTTGTTATGGGAGGGGTAGAAAACATTGTGGGAAAAGGAGAAAATTCTGGTTATCAGAATTTTCTCCTTTTCCCACAATGTTTTCAAAAGTCCTTTCTCTCAGGGTCGTTTAAAGTCGGGATTGTGCGGTAAAGGCTTAAACTTGACCAGCTTAGAAAATGAGAAGAGCCCTGTAGCTCAGGCAGCAAAGGACAGGGCTGGAAACCCAGGGGTTGCTGGTTCAATTCCTAGCTTGGTCAAATTCTCACCAAGGAATGATGAGAGTCATTTCAACAGGATTCATTCCTCTCTCACCACTGAACATATTTGCCATGATCATTATGCCAGAAAGCAGCCAGTGGCTTGTAAAGAGCATTGCACAAAGTACTGGTAAAAGAAACTTCAGGCAAGCATTGATAGGTGCTCTGGCAGCTTGGGAATTACTGAAACAATGTTGAAAACAGGATTAAATATTTTAAAATAAAATAAGGAAAGAATAAGGAAAGAAATACGGAAAGAAAATAAGGAAAGAATAGAATAAGGAAAAAATGAAGATAAAATAGTGAAAATAGGTAGAATCTTTGGTAGTCATCATTTTCCATTGTAATGTTTTACGGTCAATATTTTCAGGGATGGAAGTGGATGGAGAGTATGAGGGAGAGGCTTTACTCATTCTGTATGATAAACTTCATTCCCTTGCAAAGTAAGTATAATTTATTTCATGTTTTTCGGTAGTTTATTGGGAAACAATGGTGGATTATGGTAATTTTACTGTTTGGACTAGTGAATTTGCCAATTGATAAACTCACTGGCGTAAAAATACCAAGAGCTCCCCTGTACTTCGCAAGTCACAACAAAAAAGGGGTTAGAAAAATGAAATAAATAGAATATTTGTGTTTTTCAGTGAAAGATTGAAACTTAACTCATCTCATGAACATCACAATATTATGGTAATATTATGGTAATATTTTCACTCATGGCTGCTCCACTCATGAAAATATTACTGATGATGTTCACTTGATGAAATAAAAATTTTGATCTTTCATCCAAAAAAAACCAAATATCTTCTATGTAATCTAGGGATGACATAGTCATTCATCTGCATTTTTCTACAGCTAACACAGACAGCTAAATATTCAAATATTCTGCTCATTTATTATACCCCCGCAAAACCAATGTTTTCGGGGGTATACTGGAATCAGCCTGTTTGTCTGTCTGTCTGTCTGTGTGTCCGTCTGTGTACAAAATACTACTAATTTTGTGTCGCAAACTCCTCCTCCAGTTTTCTTTCAATTGTATTGAAACTTTGCACATACATTCATCATATATTGAAGGTTTGCAAGACGCAATTTTCAAGTGTCAACTCCTCCTGCTTCATGAATTATCTCCCCTTGAACTTGACACTTTTTTTTCTCCTAACATCAATACTAGTTTCTGTCAAAGCGCTGGCGGGGGTATTAAGTCACATTTAGTGACAGCTCTAGTTACACTTAAAATGTACTTTGTCGTCCAGACGTTTTTGCAAATGTACAGTGTATAACTACAAGTGTGGAAACGTGTTAAGAATTGATCTAGAATTTTACAGAATGAGGAGTGAATACCTGTTATGCTTAGACATGCACAGAGCCAAATGATGGTGTCCAGATTGATTTAAAGAAATGTTTAATCAAGATATATTTAAAAAAAGAAAGTACCGGTAGCTTCAGTTGTGATTGCTGATAGTATAAATCAGAACTGTTGCTCTAATGTCAGCCATTCACGCTAAACAACAACATGTATACATGTGTCTACCATTTAAATGCAAAGAGCATTTTTCTATGTCTTCCCAGTAATGCAAATGCTCTGAAAATTTTGATTTATAGACTTCAAGTGTTCTTCATGTATCTGGACCCTTTATGACACAGTCCGGAGTTTAACTATTTACCACACGAGAAAAATGTAGACCAGTCCAAATTGAGAGCATTTGCAGACGACATTTTACATGTGACTCAAATGAGGAATTTTGCCTTTGATATGGTAGAAAACATTGTGGGAAAAGGAGAAAATACTGGTAACCAGCATTTTCTCCTTTGCCCACAATGTTTTCAAAAGGTTTCTTCCACAGGGTCGTTAAATGTCGGGATTGTGTGGTAAAGAGTTAGACGACCTAGAGGAAGTAGGCTTTTGAAAAAAATTTTGAGAAAAGGAGAAAATGCTGGTAACCAGCATTTTCTCTTTTTCCCACATCTTATTCTGTGCTTTTAAAAGCCATTTTCCACTATTTGAGCCACATTTGATTTATCCTTTAAAAATGTTCTGGATTTGGACAAGTCCAAAACTATTGGTAAAGACTGATTATTACTCTTTTACTACTATGTACACAATATATCAAGTTTTCATAACCCCCAAGAGATTATATTTAGTGTATACATGCACATGATAATTTAAAGTCTTCTTTCCTCTTGCCTTGACCTTGTACAAAATACTTTAACCCTTAGGAAGAAGGCTTTTGAAAACATGGTCCGAAAAGAAGAAAATGCTGGTTACCCACATTTTCTCCTTTTCCTACATTTTTCTTGCCCTTTTAGAATATACTACTTTGATCACTTACAGTTTACCTTCAGCTAATACTCTCACCATGGATAGGCCTAAAATTCTGTGATCTGGCAGAGATTTAAATCGTTACCAAACATCAAAATATGTAGACTCGCACATATTGAAATAATTTTCTAGCAAAAAATTGAATGAAGCTCAAAAGAAACTAAACTGTCTTTGAAATGTTTGAAAAAATTTGTGAGAAAAGGATAATATGCTGATGAGCAACATTTTTTCCTTTTTGTGCAATGTTTTCAAAAGCCTAGGTCCAGGTTTGTAAAAGCTCATGACTGTGGTAGAGGGTATAATCATAATTGTTGTTTTCATTGTGATAGCATTCGAAGAGAAAACCAGCCACTGCCTTGGCAGTTAACTGTCCACGTAAGAAGAGCAATGCTGCCATTTCTACGCTGTACTGCATTATTGTATCATTACTTGACTGGAATCTCTCCTCCTAGTGGGTTGTCTGGTATGCTTTGTAGATTTATGTGCAGTCTGTGACTAATCCAAGATGACACTTACTGTTTTTGTGTGATTTTCTGTTTCACGAAAGTCTACTGTATGAAAAAATCTTATGTATTCACAAAGTGCTGTCTCGGATTAGCCTTTGCAGGCTAATCCGAGACAATACTTTACGCAAATGTCCAAAGGTATCATTTCACATGTTGCGGGCCATATAACTGTATCTTAACTCTTTCGCTACCAATGATGACTTAAATAGCTTTTGCCGATGGCATAGATCAGGATCAGACTGCTGTGTGATCTTTGATCTACACGATCCGCTGTCTGATGCTAGACTATGGCCAAAGCCAACTTCAAAAGCAGTGGATATATACTTTTAGACCTTGAAAAAAAGTTGATTTTCTTGGGTCAGTAGTAAAAGAGTTATGAATTACATGTACTTGTATGATAATCAGATCAATAAACGAAACCTCTGTACTGGTAGTAGTAATTATGATTGAGATTACTGCTTAGCATTATACAGTCAGGATAACTGCACTTCTAAAGAAAGTGGATGATTACTACTTAATTGAAAGTCTAAAAATAAATGCAAACCTCAGCTTTATGATGATCACCAATTCTGGCCATTGAATTTACTAGTGTCTGACATGTTTTGGAAATAATTGACAGGAATTCAATGCTGTTATAAATGGTAATAAGTAACTTTCCTATGATATCCTAAAATCTTACCTCAAACATGTCTGAGGTAAGAAGATTCATAAATGCTATATCACACAGAAAGAAAGGTAGGTTATGTGATAAAGAATTTTCCTCATTTTGATAAGGAATTGCCTCATTTCACCTTTATTACTAGAGCTTTTTCCCCTATAGTATGCTCTGTAGCTTTATTGATAGAAATCAAATTTCAATTTGTCATACGGTCTTATTCAGTCCCAAGATGCCCTACATAGACTCTGTCTTACTGCAGCATTAATTTACCAAGACTCTCTGCCTCTAATTGGCTGTCTAGTATGCTTTATATGGCGTGCAACACACGAAAAGGGGCCTTCGGACATATGCGTAAAAGTGTGTCGTCCCAGATCAGCCTGTGTAGTCTGTGACTAATCCAAGATGACACTTCCCGTTTTTGTGCGATTTTCTGCTTCACGAAAGTCTACTGTATGAAAAAATCTTATATAGTCATAAAGTGTTGTGTCGGATTAGCCTGCGCAGGCTAATCCGAGACAACACTTTATGCAAATGTCTGAAGGTCCCTTTTCGTGTGTTGCACCGCCTTATGGTATTTAATCTGTTGAAAATGGATTTTCATAATTTTATCACAGAGTTTCCTTCAATCCTACTCTGTACTGCCTTACTGTACTCTAGTATACAGGACTTTATATCTAGTGAGCAGTCTGGTCTGCTGTACAGATTTTTTGTGGTGTCTGTTCTCTGTAGTGTATTCAACTAACCTTTTAGAGAGAAATTCTGCAATTTGAGCAACATTTAATCTGTGGTCTGCAATTGCTTCGGATTGGAAAAGTTTGTTGTGTGCTAAGAAAGTAAACAGACTTAATGAAACTTAATCAACTAACCTTTTAGAGAGAAATTCCACAACTTGAGCAGCATTTAATCTGTGGTCTGCAATTGCTTCGGATTGAAAAAGTTTGTCGTGTGGTAAGAAAGTAAACAGACTTAGTGAAAACTCAGTGATATGTTTGTGTGTTTTCTTGTTTTTATAAAATATGTTTTTTTTTTTTATCTATGGCTGCATGTTACAGTCCTACTTTTTCCAGTTTTTCCTACTTTTTTTTCAAAAATACTCCTACTTTTTCTACTTTCTGAATTGAAAAGAAAATAAAAGAAATGTACTCAGTATTTCAAAACATTTTAACCTGTTGCAGAATGAAACATGTTACATGACATGAGGATGGATGACATATAGTACTACATTTACATAAAGAATTTGATTTAAGAAAATTTTGCAAGGAACATGAAATCATGGATAAACTACATGTTAACAATTTTAAATACTATTCTTATGTTGTTAACATTGTTACCATTAATTTGCTAATTATTGTTGTAATTCTGTTCCATATTGTTTTAGCTTTTCTTTTTTTAGCTCACCTTAGCACAACGTGCTAAAGGTGAGCTATTGTGATCGCCCTATGTCCGGCGTCCGGCGTCTGTCGTCCGTCGTCCGTCAACAATTTCTTTAAACATCTTCTTCTCCTAAACCACTGGGCCAATCTTGATGAAACTTGGCAGGGATCTTCCTTGGGTGAAGCTCTACCAAAATTGTACAAAGAATTGAATTCCACCCACAACTCTGGTTGCCATGGCAACAAAAAGGAAAAAAAAAGCAAAATCTTTGAAAATCTTCTTCTCTGAAACTAGAAGGCGCAGAGCTTTGATATTTGGTATGTAGCATCTCCTAGTGGACCTCTACCAAGTTTGTTCATTTGATGCCCCTGGGGTCAAAACTCGCTCCGCCCCGGGGGTCACAAGTTTGAGCATAGTAACAAAGAAGGAAAACTTTAAAAATCTTCTTCTCTGAAACTTGAAGGTGTAGAGCTTTGATATTTGGCATGTAGCATCTCCTAGTGGACTTCTACCAAGTTTGTTCATATGATGCCCCTGGGGTCAAAACTGGCCCCGCCCTGGGTGTCACAATTTCCAACATAGGAACAAAGAAGGAAAACTTTAAAAATCTTCTTCTGTAAAACTGGAAGGCATAGAGCTTTGATATTTGGCATGTAGCATCTCCCAGTGGACCTCTACCAAGTTTGTTAATATGATGCCCTTGGGGTCAAAACTGGCCCTGCCCCGGGGGTCACAAGTTCAAACATAGGAACAAAGAGGGGAAACTTTAAAAATCATCTTCTCTGAAACTGGAAGGCATAGAGCTTTGATATTTGGTATGTAGCATTGCCTAGTGGACCTCTACAAAGTTTGTTCATATGATGCCCCTGGGGTCAAAACTGGCCCCGCCCCGGGAGTCACAAGTTTGAGCATAGTAACAAAGAAGGAAAACTTTAAAAATCTTCTTCTCTGAAACTTGAAGGCGTAGAGCTTTGATATTTGGCATGTAGCATCTCCTAGTGGACCTCTACCAAGTTTGTTCATATGATGTCCCTGGGGTCAAAACTGGCCCCGCCCCGGGGGTCACAATTTCCAACATAGGAACAGAGAAGGAAAACTTTAAAAATCTTCTTCTGTAAAACTAGAAGGCATAGAGCTTTGATATTTGGCATGAAGCATCTCCTAGTGGACCTCTACCAAGTTTGTTCATATGATGCCCTTGGGGTCAAAACTGGCCCTGCCCCAGGGGTCACAAGTTCAAACATAGGAACAAAGAAGGGAAACTTTAAAAATCTTCTTCTCTGAAACTTGAAGGCGTAGAGCTTTGATATTTGGCATGTAGCATCTCCTAGTGGACCTCTACCAAGTTTGTTCATATGATGCCCCTGGGGTCAAAACTGGCCCCGCCCGGGGGTCACAATTTCCAACATAGGAACAAAGAGGGAAAACTTTAAAAATCTTCTTCTGTAAAACTGGAAGGCATAGAGCTTTGATATTTGGTATGTAGCATCGCCTAGTAGACCTCTACTAAGTTTGTTCATATGATGCCCTTGGGGTCCTGCCCCGGGGGTCACAAGTTCAAACATAGGAACAAAGAAGGAAAACTTAAATTTTTTTTTTCTCTTAAATGGGAAGGCATAGAGCTTTGATGTTTGGTATGTAGCATCTCCTAGTGGACTTCTACCAAGTTTGTTCCAAGGATGCTGCTTGGGTCAAAACTGGCCCAGCCCCGGGGGTCATAAGTTCGAACATAGGAACAAAGAAGGAAAACTTTAAAATTCTTCTTTTCTGAAACCGAAAGGTGTGGAGCTTTGATATTTGGTATGTTGCATCTCAGAGTGGACCTCTACCAAGTTTGTTCACATGATGCCCTTGGGTCAAAACTGGCCCCGCCCCGGGGGTCACAAGTTCAAAGGTAGGAACAAAGAAGGAAAACTTTAAATTTCTTTTTCTCTTAAACGGGAAGGCGTAGAGCTTTGATATTTGGTATGTAGCATTTCCTAGTGGACCTCTACCAAGTTTGTTCATATGATGCCCCTGGGTCAAAACTGGCCCAGCCCCGGGGGTCACAAGTTCGAACATAGGAACAAAGAAGGAAAACTTTAAAATTCTTCTTTAAAACTGGAAGGCGTAGAGCTTTGATATTTGGTATGTAGTGATTCTCTTCTAAGTTTGCTTGCCCATCTAAGTGCAACAAGTTCATTGAGTTCAAAATTGGGTCATCTTGGGTCATAAACTAGGTCACTAGGTCAAATTAAAGAAATACCTTGTTGGCACTCTCGAGGCCACATTATTTGCTCAATTGCCTTGAAAATTAGTTAGAAAGTTTGTCTTTATAAAGTCTCACGTAAGATTGATTTGGGTCAACTTGGGTCATAAATTAGTTAACTGGGTCAAATTAAAGAAATACCTTGTTTGCACTCTGGAGGCCACATTTATTGCTCAGATGACCTGAAATTTGGCCAGAATGTTTGTCTTTATGAAATACCAGATGAGTTTGGATTTGGGTCACCTGGAACCATAAACTAGGTCACTAGGTCAAAATAAAGAAATACCTTGTGGGCTCCCTAGAGGCCACATTCTTTGCTTAATTGCCTTGAAAATTGGTCAGAATGTTTGTCTTTGTAAAATCTCACATGAGTCTGAATTTGGGTCAACTGGGGTCATAAACTAGGTCACTTGGTCAAATTAAAGAAATAGCTAGTGGGCACTCTAGAGGCCACATTTATTATTCATTTGATTTGAAAATTGGTTAAAATGTTTCTTTTGATATAGTCAAAGACCAGTTCAAATTTGGGTCATCTGGGGTCATAATCTAGATCACTAGGTCAAATTAAAGAAATATCTTTAGGGCACTCGAGGCCACATTTTTTGCTCAATTGACCTGAAAATTGGTCAGAATGTTTGTCTTCATGAAATATGAGTTTGAAATTGGGTCACCTGCAGTCAAAAACTAGGTCACATGGTCAAATTAAAGAAAAACCTTAAAGGCACTCTACTAAGGTGAGCGACCCAGGGCCATCATGGCCCTCTTGTTTTTCTATTTCTAAACTCCAAAACAAGCCTTTAAGTTACTGAGACAGAATGGAAAAGGGGATTTAATATGTCTCTGTGATATGTTATACCAAGCAATTCATCACATAATTATGGATCCATAAAAGCTGTTTTGTCTTACAACTTACTGAATCATGTAGTAGAATGGTCCTTGGACATCCAGAGAATGTACAAAAAGCAAAAAGTTTCGACTCTTGCCAGCCTGCATGGACTTTTTGTAGATGTGTTAAATCCCTTTTCACAGAGCATGGCTCTACTTGAATTTAGAATGGTTGGTGAATACGGACCCAGGTCCCCATTTATTGGACATCTTTGTAAGATCTCAAGAAAGAAAATGAACATTGGTAATGGCAGGATGTAAAACTAGGGTTTTTATTGTAGGAATTGTTATGAAGACAGATGATTTTGATGACATTTGTAAATCACTGGGGGATGAGTTTGAGATGCTGTGTAAATATCTGGGAATCAGTTCTCACATGTCCAGATTGTTGGAAAACCAAGGAGAGCTGATGGACACACTTATATCTCGGTAGGTGTCAGTGTAACTACTATAATGGAATATTTCATTGTTCTCTGCATGAGCTCTTCCACTGTTACTTTAAAATTTTAACCCTTTACAACACAAAGCCGACTTTTAACAACCCTAAGGAAGAAGTCTTTTGAAAACATTGTTGGAAAAAGAGAAAATGCTGGTAACCAGCATTTTCTCCTTTTCCCACAATGTTTTCTGTCCTATCAATGAAATATCACATTATTTGAGCCACATCGCAATTTTGGTCTGCAAATGTGTTCATTTTGGATGGGTCTACAATTTTGTTGTGTGGTAAATGGTTAAAGCACTGAATTAATGATTTGGCCCTTTTTTATATGGGAAAACAGCCTGAAATATTGCTATTTCAAGGTTGTTTCCATTTGAATATGAAACTAGTAGTGGACAGTGTAGATTTAAGATCAGAGTGCACATTCTGTGCAGTCTGATCTTCATCTACACTGTCTGCAAAAACAACTTAAGTCAGTTTCAGGGCATTGGGGGTAAATAATTCAAGGTTCTGTAACATTGTATACTTCTTTTGTTTGATATTAAACAGTTTTCAGTTTGCATTTCCCCCACTTATGAACAGAATTTTAATATTTTAATTCTTTATTTCATGTAGAGGTATCTTGATGGCTTTTGCAAATGGTCGAGTTGCTAAAAGTAAATTTATGTTTATGAATTGAGTTTATGATTTTTAATTTCAAAAAGGATAATGTGCTATAAGTACATAGAATATTCCAGATATGTATTAATTGAGCATATTATTATAGATGGTGTTAATTGAGCATATTTTTATAGATGGTGTAAGAACCCGGCCCTGAAGGAGAAGCTGTCAGCAGCTAGTGTACCACCTGTACAGTATCCACTGCCAATCAAACACCTTGTGACTTTGCCTGAGGACTTCAGTGAGCTTATCAACACTGTGTCAACATTCACGTAGGTTTCAGTTATGTTTAAGCATAGTTTGATGTTCATGTGTCTTGGGCTGTTGTTATCAACCATTCTAAATTGCATTCTTTGTCCAAATCTAGATTTAGAAAGTACTGGTAGCACAAAATCTGATTGGCTAAGCCGATGGGATTTAGCCAAGCGATGGGTTTAGCCAATCAGATATTGTGTTAGTTGGAATGTTGAAATTCTTGAGAATTAGGATAAGAACACAGTTTAGAATGGTAACCTGATATACAGTAAATTTTTAAGAGGTTCAGGTAATAGGGGATAACAGTATTTCTCCAAGAAAACCTATGTTGTGGGCATACCATAGAATTTGTCTCAAAGACAGTTATAATTTTTAACCACCCAAAAGACAGGTTATTGTGATGAACTTAAGAAATAATTTTATTACTCTTTGAAGTTTTAAGGTACTCATCCAATGTTTTGCTCTGTTTACATTTTTTTTGTGTTCTTTTTCTTCCTAATAAAATTTCCCTCTGTCAATGATTATAGATTTAATTCAAGAGCAATGACGAGATTATGTGTTAATAATTTAGCTTGAAGTATAGATAGTGTACATCCAGGATCATATGAACAGCTCTTGGTTAACCCTAAACCAAGCAACAAAATTTTAGACCGGTCCTAATTGAAAGCATTTGCAGACAACAAAATAAATGTGACTCAAAAATTGAAATTTGTTTTGGGAAGGGTAGAAAACATTGTGGGAAAAGGAGAAAATGCTGGTTACCAATGTTTTCAAAAGGCTTCTTTCTCAGGGTAGTGAAAACCCGGGATTGTTTGCTAAAGAGTTAAAGAACATCAGGGACATATGTGTAGGTGTACCTGCACACCTGAAATTGAGGCATGCTCAGTGAAAAGGCGTTTAATGCATCTGCAAAAAGTATTGACTCATGTCAACCTGGCAGACAGCGCAAGCTGACTTAGGTGGAAACAGTTTTTCTATTGGTTGATTTTCTGCATGTCAAATAAACGCGTTCTTGGTTTGATGCTAACTCATTCATATTGCTGGTTTATTATGGGAGTGTCCTTAGGTAAGGCATTGCAGAGTTCAGTTATACTTTGTACTGGCGAAACCCAGGAATGTTTGAAGGAGAAAGCTGTTGCCATGATAAGACTGAAATGATAGATAAAGCAGTGTTTAACATTGTATAATGAATCATTACTCTTTCAGTGAATCATTATGTGTTCAATGAACTCTTTACAAAACCACAAAATTCTAGACTTGTCCATATTGAAAGCATGTGCAGCCGACAAATTAAATGTAGTTCAAGGGATGATTTCTGTCATTGACAGGGTAGAAAGCATTGTTGGTAAAGGAGAAATTGCTGGTTACCAGCATTTTCTCCTTCTCCCACAGTGTTTTCAAAGGCCTTCTCTTTCATGGTCATTAAAATTCGGGATTGTGTGGTAAAGGGTTAATCAGGGATTTATCTGTTCATCTGTCCATTCATTCAGTCATTGACCATTTATTTATTGATTTACCAATTTTACAGATGTCCTAAATCAGATGGTGATGATAGTCGGGCCCCTACAATGTGTTTAGTGTGTGGGAAGATGCTGTGTTCACAGAGTTACTGTTGTCAGACACAGTTTGATGGGGTGTCTATGGGGGCTGCCACGGAACATACCTACAAATGTGGGGCAGGTGTAGGAGTTTTTCTCAGGTAAGCAGTCATATTGATTTCACCCTTTACCACACAATCCCAAGTTTTGACGACCTTGAGGAAGAAGCCTTTTGAAAACATTGTGGGAAAAGGAGAGAATGCCAAAATGTTTTCTACCTGATCAGAGAAAAATTCCACATTTTGAGCCACATTTAGTTTGTTGTCTGCAAAACCTTTCAACTTCGATGAGTCTAAAATTTTGTTGTTTGGTAAGGAGTTAACTGCAGGGAAAGCAATCAATTTGATGATATTTAAGTCACTACTGTGTAGGTCAGTGCTAGACCAAGGGAAATCTTGTTAACCCTTTACCAGACGACAAAATTTTAGCCTTGTCCGAATTGAAAGCATTTGCAGACGACAATTTCGATGTGGCTCAAGTGGTGCAAATTTTTCTTTGATATGGTAGAAAACATTGTAGGAAAAGGGGAAAAGGCTGGTTACCAGCATTTTCTCATTTTCCCACAATGTTTTCAAAAAGCTTCTTTCTTAGGGGCGTCAAAAGGCGGCATTGTGTGGTAAAGGGTTAAGCCTTTACCACTTGACAAAATTTTAGACTCGCCCGTATTGAAAGCATTTGTTGAGGAGATTGTTAACATAGCTGAAATGACGAGATCTTCTTTAGAAAAGGAAGAAAACAGCATGGGAAATGTGGAAAATGCTTGTTACCAGCATTTTTTCCTTTTTCCCACATTGTTTTCAAAAGCCTCCTCTCATAGTGTCATTATAAGTCAGGATTGTTCAGTAAAAGGTTAAGATTTAAAAAAGGAAAAAATTTTAGAAGGAAAAAGAAAACGTTGCTTGTTTAATGTTCCTGTCTTCGAAAGTTTTAGAAATTTTAAAGTCACATAATTTCAAAATTTATTGAAGGATGGTTTCTTTTAATTGTATTTCAGGGTAAGAGAGTGCCAGATTTTGCTGTTAGCAGGTCGTCACAAAGGCTGTTTTGTCCCCCCACCCTACATTGATGATTATGGAGAAACAGACCAAGGGTTAAGGTAAAGTTTTGGAATTGTGATGGTTTGAGTATTAACACTTTACCACATGGAAAAAATTTGGAATCATTCAAATTGAAGGCTTTTGCAGATGACAATTTAAATGTGGCTGGCATTATGATATTTGGCTGTGAAAACAGCAGAAAACATTGTGGGAAAAGGAGAAAATGCTGGCTATCAGCTAGTGAAACCGAGGAAATACATGAATAATTGAGCTGCAGCCATGATATGACTGAAATAATGTTGAAAGTGGCGTAAAACATCAATCAATCAACATTCTTTTGGTCGTTAAAACTAGGGATTATTTGGTAACTGGCGAAACTAAAAGAAAAAAGTAGCATTTTAATTTTTAGGGTCAGCATCAGTTTGGTGCTGTTGTGTAAGGGTTTTAATCCCCTGCCAGTTTCGTCAAAGGGGTCTCTGGGTTTGACTATTGTCCATGTACTGGTTTATTCATCTGTCAACTCACTTGAATCAAGATCCTTCAGCAATCCTAATATAACATTAACTTTTTACTCCACAACAAAACTTTAGACATGTAGACTAAATTGAAAAATATGTCTCAAATTATAGAACTTTTCTTTGAAAGGGTTGGAAAGTGTGGGACAAAAGCCTTCTGCCTCAGGATAGTTAATACCAGATTGTTAAATGGTTGAGGGCCAGCTCCATGTAGCTTGCATTGATAGCTCCACAATAAGTGAAGATTATTAAAGAAAACAAGGATTGAAACAGTTTTGTGATGTGTTTGATTTCATTTATTATTTGGATATGAAGGTCTTGGCTTTCCATAATTATACTTCATTATATCCTTATTAAGGTTTTTGAAACATTTTGATAAAAGTAGGTGATACTCATTACAAGTATTTTTCATTTTGCCATGCACTTTTCTGGAAGTGGTTAGTAGCAAGACTCACGAAAAAGGTCATCTACATGTGAAATTGTGCTGTTGAACCTTTTAGTACAAATTCCATTTTGACTGTACCATGAAATACCTGCTAATTACTTAACTCTTTACCAAACAACAAAATACTAGTATACTTACACATAACATATTTAACACTGTTGCAGACAAAAAAATTAAATGTAGCTCAAATGATGATTTCTGCCTTTGATAGGGTAAAAACAAATGGGGGTGGAAGAATGCTGGTTACCAGCATTTTCTCCTTTTTCCACAATGTTTTCATAAGTCTTCTTCTTTGGGATTGTGTGTTTAAGTGTAAATACATGAAAAGGCCAATTTCAAGGCTGATTGTAGGAAGACCTAAATATTGCATTTCAAGGACCTTTTTCATCAAAATATCTTCGAAAACATCAAACACTGTAAGTCAAGGATTAGATTGCACATTCTCTGCATTCTTGATCGGCCAGCTGATTGGCCTAAATGTTCTATAGTCACCGATGGGATGACTAGTCATGGAAATTTAGAGTTACTACAATTTTTGGAATGGTTTGTATATATTCCCTCAAAATGAAACCCTTGTAGAACTAGCACTGACCCCAGATTTAATTGCTTGTGTTGACAGTATACATCAGGCTGCACAGGAAACAGCCTTGACTGAGAATGTGCATTTTCATTTCTGTAGCACTGTACAGATTAATGTACACTATCATTAAAAGAAACTAAAGATAAACAAAATTGAGCAGTGCTCTGTGAATAGGGGGCTGTATGCATCTGCAAACAGTCTTGACCCATGTCAGCCTGCACAGTCTGCTCATGCTGACATAGGCCAAAACTTTTTGCTATCTTTAAACTTTTCTGTATGTCAAAAGATGAGTCTGCCACATGATTCAGCCCTTTCCCAAATGACAAAATCTGGACTGGTCCAAATTGAAAGAGTTTGCAGACGACAATTTTAAATTTGATGAAAATGGCAGAAAGGTCTCAAAAAGGATAGAAAACACTGTGGGAAAAGGAGAAATTGCTCATTACGAGCAATTTCTCTTTTTCCCACAGTGTTTTCAAAAGACTTGTACTGCAGACACGTGAAAACCAGGGCTTGTTTGGGAAAGGGTCAATGTGATGTCTTGCTTGGCATCATGGAGATGCATTCAGGCACCTTTTGTTAGAGCATGGCTCAAATATGAATTAATTTCTTTTTATTTCAGGCGAGGCAATGCTCTTCATTTGTGTCAAGAAAGTTATGATCATCTTCAGAAAATATGGATGTCTCACTCCATTCCAGAAACCATTGCTCACAGTCTGGAGTCAAATAACTCTTTACTTAGTATAGACTGGCAACATCTATAGATTGTAGCAGTGGGAGAATTTTTCATTGAACCTCATGGGATTAACTTGGCAATGTCTATAAATTTGTAGCTTTGGAGAGTTTTTACCTTACCCGAGCACAAAGTGCTCAAGGTTAGCTTTTTGTGATTGTACTGTGTCCAGCATCTGTCGTGCAGTCATCAACATTTACCTTGTGTACACTGTAGAGGCCACATTTTCAGCCAGATCTTCATGAAACTTGTTCAAAAGGTTTGTCATGATAAAATCTTGGACAAGATCGAAATTGGGTCATGTTGGGTCAAAAGGGTTAACTGTTTACACATGGGTAAACAGTAAAAAATAAACATTGTTACAAAAGACAGAAACACTGTTACAAATCCCTATGGATTTACTCATTTTCTTCTGGAGAAAAAAGTGGCAACTTTGAAGACATTGTTGCAAACTATGGATAGTCCACATTAACCCTTTCCCAAACGACAAATTTTGGACTGGTCCAAATTGAAAGAGTTTGCAGACGACCAGCATTTTCTCACAATATTTTTTTTTTTTTTTTTGCTTTTTAAAACACAAATCCCATGTATTTGAGCAACATTCAGTTTGTCATCTGCAAAAGCTTTCATTTAGGGCGAGTCTAAAATTTTGTGGTAGAGATGAAAGCAAAGAGTTGCTTTATAGCGTTGGTCTGAAGGACAGGTTCGACTGCTCAAAATTGAAACAGTTATCTGCAGGTGGTAATGAATTAATCTTAATTTTAGTTTGTCTCAAAAGTAGATATTGTTGTATGTGGAATACTTGTTGCTGAATTTTGATTGAATTGTTATGAATAATCTTGAATGGCAAGGTCCAGACCATTGAAATATGGGCTGTAGAATAAGAGCATTTTGTTATGTAAACTAAGTTGACCATTTGATGGTAAATAACAAATCAATGGATTTAAGTTGCACACAGGGCTTGAAAGTTAATCCTTTCAGCGCCATAGGTGAAAACATGGGCTTTTGCGGACAGCACAGATCCAGATCAGACTGCACAAAATGTGCAGTCTGATCTTGGACCTATGTTGTCCGCTTGTTTAGTCAAGCCTATGCTATAAAAATTGGTCCGACTTCCACTTGGTTGTCTTCGCAGCCGTCAATTGAGGTCAGGCTTATATATTTGGTGCCGAAAGAGTTAATGGTTAACAGTTTACCAGACAACAAAGTTTTAGATTTCTCCAATATGAAAGTATTTGCAGGTGATAAATAAAATTTGGTTGATGGAATTTGTCCTTGAAGAGGTAGTGAACATTGTTTGAAAAGGAGAAAATACTGGTAACCAGCATTTCCACAGTATTTTCAGAAGCCTTTTTCCTCAGGGTTGTTAAAACATGGGACTGTTTGGGAATGACTTTTTTCACATGCAAAACTCATACAAATAACAAGGAGAAGTATCCGAAGGAAAAGAAACTGCCTTGCGTTAATGATAAAGAAAAGATTCCCGGAAAAGTAGCAAGTGCATGTAAAAAGCTTTAGCACCTTTTCCTGTGATTTAAAAATCTATGTGTTGCAAAAAATCTTTGTTGTGACAATGAATGAAATAATGGTTCATACAGAAGAAAAAAGGAAGAATTTACTGCTAGGAGTGTGAAGGAGTTGTCCACTTTACAAAGCTTGTTCTGTTGTGCTTTTTCAAAAATGACCTGTGTATTTATAGTAAATCAGATGTATGATTGGCACACATTTTTTTTTATAACATAATGTAGGTTATTAGGGTGTATGTATATATTGGTATAATGATCCGTCTGCTGATACTTGAACAAGTTCAGTTCTGGATGTAGAAAATGTAACACAAATTTTGATTTGATAAGCCATTTCCAATGGTTTAGCCAATCAGAAAATGTCTTACTTTGAGATTTCAAAAATTCTTTTGATATATGCTGAGAACTTAATCTAGAATCCTTTGGAAATATGTCCCCAGGCATTTTTGCCGTGAGTGTAGATCAAGACCAGACAGCAAAGAATGTGCTTTCAGGGCAACAATTTTATCGTTAAACCTAATTCAAATTCCTAAACTATCGATTGGATGGGCTGAGACACTGTGCCTCAACCAATGAGATGGCTAGTCTTAGAATTAAAAATCAGTACTTTGAGTGGTTGGTGGTTGGCTTTGAGATATTTTGTGAGATTCTCTGCCAAAATAGCCTGAGATCACACAATTTGACTTTTTCATGAATTCAGAATGTCTGGTTAACTTATTTAGCAGTCCAGGGATTTGGTTTCCATGTTAAGTTTTCATCAGATGACAAAATTCTAGACTTTTCCAAATTGAAAGCATTTGCAGATGAAAACCTTAATTTTGATCAAAAAGTGTGATTTGTCTTTAGAAGGGTAGAAAACATTTTGGCAAAAGGAGAAAATGATGGTAAGTATTTTCTCCTTTTGCATCAATGTTTTCAAACGCTATCTCTCTTGGGTTGTTAAAACTTGGGATTGTTTGCTTAACCCTTTACCACACAATTCCAACTTTTAACCACCCTGAAATGGAGGCCTATTGAAAACATTGTGGGAAAAGGAGAAAATGCTGGTAATCAGCATTTTCTCCTTTTCTCACAATGTTTTCTTCCCAATCAAAGACAGCTCCCACTATTAGAGCCAAATTTGAATTGTCTACTGCAAATGCTTTCAATTTGGACAAGTCTAAATTTTTCTCGTGTGGTAAAGAGTTAAGGGTTAAGCATATTACATAATCCCTCGAGACATTTTGATTCTATACCAGGTGACAAAATTTAGACTTGTGCATACTGAAAGTATGTACAGATAACAATTTAGATGTTGCTCAGATGATGGGGGCTGCCTCTAAAAGGGTTGAAAACATTGTGGGAAAAGGAGAAAATGCTGGTTTTCAGCATTTTCTCCTTTTCCCACAATGTTTTCAAAAGCTTATGTCTCAGGCTTGTTAAAACACAGGATTGTTTGGTGAAGGGTTGATTTGAGTTTTGTGGAGTTGCATTTATATTTATTGTAAATATTTGTAAATAAACACTTGTGCCAATGCCCATACACTGTTTTCTATGGATTGTTGAAGAATAAGTTTTATATTCCAATTAACCCATGACTGCACAGGCTACTCTTAGGCCTACCAAAAACTATCAAAAATATAACAAAGGATAAGCAATTGAATGAAATTAAAGTATTGATAAGGTTTGATGAACATTGTGGGAAATGGAGCAATTGCTTGTGAAAAGTAGTTTCTCCGTTTTTCTCGATGTCTTTCGAAAATTCACTTGTAGGAGAGTTGAAAGTCACGTTTTGTACAGCAGAAGGTTAACTATGAAATTTTTTGCGCTTTCAGAGAGTAATTCAAATTTTGGTATAAATCATTCTTTCACCCTTTTCACCCTTTACCACACAATTCCGAGTTATGATGACCCTGAGAATGAAAGCTTTTAAAAACATTGTGGGAAAAGGAGCTAATTCTTGTAACCTGCATTTTCTCCTTTTCCTATGTTTTCTACCTCGATACAAGGACAATTAATCATTCGGAGAGAAAAAAAAAAAAAAAAAACACTTGAATTGTTGTCTGTAAAGTCCTTCAATATGGACAAATCTGAAATTTTGCTGTGCAATAAAGGGTTAACCTTTTTTTCCCTGTCCAGAGTTAGCAATTGTTTGTACTAAAAATGTATTGTGGAAAAAATGCTACACAAACTTTTCATTTAGACAGTAATATTTAGTGGCCAGAATTGATTGGGTTAAGCCTTTGCCAAACAGTCCAGAATTTTAACAACCCCATAGAGGGAGGCTTTTGAAAACATGGTTACCAGAATTTTCTCCTTTTCACAATATGTTTTTCTATTCTGTCAAGGGTATTTCCCTCTTTTTTAGCCATTTCTTGATATGTTATCTGCAAATGCTTTAAATTTGGACTAGTCTAAAAGTTTTTTGTTTGGTAAAGCATTAATAAAATGTTGTTAAAAGGAGTTCAAATTAGAATGGAGGTTTTACCCTTTACCAAACCACAAAATTTTGGACTTGTCCAAATCAAAGAAAACATTGTGGGAAAATGAGAAAATGCTGGTCAGCAGCATTTTCTCTTTTTCCTCACAATAAATTCTACAGCCTTTTTCCCTTCAAGGTCATTATTACATGGTATTGTTTTGTAAAGGTTTAATTTTATAAGTACTTTGTCAGGTACAAGAATACTGGGGATGTCATTTATGAAACAGTTGTCCATATGTCAGAATGTCCTGGTTATGAAAACCTTTGTTATCTTTAACAAAGAGTGAAGACCAAGGGCAGCCTTTGTGTCCGAGTGATCTGATCATTGTCTATATTTTTCAATACTCACTTAGTTTTGTAAAACAAAGGCTTTTTACAAATTAAATTACATTATAGTTTAAGATAACCAATGATTGGGTATGTTAATTGTTTGTCTCTGTGCAAAACAGGAAAATTATAGATACACCCAATTTGAAGGCAAAAAATCAGATGTGGCTGAAATGATGGATTTTGTCTCTGAGAGGATAGAAAACATTGTGGGAAAAGGAGACTATGCTGGTTACCAACATTTTCTCCTTTTCCCACAATGTTTCCAAAAGGCTTGATTTTCAGGGTTTT
The DNA here is from genome assembly GCA_945859785.2 of Tridacna gigas. NCBI lineage: Eukaryota > Metazoa > Mollusca > Bivalvia > Cardiida > Cardiidae > Tridacna > Tridacna gigas. The sequence continues at coordinate 39,479,364 of OX244029.2, forward strand.
TAAAGTATGAGATTGCTAGCTAAAGGGTAAAACTAAACAGAATAGAACATGAACATGAAGGGTATTAAGCTCAACCTCTTCACATAATATGCAGTCTGATCTTAGATCTCTACAGATTGATATTAGTATTTTGTGACACTCAGCCTGGAAATACTGGCAGACGTATTTAGGTTTTTTTTTTTTTTTTAACCATTTGCCAAACAGTTTTGTATTTTAACAACCCTAATGAAGAAGACTTTTGAAAACATCATAGGAAAAGAAGGAAATATCGGTAACCAGTATTTTCTCCATTTCCCACAATTTTCCTACTCTAAGATAACTGTCAACTTCGAGTCAATTTTTTTTTGTGTGGTCTGCAAATGCCTACAATTTGAACTAATCTAAAATTTTGTTGTTTGGTAAACATTTAACTCAAGGACGTTTAGCAGACAGTGTAGATCAAGATCAGACTGCACAGAACATGCAGTCTGATCTTGGATCTACTCTGTCCGATAAGGAGATATCTTTCCCCACAAAAATAGCTTTGAAATAGCAAAATTTTGGATTTTACTATTAGCTTGAAAGTTTCGTTACACTTATTTAGCAGGATAAGGCTTTACAATCGAACTACATGGGATATTGAATTACTTTTATTTTACAAAGGATGTGTATAGGTAGTGAACATAAAATTAAATTCTGTGATTCTATAAATGGCAAAGCTTGTTTCCATTTTAGATTTGTACTTGCCTCTTATTTAGAATCCTGTTTGTTTTACTTGTTGATATGATTATAATCCATGTAATAAGATAAAATTAATTTATAACATTTATAGTTTCTGTTTTCCTTTAACTCTTTACCAAACAACAAGATTTTGTACTTGACCAAATTGAAGCATTTGTATACAACAACTGTAGCTAGTGTGTGTATTTCTGTCTTTAATAGGGTTGAAATCATTGTGGGAAAAGGAGAAAATGCTGTTTTTCAGCATTTTCTCCTTTTACCTCAATGTTTTCAAAAGCCTTCTTTGTCAGGGTTGTTGAAACTCTGGATTGTGTGGTAAAGGGTCAGCCTTTCATCAAACTATCCTGTATGAAATGACTCAGAAGAAAAAGGCTTTCTGAAAGTAATGTGTGAAAAGAAGTAAATGCTGGAAACCTCAATGTTATATACTTTTTCAAAGGAGAATCTTTTCATTCACTTACCCAGTTGGGTAGTTCAGTAGTTAGTGTACCAGGCTCATGACCTGGTGGTTGTGAGTTCGATACCCGATTGAGGCAAACTTTCTTTCCAGCAATTTTTCACCTCTCACCTCTGATGCGTGTGAGAAAAGTAGTCAGTTGCTTTGAAAAGGAAGTTTTGTCAGTACTGATGCAAGAAAGCCTGGAAACAGTGGATGCGTCACTGACTGCCATTGTATAATCTGAGCTGTTAAAATGGCGTTAAACTGCAATACAAACAAACAAATTTTATTTATACCAAGACTCATAGGATAGGACTGAAACAGGGCTGCTTTTCACTAAATTGTGTGTGCCTGAATTTGCTTACATTTAAGGTAAGCAAGCATTAACCCTTTCCCAAACAAGCCCTGGTTTTCACGTGTCTGCAGTACAAGTCTTTTGAAAACACTGTGGGAAAAGGAGAAATTGCTCGTAACGAGCAATTTCTCGTTTTCCCACAGTGTTTTCTACCCATTTTGAGACCTTTCTGCCATTTTCATCAAATTTAGAATTGTCGTCTGCAAACTCTTTCAATTTGGACTAGTCCAAAATTTGTTGTTTGGGAAAGGGTTAAGTCTGAAAACAAATTTCACTAAACTACATAACCTTACTATTTGAGTAAATATTTGCATAACTTTATGCCAGCTCATACCTTAAGATAAAACAGGGATTCTATGTGTGTATATGCAGTCCCAAAAAATTAGCATAAATCTGCACAGATTAGTGAAATGCAGCCCTGATCAGCAAATGTAGCTGATAATTTTTTTGTGTATGCTGAAAAGGGCTAACAGAATGAATTGTGTTATCTCTTCACCAAACAACAAAATTTAATACCTGTCCAAATTGGAAGCATTTGCACACGACAAAATGAAGGTGACTCAAAAATTGAAATTTGTTTTGGGAATACAGTGTTTTCAAAAGGCTTTTCTCAGGGTTGTTAAAAGTCAGGATTGTGTGGTAAAGGTTATGCCCCTGCCCTGGTCTGTGCATCTGTCAGGAACTTCAAATCTGCTTTATGTCTCGTTAACCTCTTGTCTGAATTTGAAACTTCTACATGTGTGCACCTTGGTGCATAGTCCCAGAAAAAGATCTTGGAAAATCAAGGATTGTATAGTTGATTTTTACTGGTACTCCTTTTGTCACACTGTTTTCATTTGCATTAAGACTTATAAGACTGCTTTTTTTCAAAGCAAGTACATGCAGATTTGTTTCAGGAGATAATGTTTTCATTAAACTAGACAGTATTTCAGTCATCTGATTGCAACAATAAACCCTGTCATATTTACCTGAACTTTTATAAGCCTTCACCAAACAACAGAATTTTAGATTCAAATTTTAAAACAGCTTGAGGCAACAAATGATGACATGGCTTGAGTAATGAGACTTGAGGTATAGTGACGATGCTGCCGACGGGGTGGCACAAAATTCCCAAGTCTTTCCGAAAGCTACCCATGTCTTTCCAAAATCTACTGATACCTTTCCCATATCTCCCCAAATTTAACCAAAATATTCCAAAATGGACTAAAGTAAATAAATTTCGAACTACTGCCTGATTGAAATATGTAAAGTGATTGTAAAGTGATTATGTTTGCTGTTTCTTATCCTCATCTTATTTTTAGAAGTTTTAACATCTTTATGATGCATAAACGTAAGTAGAGATTATTCAAACATTCCCCAATTTCATGTTAGATAAAGTGATTGATCAAAATTTATATGTCAAATTTGTTAAAAAATTGTGAAAAGTTTGTTGGTGTCCGTAGTTGTAACTCAGAGCGTCAGTATTGTGTTTGTCATTAAAGTCAGGTTGAATCAAAGACATTATGCCCCAGTTTTTCCTATGGACAGATTTTTTTTTTCGCTCAGATGATTGTACAATGTATGCGGAGTACAGAAATGAAAAGAAGATCATATATTACGCAGCAAAATACAAACATAAAGTTCTTCAAAGGGGAATAACTCTTGTCAAAATTACAGGAAATATCTTTAATTTCAAACCTAAGAAAAGGTTTTTAAAGTAATAAATATTGCTCAAATAAATGATTATTCACAAAAATGTGATGTTTGTCAATAGTTAAAAGGATGAATTGAAAGAGTTCAGGCACTTGACAGATCACAATAGCAATTTAAAATGTTCTAAAGTATCAACAAAGACTTATTTTCTAGTCATTTTTCTGCGAAAAAAAAAAAAAAAAAAAAAAATCCGTGGACAACTCTTTTTGAACGTTATGCACAGTTATAGTACTTTCCAATATCTTGTGGAAAAAAAAAAAAAGTATATCAAGTTGGGCGTTTTTAAGAGATAAGGTGCATTTTTAAGAGTAATGGACAAAATGAATTACCTCCCTGTACAACAACATGTTTTTTGCGTGATTTAGCATCTCCAACATTTATAAATTTCCCATTTTTCGTCTGCATCAGTGGTCTCAACATTTTTAAAAGGCAACCGACATATTACAGATAAAAATGTACTATCTCACTATTATAGTAATCCATTGAAATATGAATTACAAAAACGTAACATGCGCATATTGTTGAGCAGAGATGACTGGTATTAGCCTCGAATAATGTGTCATTATAACAGCCAGTGTACATGTATCCTCCTCAATTTGCTGTCGCAGGCCACTGTACTTGGTTTTGAATGACTGTGCCAAGCTTAAATATTAAAATCCAGGTTTTATCCCAGCTAGGCTATAACTGGTACAATTGTGGAAGATGCCCTCTAGATGAAACAACATGTGAAAATTTGTAGACCTAGGTCTTTCAGTAAGTGACAAGACAATTTCGAAGTTTTCACTATATAAGCACATGTAAAACTTCTCCAGTGCTATGATTTTAATAATATTAGTCATGGTCTACTATATAGAGCTACATGCCAAATTTGGTAGCCCTATGCTTTATATGGTTAGGAACAAGCCGATTTTTTAAGTGTTCACTATTTCAGTTCAAATGACCCCTGGGCTGGGCTAATTTTGACCCCAGAGCTCTCTATATATTTTGAAGAATTTTGGAAGAGGTCTATTAGATGAAGCTACATTCCAAATTTGGCTGCCCGAGGCCTGATAGTTTCGGACGAGAAGATCTTTAAAATTTTCAACATTTTTCAGTTTTGTTGTCATGGCACCCAGAGTTTTTACTGGAATCAAATCTTTGAATATATTCTAAAGAGGGCCATGGCTGGATCATTTTTGTAAAGTTTCATCATTTAGATGGGTGGTTTGTGAGAAAAAGATGTTTTTGGGGAAAAAAAGAAGTAAAAGCACAAATAGACGCTCGCACAGACGCACGAAGGACACAAGTCAATGACATTTATAAGCTAGCTGGCCTTCGAACGGCCAGTGGAGTTGAAAGCACGTAGGCGGACGATAAAGATGATAAATAGTTCAAAGTAGTCCTCACCTACAAAAGGGACCTATTATTGTAGTAATAAAAATGGATTTATTATTACCTTTCATCTCACAAATAAACACCATATGGTTATCTAAAATGACAAAGATGGTTAGTGTCTGCTCTGAGAATTTATTCTGGGTCCATAATTGAACATTTTCTGCAAAAAATATTATATTTGTTGAATTCAATTAATGATTCATCCATACAATTGAACGACCTTGACCCCTAACCGTCAACATTACAAGTGCAATAGAGAAAACAGAAATAAGGAGTCAAATTTCTCAATCTTCATACGTTTCAAACTTTCACTTCGATAGTTACGTCATATTCGGTTTTGTAATCCTTCATTGTTGATATTCTGAATGTCGAATAATACAGATGACGGGGGCATATCGAGCACTTGTAGGGATTGAGCGATGCTGCCACAGGTGGAAAAGTAAGATTTTTAATGTAGCAATTCCTTTACCTTTACTAAGGCTTTAGTGCGCAAACTAAGAACTAGTTTTGTATATACTCATTTATTACTGTTAGCCAAGTGCATACGCGACTTGGTATTGTGCATACTAGAGGTTTCTTTTTCTAGATGTGTTGATATCATGAATTTCAATTGAAGAATGAATAAATGTATCCGGATCCAGTGGCCATGGTTACAGAAAAACTGCTTTGTCCCATATTCAAAAGTATCCTTTGAAGATAACACAGTTTAAATAGTGCAAAGAAATATGGAAAAACAGAAGTGCCCGGAACATGGGCACGCAATTGAAACTGCCAGAATGCGCCTAAAACACATTGATCAGTAGAAATAATATCTTTGATCTGAAGGGTAGGACCTGTTATAATATGAACTATAATGCTCAGCTGAGATAAAAAGACCTGGACAGAAACTAGCACTAGGTAAGGTAGCCCCAATGTTATTTTGGGATTTTTTATCCGCTGCCTTCCGCAGCAGCCATTCTCATAATGCTTCTGGAAATTTCAAAATTTTATCTGTCATCTTTAACCCTTTACCACACAATCCCAACTTTTAACAACCCTGAACAGGAAGGCTTTTGAAAACATTGTGGGAAAAGGAGAAAATGCTGGTAACCAGCATTTTCTCCTTTTCCCACAGTGTTTTCTTCCCTTCCCTTCCAAAAACAAATTTTAATTTTTGAGTCGTAATTATTTTGTCACCTGCAAATGCATTCAATTTAGACAGGTCTAAATTATTGTTGTGTGGTAAAGAGTTAAGCCTGATGCATATGTCTTACACCTGCTAGTCTGCTCTTACAATGGATGCAGATCACTAGATACATGATTTGTGGACACTGAGTTTAGTTCAAGGTTTTCTTTGATCTTTTTGTATTTTACCTTACTTTGACCTAAACACATCTGGTTAATTTGTCAACAAACAATCAATTTATAACTACAGTTAACTGGGCATGTGCATTCAATTTCATTTGAAAAAATAGCTCCATGTAATTGGCAATTTAAGTATCATGACTCTTTGTCAATGAAATACTTCAGTACATTTTAACTTCTGTTTCCATTCCTGGGTTGATAAGACAGAAGGCTAATAAATTCTGAAAAAAAAAAGAAACTTTACCGTACCTGAATATGGACAGTAGATGTCAAGCCTAGTTTCGCTTTTCTTGGAAGGAGGTCAGTGGATATTAACATTCATGAAAAAAAAAAAAAGTAATTTCAAGCAGGTAACAGTTACTTTTCAAAATTATTTTACAGTTTTTTTGAGAGATTAATCATTAGTTTATATATCAAGGACTTAATTAGCTGACAATGAAAGATTGACACAAACAGCAATTTTAAAAAATGCCTGTATTTTGATTTTTCGATCCAGACTGGGGATAAGAATGGCTACCACAGAGGTAAGCAGGGACACAATCACTTATTACATTGCAGCTAACCTCTGAGTCTTGGGTATAGAAATACATTTCCTCCTGTTTCTGACAATGTTTCTCAAAAGGGTTTCTTTTTTGTGGATTGATTAAATCAAGGTCATGGAGTCAGATCCTGTATATATTTCAGATTTTCACACTGCTACCTCAACATCAACTTTTGTGAGAAGCCAAAACTTTCACTCAGTACAAACATTAGGTTCATCAGGCAGATCTGGAAAGGACAAGAGGGGCCGTAAAGATAAAAATGGTATAGGGCCAGATATAAGTAGAATCGATTTAGGTCGAAAAGGCAGTGGGTTTGGTGTAAAAGATGGTAAAGGAGCTGGGGCCGGACTGGTTTGTCCCTCATGTAATTCTCCATTTGTACAGCTTGAGTCTTTCGAAGGTAAATTTTTAATGTAAAAATTTTATGATAGTCTAACAAGCATTAACCAGAGCTCCAGATAAGAGGGAGTGATGGTATTCTAAATACATTATTTCTCTTCCAAACCCTTTGTTGTGGGTACTCGTTAGAATCATCTCGATGAGACGATTCTAATGAATACCCATACCACAGGAATTAGTGGAGAATAATATTTTCAGTTTGGAAATCAAAATCACTCCCTGTAACTGGAGCTCTGATTAACCTATAACTTTTCTGGAAACTTTACCAGATGACAAAATTCAGACTCGGCCATATTGAAAGTATTTGCAGAGGAGAAACTGAACTTGACTTAAATGATGAGATTTGTTTTTGAAAAAGAAGGAAACATTGTGGGAAAGGGAAAAAGTGCTGGTTACCAGCATTATCTCTTTTTCCCAAAATGTTTTCAAAAGTCCTCTACCTAAGGGTTGTTAAAACTTTGGATTGTATGGTAAAAGGTTAACTCTTTACCACACAATCTCAAGTTTTGACGCCTCTTGACAGGAATGCTTTTGAAAACGTGAGAAAAGCAGAAAATATTGGTACCCATCATTTTCTCCTTGTCCCACAATGTTTTCTAGTACTTAAGCTCATTTAAACAAATTTTGTAGGGCGTAAAATGTTTCATTTAGGAAAGGGTTAAAATGCTAAAAGCTTCACTAAAAACATAAGGTTTACTGTTTGAAGGAAAGGAAAATATCATTTTTACTTTTTACAATTTGGAAGATGCTGTGGGAAAAGCAACTGCTCGTTTCAAGCCATTGCTCTATTTCCGAAGTGTTTTCCAAAGCTGCCAACAGTAGGGGCAGGAAGTAGTGGTATTTATTGGAAAAGGAATTATTTGAATATGTTAAGTAATTTTATGCCTTTGTAACAAGAGGTAAAAAACTTCCATTAAAATGAAACTAGGTTTTACCCTTGAATTATTAGTACTATCTTATTTCGTTATTTTTTAAACAGTGTAGATCAAGATCAGACTACACTGAGCATGTGTCTGAGCTGGATATTCACAGACCTTGGAAGCTCATAATGGGTTTGTTAATGTTATATCTATGTTACAGACACTGTGTATGTTCTGATTACATCTCACTGTCTCAGAAGACTGTTTGATTTTCAAAAAATGCACAAGAGTTTTCGAATAGAGATAACAAGTATGTTTTGACTCTTCTTCATTACAGGTTACCCTAGATTTATCAAATGTTACAGTTGCCACAGTTTATTCAGTCAAGTTGTAGAGGATGTGAGGACAGTCATAACTCCAAAAGAGGTATTATTTATCTTACATGTGAATAGAAGCATTGCTATGACTGACCGCAAATGAATACCAATTTATTTATTGATGAAAGTGATAGTTAGAAATGTTAAGTACTGTGCAGGTTTATTCTTACTATAGAAATTAAGATTTTTACACAATTACGAGTTTCAAGGACCCTGAAGAGGAAGCCTTTTGAAGACATGGTGGGAAAAGGAGAAAATGCTGGTAACCAGAATTTTCTCCTTTTCTCACAATGTTTTCTAACCCTCCCAAAACAAATTTGAATCTTTTAGTCACACTTACTTAGTTGTCTGCCAATGCTTTCAATTCAGATAAGTCTAAAATTTTGTCGTTTGGTAAAGGGTTAAGGATTAAGGATTTTGATGGATTTTTATGCATCCATGATTATGTGATAATTTGCTTGGTATCAACCATCATTAAACCCTGTTTTGCCACAGCCCACATATTATTATAGTTTTTTTTTTTTTTTAACTATTTACAGCTCAAAGAATGTTTAGACCAGGTGATAATTGGTCAGGAGAGGGCCAAGATAGCTTTATCTTCAGCTGTATACGAGCACTATAAGAGAGTAGCCCACAATACAGCCTCGCAGTCAACTGTCGATCTCTCACAACATGAGATAGAACATCCTAAATATAAAAGTATGGTTATGTATTTTTGTGTTACAGCTGAGCATTTTTGAAACTTTTGTTACTTTTGCTACAGAAGAAATCGCTTATCAAAAGCAATTTTTCCTTTTTTCATGGTAACAGATGACAGAAAATTATTGTCCTTGGTTGTTATCTAGGTTTTCAAGGTTGAATGACACAAATTTCTTGTTAATGTTTATAAATTAATAAAATGTGTAATTTTTATCTTCTACTACACTTGATTAAATGCACAATTCCAGTATGATGAAGAAATTTCTTCAGTTGGAAGTGGTGGTAAGGATAACAGATTGAAAGTGAGTTTCCAAGGACACCAGAACAAGTCCATAACACATGAGTAACGACACATTAATGAATGCCAAACTAATATCAACAAATGTCAATGATCTATTACTGACTGTGTAACATGTTGTGCTTACTCTTTTTGCACTTTGAATTAATTTGGTCAAAGACCATTGAAAGAATGCTTTTAATTGGCTAGCTACATTTGAATTCTTCGAAGGATATGATTGGATGAATGCTCAGGAGCTGTGGACCACTAATCGGATTGCATTCACAGAGAAACCCACTGTGTATTGGTTGTGCATTGGCATACATTGAAAAATTTTGTGCAGACGCAAAAAAAATTGTGGACTCGCTGAGTGAAAAACGACTTGGGCAAACATTTTTCAATGAACTTAGAATGATGAGCCAACAAATTTCAGCATATGCCCAGGTATTCCATCAAATACAAAAAAATCTCTGTAAGTTGGCATACTCTTGTTCAATGTATTTGTTGTGTAAATGCATCTTAAAACTGATTCAAGGTAAACCTAGAGGTTTCTAACAAACTTTTACTCTTATTGTGCCAGTGTTTTCGAGAGATGTCTGCTATAGGATCTTTTAAAATTTTTATGCGAAATTTACTATGTTAACCCATTACCAAACAGTGCCATATTTTAACGTCTCTGAAGAATAATGCCTTTGAAAACATTATTGGAAATGGAGAAAATACAAGTTGCCAGCATTTTCTCCGTTTCCCACAATGTTTTTTACCCTTTCAGAGACAAATGTGATCAGTTGAGCCTTATTTAATTTGTTGTCTTCAGTTGCTTTCAATTTGGAATAGTCTACAATTTTGTCACTTGGAAAAGAGTCAAGGGTCAGTTGATATTTACATTGTACTGTGATTATATTTCAGTTGTGAGCCATATGGCTGCCAGACAGGGAGCTACCATTGTTAGTCCAGACATGTCACAGCGTGCTTTTAACAAAAATCCAGATGTCCCAAAGTCAGAGATAAGATTACAGAAAAGTAATATTTTAATGCTGGGCCCAACTGGATCAGGTAAGGTGATCTGATCTGATAAATAATCTACATGCCAAGAGTGGTGCAAATGATGTTGTATCTTTGGACATTCTAGACAAGATAAAACTGCATAGAAAGAGTAGTATGATCTTTGATGTACATCGTCTAATATTTTATAAGATATTTTTTCCAAATTTGAAGTATTGGCAGGTAACAAAATCGTTGTTGTGCAGGTAATGGAATTTGCTTTTGGAAGTGTAGAAAATATTGCAGAAAAAGGAGAAAAAGTGGGTTACCAGCATTTTCTTCTTTTAACACATTTTTTCAAAACCCTTCCTAAAACACGAGGTTGTTTGTTTCGTACATATAATGAGCCACCATATGTGAAAGGGGGTATTTATGCATCTGCAAAGAGTATCAATCCATGTCAGCCTATGAAGCCAGCCCAGGCTAACATGGGCTGAAACTTTTTGCTGTCTTTCAATTTTCTGCATGTCAAAGGACCATTCTACTTCGTGATTTAGTTGGGTGTGAAACAAAATGGATATTAGGGACCCATAATTATGTGATGCCTTGCTTGGTATAATACAGCGCCCCAGATAAGCTGCGTATTTGCTTATTTTACGCTATTTGGAACAGCAAATACGCAACAAAACTTAATTTAAAGCGTAACAAATACGCACATGTTTCTCAAGATTTGCAATTTGACAGATTTTCATTGCATATTTTGTTGACAACCGAGCTCGACATCTTGACTGGCTGTGTAGTCACTGAAACGCTCGCATATCATTTTCTGAATGAATTGCAAGCTTCTTAGATCAGCTGATTATACCACTCATCACATCTCCGCCGATTCCATGCCTACATCTATTTTGATCAACGCATCATCCGAGGTTTGCCGAATGCTGATTATACGTGTACTTGGTTTGGCATTCGGCAAACTATGGGTCATCTTTTGATCAAATTTTCTTGGCTGTATCACGCAGATTGATATGCACCTACACAGTACATTTCTTCTAAAAAAATACACCACTTTACCATTCTTAAATCGTAATACTCCACTTAGAAAAAGAAAACACTCGTCACAATTTTCTCTTAGAATCTTTCTTAACCCTTTCCCAAATGACGAATTTTGGACTGGTCCAAATTGAAAGAGTTTGCAGACGACAATTTTAAATTTGATGAAAATGGCAGAAAGGTCTCAAAAAGGGTAGAAAACACTGTGGGAAAGGGAGAAATTACTTGTTATGAGCAATTTCTCCTTTTCCCACAGTGTTTTCAAAAGACTTGTACTGCAGACATGTGAAAACCAGGGCTTGTTTGGGAAAGTGTTAATACATTTCCATTGAAAAATGGTTTGTACATTAATTTTTTAACCCGGTCTATCAGTTTTCATTGACGCTTGGAAATTTGAAATAACCCGAGTTTTTTATGCTCAAAAATAATCTGCCTAAGGGTCATTCTGACACATGAGATTATCGGCTAAAGCTTCATATAAATTAGCTTGTGGGCATGTACCCGGCAGATATATGGGCTTTAATAAGTTACAAAATTAGTGTGAAGTACACACACAGCTCTGTTTATCACAGCTAATCAAACTGGCATTTTATGAAAATGTGACAAAAGTGTTCATCCTTTTATCTAGTGTAAAATGACAGGTTTTAGCGTACCCTAATTCATATCAAATGATGCAGAAATACTTCTCCAAAAAATTAACTGACATGAAAAATCGGATGCTGAAAAAACGCGAAAACCCATGACACAACAAAGGTCAGTTTGATGTCGTCCGATCAGAGGCACTTTAATCTGTCTTATAGTCTTTAATAATGAATTTAAAGAGCGAATTTACACAAATCTCTGTATAAATCAAGAAGTGGAAGCCAAAATAGCTGTTTTGTAGTGAGTAAACACCATTGGTTGCCTTATGAAATAAAACTACCGGTACATGTATATGACAACCTACAAATTAGACAGGGGAGGGTGGAGGTTAGGCCTTCTTGTTTTACAGTTTTAGCACTGGAACAAGTGCTAAAGAAGGTATTGGTCACTCATAGGTGACCTTTCTTTTCTCCCTTTTCCACTTTGTTCTAGTATGCTATATGAAAGACAAGTCCAGTCATTCAAGCTACATTTGATTTGTCATCTGCTACTGCTCTAAATACGAACGAATGAACAAAATATTTAAATGACAAAAACTTACAAAGTTTAGAGTCCACAAATACGAAAGAGTCTAAAATTATGTTGTTTGGAAAACTTTTAAAACCTTGTCTGTGTCCATTTATTCATAATGACGACCTGCATGCTTGGGCTGCAAGTTAAAATTCATCTCTCCATCATTCTGATGATCAAGTGCTTGGAAATACTGAACAGTTGTAACCAAGGTATCCATATTTTAGCAACACATTTTCTTTTCATACCATGCTCAGCATATAACAGATAAAAAGAACAAAATAAAATTGCCATATTTTTCAATCAATCTTATTAGCTACACACTATATAAAATAAAAAAAAGTTAAGTTTATGGGATTGAAACATACTATGTTCAATTATGGGGTAAAACTCGATTTTTACGCTACCATTAGAATTTTCTTGCTTAAAAATTTGCTGCTTAAGCAAACTCATTTCATTTTAGCCCTGCCATTAAAAAAATGATGCTTAAATACTCTTTGGCTCAAAAAATTATCTGGGGCTCTGATAATATATCACAGAGATGCATTAAACCCCCTTTTGGCATTAGCTTGACTGTTATTAGTTTTTTTCTTTTAGGGAAAACCTATCTAGTTTCAACTCTAGCAAAGTTTCTAGATGTACCGTTTGTGGAGTTTGACTGTACCACGCTCACATCCTATGGATATGTGGGAGAAGATGTCAATACCCCTATCAGTAAGCTCTACCAGGAAGCAGATTGTAACATAGACAAGTGCCAACAAGGTTTGTAGTATCCTTGTACTGATGTGTAGAGCTTGCACAATTATGGAAAAGTAGGACTTTTGATGAAGAAAAATGTCTAAGATAAATTGAGAAATTACAGGCAATGAAAAGGAAAATAAGCACATTTGCTGAGAATTAGAGAAAGGAAGTTTGGTTCATTAATCCATCATTGAAGTTGAATATTTTTCAGCATTTTCTCCATTATCTGCAATGTTTTAATAAGCCTTCTTTGTCATTATTGTTAAGCCACAAGATTTTTATGGTAAAGGGCTAATTATATTAATATGAAATTGTTGCCATTTTTTACACAGGCATAATTAATATTTAACTTAATTTTCAGGCTGGTAAGAATGACTCAAGAACCTTTTGCGGACAGTGTAGGTCAAGATCAGGCTGCACAAAACATGCAGTCTGATCTTTGAAGTACACTGTCCAATACTATTGAGTGGAAATTTTTGTTTCATTTATTTAACAGTTTAAGGGTTAAAATAGTGCAGGAGCACATCTAATTGCCCTTGCAAGGAAGTAAAACTAGTATTATATTCTTTTTCAAAGATCTGTCTGATCATGTTGCCACTGGATGTTAACCTGTTGTGATTGAATATTGCAGTCTGATTTTCATATAAGCCATTTTCTAAAAAGGAGGCTTAATGCATTTGCAAAAAGTTTCAACTCGGATCAGCCTGCGCAGTCCACGCAGGCTGACCCGAGTCAAAACTTTTTGCTTTTCATAAATGTTCTGTATATTAAAGGACCAGTGTATCGAATGATTCAGTTGATTGTTATACAAAATATACTTTATTAGCAAAAAAGTTGATACTGCTCTTGGTGCTTACAGAGTTTGAAAAAAGATCTGTATTATTGTACGTACTCAAATTTGTACTAATTTTCCTCACTTGAAGCACTGAGTTTTTTTGTGGGAATGTCCTCTGGCAAGACAATTCAGAGCCTTAGCCTAGCCTGTGAAACCCAGGATATAGATGAATAAGTGAGCTTTCATCGTCATATGATTGAAATGATATTGAAAGTGGCACAAAATACCATTCAATCAATCAATCATTTAAACAATTTCAGGGATCATATTACTGGATGAAATAGACAAGATTGCCAAGAAACAAGTTGGCATGTCAAGTAAAGATGTGGGTGGGGAATCTGTACAACAAGCCTTACTGAAAATATTAGAGGGAACAAAAGTGGAGATATCAGCTAAAGGCTCCAAAGCCAACAGAATGGAAAGTACAAGCAAAACCACAGTGGATACAACAAATATACTTTTTATAGGGGCTGGAGCATTTAGCTATCTGGATAGATATATCAAAACAAGGCAGGATAAAAAGGTACCCATGAAATATTCTACTTCAGAGAAGGTATAATTACAGTGGGGCTCAGTGCAGTCTTGGAATCGTTCCATTCACTGCTTAGGTCATTACATAAGGCCACATCTTTCATATGGCCATTACTAGGTCATAAGCTGTGTATGCAAACCGTGCTAAAACTTAGTAGAACTTATTATCAACCCTTCACCAGAAAAGAAAATTTTAGACTTGGCATCCAAATTGAAAGCATTTGCAGACAACAAATTAAGTGTGGCTCAAATGACCAGGTACGAAGAGGTAGAAAACATTATCAGCATTTGCTCCTTTTCCCACTATGTTTAACCCTATACCAAACAATCAAGACTTTTAACGACCCTGAGAAAGAAGCCTTTTGAAAACATTGTTGGAAAAGGAGAAAATTATGGTAATGTTTTCTACCCCTTCATATACTTCCCAAAACAAATTTCAATTTTTCAGTCACATTTATCAGGTCATCTGCAAATGCTTTCAATTTGTACTAGTCTAAAAATTGGTCATTTGGTAAGGAGTTAGAAATGTCTTTCTTTATCAGGTTAGTTAAAACTTTGGATTGAATGGTAATGGGTTAACTGTACAGGCTACAGTTTAGTTTAGAACTGTGACTTGGAAGGAAAGTATATCACCAACTTCAACCCTTTTAGCAAATTCATATTTATGTAGTTATTGGTGAATGTGGCTCAGAACAAGATTGAGAATGAATTATTTGTTCATTCATTACATCTTCTTTCTTTAAATAAATAATATTGTGACAAAGAAAATTGGATAACACCAGTAAAGTCTGGGTTTCTTTTTCGGTATTTGAGCATTTTATGCAGAAGTCGAATTGGAATCTGATCCAATATATAATTATTGCAGCATCTGCAAACAGCCTGGGCCGAGCCCTGGTAGCGCAGTCGGTAACATACAGGACTTGAGAACAGGAGGTCGCTGGTTCGATTCCTGGCTTAGCCAATTTCTTTCCGAGGATTGATGATATTCATTATGGCAGGATTTATTTCTCTCAAGATTGACCATTGTTTAGACAATGCTTAATTCGGAAAGCAGCCAGTGGCTTGGAAAGAAAATTGTGCAGAATACTGGTAAAAGAAACTTCAGGAAAGCATGGATCGGTGCACTGGCAGCTGCGAGATAACTGAAATAATGTTGAAAATGGCAGTAAACACCATACAATCAATCAAAAACAGCTCGGGGCTCCTATTTTCTGATTATATTTAGTTGCATTCTGTGTCTTATTCTAGATTTAGAAAGTATCATAATTTCTCTTTGGCTAAACTAAATTCTGATTTGGTTAAACCAATCAGAAATTGTGTTACTTTGAAATTCAGAAGATATCTTGAAAATGAGACTAGGAATCCAATGATTACAGACCCTTAATTTGAAACGGTGGTTTTTATGATCTGTTTGATGTTTTTCAGTTTGTTGGTTTTGGAGCACCGGTGGCTTCTGACTCCACACAGACACCTATAACTGATATTTCTGACTTGTTCTCTAAACCTAGTGATGAAGAAGAGACCAAAGCAATGGATGAAGCTTTCAGGGATGTGCAAGATATTGATATTATTAAATACGGATTTTTGCCTGAATTTGTGGGTAGAATGTCAAAATTTGTAATGACACATTCTCTAGATGAGGAAGCATTACGCCGGATATTGACTGAGCCAAAAAATGCCCTTGTGAAACAATATCAGTGTATTTTTGGTTTTGAAAAGGTAATGATGCCTTTGAAAATAAATTTTAACTCATTGCGGTACAAATACGACTTGCAGTTGATGGCATTTGAAAACATGATAATAAAAGAAGCAAGTACTTGGAGCAAGCTGTTGCTCATGTGCCCTCATTGTAAAATGGCCATCACACAGTTTTTTACTTCTTACAAATATTTGTCCATGGTGTGATACTCATTCAATTTGGTTGGTTTTCATTAGTCACAGCCTGTACAGTAATAACTAAAATGTAAGAAAATAATGTACAGAGCTAAAGAACATGGAAGGTAAGGTCAGTCCTTCACATTTTGACTTTCTTATTAATACAGTGAGTCTGTTTGTTTGGTGTTTAGCTCCATTTTCAACTTTATTTCAGTTACGTGATAGTGGTCAGTGCATCAGTGCATGCTTTCCTGGAGTTTCTTCTACCATTGTTTATGGCTACTTAGCACAACACTGCTTCCAAAGTACTTCTCAAAGTAATGTTTTGGAACAAATGCTCTGTTGAAAAAGAAAGATGAATCCTGTTGAATGAATATCAATCAATTCTCAGAAAGTGTAGAGCAGCGGCAACAAGTCATAAAACTAAATATGCAAATTGATTCTTGAATTTCGTAGCATAAGGGTATTTTAACGCCAATCAACAAATATTACACATAAATAAGAATACTATCTCAGAAAAGAAATGGTCTTTCAGGTCATACTCTGATACACATCTACCTGCTTATACTCGTAGCAAAATTTTTAATTATATGTACATTGCAATTATATGTACATTGCAATTATATGTACATTGCTGTGAATTATTTTCAGTGTATCCTAGAATTTACAGAAGGTGCTCTGCGTGCCATAGTGAAAAATGCCATAAAGAAGAAGACTGGGGCGAGAGGACTTAAAGTAGAATTAGTAAGTATGTTTTGCCACTCATCGTACCAGAATGTGGTGAAAAATGCATGAAAACTGGTACTGGAACTGCATCCAAATTGAAAGTAGTTGCAGATGACAGTTTAACTCATCACCAAACGACATAGTTTTAGACTGGTCCAAACTGAAAGCAGTTGCAGACGACAAATTAAATGTTGCACAAATTATGAAATTTGTCTTGGAAAGGGTAGAAAACATTGTGGGAAAAGGAGAAAATGCTGGTTACCAGCATTTTCTCCTTTTCCCACAATGGTTTCAAAAGCCCTCTTCTTCAGGGTCATTAAAACTCGGGATTGTGTACTAAAGGGTTAAATATGGTCAAATGATAAGATTTTTAGCTCACCTGAGCACAAAGTGCTCAAGGTGAGCTTCTGTGATAGTGCTGTGTCTGGCATCCATCATGCGTTGTCCGTTGTGTGTCGTCCAGGCGTCAACAAGCTACATTTTCAGTCATATACCCATGAAACTTGGTCATAATGTTTGTCTTGATAATATTTCAGACAAGTTCGGAATTTGGTCATGTCGGGTCAAAAAGTAGGTCACAGAACTACATCTAAGAAAAAACTTGTGTGCCCTCTAGAGGCCCCATTTCAGCCTGATACTCTTGAATCTTGGTCAGAATGTTTGTCTTGATAATATCTTGGACAAGTTCGAAATTGGGTCATGTCTGGCCAAAAAATAGATCATTGGGCCAAATCTCAGAAAAACCTTGTGTGCAGTGCACTCTAGAGGCCATATTTTCAGTCTGAAACTTACGAAACTTTGTCAGAATGTTTGTCTTGATAATATCTTGGACAAGTTCGAAATTAGGTCATGTTAGGTCAAAAAGTAGGTCACTGGGTCAAATCTTAGAAAAACCTTGTGTGCACTGTGGAGGCCACATTTTCAGCCTGAAACACATGAAAGTTGGTCAGAATGTTTGTATGGATGATATCTAGGACAAGTTCAAAATTGGGTCATGTGGGATCAAAAAGTTGGTCACTGGGCTAAATCTTAGAAAAACCTTGTGTGCAGTCTAGAGGGCATATTTTCAGCCTGAAACTCATGAAAATTGGGTAGAATGTTTGTCTTGATAATATCTGGGACAAGTTTGAAATTTTTTAAATTGGGTCATGTCCGGTCAAATAGTAAGTCACTGGGCCAAATCTTAGAAAAACCTTGTGTTCACTCTAGAGGCCACATTTTCAGCCTTGTACTGATGAAGATTGGTAAGAATGTTTATCTTGTTGATATCTTGGACAAGTTTGAAAGTGGGTCATGTTGGGGCAAGTAGGTCACATAGTCAAATCTTAAATAAACCTTGTGTGCACTCTAGAGGCCACATTTTCAGCCTGATTCTCATGAAACTTGGTCAGAAAGTTTGCCTTGATGATATCTTGGATAAGTTTCAAAGTGGGTCACATCTGGTTAAAAAGTAGGTCACTGGACCAAATTTTAGAAAAACCTTTTGTACGCTGTAGAGGCCACATTTTCAGCCTGATTCTCATGAAACTTGGTCAGAAAGTTTGCCTTGATGATATCTTGGATAAGTTTCAAAGTGGGTCACATCTGGTTAAAAAGTAGGTCACTGGACCAAATTTTAGAAAAACCTTTTGTACGCTGTAGAGGCCACATTTTCAGTCTGATACTCATGAAACTTGGTCAGAATGTTTGTTTTAATGATATCTTGGACAAGTTTGGAATTTAGTCACATTGGTTAAAAAAGTAGATCACTTACACTCATGTGTTTTACATTATTAAAACCAGGATCTCTTCATCTTTATCAACTGTAGGTGACTTTACTCAGCTGAGCACTTTAGGGCCAATGACCTTCTTGTTCTTTCAAAAGGTAGAAAAATTATTAAAAAAGGAGAAAATGCTGATTACCAGCATTATCTCTTTTTTTCCACATTTTTTTTTTTTTTTTTTTTTTTTTCAAAGGTTGTTAAACCTTAAGGCTGTTTAGTAAAGGTTTAATCGGAAAAGAATCCATTTGACTTACTTATTCAAACCAATGTCTACTCCTACAACTTTAATTTAGAATGGTTAGTGTATACAGCCTATGGATGTGTCTAATTGCAGGATAAACTGTTGTTTATGCCAATGTTTGATGTACCAGGCTCAGAAATAACGACTGTGATCATAGATGAAGACTGTGTAACAAAAAATGCAGCACCGGTGTATAAATATGACAAGCTGGATACCACGGAAACCATTCTGGCAGGGAATATGGGAACCAGTGTGACAGCTGAAACTGCTGTTGAAAGAGAAAATGAAATGAAGAATCTAGTTGTTAAAGATGAATGTACTTTATCTCCTGGACTCCAAAGTTCTCCCACCCCTGACACTCTAGATAAAAGATAGAGAACTTCTCTAAACAATTTTAGTGTCTTAATAAATCTGTAAATGTGAATACTAAGTTGTTATTCTACTTTTTTCCTGTAATATTTGATCTCTTTTTGAAAGCACTTGAAGACTTAAAAAAATATGAAATTGAAATTTGCTCTTGGAAGGGTAGATAACATAGTGGGAAAAGGAGAAGATGCTGGTTACCAGCATTTTGTCCTTTTCCTAAATTGTTTTCAAATGCCTTCTTCCTCTGGTTCGTAAAAAGTCGGGATTGTGTGGCAAAGGGTCAGATAACTTTGGTGTACAACAAAACCATCCATTCCTTTTTCTTTTTGGCTTATGTTTTTAACTCTTTACAAGACAACAAAGTTTTAAACAGGTTTGAATGGAAAGCATTTGCTGATGACAAATTGAATGTGGCTTTAACCCTTTACCACACAATGATGCCTTTTGACGCCCCTGGGAAAGAAGCCTTTTGAAAACATTGTGGGAAAAGGAGAAAATGCTGATAACCAGCATTTTCTCCTTTTTCCACAATGTTTTCAACCCTTTCCAAAAAAAAATTCAATTTTTCAGCCCAATTTATTTTGTCGTCTGCAAATGCTTTCAAGTAAACAAATGATGTTTGGTGAAAGGTTGAGCACGTTAATTTGTAGAGTACCTTAACCCTTTACCATACAAACCTGAGTTTTAAGTACCCTGAAGATGAAAGCTTTTGAAAACATTGTCAGAAAAGGAAAAAATGCTGGTGACCAGCATTTTTTCCTTTTCCCCCCAATTTATTCTACCCAATCAAAGACAGAAGTCATCATTTGAGCTTCATTTAATTTATGACCTTCAAATGCTTTCAATTTGGTTGAATCCATTATTAATATTTGATAAAGAGTTAAGACAGTGTATTAGAAGATCAGATGGCACGAAAGTGTAAAGTCTGATCTTAGATTGACTTCAAAATGTCTGGTTTAGTCATTTTTCAATTTAAGCTTATTTATTTTAAACCACTCGCAGTGTTTGTTTCCTAAACCACTACTAGTATTTGTGTTGTGTTTGGGGTAATTCCAAAGCTTGACCCGGCTCACTGTAGGATATAAGTGGGAACCTTGGATGTGAGAGCCAATGCTCTACCCCGCTGTTCACCATAAGCTCTGTGGAAAAGGGTCAGGTAACTTTGGTGTACAACAAAACCAGCCATTTCTTCTTCTTTTTGGCTTATGTTTTTAACCCTTTACAAGGCAACAAAGTTTTACACAGGTTTGATTTGAAAGCATTTGCTAATGACAAACTGAATGTGGCTTTAAGGATGAAATTCGTCTTTGGAACTTGGAAGGGTAGGAAAAAAAGGAATAAAATGCTGGTAGTCCTTTTCTCATAATCATGTTTTCAAAGCCTTTTTCCTGAGGATCATTCTAGACAAATGATTGGTTGAGCATGTTAACTTGTAGTTTACCTTTACCCTTTACCACACAATCCTGAGTTTTCAATACCTTTAAGAAGAGGCCTTTTGAAAATATTGTCGGAAAAGGAGAAAATGCTGGTGACCAGCATTTTCTCCCTTTTCCCACAATGTTTTCTACCCAGTCAAAGATGAAAGTCATCACTTGAGCTTCATTTTATTTGTGATTTGCAAATTCTTTCTATTTGGTGGAGTCCATTATTTTGTTGTTCAGTGAAGAGTTAAAACAGTGTATTACAAGATCAGACGATACAAAAATGTATAGTCTGATCTTAGATTGACTTTAATATATCTGTTTTATTCATTTTTCAATTTAGGCATATTTATTTTAAACCACTCTCAATGTTTGCTTCCTAAATCACTACAAGTATCTTTGTTGTGTTTGGGGTAATTCCAAAGCTCATTATGGGATTTAAAGTGGGAACCTTGGATGTGAGAGCCAATGCTCTACCCCACTGTTCACCACAAGATCTGACCTTTTGAGATATTCTGGCAAAAAGGGTTTGGACTTCCAATGTCTGTGTCTTTTCTACTGATTAAATAAGTTTATTCCACTTTATGGCAGTCTAAATACTAAATGTTTTTAGGGCTAATTTTTGACGCAGACAATTCTTTGACAGCTGTAATTACAGGCTGCCATAATTATGTTTATCAGTTTTGTTACAACAAAGATGGTTTGTGTGCTGTTAAACCCGGTTTTCAACCATGGTAACCTGTTATCACTAAGGTCCGAGTATTACAACCCTGACAAAGGAAGTCCTTTGAAAACATTTAGGGAAAAGGAGAAAATGCTGGTAACCAGTATTTTATCTTTTTCCCACAATGTTTTCTACTCTTTCACAGAAAGTTTCATCATTTACTTATACTAAATTTGTCATCAGCAAATTCTTTCAATTTGGACTGGTCTAGAATTTTGTCTTGTGGTAAAGAGTTGAACATTTTTATCATAGCCAGCAAGTACACCTACTTTTGCATTCCTTTTCTACACACAACAAGCCACAGGCACATAAACAACAAAGTTGAAAAAATATCTAGTTGTGAGAGAGGAACGAATTCTGTCAGAGTTTTGAATTTAGCAAGGATTTTAACTCTTTACCAAATGACAAAGTTTCACTCTTACATTCTTATACTCTTCAATTTTCAAAGCATTTGCAGAAGACAGATGTGGTTCAAATGATGGGATTTGTCTTTGATGGGGTAGAAAGCATTGTTTGAAAAGGAGAAAATGCTGGTTACCAGCATATTCTCCTTTTTAGCTCATCTGAGCACGAAATGCTCAAGGTGAGCTTTTGTGGTCGAGCTGTGTCTATCGTCTGTTGTGAGTCGTCCATCATCCGTGTTGTCAGCATTTACCTTGTGTGCACTCAAAAGGCTACATAAAGTTCTATGCAATCTGATCGTGATCTACACTGTCCGCCAAAAGAACTTAAGTCCTTTCCAGTGCTTTATAGGTTAAACTAACCAAGTAAATTGTCAAAGATGGCAAAGCATGCTTTCGATTTCTTCTTTTTTCTTTCCTACATGTATTTTTGTAATTTTGGGTAAAGGTAAATGTTGATACTGTGTGACTATACAACCATGCAGAAATTACACTACATGTTCATGTAGAGTGTATCTCTAAATTTCTTTCATAGTTTGTTATACCTTTTGTTGCCATAGGCAACTAAAGTGACTCTTGGGGATGATGAAGATCAAGATCAGACAGCAGGGAATGTGCAATCTGATCATGTATCTATACTGTTTTCTGCATTATTTGTTGATGACTTAACTCTTTACCACACAATTCCGAGTTTTAACAACCCAAATAGAGAAGGCTTTGGAAAACATTGTAGGAAAAGGAGAAAATGCTGCATTTTCTCCCTTTCCCACAATGTTTTCTACCCTATCGAAGAGAGAAATCATCACTTTAGCAACATTTAATTTGTCGTTTGCAAATGTTTTCAATTTGGACCAGTCTAAAATTTTGTCATTTGGTAAATAGTTAATAGTTGTTTTTATTTGCAGCAGATTTGTATTTTTAAAACAATAGAAAAAGTTCAACAGATTTATTTTGCAGCTGAAGAGTGAATGTAGTATTCTCTTTGCCAAGAGACAAAGTTTTTGACTCGTTCAAATTCAAAGCAATTACATACAACAAATAATACATGGCTCAAACAAAGAAATTTGTCTATGAATGGGCAGAAAACATTCTTAGAAATGGAGAAAATGCTACCAGTATTTTCTCCTTTTCCCACAATGTTTTCAATAGTTGCTTTCTTCAGGGTTGTTAAAGGCAGGATTGTTTGGTAAATGAATAAGTTGTTTCCAGCATTTTTTTAGTTATATTTGTGTACCTATCCATGAGTTCCAGAACTGCATTACTCATACCATCCTCTCTGTAACTATTTGTTAATCGTTAAATCTTGTCACAGTGACTATTATCAGTCCATGCAAAGAGGGCCGAGCAAGTATTCAAACTCACAACTTGATCACTCGCCCTTTGCTTTTCAAACTGACTTACTGGAACTCATGATCAGCATCATATTAAAAAGTTACGAGAACTCGGCATCATGGTAAGAAGTTTCATTGTTTTAATCTAGAATGAAATATTAGCAGTATTACAATTGCACAGTTAGAAGTTGTGAAGTGTAATATTGTAATGTTAAATTATTATAAATGAGCAGACATTGCTTGGTGTTTTACAATCATTGACCAAGATATTAAAGATAATTTCTGTAAAATTTTCTTTTCTGTTTTATGCACACACACAAAAAAAATGAGACCCACATGTTGTTATGACAGTCATTTTGAAGTTTAGCTGTAATTTCCAAAGTAGCCTCTTACTGGCTGAAACAGTTTATCAACTTTCAAAACATAAATGCGTGCTAAATGATGTGCCATAAAACAATCATTCATTCATTCATGAGAGTGAGTGAGCGAGCAATTGAGCAAGCAAGTGAATGAACGAACAAACGAAGATACAAATAAATGATGAATGAATATTTAAACTATACAGATCAAGTGCTACCTTATTGAATGAAACTTGATGTGTATGACAAATTTTCAAAATAAGCGTTCTTATTTGTTTTAAGTGTCTACCAGGCAGAATTGAAAGAATTTGCAAACACTAGACTGTAGGTGGCTCAAATGACAGAATTTGTCTTTGATGGGGTAGAAAACATAGGAGGAAATTCTGGTTCACTACCAGCACTGCCTTTTCACACAATGCCTCCAAAAGTGTTCTTCCTCAGGTTTTTAAAATTTTGGGTTGTTAGGCAAAAATTTAACTGACTTGGCATGACTAATTTTAATTTCCATAACAAGCCCTTTCATAGGCTAACACAGTACATACTCTTTGCTATTTAGAAGGCTTGCCTCTCAATTTGTCAGGCGGAGTAGCTCGAGTGATGGGGCATAAGACTTGTAAGCAACAAATTTAAAGATACTTGAGGGTGTAGTGACAATCCCCACAACTTGCCAAGTGAAACTAATTAGTCTTTCAGATGAGACGCTAAACCTAGGTTCCATATGACAGTGCTATACACTGAGCACATTAAAGAAGCTGGTGTAGCATAGGATGGGTTTCATCCTGCATATTGCACTATCCCCCCATAACATAATTAACAGCCTTCTTGGGGCGAGGCCCATATTGGCAACCAGTGACGATGATGAATAAATGGAAAATAAATTAAGTCTCTGGACTTCCAAGAGAAAATTTTCATTGGAACAACTAAGCAGAAGAATGGAACAAAATTGAAGTTGCAAATTCAAGGATGCATTGATATGCTATGTACAAAATGATAATATATAGAGCATAAGTCTGTCTTCATAATCTGTGAAATCTGTTATTGGTCTACATTCTTCTAAAAGCTGAGTTAGTTGCACGATTAACACTTGACCAGACCATAAAATTTTAGACTAGGCCATACTGAAAGCATTTGCAGACATTTCAACTGTGGCTGAAATGATTGGATTGATTGCCTTATAAAGAGTAGGGGAAAAATGTAGGGAAAAGGAGAAAATGCTGGTAATAGGCATTTTTACTTATTCTCACAATGTTTTCTGAAGTAATTTGGTTCAAGGTTGTTTAAACTCGGGATTGTGTGGTAAAGGGTTAAATGTTGATGCCCTTTGCATTCCTCTTCTAAATTCGGAGCTGTTTTAGGTAAACTAGTAACATTGAAAAAAGAGAGGCTTCACTTGATAAACCTCATGAATGTTTGTATTTCCAAATTGGGGAAAATAAGAAAATTCTCGTTTGAAGCATTTTCCTCAGTTTCAAAAATACTACAGCAAATCAAATTTTTAAGTCGTCTACAGAAGGTAACCTGTTAAGTTCGGCTGTTGGTGCAGTGTGACTTAATTGATATAGTAAAAGAAAGCAAACCATGTTTCAGTTCTTGTAATTTAGCTAGAACTGTCGCACACTGACCAATACCTCCACCAGTTACCTTGTTATTTGATCAGAGAAAAATCAAAGGGCCGTAACTCATGTAAAAGAAGGCCCATTATCATGAAAATTACAAGTGCACAATTTCCTACGGAAGGAAAAATCTTTCATTTAAATTTCATCCAAACTGGATGAAAACTGTAGCAGAAGAAGAGAACATAAAATTGTGCTACTGGTTGGGCAGCTGGACTACCGAATTCCAGTATAATCCGGAGGGCGGTTCTAATGCTAAGGTTGGAGAGACGTTGCCGGTGTGTCCCGGATACTTCGTACCGGAATTTTTGTAAGGCAGTGAAGAGTTATTCCCCTTATATCTTGGTTTGGAGAAAGTCATGTGGTGAAAATTATGGTGTAAGTAATTTATCGAAAATCAAAATTAATTTTTAATACCCTTTGGTGGTATTATTAGAAACTAATCTAGAACATGATAGGATGATATGTAAGGGCTAATATACGAGATCGAGAACTTCTGCTTAGAGAACAGTGTCCGGATTAATACCGGTACCGGATACAAGAGAAAATGTCATGGAATGTGCCTGTAGTATACAAATATTCTTGACTTATATCTTCTATCATAACTGTAAATGAAAATATGAATTGTTTTTGTTTTTCACTTTAGAAATAGGTTAAGAAGCAGTTTTCATGACTTGTCCATTACCGCTTGTAGCCTTAGGGATACAGTTTGCTTGTAAGCTCTGACTTGGACTGGGTGAAAAACATTGCCTGGAAAGGAACAAGTGCTTTGACATCAAAGGGGTTTAGATTTTTTTTTGTTGCATATTATTATTGTTTTGTGAAGAAACTGGACTGTCACTTGCAGTAAAAAGATACAAATGGCGTTCAAATTGAATACGTGTTGGTGATTCCATAACATTCCCTCAAACATTGGTAAAGCTTTGCATCGAAATCTAAAAGTACTTTTAACGGTTTCGTGGCCAATTAACCATTTACCAAACAATCACATGTTTTAACAACCCAGAAGAAGGGTTTGGAAAACATTGTGGGAAAAGGAGAAACAGCTGGTTACTAGCATTCCTTCTGTTTCCCACAATGTTTTCAAACCTTTCAAAGAATTCCAAATACTTTTCATCTGCAAATGTTTTTGTTGTTGAAAACTCAGAAATTTTGTTGGTTGATAAAGAGTGGAGGAAATACTACAAAAAATATCTTTTTCTTACGTTTGTCTTTCTTCCAATGATGGTTTGCAAGCTATTACCTTGCTTAACTCTTTACCACACAGTATTATTTTAGACCTCTCCAAATTAAAAGCATTTGCTGATGAGAAATAAAATGTGACTCAAAACTGAACTTTTTCTATGAATGTATAGAAAACATTGTGGGGAAAGGAAAAAATGCTTGTTACCAGCATTTTCTCCTTTTCCGACAGTGTTTTGTAAGCCTTCTTCCTTAGGGTAGTTAAACTGATTGTATGGTAACAGGTTACATCAGTGATGAATTATTTCTGAAGTTTTGCCAGATTATAAAGATCTGAACAGACCTCTTTAAGCAACCTATTTTCCAAGACCATTGACACAGTGGGCCATAAACACATTTGCATAATATTTGATCAAGCTATTTGTTAAAAAGAAATACTCTCACATCAGGTTCTGGAATAAAAAAAAAACTAGTAAGAGAAAAAATTGCACACAATCTTTTATGTGCTCCTGTATAAAATAACTCTCTACCAAACAACAAAATTTTAAACTTGTCCAAATTGGAAGCATTTCCAGACAAAAAACTAAAGGTGGCTGGAAACAATGAAATTTGTCTATGATAGGGTAGAAAACATTGTGGGAAAAGGAGAATATGCTGGTTACCAGCATTTTCTCCTTTTTCCCACAGTTTTTTTCAAAAGGCTCTTTGCTCAGGGTTGTAAAAAGTCGGGGAATGTGTGGTAAAGCGTTAATGTTTATTATTTACGTTAATTGCTATACAGTTCATTACTTACATGGATTGTTTTGCAGTCATCTGCCCCAGTTTTTTGTTAAACATAGAGCTCAGACATTTCACACATGGAGTTGTGTAATTATTGTATCGATATGTAGACCAAATTTTATATTTCAGTTAGAATGTTTTTCGTTTTCCTATTGTAAGGTGACAACAAAGGTTCGGCTAGTGTTGCACAGATGTTCATAAGAATGAAGTTTCGTCATCGTGTTGTGACGGTTGTTGTGGCCCTCTTTATTTGTTTGACCGTTTACATCATGCAGTCAGCAGGAAACAAGAAAAGGTGAGAAAATAATGTCTAACTTAATTCTTTATGTTACCTTTGAGACAGAGATTTATACTTATATGTGAAATTTATACAGCAAAATGTTTTTGCTTTGCAGATGTCAGTCATTCCCAAGGATGTACACCCATAATGCACAATACACGAGTGGTAACTTTGAAAAAGTGGGATTAGATCCAAGATACTTTTGGACATATTAGAGCAAAACAACATTCTCATCATTAACCTTTTGAACAACCATATTTGTTCTTCATAGACAATAGGGATCAGTGGGATAAGATCACACTGTAGTGCAGTGCTTATTCTGTGTTTTGATCTTGCTGTTGGCTAGTTTGGTAAAATAGCTTTTAAGTATCAGCTTGAATATTAAGTGTGTAATGATTCTTAAGATTCTGGTTTTGACCTAGCTGTGATTGTAGTTACTGCAATAGGATTCAATTTTCTTTTTGCTGAACATAGTTGATGCAGGAAAACAGACAGTCACTGAGAATGTTCTGCAAAATAATGGTAAAAGAAAGTCAGGAAAAGCATGGATAATGTGCACTGGTTGCTGAAATATAACTGAAATTATATTGTGATAAATACCAAAAGAAAAAAAACTGTCCTGCAGGCAACTTATAAAGTGTGCTTGCATGCTTCTAAAATATGGTTATCATTATGAATTCATGTTAATACATAAACACTTGGAAGTGAAGTGTATTTGCTACAAGAGAAATTGCTCATTATGAGTTATTTCTTCTTTTGCTGCGATGTTTTCAAAACTTCACTGATTTCTTCTGAAATATGAAACCAATCATATGTTGAGGGTAACATGGTTTGATAGTATATGCCTTATAGAAAGCTGGTAAATTCTTTACCAAAGACAAAATTTTAGGTCAATAAATATCCTCATATAGCGAAAGCATTTGCAACTGTTCAACAAATTTAAACCAATGCACATGAAATTGAGGGGTTAGTATTTCAAAGGGTAGATAACATTTTGGGAAATAGAAAAAAAAATCAGTGTTTTCTAAAGCGTAGTTCTTCATGGCTGTAAATAATGATTGATTGTTTGGTAGAGGGTTAATCTGTTTCCTGTGTCTAAATTGCAGCAGTTACAGTCAAAACATCCGTGAATTCCTTGAGGACAATCCAATCAGCTTTCACTTCAAACCAGGAAATTTGAATTATGGTCAGTGTAAGTCTGACATGTCGGTGCAGGATAATGTGATGTCGACCCTTGACTTGGCTGACAGAACGGACTACAGACTCTACCTAAATGGAGAGTACAACATACCACATGCTCCCCTGGAAACAGCTGCCTATGGTGATAACTTAAAGCCTTTGACAGTTTACATAGTACCACATTCCCATGTGGATCCTGGGTGGGTTAATACTGTGGATGGATATTATGTGAAAAGTGTGAAAAAGATATTAAACAATATGGTGAAAAAATTGCACCTTTATACAGATATGACATTTATCTGGGCAGAGATTGTGTACTTTAGTAGATGGTATGATGAATTGAAGGAACCTATTCAAGCGCAAGTTAAGGATCTAGTCAAATCAGGTACAGTAAAGCCTTGATCATTCAAATACTGGCAGGATGGAAAAATTAGTCTAAATTATCATTGAGCTGTAGGCCTGTATTCACCAAACATTCTAAATTCTATTAATCATATAATTCTTAATTTAAAATTAAGCACAATTTCTGATTGGCTTAACCATTTGGTTAAGCCCATTTGAAATTGTATTTCTTTGCAGTTTAGAAAATTCTGAAGAAAAAGAGTAAGAATGGATTTAAGAGAAATTGGTCAATATGGACACTAATTGAAGAAAAATTACATAAAACTTAAAAGCTCTTAAAACAAAAAAAAAAAATACATTTGAGCCATGCTTTGGCAAAAGGGGGCTTAATGTTTCTCTGTGATGCATTGTACCAATCAAGCCATCACTTAATTATCCGTAATAGCCACTTTTTAACAGCCAACTGGATCATGAGGTAGACTGGTCCTTGGACATACAGGAAATTGACCAATAGCAAAAAGTTTCAGCCCAGATCAGCCCAGGCAGTCTGCACAGACTGACCTGGGTTGATACTTTTCACTGAGCGTCATTCAGCTATGTATGTAACTGGCTCTTTCAAAGGCCACGTCTCCTGACAGCTGCTTGTCAGGAGACAAAAAGGCTCCTGACAGCAGGCTGACACTAGACCAAAAGGTTCCTGACAGCCAGCTTTTGGAATACTATGAATGAAGAAAATATAGCATTCATATTCTTTATTGGAATATATGTCTATTGTAGAGCACAATATTACATGAAATGCACAAATTTCAATTAAAATGGACATCATTATGATGAAATAACAAAAATGTTTGGTAATACAGATTAACATTCTTTGATGCATAATTGAATGTATGGTGTTCAATGGCGTTTTCAACATTATTTCAGGTTTATCATGGCTGCAGGTCCACCTATCCATGCTTTTACTAGAGTTCCTTTTACCAGTACTACGCACAATATTCTTTTCAAGCCACTGGCTGCTTCCCCACATAACCATCGTTGAAACAATGGTCAGCACTGAGAGAGGAATGAATCCTGTCACAATGACTATCATCAAAGAAATTGGCCAAGCCGGGAATCAAAGCAGCGACCCCCCTGTTCTCGAGTCCTGTATGCTACAGACTGACAGACTGAGCTACCGGGGCTCGGCTTTCATGCATAAAGTGAAACTGACCAAAATATATACGTAAGAATATACATTGCATACACTATCATAATAAATCTGTTAAAAACTGCTTTAAATATGGAAACCCTTTACTTAAATAAAGTTAATGAGAGAAGGACTTAATACTGAGTTTGAACTGGCAACAAATAACTGAATACTACTGAGTAATTAATGCTTCTTTGCCCACATTAAAGGAAGATTAAGATAACTCTATTATTTGTCTGTATATTTTGGCAATTGATTAAAGAAAGAAAATTGTGTTAAACACTATATATATACAGCTAGCTGTCAGGAGCATTTTAGTATTGTGCCAGCCGGCTGTTGGGAGCCCTTTAGTATCATATCAGCTGGCTGTTGGGAGCAATTTTGTCTCACGCTAGCCAGCTGTCAGGAGACACTTTCTAAAAATATTAATTGCATACACTGTTATAATCTGTTAAAAACTGCTCTAAATATGGAAACCTTTTCCTGCAATACTGTGTATTTCATAACGGTAAGTTAATGAGAGAGAGGGACTTAATGTTGAGTTTGAACTGGCAACAAGTAACTGAATACTAATGAGTAATTGATGTTTCTTTGCCAACATTAAAGCAGTATAAGATAACTCTATTATTTGTCTGTATATTAACTCTGTTATTTGTCTGTATATTTGGGAATTTTATTAAAAAAAAAAAAAATCATGTTAAACACTACAGAAATACAGCTGGCTGTCAGGAGCCTTTTAGTCTCTTGGCAGCTGGCTGTCAGGAGCCTTTTTGTCTTGTGCGAGCTGGCTGTCAGGAGACACTCCAAAAAAAAAAAAAAAATCATGTTAAACACTACAGAAATATAGCTGGCTGTCAGGAGCCTTTTAGTCTCTTGGCAGCAGGCTGTCAGGAGCCTTTTTGTCTAGTGCCAGCTGGCTGTCTGGAGACAATTCCTTTTTTTGCATTGGAAAATTGGTGGGATATGGCAAGTTTCTTGTTACAAGCAGTTACACCTTTTGTCTCAAAGTTTCCAAAAGATGTCAATCAAGCAAATACCCCTTTACCAAATGGCAAAATTTCAGACCCATTCAAAACCAAAGCTGTAGCAGATGAGAATTTAAATGTGGCTCAAAAGATCAAACTTAGAGAGGTAGAAAACATTTTGAGAAAAGGAGAACATATTGGATACTACTATTTTCTAATTTTCTCCAAAGTATTTTCACAGGACTTCTTCCTCAGATTCATTAAAACACGGTATTTTTTTGGTAGAGGGTTAACTCTTAACCACACAATGCCGACTTTTAATGAACCTGAGAAAGAACCCTTTTAAAAACATTGTGGGAAAAGGAGAAAATGCTGGTAACCAGCATTTTCTCCTTTTTCCCACAACGTTTTCTACCCTTCCAACTATAAATTTCAAATTTTGAGTCACATTTATTTTGTCGTCTGCAAATGCTTTCAATTTGGACAGGTCTAACTGTTTGTCGTTTGGTAAAGGGTTAAACTGATGGTATTTCAGGCATATTTAAGGCGAGGTTAACAAATTTTTACAATGATAGGATAAAAACATATTCTTAGAGATATTGTCCTTTTGTTATTACACAAGACGAGTCACTACTTTGAATCCTGAGAACAATATTTCTTTGCTAAAACCTGTGTTGATGGTAGTCATAGACTATTGTCAGGAACTAGAGCGATTTTACTCCTTGAACCATAACCTATTCCCAGTATCTTGGTCATTTAACGCTTTACCACATAATCCCGAGTTTTAACGACCCTGAGAAAGAAACCTTTTACAAACATTGTGGGAAAAGGAGAAAATGCTAGTAACCAGCATTTTCTCCCTTTCTCACAATGTTTTCTACCGTATCAAAGGCAAATTTCATTACTCTAGTCATACTTAAATTTTCATCTGTAAATGCTTTCAATTCGGACAAGTCTATATTTTTGTCATGTGGTAAAGAGTTGAGACAGCAGTGTTGGCATTTTATTTCAGGACGCTTGGAATTTGTGTCTGGGGGTTGGGTCATGCCAGATGAAGCTTCATCAATGTACACAACTGTCATGGATCAGCTTATTGAGGGGCAACAGTGGCTCAAAGAAAACTTAAACTTGACACCTGAGAACAGCTGGTCCATTGACCCATTTGGTCATTCAGGAACAATGCCTTATCTGTGGTCAAAAGCTGGGATGAGAAGAATGGTTATACAGAGAATACATCAAGCAACAAAAGGTAGACTGATTCGAGATGGCAGTCTGGAGTTTTACTGGAAACAGTATTGGGACCAGTCTACAGGAAGTGACATATTGTGTCATGTGATGCCCTATATTCTATACAGTCTGCATCAGACTTGTGGACCTGATAAGTTCACATGCGCTATGTTTGATTTTAAGAATGTACCAGAGGAACCTCGTGGTAGAATGGTTTACCCTATCGATGATGAAAATATTCAGAAGAAAGCCAGATTATTGTATGAGCAGTATAGATTAAAATCTTCCATCTATAAACACAATTCTATTTTAGTTCCACTTGGTGATGACTTTAGGTATAATTATGAAAAAGAATGGGATCAACAATATGAAAACTATAAAAAACTTATGGAATACATGAATGCCAAAAAAGAATGGAAAATTAATGTAACTTTTGGGACACTTAAAGATTTTTTCCAGGATATTGATAAGTTAGAAACAGTGGGAAGCGTTAAATTTAAAACTTTGAGTGGAGACTTTTTTCCTTACTCAGATTTTAATAAAGCTTACTGGACTGGATTTTACACCACCAGGCCCTTCGATAAAAGATTTGCACGTGAAACCGAGGCTAGACTTAGAGCTGCTGAGATACTCAATGTATTAGCTATGTCTTACAGTCAGGTATGGAAACAGGTGTATCTAGATATGCCAAATGTTAAAAGGAAACTAGAATTAGCGAGACGAAATCTTGGGCTATTTTTACATCATGATGCCATTACAGGGACATCAAAACCTGAGGTAGTACAGGATTATGAAGATAAACTCCTGGAGGCTTTTACTGGTGCAGGTGAAGTGATGGCAATGGCTTCTCAGTTTCTTCTGAGTAAAGGAAAACTACAGAGTAATCCAATTCTTCAAACAGAGCTTGTCCGGGATGACCCCAGAGTTCCGTCAATGCACCAGCCTCTTGAACCCACAAAAGAAGGGGTAAGGCTTGTTCTGTTCAATCCTACAGGTCAACTGAGGTCAGAATTTTCGGAATTGTTGGTCACTTCTGTGGATATAGAAATTAAAGACTCAAAGAGGAAAAATGTTCCTTTTCAGATAATTCCAATATTCAGTTCGAGTTCAGAAGTTAGTGCTTCTCCATTTGAAATTGTGTTTCCCATTGAAATCACAGCATTTGGACTTGAAACTTATATAATTCGCAAAATACATAGGTCTCCAAATAGTTTCTGGTCAAAAATTACTATTTATAACACTGATGAAATAATAGTCCCACCAGACTTGAAATTTGAACAAGAAAGACCACGTAGAGCAGGAGGTCAGTTTGCTTATTTCAACATTGAAAATTCTCATATAAATGCTGAATTTACTGCTTCAACAGGATTCTTGAACAAAATTATGGATAAAAAATCTAACATTAGTACCAGAATGATTCTTCAGTTTAAGCATTACATCTCTCGTGGTAGTGGGGCCTATATCTTCTATCCAAATGGTCCTGCAAAAGATGTTTTACAAAGAACCCCCATAGTGAGGGTCCTGGAAGGTCCCTATGTGACTGAGGTTCAGACTTTGTATTATAACTTATTTCACAAAGTTAGACTGTACCACCATACAGGACTGCAAGGAAAGTCTCTACATCTTAGCAATGCATTAGACATGCAGGCCTTGAACATGAGAGATAAGGAGGTCATCATGAGATTCTCCACAGACTTGAACAACAAGCCAGGAACAGTGTTCACGGATCAGAATGGATTTCAAATTATAGGTAGAAAAAGTCATCCGACAGACACAAAGAAAGCAATGAATATTGAAAGAAATTATTACCCCATTACAACAATGGCATATATTCAAGATCAGAATGTTCGTGTTACATTACACTCTGCGCAGCCGCTTGGTGGCTCTTCATTAGAAAAAGGATGGTTAGAAGTTATGTTAGATCGTCAGTTATTATACGACGATGAAAGGGGCCTTGGGGACGGGGTCACAGACAACAAATTGACAATGACAAAATTTGTCCTTCAAGTAGAACATTCCAAAACTGTGTTAAATGAGAAGTATTATTCATACCCCTCCATGCTAAGTATGGTTACCAATGAATTTCTTCAACAACCCATTCAAAAACTCTTTACACCTGTTAATTCAGACATTCTGTCTTTAAACTTCATTCCACTACAGCATTCCTTGCCATGTGATATAAGTGTTGTAAATCTACGGTCTTTGTACAAAGCAGATGGATCGTATAAGGGGATTGGTCTGACGATCCACAGAAAGGGATTTAGATGTGACTTCCATAGTGATGGGGCCTTATGCTCCGGGACAAATGTAAATATCAGGGATCTTTTTCCAGAGCTAGCAGATGATAAAATATCTGAAACGTTGTTGAATTATCTGTTCCCAAGGAAACGAGTTCCAGACTTAGCCAATCTTTATATCCCATCAATGGAGTTGAAATCATATTTCCTGGACCTTAGTCCCTATGGTTCTCTTTAAGCTATTACCACACACACCCAATTTTTCACGACCCTAGGGAAGAAGCCTATTGAAAACATTGTGGGAAAAGGAGAAAATGCTGGTAACCAGCATTTTCTCCTTTCCTCACAATGTGTTCTACCTTGTCAAAGAAAGTCACATTACTTGAGCCACATGTAATTTATCATATGCAGATGCTTTTGATTTGGATGAGTCTAAAATTTTGTTGCATATCAAAGAGTTAATGACTGTGCCATAATTGTTAAAACTAGATGTACCTCATTTAACCGTTTACCCCACAGTCACAAGTTTTAATGACCTTAAGGAAACTGGTTTTTGAAAACATCATGGGAAAAGGAGAAAATGCTGGTTACCACCATTTTCTTCATTTTTTTACAATGTTTTCTACCATTTCCATTACAAATCTCATAATTTAAGTCATACTGAAAGTGTCGTCTGCAAATGATTTCAATTTGGACAGATCTGAAATTTCGTTGTTTGGTAAAGAGTTAATGCTTTACCAATCAACAAAATTTTAGACTAGACGAAATTGAAAGCATTTGCAGACGACAAAATAAATGTTACTCAAAAATTGAAAGTTGTTTTAGGGAGGGTAGAAAACATTGTGGGGAAAGGAGAAAATGCTGGTAACCAGTATTTTCTCCTTTTCCCACAATGTTTTCAAAAGCTATCTCCTTCAGGGTCATTAAAATTAGAGAGTTAAGTCATTACCAGACTACAAAAGTTTTGACTTTTTCTGGATTTTGTCAATATTCATCACATTTACGGATGACATTTTACGGTAGCTCTATACTAAACAACAGAAATTTACACTTATCAAAAAATGTGTTGCCTTTGACAGGGTAGAAATTATTGTGGCAAATAGAAGTACAAGATAGCTCAAATGTTGAATGTGGCCTTAAAGTGACACAGTTTTTGTTTTTTTCATAGTTATCATACATTCCAGGTTGTATGATATCTCATTTGTATTTCATAGGCATTCCATATTTAGCTTGGCTGTTTTCAAAGAAAACGTCAAAGTATTATTGTAGCCCTGGCATCGTCTATGCTGTTGTCATCTGCATTTTCATTGTCTGCATCGTCGTGCGAAAACTTTGACATTTTATAATATCTCTGTTATTATTGAAGATATTTGCTTCAAACTTGAACAAGTTGTTAACTATCAAAAGGGAAACTTGTACCAGAAGGGCAGGTAACCACAATGTATTTATGACACAGTTATGCCCCATTTTCGACTTGGCTTCCTCATGCAGTGCTCTTGTTCTTTTACGACATAAAAATAGATGTGGAATATTATATTGTGGGGGCTTGTCTTGGAACTGTATTTCGGTCATGCTGTAATTGTTTTTAGCTCCACTGGCCGAAGGCCAGCGAGCTATTGTCATGGTGTTGTGTCCGTCGTGCGTGCGTCCGTCCGTTCGTCCGTGCATGCGTCCGTAAACTTTTTCTTTAAAAAACTTATCCTCAGAAACTATCGACTGGATTTTTACCAAATTTCACAGGAATGTTCCTTTGGTGGTCCTCTTTCAAATTCCTTCAAATAATTGTGTTCCATGAAGAATTCTGGTTGCCATGGCAACCAAAGTAAAAAAACCTTTAAAAATCTTCTCCTCCCAAACCGCTATTTGGATAGCATTATTATTTTGCAGGAATGTTCCTTAGATACAGGTTTACAGAATTCCTTTAAAAAAAAATGATCTGTCAAAAAACATGGCTTTTATGGGAGACTCATTTTCCTTCTATGGTATAAAGTAAAATCTTTGAAAAATTTCTTCTCTAAAACTATTCATTGGATTTCATTGTTGTTTTGCAGGTAAGTTCCTATGGTGGTTGTCTGCCAAATTGTTTCTATGGTGGTTGTATACCAAATTCCTTTTAAAAAAATGATACACCTAAAAACACATTTTTTTATAGACAAGGCTTATATTTCAAAAAAATGTTCTTCTCCAAAACTATTTATTGTGTTAGTTTTATCGACTAACAAAGAAAAAGGAAGAAAATTGGATTGACTTGACCTAGTCAGGGCTGTCCTATTTAAGCCCACACATTTTCCTTGGTATTAAGATCACAATTTACTCCAATGATATGCTATTAGTTAGTACTAGTAATAAAATATCACTGGCCATAAATAAGATAAAAGCTTGAGCACCTTTCACAACTTGAGCTTTTCAATTTTGCCTTATTACTAAACCTGAGTAACCATGCCAAGATAAAAAAGAAAAAGTATTTTAATAACAAAACCCCCATGTTGTAGGTACTTTATAGTCCTTTTGATATAGAACAAGAGAACCTCTGCACTTTTATTAGTTCTGGTAAAGGTTTGTTGACCTACTAATGAGTAAATGCAGAGTGGACAGAAGGGGTGTAAATCCTGGTGACCTGGTACAAAGTGGAACAGGGCTTTACATTTGTGATAAGGCATTAATGTTATCCAGTCAAACTGATCCCGCAACTTCAGTACACCAGAATTAATCTGTGCCCTGGAGCAGGATATTTGATTTATGTAAATGCATTTGTAGACCATTTTGTGTTGTTTGCCACAGAAGACATTCTAACTGTGACTGTGAAAAGTTGATTATTAGGGATTAGGTGTTCATTGTATGCCAGCATATTTCATTCTATCTGGTGTATTGATGTAAGTTGATCTATATTGCTATAACATTCATTCATTTGCCCTCCTAGCTGTTCTTTTAGATTACCCCTTTACCACACAATCACAACTTTTAACGATCCTGAGAAAGACATATTTTCTATATTTTGATGTTTCCCCACCCAAAATGGTTTGTGAAAGGACCTGTTGCAGACAACATATCTTCAAATTAGTAAGACATATATAAAAAAGGATAGAAATTATTGTGGGAAACTAAGAAAATGCTGGTTACCATTTTTTTTCTTCTTTTCTCACAAGTTTTTTCCATACCTTTTTTCTTCAGTGAGCTAAAATGCAGGATTGAATGGTAATTGTTAAAAACTTCTTTTCGCCATTATAGAAATATCAGGCCTGTGGAGCGATACAGGCGCTCAAGCGCCTCTAGTTGGCAAGCTACTACAGAGCTCTGGCCGAGTGTTGGTAAGCCAAGACATGACATGAAAATGCTAGCTGTCATTGCGGTTAGCAAAGAACTTTTGAAGGTGGCATTTAACACCGATTAATTCTTTTCCTTTTAACCCTTTACTGCACAATGCTGCCTTTTAACGACCCTGGGAAAGAAGCCTTTTGAAAACATTTTGGGAAAAGGAGAATATGCTGGTGACCAGCATTTTCTCCTTTCCCCACAATGTTTTCTACCCTATCAAAGAAAAAATTGCACCATTTGATCAATATTGAAAGTGTCATCTGCAAATACTTTCAATTTGGACAAGGGTAAAATTTTGTCGTCTGGTAAAGGCTTAATACTTTTCCTGCAGGCATTTAGGACACATTTATCTTGAAAGTGTTTACAGATGATAAGTAATATGTTGCTCAAATTGTTGGATATGCCTTTGAAAGGATTGAAAACATTTTTTTTTAACAGGGAAAATGCATGCAAATGTGGTTAATGTTATTGTTTGGTAAAAGGTTTCGGAAGTAAGCAAATGAACTTTGAAGGAATATACAGTACAAAGCAGGAACATAAGGTCTAAAATGGTGTCAGAATTAATTAATTGTAAATAATTAATTCATTCATTTGTTGGTTTATTCACTCATTTATTAGTGCATTCATTCATTTGTTTGCTTACTCACTCACTCACTCATCCATTCATTCATTCACAAACCTGTAATATTACCCCCCCATATACTTTTTGCATTGTCCATCCGTCCATTTGTCCATCTGTTCATCCATCTGTCTGGACAGATATCTTCTAAACCCTTGATGAAATTTCATGAAACTTCATACATGTGTTCCTTATGATAGTGTGCAGATACAGTCTTTTTGTTCCCCAATGCCATGTCATGGAAAAAAGGGGGCTTGTTTGGCAGGGAACAGCATTTCAGCAAAGTAGCTTGTTTTACCTATTATCAATGGTTTTACCTACTGTCAATTGAGTAATGTTGTTATGGTTTATTTATACTATTTTTCTTTTAATTTATTTTGCACTTTTTATATTATGAAAAATTGTAATGGAATTTCTATGCACCTGTATGCATGTGTATAAGAATTGATATGCTTTTTTATGTATAATTGCATTGTTTTATCATGTTACCTTATCTTCATTTGCATTGCATACACAAATAGGAGCAATAGCAATAATTCTGTATTTAAACTTATCAGACAGTCACATTTTACAAGCAATTTCTCCTCTTTGCCACTTTGTCTTCAAATGCCTTTATGCTCAGGGTTGTTTGGTAAAGGGTTATGCAGGCAACGGGCATGGTTTTTTGCTTATTTTGAATGTTTGTCTTTATGATATCTTGAACAAGTTTTAAATTGGGTCCTGAAACTTTGTCAGAATGTTTTTCTTGATGATATGTAGTACAAGTTAAAAAGTTGGTCAGATTGGGTCAAAAAGTAGGTCATAGTGACATATCTTGGAAAAACCTTGTGTGCACTATAGAAGCGATGTCTTTAGTCCAGTACTTATGAATTCTTGTCAGAATGTTTGTCTTGATGACAACTTTGTTCACCCTAGAAGACTTTACTCAGGTGAGTGCTTTAGGGCCAATGACCCACTTGTTTCTTTCTTTACAACCTAAAGGATGGGTTTAATTTTTTTTTCAGTATTGCCTACTTTGGTCTTGATGAGACATTTCTTATGAATACCTAAAAAACAGTTGTTAGTGAAGCACTATTTAACCTTTTACCGCACAATAATGCCTTTTTACGACCCTGGGACATAAGCCTTTACAAAACATTGAGGGAAAAAGAGAAAATGCTGGAATCCAGCATTTTCTCCTTTTTCCACAATGTTTTCTACTTTATCAGAGAAAAATTTTGCACCATTTGAGTTGAACTGAAATTGTTGTCTGCAAATGCTTTCAATTTGGACAAAGCTATAATTTTGTCATCTGGTAAAGGGTTAAGAGATAGAAAGCATTATACCCCTTGACCCTAAGAATTCTATTTCATGCAGTATCTCTGAATGTGTGCATTTACTATGACACTAGGATGAATACTATGTTACATATCATTATACATATCAGAAACGATATTTAGTCAGCGCTACTTTTATAGCAATTATTTCTTTAATAAACTTTAACTTTAATAAACTTCATTTTGTCTACAGTTTGTCATTTCAGTTTTATCAAGTTGATACAGGGCCTTCACAATCCATTCTAAATTCTTTCCGTAACACTTTACCAAATGACAACATACTGGACTAGACCAAATTGACAGCATTTGCAGACGACAAATCAAATTTAGCTCAAATTATGATTTCTGTCTTTGATGGGGTAGAAAACATTGTGATTCCTGGCTTTAATAGGGTAGAAAACATGGTGGGAAAAGGAGAAAATGCTGGTTACCAGCATTTTCTCCTTTTGCAACAATGTTTTCAAAAGCTTTCTTTTTTCCAAAGTCGTTAAAACTCGGGATTGTGTGGTAAAGAGTTTTAATTGGCCATTCAAGTCAGAATGTCCAAGCCTGTCAGATTGTCAGTCTTTGAGATTAGAAATACATGTAGAGCAATATTTAACTCTTTACCAAACAATCCTTTGCTCTTAAGGTGCTGAAGAAGAAGCCTTTTGAAAACATTGTTGAAAAGGAGAAAATGGTGGTTACCAGCATTTTCTTTTGCCACCATGTTTTTGACCCTGTCGAATAACATTTGTATCACTTTTGGAATTGTCAGCTGCAGACACTTTCAATTTGTGAGAGTCTTCAAATCTGTCATTTAGTAAATAGTTAAACTTGATCCCTCCTTCTCTCTCTCTCTCTCTCTCTCTCTCAAGGAAATTCAGTAACTTGGTCCGAGGTGCAGAGTCAGGTCGCGTCGGCCAAGCCCTTTTACTATGGATTATAGTCATGGCAACGGAATTAATTTTTCTCTGGCTGTTGTACATTGTTTTGACAATATTTGTGGGAAAAAAAGCCATTGGCTTGGAAAGAGTTGCTAATAACTGGTAAAAGACATTGAAATGCAAAGATAGGTGCAACTTATCAGTTGCCGCAATTACAAAAAATTGCTTGTGATGGGTTTTATCTTTTTGGTCACATTTCCCTCGTTAAAAAAAAAACGATGTTGACCTGCTTAGCTACTTATGTGCATGCGGTAAGAGCCTGTAGTAATTTCTGGCTGTAGAATTACTTTTTTGAGTAATTTATGTAACTCTAACCCGGGTCCAGGCGGTAATAATTTTTTAATCACTCCATATCGCAGTCTTCTTTCACGAGCTATACATGTCTCTGGCAATGAATTGATGATCGGCGTCTCAACGTTCAAATATATAAAATCAGAAAATGATCAGCCTTGAACCCAGGCGACGTAACTCTGGCATTGTCGTAATACCTGTAGAAGTGAAAGAGTTATTTCCCTTCGACTAAAAATGCACGCGTAATGAAAATCGAGGCAACATTATATTCTGGCATTATCAAAGGGTGAAATTTGTGGGTGTTGGTGGGATGGGATGGGGTGGGGGAAAGACACATGGAAGCTGCTTATCTTATTTATTGATATTTTGTTCCACTATTGTTTCTAGTCACCGTTTTTTTTTTTTAATAAGAGAAAAATAGAAAGTTAGACTAACAACACTTTCCTGGCTAATTATGTTCTTTGTGAATTCTGTATGGATTACTTCCTTTACGATAATATTTAATCGGAAAATGAATAAAAAAAAAAAACCTGGCATATTCTTCTTTTTTTTACATATCATAAAGGAATGGTGCTATTTGAGCCAAAATAAATTTGTGCGTCTGCAAGTGCTTTCAATATGGACGAGTCCAAAGTTTTTATTTCGTTTAAAGAATTCAAAGAGTACTCAAATTATGAGTTTATCATCAGCCACAATGTTTACAATTACATGTATATGTTTATTCAGCTTATTATATATCAATCCTTGATCAAACAATTTCGTATTTTAAAGACCCTCAGGAAGAAGGCTTTTGGAAACATTGCGGGAAGAGGAGAAATTGCTGGTAACCATCATTTTCTCCCTTTCCCAAAATGTTTTCTTCCCTTTCGCAGAATTATGTGTAGTTGACTTTTGGTCGGCAGATGCTTTTAACTTGGATGAGTATGAAATTTTTTTTTATATATGCGGTCTCTTATTTTCGCACAGTGTTTCTTTTTCTTTCACAGGAAAATCTGGCCATTTTGAGCCACACTTAATTTGTAGTCTGCAGGTGTTTTCAATTTGGACGATTCTTAAATTTTGCCATGTGCCTCGTAAAGAGTTAAGCTTTGATTTTCTCATGTATATTATCCATGTATCCCAGAATGCTTTCAAAATCGTCTGCCGCAACATTTTTTTCTGGAAGTACATTTAATTATTATTCTGTGTCAAACAACATAATTTTATACTAGTCCAAATTGAAAGCATTTGCAGACGACATGGTGAATGCGTCACAAATATTGAGTTACATCTGTGTATGCAAAAAAAGATAAAACATTGTTGGAAAAGGAGAAAATACTGGTTACCAGCATTTTCTCCTTTTCCCACAATGTCTTTTAACCCTTTACCAAACGACAATATTCTACATTGGTCCAAATTGAAAGCATTTGCAGACGACAAATTAAATGTGACTCAAATTATTAAATTTGTTTCTGAAAGGTAATGAAGACATTGTGGGAAAAGGAGAAAATGCTGGTTACCAGCATTTCCTCCTTTTCCCACAATGTTTTTAAAAGGCCTCTTTCTTAGGGTCGTTAAAAGTCGGGATTGTGTGGTAAAGAGTTAAAGCTCCACTCTTCAGGATCGTGAAAACGCGGAACTGTTTGGTAAAGGGTTTAGAAATTAGAACGCTAAATGAATGAGATAAAAATTTCAGGGTGAAAAATGTACAAGTATCTTGAGAATCTTTTTTTGCTAGAATTATATAAACAAAATTACTAACAGAGTAGAATTACGATCATACTGCACGTTCTGTGCAGTTTGATCTTGATCTGCACTTCCCAGTGAACCTGCCTTGCGCAACCTATGGGTTCAATAATCTATGAATGACTTGTTTTTGTTATTTCTTTTTAATTACGAAACAGAACGGATGGTTTAAATGAACTTTGTTTTATTACCTTAAACGGCATTCCATTTGTTAGCGAATTTATAATTACATTTTTTTCTCTCAAAAAATCTTTTCATGTTCCAGGTTTTATCATCTTATTGTAACGCCAATACAAATAAAATGAAGACATTCTTAAATATCAAAATTGAAAATATCTGTTTGAATTTTGAAACTTTCTTTTTCTCATCTGTAATTGTGGCATTTTATGACGCCTCCTCCCGTCAATTCTTTCATTTCGTTTACTCGGGATCGATTTTCGCCCTTTAGTTAAGTTCTTTTCGTAACAAAGGCTTTAACCCTTTACCAGACGACAAAATTATAGCCTTGTCCAAATTGAAAGCATTTGCAGACGACAATTATAATGTGGCTCAAATAGTGCAATTTTTCTTTTATAGGACAGAAAACATTGCGGGAAAAGGAGAAAACGCTGGTTACAAGCATTTTCTCCTTTTCCCACAATGTTTTCAAAAGGCGTCTGTCCCAGGGTCTTTAAAAGGCGGCATCGTGCGGTAAAGGCTTTAATCGAATTACAAAGAGATCTTGCTTGAAAGTCTGTTTTTCTCTTCG
This sequence comes from Tridacna gigas, assembly GCA_945859785.2. Lineage (NCBI taxonomy): Eukaryota > Metazoa > Mollusca > Bivalvia > Cardiida > Cardiidae > Tridacna > Tridacna gigas. The sequence continues at coordinate 39,522,873 of OX244029.2, forward strand.
CAAAACAACCAATTTTTACAAACCCTTATGGAAAGCAATGGCAGCCCAGAAAAATACATGTGACTCAAATAATGGGATATGATTTATCTTGAAAGCATTGTAGGAGAAGGAGAACATTCCCGTTATCAATATTTTCTCCTTTTCCCTACGATGTATTTTAAGTCTGTATCCTCCTTGCTTTGAAAGAAAGGATTCATTTGTGAAAAGGGTTAACGTGTAACCCATTAACAACAAAGTACAGCTTTTTTGGATTTTTTTAAGCCTTAGGCTGCGGAGCGCGACTCAAGGACCTTTTGCGGACAGTGTAGATCAAGATCAGACTGCCACGCATGATAGAACGTGCAGTCTGATCTTGGATCTGCACTGTCCGATAAAAAGATTTTTCCCCAAAACATTTCAATAGCAACATTTTGGTACGATTGATATCGGATTGAGAGTTTCATTTCACTTATTTAGCAGGTTAAGGGCTAAAAAAATCTATCCTGTTGCGAACAGCCCCAAAGTTTCAGAAATAATTGAATATAAAAAAGTAGATCGTGCAGTCTGATCTTGTTCAAAGGTTTGTTATAGACCTGAACAAGATAACCTTTCTATAATGTTATTTAGATCTTATATGCTGTCTGAAAACAGCCATTTCATTTCCTCGACGGCTCTGATGGGTTAATCTTGAGTTTATTAATGGCTTCGCTGACTCCCGTTTAGACTCTCACGAGTATTCAATTGTGATCAAAGTACATTATGTATCTTTACGCATGTTCATCTCTCTCTCTCTCTCTCTCTCTCTGATGCGATTTACAAGTTGTAATCAAAGTACATAACGTATCTTTCCGCATGTTGACATCTCTCTCTCTCTCTCTCACTGATGCAAATTAAAAGTTGTAATCAAAGTACATAATGTATCTTTCCGCATGACACATTCATTTTTTTGTTGCTGTTAAATTTTGTATGCTTTGGGGGAAAAATAAGAGAAAAGAACAGACATGTTGAGCAAATATGTATCATGTGCTGAAACGAAGGGAAAAGTCAAAAAATCATTACGATTAATTGGCTATTCTGCACAACTCAAGACACTGATTTTTTGTATTTTATATTCCATTGTGCCAAATGACTATTTAAAGTGCAGTCTCCAAACTCTCCACGTTTGATCATTATTTCATTTGTTACAATGTTTTACGTTTTGAACCTTTAGGCTGTTAAGTGCCACTCAAGAACATTTTGTGGACAGTGTAGATCAAGACCAAGGATCTACTCTGTCCGAAAGGAGATATTTTTTCCCCAAAATACCTTTGAAATAGCAATATCTGGGTTTTTACTATCGGCTTTAACCCTTTACCACACAGTCTCTACTTTTAACGACCCTGAGGAAGACAGCCTTTGAAAACATTGTGGGAAAGGGAGAAAATGCTGGTAACCAGCATTTTCTCCTTTTCCCACAATGTTTTCTACCCTATCAAGACCAGGTTTTGTTATCTGAGCTACCTTTAATTTGTTGTCTGCAAATTCTTTTACAGTGTATTAAGATCAGACTGCACGTTCTGTGCAGTCTGATCTTGGATCAGCAATGTCCGATCAGGAGATTTTTCAACCAATACATAACTTTGAAATAGCAATATTTGTGATTTTAGTATTGAATTGAAAGTTTCGTTTAACTTATTTACTTGTAGCAGGTTAATCGTAAAAAAAAAACCAGTAACAACACCGGAAATAGATTTTATTAGCCCAAACTAGAAGAATGGTTTCCCATTGTTTATTAACGACAACTCAGAGCCGGCAATCAAATCCCGGTAGCTTATCGTTGATTCTCCGGAACCCAACGACAAGTCAACAAAACTTCAATTAGGCCCAATGACGCTACATAAACGCTTTGATCTTGGAGTACTTAAGATATTAACATGAAATCCGATGAAGTCATAACTTTCCCCTGTTCCCCACATGGCTTGACCTTATCTGCTCCCTATCTTGATGGCCCCTGGTCATTTCATCGACCAATAAAATTCATGAATGATTAAAGCCCTAATCTAAATATTCCCACTAATTAGAGCCTTGTTTATTGTAAATTAATTGAAAGTTAACGGTATTACTTTGAGGTTTAGCAGAGAGGACATCATTGTTAACGTAAACCGGACTGTTAACCTATCATCGCCGCATATGGCGCTTCCAGAACTTCTCGTCTGCTTAGAAATATGATCTACGTCTTCGAAACGCTCATTAACCCTTGGGCTGCTTAGCGGGACTCAAGGACCTTTTGCGGACAGTGTAGATTAAGATCAGACTGCACAAAACGTGCATTCTGATCTTGGATTTACACTGTCAGATAAGGACATATTTTACCCCTCCCCCCCCCAAAAAAAAAAAAATATATGTAGTAAAATAGTAAAATTTGGGTTCTTATTATTGGCTTAAAAGTATCACTTCACATATTTAGCAGGATAAGGGTTAAATAAGAGGTACAAGACATACAATTGTCCTGTCTCTGCATTATGTTTTTGTTTTCTTTTCATGTAAGGCTATGTAAATGAATGTGTAAATGACCGCGTCAGCCTGCAAGTCGAGTGTCCCCGAATAGATTGGTGGGAGCAAAGGAGGATATTCGAAGAGAAACCAGGGCCGAGGATAAAGAATTTTCCGAGCTTTTACTTCTCTCAAATACTTATACGGGCTAGAAGGCAGGAAGATGCTGGGTTATGTGACAGTCATATAATCCAAAGACAAACATACGAAAAAAAATTATAGCAGATAGTGTCAACAAATCGTTAAAAGTTATATAATTGACCGTCATTATGGCTACTGTCACGGAAGAATACAATATGTGCAAAATGGGTGGTAATCCGATTAGAAGAAGGTAAAAGGGGAGATAATTACATGTAATTATTTCGACGCTAGATGGCGTGCTGTTTCGTCACCTTGTTACGTAGCTTCCGGCGTGACATATGGTACTATTTTTATGAAATAGAATATCCACGGATAAAAAAAATTTCATCTTATGGCGAAACAGAAAGTCATTACACAAATATCCCTTCGGACTTGAGATTATAACAGACAAATAAAACACACGGAAAACATTTTTTACGGAAAAAATGATACTTTCATTATATAGTATCAAATTTTAGTCAAGCCCTCTCTGTTTTAGAGGCGGACAATGAAAAAGGCCTTTCCTTTTACCTATTTAAGAATTCGATTCCACGTCCTCAAGACAGCACAAAATTATGCTTTGAACTTTCACCGACTTTGTCACTTTGCAATGCATTGTTCGCGCGCGTTTGCATGTGCATGCGTGCATGTTTTTCTTGTTCCATGTTCCGTGCTGTCTAATCTAAACTAATGTCATCGATATAAATGAGCCATGCTTTGTTTAATGTATCTGCGAAAAGTATCGACTCTGGTCAGCCTGCGCAGTCCGCGCAGGCTGACCCGAGCCGAAACTTTTCGCTATCTGTCAATTTTCTACATGTCCAAGGATAAGTCTATCTCAAGGATAAGTCTATCTCAAGGATAAGTCTATCTCAAGGATAAGTCTATCTCAAGGATAAGTCGGTTGTTGAAAAAGGTGGCTGTTATGGATCCGTAATTATGTAATGGCTTGTTTGGTATCATGCATCACGGAGATGCATTAAGCCCTCTTTTGCCAGAGCACGGTTCAAATTTAGTTGACATCCGATTCTCACGGTTTCAGTCGTACCCTTCGATTCTAAAATGATTGTGCGAGATTTAGTATAACCGATTTTTGCCATTAGGCCTACCACCGTCTGAAGTTTTTTCTTTTTTTCATCTTGTTACAGAGTACTTCTGGAAGTAATCTGACTACAGAAAAAGTAGTCCCTGACGCGCAGGTTCTACTCATGCCACATGTTTTGAAATGTATCAAACCTCAGTTTATCGGCTGGGTTCAACTTACTTGTTTTACATGGAATGAGAAACAAGTTCTCACAACTTAAATGTAATCATTCTTTGTGATTGCCTCCTGGAAACCTTAACCCTTTACCACACAATCCCGAGTTTTAACGACTCTGAAGAAGAAAGCCTTTGAAAACATTGTAGGAAAAGGACCCAGCATTTTCTCCTTTTCCCACAATGTTTTCAACTCTATCAAAGATAGAATTCATCGTTTGAGCAGCGTTTAATTTGTCGTCTGCGAATGCTTTCAATTTCGCCGAGTCCAAAATTTTTTCGTTTGGTGAGGAGTTAACCGATACTTGCGCTGCATTTTGGGCAGTTGACCTTGCTGATCCCGAGATTCAAATCCGTTTCTTTTGGTGTGAGACACCGACGCTCTACCAGTAAATCAGAGTCTCCTGCAAATGAAACTAAATTTTTGTTAATTGTCTGCATCTGCATATTAGAACTGTGTATCCAATGTTGTCTGCTGCAAGTCCGTTTCATGCGATAATGAGCGCGAGGAAATTTGATAAGAAGAAGAAAAAAGGGATGTTAGAACCGTTCGCAGTCTTTGCTTGTTAACTTAATCTCGTAATCTTACAAGCGTCTGAAATGTTTTCTTTTGATGGGCGCGTGACCTGTTGCGGTCAGCGTCATTAGACGCTTTATGAGACATGCCGATATCTTTCAAATTGCCTAATTGCGCGCGAAAATAGATAGCTTCGGCTCTTGGACAATTATTTATCTTGTCTAAAAACTGATAACATTTGTCAGTGATGCGTTGCTGTAATTGGATAAAAACTTTTCAACAACTTCTCTCTGATGTTTGCCGCTTGTATTGAATTAGGGAAGCAATTCTGCTGAGAAGCAAGATGGCGCAGTTGAAAAGTTTGACGAATTGCCGTAACAAGCTGCAAATTACGGAATAAATTGGTAACACATTGAATGAACATTGGAAATAAAATTGAGCCGGGGTGTAATAATTATGTGAACATCTCGGATTTTTATTGATCTATTTGTTAAAGCGTTTGATTCACTCCGATGAGAGCAGATACAGGGCTGAAATTTCATAACAAATGATCACAGACTCAATTAAGTCATCATCGTCTGAAACAGAGTGGCAGCAGACGACACCTTAAGCCTTTACGAAACAAGGCCGCTTTTTAACGACCTTGGGGAAGAATGCTTTTAAGAATATTGTGGGAAAAGGAGAAAATGCTGGTAACCAGATACGTTGTAAATACCACCTCTTATGCCATATTTAATTTGTTGTCTGCAAATGCTATCTATTTGGACAAGTCTAGAAAGTGGTTGTTTGATAAAGAGTTAAGAAGTATGTTTAAAGATCAGCGACACGAATACTCGTAACATACTTTCCGAAACAACTATAAGGTTTCAGGAAATATTTTAGGAAAAAGGAGACAGGAAAAAAAAAACAGAAATTAAAATGTTGCCTTGATGGTTAGCATAGCCTTTGGTATGAAATGATCGAGAAAGTCTTATTTTCAAGAATTTTCTAAATTTGAAAGTAAAACAAGTTCTGATTGGCTAAACCGTTTGGTTTAGCCAATCAGAACTTGCGTTACTTTCTAAATCAAGATTAAGACAAATAATATTCTTAAGAATGGTTGGTGAATACGGGCCCAGGATTTTAGACGTGAATTTGCGCCCCCCCCCCCCAAAAAAAAAAAAGTTCTATAGGATATTGGCTGGGCCCTTTAAAAGGGATGACTCTATGACACAAGTAAAGAATGACTTTACATTTTATTTTACACTTTACATATTTAAAAAAAAAAAAAAAACAAACCCGAAACTTGAAAAGATTGTTTTTTTTTTACCTTTATAATTTTTTATTTCCTTTGCTGCAAAAAAGTGCAACATCTGCTTTCTAAACTTATCCAGAGTTGATACTGAATGAAAATCCAAAGGTGCGTCCATTCCGACAATTTAGGTACATACATGTATGCTGTCAAGCTCTACTCAATGTGCTTAAATTGCGGATGGTGTAGATCAAAATCAGACTGTACAGAACGTGCAGTCTAATCTTGAATCTACACCTTCGGCTATCTTATACTAGGCTATGTCCAAATTGTGGTAAAAATCTTCTGGACTTGGAAAAAATAGAATTAACTTTATTGACAGCAAAAGAGTTATTGTCTTGCTATATAAATTAAAAAAAAAAAATCTTTTGAAATTCTGATCAATACTGAGCCGAGCAAATTATCGGGTGGGGGTGGGGGTCAATCAAAAATTGCAAAAGTAAATTTAGTTAATCAATTCGTAAATGAAAAATACAAAATTGTTTTTATCACTTAAGGACAGTCAATATCAATGTTTTGTAAGGATTCTGTTTTTTGAATTATATATTAAAACAATAGTTACTATGAAATCAAAGATGTGAAATTTTGAAATCAGAAAGCCACCGTCAATGAAATATTCATCAGAACGAACTTCTTGACGTAGGCAATTAACTAGCGCATTGGGAGTATTATTTTTATCCTATGATAAGCCCCGCTAGGCTTTTATTAACCTTTAACCACATAAACGAAATGTATAGGTGATCTGAACTTTGTAACTCTTGTAATAACTTAACCCTTATCGTGCTGAGTAGGTCAGGATAAAACTTTCAAGACGATAGTAAAAACCCGAAAAATGTTTATTTCAAACTTACTTTTTCGGAAAACAATATCTTCCTTATCAGACAGTGTAGATCTAAGATCAGACTACACGTTCTGTGTAGTCTGATCTTGATCAACACTGTCTGCAAAAGGTCAGTGACTCAGGGTTTATATTCGAGAAAAGAAGATTGAAATCGACAAACATGTGAGCGGCGCCCTGGCCAAACGAGGTCTAATGCATCTCTGGGATGCATTAACTCTTTACCACACAATCCCGATTTTCAACGACCCTAAGAAAGAAGCCTTCTGAAAACTTTGTGGGAAAAGGAGAAAATGCTGGTAACCAGCATTTTCTACTTTTCCCACAATGTTTTCTACTCGTCCAAAGACAAATTTTAATTTTTGAGTTACATTTATTTTGTCGTCTGCAAAAGCTTTCAATTTGGACTGGTGTAAAATTTTGTCGTTTGGTAAAGAGTTATACTAAGTATGTCATCTCCTAATTAAGGATAAAAAAATCCGGTTTATGTAACAAAACATTGTCTAACATTCCATAAAGTACAGGGTCCGTATTCACCAACCATTCTTAAGAATATTCCTGGTCTTGTTCTCCAAAATTTTCCAAATTTGAAAGTAACACACCTTCTGATTGGCTAAACCATTTGGTTTAGCCAATCAGAAGTTGTGTTACTTTCAAACTTGGAAAATCTTGAAGAATAAGTCTAAGAACGTTCTTAAGAATGGTTGGTGAATACGGACCCAGTTTGCCTTACATTTTGACTAAATCATGGGGTAAAATGGTTCCTTAGACAGGCAGAAAATTTAGCAAATAGCAAAAAAGTTTCGGCCCATGTCAGCCTGCGCGGACTGAGCATGCTGACTTGAGTGGATACTTTTTGCTGATGCATTAATCCCCCTTTTCAAAGAGCATGACTCGTGCTCTTGGTTTAAACTGTTTGCTCGAAATGTTCAACTGACTCGGAATTTACCAGATTAACTGTTATCCCTTTCAGCGCATGATAGGCGGAAAAGGGCCTTTTACAGGCGGCAAAGATCAAGATCAGACTGCACAGAGCGCGCAGTCGGATCTTGGATCTACACCTCTCGCTTGTTAAGTCTAGCCTCAAAGATAAGAATCCTTCTGAATTTTAGTGAATTCTATTCACAGCTGTCAAAAGAGTTCCATTTTATATTATATTTGGCGCTGAAAGAGTTCAGGATTTTTTTTTTTCTGACTGTGGGATAAAGATCAAACTGTAGACATCTAATTTGGATTAAAATTGTCAATATTCTCGAGCAGTAATCTGACTACAGGACACTTCCACTTGACTTACACCACAAACGGAATCGAACCCGACTTTATGATTATAAACCCAACTATTTAACTCTTTACCACACAATCCAGAGTTTTAACGATCCTGAAAAAGAGGCCTTTTGAAAACATTTTGGGAAAAGGAGAAAATGCTGGTAACCAGCATTTTCTCCTTTTCCCACAATGTTTTCTATCCTTCCCAACACATATTTCAATTTTTGAGTCACATTTATTTTGTCGTCTGCTTTCAATTTGGACTGGTCTAAAATTTTGTCGTTTGGTAAAGAGTTAACATAAGCATAAGCGCAATGTATCGCTCTCAGCTGTGGAAGGGTGTAATAGCACTCTCGATTCTAACAAACGGACAAGAGACAAACTGATGGAGATCTGCGATGCTGGGAAACGGTGGAAAACTATTCACATGATCCTCGTAATATTTAGGACTATAAAATAATTACTTATGCAGACGTTTAGACACAATCCGTGCAAAGAGAGTCGTAAAAATCGGCCCATGAAAATCGTTTTTCGAAGATTTTCTCATAATAAAAACCGTATCCGTCTGCGTCTGGCGTAAACTAATTAACTCGCTATGTAAAATGCACGACTCGTAACATCCTTGTGGCATGTTGCGTATGAAAATACTGGTTGAAAAGGAATAATTGCTTGTAACAGGTAAACGTTCGCTTTTCCAGCATTACATTTTTATAAACAAATCGGGAAACGGATTTCCATTTCTTTCACTTTTTCTCCTTCGTACCACTTTTTTTTTTTTGCGTAATTCTAAGAATAGCATTTATGGTAATGGGAACAACAATGCGAATCAATCGTGTTCGTGATCGCGATAGTCCTGTCTGTGGTACTCGATTGAACAAAATATTCTAACTTTAGAACTGAAGTAGAAATCACTTTTGCTTATTGTAGTTATTTGTCCTGCATTTGATATACGTTTTCAAACATTTCAAACGATAGATCAATAAACTTAATTAAAAAGACTCATCATGACATACATGTAGTTTGTATTGTTGTCCGCATGCAATGAGACAGAATTTACGTACATGTAATTTTTTCTTTTGTTTTCTTTAGCGATTAATATTAGAAACAGCATTTGTAACTAGCTGTCAATATTTATCGATCTTTTTACGCCAGTGTTGAAGGTTACGCCAGTGTAGATGGCAGACTATAAAAATTTTGTGGAAAAAGGAGTAATTACTTTTTACGTTTGTTCGTTTTTTCCCACAACGGTTAGCCTGTATCGAACAATTCTTCAGCTATTCATTGATTCTTTTTTCTTTCCACCGCATCCGCGAGTAGAAATTTACATAATTATATTACAATACGTTGGTGAAAAGGTGTCTAACATTATTTCACCCCCATCCCCTACAAATGCAAAACCTCGAAAACAAGGGAGGTCGAGCACGTGAAGGGCCGAGCTTGATATTCAACGGTGTCCAACTCAACCCTTAGACTACCAGAAGAGACTCAACGCTTTTGCGGACAGTATAACTCAAGATCAGGCTGATCTAAAGCTATACTGTCCCAGACAGTGACATTTGCCCGGCGAAGGTAAATTCACAGTGCGTAATAAATGATCCATGCTCCGTCAAAAGGAGGTTAACGCATCTGCAAAAAAATATCGACCCAGGTCAGCCTGCGCGGAATGCGCAGGCTGTCCTGAGTAGAGACTGTTTGTTTATTGGTCCATTTTCTTCCTGTCAAAGGACCCGTCTACGTCATGATTCAGTTTGTTTTAGACGGAATTGATTTTGTGGATCAAGAATTATGTGATGGTTTTCCTGGTATAACGCATTGAGGAGATGCGTTTAAATCCCCCCCCCTTATTATTATTATTATTATTATTATTATTATTCTTTATTTCCTCCATACAGAAGATTTACAACTACAAAACGTTCATAAAAATAAATCAACAAAATATACAGTTACACGAATGATAGAAATATCGGGAGAGAGAGACAGAGAGACAGAGAGAGAGAGAACAACAAATGATAAATTTCACTTGGTGCCATAGGTAAATGACTTAACCGAAACGAAAAATTAAGTCAGATTTAAGCATCAAGTAAAGAACATATGGATTTATTTGAGTTATTTGAGTTTTTTGCCTATATACTTTGACATGTAATATGTCGTCTATGTATGCTTTTAACCCTTTCCCAAACGACAAATTTTGGACTGGTCCAAATTGAAAGAGTTTGCAGACGACAATTTCAAATTCGATGAAAATGGCAGAAAGTTCTCAAAAAGGGTAGAAAACACTGTGGGAAAAGGAGAAATTGCTCGTTACGAGCAATTTTTCCTTTTCCCACAGTGTTTTCAAGAGACTTGTACTGCAGACAAGTGAAAACCAGGGCTTGTTTGGGAAAGAGTTAATTTGGGCAAGTCTAAAACTGTGTCGTCTGTTATTCGAGTAAACTGAGATAACGGGGCAAAACCAGAACTCTCCTAAGGCGCTCAGATATCTTTTTTTGGTAGACCTGTGTTTAACCCTTTACCGCACAATACCGCCTTTTAACGACTCTGGGAAAGGAGCCTTTTGAAAACATTGTGGGAAAAGGAGAAAATGCTGGTAACCAGCATTTTCTCCTTTTCCCACAATGTTTTCTACCCAGTCAAGCAAAAATCGCACCATTTGAGCCACATTAAAATTGTCGTCTGCAAATGCTTTCAATTTGGACAAGGCTAAATTTTTGTCGTCTGGTAAAGAGTTAACCTCTAAATTGCTCAGTAAAGCGATACTTTAGTAACATAACCGTTTCCAGTTAACCCTTATCAGATAAATTGAATAAAACTTTCAATCCGATAGTTCAAACCAGAATAATGTTCTTTCAGACTTATTCTTTGGAGAAAAAAAAACCTCCTTATCGGACGGTGTAGATCCAAGATCAGACTGCACGTTCTGTGCAGTCTGATCTTGATCTACAAAGTCCGCTAAAGGTCAGTGAGTCGAGCTTAGCAGCCGAATGGTTAATCCGATATTGCCATCGTGAATTTTAGTTGGCTTTAAAAATCTTACAGTATAGATCTAAGATCAGACTGTACATTCTGTGCAGTCTGATCTTGATCTACACTGTTCACAGAAGAGCTCTGCGGGTCTCCTACCAGTGTTAGGATGAACAAACTGTATCGGGAAAAAAATGCGACTTGTTAAATATGTCGGGAACGCGACTACATAACATATCCCCGTAAAAAACAATATATCACAGAGGTATGGGAATATTTTCAGTTCCGTAGATTTGTGGGTTTAGGCCGTGCCAGAATGCAAGTCTCATTTACAATAAAAGATAATGAAATACCTCTGACTGTGTTTTGGATTCTGTGAACCGTTAACCAGCTAAATAAGTGAAATGAAACTTTTAAGCCGATAGTAAAACGTATAATTCTGCCATTTTAAAGTTCTGTTTGCGAAAAATATTATCTTACCGGACAGTGTAGATCCAAGATCAGACTGCACGTTCTCTGCAGTCTGATCTTGATCTACACTGTCTGGAAAAGGTCCTTGAGTCACCCTTAGCAGCCTAAGGATTAATTCCAGATTAAACTTTTACCCGACGACACAATTTTTAGACCGGTCCAAATTGAAAGCGGTTGCAGACGATAGATATACACGTGGGTCATATGATCGGGCTTTTGTTCGAAATGGTAGAAAACATTGAGAAAAAAGGGGAAAATGCTAATCTTAATTACAATCAAAGATACTTAAATACCTTTGTATTGATTCTTTATTAACCTCTTACCAAGCGTACAAAAATTGAGACTGGTTAAATTCAAAGCATTTGCAGACGACAGATTGCATGCGGTTCAGATAAAATCACGGGGATATTTTTCAATAGGTACAAAACATTGTGGAAAACGTAAATAAAAAATGTTGTTTGCCAGCATTTTCTTCCTTTACTTTCAATGTTCTCAAGCAAGGGTCGTTAAAACACCTAACTGATGTAATACAGGTATGTCATGCATGTATGTACAAATGTAATAAAACGTTAAAAGTTGTGTATGGAGGGGGGGGGGGGAGAGAGAGAGAGAGAGAGAGAGAGAGAGAGGCAGGCGGGTAGAGAGGGACACAGACAGATACAGACAGACAGACAGACTGGCGAGCGGGCGGGCGGACGGACGGACGGACGGGCGGACAGTCAGCCAGACAGACAGACAGCCAGACAGACGGCTACATAGAGATGCGAACTTTGCGGGTGATACATGAATATTATGATTGCTCAATTCTTTGTGAGCGGTATGAAGAGTATATAAATATATGACTGATCATCCCTTTACCAGCAGTTTATGAACAAAGTACGTGTACTTTACCCGTATAAGCCACAACAAAGAAACATTGAGTCATGCTCTATGAGAAGAGAACTTAATGAATTTGCAAAAAATATCTACCTATATCAGCCCGCGCAGCCCGGATAGGCTGACCAGGATCGAAATTTATTTGCTTATGGTAAACTTTCTGCAAGTCAGAGGACCATCCTCTATCCCTTTGCCACACAATCCCGAGTTTTAACGACCCCCGAAGAAAAAAGGACTTTTAAAAACATTGTGGGAAAAGTAGAAAATGATGGTAACCAGCATTTTCTCCTTTTCCCACAATGTTTTTTGCTCGTTCAAAGACTGAAGTCATCATTTTGGCCACATTTAAATTGTCGTCTGCAAATGCCTTCAATTAGGATGAGTCCAAAATTTTGTCGTTTGGTAAAGAGCTATCATGACGCAGCAGGCTTTTAGAAACAAAAGTGGATACACATTTTACGATGACTTGCTTGATAAATATAATGCAATTACGAATATGCATGAAACATCCTTTTTCTCAGAGCGCCGCTCAAATAGATGTTCTCGGCTAGTTTGACCATTCCAGAATATGTCAATTTCCACTCTCTGCAGTCTGATCTTAAACCTTATACCGCTAAATAAGTTAAATAAAACTTTTAACTCTTTACCAAACGACAAAATTTTAAACTGATCCAAATTGAAAGGATTTGCAGACGACAAATGAAATGTAGCTAAGTTGATGATTTCTGTTTTGGATAGGATAGAAAACATTGTGAGAAAAGGAGAAAATGCTGGTTATCAGCATTTTCTTCTTTTCCCACAATGTTTTCAAAAGGCTTCTTTCTCAGGGTCGTTAAAAGTCGGGATTGTGTGGTAAAGGGTTAAGCCGATAGTAACAACCCCGATGTTTTTTTTTTCAAATTTATTTTTGGGAGGAAAATATCTCCTCATCGGATGGTGTAGATACAAGATCAGACTGTACGTTCTGTGCAGTCTGATCTTGATCTACGCTGTCGGCAAAAGGTCAGTGAGTAGCTTAGTAGCTTAAGGTTTAATTCTTACCGTTCTTAACCCTTTACCGCACGACAAAAATTTATACCAGTCCAAATTGAAAGCATTTGCAGACGACAATTTCAATGTGGTTCAAACGATGTGCTTTTTGTTTGATAGGGTACAAAACATTGTGGGAAAAGATAGAAAATGCTGCTTATCAGCATTTCCCCTTTTCCCACAATGTTTTCAAAAGGCTTCTTTCTCAAGGGTGTTAAAAGTCGGGATTGTGTGGTAAAGAGTTAAAAGTACTGCGAGTCTAATTCAGCTGAAAACCCGAACCTGTCAGAATCTTCTTTCAACGAAGTCGTTTATATGGGCCACTGTCCAGGTTATTCGCGTTACGTTGATGAGAAAATATGGTTCTCTGGAACCAGCGAATGATGTAATCTCCGATAGCACGTAATATTTGTGGTTTGTAAAAAAAATACATTTAATGGCCGTCTACAGTGAATGTTCAAAAGATTTCTGTGGGAATATTGCAGTTTTTGGGAAGATCGGTGGGAAACGTTTCGAAATAATGAAATTACTGTCAGTATTTTTATTAAACTTCTGACCTAAATAATTGCTAATTACTGAATTTAATTATTAGTATCTTATTTTTCGTTATCTTTCACTCAAGTATAATAAAGTCCTATTAAACGCTGCTGGTTTTTTGATAAAACTGGATATATCGTGATGTTAACCCATCCGAGGGTTGAAAAATATTCATGATTTTCTTTTAACCGCTAGCGGAGTACTGGTAAAAGAAACTCCAAAAAAGCATGGGTAGGTGCACTGGCCGCGGCGATATAACTGAAATAATGTTGAAAATGGCGTTAAACACCATACAATCAACCAATCAATCTTTTAACCCCTAGGCTGCTACGCGCGACTCATTGACCTTTTGAGGACAGCTTAGATCAAGATCAGACTGCAGAGAACGTGCAGTCTGATCTTGAATCTACACTGTCCGGTAGGGAGTTACCTTTCCACCAAAAATACCTTTCAAACAGGAAAAATTGGGCTTATATTATCGGTTTGAAAGTTTAATTTCTTTAGTATAGCAGGATAGGGGTTAATATCGAAGGGTCCATGATAATAACATTGTGGGGTTATCAGCTTTCCTTACCCCTTTACCGCACAATGACGGCTTTTGACGCCCCTGGGAAAGAAGCCTTTTGAAAACATTGTGGGAAAAGGAGAAAATGCTGGTAAGCAGCATTTTCTCCTTTTCCCACAATGTTTCCTACCCTATCAAAGAAAAATTGCACCGTTTTAGCCAAATTGAAATTGCCGTCTGCAAATACTTTCAGTTTGGAGAAGGCTAAAATTTTGTCGTCTGGTAAAGGGTTTACTGCGAAATTCACATAATTCATACAGCAGACAAATGTATCTCAGTTTCTAGGGCAAAGGCTCGGAAAATTATTGACTCATGTGGTACATGACTGTACTAATTAACCCTTCCCCACACAAAAAAATGTTTGACTTGTCCAAATTGAAAACATCTGCAGACGACAGATTAAATGTCTCTCAAATGATGGGATTTGGTAGAAACATTGTGGAAAAAGGAGAAAATGCTGGTTACCAGCATTTTCTCCTTTTCCCACAATGTTTTCAAAAGCCCTGTATCTTAGGGACGTTAAAACTTGGAATTGTTTGGTAATAGGTTAAAAGAAATGGACGTTTTCGCCTAAAACTAAAGGTGCAAAAGTTACAATTTCATAGAATATCTGGCAAAGAAACGGACAGTGGGTGTAGATCCAAGATCAGACTGCACGTTCTGCGTAGCCTGATCTTGATCTACACTGTCTGAAGAAGAAATGTATTCTGGGTTCAACGCAACAAAGGTCAATGATTGTTTGTGAATACAGTCACTCAAAAGAAGCTTATACAGTATCGATAATTATGGCTGAAAACTTCGATTGCGTGTTTTGTTTTAATCGGATTTTCAGTATTTCAGTCAAATCAATATGAAAACTTACTTATATATTTCTTTTTTGGGTTTCTGTCACAATAACTACGCTAGACCTCCGCATTGCCTTGTCCAAGGACACTCCAAAGTGACCGGCGCCGCCAGTGGAATCCGAACAAGGGATTTATTAATAGCAATCCAGCACCAAAACTACTGCGGCATGGAGGACAACACAAAAGTGACACATGAGGTCTTAGTCCCTTTTCTTCGATCAGGGCCCGTATTCACCAACCATTCTTAAGAATATTCTTAGTCTTATTCTCCAAGATTGTCCAACTTTGAAAGTAACACAACTTCTGATTGGCTAAACCAAATGGTTTAGCCAATCAGAAGTTGCGTTACTTTCAAATCCAGAAAATGTTGGAGAATAAGACTAAGAACGTTCTTAAGAATGGTTGGTGAATACGGACCTAGAGTCTATAATTTACAAGGCCAACTGTGCAAAAGTATAAGAGCGACGCCATGGCCACATGGGAGTAGAATGCATCTCCGTGATGCATTATACCAAGCTGTGACTGTATTCACAAACAATAGTTATGGATCCATAAAATCCATTGTGTCTAACAACCGGCTCTCTCTCTCTCTCTCTCTCTCTCTCTCTCTCTCTGTTTACCACATGTCTCTTTTAACATTACAATGTTGATTTTTGTAATTTTCTTCATTTGATCTTGCCATATGTTGTTACTTAGGAAAGGGACTCTATAAGCTTTTATTAGCTTTCGTCCCAATCCATTTGTATGCTTATATGTACAATAAAATATGTTTAAACTAAACTAACAACCGGCTGCATCATGAGGTATACTAGTCCTTCGACATACAGAAAATTGACTATTATTAGCAACCAGTTTCGACCATGACCCTAGTCGATACTTATCGCAGATGCATTAAACCCCCTTTTCATAGAGCATTGGCCATAAATAAAGAGAGAAAGTAAAACGTCTGTCTGGTTACGCTAAATAAATCCAGGAAAAGTAATTAAATCGAAAAACAAAGAGTTGAACTATTGCAGGTGAGAATAGAACGCACGGCGCCGCGGAATAAACTTTTGACCAGCGAGTGTATACCACGGGATCAAAACGCGCTCGAAGAAATTTTAGTGTTTGTAGAACGTGGGGAAGTTGTAAGCCGTAATAGTGCCATCTTGTAAAGATAAAAAAAGCCAGGAAAAAACTGCGCAGTTTGTTTATATTCCTTTATCAATGTTGTTCTATTAAAAAGCTCAGTTGTTCATCTTACAGCAAGATAATAACGATAAGTAGGGCTTGAAATAAATTGTTTTGACGGCTTTGGTGTGTCTGCATTTCTAGGATTTGAAAGGTTGGCAACTGTAACACCTTATGTCTGTATAACTTATTCATTCGCTTTTAGATTTCTATGCCGCTTTCAATGGTATTTCAGCCTCATGACGGCGACCTCTCTCTTATTCACACTTTTCCCGTGTTTCTAAAGGCCTTTCAACGCAATAGGTAGAACCATGGGCTTCTACCGTCGGCATAAATGAATAT
Organism: Tridacna gigas; assembly: GCA_945859785.2. Taxonomy (NCBI): domain Eukaryota; kingdom Metazoa; phylum Mollusca; class Bivalvia; order Cardiida; family Cardiidae; genus Tridacna; species Tridacna gigas. The sequence goes on from OX244029.2 coordinate 39,539,469, forward strand.
CGGACTGTACAGAACGTGTAGTCTGATCCCAGCTCTATACTGTGCTCTTGTTTAGTAAAGCCTATAAGCCCATAAGACAAAACTCGTTCTGAGTTTTAGCGGACTGTGCTTTCATGTCAAAAGAGGCCGAGTTTATTTTTGAGCCATCCTCTCGCAAGAGGGGGCTTAATGCATCTCCGTGATGCATTTTGCCAAATTAGCCTTTGCATAATTAGGAATCCATTTTTTGTCTAACAACAGTCTAAATCACGGGATAGTATGGTCCTTGAACACGCAGGAAATTGTCCAATATCAAAAAGTTTCTGCACATGTCAGCCTAACCCTAGGCTCGATACTTTTTTGCAGATGCATGGTTCGTATATTTGGATAGCCTTTACCACTGAAGCTCTGTGTGTTCACGTAGCCTGTGATCAAAGTAGGACTTCTTGACTAAAACAAATCTAAAGCCTTTACCTTACCTTATCCTTTCTTTGAGTTAAATCGTTCTGTGAAAGGGGGGGTTCAATGCACATCTGCAAAAAGTATCGACCCATTTCAGCCTACGCAGACCTGGGTCGAAACTGTTTGCTATTAGTCAATATTCTGCATGCCAAGTGACCAATTTTCCTCGAGATTCGGTTAGTTGTTAGATAAACTTGATTTTTTTTATAGATCGCTAATTATATGGTGATTTGCCTGGTATCATGCATGATGAACAGAACAGAACAGAACTTTATTTCAAAATCACATGAACTATGTTCATCGTCATTACAAAGCTTATACAAAAATATAAGAATAGCATGTGCATACATGTAACAATAACAGACACTGAATAAATAAGTATGTATTGTATTATGGAGATTCATTTAATCTTCTTAACCCTTATCCTGCTGTATAAAAGAAATGAAACTTTCAAACCGATAGTATAAACCCAAAGCTTTCCTGTTTCAAAGGTATTTTTGGAGGGAAGATATCTCCTTATCGGACAGTGTAGATCAAAGATCAGACTGCACGTTCTGTGCAGTCTGATCTTGATCTACGCTGTCCGCAAAAGGTCAGTGAGTCGCGATAAGCAGCCTAAGGGTTAAATTGCCAGAACGCTGCTCATATCATCTACGAATTCACATGCTTTACTTTAGCTGCATTGAGATACTCTGTCCATACGGATAGAAAGGACGAGTCCTAGAAGAATGATTGATTGATTGTATGGTGTTTAACGCCGTTTTCAACATTATTTCAGCTATCTCACGGCGGCCAGTGCACCTATCCATGCTTTCCTGGAGTTTCTCTTACCAGTACTCCGCACAATATTCTTGCCAAGCCACTGGCTGCTTTCCCACGTAACCATCGTCGAAACAATGGTCAGCGGTGAGAGAGGAATCCCGGAAGAATGAACAATCTCTACGAATTCAAATAGAGCTCATATAAAAGTAATAATACATATGAACCGTGCTCTGTGAAAAAGGAGCTTAATGCTTTTGCGAAAAGTATCGACTCAGGTCAGCCCGCGCAGGCTGACCTGGGCCGAAATTTTTCGCTATTGGTCGATTATTTGTATGTCAAAGGACCAGTCTACCTTATGATAAAGTCGGTTGTTGGACAAAATGGATTTTATGGATCCATAATTATGTGATGAATTGCTTGGTATCATGGATCACGGAGAAGCATTAAGCCTCATTTTGCCAGAGCGTGGCTCATATACATGTATTGTAAAAGGAATGTATGTGTGGGGGGTGTGTGTGTGTTGGTGTGTGGGTGTGGGTGTGTTTAATGCCCTGTTCAACAGTAACTGAGTCAAGGCTTGGGGGGACCAGAGCACCTATCCATGGATTCCTGGAGTTTCGTTGACCAGTACTACACTCTTTTCAAGCCATAAACTGCTTCGTTTTGTTTGTTTGTATTGGAGTTTAACGCCATTTTAACAGCTCAGGTCATATCATGGCGGTCAGTGACGCACCCATGTGTTTCCTGGCTTGCTCACACCAGTACTGACACAACTTTCTTTCCAAAGCCACTGACTACTTTTCTCACATGTATCAGAAGTGAGAGGCGAAAAATCGCCGGAAAGAAAGTTTGCCTCAACCGGGTATCGAACTCGCTACCACCAGGTCACGAGTCAGATACGCTAACCACTGAGCTACCCGGGCGGGCCCATAAACTGCACCCCTCATACAAAAAGCAGAAACTGTATTCAGCGATGAGAAGAGGAATTGGTTCGTTTGCACTGACTTTCCTCTGTTCACAGAAATAAATTTGGCAGAGTTGCAATTCGAACTGACAACCCTTAAAGAACTAGAGCGTGCGTTTGAGCTGCTGAGGCTTGTGTGACACTGGTAAATGCAGGTGCCATGGAAGGGTGTTTTCCATCAGGTCCGCATATTTCGCTGCCTGCTATGTAACATATGTTCCTACCGTTATTTGTTTATTCAAACAATTACTGCAATGCGACGATGATACACTTCTGCTTGTTTATATTTACACGTATTTGTGCTAACTGCTTTACAAGTCTTTCTGACTCCTGCTGGTAATTTAAACGGGTTGCAGGCGAAAATAACCGAAGACATCATTAGATAAGATTATATAGATAAATCAATTAACGCTTTATGCGGCTGCTTTGTATGAGAAATCAATTGTATACATTTTATCTCATACTAATAATTTCAACTGGTTCACCGTGTTACGGGAGATCACTCCTTTCTTACAGCATAGCTTCTTTCCGTATAAAATCGGTACCTGACAACTGCGTTAGGAAGAAGTCTCTTTAGCTCAGTGGTTAGTGTTTTGGTCTTTTAAACCTGAATAAACAAGGATATTTACTGCACGGGTTCGAATCCCAGCAGGAGCGGTTTATATTTGAGCTATGCATTTGTTACGAACTTTCATGTTCGTAGGATCAGTGGTTAGTGCATTGGTCTTTCAAACTCGATAAACGAGGAACTTAGCCGCACGGGTTCGAATCCCAGCCTCAGCGGTTTGTACTTGAGCTATGCGAACTTTTATTTTCGTAAGATGGGGGCTCGTCCGCGATTAGCAACTGAACCATTTGTTGTCTAATTAATAGACTACCTACATAATAAGACTTTCCGTCATCAAATGATGACTTTTCTTAACAGTGGGTGTTTTACGGGAGATCACTCCTTCCTTACAGCATAGCTTCTTCCCGTATAAGATCAGTTAGGGAGAATTCTCTTTAGCTCAGTGGTTAGTGTATTCGGTCTTTTAAACGTCAATAAATAAGGATATTTGCCGCACGGGTTCGAATCCCAGCCGGGGCGTTTTGTATTTGATCTATGCATTTGTTGCGAACTTTCATGTTCGTAAGAATAGTGTTTGAGTTGTTTGATGTGGGTATAAAACTGGTGATCAGACTCACCGGAACCAAGGATAGGGCTACTGAGCGACTGGGAAAATGTGGACGTTAGTATGCAGGAGTCCTAGAAGACGAAAAAACAAATGTGGGGTGCTTTCGACCAGGTCCGCGTTCCATATGTAACATATGTTTCTGCAGTTATTTATTTTTCCAAACAATTCCTGCAATGTGACGATGATACACCCCTGTTTGTTATACCGACACATATCTGCGCTAACCCCCTTACAAGTCTTTTTGATTTCCTTCTGCTTTTAAACGGGTTGGTGGCGAAAGTAAAAGGAGACATCATTAGAGTATATTTTATATATACAGGTATGTACATGTATTTGATTAACATTTCCTTCTGTTTCTTTGACAATGGTGAGCCGTATAATTGTTTGTCCACGCCTTTAACTCCACATATCCATAAGTTACAATACGCAAATGAGCTCGGTTGCAAAAAATTTAGAAATAGATGTAAGCTGACACTCGGTCATTTCTATTGGGGTAGAGCGCCGATGTAATGGTAAAACACAAGACAACCAAACCGAAAGGTGTGGATTCGACTCTCGGCCTGGACAAGAAATTTTTTGAGAAATTTTGTGTTTCCCAGAACTGGTGAGAGTGTGAGACATTCAGATGTTGCCCATCGTGTAGCAGTGCCCCTACATGGGGCACGTAAAAAGACCAATGCGGTCTATTCGAAGAAGACCCGGGGTCTAGTACCCAAGGGTCCGTATTCACCAACCATTCTTAACGCTTTACCAGACGACAAAATTTTAGCTTTGTCCAAATTGAAAGCATTTGCAGACGACGATTTCAGTGTGGCTCAAATGGTGCAATTTTTCTTCAATAAGGAAGAAAACATTGCGAGAAAAGGAGAAAATGCTGGTTACCAGCATTTTCTCCTTTTCCCACAATGTTTTCAATAGGCTTCTTTCCCAGGGTCGTTAAAAGACTACATTGTGTGGTAAAGGGTTAACACTTTACCGAATGACAAAATTTTACGCTCGTCAAAATTCAAAACTGTTGCAGACGACAAGTTAAATGTGGCTCAATTAATGAAATCTGACTCTAAAATGGTGGAAAACATTGTGGGAAAAGGAGCAAATTCCTTATTCCGAATATTTTTCAAAAGGCTTTCTCCGCAGGGTCGTTAAAACTCGGTATTGTATGGAAAGAGGTTAAGAACATTCTAAATCTTATTCCCCAAGAATTTTCTAAATAAGTAACACAACTTCTGTTTGGCTAAACCAAGTTCAATGGTCCCTATCAGACGACAAAATTGTAGACTTGACCAAATCGAAAGCAAATGCAGAATGTGGTTCAAATGATGAAACATGTTTAATTAATTCTTTACAACACAACCCCGAGTTTTAACGACTCTGGGAAGGAAGCCTTTTGAAAACATTGTGGGAAAAGGAGAAAGTGCCGGTAACCAACATTTCCTCCATTTCTACAACGTTTTCTACCCTTCTCAAATGAAATTTCAATTTTTGAGTCACATTGATGTAGTCGTCTGCAAATGCTTTAAATTTGGACAATTCTAGAATTTTGTCGTATAGTAAAGAGTTAAGAAAGGACACAAAACATTGCGGGAAAAGGAGTAAATGCCGGTTACCAGTGTTTTCTCCTTTTCCGACATTTTTTTTTTGAAGCCTTCTTTCTTAAGATCGGAATTGTATGGCAAAGGATTAAGACAAACAGGAGTCAAGGAGATTGACCGCCGCTAGCTGGCGCCTACAAGCTTTTAAGTCAACGCTGGCTACTTTAACTCCTTACCAAACGACAAAATTTTAGACTTGTCCAAATTGAAAGCATTTGCAGACGACAATCTAAGTGTGCCTCAAATGATGAAATTTGGCTTGGATAGGGTAGAAAACATTGTGGGAAAAGGAGAAAATGCTGGTTACCAGCATTTTCTCCTTTTCCCACAATGTTTTCAAAAGATTTCTTCCTCAGGGTCGTTAAAACTCGGGATTGTATGGCAAAGGGTTAAATCCAATTATGTTCTTATGAGATAATATTAGAATTACAATTAATGTTACGCCAGCAAAGGTTTTGATGATGTTTAAAAAGCCGGCTGGAACTGTTTGCTTTTGTTTCACCGTGTTTATTTTGATGCTGGACCACTCTGTTGTTGTATTAACGGACCTTTTGTCTCGAATGTTTGAACCCAGCAGGTTGATTTACTTTACCCTTCAGCCCTCACAGACTTTTTTTTTCTTTGCCTTGGGCCGGACAAATTTAACCCTTAACATGCTATATAAGTTAGACGGAACTGTCAAGCCGATAGTAACACCCCGAATAATACTTTTCCAAAATCTTTTTTTGGAGAAAAAATATCTTCTTATCGGAGAGTGTAGATTCTCGATCAGACTGTACGTTCTGTGCAGTCTGATCTTGATCTACACTGTCCGTTAAAGGTTAGTGAGTCACGCTTGGCAGCCTAAGGGTAAATCCTTAAAACACCGAATAAAGCCAATGGACACTTTCTTTCTAGAATAAGACCGAGATAATTGCAAATTCAAAGCTTCCTTTAAATTTCGATGGGTGAGTGCAACACTATCCTAAGTGCCTATACTTTGTATAGGCACTTAGGATAGTGTTGCACTCACCCTTCCTTTTGTCTGCAGTGTTTAAGCAAAGCGGACAGTGTGGGTCAAAGATCAGGCTACACTATTCGTGCAGTTTGATCCTGATCTACACTCTTCAGTTTTGCATGAGGCGTTTTACTGGAGCGGACAGTGTAGATCAAAGATCAGACTGCACGTTTTGTGCAGTCTGATCTTTATCTACACTGGCCGCAAAGGCAACTGTATTGGTGAAAGGTGCTTTAAGGGTTAAAATTAATGTGGAAAATAGACAAAATAGACAAAATGCTCATGTGAGAAGGATGATGTCATGTTTGAAATTACAATTTAATACGCTTGTGCTTTACTAAAGCCTTTTTAGCCCATGACTTCTTTCATTTTGAAGTACAAAAGTTTTAAAATACTGTGGCAAATAGATACAACGTTCGCGTAAGAACAATACATCTGTGTATAGAACCCCAATTTGACATGCTTACCCGTATTTTAAATTCTGGCTTTTGAAAACATTGTGGGAAAAGGGGAAAATGATGGTTGCAAGCTTTTTGCTCCTTTACCCATAATGTTTTCTACCCCTCATTTGAGGCAAAACTCCTCATTTGAGCTTCATTTAATTTGTCGTCTGCACTTGTTTTCAATTTGGACTACTCATAAATTTTGTTGTTTGGTATTAAAGCGTCCTTAAAAAAGAATTTTCAAAGGTTGTATAAGGGGATTCGAGGAAATGAGTATGTAGAATTTTTCTTTAAAACTGAAATGTGGAAATCCTCTGGAAAAGGGCAGAAAAAATTGTGGCAAAATATCAAATGCCGGTTACCAGCATTTTCTGCTTTTCCCACAAAAAATGTGGCAAAAGATCAATTGCTGGTTACTAGCGTTTTCTGCTTTTCCCACAAAAACCTCAGGGGTTTCTTGAAGGCCGTTAAAACGGGATATTTTGGCAAAGGGTTAATAGCCCATTAGGATAAGGTTAAAACTTTCATTTGCTTTCGCCTAAATTAATTTGTCAATTAATTCGAAAATGAATTTTTTGTCATTAAGCCCCCTTTTCACAGAGCACAACCCATGTATTTATATTAAAATACACTTTTATAAACATTGCGACGGGTGTGCGAGGGCCTTTTTGAAGCTCTGGTTTGATGTAAGAGATGAAATAATATTGACGTAACTTTTGATCAACATTGTGAAAACATTATTAAACAAAAAGTTATTTACAGCGCAATTTGCTCATTATTGATCTAATTCTAGTATCCGATTTCAGCATACTCTGTTGTTTAATTTCAAGCTTTATCACAAGTCAAACAAAAAAAAAAAGAAAATAATGCTCTCAATGAAGTATGACAACAATAAGAAAAAAAAAAAATCTAGACTTGTTGTTCTAAAAGACACCAAATTATAGTGGAAAAGTATCTTGAAAAAATTTAGAATGAGCAATATACAAGAGCCATGCTCTGTGAAAAGGATGCTTTTAATGCGTCTACGAAAAGCATCGACCCAGGACCTGAGCTTGTGCAGTCCGCGCAGGCTGACCTGGGCCAAAACTTTTCGCTATGGGTCAATTTTCTGCATGTCCAAGGACCAGTCTACCTTATGATACAGTCAGTTGTGAAACAAAATGAGTTTTATGGATCCATCATTATGTGACGTTTTGCCTGGTACCATGCAACATGGAGATGCATTAAGCCCCTTTTGCCAGAGCATGGGTCACAAATACAGTAAAATGACCGAATCGAGTCAATCAAATTATTAATTGCACAGGGGCAACCGCAGTTTCATTGAGAAGGAAAATACCGTTGGAAAAGGAGAGATAGCCTTTTTTTTTTTTATCACATTTAACCTGAAAATCTGTCTCCAACTCGCTATCTCCGGTAATAAGCATCTTAACCCTTAACCTGCTGAACAAATTAAATGAAACTTTCAAGCCGATAGTAAAAACCTAAATATTCAAAATCTACAAAATCAATTTTTTTTTTTTGGGGGGGGGGAGAAATATCTCCTTGTCGGACAGTGTAGATCCAAGATCAGACTGCACGTTCTGTGCAGTCTGATCTTGGTCTACACTGTCCACAACAGGCCTTGAGTCGCGCTCAGCAGCCTAAAGGTTAATTCGAGTACAACGGGTATTTTGAACTCTGCATGTTAAACTCTGACCACTATAATGTCCTATGAAAGTAACTTCAAAGTTGGCCAACATTCAATACCGCGCTGGTGGTAATAACTTAAAGATTTCTTTAAAATGAAGGAAATTACGATTATTTCTAACGCGCAGAAGGATGTTTTGAGTCGTCTCTAATCACACTTTTATCGATGAACTTTGACAAAAACGAGATATTTATCACACAGGGGGCACTGAATGTCAATTTCATGGCGTTTTACGATTGATTAATTTAACAGCACGTTCTTAACGGTTCCATAACACTGCAGATAATTCCTAGACTGGCTTATCATATTGCAAGATTGCAACTGCAGCATCCACACGTGACAGTTTTACAATACACACGAAGGTGTGGGTAAATTAGCCACTAATTGTGCAAAACGTCACGGAAAAGCTCGCGAACCGCGCGTGACGTTCCGAGAATTGAGTATCATTCACAGCGCGTGCCAATCGCACGCGGACCGGGCGCGCGGCTTGACTGCGCATTTTCCTGTTCAGACTTTATCTAAATGAAGATGACAGGTATTACAATAATGCTGATACCCAAGTAATGTCAAAATGTCTTATAAATCAAAATACTAATGAGCGTTCCGCTGAATGGAATGGCAAATTCCATGTCAAAATTTATTCCAATCACGACAGCAGTGCGGTGATAGACCGTGGGTCATAAATTTAAATGTCGTGACCATGGGTCAAAAGTTAAAGACAGTTTAACAGTAGTGTATTGTCCACAATTTGACAGGAAGATATATTTGATGTATTGGTAATTTTAGACAAATTACAGTAAATCACCGTCTACAGCTCGGGTAGAAACGGTAATCTCGAAAATCGAATAAGAAAATTGCTGAAGGTTGAGTTTTCCTGTATTTATACATAAAAAAATCACACGGGCCTTTATCATATGTCAAAATCATTTTTACTTTAAATCATTTAGTTTTCATTCAGATCGGAATGCGGAGAGCGTGAATCGTAATCTTGGGTGTTCATTTCTCATTTTAACCCGTAGTGCGCCGAATAAACCCATTTTAGCCTAAAATAGGACCCTTATACATGTACAGTCTGTAGATGCAATTTCATGGCTGCTTTTGTCCACAGTGTCTTGGCGAAGATCAGATTGAATGCTCTGTTATGTCAGATCTTGATCTACAATGACCGTGAAAGGCAACTATAGGTTTGAAAGGTGCTGATACATATGAGCCATGCTCTGGCAAAAGGAAGCTTAATACATCTCCGTGATCCATGATACCAAGCACTTCATCACATAATTATGGATCCATTATAGTCACTTTTTAGTGGATTTGTATAGCAAATCGGCTTACTGTGATCGTTCTGACCGGAACCAAATACACCATGCGTAACGACGCATGCGCGCTCATACTTTACTGTGATATCGGTTTGACCTGAACTAGATATACTGTCGTTCACTGTTGCGCACATTCTACTTTCAGTTTTAGCTAATACACCTCAACCTCGCCTTTTTCAGTTCCGTATACACTGGCCTGTAGAAATCTAATACCAGCTTAACAATGCGTAAGGTCGACGGATCAAATTACCACTCATTAAACAGTAATAGAATAACAGTTACTGTGTGGACCTCTCGGCAGAACAATTTTGACTTTCCCTGCCCTTGGTAACCCCATTTTAAATCGATTGCACATGTGTTGCATGTGACGTTATTTTTTTATTACAACATATTACAGCGTTATGCTACTCCACAAATTCGCTTTCCAGGACTTTGAGTCCTTTGATTTTAATAACTGACGTAATCATGAATTAGACTGGTCCTTGGACATACAGAAAATCGACCAACAGTGAAAAGCTTTGGCCTAGGTCAGCCTTCGCGGAGTGCACAGGCTGAACTTGTTCGATACTTTTCGCAGATGCATTAAGTCCCCTTTTCACAGAGCATGGCTCATATGCATTAAAATTAGTTTTAAAAAGTTACTTTTCTTTTTGTGTATTATCAGGATTTTAGCTTATCTAAGTTAGTTAGTTTGTTTGTATGTTTGTTCGTTTGTTAGGTGTTTTTCAACACTATTTCGGTTATTTTGCGGTGGCCAGTGCACCTATCCATGTTTTTTCTCGAGTTCCTTTAAGCATCTCTTGTTTCCAAGCCACTGACTGCTTTTCCCTCAGAAACATTATCCAAACAATGTTCTGCGATGAGACATGTATGAATCTGTCCCAGTAGCTATCATCAATCATCGGTGGAACAATAGCCGTGATGGGGATCGAACTTCCAACTGTTTTTGTTTCAAGTGGTCTATGTATTACTTAGTTGCCAGTCTTGCCTCTGACTTCAATCCCTTATGCCCTCACTGAACTGTCTATCTCTTATTCTCGAAATAAAAAAAGTGTAGGATTGAAAAAGCGAAGACAAATTTGAGCCATTCTCTGTTAAAGGAGGTTTGGTGCATTTCTGTGATGCATTATATCAAGCAAGTCATCACGAAATTATGGATCCATTCAATCCATTTTGTCTAACGGCTGACTGAATCATGAAACAAACTGGTCCTTCGAAATGCAGAAAATTGACCAGGAGCGCGCAGGCTGACCTGAGTCGATACGTTTTGCAGATGCATTAAACCCCATTTCCCAGAGCATGGCACAGTTATTTTGGAAACTAGAAATTAAAATACACACTGCAAATTCAATCAAGTAGCAAGGTCGAAAATATGTTTTCCTTAAAAGTTCACCTTTCTACGATCTTTCCGTCTGGAAAGTAGAAAAAAGCCAGACGCCATTTCAAAACAGGTGAGCCCGCTGGTTTGTAGAAATAACCTCACCACCTTTTCACACCTTCGAGGCTATGGGAAAATTTGCCCATGAACTCTTTTGTTTATTTGTTGTAAATCCGATATTCAACAGTATCATTAGTTATATCACAGCGCCCAGTGTACCTCTATAGGCGTTCCTACAGTTTTTTTAACCAGAAGTACCCACAACATCCTTTGCAAGACATTCGTGCTGCTTTATCCAACAAACGTTTGGTGTTTAAACAAAAAAGGAAGCTATGTCCGGCGGTGGGAGAGAGGAATGAATTCTGTCGCAATGGCTTTTATCGAACATATGAAATACCGTTGATTGAGCAGGAATGCGATGCAAACTCACAGCCCCGCGGGTCCTCCCTTCGTCCACCCCGTCCCCGTCCCTGTGTTTTACCATTTCCTAAGCTACCGGGTCTAGGGCCCACTCAAGTCTAAAATGGTATAAGGATAATTCGCACTTGCAAAATAAACCGATACTTTAAAGGTATTTCCTAGAATAAATAAGCCTCGGGAAAAAAAAAAAAAACTACGCGAGCCGTGCTCTGGCAAAAGGGGGCTTAATGCATCTCCGAGATGCAGTATACCAATCAAGCCATCACACAATTATAGATCCATAATAGCCGGTTTTTTTTACAACCGATTTCATCATGGGGTAGACTGCTCCTTGGGCCTACAGAAAATTGACCAATAGCGAAAAGTTGCGCGAAATGCGCAGGCTGACCTGAGTCGAAACATTTCGCAGATGCATTAAGCCCCCTTTTCACGGAGCATGGCTCAAACTCTTTCACCGCCGAAACTCGACCCTCTTTCGACGGCTGAAAATACAAACTACTTAAATTCGGAAAGATTTTTAGCTTACTGGCTTGACTAAATAAGAGGACGTTCCCAGCATTTTCTCCTTTTCCCACAATGTCTTCAAAAGCCTCCTCCTTCAGGGTCGTTACGATTAGGGATTGTGTGGCAAAAGGCTAAATAACTCTGTCTGTATGATGACCGTTTCCTCCCCCCAAAAAACCGTCGGTTTTTTAGTCTCCCCACCGTTTAAAGTGTCCATAATGAAAAATACTTACGGTGGAATAAAAATAGCGTCAAGAATAAAACGAACGAAGATGGTGACGACGACAACGACGACGATGATGAGGGTGATGATGACGATGATGATGATGATGGTGGTGGTGATGATGATTATGATGATGATGATGATGATGATGGTGGTGATGATGATTATGATGATGATGATGGTGGTGGTGGTGGTGGTGGTGGTGATGATGATGATGATGATGGTGGTGATGATGATTATGATGATGATGATGGTGGTGGTGATGATGATGATGATGATGGTGGTGATGATGATGATGATGACGTAAAGTTTTCAGATTTCGCTGGCAAAAATGTTTCTTATACCCTAGACAAATGTTTGGCTAATACATTTGACCCATGTTCCGATAAAAGGAGGTTTAATGCTTCTCCGTGATGTATTATACCTACTCAAGCCATCACATAAATATGGATCCATAATAGCCATTTTTTTAAACAATCGACTTAATCATAAAGGTCCTTGGACAAACAGAAAATTTACCATTAGCGAAAGGTTTCGGCCCAGGTCAGCCTGAGCGGCCTGCACAGGCTTACCTGGGTCGACACTTTTCGCAGATGCATTAAGCCCCCCTTTTCACAGAGCGTGGCTCATTTCTCTTAAATTAGTAAGCGTTTCGCTTTTGTTAAGGATAAGCCTGGCTGTTTTATGTTACCTATTAAAATTGACAGACTGACTTGATTGTTAATGCTAACAAACGAGCATATTATTAAAACAGATAACATTCGCCTCTTGGCAGCAAATTACTCACTAATCTAAAACCGGGTCTTCTTTTTTTTTTTCGTATCGCTACGTCTCTGATGATTCGCTGGTTTTCTGAGACCTAAAATTAATAGCGACTCCGAACACTTAGCTGCTAAGCGCTACTCACTGACCTTTTGCGGACAGCGTAGATCCAAGATCAGACTGCACAGAACGTGCAGTCTGATCTTCGATCTACACTGTCCGTTAAGGAGATATCTTTTCTCGTAAAATATTTCTGAAATAGGAAAATTAGGGATTTTACTATCGGCTTGAGAGTTGAATTTCCTTTATTTAGTAGGATAGAGGTTAAACTACTCCACATACTTTAGGGTGCATTTTTATATCGTAAGGACAAAGGTCAGAGTGTATTTAATCTCTGACTGAGAATTTGAAGACATCCTTTCGAAATAGAAATAATCAACGGAAAATACGGTTCAACCATTGACCAAAGGATCCTGCCTGTTCTTTTCAAAAAAAAAAAATAATAGAGCAGAAGTCATTACTAACCTTATGTGTTCATAAATATCGCAAATGATTATCAGTAATATTTCGGATCGTTTGAAAACACATGAAAACTACTAGAAATTATCTATCTGGTCACACACCAAAATAGTTTATCTTTTGATGGAAAATTGAGAACTGAACATAGAATATACATTGAGTTTGCAAATTTGTGGATATGAAGTCATTACTCGAAATATATCGCTTTCTTGAATAACACGGAGCTTTTGTCCTAGGGGCTTCTGTCCTATGGACCTTTTGTCCATGGGGCTTTTGTCATATGGGGCTTTTGTCCTGTGGGACTTTTGCCCTACATCCGTTGGATTGCACAGGCACATGTGCTTTTTTTCCCCTCACAGCCTCACCTTCGACAACCTAATATGCAAGACAGTCTTATGTATTAAGTTACTGAGGTAAGATTTTTGTCAAAAACCAAGTGCCTGTGCTGGACTAGCTAAAATATAAATGAGTCATTCTCTGTGAAAAAGGGGCTTCATGCATCTGCGAAAAGTATCGACCCAGGTCAGCCTGCGCAGTCCGCGCAGGCTGACCTGGGCCGAAACTTTTCGCTACTGGTAAATCTCCTGTATGTCCAGTGGACCAGTCTACCTTATGATTCAGTCGGTTGTTCAACAACATAAACTTTATGGATCCATGATCATGTGATGACTTGCTTGGTATAATGCATGAAGGGGATGCATTAAGCCCCCTTTTGCCATAGCATAGATCAAAAATGAAATGCTTTTAGTGAATCGTAAATTCACAGTCGGTGAAACATGCATGACTTTGAGTCCGCACCGTCTTGTTCTCCCCACATCAAAAGAGCAAATTAAACAAGTAACAGCTAAATGGTCAAAGAGATTTTGTGCTAAAAAAAAATCACATTAAAAAAGATGATTTTCGGTATTGTACCCACAAAGCCTTTGTTTGGAAAGAAATTAAAATCAAATTCCGAGTCTCTCAGATCAAACTATCCCTTTCATTTTTCTATTATTTTCACACAACCATAAAAACCACACCGATTGAAGTGTTTCGCGTTTAAAGCGCCCGTTTATTACCGTGCATTATTACCTAATCTAATTTCATCAACTCCAGTCGAAATTATCTCCCAACTGTCCACGAAATAAAACTTAATACCAAACCCCTCTCTGTCGAATTTGTTTAAAGTCATTTCCTCTTTAATCCTTTTCCGTATGGTTCCCAAAGCTCCACACGCCTCTTTCTTTGTTGAAAGATTGCACCCAGTGCAATCCTACTTGCTTTCATAGATGGAATAGATACACGAAAATCAGTTTGTACTTATTTTTTAAAGTAAACTACTCGATTTTTGTCGGATTTAAAACCAGAAAGACATTAAAATTGGTCTTTTCATCGACTAGTGTCTATCGCTCATGTGGTTAAAGATACACGTTTTGAATTTTTCGTTAATCTTTCTTTTATGAGTTGGAAATTAAAGAATATGCTAATATGACAATTTTATAGGAAAAATGAGTTGTATCTGAACAGGAAAGAAAATACTTACCAGTAAAGCGTTTCAATAGAATAACATGATTTTTGTTACCTTTGCAAAACGATTGCTATGCAAAATTGCATGAAATAGCAGACCTGTAATCAAAAGCAGGTGGCTTTTTCTTTCTGTTCTATGTAAATATATGCATGTATGAGTCATGAACTGTGAAGAGGGGGTTTAATGCATCTGCTAAAAGTATCGACCCAGGTCAACCTGCGCAGTCCGCGCAGGCTGACCTGGGCCGAGACTTTTTGCTCTTGGTCGATTTTCCGCTTGCCCAAGGACCAGTGTACCTCATTATTCAACCTCTTGATAAACAAAATGGAATTGATAGATCTATAATTATATGACGACTTGCTTGGTATAATGTATCACAGAGATACATTGAAGCACCCTCCTTTTCCCAGAGCACCAACCAATGTTCTTACTTTACGAAGGATAGTACATTTATGATTATATTAGCATCGCCTTCCTAGTTCGTCAACATTTTGGAGACCCTTAAAGTTTCATGTGAGGTAAAGGACTAAAAGGTCATCATTCAAAGAGCAAAATGCACCGCATGCTGGAAGAAAATACCCCTTCTTTGTTTCTGGTGGCGTAATTTACTGTCTCCAAGCTCGTAAAAATACAACCCATATTACATTAAACATTCCCATGTGATTTTCACTGGAAAGCTATTTTCACAGATCGCCGTGAAATCGAGCTGGAAACCAAATTATAAAATACAATCCCATAATGCTCGAAACCGGGGTTATTTACAGGCTTACGACATCGTTCTGTCGTCCATAAATAGACGGGCAATCAGGAAATTCTCGACTTTTATCGTTCGATTAGACCGTTTTTGTCAATTAAATGATCTTATGACACCATAAACCTGAATTAAAAACAGAAACCATTTTTGCCGAGCGTCAACAGAAAAAAACCTGATACCGGTGCATGGTCATATTTTACCGGAAATGGGAAAGCAATGGTGACATGCGTTGAGAACTTGTAAAATGTTGTTTTAATAAATACTGATAAAACGGGATATCGGTTGACACCGATTTAATTGAATGTTGTCTTTGCAAATAGAAAACTATTTCAACTGTTAATGGGATTCAAACAGCCATTATTTTCATGTTTTAGGTGAAGATAGGAGAGAATGGCGTCAATGCTGATTTTGCTGTCAGATGCAATCTTGAAGTTATCGGAATAATGATAAACGTTAAATCGTTGCAATTTAAACATTTATGAGGTTTAGTAAAGCCAGTATTGCAATAGTTCTTGAGTAATAATTCTTTCCTACTGGTTGGTCGACCTTTTGACGGTCAGATCGTTAAAGTGAAAGAATGTTTAAATCATTTGAGTCACCCTCTGGCAAAAGGGTGTTAAACGAATCTCCGTGATACATTATACCAAGCAAGTCATCACATAATTATGGATTCATAAAATCCATTTTGTATAACAACAGACTGGATCATGAGGTATACTGGTCCTTTTACATGCAGAGAATTGACAAATAGCAAAAGTTTCGACCTGGATCAATACTTTTTGCAGATGCATTAATTAAGCCCCCTTTTCACAGAGCATGACTCATTCAATTTGATACGGTTTAAAAAATCGATTATAACTTGCCCCAATGGACTACGGGTCACTGCCCAATTCCCAAATCTCTGTACCACTGAACAGATGAAAAAGCCTCTTCAGGTTAGAAAAATAGACCCGAGTTTTGTACCATTGTTATAGTGTAAGGAAATAAAGCCAAAAAGTACTGTGTCTCATTCAACAACTCCCTTTGTTTGACGACTGTCACTTTAAGTTTCCAAAGCCCAAATTTCAATATGGAATCGTCTGTGTCATAAACTACTGTTTACAGAGGTACTTATGCTTGTTCCGCTACCGGAACGGCTGCATTAGACAGGCTTGACTGCGATTCGAAAACGTCAGCAAATTTGATGAATCGGAAGGAATGACTATATATCTATATTTGAAGAAAATGGTATAACAGGCGTTTCGATTGCTCATTAAATTTTGAGCAATCAGAACTGCTACTGTTTTATTTAACAACAGTGACGACCAAGACAACTATAATATAACTTATAATGGAGTCATGCTCTGGCAAAAGGGGGCTCAATGCATCTCCGTGATGCAGGATGCCAAGCAAGTCATCTCATAACTATGGATCCATAATGGCCACTTTTTTAACAACCATCTGAATCATGAGGCAAACTGGTCCTTGGACATGCAGAAAAATTGACCAACAGCGAAAAGTTTCGGCCCAGGTCAGCCTGCGCTGACTGCGCAGGCTGACCTGGGTCGATACTTTTCGCAGATGCATTAAGCCCCTTTTTCGCAGAGCATGGCTCAATGATAATGCATTATAAAGTTTCGAGTTATTATTTCAATTATCCAAATTTTCCTAGTTGTGCACCTTGATTTATTGTAATTTCTCTGTACACTGAATAATTATTCAACTTCAGATTCACAGAAATTAGACTTAAGCCAGGAACCTGTGGTGAACATAGCTAGATAAACAATCTGAACCCCGATGTCTGTCACAAAATATTATGTTTCAATTTGTCATGGATCACTTTGAAACTATAAACCGCCTTTTTCAAGTACTGAATAATAAAGTTATAACACTCTTCCCCCCCTCTCTCCGTCGTGGCTTCACTCTTTACCACACAATCCCGATTTTTAACGACTATGAGGAAGAAGCCTTTTGAAAACATTGTGGGAAAAGGAGAAAATGCTGGTAACCAGCATTTTCTCTTTTTCCCACAACGTTTTCTAACCTTTCACATATCGGTTAAGTTATTTCTATCACATTTATAATGTCGTCTGCAAATTCTTTCAATTTGGACCAGTCTCGAATTTTGTCGTTTGGTAACTACGAGACAATACAATTAAAGTGAAACGTTCGTATGATCTGTGCATGCACTTAATAAATGAACCAGATAAAATTTCAACCCTTTTTTTTACCATTTACAGCATTGGCTTTTTAAACCTTCTAAATATTATTGACAATTAAAGAAAGAACTTATATCTAAAATTTTGTACTACAGCATATTAATGTCTTCTTATTTTTCAGCGGAAAAGAACACAGAAAACATTATGGGAGAAGGATTAATTGGTGACAATGATTTATAAAGTTGTCGAATGCAGAGGCATATTAAAATCGTATTAATTTTGTACATGGGTTAACTCTTTGCCCAAAAAATCCCGTGTTTTAACGAATCCGACGAAAAAGAGTTTTGGAAACAATGTGAGAAAAGGAGAAAATGCTTGTAACCAGCATTTTCTCCTTTTCCCACAATGTTTTCTGTCCTGCCAGAGACAAATCCCACATTAAATCTGTCGTCTGCAAATGCTTTCAATTTAGAAAAGTCTTAATATTTTGTCATCTGGTAAGGAAACATTGATTCTTGTTAATCTTTGAATTTTCTTTCGGGATGATAAAACATAAACTTATGGAATTAGTTGGATTGGTATTTATATTGTAAAATATGGCCTAAATGATTCAATATAAAATCTTTTGAGTTTTATTTTTTGTCAGATTTTTTTTAAAAGATTAGAACAGCACTGGTCATGAAACGAGCAGTCTAATCGTGACCTACACCGTATACAAGAGGAACGAGAATCGCATTTGATTTCGAAACGATCAGCAAGCACAGATACAATATCTGCTGTTACCGGCCGTAAACCAGCAGGAGGTGCCATATGCATTGCCTAGCTAGAGTTACCGTTATTGCTTTTCTCCAATAAAAACTAATATGGCCGTAAATAATACCCACTGATCAAGAAGATAGAGTTTCAATCTGGCTTTACTTCGATTCATATCAAACAGCGCATGCATTTTTATGCATTAAACTAATTAGGATTCAGTTCGGTTCTTAACCCTTTTCCAAAAATCAAGACTCTTCCAATTTGAACGTATCTGCAGACGATAAATAAGCGAGGGGTACAAATGAACTGAAGTTCTTTGACAGGGAAGAAAACATAGTGAGAAAAGGAGAAAATACTGGTTACCAGCATTTTCTCCTTTTCTCACAATGTCTTTAAAAGGTTTCTTCAACAGGATCTTTAAAATACCGTATTGTTTGGTAAATGGTCAATGTTATTTTCACGGCATTTTTGAACAGTCTTATACCGTCGACCAATACGAGAAAAACTCGGCCAAAATGATTCGATCAACATCAGATCTAAAGAGGACGATAGATCCCAGCCATTAATTAGTAGAATTGTTATTGATCAAGCGATTTCGTATTCGAAAGCCTAGGACTTTTACCGCAGACCTCGGACCTGTAACCCAACTTGGCCAATAAGAAATTACTTGATTAGTTACATAATATCATTTTACAGGAAATATGGACTTGTGTCCTGGAGTGAAAATGATGAACGTTTTCAGTGCCAAATATCGTTTATAAATGCCAAACCAGACTGGCCCAGCCCTTAGAGAGCATATACCTTTCACTTCTTTCAGAATTGGTCTTATGCAGGAAGATTAGAATTACAATAATTCCTTTAAAGTAACACATTATGTACAGTTGTATAGGATCTAAACATAACTTAGAGCGTGAAACGATGCGTTATTCAACGGGTCGAGAAAAATGTTATACGAAATATTTTTCTTTTTTCGTTGGAGAATTTTATAAAATCATACCTTAAAACCCCCAAAATGTTATATTCTTTATTTCACATAGCTGTACTCACTTCTTTGACTTCTTTCCGGAAAGATGAATGGTTACAAATAAG
This sequence comes from Tridacna gigas, assembly GCA_945859785.2. NCBI lineage: Eukaryota > Metazoa > Mollusca > Bivalvia > Cardiida > Cardiidae > Tridacna > Tridacna gigas. Next base: position 39,558,896 of record OX244029.2, read on the forward strand.
CTGACGTGCAACGACATGGTTTTAACTCTTTACCAAACGACAAAATTTTAGACTGGTCCAAATTGAAAGCATTTGCAGACGACAAATTAACGGTGGCTCTAATGAAAAAAAAAGCAGTTCTTGATAGGGAAGAAAACATTGTGGGAAAAGGAGAAAATGCTGGTTACCAGCATTTTCTCCTTTTCCAACAATGTTTTCAAAGGCCTTCTCTTGCAAGGTCGTTAAAAGTCGGGATTGTGTGGTAAAGGGTTAAATCTAAAGATGAAACCAGTCATAGCTTTGTCATACTTATCAATTTTGACAGTAGAAACCTTGGTCGGCAGTGGTTTAGAATAAAGGTTTACGAATTCAGGATTTTAAACATTCATGTGACAAAATCGTGTAAGATGAAAAAATTCGTGGGGTATATTACACTGAAAGAAAGGGAGGTTATATGATAAAATCTTATTTGGGATCGAACACACAACCACAGAAATCCTTGGCAGATGTCACCGACACTCTACCCCGCCACCGGTCACTGAACGAATAACCTAATACCAATGACACGATGGCTGGCAAACATTGCCCAACGGTTATGAATTGTTCAACATAATGATAGTAATTTATCTTACTACAGTAGCCAGTAGTAATCAAATACAAAACTTCGGACATCACACATTACCCAACGTTATGTATTGTTCAAAATTGTCATAGCTATTTATCTTGCCCACAGTAACAACTTACCCTTTTTACACTATACCAGATGTTGGCTAAGTTCTAGACTTAGCCATGTGAATAAAAAAAATGCCGACCTTAATTTCAACGTGATTACTGATAGCTTATTTTGTTTTTGAAAGGATTGAATACATTTTGGGGTGACAAAAAGTACCACTTGACAGCACTTACTCTATTTCCCTATATGCTTTCAAATATCTTGTTTCTGATGGTCGTTAGCACAAGGAATCGCCCGTAAAAGGTAAAACGCGCGAGAAGAGTTTCTATCTTTCATCTTATAAAATCTAATAGCCACCCATTGAAGCGCTAAATAATTGAAATAGGCGTTGACAGCCTAGTAAAAAGACTTGCTTAAGTAATTTTCCTACTTGTTTTCCGGCTAGAGTATCTAGGCACAAGCGAACAGTACAGGTTCAAGATCAATCTGAACCCTTTGTGCAATATGATTTAGTTTTAAACTGTCTGCAAAAGCATGTTACATTGTGTTCATCACTTTCAGGGGTTAAACAACCGACAACATTTATCATGTTTTAAAACACACGTGAATAATTGTTACGACGTTAACACTTAAGCTGCTGAATAAATGAAACGCAAATTTCTACTCAATACTAAAAGCCCAAACACTGCGGTTTCAAAGTTGATTTCACCGGAAAGAAAATACCGCATCGGACAGTGTAGATCAAAGATCAGACTGCACGTTCTGTGCAGTCTGATCTTGATCTACTCTGTCCGCAAAAGGTCAGTGGGTCGCGATTAGCAGCTTAAGGGTTAAAATGATTGATTTGAAAGCCACGGATAGGAAGGAATAAAAGATGGTCCTGATTGATTTTGAAAGGACATGGACAGGAATAAAGATGGTCCTGATCAGTTGCTATGGGCAACAAAATTTGAGGACAGCGTGGATGAAGGCTAGACAGCGCAGAATTACACTGTTCGAAAAGCAAGATAGACAAATTATGGATTGCATCCTGTAGCAATTTTGCTGCAGATAACTTTGACGACATCCCTGTAAAATAAACTGATGTCAATTCCATGTAACACTTCGCCACATAATCCCGAGTTTAAACGACCCTGAAAAAGCGGAATTTTGAAAACATTTTGGGAAAAAGGAGAAAAAGCTGGTTACCAGCATTTTCTCTTTTTCCCCCACAATGTTTTGTATCCTATCACAGACAAATTCCATCATTTGAGTAACATTTAATTTGTCGTCTTCAAATGTTTTGGACAAGTCCAAAATTTTCCTGTGTTGTAAAGAGTTAAGGCCTAATTCGTATTATGAATAAAAATGAAATCTTTGTACCAAAATGAACCTGTGCTTGTTACCAAAAGAAAAGAATCCAAACGTCTTTTTTCGGTAAAAACAGTTCAAAAGAGGTCTGCTGTAAGCCAAGATAAAAACGTCAGCGATTAGTCATTACTTAAAGTAATACGCATGTCTTTTTTTCTACGCGTAACTGTTTAATATAACCCTTTACCGCATATTCCCAGGTTTGAAGTACCATGCGCAGGAAGGCTTGTGCAAACATTGTGAGAAAAGAAGAAAATGCTGGTAACCAGCATTTTCTCCTTCTCCCACAATATTTTCTACCCTATCATAGAACTTACGCTTAGTTGTACCAATACTGAATTTGTCGTCTGCAGACGTTTAGAATTCGCCGGAAGAGTCTAAAATTTGTTGTTTGGGAAAGGGTAAATCCGTCTTAAATACTGTATGTTGTCTCTTGCCTTTTGACATAACTTTGTTTTACGAGTATTTAACAACTCTTGAATCATGAAAGCAGCTAATGTCTCTTGGGTTCTTTTCCTGGGCAACAGAATAAGCAACAGTAACGTTAACCCATTACCATACAGACACAAGTTTTAACGAACCTGAGAAAGAAGGCTTTTGAAAACAATGTGGGAAAAGAAGAAAATGCTGATTACCAGCATTTTCTCCTAGATTCAAGGACAAGTTCTATCGGTTGAAAAGTATTTGTATTGTCGTTTGTAGATTTCTAAAATATGGACAAGCCTTTGCCATGTGGTAAAGGTTTAAAGAGGAAACATAATCATGCATTCCAAGATCCTCTTGTACCAGTACCTTTTCTCTCCAAGCCACTGGCTTCTGTGCCACATTAACATCAAGAGAACGACACAATTCCAAGTACTGTATTTCGACTCTCGCTTCTGCAGAACAATATACAAGTCAATGGCTGAAGAACAGTGCTCATTTGTAAAAAGTCACAAACAAGAGTACGTACTCAACGATGAAACTTTCGAGTGTGTACTAACAAAGACAGGGGGTAGTGCTTAATCTAATGAATGACAAACATCAGCCAACAATCTCTCAAACACGATCTTGTTAACGCCATTGTTTCCACTGGCTCCCGATGTTCACACGCCGCAGCCACATGGAGATATCATGACAATCAGACCTAATAATACTTCTCAACTAACCATCCGCTAGATGATGGAAATTACTCTTTTATTTACAAAATCCACGCCATTCGCCCAGAAAAGCTTGACCAATAAGATCATGCTCGTTTGGTTCATTTGAATATCCCAACCTCCGGTCAAATCAACGCTTCAGGCCGGACAACAGCTTCAAAGCCTTGAAAGCCAATCAGATTCAACGTCTAAATCTCCAAGGCGCTCTTTGTAATCCAACGCTGCGAAACGAACCCGCCAATGAAATTAAAGATCGATATCAACGCGAGCCTTTGTGTTTTCAGCCACATGGAGCACTCATGAGTCCCGTTATAATCTGGTACTATCTCAGATATTCATTGCAAGATTTTTCTGATTACTGCAATTAGTTATTGATGATCTTTAACAGATAGTTTAGGGATAGTTCGTCTGCTATCAAGACGTGAGGGCGTGACCTGTTATTATCCTTGAGTAGCCGAGAATGAGTCTCGCGTGCAGCGTCGAGACAGTCTGGGTTTATTTATCCATTCCCCGAATTACACTTTTTTTTTTTCGGCGGGCTTCCTTGCTTTAGTTTGCTTGCTTTTTTAAGAGGGTGTTTGCATCGCTTTCAAAAGCACTTCAGTCATATCACGTCGAGTTTTTTCACGTTTCAACAGAGCTAATCTACTTCAGCATTTAGACAATGTTTTCTGAAGACATTTTGAATGAAACTACTGAAACTTTGATAGATGAACGATTACGTTCCGGTAATTTCGACAAGGAAACATCATTTGAAGCAAAACGTTCTCAAGACAATTTGAGAGATCGCTTAGTGTAAAATTTCGCAACTGTCTAACATACATGAACAGTGCTTTGGGAAATGGGGGATTCAATACATATATGCGTTATACCAAAGAAGTCGTTGCATATCATACGTGTAGCTCCAATTTGTCTAACAACCGACCGAACCATGGGGTAGAATGGTCCTTGGACATGCAGAAAATGACCCATACCCAAAATTTTCGGCCAAGGTCTTCCACGGGCTGAGATAGATCAATTTTTTTTTTTTTGCACATGCATTAAACACCCTTTTCACAGAGCATGACTCAATTATTCATCAATCTGAAAATGAGATTTTTTTGCCGCTGCAACAAAGTTTTAGCAAGACAGTTTTCGAATTAATCGTGGAGGTGCGCCATTGCTCTTCCGTTGTCTGCGCATGCGCTCTGCATCTGCGTCGAAATGATGCAAGAGATTTGACATTTTCAGATGATTACCTTTGTCATTGCTGAAGATATTTACTTCAACCTTGGTCTAGTTGCCCACTATCTAAGTGGGAACTCATACCAGAAGGGCAGGTAAACCATCAAAATATGAGCCATGCTATGTAAAAGGGGGGCTAAATGCATCTGCGAAAAGTATCGACTCAGGTCAGCCTGCGCAGTCAGCGAAGGCTGACTTGGGCCGAAACTTTTCGCTATTGGTCAGTTTTCTGTCAGTCCAAGGACCAGTGTACATCATGATTCAGTCGGGTAGAAAAATGGATTTTATAGATCCATAATTATGTAACGACTTGCTTGGTATCATGGATCACGGAGATGCATTAAGCTCCCTTTTGCCAGTGCACGGCCCATATGTAATGCCCCCGTTATATCACTTTGAACTTTCACTTAAAAGCCACTGCAGACTAGCGCTTACACCCGTTTGCTGTACTGTTGTTACTTTTGTTTCCTCACCCATCATCTGCCGAGCCCGGTAGTGCGGTCGGTAGCGTACAGGACTTGAGGCTAGGATGTCGCTGGATCGAATCTTCAGCTCGCTAATTTCACTGCAAGGATTAATGATATTCATTGCGTCAGGATTCATTCCTCTCTCAATATAGATCATTATTTCAACGATGGTTATGTGGGAAAGCAGCAACCGGTTTGGCTATTGTACGAGTTACTGGTAAAAGAAAATATAACTGAAATAATACGGAACACAGCGTTATTCCCCCCCCCCCCCCCCCGCAAAGAAGGACCCCCCCCCCCCCCATCCCCCAGTAAATCGTAATGAGGTTTTTAACTCTGTACCACACAATCCCGACTTTGAATGACCCTGAAAAAAGAAGCCTTTTAAAAACATTGTGGGAAAAGGAGAAAATGCTGGTAAAAACCAGCATTTTCTCCTTTTCAAACAATGTTTTCTTCCCTTCCCAAAACAAATTTCATTTTTTCAGTCACATATATTTTGTTACAAATGTTTTGAATTTGGACTAGTCTAAAATTTTGTCGTTTGGTAAAGAGTTAATTCGTTTAGTGTTTGCCTTCTGTTCCCGCGTTTTTTTTTTTTCGTGTTTACAATTCCTGAGAACTTGTTTATGCGTGTGAACATAACCCTGTAGGGATTATAGGGCTTCACTGGTTAGCTTACGTCTATAATTTATGTTAAGGGTTCTTGAAAAGCATTGACTTTTTTATGACCAGTATTCTGCCGATCGTGATGGTGACTTCTGGAGTCCTCTTCGAATACATGTGGCTGGAATCTCCATTGGCCGAAGTTCTCTGTACGTCAAAGTAAGTATGAAGTCATGACCCTATCCCCTTTTTTCTGAGCTGAAATTCCTAAGTAGATTTTTTTTTTCATAAGACCAACCTATTTTACCACTGAAATGGGTTTCTTTGAGAATTTGACACCCGTCCAGCATGTCTTGACGTCAAAATTGAAAACGAACCCCAAGGATTGGAATTATGGAACACATTTTCGGAAAATGAGCAGTTACATGTACTTGTAACAAGCAATAACTCGTCCACAACACCCTCAAAAGCTATCTTTTTTCATGTTGTAGAGGCTATGTTGTTATTATAGAGGTACAAGATAACATTGCTTCAATGTCTATGGATAAAGGCTCAACAGCCTTCAGGAAACCAACCAGTTCAATGAATTTGTGCAGAAATTACTGACTTTATACCTTATAGGTCTGTCTCATTAGCTACTCGCATAGGCAAAGTGTGACTCCTCTGTCTGGTTTTGCAAGTTTTGTTCATATCTTAAAGTTTTATAGCAAAAAAGAAATAAATCATCTAACTTAAATGACTGAGCTTTATTTGTTGTAAAAGTGCTGTCATTGTCTCCATTTCTGTGACATTTATTTAAGATGTTCAATTATACTGATAAAAACTGTAACCATGATATAGTGCGCATGTGCGGTTATGAGATACAGGGTAATATAACTGTCACGTGACTTAGTTAAACGGCAATTTCCGCTACTGGACAACGCTGTGATTGAAATCATGTCCATCTATCGTTCCTTTTACGAATATGATATAAAAAAATCATCCGGGCGAAACGGGGAAAAACCGGAAACGGATGTACATGCCGTGATATATGGTCATGCTCTACTGGAATTCTGGACAAATGAAAAGCCCCTCAGTGCGCCATCATGAAAATGAACATCATGTACACTTATATATACATGTAAGTATTCTTATTGCAGGTGTGGTTCAAACATTGCTAAATGGGATATTACAAATTATCGGCCGATAATTGGGCAGAGACTTGCAATCTGATCTTGATCTTCATTGTGCGTTGTGACTTATAATAATGGCCTGCAACATGCGAAATGAGACCTTCGGACGTTTGCGTGAAGTGTCGTCCCGGATTAGCCTGCGCAGTCCGCGCAGGCTAATCCGAGACGGCACTTTACGACTACATAAGATTTTTTCATACAGTAGACTTTCGTGAAACAGAAAATCGCACAAAAACGGAAAGTGTCGTCTCGGATTAGTCACAGACTGCACAAACTGATCTGGGACGACACACTTTTACGCATATGTTCGAAGGCCCCTTTTCGTGTGTTGCACGTCATACGAGTAATACTATACTAGTAAACGCTAATCTGATAAATAAATTGAATGAACATTTCAAGCCGGTAATGACGTTCGATTATCTCCGATTATAAAGTCACTTCATCATATAAAACTCTCAATATCGGACAATATAGATCCAAGATCAGACTGCACGTTCTGTGTAGTCTGATATTGGATCTACGCTGTCCGTAAAAGGGCCTCCAAAGTCGCTCTTTGTACTCAAAAGATATCTCTTGAAAAGCTAAGCGTTAAACATGCCGTTTGGTAATGAAGACAGACGACCCGAGATAAGTTCGCCTGTTATGTTTTGTTGATAACGAGCGCCTGATAATAATGACATTGAACCCTCGTCTGCTCTTTCTGATTATTTAGAAGTTGTTCTGAACGATCTTTTTCCAGATAAAACAAAACGGTAGTCTAGGTTTTTGAGTAAGTTTCTTAGCTCCATTGCAAACGGCTAAGAAGCAAAGTAGTGAGCTTTTAAAAACAGTAGATCTAGATCAGGCCTTAACATCGGATTTTTACTGTATCTGGTAAGATCAGCATCAGTTTAAGTTAAGATGAGGTGTCAGTCGAACCTTGAATTGACATTGCCGGAGATTTATCGTCATGAATTGACCAAAACTGCCTTCTATTTGCATTATTGTGTTTTTTTTTTTCCAAATTTACTTGACGTCTTTCTTTTTCCAAACTGTACATTATTAAACTTGTTTCGACGTTAAAAATTTCCAGTGCAAAAGAAGGATAATTCTGGTCATAGTTTAGCACTAGGTAGCGGATGGGTTAGGTCCAAGATACGAATGCAAGTTCTATGCTGCCTGTTCTTTATCTTATTCTAGGAGACCTTTGGCAGTGAAATGGCTAAACGTAAATTTTCATGTATTTAATTAACCCTTTACCATACAATCCCGACTTTTAACGACCCTGAAATGAAAGGCTTTTGAAAACATTGTGGAGAAAGGAAAAAATGCTGGTAACCAGCATTTTCTCCTTTTCCCACAATGTTTTCTACCCTATCAAAGACAAATTCCATGATTTGAGCCACATTTAAATTGTCGTCTGCAAATGCTTTGAATTTAGACAAGTCTACATTTTTGTCGTTTGATAACTAGTATTGAACTCTGTTTTTGCATTTCATTTTTTGACAGTATTTTATTTCTTTTTTTTTTGTCAGAAGTTTTGTGTGTTCTTAATATTTTGAACGAGACGAAAAACCGTTTTCCGAAAATTTTAAACTCTAAATTCAAGACTGTTTAAATTTACCATGTAACCAGGAGAAAAACAGAAATGGCGCTAACCCTATGGCAATAATCCCGTGATTTTCACTAAATTGAGCGAGGAGCCTTTAGAAAAATTGTGTGAAAGGAGAAATTGCTTGTGGCCGACATTCCCTCCTTTCTACACGAAGTTTTTTTTTTCCCATTGAAAGACAAAAGCTTTTCTTTTGAGCCGTACTTGGTTTTGTCGTCTACGAGTACTCTCAATGTGGACGGACGTAAAATTTTGCAGTCTAGCGAAGAGCTAAGAGAAAAAACGTTAAAAAATTGCCATCCTTGTATCACGAAACGATCTGCAACAGTTAACAATTTGTAAACGAAACGCCACTTGCAATTACAACCTAGCTCGTTGATTGGCTCATATTTCAGGGCGCAAGTCATCATGGGTAATATTATCTCAAGGCACGTGTGTTGTCACGGTGATAATGTAAATGCTCCTGTCATTCCGCTGGCGAATATTTACGGTTAATTTGATTTATTGCTCCATGCTTAAGTTTTACAATTTCCATGTAACACGACCAGTCTTTTCGCGAGTCATCTCAGCTAAGTTGCAAATTAAAAAGGAGATAATGATATTTTGAATTGTAATATTTCAGTTTGTTTCTATTTTTTTTTGTCATGCAATACAGTATGTCCATATAACAAAAGATTCTAGCTTTGCAGAAGATAAGTGCATGTATATTTGTTATGTTTTGTTGGATATGTTTCACTTATATTTTTAGATGGTTCTCAATATCCACACAGGCTTTTTACGAACTGCAAAATTTTCTTGCAAGTTAAAGAAATAAAGAGTCTTACCCATCTGCCTTCATTCAGAGTAACGGCTGGCCTAGGATAGCACGATATCTTCTCTTCGCTGTCTGTCGCTGGAATGCGAGTGGGTGGTTCTCGGCTGGCGCGAATGCCCAGATGTCAACAGGTTCTCTTCCATACCGGACCTTACCGAAATCTACCGAAGATTCCCGAATACTAGATCATCACAGAAATGATCTAACCCTCCATATGGTGTTCTGTAGCAGTGCATGTATTTACCCGATGTGTGAAGGGTGAACGGCACTGAGAGATCGCACCTGGTGTCTGTGTATCCTCGCAAACCATCCGTAGATGATTGCACGAAAGTGGTCACCTGTCATTGGGACCCTGCATATACATTCTGCACTATTAGAAGTATCACTGACAACGGTATGAGTAGAAGGTGAACTGTGTTGGCTGGACTAAGATGGACTTTTCTTCGTTACTGATGAGTCAAGGTACAGCCTACACTGCATGGATAGGCGTTCAAAGGTATGTCAAAGGCAAGGACATAGATTCAATGCAGCCATAGCGGAACATGAACTTCAGGAGGGGATTCCATAATAGTCTTCGCCTCTAAAGCAAAGTTTTCGTTCGTTCGTTTGTTCATTCCCATGGAGCCCTGATGTTCATGTGGAAAAGCAGTCTATGACATGGAGATAATATTGTACGATGTATCGGTGCATGAAACTCAAGGAGAGTTTGGTTAGGTGCACTGGCCGCCGAGATATAACTGCGTTAAACATCAAACAAGCAAAACAGTTTCATCGAGAGTATGCGAAATGAGTTGCTGGTTCCAATTCAGTCAGTCAAGTCTAACAAAGAAGTATCCAGCCTGCTGCACAGAACTGGTCCAGTCTATTTATGAACTGGAACCTGTTGTAATGACTATTATTAATCCTCGAATAGATACTGGCCATCTAGGAATCGAACAGAGGATCTTTTCTGTTTCAATCTTTGCCCATTACCGAATGAGCTACAACTCCGTGCCAAAGGGTTTCTAACTCAGATGGTTAGCTCACAGAAAGAATCTGTCACAATTACGCTCTCAGGCATTAAACAAGCGAGTGCGCTGCGCGTTTGGGATTTTATTTCTTGTTTAAAAGTGTATTAAATTAAGCGGAGAACATAAAAAGTTGCGAGAAAGGGCACGACGGGTTAACCCTTATTCTGCTAAATAGATAAAACGAAACTTTTAAGCCGACAGTAAAAACCCAATTATTACCATTTCGTAGATATTTTAGGGGAAAGATATCTCCTTATCGGATAGTGTAGATCCAAGATCAGACTGCACGTTCTGTGCAGTCTGATCTTGATCTATACTGCCCGAAAAAGGTCTCCGAGTCGCGCTTAGCAGCCTAAGGGTTAATATTTGACAAGGGCAATGTGAAGATTAATTTGATGTTTCAATATTTGGAGAGATGAGATCGTCTGTAATGAATTCTGTCTTGCGTCAAGTCTTAACCCTTTCCCAAACAAGCCCTGGTTTTCACGTGTCTACATTACAAGTCTTTGAAAACACTGTGGGAAAAGGAGAAATTGCTCGTAACGAGCAATTTCTCCTTTTCCCACAGTGTTTTCTACCCTTTTTAAGAACTTTCTGCCATTTTCATCAAATTTAAAATTGTCGTCTGCAAACTCTTTCAATTTGGACCAGTTCAAAATTTGTCGTTTGGGAAAGGGTTAATTGGATTATAATGCGTTTCTTTGAATCTTTCAGCGTCAAACATACGAGCGGCGCATTGTACCAAGCAAGTCAGCACATAATTATGGATCCAAAGAAATCCATTTTGCCTTACACCCGACCGGATCATGAAGTAGAAAAGGCCTTTGACATGCAAATAAGCTAAAAATGGCAAAACGCGGATTGCGCGTGCTGACATGGGTCGATGCATTTTGCGGATGCATTGGTCCCCCTTTTCAGAGAGCATGACTCACGTTATTATTAACTCGAGATCTCTCGACGGTTGAAAATGCAATGCACTGAACACAAGAAAGTAATTTTTGAGGTGGGGTGCGAAACATCCCAGCTCAGATTTACCTTGTGGGAAATTGAACCTGAAAATCTGATTCTGGGGTACCTAACATCACAAATCATTACCTGGAAAAATAGTACTATTAAGAAGGCATTTTAATTCACTTTGGAATCAAGGCATGACTGAAACGTTAACAATAGGGGAACTTACACGACTTCGTCGATAAATATGTAAACAAACACACCATCATCAAAACACAATTTAAAAAAAAAAAAGGTGTTAGAACAGACTACCATAAGGCATGCGTTGGTATACGCATTTATGTATCAGTTCCACTAAATAGCGCCAAGGAGCCTCAAGAAGTGCCATGGAAAGTTTAGAAGCATCATGAGAACTCTTGTGGTAATTCTTTTTTTTAATAGGATTGCTTTATTTGTCTAGATATTGCTTAATAATACTTCTCACGTTGTTTCATTTTGACATTCTATTGAATCCCCCTCCCTTCACACACAAAAAAAGAGAAATTTGTTAGTTTGCTCTGAGATTTATAGGAGAGATACCTCTCAGCTCTTTAAATGTCTGCTTGCTTTTAACAGTTAGATTTCAATTTGAGCAGGATTAAACGCACCCCACCTCAGCAGCGCTTTCACCGCTTTGATTTTCCACGGTAAAGTTTTTCATCTGAAGGCTTGATTAAACAAATCTCATTAATATCAGACCTCCAGATAAGAGGGAGTGAAAGTATTCTAACTCAATTATTTCTCTCTCTTGAAAACCCTATGTTGTGGGTACTCATTAGAATCGTCTCGATGAGACGATTGAAATGAGTACCCATAAGATAGGGTTTAGTGGAGAGTTATTAATATTTGCAATTTTGAAATCAAAATCACTCCCTCTATCTGGAGCCCTGAAAGTCATTTGCTGAAAATATGCTTTGGGAAGCTATGGGTGTATTATCCCGTTCACCTCCTTTGGCAACAAAAATAGATTTAACGAACAGCGCAGATCCAAGATCAGACTGCAAAGAAACGTACAAAAGCTGCTAAAATTATCCTCTTCTCCTAAGAGATTAGAGAGAAAATTTCAACCATTGGGTACGTTTGCCATTAACACTTAAGCTGCTGAATAAATAAAACGCAAAATTCTACTGAATACTAAAAGCCCAAACATTGCGGTTTCAAAGTTGATTTCACCGGAAAGAAAATACCGTATCGGACAGTGTAGATCAAAGATCAGACTGCACGTTCTGTGCAGTCTGATCTTGATCTACACCGTCCGCAAAAGGTCAGTGGGTCGCGATTAGCAGCTTAAGGGTTAAGGTGGTAACATATGAGCAGTGCTCCGGCCAAAAGGGGTTTCATGTATCTCCGTGGTGCATTATACCGAACTAGTCATCATAATTATTCTAACTATGGAACTACGGATCCATGGATGAAATGAAATTTTTCTTACAACCGACTGAATCATGAGATAGATTGGTCCTTCGACGTGTAGAGATTGGGCGATAGGAAAATGTCTCGACCCCCAGATCAGCCTGCGCGGACTGCGCAGGCTAACCTTGGTCGATGTTTTTAACAGATGCATTAAACTCTCTTTTCACAGAGCATGGGTCCAGTATCATTTTTATCAGTTTCCATTTGTTTAAATATGCATCTAATCAGTAGATCTAATAGATGAAGAAATAAAAAAGCTTTTACTTAACTGTCCAGAGTTTTAACGACCCAGAGAAAAAAGGCTTTGGAAAACATCGCGGGAAAAGGAGAAATTGCTGGTAACCAGCAATTTCTCCTTTTCCCACAATGTTTTCCACGCTGTCAAGGACAAATCCCATTATTTAAGTTTAGCCCTTACCACACAATCCCGAGTTTTAACGACCCTGAGAAAGAAGCCCTTTGAAAACATTTCAGAAAAAGGAGAAAATGCTGGTAACCAGCATTTTTCTCCTTTTCCCACAACATTTTCTAACCTATTAAAGACTGAAATCATCATTTAAGAAACATTTAATTTGTCGTCTGCAAATGCTTTGAATTTGGTCCAGTCCAAAAATTTGTCGTTTGGTAAAGAGTTATATGATGTAATAATACACGTTTCGAATAATCGTGATAACGGGGTGGATAAAAGTCAAACACAAAGCTGCATTGTTTAGCTTCTTATGAATTACCAATTACAGAAAATCACGATTCTAATTATTGTGATCGAATTTCAAAGTCGAATCTGTAGAAAAATGATAGTTTTGTCGAAACATTTCTTTTCAGAGATAAAAGTTCAAAGAGATGGGAATAGATTCTTGGTAGCAAATCGCGTTTATATTTTTTTGTGGATATAATGTTTAACTTTGACAGAAAGTCCTGTAGACCACTTACACCCATTACCAAAAATATGCCTAGAATAATGATCCTGGTGCAGAAAGCTTTTGAAAACATCGTGGGAAAAGGAGAAAATGCTGATGACCAGCATTTTCTCCTTTTCCCGCAATGTTTTTTTTTTTAACCTTTTCAAGACGAATATCAAAAATTGAGTCATATATTATAATTTGCAGTCTGCAAATGACTTTGGTTTGAATGAGTTATAAAATTTTGTCGCTTGGTTAAGAATTAAAGAAAAAAAAAATATCTGTGTATATCAAAGGATGCTTGATGCATTTGCCAAAAGTATCGACCCAAGTCAGCCTGCGCAGTCCGCGCAGGCTGACTTGTGCCAAAGTTTTTTTTTCTCTTGGTCAATTATCTGCATGTCAAAGGACCAGCGTACCGTATGATTCAGTCGGTTGTTATAGGAGTACAAAACGGATTTTCAGGATCTAAAATACTGTAATGAATTGCTTGGTATCATGCATCACGAAGATGCATCAAGCCCCCTTTTTACAGAGCATGGTTCTATTATGAGTTAAGAATTGAAAGGGCGGAGCCCCGTAGCTCAGTCGGTAGCGTACAAGACTTGAGAACAGGAGGTCGCTGGTTCGATCCCCGGCTCGGCCAATTTCTTTCCGAGGATTGATGATAGTCATTGCGACAGGATTCATTCCTCTCTCACCGGACCATTGTTCCGACGATGGTTATGTGGGAAAGCAACCAGTGGCTTGGAAAGAATGTTGTGCGGAGTACTGGTAACGGAGACTCCAGGAAAGCATGGATAGGTGCACTGGCCGCCGCGATATAACTGAAATAATGTTGAAAACGGCGTTAAAAAAAAGGAAGGAAGGAAGGTAAGAATTGAAAGCATGAAAACAGTTGAAACAATTGTTGTATAGGAAAGATTTGTTGTTATAAGCTTTTGCACGCAACGCTTATCGATCTTCTTAAATTTATTGTCTACACCGTTTTCAACAATATTATAGTTTTATCTCCCGGCGGACACAACGTATTTGCTCCATGCATCCTTGGTGTCCAGAGACCGTATTCACCATCTAGTATGAACTGAATTCTTAGATTAATTCTGAACAATTTTCTTAACACTTAAGCGGCTGAATAAATGAAACGAAAATTTCTGTTCAATACTAAAAAGTCCAAACGATGCGGTTTCAAAGTTGACTTCACCGGAAAGAAAATACCGTATCGGACAGTGTAGATCAAAGATCAGACTGCACGTTCTGTGCAGTCTGATCTTTATCTACACTGTCCGCAAAAGGTCAGTGGGTTGCGATTAGCAGCTTAAGGGTTATTTCATTGTAGCGGAATTTCTTGATTGGCTAAACCATAAAACTCAATTTAGTATCAATGCTTGCATCTCCATCCTACCATCCTACTTCAATGTATTGATATACTCGAATGAGTTTATAGTAGATCTAATTTGTGATTGGTACAAAGTGTGCACATGTTTATTCTGCGGGCCCCTGCAAGCTTATTTGCGGGTATGTCTGTGACACCAAATAATTTTTAGAAGCAACTGCTTCTTTTTCAACGATAATTTGGATTTACATCTACTTTTGAAAAAAAGACATATTAAAAATACGAACCATGCTCTTGAAAAGGGGGCTTAATGCATCTGCATCGGCCCAGGTCGATCTATCTTTGTGCTTTCCTGGACTTTCATGCAATACTACGCACAATATTCTTTCCAAGCCACTGGCCGCTTTACTACATAACCATCGTCTAAACAATGGTCAGCGGTGAGAGAGGAATGAATCTTGTCGCAATGACTATCATCGATCATCGGAAAGAAATTGGCCGAGCTGGGAAACGAACCAGCGACCTCCTATCGAACGCTTTTGAAAACATTGTGAAATAAGGAGAAAATGCTGGTAATCAGCTTTTTCTCCTTTTCCCAGAATGTTTTCTACCATTTCAAACAAAAATGCAATTATTTGATCCATGATTAATCTGCTATTTGTAAATACCTTCAATACGAACCTATATAAAATTTTGTCGTTTGGTAAAAAGTTAGTCATGTCTTCTTAGAGTGTAATCAAATTCGTCTGCTGCTGATTTGTTGCTGGAGTAAATGAGTTAAACACGAATGTAACTCAATCTATCTTCCTTGCTCACATTCACCCCTCGTTTACCCAAGTGGCAGTTGATTAGTAAGTGTGGAAATATTAAAGGAATTCATAGCGCCATGCTTTGTTTACTTAGTCTCGGAGAATAACTGCCGTCTTCCAGAGAAAACAGACGTCTTGTGGCGAGATTGACGCTACCCAGACACGAATACGAGACTTATCATCATACTTATCTACGTATAATAACTAATTTGACACATTTCTGTTTTTATGTGTACATGCATTGTCAATACTTGTTAAATTGAGGTGGGTTTTTTTTGCACGAAAAGTTTACAAGACTTTAAGTAGTTATCTTTTGGTTAAAAAAAAAGAAATGTGCACAAATAGGCATTTTACTTGATGTTGGTTATTGTCTATTTGGAGCGATGGTTTTTTTTAAACCCTTATCCTGCCAAAATTCAATTTGTTGACGGTTACACGAATAAATTCCATTAAGTTTATTGGAATTGGGCTGTATTTATATGGCCAAAACTTCTGATAAATCAGCGGATTGTAGAGCAAGATCAGATTGCACGTATGTGCAGGGTGATCTTCATTTACACTCTCCGCAAAAGACTAACGGCAGGATAAGGGTTAAAATAATCCTCTGAGAAAAAATACGTATCCACGAGGGCAAGGGTGAACTCTTTCTAGTGATAAATGCAAACATTATTCCCCGTCATTCATGTAAATAATCGGTTTGTTCCCCTTGTGAAAATTATGGTCGTCAGAAAAAAAACAACAACGTTCCCCATTAAAGAGACGGTGCTTACGTAATCAAAATGCCATATCACAAGGTAAATGACCGAAAAATGTATCAAACAAAATCATGGTATTTTGAAACCGATAGCCTATCAGCTTAACTTTTTCAGTGCTAATTACATAATTTCGACATCTATCCACGGCTGATTATACAACCCACTGATATTAAAAAAAAATTAACTGCTTGACGTAACAATCGGATATTATAGATCCAAGATCAGACTGCACTTTCTGTGCAGTCTGATCTTGATCTATGCTGTCTCCTTCAGCCCCTATTTTCGCCTATGGTTGATTGGAAAAGTTACAGGAACGTTTTTATTCTTAAGGAAAGGGTAAAAAACGCGGGTCTCGTTTGATGCGTTATTTGATTGACAACAGAATCTTGTAAATTACCCTGTATGTAAGGTGTTCGGATTCCTTTAGCTGTTATCGAGTGTCATTAAAAAAAAAGATTTATAAATGAATTATATAATTACATGTCGTGATGTCTTTTTATATCTTTTAAACGATAACAGTTTGTGAGAAACGAGGATTTCACAAGAACGGTAACCCTTTTAAATGATTAACGACTTATCATTGCTTATTTCACAGTCGTTGAAAAAATGTTTGATGTACAAAAGAAAAAAGAAAATGCGGTAATATGAGGAAAAAGATAAAACGCGAAAACTGATATCGTTGCTAATAGGTTTGAGTGGCTCGGCCCCTAAAGTTTGTTATGATTTTCAACAAATTAATTAGTGGAACGAGGAGTTACTCATATTGTAGTAATTTACGGATAAATTGTCTGTCAGCTCTGTTGATTTTCAGCCACTGAAGCATGCTGACAGATTATAAACTATAGCACGTGCGTTCGAGAACTCGCGAGTCGTTTGTTGGCTGACTGCTGATTTCACCTTTCCTGAACCTCCTATATTTTTTCTCTGAAGAGTTTTTTTCCCCTCCTTTCTGAAGTGCGCAATTCTTGTGGTTAACCCTTTACCACGAAATCCCGAGTTTTCATGACCTTTATGAAGAAGCCTTTTGAAAACACTGTTGGGAAAAAGGAGAAAATGCTGATAACCAGCATTTTCTCCTTTTCCCTACTATGTTTTCTTCCCTTTCAAAGACAATTTCTTCAATTCGATCCACGTCTAATTTGTCGTCTGCAAATGCTTAGGAGTTGGACCAAGTCCACAATTTTGTGGCACGGTAACGGATTAAATGTGCATATTCTTTGCGTATGTTGGTTTACTTCTATCATTCTTAATTATGGTTGAAGGAAAGATCCACAGTGGAAACAGGTCATACAAACTGTCTAACACGCTTTAACCTTTGGGCTGCTAAGCGCGACTCGCTGACCTCTTGCAGACAGTGTAGATCAAGATCAGACTGCACAGAACGTGCAGTCTGATCTTGGATCTACACTGTCCTAAAAGGAGATATTTTTCTCCAGAGAATGAGTTTGAAATAATATTATTCGGGTTTTTACCATCGACTTGAAAGTTTTATTTAACGTATTTAGCACGATGAGAGTTAGCTTGAGCCCGGTGCCTTAGTCGGTAACGTGTATGACTTGAGACTATTGGGTCACTGGTTCGAATTCCATGCTTGGGAATTCTTTTCAAATATTTCATGATTTCAACATCAATTCAGTCATATCATGGCGAAAGCCCGCTTCAGTACTAAGCTGGGACTCTGAAGTGTCTTGCCCAAGGGCAGAACCACGAAAATCCGATGGAGTCCAGCGAGACTCGAACCCGGGACCTCCAGGTTACGAGTCCTACACTTTACCAGTGAACCACGTAGGACAGCCGCTGATCATTGTCTCGTTGTTGTTAGATGGTTATGTGTTGTGAAGCAACCGGTAGTTTGGAAAGAATATTGTGCGAAGCACTGGTAAAAGAAACTCACGGAATGTGCAGATAAAGTAGCGTTAACCGTTTATCAGACGACAAAATTTTGGCCTTGTACAAATTGAAAGCATTTGCAGACGACAATTTCAATTTGGGTAAAATGGTGCAATTTTTCTTTGATAGGGTAGAAAACATTGTTGGAAAAGGAGAAAATGCTGGTCACCAGCATTTTCTCCTTTTCCCACAATGTTTTCAAGTCTTCTTTCCTAGGGTCGTTAAAAGGCGGCATTGTGTGGTAAAGGGTTAAACGCCATACAAACAAAACTAACTTGCAATATGTATAGTATAGTCTAGTTCTACATTGTTAACAGTCAGGAGTACAGTAGACAATGGACGAAGGAAACCTGTTCAGTGCTTTATCAAACGACAAAATTTTTGACTTGTCTAAATCCCAAAGCTGTTGCAGATGAAAATCAAATGATGGAACTTCTCGTTTAAAAAAAAGAAAACATTGTGGGAAAAGGAGAAAATGCTGTTCACGCTAGGCTGCGAACTAAATGTAGTTCACTTCATCAACACCTTTATTTCAGAAACATAATCGATTCTCCTCTTTTTACTTGTGGCGAAATTGAATAAAATCAGCATTATTTCTTTGATTGCAGATACTGTCGTGAATTTAGAAACAGCTTACTTCAAAGCGTATCAGAAATTTCCACTGTAAGCCTGCACACACTTCTTTTTGGAGACGAGACTCTCAGTCTTGCCGATAATGAAAAGATATTTTCAGCGGTTCACTCATACATTGTTGACACTAACCGTTTTAGAAGTTAAATCACCTTTTGATTCTCTATTCCCGCTTTTAAAATCACAAGCAACGTTTTAATACAAAGTTTTCTGTTTAAAATTCTGTTTTACCTGAACATTAGTATGTTGGTGGCACTCCACGTCTCTCTCTCTCTCTCTCTCTCTCTCACACACACACACACAGTTGACGATATTTTGTTGCAGTTTTTTATATTGTTAAACGTCTGACATTGACGTGACTCACAGGAGAGGAACTTTATAAGCTAGCAGCTTTCGTTCCAATCCTTTTCACGCAACTTTAATTTTCAAAATATTACCATGTATGTAAATATTATACTGAATAAAATATGTTTAAACTAAACTAAAATGCTGGTTACCAGCATTTTCTCCTTTTCTCGCAATGTTTTTCTAAAACATTCTTCCTAAAGGTCGTAAAAAGCAAGGGATTGTTTGGTAAAGGTTTTAAGGGGAAAGTTCTTGAAGTAAACGGAGAAGAGAGAGATGAATTTACGTAATGACAAGCTGACTGTTTGTTTAGATTGAGACAAAAAATGAAATGTTAGAGGGAAACTGTGTTTAACAGTGTCGATGACAATTTATGTTACAGTATCAGAGCCTGGCTTATTTCACCCTGAAAACTGGAGAAAAAAAATGCAGCATACAGCTTTGAAAACCCATTCTTGTTGAAAAGTAATAACTTTAATTTTTTACCAAACCACAAATTCTCGGACTTTATGTATGGTGGCATATTTCTACCGCGAGATACGAGACACGAGATAGCTATCGTGATAATTTTAGAAAACTTTCACGATAATTCGAAATTTCCTGGAAATTTTATCTAGGTAGTTATGGTGGCATATTTCTGCCACGAGATACGAGATAACTATTGCGATAATTTAAAGAAAACTATCGCAATGAAATGAACTTTATGGTGGCATATTTCTGCCACGAGATACGAGATAGCTATCATGATAATTTTAGAGAACCATCGCGATAAAACAAACTTTATTGGAAATATTATCTAGATAACAAAAAGTTTCACGATAAAAATATCGCGATATTTCTAACTGTTATAACGATTTTTTTTCATTGCGATAGTTTTCTTTAAATTATCGCAATAGTTATCTCGTATCTCTTGGCAGAACTATGCCACCATAGGACTTGTCTAAATTGAAAGCATTTACAGACGAAAACTACCTAGGGCTCAAATGATGAGACGTGTCTTTGAAAGGGTAGAAAAATTGTAGAAAAAAGGATAAAATGCTGGTTTCAAGCTTTTTGTCCGCAATGTTTTCAGAAGCCTGCTGTCAGATTCATTAAAACTTGAGATTGTTTGCTAAAGGGTGAAGCGCCAAAAATGTCAATGTTAAAAGACGTCCAAGTAGTGCCAGAGAAGAAAACATTTTGATAAGAGCCATGCTCTGGCAAAAGGGGCTTAATGCATCTCTGTGATAAATGATACAAAAAAAAAAAAAACGCATTACATGGTCATGAATCCAAAAAGTCCATTTTGTCTAACAACCAACTGAATCGTGAGGTAAACTGGTCCTTGGACTTGCAGGAAAGTGACTAAAAGCAAAAAGTTTCTGCCCAGGTCAGCCTGCGCTGACCTGGGTAGAGACTTTTTGCAGATGCGTTAAGCCCCCTTTTCACAGAGCATGGCTCATATATTCTAGCAAAAGGAAATTTTTCTTTTGTCAGATTAATGGGAATCAACCATCATCGAATGCAGATACATCGATATGTCCTGTATCTATGGGCGAAATAAGTAGCGAAAAGCACAATCTGCTCTTGGGATGATGTTGTTTGGTAAAAATAAAAAAGAATAAGTTCTTTTTTTCGACATAGCTTTATAAACTGGCTTTTTGCCTGCTCTTGACCAGGTATTAGTCTCGAATGAATGAAAAGTCACTCACGATCGTTTAAATATATGGACACGTTTATTCCGCGGGCCTCTGCGGGCCTGTTTGCATGCCGATTTATAACTAAATTATTCAAGGCTTGCTATCATTAATTACTACCTCGTGGCCCTTATTCAGTGACTGTATACATTTCATTTCGTTTATTGGCATAATCGACATAGCACATGTCTTTGGTCATTTACAATCAACGAGTGGTTTAGTATCAGTTTTAGCAGCAACTGCTCTTTTTCCGACGATGATTTGGATTAGCATCTAATCTTGAAAAAAAAAAAAAACATTTATATATATATATGCCACTGAATTTTTTACTTTACAACAAAAACAATGAGGAAACTGGTGATCTGCAAAAGCGTTTAAGTGTTCATATTGCGGTAACTCTTTAAGGGACATAATTTTTAAAAGTAAGATCATATGGCCGAAACTGTTAAGCCTTAATTTGGAGGGAGGGGGTTCTAGGAAAAAATGCCGCGGTGGGACTCGAACCCACAACTTTCAAACTATAGTCGGCACCTCTACCAACTGACTAATCCGGCCAAATAATATTACTGCTATGTTAACAATGTATTTATCTCTTGCAAGGTAATAATGGCTATATCGTTAAATTAATGAATTGGAAAATTTTACAGTGAAAATACAAAGAAAAAAAAAACCATCGGTAATTCCTCATGTTTTCCACACGTATTTCTAACAATGCCTTAATATCAAATCCATCTTTGCACGCGGAGGAAAATTCGTAGTCTTTGTTAAGATTTTCTTGAAATACTTGCAAAACGAAATCTGGTTTAATGCGGCTCAAATCTGCATGTCTTTCTTTTTTTTTAAAGATCTTTCTTGTTTTATTTGCAAAAGAACTGAAGTCCGCAAAAGGGTTTTATTATGAAAAGCACTTGATGCCCCCATAATTCCAAGAAATAAAAGTTGGCTGCGCTCACAAGGTTAACTCTTTACCAGACAACAAAATTTTAGGCTCGTCCAAAATTGAGAGCATTTGCAAACGACAAAGTAAAATGCAATTCAAATAATGAAATTTGTCTTTGGAAGGTGCATAAAACATTGTGGGAAAAAGAGAAAAATGCTGATTACCAGCATTTTCTCCTTTTCCCAAAATGTTTTCAAAAACCGTCTTACTCAAGGTTGTAAACACACCAGATTGTTTGGTAAAGGGTTAAAAGAGAGATTTCCACTTTGAAGAAACAAAAGGAAATGATGATTATAAACATGCAATATGGGAAATTAACAATAAATGTAAGATTACATGGAATATCCCGGAATTTATCATTCTTAACAAAGCAGGATTTTACTATATGGGATCTATAACCCGGTATGCTCATACGCAGCGACAGCTTTTCTGCAAGACGCTACCGGGCCTTTTTGCTCAGTCGGTGTACGGCTCAAAACCCGGAAGCAGGAAAGCGACAAGCTGTTTCCGAAGAATGTTGTGCGAAGTGCTGGTTAAAAAACCTCCATTATGACCGGATTGAAATAATCTTGACATAGGAATTAAACAGCAAAAAAATAAACTGTGCAACAAGTAAGAGATATAACACGATATTTTAGCTATAATATAAAAGTAACTGACCAATGAAATAAATAACAATACAATCATCCGTGACGAGAGACACATCTGGTACAAAATCTGATTGGTCAGCCCATTCACATGATCATGTCTTGGTATTCGACCCTTTGAATGATCCCATTTCTTTTCAAATCAAATCTGGAGCATTAAGAATATTTACCATTTACCAAAAGATAAAATATAAAAGGGAGCAAGCAGCGGCCTTTGAAAGCCTTAGAAATAAAAACCCACGCCAGTTTTGGGAGTTTTTCAGAAGGAAGAAGAAACGCGTTGCGTCGGATCTGTCTGTTAAGGATTTTGAAAAGTATTTTTCAAGCCTTTTAAAAGAAGTTAAAACGGTTACTCTAGATAACATAGAGTCAATTATTGCGAGTGATACTTTCAATATAAATGATGAAACATATGAGCAACTTAATGTGCCTATTACATATGCAGAAGTGCAGACAGCAATAAAACGACTTAATCGTAACAAAGCTGCATGCCCGGTAGATAATTTATTAAATGAATACTTTATAGAATCATGTGATATATTATGCAGTCATTTAACGACTTTATTTAATAAAGTATTTAATTCCGGCAATTTTCCTGAGTGTTGGGCAAAAGGCTACATTATTCCTTTACACAAGAAAGATAACCCCAATGAAGCGGCAAATTATCGAGGTATTACACTGCTCAGCAATTTAGGTAAATTATTTGCAAGCGTACTAGACGCCAGAATAGAGCAATGGTATAATGAATATAATATATTATCTGACGCTCAGTTTGGATTTCGGAAGAAAAGGAGCACAGTAGATGCTTTGTTTGCTTTAAAAAACCTAATCGAACATGTCTTGTATTCCAAGGGTCGTTTGTATTGTGCCTTTATTGATCTAAAGAAGGCCTTTGACTCTGTCTACAGAAATGCGCTCTGGTTCAAGCTTTTTAATATGGGTTTCGACGGGAAAATACTCAATATTTTCAAATCTATGTATTCTTGTGTTAAATCATGTGTAAAATATAACAATACTGAATCAGACTTTTTTGATATAGGTGTTGGGTTGTTTCAGGGACGAAATAACTCCCCAGCTATATTTGCATTATTTCTAGAAGATCTAGAGCTATTTTTACAAGAAACAGATACCTGTGGTTTGAAACTGTCCGATATTTGTATTATATTACTTCTCTTTGCTGATGACATGGTAGTTTTGGGCAACTCCCCGACCGATTTACAACAAAGTCTAAATAGACTCAATCAGTATTGTACAAAATGGGGTCTAGAGGTGAATACGTCTAAAAGTAAAGTAGTTGTCTTTAGGTCCCGCGGAAACTTACGTAATAACGAAAAGTGGATTTATGGTAATGACTACCTAGAAGTTGTGGATAATTTTAACTATTTAGGGGTGTGTTTTAATTATACGGGATCTTTTAATTTAAATGTTCAGAATATAAAGGGAAAATCCTTGAAAGCTATGCATTTATTATATAACAATGTCAAAATACACCACACTAAACCCGATATATCGATGCGATTGTTTGACACATTTGTTGGATCAATCATAAATTATGCTTGTCCAATTTGGGGCTTCACCAAGTCAAAAGACCTAGAACAAATTCATCTTAAGTACTGCAAGTGGATTTTAGGGGTAAAAAGTAGAACGTGCAATGCGGCAGTTTATGGAGAATTAGGTCGATATCCAATATACATTTCACGATATGTTCAAATTATAAAATATTGGTTGAAATTATTGGATACTGACAATATTATTTTACAAAGAGTTTATGAAGACGCTAAACAAAGATTACATCGTGGTTTTAAAGGATGGTTACACAATGTTCAACATTTATTATACATGTACGGTTTTGCAAATACATTCGATAATCCGCAAAATTTAAACGTCGAAATGTTTCTCCATCAGTTTAAACAGAGGTTAATTGACTGCTTCCAGCAGAAGTGGAATGCTGATTTATCTAAAAATGAAGTTTTAAAACCAGTTTATGTGTATCTGAAACAACACTTTTCGTACGAACCATATTTAAATTTGGTTGACTCGTATAAAGCAAGAGTATGTCTTACCAAATTAAGAGTAAGCGCGCATAATTTGAATATTGAGTGCTTAAGATACGGAAGGGATCGTAAACCGCGTGCTGAAAGATTATGTCATTTATGCAACAATGGCGACATTGAGGATGAATTTCATTTTGTTTTAAAGTGCATCAAATTTCAAAATTTAAGGCAACAATTTATTAAGAAATATTATTATAAAAAACCCAGTATGTTCAAATTCGTATCTCTCTTGAAAACAAATAATAGGAAAGAAACTATAAATCTAGGTAAATTCTTGTTACAGGCATTCGAGAGAGAGAGAGAGAGAGAGTACTTGTAACTTGTTATATATGTATTAATAAATATATTGGACATAGAAGAGAGAGAGACAGAGAGAGAGAGAGAGAGAGAGAGAGAGAGAGAGAAAATAGAGACAGAGAGAGCGGTACTTGCATTTTGTTATATACATATTAACCCTTAACCAAAAAAGCTCGTGTTTTCAACCACCCTGAAATCGGAGACTTTGTAAACATGGTGGAAAAAAGGAAAAATGCCGGTAACCGGCGTTTCCTACTTTTTCCACCGTGTTTTCTACCTTTTTTAAAGATATAACCCATCATTAAAGTCTTACTTTATTTGTCGTCTGCAAAAATGTTCAATTTGGAGCGGTCTAAAATTATGTCCCTTGGCAAAGAGTTAAATATAAATAAATTTGTCCGAGAGACAGAGTACTTTGAATATCTTATATTCGTAAATTGATCAAATATACAATCATGATGTAATTTTGAGAGCGAAAGGGCGGTGATAGAAAATGTGAGAGTGAGAGAGAGAGAGAGAATTGTATCACGTGGGACATTTTGAAAATTATTTTGATTGTAACCGACTATGTACAGGATGTATAAGTCAATAAAGTCATTCATTCATTCATTCATGTATATCCGAACCGATCTTCACTAATGAGTGGTCCTTGATAATACGTGATATCACTTAGATTTGACTTATCAATCAGATGTTTTATTTTGTTTACTAATACATGACCATACTCGTATGTCTTCAAAATAATTTTGCGTAGATCTAGATCCAGTCAGATTTCGGTAAAACTGGGATTTTTGTGTACAATTGTGTCACGGTTGCCATTGAAATTGCAATTTTGTATTAATCTGAACACGTCAACCTATTTTTTTTTTTTTTTTTTTTTTGGTTAAATTTGAATAGGCGATTCATCAAGGATTCTATATAGAAAATGGACAAAATCCATGGAAAGATATTTTTGATAACTCAGTTTTACTTGCAGAACACTTAATTTTTTCGGCCTTTTGTGAATACAAAACTACGATAAAATGACCCTCTTAACAAAAAATGTAAAGTGAAAATAATATTTTCTGAATATAAGATAAAGATATACAAATATTTAGCTCTGATTTTATATAAATTATTAAACTAAATCTGTCTGATAATGTTATTATCATTTTCAAGCAAGTCACAATTTATAAAATGGGGGGGGGGGGTACTGTTTCCGTGGAAACAGTCATTTAACAAAATAAAACGGATGCGCCAACATATCATTTTATTTTCATTTTTTAATTCAGCATAATTTTACCTAATAAATGTGAAACAAAAAAAATTTCTATGGAAGAATTAAAACTATAAAAAACTTCCTTAAACACAAAAAAGATTACCGGTATGACCGAAAGAAAAAAGGTCGGTTTTCAATACTTTCAGTACTTTGATAATATTTTTACTGTTCGATGAGTAGTAGCTTACTGCGTAAAATACAGTCAGATCACTTGTTTATTACCGTGTCATTGTCTGGGGTCACTCGGTACAGTTCTATAACAGTTTCACGACATGCCTATATCTGATACAATAATGAACCTTTTATGGTCGGTGACTCTTTTCGCTTGTGTCTAGATACGTTCAGTTTTTAGGGTCACTGCTTCACATGGACACGATTGTCCATATTAAAAATGTGGTTCCTGTTCTAAGTATTAAAATACTTTGGTAGTTCAAACTTTCAAGTAAGCAGTAATTCCAATTCACCTGACTCGTTGTTTGGCTACTATTCGTGCATAGTTTAACCTTAACCCTGCCAAATAACTAAAATGAAACTTTCAAGTCGAAAGTAAAAACCAAAGTATTGCTATTCAAAGTTAGTTTTTTTTTTTAAAACTATCTCCCTATCGGACAGTGTAGATTAACGTTCTGTGCAGTCTGATCTTGATCTACACTGTCCGTAAAAGATTCCTAGCTCTTAGCAGTTAAAGGATTAAAAATTAACCGTTAGACTGTCTAATTAATAAAACAAATGAACATAACAACATTTAGTCAGAAAGAAAGACAGATCTGTTACTGTTCCAAACCTTTCGCTGTCGACATATCTGAAAAACAGTATCGGACAGTGTAGGTAGGAAAGGATCAGCCTTCACGTTCTGTGCACGTTATGCATTAATGACGATATAATACACTTCCTGTTTCATGTCCATATTTAGAAATTACGCCAGGAAGAACGAGTCCGGACGAACAAGCCTGGGCGAACAAGCCAAGGGGCGACAAAGCTCGTTCCAATGCGCACTAGGTTGTGCAAAGAAAACTACCTAAAATTTCATTAAGGCCGTTTTAGTTGTTGATCAGTACGGTGCACCAATCAATGCCTCCCTCCACCCCCCCCCCCCCCCCCCCGTTTCGTTTTGCCAGTATACTACTTTCTACGGGCTATTTTCCTGAAAACTACTTAATAGTGTGCAATGCAACCTTCATCGATTATCCGAAAAATTTCGGTCGAATAGTAGATTCAAACTCGCATTGACTTGACTTCTAGCCCTGTACGTTGTCACTGGACCACCTTAGCTCGGCCCGCTGCAGGGAAAAGCATGAAATTTATGATAAGATTCATGATTTACAATAACAACAAACAACGCCACCACCACCGCCACAACCACCACTGCCACTGTCACCACCCACAACAACAACAACTGTTTTTCTTCAGCAACTAAACAATGAAACTAAAAAGTAGTTCCTTAGATGCCGCAACAGGTTTTACGTTACATATTCTTGGCTGTAATCTGCTTTGTACTTCCGGTTGAACACCAAGACAATAACAGACTAGAATGAAGCAAACAAAGAAGGGGTGTGGGACTTGTCTTTAGTTCCTATTCTGTACAGTCACAAAAAAGCATAGTGTAGACAAAGACCAGACTGTATGTGCAGTCTGATCTTTGTCTACAATCTCCGCAAAAGTTCTTCCTTAGCCAACGATGTCTCTTATGTCATTAATGAAACGTGTAAAAAAGGATCCATTTATCCGTAGTCGGAACAGCCGCTACACTTTTTTTTTTCTTACAAGATGTCCGGTTGAGCAATTTACTTTGAACAAAATAAATACACTCGTATACACGTGAATCATCCAAATATGGAATAATCGAAATCTAAACTGTATGCTTATTGGTTCGTGGTATTGAAGCATGTCAAACGTGTGAATTCCTGCATCCTTGTAAACATGCGAGTCTGCACCAAATGAACTCGGGCGTACCCTTTCCATCATACGCCGTTTTACTTTGCTTATTTCTAGTATTATGTTTGCGACTGTATGAGAAGATACGCCGTGATCGCAACTTGGATATTTGAAATTTTATTTTAGCTGTAAACAAAACTTAAAAATTGATTTCTACGTGTGAGTTTCACAATCCTTTTAACCCTTATGCTGCTAAGGGCGACTTGAAACCTTTAACGGACAGTGTAGATCAAGATCAGACTGCACATAACGAGCAGTCTGATCTTGAATCTACACTATCCGATAAGGTGATATCGCCCCCCCCCCCCACAACAATAACACAATTTGAAATAGCAAAATTTGGTTTTTTTTTACTATCGACTTCAAAGTTTCATTTAACTTATTCAGCAGGATAAGGGTTAAAAGTTGAAAATACAGACCGTGGAATGCATCATGGGAAGGTTTAACCCAATACCGTATAGGCCCATTAAACATACAGTAAATACGCACAAATGATCGAAAGATGGAGAACAATTGGGGGAAAAATAAACTAATGAAACGGAAAATATTGCGAGAAAACAAGCTATTGCAATAGTAATAATTATATTGTAATAAGCTACTACTTTTTTCCCATCGTCTTTAAAATGTAACTGGAGATCACAGATTGCGACTAAAGGAGAGGGAGGAAAAATTAACGCACCGCCTATTTTGACAAAAACGAGTATAAGCCACACAAAAGTGAAGTATGCTAAAAAGACAAGTCAATTTCTGGTTTTAATTTTATAGAGGGGAAGTCATGTTCGGAAGGACAAACGGTGCCTGCCACAAGCAAATGGTCCTTTTTCCAAGATGTATTCAAAAGTAATGGTGTCAGAGATTGCATCAGCATCAGAAGAACTGTGGGTAGCTGGTAAATGCGATCCAGTGGAGAAATATTTTAAAGAAAGGAAATTCGTTGCTGATTAATTTTCAAAACATCGAGGGAAAGTGAGCGATCACTTGCAGTTGTAAATGAAATACTTTTTTCTTGCGCAATATTTCATAAGCTGTTAGCTGCGAGAGGCGTAAAAACTCGTAATCATGTGGTATATAGTGAACAGATAAATAGTTTTCGCCCCACAATTCATTAATAAAATACTAATTAGGTACAAGGCATTTTCCCATTGAGTCACTTTGTTATTTTGTAAAACAAACAGGTCGCGATAGTTTCGCACTCGGGGTCAAAGACTTTCTGCCGGGGTCACGGGTTCAGATCCATCAGTCTTTTAATTCAATTCCAGCTTTTGACAAAAATGCCAAGGGTTTTGCTTTTCTGTAGTTTCTTATGACCATTATTTGAAGCCGCCTTTGAATAAAGAAGTAACTCTTCACCGAACATCGAAATCTTAGCTCCGTCTGTATTGAGAGCATTTGCAGCTGACAAATCAAATTCTGCGAAAATGGTAGGATCTTTTTTTGAAATGGTTGAAAAACTTGTGGTGAATGGAGAAAATGCTGGTAACCAGGATTTTCTCCTTTTTACTTCGACGTTTTTAACCCCTAGGCTCCTAAGCTCGACCCATGGACGTTTTGCGAACACAAAACGTGCAGTCTGATCTTAGATCTACACTGTCCGATAAAAAGATGTTTCCCCCAACTCTTAGTACTTTGAAATACTAACATTTTGGTTTTTAACATCGGTATGAAAGTTTCATTTAAGTTATTTCGCAGGATAAGTGTTAAACGATTTTTCTTCAGGGTCATAAAAACACGGTATTGTTTCGCAAACGTTTAACTCTTTCAGTGCTAAATGTACAAATTCAACCGCTTTCCACGGCTGAAAATAAAATCCATTGACTATCGAAGCGGACGGTATAGGTCAAAATCAGACTGCACTTTCTGTGCAGTCTGATCTTGATCTATACCGTCCGCAAAAGACTCTCTTTTCGTCTGTGGCGTTGAAAGATTTAAATACGATAATGGTAAAATTATAAGATTGATTTTGACAAGTGGAGAATAAGCCAGCTACGTAATTTGGAACTATTTGCAGACGGTGTAAATCAACATCAGACTGCAACAAATGCTGTACAGACACACTCCATCGAAAACAATCTTGGAAATCATAATTGTTTATTCTTTTACCGGCCAAAATGTCCTTTCTTTTCGCACTCATAGAGTTATAATGGTGTGTAAATAAACTTTTGTCTTGCATCAGATCATGTACTTTTGAAAACATTGTGGTAAATTGAAAACTACTTGGAATGAACAATTCCTTCTTTTAACACTTTACTGCACAACTTTTATGAGTTTTAACGACCCTGAGAAAGAGGCCATTTGAAAACATTGTGGGAAAAGAAAAATATGCTGGTAACCAGCATTTTCTCCTTTTCCTACAATGTTTTATAACCTTTCAAATAAAAATTTCAATCTTTGAGTTCCAATTACTTTGTCTTCTGCAAAAGCTTTCAATTTCGACAAGTCTAAAATTTTGTCGTTTGGTAACGAGTTAAGACAATGTTATTACTTGTGGATACATATTATAATTTGATTCACGTTGATTAATCCTTTCCCAAACGACAAATTTTGGACTGGTCCAAATTCAAAGAGTTTGCAGACGACAATTTTAAATTTGATGAAAATGGCAGAAAGGTCTCAAAAAGGGTAGAAAACACTGTGGGAAAAGGAGAAATTGCTCGTTACGAGCAATTTCTCCTTTTCCCACAGTGTTTCAAAAGACTTGTACTGCAGACACGTGAAAACCAGGGCTTGTCTTGGAAAGGGTTAATCACAGTCTACAAAGATGTCCTCATAATCGTTTGCTTCATTTCTGTTTCATCCTTCATAATGAGTTAACCTTTACAAAATGGCATAATTTTAGACAAATCCCAAAATGGAAAACATTTGCAGACTACAGATTTTAGAGGGCTTAAATGATGGGAATTGCATTTAACTCTTTACCACACGACAAATTTTTAGGCTTGTCCAAATTGAAAGCATTTGCAAGACGACAAAGTAGATGCGACTGAAAAATTGAAAATTGTTTTAGGAAGGGTAGAAAAAATTGTTGAAAAAAGGAGAAAATGCTGGTAACCAGTATTTTTTCCTCTTCCCACAATGTTTTCAAAAGATATCTTCTGCAGGATCTTTAAAACTCGGGATTGTGTGGTAAAGGGTTAAACTTCTGGAATCATTTGTGGGGATAAGAGAAAATGCCTGTAACCAGCTTTTGTATCTAATGCCATTTTACTCTTTCGACATTTCCATTGTTTGAACGACATTTATGCAGTCGCTTGCAAGTGCTTTCTACTTGGACCAGTCTGATATTTTGTCCTCTGATATAAGTAAGGTAAACGTTCCTTTGAATTTAGCCACTGCAGTATTGTGTATGACTACTGTTTACGTTTTACCAAAGTTAGATCACCCTGAAAGCGTCAAGAGCGAGTCGATTCTTTAAACTGTAACTCAAGATGTGCTGTCATGTTTGATCTGGTGGTAAAGTGTAGGACTCGAAACCTCTAGAGGCTCCAAGTCCGAGCCTCACTGGAAGCACTGGGTTCTTCATGGGAGTGTCCTTGGGTAAGGCACTTCAGAGCCCTAGCATAGTGCTTGCGAAACCCAGGATATACAAAATGATATGTGAGCTGTAGCCGTGATAAGACTGAAAAAATGTTGAAAGCGGCGTAAAGCACCGTTCACTCAATCAATGATATTTGATCTACATTGCTCTGTGTATTGCGGGATACTCTGTCTGAAACAGCACTATGATGCTTTCGCTATCGAATTAACTTTACCACACAATCCCGAGTTTTAACGATCCTGAGAAAGAAGCCTTTTGAAAACACTGTGGGAAAAGCAGAAAATGCTGGTAACCAGCATTTTCTCCTTTTCCGACAATGTTTCCTAACCTAACCTATTAAAGACAAATTCCACCACTAGAGCCACATTTAAATTGTCGTCTGGAAATGCTTTCAATTTGGACAAGTCCACATTTTTGTCGTGTGGTAAAGATATGACATATTCAACAGAGGGTTCGAAATAGTGGCTTGAACAAATATGACTTCCGAAAATAGCACAGCAACAGCTCTAATCGATCATCAAGGTGGTCAGGTCTCCTGCTACGATTACGACAGACCCATTCAACACGCGCATTCATCTTTTTTTTTTGGACTTCAAGGATTTTCACTTATTTTTCGAGATTCGGAATGATATGATAATTCGAACAAATTTCTTTGTTCGAGTCACTCTCCAATATCATGTCTAGGGTTCTCTAGAGGGCAAAAGTTAACCCTAGGGCTGCTAAGCGCGACTCAATGATCTTTTGCGGACAGTGTAGAGCAAGATCAGACTGCACAGAACGTGCAGTCTGATCTTCGATCTACACTGTCCGATAAAGAAATATTTTTTCCCAAAAAGATATGTTTGAAATAGCAATATCCGGGCTTTTACTATCGCCTTGAAAGTTTCATTTGAGTTATTTAGTAGGTTAAGGTGTAAGCATTGGATTTTTATCTAGGCAATCCTGGCACCTGTCACGTGGATACTGCCCTTGGACAAGCTACTACAGAGTAACATCCTTGAACTGGCGAACTCCCAGAGAGATATCAGAAAGTAAGCCGTAACTACTATATGACTGAAATGCTCATGGTAGCGGGGTAAAATTCCATTCAATCAAACGAACTGTATCATCCGCCAATGTTATGATGCCTCTACAGGTACATGTGCTCTATACTGCGTACTTAACACCTGTTACATTTTCCCAGCCTCCCCTTTTCCCCGCAAAATGGTTCATTTAGGTACAGTACCACCTCAAAGTATGCTTAAAACTGATTGAAATATACAGGCAAAGTCAAGTGAAATAAAACATCAACCCTTGTATTTTTTCGATACATGTAAATATCATTTGACAGATCAAGGGAAATAGCTCATGTTTATTTCATCTCCCCGTCAACAATCGGATTTTCACGATTCCGTTCAGAGGCAGGCAAAATCGACCAGTTCTGCGCAAGAAAGAACACCACGAGCAGGAAACCGTGGGAAAATTGTAATTACGTAATTATCTCACGTGATTAGTGCGTAAGCATCATACAAAGGGCTGTCTAATAAGCGTATAGCTGATGAGACTGATTGTTAATTGTGACATCCGATGGTGTTTAACGCTGTTTTAAACAATATTTCAGCCGTATCGCGACTGCAGAACTTTATTCCTTGTTTCCGGGGTCATCTAAAACTATTAAGATTTGGGAAAAAATGTGTATTTAGTCATTTCATAGCCATAGACGAAAACAGGGCTTATTCGGGCGGCGTATATAAAGATCGAACTGTACAGAGTGTGCGGTCTGGATCCGTATTCACCAACCATTATTAACGAAATTCCTAGTCATAATCTCCAAGATTTTCTAAATTTGAAAGTAACACAAATTCTGATTGGCTAAACCAAATGGTTTAGCCAATCAGAGGTTGTGTTACTTTCAGATTTCAGGAATTCTGGAGAATAAGATTAAGGACCTCCTTAAGAATGGTTGTTGAATGCGGACCTTGGTCTTGCATCAATGCCGTTTGCTTGTTTAGTCAAGACTATGAGATAAAAAACAATAAAAAACGCTTTCCGAGCTTCAGTAGATCCTTTTTCCAGCTGTCGAAAGATTTTGAGCATAAATATTTGGCACTGAAAGAATTAAAGGAACCGTACCAAGCAGGGATCGAGTTCTGGACTACCGAGATACAAATTTTCAATAACTGCTTAGAACTAGCAACCGCTCCTTTGCCTCCATTGTTTTGTAACAAAGAGAGCCCTCTGACCTTTCGGTGGATTAAAATCCGTGTATCAAAGAGCAATATTTAGCGAAGAGTTTCACATATTATTTGTCAACCCCTTTTAATTATCTTTTGTTTGTTCGCCGTTATAACCACTACTGATGACGTCTTGTATTTTTTATAAAGAAATGACAGAACTATGATTTACAGTCATATACCATTTACCTTTAGTTCATGGTATATTTTATTTGCTTACATTCACCGAATTCCAAATGTACACGTATGTTGCCCGTGTTTACGAAGAACCGCAATTTGCTCTGTTGAATGCGAGCGCAATTAACTCTTTTACTACCAACGTTGATTTAAGAAGCTTTTACGGACGGTGTAGACCAAGATCAGACTGCACAAAATGTGCAGTCTGATCTTGAATCTACATAGTCCGCTACCTCTTACTACACTATGAAAATAGTCATCTCCAATAGAAATGGAAATCTACTTTTAGATCTTGGGAAAAAGTGGAATTTCTGCCGTTGGTGGTGAAAGAGTTTAAAGGTAATATCCTTACTGGCATAGAGAATTAACGCTGTTAAAATTGAAAATGTGTAGAATGTCTTAGAATTTGGTTAGCTGTCTAAGCAAAGATGAATAACCAATGTATATGGAGTAACGGATAGAGAAACTCAGGGGATCTGTTCTCGTGTAAAACCGGAAACGACAGCAGTGATTTCTTTGAAGGCTGCCCAAAATAATATGCATTTTCCATCCGTCGTAATCTGCGCAACCTTGCAACCGTCAGGGGCAACGTTTGGCAGGCAGATACAAGAATGATTATAGTTTCATAAAATAAAGATGAAATGGGCTAAAAAAATGCTGAAAACGAGTATAGATGTACCTGTAAACGCGTGTGTGGGGAACATGGCGTGCTCTAAACGTTAGACATCCTAAATATAAGTAAAACTGCACGTGTCCCTCCAGTCTCATCTCAGTCCTTAGTGTCAGCCACCTTTTCATCGTAATAATGATAGTCTTGTTTTTGTTTTATTTGTTTAACCCATTGCAATCAGAAATTTTGATAAACAAATAATAAATAAACATTTAACCCATTATACATGTAGGGAATCACGACATTTTCTGTAACTATTTACCACACGATTTCGAGTTTTAACCATGGACCCTGCGAAAGAAAGCCTTTGGAAACATTGAGGGAAAAGGAGAAAATGCTGGTAACCAGCATTTTCTCATTTTCCCATAATGTTTTCTAACCCTTTACAGACAACACCCATTAATTTTTTGAAAGTTTTATTTGCCACGTCAACTGGTATGATGGGAGTCGTGGCCATCTCCCATCATACCTTACAATTCAGTGTTAGCATCAGAGCTCCAGGTAGAGGGAGTGATTTTGATTTCAAAATTGAAAATATCACTCACACTCCACAAAACCCTATGTTATGAGTACTCATTAGAATCGTCTCATCGAGACGATTCTAATGAGTACCCACAACATAGGGTTTGGAAAAGAAATAATGGATTTAGAATACTATCACTCCCTCTTATCTGTAGGTCTGTAGTATTAAGGAGCTGTTAGTAATTCATCAGTTATAATAATGATCATGATAGTATAGATAATAGTTACTTAATAATAATGTTTTAATACTTATTATTTTTGCCATATTTATAATGTCATCTGCAAATGCTTTCAATTTTAGACCAGCATAATTTTTTGTCACGTGGTCAAGAGTCAAAGTTTAGGTTCCTGGTTAACGGAAATAAATACAGTTTAACCCTTTACCACACAATCCCGACTTTTAACGGCCCTGAAGAAGAAGACTTTAGAAAACATTGTGGGAAAAGGAGAAAATGCTGGTCACCAGCATTTTCTCCTTTTTCCACTATGTCTTCTAACCTATCAAACAAAAATCACATCATGTGAGCCCCATTAAAATTGTCGTTCGCAAATGTTTTCAATTTGGACAGGTATAAATTTTTGTTGTGTGGTAAAGAGTTGATTATGGACCGGATAACAAAGTTTTAGACTCGCCCATATTGAAAACATTTGTGGGCGCCGAATTAAATGGGGCTTAACCCTTTCAGCGCCATAGGCGAAAACAGGGACTTTTGCGGACGGCATAGATCAAGATCAGACTGCACATAACGTGCAGTCTGATCTTTGATCCATGCCCTCCGCTTGTTTTGTCAAGCCTATATATATGATAAAAATCTTCCGGAGACTTAGTGGGTTGTATTTACAGCCATCAAAAGAGGCCGAATTAGTTCATTTGGCGCCGAAAGAGTTAAATGTCTTAGATTTTGCCCTCGAAAGGGTAGAAAGCATGATGGTGGTGACATATGAAATTCTACGCAGTGTATTTTGTATAAAGTCAAGCAGGGACACGGCTTCGAGTAATTCGAGTAAACAAGTTCTTGTCACCAGCAAAACAAAACGCCTAGAACTCGTGGAGCAAAATAAGTACGCAGTAATCTAAATATTTTTTCGGATTTCTATGACCGAATTCCAGAATGTGGTTTGTTATTCCTGTCAGTCGTTTATGTCACGCGCTTATTTACATGTATTTGCTTACAAATGATATTTACATTTTTCTCAACGATTGAGTCAACGCCAGTTTCAAAGTTTTTCGAGCGATGGTCCTGTAACTAAATAAGGGAATGTCCGTTCAAGCAAATATACCTAGAATAAAAAATAAAGGAACATTTGTATTTCATCTTAAGGTAAATCTTTATTTTACCTAAAACATGTAACATATATGGAATCAAAGTCAACACCTGCACGACACCTGGCGGGCATACTTGAGATGATACGGTGTATCGTTGCTGTTGAAATCTGCAGAAATACTGACAGGTAAAGTCAACCTGTCATATCATGTCAGAAGACACAAGTAACAGGGTTCCCTTATTTTTTGGGGCTACGTTTATACTTCGACATAGCGATATAATAGAATTGTTGCAGACTCGAAATATCTACATTAATTACCCATGTAGCGGACAGTTTAGTTTTCTATCGTTCTCATTTTGCCTTTTTTTTAAAATTTTATTTCAGAGAGGCATGCTTACTTGGTAGATATGAACTGCAGAATAAGTTTTGTGAATATACTGGCAACAGATACGCATGTAGAGTGAGGTTTTATGATGGGACAGGAATCACTCATTCAACATGCTTTTGGAATTTTGTTCAGTTTGTGTAAATCATTGGTAAACAACAGTCAGTCATACCTTGAAAGGTGTGCTAAAGGCCGTGCTATGACTGAAATTTTGTTGAAAAAGGGTTAAATCCTTTGTTAAACGGGGAAAAAAAGCCCTCCTCGGTGTTAATTGCATTTGCAGAGGATGTTATTAACTGTTATAAAGACGATGGGATTTGTTTTGAATCGATAGAAAACATTGTGGAAACAGGACTAAATGCGAGAGTTTTCTAGTGTCTAATACGTTCACCAACTGTTTTTAAATCAAAACTGCAACTCTTTTTCTCTTTCACAGAACTGCCAGAAATTGGCCTAGGTAAAGAATAGCAATAACAAGTGAATTAGAAATACATATACAACACAACGATCTCATCATTGTTCATTTATTCATGTAGATATGGGCCGCGCCCTGTGAAAAGGGGGCTTAATGCATCTGCGAAAAGTATCGACTCAGGTCAGCCTGCGCGGACTGCGCAGGCTGACCTGGGCCGAAACTTTTCGCTTTTGGTAAACTTTCTGCATGTCAAAGGGCCAGTGTACCTCATGAATCAGTCGGTTGTTACACAAAATGGATTTTAATTTATTGATACATAAATATGTGATGACATGCTTTGTATCATGGATCACGAAGATGCATTAAGCCCCCTTTTAGCCAGAGCACGGCTCGTATCGATTCACTTAATATTTATTTAATCACTTCACTATTCTTTTATTTATTTTCGCAAGTGCAATCACAACAAACGATTAGGAGTCTTCCAATGAGTCTGTCATCTGCCAAAAGTGGCGTAGTAATACATCACTAAGAGAATCACGTGATGGGGAGTAATTAATATTTCTAACAAACCATTAATAATAATCACTGGTCCCTTTCTGCTTCATTTTTCATGTTACAGAAGGCCTGATTAAAGTTTAAAGACGAAAGGTCTGCGTCAGATATCTTGCTAACAGATCAAATAAGTCATTAGAGGTGAATTTACTGCTTCGTTAACGCCATACTCCTGCATAATGGCTGAGCCCGGTAGCGCAGTCAGTCGAGTAAGGACCTGAAACAATGGTATCGCTAGTTTGAATCCTAAGCTCGGCCGATTCCTTTCCCATGGTTGGTGATAGTCATTGCGACAGGATCCATTCCTTTTTCACTACTGTTCATTGTTTCTACCAAGATTATGTGGGAAAGCAGCCAGTGGCTTGGGAAGAATACTGTGCGAAGCACTGGTAAAGGAAATTCCTATAAAGCATAAATAGCTGCACTGGCCGCCGTGATATTACTGAAAATAATGTTGAGAACGGCGTTAAACACCGTTCAAACAAACAAACATATCCTGCATACGAATTTCTTTTAGTCATGCGACAGACAACCTTTAAAACCATGATGACAAAAGAACAAACTGCTCGTAACAAGTATTTTATCCTTTTGCCATAATGATTTCAAATATTTCAAATCAAATATTATTAATGTATTTATTCGTATTTCATGGAGATTGTCCGGATGGTTTAAAAATCGTCTGAACAAGCTTGTTACTTGTGGGTAAAGGCTTATGAAGGGCTTTAGATTTCCTTTCGTCACCGTGACAGAGATCGTATTAACCCTGTATTGCTTTGATCGCCTTAACTGCTCATTTCCCTTGTAATAGAGTTACTTTTACCACAGAAAGAAATGGTTGTCAGCATTTTCTCCTTTTCCCACTCAACCAGGGTCACTGAAACTCGGAATTATTGTTTTGTGAAGGGTTAAATGGACCTCTAAACGGTTCTTTATGGTTTAAAAGTGAGAATGGGATTATACATTTCCAGTTGACAGCGAAATCGGATGTCATTTCAAATCTTTACCACAGAATCGTGAAAAAATAGATCTACACAAGTTGTAAAGCATTTGCAGACAGCATGTATAATGTCGCTCAAATGATGGGATTTGTTTTTGAAATGGAGGAAACATTGTGGGAAAAGTACAAATTCTGGTTAACCGGCATTTTCTCCTCTTTCCAACAATGTTTTCAAAAGTGATATAACTAGGGGTCGTTTAACTCGGGATTGTGTGATAAAGGGTTAACGCTGAAGCTGGTAAACAAATCAAATGAACTTTTCCATCTGATAGAAAGAAATCAAACATTGTAATATTAAAACCTTGTTTGCTGACAGAATCCTTTGTAACAGACAGAGTAGATCCAAGATCGTTGCAGTTTGATCTTAATCTACACTGTCCACAAACGCGCGTAGAGTCGCGCTTATCAGCCAAAGGGTTGGCCCTAATGTGTGAGTTTTCTTTCAAGTTTTGATGTTGGGTACATTGATTCAGAGCAGTGGGATTACGCTTTGAACTCCTAAAAGATTGGTTTTTGATTGCGTAATGATTTTCTTTTTCTAACTGAAATGATATCATTTAACTTTTTGAGTTCGTTTAACTCTTTACCAAACGACAAAATTTTAGACTGGTCTGAACTGAAAGCATTAGCAGACGATAAAATAAATTTGACTCAAAAATTGAAATTTTGTTTTTGGTTGGATAGAAAACATTGTGGGAAAAGGAGAAAATGCTGGTTACCAGCATTTTCTCCTTTTTCCACAATGTTTTCAAAAGCTTTGTTTCTCGGGGTCGCTAAAAGTCGGGATTGTGTGGTAAAGAGTTAATCATGATTGTTTCATTTTCCCCCGTCTCTTCTTCGCATTCCTTTTCATTTTTCATATCAGGGTAATAATGGACTTGAGTCATATGAAATGTTTCGATTTTCGGACTTTCAGGGGGAAAAAAAAAACATGCACAATTAAATAAATAGTCATATTAGATAAGTGAATGAATGAATGAATGAATGAATGAATGAATGAATGACATTTTCAATACTGTCATTGAGAAGGTCTTGATTTTCGGGACTAGTTGCTGGCGACGTTTGCATGCATAGGACAATACATGTACGGAAATGGGAAATACAGTTATACTTTTTCATTTTAGTTGGTCACCATTTATTTAAACGTTAAAGCTCACATGGCCTGTGAAATATTATCTGAAATAAAAGAGGGGAAAATCTGCAACCTTGTTGCAAATGTACAGTTCATTTCATCCCATCTAAATCAAACATCTAATCAGACTGACAGGTAAATCTTTACGCCAGGAACTGTATTCTCTTTGAACTACCATTTCAAACAGATGGAATAATCGCAGAATTTCCGCGAAGGTAGAAATTTCGGTTATTCGATATTCTCTATGATTTAATGTTACTGGCGAAGATTATAAAAGACAAAAACCACAATGACCATAAATTACTGAAATTTAAGAAATTAGTTCCTCATTTTTTTTTTTGTGATTTACGCCTTTCCATTATCCTACCGTTTTTTCTCGTTTCCATTTTGCGAGAGTAGAAACACAGGTGTCTAATTGTAACCGCCCTTGAAACAAAGATGGCCGCCTCTGGGTATTGTTTTACTGTTTACCCTTCATCTAACTGAACAGACAGCCAATTAGACAGGCACAAAATTTTCTTGAGTCCGAGTCCGAGTGGCTGACGAAATCATAAAAAAAAATAGTCACCAGTTTGTCATGAATAATGACGTCATTTAAAGCGCATAACAGACACCGATTCTTTAGAATGGTAATAACTTGCACGGTAAACGAAGACTATGAAGTTCTCTCAGTCACACAGCATAAGCTCTACTCTAAATTCTACCCTTAGGTTGCCAAGTGCGACTCACTGACCTTATGCGGACAGTGTAAATCAAGATCGGACTGCACAGAACGTGAGGTCTGATCTTGAATCTACACTGTCTGATGTCGAGATATTTTTCTCCAAAAAATAAGTTTGAAATAGCATTATTCTGCTTTTTTTTTTTTTACTATCGGCTTGAAAGTTTCATTTAACTTATTTAGCAAGATAAGGGTTAAGAAGTTTGAAATTTGAACATGAAAAACGATATGGTGAAGTAAAAGTATTGGAAAAAAAATGTGCCCAATAGAAAAATTGCTCATCATGAGCAATTTCTCCATTCGGCAAAATGTTTTCGGATGACGAATTTTCTGCTGCAGAAACATTATATGAAGGAAGGGATTAATAATTACTATTAAAAGCCCGGGAATTAAAGATCAATTAATTTGTTTTGTCTTACACTCGAACCAGATGGGCGAAGGGAACGGTCCGTTAATGTCCGGGGGTAGATTGATTTTGAAATTAAATATGCTTGACCATATGGTCATCCTGCGGTCACTACCCTAGGCCGAGAGAAGACACGCCCTTTTTTTTCTACTTTAATGATTATCACCCGTAATTTGTCCAGATTTAAGTACAGTTCTTTGGTGAGTTTGTATAAAATTTTGATTATTTGCCTGGAATTCTACGCTTCATCGACCACATTTCAATTATTTCACGGCAACAGTTCATATAATCATGTTTCGTTGAGATTTAGACCAAACATTTAATCAGTCACATAGGTACCCAGGTTACTCTCTACAACTAATGCCCCCAGATAGGATCGTACTCAAAACATCAGTAATACAAGATCAAATGCCTGAGGAACAGAGATCCCAGACCCCTATGCGATGCTTTAAAGGTAACAATAGCTGCCAAAAGTGAACAAAGCAGGTGTTAAAATACATATATACGTTTAAATTTAAATCATACCATTCAAAAGTATGGAAGATATTGTGAACATGACAATCTGTTACCGTACGGCGGGTAGATAAAGGATAAATTAGTTACAGGAAAATGGAATTACCTGGGTCTGTATTCACCAACCATTCTGAAGAATATTCTTTGTCTAATTTTCAAGAATATGCTAGATTTGAAAGTAACACAACTTCTGATTCGCTACACTAAACGGTTTAGCCAATCAGAAGTTGTGTTACTTTCAAATCTAGAAAATTTTCCAGCATAAGACTAAGAATATTTCACTATTAAGAATGGCTGGAGATTACGGATCCAGGTTTCCCTTTTCCAGAGGAGATCAATTCAGACTACATGTAGTTCAAATCGAAATCGCTTTCAGGTAACGGCAGATTAAATGTGGTTAAAATGGTAGTATTTGTCTTTAAAAAAGTAGAAAACGTGTGGGGAAGAGAAGAAAATCTTAGTAGCCAGCATTTTTTTCCTTTTTTTTTTCAACCACAATCGTGCCAAAAGCTTCCTCGTTAAAACACGAGACTGAACAGTAAAGAGTTAAATCCGAGTCACCGAATACCGTAAAATGACTACAGTTTGTCCGGGCTTATTGTGTCATGAAACCTGAAACGAGTGGGTAATATTCATATCAAATCAGGTGAAAGATTTTCCGAGTTATTATAAAAATGGACCATGCTCTGGCAAAAGGGGGCTTAATGCATCTCCGTGATCCATGATACCAAGAAAGTCATCATATAAAAGTGGATCCACATACTCCATTTTGACAAACAACCGACTGAATCATGAGGTAGAAATACCCCTTGACACGCAGAAAATTTAAAGATAGCGAAAAGTATCAGCCCATGTCAGCCTGCGCGGACTGCGCAGGCTGACATGAGCCGATACTTTTCGCAAAAAGCATTAAGCCCCCTTTTCACAGAGCATGGCTAAAATCCATTCTCTCTCTAGGTGCTTATTTAGTTCTCAACTTCTTGCTTTATAACATTAATGAGGCAGCTGACATTATTTCATAATTACTATGTAATTGTGACATTTGATTATTCAGGTTCATTTAACACTTATGGATATTTTTCACTGAGTAAAAGCAGCCATTTTCCTTTTTATATTTTGGCATTTTTTCGAGGGGGGGGGAGTATCTCAGAATGTCCAACAATGCAGATTCAAAATCAGAGTGCCCTTTTTCTGCAGTCTGATTGTGATCTACACTGTCTGCAAATGCCCCAAATATTGTCTCCGTCAACGAAAGGGGTAAATTTAGGACACTGGAGTAGGGTTTTTAGGTCAGTCGGAAACCTACAATTTTGGAATCCGAATCCAAACCCGGTAAGAAAATGTTTTTTTTTTTACCTCAGCACCTAATGGTCTCGTAGTGACAGCAACCGCGTATCTCTCTCTGTCTCTCCGTCTCTCTCTGTCTCTCTCTGTCTGTCTCTCTCTCTCTTCTCCTCTCCCTCTATCTCTTTACCCAATGTCCGGTATCGGAGTATCGGAATCGGTATCTAACAGGACCTGTAAACCAGGGAGCTCTGTCTCCGAATCCAAAATATTGGCTAGTGAAACACAAAAAATAAATAGATTATTAAAAGTATACGTGCACTTGCTGCGGTGAAAGAAATAACATACCGGTATAGAGGACAGTGTCGATAAACATAGAAGACAAAAATCTGGGAAGATTCTCCTGATTTACCCGTTCTCCCCAGTAACCGTTTACCCAGCAATCCAGAGTTTTGACGAAATTGTGAAAGGCACATTTTGAAAACACTGATGTAAAAGTAACAAATGCTAATAATCAGCATTTTCTCCTTTCCCGAAATATTTTCACCTCATCCAAAGATATATTTCTATTTTTAAGTCACATTTATTTTGTCGCCTGCAAATGCTTTCAATTTGGACAAGTCTAAGATTTTGTCTAAGATTTTGTTAATGAGTTAACTGTATGTGCGGTATATGCGTGGAGCTACAATTCATAGAGTCATCCCTATAGGTATCAGATATAACTATTTTCTGGGTCCGTTTTAACCAACAGCATTAACTCTTTACCAGACGACAAAAGTTAAGACTAGTCCAAATTGAAAACAATTGCAGACGACAAAGTAATGTGACTGAAAAAATTGAAACTTGTTTGGGGAAGAGTAGAAAACATTGTGGGTAAAGGAGAAAATGCTGGTTACCAGCATTTTCTCCTTTTCCCACCATGTTTTCAAAAGGCCTCTTTCTTAGGGTCGTTAAAAGTCGGGATTGTGTGGTAAAGGGTTAATTCTTATCCTGCTGAATACGTTGAATAAAACTTTCAATGCGATAGTAAAAACCGCAGTACTGTTATTTCAAACTTACAATTTTGGAGAACAATATCTCCTT
Organism: Tridacna gigas; assembly: GCA_945859785.2. Lineage (NCBI taxonomy): Eukaryota > Metazoa > Mollusca > Bivalvia > Cardiida > Cardiidae > Tridacna > Tridacna gigas. The sequence continues at coordinate 39,602,666 of OX244029.2, forward strand.
ATCGGACAGTGTAGATCCAAGATCAGACTGCACGTTCGGTGCAGTCTGATCTTGATCTACATTGTCCTCAAAAGGTCAGTGAGTCGGGCATACCAGCTTAAGGGTTGAATAAGCTAAATAAAACTTTCAAACCGATAGTAAAAAACTAAATAATGTTATGTCAAAATTTATATATCCTTATGGGACAGTGTAGATTCAAGATCAGACCGCACGTTCCATGCAGTCTGATCTTGACCTACACTGTCCGCAAAAGGCCAGTGAGTCGCCCTTAGCAGCTGAAGGGTGAACAATATTCTTATTCAAATTCTCTAAATTTTGTAAAGTAACCGAATTCCTGATTGGCTAATCCAAGCGGTTGAGCCAATCAGCATTTCAGTTAATATCCTAATCTAGAGTAAGACTAACATTGATTGATTGTATGGCGTTTAACGCCGTTTTCAACATTATTTCAGTTATATCACAGCGGTCAGTGCTCCTATCCATGCTTTCCTGGAGTTTCATTTACCAGTACTCGGCACAATATTCTTTCCAAGCCACTGGCTGCTTTCCCACATAACCATCGTCGAAACAATGGTCAGCGGTGAGAGAGGAATGAATCCTGTCGAGATGACTATCATCAGTCCTCGGAAAGAAATTGGCCAAGCCGGGGATCGAACCTTCGACCCGCTGTTCTCAAGTCCTGTACGCTACCGACTGAGCTACGGGGGCTTAGCGTAAGACTAACAATGCAATTTTGAATGGTTGGTGAATGTAGATCTACACTATTCAAATCATGCGTTTTCGTATAACCTACCATTTTTTGTCTCCCTTTGTCCATATAAGGAAATTTTCGAACCGACTGACCAGTCGATTCAGAAAATTCATTCATTCATAGGACAAACAAGAAATATATTTAAAAAAAAAAAGATAGACGGCGGAAATTTGCCCGCAAATAGGCAGGGGCTCTTAAAATAAACATGTCTTCATTTTTGGCCAATACCAAACTTTTATTTATTCGTTTTTTATCAGTACCAAAATGTATATCAAAAGACAACACATTAAGCTCCGAGAAAAAGTTAATAAATAATATCATTGTGTTACCGTCTTTGTCGAAAGTATTAAAACAAGCACTCAGTTCGAGACATAGTTTACCCAGTTCTCACATTTGACATAATTACTATTAGCTACAGGTAAATCAGATGTCTTATTTCGACAAGAGTGTGGGAAACGTGAAACAAACAAGTTTTCCGGGGAAAAAATCGTTTCGGATGGTTTTTGGGCGTCGGCGTGGAAACGGAATAGAAAGACTTTTCCAGCAAAGCTAATAAAAAGACGGGAAAATTCTCATGGTTTTCATCTGCGACGTAATTTATTTTTTCTAGCAATCAGTCTTTAGTTAGTGCATTTTTTGTTCTTTCTCGCAACTTTTAAAGCTGCAAGTAAAGATCAAATGATAATTAGTGAGTATTTTTTAAATCATAATTTTGCAATTTAACACTTAACTCTTTACTACACAATCCCGAGCTTTAACGACCTTGAGAAAAAAGCCTTTTGAAAACATTGTGGGAAAAGGAGAAAATGCTGGTCTTTTCCAGCAATGTTTTCTACCCTATCCAAACCAAATTTCATCATTTGAGCCACACTTAGATTGTCGTCTGCAAATGCTTTCAATTTGGACAAGTCTAAAATTTTGTCGTTTGGTAAAGAGTTAACCTGCTAAATAAGTTAACCCTTTCCCAAACAAGCCCTGGTTTTCACGTGTCTGCAGTACAAGTCTTTTGAAAACACTGTGGGAAAAGGAGAAATTGCTCGTAACGAGCAATTTCTCCTTTTCCCACAGTGTTTTCTACCCTTTTTGAGAACTTTCTGTCATTTTCATCAAATTTAAAATTGTCGTCTGCAAACTCTTTCAATTTGGACCAGTACAAAATTTGTCGTCTGGGAAAGGTTTAAATGAAAATTTCAGGACGACAGTACAAACCCGAACGTTGTTATTTCAAACTTATTTCTTTTGGAGAAAAATATCTCCTTATCGGACAGTGTAGATTCAGATCAGACTGCACGTTCTGTCCAGTCTGATCATGATCGACATTTTGCACAAAAGGTCACTGAGTCGGGATTAGTAGCCTAAGGGTTAACTCTTTACCGGACCTGTCCATATTGAAAGTATCTGATGACGAGAAGTTAAAAATGACTCTTATGATTGGATTTGGCTTTTATAGGATAGAAAACCTCGTGGGAAAAGAAGAAAATTCTGATTACCAGCATTTTCTTCTTTTCTTTCAGTGTTTTCAAAGTCATTTTTTTCTCTGGGTCGCTAAAAAAACGAGATTGTTTGGTAGTACCCTTTTTCGAACAGTATAGATCAAGATCAGACTGCACAGAACTTGCCGTCTGATCTTGGATCTACACTATGCGATAAGGAGATATTTTTTTCAAAAAAAAAAAAAGTAAGTTTGAAATAAAATTATTCTCTTTCGTTTTACTATCGGCTTGAAATTTTCGTTTAATTTTACTTAGCAGGACAAGGTTAGACGTGCTTTTTTTTTTTTAGGATGGTGAATTAATCGATTACGTAATAACATTATCATAATAACATTTCATAATTTAAGAAAGGAAAGTAAACACAAATACACGAATTGTTATTACCAGAGCTGGAAAAAAAATCAGTTTTCTCTCTAGGCAAACTTTGTGATTACTTTTGCTGCAGCGTTTTGAAAACAGTCACCAAGCATTTCTTAATGTTTTAACACACAAAAGCTGGAAAATTAATTAAAACTGGGTGAAACGTTTGCTACGAGGAAGATTACTGTGAGAAAAGCATTAAAATGACAATTAACGAGAAAATAAACCTTTATAGCGTTTAAGCTGACATTTTAGTTGAAAGTCTTTTAAAAAGATCGCTAGATATTCCACTTTCAAAACTCATGGTTTCAAACTTATCTTAAATAAAATATCGAACATTGTGGATCCAAGATCAGACTGCACATTCTGTGCAGTCTGATCTTGATCTATATTGTCGGCAAAAAATCAGTTAATATTGTCACTCAGCGCACGAAGTGTTAATATAATTTTATGTTGAATGCATTTCGCCGACCTGACAGTATCTCGCAGATTTATCTCAACATTCGATACGAAATAAAATGAGGCGGCGTAGTTTATTTGCAGAAGATTTCGACGAAGCGTGCACAAGTCGTTTCAGAAATGGCGTTTACTATCATTCATTTTCTATCATACCCACCGTTTCTTCGTAATTTTCTCTTTACCCTTTGACAAACACGAAATTGATCTTTCCCCACTCGTCCCATTTTGGATAGAGCATTGGAATCAGTTATAAGAATGGAAAAGGAAAATATTATTCCATTAGAGACCAGGGCTCGGTTTTACGAAAAACCTCTTGTCTTCTTATTTTACTCAAATCTGCCAACAGACTTATTTTCCGACCTACGTTGAGTTTGTTATTCTAGACGCATTTCACATTTACAGACTTACGTGATATTCTTAAGTCCTGTGTTGAAACAACGTTTCGGACTCAACTCGGCAAAATAATGGACTTAAGTCCGTTAATTGACTTAAGTGGCCATTTATTTTGCCGAGTGAATGTATCAGATTTAACCCTTTACCACATAATCCCGACTTTTAACGACCCTGAGAAAGAAGCCTTTTGAAAACATTGTGGGAAAAGGAGAAAATGCTGGTAACCAGCATTTTCTCCTTTTCCCACAATGTTTTCTAACCTTTCGGAAACAAATGCAATCATTTTAGCCACATTTAATTTGTCGTCTGCAAATGCTTTCAATTTGGACCAGTCTAAAATTTTGTCGTTTGGTAAAGAGTTAAATCAGCAAATAATAGACTTAAGTCTGTTAACTGAGTTAAGTCTCTTTATTTTATTTATTAAGTCTGAAACATTGTGTCAGGTCAGTATTTGAGAATGTTACTAAAATCTGTTAATGTCTGTCAGATGTGTCTGAAATAATCAACTAAAATCAGAAAATTATTCAATAAGCGGATTTGAGCAAAATAAGAGACTTGGGTTTTTTTCGTTAAACCGGACCGAATGGTTTTGAAACAGTCCTGTGTGTTGAACATGTACTTGCTAGGAAACGACAGAAATTTGTACATGTAGCGTAGCCCTGTAGCTCAGTCAGTAATGTTCGGGACTTGAAACCAAGGGGGTCATTGGTTTGATTCCCGGACTCAGAATTTTTTTTTCCGGTTATCGACGGCAGTCATTGTTAATGATTCATACCCCTCGTACCGCTGAAGATTGTTTCTCCAATGTTTATGTGAAAAGCAACTAGCATATCGGGTAGGATATTGTGTGAAGTACGGGCAAAAGAAACATTCAATTACGCATTTCAAGGCTTTTTGATGTGATTATTAAACAAAATGGCGAAAAGCAGGTTGGACGGACTGATATGCCTTTCGACATTTTTTTTTTTCTGATTCCAAACGAGCCTCGAAACTCCAGTTTTTAGGTGTGCAGTTGATCTTTTTAGCGGTCTAAAGATAAAACGGTCTGAATGTCCGGATTAATTCTGTGTAGAACGCCGTCTTTCCATATAATCAAGAATAAAACTAACAATGAATCGTATCGAAATGTTAATAATATAATTATAGAAATAACACAAAAATTGCAAAAAAAAAATTCTGTTATCATAAACTATCTCTTTTTTTGTCCTCATCGAAAAATTCACAAAATAAACTTTTCCAAAAGTATGAGAGAGTCGTGTATAAATATTAACAGCAAAGGGAAGGAACAGGGACGAGGCGATTCTATCAAATTAACCGCGAAACATTGTAAATTAAACGTGTATCAATTGACTACAATCGCGGGTGCGTTCGCACCCTACGTGATTCGACCCCGTGTGACGAATGAAACAATGTTGTTTCATTGACAGTGACACGAGCCTGGGGTTTTAACCGAATCCAAATTTAGAAACAATATTCCATTTGATTTATTTTGTTAAGATATGAAATGTGTCATGTGACCGGGCGTATCTATTTAACCTTTATTAGTAATATTTTGACACTCAAACAAAAAGTGTTTTTCATCCGCGGGATGATATGGCAAACGAACCCACCTTGCGCGTGCGCTTGTCATCTAAGCTACCGCGAAATATTAAGACTTGTCACCCATAAAAATCTCCATTGTTCTTTTTCCTTCATGAAAAAACGGTCTAATGCATCTTCGAACAGATAATGTTTGGGAACACTTTGTGGTTTATTTGTTTATCTATGAGCCACAATATTTTCTTTCCCAGTTCCCTAGCAAGTTTATCTTATTCTCCTACACTAGTATGTCTTGTGAACCCTTTAACAAACAATCCCATGATTTAACGACCTCAATGAAAACATTGTGGGGAAAGAAAAAAATGGTGGTAATCAGCATTTTCTCGTCTTCCCACAATATTTTCTGTCCTTTAAAAGGTTAATTCTAACATTTTAGCAACATTTTCATTGCCGTCTGAAATTGTTTTCTAGTTGAACAAGTCGTTTTGTCGTTTGGTACAGAGTTAACTAATTTACATCGAGTTGATACACCTCAGTTTGTTAAGAGAGAAGACGAAGATCAGCATTTGAATTATTCAACCCACATGAAACTTCGCTAGACACCACTAAATTTTTGTTTGCCGTATGGTGTACATTGCCGTTTCAGCATTACTTTAGTTAATCGCGGCGGCCAGTGCACCGGTCTATAATTTCCTGGAGTTTCGTTTACCGGTACAACGTATTTATTCTTTCCAAGCCGCTGACTGCTTTCCAATATAATCATTGTCAAAATAATGATCAACGGTGGAAGAGGAATGAATCCTGTCGCAATGACTATCATCCATCTTTCGGTTAGAATGGAATTGAATTTCTAGAAAGAAACTGCGCTAACCCGTGGTTTTAAAAAGTTCTCGGTTTACGTCAATGTATCAAAGAAGGAGAGCAAAAGAGTCACGGATGACGTTCCCATAAACCGGTACTTTATACAAGTACTAAATTACCCGATGATATCCGAATACTTGTGGTCGCTCATTCGGCATACCTCGGGTGATATGGTGATCAAATCCCTCGGCTGTATCACGTAGCTTGATATGCACCCACACGGTACATTTCGCACGTTTCCGGAAGCACACCGTTTTACCGTTATTGAAATTGTAAGGCTCCTCTTAAAAAAGAAAACATGAGTCAATTTTCTATCGTTATCTTTCTAAGAGTATTTCAGTCGGCAAACAGTTTGTACATTCAATTTTTAGCGTGGTTTATCAATTCCGTTAGGAGCTTTCATCGACAGATCGATAGAAGTGAATAACTTCAGAGTGGTTGTTCATGTCGTTGCTAAGCGATCTACAGGGGCGCCGCCATGTTTAAGATCATGTGATTGGTAGTTCAAAATGGAAGCCTCCCTTATACAGACGAGGTTAGATGTAGGTACGGAATCGGCCGAGTTGTGACGAGTGGTGGTCGCTGTAACTGTAGTCGGAAGTGACGACATTTACGTAAGTATTCATATTCTCGTACTTAACCCTGTGCCACACGGCCAAAATTAAGCCTGGTCCATGTTTACAGCATTTGTAGACAAAAATCCGGCTAAAATGATGGAATTACTTTAAATCTTTACCAAACGAAGAAATCCTAAGACTTGTCCAAATTGAGAGCATTTGCGGACAACAATTTAAATTTAGCTTAACCCTTTCCCAAACGACAAATTTTGGACTGGTCCAAATTGAAAGAGTTTGCAGACGACAATTTTAAATTTGATAAAAATGGCAGAAAGGTCTCAAAAAGGGTAGAAAACACTGTGGGAAAAGGAGAAATTGCTCGTTACGAGCAATTTCTCCTTTTCCCACAGTGTTTTCAAAAGACTTGTACTGCAGACACGTGAAAACCAGGGCTTGTTTGGGAAAGGGTTAAATGACTGTAATTGTCTATGAAAGAGGAGAAAACCTTGTGGGAAAAGGAAAAAAATGCTGGTTACCAGCATTTTCCACTTTTCTCACACGGTTTCTCAAAAGGCTTTATCAGGGTCTTAACTCGACTGTTTGGTAAAAAGTTCAAGGGGTAGCAAACATCGTGGGAATATGCGAAAATGTTGGTTTCCAGTATTTCTCCTTTTTCCACAATGTTTTGAAAAAGCCTTTTGCCTCGGGGTCGTAAGAGTGGTCACTGTTTGGAAAAGGGATAATAATAAGAGAGAGAGAGAGAGAGAGAGAGAGAGAGAGGTAGGTATACAAAGAAATCCAGGATTCTTATTCATTATTCACCAACCATTCTTGAGAACGTTCTTGACTAATTCTCCAAGATTTTTCAAATTTGAAAGTAACACAACATCTGATTGGCTACACCAAATGTTTTAGCCAGTTAGGAGTTGTGTTACTTTCAAATTTTGAAAATTCTGGAGAACTGGACTTAGAACATTCTTAAGAATGGTTGGTGAATACAGACCCAGCTGTCGTGATTATCATATCAGGATTTCAATTTCAGATCAAAATTGTATGTTAGCCTTGACCACTGAATTCCGGATCAAGTGTCAGAAATTTAAATGACCGCAAATTATTTGATGACAAAATCGAATTATAGTAATTATGAAATATTGTCCAATACTTGCCTCGAGTTACACAATATCAAATGGACTACAAAATAACTGTTTTTTAGTAAACATAAATGTCATATCATATCTTTATCAAATTACAAAGCATGTAGCCGCTTGATTTAATCTGAATGTCACCTGCTTACCCATGTGAGCTCAATGGACAATCAAAGTCTCGTTCACCTACAGCTAAGATGAAGATCAGACTTCACAGGGCGTAAAATCTAATCTTGGATCTATATCATCCCATATTTAACAAGAAAATTCTTGCTAAATTGAGACAGTATTAATTAATGCTGCAATATCGAAGGACTGACGGACGGAGGGAGGGCCTGTTGGACGGGGGGACAGACGGCCGGTTGGTCGGGCGGACGGACGGACGGGCGGTTAGACGGTTGGACTGACGAACGGACGGACTGACTTACGGGTGGACAGACAGACAGACAGACAGACAGATAGACAGGCAGGCAGGCAGGCAGGAAGGCAGGCAGACAGACAGACAGACAGACCCCAATAGTTAGATAAAAGAAATAAATGAATGAATAGAAAAGAAACAATACATGAATAGCTGAATATATGAATGAACAAAAAGGTGCATAAAGCTTTGATTTTATTAATACTAGATAATTATTTCCGAAAAAATTGCAAGCTGTATAGCTAAAAAGTATCTTTTTTGTCGGTCGAATTTACATTTGGGTCAGTCGGCCGATCTGTAGTACAAAAACGGGGGCTTTTGTTGTTCTTTCCTTTCCATAGGCGACACACACAAAAAAGAAAAAAACTCCTGTAGATGGTGAAGATTAGAGATCAGACTGCACAGAACGTGCGGTCTGATCTCTAATTTACATTGTCCACTTACTTTACTCTAGGTTATGACCGAGCTGCCTCTTCTTATTTAAGCGGAACAGTATTTTGTAGACCGTGGATCGGAGTTATTCATTCGTAGAGAAAGAGTTACTTGGGATAATCAAAACACACACACATATATATATATATGAGCCACGCTCTATGAAAAGGGGGCTTAATGCATCTGCGAAAAGTATCGATCCAGGTCAGCCTGCGCAGTCCGCGCAGGCTGACCTGGACTGAAACTTTTCGCTATCGGTCAATTTTCTGTATATCGAAGGACCAGTGCACCCCATGAATCAGTCGGTTGTTAGACAAAATGAATTTTATTGATCCATGATTATGTGACGACCTGCTTGGTACTATGTATCATGGGGATGCATTAAGCCCCTTTTGCCAGAGCACGGCTCACGTATAGATGAGCCATGCCCCGACAAAACGGGGTTTATCGTATCTCCGTGATGCACTATACTGAGCAAGTCATCACAGAATTGTGGATCCATAAAGTCAATTTCGTGTAACAACGTGCTGTGTTTTGAGGTAGAATGACCCTTTGACTCGCAGAAAAATAACCAAAAGCAAAAAGTTTCGACACAGGAGAGCCTGCGCGGACGGCGTAGGCTGACCTGAGTCGATACTTTTTTTTGCAGATGCATTAAGGCCCCTTTTCACAGAGCACACCTCATTTATAATAGCGCACTAATCGCCTTTGACATTTACATTGAATGTTATTTTTTTCCATTAATATAATCTGGGAACATTTAAAGACTATAAAAGTACTTCTTGACCTAATCACTGTCAATTCTATGATTCATTCACATTTTTTGAAGGCTGGGAATTCAGTTCCATTCTAACCGAAGAAGCGTTCGGATTATTACCCAGAATGAAGTAGCGGACAGTGTGGATCAAAGATCAGACTGCACTTGTTGTGCTGTCTAATCTTGATCCCCGCCGTCCACAAAAGTTATCAATGTTGTTCATGGTAGTGAATGAGTTAATCCTTTACTAAATGATGTCGTTATGAATACGGCTTCAGAAAACATTGTGGGAAAAGGAGAAAATGCCGGTGACCGGCATTTTCTCCATTTTCCACAATGCTTTCTATCTTTGAAAAGGGAAGAGAAAAATCCAGCATTTTAGCGACATTTAATTTCTCGCATGTAAATGCTTTCAAAATGGACGAGTCTAAAATTTTGTCATCTGGTAAAGAAGTTACTCTTTCAGATCTGGATGAGGCAAAATTTTCCTTTTTCATGTAATGAGAATACAATATACTTGCAAATGAAAACACTTATTATCATAGTAGCGAACGGTTTAGATCCAAGATCAGACTACATGTTCCTCGCAATCTGATCCTTATTAACGCCGTGCAAAAGCTTTACTTGCATGTTTACAAGTTTTGTCGCCCAGGGAGAGAAATTATTAAAAGAAACCACTGAAAAAATACTAAGTCAAATACGTAATAACTGCATCTCTTTATCCAACGTTAAAACAAAGTACTGAATGAACCGAATGAGGATTAACGGACCGTAATAGACCGTGAGGTTGCGGTTAAAAGGATCCGAGGCTAAGTGCACTTTAGCAGTAAGTTTAAACTGCAGTCGACGACCTTTTCAAAAACACGTAAAAACGCGGTCGTGGGGCGGGGGGGGGGGGGGGGGGGGGAAACATGACGTTGTATTTTACAGACAGTTGTATACAATGTATTGGTATCATGACTTTGCCCTCAAATAGGCCTACAGGGACGCACAAGGGCTGCAGCATATTTCTGCCAGTAGATACGAGACAACTATTGCGACAATTTACGAAAACTATCGCGATAAATCAAACTTCCCTGGGACTATCATCCAGATAACAAAAGATTTCATTATAAAAATATTGCGATAATTCTCAGTTTTATAGCAATCTTTTTTTGCGTTCGTGCCCACAACTGACATTCATGGTATTTACAAATAGATGTACGAGGCATTTCGAGTTGTCTTTGTGTTCATTAGACTTTCATGTGTAGCCAAAATTTACCAATTAAGCTTCGATTGTAAATAATTTGAATTTTAGTTTACTGCCAAAAGTCAAAAACAACCGAGTTCATCCAAGTGTTTATTTTTCTATTTATTACGGAATCCTGTTTCCGCCATCCACTTTTCGACCTACGAGGAACTCGAAAAGTAGAAATTAGGCACACTAACTTCCACTTTTCTAGCAAAAAAGTTACCTCGAAAAGTCGAAAAGTTGAAGTTTTTGACCTGACAATTGTCAAAAAACTTTCGACTTTTCGACCTCACGTTTGTCTAGTAAAGTAGAAATTAGGAAGTACTAACTTCAACTTTTCGCGTTAAACTGCTAGGTCGAAAAGTAGAAAAGTGGAAGTTTTTCACATGACAATTGTCAATAAAACTTCCACTTTTCGCCCTTTTTCTGGAGGATTTATGCTTCAAAAGTGTATGGAGTGTCTTATGGACACGAAAGTTCGCAACAAATGCATAGCTCAAATACAAACCGCTCCGGCTGGGATTCGAATCCGTGCGGCAAATATCCTCGTTTATTGAGGTTTAAAAGACCAATACACTAACCACTGAGCTAAAGAGAATTCTCCCTAACGCAGTTGTCAGGTATTTATTTTATACGGGAAGAAGCTATGCTGTAAGGAAGAAGTGCTCTCCCGTAACACACCCCCTCTTAAGAGAAGTCATCATTTCTGATGGCGGAAAGCCTTATTAGGCAGAAAGTCTATTAATTAGACAACAAATGGCTCGAGGGCCAATAACGGGAAGACAACAAATGGCCAAAAGGCCAATCCCGGACATCTTACGAACATGAAAGTTCGCAACAAATGCATAGCTCAAATACAAACCGCTCCGGCTGGGATTCGAATCCGTGCGGCAAATATCCTCGTTTATTGAGGTTTAAAAGCCCAATACACTAACCACTTAGCTAAAGAGAATTCTCCCTAACGCAGTTGTCAGGTATTGATTTTATACGGGAAGAAGCTATGCCGTTAGGAAGGAGTGATCTCCCGTAACAAGAGTATGGGGAAAAAAATGGCGATATACTCTGAAAATGATACTGTGCTAAAAAGTTGATATTATATCACGTGTACATGTATATTCACAAAATCCCACAACAGCAGCACAGAACGGCTATTAGGATCCTTGGAATTGTTTTATATGTATGGTTAGGAATGTATTTTATCTTTTATTGATTTATTTCAGTTTTATTTTCATATGAGCCATGCTCTGTGAAAAGGGGCTTAATGCATCTCCGTGATCCATGATACCAAGCAAGTCATCATGTAATTATGGATGCAAAAAAATCAGTTTGTCTAACAACCGACTGAATCATGAGGTAGACTGGTCCTTTGACATACAGAAAATTGACCAATAGCGAAAAGTTTCGGCCAAGGTCAGCCTGCGCGGACTGCGCAGGCTGACCTGGTCGATACTTTTCGCAGATGCAGATGCATTAAGCACCCTTTTCACAGAGCATGGCTCAATTATATTTCTATCCCAAAACCTGTTTAACTTTTGCTGAGTGAAACACAGTCTCCGTTCTACCACATTAGCACTGTATAGCAAACTGATATTCACATATTTATGAAAGTCAATACACGAAAAACATGGGTAAAACATTGAAAACATTCTGACTTTTAAAATGACTTTTAAGTTTCAAGATAAGTTTTTTTCCCCCTAAATGTAAGGTGTACGGAAAACACTGTACGGAAAAGGAAGTGACTTCATTTTGACAGAAAATATGCAGTTCTACTTTTCAGAAGGTTAGATGTTAACCATGTCAATACCACAGTATCACGTAATGAATACAGATGTCTTTTGCCATCGATTATTGCATCATCTTTGTTTATGTTTTTTTACAATGACGAACGCTTTGAAGTGGTTAGCTGTAATGATATCCGGTCTTTTCGTTCTTCAATTACGTGATTAAGTAAGTTATTCGCTCTTGTATGAAACAGTTTTTTTTTTGCATGGCTGAAGGGAAAACAATTCATAAGGTCGCTAAGAAACCGTCCTGGATGTTTCAAGATCGAAGGTTCTTTGATCTTACTTATAAATTCTGAAATAATTTGTATCGATTTTTAACTTTCTTTTACATATTTAAATGTTGACTGTTACCTATAGTACATATAATTTACATTACTAGTGGCAAAATGGGAGGTAACCAATCTAATCTACCCAGATAATTAGAAACAACATTAGTAATAGCATACTTTACTTCGACGCTGTCACAGTGTCACTTTGGCTCAATCTTAGTCTAAATTCTGAATTAAGAGTGAAACAAAATTTCTGATTGGCTAAACCGTCTGGTCAATCAGAAATTGCGTTGCTTAGACATTTAAAACATTCTTGAGAATAAGACTACGAAAGCAATTTAAAATGGCTGGTAAATAAAGACCTTGTATAGTTTAACCCTTTCCCAAACGACAAATTTTGGACTGTTCCAAAATAAAAGAGTTTGCAGACGACAATTTTAAATTTGATGAAAATGGCAGAAAGGTCTCAAAAAGGGTAGAAAACACTGTGGGAAAAGGAGAAATTGCTCGTTACGAGCAATTTCTCCTTTTCCCACAGTGTTTTCAAAAGACTTGTACTGCAGACACGTGAAAACCAGGGCTTGTCTGGGAAAGGGTTAAAAACAAACTTTTACATACAATAGCACAGGGTGGCTAATAGAACTTGTAAAATGCATGTTTATGAATATTTCGAAATGTGATTTACTATTTATCATTCAAGCCTCTGTGTTATACATGTATTATATTTCCTCTAAACGTACCTAAGACCAAGCGGTTTGATGCAACTTTGATCCTTTTATTAGATCTCGAAATGTTAGAGTGGTCTAAATGAAAAGCATTTGAAGATCACAAAAGCTGAGTATTGCTAAAAATTGGGAACTGTCCTCGATAGGACAGAACACAGGGGTTACCAACATTTTCTCCTTCTCCCTACAACGTTTCCAAGAGCCACCTTGTTTAGGGTCGTGAAAACACGAATTTGGTTGCTTATGGCTTAACTATAACCCTTATCCTGCTAAATATGCGACATGAAACTTTCAAGCCGTTAGTAAAAGCCCAAATTTTGCTATTTCAAGGGTATTTTTGGGGAAAATATTTCCTTATCGAACAGTGTAGATTCAAGATCAGACTGAACGGTCTGTGCAGTTTGATCTTGATCTACACTGTCCGCAAAGGGTCCGCGAAGGATCATTAAGTCCCGCTTAGCAGCCTAACACATTAATGTCTTTTTACAGAAAGTGATTAGATTCCAACATTCAAAAGCAAAGCAAGTGTAAGTCTGTAGATTTTATTCTGACTCTTGAACCATCCGTGAAATCCTGAAGTGTTTATGCCATTTTTTAAAACAGTTTATTTCATTAAAGGGCTCGTATTAATCGTTTTACTGCAATGTTTTCAAACTTAGTCCACTGCAACTGGGGAAAAAAATCTGCCTTTGACATAAAAACCTTTATTAGAATCAGTTTTGAAAGAGAAAAATAACGTCTAATGTTAGATTGTGCCCTCTCAAACGAATGTGGCATCTTGACTTCTAGCCTACCTGCCTTTATGCATGCCTGTCTGCCTGTCTCTGTGTCTGTGTGTCTGTCGCCTATCTGTCTGTCATTTACATAAAGTTGATGTCTATTTAAAAAAATGAGAAACATTTACAGCCTTCAGACCACAGGCCATCTGCCATATGAAACACGCAGTGTAGAAGCTGAGGCAATGTCCGTTACGTGAACCTTTGAAAAGGTACTTTTACGAGAAAAGATTACGACAACAACAATAAAACCATTCATTACCGTAAAGCGGGAGTGACCTGTCTAGACTATTTTGTGTACTTCCGTCGACCGACCATAAACAAAATAGTGACCTAACTACTTGACCTCATATGGGTTATATTGCCTGTTATCTCCCTCAGCGCCACAGCCGACAACAGGGGCAGTTGTGAACGGCATACATCAAAATCAGATTGCAAAGAACGTGCCGTCTGTCCTTTGGTCTATACCGTACGCTTGTTTTGTCAAGGTTATTTGATAAAACTCTTTTTGAGTATCTGAGGATTGGGTATCTTGCCGTCGAAAGAGGAAAGGTATACATTGATATATTGGGCGTTGAAAGGGTGAACTGAAGGGCTGAACATTTTCACAAACCTTGGATCTACACTGTCCGATACGTAGATATTTTTCCAGAAAAATAACTTTGAAATAGAAATTTTTAGATTTATACTCTCGGCTGGAAAATTTCATTTTACTTATTTAGCAGACACTGTTGAATGAAAGTAATTACAAAAACAAACCATCCTGTAAGATTTTCTTGTTGATGCTAGACGAGTTTGAAAAAAAAAAGGGGAGCAGTTAAATGGGCAACGAAGATTGTTGACCAAGATCAGATTACACGGACGTGCAGTCTGATCTTGATTTACACTCATCGAAAAGATCATCAGTTTTCCCATTTAGCAGAAGGGTAAATAACTCTACCAAAAAGATGTCAAAGAAAAAGGAAGGATGACGTTTTTAATGTATTACACTGAAGTATGGGGGCGAACAGTTATATAACAAATAACAAAACAAATTTCGCATCTCTAAAAATGGTAGCATATAATTATATGGATGAGACATCCGAGTGAAACATCTATTTCACTATTATCATGTTTCGGACTAAATGAACCCAGATGATGACAAAAAAAGTAAAAATAAAATATCCCATGGGACCTTATTTCTCCATTTTTTTCCCGAATAAATTAAAAGGGCACTGGCATGTCTCAAAGAGCAAGAAGTCTATTTAAGCTGGTTATTACAGTGTATTATCTGTTTCATTTGTCTTTGAACAGGAACTGCAGAATGCTAGAAAAGAATACATTAAAAGGTCATGAAACAATTCCAGCTGAACATTTTTTTTAAACTCGTTTTTGACCTACTTCTGATCATAAGTCTAAAATGAACAAAAAAAACCCCCTTATTTGCGATTGGTCAAATATGTGGAAATCTTCATTCCCCTGGGCCTCTGCAGGCCTTTCTGCGGGCCTATTTGCGCACCAATTAATGACACCAATATATAACGGTTGTTAAACTTTGACAATTTTCATATGATAGGGAAGTCATTTTGTGGGTGTATTTATTAGTAATTTGTTACTTTTTTGTGCGTTGCCCTTTAGCCCATTACTGCACAGCCAACATGTTAGCCATGCTCTGTGAAAAGGGGGCTTAATGCATCTGCGAAAAGTATCGACCCAAGTCGGCCTACGCAGTCCAGGCTGACCTGGGCCGAAACTTTTCGCTATTGATCAATTTTCTGTATGTCCAAGGCTCGGTGTACCTCATAATTATGTATGTTGTTAAAAAAGTGGCTATTATGGATCCAGAAGTATGTGATGGCTTGCCTGGTAAGATTAATCACGGGGATGCATTAAGCCCCCTTTTATCAGAGCACGGCTCATGTATTTTGGGACACACTATTTTAGCAGCAACGGCTCCTTTTCCAACGATCAACTGGATTAAGACATCTTATCTCCAAACAATAAACTCCATTTAAAAAATCAGTTTTCTTCTTAACTTCTCGTTATATTTAAGCACAAAAGAATTTCGATATTTACTTTCAAATAACCCCGTCTATCTTTCTCTTTTTAAATCTTTCTTGCTTTTCTTTATCAAATATGAGAGTAATGGCAGTAGTCACTTTGTGAATTATACAAGACGAATGGTTCCTCACTTCCGTGCATAATTATGTAAAAACCAGACAGTCATTCGACTGAAAGTATTTTCCATCGTGGAAACGGTATATGAATCAAATGTACTTATCACTTTTTAAACCACTTAATTTCTTGAATAAAATTGTCATGTTAATGATCGACGAGTGGTTGCACCAGCTGCTGTATCCTTGTTAGTGTTGCCGGTTCTTTTCATTTTGTGTCACCCGTATCCTGGCGAATTAGATTGCTGACTTCGACAAAAAGAACTTGCAAAGTTTATTGCAAATAAATATGAGCCATGCTCTGGCAAAAGGGGGCTCAATGTATCTCTGTGATCCACGATACCAACGAAGTCACTGCATACTTATGGATCCATAAAATCCATTTTGTCTAAAAAAATGACCGAATCATTAGGTACACTGGTTGCTTGAGATGCAGAAAATTTGCCAAAAACCAAAAAAATTGGCCCAGGTCAGCCTGCGCGGGCTGCGCAGGCTGACCTGGGTCGATACTTTTTAATAGATGCATTAAGCTCCTTTTCACAGGGCATGGGTCATATCATTCGAGCAGGATTCAATCTGTGGCCAGCAATTTGACTTCAGCATGGACATATCTGAACTTTTATCCTCTGTTTCAGTTTAAACATACATGCATTTTATTGCCGTAATTTACATAACATACAATTCATAATTACATACATGGAAAGTGGCAAAAGGGTTGAGCCAAAAGTTTAAACACTTATTTACGGCTCTCCCCATAAGTTACGACTCTCCCCAGAAGTTACGGCTCTCTCCATAAGTTACAGCTCTCCCCATCTTTTATCCTCTGGTAAAGGGTAAACTATTCACCGCGCATTATCTTGAGCCTGCTGGAAATCAAAGCACCGAAAATAAACGACAAAGATGGGGCACGAATTATCCATGAAGTACATGTACAAAGAAAACAAACCATTGGCACGATGAACATATCGAAAGAGAGCAACCACAAATCGGCAGGTCACTTTTATGATATGTGTCATCACAGTGCAAAATGATTTTTTACCGGAGACTACCCTTAGTGTATTTCTTCTTTGGTGTGGCCGAGATAAGTAAGCCACTTCAATCGGTAAACTTTGAAAGTAGACGACATATTCATTGATGAATCTTAGTCTAGATTTTTTAAACGAATTATGCCCCAGTTGATAGTTTTGGGCGTTACGTATTTTTTTCCTGAAACTCAGAACGCGTGAAAATAATTGCAAAATATTAGAGAATCACTTGGAACTATTGTGTTGTTTCACCCTTTCGCTGTCATTGACGACTTAATTACTTTTGTGGACAGCGTAGATCAAGATCAGATTGCACATAACGTGCTGTCCGATCTTAGATCTCTCCCGTCCGCGACATGATGCTAACTTACTACCAGAAATCATATTCTGTTGTAGGTAGAATCAAGTGTTAGTCGCTAGCAGAGAAATTAATTTCAAAACTAGGTTAAAAGTTGCAAGGTAACTCTATCTTTTGTTTACTTTTGTCTGATTTTGAATTCTTTTTTTTCTGACAGCGACTAACACTTGGACCGACCACACAATAACAGATTGTCATCAACTTTAAAATGGTATAATTTAGATTTAAATGCAGTTTAACACCTGCACTGTTTTTTCCGCTATTGGGCCTTTAACGGGTCAAGAAAAATGATATATATCTAAAGCATAAATTAAATGTATGGACGATAAAAGAAATATTAGCCCGTATTGAATAATTCTTAGTCTAATCCCCAAGAATGTTCTAAATTAGAAAGTAACGCGATGTCTGATTGGCTAAATTAAATGTTTTACCCAAACGAAAATGGCGTTAACATCTTAATCTTGAATTAGACCAAGAATGCTATTTAAAATGGTAGGTAAATAAGGTCCCTGACCTCCACAACGGCAATGAGACCCATCTGTGCTACTGAGACTGAAATAGGTTACTGTAAATATACCGTACAGTTCATCAGCAATGCAACCCAGAGTCATGTCCACAGAGCGGGGGAGAAAAAAGACTTGCCCAAGACGGTTATCTTCCCATTGTTCATAATATAAAACCAGGTCGTAAACACAGGCGTTCGTTTTGTGACGAACTTTGCCAACTATATGATGTAATATATAAGTTACATCATATAGTTGGCAAAGTTCGTCACAAAACGAACGCCTGTGGTCATAAACTAGCGCACGGAAATAGGAGTATCTTCGTCTAAATCGGTTTAACTTTCGCTTTCGATTCGTTTCAGAGAATAGTTAGTTGAAGGCTGAAGTTGAATCGGATTTGATCGGAGAAGGAGTAGCAGATCAAATGGTAGGCTCGTTCTTGTTTGATTTTGATCTTATTTAAAAGAACAGTAATCGCTGTGATTACTACTTCGGAAATTAAAAAAAAAAATGAAGTTATTGTAATCTGTTTTTCCCTAGACTCTTTTCCAAACAACGAAATTTAAGATTGGTCCAAATTGACAGCATTTGTTGACGACAATTTTAATGTCGCAAAATTATGAAATTTGTCTTTGAAAGGGTAGAAAACATTGTAGGAGAAGGAGAAAATGCTGGTTACCGACATTTTCTCTTTTTCCCACAATGTTTTCAAAAGTCCTGTAACCTGAAGTCGTTAAAACTCTGGGTTATGTGATAAAGGGTTACTTCATTTTTTTTACAATTTTTTAATGGGTCAGGGCCATATTCTGAACAGGTAAATATACCTTCAGTTCAACAACAACTGTAAAGTCATTTTTGATGACAAGACTTCTAATTTCTACGCATAGATCGCCTGACACTTGTACGTTTGTTTTGTTTGACGAGTGTTTGACTCCGTTATCGAAAGCATTTTGGTTATGTCACGGCGACAGCTATTCGGTAGATTCGGTTTCGGTTTTGAATTTCAGTCATAAGAACACATAATTACAAAGAATGACAAGCTTACGTGTTTTTCAGTTTTGTTTTTTTCGAGCCGATAGTTTCGGAACCGGAAGATCAATATGACATTTTTTCGTCAGAGCCATTGGCTCCGAATATTAAGTTTCTTACCCGTGATTCGTAACGCGCAACGACTTGGTCACCCACCCAAACACTTCGACTTTCACCACCGAGATTTGAGCTGTTCCCCGTTGTATACGCATGATAATCCATTACCTGCATCAATACAATACAATGCTTTATTCAGTAATTTAGGCCTCCGGCCTACAATACAAAATTTTACAAAACATATTAATTATTATCATGTTGAGTGACAGGAAAAAAGTAATAAAATAATGATCTTTTCAATTGTTTAAAATGTCTTGTCAATACCGGTAACCAATCTACCACGCCCAGATGTGATATACAAAAGACACTCCGATTTGTATAATCCAGCTAATCTAGCTTATCCAATGAAAACAATCGTCACAATAGCTTGTACCAATTGTATATTTATATGTACAACGGGGACCAGTTTATTTATCCGTTTGCCCTCCTGTTTCACCAGCACTAAATGAACAAAGGCCTGGGAATGGGGTGTTCTCAATAATGGACGATTACAATTTCTTTCTTTTTGATATTTTTACGTTTATTGTGCATTATACTGTTCAAGTCCATCGTGAATTTTCCAGTAGCAAAACTACAGCGCTCTACTGACTCTCTGTCTCGTCGGTTTAATCGATATTAAAGTGTGCAGGGTGATTTGGGGCTGGTACCAGTCCTTTATGTGGTTGTCATACAAACTGTACTTCTCTGTACTCTGTAGCTTCTGACTTGGTGGACATCCACACAGTTCGCTGTCAGGTGAGAGAGTGATCCACAAGAAAATACTGGTTCCCTATATTGATTTTACCCGCCAATTCAGTTTCGAGGCAATGCTGGTACCCAGCAATATTGCAGTGAAATGCAATTAATCGTCAGTGTTCCTAGACATACGATTTTGGAACTCGTTTATAACAAACATGTAAGTCTAAAAAGGAAACTAACGAAATTCATCGCGACCAATCAAAAACTGAAATCGCATGCGGTGACAGTCATTTGTACCAGCAATAGGAGGTTTAATTTTGGTAATGCATTACACACTGTCATACTAATTTACGGATCCATTTTGTCAAACAAGCAGGTGAGACAATGGTCCTGTGACATGCAGAAAATTCACCAACAGCAAAAGTCTCCACCAAGGTCGGCCTGAGCTGAGTTAAGCATAAGACAGAATTTTATTTTCTGTCGGTCATACAAGTGAAGACTCGCAATCGTCAAAAGTCATTTTTTGCATGAAGCCACAAGAATAACTATAGTATGATCAATTTCAGAAGAAATGGTTTATAGTTGACTGAGCATTAATACGTTTGGCTCTTTAAAAAACTTCGTATTGTGATTGAAAGAGCTGAGGCTGATGAATTCCCTTTGGAATGTTTGATGCCAGTTTTGTTGCATTCATTCAATGTTAAAGGCCCATTCAATGCATAATTAACCCATGCCCTGGAAAAAGGGGTATAGTGCATCTCCGTGATCTACTATATCAAGCAAGTCATCACATAATTATGGATCCATAAAATCAGTTTTGTCTAACAACCGACTGAATCCTGACGTAGAATAAACCAAAAAGTCTTGACACAGGTCAGCCTGAGAGGGGATTAAATCCTGTCGCAATGACTATTATCAATCCTCGGAAAGAATTTGTCCGAGCGGGGGATCGAACCAGCGACCCCCTGTTCTCAAGTCCTGTACGCTACAAACTGAGCTACCGCGACTCGGTACCAAAATGAAAGAAGAACAGAACAGAAAGAAAATAAAATTTCAGTTCCATCCATAATCTTGCTTCAAATATGTTAGAGTTTGTGCATCTTTCCGAAACACAGGTCCTGGTTTAGATCAACTAATTCCGATTCTGACTAGATTTTCAAACCCGCAAACCACCTATGAGATGACGCCAAATTTCAGCAATATTTCTGTGTGCTTTCCACATAAAATGTTGGATAATGCAATAAGAAATGATACAAAAAATATGATAAATTGAGAAAAAATAATAAAATAAAAATCACTTTGCTATATTTCGTTTCGTTGAGTTTTCTTTCCGTTTTGTTTCGTTCTGTTTCGTTCCGTTTTGTTGTGTTTCGTTTCATTTCGTTTCGTTGCGCTTCGTTTCGGCGCGTTTCGTTTCGGTTCCGTTTCTAAGTTTAAAGGGATTTATAAAGGATAGCTTAAATTTCATTGTCTTCAGGTACTTGAGTCTAACAGTGAATATATTTTGTGCCTGAAATTTAGTAATAACTCATCTAACAGTTTTCCTATTATAATAGGTATAGTTTATGTACCCCCAAATAGTCAACTTTTTCAAACAATGATCAATATTAATTGTTTGTAAATGATATAATTGACATTAATTCCAGGTATGAATACCTCTTCTTATTCGGAGATTTTAATGCACAGACAGGTAACTTGCAAGACTATACCAGTAGTAACGCATTTATTCCTGAACACCTGGACTTGGATACTGAAATAATTAGTTATTTTGACTAAGAAGACATGCTACGCGAAAAAGTTGTTAGTTTAGTGAGAAAGTCATCAGATAAAAAACGTAATAATCATGGACAAAAACTTATAGGCTTATGCAAATATAATAATATGATTATGGTAAATGGGAGAATTACTGAAGATATACCAGGAAACAGACCTTTAGAAACACATCAATTACTGATTATTTAGTGTCATCAATTAACTTTGGGCTTTGATCAAATACAAGAATTTAAATTTCAGGAACTGAACTCTTTATTCTCTGATGGTCATACACTTTTACATTTCAGATTAACTACAAAGGTACTACAAGATAACTATATTCAAAATACAAATGAAACACAAACTGAATAGTGGAATGAAGAGTTACTGGAAATATTTGAATTCTTTAAATGATCAGGATGAAGGTAAAAAAACAAGTTTGCAATCACTTATAAACATTAAAAAAAAAAGTCAGCAATGATGAGTTTCATGACAATGAGGACCACACCGTCAGATGTAATTCTTCACACCACAGGAAATTCAAAAGAGCATTTAAGAAAAAAAAAAAATAATAATAACAATAAATCACTAGACTAAGATGGAATAAAAGATGAGTATATTAAATATTCACAGGAAATATTACTACCTGTTTATGTAAATCTTTTCAACAAAATTTTAGCATCAGGATATTTCCTTCTAAAGGGTCATCTGGAGTAGTCATATCAATACATAAGAAAAAGGGTGAAAGAACTGACCCTGAGAATTACCGCCCTATTACACTTTTAAGTTGCAGCAGTAAGCTTTTTACTTCTATTTTGAATGACCGGTTACAAAGTTAAATTATAACACACAATCTCTTATCAGAAAACTAAGCTGGCTTCAGAGCAGGCTATTCTATAAATGATCATCAATCTACCCTGAATTCTATTATTGAACTCTTCTCTATTATTGAACTTTTCTCTAAGGCATTTGATTCTGTATGGCGGGTTGGATAGTGGTCCAAATTATTTAAATACAACATAAATGGTCATTTTTTTAAACATTATTAGGAACATGTACCAAAATATTAAGTCATGTATATTAGTAAACAATGATTTTTCGGAATTGTTCCTATGTAACTGTGGAAATAGGCAAGGCGAAAACCTTTCACCAATTCTCTTCTTATTATTTTTGAATGACATTGAGTGTCATCTCGGCAACAAAATGAACAATAATGATGGTATAACCCTAAGTGGCAATGAATTTGATATAATGGTAAAGATACTAATTATGTTGTATGCAGATGACACAGTTATACCGTCAAATGAACCAAAAAAGTTACAGTAATGTCTGAACAGCTTCTCAGAATATTGCAACACTTGGAAATAACATGTAAATACTAGCAAAACCAAAATCATGATATATGGCAGGAGGAAGAAAAATAAATATTCATTGAAACTTGATAACACGAAAATAGAGATAGAAAATTTATACAAATATCTCTTTGTATTTATTTTTCTTAAACTGGAAGTTTCCTAAAAACAGAAAATATCTTGTACAAAAGCAACAGAAGTACTATACTACATGTACAGAAGTGTTAATTTACCTGTCGACCTTTGTTTTTAAGCTATTTGACCATACAATTTTACCAACTCTAACATTTAATACGGGGATATGAATATCATAAACTCCTCGAAAAAATACATTGTGCATTCCTTAGAAAAATCTTACACTTAAAACAGAGTATCCCGCATTATATTATACATGCAGAAACAGGAAGGTTCCCTTTGGAAATTATGATAAAAATAAGAAAGATAGCTTATTGGAGTAGATTAGTTTCAGGAAATCACAGCAAAATTGCATATACTTACGCAATCACTTACGCATTTAAAAAAAAATGTGTAAGTTATTTGACATAATTACCAGTTATTTTAACAATTAAGTTAGCATGTTTAATTCAACATGATATTGATAAAATTTGCTGGTCAAGCAGGAAATACACAGTAGTTGTTAGCCTGCTAAATAGGCTAAATGAAACTTTTCCAGTCCATAGTACAAACACAAATATTAGTATTCCAAATTCACTTTTTGGGGGAAATATCTCCATTTTAGGCAGTGTTAATCCAAGATCAGACTACATGTTCTATTGGGTCTGATTTTGATCTATACTGTCTGCAAGGGGTCATTAGTCGCGCTTGGCGGGCTACTGGTTAATTATGTATACATGTACATATTTTAGAGTCAGAACTCGCAGCAGCTCTGATATCAATGAAAACAATTAAGTTTGGGCTCTTATCTGATAGGAGTGCGGATCTTTGTATTTTGAGATATCCAATAAGTAGAATATTTAATTAAAACACACTGTGAGAGGATGTAGATGGTTTATGATATGTTACCACTAAAGTAATTCTGTTACGGAACTTAGCGTTACGGAACGTAGTTTGCTTGATAAGTTTATTACTGTAAAGTTGTGTCCATACATATCTCAGAAGTTTTAAAAAGCAGCAAAGAGCTTCATTCTTTAAATTCGTTTACAACTTATAGTTATCTTATTATGAACATGCGACATAACTACTGTTAACAAATAGACACGTCATAAAATGTTTTCTATTACTTTTACAAAATGGAACTGTCAAATGCAGAAAGACAAAAAAGTGGAGACAAAAAGAAAGAGAATATATATAAAAAACTCCAATAGCGGCCAAAAGTAAATAATGTGCACCATACATGTACCTTTTCAGAGTATGGAAAGTATTGTGACAATAAGATAACAATCTGTTATTGTACAGTCGATCCAGAGTTTAATCGGTGGCAGAAAAATAAATTCTAAAGTCAAGTAAAAAGTAAACAAAAGATACAGCGTCCTGCCAACTTTTGACATCCTTTTAAAAAATTGTTCCCTGCAATTGACTAGCACTTGGACAGGCAGTACAGTATAAGGTTGTCATCTTCACAGTAATTTCCACATTTTCAAATGGGATGATTTAAATTTGAACGCTAGTTAACACCCTTCTTGTTTACTTTTGGTCGCTTATGGGGCTTTGAAGGAAGAAAGAATGCTAAAACACTCCAAATATGTACTAACTCACCTGCTATCTCCAGATAAGAAAGAAGAAAAAAGAAAGAAAGTGCAATCTCCAGATAAGAAAGAAGAACGAAGAAAGAAATGTAAGGAAGACTACAAAACACTTTGCTTAGAAAGAATTTCAACTTCATTTTTTCCACATTAAATTTTGTCATCTATCTTTTTACCAGATGCCAAAAATTTTAGACTTGTCCATATTGAAAGCATTTGCAGACAAATAATAATAATAATAATAATAATAATTGTGTGTCAAATTATAGGATTTTTAAATCTAAAGCATAGAAAACATTGTGGGGATCAGAGAAAATGTTGCTGACCAAAGATGTGCCAATAAGGAGAAACTGATATGGACAGAAATTTTAAGCAATACAAAAAGCTGATAGAGAAAAATGTCAAAATAGGTAGATGTAGTTTTTGTCAAAATATTTGTTAACCTTCTGTTTCGAGTCCAGTTTTATTTTAGTTTACACTTCTATATTCCCTAACCTATGTTCCGTAACAAAGATGTGTTGCACATAAATAAAACTCTAAACTGTGGTATATTGTACTTACGACACCGTTGATAGTTGTTCTTAGTATACAGGTATCAGAACTGTACGGTATCAACTTATTTCTTTACAGTTACTTTGCCATTAGTTCCACCTTGTCTTTTTGAATGTTGTTTTAAAAAAAGAATCTTTCGTTTTTCTCAGCAAAAGATGTTCAGATTTTAAATAAAGGTTGAAATTGTTTTGCAATGTTATTTAAATTCATGTTTACCATTTCAGAATGGATAATGAAATTTACTGGCAAGTATTTGTGCTGTACGGATACAGAATTTTTTTTTTTTTTTTTTTTTTTTCGAAAGGGTTTTCTTCTAAGTTACAATAAAGCCATTTTTAACCCTGTGAGACACTATTTCCTCCTATAGTGGAAAAAAAAAATCTTAGCAGGTTCATATTTTACACATAGACAAACGCACATAAGCTTCAAATGACTTATTTGTACAACTTTTTAATAAAAGACAGGTGGAAAATCTGTATTTTATGCGAACAGATATGTTTATCTTAGAACAATACATGCACCTTTAAAGGCTATGTCTACGATTTGTTTCTCAGTTATTCAGACAGACTAGTGCAGACATATTTATTAAAATGTCACGGGAATTAAACTATGCGATTGGGGTGGTTGAGACTTTAAGGCATGTTTTCTGAGCAATGGGTCTTGTAAAATAAGCTGAAGCCGATCGGGTCTGCGAGAGTTCAAAATTTCACTCTTTCAAATTCAAAATAGTAATAATTTCAGGAGAATGGCTGCGAATTATAACATTTCCCAGCATCTGGAGGTGTGAATTGTGAAGCAGAAGTTCTAACCCATAGACGCAAATCAAACACTTTTATTCTAGCACGAAATAAACACTGATCAGAGGCGCACAGAACTACGAGTCAAAACTTTCGGCAAAACATCCGCTTTATTTAAGGTAGTACCATTCTAATGAAAAACAGCTATTTCCATAATAATATTATCCTAAAAAATGTGCTATGATTAAAAGTGAGTATTATTGTAATACTTTGACCGAGCCACTTTTTCCATTTTTTCCTTCTTAGAATTATCATTTATAAATCTAAAGCCACTCTATTCTCAATACAAAGAGAAATAATAATTACCTCCCTTTTCAGAAAACTACCAAAAATATCATTAAATAATGTCAAGATAGACAACAAATGAATTTCTGGTCGGTTAGAAATGTTCAAAAATATTATATCAGTATAAATCCTTAATCGTCAACTAATAAGAAATTTTATTCCATGTTGCACTAGAAACGTTAGGATGGTAACACCTTGAATTACATATGTATTGTTCTCATGCAAAGCTAATACAAATAGTGCGCATCAGTCCCTTACTTCCTATCATGAATTCTGATTATTCACGTATCCATATTCACGTGTTCCGGTATCCTTGTTAATTGTTGTAAATCATTAATGTTGTAAGCGACCTGCTGCTGACAATGCCAAGCCTAATAACTATCATAGGGATTTTCTCAAAAGTATTTTCTGATTGTAGCCCGTCTCTTAATATGATTAAGATACGGACTACAGTTCTAAACTACTAAATGGTGTCTCAAAAAAAAAATCAAAGCGCTGAAGGCTCTGAAGGCCTGGGCATCAGAACGGGAGTAAAGGTAGGAACATGATGCCCAGAACGTTAAAGTTGCTACCAAATCGTACAGGCTTAAAAATTGCTATCACATTTGTACAGACTAATAAAAAATATCTACATGTCTCACACTGACCGTCTGTGGAGTTGACAACAGAATGAAGAAACATAAATCTGTAAAGGCCAATGTAATGAGTTTTTTTGTATAGCCTTTGTTTCGTGGTCTTTTATGGATTGAAAGGAGATAATTTTCAAAGGATTTTCTGTTTCCTATTTTCTTCCTTTACGTTGCTTTGGCACCAAATCAAAATGGTAACAAACCAAAATGAGAAGCGTGCAAAAAATTGCTGATAGAGGACAAGTCCAGGTAACATTTCTGGAAAGTGCAAAAATTCCACAGTGAACAAGCAATGAATCATATTTTTCTTTCATTTTACCATACTCGGTCTATAACTTGAAACAGAAACCCTTTCCTTTGAGCAATGACAAGGAAAAACACAAAGTCTTTAAAGGCTAATATCACAGAGCATGATTTGGTGTCTGAGAAGACAATTTTTTGTCCAAGATTGAAGTAAACATCTTCAGTAATAACAAAGATATCGTAATATGTCAGAGTTTTTGCATGACGACAACACGAACGACGAAGATGATGACACTAGAGCTATGAAAATACCATGTCTCTAAAAACAGCTGAGCTAAAAGTTCCTTGTCGAAAAGGGGACATAACTAATTACTTTGCCAAAAAATTTTGGTGGTTACCTGCCTCTATTGTAATGATAAAAATTTCCCTTTTAATAGTTAACAAAAAGTCCAAGTTCGAAGTAAGTATCTTCATTAATGAAAGATATGACAAAATGTCAAAGGTTCTGAAAATTCAAAGTAGTAAAACAGGACGTAGCTTGTCAAAAATATTTTGATGGTTACCTGCCCCTATTATATGGGTACCCCTTTTGACAGTAAATAACTTGTCCTAGTTTGAAGTAAATATCTTCAGGAAGAACAGAGAAATTATAAAATGCCAAAGTTTTTGTACGACGACAATGACGCATAGGCTTTGACAATAGCTTGACGTTTTCTCTGTAAACAGAATGATGAGCTAAAGACTACCAGTTGAATAAAATCATATGGATGATACAAGACTGCTCAAGGAACATTTCTATAGAAGTTTTGTCAAAATATCTGCTGTAAATGCCACTTTCCAATTTTCCCCATTGAAAGTCTATGGAAACTCTAAGTTGCCATGATCAACCAAGTTGTTCATAAACAAGAGGGCCGTTGAACCTAAAGCCCTCATTTGAGTAAAGTCATCTAGGATTGATAAATTTGAAGAGCTCTGGTTGTCATTTTTGAAAACACAAATAAGCCATGCTCTGGCAAAAGGGGGTTTAATACATCTCCGTGACATAATTCCAAACGCGCCGTCATATACTTATGGATCCATAAAATCCATTTTGTTGAACAACCGACTGAATCATGAGGTACACTGGTCCTTTGACATGTAGAAAATTTGCCAAAAGCAAACACTTTTGACCCAAGTCAGCTTAACTACCTATGGAGATCAAAATCAGACTGCACTGGATGTGAAGTCTGATCTTCGATTTAAAACGCCCACCAGTTACTTAAGTGTTTACCACACAATCCCGAGTTTTAAGGAATCTAAGGATACAGCATCATGAAAACCTTGTGGAGAAAGAAGAAAATGCTCTTTTTTCCTACAAGGTTTTCTGCACTTTCACAGCCAATAACCAACATTTCAGCTAAATCTAACTTGCCGTCCGCAAATGTTTTCAATTTAGACAAGTTTAAATTTTCATCGTTTTATAAAGATTAACTGGTTTTCAATGGCTCATGTTACCAACTTTAGTTCATATTTGATGATGTATGCGCCGAGTTTGCTATGGGTCGAAATGGTTATGGGCCGAGATGTCATATCTGGACAACTCTGACAGGAAAAAATAAGCCATATATACCAATCAAATACATAGTTATAACTTCAGACACGAGGTGCACAGCAATTTTACGAAGATTAAAATCTTACCGAAGTTTTGAGACACCTTTTTCAGGGAAAGAGCACACCGTCTGGGTAAAATACGCTATCATTACTTGTCATTCACATGGTGTTTAGAAAAAGGACAAACGAACGATCCCAATTAGTGCTCGGCAACAACGCTCGTCACAACACGGTCGATTGCGTACCTACATCTAAACATTTGATCAACGATCACCCGAGATTTGCCAAATGTTTCTTTCACTGTTAAGCGCACGAATTTGCAGTTATGAATAAGCTCACCAAAGCCCAAAATTCTCAGTCAACACTTTCGTACGATTAAAGTCGCACATCTATCAAAGTTTTTTTTTTTGAAATTAAACCTTACGAACACTTACTATGATGTTCAAATCGAATTTTTTTTTTAATTATTTTAAGGGGTCGTTTCTTTCAGCGTAGTGAGATGGATTGCAGGTGGTACTTTTCACTTTTACTCGGGTTTTTCCGTAAATGCTTGGATGGGGTTGAAAGTTTGGTATACGATTCCTATGGCCTTGGGCTTGACAAGCCAAGCCCAGGCCAAAAAGAAGTCTTAGTTTGATTATCCAGTATTCCCTACTGTAAAAAAGAAAAAAGAGAAACCTCTCGTAGTCAAGTATAGTATATTGTATATGATGTTGTATAATGCTCGTATATTTTTATTGTAAAGATTAGAGCTCAAGAAGGTACTTTGATTGATTAATTTACCGATTGATTTATTGATTGATTGATTTATTGATTGATTGGACTTACTGGTCTCAAAATGTATTGAAAAAAAAGCACTTTGTCAGTATTCACTAACTATTCTTAAGAACAATTTTAATCGTATTCTCAAGAACTTTCTAAATTTTAAAGTAACACAATTTCTGATTGGCCAAACCAAATGCTTTAATTACAAATCTAAAATAAGACAAAAAATGAAATTGGAGATGGGTGTTGTTCACGGAACATGACATTAAGTTGCTTTGTTTTGTAATTCCCATTTTCAGTTGACGTAGATTATCATTTTATCTGATAGTGTGCAATCTTTCTTTACATTAACAAGTTATCTGTTACTGTAGCCTCAAAAAGGATCTCAGTAAAATGTCACCTTGCTAAATGAAATTGCAGGCATCCTCAAGCTTTCTTGTTGCTGCCATCGATTTTGGAACGACGTATTCTGGTGCCGCTTTGTCTTTCCGCCATGAATACAAAAGAGATCCAACTCAAATCTATGCTCTCAAGATCGGTGATCCGAGACTCTCGATGAAAACTAAGACATGTATTCTCATAAAGCCGGATGGACAAACATGCCACTCGTTTGGGGATGCTGCTGATTCCTATTATTACGAGCAGTTGGATGAAACTGAAAGACAGGAGTGGTACTATTTTAGTAGGTTCAAAATGGAACTATACAAGATGAACGTAAGTAAATTACTATGATATGTGAAGCATTGGTCCTCGTTATATAGGAATATAGGTCAGATAACAAACTTAAAGACACGACGAAAGTTTAACCCGTACTCACGTTTTAGAACTAACGTTCGGTTTGCTGGGATCTTCAAGTTAACTACAGATAATCCTTCGCAATGACTTCTAGTTCCCACCTCTATTTCTGTGTTGCTTCGTTTTATGGCTAGATATTCGAAGATTATCGGTCAGTTGGCGTTTGAAAAACTCTCTTTGACTTCCAGACGTATCGTCCATTTACAAAATACCTTTAAACGTTCGTAAGGAGGAATGAAATCTGGCTCTTCATTGTGTCATAAAGAATGATAAATACATACGTTCGCTTATCTGATCACGTTCTGCCATATGAATGCGTTCGGATTTTGGCCTACAGTCTTATATAGCATTAATGATCGAAAAAATAGTGTTGTGTCTCGAAATTCGTTAGATTTATCCAAAATGACCGAAAAGACCAAACAAAAGGAATTAAGTCATTCAATACATTCCGGTGTTGAAAGTTCTGAAATATATCATTTCAGGCGGAAAACTTTAAAACCTTTGAGCTCCAGGACAAAGGAGGCAAAGCGCTTTCCGCTTTAAAGGTTTTTTCCTTGGCAGTTGGATGGTTAAAGGACCAAGTTTTGGCACACTGCAGAAGTCAAATTGTTGGAGAGACAGTGGCCGATGACATCAACTGGGTTTTAACTGTCCCAGCGATATGGGATGACAAAGCTAAAGGATTCATGCGAGAAGCTGCGGAAGATGTAATTATTATCAAATCATTTTATGTCATACATCACTTTCGTATAAATGTTGTTCTCGAATCAAGTGTGTAAATCACATTTAGCATTATTTACACCACAGGAAGTAAGGTTTGTGTCTTTTTCACCCATTCTTTGATTAAAGGTGTAATTTAGCTCATCAGAGCACAAATTGTGAGCGATTATGATATTCCTGCGACCTGTTGTCTGTCCTGCGCCCATTACCATAAATCGCTATCAGTTGCCCTAAACACAAAACAAGAAGCGTTGTTTTACCATAGTCATCGTGAAACTTCTTTCTGATAATCATTTTGGTAAAATAGTAATGTCATGGCCGACTGAGTACAGTTAGAGTGGAAATTTGGTCATTAAACAAGATAATACCTTGCTCCAGGGGCTCCAATATTTGGCCCTATCAATGTGAAATCGAATGATCTTTTTGACTTTGGCTTTCTGACGTAAAGCATAATTATACGAAAAGCCTGATTTAGCAATAATATTGAGAAAAAATGTGGTTTTCATTGTGTCTTTCAGACAAAATGTTTGTGCAGATAGTTCCTCGGACATTGTTTCAGTATGGTAATTTAGAACAGTATCTTACAAACATTGTATCTCTCTAAGCCTCTTTTTTGTCATTTTCTTGGACATGACACTCCACAGCCTAGTACTGGTGAAACCAAGGACTTGCATGATTAAGTGAGCTATCGCCACGAAATGACTGAAATAGTATTGAAAGAGGCGATTAACTTTATTCGGTCAATAAATCTAACTTGAGACCATTTTGTGCCCATTGATGAAACATAACTTGAATATAAGTCTTCATATTTCCAGCACCTCTAAATATTACTCACGTGATGATCAAGCAGAATGTCACAGTCTGCACTCTTTGAAACATTTTGTGATCTAACGGTGTTTGTCTTATTCACAATGCAGTTCTGGATGGAATTTGTTCAGATTCGAAAATAGTTTGAAAAAAATCAAATTCTCGACCACCTGGAAAAATCGCTCCACTGTCTAGACCACGCTTTTGTCCTGACTTTGATAAAGCCCGGTCAGATAATATCAAAGGTGTGTTCAAATATGTGTAAACCTAGGTCAGTCATTGGCTGAGTAGTTCAAATTTTAGAAAAAAAAAAAACATATCTGGTCTGTATACTCACCAACCATTCTTAAGGACATTCATAGTTTTACTCTCAAGAATTTTCTAAGTTTTAAAGTTAAAAACTTATGACTGGAGCCAGTCAGAAGTTGCGTTACTTTCTAAATAGAGAGCAAGACTTAGAATAAAATCAAGAATCAAGAATGGTTGGTGGTTCAGTGTAGGTGCCACAGTTTGAAAAGATCGACATGAAACTCTGTCAGATTAACTATCCAAATGTCTGGGAGAATTATAAATATTCATTCATTTGGTGTCTAAACATTGGTCATTAGGTCCAGGCATTAATGTTAGATAAAGTCCCAACCAGCGTTTTCTTTCTATCCAAAATACAAGGTGTGTGAATGCTAACTTGATAGTATTAATATAAGATAAGCGATTCAGGACCCTCATGCTCCGATTACTTTGTTTTAAAGACCTTGTAACTGACTGTCTTCTCTCTAGGCTGGCATAAAAAGAGAAAAGTTGGTTATTGCACTTGAGCCCGAATCGGCATCGATATTTTGTCAACACGTACCCTTAGTTAGAGATCAGCCAGACATTGCAAAACTTGTGCCGTTCAGTCCTGGAATAAAATACGTTATTCTTGATTGTGGAGGTAAGATGGAACTCATGATACGCTGGCAAGATTGTTTTCTTAAGATTTCAGTTATTTTTCAGAGGTCTGACGTTTAGTTTTGAATCTCTGAAGCATAATTGATATCATATTTGTAGGCAATAAACAGTAATAAGCTTAACGTTAATAAAATGCTGTAACTTGATGCCTTAAATGCCATAGATCTATATGAAAAACAATGGCGCCCTGACAAATCTGTAACTGGACCTAACAGATTTCGGCTTCTGTTTCACTTTGTCTCCACAGGAAGGGGATAAATAAATACATGAATATGATGATTATGTATTTTGATACTATGTATGAATGTGGTCCTTATTTACAAATGTAGAACTGATGATTAACTTTCAATACAGGGATGTTTAGAATACTCAGGACTACTTTTTGAGGGAAAAAGAGAAGCCAAAGATTGTATGGTGTTTAACACCGTTTTCAACATTATTTCAGTTATATCGCGGCGGCCAGTGCACATATCCATGCTTTCCTGGACTCTCTTTTACCAGTACTTCACAAAATATTCTTTTCAAGCCACTGGCTGCTTTCCCATATAACCATCGTCAAAACAATGATCAGTGGTGGTGAGAGAGGAATGAATCCTGTCGCAATAACATCATCAATCCCCAGAATGAAAAAGTCGGGGATCGACCCAGCGATCCCCTGTTTTTAAGTCCTGTACGTTTCCGACTGACCTAACGGGGCTCAGCAGCCAAAGCCAAAGAACAAGTAGTCTTAACAGCTACATAATTAACCTTTGTTATGAGTTCAACAACTTTTAATTGATTCTAACTGCTAATACCTGCCTGAACTAGTGGCCAGTAGATGATTGCCACCATTTTAGCAGAAGCTATTAGCTTATTTCACAAACATCAGACAGTGTTGCAAAGCAGCTGCTAAAACATCATGCGAAATTGCCACGAAAGTATTGGTGTAATTAATACGTCTGCATTGAAAAGTATTGTGATCGGTTGAGGCATATAAGATCTTGTTTTGTTTTTTTTCCCAAATTTCAGCTCAGGAATATGATAAATACCATAAAATAATTCTTATGTTACAGGTGGGACAGTGGACATTACGGTCCATGAAGTTACGGATCGAGAGCTTGATACGGATGGGGAGCATAAGAGTAATTTTATAAGGGAAATACACAAAGCAAGGGGAAATGATATGGGAGGCACCAAAGTTGACGATGAGTTCCTGAAATACTTGACTTCTATCTTCGGTAAGTACATTATCTTACGATCTTACTTGTACCACCTATAATGAAGAAAAGTTGTTGGCAACATCTTGGAGACATAGAGCCTTTTCTCTACGTATGTTTGAAATCTTGTGTTGATTGGGATCAGCATTCTGGAACAATCAAGTCCTTTTAGCATATACAAAGGGTACTATCGATGCCAACCTGGCTTACCTATTTATATGAATTCACAGCTCGAGTTTAAAAGTATATCTAGCTTGAAATAATACTGCATGTTTTATATTGTGTTACATCATCTACAGCACCCTATTGCTGCAAAATATCAAATACAGAAACTGTGTACCATAATCCCAGCGCAATTTTTACATCGTTTTATGAGAAATAAACTTACTGATTTCGATTGCCGAGATTTTGATCTTTCTTCAAATCAGTCGCTACAATGAGGTAAAATTAAAATGATTAAAATGTAGATAGTCACACATGTCACAAGTGAAAGAGTGTGTGGTTTTCTGTGCATGTAAATATTGACAGATCAATATCTTTGCGTTAAGTAATAAGCTTAACGTTTACAAATAGCTGTAACTCTATGCCTTAAATACCATAGATCTATATGAACAACAATGGCACTCTAACAAGTTTTTTTAACTGGACCTAACAGATTTGGGCTTCTGTTTCACTTTGTCGCCACCGAAAGGGAATAAAATAAATACATGAATATGATGATTATGTGTTTTGATACTATGTAGGAATGTGGTACTTATTTACAAATGTAGAACTTATCATTACTTTCAATGCAGGGATGTTTAGAATACTCGGGACCATTGTTTGAGGGAAAAATGGAAGCCAAAGATTGTATGGCGTTTAACACAGTTTTCAATATTATTTCAGTTATATGGTGGCGGTCAGTGCACCTATCCATGCTTTCTTGGAGTCTCTTTTACCAGTACTTCGCACAATATTCTTTCCAAGCCAAGATACAGGAAATGGTTTATTTAGTAGGTTTATTTCGTCATCTTATATTTTGAAAATAATCGAGGTGTGTTAGAACTATAAATGAGTTCAGGACTGACTATCTGCAGATAAGCGGCGACGCTCTGGCAAAGGGGGATTTAAGCATTACTGTGATGTTTTATACCATGCAGGTCATCATAAATAATACCTATCGATCCATAAAATCCATTTTGTCTAACAACTGGCTAATTTATGAGGTAGAATGGTCCTTTGGCATGTAGAAAATTGAGCCATAACAAAAAGTATCGACAACGTAACACTGCGCCGTCTGCATAGGCTGACATGGGTCGATATTTTTTGCAGATGCTAAACCCTCCTTTGCTCATGATTCATTATGTAGCATTTACACGTTTCGTTGTTCCGTCTTTTTTAGGGGCTTAATGCATCTGCGAAAAATATCTACCCAGGTCAGCCTGCGCAGTCCGCGCAAGCTGACATAGGCCTAAACCTTTCGCTATTGGTCAATTTTCTGTATGTCCAAGGATCAGTATACCCTATGATTAAGTCGGTCGTTAAAGAATAGGCTATTATGGATCCATAATTATGTGATAGACGGATTGGTATCATGGATCACGGAGATGCATTGAGCCTCCTTTTGCTAGAGCGTGGCTCATTTATTTCTTTTCTATTTCAGGTGAGGACATTATGGAAATTTATCAAGCAGAAGAGGCTGATGATGCCTGGGAACTGATGCATTCATTTGAAGACAAGAAAAGACAGGTATCTGACGAGGAATTGAAAATTACTTTCACGACAAGACTCGCGGAATTATTTGCTAAAAAGAAAAGAAAACCATTTAAAGATCACTTGATTGCCATTGGTAACACGGAAGTAACTACGCCTGTCAAGAACAAGATTAGAATAGACAGCACTGTAGCACGGACATTCTTTCAAGAGTCTATCGCATCAATTTTGGGCGAATTGCGCGCTATATTTGAACATAAAGACTGCACTGAATGTCCCTACATTCTGATGGTGGGTGGTTACTCTGAATCCAAACTTCTACAAGCACGTGTAAGAGCAGCGTTTCCAGAGAAGACCGTCATCTGTCCGAACCAGGCCGGTTTGGCAGTGCTTAAAGGTGCGGTTATATTTGGCCATAATCCAGGAGCGATCTCGGAACGCATAAGTCGGTTCACGTATGGGACGGATCTGATTGGAAACAGATTCAGTAAGTTAGTAAGAATTGGAGAGCGATTAGAGGTTGGGAAATCAAACATAGTAGAGGTGTACAACGCCGAATTTTCGGATCAAGCAAACATGAGTGTGAATATTTACATTTCCCCAAATGAAAGCCCAACATGGCTATCTGAGGAGGGTTGTGTCAAAATCATGCCGCGTGCATTCGCCAACCCTGACGGTACAAAAGGGTTCCCAAACGGTGTCGAAATGTGTATGATTTTTGGTGGAACAGAATTCAAGGTTAAAGTGAAAGACCTTCACACGGGGTATGAAGAAACCTTCTTCGTCTCAAGCTGGGACTAACTCATGTAGGTCTACGGAGACTTTTTTTATTATATGGAATGCGCTGTTTTCTGTAAGTGATAGTTTCTAGCACCATTTTGTTTGACAGCAGTTCATGTTTGAATGTAAGAAAGGCAATTTACAGTTCACCCGATCGCTTTTATCATCTTATCATTGCTAGAAAGATGATGCGTCAGCTATTTTACAACCGGCTCTGTGTGCATTACAGATTTGGCATCCTAGCCCTCATAGATTTCTTTCATTTAAGTCAAGGTCACTTGTTTTTTTTAAAAAAAGAAAGAATAAAAAAGTGTGAAATCGGCACTTACCTCAACATTCTATGATCTTCACATCGAGATAAATCTTGATATGCACATGATGCACATACCTTCTTTTTATTGCTGAGGTCAAGGTCAAGGTCACTGTTACTAAAAATAGTTAAAACGAAAAAAGACCATGGAATCTTTAAAACCTCAACATTCTATGAGCTGTGTTCACATACTTACAGGTCTCGATATTCAGATTATGCACATACCATTAACCTAACCTTTCAGCGACATAGGCGAAAACCACGGCTCTTGCAGACGGCATAGATCAAGATCGAACTGCACAGAATGTGCAGTTTCAAACCAAATAATTTATTGTAATTAAGGTCAACGGCCAATAATGCACAAATAAGGATAAAAAAAAAACATACACATGCAACAGTTGTGTAACATAGAATCATCATCGTTATCATCATCGTGTTTCAATACTACCAGATCATCATCATCATCATCATCATTAAAACCATTCGTTTGTTTACATTAGAATATAAATAATAATGAAACTAATCATCATCATCAACATCAGTCTGATCTGGTCCGCTGGTTTAGCTAGAATGAAATCCAGGCTATGACCACACATGAAATATGACCTCAGAAATTGAAGTCGTTATATTGAGCGGCAACTACTCTCACCAAAGCCGTGGTCAGAATTACGGTCAGGCACGTGGTTGGTCTTAGGTCATATTGAACATAGCTCACGAGCGCCGAACTATTCATTTATCTTCGATTTTCCGTACGATTTTTCAGGCATCGCAGATAGCTACTGGCCACATTTTTTGTGTTTGCATTTTATACGAGCATCTTGCGATTTCTTGTGCTTTCGTTCCACTACGGATAGGGCTAAGCCGTAATTGGGCCAAAATGACCATCTAAAATCGTATGTACAATCAACGCACGGCCTCTGTACGGTGCCCGTGCGAGGATCGTGACATGCTATGACGGAGTTCAGGACATATGCTATGTTTTTCTCTGATCACCAGTTTGCGTTTGTTTCCTTTTTGTAACTCTATTATATTCCAAAAGGGTTACTATGACAGCGAGAGTGTAAATTTTTATTTTTGTCAGACACTTATAAATACCACAAAATGAGCGTAAAGGATTGTATTGATTGATTGTATAGTGTCTAACGCCTTTTTTCAACATTATTTCAGTTATATCACGGCGGCCAGTGCACCTATCCATGCTTTCCTGGAGTTTCTGTTACCAGTACTCCGCACAATATTCTTTCCAAGCCACTGGCTGCTTTCCCACATAACCATCGTCGAAACAATGGTCAGCGGTGAGAGAGGAATGAATCCTGTCGCGATGACTATCATCAATCCTCGGAAAGAAATTGGCCAAGCCGGGGATCGAACCTGCGACCTCCTGTTCTCAAGTCCTGTACGCTACCGACTGAGCTACGGGGGCTTGGCTGAGCGTAAAGGAACTAGACGGTTACATTTAGTACAAAGTTGCAAATTTTGCGTTCAAATAACGGGTTTTCGCCTTGCAATCGGTTATTCCGTTAATTCTTTTTTATGAGATCAAATATGACGTCATCGTTCTTATTTGAATACGACTCGCTAAATCTAAAGGTGCTATTGATCATGTTACATTGCCACAAACATTTGCGAAATTCTGGCTCGAAATCTAAAGATACCTTAAGAGGCTATGTGGCTCATTAAAGAAATACCACTGACATTTTTCTTGCATTTGTCCTTCTTCTTTACTGATGGTTTTTCCAGTTATTACCTTATTTAATTCAGTGATGAATCATTTTTGAAGTTTGGTGGTGTCATGAAAATCAGAAAACCTACCTTAACCCTTATCCTGCTTAATAAATAAAATAAAACTTTAATGCCTATAGTAAAAATCCAAATCTTGCTGTTCCAAAGGTATTTTTTGGGAAAAGATAATCTCTTTATCGGACAGCATAGATCCAAGATCAGACTGCTCGTTCTGTGCAGTCTGATCTTGATCTATACTGTCCGCAAAAACTCCTTGAGTATCGCTTAGCAGAATAAGGGGTAAAAGATATTTCTGGTTGAAATCGACCTTTCTTGTTGTTAGCGTCTAGAAGTACAACAATTGCAAATGTACAGACCTGTTTTTCATAATTCAAAATCATGTGACGAACAGTGAAGATCAAATATCCGAATGCACCAGCAATCCAGTCTGATCTTGACATACACCATCCGCATATCAAGCTGCTTGACCCTTTCAGAGCTGTAGGCGAAAGCATTGGGATGTTTCCGAAAGGTATAGATCAAGATCAGGCTGCACATAACGTTAGTCAAGCCTGTAAGATAAAATCCTGATAAATTTCAGTTGCGTATTTTCACCCATAGAATTAGGTCGAGCTTATTTATTTGGCGCTGTTTGAGTTTAGTCGCTTAATGTATTGACATAGTTTAGGAAGCATTTCTTTGTAATTTTGAGTTATGCTCTGTGAAAAGGGGGCTTAATGCATCAGCAAAAAGTATCGACACAGGTCAGCCTGCGCAGTCCGCGCAGGCAGACCTGTGTCGAAACTTTTTGCTTTTGGTAAATTTTCTGCATGTCAAACGACCAGCGTACCTCGTGCTTCAGTTGGTTGTTAGATAAAATGGATTTTATGGACAAATAACAATGTGATTACATACTTGCCTGGTATCATGCCGCAGGGAGATGCATAAAACCCCCTTTTTCCAGAGTATTGCTCATTTTTTTTTATTGTGTATTGTCATTTTAACCCTGTCAGAACCAAATATGTGATATTGACTTCTTGTAGTTTCCCCAAAAAATCGAACCGAAAATTCTGACTTCTTTTCAAGACTTTTTTTCCCGTCAGAATGTCTCACAAAGAGATGAACTGATGAGAGTCGGGATCAGACTGCACGCTCTGCTCAGGCTGATCTTGATCTTTAGTGTCTGCAGAACCAGCTGAAATTAGTTTTACGATCGGAAAGGAGTTAATTACGTAATCAATAAACAGTTGTAAATAAATAGTACATGATTTGTCATTATTTAAGGGAACCTACGGACTGGCTTTTCGGTGGGGAAATTTTTTAGAGCGCGTGCACCATGGTTTTTTGCACCAAGTTTTTTTTCCCTGTATTTTTATGACCTTGAAAATATGTACGTTTAGCCCTTCTACTGCAATACACGACCACGGATGTCTTTAGGGGTATGTAAAGACCAAGAAAAGACTGCCCATAAGTTAGTCTGATCTTGGTCTATACTCTCCGCTCCTGCAAAAGTGGTTACATTGTTACCATTCTCATAAAAGAGAAAAAAAACTTATTCAATCGATTTTGTTAATTATTGTCTGGAAAGTTAATTCACTATTTACTATTGAGTGGAAATTTTCCTTTCATTTATTTAGCAGTTTAGGGGTTAAATATTCAAATTGTATATATACTCTGTAAATATTAGAACTGTAATGTCTTTGCTAAAACTCTCTTGATCCCTAGACATTGTGACAACATGAAAAAAGGTTTATTTCAAGGAAAGATTATTTCATTGTTGTTAGATATGCTGATATATTTTTACCATACATCAAACTCGACTTGCCATCCTCCTGCCTCACCTAGCCTCTCCCCACTTCGTGGTTCAAGTTGGCTTCCAAACGAGAAATTTTGAGCTGAAATCCTAGTTCGACATTTTTCACTCCTTCCCCTTCTTCCCGCTTCGTCCCTGCCACCCACTATCGGGAGCTAGTAGGCTTCCAAAGGAGTCGTCTTGGGCTGGTCCTAGTTGACCTTTATAGCGCTAAACTAAAACCAATGAACATTTTTAAGACCAAAGAACTGTAATGTTGGGGTGTTTTTTCCACATTTTTTTCTACAGATATAGCGGACAGTGTAAAGCAAGTTCAGATTGCACGTTCTGTGCAATCTGAACTTGTTCTACACTATCCGCAAAAGCCTGCAAAAATGATAAGTTTAGCTGCCCTTAAGGCTTTAATTGTAAATCCTAAGTCCCATTCAAGTCATCGCGACATGAGTAATACGTTTCTTGCTGCCAGGGATTCTGCCTATATCATTGGTGAAGGTGAACGATTCGCTGTTTGGAGACCCCAGGTTCGACACCCAGTCAAAGCTTTATGCTTTTTGAGTGTGTGTGGAGAGGGGCTGTCCATGGGCAAGACTGATCAGAGCCCAGTCTAGTACGGCGTAAGACCCCAAATAAAGTTTCGTTGTCAAATTGTATTGGAGAAAGATTCGTGTGCATAGTTCTATGCGTCAGAGTGAAAGACGAATAAAATTATGGAAAAAGAAATTATTGCTAATCATTACCTATGTCATACCCATGATATAGCCAAGGTTCATGATAACATGTGTCTATGAATTATGCCTTGCTATGACATAATTATGACAGACCGCAGTGCTAAGTGCATGATGACATAGGCACGCATGTAGCCCTGTGAACCCCGGTTATACTCAAAGTTTTGATGACACACGTTCGAATGAATCAGCATATTGTTACGCCAAAGTATATTATTACCTTGATCTATTCATTGTCAATTTGTGATCTTGACCTTGAGTGTAATGCAATAGCGAACCCTTTCAGCGTCATAAATGAAAACAGAAGCTTTTTGCGAACGGCACAGATCAAGATCAGACTGCACAGAATGTTTATTTCAGCGTATAAGATAAAATTGTTTTCGAGTTTCAGTGAATTGTATTTTTAGCGATCGGAGGAGGTCAAGTTTATATATTTGGCGATGAAAGAGCGAAAATCAATCAGCGCGAACGCTTAATAATATTATTATGTCATTTGATGATCTTTAGGATTTGTCCTTCCGCAATAAAAGTAGTTCTAAAAAACTCGTATTGTTATTATTTTTCCCCGATCAAATGTGGCTTTTAGAGATCGTTTGAACTTGAGTGTTATTGCTAATTATACTTCCTCCGTCGAAAAGTGGCTAAAAAGGGTATTGTTACATGCGAAAAAGGTCTGAAAATTAATTTAACATTACCTATTCCTGATAGTGTTAAGCCAGTCATTCTAGGTTTTTTTTTTTTCCTTTTGAAAAATAAGAGAAAAAGACCGAGGTGTAGTCAAAAGAATTAAAATATTAGCTGTTAGTTTAGTTAAAGACCTGTCGAGTTGGTTGTTGGGTCGGCTGGTGGGTAGATGAACAGTTGGCTGGTTACTGGCCGGTTGGTTGGTTGGTTGGTTGGTTGGTTTGAAGGTACTCATAGTCAGGTCTTAGGATTTTGTTGCTTGGTTCGTCATTGGATTGGTAGGTTGGTTGATAATGAAAGGTTGGTGTATTTCTGAAGAATTGAGGTGTTACATGGTTGCTAGGTGGGCCTTGAGCGGATTGATCGATTGATTGATCGATTATTTAATTGATTATGTGATGATCGATTTGTTTGTTTAATTGGTTGATTGGTTGACTGACCGATGGATGGATGGATGGATGGATATGTGGGTGGACGGACGAACGGACGGATGGATCGATCTATTTGAGCACATGCAATAACGATATATAAAATGATGCCGCGACCGATCTTTATAAAAACTATTCTTCGACACTGTCTGTTTTTGTCCAAAAAATGCCTAATCTGTCAGCATCAAGTTTTTAGCTCACCTGAGCACGAAGTGCTCAGGATGAGCTATTGTGATCACTCACCGTCCGTCGGCGTCCGTCGTCCGTCCGTCCGTCCGTCCGTCCGTCCACATCTTTTTGTTTACACTCTAGCATCTACAAATATTGGCCAGTCAGCACCAAACTTGGTCAAAAGGTATATGACCATAAGATCTCGGATGAGTTCGATTATGGGTCTAATCGGACCAGAAGGACTGGAGTTATTTGCCCTTGAATTAGAAAAATTGCTACATTTGACTTTGTTTACACTCTAGCATCTACAAATATTAACCAATCAGCACCAAACTTGGTCTAAATATATATGACCATAAGATCTCGGATGAGTTCGATTATGGGTCTAATCGGACCAGAGCGACTGGAGTTATTTGCCCTTGAGTTAGAAAAATTGCTATATTTGACTTTGTTTACACTCTAGCATCTACAAATATTAACCAATCAGCACTAAACTTGGTCTAAATATATATGACCATAAGATCTCGGATGAGTTCGATTATGTGTCTAATCGGACCATAACGACTGGAGTTATTTGCCCTTGAATTAAAAAAATTGCTACATTTGACTTTGTTTACACTCTAGCATCTACAAATTTAAACCAATCAGCACCAAACTTGGTCAAAATATATATGACCGTAAGATCTCGTGTGAGTTTTATTGTAGGTCTAATAGGACCAGTTATTGCTGTGTTATGAAAAAAGGGGGTTTGACGTATATTTTCATTGTGGACCAATATTTCTTTAACTACAAGATAGAATGTCATGAAACTTCATCTTTTTATTGTTTATTGCAAGCCACAGACAATAGTTATTTGTTTTTATTTCATGAAACGCCATGTCATGAAAAAAGGGGGCTAAATGTTTAATTTCGTCATGGACCAATGACCATCTGTTTGTCCATCTTTCAGGACAGATATCTTCAAAAATCCTTGACAAAAACTAATAGAAATTCATACAGGTGTTCCTAATGATGTCCGCTGATATTTATTGTTTTTTTTTTTGCCTTTTTGATATCAAATACTGTCTCGTAGGAAAAAGGGGCTTCATGTATATTTCTGTTAAGGATCAATATACATGTATCTTCAACTCAAAATCCTGGACAAAAATTTGTGAAACTTCATACATGTGTTCCTTATGATAGTCCGCCAATATCATTTGTTTAGCTTTTTTTGATTAAATGTCGTGTCATGGAAAAAGGGGGCTTCACATTTTCATTATGGATTAATATCTCTTTAACTATAGGACAAAATATTATGAAACTTCATCTTTATGTTGTTTATCACAAGCCACAGACAATGGTTAGGCCTATTTGTTAGCTCACCTGAGCACGAAGTGCTGGGTGAGGTATTGTGATTCGTTTTTGTCCAGCATCCATCTTTCCACAATTCCTTTAAACATCTTCTCCTCCTAAACCAATCATGTTGAAACTTGACAGGCATATTCCTTGGGTGAAGTTCTACCAAAGTTGTTAAAAGAATTGAATTAACCCTTTAACTCCAAGGGTCACAATTTTGGGCAAAACTGTATAAAGAGCAAACTTTAAAAATGTTTTTGTCTGAAACTAGAAGGCCTAGAGCTTTGATATTTGATATGTGGCATTTCCTTGTGGACTTCTACCAATTTGTTCAAATGATGCCCCTGGATCAAAAAAGGACATAAAGGTATACAGAATGAACTTTAAAAGTCTTGTTCTATTTAACCCTTTACCACACAATCCAAGTTTTAACGCCTGTGAGAAATAAGGCTCTTGAAAATATTGTGGGAAAAAGAGGAAATACTTGTAACCAGCATGTTTTCCTTTTTCCACAACG
This sequence comes from Tridacna gigas, assembly GCA_945859785.2. Taxonomy (NCBI): domain Eukaryota; kingdom Metazoa; phylum Mollusca; class Bivalvia; order Cardiida; family Cardiidae; genus Tridacna; species Tridacna gigas. The sequence continues at coordinate 39,646,790 of OX244029.2, forward strand.
TTTTCCACTCAACCAAAATCAAATTTAAATTTTTGAGTCACATTTATTTTGTTGTCAGCAAATGGTTTGAATTTGGACAAGTCTTAACCCTTTAAGCACCTTTCACTACTATAGTTGCCTTTGTGTCTAGTGTAGATCAAGATCAGACTGCACGAAATGTGCAGTTCAATCATTGATCTATACTGTCTGCTTTGTTGAAACACTGCAGACGAAAGGCACCCACACAGTTGTTATCATCTTGGACTCATTCTGGAATGAAAATGGCCTTTGGGTTTAAGGATTAAATTTTGTTGTTTGTTAATGATTTGAGCCAAGCTTGTTAGCTCATTACCTACAGGGCTAGCTATGCAGGGATGTCAAGTTTAAATCTCAGTTGGGCCAAGCACTCAGGTAACCAGGATTTTTTTAACTTTTTCCACAATGTTCTCTACCCATCCTAAATCTAAGTTCATTTTTTGAGACAAATTTATTTTGTTGTCTGCAAATGCTTTGAATTATAGACCAGTCTAAAATTTTTGTTTGGTAAAAAGATAAAGATAGACCAAGTAATATGCATTTCAAGACCGTGTTGTAGGCAATACTATCTTGCAGAATATAAGGCATATATATCCAAGATCCAACTGCAGTCTGATCTTTCTCTACACTGTCTGATAAAACATCCTGTCTTGCGTACCTCTAGCCTTGGTTCCCACCTGATCATTTTTTCCTTTTATCTATTAAGACGGATGCAGTTTATATTTGACATGAAGCCCCCTTTTTCCATGACACAGCAATAAATTCCAAAACCCTGACAATATGCGCTAGGTCACTTGATTTGTGAAAATTTCGTCCAAATCTGTAGAGATATGTCCAGTAATTAAAGAGATATTGGTGAAAAATGAAGTATAACATGAAGACCCCTTTTTCCATGATGCAGCTTTAAATTGCAGAACCTTGACAATATGCGCTAGGTCACATGATTAGAAACATTCTGTGAAAACTTTTGAAAACATTGCGGGAAAAAGGAAAAAATGCTGGTAACCAGCATTTTCTCCTTTTTCCCACAAAGTTTTCTACCCTATCAAAGAAATATTGTGTCACTTGAGCCAATATGAAAATGTTGTCTGCAAATGCTTTCAATTTGGACAGATCTAAAATTTTGCCATGTGACAAAGGGTTAAAGGCTTTGACAGCATTTTTCTCTCTGGCTGTTAGGATGTATCTTTGAACATTGTGTTCATTGTATTTTGAGTTCATTTTTGTTCATTCATTAAACTCTGTAGTACAGATTTTATCTTGTAAATCTTAGAAGTCATTATAATTTTTGTTCTTCAGTTTGTGGTGTTTGTCTTAATTTATAAATAAGTTTATGAACCCCCCCCCCCCCCCGATAGATTTTGGGCATATACTCCACCATGAATTGAAGTACCATTTGAAAGATCTGTTCAGGTAGGGCCAAGGTCAATGTCACACTTGAAGGTCAAATTTTTGTAAGCTGGACGCATTGAAAGGTTGGTGCAAGACTATTGTAGGTGTAAATACATTGTTTATGTGTATTACAATAGCAATTACTCATGAACATGTCCCTGGACAACCATTGTAGTTGTTGGTGTATTTAACAACATTATAATACTAACTTGTATTGAAAGTCTTGAATCGGCAAACATTCTCTACTAAGTTTGTTCAAACCGGGCAACTTTTTGCCACACACTAAAAGGCCTAGGGCTTTGTTATTATTCCTTCAAAACTCTGTTCTGGAGGTATATAGGAGTCAGCTTGTCGGTCCATCCATCCATCCATCAGTCTTTCTGTAGCATTTTCCTGTCAGAGCTAGTTCTCAACAACTACAGGACAGATTTCGTTCAAACTTTAGAGAGACTCGGTGCCAAGCAAGAATGTGCATATTATATTTTGGTGACGGTTCATTGAATTTTTACTAAGTTATTTTCCTTTGATGAAATTTCTTGTTCTCCCAATTTTTCAAAAACTATTGGACAAATATCATTCAAACTTCTCACAAATATTTATATAACTGGGTTTGGTTAAGAAAGATTATCTTCTTGTCTAAACCAAGAAGACCTAGAGCTTTGGCCTTGCACTTCGATATTTGGTATTTATCTTCATTGTAGACCTTTACTGCTTGGTACTCAGGTGAGCGATATAGGACCATCATGGTCCTCTTGTTTTTAGTAACATCTAAGCCGATATGAACAAACAGCACTTTACCACAATGGTGTATTCTATTCTGATAAAGGTATATTTAGAATAGAAAATGACTCAAACCTGTCAAAAGTTCGGTGATTGTACTGAAATATACGAAATGTAGTGCGTAATACTAATTATTTTGACAATTGAAAAAGAGAAAAACACTAAAAATCAGTTACATCATTTTATCACATGTTAACAACATTTTAGGCCTATCCAAAGAAAGAAAATTTCCAGATGTCAAATTTGAGGTGACTAAAACACTGTAACTTACTTTGATGGAGTAGGGAAAAAAATGTGGAAAAAGGAAAAAATGGTGGTACCCTCATTCTCTCTCTTTGTCCCACAGTGTTTTCAACAGCTCTCTTTTTCAGGATCGTTAAAACTTGGGATTGTATGGTAAAGGGATTTATACAATATTACCAGCTGTTCTAATAGTGTGTATGAAGTGCGTAGTACCAATAATTTTGTGGAATAACGGGACGAATCAGTCTTTAAAAGTTACATGACGTGTTTACCTTATTTTTGGAAGATAAATTTCATTAGTTGATTGATTAGATGGGCGTCTGGCCCATCGAATAATTACATACACGATACAATTTTCTAAAAATAAAAACAAAAGACATCAAATCAGAACAGGAGCCTTGAATGCTGGGGGGGAGGCACTGAAATATAAGAGAATGGTAGGGAACGAATGTCACCAACTAATTGAATGTCAAATTTACGTTAACACATAAACCTTTGCCACCAAAGTGAAATACAGATTACTGACATGAAATATATGTGAAAAATCGTGAAAAAGGAGAAATTGCTCGGTACGAGCAATTTCTCCTTTTGTCACGATTTTTTCAGAAGTGGTCTGGTGAAGGGCAGCTATGTGTTAAAAGTGGTACAAATGGTTTGCTAGTCACTTCAACCTGCCATTAGCAACCTTGGTTCGAGCTTAACCATTTTCCCCATTATATTTTCTGGCATTTCGTTGTCAAATATGACACGAGCTAGCTATTACGAAATAGATATATAAATCATATTGCCAACAATCTATACAGACCGGGATACGGAGTGATTGAGAAATTTTCGGCGCCTGAGCCGAGGCTTTTGCACTATCGGACTTCCAGTAGATCATGGGAAAAGAGTGAATGATTGTATGGTGTTTAACTTCGTTTTCAACATCATTTCAGTGCACCTATCCATGCTTTCCTGGAGTTCCTTTTACCTGTATGAAGCACAATATTCTTCCCAAGCCACTTGCTGCTTTTCCACATAAGCATTGTCGAAACAATGATCAGTGGTGAGAGAAGAATGAATCCTGTAGCAATGACTATCATCAATCCTCGGAAAGAAGTTGGCCGAGCTGGGGATTCGAACCAGAGACCCCTGTTCTCCAGTCGACTGCCCGTTCTCCAGTACTCTACTTACTGCGGTACCGGGGCTTGGCGCAAGAGTGAAGCCATTACTACGACTGCCCATATTCTACCCCATGCAGCTGTGACCTTCTTGCCTTTGGCTTTTTCGATTATAGTACTAATTTATGGAATTCTATTCCGAGAAATCGTTAATGCGTAATTTCAAAATTAACATAATCATGACTTACGAAGCATATACGGACCATTAACCCTTTACCATACGACAAGATTTTAGCCTTGTCCAAATTGAAAGCATTTGCAGACAAAAATTTCAATGTGGCTAAAATGTGCAATTTTTCTTTGATAGGGTAGAAAACGTTGTGATAAAAGGAGAGAATGCTGGTTACCAGCATTTTCTCCTTTTCCCACAATGTTTTTAAAAGGCTTCTTTCCCTGGGTCGTTAAAAAAAGGCAATGCCTCCCATGCTGCGACCTCTCAAGGCTTAACCTTTGCGAAGGGTGTAGAGCAAGATCAGCTGGCAATACCGTCAACTCTGATCTTGTGTGTACATCCTACGATTCAGAATTAATGGTTCAAGATGTATCTACCCATTAATATCGACAGCTTTACCTTCAACCTTTGCTTTCGATTGGACTTAGTAGCTTTTGCGGATTTTTACCACTCTTTGAATTGTTTACCTGGGCCCGTATTCACTAACCGTTCTTGAGAACATTCTCAGTCTTATTCTCCAACATTTTCTGGATTTGAAAGTAACACAACTTCTGATTGGCTAAACCAGTTGGTTTAGCCAACCAGAAGTTGTGTTACTTTCAAATTTGGACAATCTTGGAGAATAAGACTAAGAATATCCGTAAGAATGGTTGGTGAATACGGGCCCTATCTAGACAAATAAAGAAATCCTATTCAAAGAAATTACCACAAGAGTTCTCATGATGCTTCTATACTTTCCATGACACTTGTTGACGCTTCTTGGTGGAACTGATAGATAAATGCATATACCTACGCATGCATGCCTCATGGTAGTCTGTTCTAACACTCTTTTTTAAATTGTGTTCCGATAATGGTGTATTTGTTTACATATTTATCGTCCAAGTCGTGTTAATTCCCCTATTGTTAACGTTTTAGTCATGCCTTGATGCCAAAGTGAATAAAATGCTTTCTTAATAGTACTGTTTTTCTAGGTAATGATTTTGCAGTGTTAGGTACCCCAGAATCAGATTTTTTAGGTTCAGTTTTCCACATTGTAGATCTGAGCTGTGATGCTTAGCAACCCATCTCAAAAATTCTTCCAAATAGGCTATCGTGAAGTAAAGGATCGACACTATTTCATGATAGGTTGTGAACTTGTTTAAACGGGTCAAGAAAGATGTCTTTTATAATGACAGTTAAACAATCGTGTTTTTGATTTTCAAACCTATAAGTCATATTCGATATCTATTAAATCAGTGATTCTTGACCGACATTGAAAGGTTTTATTTTGCGTATCGGATTAATCTGCTTAAAAGCTAATTAGTAAACAGACAAAAATAGAATAATATTACAATAATAACTTATGATAACATCGAAATGTTTATTTAAGGCAATATGGGGGTTAGAAATCGAGGAAAACAAGATATTGCGACATAAATAAAAGTGAGAAAAGAAAAAAAAAATAAGGAATCACTATGACTTCTCTTTAAGCCTTAGGCCGCTAAGCGCGACTCTGTGACCTTTTGCGGACAGTGTTGATCAAGATCAGACTGCACAGAAGGTGCAGTCTGATCTTGATCTACAGTGTCCGATATGGAGATATCTCTCCTCCAAAAATACATTTGAAATAGGGAAAAATGGGTCTTTTCGATCGGCTTGAAAGTTTCACTTCTTATAATGAGGATAAGGGTTGAATGAAACGCTCAAGCCGATAGTAGAAAACCCAAATTTTGCTTTCTAAAAGTTATTTTTAGGAAAATATCTCGTAAACATACAGAGTAGATCCAAGATCAGACTGCACGTTCTGCTTAGTCTGATCTTGATCTACACTGTCCGCAAAGGGTCCTTGAGTCGCGCTTAGCAGCCAAAGAGTTAATAGTTTGATAAAAATGATATCCAAATTCTCTTTCTATCTTCTTTATATCTATCTTTGCTCTTCGTTTATGTACCCACTCTGAGCTGTTGAATCTTCTCTAACTCTTTACCAAACGACAAAATTTTAGACCAGTCCATATTGAAAGCAGTTGCAGACGACAATATAAATGTGACTGTGCAGTCTGATCTTGATCTACACTGTCCGCGAAATGTCATTGAGTCGCGCTTAGCGGCCTAAGGCTTAAAGAGAAGTCATAGTGATTCCTTCTCACTTTTATTTACGTCGCTTGTTTTCCTCGATTGTGAACATAAATGTGGTAACCAGCATTTTCTCTTTTTCCAAACAAAGGGCTTCTTTTTCAGGGTCGTTAAAAGTCGGGATTGTGTGGTAAAAGGTTAACCATAATTCATTAAAGGTGTAAGTCACTATATCGAGGTCATGATGCTAGATTGTATCTAATTCGCAGGGAATATACAGAGGATCCGGTAAGGATACCGCAGCTTTAATGCGTTTTTATCTGGATCTATGTACCAGCGTTTCTCTTCGAAAAGTTCTCGTAGCCAAAAGATATTAATTGGTCAAACTACGCACTTTTTTTAACCGCGTTATTTTTCAACTTCAAAATATTTAATTTGTAGATTACGCATAGGTCAAACAGTGAGAAAGCCGTTCACAAGTTTATTTGCTTTTTTGAGAAGAGTAGCTCTAAATTAAACGACACAGAACTTGCAGCCTGATACATCCACGCGGACCGATAAACCCTCACTATTTTTTCCAGATATTCTTACTAAAATACTTTTGAAATTGCCCTGACCAGGTGTTTTAACTGACTCAAACTTTGTGTGTCACAGATGTGATACTTCAGAGATTAACCGACTTTGTGTGAACGAGTCAATTACAAATTATGATAACTAGAAAATATTCATGGTGTTTTTTTTTACTTTTTACGTGTAGCATGGGTAATACAACTAATACAGGGGTGAAAAATTATTGGGTTAAAGAACAAAGACAGAGCAACCATGCTCAGTTTCAAGCAGTTTGTTTTTTTTAGTATTCGGTTATTCAAGTTTGTTTGATAAAATCTTTTACAAAAGGGAAGTAATTCCTTTCTACCTCTGTCATGAAAATAGAGAAATTATTTAAACAAAAACGATAATACAGAGACAGTTAAGGGAAGGATGAGCCATGGTCTGGGAGGAGAAGCGTTATTGCATCTTAGAAAAAATATCTAACCAGGTCAGCCTGCGTAGTCGGCGCAGGCTGACTGGATCGAAAACTTTTGCTATTCGTAAATTTTATGCCTGCCTATGATTCAGTCGGTTATTACATAAAATGGATTTTTATGGATCGACAATTATATGATGACTTGCTTGGTATCATGTATCACTGAGATGCACTAAACCCCCTTTTGCAAGAGCGCAGCTCATCTTCTTGTTTCAAATTTTGATACTATCAAGTCCTGGATGATGGCATTGTACTGGACAAGGCTGTTCCCAATACCCATGCCTTACCTTTAAAGTTGACTTCAGCGGAAAGAAAATACTGCATCGGACAGTGCAGATCAAAGATCAGGCTGCACGTTCTGTGCAGTCTGATCTTGATCTACACAGTCCGCAAAAGGTCTGTGAGTCGCTCTTTACCACACAATGGCGAGCTTTAACGCCTCTGGGAAATAAGACTTTTGAAAACATCGTTTTGAAAAAATCTTGTTAAAGACTGCCACTTTTCACACTTAAGGATTACTTTAAGATTTAATTCTTCCCCCTCACCCACACCTCCACAAAAATGGCTGAGAATGTGGTTTAATGCACTTTTAAATATTGTATCTTTATCAAAGAATGCTAAATCTAATTTTGACGACTCGAAGGTATGAAGCTTTTGAAAACATTGTGGGAAAAGTAGAAAACGCTGGCAACCAGGATTCTTTCAATTCCCAACAATGTTTCCTACCCTTTCAAATACAGATCCCATAGAGAACCATTTAATTTGACGTCTCCAACTACATGCGAATTTTGACCAGCCTAATTCCTTTTGATCTGGTAAGGAGTTAGCATAACCGTTAAAGCGCAGATCAAAACTACAGTTGTCTTTGCAGTCAATGTAGATCAAGATCAGACTACACAAAGCATTTTGTCTTATTTCTAGATTAGAAATGCCTGTTTGGTTTATTTGGTGCCTCTTTAATCTCGAGACAGTTCGTACCGAGAACCAGTCAACTAACTCTGCTCTGTGAAAAGGTGGCGTAATGAATCTTCGAAAAGTATCGATTCAGGTCAGCCTGCGCAGTCCGTTCAGGCTGACCTGGGCTGAAACTTTTCGCTATTTGTCAATTTTCTGCATATCAAAGGACAAGTCTACCTTATGATACAGTCGGTTGTTACACGTAAAGAATTTTATGGATCCCTTATCATGTGATGACTTGCCTGAGTATAATGCAACTCGAAGATGCATTAAGGTTCCTTTTGCCAGAGCATGACTTCTTTCGACGGCTGAAAAATACCACCTCGACTGCTCACGTGGTGGAGCGTAGGACTTGTAATCATCAAGTTATGGGTCATTTGACGATGTGGGTTCGAGTCCCAGGGCTGGCCATCTGAAATTACCAATAGTCTTTCGGATGAGATGTTAACTCTTTAACACACAATCCCGACTTTTAACGACCCTGAGAAAGAAGCCTTTTGAAAACATTGTGGGAAAAGGAGAAAATGCTGGTAACCAGCATTTTCTCCTTTTCCCACAATGTTTTCTACCCAATCCAAAACAAGTTATCATTTGCGCTACATTTAATTTGTCGTCTGCAAATTCTTCCAGTTTGGATCAGGCTAAAATTTTGTCGTTTGGTAGAGAGTTAAACCGAGGTCCCGTGTGACCGACCACGTTAAAGAACCAGGCGTAACTTAGAAATGGTTTTGTCCTGTATCTTGCACTACCTCTCGTAACAAAACTAACAGTCTTCGGGGGGGGGGGGGGTCGCCCATATGGGCAACCGATGGCGACGATAACTAAACGCAAATTCAATCAAATACCACCCACTGAAACTCAGACAACTTTTACCGAAAAGGCTTGACTGAACAAACGGACGTTATAGATCAATGATCAGACTGCACGTTCCGTGCACACTGATCTCGACCTATGCCGTTCACAAAAGCCCCCTGTATTCGCCTATGGCGGCGAAAGGGTAAAACATAGAAGCATGGCATTCACTGCTCTCTCCGTGCGAATAGTGCATTGCATATGTATCTGTACAAAATCTCTAACTACTGACGGAATATTGTGTTATAAAATAGAACATTGTGAGGTCTGACCTAGACACAAAAATGACTTTTATCATCGGTATACTAGTTTATCTGATGAACCAATTACATATAGGATATTCTATTGTTTAATCCGTCTCCAAGGTGATAGCAATCGGGGTCCGCATTCACCAACCATTCTGAAGAACATTCTTAGTGTTATTCTCGAGAATTTTTTCTAAATTTGAAAGTAACACAACTTCTGATTGGCTAATGCAAATGGTTTAGCCAGTCAGACTCTGTGTTACTTACGGGCCCGGAAGCAGTGCTGCTGTCAACCAGTCGCTAGGAAAAGAATTCTTTAAAGGGCAGGTGGTTTGGAAAATTTGTTTCAGGGGCAAATGGTTTAGAAAACAGAACGTTGCGCGAACGTTAACTTTTGCAGAAACATATGATTTACATCTTTATCATATATTTATCTTATAAGCCACCTGCCGTATAATATATGACAATTTACTTCCCTATGCTACATATTGCTTTCAAAACAAAATAATTATGGAAATAGAATCTCGTGACAAACAATGATTGCTTCCGGAACATTTTTTTCTAATAAGCATTCTACTACATTATATTGCGAGCCCGGCCGGGTAACTCTGTGGTTAGCTTATCTGACTCATGCCCGGTTAAGGCAAGATTTTTCGCCTCTCACCTCTGATGCATGTGAGAATCGTATTCATTGGCTTGGAAAGAAAGTTATGTCGGTTGTGGAGTGAGAAAGCCGGGAAACACTTGCGTAGTAGCACTGGCTGTCGTGATAAGATCTAAGCTGTTAAAACGGCGGTAAATTCTAATACAAACAAACTGCAGAGACGAAAAGAGTCCTGAGTATGCCCGATTTTCAAACGATAAATTTGGTAATACTGTATGTTATTCAGGTTTACCGGTGTTTAATCTGGACTTAAAAAGGCTTCAAACTGTATCAGCAAAATTGTATATTTAGCCAGAGGCTGCTAGTACAAAAATAAAATTTCAGTTTTTCAGTATTTCATTACTCAAATAAAATTGGGCCACGCTGTGGCAAAAGGGGGCTCAATACATCTCCGTGATGCATGGTAGCAAGCAAGTCATCATATGATTATGGATCCATAAAACCCATTCTATCCAACAACCGACTGATCCAGGCGGTAAAATGGTCCTTTGACATGCGAAAAAGTGACCCACAGCAAAAACTGTCGGCCCAGGTCAACCTGCGCGGACTGCGCATGCTGCCCTGGGTCGATAGTTTTATGCAGATGCATTAACCCTTTCCCAAACAAGCCCTGGTTTTCACGTGTCTGCAGTACAAGTCTTTTGAAAACACTGTGGGAAAAGGAGAAATTGCTCGTAACGAGCAATTTCTCCTTTTTCCACAGTGTTTTCTACCCTTTTTGATAACTTTCTGCCATTTTCATCAAATTTAGAATTGTCGTCTGCAAACTCTTTCAGTTTGGACCAGTCCAAAATTCGTCGTTTGGGAAAGGGTTAAGCCCCTTTTTCACAGAGCATGGCTCAAACAGACTCTTCATCTGATGATAAAAATTTTGGCTGGGAAAAATTGAAAGCATTTGCAAATTGAATGTGCCTCAAATAATAGAGTATATCCGTGAAAGGGTAGAGAACATAATGGAAAAAGGAGAAAACCCTGTTTATCGGCAATGTTTTCAGTAGTCTTCTTCCTAGGCGTCGTGAAATCACGTTCTTTGCAGTCTGATCTTGGATCCGTGCCGTCTGCAGAAACCCATGTTTTAGCCTAGGGAGCTGAAGGGGTAAATAATACTGTGATAGTCTTCCTGTACTTTCAGCACGTTGATTTATTTTCAGCCACAAAGTTTGTTGCAGGGGTTACCCTTACAGCGCAACATAGACATTGCAAAACAGAAAAAAGGTGACCGAAATACATTTTATATCCGGTTTTTTTTTTTGTTAGGAGAAGAAGGCGGCGTGTGAGGAGGAAGTGAGAAGTAATCTTTGAGAATGATGACAGTTTAGATTCCAGATCAGACAGCCTTCTTAACAGTCTTTTTCTTTTTATCTTTTCCTGTCTGCAGAGGCACCTTAAACCTTTTTCCAATATCGATAGTTAACTACCCTGAGGAAGACGGGCTTTGTAAATATTGGGGTAACGGAAGAAACAACTATGTTCCCTTTTCCCTATGTTTTCAACCATTTCAATACATAATTAGTTTATGAACCATGCTCTATGAAAAGAGGGCTTACCGCATCTGCAAAAAAGTATTGACTCATGTCAGCCTGTGCTGCCCGTGCAGGCTGACGGTCATGGTTGTCGAAACCTTTTGCTCTTTGTACATTTTCTGCATTTCCAAGGACCACTCTACCTCCATATCCAGTCAAATGTCAGATTAAATGGATTTTATGGATCCCTAATTATGTGATGTCTTGCTTGGTATAACGGAGATGCATTGATCCCCCTTTTGCCAGAGCGTGGCTCAATTTTAGCTACGTTAACTCTTTACCGCACAATGCCGCCTTTTGACGCCCCTGGGAAAAAGCCTTTTGGAAACATTGTGGGAAAAGGAGAAAATGCTGGTAACCAACATTTTCTCCTTTTCCCACAATGTTTTGTACCCTATCAAAGAAAAATTGCACCATTTGAGCCACACTGAAATTGTCGTCTGCAAATGCTTTCAATTTGAACAAGGCTAAAATTTTTGTCGTCTGGTAAAGAGTTAATTTATCGTCAGCAAAATCTTTGAAAAGTGGACAAGTCTAAACTTTAGTCAGCTGGTAACGAGTTACGCTGTACTTAACAAGAGTTGAATAAACAAAATAATTTGCTAAATGTCACCATAAAGGACGCCCACTCCCGTCTGCTTATAAAGTATGGTTTAATTCAATAACAACTGAACCATGCTCTGTGAAAAAGTGGTTTAATTCATCTGTACAAAGTATCAACCCATGTCAGCCAGCGCAGTCAGCTCAATTATGCATGTCAAAGGACGATTCTACCACATGACAGAGCTATGTTTTATACAATATGGGTCCATAGCCTACGACGATTTACACGGCACGATGCATTGCGTAGATGCATTAAATCCCCTTTCTCCAGAGCGCGGGTCAGTCCTATTTTTCAGTGATATGATGGTATGATTATATTGATCCTTAGCCAAACAACCCCGTGTTTTTACGAGCCTAAAATAACAACAAAAAAAAAGATCGGAAAACATTGTCGGAAAAGGAGGAAATGCTGGTTCACCAGCATTTTCTCCTTTTCCGACAATGTTTTCTACCCTATTATAGACCAATCCCATCAGCTGATATGCCTTTGACTTGCCGAATGCAACTATTTTGAAAATGGACGAGTCTAAAATGTTGTCATCTAGTTATACCCTTCGCCAAACGATAAAATTTTGGACAAGCCTAAATGGAAAGCATTTGCAGACGACAAATTAAATGTGGCACAAGTGATGGTTTCTTTCTTTGATACGGTAGAAAACATTGTGGGAAAAGGAGAAAATGCTGGTTAACCAGCATTTTCTCCTTTTACCACAATGTTTTCAAAAGCCTTCTTCTTCAGGGTCGTTTAAACTCGAGGTAGTGTGGTAGAGGATTAATTTAAACATATTTATTTTACATCGATTGAGAAACAACTTCTTGCAACTAATATTAATCTCTCTCGATTCTTCTACCTTGAAACTACACCAGTATTCGCGCCGAATATTTGGGCCAATGGACAGTCCTAAAGTTGGCCTCCGCTCCCGGGTACCAAACTCAGAGCCTTATGATTTAAGAGGCCGACGCTGTACCTCACAACAGAGGAATAAAGAGTCGGTACATAGTTTTCAACGGTATTATTAGACCATTATGTTAAGTGGTATACTATATCCAAAATTATACGCAAAAAGCCCATAATTAGAACAAGAAATCAAGTAATAATTATGTCTCTAGGTCAAATTTTTCAGCAACTTAGGATTTCAGAATATCATTGTTTCCGTTTACTTTCTGGGTCTGTTTTCTCTCCACAAAACATGTAGGTATATATGTATTTCACGCGACCGGCACGCGCTCGACCACAATTGATTTGCATAATGTAAGTGGCCCTACGAGAAAGGAATATTGAAATAGAAAAACGTATAAAAATATATGGGCCGTGCTTTGTGAAAAGGGGGCTAAATGCACCTACTAAAAGTATAGACTCAGGTCAGCCTGCGCAGTTCGCGCAGGCTGACCTAGGTCGAAACTATTTGGTTTTGGTAATTTTTTCTGCGTGTCAAAGAACCAGCGAATCTCATGATTCAGTCGGTTGTTAGATAAAATGGATTTTATGGACCCATAATTATGTGACGACTTGCCTGGAGTGATGCATTTCAGGGATGCATTTAGCCCCCCCCCCCCTCCCTCCCCTTTGCCAGAACACGGCTGTAAAAGATATACGTATTAAGTGGAAGTACGGGAAACCTTTTTATTAGAGCGCACGATCTATCTAATTCTTTACCAGACGACAATATTTTGAATCCGTCCATTATGAGAGAACTTGCGGACGACAAATCTAACGCGGTTTAAATGATGGAATCTGGGCTTGAAAGGATAAAATTCATTGTGGGTGAAGGGGAAAATGATGGTTCCTAGTATCAGACAGCGTTTATCGAAGAATATACAGCACGTTCTGTGTAGTCTGATCTTGATCTAACCTATCCTTTTTAAGATACATCCTTACAGCTAGAGAGGGGGGAAATAAAACGCGGTTAAAACTTGATAGACTGCAGAATGGTTCATACTTCGTCATCTGTGTAAACAAAGAAAATTTACCGATATAATAATCATATGGTGTAAGGGATGGATGACATATATCGGAAATCTTCGGTTAAAACCGGAAATGTCAAAACAGTGATTTCTTTGAAGGTCTCCAGAAAATGAAAAGCATTTCCTATTCGTCGTAATCTACGCATCCGCCAGGGGCAACATTTGGTATACATGTAATTTGACAGAATAAAGGCGAAATGGGTTAAAACCTGGCTGAAAACGAGTATAGATGTATCTTTAACCCTTAATCTGCTAATCGCGACTTACTGACCTTTTGCGGACAGTGTAGATCAAGATCAGACTGCACAGAACGTGCAGTCTTATCTTAGATCTACACTGTCCGATAAGGAGATATTTTTTCTCCAAAAAATAAGTTTTAAATAGCATTATTCTGATTTTTACAATCGGCTTAAAACTTTCGTTTAACTTATTTAGCAGGATAAGGGTTAAAAGATTTTAGTCGCACTTAGCAGCCTAACGGTCCCCTTCATTGTGGGGATACCATGTCAGTTCTCTGAATGAGTTCAGCTCTAAATAATCGGAAAATTTTTTTTTTCGAGCAGTTAAAAAGACCAAAGTATTTTAATTCCGATTTTGTTTTCGTCAGGTATCCGACACAGAACGTTAGGTCTGGTATTGTATATATACAGTCCGATACGCTAAGGTTTTTCGGCTAACATAAGTTTTAAATCGCAATATTTTGGATGTGGTTTTTGTTTTTTTCAACCATTTACTGGAAAATTTCCATTCAGCTTTTCTTTAACCCTTTACCAAACGACAAAATTTTAGACCTGTCCAAATTGAAAACTTTTGCAGACGACAAAATAAACGTGACTTAAAAATTGAAATTTGTTTTGTGAAGAGAAGAAAACATTGTGGGAAAAGGAGAAAATGCTGGTTACCAGCATTTTCTCCTTTTCCCACAATGTTTTCAAAAGGCTCCTTCGTCAGGATTGTTAAAAGTCGGGATTGTGTGGTAAAGGGTTAAGTAGTCTTTTGGGTTAACTCTTTACAATACAACAAGATTTTATACAAGTCCAAATTGAAATCATATACAGATAGGCAAATCTGATAGGGCGAAAAAGATGATTTTAGACAGCATTGTGGGAAACCAGCATTTTCTCCTTATTCCCACAATGTTTTCAAAGGCATTTTCTTCTCGGGTCATTGAAAACCGTGATCGTTTGATAAAGGATTAATATAGCGGTTTAAGGGTTAATCGATTTATGAGATACCAAAGAGAACAGGATCAGATCAGTCTGCGCGAGAGTGCAGACTGATCAGTGTATGCTCTCATCTAAGGTCGATACGCAATACAGATAAATTGTCCTTATTTGAAACACTCGACAGTGGACGGCGTATGGCGTGAAGATTTCGTAAGCTGTCAAGAAGGTTATAATTAGAATGATGTGTCATACTGGTATTTAACACTTGAAATAATGAGCAGTTAAATGTTCATTTTCCGTCTTCTTTAATAGAAAACGGGAATACATTTTGAATTGAAAGAGAAATTGGAAGAGGAAGAAGATAGACAGACAGACAGACAGACAGACGGACGGACGGACGTACGGAAGGGCGGGCGGGACAGACGGACAGACAGACAGACAGAGAAAGGAAAGACAGGCGGGATTTACGGACGGGCAAACAGACAGACGGACGGACGGACGGGCGGACTGTTTTCTCTTTTGATTCTGTTGGAAATCATACAAAACTGACTAAATCTGGGTTAGATAATTCTGTACAATAATTCTGTGTAAGTAATCCACTGTTAGCCTTACAAAACGAAATATCTTTAGACAGGTCCAAATTGAAAACATTCAGAGACGACAAATTAAATGTGGCTCAAAAAAATGAAATTTATCTTTCAGTTGGAGCATTTTCTCTTTTTCCACACTGTTTTCAACAACCATCTTTCACCGAGTCGTTTTGAAAACGGGACTGATTTGAAAGGGTTTACTCTTTACCACACGATCAAATTTTCCACTTGTCCGTTTTGAAAGCATTTTGCGGACAACAAACAAATTACATGGCTCAGACAGAGGGATCTGTCTTTGAAAAGATTTAAAACATCGGGGGAAAAGGGAGATTTCTAAAACGCTGGTTAGCAAAATGTTCTCCTTTTCTAACAATATGTCAATTCTTCGCTGGGGTCATTAACCCTATACCACAAAATCCCGTTTTTTAAAGACCCAGCAAGGGAAGTTTTCTGAAAACATCGTGGAAAAATGATAATATGCTGGTAACTAACATTTTCTCCTTTTCCCGCAATGTTTTCTAGCCAGTTATAGAAAAATCCAGTCATTTGAGTCACATTTGCATTGTCGTCTGCAAATGCTTTGAATTTGGACATGTATAAAATTTTTTCGTCTGCTAAAGAGTTAAGATGCGGGATTGTAACGCGGGTTTTACTATAAATGCAACTATAGCAGACGATTACAGCAGACCGTAACATAAATGAATCTTATTTCAATATAGATTAGATTTACCTTTTACCTTAAGTGCTTGCAGTAGGTAAACGTACCAACACCCTGTAATTTTTTTTTGTTTGAAATGTTTTATATTTTGTGAGATTGTCATAAGGGTCTTACGTGTTTCTTTTTTTGTTTCGTGAACAGAAACTGTCAGATTCGTTTAATTTCTAATCTATGAGTTGAAAAGTGTGTGTGTGTGGGGGGGGGGGGGGGGAATAAGCCATGCTCTGAGAAAAGAACGTTTAATGCATCTGCAAAAAATATCGATCCAGGTCAGCCTGCGCAGTCCGCGCAGGCTGACCTGAGTCGAAACTTTTTGCTATTGCTCAATTTTCTATATGTCAAAGGACCAGCCTACCTCATTGTTCAGTTGGTTGCTTGACAAGATGGATTTTAAGGATCCCTAAGAATGTGACCACTTGCATGGTACCATGCGTCACAAATATGCATTAAGTCCCCTTTTGCCGGAGCATGACTCAGAAATAATTTAACACTTAAGCTGCTGAATAAATTGAACGCTACTCAATACTGAAAGCCCAAACATTGCGGTTTCAAGGTTAATTTCTCCGGAAAGAAAATACCGTATCGGACAGTGTAGATCAAAGATCAGACTGCAAGTTCTGTGCAGTCTGATCTTGATCTACACTGTCCGCAAAAGGTCAGTGGGTCGCGATTAGCAGCTTAAGGGTTAACGTTCAATGTAAATACGCTTTACACTAGTATCTAATCAGAAGTCACGTGTTGGGTTACCATGTCATTGCAGGGTCCACGCTTATAAACCTTGAGATTATGCTCAACTAACTTTGTGCTCAAACTTTCAATTTCATCAGTGTTTCTGTAGTTACAACAATGAGAAATAAAGACTTTTATTTAATCAAGAAGAAGGAAAGAGAAGTTTGAAAAGTTAAAAAGCTGTTCATTGTAGTGTATCAAACCAATTCTGTGTCATTTTGAAATTTCATGCTCAGCTGAGTTGAGCGTGAAAAAAAGTTTTATGAGCATCTACTCAGGTCAGGTTCATTATGTATCACGCATTAACCCTTATCGTGCTAAATAAGTGAATTGAAACGTTCAAGCCACCAGTAAAAACAAAATTCTGCTATTGCAAAGGCGTTTTGGGGAAAAGATGTCTCCTTATCGGAGAGTGTAGATCCAAGATCAGACTGCACGTTCTGTGCAGTCTGATCTTGATCTACACTGTCCGCAAAAGGTCTTTGAGTCGCGCTTAGGAGCCTAAGGGTTAATAATTTGAGAAATCCTAAAGTCAGGATTTTTGGGGTTTTTACTTTTTTGTTTTCTTTCATATGGACAGATAATAAAAAAAAAAAAAAAACCCGTTATCATGAAACTCAATAATTACTTGGTTCATATACATTTAATTCCAAACAATGACAAAGGTAACGTCGACGAAATCTAAAGATACATCTATATTCGTTTTCATTCAGTTTTTAACCGATTTCATTTTCATTTTATGAAACTATAATCATTCTTGTATCCTCACGCCAAGTGTTGCCCCGTATGGTTGCATGGTTGCACAGATTACAACCGATAGAAAATGCATTTTATTTTCTCGAGGCCCATCAAAGAAGTTACTGTAGTCACGTTTCCGGTGACGTGTCTGGTTTTAAATGGAAGATTTCCAATATATGAGCCATACTCTGTGAAAAGGGGGCTTAATGCATTCGCGAAAAGTATCGCCCCATATCAGCCTGCGCAGTCCGCGCAGGCTGATATGGGCCGAAACTTTTCGCTATCGTTAAATTTTCTGCATGTCAAGGGATAATTCTAACTCATTATTCAGTCGGTTTTTTCGACAAAAAGGATTTCATGGATCCATAATTAGGTGATGTTTTGCTCGGCATAATGCATTACGGAGGTGCATTAAGCCCCTTTTTGCCAGAGCATGGCTCATATGTATTTATCCTTTAGACCATATAAATCGGTAATCTAGTATAACCCTTTGGTTTGCTAACCAGGAGTTGTGTTACTTTCAAATCTAGAAAATCTTGAAAAATAATACGAAGAACGGTCTTAACCCTTAGGCTGCTAAGCGCTACTAACTGACCTTTTGCGGAAAGCGTAGATCAAGATCAGAATGCACAGATCGCGCAGTCTGATCTTGGATCTACACAGTCCGACACGGAGATCTGTTTCCCCAAAATATACTTTTGAAGTTGCAACATTAATTTTGGGTTTTTACTGTCGGCTTGAAGGTTTCATTTCATTTACATGTATTTTGCAGGATAAAGGTTCAGACTGTTTGGTGAATACGGACCCTAGTATCATATTGTCTACCTACCAAAAGGCTTATTTTAATATCTTTGCCCAATCTTTCATCAGAGGACATGGAGCTTTATGGAGTATTTTTTTTCCACTTCTTTTTGAGTCTGAATGACTCATCATTGACATAGAAACCTGTATTTTTGTTACATAAATCATATTATCAGTTTTCGGCATGGCGAAAATATCTCAACAACGATAACGCATCATAGCTACGCAAAAAAAATCCTCTCGCCCGCCCCCCCCCCCCCCCCCCCCCCCTTTTATCATGCTGTTTTTCAGTAATCTCAGGAACCAAACAAACATCCAGTCGGACCTGCTTCTAGTTGAAAAGATGTTTTTTTCTTTTTAAACATTTTTCCAACAATGTTTCTACCCTTAGAAAGATTAATCCTATCATTTAAATTGTTGTTTGTAAACGCTTTTATCATGACTATGTCTAAAATCTTGTCGGCTAGTAGAGTTGAGCCGGAAGAGTCTTTGCTTCAGGCTCCGTCGAAAAGGACCTGTTGGGTCATCAAGTGCGCCAAATTAATGAAAAGAAAATAGCCCTATGGATCAAAAAGACCCATGTGGATTCCAGTTTTATGGGTTTTTCGGTAAAAAATACTTCGAAACATATCAGCCAATGTTCATGTAGGACAGATTACGCGCAGATCAATCGTGGGTCTGTGTTTACCAACAAATCTTATGAACATACATGGTCTAATTATAGATTTTGAAAGTAAAACAACTTCTGATTGGCTAAACCATTTGGCTTAGCCAATCAGGAGTTGTGTTACTTTCAAATTTAGAAGATTCTTGAGAATAAGACTAAAAATGTTCTTAAGAATGTTTGGTGAATGATGCAGAGTCTGCAAAGCACAGGTCTATAGATCTACTTGCCCTTAGCGGAGGAAGGGTTAAACATTCGAATGCTGCATGCACTGTGTCCGCTAAAATTTATCGTCTGTTGCAATCCTCACATCTTACCCTCATCACCCACTTTGAAAAAAAAACACATGGTTATACCGTCAAATCTTTTCAAAACTGATATGACTACTTATGTTAACCAGCTAAAACTTCAAAAAATGTTTGATCACTGATTTTAGTAAGGCAATAACTAGCAACCCATCGGTGAATACGAATTTGAAATATAAAATAATATAGATATGGTATTTCCAGTAATAAGCTACATAGCCTCTTTAGGTATTTTTAGATTTCTCGCCAGTATTTAGCAAAGACTTGTGGGAATGTCAAATGATCATTAATACTCGTTGATTATATGGGATTCTACGTAAATGGGCGTGATGACATCATACTCAGTCTCATGAAAATACATGTAGCGCGGAGTTACCGATTGCATCACGATCATGCCATTATTTGAACGACAAAATTGCACCGTTTTACTGAATGAATATATCCAGTTTCTTTACGTTTGCTGATAAAGATATATTTTGTGGTGTTAATCGGTATTTTACAGACAAAAAAAGAGAAATGATTTAAAGAAAATATGTATAAATGGGTTCCTTTAAATCAAAACAGCACGTGTAACTTGCTAAAGGTTAAACGTTATCGTCTGCCAGTTTATGATAAAAAGTCGGAATCTATCCACGCTATAATTCGGCGCAACACGTGCGTTGTAAGATTACTTACGACAGAAAAGAAAGCAGACGTGAAAGAGACACATTGCATGAAAATTGATACCATCAAAAACGTACGGAATACCATTAGGGCCATCGCCTGTAAATGTGTTAATCTGAAACGCGATACTCGATAGTACGATGATGATAATGCAAAGTTACGAAACTACGATGATGAAAACACGATAGTACGTATGACGATAACGCGATATTACAATAGTGAAAACGCGACTATACGATAGTACGATGATAATAGTGCGATATAATATCGCGTTTTCATCATCGCATTGTCGCGTTTTCACCATCGTAGTATCGAACTATCGCGTTATCACCATCTTACTATCGTGTTTTCACCATCGTATTTTCGCGTTTTCACCATCGTACTATCGTGTTTTCACCATCGTACTATCGTGTTTTCACCATCGTGCTATCGTGTCTTCATCATTGTACTATCGTGTTTTCACCATCGTAATATCGCGTTATCGTCATCGTTCTGTCGCGTTTTCATCATCGTAGTTTCGTGGTTTCGCGTTATCATCATCGTACTATCGAGTATCGCGTTTCAAATTAACACATTCAAAGGCAATGGCCCTAACAGTATTCCGTAAAAACGAACCATTTCTTAAAGATTTTATATAATATTAAATATTGTTTCTGTGTGGGAGTGACACCAATGAAGAGCTGTGAACGCAGTTGCAAAAGAATCAGATACTTCATGACTTTCTTCTTCTGCAAAAAAACACACGTGTGAGAGTTGGTGCAAAGATTAATTAGCCCTCAAGTCTTAACCGAACGACAGAATTTGACGCCTATCCAAATGAGAGCATTTACAGAAGACAAATTACACGCGGCTTAATTAACCGCATTTATAGGGCAGAAAACATTGTGGGGAAAAGTAGAAAATGCTGGTAACCAGCATTTTCTTCTTTATCCCGCAGTTTCCTTCAGCTTCGTTACAACGCGGTTTTGTTCGTGAAAGGGTTAAGATATTAGAAACAACTTACAACATTTGCGAAACGATTCGGATCGAGATCATACTGCACGGACTTTGCAGTATGATCTTCTATATAGACACAATCTGGGGTTTTGTAAAATAATCGGGCGAAAATGACCTTGACACTGCAAAAATTAAGGCTTTTCCAACTTTTGATAAAGATATATTTAACCCTTTGACTGCTAGATGAATAAAAAGAAAAGTTCTAGCCGTTATTAAAAACCCGAAAAAAAAAAATTGATTCCAAAGCTCTTGTCGAAAAAGTCTCGCCTTATGGGATTGTAGAAATAAATATCCAGAACGCACGTTCTGTGCAGTCCGATCTTAATCTACATCGACCACAAAAGTGCCTTGAGTCGCTAGGAAGCTTAAGTGTCAATTTACTGCAGCGTCAAGAAGTAAATTTGCGGGTTTTGTTGAACGTTTCAGAAAACGAGGTCATTAGCAAATTTTAAGACGTAATAAACTTATCGTGGCCCAGTGCCTTAATTTTTACACGTATGATTTATATGACGCATATGTTAGTGAACATCTTTTTATCATTTTAATAAACTACTTCCTTCATATCCAAAGTTTAAACGTGTTATTTTGTTAAAGAGGGTTTGAAATCGTTAGAATGCAGAAAATAGAAAACTTTTATGTTTTTAGGGTCTGAACAGAAGCTGTACTAATGGAATACTGCCATGTTATAAAACAAAATGTATATGATTTAACAGAAATAATTCAGGGAGGCATGATATTATCATATTTAACATGGCATTTAAATCGAGTTGTTAATTTGTTTGTTCATTTGTTTAATTAGTTGGTTGACTTTTTTTAAACCTGGATGTCAAGAGAACTTAAGTCATATCACTGTGACAGTTCACACTCTCATGTTCACCATGGGTTTCACATGTCTCTAGGCTGGGGTTATGTAGTGCTTTACCAAAGGACACGTAAGGGGAAAGGAGCAAGGATTTCCTGATGACGGATCCAACGCCGTAACCTTTTACCGAACAGTCCCGCGGTTTTACTTCCTTGAGGAAGAAGGGATTTGACAACGCTGTGGTAAAGGAAAAAATGCTGGTTACCAGCAATTTCTCCTTTGCCAACAGTGTTGTTTACCACCGCTAAGTTCAAATACCAGTATCTGAGACCCATCCAGTTTGTCGATCTTCGAATCCGTTTATGGTTTGGTAAAGAGTTTTGCTATTTCAAAGTTAGTTTTGGAAGGAAAATATGTCTTTATCGGACAGTGTAGATCCAAGATCAGACTGCACGTTCTGTGCAGTCTGATCTTGATCTACACTGTCCGCAAAAGGTCCTAGAGTCGCCCTTAGCAGCCTTAGGGTTACCTTTTTATCAAAAGACAAATCTTCAGACTGGTCTATATTGAAAGGATTTGCAGACGACAAATTAAATGTGACCCGATTGATGAATTTTGTCTTTGGGATAGTAGAAAAACAATGTGGGAAAAGCAGAAAATGCTGGTTACTAGCATTTTCTCCATTTTCCATGATGTTTTCAACAGCCTTCTTTCTCAGCGTTGTTAAAACACGGGATTGTTTAGAAAAGGTTGTTCTGAAGCAAAGAATTCGTAGAGCAATAAACTAAACAAAACTGGAACGGTTGTACGCTGTTTCTGCCACTCTGCAATAAACAGCCCCGTATTTTAACGACCCTGTGAAAGACAGCCTATGGAAACATCCTAAGAAATGGAGAAAATGCTGATAACCAGCATTTTCTCCTTTTCTCACAATGCTGTGTACCCTTTCAAAGATCACTTCCTTTATATGAGCGACATTTCATTTGTCGTCTGCAAATGCTTTGAATTTGGACTAGTCTTTAATACTGTCGTATGGTAAAGAGTCAAACGTGCTGTTTTATACCCTTCTTGTACTCTGAGCAAAAACAAATTGTAAGAAACACGCAGTTTATATTCATATCTTCAGAGCAAGTGACAGTTTGCTAGGTGCTTGTGCATTGCATTTGCATGACAGATAACAAAAAGAGCTCTGCAAAGCAGGACACCCGACGTAAGTTATCAAGAATATGTGACCTTTGATTCCTTATTGTGACCTTGACCTTGGAGCTTTACATCTTACACCTCTGCTTTGCACATTGTCTCATCACGGTCCACACGCGTGTGAAACATTTTTAAACCAGACCAGGGTTTCAAGAGATATGGGGACACAACCGCTGTGACCTTGACCTTAAAGGGTCTAAAACCGGCTCTCGGCACGTCGTCTATCAAGACGCACACCTGTGTGACCCATATTTCTATATCAGACAAGGTGTTCAAGAGATACAGAGAGGACATGAATCTCATAACAGGCCGACAGACAGACAGAAAGATGGACGGACAGACAGAAAGACAGAAAGACGGGCGGACGAAGCATAAAGTAATAAATCCGTTCGGGCAAAAAGAAGGCAATATCCCAGAAAATCGGACAACCGGCACAAATCTGGATCATGTATGGTTTTTTTTACATTCTTATGTGGCATTTGGGCCTTGTTGCTTATTTTAGGGGACCAGCTGTGCACCACCGGCTATTTTTAGCATCGCCTGAATTCCAACGTCATAGTAAGGGCTCACTGGCCTGCCGTGGGAAAGTCTGAGAGTGTTTTTGGGTACAGATAGGTAACAGCTGGGTAAAACGTTGCCCTAAAATATTTTGACCCGTAAACTGCTGAATAATTGAAATGCAAATTTCCCGGAAATGGTAAAACACGAAATGTTCTGATTGCAACTTGTTCTGTATTCGGGGGAAATCTTTTGCCCTATCGGACAGTGTAGATCCAAGGTCAGATAGCACGTATTGTGCAGTCTGATCTTGATCTACACTGTCCACAGAAGCACAAGGAGTCGCGTTTAGCAACGTGTAAGTTAGACCTCTACACGACTTAAAGCTATCAAAAGTTTTTAAAACGCCAAGTTCGTCATATTATATTACCAATTGTTGCTGGTACCTGATGCAGACTATGTTGACAAAGAAAGAAGTACGCAAGACGTAGTGTAATGGTAACGGGTTTGATTTGTGTACCGACCTAAAAGAACAGCTTCATCTCTTTAAAACTTTCAGCTAACTGAATTGTTTTTTGACCTATAATTGGCGAGCAACACACGAAAAGGAGCCTTCGGACATATGCGCAAAAGTGCAGTCTGTGACTAATCCGAGACGACACTTCCCGTTTTGTGCGATTTTCTCTTTCACAAAAGTCTACTGTATGAAAAAATCTTATGTAATCGTAAAGAGCCGTCTCGGATTAGCCTGCGCGGACTGCGCAGGCTAATCCGAGACAACACTTTACGCAAATGTTGGAAGGTCTCATTTCGCATGTTGCGGGCCACATATACTAGAAGAAATAACTGCGACAGTACCCATTAGCCTTAGAACCATGTTTCTAAATATAATTCGACGAGTGATTTTTAAATTGCATTGCTAGCCATCTGATTGGCTGAGGCGTTTTATCTTAACGAATAGGTGGCTAAAATGATCATTCTTTTATTTGAAAATAAACATTAAACCAATATTTTAGAAATGTTTGTTAACTGAACTCTGGTCTACACGATGCAGACACCAGGGTCCGTATTCATCACCCATTCCTTTGAACATTCTTAGTCTCATTCGCAAGAATTTTCTAAATTTGAAAGTAACACAAGTTCTGATTGGCTAAACCATTCTAAATATAGAATAAGACGAAGAATATTCTTAATAATGGTTGGTGAATACGGGCCCAGTACAATTACTCCCCAAGACAGAATGATAGAATGCGGTATATAAATTATGATTTATTTAAATCACAACAGCAAGTGCATCTCTCCTCACATTGCTGGTATTTTCCTCGCCGAAACTATCCTTCGAAGCAACTGGCTGCTTTTCTGGCAGTGATAGAGGGTGGTATTTTTCTTTTAAGTGTCAGATATGTTAACTTATGCTTCTACGAACGCGGCGAGGAAAGGGTTTATTTACATACTTAACCAAAACAGTGTTAATATTATTTAACTTTTTGACACCCAAGAGCCTTGAAACTTTGGCGAGTTGCCAAAATGTGTAAACCCAAACTACTCATGGGAAGACAGCTAAAAATAGTAACTTACTCAAGCGAATTACGATAATAAACAAACCAGGCCACGCGAACGACTGCAGTTGGGGGGTAAACCTTGTTATTAGATTAAACTTTAAACTCTAGACCCTTCCTCCTGATAAAAAAAAACTTTAGTCTGTTTGTTAAACTGAAATTTTTCTCTGCTGTCAATATTTATCCAGGATTTCACCACGGCCGGTCACTCCACCATGTCTTCACTTGGTTTCATCAGTATTAGGGCTCTGCATTGCCTTGCCAAGAAAAAAGACATTCCCATGACCTGATACTGAAACTGACATTACAAGTTTCAAACAAAGACTCGAACATTACATCTTACAGGTTTTTTGTTTCCTCCCCGACAAAAAGATCGTTGTAAATTATGCAAGAGATACATTTTCTTACTGGTACACTGCTACAGGTCAACAATAGTTGCTTTTGGCATGTAAAAGGTAAGCCTTTTCTTGAAGATTCAAACGAACCATGCTCTGTGAAAAGGGGTCTTGATGCGTCTCCGCAATGCATGATACCAAGTAAGTCATTTCATAACTATGGACCCATACAATCCTTGGACATGCAGAAAATTTAGCAAAAGCAAAAAGTTTCGGCCCAGGTCAGCCTGCGCGGACTGCGCAGGCTGACCTGGGTTGATGCTTTTCGCAAATGTATTGAGCCTTCTTTTCACAGCGCATGGTCCATTTAATCAATTTTCCGTATTTGTACCTATGGCCTTTCTCAGAACGGTTTTGATTTGATCTATCATCGTTAAATTCATTGTATGTATACATACACATTTGTGCTGTGACAATGTACAACTTGTATACGTCAAAAAATAAATGTCAGTTCAATTCAATTCCGTTCAGTTAACCAATGGATTTATATCACCTCTAGAGCCAACGAAAAAGTGTGAAAAATACACTAGCAGTTCAACAATATGCAAAACATTGTTGAAAAAGTAGCTTGCTAAAAAACAATTGTTCCTTTTACCATAATATTTTACAAAGTTTTCAGGAAAAAAGGGAAATAAAGAGCAGTTTCATAGAAGTGGGACAAGGTAACCTGCATCTTTAACCCTTTCGCTACAAGTGGCGTTTGCGGACAGCGTGGATCAAGATCAGACTGCATAGAACGTGCTGTCTATTTGTTATTTGCTGCTAAACTATGACAAAAGCAGTCTTTAATTGCAATTTAAAATCTTCATCTAGACCTCGATAAAAGTCGAATCAAATTTAGTTGTTGGCGAAAGAGTGAAGAAAAAAAACAAGTGCATGTCAACAAATAAATAAGCTCTCAAAAATAGACCTTGCCTGTAATAATTGGGCTTTCAATTACTATAATCAAACTTTAATATGTGTCGTCAAGTGCACTGTAGAATTTTTGTTCGGTGTCACTTAATACGATGGCTTTTGACCTACTTCTTGTTACTGATAAAGAATGAATAGATGGTAAATTGCGATTGGTCAAAAATTTGCACGCGTTTATTCGGCGGGCTCCTGCTAGCATATTTGCTCACACATTTATGAAACCACTATAATCAAGCGTTGCTACTGCCAATCGATACTCCGGGGTCTTGATTCATACCATAGCAAAATAATGTAGTAGAGAATGATTATTTTCTTATGCTATTTGGAAATTTAATAATTTCATAAGCGTGACCCATTGACCCAATACTAGATCTACTTTTCAACAAAATGAAAAAACTGAGGAAAAAGAGGCAATTGCTTTTCACTACTTTACTTCATTTTGAGCCACAAAAGGGTTTCAGTATTCATGTTCCAGTATCTTTTACGCCGTCTGTCTTCTTTAAATATACATAGTAAAATTAGTGTTGCACCCCCTGTGTTTTTTACCGGGTTTGATTTTCTGACGTGAATAATATATAATTGGGTCAAAAATAGAAAACGGCTGCTGCATACACAAACAGACAAGTCTTTTGCCTCTCAAATGAACTGAACTGAGGTGTCCCTTGACCTCATGGTAAGTGGGAATCTTTTGCCTAGATGTTCCTTTCAAATTTAAGAAAAACGAGAAGCGTTTAAGTTTGGTTAAAACAGGGAATTTAATGTCGAAACAAAACTTACGACAGTTTGAAAGTGACCTGCAGAGAATGGACACACAAAATCAGGCAATATTGCGTACTTCCGCCCGGGGCATGCAAAACAGCTTGCAGTCTTTGTCTCACACCTCTCACGAGAGGTTGAAACAGCTCGATCAGTAGCTGCTACCATGAGATTAAGGGATACCTCAATTCATTCCATTTCAGAGACAACAGACTTGGTTGTTCTTGTATACAGCAGCCAGATTCTAATTTCCAACCCATTTCATATCATTCAAGCCAGAAAATTAAACACGTTAAAAACACAGGGGATGCAACACTAATTTTACTATGTATATATTTCTTGTTTTTATTCTATATAAACCATTACCACAAGGTTACAATAGTACATTAAACTTACGATTGTTCAACCATTCCAAAATTCTAAGAAATCGATTTAATGCTTTCACTGCCATTATCGGTTTGGACAGCTTTTGTTGGATGGCGTAGATCAAGATCAGACTGCACAAAACGTGCAGTCTGATCTTGGATCTACACCGCCCACTAGCTAATGCTGATCCCTGATCAAAACCATGTTCAAATGCAACAACAAAAAAAAAAAACTCGATAAATGTCGAATCCATTTACATGTATTCGCCATCGAAAGAGTTAAACGAGGCTTTTCAGATTTCTATGATTCCACCAAATTAAAAAAAGATGATGTTACATCAGAGCTCCATACAGAGGGAATGATTTTGATTTCAAAATTTAAAATATTAACTATTCTCCACTAAACCCTATATTATGGGTACTCATTAGAATCGTCTCGTCGAGATGATTCTAATGAATACCCACAACATAGGATTTGGAAGAGAATTAATGGATTTAGAATACCATCACTGTCTCTTATCTGGAGCTCTGAATATTATATCACTGAATTCATAAGGCGATTTCTGCCAAATTATCAGTATCGAAAAAAGCAAAAAGAAATATTTAATGTTACTTCCCTAATGGGCTACGTAGCTTCTTAAGGCGGGTCTGGCCACCCCAGAGTATTCTTGGGCAAGACAGTGCAGAGTCTCCAGTCTACTACTACTGCTGATATCCATGAATCACATGTCATGCTAGTTTAGCTCAGTAGGTAAAGCGACGTCTAGTAAAACAGGGATCTGGGGTTAAATCCTAGATCGACTAAATTCTTTTCAAGGGTTGCGACAATGTACATTCCTCTCCCTCATTGTTTTTCTAATATTAATATGAGAAAAAGCCAGTCGCTCGGAAAGGATCATTAGTCTGGTACTGGAAAAAGACTGAGCCCTAGGAACATATGGATAGGTGCACAGGACACCTTGATATAGCTGAAATACTGCTGAAGAACGATACAAACAACAATTAAACAAACCTATCCGCTACATAAAATTTATAACAGAGCCATTTATTATATGTCTACATATCGGACATTCTCTCATATGTGAACCACAAGCCTCGCAATATATAAGATGTCCGAATGGTAAAATTTTCCTAGGATGATTGTGAAATTGGGGTCTGTATTTACCAACCATTCTTAAGCACATTCTTTGTCTTGATACTTAAGCTTTTCTAAATTTGAAAGTAACACAGCTTCTGATTGGCTAAACCAAATGGTTTAGCCAATCAGAAGTTGTCTTACTTTCAAATTTAGAAAACTCTGGAGAATAAGACTAAGGATATTCTTAAGAATGGTGAATATGGATCCTGGAAAACTTGATGTGACAGGCAGACACATTATGTCATACTTTAAGCTGATCAGGCCTTTGGCCAAAACAGCGAACGAAATAAGAATAGGTATAAGCATCAATAGTGATGTTTTCTTTTTTAACCTTTTATTTTGAAAATGTGAAGAATAAACGATTTAAGTTCTTTTACCGTTGAATGTCTGATCTAATCTACCCTTGTAGTAATATCCTGTAGTATCTAATACAGTCACAGGACCACTTTTGGAAAGAATTGTGACAAAAGTAGAAAATACAAGGGAGTCAACAACAAAGTTCAAGCCTTTACCAAGCAATACCGCTTTTTGTTCATTGGGGAAAGAGTCGTTTGAAAAAAATTGTGATAATCAGCATTTTCTCAGTTTTCCATATTGTTTTCTAGCCTTGCAAAGTTATATCCCATTATTTGAGGCATATTTAAAGTAACAATACCTGCCAAAAATAAACAAAGCAGGTGTTAAATTGCATTCAAATTTAAATCATACCATTTAAAGGTATGGAAATTATTGTGAAGATAACAATCTGTTTTTGTGCGGTTGGTCTAAGTGTTAGTCGCTGGCAGAGAAATTAATTTCAAAAGTAAGTTAAAAGTCACTCTGTCTTTGCCAAAAAGGTATGAGCTGGCGTAATATATACGCAAATCATGAAGTTATGCAGTTAATTGAAACTTTTTTACAGACTCGATGCTTATTTACCTAAACTGCGTGCGCAAGTTTCGTGTGTCCGCAGTTTAGTGAAAAGCAACCTTGGTCGGCAAACAACAATAAAAAAATCAAAGTACTGAAAGTACTGACAGACTAGCGAATTTGATTGTTTGATTGACTGGTTGTATGGTGTTTATTAACCCTGTTTTCAACATTATTTCAGTTATGTAGCGGTGGCCAGTGCACATATCCATGCTTTCCTGGAGTTTCTTTTACCAGCACTCCTCACAATATTCTTTCCAAGCCACCGGCTCCTTTCCCACATAACCATCGTCGAAACATGAGCGAGAAAAGAATCCTGTCGCAATGACTATCATCAATCCTCGGAAAGAAATTTGTTGAGGATCAAACAAGCGACCTCCTGTTCTCAAGTCCTGTATGCTACCGACTTAACTGCCGGGGCTATATGTTCTATTGGTTAACTATAATCCAGTTTAAGTTTAACCCTTATTCTGCTAAAAAATGTTAAATGAAACTTTCAAGCTGATGGTAAACTCCTGAATATTGCTACGGCTATTCCACAGTTACACTTTGGAGAAGATCTATCCTCTTATCGGACAATGTAGATCCAAAATCAGACTGCACACACTGTCTGCAAAAGGTCATTGAATCGCGGTAGTGCTGGTAAAAGAAACTCGAGGAAAGCATGGACAGGTGCTCTGGCCGCCGCAATATCACTGAAATAATGTTGAAAACGGTGTTAAACACCATGCAGTCAATTAGTCATTATGTAATAGCACAAGATGTAGTTAACTATTTAACTCTCCTTACAAAACGAAAAAATTTACACCCGTCAAATTCAAAGCTGTTGCAGACCATGAATTAAATGTGGCTGAACTGATGAAACATGATTCCAGAAGGGCAGAAAACAATGTGGGAAAAAGAGAAAATGTTGGTTACCCTTCCCCAGTATCGTTGGGATTGTTTGGTAAAAGGTTAATAGAATAACAGTTTAACATAATAGTTCAGCTGTGCACAATGATCTAAATAATGAATGACTGAAGGAATGACAAGGGTTCCCTGTCCAGTGGGGGTTGATATAGCTGGGATTTGCTACAAGTTAACCTAGGTGTATCTTTTAATAGATTCATTCATAATATTACAGTTGTGTGGGAATAAGTGATTCTCTGCTTTGCATGGGTCACTCAATTTACATATAAGCAAAGATCTTGTACCTTATAAATGACATCTTGTTCAGTTTATTACTTTGTAAGACGACATGTTCAAATCGGAGAGGTAGAGATTTAGTGGTTTATGTCTAAATTGTCATGTATAACAGAATTAAGATTTCTAAGAGAAAGAAGTATTTTCTGTGTGGCAGTATTTAGCAACTGTGGGGTTTTGAATCTAGGTCAGTCTTGATACCTATAGACTAGCTTCGCTAGTCAAAAACTACGAAAAACAGACATTATTTCGTTTTGATAAGTTGGTGGTTGTTAATCAATTAATTACTGAAACAAAGTTTTACATTTGAACTTGAAAATATTTATGGAAAATATAAATTATCATTATGAATTAACAATTGATACGTGAAAACGTCAAACACATTGTGTAAAAGGAAATATTGCTCGTTAAGAGTAATTTCTCCTGTTGGCACAATGTTTTCGAAATGGTTTGAAACAAGACATAGAATGCCGTCTGCAATTTGAAACGCTTCAAACGACAATTCTTTATCAGACAGACTTGGTATAACTCAGTACCAGACCACAGTTTTAGACTTGTCCAACGAGAGCCTTTGAGACGACAAATTCCGTGTAGCTCAAATGATAGAATTCATTTTTGAAAAGGTTGAAAACATTGTGGGAAAAGGAGAAAATGCTGGTAACCAGCATTTTCTCCTTTTCCCACAATGTTTTCAAAAGCTTTTTTCGCTCATGGTCGTTAAAACTCGGGTTTGAATGGTAAAAGGCTTTAATTACAGTCGACACGAGTACAAATCGAACGATTTGACGTCAACAATTTGAAGAAAAAGTGTTGGTTTTTTTTTAATCCTGTGGAATTAACTGCAGAAAACAATCAACAATTACTTATCATTACACTACAAGTTCACATTTTCCTTAGTAAGGTCTTTCAAAGGTATCTGCTCCAGTAGGCGTAAAAATCGCATTTGTACTATAATGGGTTACTGACTGCTTATAAGTACAAAGTGACCTTCGGTTTTGCGTCGCAAAAATTATGAAGTATAATAGTAAAACTGTACTTGTGCGTACTTCTGTGGTTTAACGACGATTTGAGAATTTTTCGAAGGCTGACTATAATGCACAAATAAAGTGTGTTGCTTGAGCCTGTCTTTTTGTACATAACACATGGAATCGGTTTCATACAATTTTTTTTTGTTTTTGTTTTTGTTTCATTGTTTCTTTCTTTTATTGTTGTTGTTGTTTCTTTGTTTCTTTCTCCTTTTCCTTCTTCCTTGAGAGACAATCGTTACTTCTTTGCCTTCTTACGTTTTTTACTGTAAGTTATTTTCGTTCTGGTACATAATTATAATGGAGCAAATTAATATGATCCATACTATGTGAAAAAGGGGCTAAATGCATCTGCGAAAAGTATCGATTCAGGTCAGCCTGCGTAGTCCGCGCAGGCTGACCTGGGCCGAAAGTTTTCGTTATTGGTAAAATTCTCCACACTGAATTCGTTTTCGAATTTTTTCAAGGACAACGGTCGTCGTAAAACGATCTCGAGACATTGTAATGCAGCCTCAAGTTATCTCTACCTAGCTACACTTTGGGCGCTAAATTCAACAGTTCGAAAAACAGAAACTGCCTGGTGCGGTGATCCCATACCCCAATGGAACACTTTACCACGTCGATACAAAAGCTAGCTCTAGGAAGGCAGTATAGGCGCAAACTTATTTTAGACCTGGGTCCTTGTTAACTATCCATTCTTTCTAGCATACTTTGTCTAATTATCAAGAATGTTAAGTTTCAAAGTAACGCAATCTCTGGGTCAGTATTCACCAACATTCTTAAGAACATTCTTTGTTTAATACTCCAAGATTTTCAACATTTGAAAGTAAAACAACCTCTGATTGGCTAAACCAAATGGTTAAGCCAATCAGAAGTTGTGTTACTTTCAAATAACAAATAAATAAAAATATCTGGAGAATAAGACTCACACCGTTCTTACAAATGGTGCGTGAATACAGACCCTGTAAATCGACTATACAAGTTGGATTAGCCAATCAGGAATTGCATTACTTTCTAAATCTAGAATACGACAAAGACTGCTATATAAATGCTTTGGTGAATATTAGCCCCAGCTACAAGTACATTGTTGTTTCTTTGTTTAAAGATACAGCAAAAAAAAAAAGAAAACGCTGTTTAACTTTGGAAGTATGTAGAATGGCTCAGAATTACGCAGCGGCGTAAACAGATAAATTACCGATATATATGGTGTAAGGGATAGAGAAACTCAAGGGATTTGTCCCCATTTAAAACCGGAAACGACAACAGTGATTTTATTGAAGGCTGCTCAAAACTAAAATGCACTTTCTATCCGTCGTAATCTGTGCAACCTTGGCAGCCGTCAGGGGCAACATTTGGTATGCAGATACAAGAACGATTATCATTTCATAGAATAAATATAAAATTGGTTAAAAACTAGCTGAAAAGGGGTATCTTTAAAGAAAAGACGATCTGTCCATTCATTCCACTGAAAGACTACATTCATGCCATTTCAATTATAAATAAGCCATGCTCTGGTAAAGGTGCACTTGATGCATTTCCGTGATGCAATATACCAAACAAGTCATCACTTAATTATGGATCCATAAAATCCGTTTGGTCTCTCGATTGACTGTTTGTGGAGGAAGAGTGGTTCTTGAACAAGCAGGAAATTTACAAACAGCAAAAAGTTTCGACTCATGTCAACCTGCGATGACTGTGCATGCTGACATGGGTCGATACTTTTTGCAGATGCATTAAGCCCCACTTTTCACAGAGCATGACTCAAATCCATCATTCAAAGGCATAGACGACATAATTGCAAAGATTCCTCCATGTCACAGTGGTCAAAGTGTTCGATTTGTGATCAGGAAAGTGCTGTTTTGATCCCTATAAGCGGCCCTGGCCATCAGGAAGTGTCCTTGAGCATGGGACTGTAGAGCCCCAGCATAGTACTGTTTAAATCCAGGATCCACATTCACCAGGGTCCATATTCACCAAATTCTTAAGAAGATTTTTAGTCTAATTGTCAAGAATTTTCTAAATTTCAGAGTAACACAACTTCTAATTGGATAAACCAAATGGTTAAGCCAATCAGAAGTCGTGTTACTTCCTAAATAAATCTACAATTAAATGAAAAATTATCTTAAGAATGGTTGATGGATACGAAAACACACACACACACACACACACACATATATATATATATCTTTTTTTTTGATTTACTAAGCCAACTTTGAGACACACACACACACACACACACACACACACACATATATATATATATATATATATATATATATATATATATATATATATATATATATATATATATATATATATATATTAAGCCAACTTTGAAATTCAGAAAATTCTATTTAACTTAAAATGAAACTTGGAACGATTCGTGAATATGGGCCCCGGAATCACATGAATGATTGAGCTTTTTGCCCTTATATGACTGAAATACTGTTACTGCGTAGCGCACTAGACAAACAAGCGTAATATGTGACTGAGCCATGCTCTGGCAAAAAGGGATTGTATTGCATCTCAGTGATCCGTGATACCATCACATAATTATGAATCCATAAAATCCATTTACTCTAACAACCGACTGAATCATGAGATACACAGGTTCTCTGACATGCAGAAAATTTACCCAAAGCAAAAAGCTTCGGTCCAGGTCAGCCTGCGCGGACTGCGCAGGCTGACCTGGACCGAAGCTTTTTGCAAATGCATCAAGCCCCCTGTTCACAGAGCATGGCACATGTCTTTGACCATTTACGAATGCACATGGTAGGAACAATTTCTCAGACATAACAACACAAAGTACAGGAAAAAATGTTTCTTATGCAACATCAAAAATCCTACAACGAAAAGTACAGAAAACACATAGAGAATGCCACCGATTATGAACAATTGTTATCATAATTCTTTATCCTTAGATCACAAAAGAAGCCTTGAGGACATATCTGTCTGGAAATAAGACGCAAATGGTTGCTCTTTCAAGTTCTTTTTCCCCGGGGTGTCGTAGTAGAGTAGACAATTTAGATCAAAGATTAGACTGTACGTTCCGTGGAGTCTGATCTTGAGCTACACCAGCGAGAAAGCCAGCCGAAGCTGTGACAAGTGTTTGAAGGGTTTACAAACTTGTTTGTTGTTTATAAGGCTTCTTAAAGGTACTTTTACCCCCCCCCCCCTTTGGCGCAGTGTTTAAAGATACGGCTATACTTGTTTTCAGCCAGTTTATAACCCATTTCATCCTTATTTTATCGAACTGTAACCATCCTTGTATCTTCCAGCCAAATGTTGCCCTATATTCCTGTTTCTATTCTAAGCGGTCTGATGAAAAAATTATTTTTGCTAGGTATGTCCTCTATTTACAAGCAATACGTTTAGATAACATACAGTGTCTG
The DNA here is from genome assembly GCA_945859785.2 of Tridacna gigas. Lineage (NCBI taxonomy): Eukaryota > Metazoa > Mollusca > Bivalvia > Cardiida > Cardiidae > Tridacna > Tridacna gigas. Next base: position 39,681,943 of record OX244029.2, read on the forward strand.
TTTGGGTACGAATGAATTTGCATATTATAGATTGTAAATGGTATAAATAGAACTGTCTAAATTCCGGGTAAATTCGTCAATGACCCTGCTTTTCAAAAGAAAACAAAAAGTTTTTTGATAAATTTTATGTGAACTGAACAAACACAAGCGAAATCAAATTGACACTGAAGGCTTTTAAAATAGACCTATTGCACCAAATTGAAGCACCTGTTGCGCTCTGTTCTAATAGAGAACATTAAGGTGAAGAGGTTATAGTTACATTTACGGACGATAGTCTCTTACCTCTATATCCCTGTCCGCTTTGTAGTGTTTATATTGTGGAGAAAAGCAGTTTTAAAGTTTTGCAATTTTGAGATGATTTGGTCACTTTTCCTGATTGAGAAAGCGCATTTCGTTATTTGATGCTTTCATGGTTAATGATGACGCACGGACTTCTGGGCTTCTGCCTGGCTATGCGCCTGGCCCCCAAGGCGGTGTCTTCCGTTTGTAGGAAGCGTAGTTTCTATGGAAGCAGAGTTCATATGGGCGTAAGGACTGATGATCGGAACTACTTTCGCAGTCTGATCTTGATCTACACTGTCCGCAAAAGGTCCTTGAGTCGCGCTTGGCAGCAAAAGGGTTAACTGAATTGACTTTTGATTGATTGATCTAGAACATTGTGGCTGGAAATGAGCAATTTCCTCGTTTGTATGTTTTCACATGTACATTATTCATACATTAAATCTTAATGTATTCGTACATCTAACCTAGACACAAATTGATTGTACAGAAATGTTTTAGAACCTTTAGCACCGAGCCCCCATAGCTCAGTCGGTAGCGCACGAGACTTGAGAACAGGAGGCCGCTGGTTCGATCCCGGCTCGGCCAATTTCTTTCCGAGGATGAATGATAGTAATTGCAAAAGGAGTCATTCCTCTCTCAATGATGGCCAGTGTTTCGGTGATGGGTAATGTAGGAGCAGCCCGTGGCTTGGAATGAATATTGTGCTTAGTACTAGTAATAGAAACTCCGGGAAAGCAGGGACAGGTGTACTGGCCGCAGCGATATAACTGAAATAATGTTGAAATTGACGTTAAACACCATACAATCAATCAATTGAAAACCTTTACTAGACTATCCAGGGTTTTAACGACTCTGGAGAGGAAGGCTTTTGAAAACATTGATGGAAAAAGGAGAAAATGCTGATAACCAGCATTTTCTCCTGTTCCAACAACGTTTTCTACCCTCTCTGCAAATGATTTCGATTTGGACCAGTCTACAGTTTTGTCGTTTGGTAAAGAGTTAAAGAAAATATTCAAAGTACATCTGCTGCAAATTTGTTTTTGGCTGTAAAAGGTGAAAAAGTATTCCAAATACTGTTATGAAAATGTCACTTGATTCGGGGCAAAGAATTTGCTGTTCTTTTTTGTAAACTTGAAAATGTCAAAGAGAATATACACCCAGACCGCAAGACCCGATTTTCACTGATAAGGTACAATAAGACTGCATAATGTGAATGTCAGAGTATAACATTATTCTATTTTTACCCCGGACAATTGTTGAGTAAATGAGGCGGGCATATCCTGTTTTAACTCTCTACCAGACAGCAAAAATCTTAGACGTGTCCAATTTGAAAGGATTTGCAGACGACAAATTAGTGGTGCCTCTAATCATGGTATTTTTCTTTTAAAGGGTGGAAAACATTGTTAGGTAGGAGAAAATGCCGGTTACCAGCATTTTTGTTCCTTTTCCAGCGATATTTTCAAAAGCCATTTCACTCGTCTAAACAAAGAATTGTTTGGTAAATGTTCAGATACAAAGCATTTGCAGACGACAACTCGACTGTGGCTCTTGAAGATGATGGGATTTATTGAAAACTTTGTTAGAAAAGGAGAAAATGCTAGTTACCAATATCTTTCTCTTTTGACTACAATGATTCAAACTCCTTTTTCCTCAGGGGCGTTGTAACACGGGATTGTTTGGTAAAGGGTTAAACTCAACTGTAGTTGAGTTCACAAGGAAAGCAGACGATTTTTTTAGGTCACGCTCAATATACAGCTTGTAATCAGAGTAAAACATGCAGACGAGAATATCTATTACGTAACCTCAGCATGGGAAATCGATAGGTTTTATTACAAAAAATTGTAAGCGTGAATGCAGAATAGTGATGTAACGTCATTTCTAATTTTGAAGTCCATATTAAGTGTTTGATTTAGACTTGTCCAGTTTGAAAGAAATGCAGATGAAAAATGAAATATCAGTTTATTAAGCCATAAAATTTTCTATCAAAGAGTAGAATCATTGTGGGGAAAAGGGGAGACTGCTTGTAACTAAAATTTTCTTCTGGTTCCACAATGTTTTTAATATGCTCCTTCCTAAGTTTCGTGAAAAGTCGCAATTATTTGGTAAAGGGTTACATTTACCTCCTGCAAAGGAGCTTTAAGGACCAACTCGTCGTATATGTATGAACTACGCTCTGTTAAAAGGGGGTTTAATGCATATGCAAAAGGTATCGACCCATGTCAGCCAGCGCAGTCCGCACAAGATGACATGGGTCGAAACTTTTTGCTGTTGGTCAATTTTTTGTGTGTCCAAAGACCTTTCTACGCCTGGATTCAGTCTGCTGTCAGACAAAATGGATTTTATAGATCAATAATTAAGTGATGACTTGCTTGGTATAATGCATCTCGGAGATGCATTAAGCCCCCTTTTGCCAGAGCGTGGCTCATATCTATATGAACCGCACAATGGCAAAAGGGGCTTTAATTTATGCGTCCCCGTGATACATCGTACCAAGCAATTCATCATACAATGATATGGATCCATAAATACATTTTGTTTAACAACCGACTGATTCACGAGGTTGATTGGTCCTTTCACATACAGAAAATTGATCGGTAGAAAAAAAAAAAGTTCCGATCCAGGTTACGTTGCAAATACGTTAAACCCACTTTTCGAAGAGCACGGTTCATATGAATCATGCTCTGGCAAAAGGGGGCTTGATCCATCTCCTAATTCCATGATACCGAGCAAGCCATCACATAATTATTGATCCATAAAATCCATGTTATCTAAAACCGACTGAATCATGGGGTACACTAGTCCTTCAACGTGCAAAAAAACATAACCAAAAGCAAAAAGTATCGGCCCAAGTCAGACTGCGCGGACTGCGCAGGCTGACCTGGATCGATACTTTTTGCAGATGCATTAAGCCCCCTTTTCCCACAGCATGGCTCATATTATATGAATTAAACTAACAAACATTTTCAAGCATAAGTCACGACCTAAACCTGATTTGAAACTATTATTATAGACTGAATTGAAACAGGGAGAAATGAGCTACTCGTAGCCATAACAATTTATAGCACGAGTAAAGCTTTTGCGGACGGTGAAGATCAAGATCAGTCCGCACAAACGTCTGTATGCTCAAGTTCGAGAGGAGCCTATATACGTGCATGTGCAGATGCATACTGATCATAGCACTTAAAGCCCTTTTAACAGTTTTCTAGTAATATCATGGCACCACGAGGGCGACAGTAGGCCTAACTGTTCACTTATTTGTGCAATCTGGGTTTCTTACCAGTATTACACAAGGGCTTTACCTACATTGTCCTTTCGAAGGACTGTATTGGACGGTCGTTTGTTTAACAACAAACTGTATGAAAATGTGGCCAAGGGGTGCAATCTTAGAACTAAACGAAATAATCAATTTTATTGGAAATTATACGATAGTCTAAACTATGGGTATACTTTGTAATAGTATGTATATCCCTGACCTGAATTAATTGCTTCGCCGTTTCCATGACATTTTATTTACTCGACGTAAATTCGTCAAGTGCAAAATACTAGGCGTAAGTGCGTCACGTGCAAAATTTGTCACATGCTATCCCTAATTGGCTTAAAATCACCTGCATGCTTCTTTGTCGTCTAACAACAGACTGTATTTTAAAAATCATTGCTGGAAAATTAGCCACTGTTCGCGACAAGCATTTTCTTCTTTTACCTCGATGTTTCAAATGTATTGGTTGGCTACATTTTGTGAGGGTGCTTTCAAGGTCGCAGACTTGTTCGCTACAAGTATGTATCAGCGTGTAATAATGTCACTCAGCCTGATGAATAAGAGGTCGGTGACAAGTTTCTAGGTATAAATTCTGGGTTAATCGTTTCTAAGAAAATATTTCTTGACACTTCACCAGGCGGTAGAATTTCTGGATTGTTCATAAAGAGGTCATTTTCAACAGAAGAGAAAAACGGCTCAAACGATGGAATTTGTCTTAGAACGGGTAGAAAACATTGTGAGGAAAGGAGAAGTTGCTGGTTACCCTCGTTATCTCCTTCCGCATAATATTTTCAAACTCGTTCTTATTCAAGGATACTGAAACACGGGTTGTTTGTTAAAGGATTCACTATACTGTCGATTCCTATCAGCCGCCCGTTAGAGAGCCTAAAATGTAGTTTTATGGTTCAGGCTACATTTATTTACAGGCCAAAAAAGAACATAAACCCCAACCTAAGGAAAAGATAGAAGCCGAATGTCCAGCATCCTCCCGTAAATGAGAGGCCTAAAATGAATTAACAGTTATATTTACAATTATTTGTCATAAAAATACTTAAAGACTTAAAGCCCGACCTGACATAAATATAAAACCGAAATGTTGAAAATATTGCGAAATGATTATTTATTGACCTTGAACTAACATGTAGTAAAACGAAACGAAGGTCGTTGCTCTGCGACGCCACATAACAATTGTTAGTTTAAGCAATATTTTAATTCATTTGTGTAGAACATAATTTACAAAAGACAATACAATCATCAGAGCTCCAGATACAGGGGGTGATTTTGATTTCAAAATTGAAAATGTTAATTACTTTCCACTAAACCCTATGTTGTGGGTACTCATTAGAATCTTCTCATCGCGACGATTTTAATGAGTACCCACATCATAGGGTTTCGAGGAGAAATAATAGATTTAGAATACTATCACTCCCTCTTATCAGTGGGTCTGATCATATTGCAAAAATACTGAAAAAAGAAAATTAAAAGAGAACGAAAGCTGAAGCTTACAGAGTTTTTCTCGAAAACTGGACAACGGTTATTACACAATCATATCAGATCATAATAATTGAACCATGCTCTGTGAAAAGGGGGCTTAATGCATCTGCGAAAAGTATCGACTCAGGTCAGCCTGCGCAGTCCGCGCAGGCTGACCTGAGCTGATACTTTTCGCTATTGGTCAATTTTCTGTATACCTTATGATGCAGCTGGTTGTTAGACATAATGGAATTTATGGATCCCTAGCTATGTGATATTTTGGTCGGTATGATGCATCATGGGGATGCATTAAGCCCCTTTTTGCCAGAATATGGCTCATATTCTTTTGACGTCAGACTAGCTCAGTCGGTAATGCACAAGGCTGATAATTGTGTTGGAATTCGCGGTATGGCCAGACGGCTTTTCCGATATTTGATGAAAGCGATTAAGATTTAAGTGTTATGGAAAAAAAAATGGAAGTCTTGAAAAGCGGAAATGTGCTTGATTATAGGTCGGACAAGGTGTAGCAATGATACGGAGGGATAGAAAAAGCATTTCGTCATTAATAACACTCTGTTAAACGGCCACTAAACATTGTCTAGCTGCCTCATCAGAGACTTTTTCTTGGCGTAGCATTTCACATTTAGAAACAGAAGCATGGTTTACAAAAAAAAAGAGAAGACATTTTACTTGTCATCTTTTTGTTTCATTCTTTATAAGTTATTGTCAAAGACAAGACGTAGAATGTGTATATATTGCGCATGTATTTGTAAGGTTGTTTGGTTCCGGTCAGAAGAATTACAATAAGTGAGTTTGCAAAGCACAGTGGCAAAGATGAAACAAGGATATTAAGGTCCATAAAATGAAGCCCTATGCTGAAAATTCAATTCTCACCCTGTTTACCCTAGAAACGTCTCTCATCGTTTTAAATCTATCTGTAAAATCTAATGCAGGAGTATTATGCAATGAAAAAAACTTCTAAAACCTTAAGTAGTCATTGTCATGAATGTCTCTTATCGTTGTAGATCTACCTATAAATACTAATGCCAGAGAATTATGCTCTGAAAAAAAAAAACTTCTAAAACTTTAGTCATTGTGATAAAATTCAAACTTTTTCTACTTCTGTTCATTAAGCGAAATCAGGCGATCTATTACAATGGTGTGCATAGCAATGGAAATGACAAGATAGACGGGAGTGAATAGGTGAATAGATATTTTTTTGCGTTTGTGCCGGAGTTTTGCAGAGGCTTCTGGGAATGTCACATGACTGATAACGCGCGGCCATCATGTCGGATAGTATTCAAAAAAGCACATTGATCCAATGACGTCATAAAAGATCTCACATGCCTTCATGCATCTGCCAAAAGTATCGACCAGGTCAGTCTGCGCAGTCCGCGCAGGCTGACCTGGACCGACACTTTTCGCTGTAGGTCAATTCTCTGTATGTCCAAAGATCAGTCTACCTCATGATAAAGTCGGTTGTTTAACAAAAAGTGGCTAGTATGGATCAATGATTATGTGATGGCTTGATTTGTATGATGCATCACGGAGATGCATTAAACCACCTTTTGTCAAAGCACGAAATTATACTTCTTTATCCTGTTGTGCTAATTGTAACATACAGCCTTTTTTCTTGTATCTCAACTCATGTAACATCCAGAAAAAAAAGAAACTCAGACTTGGCAGGCAACAGATCCGTAGGAGAAATTAATTCGGACGTGTTATTGGTATCTTTCTTTGTCTACCATTTTAAAAGAACACAAATCGATGTTATTTGACAGATATTACACGAAAGTGACATCAATTATGCAGAAAACGCATTCCATTTCATTTTCCCGCCCTTCCATCACTTTCCAGACGAAGACAAGGCTGGCCAGGTGCGCGCCTATTGCTCAATGTCATAAAAAGTGCTTTACGATAAAGACGTTTTTCCACGAGCGTTTGGCAAGGCTTCAGTCAGGATCCTCGAAGACACGTTTTTGGCATTTTGTCATGAAGATGTTGGATGGAATTAACATGCACCCTGACAAAAGATGATGTCGACCGTACCATATTTTGATCGCATGTGTTCAAGAAAAGGCTTTCCAGTTGTTCCAGTTGTTCGGTACGAACATTTCTCTTTCTGAATGAAAACAGTCATTGCAAGCAAGAATTTGTCACGAATGATTTAATGGTGGGTTACTGCTGGATTTTGACCATTTTAATTTGTGAAGAAGAAAGAAAAACAAATCGCTCTACTGGCAGTGACTGACCAGTGAACCTAAATGTAAAAGACACTGAAAAGAACCGTCAGAGACGGGTGATGCTCCCCGAATGTGTCTTTGTCACACAAGAAAAAGCTGTTAGCGTGGGATGTACTTTCCCATGGATTCAACCGTCCATATATGGACAACATTTCAAAGGGACTTAAACCAAAGCAAAAATTATCGAACCATGTCCTTCCAATTGAATTCCACCGTCTGGTTGATGAGAAATAGCAAGCTAATGAAAATATGACACATTGCTGTTCCAAAAACTGATAATTGCTTTTTCTTCACTTTTAATCTGCTTTATGATGCAAATAATCTACATACAGGTTTCAATGTTTGATTGATTGCTTTATTGTATTGGAGTTTAAGGCCGTTTTAACAGCTTCGGTCATATCACGGCGGTCAGTGCACCTACGCATGTGTTTCCTGGCTTTCTGTATGTCCAAGGACCAGTCTGCCTCGTGGTTCAATCGGTTGTTACAAAAGTGCTATTAAGAATCCCTAATTATGTGATGGCTTGAATGGTACAATGCATCACGCAGATGCATTAAGCCCTTTCTTGCCAGAGCACGGCTCATATAGACAACCTCTTTCTACGGCTAAAAGTACAGTCTCTCGACACTCAAAAAGATTGTTTATCGTATATGCTGTACCAAGAAAATAGATGATACAGATCAAAGACCTGGGTCCGTATTCACCAACCATTCTTAGGAACGTTCTTTGTCTTATTCTCCAAGATTTTCCAAGTTTGAAAGTAACACAACTTCTGACTGGCTAAACCATTTAGTTTAGCCAATCAAAAGGTGTGTTACTTTGAAATTTGGAGAAATCTGAAGAATAAGACTAAGAATGTTCTGAAGAATGGTTGGTGGCTGACCGCGCGTTCTGTGTAGCTTAATTTTGATTTATATTTTATACCGCCCGCAAATGCCCCTTTGGAATACAAGGTAACTCGACAAAATTTCAATTGTGAGACGTAGTCGCAGAGACAAAGTGAAATCATCAACCGATTTACCGTTTGCTTAATTTCAAACAGTCGGCCTACTTTTTTAATTTTGCGTAAAGATCATGATTTTTTTAACCTCCGAAACTAAAATGGAGATAGGGTGGAGGACTCCGCACATGCGCCAAAATATAAACTCCACCCCAATATTCCATTTAGAAGCCAACGTCACTTTAAATCAGAGGCTATAATACCCCACCCTTTTGTCAGGTGTAATCAAACAGAAGACTGCTAGTTAGTCTTAGTGCTAATTCATCAACAATGATAACTAGAATAAATGGCCTGCTGTCTCACCGGATATGAATCCGATAGGGCAAATCTGGCATTATCTTGGTAGAAGGGTGCATTCCAGAGGCAACATCCACAATCTTAGGGACCTCGAAAACGCCTTAATTCAAGAATGGAATTATATCCCCGACGTCGTCATCAGACGTTACGTTAGGTCAAAGCGAGGTCGCATTGTCGCTTGCATCAATAGCCGAGGTGGTCACACACGATACTGACTAAAATAAACATTAAAATTCCAATTCGAGCCCCATGAAATTCGAAACTATACAAATTCCCATTTTCTTCGTAGCTAAAAATACCCTTTACGTGACAGAAACTTGAAATATAACATAATGCCTACATTGTACATGATCTAATCTCACTTGTGCTACCGAATACGTCGGTATTAAGAATCAAAGTGCTGTAAGCACTGTAATCGGTCGACACTGAATAATTACAGTGGTTTGAAATCACAAATCAGATGGTAGATGTTTGAACTATGTATTGGACAAAATATCCTACACCGTTACAAATGAGCTACGTAGGATCCCACTTTTTTAAACTGTCTTTTACAAATTAGTAGTTTAACGATTGGTTAAAATATATGTTTGCCAGCCGACAGTAATAGAGCGTAAAAGATATCTGGCAATTCTGATCAGCAATACCCATTATCAAGTTTTAGATATCACTCATCATGAACAGCAGTACCTACCAACTCTTTAAAAGAGTGAAAAAATACATATATTCTTTTCTGTAACTTTGGTAACTTTGGTAACTGTATTGTAACATATAAAAGCCGTATGAAATATGTCTGCATTATAACTTTGGAATTGTTTACTTTTGGCTGCTTGTAGGCCTTTCATTTTTCCATTTTTAACAAGCCATCATATTCATCTGGACAAACTGTCCTACCTATTTTTAGCGGGCCAAATCGTCCAGTCCAAACGTCTGCTGGCAAATTTCTCCTACATTATACTTTCAAAGAATGTAGATACACAATAGCTCCCTAACCGTCAACTCTTTACCAAATGATAAAATTTTAGACTTGTCCAAATCAAAAGCATCTGCACATGACGATTAAATGTAGACCAAATGATGACCTGAATCGTTGAAAGGGTAAAAAAACATGGGAAAAGGAGAAAATGGTAACCTGCATTTTCCCCTTTTCTCACAATGTTTTCAACTTCTTTCTCATGGGCATTAACAAAGGATAGTTTGGTAAAGAGTTAAAACACTCAGTTAATCGACTAGCCTTTTACAGTCAGAAAAACAATATCAAACATTAGGCTTCAAATTCATGGTCGTTTTTTTTCCCCCCCCATATACATCCCAAATAAACAGACAATTAGATCTAAGATATGAACGTCTGTGATATTGAATTGCATTGCGTTCAAAGGACAGTCTGATTTTTGGCTTTTATTGTCTTCAAAAGCGACTTTACTTGTCCATAGCCAACACAAGTAATTGTATTTGAGTCATTCTAATCAGTAAGAGCATAACTGTGGTAGCCTTGATCTCTTTATCTGAAATGTGGAAAGGATGAGAATCGACCAATGTGGAATAGCTGATGAGACAAACATGTTGCTGACATTTGCACGCTTAGAACGCTAAATTGTTAAAATAGACATGTTAAGCTTAGAAAAGCAGCCTAAATCTTGCAGGACCATTGAGTAGAATAACTCGGAAAACTGGCATGACAGATCCAAGATCTGACTGCATGTTCTGAGCAGTCTGGTCTGAATCTGCACTCTCTGCAAAGACTTTTTCCCTGGTTCGTTGATTCAGATATGGAGAATAAAACAGTAAGTGAGCTTATTTGTGTGACCGTTTGAGGGTTTTTTTTTTTTATCCTCGATGAAAATGTTCTATTTGACAAAATTTCGAAAATCTTTTAAATGGGTGAAAAACGCTGTGGAAAAAAGAGAACATGCTGAATACATACAGTTTTTCCAACTATATTTTCAAAGCCACACAGGATTGTTTGGTCAAGGGTTTACAGGCTGATTCCAGTCTGTAGAAACTCACCAAGAAGAAACATGTAAGTGAGTGTAAAATGGTGGTGCCATGGTTGGAAGGAAAGGAAAAGGGACTGTGAAAACAATTCAACCCTCATCCCGCTAAAACATTGAAATGAAATTTCAAACCAGTGGTAAAACCCGAATAATTCTGTGTCAAACTTATTCTTTTTTGGAAAAAGAAATATCTCCTTATCGGACAGTATTCATCCAAGATCAGACTGCACGTTCTGTGCAGTCTGATCTTGATCTATACTATCCGCAAAATAGGTCAGCGAGTCGCACTTAGCAGCCTAGCGGTTAATACATCATACGCTGAAAGATGCGTAATCAGTCAGTATTGCGAATGGAAAGTCTCGGTACTAAGGTTGCAAGCGATGAATCGCCAGTCCATTCTGAAAATGTTTACGTAATGGCCTCTCCGCGAGGGCCATAACCTTTACACAACTCTATACCCTTTGTCCCCACAGCTTCACACGCTTCGCCTCGCTAACATTAAACGACCAGCCGGTTACTATTTTAAACTTACGGCTGTTACGAGTTGCATTTACATCAGTTTTCTCTTAGGCAGAGCAATCTAAATTTTCAAATTCTTTTCAAGCAATGTTTCCTGTTGCGATTTTATTCCTCTCAAGACCAAAATGACCTATTATCTTTTCAACACCTGCTACATATACGGAGAGCACTCGTCACAACTCGGCCGATCCCGTAACTACGTATAACTATCAACGGATCTCTCGAAATTTGCCGAATGACATGGACAGCAGACGACTACAAGATGTGTTCACATCACCCAATACACTTGATTCGCTTCATTCATAAAGTTGCTGCTTATTACTGACCATATTTCTTGTACTCGTGTTGAAAGTAAACTGCTCCAGTTTTTGCTGGCCAGAGATTTTGATAGTACTGTAATTATGACATAATTCAATACTAAACAAATTGTAACCGCCGTTTTTTACATAATTGAAAAGTTATTATGGGATTACTTGGCATTACTTAACGCCTGTTTACCGCTAATCACTATTCCTGCGCTTATCTGGGTCAAAAGTGCGGTTATCTGGGTCAAAAGTAGTTTTTGTAATAAGGTCATCACAGCAGGTATAAGCGTTAAAACGCTGTAAGTAAAAGCTGTTCCGAGTTGCAGTTACACCAGTTTGCCCTGAGTAGACGGGTTTCCGAAGTTTTCCATCTCTCTAATCGAGCTGCCGCCCGATTAAAAACAGTTAATGAATCAAAGCGCCAAAGGCACTGAAGGCCTGGGCATTTGAAGGGGTGAAGAAGAAGAAAGAAGAGGTCCAGAAGCTCAAAATTTCTATCACATTTGTACTGGCTTGAAACTTCTAGATCACATTTGTACAGACTAATAAAAATATCTCTACATTGTCTCATACTGACAGTCTGTAGAGTTGACAACAGAATGGAAAAACAGAAATTTGTAAAGGCTCATGCAACCAATCAAAATGAGCAGCATGCAAAAAGGAATTGACCTACTGCTGATAAATGTGGCCTATATAGTGCACACAGCGTTTTTCTGATTCATAAAAGTGACCTACTTTTTGATACTACACAAACTAATATCAAACTTGTACGAGATGTCATAAAGACAAAAATTCCAACCAATTTTCAAGAGCATCTCTGAGTGCAAACAAGGTTTCCTACGATTTTCCCAAGTGACCTAATTTTTGACTCGATGTGATTCATTTTAAACTTGCTGAAATATTTATCAAGGAAAATATTCTGATTGTTGATTGATTGATTGTGTTTAACACCCTTTTCAACATTATTTCAGTTATTTCACGGCAGCCTGTGCACCTATCCATGCTTTCCTTGAGTTTCTTTTACCAGTACTACGAACAATATTCTTTCCAAGCCACTTGCTGTTTTCCCACATAACCATCGTCAAAACAATTACCAGGGGTGAGAGAGGAATGAATCCTGTCGCGCTGACTATCATCAATCCTTGGGAAGAAATTGGTCCAGCCGAGGATCGAACCAGCGACCCCATGCTCTCAAGTCCTGTACGCTACCAACTGAGCTACAGGGGCTGGACTCAAATATTCTGCCAAATTTCATTGTTAGATTTCACTGTGTTTTAGGGAAACGTTGGTTAAAAAATTACAAATATTCTGCCCAATTTCAATTAAAAGCCAAAGCTACCCTAAAACACAGTGAAATCTAACCTTTTGACCAAGTTTCATTGACACTGGGCGGGAAGGAAACCTGGTTGATATCCTTTTAGGATTTTCCATGCTTTAACTGCTTTTGAAATGTATACAAGTGCAGTTGCAGACGACAAAATAAATGTAACTGAAAAATTGAAATCTTTTTCGGGAAGGGTAGAAAACATTATCGGAAAAGGAGGAAATGCTGGTTACCAGCATTTTTTTCCTTTTCCCACAATGTTTTCAAAGGCTTCTTTCTCAGGGTCATTAAAAGTTGGGATTGTTTGGTAAAGGGTTAAATTGTTCAATACAATGGATGAAGTTTTCAAGCCACTTGTATTTGCTGTAATATGGCGATTGCAAAATTGTTGTTGGTAGGAAATAACTCATTGTACCGAACAATATAAATCCAAGATCAGACTGCACGTTATGTGCAGTCTGATCTTAATCTACACTATCCGTAAAAGGGCATCGAGTTGTGGTGAGAAGCCTAAGGGTTAAATATCCCGTATTGACAGCTTAGATCAAGATCAGATTGCACCGAGTAATAAATCTGATCTTCGATATAAAACGCCTACCACCTGATGCTAATCTCAGGTCAAGCAATTTATTATCGATAAATAGCGGAGGAGCTCAAAAATCAAGATCAGATGGCCTTTAATGGGAAGTCTGATCGTTGATATAACACGCTCGCCATTTAGGTCTTCTTAAGTGGTTGTCCATGGCTCATATTACAAACTTATATACCCTGTGTAACCTTACATATTCGATTTTGTGTGCCGAGTTTGTAATGCCCAAAATGGGTCGAAATTGTCATGGTCCGAGATGTCATAGGATATCGGGACAACTCTGACAAGAAGAAATAAGGCATCGTACATACTGGGCCAATCAAAACATATTTATACCTTTAGATACGAGAAGCACAGTAATTTTGCGAAAGTAAATCTTGCCGAGTTTTTGAAATGTTCAGCTGTTTTGGGGAAAGAGCACATCGTCTGCGTTTTGTCATGCACATTGTGTCTAAAAATAGGAAAGATGAAAGATTCCGAGTATTGTTCGGCAACATCACTCGTCACTACTCGGCCGATTCCGTAACTACATCTAAGGATTTGCCAATGTTTCTTCAGTGTTACAGCGCACTAATTTCCACTTGTAAATAAGATCATTAGGGCTTGAAATTCTTTGTCAAATACTTTCGTTAGATTAACATCGCGCATCTCTCACAGTTCTTTGTGAACTTAAACCTAACTTTGATGTTCAAACCCAAATATTTTTATCATTTTTGAGGGTCGTTTCTTTCAGCGTAGTGAGATGCATTGCAAGCGGTACTTTTCACTTTTACTCGGGCTTTTCCAAAACTGCTCGGATCATGTGGATGGGGTTGAAATTTTGGTATACGATTACTATAGCTTTGGGCTTGGCAAGCCAAGCCCAGGCTAAAAATCACCGAAAACAAAGCGCACACTTTCTTTTGGAAGAGAGTATTAAAGGTAATGATCGAAGCACAAAGGTAGAACATGTAATGTATATGAGGCTTGCTCTGTGAAAAGGGGCTTAATGCATCTGCGAACAATATCGACTCAGGTCAGCCTGTGCAGGCTTACCTGGGCCCAAACTTTTCTCTGTTGGTCCACTTTTCTGTCTGTCGAAGGACCAGTCTACCTTATGATACAGCTGGTGGTTAGACCGAATAGATTTTATGGAGCCCTAATTATACCTGCTTGGAATAATGCATCACGGAGATGCATTAAGCCCCCTTTTGCCAGAGCATGGCTCATACGCATGCGTTAATTGCATGACTAGGTCAACTCCTGCGCTGTTCTGACGTTTAATTTGGTTTTGATTTAGTTGTTCACGCCTTTTGGGGCAAAAACAAATAAAACGTTTAAAAAAGAGCAATGAAATAAACGCAGTTTGACGACCTTGACGTGTGATTCGGTGATTGACGGCTATCCATATTTAGATTTGATGTTTGTTTCTTCAACGAATGCCTCAAGTGTTATGTTTACCGCTAGTTTTTAGGGTCAAAATCAAATTCACAATTAACCCTTATCCTAAATAACTTAAATGAAACTTTCAATCCGATGGTAAAAGCCAATATGTTGGTATTTCAAAGTTATGGAGGTTGGGGGAAATGTCTCCTTATCGGACAGTGTAGATCCAAGATCAGACTGCACGTTCTGTGCTGTCTGATCTTGATCTACACTGTCCGCAAAATGTCCGAGGGTCGCGATTAGCAGCCTAAGGGTTAAGATTACGGATGGGATGTTTGCCAACGTGTGAGTAGACAGAAGAGAATAGAATAACGGATGGAATTCGTGTTTCGATTTTCGCTGGTTCTCGGCCTACTTTGTTGCGGTGCTTAACAGAGGGTGTAGTACCACTTTATCAGAGCGGAACGCTTCCGGGTCGTGATATCAAAAGTAGTACACTGATTTCATCAGAAAATGTGAAAATACTGCTGTCGATCCTTTCTTGAGAAAATAAGAGTGACCTTGCTGTTTCCTCGGATACTAGTTGGTGTGTGACCAAAATAGATGTGGCGCACGTGTGCAGGACTTTGGGTTTATGTAGGAATAGCAAAAAATAATTGCACCTTTCTCTTTGAAAAGGGCGATTAATGCATCTGCATCGAGATCTGATATGCAAGTCCCATTTGAGTGTGCCAAGCCCCCGTAGCTCAGTCGGTAGCGAACAGGACTTGAGAACAGGAGGTCGCTGGTTCGATCCCCGGCTCGGCCAATTTCTTTCCGAGGACTGATGATAGTCTTCGCGGCAGGATTCATTCCTCTCTCACCGCTGACCATTGTTTCGACGATGGTTATGTGGGAAAGCAGCCAGTGACTTGGAAAGAATATTGTAAGGAGTACTGGAAACTCCAGGAAAGCACGGATAAGTGCACTGGCCGCCGTGATATAACTGAAATGATGTTGAAAACGGCGTTAAACACCATAAACTCATTCAATCAATCAACCCATTTAAGTGATGTGTTAATGCCGTGCGTAACTTAACTCTATCACACGACCATTTTAAAATTGTCCAAACTAAAAACATTCGCACACGACAAAACAAAATCATAGAGGGAAAAGGAGAAAATGCTACTTACCAGCATGTTCTCCCTTTTCCACAATGTCTTCAAAAGCGTTCTTCTTTCACACGGTAGTTAAAACTCGGGATTGTTGGGTTAATGGGTTAACCTGGTTCGATCCTCGCTGTCGGTTATGTTTACGTTAGACGGTCTTTCGGCAGAGCAGTGTAGGGTCCCCAGCACTGTATCAAAAAAAAAAAGAAAAAAATCCACGCTCAGGCAAAAGGGGGCTTAATGCCTCTCCAGGTTGCATTATACCAAGCAAGTCGTCATATGATTACGGATCCATAAAGTCCATTTTGTCTTACAAACCTATTGAGTAATGAGGTAGACTGGTCCTTGGACATACAGAAAAATTTACCAACGCGCAAAAAGTTTCGGCTCAGGTCAGCCTGCGCGTACTGCGCAGGCTGACCTGAGTCGATACTTTCTTGCAGATGCATTAAGTCCCCTTTTCACAGAGCATGGCTCAAATACATGGAAAAAGTGAGCTGTTATCGTGACATGACTGAAATAATACTGATAGCGGCCTAAAAATGATTCAAACAAGCATGCGCAATATTTACATTACTTCTTTCGAACAAAACTTTGGGGTTTTTTTGTTTTGTTTTTCTTGCATCATCCAGCAGGAAGTTAAAACCAAAAATCGAATCGGATGACTCAGTGCAGTTCAAATTCTCGCACAACGCCTTTTATCTGTGAACCAGACAACAAGATTTTTGACTGGTCCAAATCAAAAAGATTTGCAGAGGACAATTAAAAACGGGGCTTTATTGATAGAGTTTGTCTTTGAAAGGGTAAAAAACAATGTGGGAAAAGGAGAAAACGCTGGTTACCAGCGTCTTCCCTTTTTTCAACAATTTCTTTTAAGGCTTCTTCACCGGGTTCGTTGAAACACGTAACTGTGTGGTAAAAGGGTTCGACAATTTTACGTCGCAAATAAAATAATTAAGGTCACACATTTTGTGGCGGGTCTGTCGTTTACCGTTATCTTATCATCTCCAAAGATCCGGGTCCGTATTCACCAACGATTCTAAACCTCTAGGCTGCTGAGCGCGACTCAGGGACTCTTGCAGATAGTGTAGATCAAGATCAGACTGCACAGAACCTGCATTCTGATCTTGGATGTACACTGTCCGATGAGGAGATATTTATCCTTCAAAAATTACCTTTGAAATAGCAAAATTTGAGTTTTTATTATTGCCTTGAAAGTTTCACTTTACCAATGTAGTAGGTTAACGCTTAAGAACGTTCTTAGTCTTATTCTCCAAGATTTTCTAAATCTGAAAGTAACACAACTTTTGACTGGCTAAACCAGATGGTTTAGCCAATCAGAAGTTGTGTTACTTTCAAATATATAACAACTCTAAGAACGTTCTAAAGAATGGTTAGTGAATACTGACCTAGTACTAACACTAGCCGTTCCCCGTACCTCAGTCGGTAACAAAAAGGACTTGAAACCGGGGGGGGGGGGGGGGGGGGGGGGGGGTAGGGATTCATGTCCCTAGTTCGAATCCCCAGCTCGGCCGATATCTTTCGTAGGATTGATGATAGTGCTTGCGACAGGATTCATTCCTATGTCACCAGTGATTATTGTCTCGACGATGATTATGTGGGAAAGCAGCCAGTGGCTTGGGATGAATATTGTGCAGAGTACTGTCAAATGAAAAGCATGGCTGGGTGCAGTGGCCGCCGACATATAACTAAATCCATGTTGAAAACGGCCTTAAAAACCATCACAAACAAACAAATACGTGTACTTGAACTAACTTAAGATAAATAATATGAGTCATGCTCTGTGAAAAGGGGGCTTAATGCATGTGCAAAAAGTATCGACTCGGGTCAGCCTGCGCGGACTGCGCAGGCTGACCCGAGTCGATACTTTTTGCACTGGTCATTTTTTCTGCACGTACAAGGATCAGCGTACCTCATGAATAATTAAGTCCGTAGTTAGAAAAATCAAAGTACTGAAAGTACTGACAGACTAGCGAATTTGATTGATTGATTGATTGATTGTATGGTGTTTAACACTATTTTCAACATTATTTAGTTATGTAGCGGCGGCCAGTGAACATATCCATGCTTTCCTGGAGTTTCTTTTACCAGTACTCCGCACAATATTCTTTCCAAGCCACTGGCTGCTTTCCCACATAACCACCGTCGAAACTTGAGAGAGGAATGAGTCCTGTCGCAATGACTATCATCAATCCTCGGAAAGAAATTGGCCGAGCCGGGGATCGAACCAGCGACCTCCTGTTCTCATGTCCTGTATGCTACCGACTGAGCTACCAGGGCTATGCATGCTATTGGTTGACTATCATCCGGTTTAAGTTTAACCCTTAACCTGCTAGAAAAAATTAAATGAAGCTTTCAAGCCAATGGTAAACACCTGAATATTGCTATTTTGAAGTTACATTTTGGAGAAAATATATCTTCTTATCGGACAGTGTAGATCCAAGAAAAGACTGCTGTTCTGTGCAGTCTGATCTTAATACACACTGTCCACAAAAGGTCACCGAGTCGCGGTGGTGCTGGTAGAAGAAACTCCAGGAAAGCATGGATCAGCTGAGTTTAATGACACAAATCTCCTGTTATTTGGAGATTACAATATAAATTTCAATTTATCATCTACATGTTTATATAGTAATACAAAGTGGGCTAAATTGATTAAGGATTTTGAATTACATCAACATATAACGGTTCCTACAAGAGCAACGAGCAACTCTTCAAGTATAATTGATCATGTCTATAGTACCTGTCCAAATTTTGTTCAAGAAATATCTGTTCCAGAAATAGGAATAAGCGACCACTTTCCTGTTGCTATAACTTATAAAAACTCAAAAGGAAAGTTAGGAAATAGAATCCAGTCAATAACATATAGATCTTTTGATAATTTTAACTTAGATAAATTTTTGATGGACCTTGCCAAGACCAACTTTGATTTAGTTGAAACAATTAATGACCCATGTAAAGCGCTAGATCATTTTTACTTGATGTTGAATAACTGCCTATCAAAACATATTCCGGTCAAAGAAAAACGGGTTAAAAAAGGAAGGCAGCCAGACTGGTTCAACGAAGAAATTAAACAAGCAATAAGGACAAGAGACAATTTCAAACAAGGACACAATTTCTCCATGTACAAAATTTGGAGAAATAAAGTCACTGCAATTATTAAGAAAAACAAAAAGGATTATTTCAATAAGGCCATTCAAAGTAAAACAGATTCAAAAAATATTTGGAAAAATCTTCAACGAATTACGTCAAATGAAAGGAACCCTTATGAACTTCCTAATAATCTCATCGTTGATGATTTAGATGAAGAAGGAACAGTAAACGTCATAAATGCATTGAACAGACATTTTGTAAATATTTCACGAATGGTAACTAGAGCCCCCTTTAACCCGAAGAACTTTGATGATTTTAAAAGATATCTAGATAAAAAAATAAAAAATAACTACTTTAACATACATTTCATAACAGCACTAGAAGTACGGCATATGATTGAAAAATTAGACAATAATAAAGCCACTGGGCTTGATGGTATAAGTCCCAAAATATTAAAATTGCGTAAAGATTTTATATCAAAACCTATATCAGTAATAATAAATAGTTGCATATCAACGGGAATGTTCCCAGCTGATCTCAAAAAAGCAAGTGTAAAGCCTCTTTTCAAAGGCGGCGATAAATCGGATCCAAATAACTATCGGCCGATTTCAGTTTTACCTACAATTTCAAAAATATTTGAAAGACATATTGCAAATCAACTTAAAATCTTTTTAAAAACTATCGATGTTCTGTTCGCATATCAATCGGGCTTTAGAGAAAATCATTCTTGCCAGACTTCTCTCATAAGACTAATAGACTCGTGGTTAAAGGACGTGGACGATGGTAAAATTATTGGATCGGTCTTTCTTGATTTTAAAAAAGCATTCGATCTTGTTGATCATGAAATATTATTATATAAGCTTAAATTACATCATTTCACAGACAAAGCTTGTACACTTTTTAATTCTTATTTAAATGGTAGATTTCAAGTTATCAAAAATGGCCCTGTGGTATCGGAAATGCAACCACTATCATCTGGTGTACCTCAAGGCTCGATTTTAGGACCCATCTTATTTTTACTATACGTGAATGACTTACCTTTAAACCTTCTATCAAACATAGACATGTATGCAGATGATGCTACTCTTTATAAATCAAGTAAATCTCTATCAGAAATTAATGAATTATTACAAAATGACTTATCTAAAATTGATACTTGGTCTAAAAATAACAATATGATTTTAAATCCAAAGAAAACTACTTGTATGATTATAGGAAGTAAAAGGAGACTTAAGAATCTACCAGAACTTCAATTAAAAGTTTCAAATAATAAAATCGAGAATGTAAGTGTTCAAAGGGTTCTTGGTTTATATATTGACAATTCGCTATGTTGGAAGACTCATGTTGACAAGGTCTGTTCAAAGGTATCATCAAAAGTGTATTTACTCAAGAGAATAAATAATTTTCTCACACTGGATATGAAACAACTGTTTTATAATTCATACATTGCTCCTTATTTTGACTATGGTTGTATTTCATGGAGTCACTGTAAATCAGCTTTTATAAACAGAATTATCAAGTTACAAAAACGAGCTGCATGTATAATTTTGAAAAAACCTAGAAAAACATGCTCTAAGTCAAATTTCACCTCATTAAAATGGCTTAGCATTAAAGGTCGCCGCAAATATTTTACAATCCTAATGGTTTATAAAACGCTTCATGGTCTAGCGCCACCTTACATGTCTAACCTTATAAATTATAGTAGAAATCAATATTACATGCTAAGATCTGAGTTAAATAATGATGTTATGTGTACAAGCCAAAGCATACCTAGAACAGATTTTGGAAAGCGCACCTTTTCCTATATTGGGATGCAATATTGGAATTCGATCCCCATAGATATAAGAACTATTAATAATATAGGTTATTTTAAACAAAAACTAAAAAGCTTTCTTATGTCATTAGACTTCTAATTAAATGCCTACACTCTTCTACTATTATATATCAAATGAATTTCAACTAATATTATATTGTCTGTGTATGTCTTTGAAATGATGTTATATTGTTGTACGAGTTATATTGCAAATTTATGGCTGTGTGCTCTGGATGTAAAGTGATATACATGTGTGTGTGTGTGTGTGTGTGAGAGAGAGAGAGAGAGAGTGTGTTATTGTAGTTGTTTTTAAGAAGGCCATGTTGAAAATAAGATTTGTACATATATATCTTAACATGTTACCTTCTCTAAATAAAGTTATTATTGGAAGCCGGCTCTTGAAGCCGGCTTCCAGTAGGAATGCTTTTTTTTTTTATGCACATGGGGAATTTTGGGATACATCATTGCACAACTTTTCCGACATATTCACTCAAATACTTTTAATAGTATGTTGCTATTAAGCTCAAAATTATGCATTTGTTTTGTATGTACTGTTGAGATGAATTTCGAGCATGAAAAGTAAAGATTTCGTATTAATAGATATTTATTTAATAACTGATTAATGATTGACCCCACAGGCAGCTTAACTCTTCTTAAACTAGTATAGACTGGTTACCTCCCCTGATACTAATATACGTGTAATACACGATACAACAAGGGACCAGTTTAAAACTGGTAGATTAGCGCAATATTAGGCATTTTTTTCCTTGTGCTGTTCACATAAATTGCGAGCATGAAAACTACAGATTTTGTATTTGAACTCTTATTTCTAAAAACGCTCAATAAGATTTTAATCGGGATATCTCGCGCAACTCTGAAGAATTTCTACTAAATTGCGCCAGATATCCCGATTAAAATCTTATTGAGTGGCCTAAAAATCTCGCTCTAAAGAACGCACCTCAGTTTTTGTTTTCATCACGTGACAATGACAAAGCGGTACGCTTGCAATTAAAGCTGCTCTTCCACATATTTTGGTAAAAAAATCAAAATTTTGAAAAACACATTTCTTATACATACTTTTTTGTAAGAATGTACCTTTTTTGTGACAAGCCTTGCATACTCAGAGCACAGTTGAGACACACTAAATCCTTGGGCATTTATTTATGAGCCATGCTCTGTGAAAAGGGGCTTGATGCATTTGCAGAAAGTATTGGCCCAGGTTAGCCTGCGCAGTCCGCGCAGGCTAACTTGGACCGACACTTTTTGCTTTGGTAATTTTTCTGCATGTCAAAAACCAGTGTACCTCACGTTTCAGTTGGTTGCTAGACAAAATGGATTTTATGGATCCATAAATATGTGATGACAGAGATACATTAAGTCCCCTTTTGCCAGAGCATGTCTCATATGTTTAATAACCCTGAGGAAGAGGACTATTGAAACGTAGTTGCAGGAGGACAAAATGCTGGTTACCATCATTTTCTCCTTTTCATACAATGTTTTCTACCCTTTCAAAGGTCTAAAGTTAGGCTGGAAAGGAAATGTAATGGAACTTTTGATGTAGCGTTTAAGGGTATTGCACTTATTTTTGTGGCTGTAGGGCTCCAGCCAAACTTGGGTTTTGCACCTAGTTATAAATGACCCTTGACAGCTTTTGACTGATGTTGTACATCATTGCACTTGAGCCATGCTCTGTGAAAAAGGGTCTTAATGAATCTGGGAAAAGTATCAACCCAAGTCAGCCCGCTTGGACTGTGCAGGCTGACCTGGGCTGAAACTTTTCGCTATTGGTAAATTTTCTGTATATTTAAGGACCAGTCTACCTGGTGATTAAGTTGATTGTATTAAAAAAGAGGCTACATGTATTGTTGATTTTTAATTATGTGATGGCTTGCTTGGTATCATGGATCACGGAGATGCATTAACCCCCTTTTGCCAGAGCATGGCTCATTTACATGTTCAACTATTACATTGTAAGGGGGCTATTCAGATTTTCACAGTCAAACCAAACTTGAAAATATTTTATTGCTCAATTTAGTAAGGCAATAGCTGACTAAGAATCAAGAAATAAAGCAAGAAGCAAAGGAAAAACAAATTGATGGTACTTCTTTAATGGACTAGTTAGCCTCTTAACTCTGTACCCTACAACAGAATTTAGAACTTGTCCAAATTCAAAGTAGTTGTAGACGACAAATCCAATTTGGTTATAATGATGAGATTTGTCTCTAAAATGGTAGAACACATTGTAGGAAAAGGAAGAAATGCTTGTGATAAGCATTTTATACTTTTATTGCAATGGTTTCAGAAGCTTTTTTCTTCAGGGTCACCAGAACATATAATTGTTTAGTGAAGGATTAAATCTTTACCACATAATCCCAACTTTTAGCGACCCTGAGAAAGAAGCCTTTTGAAAACATTGTTGGAAACGGAGAAAATGCTGGTAACCAGCATTTTCTCCTTTTCCCTTAATGTTTTCTATCCTTTCAGAACAATTGCAATCATTTTAGCCACATTGAAATTGTCGTCTGCAAATGCTTTCAACTTGGACAGGGCTAAAATTTTGGACAGTATTGTCCAAATTCAAAGCAGTTGCAGACGACAAATTAGATTTGGTTATAATGATGAGATTAGGCTCTGAAATGATAGAAACCATTGTGGAAAAGGAGAAAATGCTTCTGACAAGCATTTTATACTTTCCTCGCAATGGTTTCAGAAGCCTTTTTCTTCAGGGTCATTAATTAGAACATGTAATTGTTTGGTAAAGGTTTTTTAGCTTTTGGCTAAAATTTTGTGAAGGCTTGTTGGAATGTCAAGTGATCATGCAATAATATGCATCAGCTACGGCAGAGCTCCAGATAGAGGAAGTGATTTTGATTTCAAAATTGAAAATATTAATCAGTCTCCACTAAACCCCATGTTATGGGTACTCATTAGAATCGTCTCATGGAGACGATTCTAATGAGTAACCAGCATTTTCTCCTTTTCCCACAATGTTTTCTATCCTTTCCAAAACAAATTTCAATTTTTGAGTCACATCTATTTTGTCGTCTGCAAATGCTTTTAATTGGGACTAGTCTAAAAGTTTGTCGTTTGGTAAAGAGTTAAACAAAAAATAGGATTCACAGCAAAAAAAAATCTTAATTGGCCCCCAAATTGTTTCAGTCGGTAAAATTTTCTACTGGGTCTGTATTCACCAACCATTCTTAACAATTCTTAGTCTTATTTTCCAGAATTTTTAATTTAAAAGTAACACAACTTCTGATAAGCGAGTTATTCCTAAAGCACCTTCCTCATTGACGGTAACAAAAAAATTGCCGGCTTCTTTGATGCTATGCATCAAAAATTTGTCTTGTTATTATTATTATTATTATGGATAGGTGCACTGGCCTTCATGATATCACCGAAATAATGTTGAAAACGACGTTAAACACCATACAATCAATAAGTCAATATCCTATGGCACAAGATGTAGTGAACTGTTTAACTCTTTACGAAACGAAATTCAAAGCTGTTACAGACCACAAATTAAATGTGGCTGAATTGATGAAACCTGATTCCAAAAGGGCAGAAAACAATGTGGGAAAAAGAGAAAATGCTGGTTACCAGGGATTCTTTCCCAGCGTCATTAAAACTCCGGATTGTGTGGTAAAGGGTTAATATTCTAAACATAAAATAACAGTGTAACATAACAGTTTAACTGTACACAATTGTCTAAATAATGAATGACTGAAGGAATGATAAGGGTTCCCTGTCCAGAGAGAGTTAATGCAGCTGGGATTTGCTACAAGTTACCTAGGTGTATCTATTTTTAGATTCATTCATAATGTTACAGTGGTGTAGGAATAACTGGTAATAGCTTGCTTTGCATAGGTCACTTAATTTACATATAAGCAAAGATCTTGTACCTTATAAATGACATCTTGTTCAGTCTATTACTTTGTAAGAAGACATGTTTAAATTGGAGTGGTAGAGATTTAGTGGTTTTTGTCAAAATTGCCATATATAACAGAATTAGGATTTCTAATAGAAAAAAGTATTTTACTGTGAGGCAGTATTTGGCAACTGTGGGGTTTTTTGTTTACTTTGACTCTGGGTCAATCATGATGCCTATAGACTAGCTTCGCTAGTCTAAAAATGGATCATGATCATGTAATGACTTGCTTGATACCATGAATCACGGAGATGCATCAAGGCCCCTTTTGCCAGAGCATGGCTTATATCTATGTCACTTACATATGAGCCATGCGCTGTGAAAAGGGGGCTTAATGCATCTGCGAAACGTATCGACTTTTCGGCGTGCAGTCTGATCTTTGATCTTGAAACTCTATATACAAAAGCAACCATGATATTAGAATTGTGCGGTTCTTTATACATGTATATATTTCTGAATTGAAAATGTCTGTTTGGGTTTATTCGGCGTTCTCGGGGTTAATATATAATCTATAAACTGTATTAAAGATACATCCTTACAGCCAGAGAGAAAAAATACTCTAAAAATTTGATAAACTGAAGAACGGCTCTAAATTTAGTCAGCTGTGTAAACATAGATAAATTACCGATATATATGGTGTAAGAGATAAAAACGTATATCGGAAATCTTCGTATTAAAATCAGAAACGTCACAACAGTGGTTTCTTTGATGGCCTCCAGAAAATGAAATGCATTTTCAATAGGCCGTAATCTATGCAACCCTGCAGCCATCAAAGGATACATTTGGCATGAAGATACAAGAAAGATTATAGTTTGATAAAATAAATGTGAAATGGATTAAAAACTGGCTGAAAAGGAGTAAAGCTGTATCTTTAAGTGTACGTCAAATACGTAAAACTCTCTTTTATCTTGTTTCTGTTTCTATTTCATATGTGATTATTTGTAATACTGATAGTAGTGTGATTATAATCTGAATTGAATGTCATTGATTTTGACATTATGAACAAAGAATCTGCTGATCTACACTGTCTGCTGGACACGCCTTTGGCTGCTTTTTCAGACGGTGTAGATCAAGGTCAAAATGCACAACATTCCATATTAATGAGCCATGCTCTGTGAAAAGAGGGATTAATGCATCTGCAAAAACTATCGATCAAGGTCAGCCTGCGCAGTCCGCGCAGGCTGACCTGGGCCGAAACTTTTTGCTATCGGTCAAATTTCTGCATGTCAAAGGACCAGTTTGACAAAAAGAAAAAGCGGACGGTATAGATTCAAGATTAGACGGCACGTCTTGTGCAGTCTGGTCTTGATCTATGTCATCAGCGAGAGCCCCTGTTTTCGACGGAAAAGCTATCATAAGACACTTGTTATTGCGTTATACATAATATTATCACTGCAATCGTGATTATATCTAGATTTATCTACCGCATACAATTATTAAATTCATTCCTTAACCCTTTACTGTACGTGCTAATCGAGCCCCATCCAAACGTATCGCAGATTATACACAAAGAAAAATCCTCTTGAAGGGAAGATTGATTGATTGATTGTATGGTGTTTAACGCCGTTTTCAACGTTATTTCAGTTTTATCGCTGCGGCCAGGGCACCTATCCATGTTTTCCTGGAGTTTCTTTTACCAGTACTAAGCACAATATTCTTTCCAAGCCATTGGCTGCTTTCCCACATAACCATCGTCGAAACAATGGTCAGCGGTGAGAGAGGAATGAATCCTGTTGCAATGACTATCATCAGTCCTCGGACAGAAATTGGCCGAGCCGGGGATCGAATCAGCGACCTCCTGTTCTCAAGTCCTGTAGGCTACCGACTGAGCTACGGGGACTCGGCTTAAAAGGAAGAAAGAAATGTTGCATTTTAACCCTGGGAAAGTAAATAAATGTACTTTGAAATGAGCAATTGCTTGTTACAAACTACTGCTACTTTTTCTACAATGTTTTGAAAAGCTGTCAACGATGTTATGATTAATTTTGTTCTAAAACTATGCGTACCACGTTTCTTAGGAAAGGTCAATTAAAACAGAAACATCGTAGGAAAAAAGATTTTCGGACAGTATATTTTTTCAAGTCTTCTTCTCGCTCTGTTTTTGGTATTGTGGGGGTGATTTTCTCCCGGATATTGATTCAACCTGCAAAATGGGTATTAAGTGTATGAAAAACACGAACAAGTTTTTACATGTTTTTACGTTAAAAAAGTGACGAGACGCTGTCATGTCTATTTTAGGCAATGACGAACATACAAGTGAGCGTTAATTTATTCACATCTGTTTCAGCGCCAAATGTACGAACCATGCTCTGTGAAAAGGGGGCTTAATGCTTCTGCGAAAAATATCGATCCAGGTCAGCCTGCGCAGTCTGCGCAGGCTGACCTGGGCCGAATCTTTTCGCTACTGGTCAATTTTCTGTATGTCCAAGGACCATTCCACCTTATGATTCTGTCGTTTGTTTAAAAAAAAAAAGTGGCCATTTTAGATCTAGATCCATAATTATGTGTGGTATAATGCATCACGGAAACCCATTAAGCTCCCTTTTGTCAGAGCATGGCTTATAGAAACTCGAGCTCTTTCGACGGTAAACAAAATTTTACTGCACCTCAGAAAGATTTTTTATGATGTAGGCTTGACTAAAGATAGCGGAAGGAATAGATCCAAGATCAGACTGCATGTTCAGTGTAGTCCGATCTTGATCTATGCCGTCCGCAAAAACCCTTTATTTTCAAATGCCCCTGAAAGAGTTAATCATTTACCGCACAATGCCGCCTTTTAACGACCGTGGGACAGAAGCCTTTTGAAAACATTGTGGGAAAAGGAGAAAATGCTGGTGACCAGCATTTTCTCCTTTTCCCACAATGTTTTCTACCCTATCAAGAGAAAATTGCACCATTTGAGCCACACTGAAATTGTCGTCTGCAAATGTTTTCAATTTGGAGAAGGCTAAAATTCTGTCGTCTTGTGAGGGGTTAATGAGCAAAATGGATAAAAATGAACATTTTCTAATATTACAGCATCAGGACCCGTATTCACCAACCATTCTTCAGGACGTTCTTAGTCTTATTCTCCAGAATTTCCTAATTTTGAAAGTAACACGCCTTCTGCCTGGTACCATTTGGTTTAGCCAATCAGAAGTTGTGTTACTTTTAAATCTATAAAATCTTGAAGAATAAAACTAAGAACGTTCTTAAGAATGATTGGTGGATACGGACCCAGGTCTGATTCGGCCAGAATAAACCCAGCGTATTGAGAAAAGTGTATATAAGATCAGACTTCGCGTTCTCTACACTGTAATCTTGCTATATACCTGAACCTGGGAAACAATCGGTATCCCAGTATCCCAAGGGTGAAAAATCGGTAAGTGGTAGTTTCCTTCATACTTGTGAGCGTATAGGACATACACGAAAAATAAATACTAGTACGAATCGTGCTCTTTTAAAAGGGGCTTAATGCATCTCGAGGGGTGAATACAAAACTATTCCATCTGCGTTTCAAAAAATTTTACAGGAGAGGGAAAAACGCTCCTCATTTCTGTGAGAAGAATCGTTAGATCATCTTGTTTAGATATGTTTGTTGAGCTGAGAGCATGAATTCAGCACAACATAATTAAACAAGATGATCTAACAACGCTTTTCACAGAATTGAGTTTTTCCCCCTCTCCTGTAATATTTTCCAAAATGCAGATGGAACAGTTTCGCATTCACCCCTCGATCTGCAAAAAAGTATCGATACAAGTCAGCTGTCGCAGTCCGTGCAAGCTGACCTGAGTCGAAACTCTTTGCTATTTGTCAGGTGTGTCTACCTTCAGAAGGACCAGGCTAGTTCATGATTCAGTCTGTTGTTAAACAAAATGGATTTTATGAATCCATAGTTATGTTATGACTGGCTGGTTTACCCCCTTTTGCAAGAGCGTGGCCCATATGATTCAAGAAAACTTGACCGAGGTTTATTCCCGGAATTAACTGTACCGACGTGTTAAGTATTGAGAGCTGGAAACCCTTATCGGCCCTCAGTCCTTAAGCTCTCTTTTTTCAAATATATATTGACCTATTACCAAACATTCTCGAGTTTTAACAACCCATAGCAGGAATGCTTTTGAGAACATTGTGGGAAAAGAAGAAAATGCTAGTTACATGCTTTTACTTTTATTTCAAAGAAAAATACCTTCATTCGAGCAACATTTTAATTGTCATTTGCAGGTGCTTCAAAAAATTGGTCATTCTATTTTAATTGCCTGGTGCACAGTTAAGCTATTTTCTGTTTGGAAAGAAAAATTGAGTTTACATTGGGGTTCCGGTATTACCATAGACACGTTTGAGCCATGCTATGTTAACAGGGGGCTTGATGCGCCTGCCAAAAGGTATCGAACCATGTCAGCCTGCGCTATCCGCGCAGGCTGACATGGTTCGATACTTTTTGCTATTTGTAAATATTCTGCATGTCGAAGAACCACTCTTCCTCCAGATTCAGTCAGCCGTTAGTCTAAACAGATTTTAAAGATCCATCATTATGGGATGATCTGCATGGTACAATGGATCACGGAGATGCACTAAGCCCCCTTTTGCCAGAGCGTGGCCCACGTATACTTGTCAGCTTAAGTTCAGAAGGAAAAGAAGGAAGTCTAGTCCTAAGGAAAGGACGACGTGACTGGTTTGTTTTTATTTGAATAGTGTTTTACACCTCTTTCAACAAAACTCCAGTCATGTCACTGCGACAGTACACTTATTTATACTTTTCCTGAATTTCACCAGTACTATGCTGGTCACTGCAATGTCTTGTCAAGGGACACTCCTACGTGTCTTAAGTTCGATGTTTTTTTTTTCCTTTTGCTGAGTTCCTATATCGATACAGCAAGTACTATGCTAGTCAATGCAATGTGTTGTCCAGGGACACTCCTACGTGTCTTAAGTTCGATGGGTTTTTTTTTTTTCTTTCTTTTGCTGAGTTCCTATATCGATACAGCAAGTACTATGCTGGTCAATGCAATGTCTTGTCAAGGGACACTCCTACGTGTCTTAAGTTCGATGGGTTTTTTTTTCTTTTGCTGAGTTCCTATATCGATACAGCAACCTTGGTCCTTTGAGATTGTGCAATCATACTTGATCAACTACAGTTTTTTTCCCCAATGGAAAACAAAACCCACTACGTTTATAGGTTTTGTACAAATGCACGCATACACCTCTACAGTGAAATTAGCGTTTAAAGGCCAAGTATCTGCCGAAAGTAAACAATGCTGATGTTAAAACGCATTCAAATTTAAATCATATCATTTAAAACGATAGAAATTATTATGAAGATGACACACTCTGTTGTTGTATGGTCGGCCCAAGTGTAAGCTGCTGGCAGAAAAAAATGAATCCCAAAACTAGGTAAAAAGTTGTCGAGTCGCTCCATTTTTTGTTTACATTTTAACTGGTAAACCTTTCGCATGACAGACACTGTGTCTTACAGTGCACCATGCAGGGCAAAACAAAAAATAATAACATATAAAAAAAATCACATTTGCACACGATGCGAATAAATTTCATTTTTTTGGTCTCACGTTTTAGATTTGCGGTTTAGAAGGTAACAATTGCAAAAGAAAAAATAGCGCCCTACTGAAAATATGGAGCACGTGCGCATGTCACGTGATTTGTGGTTGTAGAATCGTCTGCGGTTTGGGGAATATTTTTTTCTCTGACCCTTTTTTCTGACATAGGTTGAAAACAGTTTTCTCCCACCAAGAAAGGCACTTATAGAATGGATATCAGAGAATACCAATCATCTATTTAGAACTTAAAAGCCTTGTGGAAAAAAAAAGAGAAATTAATTGCTCAAACTTGAGCAATTCCTCTTCTTGCCACAATGCTTTCAAAAGATATCTGTTCCAACGATATGTATATGTAGAGTTGAGAGTTAAATGATTTATTGTATTTTGCACATTAATTGTTTTTATCAGTTATTAATTTCACCACTTTTAATGGCGGGGAAAAGTTAGAAATTGTGCATCAACCTGTTTATAGATGGCTTCTTTTCGAAAATCATTACCCTCTGTCGATAACTTTTTTCTTTCTTGCAGCCAGTCTACTTTTGAAAACCTTGATGTGAAATTGCTTGTTTTCCTGAATTTTATCATCTACAGTTTGTGTCATTTCAACGATCGTCTCTTTATCACGTCGCTTTGATTACGTTTCAGTTCACTGGGATAAATCTCTCTCTCTCTCTCTACCAATTAATGGTAAATTATATTGGTTCCGAAATGATATCTTGCGGAAATTTAACCAGTCAACTGACATGTTACAGATCAATTTTACGATAGGATTTGTCTATATTTACAACCAAATCTCCAATTTTAGTAATAAAGTACATAATTTGTCTTTAAATTCGGTCATAGTCTCGATCGATCGAATGTTCGCCATACGAAAACAATACCTAATTTCAAGTTAACCCTTTACCGAACAAATCCATGTTTGCAACAACCCTGAGGAAGAAAAAATTTAAAATCTTGAAGGAGAAGTAGAAAATGTTGGTAACCAACATTGATGAAATATAATATGAAATGGGTTAAAAACTGGCTGAAAACCAGTACAGATGTATCTTTAAATGAATTAAAACTTTTTCATGGTGTAAAAGTGGATTTTTACAGAAAATGGTGATGATTTGGTGAAACCTAGTATAAGGTAGCGGAAGGTGTAGCTCAAAGATCAGAACGCACGCTCTGTGCAGTCTGATCTTGATTTCTGCCGTCCGCCGTCCGCAGAAGCTATATAGATTTAAGCCGACAATGCCAGTGAGAGGATTAAACCATTATCGCTCTTACGCATGACGATACGAATCCCTTTTTGTTGCATTTGTCGAAGACAATGCCACTATGAGTTCAATACGGTATTTTGAAAGCGAAACCGAAGGAAGTAAACCCAATTAAACTAATTTTTTTTTAAGGCAAATAACTGTTTCGATAGCACTCGGATATATAATTAAGAAAGGCGTATTACTAGAAACTGGTTAAGGCCATCGATCATGGGAATGCTTCTGTTTCGTTGTTGTTGTTGAAAATATTTACACCAGTTATGGCCTTCTATTGGCGCAATGATACACACAACCTTTGTCTCCTGACCGTGTTCGTCCCAAAACCAGTTCGTCTCTGGATTTGTTCGTCCCTTGGCTTATTAATTCCACACAATGGCTCCCTTGACAAATGCCACATCAGTGCTTTCAACGCTTTGATTTTTTACGTTCCCGTGGTAGATTACTCTATGAACAATAAAATGAATTATATAACATGCAATAAAATGGGACTGTTGCTTGTTACAGCCAACAATTCATTTTCAAACAGTGTTTACAACACAATTAATGAAAACTATTTTCGTTTCTCTCCAAATTTTCTTCTGCATGCCATTTGCATTACTTTCAAGTAGGTCTAAAATGATTCTCAGTGTTAACGAGTGACAATAAATCATTTAAAATCAGTTCAAATCACAATTCATCATACGTGAGATTTTGTATAGTGATACGAGCCATGTTCTGTGAATATGGTGCTTAATGCATCTGCAAAAAGTATCGACCCAAGTCAGCCTGCGCAGTCCGCGCAGGCTGACTTGGGTCGAAACTTTTTGCTATTGTAAATCATCTGTATGTCAAAGGACCAGTCTATCTCATAATTCAGTCAGTTGTTAGACAAACTGGATTTAATGGATTCCAAATCTTATGATGACTTGCTTGGTATAATGCATCACGGAGATGCATTAAGCCCCCTTTTGCCAGAGCTCGACTGATATAGAAACGAGTGTAAAAGCGTTTTCTTTGTTTTTTTTTTTTTGTAACCATCATCATCATCATCAACATCATCATCACGGAAAAGAAAATGAAACAAATAGCAGTTACTTAACGAAATGGCAAAAAAGAGAACATTCGTCCGTGGGAAAAATGCAAATCTAAACAAGAAACATTCAGGAAAACTGCAAGCTAGACAAAAACCTGGAAATAGACAATGGTGACTAACGCCTTGCAAGACGCTTAGTATTAGTCATAGTTTTATATATGTTTGTTCCGGCAATGTTGGAACAAGTCCCGAGCTCCCCGGGAAAAACCGAGATCTATCGATCCCGTGATTTCTGGTAATTCAGCAATCATTTTTGTTCTGTTTTGTGTTACCATTCTTTCGGCTTATATCTTTGTGAGAGAGTAAACTTCAAGGAGGTTGAATTAAAGTTGTACAAGCACTTTAACACTTTACCACAGGAAAACATTTTAGATTTGTCAAAAGTGAAATCATTTGCTTCCGACTAAATAAACGTGACTCAAGAATTAAATTTCTGTTTTTGAAAGAGTAGTATAGCAGTGTGAAAAAGGAGAAAATGCTGGTAACCAGCATTTTCTCCTTTTCTCACAATGTTTTTCAAAGCCTTTTTTGTTAAGAACGTTAAAACTCGGGATTCTGTGGTAAAGGGTTAATCCTTATATCTATAAAAGACATAGAAAATAAATCATTGAGATTTCAAAGTTCCTTTTGTCGGAAAACTCTCTTCATATAGGACAGTGTAGATCAAAGATTAGACTGCTTGGTCCGTGTTGTCTGATCTTGACCTACACTTTCCATAAAGGTGCTTTGGCTAGCGCTTGGCAGCATGAAGGGCTTATATGACCCGCAACATGAGAAATGAGACTTTCGAACATTTGCGTAGAGTGTCGTCTCGGATTAGCCTGCGCAGTCCGCGCAGGCTAATCCGGGACGACACTTTACGACTACATAAAATTTTTTCATACAGTAGACTTTCGTGAAACAGAAAATCGCACAAAAACGGGAAGTGTCGTCTCCGATCAGTCACAGACGGCACAGGTTGATCTGGGACGACACACTTTTACGCAAATGTCCGAAGGCCCCTTTTCGTATGTTGCACGCCTCTTATTACAACTTGAATTCATAACCAATCAAAGTCTGAATCCTACTATTTCAGCACAAAATATATGTGCCATGCTCTGTGAAAAGGGGGACTTAGTGCATTTGCAAAAGGTATCGACCCGTGTCAGCCTGCGCAATTCGCGCAGGCTGTCATGGATCGAGACTTTTTGCTATGAGTCAGTTTTCTGCTTGGCAAAGGATCATGCTCCTTCCAGGTTCAGTCGATTATTAGACTGAATTAGAGTTTATGGATTCATAGTTATATGATGGCTTGTTTCGTAAAATGCATCACGGAGATGCATTAAGCCCCCTTCTGCCAGAGCTTGGCTCATAAACTAGGCCTCATTCGATGGCTAAAGAGACAACCCGCTGAAACTAGGAGAGATTTCATATCTTGGCAGGACGAAACAAGCGGACGGTATAGATCCAGGATCAGTTCTGTGGAGTCTGATCTTGAGTTATGCCGTCATCAAAGGTCCTTGCCTTTCATGTGGCTCTGAAAAGGCCAACTGTCATGTTCTACCCGAAAAAACGGTACAGAAAATATGACTTCCAAAACGTACTCGTTAAAATACCGATCGTGACCACTGATTTCGGATAAATACTAGATCAAATATGAATTTATTGTTACAAAAGGAGAAAATACTCATTACGATTTCTTTTTGCAGTCATGTATTTCTTTTTAAATGGAAGGTAGAAATGTACACGGAAATCCTCTAACTTCGCTGATCGTGACTTTTAGTTTTGATTAAAAAGTTTAACAGAAGAAAAAAAAAAAACGATTACCTATTAATTATTTATTTCAACTGTTAATGACACTGAAGATGAATACCAGTTCATCATAATTTGTCCATTTTGCGTGACTGTAGACAAAAGTTCATAGATAAGCATTATACAATAAAACAAAGTGTATTCATATTTGTGATAGGCCTACTTCTGAACTCAGCCCAAACTAAATGTGTGTTATATATGAGCCATGCTCTGGCAAAAGGGGGGCTTAATGCATCTCCGTGATGCATGATACTAAGCAAGTCATCATATTTTAGAGACCCATAAAATCCATTTTGTCTAACGACCGACTGAATCATAAAGGAGACTGGTCCTTTTGACATCCAGAAAATTGACCGATAGCGAAAAGTTTCGGCCCAGGTCATCCTGCGCGGACTGCGCAGGCTGATCTGAATCGATACTTTTCGCAGACACATTAATCCTCTTTTTCACAGAGTATGGTTCATGTGTATTGTTTGTACAAGAGCGAAAATGCCTGTGCATCATTGAAAAGTGTTCTTTGGTATATGTTCCAGAGGTCCAGATAAGACGGAGTGAAGGTATTCTAAATCCATTATTTCTCTTCCATACCCTACGTTGTGGGTACTCATTAGAATCGTCTCAATGAGACGATTCTAATGAGTACCCATAACATAGGGTATAGTGGAGAATGATAAATATTTTCAGTTTTTAAATCAAAATCACTCCCTCTATCTGGAGCTTCGAGTTCTATTAACGCTGCTGTTTTCTCGATAAATTATTTGTCGATCTTATATAAAATGAATACATATCCTCTATCTATACGATATAAAAATAAATAAATATCCTCTATACGAAATAAAGTTTAGCATATCCTAATTCAAACCGAGGATGACATATACCATGATTCACAAACAAAACGTGGTAGATATTGAAAATACACGGACCAGAAAACTTTGCGATCTTTGCAAACAATTCTTACAGATGATGATTACCAATTTCTTCGAACTTGTCTGCAGTTGCATTACCACAACCAGAAACGGCAGTTGCCGTTCCAGCCAATCAGACAGCGACTAGTGGGCATTTATACATGATGTTCAGCATGGTTGCAGCTTTTGTGCGAAAGTCTGAACAGCGGTTACTATGGCTAGAGGCCGTTGGCCCCTGGCCAAAAATGCTTGCTGACAGGATTAAAAGTGAAAAATCTGATATAAAATGTGATTGGTCTATCCAGTCACGTGATTCTGATGTCTAAATATACACACGAAAACCCTGCGTTTTGGTCAGCCAAAGATGTACAATATGCCAATACCAGGTATTGGGCCCGGCAAAATGACAGGTCAAATGGCTTTGGAGCTGAAATCCTTTTTAAAAAGACTCGAATCGGTAGACTTAAATAAATGAAATAAAATTTGATATTCATTCTTCTTCGGTAAGACGAAGTCTCAATGAGACCACAAAATTTTGGAAAGGTCAAAATTGAAAGCATCGGCAGGCGATGGATTGAATGGTGCTAAATCAATGAGATTTGTCTTTCAAAGGGTAAAAAACATGGTGGGAATAGGAGAAAATGCTACGTTTTCCACAATATTTTCAGAAACCTTCTTCTTCATGGCCTTTTTGTAAAGGGTTAACCCTTAGACTGCTAAGCGCGACTCAATGACCTTTTGCGGACATTGTAGATCAAGATCAGACTGCACAGAACGTGCAGTCTGATCTTGAATCTACACTGTCCGATAAGGATATATCTCCCCCACCCATCAAAAAATACCTTTGAAAAAGCAAAATTTGGGTTTTTACTATCGGTTTGAAATTTCCATTTCACTAATTTAACAGGATAAGGATAAAATCTAACCAAAGTCCTATAATTCAATACGTTATCCGCATCTCCGAAATAGCCTAACATTCTTCCTCTAACCCAGGCGCGGGGAATTCAATTTGAAACGAAACATCTTACTTTTGTTAACACAAAGACGTCTGAATCATTCTCGAATAAAAACTAGATAATTAGTTTATCTATTGAACAAATATTTTTACCTGTATGTTTGATAGATAGAGACACTGATAAGCCCTGGTTATATTTAGCGATGCATGACTCAGATTTGCTCCTTTGCTCCATGAGTTGCTCTTTTTTCTCCTGGTGTAATTTAACTCCTTCTGCCAAATTGAGCATTGTCTGGTAGTTAGTCACATACTACGTTCAACATACAGGCCATATCTAAATATGCCATTTAACCCTTAAAGATACACCTCTACTCGTTTTCACCCAGTTTTAAACCCATTTCATCTTTATTTTATCAAACTTTAATCATTCTTGTATCTTCATGCCAAATGTTGCCCCTAACGGTTGCAAATTTGCATAATTTACGACCGATAGACATTGCATTGCATTTTCTGGAGGCCACCAAAGAAATCACTGTTGTTGTTTCCGGTTTTTAAATGAGGACAAATCCTTTTATTTTCTCTATTCCTTACACCATAATACATTGGTAATTTATCTATGTTTACAAGGCTGATCAAATTCTGAGCTATTCTACACACTTTTAAGTTTTAACAGCATTTTCTCTGAGGCTGTAAGGATCTATCTTTAAACTAATGAATAAATGAAACGAAAATTTCCACTCAATACTAAAATCCCAAATATTGCGATTTCAAAGTTGATTTGACATGAAAGAAAATATCGTATAGGACAGTGTAGATCACAGATCAGATTGCAGGTTTTGAGCAATCTGATCTTGATCTACACTGTACATTAAAAAGCGCCTCGAGTCGCGCATAAGCAGCTTAAGGTTTATAAGTAAAAACGACAAAAAACAGAAAGGAATATAGAAACTCATCGTCACAATTGGATTAGGTAAAATAAAACATATGGAGACCATTGTGCAAAAAGTGACAAGCAGGTGCCCCTTTTTCCTACTCATTTTTCATGCATAATGCAAGTGCATAAAACGGTAATAATTGGCAAAAATAATTTTACTTAAGCATGAAAGAGAGAAAACCTCAAAATACACATGAGCTATGATATGAGCTATGCTCTGGCAAAAGGGGGATTAATGCATCTCCGTGATGCATTATACCAGTCAAGCCATCACATAATTATGGATCCATAAAAACCACTTCCTCCAATAACCGACTTAATAATGAGGTAAAATGATCCTGGGACATACAGAAAATTGACCAGTAGCGAAACTTTTCGACCCAGGTCAGCCTGCGCGGACTGCATAGGCTGACCCGAGTCAATACTTTTCGCAGATGCAGAGCATTGCTCATATATACTTATTTCACTGCCAAAGACATTGATGAGATAGACTTTTCACGATCGCTGGCGGATGGTATCGATCAGAAATTGGTGTAGTCTGATCATGATCAACGCTATCAGTAAGAGGCGCCTTCTGTCGTCAAACGGCTGTGAAAGGGTTGAAATAAAACAACTGTAATCACAATATTCTGAATGTCGAGTACTGTTAAAGATACATTTATACTCGTTTTCAGCCACTTTTAACCCATTTCATCTTTATTTTATCAAACTATAATCATTGTTGTATTTTCATGCCAAATGTTTCCCCTAACGGTTGCAAGGTTGCGTAGTTTACGAAGGATAGAAAATGCATTTCATTTTCTGGAGGCCATCAAAGAAATCACTGTTGTGACTTTTCCGGTTTTAAAGTCAAGATTTTCGATATATGAATTCATCCCTCACACAATATAATATCGGTAATCCATGTTTACACAGCTGACTAAGTTCTGAATTAGTCTACAGTCTATCAAATTTTTATCGTGTTTTCTTCTCTCCGGCTGTAATTATGTACCTTTAAAGTAAAAGCAGGTGGGTTCCAAGTGGAAAGGTTGAAAGGTGAACTTGACTCAGACTTACCTACCTAAGACGTAAATTCTCTCTCCCACGGGAAAATCTTTGGGGGTAGAATAATTTTCCTCGCTGAGGATCTACATTTTTCCTGGCAGGTAAAGCAAAAAAAATTCTTTTTATCTGTGGAAAATAGGCTCTTTACCTTCAAAGAGGATATATTTTCAAATATACTGGGTTCGTATTCACCAGCCATCCTCAATAGCTTTTTTGGTCTTCAATAAGTTTCCAGCTTTACAAAGTAACGCAACTTCTGATTGGCGTAACTGAGAGAGTCATACTCTGGCAAAGGGGGTTTAATGTATCTCCGTAATGATTATACCAAGCAAGTCATCACAAAGTTGTGGATTCATGAAATATATTTTGTTCAACAATCAACAGAATCTGGAGACAGACTGGTCCTTTGATATGGGAAAAAAAATGATCGACAGCAAAAAGTTTCGATTCAGGTCAGCCTGCGCGGACTGCACAGGCTGACCTGAGTCGATACTTTTTGCAGATTCATTAAACCCCCTTTTCACAGAGCATGGCACAAGTGGTTAAGTTAGTGAGACTTTGCTTTTCTGTCTGAATCAAGAATAAGACTAAGAGTACAATTTTAGAGTGGTTGATGAATATGGGCCCTGGTTTTCTACCGACATATCAACTCAATTGGCTTTGTGGCTTACTGAAGTGATAAACGGGTTTACCATCTAAATGAAGTTCCGACTTGCTTTGTAACTGGCTTTGGTGACTGACAAGTCAGAAATTCTGATCCTTACGCCTAGTCTAAGAAGCCCATCAGACACGTGCTTGGCTTATAATATCAGACGTTGATAATTCGAATCCAAGCTCGGCAAGAATTCTTCTTGAAAATTGGCAACAGGATTTGTTTTACTCTTATAGCTGTGCGTCGTTTTGGCTTTGTTCTACTGATAAAGAAAAAGAAATTCTTGGAAGGTGTAGATAAGTAAAGGCGACTAGTGAACCTATCCAGGCTTTTCTGTGCCCTTCTTTACTCTTAATATGCACACTATCCTGTGCTATATATGCGCTTACTGCTTTCCCAAGTAAACGTATGTGAAGAAAATCCTCAGCGATGAAAGACGCATAAATCCTGTTGCAAAGACCTTCATATTTCCTTGTGTCGGGTTTCGGCCGAGCCGAGATATGCCAGGTCTTGGTGTCGAACTTAGGGCTCTAGGTTACATATCCGAACTATTCGTGTGTCCTTCACAAGGTCTTCACCACAGGAATGCCGCGAAAAAAAAAACGAATATGATGCAATCATCCCACTGAGAATTAACCGCGACAACACGAGTACTTGTTGTTCAACTCTTTTACTATTCGCCAGGATATTTTCTCAAATCTGCAGATCATAACTTAAAAAGAAAAACATCGTAACAAACAGAGAAATTGCTCGTTGAGCAATTCCTTCGTTGGCACAATGTTTTCTAAGGTATCTTTGTTCTCCTGGGTTTTAAATCTAAATTTCAAATAAATTTAATTCCTGGCTATTATCTAAAGATGAGTACATTTTCGGATAATCATATAAACATGTTAATGGAGGTAAACAATACGAGGATTCAAATGACCTCCTTCAAACCACAACAAACATGGTTTTCTACGAGTTCTAAACACTTACCCTGTTTGGTAAATGGGAAGAATATTACTTGTTAACTCTTTCGGCGCCAAATAAACAAACTTGGCTTCTTTTGATGGCTGTAAATACAATCCACTGAGTCTCAAGAAGACTTTATCATATAGGCATGACCAAACAAGCGGAGGGCATAGATCAAAGATCAGACTGCACGTTCTGTGCAGTCTGATCTTGATCTATGCCGTCCGCAAAAGTCCCTTTTTTCGCCTATGGCGCTGAAAGGGTTAATAGAAAAGGCCATATCGCCGCAATTTTTAAAACAATCTGTCTAAAATTCAATGGAAATATCAGGCTTCGAATATCCAAGATCAGACTACACGTTCTATGCAGTCAGATCTTGATCTGCACTACCCACAAATATCTGACCTTGATCTACACTATCCACAAACGTGCCATTTGTAATGTTCGGTTTACTAAGTGTTAACTGAAGTGGTTCTTCAACCATATTTGCAAATACTTGATGGCAACACTCCAGAGTTCACTTCGCTTTGCGAAGTGCAAAGTGGGTAATTATTTTGACCTCTTTGGACTCGTGACCAAAAAAAAAAAGACGAGAAAAAACTTTTTTTTTTTTCAACTGATGAAGAAAAAATGCATAGACATCTTTGAAGACAAATAGAGCTTCTAACTTTCATACGTTGTTGTCGTTTAAGAGATCGTATCTTTGCTTTCACTCATTGCCTTCTGAATCAAGTTTTCAGCAGAGGAATCAAAAGACATCCTTGAATTAATGCGAATCAAAATATACATGCAACCAGACTTAGTTTCCGAAAAGAAATTGAAATGTCTGTCTGTCTGTCTGTCTGTCTGTCTGTCTGATTGTTTGTTTTTTAATCGATACAAAAACTGACAGTTTAAATTTTTATGGCATGGTCTGTCTGTCCGTCCGTCTGTCTGTCTGTCTGTCTGTTGGTTTGTTTGCTTGCTTGTTTGTTTGTTTTTGAATCGATACAAAAACTGACAGATTTAACTTTAATGGCATGTAAATTATGGGTAGAAGGTACTTTGAATGTCCTATTTTCCAGATATTTACCTGTGAATTATCTTATCCTGTTAGTTACGGGGTAACTCTTATCACGTAAAGCTGTTATCGCATGACGAGGTTTCCGCCTCTATAAAAACATGGCTCAGTGACCAGAGACACCGATTTATGATTTTGAGGGTAGGGAATTTGAATTTCTTAGAGGGTTTTCCGCGCTATGAGTAAACAGCCACATGATGGTGATACAACGCAAAACTTATCAAATATCAACTGTCTTAAAAAAAAAAAACCAAACCGATATCATAATACAGTGTGAGCGCGCATGCGTCGTTACGCATGATGTATTTGGTTCCGGTCAGAAAGATCACAGTGAGCGGATTTGCTATACAAATCCACTAAAAAGAAACATTTTTGGCAAAATCTTGCTTATTGCGGCTATAAGACTCAATACTGGAAGAGAAGAAATGTTGAGCCTTGTGGCAAAGGGAGAATACTGTTCGTTGAGGGCAATTTCTAATTTCAG
This sequence comes from Tridacna gigas, assembly GCA_945859785.2. Lineage (NCBI taxonomy): Eukaryota > Metazoa > Mollusca > Bivalvia > Cardiida > Cardiidae > Tridacna > Tridacna gigas. The sequence continues at coordinate 39,723,228 of OX244029.2, forward strand.
ATATTTGCCAAAACGCTTTTCAAAAAATAGAGTTGAATATTTGCATCAAATATTGGTATCAAACACCGTTTTCATCTTATTTCAGTTGTTTCACGGCAGCTAATGCACCTATAAATGCGATCCTGAAGTATCAATGGCCATTCAGCTCAGAACACTCCCTCAAATTCACAGGCTAATTTGATACATAATCAATATTCAAATTGTGATTTTCGGTAATACCGGTACGCAACATGTCATTTTGTAGGGTACAATAAATTAATTAATTGCTCGAAGACATTACGCTAGTAGATTGAGATGAAACAGTTATTTTTTGCTGGTGTTCGCGTAGGCATCGAGTTAAGGGTAAATGCCTAAAAAAACAACTTGGATGCGAAAGTGGGCGCACTTAAAGAACAAGTGACATGACGTTAAACATCTACGAAACATGGTTGTATTTCTATCCTTCTAAAGTAGTACCATACTGTGATAAAGTATTTTGGGACCACGCTTATTTGGACTGGTCCAAACTGAAAGCTTTTGCAGATGACAAATTAAATGTGACTCAAAAATTGAAATTTGTCTTGGGAAGAGTAGAAAACATTGTGGGAAAAGGAGAAAATGCTGGTTACCAACATTTTCTCTTTTTCCCACAATGTTTTCAAAGGCCTCTTTTTCAGGGTCGTTAAAACTCGGGGTTGTGTGGTAAAGAGTTAAGTGCGCGTTTTGCGTCGTTTTATCTCTTTCACTGCTTACAGTGAATTAAATATCTTTTGCGGACGGCGTAGATCAAGATCCGACTGCACAGAACGTGCAGTCTGGTCTTTGATCTACATCGTCGGCTACCTGATGCTAGACAATGACCGAATCACTTTCATATGCGGTAGTATATCAACTTTTAATTTTCCACGTGACATTTAAAACGTTTTACCACACTATCCCGAGTCAACGACCCGAGGAAGGATTTTGAAAACACTGTTGGATTAGCAGAAAATGCTGAGAAAATCCCCTTTTCCCACAATGTTTTCTACGTTTTCAAAGAAAAATCCTTCGATTGGGGCGACTTTAATTTGTCGTTTGCATATGCTTTGAATTTGGATAAGTCCAATATCTTTGTCGTTTGGTAAAGAGTTAAAATAACAAATGATCCCGTGTTTTCATGACTCTTGGGAAGGTCTAATTTTTAGCTTTGCTATTTTCGAAGAAAAACGTCGAGGTATTGTCGTTTTCGTCTACGTCTGCGATGTCGTGCGAAAACTTTGACAATTTATCACATTTCTGTTATTACTAAAGATATTTGCCCTTTAGATCACTGGATGACTTCAAGGCTTATTCTGATATCATTATGTAAATAAACTATAAACTATAAACCTATGCTTTGGGTATGCGTTGGAATTCTGTGACCAAGTTGTTAATTATCAACAGGGAAACCTATCACAAGGGCAGTTAACCATCAAAGTATTTTTGACAGAGTTATGCTCCTTTTTTGACTTAGAATTTTCACTGCAAATCAAGCATCCGCAGTGGAGCGTTGGCACTCGCATGCGGTGCTCTTGTTTTGATAGCATAGTGGGCAAATAAGAAAATGTCGGTAACCAGCATTTTCTACGTTTCTTATCATGTTTTCTACCATTTATAAGATAAATTTTATCATTTAATGCGCGTTCAATTCTTCGTCTGCAAATGCTTTCAGTTTGAACGAGTCTGAAATTTTGTCCTCTGGCAAAAAGTTAACCGATGACCATACTGTTTATTTTCAGACATGCCCCTTAATAATACAAGAGACGCAATTGAGATTGAATAATGCAAAAAAAAACCCTATTTTTTCCTTTTGTTATTTAAAACATTGTGATGAAAGCAGCAAATGCTACATGCAATAAGCAATAGCTCCTTTTCCCCACAGTGTTTTCTATAGCGTTCTTCTGAATGGTCTTAAACATTTTTTTTTTTAATTTTCGTATTCGTATGGAAATGGATTAACCTTTAGGTAATTGCCCCGGTGTACCCAGACAACATATAAATATAATAAGCCATATTCTGGCTTTATGTCGTCGCTATTTTTGCATTCCTGTGGCTTAATTACGGCATAAAGACGGCACTTCGGGGGATAAATTTACACTGAAGCCGCCAAAATTCAATAACATAATCACCTTCCATTAGCAACTACATATGTTCGAAACATGACGAATGCGATTTCTGAGAAATTCAGTCAGATGGATGAAAGTTACTGAAAAACTCTAAAATCCTTATTGTGTGTTAACCTTTGGGCTGCTAAGCACGACTCACCGACCTTTTGCAGACAGCGTAGATCAAGATCAGACTGCACAGAACGTGCAGTCTGATCTTAGATCTACACTGTCCGACAAGGAGATATCTTTTCTCCAAAATATTTTTGAAATATGAAAATTTGGGTTTATACTATAGGTTTGAAAGTTTCATTTCTTTTATTTAGCAGACTAAGGGTTAATATTAGTTTGAATGATCTCGTCGAAACATGACCGACGGATCATTTTAGAGCTGTAGATAATTGGATGGTTTCTTATTCTGGTATGATTATATTATTATCTAAATAAACTCTAGAACCTATGTTTTTGGGTATGCGTTGGAATTGTGTGAGCGCTACATGATTTATGGAGAGCCTTAGACCTCCATTTCTAAACTCTCAACTGCACTGAGTGTTTCATAAAGACAATACTAAAATGGAAATATTTGAGCCATACTCTGACAAAAGGGGACTTAATGCATCTCCGTTATGCATGATACCAATGAAGTCATCACATGGACATGAACCCATAAAGTCAGTTTTGTCTAACAACCGATTAAATCATGAGGTAAACTGATACTTTGACATGCAAATTGTTGACCAAAAGCAAAAAAGTTTCAGTCAGGCCAGCCTGCGCCGACTGCATAGGCTGACCTGGGTCGATACTTTTTGCAGATGCATAAAGCCCCCTTACACAGAGCATGGATTTTTTTTTTTATTAATATTTGCTGGAAAATTTCAGTTGATTTATTTACCTCCTTAAAGTGCACATCTTTCTTTGCAAGCGTAAAGAAACTGGATGTTTACATTCAGGAGAAGGGTGCAATCGAGGCATCGACTGGATGGTCGTTTCGCAATCCGGAACACCGTCTCTGTTTATTATTTCAGATGTGATGTCATCAAACCTATGATCCCACTATAATCGACGCCGTGTTTCTGATCATGTGACACTCCTATAACGTGTTGATCGTTTTTTAAATTCTGATATGAGTTCCGCGAATAACTTAGAATGCTATGTATCAGTTTAAGGAAATACTTTGAAACGTTTCTTTTTCTTTCCTTACACTTATCTTCCTTATTTGTTGATGGTTAGTAAACTATTACCTGACTAAATTCAGGTGGAATTTTAGGTGGATTCAAAAGAAATTCCTTGACACATTTTGATAATAATGCACATCCACATACACACACATGCACACACAAAATTGATACTCTTATGTGGAATGCTTTTTTTTAGTACCTATTTGAATCTGACAACAGGTGTGTCCCTTGGCTCAGTACTCTAAGCACTGGATTTATAAACGGGAAATCCTTGATCGAATCCCACTGTCGACGCTGGTCACACTTGCATGCCCAAGGTAAGACAATTCAGCGCCCCAGTTTAGTATTGGAGAATCCAAAGAAGTGAGCCGTGCTCTGTGAAAAGGGGGCTTAATGCGTCTGCGGAAAGTATCGACCCAGGTCAGCCTGGGCAGTCCGCACAGGCTGACCTGGGCCGAAACTTTTCGCTATTGGTGAATTTTCCGTATGTCAAAGGACCAGTCTACCCTATGATAAAGTCGGTTGTTAGACATGATGGAATTCATGGATCCCTTATTATGTGATGTCTTGCTTGGTAGCGTGCATTAAGGAGATGCACTAAGCCCCCTTTTGCCAGAGCGTTGCTCATTGATATATGTAATGTGTAAAACTTGGAGTGAGCTGTTGCGATACTGTACAGATTGGCGTAAAGACCTTTGTAACCAGGAATCGGATAAGAATTCTCATGTGCACTCTTCCTTGTATTTGCGCATCTCCACGCTCTTGAATCGTAAAAACGGCGAAACTTATCTTTGTGAGCAAACCTTCATGTGAAACATATTTTAATTCATTTCATCTCTACTAAACTTACAAAACTACGTGTCTACAAGTGGTAATTAATACTACAGCTTCAGATAAGACAGTGTCTGCTCATCCAAATTGTAAGATACAAAAGCACATGCTGATATACAAACAAACAAAAACAACCCATCATTTATCACAAGTCATTTGTAACCCAAACAGTAAATCCCTCAAGACCGTTACATTAAGTGTTTCAATGACAAACTTATACCAAAACTATGATCACATTAGCAGCCACTATATCAATGTTAACAAGATGAAAGACGATGCTTAGAACCGGACAAAAAGACAAACACTCTGGTCAAGTAGTGGTCATCAAAAACCAATAACTGCACGCACGGACAGAGGATAGCTCTCCCATGTGTCTTTATCAATTAACTATTATAGTAGTGTAACCTGACTGCGATAAATTTCTTCTTAATGGTGGTCATTACTCTTTCGCATCTGAGGTCCCGGGTAAAATTCTGTATTGAAATATTGATGTGCCAGCCCTGGAGCAACGGACTATATTTTTGGCATGATGACTACATGATTTTGCATGTCAAAAATATCGTTTGTAAATATTGTATCACCATAGGACAATGTATGAAATGTAAAAATCCGACCAAGATTATATTCTGCTCTGTTGTATTTTCTGTTCTGTACTTTTAACAAGCAGTTAATAACAATGAAATGACAACATCGACATAACAAGTGGTAAAAAACCCGATACAAAATTAGATTGGCCAACCCAATCACGTGATGTGAGTTCTAGTATAGATACGAAAAGGAGTTTATCAATTGTGCGCATTATGTCTACACCAATTTGACTGAGCACCGAATATGGACTTTAAAAAACCAAACTATGTAGGGAAAAATAGGCCGATTGAAATGTTAACCAATAGAGTTTAATAATAATTTAATCCATCCTCAAAATTTAATAATTTTGAGGATGGATAGACCAAGATATACCTGCACGGTTTCGTAGCACATCGAATAACGAGACAGACCTTATTATAGTGAAGCATTATGAAACTAAGAGTTATCAATTTGGGGACTCCAGAGCTCCAGATAAGAGGGAGTGGCGGTATTCTAAATCCATTATATATTTCTCTTCCAAACCCTGTGTAGTGGGTATTCATTAGAATCGTCTCGATGAGACGATTCTAATGAGTACCCATAACATAGGGTTTTGAGGATAATAATTAATATTTTCAGTTTTGAAATCAAAATCACTCCCGCTATCTGGAGCTCTGCTCTTCCGTTTTATTTGGTTATACGAGGGCCAGATATTATATTGTAATAAGACTAAGAACACTAATTGATTCGAGAGACGAATTTAGCAGAGTTCACGGAATATGCAGATATCTCAGTTAAATATCGGTAACTCTTTACCACACAATCCCGAGTTTTAACGACCCTGAGGGAGAGACCTTTTGAAAACAGTATGGAAAAAAAGAGAAAATGCTGGTAACCAGCATTTTCTCTTTTTCCCATAATGTTTTCTAACTTATTAAAGACAAATTCCATCATTTGACCCACGTATAAATTGTCGTCTGCAAATGCTTTCAATTTGGATAAGTCAAATTTTACCGCCTGGCAAAGAGTCAACCAATAGCTCTGCTTGTTTCAAACAAAACGCTGATGTTCGAGTATTGTCAAAGCCTCGGTTCCTGTCGTCGTGAACTTCTGATTCTGGTATCTCTCTGATTAGCGAAGATATTTTCATCCAACTTCGGCTAGTTGTTAACTATAAAAATATGGACCCACACAGAAGGGCGGGTAACAATAAGAGTTTTTTGACACAGTTGATCTGCTTGATCTTTTCACGGAAAAAGCAACGGCAGTCGAACGATGGCACCCGCATTCGATGCTCTTGTTGTTATTTTTTGTCACATAAAACCTCCTCTGGCAGTGTCTTAAACCCATGACTTATTTTTGATAATACACTAGTGTATTATCGGTTTTTGGGTCCCGGTTCTGATCAGTTTTTTAGTCATAAGTGCGTGAAGCCGGAGAAACCAGTCAAAGTAAGTGCCGGAATTTGTACAAATACGCCATTTGGCGGAAAATGACATCATTGTTGCTTAGACGTATACGCGTGGAAAGTTTTTGATTTTCATGTTTAATAAAAACAAAAAAAAAAAAATGCAGCGAAGTTTTTCTAAGTCAACAAAATTGCGAATAAGGTGGACTTACCCCCTCTAGAAACTGTTTCATTCTACTTTCGGTGTAAATGTCAAAGAGCTATATACTTGTGTATGTACACATTTGAAACCGAAGTATAACTGTAAACATAGACGCGTGAATGGTGTGTAGGCTAAAAGTGATGATGCAGGATACTTTTTGCATGTCACGTTTTATGTGATAAATAGAATCTCACATTCGTGTTTATGTATTATCATTTTCTTATCAAAATCATTGACTGAAATGTATTTGACGCTCGCCAAGGCTCGCGTCAAACATTTTAGTCAACTCGTTTGATAAAAATTATAATATATAAACACTCATGTAAGATCCTCTATACCTACATCCAGAGCTCCAGACAGAGGGAGTGGTTTTGATTTCAAAATTGAAAATATTAATCGCTCTCCACTAATATTCCAAATCGTCTCATCGAGACGATTCTAATTAGCACGCACAACATTGGGTTTGGAAGAGAAATAATGGATTTAGAATACTGTCACTCGCTTTTATCTGGAGGTCTGCTTACAACACAGCAATTAAATTTCTTGGACCCGTATTCACAAACTATTCTTAAGAACATTCTTGGTATACTTATAGATTTAGAAAGCAACACAACCGAGGATTGGCTAAACCATTTGGTTTAGCCAATCAGGAGTTGTTACTTTCAAATTAAAAAAAAAAAAGATTTTTGAGAACAAGACGAAGAAAGTTCTTATGAATGTTTGGTGAATATTGACGCTGTTCTTTATCTACTTTTTTTTTTCGTTCAAAGTTTATAAATGAGCACTGAAAGCGACTGCTGCTTTTGCCACAAGGTTTTCACACTGTATAGTCTTTTATTAAACTTTAACTCATTTTGATAATCAGTGTTTTACAAGGATAATTTACAATTCTTCTTTCTTAGCGTCGTTTAAACACAGCATTGTTTGGTAAAGGGTTTGATAGAAGTGTTTTGATGTAAACGTTCAGTTACTTCTATTTAGAGGGGAAATCAATAAATGAATTCATGTGCGATTGCGTATCCTTTGCAGCATGTATTAAAGTGATTTATCGATTACTCCCATTCACCGAATTTTGGAGGAATTTCTTGTATTCCCCATCCACTAGTATTTAGTGGATCATTTTTTCCCTGTATTTTCGACGTCATTAATTAATTAATTAATTTATTAATTTATTTATTTATTTATTTATTTATTGTTTTATTATTGTTTTATATATTGTTTTATTTATTCATTTGTGGCAAAAAGCCGTGTAGTCTATAGAATGCTAATATAATATATGTAAGATATAGAGGATTTTTGTTTTTTTCGGTGAAAGATCGAAATTTATTTCATCAAGTAAACATCATCGGTAACATTTTCACGAGTGGAGCAGCCAAGAGTGAAAATATTACCGTATGATGTTCACGAGATGAAATGAATTTCGATCTTTTACCGAAAGCAACAAATATTCTATTCATTTCATGCTTTTTTTTTGGGGGGGGGGGGGGGACTTGCGATGTAAAGGGAGGCTCTCGGTATTTCCGTACCAGTGAATCGAAAAATTCACTGGTCGAAACGGTGAAATTATCAAACCATAATACGCAACTATTTCCCGATAAAATACCGAAAAGCATGAAATTAATTGTTCTCACAAGCACAGAACTCTCCTGCATAATGGGTATTCGGTATTTTTCGTATTTATATCAGAGAGGAATAGCCTTGACCGATTGAATAAAAAACGCCAGATGTTGTTTACTGATACAAAATTTCACTTTCATGTATTTCGTTTCTAGACAAAGGATAAGTAGATTCAAGGCATGCTCTGGTAAAAAGGGGTTTAAAGCGTGATGCCTCATACCAAGCAAGTCATCTCATAATTATGGATCTATTAAATCCATTTAGTCTAACCATCGACTGAATCCTGAGATGGAATGTCGTTTGACTTGCAGAAAATTTACAGAAAGGAAAAAGTTTCGATCCGTGTCAGCCTGCGCGGACTGCGCAGGCTGACATGGGTCAATACTTTTTGGCAGATGCATTATGCCCCTTTTTCACAGAGCATGGTTCATTTATAGTTATCTTTCAGTTGAATTCTACATCTTAAAGTAAGCATGCGCATCTAAATATTTTTTACTGTTTAGTGTTCCCTTTGATCTTGCCGTTCAAAACTTCCCTTGTGGCACATTTCAAGTGATTTGTTGTGGCCATTTTTCTGTTCCTTGTCTGCAATTCTGACTCACAATAAACCTCCCTTGGTGGCAATTCTAGAGTAACAGTAGAGAATTCATAAATCACGCTCTAATACAGGGCTATACGTGGGTGGTATCTGGGCGCTTATATTCCAGAAAAAATTCCTTCGAAATTTGTCATAACTGGTGTCTTCAATTAGTTTCTAGGAAAGAAATCACTTCATCACTTAAGTAATTTCACAATTACATAATCTGTCATTGTTAATATAACAAAGACCTCGTTCTTTGGCAATACTGTTCACTGTATTATTATAGTAACATAGCAGAAATGCATATAACCCTTAACTCTATACAATCAGCAGGGTTTTTTTTTTTAATATTTTGCGGCACATCACATCTAAAAATATTTCAAATTCTAGTAAAGGGGCAAGTTCTCCTTTTGCCACAACGTGACACAACGTGACTTGGAACTTTTGCCACAACGTGACTTTGAACTTTTGCCACAACGTGTCATGGAACTTTTCTCATGCTGATCATGCTTATTTTGCAGAAGTGTTTTCATCGTTCGTAACAGTTTTTTTTTTTATGTTAGAAAAAGGTATTCTTGCGTCCATGGATCAGTTTAACCAGGTTAGCCTATTTTTCCAATATTGTATTGTTTTTAACCCCCCCCCCTTTTTCACAGATAAGGTTACATAGGCTCTGAAACACGTCTCTGAACTAATGTTAGTACCAGCGTCTCATTTAGCCTGCTGAAATAATTCTGGAAAACGTCTCTGAAAAATATGGATATATAAACACAAAATAAAGGTTTGATACAAGAATACATTAGAAACATAGTGGTCAAAGGAGAAATTGCTCGTCACTCCTCGTGCCACAATGGTTTCAAAAAGGGTATACTTCAGGTCTTCAGCAGGTATAAATTTGTGTACGCTAGCCATAACCTCTAATATCCACTGAGACCGGAATGCAAACAGGTCAATTTCTATTCCCTTTGCAGATGGCATCAAAATGTCCCTATACACATACAGTACAGAAGAAAGTTGTGAAGTTTCCTGCTTCCAGATGAGCATGGGGGGGGGGGGGGGGAAACACGTGCCGAGGGAGCATATAAAATATGATGCTGATTTTTTTTTTTATGTATTTATTTCGCATCAGTATGAAATTTATTATGTGCAAAAAAGACGAAAGTAATCGAGATTTTCCCATGATGCCATTTTTTACAGGTGTCATATCTATGATTAATGTCTATTTTCTTTGATAAGCGATTGAATAGGATATAAAAGAGTTTCAAAGCCTATAAAAACAGTTCAGATTGTTATTAGTGAGAACTCGGGTGGCCGCAATGGTGGAAACCGGATATCAGACAATCTATTTTCCGTCGATGGCAACAAGTAAAACCTTTATCCCATATTTATGGGCCACCTGTCACCGACAAAGCGTAAAAGAAAGTATAATTCACATTTTTAATATTCGTGAATTGATGCCGAATAAAGATGAAAATGTAGCAAATCTGAATAAAAGAAGGAAAGTGCTTTTCTGCAGATCGTTTACATCTTATCATTTATAATACTTCTGATGATCGTCTTTGTATTTGAAAGAAGGTCTGAGAGGTAAAAGGTTGTACTCTGTAAACGCGTGTGTGGTATTTTATATGATGGTGAAAAAATTACGGGAATTGTTCAACGCGTGTCAATTAATATGTTTACCATGTTCCCTATTCTCAATATAAGTTACAAAAAAAAAAATATTTTTTTTTTTCATCAAATTGAAGGAAACCTTTATGTAAAATTACATAGACATGATTATTAGGTTGTGAAGTTGGGTACAATTCTCGAATTATACTAGTGTTGTTCTCTCTTTTGTGTGTGTGTGTGGGGGGGGGTTAATTGTACTTTTTCATGTTTGTTTCTAATGTATGCCCTCTGGGAATTCAATGACAGGCACTAACTAAATGGTTGTGGATAAACCAGTTATTTGTTTTATACAAGCACTTGTATGGTGTCTTCCCATTTGTCCCACATTTTAAAAAAAACAATAAGGCACTTACATGTATGGGTTAGGGGTGATATAAGGGTAAGTGTGAATATAGTCTGTATCAAAGAGATTAATTTAGTAGGCTACAGCTTTGCACGTACCTTCATATTTTTTATGGTTGTAACTAAAGGCAGTTTGCAGTTTTATTAAATGAATTACAATGCCGAGCCCCAAAAGCTCAGTCAGTAGCGTACAGGACTTGAGAGTAGAGAGAGAGGGTTTTGTTCAACGATAAATTATAAAATTATAAAATTCTTACTCGTCGCAACCAAAAGACATAAATTAACATTTTGAAAAGAACATGTATTTCTACTTTTTCTCTTTTTTTAGGGTAGTTTTTTTTTTTCCTAAAGACACCAAACACAGTCTACTATAACATTTATGTTTTATAAATGAATTAGGAAATAAATTAAAATTTGGATTCTTTCATACATAATCATTTGCCAATAATCAATAGTATATTGATACAGACTATAATTTTAAAACAGCCCCGGGCAAGGATTATCTGTGCCCGTACCTGTACCAACTCCCACTCGTCCCACATTTATATTTTGGTCTAAAAATCAAAATGTGGGACAAATGGGATTAAACCCATTTGTATGTATTGCCCTTTTTTTTTTTGTGACCGTGATCATGATCTAAAGCCTTCATGAAGGATGGTGTTTAGATGCCGGTACGTGTTTGAAGCCAGGAATACCGGATTATATCAATCGGACTCACCGTGTCTGTAACTATTAGTAACTAAAAGTGTCATCTTTATGATTGTTCTGCAAATACTATGGTCACTTCATGTTCGTTCGCAAATGTCAAAATCGATATATTACTTTGGCAAATGAAGATGAAGTATATTATTAGAATTGCATTTCACGGACGTCCAACGATCCTGCATTACCCGTCAGCTTTGCACGTTTATCTATTTATATATATGTTATTGATGCTATGAAATATAAATGTCATTTTTTATATCAATGATTTTTATTAGAATCGGATATTGTTGTAATTAACAACAAGAAATAACTTTTTATATTTGATTTACGTTCACGAAACTATCGACTAACGCTGAAGCATTTCCTGTATTTTAAATGTTCAGTCACGTGACCTTAAGGGGACGATGTTGTCTAATTAATTACATGACAAGCTCACTCTTTCAAGAAAGTAAATAAAACCACGATCTGCAACCTGGCTAAAAGCATAAATCCTGCTCTTGTTTTGTTCACATGACAGCTGTTTTATGGTGGCCGTATCACTGGCCTGCTGCACAACATGGGGCCTTGGAACCTGATCAGTCCCACGTGCACACTTACACGTACGTTAAAACGTCAGTTGTAGCAACGTGCAGTATTGTGCGCGGATGTTCAAACAAGTAATAGCCGTTTTGGGACTCTGGGTGAACTAACAAGTTTTCACGGTAACCTGTCATTACCTCTCACGAAATGTCAACTTTGATCTGATCCCACGTCGTGCTGACCACAGTCACAAGGTTTGACAATTTCACGGTTTATTTCTCTAAGGTTTTTACGCTTACACTCCACGCTCTTCCAATTAGACTGTGATGAAAACTTGGATGGAAAAGAAAGTATATCCATTCTCTTTTCTCTTTTTTTTTTTAAATATTTGAATCCGTACCAAACGTAAAAACTTAGATTCGCCCATATTCTAAGTACTTTCAGGCGACAAATTAAATTTGAAACAATCGATGGATATAGCCTAATGAAAAGTTAAAAGATATTGCTATAAAAAGAAGAACATGCTGGTTATTATCATTTTTTTTCTTCTTTTCCCTGGAAGTTTTCAAAAGCCGTCTTTCTCAGGGCCCTTAAAGCTTGGGATTGCTTGGGAAAGAGTAAACCATTTACCACACGACAACGTTTTAGATATCCAAACCCAAAGGATATGCAGACATGAAATTAAATCTGGGTAAAAATTTGGAAGCTGTGTTTGGTAGGGTAGAAAACATTGTGGGAAAAGGATAGAATGATGGTTACCAGCATTTTCTCCGTTTCTTACAACGTTTTCAAAAGCCGTCTTTCTCAAGGAGGTTTAAAAGTCGGCATTGTGTGGTAAAGGGTTAAGTTGCGTATTCTTTCAGAATTCTATTCCTAACTGTGTTTCTATATTGTAATCGTTATGACCTCTGACTGTACAGTCTAGTTTTGTAACAACCGAAATCTATGAAATACCGCACGAGTTAAAAAAAACAAAGCCAAAAAATTTGTAGGAAAGGATATCTCGCTTTGTATGTGAAAAAAAGAAACAATTTCTTCAGTAAAAAAAAAATTTTTTTTTTTCCAGCAATGTTTGTCAAAATCTGTTACCTGCAGAATTATAAAACATACTTTATTTGTTTTAAGCAATTTTAAATGACAGCAGAGGCTTTTTAAAATCAACTATAATTATAATGTCTAAGCAGATAGAGATATTTTTAGTTGAAGATTATGATCGAACATTGGACGGTGAAGATTCAAGATCAAACTGCATGTTCTATGCAGTCTGATCTTAATCTACGTTGCTCGAAAAAAAAGAGCGTTTTGCGTCGGCAGTAATAGAGATATTTAAAGACACTTTGGGTCGGAAAACGTCACAGCTGTCGACTGTATGCAGGCTACATTATCTCTCGTTCAGCGAATCGACTGACACAAATATTTCTTAGTAACAGACTGTCGCCCACGCTTTCTGACTAAGACACAAAAATATTTCATAGACTTTTCACAAGTTAATCTTCTACTATCCATGCAAAGTTTCAAACTACAGCATTAATTGTTTGAGCCTTGCTTTGTGAAAATGGGGCTTAATGCATCTGCGAAAAGTATCAGCCCAGGTCAGCCTGTGCAGTCCGCGCAAGCTGACCTGGGCCGAAACTTTTCGCTATTGGTCAATTTCCTGTACGTCTAAGGAACAGTCTATCTAATGATTAAGTCGGTTGTTAAAAAAAAAAAGCCACTGTGGATACAAAAGTATGTGATGGCTTCCTCGGTATTATGCACCAAGGAGATGCATTAAGCCCCCTTTTGCCAGAGCATGGCTTAATATTCTATCGTGACTATGTCGTAAAGAGCCTACGGCTACTTCAGTTGCCTTTGCGGACAGTGTGCTTCAAGATCAAACTATACAGACAGGGCAGGGTAATTAAGAAATAATCTTCTGTCTATCGTGGTTCAATAAACCACGGTTGTGAGTTATGAGGCACAATAAATAATCCACGAGGGCGATAGTGGTTTATTCATTGCGCCTCATAACTCACAACCATGGTTTATTGAACGATACACCACGATAGAAAGAGGATTATTTCGATTCTAACTTGAAAAACTCTTGATAAAAGAAAAACAAGTTCTTACTTAGTATACAGAGGCGGATTCGGATTAATTCTTACTTTACATAAAGTATGGAATGACGTCGACTTTACCACGCTACCTGTGCACTGTGGTTATAGAGCCGAATTAAAGTGTCATGTTAGAATCTTGAATTTACCATGCCCTCTGTGTTTGAATATTCTGGCAAATGAAGGACTGAAAATGTCAATCTTTTGGTTTTAACTCAACTAGCCAAAGGCCAGCAAGCTTATGTCATGACTCTGTTCCCGTTTTGTCTAACCAGACTTGGCGTGTAGCTTCATCTAATAGACCTCTACAGAAGTTATCAAATTATAGCCCTGTGGCCAAAACTGTCCCTGCCACGGGGTCACAAGTTCTACCTAGGCTTATACGATGAAAAAAAATCGTCTTGTTCCTAAACATGTAGGTTAGAGCTACCAAATTTTGCATGTAGCTTTATCTGGTGTGGCTTTATCAAGATAGTCGATATTATGGCTCTGGAGCCGAAACTGACACCTCCCCAGGAGGGGGGGGGGTCACAAGTTTAACACGGGTAGTGAACAGTAAAATGTTCCCCCAAAAAAAATGTTCCTAACACGAATGTCCAGGGCAACCAAAGTTTGAATGTAGCTTCATGTAGTTGGCCTAAAGCAAAATTGTTCAAATCCTAGCCCTTGGGCCACCAGTTTAGCATGGGCTTAAATAGTGAAAACTTTAAAAATCTTCTAGTTGCTAATGGTGAGAGCTAGAGCAGTAATATCCTTTATGTGTTATCATCTGGTATGCCACGACCAAGATTATTAAAAAAAATATAGCCCTGGGGTCAAAAATTGGCCCACCCGGGGGCGGAGGGAGCGGGTTCACAAATTTAACGTATGCATATTATAGTGAAAACTTCAAGTCTTCTTGTTCCTAACAAGCATAAATCCTACTGCTACAAAATTTAGCAAATAGCTTCATCTGGTGGATCACTACCAAGGTTGTTCAAAAACTAGCCCTTTGGGTCAAAAAGGGTCGTGTCCTTGGGAAACACTGTTACGGGGGCCTTATGTTGTGGAACTATATATATCTTCTTGTTTATGACTACTTAGCTTAGATCTGTATAATTTGGTATGTAGCTCCATGTAGCGGACCTCTACCAAGGTTCAACTTACTACAGCCCTCAGATCGAAATTGTCTCCACCCTGTGTGTGTGTGTGGGGGGGGGGGGGGAAGGGGGGGTCACAACTTTAAAACTGTTTAGAGAAAACTCGGAAAATCTTCTTTTTCCAAACAGTTTGGCCTAGAACGTTATGCTTAGTGTATAGCATGATATCCGAGACCTTTACAAGCCTTTCAAATTATCGCCATTGGGTCAAAGTCTGGTCCCACCGGAGGAGGTTGTGTGTCACAAATTGTTCTCTTGTCAGCGATTACATGCCATTTTTACCTTTTAGTGGGAATTCTTCTTGTAGAAATACTCTTTGTGAGATGCCTATTAATACCATTGGTACGAATGATGCTGTATTAGAACTGCCCGTGTTCAATCAAATCATCTTGGTTGCATGTTAAAAAGGCATGACTCTGCAATACAAATTTCTGACAGATTGATGGCAGTCGATGCCAATTACGTGTATTAGACAGTGGAGCGATACAGGGCCATCATGGCCCTCTTGTTTATTTTGCATCCATGAAAAATTGATCTTATTTTGTAAATTCAAAGTAAGTTTTGCATTCATATAATACAAAATTACAAAATTAAGGCACATTGGGGGGCGGGGGAAGCTCCGCCTCTCCTCCACCCATCTGTTTTTGAGGAATCGGAACTGTTGATCTAGATAAATGTTATAAATTAACTAACAAAAGTTTAAATTAACTAACAAAAGAAACATTAGGCAATTAAATAGCTATATTTTTTCATTAAAAATATGGAAGAGATCTTACATAAAAATACCTTTTTTTTTTCAAGATATATTTGTGTAACAATAAAAGTTTCAAACTGTTTTCATTCCCCAATCACCTTTTTGAACAGATTTACCGCAGATATCTTGAAAACCATCCTAGTAAAATATGTTAGCGGCGCTCTTTGAAAAAGGGGCAGAGTCTAAAACATCTTCGAAATGCATAACATAAAGCAAGTCGTCGCATAAAAAAGTGCATCTAAGTCATGCTCTAGCAAAAGGGGGCTTAATGCATCTCCGTGATGCATTGCACCATGCAAGTAATCACGTAATTCTGGATCCATAAAATCCATTTTGTCGAAGAATCGTCTGGATCTGGAGGTAGAATGGTCCTTTGACACACAGAAAATTTACCAAAAGCAAAAAGTTTCGGCCCAGGTCAGCCTGCGCGGACTGCGCAGGCTGACCTGGGTCGATACTTTTTGCAAATGCATTAAGCCTCTTTTTCACAGTGTATGGCTCATCTATTTTGTCTAAAAAGCTGCTCAGTCATGAAGTTGAATGGTCCTTCGACGTGCTGAAAATTTATCAATATCAAAAAGTATCGACCCATGCTAGCCTGCACGGACTGCGGTCGATACTTTTTGCAGATGCATTGACCTTCCTATTTACAAAGCATGGCTCGTATATATCCATCATGCATTGCGGTTTATTACGCGACCAATTTCTCTGTTTACTACTGTTATCAGATAGTGGTCTATTGCAAAACGAGTAAATTCGTTTGTAGCAGGCAACTCGTTAACAGCCGTTAAAATCTTGACGGGTGAATTTTGTTTATTTGATTATACGCTTGACAACTTAGTATAACTCTAACTCGATAAACCTTTCATTAATTCTTTATATTACTGTTTGTTTGGGGAATACATGTGAAAAAACACGAATCGTGTCGAGATAATATAAATGTTATCGAGTTGGGTTTATAAATTATCTCGACACGGTACGTGATTTTAAACCTGTTATCCCAAACATAAACAATAATATAAACTGATACTGAAAGGTTTATCTAGTGAGAGCTATAATTCGAACGTATATCATTATTCAAACTGTGTATAGATGAACATGAAATTTTAATTTTCTTCCTTCCTCACCCTCTCTAAATATGAATTTGACACTAAAAAATACAATAGATTGATTTTGTTCGACATTTGCGCAATTTCGTGTGCGTCGATTTTTGAACGCCATGGCAAGCGCACCACACCTTTTGCCCTCAAGGAAATCGTCCCATAAAAATTCTTGGAAGCATTTTCTTGCACATTCATACGCCCATTTTGAGCGCCATTATGATGCTAGGAATTGTGGGTAATGTCAGGAATGTGCCACAATTATTACTGTAAATGATTCAAATTAACGGAAAGGAATAAACACGGCTTACGATACTAAAATAAGATAAAACGTGACGTTTATCATTCGTCTTGTTTGCTATAGTAAGATAGTTAATTTGACTACTACTGATAGTCTACTCATTGTGTAAAAGACACGCAAGAAAAAGAAACGTCTTCGTCTACGTTATTATCAAAGGTTTTCTTTATGTCATATTACTAACCTTGTTTTCAGAGTAATGTAGATAACTACGAATTTTTCATCTTAGCCATATTTGAGAAAAAGCAAACGATGCCGCCATTGGTCAAAGCTCTGTAATCATATGCTTTGTTTCTAAAAGGTTGCTGACCTAGTTTTATCTGTTAATTCGACTGTCAAAATTGATGATACTTATGAAAGTGCGGGGTTTTTTTTATCTTTAAATCTGAGGTAAAGTCGTCATATAGTGTTTGGCTTCTTTTGGAGCTATTTTGCATCCAATACATACACACCTGTCATAGGAATAATTTATCACTCCAATATACGACGCACGTGTACATGTCGGCCTATGTTCAAGCATTATTATGAACATTTATTATTTCGATACAGTAGTGTAAAAATATGAATCTGACATTAGATGGCTTTTGAGGATAAATTTGATTCAACTCGCCATGAAAAAAAAAATCTTCGCCAAAGGCTCGCTTAATATCTGTTTTTCTTGACTCGTAATAAAAACCTCAAATGCCAACTTACGTCAGATGTTATATATAGTATAAGTCATGCTCTTTTGTTAGGGGTTTAATGTATATGCAAGAAGTATCGTCCATGTCAGCCTGCGCAGTCCTCGCAGGCTGATATGAGTCGAGACTGTTCGCTAGTGGTCATTTTTCTGCATGTCAAACGTGGAAAGGTTTCGACCCGCGGGTCAGCCTGTGCGGGCTGTGTAGGCTGGCATAGGTCGATATATTTTGCAGATACATTAAATCCCCTTGGTTCATATATATGTGAGTTGATGTATGTGGCAATGTTTCTAACAGTATCCTAGTCTGTTTTGAAATTTGTTTACAAACTTCTCATTTTTTATGGTTTTGTTCAGAGGTAATTCGACGATAGCACAAAGAAAATAATATACCTGTTTACTAGTTTTAAATATTGTTTATTATTTAAATTTCCAAGTATTTAACATTTTTTCATCGTTATATCGTTTGGTGCATACATGTAAATCCGTTTTCAACAATATTGTAGACATTTAACGATGACTAAATAGATATACGTTCATGCTCCCTGGATCATATTATAGTCACATGGAAAGCGGAAATGTCACATTTACCCAAGGACATTTCCGTCGAGGCACGCCACAGGGAGGATCGAGCTTTGTGGAACATACGTATATACTCCTCTGTCATTACATGTATCTATAAGTCATGATGGGCATCAAGTTTTCCAAGCAACAATGCTAACGTGTAATACTCTGAAAAAGAAATATATAAAAAAAAAACTACTCTGTGGGGTTAACTTACTGAGTTTTGGTGATAAGAGTAAAGCTGGTAAATTATTTGAGATCGGAAGAGAGCAGGCCAAGATCAGACTGCACGTCTGTGCAATCTGATCTTGAGCAGATGGCATGTTTTATCTGATCTTGATTATACACTCTCTCGTCGAAGTTGAATATTTAAGGATAAGGGTTTACGTCCAGGAAAAAAGTTTTAATTACTACCATAGTGTTACTTTATTGTCGTTTTACAAGATGTTATCTATGTACTACCGGTTAGTAATAACACAATGCAATTCGTTTGGCGTGACCGGAACTTATTACTATAGATAGATTGAGAACTTGTCAAAGTTAGCAAACGTGACACCAATAACAACCAATTAGTAGACATAATTCGATGGATCGATGGACTTTCAGTATTTTTTCTATCAGTCAGTTGATAACCAAAAGATCCTTGTGACAGTTTATTGTCACGTTGACTGCCATATCTTTAAATTGTTTTTAATATCGTTGCTATTATCAGCATCACATACCTTATTTATCTTAGGATTTCAAATGAACTCTGTATACTGCGCATGATTAAGTTTTTTAAAACAAGATCCTGAATTGCTTATTTTCGCTGTTTTACTTGAGTCATCTACCCTGGGGATAAATTAGCGAGATGATTATCCTGTGGACTGGCATATTAACCTGTTACCATACGATCCCGAATTTGAAAGAGCTTGGCTTGAGGAAGAAGGCTTTTTTTAACACATAATGGGAAAAATCTAGTATACAGCACTTTCTGCTTTTCCAACAGTGTTTTTTTTTTTTTTTTTTTAATTCCTTCGAAGACAAATTCCACCATTTGAGCCACATTATTTTTAATATATTTAAGCCAAAAGCTTTGAATTCGGACAAGTCCAAAAAATTTTTTGTTTAATGAATAATTAAATAAAAACCACGTTTAACATTCCAACAACATATCTAGTAGTTACACGAATTTCTAGGCAGGAGCTGATAAATTAAGGACAGTGTAGACCATGTGTTCTGTGCAGTCTTAGCTTTGATATACAGACTGTTGATCATCAGATAATACCAAAATTGTGCTAAAGGTCTAATTATCGTTATAATATCCGGTACACACCACAATAAGCGACGGTCATGGCCGTTTCCAGATAAAGCGTAGATGTTATCTCGTCGTAATTATCAGCCGATGACCGTTTTATGTGCGTGCATTGGCCATTCTTGGTAAAAGACCTTTTACTGTGTACTGTAAGAATAGTGTTTTGCTGTTATAAAAATGATTCTTTAAACACTCTCTTGTTCAGAATCTTTTGTGCAGAACTTTGAATACTGCAGTGGATTTTTTAGAATTACAGTATCAACTTCAGGTGTCACACCAATAGCTTTTTGCTACATTTGAAATAGAGAGAAAAGCAACATCATTGACCCTCTGTGTTACTTTTATTGGCGAAGACAAAATCTTGTTTGTTTCTACCAAATATACGTCGGACGGGCCTTTAACAGAAGTAAAACTGGCATTTCAACTGATTTTTTTTTTTTTTTAACACAACAACTTGTGAAATTACAGTATGTGGTCAGAAAACAGTCCTCCAAGAAATTACAAACTGGCACTCCGTTTCCCCAGAAATCATCAAGTTAATACCAGAAAAATAGTTTTACCTGTCCATTCATTTCATCCTATAAAACAGTGCAGCAGAAGTGCTTGCTGTCGAATTACGACCCGGAAGCAGTCCGCAGTCGAACAACACCTGAACAATTATTGTTGTTGTTGTAAATTATTTCTCTTAGCGCTGTAATCAGCGGTCGCTTAACGTTTTCAGTGCCAAGGACTAGAGGAGCTTTTTACACAACATCGATTAAGATCAGCTGCACAAAACATGTCTTGAGTTCCCGAGTCCACACCATCCCCTTTTTTCAGTCAAGTCTTTTAGACGAAAGTTCCCTTTTTTTTGCATTTTCGGCTGTCGAAAAACCAAATTCGTCTATTTTGCGCCGAAAAAGTTTTATCAGTCTTACCGTGGGAAATTACTCTGCACAGTGTTGGATTAACTGTGTACCAACCAATTCCGTGTTCAAAGAGCATGAAGAAGGCATTTAAAATTATTGTGGAAAATGGAAAAAATGCTGGTAATCAGCATTTTCTCCTTTTTTTCCCAAAATGTTGCTACCCTTTTTAAAAGCAAATTTCGTCGTTTGAGTCAAAAGTCATTTGTCGTTTGTAAATACCTTCAATTTGGTCGAATCTAAAATTTTCATCCATGAAATAATTGCGATTAAACAATCAATGGAAGTAACCATTGTGATCAGTGCCCATGCAGATCTACTGGATTTAAATGGGAACATCAAAGAAATAAAACAATTTATTGAGCATCAAAGACTCTAGGCCGAGACTAGGCTACACGTATATGTTGGCTGATCTAAGGGTAAGCTAATAGTAAAACATGCTGTCTGGTCTTGGTCTACCCCATTCTAAAGTAATTGTGGTACAGGTCGCAAAACGCGGAATATGGAGCAATAAAACCCATGCTTTGATTTAATTCAGACATAATAAAGATGATGAAAATTCGACAATTCAAAGGGATTTTCAATAGACAGCTCTTGTAATGCCAACGAAAATTTCGCTTTGATTTGTATATTAGCCATGCTCTGCGAAAAGGGGGCCCAATGCATCGGCAAAAAATACCAACCCAGGCCAGCCTGCACAGTTCTCGCAGGCTGACCGGGGCCAAAATTTTTTGCTGTGGGTCAATTTTCTGTCAAAGGACCAGTCTAATTCATGATTTAGCTGGTTGTTAGACAAAATGAATTGAAGTATCCATAACGATATGATGTTTTGCTTGGTACAATCCATCACAGCGATGCGTTAAACACCCTTTTGCCAGAGCGAGGATCACATGTATTGGATTGGTGGAGTAATAAATTCCCAGTAGAATGTTGGATTTTATTGCTATTCTCTCCGCTGTGATCTTTTAACCCTTAGTAGCACGTTGGATTTGTAATCAATGAAGCCTGTTTTGACCCCAGCCGGCGGTTCTGGTCACGTGGGAATGCCCTTTGGCAAGGCACTGCAGAGCTCCCTCTTTAGTCCTGCTGAAACCCTTGAAAAAACATAAAGATATGGATAAGCTATCCAAAATAACATTGATGAAACTAGGTTTATTTCTATATTTAAAACAATACTTTTAGATTGCTTCAAACAGACATGGTCATCGGATATAAAAACCAATCAGGTTCTCAAGTCTCTTTATCCGTATATCAAGCCAAATTGGGGACTAGAAAATTATATTAGAATTTTGAACACTAAACAAAACAGGAGTGCGCTTACAAAAATTCGAATTTCCTCTCACAATTTACGTATTGAATCAGGCAGATATGGTAGACAAAGAACTGAAAGGTCTGATAGAGTTTGTACAGTATGTAATTCTGCAGAGATTGAAGATGAGTACCATTTTATTCTAATTTGTTCAGCATATAGTGACCTTCGTAAAAACTACATAAGGAAATATTTCCGTGTCCGACCGAATATGTTTAAGTTGTTACAGCTGCTTAATTCAAGTAATGTAAGAATCTTATTAAACCTTTCCCGTTTTATTACCTGTGCAACAAAACAGAGAATGTCATTGTTGAATACAAATGTGTAATAACTGATATAATGTTGAAAACGGCGTTAAACATCAAACAATCAATCAATCATTTACCGTTTATATATTAAGCCTTGGCCTGCCAAATAAGTGAAATCAAAGTGTCAAGCCGATAGTAATAATTACACTGTTGCTTTTTTTCAAAGGTATTCTAATGGGGATACATCTTACCTGGGAATGTGGATCCAAGATCAGACTGCACATTTTGTGCTGTCTGGTCTTGATCTACAGTGTCCCTAAGGTCCTGAAGTCGCGCATAGCAGCCCAGGGGTTAAGTATTATTTGTAAGTTTCAGTATCTCTAAACTAACAACGGATCGCTGCAAGCTGTCTAATATTATGCATTGTATTCGTCCCAACCCACAATGTTTTAAATTACGAACCATTTTAAGTTGTGTTTCATTGCAAAACCTTTAAAAATTGAGAAATTTAACTAGCGCCTGTAAGCTAGCAACAGAATGTTGTAAGTCGTTGTATGTTATGCATTGTATTTGTCTTGCTCAACACTATTTTCGAGCAATTTTATGTCTCGTTCTCCATCCTATCTTTTTTCTATTCTATTATTTCAGATGCTTTCTAATGTAAAGTTCAAAATTGACAAATTATAGTGTCCGTTTCACGCCCAGCGACCACGCCCAGCGACCACCCCCTCAAGGTGTGATGTTCACGTACTATACTAGTTGGTGGTACTCATTAAGTATTGTACATGTACTGTCTCCTTGTTTCCTCATTATTTTTGAAAAACGGTAGAAACTGGCTTTTGTTCTACTCTATGAGGTTGTTATTGTACACGTCACATGACCACAGGTATGGTAAAATCATTTACTGTATTACAAGATACATGTATATGTATACGTAATAAAGTATGTCATAAAGATATGGATAAGCTATCGCCATGACGTTACTGAAAAACTGTTAAAAGTAAAATGAAACAACGTACAGTTTTAATCCCAAGGGCGCAAGCTCAACTTAAGTTGCTTTTGCAGACAGTGTAGATCAAGATCAGACGGCACAGAACATGCAGTCTTATCTTGAATCTGCACTGTCCGCTCTTTTGTTATATATTTTAGCCAAAACAGCCTTAGAATAGTGATATTTCAGCTGTTTTATCTTATTGAAAAGGTCTACTTTATTATTGGTCAATACAGTAGCTGCCTTTGCGGCCAGTGTGGATTAAGATCAGACTGCACAAAACGCAATCTAATATTTCATCAAGACTGTCCGCTTTGCTAAAATACTACAGAGAAAAAGCAGCTACGAAATTGCCATTATTGAGTTGATTCGGGGTCACTTCGTGCTTTAATGGTTGAATTCTCCAGGGGTTTTAACAATAATCGGAAGTGCAACAGCCCGATTTTTTTTTTTTGGATTAATGCCACGTTTAACATCATGCTCTCTTACACTCTTTCTCTTACAGTATTATAATATGGCCCGCAACATGCGAAATGAGACCTTCGGACATTTGCGTAAAGTGTCATCCTGGATTAGCCTGCGCAGTCCGCGCAGGCTAAGCCGAGACGGCACTTTACGACCACATAAGATCTTTTTGATACAGTAGACTTTCGTGAAAGAGGAAATCGCACCAAAACGGGAAGTGTCGTCTCGGATTAGTCATAGACTGCACAGGCAGATCTGGGACGACACACTTTTACGCATATGTCCGAAGGTCCATTTTTCGTATGTTGCACACCAATTATACCTATTTAAACATTATTTTTGGCTATATCACGGCGACAGCATTCTTATTCACGGGAGTCATGCGAGTTTCACGAGTAGTGGGCTAGGACTTTGAACTGTCTTGCCCAGGCGTACATCCACGACATATCCAGCGACTCGAAAAAGGATCAAGCCCGGGTCCTCTGGGTTACGAGCCGAGTTCCTTCACCACTGCATCCCCCCAGGTCACGTGATTTAGTATCTTATGGCAGAAATCTACTACAGAAGATTATGGGAACGTTCCACTGAATTACGAATAAACAATTCGAACCGTGGTTTATTATATGAATATAATAAACCACGATTCGAATGGTTTATCCGTAATTTAAGACTGCGTCTAGATGTCACAAAGGACACCCCTTTCTCCATACTGTTTTTGAAAATCTGCTGCAAGATGGGGGGAAAAAGGTCATCTGTGGTATTGTGCTGATATATGTAAACAAACTACATGTACAGTGAAAAGCTGATGAATCGAAATGCTCGAAATATTAACTAGTTTAACCCTTTCCCAGACAAGCCCTGGTTTTCACGTGTCTGCAGTACAAGTCTTTTGAAAACACTGTGGGAAAAGGAGAAATTGCTCGTAACGAGCAATTTCTCCTTTTCCCCCAGTGTTTTCTACCCTTTTTGAGACCTTTCTGCCATTTTCATCAAATTTGGAATTGTCGTCTGCAAACTCTTTCAATTTGGACCAGTCCAAAATTTGTCGTTTGGGAAAGGGTTAACCCTTTACCACACAATCCCGAGTTTAAACGACCCAGAAGTAGAAAGCTTTTGAAAACATTGTGGGAAAAGGAGAAAATGCTGGAAACCAGCATTTTCTCCTTTTTCCACAGTGTTTTCTATCTTAACAAAGACAAAAAATGATCATTTGAGCTACATTTATTTGTCGTCTGCAAATGCTTTCAATTTTTTTTTGAGTCCAAAATTTTGTCGTTTGCCAAAGAGTTACTGTGAAATTGAAGACATAGAGTATATATATTTTTTCCCGGTGAAATATCGAAATTTATTTCATCGAATGAACATCAACACAGCACAGCCACTAGTGAAAATATTACCGTATTATGTTCAAGAGATGAAATAAATCTCAATCTTTCACTGAAAAAAAAACACATATTCTATTTATTTCATGCTTCTAACCCCCTTTTTTGTTGGGACTTGCGAAGTACGGGGGAGCTCTCGGTATTTCCGTACCAGTGATTTTATCAATCGGTAAATTCACTGATAGAAACGATGAAATTATTAGACATTAATCCACCATTATTTCCCGATAAACGAAAGAAAATCATGAAATAAATTTATCACTTTGTTTTCATTTGCCCTGTACATACTTCAAAGCATCTTGAAAAAAAAAATGTTTTTTTTTTTACCGTGAATGTTTAAACTTTATCAATTATTTCAAATCAAGTACAGTGTATATGAATGTGTTGCAGATATTTTTTATACGAGCCATGCCATGCTTTGGCAAAAGGGTGTTTAATGCATCCCTGTAATACATTATACCAAGCAAGTCATCAAATAATTATGGATCCATAAAAACCATTCTGAATCTCAACTGCCTGAATTCTGAGGTAGAATTGATCCCTGGATATGCAGAAAATTTACCAAAAGCAAAAAGTTTCGACCCAGGTCAGCCTGCGCGAACTGCGCAGGCTGACATGGGCCGATACTTTTTGCAGATGCATTAAACCCCTTCTCACAGAGCATGTATATCAAAGAAGCGTTTTTTTATTGATAAAAATGTTCAAATTAACGTCATAGTTGGTACATAGATGTTATGGATTCAAGATAAACAATTTGATTGAATAAATTCTTTGTGTATTGGATATTTAACTACATTATCTGTTTTTGCTTGAAGTTAGAACTGTCCTGAAACCAGCATTTAAATAGGTTTTTCTTGTATTTATATATTCGCATCTGCATGACGAAACGTTGCGGGACGAATTATTGTGACATTAGCTTGCCATTTTGTATTGTATGGCGTTAAAGGCCCAGTAACAGCCATGGTAGTGATGAAATGCATTCAGATTTAAATCATACCATTTATAAAGTACTTTTATAAGTAAGTTATTTTGAATAAGATAATCTGTTATTGCAAGGTAGGAACAAAGAGTTAGTCGCTGGCAGAAAAATCAATTTTAAAACTAGGTCAAAAATTCCCAGTTAGCACTACCTTTTGTTGACTTTTTACCTGGTTTTGAAATTCATTTTTCACAACAATTTCCATACTTTTAAATGACATGAAATAACTTAAGCTGCATTTCAACACCCCATTGTTTATTTTTGGCCGCTATTGTGACTTTAAGACAGACGATGTGTGTAAAGTGAGTCCGATTATAATACTGCGTTCTTTTCTGTTCTATGATGTGCACTCTAACCGGATTTTTTTTCTTATAAGAAATAGAGCATTTGTACTCACAGCCCGTTTTATATATTCTTTATGTAAATAATGTTATTCGACTTTTCGACAAGATTTATGCAGTCCGCTTTAAAGTTTCCTCTATAAATAACGTTTGGTTTTTTTTTTACCATGACCCAATAAAGAGAAGAAAACGGCTTTTGAATACCTTGCAGGAAAATGAGCAATTGCTACTTACCAGCGTTTTCTCTTTTTCTTTTTTACCCACGATTTTTTTACCCTCTCCGAGATAAAAATCCCTCATTTCAGCCTCATTTCGTCTGCAAATGCCTTAAATTTGGACAAGTCAAACGTTTTGCTGTCTGGTCGATTCCAGACAGAAAGGTGAATCGAAAAACTGCCTATGCAGGAACAAGTAGCTTATACCTTAAATCCCTGAAACCCACATTAGCTGTTTCTGCAGCCAGTGAAGATCTTAGATCAGACTACAAAGAACGTACAGTCTGATCTAAGATCAACACTGTCTGACTTAAGTTGCTTTTGCAGACAGTATAGATCAAGATCAGACTGCACAGAACGTGCAGTCTGATCTAAGATCTACACTATTTGCTACTATGTTACATATTCTAATGAAAACAACCTGCCGGCTCGGGTAGTTCAGTGGTTAGCACATCTGACTTGTGACCTGGTGGTTGCGAGTTTGATACCAGGATGAGATAAACTTTCTTTCCGGTGATTTTTCGCCCACCTCTGATGCATGTGAGGAAAGTAGTCAGTGGCTTTAAAAAGAGAGTTGTGGCAGTACTGGTGTGAGAAAACCAGGAAACATATTGGTGCGTCATTGACTGCCATGATATGACCTAAGCCCTAAAAATGGCATTAAACTCTAATACAAACCAATACAAACGAAAAACAACCTTGAAACAGCAACATTTCTGGCTATTTTTCCTATTAAAAAGGTCCACGTCATTAATTCAGAGCTTTAAGGCTTAACTCTGCTAGCGCCAAAAATGTAAGTCGACCTCTTTCGAATGCTGGAAATATAAACCACTGAAATTCGGACAGATTCTTGCCTCACTGAGCTTGACCACACAAGCGGACGGCATAGATCCAAGATCAGACTGCACGTTCTGTGCAGTCTGATCTTGATCTATGCAGTCCGCAAAAGGTGGTGGCACCAAAAGATTTAGTAATTCGTAAAGCACAGCCAAGTTTAGTCAATAAAAAGTCAATGACTGAACATCCCACATGTACTTAAATAGTTCTTGGAAAGAGGTCTATTATGCGATATGATTATAAATACCATATTTTCTGAGAAAAAAACGAATACAAACAACACATTAACCTTATAGTAAAGTATCAATAAAACCAGTAAAAAGGTATAAATAGCACTGTTGTACAAAGAAAATAGATTTAATATTTTAACTCTTGAGTAGGCCAACACGACCTATTTTCACCATCCTCCCAACCCAAGCCAACAAAACAAAGCGTTTAAAACCATTAAACCATTTATCAAACAATACCGTGTTTGAAATAACGACCCTAAGGAAAATTCCTCAGAAAACATGGGAGGGAGAGAGAAAATGCCGGTAAGTTCACAGCATTTCTCCTTTTTGCACCATGTTTTCTACTATTTTACAGGAGCAAATCTGACTTGTGCATCTGCAACCGAATCAATATCTGATTCTTCTAAAATGTAGTTGTCCTGCGAAAAAAAAAAGAATCAAATATTGTGGGTAACAAGACCTTATTGCTTGAACATTTTGCTTGTAACAAACGAACGCTCTTATTCCTACAATGTTTTCCAGGCCATTTATTGAAAAAAGGGCAGTGTCCTGTCCTTCAATTTTGTTTTCTGCACTGGTTGGATGTCTGAAAATAACCATGTATTGTAATGGGTTAAAAACCCTTTACCGCACAATGACGCCTTTTGACGCCCCTGGGAAAGAAGCCTTTTGAAAACATTGTGGGAAAAGGAGAAAATGCTGGTAACCAGCATTTTCTCCTTTTCCCACAATGTTTTCTACCCTATCAAAGGAAAATTGCACCATTTGAGCCACATTGAAATTAACGTCTGCAAATGCTTTCAATTTGGACAAGGCTAAAATTTTGTCGTCTGGTAAAGGGTTAAAACAGTATCTCCAATGGACTGATAATCTGTGAGTTTTGAAAACGTGGTTTTATCAAAAACTGGATTTAAAAGAAAATTATAAAACACTGTGACAAACGTAGAAATTTCTTTAGTTTATCTTTCACGTTCTGTATATTTAACCCTTATCCTGCTAAATAAATGAAATAAGATTTTCGAGCCGATAGTAAAACCCGAATAATGTTATTTCAAACTAATTTTTGAGAAAAATATCTATTTATCGGACATTGTAGATCCAAAATCAGGCTGATCTTGATCTACTCTGTACGCAAAATGTCACTATGTCGCACTTGGCAGTTTAAGTTAACCGTTGGAGAAGGTTCTGTGGCAGCTCAGCCTGGGGAGATGAATGAACTAAAAGAATCAGATTTAGGTCAGATACAAAGGTAAACCCTTTGCCAAACAAATCCCGTGTTTTAACATCCTCTAGAAAGAAGACTTTTGAAAACATTGTGGAAAAAGGGAGAAAATTCTGGTGTCCAGCATTTTCTCCTTTTCCCACAATATTTTCTACATTAAAAGACAAATCTAATTGTTTACACCACCTTTGATTTGTCGTCTGCAAATGCTTTCAACTTCGACAAGTCTAAAATTTTGTCGTCTGCCGTATTCGGACATGGCAGAAATGTTATGAAGGCTCTCATTTGCATGTAAAAGCACAATATTGCATTATTATGATCTCATTGGCTTGTACGCAAATGTCGTCCATACATACAAAAGGTAAACAAAGCCATCTACATAGGTCTACATGCACCAGATTTAAACGACCTTGGGCCCTATTCTCAAATTAAAAATGGCATTTCCAAGTCTCACTATTAGTTGTCTAAATTTAGAAGGAACGCAATTGTTGATTGGCTAAACCAAATGGTTTAGAAAATCAGAAATTGTGTTACTTTTTAAGTTCGGAATATAGTGCGTTGTCGGTGAATGCGGTCTGCAAGTCATACACGTGCCTGATACAGGCCCTTTTTGCGAATAAATGCCAGTATGACTTACGAAGAACTATGGTACCATAAACACTGGCCACGTTACAAAATGTAACCCAGGAATTACTACTCGTTGTGCGACATCATATTTCCATCATTTTCAAAAGTACTGGTAATGTTTTGTACACTGCGGGAGACCCTGGTGTCAGGGCAGAGCGTCGGCCTCTTACATTAAAGGTCCGAATCCTCTGATGAGCGGGTTTAACATTTGGAACTACACTCGTCACAACTCGGCCGATTCCGTACCTACATCTAACCTCGTCCATATAAAGGAGGTTTCCATTTTGAACTACCAATCACATGACCTTAAACATGGCGGCGCCCATGTAAATCGCTTAGCAACCACGGTGAAGTTCTTCACATCTATCGATCTGTCGGTGAAAACTCCCAGCGGAATTGATAAGCCACGCCAAAAATTGAATGTACTTGTAACTGTTTGCGGACGCGGAAATATTTTTAGAAAGATATCGATAGACATCGATAGAAAATTGTGACACGTGTTTCCTTTTTCAAGAGGAGTCTTACTATTTTAATAACGGTAAAACTGTGTACTTCCGGCAAAGAAATGTACTGTATAGGCGCATATCAAGCTACGTGATACCGGTTTGCCGGACGTTGGAGCTACTCACATAGGGCGCGAGCGCTGGTTATGGTTTCTGGGAAACAATCTTCGAGGATGATCGATTAATATAAATTATGATGTGTGTTTCACAATCAGTGTTAACCCTTAGGCTGCTAAGCGCGTCTCAATGACCTTTTGTGGACACCGTAGATCAAGATCAGACTGCACAGAACGTGCAGTCTGATCTTTGATAAGGAGATATCTTTCCTCCATACCAAAAATACCTTTGAAATGGGAAAATGGTATATACCCTTGGTTTGAAAGTTTCATTTCTTTATTTGGCAGGATAAGGGTTAAAAAGATAGACTGAAACTAAAGCTGTAAATATTATAAAAGTCTTTTGCATGTACTCAAGCATTCGCGAAGATGCACACGACAGTTTAAAGAAAGTTACTCATTGTTTACAGATTTAATAGGATACTCAATACGCGTTTAAATACACGGCATCGCTTGCACATTATCTGTTTACTTCGGCAATAGTAAAACCAGCCAAATTTCTCTTTGGGAAGAAGTGCATGCACTTTTGTTCGTAAGCTTGTAAAGTTGTTTCTGTGGTTCAAGTGAGACGTAAACAATTTCCGTCGTAGGCCTGAAACGGAGAAAACGATATAAGCACATAGCAATCTATAAAAGGCCCTTTTTCGTGTTGCAGCAGTTATTGTGACATATTTTGTCATGTTGTTTTCAAATGTATGTGGAACAGAATAAAACAGAGCATATCCTGTGTTATACTATATGAAAAAAAAAAATGCAACCTTTTTCCAAATTTTATGCATATAAGCCCTGCTCTGTGAAAAAGGGGTTAAATGCATCTACAGAGAGTATCGACCCACGTCAGCCTGCGCAGTCCGTGCAGGCTGACCTGGGTCGAAACCTTTTGCTATTGGTCACTTTTCTGCATGTCAAAGGTCAAGTCTATCCAATGATTCAGTCGGTTATTAAACAAAAATGGATTTTATGTATCTGTAATTATAATGACCTGTTTAAGGTAAAATGCATCGCGGGGATGCATTAGAACCCCCCCCCCCCCCCTTTTACTGGAGCTCCGCCCATATATGAATTACTGGAAACAAGTATCCATGTATTAAACTTTGATACACGTTGATTTTCCGTGGTTATTCTACAAGAATGTTTTCAATGTTTTCAATGTCCTCTGTAAAAATTTAATTTCAAATGGTTGTGAGCTATATATATATATGAGCCGTAGTCTGTGAAAAGGGGCTTGATGCGTCTGTGATAAGTATCGACCCAGGTCAGCCTGCGCACTCCGCGCAGGCTGACCTGGGCCGAAACTTTTCACTACAGGTCAATTTTCTGTATGTCCCCATGATTAAGTCGGTTGTTTAAAAAAGTGGCTATTATGGACCT
This sequence comes from Tridacna gigas, assembly GCA_945859785.2. Taxonomy (NCBI): domain Eukaryota; kingdom Metazoa; phylum Mollusca; class Bivalvia; order Cardiida; family Cardiidae; genus Tridacna; species Tridacna gigas. The sequence continues at coordinate 39,754,609 of OX244029.2, forward strand.
ATAATTATATGATGGCTTGATTGGTATCATGGATCTCGGAGATACATTAAGCCCCCTTTTGCCAGCGCTCAGCTAATATTATATACATGTATGCATGCAAGTCAACAAATCAAAGGGCCTTAAGTATGAAGATTTTTGGACGTAAACAAGGTTCATTTCTGTTGTGGTGCCATTTTGTTTTTACATGGCAAAGATAAGAAATCATAAATTGATCAGTAACAAGTACCAAAAGATTGCAAATGTCAAGAAAAGTGAAAACAGATTTGTTTCTGATCGCATTTTCTTTGATTGCTAGACGGTAGTAATCGTCTTTGTCTGACAATTAATTCTTTTAACCCTTTCCCAAACAAGCCCTGGTTTTCACGTGTCAGCAGTACAAGTCTTTTGAAAACACTGTGGGGAAAGGAGAAATTGCTCGTAACGAGCAATTTCTCCTTTTCCCACAGTGTTTTCTACCCTTTTTAAGAACTTTCTGCTATTTTCATCAAATTTAAAATTGTCGTCTGCAAACTCTTTCAATTTGGACCAGTCTAAAATTTGTCGTTTGGGAAAGGGTTAACCTTTCTCTTTCATCTCTTACAATAGCAGACGAATTATGCTAAACACTTGTATCTGTAAGATTGTTGTGATCTGTTTGAAGTTGGGGGGGGGGGGGGGGGTTTAATTCCTAAATTAAAAGTAGTGCATGTCGATGTACTGTTCAAACTATTGTTCTTTTTTAATCCTTAGGCTGCTAACCGCGAGTCAAGAATCTTTTGCGAACAGTGTAGATCTAGATCAGACTGCACAGAACGTGCAGTCTGATCTTGGATCTACACTGTCCGATAGGGAGATATTTTTCTCCGAACGATAACTTTGAAATAAAAAAAAATGGGTGTTTACTGTCGACTTGAAAGTTTTAATTCACATATTTAGCAGGTTATAGTTAACCCTTTTAGTAACAATTAAGTGAAAGTCAATTTTAGCCAGTTAAAGGAAAGTAACAAACAATTTGAGGCTTAAGTTTGCACTTGAGTTCAAATTTTATTGAACAAGTCTTGAAAAAATGATTTTGAGCGGGATTGATAAAGAAAAATCTCAAAAGGCAAAGAATTTCAGACTCTTTTTACCACATAACGATATTTTACGAGTTTTAGGCAGAATATTCAAAACCAGACATAGGTATACATTCGCGGTAATTTACATAATTATAATGAAATCCGATTCACTTCTCTGAAAGATGACGTCACATATGACGTCACACAATACCTATCTCAAACGTGTGTAAGGTAAGAAAATTCGTAGGGAATGGATATTGTGCAATAAAATAAGGGAGGTTTGAGATAAATTGCTATTTCAATGTTTTTAATAATAGAATATCTCAAACCACACCGCACATTTAAGATCTGAAATCAGACTGCCCATCCTATACAGTCCGATCTATGGCTACACAGACAGAGACTAGGACTTTGGGGGAGGTGGGGGCGCCATGCGTTTATATGTATCTGTTAGAATCTACTGACACTTGCACTCATGATTATCAGGTTGTCACCAAGGTTTGCAGAAAGTGAGGGATCACTCCCAGGTCTGAGCATACCAATGACACGTAAGAAGCAGTCATACTATAATCTAATGTTATGCAAATGATGGGATTCGCCTATGAAAGGATCAAAACGTTGAGGAAAGAGGAGAAAATGCTGGTCACCAACATTTTCTCCCTTTCCTACAATGATTCATATAAAAGCCTTCTTCCTTGGGGTCGTAATACACGGCTTTGCTTGGTCAAGACTTGGCCCGTTCGAGTAGCTCAGCGGTTAGTGTATCTGACTCCTCACCTGGTGGTTGCGGCTTCGATACCCGGCTGAAGCAAACATCCTTTCCGGCGATTTTTCGCCTCTCACTTCTGATGCACATGAGAAAAGTAGATAGTGACTTGGAAAGTTGTGTTAGTACCGGTGTGAGAAAGCCAGGAAACACACGTGTATTTGCACTGACCTCCGTGATATAACCTAAACTGTTTAAAGGGCGTTTAACTCCAATACATACAAACAAAGTGGTCAAAACTTAGAGGATGAAATAGCGTGGTCGTTACAAAGCAGTCTATTTTACGAGCAAGTGGTTGATTTTAATCGAAAATAGTTGAGGTAAACGTTGATAGAACAGTAGCACTTTATTGAATTGTACTGTGTTGTATTATACTGTATTGAATTGTCCAATAAAATTAACGATAAAATAATAGAAACGAATAGTATAACCTCGAGTGCAACATGCAGAGGCAAAGATAGCTGCAATAAAAGGGGCGTGGCTCTCGATATACAACATGCTCCAGTCAATGAGGCATTTGACTTTGAATTAATTTAAGTGTTTGTTCGGTTTAAAATCTGTTTTTGATCTATAGATCGAGTCTACCGTTATATTAATCAAAAGTCTGATTGAATTGATGTTTAATTGGAAACAGTTACTTCCTAAAGAGGCCCGCTTGAAACATCTTTGGTAGCTAATTGTGAGTTTTCATTTCTGTTAACCCTTTACAAAACCAACCCTGTGGTTTAACGACCTTGAATAAAGAGGCTTTTGAAAACCTCATGGGAAAAGAAGAAAATGCTGGTAAACAACGTAACCAGCATTTTCCTCTTTTCCTTCAATGTTTTCAACTCTCTCAAAGTCTAAAAGAATATCATTTCAACCACATTTAAGCTGTCGTCTGCAAATGCTTTCAATTTGGACCAGTCTAAAATTTTGTCGTTTGATAAAGGGCTGATTTATTACCACATTCAGACGACCTATTTCCTTGACAGTCTGGCAGCGGACTACTTTTGCAAAACCTGATGACAAAATTGAAAGGAAATTGCTGGAAATGAATCATTTCTCACTTTTTTTCCCACAATGTTTTCACTTGTGCTCGTGATAACATCAATTATTGATGTTGATTATATCATAATTATTTTTACAACTGAGTCATGCTCTGTGAAAAGGGGGCTCAATGCATCTGCAAACAGTATCGACCCAGGTCAGCCTGCGCAGTCCGCGCAGGCTGACATGGGCCAAAACTTTTTGCTTTTGGTAAATTTTCTGTATGCTAAAGGACTAGTGTGTCTCATAAATCACCTGGTTGTTATACAAAATGGATCTTACGGTTTCATAACTGTGTGTTGGTGCTTGCTTGGTGTGATGCATCACGGAGACGCAATAAGCCTCGCTTTGCCAGAGCATAGCTCAGCCATATACATGTATTCAAAGCCGTCTGCTGCAACTTTGGTCCACGTGGCAAAGGGTTAACCCCTGCCTTCATTAAGAAGTACTTGTCGCTGAGAACGATCTCTCTTTGTTACAACTGTTTTCTTGTATTCATCCGCGAAACATTTATTATGTTGAGTACCTGCTTTTTTTTTTTACAAGTGTGCATTCAAAATCGTCTGCTGCAAATTCATATGGACCCTGCTCGGTAAAAAGAGACCTTAATGCAATTGCAAAAAATGTCGATCTGTGTCAGCCTGCGCAAACTGCGCAGGCTGACACAGATCGAAACTTTTTAGCTATCGGTCAACTTTCTCTTTGTCCAAGGTATTCAGTTGGTTGTTATACAAAATCGAGTTTTAACGACCCTGGCGACGAGGACCTTTATAAATATCAGTATTTTCCAGTATTTTCTCCTTTTCCTACGGTGCTTTCAGTCCTTTCAAAAACAAACCCATATTTTGGTCATGTTTTACTAGTCGTCTGCAAATGCTTTCAATTTGGATAACTGAACGAGTTAACTCGTTACCAAACGACAAAGTTTTATCCAGAATGAAACATTTGAAGACGAAAAACACTAATGTGATTCCACTAACTGGGTTACTTGTAAAGGTTACCAGCATTTTCTTCTTTTCCTACACATATTTTTTTTTCAAAAGCCCTCTACCTAAGGGTCGATAAAGCCGAGCCCCGGTAGCTGAGTCGGTAGCGTACAGGACTTGAGAACAGGGGATCGTTGGTTCGATCCCCGTCCTCGGCCAATTTCTTTCGAAGAATTGATGATAGCCATTGCGACAGGATTAATTCCTCTCTCATCGCTGACCATTGTTTCGACGATGGTTATGTGGGAAAGCAGCCAGTGGCTTGGAAAGAATATTGTACGTAGTACTGATAAAAGAAACGCCAGGAAAGTATGGATAGGAGCACTGGCCGCCGCGATATAACTGAAATAATGTTAAAAACGGCGTTAAACATTATACCATCAATCAACCAGGGTCGACAAAACCCGGAATTGTTAGTTAATTGAACTTTAAAAAAATATTGGTTACCAACATTTCCCAATTTTCCCATGATGCCATCAATAACCTTCCCTAAGGTCGTTAAACCATGGTATACTTTGGCAAAGGCTAAATGCTTTAAGTACTAGTATAATTGAACCATGCTTTGAGAAAAGGGAGCTTAATGCATTTGCGAAAAGTATCGATTCAAGTCAGCCAGCGCGGTCCGCGCATGGCTGAGCTGGGTCGAAACTTTTCGCTATAGGTCAATTTTCTGTATGTCAAAGGACCAGTCTACCTCATGATTCGGTCGATTGTTGGACAAAACGGATTTTTATAGATCTATAATTATGTAATGATTGGCTTGGTATCATGATTCACGGAGATGCATCAAGCCCCCTTTTGCCAGACTATGGCTCACATATATTATATTGTAAGACTGTGACATTTTCCGTACTGCATTAAACGAATAACATGCGCCATTAACACCGTGGCTTGTAAATTTCCAGAAATGTCGCCTGTCTAGCAGACATGCAAATCAAGCGAGAAAAACAGGGGTCAAGGTTGCAATAGCAATGTTGATTCATAAAGATCCGTCAACTATTTCTTAACCCTATACTGTACGTTTTCTTGCTTGTTCGACCTTGAGAATGAAGGCTTTTTTGAAAACATTGTTGGAAAAAAGGAGAAAATGCTGGTAACCAGCATTTTCTCCTTTTTCCCAACAATGTTTTCTATCGTTTCAAAGATAAATCTAATAATCTGAGTCACTTTTACAGTTGTAATATGCAAAAGCTTTCGATATGGACGAGTCCAAACTTAATCTCTGGTAAGACATGCACTAAATAAACGTTTTCGATCGGCGGTAGTAATCATTTCTCTGCGTAGATGAATGTGCTGGCTTTTGACCTACTTTTTGATACTGATAACAATTGAATACGTAGAAATTTGTGATTGGTCAAAAACTGTACACATGTTTGTCTTAAGGGCCTCTGCCTATTTGAGGGCAATTTTACGCCGTCTGTCTTTTTTAAAGATATTTCTTGTTTTATTTCGATTTCGTTTTAATGTGTTGATTGTGTATGCGTGGTCTGACACCAGACTGTATCCCGCACAGTCTGATTTTGAACTGTACTCTCCTTACAAGCAGATTTGTCCTCAGCTTCACAGAATTACCTTACTTTTCTGCAATTATGTCAAAGCGGACTAATTACGCATATGCCAGAGTCTGACAACCATTCACCTTTTAACTTGAAGGCGGTTTCTTTTTCCTTTTGGGGGTTTTACCAATACTTAGCGGCTATGTCACATTTAAGCTTAATCAAACCATCTTGGTAATTACACTCAACTAGATCTTATTCAGTTGAAAATATATTTTGGCCTTTTATATAATTATCAACTCGACCTCTTTCGGCGGCTGATACTATCCACTGAAACTAGAAAAAATGTAGAACTATTTTATGCGCATGACAAAACAAGCGACAGGTATAGATCCGAGATCAGACAGCACGTTCTGTGATGTCTGATTTGGATCTATACTATCGCAAAAGCCCGTCTTTTAGCCTATGATGCTGAAAGCTCTAACTGAACCAAATTTGTGTCGACCAATAAGTCGAACGAAATATTGTCTTACCTCATGAAGGGAGACTGACAACCTTTTTTTTCATAAGCCATGCTGTATGGAAATGAAGTTAAATACATCTGCATAAAAGTATCAACCCAGGTCAGCCTGCGCAGTCCGCGCAGAATGACCTGGGTCGAAACCTTTTGCTATTGGACAATTTTCTGCATATCAAAGGACCGGTGAACCTCATGATTCAGTCGGTTGTTTTACAAAGTGGATTTTATAGATCCAGTATTATCTGATGAATTGCTTGGTGTAATGCACAATCGATATGCATTTAACCCCGTTTGCCGCAGTATGGCTCAATTTTTTGTAGCGACGTCAGCGACACAAGTAGCGCAAGCACACACGGTTAAGATCAGTATAATATCATGTAGCCTGATCTTAGAACTACGCCGTCTATTACTTCTGTCTGATTTGTTTGTTTGTAATGTATTGAACGCCGTTTAAATCCTTAGCCTCACAATCACGAGTTTTAACGACCCTGAAGGAAAAGCCTTAACCAGCTTAACTGAAGGCAACCTCATGTTCCCCTTTTCCTCAATGTTTTCTACCCTTGCCAAACCAAATTTCAATTTCTGAGTCACATCTATTTTGTCGTCTCCAAATGGTTTGAATTTGGACAGGTCTAAAATTTTGTCATTTGGTAAAGAGTTAAACATTATTTCAGGTATACCGCAGCGGCCTGTTTATCTGCCCATGATTTTCCTGGAGTTTCTGCAACTACATAGTACTTCGCATAATATTCTCCCAACCCACTGGCTGCTTTCCCATATAACCATCGTTGAAATAATGATCAGCGACAAGAGATAAATGAATCCTCTCGCAATGACTATCATCAATCCTTGGGAAAAAATTGGCCGAGATTGGGATTCGAACTAGCGACGCCCAGGGTCCGTATTCACCAACCATTCTTAAGAACGTTCTTTGACTTGTTCTCCAGAAATTTCTACATTTGAAAGTAACACAACTCCTGATTGGCTATACCATTTGGTTTAGCCAATCAGGAGTTGTGTTACTTTCAAATGTAGAAAATCTTGGAGAATAAGACTAAGAATATTCTTAAGAATGGTTGGTGAATACGGACCCTGGTTTCAAGACCTGCAGTACGTTACCGACTGAACTATCCGGGGTCCGTATTCACCAACCATTCTTAAGAGTGTTCTCAGTCTTGTTCTCCAAAATTTTCCAAACTTGAAAGCAACACACCTTCTGATTGGCTAAACTATTTGGTTTAGCCAATCAGAAGTTGTTTGACTTTCAAACTTGGAAAATTTTAGAAATAAAGTCTAAGAACGTTCGTAAGAATGGTTGGTGAATACAGACCAGGCTCGTCTTCTTCTCTCTGAACCATGAACCCGGCCGGGTAGCTCAGTTGCAAGCGTATCTGACTCGTGACCTGATGGTTGGGGGTTCGATACCCGGTTGAGGTAAACTTTCTTACCGGCGACTTTTCGCCTTTTACCTCTGATGCTTGTGAGAAAAGTAGTCAGTGCCTTGAAAAGAAAGTTGTGTCAGTACTAGCGTGAGAAAGCCAGGAAACACATTGAGTAGGTGCACTGAGAGCCGTAGTATAACCCAAGCTGTGTAAACGGCGTTAAACTGCAATAAAAAGAACGAAACTGAACCATGAACGACAGTGCCTGCATTTGCAGTGGATTCGTATTATTAGCCAAATGACAAAAAAAAAACGCGAATTTATCAGCCCTTAACCTGCTAAGTTAGTTAAATGAAACTTTTAGGTCGATAGTAAAAACCTAAATGTTGCTATTTCAAAGTTATGAGCGTTTTTTTAGGCGAAAAAATCTCCATATCGGACAATGTGGATCCAAGATCAGACTGCACGCTCTGTGCAGTCTGATCTTGATCTACATTGTCTGCAAAAGGTCCTTGAGTCGCTTAGCAGCTTAAGGGTTAACTTAGCAGCGAAAGAGTATAATCAATCATGTCTGGTTTGGTAGAGTCGAGTGTGTATCAGCCCTTTACCAGCCAACAAAATCTTAGACTGGTCCATCTTGACAGCACCTGCAGACGACGATTTCAATGTAGCTCAAATGAAAGAGTTTTTTACCGAAAGACTTGAAAGCATTATGGGAAAGGAGAAAATATCAACTTGGCAGTGAAAGAGTATAATCAATCATGTCTGGTTTGGTAGTGTCGAGCTTATTCAAGCTCCATACCAGGTAAGTGACTTTTTAGCTCGGATGTTTTCGAATCGTCTGCGTCTGCTTGGTCGTGAAAAAATTTGACATATAAAAATATCTCTGTCATTACTGAAGATATTTACTTCAAACTTGGACTAGTTTTTAATAATCAAATGGGGAACCCATGCAACAAGGGAAGTTAACCATGACAATATATTGACACAGTTATGCCCCTTATCAAATGTTCACTAAAAGCAACTGCAGCCGAGCGTTGGTATCCGCATGCGGTGATTTTGCTAGACTATCGATCATAAAATCGCTTGTCTATTGCCGCTGAGAGTGACCCGGATTAAAAGGTAAAACAAAGAAAACCCACGGTCGCTAAAAACTGCCCCAAAGAAAATAATTCCGATAAATAGGACAATGTTGACGAACTACTAAATCTCCAGCACTCTAATTTGAACGGTATCTACTTACAAAATCATACACTGAACAAAATGTTATCGATAGGGTACAGGGTGTCCCAAAATATAAGTCCCAGATTCAAAGTTGAATTTTTATACTAAATATGAAACATAACTAGATGGCTCTTCATGATATAATTAAAAGCATCTAAAATTTTGTATAAACAGTAATTTTAAGGACTAATTTACCTTCATTCTATTGTAAAACATGCTCTACATGTTCACCCATTTTCTGCTATACGAGTCTGACGTCAAAAATTGTTAATGACGTTTTGAAAGGTGCCCTCTGTAACCTTCCGTATTTTAGGAATAGCAGTTCTGAGTTCAGTAAAACATGCTGGTTTATAATCAGAACCCTTTTCATACACCTCTGCACAGCAAAAAAGGTTACAGTTTGGTTTGCACTTAAGCAGTAAAGACGTCATCAAGCCTTATTTCTTCCAGAAAAACGGAGAGACTGCCACTATCGACTCTGATCGCTACGTTGATATTTTAGTAAATAAGTTTGTGCCTGAATTTTCGAAAAGATGTTTCTCATTAAATGATTGTTGGTTTGACCGAGCAGCCATCCCATACAAGTAGAGCGGCAATTGACATTCTGACCGATACTTTTTGGAAGCCAGATGATAACATTGAAGACCACAGTAGAATGGCCACCTCACTCGCCCAATTTAAATCTGTTAGATTTCTTTTTATGAGGACTCATCGAAGTAAAGGTGTATGATTGTAAACCAGCATGTTTAACTGAACTCAGAACTGCTATTCATAGGGAAATACCGAATAATACACAGGACACCTGCCAAAACGTCATTTACAGTTTTTGACGTCACGTAAGACTCGTGCAGCAGAAAAATGTAGAGCATGTGTTATGATGGAATGAAGGTAAAGTAGTCCTTAAAATTACTGTTAATACAAAATTTTAGATGCTATTAATGATATTATGGAGAGCCATCCAGTTATGTTGAATTTTTAGTAGCAAAATTTAACTTTGAAACTGGGACATCTATTTTGGGACACTCTGTATATAATGTTTGCTTATTTGTAAATAAAGCCAGAGACATATGCAAATCAAGCTTATCGCAACCTTTTTCATCCTCGTGTTTTTCGCGGGTCTTGTAGGTCTCGTCTAACTACGAGTTCCTCGCAACCGATAAGAAAGTGAAAAAGCATGGCAAGTTTATCTAAAAGTGAACTCTAGTAAGTTTTCAAATGCCAAATAATCAAGCTGACATATTGCTTGTTTGTTTTTTCAATTAAAGATCAACATACAGAAAAAATTCGTGGTATTTTCTATTGTGAGTAGTAAATGGCTATGGGCGGCAGGCAAAGTCACCGGGCGAAAAGGTCTGACTTAATAACTGGATTTGACGGGATGGAACCGGAAAGTACTTCGGACATTTGCGTAAAGTGTCGTCCCGGATTAGTCTGCGCAGGCTAATCCTAGACGGCACTTTAGACTACATAAGATTTTTTCATACAATAGACTTTCGTGTAACAGAAAATCACATAAGAACGGAAAGTGTCGTCTCGGGTTAGTCACATACTGCACAGGCTGATCTGATCACACATATGTCCAAAGGCCCCTTATCTTTACCAGTTATTTCACAGTCGCTATTCTGTCAGTACTTTCAGTGCTTTGATATTGTTCACACTCAAGAGCTATTGTCCAGTTACCTCACAACCCTGTAAGGGAAGCTATCGCGACTACTTTAGCACAGTGACTCTACCTTATACCGTCTCTGTTGCTTTCAGACAGAAGCTCTTTGCCCGATATGGTCATTTGGGCACAAAACAAAGACGCCAACTGAACCAATTCTTACTATCCGTTGCTGCTTTTCTTATAATGATATTTCTGAAAGCTGATGCATAAAAGGTGCCGTACTCATATGGTATGAGTCATTTAAGGACATTTTACTCCAGAAATTACATTTATGTGAACAATGCTGTGACTAAAGTAAGGCATACCCGTGTCACGCTGGGAGTCTGTATCGGGAAAAAAATGAAAATAAAGGTAGGCAGACAAGAATTCGAGGAATGTCGGGAATTTCCCATTCATCAGCACATCACCTCTGATTCACTTCAATCGATTCGTGTTTATTTCATTGTTATGACAGCGATTCAAAGAATTTTTATTTTCTGATCTATTTTAGGTCCTTCTATAAACCAACGCGGGCACGGAATAACGATTTACGACAGGCCGAAAACAAACAAGCAGATGCCTTGCTTTTCGTCTTTAACGTAAACATTTGTAAAATATATGATGTCGTAATAAGAAAAGAATTTAAAAAAGGGCCTGGAAATCTGTTCTGCTTCCATGTTCTTTTTTTTTTTGTACATCAGGGGTTTTTTTTTTTGTTTAAAAATCAGAATTCTATAAATTGCTGATGAAAGGCGTCTTTCATAACCAATTTATAGAAAAAGAAATGGCAGAAAGAACGTCGGTTTCTTTTGTTATTTTTATCCATTTTCAACATAATTTTGTTATGTGTTCAAATCAATAACTTGTTGATTTATGTATGCCCGAATTAAAAAGAAAAATTCCAGAGATTTATTATAGGGCAAGTCGTAAAAATGGCGAGATATCATAACGTAATTGAAGTTTATCATTAGATTCCCGACAAAGCCACCTCCATCGAAAAATAGGATTCTACTATGCCTACAATTACCTCGTCTTCCTCATTGATTTGAATATTGCTGAAAAGTGAAATTTATAATTCAAAATACCTCTTTTTTTTTTGTTTAAGATTAGATGTTGATCCCACTAGTCATTAGAAAAGAGCATTTACTGCTTAAAAGGGTTTGCCTGAAAATACATGTTAGGTGCACAGTAATGGATTATATTGTAACGCATAAAAAAATATCAGAGTGCCAATAAGTGCATGAACAGGATTATCATATATCATTTCTATTGAGCACGATCGACAGAATCCTTCTGTAAAGGAAAACCAACCACTTCACCTATGACGTCATACAAGGACGGGGGGGGGGGGGAGGTAAGCGAATCAGAGGAAGTAAGTGATGCACCATTTTTAGGACTGCGAGACAACAATTCAACGGTGATTTATGGCATGTTAGCGGGTGCTAATTGTGGAAAATGAGGTATAGATGTTTTACTGACATCATCTGCAGATAATTAAAAATAAAAACAGCTAAGTCAAGAAATGTTCGGATTTGCCTTTTAGGTGTGAATGAGAGCCGCAGGGTATCGGTTGACGGTAGCAACCAGTATTGCTATCAGAGATGGATCCACAAATAGGGCAACAGAGGCCCGCAAAATAAACATGTCCATTTGATTTTTTATACTATCGCAAATAACTGAGCCAATCTCTGCGAAAACGGGGTTTAATGCATCTGCGAAAAGCATCGACCCAGGTCAGCCTGCGAAGTCCGCGCAGGCTGACCTGGGCCGAAACATTTTCTCTATTTGTCAGTTTTCTGCATGTCAAAGGACCAGTCTACCTCATGATTAAATCGGTTGTTAAAAAAAGTGGCTATTATGTCTAGGCTCCATAATTATGTGATGGCTTGATTGGCACAATGCATCACGGAGATACATTAAGCCCTCTTTTGCCACATCGTGGCTCACCTATTTATTCATTAGAGTCTACTACCGAGAAGTAGTTTAAAAAAAGTATATATGCATATATGTTGCAAAGCTTATTGAATCGTCTATCTTCAATACTGATATACGTTCGGCAACTCAGACCGTCCCCCAAAAAATACCCACCAAATTTTTTTCTTGGGGCGTAATTATCATCCTGACCCCCACCCCAATATATATATATATAGGTATGCTCCTGATTATTTTCACCGTGATGTGACCGAATACTTTCGAAGGAGACGTTAAACACCATTCTCTCGGATATAGATACTCACCTGATTTCGGTTGGCGCGGATATCTTAATTCTTGCGATTGTCCAATCTTTACAAATTCAGACGTATATTACCTGAAATAAATTCCATTTCAATCGTTAAACACTCAAGGGAGAATTACTAGATCGCGATAAATTTTAATTTGAAACCATAATAACGGCTAATTGCTGGCACGAACAATAACTGTCATGTCCAATCATTTGCGGAAGTGTGATTTTTATGTCAGTTTCCCACCCGGAGCCGGAAGTTGGCTGCTTCGGAACACAGTTCGGCCATTTCCGTAATTGTTGCTCTCGTTATCTCGCCGTATTTATCCTTTTTTCTATAAGAAATATTTCTTAAACACCTCCAACTTATTACTTTTGTAAAAGAAACTTGACAACTTGCTCAAAACAAGGCTTTTTTCCCCATAGGTCAGAGCATGTCAATCAACCAACAAAGTCTAGTGATTCGAGGATTTTTTAAGCTCTTACCGCGACTTTTCATGAGTCATGCTCTGTGAAAAGGGAGTTTAATCCGCCTGCAAAAAGTATTGACCCATGTCAGCCTGTGCAGTCCAGGCATGATGACCCAGGTCGGTACTTTTTACTATTTCGTGTTTTTTTTTGTATATACAATGACCATTCTACCTCCAGGTCCAGTAGGTTGTTAAAAACACGGATTTTATGGAATCTATAAATGATATGATGACTCGCTTGGTATAATTCATCACGGAGATGTATTAAATCCCCTTTTCCCAGAACATGGCTCAATTATCTCGTTTAATTGACACGTGGCTAAAGTCGGTATAAGAAGAAATGGGTTAACGGGGACTTTATTTGAAATTGTATACTTTGAGCATGTTTCTTGCATTACAGTAATTACAATAAATCAAAAGTGTTTTCAATACGACTTTCCCATAAAATTGAGCAGTTGTAATTCGAGAAGCTCTTGATATCGAAGACACTAGTTACGAGTTGGCAGCTTGATAATGTATTGTGGACCCAATATTGGACACAATGCCTGTACTTGCGCAACTTGTTACCCCCGATATCATCCATGTAAAATTGAGATTATCAGCATGAATTGAAATTTCATTCACGATTACAGATAAAAACAAGGTTACGAGCAATTCCTTCTTTTCTCACAGTGTTTTCATGCGTGATCGGTTGTAAGGCGGAATACGTCGTCTGCAGGAGGTAATATATCATATTATCTCTCTGAGCGCCAAATAGTTTGTAATCGACCATCTCCGGCGCCAGCAGATACACTCCACTGGGACTAGGAACATTTTCTTATCTTTACTTATATCAAGGTTTGACCATAAAAAAGCCAGGGGTGTAGGTTGGCTTTTTTTTATCTTATGTAAATGTGGAAGGGTAGGGGTTGGCACGATGTCCTCTTTTCCCCCCTCCCCCCTCTCCCGGGAAGAAAACGAATTCAGGCATTCCTGAACTTCAAAAATCGGCTTTGCGGGTACGTGATTTTAATCTTTTACTGAAAAAAAAAAAACTGCATATTTTTTTGTGATTTTTTTTTTCCGTAAAAAGCATGCACGGGAATTTCGATGTTACGAATTTGCATATGTGCGTATGCCTGGCATCGTCACTGAAAGAGAACGATGTATATCAAAAATGTACCGAGCGTGCAGTCGGCAGAAGCCCATTCATTCCTTCATTCATGCATGCATGCATTGTTTTATTCTATTTTTCCTTTTTTTATACTATGTTCACCTTTTTCAGGTGTTTTCTCATTGTTTTATCGTCTTTGTAATCGGCGACTTCATTGTTATATTGTTGTATCGTCTTTGTTGTTACCGACTGCAGGGTCGTCGTGTTGTTCAATAATCTTTGTTATTGACAGCATTTAGTGTCCTCATGCTGTGTTATCATCTTTTGTGTTGACTTCATTGTCATCGTGTTTTGTGTTATCGTCTTTGTATTTGTCCGCTTTATTGTTGTCATGTTGTATTAAATCGTCTTCGTTATTGTGGACATTACCGTCGTTATATCATACTACTTTCGTCATTTTATGTTGTCTTCTATGTAATGTTTTTATTTTTATATGGTCTTTGTTATTGTCAATTTTAACGTCGTCATGTTCTTTTATCGTCTTTGTTATTGTTGACTTAAGCGTTGTTGTGTTATCGTCTTTGTTTTTTGTCGACTCTAATTTCGTCATGTTTTTTTTTTGTCGATTTAAGCTTTATCATGTTTTAGGGGTTTTTTTTATTTTTTTTTTAGTCGACTGAATGTTGTTATGTTGGTTTATCGTCTTTGTTATATAACACTTCCATGTTCTTTTATTGTCTTTGTTATTGCTCACTTTCATGTTGTCATGTTGTTTTATCTTCTTTGTAATTGTTCACTGTCATGTTGTCATGTTGTTTTATCGTCTTTGTTATTGTCGAGCCTGAAAAAATTTATCTATAGGCTTGACTATATACATGTACACGGACGGCATAGATCCAAGACTGCACGTCCAGTGTAGGCTGATCTTGGATTAATGCCATCGGCAAAAGTCCTTGTTTTCACCAAACATGCTGAAAGGTTTATTCAGAGACGGCACTCTTTTTGAGTCTTATTTTGGTATGCATTATTGATGTTACGCCGTTTTCATCATTACTTCAGTTACATCACTGTTACCAGCGCACCTACTCATGGTTTCCTCGAGTTTCTTATAACTAGCACTTAGCACATTTTTCTTTCCATGCCAATGGCTGCTTTCAAAAAAAAAAACTCGTCGCACAGATATGACGGGGGAAAGAGTTTTATCGATCCTCGGAATCGAGCCAGTGTCCTTCGTTTTCAATTTGTTTGTTTGTAAACGAACTGAGAGCCGTTTTAACAGCTCGGGTCATATCACGGCGGTCAGTGCACCTACGTGTGTGTTTCCTGGCTTTTTTACACCAGTACTGACACAACTTTCTTTCCAAGCTATTGACTACCTATCTCACATGCATCAGAGGTGAGAGACGAAAAGTCGCCGGAAAGAAAGTTTGCCTAAACCAGGTAGCGAACTAGCAACCACCAAGTCACGAGTGCGATACGATTACCAATGAGCTACGCAGCCGGGGCTTCCGTGTCCAAGCCTGCACGTTACCGAATGAGCTACCAGCCTCGGCTTAAGCATTGAAGGTTTAAACGATGTGACCTTATACCTTTGCAATCCTAAGGAAGAAGGCTTTTGAGAACAGTTTGGAAAAAGGAGAAAATGTTGGGAACTAAAGTGCTTTCTATCCGTCATTAATTGATTGAATGGTGTTTTACGCCGCTTTCAACATTATTTCAATCATATCGCGTCGACAGCTCACATATTCATATATATCTTGGGTTTCACAGGTATCATGCTCGGACTCTGAGGTATCTTGCCCACGGACTCTCCTACAAAAGACACAGTTCTTCCAGCAAAGTTCGAGCCCAAGACCTCCAGGCCAGGAATCCTACAATAAGCCAAGCATGATCCCCCCCCCCCCGACAAATTCCATTACTTGAATCTTTAGGCTGCTAAGGTCGACTCACTGACCTTTTGCGAACAGTGTAGATCAAGATCTGACTGCACAGAACGTGCAGTCTGATCTTGGATCTACACTGTCCGATAAGGAGGTACATGTACTTTTCCCTGGAATTAACTTTGAAAAAGCAATATTGGGGTTTATACTGTCGACTTGCAATTTTCATTTAACTTATTTAGCAGGATAAGGGTTGGTACGGGCCAGTCTTGCAATTTTGTCCGTTGGGAAGGAAATAAAGATCTCCAGATATTTAACTCTGTTCCAAACAATCCCATGTTTCAACGACTCTGAGAATGACGGATTTTGAAAACATTGTGGGAAAAGGAGAAAATGCTGGTAACCAGCATTTTCTCCTTTTCCCACAATGTTTTACACCTTGTCAAAGACAATTTCCATACTTTAAGCCACATTTTATTTTGTCGTCTGCCAATGCCTTGGATTTTGACAAGTCCAAAATTTTGTCGATATGGAAACAGATTTAAGCTGGAAGATTCTTAGATAGGACAAATAGCTCTATCAAAACACGTCAATATTGATCCTTACTCATAATTTATTCATCAAACAGTGAACTAATTCTGCTATCAAAACAAACAAAGAAACAAAAAGCAAAGAACGTGCATTTATCAGCTAGACATTATAAAAAGTCTTAATTACTGGACAAGGAATTCTAGGAATTCCAGTAATTCATAGTATCTGCAGGTTTAAGTACGTAATTTCTTTGAATATCCAATAGTTTCTTTTGGTTAATTAACGTTCATTGTCGGTGATTAAAACGGTGTGAGGTGTTTTGAGGAGACTGGTTTCCGACTGTCACGCAATTGGCACATCATACAGTCTAAGAATGCGGACCCATTCAGGTAAAAATTTTCTGATAAATTACGTCGTGCTTATATATCTAATTCTTGCTCTCCTGTGGCTATGCTGTGACAGCAGCCCTTAAAGGTCGAGCCCGGTACTCTATGTTCAAAGCTTGAAACCAAAGGTTTGCTAGTTCGAATTCCCCTCGGCCAATTTCTTTCCGTGAATTGATGGTGGTCATCGGGACGTCAGCCATTCCTCTTTCACCACTGATCATTGCTTCGACGATGGGTATGTGTGAAAGCAAACAGTGGCTTGGGGTGAGTGTTGTCCGAAGTAGATCTACTGGCAAAAGAAACTCCCGTAGGGATAGGATCATGGGTGCACTGGCTTTTGCGACATACATGTACCTAAATATTATGGAAATTGAATACTATAAACACAAAAACAACCCATAGTTAAAATATATCTACATTCTTATGTTTGGATGGTGTTTTAAGTGCTTTCAACAGTACGTGAATTTTAGGCCTATCTCGGCGACAGCTCACACTGTCAAAAACGGCTTTCCTAGGTTTTATCAGTTCTCTACTTGGGCTCTGTAGCGGTTTGCCCAAGAACATGTACTTTTCCCTGGAATTAACTTTGAAAAAGCAATATTGGGGTTTATACTGTCGACTTGCAATTTTCATTTAACTTACTTAGCAGGATAAGGGTTGGTACGGGCCAGTCTTGCAATTTTGTCCGTTGGGAAGGAAATAAAGATCACCAGATATTTAACTCTATACCAAAGAATCCCATGTTTCAACGACTCTGAGGATGACGGCTTTTGAAAACATTGTGGGAAAAGGAGAAAATGCTGGTAACCGACATAACCACCGTTTTAATCACCGACAACCCACGTTGTTAGCCAATAGTCAGCGAATACGTAGCCAGCGTCTTAAAACCTTATCCTGCTGAATAAAAGAAATGAAATTTTGAGGCCAATAGTAAAAACCCAAATGTTCCTATTTCAAAGGTATTTTTGAAGAGAGAGATATCTCCTTATCGGACAGTGTAGATCCAAGATCAGACTGCACGTTCTGTGCAGTCTGATCTTGATCTATGCTGTCCGCAATAGATCAGTGAGTCGCGCTTGGCAGCTTATGGGTAAACACTGAGCCGAGGAGTATATCTACGTGGAAAGCTCGATGGAAATCTATGGTGGCATATTTCTGCCACAAGATACGAGATGACGAGCGGGATAGTTTTAGTAAACTATCTCGGTAAATCAAAGTTTCCTGGAAATCTTATCTAGAAAAGTGAAAAGTTTTCTGGAAAAAAATATCACGATAAACTTTGTTATCCAGAAAATTTTACATTGATCAGTTAATATTTTAACACAAAATTTCTCATTCGTGCACGAAGCTGACATTCGAGATGAAATCATCGGGATAGTTCTACCCATTTCACGAAATCTATAAATAGAAAATCCACTATTTGGATGAAATCGGTTGTTTTTGACTGTACAAGATGGCAAAGATGTTCCGAAATTGTATCTATTTACAGAAACTGTAAATGACGTTGTGGGCACGAAAGGAAAAGATTCGTGATAAAATTGAGATATATCGCGATATTTTCATCGTGAAAGTTTTTATTATCGAGATAATATTTCCAAGAAAGTTTTTTTTTTTTTCGCGATAGTTTTCTTAAATTATCGCAATAGTTATCTCGTATCTCAAGGCAGAAATATGCCACCATAGAAATATCTCAAACTTTCTTTTTTAAAGTACACTTATTCCTACTGCCAATGCAACGTCTGGGCGCGATTATAAGGACTGTGTAACCAGTATTTCTTTCCCACATTTTTCTCTACCCTTTCAAGTACAAAAATCGTCATTTGTGTCCGGTTTGACTTGTCGTCTGCGAGTACTCCCAATATTTGTCGTCTGATGACGGTTCTAGGCGATGAAAGTGTAGTCATGGTGCGTATTCACCGACCATTCTCAAAAACATTCCTAGTCTAATTCTCAAGATTTTTTTTCTTTTTTTTTTTTCAGATTTCAGAGTAATACAATTTCTAATTGGCTGAATCAAATGATTAAGACAATCATAAAATTGTTTACTTTGTACATTTCGAAAAAGTAAAGGAATACAACTTTGCAACCTCAGGGATCGTATAAAATTGTTATATACGATCCATGGTGAATACGGGTCCAGCAAACCATTGTCTTATTATCGCTTGCGGAGCTGATCATGTATGGATGTCCTTCTGCAAGGCATTGTAAAGCCCCAGCCTGATACTGCTGAGGTCTAGAAAAGACATGGATAAGTAAGCTGTCCGTAAAACATTGCTGACAGAGTTGTGAAAGCTGCGCAAAAACTTTTAAAATTAATGAAAGGAGCACCAATGGTTACCATATTGCATAGAAAACGAAAACAATTTTCTGGTTGATGTGCAAAGCATTCTGGGGAAAAGAGAGTCAACACTTTCAGTGCCAGATATATAACTAAACGAGCGGGCGATATAGATCCAAGATCAGATTGCACGTTCTATGCAGGCTGATCTTGATCGATTTCGTCCACAAAGGCCTTTGTTTTCGCCTATGGCGCTGAAAGGGTTAAAGTTTGCTTGTACCAAGTGTTTGCTTCGTTTCCCGGTAGATTTATTTCAAGTACTTAATAACTGGGCCATGTTCAACCATTTTTAAAACAGACCACGAAATTTTAGACTTCCCCAATTTAAAGCGTTGACAGACGACAAAACAACATCAGCCCTAGAGATAAGATTTGTCATTAAAATGGTAGAAAACATTGTGTGTGTGTGGGGGGGGGGGGGGGGGGGATAAGGTAAAATACTGGTTACCACAATTTTTTTCCCTTTTCCCACAATGTTTCAAAAATCTTTGTCAAAATTTTAGCATAGTCCAGAGTCCGTACTCACAATGCTCATAGTCTTATTCTCCACGATTTTCTAAATTTGAAAGTAACAGAACTTCTGATTGGGTAAACCATTTGATTTAGTCAATGAGAAGTTGTGTTACTTTCAAATTTAGATAATCTTCTGACTGGTTAAACCATTTGATTTACCCAATGAGAAGTTGTGTTACTTTCAAATTTAGATAATCTTGGAGAATAAGACTAAGAATGTTCTTAAGAATGGTTGGTGAATACAGACCCTGATTAAAAGCATTAGCGGTTGACAAATGTAGTCGAGCCATGCTCTGTGAAAAGGGGGCTTAATGCATCTCCGTGAGACATGATACCAAGTAAGCAATCACATACACTGTACTTATGGATCTATAATAGCCTCTTTTTTTTCACAAACAACTGAATCATGGGGTAGAATGGTCCTTTGACACTTAAAAAATTTGATCAATAGCGAAAAGTATCGACTCAGGTCAGCCTGCGCGGACTGCGCAGGCTGACCTGGGTCGATACTTTTCGCAGATGTATTAAGTCCCCTTTTCACAGAGCATGTCTCACTTGAAATTCAGGGATTTTTTTTTTTTTTTTTTGTTTAAAAGTAGAAAACAACATTGTGGAAAAATCACAAAATTCTGGTTAAGAGCAATTTCTCCATTTCCCACATTTTTTTTTTCCAAAAGCCTTCTTCCTTAGGGTCGTTAAAACTCGGAATAGTGTAGTGAAAGGTTAATGTTTAAAAAAAAAGACGGAACTATGCGGTGTGAACAATATACTTATCTTCCTATATCGACTTTGATTTTCCCGTAATGACTCATCTTTGTTGATTTATCTTTCGCTGTATTTGTCTATCTTTATCTATCAGACACTTCAACCCCGTGTTCCAATTAATACAAATACGTGAATAGTATCATGATATTTACAAGTCCAAAAACAGATTACATATGCGGCATGCTCTGGCAAATGGGGGCTTAATGCATCTCCGTGATACATTATATTAAACAAGACATCACATAATTAGGGATCCATAAAATCCACTTAGTCTAACAACCGACGGAATCATGGGGGGCACTGGTCGCTTGACATGCAGAAATTTGAACAATAGCAAAATTTTTCGGCCCAGGTCAGCCTGCGCGGACTGTGCAGACTGACCTGGGTCGATATCTTTTGCGTATGCATTAAGCCCCCTTTCCACAGACCATGGCTCAATTGTAAATTCGACATTTGACATTTTGATCTGCTGGTGTTACCCATTACCAAATAAACTCTTTACCAAACGCCAAAATTTTAGACTGGTCCAAATTGAAAGCACCTGCAGACGACAAAATAAATGTGACTCAAAAATTGAAATTTGTTTTGGGAAGGGTAGAAAAGATTGTGGGGAAAAAGGAGAAAATGCTGGTGACCAGCATTTTCTCCTTTTCTCACAATGTTTTCAAAAGGCTTCTTATTCATGGTCGTTAAAAGTCGGGATTGTGTGGTAAAGGGTTAAATGCATCGTGGGAAAAAGGAGAAAATTCTGGTAACCGGCTTTTTCTCCTTTTCCCACAATTTTTAACTTTTCTAAGACAAACCCAGCTATTACATTTATGTTGTTGTCAGCAAATACTTTGGCTTTAGACAGGTCCAAAACTTTGTCTTCCAGGAAAGGTTGAAAGCGGCTGGACTAAGTTTGGACTGTTTTATGGACAGTGTAGATCAAAATCAGACTGAACAGAACCTGCATTCTGATCATGATCGACTATACTTTGCAAGAAATTCTGAACACTGTGCCTAAAATCTCCAGTGGGCTTCTTGAACTATATGGATATTCAATCACTTTCAATGGTTAACCTATTTCTGTACAAGCCATTTTTAAGCCTGCAAAAACAATTAGAATAATACTAAGGACTACCATTTGAAAGAAAGGAAAATGTTACCAACAGCATGGAAAACTTTGTGGGAAAAAGGATTTGTGTGTATGGTGTTTAACGTTGTTTTCAACATTATTTCAGTTACATCGCGGCGGCCAGTGCACCTATCCATACTTTCCTGGGGATTTTTTTTACCAGTATTTGGCACAATATTCTTCCCAAACCACTGGCTGCTTTCCCACATAACCATGGTCGACACAATGATCAGCGCTGAGAGAGAGGAATGAATCCTGTCGCACTGACTATCATCAATCCTCGGAAGGAAATTTGCCGAACTGGGGATTCAAATCAGCTGTTTGCTACCGACTGCGCTGCCGGGGATTGGCTGTGGGAAAAGGAGCAATAGCTTGTAACAAGTAATCGCTCCTTTCCCCAAAAAATGTTGAAGAGATGCCAATCTGCGAATAAAGTTTTATTTCTCTTTATCTGTGATAACTATTCTAGCAGCCCAAGCGTAAAGGGAATATAAGTCACGAGGGCGGACACCAAAAAAACTTGGCGGCAAAAGTAATCGTCTGGGAAAAATCGCAGCAGGTTCGTCTGCTTTGTGGGACGAGAATCGATAAAGCACTGTGTCAGATTCCTGTTTGATGAGAAATATCTTTATTTAACCTGGTTTTACCTCATGACACCATTTTTGGCACTTCAGAAGTTGAAATTATTTGACGAAAAGAGAGGATATTTAGCACCGAGACTTCAGTCAGTCGGTGCACCTATTCATAAAATCATAGCGTTTCTTTAGCCACTACTTAGTGCAACATATTTTTGAAAACACTGGCTGCTTTTCCACAAAACAGAAATAGAAGCAAAGTTCGAATGTGATAGAGCAATCCTGTAGAAAAAAATATCTTCAAAGTTTGGTGAGAACTTTGGCCGAGCTTAGATTCGAACACACAACTGTTGGATTATAAGCTACTATCCAGAGCATCTTCAATGGATTTATTTCTGTGGGTAGGGAAGGCCCTAAGCGCAGTTACTTTTGAGGACAGTATAGTTCAGGACCAGACTGCAAAGGGAGCAGACCGATCTTGGATCTACAATGCCCGATATTGTTCAAAATACTTTGACTCAAAGAGCTCGAAATTGACAAGTTTATTATTTATTATTTCTAAATGTCTCAAACTGCCAAATTCATCAATACATGGTTCTCTAATAAAGGTTTAACCCTTATCCTGCTGAAAAAGTTAACTCTTTACCACACGAGAAAAATGTAGACCAGTCCAAATTGAAAGCATTTGCAGTCGACATTTTAAATGTTACTCAAATGAGGAATTTTGCCTTTGATATGGTAGAAAACATTGTGGGAAAAGGAGAAAATGCTGGTTACCAGCATTTTCTCCCTTTCCCACGATGTTTTCAAAAGGTTTCTTCCTCAGGGTCGTTAAAAGTCGGGATTGTTTGGTAAAGGGTTAAATGATACCTGCTACTCGATAGTAAAAACCCAAATGTTGCTATATTAAAGTAAATTTCGGGAGAGAAATATCTCCTTATCGGACAGTGTAGATCCAAGATCAGACTGCACGTTCTGTGCAGTCTGATCTTGATCGACACCGTCCACAACAGGTCCGTAATTCGTGCTAAGCAGTACAGGGTAAAAAAAAAAAGAAAACGATCTTACGAGTAAGTGCTCGTTATAAAGATTTTAAGACATTTCGACGTGGAAACGATCTTTCTGCCTTGCATTCCATCAGGGAGAAACTGCTTGTAGCGAGTGGTCTCTCATTTCTTTCACAATCTTATCAATATGTATTAAGTTATTGATTTATGTTAAGATGCTAGATAAATGAAACGAAATTTTCCACTACATAGTAAAAAACCAAATTTTGCGATTTCAAAGTTGATTTCACCGGGGAAAACAATACCGTATAAGACAGTATAGATCAAAAATCAGACCGACCGTTTTGTTAAGATGGAAAGATCTTAGCCCGAGTCGCGCTTAGCAGCCTAAGGGTTAGTCTTGTACCCCGCCGTACTACAAGAGTGCGTCAGGCAAAGCGCAATAATGGCGGCCCCCGTTGGTAATATTCAGAGGAGACGGGATCAAATCGGATCATAAGCTGAACTCAAAACAGATCGCTAGCAATAACGTCATGGCAGTGAGTTTTTCTACATGTCTTTCTTATTTAGCGAGAAAAGCTATATATCAGAAATGCTTTCAGTATCCGAAATGTCAATGGACCTATATAACGTCCGAAAACAGGGCTACTAAATGATTCATATTCGAATTTATATCTAAACCATACCCCAACAGCACGTTTAAGATTCGGTGATGTATTTTTGGTACAAAATTGATCTCATTTTATTAACTGATCAAACTGGATCACATGAAATTGGGGAAAACGGGGAAGCATGTAGGAGTACGCATGAGGACACCTAAAGGCCGCCATTATTGCGCTTTGCCTGACCCGATAACGTAGTGGTAGGGGCAGGTAATCCAGACTACCTAAGGGTTGACAGTTTAACAAACGACAAAATTTTACAATTCCATATTATAAACATTCCAGACAAAAAGAAATAAACGTGGCTCAAATAGATCAGATTTGTAGGCAGGGTGGAAATCACTGTGAGGAAAACAAAGAAAATGCTACTTTCCATCGTCTTCCCTTTTTCAACGGTTTTTTTTTTTCAATAGCCTTCCTCAAAATCGTCAAAACTCGGGATTGTTTGGGAAAGGATTAAACGCAGAATCATCCTATCACACTTAAAACCAAGGAAACACTTATTTCAGAACTTTATACACAGTAATTTTAACCACAATTTATACTTTCGAATAATTAGACACATAATGCTCGTCTTTATTCGAAGTAATACCTGCATATGAGCCATGCTATGTAAAAAGGGGATTTAATGCATCGACAAAAAGTATAGGCCCAAATCAGCGTGGGTCGTAACTTTTTTGCTATTGGTCAATTTTCTACGTGCAAAGGACCAGTCTACCTTATTACTCAGTCAGTTGTAAGAGGAAATGATTGATGGATCCACAATTATGTGATGACTTGCTAGGTATAATGCATTACAGAGATGCATTAAACCACCTTTTTCCCAGAGCGCCGCTCATATGTCTTCGTCTACAGAACATAAAACTACAATGTACACATGTAATGCACAAATTTATGATAATCTATATAATATGTAAGTTTTAAAAAAAAGTCAGTTTGCAATAGTAGAAATTCAAAGGTGTTAGGACGATCGTCAAAAAGAGTATTCCCACGGGACTAGATTTTCTTTTATGGCTGCTTGAGATTGCTTGCTTGTGCTGTGAGTATAAAAACGTTCACAGAGAAAATGATAAATACAAAACAATCGCAGCCATCAGAATTCACGAAGATAAACTTAGAATATTCCTGTCAATTTCAAAGTACTAAAAATAACCATTTTGACAGATTTCCCGCAATCGAGCGGATAGATCTCATTATCTCATAATATGCCTCAGAAACTGGATGAAAATGCCCTTTATATTGATATAATGAATGCTTTTCAAAGCATAACTCTATCATGAACATTATGTTATCTGTTAACCTTTTGCCAACGACAAAATTTTAGATTCGTCCGTTTTGAAAGTATTTGCAGACGACAAGGTGGAGCAAAGTTGATAGAATTTGTCTTTGAAAGGATAGAAGACATGTGGAAAAGGGAGGAATTGCTGGTCACCAGTATTTCCTTCTTTTCCCACAATGTTTTTCAAAGGCGGTGGTCGTACAGTTTAGGATTGTTTGGTAAAGGATAAAATACGATATTGCAAGAAATAACCGCTATGTTTGCAGAAATCTTTACGGGACTGGGGATAACTTTTGATCCTTTTGCAAACTTTGAAGATCGAGATGAGATTGTACAGAACATGGTCTGATTTTGGATCTTCATTGAATTTTAGACATTATTGCCGTCAACGGCTATGAGAAAGAAAAAAATCGGGATTTCTTTACTGACTGGCGCTTACCACGAAATGAGCGCGGCCCTGGTAAAAGGGGACTTAGTACATTATACCAAGCAAGTCATCACATAATTATGGATCCATAAAAATCCATTTGTTCTAACAACCGAACACAATAGTCCTTGGACATGCAGAAAATTTACATATAGCCAAAAGTTTCGACCCATGTCAGCCTGCGCGGACTGCGCAGGCTGACATGGGTCGATACTTTTGGCAGATGAATTAAGCCGCCCTTTCCATAGATCATGGCTCATTACGTCTATGAAGCAGAGTTTAGGGTTTGATCTACATAAACCAGTTTTCAAATAAATCGGTCTTAAAACCATATACCAATGAGTCATGTATCCTCCACAACAAATATTTGTTTATTGTTTAAACCGTTACCCAAACAAATCTGTGTATTAACGACCCTCATTAGACAGGCTTCTAAAAAATGTGAGAAAAGGAGAAAATGCTGGTGTTCTCCTCTTCCCACAATGTTTTCAAAAGGCTTCTTTCCCAGGGTCGTTAAAAAGCATCATTGTGCGGTGAAGGATTAAACTGTTAAATAAACGAAAAATTCTACTCTATAGTAAAAACCCAAATTTTGCGATTTAATTTTCGCTTTCATAGGAGAGAAAAATACCTTATCGGACAGTGAAGATCAGAGATCAGACTGCACGTTCTGTGCAGTCTGATCTTGATCTACATTGTCCGCAAAAAGGTCCTTAAGTCGCGCTTAGCAGTCGAATGGTTAAAAATAATGTCCCTATCATAAATCTTGTATTATTTTATCTAGCACTAAAGAAAGGACGAGCCTTACTCAAAGACCAAAAACCTCGCGGACAGTCGTTTATTTTACGGGTTCATTATGAGCGTAATAACCACTAAATTACAACCGAATTTCTCATAGATGGATTTAAAGTCATGTCATAAATAATGTTGAAAATGATCTTCCCTTTCGCAAAGAAACTTTATTTATACACAGCGATTAATTCAACTGAAATACTCAAACAGTCATAAAATACCATATTGCTCTTTATAATTCGTTGAAGGCAAACTAGCGGCCAAATGTAGAATCAAAGTGGTGAAAGCGCTGCTGAGGTGGGTTGCGTTCAATCCCGTTCAAGTTGAAATCCAACTGTTGTACCAAATAATAAGCACTGAGTGCTGCTAGAAAGAGTTGAGTAAAAGCAGACATTTAAAGAGCTGAGAGGTATCTCGCCGATAAATCTCAGCTCAAATCGACAAATTTCTCCTTTTGTGTGTGTGTAGGGGGGGGGGGGGGGGGGGGGTAGTTCAATAGAATGTCAAAATTATACGACGTGAGCAATATCTGGACAAATAAAGCAATCCTATTCAGAGAAATTAGCACAATTCGGGGTCAAAATGCAGACAAATTTAATTCAAGTACGGATATAATTATTATGAGTCAGATAAAGTGTTACAGTGCAATCTGTCAGTGTTCCAACGGCTGGCAGAAAGATGTATTGTAAATCTAGTTGGCAAC
Source organism: Tridacna gigas (assembly GCA_945859785.2). Lineage (NCBI taxonomy): Eukaryota > Metazoa > Mollusca > Bivalvia > Cardiida > Cardiidae > Tridacna > Tridacna gigas. Next base: position 39,781,453 of record OX244029.2, read on the forward strand.
TTTTGTTATAGTTTTACAATTCACTTTTCTGCCACCACCATATTTCTAGAAGTGGTTGCTTTTTTTGTTTCCATTCAAAAGCTGGGTTTTTTTTTTTTTGCTAGAATTTCGAGAAAAGTGTTATGAATGGACCACTATAACGAATTTATGGAACAAAAGGAGAAAGAAAAACAGTAAAAAGCTTTTTGACGAAAAAAAAAAAAAAACGAAGTGAGACATAACTGTTGCTTGCAAAAGAGCGGTTGATGCAATGTGATAGCTGGCATATCATTAGTAAAGAAGAAAGACAAACGTTAGAAACAAATAAGCCGTGCTCTCGCAAAAGGGGACTTAATGCATCTCCGTGATGCTTTATAACAATAAAGCCATCACATAATTATGGATCCATAATAGCCACCTTTTTTTAAACAATGACTTAATCATGAGGTAGACTGGTCCTTGGACATTCAGAAAATTGACCGATAGCGAAAAGTTTCGGCCCAGGTCAGCGTGCGCAATCCACGCAGGCTGACCTGGGCCGATATTTTTCGCAAATGCATTAAGCCCCCTTTTCACAGATCATGGCTCAAATATTTTTCGATGGTATTTCCTTAATGTGCTACGTAGCCTCTTTAAGATGTCTTAACGGCCCTTAAATATACAGCTTTTGAAAACATTGCCAAAAAAGGAGAAAATGCTGGTATCCAGCATTTTCTCCTTTTTGCCACAATGTTTCCTACCATACCAAAGGTAAAACATTGATTTGAGCTGCATTTGGTATGTCATCTACAAACCCTTTCAATTTGGACAAGTCTAAAATTTTGTCGTTTGGTAAAAGGTTAACCCTGTACCACACAAATCCGACTTTTAACGACCCTGAGAAAAAAGACTTTAGAAAACATTGTGGGAAAAGGAGAAAATGCTGGTAACCAGCATTTTCTCCTTTTCCCACAATGTTTTTACCATTCCCAGAACAAAATTCAGCTTTTTAGTCACATTTATCTTGTCGTCTTTAAATGCTTTCAATTTGGACCGGTCTAGAGTTTTGTCGTTTGGTAAAAAGCTGAAGTAAACTGATTCTCGCGGAAGTTATCATTCACAAATGTACGAAAGTAATCACTCTTAAAACCCTTTACCTGACGTCATTTTTTTAGACTCAACCAAATTGATTGATTGATTGCTTGTATGGTGTTTAACGCCGCTTTCAACATTGTTTCAGTTATATCGCGGCGGCCAGTGCACCTACCCATGCTTTCCTGGAGTTTCTTTTACCGGTACGCACAATATTCTTTCCAAGCCACTTGCTGCTTTCCCACGTTACCATCGTCGAAACAATGGTCAGCGGTGAGAGAGGAATAAATCCTGTCGCAATGACTATCATCAATCCTAGGAAAGAAACTGGCCGAACGGGGAATCGAACAAGCGAGCCCCTGTTCTCAAGTCCTGTACGCTACCGACTGAGCTACCGGGGCTCGGCTCAATCAAATTAGAGGCATTTGCCGATAGTGGATCTAATGTTGCGAATGTTATGGGATTTGTCTCTGAAAGGATAAAAAAAAAAAACAGCCCACTGCTTACCAGCATTTTCTCCTTTTCCCACAATATTTTCAAAAGCCTTTCAACCCAGGGTCGTTAACACGTGATATTGTTTGCTATAAAGTGTTGTACAGATTTTACGACTTTCAAATTGATGTACCCCAACTCTTGTTAAACCCATTAAGTTCCTTTTTAATCCTGTTTTAAGAGCTTAAATTTCATCAGTAGTGGCACTTAAGTGGATACTCAAACATCATCAACCCTTAACCACCTAAATAAGTCCAATGAAACTTTCAAGCCGATAGTAAAATCCTTAAATATTGTTATTTTAAAGGTTTTTTTCTTTTTTGTTTCAGTGGTGGATCTCTCCTTATCGGATGGTGTAGATCCAAGATCAGACTGCACGTTCTGTGCAGTCTGATCTTGGATCTACACTGTCCGCACAAAAGGTCGGTGAGTCACGCTAAGCAGTCTAAGGGTGAAACGAGTTAAATATTCGCTCGAAATTACGTTACACGCGCAATCACCTCTTGATAGGAAAAAAAATTATAATGAGATTGGTTAACATTTAATGGATGTGTTTGTTTTTTGTCTGTTTACTAAACGGTGTAGCGTTTTTACGATCATGAAGAAGAAAGTCAGTGAAAACATTGTGGAAAATGAGAAAATGCTGGTAACCAGCATTTTCTCATTTTTCCACAATGTTTTCCTCCCCTACAAAGATGTATGCCATCATTTGAGTTATATTTGATAATGTCGTTTTCAAATGCTTTCAACTTGGATGAGTTTAAAAAAATGATGTCGTCTTGTAATGAGTTAACGAAATGGGTACGCTTATTTCTTAATATATTTGAAGCTAACAAGATAGTTGATGACAAGCTCTTGGGGACAGTGCAGGTCAAGATCAGCCTGCAAAAAAACGTTCAGGATTATCTTTGATCGACTCCGTCCGATATGGTGAGATTTTTGCGGCCAAAAAAATTTGAAATCGCCAAATTTTGGGCTCTACTGTTAAGAAATTTTATAATTAAAGATTAGCCATGCTCTGTGAAAAGGGGGCTTAATGCTTCTTCCTGATGCATGGTACGAGGCAAGACATCACATAATTAGGAATCCATAAAATCCACTTTGTCTACCAACCGACTGAATCATGAGGTAGACTGGTCCTTTGACCAATAGCGAAAAGTTTCGGCCCCGGTCAGCCTACGCGGACTGCGCAGGCTGATCTGAGTTGATACTTTTCGCAGATGCACTAAACCCCCTTTTCGTAGAGCATGGCTCAAATCTATGAAGCAGTTTCAGGATTAAAAACTTGTGTCTACTCTTGTCGGATTTCTATGACACGGGTATAAAGATCTTTTGACAGATAAAGAAAAATAAATTCTCTGAGAATTAAGCAATAAAAGTGTGCCTGTTGGATCACTTATTTTCCTAAATGGTGTCACGCGGGCGCTTATTTTAATCATACCTGTACTAGCAGAGAGTTTCTCCAGAGAAAATGCAAGCGTTCAAGTGATATAAAAATGATTAATTTTTTTACCCTTTTCCAAGCGATTTCGTTTTATGATGTAAACGCTGGTTTTACGTAATCTTGAGCAAAGAATTGTTTTTGTCATTTTCTTTAATATACATTTTTTCCCCTGAAATTTGTCTCTGACTTGTTTGAAAGAAACTGAAATTAGATGGTAGATCTCGCTTTGAAAAAGCATATCAATGTGAGTCATGCTCTGGTAAAAGGGGGCTTAATGCATCTCCATGGTGCTTGATACCTAGCAAGTCATCATTTAACCCTTAAGCTGCTTATCGCGACCCACTGACCTTTTGCGGACAGTGTAGATCAAGATCAGAGTGCACAGAACGTGCAGTCTGATCTTTGATCTACACTGTCCGATACGGTATTTTATTTCCGGTGAAATCAACTTTGAAACCGCAGTGTTTGGCCTTTTAGTATTGAGTAGAAATTTGCGTTTCATTTATTCAGCAGCTTAAGCGTTAGCTATGGATCCATACAATCCATTTTGTTTAACCCTTTCCCAAACGACAAATTCTGGACTGGTCCAAATTGAAAGAGTTTGCAGATGACAATTTTAAATTTGATGAAAATGGCAGAAAGTTCTCAAAAAGGATAGAAAACACTGTGGGAAAAGGAGAAATTGCTCGTTACGAGCAATTTCTCCTTTTCCCACAGTGTTTTCAAAAGACTTGTACTGCAGACATGTGAAAACCAGGGCTTGTTTGGGAAAGGTTTAACAACCGATTTAGGCATAAGATGAACTGGTCCCTTGACATGCAGAAAAAATTGACCAATAGCAAAAGGTGTCGGCCCAGGTCAGCCTTCGCTGTCCGCGCAAGCTGATATGAATCGATACTTTTTGCAGTTGCATTAAGCCCCCTTTTCACAGTGCATGGTTCATATATTTTCGCTCATTATCCAGTAATTTAACAAAGGTACGCCTAATAGCAAAAGGATAATTGACAATATTCATATTACATAAACTATGAAAACCTTGATTACGTTTAACCAGATAGCCCCATTTCTTGAATATCACCGTAATTAATTACATTCCATTATTTCGTATCATCTTTTAAATGACTAAGCTTCGCCAGGTAGTGCAATCGGTGACGCCAGGGCTTGAAACCAGGAAGTCGCTAGTTCGAATCCCGAAGCTCCGCCATTTTTTTTCCGGGTATTGATGATAGTCATTGCGACAGGATTCATTAACTCTTTTACCACTCAACAACTATTTAAACTTGTCCAGATTCAAAGCAATTGCAGATGAAAAATTACATAGAGTTCAAATTGTGGAAGTCATTATTGAAAGGGCAGAAAACATTATGGGAAAAGGAAATGTTGGTTACCAGCATTTTCTCCTTTTCCCACAATGTTTTCAAAAACCTTTTTCTCTCAGGGTCGTTAAAACTCGGGAAAGTGTGGTAAAGGGTTAATCTTCCTCTCGTAGCCTGGAGACCCCGGGTTCGAGCCTCACTGGAAGCACTAGATTTTCGTGGGAGTGTTCTTGGGCAAGACACTTCAGAACCCCAGCCCAGTATCGGTGAAACCCAGAACATATCCGAATAATTTAAGCTGAGGTCGTGATATGACTGAAATGATGTTAAAAGTGGCGTTAAACACAATTAATAAGCACTTTTCATCCAGGTCGAAAACAGTGCAGCAACAGTTCTGATTACTCACTGTTTTTCAGAAACACATTCGTTCCAAGCAACGTCTTGTATTGGTCGATAAAGATAAATTCTCTCTCTTTTTTACTTAACCCTTTACCAAAAGTTTTAACGACCCCAGGGAGGGAGGCTTTTTGAAAATATTAGGGGCAAAGGCGAACATGCTGGTAGCCAGCATTTTCTCCTTTCCTCACAATGTTTTCTATCCTTTCTAGGGGAAAATCCCATCATTTGAGCTGTATCCGACATGTCATCTGCCAGTACTTTCAATTTGGAAGAGCCTGAAATTTTGTCATCTGGTAAAGAGTTAAGAGGAAAAAAAAAACATTCTCATATTTTCAGTTTTCCCCTACACGATTTAAACAGCAGGGCGTTGATACGGTTTCGAATTTCTCCACATGCTACAACGGTAGATAAAATATGGCTAACAATAGCAATTATACAGGTGTTCAACGCTCTGTGCTTTATAGAAACTCTTTTATCATTATATTCTCGACTCTTCACTTTCTTGATTCCAGAAACTTGTTTGCGGGAGATGAGGTTGAAAAAAATCCTTGTAAAGCGTGATTAAGTGAAACGTAAAGGAGAATACACGTGAAAACAATGCGGCAAAAAAAAAAGGTGATAATACATGTTACAAGAAATTCGTCTCCAAGACGGCGCAACTTGTCTGCGGAATTTTATTATTCGCATTTAATTATTACTTTTATCCTTTATGCCTAATGGTTTTGCCTCGTCCCATTACTATCTCTTTACCACACAGTCCCGAGTTTTAACGGACCTGAAGTAATAACCAATTTTCCTATTTCAAAGGTATATTTTGGTGGAAATATATCTCCTTACCGGACGATATAGATAAAAGATCAGACTACACGTTCTGTGCAGTCTGATCTTGGCCTACACTTTCCGCAAAAGGTAAGTGAGTCGCGCTTAAAGGGTTAAGAAGAGTAACTAACACGAGGTTGTTGACTAATTTGAAAACTTTCTTAAAGTACACACTAGCAAAATACTTTAATGCAATAGCTACCTGTTCCCGTCATCTAGAGAAACCGGTTATCTAACTAGAAAAGAGTCAGCCAGCAGGCTCCATTAACTTTCAAGAGACATAAAACGTAAACCAGCAGAAAAAAACATCTGGCATAATAAGGTCAAAAAACCGCAAGCGATGACTCACGATTTTACCCTAGGTTTGCGGTTAGTCTATAATCTATAATTCATGCGAGATCCAAGGTAAGTAAACCTCGTTCAACCCTTACGGTGGAAAACTGTTCATAAATAAACGCCAGAGGCTAGTTTCAAAGCGAAATCTTTTTGTGACAGAAAACTATCCCATGCACATAGATTTCTATTTAAATCTTGAAGTACAACAAAATATATTTTGGATGGGTACCTCCTTGTTACAGGAAACTATCCCATACGCATACTCTTATATTCCTGACCTTCTAACTGTTGTTTTGCAAGACAATTTACAACCATTTACTATCTTTAAAAAAAAAAGTGTAAAGAAGAGTTCGAGAGGAGGAAAATTATCCTCTCTTGCTTGTGAGAATAAATGGTTATAAAATAAGGTCAGATGGTCCTAAATGCTAACCCTTATTTTATTAGAAATGATTAAGTTTCTCCACAGGAAGATTAAATTTGGATATAGCGGACCTGAAATAAATTTGCACACGAGATTTGATAAGACGAACCTAGAAAAGAAATCTATGAAGAAAGCCTAAGGCGAGTTTTTTTTTTCTTTCTAATAAAACGAGTGTAATTTTATCTTAAAGCTACGAATATCAGATTATTTTTATCGCTTAACGATATCTCACGACTTATGGGTCAGAATATACAGAAAAAGACACGTGGTATACATGGAAATATGCATGAAGGGCACACGACTAACTTCTCCGACAGCTAGTGTGAAATTGATGTCACATATGACGTAATACAAAATGTTACCTACGGCACGCACAAGATAACGAAATTAACAATAGCTTTATATTACACCGAAAAAGATGGTAGTTATGTGATGAATATGGAATATGCTGTGGTAACTTTCCTGGCGCTTGTATTTAATTCGAGCAACGTGAGAAAATTTGATATGGCGCTAGACCATAGGTCGAGCGAGATGTCAAAACTTTCTTACGCAGGGAGAAGTAAATACAAGCATCAGGAAAGTTACTACAACATAATATTCCTTTTATTATATACGCATAATTTTCAACGACAAAAATTTGCAATTTTTGACATTTTATTCGATAACCCTAGACAGAATAAAAGAAATAATGGTCAGGTGACCAGTAAGTTCGTTTTTATGAAGGATGGGGTAAATATTACAGAGTAACATTTTGACCAATCAAATTGCGAACAAATACGTACGTATTCTGCGCGCGAGGTACGTCATCATACCATATTTGGAACCGTATATCACAGTGTGTAGATACGGATTTTTTTTTTTTTGTCGTGTGTGTTATTTGATCCGTTGCGACTCATGTACTTTGAGCAGGAAAATTTTCAGTTTATAAACTGACATACGCCATGATTCTAGCTGCAAAGATATAGAAAGCTGTCTAATAACGGGTGAGTGCTGACTTTCGTTCCGTGTTAATCGTGTGTCCTTGTTGTGTATCAACAAATTAGATCTAACATTTTACCAAATCATCTCGTGTTTTAATGTCTCTGAGAGAGAAGGCTTTTGAAAATATCGTGGGAAAATGAAAAAATGCTGGCTGCCAGCATTTTCTCCTTTTCCCACAATGTTTTCTGCACTTTCAGAGACAAATTCCACTATTTGAGTCATATTTAATATGTTGTCTCCAAGTGCTTTCCAAGTGTAAAATGTTGTCGTTTTGTAAAGAATTAACTCATTACTTCATGACATGGATTTTCCTGGAGACGTCAGCCTATTTCTATCGCTGATGAATCATAACATTACATAAAATAATCTTTATTTGGCATTAAATACAAACATATTTATAGCCAATCAAAAATGGGGCTTTAAGTCGATTCCTTGTCTAAATCTTGAATTCGCACATTTTCTCCAGCCACAAAATCAACTTAAGTGCTGAGCGAATGATACTGGCTTCACAGTAAATAGAGGATAGAACATGAACACAGGTTAAAATATTGATGCAGGGGGAAAAATTACAAGCTATTCTCCTTTTGTCCCGATATATTTAATGTGTTCAATCATAACATTTGTTGTCTGCTTCAGGATACACCAAGAAAGATAAGGAGATATCTGTCCACCCAAAGTACCTTTGAAGTTCCAAAATTTGGGTTTTTATCATTCGCTTGAAAGTTTCATTTCACTTATTTAGCAGGTTAAGAGTTAAAAAGATTAACAGTAGCATGGCTTACCAGTATACTATTGTGTTAAGTCTGTCTGCAATTAGGCCTGTAGGGGCCCGCAGAATAAACATGTCCACATTTTCAACCAATCACCATTTATTCATTCAAGTATATCAATACCAAGATGAAGATCAAAACCCAAAAGGATACATGATTTATAAATACGGGCACATAAAAAGGGGTAGAGGTAAATCAACACAGAAATAGTTATAAACTTTTAACGCATAACTTTTTTTTTATTTTTGTTTCAAATGCCTCTCAATGCGCATATACATACAAACATCAAGTAAGGGATTGAAAAGATACAAACAAGTAATGGAGATCATAATGCAAAATTGACAATTGACACAAAAAAAATCATATTAAGTCTTTACCATACGGTCCTGAGTTTTAACCCATAGGCTGCCAAGCGCGACTCTAGGACCTTTTGCGGACAGTGTAAATGAAGAACAGACTCCACAGAACGTGCAGTCTGATATTGGATCTACACTGTCCGATAAGATTTTTTGCCGCTATAAAATTATTTTCAAACTGCAATATTTGGATTTGTACTATCGGCTTGAAAGTTTCATTTAGTTTATTTAGCAAGTTCAGGGCTGACCTGGGCCAAAACTTTTCGCTACTGGTCAATTTTCTGCATGTCAAAGGACCAGTCTACCTGATGATTAGGTCGGCTGTTAAACAAAGTGGCTATTATGGATCCATAATTATGTGATGGCTTGACTGGTACAATGCATCATGGAAATGCATTAAGCCCCTTTTGCCAGAGCATGGTTCATTTTTTTTTTTTTTTTAAATTATTACGCTCCTGCATGGGGGTGGGGTTTTTTAGAAGAAACAGTAGCTAACTATACATGATACCTGTCATGGAGTCAGTATAATGCCGTTGGAAATTAACCTGATAAGCCCCGAGGTTGCTAAATACTCGGCCAGTCATAATGATCATTTTAATTTCGAGCTGAAGATCTCCAAAAATATCGTAAAATGTAGATTCATGACCAGATTGCACGTTCAGTGCAGCCTAATCTTGATCTCTCATTGTATACAATATCATCTTAAGTTGTGATAAACAGTCTAAAAGTTTAAAGGGGCAGTAAACCAGATTTTGATCTATACTCTTTTGTAAGGAAAAATATCGGCTGATTGATTGTATTGGAGTTTAACGCCGTTTTTAACAGCTTAGGTCATATCACGGCTGTCAAAGCACCTTCGCATGTGTTTCCAGGCTTTCTCACACCAGTACTGACACAACTTTTTTTTTTTCAAGTCACTGACTACTTTTCTCACATGCATCAGAGGTGAGAGGCGAAAAATCGCCGAGAAAGAAAGTTTGCCTAAACCGGATATCGAACTCGCAATCATTATGCCACGGGTCAGATACGCTAACCACTGAGCTACCACGGCGGGCGAAAAATATTGGGATACGAACATGAACCTCCATAGCCATAGTCGGCGACTCTATCAACTAAGCTATGGGTCGAACTGATAAATTGCCGTGTTTAAAAACTGTATTTATCCGATGTTATGCAATAACGGCTTACCGTTACTAACGGAATAGGGAATTTTACGGTAAAAATACAAAAAATCTCGGCATTTTTTCGTGGTTTCTACATGTATTTCTGTGTATGTCTTAATTTCAAAGCTCTCTTTGCAAGAAAAAGAAAATTTGCAGTTTTTGTTGAAGTTTTTCTTAAAAGAAAAACTTGAGAAACGAAATCTGGTTTAATGCCCTTTTAACAAAAAAAAAAAGAAACACATTGTATTGAACGCGCAACATTTCTGCACCAATACCGACTTTGCACCAATCTTACCAACAAAATTACAAACCAGAAGTAGCTCTTATGATGTAACAGAAATATTTTTCAGCCAATACAAAAACCAACAAACCTCCATTACTCAGATGAGCTGTTTGCATGTTGGTGATCATTATTTAACCCTTTACCGCACAATGACGCCTTTTGACACCCCTGGGAAAGAAGCCTTTTGAAAACATTGTGGGAAAAGGAGAAAATGCTGGTAACCAGCATTTTCTCCTTTTCCCACAATGTTTTCTACCCTATCAAAGAATAATTGCACCATTTTAGCCAAATTGAAATTGTCGTCTGCAAATGCTTTCAATTTGGAGAAGGCTAAAATTTTGTCGTCTGGTAAAGGGTTAACACGGATTTTTCCAAAGGTGTCTGCCGTAAATTTACTCAGCTCATTACAAAACGCTAAATTCTAGAATGGGCCAAACTGAAAGCATTTGCAGACGACAAATTAAATGTGAAGCAAATGGAGGAACATTTCTTCGAATGGGTAGAAAACCTTGTGGGAAAAGGTTCATAATAAGTAAGTCTTTTGAAAGCATTGTGGGTAAAGGAGAAAATGCTGGTAACCAGCATTTTCTCCTTTTCCCACAATGCTTTCAAAAGACTTCTTCATTATGGGATTCTTTATTAAATTGTTAAGGCAATAACGTAAATGGAATATCCGTGACCAAATTCACCGACCATGAATGATTACTAAACTACATTCTTAAACAGGTTCTCAAGATATTTACTTAAGTTTCAAAGTAACGTAATTTCTGATTGGCTAAACAAAACGGTTTAGCCAATAAAAAGGCTAAACAAAATAATTCAGCCAATTAAAAATTGCGTTCCTTTTAAGATAATGAATTTGACTAACAGGTAATATTGAATGGTTGGTGCCTCAATACGAAGCATGAACATACGTTTTTTTTTTAACTTTAAAAGTCGTTAAGTAAGTGCCAATTCATTTTTGCCCAATTTTCACCGAAAAACAATGCAGCAGGAATGAGAGCTGATGCTGCTTCGTTTTCCAAAGAAAAATGCCCAAACAAGCCAATGCTAAGATAAGTAGTACTTCTACATGTACATCACTAACCGATAGGCACTGTAGACAACTGTCATATCGCTGGATCTGGAAAATGCAATCATTACCAGACAACAAAATTTTAATCTCTTCTATATCATGAGAATTTGCAGATAACTAATACACCTGAAATATTGCTGAATTAACGAGGCTTCTTTTTGATACAATAGGAAACATTGCGGGAAAAGGGGACAATCCTTGTTATCAGTGTTTATTTCCTTTTTTTTTTCTTGATTGTTTTCATGGGACTTCTGTCTCAGGGTCGTGAAAAATTGCAACCGTTCGGATAAGGATTAAGTTAAGAGAGAGATATAGATAAGAGAAAAATAATGCCAAAAAATTCTTTTTCAGAGTCTTCTGTTCCAATCTTTCCTACATTGAAAGATTTTTTCCCTTTAGAAAAAAAAAATCACGTCAAAAAACGGATTTTTTTTATATGAGCTATGCCCTGGCAAAAGGGGTGTTGAGTGCATCTCCGTGATGCATAATACCGAGCAAATCATCACATAATTATGGATCCATAAAGTCCACTTTGTAGAACAACCGACTGAATCTGGAGGTAACGTTTTGACATGCAGAGAAATTCATCGATAGCAGGGACTGCGCAGGCTGAACAGGGTCGGTACTTTTTCCAGATGCTTTAAGACCCCCTTTTCACAAAGCATGACTGACATATATTTGTCAAAGTCATTTCCAATGCATTCTACCCTGAGTGATACCTCATCAAAGCAACTTATGTCATGGTATCATAGTATATGTATATCTTTCTCATCATCATCATTGCCTATATTTCTGAATAAAAACAATTATTATAGTTATTATCATTTCAGCATAGGTCTCACACTGAGATCAAAAAGGAAAAAAAATAGGCACCAGTATATGAACCAAGCTTTGTTAAAAAGGGGGCGTAATGCATCTACAAAAAGCATCGACCCAGGTCAGTCCACGCAGGCTGATCTGGGTCGAAGCTTTTTGCTTTTCACAGAGCATGGCTGACATATATTTGTCAAAATCACTTCCTATGCATTCTACCCTGAGGGATACCCCAAAGCAACTTATGTCATGGTTATTATAATTGTAACATGTTTATATATACACATCAGCTCAGGCTAGGTGTCACACTGAGATCAAAAAGGAAAAAAAAAAAGGCACCAGTATATAATTTATAGGAGTCGCGTTCTGTAAGAAGAGAGGTTTAATGCATCTGCAAAAAGCATCGACCCAGATCAGCCTGCGCAGTCCGCGCAGGCTGACCTGGGTCGAAACTTTTTGTCCCAGCTAAATTTTCTGCATGTCAGAGGACCGGACTATCTCAGGATTAAGTCCATAGTAGGACAAAATGAATCTTATGTATCCATTACTGTGTGATGACTTATTTAGTAAAATGTATCACGGTGATGCATTAAACCCCCTTTTTCCCAGAGCGCCACTTATATGCATGTCATTACTCCTCACCAGACGACAAAATTTTAGACTTATCAACGCTGAAGGGGTTAGCAGACGACTAATTAAATGATGTTCAAATGGTAAACTTAGTCATTATATCGTTAGAAAACACGATGAAAAAGGGAGAAAACTGCTGCTTACCAGCATTTTTCTCCTTTTCCCACAATGATTTCAAGAGCATTTTCCTAGAATTGTTAATTTAAACACGGGATTATTTGTTTAAGGAATTGATCATTATCTCCAAACATGCAGGGGTCATGCAGAGGTCACTATTTTGGACTCGTCCATATTGAAAGCATGTGCAGACGACAAACTAAATGTGGCTGAAAAAAGCCTTTTTTTTTCTTTAATAAAAAGGTAGAAAACATTTTGGGAAAAGGAGAAAATGCTGGTTACCAGCATTTTCTCCTTTTCCCAAAATGTGTTCAAAGATCTTCTTCTTTGGGGTCCTAAAACACAGGATTGTTTCGTAGTGGCCTAAACCTTACAGAGCTTAGTACTTAACTGTAATTAACATACTCAGTACGTACAAGAAAGTGTGCATACATTGCAATATCAAGTCTGTGCTTAATAGAATATCTTGCAAACAAGTGGAGAATGTTAATACAAGATCAGACTGCACATTCTGTGCAGTCTGATTAACATCTTCCAAAAAAGTATCTTATGCCCAGCACCGCGGTAAAAGGGTTAAGGTTTTAAATATAAACCATAACTTGTGAAAAAAATATGAAGCAAAGGGAGAATTATTTGTTACGAGCAAAATTTTCTTTCCATTTCCCAAAATATTCTGCAAAACACAATACATGTAGTTATCAAGAGAGGTAAGTTTAAGAATGTCGGCTGGAGAGAGAGAGAGAACAAGCAATAGCACTGGGGCAAATGAATATACAAAGAAACAGAAATAATTCAGATTTATCCCGAACAGTTTTACCTGTAGCCGCTTTAAAGCAGTGGGTGAATTATTAATACAAGCATGTATAATAAAATTTCATTTTGTTTCAAGAGAAAACGATGTCCCCAATAACACATAACGTGTCATTCAGATTTGGAATAAATAAACGGGAACCATTAACCCAGAAGTAAAGGTAGCATAGCACACAGACTGGTTCCTCTATTTCAAAATGTAGCATGCTAAATTTCGGAAACAAGCAATCCGTTCAGCCATTTCTGGACATGTTCCCTTTAAATCTACCAAATATTACAGGAAATTAAATAAAGGACACAAATTTCATTTAACTGTTTACAAAACGATAAAATTTTGGAATGGACCAATTTGAAAGCATTGGCATACGACAAATTTAATCTTGCTAAAATGATGATTTCTGCTTGTGATTGGGTAGAAAACATTGTAGGAAAAGGAGAAAATGCTGGTTACCAGCATTTTCTCCTTTTCCCATAATGTTTTCAAAAACCTTCGATTTCAGGGTCATTAAAAGTCGGGATCGTGCGGTAAAGGGTTAAGGACGAATACATGGTGGGAAAATCATAATTTCTAATTACGGGCAATTTCTCCTTTCCCCATAATGTTTTCCTATGCTGTCAACAGTACATCCGTAAAAATTTTATTCGCAGAGTAATGGCTTAGTATCAATTCTATCATAAAAAGTATGTGTTTACTCCATAGAAAATAGTGACATCAAAATTGTAATGACTATTCTTAAACTTTTGATCAAGTTTCAATCTAAAACCAATCAAATGTCTTCGCAAAGGTTTTCTTTCTAACAAAAAAGATACTTTTATGATACAATGCTTAACTCTTTACCGAACGATAAAATTTTAGACCAGTCCAAAATGAAAGTTTTTGCAGACGACAAAATAAGTGTAATCAAAAATTGAAATTTAGTTTTGAAAGAGTAAGTAGAAAACATTATGGGAAAATGAGAAAATGCTGGTTACCAGCATTTTCTCCTTTTTCCACAATGTTTTCAAAAGGCTTCTTCAGGGTCGTTAAAAGTCAGGATTGTTTGGTAAAGGGTTAACCCTTCGGCTGGTAAGCACGACTCAAGGGCCTTTTGTGGACAGTGTATATCAAGATCAGACTGCACAGAACGTGCAGTCGGATCTTGGATCTATACTGTCCGATAAGCAGATATTTTCCCCCCAAAAAATAACTTTGAAATAGCAATATTTGGTTATATTACTATCGACTTGAAAGTTTTATTTTTGCTATATAGCAGGTTAAGGCTTAAAATTATGCTCCCTTTACTTCCGGTTTTGAAAAATGCAGAAAAAAAAAAAAAACAATATAAAAGTAACGGAAAGGAACACAAATTATTGTTATGTACATGTAGAAAAAAGTAGGAACAAAACAAACAGCAAAATGGATAATATACACACAAAAAATGAGATCAATATAACTGATTCTAAGGTCTTTCTTCCGTCGAGATCAGAGTTCGCATTCAGAAACGGTTATAAAAGTTATTAATTCTCAATTCCAAGGCTAGCCAGATGATTGATCAAGACAGCACGCATCGGCTAAACAGATGTCTAGTTTTGGACTTAAGAAATTGAATTTAGATTTTTTTTACATCTTTTTATTGTTCGTTCAATAGATTCACATGTCAGAAGGATCTGATGTAAAAAGTCATATTCAAACTCAACAATTTCTTCTCCATTTTCCAGAATGTATTCTTGACTACAACCGAGTTTCAATAATTTTTCTTCAAAGCTGTTCATTCTATAGCATCTGCAATGTTCGGTAGTCCGAATGAAAATATTTTCATGGTTAAAGGGTCAAAATATATACAAAACTAAGAGTTTTAACTTTCAAATCAATTCAAAGCAAATTTTACAGACGGGTTCTTCTCTCGACGCAGAAAGCAACCTTGATTTATTAAACTGCTGACTAGTCTGTCTGCACAAAAAAGTAAATAACAGTGTACCCTTCCAACAAGTGCGCACCACCTGATGTCCAATCAATGTAAACCGGTCATCCACAATGACCTACATTGTTCATCACCCAACAGTCTATACATTTATAGTACTATAAATACTGAATACCTCCAATACGCGTTCTTCATTCTCTTCCTGTAGTCAAAATGTGAGCATGTTTCATTCTGAGCGAAAGAAAAAGCACTTTTTTTTCCTGATAAACAAAAAGTTTGAACACCTTTTCCACTCTGTGGTAATCTTTGATAATAAAAGCCTTTACAAACCAAGCATCTTGTGTTTTAACGAGTTTTAACGTGTTTGGTGAAAGAAGCTTTTGCAAAAAATATCGTCGGAAGGTTAGAAAACACTGGTAACAAACATTGCCTTCTTTTTCGAAAAGGTTTACTAGTAATTTCTACCGTCAAAAGGATAATTTCACTGTTTGAATCCTGATCTATGTATCCTTAACCCTTTACCACACAACCCTGTGATTTTTAACGACTCTGCCAAAGAAACCACTTGAAAACATTGATGGAAAAGGAGAAAATGCCGATAAACAGCATTTTCTCCTTTTCCCACAATGTTTTCAACCCTATCAGAGGTTTATTTCACCATTTGAACCACCTTATATTTTGTCGTCTGCAACTGCTTACAATTTGGAAAAATCTAGAATCTTATCGTCCGGTAAAGAGTTAACAAGTTGGAAACTTTAAGATTTTGTAGTGTGGTAAAGAGTTGAACCCTATCTATTCACCTGACTACTATTCTTGAACTAGAAACTAGGTCTGACCTGTTAATCTAATCTGCATATCTAATGTCTAACTGATCCGCACGTTCTTTATAATAACGAAATACAATTTGAACAGTGTTCCGCCACTTGAAAATCAAACTCCACTTAGCATCGCGAAATGTCCAAGTACTAAAGTGGTCTACCCTGTTTTACTCAGCCACACCTGACTGTAGCACACTAAAAACCGTTTCTTCCGGTTTGAAGTTTTGCTCACGTACTTCCGTTTCCGTTTTGCTTGAGCGCCCGCGTTTCCAGTTTACATGGCATCCCATCAGCCTGAATCTTTGACGATATTCTCACTGGGAATGACTTTCGGGTAATGAATTGTTTCTTAAAAAATTGATTATCAGAACAATACAATTTTCCTTGCATAAAAATTTATAAGTGCATAGGTGTACTCGTATAATATTATTGTTGAAAAAAAAAAATCCCCCCAAAAAAGCACAAATGAAATGCCGTAGATTTTAGATGTACAAAATGAACGCATTAATCCTGCTGGTCCTTCTGCAACTTCCTGTTACCCTCAAAAATCCCTCGAAGCGAGATCGTCATGGCAAAAACAGCCCGTCGTCATAATATTTCCAAAGTTCATCCAAACCCTAGTCAATGAAAGAAATCATTTCGTCTTTGTGGATTGATTGCGTCCTCTTGATTCTGAATATTCTGGTAGACTGGACTGCTTGACAAAAAGCGTCTGAGGGTTGTTAAACAAGCGTAAATGTCTATGTTGACACGGAGTGGAAAGGAAGCGGGAAGCTGTCTCTGAAATTAGAAATACAATTAAGAAATGCGTTTATATTTGAACTTATCAATTGCAAGTTCGGGTCCATACTCACAAACTGTTCTTAGTTTTATTTTTAGTCTTATTCTATATTAAGAAAGGAACGCAACTTCTGATTGGCCAAACCATTTGGTTCAGCAAATCAGAAATAGTCCTGCAGAACTTTCAAATTTCGAAAATTCATGACAATAAGACTAGGAATGTTCTTAAATTAACATAAGCGGCCAGAAGTAAACAATGGGGGTGTAAAATGTATTTGAACTTAAATCATACCATTTAAAATTATGGAAATTATTGTGAAGATGACAGTGAATGTATGAATGGTCCAAATGTTAGTCGCTGGCACGAAAATGCATTTCAGAATCAGGCAAAAAGCAAACAAAACATTGAAATGAACTGAACTGAACTGACATTTATTTTTTGACGTGTACAAATTGTACATTGTCACACCACATAATACATACAATGAATTTAGTCACGTGTATAATGCATGAATCTGAAAAATACACATAGATAGAGCGACCTGGCAACTTTAGACCTAGTTTTGAAATTCGTTTTCCTGCCAGTGACCAACACTTGGTACGACCGTACAATAACAATAACAGATTGTCATCCTCACGATAATTTCTATACTGTTAAGGACGGCACCATTATGATTTGCATTTAATGGCATTTGACCATCCCCGCTGTTTACTTTTGGCCGCTGTTGAGCCTTTCAGAACGGTAGTGAAATACCCTAATCTTAATATACGTTGACCATTAAATGCGTTGAACTCAGCAACTGGAGTAGTGATATATGAATCATGCTCTATGCATTTGCAAAAAGTATCGATTCAGGTCAGCCTGCGCGGACTGCGCAGGCTGACCTGAATCGAAACTTTTTGCTATTTGTCAATTTTGCGCAAATCCAAGGGGCCATACTACCTCATGATTCATCAGTTGCTAGATAAAAACTGAGTTATATGCATTCATGATTATGTGATGACTTTTTTTCGTTTGATGCATCGCGGAGATGCATCAAAACCCCTTTTGCCAGAGCATGGCTCATATCTTCCCGTGTGAAGGTATACACCCAGTGAGAAAACACAACGTAAAAGTCAAGCACAAAACTGACTTACTGGTTGTTATACTGTTAGTACAATCGCTTTTCATAATCGCACTTCATGCGTCAAGTTCCCCTTATCCGTGTCTCTCTCTTAACCCCGTAAGCTGCTGAGCGCGACTCGAGGACCTTTTGCGGACAGTGTAGATTAAGATCAGACTGCACGTTCTGTGTGGTCTGATCTTGAATCTACACCGTCCGGTAAGGAGATTTCTCTCTCGCAAAATATATCGTTAAAATAGCAAAATTTTGGTTTTTACTATCGACATTTTATCTTTTTTTGCAGGATAAGGGTTAAATGTTTCACCGTTTATTTTATTTTTTGTTTCTTTTATTTCGAAGAAAACGACAACATGAACAACAAAAACAAAAATGACATTAACTACAGTAATATCAATAACAACAGTGATAATCATCATCAGCATCATCAACAACAACGACAATAACAACAACAACATCGTATACACATGTTCCGGCACTGCTAACCGATACATTTTTCGTTCGAAAAGATACAAAAGGTATGGAAGCATCACATGACAATGTCCGTCTTTTGTTTTACTGTCAAGCCCCCGTAGCTCAGTCGGTAGCGCACAGGACTTGAGAACAGGAGGTCGCTGGTTCGATCCCCGGCTTGGCCAATTTCTTTCCGAGGATTGATGACAGTCATCGCGACAGGATTCATTCCTCTCTCACCGCTGACCATTGTTTCGACGATGGTTATGCAGGAAAGCAGCCAGTGGCTTGGAAAGAATATTGTACGTA
The DNA here is from genome assembly GCA_945859785.2 of Tridacna gigas. Classification (NCBI taxonomy): domain Eukaryota; kingdom Metazoa; phylum Mollusca; class Bivalvia; order Cardiida; family Cardiidae; genus Tridacna; species Tridacna gigas. Next base: position 39,800,110 of record OX244029.2, read on the forward strand.
GTACTGGTAAAAGAAACTCGAGGAAATCATGGCTAGGTGCACTGACCGCCGTTATTTAACTGAAATAATTTTGAAAACGGAGTTAAACACCATACAATCAATCAATCAATCTTTGTTTTACTTTGAGGCAGCTTAGCACGAGTCAAAGCCTTTAGACGGGTCCTAGATTAACCCTTTCCCAGACAAGCCCTGGTTTTCACGTGTCTGCAGTACAAGTCTTTTGAAAACACTGTGGGAAAAGGAGAAATTGCTCGTAACGAGCAATTTCTCCTTTTACCACAGTGTTTTCTATCCTTTTTGACAACTTTCTGCCATTTTCATCAAATTTAAAATTGTCGTCTGCAAACTCTTTCAGTTTGGACCAGTCCAAAATTTGTCGTTTGGGAAAGGGTTAACCCTAATCCTGCAACGAGGAGTGTTCGAATATGAATGCACCTAAGCAACTTAAATTTGATTCTCCATAGGTTTCACTGAATTTTTTATATTTTGTTCCCTCAAAGTATTCACCTCCAACAGATATACAAAGTTTCAGTCTCCGAATCCAATCTTTGAAGGCATTTTTATAGTCTTTTCTTTTTTAGGTATACTATGAAGACACTGGAATATTGCAGAACCGAGGTGTTTGCGAACAAATTTTCGATCGACCTGAAAGGTATTTTTTTAGCTTTGGAAACAAAAAGAAATCACAAGGGGCAAGGTCAGTGAAGCCTATGAAGAATAAAATTTTATGTGCTTAAATGCATTCACATTCTCGTAAATAAGTGGAATGAAACTTTCAAGCCGATAGTAAATACCCAAATTCTGCTATTTCGAAGGTATTTTTTTAGGGAGAGAAATCTCCTTATCGGACAGTGAAGATCCAAGATCAAAATACACGTTTTGAGTAGTCTGATCTTAATCTACACTGACCGCAAAATGCACACCGAGTCGCGCTAAGCAGCCTAAGGATTAAGATCAGACTGTACAGAAAGTCTCTGTTCTTATACGAAATTAATTTCGTCTTTGTAACAAAAACTGTCTCCTTTTGTAAGGGTATATTTGAACTTTAAAGTTACATTCAAAAGAAAAAGTGAATATTCATATAAATGAAAATGTCCCCAGAAGTTGAGAAGCTTTGTGAAACAAAAGGGAATTTAAATATTCCTGAAAATAATTCGGCTCTTTATTTCTTATGGTATATAAAAAAGAATTGTAACGTTTGCGAATCTTAATGTGAGAAAAATTCGAGTATTTGTGGGAAAGGAAAGGAATTCATATAGAATAGATCCAATTATACAGGCAACCATAAGGCTGGTTTTATTATAATATCACACTTATGAGGCCTTTTGAAGTCTGCACTTAGGCACTCATTTGGTTTTACTGCAGACGGTTCAATTCGGTATGCAGACAGAATAACACGTGTTATTTTGACGGCGAAACAAACATGGAAATTAATAAAACGATTCGGAAACCTCGCAATTTATCACATTAATCCATGCGTACCGCAGATAACTTCTTGTTTTGTGGGCCATTATACACGCGTAACATAACCTTCGGTAATTTTGATGGCAGCGTTGGGTCGTTTCTAGGACAGAGTTGACCTAAGATCAGACAGTGTCTGCCTGCGCATCCAAACTTAGATGAACACACTCCGCTAATGTAAGGTGAGTTAATGATGCCCGGAAGTTGTATATTGAAAGTCGCCATTTTCTTTATGAAGCATCTTACCTGTAACAGCGGCAAACTGACATTTTCAGTCTAGAAATTAGACCAAAATAAATGAGTATTTTCGACGTTGGTTGTGGCCAGAATGTCTCTGCAAAGCGGACAGAATAGATCAAAGACCAGACTACTCTCTGCTCAGTCCAATCTTAGGTGCACAAAGACTGCTAACGTAGGTTGGTGATATAACAAACTTATACGCACTGAAAACTGCAAGTTTTATATTAATTAGTAGTCGCAATTTTATTCATGTACAAAATACTTAACTCTAAGAGGACCGGACTGACATTTTCAGTATAGTAATAAGAATAAAATAAATGCGTTATGTCAAGATTCCTTGTGGCCAGAATTCCCCTGCAAAGTGGACATTGTAGATCAAAGATCAGACGGCACGTTTTGCACCACAGTACACCTGTGCATTCTTTCCTCGAGTTTCTTTGGCAAGCACAGCATTCTAAGCCACTGGCTGCTTTCCCATGCAATCATCCTCGAAAGAATGTCCACCGGCGAGAGAGGAATTGATCCCGTCGCAATGCCTACTATCATCTATCCTCGAAAATAAATAGGCCGAGCGGAGGAACTGAATCTACGACCAGTTGGGTTTCTAGTCCTGTATGATACCGACTAAAATATCGATACTTGGGTAATGTAACCGTATACAAGTTATTCCTGCGCAGATTAACACTTAAGCTGCTATATAAATGAAACGAAAATTCCCATTCAGTAAAAACAAAACCCCGAAAAAGCGATTTTTTACAACTGATTTTAACGGGGAAAACTACCCTAGCGGACACTGTAGTTTCAAGATCAGACTGCACATTCTGTGCAGTCAGATCTTGATCTACACTGTCCGCAAAAGCGCCCGAGTCGCGCTTAGTAAGCTAGGGGTTAAGAAACGTTTTTCCGATCGTTTCTATTCCATTTATTATTCAGTTTAAGCAGAACTGGTAAACAGCCTCGTTATTGGTAATAAGGACAAATATTATCTTGGCTATTATGTAAAAATAACGTCTATAATTGCGGCTTTCTGGTCTATTTCCAAGCTCGCCCCCTTTTATCTCACATGCACCCTTTTTCTCGTACACTCACTTTAATCCTTAACCTGATAAATAAACTAAATGAAACTTTCAAGATGATAGTAAACACCCAAATGTTGCTATTGTAAACGTATATTTTTCCTTTGGGCGGGGGGGGGGGGGGGCGGGGGATGTCTATGTATCGGACAGTGTAGACCCAAGATCAGACTGCACGTTCTGTGCAGTCTGATCTTGATCTACACTGTCCGCAAAAGGTGTCTGAGTCGAGCTTAGCAGTCAAAGGGTTAAGTCTTTCTCTGCCAAATACATGTAAATGGATTTTACATTTCTCGAGGTCTAACTGTAGCTGATTTTGGTCAAAGATTAGTATCAGGTAACGCATGGTGTAGATCCAAGATCAGACAGCACGTTTTCTTGTGCAGTCTGATCTTGATCTACACTGTCCGCAAAAAAATATCCAAGGAGACATTGGTAGTGGGTAAATCCTTCACAACGAAAGAAAAAATAGACTTGGCCAAACTGAAGGCATCTGAGCCCAACAAATTAAATGTGTCTCAAGCATTAGTATTTGTCTCTGAAAGGATAGAAAAAAAAACATTGTGGGAAAAGGAGAAAATGCTGGTTACCAGCATTTTCTCCTTATCCAACAATGTTTTTCATAGCCTTTACCTCAGGGTCGTTAAAACTTGCGGTTATGCGGTAAAGGGTTAACCCTTTTCGCGACGACAAAATTTTAGACTCGTCCATATTGAAAGCATTTAGGGACGAACAGTTAAATCTGGCGTACAATATAAATTGGACTCGTTTCTGAAATTCTGAAAGAGTATGAAAACAAAGTTGGGACATGCTGATGTCAAGCCATGACTTTTTTTCCTTTTCTCACAAAGTTTTAAAATGCTTTCTTAAGGGTAGCGAAACAATAAGATAGTCTTGTAAATGGCCCTTGGTAAAATCCTTCGGGCGCTGAGCACAGTTTTTTTTTCAGGGCACACTGTAGATAAAGATCAGTCGGCACAGGCTAAGAATGCAATCATTTCCATGCTTTTTCCTTTTTCCCCCCGTTTAATGCCCTTTCCCTCAATGAGATCAAAAACCGCCTGATACAGAGGTGCAAAACATTAAAATCTATCAGAGTTTTGTCGTATATCTAAGCTTTTGTTTAAAATATGAGTTTTGTTGTACGCCTGTGCATTTTGAAGATTTCGAAAACACTGTGTAAAAAGGAGCAATTGCTTCTAACCGACATTGTTCCTCTGGGTATCAGTGAATTGTATTTTGAATTTCAGCCGTTCAAAGCGGTCGGGTTTATACGAATGGCTCTGAAAGTGTTTACCCAGTATAACACGGCAACATTTTAGATTCGTCAAAATTGCAGGAATATACAGACGACAGCCGATTCAAATGTTATTTCAAATAATGTTACATACAAATTAAATTGTATTTATACAAGGACAAATTTATACATTTGTCCTTATATAAAAAAAAAACATTGTGGGAAAAGGAGAAAATGCTGGTTACCAGCATTTTCTCCTTTTCCCACGATGTTTTCAAAAGCCTTCGGTTTCAGGGTCATTAAAATATCGGGATTGTGTGGTAAAGAGCTTAAGTAAAAGACTGATTTCAAAACGGACGACAGACAATTCAAATGTGTGTTTTTTTTTTTCAAATTATAGTATTTGTCCTTGTATAGATAAAAAAAAAAACATTGTGGGAAAAGGAGAAAATGCTGGTTACCTGCATTTTCTCCTTTTCACACGATGTTTTCAAAAGCCTTCGGTTTCAGGGTCATTAAAATATCGGGATTGTGTGATAAAGGGCTAAAGTAAAGGACGGCTTTATTACAAAACGTATAAATCAAAATCAAATAGAAACACGTCACCGAACAGGTGACGATCTACAGACATAAAATACTACGCAGCGATCAAACGTTCAACCGCAAACCCGATTATGCCACGACCACGCCCAATCACTATTGATTGGGCTCGCTTCGCGACGATTTATTTTTGGGCTCCGTCAGCAAATCGGGCGCTTAGTCAGCCCTACAGGGTAACGAAGAACGGTAGAGTAAATAAAGAACAATATAACAATAACAATTTACCGAGATTATAAAAATGATAGCTGCGAGAGGGCCACTACAGAACTTAATTAGATCTAGCCAACCCTTCCGTCATGAAGGACCAAGATAATCGCCCAGAAAAAAAAAACAATGAAGAAATAGATCAAAACAAGCACTATCGACCACGACATTTTTTCCCACTGTTATGTGCATATCTCTCCCACAGGCTACTGAACGCGACTCAAAAACCCTTTTTTTTTTTTTGACAGTATAGATCAAGATCAGACAGCACAATTTGGGACTGGATCTGCTCTGGCTGCTGCATGATGCTAAACTGCGACCAAACAGTATCTTCAATACAGTGAAAGAGTGCTTTGATGCTTAACCAAACAATACCATGTTTTTACGACCCTGGAGAAGAAAGCTTTTTGAAAACACTGTGAGAAAAGGAGAAAATGCTGGTAACCAGCTTTTTTTACCCATTTCCAACAGTGTTCTCTATCCTTTCATAGACAAATACCATCATTCAAGTCATATTTACGCTGTCGTCTGCTAATGCTTTCAAATTACTATAAATTACAATCGCATGTTAGAAAAGGTAGGCAAAACTAGTAACGCAACAGTACGAAAGCTTGGAAAATTTTCGTTAAACAACTCGGGGCCAGGTCCTATCAAAAATACAGTCATACTTGTATCAGTGGTCACTTCTGTTAACCCTTAGGCTGCCACGAGCGATACACTGACCTTTAGCGGACAATGTAGATCAAGATCAGACTGCACAGAACGTGCAGTCTGATCTTGGATCTACACTGTCCTGAAAAGGGGATATCCTTTTCCCCAAAATACCTTTGAAATAGGAAAATTTAGGTTCTTACTATCGACTAGAAAGTTTCACTTCAGTTATTTAGCAGGATAAGGCTTAAGAAATGATTCCTACAGCGTTTTCACAACCTTTCAGATACAAGGACGCAAAAACTCATAAGTCATGCTCTGTGAAAAGGTGGCTTAATGCATCTGCGAAAAGTATCGACCCAGGTCAGCCTGCGCACTCCGCGCAGGCTGACCTGGGCCGAAACTTTTTCGCTATCGGTCAATTTTCTGTACGTCAAGGGACCAGTCTACCCCAGAGTTCTGTCGGTTGTAAGAGAAAGTGGATCTTATGGATCCACAATTATATGATGATTTGCCTGGCGTCATGGATCACGATGATGCATTAAGCCCCCTTTTGCCAGAGCATGGTCCTCATATTTTTACAGCAATCCCTATACCGAATGGCATCAGTAAGCAGGACCAGTTTCGTATTTTCAACCATCGGAATAGATCCAGCTTGTGTATTTGGCCTTGATAGATTTCAGCAGATAAAATGAGTTTGAACAAAAAAGTACTAAAAACGCACATAATGCCTACATGTTTTGTGTGTGTGTGTGTGTGTGGCAATATAAACTTATTAATGGGGTCCAATTCATAGAAAAGCTTCATGCTGTTCACATTAGATAAGTTTTTTATTTGTTTATTGAATTTACACTTTGTGAGGTCGGGGATTTTTTTTATTTCATTAAACGCTCTGCGGGAATGACATAAGATCACCAATAAAGCTACAACTATGAGTCATAAAGCATTGACACGCGACCAGAATTGGAATCTACAACGTAGCTTGCGTAATATCAACAGGCCCTGGATTAGGAATATATAAAACTTTTTCCATTATCGCGCTCCGCTATATTGGACTGATCGTTCTTTCAACTTGTGGAATGCTATGAACAAATGTAGCGCGGACAGTGTAGATCAAGATCAGACTGCACAAAATGTGCAGTGTGATCTTAAATCTACACTTTTCGGTACGTCCGAAATTGAGTCAGTGTAGATCAAGATCAGACTGCACAGGCTGTGCAGTCTGATCTTGAATCTACACTTTTAGGCCAAGCCCCGCAGCTCAGTCGGTAGCGTACAGGACTTGAGTACCAGTGGTCGCTGGTTCGATCCCTGTCTTGGCCAATTTCTCTCCGAGAATTGATGATAGTCATTGCGACAGGATTCATTTTTGTCTCACCGCTGACCATTGTTTCGACGACGGTTATGTGGGAAAGCAGCCAGTGGCTTGGAAAGAACATTGTGCGGAGTACTGGTAAAAGAAACTCAAGGAAAACATGGATACGTTCACTGGCCGCCGCGATATAACTGAAATAATGTTGAAAACGGCGTTAAACACCATACAATCATACACTTTTCGGTATGTCCCTGATTGAATCACCAAAATATGAATATGAGCCATGCTCTGGCAAAATGAGGCTTAATGCATCTCCGTTATGCACGATACGAAGCAAGTCATTACACGATCATGGATCCATAAAGTCTATTTTGTCTAACGATTGACTGAAATATGAGGAAACCTGTTCCTTGGACATGTAGAAAATTGGCAAATAGCGAAAAGTTTCGACCCAGGTCAGCCTGCGCGGATTGCGCAGGCTGACATGGGTCGATATTTTTCGCAGATGAATTAAGCCCCCTTTTCACAGATCATAGTTTATATTTTATTTCCGGGGCTGTAAATATTACTGGTAAATGCAAACTATAAAGACATTTCACTCTTACAACAAAATGTGAATTTGTTTATAGATCAGGATCAGACTGTAATAAACTTGCAGTGTTATCTCAAATCTACACCGTCCTGTTTTTTTGTGGGACAATCTGGACACAACAGTCTTGAAATTGCAATATGCGTATTTTCATAAGAATCGAAATCTCCCTTTTGTTCAATTAGCATTCTCAAATGTTTAAAACGAATAAAGGAACATTTTCAGTTATTAGAACAAATGATCGACCAAATACCTAACGCTGAAATATCGAACAGTGGACAAAAATACCTCCTTATATCCACGACTGTCTTTTGTTTTCTTTTAATTGTGCGAATAATTTATTATGTAACAACTTTCTTAATCGTTTAACTGATCTAATAAATGTGATTTTCAGGAAAAAAAAAAACAAGAAACACACGGCTATGTAACGACCACATAAATTATCAGTACCAAGATTTTGTGATAACGAATTTTTTTTCTGTCGTCATTGCGGTTATGCATTCAATACGTACACAGCCAGACACCATATAAATTTACAGTTTTCTTTTCTTTTGCTAAACTCTTTACCAAACGACAAAATTTTGGGCGAGACCAAATTGAAAGCTTTTGCAGAGGACAACGTAAACTTTGCTAAATTTATGCTTTCTATCTATAATTGGGTAGAAAACATTTTGGAAAAAGGAGAAAATGCTAGTTATCAACATTTTCTCCTTTTCCCACAATGCTTTCAAAGACCTTCTACTTCAGGGACGTAAAAAGTCGGGATTGTGTGATAAAGGGTGTCATAGAATGTTACGTTGAAATTTATTCGGCGCAGCTGAATATGCTGGCTTTTGACCTACTTTTTGATACTGATTAAAAAAATGAATAAATAGAACTTTGTGATTGGTCAAAATGTAAACATTTTTATTTTAAGGGTCCCTGCCTGTTTGCGGGTAAATTTACGCCGTCTATCTTTTTTTAAAGATATTTCTTATTTTTCTGTTGCCTGACCCTATACAACGGGGAAAAAAAGGGAAGAAGCACACGGTACGCAACGACCGCAGACTTTATCAGTAGTGAGATTTTGTGGCAACGGAATTTGTAACGTCATCGTGGTTTTGCTCTATTCCAGAACTATGCAAATTGCACGTTTATAATATGAGCCATGCTCTGGCAAAAGGGGGCTTAATGCATCTCCCTGATCCATGGTCATCATATCATCGTGGATCCATAAAATCCATTTTACCAAACAACCGACCGAATCACGAGGTAACCTGGGTCCGTATTCACCAACCATTCTTAGGAACGTTATTAGACTTATTCTTCAAGATTTTCCAAATTTGAAAGTAACACAACTTCTGATTGGCTGAACCATATGGTTTAGCCAATCAGAAGGTGTGTTACTTTCAAATTTGGAAAATTTTGAAGAACAAGACCAAGAATGTTCTTAAGAATGGTTGGTGAATACGGACCCTGGTCCTTTGACATGCAGAAAATTGACCAAGAGCAAAAGGTATCGCGGACTGCGCAGGCTGACCTGGGTCGATACTTTTTGCAGATACATTGCAACCCCTTTTCAGAGAGCACAGCCCATATCTTTTCGCCGCAAAATAACTTTGCCGGCTACAAATAGCCTACGACTACATGCACATGTACAATCAATTCTGTCAAAGTGCCCATTTTCCGGCGCCAATTAACACTTAAGCTGCTGAATAAATTGAACGCAAATTTCTGCTCAGTACTAAAAGCCCGAACATTGCGGTTTCAAAGTTAATTTCACCGGAAAGGAAATACCGTATCGGGCAATGTAGATCAAAGATCAGACTGCACGTTCTGTGCAGTCTGATCTTGATCTACACTGTCCGCAAAGGATCAGTGGGTCGCGATTAGCAGCTTAAGGGTTAAATAAACTCAACCTCTTTCGATGGCTGTACATACAATCCGTTGAGACCCCGATTTTTTTTATCGTATATACCTGACCAAACAAACAGTCGGTATAGATCAAAGATCAGACTCCACGTTCTGTGCCGTCTGATCTTTGATCTATGCCGTCCGCAAAAGCTCCTGTTTTTCGCCTGTGGCGCAGAAACAGTTCGAAGACCAGTCTGTCCACCTTTGCCAATGTTTCAGTTTCCAAGAATTATGAAGAGCATTACTCGTTTTTTTTTAAGCCCTTGTAATAAGGTGTCATAAGCAAGCACTTGTCAATTACCTCTTCAAAAGCCCTCTGTTTAGTACGGGTCTGGTTGCTTGTTTCGTTACAGACGGAGGGGATATATGCATCATAGATTATATTATATTCGACGAAAAGAGTGAAAGAGTGTAACAGCAGCTCTAAATTGCCCACCTCAGTAACCAGAACTGCTGACTCACCAAAAATCTTTCTCGCATTTCTTTTCATAAATACTAAGTGTCGGTCTAGATGCATATGCGTTTATCAATTAAAAACAGTTTGAAGTTTATGGGCACGTAGTCGCCAACACACTCTTGATAACATTCAAAGTCTAATACCCAACCATTTTCTCAATTCGCATGTAACACAATATCTGACAGGCTAAATACATTGAGCCATGCTCTGGCAAAAGGGGGCTTCATGCATCTCTGCGATACATCATAACTATCAACCAATCACGTGGTTATGGAACTATAAAAGCCGCCTTTTCTTTAAATAACCGACTTTATCATGCGGTAGATTAGTCCTTGGACATACAGAAAATTGATATACATTTTACAGCGAAAAGTTTCGGCCCGGGTAAGCCGGCACAGACTTGCTTTCTAAATCTCGAATAAGACTAAGAATTTCTAAATCTCGAATAAGACTAAGAATGTAAATTAATGGTTGGTGAATACTATCCGATGGAACTAATTCGACAATTCTTGCACACAGAAAAGTTGAGCTCTTGTGTTGGTCCAAGTTGGATTGGAATATCGATATCTCACTGTCAATAGTATATTAACAGAAAATTAATATTACTCACCCGTCTAACAGGCGTGAAAGAGGAATTGAACTCGTCACTGATGCGTCGTAGTTCACGTCCGACGTCCTGTTCATGCGCACGCCGGTATGAAGGCACATCCGGAAGTGAGACGGATCTGTCCCGTAACATTGGTATAACATCCGGTAAAGTTGCATTTGGGATATCTTCGCTCTCTGACCTGATTCGTAGTCGTGTTAACGTTGCAACTGAAAATATATTTTATCAACTTATTGAAAAAATGTTCAAATATGTTTTCAGCTAAGAAATGTTCCGAGTTATTTGTGTCTTTATTTTTCTTCGCGGAAGTACGTATTGTTGGCGGTAATTTGTCATGTATTTCTGGCTGAACACAGTAACGGTTCCAATCTTAAGCTTGGCTAGAAATTCACATTACCACAGAACTGTAACCTTACCGAGCAGGAAGCCCATCAATTATTTGGAAGAAGGATTACATTACATGTGCGGCGCTCTGGTAAAAAGGGGATTTACAATGCATCACCGTGATGCATTATATCAAGCAAGCTTTACATAAATAAAGATCCGTTTTATCTAACAACCGACTAAGTCATGAAATAGAATTGTCCATGGATACGCAGATAATTTACAAATGGAAAAAAAGTTTCGACTGAGGTCAGCCTGCGCTGGCTAACATAAATCGATACGTTTTGTAGAAGCATTAACCCCCCTTTTCACAGACCATGGCTCATACGTAGGCGTTGATCATGATACTTGTTCTGAAAGAATAGGACAGATCCTAAGTACAGGGTTTTTTTTTAATTATGTCGCTATCATTTACTGTTTGTAAATCCATTGTCTGCGTCATATTTTTATCAAAACTGTTTTCTGAGTTTGTTATCCACCTTTATTTAATAATCATGAGTGTATAAAGTAAATATTTACTTATCCAGTATCAAAAGAACCAAACACAGGAGGACATGCTATGAAGCTTAATGATCGTAGAACTGTGTGGCATCTAAGGAAATAAAAAAATAAGGTACTCGTTTCGAGTAAATCCCTCCGTGTCTCGTTCCGGGCAAGTTCTCTCGGGTCCAATATTGAGTTTTTTTTTTCACGCAGATCTGCTTGGAATGTGTAATAATGTAGGTGAAAAAAAATGCTTTTGCCTATGCTCCTTGAAAAGGTGTTTTAAATTTTTAATGCATTTGCAAGCTGACCTGTGTCTAAAATTTTTGCTCTTGGTAAATTTTCTGCATGTCTAAGAACCATATTATTTCAGAATTACACCGGTTGTTAGCCAAAATGGATTTTTTGGATCCTTGATTATGTGATCACATTAAATCCTGTTTTCCAAGAGCATGGCTCATATATATTTTTTTCAAATCGTGCAGAAATTAGATTTTGAAATAGCGGTGCAAGAATTTCTTCGATCTTTTCGTGTCGGATTGTGTAAGATAAGCCCACAAACACCGGTCCGCATTAAAAGCCGCATTGTTAAATAATAAACGAAAAGGAAACGTGTAGCAGTCATTATTTTCGTTAATTTTCCTTACCGCTCTTGATCATGCAATCGTCAGAACTTAATCCCAGAAATGTTACGAAAAAGGAATGTAATTGGATCTTCTAGACACAGTAAATAAACCTGGATAGCCTTCGAGTCACGTACGTATTATTTGGCTGACTAAGGAAGCGTTACCCTTCCATGGAAAAGTTTCCACTTTGTAAAAATGAAACGCAGAAAAAAGCTTAAAGGGGGTTGATCAGATTTTTTTTCTAATGTAAAAGTTTCTAGTGACACGTAAGATCAGACAGTCCATCCCTGTATTAACTCTTTTTATCACATAAAACCTCTTCCAGCAGTGTATTAAACCCATGACTTATTTTCGATAATACACTAGTGTATTATCGTTTTTTGGGTCCCGGTTCTGATCAGTTTTTAGTCATGAGGGCGTGAAGCCGGAGAAACCAGCCACTGCACATGCCGGAATTTATACTACTACGCCGTTTCGCGGAAAAATGACGTCATTGTTGCTAGGGCGTATACGCGTGGGAAGTTTTTTTATTTTCATAGGTAATAAAACCAAAAAATGCAGCTGAAGTTTTTTTAAAATCAACAAAATTGCGAAAATAGGTGGAATTATCCCCTGTAGAAACTGTTTCATTCTACTTTCGGGGTAAATGTCAAAGACCTATCTACTTGTGTATGTACACGCTTGAAACCGAACTACAACTGTGACCCGTAAACGGTATAAAGGCTGAAGGTGATGATGCAGGATAGTTTTTTACCAGCCGATATAGCTCAGTAGGTAGAGCGTAGGACTTGTGAACACAATGTCCTACAGATTGTGGGTTCGTATCCCCGGCTGGCCAACTAAAAAATTACTAATAGTCTTTCGGATGAGACATTAAACCGAGGTCCCGTGTGACGGTGCTATACGCCGAGCACGTTAAAGAACCAGGCGAAGCTCTCAGTAGTTTCGACCTGTATCCTTGCACTATCCCCCGTAACAACTAACCGTCTTCTGGGGGCGTCGCTCAGATGGGCAACCGGTAGCGACGATAAATAAACGGAAATAACCAACCAAGCAGGATAGTTATTTGTCTGTCATTCGTTTTATGTGTCGCCAAGGCTCGCGTCATTTAATTTCAGTCAACTCGTTTGATAAAAATGATAATACATAAACACTCATGTAAGATCCTCTATATCAAACAACAATATTTTGGACTCGACCAAATTGTAAGCATTTGCAGACGACGATTGAAGTGCGGCTCAAATGATGGAGTGTATATAAAAAGATAGAAAACATTGTGAGAAAAAGAGAAAACGCTGGTTACCAGCATTTTCTCCTTTTACCACAATGTTTTCGAAAGTCCCCTGTGTCAAGGTTGTTAAAATTCGTGATTGTGAGGTAGAGGGTTCAAGGAGGCTAAGAAGTTTTTGTTTTTTTGTCTAAAGTTTAAAATTTCAAGCAATACGAAAGAATTAAAAAAAAAACTCCAACTTGTATTAACCCTTTCCCAAACGATAAATTTTAGACTGGTCCAAATTGAAAGAGTTTGCAGACGACAATTTTAAATATGATGAAAATGACAGAAAGTTCTCCAAAAGGGTAGAAAACACTGTGGGAAAAGGAGAAATTGCTCGTAACGAGCAATTTCTCCTTTTCCCACAGTGTTTTCAAAAGACTTGTACTGCAGACACGTGAAAACCAGGGCTTGTTTGGGAAAGGGTTAAACAGGTACCATTGGGATACAGGAAAAACTTTGAATGCTTAAAGGCACAATGTCGGCCAAAAGTAATTAATGTGGGTGTAAAAATGCATTTAAATTTGAGTCGTGCTCTGACAAGAGGGGGCTTAATGCGTCTCCACGATGCATTGTACCAATCAAGCCATTGCATAATTATAAACCCATAATGGGCACTTTTTATAACAACCGACTGAATCACAAAGTAGACTGGTCCTTTGACATACTAAAAAAAAAAAGTTACCAGTAGCGAAGAGTTTCGACCCAGGGCAGCCTGCGCTGACTGCACAGGCTGACCTGAGTCGATACTTTCCGCAGATGCATTAAGCCCCATTTTCACAGAGTATGGCTAATTTAAATTGTACCATTTAAAAGTATGGAAATCATTGTGAAGATAACAATCTGTCACAGTATTGTACGGTCGACTCAAGCGTTATGAAAATATAAAATCAGGCAAAGAGTAAACAAAAGATAGGTTAACCTGGCATCTTTGAGCCTAGTTTTAAAATTCATTTTTCTGCCAGCGACTAACACTTGGACCAGCCCAGACTGGTATCAGTCCGTTAAATAGAGCATTTTCATTTTTAAAAAAAAAATCATAAAATAAAACAGCAAAACAAATACACTCATATAATGTTCTCAAGGTCTGATTTAACCTGTATTTCAGATAAAGAGCAAGTAACAACATATATTCCTGAGGATTTACAATAGTTGTGTACCTTGTTTATTAGAATGACTCAAATGCAGGGCCTGAATGCCAGGCTAGGACCAACCTTACAATAACAGCTTGTCATTGTCACAATAATTCCCATACTTTAAAATGGTACTACTTCAGTTTAAATGAGTAATGCTCTGGCAAAAGGGGGCTTGATGCATCTCTGTGATACCAGGCAAGTAATTATGGATCCCTACAATCCAGTTTGTCTAACAACCAAATGAATAGTGAGGTACACTGGTCCTTGGACGAGCAGAAAATGGACCAAAAACAAAAAGCATTCTTACTATTGGCCGCTACTGTGACTGACAGGTGCTTGTTTATTGCAGGCTCATTTAAAAAATTTCCCCTCTCCAAGTACTTGATATGATAATGGTTTCTTAATACAATTTGCCTGCTTAATAGAGGTGGTCACTAACACAGGTTTTACAGTGTTCAGCTCTTCAGTCGAATGTGCGATGTAGTTGCCTTTGAAAATATGAAAAATCAATGTCTGGGCCCGTATTGACCAACCATTTTGAAAACATTCGTAGTCTAATTTATGGATTTTGAACGTAACATAACTTCTGATTGGCCATACCATGGTTTAGCCAATCAGAAGTTGTGTTACTTTCAAATTTAGGACACTCTGAAGAATAAGACCAAGAACGTTCTTTAGAATACAGGCCCAGACCACCAAAGAACGTGACTTTCACAATGTTCATATAAAATACAATCGTCAGCACGAGTTGCGGTGAAACACATGGATAGCTTGTAAGTAAATCATCATAGCAAAAGAAGAAATTTCTCGTTTTAAGAAATTTCGTCCTTGGTCACAATAATTCTAAAAAATTTCTACTTGAGGACGAAAAAAAGCTACTCCCAGGAATTTATAACAGTTTAATTTGCAGCAATCCGGAATTAAGGCTTCGCCAGAGGGTCGTTGAAATCCCCATTAAATTGTAACGTTCAAAAAAGAACATCGGCGTAATCGTTCTGTGCTTAATGAACCTAACGCTTAGAGCGCAAAGTAAAACTTACCGTGCTTTTGCGGACATTGTCGATCCAAGATTAGACTTCACAGAAGATGAAGTCTAATCTTGAATCGACACTTTCCGACAGTGCTGCTTTGTAAGATAAATATTTGGGTTAGAACAACTTTGAAACTGCAATATTTCGGATTCTTTTTTATCTAAATGAAAAAGGTTTATTTTACACTGTAAGTGTTAGGCGTAGTATAATTTATGGAGAACGCGAGTGCACATTATTGCAATAATAGCGAGAGGCCGTATAACTGATAATTTCACCCTTAACTCTATACCAAACGCAGAGATTATACGCATGTCTAAAATGGAACATTTGCACGTGATATATCGATGTCGCTCAAATTATAGCATTTGTTTTTTGGGGTTTTTTTGAGAGGGTATGAAACATTGAGGGAAAAGGAATATTTTCGCAATGTTTCCAAAGGCCTTCCATCTCAGGGTCATAAAACCTCGGAATTGTGTGGTAAAAGGTTACCCACTAATATATCAAATCAGCATTTTAGCTTACAGTAAAAAGTCAAATACATGAATGAATGAATGAATGACTTTATTGACTTATACATCCTGTACATAGTCAGTTACAATCAAAATAGTTTTCAAAATGTCCCACGTGATACAATTCTCTCTCTCTCTCTCACTCTCACATTTTCTATCACCGCCCTTTCGCTCTCAAAATTACATCATGATTGTATATTTGATCAATTTACGAATATAAAATATTCAAAGTACATGTATCGCAATTTCAAGGGTTTTTTTCTTGGAGGGGGGGGGCTTAAAAAATTACTATATTGGTCCATGTAGATCAATGATCGGACTGCACATTCTGCACAGCCTGAGCTTAAGTTTACTATCCCCACATGTACCCAGCGTCGTGCTTATAAACCTAAGGGTCAAGATATCCATCGCGTCATCCCTCAGTCAGGCGAGCTTTATCATCTTACAGAAATAAACAATTTAGTAAAAATTGTTGCGAAAGGAGAAATTACTTCTAACAAGCAATTTCTGCTTTTTTTTTTTCAGTGTTTTCACATGTGTATTTGTAAATAAAATGAGCGCTGTTCCGTGAAAAGGGGGCCTAATGTATCTCCGAAAATTACCTACCCAGGTCAGCCTCCGCAGTCCCCGCTTGCTGACCTGGCCAAAACTTTTCACTATTGGTCAAGTTTCTGTATTCCCAAGGATCAGTCTACCTCATGATTAACCCTTTACCAAACGACAAAATTTTAGACTGGTCCAAATTGAAAGCAAATTGCAGACAACAAATTAATGGGACTAATGGGACTAAAAAATTGAAATTTGTTTTGGGAAAGGGTAGAAAACATTGTGGGAAAAGGAGAAAATGCTGGTTACCAGCATTTTCTCCTTTTCCCACAATGTTTTCAAAAGCCTTCTTTCTCAGGGTCGTTAAAAGTCGGGACTGTGTGGTAAAGGGTTAAGTCGGTTGTTAAGAAAGGCGGCTATTATGGATCCATTAGTGTGTGATGACCGACTTGGTATAATGCATCACGAAGACGCATGAAGCCCCCTTTTGCCAGAGCATGGCTTAAAATTTTAATCGTGCTGGCAAACAATATGCTAGAAGAACATTTTCCAAAGTCGCATACTGCAGTGTATTGTGTCATGAAATCTCTAGACTCACTACAAAGTCTTTGGACTCCGCAAAATTACACAGATCTGAAAACATGAAAGGCTTCACGATTTACCGATCAATCCTGTCTTGACACAGCCCTGTGATAGGGAGCTTTGGGAAACATTGTGGGAAGAGGGAGAAAATGCTGGATACCAGCATTTTCTCCTTTGTCCACAATGTTTTCTATTCAGCTTTTAAGACAAAATTCATCACTGGAGCCATATTCAATTAGAATTTTTGTCGTCTTCAAATGCTTTCATTTTGGACAGGCGTAAATCTGTTGTCGTAGGGTAAAGAGTTACACAAAGAGAGCGGCATGATTCTAATAATCTGTATATTAACCCTTTACCACGCAATTCCGAGTTATAACGAGCCTGAGGAAGGAGCCTTTTGAAAACATTGTGGGAAAAGGAGAAAATGCTGGTAACCAGCATTTTCTCCTTTTCCCACAATGTTTTTTTACCTTAACATTGACAAGTGCCATCATTTGAGCCAGTTTTAAATTGTCGTCTGCAAGTGCTTTCAATTTGGACAAGTCTGTATTTTTGTCGTTTGGTAAAGAGTTAATGCATTGAACCCTTCGGCTGCTAAGCGCAACTCAATGTGCTTTTGCGGCCAGCATAGATCAAAATCAGACTGCACAGAACGTGCAGTCTGATCTTGGATCTATACTGTCCAATATGGAGATATTTTTCTCCAAAAAAATAACTTTGAAACTGCAATATTTGGGTATTTAACTATAGGCAAGAAAGTCCATTTAATTTATTTAGCAGCTTAAGCGCTAAAGGATTAAAGGGAAAAAACAGTGTGACAGATTGGCAAGTTGGTCAGGATGCATTTTCTTTTCCTTTAGTCATTGAGGGTCGAGGAGCCGTGCTTAATTTGTCGTCTGCAGATGCCTTCAATACGGACGAGACACTGACAATCAAAGCATTGAAAGCACTGGTGTGGCATTTGTGAAGGAAGCCATTGTGTGGAATTAATAATTTAAAAATAAACAAACAATAATGTGGGACGAACAAGACCGGTCGAACAAGCCAAGGGACGAACAAGCCTAGGGACGAACTGGCTTTGGGAGAACACGGTCAGGAGACAAAGGTTTCATGTACATGTATCATTGCGCCAATAGAAGGCCGTAGCGAGTATATAGATATTTTCAATAAAAAAAGGAGTATTCCCATGATCGGTGGCCTAATCCAGTTTATTTTAGTACGCCGTTGTTTATTATATAAATGTCTGAGTGCTATCGAAACACTTATTTGTCTTTGAAAACGTGAGTTAACTTGGGTTTACTTCCTTCGGTTTTGCACAAACTACGATACATGATTTTCGAAATACCGTATTGAACCCATAGTGGCACTGTCTTCGACAAATGCCACAAAAAGTAGTCCGGTGAAGACCTGCCTGGACTTCTGCGAACGCGTATTAAACCATAACCTGCTAAATAAAAGAAATGGAACTTTTAAAGCCGATAGTAAAACCAAACTTTTTCCATGTCAACGGTATTTCTTTTTTTTTTTTGCGGGGGAGGGGGGGGGGGGCGATATTTCCTTATCGGAAAGTGTAGATGCAAGATCAGACTGCACGTTCTGTGCAGTCTGATCTTAATCTACACCGTCCACAAAAGGTCCATCAGTCGGGCTTAGCAGCCCTTAGGGTTTAGTATTTGAATTACGTAAAAAGGTCGCCCCACCTGTCTGAGCTCGTCAAACCAGCTTTTCCCGAGACTCTCTGGGAAAAAACATGGAATTATCTCATCTTTGAAGAGTTTATCCCAGAAACACTATCGAGTGTCTTGTTTACGTTAGAAGTCCCCGTTTTACTGATAAGCCAATTTAGGCTGATTTCGCGCATCGTACCGTGTAAAAAAGTGATAACTTGAAGAGGGTTATCTTTTATGGTTTTGTTTATGAAAAAGTACTTTTACATAGCATTAGGTTTTACAGCGCCAAGCACAACTTAATGTGCTTATAGCGGGCAAGGCAGATCAAGATCAGATTACACAAAATGTGCAGTCTGATCTTGGAGTAACATTGTTCGCTATGTAGTCTGATCCTGGACCTACCTTGTTTACATTCATTTGGTATACCCCGAGTGGCCAGAAAAAAAAAACTCTGGGTTTTTATTTACCTAAATATTCATTTCATTGGTTGCTACAGGAGTTACAATTCTGTATAGAAACAAAAACAGATGTATAGTTTGCTCTGTAAATCAGTATTCAACTAGATTGTAAAAGTAGTCGCACTATACGACCCCTGTCTCTCCAAGTGAAAAATTAGAATTAATTTGTGTAAAAATTGTGTTGTAAAATATAAAAATTTCGTTATAACAGAGATAGTGATATACGATCCCTCGCCGCGCCAAGAGTTAACCCACAAGGCACATTTTAACCCTTTCCCAAAAAAGCCCTGGTTTTCACGTGTCTGCAGTACAAGTCTTTTGAAAACACTGTGGGAAAAGGAGAAATTGCTCGTAACGAGCACAGTGTTTTCTACCCTTTTTGAGACCTTTCTGCCATTTTCATCAAATTTAAAATTGTCATCTGCAAACTCTTTCAGTTTGGACCAGTCCAAAATTTGTCGTTTGGGAAAGGGTTAAAGCTACAAATAACTCCCATATAATTGCAATGTTAAGGTTGCTCTTTTCCAGGGTGTCTCAGCAAAGCGGACAGTGTAGATCAAAGATCAGACTGCACGTTTTGTGCAGTCTGATCTTGATCTTCACTGTCCTCAAAGGCAACTGTAGTTGTGAACGGTGGCGTATCGTTAATACTGTCTCTATTAGAACAAAATTTTCTATTTTACAGTGCAATTTATACACCAGTGTACTTCTAGTCACGGATCAACAATTATATGATGTCATGCTTGATAAATGCATCACGAAACTGCATTAAAACCCCTTTTGCCAGAGCACTGCTCATATGTTTTTAAAACTTCTTATCATTTAGTGACGTATAAGGCTACTGCTTGACTTATTTTGAATGCGTTCCTACCAAACAGTTCAGTAAAAGGCTCTGCTTCACAATTCAGTCGTGGGTTTGAGTTCTAGAGACGGTTCTTTTTGTGTGTGTTTTAATGACAAAGGTGATATTGATCGTCTATTACAATAAATTTCTCTTGTTACCTATAGAATAAATATAAGCCATGCTCTGGTAAAAGGGGGTTTAATGCATCTTCGTGATCCATGATATCATAGTTATGGATCCATAATCGCCACTTTTTTTTTTCTGTTTAGTAATCGACTTAATCATGAGGTAAACTGGTTCCGGGACATACAGAAAATTTGATCAATAGTGTAAAATTTCGATTCGCGAACTGCGCAGGCTGACCTGAATCGATACTTTTCGCAGATGCATTAAGCCCTCATTTCTAAAAGCACTATGCTTTTAATCCTTAGAGTGCCGACTGAACATAACAGATATTTTCAGTCTAAGAATAAGATCAAAATAAGAGTAATTTCAAGGTTGCTAGATCTCTTTTTCAAAATGTCTAAGCACAGCGGGCGGTATAGATAAAAGATCAGACTGCGCGTTTTACGCAGCCTTATTTCGATCTACACTTACTGAAAAGGCAACTAAAATTGTAAAAAGCGCTTTCAAGGTGAAAAAAAGGGCTACTGCCAGAAGAAAGTGGTTGTCAACATGAGGCAAGATGACCTTCAACGCAAACACAGAAAATATTGCATCATTCATCTCACAGAAATAAACAATCAAAAAAGCTATTCAATATATGGATCCTTAATAATATAAGCTTTTACTTAATTTCTATTTAACCTTTTACCAAACGAAAAAAATTCAGACTGGTCTAAATTCAATGCATTTGCAGACGATAGAATGAGTGTAGCCAAAATGGCGATTTCTGTCTTTGATTGGGTATAAAAGATTGCGCTAAAAGGCGAAAATGCTGGTTACTAGCATTTTCTCCTTTTTCCACAATATTTTCAAAAGGCTTCTTTCCCAGGTTCGTTACAATGCGCTATTGTGCGGTAAAGGGTAAAAGGTTCATTATCAAGTTTTCTTACAACGTGGCTAAGCCAGAGTGCTTTTCCATTTATTACAAGCAACCGCTCCGTTTCACATAATGCTTTTGAAAACATCACGGGCAAATTTTAAAAAATGGATAAACTGCTGGATAGCAGCATTTCTCCTTTTCCCACTATGTTTTCTACTCTTTCAAAGACAAATCCCGTCATGTGATCCACATTAATTTTCATTCGTGGTCAGCAGATGTCTTCAATCTGGATAAATCTAAAATGTTTTGTCTGTTAAGGAGCGAATTGATTTAAAAAAAAAAAAGAATATTTAACTATTCAAACGAAGAAGTAATCTTATGGAGACGGAGAATAAACAGCAGTATTTGACCGGGCGACTTGATTCGTATCGGAAGTTCTATTTCTGAAGCTGATGTCAGCCTGAGAAATATGGGCAGAGAAGAAGGAGGCGCTTGTATTCAAGAAGGCGGGGCTAAACAAGGTTAAAGGCCATACAGAGAAAATCCCTTTAGAGAAGTCGGACCAATGTGCGCACTATACGGATTACATTTCGATATTTTGCGAGAAAATAACAGATCCGCAATGAAATGAAAATGAGATTTTTCCCCCTTTTTTAAAGCTCAAAATCTTTAATTAAAAAAAAAAATGATGTGTAGCCTTTTCTGTCAGTAAACGAAAAAAAAATGTACGTACACCTATGTTTTCGAAATCAATCGATTTCGTCAAAAACAATGATAAAAGTGATAGAGCAGTGCTGTTTGTGTGATCAGACCAAAAAAAAAATGTTCGTCTGTTTGTTTCCATCGAATTTAGCGCATCTTTCAAAAGCATATCTGTCACGGGGACAGCTTAGTCCTATAATTTTCCAAAGAGAACTAAAACGCGACTAGCATCACAGGCCTGGAAAGAGCCAGTATTTCCTGACTACAAAGCCAACAGTTCCACTGGTATTTGGAGAAATTCAGTGTAGAAAGTTGGCTGCATCTGCAACATCATACACGTTTTTGTTGGCATTCCAAGGGTCTGTATACACCAACCATATAAGAACGTTCTTAGCCATATTCTGCAGAATTTTCTGAATTTGAAAGTAACACAACTTCTGATTGGCTAAACCATTTGATTTGGCCAATCGGAAAATGGTTTAGCCAATAGGAAATTGTGTTACTTTCAAATTTAGATCTTGAAGAGTAAGACTAAGAATATTCTTAAGAATGTTTGGTGAATACCGGCCCAGCCTTTGAATTTCTTAAACATGATTGAGAAATGATCGGTGCGCACAGACTCTGACTGATTCTGGACTAACACGGGACTCGAATCAGTAAGCCACAGTTCAAGAGACTACCACCTCTACCCCCATCCCCATATTTATATTTCAACCACCTCATTAGAACAACTGATAGAAGCAGCCAAAAAAAAAACGTGTCAATCTATCTGTCACGAGGAAAAAAAAGGCGGTCACGATTAAAAATAAGATTCATATCTTCAGTGTCAGAATAAACTTTGATATCTTGGCCGTGGTCCAAGTTTTGCGAAACAAAATAAACTTTCAAAATCATACGATAGATTACACTGTGAAATTAACATCAATCAAGTCAGTCTATGTCACGTGCGGTTTCCCGTTTTTGTGAAAATGTTCGTTACATAAAATACTACGCATAATATTTCTACAATCCTGGGACTCCAGTTAAACAAATCTATCTCTCCGTTTGTCTAGGTGCTTCGTCCTCTCTCTCTCTCTCTCTCTCTCTCTCTCTATATATATATATATACACACACACACACACACACACACACATATATACCAAGTGAGCGTACGAACAAACAACCACTGAACCATCACTATTCTGCCGGGTATTACTCAGTGAGCAAAGGGTGGGGACACAAACGAAGGATCTTAACCCTTATCCTGTCAAGTAAGTGAAATAAAAATTTCAAGCCGATAGTAAAATACCCGAATAATACTGTTTCAAACTTATTGTTTGGAGAAAAATATCTCCTTATCGGAGAGTGTAGATCAAAGATCAGACTGCACGTTCTGTGCAGTCTGGTCATGATCTACTTTGTCCGCAAAAGCTCTATGAGTCGCAGCTTATGGGTTAAACTAGTTCAAATTAAAAACTTTCACAGGCGACAAAATAACTACTGCTCAAATGGTGAGATTTGTCCCTGATAGGACAGAAAATATTGTGGGAAAAGGAGAAAATGCTGGTGACCAGCATTTTCTCCGTTTCCCACAATGTTTTCAAAAGCCTTTTTTAACAAGGTCGTTAAAAGCCGGGATTGTTTGGTAAAAGGGTTAAAATGAGTGACACACAGGCACTTGAGACTACTTCTCAAATAAATATGGGACGAAGTCCCCACCTGTGTGCATTATGGTGGGACAATCTTGCACTTCAACAGGACAATGTCCCAGATTCCGCCCCACCCCCGGCAAAACTGATCCATGCCCACTTACATAAATATCCTTCTACACAAGTATACAAAAACGATATGTTATAAACATAGACAAAATTCCTTACTTTAGTTAAAAAGCCAAGTTATCAGTGTATAATTTTGATACTTGGTAATTTATAGCAAAAATATAATAACTCAAACAGTGTAGATCATATCAAGATCAAGACTTCACGTCTTCTGCAGTCCTCTCTTCATCTACACCGTCCGCTAAAGCATGTAAGATTGCCTCAGTATCCAAATAGCTACCAAAAAGAGTTCGTCTACGTTGTATAATAAGAAAACAGTTTGTCGATAATTTATAAGTGCAGTGCAATCTACATAGATAAGTAAATGACAAGTATTTCGCAGCAGACGTGGAAAAAAAAAAGCTAGCGCCAGTTTACTGAACTCTATTACATGAAGAGACATCTGTCGAATTTTGCTAACAGTAAAGACCAAGATCAGGCTGCATATCCATGCAATCTGATCTAACTCTACTCTCTTCTTTACACTTTCTGACTACTTAAACCTTAATCAGACTGCAAAATTTTAGTTAGGTCCATATTGAAAGCATTTGCAGACGACAGTTATGATGTACATGTACCTCAAATAACGGGATTTGTCTTTTTCAGGGTAGAAGCATTGTGGGAAAAAGAGAAAATGGTGATTACCAACATTTTCTCCTTTTCTTGCAATATATTGAAGGTCCTCTTCTTCGGTTTTCAAAGGCCTTCTTCGGTTTTCAAAGGCCTCCTTCGGTTTTCAAAGGCCTTCTTCGGTTTTCAAAGGCCTTCTTCGGTTTTCAAAGGCCTCCTTCTTCCGGGTCGTTAAAGTCGGAATTGTTGGATAAAGGATTAAGCTCTGTAATTCTAATATCTTGGTCTCAAAACAACACAGGATTTCGATGCTTGTTTCAACTCTATTTCTCTTGGAAACGAGTTTGTCGCAGACGATTCTAAGCATATCCTTGCATATAATGAATAACCGACCTGAATTAAAAAATTAACTGTGACATTCATAAAAATGCAAGTGAAAACATTATCGAAAAAAGGAGAAAATACTCGTTACGACCAAGTTCTCCCCTTTTCCACAATGTTTTCAGAAATCGTCTGCTGCAAAAATGAAAAAGTTTGGTTGGTTGATTTGTTCAATGGTTTTTAACGCCGTTTTCAACATTAGTTCAGTTGTATCGTGGCGCCCAGTGCACCTATCCATGCTTTCCTGCAGTTCCTTCGTACCATTACTTCGCACAATGTTCTTCCCAAGCTACTGGTTTCTTTTCAATCTGGGAAAGAAATTACCGAGCAGGGGATTCGAACCAGCGGCCACCTGTTCTCAAGTCCTGTACGCTACCGACTGTGCAATCGGGGCTCGGCGCAAAACGAAAAAGTGTCGACTGCAGGTGGTAATGTTTTGATACAGAGAAGGATTAAAATTAATAATAAATCTGACACAGTCTAGACGGAAGTGGTTTTCGATTTGTCACCTTCCGTTACAAGTTCATAAACAAACAATGTTATAGACTTGATCCATTTTGCAGAACCCTTTCCTTCTTTTGACAGTTATTTGGTAGTCAAGATTTATTTTTGTTACAATATCCTACTGTTGAAATATCCTATCTAATCCTGGAAATTTATATGAAATACAGGGTCTTTGAGGATGTCGGACACACACAAAAAAAAATGTAGCAAATGGTGAAATTTAACTCCTCTGTTTGAGTACCTTTTCCGTCCTTTACAGTATCTTCAAATGTTTGATCCTGGTGATGAAACAAAAGGTTCTACGCCCCTTTATGTACATGTGTAGAGCTTTTGAAAATATTGGGGAAAATGAAAACAAAATTCTTGTCACAAGCGATTGTTTTATTTCACTCAATGTTTTCCTTACAATGATTTTTCTTGCAGTCTAAGAAAAATCTTTCTATTGCATTGCAAACATTTCTTTTGTATCGTGTGTAATAACAATAATAAAAGACTGATTGAATGGTGTTTTACGCTGCTTTCAACATTATTTCAGCCATATCACATATTCATGCATTTCCTGGGTTTTACCAGCACTATGCTCATGCTAGTAAAAAAAAAAAAACAAGAAATAATCTTTTTTTTTTGTTGATAAGGCACCAACCCTTAAAGATACACCTATACTCGTTTTCAGCCAGTTTTTAACCCATTTCATCTTTATTTTATAAAACTATAATCATTATTGTATCTTCATGCCAAATGTTGCCCTTGACGGCTGCAAGGTTGTATGGATTACGACCGATGGAAAACGCATTTTATTTCTGGAGGCCAACAAAGAAATCATTGTTGTGACGTTTCCGGTTTTCACTCGAAGATTTCCAATAAATGTATTGATCCCTTACACCATATATATCGGTAACTTATCCATGTTTACACCGCTAACAAAATTCTGAACCAATCTACAGTCTATCAAAATTTTCTTTCTCTCTGGCTATAAGGAAGTATCTTTAACAAGCAAAGTTGCAGAGTGGTCCATACTGAAAGCATAATATTGCAGATCAAAATTGAAATCTAGCTCACATGGTGGGATTCGCATTTAAAAGTGTAGAAAGCACTACGGGAAAAAGAGAAAAACATTCTCCTCGGGGTCGTTAAAACATCATCGGGGTCGTTAAAACATCCTTGGGACCGTTAAAATTAGGGTTCTTTAAGTAATGTGTTTCACAGTCCCGTTGGTTATACAAACTCTCTTTCCTTACTGTGGACGACACCAGAAGCTTTTGTGGACAGTGTAGATTAAGATCAGACTGCACGGAACGTGCAGTCTGATCTTGATCTACACTGTCCACTACTTTATATTAGATTGTGACCAAACAGTATCTTCATCTTGCAGTGGAATTAAATTTGTAGCTATTTAAAAAAAAAAAAAGTGTCATATATTTGAGCCGTGCTCTGTGAAAAGGGGACTTAATGCGTCTGCGAAAAGTATCGACCCAGGTCAGCCTGAGAGGTCCGCGCATGCTGACCTGGGCCGAAACTTTCCGCAATTGGTCAATTCTCTGTATGTCCAAGGGCAAGTCTAATTTATGATTAGTCCGTTGTTAAAAAAAGTGGCTGATATGGATCCACAATTTTAAGATGGCTTGATTGGTATCATGGATCACGGAGATGCATTAAGTCCCCTTTTGCGAGAGCATGGTTCATTTATTTGGTAGTGAATGATATGGGAAAACAATTAAATAAACGGGGAGGAAAAAAAAAAATCCTCTATAACTCTAACTCGATAAACCTTTCATTAATTGTTTATATTATTGTTTGTTTTTGGGAATACATGTTTAAAACCACGAATCATGACGAAATAATATAAATATTATCGAGTTGGGTTTATAAATTATCTCGTCTGCGTGATTTTAAACCTTTAATCCCAAACATAAACAATAATATAAACTGATAATGAAGGGTTTATCAAGTGAGAGCTATAGCCCGCATTACATTACTATTTATATAATAGCCGTTATTGAAACCGTTGACGTACAACTACGAGCGTAAATTTGAAACCAGATATAGGCCTACTATTTGCGTTTTAACCAAATCAATTTACAAGCTAAAAAGTGTCCCCTTTTCTCGATGCTGAAATTTATTTGAATATTTTGTTCGACCAGAAGAAGATTGTTTCGACACTGTCTCGACTGTATCAATGTGGGAAAGCTGCCATGGGCTGTGAATTTCATACGCTCCAAGAGCGGGTGACCTCTAGCAGAGGCGTTAGTCATCATATCAGTAATAAGATAGTGAAAACCCCGGCCTCACAATAAAACATCTTTTTTCTATAAAAGTGTACAGTTGACGTATGACACCCCCTGTCCTCCCCCTCCCTTTCCCTCTCTCTCTCTCTCTCCTTCATGGACAGGATATGTAAAAACAAGAGGGCCAAGATG
This sequence comes from Tridacna gigas, assembly GCA_945859785.2. Classification (NCBI taxonomy): domain Eukaryota; kingdom Metazoa; phylum Mollusca; class Bivalvia; order Cardiida; family Cardiidae; genus Tridacna; species Tridacna gigas. The sequence goes on from OX244029.2 coordinate 39,827,335, forward strand.
GCCCTGTATCGCTCCACTGGCTTATAAACCATAAATACTCAACATTTCAATTCTGAGCCAAATGGTTTCAAAATGAAGACTTAAAAAGTTTTCTCTGTAAAAGCCCATGTGAAAGTTGAGACCCGCAGGGCAAAGCCATTTTTGATCCCAGAGCTATAATTACTTGAACCATGGTAGAGGTCCACAAGGCAAAGCCACATGCCAAAATAATATAAGTCTATGCTGTATGGTTATAAATAAGGTGATTTTCAAGTTTTGTCCATATGAAGCCTCTGTAATACATAAGACCCCTGATGCAAGGCTAATTTCAAAAAAAAAAAAAATCAAAACAGGAAGATTTCTTAAGTTGTCACTATGTAAGCCCATGTAAAACTTGTTACCCCTGCGGCAGGGCAAATTTTGACCCCAGGGCTAAAATTTTGGCCCGCTTGGTAGAGGCCCACTAGATATAGCTACATGCAAAATTTGGTAGCTCTAGGCCTTATGGCTAGGTACAGGAAGATTTTTAAAGTTTTCTCTATATAAGCCTATGTAAAACTTGTGACCCCTGGGGCAGAGCCAATTTTGACCCCAGGGCTATAATTTGAAGAAACTTGATAGAGGTCTACTACATAAAGCTACATGCCAAATTTGGTAGCCCTATGCCTTACGGTTTCAGACAGGAAGATTTTTAAAGATTTCCAATATTTTTCAGTTTTGTTGCCATGGCAACCAGAGTTTTTGAAGGAATCAAATTCTTTCAAGAAATTCTGAAGAGGACCATGGCAGGATCATTTCTGTGAAGTTTCATGAAAATTGGATGTGTAGTTTCAGAGAAGAAGATGTTTGAAATAAAAGTTAACGCACGGACGGACGCACGGACGGACGGACGGACGCACGGACGCACGACGGACACCGGGCCATGACATAAGCCCGCTGGCCTTCGGCCAGTGGAGCTAAAAACCATATATCAAAATACATGTACATATATGACTAATTAATTACACACAAAAAAGACCACAGCAAACAGTTTGGTGTCGAATTTCCAATGCCGTGAGACATTAAATACCCCCGGAGTCTAAGTCACTGCGAAATATTTCCACTGATTACTTAATTCTTATTCTTCTAGCCCAGAGAATATACTATTTTGAAATACAACTATTTCCCAAAAGTGTCTCACTTTGGGGAGCTGTTTAGCTTCAAACTCTGGTATTACGAAAAATGAGAAGCAAAGACAATTGTAAAGCAAATTTATTATAAGGGTTTAAGCATAAAAAGTCCAAGGAAATATCGAGTTTAACCCTTTCCCAAATGACAAATTTTGGACTGGTCCAAATTGAAAGAGTTTGCAGACGACAATGTTAAATTTGACGAAAATGGCAGAAAGTTATCAAAAAGGGTAGAAAACACTGTGGGAAAAGGAGAAATTGCTCGTTACGAGCAGTTTCTCCTTTTCCCACAGTGTTTTCAAAAGACTTGTACTGCAGACATGTGAAAACCAGGGCTTGTTTGGGAAAGGGTTAAACGACCCTGACAGAGAAGCCTTTTGAAAATATTCTAGGAAAAGGAGAAAATGCTGGTGAGCAGCATTTTCTCCTTTTCCCACAACGTTTTCTACCCTTCCCAAAACAAATTTCAACTTATAAGTCACATTTATTTTGTCGTCTGCAAACGCTTTGAATTTAGACGAGTCTAATATTTTGTCGTTTTTTATAGAGTTATGACAGAAAATCGTCTACTGTTGAAAAGTTTCCAGTCAAACTAACCCCCCACTGGCATAATCGAATCAAATAAACTCGCCATGGTTACCTCCCTTATTATCACCCCGCGTGGAACTATATAAGCATGATGCCATAAGAAGTATTTATTGCTTTTTTGTAACAAGACACCTACTGTTACATTGCGTTAGGCATGTTCTTAATAATTCACAAGTACGTATTTACATTAATGGACGGTTCCTGTCAGTTTTTGCTGTTTAAAATAAACAGACACACGGAAAATATGGTTTCTTTATAGAAACAAAACGCTGTTGCCGATCGTGACACAGGGATTTACATCACAATACCTATCGCAAAAGACTTTTTACCCCACCCTGTAACATGCTCCCCTCGAAATAAATTTAACAAAAAGAGAAAACGATCGTCACAAGCGTTTTCTCCTTTTTCCACAATGTTTTCAAAGTGAATGAATTAAACGTTTTGACCCTTGTATAATTATGTAGTCGAATATCGTCCTGCAGCAGATCCCACTCGAAAAGCTTGTAGCAAAAGGAGAAAACGCTCTACCCAAGCAATTTCTCCATAAGCAACATATTTTTCAAACATAGTCGATGACTCGAACTTTAAAGATGATATTCAGCCATATTCTACATTGATGATTTCTCAGTTCGCTGCAAATTTGTTTCAGATAGGAGATAATGATTACTGTATATAATTATGTAGCCTACATTGTATATTTTGACAGCGATCATTGGAAAAGTTGTATAAGATAAGTCTAAAAATAGAACACATGCACATTGCCTACGTTTTAGACTGATGACCAAACTTTAGACTTGTCCAAATTGAAAGTTTTTGCAAATGCCTAATAAAACATGTCGCAAATGATGAGATTGGTCTTTGAAAGGGTAGAAAACATTGTGGGGAAGAAAAAGACGAGAAAATGCCGATATAAACCAGCCTTTTCTCCTTTTCCAATAGCGTTTTCCAAAGCTTTCCTGCGAAGTTCAGCGTCGTTAAACACAGCACAGAGTTAGAGGCGCGGATTCGGTTTCAGTTCTATTTTATCTCTGTCGTCCGCAAAAAAAAGAAATCCCGTGTTTTAACAACAACGAGGGAGAATAGTATACATGAGCCACGCTCTAATAAAAGGGAGCTTAATGCAGCTCCGTGATGCATTCATGATAACAGGCAAGTCATCTCATAATTATGGATCTATAATAGCCATTATGTTTAACAACCGAGATTGGTCCTTAGACATACAAAATATTGACCAATAGCGAAAAATTTCGGCCCAGGTCAGCCTGCGCGGACAGCACAGGCTGACCTGGGCCGATTCTTTTCGCAGATGCATAAAGCCCCCTTTTCATAGAGCATGGCTCACGTGTAGTGAGTGAACGGTAAAGTCTACGTTATCTAAACTTCAACGGTACAAAATCTTAAACAAATTTTCTAACTGGCATCTTTGTTCCTCTATGACTTTTTCACAATTATCTTAACTCTTTATCACACAATCACGAGTTTTAGCGAAAGCTTTTGAAAACATAGTGGGAAATGGAGAAAACGCTGGTAACCAGCATTTCCTCTTTTTGCCACTATGTTTCCTATCCTACACTATCAAAAAGATATTTCAATTTTTGAGTCGTATTAATTTTGTCGTCTGCAACTGCTTTCAATTTGGAGAATCCTAAAATTTTGTCTGGTTAACAACCAATTATTAGAATTAAACACAAGTTGACACATAAGTTTTAGAAACACTGGGAGAAATTGTCCAGAATAAGCAAATCTGCGATTGGACATTTTACTCTCCTCAGTCTACTTTTGTCCTTTTATTTGATTTCATTTGCCATGCTCTGTAAAAAAGGGGAATTTAATGCATCTTTCACCCCTTATTTCTTTCTTTACAGAAACTTTAAGTGGACTGGAAAGGCGTAGAACTGAAAAGCAAGGAAGGCTCTATTGGATAAAAACATTAAAACTTACCACGTGACATTCTAGGGGACCCGACAGGTCCCATGGCCTCGTTAATCAGCTGGCTATGTGGACTCGGGGTTTGCGTCCCCACACTCCGACTAGCAATAGGGCGGAACTTATTCCTTGGCATGTTAGACCATCGCGTATGATTGAAAGTCGCAGATATAAAATATCCCTCGTCACTATCCTCACTAGAATCCTCTTTTTCCGTCCCGTCCCCATTTTCCTCCGGAGTCGGGATTGGAGCGGAAGGTCTTTTGATTTGAATTGGCTGAGACACGGGACGATGAAAATCATCCCCACCCCCTGTCAGCTCCTCGACTTCTTTATCAGTGTCATCGTCACTTTCATTCTCTTCCCTAATTGCGTCATTTCCGGACGCCTCGAACACCTCCGATTCTATGTCGGACATTACGTCGGGAACTTCGGCTGTTTCCGTATCCTCATACGTAAATCTTCGCGTTGTCGACGTGTTGGACGCCGGCGAGAAATCGGTCCCATAACCACTGTCTCTTTTATTGGGTAGATTGCTGGGCAGTGTGGGGGACTTGCCCAGCGACCCTACTTGGGTTGGGGACTTCCCTGTAGGATAGAACGCTGATACCGGTTGTTGGTCGTCCTCGGTACGTGTTTTCAACATCTGTTGCATTATTTTTGTCACATTATATAAAGAGCAGACCTAAAAAAGCAAAACAAAAACATAGAGTTAATTCTTTCCCTTGGGTAAACGTATTTCTTATCAGAGATTACTATTTTAACTCTTTAACAAACAACAAAATTTTAGACCAGTCCAAGTTGAAAGCTTTTGCAGGCGACAAAATTTATGCGACTCAAAAATTGAAATTTGTTTTGGGAAAAGTAGAAAACATTGTGGGAAAAGGAGAAAATGCTGGTTACCAGCATTTTCTCCTTTTCCCACCATGTTTTCAAATGGCTCTTTCCTGGGGTTCGTTAAAAGTCGGGATTGCGTGGTAAAGGGCTAAAAGAACGTTGTGAAAAAATGGAGGCATTGGTTTCGATGAGCAATTCCTCCATGTGAAACAATGCTTTTATAACGAACTAAACGCCCGATACTAGATATTTTCATACCCTACTAAAAGTTAATAAACGAGACTCATGATTAAATTCCAGTAAAATCCCTGGAGGAACATTTTACAGATTAATCAATCTCGATAATCATCTAAGAACATTCTCTATTTAACCTTTTCAGTGCCAAAACCGAAAACAGAGGCTTCTGCAGACAGCATAGATCAAGATCAGACTGCACAAAATGAGCTCTCTGATCTTGGATCAATACCGTTTGCTGGTTTAGTCCAGCCTTTATGTTGTTAAGTCAAGCCTATATGATAATTTTTTTTTTTCTCAATTTCAATGGATCGTATTTTCGGCCGTGGAAAGAGGTCGAGGTTTACATATCTGCCACTTAAAGAAATAAAGGCGCGGATTCGATTTTAATTTTATTTAACTCTTTAGCAAACGACAAAAGTTTACACTTGTCCAAATTCAAAGCATTTGCAGACGACAAAATAAATGTGACTCGAAAATAGAAATTTGTTGGGACGGGTAGAAAGCATTGTGGGTAAAGCAGAAAATGCTGGTTACCAGCATTTTCTGCTTTTCCCACAATGTTTTCAAAAAGATTTTTCTTCAGGGTCATTAAAACTCGGGATTGTGTGGTAAAAGGTTTATCTCTGTCTTCAAGTAAATTAACTCATTACGAAACAACATCGAGTTTTAACATCCATGAGGGAGAGAGCTTCCAAAATCATTGCGAGGAAAGGAAACAATACCGTTAACCAGCATGTTTTCCTTTTCCTGCAAAGTTTAGGGCATCATGACTACCCAATAATCATTTTAGCCACGTTTGATTTATCGTCTGCAAATGCTTACAATTTGGAGGAGTCTGAAATATTGTCGCCTGGTCAGGAGTTAACCCGTTTCCTGCTGGGTCTTTATTTTTGGCTATCATGAATGTACAATTCGTTAATTTTATTCGCTTTTCAATGTGGAACACAAAGGGCACTAATGTGCATTAATCACAAAATACTGAGAAAAAAATCATGACCAGACTGCATGTATATGCAGTTTGATCTTAGTCAGCACTCTGCATAAACTACATCACGCGTTTGATAGGATACGAGTTAAAATTTTCAGACAAGACTGTGACAAATTTTGAGGGACAATTATGTTGAAGACAATACGGTGGTAGACTCTTTTATCAGTTAAAATATTACGTAGGGTAGTTTACACCGATAGTCTCTGTCCGGTTTTACTTTCAAAAGATTCATAAACGAGCCATGCTCTGTAAAAAAGGGGAATTTAATGCATCTGCATGAAGTATAGACCCAGGTCAGCCTGGGCCGATCTTTTTTTTTCGCTGTCGGTCAATTTTCTGCATGTCATATGATCAGTCTACCTCATGATTCAGTCGGTTGCATCACGGAGATGAAATAATTAACCCTTTACCACACAATCCCGACTTTTAACGACTCTGAGAGAGAAGCCTATTAAAAAAGCACTGTGGGAAAAGGAGAAAAGACTGGTAACCAGCATTTTCTCCTTTTCCCACAATGTTTTCTACCCTTTCCAAAACAAATTTCAGTTTTCAATCACATTTATTTTGTCGTCTGCAACTGCTTTCAATTTGGACCAGTCTAAAATTTTGTCGTTTGGTAAAGAGATAAACCCCCTTTCGCCAAAGCATGGCTCAATACAATTCGAAGGTAGTCTTTCATTTTTATTGAAAAAAAAAAAAAGCACTTAGTGTACACATTGGTGTGTGGGGCAGGACGCGACATTCAAAACGAACTTTAGAAGCATGACAGATATTGGAAACAACACAAGAGGCCATAGCGCGAATATTTCCCGAAACAGCAGACATTGTAGAACCAGGATCAGACTGCACAGACATCTCGCAGTCGCTGTAAGGCTGACAATTATGTAATTTTTCGTTTTGATTTAAGGCAACATATTTAACTTTGATTTGACTTAACACGGGTCAAATACGCATTCGTTTCCATGCTAACGATTCCGATCAAGAAAAGAAAAACATTTGTGGAGAAGATTTTTATACTCTTCGCCTCTTTAACCTAATTTGCCGCATAAAACATGGGAAAATATTCGGCGCGTAACATACCGGCTATGAACTATAGACGAAAATATGACTGACATAGTGGCAAAGCAGAACGTTCATTACAAATGAGCCATGCTCTGTGAAAAGGGGACTTGATGCATCTGTGAAAAGTATCGACCCAGGTCAGCCTGCGCAGTCCGCGCAGGCTGACCAGGGCCGAAACTTTTCGTTATTTGTCAATTTTCTGTGTATCCAAGGACCAGTCTTCCTCATGATTAAGTCGGTTGTAAAAAAGAGTGGATATTATGGACCCATAATTGTATGATGACTTGCGTGGTAGTATGCATCACGGAGATCCATTAAGCCCCCTTTTGTCAGGGCATGGCTTAAATATTTTCTCCACATCCGCAATGTTTTTAACTCTCCACCGGTGTTCTTACAATCCTATTGTAGGGAGAAGGGCTTTGAAAATATTGTGTGAAAAGGAGGAGATTACGAGAAGTTTTCTCGCATCCACAAAGTTCTTGACTTTTAAAACGATCAAGTGTTCTTATAACCCTATGGGAGAAGGTCATTGAAAATGTTCGCGTATTCTGATCTATTTCTTCTCTCTGTCGATAGAAAATGATTCAAAAATCAAAAGTTAAACACTTCACCAGACAACGAAATTTTAGACGTGTCCAAAGTTAGCCCTTAAGCTGCTAAATAAATAAAATGAAACTTTCAAACCGATAGTAGATCTATAAGCCCAACGTTTACTATTTTAAAGGTATTTTTTCAGAGAAAAAAATCTTCTTATCAGACAATGTAGATACAAGATCAGGCTGCACGTTCTGTGCAGTCTGATCCTAAACTACATAGTCCGCAAAAGGAATTTTAGTCGCGCCTAGCAGCCTACAGACGTCGTAATGATTGTGCTTCGAATGATCAGACATGTCTTTGAATAAGTAGATAACATCGCGTGGAAAGAGGAAAAATCTGAGTACCGACATTTTCTCCTTTTTCCGCAATAATTTCAGAAAGCTACCTCGGGGTTGTTAAAACACAGAATTGTTTAATAAAGGGTTAATTTTTGTTATACCCCATTAAAATCAATAGGCTGACATTAAAAGGATAATGAAGTCCAGCATGGCACTGTGGTGAGGGTCTGGAATCAATTATATGGAGTCGTGGGTTCGATCCTAGCCCGAGAACTGGATTTTTTCTTTTTTCGTTATCGAGTCTATGTGTAAGACACTTCAGACACCTAGCCTAAAAGATCTACTAGCGAAACACAGAAAAGGATAGATAAGTGAACAGGACATCACCGCAATATGACTAATATAATGTTAAAAACGGTGCAAAACGCAACCGTTTCCAACCGGTGTTAAGTTATGAATTACATGTCGTAAGTTTAGCGGGATTTTTTCATTTTAATTTTTGATATTCCCATCCGGCAATAACATAATTTAACGCTTTACAATACAATCCCGAGTTTTAACAACCCTAACAAAGAGGGCTTTTAAAAACATAGTGGGAAAAGGAGAAAATGCTGGTAACCAGCATTTTCTCCTTTTCCCACTATGTTTTTACCCAATCAAAAACAACTTCTACCATTTGAGCAAAATTTAAATTGTCGTCTGCTAATGCTTTCAAATTGGACCCGTCTAAAATTCTGTCGTCTGGTAAAGAGTTAAGACTGTCAGGTGTGTAAGTTCAGCAACACACTTCAATTTTTTACTGGATAGATATCAAATATTATCTGCAATTATAGCAACCGAAAATTTAAAAGAAAAAATAATAACAATAATAATAATTATAATAATACCTGATCTAGATCTATATAAAAAATTGCGTAAGAAATGGAAATAAGTGTTAACAAGAACATTGCGATTGCACCCATATTTTTGAGAGGCGACCACATGATTAAATAAGTCAAATAAAACATAAATTGACAAATATCTTACTTTCAAGCTATCCAAATAAGAACTGTTAAGGGTAAAACAAAAAGTCCAAATTCACTGATGCACGGAATGAACAAACTTCAATACGATTTAATTCCAATGTACAAAACAAGTTTCAACAACGTCAACTGCTGCATCTAAGAATAACGATTACGTCATCTCCCGACACACAAAATACAAAATGAAAACAAGTTACAGAATTAGGCTCAAAATATCCAACAGCTTCTCCGACAGCCTATTGCTTAAATAATTATTAGATGTAGGAACTACCTACTCCACGTGGTTTCACAACATAAAAAAAAATCACGAGCGCTAATAGATGATTACGTGTGTACAGCGATAATGAATCGCATCCTATGAATCCTTGATAATATTTATTTTTCTAATATGTGCGAAACTATTGCACGAGGGCGTGGCCAGATATTATTCAGCCAATCATAAAATTGATCGAGGAAGCAAGCTGTGACATGTGCTCCGCTCCATATTTACAAAATACTGGATGGGTTTTTCCGATGTAAACAAACAGGAGACACTATATTTTCCTTTACGTTTTGCAGTTCAAAATTATAGCAGTTTAACTGACCGGTTGTAGATTTTGTTCGTTTAGAAAATATCTTTTTAATAGGACTGGCTTTGCTTAGTTTATATTTTGTAAAAAAAAAGGGGGGAAATTTAGGCGATTTGAGTTCGGAAATATCCGAAAGCGTCGGTGTCGACTGTCCACCAATCACCATCCGTCAATCACAATCGCGATCAAACCCGACGCGCAACGGACGCTGACAAGGGAAGTAACCATGAAGATCCTTGAGATTCGCGCCGGAGTTAAAATTTCTTTCACGGGAATAACGAAAATCGACCGGAATGTTTAATAACATTGTAAACAAAAAAATCAAACTTAATTAAATTCTTAAATATGGCAGGGAACAGGAGCGCATTTACAACCCAAGCACGGTAATTATGACAAAAGAATGAAAAAAAATGTTGGGAATACAAGTGCATGTTAAAAGTTGAACAGGAGCCGACTGAGACATATTTCGGATATTTCGTTGTCCCTTTAATAAACGACTCTCCGTGTTTTCCGCCCAATACAAAGAATGTTTTAGGTACCCGTGCGGAAAAGGGAAAACAAGACAATTTCCCAAGATTTACGGTAGAAATGACACGTTAATTCGAAATGACTTCTTGAGAGTTTATTCTGGATACTGTAACTTGTAAGGTGGACCGACCAGTTTTCGAGGGACTTAATTCACGAATTTGGTCTACATATGAGCCGTGCACTGTGAAAAGGGGGCTTAATGCATCTGCGAAAAGCATCAACCCAAGTCAGCCTGTGCAATCTGCCAGGTTGACCTGGGCCAAAACTTTTCCCTATTTGTCAATTTTCAGTCTAAGGACCAGTCTGCATCATGATTTAGACAGTTGTTCGACAAAATGGATTTAATGGATCCATAATAACATGACGACTGGCTTGGTATCATCTTTCACGGAGATGCATTAAGCCCCCTTTTGCCAGGGTGTGGCTCATTTTTAAATGACTTACTGATTATTAACATTTAAACCATAAATCCTGGTTGAATCATGCATATTAAAAAGTAATTATGTACATGTATTTCACCCCTTAATCTTACACTGGAAACAGTAAAATCATTAACAAAAAAAATTTATTTTGGGGTTTTCAGTATTTATAGTGGGGGTAGCTCAGTGGGCATATATCTGACTCATGACCTGGTGGTTGGGTGGTTGTAGAGTTTGATACCAGGTTGAGGCAAACTAATTTCATGGCATCTTGATACTGACACTCTTGCTAAAGCAAAAATTCAGGCATTTTTGTTCCTTTTACAAATTATGCATCATTGATGGTAGATTGGGAGTATGGAATAAGGACTCTTTTGATATGATACATCATTGTATCACTACATTGAATATGTAAAGAAACATGAAATAAAAACCCTTACTTTCATTAACCCTTTACCACACTATCCTGGCTTTTAATGACCTTGAAAAAGAAGCCTTTTGAAAACATTGTGGGAAAAGGAGAAAATGCTGGTAACCAGCATTTTCTCCTTTTCCCACAATGGTTTCTACCTTTTCCAAAACAAATTTCAATTTTTGAGTCATTTAATTTGTCGTCTGCAATTGCTTTCAATTTGGACCAGTCTAAAATTTTGTTGTTTGGTAAAGAGTTAAAAGCATTAATTCCTAAAAAGTATTGAGCAATAAGTGAGTGAACAAAATGGGTGACAAACTTCTGTGACCTAATGAGAGATCAGAATCTTGTCACAGTCATTATTCCAGTATGGTGGGTGACATGACACTTGAATAGAGCATGAAAAATTTCACATGTCAGAAACTTTTCTGGATTGAAATAAAAGAATTGTAAAGATGGCATATAGTATAGGTTCAGAAAAGGTAATATGAAAATTGTCAGCAAAAACAGTTTTTCCTTAAGAAACATGCATACTTTTCTTGTTTTTATCATATTTTGTAAATAAAGAGCAATAAGACTGTTGCTTGCATTCAGTGATAGATTATGATAACTGATTCACAACCAATGGTGACATTATTCACACATAATTCCAGAGGAAACTTGGATATCTTTTTTGGACTCAAAAATAGGTTCCATTTGAAATTAGGTAGGTCAACCATGAATAGATATTGGAGATTTCAATACACAAATTAGTCACATGGTTATTAGAAATATCTGTTCCCCTCAGATTTAGGGGAGTTTCAGTAACAAACAATCTAGGAAAATTGGACTTGTAAAGTAAATTGATCGTATGTTCCGGTAACAAGGTAATTATTTGCACCCTGACCAGAACTCCAGATAAGAGGGAGTTATGGTATTCTAAATCAAATATTTCTCTTCCAAACCCTATGTTGTTGGTACTCATTAGAATTGTCTTGATGAGACGATTCTAATGAGTACCCGTAACATAGGGTTTAGTGGAGAATAAGTAATATTTTCAATTTTGAAATCAAAATCACTCCCTCTCCCTAGAACTCTGGCCACAACATTTGTCACACATACCGGTAGTACCTGGCTTCAACTTGTTCATCTTTTAACTCTTTAACCCATTCCCAAACAAGCCCTGGTTTTCACGTGTCTGCAGTACAAGTCTTTTCTACCCTTTTGGAGAACTTTCTGTCATTTTCATCAAATTTGAAATTGTCGTCTGCAGACTCTTTCAATTTGGACCAGTCTAAAATTTATCGTTTGGGAAAGGGTTAAATGGTGAACATTAAAATAATGCATGTATTAGCAAAACTAACTCCTACCTGCTACCTATAAGGACTTGGTTTTATACCTGAAAAACAAAGCCAGGTATTTGATGTCGAAATTATCATGGTGCATTAACTCTTTACCGAACGGCAAAATTTTAGACTGAACCAAATTGAAAGCATTTGCAGACAACAAATTAAGTGTTTGCTAAACTGATGATTTCTCTTTTTGATAGGGTAGAAAACAGTGTGGGAAAAGGAGAAAATGCTGGTTACCAGCATTTTCTCCTTTTTCCACAATGTTTTCAAAAGCCTTTTCTTTCAGGGTCGTTAAAAGTCGGGATTGAGTGGTAAAGAGTTAAAACTACATGATTACCTTGAGACTGAAACCTCTAATAAGTTTACTTTGGTATGTAGGTCCAGTATACATTTCTGTTACCAGAACGTCTGTCACCTCTAGAATTAAATTAAATTCTACCATGTGTTAGCACCTGTTTTCAACACTTCCATTGACAATTAACTTTGGGAAGCAACATTTTCTTTTTCTACCATGTATTTATCCTTTCAAACACAAATCCTATCATTTGAGACCCAACAGTTACTGGAGTCTTCAAGATGCTTTTAGTTTGGACCAGTCTAAAACTTTGTCGGTGTGATAAAGAGGTAACAGAAAGAACTGTTTTGATGTATTGAAACCCACACTACATGTGCTGTTTATTTAGCTCCACTGGCCGAAGGCCAGTGGGCTTATGTCATGGCCCGGTGTCCGTCGTGCGTGCGTCCGTGCGTGCGTGCGTCCGTCCGTGCGTTAACTTTTATTTCAAACATCTTCTTCTCTGAAACTACCCATCCAATTTTCATGAAACTTCACAGAAATGATCCTGCCATGGTCCTCTTCAGAATTTCTTGAAAGAATTTGATTCCTTCAAAAACTCTGGTTGCCATGGCAACAAAACTGAAAAATTTTGGAAATCTTTAAAAATCTTCTTGTCTGAAACCATAAGGCGTAGGGCTACCAAATTTGGCATGTAGCTTTATTTAGTAGACCTTTATCATGTTTCTTCAAATTATAGCCCTGGGGTCAAAATTGGCTCTGCCCCAGGGGTCACAAGTTTTACATAGGCTTATATAGAGAAAACTTTAAAAATCTTCCTGTACCTAGCCATAAGGCCTAGTGCTACCAAATTTTGCATGTAGCTATATCTAGTGGGCCTCTACCAAGCAGGCCAAAATTTTAGCCCTGGGGTCAAAATTGGCCCCGTTGCAGGGGTAACAAGTTTTACATGGGCGTACATAGTGACAACTTAAGAAATCTTCCAGTACCTAGCCATAAGGCCTAGAGCTACCAAATTTTGCATTTAGCTTGATCTGGTGGGGGTCTACCAAAAGTGCCCAAATTACAGTCCTGGGGTCAATTTGGCCTCATGCTGGAGGGTGGGGGAGGGCGAAGGTTCACAAGATTAACATGGGCTTATATAGGGAAAACTTTTAAATCTTGGTGTACATAGCCGTAAGGCTTAGGGCTACCAAATTTTGCATAATTATAGCTCTATCTAGTGGACAACTACAAAGAGGGCCCAAGTTACAACCCTAGGATCAAGTTTGGCCCTGCACCAGGGGTCACAAGTTTTACATGGGTTTATGGAGTGAAAACTTCAGAAACCGTCTTGTTACTAGCCATAAGGCAAGAACTCCCAAATTTGGTCATAAACATGTGCTTATAGGGTGAAAATTCAAAAAATCCTTTTGCTCCTAACCGGAAACCCAAGGGCTACCAAATCTGGAGCACTTTTGATTTTTTTTTTAAATTAGCCTTGCATCAGGGGTCTTATGCTTTACAGAGGCTTCATATGGACGAAACTTGAAAATCACCGTATTTATAACCATACAGCATAGACTTGTATTATTTTGGCATGTGGCTTTATCTTGTGGACCTCTACCTGGGTTCAAGTGATTATTGCTCTGGGATCAAAAATGGCTTTTCCCTGCGGGTCTCAACTTTAACATGGGCTTTTACAGAGAAAACTTTGTTAGTCTTCATTTTGAAACCATTTGGCTCAGAACTGAAATGTTTAGTATTTATGGTTTATATTTATAAGCCAGTGGAGCGATACAGGGCCATCATGGCCCTCTTGTTTTTCACTTTACAGAGGGCTAGATGAGCATATAAACTTAGATGCCACAGACTATCATCTCATACCATATGTTACTGGAGGACTGGGAAGACTGGTCCACCTTATTAGAGAAGAAAAAGTCCCTGATCTTCCTGGTAGGTGATATCCATACTGATACAGTCTTTTTATAAATTTAACTCTTTACAAAATGACAGAATGTAGAAATGTAGACCTGTCAAAAATGAAAGCATTTGTAAAGGACAAATTAAAAAGTGACTCAAAAACTGAAATTTGCCTTTGGAAAAGAAGAAAGCATTGTTTGAAAAGGAGAAAATGCTGATTACCAGCATTTTCTCCTTTTCCAACAATGTTTTCAAAAGCCTTTCAGCTCAGGGTCCATAAAACTAAGGGATTGTGTGGTAAAGGGTTAACTTGTTACCAGACAATCACAAGTTTTAAGGACCTTGAAGAAGAGGACTTAAAGAAGGTGTAGGAAAAGAAAAAGTGCTGGTAACCAGCATTTTCTCCTGTTCTCACAATGTTTTCTTTCTTTTCAAAGACAAATCCCATCATTTGAGCAATATTTGATTTGTGGTCTGCAAGGACTCTCAATTTTGAGTCTAAAAAACACTGGAAGAAAAACGTTACCTCTGAGAAAAGATTTGCAGTAGGAGACCTTGAAAAAATCTTTTCAAGCACTAAATTAATGAAAGGACATTTTTAAAGTCCCAATAGTGGCCAAAAGTAAACTATGCGGGTATAAATGCATTTGAATTTAAATGATAGCAATTAAAAGTATGGAAAATATTGTGAAGAAAACAATTTGTTATTGTACAATTGGTCCAAGTATAAGTCGCTAGCAGAAAAATGAACTTTAAAAGTAGATCAAAAGTTTTCAGGTCACTATATCTTAGAGTACAATAACAGATTGTCATCATCACAATAATCTCCATACTTTCAATAGGTATGATTTAAATTCGAATGCATTTTAACACCTACATTGTTTACTTTTGGCCACTACTGGGCCTTTAATCAAGCACAAGAAATTGCTGGACCCTCAGAATATTGCAACATCAAGACTTCTTTGACCAGCATATGTTACAAATCATCAGATATAAGATTTAAACAAGTGCAATCTAATCTTAACCCTTCTCTACACAAGGCCAACTTTTAACGACCCTGAGAAAGAAGACTTTAGAAAACTTTGCAGAAAAAGGAGAAAATGCTGGTAAACAGCATTTTCTCCTCTCCTCCACTATGTTTTCTATCCTATGAAAGACAAATTTTATGTCTTGAGTAACTTTCGATTTGTCGTCTGCAAATGCTTTCAATTTGGAAATGGCTAAAATTTTGTCATCTGGCAAAGAGTTCATCCACGTTGTCTGCAAAACCAACTACTGTACTAATGCTAAGCATTTTCAGGGCTGTATCATTTGATGCTTTTTTCAGAATTTGGACACCATACTGATTCAGATGGTCACTTTGCTCCACAAGGTGCATGTTTGATGGCACTACGATATGAAGTAAAACAGATTCTAGATTCTAAAGGACAATCTGCTGTCCTGGTACTGGCAGAGGTTTGGTATTTTTTATTCATCTACTTTACATATATACTTCTATACTTGCATTATATACTTTGAGATAATCAACCTGCTCAGGGTGGGGATCCAATCCACAACTCCAAGGTCAGTAAACAAGCCTTCTTGACTGTGTGTCTTAAAAAAGCCAGCTCTACACCAGAGCATCACAAGCACCAATCTATGCAACAGCTAGCTACAATGATAATAGACTAGTTAGTAAATTACAGCATTACTGTAATGCATATTAACACTCCACCAAACAATCCCGTATTTTCACAACCCCAATGAAAGCTTTTTGAACAAAGGATTGGGAAATGGAAAAAATGCAGTTTAACAGCATCTTTTGCTTTTCAAACAATGTTTTTTACCACTTCAGGGGCAAATTCCATTTTCAGCTTGACTGTTTTCGGAGATAAAGTTGAGGTATTGTTGTTAACGATCAAAAAAGGGACCCTATACAACAAGGGCAGGTAACTATAAACATATTTTGACACAGTTATGTCTATTTTTGGACTTAGTTTTCCCCGAAAATCAAGTGACTGCAGCCGAGCATGGGCACCCGCATGCAGTGCTCGTTTTTAGTCACACTCCATTTGATGTTTGCAAATGCTTTCAATTCGGACAAATCTAAAATATTTATCAAGCAAAGATATCATTTCACTACTTTTGAGGACAGTTTAGATAGGAACAGATGGCACAGAATATCCTTTGATAGTCAAAGGGTTACATTTGATTTATTTCAGGATTTGTTCCAGAAAAATCGATTAGTGGTCATAAAAGTCCTACATACACAGTTTTACAAGCTTGGGGTTCAGGAGACCCATGTGTTGTGGAGACTGGCCATGTCAGATCCTCTAAACCACTCACATACTTTAAGGATTTTGGTAATTGAAACATTTTTACCTGTTTTATAAGGGCCATTATCCATTCACTGTAAATGCGAATTGCTTTGGATTTTTGGGACAGCATTGTTATTGGTCCACCAGTATCAAAAGGATATGACTAGTGAAGCCCATGTTAAATTGTCTTGGGAAAGCAAATACATGTGTGTGAATTAATATGAAGTAGGCTCTGTAAGAAGGGGGTTTAACCCTTTACCAGACAACAAAATTTTAGCCTTGTCCATATTAAAAGCATCTGCAGACGACAATTTCAGTGTGGCTCAAATGGTGCAATTTTTCTTTGATAGGGCAGAAAACATTGTGTGAGAAGGAGAAAATGTTGCTTACCAGCATTTTCTCCTTTTCCCACAATGTTTTCAATGAGTTTCTTTCCCGTGGTCGTTAAAAGGTGGCATTGTGTGGTAAAGGGTTAATGCATCTGCAAAAAGTATTGACCCTTATCAGCCTGCACAGTCCACACAGGCTTAACCCTTTCCCAAACAAGCCCTGGTTTTCATATGTCTACAGTACAAGTCTTTTGAAAACACTGTGGGAAAAGAAGAAATTGCTCGTAACGAGCAATTTCTCCTTTTCCCACAGTGTTTTCTACCCTTTTTGAGACCTTTCTGCCATTTTCATCAAATTTAAAATTGTCGTCAGCAAACTCTTTCAATTTGGACCAGTCCAAAATTTGTCGTTTGGGAAGGGGTTAAATTGGTCTAAAGCTTTTGCTATTGGTAAATTTTCTGCATGTCCAGGGGCCTGTCTACCTCATGATTTAGACATGTTAGACAAAGTGGATTTTATGGATCCATAATTATGTGATGACATGGTTGGTATAAGGCATTATGTTGATACATTAAACCCCTTTTTTCCCTGAGCACCACTCATAGATAAGTATTGCCTGTTAACCCTTTACCACACAATCCCGACTTTAAACGACCCTTAGGAAGAAGCCTTTTGAAAACATTGTGGGGAAAAGGAGAAAATGCTGGTAACCAGCATTGTGGTTGTCATAATGTTTTCTACTCTTCCTAAAACAAATTTTGATTTTTGATTTACATTTATTTTGTTGTCTGCAAAAGCTTTCAATTTGGACTGGTCCAAAATTTTGTTAAATAGGAATGGTGTTCATTTTTCATAGGGTGTGTTTTTTGGCCAATTTGATTGATGTACCCCTGCAAATACATAGACATGATAAAATAGTTACTTGCTGAAAGAAAAAAATGCTTTCCCAATAGATGTTTGGTATACACGATACATTTACATATTAACTCTTTACCACACAGCAAAATTTTAGACCAGTCAAAATTAAAAGTGTTTGCAGATGACATATAAAATGGGACACAAACGACAGTATCTGTCTTACAGATTGTTGAAAACATTGTGGGAAAAGAAGAAAATGCTGGTAACCAACATTTTCTTCTTTTCCTAAAATGATTTCAGAAGCCTTCTTCTTCAGGGTCATTAAAACTCGGAATTGTGTGGTAAAGAGTTAACATGTACCTATAAATATCATCGACACCTTCATTGGTCTTAAGGCCAATGGAATCTTAAAAAGTTGTGATACAGCATATTGTAAAAAAATTCCTCTTGCACCTTTATGATTGGTCTTCCTGACTCTTTACCGAACGACAACATTTTGGAAGTTTCTAAATTGAAAGCATTTGCAGACGACAAAATAAATCTGACTCAGAACGAAACTTCTTTTGGGAAAGGTAGAAAACATTTGGGAAAAGGAGAAAATGCTGGTTACCAGCATTTTCTCCTTTTCCCACAATGTTTTCAAAAGGCTTCTTCCCCAGGGTCGTTTAAAGTCGGGATTGTGTGGTAAAGGGTTAAAAGTGGTGGATATTCTCAGGTTGCCTTTGGAGTTAACAAGCATTTAGCCTTTTATCTCAAGATACTTTCAAGACCCTATTATACCAGGATGGAATTATGTCCAGTCAACTCTGGTTTGGAAAAGAAATTAACATTTATTTATTTTTTTTTTAATTTGTAAGCACTTGCAACTCCATGGGAAATCAAGCAGCTGATTGTCCATTACCTATTCTTTTCGCCCACCCGGGTAGCTCAGTGGTTAGCGTGTCGGACTCGTGACCTGGTGGTTGGGAGTTCGATACCCGGTTGAAGCAAACTTTCTTTCCGGAAATTTTTCGCCTCTCACCTCAGATGCATGTGAGAAAAGTAGTCAGTGGCTTTGGAAAGAAAGTTGTGTCAGTACTGATGAGAGAAAGCCAGGAAGTACATAATGTACTTCCTGGCTTTCTCTCATCAGTACTGACACAACTTTCTAACATAGGTAAGTCGCTGACGGCCATGATATGACCTAAGCTGTTAAAATGGCGTAAAAACCAAATACAAACCAAACCAAACCTATTCTTTTCCTATTTTATATTTTGACTCTCATCAGTTCCGAAAATCCCTGTACTTATTACTATCACTTTAAAGTAAAGAGTTTGTAAATTACCTGTATTATACAGACCACCTTTACATTTGATGGCCACTACTGTATGGTGTTCGAACCTTTATTACCTGATCCCCTCACCACCATTTTCCAGGAGTTTCCTAAACATAAGGTAAGAAAACTGCAGATAAGTCACAATTAACTAATTTTCTCCTGAGAAATTCTGCAGAGCCCAGTAGGGCAGTTGGTATCATACAGGACTTAAAACCAGGGGGTCTCTGGTTCCAGTCCCAAGGCCCGCCAATTTCTCTTCAAGGATTGATGTTAGTCAGTTTGACAGGATTCATTCCTCTCTTACCACTGAGCATTGTTTTGAGGATGATTATGCAGGAAAGCAGCCAGTGGCTTGGAAAGAATATTGTGCGAAGTACTGTGGAAAGAAATTACAGGAAAGCATGGATAGTTGCACTGGCTGCTGCAGTATAAGTGGAATAATGTTTGAAATGGCTTAAGCACCAGACAAAGAAACAAGTTGAAAAATTGGTGGCAGAAAATTGGTATTCAACATGAGTTGAAGTCAAACTCATTACCAAATGACAAAATTTTATATTTAGTGAAATTGAAAGCATTTGTATTTGACAAAATATACTCGGTTTAACCTTTATCAAACGATGCCAAACTCGGGGCCCTGCCCCAGGGAAGAAGACTTGAAAACATTGTGGGTAAAGAAGAAAATGCTGGTTACCATCATTTTTCTTTTTCCCACAATGTTTTCTACTTGTTCAATGGCAATTCCTATCCTATACACCATTTTTAATATGTTGTCTGCAAATAGTATTTGCTCAGACAAGTCTGTAAGAATTGTTGTTTGTTAACCCTTTACCACACAATTCTGACTTTTAATGACCCTGTGAAAGAAGCCTTGAAAACACTGTGGGAAAAGGAGAAAATGCTGGTAACCAGCATTTTCTCCTTTTCTCACAATCTTTTCTACCCTTTCCAAAACAAATTTCAATTTCTCAGTCAGTTTATTTTGTCGTCTGCAAACGGTTTGAATTTGGACCAGTCCAAAATTTTGTTTTAGGGTTAAATGATAACATTCATTTTAATAGAATAGGAAACATTGTGAAAAAAGGAGAAAATTCTGCAGTGTGCTTACCAGTATTTCCTCCTTTTCGTGCAAAGTTTTTAACCCTTTACCTGAGAACAAAATTTTAGCCTTGTCAAAATTGATAGCATTTGCAGACGACAATTTCAGTGTGGCTAAAATGGTGCAGCTTTCCTTTGATAGGGTAGCAAACATTGTACGAAAAGGAGAAAGTGCTGGTTACCAGCATTTTCTCCTTTTCCCACAATGTTTTCAAAAGGCTTCTTTTCCAGGGTCGTTAAAAGGTGGCATTGTGTGGTAAAGGGTTAAAGGATTATTCAGGTTGTTAAATCGAAATTTTAAGTAAAGAATCAAACAAGACAGTTTCTGGAAAAGAGTTGCAGCTGAAGACTTTTTCAGTTTCCTTTTGAAAATATCAGTAGTTATCAACATTAATTAATGATTAACCCTTTACCACACAATCCCGAGTTTTAACGACCCTGAGGAAGAAGCCTTTTGAAAACATTGCGGGAAAAGGAGAAATGCTGGTAACCAGCATTTTCGCTTTTTCCCACAATGTTTTGTACCCCATAAAAGAGAAATTCCATCAGTTTAGCCACATTTCAATTGTCGTTTGCAAATGCTTTCAATTTGGACAAGTCTACATTTTTAGCTCACTGTGAGCACAAAGTGCTCAAGGTGAGCTATTGTGATCGCCCTATGTCCGGCGTCCGTCGTCCATCGTCCATCAACAATTTCTTTAAACATCTTCTTCTTCTAAACCACTGGGCCAATCTTGATGAAACTTGGCAGGGATGTTCCTTGGGTGAAGCTCTACCAAAGTTGTTCAAAGAATTGAATTCCACCCATAACTCTGGTTGCCATGGCAACAAAAAGGAAAAAAATGCAAAATCTTTGAAAATCTTCTTCTCTAAAACTAGAAGGTGCAGAGCTTTGATATTTGGTATATAGCATCCCCTAGTTGACCTCTACCAGGTTTGTTCATATGCTGTCCCTGGGGTCAAAACTGGCCCCGCCCCGGGGGTCACAAGTTCGAACATAGGAACAAAGAAGGAAAACTTCGAAAATCTTCTTCTCTGAAACTTGAAGGCATAGAGCTTTGATATTTGGTATGTAGCATCTCCTAGTGGACCTCTACCAAGTTTGTACATATGATGTCCCTTGGGTCAAAACTGGCCCCGCCCCGGGGGTCACAAGTTCGAACATAGGAACAAAGAAGGAAAACTTTAAAAATCTTCTTCTCTGAAACTTGAAGGCGTAGAGCTTTGATATTTGGTATGTAGCATCTCCTAGTGGACCTCTACCAAGTTTGTTCATATGATGTCCCTGGGGTCAAAACTGGCCCCGCCCCGGGGGTCACAAGTTCGAACATAGGAACAAAGAAGGAAAACTTTAAAATTCTTCTTCTCTGAAACTTGAAGGCGTAGAGCTTTGATATGTGGTATGGAGCATCTCAGAGTGGACCTCTACCAAGTTTGTTCATATGATGTCCCTGGGGTCAAAACTGGCCCCGCCCCGGGGGTCACAAGTTCGAACATAGGAACAAAGAAGGAAAACTTTAAAAATCTTCTTCTCTGAAACTTGAAGGCGTAGAGCTTTGATATTTGGTATGTAGCAACTCCTAGTGGACCTCTACCAAGTTTGTTCATATGATGTCCCTGGGGTCAAAACTGGCCCAGGCCCAGGGGTCACAAGTTTCAAACATAGGAACAAAGAAGGAAAATTTTAAAAACCTTCTTCTCTAAAACTAGAAGGCATAGAGCTTTGATATTTGGCATGTAGCGTCTCCTAGTGGACCTCTACCAAGTTTGTTCATATGATGCCCTTGGGGTCAAAACTGGCCCCACCCCGGGGTTCACAAGTTCGAACATAGGAACAAAGAAGGAAAACTTTAAAAATCATGTTCTCTGAAACTGGAAGGCATAGAGCTTTGATATTTGGCATATAGCATCTCCTAGTGGACCTCTACCAAGTTAGTTCATATGATGCCCTTGGGGTCAAAACTGGCCCCGCCCAGGGGACCACAAGTTCGAACATGGGAACAAAGAAGGAAAACTTTAAAAATCATGTTCTCTGAAACTGGAAGGCATAGAGCTTTGATATTTGGTGTGTAGCATCTTCTAGTGGACCTCTACCAAGTTTGTTCATATGATGCCCTTGGGGTCAAAACTGGCCCTGCCCCGGGGTCACAAGTTCGAACATAGGAACAGAGAAGGAAAACTAAAAAAATCTTCTTCTCTGAAATTGGAAGGCGCACAGCTTTGATATGTGGTATGTTGCATCTCCTAGTGGACCTCTACCAAGTTTGTTCATATGGTGCCCCTGGGGTAAAAACTAGCCCAGCTCCGGGGGTCACAAGTTCGAACATAGGAACAAAGAAGGAAAACATTAAAAATCTGCCTCTCTAAAACAGAAAGGCGTGGAGCTTTGATATTTGGTATGTAGCATCTTCTAGTGGATCTCTACCAAGTTTGTTCATATGATGCCCTTGGGGTCAAAACTGGCCCTGCCCCGGGGGGTCACAAGTTCGAACATAGGAACAAAGAAGGAAAACTTTGAAATTCTTCTTTTCTGAAACCCAAAGGCATGGAGCTTTGATATTTGGTATGTTGCATCTCAGAGTGGACCTCTACCAAGTTTGTTCATATGATGCCTCTGGGATCAAAACTGGCCCCGCCCTAGGGGTCACAAGTTCAAACATAGGAACAAAGAAGGAAAACTTTAAATTTCTTTTTCTCTTAAACGGGAAGGTGTAGAGCTTTGATATTTGGTATGTAGCATGTCCTAATGGACCTCTACCAACTTTGTTCCAAGGATGCTGCTTGGGTAAAAACTGGCCCAGCCCAGCCGGGGGGGGGGGGGGGGGGGGGGGGGAAGCTCACAAGTTCGAACATAGGAACAAAGAAGGAAAACTTTAAAATTCTTCTTTGAAACTGGAAGGCGTAGAGCTTTGATATTTGGTATGTAGTGATTCTCTTCTAAGTTTGTTTGCCCATCTAAGCACAACGAGTTCATTGAGTTCAAAATTGGGTCATCTTGGGTCATAAACTAGGTCACTAGGTCAAATTAAAGAAATACCTTGTTGGCACTCTCAAGGCCACATTATTTGGCTCAATTGCCTTGAAAATTGGTCAGAAAGTTTGTCTTTATAAAATCTCACGTAAGTCTGAACTTGGGTCAACTGGGGTCATAAACTAGGTCACTGAGTCAAATTAAAGAAATACCTTGTTTGCACTCTGGAGGCCACATTTATTGCTCAAATGACGTGAAATTTGGCCAGAATGTTTGTCTTGATAAAATATCAGATGAGTGTGGATTTTGGTCACCTGGAACAATAAACTAGGTCACTAGGTCAAATTAAAGAAATACCTTATGGGCACTCTATAGGCCACATTATTTGCTCTATTGCCTTGAAAATTGGTCAGAATGTTTGTCTTTATAAAATCTCACATGAGTCTAAATTTGGGTCAACTGGGGTCATAAACTAGGTCACTCGGTCAAATTAAAGAAATACCTAGTCGGCACTCTAGAAGCCACATTTATTATTCAGTAGATTTGAAAATTGGTTAAAATGTTTCTGGTCCAAGACCAGTTCAAATTTGGGTCACCTGGGATCATAATCTAGGTCACTAGGTCAAATTAAAGAAATACTTTTAGGGCACTCTAGAGGCTACATTTTTTGCTCAATTGACTTGAAAATTGGTCAGAATGTTTGTCTTTCTGAAATATGAGTTTGAAATTGGGTCACCTGGGGTCATAAACTAGGTCACTTGGTCAAATTAAAGAAATACCTTTAAGGCACTCTACTCAGGTGAGCAATCCAGGGCCATCATGGCCCTTTTGTTGTTGTTTGGTAAAGAGTTAACCCTTTACCAGACGACAAAATTTTAGCCTTGTCCAAATTGAAAAGATTTGCAGACAACAATTTTAACTAGGCTTAAATGGTGCAATTTTTCTTTGATAGGGAAGAAAACATTGTGGGAAAAGGAGAAAATGCTGGTTACCAGCATTTTCCTCTTTTCCCACAATGTTTTCAATAGGCTTCTTTCTTAGGGTTTATAAAATGCAGCATTGTGCGGTAAAGGGTTAATGGACGAGAACAAGTGAAAACATTGTGGCCAAAGGAGAAATCACTTTTTGTGAGCAATTTCTTTTAAGCCATTCTGCCTGCAAAATTGTCAGTTGCAAGATTGAAAAAAAGCAATAAAGTCTTATTGCAGTTTGTCATAAATTGAAAATATCAGTAATGTATTTGAGGTGTTTGCAGGGACAGACACAATTTAGTAAAGAGAAGTTGAAACAGATCTATTGCTCTTACCCATGTGAGGTCTCAGTAATTGTACATGCAAGTGCATGTATTAAAATAACTGTATGTTTAAATTATTGACAGAGCTCCAGATAGAGGAAGTGAGTTTGATTTCAAAATTGAAAATATTAATCACTCTCCTCTAAACTATATGTTATGGGTACTCATTAGAATTGTCTCATCTAGACGATTCTAATGAGTACCCACAACATAGGGTTTGGAAGAGAAATAATGGATTTAGAATACTGTCACTCCCTTTTATCTGGAGGTCTGTATTGAGATTTTACCATAATATTATCAAGAATGAGAGGAATGTGCAGATATTAAAAAATAAGTTATATTTTTTTTTCTACAGCTTTTGTCAAATATTAAGAAAGTTGGATTACGGCTGTTGGCAACAATGGGATTTCTTCATCAGCAAAACCTGATTCACACGGACTTGAAACCTGATAATATTCTACTTAAATATGGTAATGCAAAGATTCTTTTCTGTATGATTCAAAAATAGGTTTAATGGTATTTCCTTAAAGTAACATATAGCCTCTACAGATATTTGTAGCTTTCATGCCAAAATTTGCCAAGACTTGACAGAATGTCATAGGATCAATAACATGCTTAGATTGGGTGGGATCTTATTTCATGCTTTCTAGTAGGATATCGAGAAATAGCGGTGAAAATGTTTTTCGATATTACACGGGTACGACCAGTGATTTCATTTTTTTGGTGGAAGTCTTGACAAAAAAAGGCGTTAGAAGCATGAAATAAATAGAATATTTGTTTTTTTCGGTGAAACATCGAAATTTATTTCATCAAGTGAACATCATCGGTAATATTTTCACGAGTGGCTGCCACTTGTGAAAATATTACCGATGATGTTCACTCGATGAAATAAATTTCGATCTTTCACCGAAAAAAACAAATATCCTCTATATATCCAGATAGGTACAGTGATACCATGTCTGGTGTTACAAGGTAAACTGAACGTAACTGTCCAGTTTCTTTTGCATGCAAAGAAAGATACATTTAACCCTTAACCAGACAGTCCTGACTTTTAACGACCCTGAGAAAGAAAGTTTTTGAAAGCATTGTTGGAAAAGGAGAAAATGCTGGTTGGCAGCAAATGCTTGTAAGCAGCATTTTCTCCTTTTCCCACAATGTTTTCTTCCCTTTCCAAATCAAATTTCTATTTGTGAGTCAAATTTATTTTGTCATCTGCAAATGCTTTCAATTTGGACTGGTGTAAAATTTTGTTGTTTGGTGAAGAGTTATTGGTGATGATTTGCTTTACAAAAAAATTGTTTTAATGCAAGAAATCTAGATGGGCCCTTAATAAAGGATCAAATGAAAGATCATTTTTAGTTACATATATATTGTTGGGTCTAGTATAGGTTACCTCTTGTACTGTCTTTCTAAAGAGCTGGCTTTTGTAGCAATGTAATAGATTGATTGCTTATTTTGTAGCAATGTAATAGAGTGATTGCTTATTTTGTAGCAGTGTAATAGAGTGATTGCTTATTTTGTAGCAATGTAATAGAGTGATTGGTTATTTTGTAGCAGTGTAATAGAGTGATTGCTCATAGACCAGGAGGTCATGCATTCAATCACTACCAAGGGCAATTTAGTTATCAACCTGCTACATCTAGCACCCTCTGTGGGACTTGGAATTGATAACCTCTGGCTGCATCAGAATGCTTCAAGACTGTTTCAAAACCATCTTTTTCTATGTAATTCAGGACAGATTTGATGTTTGCTTGTAGAACTAATGGTCATGGATTCTATCTCTATCTTTATCACCCCATTGACATAATAGTTACAATTTAAAGGTCATTTTTGTCATCAGATTTCTAAAGATATTTAAAATTTGACTGTTTGGATCAAAGATTAGACTAAATCAACTTTTCATTCTTATCTTCAAAGGTTTTTGAAAACAGTAATGAAAAAGGAGCAAATTCTTGTAATCAGTGTTTTCTCTTTCTCTTGCAATGTATTTAACCATTTCAAATACATATACCATCATCTGATGCACATATTGTGTGTTCTTGTAATATGCTTTCAAAGTTGGATGAGTCTAGAATTTCATCATTTGCTAAGGAATGAAGTAATTAATGTAGAAAATGGAAAAAGCGAGTATAAGGTTGTTGCAAATTCTGGCATCATCTGACAAACTAGCACTAACCCTTATCCTTAGAGTGGAGACGATTGGCTCATTAAACGGGAAGTTTTCTACACTTCTGGAGAGAATTTCAGTTTTTGAGTCACATTTGTTTAGTTGTCTATAGATGTTTTTGATTTTGACAAGTCTTAAAATTTTGTCATTTGCTAATGGGTAAATGCCAATTAACCTTTTTGAAAATCTACTTTGTTATTCTCAACCATATTAATTCACCAGGAAAAGTTCCCTTAACTACACTACTGTGAGACTTACAAGAAATGGAAAATAAAGGAGGATAATTATATATTAAGAAAAAAATTGTGAATATAAATGATGACTACGAGGGTTGATCCAGAAATTCATACAATGGGTTAATAAAACTTTAGGAGTGTTGACTATCAAAACAAAAATTATACAGTCATTAAATGTGACATCTGCTGCAATAAACATGGAAATTTTTGAATGTGTACATACAACAGTGATTGTCCAGTGACAAATTTAAGACATAGGCCACGCACCTGGGCGGGGGAGCAAGAACGTCAAACGCGACGTCAACTTGACGTCATCATTAACTCTTCTCTACATAGTCCCCATTTACTCTCACACACTTCTGTGCCCGACGTACCCACATGCTGAAAGTGTCCTCATACCATTTGGAATCGAACTGTTGAACAATTCTCTGTGTGGCTGTTTTAAGTTCGTCCTTACCATCAAAGCGGAGTCCCCGAAGCTGGTCCTTTAGTACAGGAAAAACGCGGAAGTCCATCGGGGCGAGGTCCGGTGAATAGGGAGCATGGGCCAGTCGTTGAAATCCCAGAAGATCAATTTCCAGTTGCGTGGATGCGGCGGTGTGTCCAGGGGCGTTGTCCTGGTGCAGCACAAACTCATTAAGTGGAATTCCCGGCCTCTTCCTTGCCAGCGCACGTACAAGATGTTCCCGGAGAAACTGAAATTTCATAAAAATACTATTTAGGAAATGTTTTGGACTTAATTTGTAAATAACAAACTTTTTAAAGATATGTAACAGAATAAAATAAATATATATATATATTTTTTTAAAAAAAAAAAAGATCTAAATATTGATTAGATAGAAAAACGAAAGATTTTTACCTTCGAAAAATAGTCTGCTGTCACTGTCTGACCATCCGGCACCTGGTGGATAAGCAGCATTCCTTTCCGATCCATAACAAACACGAACATGTGTTTTTTCATGGAACTGACGACTTTTGCCTTCTTAGGTGGAGGAGATGCAGGCGTCTTCCATACTGATGACTGTCGTTTTGACTCGGGAGCAAAATGGTGGAGCCAAGTCTCGTCGAGAGTAATAACTCTGTCGAGGAATTCGGTACCTTCCCTTTAGTAGCGTTTCAGGAACTCTCGCGAACAGCTAACTCGTCGCTCCATGTCATGTGCACTTAACAGCCGCGGAACCCAACATGCACTGACTTTTCTCATTGTGTGTCAAAATTCGTTCAACAGTTGCATAAGATGCCCCTATTTTATCAGCCATTTCACGTACTATCATGCGTCTATCACTGTTTACCACAGTTCTGACGTCAATCAGGTTGTGACGCATTGCAGGCCTACCTTGGCGTTCATCATCCACTACTGAAGTCCGACCCTCCTTGAATCTCCGGTGCCACTTAAACACAAGTTCTCTACTGCACTTTATTCCCGTTTTCTCCATCATCTGAAATGTCTGTGTTGGTGTATGACCAAGATCATGGCAGAATTTTATAACTGACCGGCATTCTAATTTTGGTTTTGACGTCATATCACTATTCTCTGGATTTTTCTATCTTATGAAAAATGCTGTGTCTTCATAACAACTTTCACAACAACGTATACAACATGACATCATGATGTTATACTAGCGTCATACTAATTTGCGCCAAAAAATTCAAGCTAAAATTTAAGAAAACTTGATTTATTTAACAGATATTTAATTTTTTTTGACGCTCCCCTGCTTAAGCGTACATATGTTACTATGGTAATGCAGTTTAAGGCCGCTAGAGATAATTTGGTAAAAATTTTAACTTTTATGCAGTTTGTAAATACTGAACTACAATATTACCAAATTATACACTGAACAAGCTAGTAATACGGAAGTAATAGGCCCATTGTAAGAATTTCTGGATCAATCCTCATATAAGATGGGTTGGAATACATAATAGCAAAAAAAAAAAACCATTCGTTCATGGTGAGAAGTCTGACCTTGGTGAGAAGACTGACCTTGGGCCTATACCAAGATATGTTTAAGATATTTTGGACCAATGCATCCTTGGAATTGCCATATATGGTATCCTACTTAAAACCTATCTATGTTATATGTTGATGTTAGGAAAAGATCTACAACTTATATAAATTTCACTCTTGATGATTTATTAATCACTCTATCAGAGCTCCATATAGAAGGAGTGATTTTGATTTCAAAATTGAAAATATCAGTCTCTCACCACTAAACCCTATGTTATGGGTACTCATTAGAATTGTCTCATTAACTCTTTACCAAATGACAAAATTTTTGACTTGTCCAAATTGAAAGCATTTGCAGATGACAAAATAAATGTGGCTGAGAAATTGCAATTTGTCTTGGAAAGGATAGAAAACATTGTGGGAAAAGGAGAAAATGCTGGTTACCAGCGTTTTCTCCTTTTCCCACAATGTTTTCAAAAGGCCTCTTTCTCAGGGTCGTTAAAAGTTGGGATTGTGTGGTAAAGGGTTAAGACGATTTTAATGAGTACCCACAACATAGGGTTTGGAAGAGAAATAATGAATTTAGAATACTATCACTCCCTTTTATCTGGAGGTCTGACTCTATGGTTGCTTTCTGGAAACCTAACGAGTACTTGTACTATGGTGCTGGCTGTGCAAAAGGTTGATCCCAGTGCTCACTTGCCGAGGCTGAGTAGCTCAGTTGGTAGTGTTCATGACTTGAGGACAGGAGGTCGCTGATTCGATCCCTTGATCTGCCAATTTCTTTCCATGGATTGATGATAGTCATTGTGACAGGATTCATTCCTCTCTCACCGCTGACCACTGTTTCAACGATGGTTATGTGGAAAAGCAGCCGGTGGCTTTGAAAGAATATTGTGCATAGTACTGGTAAAAGAAAACTCCAGGAAAACATGGATAGGAGTACTTGCCACAGTGATATATCTGAAATAATGTTGAAAAGGAGTTAAACACCATACAATTAATTAGTCAATCAACCAATGCTCACTAAATTCAAACCTGGAACTTTTGATGGGAGAAGTGGACACTAAACCCTTGCACTATGGTGTCACACAACCAATAAGCAAGACTTTCCTTTATTTTACTACAATGAGGCCAAATGTTCAATTTTAATTTCAGCTAGAAGTCTAACAATTGATTATTCCATATGGATAGGAAATTAAACAAATTATTCAATAGATTAAAGGTATTATTATGGGGAAGTGATGAAAAACTTCCAAGAAAACATAATTGCTCAAGTTCTTTGTGTTATTTTCTAAGAAAAGGGTCTTTAAAGGAAATGAAGAGAAACAGGAAATTATTGAAAGGTCTGGACAAGATTTTATCCATTGTAATTAACCACTCATTCTGCTAATAGACTGTGTATCCCTTATGATATGATCACAAGATTTCAGGACCTTGAGAAAAAAGGCTTTTGAAACATTATTGGAAAAGGAGAAATTGCAGGTAGCCAGCATTTTCTCCATTTCCCGCAATGTTTTCTGAAAAACAAATTGACCATTTTCATCACAGTCAATAATTATGCTGTCTGCAAATGCCCTGGATTTGGACAAGTCCAAAATTTTGTGGGTTGGTAAAGTGTTTCCCAGACAACAAAAATTTTAGACTTTCCATTTGACAAATAAAATATGGCTTGCATGGTGGATTTGTCTTTGATTTCTCTTTGAAAGAATACAAAGCATATTT
Source organism: Tridacna gigas (assembly GCA_945859785.2). Taxonomy (NCBI): domain Eukaryota; kingdom Metazoa; phylum Mollusca; class Bivalvia; order Cardiida; family Cardiidae; genus Tridacna; species Tridacna gigas. The sequence goes on from OX244029.2 coordinate 39,857,707, forward strand.
GGAAAAGGAGTAAAGTGCTGGGATATGTTACAATTACCCCCAAAGGTTTCCAAAGCCTATCTCTGCAGGGTTGTTAAGCATGTGATCTTTCAGGAAAGGGTTAACTCCTTGCCTCAAGAAACAAATTTTCACGCTTCAGACATGAAAGCAGGTCAAATACATATGAAACCTTGTTGTAAAACAGCACTTCCTCACCAGTTGCAAAGTTTTCCTGTATCCACATTGTTTTTCAAAAGTAGTTTGGTGCTAGATCGAAAAAGACGTAACATGTCTATTTAAACATTGCTGAAACAGGAGTAAACGCTTGTAACTAGCATTTCCTCCTTTTCATACAAAGTTTTCTACCCTGTTCCTATCCTATGATGTCACCTACATTTAATTTGTGGTCTGAAATGCTTTCAGTTTGAACAAATCTAAAATTATGTCGTCTATTAACAACAAAATTTTAGACTGGCCCAAATTGAAAGCATGTGCAGATGAGAAAAGAATTGCGACTCAAAAATTGAAATTTGCTTTGGGAAGGGTAGAAAACATTGTGGGGAAATGGAGAAAATGCTGGTTACCATTTTCTCCTTTTCCCACGATGTTTTCAAAAGCTTTTTTTCTCATGGTTGCTAAAAGTTCGGATTGTGTGGTAGACAGTTAAAAAAAAAAGTATGACTGTTGTTTTCCATGATTATGACATTTTCTTTTTCACTTTCATGCATTATGTTTCTAGATCTCTGGCTATTAAAAAGGGAGTATCTGGGTTGGCCAAAAGGAAATTGAGGGAAACTTTATAATTGGCATAATTATACCCTAAAATTGAATAGCATTTGACCCCTGTAATACAGCTTTCCCAGGTCTCATGTTATCAATTGTTCACTGCTAAATAGAGTGCCTAGTTATTAGCTTGTTACTTCATGGACAAATTTTGATCTATCCAAGTAATATTATATGATGACTGCACAAAAAATAAAATGTTGTATCACGAGGAAAAAAAAAAAAGCCTGGCTGGGCAGCTAAGTGGTCGGTGTACCTGACTTGTGACCCTGTCATTGCAGGTTCGATACCCCTTTGAGACAAACCTTTCTTGTGATTTTTTGCCTTTCATCTACAATACATGTGACAAAAGTAATCAGTGACTTAGAAAGAAAGTTGCGTCAGTACTGGAGTGAGAAAACCAGGAAACACATGCATAGATGCACTGACTAGCTGTTGAAGTGGCGTTAAACTTTAATTTAAAAAAAAAGGGAGAAAAAGAGGTATTTAAAAATAGTGTAGCACTTTAAAGAAATAGTCCTTTTGGGGAAAGATATCTTTTAATCGGACAATCTAGATTCAAGATCAGACTTCACATTCTGTGCAGTCTGATCTCTGTCTGTAGAAGGTCAGTCACGCTTAGCAGCCTAGGGGTTAAAATACAGTATTGAGTGGTAAAAGGTTAGGTTCTTTTAATGTTATTTCAGAGAATGACCTGGACAGTGTACACATTGTAGACTTTGGAAACACAATAAACTATGTCCACAGTGAGGTGTCCTTGTATTACAAAGATTTTGAGCTGCAGACCCCTTTATACAGAGCACCAGAGGTATCGTGTTGTCCCATATTCTTGGCGCGCGCCCCCCCCCCCCCCCCCATTAATGCTTCCCCACTGTTTTTTTACTAAAAATATGCTTACCAGACTGCCATTTTATCGATAAAGTTGAAAAAAAAAATCAGCTGGAATACACTTATGGCATCCACATAATCCTAATTACTTCACATATCGATGTCATCAACACCTGACTATCCAAATATACATACACTTCCAATAACATTCTAAAAACCAAGACATTAATGTTATCGTCATCCTCGGAAAATTAATCATGAATTCATTTTAAATTCCAAATGAATCATGATCAGAGGTAAAATCAATACAAATGGTGTTGCTCCACAGTTGGCGCTTACTAAAAACCAAGACATTAATGTTATCGTTGTCCTCTGAAAAGTCTGTGTCGTTTTGTCTTTATTAATTGCCCCCCTTTGGGAAAATGTAATACCCCTGGGGCGTTTAACAGAGACAATATGGTAAGTTCATTTTATTGGTAGCATATAACCTTTGTTGATCGAAATTATGAGAAAATCTTGTTGTTGTAATGCCTAGCCCTGGTATTGCAGTTGGTAGGGTACCGCACTTGAAAACAGGGATTCACTGGTTTAAGGATTGATGGTAGTCATTGTGACAGGATTCATTCCCCTCTCACTTCTGAACATTGTTTGGATGATGGTTAAGTTATGTTGGAAATTAGCCAGTGGCATGGAAAGAATACTGTGCGTAGTACTGATAAAAGAAATTCCTAGAAAGCATGGATAGGTGCACTTTGCTCCCCAGTATAACTGCTGGTAACCAGCGTTTTCCTTCTACCATCTTTTCAAACGTTTTCCTCTTTAGGGTTGTTCTAACACAGGGTTGTGTAGTCAAGGGTGAACTGTTTCCCTATTCTCCTCTTTTATATAGTTTTAAGACACAATCTGTAAACAAGTAAGATAAAAGGAAGATTGCTAGATGAATCTTGATTTTAGACCCATTACGAGATTATTTAGAATAAAATAAATTTAACTGTTTTCTCCATTCAGCCAGGGATCGTATATACACATACGATCCCTGATTCAGCTGACAGTCTGCAGTTTGTATGTTTTTACGTCTTCAGGTTTTTGACTTCTATTGCACCAGTAAGAGTAACTTTTCAAGCTTGTTATAAATTAAATGGGACAAATTCACATAGGAACACTATCAAATTTTCAAGACTTGCAGGAATATCTCACACAAGAGTGGGTATTGTAGATCCACCAACAGACTGAACATTTTGTTTAGTCTGATGTAGATCTAAGCTATCCACAACAACAACTTGTGTTAAGGTCAGCAAATAATGGTTACTCTGCCAACTAAAAAAATTTAGACTTGTCCAAATTTAAGGCATTTACAGACAACAAATTAAATATGGCTTAGATGATGAAATCTGCTTTTGAAATAATGGAAAACATTGTGGGAAAAGGAGAAAATGCTGGTTACCAGCATTTTCTCCTTTTCCTCACAGTGTTTTCAGATGCCTTCTTCCTCAGAATCATTAAAACACGGGATTGTGTAGTAAAGGTTAAACATAAGTTGTATGTAGCTTCTACATGTATAAAGATGGTCTTTTCCCCATCATTACAGGTGATATTTGGTGTGCCATTTGGCCCTGAGATAGACATATGGTCACTTGGCTGTATTTTTGCAGAGCTCTATTTGGGGAAACCTTTGTTATTGGGAGATGCAATGGAGGACATTCTGAAACAGGTGAGCTCCCCATATGGAAATAAATTTAAACCACTAGATAAATGAACTTTCAGTCAGAAGAAAGACTATTTTCCTAGCGTTACAAGGCCAATTCATTTGCCGTTTTGTACATCAGATTTGACAGTGTGGATCAAATATCAGACTGCACATGTCTGATTTTAATGTATACTGTTTGCTTTGAAGATACATCTATACTTGTTTTCAGCCAGTTTTTAACCATTTCCTCTTTATTTTATGAAACTATAAGCATTCTTGTGTCTTCATGCCAAATGTTGCCCCTGACGGCTGCAAATTTGGACAGATTCAGGGTTGCATCTAGAGTGCAGCCTTGCAGGATTGCCGCAAATTTTTGTGTTTACCCCCTTATATATCAATTTTCCGTGGGCAGATCCAGCAAATATAAATCTTAATTTTAACTCTTCATCTCGTATTCCGTTCCTCATAAAAAGAGATCAATTCAAACAAAAAAATCTAGAATCTGTAAGGATAATAAGAACTTCTAATTCAGAAAGCTAGACCTGTCATTCCACCAACATCACGATTCTTAATTCAATGTTTCTTCCATTGAGTCTGCCCCCTCCCCGTTTGCCATATATGGATGACATGTATATCCGAATGTGGTAAGGATTACTACAGAAAGCCCGCAAAAATGAAAAGTGTGAGTAAACTCCCTCTACACTCCTTTGTTATTTATGCATGTGACGTCATTTGAGTATCTGTTCCCATGTTTTCTCAAATAGAATAATCCAAAGTGACGTCAGTCGCAGTTTTTGGACATTTTACTACTACTTAAAAGTTTATTGTAAGTAGATAATATCATTTTTAAAATAGGAGTTTGGATGAAAATAAACTTTCACTTCAGATTTGTCAGCCAAAAAATGGATTCAAATACATGAAAACCAACCAACTCGGGTATGATTTTTGTAGTGTGTTCTGATTATATGGAAAACTACATGATTAGATCCACATCTGCAGGTGGTTGCAAAATTTACAGAAAATTCTGACTATTCAGAAACAGTGCTGTATCTGACTTAAGTCAGAATCCAGTGTTTTTATTTTGCAGATGCATACCAGAACAAAGTGTTGGTTTTTGTTCTACAGAATGTTGATGAAATCACCCAGAAATACCTTTTTTTAAAGATAAATTAGACGAAAAATTGGTCGATGTGAAACACAAAAGCCCATGACAGAAAAAATGTCAATTTGACATGGCCTGCTCTTAGACACTTCAAGTGGTCTTTTAAGGTTTTTTGTATAGTTATTGTAGACATATTAACATAGCGACTGGACTGTATGATATATCTAAATTTTCAATTTCATCACAAGGAAAAGACAACCAACAAGAAAGGGAGGGGGTCTTGTTTTTGCAGTATGAGAGCACAGAAACAAGTGTAATCATCACAAGAAATTAATGAGGGATTTGTCATTGCTGTTGAATTGCATCCAAAGCAAAAGAGTGTTCTTGAACTGGTTTTGTCTGGTGCCATCAACTCTCCAGATGTGATGGGTTTCTACTTACTTATGTCTTAATAAATTTCTGTGTGGACTAAGGTATTTCCTGTGATGTTTGTGCTTGTTAGAATCCTTTCTTTGGCAAACCTAGTTAGGACCCACAACATACGTCCTTTTCTATGCTATTTATGTATTAAAACATTTGGTTTTAAATTGCCAACGTTGAATTTCATATAGGTCCACTTTTTTGAAAGGTGTGGAGGAGTTGGACCATTATTTTTCAATTCTAGATTCAACTCTGACCAAGAACAATCAATATTGGATATATGAATTTATAAAAGTAGCATATATACATTATTTTTTGATGAATATAGTATAAACAACCTCAAAGCATTCATAACGGTCTTGATATTCATCCCCCCAATTTACTTTCATTGCCCCCTAATTTCAGAAATTATGAGGGGCAAATCACCCCAAATTGCCAATTTCTAGATGCATCCCTTCAGATTATGACAGACAGAAAATGCACTTCATTTTTTTGGTAGCCTTCAAAGAAATCACTGTTGTCGTTTTCAGTTTTAAATAAGGACAAGTCCCTTTAGCTTCTTAATTCCTTACACCATATGTATTGGTTGTTTATCTATGTTTACACAGCTGACCAAATTCTGAGCCATTCTTCACACTTTCAAGTTTTAACAGCGTTTTTTTTTTCTTTCTTTCTGGCTGTAATGATTTATCTTTAATGGCGACTCTGTCTACATCAAGATCATAATTGTCAGACAATGTTTTGTATAACTCTTTACCAAATAGTGAAATAGTTAAAGTAGAATTATAAGTACTGCAGCTCAAATGCATGTTTCTGTCTGTGAAAAGGTAGAATATATTGTGAAAAAGATTGGTTACCATAATATTTTGAGAAGCCTTCTTTCCCTGGGTTTGTAAAAACATGGTTGTTTGGTAAAGGTTAATTTTCGCTGTGTAGAATAGTCCAGCGGTAATTGTAGCTCTAGGTGATAGGAGTTAACCTTCCAAAGGGGAAATATCATACATGTATATCTTTGCTTTTTATCAAGCAACAGAACTGATTCTTGTCCAAATTCATGGCATTTGCAAAAGAAAGATATTGTATATGGTTCAAATGTTGATACTGGTTTTCGAAAGGGTTAAAAGAAATTGTGGGAAAAGGACAAAATGCTGGTGACCAGCATTTTGTCCATTTCCCACAATGTTTTCAGAAGCCTTCTTTTTTAGAGTCATTTGTTTGGAAAAGAGTTTTGATTGAACATAATACCTTCTATAGAATGATTTCTGATAAATTTCTCATTTCCAGATATGTGAACTGTTGGGGCCATGTCCGGCCAAAGTTTTTAGAAGAGGAAAATTCTTCAGAAATTTGAAACAGTACACTTCCAATGAGGACCAGATGAATGGTAAGATTTGTTAATTATATCCTCCAAAGTAACATTACTCTGCCTGTCTTTCCATTGACACAATTTTGTTTCCAGTTCTCTTCGTACAATTTTCAATTTATTTGGTTGAAATTTAGTTGACAGAGAACCTTTCTACCATGGAAACTTTTGTACATGCTATCAAAATTATGAATGGTCATGTAGCATAAGAGTTATGACTTGCTCAATTTTTTTCCTGGTTCAATGACAAGATAATGAATTGTCTGCCTGTGACAGTTCTAATAAGCTTGGCTGTTTTCCAAGAAGTCAAGGTACTGTGATAGCCTTGTTGTCATCTGTGTTGTGATTGCAAAAACATCGACATTTTATAATATCTCTGTCATTACTGAAGATATTTATGTCAAACTCGGGCTAGTTGTTAGCTATCAAAAACAGTGGCAGGTAGCCATCAAAATATTTTTGACACAGTTATGCCCCCTTTTGAACTTTTAATTTTCACTTACAATCAATCTTTCTGAAAGCAACTGCAACCCAGCGTCGGCACCCTCAAGCAGTGCTCTTGTTTTAGACTTGAATTAAGGTGTTCTGCATGACTTAGTAGTTAAGGTGTTGGATAAGTAATTTAGAGGCTGGGGGCTAGATCCTTACTGGTTGCACTGCAGTCTTCAAGAGGGTATCCTTGGGCAAGGCACCACAGGGCCTAAGCCTGTAATGAGCCTAGCACTATTGAATTCAGAAACTACATGAATTACTGAGTTGACATGGTGATTTGAATTATGTAACTTTGAAAGAGATGTAATAACATATTCATTCAATCATTTCAGACTTGAATAAGTAGTCTGATAATGCATGATACACTGTTTGATATGATGTGCCCAATATTTTGATTTATGACAGTAAATTATGATTTTTTAGCTTCACTGGCCAAAGACCAGCGAGAGCGAGCTTATGTCATGGCCCTGTGTCCACCATCCGTCCATAAGTGTGTGCATGCATGCATTAACTTTTATTTCAAACATCTTCTCTGAAACTACCCATCCAATTTTAACCAAACTTCACAGAAATAATCATGCTATGGTCCTCTTCAGAATTCCTTAAAATAATTCAATTCCTTTCGAAACTCTGGTTGCCATGGCAGAAAAACCTGAAAAATATTGAAAATCTTCTTGTCCAAAACCATAAGGTCTAGAGCTACCAAATTTGGCATGTAGCTTCATCTAATGGACCTCTACCAAGTTTCTTCAAATTATAGCCTTAGGGTCAAAATTGGTTCGGCAGAGGGGGTCACAAGTTTTACGTGGGCTTGTATAGTGAAAAATTTAAAAATCTTCTTGTTGGAAACCATAAGACCTAGAGCTATCAATTTTGGCATGTAGCTTCATCCTGAAAACTTGAAATGTCTTATGGTTTTAAACAATAAAGCCTAGGGCTGCTAAATTTGGCATGTAGCTTCCTCTAATTGACAGCTTCCAAGGTTCTTCAAATTATAGCACTGGGGTCCATCATGGCCCTCTTGTTTATCTGGTGAAAAACATTTTTCCGAATGGGAGATAGATTGCTCTCAATCACTGTAAAGGATTTTAGCATAAATCAAAGCTTGGCCATACTCTCAGTTATGGATTGATGATTGTCATTGCTAAAGCAATTATTCCCCTCTCATTTCTCAGCATTGTTTTGATCATGCTTTTGTAAAAAATCAGCCAGCAAACTTGGAAAGAGCTTTGTATGTTATGTTAGTAAAAGAAACTGCAGGTAGCTATGGATAGGTGCACTGGCAATTGTGATTTGACTGAACTGATACTGTCAAATCACAATTGCCAGTGATGGAAATGGTGTACAAACCATGTCTCTTAGGTATACAAAATCTTTTCTCTACAATTGACAGAAAAACAGGATTCTTTAAAGGGAGATGCAATCCTTTCTATGTTGAAGCCATGGTTTCAAAGGCTTTCCTCAGCCATAAAGAAGTGAGCCAAGCTCTTGCAAAAGGGGGCTTGATGCATCTCTGTCATCCATGATACCAAAGCAAGTCATCTCTTAATTATGGGTCCATTAAATCCTTTTTGTTCAACAACCAACTGAATCATGAAGTAAACTGGTCCTTGGACATGCAAAAAATTGACCAATAGCAAAAAGTTTCGGCCCAGGTAAGCCTGCGCAGTCCATGAGGTCTGGCCTGGGTTGATACTTTTTGCAGATGCATTAAGTCCCCTTTTCACAGAGCATGGTTCATTAGTGTTTTTGTATGGCATGTGTTTAATCTTGACCACATAATCCCACGTGTAACTCTTTACCAGAGGACAAAATTTCAGACCAGTCAAAATTCAAAGAATATGCCAAAGACAAACTAATTGTGACTGAACGACTGGATATCTCTTGGAGTAGAAATCAATGGGGAAGAAGGAGAAAATGCTGGTTACCAGCATTTTCTCCTTTTTCCGTGTTGTTTTCAAAAGCCTTGACTGTTGGGGGTCTTTGAAACTTGGGATTGTGTGGTTAAAGATGAAACAGCTCAGAGAAAGAGGGCTCCTGAAAACATTCCTTTTTTTTTTTTAAAAAAGGAGAAAATACTGTTCTTTTGCCCACACTTTTCTCTAAAAATTCACATACTAATCCAATTGCTTGATCCAGGTTAAATTATGTTTTTTTGCAAATGCTTTGAATTTGGACAAGTATAAAAATCTTTTTGTTTGGTGAAAAAGTTTTATACACTTGAAAAAAAAAAAATTTTTTTCAGCATCAACAAAGATCTTTGAGCATCTACAGCTTGAAGACTATCTATTTGCTGACCTCCTAGCTGGCATGTTGAGATACAACCCAGGTTTGGAATAATTTCATTTTAAGCTCACCCGAGCACAAAGGGATCTTGTTGCGTCCATCGTCATCTTTTACCGTGTATAATTTCTAGAGGTCACATTTTCAGTGATAATCATGAAGCATGGTCAGAATGTTTACCTTGATAAATCTCAGACAAGTTCGAAAATGGGTCACGTGGGGTCAAAAAGTAGGTCACTGGGTCCAATATTTGATAAACCCAGGCTGAGGTGAGCTATTCAGTGCCAGCAAGGCCCCTCTTGTTTTTGTTCACCTGAACACAGATTATAAAGAGCTCAGAGAGCCATTGTGTCACCCGGCACACTTTGTTACAGGCCATGTATACACTGTCACAAGCAGCATTTTCTTCTTTTTCTGACAGTGTTTTCAGAATCCTCCTTCTCCTTGGATGTTTATACACAGGAATGTTTGGCAAAGGACTAAGAGTATCAATATATGTATTCTAATTTTTATTATTAGTTGACCTGAGATCTTAATGATAATGAATTAGAAATTAAATTGTGTACTACACAAGTTATATAAAACTACTAGTGCATGTATGTCACTGGTCCAACAATCTGAGTAAAGTGGAACTTGTAGACATAGAAAATATGCTTTTTACGCAATGTCACACATTCATTTAACCCTGTATTAGGCAACAAAACTTTAAACTTGATTAAATTGAAAGCAATTGCAGAGGAAAAACATGAATCAAGTGTTGAATTTGTCTCTGGAAGGGTAAAAAATGTCGTTAGAAATGGAGAAAATGCTGATTACCAGCATTCTCTCCTTTCCCAAAATGTTTTCTTAACTCTTTATCACACAATCCAGACTTTTAACGACCCAGAGAAAGAAGCCTTTTGAAAACATTGTGGGAAAAGAAGAAAATGCTTTTAACCAGCATTTTCTCCTTTTCCAACAATGTTTTGTATCCCTCTAAAAACAGATTCCAATTTTTAGGTCACATTTATTTTGTCATCTGCACATTCTCTAAATTTGGACTAATCTAAAATTTTGTCTGCGGTAAAGGGTTAAGCCTTCTCAAAGCCTTTTTCATCAGCATTGTTAACAGTCAGAAATGTGAGGTAATGGATTAATAGATTATGCATTTTCTCTGTTAACCCTTAGAGCGCCGAATAAACCTATGGGGCATTCTCATCCTAGAAATACAACCCAAATGACGGCAATTTCATGGTTGCTTTTGTCTACAGTGATTCAGCAAAGCGGACAGTGTAGATCAAAGATCGGGCTGCACATTTTGTGCAGCCTAATCTTGATCTACACTGGCCACAAAAGCAACTATAGTCATGAAAGGCACTTTAAGGGTTAATCTAAATTTCCCAGTAGATCTGGGTTGGTATTTACCAACCATTATTAAGAATATTTTTTGTGTAATTCTAGATTTAGAAAGTAACTCAAACCTATCAGAAGTTTTGTTACTTTCAAATATAAAATAAAACTAAGAATGTTCTTAAGAATGGTTGGTGAATACGAATCCTGAAGCTACATATATCAGAATGTGTCTTTGTGATGTGATTGATTTAAATGTGATTTTTTAATTTTAGACGAAAGACTTACTGCCTCAGAAGCAGCACAACACCCATTTTTTGCCAGCCATTTTCCTGTGGCCTTTTTGGTGCTGGCTGCTACAGGTTAGGGCATTTTGACAAAGTTAAATTATATTTTGAAAATGCTATCATTTACATACTGTAGGTCTCTTAATTAATCATTTTCCAAATACATATATTTTTCATGACCCCTGTGGCCATCTTTTGGGTTAAGCAAAGCAGCCATTCCAGAGTGCAAAAATGTTTTCAAGAACATCTTCAGTTCTTTTAAAAGTTCCTCCTCAGTTAGAAATTGTACTGCTCCTATTCTGACACAGAAGAAAGAGTTTTCAAACAAATTTGCTGCAGAGTCGCCTTCTTCATTAATGTTTTCGTTTACAATCAATTTATCATTGTATCTATTTTTTTAGCTCCACTGGCTGAAGGCCCATGCTTTAACTGTTATTTCAAACATCTCTGAAACTGCCAATCCAATTTTGACCAAACTTCAAAGAAATGATCCTGCCATGGTCTTCTTCCGCATTTCTTGAAAGAATATGATTCCTCAAAAAATTCTGGTTGCCATGACAACAAAACTGAAATATATTGAAATATGTTGAAAATCATTATGTCCAAAACTGTAATGCCTAGGGTTACCAAATATGGCATGTAGCTTCATCTAATTGACTTCTACCAAATTTCTTCAAATTATAGCCCTGTGGTCAAAATTGGCCCTGCCCCGGGGGGGGTCACAAGTTTTACATGGGCTCATATAGTGAAAATTTAAAAACCTTCTTGTTCAAAATCATATGGCCTAGGGCTACTAAGTGTAGCTTCATCTAATGGGCTTCTACGTAGTTTCTTCAAATTATAGCCCTGGGGTCAAAATTGACCCCGCCCCTTGGGTCACAGGTTTTACATAGGCTGATATAGTGAAAACTTTAAAAACCTTCTTGTCCAAAACCATATGACCTAGGGCTACCAAATTTGGCTTGTAGCTTCATCTAATGGGCCTCTAATAAGTTTCTTCAGGTTATAGCCCTGGGGTCAAAATAGGCACCGCCCCGGCTCCCAGGGGCCACAACTTTTACAAAGGCTTCGATTGTGAAAACTTTAAAAACCTTCTGGTTCTGAATTAAAAGGCTTAGGGCTACTAAATTTGGCATGTTGCTTCATGTAATAGGCCTCTACCATATTTCTTCAAATTACAGCCATGGGGTCAAAAATGACCCCAACATGGGGATCACAAGTTTTACATTTGCTTATATAGTGAAAACTATAAAAATCTTCTGATTCTAAATTGTAAGGCCTAGGGCTACAAAATTTGGCACATGGCTTCATCTAATTAGCCTTTATCAAGTGTCTACAAATTACAGCCTTGGGGTCAAATTTGACCCCACCCTGGCAGTCACAATTTTTACATGGGCTTATATAGTGAAAACCTCAAAAATCTTCCCACTCTTAACCATAAGACCTAGGGCTACCAAATTTTACATATATTTATCCAATAGAACTCTACCAAGATGGTCCAAATTATAGTGGTCTAAATTTGCCCCACCCCATGGGTTATATATTCAACATCTGGCCTAGAATTCTAATGTTTGGTTTGTATTTATTAGCCATCATGGCCCTCTTGTTTTCATTCACACTGTGCCTCTGAAATATCTTTTATATTGTCATGCTCATTAGTGACCCATGCTGTCTAAGCTCCACATTTCTTCATTGCAGTAGACTGTTACATATGAAATATCGTTTCACCAAATGACAAAATTTTAGACAGGTCCAAATTGAAAGCATTTGCAGATGACAAATTAAATTTGGTTCAAATGACGAGATTTGTCTTGAATAAGGGAAGGAATGATATAATTTAATCTTTAATAAGGTAGAAAATATTGTGGGGAAAAGGAGAAAATGCTGGTTACCATCTCTTTTTCTCACAATATCTTCAAAGGTTTTCTCCATCTTGGTAATTGGAACTGCAGATTGTGTGGTAAAAGGCTAAGTAAGGCCTCATACACAAATGCATATGAAAACAGTGGTTCAGGCATTTTCTCTGTTTGCACCATGGGGTTCACTTGTCATAAATAAAGACAAAGGAAGTTATCTTAGGCAGTGTATATCTTAGTTGTATTCTTTAACCTTTTATCTTACATTTACAATCAAGAGTTTTAACTACACTGAAGAAGAAGGCTTTTGAAAATACCATATAAGCACTTTCTTCTGCAGGGTCCAAATTCTTTGGTTTTTCCTAAAACAGGGGGTCTTGAATTTCTGCTTACTTTTTTTTCTGCACTTGTTAGCTTGGTCATCAGATGGATTTAACTACATTCACTTTTATCAATTTCCTGTTCGTTATAAATAATAACTGTAACTAATATTGTCACTGAGGTCATTATCATTATCTAAAAGAAATATTTTTCTAATACGAGTTAAGTCATAGTTACTTGGATGGTGTAGATTCAGGATAAAACTGCATGTTCTGTTTAGTCTGATGTATATCTGCAGCATCCACCAAGACTTTAAAAACAGCCATTTTGCCATTGGCAGAATAGAATAGAACAACCAAAACTATGTATAACAAGCCATCTTTCAACAAGATTTCACGACTGTTGCGGATACACAAATGTCTGCAGTAAAATTTGGATTACGGGTGTGATGTAATGTGCAAACCATTCGAAGTAAGAGGGGTGTAAAGCAAGCGTTTGTTGTACATAATTTCAACTGTTGTGGTCCAAGAAATTTGTATCCAGTTACATGCCATTTAACACAAAATGGTCATGCAATAAGCCAATATCATGCCTGCTTTACATTAACTGATAGTGCCTTTTTGCATTTGCCTATAGTTCTTTCTAGAACACCTGGGCAGTCGTGTCATGTTTTGTGTAGTCAGCATAAAAATGAGTTTGGCTATTTCCTTAAAAAAAATCCTAGATATAAGGCCAAAATAAAAAAGAATGCATACGATAATTAATGCATTAGTTTTAAACATAAATGGATTAATGATAAATAAAGAAATGAAACAAAAAGGTTTAGTATTTATTGATTCTTTAATAGATCTATTGTTTATCAAGTGACTGCGCTGTATCGTTTAAACCATTTCCTTCACAGTCACAGGTACGAATTTTCATGCTTCTGCAGGTGACTTTTGAAAACGTTATGAAAAAAGGAGAAACCGCATGTATAACATCAAAAAGCCAGGAAAGATTAAACCCTTCTGAAAGCATCTTTAAAAACTTTAGTTGCTTTGGGGGCCTGTGTAGATCGATCTTGAAGATCAGACTTTGGACAAAATATTTGGCCTGATCATTTATCTAAATCTACACTGTTTGCATGGTGAAGTTTTGTAACAAAGACAATTTTGGTGTTGCAGTTATTTTGGTCTAATTTTATAACTTTATATCACCGCTGAGTTACCCAGCTCTCGGAGGATTCTTGTTTAAATTTTGGTGTAGAAATGAGCCAATAAAATCAACTCCGATATTTTGGAAAATGAATGTTACAGACTGTCCTAATATTTAGGAAAACTGTCTGGAATTAGTACCAGAAATAAATCTCTTTTGAAAATAATTTAATGTGTCCGAACATTTAGGGTGTTCTAATACATTGGCAAATTACAGTAAGAGCGTAAAATACAACAACTTCGAAAGAGAAGTCATTCTCATATACACAATGAGTTCTCTTTCCATGATGTGTAAGCGGTAGCCTTTAAATCTCTGTACTTTATACCAGTAGAATTACACTCCTTTTACCCAGAGGCAAAATTCTATACAGGTAAGTGTGAATGAAAAACACCCAAAAAATCTACTTGTCAAACTGAAAAAAAAAAATCAGTCACACCTATGCAAATTTGGCTTGAAACTTTGATTAATATGATGTCACTTTATAGTGTGGGTATATTCTATATTTGGGTTAATTTTTCCCATATTTCAATTCTGTGGTGCTTTCCCTGACCACAGGAATAGCAGGAATAAAGTCCCCGCAGAAAAAAGTGCCAATATGGTATTGTGGGAAAAGAAGAAAATGCTGCTGAGTGGTGAACAGCATTTTCTTCTCTTCCCATGATGTTTTCTACCCCTTTGAAGAAAGATACTATAGCCTTACCCATGTTCAATTTGTTGTGTGTAAATGCTTTCATTTTGGACAAAAAAGTTTGAATGGTAAAGAGTTAAATTAATTGTAAAATGTTCATTACCACAGGTAGGAGTGTCCTTTCTTCTGTTCCATTATCACAAGACACATACAAGTTTTCCCCAAATATTGCTCCAGACATAAAGAAAGGACAGCCAACATCTGTTGATTTACTGCGACTTGGTACATCAGGATTACATCCTACATCAGACCTGGAGGAAACAGTAATTCTAAAACCTTCTCCAAGATACAAGATGAAAGGGGAGAATCTGTCCATATTTGAAGAACCAACACATTTATTCCCAACCGCCACAGGAATAGGTAAAATAAGTACTGCTTATAAGCACTCAGACAATGGCCATAGTGATGTACCGTTTGTTAAGAATGTTAATACAGAGAAAAAGGAGAGGATTTTAGCTGGTAATATTAAAGAGAAAATGTCATCACTGTTGAGGGCCATCAGACATGAACAAAATTTAGTTGAAAATGATCTGGAGGAGAGGTTTGATAATTATAGAAAGATTGCAGGTGGTTTCCACACAGTGAAACCAACTGATAGTTCAGTATCAGTCAAACCTATACCACGTTACGGTGCTTACAGAGAAGATACACTAAGACAGACAAAAGAAGTGAAACAATCTTCACAAGATCTACAGACAGTTACCAGGAAACCCTCATATGAAACCACAAAAGTGGGAGAAAAGCAAGGTGCTGTTACAAGAAAGAATGAAACATTTCTTGTCAAAACAAAAAGAAATTGTTCTTTGAAAGCTTGTCAAGGTAAAAGTAGCACAGAGATTATAGGACAGCATAACTCAGACAAACAAAGTGACTTGAGGCAACAAGGTATGGAGACAGTTAGTAGAAAATATGGGCTTGATGACAGAACATTTACTCTTCAACAGCATGCAAGTGCTAAGTCAGACAGACCAAACAATCAAACTACTGCAGCAAGAGTAAAAATAACCAATTCTTCCGGTAATAACCACCGTACTGGTAGAGTAGATTCACCAAACAAGGCTAGAGCTTTGGATGTCAGTGTGTCACCAGGGTTTACATCTTCAAGAACAAAGTACACACCAAAGGTGCTTCAAAAAGATGTCCAGGACAAGTTCAGACAGAATAGCTCTAGCAGTGTTCTATCAAGCAGCCGATCATCAGTGCAAAAGCAAACTGAGTCAGTAGAAAGGGAGGGTGAGATCAAAGCTTTTTCTGAAACCTTTGATAGGAAGATTGGGAGCTCTTCATCAAAGAGTCATTCAAAAACAACCCATCCTGATGGTACTAAAACACCAGGAAGGAGGTTGAAAGAAATTTCATCTGAGGGAAGGAAGAGAGTTTATGCTGATTGTTTGTCTGATGATGAGGTTATTGATGTGTTATCCCCCATATTTTACGGTTCTGTCAGCAAGAGACAAAAACAGTTAAATACTGGCCCAGAAAAGAGGAGACATAGCCTAAATAATGAATACAAAGATGACGTATATGTGAAGTACAGTGATAGTTTTATAGATACTTATGACAGTTTACATGCTGCTATAGCTGAATCAGATAAAAGCACAACAGTGTCTACAAAATCAAATGCTGCCAATGAAAAGATATATACTTCATCCAGAGAAGGTAATAATATAGAACATGTTAGCATGGATAAAGCTGAAAAAAGGTGTCCAAGAGATCCTAAGAAAGCTAAAATGAGCTATTTAATGACAAATGTAAGAGATATGAATGATGAAAACAATTTAAGTGACCAAGAACCAAGTTTTACAGAGATAGACAGGGATGGAACATTAAGTTCAGAGAATGACTCTTGTTCTCATTATGGCCAGGCTACAGTGATGGCTAGTACTCGAGGCCTGTATCAAGATGAAACACCCAGAAATAATGCTCAAACAAAACCTAAATCGAGACAGTTTAAACTGAAATCTGGTGGAATGCCTACTCCGATATCAAAAATTCCTGAAGCTGCTGGAGTCATGATAGATATAGCTGAAGACAGCCCTGAAATTATATACAAATCAGTCAGATGTGGATCAAGAGAAAACAAACCAAGAACATGGAAACATTTTGTAAATGATAACCAGGTATATCATAAACATGGTGGAACAGGGTATGCTAGAGATTCACAGATTGGAGAAGCACTGACACATTTACAGAAAGTATTCACTGACAACCAAAGACAAAAAGTCTCCACAGAAAACCAAGATCAGAAAAAATCTCAGATTGTCAATGATACTACTGAACGTTTGAAAAGCAGTTTGAATAATGAGATTAATGAGTTACAAATGGAATTTCAAAAACCTGATAAATTTACTTTTATTGGGACCCCTGCAAGTGATTTAAAGAATGAAGGCAGGCTTGCTGAAAGGATTGTAGAGAGAAACAAGAAACTTAAAAAGAAGGCAAGAAAAAGTTTGAACTTTCAGCAGTCGGCAGATGATTTAGATGATGAAAGTTCTGATGACTCAGAAAACTCTGAAGAATTTGTGGGTGAATCTATAGTTGAAACTTCAAATAGGGCATATGATCTTGTGTTATCACAGCAAATGAAGAACACAGTAAAGAAGACTTTTGACAAATCCAGCGATTTTTATATACAAAATGCTTCGAAAGGAAGAACATCTATAGAATTACACAGATCTTCAGCAATAAATAATCCTAAAGGCAGAGGCATGATGAAAGTAAACAGACATTCAAAGTGTGACTCGACATTTGTTTTAGATTTTGAAAGTCCTTTGAGACATACTGAATGGAAGAAATAAATAAGAGGTGCTTTGGCAAAAGGGGCTCAGATGCATCTCTATACCAAGAAAGTCATCTCATGGATCCACAAAACCAATCTTGTCTAAAATTGGCCAACTCATGAGGTAGAATGGTCTTTGGACAAGCAGAAAATCTACAAATAGCAAAAAGTTTCAATCCATGTCAATGCCCACGGACTATTCCGGCTTAAGTGGGTCGATACTTTTTGCAGATGTATTAAACCCCCTTTTGACAGAAGATGACTCAAATTATCTTCGTCATTTAACTCTTTACCACACAATCCCAAGTTTTAACGACCCTGAGTAAATAGCATTTTGAAAACCTTGTGGGAAAAGGAGAAAATGTTAGTAACCAGCATTTTCTCCTTTTCCCACAAGGTTTTCTATACTTTCACAGACGATGACCATTATTTCATATTTAATATGTCGTCTGCAAATGCTTTCAATTTGGACCAGTCTAAAATTTTATTTTGTGGTAAAGAGTCAAGTATGTGTATTTACCTCTTCAAAAGTCGCAATATGTGTCCTATGTTAATGTTATCTCTCCTCCCTTGTATTCAGTGACTTTATATAATGTAAATATATGTAAGCAGTACTCTGGTAAAAGGGAGCTTAAAGCATCTCCATGACACATTATACCAAGTAAGTCATTGCATAATTATGGAACTATGAAATTCATTTTGTCTACCAACCAATTTGTGATGTAGACTGGTTGTTTGTCATGCAGAAAATTGACCCATAGCAAAGAGTTTTGACCCGGCAGGCTCACTTGGATACTTGCTTGCAGATGCATTAAATCCTCTTTTCACAGAGAATGGCTCACATGGAAAAGAAATACATGTACATGGAACCCTAGTGTTTTATTGTTTAATATTTAAATGCCTCTGCCATGGTATGTGAAATTTTACCAGTTAGAGTTAGCCACTAGTTAGTGTGTGCTTGGGGAAAAAGTAGTCTTTTATTTCCTTCCTGTAATTTTTAGCTCCACTGGCCGAAGGCCAGCGAGCTATTGTTATGGCGTTGTGTCCGTCGTGCGTCCGTCCGTCCGTGCGTGCGTCCGTAAACTTTTTCTTTAAAAAACTTCTCCTCAGAAACTATTGACTGGATTTTTACCAAATTTCACAGGAATGTTCCTTTGGTGGTCCTCTTTCAAATTCCTTCAAATAATTGTGTTCCATGAAGAATTCTGGTTGCCATGGCAACCAAAGTAAAAAACCTTTAAAAATCTTCTCCTCCCAAACCGCTATTTGGATAGCATTATTATTTTGCAGGAATGTTCCTTAGATACAGGTTTACAGAATTCCTTTAAAAAAAAATGATCTGTCAAAAAACATGGCTTTTATGGGAGACTCATTTTCCTTTTATGGTATAAAGTAAAATCTTTGAAAAATTTCTTCTCTAAAACTATTCATTGGATTTCATTGTTGTTTTGCAGGTAAGTTCCTATGGTGGTTGTCTGCCAAATTGTTTCTATGGTGGTTGTATACCAAATTCCTTTTAAAAAAATGATACACCTAAAAACACATTTTTTTATAGACAAGGCTTATATTTCAAAAAAATGTTCTTCTCCAAAACTA
This sequence comes from Tridacna gigas, assembly GCA_945859785.2. Classification (NCBI taxonomy): domain Eukaryota; kingdom Metazoa; phylum Mollusca; class Bivalvia; order Cardiida; family Cardiidae; genus Tridacna; species Tridacna gigas. The sequence goes on from OX244029.2 coordinate 39,876,694, forward strand.
TTTATTGTGTTAGTTTTATCGACTAACAAAGAAAAAGGAAGAAAATTGGATTGACTTGACCTAGTCAGGGCTGTCCTATTTAAGCCCACACATTTTCCTTGGTATTAAGATCACAATTTACTCCAATGATATGCTATTAGTTAGTACTAGTAATGAAATATCACTGGCCATAAATAAGATAAAAGCTTGAGCACCTTTCACAACTTGAGCTTTTCAATTTTGCCTTATTACTAAGCCTGAGTAACCATGCCAAGATAAAAAAGAAAAAGTATTTTAATAACAAAACCCCCATGTTGTAGGTACTTTATAGTCCTTTTGGTATAGAACAAGAGAACCTCTGCACTTTTATTAGTTCTGGTAAAGGTTTGTTGACCTACTAATGAGTAAATGCAGAGTGGACAGAGAAGGGGTGTAAATCCTGGTGACCTGGTACACAGTGGAACAGGGCTTTACATTTGTGATAAGGCATTAATGTTACCCAGTCAAACTGATCCCGCAACTTCAGTACACCAGAATTAATCTGTGCCCTGGAGCAGGATATTTGATTTATGTAAATGCATTTGTAGACCATTTTGTGTTGTTTGCCACAGAAGACATTCTAACTGTGAAAAGTTGATTATTAGGGATTAGGTGTTCATTGTATGCCAGCATATTTCATTCTATCTGGTGTATTGATGTAAGTTGATCTATATTGCTATAACATTCATTCATTTGCCCTCCTAGCTGTTCTTTTAGATTACCCCTTTACCACACAATCACAACTTTTAACGACCCTGAGAAAGACATATTTTCTATATTTTGATGTTTCCCCATCCAAAATGGTTTGTGAAAGGACCTGTTGCAGACAACATATCTTCAAATTAGTAAGACATATATAAAAAAGGATAGAAATTATTGTGGGAAACTAAGAAAATGCTGGTTACCATTTTTTTTCTTCTTTTCTCACAAGTTTTTTCCATACCTTTTTTCTTTAGTGAGCTAAAATGCAGGATTGAATGGTAATTGTTAAAAACTTCTTTTCGCCATTATAGAAATATCAGGCCTGTGGAGCGATACAGGCGCTCAAGCGCCTCTAGTTCATATTTGTCATCTGCAAAAGTTTTTTGCTGCCAACCCTTTACCAAACAACGAAATTGTAGACAAGTCTAAAGTTTCGTTGTTTGGTAAGGGTTGGCAGCAAAAAAATACTAGCAATTGTAGTAGTCACTTCCGTTCTTTAGTTCCAAAGGTCTATGACTGGCATTCCAGTTTATTTTATGAAACAAATTTGCAGCAGCTGCATTTATAGTGAACCATCTTTTCGATGTATAGACAACACAAGTAAATCCGATACAGAATACCTGTGTCTCCTATTGCTTTATTATTTTTGAAGTGGTCTGCTGCAAGATGCAAAAAGTTGTCTGATCTTGATCCACATTTGCAATAGTTTCAATGGATACTGAACAGGACAATATTAACAAACTTTTGAAAATAAAAAGCACAAATCTGTATTTATTTGAAAGACCACCCTGGGGAAGTGAGAAAAGTTGTTACAGCAGGTTGTCTATTACTGCAGGTTTAAATATAGTAAGGGTAAAGAAAGGGTCTACAATGTAGAATAAAATCCATGGGCCAATAAAGCAGTGGGTTGCATGATGCAGGTGGTCTTTTAGACAGTTGCTACTGAGTCTACAACCTATGGTCCCCTTTGAAAATGAATAGGACTCTAAACACAAAATTACAAAGGGTAATATATATCACTCAAATCAATTTTATTAAGTTATTAACCCCTTATCATACAAGCCCAAGTTTTAATGACTCTGACGGGTAAAACTTTTAAAAACGTAGGAAAAGGAGAAAATGCTGGTGACCAGCATTTTCTCCAATTCCTGAAATGTTTTTAACTCTTTCAGACACAAGTTCCATCATTTGATCAACATTTGTCGGCTGCAAATGCTTTCAATTTGGTCGAGTCTAAAATGTTGTCGTTTGGTAAATTGTTAATGATGTGATACAGACCACAATGATAATCTGAACCTGATTTCAAGATAAACACATTATGGAAGCATTACAGTTACAAGTCCACTCTAGAGCAACATATTTTTATGCATTAACCCTTTACCACACTATCCCGAATTTTAACAACCCTGGGAAAAAGCCTTTTGAAAACATTGTGGGAAAAGGAGAAAAAGCTGGTAACCAGCATTTTCTCCTTTTCCCACAATGTTTCTACCCTTTCAAACACAAAATTCAATTTTTGAGTCGGATTTATTTTGTTGTCTGCAAATGCGTTCAATCCGGACTGGTAAAAAATTTTGTCATTAGCTAAAGGGTTAAACACATTACCTATCACAGACTGTAAATTATGCATCTTTCAGACACAGTGACAATAGGAGAAATTGTCCATTACAAACAATGGGCCCTACCTATTCTATGACCTCTCAAAAGAAGCATAGTTATTGTCCAATTTACATTTCAGCCATGCTCTGGCAAAAGGGGGTTTAATACATCTCTGTGATGCATGATACCAGGCAAGTCATCACATAATGATGGACCCATAAAATCCATTTTGTCAAACAAATGACTGAATCATGGGGTAGGATAGTCCTTGGACATATAGACAATTGAACAATAGCAAAAAGTTTCGACCCAGGTCAGCCTGCGCAGGCTGACCTGGGTCGATACTTTTTGCAAATGCACTAAGCCCCCTTTTCACAGAGCATGGCTCATTTCACAATTAACAAAGGGTCTGTGCAATAACATTGCTAGACATTTAAAATAATATCTAACATTGCTAGACATTTAAAATAATGTCTCCACTGGTATCTTCAGTTAAGTCATAGCAAAACAAAATTGCTTTCAAAACCACATGTCCTGAGAAAAATTTGAATCTAATTATTAACTTATTATCTCTTTACCCAACGACAAAATTTTAGACCAAATTCAAAGCATTGGCAGCTAACAAAATAAATATGGCTAAAAAATTGAAGTTTGTTTTTTGAAAGGGTAGAAAACATTGTGGGAAAAGGAGAAAATGCTGTTTACCAGCATTTTCTCCTTTTCCCACAATGTTTTCAAAGGACTTTTTCTGTAGGGTCGTTAAAACCCGGGATTGTGTAGTAAAGGTTTATGATACATACACAGCTTACAACCAAATGAAACCATTTGATACTTTGCACCATTTTCAACACTATTTCAGTCATCACGGCAGCCAGTACATCTACCCATGTGTTCCAGGAATTCCTCTTACCAGTGCTTCACATAACACACTAAGCCACTGGCTGATTTCCCGCATAAACATCACAGAAAAACAATATTGAGGGCTGACACAGGAATAATCCTATTGCAAAGACTATCATCAATCCTTGCATCCGATTTGATCAACAGATCATCCGAGGACTGCCAAATGTGAAAATAGCTGATATTGGTAACCTTAAAAGGACATTATCAAAATTGATGTCACATGTATTTAATTGTGGACATGACATGGATTGTGCAGTCACCAAATGATTCTTTTTAACCTAACGAATGCTTTTCAGAAATGTAATTTTACCGATCCTGTGCCCTAGATTCAATCTTTATGAACAATTAATAAAGGACCCATAAATTATTGCACTGGTGGCAATCCCTTGAAGACCTCATTTCTTTGACTTCTGCAAGATTTGTAAGAATTTTCCTCTGGTCATTTCCCTGGCTGTAAAAGAAAAAGATGCACTTTTTCAGTATGAGAACTAAATTACAATATATTAACAAAAACACAAAACTATGCCCAGGTAAAACTTGCTTAATTAACCAATGAATATGTTGAAAGTTAGTATGTTTTGTACAATCTGTGGGCTATGGGCGAATACACATATTCAAAACCACTGTGAAATAAGATTGCACACTTAATAAGTATTTACCACACATACCCAAGTTTTAATAACCCTGGGGGAAAGCTTATGAAAACGATGAGAGAAAATGCTGGTAACCAGCACGTTTTTCTTCCCACAATGTTTTTTACCCTTTCATTGAAAAATCCCATCATTTGAGCAACATTTTACTTGATGCCTACTTTGTCTGTATTGGAGTTGACGCCATTTTAACAGCTTAGGTCATATCACATCGGTCAGTGCATCTACACCTTTTTCCTAGCTTTCTCACACTAGTACCGACACAACTTTCTTTCCAAGTCACTGACTGCTTTTCTCAAATGCATCAGATGTGAGAGGTGAAAAATCACTGGAAGGATGGTTTGCCTCAACCAGGTTTCGAACCTGCAACGACCAGGTAACGATTTAGATACCCTAACCACTAAGCTACCCTGCTGGGCCCATAAAGGGTTTTTGCACCAAGACGCTACTGACAAGGACAGGGCTATGACAATACCTCGACATACGTTTTTAAAATAAAGTGATGAATATAATTATGTATGTATATGGGCCTTGCACGGGCAAAGGGGTTTAATGTATCTCCATGATGCAAGAAACCAAGTAAGTAACTAGCATCACATAATTATGGATCCATAAAATCCATTTTGTCTAACAACCAACTGAATTGCCAGGTGGACTGGTCCTTTGACATGCAGAAAATTTACCAATAGGAAAAAGTTTTGACCCAGATCAGCTTGCATGGACTGAGCAGGCTGACCTGGATCAATACTGTTTGCGAAGACATTAAACCCCTTTTCACAGAGCATGGCTCATTTAAAAATCTGGGATTTTTTTACCTTCCTCTAATCCCAGCTGGTATGCAAGATTCTGTAAACCCTTGACTTTTTCCATTAGTTGAGATGTTGTTAAGCTTCCAAATTCTGTAGACAAAAAGAAAAATGGCGACATGTAGCTTTCTTTTCAGTGGTACATGACAATAGGAGAATAAATTGCAGATGACAGACTGAGGCATCCAACATTTCAAAACAATACTTATGTTAACCTTTTACCAGAAAAATCTGTATTCTAATGACCCTGAGGAAGGCTTTTGAAAACATTGTGGGAAATGGAGAAACTGCTGATAAAGCAGCAAACAGTACTTTCAAATTAGTGTCATACCTTGAAGGAGATTTATATCATCATTTTCTAAATCTGCCATCCATTTTGGAGGACTGGTGGCTCTCATTGATGGCTGTAATACAAAACAAAGATTTGTTGATCCTGAAACGATATGGTATGTGTCAACAATCCCTCAGTCTATGCTACTGTAGACATTAACTCTTTACCACACAATCACGACTTTTAACAACCCTGAGAAAGACAGCTTTTGAAAACAATGTGGGAAAAGGAGAAAATGCTGGTAACCAGCAATTTCTCTTTTTCCCACAATGTTTTCTGCCCTTTCCAGAGCAAACTTCAATTCTTGAGTTGCATTTAATTTGTCGTCTGCAAGTGCTTTCAATTTGGAAGAGTTAACCCTGTATGGACCAAAAAACCTCGCACACATTTTCAGTCTAGAGCAAAACCCCCGGTAAGCGCAAAATGAAGGTTATTTTTGTCTAGAATGTCTCTGAGAAAATGTGAAAAGTGTACATATGTAGTTCAAACATCAGACTGCACATTTTGTGCACTCTAATCATTATTCACAGAGGCGACTAAAGTAGTGAAAGAAGTCTATGAATTAGTCCATACTTTGTGCATTTCCTTTTAACATCTTGCACTTGATGGCACAAGAGGAAATAAAGATTAACCCATAAATATACAAATACATGTATAACAGCCATGCTCTGGCAAAAGGGGTTTTAATGCATCTCCTTAACCCTTTACCACACAATCCCGACTTTTAACAACCCTGAAAAAGAAACCTTTTGAAAACATTGTGGGAAAAGGAGAAAATACTGGTTACCAGCATTTTCTCCTTTTCCCACAATGTTTTCTACCCAATCCAACACAAATATTAATTTTTAGGTCACATTTATTTTGTAGTCTGTAAATGCTTTCAATTTGGACTGGTCTAAAATTTAGTTGTTTGGTAAAGAGTTAATGCACTGCAACAAGCAAGTCATCACATAATCAGGGATACATATAATCCACTTTTTTTAACAACAGACTGAATCAGGGGGTAGACTGGTTCTTTTAGAAGGAGAAAACTTACAAAAAGCAGAAGGTTCGCCACTTTTTCGAAGTAAAATTTGCACTGAAAATAAAGAAACCACAGTCATGCCTTGGCACCTGCATGTGATGCTCTTGTTTTGGGATTATATCTGTAGCCTGTAAAGCCAGATTTGACTTCTGCTGGCATCTTTCGGCAAGGAGTCACAGGGCCCCAGCCCCTGTGTAGATCTGAGAAACTAATACATGTACATGTATTGTTACTTTTTAAGGACACTGAGAATATTATCATTAGATGAGACACAAAAAAAAATTACAGCCCTAGTAACCCCTTACCACACAATATTGTGTTTTAATGACTCTGAGGAAATAAGCTTTTGAAAACAGCGGAAAAGGAGACAATGCTGGTTACCAGCATTTTCTCCTTTTCCCTAAATGTTTTCTACCCTTGCAAAACCAAATTCAATTTTTGAGTAACATTTATTTTGTTGTTTGCAAATGCTTTCAGTGTGTCCTGTCTAAAGTTTTTTCTTTTGGCAAAGAATTAAGTTTACAAGAAAAGCTTACCAATTTCTCAGCAGCAAACTCTGACACACCTGGAACTAAAAATTTGGAAAAAAACCTTAAAGAAATTTGAAAATGTGAATTTCTATCAATACTGTTATCAAAAACTGGACAAAAGCTTTGGTCATTTAAAGCCAAAGAAATTCGGAATTGCTTATAAAACAATTTTGCTAAAATAGAACATAGGGAATAGTGGGAAAACATTGCTGATCAACAGAGTTAACAAAAATCACAATAAAATTATTATAATCTTATTTTTCTTAAAATCTGGAATGCAAAGCATAATTGTAGATCTAGATCAGTTTGAACATTCAATTAATTTTAACGTTTTACAAAAGGTCAAAATTTTAAACTGGTCTACATTTGAAGCATTTCCATATGATAATTAAATGTCCAAACGATGGAATTTCTCTTTGACAGGATAGAAAAAACAGTGGGAAAAGGAGAAAATGCTGGTTACCAGCATTCTCTCCTTTTCCCACTATGTTTTCAATAGCCATCTCCTTCAGGGTTGTTAATACTGAGGACTGTGTGGAAAAGGGTTAGCATGTAAGCCACTGCAGCAGAATTATTTTGGTTTTAAAATCCCTTTAATGTCAGAAAATGCAGCAAAGACTGTAAATGAGTCCAAATTTCAAAATTTTCTTGGGGGAGGAACCCTAAACTCCCCTAGTGGGACAGGGACACCCCCCCACCTCCTACACTTGATGCTGGAAGTGCCCTTCTTAGCCCCAGCACCCTGCCCTTTTTTGACACTGGCTGGAGCACTGATTAGCCTTTTACCAAATGACAAAATTTTACACTTATCCAGCTTGAAAGCATTTGAGGCTCAAATAATGGGGTTTGTCTTCGAAAAAGGTAAAACACATGGTAGAGAAAGCCCTCTTCTATGGGTTGTTAAAATTCATGGTCGTTTGGTAAAGGATTAACCTGTAATTGAACAGGCATTTTCTAAGCCAACTAAAAAACAATACAACCCACAGAAAGAACAAACATTTATTAAACTTATATACAAGACTGTAAGATTTTTCAAAAATCCTAATCCTACAAATTTAACTACATGTATTCTTAATTTCTAATGAGGAAAATGAAAAAAAGAAAAAAGGCTTTTTGATGGCCTATAAATCCCAAAGTCAGGAATAATCCTGAAAACTTTCCTCTATGTGAAAATACCTGTTTTCAGCAGTACGGAAAACATGGTATGAAAAGGAGTTATTGCTTGCGTTGCTACAAGCAATTTGCTCCTTTCTGCCACATTGCTTTCCAAACCTGTTCACTGCTGGAGCGTTAAATATCACATGCATACAGCAATGGTTTGAAATGCAGATTGCAAAATGAGCATGAAGATTACTATACTTTGTTCTGGCCACAAATCTGGAGAAGCTCTGTCCAGTTTTTCAAAACTAAGTAATCCCTCTTCTTGCTGAGATTGATACCATCTCCCTTCATCATTACCTGGAATGTAAAGGATAAATTCATACATTCAGGCAGTAACAGCTGCACACAACATTCTATAGTTTTGCAGCTAACCACTTTAACCCTTTCCCAAATGACAAATTTTAGACTGGTCCAAATTGAAAGAGTTTGCAGATGACAATTTTAAATTTGATGAAAATGGCAGAAAGGTCTCAAAAAGGGTAGTAAAACATTGTGGGAAAAGGAGAAATTGCTTATTACGAGCAATTTCTCCTTTTCCCACAGTGTTTTCAAAAGACTTGTACTACAGACATGTGAAAACCAGGGCTTGTTTGGGAAAGGGTTAATAATCATTGCAGTACTTGGAAAAATTCTTCATAAAGAAAACTTTCTCAATTTGTCTTCATGGTTTGATGTTTCCAATTGAGTGTCCGTATTCTAACCCTTTACCACACAATCCCGAGTTTTAACAACCCTAAGGAAGAAGTTTTGAAAACATTGTGGGAAAAGGAGAAAATGCTGATAACCAGCATTTTCTCCTTTTTCCAAAATGTTTTCTGTCCCATCAAAGACAAATTCCATCATTTAAACCACATTTTTATCAGGGTCATTAAAAGTCAGGGTTGTTTAGTACAGGGTTGATACAGCTTCGAGGCTCAAATTCTGAAATTTCAAAGCTGTTCTTGTCTGACAATGACACATCTTTTTATCTCAAATACTGCAGATTCATGATCTGAGACTATTATCTGTCCATTGATGTTAACTATCTAAAAATAACTCATGCTGTCCCAGGTTCTTACAGCCCTAATGCTTAACCACTGAATCATATTCTTCTAAAGTTATCTTCTACAGAAACATGTAAACAGAGTAATAACAAGACTAGAGATACAGCTGGTTGTTCGTATGATGTTAATTTCTGTTTTAAACATTATTTCAGTTATGTCATGTCAGTCGCTACTCCTACCCATACCATTTTGGAATTTCTTTTACCAGTGCCTTGTACAATGTTCTTTCAAAACCACTGGCTGCTTCTACCAATAACCATTGTTGAAATAATTTCAATGGTTAGAGACAGATGAATCCTACCTTCGGAAGCTTCGATCTAAAAGGGTAGCTCTGATGTTATTTTTGTGATTGTACAATTATTAAAAAAAAAAAAAAATTGGAGCAAGCCTCCAAATCAGGAGAAGTTGAATCCTATCCCTATGACTTATCATCAATCCTTGGAAAAAACTGACCAAGTTGGAAATTCAAACCTACACACCCTTGGTTTAACCCTTTCCCAAATGTCAATTTTTAGACTCTTCCACACTGAGGGCATCTGCTAGTGACAAATGTCAAAGTGATACAAATGAACTGAAGGGAAGAAAACGTGGGAAAAGGAGAAAATGCTGGTTACCAGGATTTTCTCCTTTTCCCACAATGTTTCCAAAAGGCCTCCTCCCCAGGCCTTGAAAACAAGGGATTGTGTGGTAAAGAGTTAAAAACCCTGTGCATTACTGACCTAGCTTTGAGGCTCATCAGGCAAAGTATACATTGTGGTCAGATTCAGAATCTCAAGATTTCATCGAGTATTAGCTTAAAGGATGCAAAAACTTAACCTTTAACCACACAATCCAATATTTTAACTCTAAAGATTTTGAAAAACATTAAGTAAAAGGGAAAAATGCTGGTCACCCATATTTTCTCCTTCCCAAATCCCCCCCCCTCATTTTTTTAGCGGATTTGTATAGCAAATCCACTTAATGTGATAGAACTGGCCGGCACCAAAAACATCATGTGTAACAACACATGCACGCTCACTTTCCATTTTGAACAGCTGGCCCATAGTATGTTAACTGTTTAGTTTAGTTTATCTGTTTAACCTGAACCAAATACTGTCATACTACACAGTACACACCCTTGTGCTTTTCTCATTCTACTTTCAGTTTTAGCTAGTACAACCTGATCTTGTTTTTGTCACTACTGTATATAGTCTCACACATGTACATACAGTCCCAAATCTTATACTAGCAGAAAACCCTGTCACATTGATGGGTCAAATTGCTACTCCTTGATTAGTAATAGAATAACTTATTGCAAGTCCCTCTTGGCAGGACAACTTTGGCTTTCTTTGCCTTTGGTAATTCCACTGACTTATTATATTTATATGTACATGTATTACATGAAATGTTAATTTTATGTTTCACTGCACCATATCACAGCTTGAATACTGTTCCACAAATCCGCTTTTCAGGATTTGAGTCCTTTGATTTTTTCCTTTCAAAGACATGATTCAAAATTTGAGCCAAGTTTAATTCATTATCTGAGGATGCTTTATATTTGCTTAAGACAAAATTGTGTGATCTGGTCGGAAAGGTAAACTTTATACTAAAAATTGAGTCGTCTTGGGAAGTTTTGTAACCAAATACCGCGAGACATTCCAAGGGCGAATTGTCGATGTGGCGAAACCGCATTGTCACGTTTTGTAGATAATCTTACTCTGGGCATCCATACATACGTTGAAAAGCCAAAATACAAGTTAAAAAAATCGAATTAATTCTTTCAGGCACACAGAAGTAAGACATTCAACAGCAAACAAATATTTCGATACCACTTGCGCTGGTTTCCTTGTTCGAATCGGCCGCCATTGTTGAATTATTCTTTAAAAATAGTAATCGAACTAGGCTAATAATTTTATTACTTTTGATTATAAAATAAACTCGATAAAAATACCATTTACTGAATAAAACTGGAAGAAATAAATTGAAATAGTTTTGAAGTTTTGAAGCATACAAAAAAATAAACGAAAGACTGATTTTTGTGTTTTTATTCGTAACTGAAATTTACACAAACAAACAGACACAGCACTTGGATCACTTCGTCCCAAACAACGTTCGCTCTTGTTCCAGTCCGCCCCATTTCGATTAATAGTTCAGTTGATCGATAGCTCCACCTTGCCAGCCCCAATTGCTCAGGTAGTAGAGCATGAGACTTCTGGAAATGTCGAATCTCGGGCCACTTGATCTAAAATTACTTATGTTCTGATTCCTATACAATCAGGTCCATGACAAGTTACACGAAACCTTAACCACACAATCCCAAGTTTTAACAACCTTTTCGAAAAAGCCTTTTGAAAACATTGTGGGAAAACGAGGAAATGTTGGTTACCAGTATTTTCTTCTTTTCCCACGAAGTTTTCTTCCCTTACACAGACAAGTTTCCCTTTTAGGGTCACTTTTGATTTGTCGTCTGCAACATTTTTCAATTTGGAAAAGTCGGATGCAGTCTGATCTATGATCTACTCTGTTCACCTAGCCTCATCATTCTGGACAAAAGTAACCTTGAAATGGCAATTATTAGGATCTTATTTCTAGATTGAAAATTTGTGTCTGGTTTATTTAGCGCACTATGGTTAATCTATCAATCCATGACCTTATAAGTAGCATGCATCAAAAAATAAAAGTAGAGCCATCCATGGGTAGCGATTTCAGAGAAATATCCCACAGCCTGCGGATTAGCCTGGCATTCAGGTCCTGCATTTGAGTCATTCTAATAAACAGGGTACACAACTACTCAGAAATTTATGTTGTTACTTGCTCTTTATCTAAAATACAGGCCTTGAGAGCATTGAGTGTATTTGTTTTGCAGTTTTATTGGAGAGGTCATCAGACCTCTCCAACAGTGGTGAGTTTAAAACGCAGACTGCCACGGAATTCGCTGTCTAAATCCATTTTTCTTGCGAAATTAGTATGGTACACAGTCTGTTTCGTCATGGTTTTGTAAATAAAGCGAAATCAAAAAACCGAAATAAGAAATAGACGTGGTTCTATTTTTAGGAATGACAGACAACTCGCCCCAAAGACAACTCGCCCAAAAGACAACTCGCCCCACAAAAAAATCGTCGTGTAGTTTTATAAATACGTTCAGGTGATAGTAATAAGAGCGGGGCGAGTTGTCTTATATGTGGGGCGAGTTGTCTCATAACTTGGGGCTATTTGTCTTCTGAAGGTGAGTCGAGTTGCCTTGTGGCGAGTTTTTTTTGGGGGCGAGTTGCCTTGGGGCGAGTTATCTTTGGGGCTAGTTGTCCTGCACCCACTTTTAGATATGACGAATTTCAGAAAAGATTTGTTGCATTAATTTGCCATGATTACAAATGACCTCTCAGATAACTTTAATTCTTCATTAAGCAAATAAATCTACGCAGAAGAAAAAGTATGAAGAATTTTGTCAAAAAAGAGAAAGAAGACCGCTGGACAAGATCATGCGACTTGAGAAGGAGGAAAGAAGATCAAATGACCGTCATGTAAAGCAAAAGAGATTGAAATTAAAGGCCAATAAACTATTTGAAAACACTGACGCTGACCTCTCCTGGCTTCTTTTTGAAAGAAGCCAACTTGTTTTATGTTTAATAGAAATGCTCTATTTAACGGACTGCTACCAGTCTACCTCCGGTTACTTTTTTTAATGGTCTAAGGGAAACAACTCTTGTAGCATATTGAGCCGTCAGGGGTTCACTTCCTTTGCAACTGGGCCAGATTAGTCCCCTATTTATGACATAATAATGTGTTTGCACGAATAGATAGTGATTTATAGGAATAATTAATCAGGGTTCCAAACGTATACACATAATCATGAAAATTACATTTAAAAGTTTCATAGTGTTTGGTCATGGATTTTTTTCTAAAGGTTAAGCTGACAACTTTAAGTGTTCCACAGCTTACGACTTTGCATTCCGTTTTCCCTCCAACAAGTGTTTGATTATGGGATAAACTTGTATTTATTGGTAGATTTACCTGTTATATGTCCTGAAACGTCCGATAGACGTTGATACGAAGGTCGGTAAGAGGCTGTCATATATTTATACATAGGAAAAAGTCAGTTCCATTTGTAATAGACAGGACGTACTTTTGTAACTAGTATCCGATTTTTACGACGTGTCTACTAAATCTTACAAAAGTTGTGATTGGTTGAATTTCTGTTTATTTATCGTCGCCAGCGGTTATTAGCGACCCCTAATGGTATTTAGTTATGTTACAGGGGATAGTGCAAGATAGAGGACGAAACCATCCTAAATATGCGCCAAGTTCTTTCATGAGCTCGGAGTATAGCACCGTAACACGGGACCTCGGTTTAACGTCACACGCGAAAGACAGTTAGGTCTGGTAATTTTACATGGCCAATCTTTGAAATCGAGCTCACACTTTCAACAGGCCCGAGACTACAAGTCCTGCCTTCTACCACTCAAGAGCTATTCGGGCTGGTCAAAAAACTTGTTTCCCTTAGACCATATTTTAAATCCTAGAGGCGGAAGGGTTGAGAATTCTTCAAAAAGCCAGTTTTTTTTTAGATTTTTTTACATGAGGTTTGTTATTTACAGTTTTTCTTATCCCCGCCTAACTTGCAGTAGTCTGGATTACCTGCCCCTACCACTACGTTATAGGGACGTACTTTTGAAGTACGGCAGGATACCAGACTGACCTTGCAGGTGTTTATGAAGAAATTTTAAGTAGCCCAACATTACATTAGAAAAAATGTTGAAAATTTTTATACACTAGCTTCGTTCTTGAACTCCATATAAGTTGACCTAAGATAGCGACTAGTTACCGACCTTCGTACCATGGAACGAATCCAACTAAATATGGTGCCAATAAAGTGAACACTTAATTAACAGCTGTTATTTGTGCAAGAGTTGTTTCCCTTAGACCGTGTTTCTGCGCCATGTCGGGGGGGAGGGGTATGTCTCTCAAATTTTCTGCATTTGTCATTTCAGTTTATCCTTTTACGTGTATACATATTCTATAATATTGTACACAGTTTCCTTCTATGTGTATACAGAATACATAAGTAGCATCTGCAAGTTTCCTTCCATACTATATATTGTACATGCGTCAGCAAGTGCCCTTTATACCGAAATTATATTGTAAATGCGTCCATAATACATGGGTTTGAAAAAGAAGAATTCGGTCTATGTATCATATTGTCCGCAAAGTGCGTCCCTCAACACAATAACTATAGCGTAAACGTGTCCGTAATACATGAATTTCAAAGCAAACTTCAAAATATTTCAAAATGTAATAAATTTTAATAAATGAAACTACAATAAAACATTCATATGAATGATATCCAATGTATATTGATTTTTCCTGCACAGTGAAGACCCTCGCACGGAAAAACATAAAATGCCGATTTTATTCACTTTTTATTTATGATTAACAAACACAAAAAGGTTAAACCCATTCATCTTTAGAATACAAAGGGAGTTTTTGAAATAACGATTTCAAAGTATAGTGAAAATATTAGGGTTACAAAGAGTACAAACTATTAATCTTTCTGTAATTGCAATTGAAAGTGAGTCATGCTCTGTGAAAAGGGAACTTAATGCATCTGCAAAGAGTATCTTCCTAAGTCAGCATGCGCAGTCCACGCAGGTTGACCTTATCCGAAACCTTGTGCTTTTGATCAATTTTCTGCACGTCAAAGGACCATACTTCCCCAGGATTCAGTCATTTGTTAGAGAAAATGGATTTTATGAATCCACGATTATGTGATGACTTGCATTGGTACAATGAATCACATAGATGCATTAAGCCCCCTTTTGCCAGAGCATGACTCAAGTATATTCAACACTCTAAATGGAGTTTTCCATATAAGTTCATATTAAAGTATGCATATTAGTATATAAACCCCTTTTAAAGGTGAAAATAACATGTCTGTCTCCTTTATTGCTATAATTACTCTGTACATAATGTGTCTACAAAATTTCTCTATTCTGTATTGTTCGCAAAATCATTCTTTATACCTGTGAATACATATTGTCCGCAAATAGCGTCCGCAAAATAGTATGACCTTACATGCTTACCGGCTTTAAAGAGAAATCACTTTGAAGCAGAGAACCAGACATAAACCGGCAACAACATGGCTACTCTGAAAGAGATCGTGATTATGTACCAAAGTTTAAAGAGAGAATGGGACAAGAAGCCAACGAATTTGGACAGATGTGGCGAACTCCTGTCGAAACTTAAGGTGATGACGTTTAACAGATAGATATTCACATGGTGTTGGACACTGATTAGGCTGAAACACAGAAACAGCAAAATAAGGGATTTGATGAGAAAATAGCTTTGTCATCTTTCGAGAGCGAACCCAGACTGAGTGCCTTGCCTTAATACTCAGCATGCTAAAATCATATTGTTTACTATTTTAAAGATAGATTTTTATTTTCCATTTGTATTTGTTTGTCTCAATCCACTAATAAAGAAGCGAAGAAAGAAAACCAGAAGTCTGTGAAGGCTGACCTTGGTCTTCTCTTCCCACAAAAATATACCGTTTACATGTAAGCAGGCTAGCCATACACTTAAAGCCCCTTTCATAACTACAGTTGCCTGTGAGGCCAGTGTAGGTCAAGATCAGACTCCTTCAATGTTCTCTTGATCCTCACTGGCCAATTTGATAGCACATTAGAACTGAGGGACAACAATCTTGCAGTTTTAATTATTCAGGTCTTATTCCCAGACTGACAAAGTCTTTATGCCTTCACCACATGAGCAGAATATAGACTTGTCCAAATTCAAAGTACATGTATTTGCAGACGATGCTATAAATATAGCTCAAATGATGGTATTTGGCTTTGATGGAGTGGAAAACATCGTGGGAAAAGGAGAAAATGCTGGTTACCAGCATTTTCTCTTTTTTCCACAATATTTTCAAAAATGCGTCAACCTTGGGGTCGTTAAAAGTGGTCATTGTGTGGTAAAGGGTTAATTGTGTATGTTACTCTAAGGCTTAAGTGAATTTCTTGGTTTTCCCAGTAATGTATGCTGGACTGGATAACGAATATAAATCTTTGAAGATGAATTTCAACACCAGGTAAAAAGTAAACAAAAGGTAGAGTGACACTGCAACTTTCCATCTGGCTTTAAAATTCATTTTTTTGCCAGCCACTTATACTTGGATCAACCATACAATAACAGATGTCATCTTCCCAAAAATGTCCATACTTTTTTAAATGGCATGATTTAAATGTAAATACATTTAAACACCCACATTGTTAATTTTTTGCTGCCACTGGGGCTTTAACCCTTTCCCAAACGAAAAATTTTGGACTGGTCCATATTGAAAGAGTTTGCAGACGACAATTTCAAAGTTGATGAAAATGGCAGAAAGGTCTGAAAAAGGGTAGAAAACGCTGTGGGAAAAGGAGAAATTGCTCGTTACGAGCAATTTCTCCTTTTCCCACAGTATTTTCAAAAGACTTATACTGCAGACACGTGAAAACCAGGGCTTGTTTGGGAAAGGGTTAATGGAAAACATAGCCTCTTGAGATATTTTAAAATTTCAGGCCAGAATTTTATGGAGGCTTGTCGAAATGTCACTTGATCGATAGCAGGTATATCAGTTATGCGGGAATTCATTCATATATATGTGATAACTTCATATTTTATTAATAGACAGAGTTACAGATTTAAAAAAAAAAAACGACCACCACTTTATTTTTATGTAAAACTGCACCTCTTTTACTAATTACAACCATCTTCTGTCTTTACATTTTCAGAGAAAAATTTTTGCCAGTGTTTTACACAAAATTTGACTAATAATGAAAAAATCTAAATATGTCCTTTTGAAAAGTATAAACCAACAAAGAAGATCTTTAGGTCTTTATTCTGCAGACTTTTCTCTGTTGTCATAAGCAAGGTTTGACACTGAGGCATCCCAAACAACAAGTTTTATATTTTTCCTAATTAAAAACACCTGCAGACAACTTTCAAAATTAGTACATATGAGCTTAAGGTAGAAAACCTTATAAGAAAAGGAGCAAATGGATGTAGCTTTTTCCCACATTGTTTTCATAACCTACCCCTAGGGTAGTTACTGGTAAAACTTGAGACTATTAAACTTTAATATAGGGTTATAGATGTACCTTATATTTTACAGATTGCCTTAACACAGGTGTCATTTTTACCCACTGATGAACTTTCACCATCAAAACAGGAACTCCTTGTTGCAAGTAAGGAATTCTGCTGTTATGCCTTAAATTTCTTTTATTACCTTATCTTTGTAAATCTCTCTTGTACAGAGCAAATTTTGAAGATTTATAGTGAGACAATATTTCAAGTGAAGATATGATCTTGTTCAAGATATATTCAGCAAACTAGAATTTTTTTTGTCAAACTGAAACTTACTTTCTCCTTATTAGCTTCGCTATTTTCAAAGGAAACATTGAGGTGCTGTGATAGCCATGTCGTATGCCTTGTGGTTGTGCAAAAACTTAGACATTTTATGATACACGCATGTATCTCTGTTATTACTGAAGGTATTTATGGTACTTAAAACTGAGACTAGTTGTTAACTTTCAACAGGGAACCCTTACTGCAAAGGCTGGTAACCACCAAAATGTTTTTAACATACCGGTAGTTATGCCCCTTTTTCGACTGAATTTTCACTGACAATCAAGCAACTGCAGCCAAGTATTGGCACTCTCATGTGGTGCTCTTGTTTTATTATGTTAATAAACTTCTTGAATTGTTTGTTCAAATCTTTGTTTGTACACAATCATTTAGATTCAGTGAATAATGAGTGAATAATGAAAAAGAAGGGGAAATGACAGAAACACACACACAGAAAAGTTTGTTCATTTAGTAAATTAGTAAATACATGTATGCATGTACATGCTTGTTTTCTGTACCTAGCAACAGGTGCCTCGTATATTTACACGCATTGTAAAATAGAATCAAATTCATGGTTATGTTTACTTTCATGAATGATCAGTTAAGACGGATTGATATCTTTAATTATGCCCCACTTCGAAGAAGCGGGGGTATATTGCTTTGCACTTGTGCGTCGGTCCGTCGGTCGGTCCGTAGACCACATTTTTGTCCGGAGCATAACTCAAAAAGTATTTCAGGTATCATCTTGAAACTACATAGGTGGATAGATCTCATTAAGGAGAAGTGCAGTGCACAAGAATCATAACTCTGCCCATCATATTTATGGAGTTATTGCCCTTTGTTGATTTTCATACTTAATTTTTGTCCGGAGCATAACTCTAAAGGTATTTCAGGTATCATCATGAAACCTCATAGGTGGATAGATCTCATTAAGGAGAAGTGTGGTGCACAAGTACCATAACTCTGCCCATCATATTTTTTGGAGTTATTGCCCTTTGTTGATTTTCATACTTAATTTTTGTCCGGAGCATAACTCAAAAAGTATTTCATATATCACCTTGAAACCTCATAGGTGGATTAATCTTATTAAGGAGAAGTGCAGTGCACAAGAACCATAACTCTGCCCATCATATTTTTGGAGTTATTGCCCTTTGTTGATTTTCATACTTAATTTTTGTCCGGAGCATAACTCAAAAGGTTTTTCAGATATCATCTTGAAACTTTACATGTGGATAGATCTTATTCAGGAGAAGTGCATTGCACAAGAACCATAACTCTGCCCATTATATTTTTGCAGTTATTGCCCTTTGTTGATTTTTGTACTTAATTTTTTTCCGGAGCATAACTCAAAAAGTATGTGAGGTAAAATCATGAAACTTTAAAAGTTGATAGTTCACATAAATGGGAAGTGCAGTGCCCAAGAATTGTTAATTTATCATTAATGATTTTTGAGTAATTACCCTTTGTACGTTTTTACACTTTGAACTTAACAGTTTATAATCACATGTTATATTTAGAATTGGATGCCATTAGGGGGGCATACATGTTTTACAAACATCTCTTGTTTTTGATTGCTTTTTAATTAAATGTCAGATAAACATGTCGATAAGTGTATAAGCCCAACAAACTTCAAATTGAAATGTGTAAACAGAGTGACCAGTGTTCATGTGATAATAATCCCATTTTTTATTTTTAACGCTAAATTACTAATTGAAAACATTGCAAATTAACTATCAACTTACTATGGCAGATTAAGGGGTCATTAGAGAGTAAGGTGTTACACATAATTGACCTTCATATTTCCTTACCAGCCGATATAGCTCAGTAGGTAGAGCGTAGGACTCGTGAACACAATGTCCTACAGATTGTGGGTTCGTATCCCCGGCTGGCCAACTAAAAAAAAATTACTAATAGTCTTTCGGATGAGACATTAAACCGAGGTCCCGTGTGACGGTGCTATACGTCGAGCACGTCAAAGAACCAGGCGAAGCTCTCAGTAGTTTCGACCTGTATCCTTGCACTATCCCCCGTAACAACTAACCGTCTTCTGGGGGCGTCGCTCAGATGGGCAACCGGTAGCGACGATAAATAAACGGAAATAACCAACCAATCATATTTCCTTTGCCGTCTTTGTCATCTCTAAAATTGAAATGTAAAATTATATTGAAATGGGGAAAAAAAAAATATCAAAGACCAAAGCTGTTGACACTTTTTTAAAACCCATTACTCATACTTTTAGGAGATATTCTTGAAGTTGGTGCACAATGGGCTATTGCCAAGAAGGACATCCCTGCGTTTGAAAGATATATGGCACAATTGAAATGTTATTACATGGATTACAAGTAAGTTCATTTTTTTCCCTTTTTGGAAACCTGTGCATTTAGTGGAAAACATTTTTTACAAATACAGAAAATGATTTAACCTTTTCCAAACAAACCAGTGTTGTAACAGCCCCAAGGAAAAAGACTTTTGAAAAGAATGGGGGAAATGGAGAAATTGCAGGTAATAAGCAATTACTCCTTTTCCCACCATTCCTTCCCAAGGTAAATCCCAACAGCTATATCACATTTGTCATAAAAGGAAAAAAGTAAACAAAAGATAGAGCAACCTGGCAACTTTTGACCTAGTTTTGAAGTTCATTTTTCTGCCAGCGACTAAATTTTGGACCAACCATACAAAAGCAGATTGTCATCTTCACAGTCATTTCTATACTTTTAAATGGTATGCATTTTAATGCCTCCATTGTTTACTTTAGGCAGCTACTGGGACGTAACTTTTAAGTGATTTAAGATCACTCAAAAGTCAAATTTCAAACTCTTATTTTGATCCCTGTATATGTTCAGATCTCATTTTGTTTTATTTGTATAATGATCATTTATTTATTTTGTTTCCTTTATTGTTTTTACTGATCAGACTTACAACACAAAGTTTTAGAAAATCTAGATTTGCATTACATTGTTTGCAGACAATTTTATCTCTCTACCAGACGACAAAATTTGAGGTCAGTCTAAATTGAAAGCCGTTGCAGACGACCAAAAAAATGAGAATTTGAAATTTGTTGGGAAAGGTTAAAAAACATTGTGGGAAAAGGAGAAAATGCTGGTTAGCAGCATTTTCTCCTTTTCTCTCAATGTTTGCAAAAGGCTTCTTTCTCAGGGTCACTAAAAGTCGGGATTGTGTGGTAAATAGTTAACACAGATGAATTTGTAGAATGCATATACACATGAGCAGCACTCTGGGGAAGAGGGAGTTCAGTGCTTCTTTGTAATATTTTTATACAGAGCAAGTCATGGCTTAACTCTTTACCAAACAACCAAATTTTAGACTGTTCCAATTTGAAAGCATTTGCAGATGACAAAATAAAAGTTGACCAAATGACAAAATTTGTCCTTGATAAGGTAGAAAACATTGTGGGAAAGGAGAAAATGCTGGTTACCAGCATTTTCTCCTTTTCCCACAATGTTTTCAAATGGCCTCTGTCTTTCTCAGGGTTGTTAAAACTCGGGATTGTGTGGTAATGGGTTAATATGGATTCATCTTGTCAGGGGGTGGGGGGAGCCTCGTTGAAGCAGGAGATAGAAAGGTCCTTTGACATGCAGGGAATTTACCAGTCGCAAACAGTTTTGACATGGGTCAGCCTGTGCAGATTGTGCAGGCTGACATGGGTCGATACTTTGTGCAGATGCATTATACCACCTTTTGGATTGAAATCTGTAGGATTTCAGTGCAGTAGTTCCAATAAACATGTTTACATGTATACAATTAACAGGGACAACCTACCAGAATCTACATACAAATATCAGCTTTTAGGACTGAACCTGTTGTGTTTATTATCACAGAATAGACTGGCAGAGTTTCACACTGTAAGTATACTTCGATAAGTTACTGTATGAGTTTACCCTTTCCATTGAGTCCTACAAATAAGGGGAAAAAAGCAGCATATATAGGAGAATGAATGGATAAAAGTATGGGGTAAAGCCAAGAACAACTTGAACTAAAAATGTCACAAAGCAGACAAATACCCCCTACCAGCATCTTGTCATTGAAGTAGGACAATCAGAGTACGGAAGCGATTTTCAAAGCAAAGTTTACCTGTGACTTTGACCCAAAAACAATTGGGCACCTCCTTGGATCATGAGCAACACTTGTGTAAAGTGTAAAATTTCAGGTTCCTAGGTCAAACAGCTTTTGAGTTAGAGCATGGAAACAAAAACATGGACAGATTGATGGATGGACAGACAGACATGGTGAAACCAGTATACCTCCCTCTACTACACAGGTGGGGGGTATAAAAATTGTTTTGAAAAGTTTATTGCTGCAAGACAAAAAATGTTGACTGCAGAAGGTAACATGGTAAAAGCATTCTTCTGGTATGTTTTCCAGACAAACCATCTGATTGACAGAGACAGAATGTCTCAGTCAAATAGATGGCTAGTACTCAGAGCAGAACATGCCTGATTCAAAGTGGAATGCAGAAAATTAATGCCTAGTGAAATGAAAAGTATTTCCGATATTGTTTTGTAACATCAAATATGAATGAGCCATGTTCTGTGAAGAGTGGGACAGTGCATCTGCAAAAAGTGTCGACCCAGGTCAACCTGCGCAGGCTGACCTGTGTCAGAACTTTGTGATTGATAAATTTTCTGCATGTCAAAAGACCAATCTACCTAATGATTTACTTAGTAGTTGAATGCGCGGATTTCATGGATCAATACAGTAATTATTTGATGACTTGCGTAGTATAATGTATCACAGAGATGAATTAAACTCCCTTTTGTCAGGGCACCAGTCAGATGAATTTGGATCACTTTTGAAAAGGTTTTTTTGAACGAATAAGGAGAGGGCTTTAATGCTACTTTGTTTTTAAGTGTAAATGTCTGATTCCAGGAGTTAGAACTTTTGCCAGTAAAAGAACTACAGAACAATATATACATAAAACATCCAGTATCTATGGAACAGTACTTGATGGAAGGCAGTTATAATAAGGTAGGTTTTTCTTGTACATTTCTGAACTATTTTACAGTCATATACATATTGAAAGTATTTTCATTTGACAAGTTAAATGTAACTTCATTGTCAGGATTTGTTCTTTAAAGTGAAACAATGAGGGAAAAGAAGGAAAAAAACTGATTGACAGCATACTCCCCTTTTCCTATAATGTTGTTGTCTGTGCATGTCATATTCTTCGAAGATTTGACCTGTCTGCTATGATGCATCACTGGAAAAATAATGGACAAATATTAATGCACAGTGTGTAAATTGCCTCTTACAAAGTGCAAGCGGAAAATGGCAATAAATAATATGTCTGTGGAAAAATCAAGCCAGTTTTTCACTACAAATTTCTTAAAAAACAAAATGATTTCAAACGTGGAAAAATCTTTTTTCAAAATACCACCTGTATACTGCAAATCTCTGTAGCCAGTTTCCAAATATAGATGTGGGGAAAACTGGGATACATGCAACAGACTGATAACAAAAATAATGTCCCTACCTCACTGGGCTTATACCGGGTCTTTTTCTCAAGCTTATAACGGCTTATGTTTATAAATGGCTGGTGCATAGGTAATATGCTAGCTAACCATGGCTGGATAAATTGTGGAAGGTAGGTTTTGAAGAGTAAACATTATTTTATTTTGAAATTCTTTGCATTTGCCTTTAAAAACAGTCTGGTTCTGTACCCAAAATGCCCATATCAAATAGGTTATGTATTTGAAAAATGCCACCTAGTGGAAGATAATGCCTATAATGATTTTAAAAGCTTCTTTTTTGGGTTAGTAAAAATATGGATCATTTGGTATAGGCTCAACTCTCTACCACATGAGCAAAATATAGACTAGTCCAAATTGAAAGCATTTGCAGACAACAATTTTAATGTAGCTCAAAAGATGGAATTTGTCTTTGATACGGTAGAAAACATTGTGGGAAAAGGAGAAAATGCTGGTTACCAGCATTTTCTCCTTTTCCCACAATGTTTTTAAAAGGCTTCTTCCTTAGGGTTGTTAAAACTCAGGATTGTGTGGTAAAGGGTAATAAACTTTTTTATTAATCCATGCACGAACCTTTTACCAAAAAATCCAGAGTTTTAATTAGTATAAGCAAGAAAGCTTTTGAAAATATTGTGGGAAAAAGGAGAAAATGCTGGTAGCCAGCATTTTTTTTTTTTCCAAAATGTTTTCTGACCCATCAAAGGCAAATCCCAGCATTTGAGCCACATAAACTTGGTTTTCTGCCAATTCTTTCAATTTAACCTTTTACCAAATGACAAAATTTTGGACTTGTCCAAATCGAAACAATTTGCAGGTGACTTATTAAATATAAGCCAAAACATTTGTCTTTCATAGAGTAGAAACAATTGTCGGAAAATTAGAAAATACTGGTTACCAGTATTTTCTCCTTTTCCCACAACATTTTCAAAAGCTATCTTCATCGGGGTTGTTAAAAGTAGGGATTGTGTGTTAAAGAGTAAAATGTTTAAGTCTAAAATTCTGTCATTTGGTTAAAAGTTAAATCATTACACCCTAAAACATATTCTTGTAAAAAAAAGGATAATCACGAATTAGGCTTTAATGCATAAATACAAGTAAGGACCATGTGACATAAGAGAACAGTGCTCATTGTGAAATGTCACAGAGTCGTCTGCAGGAGTGGATGAGATAAACAAAGTAATGTGTAGTTTACTGGATAAATGGAATCAAAAATGAAGTCTTCAATCTATTGCTCAAGGTATTTTTGCTGAATACCGGTAGCTTAAATTGTCAATATTTTAAAACTAGCATTACATTCACCAAACTCAGGATGATAGCAGTGAACATATGAATGGGAATGTGAAATGTGTAAGAGTTTTGTAATGGCTTGTTTTGCAGGTATTTCTTGCAAGAGGAAATGTACCAGCAGAGAATTACAATTTCTTTATAGATATTCTTCTAAATACTATCAGGTAAGAGTTAGTTGATTAATAATTGTTACACTGATTAATTTACATTAAGTACTTAACTCTTTACCAAATGACAACATTCCAGACTAGTCCAAATTGAAAGCATTTGCAGACGACAAAATAGATTTGACTGAAAACTTGAAATTTGTCTTGGGAAGGGTAGTAAACATGGTGGGAAAAGGAGAAAATGTTGGTTACCAGCATTTTCTCCTTTTCCCTCAATGTTTTCAGAAGGCCTCTTTCTCAGGGTTGTTAAAAGTCGGGATTGTGTGGTAAAGAGTTAACCCTTTCCAAACCCATGAGTTTATGACTCTGTGAAATTGAAAGCACCAATGAACGACAAATTCAAAATTGATACAAAGGAAAAGAAGTTTTCTGAAAAGATAGAAAACATTGTGGGAAAAGGAGATAATGCTGCTTGCCAGCATTTTTTCCTTTTCCCACAATGTTTTCAAGAAGCCTCTTCATTAGGTTAGTCAAAACTCAGGATTGTGTGGTGAAGGGTAAATTATTCTTTGAATTTAATTTATATGACGTCTTCACCTACAAGGTAACACTATCTCTTTACATACCAGTGATCCAAGCTAGTTGTCTGCTTGAAAACTTTGGAAAAGGGTCCATTGCTCATGATGAGCTTCAATACACATGCACAGGTTGTGTCTTGTCCCTAGCAGAGGTGCCTATCATGTAGCAAGGTCAACACAAACGACTTACATTGGTATACTATTTCACATATAGCATGGTATTACTGTTCAAATTTTATGGATGAACAATACTATGGGGATAAGCAGTCGAAATCTCTGTAGGTATTCATGTGTGTTGCTAAAAATGGTAGTGGCTTACACTGGATAAAGCCAAGCCCCTGTAGCTCAGTCGGTAGCATACAGGACTTGAGAACAGGAGGTCGCTGGTTTGATACCCGGCTTGGCCAATTTCTTTCCGAGGATTGATGATAGTCATCACGACGGGATTCATTCCTCTCTCACCGCTGACCATTGTTTCGACAATGGTTATGCGGGAAAGCAGCCAGTGGCTTGGAAAGAATATAATGCGGAGTACTGGTAAATGAAACTTCAGGAAAGCATGGGTAGGTGCACTGGCCGCCGTGATATAACTGAAATAATGTTGGAAACGGCGTTAAACCCCATACAATCAATCAATACACTGGATAAGACTTTTCTGCGACCAGCTAGACAGTATTGTGGTTTTATGGGTTTCAATTTTCTTAAAATAAAACTTACCACATTGCCTTTTGAATCCAGTTGTTCAACTAACCTTGAAAACATTCTTGTAGTAAAAATAATATGTAGAAACTCAGAATGAAGTGGAGTTTAATACATGTACATGAACACATGTGGGGAGACAAAAGGAGAGGTTGTGCAAAATGACCAGTTTTTACTTCTGTCACTATGGTTTGCTGCAAAACAAAAATAAGTTGTCTGTACAAGATAATGAGTGAAAATGTAGAAGCCACACTCAAGAAACCTGAAATTTTCAGATAACAGCATATTCTCCTTTTCCCACAATGTTTTCTCCTCTTTCAGAGACAAATCCCATCATTTGATTGACAAATACTTTGTCATCTGCAGATGCTTTCAATTTGGATAAGTCTCTAATTTTCTTGAGTGGTAATGGGTTAATGCTTCTCATAGGGTGAGCTCTATGACTTGAAGGACTTTTGAAATTTCAAGAAAAAATGTTTCTCCGTTATTTCAGGAATGAAATTGCACTATGTATAGAGAAAGCTTACGAAAAGATAGGATTAAATGAAGCAGCACGAATGTTATTTTATGAATCTGTGAAAGACATGAAGGAATATGCTCAACAGGTACGATTTGTACGAAATGTTCTCCATCAGCCTAGTTCTTCATTTTATACTGAACACTTGTTTGCAATTGTTTTGTTTATTGCAGAAAAGGAAAGCTGTACCTGTTTTGTAGATGACACTAAGAATTCCTCAAGGAATGAATGAAACGCTGTGAAAAACAATACTCCATTATTCGATATTTTGGCTTTTGCTTTTTTCGAAAGTTCGAAACTTGAAAAAGGCAATAGCCGAAATCTCAAACAATAATGTTGTTTTCATGGTGTTTTGTGGATGCTTTTCAAGTTTGGTAGTATTATATGGTTGTAGCTGCCTTTCTGCTAACAAGGGCACAAAATGGATGAAACTGCTACATGTACATAAAAAAATTAACTACATGAAAGTCTAAATGAAAAAGTATTATAAAAGAGTTGGCAATTATTCTAAGCCAGTACTTATCCTGTAAGATTAACATTTGCCGATTTTCCACTTATTGCTGATTGAAAACTTACTGATTTGCTATTTAGTTCAGAAAGTTATATGAAGTGTACATCTGGAGAAAACTTTCAGATGAATTTGTGGTTTAATAGTTTTCAACACCATTTCAGTTATATCCATGCTTTCCTGGAGTTTCTTTTACCCGTACTTTGCACAATATTCATCCCAAGGCACTGGCTGCTTTCCCACATCAAAATGTTCAGCGTTGAGTGGGGAATGAATCCTGTCACTATGACTATCATCATTCCATGAAAAGAAATAGGCCAAACTGGAGAATAGACCCAGTGACCCCCCTGGCTTCAAGCCTGTGTGTTAATGAGCTACCAGGCTCAGTCTATTGGGTGAAGAAGAGGTGTTGCAAGACAGATCACAAAAGGAGAAATTTCCCTTCCTGCCACTATTTTTTGCGATTAAATTTTGTTTTCCAGAGAAACTGGGAGTTGAAGACAGATGGATTTTTCTACTTTAAACAAGAAGAAAAAGAAACAGATGAAGTGATACCTGCAAAGGAATTAGCTGAACAAACAATAGCATATGCCAGAGAGTTAGAAATGATAGTATAGCCTTACATTTTAGATGACAAAAATAAGTTCAACAGTTTCCTTGACAAGGTCCATTCTGACCTGACCAAAAAAATGATTCATATTCCATCTTGTGTTTACAAGGCTACCATTAAAGGCCATATAGCTACCCAAAGTAAACAATGCGGGTACTAGAATGCATGTAAATTTAAATCGCGCCATTTAAAAGTATGTAAATTATTGTGAAGATGACAATCTGTTATTGTATGGTCGGTCCATGTGTTAGTCACTGGCAGAAAAATGAAGTCTAAAACTAGGTTAAAAGTTGCCAGATTGCCCTTTCTGTTGTTTACTTTTTACCCGATTTGAAATTCATTTTATTGCCAGGGTCTAAAACTTGGTCCTACCATACAATAACAGATTGTCATCTTCACAATGATTTCCATACTTTTAAATGGTATGGTTTAAATTTAAATGCTTTTTACCACCCCATTGTTTAGTTTTGGCAGCTCTGGGGCCTTTAGGTGCATTGGTAAGTATTATGAGCATATAATACATGATTCATGCATTGTCAAAAAGTGGTTTAATGTACCTGCAAAAAGTAACAACCCATGTCAGCCTGCGCAAACTGCACAGGCTGACCTGGGTCGAAACTTTTTGCTATTGGTATATTTTCTGAATGTCAATGGACCACTCTACCTCGCAATTCAGTAGGTTTTAGAAGAAATAGATTCACATCATGCAACAATTTGCTTGCTGTAATGTATTACGAAGATGTGTTGGACCCATTTTTTGAGTGTCTCACATTTAATATACATACTATACTGTTTGTTGTAGACATCTCCAAAATCACAGCTACATGTATGCACATCATGAGCATCAACTCATTACCCCATGAAACAAAATTTTACAGCTGAATAATTTTAGCCCAAATGAATCAACCCTTGGAGTTCCAAATCAACCCAACAGACATTTTCAGTCAAGAAATAGGACCCAAATAATTGCAATTCCAAGATTTCCCTTGTCACGAATGTCTCGGCATACAATGTAGGTCAAACATCAGACTGCAAGTTTTAAGCTGTCTGATCTTGATCTGCATTTGCTGCAAAAGCAACTTGAGTTAACGTGTAAGAAGAAATGCTCCTAGTGTAGATTAAGGCTAAACTTTATATTTTGTGAGGTATAATCTTAATTTACATTGTGTTAAAAGAACTGCTAGATACAAGTGTTAGAGAGCCAAGATTTTCTGAAACAGCCAGATGGTCATTTTGTAGTTGAAATTTGACCATGTTTAGTGAGAGACAATTTAAGAATAAAATATTCAATACAAAAATGAGTTTGTTTTCTTTACTTCTTTTACAAGTACGTTGAGAACATGAAGGTTTCAGTTAAGCATTTTTATGATTGAATGCATTTTACATCTTTTATCCCTTTACAAAACAATTCACAGTTAAAATGATGCAGAAGAAGACTGGTAAAAATTATGGAAAAAGGAGAAAATGCTGGTAGTCAGCATAGTCTTTTTTTGTTTTTTATCCTTCCATAAAATGATATAGATTTTTTTACTCATTTATTTTGTTGTCTGCAAATGCTTTCAATTTGGACAAGTATAAAATTGTGTTGTTTTGTAGCCTTAACCTTTAACCTGACGGTGCTGTGTATTTCTGACTATGAGGAAGAAAGCTTTTGAGAACATTGTTGTAAAGGAAGAAAATGCTGGTTACCAGCATCTTCTCAATTTACTGTAATTTTTTCAAATTTCAGCGCAAACTCTTGTCTTTTTTAGCACCCTTTAACCCTTTACCACACACTCCCAACTTTTAACAACCCTGAGAAAGAAGCCTTTTGAAAACATGTTTTCTAATCTTCCCAAAACACATTTCAATTTTTCAGTCTCATTTATTTTGTTGTCTGCAAATGCTTTGAATTTGGACTAGTCCAAAATTTTGTCGTTTGGTAAAGAGTTAATTTGCTTTTCGCAAATGCTTTCATAATGGACAATTATAAAATTATGTTGTTTTGTAAAAATTTAATTTGTAGCTTGCATTTCTGATAGATGTTTGTGAAGTCCATGCTACCCAAGTTTTAGACTTTCACCCTTAGCTCTTTCTCTGCAAAATACATAAACTCAACTTTTTGACACTTCAGAGTTTTAGCCTAGTACTTGTAAAACCAAGGACATGCATGAATCATTATATTTGAGCTGTCACTGTGATATGATTGAAATAATGTTGAAAGGGGCATAAAACACTATTCAGTCAATCAATCAACCAAACCTGGTACAGGTGAAACTTGGGAAGGAAAGGAGTAAGTTAGCTTTTGATACATGACTGGGGTACACTATTGAAAGCCAAGTAAATCACTACTGAAATGAATTGCCTTGAATTTTTTTAAACTTTCAAAATAATGAATAAATAATGTGTCATGCTCTCTGAAAAAGTTGTGTGCTAATGCAATGAAAACCAACAGACCTCATTCCAAAGATGCAAAGACTACTAACCAATGTCAGCCAGCACTGTCGGCCTGGACTGACCTGGCTTGAAACCTTTTGCTATTGGTATATTTCCTGTCTAAGGATCATCGTAATTCATGTTTTAAGACAATAAAGATCATATCATGAAATATAGCTATATAATAGTACAGCTTAGTATAGTGCTTTAACCTTTATCCTGCTAAATAACTTGAATATTTAAGATGATGGTAAAATCCTAAATAGTGCTATGAAAAACTTACAATTTGGAGAAAAATTTCTCCTTAACAGACAGTGTAGATCCAAGATCAGACTGCATGTTCTGTGCAGTCTGATCTTGATCTACACTGTCCGCAAAAGGTCAGTGAGCTGTGCTTAGCAGCTTAAGGGTTAAGATGTAAAAAAGTGCCTTTTCCATGAGCACTGCTCATATACCAGTATTTGATAATGAAAGGATAGTACAAAAAAATCACCAAACATAAATATTATGTTCAATTTAATTCTTAATAGTTATCAATAAAAGGTAAAGTTTATCTTACATATCTTTACAAATATACAATTAACAAAATATAGGGAAATATTGCCAAAACATCTATTCCCTCATGCAAAAGTACACATTTTCGCACAATTGTCTTTCAAAAATGCTGTGAAAATGCAGAGACTCTCAATGCCCACACTGGTCATTTGCCACACTATTGTCCAGACGTTTTGTGCAAGTTTCTCATGTCTGTACATGTTGTTCCTTTAGTCCAGAACAGCTCAGATACTACTCTGGTACCCTTCTATAACAACTCTTATTTCCATACTCATGCTGTCAAGTGTATCATTTGTCCAGGTTAATTTGATCAGAAACACATGGAAGGGTTTAACTGTTTACCACATGAAAAAAATGTAGACTTGTTAAAGGCATCTGCAGATGACATTGTATATAGCTCAAATAGAAAACTATGTGGGAAAAGGAGATTATGCTCGTAAACAGCATTTTATCCTTTTCCTACCGTGCTTTCTACTCTTTCACAGACTATTTCCGTAATTTGAGTCACAGTTCAATGGTTGTCTGCCTATGATTTCAATAGCAACAAATCTAACTCTTGTGTCTTTATGCACTGCTTTGAATCAAGAAGCTGACAGTGTGGGAGCATGATCAACATTTTGTATAGCAGTCAAATCTTGATTAGGCCATCCCTGTCCATGGCAGTGAATGGGTTAAGCAAGAGATAGGTTAAGTCATTTCCTGCTTGGTGTCATTATCAGGGCTTGACTGGAGTCACTGCTGCCTTATTTACCTCTAAAACCACTGAAATTAACCCTTAGAGCACCTTTCACTATTATAGTGGCCTTTGTGGCCAGTGTAGATCAAGATCAGACTGCAAAAAACATGCAGTCTGATCTTTGTCTACACTGTCCGCTTTCCTGAAACACTATAGACAAAAGGCAGCCATGAATAAGCAATAATCTTGGTCTTATTCTAGACTGAAAATGTCCATTGAGTTTATTCAGCACTTTAAGGGTTAATGGAACACTTTCATCCTTTGCTGTTTTTGTTACTCGTGTCCATTTCTTCCTCTTCTTCATCAGAGAAATCTTCCCAGTTTTCCTGTAAGAGAAAAGTTTGATAGACAATTAACCCTTATCCTGCTCAATAAAAGAAATGAAACTTTCAAGCCGATAGAATAACCCCAAAACTTTCCTGTTCCAAAGGGATTTTTGGAGGGAAGATATCTCCTCATCGGACAGTGTAGATCAAAGATCAGACTGCACGTTTCTGTGCAGTCTGATCTTGATCTACGCTGTTCGCAAAAGGTCAGCGAGTCGCGATAAGCAGCCTAAGGGTTAATAACCCTTTGATACTTTTTACATGATGGACAGTGAATGTTATAAAATGATCAGCTTCATTCTTTGAGCAATAGATCACTCTCGAAAACTTTATTAGAAAAATTAATTGTAAAGGGAGTAACAATTTCTTTGAAAAAAAAAAATCCAGTTTTTGATATTTTTTTCTTTTTCGTCAAAAACACAACCGTGTGCCAATCATAAAACGCTAGCAGAAGAATTTACAAGGGTGAGAAAAAAAGCAGTACTTCATTCTCGAGTTGAAGCCGATCTTGTCTACATATGAGACATGCTCTATGAAAAGGCATCCTTATGCATCTGCAATAAGCATTGACTCAGATCAGCGCAGACCTGGCCCAAAACTTTCGCCATTAGTCAATTTCCTGTATGTCCAAGGACCAGACTACCTCATGATTAAGTTGGTTGTTAAGAAAAGTGGATATTATGGATCCATAAGTGTGTGATGACTTTCTTGGTATAAAGCATTACAGAGATGGATTCAGCCCCCCAGAGTATGGCCCATGTAAAACTTCAATATCTGGTATCAGTATCAAGGTTGTTTGCTGTATACAAAGGTTATTGAGTCAAGTACTGATGAGCTTTTTGGAATAGTTTAGAAATCATTTGAAACTGCAAGCCTGCCCAAACCATTCATCATTGTCGACGTCGTGACATTAACTATTAAAACTAATACAATTAATTACAAAAAATAAAGCCAGCATTTGCAGTTAACTAGAACTGTTGCAAAGCAGACAAAAAACCTACCAACACCTTGTTGCTGAAGCAGCACAATCAGAGAATGGAAATGATTTTCAAAACAAAGTTCACCTGTGACCTTGACCATTGACACGTGACCCCAAAACAATTGGACATCTCTTTGAGTCAAGAGCAACACTTTAATAAAATTTCAGGGTCCTACTTCAAACAGCTTTTGAGTTAGAGCACAGAAAGGATTTTCAAACAAAGTTCACCTGTGACCTTGACCTTTTGACCCATGTGACCAAAACAAACAAAAGAACACCTTGGGTCATAAGCAACACTTGTATAAAATTCCAGGTCCTATGTCAAACAGCTTTTGAGTTAGAGCACAGAAAGGACTTTCAAACAAAGTTCACTTGTGACCTTGACCTCTGACCCATGTGATCCAAGAGCAAAAGAGCACCTCCTTGGGTCATAAGCAACACTAGTATAAAGTTTCAGGGTCCTATGTCAAACACCTTTTGAGTTGTAGCACAGAAACGATTTTCAAACAAAGTTCACCAATGACCTTGACCCATGTGACCCCCAAAAAATACGGCACCTCCTTGGGCCATGTGCAAACTTTTATAAAGTTTCTGGGTCCCAGATGAAACGGCTTGTGAGTTGGAGCACAGAAACGAAAACCTAGACGGATAGGACAGATGGACAGACAGACAACCAGTATACCTCCCTCTACTTCGTAGTTGTGTAGTATAACAATATTACTTTTTTTACACCAAAAGGAAAATATTTTGCAAGTAAGAACTCTTTTTTTTTTCCTTTGAACAAGTATTAACTTCTACCTATTTGTTTTTTTTTTTAACGGCTGCATGCAACAGAGACGTACAGCATGTTGCTGTTAAATCCTTAACCACACAATCCCAAGTTTTAAAAACCCTGTAGAAGAACGCTTTAGAAAACACTGGAAAAGGAGAAAATGCTGGTGACCAGCATTTTCTCCTTTTCCCACAAGGTTTTCTATCCTGTCAAAGACAGAAATCATCATTTCAGCTACGTTTATTTTTTGTCATCTGCATACGCTTTTGATTTGGTACAGTCCAAAATTTTGTTGTTTGGTAAAGAGTTAAAACAGGCTAGACTGAAATGATGAACTCTCACCTCTGAATCTGATGCACCAACTGGTATTGGGATATCATCCAAGTCGTCATCGGATGATTCTGAAAAGGCAATCATTGTTTATTTAAGAACATTTTAGCCATTCACGATTTCACGTAAACTCTTAAAGAGCATTGCGCAGATATAGTTGCCTTTGCAGCCAGTGTAGATCAAGATCAAACTGCACAAAACATGGCAGTCTAATCTTTGGTCCACACTGTCAGCTTTGATGAGGCATGCTGGACTGCACAGTCCAAAAGATTATGTGATACTAACCAAATCAGCTTAGAAATTGCAGTACCTTGAGTCTTCTCTGCAAACAGGGAATGTCAGAAACAAAACTTATTTAGTTTTCAAATGGTTACAGTCAACCAATCATAATGGAAATTGCACATACTAAAGTTCCCATGGTAGGAGGATCTTAGTTAATCCTTAACCTACTAAATAAGTGAAATGAAACTTTCAAACCGATAGTAAAAACACAAAGTTGCTATTTCGAAGGTTTTTCCCTCTCGCAGTTTATATCCAAGATCAGACTGCACATTCTGTACAGTCTCATCTTGGTCTTCACTTTTCCCAACAGGCCCTTGAGTTGGGCTTAGCAGCCTAAGGATTAACATGTAAGCAGCTATACTGGTTCAGAAACTTTAGATGGAGGTGATGACACAAAATTGGGTCTATGGATAGACAGACAGGTAACCCTATTACAGTATACAACCCTAACTGTGTTGTGTGGGTATAATCACAAGTAAAGTTGCTTTTTGAAACCAGTGCAGATCAAGATCAGACTACACAAAAGCTGCAGTCTGATCTTTGATCTACAAAACCTGCTATGCTGTAACACCCAGGCTATCCAGCCTAAAAGAGGCCATATTCTTCTTGTGTTACCACCCCCATTATCTGGCCCTCTAAAGGTGAAAGATACATTCTTTCAGCCAGACATAAAAATACTGTTGAAATTTGATAGACTGTAGAATGATTCAGAATTATGTCAAACTATCAATATATATGGTGTAAGGGATGAATACATATAAATATTGGAAACCTTGGATTTAAAACTAGAAACGTCACAACAATGCTTTCTTTGATGGCCTCCAGAAAATATAATGCATTTTTTATGTGTCGTACTCAACCTTGCAACCGTCGGGGGCAACATTGGGCATGAAGATATAAGAATGATAATAGTTTGATAAAATACAGATGATATGGGTCAAAACCTGGCCTAAAACTAGTGTACATATATCTTTAAGGTTACCTTCTTCAAACTGTAACAAAGGCTGCTGGGAAGTGGTTGGCTCCTCTTCTTCTTGGGTTTGAGCTGCAACCTGAAATGAGATTCATTTGGTTTTCAGAGGCTTCAACTTTTTATAAACTGATCCCATATTTGATAACCCTGAGAATGACGGCTTTTGAAAATATTGTTGGAAATGGAGAAAATGCGGGTAACCAGCATTTTCTCCTTTTCCCACAATGTTTTCTACTCTCTTAAAGACAAGCTCTACCATTTGAGACACATTCAACT
Source organism: Tridacna gigas (assembly GCA_945859785.2). Taxonomy (NCBI): domain Eukaryota; kingdom Metazoa; phylum Mollusca; class Bivalvia; order Cardiida; family Cardiidae; genus Tridacna; species Tridacna gigas. The sequence continues at coordinate 39,911,258 of OX244029.2, forward strand.
TACCATCTGCAAATTCTTTCAACTTGGACCACTCATATGATGAGGAGTTTACACTCTTTCAGGCAAAATGCCTTTGATCAGAGTGAAGTCATGGTTAGCTTCAGAGTTCTTATACTAATTCAAGTAAGTGTTGACCAGACAAAAAACGAAAGTATCACATGTGGGTGCCAGCCCTTGGCTGCAAGTGCTTGATTTTCAGTGGAAATTTCATATCAAAATAGGGCCATAACTATGTCGAAAATATTTTGATGGTTACCTGTCCCAGTTGTATGAGTTCCCCTCTTCATAGTTAACAACTTGTCCAAAATGGAGGAAATATCTTCAGTATTACCAGAGATATTACAAAGTGTCGAAGTTTTTGCACGACACAGGTGCCGCAGACGACAATTCCAGGCCTGTGACAATAATAACTCAATGTTTTCTTTGGAAACAGTGAGTTAAAAATGTAAGGGGCTGCAGGGGCTTCTTTTCTTACTGAAAGAAGTCTTATAGTGACAATATGAAACTTTTCTTTTTTTTTTACCTGAGACAATAAGAGGTCTAATTTTCCCTGTAACCGTGATAACTTGCCTAAAACAACCACCCTTGTGTCCATCATTTGGTACAGAGAACTCAGGGTCTGAATGATTTGTGGAAACTGGAAATGGAGAGAAATAAATGAGCCATGCTCTGAGAGAAAGGGGCTTAATGCATCTGCAAAAGGTATTGACCCAGGTCAGCCTGCGCAGGCTGACCTGGGTTGAAACTTTTTGCCGTTGGTCAATTTTCTACATGTCAGAAGTCCAGTTTTCCTCATGCTATAGTTGATTGTTAGACAAAATGGATTTTGTGGATACATGATCATGTGATGACCTACATGGTATCATGCGTCACTGAGATGCATTGAACCCCCTTTTGCCAGAGCATGGCACAAATGTATATCTGCCATGCTCTGGCAAAAGAGGGCTTAATGCATCTCCATGACCCATTATACCAAGCAAGCCATCATATGATCATGGATCCATAGAATCCATTTTGTCTAACAACCCAGTGTATCATGGGGTAGACTGGTCCTTGGACAGGCAGAAAATTGACCTATAATGGCAAAAACTTTCGGCCCAGGTCAGCTTGCAGACTGTGCAGGCTGACCTGGAACAATACTTTTTGCAGGTGCATTAAGCCCCCTTTTCACCGAGCATGGCTCAAAATTGATACATTAACAATCTACATGTCAAGTACATGTATATATAAACAGTAATTTTATGTATCAACCATTTACTGAACATGCAATTTAAAAGCAAAACAAAAACTGACACAAAGTATAACTCCAACTTCATAAACCTTTCATTAACAGTTTATAATATTGTTCGTTTTTGGGATAAAATATTTAAAACCACAAACCTTGTCGAGATAATATAAACATTATCGAGTTAGGTTTATAAATTATCTAGTCATGATACATGATTCTAAACCTATCATCCCAAACAGAAACAATAATATAAACCACTTATAAAAGGTTTATCGAGTGACAGCTATACACACTGGCCAAATATTTTTAACCCTTTACCAAACAATTCTGAATTTTAACGACGCTGAGGTAAAAAGATTTAATTTAAAAAACATTGCTGAAAAGGACAAAATGCTTGAAACCAGCAATTTCTCAATTTTTAACACTGTTTTAAACCCTTTATCATTTGAGACATGAAATTTATCATCTGCAAATGCTCTTAATTCTAACAAGTCCAAGTTTCTGTCATATAAAGGGTTAAAAGACAGGACAATGTCCTTTTCCGGTGATGTCAGAACCATTTCCAGAGAAAAGGCAATTGTACCTCAATTTCCCTGCCTGCTTTCTAAAGTTGTCAACTACAGTAAGATCTTTATCTTGTTTACGCAGTTTTCAATTATACATGGTTAGTGATTAGTAAATACCAAAAACATATTCAAAAAATTTTCTGAAAATTTTCAAGAGTGTCATATATAATTCAACACAATATAATGTTATTTTAGAAAAACTCCAAAGATGCAAAGCCTATGTCTTTTCCTCCTTTTTTTTTTCTCTTGTGCACAAATAAAATGGCTGGCGTGAATAGTATGCTAAGCAACTTTCAACAGTATTCCAATAATACCATGGCTACAGCTCCTATTCATGAATTTATAGTGTTACAAGAGTACTAATCTGGTGTTCTGCAGTGCCTTGTGCAAAGTCCAACGAGGATAGGATCCAAAACATATGGATACAAATTCCTTGCCTTAACCCTTTACCACACAATCACGAGTTTTCACAACTCCCAAGGAAGAGGCCTTTTGAAAACCTTGTGGGAAAAGGAGAAACTGCTGGTAACCTGCATTTTCTCCTTTTTCCCCACAATGTTTTCAGTCCTGTCAGAGAGAAATGCCATTTTTTAAGGCACATTGAATTTGTGGTCGGCAAATGCTTTCAATTTGGACCAGTCTAAAATTTTGTCATGAGGTAACAAGTTAACCAATCAGCCGGGACAGACTTTGTTGGTCTCTAACCAACTCTCCACTTAATGTTATCTATAATATGATGATATCATGACAATGAGCATAATCTATGATATTTCAGTTGTGTAATTACAAATATCAGTTACAATTACGAGAGATGAAAATTAAAATTCTGATACATACTGTCATTAAATAGGATGTATGTACTTCCAATAAATTCTTAATCCATATTAATGGTGTTGCTGCTCTGAAAAGCAATGGTATCAATCATTGGTACAAATGTATTTGAGCCATGCTCCGGCAAAAGGGAGCTTAATGCATCTCCGTATTGCAAGATACTGATCAAGCCTTCACATAATTATGGATCCACGATAACCACTTTTTGAACGACCAAATGAATCATGAGGTAGACTGGACCTTTGGCATACAGAAAATTGACCGATAGCGAAAAGTTTCGGCCTGGGTCAGCCTGCGCGGACTGTGCAGGCTGACCTGGGTTGACACTTTTCGCAGATACATTAAGTCCCCTTTTCACAGTACATAGTTCATTCATAACTCTATACTAGACAATAAAACTAGACCCAATAATATTCAACTCTTAACCATATGGCATACTTTTAGACTTATCTAAGTTGAAAGCATTTTCTGATGTCAAATGTCATTCAACTGATGGAATTTGTCTTTGTAAGAGTTGAAAACATTGTTGGAAAAGGAGAAAATGCTGGTAATCAGCATTTTCTCCTTTCCCCACAATGGTTTCAAAAGCTTTCTTTCTCAGCGTCAGTTTACTTGGGATTGTGTGGCAGAGAGTTAAAGGGGCATCAAGCCACATTTTCATCATGTAAGTCTTTAGAAAATGTCAACATTTGTCCAAATGTTTTCAAGTTGCCATGGAGAGGTAAAGGCCTAGTGTTACTTACATACATCAACAGGCTATATAACAACTAGAGAATGGGACAGTATGCAAGTGAATGTTAAAACAGAAATAGGGAATGACCGAAACACATAAAAAAAAATCTACTTATTCAGTATTAAATTATTAAGTATGCATGTCTAAGTGTTCATTTTCTTTGCCTTCGGCAACAGGTGCCCGTAATATTTACAAACACTGTCAAATATTATTAAATTCGAAGTTATATTTAGCATCTGGAATGATCAGTAACGACTGATGGCCATCTGTAATAATATTTTATTTTCTGTAAGTTAGATGTCTGATTAAGAATTCCGTAAGTGTATAAACCCCACGAGAGTAAAGTGAAAATGCATACAGTGACCTGTGTTGGCATGAAAAACTCCTGATATTGTTGGACATCAAATTGCTAACTAAAGGCAGTGTATCAATTTTAGAGTATTAAGGGGTCGCTAGACGATAGTGTTGCATGTAACTGACCCTTTACATTTCTTATGTCATTTTTATAAATTTCAAAAATTTAAATAGAAAACTTCAAAACCGAGAAGTCCCAATTTTCATTTTTGTTCCCACGTACCCTATTACTTATATTGCAAATCGATAATGAGACAGTCTATCAAATACTCAATTATTTGGGTACTTTTTCCCATCCCTACAATAAATACATTTGAGCCATGCTCTGGCAAAAGGGGCTTAATGCATCTCTGTGATCCATGATACCAAGCAAGACATCACATAATCATGGATCCATATAGCCACTTTTTTTGATAATCATTGTAATCATGAGGTAAACAGGTCCTTGGACATACAGAATATTGACCAAAAGCGAAAACTTTCGACCCAGGTCAGCCTGTGCAGACTGCACAGGCTGACCTGGGTTGATACTTTTCGCAGATGCATTAAGCCCCCTTTTTAAGCCCCCTTTTCACAGAGCACAGCTCATTTTAAACACAGAGTAATATCAGTTGTGTGATAGCGCAGCTGGTAAAGTCGCCCAGTATGGTTTTGAGGGTCATTGGTCCGAGTAGCACTGCAGGCATTTTTTTTCTTTCAACCCAACATTATTTCAGTCATATCATGGCAACATGTATGTCCTTCGTTTTCTCAGTACTACACTAGGGCTCTGAAGTGTCTTGCCAAAGTACACTCCCAAAAAAACCCAGTGCTTCAAGTGGGGCTTGAACCTGGGGCCTCCAGGTTACAGGTTGCTCGGTGACAGGTTTCATATTTAGTGGCCAAGACCAGAACACAAATTGTCACTAAGCAAATTAATTAACGTCACAAAATTGAATGCATCACAACATAAAGGTGAAAATACATAAGAAAGCTGTCATGCAAGTATGAAACAGTCACATAAAAAAATAAGCAAATCTTTGACCATAGTTTCCCAAGTTTTTGGTAAAAATTTGCCTGAATGCATCTACAAATGATTGCTATTTGATATTTTTGGCCATCTTAATTCGCTCATTGGAGAGAAAATAAGTCCAATGGTCACTTACTTTTGGCGAGATCCTTGCATTTTTTTCGTAAGTTCTTGCACCAAAGGTATTACCATTTGTAAAGGTAGTTTTTTCACAGTATTTTGTATTAAAGTGACATTTCTTTTAACTAAAACACTCTGAAAAGGACAGAAATAAACACAAATGACCATGCTGTGAAAAGGGGGCTTAATGCATCTGCAAAAAAGTATCAACCCATGTCAGCATGTGGAGTCCACGCAGGCTGACATGAGTCCATATTTTTTGCTACTTGTAAATTTTCTGCATGTTCAAGGACCAGTCTACCTCACAGCACAGTTGTTTATTAGACAAAATAAATTTCATGGATCTGAAATTACATGATGACTTGCATGGTATAACAGAGATGCATTACACCCCCTTTTGCCAGAGCATGGCTAAAATTATTTTGTACAAGTAGTGGGGAGCCGTGTTCACGAACAAGTCCCTATACTATTCCGATACCAAATTTCAAGACTAGCAATATGATTCACCAACACAAAAAGTCTAGGTCCATCAGATGACAGATAGCTATTCCTAGATTTAGGATTGAATTAAGAATATTGGCCCTGATCTTTGATCTAAAGTCCTGTACTCTGAAACTGCTTGAATGAATAAAACTTTATGCTGCTTTCAGCATTATTTCAGTCATTCTATGGTGAAAGCTCACATTATCCATTATGTCCTGGGTTTAACCAATACTTGGCTAGGGCTCTAAAGTGTTTTGCCTGTGGAGGCTTCCAAGAAAACTCAGTGCGTTAAGTGAGGCTTGAATCCAGGGCCTTGAGGTTACGAGTCCTACACTGAGCCATGCAGGACCCTTCTCAGGGAGATATTCTGAGAATATCAGAATATCTCGCTGAGTTGGTTGGTTGGCTGTATTGGGGTTTAACGCCACTTTAACAGCTAAGGTCATATCATGGCGGTCGGTGACGCACATGTGTTTCCTGGCTTTCTCACACCAGTACTAACACAACTTTCTTTCCAAAGCCACCGACTACTTTTCTCACATGCTTCAGCAGAGGTGAGAGGCGAAAATACGCCGGAAAGAAAGTTCGCCTCAACCGGGTATCGAACTCACAACCACCAGGTCATGAGTCCGACATGCTCACCACTGAGCCACCCAGGCGGGCTATATCTCGCTGAGAGGGGTCCTGCATGGCTCCAAAAGCCTTGAAGATAGAGTGCTGGCTGGATCTTTTTCCAAACTGAGGATCTCCCATTTCATTCATTTAGCATGGTGTGCATTAAAAAATCCACCGGAAAGAAACGGAATCTTCTCCTTAATTCTATTTTATAAATTTTCCAGTAAGTATCCACTTTGTTTTGTCTAGTTTTGAACAGTATTAATCTGGGGCTTTCAAGATTTCAGTCATTTCACAGCAACAGCTCTTTATATTTTTCTTTCATTTCACCAAAGCATGGCTAAGTTCTGTTATGCCTTGCCAAGGGACAGTATTTTTGCCTAAGCATGAAGGCATGAAAAATTTTTTAAGAAGAAGTCTTGATCAATAAATGGTAGAAAAGTGTCACGCAAATACAGAAATTCTTCATAAATAACAATATACTTTTCAATCAGCGAATACATTTTTGAAGATTGTCAGTTGTAGATAAACCAAAGTATGTACATGTTTAAATCAAACAATGTGTTATCCAAAAAGCATGAAAGCTACAGGCATAATGTATTATTGATTACTTACATCTATAATAGTTTGATCTTGACTATACAAGCCTTGTGAAAGCAAAGTAGCTAGGGTATCTGCTCTTGGGGGTTCCTTCTCACCAGCAGGTTTGGAAATACTAATGGCATTTAGTCTGTCTTCCATTGTCATCTGCAAGAGGAAGAAATATGTTACAGTAATAAATGGAAAATCTTACGGTAAGGTACTTGGAAATGTGTTGGAAAGTTTTTCATTTCTTTCTAGGAATCTTTGTTAACTCAAGTCAAAAACTGAAAACATTAGTCTGCTGTGGTAATGCTTTAATTTGAACACCATGGGATAAATTACTCTTTCAATATTTTGGCTAATGCCTTTTTCGGAAGTTTTGCAACATTTTATCCATTTAGAACATTTTTAAGTGTGTATTACTCAAGCAAAATGATTTTACTAATTCCAACTGCAATGTTTGATGTATTTTAATATTTTATAGTTTTTCATTCATTCCTTAAGGAATTCATAGAGTCAATGTGTTAATGGGTCTGTATTCACCAATCACTCTAAAGAGTGTTCTTTTGTCTTATTCTCGAAGACGTTCTAAATTAAAAAAAAAAAAAAAAATTTTTTTTTGATTGGCTAGACAAAATGGTACCTTCAAATTTAGAACATTCTGGAGAATAAGACAAAGAACGTTCCAAAGAATGATTGGTGAATACTGACCCTGACTGATTATTCCAATTTTCAATTAGATAACTATCTAAACCATGGAAACAAGAAATTATTCTACACCTACTCAGATTCAGTAGAAATAACAAAGGAAACAGATGAAGACAGAACATAACATTTAATGAAGATTCAAAGAACACTGTTAATAATTAACCCTTTACCACACAACCCCAGGTTTTAACGACCCTACAGAAAAAGCCTTTTTAAAACATTGTGGGAAAAGGAGAAAATGCTGGTAACCAGCATTTTCTCCTTTCCCCAAAATGTTTTCTAACCTTTCAAATTTAAATTTTAGTTTTTGAGTCACATTTATTTTGTCGACTGCAGAAGCTTTCAATTTGGACAAGTCTAAAATGTTGTCGTTTGGTAAAGAGTTAAAGCTTTTACATGCTACAAGCAATTGTCCCTTTTCCCATAAAGTTCTTAAAATTGACAGCCCCATCCCTCATATGCTAATTTTGTATGTTGATGGTTTAAGCCTTTACCAAACACTCTCCAGTCTTAAGACCCCGAGGAAAAAAGCCTTTGAAAACATTGTGGGAAATGTGGAAATTGATGGTAATTTGTGTTCTCTCCCTTTTCCCCCCAGTGTTTTCTACTCTATGAAGTGAAAAGTTCATGCTTTGAGTAACATTCAGCCCTTTACCACACAAAATAAAATCACACTAGTCATGCTAGAAAGTAATTGCAGATGACAAATTGACTGTGGATAAATTTTTATGATTTGTGTTTGAAAGGTTAGCAAATACTTTGAGAAAATGCTGGTTACCAGCGTTTTCTCCTTTTCCCTAAATGTGTTCAAAACCCTTCTTCAGGACTGTGTGGTAAAGGGTTAATGCAGTCTGCAAGTGCTTTCAATCTGGACAAGTCTCAAATTTTGTTGTTTAGTAAAGAGTTAATGCAGCCAAGTATTATTTTGGCACATTACCTCTGCAGAGGCTTTCCGTTTCCTTCTTCGGACTGAGGAATTCTCGTCTTGGGTGGGTAACGTAGGAGCACTATGTCCTGGCACCAATAGTGTCATATCTTTGGAAACATCTGGAGTCCTGATCTGCAATGGATTTTGTAGTTCAGGTAAGTGGGGTAATCCTATTCCAAAATAGGTTGGTTTTTATGCTATACTTTTTAAGCACCAAGTACAAGAACCATGCTCTGGCAAAAAGTGGGCTTAATGCACCTCCATAATGCATTGTACCAAACCAGACATCTCATAATTAGGGATCCATGAAATCTATTTTGTCTAAAAAGCAAATGAATCATGAGGTAGACTGGTCCTTTGACATGCAGAAATTTGACCTATAGCAAAAAGTTTCAGCTAGGTCAGCCTGTGCAGATTGCGCAGGCTGACCTCGGTCAATACTTTTTGTAGATGCATTAACCCTTTACCACACAATTCCGACTTTTAACAACCCTGAGAAAGAAATCTTTTGAAAACATTGATGGGAAAGGAGAAAATGCTGGTAGCCAGCATTTTCTCCTCTTTCCACAATGTTTCCTACCCTTCCTGAGACATATTTCAATTTTTGAGTAACATTTATTTTGACATCTGCAAATGCCTTCAATTTCATCAAGTCTAAAATTTTGTCGTTTGGTAAAGAGTTAAGCCCCATTTTCAAAAAGCATTGCTCATATAAACTCAACCTCTTCTGATGGCTAAAAATAGTCCACTGAAAATCAAATTTTTATCTTATAGGCTTGAGAAAATAAGCAGGCAGGATAGTAAGATCAAATTGGACATTCTATGCAGTCTGATCTTGGTCTACTCTGTCCTTAAAAGCCTCTGCTTTGGCCTATGGTACTGAAAGGGTTACACTTATGTTTTGAGTACTCATTGGAACTGTTTCAGTGACAAATTGGCGATGAACTTGCAGACTGGGCTCTTCACGACCTGCAGAAAATGTTTAGTGAACAGTCCTTATGCTTTACAAGAGACCAAACTAAACGATGATGTGCTTAATACATAGCCTTGTGCACTTAAATTTTCTGTGTTGCAGCAAAATGCAGCTGGCTACTGAAAACATTCCACATCTGCAACAATAGTTTTAATCATCATTTTCAAGTATCAAACCTTATTCATCGACTTACATAAATGTTTTCACTTACCTGCTACCAATTCAGATATTAAGTTCAAGAAATTCAATTACAAGTACAGGGCTAGATCTCTTTTCAACAGATGCAATGAACAACAAAACCCGGCTATTACTTGATAAAGTTATTTCATATCGAGCCTCTGACATACACCACAGACCTCAGACCTGTCAATCAGCCAATACAAAATATCTTGAGTAATTACGTTACAATATTCCATACCTTGGCTACATTTGCTTGACTGTCTCTTTTGACCGCTGTTTTCATCGGGTCTTCTCTCACTAAAAGTAGCTGCGATTCTGAAGTTTTCATGGACTGAAAATAGAGTTTTAGATACAGGTATCATACTAACTTGTCAAGGCAAGAAATACTTAGTCAAACCTACATTTCAGGAAAACATTGAGGGAAATGGAGTATTTGCTTGTAACAGGCAATTTCTCCTTTCCCTGGAGTGTTCTCCATCCCAATCAAGATTTAACCCTTTACCACACAATCCTGACTTTTAATGACCCCAAGAAAGAAGCCTGTTGAAAACATTGTGGGAAAAGGAGAAAATGCTGGTAACCAGCATTTTCTCCTTTTACCACCATGTTTTCTACCAAATCAAAGGTGAGAGAATCATTTGAACAATCAATTAGTCATCTGCAGATACTTTCAATTTGGACCAGTCTAAAATTTTGTCGTTTGGTAGTGAGTTCAGTACTTTTACCTAACTTAACACTAACACCTTGTGAGAAAACAGTTTCCTGACAATGTTTTTCATCCTTTCAAAGACAAATCCCATCCTTTGCGCCACATCTAATTAAAGCAATAGCTTACAATCTGGTGCAGTCAAAAACATCTTGGTCTGGTAAGTGTAATGGCACATATGAAACAGACACATACAAACAAGATATCTCTTGTGAAGGTACAAATGTACTCAGAGCTCCTAATAGAGGGGATGATTTTGATTTCAAAATTGAAAATATTAATCACTCTCCACTAAACCGTATGTTATGGGTACTCATTAGAATCGCCTTATCAAGACGATTCTAATGAGTACCCATAACATAGGGTTTGGAAGAGAAATAATGGATTTAGAATACTATCACTCCCTCTTATCTGGAGGTCTGAATGTACTAACCACTTTTTCAAATGTCGGTCTCAGGTAATTTCCATGCATAAGTATGAGCTGGTGCTCATTTTCATCACAGATATAGGCTGACAAAATCTGTACAGGGTGGGGCACTTCATCCTTCTCTGACCCACTGGCAACCTGTATTGTAAGTTTGGGTTTTATGGGCTTCTTCAACTTTCTGCAATGTACCATAAAGCATTTCATAACAAGACGATCTGGAGTTATCCACTCCTGTACAAGTATGGCTTTATATGCCTCTGCAATTGACTGGTATGGAATAGCTGGTACAGGGTTAAAATCTTGTAAAACACTGTGGTACATAAAGTACATACAAGCACTTTTCTCCTTTGGCCACAATGTTTTCAAATGTATTCACGTATTAACCCTCTAGAAAACAATCCCAAGTTTTAGCAACCCTATAGAAGACTCCTGAAAATATTCTGGAAAAAGCACAAAATGCTGTAAACCAGCATTTCTCCTTTTCAAACAATGTCTTTCATCCTCCCAAAAATAAATTTCAATTTTTGAGTCACATTTGTCATCTGTAAATGCTTTCAATTCGGACAAGACTGAAGTTTTGTCATTTGGCTAAGATAAACCCTTTACCGCACTATGCCGCCTTTTAACGACCCTGGGAAAGAGGCCGTTCGAAAACATTGTAGGAAAAGGAGAAAATGCTGGTAACCAGCATTTTCTCTTTTTCCCACAATGTTTTCTACTCTATCAAAGTATAAATCCACCATTTGCTCCACATTGAAATTGTCGTCTGCAAATGCTTTCAATTTGGACAAGGCTAAAATTTTGTCGTCTGGTAAAGGGTTAAACCTAAATTCATGTTGATTGTCTATATTTCATGGGGGGGGGGGGGGGTTCAAAGTCTACTCCAGAAGACTAGTAGTCAGTGCTCCAGATAATTTTCAATGACATCAGTACAGTACTGATGAAAATCAAGATTAATCAGTACCAGCATATGGGGATCAGTACCAACATTTGGTTAACAAGACTGATTAAAGTCAAAATTGGTTTTCTTGCATTTGCTTTTATATAAGCATTACTGTAAAACTACACAACATTTTACCTAGTAACAGTATGATGTTTACTGTACAAAGTGTAAAGCAGGTTTGTGGAAACAAATATGCAACTCATAATCTTTTTTTGAAGTGATCTTTTTTTCATGCTATTTAATTTTTGGAAAAGTATTTGTGCAGGATTTGACATAAATTTGTCAAATAGGGTCGCAAAATAACTTCAAAACCTGTAATTTTACACTAGAAAAGCAGATATCATACATGCTTTTGAATTCACCAGTGCTTCAGCTTTGGAGACATTTTTACTAACTTGGCCCAGATCGGCGCCACTGGCGATCAACACGCTTTTTGCTTCATATTTTTTGTGCGTGATTATTCAATTTAGAGCGTTAATTATTGCACATTTATACATAAATGGGAACAGTGCTTAAGTCTTGGCCAGTCTGATTTTATCTTTCAACAATTCTCAGTTTTGTTAGGATTATTTGGTTCTGGAGATGGATGAAATAACCTAGCCAGATGTTTCTGTGTATTCCCCGACTTTTTCGAAGTGTAAACTATTCATTCAGAACATACATGTACATAGTGCGATTATCCGCTGGTCCCACGCCGTAATCGATAAAAACTTGACAAAAGCCGAGATGCCGGGTCTAATTCCGGTCCGAGCTGATTTTCCCTTTTTATTTAACGGGAAAAAATTGGAAAATCTCGGCAATCCCGAAGATATCTGAATGTTTGTCTGAGAAAGAGTAAGCTCCCTTCCATTGTGTACGGATTCGTACCCTATATTTTATGTACCTGGAAAAACATTCCGTATCGAGTACGGAATTTTGTAAAAAAAGATGCGTAACAATCAGATCGTCATCCTTAAATTACGTGAATACGGACCTTATCTGGAGCACTGAGGAGTTACATTCATATTTCACCAATGTAGCCCAAAATGATCAAAAACATCATTTCAAGACAAATACATCACATGATATTTGATCTCCCTGATGTAACGACTCCACAGATACAAAAACTGCAAGCTGTCAAACACAGGGTACAAAACATCTTTCTGCTGATTGATTTAACAGTCTGCTGCTTTGCTTTCCAACAAAATTTCAAAAGGCCGCCAAGAATGGGAACATAACTGTCACAGGCTGTACAAAACCCTCCAACAGTTGGCTTCTCACTGGATCAGAAAAACAAGAGTACAGCATGCTAATACCAACACCCAGCTGCAGTTGCTTCTAGTGAATGAAAATTCTAGGTTTAAAAAAGGGGCATAACTGTGTCAAACATATCTTGATGGTTACCTGCCCCTGTTATATGAGTTCCCCTGTAGACACCACAATGACGCCTAGGGTGTAACAAAACCTTAATGTTTTCTTCACAAACAGCTGAGCTCATAGCTCAAAGGGCAGTAACTCTTGTAATAAATGACAAACCATAATAAGAACTGCAAATGCAGAACTTCTTTTTGTACAAAGGCTTCTGTTAAAACTAAAGGCAAACTGGATGAAAACTGTCTGAACCTGATCTATGCTGTACACAAACAAAACCTTATCAAGATATATGCATTAGATCAATTATCATAATGGACAATCTTAATTAGTAAACTTGTACTACAATACTGTGTAACCTAAAGTTCATGTCTCAATGAAACAAGCATGTCAAAAACAAAACAAAAACAAGAGGGCCATGATGGCCCTGGGTCGCTCACCTTAGTAGAGTGCCTTTAAGGTTTTTCTTTAATTTGACCATGTGACCTAGTTTTTGACCGCAGTTGACCCAATTTCAAACTCATATTTCATGAAGACAAACATTCTGACCAATTTTCAAGTCAATTGAGCAAAAAATGTGGCCTCAAGTACCCTGAAGATATTTCTTTAATTTGACCTAGTGACCTAGATTATGACCCCAGGTGACCCAAATTTGAACTGGTCTTTGACTATATCAAAAGAAACATTTTAACCAATTTTCAAATCATATGAATAATAAATGTGGCCTCTAGAGTGCCCACTAGCTATTTCTTTAATTTGACCAAGTGACCTAGTTTATGACCCCAGTTGACCCAAATTCAGACTCATGTGAGATTTTACAAAGACAAACATTCTGACCAATTTTCAAGGCAATTAAGCAAAGAATGTGGCCTCTAGAATGCCCACAAGGTATTTCTTTACTTTGACCTAGTGACCTAGTTTATGGTTCCAGGTGACCCAAATCCAAACTCATCTGGTATTTCATCAAAACAAACTTTCTGGCCAAATTTCAGGTCATTTAGCAATAAATGTGGCCTCCAGAGTGCAAACAAGGTATTTCTTTAATTTGACCCAGTGAACTAGTTTATGACCCAAGTTGACCCAAATTAATCTTATGTGAGACTTTATAAAGACAAACTTTCTAACTAATTTTCAAGGCAATTGAGCAAATAATGTGGCGTCGAGAGTGCCAACAAGGTATTTCTTTAATTTGACCTAGTGACCTAGTTTATGACCCAAGATGACCCAATTTTGAACTCAATGAACTTGTTGCGCTTAGATGGACAAACAAACTTAGAAGAGAATCACTACATACCAAATATCAAAGCTCTACGCCTTCCAGTTTTAAAGAAGAATTTTAAAGTTTTCCTTCTTTGTTCCTATGTTCGAACTTGTGACCCCCGGGGCGGGGCCAGTTTTGACCCAGGGGCATCATATGAACAAACTTGGTAGAGGTCCACTAGGAAATGCTACATACCAAATATCAAAGCTCTACACCTTCCCGTTTAAGAGAAAAAGAAATTTATAGTTTTCCTTCTTTGTTCCTATCTTCAAACTTGTGACCCCCGGGGCAGGGCCAGTTTTGACCCAGGGGCATCATATGAACAAACTTGGTAGAGGTCCACTCTGAGATGCAACATACCAAATATCAAAGCGCCACACCTTTCAGTTTCAGAAAAGAAGAATTTTAAAGTTTTCCTTCTTTGTTCCTATGTTCAAACTTGTGACCCTTGGGGCTGGGCCAGTTTTGACCCAAGCAGCATCCTTGGAACAAACTTGGTAGAAGTCCACTAGGAGATGCTACATATCAAATATCAAAGCTCTATGCCTTCCCATTTAAGAGAAAAAAAAAATTAAAGTTTTCCTTCTTTGTTCCTATCTTCAAACTTGTGACCCCCGGGGCAGGGCCAGTTTTGACCCAGGGGCATCATATGAACAAACTTGGTAGAGGTCCACTCTGAGATGCAACATACCAAATATCAAAGCGCCACACCTTTCAGTTTCAGAAAAGAAGAATTTTAAAGTTTTCCTTCTTTGTTCCTATGTTCAAACTTGTGACCCTTGGGGCCGGGCCAGTTTTGACCCAAGCAGCATCCTTGGAACAAACTTGGTAGAAGTCCACTAGAAGATGCTACATATCAAATATCAAAGCTCTATGCCTTCCCATTTAAGAGAAAAAAAAAATTAAAGTTTTCCTTCTTTGTTACTATGTTTGAACTTGTGACCCCCGGGTCAGGGCCAGTTTTGACCCAGGGGCATCATATGAACAAACTTAGTAGAGGTCTACTAGGCGATGCTACATACCAAATATCAAAGCTCTATGCCTTCTAGTTTTACAGAAGAAGATTTTTAAAGTTTTCCTTCTTTGTTCCTATGTTGGAAATTGTGACCCCAGGGATGGGGCCAGTTTTGACCCCAGGGACATCATATGTACAAACTTGGTAGAGGTCCACTAGGAGATGCTACATGCTAAATATCAAAGCTCTACGCCTTCAAGTTTCAGAGAAGAAGACTTTTAAAGTTTTCCTTCTTTGTTACTATGCTCAAACTTGTGACCCCGGGGTGGGGCCAGTTTTGACCCCAGGGGCATCATATGAACAAACTTGGTAGAGGTCCACTAGGCAATGCTACATACCAAATATCAAAGCTCTATGCCTTCCAGTTTCAGAGAAGATGATTTTTAAAGTTTCCTCTCTTTGTTCCTATGTTCGAACTTGTGACCCCCGGGGCAGGGCCAGTTTTGACCCCAAGGGCATCATATGAATAATCTTGGAAGAGGTCCACTAGGAGATGCTTCATGCCAAATATCGAAGCTCTATGCCTTCTAGTTTTACAGAAGAAGATTTTTAAAGTTTTCCTTCTTTGTTCCTATGTTGGAAATTGTGACCCCCGGGGCGGGGCCAGTTTTGACCCCAGGGGCATTATATGAACAAACTTGGTAGAGGTCCACTAGGAGATGCTACATGCCAAATATCAAAGTTCTACGCCTTCAAGTTTCAGAGAAGAAGACTTTTAAAGTTTTTCTTCTTTGTTACTATGCTCAAACTCACATGTGACCCCCAGGGTGGGGCCAGTTTTGACCCCAAGGGCATCATATGAACAAACTTGGTAGAGGTCCACTAGGCAATACTACATACCAATTATCAAAGCTCTACGCCTTCAAGTTTCAGAGAAGATAATTTTTAAAGTTTCCCCTCTTTGTTCTTATGTTCGAACTTGTGACCCCCGGGGCAGGGCCAGTTTTGACCCCAAGGGCATCATTAGAACAAACTTGGAAGAGGTCCACTAGGAGATGCTTCATGCCAAATATCAAAGCTCTATGCCTTCTAGTTTTACAGAAGAAGATTTTTAAAGTTTTCCTTCTTTGTTCCTATGTTGGAAATTGTGACCCCCGGGGCGGGGCCAGTTTTGACCCCAGGGGCATCATATGAACAACCTTGGTAGAGGTCCACTAGGAGATGCTACATGCCAAATATCAAAGCTCTATGCCTTCAAGTTTCAGAGAAGAAGATTTTTAAAGTTTTCCTTCTTTGTTACTATGCTCAAACTTGTGACCCCAGGGGCAGGGCCAGTTTTGACCCTAGGGGCATCAAATGAACAAACTTGGTAGAGGTCCACTAGGAGATGCTACATACCAAATATCAAAGCTCTGCGCCTTCTAGTTTCAGAGAAGAAGATTTTCAAAGATTTTGCTTTTTTTTCCTTTTTGTTGCCATGGCAACCAGAGTTGTGGGTGGAATTTAATTCTTTGACCAATTTTGGTAGAGCTTCACCCAAGGAACATCCCTGCCAAGTTTCATCAAGATTGGCCCAGTGGTTTAGGAGAAGAAGATGTTTAAAGAAATTGTTGACGGACGACGGACGCCGGACATAGGGCGATCACAATAGCTCACCTTTAGCACGATGTGCTAAGGTGAGCTAAAAATGATCTTTTGAGTTTATTTTTCAAGGCAAATGATGACTTGAAGGGTGAGATACTATAAATATTTCCAAAAAAATGCCAAGAAGAAAAGGGCTAAATTTCACTTTATGGCATTAAACTTCTCACCTCTTAACCCTTTACCAAACAATCCCCGGTTTTCATGACCCTAAGAAAGAAGGCTTTTGGAAACATTGTGGGAAAAGGGGAAAATGCTGATAACCAGCATTTTCTCCTTTTCCCACAATGTTTTCTGCTCTATCAGGGAGCTTAAGACCATTTGTTCCAAAGTTGAATTTGGCATCTGCAAATGCTTTGAAATTGGATTAGTCTAAAATTTTGTTGTGTGGAAAAGAGTTAATAGAGAGAGAGTTCCAAAGAAGACATCATCGAAAACTTTCTGTAAAATACAGCAATCAACATACTGTAATTTCAATTACATGGACACATATCACATTACTCACAAAAAGAAATAGACTATTTACAATATATTTCTCCGCTTGCTGCAATGTTTTGAAAAGTAGTCTTCTGTATGACACACACAAACAAGAGGGCCATGATGGCCCTGTATCGCTCCACTGGCTTATAAATATCAACCATGAAGAAAAGTCTTCACTATATAAGCCCTTATAAAACTTTGACCCCAGGACTACAGTCGGACTAAATGGGGAATATGTGTATTAGAAGAATAACATGCCAAATTTGGGAGTTTTTGGCCTTATGGCTAGTAACAAGATGGTTTCTGAACTTTTCACTCCATAAACCCATGTAAAACTTGTGACCCCTGGTGCAGGGCCAAACTTGATCCTAGGGTTGTAACTTGGGCCCTCTTTGTAATTGTCCACTAGATAATGCTATAATTATGCAAAATTTGGTAGCCTAAGCCTTATGGCTATGTACACCAAGATTTAAAAGTTTTCCCTATGTAAGCCCATGTAAATCTTATGAACCTCTCCCCCCTCCCCCCCAAGCATGAGGCCAAATTGACCCCAGGACTATACTTTGGGCACTTTTGGTAGACCCCAACTAGATCAAGCTAAATGCAAAATTTGGTAGCTCTAGGCCTTATGGCTAGGTACGGGAAGATTTTTAAAGTTTTCTCTATATAAGCCTATGTAAAAGTTGTGACCCCTGGGGCAGAGCCAATTTTGACCCCAGGGCTATAATTTCAAGAAACATGATAGAGGTCTACTACATAAAGCTACATGCCAAATTTGGTAGCCCTATGCCTTATGGTTTCAGACAAGAAGATTTTTAAAGTTTTCTCTATACAAGCCTTTGTAAAACTTGTGACCCCTGGGGCAGAGCCAATTTTGACCCCAGGGCTATAATTTCAAGAAACATGATAGAGGTCTACTACATAAAGCTACATGCCAAATTTGGTAGCCCTATGCCTTATGGTTTCAGACAAGAAGATTTTTAAAGTTTTCTCTATATAAGCCTATGTAAAACTTGTGACCCCTGGGGCAGAGCCAATTTTGACACCAGGGCTATAATTTCATGAAACATGATAGAGGTCTACTACATAAAGCTACATGCCAAATTTGGTAGCCCTATGCCTTATGGTTTCAGACAAGAAGATTTTTAAAGATTTCCAATATTTTTCAGTTTTGTTGCCATGGCAACCAGAGTTTTTGAAGGAATCAAATTCTTTCAAGAAATTCTGAAGAGGACCATGGCAGGATCATATCTGTGAAGTTTCATGAAAATTGGATGGGTAGTTTCAGAGAAGAAGATGTTTGAAATAAAAGTTAACGCACAGACGGACGGACGGACGCACGCACGGACGCACGACGGACACCGGGCCATGACATAAGCCCGCTGGCCTTCGGCCAGTGGAGCTAAAAAAGAGAGAGATAGACTTATACCATCGATATTTCCAGTTAAACCGATCAATGTTTAAACCGAAGCTACTTTGAATGTGTATTGTATCAGGTGTTGATTCCAGTACCGTCACATGATGACTTACTGGCAGTACAAAAGATGTTTAATATCCCTGAAATATACAACCTGACAAGGTATCAACCTGACAGGCTGTCAAAATCAGGGGTTTGTATTCATCAACAATTTTAAATACTGCTCAAGGACACTCCCTTCAGGACAAAATATGGAAAGCTTGCAGGAAACAAAAATAATAATCTTCTTGGATAGTGTTGTAAACATTGTAAGAAAACCAGCAATTGCTTGTAACAAGTACCTGCTTTTACCAAATTTGGCATGTAGCTTTATGTAGTAGACCTCTATCAAGTTTCTTCAAATTATAGCCCTGGGGTCAAAATTGGCTTTTATTCCCTCCATGTTTTCAAATGCAAATACCAAAAACCATTCAAAAGTGATTTATATAAACTTCCACTGCTGCCCAGTTGGTGGTTTATATTAACCAGAATTTTCCTGCCATGCTCTCTCGTGTGAACCATATTTTACAGTCATGTCATCATTGTTTTGGCAATAGAGGTGTATTGAAGAAAGATGTTTTCAAAAATTACTTCCCTTAGTAGACACAGAAAATTAGTATCAATAGTAATTATAAGGTTATGTCCCTTATTTAATATAGTGTCCATGGATGATTTTTTTCAAGGTGGAATGTTGTTGAAAGAAAAAATTAAAGAATATCAAAGAAAAATATTATTGACTTTTTGTTATCTACGGTCCAAGAGGGCTTAACTCAAAATTTTAGACTGGTCGATGTTGAAAGCATTTGCAGACGACAAATTAAATGTGGCTAAAATGACTGCATTTGTTTTTGAAAGGTTAGAAAACATTGTGGGAAAAGGAGAAAATGCTGGTTACCAGCATTTTCTCCTTTTCCCACAATATTTTCAAAGGGCTTCTTTCTCAGGGTCGTTAAAAGACGGGACTGTGTGGTAAAGGGTTAATTCAAATGATCCAAAATACCCTTTTATTCTCTTATGTCCTTAAGAACATGGACAACTGCTGGAAGACACAGACTGAAACATGTGTGGAAACCACAAACAAAAGACCAATAACTTGATTGTGTGTCCTGTTCCTGCACACTCACTGTTTTTGCCAACCAGGATATCATTAACTATAACTGACTTACCCATTCAATCTGTGTTCAAATATCAAAGCCTTTCCACATTTTGTCACAACTACCAACACAACAGGCTGAAAGTAAAATTATTTGTCTAACCCATCAATGTATTTTAGTAATATGCTCAAGGTCACCAGACCTCTAGACAAAAGGGAGTGATAGTATTCTAAATCCATTATTTCTCTTCCAAACTCTATGTTGTGGGTACTCATTAGAATCGTCTCGATGAGACGATTCTAATGAGTACCCATAACGTAGAGTTGAGTGGAGAGTGACTAACATTTTCTATTTTGAAATCAAAATCACTCCCTCTATCTGGAGCTCTGGGTCACGACATTTTTCTACCCTTCCGAAGGCCAATCTCATAATTTGAACCACCTTTGATTTGATCCTCAAATGCTGTCAGTTTGAACAAGCCTTGAATAAAGTTGTCTGGCAAAGAGTAAAAGATATGGGGAGTTATTTTGACAATCAAATGGCAATATCATTATAGATTCTATTGATTCTACATCTAGGTTTTGCAATGATGAATTCTTTTCAGACTTTGAATACCTTAACTTTTTACCACACGACAAAATTTTGGCCTTGTCCAATTTTAAATGCAACTAAAAATTAAAATTTGGCTGTCACAGAGTAGAAAACATTGTAGGAAAAGCAGAAAATGCTGGTTAACAGATTTTCTCGTTTTCCCACAGTTTTCAAAAGGCTTCTTCCTCAGGGTCATTGAAAGTCAGGACTGTGTGGTAAACCTTTAACCCTTTACCAAACAACAAAGTTTTGGAGTGGACCGAATTCAAAGCATTTGCAGACGACTGATGTTGCTAAAATGATGATTTCTGTCTTTGATAGGGTAGAAAACAGTTACCAGCATTTTCTCCTTTTCCTACAATGTTTTCAAAAGCCCTTTTCTTCAGGATCGTTAAAACTCACGATTGTGTGGTAAGGGGTTAATCTATCTAGCCTTGGGTATTGTCAAACTTGCACTTGGTACACTGCAGTTTCTATTCCACACACCTCTCTATTTCAAAATTAAACCACTGACACAGGAATGTAGTTGTCTACATCTGAAATTCATCTTCCATTTTAACCCTTTACCACACAATCCGAACTTTTAGCGACCTTGAAAAGAAAAGCTTTTAAGAACATTTTGGGAAAAAGGAGAGAATGCTGATAACCAGCATTCTCATAACCAGCATCCTCTCCTTTTCACACAATGCTTTCTGCCCTATGAATGACAAATTTCATGTATTGAGTACCATTTCATTTGCCGTCTGCAAATTCTGTCAATTTGGACAAGTCTAAAATTTTGTCATTCAGTAAAGAGTTAAAGCTTGTGTAACCAGTATTTCTCCTTGTCCCACAGTGCTTTTAACCCTTGAAGACAAATCACAGCACCTAAACCACATTTATTTGTCTGCGAATGCCATCAATATGGAGGCATCTGATAAAGATTGAAGGATTCATTACATGATTACCTTATCTTTAGGACTGGAGACTTGTACTGATACAGGTTCCTCAGACATGGAAAAGGATGCAAGAGCATTCTTATCACCAGAACTAGTGTCAATTTGCCTGCAAAGGTAAAATATACCAGGGTAATATAAAATATGCTGCAAATAAAATTAAAACATATTTCATATGAGTCAAGCTCTGAGAAAAGGAGGCTTAATGCATCTTTTAAAAAGTATTGACCTGGGTATGAACTTTTTGCTAAAGATTAAACCCCCTTTAGGCAGGGCATGGCTCATACATGTGGAGTTAATCATCATTCTAAAATTCATTAATTTGAATAGGTTGTTACCCTACTTCAAAAAAGTAGTAAGGCACTATCCATGACATTTCAACTGCACACGTCTTTCCTGGGTTTCGCCAAAAAAAAGGCTAGGGCCTTACAATGACTTTCCCAGGGACAATTCACATGTCCAATAAAGATGTCCTAGTTACAGAACCAACCCTTACCCCTTTACCACACAATCCCAACTTTTAACACCCTGGGAAAGAAGCCTTTTGGAAACATTGTGGGGAAAGGAGAAAATGCTGTAACCAGCATTTTCTCCTTTTCCCACAATGTTTTCTTCCCAAACAAATTTCAGTTTTTGAGTCACATTGATTTTGTTGTCTGCAAATGCTTTCAATTTGGACGAGTCTAAAATTTTGTCGTTTGGTAAAGAGTTAAGGCTCTGAGCCATAAAAGATCTTAAAGGAGATAAACAGGTCTAGTGTAGAAGTGTCTCGGGCCAACAAACACATGCCCCTTTATAAACATAGCAGTTGTGGATAGGTCTTGCTCTTTTTTCCATAAATTAACCCTTTTACCAAACCATACTGTTATTCTACCAACCACCCCGAGGAATGAAGCTTTTGAAACTATTGATGGGAAAGAAGGAAATGCTGGTAACCAGCATTTTCTTATTTTCCCACAATGTTTTCTTCCCTGTCAAAGAACTTCAGCTAATTTGTACCAATTTCAAATTTGTCATCTGCTTATCCTTTCAGTTTGGGAAGAGTCTAAAATTTGTCCTTTGGGTGAGGGTTAAAGACATGTTTTCCTTTCATTCTCCTTTGTGCGTTTGTGCTTTTTGTACTAGTTTATAAAAAGCAACTGTAGTAATGACAACATCAGTGCTTGTGGACAATGGTAAAAGAAGATCTTACCACACATTTATAACCCTATCATTTACAGCAGACGACAGGAAATACGAGTTTTCTACTGATGGGGAACCATCCAGCCGAGGTATGTGTAATAATCGGAACACTTCTGTAGCATGACCTGTAAATACCTGTAACACAGATACAAAAGCAGAGTTGGTCTTTGATCTCTGACTAACTGCTGAATCAAATTCATAATTAACAATATTGAAAATTTCCCCATAAAAAATTGAAAAACTAATGCAGGTGAAAGCAATATGGCAAGAAAAGCAATTGCTTGCTCCAAATAATTTCTCCTTCAGCAATCCTATTTTAGTCATTCTCTGTGAAAAGGAGGTTAAATGCATCTGTAAAATGTACTAACCCATGTCACTCTATGCAGGGTGGATACTTTTTGCTACTGGTCAATTTTCTGCATGTGAATGGACCAGTCTACTTCATGATTCAGTCTGTTGTTAAACAAAATAGATTTAACCCTTTCCCAAATGACAAATTTTGGTCTGGTCCAAATTGAAAGAGTTTGCAGACGACAATTTTAAATTTGATGAAAATGGCAGAAAGTTATCAAAAAGGGGAGAAAACACTGTGGGAAAAGGAGAAATTGCTCGTTACGAGCAATTTCTCCTTTTCCCACTGTGTTTTCAAAAGACTTGTACTGCAGACACGTGAAAACCAGGGCTTGTTTGGGAAAGGGTTAAGAGATCCATAATTATATCATGACTTGCTTGGCATTAAGCCCCCTTTTGCATGATACTTCAAGATGCCAAAGTTGTTTGTAGGTTTGAAATCTGTAGAACTCTATTGCAACTAACATTTACTCTACAAGGACAGTCAGAAAGTTATTTTACTGTTCTTCCACAAAACAATCTAAATTGATTGAATGGTGTTTTACACTGCTTTCAACGTTATTTCCATCATGTCATATTGTGACAGCCTACATATTCGTTTTTTCCTGGGTTGCACCAGCACTAGGCTAGGACTCTGAAGCGTCTTGCCCAAGGACACTCCCAAAAACAACCCAGAGGATCCAGTTAGGCACACAACTCGGGCCTCCAGGTCATGAGTCCTACACTTTACCACTAAGCCATGCAGGATCCCTTAACAATCTGAAAATATCAAAGAAAATCCAAGGTTTGAAGAACATGTATCTTTGCATTTACTTTGCAAGACAGTTCAAGCTGCCCTTGGTATCCCAAACAGTTTCTCCTTTTCCCACCAAGTTCTAATAAACATCTTTCCTTGGGGGTTGTTAATACATGGATCATTCAGTCATGGGTTAAGATGAACAGCAAGTAAATGACTTTTGCAACATTACACTTCCATGTCTCAGAACTTTGATTGTCGTCACCAACAGTCTGACGGCATTTCCTATCATCAGTTGGGATCATCATCAACATGGAAAGTTTGAAATAAAGATGTCCTATACTAGTATATGAGCCATGTTCTATGAAAAAAGGGATTAACGCATCTGCAAAAAGGCAGTTCACGCAGGATGACCTGGGTCAAATCCTTTTGCTATTAGTCAATTTTTTGCATGTCTCAGGACCAGTCCATCTCATGGTTCATCTGTTGTAAAATAATATGGATTTTACAGATCTATAAATGAATGATCTTGAGATGCATTAATTCTTTACCACACAATCCCAAGTTTTAACGACTAGTAGGGAGAAGCCTTTTGAAAACATTGTGGGAAAAGGAGAAAATGCTGGTAACGACCATTTTCTCCTTTTCCCACATTGTTTTTCTTCTCTTTCCAAAACAATTTTAAAATTTTGAGAAACATTTATTAAGTCATCTGCTAAAGCTTTTGATTTCAACTGGTCTAAAATTTTGTTGTTTGGTAAAGTGTTAATTCCCTTTTGTCAGAGTGCCACTCAATTCTGAGATACTTCAGATAGAGAAAGTTTGTCTGTAGGTGGGAATCTATAGAACTTTCACTAATTGCAACTAATATTCACTCTACAAGGACAGACTGAAACAGAAAGTTCTTTCACTGCTCTTTTCCACAAAACAATCTAAAAATACATGTATCAAAGAAAACCCAAGGTCTGAGCAACAAGCATCTTTCCCTTTACTTTCCATACAGATAATTCAAGTTGCTTCTGGCATCCGAAACATTTTATCCTTTTTCAACAAAGTTTTAATAAATATCTTTGCGTAGGGGTTGTTAATACATGGACCATTCAGTTATGAGTTCAGATGAACAGTTAGTACCGGTAAATGACTCTAGCAGCATTATACTTTCATGTCTCAGAGTGTAAATTGTCGTCACCAACAGTCTGACGGCAGTTCCTATCATCAGTTGGGATCATCATCAACATGGAATGTTTGAAATAAAGATGTCATATACTAGTGTATGAGCCATGTTCTATGAAAAAGGGGATTATTGCATCTGCAAAAAAGGTATCGACCCATGTCAGCCTTCACAGTTCATGCAGGCTGATCTGGGTCGAAACCTTTTGCTATTAGTCTATTTTTTGCACGTCACAGGACCAGTCTACCTTGTGATTCTTCCGTTGTTTAACCCTTTCCCAAACGACAAATTTTGGACTGGTCCAAATTGAAAGAGTTTGCAGACGACAATTTTAAATTTGATGAAAATGGCAGAAAGTTATCAAAAAGGGTAGAAAACACTGTGGGAAAAGGAGAAATTGCTCGTTACGAGCAATTTCTCCTTTTCCCACAGTGTTTTCAAAAGACTTGTACTGCAGACACGTGAAAACCAGGGCTTGTTTGGGAAAGGGTTAATACCCGGTAATGTGGATTTTACGGATGTGTAAGTAACTGATTACTCGAATAGTATAATGCATCTTAGAGATGCATTAACTGTTTACTACACAATCTCAAGTTTTAAAACATTATGGGAAAAGGAAAAAATGCTGGTAACCAGCATTTTCTCCTTTTCCCACAATGTTTTCTACTCTTCACAAACCAATTTTCAATTTCTGAGAAACATTTATTAAGTCATCTGCTAAAGCTTTTGATTTCAACTGGTCTAAAATTTTGTTGTTTGGTAAAGAGTTAATTTCCGTTTTGTCAGAGTGCCACTCAATTCCGAGATACTTCAGGAAGAGAAAGTTTGCCTGTAGGTGGGAATCTATAGAACTTTCACTAATAGCAACTAATATTCACTCTACAAAGACAGACAGAAACAGAAAGTTCTTTCACTGCTCCTTTCCACAAAACAATCTAAAAATACATGTATCAAAGAAGATCCAAGGTTTGAGCAACATGCATCTTTCCCTTTACTTTCCATACAGATAATTCAAGTTGCCTCTGGCATCCCAAACATTTTATCCTTTTTCAACAAAGTTTTAATAAACATCTTTGCGTAGGGGTTGTTAATACATGGACCATTCAGTTATGAGTTAAGATGAACAGTTAGTACCGGTAAATGACTTTTGCAAAATGACATTTCCATGTCTCAGAATGTAGACAGTCGTCACCAACAGTCTGACGGCAGTTCCTATCATCAGTTGGGATCATCATCAACAAGGAAAGTTTGAAATAAAGATGTCATATACTAGTATATGAGTCATGTTCTATGAAAATGGGGATTATTGCATCTGCAAAAAAGGTATCAACCCATGTCAGCCTTCACAGTTCATGCAGGCTGATCTGGGTCGAAACCTTTTGCTATTAGTCTATTTTTTGCACATCACAGGACCAGTCTACCTTGTGGTTCTTCTGTTGTTTAATACCCGGTAATGTGGATTTTACGGATGTGTAAGTAACTGATTACTCGAATAGTATAATGCATCTTAGAGATGCATTAACTGTTTACCGCACAATCTCAAGTTTTAAAACATTATGGGAAAAGGAAAAAATGCTGGTAACCAGCATTTTCTCCTTTTCCCACAATGTTTTCTACTCTTCACAAACCAATTTTCAATTTCTGAGAAACATTTATTAAGTCATCTGCTAAAGCTTTTGATTTCAACTGGTCTAAAATTTTGTTGTTTGGTAAAGAGTTAATTTCCGTTTTGTCAGAGTGCCACTCAATTCCGAGATACTTCAGGAAGAGAAAGTTTGCCTGTAGGTGGGAATCTATAGAACTTTCACTAATAGCAACTAATATTCACTCTACAAAGACAGACAGAAACAGAAAGTTCTTTCACTGCTCCTTTCCACAAAACAATCTAAAAATACATGTATCAAAGAAGATCCAAGGTTTGAGCAACATGCATCTATCCCTTTACTTTCCAAACAGATAATTTGAGTTGCCTCTGGCATCCCAAACATTATATCCTTTTTCAACAAAGTTTTAATGAATATCTTTGCGTAGGGGTTGTTAATACATGGACCATTCAGTTATGAGTTAAGATGAACAGTTAGTACCAGTAAATGACTTTTGCAAAATGACATTTCCATGTCTCAGAATGTAGACAGTCGTCACCAACAGTCTGACGGCAGTTCCTATCATCAGTTGGGATCATCATCAACATGGAAAGTTTGAAATAAAGATGTCATATACTAGTATATGAGTCATGTTCTATGAAAATGGGGATTATTGCATCTGCAAAAAAGGTATCAACCCATGTCAGCCTTCACAGTTCATGCAGGCTGATCTGGGTCGAAACCTTTTGCTATTAGTCTATTTTTTGCACATCACAGGACCAGTCTACCTTGTGGTTCTTCTGTTGTTTAATACCCGGTAATGTGGATTTTACGGATGTGTAAGTAACTGATTACTCGAATAGTATAATGCATCTTAGAGATGCATTAACTGTTTACCGCACAATCTCAAGTTTTAAAACATTATGGGAAAAGGAAAAAATGCTGGTAACCAGCATTTTCTCCTTTTCCCACAATGTTTTCTACTCTTCACAAACCAATTTTCAATTTCTGAGAAACATTTATTAAGTCATCTGCTAAAGCTTTTGATTTCAACTGGTCTAAAATTTTGTTGTTTGGTAAAGAGTTAATTTCCGTTTTGTCAGAGTGCCACTCAATTCCGAGATACTTCAGGAAGAGAAAGTTTGCCTGTAGGTGGGAATCTATAGAACTTTCACTAATAGCAACTAATATTCACTCTACAAAGACAGACAGAAACAGAAAGTTCTTTCACTGCTCCTTTCCACAAAACAATCTAAAAATACATGTATCAAAGAAGATCCAAGGTTTGAGCAACATGCATCTATCCCTTTACTTTCCAAACAGATAATTTGAGTTGCCTCTGGCATCCCAAACATTATATCCTTTTTCAACAAAGTTTTAATGAATATCTTTGCGTAGGGGTTGTTAATACATGGACCATTCAGTTATGAGTTAAGATGAACAGTTAGTACCAGTAAATGACTTTTGCAAAATGACATTTCCATGTCTCAGAATGTAGACAGTCGTCACCAACAGTCTGACGGCAGTTCCTATCATCAGTTGGGATCATCATCAACATGGAAAGTTTGAAATAAAGATGTCATATACTAGTATATGAGTCATGTTCTATGAAAATGGGGATTATTGCATCTGCAAAAAAGGTATCAACCCATGTCAGCCTTCACAGTTCATGCAGGCTGATCTGGGTCGAAACCTTTTGCTATTGGTCTATTTTTTGCACATCACAGGACCAGTCTACCTTGTGGTTCTTCTGTTGTTTAATACCCAGTAATGTGGATTTTACGGATGTGTAAGTAACTGATTACTCGAATAGTATAATGTATCTTAGAGATGCATTAACTGTTTACCACACAATCTCAAGTTTTAAAACATTATGGGAAAAGGAAAAAATGCTGGTAACCAGCATTTTCTCCTTTTCCCACAATGTTTTCTACTCTTCACAAACCAATTTTCAATTTCTGAGAAACATTTATTAAGTCATCTGCTAAAGCTTTTGATTTCAACTGGTCTAAAATTTTGTTGTTTGGTAAAGAGTTAATTTCCGTTTTGTCAGAGTGCCACTCAATTCCGAGATACTTCCGGAAGAGAAAGTTTGTCTGTAGGTGGGAATCTATAGAACTTTCACTAATTGCAACTAATATTCACTCTACAAAGACAGACAGAAACAGAAAGTTCTTTCACTGCTCCTTTCCACAAAACAATCTAAAAATACATGTATCAAAGAAGATCAAAGGTTTGAGCAACATGCATCTATCCCTTTACTTTCCATACAGATAATTTGAGTTGCCTCTGGCATCCGAAACATTTTATCCTTTTCCCACAAAGTTTTAATAAACATCTTTGCGTAGGGGTTGTTAACCCTTTCCCAAACAACAAATTTTGGACTGGTCCAAATTGAAAGAGTTTGCAGATGACAATTTCAAATTTGATGGAAATGGCAGAAAGTTATCAAAAAGGGTAGAAAACACTGTTGGGAAAGGAGAAATTGCTCGGTACGAGCAATTTCTCCTTTTCCCACAGTGTTTTCAAAAGACTTGTACTGCAGACACGTGAAAACCAGGGCTTGTTTGGGAAAAGGTTCGCTCAGTTATGGGTTAAGATGAACAGCTAGTACCGGTAAATGACCTTAGCAGCATTACACTTCCATGTCTCAGAGTGTAAATTGTCGTCACCAACAGTCTGACGGCATTTCCTATCATCAGTTGGGATCATCATCAACATGGAAAATTTAAAATCAAGGTGTCATATACATGTCTTAGTATATGAGCCATACTCTGTTAAAAGTGAGTTTAATGCATCTGCAAAAAGTACTGACCCAGGTCAGCCTGCGCAGTCCGTGCAGGCTAACCTGGGTCAAATCTCTTTGCTGTTGGTCTATTTTCTGCATGTCAGAGGACTAGTCTACTAGAAAAGTTTTTTCTGTTGGTGAAAATCTGTAGAACTCTTAACTAATTGCAATTAATATTTGACAGGGGCATAGTTATTTGACTGCTCTCTTCCACAAAACAATCTAGAACTATTAACCCTTTACCAGACAACGAAATTTTAGCCTTGTCGAAACTGAAAGCATTTGCAGACGACAATTTCAGTGTGGCTCAAATGGTGCAATTTTCTCTTGATAGGGTAGAAAACATTGTGGCAAAAGGAAAGAATGCTGGTAACCAGCATTTTCTCCTTTTTTTCCACAATGTTTTCAAAAGGCTTCTTTCCCAGGGGCATTAAAAGGCAGCACTGTGCGGTAAAATTCCAAGAAAATCCAAGGTTTCAAGAACATTACTTATCATAGATAATTCAAGCTGCCCCTGGCATCTCAAACACTTGTATGAGGAACATATGTCTTTCCTTTTAACTTTTCATACAAACAATTCAAGCTGCCCTTGGTATCTCAAACATGTTCTCCTTCACACACAAAGTTTTATTTCCTTTGGGGTCTTTAAAATATGGATCACTCAGTAATTGCTTATGATGTGAAACTAGTGAATGACTAGCAAAATTACACTTCCATGTCTCAGAGTGTAGATTGTTGTCACCAACAGTCTGACGGCAGTTCCTATCATCAGTTGGGATCATCATCAACATGGAAAATTTTAAATAAAGGTGTCAATACACTAGTTTATGAGCCATGGATCTGCAAAAAGCATCAACCCATGTCAGCCTGCACAGTCTGATCTAGGTCGCGACTTTTTCTGTTGGTTAATTTTCTACATGTCCAAGGACCAGTCTACCTCCTGATTTAGTCAGTTGTCAGACAGAATGGATTTTATGGATCCACAATTAAGTGGTGACGTGCTTGGTATCCTGCATCATGGAAATGCATTAAGCTTTTCCCAGAGCACTGCTTATACCATTTTGATTCCTTGACTGACTGAATTGTGTTTTATGCCACTTATGACATCACTTCAGTTGTATGACCGATACATCTCATTTATTCTACTTTGGTCTTGGGTTTCATCAGTACAATACTATGGCTCTGGGTCTGTATTCACCAACCATTCTTAATTTCATTCTTAGTCTCACCATTTTTGTCAAGGATTTTGGAAGATATCTGTCTGGACAGACAAACAAACTGACAGACAGACAGACAGAAAAATGGGCAGAAAACGCAAACACTGTTTCCCCTCACCTTCAGTGGGGTATAATGTGTTTCAGAGCAATATTTGCAATCGTCACAAACAGTCTGACGGCATTTCCTATCATCTTACTGGCTCATCATCAACACATAAAAAAAAAACAGACAGTTTGGTCCACCAAGAAATGTTACACCATATTTTTATCCATTTCATAGCTGTGATACATGTAGTCGAGGATCAGATACATAATGAAATACACATGTAATTGAGCCATGCTCTGGCAAAAAGGGGATTATTACATCCCTGTGATGCACGATAACACAGAAGTCATCACATAATAGTTGATCCATAAAACCAATTTTATCTAACAACCGACTGAATCATAAGGTATACTGGTCCTTTGACATGCAGAAAATTGATCAATAACGAAAAGTTTCGGCCCAGGTCAGCCTGCGAAGGCTGATCTGGGTCAACACTTTTCGCAGATGCATTAAGCCCACTTTTCACAGAGCATGGCTCAATTACATTAAATTCAAAAATTACATATGAACTCAAATAACATTTCTGTATTTAATAAAGAAATCCAGATGCTAATCTAACCAATTCCTGATAATTGAGGACTTTTAATGCCCATGCCACTGCAAGTTTTAATTGATTATCGATTAATTGCATGGTGTTTTATGCTGCTTTCGACAGCATTTCAGTCAAATCACAGTGATAGCTCACTCATTCATATCTGTCCTGGCTTTCACCTTCACTAGGCTAGGGCTCTGAAATGCCATGACCAAGGACGCTTCCAGTGTTTCCAGGGGGCTTGGGGGCTCGCATATGTGGCCTCCAGATTACACGTCTGACACTTTACCACTGTGATACTAAGGAAAATCTTTGAGAGAGAAAAGGAGGAATTGCTTTTGACAACTGCTATTTTTCCCATAATACATATAACTCAATCTCAGTAAATAACATAAGTTTCCTACGAGTTTTCAAAAATTATCTTTGGTCCTCAAAAGGTCAAACACTAGCTTGTACAGCAACAGGTTAACTATTCCAAACAAGAAAATTTGGGTATGGTCCAAACTGAAAGCATTTGCAGATGACAAATTAGATATTGCTCATATGGTGAGATCTGTCTATGATAGGATAAAAAACATTGTGGGAAAAGGAGAAAATGCTGGTTACCAGCATTTTCTCCTTGTCCCACAACGTTTTCAATAGCCTTTTTTTCCAGGGTCATTAAAAGTCAACATTGTGTGGTAAAGGGTTAACCCTTCTACTCTAGTCCAAATTGAAAGCATTTGCAGATGACAAATTAGATACTGCTTAAGTTGTGAGATTTGTCTGTAAAAGGACAGAAAACATTGTGGGAAAAGGAGAAAATGCTGGTAACCAGCATTTTCTCCTTTTCCCACAATGTTTTCAAAAGACATCTTTCTCAGGGTTGTTAAAACTCAGGATTATGTGGTAAAGTGTTAACTCTTTACCACACGGCAAAACTTTAGATCCGTTAAAAAAAAAAGGATTTGCAGATGACAAATCAAATGTGACCCAGTTGATGATTTCAATCTTTGAAAGGGTAGAAAACATTGTGGGAAAAGGAGAAAATGCTGGTTACTAGCATTTTCTCCTTTTCCCACAATGTTTTCAAAAGGCCTCTTTCTTAGGGTCGTTAAAAGTCGGGACTGTGTGATAAAGGGTTAACCAGAAAAATATCTGTGTCTCAGAGCTATATTTACTATCGTCACCAACAATCAGACGGCATTTCCTATCATATGATTGGCTCATCATCAACACAAGGTTGTAGACAGCTGTGTGCAGCATGTAATGCGCTGCATTTTGTACACTACAGGAATAATTTTTGATTTGGTAGTTTGATGTTAAATGCCATTTTCTAGCCTTTTAGTTCCAAAATCATTGCCTGTGCACAAATCCTGAAGTGTCTGTATTCACCAACCATTCTTAAGAACATTCTTAGTCTTATTGTAGATTTAGGAAGTAGCACAATTTCTGATTGGCTAAACCAAATGGTTCAGTCAGTTTAGCCAACAAAACCAATCAGAAATTTTGCTTCTTTCAAACTTAGAAAATTCTTAAGAAAAATAAGACTAAGAATGTCCTATAGAATGGTTGGTGAATATGGACCACATCAGCACTATGCACAACACCCTGTGGCTACTTCCTCTCACAAACAGATTCAAAGAGAAGCAACGCGAGAATACTAAATCCTGTTACCTTAACTCTTTACCACACAATCCCGACTTTTAACGACCCTGGGAAAGAAGCCTTTTGAAAACATTGTGGGAACGGAGAAAATGCTGGTAACCAGCATTCTCTCCTTTTCCCACAATGTTTTCTACCCTTTCCAAAACAAATTTCAGTTCTTGAGTTGCATTTGATTTGTCATCTGCAAAAATTGATGCTTTCAATATGGACCAGTCTAAAATTTTGTTGTGTGGTAATTTCCATCAATTCTATCAAAAAGGAAGGAGTTCTTGCCAAGCTGGGATAACTCATTACCTCCCAGAACAAATTTCAACTAGCATTTCAAACATACCATTAGAATATGGAAATCAACATGAATTACGATGCAAGACCTTGAAATTGAAAGATATAAAAACATTATGCGTTCTAAGCAGTATCTCTTTTTTCCCACAATCCAATACCTGTTATTCTGCAAGATGGGGGAAAAAAATCTTTGGTGGGACAAGGTTTATAATATATCCCTGTTTCAGAGCAATATTTGTAATCATCATAGACAATCTGACGGCAGTTCCTATCATCTCTTTGGCTCATCATCAACAAGGATATAGACAGTGACTAAAGTGTGTGACATGCCCATTATTCAAACACACAAATCAAATACACATATATCCATTGATTTCAAATATCAGAAAAAAATTGTTTGTTTGTTTGGAGTTTAATGCTATTTCACCATTATTTCAAACACAATGTTAAGACCAGTGCAACTAGGGATGCTTTCCTAATTCATTTTTTTTAACCAGTAATTTTACAACACTCTTTCAAAGAAAAGAGCTGCATTCCCTAATAACCATTATGTGAAGATACATCTATACTCATTTTCAGCCAGTTTTCAACCCATTTCATCTGTATTTTATAAGACTGAAAACATTCATGTATCTTGCCAAATGTTGCCCCTGATGGTTAAAAGGTGGCACAAATTACAACAGACAGAAAATACATTTCATTTTCTGGAGGCCTTCAAAGAAATCAATGTTGTTTCCTGTTTTAAATGAATACAAATCCCTTGAGTTTTCTCTACCCCTTTCACTATATATATATTGAAAATTTATCGGTGTAAAAGCTGACTAAATTCTGAGCCATTATACACACTATCAAGTTTTAAGAGAGTTCTTTCTCTCAAGCTGTAAGGATGTATCTTTAAACAGTGTTCAGAATGTTTTTACAAATCTGATGTACTACAACTTTGTTTCACCTTGATTGTCGACAGTTTACAAGGTTGATTTCAATGCTTTCTGCTGCAAATTAATGTTTCTGGATGTAATGATTTAACTCTTTTCCACACAATCCTTAGTTTTAGCGACCTTGAGCTTTTGAAACATTGAGGAAAAAGGAGAAAATGCTGGTAACCATTTTCTTCTTCTCCCACAATATTTCTACTCTACCAAAGACAAATCCTATCATTTTAGCCATATTTTATATGCTTTCTGCAAATGCTTCCAAGTTGGACAGGTCTAAAATTTTGTTACATGGTAGAGAGTAAAAATATTTGTAAGGATTAACCCTTAAGCTGCCAAGCGCAACTCACTGACCTTTAGCAGACAGTGTAGATCAAGATCAGACTGCATAGAACATGCAGTCTGATCTTAGATCTACACTGTCTGATATCCTTTCCCCCCAAGCCAAGCCCCGTAGCTCAGTCAGTAGCATGCAAGACTTGAGAACAGGAGGTTGCTGGTTTGATCCCCGGCTTGGCCAATTTCTTTCCGAGGATTGATGATAGTAACTGCAACAGGATGCATCCCTCTCTCACCACTGACCATTGTTTCGCCGATGGTTATCTGGGAAAGCAGCCAGTGGCTTGGAAAGAGTATTGTGCAGAGTACTGGTAAAAAGAAACGCCAGGAAAGAATGAATAGGTGCACTGGCCACCGCGATATAACTGGAATAATGTTGAAAACGGTGTTAAACACTATACAATCAATCATTAAAACTTTTCCCCCCAAAAGTATATTGGATACAGTAAAATTTAAGAGTTTACAATCACCTTGAGAGTTTCATCTCACTTATTTAGCAGGATAAGGGTTAAGACATAACCACACAGATCTTTTTAAGCATCAGTGGTAGCTTTATAAATTATCGATTATAAACACAACTTTTATTTTGTGACATACTGTCAATTAACTACAATATCAATTCTTTTACCACTTCTAAAATAGCCTGTGTTGTAATGGATTTAACTCTTTACCACATAACAAAAATGTAGACATGTGCAAATTGAAAGCATTTGCAGATGACAATTTAAACGTTGCTCAAATTGTGGAAGTCATCTTTGATAGAGTAGACAACAATGTGTGAAAAGGAGAAAATGCTAGTCGCCTGCATTTTCTCCTTTTCCCACAATGTTTTCAAAAGGCTTCTTTCTCAGGGCCATTAAAAGTCGGGATAGTTTGGTAAAGTATTAACCCTGTATCAGTTTCAGAGGAATATGTACAATCCTCTTTAAATGGTCTGACGGTAATTCCATCATGCTTTTGGCTCATTATCAACACAGTACCATATATGCTCAACTATAAGACGTCTTTGTTTATAAGACACTCCCCCATCTTTGTGATTCCAAAGACGCAGGTAGACTTCATACTGACCATAAGAATGCAAAAATTATGATTGTTCAACAGGAAATGTGCAACGCAGACATTACGATCTATTGCCCAGTATCGGAGTTGCATCATTCCAAAATAAATCTCCTGTATCTTAGCAGATCGTACCTTGATTCAAGTCTACTATCTTGAAAAAAATGGAACAAAGACCTTGAAAAAGTGTAATGCATAGACCAAACCACTCACCTTTTTTCTTAAAATGTGCCTATCAGGGTAACTAGGCATTTGATGGTTTGCTCATATGTATATTGTTATTTATTGTTAAGTTAATTGTGACTCAAATGATTGGGTTTGTCTTTGAGAGGACTGAAAAAATGCTGGACAAGGAGATGACTACAGCTAGCATTTTCTGCTTTTCCTACAATGTTTTCCAAATCCTTTTTCCCCCACTGGTCACTAAGTCTTTTTTGTTATGTTTTAGCCATAAAAATATCATTCTGCATTATGACTTACTTCGTCTATAGGATGACTTTTTATTCACAATACATACCATAAGAACTTGCTTTGTTGAAAGATCCCATAACTTTATAGTTCTACTAGCTGACAACAAATGAGACTTTGAACATCGACACAAACTGTGAACTGGCCCTTTGTCTGCCTTCCACTTGCTGCAAACAAAAAATCAACTTTCATCTATTGACATGTATTTTTTTCTATGTTGATATTCTATTTTTTCTGCAT
Source organism: Tridacna gigas (assembly GCA_945859785.2). Taxonomy (NCBI): domain Eukaryota; kingdom Metazoa; phylum Mollusca; class Bivalvia; order Cardiida; family Cardiidae; genus Tridacna; species Tridacna gigas. The sequence goes on from OX244029.2 coordinate 39,947,037, forward strand.
TTTTCTTCAAGGGATCAATTCAGATTTCTATTATCTTGCCAAACTTCAAAAATAATTACTCTCTGAATTAGTAAGGCAACAGCTTGCAATTCATCAGTAAAGAAGAAAGACCAATGAATATTTTTTTTTTTCCAACAGTATTTCCTTAATGGCCTACAGAGCCCCCTAGGGTATTTTTAGCTTTCACGCCAGAGTTTCCGAAGACTTGTGGGAATGTCACATGATTTATAACACAAACTGATTATGAGGATTCATACTCAAGTCAGTGTGATGGTGTCATATAGAATGTAATTAAAACAGTGAGTTACATTATTTTTAACAACCATTCCGTTATTTAAACAATCACAATCACAACTGCACCTACTTACTAAATGTAACTGTACAATTTTCCAAACAATTCCACAGAAAAGGATTTAAACATCAAACTGCTGAATTATTCAACTGAAAAATTTTCAGCTGATACCAAGTTCCCACACACGGTGATTTCAATTTTTTTTTTTTTTTTCACCTAATGAATCTCATCATATCTGACAGTGTAGATAAAAAGGATCAGCTAGCATACTGTCAAATCTTGATTTACCCTGTCTACAAATGCACATTTGTGCTTAGCAGTCTTAAGTTTAAATCACACAACCTGAGTGCTCACCTTGGACCTTCACTCCTAGACCACAAAGCACAACTTTTTTTATTTTTCACAGTGTAGGTCAATATCAAACTATACAAAATAAGCAGCTTGATCTTTGATCCATGCTGTCTCATACTTTGTTAGATGTTCTTTCCAAAATATTCTTGACCCAAAAAATATCCAAATCGACTTAACTGGATGTAAATGTCTATTCAATTAACAGGGTTCATACAGAATTTCTCAGGGAAAATTTAAGGGTTTTTCCAAGGGCTTTTTAAGGCTTTTGAAATAGAAATTATGGTCTTTTTACGGACATGGCTATATACAATAACGATCCATATTTTACCTTATGTCGGCACATTATGTTGTATAATGAATCTATGACTGACTGATGCATAGGATAAATAACAACTGCTTTATTACAGACAACTTCTTTAAAGTGGCTGACGCGTATGATAACCATTGCTGTGAACAGACCCCCTTAGCGACAAGGTGAGAGTAAACTGGTAAAGGTGCCCAACTTTCTACTAGGATTGAAGCAGAAGGTCAGCCACCAGTCTTAAAACCAAGTACGATAGGACGCAGTATCAAATTACGTCATCCAAATACGTGTAGACAGTGCTCTTCCTTGTTACCGTATATGCTCAATTGTAAGGACATATGAAGGAATACGGGTTTCTTCCATCACATCACCATGATATTCGGTGCATTTTGCCCTACCATTTATTAGCTCTAGGGGTTTTTCAAGGACTTTCTATACTTTTGAAGGGTTTTTTTTAGGCTTCTTGTCATTTTCAGGGGTTTTTCAAGACTGAAGTCAAATATAGGGGTTTTTGAAGACCTGTGCGAACCATGATTAACTTTGCACTCTATTGTTTGATGTTGGGGTTTATGAAAAATTATATAACGTGGAACAAAATTGACATTCCATGAAACCACTACTTACTGTCTAACTTTGGCTGTGGTAATTTCCCATTCTACGATGTTTGTATCATCTGAACAACTGTATAAAGTGTTGGAAGATGTAAACCAGCTGATATCATTCACTCTGTCGGCATGACCTTTATCCTGAAATCATCAGAGTTTTGAGATGCATTATTTCAGTTTCTTTTGCAGACATTGCTAGCCAAGATGAGACAAAAGACATGCAGTCTGATTTTGGATCATCAAGTCATCAGTGTCCTGTATATTTCAAAATACCCAGCAAAAAGATCATGAAATTATCATTGGTTATAGGAAAAAAAAAAGGAAGTGTCTGCTGACAGCCTGCTGGCAGGAGACAAAAAGGCTGCTGACAGCCAGCTGTTTTCTATATATACAATTGTTTCACATTATTTTTTTCATTAAATCCCTAAATAAACTGACAAATAATAGTGCCCATCATAGTCTTCCTTTAATGTCGGCAAAGAAGCATCAATTACTTAATTAATAATGTATTGATTGCTAAATCAATTCTTAATTTAGTACATGCCCTGCCAGTTATCATTGATTATAGTTTGCTTTGCAATTGCTTTTATGAAGATGTTTTGTATACAGGTAGGTGTAAAAAGAATTAACCTTTTGATCTTAGAGCTGCTTTTGTGTTGTTTATCCTGCAATTACCAGTAGTTCTATATGGCTTTTAATTTTGTATTTCATCTTAACAGTCTGACATACAAGCCTCCATCTGACATTAGAATTCAGGCAATGGTGCTTTTGGATACTGTTATGCTAATGGCTTGATAATCACTGTAATGGGCCATAAATGTCATGATCAGGCCCTAATCTAATGACCTGTGTGTATGACCCTGGCCCCTTGGAGACTTCTACAGACAAGAATGAACAAGTCTGGGTCCTGGCATTTCTGCATGGATGACACTTTCCTTTCTGTAAAACTTTTGTTCAAAGAAAAAAAAAAAAAATGCAAGATATAGGTCAAAAACTTAATCTGTGTTATACAGATTAGGTGAGGAACCACCTGCAGAAAGTGAATTTCTTCAGGGCTGTGATGCTTGCAGACAAATTAGGAATATGAATGCTGTATTTTCTTCCTCATTCTATAATATTCTAAAAGCTGGCTGGAGTCTTTTGGTTTAGTGCCAGCCGGCCTTTTTGTCTCCTGACAGCCGGCTGTCAGGAGACATGGCCAAAAAAAAAAAAAAAAAAAAGCTTACTTTCCATAAAACTTTTCATGATGGTATTCGGTTTCTTTAAGTATGTCTTTCCTATCAAACAAGTCCGTTCATTGAACTGAAATCCTCTCTATAAATGTGCCCAGTATGGGAGCCAATGCTCATCTGCAGTTGCTTTTTCACGTTTTCAAAGCTACAAAAGGGACACATCTGAGTTGGGAAAAAAAAAATGGAAGGTTATGTCCCCTTCTGGTATGGGTTCTCCTATTGATACTTCACAGTCAGGTTAAGTTTAATGACCTGTACCAAACTACACCGCCTTTCAACAACACCAGGAAAGAGGCTTTTGAAAACATAGTGGGAAAAGGAGAAAATGCTGGTACCCAACATTTTCTTCTTTTTCCACAGTGTTTCCTATTCTTTCAGAGACAAATTTCATCATCTGAGCCTGACCCTCATTTGTCACCTGCAAAAGCTTTCGATTTGGACCAGTCCAAAAGTGTGTCGTTCGGTAAAAATTTTAAAGTTATTATCTTCAGTAGTGACAGCGATATCACTATATGTCAGTCACATGACAACAACAGTGCTATGGCAATACCTTTACCAAAGAGATTCATAAAAAATTTTTAAAAAAATCTATTTATTTCATGCTTCTAACCCCTATTTGTTGGAACTTTCATCAAAATCCAGTACAATTGTTTTCGATACTTCCCTGTGGCGTACCCCCCTAACATAACGCATTAGTCATTACAATATTATGTAATGAATGAGAAATATATCATAAATAACGTCATATTTCCCTCCTTTTGAATGGCACTTGCTGATTACCTAGGTAACTAGTGCGTGGGAACTACTGTTTCCACCTTCAATTGAAGAGTTAGAAAATATAAAATCTGTACTTTCACTGGTCGTTACCATGAAATATCAAACCATAATCCACCATAATTTCTCGATAAACTACCAAAAAGCATGAAATAAAAAAAACTTATTAGAATTGGGTTAAGCAGACTATCTATCCAATTCAAATGTGTCTGCTCTCAAATTACTCAGAAAGAAAATGAATCATACCAGCTGACTATGTAAGTCTCCATTAACTACACTGTATAAAAGAATGTTTCCTGACATTGTTCCTATTGCAACTGTCTTCAGCTCCTCCAATACACCTGAGACATTGACATCAGAACTTTTCCGCTTTTTCTTCTTTTTATTTGAAGCTCCCTGATAAAACAAAAGAATAAAAATTTTATGCCAGAATATTCTTCATAATCTGTGCAATATACACTAAAATTATCACATCAACATCTTTTTCTTACACTCTGCCTTTTTTTCATTCTAATATGCCAACCAATTTTGAAAAACAATGAATGATATTGTTTTCTGTAACCAAATCAATTTTGAAATACAATGAATGTTATAATGTTTTCCATAACTCTAAAAGAGGAAGTAGAAATTACAATTAACTGTATGAAAACATTAAATTGCTTACAAACTATTTTACAAGAAAGTGAGGTATTGCTAATACTTCAAGTGAAAATTGAAGGTGTATAAGTACTAAGTTGCCAGCTTTTTAACAAATCTAACTGCTCTTCTGATTTGGTTAACATACTTCTGATAAATGGAAGAAAGACATCTTTCAAAATGAGTACAACTGAATACAGAGAAATATGCCAAGTGAATGATATTGATAATTGGTAACCAATACCTCTGAATATTTGTTTGATTTGTTCGAAAAGAGAATTGCACAAATTTATAACCAATAATATCCATTACCACAACATATCAGTAAATTATCTTCCACAAGTAATTAACCCTTTACCACACAATCCAGGCTTTTATCGACCCTGAGAAAGAAGCCTTTTGAAGACATCATGGGAAAAGGAGAAAATGCTGGTAACCAGCATTTTCTCCTTTTCCAACAATGTTTTCTACCCTTCCAAAAGCATATTTCATTTCATAAGTCACGTTTGTCGTCTGCAAATGCTTTCAATTTGGACAAGCCATAAATCTTGCTGTTTGGTAAAGAGTTAAATATAACTTGCTACATTATCAGTTCCACAATCATATCACCTGAGGCTTGCTGAATGAGCAAGACATAAGATCACTATCTGAGAAGAAAATAGGGGGCGTAGTTGAAGGCAACAGAGTCTGAGCGTTTTGTCCAGCAAATATAGTAATATTTGACAAGGTCTGAAATTCCCATGTGTTTACTTGCAAAATGCGAATCCCAACTGGATAATGTGAGCTGAATTTTCAAGCATGGGGAAAAAAAAAAAGAATGTGAGTGCAAATTATCAAAGGTCAATTACGCAAATGAAAGAAGAGATGTTCACCTGAATACAAAAAAGTTATTTCATATAGTCTTAAACAGCAGCCATGGAGGGATATGCCTGTCAGGCTAAAGCTATGAGAGAAAAATCCTATACAGATTTTTTTCATGAGATTTTTTTCAAGAATTTTGAGATAGTTTTTGTCATTCATACAACTGGCAAAGAAACCTTATTGAAAGGCATAAAAACTGACTAAACAACTGCAGTGAAAATAAAGTCATCCCCCCATTCTGCTACAAATTTCTGACATAGGCCTATTTATGATTTAAATCTAGGATCCATCACTTTTGCCTATGAAGGCAATTTCAAAAACTGAGCGCAATTTAGGGATAGGTACAGCCTGTTTGTGATCCTTATTTTGAAGATGTCTTTGAACTGATGTTTTCTTAACTTCTTTTTACCGATTGATAGGGTCTTAGAACAGTCAGGGATCCTTAATAATATACAATCCCTGGAACAGTGCAGTTTTTGCCAGAGATAGTAGTAGTTCCTAGGGTTGACTATTGAGGCCAAAATCTACTATTGCGATAGTATTGACATTGGAAAAAATACTATTGCAATAGTATTGATATAGCCTGTTACTATTGCAATACTATTGTGATACTATTGCATGAATTTATTGAATTACACAAAATTAAATTTCACCAAATTACATCTTGAAATCATGTTTTATACTAATACTTTCTCTGGGTAGTTTGAATTCTACCTTTAGTGGGAGTGCTTAATAAATTTCAGAAACTATTTTTTCCAAGTGCAGATGGTTCACAAACAATTAAAGATAACTTTACATAAACTCTAAACTTTTGAAGAAGTCAACTTTTAAATGTGATTGTCGGATTGATTTACAGAAATGAAAAGCAAAATATGCTGACAAATGCAGATGGTTCATAAACACACCTTGTAAACTAGAGGCGCTTGAGCGCCTGTATCGCTCCACAGGCCTGATATTTCTATAATGGCGAAAAGAAGTTTTTAACAATTACCATTCAATCCTGCATTTTAGCTCACTGAAGAAAAAAGGTATGGAAAAAACTTGTGAGAAAAGAAGAAAAAAATGGTAACCAGCATTTTCTTAGTTTCCCACAATAATTTCTATCCTTTTTTATATATGTCTTACTAATTTGAAGATATGTTGTCTGCAACAGGTCCTTTCACAAACCATTTTGGGTGGGGAAACATCAAAATACAGAAAATATGTCTTTCTCAGGGTCGTTAAAAGTTGTGATTGTGTGGTAAAGGGGTAATCTAGAAGAACAGCTAGGAGGGCAAATGAATGAATGTTATAGCAATATAGATCAACTTACATCAATACACCAGATAGAATGAAATATGCTGGCATACAATGAACACCTAATCCCTAATAATCAACTTTCCACAGTCACAGTTAGAATGTCTTCTGTGGCAAACAACACAAAATGGTCTACAAATGCATTTACATAAATCAAATATCCTGCTCCAGGGCACAGATTAATTCTGGTGTACTGAAGTTGCGGGATCAGTTTGACTGGATAACATTAATGCCTTATCACAAATGTAAAGCCCTGTCCCACTTTGTACCAGGTCACCAGGATTTACATCCCTTCTGTCCACTCTGCATTTACTCATTAGTAGGTCAACAAACCTTTACCAAAACTAATAAAAGTGCAGAGGTTCTCTTGTTCTATATCAAAAGGACTATAAAGTACCTACAACATGGGGGTTTTGTTATTAAAATACTTTTTCTTTTTTATCTTGGCATGGTTACTCAGGCTTAGTAATAAGGCAAAACTGAAAAGCTCAAGTTGTGAAAGGTGCTCAAGCTTTTATCTTATTTATGGCCAGTGATATTTTATTACTAGTACCATATCATTGGAGTAAATTGTGATCTTAATACCAAGGAAAATGTGTGGGCTTAAATAGGACAGCCCTGACTAGGTCAAGTCAATCCAATTTTCTTCCTTTTTCTTTGTTAGTTGATAAAACTAACACAACAAATAGTTTTGGAGAAGAACATTTTTTTGAAATATAAGCCTTGTCTATAAAAAAATGTGTTTTTAGGTGTATCATTTTTTTAAAAGGAATTTGGTATACAACCACCACAGAAACAATTTGGCAGACAACCACCATAGGAACTTACCTGCAAAACAACAATGAAATCCAATGAATAGTTTTAGAGAAGAAATTTTTCAAAGATTTTACTTTATACCATAAAAGGAAAATGAGTCTCCCATAAAAGCCATGTTTTTTGACAGATCATTTTTTTTTAAAGGAATTCTGTAAACCTGTATCTAAGAAACATTCCTGCAAAATAATAATGCTATCCAAATAGCGGTTTGGGAGGAGAAGATTTTTAAAGGTTTTTTACTTTGGTTGCCATGGCAACCAGAATTCTTCATGGAACACAATTATTTGAAGGAATTTGAAAGAGGACCACCAAAGGAACATTCCTGTGAAATTTGGTAAAAATCCAGTCAATAGTTTCTGAGGAGAAGTTTTTTAAAGAAAAAGTTTACGGACGGACGCACGGACGAACGGACGCACGACGGACACAACGCCATGACAATACCTCACTGGCCTTCGGCCAGTGGAGCTAAAAAGTAATTATAAAGTAACTCTAGTACAGTAAGCTTTTAAAGAAGTCAACTTTTAAATGTGGTGCAGGGCCTATAATGCTGAAAAACATTTAACTTCATGCATAGATATCTAAGTAGAGCGTCTATTAAATATTCCATATTTTTTATTCAGAAACATTAGACAGAAAGTTTTCGAAAACATGGCAAAAGGAGAAAATGCTGGTAATCAGCATTTTCTTCTTATCCCACATCATTGAAAGTCAGGTGCTTCCTTTTCAGGTGGTCGGAAAAATTGTTGGTATTCCCGCTGTATTTCAAAATAGGTTGACATATCTTGTACCCCACGTTTTTAATCTATTTGTCCATTTTCTTGTAATAAGCCAAAATGCTCCCAGACTTGTGACTTTCTCGATTTGTTTTTATTATTTCGAATGACGTTGCAGTTGCTGATGCAGTCGCCATGTTTTATGTTGCTAAGGAGAACGATCCTGTTTCGCCCGCAGATATTTCACCACATTGGCGAACAATATTTTTCAACAACAACAACAAACAAGAGGGCCATGATGGCCCTGGGTCGCTCACCTTAGTAGAGTGCCTTTAAGGTTTTTCTTTAATTTGACCATGTGACCTAGTTTTTGACCGCAGGTGACCCAATTTCAAACTCATATTTCATGAAGACGAACATTCTGACCAATTTTCAAGTCAACTGAGCAAAAAATGTGGCCTCGAAAGCCCTAAAGATATTTCTTTAATTTGACCTAGTGATCTAGATTATGACCCCAGATGACCCAAATTTGAAATGGTCTTTGACTATATCAAAAGAAACATTTTAACCAATTTTCAAATCAAATGAATTATAAATGTGGCCTCTAGAGTGCCCACTAGCTATTTCTTTAATTTGACCAAGTGACCTAGTTTATGACCCCAGTTGACCGAAATTCAGACTCATGTGAGATTTTACAAAGACAAACATTCTGACCAATTTTCAAGCCAATTAAGCAAAGAATATGGCCTCTAGAGTGCCCACAAGGTATTTCTTTATTTTGACCTAGTGACCTAGTTAATGGTTCCAGGTGACCCAAATCCAAACTCATCTGGTATTTCATCAAGACAAACATTCTGGCCAAATTTCAGGTCATTTGAGCAATAAATGTGGCCTCCAGAGTGCAAACAAGGCATTTCTTTAATTTGACCCAGTGAACTAGTTTATGACCCGAGTTGACCCAAATTAATCTTATGTGAGACTTTATAAAGACAAACTTTCTAACTAATTTTCAAGGCAATTGAGCAAATAATGTGGTCTCGAGAGTGCCAACAAGGTATTTCTTTAATTTGACCTAGTGACCTAGTTTATGACCCAAGATGACCCAATTTTGAACTCAATGAACTTGTTGCGCTTAGACTGGCAAACAAACTTAGAGGAGAATCACTACATACCAAATATCAAAGCTCTACGCCTTCCAGTTTTAAAGAAGAATTTTAAAGTTTTCCCTCTTTGTTCCTATGTTCGAACTTGTGACCCCTGGGGCTGGGCCAGTTTTGACCCAGGGGCATCAAATGAACAAACTTAGTAGAGGTCCACTAGGAAATGCTACATACCAAATATCAAAGCTCTACACCTTCCCTTTTAAGACAAAAAGAAATTTAAAGTTTTCCTTTTTTGTTCCTATCTTCGAACTTGTGACCCCCGGGGCGGGGCCAGTTTTGACCCAGGGGCATCATATGAACAAACTTAGTAGAAGTCCACTAGGAGATGCTACATACCAAATATCAAAGCTCTATGCCTTCCCATTTAAGAGAAAAAAAAAATTTAAGTTTTCCTTCTTTGTTCCTATGTTTGAACTTGTGACCCACGGGGCAGGGCCAATTTTGATTCCAAGGGCATCATATGAACAAACTTAGTAGAGGTCTACTAGGCGATGCTACATACCAAATATCAAAGCTCTATGCCTTCTAGTTTTACAGAAGAAGATTTTTAAAGTTTTCCTTCTTTGTTCCTATGTTGGAAATTGTGACCCCCGGGGGCGGGGCCAGTTTTGACCCCAGGGGCATCATATGAACAAACTTGGTAGAGGTCCACTAGGAGATGCTACATGCCAAATATCAAAGCTCTACGCCTTCCAGTTTCAGATAAGAAGATTTTTAAAGTTTCCCCTCTTTGTTCCTGTGTTCGAACTTGTGACCCCCGGGGCAGGGCCAGTTTTGATCCCAAGGGCATCATATGAACAAACTTGGTAGAGGTCCACTAGGAGATGCTTCATGCCAAATATCAAAGCTCTATGCCTTCTAGTTTTACAGAAGAAGATTTTTAAAGTTTTCCTTCTTTGTTCCTATGTTGGAAATTGTGACCCCGGGGCGGGGCCAGTTTTGACCCCAGGGGCATCATATGAACAAGCTTGGTAGATGCCCACTAGGAGATGCTACATGCCAAATATCAAAGCTCTACGCCTTTAAGTTTCAGAGAAGAAGATTTTTAAAGTTTTCCTTCTTTGTTACTATGCTCAAACTTGTGACCCCCGGGGCGGGGCCAGTTTTGACCCCAGGGGCATCATATGAACAAACTTGGTAGAGGTCCACTAGGCAATGCTACATACCAAATATCAAAGCTCTACGCCTTCCAGTTTCAGAGAAGATGATTTTTAAAGTTTCCCCTCTTTGTTCCTATGTTCGAACTTGTGACCCCCGGGGCAGGGCCAGTTTTGACCCCAAGGGCATCATATGAATAAACTTGGTAGAGGTCCACTAGGAGATGCTTCATGCCAAATATCAAAGCTCTACGCCTTCTAGTTTTACAGAAGAAGATTTTTAAAGTTTTCCTTCTTTGTTCCTATGTTGGAAATTGTGACCCCCGGGACAGGGCCAGTTTTGACCCCAGGGGCATCATATGAACAAACTTGGTAGAGGTCCAATAGGAGATGCTACATGCCAAATATCAAAGCTCTACACCTTCAAGTTTCAGAGAAGAAGATTTTTAAAGTTTTCCTTCTTTGTTACTATGCTCAAACTTGTGACCCCCGGGGCGGGGCCAGTTTTGACCCCAGGGGCATCATATGAACAAACTTGGTAGAGGTCCACTAGGCAATGCTACATACCAAATATCAAAGCTCTGCGCCTTCTAGTTTCAGAGAAGAAGATTTTCAAAGATTTTGCTTTTTTTTCCTTTTTGTTGCCATGGCAACCAGAGTTGTGGGTGGAATTCAATTCTTTGAACAATTTTGGTAGAGCTTCACCCAAGGAACATCCCTGCCAAGTTTCATCAAGATTGGCCCCGTGGTTTAGGAGAAGAAGATGTTTAAAGAAATTGTTGACGGACGACGGACATAGGGCGATCACAATAGCTCACCTTTAGCAAGTTGTGCTAAGGTGAGCTAAAAAAAGATAACAGGTATTATGATTAAAAAGAGACAAAAGAAAGGTTAAATGAGAATCAAGCAACGCAAATTAACGTCTACGAATGATACAACCATTAAATTTGAATGGTGTTAAGTTGTTTCCCACTCAAGTACAAAACCGACCAGGACGAAACATCCGACAAAATGAATACAGGAAGAATTTATCAGACAGTCGGCGACATTCGGAAGCTTTTTGGGGGCTATATGAATTCTTTTGATTTTTCTCTTCTTCTTGCTGGTGAAACTATCGAAAGTATCGATAGTCGAGGTAAATATCGGCGATTGTTATCGATCTTTAACTGAACCATCGATGCAGTTGCATCGACACGGTCGCCATCGGGATCCATCGATAGTCTGATGTATCGTTACACTCCTAGTAGTTCCGAAGCCATTTTTGCTGAAATTTTGGGCAATCTAACAAATCCGATTAAGTTGTGCAAGTGCACTGTTGCTCAGAGCTTCGGAGTTTGGGTAATAATTTACAGAATTGTTTTATTACCTTGTATGGGCTTCAACTTTTTTATTGTCGTTTTTCGAATGAAAACTGCGTGAACTTGCAACATGTAAAAACCCCAGGGTTTTCCTTGACGCATGATTTTGTGCGTTTTGATGCATTTTTAAGGAAAATGACCCGTATTTTTTTCAATAGTGTGTCACTGTGGACGCACAAATTCAATAAAGGTTAGTCACGATTGTCTTTGCTACCGACAAAGTTACATCGCGAGTATATAAGAAAGCTTAAGTACGAGAAGAAAATGGGACGAAACTCTAGACTGTGTATCTATTTTACGAGAATATGGTCAGTCTTTAAACTCGTCTATACAAAACCAGTCAATCTCTAATGAAAACAATATGGCTCAGTCAAAATTAGCGTCATTCCTGCTGTCTGCAAGGAAAAGAGACCTTGAACAACGATTGGGTGATGGTCGCCTGGTTCGAGTAACGAGAAAAATATTTGAAGGCCCCGAGGGTCTAGTGAAAATTGGCAAAAGACCTAGATATATGCTTAATTGTTCGTCGAAAATGGCGGCATAAATGCGACCCGTGTATCAAAACTCAGGAATCGGCCGTTTAATTGGTGAAAATAGTTTGTTGTCGGATGGATACTCCCTACTTCAAAAAAACCCACAAAATAGAGGTTATCAAATCCGGCCAACAACAAGCTATTTGTATCAATTAAACGGTTGATACCTGTGACAAAAACAAAACACAATAACCCTTTTACCACAGAGAGTGGCTGCACAAACCTGTGCAATTCAACTCTAACGTGCGTCCCCAAAACACTGTGGTCACATTGATGCCCTTCAAAGACTGAAATTACGTAAATAAATGACAGCTTGTCTGCAGCTAGAGCATTTTTTTGCCTGTTAAGACCAGGCTTTTGATAAAGCGTACACAAGATACTCTATGAAAAAGATGTTATCTAGACTGTAAGCCCCTCTATACAGAGAATCCCTACTGTTACAATGTATCTTACATCATTCAGTAATTCATAAATAGGTTATATTAAAGCTTTGGGATGAATAAGAAACACAAAAACACACATTGTTTCATACATAGTAGTCTTTAATGTTTAACCTAACAACATTTTTTGTGACCCCCTCAAAGTCCAGAATGACCCCCATTATTTATGACTAAGGGGTCACAATGAACCCCTATTTTTGTTGCTAAGGGAAAACCCTGAAACTCTTTAACAAAATAAGAACAAGCTGTTGTCCGAAACAATTTCTGAAAGCATGTTATGCAGTCTAGATTCGAGCATCCATCTGATATCAATTTATAAACACATGTAGACCAGTCTGAATGATTTGTGTCCCTTGTTGACTACTGAAAACGAAAGCGAAAATGTCTTTTCGTGTCTGCAGATGCTTTCAATTTAGATGGGTCTAAAATTTTATGGTCTGGTCTTAAGTTAATTTTCATGTTTTGTGATCCTTGATTCTTTTATATTGGATGTGATGTTTTCTCGTGTTTGGTGATTTTCAATGAGATTTCTCTGATTTTTCGATAATATTGCAGACTCCGGCATTGGCACATCCCTGGTCATGTCACATTGTATGACTGAGAAAAACCTTTGACGAAATAGCTGGCTCTCCGCTTTAATCAACCGAACATAAATAATCTGAAAAACGGGGAATCATGTAATTACCTAGCAACTGGGAATAAAACAAATATTAATCATAGAAAACTTTTTTTTTCTAATCAAAATTTTTGTCCACATCAAATAAAGGAAGGCCAAAGAAGCATCAATGTCATATGATAATATGTACAAAAGCTGTTCAAGTAGCTCTACAAACAAAAAAATCCAAAACAACATTATGAATTATATGGGCCAATAGAAAAACCAACACAGACTCAACTTCGAAAAGTAACTGGTCAAAACCAACAGTGTCTTTCAAAACTGTTGAATTGGGGATAATAAAGTCAATATCGCCCTGAGTTACAGTAGAGCATGACAACTGTTGAAATAGGAGTGAAATATGGTGCACTTACTATCGCAAGCAGGCAGTACACTGAATGCACCTGTCAATTATTCACCATGGTGAGTCTCCCCCCCCAAAAAAGAATTTTACAAATCTTCTGCATATTGAACTCTTACACCAAACAGAACATGTAACACTTTCCTTTTTCTACATGTTTTGTCTTTCCAGAGACAAATCCCATCATCTGAATTTAAATTTTCATCTGAAAATGTCTTCAAATTGGACATGTGTACAATATTGTCATTTTTGTAAAGAGATACATGTACATCTTGCAGCTATCAAAACTGCTTTGACAAATAAATCTCCCATTATGACAATGAGCGTAAATCCACGCTCAGAATGCAATTCATGTGTTCTGATCATCATCTGTACCTATACAAACCGAGACAGCATCTTACGTTACCCTGAACATGCTGAAAATCAAAGCTGCATCTGAAACATGCATTCCGCCGAAAATCAATGTGACAGTACGAGACTGGTAAAGAATTTAAATATCACAGTGCATACGCGAAAACACACGAATATTTCGACGTGGTTGGGAAACTTACACACTCTTCGTCTTTTTCCCACCATGACAGACAACTACAAGATGCAGACAGATGTGAAGCAGGTTTGTATTCTGTTTTCAAACTGCCTGTTGCTGTTTCCCAAACTTTAATTACACCATCATGGCTAGAATGTACAACGAACTCGCCACCCGGCGATACACACATTGGTAAAGCTGCCATCTTGTCACACGTGGGGCTCACGGCGCATGCTCCAAGGATTACTCTTCCGGAAATTATGATAGGGGAAGTTCGAACCGCCTTGAAATTTATGAATGGAGCAAGTAGATAGAAGATTGATTCTCACACTATACATATACATGTAAATCTAGATCTAGATAAGAATGGCTGTTTCTTATCTTCAGAGATCTATTTTAAGTGATCTTTTGTTTTATCGTTATATGTATATAATTATAGGCGTAACCAACATTTAATTGAAATATTTTTTATTGCACACTTGAGCTTTACGATGACCTTTTCTCGTCGGCATAAAGTCACCATTTATTGCAAAGCATATAGGAATTCTCTAGTCACCAGTGCATCAATTAAATAGATCTATTTAGTTTCAAAAGGCGCACAGATCTAGAAAAAGAATCAGTACTTGTGTATGATATTGTGATACATTCACAACTTTGGTAAATGTTTCTCTCTCTCTCTCTCTCTCTCTTTTACATACGCACGTGCGTAAATAATTGTGCGTAATTGACGCCACGCCCTTGACAATAATCAAACAAAAACTAAGAATAGACATAATTCTGAAAACAGAGTCTTAGAATAGATACGTAGCTCTGGTTACAGCCACAGCATAGGCTACATCGACGTAGATACTTAGATCTACCTGAAAGCAAGAAAAAGGTCCATAGATTAGTAAAAACTTTTCAAAGGACATCGTTTACAACAAAAAATAACTCGTTCGTTTAGACAGAATCAGATCTCGACCTAACAATTTGAATTATATAATTAGCCCGGTAAACGTGGTTCGGCCAAGGCCCTTTCGCTCGGATGCCTACCAAATGTTATTCAACATTCACTTTAAAATAAAGCGAAGATTATTTTCAAATACCGGGAAACGCGGAATCGTAGCATTTTAATTTTTACATAGTCTACATACGCAAACATTTTCGAGCCTTCATATATATATGGGACTGTCCCCTCAACCCATAGTTTCACCGGCCGATATAGCTCAGTAGGTAGAGCGTAGGACTCGTGAACACAATGTCCTACAGATTGTGGGTTCGTATCCCCGGCTGGCCAACTAAAAATTACTAATAGTCTTTCGGATGAGACATTAAACCGAGGTCCCGTGTGACGGTGCTATACGCCGAGCACGTTAAAGAACCAGGCGAAGCTCTCAGTAGTTTCGACCTGTATCCTTGCACTATCCCCCGTAACAACTAACCGTCTTCTGGGGGCGTCGCTCAGATGGGCAACCGGTAGCGACGATAAATAAACGGAAATAACCAACCAACCAACCAACCCATAGTTCTAGTGGAGCCACAGAGCCCTGCTAAAGTTTACAGATCTAGAGGCCGTGCGAACAATGTTCAACCGAAATAGACTGAGATACATCTACGGATGAATCGATCTATCTGTATATATATAATAACTTCTCCAGACTCACGGTAGACCGATCGCACATTATTAAAACGGCAATCATTCTATCATGTAATTTGATTTTTTTTTCCGCCTTCGCATATTCGAAACACCCTTGTTTGCACGGAATATGCCGAAGGAAATCGGCCATGATGACGATCATGAGCGAATACTAGTGTTCCGTGCAAGAGTACTTGTTGATCTCCCTGTCCGATTAACACGAAGATCGATAACATGCTACCAGAATATCAGATTTTGGCGGATCTGTTATTCCTAAGATAGGACATGACCTTTCAAAACTCGTGTTAACAGACGATAAAATTTTAACTCATGGATTTTTCGTCTTCAGATGCTTCCAATAGAAATTGTGGTTTGGAAAAGGCCGCCTACTACAATGTCGTCCATATTAGTCTAAACTGTCATCCTGGAATATCTTTTTTTTTTTTGTCACTGATTGTTTTAGCCTTCTTCACGTCGACAGTAGGCCTACGGTTTATTGAGGGGTCACCTATCTGTCATTATGAAATAAGATTTGAAAGAAAATAGATCTACATTGCACAGAAAAGTTCAACGGGCCGGAATCGAACGCATGACAATCGGCTCACGTGCACGAGTTCCAGGCCTTAACCAATTGGTTCTTCTCGGTCAATACCATTACGGCGAGTGTAGGTAAAAAAGCCCACCAGGTGAAAAGCCAACCACCCCTGTATGAAAAGTGGACAAAAGCCCACCAGTACTACAAAATTAATGTAATCTTATGATTAGAAAAGAATAAAATTTATAATATGTTTTGTTCATGCAATATTGTGAGTATGCATACATGATTTTGAAATACTGACTTTATGAAGCTGTGAGGGAATAAAATTTATGAATTTCATTATTAATTGGCTGGCACTAGACCAAAAGACTCCTGACAGCCAGCTTTTAGAATATTATAGAATGAGGAAGAAAATACAGCATTCATATTCCTAATTTGTCTGCAAGCATCACAGCCCTGAAGAAATTCACTTTCTGCAGGTGGTTCCTCTACCAATCTGTATAACACAGATTAAGTTTTTGACCTCTATCTTGCATTTTTTTTTTTTTTTTTTGGAACAAAAGTTTTACAGAAAGAAATTAGTGGGCTTTTCACCTGGTGGGCTTTTGTCCGTACCCCCATTACGGACGGTCTATCGGACAGTTACGGGAGGTACAACGGGTACCAGTTTAAAGAGGTAGTGCAAGGGACTTTAGTCTGGTACCCCGCCGTACTTCAAAAGTACTCTATAAAGTAGTGGTAGGGGCAGGTAATCCAGACTTAAGGGACTTGTTAACGTCAAATCTTAGGCCACTTGATGGTGTGTGTTCGATCCCCAGAGTCTTTACACCGGGCACGTTAAAGAACCAGGCGCAACTTAGGATGGGTTTCGTCCTGTGTCCTGCACTATACCCCGTAACAAAACACTCTGGGGGCGTCGCCCATATGGGCAACTGGCGGTGAGGATAAGTAACCGAAAAATAAAGTGACCAATTGGCTAGTTTTCAGTAGAATCGAGATTCAAAGTCCCAGTGATACCATTTTCATATTGCAAATCATTCCCAATTACACATGATTAGGGCGGTTTCGGGCCTCACTTTAAACGAGATCCGTATAGTTACAACCTTTGTATTTCAGCCAATCAACTGTGTTGTAACAAAAGGTGGGAAAAATCAAAGATGGAGGACCAAAACAAATCCTGACATGCAGCAGTTTTCGTTACTTTGAATATTATAAATGAAAGTAGCATGCAGTGAATACGATGACTCTGAAAAATTCTCACAAAAAAGAAAACTCCACGATGGACTGGAAAAAGTCGCTTAAGAAATTTGTGGAGAGCAAAAAGAGTAAGCAGCTGCGTGCACGAACTGACATGAAATATACCGAAATATTGAGCGTTCAACATAACATTTGTCGTTGCCGATCAGAGTAGAGTTTTTGGAAATATTGATTTATACAGACTGTGCTATTGACAATTTAGCAATATACATGTCAACACAGAAAAAAGATCTTTGCAACAAGGTTGACAAAAATTTTAAGTCATAAGGGACGTTTAATTGTACATTAACCTATTAATTTGACAAGCAAATAAACCACCGGAAAAAAAAAAAAAAAAAAATGTGGTAATTTCTAGAAAGTATGGTTCATACTGGACTCATACTTTCTACCCCATATGTACTGGTATAATACTCTAATTTCCTCTGGTAGCATTTTCCTTAGGGGCAAAAGTACTGCTACCTTTGATTGAAAGTTTATCTCAGACAGGGAAAAATATTAGGGCTTGCCCACTTGCTCATAACGACTAGAAATTCTGCTGGTCAAGCTGAAAATGCCTGTCAGGGGCCCAGGTGGCAATCCCAATAAATGGGACAAGTTTTCATAGTTAATGAATTTTTTGGACACAATAGTGACCAAAGTCCGGTTTGTGTATAGTGCATTAATCTGTTCAAGTCAGGTCGGACAAACCACCGAAATGCCACCAAAACACCGAAATACCCCTAATTTTTATTTATTTTTTTTTTTTTAACAATTAATGAGTTTAGATAACTGGAGTTGTGGTTTTTGACACAAATTTTAATCATATTGATGAAGGAAGATTAGTTTAAAACCAAATGATGAAATAACAACATTCCAGTAAAGAATATGCTCTGGATAAGCCTACCTATAAATGTCCATCGAACTACCCGCTCAATTTGTCGATTCAGGAATTTAACCTCTACTATTTAACTTCAGTAGCTTTTGTACAAGGTTGGTGTGTCTGATCTTTATCCATAAGTATGATAGAATGTAGAAAAAAAAAATTCATAATGGGCACATGACATTAAAAAAAATCAAATTAGAATAAAAAGAAACGGCCACCATTTTCAATCTGCACTGTTAACACTTTACCTGGTGTAAATTGATAAGACAATTATAATTCCACCGATAAGATTATGAATAATAACCAGATCATTTTAAGAATAACACTGACAAACTTAGTTACACATCTTATGCAATGTTGTAAGATTATATCAGCCGAACACCTTCAATTATGATTGCTTTACTTGAACAGAATAGAACAGAATGTGCCGAGCTACTTCAGAGATCTACATCATGCAATGTCTTATTTGGGTCTTCTGCGTTTGTAAATGAAGTGCATTAGCGCTCTCTTGTGTGTGTGTTTAGGTATCATTCTAAGAAATAATGAAATAAATAATTAATATAAGTGATAATGCAATACTGATAATTCTTCAGTCTAGACTGAAGATGAAGACCGAGTATTTCAGTGTTTAGCTGATTGTTCTTCACGTAAATCTATGATCATGTAAATTTACATCATCATTCTTCTCAATGATGATTGATACTTTGATAAAGCATTGTTTCTGTTGTAAAAAAAAAAAGAAAAGAAAGAAAAATCCTGCGTTCTTATCATTTACCTGAACTCAGTAATTAAAAATAATGGGTATTTCGGTCTTTCATTGGTATTTCAGCATTTCGGTGATTCGTTGGGCCGATTCAAATCTGACCAGATTCACATATTTCTGTGCCTAATATTGTGTCCTTTACAGTATTCCAACAGTATTCCAACCATACCAACTGTCCATATCTCTACTGGATGTTTATGATTTGATTTTAATCGTACTTTTTAGAAACTTTTTAGCAATGCTCATATTTTGTAGAAACTTCTTATCAATGCTCCAATATTTTTAGAAACTTCTTAGCAATGCTCAAATATTCTTAGAATTATTTGAGCACTGAAATTGAGCTAGACAGCCCAGTTCACATGTATAACCTGTCTTGTTAATATGTAAAGATTAATTATTAAGTTTACTGTGCATGTGTTCTAAAATTCAACATTGAGCAGTTTGATTGGCAAATTACTGCTATGATTCCTTTGAATGGAATTATGCTATATACAGCCTTTTTTTAGTGTCCTTTTCTGTGTGAAATTCTATAAAAAGTTGATAATTTATAATAAATAGAGATTATTGTAACTGAAATGACATCTGGAATAATATTATGCAGAGTATATGTCAAGCTTTGTTTCATTTTCCCTACAATTAGTTCAATGGTTATTTACATTTTAGAAAGTCAGAATTGCAAGAAGGAAACAGCTACATTTTGCTATTATTTGGTGTTTTTTTTTCTTTCAAAATTAACTCTTTACCAAACGACAAAATTTTAGACTGAACTAAATTGAAAGTATTTGCAGACGACAAAATAAATGTGACTCAAAAATTGAAATTTATTTTGGGAAGGGTAGAAAACATTGTGGGAAAAGGAGAAAATGCTGGTTACTAGCATTTTCTCCTTTTCCCACAATGTTTTCAAAAGGCCTCTTTCTTAGGGTCGTTATAAGTCGGGACATATAAAGCTGATTGAAGAAATGTCCTTATTAAATATATTTCTAGAAGACTGAAAAGAAGGGTTACTTCAGGGATGTAGGGGAGATACAATCATAAAAATAACATCTGAAGTACGTGTAGCCTATGAATTGGGAGTAATGTGCTGCTTTTAGCGGACGCAGACCAGAGACTCCTCACTTACAGGGCCTGTGCTTTAAACACTACCTTGACCACTTAACATCCCTGCCATGGATTAGCACTGCAATCTGAAGAGTTTTAAAAAATTGCAGTAATGCCCTAATCATGGTATCCCAAGCATACACAGGTACATACAGCGCTGAGTTAGTCATGACAGAGTGATTCTAGAAAGTGAGATCTGCAGCATTTTGGAAAAAACAGTTATCCTTGGGAGCCTGCTTAGTATAACTAATGAGTGTCCTGAAGTCTTTACCAAACAAATAGAAAATAAGACTAGTACAAATTCAAACCAGTGGTAGACCACAAAATAAATGATTTAAAAAAAAAAAAAGAAATATTTTTTTTTTGAAGGGTTGAAAACATTGTAGGATAAGGAGAAAATAGTAGGTTTCCAGCATTTTTTCCTTTTCCCAAAATGTTTTCAAGAGGCTTTTTCTTCAGGGTCGTTAAAAGTCAGGATTATGTGGTAAAGAGTTAACAAAGTTTTTTTGTTGAAGAATTGATACTGACAAAAACATTTCACAAACTAGGTAATCTAAATCTCTTGAATGTTCATTTTTATAGATAAAATTCCTGAGGATCTAGCCAAAGCAGAGGAGCTACAAGAATTTACAGAATTGTACAGTGGTTGGAAGGGTGTGGAGAGTTACAATGTTCAGAGGATTCCTAGACTTTATGACAAAGTAGGAAGTATTATTTAAAAACAATCACTTTACAATACAAAAACAGCATATCCTTCCTTTTCCTCTGTTTTCTATCAGATCTATTCAAAAAACATATTCCATCATTTGAGGTATGCAGTTTTTGTAATGCTCTCACTAAAAGCAAGCCTAAAATTTTGCCATCTGTTAGAAACTTGGTCTTATAACTGTACAATTGATTGTGTATATGCGTTTTTTCTTGTTTTAATTATGGTGTTAAAATGATGTTACAGTATCATTTCTTTCATTGATGCTATAAATAGGATGGATTCTGCAAACTTTTCCCTATATTTTCAAATGGCAAAAGCCTTATTCAAAGTTCTTCAAAGCTGCTTCAGAGGGTTTCCTCCGTTGGAAGCTAAAATTGGAATTCAAAACAGTCCCAGCTTATAAGGAGCAGTTTAGAAACAATGTATTTACTGAAGTATGTGAAAGGGTTAAAATTTTTCTCCCTATCTCATATTTTGTCAATCACACCCCTGTATATATGTACACTGTATCTCAATCAGCTACCATCAGAAGAAGAACCACTTCTATTAAAGTTAAGGGAGGAATCTAGAGCAGTATTTCTGCAGAGACGAAGTCGGGAATTACTTGATAATGATGAACTGCAGGTACGATTTAGATTCTTTAATAACTTTTTAAGTGTTTCTTTTTACAGTAATTTTCATACTATCAAACCTGTCTAAGTGGCCGCATCTGTACAGCAACCAACCTGTAATAGATGGCTAATTGTGTCCAACATGTTAAAAAGAAGAAGAAATCAACCTGTATGATCCCTATACCAAACAGTCCTGAGTTTAAATGACCCTGAAGAAGAGGACATTCCAAAACATTTTAGGGAAAGGAGAAAATGAGTTACCAGCATTTTCCCCTCTCACTGCTATGTTTTCTACCCATTTCAAGACAAATCTCATCATTCAGGTTCTATTTAATTTGTCATCTGAGATTGTTTTATTTGTACAAGTCTAATTTGGCTGTCTAGTTAATATGTAATACGTTAAATCATTTTTCAGCGTCTGTGGTTTTTGTTGGACCAGTTCCATACACCTCCTCTAGTTGGAGAAGATCAGATGATAAACTATGAAGATTTTCTGAAAGTGGCAGCTGAAGCAGGCTCTAAATGCCAGTAAGCTCTATTTCTGTTAACTTATTTAAGCTCATCTGCTCCCATTTATCTTTTTTAAAAACTGAATAAGTTACTTTCAAAAGATAGAAAAAAGAGCAATTGAGACCTTGAAATTTGCATTTAACCTTTTACCAAACACACCTGCATTTTAAACACCCTGGTAAAAAAGGCTTTGAAAACTTTGTAAGAAAAGAAGGGAGAAAATACTCTTAAGTTGCAATTAAAGGCATTTTCTCCTCTTCCTACAATGTTCTCTGCCTTTTCAAAGATTAATTCAAACATTTGAGCAACAGTTAATTTGTTGTCTGCAATACCTTGAAATACGTTGCTTTTACTATTTTACTATTGGCAAGTTCTGAAATTTTGCCATCAGGTGAAGGGTTAACTCTTTATCACACAACAAAATCTTAGACCCTACCGATTTGAAAGCTTGGAAGGACTAAAAATTAAATGTGGCTCAAAATGTAAAATTTGCCTTCAGAAGGATAGAAAACACTGTTGGAAAAGGAGAAAATGCTGGTTAGCAGCATTTTCTCCTTTTCCCACAGTGTTTTCAGAAGCTTTCTTCCTCAGGGTTGTTAAAACTCGGGATTATATTGGTGAAGGGTTAAACCTTACTTAACGTAGATTATATGCAATTTAAAAGAATTTCTCAAATACGTTTGCAGCAAAATTGTTTCAGGAAATGATGATTTAACCGTTCTGTATTTCAGGCAATTTTTCAAACCCAGTGTGTTCACCAAACTGCTACAGACTGATCCATATGGTCGTATTTCTATCATGCAATTTTTTAACTACGTCATGCGTAAAGTATGGCTCCATCAGACTCGAATAGGCCTGTCCTTGTACGATGTAGCTGGTCAGGGCTATTTGAAAGAATCTGTAAGTTTATACTTTTTTTTTCTTTAGTTTAAATAGCAATAATAGTTTTCTCTATAGATAAATTCATTGTCTCCGTAAGAAAAAATAGAAGCAAATGACTTCAGAAACGTCCCCCAAGAATAGCCAACATGAACTGAGGCCTTGCTCCTCAGATCCTGCATTTTTACAAGTTGAAAGAAAGCTTTTGAGAACTTTTTTCAAAGGGAGAAAATAAAAGAGCCATGCGCTGGCAAAATGGAGCTTAATTCATCTCCGTGATGCATCATACCAAGCAAGACATCATATAGTTAGGGATCCTTAACCCTTTCCCAAACAAGCCCTGGTTTTCACGTGTCTGCAGTACAAGTCTTTTGAAAACACTGTGGGAAAAGGAGAAATTGCTCGTAATGAGCAATTTCTCCTTTTCCCACAGTGTTTTCTACTCTTTTGGAGAACTTTCCGCCATTTTCATCAAATTTAAAATTGTCGTCTGCAAGCTCTTTCAGTTTGGAAGGGTCTAAAATTTGTCGTTTGGGAAAGGGTTAAAACTAGTTGTGTTTAACAACCAAATGTATTTATAGGTTAGAATGGTCGTTTGACATACAGAAAATTGACCAATAGCGAAAAGTTTCGGCCCAGGTCAGCCTGCGCGGACTGCGCAGGCTGATTTGGGTCGATACTTTTCGCAAATGCATTAAGCCCCCTTTCACAGAGCATGGCTCAAATGTAACCAGCAATAGTTTTTATGCCCTTGCAAAGGTAAGCCCCTCACTTGGGTCACATTTGTTTTCTGCAAACATTTTAGATATTGACAGATCAAATTTTTTTTGTCGGCTAAGGGATGCAAGTCACTATAATAGGGTAGGTGAAAAACCTTGTTGTGTGTAGTATTGGTCCTCTGTGGGAGCTCTGGTTCAATTTTAGTGTTGATGTGGTGATTTCTATAAACAAGCTGTTTGGTATGGGCCTTCCAGCATGTATACTGTGTGGCTCTTCAGCTTTAACCCTTTACCAACCGATTCGGGTTTTAACGACCCTGATGTAGAGGCCTTTTGAAAACATTGTGGGACAAGTAGAATTTGCTGGTAACCAGCATTTACCAGCTGGTAACCAGCATTTGCTGGTAACCAGCATTTTCTAGTTGTCCCACAGTCTTTTCTACCCTGAGAAAGAACTTCATTTTATTAGCACCACTTTCAGATTTGTTGTCAGCAGATCTTTTCAATCTAGAAGAGTCTAAAATATGTTGTTTGGGAAAGGGTTAAGCCACTTATGTAGAGATAGAAGATGTTAAGAGGGTTTAAAAATACATGTATTTGTATTGTTGAGGCTTTCATATGAATTTTGAGTTGCATCATTGAAGAAATATCTTCTTTTTTTTTTTACTTTACCAAACTTGTTTGCCAATAATGTTGTCAAATGGGTTGGTGTATAAAACTGTAATCATTTTCCAAGCAACAAAATTGTTGACTCTTCCAAATTGAAAGTAACTGCAGCCGACAATTTGGACAGTGATACAAATGAGTTATCATTTTCTGATACGGTAGAAAACATTGTGGGTAAAGAGAAAATGCTGGTTACCAGCATTTTCACTTTTCCCTCAATGTTTTCAAAAGCTTTTTTCCTCAGGGTTGTTAAATTCTAGATTGTGTAGAAAAGGGTTAAAACATGTTGATAATCCATATTTTAGAAGGATGTACTCAGAGTTTTATGCTGATAATCTATATTTTAGAAGGATGTACTCAGTTTTATGCTTCAAATTACATTTAGTTACTGGAGACAAGAAAATGGTCACATTGAATGACTCAGTAGTACATGTATTTATATTGTGTTTAACTCTGTACCAAAAAACAGTATCTCAGAATTGTCCAAACAGAAAGGAATTGAGTGAACTAAGTAAACATGGCTTAAACATTCAAACTTGTTTTGGGAAGGGTAGAAAGCATTTTCTCCTTTTCCTGCATTGTTTTCAAAAGCCTTCTTTCTCTGGCTGTTAAAAGTCTTGATTGTGTGGTAAGGGGTTAATTCAGTGATTGAATTGCAGTACTGCACAGTGTGTCTGTCTAAAGACCAAACCATTTCCACTGTTTTCTGTAATATTGCATTAAATCTTGCAGCAGATTTGACTTCAAACCCTATTGTTGTAACTATTTTTTTTTCATTGTTAAGGCTTTAGAAAGGTATATTTTCATAGCATTGTTATCCCTTTTCTATTTCAGGATTTAGAAAACTACATTTTAGAGCTTATACCCACACTCCCACAGGTAAGCTAGTGTAACACAATCTCAGTAATGCAACTAAAACACTTAGGATAAAGAAATAATCAGTGCAGAGTGATAATCAAATGATTACTCATATGTAACACTGCAATGTAGGTGTGACAAAGATGCAAATAGAATAGCCATACTGTGTGAAAAGGGGGCTTAATGTATCTGCGAAAAGTAATGATCCAGGTCAGCGCATTCAGAAAAGGCAGACTTGTGCCAAAACTTTATGCTATCAGTCAATTTTCTGTGTGTCCATGGACCAATCTACCTCTTGATTAGGTTGGTTGTTAAAAAGAGTGGCTACTATAGATCCTTAAGTATGTCATGTCTTGCTGGGTAAAATGCATCATGGAGATGCAATAAACCAGCTTTTACCAGAAGGCCACACAATATATCTGGTCCTTACTTTTCATACAGCTATAGATGTTTCTTTTTTTTCTTTTACTTTAACCCTTTCCCAAACAAGCCCTGGTTTTCACGTGTCTGCAGTACAAGTCTTTTGAAAACACTGTGGGAAAAGGAGAAATTGCTCATAACAAGCAATTTCTCCTTTTCCCACAGTGTTTTCTACCCGTTTTGAGACCTTTCTGTCATTTTAATCAAATTTAAAATTGTCGTCTGCAGACTCTTTCAATTTGGACCAGTCCAAAATTTGTCGTTTGGGAAAGGGTTAAAGATAATGTAGTAGTAGTCCTGAATGATGATATGAGCAATCAGAAATGCCACCACAGTTTTTGTATGGAATTGTACATAATACATATACAAGTATATTATACATTTTATAATATCTCTATTATTACTGAATATATTTACTTCATCCCCCGACAAGTTGTTAACTATCATAAGGGGGACCCCAAAAAGGAATTACGATCAAAATATTTTTGACATTGTTATGGCCCCTTTCCCACTAGAATATTCTAAAAATCAAGCAAATACAGCGAAGCATTAGCACCCGCATGCAGTGCTCTCGTTTTCTTTTCCCACAACAGTGTCAATAGCCTTTTTCCCCAGGGGTATTAAACAAAGGTTTAAAGGTTAAATGTGAAATAGAAGAAAATTGATGACAGATTTAGAGATAGCAGGTAGCTATTGGTATACAGATATAATGAGAGGGACAGGAAGAAGTGTGGGGTAGAAGGGCTTGAAATACATTGATGCATTGTTATATCGTAACAAAATGAATGTTTTTGAGGATATACTGGAACGAGCTTGAGTTTTTGTCCATCTGTCTGTGGCATCCGCATAATTATAGATTTTTTAACTCTTTAATTAAAGATATTATTTTGAAATTAAACATTTTTGTGCATATTGCACATTAGATTTGAACTTATGTTTTATCACAGTGCTTGACTAGGGTATGAATCCACTTTTTCTGACATTCATTTAGTTTTATAACCAAATTTTTCCTTTACAAATTAGCTATATAGACAGGTAAGTGGTCTAATACAATCTGAAATGGCATGTGAACTTGAACAAGTTTATAGAATTACTCTACCATATTTCAGATTTTTCTCCTGTTTTTCCTATATTAGGCTCCAATGGTACACAAATTTATCATTTTGCATGATGAATAAATGGCCAGGGCCCGTATTCACCAATCATTCTTAAGAACATTCTTAGTCTTATTCTCCAAGATTTTCTACATTTGAAAGTCACACACCTTCTGATTGGCTAAACCAAATGGTAAAGCCAGTCAGAAGTCATGTTACTTTCAAATTTGGAAAATTCTGGAGAATAAAACTAAGAATGTTCTTAGGAATGGTTGGTGAATACAGACCCTGATTGCTTGACCACCAATTCTTAGACAATGATTATGTATTGTCCTGTCATACCTACTGCATTATTATTCTAATATTTGTGAAAGGTCAGGAAATACCACCTGAGCAGCATCTTGTTCATTCAGTAATTGAAGTTAACATTTTCACTGCACGGGAAAGACTCGAGCACTGTTGACCAAGTCTGATTCACAATACATGTATTTTACAAAACATTGACAGTGTGGATCAAGGATCTGTAAGCTCTGTGGACTTCAATTTTAAACTATACTGTAAAAACCCTGCTTGTTCTTATACCATGGTAAGAGCCTGCAAAACTGTTTTAGCCATAGTATATCACAGAATGCATATAGTATCAATTTCTTATCAGAATTCATTTGGGGATCTTCTGTGGACCATTGGCATAGGTTTAAGTAGTCAAAAGACCTTTGGTTAGATCCTCAGTTATGACACTGGGTTTTTCATGAGCATTCCTCGTGAAGTTAAGGCTTGGTGTTAACATATTTTATTTTTAGCCAATGAACTCTTTTCAGAATGCAGTGAACCAGCCCATTGCTTTGAAAAAATGCCATTAAATATCAATCTTTTCCCAATTTTCAACCAACAATTATGTAAACTTTTGTGTAAAATATGGGTTATCAAAATAATTTCTTTTCATGTTAAGTTTCTGAATAATTATTATTCAATAACTGGTTAGTTTTGCTACATGCCATATGACTTTGATAATTAGTATTACAAATGTTGCAGTCACCTGGAACTTTTTAGTCTCAGTCATCTTTTTAAGATTGGTCTTCACCATGATAATATTATAATTATGCCAATACACTAGTGAAAAATGAAGTTGGTTGAGTTGAGAACGATATGAAAACGTTGTAGCCTAGTTTGTATCTATCCTTGAAACATTTAGCAACATTAATCCTATGCCAAACCTGTGTTTGACAGCCTTTTGGAAGAACACTTAGGAGAAAATTCTTTAAAATCATACTTTGCAATTTATTGTATCTTCAAGCAAGATTACTTAATTTTGCAAGTCTAAAGATGTTGCAAGGTAAAAAAACAAAAATACCACTTATTTATTTGCAGTATCTATTTTTTATTGAGCTTTATTTATCTCAACTGAGCACGAAGTGCACAAGATGAGCTTTTGTGATTGTGCTGTGTCTGGCATACGTTGTCCTTCGTCAATTTTTACTTTGTGAACACTCTACAGGCCATATTTTCAGTCTGGTCAGAATGTTTGTCTTGATAATATTTGGGATGAGATGGAAAGTGAGTCATATCAGGTTAAAAACTAGGTCACTGGGTCAAATCTTAGAAAAACCTTGTGTGTACTTCAAAGGTGGCATTTTCAGTCTGATACTCATGAAACTTTGTCAGGATATTTGTCTTGATAATATCTTGGATAAATTTGAGAATGGATCAAATTGGGTCAAAACCTAGGTCACTTGTTCAAATCTTTGAAAAACCTTGTTTACACCGTAGAGCCCACATTTTTGGTCAAATACTCTTCAAAGTTGGTCAGAATCTTATTCTTGATGATAGCTGGGACCAGTTTGAAAATGGGTCATGTTGGGTCAAAAAAGTAGGTCACAGCTTCATCTTTGAAAAAGCTTGTGTACACTCTTAGAGTCCACATTTTCAGTCCAATGCTCATGAAAATTAGTCAAAATGTTTGTCTTGATATTTTCTTTGATGAGTTTGAAAATGGGTCACATTGGGTCATGGAGACGGATTCTAGAGGCCACATTTTTTGTCCAATACTCCTGAATGTTTGTTAGAATGCTTGTCATGTTATCTCAGAAGAAATGGGTCATGGTTGGTCAAAAGGCTCAGGTGAGCAACTTCAAGGCCATCACGGCACTCTTTTTTAAATGTATCTTTATCCTGTATTCATCCCAATTTAAGTTGCTTTTTGGGTGGGTAAAAGTAAGAAAATTAAGGATTTTGCACTGAACACTTTGTACAACATAATGCCTTTAGATTCTTATGAGCCATTTACCAATAGATCTAAATTGTCAGAATGGCTGCTTTGAGTGAAGGTTTTAACAAATATTTGCCTAGAGTTGTAAGTAAGAACCTGGAAAATACCTCTAGCATTCCAGTCTTTGCAAAGAATATTTCTTAGAATATTCATTATCTTTCTTGAAGGTAGTTGTACATTATGTTTCCCTACATGTTCTGCTCTGAGATGGAGGTCTTGCATTGGAATGTGTTTGTTCATCTGTCTGTTGTTCTGTCTGTAAATTTGCATGGTTATCATGCATAGCAGGTATATGAGATATTTCATTGAAAAAACTTGTCTTTCTCAATTTGTACTGCCCAGTTTGAATTCACATGGTACCACCTGCAGGCATTTGTT
Organism: Tridacna gigas; assembly: GCA_945859785.2. Lineage (NCBI taxonomy): Eukaryota > Metazoa > Mollusca > Bivalvia > Cardiida > Cardiidae > Tridacna > Tridacna gigas. The sequence goes on from OX244029.2 coordinate 39,976,296, forward strand.
TATCTCTTGTACCCAACCATATTTAAAAATATTGTGACAGAAGGATGAATGATTCGAAAGGAGCAGCTATCCTGTTGGCACAATGTTTTCACATTCATTTATGTGTGAAAACCTTATCAATTACTTATGGTTGTTATCCAAAAATGTTTTTAAACCTTTGCCAAACAATCTCATATTTTAGCAACGGTGAGGAAGACTGCTTTTGAAAGCATTGTGCAAAAAGGAGAAAAAAGGTGGCAAACAGCATTTTCTCACTTTTCTTCATGTTTTCTACCATTTCAAGAATAATTTCCACCATTTGAGTCACATATAATTTGTCATCTGGAAATTCTTTCGATTTTGACTTGTCTAAAATTATGTCATAATTTTTCCTGTTGCCACACTGAGGCTGAGAGCTCTTTTGGTATCATACAGGGCTGGTAATCCAGAAGTCATTAGATCTAATCCCAGCTTGGCCAAGCTCTTTTCAAGGATGACTGTCATTTCAACAGGGTTCATGCCTCTCTAGTGAGAGATAATCCTTTCCTGCACAATCCTAAGTTGTAACGACCTCTAGAAAGAAAGCTTTTGAAAATATTGTAGGTAAAGGAGAAAATGCTGATAAGCAGCATTTGTCCATTTTCATACAATGTTTTCTACCCTGGAATGCATATCACATTGTTTGAATGAAATCAAATTTGTCGTCTGCAAATGATTTCAGTTTGGACAAGTCTAGAATTTTGTCGTTTGGTAAAGAGTTAAATGGTTCTACAATGTTGAGATGGGAAAGCAGTCAGTAGCTGGGAAAGAGTGATGTGCTACATACTGTTGAAAAGAACTTGAGGAATGTATGGATAGGTTTACTGGCTGCTGTAAAATGGCTGGAATAGTTTTGAAAACTGTTTAAAACGCCAAAGAAACACTCAGAACAAACTTCTGAGTATTCCTGTTGTCATTTTTATGAACAACAACTTGATAAATCTGTTTTTATTATAAATATTTTGTATGCAACCAAGATGTTTTGTTGACAGTGTAGATTAAGATCAGACTCAACACAACTCACACTTTGAGTTTGGATCCATAATGTGCATTTTTAGGGAGTGCTTTTTTTGTACCAAATTACATGAAATTTGGAGTACATGTATTTTGTTCCTCTCGGTAAAGTGAAGATTTTTATTAGCTCCACTGGCCAAAGGCCAGCGGGCTTATGTCATGGCCCGGTGTCCGTCGTGCGTCCGTCCGTCCGTCCGTGCGTTAACTTTTATTTCAAACATCTTCTTCTCTGAAACTACCCATCCGATTTTCACGAAACTTCACAGAAATGATCCTGACATGGTCCTCTTCAGAATTTCTTGAAAGAATTTGATTCCTTCAAAAACTCTGGTTGCCATGGCAACAAAACTGAAAAATATTGGAAATCTTTAAAAATCTTCTTGTCTGAAACCATAAGGCATAGGGCTACCAAATTTGGCATGTAGCTTTATGTAGTAGACCTCTATCAAGTTTCTTCAAATTATAGCCCTGGGGTCAAAATTGGCTCTGCCCCAGGGGTCACAAGTTTTACATAGGCTTATATAGAGAAAACTTTAAAAATCTTCTTGTCTGAAACCATAAGGCATAGGGCTACCAAATTTGGCATGTAGCTTTATGTAGTAGACCTCTATCATGTTTCTTGAAATTATAGCCCTGGGGTCAAAATTGGCTCTTCCCCAGGGGTCACAAGTTTTACATAGGCTTATATAGAGAAAACTTTAAAAATCTTCTTGTCTGAAACCATAAGGCATAGGGCTACCAAATTTGGCATGTAGCTTTATGTAGTAGACCTCTATCATGTTTCATGAAATTATAGCCCTGGGGTCAAAATTGGCTCTTCCCCAGGGGTCACAAGTTTTATACATAGGCTTATATAGAGAAAACTTTAAATATCTTCTTGTCTGAAACCATAAGGCCTAGAGCTACCAAATTTGGCATTTAGCTTGATCTAGTTGGAGTCTACCAAAAGTGTCCAAAGTATAGTCCTGGGGTCAATTTGGCCTCATACTTGGAGGGGGGGTTCACAAGATTTACATAGGCTTACATAGGGAAAACTTTTAAATCTTGGTGTACATAGCCATAAGGCTTAGGCTACCAAATTTTGCATATAATTATAGCATTATTTAGTGGACAGTTACAAAGAGGGCCCAAGTTACAGCTCTAGGATCAAGTTTGGCCCTGCACCAGGGATCACAAGTTTTACATGGGTTTATGGAGTGAAAAGTTCAGAAACCATCTTGTTACCAGCCATAAGGCCAAGAACTCCCACATTTGGCATGTTATTCTTCTAATACAATATTCATCATTTAGTCAGACTGTAGCCATGAGGTCAAAGTTTTATAAGGGCTTATATAGTGAAGACTTTTCTTCATGGTTTATATTTATAAGCCAGTGGAGCGATACAGGGCCATGATGGCCCTCTTGTTTCACTTATTTTGCAGCCTGGGATTTAGATAATAGATACTGAAAACAGATGCAGCAAGCAAATCTGGTTTCTTTTTGTGCTTGCAGCTAAATGGTTTAGAGAAGTCATTTTATTCATTTTATGTGTGCACTGCTGTTCGAAAGTTCTTCTTCTTTCTGGACCCAATGCGTAAAGGGAAGATCAAGATTCAAGACATCCTAGCTTGTAGTTTTCTGGATGATTTGTTAGAAGTAAGTGTGATTGTAATTTCTAAACCCTTGTTCATGAATGTTTTAACTCTTTACCACACACCAAAATTTTAGACTGGTCTAATTTGAAATCATTTACAAATGACATATCAGATTTTACCCCAAAAATAAAATTTATCTTTCATAGTGTAATAAACAATTGTGGGAAAAGGAGAAAATTCTGGTTACTAGCATTTTCGCCTGTTCCCACAATGTTTTCAAAAGCCCTTTGCCATAGTGTTGTTAAAACACAGGATTGTGTGGTAAAGAGTTAAAACCATTTCACTTCCATGGATGAAAATCAGTCACTTTTGTTGAAAGTGTAGATTCATGATCAGACTGCAACGAACTTGCAGTCTGATCTTGAATCTACATAGCCTGCTCCTTCATTCTAAATTTTGACCTAACAATATCCCAAATTAACTGTTTACCAAAGCAGCAAAATTTAGACTTGTCCAAATTGAAAGAATTTGCAGAAAAGTTTACTTAATTTTTTTCAGCATCTTGATCTGCACTGACTGCTGTGACGAAAAATTTGTATTTGCTACGTAAGATTTCAGTAAAAATCAAATTTGAACCTGTTACAGAGAATAACAATACATCTGTTACATAATTTCTTGTTAATTTTAGCTCAGGGATGAAGATTTATCTAAAGAAATGCAGGAATCAAACTGGTTCTCGGCACCTTCTGCCCTCCGAGTGTATGGTCAGTATTTAAACCTGGATAAAGATCATAATGGCATGTTGAGTAAAGATGAGTTAGCCAGGTATAATAGTTTTATTAGACCAGCTGTTTTTTAAGGAAATGTTAAGGCACTGTCGTAGCTCTGGCATCGTCTGTGTCACCATGCAAAAACTTTGACATTTTATAATATCGGTATTATTACTGAAGATATTTACTTCAAGCTTGGACTATTTGTTAACTCTTTACCAAACGACAAAATTTTAGAGGTCCAAATTGAGAGCATTTGCAGACAACCAAAAAAATGTGATTGAAAAATTGAAACTTGTTTTGGGAAGGGTAGAAAACATTGTGGAAAAAGGAGAAAATGCTGGTAACCAGCATTTTCTCCTTTTTCCACAATGTTTTCAAAAGGCTTCTTTCTCAGGGTCGTTTAAAGTCAGGATTGTGTGGTAAAGAGTTGATCAATAAAAGGGGAATGTATATAATATGGGCAGGTAACCATCAAAGTATTTTTGACACAGTTATGCCCTTTTTTGACCTAGAATATCACTGAAATTCAAGTAACCACAGTCGAGCGTTGGCACCCGTATGCAGAGCTCTTGTATTTGTTTTGTGTTCTACAAACAATTTTTGTAGAGTTTTGCTTTGTATACTTTACTGTTAGCTACTTGTTGGTTTAAATTAACAAAAGTACAAATGTATGAATTTAGGTAGGATTGTGGAGAATTATATAAATCCATTTTGGTGAAAATCTATTTTTCTGTCCAAATAAAAAGCTTTTACTAACCAAACAACAAAACTTGGGGGCTTAACACTTGCTATTGTAATGTAAATTTAATTCCCCCTCCTTAGAAAATACACTCTATAATTTGTCTGCCTGTGTTGCTTCTTGTAGCCTCACCATTGTAGCAAGACTCATATAAGTATTTAACGACCCGAACAAAGAAGGCTTTTGAAAACATTGTAGGAAAAGAAGAAAATGCTGGTAACCAGCATTTTCTCCTTTTCCCACAATGTTTTCTGTCCTTGCATTCACAACTTCCATCATTTCAGTTGCATTAAATTTGTCATCTGCTCATGCTTTGAAATTTGGCAAGTCCAAAATCTTTCGTTTGTTAAAGGGTTAAGAGTAACTAGAATTGATAGCATTAGCTGTTAACAATTGAAATATGCCTCAAATGCTGAAATTTTCTCTAGAAGGGTAGAAAACATTGTTGAAAAAGGAGAAAATGCTGGTTTCCTGCATTTTGTCCTACAGTATGCTCATGTCAGTGCCATTTATGCTACAGTATTTATTGACAAGGTGCTTGAACAGGTGGGGAGGGGGGTCTGGGTAGGGCAGAGGTGTATGAGCCATGCTCTGGCAAAAGGGAGCTTAAAGCATCTCCGTGATCCATGACACCAAACAAGTCATCACATAATTATGGATCCATAATGTCCATTTGTTTTAAACAACTGAGTGAATCATGAGGTAGACTGGTTCTTTTACATGCAGAAAACTTACCAAGCAAAATGTTTTTGCCCAGGTCAGCCTGTGTAGAGAGCACAGGCTGACCTGGGTCGATACTTTTTGCAGATTCATTAAGCCCCCGTTTCACTGAGCATGGCTCATATTTGAATTCTATTTTGGAAATGTTTTTTTACAGATATGGCACAGGTACTTTGACTGATGTGTTTTTAGACCGAGTGTTCCAGGAATGTTTAACCTATGAGGGAGAAATGGTAAAGTATACATTTTTTTGTGAACACAGTCAATTACATGAAGTCTAGCCAGGGCAGATTACTAGATAGCGAACAGGCTGGAAACCTAGGGTTCACTTGTTTGAGTTGTCTTATTCTTTCTAAGGACTGATGATAGTCTTTGCAGTAGAGTTCATTCCTTTCTCACAGCTGAACATGGATTCAACAAAATTTTAGACTTGTTCAAATTGATGCAGGCAACATCATAAAGGTGGCTCTAAGGGCAGAATTTGTTTTTGAAATGTAAGAAAAGGTTGAGAGAGAAAATGATATTTACCATCATTTTTCCTCCCATTATCTTTTCAAAGGCTTTATTCTCCAGAGTCGAAAGAACACAGGGTTATTTGGTAAAGGATTGTTTGGTAATGACCCTGAGGAAGATGGCTGTTGAAAACATTGTGGGAAAATAAAAAAAATGCTGTCACCAGCATTTTTTTCCTTTTCCCACTAGATATTCCACCCATAACAAAGGCAGATGAGATCACTATATTTTGAGACACATTTTATTTGTCATCTGAGAATGCTTGCAATTTAGACCAGTTTGAAATTTCGTCATTGTACCCCCCACCTACATAGTAAAGGGGGGTATACTGGTTTCACCATGTCTGTCTGTCCGTCCTTCTGTCTGCCTGTTTGTCAGTCTGTCCATCCGTTCGTCAATCCATCCATGTTTTTGTTTCCATGCTCTAACTCAAAAGCAGTTTGACCTAGGACCCTGGAACTTTATGCAAGTGTTTATCATGATCCAAGGAGGTACCCTATTGTTTTTGGGTCACACGGGTCAAAGGTCAAGGTCATAGGTGCTTTCTCTGATTGTGCTGCTTCACCGACAAGGTGCTGGTGGGGGGTATTTGTCTGCTTTGAGACAGTTCTAGTTTGGTAAAGAGTTAAGCAACAAGCCTGTTGTACAAGACCAATATTTCAGACCCATATGAAAATAAGTTATGAAGAAATTCTTTATGTATTGTACAAACATCTGTTTTATCCAGGTACTTTATAGTCATTCTTTACCCTTGACCAGAAGACAAAATCATAGATTTGTCCAAATTATTCGAGCCATGTGCTGTGAAAAGGGGGCTTAATGCATCTGCACAAAGTATCGGCCCAGGTCAGCCTGCGCAGTCTGCCCAGGCTGACCTGAGTCGAACCTTTTTGCACTTGGTCAGTTTTCTGCACGTCAAAAAGGACCAGTATACGTCTTTGTTCAATTGGTTGTTATACGAAATGGATTTTATGCATCCAAAGTTATATGATGACTAGCTTGGTATCATGCATCACTGAGATGCATTAACCCTTTCCCAAACGACAAATTTTGGACTGGTCCAAATTGAAAGAGTTTGCAGACGACAATTTTAAATTTGATGAAAATGGCAGAAAGTTCTTGAAAATGGTAGAAAACACTGTGGGAAAACACTTTTCCCACAGTGTTTTCAAAGACTTGTACCACAGACATGTGAAAACCATATGGTTTAGCCAATCAGAAGGTGTGTTACTTTCAAATTTGGAAAATTTTGAAGAATAAGACCAAGAATGTTCTTAAGAATGGTTGGTGAATACGGACCCAAGGCTTGTTTGGGAAAGGATTAAACCCCATTTTGCCAGAGCAAGGCTCGTATGCATTTTGCAGGAAACATTATGAATGTGGCGTAAATTATTGAATTGGTATTAGAAGTGATTGAAAACATTGTGGGAAATGTAGAAAATGCTGGTCACCAGCATTTTCTACATTTCCCCACAATGTTTTCAATAGGCTTCTACCTCTAGGTAGTTAAATGTTGTGATTCTTCTTTCTTCGAAAAGGGTTAAACTGTTTGCTTCATAAAAGTGTTATTATATTTGCAGGACTACAAAACCTATTTAGACTTTGTGCTAGCATTGGAGAACCGAAAGGAGCCAGAAGCTCTTCGATATTTGTTCAGAATATTAGATGTTCAACAAAAGGGCCACCTTAATGTATTCTCTCTTAATTACTTCTTTAGGGTAAGTTTAATACACTTAAGAAAAATGTTACAACTTAATTTTTCTGGAGGGGTTGGGAGGCAGTAGAAAATGGTTGTAAACAAAGAGATCTTGCTTGAAAGGAGTGACATTTTAGCATGGCTGTTTTCAAAGATAGTATCCTAATATTGCAGAGTTTTGCCGAGGACATGCCATTGTGGGATCGGCACTAAGAAATTACAGACGGCCCATTAAAATTATGTCAAATGTGCCAACCGGCATGTCAAAAATACACTATGGCAGCCATAGGTAAGAAAAATATGCAGGGCAAATCAACTGGTAGAGAGCAGTTTCCAGTTTATTTGTTTTGTTGTCAGAATAGACAAAGAAGCTTGGAACCATTTTGTTGTTTGTATCAACAATTTTCATTGGATGAGCTTCTTCTATAAGCAGGGATTTCCCTAAGTTTGACCAATAGATATCTTTGTCGCAAGTATGCAGTATGCGTTTTTGAATACATTTTGTATCGGATGGCTGAAAAGAAACCGACAAAAATAACTAAATCCCCCCTTATTTATTTTGGCCAATCTGAGTCAAAAAAGCCCAAAACAGATATCCAGATTGAGCCTACTGATCGGCCAAATACAGACTCAGATCATGCAGTTTCAGAACACCTAGAAACCTCACCAGATAAGCCCAGCCTCCAAGCAAAAATCTTGTGGTATGAAAAAAGCTTTCCAAATAAATGGCTCTTGGATTGACTAACTTAGCTTCATGTATCATTAAGATGGCCCCCACTTTTTAAGCTTGGGTGGGCCAGTGGCCCCTCTTGCTCAAAATCTTGGCAGAACACTGGTATTGCCATTGCACTGTGTCTGTGTCATCTCTCCTATAAACACTGTTGTCATGTGCTTAAATTTTTTACATTTTCTGATATTTCTGTCATTATTGAAGATACTTATATTTAACTCATGCTCTGTGAAGGGGGTGAGGGGTTAATGCATTTGTAAAAAGTATTGACCCAGGTCAGCCTGCCCAGTCCATGCAGGCTGACCTGTGTTGAAACTTTTTTCTTTCAGTGAATTTTCTGTATGTCCAAGGACCATTCTACCTCCAGATTTTGTCAGTTGTTAGACAAAGTGGATTTTATGGATCCACAATTATTTGGTAACTTGTTTGATATAATGCATCACGGAGATGCATTAAACCCCCTTTTCCAGAGCCTGGCTCATTTATTTCAAACTGGGTCTATCAAAAGCGGAATTATACCAGAAAGGCAGATAACCCTTAGTTACACCTCTTTTTCAACTTAAAATTTTCTCTGGAAAAGCAACCATGGCAGAGCCTTGGCGCCAGTATGTGGTGCTCTTGTTCTTTTGCCACAAGAGTTTGTGTCATTTCTGATACAAGTTATGGTAGGTCAGTGTTTAGCACTGTCTTTCTATTAATGAGAAATGTGGACATTTACAGCTCTTGAAACTGTTGTTGGCAAAGGAGTTTTGCTTTTAGCAAGCAGATGCTCCTGTTCACATACTGTTTTCTATAATGTTGTACAATGGTATTTTTCTGTAGACAAAATGTTTGCCATTTGCTTAGTTTTGCAATAGCTTTTGGTAGGTCTGAAAGTAGCAGTGTACAGTAAGTAGTTAAAGACTTTGGCCAGTAGTCACCAACCATCCTAAATTGATTTTTTAGACTATTTGTGGATTTAGATAGTTCTGACTGGATAAAACATCTGGTGTAGCTTCACTGACATTGACTACTTCAGAAATAATCTTGAGAATAAGACTAAAAATGCAACATAGGATGGTTGATGAAACAACCCCTTTTCAAGGTGACACATTATGGATGAGTATTTTGAATAACTTCTTTATGTTGATAATTCGTAGGGAATCATGAAAAAATATGCCACTGAGATACCAGTAAGTATTGGGGCATTGTGATATTTTGAAGCTAACTGACTTTTCTCCAAAATTTTGTCATTGGAGGCTTTATGACTATTCAGCTCTAAACCATTAAACTATTTTTGTATGCATGATGGTTGGTTTTGATAGTGATCTGATTTTCTCAGTAACAATACTGCTTTGTACTCATTGCAATACAAGTATCATTTTTGTACATTCAGTTGACAGGCAAAAACATTATAGGAAAAGGGAACAGTTTTTGTTAGCTCCACTGGCCGAAGGCCAGCGGGCTTATGTCATGGCCCGGTGTCCGTCATGCGTCCGTCCGTCAGTCCGTCCGTGCGTCCGTCCGTGCGTTAACTTTTATTTCAAACATCTTCTCTGAAACTACCCATCCGATTTTCACGAAACTTCACAGAAATGATCCTGCCATGGTCCTCTTCAGAATTTCTTGAAAGAATTTGATTCCTTCAAAAACTCTGGTTGCCATGGCAACAAAACTGAAAAATATTGGAAATCTTTAAAAATCTTCTTGTCTGAAACCATAAGGCATAGGGCTACCAAATTTGGCATGTAGCTTTATGTAGTAGACCTCTATCAAGTTTCTTCAAATTATAGCCCAGGGGTCAAAATTGGCTCTGCCCCAGGGGTCACAAGTTTTACATAGGCTTATATAGAGAAAACTTTAAAAATCTTCCTGTACCTAGCCATTAGGCCTAGAGCTACCAAATTTTGCATGTTGCTATATCTAGTGGGCCTCTACCAAGTGGGCCAAAATTTTAGTCCTGGGATCAAAATTGGCCCTGCCGCAGGGGTCACAAGTTTTACATGGGCTTACATAGTGACAACTTAAGAAATCTTCCTGTTTTGATTTTTTTTTTTTTTTTGAAATTAGCCTTGCATCAGGGGTCTTATGTTTTACAGAGGCTTCATATGGACAAAACTTGAAAATCACCCTATTTATAACCATACAGCATAGACTTGTATTATTTTGGCATGTGGCTTTATTTTGTGGACCTCTACCAGGGTTCAAGTAATTATAGCTCTGGGATCAAAAATGGCTTTGCCTTGCGGGTCTCAACTTTCACATGGGCTTTTACAGAGAAAACTTTGTAAGTCTTCATTTTGAAACCATTTGGCTCAGAATTGAAATGTTTAGTATTTATGGTTTATATTTATAAGCCAGTGGAGCGATACAGGGCCATCATGGCCCTCTTGTTTTTTGTATCTGATCCTTTTTCCAAAATGCTTTTGATGTCATTTAAAAATTGTCATTTTATTATTTTTTTGTCTTTGAATTATTAGTCCTGTTCTTCATACAGGTATTTCTAACAATAGGCAGCATCAGTAATGGGGTAAACACAAAATTAATAGCCTGCAAAAAAAATGACAAAATTAATATTTCTACAAACATGTATCGTAAATCAGTATTTTATCAATTAATATTTCAGTTAAAGTAAGCTGTTGTACCATTTTCAAACCCTGTAGCTAAAATTATATTTTAGTTTCATTTTCATATTAGTAGTTTCACTCCAGTTTCTTTGTGCCTTTGGTAATGAAATACTAAACTGTACTTGTACTAATTCAAGACAGAACAATTTTAGACTTGTCCATTTTGAAAGCATTTGCCGATGACAAGCTAAATGTTACTCCAATGATGGAATTTGGCTTTTAACTCTTTACCAAACGACAAAATTCCAGACTAGTCCAAATTGAAAGCATTTGCAGACGACAAACTAGATGTGACTGAAAAAATTGGAATCTGTTTTGGGAACAGTAGAAAACATTGTGGGAAAAGGAGAAAATGCTGGTTACCAGCATTTTCTCCTTTTCTTACAATGTTTTCAGAAGGCTTCTTTCTCAGGGTCGTTAAAAGTCGGGATGGCATGGTAAAGGGTTAAAAGGTAGATAACATTGTAGAAAAAAAGGACTAATATTGGTAACCAGTATTTATAGCTCTACGATTTACAAAAAAAAGGTCATAGCCCTGTCATTGTCCGCTTCATCATTTTGAACAGTTTTACATTTTCTGATATCTCTGTTATTACTAAAAATTTTTACTCCAAAATTTGTCTAGTTGTTAACTATCAAAAGTGGAACCAATGCTGAAAGGGCAGGTAACCCTAGAAACTGTTTTGACTCAGTTATATCTCCCTTTGATTTCAGTAGTACTTTTGCTTGAAGTCAAAATGCCCTATGTATTTCAGTAAGCTCAAATCAAAGATCATTGACTCATTGCGATGTGGAACAGACTTGCTGCAAAAAACTAAGAAAATGCTATTGTGGAATGTGGACAATCAACATGAAGCATGTTTGACACATTTTTTGGGGTCGTCCATATTGAAAACATTTGTAGAGGACAAACTAGATATGAATCAAACAATTGGATTTGTCTGTGAATGTGCAGAAAGCATTGTGGCAAATGAGAAAAGGTTGGTTACCCGCATTTTCTCCTTTTCCAACTCTGTTTTCAAAAGCCCTCTATCTCAGGACAGTGTTGATAATAGTTTAACCCTTTACCAAACAATCCTGTGTTTTCACGTCCCTGAGGAAGAGGCCTTTTGAAAACATTGTGGGAAAAGGATGAAATGGTGGTAACTAGCATTTTCTCCTTTTCCCACAATGTTTTCTATCCTGTCAAAAAATTTTAAGTTTATTTGTACCACTTTCAATTTTGTTGTCCGCAGATGCTTTCAATTTGGAAGAGGCTTAAAATTTGTCGTTTGGAAAAGGGTTAAAAAGATTAATATGAGTAGAAATAGTAAAGCTTAAGGACATGTTTCAAGCAATTCTTTTTTTGTGTGTTGGTATTTTCAAAAGTATTCTGTCCCAAGACAAAAAATGGTCACATTCAGGATGTGATGGGATCCATTTGTAGTTTCCATAGAAATGCACCGTTTCACAGCCCCAGTATGAGTTCTCTTTGAAACCATTGTGGGAAGTGGATCATCAAATGCTAAATATGCTTTTTGTATTGGAATGTTTTTAAACTGATTAAAATTGTGTTTGACAAGTTACTTTACGAAGATTCTAACCATTAATCTTTTACCACCTGACAGAATTTTAGACTTGTCCAAATTGAAAGCAGTTGCAGAAAACAAATAAAATGTGGTGCAAATGATTTTTTTTGTCTTTGTTTGGTAGGTTTTGATTGATTGATTGTATGGTGTTTAACGCTGTTTTCAACATTATTTTAGTTATAATGTGGCAGCCAGTGCATCTCTCCATGCTTTCCTGGAGTTTCTTTTACCAGTACTATACACAATATTCTTTCCAAGCCACTGACTGATTTCCCACATAACCATCATCGAAACAATGGTCAGCGGTGAGAGAGGAATGAATCCTGTTGCAATGACTATCATCAATCCTCGGAAAGAAATTGGCTGAGCCAGGGATCAAACCAGCGACCTCCTGTTCTCAAGTCCTGTAGGCTACCGACTGAGCTACAGGGGCTCGGCTTGTTTGGTAGGGGGCAAAACATTTTGGAAAAAGGAGAAAATGTTTGTTACCAGCATTTTCACCTTTTTCCACAATGTTTTCATCAGTTTTCTTTCTAAAGGTTTTTAAAACTTAGGATTGTGTGGGAAAGGGTTAATAGAAAGGGGAACCCATACAACAGGGACAGATAACTAACTGTCAAATCATCTTGACACAGATATGCACTGTTTTTGACATTAGAATATTCAGTTAAAATTGAGTATCCACAGCTGAGTGTTGGCACCAGCATGCAGTGCTCTTGTTACTTTTTTATGATTTGACAAAGAAAGTAGATTATAATTTATTATGTGATGTGTAATAATTGACCTTTCTGCTGATTTTAATTGACATGTCATATCAGCCAATCAAAACGCAGTATAGCATATCATATAAACAAAAGGGTCAGACAAATTGCAGCCTTTACTATGGACAGGCATTGTATTTTGTTTTTCTTTTCATTTAAACCAAAGAGGATTGGATTATAGAATAATTACTTCAAAATGGATTAAGGTTGCAGATAAGAGTCATGTGGTAAGATAATTGTTACATAATATACGCTGAAGGAAAAATTAAATTTATCTATTCTAAAAACCTGTATCCACGTAAATGTTGCCAGTAGATTTAACCTGGATTCCGAAAAACCAGTCTCTATACCAAACAACAGAAAAGCATTTTTTTTTTAAATCTTTCGGGAAAGAAAGAACAAAGTTTATTGTTAAACTACCTATTGCAATCTAACCCAGCAAACATCTTTCAAACTCCAAGCATTACTCGTAGACATTCGTAATCGTTGTACGAAACAAGCAACAGGAAGAGCTATATTTTATTGACAGCCACTTGTCATCCTGTTTCATAAATAAGTTGACTGCGAACGTCAGATGTTCTTTGATTCTTGTTTAAATGCTTTAGGGAGCATTCATATTTATGCCCCCCTTCAACGAAGTCGGGGTATATTGCTTTGCACATGTCGGTCGGTCCGTCAGTTGGTTGGTCCGTCGGTCGGTAGGTCGGTAGACCTTACCTTGTCCGGATAATAACTAGACACAGAATTTACCTAGGTTCATCAAATTTGGCACAGACATGTGTCTAGGAGTGTAGATGATCCCTATTGATTTTGAGGTCAATCGGTCAAATGTCAAGGTCACAGTGACCGTCAACATGTTGATATATAGACCAAACCTTGTCTGGATGATAACTAGACACAGAATTTACCTAAGTTCGTCAAATTTGGCACAGACATGTGTCTCGGAGTGTAGATGATCCCTATTGATTTTGTGGTCAATCGGTCAAATGTCAAGGTCACAGTGACTGTCAACATGTTGATATATAGACCAAACCTTGTATGGATGATAACTAGGCACAGAATTTACCTAAGTTCGTCAAATTTGGCACAGACATTTGTCTCGGAGTGTAGATGATCCCTATTGAATTTGAGGTCAATCGGTCAAATGTCAAGGTCACAGTGACCGTCAACATGTTGATATATGGACCAAACCTTGTCCGGATGATAACTAGACACAGAATTGACGTAGGTTCGTCAAATTTGGCACAGACAGTTGTCTCGGAGTGTAGATGATCCCTATCGATTTTGAGATTAATCCATCAAAGGTCAAGGTCACAGTGGCCTTCAACTTAATGATATATAGACCAAACTTTGTCCAGATGATAACTAGACACAGAATTGACATAGGTTTCTTCAAATTCTATACAGATATTCATCTCGGAGTGTAAATGATCCCTATCAATTTTGAGATTAATCCATCAAAGGTCAAGGTCACAGTGACCTTCAACTTAATGATATATAGACCAAACCTTGTCCAGATGATAACTACACACAGAATTGACCTAGGTCCTTCAAATTCTGTACAGATATTCATCTTGGAGTGTAAATGATCCCTATCGATTTTAAGGTTAATCCGTGAAAGGTCAATTATCAGTTTATGAACTGTGCCACTTCCTGTATTAATGTGGCAGTAGGGGGGCATGACTGTTTTACAAACAGACATCTTGTTTATTCTTGTTTCATTAAGATGATTACATGTTACTGTTAATTGCACTTTGGCCTGGTCCGACCGATTGTTTGTTTTCCCCACGATCGTCGCATAACTGTTAAATGCACGTCCATTCAAAATCAGTATAATCCTTACTATCACCTCAAAGAACAAAAAATACCCCCAGTTTAAAAGTTTTTACAACATAACATCCGTTAAAATTACGGCAAACCACCTTCTTAATTGATTACTTACAATAAAACCTATTGATTTTTACTCAAACAGGTGTTAGAGGTGTTAAGTAAAGCTTTACCTGACAACATAACACTTGATTCATCTAATTTGAGAAAAAAAAAATGCTCCGGTCATGAGATTTGTCTTAAAAGGGTTGAAAACATCTAGGGAAAAAGAGAAAAGTTTGCACAAGTCTCCTCCTTCAAGGTCGTTAAAGCACCAGATTGTGTGGTAAAAGGTTAAATTGTAAGTCCTTTTCTTACATGGTTTACTGTCAAGCTGACGTGTGAAGTACTGACAAAATGTCTTAAAAACCTATGCCCCTTTTCCGTATTACTAATTATAGATGTTGCCGACAGCAGTCTACTCATATTTGCGAGACAGAACACGGAATTATGAACATAATTGCGCTGTTTTTATGTCTCGATTTCTTATAAATATGACATTATTCAGAGTATTTTTTCTTGTTACATTGCTGATTTAGTTCGAATTGATAAGAAAGTTGGTGAAAAAACTTTGGGTGCTTCAATTAGAGCGAAACATAAGCTAAAATAAAACGTAAATAAACGCTCTTTCTCTGTGTAGACGGCGCCATTTTCCGGTTTGTTTGTTGGACTTAGCAACCAAAATACCGCGTTAGTAAGGTGGGCGTGCTAAATTTGTGTTTTCAGAAAGGTCAATTATTAGACCACAACTGTACAAATATGAAATTTTATCCTACTACATTTTATTGTATTTGGAAAATATTGTAGAAAAATGCCATAATAGGCAATGGCTCCTTTTTCCCAGAAATATTTTCCTCACTGTTTGAGTACAATTTTTTCCTTTCCATCTAATATTTGTCCTTTGAATATTTTGTTTAACTGTTTTTAATGCAATCCGGAGTTTAAACATCCCCAAAAGAGAAGGCTTCTGAAAACATTATGGCAAAAGGAGAAAATGTTGGTAACCAGCATTTTCTCCTTTTCCCACAATGTTTTCTACCCTATCAAAGAAAGAAATCATCGTTTGAGCTACATTTGTCATCTGCTAGTGATTTTAAGTTGATCCATTCTAAAATTCTGACATTTGGTCAAGAGTTAAGGGCCCTGAAGAGGAAGGCTTTTGAAAACATTTTGAGAAAAGGAGAAAATGCTGGTAACCTTTTCTCACAATGATATCTATTGTTCTAAAAGAGTTTGAAAGACAAATACCATTAGTTGAGCAGCATTTATTTTGTCATCTGCAAATGCTTTCAGTTTGGACAAGTCTATAACTATTTGTCTTTTAAAGTTTTTTGTTTGAAAATTCCTTACCGGTAATAGGTTAGGCATTTTTGTTGCAAATACAACATTGTACAACCTAGCTTTACTCTTTACCAAACCACAAAATTTTGGACAAGTGTCCAAATTGAAAGAATTTGCAATCTACAAATTAAACCTGGTTCACATTATTGGATTTGTTTTTGAAAGATTAGAAAACATTGTTGGAATAGGAGAAAATGCTGGTTACCAGCAATGTCTTATTTTCTAGGGTCGTTAAAAACTCTAGATTGTGTGGTAATGGATTAGATTTTTACTAGATAACAAAAACATGTCAGGAAATGCTCAAATGAAGGCATAAATTTATCTTGCAATGCTAGAAAACATCCTTGGAAAAATGCTGGTTACTTGTATATTTTCTCCTTTTCCCCCACTATGTTTTCTGGAGCTTTTATTAGGGTTGTGAAAGCATTAGGTTTTTGATACAAAGGATATTTGTTTTTTTCTGTGAAAGATCAAAATTTGTTTCATCAAGTGAACATAATCAGTGATTTTTTCACATTTGGCCATTAGTAAAATTATTACCATATAGTGTTCACAATATGAAATAAATACCGATCTTTCACTGAAATTAAAAAAACAGATGTTCTATTTATTTCATGCTTCTAACCCCCTTTTTGTTGGCATTTGCAAAATACAGGGCAGGTCTTGGTATTTCCGTACCAGTGAGTGTATCAATTGGTAAATTCATTGGTTGAAACGGTTAAATTATCAAACCATAGTCCACCATTATTTCCAAATAAACTACCAAAAAGCATGAAATTAAAAAGGTTAAATCATTGATATACATTGACCAGACTCTAATCGGTTTTTCTGTTGTGACTCTTGAAAGTAGTGTTGTTATGCTCTGTAGGATAATTTTGGTTGAGATTGCAACCAGCGGTTGTGTGTGTGTCCACCATTTGGTATTGGGCTATTTCTCTTCAGTCACTGGACTGATTTCAAGGCAAGCTTTTCTGTGAAAAGAGCATGAGCATTATTATCAACTTGTTGTATACTGATGATTTTTAGATCAGCTGTTTTCAAAGAAACATCAAGGTACTGTCATAGCCCTGTCATCCTAAGTTGTGCAAAAACTTTGACATTTTATAATATCTCTATCATTAATGAAGATATTGTTTTCAAACTTGGAACATTTGTTCACTATCAAAAGGGGAACCCATACTACAGGGGCAGGTAATCATCAAAATATTTTTGACAGAGTTGTGCCCCTTTTTGATTTAGAATTTTCAGCGAAAATTTTGGCTTAATATTTCCACTGAAAATCATTCTATCTATAAAAGCAACTTTAGTGTTGGCACCTGCATGCGATGCTCTTGTTCTTTGAGTTTTAGTCCTTTGAAATACAATGATTATTGTTACTTTTTCCATGTAATTCTTAATTAAACAACAAATTCTGGATTTTCCCAAATGAAAAGCATCTGCAGATGACAAAATCTGAAAGTAATACAAATGAACCGAAGTTCTTTGACAGGGTAAAAAGCATTGCGGGAAGAGGGGAAAGTGCTGGTTACCAGCATTTTCTTCCTTTCCCCACAACATTTTCAAAAGCCTTCTTCAGGCCTGTCAAAAGTTGGGATTGTGTGATAATGGGTTAAAATCCCTTACTGTGGAGAGCATCCATTTATTTCACTGATGTTTTTTTTTTTTTGTCTAGAATTATAATGTTAAACGTAGAACAAGAGCACCACATGCGGGGGCCAACTCTTAGCTGCAGGTGCTTGATTTTCAGTGGAAATTGTAAGTCAAAAATGGGCATAACTGTTGCAAAAATATTTTTATTGTTACCTGTCTTTGTTTTATGGGTTCCCCTTTTGATAGTTAAGAACTTTTGTAAGGTTGAATAAAATATCTTTAGTAATAACGGAGATATTATTGACTGTCAAAGTTTTTGCACCAGGACCACGCAGACAAAAACAGGGCTACAACAATAATTTTATGTTTTCTTCGAAAACAGCTGAGTTGACAAGGACAACTGTGGATGAACAATTTTATACGCCTCCCTGCCTCCCTCCCCATTCCCACCCTTACTTTTTTTCCCAATTCAATTATTTCTGCAAGTTTAAATGAAAGTTGATAATTTTTTTTTTGTTTTTTTATCTGCTAATGTTGGGTGTTCACAGTGTTGATATGAAATATTGTTAACTGAGAGGAATGGGTTGATATGAAATATGGCCATTTTGTCAGAAAAATTCAAATTATCAGCATTATTAGAACTGCTTTTTAATGCAGAGTCAGAGCTGTGGCTCTTGACTGAAAAGTTTATTTGCATTATTTTGCTTTTGTAATTAAAAGTTGGTTAGCTTCAAAGTTACAATGTCTGCAATTACCATAGATTCAGTATCTGTAGATTTTTATTTATCTAGGATTTACATCAGAATCTAGATTTTTCATTTTTGAAAAAAATAGTTTTAGAAGCTTATCATTCATCTCAAACTCGGTAATCCTTTTAGCAAACATTCCAAAATTTTGATAACCATGAAGAAAGGGCATTTGAAAACATTGTAAGAAAAGGACGAAATGCTGGTAACCAGCATTTTGTTCTTTTCCTACAGTGTTTTGTACCCTTTCAAAGACAAATTTGAACATTCAAGCTACACCGAATCTGTTGTCTGCAACTGCTTTCAATATGGAGTAGTCTAGAAAATTGTGGTCTGATAATGAGTTAAATACGGTTTCAACTGTGTACCACACAATCCCAAGTTTTAACAACCCTGAGAAAGAGGCCTTTTGAAAAAATAGAGAGAATTGGAGAAAATGCTTGTAACAGGCATTTTCTCCTTTTCCCACCATGTTTTCTTTATTTTCAAGAATAAATCCCATAATTTGAGCCACGTTTAAATTGTCGTCTGCAAAATGCTTTCAATTTGGACGATTTTGAAACTTTATCATGTGGTAAAGAGTTTAAGCCTCATGGATCATCTCAACTTATAGCTGTTTAGCAAACAGTCTCATGTTTTAACAATTGGAGGAAAAAAGCATCTGAAACTATTGCAGGAAAAGAAGAGAATGCTGGTTATCAGAATTTTCTCCTTTTGCATCAAAGTTTTTTGCCCTTTCAAAGACAATGTTCAACATTTGAACCATGTTTAATTTCTTGTCTGCAAAGGCTTTCAAATTAGACAAGTCTAAATTTTTGTTGCATGGGAAAGAGTAGTCAATAACCCTTTACCACACAGTCCCGAGTTTTAACAACCCTGAACAAGAAGGCTCTTGAAAACATTGTGGGGAAAGGAGAAGATGCTTGTAACCAGTATTTTCTCCTTTTTTCCATAATGTTTTCTACCATATCAGAGATACAAATCAGTCATTGAGCTACATTTAAATTGTTATCTGCAGATGCTTTCAATTTGGTCGAGTTCAACTTTTTGTCGTTTGGTAAAGAGTTAACTCCCCTGAAACAAACATGCATCAGACAACTTATGGAAGGTCCTTGTATACCACTAATTGTCAGCACAAGTTTTTATACGCAAATTCATTTGAAAATATTGTTGCAAAAGGAGTTATTGCTTAGTGTGAATTCTCTTTTTGGTACATTTTAAAGCATCTTCTGCAGAGAGAAAAAAGTCATCTCCAATATTTAGTCTGTACCAGTTGTCAAAATTTTAGATTCTTCCAGATTGGAAGCATCTGCAGACTACAAATTAAATTAGACTCAAATGATGGGATTTCTGTTTAAATAGGTAGAAAACATTGTGAGAAATGGAAAAGAAGCTGGTTACTGGCATTTTCTGTATTCCAGCAATATTTTCCAACCACGTCCTTGATCAGAGTCGTTGAAACTTGGGATTGTTTAATGCAGGTAGAGAAACCACATGATACTTAATTCTTTCCCAACAACAAAATTTTGGACTCCACCAAATTGATAACATTAGCAGACGACCAATTAAATATTATTAAAATGATCATTCTGTCTCTGATAGAGTAGAAAATACTGTGGGAAAAGGAGAAAATGCTGGTTAACCACCATACCATTATTTTTTACCCTTTCTCACAATGTTTTCAAAAGACTTTTTCTTTGGGGTCATTAAAACATGTGATTGGTTTGGTGAAGGGTTAATTATATAGGTATTTAGTGAGCCCCAGATGAGTCAAGTTGTAGAATTGTCCTTTGTGTCTTTTTTTTAGAAACTGTGGGTTATCGATGTCAAGTGCCTATTTTAGGTCATTACATCATCAGCTTATGTTTATCATTGCTATCACTGTACTGCACAATTCCAACTTTTAACGACCTTAAAAGAGAAGGCTTTTGAAATCATTTTGGGAAAAGGAGAAAATGCTGGTAACCAGCATTTTCTTCTTTTCCCAAAATGTTTTCTACCCTATCAGAGTCAGAAATCATCATTTTTGCAACATTTTATTTGTCGTCTGCAAAGGCTTTGAATTTTGTCCTGTCCACAAATTTTTCATTTGGTAAAGAGCTATTTTATAGATACATGTTCTTGTAAAAATAAGTCAGTAAAATCTATCTATAATCTGTCATCATGGGCAACATTTAACCCTTTACCATACGACAAAATTTTGGACCGGACCAAATTGGAATCATTTGCAGACGACAAATTAAATGTAGCTTAAATGGTAATTTATGTATTGGATGGGGTAGAAATCATTGTGGAAAAGGAGAAAATGCTGGTTACAAGCATTTTATCCTTTTCCCACAATGTTTTCCAAAGTCTTCTCTTTCAGAGTTGTTAGGACTCGGGATTGTGTGGTAAAGAGTTAACCGATTACCACACAATCCCGACTTTTAACAACCCTTTGGAGGAGACTTTTGAAGACGGGGGGAAAAGGAGAAAATGTTGGTAACCAGCTTGTTTTCCATTTCCCATGTTTTCTACCCTGTCAAAGAACTTCAGTTTATTTGTGTTACTATGGAAATTGTCTTCTGCAATTTTTTTTTTTAATTGAGGAGAGTCCAAAATTTGTTTGGTAAAGAGTTAAACCTCTAACTAAACAATCTGTTCCTTTTTTTTTTTTATAAGCCTGGTCAAAAGGCTTTTAAAAACATTGTGGAAACAGAATAAAAATGCTGGTGTATCCAGCATTCTATCGTTTTTTCCTAGAAGGTTTTTACCATTTGAATGACAAATCTAGTGACACATTTTTTTTTTTGTCTGCAAATGCTGTGAGTTCAGACCAGTCTAATAGTTTGCTATCTAGTGAAGATTTAATGGTGCCTTCTTTTAGTTCCTGGCATAATAGGGTGCTTAACTGTCATTCTTTGGTATAGAGCTTAGTCACTTGAAGTGGAATGGAATTTAACCCTTTACCACACAATCCCAAGTTTTAATGACCCTGAGAAAGAGGCCTTATAAAAACATTATGGGAAAAGGAGAAAATGCTGGAAACCAGCATTTTCTCCTTTTCCCACAATATTTTCCATCCGGTCACAGGCAAATTCCATCATTTGAGTCACATTTAATTTGTCGTCTGCAGTTGCTTTTAATTTCGACAATTCTAAAATTTTGTTGTTTGGTAAAGAGTTAAAGGAATTAGTTTTAACCCTTTGGCAAACACAATAATGTGTTGAACTCTTTCCAAAGTGACAAAATTTTAGACTAGTCCAAATTAAAAGCATTTGCAGAAGACAAAACATAGGCTGCTCAAAGGAAAAAATATGTCCCTAGTAGGTTAGAAAACATTCCTGGAAAAGGAGAAAATGCTGGTAACCAGCATTTTCTCATATTCCCACAATGTTTTCAGAGGATACTTTTCTCAGGGCCGTTAAAACTCGGGCTTGTGCGGTAAATGACCTGAAAGAGGATTGCTTTTGAAAACATTATAGGAAAAGGAGAAAATGCTGGAAGCCATAACTTTTTTCCTCTTGCTTTAATGTTTTCTACACTTTTAAAGACAGATCACGAATTTTGAGCCATGTTTGTTTTTGCCCCTTTTCAGTGCCAAATATACGAGTGGCACTCTGTGAAAAGGAGGGCTTAGTGCATCTGCGAAAAGTATAGACCCGGCCAGCCTGGACCTGGGCCGAAACTTTTCGCTATTGCTCAGTTGTTTGTATGTCCAAGGACCAGTCTACCTCATGATTAAATCCATTGTTTAAAAAAAAAAGTGGCTATTATGGATTCATAATTATGTGATGGCTTGATTGGTATCATGGATCAAGGGGATGCATTAAGCCCTTTTTTGCCAGAGTGAGGCTCATAAACTTGACCTCTTTAGACAGTTGAAAATACAATCTACTGGACTCTCTCAGAGCCAAATACATACACTTTCGACCTCTTTTGACAACTGGAAATACAAATTCACTGAAACTCAGAAAATGAGCCATGCTCTTGCAAAAGGGGGCTTAATGCATCTCTGTGATGCATTATACCAAACAACTCGTCATATACTTATTGACCAATAAAAACCATTGTGCATAACTACCAGCTGTATCATAAGGTTGACTGGTCCTTTGACATACAGAAAATTGACAAATAGTGAAAAGTTCCGTAGTGTAGACTACGAAGACTGACCTGGGTTGATACTTTTCACAGATGTATTAACCTTTTGCCACACAGCAAAATTTTAGATTTGTCCAAATTGAAAGCAATTGTAGACAACAAATTACATGCAGTTCATAAGATTACTGTTGTCTTTGAGGTGGTAGAAAACATTGTCGGAAAAAGGAGAAAAAATGCTGGTTACCAGCATTTTCTCCTTTTCCCACAATATTTTCAGAAGCCTTTGCCTTCAGGGTCGTTAAAACTCGGGATTGTGTGTTAAAGGGTTAAATCCCGTTTTCATAGAGCATGGCTCAAATATTTTTTGTGATAAATTCAAGAAACAAGAAGACAATATAGATCCAAGATCAGACTACACATTCTGTGCAGTTTGATCTTGACCTGTGCTGTCTGTCCGCTAAAGCCCTTGTTTCTACCCATTTCACATTAAGGATTAACCCTTTACAACAAAATCCTGACTTGAAATGACCATTAGGTAGAAGACTTTTGATAATACTGTTGGAAAAGGAAAAGGAGGAAATGCTGGTTACCACCAATTTCTCAGTTTTCCCACAATGTTTTCTAACCTTTCAAATTTAGATTTAAATTTTTGGGTCATGTTTATTGTCATCTGCAAAAAACTTTCATTTTTAATGAGTCTTAAATTCTGTCATTTGGTAAAAGTGTTTTTAGACATCATGGTCATGTGACTGGGTTGGCCAATAAAATTTTGTATATTTGTATCTTGTGATGGTGTTGTTGTCTTCTCATTGTTAGCTGTTTTTATATGATAAGAAAATAGAAAGGATAATTGTTTGTGTCAGTGTTTGATGAAAATTTCTTTTATCGAGTGAAAAGCAACATTTTTAACAAGTCTTAAATTCTGTCATTTGGTAAAAGTGTTTTTAGACATCATGGTCATGTGACTGGGTTGGCCAATAATATCTTGTATATTTGTATCTTGTGATGGTGTTGTTGTCTTCTCATTGTTAGCTGTTTTTATATGATAAGAAAATAGAAAGGATAATTGTTTGTGTCAGTGTTTGATGAAAATTTCTTTTATCGAGTGAAAAGCAACATCAATATTTTCATGAGCACTTTCGTCAAATTATTACCCTTGCTCTTCACAAGTTGAAAAAATTTCAGTCATACTCTGAAACAAACAATTATCCTATTTCTTTTAAGCTATTCACTTTGAATATTGAATAGCTTTCAAAAAAATTAAATTTTCTTTATAATCAACAATTTCGGAAAGGGTAAAAGAAGAAACATTTTTTTTTTTTTTCGAAGGGCGTTAATTAAATTTACATCGGTAAGGAGACAAGCATCGGGAGAAAAAATAGTTCCAGTAAGAGAACATAGTAAAAATTGCTAGTGATTTTATAAGATTATAATTCAATGTTTTGTTTTCAATATACCACTGAAAAGCATAAAAGAAATTGTGTTATTACACGAGCATGTTGAAGATTGCCATCATACATATAGGTTACAAGTGTACTGTGGGCATTAACTCTTTACCACACAATCCTGACTTTTAAAGACCCTATGAAAGAAGCCTTTTGAAAACATTGTGGGAAAAGGAGAAAATGCTGGTAACCAGCATTTTCTCCTTTTCCCACAATGTTTTCTACCCTTCCCAAAACAAGTTTCTTTTTTTCCGTCTCATTTGTTTTGTTGTCTGCAAATGCTTTCAATCTGGACCAGTGTAAAATTTTGTCATTTGGTAAAGAGTTAAAAGACATGTTTTTGGATTGAAGAAGTCAAGATCATACTGCGCAATATATCTAATCTTATCATCAATTAACCCTCTACCACAGGTTTTAATGACCTCATGGAAAAGGATTTTTAAAAGTATTGTGGGAAAAGGAGAAAATGCTGGTAACCAGCATTTTCTCCTTCTCCCACAGTGTTCAAAGACAGATTTCATGATTTGTTTAACATTTAATTTTCATCTACAAATGCTTTCAAATTTTCAAAATAGTAACTATGGAGTATTTTTCTGCAAAATTTATAGTTTTTACATGACTGCAGAAGACTTCTGGAAATGTTGAGGGAAAAGGAGCAAATAGTTGTTGCAAGCAATCATAAATTACTCCTTTTCCCTCAATGTCTTCTCCAAGATTTTTTATAGTGATTTTGTTAACCCGGGGAAATTTACCAGTGCTCCTAATAGCTGTAAAGCCCAAAATTAGATCATTTAGCCAGCTCCTGTCCTTTAAATTAGCTTTGTTGGAGATGAATCTGAATTACTCTGTATTCCTTTCAAATAATAAAATTTTATACTGGTCGAAATTGAAAGCATTTGCGGACGACAAATTACAATGTGACTCAAAGTCATAAGATTTCTGTTACGAAAGTAGAAAACATGGTGGGAAAAGGAGGAAATGCCAGGTACCAGCATTGTCTACATTTCCAACACTGTTTTCAGAAGCATACATTTGGTAAAGGGTTAAATTTCCTTTGATTCATTTCAAAATTCATCATAAATTTTGTGTAGTGAGTTTAGTAAATGCCCATCCATGTAGATTATAGAGTGTAGTTGGACCTAGTGCTTGGAAAAGAAAGATTTTTTCATTACAAAACATTTAAATGTCATAGATTACTTTTTTACCAATTTTTGACCTTCTTAAAACTCTTTACCAAACGACAAAATTTTAGACTTCCAAACTGAAAGCATTTGCAGCCGACAAATTAAAGGTGGTTCAAAAACTGAAGTTTGCCTCTGGAAGGGTAGAAAATGTAGCAGGAAAAGGAGAAAATGCTGGTTACCAGCATTTTCTCCTTTTCCAACAATGTCTTCAAAAGTGTTTTCTTTCAGGGTCGTTAAAACTTGGGATTGTGTGGTAACTGGTTAATCTCTGTCCTGCTGAGTTATTATAATAAATGGAATTTTTCATCATTCTGGATTTTAAGTTTTGGACCTGTCCGGGCTGATAGTATTTGCAGATGACAAATGTGACTTAATGATTGGATTTATGATTGAAAGGCTGGAAAACATGGTGGGAAAAGGAGAAAATGCTGGTCATCAGCTTTATTCTCATGGTTCCACATTTTTTTTAAAGGCCTTCATACTCAGGTCATTCAAACTAGAGACTTGGGTAAGGGATAAATGGGCACAGCTGCTTTCTAAGGATGTTCTCAAAAGGTATCTCTCTGAGTGTTGTAAAAATCCAGTAGTGAATGGTAAAGGATTACTTGAGGCTACACATGGTGCTTTCTTAACCCTTTCCCAAACAAGCCCTGGTTTTCACGTGTCTGCAGTACAAGTCTTTTGAAAACACTGTGGGAAAAGGAGAAATTGCTTGTAACGAGCAATTTCTCCTTTTCCCACAGTGTTTTCTACCTTTTTTTGATAACTTTCTGCCATTTTCATCAAATTTGAAATTGTCGTCTGCAAACCAGTCCAGAATTTGTCGTTTGGGAAAGGGTTAACTGTTTATGCCAATCAGTCCCATTTTTAGCTAGGCAGTTTTTTTTTAAGAAAACGTCGAGGTATTGTCGTAGCCCTGGTATCATCATCTGTGTCATCTGTGTTGTTGTGCAAAACCTTTGACATTTTATTTAACCCTTTCCCAAACGACAAATTTTGGACTGGTCCAAATCGAAAGAGTTTGCAGACAACAATTTTAAATTTGATGAAAATGGCAGAAAGGTCTAAAAAAAGGGTAGAAAACACTGTGGGAAAAGGAGATATTGCTCGTTATGAGTAATTTCTCGTTTTCCCACAGTGTTTTCAAAAGACTTATACTGCAGACACGTGAAAACCAGGGCTTGTTTGGGAAAGGGTTAATATCTCTATTATTACTGAAGATATAATTACATCAAACTTGACCAAGTTTTAATTATCAAGAAAGGAACATACAGAACAAGTGCAGGTAACCATCAAAGTATTTTTGATGGAGTTATTCCCCTGTTTTTACTTTACCCTTTCCCAAACAACAAATTTTGGACTAGTCCAAAATGAAAGAGTTTGCAGACGACAATTTAAAATTTGATGAAAATGGCAGAAAGGTCTCAAAACGGGTAGAAAACACTGTGGAAAAAGGAGAAATTGCTCATTATGAGCAATTTCTCCTTTTCCCACAGTGTTTTAAAGACTTGTACTGCAAACACGTGAAAACCAGGGCTTGTTTGGGAAAGGGTTAAAGTTTTCACTGAAAATCAAGTATCACTCAAGTGTTGGCATCCACATGTGGTGCTCTTGTTAACCACCCAGATTAGATATGTCTTCAAAAACATGGAAAAAGGAGAAAATACTGGTAAACTCATTTTTTTTGTACCCTTTCAAAGCTGTATCCTAGTACTTCAACCATATTTAGTTTTTTGTTTGCAATTGCTTTCAATTTGACAAGTTTAAAATTTTCTTGATTGGTAAAGTGTGAAATAATTGTATGATTGGTAAAATTTCTCATTCTCTCAAATGGAAAGAAATTTTCAGTAGAAATGAAAAGAACAGTTCCTTGCTTTTTACTAAAATGCCACATTTATCGGCAGTTATAAAAGATTTCATATTTTATTTTAACCCTTTACCACACAATCCTGAGTTTGAACAACCCTCAGGAAGAAGCCTTTTGAAAACATTGTGAGGAAAAGGAGAAATGCTGGTAGCAAGCATTTTTTCCTTTTTCCACAGTGTTTTCTACCTTAGCAAAGACAAATTTCATCATTTGAGCCACATTTGAATTGTCTTCCGCCAATATTTTTAATTTGAGCAAGTCTGCTTTTTTCTTGTGTGGTAAAGGGTTAAATCATAATAACTATAAAGTAAGAACCTCTTTCTCTCAGATTTATATTCAACTATAATCCAGACCATCAAACTAAAAATATAACCAATTTTAAAAAAAATAAAACTAATATTTCTTAACCATTTACCAAACAATCCTATGTTTTAATGACCCTGAGGTAGAATGCTTTTGAAAACATTTTGAAAAAAGGAGAAAAAGCTGCCCTTTTTCACATGACGTGTTCTACCCTTTCAGAGACAAATCTTCTCATTTTAGCCACTTTTATTTTGTGGTCTGAAAATCTTTTTCTCTTGTAAAAGTCTGAATTTTTATCATCTAGTGAAGTGTTAACGCATACTTAAAGTACTTCAGAGCCTGTTGAGGGTAGTGTAGATTCAAGATCAGACTTCAAAGAACAATGTATGTGTCTGGACCTACACTGCACAAAAATTTTGTTAGACATGACTGAAGCAGCTTAAAAGATTTAAATTTTGGTCTGTTTTTTTTTTTCCCTGACTGAAAGTGTTCAGTTTACCAACATTCTTTCACGTACTCTTTCAAAATGGATGGGTCTAAAATGGACAAAAAAAGCATCAATTATTATAATACTGTTGATACATTACATGTACTGCTAATATAATGCCAAACTACCTCAAATATGAGGAGAGAAACAGTCTTATATACACCTGTAGCAAGCAACCACCGAAAGAATACTTAAAATGTATATGCCAAAGAGAGGTGCTTGTTTAGTACAGATACATTTAAATAAGAGCCATGCTGTTGCAAAAGGGGGTTTAATGCATGCATTATTACCAAGTAAGTAATCACATAATTATCTCTTTACTACACAATCCCGGGTTTTAACGACTCTGAGGAAGGAGCCTTTTGAAAACATTGTAGGAAAAGGAGAAAATGCTGGTAACCAGCATTTTCTCCTCTTCCCACAATGTTTTCTACCCTTTCCAAAGCAATCTTCAATTTTTGGGTCACATTTATGTTGTCGTCTGCAAATGCTTTGAATTTGGACAAGTCCACATTTATGTTGTGTGGTAAAGAGTTGATGGATCTATAAAATTTATTTTGTCAAACAACTGAATCATGAGGTAGCATTATGTCCTTGGACATGCAGAAAATTTACAAAAAGCAAAAAGTTTAGATCCATGTCAGCCTGTGTAGACTGCACAGGCTGACATAGTTTGATACTGTTTGCAGATGCATTAAGCCCCCTTTTCACAGAACATGGCTCATTGTATTGGTCATCTCCGGTACCTCAATTTATGCTTGCTAATGCAGATTGCTTGCTTAACAGAGGTGGTCACTAAGACAGGTTTTACATGGTCACATCTTTATTTCCAGGCTATTCAAGAGCAGATGAGACTGCATGGTCAGGAGCCGGTGTCATTCCAAGATGTGAAAGACGAGATTTTTGATATGGTTAAACCCGCAGATCCCCTCAAAATTACCCTTGAGGATCTAGTGACAAGGTAAAACTAGAAGATACTATTGCTAAATACAGTGAAATTTTAATTATTTCTTTATTTAGTGAGTAAGATACCATTGCAGAATACTGTGAAATTTTAATTATTTCTTTGTTTAGTGTGTTATCCTGTTTTCAGCATTACATGTACTGGTATTTCAGATTATTTCAGTTATATCGTGGAGATCAGTGCATTAATTTTATTCATGCTTTCCTGGAGTTTTGTAAACCAGTACTTTGCACAACATTCCTTTTAAGCCACTGGCTGCTTTATTTAACCTTGTCAAAGGATGTTTAGCAGTGATAGAGTGATGAATCCTAATCCAATTTCTGTCATCAATCTTCAGAAATGTGTTGTCCAAGCTGGGGAATAGAACCAACGAATCTTGCAAGTCCAGTTCAATAAGTTAAATTTTTTAGTTTGTACAAAATGGGCCACTGACATACATCTAGAGTTATAATCAACATGATTTAGGTTTGATGATAAAATTCACTTTAAAATACAGGAAAAATTGCATGTAGGGAGCATTTTTAACTTGGCTGTTTTTAAAGAAAATGTAGAGGTATTGCCATAGCCCTGTCGTTGTGTGCGTCGTTGGCCTGGTCATCATGCTAAAACTTTGGCATTTTATAATATCTCTGTCATTACGGAAGATACGTTCTTCAAACTTGGACTAGTGTTAACTATTAAAAGGGGAATCCATATAACAGGGGCAGGTGACTGAAAATATTTATGACAAAGCTATGTCTCTTTTACGGCTTAGAAGTTTCACCGAAAATCAGTCTATTTCTAAAGGCAACTGCAGCCAAGCATTGACACCCGCATACAATGCTCTTGTTCCCCTTTGCCACAATGTTTTCAAAAGTGTGCTGTTGTGGGTTTTTTTTTATTTTTATTTTTATTTTTCATCTTTGTATTTTCAGTGGGAAAGGTGACACAGTTTCCAGTATATTGATAGACCTGAATGACTTCTGGACATACGAAAACAGAGAGTATCTAGTCCCAGAGTCCAATGAGGAGGTGGAAATATAATGATCCATGTCTCAAAGTCTGTGTGATATCAAGTGTAAATTTCACTCTACCAGAAATGTGCTTTTTTTTTAATAACATGGGCAAAATGCCAGCTTTTTTAACCCTTTCCCAAACGACAAATTTTAGCCCCTCCCAAATTGAAAGCATCTGCAGACGACAAATTTGAAAGTGGTACATATGAACTTAAGGATTTTTGATAGGGTAGAAAACATTGTGGGAAAAGGAGAAAATGCTGGTTACCAGCCTCTTCCTCAGGGACGTGAAAACATGGGATTGTTTGGTAAAGGGTTAATTTATTGATTTTTTCCCAAACAATTCTTTGTTTTAACAACTCTCAGGGAGAAGGTGTCTGAAAACATTGTGGTACACGGAGAAAATGCTGGCAACCAGCATTTTCTCATGTTCCCACAATGTTTTCTACCCTTCCAAAAACCATATTTTAATTTCGGAATCGCATTTATTTTGTCATCTGGAAATGCTTTCAATTAAGGCAGGTCTAAAATTTTGTTTGGGAAAGTTAATCTGTTGTTAATCATTTACCAAACAATTCTGAATGCTTTTGAAAGCATTGTAGTAAAAGGAGAAAATGCTGGTAAAACTACCATTGTTTCGGCACAGCCGAGTGCATTTGCTATTGACCTCCTTCTTGGTATAATAATATTGAATGAATAGACAGTAACTTGCAATTGGTCAAATATGTACAGGTACACATTTTTTCTGCTGGACCATGCCGGCCCCTTTGCTCTTACATTTATGACACAATATACAAGCCACTAATCGATACCCAAGGGTCTTTTTTACAATTAATTTGACTGAGAATGATCCTGTTCTCGAACGGTACTATTTGGTAATATAATACTTTTTTCTAAGCGTTTCCCAATAACCCAATACTATATGTCAACACTTGTGCAATTTGACCAACCTTGTTAGATTTCGTTATAGCCCGAATGAATGCATGCATTGTGGTTTTCCATACAACACTTAAAGCTTAGTATATTTTCAAATAGCTCTCACACTGGTACAGCTTGATGTGTGACTCCGATGAAATTCAGCAACATGCTCCCAGATTAGTGCTTGGATGTGTGACCAAATCATGGTGATGTGAATCGGTACAATTTTTTTACGTTTTTTCCTTTTGCAACAATGATGGGGATTAACTTGTAATCTCGAAATATGTATCTTATCAAAAATTCCTCTTTCATTAAAACAAAAAATAAAAAACAATGAGAAGAAAAGAGGCAATTGCTGTCACAGTTATTTTTTTTATTATTATTTTTCATATTGAGCCACTAAAAAGAAAGAGTTTAAATATTCATTTTCAGTTACTCTTTTGCCATCTATCGTTTTTAAAGATATTTCTTGTTTAGTCACAGGAGATAGGGGATAAGGGTGTGGGACTCTTAAAATGTAATCATCTATTTTTATTTAAAAAGGTAAATTACTTTGAAGTTTTCACTCAGAACCAAAATATATGCAAAATTGGAAATAAGCTTCTACTGCATTCAAAGAAGGATAGAGTACAGCTGATGACAAACTTAAACTTGAAAGTAGAGAGAGTTTACAAAACGTCATGATACATGAAGATAGTACTTATTTCGTGCAATGTCTCCATTTTTCACAGATTTTTCAAATGTCATCTATATCCGAATTGTCAAAATAAGATAACATTCTGTAATGAGTTAACCCTTTAACACACAGTCCCAAGTTTTTATTACCGTGAAGTGGAAGTCTCTTGAAAACATAGTAGGAAAAGGAGATACCAGCATTTTCTCCTTTTTCCACAATGTTTTCTGCCATTTCGAAGACAAATCTCATCATTTGTGCTTCATTTAATTTGTTGTCTGAAAATGTTAGGGTGTTCTTTTGAAAAAGCTGTTATCTGATTTTGAACACTGTAATTTGGAGGACAAGCATTAGCAGGCATGGAGATGCCTGATACAGGCTAAGTAGCTACCTCTGCTTGATTAAATCCTGTAAAACAACATGTAATCCCAGCCACTTTGGAACTTGGTTTGGCATGTAAAAATTTAGGTGAGCACTATAGGGCCATAATAAGATCTCTCATGAGGAAAACTGAAAGATGAGCATTGTAATTTGCAATGAATTGTTACAGGAGCAAAGCTTTCAACTGGGAGCGAAAGAAGATCGTCTTCATCTGTGTTTTTATATAGAATTACCTTTTTTTTTTTTTTTCCAGCAAAATTGAAAGAATAACTTGTATTTGTTTGCAAATAGATCTACTTTTAAAACAGTAAAATTCTGATTTAACCCTTTACTGCACAATGACGCCTTTTGACGCCCCTGGAAAAGAAGCCTTTTGAAAACATTGTGGGAAAAGGAGAAAATGCTGGTAACCAGCATTTTCTCCTTTTCCCACAATGTTTTCTACCCTATCAAAGCAAATATACACCATTTTAGCCACTTAGAAATTGTCATCTGCAAATGCTTTCAATTTGGACAGGGCTAAGATTTTGTCGTCTGGTAAAGGGTTAAAAAAAGTCTTTTTGCTATGTTTTTTTTTATTTCAAAGGTCTATTTCTAAAAATGATGTTATAATTTTGTACAATATTACTTTTAGTTTTACTTCTGTTTTTACTTCAGTTTTTTATTTCTTTTTGTGTGTCTATTGTTCCTAACATTTTTCATATGTGATTAACAAAAGCGATTGTGTTAAGAGAATATGTTTTATTGCTATGTATTTAATTTTAATTAACTTGTTTCTATTTTTATTTCAACATCTTGTCTTCACAAGATTCTAAATTTTTCAGTCATTCTCACATCTTCCAATATCTGTGAAGATTTATAATTTACCAAAGACGTCCATTCCATGGACTTTGCACTAATTAATGTTAACCCATATACGCCTTTCACAACTATAGTTGCCTGTGGGGGCCAGTGAAGATCAAGATAGACTACACAAAACATGCAGTCTGATCTTCTTTACACTGTCTGCCTTGTCCAACACTACAGGCAAAAACCACCAGGATTTTGTGCTTATTTGGGTCATGTTTCTAAACTGAAACTGTAGTTGGTTTATGCGGTGCTCCAAGGGTTAATACCTCATGTACCTAACATACTTTATAGCAGACTAGTTTTGAAAACATGTTCGGTTATGGAGAAATTGTGCCTAACAAGTATTTTCTCCTTTTGACACAATTTATACATCTTTTTCCAGTTAAACTTAAATTTCTGCTGGTTATCTTTTTTTCCTAGAGATGTTTTTCAAAGGTAACTATTTTGATATTGTGTGAAGATGAACAGTAAAATGATGAATTTATGATCTTAACCCTTTACCATACAATCCTGAGTTTTAATGATCCTGAGATAAAAGGCTTTTGAAAACATTGTGAGAAAAGAAGAAAGGCTGGTAACCAGCATTTTCTCCTTTTCCAACAATGTTTTCTATCTGTCCAAAAACAAATTTTTGAGTCACATGTATTTTGTCGTCAGCAAATGCTTTCATTTGGGCAAGTCTAGAATTTTGTCATTTGGCAAAGACGTTGATTATTAGTCTGTAGATTATGTTGGTATCAAAATTGGCACGTGCTTTTATATTCCCCAAAAGAATTTCAGTGAAGCATAAAACAGCTGTGTTGTCCTCACATCTGTATGTCTGTCCATCCATCTGTCTGTACCCTATTTTTGTTACACATGATGTCATTGGTGAGCATCCACTGGTTTCACCAATATTCTTGTTCTTGAAAGAATGCACTGTCTCCTTTTGCAATTCAGTATTTTTGCTGTCTTACTCACTGCCTATTTACATTTATTTCTATAGTTCTTGTACATCATCTAATTAAAACTGGCATTTAACCTGTAAATAAACATACAATACTTCATTTTATAGTGATGTCTTTTGAATCTTAGCCCAATTCTCTGTAAGCTTCATTGTTAATTCATGACAAAGCAAAACAGACCTGCATGTTTCACTACATACCTGGACAGTCATTTTTGTCAGGCCCGCTTGCTGTGAGTGAGACATAGTCACCACATTTTCAGCTCTGTGTTTGTGTGTGTGCTTGTGCATGTGTGAATGTGCAGATTCTATGGATGAGTTTGTAAATAATCTAGCTCAATTGTTTTTTAGGAGCAGAATTGCCATTTGAACTACATGTATTTGTTCACTTAGACCCAAGGTCAAGGTAACATTTTGAGATCAAATGATAAAATTGTCATAGAGCTCGTCTGAACCATAACTTATACATTTATGGTTGGACCTCAAAATAATCTGGCACAAATGTTCTTCATAAGTAGATGAGCCATGTAACCCTGTACCAGACAACAAAATTTTAGCCTTGTCCAAATTGAAAGCACTTGCAGACGACAATTTCAATGTGGCTCAAATGGTGGAATTTTTCTTCGATAGGGTAGAGAACATTGTGGGAAAAGGAGAAAATGCTGGTTACCCCTTTTCCTGCAATGTTTTCAAAAGGCCTCTTCCCCAGGGTCGTTAAAAGGTGGCATTGTGCGGTAAAGGGTTAAAACATTGGTTCAAATGCCTCCAAATCAAGGTCACACAATATGGCTAAATGAAAAATTGTCATCTGAATGTTTGTTTTGGCTGAGACAAATTTAAAAGCAAAATCAGATTTCACTGATTCTATTTATTGGTCTGATCAAACATAAAGTGAACATAATAAACATCAATATCGAAATCATGCAGTGATTGTTTACCCTTTACCAAACCATCCCATGCTTGTAGGACCATGAGGAAGGCTTTTGAAAACATTGTTGAAAATGGATAAATGTGAGTTAACATGATTTTCTCCTTTGACACAATGTTTTTAACAATTTCATAGAAAATCCCATCATCGAGCAGAATCTACTTTATAGTCTACATGTGCTTTTAACATGGCCATGTTTATTCTTTATTCCTCCTCTGGGAAACAATTCATGGACATAATATACCAGAGCTCCAGATAAATGGAATGATTTCGATTTCAAAACTGAAAATAGTGATCACTATCCACTAAACCCTATGTTATGGGTACTCATAAGAAGTGTCTCAAGACGATTCTAATGAGTTCCCACAACATAGGGTTTGGAAGAGAAACAATGGATTTAGAATACGATCACTCCCACTTATCTGGAGGTCAGGGTCTGATAGATCGTACAATTAAAAGGTTGAGTATCCATTTTTGTGCCAACTCATCTTATTTTTCCTCTAGAAATGTTTTCACTGTGGACAAGTCTTAAAGGTTTTCTGTCTGGAGAAATGATGAGTAACATGAAATAAAATGGCTTTTAACGAGTAATCACATTTTCTTTTGCTGATATGATCGTAAACTGGATATTGACAATCTGCATGAATTATGAGTTTCAATGCAAATACATGTGAAATCATTGTTGCAAAATTGGAAATTGCTCATTACAAGTAATTCATCCTGATGCCACATTGTTTTCCCAAGTAACTTGCTGCAAGACACAAAAATCAGTCAATGAGGAGCAGAGTTAATTGCTATTCGATATATTATTCATTTACCCTATGTATACAGAATTTCTACACAGAGTCTTTCTACAATAAAAGTTTCAATAAGAGCATTTTCTACATAACATCAATTTGAAGACAACCTCTCTGCCTTATCCTCTCTCAAATCAGCCATACATTCAGAAATAAATGAAATTCAAATCTTCAGGTACTTTCAACTCTTTACCCAAAGACAAAAGTGTACACTTGTCTGAACTGAAAGCATCTGTAGACGACAAATTAAAATGTAGCCCAAATTATTGTATTGACTATTGATAAAGGAGAAAACATTGTGGGAAGAGAAGAAATACAGTATTTTCTTCTTTTCCCACAGTATTTTCTAAAGGCTTGTTACATGTCAGGATTATGTTGTAAAAGATTAATTTCATGTTGTGTTGTCCAAAATTGTATTTGGGACAATGGGTTTGAAAAATAAAGGCCCACAACCTGACAAATATAAACAATTTGAGTGTCAAATTGCAGACAAATTTAATTGATAGCCTTCTGAAATCATAAGTATTACGTGTTTGATAATGTGTTACAGTGAAATCTGTCAACGTTCTAGTCACTGACAGAAAATTTTATTGTAAAACGTGAACAAAAATTGGCAACTCTTGACATATCGGACTGTAACACATTATCAGACTGATAAAATATCCACACTTTTAATTGGTATGATTTAAATTTGTCTGCCTTTGGCTCACGTAATGTTTACTTTTGGCAGGTAGTGTGCCTTTAAGTATAAAACGTGAACACTATGTCTGACTGTGACCAGGAATATGATTATTTCTTTAAAATACAAAACTATAACCAAAGACAAACTACTATCACATGAGTTGCTGGTTGATAAGATTCAACTTAAGCCTTTCCCAAACAAGCCCTGGTTTTCACGTTTCTGCAGTACAAGTATTTTGAAAACACTGTGGGAAAAGGAGAAATTGCTCGTAACGAGCAATTTATCCTTTTACCACAGTGTTTTCTACCCTTTTTGAGACCTTTCTGCCATTTTCATCAAATTTAAAATTGTCGTCTGCAAGCTCTTTCAATTTGGACCAGTCCAAAATTTGTCGTTTGGGAAAGGGTTAAGAGACTTGCATATTCTGTGAACTCGACTTCGATAAGGCTCGTCTTTACAGCTGTAGTTTAACGTTTGTTACAATATCCTATCTGATCCTGGCAAAGCCACACAAAACAGGTCTTCACAGAAACTTAAGAGCAGTGTACGAAAGTATAAAATTCTCTCCCTGATCAACAATACCACATTATCACCATCTTTTTTTTTATACTGAATTTAGTACACAACATGGCCTTTCAAAAATATAATTACATGTATCTATGGTCATCCATCCATCCGTCCGTCCGTCCATACATACATACATGAGATCCCGTTGTTTGATATTGCACAGATGATAAATGTCATGATAAAATGCTTGATTAGTTTATACCCATATACATTAGTACGTCATTTCTTTGTATTGTTATAATTACATGTATATGGTACCCTGATATATTTATACCCACGTACACGGGTGCGTTATTTCTTTGTATCGTTCTAATTACATGATACCGTGATACGTTTGTACCCATGTACACAAGTACGTAATTTCTCTATAATGTTATAATTTACATGGTCCCCTTATACATTTTTACCCAGTATACGAGTACGTCATTTCTGTATATTATAAATTCTGCCAGGTAAGAAAGGGTGAATATACAGGCAGGCAACGAAATTAAAGTATACATGTTTCAATCAAACCCGGTGGTACAATATATTACTGTATGTACACAAAGTTATTGGCAGTGTACTCCGAAGGAGGAGTTGTCAGGGCACAAAAAAAAAAATGTCCGTGGTAATGTATATGTATATGAGTCATTTCATAACTTTGTAGACAATGGCCGAACCAGTGAGAGCGCCAAATAGGAAAATCATCACAGTATTCCAGTCTGTCGAAGTAGAACGGCGACCCAGCACGGCAACCTGCGACAAAAAGAAAAAAAAGACATGAGTCATGCTCAGTGCAAAGGGGATTTAGTGCATCTGCAAAAAATGTATCAAACCAGGTCAGCTTGCGCGGACTGCGCAGGCTGACCTAAATCGAACCCTTTTGCTACTAGCGGATTTTCTACACGTCAAAGGACCAGTATACTTCATGATTTAGTTGTTATTAGACAAAATGGATTTTATGGGTCAACAAAGAACTTTGACAGAATTTATACCTACTGTAACACACATTGTCAGACTCAGAAATGATAGCCATTCTTTTAATAGTATGAATTAAGTTTTCCTGTACTTTGAGCCCCGAATAGTTAACTTTAGTAAAGGGCGGGGGGGGGGGGGGGGGTAAAGCACGGGTCTCTTATATCAAAGTATCCGAGTTGCCTTTCCCTTGACGACCGGGATCATTTTTTGAAACGACCCACATCACAGCACGAGTACAGGGTGCGTATTCACCAACCATTTTTCAGAACAATTGTAGTCTTTATATCTGAAATTTTCTAAATTTGAAAGAAACACAGCTTCTAATTGGCTAAATTAAATGGTTTAGTCAATCAGAAGTTGTGTTTCTTTCTAATTTAGAACATTCTGTAGAAATAGACAAATACTTTTTTTTTTTTTAAGAATGGTTGGTGAATACGAACCCTGGTTAATGACTCTGGTTGATTTTTCCACCAAGCAATCACCGAGAGACAACTAATATACATGCAAGTTGTAAGAACATGTTTCTCAATTAAATGTTTAACCATTAAGTCGCCTTACACAACTTCTGACATTGCTTTTGGTCAGTGTAAACCAAGATTTGAATGTAAAAAATGTTCAGTCTTATCCTTGATCTACACTTTCCGTTTTGTAGAGGCCTGCATTCTGGACAAAAGCAGCTCTGAAATTACAACGTTCTTGGTTTTATTTCTTGACTAAGATGTATTTGGGGCTCTATAGTTTTCACCTTTAGACACGGGTCTCGGGTGGAGTATACTGAAGTTACCGCACAACTCCGTATTTCCCGACAAAGCCAACAATTTGGCGGTTTTGTGTTCGACCTCCCAACTCGGTCGAAAATTCTATGGGGAATGGTGAAATACATTGCTTCACCTCTGTCATCGCTGAGCCGAGGCCCGATAGCTCATTCGGTAGCGTGCAGGACTTGAGAACAGAAGGTTGCTGGTTCGATCCTCGGCTGAGCCAATTTCTTTCCGAGGACTGATGATAGTCATTACGACAGGATTTATTCCTCTCTCACCGCTGACCATTGTTTCGATGATGGCCATGTGGGAAAGCAGCGAGGGGTTTGGAAAGAATACTGTGCGTAGTACTGGGAGAGAAAATTCCAGGAAAGCATGGATAGGTGCTATGGCCGCCGCGATATAACTGAAATAATGTTGAAAACGGCGTTAAACACCATACAATCAATCAATCAATCAATCAATTTGTCATCATGGCTTCGACCTTGGTTGTCTTACAAAGTAGTCATTTGCTTGGAAAGTGTGTCGTGCGAAGTACTGGTATAGAATCGCAAGGAAAGTATGGACAGGTGCACCGGCCGCCAAGATATAGTTCTAAGTGAAACATTGGTGAACACGGCACAAACATCAAGCAACCAACCCATTCATTTACCAACCAACCAACTAGCCAACCAACCAACCAATCAAACAAACAAACGATAGTTACCCATCCTCCTGCTGATATGATCCAAGGAACCAGTTTTTCTTTTACATAGTCAATTGTCCATCCAATGAACTGTAGGAAAGCTGATATGCCTCTTGTCTTAGCCAGCTTAAAAAAAAAAAAGAGCAAATTTAAATCTTAGATTGCTAAGCGCGACTCACTAGGCTTTTGCGGACAGTGTAGATCAAGATCAGACTGCACAGATCGTGCAGTCTGATCTTGAATCTACACTGTCCAATAACAAGATATTTTTCCCGTCCAAAATTTCCTTTGAAATAGTATACCTAATAACAAGGGTTTTACTATTGGCTTGAAAGTTTCATTTCACTTATTAAGCTGTTTTGGGCTTAAACCCATCAGAGGGGGACGAGGACAGATAAAAGGAATACTTTGGGTTCCCAAAAGTAATGTTTATTACCTTGTTTCTTCACGAAGGCCTATATTGTGGGTACTGACTAGAATTGTCTTGGTGAGAGAATTCTAGTGAGTACCCATAAAATCGGTTTTCCTGCAGAGTTAAGAGATAATATCTTTGCGATTTAATGCCCCCCCCCCCCCTTATCTGCACCCCTCAGTTAGTTTTTTGAACTCGTAGCGTGGAAAAATAATAAAATTGAAATGTTCAACAATCGGTGTAAACGGTGTTTTGTTTCGAAAGATCACTTCCACGATGACTAAGGATCACCTCGGTTCAATCACTAACACCCGTATAGTAATTCTCACAGTTGTAATATTTTGGCAATTGCTATAGAGACGGCTTATGGCGTAAACTTTTCAAAGTCATCCGCTCCATGTATAATGATGTTAAGCTATGTGTGAAACACCTGAATAACGTATCAGACCGCTTCCAGTGTAATGTCTGATTATTGCAGGGTGAGATCAGCTCGCCAATCTTGTTCTCTCTTTTCATAAACGATATACAGATGTTTCTCCTCCGTAACAGAAACCCTTGCTACACAATTCAACAGTTGACTATTTTTCTTCTATTATTCGCAGATGACTCTGTACTTATATCTGAAACAGCTGGTGGATAACAAAAGTTGATAGATAGTTTTGAACTATTTTGTAGAAGTGAAAATTGACTGTAAATACAGAGAAAACAAAAATCATGATTTTCAGAAAATGTGGCAGGCGCACGGCGAATTCAAAATTCCTGTACTCGGGCATCGAACTAGAAATAGTTAAGTGTTTCAATTATCTGGGGTTGTTTTTACAAGCGGTGGATCGTTTAACAATGCAGCTACTACCCTTTCGGGAAAGGCACTTAACTCTATACCAAACGACAAAATTTTAGACTGGTCCAAATTGAAAGCATTCGCAGACGACAATTTAAATGTGAATTGAAAATTGAAAATTGTTTTTGGAAGGTTAAAAAAACATTGTGGGAAAAGGAGAAAATATTGGTTACCAGCATTTTCTCCATTTCCCACAATGTTTTCAAGAGGCCTTTTCTTCAAGGTCGTTAACGTTAAAAGTCGGGATTGTGTGGTAAAGAATTAAGGCAATGTACAGACTATTGTCAATCACACGCGGT
Source organism: Tridacna gigas (assembly GCA_945859785.2). Taxonomy (NCBI): domain Eukaryota; kingdom Metazoa; phylum Mollusca; class Bivalvia; order Cardiida; family Cardiidae; genus Tridacna; species Tridacna gigas. Next base: position 40,016,569 of record OX244029.2, read on the forward strand.
AGAGATACCCCTATAAAGATAATGTTATAGATATTCAGACTATGGTTTGAGGTAATCTGACAAAACTGCCTTTTTATCTTTATCTGCACTGACACTAACAATATTTAATGGACAGAACACTTAAAGTAAGTCCTGAACTCTTAACCGAAGTACGAAATTTTAGACAAGTCCAAATTAAAAGCATTTGAAGACGACAAAATAGATGGTAACTCAAAAATTGAAATTTATTTTCTCCTTCTCCCAAAATGTTTTCAATGGCTTTTTTTGTTTGGGTCGCTAAAACTCGGGATGGTGTGGTAAAGGGTTAATGAATACGATATGCTATAGGACAATAGCTTTATATTATGTCATAATGTGACACATACTGTGATCTTAAAATAGGAAAAAAAAAATACACAAAATTACATTGTACGTTAGATCTAGATCTATTTATATCTCTACATGATCGACCTAAAAATCTAACCAGCCGTCGGCGGCTGAAAATATAATCCACAAGAACCAAGAGAGATTTATATCTTATAGGCTTGACTGAACAAGTGAATAACTTAGATCCAAGATTTGACTACACGTTCTGTGCGATCTGATCTTGATCCATGCTGTCCCTTAAAAGCCCATTTTTTTTTTTACCTTTGGCGCTGAAAGGGTAAAATCTAGCAGCTATCCGATAGTAGGTAGATTGTAAATTTTCAGATATATTTAGAGCTTATGTTAGATCGATAATGAACTCTTAAATTTTTTACGGTTTTAAAATCAATGCTTTACTACGGAACCCCTAAAGTGACATGCTCGACTTTTTTTTTGTATGCAAATTTCTCATTTTATTTCGTTTTTACGAAATAAGATTTCGTATTTAAGAAATAGTATTTCGTATTTACGAAATAGTATTTCGTTTTTACGAAATAATTATTTCGTAATTACGAAATAATTAATTCGTTAAAACGAAATAATCTGATAATTTGAAATACAGGCATCCTCGTTCGGCTCGGGGTCGAGGCACTTGGATTGTCTTGCGATAGGGCTGCATAGGGCAGTACGTAGGGCTGATTGACAGCCTCTCACATCATAGGTTATAGATTTGACTACCGAGTTGAGCTTTTTTATTCTTGAATTGCCTACACCATGTTCGATTTTGGGTTCTGTTTCAAAGAAGCTATCATCTAGAGTCATTGATCTAATTTGTGCTTTTCCAGAATCGATGTCAAATAAATAAGCTTAATATCGGTACATTAGACAAAAGGGGACAAGCATAAGTAATATGACTGATAGACTGATTGAGAGTATGGTAAACTCAAATCTATTCATTCATTCATTTAGTCAGTCAGTCCCGCGTCTGTCCGTCTGTCTGTTATTTCTTCTGTTAAGGAATTGTGTACGCACAATTGTCTCTGATAATAAAAAGGTAGTTACAATATTCAATTTGTTTCAAACACGGTCGAGTCGAAAACTCGAGGTTGAGGGTCCGATTCCCAGCTGAGTCATTCATCAGATTTAAGAATTAGAATTTATGACTCTCTTTCTTATCACTCGGGTGCAGGAATCACTACAGGCTCATAATTGTGATGGTGAGGGACTTGTAGAGTACCGAACTGGTTGACAGATTGATTTATACCGGGCTAAATAATTATCAATCCTAATGACGAATAGCACTTATTCATGTATTCTTAGGTTTCACCAGTAGCCGGATGCGGCTCTGATGTGCCTTGCCAAATAAGTGAAACTCAAACAGCCCCGCCAGTGGGCTTCTAACCCGGAACCTTAACCTCCGTATATAAGAGGATTCGTAACGTTCAGGCATCCACAAATGCGTCTTACAAGATGGACAAATCAGCGTCGATGTATTTTCGAGTAGATATGCAGCTTTCATTCCTTTTGTATAAAAATACAGATCTTTAATATAGTGCAGATCAAAGCATTGCTCTCTCGAGAGCTTTAACCGCTTCTTTAGCCGAGTGGTTAGGCTGTCCTACTTGAAATGCGAGGTAGCGGGGTCGATCCCTTGCAAATCCATTTCTCAGACTAATGAAATGGTAATAATAGCGCGTTCCTTATTCCTTTCCTTCTTTGCACTTGGAAATACGGGATAATATTACGACTGTCCCTTAAGTATCATGGCAAGAGATTTGTAGAGTGATGATTAAGAGAGAGAGAGAGAGAGAGAGAGAGAGAGAGAGAGGCAGGCAGTCAGGCAGACAGGCAGGTAGACAGACAGAAAGACAGACAGAGAGTTAAGGTAATATCACGGTGGTTAGTGATGCAACCATGTGTTTCCTGGCTTTCTCACACAAGTACTGACAGAACTTTCTTTTCAAAGCTAAGAGAGGGAGACCAGGTTCTTTAGAAACCGCCGCGGAGGTGGAGAACAGCGAGGGGTAACGTTAGTGTTTTCGTGCTAATACAAAGAAATTCAAATATGGTAGTAATGGAATTCCTTCCTTGGTACTCAGGGTTTCCAGGAGAGCACAACGACTGCCTTACCAGTGTTAGGATTATGGGACTTTTCAAGTGCTAGCTGGTGATGATAGCCCCAGGATTTTTTTTTTTTTGTGAACTATTGTCGTGAAAATACTGAAATAAAAGATTGGTGCGACGTTAAACACGAAGCAATCAAACATAATTGAGCCGTGCTCTATGAAAAGTGGGCTTAATGCATCTGCGTGATCCATGGTACCAAGCAAGACATCACCTTATATTATGCATCGGCGGACCAGCGGGGGGGGGGGGGGGGGGGGGTCCTGCCCCCACTTCCTCTAGAATTTTCAAAGTAACCGCTGCCTGCCTGAAATTTTGACCAAGTATGAAAGTTTCATACAAATTCTACATCTATGCCAAGCATAAGTCAAATCCACAAAGAACTTCTAACAAGTTGAAATGCGTTAAAGAATAATGTTTAAAGTTGTACGCAGTGACAAATTTGAAATTGAGCCATGCTCTGACAAAAGGAGGCTAAATGTATCTCCGTGATCCATGACACCAAGTAAGCCATCACATACTGATGGATCCATAGTAGATCTATCCACTTTTTGTAACAGTCGACTTTATCATATGGTAGTTCTAGTCCTTTGACATACAGAAAATTTACTGATAGCGAAAAGTTTGGCCCAGGTCAGCCTGCGCGGATTGCCTGGGTCGATGCTTTTCGCAAATGCGTTAAGCCCCTTTTTCACAGAGCATGTCTCATATATAATGATCGATTCTGGACCCCCCCCTTCGAAAAAATCCTGGATCTGCCCTTGTTATGGATCCATAAAATCCATTTTGTCTTATGAGCGATCGAATGATGAGTTCGAATAGCCCTTTGACATGCAGAAAATTTGAAGATATCGAAAAGTTTCGGCCCATGTCAGCCTGCGCAGAATGCGCTGGCTGACATGGGTCGATTCTTTTCTCAAATGCATTAAGCACCCTTTTCACAGAGCACGGTTCATTATGATTTCGCCTAGATATAGATAGAATAATGATGACAGCAGCATTAACACCAGTCAATAATAGAATTCAAGGCTTCGTGGCCTTTTGAATGGTAAAATTATTTCGTAATTACGAAATAATCATTTCATAAAAACGAAATAATTATTTCGTAAAAACGAAATAATTATTTCGTTTAAACGAAATAATTATTTCGTTATTACGAAATAATTTTACCAGTTTGTACATTCAATAAGGCCACGTAGCCTTGAATTCCATTATTGACTGGTGTTAACGCCGCTGTCATCATTATTCTATCCATATCTAGGCGAAAACATAATGAACCGTGCTCATTGAAAAGGGTGCTTAATGCATTTAAGAAAAAAAATCGACCCATATCAGCCGGCGCAGTCCGTGCAGGCTGACATGGGCTGATACTTTTCCATATGTTCCCACTGTCTGCATGTAAAAGGGCTATTCGAACTCATTATTCGGTCGCTGATAAGACAAAACTGATTTTATGGATCCATAACAAGGGGGAATCCAGGATTTTTTTCGAGAGGGGGGTCCAGAATAGATCATTATATATGAGACATGCTCTGTGAAAAAGGGGCTTAATGCATTTGCGAAAAGTATCGACCCAGGCCAGCCTGCACTAATTGCGCAGGCTGACCTGGCCGAAACTGTTCGCTATCAGTAAATTTTCTGTATGTCAAAGGACTACAACTACCATATGATTCAGTCGGCTGTTACGAAAAGTGGATCCATCAGTATGTGATGGCTTGCTCGGTGTCATGGATCACGGAGATTCAATTAGCATCCTTTTGTCAGAGCATGGCTCAATTTCAAATTTGCTACTACGTACAACTTCAAACATTATTCTTTAACGCATTTCAGCTAGTTAGAAGGCACATCAGAGCCGCATCCGGCTACTGGTGAAACCTAAGAATACATGAATAAGTGCTATTCGTCATTAGGATTGATAATTATTTAGCCCGGTATCAATCAATCAACCAGTTCCGTATTCTACAAGTCCCCCACCATCACAATTATGAACCTGTTGTGATTTCTGCACCCCAGTGATAAGAAAGAGAGCCATAAATTCTAATTCTTAAATCTGAAAAATGACTCAGCTGGGAATCGGACCTTCAACCTCCAGTTTTCGACTGGACCGTGTTTAAAACAAACTGAATATTGTAACTACCTTTTAATTATCATTGTGCTTACACAATTCATAAGCAGAAGAAATAACAGACAGACGGATAGGCGAGGGACTGACTGACTGACGCTCTGACTGACTGACTGAATGAATAGATTTAAATTTACCATACTCTCAATGACGAGTCTATCAGTCATATTACTTATGCTTGTCCCCTTTTGTCCAATGTACCGATATCAAGCTTATTTATTTGACATCGATTCTGGAAAAGCACAACCTAGGTCAATGACTCTAGATGATAGCTTCCTTGAAACAGAACCCAAAATCGAACATGGTGCAGGCAATTCAAGAATAAAACAGCTCAACTCGGAATTCAAATCTATAACCTATGATGTGAGAGGCTGTCAAATCAACCCTACAATGCATCCCTATCGCAGGGCAGTCCAAGAGCCCTCACCACGAGTCGAACCGAGGATGCCTGTATTTCAAATTATCAAATTATTTCGTATTTACGAAATAATTATTTCGTTTTAACGAAATAATTATTTCGTATTTACGAAATAATTATTTCGTAATTACGAAATACTATTTCGTTTTTACGAAATAATTATTTCGTAATTACGAAATACTATTTCGTTTTTACGAAATGATATTTCGTATATACGAAATAATATTTCGTTAAAACGAAATAATATTTCGTATTTACGAAATATTATTTCGTTTTTACGAAATATTATTTCGTTAAAACGAAATAAAGTGAGAAATTTGCATATTAAAAAAAAGTCGAGCATGTCACTTTAGGGGTTCCGTACTTTACAAATACGCACAGGATATTTGTTTTTATCGGTGAAAGATCTGAATTTATTTCATCGAGTGAACATCCTAGGTAATCTTTTCACGAATGGCGCAGCCCCGAGTGAAAATATTACTGTATGATGTTCACGAGATGAAATAAATTTCAATCTTTCACAAAAACAACAACAACAACAACAAATATTCTATTCATTTCATGCTTCCAACCCTTTTTTGTAGGGACTGGCGAGGGGATGGCGAAGTACAGGGCAGTTCTCGGTATTTCCGCACCAGTGAGTTTATCAATCGGTAAAATTCACTGGTCGAAACGATGAAATTATCAAAATAATCCACCATTAATTCCCAATAATCTACTGAGAAGTATAATTGGTGGATTGATTGAATAGTGCTGTACGCCACTTGCAACATTATTTTAATCAAATTACAGCGACAGCTCACATATTCATGTACTTCCTGGGTTCCACCAGTACTAGGCTAGATCTTGGGCTCAGAAGTGTCTTGCCAAAGGACACTCCCACGAAAAACTCAGTGGATTCAGTGAGACTCGAGCCCGGGGCCTCCAGGTCACGAGTTGCACACTTTACCACTGCGCCACGCGGGAACCCCCCGAAAAGTATTAAATAAATACGGAATATTCTGTTTTAGTAACTTTCCTAGTGCTTGTATTTAATTCGAGCAGCGTGAGATAATTTGACCGAAGGTCGAGCGAGATGTCAAATTTTTTCTACGCAGCGAGAAGTACATACAAACATCAGGAAAGTTACTGCAACGTAATATTCCTTTTATTACATAGCTACCACTGTCAACGACAAAAAGTTTGCAGTTCTTGACATTTTATTCGTGTATTGGTAAACAAAATAAAACAAACAATGGTGTAGTAGCTAGTAACCTCATTTTTATGAATGGCGAAAAATATCGTAGCGTGAATTTTGACCAATCAACTCGGAAATCAATACGTATGTTTTCCGCGCGTGAGTTACGTCATCAATACCATATTTGGAACCGTATTTCACAGTTGTGTGTTATGTATTCGCGTGCGACTCGTGTATTTGAACCGGAAAATTTTCAGGTATATATACATAGTAAAATTAGTATTGCACACCCTGTGTTTTTAACGTGTTTAATTTTCTGGCGTGAATGATATGAAATGGGTTAGAAATTAGAATCTGGCTGCTGTATACAAGAACAAACAAGTCTGTTGTCTCTGAAATGGAATGAACTGAGGTATTCCTTAACCTCATGGCAGCAGCTACTGATCGAGCTGTTTCAACCTCTCGTGAGAGGTGTGTGACAAAGACTGCAAGCTGTTTTGCATGCCCCGGTCGGAAGTACGCAATATTGCCTGATTTTGTGTGTCCATTCTCTGCAGGTCACTTTCAACCTGTTGTAAGTTTTGTTTCGACACTAGATTCCGTGTTTTAACCAAACTTGAACGCTTCTAGTTTTTCTTAAATTTGAAATCAACATCTAGGCAAAAGATTCCCACTTACCATGAGGTCAAGCGATACCTCAGTTCAGTTCATTTTATGGGCAAAAGACGAGTCTGTTGGTGTATGTAGCAGCCGAATTCTAATTTCGACCCAATTTTATCTCATTCACGTCAGAAAATCAAACCCGGTAAACAACACAGGGGGTGCAACACTAATTTTACTATGTATAATAAATACGGAATATTGTGCCGTAGTAACTTTCCAGGTGCTCTCAAGCATTTGTCCCAATTTCATGTGATCCAGTTTGATCAGTTAATTAAATGAGATCAATTTTGTACAAAAAATGCCTTACCAATCTAAAACGTGCTGTTGAGGTATGGTTTAAATATATTTTCGACTATGAATCATTTTAAAAAGAGCCCTGTTTTCGGACGTAATATAGCTCCATTGACATTTCGGATACTTAAAGCATCTATGATACGTAGTTTTTCTCGCTAAATAAAAACGACATGTAGAAAAACTCACTGCCACGACTTTATGGCAGGCGATCTGTTTGGAATTCAGCCTATGATCCGATTTGATCATGTGAAATAACAATATTCCATCTCCTCTGCATATTAACAACGGGGGCCGCCATTATTGCGCTTTGCCTGACGTACTCTTGTAGTACGGCAGAGTACCAGACTGGAGCGAGATGTCAAAATTTTCTTACGCAGCGAGAAGTCCGCGTGCGACGCATGTATTTCACCCGAAAAAATTTCAGGTACATGCATATGATAAATGATTATATTCAGTCATTTACCTCGAAAATATAAGCTATCACATGTCGATTGTGGATTATTGTAACGAAAAGAAAAGTGAAAGAAAAACGAAATCAGACCACACTTGGACACGCCAAATGTTGCATCTTTTCAAACAATGTTTTCTCTGTAATGAGCCACGCGCTCAGTGAAAAGGAGATTTAATGCATCTGCAAAAAGTATCGACCCATGTCAGCCATGTCAGCCTGCACAGTCCGCATAGACTTACATGGGTCGAAACTTTTCCCATTTATAAATTTTCTGCTTGTCAAAGGAACATTCTACTGTAAGATTCACTCATTTTTTGAACAAAAGGGGTTTTATGGGAAGGGAATTTGAAGGTTTGAACCTCGACGGCAGAGAACTTCGTTATCGAATGTCTTCTTTCTTCTGCGTGTAATGGTAAGGACTAGGGAAGTCAAAGTGCAAGATGGATGTGTCGCATAAATCAGATACTGACTGGCCCTTCTAAAAAGAGAAGACACTTCAAACCTGTAAAGTGCCGAATAAACATATAAAAATTCAGAAATAAGACCAAAATAATTACAATATGAAGGCTTCTCTTGCCTATGGTGTTTCAAAAAAGTGAACAGGTGTAGTGCAAAGATAAGACTGCACGTTTTGTACAGTCTGATCTTGATCTATATTGGCTGCAACGGCAACTATAGTTGTGAAAGGCGGTTTATGGGTCAAGGATAAATATAACTATCATTTTTCGAGTTATGGTTTTATAACTTGATCAGAGAAACATCCGTCTTTGGCCTTCAAAGGTCTGGGTACAATACTTACCTTTTTTGCAACTCTGCACGAAAGACATATAATTGTGGCCACCCCTCCCCAGGTTTTCGTACCGCCAAGCGACCTGAAATCGTCTGCCACTTTCTCGAAGCCATTTTTATCGAAATGTTCCTGCAGTTGCTTCACCAGACTAAAAAAATCAATTACAAGTACAATTTAACAAGTAGTAATTCTGTGAAAAATTCTTAATACATCGCGATCTAAATAATTATGAACGCGACGATTTTAAACCAGAAATAGCCTTAAAAAGAGATACACGGCGTAAATTTGCTCGTCAATAGGTCTGCAGGGGACCACAGAATAAACACGTCCTTGTTTTTCGGACCAGTAGCAAATTTCTATCTATTCATTCATAAGATCAAAAAGTAGGTAAGCTCATTCAGCCATGCCGGGGGTTTGTTCGACTTGTTTACATAGAATGGCGAAGTGTCATTTTGACCAAAGGTAGGTTTCTACGAGTATTTCAATGTACTGAGTATCATATGTTAAATCGGAACAGTAAACTTTAGATCCCTAAAGATAGTCGCTAGCATGGACCGAAATATTAGATATCTAAACGTGTTTTAGCCAAAGTACATGTATTTCGCTTAGTACATAGAAATGCTAGATCTTGCTGTACGTTTTATGTCTTTCAGCGCCATATATATTAGCCATGTTCTGGCAAAAAGGGACTTGTATGCATCTCCGTGATGCATTATACCTGGCAAGTCATTATATATTTGTTGATGTTTAAAATTCACTTTGTCCAACAACCAAATGAATCATGAAGTAGACTGGTACTTTGACATGCAGACAATTGACCAATAGGAAAAGGTTTTGACCCAGGTCGACCTCCGCGGACTGCGCAGGCTGACCTGAGTCGATACTTTTTGCAGATGCATAAAACCCCCATTTCACAGAGCATGGCTTATATCCTATAAACTCGATCTCTATCGACGGCTGAAGTACAATCCACCGGAACTCTGAAAGATATTTCATCTTGTAATGTTCACTAACAAAGCGGACGATTCAGATCAAATATCAGACTGCATGTTCTGTAAAGCCTGATCTTGGTCTATGTTGTCCGCAAAACCCACAGTTTTCACCTACGGCGTTGAAAAGGTTAAATCTGGGCTGGCTCGACAATCTGTCCAAAAGGAATCAGGATCCTTAACCAACAACCATTCTTAAGAACATTCCTAGTCTTATTCTCCAGAATTTTCAAAATTCGAAAGTATCACATCTTCTGATTGGCTAAACCGTTTGGTTTAGCCAATCAGAAGTTGTGTTACTTTCAAATTTAGAAAACCTTGAAGTGTGAGACTAAGAATTTCTCTTAAGAATGGTTGGTGAACACGGACCCGCTGGTGTTACTCCTAATATGCGAAGCATTTATAAACCGAAAATAATTCTCACTTTTCGTCCAGCTTTTCGTTGACCATTTCAGAAATATACAAGAGTTTTTCAGATATTTCCCTGGCAGTACCGTCTTCATCTGCAAAGATAAAGAACTATTTTTTAAAAAGATCGAAACCAACATACACGTGAGTGGCGCTCCGGGAAAAGGGGTTTAAAGGCCCAGTAGAAGCTAAAAGTAAACAATGCGGGTGTTTGAAGGAGGCAACGATGTAGAAATTGTCCCGAGGCACGCTAAGGACACGTATTTTGCCGGTTCTGATTGGTTTGACTGTTTGTATCGGAGTTTAACGCCGTTTTAACAGCTTCGGTCATATCACGGCGGTCAGTACACTTAAATACGTGTTTCCTGGCTTTCTTACACCAGCACTGACACAACATTCTTTCCAAGCCACTGACTGCTTTTCTCACATGCACCAAAGGTGAGAGGCGAACATTCCTCGGAAAGAAAGTTTGCCCTAACCGGGTATCGAAACCCGCAACCACCAGATCACGAGTCAGATATCACTACGCTACCCAGCCGAGCTCTCATTCTGAAGGACTCGAGAACAAAATTCGATTGGCTGAGACTTTCCTGTCGCGACAAATTAGAGAGTTAGTTGTGGATTATAGAGTTCTGATTGAGTTCAGAGAGACTGGTCTGAAGCCTCACCTTGTGGATATCTTATTTCATCCATTGCTTCCAGCATGTCGCTGTCCTCTTCTTGTCGAGCTTCTTCTCGTAGAGAATGATACATCACAGCGTTGGTCATCTGTAGCATCCTTTCCTCACTGGGAGAGTCCATCCTGTATGCTGTTCAAAACGAAAACCATAGCGTTATCGGGAATACGGCTATATTTTTGTGCTTGTTCAAGAAGCAATAAGTAATTGTACGTGAACCATGCTCTGTGAAAAGGGTGCTTAATGCATCTGCGAAAAGTATCGATTCAGGTCAGCCTCATAAAGTTTCCTCATAAAGTTTTCAAAACGCTTCTTCCTTGGGGCATTTAAAGCACGGGGTTATTTGGAAAAAGGTTAAAGAATAAATCGTTGACAATTTTCACTCAATACTGTGGAACTTTTTGAAATTATACATTTAAGTTTTCGGTAAAGAAATAAACGTATATTAAGATCAAATATTTCTGAGAAATTTTAAGAAACACAGAAGGCACGTTCAAATATAAGAGATTAATAAATTACCAGGATATGAGTTCGAGGCCCCGCCCCGATGTATGTGAACAAAGACTCTAGCGGGTTGCTCTGTACATCATCTATTAACTCTTTACCACACAATTCCGTGTTTTAACGACCCTGAGAAAGAGGCATTTTGAAAACATTGTGGGAAAAGGAGAAAATGCTGGTAACCAGCATTTTCTCCTTTTCCCACAATGTTTTCTATCCTTTCCAAAACAAATTTCAATTTTTGAGTCACATCTATTTTGTCGTCTGTAAATGCCTTTAATTTGGACTAGTCTAAAAGTTTGTCGTTTGGTAAAGAGTTAATTAAAATCGCTAGAGTGACCTGACAATTCAAGCATGTGAATGTCTACTGAAATGCTTCAGTCTTAGCCTACGTATATACTTACACAAGCATCTAGTCTAATATTGTCAAATACATGTATAAAGCATACGAGGGGCGCTCTGGCATAAGGGGGTATAATCTTTCTCCTTGATGCATTAAACCAAGCAAATTATTATATTATCATAGATCCATAAATCCGGATGAATCGTTAGGTAGAATGGCCCTTTCACATGCAGAAAATCGAGCAATAGCAAAACGTTTTTACTCAGGTCAGCCTACGCTGACTGCGTCGATCCCGGTTGCAGTGTATTAAATCCACTTTTCACAGAGCGCGGCTCACATAATTATTTACCTTGTTTACTTTGAAAACTTCTTCTTAAACCTTTACTAGTATATCTTTTATTTTCAATTAAGCAATGACAGCTGACGTTAATTAGCTTGTATATATACTACTTTTTCCGGTCTCCCAATTTGAAATTTCCAAAATGCGATCATTCATTATAAATAAATCTAATTGCGTTTAATTCGATTATTAAAAACCATAGTCCTCTTCCGGCTGATCTAATCCTTTGAAAAAACCCAAAGCGCGTAGATTTTGTTCCTATTGAAATCTTTGGCAGACACCAACCTAAATACTGCTCAGCTGATCTGTTTTACTGCAGAATGAGTGGGAAACATCGTGGGAAAAAAAGGAGAAAATTCTGGCTGCAATGCCAGCATTTTCTCATTTTCCCACAACTACATGTATATAGGCCGTTAAATAATAGGATTGTTTGGTGAAGGATTAACCCTTTACCACATAATCACGACTTTTATCGACCCTGAGAAAGAAGGCTTTTGAAAACCTTGTGGGAAAAGGAGAAAATGCTGGTAACCACCTTTTTTTCCCTTTCCCACAATGTTTTCTACCCTTCCCAAAGCAAGTTTTAATTTTTCATTCACATTTATTTTCTCGTCTACAAAGGCTTTCAATTTGGGCCAGTCTAAAAATTTTGACGTTTGGTAAAGAGTTAAATAAATTGCAATCAAAACAATACAACATTGTTTTTGACTTCCTTATTGATTGTAAACGGGTATTGAAAAGACTTGTCACTTTATCACGCGTCGAAAAGTGTGGATCAAGATCAGACTGTGCGGACAGACTGCGTAGATATACATGCTGATTCTGGTCAACATTCGACTCACAGGACCAGAGACGTCTAAATAACGATATGGGTCAAAGTGCACGCTAATCTTCGGCTCTGTCTGATTCAGAACACAATCATGGACTTTCTCTGATTCAGAAGACACGTACATGTATGTTTCTATTTCATGACTAAACGGATGGGTTTAAAGGTTGATATAGATTATGGGATTTTCGATATGACAGTTGTTAACGTATATGTTTGAGCAGCGTTCTAGGAAAAGGGGGTTTAATGCGTCTTCTTTATACTGTGTAAGAAGCAAATCATTGCATAGTCTGGTTCCACTGTGTCTAAAACCGGCTTCATCATGAGGTAGAATGGTCCTTTGGCAAACAGAAAATTTATCAATAGCGAAAAGTTTCGACCAGGTCAGCCTTCGCGGACTGCGCAGGCTGACATGGGTCGATACTTTTTGCAGATGCATTCAATCGCCTTTTTACAATACACGACTCATTTGTATTGTCGACTTACATATCTCGGGAAAACAGTTCTTTATGAATTCATTGACAAATTTATAAATGAGAAACGGGCACTTGGATTTCCACTTTAAATTTTATAATAGTTTGGTCCATGGTGACCATCCTGTCATTGCACAACAAAATTTCGTTTTTGGAAGTCCAATTACATGTAATTCGTGGTAGCCTTTGAATATGACAAATAGAACTTGGCTAAAATGATGCAATTTATCTGAGAAAAAAAAGAACTGATTTTAGGAAAAGGACAAACGCTGGATGACATTATTTTCCTCTGCTTTTTTTTTTTTACAATCTGTTCATAGAATCGTATAAAAAGGGATTGTGTGGTAAAGCGTAAGTGTTATATAATCGGTGCTCTGGCCAAAGGGGGTATAATGCAAATCCTTGATCCGTTAATCCAAGAAAGTCATCACATAATTCTTGATCCATAAATTTCCATTTTGTCTAACAACCGACTGAGGTGGTAGAGTGATCCTTTGACAAACGCAGGATAACCCAATTTTCCTTTGTTATTTACAATCTGTTCATAGAATCGTAACACAAGGGGTCGTGTGGTAAAGTGTAAGTGTTATATGATCGGTGCTCTGGCCAAAGGGGGTATAATGCATATCCTTGATCCGTTAATCCAAGCAAGTCATCACATAATTCTTGATCCATAAATTTCCATTTTGTCTAACAACATTGCATTGTTGTCGTCATCATCGCCGTTGTTGTCATCATTGTCGTACTAATACTCAGCGGTTGATTGATTGACTGTATGGTATTTAAGGCCATTTTCAACATTGTTTCAGTTATATCGCGGCGGCCGGTGCACCTATCCATGCTTTCCCGGAGTTTCTTCTACCAGTACTCCGCACAAAATTCTTTCCAAGCCACTGGCTGCTTTCCCACATAACTATCGTCGAAACAATGGTCAGCGGTGAGAGAGGAATGAATCCTATCGCAATGACTATCATCATTCCTCGGAAAGATATTGGCCAAGCCGGGGATCGAACCAGCGATCTCCTGTTCTCAAGTCATGTACGTTACCGACTGAGCTACGGGGGCTTGGCAAATGCTCAGCGGTGGAAGAGAGATTAATCATATATCAATCACCATTATCTACCCCAGCTGAGAATCAAACAAGCAACCCATTTGGTTTCAAACCACTACGTTACTGACTGAGACACCCGGCTTGGCTGCAACATAAAAGATAAAATTTCCTTATCGCACCATGAACAATAACAACAACAACAACAAAAAACCCATAGAGCACTAAACATATCTTCAGTTGAATTTGAAGTGAATGCAGATCAGGATCGACCTTCTGCTAATGAATAGTGTAGATCGAGATAGGACTGCACAGAACGTGAAGCCGGATCTTCGTTGATCGCTTTTCCTAACTAAAAAAGGTCATTTCATTTGAGCCGTGCTCTGGCAAAAAAGGGCTCAATGCATCTCCGCAATTCATTATACCAAGCAAGACATCACCTAATTATGGATCCATAAAATCCATTTTGACAAACAACCGACTAAATGCATGAGGTAGAATTATCCTTTGACATGCAAGTTAGCGCAAATGCATTAAGCCCCCTTTTCAAAGAGGTGACTCATTTTATTTAACGTTTTAGGGTTATACCTTTACTAAACGATCCGGAGTTTTCACGATCCTGAGGAAGACGACTTTGAAAACATTGTTGAAAAAGGAAAATATGCTCGTAACCAATATTCCCCCTTTTTTGACAACGTTTTCCAACTTCTAAAAGAAAAATTCAACCATTCAAGCAAAGTTTGATTTGTCATGCACAAATACTTTCAGAACGGAATAAGTCTATATACGTGTCGTTAAAAGTACATCTATACTCGTCTTTAACCAGTTTTTAACCCCTTTTATCTTTATTTTATGAAACAATATCCATTCTTGTATCTTCATGCCAAATATGTTCCCCTGACAGTTTTAATGTTGCACAGATTACGACGGATAGAAAATGCATTTTATTTTCTGGGGGCCTTCAAAGAGATCACTTGTCGTTTCCAGTTTTACACGAGGACAAATCCTTTGAGTTTCTCGATGTCTTACACCATAGATTGTGGTAATTCATCAATGTTTATACATCTGACTAAATTCTGAGCCACTCTGCACAGTATCAAGTTTTAACAGCGTTTTTCTCTCTGGCTGTAAGGGTGTATCTTTATGGGTTACTACACATAACATAAAATAATTCTAATTGGACATAAAGCATATAAGCTCATTGACAATGCAATACAAAAGACTAAAGTAATTGACACAGACAAGGAAATAAAAGATTTATAAGTTTTACGGATTAATTAATAGACAAATAAATGAATGAAGAACTCTAACGATTCTCACTAATGTTTCTATTCTATTTTGAAACAAGTAGAAGATTTCAGTTAGTTTTGAATCAGGTAGTAATTGGTGATGGATGTGAGAGTATTTCGTTTTATTTTGAAAAATAAAAATGAGAACGGGAAGTACCTGAGGGTAAAGTGCACTTCTCCCCCACATTGCTCGATGGGCAAATTGAAGATTTAACCCTTTCCCAAACAAGTCCTGGTTTTCACGTGTCTGCAGTACAATTCTTTTGAAAACACTGTGGGAAAAGGAGAAATTGCTCGTAACGAGCAATTTCTCCTTTTCCCACAGTGTTTTCTACCCGTTTTGAGACCTTTCTGCCATTTTCATCAAATTTAAAATTGTCGTCTGCAAACTCTTTCAATTTGGACCACTCCTGAATTTGTCGTTTGGGAATGGGTTAAGCCAGCACTTGGACCGTAAATACAAGGATTTTAACGTGTTTGTATTCCGTGGACGGGCAGGGTAGATCCAAGATCAGACTGCAAGTGCCTGAGAGCAAAGTCAGACTTTTTCAGTTTAAGTCAATACCAGACGACAAATTTTTATAATTGTCCAACTTGAAAGCATTTGCAGACGACAAATTAATTGTCACTAAAATGATTGAATCTGTCTCTGGAAATAGAGAAAACATTGTCGGAAAAGGAGAAAATGCTGGATATCAGCATGAATTTTTCTCCTTTTCGAAAAATGTTTTCAAAAGGCCTCATTTAAAGGGTCGCTTAAACTCAGAACTGTGTTGTACAGGTTTTCTTTACCGCTAATCCAGAGTTCTAACGACCCTGAGGTGGAGGGCTTTTGAAAATATCGTGGGAAAAGGAGAAGATACTGTTTACCGGCATTTTCTCCGTTTCCCACAATGTTTTCTACCTTTTCTAAGAAATCTTTAAATTTCAGCCACATTTGTATTATCGTCTGCAAATGCTTTGGATTTTGAATAGTGAACTCTTTACCAAATGACGGAAATTTAGACTTATCCAACATGATAGCAATTGCAGACGACTAATATATCAAAGTTCAGATTGTAGGATTTGCCTAAGAAAGTGTAGAAAATATTGTGGGAAAAGGAGAACATGCTGGTTACCAGCATTTTCTTCTTTTCTTAGAATATTTTTAAAAGCCTTTATAGGATTTGCCAAAGAAAAGGTAGAAAATATTTTTGGAATGGAGAAAATGCTGGTAACCAGCATTTTCTCCTTTTCTGACAATATTTTCAAAAGCCTTCGTACTCAGGGTTGATAAAACTCTTGATAGTTTGGTAAGTGGTTAATCCTTACTTAATCCACACTATTTTATTTTGAAAAAACACTTTCAGTGTCATATATTTTTATTTTTTTATTTCATTATTATGTTAAATCGACGTCTTTCGACGGCTGAAAATTCAACATATTGAAACTCAAAAAGTTTTTTCTTTTTAATCCAAAGGCTCAGTTATAGAAGAGGATGGTATAGATTCAAGATTAGACTGCACGTTTCTGCAGTCTGATCTTGACCTATGCCGCCCTTAAAAGTTCTTGTATTTGCCCTTGGCGGTGAAAGTGTTTAAAAAATATGTTCAATTTTCCACTGACATTGTTGAAAAAAATAGACTTGTCGATGTTTTGATTATATTGAAGGTCTTTAAAATATAACTCTAACTCAATAAACCTTTCATGAACTGTTTATGTTTGTTTTAGGGAAATACATGTTTAAAACCACGAACCGTGACGAGATGATATAAACTTTACTTTTATTCTTTATTCTATGATCAGCACTGCCTGATGGAGGAAATATTTAAGACGATAAGAAATTGAAATTGAAACATTTGGTTTCTTTATATTGGATGAAAACTCATTTATTTTCTCACTCTTCTTCTTTTTAGCAGTTTAGGAGATAATAATAATATTCATATTCACTCTCTACAGTTGGTTCAAAATTATACGAAAAAGACAAAGGAAAACAAATCTATAAAAGTTGATTTGAAAACATTGAGACGGAAATATCATATTTAAAAAAAAAAAGAAAAAAAAAAAAAAAAAAAAGATTATACGAAATTGACCGCTTCACATACAGAGTAGATTCTTCATGTTTATAATATATACATGTAGCACTTATTGCCCTTGGGACATTATCGGTTGTTTATATTTATCATTGCTATTGTATATGACGAGATACATGTAGGCCTACTTGTATAAGTCAATAAAATCTAGCTTTATTACTTCAATGTACAAACATTATCCAGTTCGGCTTATAAATTATCTCGTCACGGTACGTGATTTTAAAACTGTTATCCCAAACATAAACAATAATAATTATATAAACTGATGATGAAAGGTTTATCGAAAGAGAGCTATACACGTATTTCTTATTTCTTGACTAACAAAGAACTTCAGGCCACGGACACACCCACCGAAAAAAAGACAAAAATTAAAAAAAAAAAAAAATTTACCAAAGAAATCCTTCTACTAATCTCTATTTTCAGATAGTTACGAATAATTTAGAATATTATTACATAATTTTTCATAATAGAATGATAGCCACAAAGGTCTGAAAAAATATCGTATAGTTTCGGATTAATGCGGATATTTTTACCCTTAACCCTAAGGCTGCTAGGCGCGAATCAGTGACCTTTTGCGGACAGCGTAGATCAAGATCAAACTGTACAGAACGTGCAGTCTGATCTTGGATCTACACTGTCCGATAAGGACATATTTTTCTCCAAAAATTAACCTTGAAGTAGCAGCATTCTGGTTTTTACTATCGGGTTGATAGTTCCTTTTAACTTATTTAGCAGGTTAAGGGTTAAGCAAACGGTACCAAATTTTAACACCCCTGAGAAAAAAGGTCTCTTGAAAACATTGTAGGAAAAGGAGAAAATGCTGGTAACCAGCATTTTCTCCTTTTCCCACAATGTTTTCTACCCTATCAAAGAAAAATTCCATCGTTTGAGTAACATTTTAATTGTTGTCTGGAAATACTTTCAATTTGGACATGTCTACATCTTTGTCGTCTGGTGAGAGTTAAATCGATGCTCTTTTCATTGATTTGTCCCTTTAACAACGATTTAAGATCAAAATATATTCCTAAATATTATTTTAAACATCCAAGTATGCGTAAATTCATTGAATTGCTTAACAGTAATAAAAAAAAAAAAAAAAAAAAGTCGATACAGTTAACTTCAAACTATAAACATGCTATTAAATCAAGAAAGAATACTATTCAGTCGAACAATTGATTCCAGGAAAGAAAAATTACTTTTTAGCTTCTCTCACTTGTGTAACTATATTTTATTATAGTGCTACTACTACTGTTACATTATTTTCTTCCATGATACATGACTTTCATTTTCATAACATGCATATATGTACCTATTTGTCACTATGAGCCTTTGCGCCAAAAGTCAAAATGAACTTTCTGTGCTGTTCAGTTCTATACCAAAACGATTTGTCATCGTCAGCGAATGTTCTCATTCTGTGTGTGTGAAATAAAGAGTTTTAAAATAAATATATGTCTGTTTGTATCACATTCACCTGCGCTTGGCGTCAATTATCCCGTCTAGGACTTGAGTTAACCCATAGGCTGCTCAGAGCGACTCAAGGACCTTTTGCGGACCGATTGATTATGATTATGATTGTATGGTGTTTAACGCCGTTTTCAATATTATTTCAGTTATATCGCGGCGGCCAGTGCACCTATCCATGCTTTCCTGGAGTTTCTTTTACCAGTACTTCGCTTAATATTCTTTCCAAGCCACTGGCTGCTTTCCCACATAGCCATTGTCGAAACAATGGTCAGCGGTGAGAGAGGAATGAATACTGTCGCACTGACTATCATCAATCCTCGGAAAGAAATTGGCCGAGCCGGGGATCGAACCAGCGACCTCCTGTTCTCAAGTCCTGTACGCGACCGACTGAGCTACAGGGCTCAGCTTTTTTGCGGACAGCGTAGATCAAGATCGCTGTCCGATAGAGAGATATTTTTTTCCCCGAAAAAATAGCTTTGAAGTAGCAACTTTTGGGATTTTTCTATCGGCTTGAAACTTTCATCTGATTTATTTAGCAGGTTTTACTAGCGGCTTGAAACTTTCATCCGATTAATTTAGCAGGTTTTACTAGCGGCTTGAAACTTTCATCCGATTTATTTAGCAGGTTTTACTAACGGCTTGAAACTTCGTCTGATTTATTTAGCAGGTTTTACTAGCGGCTTGAAATTTTATCTGATTTATTTAGCAGGTTTTACTAGCGGCTTGAAACTTTCATCCGATTTATTTAGCAGGTTTTACTAGCGGCTTGAAATTTTATCTGATTTATTTAGCAGGTTTTACTAGCGGCTTGAAATTTTATCTGATTTATTTAGCAGGTTTTACTAGCGGCTTGAAATTTTATCTGATTTATTTAGCAGGTTTTACTTGCGGTTTGAAACTTTCATCTGATTTATTCAGCAGGTTAAAGGTTAAAATATCAATGGCAGGTACCACCTGCTTTGAACAGCTCGAGATCCGACTTTACCTTCTTAAGGCCACATGCAAAACAATGACTCCTGCCGACGGCATAGATGAAGATTAGGGTTTGTATTCACCAACCATTTTTAAGAATGTTCTTAGTGTATATCTCCAAAATTTTCTACATTTGAAAGAAGCACAACTTCTGATTGGCTAAACCATTTGGTTTAGCCAATCAGAAGTTGTGTTACTTTCAAATGTAGAAAATCTAGGAGAACAAGACTAAGACTATTCTTATGAATGGTTGGTGAATGCGGACCCTGACTGCACGAAGGTACTGTCTGATACCGAAACTTTACCGTCTCTGCTAGTTTAGTCCAGCCTGTATGATAAAATTCTTTCTGAGTTACAGTGATTTTTATTTTCAGCCTTCGAAAGAGACCAAGTTCATAGCTTGGCGCTGAAGGAGGTAATACGACGTAATACGAGTTTGAAGTCCTACCCTTTGACTAATTAATCCCTTCACCATGTAAACGAGCGCACAGAAGTTCATAGAGAAGTTTAACTACAACCCAACCTGCTCTAAGCATGCAGCTTTTATACTCAAAAAGTGTGTGCTCACAACAGGTAGTGCAGGTATACCTGAAAATATTTGCAATCTCAGGGAACTCAATATAGGCTATGCTTGGTTAGTTAACTCTTACCCTTACAATCTCGAAGTTTGATTAACCTTGGTAAGAGGCTTTTGAAGGTAATATGGAAAGAGGAAAAAATGCTTAAAACAACATCAAGTTGAACTGTGATGTAATTCATTCGGAGAAAGCCGAAAAAAAAAAAGATCTTATTCGTGAACTTCTATGGACATATATTTTTGGTGCGTGTCCACTTTATCCCGTCAAACTTCATATACGACGGTATAGACTGACGACCTTGTACGAAAACTGTCGGGAAAATTCTGCGGTTGAAGTCATAATCATTCTTCAGCTATCGCCGATTTGATTTTAAAGATTTATGTCTTTTCCCAGGTAATGTCGCTCACTGTGTCACGAAAAGTATTTATAAATCTTTTCGAATTCCACAAGAACATTTCTTTTTTGGGGAACAACTCAAGTTTTCAAAAGTGGTATCATTATATAAAGTAGATATTACATAATTATGGAATGAAATATATGAACACTTTGGGATTCTAAAACGGGAGTAGTGCCTTTTTCGTTCCCGAAATGGACTTTAACCATTTCGGTGGGAGGAGAAGTAGAAGCGTTGAGCTTAGATTGTAGCTCGATATGTATCAGAGGAATAAATTACCCGTTTTCGTTGGCAAGATATATATATGAACCATGCTCTGTGAAGAGGGGGCGTAATGTATCTGCGAAAAGTATCTACTCAGGTTAGCCTGCGGAGTCCGCGCAGGCTGACCTGGACCAAAGCTTTTCGCTATTGGTCAATTTTTTGTATGTCAAGGGACGAGTCTACTTTATACAGTCGGTTATTAGACAAAACGGGTTTTATGGATCCATAATTATGTGATGACTTGTTTGGTATAGTGCATCACGGAGATTAAGCATTAAGCCCCCTTTTGCCAGACCATGGCTCATATGTCTTCGTCCCAGTGCATTTACTTGGCTTATTATCTGTAAAACTAGACTAAAGATACTAGAAGTATGTAGAATGAGTATGAAATTACACACGGGTTTACGTTTTGATTTTTATATTAACTGCCACGTATATACATGTATATACTCGTAGAGTAAAAATGGATAAGTAAAACTATATTTGTAATAGCAAAAGCGGTCATGCAATAGTATTTACTTAAAAGCATTTATCTTCCAGATGCAAAAAAATGGTAACTCGGTCGCCAGATTGTTAAGGAATAGTACACTTGACTCGCACATTGTTTATCGTATGTCACACAGGTCCGAGTGGTCGGCTATTATATTATATGCTTGATAAAATTAATCTTTTGGCGGATTACATGATAAACTTAATTTTGCTTGGTAAATTCCAAAGAATAATTAGCATTGTGCTGCATTATACCAGTACCTGCAACCCGTGTTTGAGATCGAGTATTATCATTACTTGAATTACGCCCCTTCCTCGAGGTACACATTCAACAGTGATTTTTTTTTTTACGCCTTAAGTTGCGTCTTAACACATGTCGATAGTTCATATGTTTATTGTGCGAGTCAGGTATTTTCCTAAATATTTATATTATTTCGGAGCATATTTCAAAAAAGCTGTAGCGAAGAGTAGATCTACTTCGATAACCTTCGGCTGTCGATGTTGGTCGCCATGAAAAGATTTGTTTTCCGAAACCAAGGATCAACGTGTTTGATCAGTGACTTCATAAATACGAAATAGTGTGTTGTAGTAACTTTCTTGGTGCTTGTATTTACTTCGAGCAGAGTGAGAAAATTTGATATCGCGCGAGACCTTCAGCAAGCCTCGGGTGATCCAGTGATCAAATCCCTCGGCTGTATCACGTAGCTCGATATGCAACTACACGGTACAATTCATCACCGGAAGCACACCGATTTACTGTTATTGAAATTGTAAGGCTCCTCTTAAAAAAGAACATGAACATGAAACATAAACATGACTCACAGTTTTCTATCGATATCTTTCTAAGAATATTTGCGTTGGCAAACAGTTTCCACTTTCAGTCTTTAGTGTGGTTTATCAATTCCTTTGGGAGCTTTCATCGACAGATCGATAGATGTGAATAACTTCACCGTGGTTGTTCATGTCATTGCCAAGCGATTTACAGGGGCGCCACCATGTTTAAGATAATCTGATTGGTAGTTCAAAATGAAAGCCTCCTTTATACAGACGAAGTTAGATGAAGGTACGGAATCGCCTGAGTTGTGACGAATACGCATGAGATCGAAGGTCGAGCGAGATGTCAAAATTTTCTTACACAGCGAGAAGTAAATACAAGCACCAGGAAAGTTACTACAACATAATATTCCTTTTATTATATACCTACAACTTTCAAAGACAAAATTTTGCAATTTTTGACAATTTATTCGAAAACGGTAAACAAAATGAGACATTTAATCGTGTGGAGAGTAGCAACTTCGTTTTTATGAATGGCGGATGAATACTATAACGTAACATTTCGACTAATCAAATCGCAAATAGTGCATGCTAAGTCCGCGCGCGAGTTACAGTACGTCATCATACCATATTTTGAACCGCATTCCACAGTATGTAGATACGGATTTTTTTTTTTTTATGTCGTGTGTGTTATTTCATCCGCTCTCAACGCTTGTATTTGACCCGGAAAATTTACTGATATATAATAATGCTCTGTTACTGCACGGTGATTTTATTCTCGAGACTGATTGTAACTTTTCCATACTGCAGTACAATAACAATGATAAAAGTGACGTCTGTATTGTTTGCGAAAGTCAAAGAACAGACCGACTGTAGCTGTTCCATACTGTGGTATTTAACAAAATGACGTCTAGAAATTGTGAAAGCCAAAGTTAACTTTACTTTCTTTTATATCTTCTACACAAGGTGTGTGTGTGTGTGTGTGTGTGTGTGTGTGTGTGTGTGTGCGCGCGACTAATCGGGAGAGCCGTAATTAAGTTTTTCAATTCGTGGTTCAACCCATTTGCCGCTTTTCTTGTTCCTAACTTATTAACTGTATTATGTAATCTAAGTAAATTATGGCAATAATATATGTTTTATACTAAAGTTTACTAGTCGGTTGTTAAAAAGAGTGGCTATTATGGATCCATAATTATGTGATGGCTCGATTGGTATCATGGATCACGGAGATGCATTAAGCCCCCTTTTGCCAGAGCATGACTTTTTGTGATCTAGCAGTGCGAACGTACGAATATTGTTACAGACAATTTTGCCCCGAGAAAATCTATATTGTCTGTTCTGTTCTGATATTATGAAAATTTTATATATTAATATTATATTTTAATTATCTGTTTCATTATGGAAAAAGCAGTATAAAATAATTAAAAAAATAAAAATGTCAAGATTTACATCACAGATGGCGTAGTTCCGCAATAATAAAGAAGGTCATATTTCACTTTTGAGAAACATTTGGTAAAAAAAGTCATAAAAAAGGCCGTGGTTTGATTAATATAATAAGAAAAGCAATTACTATTTTTTTTTGTCTGGCCAGATGTTACCGTTTCTTTTTCTGTATTTATGAAAATTAATCCCTGAATGTTTTATATTCATTTTATGTTCTACCAAACGAAAAAAATCAGAATCGTTAAAATTGAAAGCGTTTGCCTGTTGTCAATTGTGGCTAAAATAATGGAGTGAGTTTGTCTTTTACAAAGTAAAAGGAAGAAATGATGGTAGCTAAATTTAAACTAGATTATCTTAAATATTTGATTATTCGACTGGCATTAAGAATTTTTGCCGTCATATGGAATGAAAAGTTATCATTTTCTAAATTAACATATAAAATATTTTCCCTTCTGTCAGCATCTTTGGTTACACCAAAAATCAAAATGTGATGTCTGCAAACATCACTTTTCCCGCCAACATTCGACCTTGGTGTCCCTACGCTCAGATTTTGAGTCGCCTGGTTGCTACGCATCCAGGCTCTAATTGTTATTATCCTGATCCATGGGGTGACGTAAGCAAACCTCCGGCCTTGTACTGCTTTCTGTCCTAGTTCCGGTTTGCGAGACCTAACGTAGTTTAGTTATTATCAGGCGAACAAGAAATTTTTTTCGTTGAAAATAACTTGCAACTGGTGCTTTTTGTAATCATGAATATGTCTGTAAAGACTGAACTATTCAACGGTGCGAATCTTTGAAACATTCATTTTTTTCCACTTGGATATACGATAACCAATCGTTTTCACAAGCATCAAGTATAATTTGCATTTATATCTACAAAGGGTGGTCGCGAACCAGTTTGCAGATACAGATACGCTTAAAACAGAAATACATGTTCTTTACTGGGAAAGTTTTCCCATCCAACAGTTATTTTCTCGAACAAATTTACAATGACTTGGAGTTTTTGCGTTGACTTTCTATACATTCTAACACGCTGCTTCTACACAAGTTTTATTCTAGACATTAAATACTTCCTTGCACTCGCATATCTTAGCTGCAACAAAGATCGTAGTAAATGCCGTATGTAATGTGCACGGTCCTTGGCTGCACCAAGTCACCGCTCAGCAGGTACTTTAGACTCTGGAATGTACAGTTGAACGGCGATACTGTGTCACTTATTTAGATAAATATTAAATGGTTTTTCGAATGGAAATGAATAGTAAAAATCAAAGTGATAAAAGTACTGACAGACTAGCAAATTTGAAATAAGTGGCCTTAGTAAAGATGAAACTTGGCTGAAGATAAATGTTCAAATTCGGTTTTTAAGTCTGTTCCAGATGCACTGGTCAGTGCAATTCAGTTCAGTGCGGTCCAATCCACTTGTTATGTCCGATCCAGTTCAATCCTCTGACTTTACCCACTGCTGAATTATATATGGCTCAATTGATGATTACCGGACTCTAAAATAGACAGAAAACATGTCTAGATAAGGAAAAATGCTGGTTACCAATATGTTCTCCTTTCCCGCAGTGTTTTCGAAAGGCTTCTTCCCCAATGTCGTTAAAGCTCGGGATTTTGTGGTAAAAGGTTAATATACAAGCCATAAAATAACAGTTTAACTGTAAAGAATGATCTACATAATGAATCAAAGACTTAAGGAATGACAAGGGTACCCTGTCCAGCGAGGGTTAACATAGCTGGAACTAGGTGTATCTATTTTAAGATTCATTCATAATGTTACAGCGGTGTTGGCATAAGTAAAGATGAGCCTGATTTGCATAGGCGCTGACTTAATTTACTTATAAGCAAACATGTTGTACCTTATTGATGACATATTGTTCAGTTTATCACTTTGTAGGAAGACATTGTTCAAACAGTGGAGTGGTAGAGATTTTTTGGTTATATCAATATTGTCATGTTTAACAGAATTAATAGAATTAAGATTTCTAACAGATTTTTTTTTCTGTGAGACATTATTTGGCAACTGTGGGTTTTTTTGTTTACAGAGAATATAGGTCAGTCCGCATGGCAATAGACTAGCTTCGCTTGTCTAAAAATCTTACGTTCATCGAATTTTGTCGCATTGCTTAAATTAGATATGGACGAGTTGCACAAGGATATTTTTGCTCTAAAAATATTTCATTAGATCCAATACTACAAGCCAAATTATAAATAAATCCATGAAGATGTTCCCTAATCGGTCTCCTAGCAAAAATCTTCAAACGACTCTGCTTTGTTTCTAAAAAGTTCACAGAAGCTTAAAAAGAGAGTATTAACATTTAACAATCACCTCCTCAGAAACTAGTTGAGCAATTATACCATATCCAGGGTCCTGTGTTGGCAAAGGACAATTCTTCAGGTTAATTGATACATGTAACTATATGGTCCAATTTTGGACAAAATTTGTCATACAAAAACAACTTGTTCTAAATCTAGAGAAAGAATGTTTGCCCATTCTACTGAACCTATTCAGAACGTTTGTTTTGGCAATATGTGCAAGAATTAAGATACAGGTTTAGTCAACATGGATTCTACTGCTTGGGTACGATTTCTCTAGAAGAATAGTCCTAAAAATGGATTTGGAGAAATCGTCCCCATATTCAAAATTCATATGTATTGTTTATCAATATGTCTAAGAAAAGACTACTGATGGACTCTATGAACATGTATATTTCATAACTGGTTTAAAATCAAATTGAAACAAAGAGAAAAAAACCGAAAATTTTATATGTGTAAGCTATGTGTAAGCTACCTGTTACAGGTGTAAACTGCAACCTGCCAGTGCGAAATTGCTGTATAAACAATGACAGTGCAATCAAATAGCACTTGAATTAAGAAAACCCAAGTAACAGTTTAAGAAGAAGTTCAAAAAAAAAAAAGAAAAAAAAGTTTACTAAGACATTTTTTAAAAAGAATATAAATGAATTCTGAGTATGGAGACACTTTCTCTAAAATTCAATTTAGGGACAATTTCTTCAGAGAAATCATTCCCAGGGGACGACGTCCTTGGGATTTCTCTGGAAAAATCGTCCCCGAGTAACTTTGGGACGATTTTTCCAGGGCCTGATTTCTCCTCGGCCACCTAGAGGCCTTATTTTTGCGCAGATTCTTTCGAGACATTATTAAGCCATGGAGGAACTGCAAATATTGATAGAACTTTGTCAGTAATATTTTCATTTTTGAAATTACAATCACTAGGGGTAAGAGACTAGGTCACTTTGGACTTTTCAAAGCTGTTACTGGTGCATAAAGTACAGTTCTATCAACATACTTCTTTTTCCTGTGAATTTTTATATTTCTGTTTGTAATGTTAGGATGACAATTCAAAACTTAATGCTTGCATGTATAAACCATCTTGCGGTTAGTTTGTTTTGTTTCTTGAATGCTGTTAATAGCTTTTTTTTTTAATTTAAAAAGAAAGTGATGTAAAGCGGTTAAGATTTTCACCCAAGTCAAATTCGATCGCTTCTCTTAGAAAACGTCCAACCTTATACACACCAGGCGACTCTCAGGACTATCAGTCCTTTGATTTAATCTAGAGACCAAATACTGCCATCTCAAAGACAGCATAAGACAGAGAAGTTAAGGCCGTGTTGCCAAGCCCAAGACCACAGGAATCGTATACCAAAATTTCAACCCCATCCAAGCATTTACGTTAAAAACAGACGGCAAGTTAGATTTAGATGAAATGTTGATTATTGGCTGTGAAAGTTCAGAAAACCTTGTAGGGAAAAAAAAAGGGAGCATTTTCTTCTTTATCCAAAAGGTTTTCATGAGGCTATATCCTCAGCGTCTTTAAAACTCGGGATTGTGTGGTAAAGACTTGAGTAACTGGTGGGTGTTTTATATCGAAGATCAGCCTTGACATTCAGTGCAATCTGATCTTGATCTCCATAGGTATTTAGGCTAACCTGGGTCCAAACTTTTTGCTTTGTCAAATTTTCTGCATGTCAAAGGACCAGTGTACCTCATGATTCAGTCGGTTGTCTGACAAAATGGATTTTATGGATCCATAGAAATATGACGGCTCGTTTGGAATGATGATCACGGAGATGCATTAAAACCTCTTTTGCCAGAGCACGGCTCATTTGTGTTTTCCATGATCACAACCAGAAGCTCTTCAAATTTATCAATCCTAGATGACTTTACTCAGATGAGGGTTTTAGGTCCAACAACCCTCTTGTTTATGAAAATCGGCTTTCCAACTTGATTGATCATGGCAACCTAGAGATTCCATAGACTTTCAATTGGGAAAATTGAAAAGTGGCATTTACAGTAGATATTTTGACAAAACTTTTGTAGAAATGTACCTTGAGCAGTCTTGTATCATCCATGCGATTTTATTCAACTGTTAGTCTTTAGCTCATCTGTTTACGAAGAAAACTCAAGCTATTGTCAAAGCCTATGCGTCATTGTCGTCGTGCAAAAACTTTGACATTTTATAATATCTCTGTTATTCCTGAAGGTATTTACTTCAAACTTGGACATGTTATTTACTGTCAAAAGGGGTACCCATATAACGGGGGCAGGAGCCATCAAAATATTTCTGACACAATTACGTGCTTTTTGCAACTTTGAATTTTCAGAACCTTTGACATTTTATCATATCTGTCATTAATTAAGATACTTACTTCAAACTTGGACTTTTTGTTAACTATTTAAAGGGGATCTTTTTTTAGGTAGAACAGAGGCAGGTAGCCAGCAAAATAGTTTGGTAAAGTAATTAGTTATGTCCTTTTTTCGAATAAAAACTTCTAGCTCAGCTGTTTTTAGAGTCATGATATTTTCATAGCCCTAGTGTCATCATCTTCGTCGTTTGTGTCGTCGTGACACAAAATCTTTGACATTTTACGGTCTCTTTGTTATTACTGAAGATGTTTACTTCAAACATGGACTAAAAGGGAAACAAGTACATTAAGGGTAGATTATTATCTAGTTATGCTCCTTAAATCAAGCAACTGCTGCCGAGCGCTGGCATATGGTGCTTTTGTTACCAAACACATCTGTTGCCGAGCATTGGCACCCTTTTTATTTCTTGCCATAGAAACCAAAATACAAAAATAAAAAGACATACCTAGAAAATTGTCTTCTCAGGCACCAAATCATGCTCTGTTATATTAGCCTATAAAGACTGTGTCTTCCTTTTCATTGCTCAAAGGACATGGTTACTATTTCGACTTACAGACTGAGTATGGTAAAATGAAAGACAAATATGATTCATTGCTTGTCAACTGTGGATTTTTTGCACTTTCCAGGAATGTTCCCTGGACTTGTCCTCTATCAGCAATTTTTTGCACGCTGGTTATTTTGGTTTGTTACCATTTTGATTTGTTGCCAAAGCAACGTAAAGGAAGAAAATAGGAAACAGTAAATCCTTTGAAAATTATCTCCTTTCAATCCATAAAAGACCATGAGGCAAGGCTATACCAAAGTACTCATTATGTTGGCCTTTACAAATTTATGTTTTTCCATTCTGTTGACAATTCCATACACTGTCAGTGTGAGACATTTAGATATTTTTTTAATTTGTCTGTACAAATGTGATAGCAGTTTTTAAGCCTGTATAAATATGATAGCAACTATAAGCTGCTGGGGCTCATCTTCGTACCTCTTCTCCCGTACTGATGTCCAGGCCTTCAGCGCCTTGACTGCTGTTTTTTGTTTCCGTCACCTGTTGAGTGAAGAGGTGTACAGGCGAGTTTGACCAGCACAAAATTAAAAGAACTTTTTGTAAATACATGAACTCTAGAAAAATTATTGCAACCCAATTAAAAGAATTGAAAAAAGAAAACTTTTTTAGACAAATTTATTGACTGCACCATGGATGCCAGTTGTTCAACAACACAAGAATTTGATAGTGCTTAAATGCAAGATATGTTCAACTAAAGTGTGCAATTAATAATTACTCAGAGATAAAGACGAGGGACACACAATTACATAGAAAAACCACATCATTACCACCGAGCCATTAGGTAGCTCTTAAAAATTCGCAAGATTCAAAACACATCTACCAATGTTTGAATGAAATAACAGATCGGCCTGTCTCTGCAAAAACTTGAAAATATGGAATAAACAAATTGAATGACACGAAATAGACAAAATTAATGTTTTCTTTACTTTTAAGCGATAAGCTATTCGCACATACAATGGTTTTTACAACTGTACCATGAATAGCAAATCCACATTCTGACACATTTATTCATGATGTACCCGTGTGGCGTTAGCAATTCACATGATAACTCCTGACGACGAGCAATGGAAGAGGGACGCAGTTACCATAGTAACTTTCTTTTGAATTTTCCGCGCTTCAGTCAGCTTAAGATAAGATTTTTGTCTGCAGGATAAGGTAACTGTTGGCTTTTGAACAACCTCTTTGTGTTATAGTCGGACTTATAATCAGAAATTTGCCTCTGGTAAAAAATGTGGACAAGGTTATATTGCTAGCGTTTTTGCGGAAAAATTTATGACTAGACAAGCGAGCTGCCGCTGATCGGTAACTCGTGCGTTTATTCACACTATAGCAAATGAATATGTAGGGCGATAGTTTTTGTCTTGTACTAACTTGTAATATTATACTTTTAAGCGTTACCTTTAACCCTTTACCACACAATCCTGACTTTCAACGACCCTGAGAAAGGAGCCTTTTGAAACATTGTGGGAAAAGGAGAAAATGCTGGTAACAAGCATTTTCTCCTTTTCCCACAATGTTTTCCATCTTTCCCAACACACATTTTAGTTTTTAAAGTCGCATTTATTTTGTCGTCTGCAAATGCTTTCAATTTCAACGTGTCTAAAATTTTGTCGTTAAAGTGTTAAACTGTAACTGTATGTCTACATATATTTTCAGAAACAGGAACTGCTACTTTCCCAGTTCGGATTTTTTCATTTTTTTTTTTTTTGACATCTAATTTTGAAGAATATATCTAATTTAGTATTGTACTTTTCAACATTATGCAAAATGATGAGGAAAAACAAGCTTTTGCTGATGAGGTTACTTTTTATTGTTTCTTTTAATATTAAACTACAAAAGAGTTCCAGTACCTCTTACGTCGTCTATTTTTTTTTAAATATATACTCTTTCAAGGTTTGTCTTCTTTCCAGCAACATGAGAGTAAACATCATTAACATTTAGTTGTCAGTTTAGGTGTAATTGCCGTTATCTCCAGTTTCAATCATCATCATAAAGACAATAACTGAACCCATCAATTCCCTGTTTTAAACGCCCTGATAGAGAAGGCTTTTGAAAAGGTTGTTGGAAAAGGGGAAAATGCTGGTAACTATCTAGAACTTTCTCCTTTGCCACAAGTTTTATATCTTTTCTGATACTATCTTATCATTTGGACCAAATTTGATTTAACCCCTGAAAATGCTTTTAAGTTGGACCAATCTAAAATTTTGTCGTTTGGTGTATAGTTAAATATCAACCACAGGTAACTTGGAACAACATTCAAAGAATTGGAGAACCTGCGTATGAAAAGCAATTCGTCCAACTGTTACAATAACTTATAGGTCTTTGAACTTTCTATAAACAAGTTCACATTGACTAGTTTGCTTAATTTAGATAATTCAAACATGTTTCAGCTTCTCTGTAAGATACTGCTAAACTCCCCGTCCTCTACAGACGACTTTTTGCGTATTACATTGGACAAGTTTAGAAGAAAAAGGGTGGCAAAAGGAAACATTTATCAAGACTTGTATATTCTTCTGTTACATGGTGTTCACATGTGCTTATGTGTTGAAACTCTTTTTCATCCCACATGTCATACAGGTACACCTTTAATTTTTTTTTCGTTCAACATTTTTAAAGGTTATTCAAAGATTTAGGGTTTAACTCTTTACCAGGCAGCAAAATTTTAGACTGGACCAAATTGAAAACATTTGCAGACGACAAATTATGTGTAACTTGAATTGTGATTTATGTATTGGATAGGGTAGAAAACATTGTGGGAAAAGGAGAAAATGCTGGCTACCAGCATTTTCTCATTTTTCCACAATATTTTCAAAAGGCTTCTTTCTCAGGGTCGTTAAAAGTCGGGATTGCGTGGTAAACTGTTCGTGATGAGCGGCGTCAACCTTTGGAATTACCCACGACACGGCGCCAAAACAGGTTAAGGTTTTAAGGTAGCATCATCAAGATTGATCGATATTAAGAGCCGCGCTTTGGCAAAAGGGGGCCTAATGCATCTCCGTGATGGATGATACCGAGCAAGTCGCCATGTTACTATGGATCTATTTAATCCATTTTGTCGAACAACTGTCTAAATCATGAGGCAGACTGGTCCTCTGACAGACAGAAAATTGACAAACAGCGAAAAGTTTCGGCCCAGGTCGGCCTGCGCAGAGTGCGCAGTCTGACCTGGGTCGATACTTTTCGCAGATGCATTAAGCCCCCTTTTCACTGAGCACGGCTGATATGTTTTTAGAACTTGTTTCACAATTGATG
Source organism: Tridacna gigas (assembly GCA_945859785.2). Classification (NCBI taxonomy): domain Eukaryota; kingdom Metazoa; phylum Mollusca; class Bivalvia; order Cardiida; family Cardiidae; genus Tridacna; species Tridacna gigas. Next base: position 40,048,778 of record OX244029.2, read on the forward strand.
TAAAATATATGACCCATACTCTGACAAAAGGAAGCTTAATGCATCTCCGTGATGCATGATATCAAGCAAGTCGTCACATGATCATGGACCAATAAATTCCACTTTGTCTAACAGTTGACTGAATCATGAGGTAAACTGGTCCGTGGGCATTCGGAAAGTTGACCAATAGCAAAATGTATCGGCCCAGGTCAGCCTGCCCGGACTGCGCAGGATTAGTCAAGTCACCCTATACTTTGACCTTCAAATAATTGCAACATGAATAATTTTTCGATTATTGTGCACTTGATGACCAAGTATAATGGACATTTTAAAGGTATTAATCAATGTGGCGCTGTGGTTTTAGGCGGAATATTTCTGTGGAAATGGCTAGTCCAACCCTTTAAAGTATTCATCCTTTACTCATATGCACATTTAAAGACACCATGTCCATTTGGAAAATGCATTGAGGGGGGCTTTGTCGGGTATAGTGTTGAGGCACTTGAAAAACGCTCTGCCGACGCCTTGACGAGATTCAAAGTGGCGACCTTTCATGTAGTTTCTAATGTGTGGACTAAACCAAAAGTGAAATGGAGCAAGATCAATGCTAGACTGGGAATGTGGTAAAGTTACAATACTATTGCCGCTAAGGTACGAAAGAAGCACGGCTGATTTGTAAGCAGGTGCGTTGTCATGGAGGAGGTTGATTCCGCTCACGCTGGCACGCGGAAGTGTTCAATAACTGCCGAAAGAACAGGATATCGGTAAAAGACTCCAGAGTCACTCCTGCCCTCTGGTACAGGAACTCTAGCAACAAATCCCTGGGAGTAAAAAATTACAATTCCCTGACTGTCAAAATGTGCTGCGTAGTGCGAGCTCTACGCGCAACTTGGGGGTCTTTCGTCATTTTCACGGATCCACACCTGTTTTTTTCTTTTTCTTTACCCTTTGGCTCATAAATACTAACCCATGTTTCATCACCAGTCACGATTTCATTCATGTGTTTTTGGTCAACATTCTTCAACATATAGAGCAGATGTGACGCAATTCTCATGCGCTCCCTCATTTGGTCATCAGTGAGGAGGTGGGGTATCCACCGAAAAACAAACCTTACGTATCCTTAAAACACAAGTCAGTATATGACACAGTGATGACAAATTACTGCTACATAAACGACTACTCGCCTCCATGTACTCGTATATCGGATATCTTCCTATACAGCTACTTATACTGCAGCAACATCTCTTTCGGATGTTGCTGTTTCGGGACGGCCAGATCGGAGCTCATTTTTGATATCCGTTCTACCGGATTTAAATAACCGGACCCATCTTCTAACTGTAGCACTATCCCCATAAACTTTTAATAAATCGGATTTAATACCAGACTCAGAAAAGCCAAGCAATACTCGAACTTGACAGTACGCTCTTTGCTCTTCCTGATTTTTTTCTGCTTGTCTGCCACTTTCAATCGCAGAGTTTATAACCTACGTACATTCAAGTGACAGTTTAACCCTTAGGCTGCTTATCGCGACCCACCGACCTTTTGCGGACAGCGTAGATCAAGATCAGACTGCACAGAACGTGCAGTCTGATCTTTGATCTACACTGTCCGATAAGGAGATATCTTTCCTCAAAAAATACCTTTGAAACAAGAAAGTTTTGTGCTTCTACTATCTACTATAAAGTTTCATTTCTTTTATTCAGCAGGATAATGGTTAATTCACTGTGTAAGTTTACCCCGAATTCAACATGCATATACATGTAGAGGACAGTCTAACCTTCCTATACATGTGTAACACTTGACCGATAGGTGCTGAAAATGATAAACTGTTTAATTTGACTGATTTATGCTTTATATAAATTCCCGTCGTAACCAACATATAAAAACTCGAGAACAATCTAAGCCTGCCAAATAAAAATCAAAGCGCTGAAGGCCTGGGCATCAGAACGGGTGAAGAGGAAGGAAGATGAGGCCCAGAAGCTTAAAGTTGCTACCACATTTGTACTGACTTAAAAACTGCTATCACATTTGTGCAGACTAATAAAAAAAAAAAAAAAAAATATCTACATGTCTCACGCTGACAGACTGTGGAGTTGACAACAGAATGGAAAAACATAAATTTGTAAAGGCCAGTATAATGAGTATTTTTGTATAGTCTTGGCCTCATGGTCTTTATGAATTGAAAGGAGATAATTTTCAAAGGATTTTCTGTTTCCTATTTTCTTCCTTTACGTTGCTTTGGCAACAAATCACGGTAACAAACCAAAATGAGCAGCGTGAAAAAAATTGCTGATAGAGGACAAGTCCTGGGAACATTTCTGGAAAGTGAAAAAAAATCCACAATGGCCAAGCAATGAATCATATTTTTCCTTCATTTTACCATACTCAGTCTATGGCAGTTTTTAAGTTGAAATAGTAACCATGTCCTTTGAGCAATGACACGGAAAAACACAGTCTTTAAAGGCTAATATCACAGACTATGATTTGGTGTCTGAGAAGACATTTTTAGGTATTTCTTTTTACTTTTGCATTTTGGTTTCTATGGCAAAAAATAAAAAGAATGGTGGCATTCGGGCATCAATGCTCAGTTGATTTTCAGTGAAAACACAAAGTTGAAAAAGAGGCATACCTTGATAGTTATTTACCCGTATTGTTTATGTTTCCCTTTTGATAGTTAACAACTTGTCCAAGTTCGAAGTAAACAGCTTCAGTAATGACAAAGATATTGTAAAATGTCAAAGATTTTGCATGACGACGACATAAACGACGAAGATGATGAAACTAGGGCTATGAAAATACCATGCCTCTAAAAACAGCTGAGCTAAAAGTTCTTAGTCGAAAAAGGGGCATAACTGATTACTTTATGTTTTGGTGGTTACTTGCCTCTGTTGTACTGATATAAATTCTCCTTTTAACAGTTAACGAAAAGTCCAAGTTTGACGTAGTATATTCATCAATGAAAGATGTGATAAAATGTCAAAGGTCCTGAAAATTCAAAGTAATAAAGGGCGTAAATGTGTCAAAAATATTTTGATGGTTACCTACCCCTGTTACATGGGTACCCCTATTGACAGTAAATAACTTGTCCAAGTTTTAAGTAAATAACTTTAGGAATAACAGAGATATTATAAAATGTCAAAGTTTTGCACGACTTCAATGACGCATAGGCTTTGACAATAGCACGACGCTTTCTTCGTAAACAGGTGAGCTAAAAACTACCAGTTGAATAAAATCCTATGGATGATACAAGACTGCTCAAGGAACATTTCTATAAAAGTTTTGTCAAAATATCTGCTGTCAGTGCCACTTTTCAATTTTCCCATTGAAAGTTTTTGGAATCTCTAATTTGCCATGATCAACCAAGTTGGAAAGCCGATTTTCATAAACAAGAGGGCTGTTGGACCTAAAGCCTTCATCTGAGTAAAGTCATCTAGGATTGATAAATTTGAAGAGCTCCTGGTTGTGATCATGGAAAACACAAATGAGCCATGCTCTGGCAAAAGAGGTTTTAATGCATCTCCGTGATCATCATTCCAAACGAGCCGTCATATTTCTATGGATCCATAAAATCCATTTTGTTGAACAACCGACTGAATCATGAGGTACACTGGTCCTTTGACATGCAGAAAATTTGCAAACGCAAACAATTTCGACCCAGGTCAACCGCTAAATACCTTTGGAGATCAAGATCAGATTGCACTGAATGTCAAGTCTGATCTTCGATATAAAACGCCCACCAGTTACTTAACCCTTTACCACACAATCCCGAGTTTTAAGGACTCTAAGGATATAGCCTCATGAAAACCTTTTGGAAAAGGAAGAAAATGATCTCTTTTTTCCTACAAGGTTTTCTGCACCTTCACAGCCCATAAACAACATTTCAGCTAAATCTAAGTTGCCAAATGTTTTCAATTTAGACAAGTCTAAAATTTCATCGTTTTTTTTTTTTTTCAAAATTATCTGGTTTTCAATGGCACATGTTACAAACTTTAATACATATTTGATATTTTATGCGCCAAGTTTGCAATGGGTCGAAATGGTTATGGGCCGCGATGTCATATCTAGACAACTCTGACAGGTGGAAATAAGGCATATACATGTATATCAATCAAATATGTACATAGTTATAACTTCAGACACGACGTGCAAAATAATTTTACGAAAATTAAAATCTTACCGATGTTTTGAGACACCTTTTTCAGAGAAAGAGCACACCGTCTGCGTAAAATAGGCTATCATTATTTGTCATTCACATGGTGTCTAGAAAAAGGACAGGCGAACGATCCTGATTAGTGGTTTTTGGCCTGGTCTTGGCTTGCTAAGCCCAAGGCCATAGGAATCGTGTACCAAAATTTCAACCCTATCCAAGCATTAAGGAAAAACCCGACTAAAAGAGCAAAGTACCGCCTGCAATCCATCTCACTACGCTGAAAGAAACGACCCCTTAAAATAATAAAAAATATTTCGATTTGAACATCATAGTAAGGTTTAATTTCACAACAAACTTTGATAGATGTGCAATTTTAATCGTACGAGTGTTGACTGAGAATTTTTGGCCCTGGTGAGCTCATTCATGACTGCAAATTCGTGCGCTTATCAGTGAAAGAAACAATTGGCAAACCTCGGGTGATCGTTGATCAAATGTTTAGATGTAGGTACTGAATCGACCGAGTTGTGACCGAGTTGCCGAGCACTAATGGGAATCGTTCGTTTGTCCTTTTTCTAGACACCATGTGAATGACAAATAATGTTAACATTTTTTTATGCAGACGGTGTGCTCTTTCTCTGAAAAAGGTGTCTCAAAACCTCGGTAAGATTTTAATTTTCGTGAAATTACCGTGCACTTCGTGTCTGAAGTTATTACTATCTATTTGATTGGTATATATGCCTTATTTCTTCCTGTCAGAGTTGTCCAGATATGACATCTCGGCCCATAACCATTCCAACCCATAGCAAACTCGGCGCATACAATATTGAATATGTATTAAAGTTTGTAACATGGGCCATTGAAAACCAGTTAATATTTATAAAACGATGAAATTTTAAACTTGTCTAAATTGAAAACATTTGCAGACGGCAAGTTAGATTTAGCTGAAATGTTGGTTATTGGCTATGAAAGTGCTGAAAAATCTTGTAGGAAAAAAGAGAGCTATATCGTTAGAGTCCTTAAAATTCGGGATTGTGTGGTAAAAAGTTAAGGAACTGGTGGGCGTGTTATATCGAAGATCAGACCTGACATTCAGTGCAATCTGATCTTGATCACCAAAGGTATTTAGGCTAACCTGGGTCGAAACTTTTTTCTTTTGGCAAATTTTCTGCATGTCAAAGGACAAGTGTACCTCATGATTCAGTTGGTTGTTCAATAAAATGGATTTTATGGATCTATAAATATATATTGGCATGTTTGGAATGATATACTGTATCACGGCGATGCATTAAACCCCCTTTTGCCAGAGCATGGCTCATTTGTGTATTCCATAATCACAACCAGCAGCTCTTCAAATTTATTAATCCTAGATGACTTTACTCAGATGAGAGCTTTAGGTCCAACGGCCCTCCTGTTTATGAAAATCGGCTTTCCAACTCGATTGATGATGGCAACTCAGTGATTCCATAGACTTTCAAAGGGGAAAATTGAAAAGTGGCTTTTACAAAACTTTTATAGAAATGTTCCTTGAGCAGTCTTGTATCACACATATGATTTTATTCAACTGGTAGTCTTTATCTCATCTGTTTACGAAGAAAACATCAAACTATTGTCAAAGCCTATACGTCATTGTCGTCGTCCAAAAACTTTGACATTTTATAATATCTCTGTTCTTCCTTAAGATATTAACTTAAAACTTGGACAAGTTATTTACTGTCAAATCATGCTCTTCGGTATTAGCCTTTAAAGGCTTTGTGTGGTTATGTGGGAAAGCAGCCAGTGGCTTGGAAAGAATATTGTGCAGAGTACTGGTAAAAGAAACTCCAGGAAAGCATGGATAGGTACACTGGCCGCCGTGATACAACTGAAATAATGTTGAAAACGGCGTTAAACACCATACAATCAATCAATCAATTAAAGGCTTTGTGTTTTTCTTTGTCACTGCTCAAAGGACATGGTTACTATTTCAACTTATAGACTGAATGTGGTAAAATGAAAGAAAAATATGATTCATTGCTTAGCCATTGTGGATTTTTTGCACTTTCCAGAAATGTTCGCTGGACTTGTCCTCTATCAGCAATTTTTTGCACGCTGCTCACGCTGTAACCATTTTAATTTGTTGCCAAAGCAACGTAAAGGAAGAAAATAGGAAACAGAAAATCCTTCGAAAATTATCTATTTTCAGTCCATAAAAGACCATGAGGCTAAGGCTATTTAAAAGTACTCATTATATTGGTCTTTACAAATTAATGTATTTCCATTCTGTTGTCAACCCCACAGACTGTCAGTGTGAGACATCTAGATATTTTTTATTTGTCTGAACAAATGTGATAGCAGTTTTTAAGCCTGTACAAATGTGATAGCAATTTTAAGTTTCTAGGCCTCATCTTCCTATCTCTTCTCCCGTTCTGATGCCCAGACCTTCAGCACCTTCAGCGCTTTGATTCCGTAATTGCTTGGATGGGGTTAAAATTTTGGTATATGATTCCTATGGCCAAAAATCGCTCTTCTTTTCAAGTGCTTATTAAGCCTTCATATACACAAAACTATAATGATCTTATCAAGCGTCTGGAAAAGCGCCTCAATGAAAAAATCACAATCGTCTGTCAATATGGCGCAAACAACCGAAATATATACTCAGCCAAAAAAGAGAGTACCCTGCGTATATTTCTGTCTATATACTAGGAACTAGCATATATTGTGACTATTTTTTTTTTAATCTGCATTAAAGAACAATTCCTTTCTGACATTCTGTGAAAATTTGTAGTCAATGTGATATTCTTTCATTGAAAAATATTGAGCGGAATGACATACGGGTTGATTTCAAAAATGACACTTTCTTCGATAACACTGGGTTCACCAACAAAAAAGGCTTAATTTCATTTTGAATGGGGTTTAAGCACCCAAAATGGGTTTTAAATTTGAAATTCGGAGTCAGTATCTCATGTGTCCACTATTTTGTCCAATGCACGTCTTGATTCGGCGGTGCATATTGTTTACGTAACGCAGTTTAAAAGGCGCAGGCAAATTGTTCCATTTAACTTGTAACGCTGCTGCTAAGTCATTTACCGTGTTGATTGCGTGATTTGTTAGAACACGACGTCCTAGCTCGTCCCACACGTGTTCTATTGGATTTAAATCGGGAATATTCGAAGGCCAGTCTAAGCCGTTGACGTTATGAGCCGCCAAAATCTGCCGAGTTGCTGCAGCCGTATGGGGGCGGTCGTTATCGTGCATTAGAGTGACATTTGGACCATGGCGCTGAAGGAATGGGATAACCTCTACTGTTAGAACATCGTTGATGTAATTCTGAGCATTGATATTCCCGTTAATCACAATAAGGCGAGACTTGTTTCCACCCATAATTCCACACCAGACTAATACCGACCCCCTCCAAAACAGCCCCTCTCAATGACGCACGCGTCGGCAAAGCGGTAAACCGTCGGCAGAGCAGTAAACTCTCTCACGACCGTCGGCATGGCTGATGTTAAACCGAGATTCGTCTGAAAATAACACTAATCTCCAGTCATTACGCCGCCAACGCAAATGACGGCGGCACTAGTCGTGCCTTGCGGTCCGATGGCGATGTGTGAGAATTGTCGCAACCGATTCTTGACAGTCTGTGGATGAATACGCTGCTGTCTCCCAGTTGCTGTTGCAGTAAGGCGTCGGTTGCGGAGATGTTGCATGATGATGTACCGATCGTCGGCAGCAGTCGTCACACGTGGCCGACCACTCCGGGGACGGTCGCGGACGTTTCACGTAGCGCGGAATCGTCTCCGTAAACGCTCTATCGCCTTACGAGCACAACCGAACATCCGGGATACTGCAGTTACTGATGTACCTACATTCAGCATCCGAATAACTTGGTTTCATTGATCATTATTTAATCTTGGCATTTTTTTCGACTTGCTTTTGCGTGACTTTATTCAGTTGTGAATTATTATCGGTCAATCGGTGCGGTCAGATTCTTCTACCGGATATCGACCCGTGCCGCACGAGGCGCACGTGCAAATTCACTAAATCGAGTCTCTCGCTGAACGGCATGGTTTACTACTGACCAAACTTAGGTCAACCGGTGCTCCAACGAATACCTGTACATTGCTTATTATTTATATTTGTGATAAAACAATATTAAATGAAATATTAAGGTTTAAAAAGTGGGTACTTTCTTTTTTGGCTGAGTATATATATATGCGGTTAAATGCATATCTAAGGTAAGTAATTCTTTTTCGTAACATAAAAAAAGGATTTTAGAACCCAAAAGGCAGCCTACATTGTGTCCAGAGTTAATAATATCGGATTGCATTCCAGTGCCCCATTATTTGTAACTTGTTTTCGCCGATACAAAGAGAGCGTTATTTCTACCCGTTACGAGGCATAGGTTCAAGAAAACGTGTCATTATCTGTAAAATAACATAAATAACTTCCACTGAAAGCGCCACCACTTCATAAAAACGCTGAAAAATGTAAACTTCTGACGCAAAATAATGTGGGATTTTCCAACTACGGAAGCCTATACGTGCCATCGATATTTATATATTAGTCGTTACAAAACCTTTTGAAGATGCTGTAGTGTTTAATCAACGCATAAAATAGGTAACTACTTTCTGATGCATTTTTGGAAAATTTAGATGTAATCCATCATTACGTATCTAATACATCTTTACATTCGTAATCTTATTTGTTTGTTTGTTTATTTAAGTTGATCTACAGGATGCTTTTTGTAAATAAAGAGTAACAGTCGAAACATTCGTGGTTTGAATAAGTCCTGTATTTGTTGTAAATCCTAATTACAGTAAAAATTTTGCTTTTGAAATGCAGTTAAAAATAGTAAAAGTGATAATTTCAAACTGATTGAATATACTACTTATGTGTTTTGCAACTCTTACTTCTTCCATATACCATTTCAGTGTTTGCTGATAATTTCTTTATCATAAGTAAATAAACGTTGTACTGCAGGTTTTTCTTTTCAAATAATAACTTTTTCCCTCTATATTGAAACACAAATTTTGATGATAGCCTGTCTTTTGCACTGAAACACATATTTGAATTCATTAATTGATTGAATACAAAATAAGTCACATACAAATTTCTGGTTTGTACATGCATATGCTTCTTGAAGTTTTATAATTCAAACATGATAACACTATTCGGTAAATAAGTTATTTCTATTGAAGATACGAAAATGGATCCAACAACTGACGATACAACTCTGACGATTGTGAGTTTGGAAATTTTAGTATGGTTACTTGAAAACAGACAATAATTACTATTGAAATACAATTTTCAGACAGGGCAAAATAGCATGTAAAAATACTTCAAGATGAGAATCAGAATATTTACAGATACAATGTTCTTAATGCATAGGTAAAAAAAGAAATGTGACACAAGTTAGTGGTCGCGTTTTTGATTACCGATATATAAAAAGCAAGGAACAGATTTATTATCTAATGAATCATATCGTGCTTATGAATACAAAGACGCCCAATATTAACCAAATGAAACAGTATCATTGTTAACTTTTATTTGTGTCCGTGGTTATCAAGTAGAGCATTTGTTATTTTACAGGGTTTTAATGAGTCAATGGATAGCAAAGTATAAACAGGGTTTTATAATATTTGGCATCAGATGTAACCTTATATTTTCAATAAGTTATCTACGATACTTTAGGGATTAAAAAAAAATCTATTGCAATTACTTGAAGGTTGGTTCCTATTTTGTCACAGGGTGACTGGACCGGATGACCTGAGTCGGTAGTTTTAGCAGATTCATTAAGCCCCCTTTTCACAGAGCGTGGCTTATTTATTAGTTCCCTACCGGCGAAGCCGAAGGGGAACTTTAGGTTTGCACTCCGTCTGTCCGTCTGTCCATCTGTCCGTCAGTCCGACAATTCAGTTTTCCGGACTTTTTTTCCAAACGCTGGTACATATTGAGCTGAGTTTTGGTGTGTAAGTCACCCACCATCACTTACAGATCAAGTTCGACTTTCGTTCCGGTCCACTGGTTTTTCACGGATTTACAGGCCTTGGACTTACAAAATTTCACTGATAAATCAGTTTTCCGGACTTTTTTCCTAAACGCTGGTAGGTATTGATCTCAGATTTGCTGTGTAACTCAACCACCATGACTTACAGATCAAGTTCGACTTTCGTTCCGGTCCACTGGTTTTTCACGGATTTACGGGCCTTGGACTTACAAAATTTCACTGATAAATCAGTTTTCCGGACTTTTTTTTCTAAATGCTGGTACATATTCACCTGACTTTTGCTGTGTAAGTTAACCACTATGACTTACACATCAAGTTCTAGTTTCGTCCCACTCCACTGCTTTTTCACGCATTTACGGGCCTTGGACTTACAAAATTTCACTGATAAAACATTTTTCCGCACTTTTTTTCTAAACGCTGCTACATATAGAGCTGATTTTTGGTGTGTACATCAACCACCATGACTTACACATCAAGTTCGAGTTTCGTCCCGTTCCACTGCTTTTTGACGCATTTACGGGCCTTGGACTTACAAAATTTCACTGATAAAACATTTTTCCGCAGTTTTTTTTTCTAAATGCTGCTACATATAGAGCTGATTTTTGGTGTGTACATCAACCACCATGATTTACACATCAAGTTCGAGTTTCGTCCCGCTCCACTGCTTTTTGACGCATTTACGGGCCTTGGACTTACAAAATTTCACTGATAAAACATTTTTCCGCAGTTTTTTTTCTAAACGCTGCTACATATAGAGCTGATTTTTGATGTGTACATCAACCACCATGACTTACACATCAAATTCGAGTTTCGTCCCGTTCCACTGCTTTTTGACGCATTTACGGGCCTTGGACTTCAAAAATTTCACTGACATGCCAGCGATACATACGGCCGGTAGGGGACTGTGTATTGCTATGCAATACTATTAGAATGCTTGTTTATTTTAAATGAATATAAGTCATATTTTCCTTTCACCGCAATTCGAGATAATCAGACATTTTCGTACTTGCTGCCGTATCGACTAACCATCCACAATTGTATACTAATTCTAGATAAAAAGAAAAATCTATAGTCATATGACAGGCCGAGATATTATGTCTGTTAGATCTCCAGGTTTTTATGCAGATTTTCCGGTATATATATGCAGCAAAATACAGCACCTCTATTCTCCCTGAAGATTTATGCGTCTTGCATTTTCTTTTGTACCGTTGGATTCGATAAGTTAAATATGTCGGATAATAGTTTATTGGTATTTGTACATGAGAGCAATCTGTGGATTGTTGGCTGGAATCTGTCAAAACTCAGTCCTAGGTTTGATGAAATGATGACAGTGTGACAAGTTTTGTTTGTCTCTCACTGCTTAATACAGTTTCAACTACTTTGATGTAGGAAATAAGCCAGTGGCTTGGAAAAAAGTGTTAGGCGCAGACAGTTTAGTGTAACGAGATCAAAGATCAATCTGAACGATCAACAACGTACAAGAAGCAGTTACTTATTATCAAGTGAAAGGGTTAACAAATGTATTGAGGTTTAAGTTAATCACTGAATCCTATTCCGTAATGATTTCATTCATTAACAATACCTTTGAAAACCCACATCGTGTAAAATTCATCACGGATTTAGTAAAGCGTGATATCATAGTGTATTGTTAAAGCGGTTGTTTTTGCGAAAAATTTAACTGGCAGCTAGTTGTTGATTTCCGATCGCCGTCTCTAAGCGTTAGTTACTTGTAAGTACATCGGGCACTGTTGAAGGTAAACATGGCAAAAACTGGTCTACGTTGTATGTTGGGGCCTATTCACTTGTGACAAGAACACTGGTGTTCTTCACGAAGAGCCTTCATGAAGATAATGTCATAGATTAAACTGTGATCTGCGACTCCTGGGATGAGGAAGTATTTGATTGATTTTATGATGTTTAACGCCCTTTTCAAAATCATTTGGGCTATATTGCGGCGGCAAGTACACCTATCCATGCTTTCCTGGGGTTTCTTCTACCAGCATTTCGCAATATGTTCTTCCCAAGCCATTGGTTGCTTTCCCACATAACCATCGTCGAAACAATGATCAGCAGTGAGAGAGGAGGAATGAATCCTATCGCAATGACTATCATCAGTCCTCGGAAAGAAATTCGCCGAGGTGAGGGTTCGAACCAGCGCCCACTATCCTCAAGTCCTGTATGCTACCGAATGGGCTACCGGGGTTCGGCGTCGGAGAAGTATAAACTTTTACCTGCTGTGTCCCGAATAGTGAAATTTCTTTTCGTGTGTCTTTGAACCGAGTGAAATTCAAATAGATCTAGATTGAAATTTATGCTCAATTAAAAGGGAATCCAAAATTGAACATGTTCTGTGCGACCTGGGTCTTTATTCAGCAACAATTCATAAGAATATTCTTAGGATATAAGAATATTCTTCGTCTTACTCCGCAATGTTTACTAAATTTGAAAGGACTACAACTTCTGAATGGCTAAACCAGACGTAGTGTTACTTTCATATTTAGAAAATTCTGGAGAGAGTAAGACTAAGAACATTCTTAAGAATGGATGGTGAATAAGGGCCCTGTTCAAAAAGCTTTTCGCTTGGTTTCGATTAAAAGAGAATGCGGGGATCGATCTCAATCTGCTGTTACATTCTACATGTATATTGAACCCTTTACCAGACGACAAAATTTTAGCCTTGTCCAATTTGAAAGCATTTGCAAACGACAATTTCATTCTGGCTCAAATGGTGCAATTTTTCTTTGATAGGGTGAAAAACATTGTTGGAAAAGGAGAAAATGTTGGTTTACAGAATTTTCTCCTTTTCAAACAATGTTTTCAAAAGGCTTCTTTCTCAGGGTCGTTCTCATTGTGCGGTAAAGGGTTAAACCATGTGACTATGTGCACTCAGTTTTAGTAAGTGTATAGATGTTAAATACTGTGACCGTAGGTCAGCATAATCAAGATTGTATAAAACAATCGAAGAGTGCCTGCTTAAATGCCTTTAAAAGCAGTAATTTAGGTTAATTTAGCTAGTATCTGTTTAAAATTTCCATTTATATTGGTATCGATTCAATGTAAACATTTGATTATATTTCGATGGCTAGTATTTTTGCCAGTATATCTTGACAAACAATTATCATGGAAGTTCACTCATCGAAGTTTCTAATGCCTTTCAAAAATGAATTCCCAAAGATGACAATTTTAGTTATTGTTTACTTTTCTGGAGAAGCATAAATACCATTGGGTTTAGCATATGTTTCGTTTGAAGTCTTGCTTACGATTTTGCAACCTTAAACCTTCCAATCTCTTGAACGATTCAAGGGGTACAGCGTGGCTTTCATTGCTTTGTCTCCCTTTTTTGGCTGCTCTTTACTCTTTCATTAGCTTCTTTTACCATCTTAGTTCATGTAACAAACACACCATAAGGCACTTTCTCTTTAGATACACTTTTAAGATAATTATATATAATATAAAACGACAAGTTTTCAACACAAAAGGTCCCCGGCCGATTTCGAGAGCCCTTCAATAAATTACTTTGCTCACTCGTGTTACTTGAATGAATATAATCGAATTACTATATGTTCGATAACAAGAGAGTTCACTTTGATTCTTTACCAGACGACAAAATTAGACTCGTCGATACTGGTGGCATTTGCAGACGACACATTAGATCTGTCTCAAATGGCTGAAATTGTTTTGAAAGGATATTCAAAGTTGTTGAAATAAGCGTTGCTGGTTGGCAATATTTTGCCTTTCCCCGCATTGTTTTCAAAATCAATCCTGTCCAGGTTTGTTGAAATATGGGATTGTTTGTAAAGGGCTATCAGAAAATCTTACATAAGGTAATATAAAAAATGTCTGGAGTTCAAAACCTTTTTAGTTCTTACAAATAAATATTGAAAATCTGAAATGTAAGAATTTTCGCCTTGTTTCTTCTCGTACAAACGCATAAATCGTGATAATGATTTCTGTTTACAGCTAAAATGTTTTTTCCATTCTTCCTTCTTGCTGTCAGCGTCTTAACAAAAATCCAAAACCAGACGACATTGTCTGCGAACATCACATTTCCCGCCGACATTCAACTTTGGTATCCCGTCTCACAGTTCTGTGATTTAGAGGCAAAATATCCGTTACCATCGCAAGGAAAAAACAATGAAGACAAAATTGACGAAACTCTTGGGACTATTTGTAAACAACTCAACACTAAAGAAGGAACCTTTCGAGAAGACACCTATTATCAAATGGTTGACAAATGCCCGGGTAAACATGACACTTGCAGGTTTCAGAATTTGGAAAACTTGTGGAACTACTTCCCGTTTTAACGGGATGATTTATTACAACAAATATTGTGCTGAATGTCACAACCAAACCGATCTTATTGAATTTATACCATGACTTGCTTGCACCAATCTATATGGCCCGCTGTCTACCATTTTACCATACGTGTTAAATGAAGGGAACGAGGAATACTATATACAGTTTCTGGTGCCTTCAACTATAGATGTTTCTGCGGAAGAATGCCATCCTTATCTGTATATGATAAGAGATTGCAGAGCTGCAAACACTTCTGAAGCTGCTGTCATGAAAGAACTTTGTGGAAATTTTAACGCAACTTTCCGCCTACTTTCTTACTACCAGAATATTTATTGCTACCTTTGTGGTATAGAGGAACCGGACTTTGGACCTGAATTTGGACAGAAGTGGATAGAAGATTATACAATATGCGAAGCAACAGATTCCCAAAAGTTCTTAACGAGTTCATCTTTATTAGTTCTATTGGATGACAATTCGGTCGCCAGTTATGAAAAGTCACTGTCGGAAGATGTGAACAACAAGTACATTTGTATTGAAACAGTAACCAATTCGACAACAAATGTGAGTAAGAAGATTAATAACATTATACTTGTTTTTTGGTTTTCCTAAAATATCTCGTTAACGTTTTGGTTTTCCTAAAATATCACTTTAACTAACATATATTTATATACAGAAATAAGTGTGACGAAAATTTAATGAACTGAAATCAAAAAGTGGCAAATTTCCAAAATAGATCTACAAGATATGCAGCATAAACAATCAAACATTTTTAGCAGCTATAAGAAACTTGTATTATTTCGCTTTCATGTACACTTTTGTCTCTAGTGGTAGCTTTCAACGTTTGTAAGATTTCTTATTCGGGACGTGTTACGGTTTACGTTCGCCTTTAAATTTTCATCCAAAATTAAACAGACATGTCTTGTACCGTTGAAACTTAATTAACACTTATTTACCTACTTATGGTGATTAAAAAAAAGAACGTCTTGCAAAGGAGTTTGGAGACTCGAACTCCTTCAACCAGGACAGTGTTGTTTTGTATTGTACTGTTAGTTAGTTATTTCTTAAAGAGGGACTAAAGAGTTTTTAGGTTTTTAAATATACCGCAAATGCAAGTCTTTATTGGCCTTTTTTACGTCGAAATTGCCATCAGTAAATTATTATATATGTGCTGATTTAGAGACCCAGTGGCGGCCAAAAGTAAACAGTGCGGTTTTTAAAGTGAATTTAAATTCACATCTTACCATTTCAAAGTGTAGATTTTTTTCTAAAGATGTCAATTTGTTATGTACGGTCGGTCCAAGAGTTAGCCGTTGGCAGAAAATGAATTGTAAAACTAAGTTTAAAAAATGCCAAGTCGGTCTATCTTTTGTTTACTTTTTCCCTGGCTGTAAAATTCTTTTTTCTGCCAGCGACTAACGTTAGGAGCGGTCGTGCGGTAACAGATTGTCATATTCACAATAATATCCATAGTTTCATACTTTTAAATTGTATGATTAAATTTGAACGCATTTTAACATCCACATTTTTTACTTTTGGTCGCTAATGGGCTTTAAAAGACTTCGTTTTACGGTCACTCAAGTTAGGATCACGGTTCTCGTTTCTATTTGGTTGCAACACACTAACTTCATTTACTGAACAATTAGACTTTGAAATTACCATCGAAGAGAAATCACAGAGGCGTGTACTGTAATATATGCCTCCAATGTATTTTGTCACCTCTGTTTCACTCCGGATTGCTTGCAGTACACACTAGGATATTATGACATCATCGTCCGTGATTGCATAGATTGCTGACGCACGAAATCGACTGGGATATACCAAAAATGTCGGATAGGATACTGGCGTGTTACATACAGTGAAAGGAAAATAAATGGTTAATTCAAGACATAGTTAATTACTACACTTAGAAACATTTGAAACCCTTTTTGAAGACGGTTAAACTAATGACTATGCACCGTGTTTCATTTTCAGTCATGTCGACCTGTGTTTTGTCCGGAAGGGCAGTTCCTAGATAAAGGAGTCCGTAGATATTTTGGCCAGACGTGGTATGTACAAAATGTCCAACTTTTCGTAAAACTTACCCCTGTAGATCCGGAACTAAACCTGAATCACCTACATCAAATAACGAACGAACAGCTTGCATCGTCGAAAAAAGAATTTTTGTTTTCACCAGAGTTACTGGATTGGGAGAAGGAGTTGTTTTACAGGGCTAATGACAACGAAACAACGATTCAGTACGTTTTGGCGGTTTTTTTTTTCTGCGCTCTCAGGCGGTGCGACTGTAGATACTAACTGAAAACATTGAAAAGTCGCTACAACAAATGTGGAAGCTAAGCATTGAAGGGAAAATATTTGAATTACGACCGGAAGTTAACAGATACATTTCTTACGGCGAATTTCATGATGGGACGACGAAAATCATCGTTTCTCAGTGGCAGTATATTACAGAGGCGTTGGATGAGGACTATGTCATAGGTTGGTCAAAGGGATTTCTGTTGGACTTTAGGGCCTATTGAATATGTATCACTTAACTATTCTACTGTGAGCAGGTTAGCTTATACCTGGACGAATTTCGTATTTTAGCAGGTGAGGTTCTCCTAGTAGCTATGAATAAAACGATCGGAAATGCCGAGGTTATTCCGGTCACTAACCCTGGCGGAAAGACCATAGAGATCCGTGTGTGTCTATCGGATGTACTAGAAGAAAGAAACGGAGTTTGCCATAGATGGGAGAACTGGTCGATCCTTTGTTTTTTTTATTCTTGGTGTGCTATGTAAGATGTCCTGACAAGAACCTTTCAATACGTTCTGACCCACTGATATGCAGTTAGTTTAGGTGAGCAGTGACTATTGCAATGATCACAGAGGAGGTTTTGTTTAGATAAAAAAAAGTTGATCTGGTGTTTCTTTTCTAATGATATGTAAAATCGTGTTCCAAGTATTGTTTTAAACAGTTTTTATGATAACATGTTATTATTTAGACTGCACTGACTAGCGTTCTCAATGGACAAAAGCTCTCTTTCCCGTAGTTTTAGTATGTTTTTGTTAAGTGCTTATCCGGGCGAAAAGGTTGCATGATAGTCTGAAAATCATAATGTTGCTATGAAAAATGGTAATATTTGTATAGCTGTTTGTTTTTATTTTTCCAAATAATTCGATGCATTTGTAGTCCTGGGAGGAAAAGGCTTTTGAAAAACATTTGAAAATGAGAAAATGTTGATAACCAACACTTTCTCATTTTCTGACTATGTTTTCGGTCATTTTAACGACAAATCCTATTATTTGATCGCAATTTATTTATTGACTACAATTGCTTTCAAAATGGACTAGTATAAAAATGTTCCCGGCTGGTAAGGTAAAATCTAATTTGTATATAAGTTTCCTTTATATCCTTAAAAGTTTGGTGGATACTGCCATCCATGTTGAATATTTTCTGTACGCTGAAAATTAGCTTATTAGATGTGAAATCCTAGAACAGCCTTTAAGTGAAGCAACAAGGTGTATAACTTACTTATGTTCTTTTTACAAAACACGACAAGGATCGTTTTTGTATAACCGTTGTATTTCAAATTCATATCGCACCTGACAGTGATATTGTGACGTCGAGAAACTGCGCTGCATGACTGAAATAGAGTTTAAAAAGAATATAAAACCTTCTCACCGCATGTTTTTTTAATAAAGACATGGTTTCGTTTTTATTTATAAAGCAAAGAATATTAAAACACGTGACAGATTACGAAGCAATTAACCTTGACCACGAACTTTTTGATAGTCCCTCCCTTGTTTCTATCCCTTCAATGAAAAATCATTTTAACCTCTTTTAATGTGTCGTTCACATGTGCTTTCATTCAGAGGAATTTAGAATGTTGCGTCTGGTAAAGGTTTAAACACAAAACATTAGATCGTTTTAACTGTTTACTAAACAACAAAACTTTAGACTTACCGAAACTGAAAGCATTTACAGACGACAAGTTAAATGTGGCTCAAATGATTGGATTTGTATTCCAAAGGGGAGAAAATTGCTAGTAGTCAGCACTTTGTCCCTTTCCCACGTTTTCAAGAAACTTCTTCCTCGTGGTCGTTTAAACTCTGGATTGTGTGCAAAAGAATTTTAACAAAATTGGCATGGTTACACCAAAATGCTAATAGCGCTGGAAAGACAGCTTTTTTCTGAGCAGAAGGGCTTCTTTTTCATTATTATTTTGCTTACCGACAATATCTTTTACATTGTGATGAAGAGGAAGTGTAATATTTCAGTCTTGACAGACGAACAGCATTTTCAAGGAATAGACTAACAAACAGT
Organism: Tridacna gigas; assembly: GCA_945859785.2. Classification (NCBI taxonomy): domain Eukaryota; kingdom Metazoa; phylum Mollusca; class Bivalvia; order Cardiida; family Cardiidae; genus Tridacna; species Tridacna gigas. Next base: position 40,067,488 of record OX244029.2, read on the forward strand.
AACCAAATTGGACTAATTTTAACAAGCACGATAGATAATAAGAAAAGGCATTTTATTTCTATGGCTAGTAGAGCTAGAAATAATAAATTTATGGTCCAGTATGATTATATTCCCAAACAATCAAGTTAAAAATATAAGAGCAATGAAAAGATGCATGATTACCATTTCTTGCTTTCACAGTAAAATCTGAAAGTACTCAAAACTGATGCAATGTAATTTCCAAGCTGGTTTCAAGGAATCTGTTAAATCTTCTTAACACTAATCTCTGATTAATGTTATAAGCCACGGTAGCATTAACACATGGTGGTTTTAAGAGGATTCAAAGACGGAATTGTAAAGGACTAACTAATTATTTTCAAATAATTCCCCATTCAATAATAATAAGCAACAAGTAAATAAAGTGGCGAAAACTACTCTACGTCTTGGTTGATATACTTAAATTGATTGGTTATCATATCTACTAGGGAGAGCGTTGCATTCAACACTGTCCAAAAATGACTGATGTCGATGTTGTCATTAAAAGCATTGAAGAAGTTATTGCGCCCCACGAAATGTCTACTCATTGACGAACAATTAAAGATGGAAAATGTTTTTGCAAAATTTGGATGATTTTACTACATGTTTAAATTTTGGAATGAGAGTATCACCATAGTAACAGTCCAGTTGAAAGTAGGACATAGGCCAATAGCGTTCTCTTCGTCATCAACTGTGTAAAATTCCATTTAAAAAAATTCCATCATATGAGCCATTCAAATTGTCGTCGGCAAATCCTTTGAATATGGACGAGTCTAAAATTTTATCGTTTGGTAAATACAGTTCCCAGTTTTAACGACCCCGGTGAAAAAGCCCTCTTAAGAACATGGTGGGAGAAGGAATCCAGCATTTTCTTCTTTACCCCACAATATTTTTGACTTTGTCGTTTGCTTCCAATTTGTACGAGTCTTATTTTTTTGGCATCTAGTAAAGAGTCAATGAGCATACAATCAAGTTTTGTCTGGCTTGAATCAAAATTTATTGTAAATCGCTGATAAATACTCTTAGATCATTTTTTTAAAAGAAGAAACCGAAAAATTTCTCTTTCAGTAAATATTATTAAAACCGCGATTATATAATTTCTGTTTCAAAAATCTCCAAATTTGGCGTTTAGATAATTGGATTGTCGTTTTGGAAACGGGAACTCCGTCTACTATTTAATATCACATATAACGTCATCGTTTCTGTATAAATACGATCCAACTGAAATCGACACATTTTATCAACCATATGATTTACTGTAATGTACTGCTAAATTTTAAGGAAATACTACTAGGAAATCTTACACTTTTTATTCATATGGTTTTCAAACTACTGGCATGCTAAATTCAGAAAAAATGCATCCAGTTTGGTATGATTAACAAAAAAAAAAAAAAAAAAAAACTCAAAAATCCAGTTTTTTAGTCATTAAAAAGAAGAAGCAGAGGAAGACCATGGAAAAAAGCAGGAGTGGGGGCCAAAGGTGGAGGAAGAGTCTAAAAGTCTAATATCATAGAAACGAGACTTTTTTTACGAAGCTTACGAAGCTTTTGAAAGCCTTTTGGGGGAAAGAAGTAGGTGCATTTTCATAAGCCATTGCTCCATTTCCCAAACATTGTTTTCGAATTGTTGAAAACAAAAAGACAGTTATGAAATAATCCTGTGTTTAATGACCATCAACGATTCATCTTTGGAAAACATTTTGGGAAAAGGAGAAAATGCTAGTAACCGCCTTTTCGCTCAATGTTTACTTCTCTTTTAAGGACAAATCCCTTCATCTATATAGTATTTTATTTGTCATTTGCAAATGCTTTTGATTTGAGCAAGTATATATTTTCTTTAGTATCATAAAGAGTTAAACATTTGTCTGTTTCGGGCTCATGCACCAGCGCTTGTCGTCATTTATCTCGTTCAGAATCTGGGTTAAAGGTGTTCGCGGTTGTTTCTGTGCGTAATATTTTCAATCGGTATCGCTATTATATATCGTTACACCGTATCAGCGACAACAAATTACTGGCGATACGCTTTCATTGATCTTTGCAAGAAAATAATTAAATGAGAGGGATTTTAAAGGGATTGAGTGATTGTATGGTGTTTAACGCCGTTTTCAACATTATTTCGGTTACATCGCGGCGGCCATTGCACCTATCCATGCATGCTTTCCTGGAGTTCCTTTTACCAGTACTCCGCACAATATTCTTTCCAAGCCACTGGCTGCTTTCCCACATTACCATCGTCGAAACAATGGTCAACGGTGAGAGAGGAATGAATCCTATCGCAATGACTATCATCAGTCCTCGGAAAGAAATTGGCCAAGCCGGGGATCGAACCAGCGACCTCCTGTTGATTTTAAAGGGAAAGTCACTACATATAGGAAATAAAAAAGACTGAAGCACATGACACTGTTAATAAACGTCGTTCTGCTTTAGTAGAAAGTGAGAAAGTTACGGAGTTGCCTACTTGCACTATATCAGATACGATAATTTCGGATACTTTGGATATGTCTAGTTCCTGGAAGATCGGTCTTTCTAACAATGGTTTTTGTAGTGAATATAGCAAGTGTGAAAACGATAGTATGTACTTATGGAATTAGACTAACTTTTTTTTGTCAGTTTGGAATAAGATTTGTCCCAGTGACCAACCTTTTGACCCGACATGACCCAAATTTGAACTTGTCTGATATATATGTATCACCAAGACAAACATTCTAACAAACTTTCATTTGAACTGATCTGAAAATGTGGCCTCTAGAGTGCTCACAAGTTTTTTTCTAAGACTTGGCCCAATAACCTGCTTTTTGACTTGACATGACCAATGTTGTACTAGTGCTAAATTTCATCAAGACAAACATTCTGACCAAGTTTCACGGGTATCGGGATGAAAGTTTTGCCTCTAGGGTGCACACAAGGTTTTTCTAATATTTGGCAGAGTGACCTAATTTTTGACCCGACATGACCCAATTTCAAACTTGTCATCAAGACAAATACTCTAAGTTTTATGAAAATGTGGCCTCTAGAGTGCACACAATTTTTTTTTTTTTTTTTTCTAAAATTTGGCAAGGTGACCTACTTTTGGACCCAACATGACCCAATTCAAATTTTTCAGAGATATCATCAAGACGAACATTTAACAAAGTTGCATGGGTTTCTGGCTTAAAATGTGGCCTCTAGAGTGCTCACAAGGTTTTCCTAAGATTTGTCCCAGTGACCTATTTTTGGATCCAACATGACCCAGTTTGGAACTCGTCCGAGAATTATCAAGAAAAGTAGTCTGACCTAGTTTCATGAGAACTGGGCTAAAAATAGGGCCTTTAGAGTGCACACAAGGTTTTTCTAAAATTTGATCTGGTGACCTATTTTTTGATCTGGCAGGACCCAGATTCTGTCTGAAATTTTATCAAGACAAACATTCTGACTAGGTTTCATGAGTACTGGACCAACTACATGTATATGGCCTTTAGAGTGCACACAAGGTTTTTCTAAATTTTGACCTGGTGACCTACTTTCCGACCTGACATGACCCAATTTCGAAAGGATCCGAGATACAATGAGGACAAACATTCTGACCAAGTTTCATGAGTATATGATTGAAAATGTGGTCTCTAGAGGTCACACAAGGTAATTGTTGAGGCCTGGACGACGCACGATGCACAACGGACACAGCACGATCACAAAAACTCACCTTGAGGACTTCGTGCTCAGGTGAGCTAAAATGTTATTAAGTTTTTTGAATTGGATTCTATTTCATTTGTTTTTTGTCATTAGTTATACGTATAACATGAGCTCACTTAAGAAAATACTATTTTTTTTCCCTCTCTTTTTTTGGTGTACATTTTTTTTTTATTTTGTTATTTACACCTTGTCTTTTATATGTTTTGTTGCCATTATCTATTTTTATTATTCATTTGATCGTAGGGGAAGGGCTAAATCTAAGTTGGAAGAACTTGTGGCCTGACCCCATTCATTTATTGAATAAAATATGTTTATACCAAAGCAAACTTAAGAAAAGGTTTTACTTGTGTGTCGCAGCTCATGAAGCAGCCGATTTGCGTGATTTAAGTCAACCATAGGTGCAATTATTTTTCTGCCTAAAATGCTTGGGCCGCTAGCATCTTAAGATTCAACTATTAAACCAAGTGAACGGTGAATCTTGTCTTTTGATGTATTTTTTTCTTTTTTAACCCTGGATACATTATTTTCTAAAATAAAAAGGTAGGAGAAACACTGAATGTCAGAAAAAAAAAAAAAAAAAAGCAGTTGTCCGTAGAATATCAATAGCAGGTACCACCTTCAGTTCGAGACCCGACTTTACTCTTTTAGCACTGCATGCAAAAAGATAGGCTTTTGCGAACGTAATTGCTCAAGACCAGACTTCACAGAGAGTACAGTCTGATTCTAGATTTATAACGTCTGCTTGTTTAGTCAAGCCTTTAAGAGTCTTAGCCCGAATTCACCGACCTTTCTCGACTGCATTCTATCAGTGTGGGGTCCGTAGTTGTGAGGTAGAGCGTCGGCCTCGTAATTAAAAGGTCCTGAGTTCGATATTCGGAAGTGGATGTCAACTTTGGGACTGTTCGTTGGCCCACACATTCGGCGCGAGTACTGGTGTAGTTTCCAGGAAGCAGAATGGAGAGAGATTAACTATAAGTTGTAAGAACTTGTTTCTCAGTCGATGTAAAATAAATACGTTTAAACTAAACTGCATTCTATGTCCCATCTCTCTCTGTCTCTCCCTTTTTACACTCCATACCTTACCTGGTGACAAATGGAGAGAACCATTTTTCAACTTGTGGTTCAACCCATTTGCCGCCATTCATGTTTGTAATTATGAACTGTATATGTATTCTATGTAAATTAAGGCAATAATACATGTTAACACTAAACTATTGCATTCTAAGTCCTATTCTTTATGTAGAAAGCAGCAATTTCTGATTGACTAAAGCATTTGAGCCATGCTCTGTGGAAAGGGTTTTTATACATCTGCAGAAAGTATCGACCTTTGTCAGGCTGGTCAGTCCGCACAGGCGATTTTTTTTTTTGTATTTTCAGATTTTCTGGGTGTAAACAGACCCCTCTACCTCCTGATTCAGTCAGCTATTAGACATAATAGATTTTCTGGATCCATAATTTTGTGACAACTTGCTTGGTATAATGCTTCACGGAGATGCATTAAACCCCCATTCTCAGAGTTCTTCCTGGAGGATCTTCTAAATTGTTACCTGTACGAGCTGGAGTTCCACAGGGGTCAGTATTAGGTCCATTGATGTTTTTGGTTTACATAAATGATATCGTGGATGACCTTGAATCCGTAATCAATTTGTTTGCTGACGATACAAGTCTTTCCATAGAAATCGATACTCCAAATATATCCGGAGCTATTCTACAGTCGGACATCGAAAAGATTAACAACTGGGCGAATAGATGGTTGGTTAAGTTTAATCCCTCGAAATCGAAATCATTGTTAATAACCCGTAAACGTAACAAACCTGATCACCCAGTCCTTACTATGTCAAATATTGCTATTCCGTCGGTCCAGTTTCATAAACCCCTCGGTATCTGTCTATCTTGTGATGGATCCTGGGACCAACAAATTCAAACTATTGTTGAGAAGGCATGGAAAAGAATAGGTGTTTTACGCCGTTTAAAATTTCTGCTTGATCGCCTTTCTCTGCAGACTATATACTTTTCATTCATCAGACCTATTCTTGAATATGGAGATACCGTTTGGGACAATATGCATGAATACCATAAGGGAGAACTCGATAAGATCCAAAACGAGGCAGCCAGGATAGTAACAGGATGCACAAAACTAGTGTTTCTTTCAGACCTTTCTAGAGAATCTGGCTGGGAGACATTAAGAGAACGCAGAAACAAACATAAACTTATTCTTTTTTTCAAAATGGTTAATGGTCTAGCTCCCACCTACCTATGCTCTCTTGTTCCGTCCACTATTGGAAGTAACACAAGGTACAATCTTCGTAATTCTAATGACTGGGAAAACATAGTTTGTAGAACTAGCCTCTATATGAATTCTTTTCTATCATCAGCTGTAAACGCATGGAACTCTTTGCCACAAGCTACAAGAGAAACTGACTCTCTCTCATCGTTTAAACGTTTGCTGAACATAGACAAACCCACTCCTTGTAAACTGTATTTTTATGGGGAAAGAAAAATGCAAATTATTCATACTCGACTTAGAAATAATTGTAGCCACCTAAAACAACATCTCTTCTGGAAAAATATTGTGGCTTCTCCACTTTGTCGTTGTGGGGAAGTTGAATCTAATACACACTACTTCTTTGAATGCAGATTTTATTGTAACATTAGAACAATACTCAGACAACATATTAGCGCAAAATCTACTTTTAATATTGATACAGTTCTTTTTGGAGACAATGAACTCTCCTTTGTCGAAAACGAACAGATCTTCCATGCGGTTCATGATTACAATGATAAAAGCAAGAGATTCTCTTAGTTTTAATCCAATACGTTAAAGGTTAGATCCGTTGCTCCTCTTTTCTGACAATGTACTGTCGAGAGAATTATATATATATATATATATATATATATATATATATATATATATATATATATATATTTTTTTTTTTTGTATCTTTTGTTTGCCGCTCTGCTCAATCACGAATCACCAATCACCATTCCTTTTTCTCTTTTTATTTTTTCAGATAATGGAGCCCTTTTTTTTTTTTACACTCATTACTATTTGTTTGTTTTTTGTTTATTTATGATAATCTTTTCTTCTTGATATTATTTAATATTATTGGCATATCATGTGATTCAACTTGGGGAGAGGAACTATATAAGCAACATGCTTTCGTTCCGATCCTTTTCACATTTATTTCTTGTATTGTCTATGTAAATGTCAATGTATATTGAATAGAATATGTTTAAATTAAATTATGGTATAAATAAATAAAAGAGCGCGGCTCAGTTTAGATTAGCCGGTCAGAAGTTGTTTAATTTTCAAATTGAAAAAAAAAATCTTGGAATTAGACAGAAAATGCCATTAAGAATGATCATTGAATAAATAATTTATCAATACTTAACTTATTGACTTTTTTTTTAATTGAAAAAATGGATACTTTCAGTTGCTGATGTCGTTTCACTCTATTCGAAGTTTTCAAAGTAAAGAAGAAAAAGAAGAAGACTTTAGCTATTGAATTTCGACCATCCATCAATGCCGGTCTGCTGAAACAGTTTGCATTTCGTTTTGGGGCGTGTTAAATTTTAAACCATGGTAAACATTACATGGATGCGAGGTGCACTTTGATCATGGGTTTGCACTGTCACAGCCAGATTGCCTGACTGCGCATGTCCATCTCGGTCGTTTTAAAGTCTTTTGACGTCCCAGGCTCAACTCTTTCAGCGTCCAAATGCATAAACTCGACCTGTTTCGACGGTTGACAGTAGAATCCTCTGAAACTCAGACAGAATCTTATCTTAAGCTTGACCAAACAAGCGGTATAGATCCAAGATCAGATTGCACGTTCTATCTATTGTGATCCTGATCTACGACGTCCGCATGCTTTCACCCATGGCTGAATGGCTGAAGTTGCCTTTACATGTATCTGTTCAACTGCAAAGGAGTTAAGTACTGTAAGGATTTGAAGATGACAAAAGCGATCGATATTTCTTCAGTAATACATAGACCGGCGAAAAACACAATTGAAAGAAAAATCTTGCGCTGAAAGATACATGTATGAACTGATTAATTGTAGCCAATCAAGCAACTAGGCTCATTAGCTGTATCGATCAACAAAAACGTATCGTAGCTTGTAGGTAGTGATTTACACTCGTGTGATTTTACATATCATTCTATTCATGGGTCTGGTGTAGCAGACTATTGCATACTAAACATAGACGATTTTTAGCTCATCTGAGCACGAATTGCTCAAGGTGAGCTTTTGTGATCGTGTTGTGTCCGACGTCCGTCGTGCGTCGTCCGGGTCTTCAACATTTACTTTGTATGCACTCTGGAGGCCACATTTTCAGTCAGATAGTCATGAAACTTGGTCAGAATATTTGTCTTGATAAAATCTTGGACAAATTTGAAATCGGGTCATGAATGGTCAAAAAGTAGGTCACTGGGCTAAATCTTAGAAAAAAAGCTTGTGTTCACTCTAGAGGGCTACATTTTCAGCCTGATGAAAGAAACTTGGTCAGAACGTTTGTCTTAATAATATCTCGGAAAGTTCGAAATTAGGTCATGTCAGGTCAAAAAGTAGGTCACTGGGCAAAATGTTAGAAAAAGCTTGTGTGCACTCTAGATGCCACATTTTCAGCCGGTTATTTATGAAACTTGGACAGAATGTTTGTCTCGATGATATCTTTGACATGATTGAAACTGGGTCATGTCGGATCAAAAAGTAGGTCACTAAGCCAAATCTTAGAAAAACCTTATGTTGACCGTAGAGGTCTCTTTTTCAGACTGATACTTATGAAACTTGGTCAGAATGTTTGTCCTGATGATATCTTGGACAAGTTCAAAATTTGGCCATGTCAGGTCCAAAAGTAGGTCAGTTACACTCATGTGTTTTACATCATTAAAACCAGGATCTCTTCAGCTTTATCAACTGTAGATGACTTTACTCAGGTGAGCGCTTTAAGGCCAATGTCCCTTTTGTATTCTGTAACAGGTTATAGGGTATTACAACCGAACGAATGATCTGTCCACCCGGGCACTGCAATAAGTCTACTTGGAAGCATTCGTATGGAAATACATTTACACAGGATAACCACAAACACATGAAACGATTAGGCCTACAAAGTGTACAACTCGCTGCTTTTAATGCCATCTTAACTTTAAAAAATGACCAATTTAAATATGAATTAAGTACAACTCGTCCACGAAAATTCTGGGACCATATAAAAAGAAAGTACACAAAAACTGCTAAAGTTTCAGAAAAACTACCTTGCGATGAATTATATGATCATTTCAGTACGTTAGATACATTAGATTTACCGAATCATGACGACGACACAGATCAGCATGATAACATATTGTTTGATGATGACCTCAATTGCCCTATTAGTATTTCCGAGCTGAAAATTGGCGTCTTCCTATAAAATAACAATAAAAGCTACGGGACCGATGGTTTACCGACAGAATTGTTCAAACTCTCATTTGAAAGTATTTCTACTCGTCTACTTAAAATGGACTGGACTGAAAATGTGGCCTCTAGCAAGTACACAAGGTTTTTCAAAGATTTGTCTCCATGACCTAGTATTTGACCCAATGTGAGCCATTTTCAAACTCATCAAAAATCATTAAGTCAAACATTCTGACTGATTTTCATGAGCATTGGACTGAAAATGTAGACACTGCTGCATATAAAATGTTTTTTAAAGATAGGCCCAGTGACCTAATATTTGAACTGACATGACCCATTTTCAAACTCGTCCTGAATATCATCAGACAAACATTCTGACAAACTTTCAATGAGTATTGGACTAAAAATGAGGCTATTAGAGTGTACACAAGGTTTTCTATGATTAGATCTGGTGACCAAGTTTTGAGATATCATCAAAACAAACATTCTGACCGACTTTCCTGAATATTGAACAGAAACCCCAACAGAAAAAAAAAAAAAAAAAAGATTTGATCCGGTGACATAGTTTTTGACCCGATATGATCCATTTTCAAACACATCAAAGAAATCTACAAGACAAACATTCTAGCCACTTTTCTTGAGTATTTGATTGAAAGTTGGCCTCTAGAGCGAACACAAGGTTTTCTAAAGATAATGACCTATTTTTTGACCCGGTATGACCCATTTTTAAACTCATCCAAGATATAATGAAGACAAATATTTTGACTAATTTTCAAGAGTAGTGTACTCAAAATGTGGCCTGTAGAGCGCACAATGTTTTTCAGAGATTTGATCGGGTGACCTACTTTTGACCAGACATAATCCTTTTTCTAACCAATCAAAGAAATCATTAGGACAAACATTCTGACCAGTTTTCATGATCATTAGACTGAAAATTCTGTGTCTAGAGCAAACGTAAGGTTTTCCGAAGATTTGAACAAATGATCTAGTTTTTGGCTCGGTATTACATATTTTAAAAACTCGTCCGAGACATCACCAAGACAAAGATTCTGACCAACTTTCAAGAGTATTGGACTGAAAATATGGCCTCTAGGTCATGCACAAGGTTTTTCACAGATTTGACGTGGTAGCCTAGTACTTGACCCGACCTGACCCATTTTCATACTCACGCGAGATATCAAATTCAAATATGTTTATTGTATATATAGGCCACCGGCCCTTGTAAAAATACACATACAGTCAAAGATAACATTTTGTTTACGCGTAGGGATACTATTTTCAATTGTATATCTCATTCACAGCATCAAGGATAAGCAAAACTAGCCGATAAATCTACTCGAATTACACTAGAGTGTAAATATATAAATCAGATAAATGTATGTATTCTGAATCAGTTCTAAGCTATGTTCAGCTTCTGCAGTTCAAAAAACCGAAATTTCAGGAATCTAAATTATACATACATACATGCATGTACACCTACACTTACATATGTATGCATATTTGCACCTGCCTGTATACAGGTGTATTGAAACACTTCCATATAAATGTATACGTTTTATACTTATTTAAATGAAATTATCATCAAACAATGATTGGCGTAGAGAATCAAAACATAGAATGAAATATCAAAATGGTTTATAGCTCTCCTTCCTCTATAAAACTTTTTCGTTTCGAAAATGCATAATAAATAAACATTGCCAAATTTCGAATAACATTTTCCTGGTTAGAAGACATTATATTATAGAATGAAAACTGATTTGGTAGATGGGTATAATTGTGGTCAATATATTTTTCCCTTAAATCGGCATACAATGGACATAGCAGAAGAAAATGTAACTCGTCCTCCCCATCACCTTCACAATGTATACAAAATCTGTAATCTTTCGGGATATCATAATGCCGTCCAGTTTCTATCATGAGGATGTGTGAGGCGCTTCTAAAATAAGGGTAGGCTGGTAAGATTTTTTTCCCAAGTCATATTTCCATCGCACCATGTAGAAAACTTCCAACCTATTATACACGAGGCGACTCTCAGGACTGTCAGTCCTTTGATTATCCCCGTGTCATAAAGGGACACGTTTAAGGTTTTTTTTCTGCAAATTCGTTTGCAGTTTTTAAAGGTTATTCAAAGGTTTGGGGTTAAAATCCCGTGATGAGCGGGGTCGAACTTTGGAATTACAACACGGCACAAGAACAGGTTAAAGTTTCCAGTAAGCAATCATTGAGAGTGAGTAGCATAGGTTGTGAGAACTTGTTTCACAATTGATGTAAATTATATATATGTCAGTCCAAACTGGAATCTAGGCAGATCCGGAATGTGCCTAGACCAAATTGGAATTCTGTTTTGGTCAAGACCATATTAGAATTCTACTTTGGCCTAGACAGATTCCAGCTCTGTTTAGACCAAATTAGGATTCCAGTTTTGCTAGGCATATCCAGAATCTGCCTAAAGAGAAATGGAATATTTTCTCGTTAAATATAGTGTGACTACATATAAACTATCTGATTTAATTTAAACCCCCAAAAATAAGATCGGAAATTCAGAGTAAGAATAAATTTTGAATGTTTTGCACTTTAGCAGAAAAGCATTGTAGGGAACGGAGCAATTGTGGGGAAAAAATAGAAATTGCTTTAATTAAAAGTACCCCTCAGTTGTAAACATATGTGGATTATGATAAAAGAATATCAGGAAAATAATCCCATAATTAAGTAGTAAGCATTGCAAGAAATGGAGAAGATGTTTTAATTTCCTGAGAATTCTACTTCAGAGTTGTAAATCTTTTTCTTTTTTTCCCCTTTTCTTTTTAATAATAATAATAATAATAATAATAAATTTCTGGTACAGACTGCAAAAAAATAAGCCATATTTCATTTGCTGTCTGTTTTTTTTTTTTCCCATTTTTTCAAATTGAAAACTAGATGCCCTTGAGGGCCTGAAATCGCTCTACTGGCAGTGATTCTACTTTTTTTTCTAGCATACATTATGAATTCATGATGCAAAAAGATGAAAGACAAACATCCCCCCCCCCCCCCCCCCAAAAAAAAGGAGGTGCTTTTGCAACTGGACTTGAACCCACCAAGAAAGCTCAAGTATGCATTTTGAATTGAACAAATTGTGGAAAAAAAAAAAAAAAATTGAAGTGCAATTTCTCAAAACCAACTGTTTGGAATCCAGCCAAATTTGATAGGGTTTCAGTAACCATTGTATATTAAACAATTCCTGCAAATTTCAAAGAAATGTGACTGAAAATGTGGACCGTGTTGAGTAAACAATACTAAGTCTTCAAGTGGCTGCTTTTCCTAAACTGATTGCTAGATTTTCTTCATTTTTAATAGAGTTCAATCCCTTGATGACACAAATACTCTTTGCAAGTTTCAAAAGAATTGGATCTAAAATGCGGACTGAATTGTGTAAATGTAAATTTTCAACTTTAAATGGCTCCTTTTCCTTTACTGCTTGTCGAATGTTTTTCAAAATCAAAAGGGTTCATGCTATTGATAATATAAAGCAACTACGCAAGTTTAATGAAAATTCGACCACAAATGCCGAGTCGTTATAGCGTAAACGAGAAATGTAATTTTTTAAATTTAAATGGCTCCTTTTCCATACTGATTGTTAAATTTTTGTCAAAATCAATAGGGTTCAAGCTTTTGATGATACAAAGCAATTGTGCAAGTTTCATAAAAATCCAATCGCAAATGCTGAATTTATCGAGTAAACAAGAAATGAAAATTTTGCACTTTAAATGGCTACTTTTCCCATAATGATTGTAAGATTTTTTTTCAAAATCAATAGGGTTCAAGCTATTGATAAGATAAACAAACTGAGCAAGTTTCACGAAAATCTGACCACAAATATAGATTAAAACACATAAACAAGAAAAGAAAATGGCTACTTTTCCCACACTGATTGTCATATTTATTTCAAAATCGATAGGGTTCAAGCTATTCATTAGATAAACAAACTGTGCAATTTTCACGAAAATCTGACATTAATTGCAGACTTTATCGCGTAAACAAGAAAATGAAATTTTGAACTTTAAATGGCTGCTTTTCCAACAGTGATATTCAGATTTTTTTCAAAATCGATAGGGTTCAAGCTATTGATAAGATAAAGAAGCTGTGCAACTTTCATGAAAATCTGATTACAAATGCAGACTTACTCGTGTAAACAAGAAATGTGTATGTTGAATTTTAAATGGCTACTTTTCCCAAACAGATTATCAGATTTTTTTCCAAAATCAATAGGGTTCAAGCTATTGATGAGATAAACAAACTGTGCAAGTTTCATGAAAGTCTGACCACAGTTGCAGACCTTATCGCGTAAACAAGAAATTGACACTGATAGATTTTTTTCAAAATCAATAGGGTTCAAGCTATTGATGAGATAAACAAGCTGTGGATTTTTCACGAAAATCCGACCACAAATGCGGACTTTATCGCGTAAACAAGAAAAAGACTAACGGACGGACGGACAGACGGACGAACAGACGGACGGACGACGAAAACCACGCCATGTCATAAGCTCTGCTGGCTTACAGCCAGTAGAGCTAAAAATTTAAATTTGCTTCTTTAAAAATCAGTCTAACCCATTAACACGTAATCCTGAGTTTTAACAGCTATGCTGAAGAAAGCTTTGAAAAACGATGTTGGAAAAATGAAAATGATGGTATCCAACATGTTCTCCTTTTCGCACGATGTCTTAGAAAGGTGTCCAACACAAATTACAATATTGTAGCTGTATTTTTCAGTCGTCTGCATTTTTTTTCTTTTACAATTTGGACAATTCTTTAACTTTATTGTCTGATAAAGGGTTAAATTACATTGTTTATAGATGGTACATGTAAATGTCTGTGTTATAGAAATTATAATATAGAAGTTCAGTTGTGAACAAAGACAAAATTGCAGTGATGTGCTTGCTGATCTTTGTGTACACTTCCTTCTAAAAGGCGTTGGAGATTAAGAATGGCAGAATAAATGAGGATATGTTTTTGACCCATCACACATAAAGGGACCATCTTGGAAACCCTAAATAAAATAAAAGAGATCACAGTCAGTGTAGGTATATCTGTGTCAATAGTTTTCCAATGACTGTTTAGTAAAGTAGATAACCATTTAACCTACGGAATATCTACCGGAAGTGAAATTTCAGTCTTGGTCAGCCTACGCAGTAAATGCAGTCCGACCAGTGTCGCTACTCGTATCGCAGTTTCAGGATGGTCCTTTTTTACATGTAGGATCACATATACTAAAATGTTTTTTTTTTTTTTAAATAACTCATAACAATTAATTACATTGTTCATAAATAATAAATACAAACGATGATTAAAAAAAAAAAAAAAAAAAAATGTAGACCGAAGGCCAAACTGTAATGATGTGCTGAAATTGGTCTACACTTCCTGCAAAGTATGATTTAAGTTGGGAACTGCTGACAAAAATGAAGAATAAAGATAGATTCATAACTTACAGCTTTTTTTTCTTTCTTTTTCTGTCATGTAAATGTGTTTATTTAATGTTAAAGGTATGGTAAAAAGTTTAAATAATAAAACTCAAATAATAGTTTGCTTTTTTTGTCTTAAATGGATATCCACTGAAAAGACTCTTTTAAAAAAAGATTCCAATTTGGTCCAGGCAGATCCTGTATCTGCCTACCCAAACTGGAATTCTAATTTGGCCCAGGCAAATCCAGAATCTGCCTAGTATGATTGATCGTATGGTGTTTAACGCCGTTTTCAACATTATTTCAGTTATATCGCGGCGGCCAGTGCACCTATTCATGCTTTCATGGAGTTTCTTTTACCAGTACTCCGCACAATATTCTTTCCAAGCCACTGGCTGCTTTCCCAGAAAGCCATCGTCGAAACAATGGTCAGCAGAATCTGCCTAGACTGAACAAGAGTTCTATTTTGGTCTAGACCAAATTAGGATTCTAATTTGGTCTAGGCAGATTCCAGATCTGCCTGGACAGATTCCGGATCTGCTTAGATTCCAATCTTGCATACGACATATATTATGTTTAACTCTTTACTAAACGACAAAATTGTAGACTCGTCCAAATTGAAAGCATTTGCAGACGACAAAATAAATGTGACTCAAAAATCGAAATTTGTCTCGGGAAGGGTAGAAAATATTGTGGGTGAAGGAGAAAATGCTGGCTATCAGCATTTTCTCATTTTCCCATTATATTTTCAAAAGGCTTCTTTCACAGGGTCGTGAAAGCCCGGGATTGTTTGGTACAGGTTTAAACAAAACTAAGTCTTACTTATCCTTTCACCGCAATTTGAGATAACGAGAAATTTCGTACTCGCCGCCGTATCCACTAACCATCGTTAATTGCAGACGAATTTTAAATTATCCCTTAAACCGCCTTTTACTAATATAGTTGCCTTTGCAGCCAGTTTAGGTCAAGGTCAGTACTGCACAAAACGTGCAGTCTGATCTTTGATCTACAACGTCCACTTTGCTAAAACACTACAGACAAAAGGAAGCCAAGAATCTGCAATTATTTTGCCCATATTCTAGAATGAAAAATGTCCAATTCGGGGCTTTAAGGGTTAAAATAAACTAGCCATATGATAGGCTGAGATAGTATAACTGTTAGATCTCCAGGATTTTATGACGATTTTCCGGTATATATAATTATGCGGTCAAAAACATTTCTTATATTCTCCCTGAAGACTTACGGGTTTTGTACTTCATTTTGGAAGGTTCAGTTCGATAAGTTAAGTATTCCGGAAAGGACTAGAATAGCAGTTTACTAGTATTTACACGTGACATTGAGCCGAACCCCGCTGGAAAACTCTGACTTAGGTCTGATGAACTTATGAAATTAAGTGTGACAATTTTTTTTTTCTCTCTGCTTAATACAGTTTCGACTAACGTTGATGTAGGAAATAAGCCAGTGGCTTGGAAAAAGTGTTAGGCGCAGACAGTTTAAGGTAACGAGACAAAAGATCAATCTGAACGATCGACGCCATCCAAGAAGCAGTAACTTATCATCAAGTGAAAATATTAACAAATGCGCTGAGGTTGATGTTAATTACTGAATTCTATTCATGCCGTACCAATATCATCAACGATACTTAAAAAAAATCGATACTAAAAATATAAAAATCACGACCTTTAAAACTAATCTGGACTTAGTAAAGGATGATAATGTGGCGTGCAACACTCGAAAAGGGGCCTTCGGACATATGCATAAAAAAGTGTGTCGTCCGAGATCAGCCTCTGCAGCCTGTGACTAATCCGAGACGACACTCACCGTTTTTGTGCGATTTTCTGTTTCACAAAAGTCTACTGTATGAATAATCTTATGTATTCGTAAAGTGCCGTCTCAGAATAGCCTGCGCGTACGGCGCTGGCAAATCCGGGACGACACTTTACGCAAATGTCCGAAGGTCTCATTTCGCATGTTGCGGGCCATATTATGATGGTGATTTAAAACGGTTGTGTGTTGCAGTAAACATTTAACCGGCAGCTACTTCATGATTTCCAATCGCCGTCTCTTGGCGCTGATTACTAGTAGCTTCAAAGAGGTCCGGAGTAGATATTATCTGTTTAAAATTTCGATTTATATTAGTATCGATTCAATGTAAACATCTAATTACATTTCTTACGGTTCGTGTGTTTGCCAATATTTCTTGATAAACAATTATCTTGGCGATTTATTCTGTGAAGTTTCTGATGCCTTTCAAACAATGAATTTCCAGAATTGACCATGTTTATTTTTTTTTGTAAAAGCGTAACCACCATAGGTTATACCATTCGTTTCTTTTGAAGTCTGGCTTACTCTTTTACATCTTAACACATTCTTCTTTTAATCCTCTGGAAATCAATTTTGCAACATTAGAAAGTCCCAAATTCTGACGGACGTTAAATGGATTACTTTGCTTGCACATGCAATGTGATCAAATATATTCGAATTACTGAAAGTTCGATGAAAAGAGAGTCTACTTCGATTCTTTACCAGACGACAAAATTAAACTCTTCGTTATCGGTAGCATCTGCAGACGACACATTAGATTTATCTCAGATGACTGGAATTGTTTTTGAAAGGATATTCGAAGTTGTTGGAATGAGACATATTGCTGGTTGCCAACATTTTTCCTTTTCCAACATTGTTTTCAAAAGCTATCTTCCGTATGTCTGTTGAAGAGTTATCAGAAAATCTCAAATAAAAAAATGTGAAGAATGTATGGAGTTTAAAGCCGCTTTATTTCTCACAAGTAAATATTAAATATCTGAAATATAAAGTTCATCGCCTGGTGTTACTTTTCTTTCTCGTACAAACAAATAAATCGAGATAATGATTTCCATTTACAGCTGAAATGTTTTACCCATTCGCCCTTCTTGCTGTCAGCGTCTTAATGAACATCCAGAACCACACGACATTGTCTGCGAACATCACATTTCCCGCTGACATTCGGCTTTGGTGTCCCTACACACAGTTTTGTGATTTAGAGGCAAAATATCCGTTACCGTCGCAAGGAAAAAACAATGGATATAAGTTAAAGCCATGTTGTGATTCATGTTCTTGCTCCGCCGACTGCGGGCTGAAGAGGAAATGTTGTAGGGACGAGTTTGATCTCTACAAAATTGACGAAACTCTTGGAACTATTTGTAGACAACTCAACACTAAAGTAGAAACCATTCGAGAAGACATCCATTATCACGTGGTTGACAAATGCCCCGGTAAACATGACACTTGCAGATTTCAGAATTTTAAAAACTGGTGGAACTTCTTCCCTGTTTATTCGCGTTCTAACGGGATGATTTATTACAACAAATATTGTGCAGAGTGTCACAACCAAACCGACCTTGTTGAATTTATACCGTCTCTTGTTTGCCCCAGTCTGTATGGTCCGCTATCTACTATTTTACCGTACGTGCTAAATGAAGGAAGCGAGGAATGCTATTTGCAGTTTCTGGTGCCTTCGCGTATAGATGTTTCCGCTGAAGAATGTTATCCTTATCTGGAAATGAGAAGAGATTGCAAAGCTGCAAATACTTCTGAAGCTGCTCTCATGAAAGAACTTTGTGGAAATTTCAACGCGACTTTCCGCCGTATTTCTTATTATCAGAACATTTATTGCTACCTTTGTGGTTTAAAGGAACCTGACTTTGGACAGAGGTGGATAGAAGATTATACAATATGCAAAGCAACAGATTCCAAAAGGTTCTTAACGCGTTCATCTTTATTAGTTCTATTGGATGACAATTCGGTCGCCAGTTATGAAAAGTCACTGTCGGAAGATGTGAACAACAAGTACATTTGTATTGAAACAGTAACCAATTCGACAACAAATGTGAGTAAGAAGTTTGATAACTTACAAGTTGAATTCCTTGTTCTCCGTTAATTTTTTTTTCTTTAAAATAAGATATATCGTTTGTTTACTTCCGAAATATCGTAAGTACAGCTTGTTCCAAGCTGTTGTTGTGCTGTTTTTGGAAGTAAACCGAAGATGTACCGAAAAGAAGTGAGGCGAAAAATTAGTGGATTGTAATCAAAAAGTAAACGAAACCAAAATACACTGTATGCAGGGTAAACAATATCATATTGCTACTGTAACGATTGTGTACTATATCGTTCTCATCTAGATTTTTGACTTCCCCATCTCTATTGGTAGGCTTCTATCTTCGTAAAATTTATTATTGGGAAGATATTCTGTGTTCGTAAGATTTATTAATGGAAACGTAGTACGGTTACGTTCGTATTTTGATATTTTGTCCGAAATTCAACAGACATATCTTGTACCCTTGCAACTAAGTTAACACTCATATACCTACTTCTGGGTGATTTCAATAAAGAACATTATGCTTAAAAGTTTTTAGACTCAAATCTCCTTCAACCAGGGTAGTGTTGTTTTGTTGCTAGATATTTCCTCAAGAAGGATTCAGAATATTCAGATATACCGCAAGTGCACAGTATTGATTGGCTCTTTGACTTCAAAACTGCTAACGTTATCAGTTATCAGTTAATTAGTATATTTGCCACTTGAAAGGCCCATTGCCGGAGTTAAAATGCATTCGAATTTAAATATTACCATTTTAAGGTATGGAATGTTTTGTGAAGATGATTATCTGTTATTTTACGATCGGTCAAGATGTAAGCCGTTGGCAGAAAGGTGAATACTAAAACTAGGTAAAAAGTTGCCAAGTCACTATATCTTTTGTTTCTTTTTTACCTGGTTTAGAATTCATTTTTCTGCCAGCGACTAACACTAGGTCGGACTATACAATAATAGATTATCATCTCCAAAATAATATCCATATCTGTAAATGGTATGATTCAGATTTTATTTAATTGCATGGTAACACCCGCATTGTTTACTTTTGGCCGCTATTGGGCCTTTAAAATCCATTTCAAGGTCACTCTTGTCAGGATCAGGGTTCTTATTTCTATTAGGTGTTCAACACACTAACTTCAGTGGTGGAACAATTAGGCTCTGAAATTACCACCAAAAAGATATTACAGAGTCGTGTCCGGCAATAAATGCTTCTGCTGCATTTTGTCTCCTCTATTTTACTTCGCATAGCTTGTAGTACATACATGTATATTTCACTCCGCATAGGTTGTAGTACATACAAGTATCTAACGACAAAAACGTCATTGTCTGTGATTGCGTAGATTGATGACGCACAAAATCCAATGGGGTATACAAATATCGGGTAGGATAATGGTTAGTCTGGTACCCCGCCTTACTTCAAGAGTAAGTCAGGCAAAGCGCAATAATGGCGGCTCCGTTGGTAATATCCAGAGGAGACGGGATATTGTTATTTCACATGATCAAATCGGATCATAGGCTGAATTCAAAACAGATTCCTTGCAATAAAGTAATGGCAGTGAGTTTTTCCACATGTCGTTCTTATTTAGCGAGAAAAAATACATATCGGAAATGCTTTAAGTATCCGAAATGTCAATTGACCTATATAACGTCCGAAAACAGGGCTACTTTTAAAATGATTCATGATCAAATTTATATTTTAACCATACCCCAACAGTACGTTTTAGATTCAGTAATGTATTTTTGTACAAAATTGATCTCATTTTCTTCACTGATCAAACTGGATCACATGAAATTGGGGAAAAGGGGGAAGCACGTAGGGGTACGCTTGAGGACGCCTCGGAGGCCGCCATTATTGCGCTTTGCCTGACCCTATAACGTAGTGGTAGGGGCAGGTAATCCAGACTAGATACTGGTGTGTTACTGTGACAGGAAAACAAATGGTTACTGTAACTACACTTAGAAACATTTTAAACCCTTTTCGAAGACGGTTAAACCAATGACTATACATGTCCCGTTTTCAATTTCAGTCATGTCGACCCGTGTTTTGCCCGGAAGGACAGTTCCGGGTTAAAGGGGACTGTAGATATTTTGGCCAGACGTGGTATGTACAAAATGTCCAACTTTTCGTAAAACTTACCCCTGTAGATCCGGTGCTAAACCTGAATCACCTACATCAAATAACGAACGAACAGCTTGCATCATCGAAAAAAGAATTTTTGTTTTCACCAGAGTTACAAGATTGGGAGAAGGAGTTATTTTACAGAACTAATGACAATGAAACAACGGTTCAGTACTTGCTGGCCTTTCTTTTTCTGCGCACTCAGACGGTGCGACCATCGATATTAACAGAAAAAGTTGAAAAGTCGCTACAACACATATGGAAGCTAAATATTGAAGGGGAAATATTTGAATTACGACCGGAATTTAACAGATACATTTCTTACAGCGAATTTCAAGATGGGACGACAACAATCTTTGTTCCTCAGTGGCAGTCTATTACAAAGACGGTGGATGAGGATTATGTCATAGTTTGGTCAAAGGGATTTCCGTCGGACTTTAGGGCCTATAGAATATGTATCACTAAACTATTCTACTGTGAGCAGGTTAGCTTACATCTGGATGAATTTCGTATTTTACCAGGTGAAGTTCTCCTAGTAGCTATGAATAAAACGATCGGATATGCTGAGGTTATTTCTGCCATTAACCCAGATGGGAGGATTACAGAGATCCGTGTGTGTTTATCGGATGTGCTGGAAGAAAAACGCGGGGTTGGGCACAGATGGGAGAATTGGCCGATAATCTATTTGATACTGGGTTTGATCTGTAGAACGTTGAGCGAGTTGCCTCTGAACACTTTCTAACCCGTTAATACACATTTAGTTTAGATGATGAGCAGTAACTATTGCAATGAACCCTGTGGAGGGATTGTTTTGATAAAAAAAAAAAAGTTGATTTTGTGTTGTTGTGTTTTCTTTTAGTATGATACGGCCCGCAACATGCGAAATGAGACCTTCGGACATATGCGTAAAGTGTTGTTCCGGATTAGCCTGCGCAGTCCGCTGAGGCTAATTCGAAACGGTACTTTACGAATACGTAAGACCTTTTCATACGGTACACGTCGTGAAACAGAAAATCGCACAAAAAACGGGAAGTATCGTCTCGGATTAGTCACAAACTACACAGGCTGATCTGGGACGATACACTTTCATGCATATGTCCGAAGGCCCCTGTTTGTGTGTTGCACGCCATGTGTAAAACGTTGTTACAAATAGGAGTATTTTGACCTTCCGTAATGAAGTCGTAAACATTTTATATGGTAACTGAGTATTCATTTTGATTCCTTTGACTAAAGTTCTTTTTAGAACAAAAGCCCTTTTTTTTCAGGTAGTTTTGATATGTTTTTGTATGGTAGTCTGAAAATGATATTGTTGCTATGAAAAATGGTAATATTTGTAAAGCTATTCACTTTTTCCAAATACTTCGACGATTTTGTGGTCTTTGGAGAAAAAGGTTTTTGAAAAACATAATTTGAAATGAGAAAATTTTGATGACAATTATTTTCTCATTTTCTGACAGTTTTCGATCAATTTAAAGACAAATCCTATCGTTTGATCGTAATTTTTTTGTTGACTGCAATTTATTTCAAGATGGACTAGTATAAAATTTTGATGCCTGGTAAGGTTAATGAAGGTAAAATTTAATTTGTAAATAATTTCCTTTTTATCCTCGAAATTCGGTGGATACTGCCATACATTTGGTAGATTTTCTGTACGCTGAAAATTAGGTACTTCAATCTAGTCCTAGAATAGCTTTTGAGAGAAGCAACAAGGTTTATTCTTTATACAAGACACGACAAAAATCCTTTTTGCATAACGAGTGAATTCACGTCGCACCTGCCATCATGACTGTGACATTGTGATGTCGTGAAATTGCGCTAGATGACTGTAATGCAGTTTCAAAAAGAATATAGTGTTTTTACTATTCTATAAATACATCTAGTTTTTTTTTTTTTTAGTACAAATATGATTTTTGCTTTCAGTGATGTAACACAAAATATTAGAACACAAGAGTCTGCGAAACAACTGACCTTGACCACAACTTTTTGATAGCCCCTCGTTTGTTTCCTGTCCTGTCAATAACAAATCCAATTATTTTAGCCTCTTTTAATGTGTCGCTCATATGTGCTTTCAATTTAGAGAAACTTAGATCGTTGTCGTTTAGTAAGGAATTATCATTTGATCATTTTAACTCTATAACAGACAACGAAGCTTGAATGTTGCCCAAATGATTGGACATGTCGTCGAAAAGCTAAAAAAGAAACATGGTAGGAAAAATAGAAAAGCTGGTTTCAGTATTTTCTCCCTTTTCCACGTTTTCGAGAAATTGTTTCCTCCAGGTCGTTAAAATTCGAGATCGTGTGATAAAGAGTTAAATAAAATCGGCAGTGTCAAATCAAAGCACTGCTAGCGCTGGAAGGACACTTTTTTCTCGGCAGAAATGCTTCTTTTCTTGCATTATTTTGTTCACCTTCTTCTTCTATTACGTTCAAATGCGAACAGCCAAAGAACCAGGCTAAGAAACTGTAACCAAAATAGTTTTATTTAAACAAGCATAGCACAGAATGAAAAGTGACCTTTAACTTCTAAGGTTAGTATGGCTAGTGGAGCTAAAAACAATAAAATTATGGTTGATAGTTGATTTACTATTTAAAGTTGATTGGTTATCATGTTTACTTAGGATAGGAAATAAAACTAGAAAAGTACTCGATGTTGTCACTATAAGCATTTAAGTCGTTATTGCGCCCTGAAAAATGTCTTCTGATTGACGCTTCATGGAAATGCTTTTGCCATATTTCGATGTTTTAATTTTAAATTTGTGAACAAGAGTGTGGCTCTAGTAACATTCCGATTGAAAATAGGACATAGGTCGCCAGCATTTTCTTCGTCATCGACTTTGTTTTTCACCCCTTCAAGAAAAACTCCATCTAATTGTTGTCAAAATGCTTTCGGTATAGACGAGTCTACTCTACAACTTTATCGTTCGGTAAATACAATTTCTAGTTTTAACGACCCCGAGGAAGCCCTCTTTAAAAAATGATGGGAAAAGGAGGACGCAAGCACTCTCTCCTTTTCCGTACAATATTTTGTACCCGTTCAAGGACAAAGATTTGAGCCGTGTTTCCTCTGTCATTGGCAAATGCTTTTAAATCAAACGAGTCTTGATTTTTTTGTTTGTTTTGTTTTGTTTTCTGGTACATGTATATTGTTAATGGGTGTAAAAACATGTTTATGCCTGGCTTGAATCAAAATATCTCGTAAATCCCTTATAAATACCAGTACTTTCGGATTTTTAAAAAAAAAAAAATAAGCAACCAGGAAGTCACCTTCAATAAATATGACTAAAACAACGATTACATTATTACTGATTTATTACAATTACAATTATTGCTATACTATGTATGTAGCTACTTGTTGTGATGCCATCTTCTGCAACAACCTTTCCCAAAATTTTAAACCTTGGACGTTTTGTTACTCTTTGAATGGTATTTTCAAAAGTTTTACTCTACAGAGGTATATAAATTTGGCTTTAAATAGCAATAGGTTAATAAAGAAAGTAGCTAGATGTCATATTTTCATGCTATCCCTTTGACGGAATGGTATATTTTATCAAAGTTGGTATTCTTATACGTTATAGCATTCATTGAAACGCTTACTCTTGTTACACTATTTTTCGAAAGATAAAAGTTTTAAAAACTATTAATGCTATCTACCGGCACAATGTTTTCGAAAGCTAGAATTGCATGATCTAAAAATGCGCATTCAAACAGTCAAGCGTTACATAAACATGGCTTTTTAACATTAGTCAGATTATGTTAACCTCTGGGTGGAAGGCTAAATTACATAACAATGTTTTCAAAAGCTTTAAAGAAAAGAATCAAGAGGTTGAATTAAAGGCTTTTTTAGTATTGCCTTTTATGAACACCGTGGTGTTTGGGGTAAAATGATATGTTTTCGTCGTTTCGGGCACAATGCTTTCAACAGTATTAAAATGCAGGTGAATCAAGATTTGCTTGCTCACATCATTCATCATTGATATATGTAAAAACATCGTGGCAATTGGAGAGATTGCCCGCGGTGTGCAATTTCTCCCAATGCTACGCGGTTTAATTTTACTTTTACTGATCCATTGTTTGATACAGACGATCTGGTTTTTCCTTGTTGCGCAATGAACCACCCCGACAGGATTGTGGCAAAATGGAGAGATTGTTCGCGGAGAGCAGCTTCTCCATTTGCGACAAATTTATAATATATGTGGGTGTATATATATATTTGTGTATATGTGTATATGTCTATGTGTGCGTATCACTTTTAGGTTTATTCTTATTTTATCATATATGTATACAGATTATCTTACTGTCGTCTGCTGCCTGTTTGTTTCAAAATTATTGAGTTATCAATAACTTATTCATGATGACTTTTTTATATTGGATAATTTCGAAGCCGTCTGCTGAATTTTTGTCACACAACTTAAAGAAAGTAAATTCATACGGTCCTCAATTATATATATGCATGAACTTTCACTTGTTAGAATGATCGGACATGCATGTATATAAGTGAAAACATGAATTATAAAAACTACGATTTAATTTTGAATAAGACAACTAACCTGGGTTTCTTCCGTAAATCAAATCAAAGTACGTAAATCAATAGAGAGTATTTTTCTGGTTTATTATGCCATTGTTTCATGTATGTTATGTTATACTTTGTATGTAACGATGAACTGCAATGTAGTTCAAGTTCCAACAATAAAATGTTCTGTTCTGTTTAAAAATGTCCAATTATGGTGCCTCGATAATGGGATGGTCGTTTAGCAAACGGGAACTCCGTCTATTATTTGATATGGCATATGACGCCATCGTTTCTGTATAAATACGATCCAACTAAAATCGACACATTTAAGCATCAATCATGTGACTTTCCATAATGCACTGCTAAATTTTAAAGAAATACCACTGACAAATCTTTTACTTTTTATTCATATGGTTTTCATGGCATGTAAAATTCAGGTAAAAACGCATTAAGTTTGGTATGATTTTAAAAATCTAGTAATCCCCTTTTTTCAGGAACTAAAAAGAAGAAGCAGGTGGAAACAAGGGGAAAACAGGAGGGGCGGGAAGGGGGGGTGTGTGTAAAAGTCCAGTGTCATCGAAATGCGACTTTTTTTACTTCTCTGCTTATCAAGCCTGTAACCTGCATTTTCTCCTTTTCCCTCATTGTTTACTGCTCTCATGGGACATATCCCTTCCCTTACTGTACATTTTATTTCCCGTCTGGAAATGTTTTCAATTTGAACAAGCTCAATGTTTTACATATGATATACAGAGTGAAATATTTTTCTGTTTGTGACCAGACCTAGGTCCAATAATAATTGTAATTCAATTAATTATACAAAGTGAAAATAGTGTTGCACCCACTGTTTTTTTTTTTACAAGATTTGATTTTCTAACGTGAATAATATGAAATGGGGTGGAAATTAGAAACCGGTTGCTGCATATACCAAAAGGCCCGCCTGTTGCCTCTGAAATGAACTGAACTGGGGTATCCCTTGACCTCATGGCAGCGGCTACTGATAGAGCTGTTTTAAACTCTTGTGAGAGGTATGAGACGAAGACTGCAAGTTGTTCTGCAAGCCCCATGGCAGAAGTAGGCAATATTGACTGATTTTGTGTGCCCATTCTGTGCAGGTCACTTTCAACCTGTCGTAAGTTTTATTTCGACATTAAATTCCCAGTTTTAACCAAACTTAAAAGTTTCTCGTTTTTCTTAAATTTTACAGCAATATCTAAGCAAAACATTTCTACTTAATATGAGGTCAAGGGATATCTCTTTGTTCAGTTCATTTTATATGCAAAAGACTGGTTTGTTGGTGTATGCAGTAGCCGGATTCTAATTTCTACCCAACTTTATATTATTCACGTCAGAAAAATCGAACCCGGCAAAATACACAGAGGTGCAAAACTTTTTCTTTACTATCTATATACTTAATCACAAATTTTGTAAAGTAGTAAATGGGGAAAAAAAAAAAAATGCTTTAATTGTTATTACATGTAATTTATTTCAAAAGAATATAAAAAGCAAGAATTAACGATAAAATTCAATTACTTTTCAAATACATGTAGCAAACAGTGCAACAAATAAATCTTCGGCAAAAGACAGTTTTTTTTTCGCACTTTCTATTCTTACCTGGGGATATATATTTTACACTTCGATGTCACCGGAGAGGTATTGCCACACCATTGATAAATATTGAACTACTTTAATCAGTGGTACTGACCAGCCCGCATAGCTCAGCTGGCTCCCATAGGTCAGGTGGTAGAGCGTAGGACTTGTAAACATCATGTCTTGGGTCACTTGAGGGTTTGGGTTCGAGCCCCACTGCTGGCAATCTAAATTTACTAACAGTCTTTCTGGCGAGATGTTAAACCGAGGTCCCGTGTGACGGTGCCATACACCGAGCACGTTAAAGAACCAGGCGTAACTTAGGATGGGTTTCGTCCTGTAACTTGCACTATCCCCCGTAACAAAACTAACCGTCTTTAGAGGGCGTCGCCCTTATGGGCAACTGGTGGCGACGGTAAATAAACGCAAAATCAATCAATCAATCAATCAATCAATCAGTGGTACATTTGTATCGGTAGCATGTGGAAAGGAAAATTTGATTTTATTAACTTGACTGATGTGGTGCAACAAATAGATATCATATAGCTGCTAATTATTTATCCATATATGTTTCATCATAGTTGTGTTTTTACACATTGAATTTAATAAATGGTTTGTTCATAATCCATCACCACACCATCCCGAATTTTAATGACACTCCAGAAAGAGGCTTTTCGAAAACATGCAAAAAGATAAAGGAGAAAATGGTGGTAACTGTAATTAATTACTTTCTTTTCAAAATAATTGAATACATATCTGTTTGTGGCACATGTACAAACGTTGTTGACAATTGTGCCGTTCAGAAATTGGGTTAAAAGATCAATAGCATCTTATTGGGGATAAATGGCAAAATGCTCAGGATTATTTGTTCAATGTATGCAAGTGTAAAGGCCTGTATTAAGTTCAAGGGAGAATCAACAGATTTTTTCGACATTATGATGGGTTTGAAACAAGGAGACTCTATGACAACTATTTTGTTCGCGCTCTTCATCGATGACTTAGAACTTCATTTACAGAATAAATCGATAGCGGCCTTACACTAGTCGATATTACTCTGATATTATTAATGTTTGCAAACGACATGATTTTATTTGGCAAATCCCCGGAGGATCTGCAAAATTCTTAAGACCGGCTTTACAGTTCTTGCGATACATGGGGGCTATCGGTCATTACACACAAAGCTCAGATTGTTGTTTTTAGGAAGAGGGGAAGATTACGAGACGAGTATTATGACAGAAAACCCCTTTCCGTAGTAAACGATTCCAATTATTTAGGAGTTGTTTTTAATAGCACGGGATCTTTTACAGCTAATCAGCAGTGCCTGAGTGGGAAAGCTTTAAAGGCTCTGAACATACTTCGTATTCATTTCATGAAATTTGATTTAAAGTCCAAAGATTCATTACACCTTTTTTACACTTTTATCTCTTCACTATTAAATTATGGAAGCCCCATCTAGGGCTTCACTAAGTCTATAGATCTAGAACGACTTCATCCGAAATTTTTTAAAAGCCTCCTTGGAATTAAAGCTTCTCCGAGTAACGCAGGTATTTATATTAAACTTGGAAGATATCCACTTTACATTAATAGATATATAGCTATAATCAAGTACTGGTTTAAATTATTGCCTACAAGTAATATTATTTTAAGATATATTTACAGACAGCTGTTAGATGATTGCAACAACGGCGCAGGAAACTGGTTCTAGCAAGTGAAAGATATTTTATGCAACAATGGCTACCTCTATGTGTTGGAAAATCCATGGAGTGTAGATCAAGATAAGTTTCCAATGCATTTTAAACAAAGACTTACCGATAGCTTTATACAATGTGTACTTTCAGATTTGGAAGCTAACAGAGTATTAACGTTATTTAAAGTAATTAAGCCGCAATTTGGTTACGCACCGTATCTCGACCGTATCCGCAGGAGGTGTCTAAGGATAGAAATGAACAAAATAAGTTTACCCTCTCACTCTTTGAGGATCGAATCCGGTAGATATGAAAGAAACCGTCTTGATAGATCCTTACGTGCATGTCAAACTTGTAACTCCGGAGATATTGAGGACGTATACCATGTTATCCTTATTTGTAACAAGTTTTTAGACTTAAGGGTTAAATATATTAAGAAATTCTACTATAAAAAGCCAAGTATATTTAAGTTAATATTCCTACTACAATCCAATAGCTACAGAACATTGTTAAATCTTGTCTATTCTTAAAAGAGGCGTTCCGCAGAAGAGCACTAATCTGAGTTTTTATTTAGCAGCCCAAGGGTTAAACGGAAGCAGACGACATGTCTTACTTACACTATCTAATCGTAAATTAAGTTGTTAATATCTTACCCATCCTCTACATCTGTCTAATATTGTTCTTTTTGTAATATCTAAATCCAGTATTTCCCCCAAACAGCATATTTTACCTTTATGTTTGATCAAATTTCGACATTTTTTCTATTATCCATACGATATGCAGACTGATGAATTATTCATATATCAAAATGATGGTGTGATAGGTTATTTTCTGTGAGATGTACGTGAGAGATTGCGAGTGTGTCACATGTCGTTTTCAGTGTACATATTATCATATTGTATGAAGAAAAACTATGTGGTTTAAATCAAATAAATTCTTTCATTGATTCATTCTTAGTATACATTTTGCGCTGAAAGGGTTAAACAGGGACCTTATACTACGTAATAATTGTAGATCTATTCGACTTTGGTTCTGAATTCCTTAACTGGCAACTTTTAAACCAGACATATTGTACGTTAAGTCTTAAAAAACGTTCCATCTCATTGAATATGTGTAAACGGTTTAAATAAAATTTAACAATACTGTAGCATAAAGCATCACGTTCTCTTACACATGTTGCACGTTCGTCTTATCATGCCCTGCTACTTTAAATATCGTGAGACGATCGTGTGCACAGGCCTGTATCTGCTTTCAATTTATGGACTTGCATTTTATTTTATAGATTTGGATTTTTCCATGTGTAGTCGATACTTATATCTTTTTCCCCCTATGTTTCCTCTAATACCACGCAAAGCTCCATCATGCCGATATCGTTAATTACGTTTAAGCAAGAATGCTATCTGACCACCCATACCTCATGTTGTACTTTATGTATCTGAGAGAAATAAAGTATATTGTATTTTATCGTAAAATATCATATTACGCTCGTGTTTGAAGTAGATATTAGACACTAATTAAAAATACGTGAACACGTCGGGATTTCAAGCAGTCCCCTTTTCCAAGTGAAAAATTTGTTCCCGAAATGAACTTTAACCTTTACGGTTGGAGGAGATGTGTTAGTAGATTACAGTTTAGATTTTGGTTTTTTACTGAAAGCCCCGTATTCATACTCCTGGTGTAAATTTAGGTAAGTAAAAGTATATTTGCACCACCAAAAGAGGTCATGCAATAGGATTTACTCAAAGGTATTTATCTTCCAGAAGTAAAAAAATGGTAACTACGGTTGTAAAGGTCGGTCGTCTGATTGTTAAGGTAATGAGGAATAGTTTACTTGACTCACACATTGTTTATTTCATGTCATACAGGTCCGAGTGGTCGGTTATTTTATGCTTGATATAATTAATCTTTTTGCGAATTATACGATAATCTTAATTCTGCTAGGTAGACTAGAAACTGAATAATCAGCATTGTCTATTTCTGATTGTTCGTCAGTGTATACTAATCTCTATCCAGGGCCTGTATCCGTCAAACATTGTATTTTTCTTTTTTGATATTCAAATCGGATTGGCAGAAACCAAGGATCTTAGTTGGAATTTAAAGGTAGGTTTTAACTTGATTGGTGAACACAGATCTAGATCGCTCTTTTTTGTGACCTCAGCCATACCAGCGCCCGCAGCCCATGACCTAGATGGAATATTAGTATCACGTGGATTACGTCCCTTTCTCGAGGTGTATGCCTTCAACGGTGAATTATTTACGTCTTAAATGTGGCGAATCTATGTCATTATTTCATGCGGTCCATTGCGCGATTCAGGGATCTTTCCTGAATAGATTCATGAGATTTGTAGCGTACGGTAATTCGATAAACTTGAACTGTTTATGTTGCTCGCGTTGAAAATTTCCGAAAGCAAGGGGAAATGACAAGGTTCACGTCTGTTACAAACTACTTTTCGGCAAGCATTTCTGCGAAACTTAAAATCTCTGGGTATCAAAAAATATATGACTAACAATAAGAAGCTTGCCAGGGTATTCTGTATTGACCGTATCAAATAGTCACTAAGAATATCTAAGCTGGTGGTTAACTGTAGACTTATTGTGCATTGGATTACCACATCGATCTCAATAAATCAAAATTTCAAATCGACTAGGGCCGAATTCACCAACCATTCTCTACTGCATTCTATGCCTCTGTCTGTCTGTGTGTCTGTCTGTCTGTTATACGCTCCGTATCTCACCAATGACTAATGGGAAGAGCCATAACTAAGTTTTTTTTTTTTTTTTTTTCAACTTGAGGCTCAACCCAATAGATCAAACGACGGCTGTCAATCAAAAAAATCAACAAGAGGACCATGATGGTCCTAAATCGCTCAGCTGAAATACAACTCAGCTGTCATTGTTATTGCCACTTGCCTCTTGTTTTTTGCTGGAATGTTTTAGTTTTGAAAACGATTCATCCATATGACAATACTAACAATCAGAGCAGGTAAGAAAATGATAGTCGAAATTATAGGCCCTAGGGTGTAAACAATGGAATTGTCATCAAGATCCCCTATTTTGATGCTTTTAGCTTGTCCCCATTTTGATCAGATTTGTCCCTAGGTCATTATGAACATCCAGGGAAATTTTGAGTATGACTGAGCCAGAATTGTGGTTGCTGAGTGTGTTCATGTTCATGTTCACAACCTTACAAACATTCTGGGCAATGGATCAAGATTATGCTCGAATTATGATACTTATATAATAAACAGTGGAATTTTGGCGACGCATATTCAAGGATACATAAAAGCTAACCATGAGTATGTTATGCTCAGGTGAGCTGATCATGGGTTTTCGACAGAATCACATGCCAAATGTATGTTGTGGGCCATACAATATGGAACAGGAGGATTCCAAGAATACACTCTTTACATATTTGATCCCACATTGTGACTACAAAGGACTTTTTGTGATTCCAAGGAAGAAATTTGGTAAATGCTATTAGCAAACAAGAGCCGTCAAGTGGTTGTTGAGAAATCGCTTCGGACGGACAGACAGACAGACGAAGTGGCGACTATATGCTTGCCCTTATGGGAGCATAACTATCCACCAGTCCATGCTGAATATGAAAGTTCTAGGGTTAATGTTTGGATGAAAGAAGATTTTAAAAGATCTTTTATTTGGATGTGGAAACTAGGATCCAACAACAAAGTACTTATTTTTTTTCCCTAAGGTCACAATTCGATGTACTTTGGTAGAGTGCTACTGTTGCCAATTAAGTTGTAGGCTTTGTGTTTGGGTCGATTTTTTTTTCAGCTGTTGACATGGAAACCAGAGTTGTTCATGAATTCCAATTTGTCAAAGGGCAATACAGTTGATCGTGCTTAGCTAAGCGACTACGTTTATTAAGCCAACACTTTTATTAAGCGATAGGAATTCCAATGTCTCTGTTGAAATATATAAGACTAGCTGGAATTGATTGCCCCATGGATTAAAGCCTTTACATTCAGTCTTAATGTTGTGATTATACTTTTTTTATGAGTAGGTCCAAAAATAAATTAGATATGCAATGACCTTTTGATAGACAGGCAAATGAAAAGTTGACAAAAATTAGACAATAATTGCAGAAAGCAGTTAAAAGACTCACTGTTTCCCAATAGTGGCACATACCTGGTACGGGTTGACATCTGTGACAGCCCAAAATAGAGTTCCACTTATAATGATACTCAGGGGATCGAAGAAATCATATCGTTTTATCTGAATATCGTTTTAAATGATGTATATTCTTATAAAAAGAGACCCTGTTGGGACCAAGGGATTAACGTCATTATAAGCAATATATCGTATTAAGCAATATAGTAATAAGCAAAGTTTACTGTAATTGTTGCAGAGATGCTCAAGAAATTAATTAATATTTTAGCAGATCAGTATTGAGTTGACCCTTTTCAAGACATAATGGTGATCAACCTCTTTCCCACAACCACTTGCAAGAAGACTCAACACCATAATGCTACATGCCAAATATGAAAGCTTTGACCCTTACGGTTTGGGACAAGAAGAGTTTTAAAGATTTCCCTCTTTATCTCTATGTGAAATCCGAGACCAACAAAATATGGCTAATTTTCACACCAGGGCCATAATTTTAAGTGTTTTGGTAGAGGGCCACTAGATGATGCTACATGCCAAATATGAAAGCTCTAGCCCTTACGGTTTGGGACAAGAAGATTTTTAAAGATTTCCTTCTTTATCTCTATGTGAAATCCGAGACCCCACAACATAGGGCCAATTGTTAACACCGGGGCCATAATTTGAAGTATTTTGGTAGAGGGTCACTAGATGATGCTACATGCCATATATGAAAGCTCTAGCCCTTACGGTTTGGGACAAGAAGATTTTTAAAGATTTCCTTCTTTATCTCTATGTGAAATCCGAGAACCCACAACAAAGGGCCAATTTCCATACTAGGGCCATTATTTGAAGTATTTTGGTAGAGGGCCACTAGATGATACTACATGCCATATATGAGAGCTCTAGCCCTTACGGTTTGGGACAAGAAGATTTTTAAAGATTTCCTTCTTTATCTCTATATGAAATCCGAGAACCCACAACATAGGGCCATTTTCAACACTAGGGCCATAATTTGAAGTATTTTGGTAGAGGGCCACTAGATGATGCTACATGCCAAATATGAAAGTTCTAGCCCTTACGGTTTGGGACAAGAAGATTTTTAAAGATTTCCTTCTTTATCTCTATGTGAAATCCGAAAACCAACAACATAGGGCCAATTTCCACACTAGGGCCATAATTTGAAGTATTTTCGTAGAGGGCCACTAGATGATGCTACATGTCATATATGAAAGCTCTAGCCCT
Source organism: Tridacna gigas (assembly GCA_945859785.2). Classification (NCBI taxonomy): domain Eukaryota; kingdom Metazoa; phylum Mollusca; class Bivalvia; order Cardiida; family Cardiidae; genus Tridacna; species Tridacna gigas. The sequence continues at coordinate 40,101,104 of OX244029.2, forward strand.
TACAGTTTGGGACAAGAAGATTTTTAAAGTTTTTTCTTTCTGTTGCCATGGCAACCAGAGTTCTTCACTAATTTCAATTCTTTGAAGTATTTTGAAAGAGCACGACCTAAGGATCATTTCTGTGAAGTTTGATTGAAATCTGGTTGTTAGTTTAGGAGGAGAAGATTTTTTTGTAATTGAGAACGGATGGACGGACGGACAGACGGACGACGGACATTGACCGATCACAATAGCTCACCTCGAGCACTTCGTGCTCAGGTGAGCTAATAAGCCAATCAGCGATCAGCATTTTTTCCACTCAGAGTGGAAGCCGTCTTACCGTTACAAAACCAAGACATTCTGAATTATTAGGAGATATATATATGTGTGTGTGTGTGTGTGTGTGAGAGAAAAAAACTGATGAATAAATTTAAACTTGATATCCATTATTAATCCTTAGGACTGCAATTTCAAGATGCAGAGTTATACCAGGTAAAATTATTGTTGCAGAATACGAATTCAGATTGAAAAGGAGAAAAATAAATGACTACTTCTCGTAAATATGCTGTTATATTGTCATAAGTTTTCCAGAATTTCAATCTCGGCATCAGATACCCGTTTCTTTACTAAAAGAAATGTATAGATAATATTTAAAGACAATAATTGGATGTTATCATGTTCAGTTATTTATTTCCTTTACCTTACTTTTCATTTAAAGATACACTCTAAAATTCATTTTCTTACCAAATCGGTTTGACTTGTTATTTTGAATGCTGGTTGATCTCTTTTGTATATTTTTTCCTTCGCAAATTATCCTTAAATGAAATCTGAATCGACAAAATTCGCGTAAAAATAGTTAATTTCCTCGAAAATGTTTTTCATATAGTCTTCATGGAAGTCAAAACCTAAACAGCGCCCTCCACCCCGCCCCACTCTTAACATAAAATGCAATGTAGGTACACTTTAGAAGTTTGTTTAAAAACAAGTGCCATCTTCCTCCATCAGTAAACCATTGAAAAAGTTATTCTCATTGGTCTCTATACTTTAACACATTTATGAATGCAAACTTAAAGCCTGTTAAATTAAAGACGATATGCCACCCTATACGAGTATATTACCATCTTTCCCCTCCCTTTATTTTCAGTCTTTTAATCTCCCTCAAGCTATTATTTATATATCGAAAATCAAAGAGAAACCAATCAAGCCGTTTTTGTTTGATTTGTTGTACATGTTGCTATTTTTAATGCAAAACGTGGAGCAAGGATTTATATAAATGCGGTATTCCTGTGATATCGGTATACCACCCAAAAGCGTCCGGTACGGCCCTACTTGTAAAATTACACGCACGTGTCATATCAGTCTGACACTTTGTGACCGTCCGTAACCCCTTTCAACGATTATTAGTGACTGAAATTTGGATTATACATGTTCAGTGTGTAAGTCAATTTATTTTTCTATTACTCTTACAGAATAGTATTTAGCGGCGAATGCTTAGAAATATATTCATTTTTTTATTAGTCCCCTACCGGCGAAGCCGAAGGGGACTTTAGGTTTGCACTCCGTCTGTCCGTCAGTCCGGCAATTCAGTTTTCCGGACTTTTTTTTTCTAAACGCTGGTACATATATTGAGCTGAGTTTTGGTGTGTAAGTCACCCACCATCACTTACAGATCAAGTTCGACTTTCGTTCCGGTCCACTGGTTTTTCACGGATTTACGGGCCTTGGACTTACAAAATTTCACTGATAAATCAGTTTTCCGGACTTTTTTCCTAAACGCTGGTAGGTATTTATCTCAGATTTGCTGTGTAACTCAACCACCATGACTTACAGATCAAGTTCGACTTTCGTTCCGGTCCACTGGTTTTTCACGGATTTACGGGCCTTGGACTTACAAAATTTCACTGATAAATCAGTTTTCCGGACTATTTTCCTAAACGCTGGTAGGTATTGATCTCAGATTTCCTGTGTAACTCAACCACCATGACTTACAGATCAAGTCTGATTTTCGTTCCGGTCCACTGGTTTTTCACGGATTTACGGGCCTTGGAGTTACAAAATTTCACTGATAAATCAGTTTTCCGGACTTTTTTTTCTAAATGCTGGTAGATATTCACCTGACTTTTGCTGTGTAAGTCAACCACCATTACTTACAGATCAAGTTCGAGTTTCGTCCCGCTCCACTGCTTTTTCACGCATTTACGGGCCTTGGACTTACAAACTTTCACTGATAAACCATTTTTCCGCACTTTTTTTCTAAACGCTGCTACATATAGAGCTGATTTTTGGTGTGTACATCAACCACCATGACTTACACATCAAGTTCGAGTTTCGTCCCGCTCCACTGCTTTTTGACGCATTTACGGGCTTGGACTTTAAAAATTTCACTGACATGCCAGCGATACATACGGCCGGTAGGGGACTGTGTATTGCTATGCAATACTATCAGAATGCTTGTTCTTTTTATTCATCTCTTTGGGTTTTTCCCTCGAACTTGAAATTTTAAGTCAATTTGGTAACCTATCATTTGTTTATGTATCTTCTAATTTCGATTTAAACATCTGCTGGTAGTCATATTGCCCTGTTAAAGTCATATTTTGTTTGATAATGTAAAAGTCTTGCAATTGTGGTGAAATTATTGAAGCATATATCACGGACTAAGTAATGTAAAACTCTCTGTAAATTGAAGTCTGAACTTCGAAAAAAGCTTATTTTTGTCCAGGTAAAAGATGAATTGTATTAGAAGACCAGTGACCTTTAGAAATATTCGGGGAGCACGAGTTACATGTCCACGTATTATACCTACATTATCAAATGTAAGTGGTGTAAGAGGTGTAATTCAACTGACTTCGAAATAAACAGCCTCTATTTCAATTTTCACCTCTAAAACTTCGAAAAACCTAAATTCAAAAAATGTAACTACCTTTTATCAAATTGTTCCCATGCTTATTTTATCTTTAACAATTAGTTTGGGTTAAAATGTCTTCTGGTAACTTGCATATGTCTCCTAGCTCAGCCCTTGTGTCTGGGTAATGTTTGTCTAGGTTTTTAGATCGCGCGTCACGTGACATCAGTGGGACGAGCGATCTATCGGCTGTCGTTTGGTTAATTTGCCGCTTTTTTTTTGTTTTTAAGTATGAACTGTATATATATTCTATGTAAATTATGGCAACAATGTATGTTTATACTGAATTATTGCATTTTAAGTTCTATCCTTTACTTGGAAAGTAGCGCAATTTCTGATTGGTTAAAGCATTGGAGCCATGCTCTGTGAAAAGGAGTTCAGTGCATTTGCAGAAAGTATCGATTCATGTCAGCCTGTGCAGTTCGCGCATCCTGGCCTAGGTCGAAAATTTTCTTGCATTTAAACGGACTCCTCTACCTCATGATTAAGCCAGCTGTTAATACAAAATAGATTTTATGAACCCGTACTAATGTGACAACTTGCTTCGTATAATGCATCACGAAGACGCACTAATGATCGGTGAACAATACTTTGTCAATACTTAACTTGTTGACTTAAAAAAAGCTTTATATATGGATACTTGCAATTGTTGATGCATTTTCATTCTACGCAAAGTTTTCGAAGAAGAAGAAGAAGACTTTCGCCACTGAATTTCGACCATCCATCAATGTCGGCTTGCTTAAGTACTTTGCTTTTGGTTTTGGAGCCTGTTAACTTTTGAACTATGAAAAACATTACTGGAAAACAAGGTGCACTTTGATCTTGGGTCTGCACTCTAAGACATTCCAGCCAGATTGCCATAAATCAACATAATCATAAATCAACAGCCGAGTATTATGTGCTCTGACTGCGCATGTCCATCTCGGTCGTTTTGAAGTCTTTCGACGTCCCAGGCTCAGCTCTTTCAGCGCCTTATACATAAACTGGACCTCTTTCGACGGCTGATAGTAGGCCTACAATCAATTGAAAGTCTGACAGACTCTTATCTTAAGCTTGACCAAACAGGAGGATGGCATAGATCCAAGATCGGATCCGTATTCACCAACTATTCAAAAAAAAAAAAAAAAAAAACTCTTGTCTAATTCTCAAGAATTTTTTAGATATGAAGTTACACATTTTCTGATTAGCTAAAACATAAGGTTTAGCCAATCAGAAGTTGTGTTACTTTCAATTTAGAAAACTCTTGAGAATTAGACAAAGAATGTTCGTAAATACAGAATGCGCGCTCTGTATATTGTGATCTTGATATATGCCGTCCACAAAAGCCACGGTTTCGCCCATGACGCTGAATGGATGAAGCTGCCTATACATGTATCTACTGAACTGCTATGGAGATGCTGTTAGGATTTGAAGATGACAAAAGTGATTAGTATTTCTTTAGTGTTACAAAGACAAATTTAGTTCTCCTTCTCCTTCCCGGTGGCCTCGTGGTAGCCTGGGTTCAGGTCCGTTAATCATTTCCTTTTCTATCATTCGGACGTTACTCTGTCAAAAATGACGGCCTGGGGACATTCGAAGACCGATCAGAGCGACATCTACTTTAGCCCATCTCACACTGGGGTAAAACAGATGTCGCTGCAATCGTTTCCGAACATAAATGACTAAAATAGATTCCGAAATTCAAAATGCCTTGGATTGATCACTTCCTGTTTGCGGGCCATCTTTGAGAACACTGACAACAAAATTTCGAACAGGTTATTCACAATGATTTTGGAAGATTTTTTAACAATAACTTGTGTTTTTGAAGATCGCCATGTTTTTTTGATAGCACTGACCGGTTCGAAAAAGTCACACATATTTGAAATCACCCCGTTGTACTTTAATTGGTCTTAAAAAATCGCGAATTGTGACGTCACGCGATAAACAAGTCTATAATTAGATTATCGGCACAACTGATAATCTTTGGGAGACCCTCGAATGTCCCCTGTTGTTAATGATAACGGAATCGATAAAGAGATATCTACTAAAGATTAAATTCAGCAGCCTGGGATTAGGAGATAGTGATACGGAGTATTCCAGAAATTATTACCGCCTAGACCCAGGCTAGTCTAGTGGTTAAGGCGTTGAAGTCGTAATCCAGAAACCTAACGTCGATTCGGATCATTGATCACGTGGTAGATGACCTTTAGTAAGGAATTGCATAGCTTCAGCCATGACCCTGAATGGTTAAAGTTCCCTATACATAAATCTGTCCAACTGTAAAGGAGTTACTGTTAGGAATTGGAGAGAAAATGACAAAAGCGATAGTATTTCTTTAGTATTACAAAGACAAATTCAGTTCCCCTCCTCCTTCCCTGTGGTCTAGTGGTTAAGGCGTTGAATTAGTAATCAAGACCCCTTTAGGTGAAACCAGTGGTCACGCGGGAGGTGTTCTTTGGCAAGGCACTGCAGAGTTTCAGCCTACTACCTGTATAACGCAAGAAAAACATGAATAAGTTTGATGTTGATTGAAGTGTTGTTGAAAGTGATGAAATGCACCCCCCCCCCACACACACACACACATGCTGAAACACATGAACTGATTAATTGTAGCCAATGAAGCAACAGGGTTCATTAGCTGTATCGATCAACAGGAACGCATCGTAAGTTTTACACCAAGTTGCATGTTTATTTAATGAAGCAGTTGTCTGTTTTCTCAATAAACCACGGACAGTAATATATACTCGCCCAAAAAAGAAACTGTGCGTGATAAAGAAGTATATCAACAGAATATCAGTAATATTTTATTTCATTTAGATTTCATTTTAAGACATTTGAATCAATATTTCATCAACATGACAAATCTCGCTGTATTCGGTTGCATACTTTTGAAACCAGATTGTCTCAAAGGCACATGGTTCTAACACCAGAGTCACAGACTCAATACCGAGTATGACCACTGCAGCAATGATAGCTGTGCATCTCCACCTCATGGAAGCGAAAGGTTCAGCATGGAAGTTTTGTGGGATGTCATTTCATATTCTGATGAGCTGTCTTTGGTGTTCTTGTAGCGTTGATGGGACATGAGGCAGACGGCGTAGACGACGTTTCATCTCATCTCAGACATGCTCGATAGATGAAGGATCCGGAGAATTAACAGACCATGGAGGAACATCAACTTGCTGCTGCTGTAGATACCGTTGAACAATACGAGCTGAGTGGGATCGGGCGTTATCTTGCTGCAGAATGACGCCAGGGCCGTGTCGATGCAGAAACGGAACAACAACAGGAGTGAGCACTTCTTCACGATATCTTTCTGCGTTCAGTTTGCCAGCAATTAACACTAGCTGGGTTCTGTTAAGAGCAGTGATGCCTCCCCACACCGTAACAGACCCGCCCCCGTAACGATTTCGCTCCACCATACATGGATCGGAGTAACGTTCATTTTGATGTCGGTACACTCTTTGGCGGCCATCGGAAGATGAAAGATGAAAACGGCATTCATCGGTGAATAACACCCGCCTCCACCAGTACAAGGGATGCCGTAGATGTTGTCTGCACCACTGTAGACGGGCATGACGATGACACAATGTCAAAAGTGGGCGTATGGCGGGTCGACGTGGGCGTAAGCCAGATTCCCAGCCGGTTAATTACAGTCTGGGCATGTATCGGCCTATGGTTGGGGAAGTTCCTAGCCGTGATCGTAGCCATTTGCCGCCGGTTCCGCAGATGAGTAAGTCGGATATACTGGTCTTGACCAGGGGTGGTAACTCTTGGTCTGCCTGAACGGGGACGGTCTCTGACGTCATGCAAAGCGTTGGGCTAAATCTGTCCACTGTGTTACGATGACAGTTAAAGTGTTGAGCGACCTCCCGGTGTGATCTTGCAGTCCGTATCATGCCCAGGACAAGGAGACATTGATTCCTTGTCAGTCTTGGCATGGCAGTGTGCACACGTTTTAACAGCAACACATGTTCAAATGTGAATGTTCGAAATACCCAAATTCAACCTTTAAGTATCCAACGCATTCACATTTCTGCATGCGTTATCAGACTTTCCACGAGCATAACATGCTTTTTTGCTCACGTGCATCACGTGATTTAACGCTAAAGTAAATTCAAGTGGTGAAGCCGTTCCTGTTTTCAATGCGACTTGCCTATGTCTAGCTTCGATTTTCTTAAACTTGTGAATCGTAATCTTGGTAGTTTCTTCCATTTTTTTCATGCACAGTTTCTTTTTTGTGCGAGTATATTATAGACGCAGCAATCCAGGTTGCTTTCAAAACTGTTCCAAGACGTGAAAGCGATATAGAACTGGATTTTGATTGAAACACCCTCGTAGGAAACTCTTTATTTGATGAAGATCATCCTCGTTAACCCAGGTGTGAAGTATTACCATTCATCACCCCTGGGACATTCAATTGCAAAACCGTCGTATCTATAAATATTCATAAGATTGCGAAATACACCCGATAGCCAATCGAATTTGTCGATAACATAACGATACTCTCTTGTAGTGGAGGATAATCACATTCCTGCCATTAACATCAATAAACCGGGTAAAACCCACATCATTATCAACGAATATGGCGGCCGCCGGTGGACCTTCCTTCTGTGGTATTTGCCTTACGACAATCCAGGGCAGACATTATAAATCCTTGTATGTAAAGGCAAATATTCAGAAATACAGCATGCTGCTGCAGTCCTTAGGGGTATGTAGCAGGGGTGACGTCATCCTCGTTGACCCAGTTCTGATGTACTCCGTAAACTACATTCATCGATTTGATTGGTTGTAGACGAGGTAAAAATAGAAATGATGGCATGTTGTTCATAAAAATAGATTAAATTTTCTCACTGAAAAACTGAGATTACCATCACAATGCCTCATGAATAATTCATGAAAACAAGAAAACATACGCGAGATAACCCAGGGGCGATGGATGTAGTTTACGGAATGCATCGGAACTGGGTTAACGAGGATGGGTGAATATGTACAGTTTTGTTTTTACCGCAGAATATCCACGTGCCCCCTTCCAGGAGAAAGAAAGCCCAACAGAAAACACGTAACATTAAAAACGTACATATACTTTTCGATCCATAATTTTTAACGGCTATTAATTGAAAACTAGTTCTAAATCTCTGAAACACACAAAAAAGGAATATGCAAATTCTTTTCTGCATGTATTTTCTATAAGAACCTTTACCAAATAACTCCTAAAAAAAAACTTTTGAAAACATTGTGGAACAAAGAGAAAATGCTGTTAACCAACATTTTCTAGTTTTCTTAGTCTTCCTACGATGTTTCCAATTCCCTAAAAGACAAGTCTAATGACTTGGGTCTCGTTTGATTAAATTTTGTCGTCTGCAATAGCTCTAAATTTGAAAGGGTAAGAACAATCTTTGCACAACGAATCTTGCATTTTCTTTTTTTCTAAAAAGATCTTTTTGTTTCAAAAACTCCCTGAAAGTAATATTCAGTTTCGAGTCACTTTGATTTCGAGGCATCATTTAAATGATTTATGTGAACTGTGACTCCACTGGAGTTTGTACATTTCTTATTTCTATGTACATGCAGTTGGGCCGCCATAAAAGCTGCAAGGATAGGATATCGATCAGTGTACATTTTATCTGCACGTAGAAGACGGGTATCCATCCATGAGGGTCGTATTTGGGTTTAATAGATTTTTTCCAAATTTGTTAACTGATACCACGAGTAGTACATAATGGCTGTCATTTGGTGAAATATTAAGACGTAGCGGCCATGTCTTTTATGCTATATGCCTGAGAAAAGTGGGTGGGGTAATTTGATATGATTTCAGCTTCTAAGACTAAATTGCAAATATCTTCCAGTAAAAAGCTGCAATGGATATTCATTCATTCCATGTAGGCACTTACACTATAAGATGATGTAAAGGATACCAACATTTTAAATTAAGATTATTCAGCATTTGAGTTATATTCACTTTTAAGTCGTACCTAAACTTCGCTTATTTTATCAGCTCCAACTTTGCGAAAAAACACAACGCTGTTTTATTGCCTCATGGAAAACTAGGACATGTTGACCTTGTATAATATACATAGTAGACATTCCATAATTATAAGGAATTAGCTCTACGATGAACGATACAGGAGCTATCTACCCTTCAAAAAGTGATTTTTTTTCATGTGTTCAAAGTATACTAACAATATATTTCATGGGGACTAAACTCAGTTATACCTAACTTATGAAGATGTTGTCAGGGTTGGTATAGAAAAAGTCATGATACGGAGACCAAGACCCAGAGCTCGAATCTGTAACTGATAATTCTTCTAGAGGGGTTGAATTAACAAATTTTAAGTCTCAATTTTAGGATATCCCATTTACAGGATACAAAAATTTTGTAAGCGTGTCGGCAAAATTGATGGCATGATACTAAATTACAGCTTGGTGACCTTGACTTTTTTTCATGATCACATTGAACCAGAGTTGTTTTCTATAAATTCTAGTTATTTTCTAGTGGGTTTAACTATTTTCAAACGTATTCAATTAGTAATACGAATACTTAAAAGTTCACGGCTACTTTTAACCAACACAAAACGTTTTCAAATATTCTTAAGCACTTAAGACCATGACAGGTATAGGGTACATTATGTCCATAAATTAAATGAAAGTTTTGCCCAGTAGTAAAAGCTTAATAATTATGTTTATTACATGTACGGCGGGGACCATCTTAATAATTCTATCAATGATTCATATAAAAACAAAAGATACATACAAACATAATTATCTCATGCAAACTTGAAAATCATTTCTTAAATATTTGGTGCTTTGCAAACTTTAATCAGTGTACATCCTTTGATTCATATTCTAAATGGCCTATACAACGACCTAAACATGTTTTAGTATACACTCAGCAAAACTTCTAACTAGCCACTTTTGTTTCTCCTGTAGATTTGCCCAAGTAATAGAAAGGTAAATAAAACAAATCGTAACATATACCTGGATATTAGCCATGGTACCGTAATGAAAAGATTCTCGATTTTGCCAACAGAAAGCATTTCTTTTTCAAAGGAGGGTAAACATATGGTTTGCGCATGCGTGTCTATCAGCCAAAACAGGTTAAAAAGAGAAGCATAAGTAACTGAAATTTTGTCAGCAATAAAACATTAAAAAATATTCAGTGTTCAGTGAATGAATGTTCAATAAGTTCTTTTACAGGTCGACAAAATGTCAAAGTCAAAAAGTTGTTAGTCAGCATAATATACAGTTATCATTCCCTAGTAATAAATCGAATACATCCATACACGAACATTACAAGTACATTACTAGTATTTTGACCTAAGAGTTGTTTGTTTGAGCCCCATTAGGAGAACTGATATTCATGGATTACAGTTTTTGGGTCACACTCTGGCCTTGAAAAAGATCAAGGTCACCAATCCTACATTCACTTTATACTTAATCCCGACAAAAATCTACATAAGTTAGATTTGAATGAATCCAGTGAAATATATTAACTCCACAAGAAGAAAAATAGACTATCTGGAAAAAGCTAATGAGTTTCATGGTGACCGAGAAAAAGGTCAAGGTCAACAAACTCTAATCAAACTATACTTCAGTATCATACCATCAATATTAAAGCTTGCCAAAAAGTTTACAAAACTTTTGTATCCTGTAAATGGGAATTCCAAACTTGTGACTTGAAAATTTGTTAATTCAACCCCACTAGTCGTAGAATCGAGCTCTGGGTCTCCCTTTGTCCCTGAAAAAGACCAAGATCACAATGTCATAACTTTTCCTATACCTATTCCTGACAAAGATCTTTAATAATTTAGGTTGGAGTAAGATTAGTCCCGTGTAAGTATACTCAGTATCAAAATATAGAAAAAATAACATTCTTCACTTTTTCAAAGGCAGATAACTCCAGTGCCTTTCATTGCCAAGCAAATGTCTTATAATTATGGAATGTCTACTATGTCAACATATCCCAGTTTTCCATAAAACAACAAATAATTTTCTGGTTTTCGCAAATTTGGAGCTGAAAAAAATAAGCGAAATTTAGGTAAGACTTAAAAGTGAATATAACTCCATTGCTGAATAATCTTATTTTAAAATGTTTGCATCCTTTGTATCATCTTATAGTGTAAGTACATCGAATGAATGAATATCCATTACAGCATCGACTGGAAGATATTTGCAATTTAGTCTTAGAAGCTGAAACCATATCAAATAACCCCACCCACTTTTCTCAAGCTTATAGCATAATTATAAGATATGACCACTTTATCTGAATACTTCACCAAATGACAGCCAATACATAGTAGTATTTATAAAGACTTTTTTGCAAAAATCTATTGTAGAAAAAAAAGGGCCCTTATGGGCACCCGTCCTTTGCAGGCAAGTCACGTTCCTCCCCAGGGCCAGTCTTTGTCATAAAGGCAGCTACCTGTATTGTGTCATTCATGTGCCTTGGAAATGCTCTTTCAAATTAAAACAATTTTTCAATTATTGTCTGTCACTGATAGTCTAACAAAAGCAAGAAGTATGTCAAAAGCCAACGTAGTCGGCTACGCTTAGAAGTGGATCATCGTCAGAAATTTCTCATTTTATTCTTCACCCTTTTCTCTAAAAAAGTGTAAAAATGCATCCATGTTACTCCATTTGCTTCAATCATTTTAATAAAAAAAGAGGAATAATTTAAAATTCGTTAAATGTTTTAATCCTGAAATTAAAAAATAAATGACAACAAAGATGTATTTACGTATGTCGTCAACTTTTTTTTTTTTTTTTTGGGGGGGGGGGAAGATGGGTGGGGGAGGGTAATTAGTCGTTCATGGGGGTAATAAGATAATAAAGTACTGTGTAAGTAAAAAAACCAAGTCAATTTAATGAGCGAGCATACAGATGCACAAACAACGGGCCAACCCATTTACCGTACAACGGACATGAATTACTCCTTTACATGCCCTTCGCCATCTAAGATATAATGCGAACTAACAACGATACATACAAAATGCAACATTCTCCCCCCCCCCCCCCTATATTTTCTCTTTTTTCCTAATATTATCAAAACTTATGGTAATTTGTCTGTTTCATTACGAAAAACGCAGTATAAAAATAATGACACAAATGAAACTGTCAAAATTAAATACCACACAAAGTAGCACCGCACTCATAAAGAAGGTACAATTAGATTTATGACATAAAAACATTTAATGAAAAGAGTCATAAAATTTCTTTGTAGTCTGATTGATAAAATAACAAAAGCAAATTGCTTTTTGTCTTGCCAGGTGCTACCTCCTTTTTATGTATTTATGGAAATTATTTCCTGCATGGTTTACCATGTTTGACTTTTTTGACCATCTTTAGTCATCCGTTTCGTCATAAGGGCGATATCTTATGATATACTGACCCACACTTCCAACGCAAAATCATCTTTGACTTTGTATTTTTCATTTATTGTTTCATCCAAATATTAAAAAAAAAAAAAAAAACTCTGCATTTTCCCCTCAAACTCGATAGGGCCAATCAGCCCCTGCTCAAACGCACTAGGGTGGGGTGGGGTGTCTTCAAAAAACGAAACATTAGTGTCAGTATCAGTTGTGTACTCCTGCACCAATATTACAGACATGGATCTCCGACACAAGGACCTTAGGTATCGGCGGATGACCTTTGGCGCAGGTTATTTTACTCCTGGATCAGAGCCTGTTGAAGCTGCACAAGAGTATTGGGCTGTATTTGGTGGCGACGAACATGTCCAACGTAGTCCTGAACGGCATGCTCTGATGCCTCGTCCCGGTAGCCCTCTGATTACCGTGTGTGCACTTATGGAACAGTTCTGCTATCCAGTGTAACAGAGGCGGTTCTCGTCGTTGGGAGCTGTCTGCTGTCATGGACTGAAATTGTAACTCTACTTCGACGGGGCAAATCAGCAACTTTACCCCGAAATGAACAATACATCCGGTTCAAGACTTAACCATGGATGGGGCAAGGGAGTGTAAAGAACCGTATTGCGCAATGTTAGCTGCAATACATTATCAAAATCATTCACTTTGAATCATTACCTGGTCGGGTGAAATTCTGCCACAATCTGCGAACTGTAGATAATGCACAACAAAATAAACGGGTCACACCGGTAAATGACAGCTCAGCCTGGATTATTCCAACTGTAAGTCTTCTTTATTTCAATTGTTAATCTTAGCATTATCAGGAAAGAACGTTCGGAAATCTTTAACTTCACTAGAGTCGGCTATCTTGTGGCAAACTTTGTGTCCACTTAACCCTTTCCCAAACAAGCCCTGGTTTTCACGTGTCTGCAGTACAAGTCTTTTGAAAACACTGTGGGAAAAGGAGAAATTGCTCGTAACGAGCAATTTCTTCTTTTCCCAAAGTGTTTTCTACCCTTTTGGAGAACTTTCTGTCATTTTCATCAAATTTAAAATTGTCGTCTGCAAACGCTTTCAATTTGGACCAGTCTAAAATTCATCGTTTGGGAAAGGGTTAAATGTTAAAAATTTTGCCAGTTGTGCCTGTGCAAAATGACAATAGGGGATTGTGCACAGATACCAGTACTCGGTGAAGTGTGAAAATATTATCAACTGGATATACACAGGTAGGGCATGTACAGGGACAGATAAGATAATAATTCATTCTGTTTTGCATATCTCGAAATTAAATTATACTCAAAAAACATGTTTGCGTTGGAAGTGTGGGTCTGTATATTTCTAAATTATGAACGGTACTTTTTCATCTAGCAACAGGCACGTTTTAAATGTCTTAGGTAAAGAGGAATTGCTCTTAATGAGCGTTGTGTCCCTTTGTCATGATGCTTTTTCATCACTCCGTCTTTTCCGCGAACGTTCCGAAAATTTAGAAAAAAACTGCTCAGGTTCGTTATTTTGGCTTTGCTCATATTTCGAATTTTTTGAGCGTTTTAATTCTTGGCTATTAAAACTTTACTTTGAGACTTATGTATGCATATTTTTTGCTTTTATTCGAAACTGCCCTACACAAAATCTTTGTTTTTTTAAATGGCAATTTACGTTTTCCTGAAAGGTACATGTATTACCCTTACCTAAACTGTATGAAGGTGAGAAAATATCTTTGTGTTTTTTTAGATGGCAATTTACGTTTTCCAATACCTGATCCGAAAAAAATGTGTATCGAAGAAACATAAACAAAAGTGCGTGTGAGGTAATGTACTTACTCTTAGAGGATAAATGAATAAATTCAATGGTTTTTTTTTTCTAAATTTTTGTATGTATTTGTGCTTTTGTGTGTGAGAGTGTATGTGTGACAGGGGGAGAGTGGATGGAGAGAGAGAGAGAGAGAGAGAGAGCTATTGATGTCTAATCAATGATTCCAGATTTTAGAGAGCTTAACATACATTTGAGTTTCTTTTTATTCTTTTCCATGCATACATCAGGTCTATTACAACCTTTAACTCTTTACCAGACAGTCCTGTGTTTAAGTAAACCTGGGGAACAGTAGACTTAATTGTCGCGAAGAAAAAAAGATATTTGACTGTCTCTATTTTATGGTAATAGCTAGTTGGCCGCTAGTTCACGAAACTATACGTAGGGACAACACAGTTGAATGTCCACGGGGATTTTGATGTTTGCAGACACCGCAGTCTGATTTTGGTTGTAAACCAAATAAAAAAAGAAATGAAAACTATTGGTTCCTTATGTGGGTAAAAGCTCTTCACACCAGACAAATAGTAAAACATTTGAGATAATGTTGTCTGAATTTGGTTTCCAGAATTTTATCCATTTTCGAAGTATAATGAGAACCAACCCCACTCCAAAACATTTATCATGCTCCTATCTGGCGTTAACATGTCACTTGTTGGCTCTTAACGACGCGCAATTGACGAGGAATAAAGAGGTGCCACTAATAAGTAAAGTCGGTTACTAGTACAAGTAGCAATAACAAGTACATGTAGCAATTAAAAACAAGACAATCACTGGCCCTAGAGCACTTACCTGAGTAAAGTGATCTAGGATTCGTAGAGTTAAAGAGATCCTGGTGATGATGATGTAAAACACATACAAATATATTCAGTGTGCATAATGGGAAACACGTTCAGGGAATTAACATTGCAGCCCGAACGCAGGTGAATTTGACTTAAAACAAGGCTTCTGAAGTGCACACAAGTTTTTTTTTTTTTTTTTTTTAAGAGTTTCTAAGACCTACTTTTTTATCTGGTGTGACCCATTTTCAAACTCATCCAAGATTTTATCAAGACAAACATTCTCACCAACAGTCATGAGAATTGGACAGAACATGTGGCCTCAAAAGTGTGCCCAAGGTGTTTCTAAGACTTGTCCCAGTTGCAGTGATTTTCACCAAACTTGTCCTAGTTTAAAACTCACTGGAGATGTCATCAAATTAAAAATGCCGATAAACTTTTATTAGTACTGGACAGAAATTATTGACTCTCTAGTGCAAACAAGGTTTTCTAAGATTTGTCTTAGTGGTCTACTTTTTGACCCTACATGACACATTTTCAAACATTTTCTAATTTTTCAAGCTACCCAACCTATTTTTAAATGTGTGCTAGATGTTATCAATTCAAAGATTTATGACCATATTTCATGATTAATGGACTGAAAATGTGGCCTCTAGAATGCACAAAAGACTGTTCTACGATTTGTCCCAGAGACATACTTTTTACTCTGACAAAGTTTCAAACTTGTCCTAGAAATCAACAAGAAAGCATTCGGTTAACTTTTTGAATATGAAAATGTGACCTCTAGAGTGCACACACATTTTGTCTCAGATTGGTATCAGTGACCTGCTTTTTTAGCTCACCTGAGCACGAAGTGCTAAGGTGAGGTATTGTGATGGGTCGTTGTCCGGCGTCCATCTGTCCGTTTGTCCACAATTCTTTTAAACATCTTCTCCCCCTAAACCGCTGGGCCAATCTTACTGAAACTTGGCAGGGATGTTCCTTGGGCGAAGCTCTACCAAAGTTGTTCAAGAGATTGAATTCCACCTAAAACTCTGGTTGCCATGGCAACAGAAAGGCATAAAATAGGAAAATCTTTGAAAATCTTTTTCTCTGATTCTAGAAGGCGTAGAGCTTTGATATTTGTTATGTAGCATCTCCTAGTGGACATCTACCAAGTTTGTTCATATGATGCCCCTGGGGTCAAAACTGGCCCCGCCCCGGGGGGTCACAAGTTCGAACATAGGAACAAAGAAGGAAAACTTTAAAATTCTTCTTCTCTGAAACTGGAAGGCGTGGAGCTTTGATATTTGGCATCTAGCATCTCCTAGTGGACCTCTACCAAGTTTGTTCATATGATGCCCCTGGGGTCAAAACTGGCCCCGTCCCGGGGGTCACAAGTTTTGAACATAGGAACAAAGAAGGTAAACTTTAAAAATCTTCTTCTCTGATTCTAGAAGGCGTAGAGCTTTGATATTTGGTATGTAGCATCTCCTAGTAGACCTCTACAAAGTTTATTCATATCTTGCCCCTGGGGTCAAAACTGGTCCCGCCCCGGGGGTCACAAGTTCTAACATAGGAACAAAGAAAGAAAACTTTAAAATTCTTCTTCTCTGAAACTGGAAGGCGTGGAGCTTTGATATTTGGCATCTAGCATCTCCTAGTAGACCTCTACCAAGTTGGTTCATATGATGCCCCTGGGGTCAAAACTGGCCCTGCCCCGGGGATCACAAGTGTCGAACATAGGAACAAAGAAGGAAAACTTTAAAAACCATCTTCTCTGAAACTGGAAGGCGTAGAGCTTTGATATTTGGTATGTAGCATGTCCTAGCGGACCTCTACCTACTTTGTTCATATGATGCCCCTGGGGTCAAAACTGGCCCCGCCCGGGGGATCACAAATTTCGAACATGGGAACAAAGAAGGAAAACTTTAAAATTTTTCTTCTCTGAAACTGGAAGGCGTGGAGCTTTGATATTTGGCATCTAGCATCTCCTAGTAGACCTCCACCAAGTTTGTTCATATGATCTCCCTTGGATCAAAACTGGCCCCACCCCGGGGGTCACAAGTTCTAACATAGGAACAAAGAAGGAAAACTAAAATTCTTCTTCTCTGAAACTGGAAGGTGTAGAGCTTTGTTATTTGGTATGTAGTGAACCTGTTCTAAGTTTGTTAGCCCACCTGAGCACAACATGTTCAGTCAGTTTGAAATTGGGTCACCTGGGGTCATAAACTAGGTCACTAGGTCAAATTAAAGAAATACCTTGTGGGCACTCTAGAGGCCACATTCATTGCTCAAATGACCTGAAATTTGGTCAGAATGTTTGTCTTGATAAAATCTTAGATGAGTTTGGATTTGGGTCACCTGGGATCATAAACTAGGTCAATAGTTCAAATTAAAGTAATACCTTGTGGGCACTCTAGAGGCCACATTTTTGGCTCAATTGACTTGAAAATTGGTCAGAATGTTTGTCTTGATAAAATCTCACATGAGTCCGGGTCATGTGGGGTCTTAAATTAGGTCACTAGGTCAAATTAAAGAAATACCGTGTGTGCATTCTAGAGGCCACATTTATTGTTAAATTGATTTGAAAATTGGTCAAAATGTTTGTCTTAATGAAATCTTAGATGAGTTTGGATTTGGGTCACCTGGGCTCATAATCTAGGTCCCTAGGTCTAATTAAAGAAATACATTTAGGGCATTCTAGAGGTCACATTTCTTGCTCAATTGACTTGAAAGTTGGTCACAATGTTTGTCTTGATGAAATATTGGGTGAGTTTGAAATTGGGTCAGCTGGGGTCATAAACTAGGTTACTGGGTCAAATTTAAGAAACACTTTGTGGGCACTCTAGAGGCCACATTTATTGCTCAATTAACTTGAAAACTGTTCAGAATGTTTGTCTTGATAAATTTTTTGATGAGTTCTAAATTGGGTCACGTGGGGTGATAAATTAGGTCACTAGGTCAACTTACGGAAATTCCTTGTGGACGCTATAGAGGCCACTTTTTAAGCTCAAATGACCTGACAATTAGTCAGAAATTCAATTATGCACGTTGAGTGAATTTCGCCTATTGACTCAGGTGAGCGTCCAGGGCCATCATGGCCCTCTTGTTATCTTCTGTGATCCAGTTTTGAACTCGTCCCAGACATCGGCAACACAAATGTTGTGACCAACTTTCATGAGAACTGGACAGAAAACGTGGCCTATATAGTGCACAAAAGTTTTTCTGAGATTTGTCCCAGTGATGTGCTTTTTAATCCAACATAGCCATATTTTGATCTTGTTCTAGATACCCTCAAGACAAACATTTTGGCAAAGTGTTATAAGTATCTGACAGAAAATAAGGTATATAGAGTGCACACAAGGTTGTGTTAGATTTGTTCTAGTGACCTACCTTTTTTATCCTACCTGACCCATTTTCAAACTCATTGATTAATTGATTGATTATAAGGTGTTTAACGTCGTTTATTTCAGTTAAATCGGGGTGGCGTAGCGGAATATGCTAAACATTTGACCTATTACTTTGTATTGATGTACTTGAATGAATAAATAGTGTTTTGCGATTTGTCAAAAATGTGTACATTTTATGCTGCGAGACCCTGCTGACATGTATGCGGGCAAATTTATGACAATAATATACAAGCGTTCCTACTGCTAATGGAAAACTGGGGCGCTTAATTATACCATAGCAAATAAATATAATAGTTTTTTCTTGTACCAATTTGTAATTTGGTATTTCTTTAAGCGTTACCTTATAACCTATAGACCCTTTTACGACGCCGTCCTTGCCAAGGAAATATCATCCCAGAATTCCACTTTTCGCGAATGCGCACTGTTTGTAGGGCAAAAGGTTCTATATTGCCACTGTTGAATGCTATTTTCACACGCAATGTTTTGGCTTTGTCGAAAGATTTTATTGATTAAAATCTGTGAAGATTAATCGTGTTACAGGATGCCGTTATCATGCTGTGCAACGGGATGTATAAACAGATTAGTAAATTAGTATCTGGCTTAAACGTCCCAGTGTCAAATCGCCCTACTTTTGGTTAAAACGTCCGCAATTTCCATGACGAATGGGTTAAAACGTCCCCTAAACGCGTCCCCGTATATTTTATTCAAATTATTTGTTTGATCTCGTATGTTTTTTAAAGAGATTTTTCACCGTTAATGTTTTGTATTTTATTGACCATCATCATTTAATGTTATTAATTTTTGACCCATATCCTGCCGTACTTATATTTTTGAACAGCACAAGAGGAATTCGAGTAAAGTTTATGTCATAAATCTTAATTAGTGTTACTTAAACCATAATTAGGATTTGTAACCGTGCATTTCAATACTACCCTACCCACATGTGCAA
Organism: Tridacna gigas; assembly: GCA_945859785.2. Taxonomy (NCBI): domain Eukaryota; kingdom Metazoa; phylum Mollusca; class Bivalvia; order Cardiida; family Cardiidae; genus Tridacna; species Tridacna gigas. Next base: position 40,120,252 of record OX244029.2, read on the forward strand.
ACAGATCTCTCATTATACTTTTCGCAAAGTAAATTCAAGATCACCGTCACGTAACCGAGGCTAAGGGTTAAGGCTAAGGTCCATATTGTTTCCCTACATTATCATGTATATGACACGCCAAAATGCCTCCCCGTATACAATGTGCTCAACTAATTACTGTTACAATTTCCACTTAATCCTTTACCCAACAATCACAAGTCTTAACGACCAAGAGAAAAGAAAGCTTTTCAAACATTGTGAGAAAAGGAGAATATGCTGGTAAACATTATTTCAACCTTTTCCAACACTGTTTTCAGAAAAGGAATGTTTCTAAATTACATGTTACAACCGATCCCTGGTGGAAAGCAATTATGGAAAGAGCAGCCACAGACGACCACAGGACAACATACAGTTGTCGTTCGTTCTTCGTTCGCGCGTTAGTTCATCCATCCATCCATCCATCTGCTCGCTCATTCATTCATTCATTCATTCATTCATGTTTTCAAATACGTCTGCGCCAAAATTTGTTTCATGATGAAATTGATCACAATACACAATCTCTAAACTATTAGAGGTAACAGCATGAGGCTCCTAATCACAGTTCTTGGCTAACCTTCTGTCGACCAAGCACGCGCCAAACACAATTCCTTCAATAAGAGGTCTGAAGTATCAGCCTGAAATGATAAAGAGCAATTAAATGCAACAGCATAATCCTAATTCTTAAGAATTTATCAAAAAATCATGTTCAACTTGTGAAATAGTGAAATTACTGACCTATACAGGCAAGTGGCATGGTCGGAAAAAAACTGCCAAAATAAGCCATTTTAGCCTATTTTCCAAAATTCACAAAATCCAAACCCCTGAGGCTAGCCTGAAAATGCTAAGCTAAATTGAAACTAAAAACAATACATAATTTGGGGGTAGAATCAAAAATAGCACGTTACCATGCCGATTTTTCGCAATCTTTCACGGTATCAGTCCACCATTATTTTTGCGGCTAAAGCTAGCCACTAATTCCATGAAGCCTCACTTTCGCATTTGGGGTCAAAACTAATGGAACAAAGAAGGAAAGTCATGACCTCCTGTTTTGAAGACAAACTAAATGCTTTTTTTCAATAATCTTACACAATTCATGGGTGTAATGAGTACTCTACTTATCAAAATTGCATTCAAAACTAACCTTTCTCCATTATTTCTAATTTTGACCATGGCCAATTCGAAACAAACTGTTTACATGTGCCTTAAGGCAATGATGAAATTGTTCACACATGCCAAAAAACACTTTAAACAAGTAACATACCTTGATACTGACTTATCTAAACCATCCAAATGAGGCTCAGTTGTACAGAACTCATTTTACATGGATTGTTAACCCTTATGCAAATAAGCATATTTCACCTTATTTTCCTGGCAATTTAAGCTCACAGACAAGTCTAAGGAGAATCACTTGAACTTCACTTTTACATAGTCAGGCTAGTTTTCTGTTCCCTTTCTGGACTTAAATCTTACCTCAGGTACTTGTTCAGTTGCAAAAGCACTGTTTTGCCTGTCTCAGGTTCCATTTCTGTTCAAAATGTCACATTTGTCACAATTTTTTAACATACCATGCCAAATTGCCTGTCTGTTACACAGAAAATTCTAAAAATTAGAATTTTTAGAAACTTCTGCATCAAGTTTAAGATATCAGCACTTTACAACATATGTAAGAAGCAAAAAGCACACATAAACTGAACCCTTTCCAAACTTTTCGACAGAAATTTCCCCTTAGCATTCAAATTCAATCAAATCAAAGGGAGGTAATCCAAATGTCACAGTCAGAATTGAAGGCTTTTAAATATCATGAGCCAATTGCTAATGCTCCTATTATGGTGAAAGAATGTGTTTGTGAAATCTGATACCATTTCTGATAATTCCACATTCTTGAGAGCCTAAGTGGTCAGTTTATCCTTTATCCTATCTACAAGACAAAGAAGTATGCACAGTCTTCCACTTTCTGAGTTGACTTTTTCAAGAAAGGAAGATCTTTATCACAAATCATGGTGAAATCTCAGTGATAACTAACAAAATGCCTGTAAATTACAGGAAAACCTTGGATTAGTTGCAACAAATCCACCAAAAAGAGAGCTACTGAGTTTAAAAAAGGTCATCAGGCACACTGTTATGGGAGTTCCCAAAACATCATAATGATGTCATGCCGACAACATGTGGCACACCAGTCGATCCCTATTTAGCAATTATCAGAACAGTGTCGGAAATGCCGCCTCTGTATCAGCTCGGGAGCATAATCAAGGCCCCTCTTCATAAAAGAAAATTAACAATCTCCATAACAGCCAAACACCCATCCCTCACCCCCCCTCCCCCCCCCCCCCCACACACACACACATCTTTACTATGTGAGAAGAACTATCATGATAAAACAACAAAACCAAACAGCAACATGGTTTGAAGAAAATGGTTTAAATGTACCAGAATTGCCTAAATCTAATCTGTTTCAAACAAAAAGTGACCGGTAAAGTCCGAAAATGGCGAAATATGGCAGCATGGCTTCAAGCGCCAAATTCGCCAAATTCATAAAATTCGACTTTTCTCAATAACGTATGCAAGTCGATGAACCAGCAGTTTCAACCGTTTACCATCAACCAAGACTCGGTATACACCATAGCCAAATATATCGGTTGGGCCAGTCCAACCTACACATTCGTTGCGGGCCACAGACTTGTCGGATAAAGCATTTCGGAACTTGACGACTCTTTCCGGACACAATGGAGAATTGAAGAATGCACTGGCCATATAGGTATGTGGATTTGTTGCTGTAATATCAGAAATGGGTTTAAATTTACCAGAACTGCCTAAATTAAACGGGTTTCAAGCAAAAAGTCACCAGTAAAGTCCAAAAATAACAAAATAAGGCAGCATGACCTCAAGCGCCAAATTCGCAAAATTTGCCTTTTTCCGCACTTTGAGTTACCTCCCTTCTTTAAATCAATTTCAGCCAAAATTCAGTCTCAGGATCACCTTAAGTACTATTTCCAGACTAGAAATTGATGGAATTACTAGACTGGATGCAATTGAAGGACAAATTACAAACTTCATAAAACGCTAAATTACCTTAAGGCTCCTGATCACAGTTCTTGGCTAACCTTCTGTCGACCAAGCACACGCCAAACACAATTCCTTCAATAAGAGGTCTGAAGTATCAGCCTGAAATGATAAAGAGCAATTAAATGCAACAGCATAATCCTAATTCTTAAGAATTTATCAAAAAATCATGTTCAACTTGTGAAATAGTGAAATTACTGACCTATACAGGCAAGTGGCATGGTCGGAAAAAAACTGCCAAAATAAGCCATTTTAGCCTATTTTCCAAAATTCACAAAATCCAAACCCCTGAGGCTAGCCTGAAAATGCTAAGCTAAATTGAAACTAAAAACAATACATAATTTGGGGGTAGAATCAAAAATAGCACGTTACCATGCCGATTTTTCGCAATCTTTCACGGTATCAGTCCACCATTATTTTTGCGGCTAAAGCTAGCCACTAATTCCATGAAGCCTCACTTTCGCATTTGGGGTCAAAACTAATGGAACAAAGAAGGAAAGTCATGACCTCCTGTTTTGAAGACAAACTAAATGCTTTTTTTCAATAATCTTACACAATTCATGGGTGTAATGAGTACTCTACTTATCAAAATTGCATTCAAAACTAACCTTTCTCCATTATTTCTAATTTTGACCATGGCCAATTCGAAACAAACTGTTTACATGTGCCTGAACAATGCCGATGTCAACCCACACCTTCCGCCATTGAAATTAAACTAAAATACCCACTGTATTGTCGATTAAACTAACAAGTATGTAATATATCAGATGGCTACCCTTTATAAACCATTTACCTAACTCCCCCTCGTCTTAATTAACGACCCTACATCAACGGGCTTGTGGAAACAATAAGGCAAAAGGTAAAGAATGCTTGTAACATGCATTTTTCCCATTCCCGCAGTGTTTTAGTCCATGCTTCACAGGGTTTGTCTGTTACTGCCTGGGGTCGGTTAACATTTCCTTTGACGATAACGTCAACCCAAAACAGCGACACGTTTTTTATGACGTCTTCGTCTTATATTGTCACTAAAATACGGATATACGGATCGTTTTCTCCCACGTTACTGAACCCTTAGCAAATAAGTTAGTCTGGTTATCGTTTCTTTGCCTCTGGGAGTAAGCCTTTCATATAATCGCTCATAATTTAACAATTTTGTGTACACTTTCAATAATCTGCCACTGTTTTATTTGGTCTTTTTGCCCTACACGAGTGCACATGCGCAGTTTTCCGGTCTCGTTACCAGGAAGTGGTCAGAGACTAAAAGGGTCTATTACTACACATGTACGTCCATGTGTATTTTTAGACTCGCCATTCTTAGCCGCAACTGCTACTTTCCCTTTGGTGATTTGGATTAACATCTTGACTAATATATCTGAGAATTTCACTTTTCAACAATACACTAGACAATGATGAAAAACATGCTATTGCTGGTGAGGTTACTTGTCATTAATTCTATTGATATATAAGTGCAAAGCAGTTTCAATGATCATATTCCAGTGCCTCTCTCGCCGTCTAGCTTTTTGAAAAAAAAAAAAGTTTTCTTTTCAGCAGTAAGAGAGTTAGCATTAAAAACATTTTGTCCTTTTGGTTATAATATGTTCAATTATCTCCTGTTACCAAAAATCGTCATAAAGACAATAGTTTAATCCTTTACCATATGAGGCCACGTTTTTAACGTTTTTTAAGGTCTCTTCGAAAACGTTGTGATGCCTGCGTCTGAAAAGCAATTTGTCAAATTGTAACAGTATTTTTTGGTCTTTCAACTGTCTATGACCAATTTGTTTATTTTAGATAATTCAAACATGCTTGAATCTTTCATTAAGAAACTGTGTAACTCCTTGCCCTCAACAAACTTTAAGCGTATTTCATTAGACATGTTTTTGATTAAAAAAAAAAAAAATGTGGCAAAAGGAAAACATTTATCAAACTAAAAAATACTCCTGTTACCACAATTCGTCCACATGTGCTTCTGTATTTAAACTCTTTTTGACCCCCCCATGTCATATTGGGACACGTTTAAAGTTGACAAGTCTGTAAATTCGTTTAATGGTCTGGAATTTCCCCCACAACAAGGCGCGAGAACTGATTAAATAATTTGTAGGATAAATATGTTTAAGGTAAGTATTATGTATTCTATCATCTAATTTCGCGATAATCAGAGTTGTCGCACTCGTCGCCGTATTCACTAACCATCCTTAGTAGTGCACTAATTCCAAAAAAAAAAACATAGCTACATGATAGGCTGAGATAAACCGTCTGGTAACTTGCAAGATTTTATGACGATTTTGTGGTGTATATATATCCGGTGAAAAAAAAAGCTTATTCATTCTCCCTGGAGATTTTTGGGTCTTGCATTCTCTTTTTGGAAGGTAATTACAAAAAAAAAAAAAAGACTAAACTGCCGAGTTCAATAAGTAGAGGTCGCCGCGATGTATTTCGTGAATAGCTAGAATTATAGTTGATATGTATCTTCACACGACATTGAGACAAACACCACCAGATTAGTGTACAGGACGAGCATTTCGATTTTTAGTTGGAATCTATCGAAAGTCTGAGATTGGATAAAAGTTGGTATGATATGATTCGTTCATCTCTTACTGTTTAATACAGTGTCATTTACGTTGATGTAGAACATAAGCCATTGGCTTTGAAAAGTGTAGAGTGCTGTAAAATAAATATGAAATGGATTGAAAAACAAGCTGAAAATGAGTATAGATGTACCTTTAAATAGATTCCTTTGCTCAGTCGTATTACGTGAATGAATACAATCGAATTACTGCATGTTCTTTGACAAGAGAACTCACTTTGGTTCTTTACGAGATGACAAAAGTGGACTAATCGATATCTGTAGCATTTGCAACCGACACATTAGGTTTGTCTTAAATGGCTGGTTTGTATTTTGAAAGGGTATTCAAAGTTGTTGGATTAGGCCATACTGCTACTTACAAACATTTTCTTCCTTTCCCACATTCTATTTAAAAGCCATGTTTGTTGAGGTATTGGATCATTTGTAAAGGGTTTACCGAAAATCTTAAATAAAACAACTTTAAAAAAAATGTGTGCAATAAAGAGCCTCTTTAGTTTTAAACTAAATAAATAAATAATTTCGAATATCTCAAATATAAGAATTTTCGCCTGGTGTTAAGGTTCCTTTTCTTACAGAAACGGAAAAATCGTAATAATGATTTCTATTTACAGCTAAAATGTTTTACCCATTCGCTCTTCTTGCTGTCATCTTCTTAATGAACATCCAGAAGCAGGCAACATTGTCTGCGAACATTACATTTCCCGCCGACATTCAACTTTGGTGTCCGTACACAAAGTTTTGTGATTTAGAGGCAATATATCCGTTGCCATCGCAAGGAAAAAACAATGGAGACAAGTTAAAGCCATGTTGTGATTCATGTTCTTGCTCCCCCGACTGCGGACTGAAGAGGAAATGTTGTAAGGACGAGTTTGATTTCTACAAAATTGACGAAACTCTTGGGACTATTTGTAAACAACTCAACACTAAAGAAGAAACCATTCGAGAAGACTTTTATTATCACATAGTCGACAAATGCCCTGGTAAACATGACACTTGCAGGTTTCAGAATTTGAAAAACTGGTGGAACTACTTCCCTGTTTATTCGCGTTTTAACGGGATGATCTATTACAACAAATATTGTGCAGAATGTCACAACCAAACCGATCTTGTTGATTTTATACCGTCTCTTGTTTGCTCCAATCTGTATGGTCCGCTATCTACCATTTTACCGTACGTGCTGAATGAAGGGAACGAGGAATGCTATTTGCAGTTTCTGGTACCTTCAAGTATAGATGTTTCCACAGAAGAATGTTATCCTTACCTGGAAATAATAAGAGATTGCAAAGCTTCAAACACTTCTGAGGCTGCCCTCATGAAAGAACTTTGTGGAAATTTCAACGCGACTTTCCGCCTTATCTCTCATTATCAGAATATTTATTGCTACCTTTGTGGTTTAGAGGAAACTGACTTTGGACAGAAATGGACAGAAGATTATACAATATGCGAGGCAACAGATTCCCAAAGGTTCTTAACGAGTTCGTCTCTAGTAGTTCTATTGGATGACAACGCAGTCACCAGTTATGAAAGGTCACTGTCGGAAGATGTGAACAAGTACATTTGTATTGAAACAGTAACCAATTCGTCAACAAATGTGAGTAAGAAGTTTGATAACTTACAAGTTTATTGATTCATTTATTCGTTTTTGTTCTTCTTGAAATATCTCTTAAACTAACCTATATAACGGGAAAGAAGTGTGGCGAAAACTTTGTGAATTGATATCAAAAAGTGAAACAATTCCAAAATACATAATATGCAAGATAAACAATCCAACATTTCTAGTAACTGTAGCGAATGTATATTACTTCGCTTTCATCCAGACGTTTGATTGCACTGTCTCTACTAGTAGGCTTCAACGCTGTTCACTGTTCAGATGTCTAATTTGGGACGTATTGCGGTTTACGTTTGCATTTAAACTTTTAACCTAAATTCAGGTCTTTCACCCTTTAGGTAACACTGGTGTACCTTTTTCTTGGTAAAAAAAAAAACACTTTGCTTACGAGTTTTGAGACTCAAATGTAAGGTCTTTATTGGCTCGTTGACTTCGAATCTACCATCAGTAGATATTTGCAGCTTTAAATTCCATTTGACGGTCACTTATTTCAGGATCACGGTTGTCATTCCCATTACATGTTCAACACACTAATTTTTTACAGGAACAATTATGAAATTATCATCAAAAACGTATCACAGAGTCATACACGGCGATACATGCATCAACTGCATTTTGTCGCCTCTCTTTTACTCCGCATAGCTTGTAGTACACACTAGCATATTATGACAAAAGTGTCATCGTCCGTGATTGCATAGATTGATGACGCACGAAATCGAATGGGGTATACCGAAACATGTTAGGTAGAATGCTGGTGTGTTATATGCTGTGACAGGAAATCAAATGGTTAATTCAAGACAAAATTAATTACTATACTTAAAAACATTTTAAACCCTTTTCGAAGACGGTCAAACCAATTACTATGCCCCGTTTTCATTTTCAGTCCTGTCGACCTGTGGTTTGCCCGGAAGGACAGTTCCACGATAAAGGGGTCTGTAGGCTTTTTGGCCGAACGTGGTATGTACGAAATGTCCAACTTTTCGTAAAACTGACCACTGTAGATCCTGCACTAAACCTGGACCATCTACATCAAATAACGAACAAACAGCTTGCATCATCAGAAAAAGAATTTTTGTTTTCACCTGAGCTACAAGATTGGAAGAAGGAGTTGTTTTACAGGACTAATGACAATGAAACAACGGTTCAGTATGTGTTAGCGGTTCTTTTTCTGCATACTCAGACGGTTCAACCGTCAATATTAATTGAAAAAGTTGAAAAGTCACTACGTCAAATGTGGAAGCTAAACATCAAAGGGGAAATATTTGAATTACGACCGGAATTTAATAGACACACTCATTACGGCGAATTTCAAGACGGGGCGGCGAAAATCATCGTTCCTCAATGGGAACTTATGACAGACGCGTTGGATGAGGATTATGTCATAATTTGGTCAAAGGGATTTCCGTCGGACTTTAGGGCCAATAGGATATGTATCACTAAACTATTCTACTGTGAGCAGGTTAGCTTACATCTGGATGAATTTCGTATTTTACCAGGTGAAGTTCTGCTAGTAGTTATGAATAAAACGATCGGAAATGCTGAGATTATTCCTGCCATTAACCCAGATAGTAGGATTACAGAGATCCGTGTGTGTTTATCGGATGTGCTGGAAGAAAAACGCGGGGTTGGGCACAGATGGGAGAATTGGCCGATAATCTATTTGATACTGGGTTTGATCTGTAGGATGTCTTGTTTGGTGTCTTTGAATTCATTGTAAGCCACTGATATACAGTTAGTTTACATGGGCAGTGACTATTCCTATGAATACGAAGGAGGAATTATTTTGATAAACGTGATCGTCTTGTGTTTGTGTGTTCTTTTCTTATAGATAAAACGTTGTAACAAGTAATTTGACCATCTGTAATGTAGTCATGAACTTAACTGTGGTACATGTAACGTGAAGTTGGCCTGACACATCATACGAAAGCTTGCAGGCCAGCTGTTACGCTTTCATCGCGACCGAAATTTGCGAGAAAGTACCAGTAAGCCCTTGTAGACTCATAAAACATCGCGGGAAAAAGTATCATTTTGAAATTTCTCTGTAGGGAACGGTAATACTAAACGTTTTACTCACAGTCTCGAGTTTTAACGATCCTGAGGTAGAAGGCTTTTGAGAACATTGAGTGAAAGGGTGAAAATGCTTATTACCAGCATTTTCCCCTTTTAACCCTTTTAAAGACAAATTCCATCTTTTTACTACATTTTATTTGTCTTATGACAATGATTTCACTTTAGACAAGTCTAAAATTTTGTTATTCGGTAAGGAGTGAATAAAGAATTTAACCTGCTACTGTACAAATACGACTTCTCACGACCCTGCAGCTGATTGCTTAGGAAAAATTATGGAAACCGGCGCACTATTTTTTAGCAAGTTATCTCTTGCTTTTCCCAAAATGTCGGTTTTCTCTTTACATTATTCAAACAGATTAGCCTTTGTTTCAAATATTTCCCCCTTTTTTGCGATTGTTAATTCGTAAGAATTAGGCTTTTCCCAAATTGTCGGTTTTCTCTTTACATTACTCACACAGATTAGTCTTTGTTTCAAATATTTCCCCCTTTTTTGCGATTGTTAATTCGTAAGAATTAGTCTATACAGTAATGGGCTAATTGTAGATCCTTCCATATTTAAAACAACGCAAACCTAAAAAAAGAATCACAAAAAAGAAAGACTGTACTAATTGAAACATACTATGAATATAATGGGGAAAAGGGAATAATACAAACGATTTCTCCTGTACCCGTGGCTTATAAATTTACCTGCTGCATTGTTAGCAACTATATACATGTCAGGTTCACCAGATCGTGTTATTTAAGGATTACGAATGATGACTACTTCATAAAACTATGTCTAGGCTAAAACTGTCCTAGGAGTTCTGAATTTCAAACTACTCACATGATTGGTTGCGACAAAACATCTCAGCCTATCATATGAATTAGAACATGTGTTTAGAATCGTATAAAAGAAATCAAACTTTGCAAAAAGTCTATCTTGGTTTGATTGATTGATTGTATGGTGTTTAACGACATTTTCAACATTATTTCAGTCATATCGCGGCGGCCCGTACATCTGTCCATGCTTTCCAGGAGTTTCTTCACCAGTACTTCGCACAATATTCTTGTCTGCTTTCCCAAAGAACCATTGTTGACACATTGGTCAGCTCTGTGTTGGTTTGAAATTCCTGCTAATGATATCCACGTATGGTTACTCGTATTTACACTGTCAGCGTCTTACATGTATAGCTTTTTGGGGGGAAATTTTTTTTTTATCTTTATCATCCCTGTAGACAGAGAGTGTCGACTCGAATCAGTTTGCGGTAATCGGACAGGATGCTTTTCGCATAGGCAATATGACCCTTTCTTTCCCATGGCTTATTCGAGGTGAATAATTTGCTTTTACATTACTTTCTGTTTCGTCTTGAGCACAATTTTTTCTCATTTCAGATGCAATGAAAAGAGTATTAATCTCTGTAAACATGATAATGCATTGACAGTATTTAACATTGTGTAATAATAACAATAATAGTTTGTACCTATTTTTATGCAACAAAAAATGGTTTAATACATAGGTGGACCTAGGTTGTGTCTAAAAAGAAGCATCATTTGTGTATATCGTAATTATCCTTTCTATGGTATACAGCTTTTAGACTTACCCAAGATGAAAACATTTTGATAGAACTACAGACAGTAGTAGACATTGTGAGAAAAGGCGACATCGCTCAATGAGTAATTTTTAAGTGCTGCCAAAGAGAAATCACCACGCAGTCTATGGAGTATTCGGAGCAAGACATTTTCTTTTCTTTTTCTTTTCGATCAAAACCAACTTTAAATGAAGTTTCTCATACCGGTATGCTGAATCCGTAACTTTTCGTATGCCTACTATAGAACCATTTACTCTCACGGTTCTAAGCAGTATTCAAAATTAATATATGTGCTATACATGTATATGAATTTTCTTCTCACCTCCTTCCCCATCTTTATCCTAATCATAGAAAGTGTAAATTGTATAAATCAAAATGATCAAACCACACACACAAAATAAAATTTTGAAATTCTGACTAAATTACCCCATCTAGATATAACCTTCTACTGTGTATCACAAGACAAAATTTCATTTTTTTCCCCTTAAATTAAAAAGCATTAAAGACAGAAAGTGGGTCAAAATGAAACCTGTTTTTGAAAAGCTAGAAAACATTAAGGCAAAATCAGAAATTGCTGATTACAAGCATTTTCTCCTTTTCGCATATTTTCAAAAAGCCCTCTTCCCTAGGTTTGTAAAGCCAAGTTTTAATTGCAACATAAATTATTTTTTTCCAGTCAAAAGTTTAAGCCGGTACTCCCTACAACGCCGAATTTTCTGCTGAATTCAGCAACCTGGTGATATTGCATTATAAACGAGTTTTTTAATTAAATGAATTTCGATGCATAGGATCAATATTAGGTCTAAGGCCAGACTACTTGTTTTTTGCAGCCTTTCATTGGTCTACATTGTCGGCAAAACTGTTTTCGGACGGATTAGGGTTCAAGATCAGACCGCTTCTTTTGTGCAGTTTATTGTTGATCTGCATTTTCGGCAAAAACTGCATTTAGGCGCTCTGAGCAGTTTAATCCTTTACCACACGATACCGAGTTTTAACGATCCCAACGTAGAAAGTTTTTGAAAAAATTGAGGGGAAAGGAGAAAATGCTAGTAACATTAAATCTGTTGTCTTTCAATAATTTCAATTTGGTCGAGTCCAAAGTTTCGTCGTCTTGCATAGGGTTGCCGCTTTCTCCAACAAAAAAAGGGAGGGGGTCACTTCTCTGCATCTGACATTAATTAATCTACAATATCCTTTAGCACTTCCAAATTCAAAGTTGAGCTAAATTCTCTGACAGGGTAGAAAACATTATGGAAAAAGGAGAAATAACTTGTAAAAACAATTTCTCCTTTTCCCACAATGTTTTCAAAAGCTTTTTTTCTTAGGGTCGTTAAAACTTGTGATTGTTTGGTTAAGGGTTAAGGGCCGAATATCAGGGATCTGTTTTTGTCTCGGAGAATAAAAACTTAACCCTTAAACTGAAGAATGAATTAATTACAAACTGACAAATAGAGCTCAGTTATTGCAAATTTAATGCTCTTATGCAAGAAAAATCTTGCCGTACCTGGCAGTGTAAAACCAAGATTTTACGCAGTCTGATAAGATTGCACATTCTGTGCAATCCGATATTGATCTACACTATCCTTTAGTAGACAAGGGGTTCAGGTTGAAATCCGAAAAAAAGAAAAACTTCAGATATACAGTCCAGGCAAGGATTGTAAATTTGAAGCAGGGCTACTGTTACGTAATGTTACGTGTCTTTTATCTTTTATGGCTCCGGGCTATCGATATACGGTTTAAGTTCGCCAAACTCCGGAAACTCCCGAATCTTTACGATTATCTTCATCGATTTATTGATATGCGAGACTTCCGATAAGGCATGTCCGCGAAAGTTGGTTCTGAGGCTATTCATTTAGACAGCACTGAATGACGTTCGCATTAAACAAATGCTATTTTTCGATTTTTTTTTAGTTGCCTCGTTTCTAGCAACCAGGTTTCCATTGTTATCATACTGATTTACTGGGTGACGTAAGCATACCTCCGGCCTTGTACTGCTTCCTGTTCTATTTCATGTTTGCGAGACGTTACGTAATTTTGTGATTATTCGGTGAACAGGCAAGTTTTTTCCGTCGTAAATAAAATGTTGCATTTTGTGATAATGAATATGTCTATAAAGACTTAATTATTCACCAGTTTGAACCTTTGACACAATAATTTAGTCCACTAGGATACACGATAACCAATCGTTTACACAAGCTGTCGTGAGCCAGTTTGCGGATACGCCTAAAAAGAAATACTCTGCGACTGCAAGCGTCATTTCTACGGCACGCTTACATCTTTGGGAGAATTCCATATGAAACTTGTTTGATAATTACTCTGTAGATGTACACTTATTCCGCAATAAATGTTACAATCTGTCCCTAAATCTTAGTCTTAATCACTTCCACATCCAAACGAAATGGTTTTCCGATTGAAGTGAATAGTAACAAATCTTATAAACGCTGAAGTACATTCCTAAATAAACATATGCAACAATTCTCAAATTCAAATAATCGTTTTGTGTTATTGGGTTATATTTTGTGAGTGTGTGTACAAGTGCCATAAAATTGACATTTAAGTATAGCTGTGGGACAAATAAAGATTTTGTAATCACGTGATATGATATCATTTTTACCACGGATTCTTCATAAATTTTCATATTTATGTTTTCACTGGCCATTAAATTAGGTTAACAACTAAAAGTCCCTATAGCGGCCAAAAGTAAACGAGGTGAGTGTTAGAATTCATTTGAATTTAAATCAAACCATTCAAAAGTATTTGAAGATGACGATCTGTTATTATACAAATGATCCAAATTGGTCCACTAACGAATTTAAGCAGGTCAAAAGTTGCAAGGTCGCTCTATCTTTTGTTTATTTCTTATCAAGTTTTAGAATTCATTTTTCTGCCGGCGACGAACATTTGGACCGACTATGTGACATGCAGAGAGGCTCTTCTTGCTTTCAATATTTGTTACGCACCATTTGGGTTTAATTATTTTTTTATAGTCCTACAAGAAATGGATTTTGTCAAAGACTGCTATGATATTTACTAATGTGCGATTAACCTAGTATGCATGCAACAAATACCAAATAGTGCTGGTGTAAGAATGCAAGGTGCGTACGTACATTGTATTTTCCTAAAATGTAGATCTAATAGAAAATATCTGAATTCACGCAGGAATTTGAGTGTATGCATGCAGCAAGGACCAAATAGTGCTGGTGTAAGAATGCAAGGTGCGTACGTATTTTCCTAAAATGTAAATCTAATAGAAATTATCTGAATTCACGCGGGAATTTGAGTGGAAACTGTGGAGTTCTTAAGTGCTTGACTCTTTACTCCACCATAATTCAAACATTCAAATACCCTAAAATAGATCTATAATAACCCACTCAAATAACAATTTCTTTATTGCAGTCTTTATTAGTGTTGTAAATGGTGTAACGTTACATAGATGTGAATCGCGAATATTTAGTTTCATCAAGGCAATATACACATCTACAGCTTTCAAATGGTGTTGCTGCAGTACTAAATCCTACTAATTAATGACTGTGGCAGTCTAACATTACGTCTAGAAAGCGACAAGAAGGGTTAAGTGGTGACCAGTTATTGCTAAAAGTGATGTGTCTGAAAGTACAAGTAGACATAAAGTAATGGCATATAGGGTAACGCGTAGAAAAATATTAATTAGCGGTTGCAAATAGTTCTGCCGAGGGCTGCAGAATAAATATGTCGACATTTCTTTTTTCATTCTCAATTTTTTAATTATTTATTCCAGTATATCAAAACCATGAAGTAGGTCAAAAGCCTGCGTAGTCAGGTACGCCGATGAAAATTATTGCGCTCTGTATAAGACTGTCTTCAGTCCAACGGACATCAAACTTGGCGGAAATGTATATTTTGATGAAATATTGCACATGTTGGAAACTGGTGGCCTCTGGTAAAAATGTTGCTTACTGTACCAGACCTAAGAGAAAGGTTGTGTTGGCTTTAGAGGTCGATGATCATGGTTATTGATCATATTTGTTTGTCTTGAGCTGTAGCAGCCACATTCCTAGTCAAATATTTGTGTGCGCTCCAGCAGCTTCATTTCAATCTAATGTTCATGAAATTGGCTGGATATTTGTCTCAAGAATAATTTTTACAAAACTGAACATAGGTCATTTGGAGGTAAAAAAATGTGGTCACTAGGTCAAATCAGACAAAACCCTGTGCGGTAGAATCCATTTATTTTCAGTTAAATGTTCATGAAACTTTGTAGAACTGCTTAAATTAGGAAAGGTTAGTGTTATGGATTTGGAAAGTTTATCAAGTTGGGCTCTGTAATTTTATCCCAAATGCCTTCTGCTCACCCGATATAATTCCTACGCTTTGCCGGATATACCTTCCCAATCGAAGACACCAATAGTCTATGCCCAGTTCTCTGGAAGAAATATAAAATAACGTCACATCTGACGTCACATAATGCTTATCTCAAACGTGTGTTTACAAGGTAAGAATAAGATGCACAGTGTAGGACCGGAAGTATTCATTGTATGTGACTTGTATTGTATGTGTTAAAATTGTGTTCACACGGTGAGTAAAGCTGGTGATTTCTCATTTATTTTGATAGTCGTTATAAAATATTCATATCGAGTTATTTGTTTGTCTTCTATAGCCCATACCAGGAACACAGGTCTATGTGCGCTGTGAATCTTCCATATAGCAATAACGATGCCTCGATCGGTTGACCGTGCTTAAAATACAGAAGATTTGGTCCCAAAACGATGCCGATTTTATTTGATTACTCACCATTAAAAACATGTTTTCTTGATGGAAAATATATAAACAGTTTCTTTAATCATAGTTTAACAACACATGTCAAGTATTTGGTAACATAGTCGACTACAATCTTCATTATCCTCCGTTTAAAATGAAACGTTGAGAAATTTTCGGTTGAACAGTTACCTGAGATCTATTAACCGCTTAGATGTGACTGTACAGATTTCTTTTCTCAGCATGCCGTTTTGAACGAAGGATAAGGAATATTGCAGTCGACTTTGTTACCAAAATTTGACATGTTTTTACAAAAATATGAATAAAGAAACTGTTCATACATTTTCCGTTGAGAAAACAGGGTTTTAACGCTGAGTAATCAGGAAAAAAATGGCATTGTTTTGGGACAAAATCATCTGTATTTTCAGCACGGACAAATGATCAAGGCATCCGCTTTGCTCCAAGGAAGGTTCACAGCGCATGTATACATGTTCCTGATATGTTCTATACATAACAAACCCAAGTAACTGGACAAATGATCAAGGCATCCGCTTTGCTCCAAGGAAGGTTCACAGCGCATGTATACATGTTCCTGATATGTTCTATACATAACAAACCCAAGTAACTGGATATGAATATTTTATAATAACTATCGAAATAAATGAAACATCACCAACTTAACTCACCGTGTGAACACAATTTTTAACCGTGACCCAGTGACAGATCGTCACTGTACAGAATCCAAAGTCACATACAATGCATCCTTGCGGTCCTACACTGTGATAATGGCTATAGATCTATTACACAGAAATCAAGAGAAGTTTGTTTATTAACCCTTTCCCAAAACAAAAATTGTTGAATCTTCCAAACTGACACTAACTGCTGACCACAGATTTAAAATGAGTAGCTCTCTTACAGGGTAGTAAATATTGAGGAAAAGGGAGAAAATGCTGGTGACAAGCATGTTAGCTCTTTTCCTTGAGAGTAATAAAACTCGGGGTTGTGAGGTAAAGGGTAAATACTAAATACTTGGATAAAAAGTCCTAGCAAAGGCTCTCACTCTTTTACTGGCAAGGGCGACTTACAGTATCTAGCTTTTGCAGACAGAGTAAATTAAAATCAGACTGCACATTACGTTTTGACGCTGGGCAAAAAAATATTGAAGACGTTATGCATGTCCTCATGGTCGTGACGCTTTCTGACAGAAATGCTTCAAGTAAAATGTTTAAATGTTTGTTCTTGACATGTTTAAATGTTTATTCTTGACAATTATCATCTTGAAAACTTAAAAAAAAAAAAAAATGTTTGTTTTGGTGTAAAATCAAAATGTAATTGAGCGGCGCTCTAGATCAGTACCAAGCAGGTCATCACATGATCATAGATCCATAAAATCAATTTCATTTAACAACCAACTGAATCATGAAGTAGGCTGGTCCTTTGACGTACAGAAAATTGGCCAATAACAGAAAGTTTCGACCCAGCTCAGCCTGCGCGGTCTATGCAGGTAGTCGTGGGTCGATAGTTTTTCCCAGATGCATTAAACTCCTTTTCATAGAGCATGGCTCAATTTCATACGTGAACATCAAAACTCAGTATTTTGGTGGATGACTTTGCTACTCATGCAAATATCAATCTTAGTGTTTCCTCAGTAAAATTGTCTGATAAACTACATCCCACGGCGGAGAACTTACCAAGAACCTAGTACCCCAGGCGACCGCTCTACCACGTCGCTACAAAAGTTTGCTCTATTATAGCAAGGCAGTAAATATGTCCCCATACACTAAACACAAGCTATATATACGTATGTTTATGTATATCTGAGGGATAGACAACTGTACTACTTACTCCCCCGCCAAATATGAATATTCTTCCCCGAGTCCTTCACTTCAATCCTCGCAGTCTACTTCTCAACCCCATGGGTTTCAGGGGACACTAGTATAATAGCTCTGATAAATTATCACCCAAGGCGTGGATCGAACCCAGAATCACCAAGTCCCCAAGCAAACGCTCTACCACGTCGCCATCTTTAGAGCAAGGCAATTTAAGTGTCCCCGTACCCACAGTGTAGGACCGCAAGTGTACAGTGTTTGAGATTGTATGTCACTTGGGAGTCTGTACACTGGCGATATGTCACTTGGTCGTTGTAAACTGCTATGACACGGTAAGTCAAGCTGGTGATTTTTCATTTATTTTGATAGATATTATAAAACCTTCATATCCAGTTTTTTGTTTGTTAATTATAGACCGTATCAGGAACACCCATGTGCTCTGTAAATCTTTCTTGGAGGAATGGGGATGCCTTGATCATGTAACCATACTAAAATACAGATGATTTTGCCTCAAAACAACGAGGTATTTTGTTTGATTAACCATCCTTAAAAGCTTTTTCGCTGAACGGAAAATGTATAGATATTTTCTTTATTCATTTTTTTTTTTTTTTTTTGAAAACATGTAAAGGTTTGGTGACAAAATCGACTACAATCCTCATAATCGTTCGTTTAAAATGGCATGTCGACAAAAGGAATTTGTACAGTCACTTGATAAGCTGTTGTACAGTCGCTTGAGATCTGCAATATTTTATTTTGTACAGTGACTTGAAGAGCATGTCTTTTATTACGAAGAATGAAAAGGAAATTCGACAGAAAGTTGTTTATTTGAAGTGATATGAGACTCTGACTTGTTTGACCTACTTTAATATCTTACATATTATCAAGACAAATATTCTGACCAAGTTTCATGAGTATGAGGCTGACATTGTGCCCTGTAGACTACAAACAAGGTTTTTCTAAGATTTAGCCCTGTGAGCTACTTTTTGACCCCGCAATATCCAAGTTCGTGATTGTCTTTGCTATCATCAAGACAGATATTCTGACATATCTTTAACAGCCCCAGGCCGAAAATGTGGCCTCAGAAAGAGTGCACAAAACGATTTTATAGGCTTTAGCCCTATGACCTACTTTTTGACTAGGCGTGACCCAATACTAAACTTGTCCAATATATCATCATGACAAACAATCTGTCCAAGTTTTATGAGTAACTGACAGAGTGACACGACCCGTTTTCCAACTTTTCCAAGATATTAACAAGACAGACATCCTTATCAAGTTTCAAGCGTATCGGGCTGAGAAAAGTGGTCTAAAGGGTGCACACAAACTTCTTTAAATATTTAGCCCACAATTTCGAACTTGTCCGCGATGTCATCGAAACAAACAATCCGACCAAGTTTTATGACTACCTGACACTGTGGTCTATAGAGTGCAAACAAGGTAAATGTTGACGCCTGGACGACAGACGACGGACGACAGACATAGCACGTGCTCAGGTGAGCTAAAAAGAAATAATGAAAAATCCATTGCCACAAACGACACAAAAGCCACAAGCACAACGAATAAAATGCTTTATGTAATCCTTCAGAACATACTGGTTTGAATACATCGATCGGGTCACGCGGTATCACCTTACGTAAATTTTGGCCAGTATAAACAATTGATCCCGAGAATCTAATTTCACTTTGACAGAGTTCACGATGTTAAGCTGCTCAAACAAACAAATCTTTCAACTTTTTCTGTGATTTAAACGTAGAACCATGACGTTGTTTGTCAACGAAATGTGAAGTTTTATACGCATATACTGTGATATCTGGGCTGAAAAAAATTCGAGGAGCTTTTTCTTTTCAGCATAGCATATCAGGGTATTTGATACAGGTTTCGCTCAAACAGTAAGCCAACTGAAACTAAAGCGAACTCATTAAGGTAATGATGCTTTAAACAACTGGGCCTAGATTTTTATCGAAGAATGAGCGACACCGGGTCGCTAGCAAAGAATACACGAAGCCCCTTGGGCTGCATTTACTTTGGTGGTGTCCGTGGTCGTGAGGTAGAGCGTTGGCCTTATAACCTAAAGGTCCTGAGATCGATACCCGGGAGTGGATGTCAACTTTGGGATTTTTCATTGGACCACACATTCGGCGCGAGTACTGGTGTAGTTCCCAGGAAGCAGAATCGAGAGAGATTAGTTTAAGTTTTAAGAACTTGTTTCTCAATCAATGTAAAATAAATATGTTTAAACTAAAACTAAACTTTGCACGCGACCCAGTGTAGTTCAAACTTAGATGAACATCAGAAAATAAAGGATTTTACACGAGTGCTCAATTCATACATATGAAACTCATGAAGCGAGCCTTTGGCGAGTTTCATAAATTAAAAAAAAATGACCTTGGTATAAGATTCTGTTAGTAATATGACGCTAATTAATCGGAATTTAAGGTAAGAAATGGTGTCACGCGACAGTATCCCAATGTTAAATAACGTGTGGTCATGTTCATTTATTTTACGAGATCATCAGACCTCTCCAGTAGTGGTGAGTTTAAAATGCAGACTGCTGCAGAATTTGCTGATTAAATCCATTTTTCTTGGGAAATTGTTCTAATACACAGTCTGTTTCGTCATGGTTTTGTAAATAAAGCGAAATCAAAAAACCGAAACACGAAATAGACGAGGTTTATTTTTATATGACTAATTTTAGTAAAGATTTGTTATATTATACTTGCCATGATTGTAAATGACCTCTATAGTAATTGTAATTTTTCATTAAGCAAATATATCTAGGCAGAAGAAAAAATAAGAAGAATTTTGTTTAATAAAAAAGAGAGAAAGAAGACCGCTGGACAAAATCATGCAACTTGCCCACGCAGGAAGAAGGTCAAATGACCGTCATGTAAAGCATAAGATGCTTCTACGCGGCGGCTTTTTTGCTTGTTTACATATACCAAAATATATTGATATTAAAAGCCAATGAAGTATTTGAAAAGATTGATGCTGACTTCTCCTGGCTTCTTTTGTAAAGAAGCCAGCTTGTTTGTGTCATTGACTGTAGACTGTATTGACTGTGTGTGGTAAAAAATTATAGTATGTTATCCATAAATTGGATATGCCTACACGTCTAGAATATACCCTGTGAATATGGAATGACAATTCTTCAAAAAAGGAAGTTGTCAGTTTTTTACCAAAGGCAGTTAATGGTACATTATCAATTACGTCGTGCTCATGACGTGATTTGTCTAGTACAAGAATGCTTCACGTCAACGCTTCAACTCTTTACCACACGACAAAACGTTGGACTTGTCCAAAGTCAAGATATTTTAGACTTACCTAACTTCAGTACAAGTTAGGCCTACACATGACGCATACTTATAGCAAAGTAAAAATATGCTTTTTTCAGCGGCATCAAACATAATAGGATGATATGAAGTCAACATAAATTACGAGCCATATCTAATTTTGAAGATATCAGCTTCAGGGGCGTAAAAAGTTGTTTCAATAGAAGTCAAAATGTGGTATAGGGACAACAACAGAATAATTATTTTCAGCCACATTTTATTGCTACTAAGGCCATAACTAGGGATAATATAAATGTGGCATTGCAGATATCCTAATTTGTCAAAACTACATGTACTGAAATATACAAGGCCTATCTGCGTATCCGCCTAGCCCTATCTTGTCCCCACCAGTCGCTGCTTACAATGCAACACTTTGTCAAATTCTACCATGAGCAGACGACACAGCCTTATTAAAACTTATCTATTTAATGCAGCACCAAATGAGAAAGAAAAAAATAAACCCCCAAAATAATTAAATCAAATAAAAGTGCCATTATCATTTTGGAATCGGTGGGGTAATAATGACATAGAGCCAAAAATCAGATTTAATATGGATTTTATTTAGATTGTTTAAGCTCTTGCAAGGGAAGTATTTATTTTTCTACTACATCATGGTGCTATAAATTAGCTCCTAATATCACCACAAAATCAAGAAACCAAACCTATGATGTCAGTCAACAGTTGGCATAGTTGAATGTTTGTGACACGAAATGCGTCATCATAATCTCTATCCACTTTAAAAATTGGTACACATTAGAAGTATCTTCAATTTGTATTCTACGCTGGCTAATCTTTTTCTGTGTTTAAAGCGTATGAAGCCACAATTGAAATATAATCCATTTTCAGCCAGAGGACACAACACAAGAGCAATAATACTTTATATGTCGATTTCATTTCTCTGTTTCCATCATGTAGGTCAAAATACGGGATCAAAGCAAACAAGATTTTGTTGTAAAGTGTCAAAATTCCTTATGTAAGAACAAAATAATTTTTAGAACGGATTCAAGTGACCGTACAAAGTCGTATCAAGTGACAGTACAAACCTAAAATATTGGTTTTCAAGTGACTGTACAAAATTGTGTTAGTAAACATACAGGAATTTCGTCATTTTCATCGCTTTTAAGGTCACAACTTGGAACTTGTTGATGAAGAGAAGAAGCATAAGCACGGACAGACCTTTATATCGTAGAAAGAACTCTCTCGTGTGCACTAAAGCGAAAATTCTGGTATTTTTTGTAGTCGAAAATCATTTCAATTTTCTCACGTCAAGCTGATCAAGACATTCTTATTGCTATAAGGAGGTTGCGCATCGCACGATCAGGTGCCTGGTATGTTTAATATATATCAAAAGTACAAGTGGATGGAAAGATTTCAATTAATTACAAAAATAAACGAAAAAACATTAACTTCACTTACCGTGTAAACTCAATTTTCAAGAATCAAGTGACATTTCGCCACTGTACAGACTCCCAAGTGACATACAATCTCAAACACTGTACACTTCCGGTCCTACACCGTGGTACCAGTATGTCTGTCTGTGAGGTAGACTACTGTACTACAATCATATTTTGATCTTACGCCGGAACAAAAACATAGAGGGTATTTGATGAAAGTTCCAACAAAATAGGGGTTAAAAGCATGAAATAAATAGAATTTTTTTTTTTTGTGAAAGATCAAAATTTATTTCATCAAGTGAACATCATCGGTAATATTTTCACGAGTGGCGCAGCCCTATTTTGTTGAAACTTTCATCAAAATCCAGTACAGTTGTTTTCGGTAATTCCTTGTGGCGTACCCCCTCACACAAACAACGCATTACAATATTACGTAAAGCGCGAGAAATAAAGCGTAAATTACGTCACATTTCACTCCATTTGAATGGCACGCGCTGATTACCTAAGTAACAAGCGCGCGGGAACTACTGTTGTCGCCTTCAACTAAAGAGTTAGAAAATATAAAATCGGTATTTCACTGGTCGTAACCATGAAATATCAAACCATAATCCACCATTATTTCTCGATAAACTACCGGAAAGCATGAAATAAATGTAATAAGCCTCTTAATGAACATATATATCGGCAAAAAGAGGAACTATTCTAAAAGAACACGTTTGTTCTTTTTTCGTTTGTCATAATTTTTTCACATATAACTACCCATTAATTATTTCGAATGTTCCAAAAATGTTGTCAAAGTTTTCTGTAAAAAAGAAAAAAGAAAGAATTGACTTAACGAAATAACTTGACATTATGCATTCAAAACAGTGCTACCAAATTTTGTAATTATTGTTTTTCAACCCTTTTGGAACCGAAGTCTAAAACAGGAGCTTTTGCGAAATGCATAGATATAAGGTCGGACTGCACAGAACCAGCAGTCTGATCTTGGATCAATACCGTCCCTTTGTTTAGCCAAGTCTTTAACTCTTTACCACACAATCCCGAGTTTTAACGACCTTGAAACAGAAGGCTTTTGAAAGCATTGTGGGAAAAGAAGAAAATGCTGGTAACCAGCATTTTCTTTTCCCACAATGTTTTCAACAATCTCAAAGACAGATACTGTCGTTTGTACCCCATTTTATATATGTCGTCTGCAAACGCATTCAATTGGGACTGGTCTATAATTTTGTTGTGCGAGAAAGAGTTTAGATACTTTTCTAAGTGGATAGTATTTTCAGCCGTCAACAGCGGTCAAGTCTATATATTTGGCTCTAAGTAGTCAATAATAACGCATAGAGCCTGTTGATGAAGTTTCTGAGCAAGCAGCAAAACTAATTCTCAAAAAATATAACTCGAAAAATGCTTTTACAATTTTATACAGTTTATTTACGATAAAAAGTGATAGAAATTAACATGTTAGTAATTCCGTAAATGATGTAATCAAAATCATCATGTGATATCTACTGCACAGGCGCAGTTTATCGATTTCACAGTCATATGTACATTGGATTTAAGGAATTAGTACTGTAGATTTCTATCTCTAAACACATGTTTAAAAAAATGTCACAATGGTGAATATGGAATATATTGTAATAAGAATGGTGAAATTCATCAATACCATGAATATTATGATAAAAATAAATACTGAAACACGAAAGTAACACTGAAGGCACTGTTGATTCCACAGTGAATGTGCCTCAATTGCAAAATGGGGGAAAAGCTCATTCTAAACATTCTGAACTTTGAGTGCGGCCTGATCTTGACTTACTCTGTCCGCAATACTACAAGAGCGCATTCACACGAATTTTGCAACTATGGGACTTTAAAGAATTACCTTGTCTCTTTTTCTTCATGGTTTGACTATTTGGTCATCTCTCCTCTTTATATTATTTCTCATCATACATATTTTTTCTTGTTGTCTGTTTTTATATATATAATTCCTATTATTTCTGCTTCTGATTGGTAATTATACGTTAACACTTTTTTTTTCTACAGTTTTGTTTCTTCACTTATTGAAAAACTTAACTTATATTTTTACAAGACAATGTACTATGTATACGTCTCAATAAAATGTCTGTTCAGTTCTATTCTGTTCTAAAGTAATTAAAGGTCCATCCCATGATAAAGTGAATATAAATCATGTCTATGGTGAGCCTAAATCGATTCCAAAGGGGGCAAACAGTCGATTCTATCATATTGTACAGTCAATAATGCAGTGGGGTAAAGTCAAAGTGTAGTGAGGTATACTAAATTACATTTTTGCCATGTTCAGGTAAAGTCGTTGCCATGGTGGGACAAAATCGCCGGAAGTAATATAGCCGAAAACAGGCGTCTTGTTGGACGGTATAGATTAAGATCAGACTGCACCGAAAGTGCAGTCTGATCTTGGATCTATACCATCCGGTTGCATTGTAAAGCGTGTAAAATAGTGAGGTAAAGTGAATGTCATCCTCAGGTAAACTCAGCGACAAAATGAGGTAAACCTAATGCAACACTGAAGCAAAGTCCACGCATGAATTGGAATGCCTAAACTGTATATACCATTTATACCATTAAGTTCAAATTTCAGTAAAAAAAAATAAATGCTGAAAAGTTAAGCTAAACGTTGAAAGTTCTGGAATAATCTGGGGGTTTTGTCTACCAACCGAAAACTTTAATTTCACCTATTTTGAAATCTATGCTCGTTAACAAACCAGTGCAGAAATTTATGAAGTTTTTATAAGATGTCTCTATTTAGAGGAAAAAAAAAACAGCAGCAATCCGGTTGTTCAGTCATTAATGGCATGTTTAAACGAATAACATCATAATTTATTCTCAAACCAAAATAAGTACCGTTTACTGTTTTTTAATATTTACCCGATCGATGACAAAATTTTAGGCTCGTAAATATCGAAATTATTTGCAGGCTGCAAATCCAACGTTTCTCAATTTATGGAATTTGCCATTGGAACTGTAAAAATGAATGTTGAACAAAGAGGAAATGCTGGTTGACGCATTTTCTTCTTTTCCCACAAGTTTTTTCCACAAGATTTTTTCAAAGGCATGGTTTTTCAGGGTCGTAGCACACGGCCTCGTTTGGTTAAAGTTATGATATCTGGGATATGATAAGGTCGGAAAATCGGAATTTTCCCCCGACTGCTGATGTCATAATCCGCACATGCTCGGGATCACTGACATTATCGCGAAATGTCCAGTATACAGTCGTTAGTGAGTACGGTCATATACGGAATATGGCGAGAGAAACAAGGCTAAATCAGCTCACGTTTTCGATTTAAGCTTACCTAGCATACGTTAAGACAGTTTCAACTTATGTATTCACCATCGAACTCGAGGCGAATTTTACAACACGATACTGATTTTCTACCTGGAGAATGAAAAGCCTGTTTACCATTAACTTTAAATATCCTTCTAATTCGAAATTCAAAATTAGATATCCTTCTAATTCGAAATTCAAAATTAAATATCCTTCTAATTCGAAATTCAAAGCCATATCATCCGATTAGCTTAAAATTATGTTTAAGCCCATAAAATGGATTTATTTGGAATTCCTAATTAGAATGATAATTGTTGGTGAATACAGATTCTGAAAAAACAAAACAAAAACAAAGTAAGAAACTGAGGACCTAATTGGAGTGTCGTTAGGTTTTCTGGGGCTCATCCCCGAGTCCAAATTTTTTAATAAGTTCCCTAATGTCATGTTGTATATTAACTGTCTGAAAATTTCTGCTGTAACGTCTGTACGGCTTTCCATCCGGTGAGATTAAGAACTTCTCGAAATTCCACGCAATGTCAGTTCTCGTGACTGGTTCCCAGATTATTTTACTTGGATGTGACATGAAGGACACTCCGTCATCGTGGGGTGTGTTGAGACGCTCCCTGAGAAACTCGAATATAGGATGAGCGTCTTTACCGTTCACGTCGACTTTCTCCATTAGACTGAAGGCTGGGATAAAGTCGTTCCCCGGTCTTACGTATCTCAAAGAGTTGTAAATCTCCTCCCCGTTGCCATTTTCCTGCAATGAAAATTTCGAAGATATTGTTAAGTGAATTTGAATGGAATGAGTACCGTAATCGTATAAAACGACTTTTTAAAACATCCTATTTGAAATAGAAATATAAACCACGAAGTTAGGTTTGATTTATTAATCATTAGGTTGCTAAGCGCGACTCGGTTGGGGGGGGGGGGTGGGCGGGGCTTTTGCGGACAGTGTACATCAAGATCAGACTGCATAAACGTGCAGTTTGATCTTTGATCTACACTGTCCGATACGGTATTTTCTTTCCGGCGAAATCAACTTTGAAATCGCAGTATTTGGGTTTTTACTATTGAGTGGAAATTTTCGTTTCATTTATATAGCAGTTTATGGGTTAATACAGGTTACTAAAAAAAGGGTTGGCTACATGTGATTTTGAGTAAAAATAATATGAAAATCGGTACAAAACAAAATCGGTACAAAAGCAGGAAGAACGAACACTAGCTACACTTCAGTCATGTACTTTGTTTCTAATAAACATAGATAAATGGATCATGGTAAACTTTGGATTCCGCGAACTACTTAATGATAGGTTTATGCCATGACAGGTCAACTCTTTACAAACTGATATCGAATTGAACGTTCTTTGGGATGAAGTCCATCAAACACGAAAAGTAAGGAAAGGAGAAAATGCTGGTAAGCATCCTACATTGTTTTATACTTTTACAGAAATACAACTGATCATTTGAGCCATAGCGAATCTGTCGTCTGCAAATTCTTTCAGTATGAACAAGTCTAAAATTCTGTCGATTTATAACAGCTGGTCACTGACAGCAAAAATCCAAGTCATTAAAATGCTGATAAAGTAAGACCAAAATACATACTGCACATTTTAATTGATTTTGCTGTTGTTTTGTTCTTTGATTCAATGGTCAACACCGAGAAACCGAAGAACATGTAATATCCTGGGTCCGTATTCACCAACCATTCTTAAGAATATTCTTAGTCTTATTCTTCAGGATTTAGAAAATTTGAAAGTAACACAACTTCTGATTGGCTAAACCGAATGGTTTAGCCAATCAGAAGTTGTGTTACTTTCAAATGTAGAACATTTTGGAGAATAAGACTAAGAACGTTCTTGAGAATGGTTGGTGAATATGGACCCTGGTCGCTATCATATTAGTAGTATACTAATTGCCGATTCTAGATAATCCGCTCCGTTTCTAAAAAAAACCGCTCGATTTGCTGAATGCAGTGTGCATTTTTCTTTTTATCTCTAAAAACCCCACCACAGCATGCTTCTTACACTTACATTATCATCTCCTCATCTCCTCATCTCCTCTCACTTCCACTCACACACATCCCACTTCTCCACGCCTCCGACTGTTCCCCCCATCAATCAATGATCTCAGGCAATCATCATCCCTAAATAAAATTTTCTTACTCCCCAAGCAGCAGTAAGAAAATTGTGTCACCCCTTTCCCATCTTCCACAAATTAAATTTCTTTTCCAAAAAAAAATAAAAAATCTTTTTCTTAAACATCTTCCCCCAATTTAAATTTTTCCCTTCCAAAAAAATAAAATAAAAATCTTTTTCTTAAACATCTCCCCCTATTTTCAATTTTTTCCTAAAAAAATAAAATTTTTTTTTCTTTTCCCTCCCCAAGTAAATCACCTCATCACCCCCATTATCCCACTCCCCATTTCCCCGACTGTCCCCGTCATCAGTCAATTGTCTCAGGTAATCACCATATTTTCACTCAGGCAACCATATTACAGCGAATGAAATTTTTTTTTTCCCCAATTTTTTTTTCCCCACGCTTCCAAGAGTCCCTCACTTTCCCCTTTCCCCTCATTACCATCAGTTCCTCACTTTCTTAGCACGAGTAACTAATCAATCTATCTACTCGAATAACTAATCAATCAATCTACGCAAGTAACTAATCAATCAACTCCTGCACACCATACACACACGACATTCTTTTTTCCTTTCTGTCCCCAACATCAGTCGATTATGAAATTTTCTAGCAGTAATGTTTAAAAAAAAAAATGAAACAAAATATATCATGGAGGGAATGAACAATAAAATGGAAAAAGAATCCTGGAAAACCACAGCTAAAAGTCTATTGGAATGCACTAGTATGATGTTATATAGTCGCTATCCTTCTGAACATATTTTTAAAAAATCGGATATATATACATATATCAGATTAAAAAAAGCTATACTTAAAAATTCGATAGAAAAAGACTGTTTTCTTTCGGAAGAACATAGCAAAGAAGAAGGTTTATATATGATAGAACGGTTTTCATGGATGTTGATAATGGACGTTCTTACCGTTCTAAGAGTTGTAATTCCATATCCGAGAGAAAACATCGTGAAATTTTTCGAAGAATACAACCAAATGTTGTATAGAGAGAAAATACTTCGTTTTAGAGATGTAAATATTTTTTTAGCGGTTTACATAGAAAAAAATATATTGTAAATAAAGGAAAATGGGGATAATGAAGGATTTGATTTGCGAAATCGAAAATATGTCTATCTCGGATGAAGAAAAAGGCTCTAAATATGAAGAATTGCGAAGTGTGCTCGCAAATGATGAAACGGATAGCCGAGAAGTTAGACGTCTAACTATTTCTCGAATAGTCGGTAAAAATATTCTCTTCTCGTCACCACCAAGACCAGATATAGATACAGATGTAGATACAAATATAGATGTAGAAGGCATTGAAATTGATAGGCTGAATGTGCGATTGGAACGAGGGCGCGATTCTTCAATACGAGATGCGTATAGAGGATTTAAATCAAGGAGAAGGAGGAGGAGACAAACATAGAGAGTTGCTGAATAGAAAATGTCCAGTATGCAGAACTGAAAGCGATATAAAAAGAAAAATAAAAATATATAACCTTTTTAAAGGTTATATATTTTTTTACTCCTTAATCTTCCAATGTCTCAATGCTAAAGTATTTACTCCATCTTCTAATATATATCTCTTGTCATCATTAGCACTTAATGCGATTTTATTAACTTCTTCCGTAAAAACATTATGTTCGTAACTTCTAATAACATTCATCTTTCTATAATGATTTTTCTTTGTCTGCAAACAATCTAAATAATCTTTATGGCTAATACTCTTTTTAATCACATTTTTCTTTATTCCCTTACATTTTTTATGCTCTTCTTCATCTATCGTTTCAAAACTATACAACTTTGATCTTAACCCTACAAACTCGACTATTTCTTTTCCATTCGTTTCATCCTTAAACATACCTATTACCTTTTTATTTTCTCCAACAGCAATTCCAGAGGGGTGACCTTTCGGATAATCACTTGTATCAAACTTATCTTTAACATCATGTGATATATCCTTATAGAAATCTTCCGTTTCAATCTCATACATTAAACTATCTGTATCAGTAAACAACAACTTTGCTTTTTCGCCATACTTTGGTTTAATATATCTATAATGAAAGTCATACATTACAGTTTTACTTAAGTCGAGAATACACATCCCTAAGTAAATAGGTTTATTAAATACTATTTGTGTTTTTCCCATATGAATAGATATCAAGTTCTCATTAAAGATCTTACAATGCTTAAAGTTTGGTTTATTTACAAACCTTCTTGCTGACTTTCTATTTCTAACGAGTCTAACATTTACTCGTTTTCTTATATTTTCCATTGTCTTTCCAAACACAGAGTTATTCATCAACTTAAAAAAGTCTTTTTCAAAGTTATTTGTTGCCATTGCTCTAAGTCTAGTATTTAAGTCGATATATTCTTTTAACCAAGTGCTTTCCGTAAACTTAATTCCACTATGAATTTTCTTTAGTTTTACACCTAAAGACATATACTGGATTAGATTTTTGTAATGGATAACATACTTTTTTTTATCACCTAAATTTGGGATTAGTTTACCAACTTTATTAACTACAATGTTTTCTGGAGCGAGAGGATAATCGTTAAAATAATCGTGTAATTTTTCCGGAACATCTAAATCTACCTCTAAAATACAAGGATACTTTTTCCAATTTACCATTTGCTTTTCTGTCATCCAAGAAAAGTTACCAGTAGGAAGCTTCATACTCATCGCCGCACCATACAAGTTATTCGCATCTAAATACTTAATACACCTTCTAGGTAAATTTGGATCATACTTTTTACCCATGTATTTATTATTTGCCCTCGCGTATCTTTTACTAATCATCGAAATTCCTCCTCTGATACCCCTTTCAATCATTAAAAACATATTTTTATCCGTTAATAGATCCAACTTAACACCAGTTAACTTTAATGCTGCATCCCAAGCTAAACCAGGAGTAGTATAGTACCACGCGGGGTCTAAATTATAATTCTCAAAGCAAACCTTTCTAAAGTTCTGAAAAACATCAGCTAAGAGCAATACATCTGTCTTAATATACAGATCATGATATTCCTCCATTGTTTTCATTTCGAAAGTTTTCCATACTTTTAAAGCATGATCATAATCTTTATTACTAATTTCTTCTCCCGTAAGTTTAGAGTTGAATTTCTTTTTAGATGGTAATCGCGTTTCTTTTAACTTTTCTATTGAATCAATATATTCATACGGATATACCCCCTTTCTACGAAGAAGATTAAACTCTTCTCCTTTAAAAAATTTACTAAAGTTTACAAGTTGTTCATCACTTAGATTTTTAACTAAACTATCTAAACTCGCAGCCATAAATTTAAAACTATCTAAGAACCTAATATCGACTGTTTTGTTTTTATAACTTTTTGTTTTTTTATCATAGTATTGACCGACAACAGACTTTTTAGTAAAGCTAATATACTTTTCTTCATTGTTTGGGATTACATTGATTTCACCCTCGCTTACACCAAGATTCTTTATAAATAGATGACTATCGTAACCCGATAGATTATGAAAGAAGACTGGAATAAAGTTAGGTTTACGAAATTTAAGATTGCATTTTCTATGAGCGGCTCCCCTATATCTACCAGTAAAGTGACAATGATCTCTTACTTTTTCCCCTTTGTATTTTTTCTTTTTTGTATTTACATTCTCATCTTCTTCATCTTCATCTTCATCATCTTCTTCTTTTGCTTCTTCAAACCCTTCTCTACAAATATGACATTCTGTTGCTTCATTAAAGAGCTTTTGATCTTCTTCTGTAAATATCATCTCTTTTTCTGGTAAATTATAAAACTCTTTAGCTACATTTTCTATAGCTTCCACAAACTTTTCTGATACATTTTCACCTGTATGTTGTTCTATCCTTGACTTAAAAACGTTTTCATCAAAGCTTTTAATATAGAAACAATATCCTGATGGTTCGTGACTTTGATATTTTAATGTATAACTTTTACTTGGATTAGGTGCAGTCGTATCCATTGATTTAATGTATGACTCAAAATCAGCATAGATAACAATAGGAAACCATTGCGTTTTAATATGATTTTTAAACTCAATGACAGAACCTTTTTCAGGCATCTTTATTCTTACTGCATCATGATCATAGCAATACTCCTGATGTCGTTCTAATATTTCCTTGCTCGTACAATGGTTTAAACAATTCCAACATTAGAAAAGCTTATGCCCATTTTTTGTCAACTTAGAAGACAATAAAGCGCTCGGATTTTTAACCAAAACGTAATGACTATTTCCAAAGTAATTAGTTATAAATAAAAGAACTACTAAATGTTCTCTCTTTAAGGTTCTCTGATTTCTAATAGGATAAACTCCCGTTTCATTATCATAGCCTAAAACAATGATAGTAATTGTAGGATTTTGTGCTTCAAACCTATCTATATCTTTAATCTTAACTGGATACTCTATTCCATCCATATTTAATTCTTTTACACGCTCTTTTAATTCTGAGTCTACTATTTGTGGATTATTCTTTTTTGGATAGATTTTTCTTGCTACACAATATACAAAGCACATACTATCTTTTTCATTCTTAATATTAATAAGACCATTATTGTTATTTCTTCCTTTACCATTCCTTAAGCCTTCTGGCAAGGGTATCCACGAACCAGGTAAATCTTCTGCTAATGGGGCATATTCTGTAACATACAAAGTTAAAGATTTAACTTTAACAAAATACCAACCACTTCCTTCGTTCGTAAACTTATCTAAGTTTCTCATAACACGTTCTACCATTTTATCATATAACTCATCTACATCAGTTCCTCTTAAATTAATTTCATGATGAGATCTAAATGGTCTTTCTACTATTGCTTCATCACCACCGTAACGTTGAAGTTCACATAGGAAACTCAACATAATTTTTATGTTTCTGTTATTTCTTAAAAATGTTGTGATTGAGGGTCTGGAAGCCTCTAAAAAATCAATCGGCCCATATCCTCTCGCACCATCTATTACATTTTGTGTTGTAAAATTTCTAAATGCAGATGCCTCTTCTCTTAACTCGAAAGTATGTCTCCTTTGAGGCGGTCTCCATGGTCGTGGCGGTTCTCTAACTGGCGGCGGTCTTGGTGGCTGTGGAGGAGGTTGATATCTTGGATAATGACGTCTTAAATTAGAAGTGATTTCATCTAAAACTTGAGGAACCTGTTCCTCTCTAACACTACCGGTCAACCAATTAGTAAAATCGGTTATCCCTCGCCTAACTCCTTCCGGAATTATTGCTCTACTTAATCTTCCGATATTTCTAAATATGGAACTCATGTTTTATTATAAAAAACTAAGTTCTTTATCTCAAATCTTATTATGAATTTTCTCTTCATAATAAGATTATTGTATGCTTATTTTATATTTACCGTTCCAAACTCTTCCATTCCAGTTTTCTATCGTTTGAGGTGATTTATCTATAAATTTACCCGCCTTGTAAATCGATGGAAAACTCACGCTTTCCCCCGTTTCAACATCCTCTAAAGTAACCTGTCTCGGGTTTTTTAAAATCGTCTTTAATCGATCATAATTTATTAACTCATTTTTTTTATTTCTTTCTCTTTTCTTCTTTTGCGTTTTAACTTCCTCTTCCGGATATAACCCATGCTCTTTTACTACATCAGTTAATTTCTTTTTAGTCCAGTAAGAGTAAAACTTTATACCATTATCCTTTAAAATTTTTTTTAAATCAACGGTTTTTATCATTTATATATCGAGAAAAATTGCTTAATAGACTACGCTCATCTTATTTCCATCACTCTGGAAGTTAATCAACCTATCACTGAGTAAAACCGCATATGCTACAGTATTCGCGGGAGGATTTGCATTAAATGTCGTTTTAATATGAATATCAGTTACGGAATATTTTAACTTTTCGCTCTGTTTCGATACGTCAAACACAAATAGAGGAAAGAGAGTTTTATAATCTGAAGGAGTAATATTAGGGTTTGATACTAATTCATCCATGTTAAAAAACTTCTTTCTAAACAAGGCTGCCTCGCTATATATTCTACTAATATGATTAGCGGGAAAATTTATATCGAAATCATAGGCTGGATATTTTCTCGAGCCTAGCATTACATAAATATTTTTAACATTTAAGTTGTCAAATATAGATGGGTTTTGTTCTTGATCACCACTTTTATCAGTTTGAAAACCGATAATTAAAAAACGCGGTACCTCAGGAGATGATTTTGATGATAGTCTCCAAGTAAATCCAGTTGAAGCCTGTGGAACTGCAATAGAGTCACTTTGTATCATTCTATACCCAACTGGAAATTTTTCTTTCTTCTCTATAAATTTGGAAAGTTCCAGTTTATCACCAATTTCCGGCTCCACATGAGGCATAAACCAAGATACTTTTAGTAAATTAACTCGACCAGGGTCATTTAATACTGGAGGTCCCGCAATCCTAGCCGCCTTAAAAATCGCATCGTCATCGCCATTTCTTGTTAAGGTTAAAGTTTGTTTCATACCATACAGAACTTTGGTGTAATCTTCACAAAAACCAAATATATGTTTTAAAGGAATCCTAAAACTAAAGGTTCCAACTGGATTAGAACTAAAAATGTACTGTTTTCTTACTGAAAAACCGACATTATTAGCACTGTCCGCATTGACTCCGGTATCCTTATACCACAGTTGGTTTAACCCTTGAGATTTAGAAAAGTCATCCGGGTATTTTAACAGTCCGAGCATCGTTGTAACCTGACCAGGATAATTAATGGATTCTATCTCTTGACCGCTAAGTTGGTATTTGATATTTTTAAACAGATGCATCAATCCATTATTTGTTAATGTAACATCGTTGGCAGCTCCATAAGCTGTTCCATCATTTTTTACTAATTCACCTATGATTTGTAAGTAAGACTCGGAAGGATGATAAAAAATATCTTGAGTTTCGATATTAATTCTTATATCTCCTCCAGGGTTGTTTAGATTAGTCCCCGTAATAGGCTCATACTCATGATATTCATACTCATCAATACTATCATCTTTTATAATCGATGCTTTTATGCCTAATATGTCCATTTCTATATATACAATTATAATTTTTAAATTAAAATTATAATTGTCTCGATATTATTCTAACCATATCTGTGGAAATAATTTGTTTTCATCATTTACGAAAACACCCTTTAGTTTAATATTTTTAAGTTTTTCTGCAGTAAACTTTTTTCTCATTTTTGGATAAATTCTATTACCGTAAAGAATGGTTACCGCAGGTAAATTTTTTTTTTCTAAATAATTATTTAAATCTTCTTCAAATTCCATGATAACATCCACTTTTTCAGGTGATAATTTTAAAACAATCTTTTTATAATCATATTCCGTATTTTGAGTCTCTAAAACTTCGCAATCTTCATCGAGTTTTAAATTTGCGAAAAGAATATTCACCCTTTTCGTATTGTATTTTTTATATTCTGTTATTTTAAATTTTAGCTTTGACATTCTTTTTTATTTAATGTTATAAATTACTTAAATAGTTTTAATCCCTGAACCGCTATTTAATTTCTTAACTAAATCTTGTATTGCGATGGCACTTCCATCTATCAAGGAACCGATACTTTGCGGTGCGGGAGATGCAGCTGGTACCGACGCATATTTTTCTAAAATTTTTTTAGATTTTGGTGTTAGTGTACGAGCCACTGGGAGTAATGCTTTTTCAACTAACCTTTTTCCAGCATCAATAGCGGTACTCTTTCCGACTTCTAATGCCTTTTTTGCTCCTTCCTTAGCAACGCTTTTACCTACATCAAGAGCAGAAGATGCAATTTGTTTTGCTGCGCTACTCGTAAAGAGTCTCGTTAAAAAATTAACCATACTATCAAAGATTCCAGATCCACCGTAAGAATAGTTTCTTTTAAATCCTCTTTTTTGTGATGTAATCATTTTATAATAGTGACATTAAATTTTTATAACTCCTCAAGTTAAATATACCTTGCCTTTTTAATTCATCACAAATGGAGACTAACTCATTTCTTACTCCAGTATTACCGGCTTCTTTACTCGCCATTAAAAGGTCTAATCTTTCTAATACCGCATTTGGATCGGATGGGATAATGGTAATTCCTTCTCCTTTTTTTTCTTCTACGATTTCATCCCAAATACTGCTGAGTATATTAGTCCATTTATAACTTATACTGCTTTTTGGAAAATTACTTTTCGAGTCATTGTTTCAATGAAGGGTGTTAGATTTTATTACTATCTCCCTGTATTTATCAAAATCCTCATCAGTATATTTACTTTCATCTGGTTTTTTAGCTACAATTAACTCCCACAGACCAGGGGTTCCTTTATAGGTTTTACTCGCAATTAAAATATCATTTCCTAAATTTTTTACTTTCTCACTGCCAATATAAAATTCGCCTTTTTTGTCATATATCCCATGCGTTATATCAGCTTCATCCTTATTAGTAAACCTTCTTAGTTGATTTTCTGCGAATTCTCCAATATATATTTTATCTTCATCTTTATCTTTATCTTCTGTTTCTTCGTAAGCCTCTATAGAAGGAAAGGCTGGAAATGTAATTGCATTAGATAAGCTTTCAATCCCTTCTTTAATAGGTTTAAGTCCTTCTGTGATCTCCCTTGTTGCAGCTTTTTGCGTTTCTGTAATAGGCTTAAAAAACTTCGAAAGCCCCGTTTGTAATTCGATTTCACCCGTTCTTTCTGCGAGTTGACTATCTCTAATTCTTTTTCTCGTTTCGAGATAGTCTTTTACAAATTGTTCCCTTTTTGTCGGATCTTTAATCTTTAAAAACGACATTTTTAATACGTAATATAATGTTATATTATGTATTAGTTTTAATCGTTATTTTCAACGTAGTTTTAATCGTTATTTTCAACGTTATATTAATCGTTATTTTCCATTAGTTAATTCGAACGAACACGAAAACTTAAATTTTGGCATCTTAATCTTTGGAACTATTTTTCTCAACGAGCTTCCAAAAGGACTCACGCGCTTCTTGTCTCCCCCTTTCGATTAATGTTTCTTCGTTTTCAGCAGCTATCTTCTTTTTAAACTTAGATCTTATCTCATTCTTCATGGTTTTATATTTCTCCAATTCCTCCATAATTAACTTAAATTCATCATCGGATATATGATTGTCGAGTAATGCCTTTGATATATGCGTGGATATTGTGTCAAGTTTTGTATCAGCGATCATTTTTATCTTCTGATGTTTTTCACCTTTACTTCTTGTGGTTCTCACAGCATATTTACCAATTATAGAAACTAAACCGGTAACAAGCGCAGATGCTTCTAATGCGATTACCACGGGTATCGCAACTACGGTTGACAGCAGCCCAATCCCTCCAGCACCGCTCACCATTGACACAGTAATTAAAACTGTATCGATGTTGTCAACTATATTTGCGGTTCTAAAATATTTTTTTGCGAGTGCGTCTCTCTCTCGAACTTCACTTTCGAGGAAAGACTGAACTTCCGATATCTTTTTTAAACGGTACGAATGTCCATTGTCATCATTCATTAAAGGAGCATTTGGCGAAATACGTTCACTCGAGTCTTCGCTGCGCTCGAAGTGTAAGCTCGGATATATCTTTTCTTTCATTTCCATTTTAAATTAGAGAGATATTTTTTAAAGCGCGTAGCAAACGTGACACAAAAACTCACTCTCCTCAATTCTTAGTAAATTACTCGAGTTGTTCGTAATAGTAATGACGATATCATCAGTATCATTAAGAATAACTTCATTCGATAAACTTAAGAGCTTTAATTTTAAATTATAAGATAAAGAGGTTAAAACGACACCCCTACTCATTATAAAGCCGAAACCTAATGACAGTGATTTTGTTTCACCTGATCCAAGCACAAGAGGTTGTTGAGCAAAAATTTCCCAAAGAACAGGATTAACCTTTTTAGGAGGATGATTAACTTCAAACAGTTTCCAAAAAATCGTTTTTGGTGCTTCACTGCGCTCGAAGTGTAAGCTCGGATATATCTTTTCTTTCATTTCCATTTTAAATTAGAGAGATATTTTTTAAAGCGCGTAGCAAACGTGACACAAAAACTCACTCTCCTCAATTCTTAGTAAATTACTCGAGTTGTTCGTAATAGTAATGACGATATCATCAGTATCATTAAGAATAACTTCATTCGATAAACTTAAGAGCTTTAATTTTAAATTATAAGATAAAGAGGTTAAAACGACACCCCTACTCATTATAAAGCCGAAACCTAATGACAGTGATTTTGTTTCACCTGATCCAAGCACAAGAGGTTGTTGAGCAAAAATTTCCCAAAGAACAGGATTAACCTTTTTAGGAGGATGATTAACTTCAAACAGTTTCCAAAAAATCGTTTTTGGTGCTTCACTGCGCTTGCAGTGTTGTACTATTTTAGGCTTAATTCCAAATTTATAAACGTTCATGTCTTTTTTATTTATATTATAATATCGCGCCTAATATAGGAATATTTGCGAATGGACTATTTGGACCTAAAAGAAGTCCATTTCCGTCATATATTTTTCCTCCTTGTTTTAAATATAATCCATCACCGACAGAACTTAAACCTTTACCTTTAAATGGTTTGAGGTAAAGACCTTTTCCGTCAGTTTCTACTCGGCAAACACATCCGCCTTTTTTAAGGTAAAGACCGGATCCCATAGCTTTCTGTACTCCAGATGATGCTAAACCGGATAATGCACCAACGCCTAATGCTGTTAAAACGGTTCTTGCTAATGTAGGTAAAACTGATGATGCTAATCCCGTTAACATTCCGAGGAAGCCGCCTTCTACTTTCATGTTATGTTTAAGTTGTTTTTGTGTCATTTTAATCGTGACTCCTCTTCCAGATCCGTAAGCTTTTGCTATTTTCTTCCCTTGGGATTGAGTTATAGCAACAACATCATTACCTTCCAAATCGCTATGATTTAAACGAATACTTACCAGACATTTGTTTTTTAAAGCGTGTTTAAGTTTCTCTTTTTGTCCACCCGATATATTTAATTTTACTGTAGTATATTCTGCCATTTTATATAAATTTTATTTTATTTATCTCGCTTCTCTTATATGTAATCTGATCGTTAAATTTTCTAACCCTAAGGTTTAGCGAATTTCCATCTTAATCAGTAATTGATACAGTAAGATTATCTAATTTATCCGATGTTAATGGTAGATAAACTAGATTTACCGGATTCTCTATTATTTTATACCCCGGGGAAACATTTGGGAAGAAAGAATAAATAGTGTTTTTAGTCAAACCGTTAACATAACTTCCAGAGATGATATCGATATTAACAAGGATGCTATTTATGGAAAGGATGTTTACTACATTTTCTGATTCGTGAAATCCTTGTACGTATTTAGCGTGAGTAAATCCTAGTACTTTGCTGATAGATGTGGGTTGATTAAAATCTACTTGATAACCATTTTCGAGAGTAAGAACAGACTTGAGGGTATTAGTGTTTGCGGAGATATTAATATAATATTCTTCGTTAACTGCATCATAATGACCTTTTTTCCTCATTTCTTGCTGAATAAAATCATTGATATCAACGAGATCATAACTTCCTTCGGGTATTTTTATTTTTTCCCATGAAGCACCATTGTCGGGTGAATAAACGAGTGTATCATTTCTAGAATCGATACTTGGGAAAGAGTAGTAAGTTTCGAGATTAACTAACGCTACTTCGTATTCTTTATCCTTTTCTAATTGAAGCGGTGGAGTAAATCTCGTGTTAAAACTCGTTTTGTTGCTTGATACTATGATTTGAAATGATGTTTTGTGGTCGGTGTTTTTAACGATTTTCTCTAAAAGTTCTTCCATTTTTAAGTTAGTAATATAATATTTATAAAAATATATCTTTGGTGTAAGATATATTTTTTTTATACTGACGTAGGTAAATAAAAGTTGTCAAATCCAATTCTATACTTACCGTTATCCTTGTTGCTGCTTAAATCAATGACAATGAATCCGTGAGGTTTTTCCCAAGCTTTTTTACAAAATTGGCGGAATTCTTCTTTAGACATATCATCTCCAACATGATCTCCGTAAATATGATTAAGATTTTTTAAATCTTGTTTGAATAGACAGATAAAATTAGCGTTTTCCCTAATCGTTTGCCTAGGTAATCTAAAATAATTTTGTGCCAAGTAAAAACAGTCGATGTTACTATGTCTTCCTCGTACATAATAACATTCACACTTGTTTTGTTTCTCTAAAAGTAAATCGTCGAATATCATAAGGTTTTTATTTTCAGAGTTTAAATGTCTAGGATCGGGAACGTCGCTCGCATTTTCGAAGAACTGACAATTTATATCCGATTTATTTTTAATCGTTTTAGCCCATTCCTCTACTAAAGCGGTTGGTGAAATATTTCGATCGAAAACTTCTTCTTTCATGTTAAATAGTCTCAAGATTAATTCTTTAGGTATTTTTTCTTCGAACGCTTTTTTAAGTATCCTATATTCCGGTTGAAATAAACTTTTTCCAAAAATGGAAAGATTGTCATAATCTAACCAATCCGGTCTTAAAAGTAAATTAAGTAAAAGAGTCGTTTTTCCACATCCAGATTTACCCACGATAACTCCTCTAATGCTTTTGGGTAAATATATATGGTTAAATCTTCTCGTCATCGGTTCATTTCATGATAAATTTACAATGTCCATTTTATATAAATTAAAATTATTAATATAAAATGTATTGCGTTAAATGTAAAAAACAAACGGATACAACTGATATAAATTATACCGTAAGCAAAAATGGAAGACATATGAAACGCGGTAGGTGTGTCGAATGTGGAACAACTAAAACACAATTTATTAAGAAACAAAAAGGCGGATCGTTGTTAAACAAGGCTATTAATAACTTACCCATTGAAATGCACTTACCAGGTCATAATTTTACGGGGCCAGGTACTAAATTAAAGAAAAGACTCAATCCTGATTTAACTCCTAAAAAATGGAGTTTGCCGGTGAATCGTGTGGATAAAGCTGCCTATCATCATGATATATGTTATCTTAAGCATAATGAGACTGCTACCAGAAATGCAGTTTGTGATTGTAATATGCTTAAAGAGTTAAAGGGTATCTATAATCCAACGATTAGGGAAAGAATGGAACGAGGATTAGTTTCCACTTTAATTGGAACTAAGGCTAAATTTGGAATGGGCATCGCTGGCTCGCCCAGTGTGGGAGCGAGTAAAAAAAAAATTTCGACATGTTAAATTTAGCTGAAGAATTACACAAACCCATTAAAAGAAAATTTAAGAAAAGAAGAGTTAGAGTGAATGGTATTGATAGGATATGGGCTGCGGATTTAGTAGATATGAAAGCATTTTCTAAACTTAATCACGGTGTAAAATATCTTCTTGCCGTCATTGATATCTTTTCAAAGTATGGATGGCTAATACTATTAAAAGATAAAACTGGAAAATCTGTTTCTATCGCATTGAAGAGCATTTTTAAGGAAAGAAAGCCTGAGAAAATGTGGGTGGATAAAGGTAAAGAGTTTTATAACAAAGAAGTTAAAGACTTGGTTGAATTATATTCTACTGAAAACGAGGAAAAATCTAGCGTTGTTGAGAGATGGAATAGAACAATGAAAGAAAAAATGTGGAAATATTTCTCTGCACACTCAACGAATGTTTATATCGATGTATTACAAGACCTCGTTAAAGAATATAACAACACGAGACATTCATCTATTAAGATGACGCCAGTTGAAGCGAGTAAAAAGAAGAATGAAAATAAAGTTTGGAGAACATTGTATCCCGATTATGATCAAGTAAGAGAAGATATCAAGCCAAAGTTTTCTGTTGGAGATAAAGTAAGGATAAGTAAAAAGAAAAAGACCTTTGAAAAAGGCTATACCACAAGATGGACAGAAGAGGTTTTTACGGTTTCAGAAGTAAAACATACATCTCCCATAACATATAAAATTAAAGACTTAAATGGAGAGGAAATAAAAGGAACATTTTATGAACCAGAACTTCAGAAAACGAGTCAACAGTTGTATAGGATAGAAAAGGTTATTAAAAGAGGAAAAAAGAAATCTCTCGTAAAGTGGAAAGGTTACTCCGATGAATTTAATTCGTGGGTTGATAATAGTGCTATCGAAAATATTTAACGTGTAAAAAATGGCACGCATTTTAATCGATAATGTAACGCTACCAAATAAACCTTTAAGCAATTTTGCTCTCGAGGATGCAGCGAGTAAATTAAAGATAAAAAACTTTAGGGGAGTATTTTTAAGAGCCACTCTACCTAAAAAAGTAAAAAATAAAGAATGCGGCATATTAAATCTCGATGACATTAATGGACCTGGTACTCATTGGGTCGCCTGGTATAAAAACGGTAAAAGTAAGATTTATTTCGACAGTTATGGTATTCAACCTCCTAATGAAGTTATAGATTATTTAAAAAGTCCATTGCATTACAATACCGATCAATTGCAACAAGCGGGGCAAGTATTTTGCGGACATTTATGCTTATATGTTCTAAAAGAGTTAAGCTCAGGCAGTGAATTCCAGAATATTTTAAATAAACTTTTTTAATATAAAAAAAATGCCTGTTGATAAATTTGGGAGAATGGAAGAGGTAAAAACTAGCGGTGACGGAGTGTCACTCGCTTACATAAGTAATAATTTTTTACGTAAAGATGGAACAACTAGCCTCACTGGTTCACTAAATATGAATGGTAACACGCTAACCAGGGTCAGTAATCCAGTAAATCCTCAGGATGTAGCCACAAAGGATTATGTTGATAATGCTGGAGGGTTGTTGGATGAAAATGGTGGATATCACATGACAGGATATTTAAACATGGGTTTTAATAAAATAAGAAACTTAGCCGAACCAGAGGAGCTGAATGAAGCTGTTAATAAATATTATGTTGATAATGAAGGGGCAATCGTAAAAAGTCAGGATAAAAATTTTTTTGCTGTTGCGAATATAAATATGCGAGGTGGATATACCTTAACAGATGTTAAAGAACCTAAAGATCCGCAAGATGTAGCAACTAAAAATTATGTAGATGCTAACCGGGCTTTTGCTTATGGTCCTGGAGGTTACATAGCGTCTTCTGATATTTCCATGGATGGGAGAAGAATTACTAATGTTGCGTCACCTATAGAAATTCGAGAAGTTGCGAATAAGTTTTACGTAGATACTGCTATCAAGGGTGTCGAGGGAGATAAAGCCTTTACAAAAAACCATGCTGGGTCCTTTTTAGCATCTAGTAATATAATTATGAATGGTCACTCGATCACTGGTTTGCCAAATCCCATCGACCGTGATGCCGCGGCTAATAAAAATTATGTTGATAATGGTGGTGCAATAATAAAAAATCCTGATGGTAGTTTTACTGCGGTTGTAGATATTTCCATGGGTAATCGTATAATTAACAATCTCGGAAGACCTTCACAAGATCATCAAGCAGCGAGTAAATTTTACGTAGATACAGTTGTAGCTAGTAATGCAGGAAGACTCTTCGATAGTGGTGTCGGAAATACAGTTATATCACGTGGAAAAATAAATATGCAGGGAAATGTAATTTATAACTTAGCCGAACCTGTAGATGAAAAAGATTCAGCAACAAAATCCTATGTAGATAAAAAAAAACCTATAATAAGCGTTCATGCGGAGCAACAGGGACTATTAACAGATGGTAATTATGAGTTTTCTTTTGGCAATGGTTGTAGCGGTAGATCCCACGGATTAGGAGGTTATTGCATGTCGGCTCCGGGTAGAATTATAAGAGGAACTTTAATGGCTGTTAAAGGTAAAGGAATTCTAAAAGAAGAGGTAAAAGTTAATATAGTTATAAATGGAACCGAGCAAGCTGATTATTCTTTAGTAAAAAAGAAAGACGAAGGGTGCAGTTGTATAGTTTTCCCTAAACCTTTAGAAATAGATCAATGCGATACTATAAACTTTATAACGAGATCGAATAACCCTGATGCTAAAAACGCGTATTTAACGATATTGATAGAGTTGGATTTATAAAAAATATTTAACCTGGTAAGAGGTTAAATATTTATAACTCTGCAACACGCTTTTTTACAAATTTCTTAAATATTTTATAGTCCTCGTCATCTTCATCATTAGGAATATTAAGATGTCTGCCTATTTCATCTAAAAAGACTGCAAGAAGCTCATAGATGTATTTATATCTTCCAATGTCAATTCCTTCGTCTCTTCCAATTTTAAATATATATTCCTTAGTTTTTTTGTCAACAATATAGTCAACATAGTCTTTAATTGTAGATTTAGCTATTTTCGATCCATCTTTTATAAAATGATAGTATAGAGCTCTATACTTTTCTTCTTCTGGAGACTTAGGTGAATAGAAAGAAGTAAAAGGCTTTCCATTTACAAGGAATGCAAATTCGATTTAATCCATTTTTTAAATATTATATTTTTTTATATAAAAAGATTAACTGCTAGAAAATTTCATAATCGACTGATGTTGGGGACAGAAAGGAAAAAAGAATGTCGTGTGTGTATGGTGTGCAGGAGTTGATTGATTAGTTACTTGAGTAGATTGATTGATTAGTTATTCGAGTAGATAGATTGATTAGTTACTCGTGCTAAGAAAGTGAGGAACTGATGGTAATGAGGGGAAAGGGGAAAGTGAGGGACTCTTGGAAGCGTGGGGAAAAAAAAATTTGGGGAAAAAAAAATTTCATTTGCTGTAATATGGTTGCCTGAGTGAAAATATGGTGATTACCTGAGACAATTGACTGATGACGGGGACAGTCGGGGAAATGGGGAGTGGGATAATGGGGGTGATGAGGTGATTTGCTTGGGGAGGGAAAAGAAAAAAAAAATTATTTTTTTAGGAAAAAATTGAAAATAGGGGGAGATGTTTAAGAAAAAGATTTTTATTTTATTTTTTTTGGAAGGGAAAAATTGAAATTGGGGGAAGATGTTTAAGAAAAAGATTTTTTATTTTTTTTTTTTGGAAAAGAAATTTAATTTGTGGAAGATGGGAAAGGGGTGACACAATTTTCTTACTGCTGCTTGGGGAGTAAGAAAATTTTATTTAGGGATGATGATTGCCTGAGATCATTGATTGATGGGGGGAACAGTCGGAGG
The DNA here is from genome assembly GCA_945859785.2 of Tridacna gigas. Lineage (NCBI taxonomy): Eukaryota > Metazoa > Mollusca > Bivalvia > Cardiida > Cardiidae > Tridacna > Tridacna gigas. The sequence continues at coordinate 40,164,919 of OX244029.2, forward strand.
CGTGGAGAAGTGGGATGTGTGTGAGTGGAAGTGAGAGGGGATGAGGAGATGAGGAGATGAGGAGATGATAATGTAAGTGTAAGAAGCATGCTGTGGTGGGGTTTTTAGAGATAAAAAGAAAAATGCACACTGCATTCAGCAAATCGAGCGGTTTTTTTTAGAAACGGAGCGGATTATCTAGAATCGGCAATTAGTATACTACTCATATTCGAGTAATCTAGGATTTACTATAGGATGATTACTCATTTTACTCAGTTGTAGTAATAGTACCCCTTATTGCAATAAAGGCACATAAACTGCAGACTATAAACGATTCGGGTGTCAATTTGCAGACACATTCAATTAATATCAACGTATGGATATCATTATTAGTGTGAAAATGTGTTACAGTGGAATCTGTGCAGTCCAGTCACTGGCAGAAAAATGCATTGTAACACTAGGACAAGAGTTGGCGATTAAATTTGTCTACATTTTGACTCCCGTGAATTGTTTACTTTTGACCCGCTGGAGTGCCTTAAAGAACAAAACATTGTAACAGCAAACATAATTTAATTACGTGAAAAAGAAGATTTTCTGAAGACCACATGATGTCATAGTGAATGAAATAATTCGCAAACAATTTCAATCAGTTACTAAAGACATCAGTTGCAAAGGACATCGAAAAAGAGTACAGGATTTTTTTTATACTAGCCAATTACCATTAAAGTTTACTCAAAAGACAAATATATCAATATGAAAACAAAGAGCTATTTTTCAACAGTAAAGAAACCGCTGACGGAGTAACGTTTTCAGGCATCAAGTTCATTAGCTGTATTGATCACCAAGGAAGCACGCATCATAAGTTTTACATCCAATTGCATGTTTATTTAATGAAGCAATCGTCTTTGTTTCTGATAGTTTACAGACAATATCCTCCTTCAAACACAAACCATATGAAGATTTAACGATGATTTAAACAAGGACTTTCCTAGGTGTGCGTCAATATTTAGTATCAAAAAGTGGTTCATCTTTTACCAGATGTCAAATTTGTGGACACGTTCATACTTCAAGCTTCACTTTCACTATCAGCACAAATATAAGAGTATAGCTGGTATCAGGAAATAACAAGTATGTTACCTTACATACTAGTATATCATATAGGAAGTGAGACATGACTGCAGAAGGCATTTATTGGGAATACCTGTTTTTTTTTTCATTTTGCAAAATCAGTTGCCAACCACCCTAAATTGTATACAAATCGGAAATTGCATAACTAGCCATCTGATTGGCTGAGACAGAACGCAAAACTGGTTTCCAGTTTGTTTGTTTGTTTGTTTTTGTGATAATTGTCAGTCTGATATTAGACTGGTATCAGTCCGTTAAATAGAGCATTTTCATTAAAAAAAAAAAAATCATAAAATAAAACAGCAGAACAAAATTCACTCATATAATGTTCTCAATGTCTGATTTAACGTATTTCAGATAAAAAGCAAGTAACAACATATATTTCTGAGTCTACAATAGTTATGTACCTTGTTTGTTAGATTGACTCAAATGTAGGGCCTGAATGCCAGGCTAGACTGATATTAATATCCTGTGATTGGAACCAACTCGTTCGTTTTGCTCAACGATTTTTGGTGCGTGTATTTTCTACTTGGAAGTTACCAGTATATAACAAGTTTACTTTCTTATTTTGGGGTTTGATAAGTTAGCTCACCACGGTATCATGATTTCGGACAAGGCTGGAACAATAGTTTACTGGTCAAAATGATTTCATACGTGCTAGTAATCAAAGGGCCCTGAACTCAAAACTGTTAAAACTCTTTCCGAAGTATAATTGTGACTTTCTCACCGCCAAATAGGAACAGTTTCGACTTTAGTTATGTAGCAATGTATAAGTGGATTCGAAAAAAAAAGTGTTGATCAAATGCAGCTTTCAGGTGGTAACATTCAAGATCAAAATGGAGACTGAACAACTTATATTTACCATGAGGGAGAAATTGTTAATGAATATTTTCAGATTACAGTCTTTTGTTTACGGAATCAAGTTAATCGCAATGAAGTTCTAGACATAAGTGAAACACAAAAATGAATTCACGGCTCTCTTTCTTTCACGATAATAACAAAGAAACGTGTATATTCTGTAGAGGAATTAGGGAAAATCGAATATTACATCAGTCTGCATTTTTATATGGTCAGATTAGGTCGGGTCGCGTGTGTTTACAAAGAGGTGCTTATCGGATGAGACCTCTTTACACATGTTTCTGATAAAACCTACACGGAATATGTGCATGATATGGAAAACAATTTTTTTTTTGTGGCGTTTGTCGAAGACAATACCACTATGAGCTCAAAGCGGTATTTTGAAAATCATGTATTGTAGTTTGAGCTAAACCGAAGGACGTAATCCCACTTTAACTCAATTTTTCTAAGACAAGTAGGTGTTTCGATTGCATTAAGATATAAAATTGAAAATGGCGTATTAGAATAAATTGGATTAGGCCACTGATCGTCGAAATTTTTTTTTTTAATTAAAAGTAGCTTTGCCCGCTTTAGCCTTCTGCTGGCGCAATGATACACACAACCAGTTCGGTTCTTGTTCGTCCCAAAACCAGGTCGTCACTGGGCTTGTTCGTCACTGGGCGTTTTCGCCCGGGCTTGTTCTTCCTACATAATTGCACACTACTCTATTGGAATCTGCGTGACTTTAAAGTAGGGTGTCTTTCAAGCGAATATTTATAAACTATTTCTATTGTTTATCTTTCAAATTATTAATTCCATACAAAGGTTCCCTTGACAAATGCCACACCAGTGCTTTCAACGCTTTGATTCGTATGTTGTATATGTGTTCTGCGCAAAGTGGGAATCAGGACCGTTCTAGAATGGTCCTGCGCAAGGTAGGAATTCCCACTTTGTTGCGCAGTTCTAGAATTGTATCGGTACAATTCTAGAATTGCGCAGAGGATTTTATCAATTTTTAGACTAGCGAAGCTTGTCTATAGGCATCATGATTGACCCAGAGTCAAAGTAAACAAAAAACCCCACAGTTTCCAAATACTGTCACACAGAAAATACTTTTTTCTTTTAGAAATCTTAATTCTGTTATACATGACAATTTTGACAAAAACCACTAAATCTCTACCACTCCAATTTGAACATGTCTTCTTACAAAGTAATAGACTGAACAAGATGTCATTTATAAGGTACAAGATCTTTGCTTTTATGTAAATTAAGTGACCTATGCAAAGCAGGCTATTATCACTTATTCCTAAACCACTGTAACATTATGAATAAATCTAAAAATAGATACACCTAGGTTACTTGTAGCAAATCCTAGCTACATTAACCTCACCGGACAGGGAACCTTTGTCACTCCTTCAGTCATTCATTATTTAGATCATTGTGTACAGTTGAACTCTTATGTTAAACTGTTATTTTACATCTTGAATATTAACCCTTTACCACACAATCCCGAGTTTTAATGACAATGGGGAAGAATCCCAACATTTTCTTCTTTTCCCACATTGTTTTCTGCCCTTTTGGAATCATGGTCCGTATTCACCAACCATTCTTAAGAACGTTCTTTGTTTTGTTCTTCAGAATTTTCTACATTTGAAAGAAACACCATTTGGTTTAGCCAATCAGGAGTTGTGTTACTTTCAAATGTAGAAAATCTTGGAGAATAAGACTAAGAATATTCCCAAGAATGGTTGGTGAAAACGGACCCAGGTTTCACCAATTCAGCCACATTTGATTTGTGGCCTGCAACAATTTTGAATTTCGTTTTGTAAGGTGTGATATAGTTGACTACATCTTGCGCTATTGGATATTGACATATTGACTGTATGGTGTTTAATGTCGTTTTCAACATTATTTCGGTGATATCATGTTTTCTCCAAAATGTAACTTTGAAATAGCAGTATTCAGGTGTTTACCATTGGCTCGAAAGTTTCATTTAGGGGTTAAACTTTAACTGGATTATAGTTAACCAAAAGCATGCATGCATAGCCCCGGTAGCTCAGTCGGTAGCGTAAAGGACTTGAAAACAGGAGGTCGCTGGTTCGATCCCCGGCTCGGCCAATTTCTTTCCGGGGAATGATGATAGTCAGGATACATTCCTCTCTACAGTTTCGACGATGGTTATGTGGGATAGCAGCCAGTCGCTTGGAAAGAATATTGTGCAGAGTACTGGTAAAAGAAACTCCAGGAAAGCATGGATATGTGCACTGGCCACCGCTGCATAGCTGAAATAATGTTGAAATAGGGTTAAACACCATACAATCAATCAATCAATCAATTAATCAATCAAATTCGCTAGTCTGTCAGTACTTTCAGTACTTTGATTTATTGATAAACCGCATAAGTAAAGTCTGCGTAAGAATGCCTGGGACAAAGTTGGAATTTTTACCTGATTTAAACCGAGGAAGAATGATCCGTGTTCTTTTTTGCATCGTATTTATCTCTCTTGTATGTATTAATGGTCGTGTTTCTGTCTCATTTTAAATATTTTAGATTTAAATAAACACTATTTTACCCTCGATGTTTTTGAACTTAAAAGAAGAGTTCATTCTTTTTTGTTTTTTTAAAAAGATTAAACAGAGAAAACATTTTGTCGTCAGAAAAGTTAAGTTTTCACACCAAAAGTGCCGTCCATAAAGATCGACAAGGGTGAGAATTACATCATACAGCTGCTTTACCTTTCATGAACGTGGTCACAAACCTTTATGATCGTTTGATAAACAGGTAGTTAGATATCCCTTAAGAGTAAGCACCTTAACACTTGAGCTGCTAAGCGCGACTTACTGACCTTTTGCGGACAGTGTAGATCAAGATCAGACTGCACAGAACGTGCAGTCTGATCTTGGATCTACACTGTCCGATGAAAAGATTTTTTCCTCAAAAAAAAAAACACACACACACAAGTTCGAAAAAACATTATCCGGGTTTTTAATATCCGCTTGAAAGTTTTATTTAACTTTTATAGCAGGATATGGCTTAACAATTGGAGATTTGGACTCAAAGCTTTTTTAAAATGAACATTTGATTGGACAGGGTTTGTTCGATGAAATTATGGTATCTTATGCACAGATAGTCTGGCGATATTCTTTTTAATAATAAATATTTGTCGTGGCTTTTGGAATGTGAAGCAAAACCTAAGGGTTTTTTTTCTGTGGAGAGTGTAACATCAAGATAAAGACCAGACTGTACAGGACGCACAGTCCTATCTCGGATCTATATACACTCTCTTGTATTTTGTGAATATTCTGCTCTGGAATGGTCTCTCAGTTGCAATATTAGATTCGTTTTCTCGACTAAAATTGTGCTTTTCATTTCAGAGATTAAGGTTTGAGCCAAGCAGTTTACCCCTGTAGAAAACATTGAAGGAAAAGAAGCAATTTCCAATTTCCATTTAATTTTCATATTAATAAAATAGATTTCTCTCTCTCTCTTTAATGACCAAAGTATTTCTAATTCGCTGGGTGATTCATACACATTTTGATTGGTCTAAAATCAGCCTCTACAGTAATAGATCAAGGCGCTGAGATAAATAATAAACGAACTAGGTCTCGAGTTTGAACAAAGTTGCAAGATTTTATATTCACCATTTTTTTTTTTTTTCCGCCTAAGCGAGATTTTTTTATGTGTGTGTGTGTGTGTTTTTTTTTCTTCCTTAAACATTATTTGCATTATTTTCCTGATCAAGATTTCCATTGCAAATAATGCACTAAGAATGAACACATGACCTCACAAGTACAGCTTAGTACTACAGTTACTTAGCTACTTAGCCCCTACAGTTTATCACCTTCGAAAATTCGAAATAAGAGCAGCTGCTAATGGAATTTTACCTACCCAATCCTTATTATACTGTAAATTTTTCACAGCTTTTGTAGGTTTAACCCTTAGAGTGCTGAATTTATAAAATGGATTTTTTCAATGACAAAAAAAAATCTGAAATATCGTCATTTCATGGTTTTTTAGCCAGAAGATGTAATGAAGTAGCTGACAGTGTAGATCAAAGACCAGACTGCACGTTCTGTGCAGTCTGATCTAGATCTATGCTGTCAGCTAAAACAACTTAAGTTGGTTCCAGAGCTTTAAGGGTTAGGGCTAGTCTCTAAAATGTAGAATTAAGGTTCTCGAATGAAGACAGAACAAAATGCGTATCAAACTTGAACACAAAAACAGTGTGTTAACGTGAAAGGTCCTAACCCTTTACCACACGAGTTTAAACGACCCTTAGTAAGTAGACCTTTGAAAAAACAGTTGAAAAAGGATAAAATGCTGGTAAGCAGCATTTTCTCCATTTTCCACAACAATTTCTATCCTTCTAAAAACAACTTTCAATTTTTAAGTCACATTACATGTATTATGTCGTCCGCAAATGCCTACAATTTGGACATTCAGACTACATTTATGTATGTTCTGGTTAAGACTCTTCCAGAGAGGGTGTACGAAATTTCGTCGAAAACTACGTTCATCGAAAACGATCCCTAGCCCTGACCCTTACCAAAACCAAGACAAATTGTGGCTCAAATCTTCTTCCCAGACAGAGCTTTTCATGAAATAAATCTAGAAATGTAGCAATCGGTATTTCAAAACATACATGGATTTCGACGAAATACACTTTCGACGCAATGCGAAACACACTTTCGACGCAATGTCGTGCACCGTCCAGAGAGTATTTCATTTTGCAGACGGAAATTAGAAAAATTATATGGCATAAACGGGAGATTTGTCTCTTGAAAGATGGAAAATATTGTGGCTAAAGAAGAAAATGCTGATTCTCAGCATATTCTCCCTTTGCCACAATGTTTTCAAAAACAGTCTTCCCTAGATTCGTTAACATCCTGCATTGTTAAACAAAGGGCTACGCAAAAACTAACAACACATGTATATCTTGTCCTCTACTAAATTACACATAATCCCATTAAAACCAGCCGAGCGTAACAGTGTCATAAAGTATAGATAATACAGTTGTGAGATTCTCACTTTGTCCGGTATTTCTACTTTGTGCCCGAGCAATTCTAGAATGATAGGTCTACTACCCACAAAGTAAGAATTCCCACCTTACGCAGGACCTTTCTAGAATTGTCCTGATTCCCACTTTGCGCAGAACATATGTATTTATCACATAAACCTCCTCAAACAGTGTACTAAACCCATGGCTTACTTTTGATAAGATATTAGTGTATTATCAACTTTTGGGGTCCCGGTTCTGGTTACTTTTGTAGTTATAAGCGCGTGTTGTCGGCGAAACCAACCACAGCACGCGCCGGAATTAGCATTACTTCGCCATTTCGCCGCAAAATGACGTCGTTGTTGCAAAGACGTATACGTGCGGAAAATGTTATGATTTTCATGTTTAATAACAACACGAAATGCAACATAAGTTATGTAAAGTAAAAAAAAGTGAAAATATTTCGATTCACTCCCTCCTTGTTTTATTCTAATTTCGATGTAAATGCTACAGATATATCTTCTTCTGTATGTAGGATACATATTTCAAACCGAACTACATCTGTAAACATGAACCCGTGAACAATATATAGGCTAAGAATTTGATGCAGGATACTTATTTGTCTGTCATTTTCGTTTTATGTGATAAATAGAATCTCACATCCGTGTTAGTGTAGTATCATTTTAATCAAACTCGTAGACTAAAATGTATATGCTGCTCGCCAAGGCTCGCGTCAGATAATTTTAGTCCACTCGTTTGATGAAAATGGTAATACGTAGACACTCATGCAAGATCCTCTATGTCTCCGTGTTCGTATATCATGTATATGTACGATTTGAACAATAAACTTGATTGATTGATTAGCTAACGTAGGTATGTTAAATAATTTGTAGGTATATAATATAGCGCGATATCATCGTGGTAATCTTTAGCGGTGGCTTGCTTCACAGTAAACTTGCAACCAGTTGTTTATTTGTGATCGCAAGGTACCAGGAAAGGTAAACATGCCGTCTGAAGCGGCATGTTTACCTTTTCTGTTACGGCAACCGCCTATTTTTGCAACAGGCACGCTAATATAGCAGTGAATTTATAATTCTTTATTGAGATCAGTGATGTGCCTGTTGGCATATCAAAGAAAACGATAGCTCGAAAACTCTAAAAACTTCTGTCAAATTCTGAAATTAGGAGCTTAGGAAATTGATGGCGGCAACCGCATGAATTCCGTATTTAACTCTGCGGCCAGTACTTTGATTCATCTGATATGAGCTATGCTCTATGACAAAGGGACTTAATGCATTTGCAAAAATATCGACCCAGGTCAGCCTGCGCAGTCAGTACATGCTGACCTGGGCCGAAACTTTCTGTTTTGGGTAATTTTTTTTCTGCATGGCCAAGGACCAGTGTACCTCATGATTCAGTTGGTGTTCGGACAGAATGAATTTTATGGATCTGTGATGACTTGCTTGGTATCATGCATCACGGAGATGCATTAAGTCCCTTTTCACAGGGCACGGCTCATATACATGTCATAAATACATACATAAGTTGCTGCATGCTTGGATACAAGAAATTTTACTGAGATTCTTTTCCAGGCGACAATTTTAGACTAAAAAATATTGAAAGCATTTTCAGACAACACCTTAAATGCTGCTTGAGAGCGAATTTGTCTTTGATGAGCAGAGAAAAAATCTGTGCGAAAGGGAGCGAATTTCAGTTACCAGCCTTTCCCCGCAGACTTCCAGGGACCTCGATGCCATTCCAGTTTTGTATAGACGCATGACTTAAGAAACTCAGGGCCGTTAATAAATCGCTATGCGACAGTCTTTGACACTCTCAAAGACTTATAGGAACCCCGGAGCCAATCACTTTCTGACTTGGTTTGTTATCTATGACCTCACTAATATCAGAGTACATAGTCTGTGATTGCCGTTTACACTCAAAGACCTCCAACAATCATGTATTGGATTCAGAGAATCGCCATATCCTTCATATTTGGCACGAGTAATTTCAACTAATTTGTCTTTTGAAACATGCACTCAATTTACACAAGTCTAAAATGTTGTCGCGTGAGAGGATTTGACCCTTTACCAGAAGACATTTTTTTAACTATTTACAGACGACAATTTTCAACGTATGAAACTTTGTCTTTGAGTGGGTGAAATGCACTATGGGAAAAAGACGAAAATTGCTGGATGTCAGCATTTTTTCCATTTTCAATGATGTTTTCAAAAGTTTTATTCCACAAAGCCGTTGAATAGAGGATTGTTTTGGTACGGCGCTAAGCTTAAATCAGTGAGTATATCATAGCTCTCTGACTTTCAGTCCTTTGATTATACATCGGATATGTCAGGTGTGACCTACATTAATTTTTTTAACAGAAACAGAACAGAACAGAACATTTTATTTTACGACAAGTACACGGTTGTACATAGTCATACAGAAAAGATATATTAACATGAAAATCACTAGATCTTGGGCGAGCATGACGGCGAGACTGACATATATACATTTTTAGTACTCCCCAGCAAAGTCATAAAACACGTCTCATATAATTTGACTCAACTTGACAGTACCAAACTTATACTTAGAAGCCCTTTTGTAACGCACAAAATAGATAAGGTTGAACCTTTCAATCTAAAATACCGTCGTAGCCCATATAGCTCCCCAACTGTGAAGGGGGTTAAAACATGAAAAACATTGAAACAGAAGGAAAACAAATTTCCAAAAAAATAATACACACAAGTACATGTATAGATCTTAACCTTTGAGGCACCAAAAATATTTAGCGCCCAAACGCTTATTCAAAAAGGACATAAAAAGTTATATCCAGATACAAATTGTAACTTGACGAACCTTTAAAGACGAAATGAAATTAAATGGAGGATCAAGATCTCCTGAGTAACAATTTCCTTTCAGCTGATGCTTCTTGTATGTACTTAGCAAGATTGTATAGTGTACTCCTGTCCCTTTTAGATAATAAACTTATGAATTTAAAAACACTTGGACGTTTTGTGTAGAAATTGATAATATATTTCTTTCGTATTTCGTTAAAACAAGGACAAATTAAAATAAAATGATATTCATCCTCAATATCCAAAGAATTGCAGCAAAGACAATATCTTTCTTCGCGTCTTACTCTATTTCTCGAATAACGACCCGATTGTATTCTCAAATCATGTGCAGACACTCGAATTCTAGATAAGTGATATCTCAATGATTTGGGAATACAATTCAAGTAATCTTCACAATAAAAACTTGTTTTAACATAGCTATACAATTTCAGTGTTGTTGATGACTCAATACCATTTAGCCATATTTGTATAAAATTATCTTTTACTGTTTTCGCAAACAGTGGCAAAAACAATCTTGAATCTATATTATTTGGATTATTCCAAACATAATTAAAACCGTAATCGCATAAAAGCACTTTTATATTTGACACCCAGTTAACTAAACCCTTTTCTGCATCAACACAGCTGCTGCGGTATACATATTGGACGATAATGTTGTCTGAATGAATTACTTTAAACCAATATTTGATAATACTAATATATCTTAATACATATAAGGGATATCTACCCAACTCTCCGTAAACTGCCGACGAGCTTGTAGAATTTCTTACGTTTAACATTCTTTTGCAAAAATTCAAATGAATTCGTTCAAGCTCTTTATTTTTGGTAAATCCCCAAATTTCATTTGCATATGACAGAACTGAACCAACAAATGCATCAAAGAGCTGCATTAAACGACTAGTTTTAAAGTTAAACTTTTTGCATTTATATAACAAAAAATTAAGTGCCCTAGTGGCTTTACCGCTAACGTATTTGAAGTGAAGGGGAAATTTACCAGTAAAATTTATAACAACCCCAAGATAATTAAAATCATTGACAACTTCTATATTTTCATTGTTGTATGTCCAAGATTCGCACGGTTTCAATATGCCACGTTTGCGGAATACTACTATTTTAGTTTTTAATATGTTTACCTGTAGACCCCAATGCGAACAATAATCATACAAATAATCAAGTTTATTTTGTAACTCTTGTGGCGTCTTGCCAAATATAACCATGTCATCGGCAAATAGTAAAATAACTAAACATAAATCTTCAATGTTAATACCGGTGTCAATACATGATTGTAAGGACAACTCAATGTCTTCTAAAAACAACGACACTAAGATTGGCGAGGTTATCTCCCCTTGACGAAGCCCAACCGCATATTCGAAGAAATCGGAGTATTCGTCACCACTTCGAACACTTGATTTTACTTTGTCATACATACTACGAAAAATCTGGAGTATTTTACCTCTAATATTATATTTATGCATCTTGAACCATAAGCCATTACGGTAAATTGTATCGAAACATCTTTTAAGATCGATAAAGGCGCAGTAAAGTCTCTTATTTTCATTCAGGAATTTTTGCACCACATTTGTCAAGACGAAAAGGGCATCTACTGTAGATTGTCCTTTTTTAAACCCGAATTGAGCATCTGAAATAATATGATTTTCGTTACAAAAAGCCAAAATGCGTGTATTCAAAATGGAAGTGAAAAGTTTTGCTAAACAACTCAACAGAGTAATACCTCGATAATTATTTACATCTTGAACATTCCCCTTTTTGTGTAAAGGGACAATAATGCCCTCTGCCCATTTTTCTGGGAAAATACCCGAATCTAAAATATGATTAAACATGTCACATAAATGTGAAGAGAGGATATCACAACTTTCGATTAAGTATTCATTCAGTATCCGATCACGACCGTAAGCTTTCCCACGCTTAAGCGATTTGCACGCCTCAGTAATTTCCTGCACCGTGATTGGTCTATTCAAATTATCGTCTGCAGATGAAGAATCTTGAATAAAACTGCTGCTGCAAAATAATTCGGCTTCCTCGTTTTGAAAATGAAAGGTTTCATTGCTTATTTCTGCAAAATGCTTGGCAAATTTATCTATATGAATGCTATTATTAGAGCGCTCATGTTTTTTAAAGTATCTCCAAAATTCCTTCGGTTTAGAAAATTTTAGTTTTTCTATTTCACCCATCTTCTGTTTTCTATAAGCACTTCGTTTTGACTTACATAGTTTTTTATACTTCGTCTTCAATTTCAAAAAGTTTTCTCTGTTAAGAGCTGACATATTGTGATGGTAATGATTCCTGGCTGAAATGAAGGCTTTTCTGGCCGCAGCGCATTGTGCATCGAACCATTCGGCATCGTGACAAATGACCTCATCAGTAAAACGGGTAACTGTTTGTTTTTGATGTTTACCAAATAAAGGGACAGCAACTTTTGTCAAAGTATTCGAAAAATTTTGAACCATATCATTGATAGAACTTCTACTACGATGGTTAACATTACTGGTTATAGAGTTAAATACAGGTAACTCTAAACGTGTCCTTTTGGCTTGGATTCCATGAGAATTTAACCTCTTTATTTTGTTCCATTTCGGGAACATTTAAACTTTCACAACACAAGGAGAAAGATATGGACGCGTGATCACTAAACTCTGTAAATGGGTTAACCTGGAAGCTCGTAATAGGGGAAAAATCTGACTCACGTGCTAACAGCATATCAATCATTGAAGCGCCCTGGGTATTTGCGTATGTAAATGCATCGTTATTTCTATCAGAAAACAGACGCCCATTCACAATACGCAAATTTGTTGATCTACACATGTCAAGCAAAGCGTGACCGAAATGGTTACAGCCTGAGTCCATCGAGGCCCTGCAAGAGCCCACGTGAGGAACATAATCTTCATCATCTAAAAATCTATTGTTCATATCAAAATCTATAAAATCTTTCTGCTTACCAACTCTACTATTCCAGTCACCAATCAAATAAATATACCCCATGTTTTCAAAATCGTAAAAGTCAAACAGTAAAATTTCAAAGAGGTTTACATTTATCACGTTATATGCTGGTGAATCTTCGCACCATATATACAAGCCACAAAGGTAAACGTCCTTCTCAAAGTTAAAGAAAGTCTTATCTAGTTTCACCCAAACAATGGAATCATAATGTGACTTTACTATTTCTATACCATCGGCTAAATAGTTTTTATAATAAAGAAGTAAGCCCCCGCTGTGTCTTTTTGCACTCTTGTGTTGGAATTTACGATAAAAATTGTGACAAATATAGCCATTCAAATCAACATTGCTGTCAAAGCGAACTTTGACATACTAAAAATACATAATTAAGATACGGAAGCATAGAACTGCCACCTCTTAACAGATGATACCGAATGATAATGGCGGACAATTTCTCGCAAATTACGTCGCATTGTATGTTACTAAAAAAATATCACGATAATAATTTTTCTTTCATCATGTTATCAGCTAAATACTTTTACACAATTTTTTCCCTGATAGTGTCTTTCAGCATTTGCCACTTGATAAAAGAGAAATAAGCATCTCGAAAAGAATTTCGTTATACGCTGTTAATTAAAACAGTTGCCGAGGTATAGCACAACTTTTCGTAATTCAAGGTATCTAAAATTAGACCCAAGGAGCGGAAATGTTCGTTTGTGATTTAGACAGGGCTGAATGGTGTCTTCTCATTTGTCCTGTAATTTTAAAAACCAAAAAGACACTTACCTATTTGGAATAGGAGTGGTCTAAGAGTAAGTGCAAGTATTGTCAACGTCAAACACATTAATTAATGTTACATCTGGTGGTATTTTAATTTTTCGGGCCATAGTTTCACACAGTTTGGAACAGTGAAAAATATAAAGCAAATACTATATAACTCCTTAAAGTTTTACATTAAAATATAGGATGAAATGGGTAAAATGAAACAAAAAGGGAATTTGTGATTATCACACAAATTTGTAACAAGTAGGAGGTTTAGAAAACCAACAGGGACAAAAATCGTGTCAAGTTTGTTATCTGGTATCATAAGAAAATAAAATTATTAAGATAATTTTAAAATACATGTACAGTAACTTGAAATCTGCAATATTTTCACGATAATATCCGCAATTATATTACCGGGCAAGTGGTGGCAGTTCCTGGCCACCATATCAACCCTTAACCTGCTGAATAAGTGAAATAGAACTTTGAAGCCGACACTAAAAATCCAAATTTTGCTATTTCAAAGTTTTTTGGGGTTTTTTTTTTGGGGGGGGGGGGGTATCTCCTTATCGGACAGTATGGATCCAAGATCAGACTACACGTTATGTGCAGTTTGATCTTGATCTACACTGTCCACAAAAGGTCGTTGATTCGCGCCTAGCAGCCTGAGGGTTAACCACAATCATTATGACCTCTACGCAGATGATTGTGTCTTCCTCTTGCATCAGATCGCTTTCGATAACGTAGAGTCATGTCAAAAATTGTCCATATAAGAGCAATTTCTCTTTTGGTAAAAATCCAATTTACACGATTTTTTTTTTACCTTCAAAAATCCATCCTGTGATAAAAGACCCTGCAGAAGAAGGTTTTGGAAATCATTGTGGCAAAAGGAGAAAATAATGATAACCAGCTTTATCTCCTCTTCCCACAATGTTTATCTATCTTATCGAAAGTGCGAATTTCAGAAAGGGAGGCCCTGTTAATTTGTCGTCAGCAAATGTTTTCAAAATGCACCAGTCTAAAATTCTACTGCCTATTACAGTAAAAACCTCATTAACACTTGACCAAACGACAAAATTTTTGACATGTCCAAAGTGAAAGTATTTGCAGACGACAAACTAAATGTGACTCAAAAACTAAAATATCTTTTTGGTAAGGTAGAAAAACATTGTGGGAAAAGGAGAAAATGCTGGTAACCAGCATTTTCTCCTTTTCCCACAAAGTTTTCAAAGGTCTGCACCTCTAGAGTCGTTAAATTCGAGATTGTTATATAAAGGGTTACTTGCATGTTGGTAACCCCTATATCATATTGGTACAATATCTTCTGCTGCAAAATGATTTTTGGAGATGAAGAGGAGTGACAAAACGACAAAACTCTGTACCAGCCGACAGCCCAGACTAGTCAAAAAAGAAAGCACCTGCAGACGATGAATTAACCTTTATCGTGCTAAATAAGTTAAGCAAAACGTTCAAGCCGATTATATAAACCAGAAACATGCTATTTTAAACTTATTGTTTTGTAAAAAATTATCTACTTATCGGACAGATTCAAGGTCAGACTGCACGTTCTGTGCAGTCTGATCTTGATCTACACTGTCCACATAGGGTCAATGGGTCGCGCTTGGCAACTTAAAGGTTAAATGCGGATTGGTATTGAAAAGGGTAGAAAATATTTTGGCAGAGGGAGAAAATGCATGTTATCAGTACTTTCTTCTTTTTATACAATGTCTTCAAAAGCCCTTTTAAGGATCGTTACAACAAGAGATTGCTTGATAAAAGGGTTGAAAAGAGTTATTTTCGTATAACCCGTCCGTACGGACTTTACTTAACCCTTTACTAAACAATGTTGTGTCTCAACGATCCTTAAGAATAAAGCTTTTGTAAGTTTGTGACAAAAGGGGAAAAAATTGCTGGTAACAGAAATGTTCTCCTCGTAATGTATCCTACTATGAAATAGAAGAGCCAGCACTTACCTGATGTCCAAATTGGTTACACGGGAACCCCAGGATAACAAGCTTGCTTCCAAATTTGTCTACAAGATCGTTCATCTGGGTGTAATCCCGTGTGGTCGTTCCTCAAAGGGAGGCTACATTTTCCACTAAAACAACTTTCCCTTTAAACGCGTTGAAATTCACCATTTCTCCTCTCAAGTTTTTACAGGAAAATTCAAAGAAATTCTTATACTTTATAGGTCCCTTAAACGCCATATTGACCACGTGTTACCGATCATATACTATGAACCTGATGAAGTGCACAATAACCTTCGTATCTCGACTGCGAGTTATACAACTTCAAGTGATACTGAGGGGCGTTCAATAAAGTGTGGGGCAACTATAAATTGCTAAACACAAGAAGAAGTTAGGAACAGAGAAGAAATTTCCATTTTAAGACTGCTACAATACTGCACAAAAGATGAGCAGTGTAAGGTACAAGATCTAACTGTATATTCTATAAAATCTGTGGCCATATTCACGATCTACTTTCACCCTTAGACTGCTAAGCGCGACTCACTGACCTTTTGCGGACAGCGTAGATCAAGATCAGACTGCACAGAACGTGCAGTCTGATCATGGATCTACACTGTCCAATAACGAGATATCTCTTGTCAAAAAAATACCTTTGAAATAGCAACATTTTGATTTTTACCATCGGCTTGAAAGTTTTTTTTTTTTTAACTTAGCAGGATAAGAGTTTAAAAAAAGGAAATGTTATGCTAGAAATAGACACAGGAAATTAAATAGATCGTAACTTCGAGAGAGATGAAATACTTTATGGACTGCGGACTCATTTTTGTGTACCCAATCCGATAGTTATATGACACCAAGTAAAACTACTAGTTATTGTTTTTTTAACTCTTTGCCAAACGACAAAATTTTGGACTGGACCAAATTGAAAGCATTTGCAGACGACAAATTAAGTGCAGCTTAAATGGTGATTTATGTATTACATAGGGAAGAAAACATCATAGGAAAAGGAGAAAATGCTGTTTACCAGCATTTTCTCCTTTTCTCACAATGTTTTCAAAAGCCTTTTCTTTCAGGGTCGTTAATGACCGAGATGAATGGCTCTCTGAATCTCCCTCACTTGAATTTCTTCAACGCTTTACCCTTAAGCTTCTAAAATAGATGAAACGAAAATTTCCTCTCAGTAATAAAAATAACCCAAAGTTGATTTCACCGGGGAAAAAATATCGTATATCGGACAATGTTGATCCAAGATCAGTCTGCATGTTTTTGTGCAGTCTGATCTTGATCAACACTGTCTGTAGAAGAGCCCCGAGTCTCGCTTAGCAGTTTAAGGGTTAAATTACGAGAAGTCCTATCACTGGCAAAAATTCCATTTCGGCTTCATCAATGCAAGCTCTCTAAAAACCAGTTCTTTTGTGAAAAATGTAAACATGTTCTGTGCAGATTCTTGACCTACCATTAAACTCGGGAAAATCACGCCCGGATATAATTAAAATATAGCAAAAAATGGCGTAAAACAGCATTCAGACAAACCCCTATAAATTCATTCATCAAAATCACAGTTTCTGCATTTTTAACACGTAAACTTTCAAGTCGATAGAAAAAAAAATTTTTACTATTTCAAATGTGTCTGTGTGTGTGTGTGTGTTTTTTTAGGGGGGGGGGGGGTATCTCCTTATCGGACAGTGTAGATTCATGATCAGACTGCACATTCTGTGCAGTCTGATCTTGATCTACTCTGTCCGCAAAAGGTCCTAGAGTCGCGCTCAGCAGCCTAAGGACTAAAATGTTTCCCAAAGGCTATTTTAAAAAAAGGGTAACTAACTTGTAAGTGAATACCATTGCGGCCTCTGAAATAACATAGCCCGTTGTACCTTCCGTAACCGTCCCGTCCGATGTTGATAACAAGATCGATAACAGACTGTCAGTTTAAATCGAGAAAAATGTGGTAATTGAATCATGCTCTATGAAAAGGGTCTTAATTCATTTGCAACAAGTATCGATTCAGGTCAGCCTGTGCAGACCGTGCAGGCTGACCTGGGCCGAATTTTTTTGTTGTCGTTTTAAATTTTCTGCATGTCAAAAGGACCAGTCTACCTCATGATCGATTGTTGACAAAAATGGATCTTAGGGGATCCATAATTATGTGATGTCTTGCCAGGTATTATGCATCACGGAGATGCATTAAGCCCCCTTTTCACAGAGCAGGGCTCAATTATTGCTTTTTTTTCACTCACGTGTATTTGATATGGAAAACTTGTTTGCCTCAACAGGTAATGATATGCGGAAGAAACTCGTGCCTAAAGGCACTCTGTACGTTATCTTTTATCGGAAAATATTTCACGGTTATTAATTTAATTTAGCGAAACAACTCCTCTGATATATTATCATATTGTTTGGGGGAAATGTTAACTCTACAATAGGTTAGGTGAAATTAAAGTAACAACAGCTGCTAAAAGTAAACAAAGGGGCTGTTAAAATGCATTTGAATTCAAATAATATCATTTAAAAGTATGGAATTATTGCGAAGACGACAATCTGTTATTGTACGATCGGTCCAAGAATTCGTCGCTGACAAAGAAATTAATTTCCAAAGTAGGTTAAAAGTTGCCAGGTCACTCAATTTTTTGTTCTCTTTTTGCCTGATTTTAAAATTCATTTTTCTGCCAGTGACAACACAATAACAGATTGTCATTTTGACAATATTTTCCATAATTTTGAATGGTATGATTTAGATTTAAATGCCTTTTAACACCTGAATTGTTATTTTGGCCACTATTGGGCCTTTAAGTTCACAAATTTAGGCAAATAATTAATTATGTGTTAACTCTTTACCACACAGTCCCGAATTTTAACGACCCTGTGAAAGAAGCCTTTAGAAAACATTGTGAGAAAAGGAGAAAATGCTGGTAACCAGCATTTTATCCTTTTCCCACAATGTTTGCTACCCTTTCCAAAACAAATTTCAAATTTCCAGTCACAGTTATTTTGTCGTCTGCAAATGCTTTCAATCTGGACCAGTCTAAAATTTTGTCGTTTGGTAAAGAGTCAACTCTTAGGCTGCCGACTGCGTCTCTATGTGTCTGATCTTTGATTTACACTAGACGGCATGGTGAGAGTTTTATGCGGCGAATTCAAATTTGAAATTCCAACGTTTGTGTTTGTACTATTGGCTTGTCTATTTTCAGTCGATTAGTTCTTACAGGTAATCGTTATCCTGCTAAACAAGTGAAAAGAAATTTTCAAGCCGATAGTAAAAACCGAGATTTTTCTATTTCATAGGTATGGGGGGGATATATCTCTTTATCGGACAGTGTAGATCCAAGATCAGACTGCACGTTGCAGTCTGAACTTGATCTACACTGTCCGCAAAAGGTCCATGGGTCACGCTTAGCAGCTTAAGGGTTAACAGTAATCACATGATTGCTTCCTGGAAACAATGGATTGCTCTTAAGCTTGAGCATACCCATCAAGGGGTTCGAACCCGGAACATTTGAAGTGAGAGGCCGACGATCTAACCCTTATACCACCACACCCAACCGTTCATTTTAATCATTTAGCATGCCAATACTTTAACTCTTTCAGTCTTAAAATATAATCCAGTGAAACCTTAGATCTCAAACTTAAAGGATTGACCAAACCAGCGGACGGTATAGATCCAAGATCAGAGTGCAGTCTGATCTTGATCTATGCCTTTGGCACTGAAAGGATAAACCTTTCCCTCATGAATATACAAGCACCTTTTCATATCTGCACTGTAGGTATTACTGAGCTATAACCCAAGTAATTCACAATCGTGTCTCTTGGTCTTATCATAGTTTGAATCTCTTTTGGTTACGTGCCTTTATGACGGGTTTTTCGTGATTCATTTGCAGTGAATAGTGAAGAGAGAGAGAGAGAGACAGAAGGAATAGAACTTTAATAAACCCTGACCCTAAACCCAGACCCTAAGGATCAATACTGCATTGTTCACTTTACGCCTTGAAATTCTCTTCTGTAAATGATTGATTGATTGTATAATGTTTAACGCTGTTTTCAACATTATTTCAGTTATATCGCGGCGGCCAGTGCACCTATCCATGCTTTACTGGAGTTTCTTTTACCAGTACTCCGCACAATATTCTTTCCAAGCCACTGGCTGCTTTCCCACATAACCATCGTCGAAACAATTGTCAGCGGTGAGAGAGGAATGAATCCTGTCGCAATGACTATCATCAATCCTCGGAAAGAAATTGGCCAAGCCGGGGATCGAACCGGCGACCTCCTGTTCTCAAGTCCTGTAAGCTACCGACTGAGCTACGGGGGTTTGGCTCTTCTGTAAAAGTATGCGCATAATTGCGGTAAGACACGGACATTGCATTAATGACTAGTTCAGGTGGCTACGGCGTATAGAAAAGTTCGTTTTTGTTGCAACTTGATCTGTACCTAACTAGTTGAGTGATCTCCCACTTGTCCTCAACCGTTTTTTCGACTCATTTTATCTTCTGTAAACTCACTTCCTGCACCAAACTTTAGTTTTATCTTAATCATGCAGCAGACCGTTTTGAAAACACTGTGACTGAAGAAGAAATTGCTCATAACGGGCAATTTCTCCTTCTGACACAATGCTTTCTCAGGTATTATTCATTTATTAAAATTTATGTCAACGATATCTAGTTTTACCCTTTACCACACGATCCCGAGTTTTAACGACCCTAAGAAAGAGAGCCTTTTGAAAACATTGTGAGAAAAGGAGAAACCAGCATTTTCTCCTTTTTCCACAATGTTTTCTACCCTTCCACAAAAATATCAAACAAGCAATTAAAATGTATAATTAGCTGTCAGCAAATGTTTTTTGCCATTTGAACGAGCCTAAAATCTTGTCGTGTGGGAAAGGGTTAAAGGAATGAGTTTTCAAATTTGCCTGCTAAAAGTTGTCTCAGATAAGCGGAGTAAACTGTTCAATTGATTTTCATACTGATAACTGCGGGGCTTACAGAGTGCAGTTTTTTTCTATCACCCTTTCAGCGAGTACAAATTAACTTTGTTATATTTTTCACAGAGACACCAGTACTTTTGAAACAACCCTCTGTAGTACAAGATTCCTAATAACAGGTTGACCCTTAAAGTGCCTGTCACGACTATAGTTGCCTTTGCGGCCAATGTAGATAAAGATCAGGCTGCACAAAACGTGCAGCCTGATTTTTGATCTGCACTGTCCGCTTTGCTGAAACACCATAGAATATTTAAGCAACCATGAAATTGCGATTTTTAGGAACGTATTTCTAGGGTGAAAATGTTTGAGAGGTTTATTCGCCGCTCTGAGGGTTAATCTCTAACAGTTCTATATACTTAACCCTTTCCGCACCAAGCTCAACCTCAACGGATGCTCTTTGGACTGAGTAGGTCATGATCAAACTGAACAATGCAAACGGCAGCTCAACAGGTCTTTGCGGTAAGTGTAGATGAAGATCATACTGCATCCTTCCGCGCAGTCTGATCTTGACTTACCCTGTCCGATATTTTGTCAGATATTCTAAGACAATAGTATGAAACTGCAATGGAGGGTTTCTTGGTCTATTCAAGATATAAAAAATATCCGTTTCACTTATTTAGAGCACTAATGACTGTCAAATAGGATTATCAACAGTTAATACCCTCAGTAAACCCTTAACCCTTTACCAGACGACAAAATTTTAGCCTTGTCCAAACTGAAAACATTTGCAGACGACGATTTCAGTGTGGCTCAAATGGTGCAATTTTTCTTTGATAGGGTAGAAAACATTGTGGGAAAAGGAGAAAATGCTGGTTACCAGCATTTTCTCCTTTTCCCGCGATGTTTTTAAAAGGCTTCTTTCCCAGGGGCGTGAAAAGGCGGCATTGTGCGGTAAAGGGTTAAAACGTTAAATAAATGAAACGAAAATTTCCACTCAATAATAAAAACCCAAATATTGCGATTTCAAACCTGATTTCACGGGAAAGAAAATACCATATCGGACAGTGTAGATCAAGATTCGACTGCACATTCTATGCAGTCGGATTTTGATCTACATCGTCCGCAAAAGCGCCCGGGTAGCGCTAAGCAGCCCAAGGGTTTACGCTTTCTCGAGCAGTCCCTTGTTTCAACGACCCTAGGGTAGAAGCATTTTAAAAACATTGTGGATAAAGGAGAAAATGCTGATAACCAGCGTGTTCTCCTTTTTCCTCCCACAATGTTTTCTACCCTCTCAAAGACAAATCAGATCATTTGAGACACATTAAATTTGTATGACTGCAAATGTTTCCAATTTCAACGAGTCTAACATTTTGTCGTTACATAAAGAGTAAACATGTAAATTTCGAACCTTCATGTGTATTTCTGACCTTTATGGCACATTTAATCCTTTAAACGACAAGAATCGTGAATATGTGAAGCATACAATGTATATCTCAGTCACACCCCACCCCCTTAAAAAATCAACTTCCCAAAAAGGCCTTTTTTTTTTTATCTCAATACTGAACCATTATACTGCCAAATGAGTGAAAACAAACTTTCAAGTCGATTGTAAAGACCCAAATGTTGCTATTTCGAATTTTTCTCTTTTTTTTTTTGGGGGGGGGGGGGGGAAAGGGGAGGGAGGTTATATCTCCCGATCGGACAGTGTAGATCCAAGATCAGACTTCACGTTCTTGATCTACACTGTTTGCAAAAAGGTCCTTGAGTCGCACTGAGCATCCTAAGGGTTAATACCTCAACCAGACGAGTGATCTTTTGTGTGTGGGAAGAGGGGAAGTGGGGGGTGGGGGTCTTGCAGAAAAAAAAAAATGACAAACGGAGAAAAGACTCGAAACGAGCAGTTATTTCTCCGAATATTTAGCCTCAGTCGGTAACACACAGGGCTTGAAACTAGAACGGAAGGGATGGCTCACTGGTTCGATGCCTGTGCCCAACCAATTTCTTTCCGGGGATTGATAATAGTCGGTGCCGAGAAGATTCATTCCTGTCTCACTGCTGAAATGTGATCAACGATGTTAATATCGGAAAGCAGCCAGTGGCTTGGGAAGAATATTGTGCGAAGTGCCATTTAAAAAAGAAAAAAGAAAAGCATGGATAGGTACACTGGCCGCTGCGACGTAACAGTTCATGTCGGACAGGGCGTTAAACGCCATACAACCAAGCCAATCCGTCATATTCATTGAAACTGACCATTCATTGAAACATGACTGTAAATACTTCGTCCTAATTCGTTCCAGGAGCTAAGGAATAAATAAAATTCACTTTGGCGTATAGAATCAAATCTTATCACATGCATGTACCTGTAAGTACCCTTATTTTCGGTGTAATACAGCCATTGCGAATTTTCTTATCTTAACTCTTTAGCAAACGACGAAATTTTAGACAAGTCCAAATTGAAAGCTTTTGCAGACGACAAAATAAATGCGATTGAAAAATTGAGATTCGTTTTTGGAACGGTAGAAAACATTGTGGGGAAAGGGGAAAATGCTGGTTACCAGCATTTTCTCTTTTTCCCACAATATTTTCAAAAGGTTTCTTTCTCAGGGTCGTTAAAAGTAGGGATTGTGTGGTAAAGAGTTAACAGGCTTGAGATCAGCAAATAGTGCCGTGTTTGGTCAATACTCTCTAAATATTCTCCTTATTTCTAAAACATTCGGCTGACCAAGACTTCTCTGTGAAATTAGTTGTCAAAATTGATGACTGTGATAAAGCTAGAAATTTTATCATCTTTAGATTCAAAACAAAACCTTTTCATGCAAGTTTCTTCGGAACTACTTTTCGTTGTGACTGTATTCACATGTCAAAGAAGCGAATAGGCTTCATGTAAATTTCAATACGTGTTCATTTACATGTAGTCCTACGTTTTACCACATTATGAACTACATTTCCTGAGATAAGATTATATGAAAAAACGAATGTTACATTATAATTACCTTTGATTACAATTTTACTGAAATCATCGAACAAAAATAGCTATAAAGCTCGTTTAATTCATTTCAAATGCCCACTCATGTAGGATCCTTGACGTATGAAGGGATAAAAACTGATAACGACTGATAATTACCATAGATTTTCTAGAACTACTTGTATAAACATAACTCCCGAAAGATTTCTGATATCAATCAGCTAGCGGAGTCATAATCGAACTTACTCCTATTTCGTCATTAACCCTTTCCCAAACGACAAATTTTGGAATGGTCCAAATTCAAAGAGTTTGCAGACGACAATTTTAAATTTGATGAAAATGGCAGAAAGGTCTCATAAAGGGTAGAAAACACTGTGGGAAAAGGAGAAATTGCTCGTTACGAGCAATTTCTCCTTTTCCCACAGTGTTTTCAAAAGACTTGTACTGCAAACACGTGAAAACCAGGGCTTGTTTGGGAAAGGGTTAACCTTTACCAAACAATCCAGAGTTTTAACACTTAACCTGCTGAATAAAAGAAAAGAAACCTTTAAGCCGATAGTATAAGCCCAAGATTTTCCTGTTTCAAAGATATTTATGGAGGAAAGATATCTCCTTATCGGACAGTGTAGATCTAAGATCAGACTGCACGTTTTGTGCAGTCTGATCTTGATCTACGCTGTCCGCAAAAGGTCAGTGAGTCGCGATAAGCAGCCTAAGGGTTAACACTTAACCTGCTAAACAACAGAGCTGAATTTTTCAAGCCGATAGTAAGAGCCAAAAATTTGCTATTTCAAAGGTAATTTTTAAGGTAAAAAAAATCTCCTTATCGGATAGTGTAGATCCAAGATCAGACTGCACGTTCTGTGCAGTCTGATTTTGATCTACACTGTTCGCAGAAGGTCATTCAATCCCGTATAGCAGTCTAAGGGTTAACTGTCCAAAGAATTTGTTTTGTTTGTTCTATAACGCCGTTTTCAACATATATCGCGGAGGCCAGTGCACCCCTCCATACTTTCCTGAAGTTTCTTTCACCAGTACTTCGCACGATAGTATTCCCAAGCCACTGGCTGTTTTCCCACGTGGAAAACCAATCGTCAGAACCAGGAGTGATCAGCAGTGAGAAAGGAATGAAACTATTCGAAGGAATAATGTTTCAGAAGAAACGGTGGGAAAAGGAGAAAATCGTGGTAAAAATATTTTCTCCCTTTACCACAATGTTTTCTGCCGGTTCAAAGACAAATCCCATCCCTTGTGCCACTTATAATTTGCCCTCTGCAAATGCTTTAAATTTTGACACGTCTAAAATTTTATCAGCTAGTAAAAAACCTGGGATAATTTTCAGGCAAATTCCTAGCAAGTACGATTGACACGATAACAGCATAATAATGGCCTGCAAACATGCCAAATGAGACCTCCGGACATTTGCGTAAAGTGTCGTCCCAGATTAGCCTGTGCAGTCTGCGCAATCCGCGCAGACTAATCCGAGACGGCACTTTACGACTACATAAGATTTTTGCATACAGAAGACTTTCATGAAACAGAAAATCGCACAAGAACGGAAAGTGTCGTATCGGATTATTCACAGGCTTCACAGGCTGATCTGGGACGACACAGTTTTACGCATATGTTCGAAGTCCCCTTTTCGTGTGTTGCACGCCATAAAATTATGGTAAGCAGACAGAAATGATTTTCAAAGTAACTTTAAGAAGCTGAATCAGTCGAATGGTCTTTTTCCAGCTCGGTACCCGAACGAAGGCAGAGGAGTAATTTCGTATTCATCTGACTGTCTGTCTGTCTGTCTGTCTGTCTGTCTCGCATTCTCTCTCTCATTGTCTATCTCTCTCTGTTCTCTCTCTCTCTATATATATATCTGTCTGTCTGTCTGTCCAATGTATACTTCTTGTAAAACATTTTTACATTTCTGCCGAAAAAAGAACCCCACTGAGTATGGTGGCATATTTCTGCCACGAGGTACGAGATAGCTATCATGATAGTTTTAGAGAACTATCGCGATAAAACAAACTTTCCTGGAAATATTATATAGATAACAAAAAGTTTCACGGTAAAAATATCGCGATATTTCTAACTGTTATCACGTTTTTTTTTTTTTACGCTCGTGCCCACAACTGACATTCACGGTATCTATAATTATACACGGTTTCGGATCATCTTTGTCTCCTGTACAGTCAAAAACTTCCGAGTTCATCCAAATGGTAATTTTTCTATTTATAGATATCGAGAAACGGGTACAGCTATCGCGATAATTTTACCTCGATGTCAGCTTCGTGGACGAATGAGAAATAATCAACATAAAATTTCTAGATAACAAAGTTTATCGTGATATTTTTTTCAGAAAACTTTTTAATTTTCTAAATAAAATTGTCAGGAAACTTCGAATTATCGTGAAAGTTTTCTAAAATTATTTCGATAGCTATCTCGTATCTCGCGGCAGAAATATGCCACCATACTAGCGAGTTAGCATTTTTACGTCGAATAAAACAGCCTCAAGCCCCGCTGAACGCATGTCTCATTATATTAACCCATTACCGCAAAAAATACCGACTATCTACACGCACATAGCTGTAATTCACATCTTCTGAAAACAATGTAGGTAAAATGGGGGCAAATGCTTGTAACAAGCCACTGCCCCTTTTTCCACAATATTCTCTTTGTTTCCGAAACCGTGATTTCCCTTTACATCGGTTGATTTATTATGTCATTTTGCTCTAGTTTTGGGATCGTTCTTTAAAAAATCGTTTTTACTAGAAAGGGTTACGTATTCTTCTTCATGTCAGTCAATTCACCATGCGAAATCATACGCTTTAATCATCTCCTAAGTGCAAAACCGTGTTTAACCCTTCCCCACACAACCCCGTGTGTTAGTGACTCTGAGAGAAAGGCCCGCTGAAAACATAGTGGGGGAAAAGGAGAAAATGCTGGTAACCAGCATTTTCTCCTTTTCCCCAATGTTTTCTAACCTATCAAAGACAGAAATCATCATTTCAGCTAGATTTAATTTGTCGTCTGCAAATGCTTTGAATTTGGTAGATGGTCAAAAATTTTGTCGTTTGGTAAAGGGTTAACTCTTTCCCGATGAGAAAATTTTAGACCTGTCCAAATTGAAAGCATTTCCAGCTGACAAATGTTAAATGTGTCTTAAAGAATGGAATTTTTGTAAGAAACAGTAGAAAACATTGTGGGGAAAAAGGAGAAAATACTTTTACCAGCATTTTCTCCTTTTCCCACAATGTTTTCAATTTCCTCCTTTTTTTCGGTACCGTTAAAACTCGGGATTGTTTGGTAAAGGATAAAATGAGCAAAGACGGTAATAAATGGCAATACACGTAGTTACCTCGTTACGGTTCTTTAGGCTATGGCAAAGCAAGAATCAAAGTACTGAAAGTATAGTGAGCAAACTGTTGTGCTTTTTTTTTTTCACTCCCAAGGTGCCGAACCCGGTAGCTCTGTCGTTAACGTACAGGGCTTGAAGCCGGGGCCGCTGGTTCGAATTCCTAGCTCGGCAAATTTCTTTTCGAGGACTGATGATGGTCATTGTGACCGGATTCATTCCTCTCCCACCCTTGATCATTGTTTCGACGGTGGTTACGTGAGAAAGGCGCCAGTCGCCAGCGTTTCGTGAGCAGCAATAGTAACAGAAATTCGAAGAAAGCTTTGATATGAGCATTTATCACCATGGCATGACAGAAATAATGTTGAAAAGGCGTTTAACGTATAAAAATCGAGTCCATTTATATAACAAAAGCCATCATGTAGACGTTCCACAGGCGCGTAGCCAGGTGAAGGCCCAGTCTTCAACATTAACCATCAAAGCATCAAATACTAGTAACCGAAATGCGCTTTCTCAATCAGCAAAAGAGACCAAACCACCCCAGAAAATGAAACTCAATAGTCTCAATGTAGATCAAAGTGCAGTCTGATCCTGATCTACATTGTCTGCAAAATACAGTCTGATCTTGATTTACATTGCCTAAAAAAGTGATAAACTTGCGTTTGACTCTTCAAAGGCCCTATAGCTGCCAAAAGTAAGTAATACAAGCGTTAAAATGCATTTAAACTCAAATATCAATTAAAAGTATGTAAATAATTGTGAAGATGACAATCCGTCATTGTACCATAAGTTCATGTGTTAGTCGCTGGCAGAAAAATGGAATCTAACACTAGGGTAAATGTTGCCAGGTCGCTCTTTCGTTTAATTTTTACCTGATTTTAAAATCAATTTTAATGCCGCCGACTATTGCTTGGACCACCCGTATAATAACAGATTGCCATCTTCACAGAAATTTCCTTTCTTTTAAATGGCATGATTTAAATCACCCTCGTTAACCCAGGTGTGAAGTATTACCATTCATCACCCCCGGGACATTCTATTGCGAAACCGTCGTTGCAATGAATATTCATAAGACTGCGAATTACACCCAATAGCCAATCGAATTGTCGATAAAATAACGATACTCTCTTGTACTGGAGGCATTCGGCATACCTCGGGTGATCCGGTGATCAAATCCCTCGGCTGTATCACGTAGCTTGATATGCACCTACACGGTACATTTCGCACGTTTCCGGAAGCACACCGTTTCACCGTTATTGAAATTGTAAGGCTCCTCTTAAAAACGTAAACATGAATCAATTTTTTATCATTATCTTTCTAAGAATATTTCAGTCGTCAAACACTTTGTACATTCAATTTTTTAGCGTGGTTTATCAATTCCGATGGGAGCTTTCATCGACAGATCGATAGATGTGAATAACTCCATCGTGGTTGTTCATGTCGTTGCTAAGCGATCTACATGGGTGCCGCCATGTTTAAGATCATGTGATTGGGAGTTCAAAATGGAAGCTGCCTTTATACAGACGAGGTTAGATGTAGGTACGGAATCGGCCGAGTTGTGACGAGTGGTACTGGAGGATAATCACATTTCTTCCGTTACTATGAATAAACCGTGTAAAACCCACATCATCATCAACGAATATTGCGGCCGCCGGTGGGCCTTACTGAATCCAGTTTGCGGAATACATCGGGACTGGGTCAACGAGGATGGATTTAAATGTAAATGCATTTTACCACCCCATTGCTTACTTTTGGCAACTATGGGTGCTAACATCTATTTCGATGAAGGAAAACGACGAAAGAAAGAAAAGAGAAAAGAAAATTTTGAATAAATTGGCCTTGATCTTTACTACATTACTGGCCAGGCATCATAATTATCTGGGAGTGTAATCCCTGTTCAGTTGTAAAGAGAGTTCACAAACTTTTCAACATTTCACAGATTAATACCTCGTATTTGCAGTCTAACCATTGTCTACAATGCTCTCAAAAGCGATCACATGTTGCGATAAGCAAGAAAAGTGTTGAAAAGGCGAACATTTGCAATTAAACGTGTACTAGCAGAGATCCATAAAAGCATTTCAGTATAACCAAGATGATAAGAATAGACATAAAACTTTTTTTCGATCGATCGTTCATTTATTTCAATCAATAGTGCTTATAATAAATCAAATTAATTTATAATAATTATGGAATTTCGTACTGGCGTTCACGGCTCAGTTGTTAACCCTTAAGCTGCTATAATCGCGACCCGCTGACCTTTTGCGGACAGTGTAGATCAAGATCAGACTGCACAGAACGTGCAGTCTGATCTTTGATCTACACTGTCCGATGCGGTATTTTCTTTCTGGTGAAATCAACTTTGAAACCGCAATGTTTGGGCTTTTAGTATTGAGTAGAATTTTGTGTTTCGTTTATTCAGCAGCTTAAGTGTTAATCGTTGCAGTATTTTGTACGTCTGCAAGTTGGCATTCTAGTAACTTCCTCCTATCGGAAGAAAACACTCAATTAACCCTTATCCTGCTAAATAAGTTAAATGAAACTTGTAAGTATAAACCCAAATGTTGCTATTTCACAGTTATTTAGAAAAATATCTCCTTATCGGACTGTGTAGCTCCAAGATCAGACTGCACGTTCTGTGCAGACTGATCTTGATCTACACTGGCCGCAAAAAGGTCATTGAGTCGCGCTTACCAGCCTAAGGGTTAATATAAGCTGCGCTGCGCGAAGAAGGGGTTTAGTGCGTCTCTGCAATGCATTAAACATAGCAACCCGCTGCATTATATAGATCCATTCTATCTAAAGACCGACCTTGTCGTGAGGTAGATCGTGGGTCCTTTCATAATCAGAAAATTTACCAATGAGCAAAAGGTTTCGACTCAGGTCAGCTTGCGACATGAATAGATATGAGCCCCGCTCTGTGAAAAAGGGGGGCTTAATGCATCTGCGAAAAGTACCGACGTAGGTCAGCCAGGCTGACCTGGGTCGAAACTTTTCGCTACTGGTCAATTTTCTGTATGTCAAAGGATCAGTGTACCTCACGAACCAGTCGGTTCTTATACAAAATGGATTTCATTGATCCATAATAAGGGGATGACTTGCTTGGTATTATGGATTACGCAATTGCATTAAGCCCCCCCCCCCTTTTTTTTTGCAGGACCACGGCTCATATTGATTGGTTGAATTGTATTTAGGCAGCTTTCAGCATCACGATTGCAGTCATATCATGGCGAGAACTCACATATTCACGCATTTCCTGGGTTTCACCAGTGCTGGGCCAGAGCTCTGAACTCATTTGCCCGAGGACACTCCCATGAAAAACTCAGTGAGCCTCGAATCCCGGGCCTCCAAGTCAAGAGTCCTACACTTTACTGCTATTCCAAACAGGACCCCTCATAAAAAGATACCTTTTGCAGATTTACTAAACCAGTCTCACAGAGCATGACCA
This sequence comes from Tridacna gigas, assembly GCA_945859785.2. Taxonomy (NCBI): domain Eukaryota; kingdom Metazoa; phylum Mollusca; class Bivalvia; order Cardiida; family Cardiidae; genus Tridacna; species Tridacna gigas. The sequence goes on from OX244029.2 coordinate 40,195,066, forward strand.
ATGCGTGTTTATCTGTGTACACGATTCTTTTCGACCTTCTACTTCTTGGTATACTTACAGCGCGTGCTTGTTATTAAATAATTAGGCCTGACGGCTGCAAACAGGGATAGAGAGGAGTCGAATACAAATGAGCCGTGCTCTGGGAAAAGGGGGATTAATGCATCTGCAAAAAGTATCGACCCATGTCAGCCTGCGCAGTCCGCGCAGGCTGACATGGGTCGATACTTTTTGCCATTGGTCAATTTTCTGCATGGCTAAGGACCAGTCTACCTCCAGATCCAATCGATTGTTAGACGAACGGGATTTTATGGATCTATCAGTTATGTGATGACTTGCTTGGTATGATGCATCACACAGATGCATTAAGCCCCGTTTTGCCAGAGAGTTGCTCATATACATGCATCATGGCTTTTCTTTGAAGAGATTTTCTTGGTTCTTTTACATGCTCGATGCAACCGAAAACTAGAAACATTGCAACGCCACCTCTGGGTTTCTACCTACACATCTTGTTGGAGGGGAGGGGGCGGGCAAAGCACTGCGTGTCTCTGAAAAGCATCCTCCGAGACCAGGAATCGGACTGCAGTCCTTCAGATTGTGAGAAAAGTGTATTAAACACTCGGCCATCTTTCCACTCATACAAATTCCTCTCTTACCGCTGACCATTGTTCCGACGAGGGGTTATGTGGGAAAGCAGCCAGTGGCTTTGAAAGAATATTGTGCGTAGTACTGGTAAAAGAAACTCCAGGAAAGCATGGATAGGTGCACTGGCAGCCGGGATATAACTGAAATAATGTTGAAAATGGCGTAAAAAACCATACAATCAATCAATCAACCAGAGATATAACCCTTTACCGTAAAGTCCCGAATTTCTATTACCGAGAGAGAAGGCTTTAGGGGAAAATGCTGGTGACCATTTCTACCGTTTCAAAAAGAAATTCCATTATTTTAGCTACATTCTGTTTTATTTTGCAAATGCTTACAATATCGTCTAGTCTAAAATTTTGGCGTCTGGCAAAGGATTAACCCTTAACCTGCTAAATAATTGAAATGAAGCTTTCAAACCACCAGTAAAAAACCCAAATTAAGTTACTAGTATTTCAAAGTTATTTTGGGGATAAATATCTCCTCATCAGACAGTGTACATCAAAGATCAGACAGCACCTTCTGTGCAGTCTAATCTTGAACTACACTGTCCAAAAAAGGTCCTTGAGTCGCGATAAGAAGCTTTAAGGTTAAATGCACCTTGCCTTATTGCTTGATCACATAGCGGATGCATTCCTTCATTGTTTAACCCTTTACCAAAAGACAAAATTTCATATTTGTCCAAATTGAAGGCATTTGCAGACGACAACTTAAACCTGGCTAAAATGATCGGATTTGTCTTTTGAAGTTTAGAAAACATTGTGGGAAAAGGAGAAAATGCTGGTCACCAGCATTTTCTCCTTTTCCTAAAATGTTTTCAAAAAGCCTCTTCCTCAGGGTTGATAAAACTCGGGATTGTGTGGTAAAGGGTTAATGGGTTACTCTTTCAGGGCCATGGACGAAAACGGACAAGATGCAATAGACAGACCTCTATTGTAAAACCAAGAAGACACTAAATTAGTGAGGTTCCACCAGGATATTACGGCGGAGCCCTTAGTTTGAACAAGCAAACAGACGAACGAATGAACCGCGTCTGTAAAAACGTTTTACTGCTTTTCATACATTCTGGTTTGGCTTATTGAACAACTAATCTGCAAGAGAGTAGGGTCGGATTAAGCGCCTATTAAAGGTCGAAGATTAGCCTCTTTGTCCGTCCATCTATCTGTCTGTCTCTGTGTGTCTCTCTCTCTTTCTTTTACGCAGAGGCTTTAAAACAAAAATCCCATTATTAAAGTTACATCTAGTGTTGTCTGCCAATGCTTCGAATTTTGACATTTTGACATGTATAGAATCTTGTTGTCTGGTAAAAGGCTAACCCACGACTCAAAGCTTTCTTTGTCAATGAAATCAGTTCAGTCTTATACATTGGCAAAGGGGAAAATACTATAAGTCATAAGTAAATTAAAATCATCGAAATGACACTCAGTACATGTATAATCAGTTATTGCTAGGTCATGCGGAGCTTCTCCCCCGGTCTAAAGGATGGCTATAGGTACTAATCAGGGTCCGATGTCACGAACCATTCTAAAGAGCATTCTGTCTTATTTTGTAAGAGTTTCTAAATTTGAACGTAACACGGCTTCTGATTGGCTAAACCAAACGGTTTGGCCAATTAGAAGTTGTGTTACGTTCAAATTTAGAATATTCTGGAGAATATGACCAAGAATGTTCTTATGAATGGTTGGTTGATACGGACTCAGATCGTTTTTTTTTTTTTTCTCCTGGTGAAAATTAGAGGCCTTTCGACCTGCCACAATATCACTGTATTTCCTTTTAAAATTGTTTCTTAAATCTAAATAGAAGTGCTTTGGGAACCGCTGCTTGACCTCAAGAATCACGTGACAGATCACGTGACCTAAGTACTGCAGTCAATCATGACCTTTATCCCTTCCCCGGACTTGGCTTTCTCAAAAGCTTCGACAGTCTGCTCCAGTTTGAAGCGATGTGACACCAATGGCGCAACGTTTACTTTACCAGAGGAGATCATGTCAATGGCGGTTCGCCAGCTGAAACAGAAAAAAACGGCATCCTATTAATAGCGATTTGCCAACTGAAATTGAACAAAAAGCATCATCTCAATGGCGTTTTGGTTGTGATATAAAGAAAAAAGCACCACAAAAATGGCAACATATATTTTGTTCCTTGGATTGAGAAACTGTGAATTCAAAAAGAGACAGACAGACAGACAGACAGACAGACAGACAGACGTTATAGGTAATAGAAACCCAATGATCACATGGATAGGCGCAGCACTTGTTGAACAACAAACGAACATGTATATCAATTTGAAAGAAGTTACGTGTTAATGTAGCGCAAACATCCGACAATTTCTATTTCCTTCGCAACCAGGTTGACGATCGGAAAAGTCACGAGACTTGCACCAAGACCAACTATAGCTAGTACTCCGCCCGGTTTTGTGGCCTGTAAGATACAATTATAATTTAAATTAAGGATGATGCTTTACGAGAGAAACAAGAACAAGACTGGGCTGCGTTCTGGGAAAAGGTGTCTAATGCATAGGTCTTCGTAAAGCATTATGCAGAGTAAGTCGTCGCATAACATGGGTCCATTTTGTCTTACAAACAGACCACATCATGAGATACAATGGTCGATTGACATGCAAAGATTTTGCAATAGCAAAACGTTTCGTCCAGTCAGCTGCGCATACATTACACGACCTTTGACGGAACCCGACTCATGTAACAACTATCTTGAACTTAAATACATGAGCCGTGCTCTGGAAAAAATGGGCTTAGTGCATCTCCGTGATGCATGATACCAAGTAAGTCAGCACATAATCATGAATGCATAAAATCTATTTTGTCTAACAACCGATTGAATCTTGATGTATACTAGTCCTTGGACTTGCAGAAAATTGACCGATAGCACAAAAATGCGGCCCAGGTCAGCCTGCGCGGACTAATCAGGCTGACCTTGTGGATACTTTTTGCAGATGCATTAAGCCCCCTTTTCACAGAGCAGGGCTCACATAAGTTAGACTGTTGCATTTATTTCAAATCCCGGCAAGACCACAGTTCTTTCCCAGGGTTAACAGAATTCATCGGGTCAAGATAAGTTTCTCACTCTGAAGAAGAAATCTTGCTAAAATACAGAGGCGGAAAACCCTCGCTAACAAACTTTTTCAACATATTATGAATTGCGACCTACGTTCACACCAAGATGGACCGAGAACTGTGCACCGCTACACTCGATTGTACTATTGGGGGCGTCACCAAGGAGGTCACTGATTTTCTTGGCCACGTCTTCCGACTCCTCATCTTTCTCTATTTGCAAAGTATGAGTAGCCCCAAGTTCTTTGGCAAAAGCAAGTCTTGACTTGTCTACATCTAAAAACAAGACCAGATAATGAAGTCTCAAAACTCAGGTGGTAGGCCTATAGAGATTATCACAAACGTCATCAAAGGGTTGAAACCAACATCCGCAGGATTCAAACCATTTACTTATCTCACTATACCCTTTCTACGACATTTTGAAAACTTTAATCACCTTACCAACTTGAGTAAATAACAATGTTGACGTCATCAACGTCGCTATATAATTGAGTCTTTTCAGAATTAACTAGATATTTTCGCTATTTTTGTTTTAGAAATGAGAGAACCTAAAACAAGAAATATCTTTTAAAAAAGGTACACGACTCTTAAAATAAACACGTCTACATTTTGGACCACAGGGCCCATAGAATAAACATATCTACATATTTGACCAATCACAAATTTCAATTTATTTATCTTTTATCAGTACCAAAAAGTAGGTCGAAAGCCAGCACATTCAGTTACCCCGAAAAATGGTTGTTTTAATGTAAGGTCAATAGTTCGAGATGTATGACATTACAAAAAAATCTTTATATTCATCATGACCTCGCCACTCACAAAAGTATCAACATTCGTGATGACTCAGTGTAATGATACTTCAGTCTGACCTCCAAACAAATGAGCCGTGCCCTGGCAAAAGGGGTATAATGCATTTGCAAAAAGTTTCGACCCATGTCAGCCTGCGTGGACTTGGTCTAGACTTTGTGCTATTTGTAAAGTTTCTGCATGTCCAAGGACCACTCTACCTCAGGATTCAGTCGGTTGTTAGACTAATTATTTTTCATGGATCCATAATTACCGGTATGTACATGTAATGACTTGCTTGGTATAATGCATGACGGAGATGTATTAAATCCCCCTTTCTCAGAGCACGGATCAAATGATTCCCAGCAACATGTCTTTACCTGTTATACAAACAGCAGATGCACCATACGCTTTTGCAGCCAACATGGCGCTTAGACCAATAGGACCCGCTCCGCACACAAGGACCTTATGGCCCAAGGTTACCCGTCCTTGACGACATGCATGCAGCCCAACAGAGAAAGGTTCGATCAGGGCACCTTCTTCAAAGCTCACATTGTCTGGTAGCCTGTAACATAATCAGAGACGGTGGTGTCAGAGACATGGCTTTATGACATAGACATTTAGACATAGAAATTTTTTTTATTCAGTATCTAGGCCACCGGCCCATAATACAGTGAAATAACATACATAATAACTTATAGAGAGTAACTATTAAATTTCTAAGGAAAACTTAACATAAATCTTAAGTATCTTGGAAGGTAGGCATTATTAATGAATCATGCTCTGTGAAACGGGAGCTCATATGCATCTGCAAAAAGTATCGACCATGTCAGTGCGTGCAGGTTGACCTAAGTCCAAATTTTTTGGTACAAAAAGTTACAAAAAATTGTAAATTTTCTACATTTCCAAGGACTTTTCTATCTGATGATGTAGCCGGTTGTTAAACTGATACAGATCCATGATTATTTGATGACGTGCTTGGTATGATGCATCACGGAGACGCATTAAGCCCCTTTTTGTCAGAGCATCGCTCATTTGCTTTCATAAACCAATGAATGCCAAATTTTAGTAATTTCTGTGGTCAGTGAAGTTCAAGACCAGTCTGACTCTGGATGCAGTTTATCTGTTTCTTCTTTAACTAAATTAATTCATTTTACATTTTGACTGAAAATGACCGACTTGCTCGTATGAAAAAAGGACACCTTTAGCTTCGTGCACCTAATGTAGCTGTAGGGCTGTGCTAGGCAGGGGCACGAATACAAAATGTCATCTATAAAAAATGATATGTTCAAATATGACGGTATTACATAAATGTTGACACAGTTACTGGGAGACATGAAGACTGCTCCATGCAAGTAGTACCGCGCCACAGAGCTCTGTGGGGGTATAGCCAAGAAGAAACTGTTTGGGCACAATGGGTTTCTGGAGGGGGTGTTGAGAAAAATAACGAATAGAAAAGGAGCTGAAACACTTACTTGAAGACAAAGTCTGCACCATGGACGTGGTAACGCGCCAGAGCTCCGTTATCAGGGGGAATAGACAAACAGAAAGCATTCGGACAAAGATTGTATCGCCCCGTTTTGCACAGATCACAAGTTCGACAAGCTTCTTGAGGTTCCATCGCTACACGGTCTCCTGAAATGTACATAATAAAATTTCAATTGCTGTTATATGTGAAAATATATAGATTTCTCCACAGATGCATTCAAAGCCATTTTCCGCGTATGAATATTTATCCTGCACAGGAAAGTGATGCGTCATAGCAGACAGGTCAGTTTTCGCAGATAACGCTATAGGGACCTGCTACCGAAATGGGGCAGAATTCTTCCGGTCTATTTTCGGAACAATAGGAGGTCACTCTTGTTTACTTTACATTCAAAAAGGGGGACACTGTCGTTTCTTGTGGTCTCCTACACAGATAAAAAAGCAAATTGACGTGATTTTTGTATGTTAAATCATTCACGGATTTTAATAATTTGTATAGCACATGTTTACAGTTTCTACTGTAACGTGCAACAACGACATGGTCACCTATCCAAGCACTAACCATAGCGCACGCTGCTGGGCTAGCACGGTAACAGTTGTACACCAAACCGCATCGCTGTAAACGGTAGGTACAACAACAAGCGTTTGTATATCTAAACGCCCCAGACTCATATACAATATTAACCAGGGAAACATAAGAGGGTTAGGCAACTCCAGTCTGGCAGTCGTCATAATGCCATCTCTGTCACCAAATGTGACGTGCCACGCATGACTTGAACACACATCCAAGCACTAGACTTACGGAAAAATCCATGCTTAAACTACATGCATCTGCTTTGTTATCTTTTTCATACCAACTCCGTACAATGTCATGGCTGTTCATTCCAGGTTTTTTTTTTTTAATTTTGATAGGTATGGCTAATGTTATCTCAATTTCCAAGGATACACCAAATAAGTTGAAAACAACTTTTATTGACTGGGCAAAATCAGGGATATTTGAATTCCAGATTTTTTTTTCAGAAACCCCTGAAAGCGATCGCCATCTGGAACCATATTTACATGTACCAACTATTCTTCAGAACATTCTTGGTCTTTATATCAGAAATTTTCAAAATTTGAAAGGAACGCAACTTCTGATTGGCTAAACCAAATGGTCATTCAGAAGTCGACTTACTTTCAAATTTAGAAAATTCTGGCGAATGAGACTAAGAATCTTCTTAAAAATGGTTGTTGAATAAAGACTCGAATCTAAGTTATAGCATCTTCGCAAGCCAAGGATACTAAGGTAGTACCCTTGGCCGCTCGCCTCTTTAAAAATCGAAACTCCCGCTGCGCCATTTCATTGGATGCAATCAGAACCCATCGCGTCCAATCAAACCATCCGTAACAAGAAATCTTCCGCGAAACAGAAAACAATAATGGCGGCGCCCGTCAAAAACGAAAGTTGTCGTGTTTGTGACGAAAATTTGTCAAAAAAGAGTAGACGATCGATATTTAATGAGTTTTTTATAGTTCATGATCAATTATGTGAAATATTAGGACGGGTTCCACAGCCAAATGATTGCGAATCATCGTATGTCTGATTAATTTCAGAAAATTGTGATAAATCCGAAAGCGCAGCCATATTTGATGCATAGCCTCACAAATTTTATTACGAGCATTTTGATTGGTCAGAAATAACATCAGCAAAGGTTACGCAACTCGTAATATTCGATAGGTGGCGCAGCGGGAGATTCGATTTTTAAAGAGGCGAGCAGCCAAGGGTACGTAACGAACAAAGTGGAGTTAGTATCCTTGGCTTGCGAAGATGAAGTTATAGATACCGTTTACGTTTTTTGTCTCTAGATTCTATCCGAAAATGTTACTAATTTTGTGCTCTTGCATTCTGAATGTTTAGTACTTGTGCTGTCATAACTTTTCTAGCCTACCTGCTTTTAAGTGGGTGACCCCTTCTCCGACCTTGGTAACTATACCGCTACACTCGTGTCCTGGCAACACGGGCTCCTTGACAACGAAATTATCTCCGATTCTTCCATCCTGCCAAAAGTGCACATCAGATGCACATATTCCAACTCTCTGCATACGTATCTGCACTTCTGAAAACAGTCACAAATATCTTCCAGTATAACGCTCCCTTACGTGCCTCTGTCTCTTGTTAGCTCACCTGAGCACGAAGAGCTCAAGGTTAGCTATTGTGATCGTGCTGTGTCCGGCGTCCGTCGTGCGGTCGTCAACAACTACCTTACAAATGTGCACTCTAGAGGACACACTTCAAGTTGATACTCGTGAAAGTTGGTCAGGATGCTTATCTCGATGATATCTCGGACAACTTTGGATTTAGGTCACGTCAGATCAAAAAGTAGGTCACTGAGACAAATCTTAAAAAAAAAACATGTGCGCATGCTAGGGGCCACATTTTCAGCCCAATACTCGTGAAACTTAAAATGTTTGTCTTGATTATATATCGGACAGGTTTGAAATTGGGTCATGTCAGGTTAAACAGTACTTCACATCGTCAAACTCAGAAAAATCTTGTGTGCACTCTAAAAGCCACATGTACCGTCTGATACCCATGCTACTTGATCAGAATGTTTAGCTTGACGATATCTTGGACAGGTCTGAAATTGGGTCACAACCGATCAAAAAACAGTTGGTCACTGGGACAAATTTAAGAAAAACCTTATGCGCACTCTAGAGGCCACATTTATTAGCCCAGTACTCATGAAAGTTGGTCAGAATGTCTGTTTTTATTACATCTAGTACAAGTTAAAAATTGGATCACGTCAAATCAAAAAGTAGGTCACTGGGGCAAATCTAATAAAAACCTTGCGTCCACTCTACAGGCCATATCTTTAGACCAATACTTATGAAAATTAGTCAGAATGTTTGTCTTTGATTTATCGAACAAGTTCAAAATTGAGTCATGTTGGGTCAAAAAGTAGGTCACTGGGACAAACCTTTGAAAAACCATGAATGCATGTTAGGGGCCACATTTCAAGTCTGATACACATAAAAACATGGTCAGAATATTTGTATTGATGGTATCTCTGACAAGATCAAAATTATGTCACGTCGGTCAAAAAGTATGTCACAAACGCTCATGCATCATCACAACCAGGATCTCTTTAGCTTTATGAATCCCACATAAATTTACTCCGGTGAGCGCTTTAAACAGGGCCAATGGCCCTCTTTTTTGTAGTTGTTACTCTGTTGTTATTTTTCATCACCCATCTCTAAAACTTACCGCTGTCACCCCCAAAGCTGAAAAAGTATCTTAAAAAGCTTAGCTTTCTTTCATATCTATGTCTTCAGTTTTTGATAGTTTTGACATTTGATTGCCTTTTGCAAACTACACCTAATTCAGCAAAATGAATTGTCTTTGACCCGCAAATTCAAATACCGGTAGTTAACAAACTCTTCCTCATTACTTACATTCATAATTCTTGACAAATAAGTTCGTTAGTCATCAAAACCTTTAATCCTTTAATAACTTTTTTAAATGTACATAATCAAAATTAATTAAAATGAATTGACGTTTAATACACAACTACGCACAGTGGCAAATGTAATGGTATAATAGAAGAAACATAAGTTCATTGGTCATAAAAACCCTTAATCCTAATAGATTCTATATCTTGTATACTGTAAATAATGAAAGTTATTCAATATGAATTGAGGTTAAATATGCAACTACGCATGAAACATAGTGGCGATAACAGCAAAATTAATGCTTGTACTTGAAGGGTAATTTCTCCGTGTGCATCGTTGTTTTCGAAAGAAAGTTGTCTGACGGACGTAATTGTGTTATAGTAATATTTTCATAAATCTACATGTAGGTTAACTTTAGTAAAAATGATCGATCGAAAAGACTATGAACCTAGCCTACCTCCCGCCTTTGGTTCTGGAATTGGTCGCTCTACCTTTTGAAAAGAAGAAGAATCATAACTTGTTTTAACCCGTTACCGAACAACCCCGGTTTTTAATGACCCCGAGGAAGAAGCTTTATGAAGACACTGTGGAAAAGGGAGAAAATGCTGGTTACCAACATTTTCTCCTTCTCCCACAATGTTTTATATCTTTTCAGAGACGAATTTCGTCATTTGAGCCAGATTTGACATGTCATCTGCAAAGGCTATCAATTTTCTCAAGTCTAAAATTTTGTCGTCTGGTAATGGCTTAATTCATTACCTTGTAAAAGAAACTTACAGCATAAAACTTTTTTTAATAAAATTATGAATCACCATAGTTCTGGGTGATTTGCTTCATGTCTTAAATTATCAGATCAACTTTTCCCTTTTCCTTGTGTTGTTTTCTGTACATTTAAAGACAATCCCTCTATTTGTCGCATTGTATGAGTCTTCTGCAAATGCCGATAATTTTGACCATTCTAAAATTTTGTCATCTGGTTAAAATTTCAAACGACAACCGGCATTTCATAACGAGTTAGACAGAGTAATGAACGTTCCTTAGAGTTATCTCCCTTTACTATTTACAACAGATCTTGCAGACAAAAGTATATGGTTTACAGGCTGTCTTTCAAGATCAAATTTCTACCGAATGACAAACAAGAAATATCTTTTAAAAAGATAGACGGCGTAAGAGATACTGAAATATGAATATTGAAACTCTTTTGCACAACATGAAGCTAAATAACGAAAAGTAACCTCACGGGCAGGCAATTGCCCTTTTTTCCACGCTGTTTTTCATTGGTTGAAAAGTAGTATAGGATTATTGGGAAACGCTTATAAAAATATTAAATGTCCAAATAGCACAAGAAAATAATTCTCTCCATTGTTTTGCTATGGTATGAATCAAGGCCCCAGGGTATCGATTAGCAGTATCAACGCTTGTCAATAGTGGTTTCATAAATGTGTGAGCAAATATGCCAGCAGGGGCCCGCCGAATAAACATGTGCACATTTTTTACCAATCGCAAATTACAATCTATTCATTCTTTATTGATTAGTACCAAGAAGTAGGTTAAAAGCCAGCGCATTCAGCTGCGCCAAAAAACAAAATTCCTATCTATACTTCAAAATATTATAGATCTGTACTTAACCCTTTCCCAAACAAGCCCTGGTTTTCACGTGTCTGCAGTACAAGTCTTTTGAAAACACTGTGGCAAAAGCAGAAATTGCTCGTAACGAGCAATTTCTCCTTTTCCCACAGTGTTTTCTACCTGTTTTGAGACCTTTCTGCCATTTTCATCAAATTTAAAATTGTCGTCTGGAAACTCTTTCAATTTGGACCAGTCTAAAATTTGTTGTTTGGGAAAGGGTTAATTAAGAGATTTAAGCGTACAAATTGTGCACTTGTAGATATTTATAAATGTGCTATGGCGTCTCACTTTCTCCCATTGCGTAATATGTGTGGCCAGGGATTGTAATTTACGATCCCTGTGCGTATGGTGTGGCGTAAGGCTCGGGTGGTGTATTTTAATGTGACCCGGATGCGACCTGTCAAAAACAAAAATTAATATCGCATTTGGGGACAGTTTTCTGTATTAAATTCATTCCGTACATTTCTTGCGTTATCCCCCCAAAATTGCCAAGCAAATCTATGGTGGGGAGTTCCCGGGATTATTCATTAAAACACTTAATAGCCCCAATAGACACAAATGAAACGAGATGAACCTACCAGTCGTAAATCCTGCTTTTTAAACAAGACAGCGGAGAGGTTAGAGTCGGCCATTTTTTAGAAGGTGATGACCTTTCAGGTCTCACCTTTTTTTATGTCAACCGTCAAGCTGAAATCATGGGCGAATTCACAGGGGGTAGACCAAGGTTCGTAAGTCGTAACATTTTACATCCACACAGGGGCGTAGCTGGTCCAAAATAAAGTATACGCAAAGTAATACGAAACGAAAATGTCAAGAGGGGGTCTTACAACTGTAATTTGCGTACATGCAGCTATGCCCCTGATCCACATATTTACTAAATATCTGACGATACTAAATTGATCAAATATCAACTACAGTTCGCTAATTAATTCATTTAAAATTCGTTGATTACTTTCGATTTCGCTAGATCTAGTTTGGCGTCTTTCCGATACATGTACTTAAAAAGTCAACACTGAGCAGCCGAGGCATAAAAATGCCTGGCCTATCAAAACGAAATACCGTAAAATCGGTCCAGCTCCATCATTTTTGAATGACTTGAGAAGTTTTTTTTCCCCAAAAACTGCGATAAAAAAAGAGTTGTCTTGTTCTATCTGCTCTAGGAAGAATGTTCAGGCGTAACTTTTAACGATAAATTTTAAGGGACGTATGGATACCATAATAATCGGACGATATTAGTATACCATAAAGATAGAAGTGTACCAAAGCATATGAGCCATGCTCCGTGAAAAGGAGGCTTTAGCATCTGCAAAAAGTATCGACTCTGGCCGGCCTGCGCAGTCCGGGTAAGCTGACCTGGATTGAAGCTTTTTGCTATTGGTCCAATTTCTGTATGCCAAAGGACCAGTGTCTCTCATGATCCAGTAGGCTGTGGAAAAAGGCCTTTATGGATGTATAATGATATGATCACTTGTTTGGCATAATCCATCACGGAGATGCATTAAACCCCTTTTTGCCAGAGCATGATTCATACAATATTTCGTAGTATAACGGCGATAGTCTGGCACTTGGTAAGGGTTAAAAGCAAACAATTTTTCGGTGGAAATACATGAAATAAAATGAAAATGGATCTTACTAACGATAAAGTGTACGCGTCAATATGATTCATGCTCTGTGAAAAGGGGGACTAATGCATCTGCAAAAAGTATCGGCCAGGTCAGCGTGCGCAGACTGCGCAGGCTGACCTGGGCCGAAACTCTTTGCTATTGGTCAATTTTCTGCATGTCCAAGGACCAGTTTACCTCATGATTTAGTCGGTTGCTAGACGAAATTGACGTTATGGATCCATTGTCAGGTGATGACTTGTTTGGTATAATGCATCACGGAGATGCTCTAAGCCCCCTTTTGCCAGAGCATGGCTCATGTACATAAACATTAATTCCAAAATTCGTATTGTTTAACAAAATTAAACTGAGACCTTTGCATATTCAATAACGGGTCCCTATAAACTTAGAAACAGAACCGAAACGAAACGCAACGAAACGAAACGCAACGAAGCGGAACGAAACGCAACGGAACGGAACGAAACGAAACGGAAGCAGACCCAACGAAAAGAAAAAAAAAAAAAAAAAAATAGAACGAAATCTAGCAAAGTGATTTTTGTTTTACTATTTTATCTTTTGTATCATTTCTTATTGCTTTATCCCACGTTTTATGTGGAGAGCACACAAAAACAATTGTTGAAAGTTCGCGTCTTCTTATGCGTGGTTTGCGGGTTTGAAAATCTAGTCAGAATCAGAATTAGTTTATATAAACGACAACCCTTTAACAGGACCTGTGTTTCGGAAAGTTGCACAAACTCCATCATATTTGATGCAGGAATTTGGATGGATATGAAATTTTATTTTCTTTCTATTCTGTTCTTCTTTCATTTTGGTACCGAGCCCCTGTAACTCAGTTGATAGCGTACAGGACTTGAGAACAGGGGGTCTCTGGTTCGATCCCCGGCTCGGCCAATTTCTTTCCGAGGACTGATGATAGCCATTGCGATAGGATTCACTCCTCTCTCACCACTGACCATTGTTTCGTGGGTAAGTAGCCAGTGGCTTGGAAAGAATATTGTGCGTATTATTGTCAAAAGAAACTTCATGAAAGCATGGATAGATGCACTGGCCGCCGTGATATAACAGAAATAATGTTGAAAACAGCTTTAAACGCCATCCAATTAATCGTGTTGATATTATTTTACTTTCGCAGGTTGCCGGCATATTTCGCATGAACACCATATTATGCCGTCAATATACCTTTGAGATGCTGAGTCGATGTCCTTCAAGATGCTTTCCGTCGACCCTTGCGAGTATAGAGTCCCCACAGATTCTTTTTTTTGTACAATTTTTCCCATATTATTAAGTCGATAAGAACCTGTAACATGAAGGGATGGCTTCAGGTCTGAAAAGAGAAAATAGGTAAGGCCGTTCGTTAGAACTGCTTTAAGGTGAATGGCTACATCAGCAGAGGAAGATAAATTCAGTAAAGAAGAAATCATCTTCAGTTTCAAAGACATTACTTTGTTACCAGTAAATGAATAGCATGTTTATAAATGAATCCTAACATTCGCACAGGATCTGACGGTAAGCAGTAGCTCATTTCAAAGTCATCTGAAAATATTAAGTGTGTTGCAACACTACTAGCGAATAAGTCTCCTTACTCGCACGACATACAGCGGATAAGGATAATTTTTCGCACGACAGCAGTAAGGTTAATATTTTCTATGAAAGAAAAATATGGCAATACATTGACTATTTTGAAATTATCGATGGAAAGATTCGCTCTGCTTATGCAAAATTGCTGTCTATGTGAAAATTATATAAGTTAAAGGCCCATAGCGGCCAAAATCACAATGCTGGTGTTAAAATACATTTCAATTTAAATCATACCAAATCAAAGTATGTAAAATATTGCGAGGATGACAATCTGTTGTTAGTGGTAAGTCCAATTGTTAGTCGCTGACAGAAAAATGAATTTTAAATCATGCAAAAAGTAAACAAAAGATGGAGCCACCTTGCGACTTTTAACCTGATTTTGAAATTTATTACTCTGCCAACGAGTAACACTTGGACCGACTGTACAATATCAGATTGTCATTTTCACACCTATTTCCATATTTTTAAATGATACGATATAGATTTAAATGTATTTTAATAACTGCTTTGTTTACTTTTGGCAGCTATTGTTACTTTAAGAAACTTCAGGAACTGACTGAACTAGAACCCAAACCTTTACCCCCAACATCAAAGGAACTAACAATGATCACGTTTTAAAAAATGATAAGACATGTTATGATTTAAAGAGAAACACCTTTATCAAATGACGGCCGAGAATGTCCAAACTGCCCCGGGTCCAACGATTCTCTTTTTTTAATACTTCATTTTTATTTTCTAAATACATGTAATATACATGTACATACATTATTTTCAATATGTATTACAGTTGTTTACAATCAGTGTAATACATTAGATACTAATAATACTAAATAGAAATAAAGTTGAAAGAAAGTTAAGTGTAAAGAGATAACCAGCGCACACGTATTTTCGCATTTTTATAACGAAGCTCTTTTCTGTCGGATTATGGACTTTAAGATGACTTAGGGCTTTTCTTCTTACGATATATAATCTGAAATGTTAAAGTGCCTTTCACAACTATAGATGTTCTTGCGACAAGTGTAGATCAAGATCAGACCACACAAAATGTACGGTCTGATCTCTGATCAGCACTGTCTCCTTTGCTGAAACTTTTAAATGACAGCAACCTTGAAATCGCACTTAATTTGATTGTATTTCTTCACTGAAAATGTCATATGGGTTAATTCGGCCCTCTAAGGGTTAAACCAGTGGAAGTGCTTCATTGCTATTCTGGTCTGTTTCTGACTAGGGGTTAAAGACTGAGTGAAAATCGTTAGCAAAAATTGGTGGTGGTTTTAAAATCACCTCCAAAGATTTTGTATATACTGAACACCCCCATCCCCCCCACCCCCCAAAAAAGAAACTTTCGTGAAGTATATGCAAAATTTTCAACGTTAATTTTGACACGTACATACATACGTCATGTATACACGTATGGCAATTTTTTAAACCTTTATAGTTCGAAAAAATTGGTCAGATAATCCCTAGCTAAAAGACCTGTCGGCTATTTAAGGCAAAGTCCGAGTTTCAGAGCATATAAGGGATGGACATATCCGGTCCACGTATTGATCAGAAATATCAATGCCAAGACTTAAAGAAAATTTACCAGAGAGAGTCGTGGGTATGCTGGAGGCTTGCCTTCCTACTAGAGAGGTTGCAGTTCATATTGGTGCATTCGCGCAAGCAGTCAGTCGCCGTCTTCGGCGATATGCGCAAAACCGGAGTGCAAAAGACTTACATGTAGCGGCAGACCGCGCATCACGACTCGAGCCTATGACCACCTACGAGACCTACGAACAACAGTTACAGCCGCTGTTACCTCCGGAATCGTTTAGCTGATAACAGTTTGCACAGACGTCGCTCATAGGTCCGTTCGGTTCTGACGCGCCGCTATCGCAATTATAGATAGCAATCGGCCTTGGAACACATTAACTGGACAAGACAGCCCTGGCGAACAATTATTGTTTTCTGATGAGTCGAGGTTTCTGTTGTCTCGAGCTAACGGCCATGTACAACTGTTCCGACGCAGGAATGAACGTTATGCTGACTGTTGCGTACTGCAACGCGATCGTTTTGGGGACTGGGATCAGTTATGGTGCGGACCAGTATTGCTTACGGGTATTGTGCCCCACTCGTCGTTATTTGGGGAAATTTGAATGCCCCCCCCCACACACACACACACACACACAAACAGGGAAAATAGTCTAGGCCCTCATATTGTCCCTCTGCTTCGACTGGGCAGCGACATAATTGCTTCCAGATACACAATAGTAGCCCGATCTTCGTGCATACAGCTACTACCAAATTTTAATATTTACTTTTTTGTGTTAATTGCATTCAATAGGAAGGTGATTCAAAAGGAAAAATGTTGTAGGTTTTACTTCTGCTTGAATTTTTCTATTTCGTTTCGTTTCGTTCTATTTCGTTTCGTTTCGTTGGGTCTAGTTCCGTTTGGTTTCGTTCTGTTTCGTTGCGTTGCGTTTCGTTTCGGTTCCGTTTCTAAGTTTAAAAGGACCCTTCGATAACCTCACTTCGGCACATTACTTACTACTCCATACATTGTATGGGAAATTACGGGGATAATATAAATAAACTAATTTCTGACAGGCCAATTTTGACACACAGTAAAACCCATTCTGTGTTTTGTATATAGTTCTTGTTGTTTTCGAAAGTAGTGATCACTTTTAAATAGGAACATTTATATCACATTTTAATATGTTAATTCTAAAGATTATATATTTGAATGTCAACCTTATTTTTGCTCCATTTTCATGCAAGTTTCTCAACGATAGCTTTATCATTCAACCCACACAATTAATTCAAAGGTTAAGTTAGAAAGAGATCTACATTTAGCCTAAGTCAATGCGGTTTCGGAATTCGATGAATTATTTTAAGAGTGTCACGGGTTCTTTTTTTCTAACGTGATTGTTTTGTTTGTTCAAAGCAAAAAAATTTGAAGAACTCGAAGATCACATCGAACTTAAAACTCAACGTTTCAAAGTCAGCAGATGTTTGATATTATCGCTACTGTATATGTGTGCATTCAATCTCCGAGCAGAGTTGTCGTTCGTTACTCTCACCATGCATCTCTGCAACGGGCTAAATGACAAGAATCTTGTCAAACCGAGGAAAACATGTTTTGTTACTGTTTAACTGTTTCATGTGTAACATAATAAAGTAGACAAAGGAAATATGATTCCGGATACATTATAGGTGCATTCAAACTGATGAATTTACCTGTATACAATGGAGCTATTTTTTCAAGCTTTTTTACTGATCAGAATCTTACGCCAATTGTAAAAAAAAAAAAAAAAAAATGGCTGCATGAATGATGACAATTTAAACAAAATTAAAAAACAAGTTATCGTCCTTTAAAAGACATTTAAGCTTTTCAGAAAATCACTCTTTTTCACATTTCCTACCACTAAGTCTGATTGGCCGTATGTTGTTTGAACAGCACACAAAACAATCGATTGGTCTTTCTTTCACCGGCGTTTGTATCGCCATTTTGAGTTATGGTGACGTGACGAAAATATCACGTGATGACGGACTACTTTTTGAGCCAACTACAGAGGTGAATGGGAATGATCCGTAGTGCAAGAGAGTGGTGTGCATTATCTACCTCTAGGTTGCATTTTTCAAATACTTAATCTATCTGAAATGGGCATTCTGGGTACGGAACCGGACTACTTTTGACGGCAGCAATCAAGGCAGCGATTTTCAAAATAAAATATGCGTTTACTCTCTAAAACCCCTACCTTGTACGATTCATCCAACCATGGTTAGCTAGCGTATAACCTACACACCAGCCATTTAAAACCTATAAGCTTCCCGAAAGGCCCCGGAATAAGCCCAGCAAAGTGGGGAGGTCATCTTTGTTGTCAATCTGTTGCACAAATCCCATTTTTCCCCATGTCTATATTCAGAAACTGTCTAAGGAGATTTGCAGCAAACAATGGTACTTTAAGTCATAAAATTATTTTCGCCTGTTGAAATCTAATATCGTCAAGAAATTTGTGGCGAAAATCTGACTTGATCTTTATTCACAGACGTATTATTTATAACCATTTCCGCTATATTGGTTACCTCCCCTGATACAGCAAGTGTATAGGGATCGGTACAGGCTACTAAAATCGGGCGGAATTCTGCCCGTCTATTTTTAGAACAGCCATGACGCGAGACTAACACAGTGATTCAGGGGAGGTCACTCTCACTTCCAGAGCAGCAGATTTTCCGATATTTCTGACCTCACGAATAAGTGAATTGTATTTTTGGTATCACCTTTTATGTGTGTGTCTGGTAATATTCTTTTTAGTTTCGATTACCAATTTCAAATTGCGCAAAAAATCGCAATGTTACCTCTACAGCCAAACTGGAAATGTGTGTGCTGCTCTGATTGGCTATTCTGTGATATACATGTAGCCCAATGAAAAGCAACGACACAATAGCCTGTGCCAGTTGTAATATGCACTGTATATCTACAACGGGGACCAGTTCACATTTCCGCTTGCTATTTGGCGTATTTATATTATCCCGTACATGATAGTAATGCGTCATAGCAGACAGGTCAAATCTTCGAAGAATATTGACATGAACAGACAATGTGTATGAGTGTGCCATCTTTTAAATGCGTCCACCTCTCTAATACACTTGCTATGTACCTATGCGTGTGCAGGCCAATCTCATTTAAAATTGAGAAGGGAGAAAATGATGCATAAAAGATGCTTTAGAATAACATTCGAAGAAAACTATCGTTTTTGACAAAAATACGATGCTAGGCCTTAATTTTTGGTGGTCATGGTGAAAATATTTTAGATTTACCTATATTTCATCATCGATTTAACTTTTTTCAAAATTATAAATGGATGGGGTTTAATATCTTTAGTGCGAAAAATAATTTGATCAAATTGATTAGATGAGTCTAGCTACACTGATGATGACGTCAAAGGAACGATATTTAAAAAAAGAAAATCATCGGCTGAATTTCCGAGGAGTAAACTCAGCTTTTTATAACAAGTATTTCGTCCAAAGTTTAAGTGTTTTGTTGGGTTTAGCGATATTTTTAGGTAGGAAAATTTACTTTTGTCCATAATCTCACCAAAATGCATACTGTTGCATTAAGCTTTGTGGTAGTAAGTGACTGTGAGTTTTTAAGTAGAATACATACCCAAATAAATAGTATGCAGATGAACCATGCTCTGGCAAAAGCAAATGATTAAATAGTGCTTTATCAATAAAATTCATTTTGTCCAACAACCGACTAAATCATGAGGTAGAATGTTCTTTGATATACAGAAAATTGACCAGTAGCATTAAAATTTCGCCAAGGTCAATCTCCGCGGACTACATAGGCTGACCTGGGTCGATTCTTTTTGCAAATGCATTAACCCCCTTTTCAAAGGGATGGCTCAAATGTATATGACTATGATCCCATTTACACCCCGTTTTCTAACTGAAAATCCTGGCTATGCAGCTGGAAATCCTGTGAAGACGAATCACTCCTCTGTTTCCAGAGAAATAGGTCGTCACAGATCAATGAGCAGACGCGTCTGTGTCATTTCCATGTGAAAATAATATGCAGATTGAAAAACTGTGTAAGCTAATTACACAAACGATGAACATCAGAGTTAAATGTCATAGAATTTGCTCTACATTTCAAATTGGCTTCGTATCGCACCTTTTGCATGGCCTAGTTTAGAAAGTCTACTTCGAGGATGGATAAGTAAAAAAAAAAAAACCTCAAAACACCTCAAACCGCTCAAAGACACCCCAGGCCACTGTCATTACACCCCAAAACCACTTTCCATACACCTAAAACCGCGTGCAAAACGCTTAGAGACGCGAAAATAGTCATGAAGTAATGCTATCAATTTTGAAAAACAATGTGGTCAACCGTCAGATGAATGAAGTTTGATACATAATATATAGTGTCTCCTCTGACAAAAAATACTCTAAATGGTGTCAAGGATGTAATGAAATCGGTAATATGCATATAATCAGCACTTTCTCCTTTTTCTGCTATGTTTTCAAACGCCATCTCCTCAAGGATCGATAAAACGGGTAAAGGGTTAAAAGTTGCGATAAAGGACCTGACCCCAAGGGAAAAAAGGTTGCAAGAGAAGAAATGCGCAATTTTTCGATTCATTTCGATTCCAAGTTGTTATTATTAACCCTTTACCACACAATTCCTTGTTTTATCCGCCATGAAGAATACCTTTGAAAAAATATGGGAAAAGAAGAAAATCCTGGTAACCAGGGTTTCCTTCTTTTCCCACAATGTTTTTACCATTTTTGATAACGAATCCCATAATTTGAGCCACATTTATCATCTGCAAATGCTTTGAATTTGGATAATTCTAAAATTTTGTCGTCTGGTAGTTTGAAGTCCACTGTTCAAAAGCTGGCATCCGCGGACTTCCAAAATATTAATTAAAATACATGAGTTATATTCATAAGCTCTACGAGGTGATAGAAGGTTGCCTTTAAACTTGGAACCTGAGAGCACCAAATAAACCCAATATGCATTTTCAGCCAAAATAAAGACTAAAGACTTAAATAATTCAAAGTTCAACTCTCTCTCTCTCTCTCTCTCTCTCTCTCTCTCTCCTCTTCTTCTTTTTCAAGCTAAAATGCTAGAAATGATACGTAATGCAATTGAAAAAGATCAGAATTTTAGACGTCTTTGCAAATGAATGTTTTAGTGTTTAATATATATGTATATAAGATCCCTGAGTAAGAGAAGCAAAAAGCACAGATAAGTGACATATCTTCCCAATTTACAGAGAACACAAAACGGAAATTTCATGGAAATCAAAGAAAAACTATGAGTTTGTTCGGGAAAGAGGGGCAAAGGGCGTAAAATATATTGATTTCAGCATTTATTCAATATAGCGAAAAGACTGTGGCGTGAAAGCTTCAACCGGAACAGAACAGGTGCGCGTTCAAGATTGAAGACAAATACCGAGTGTGCCAACTATATTATTTAGCTTCCCTAGTTACTGGCACCTGTTGAAAATCTTTCAGCGTAATGACTACTTTCAAGGACCACATACTGTGCATAGATATAGAAATCGAATAGAAAGGTATGTGTAAAATATTTTTTTTTACAACCTTCGATATATGTATGTTGATAAATCAAAAGATATTTGTTTCCAAATGGATTTATTGAGAAATCAGACGGATTCCATACACTTCCGGTTTTACATAAACAACCCAATATTTGTTTAATTCGATCTTATCCAAGGTCTATTGGATGAAAGATAAGCTAAGTAATGTACTTTTGTAAATTTCCATACGTCACTGAAACATATGAGATACGTTCATCATCGGCCTTGTTAAATTTGAAATGTAACGTATGTTTGGTATCTGGAGCACAAGCCTCTATATAAATGATTGCCAATGAAAAAGATCGATATTTGCAACATCAGTATGGATAGGTTACATGGCGTAATATTATGAGTTATGCCAAATCTTTAACCTTTGACTAAAATCATCAAAACAGCTTATAGACTAAAAGGGTAAAATTTAACAAACAAACCCATGGAACAGGAATCTACTGAAGTACACAAGATTACCGGACGTGCAAGATTACCTGACCTGATGGTAATCATTTAGCCAAAACCTTATGAGCAATAGCTGAGCCTAATATCTATTGACTGACAGTCTATTTCACCCAATGCTAAAGTCAGTCAGCTAACCACTATAGGCTCATTTACAATAGCCTGTCTACAGTGCTTAACAGTATTAGAGGAGAAAAATTCTGTCTTTTGCAACAGTTCTAGCGATCAGATAACTTAATTACTAAGATGAACACAAGTGTTCACTGTTCTATTCTCTGTCATCCTACTAAGAAGGCATCTCGCAAAGCCATTCAGCTTTTAGTTACAGGTATTTGTGTACTGTTTATTGTGACCTGTTTCTCTTGCAGTAAAAAACAGACAGACTGAATTATTGATTGATTTTTGTGTGTATTTATCATTGCCCATATGAGCGATGCTCCCTGAAGGCTGTAAGTTTTGTCACGAGGGATAGTGCAGGATACAGGATAAAGCCCATCCAAAGTTATGCCTGGTTCATCAACATGCTATGTGTATAGCACCGTCATGTGGGACCTCAGTTTAATATCTCATCTGAAAGACTAATAGTATACTATTTTTAGAAGGGCAGTGATGGGGCTTGAACTTACACCCTCAAGTGACCCAAGTCTTGATGTTTACAAGTCCTATGCTCTACAACTTGAGCTATGCAGGCTGGTCTGACTGACTGAATCAAGCAAAAATCTCGCTTTATATATTGCTACTGATTTGGACCCGGCAATAGTACCCAGTCTATAATGAGTGCAAAGTACCCAGTTACTACATGCTTTTCTTTAGAAAACCAAATGCTTGATTGAAGCCTGGTGATTACTAAATGAAAATACAGTGTCATAATTATGAAATAAAGTAATGGGAAATATTTCTTGTAATACTGTATCAAGTGAATCATACAGTTATGAATTTACTGGAAAGGAATTATCCTTGAATTTACATACCCTAAACTTGCAGTCAGTTTCATCCTTTTGTTATTTCTTTGGGAAATGTATAAAACATAATCAAATAATGTGGTTATGGAACCTAAATTATTACAGAAAAAAACAAAACATTGAAATTTCAAAGCGGATGGTATTAAAGATTGACAGCCTTTCACCCTGTAACAAACAAACCCAAGCTTCAGCGACCCTTATAAAGAAGGCTTTTGAAAACATTGGTTACAAACATTTTTACTTTTTCCATGATGTTTTCTATCCCTACAATGACAAGTTTCATAGATTGTGCTACATTTAATTTGTTGTCTGCTAATGCTTTCAGTTTGGACCAGTCTAGAATTTTGTCATCTGGTAACAAGTTATATTATGCAAACATATTGACATGAAATAAATGAGCCCTATTACCATATATTACACACTTGAATTAATGTCCAAACTTAGCTTCAGAAATTGTCGTCTTAATGCGGAAGTATGAGTGATTTTCAGCTCTTTATGCGACTAATAAATAATAGTTTTATCATGTCTTGCATGGAGGTCAATTTCAGGTCAATTTGTTTGAGTAATACCAGTAGAAAGAGGCTAAAACAGGTTGTCTTTGAATCTTGTGATTGTGTGAACTGAATGTACAGCTTAATCTTGATTCTGTATCATCTGATACAAGATTTTGCAGCCAAAATATTAGAAATTAGGAATAAAAAAACCATTGTCTTTTTTTTCTTTTTGAATGAAAATCTCATACTTACCCTTTCTCAAACAACAAATTGTTGAGTCTTCCAAATTGTTGAAATTGGTGCAAAAGAGCTTTAGTTCTCTGATAGGTTAGAAAAATATAGTGAGGAAGGGAGAAAATGCAAGCTACCAGTATTTTCTCCTTTTTCCACAGAGCTTTCACAAGCTGTTTTTCTTTGGGTTGTTAAAACTTTGATTTTGTGGTAAAAGGTTAATTGTTCAACAATCTTTGAGTTAATAAGTCTCATCTATTTTCAATATTTACGGGCTTTTCAAGGCAATGATCTGTTGATGACAAGTTTTCCCATCAGGAAATAAAAACCCAGCATTATGCCAATCGCACAAACACGCTTGGAGACCTTACAGGTCTGTAAACTGCTACAATGTGTGCGAGAGAAGGACAAATCACAAATTGAGAAGATGTCACTTCAGGGTGTCCCTCATTTGATTAATTATAATGATGCATCAGAGGGCCACACTGCACTGTCTGTGGCAGCCTGTGCTAATGACGATGAGATGATTGAATTTTTGCTTAGTCTTGGTGCTCACCCAGATGTTGTGGATTTTAAAGGGAGGTCTGCAGCTATGAGAGCTGCAGAGTATGGTCATGTAGATTGCCTTGGTAAACTGGCAGAGAAAGGGGCCAATATGAAACTGACGGACAGGGAGGGAAAAGGTAAAGGGTTGATGAATTACTTCAGATACTATCTTATTGTCTGCAAATATCTTATTTTCTGGAAATTACTACTCTTTCCTTTTTGCTGAAGACAGTATTTTACATTAACCCTTAAACTGGTGAGCGCGACTTGCTGACCTTTTGCAAACAGTTTAGATCAAGATCAGACTGTACAGAACATGCAGTTTGATCTTGGATCTACAATGTCTGATAAGGAGATATTTTTCCCCCAATAAATAAATTTGAAATAGCAGTATTTGGATTTTTTACTATCAACTTGAAAGTCTCATTTTAGTTTTTTAAGCAGGATAAGGGTTATTCAAATCTTGAAACATTTTACAAATCAAATTACAAATTAAATGTGGTTCAGATCAGATTTGTCTTTGAAAGGGAAAAGATTGTGTAAAAAGGAGAAAAAACTGGTTACCCGCATTTTCTCCAATGATTTCAAAAACCTTCCTAGGGGTCTTTAAAACATAAAATTGTGTGGTAAAGGGCTAAATAAACTATTAACTTGGTTACACCATGATCAAATAAGTTACCATGTTTGAGGTATGAGGTCAATGGAACTGAATCTAGTTTGAGTCCCAAAGCCAGAAGAGATAGTTGATGCTAGAGTCATAATCTTTGATTTATTTCTTTTATTTTGTAGGCATTTTATTTTACTGCATTTCACCGACCGAGCGACACGCGAAATGTTTAGAAATTGCTGTAGTCAATGGAGCTGAACCTAACAATACCAGTAAAGAAGGAATACCGGTATTACTGAATGCCTGTGAAACAGCCACGGACAATGAAGACATGTGTTTGCTTCTCATTCAAAAAGGTGCAGACCCCAATGCAAAACAAGAGGCGAGTAACATTTCAAATAGATTATCATTACATAATCATGTTTTCAACTTTCATGATGTAGACATATGTAACATTATGTGAGGATATTTTGTCAATGTTTTCTTTGCTTCTATTTCAGAGAACCTATATAATGCATCATTATTGCAAAGTTGAATACATGTACTTTCTTGAAAGTTGTTACTTATATATGAGCCATGCTCTGGCAAAAGGGGCTTAATGCATCTTCGTGCTGCATTATACCAATCAAGCCATCACATAAGTATGGGTCCCTAATGGACTTAATCATGAGATGAAATGGTCTTTGGACATACAGAAAATTAACTGATAGCAAAAAGTTTCACCCAGGTCAGCCTGCATGGACTGCCCAGGCTGACCTGGAAGATGCATTAAACCCCTTTTCACAAAGCATGGCTCATATACATATATATGCTGCATAAAGCAAATTTGCTTTCAGCATACATGGTAAATAGATGACTTATGATCTTTCTTTAGAGATGTTGGAGATTCCAATCAAATGTAATGCAAAAAGCTCTCACAGGGGCATTATGTTTGAGCTGCATTATGCTGTAGCCTGTCTTCAGAGGCCACATTGCCTGTTTAATAAATGGCTGTTCTAAACAAGTTTGACTGCCTTTCAAGGACACAGTTCCTCTGTTTAGAACTCATACATAGTGTAGGACTTTAGGTGAGAAGTTGTACCGTTAATGTTATTAAAGGTAAAACTTACCTCAGAAAAAACAATCATTATTCTTATGTTTATGAGAAACAATTAATTTGAGTGATGCTCTGTAAAAAGGGGGCTTAATGCATCTCCGTGATGCATGATACCAAGCAAGCAATTACATAATCATGGATCCATAATAGCCACTTTTTTCAACAACCAGCTGAATTATGAGGCAGAATAGTCCTTTGACACATAGAAAATTGACTAATAGCGAAATGTATTGGCCCAGGTCAGCCTATGCAGAATGCGCAGGCTGACCTTGGTTGATACTTTTCGTAGATGCATTAAGCCCCCTTTTCACAGAGCATGGCTCATTTGAAATTAATTTGTTCAATGTAAAGGCATATGAGATGTCATATTGGACATTTTTTTCCAGTAGCTGCTTGAAATGTGATCAAGATATTTTAATGTATTTGATAATTATTGTAACAAGATTATCCTGTAACAAGAATATCATTAGATGCGTGATATAGTAACACTGGTTTTGAGAACATTATAATATCTTGGAGCATTTACTTAAAATGCAAATTCTCCATTGGATACTTTTGAAAACTTTAAAACATGATTAGGACAAATTGCTTAGACTCGGGATTTTCTCCTTTCAACACCATATGTTTTTCCTTACATGTATGTGTGTTAATCATTAAACCTTTACCAGACAACAAAATTTTAGCCTTGTTCAAATTGAAAGCATTTGCAGATGAAAATTTTAGTGTGGCTCAAATGGTGCAATTTTTCTTTGATAGGGTAGAAAACATTGTGGGAAAAGGAGAAAATGCTGGTTACCAGCATTTTCTCTTTTTCTCACAATGTTTTCAAAAGGCATCTTTTCCAGGGTTGTCAAAAGGCAGCATTGTGTGGTAAAGGATTAATCATATTGATTTTGCATAGCTGACAAGGATGCTATCAATGTAATTTGCTGCAAGTTATTTTAATTCTTTACTAAATGACAAAATTTGGGACCAGTCAAAATTGAAAGCATTTGTCGACGACAAAATAAATTTGACTCAAAAATTAAATTTTGTGTTTGGGAGGGTAGAAAACATTGTGGGAAAAGGAGAAAAATGCTGGTTACCAGCATTTTCTCCTTTTCCCACAATATTTTTAAAAGGCTTTTCCCCCAGGGTCGTTAAAACTGGGGATTGTGTAGTAAAGTGTTAAGGTAATTGGTAAAAATTCACTATACCATAGGATCCAGAGGAAAACACAGGAACAAACGTGACTAAACGCAAACCAAAATTAAAGAAAAAATCTAAGAAAAGACGTAAAGGAATATCATTTAGTGACAATGAGGCAAGAAAACACATACACACAATATTAAGTTGTGCACACATGTCAGTCTTTTTCTCTCAGATTTACTTCATTTTTAGAAAATTTGCAGGGTTAGAACTTTTCCAAATAATCCAAAAAAGTTTTAACTACACAAGGAAAATAGCCTTGAAAACATCATTGGAAAAGGGGAAAATGCTAGTCACCAGCATTTTCTCCTTTTATCACCATGTTTACCAATGTTCAAAGAGGGGTCTCATCATTTAAGCCACATGCACTTTGTTATCTGCAAATGCTTTGAATGTGGACAAGTCTAAAAATTGCATCCTCTAGTAAAAAGTTAAAACATAGAGTTAAGCACTCTAGGCATGAAAGAACAGTATCCTGTTAGTTTTGCACTGAAACTTTTGTAATGATACATCAAAACAATACATGTATACGAGAGAAATAATACTGACAGCTGCTCTGCATTTCTGTGCAGAGTCCTGTTTGATGTTGCAATCAGGTCAAGGTGAAGGTCACTCATTTTCAAACACACATTTATTCCACTGAATTTATAAACATATCATTCACAACATACACTTTCATGAAGCCTCATCAGTATGCACTGAAAGATGTGTAAATCTAGCCAAGAGTTACAATGTCATGTACATGTATAATTATGTGATACTTGGTTTTAGGACATTGATTTTCTTTTGCTTTTGAATGGTGTGAGAGTCAAGTTCCTATATATATTTAGCGTAAGAAAAATCTTTTTTCAGTGTAAGTGTTCTGTAATGAGATGAGAAGGCCATTGTTTATATAATTTATCCATCTATGTACGAATGTCACTTTTTACTCTTCTGCAGATAATAGATTTGGAAAACATTATGGGAGAAAGAGCTGTTGCTTGTAGTAATGAATTGCTCGTTCCACTGTGTTTTCCATACAATTTTAATGACAATACATTTTTTACATCATTATAAATGATTATTTCTTCTAACTGTTATAATTATTCTTGCTGTTATTTTAATTAGAATGCTAAGACCAACTTAAAGTCTTTACCAACAACCTTGTTGGAAAAGGAGAACAAGGTGGTAAATAGAACATGTATTTTCCTTTGCCCAGGATATTTGCTACTGTCTAAAAATAAATTTCTCTTTTTAATTAACATTAATCTAATTTATTGGCTGCAAATTCAGACAAGTCTAAAATTTTGTTGTCTTTTGTATGTTCAGTATATTTGGTCTTTAACTATGCCACTTTCAAAATCTATCTCGGGTCACCATTGTCTTAAAAAGGTAAATAATTTTGTCTTTTCTACTGTGTGAAATACCCATTTTAACCATTTAGCAGTCATGTGATTAACCCTTTACCACACAATCCTGACTTTTAACAACCCTGAAGAAAAACCCTTTTAAAAACATTGTGGAAAAAGGAGAAAATGCTGGTAACCAGCATTTTCTCCTTTTCCCACAATGGTTTCTACCCTTTACAAAACAAATTTCAGCTTTGAGCCACATTTGATTTGTCGTCTGTAAATGCTTTCAATTTGGACCAGTCTGAAATTTTTTCATTTGGTCAAGAGTTAAGGGTTAGTGAATTATTATTACCAATATGATATTGTTTTATATAGATTAGTTTTAAGATTCTATTGTGTATTAACATTTACAGATTGATTCATCATTTGCAAAATTACCGCCCAAAAAACTGGAGAGGGAGAAGGTAACCATGAGAATGACCAAATACGGTCATTTCTGAGTTTTAAATCCCCCACATTGTTTTTTTTTTTTCTTCCTGTTTGATAATAATCACACCTATGCTAATACATTCTTTCTTCTATTTTAGATGATGCTAGTTACTGTATGTTACTTTACAGTGTAAGCTGATCATTCAAACTTGCTTTTAGTTTGTAAACCCTTTTCCTAAAAATCCTGCACTTTAGGACCCTGAAGAAGAAGGCTATTGAATACATTGTTTGCAAGGGAGAAAATGCTGGTGATCAGCATTTACTCTTTTTTCAACAGTTTTTCAAAAACAAATTTAATTATTTTAGCTGCATTTAATTTGTTGTTTTTAAATGCTTAACAAGTCTACAAGTTTTGTCATCTGATAAAAAATTTACAAAAAGTATTTGCTGGTACAGTCAGAATAATTGCAACAGCAATTCTTTTTGAAACTTCCAAGTAGTCAAAAGTGCCCTTTCACTCATTTCATAAAAACCAACAACAAAACAAAGATATTTTCAGATTTTATTCAGTATCACTTTTAGATGAAATTTTAAGCTTTTGCAAACATTATTTTGGAAAAGGAGGATATTGCTAAGCAATTTCTTTTTTGTTTCCACGATGTTCTCACATTTAATGAACCTTAAAAAACACTGCTTGTCTGTAAATAGCAAGAATGGCTTCAAAATCATCTGCTTCAAAATCTGTTGCAGGAAGTAAAATTACTACTGTGTTCTTTTTCATTCTAGGAATTGATATAGAATCTATTTAGATTAGACCATATTAGCTATTCTGCTTCTCTCTTTCTCTCTGTTTATCTTATCACATGAAACCTCCCCCAACAGTGTATTAACTCTTTACCAAATATGAATAGTAATTCAGTAATTCAGATTTGTCTGATGCATCCATCCAAGAGATTATAACAACCTTTTTAACCCCTTACAAAATAATCATGTTTTTTAGCAATCCAAAGAAGAAAGGCCTCTGAAACATTGTGAGAAAAGGAGAAAATATTGGTTACGAACATTTCCTCTTTTTCTCAAAATGATTCCTCCTTTTTTTTTTACAGAAAAATCTGTCATTTATGTCATGTGTAATATTATGTCATCTACAAAAGTTATTAAATTGGATGAGTCTAAAATGTTGTGGTTTCATAAAGATCGAGTTTAGTCAAGAGACTATTAACCTAGACTGATCTGCATTTATATATGCAACACTAGATTTTGGGAGCTTGAAATTATCATTGCTTGGCTACAGGCTGTTGTTAACACAGTCGAGACTGTATATGGTTTAGCTTTATAAAGTGTTAAAACCAGGCAAATGGTACAAAAAATGTTTCCCTACGGCTTTGTTACCATAAATACAACCTAAGTAGACAACCTTTAAAAAATGCTACAGAAGAATGGACAGTTGCTTTTTAGAAGTTATGGCTCCTTTTTGGGCAGTATTTCCCACTTTTTTTTTTCAAAGATAATAGTTTTCCCTGTCTTAAAATAACTTTCCTTTATGACACTTTTTTAGATGTGATATTTTTAATATTTTTGCAGTAGATGAACCATTGCTCAATAGATGCAGGTAGTTTTGCACATGGTCAGAGTAAAATTGTTGTATATATTGAATGATAATGATGCTTGATATGTTGATAGGTATTCTTGGTACAACATCGTTCATTGAATATTGTTCACTCAAACTGTCCATAAGTATTAGTAAAATACATGTATTTGGCACAATGACCTTTGATATGTACACTTTTGTAAGATTATAGGACACATATGCAAACTTGATTGTGTTTCATCACACTCTCATTTTCCATCATCTAAGTTATCCTACACTTAAGAACTTTAGAAAACTACAAGTTACAGTGCTTGAAAACTTCTTTGAAAATATACAAACAAACTAAAAAAAGGTTTTATTGAAGAAATAATGATTCTAGAATACCCATACCCCACCCACCTCCCAGACAGCTGTTTTGTTGAAAAGAGGCTCTTAATCTTGAAAAATTTAAGCGTTAAAGTAACTTTCATGACTATGGTTGCCTTTGCAGCCAGTATAGATCAAGATCAGGCTGCACAAGATGTGCAGCCTGATCTGTGATCTACATTGTCTACTTTGCTGAAACACATTAGACAAAAGCAACCATGACATTGTACTTATTCAGGTGGTATTTCTAAGATGAACATTTCTGTTGGCTTTATTTGGCACTCTAAGGGTTAAGGTTCTTTTCTAACTCACTGTAGGCATTATAATACAGATTAAAAGCAATAAAAAACCTGGTAATGGTTTTAATTATCACCTTTTGAATCATGACACAGATTTGATGAAAATAATACTTGTTTTAGTGCAGGTGTTTTGGGGATAGGACACACTATCCTCAAAGCGTGCTGAATTCAATATTTGGAGCTTTGCAGACAATATTCACGAATTAGATCAGTCTATAAAGATCATATACATGTAGTTTGATCTTTGATCTACACTCCCTGCTTCTTTGTACAATATTCTGACCAAAACAGCCTATAGATCTATATAATACCTAGATTTTTATTCCTTCACTTAACCTTTTAAACCCTTTACCACATAATCCCAAGCTTAGATGACCCCGAGAAATTAATTGATTGAATAGTGTTTTATGCCACTTTCTACATTATTTCAGTCATATCACGGTGACAGCTCACATATTCATGTACCAGTACTACGCTAGGGCTCTGAAGTGTCCTGCCCGAGGACACTCCCACGAAAAAACTCAGTGGATCGAATGAGGCTTGAACCCGGGACCTCCAAGTCATGAGTCCTACACTTTACCACTGAGCCAAGAAGGACCCCTACTTTGAAACAGAAGCCTGTTGAAAATATTGTAGGAAAAGGAGACAATGCTGGTAACCAGCATTTTCTCCTTTTCCTACACAATGTTTACTATCCTGTCTAAGACATCCCATCATTTGAGGCGAATTTGAATTGTCTCAATTTCAACACATGTAAATTTTTGTCGTGTGCTAAAGAGTTAAGAGTTAAGTGGCTTAAGGTGCTTTTGCTGCCAGTGTAGATCAAGATCAGACCGCACTAAACATGCATTCTAATCCCTGATATACACTCTCAAGAGCTGGGACACTTTTGATAAGAACAGCCTTTAGATTGATTGCAATTATTTGAGTCTTATTTCTGGACTGAAAATTGCTGTTAAGTTTTTTTCTGTGCTCTAAGGGTTAAATTATTTGAGCCAAGCTCTGTGAAAAGGAGGCATCTGCAAAAAAGTATCAATTCCTTCAGCCTGCACAGTCAGTCCCTGCAATTTTTGCTTTTGGTCAATTTTCTGCATGTCCAAGGACCATTCTACATCATGAGTCAGTCGTTGTTAGACAAAATGGATTATATGCCAGGTCCATAATTATATGATGACTAGCTTGATATAATGCATCATAGAGATGCATTAACCCTTTCCCAAATGACAAATTTTGGACTAGTCCAAATTGAAAGAATTTGCAGACGACAATTTTAAATTTGATGAAAATGACAGACAGGTCTCAAAACGGGTAGAAAACACTGTGGGAAAAGGAGAAATTGCTCGTCATGAGCAATTTCTCCTTTTCCCACCGTGTTTTCAAAAGACTTGTACTGCAGACACGTGAAAACCAGGGCTTGTTTGGGAAAGGGTTAAACTTTCTATTGCCAGAACAGGGTTCATTTATTCCATGTTAATTGATGCTCATAGAGATAGACTCCTATTCACTAATCACTATTCTTTCCTATCAATTCACATTGCAAGATCACTTTGTAGACATACATTTTTGCACTTGTCTTTACACTGAGAAGGATAGCTTCTTATAGCTTTCATATCAAGAAGGATAGCTTGTTATAGTTTTCAAATTTGGTTAGATCTTGTCACTGTGCATCTGTCATTTCATAAAGGAGAAAAGTTTTTAATATCTTAGCAGTGAACACATTTTAAAATGCTTTTACAGACAGTGTAGATCAAGATCAGACTACACAGAATCTGCCATGAGGGCCTGTATTTACGAAGAATTGTTAAGAGCATTCTTAGGGTAATTCTCAAGAGATTTTTTTTATATTTAGGAAGTCACAAACTAAAATGGTTTAGGTAATCAGAAACTGTGTTACTTTCTAAATGTAGAATAAGATTGAGAATACCTCTTAGATTGGTTGGCAAATACAGGCTCTGGCGCTGGATTTACACTGTCTGCTGTTTTGTAAAAGATTTTGAAAAAAAAGTCTTAAATAAACCCACATAGTGTTGAGCTTGTATTGCTTATTCATACATTGTAAATCTAGATCAGAATGCACAAAAATTGCAGCCTGATTTTGGATCTACACAGTCAGCTTCTTTGACTTGACAGATATTCTTAGAAAAATAGCTTTGAAATTTAATGCTTATAAGTAATAAACAATTTATTAAACTCATATAAATGCTAAAGAGTAATAAACAGTTTGTTAGATTCAGCTGAGGACAATCAAAATAATATTTTACTTAGATTTACATCAGTGTTTATTGTTTTTTCATGTTCTCCACACCTGATTATAATCTGGAATCTTCAATCCCAAATGGTCTTTTTATTTCAAGTTGACATTTTAAAATCTACTAGTTATACAAGGAATATTGAAAATTATTTGTTTTGTCACCACATCATTTTTTTTAAATTTTTTTCAAAAATACAGCTTCCAGGGCCAGCATTCATTAACCATTGTAATTTGCATTCCTTGTCTAATTCTCGAGAATTTTCTTAACCCTCTACCTGACGACAGAAATTAAGAGTGGTCCAAACTGAAAGCATTTTCAGACGACAAATTAAAGGTGGCACAAATTTCACAATTTGTCCTTGATAGGGAAGAAAAAATATTTTGAACAGGAGAAAATGCTGGTTACCAGCATTTTCTCCTTTTGCCACAATGTTTTCAAAAGCCTTCTTCTTCAGGGTCGTTAAAAGTCGGGATTGTGTGGTAAAGGGTTAATTGTAAAGTAACACAATATATTGGCTTAACTAATGGTTCCAAACAGGAATTGTATTACTTCCTAACTTCAGAATTGGATGAAGAATGCAACTTTGGAACAATTAGAATGATTGCTGAAATTGGGTTCAGCTCATGGTCAAAACATTAAAGATAGAAATGATAGGCCAATAATAAGTAGTTTTTGAAATGCTCAAATAACAGTTTATGTAGTCTTGTCATGTGCTAGTTGGTTTGGTCTTCAGTGAGGTCTATATACTAAATACACTTGCCAAAAAAGGCTTTGTTTTTCTCTCAGTCTAGTTTTCATTAATAATTTTCAAGTTGAAGAAATTAAAAATAAAATCTTATAGATCATTATTGGTACATGCAATTTGAAAAAAAGAAAAAAACGTATTTCTGATTGGTTTGGCCAAACAGAAGTTATTGTGTTGTTCTCTGAATTTACAGTTGAAGTAAGAATGCAATTTGGAGTGATTTGTAAATATAGGCCCAGAGCATGACATGTTGAGATGAGCTTTTGTGGTTAGCAACATCTGTCAACACTCTGTTATTTTATATGTAGTATTCTATGCTCCTCAACTTTGACTTCAAGCAAGCTCTTCTCACAAGATATTGCACCTACCTGAGGGACCAAATTATGTATAGTTGAGGTCCCATGTTCACCAACCATTCTTAAGTCTTTACCAAACGACAAAATTTTAGACTTGTCCAAATTGGAAGCACTTGCAGACGACAAATGAAACATGGATAAAATGATGAACTTTGTCTTTGAAAGTATAGAAAACATTGTGGGAAAAGGAGAAAATGCTGGTAACCAGCATTTTCTCCCTTTTCTGCAATGTTTTCAAATGTCTTACTGCTTAGGGTTTGTTAAACTCAGGATTGTGTGATGAAGGGTTAATGACATGCTTCTGATTTTTTTTTTTTCTAAATTTCAAAGTGACAAAATTTCTGATTTAGCTTAGCCAGTGAGAAATAGTGTTACAATTTAATTTAGAAAAAGGCTAAGATTGCAAGAATGGTTGGTGAATTTTATGCCAAGGGGTATATAAAGGACCTGTTTATTCACATGACCAAGATCTGTATTTACCAGACATTCTTAAGAACATTCTTAGTCTTAATCTCCAAGATTTTCTAAATTTGAAAGTAACACAACTAACTTCTGATTGGCTAAACTAATGTTTTAGCCAATCAGAAGTTGTGTTGCTTTCCAATTTAGAAAATTCTGGGGAATAAAAACAAGAACATTCTTAAGAATGGTTGGTGAATACAGGCCTAAGATGGCTAATGCATTAGAAGAGAACTTAAATATTTTTTCAAAACCTTTCAACGGAACTAAACATGCATTATTTGTATTAGAAGACCAATGCTTGATCTTTGGTTGGTTTAAAGATTAATATTGATAAATAAGGTCATTATTCTTTGCTAAGAATATCATACAATTTCCTACAGTAATCTTTTAAAAACATTCTGGAGAAAGGAGAAAATGCCAGCAATTAGCATTTCTCCTTTTCACTAAATGTTTCCTACTTCGTCAAAGACAAATGTCATCATTTAAATCACATTTAAGATATCAATTGCAAATGCTTTCAAAATGGACAAGACTGATAGTTTGCCGTCTGAAACAGAGTTAACATGCTGATTGTTTTGAACAACTCTCATAAGTATGAACCATTTATTTCATGCTTTTCGGTGGTTTATTGGGAAGTAATGGTGGATTATGGTTTGATAATTTCACCGTTTTGACCGAGTCTAGGACAATTCCCCCCCAGACAAATGCCCCCTGGACAACTCCCCCTTGCAAATTCCCCCCTGGACAATTTCCCCCCAAGACAGTAGCCCCCGAAGACAATTACCCCCTGGACCATTACACACACACCCTGGACCCCCCCCCCCCCCAACAATTGCCCCCTGGACACACCCCCAATGATCCCCCCCGGACAATCCCCCCCCCCAGGGAATTAAACCCCCCCAGGACAATTGCCCCCCAGGACACCCTCCGACAATTGCCCTCCGACAACTCCCCCCTCCAGACAATTCCCACCAGGATGTTCATACCATGAACTCAATTTTCTATTCGCGAGGAACTTCTACTCGACGTGCGTACTTCAAATGTGATCACATGAAAAATCTAGTAATCTAATCTAATCTAGTTCCAGTTGAACTCGGCCTTGGAAGTGAACCCAGGGTCTGACGCTGAAAGCCGACAATGACCTCGTCCCAAAGCAAAAGCAGAAGAAATTTCGAGTTAGATTGGGGGGATTGTCCGGGGGCAATTGTCCGGGGGGGGGGGGGGGGGGGGGTGGGGTGGGGAGGGGGGGGGTGGGGGGGTGGTGGCGGGGGGGGGTGGGGGGGGGGGGGGTTGTCGGTTGTCGGGGTGGGGGGGGGAGATTGTCCAGGGGGTAATAGTCCTGGGGGGCTATTGTCGGGGGGGGGGGGGGGGGCAATTTGCCTTTGGGGGTAATTGTCTAGGGGGAATTGTCTCGGGGGGGGGGGGGGGAATTGTCTTGCGGGGAAATTGTCCAGGGGGGAATTTGCAGGGGGGAGTTGTCCAGGGGGCAGTTGTCTAGGGGGGAATTGTCCTGATACGGTTTTGACCAGTGAATTTAGCGATTGATAAACACACTGATAGGTAAATACCGAGAGCTCCCATGTACTTTGCAAGTCCAACAAAAAAGGGGTTAGAGGCATGAAATAAATAGACTATTTCGTGTTTTTTTTTTTTTGTGAAAGATCGAAATTTATTTCATCTTGTGAAGATCATATGGTAATTTTTTCACTTATGACTATGCCACCTTTGAAAATACCGATGATGTTCACTTGATGAAATAAATTTAGATCTTTTACAGGAAAAAAAATAAAAATCCTCTATATCCTTTCTTTGGACCTCTTTCCTGCAATTAACAGCTTTTATTTTTATACCAGAAAACTGGAAAATCTGCCCTCATGGCTGCTGCAGCTAGTGGAAGTGTTAAGGTTGTCAGAGCAATATTACAGAGTGGTGGGGAGGTGAATTCGACAGACCTCAAACACAATCATCCTTCACATTTTGCTGCTGCTAATGGACATTTAGAGGCAAGATTTCACATCTTTTCTCTGATAATTCATTTTTTCCATGCAGTCTATTTTATTTTTATATTATGATGCTGATGATGATGATGATTGTATACAGAGAATAATCCATAATTTTATCATTTAACATCCCATGGAAAGGAACTCTTTAACCCTTTACCACACAATCCAGAGTTTTGACAACCTTGAGAAAGAAGGCTTTAGAAAGCATTGCAGGAAAAGGTGAAAATGCTGGTTACCAGCATTTTCTCCTTTTCCCACAGTGTTTTCTACTACATGTATATTGAAGACAAAGGTCATCTTTCGAGACACATTTAATTTGTTGACTGCAAATGCTTTCAATTTTGCCAAGTCTAGAATTTTTTCCTTTGGTAAAGAGTTAACCCAGGTGACAAAGAATGACAGCAGATGACTTTGAAATCATTCTCATGAAATACAGACAATCCACATGAATTAGGAAGACGGCTATGGAAAACATCATAGGAAAAGGAGAAGATGCTGGTAACAAGCATTTTTTCCTATTCCACATGGTTTTTCTACCCATGTAGAGATTATCCTGAGGGTTTGTTTGCAAATGCTATCAATTTGTACAAATCCAGACTTTTTCGTTCTTGTAAACAGTCGATTTTTTTGTGGCTGGTGGATGGAACATGTTTTCAGGTTGGCTGTTTTGAAGAAAACATTGAGTTATTGTCATTGCTCTGGCATTTTCGGCATTGTGGTCATGAAAATCTATGACATTATGTTATTACTGAAGATATTTACCTCAAAACTTGAACAAGTTAACTTTCAAAAGGGAACCTGTATAACAGGGGCAGGTAACCATTAAAATATTTTGACACAGTTATGTCCCTATTTTCAACATAGAATTTTCACTGAAAATTTAAGCACTGGCAGTTAAGCAGTGGCACCCACATACAGTGTTCTTGTTAAGTCTTGTTTAGTTCTAGGTTGATTCTTTACCAGACAGCAAAATTTTGTACTCTTCCATGTTAAGAGCATTTGAAGAATTATGGCAGTTGAAAAATGGCTCAGCTAATGGGCTTTGTTTATGAAGGAGTGGAAGATATGAGAAAAGGAGAAAGCACTAGTCAAAAAAATTCTTGTAGCCAGCATTTTCTCCTTTTCCAACAATGTTTTCTATGGCCTTCTTCCTCAGGGTCTCTAAAACTTGGGACCATTTGGTAAAAGGTTAAGTTTATAAAGTTATAGAAAAAAGATTAGGTACTTACCCAAGAATGTTGTGAAAATGCCCATGTGCATTTATGTGTATATGGGTCATGCTGTGGCAAAAAGGGGCTAAACTCTTTACCAAACAACAAAATTTAGGACTGGACCAAATTGAAAGCATTTGCAGACAACAAATAAAAAGTGATATAATGATGATTTCTGTCTTTGATAGAGCGGAAAACACTGGGAAAACGAGAAAATGCTGGATATCAGCATTTTCTCCTTTTCCTACAATGTTTTCAAATGCCTTCACCATCAGGGTCGTTAAAAGTCGGGATTGTGTGGTAATGGGTTAATGCATCTCCGTGATGCATCATACTAAGCAGGTCATCAGTTAGAACTGGATCAGTACAATCCATTTTGACTAAAACCGAGCCAAGTCATAAAGCAGAGTGGTCCTTTTACTTGCAGAAAATTGAGCAACAGCAAAAGTTTCAGCCCAGGTCAGCCTGCGCGAATTGCGCAGGCTGACCTGGGTCGATACTTTTTGCAGATACATTAAGCACCCTTTTCACAGACCATGGCTCATATGTTTTTATCTAGTGTCTTTTTATCTGAATAAGGCACTGATTTCAGATATGTTATTGGTGAGCAGAGTCAAGGACGGTAGCTCAGTTTCATATGATAAGAGAATGAATACTTTAATTAAGCTTGATTATTACATTTCTTGAAGGTATTGGCATGCATGGCTGGATATGGAGCTTTATTTGACCAAGTCAATAATGAGGGAAATACACCAATACATAATGCAGCAGCAGGCGGACATGGAATGTGCCTGAAATTTCTCGGACAAAGAGGTTTGACTTTCTGTCATTTATTCGAATAACTCTTTTCTTCAAGAAAAAAGTCTTAACCCTTAACCTGCTAAAAACCCAAATATTGCCATTTCAAAGTATTTTTTAGCAGTAAAATATGTCCTTATTGGACAGTGTAGATTCAAGATTAGGCTGCATGTTCTGTGCAATCTGATCTTGATCTACACTGTCTGGAAAAGGTCTTCGAGTTGCCCTTAGCAGCCTAAGGGTTAAAGTTTTGTTGCCTGGTAGAAAGTGCTAAATCAATGGAATAAATATCTTTAGGCTACATGACTGTATAGTTAAACACCAAATACTTTGATAATATTTTGGCAAAAAAGGATAATAAATACATGTAGTAGTTGGTGTACATCCAAGATCAGACTGCACTGTCTATAAAAGAAAAACAAAGCTCCAGATGGAGGGAGTGATTTTGATTTCAAAATTGACAATATTAATTATTCTCCACTAAACCATATGTTGTCGGTACTCACTAGAATTGTCTCATTGAGAGAATTCTAATGAGTATCCACAACATAGGATTTGGAAGAGAAATAATGGATTTAGAATACCATCACTCCCTCTTATCTGGAGCTCTGTTTAAGAGTTAACTTACCTGTAACTGATCTGAATATATGAACTTGTATTTCACGTTAAATTTTTATTAATTTCAATCTGCACATGTATTGTATTATTTCTCACTAATCTCTTACTTTCAAAGCTGAGCCCCCATAGCTCAGTCAGTAGTGCACAGGACTTGAGAACAGCAGATGGCTGGTTCGATCCCCAGCTCGGCCAATTTCTTTCTGATAGTCATTGTGACAGGATTCATTCTTCTCTCATCGGTGACCATTGTTTCGTCAATGGTTACATGGGAAAGCAGCCAGTGGCTTGAAAAGAATACTGTGCTTTGTACTGGTTAAAAAAAGACTCCAGGAAAGGCATGGATAGGTGCACTGGCATAACTGAAATAATGTTGAAAATGGCATTAAACACTATACAATCAACCATACATTCAATCTTGGTTTCAAAAGTTGGTTCTAGAGGATTTGGTAATGAGCCAAGAGTAGACTTCTCAAAAAACATGAACACTCTGTGAACTTGTCTATTTTCTTGCTTTATTACATAGCTATAAATGATCTGACTAAAATATGGATGTTATCTAAAACATGTATAAAACAGACCACAGGAGGTTTCCATATCAACTTTGTACTTTGTGCAGGTTTTTCTGTTTCGAGCATGCACTCTATGTGAAAATTTTTTTCATGTTTGGAAATGTGAAAATGTGGGGCTCACTGATTTTTTTGTTATTTGATTTATTTTGTTGTGCTTTTTACAGTTATAAAAAGAAAGTATATAATAAAAGGAACATTTTAGCAGGCTGCAAGTCTTTTTGATCTGATCAGGTCTCATTGTGAGAGACCTTTGGTCTCATCCGATATGAACCTCTTTTCACAGGCAAAGAAACTGATTCATTCTTACAGAAATGCAGACTATTATAATATTCCATTTTATATATAGGACGCCCACAAACCCTATATACAGGTGATATTGAGCTCATTCCATCAAAATCAAGTTATATTTAATTGGGGCTTAATCCTTCACTACACATTCCAGAGTTTTAAAAACTGTGAGAAAGAACAGTTTTGAAAGCATTGTGCAAAAAGGGGAAAATGCTCTTCACAAGCATTTCCTTCTTTTCCCACAATCGCTTCTAATTAGTCAAGGACAAATACCATCATTTGAAAAACATCTAAATTGTCATTTGTAAGTTCAATATGGACAGGTCTAAAATTTTGCCATGTGGTAAACAGTAAATAAGAAGAATGATATTTCTTTTATCATTTTATCATGTAGGGAGCTTAAGCTTTAATCCGATACCACACACTCCCAAGGTTTGAAGACCCTAACAAATAGGACTTTTGACAACATTGGAAAAAGGAGAAAATGCTGGTAACAAGCATTTTCTCCTTTTCGCACAATGTTTTCTACCCGTCCCAGAACAAATTTCAAGTTTTGAGTCATATTTATGTTGTCATCTAAAGATGCTTTGAATTTGGGCTAGTCTACAGTTTTATCATTTGGTAAAGAATTAAAGTTTTTTTCCTGACTTTATTTGCCTTTGTGGCCATTTTAGATCACAATCAGACTCAACAAAAGGTGCTGTCTGATTTTTTATCTAAAGTAGTATACTGTCTACTCCACTTTTTTGAGATATGCACCCTTGAAATTTGTGTCATATTTCTGGACTGAAAATGTCAAGGGTAAACTATAGATATTGCGCATAAATTGAAGCACTTTTTCTTAGTATTTTTCCTAATGGCATTCATCAAGAGAAAAAAAATGATTTATCAGATTTAGGTGTTACATGTCACACACAACCTTTG
Source organism: Tridacna gigas (assembly GCA_945859785.2). Taxonomy (NCBI): domain Eukaryota; kingdom Metazoa; phylum Mollusca; class Bivalvia; order Cardiida; family Cardiidae; genus Tridacna; species Tridacna gigas. Next base: position 40,236,212 of record OX244029.2, read on the forward strand.
TTTTATAGTACACAGGATATGGCATCATTAAGATGTATATATCTGCGTGACTTTGCCATCTGTGTGATAAACCTGTAGGATAGCATTTACTTTCAGGTTGTAATCCCAAACCAAAGAATAATGAGGGAAGTACAGCTAGAACAATCGCCAAAGACATGGGACACAAAGAAGCAACCAAAGAAGCTAGAAAAGCAGAAAAAGGATTCGGAAAAGTCTTAAAGAACAATGAGCCTTATGCCATTGCTTTGTATGATTTTATTTACGAGAGACAAGAAACAGTGAAAAATATGTTTCAGAAATATTACGATCCTGATGATGAAGGTACTGTGGGCAAAAATGAGTTTGTTGACACTATAATGGGAATGAATGCACCATTGAGTGAAGAAGAAATAAGAAAAATTGCTGCGGCACATGACAAAGGGGGGAAAATAGACTATAATGAATTCATTGGAGGCAAGAAATATGTGAATAAAAACTATCTTATGAGTGCATTTGAAGGAAAGAAGAAGAAAGGAAAGAAAGGAAAGAAAGGAAAAGGTAAAAAGGGAAAGTTTAAACTTGTAATGCCAATATGTACCTCTGAAGAAGGCCCAAGAACCTTCGGTGGTGGTCCACCTGAGATGTTCATTCCAAAACACATCCATTTTACGGATACAGGAAGATTTGATCGAGATGCTCCACCAAAACATCCCCTACAGGATGATTCTGCCTGGTATCTCCAGCATCCAGAAAAAACATATATCAATATCAATGATGCTGTACGAAGCAATGACTTTGATTCATTGAAGAATGCATTCCAGCGTGGAACTCCTGCTGACACCAGAGATAGATATTATAAAACTCCTCTAATGGTAGCTGCTGGTACAGGCAGTATTACAATGGTGAAGTTTTTGATTGAAAATGGGTAAGTGCTGAAGCTATATTAACCAACCATTCTAAATTCAAGTCTAATTCAAGTTTTATAAACAGGCCAAGTGATTGGCTAGGAATCTATCTCTTAGCCGATCAGGCCCATATTCACCAACCAATTTCATTCTTGGTCTTATTCTAGAAATAGAAAGTAACACAACTTCTAATTGGCTTAACCAATTGGTTTAGCCAATCAGAAGTTGTGTTACTTTTAACATTAGAAAATTCTTGAGAATAACTCTAAGAATGTTCCTAAGAACGGTTGGTGAATACAGACCCAAATGACTTGTCTTTTCAAAGTTGGAACAATGTTTAGAATAAATGCAGATGAAGTACCCATATCTGTGCAGTCCATTTTCATGCCAACCTGAAACTAGAACAAGAAAAGCAAAGGAGAAACATTTGAACTGTTAACTGCAGGGGCTTAGAAAGTCATATTTGTGCAATAATGGGTTACAAATTGTTTGGATGTTTGTTTTTACAAAGTAACGTAGGAAAAGGGTAGTGTATAATAAAATTCATGTTGCCTTCACAGAAAAGTGTAAAGGAATTGCCAATATGATTAGTTTGATCTATTTCTGCATAGAGAATATTCAGACACTTACCATCTTGACTCTTTACCAGACAAAAAATTGGACTGATCCAAATTGAAATCATTTGCAGATCACAAATTAACTATTGCTCATTATGGTCAGATTTGTATGTGATAGGATAGAAAAATCGTGGGAAAAGGAGAAAATGCTGGTTACCAGTATTTTCTCCTTTACCCACAATGCTTTCAAAAGCCTCTTTTCTCAGGGTTGTTAAAACTTGGGATTGTTTTGTAAAGGGTTAAATATTTGGTAAAGGGTTAAATATGGAAAAAGCTTTGGAAAACAAGTTAGTACAATGCTTTCAATAGCAGTCATCTGCAAGTGCAGATGAACTTAATCTCCATTTTTTGTGGTAACTATTCATATTTCTAAAATGTGTAACATGTACAACCTAAATCAAAAAGGAAAAAATTGTATTAGTATGTTTCAAAGGCAAAGGGTATATGCATGCATCAAAATAAACCTTTTTTAGGAATGTACATTATAACTCATATTAACTCTTTACCACACAATCCCGACTTTTAACGACCCCAAGAAAGAAGCCTTTTGAAAACATTGTGGGAAAAGAAGAAAATGCTAGTAACCAGCATTTTCTTCTTTTCCCATAATGTTTTCTACCCTTTAAGAGACAAATTTCATGTTTTGAGCTACATTTAAAATGTCGTCTGCAAATGCTTTCAATTTAGATTAGTCTACATTTTTGTCATGTGGTAAAGAGTTAACTAAGAAACCTGTTTTCAGGGCAAATGTGAATGCAAGAGATAATTTCAAGTGGACACCCCTCCATCATGCCTGTCATGCTGGGCAGCTGGACATTGTTGAGGTTTTACTGGACCAAGGTGCGGAGCTGGATGCTGTGGCACTGAACGGAGGAACCCCACTTACCAGGGCTATTGAATCATCTAGAGAACAAGTTGTTGAATACCTTATACAGAAAGGTGCAAAAATGCAGATTGAAAACAAGAAAGGTATGTATTTAACCATGTACGAAACAATCTTTTGTCTTACAACATGAAGAGGGAGGGTTTTGAGAACATTTAACCCTTTCCCAAACGATAAATTTTAGACTGGTCCAAATTGAAAGAGTTTGCAGACGACAATTTTAAATTGGATGAAAATGGCAGAATGTTGTCAAAAAGGGTAGAAAACACTGTGGGAAAAGGAGTAATTGCTCGTTACAAGCAATTTCTCCTTTTCCCACTTTGTTTTCAAAAGACTTGTACTGCAGACACGTGAAAACCAGGGCTTGTTTGGGAAAGGGTTAAAGGAAAAAAGGAAAATACTGGCGACCAGCATTTTTTGATTTTTCCCCTCAACTTTTTCTATCATAAGAATTAATTTGCATGGTAGCTGGTGTGAGGTACCAGGAATTTGCTTATTATAGGTCATACATAAAGAAAATTTGTTGGGGAGAATTCATTTGGTCGTTTGCAACAAGGGATCTGTTTATTGCAATTGGTTATCCAGGCATGTGGGACTGGATGTGACAATTTTAATGTTTGGATTTATTCCATCTTTTGTGTATTAAGCTGTTCCAAAATGTTTGAGGCTGTTTTCTGCTATGACGAAAAAGTCATATTTATGTGTAAATGTTTTAATCCAATTTAAAGGACACAACCCTATGGACCTTGCACAGTCCTGGGCAGATCCAAGAGTTCTACACTGTGTACAATCTAAGTGGGACAGTCTTCCACCTGTCAAAGAGAAGGGCAAAGGTAAAGGAGGAAAAGGAGGAGCTAAGAGCGGAGGGAAACGCCCTGCATCAGTGCCACCTGGTGAGGGAGGCACAGGGCCACCAGGTACAGCCAAGGTGAGTAACTCTGTTTTACTTTTAAGTTTGAATTAATGTTATACTGCACTAGGTTTTGTCCAGCATCCTAAATATTATTTCAAGTTCACTGCCCATTTTTTTTAAATTTTGGTGCTTTTTTATTTTTGGAATTCTATGAAAAAGAAGTTTGAGTCCAACAAACATAATACACAATACCATATCTATGCTGAAACCCTTTCAATGCTATTGATTGCTTTAATGACCAACGGTAGCATCAATAAACAGTTGCAGAAAAAATATAACAAATTACATGACATGTATAGTGAAACTGCTTTAACTTGTCATTTAATGAATATTCTGTCTTTTTACATGGGCTATTTATATATCTCCGATAAATTCACGATTTAAAGGAAGTTTACTTTGGGATAATGTGTTCATGTATTTTACCTGTACACCATGGACACAGCAACAAGATCAGTTTATTATATATACAAACATATTAACTGTTATCCTGGTAAATAAGAAACATGAAACTTTCAAGTCGATAGTAAAAAATAACAGAATAATGCTATTTCAAACTTACTTTTTTGAGAAAAATATCTTCTTACTGGGCAGTGTAGATCCAAGATCAGACTGCATGCTCTGTGCAGCCTGATCTTGATCTACACTGTCCGCATAAGGTCAGTGAGTCGCACCTAGCAGCCTAAGGATTTAACATTTGAACTCCGTTCAGAAGGAGCCTTGGCAAATATTGAAAAAAACCGAACACAGTCACGGAAACAAAGCAGTGACAAGTCAAGCTGTTTTACAATAAAGCAGCCTGCTTGCATGCAATAAACTGGGACATCAGTCATTTCTAATAAATATTTTCCAATATCAGGTTTTTATACACATCTAAACACAGTAACACTCTGGAATAGTCAACTCATTTGCATATGAGCTATGCTTAAAGGTAAGGAAAAGAATGGATCATAACAATATGAATATGAACCAGATGATAGTCAACCAGAGAAAAAAATTGGTTTCAAATGCAATGACATTCATTTTACAGTTATCTAGGCCTTGAGATTGCAACAAATCCCACTTTTTCTTCTGAAAATCCCCCATAGTTTTTAGCATAGCACAGGGCCACACAAAATCATTGAATAAGATTTAACCGACATAACTGAAAGGCCCACTAGCAGGAAAATGTTAACAATTTAGGAGCCATGCAGGTAATTTGAATTTAATGTGAGTTTAAAGTATGTGTAATATTATGAATCTGACTATATGTTACAGTATGGTATGGTATGTCATAAATCCAGCTGCTAGCAGAAAAATAAATGTAAAACTAAAATTAGATATGCAAAGTACAGCAGCTGCTGTAAGACTATAATTCAGTCTGAAATTAGTTTAACTCTTTTTTTATTTGTTTTCACCAACAATGATTTTGCTTGTGTTACTTAGAATAATTTTTAGGCTTCCTTTTCCTTTTTTAGGTTTTCTTAAAATAAACCATGTTCCGTCTGTAGGTTACAGAGAAGTAATTTTTTTCTGTTTTTAGAGTGCTGAAATGTAGAAACCATCAGCCTGCCCATGTTTATAAGTAAAATTTTCTTTTATGTTTGACTGACTGCATAAGAATCTTGATAATGTGCTAGTATAGTTTGCTGATGGACTAAACCTTCCAACACTTGTTACTAAAATGCTGTGTGTTTTGCATACCATATGCCAGGCTGTTTTTATAATTGCCTAAGTAAATTTTCAAAACTATATAGAATAAATTGTAAAAAAAAAAAAAGATTACAAGGATTATTAGGCCAGAAAGATATAAAAATTTAACTGAATTATGGTCTTGCAACTGCTTTTTCTTCATAGTAGTTTTTGTGTGATCATGGCTTCTTATATGAGCCATACTCTGGCAAAAGGGAGCTTTATGCATCTCTATGATGCATGATACCAAACAAGACATCACATGGTTATGGAGCCATAAAGTCCATTTTGTCTAACAATTACCAGTAACTGAATCATGAGGTAGAGTGGTCCTTTGACATACAAGTACATAAAACTGACCAATAGTGAAAAGTTTCGGCCAAGGTCAACATGCGCAGACTGGTCAGTACTTTTCGCAGATGTATTAAAGCCCCTTTTCACAGTGCATGGGTCATATGTATATCATATTTTACCAAAATACAAATTTTGAAATGCAAGTAGCATTTTTAATTCTAGTGAGCTTTACTCCCCTTAATCAGATGACACAATTATAGACTGGTCCCTAACCAAAGCATTGGAAGATAGTAAATTTACAGTGCAAAATGGAAAAAATTGTCTTTTGAAGAAAACTTTGTGTGAAAAGAAGAGATCACTGGTTAACAGCATCTTCTTTTTTCCGCACAATGTTTCACAAGTCCTCTTTCCAAGGCTTGTTTACTCTTTACCAAACAACAAAATTTTGGACTTTACCTAATTGAAAGCATTTGCAGATGACAAATTTAATGTAGCTCAAATGATTACATCTGTCTTCAACTGGGTAGAAAACAATGTGGGAAAAGGAGAAAATGCTGGTTATCAGCATTTTCTCCTTTTCCAAAATTGTTTTTAAAAGCCTTCTTCAGAGTCTTTAAAACTCGGGATTGTGTGGTAAAGAGTTGAAACATGGGATTGTTTGGTAAATGGTTAACCTTTACCACACAATCCCAAGTTTTAACAATCCTGGGGAGGAAGGCTTTTGAAAACATTGTAGAAAAAGGAGAAAATGTTGGTAACCAGCACTTTCTCCTTTTCCCACAGTGTTTTCTATGCTTCCCAAAACAAATTTCATTTTTGAGCCACACTTATTTGTCATCTACAAATACTTTTATTTTGAACTAGTCTAAAATTTTGTCGTTTGGTAAAGAGTTAAAGAGACACCTTCAGTAACTCATTACCTGCAAATAAGGACTTTTCAAAATTAAAGAGACCTTCTGAACTAATGTGAAAATGGACAGAACACAGTTTTTGTCTTGAGACAGATTAGAAAATGAAGAAAAATATTCGAGATGAACACCGATAAACATTAAATTCCAAATTTGACAGTATGCTGACATATTCTAGAGATTTATAAAAAGATCATGCATTCTCTGTCTAACTGAAGGACAAGATGTAAAACTATTAAATTTTGTTCTAAAATAATTAGGGAAAGAAGGGGGCAGGTGATAGGAAAGATTTTTTCTAAGCCTGGTACATGGTTCAAAGCAATCAAAGCTTGATTGTGGTTTTGTATTCATGTACTCGTATTCTGAAATTCTGTTAACTCTTAACACTTTACCAAGCGACAAAACTTTTAGATAAGTCCAAACTGAAAGTATTTGCATACGACAAAATAAATGTGGCTGAAAAATTGAAATTTGTTTTGGGAAGGGTAGAAAACATTGTGGGAAAAGGAGAAAAAGCTGGTTATCAGCATTTTCTCCTTTTCCCACAATGTTTTCATGAGGCTTTTTTCTCAGGGTCGTTAAAAGTCAGGATTGTGTGGTAAAGGGTTAACCCTTTGTCATACAATCGGGAGTTATATAGACCTTGAGAAAGAAGTCTTTTGAAAACTTTGGGCAAAAAGACGAAAAATTGTGGAAAATGCTGGTAAACACTTTTTTCTCCTTTTCCCACTGTTTTTTCAATCATATCAAAGACAATGTCCATCATTTCACTCAAATCTAAATTGTCATCTGCAAACACTTTGAATTTGGACGAGTTTAAAATTTTGTCATGTGGTAGAGAAGTAAAGCACGTTTCACGACTATAGTTGCCCTTGTGGCCAGTGTAGATCAAGATCAGATTGCACAAAATGTGCAGTCAGGTCTCTGATCTACACTTTCCACTATGCTCAACTACTATTGACAAAAAACAGCCATGGAATTTCAATTATTTTGGTCTTATTTCTAAACTGAAAATGTCAGTAGGGTTAATTCTGCACTTTAAGGATTAAACTTGGATTAACAGAACATGTAACAGTAAACTTATTACCTGATTTTAACAAAATATCAGACTCCCTCATCCTGAAGGCTTAAGCCCAGCCAGTCAGCTCAGTAGTTGGCTTATCTGACTTTTAGCCTGGTGGTTGCAGGTTTGATACCCTGTTGAGGCAAAATTTCTTTCCCAAAAATTTTCGGTTATCACCTCTGTGCATGTGAGTGATATGACTTAAGCAGTTAAAACAGTGTTTAACTCCAATAAAAGCAAACTTGAAAGCTTTAGCAGATGGATTCAGCTCAGGGGATGAAATTGGTCTTTGAAGGGTTGAAAACATTGTTGGAAAACGGATGCTCCAACACTGTTTTCACTATAGCCTTCTCCCGTTGGTTTATAAAACACAGGATTTTCTGGTAAAGGATTAAAGTATGTCAATTAGTTCCAAGTATTTCATAAACCTGACTTGTTTACAAAATTGTATGGCAGTCAACTGCATCATGATTTTCTCAGAATAACTATGAATTTCTGTTGTAACAAGACTTAACTCGTTGCCAAAAGACCAAATTTAGACTGGACCAAATTGAGTCTTAAAGCATTTGCAGACAACAAACTGAATGTGTCTCAAATGATGGAATATTTCTGTAGAAGGGTAGAAAACATTGTGGAAAAGCATTTTCTGTTTGTTCCATATTGTTTTCCACCCTCTCAATTCTGTCAATTGAGCCACATTAAAGTTTTCGTTTGCAAATGCTTTCAGTTTGGTCAAGTCTAAAGTATTTTGTTTTGTAAAGAGTTAGTACGTGTGATGGTCGTTTTCATGTAGATGTGTTCACAAAGCTAAAAAAAGGTAAATTGTTGCTTTTGTTGCCAGTAGCGACTAATGGAGCTTTTGCAGTTGGGGTAGATTCAGATCTGGATGCAAAGAACAAGTCATGCAGTCCGATCTTAGATTTACACTGTCTGCTTCCTGATGTTATCATATGACTGAAGAGAATCATTATTTCCAGCAGAACTGCACGTTGGAACTATATTTTTTTTTCAACCCTTTACCACACAATCCTGACTTTTAATGACCCTGAAGAAGAAGCCTTTTGAAAACATTGTGGGAAAAGGACAAAATGCTGGTGACCAGCATTTTTTCCTTTTCCCGCAATGCTTTCTTTCCTATAAAGGTTAAATTTTGTCATTTGGGTCACCTCCAAAATGTCGTCTGCAAATGCTTTCATTTTGGACCAGTCTAAAATATTGTTGTGTCATTAAGTAGAGGAAGGTAACTCGCTGAAGATCTTCACCAGACAATAGAATTATGGACTCATCCATGAAAGCATTTTCTGATGACAATTTAAATGGTCGTAAAAAGGATTAAAATTGTTTGAGCAAAATAAAAAATACAGTAAAACCTCTCCTCACGACCACCCCGGTAATACAAGCAACCAGCTATTACGAACAATTTTTGTCAGAATGGAATTTTTCCTTCTTAATAATCAATAATAACGAACCTGGAAATACAGGCACCCTGCTATTCCAAAATTACGACCACCATTTTCAATACCATTGAGACATTACCTATAGATTTTAACCCCATGAAACGACCACTAATTTTCACACCTTCTTAATGACACGCTAATTTTTACATATCCATAATCGCGAACAGTAGGCAGTGCTTCATGTACAAATATTCTATGGTCCGATAGAATCAACACTCAAATATCCGACAAGGCAATTATGAATTGACATGCACTTACATGTGGATCTATTCATAAACTGCAAGAAACATATCAGCTTTTCAATGAACATGAAAATTTTCTTGTAGTCATTTTCATATGTGGGTATAGGCTTCCCTGACTAAATACATTATTTTGCACATAATTTACATAAGTCTACACAGCTTCCGAGTTTGATTAAAAATCTAGGTGGGTAAAACCCAAAAATCAGACCACTCCGCTAATAAAACCAGTTTTCAAAAGTACCTCAGGTGGTCTTAATAGAGGGGTTTTACTGTATTGGTTACCAGCATTTTCTAGTAGATCTACCATGTGCACCAATGTTTTCAATTGCCTTCTTCTGCAGAGTCATCAAGACAATGGATAGTTTGGTAAAAGGTTAACCCATCATGATATAGTGTATCATGCTATTTTAAGACTTTCTTAACATCCTTACACCTTGCACAAAAGGACATTAAATGAAAAGAAAAGGAGAAAAAAACATAGTTTGTCAACGGTATGGATAACATTGTTGGTAAAAGAGCTATTGCTTGGTACAAGTAATTGTTTTTTTTTTTTTACTTAATTATTCTTATCATTTACGTGTTTAATGATTTTGTGACATACAGCTGTACTTTTACCATTAGTAAAATTTGTAGTCTTTGGGTGACACCTATGTACTAAAATGCATAGATATTAAAATGTTTTTCAAACTTGAAGGAACAAATTGGAAAGTAACTGTTATCCTGTATGTCATTCCAGGAAGCAACCAGTGCCCGCCAAATCCTGGATGAAGGAACTGCTCCACGTCAGAGGAAAGGATCAATTTTACGGGCAGCTTCTGCACTTGCTGGGGGTGTGGACGAGCAAGAAAATGTTGTTTACACTCCATTAAAGGCTTGGACTAAACAACCAACAACAAAAGAACTTATTCAAGATAAAGTAATAAAGCGAGATCGATTTGGCTGGGAAGTTGATTTTGAGGACTTTGAAATGCCTTTTAATAAAAATGTCACAAAGAAAGTGGAAGAACTGGGTGGAGCAGATGATGATTGATGAATATTCATTGTGTACTTGGATTGAGTCATGGTCTGTGAAAAGGGGATTTTATGCATGAGCAAAAGGTATCAACTCAGTCAGCTTGCACAATCAGTGCAGACTGACCCAAGTCAAAATCTTTTGCTATTGGTCTCTTTTCTGCATGTCAAAGGCCGAGTGTACCTCAGTATAGTTAGTTCTTAGACAAAAAGGATTCTATGGGTCAAGAATTATGTGATGACGTGCTTGGTAAAATGCATCATGGAGATGCAATAAACCCCTTTTTGCAAGAGCATGGCACATATATATATATTTACTCTTTCACAGCCAATTAAATAAGTTTGGTTTCTTTTTTCATCTAACTGTACAATTAAAAATTGCTGCTTTTAATACATGCATGACAAGCAGATAAGATCAGACACAGTAGAAAGAAATATGTATCTGACATTCTCAGATGCAATCTGTGCAGTCTGAAATTGATTTAGACCACCTGCTCCCTTAACCCTTTACCATACAATCCCGGCTTTTAACAACCCTAAGGAAGAAGCCTTTTGAAAATATTTTGGTAAAAGGAGAAAATGCTGGTAACCAGCATTTTCTCCTTTTTCCACAATGTTTTCTATCTATTCCAGGACAAATACTATCATTTGAAGAACATCTGAATTGTTGTCTATAAATTCTTTAAATGAGGACATGTTCAAAATTTTGCAGTGTGGTTAAGGGTTAAGCTGTATAAGTCAATATGTCATTATTGGCAGTGAAAGAGTTGAGCTAATCTAAATGTCTAAATATTTAAATTGACGTGTTTGTGTGTCATCTTAGTATATACTCATATGTAATACAGCTACTATGTGTGGTTACCCTCAGAGCGCCAAATGAACCCAGCAGAATTTTTAAGTGTTGGAAGAAGATAAGAATAAATGTAATTTTTAACGTTGCTCATGTTTCAGCAAGTTGGAAAATGTAGATCAAAAGATCAGGGTCTGTATTCACCAACCATTCTTAAGAACATTCTTAGTCTTATTCTCCAGAATTTTCTAAATGTGAAAGTAACACAACTTCTGATTGGCTAAACCATTTGGTTTTGCCAATCAGGGTCTGTATTCACCAACCATTCTTAAGAACGTTCTTAGACATATTCTTCAAGATTTTCCAGGTTTGAAAGTAACACAACTTCTGATTGGCTAAACCATATGGTTTAGCCAATCATCAGGTGTGTTACTTTCAAATTTGGAAAATTTTGAAGAACAAGACCAAGAATGTTCTTAAGAATGGTCGGTGAATACGGACCCAGATGTTGTGTTACTTTCACATTTAGAAAATCTTGGAGAATACGACAAAGTATGTTCTTTACAATGCTTGGTGAATACGGAACCAGATTTTTTTTGTGTGCGTGGGATAAGTAGTCAGTGGCTAGGAAAGAAAGTTGTGTCAGTACCGGTGTTAGAAAGCCAGGATACACATGCATAGGTGCACTGACCGCCATCATATGACCTAAGCTGTTAAAAATGGTGTTAAAACTCCAATACAAACCAATTTATTTTTTTTTATGTAAGCTGATTTTGATCTACACTGCTTGCAAGGGCAATCAAAGTTGTGAAATGTGCTTTGCTACATCAATACATATAATATCATGTGACATAGTGATTAATTCCTTATTACATCTTTCCTGTTTCTGTCATGCAGAAGTCAACTTTTGAAAACATTGTGGATAACCTTTTACCGCACAGTGCTGCCTTTTAACAACCTTGGGAAAGAAGCCTTTTGAAAACATTGTGGGAAAAGGAGAAAAATGCTGGTAACCAGCATTTTCTCCTTTTCCCACAATGTTTTTTGCTCTATCAAATTAAGATTGCACCATTTGAGCCACATTGAAAGTGTCGTCTGCAAATGCTTTCAATTTGGACCAGGCTAAAATTTTGTCGTCTGGTAAAGGGTTAAAGAAGAAAATGGTTGTAACAAGCAGATTCTCTTTTTGCCACAATTTTTCATGTGTAATTAGTTTGAAATATATGAACCATTTGCTGTGTAAAGGGAGTTTAATGCATATGCAAAAATATTGACCCATCTGAGCCTGTGAAGTCCAGGAAAGCTGACATGGATAGAAACTTTCTCTTACCCATAAATTTTCTGCATGTCCAAGGATCATTCTACCCCATGATTCAGTCTGTTGTTTGACAAAATGGCTGTTATGGATCCAAAATTATGTGATGAAATTGTTTTGTATGATGCATTACCAAGATGCATTTAACCCCCTTTTCCCAGCACGCATATATATATATATATATATATATATATATATATATATATATATGTGTGTGTGTGTGTGTGTGTGTGTGTGTGTGTGTGTGTGTGTGTGTGTGTGTGTGATATATATATATATGTGTGTGTGTGTGTGTGTGTGTGTGTGTGTGTGTGTGTGTGTGTGTCAATATGTTTGCAAAGCTATCTGCTGCAGGATTATTTCTGGTGACGATGAGTGTCTTTTCCCTTAAATCTACCAAAAGAAGGATTTTGAAACATAATGCACACGTGACAAAATTGGTCAAAATGAGAATATTTAATATGAGTCATGCTCTGTGAAAAGGGGGCTTAATGCATTTGCGAAAAGTATCGATCAAGGTCATCCTGCACAGTCCATGCAGGCTGACATGAACCAAAACTTTTTGCTTTTGGTAAATTCTCTGCATGTCAAAGGACCAGTGTTCCTCATGATTCAGTCGGTTGCAATACAAAACGGATTTTAGGTATGTATAATACTGTGATGACTTGCTTGGTATCATGAGCTGTTGTTGAAAGTGGTGTGAAACACTACTCAATCAATGTATTACACTAAAAACAAGGACAGTTATCTCATAAAAGGATTTTTTTGTTTATCTCAGTGCTTGAATGTACAGTTTTGTCTGCATTTGAAGCCTTTACGTTAGGTTTATTTAAACAGGAAGATGCTTCTTAAAATTAATGTGATAACCCTCAAAATGCAGACCACAAAAACAGTTATCTTTGCAGAAATTATAGATCAAGATCAGACTGCACATAAGTTGCATTCTGATCTTAAATCTGTACAGTTGGATATTTTGAGTTGTTCTGAGAAGATAGCCTGTATGATATGTTGTTAGGGTAAATACTTTGGTAGACAACAAAATTTTAGACTCATCTGTATTGAAAGCATATGTCGACAGTAAATTTTATGTGGCGCCAATGCTTTGATTTGCGTTTGTGTAGAAAACATTCTTGGCAAGCGAGAAAATGCTGGAAGATGTACTTTGAAAACTGGATGTTACTTCTATTGAATAGATGAATGAATTATTTGGCTGATGTTGCTAAGAATCATGCATATATTGACAACGTTGTTTGTTACTGAATTGAGATTCATGGTATTGTTAATTTGAAATGCTGTTTCACTTGATTCCAAATGAAATATATTTGTATACATGTATAGCACATGAAAATTATGTTTCTTTTTTTTGTATGGTTATTTTTGTCACATGTTAAATACTTTTTTAGCTAACCAGGGTCTATATTCTTCAACCATTCTTAAGAATATTCTTAGTCTTCGTCTCCAAGATTTTCTACATTTGAAAGTAACACAACTTCTGATTGGCTAAACCAAATGGTTTAGCCAATCAGAAGTTGTGTTACTTTCAAATGTAGAAAATTTTGGAGAGTAAGACTAAGAACGTTCTTAAGAACAGTTGGTGAATACGGACCCAGAGCATGAATTGCTCAAAATGAGCTTATTGATGATTCTATGTCAACTGTACACCATACAGCATCTTTCATCAACTTTTAGCCTGTGTGAGCTCTAGATGCCAAATTTATAGTCTGTTGCTCATGAAATTTAGTTTGTTTGTTGTAATTTTCTCACAGACATGTTGGAAAAAGGGTGACCTCAGGCAAAAAGTGGTCACTAGATCAAATTTTAGAAAAACTTAGCGTGACCTGTATAGGCATAATATTCTGTCCAATGCTTATAAAACTTAGTATGTTTGTGTTGTGAATACCGCAGGTCAAGTTTAAGAATGGGTCTCCTGGGAAAAACAGTAGGTCACAATGTCAAATCTTACTTGCTGTTCAGTGCTCATAAAAGTCGTTGGAAATGTTCATCTTGATAATGCCTTGGACGAGTTTAAAAATGAGAAATATCGGGTCAAAAAAGTTGGTCATCACATCTTAGAAAAACTTGTGTGCGCGTTCTATGCTACAAGTTCGGTGCAATATGCATGAAACTTGGTCAGAACGTTTGTCTTGACATCTCGGACAACTTTGAAAAAGGTTTCACCTCTGATCAAAAAGTAGGTCACTTGATCAATCCTAGAAAAAATGTGTGTGCTCTCTTGAGGTCACATTATCAGTCCAATACTAATGAAATCTAATTAACCCAATGTTCATAAACGATGTCAGAATGTTTCTCTTGACAGTTTCATGGATGACCTTTGGTCACCTCATATCACCGAAAAGGTCAATGGATCGAAATTAAAAAAAAAAAAAAGTGCGCTTTTTAGAAGGCCACATTTTCACTCAGATGCTGAATAATTTTATTGGAATATTTGATCCAAGAATGATGTCGATCGGAAGGAAAGGTGAGTCTTGTGGGCGAGAGGGTAAAATAATGGGCTTGAATGTAGAGGTAGCTGGTTCGCGAACTTCATTGCGAGGATAGATGATACCTGCTGCGTCAAGATTCTATCCTTTCTCATCGCATAGTTTTCACGATGTCTGTGTTGGAAAGTAGTCAGTGGCTTGGAAAGAATGTTGTGCAAAGTACTGGTAAAAGAAATACCAGAAAACCATGGATGGGTGCACTACATGCCGCTAAAATTCCAGTTACCATCATTTTCTCCATTTTGCAGAATGCTTTCTACTTTTCCAAGACAAGTCTCGTCGTTTTACTCAGACTTAATTTCTCGTCTGCAGTTGTTTTCAAAATGGACGAGTCTGAAATTAAGTCGTCTAGTAAAGAATTTAAGAATAATACTAATAATAAATAACCCATGCTCTGTGAAAAGGGGGCTTAATGCATCTGTTGCAAAAAGTATCAACCTAGGTCAGCCTGCGCAGTCTGACCTGGGTCGAAACCTTTTGCTATTGGTCAATTGTCTGTGTGTCAAGGGACCAGTGTAAGTAGTATAGCTTACTGTTTAAAAGTACTGCCGCGTTCGGCTTTCCCTCCCCCCCCCCCCCCCTTTTGGAGGGTATCGTAGAGGTCGAACACGTGATGTACCACAAATCACGTTGACAGGTCTGTTCAAGAGAGCACAAAGGAAAATGGTATTTTTGAATATAAATGTAAATGAGTTCTTTTCAGAAGTTACTCCCATACTTTGAAGTAAAAAAAAAAATAGTTTTCAATTTAAATGCAAATGACTTTTGTGAACGGGAAATTGTTCTTTTGTCCACGAGAATCTTTTGACATAATCTCGAATAGATTTCTTTTGTATAGGAATGGAATGTTAAAAGAATTCTAAAATGACATCAATCATGGTGCCAGGATTATTTACCAGGCACAGGCTGACAGGCGTATTCAAGAGAGCACAAATGTGAGTTTTGACCCTTTTGGACCCTCGTGTCTAAAAATGCATCGGTCTGTGACTGTCTAGGCATCCTCGCAGACTTTCAGGTACCCCGATGCCAATCCAGTTATGCATAGTTTCGACGTCTAGGGACCCTCACGAGTATAAGGGATTGGTCTGGGACTGTCTCCCCCACCCTCGCAGACTTTCAGGAATCCCGTTATCACTCAAGCTAAGCATAGTTTCGACCTTTTGAGACCCTCCCGAGTACAATACATCGGTCTTCGACTTCGAGTTATGCATAGTTTCGACCTCGAGGGACCCTCCCGAATATAATGGATTGGTCTGCGACTGTCTCCGCCACCCTCGCAGACTTTCAGGAACCCCGGTACCACTCAGGCTAAGCATAGTTTCGACCATTTTGAGACCAACCCGATTACAATACATCGGTCTTCGACTGTCTGCGGCACCCTTGCAGACTCCTCGAAGCTGATCATCACCTACCGCCTGACTCCTCTCAATTCTCCTTGCACCTCCTCGCCACTCATACACCATTCACATCCACTTCGCTAACCTCCTCTTTTTCTTCCTAAACTCAGTTCGATACCATTGACAACCGAAATTTTAACACTGACAAGCGAAATTGTACTCAATAAAGGTGTACTGGACAACGACAGAGATCAAAACTATGCTTAACTGGATTGGCATCGGGGTTCCTGAGAGTCTGCGTGTGTGTCTGAGACAGTCGCAGACTGATCCACTGTACTCGGGAGGATCTAAAAAGGTCGAACCTGGGCTTAACTCAATTGGCACCAGGGTTCCTGAAGGTCTGCGAGGGTGCCATAGACAGTCGCAGATCGATGTATTGTATTAGGGAGGGTCTCAAAAGGTCGAAACTATGCTTAACTCGACTGGCACCGGGGTTCCTGAAAGTCTGTGAGGATGCCTAGACAATCGCAGACCAATGCATTTTTATTCCCGAGGGTCCAAAGAGGTCGAAACTCGCATTTGTGCTCTCTTGAATAGGCCTGTCAACCTGATTGATGTCATTTTAGAATTCTATTATTATTCCGTTCCTATACAAAAGAAACCTATTTTAGATTGTTTCAAAAGCTTTTTGTGGAC
Source organism: Tridacna gigas (assembly GCA_945859785.2). Taxonomy (NCBI): domain Eukaryota; kingdom Metazoa; phylum Mollusca; class Bivalvia; order Cardiida; family Cardiidae; genus Tridacna; species Tridacna gigas. The sequence goes on from OX244029.2 coordinate 40,252,791, forward strand.
AAAAGAACGTACTTGCCCTAAACTTACTACTTTTAATTATTCTACTGTGTCTGGTAAATAATCCTGGCACCATGATTGATGTCATTTTAGAATTCTATTAACATTCCATTCCTATACAAAAGAACCCCTATTCGATATTATGTCAAAAGATTCTTGTTGACAAAAGAACAACTTCCCGTTCACAAAAGAACTCATTTGCATTTAAATTGAAAACTATTTCTGGGGGCGGTTAAAGCCGAACGCCGAACATAGTAGTACTTTTAAAAAGTAAGCTATATTACTAGCGTACCTCAGGATTTAGTCGTTATACATAATGGATTTTAATAGATCCACAATTATGTGATGACTTGCTTAGTATTAGCCATCACGGAGAAGCATTGAGGCCCCTGTACCAGACCATGGCACAGACTTTAATAAATGCACTTTTTGGGGAATCCTACTTCAACAATGTTCCTATGTATCGATCTCTTTACCGAGCGAACCCGACCGTATACGATCTTGAGAAAGACTAGGTATAAACCATTGTGGGAAAAGGAGAAAATGCTGGTAAGCATCATTTTTTTCTTTCCTTTCCATGATGCTTTCTAACCTTCCAGAGAGGTACGATATAGCATACAAGATTAAATTTTTCAAAGCCTATCCAGTTAATGACACATGCAGTTTATTACTCTCACCTCTGAACATTATGGTAAAGCAGAAGAGAGCTCGGAAAGGTGTGTGTAAAGCTGATAAAATCTTAAGGTATGGTTGGGTTGGACCACTGACCGCCGTGATATAACCATCATACTGTTCAAAACGCCCTTAACCACAAAAAAAAAACCGAGCTTTATACCAACCGTCTTCCGTGATTTTTTTTAACGTTTATTCAGTGGAGATAAATTCTGAAATAGTGCGCTGACAGTCACATGCACTTTTCAGCAAGGTCATAAAGAGAGTAAAGTGTTCGTAAAATTTGTTCATTTTACATCTTGACTACCAAAACATGTGTACAAAAAAAAAAACCATCAAGATCAAACCAACAAGAAGTATTTCTGTCATCTCAACCTCATCACTTGACTGAAGAGAGCTACGGTCAGACTAAATTGGTCCTTGTCGATGCTTAACCGCAATCGAGTTAGAATGATTTGAAAAATGCCTAAATGAAAGTCATACAAACTGAAAGAACTCCCACATAAACGACCAGCTGATGGTTCAATCTTCGCAGACTTCCGTTCCTTTCCGCGAGTACATCCGATAGGCATACTCGGATCTCTCGGTAGTTTCCCTCCGGGCCCAGGGATGCAATAAACTCGCCATCTCCGAGACTTTTATTCATGGCGAGTAGATAAACTTTAGCAGTGATTACATCGAATTCATCGTGATGAAAGCCGATCTGCTCGCAGAAGAATAATTTAGTGATACGTATATCATTGGACATATCCTTCAAGGATTTTACCGGAGACCAAGTTGTGACCGACTCTTCTCGCAGAATCCGATTTTTGTAATGCAAATGCGGTGCGTAGCGTATCTCCTTTTCGTCGAAATAGGGAATGTAAGTGATGTACCTGTTAAACTGTGCGCGCAAGTTAAAAATGTTCCCTTTTATGTTCAGTTTCCAGTTTTGTCGCAGTGACCGTTCGATATTTTTTAGGAGCAATTCTGGTCGCAAAATTTGTGTGTGTAGAGACAGAATCGCTAAAATGTACTCAATCGTTGTTTCATTGTCGTTGGTCCTGTATAACAACTCCATCTCCCAATCTTGTAGCTCTGGTGACGACAGGAACTCCTTTTTCGGTGATGCCAGCTGATCGTTTGTTATCTGGAGTAGATGTTCTCGTTTCAGTAACGAATCTAACGGAGACAGTTTAATAACAAGCCGTGCTTCTTGTACATACCATCCATGACCAAAGATTCTACATACATCCTTCACCCTTATCTGTCCTTCTGGACAAAACACTGGCCTACATGCCTGGAAAAATAGCATAAAACTTAAAACATGTGAAACTGAGCCGCGCTCTGTGAAAAGAGGACTTAATGCATCTGCAAAAATTATCGACTCAGGTCAGCCTGCGCAGACCTGGGCCGAAACTTTTCGCTATTGGTCAAATTATCTGCATGTCAAAGGACCGGTGTACCTATGAATGAGTAAGCTGTTATTAAAAATGAATTTTATTAGTCCATAATTATGTGATGACTTGCTTGGTATCATGGATCACCGAGATGCATTAAGTCCCCTTTTGTCAGAGCACGGCTCAGTTATATTTAAAACAGTTCTATAGACATTGAATAAACTGCAAGTGCTTGTGGATTTCTACTTCTTTCATTTCACATTTCACCCCTTTCCCCAACGGTGTACGGTGGCTCCAAGTGTTAGTCGCAGAAAAAATTATTTTTTAAAGTTGCCAGGTCGCTCCATACGGTTTTTTTTACTTTTTATCTAGTTTTAAAATTCATTTCTAAGCCAGCCACTTACATTTGAACCGATTGTAGTATAACTGATTTTATTTCATGCTTTTCGGTAGTTTTTTGAAAAAAAATGGTAGATTATGGTTTGAAATTTCATGGTTACGACCAGTGAAAAATACCGATATCATACTTTTTAACTCTTCAAATGAAGGCGGAAAAAGAAGTTCCCTCACACTAGATACCTAAGTAAACAGCGCGTGCCATTCAACTAGAGGGAACTATGACATCATTTACAGCATTTACCCTATATTTCTCGCGCTTTACATAATATTGTAATGTGTTGTTATGTTGGGGGGGGGGGGGGATACGCCACGGGGAATTACCGAAAACAATTGCAATGGATTTTGATGGAAGTTCCAACAAAAAAGGAGTTAGAAGCATGAAAAAATAAATATCTGCTTTTTTTCGGTGAAAGATCGAAATCTCGTGAACATCATTGGTAATATTTTCACTCGTGGCTACGCCACTCGTGAAAATATTAGCGATGATGTTAAATCGATGAAATAAATTTCGATCTTTCACCGAAAAAATCAAATATCCTCTATTCATTTCATGCTTCTCCGTAATTTGTCGAGAAATATGGTGGATTATGGTTTGATATTTCATGGTTACGGCCAGTAAAAAAATTTTCATATTTTCGCTCTTCAATTGAAACAGTTGTTTCCGCGCACTTGTTACCTAGGTAACCAGCGCGTGCCATTCAACCGGTAGGGAAATTATGATGTAATTCACTCGAATTTACCCTATATCTCTCGTGCTTTACGTAATATTGTAACGCATCGTTATGTGAGGGAGGTGCGCCGCGGGGAATTACCGAAAACAACTGCAATGGATTTTGATGAAAGTCCCAACGAAAAAGGGGTTAGAGGCATGACATAAATAGATTTTTTTTTTTCCCTTTGAAAGATCGAAAATTATTTCATCTCGTGAACATCATCGGTAATATTTTCACGAGTGGCTACGCCACTCGTGAAAATATTACCGATTATGTTCACGAGATGAAATAAATTTCGATCTTTCACCGGGGAAAAAAAAAACATATCCACCATGTCATTTTCACAATAATCTCAATTCTTTGAAAAGATATGATTGAAAGTCAAATGCAATTTAACGCCTGAATTGTTTACTTTTGGACGTTATTGTGGCTTTAAAGGTGTAGAAAGGAATAGCATGTAAAAAGGAACATGATATATTCTCTTATTCTCTAGCTGGAAGTAAGTTGATGTTACCAGTAATTATAATGGTGAGAATAATAATAACAGCAATAATGGTGATAAAAACGTTTTTTTTTTTTCTATTTTATGCTGTATTGGTTTGGAAACTAAACATCGCTAACTTGACCCTAAACAATAGTCCTCAAGGACCTTTAAACTTCAAACCGCCAAGTCACCAATGGGTGCTATCGTACATGTCGTGTATGTTTGTTGAGATGTTGCTATCTAACGCCATACATGTTGGTGTAAAACCCCATTATGTACCATGTAACGTGAAAATGTAGATGGAAGAACAGAATGACAAATATATTTGGGCCACTCTGTGAAAAGATGTTTAATACATTTGCAAAAAGTATTCTAATTACCATGGCAGCGTGTGCACAGTCCGCGCAGACTATGGATCGAAACTTTAAGTTTCTGCATGTCAACGATACATGTACATTATCATAAATGATATTTTTTTCAATTTAGATGTTAATCCAAATCATTATTGAAAAGGAGCAGTTGCTGCTAAAAAAATAAGCGGTGTAATAAATGTGCCTGCAAATAAACCACCAGGGTTCCACCGAATAAACGTGTTCACATCTTTTACCAACAGCAAAATACTATTCACTTGTAGAAGTACCAAAGAGTAGGTCAGTGCCAGGGTAGTGAGCTACGAAAAAATAAAACCCCAACGCTTCAATGAAGTTCACTACTCACCTTAGTTGTCGAATTAGTCACTGTGTCTACGCAAACGAATTTATTGATTACATCTTCCATTTGCGATGCTTCGTAATTGTTCGCCGAATCATCATCAAGCAATACTAATATGGACGAACGGGTGAGGAATCGCTGAGAGTCTTTGGCTGGACAAATTGTATTATCCTCTATCCACTTTCGTCCCAGGTAAGGCTCATTTAAACCACATAGGTAGCAATAAACATTTTGGTAGTCAGAGAATAAGCGAAACGTGGCGTTGAAACTTCCACAAAGTTCTTTCATATGAGCAGCTTCGGAAGTGTTTACAGCCTTGCAATCTCGTATCAAATGTGGATTGCAGACTTCTGCGGAAATATCTATATCTGAAGGTACCAGAAACTGCAAATAACATTTGTCATTTCCCGCTTCGACAACATTCTGCAAGATGGATGAAAATGGGTTGTTAAGAATAGGGCAAGCAACAGACCGTATAAATTCAACAAGATCGGTTTGATTGTGACATTGTGCACAATATTTGTTGTAATAAATCATGCTGTTAGAACGCGAATACACTGGCGAATAACTCCGCCAGTTGGATATATTATGAAATCTGCAGCTGTCCTGTTTACCCGGGCATTTGTCTACCATGTAGTAATGGGCATCATCTCGAAAGGCTTCTGCTCTAGAGTTCAGTTGTTTACAAATGGTTCCAAGCGTTTCGTCAATTTTGTAAATATCAAACTCGTCCTTACAACATTTCCTCTTCAGCCCACAGTCGGCGGAGCAAGAACAAGAATCACAGCAAGGCCTAAACTTGTCTGCATTATGCAGTCCTTGCCATGGCGGTGGGTATTTGGCCTCTAGATCACAAAACTGTGTGTAGGGACACCAAAGTTGAATGTCGGAGGGAAATGAGATGTTTGTAGACATCACAGTCTGATTTTGGATATGAACTAAGACGCTGACAGCAAGAAGGACGAATTTGGACGACATTTTAGCTGTAATAATCTGAAAATAATATGCTTAAATTTTATATTTGGATACAAAATTAAATATCCATAATTACGTAAGTGGACCTAAACATAATTAGTATTCACTAGGCTGGCTACTGCATTACTCGCACTAAAAAGAAACGATATACCATTTGGCTGAACAAGTTTGCACATATTTAAATCAAGTACATGATACCAAAAATTTCAACGTGTTCAAATTAGATGCTGCTGGAGCCAGTCCCGTATTTTTTATTTTTTCACGATGCTGCCTTTCTATATGTGACCTCGCGGTCTCTCTTCTCAAAATACTAAGCGGCTACACGCGCTGATTTAAATTTTATCAGTTACAAAATACACATGGGCTTGGCTTTCTGTGAGGTATTAAAATTTGGATTCTGCAACGACGAAAATATTTGAGTCATGCGGTGTGAAAAGGGGGCTTAATGCATCTGCGAAAGTATCGACCCAGGTCAGTCTGTGCAGTCCGCGCAGGCTGACCGGGGCCGAAACTTTTCGCGATTGGTTAATTTTCTGCATGTCAAAGGACTGTTCTACCTCACGATTCAGACAGTTGTAGTAGTAGTCATAAAAATGCTATGGAGAAACAACTTGTATAAAGTGTTGACTAAAGGTGAGATAACATACAAGGTAAACTGACATAATAAAATCACATTCATCAAATAGAGTAAAATAAAGCTAACATGAACCTGGCTTTAGTCCTTATCCTTGTTTTCTCAGTGAAAAAAGAAACAAAGTTTGCCCACATTTATATATAGTTGTTCACATAAATGCAGTTGCCATGGAAAAAGCAATGAAATTTTATGGTATAAACCCATGACAGTTTTCTGCATTTTGTTTTATTTCATGGGTCCTATCGTTTATTACATGGTCTTGAGATATAATGAGTGCAGTCGTCTATCAGGCTGCAAAGCAGTTTCCTGGAAAAAAAAAAAAATCCGACACAATATTTTGAAACAGTTCCCCGACACCTTTGAGGGCAGTTCCCCCGCGACAATTTTGTTCTATATCAAATGACCTATTACTGATAATGATTATACTTATCATTGATAATCATGAGAAATTAAGGACATACAGTGCGTTTAGTTTGAATATATTATATTCAATATTATAACATACATATAAAGTTCCTCTCCTAAGGGCATTTCATAATACATGTATATGCTACACTTTTAAATATGCCTCGGATATAAGAGGTAACACAATTACATTTATACCATCAAATAAGTTAAGATTAAAGTTTTATTGCATACACAATATGTAAGGTGACATGGTTACATTGAACAGTTAAGACGACTTGCGCCTTTCAAAAAATACATCGACTTACTCCATTTTGAATGCTAAATATGTCATTCATTTTGACGTTGCAGGACATTCATTTTCTTCATGAAATTCGCTTTCATCGATCTGGGCTGTGATCAGGCTCATCTCTGTTGATGCAACAGTTGGTGCCTTAAGTTCATGTCTTGTCTGAGGCTGAACTTGATGAACATTGTCCTTGAGAAAACCTCACAAAAAATTCCAATGGGCTTACGTTTGGCAAGTGACGGGGTCATAATCGTTAGGTTTTCGATTTAAACTTCCTTACCAACCATTTCAAAGCACTATGGGCTGTGTTGGTGTAGTACCATTTTGCTAAAACCATATTATGACTTGTACTAGATCATTTACCACAAAGTCTTGGCCTAATCGTTTGCTAGCCCCATAGCTCAGTCGGTAGCGTACAAGACATGAGAAAAGGAGGTCGCTGGTTCGATCCCCGGCTCGGCCAATTTCTTTCCGAGGACTGATGATAGTCATTGGGACAGGATTCATTCCTCTCTCACCGCTGACCATTGTTTCGACGATAGTTATGTGGGAAAGCAGCCAGTAGCTTGAATATTGTGCGGAGTACTGGTAACAGAGACTCCAGGAAAGCATGGATAGGTACACTGGCCGCCGCGATATAACTGAAATAATGTTGAAAACGGCGTTAAACACCGTACAATCAATCAATCAATAATCGTTTGCTACCGGGGAAAAGCTGCAAAAATTATTAGTTATCCGGTCAGGTGGCACGGCACTTGAAACCTTGTTCACGGCTATGGCGAATTATGTTGCCCCTAGCCGAAGGCCACAGCCGTGAACAACTTTCCAAGTGCTCTGCCACCTGACAGGACAACAAATTTATTATACTGCAAAGTTTAACCACTCCAACATGTTTTCAAGTGAAATCTCCCTGTTTTATGGTCTCACAAATCGAGTACGCTTACGAAATCGAATGTCCCTGCTGAATGCCAAAACACATTACTGAAACTGACGTCACTGTAACCTAACGTCACTGGAACCTAGGTAAAATGTGCAGTGTGGTGCACGAAGTTAGATATTGCGTTGAAGTGCATAAATATCTAAGGGGCTCCCGACAGGGAAACTGTGCTGTACCCTGGGAGCTGCCAGTGTACAGCAATATTATATTCGGAGCATGTTATCCAATCAGATCGCAAGAAATTTCTTTGCAGTAGAATAACGTTCCATGTAACTACCGCAGAGTCTTCATCACTGTCTTCACTTCCGAAGAGGAAAGGTCCAATTACACCACTCTTTATCGAAGCCCCGATGAAATATGCATGCCCACCCTCAGACAAAATATGTGCTCGGAGGATCAATAGTTCCAGAGGTGAGCCTGATCACAATCCAGATCGATGAAAACGAATTTCATGACGAGGCGGAATGCCCTGCGACGTCCGAACGGACGTCATTTTGAACATTTGATGTTTACAGATCGATGTGTGTCATGAAAAAGCGCTGGCTTTGAATGAATCTGGGCTTGATGTTTTAGAATATCTTCCGTACAGCCCTGACCTTTCTCCTTTTGACTTTGGTTGTTCATATGGCTGAAGCAAATGCTAGATGGACGCCGTTTCGAATCCTGTAACGGCACTGGAAGTGCTGTCTACTAGTCTACATGATGCGATCAAATGTGACTTGGGTGAAAATCTTATCTGCTTAACATGATTTTTTTCCCAAACAAAAAGCTATTTACAGCACTCAAGAAGCACTCAAGAAACAAAATAAACTAACCACAAGATGGTTTCTACACGCAAATATTTAGTTCTGAGTTGTGTTTCTAACATTAGAAACAGAAATATCAAAATTTACATGAAAAAGTAATATGTGAAGAGAACTGTACTTTATGCATCAGTAACAGCTTTGACCTAGTCTGTTACCCTTGTAGTGACTTTGACTTAAAAACAAGAAGGCCTTTAGCGCTCACCTGAGTAAGGTCATCTAGGATTGATAAAGCTGAAAAGGTCCTGGTTGTGATGATGTAAAACACATGAGTGTGAGTGGCCTACTTTTTCACCGACTTGACCTATTTTTACAATTTGTCAGAGATATCATTAAAACAAACATTCTGACAATGTTTCATGAGTATCAGACTAAAAATGTGGCATTTAGACCGAACACAATGTTTTTCCAAGATTTGGCCCAGTGACCTACTTTTCGACCCGACATGACCTAATTTTAAACTTGTCTGAGATATCATCAAGACAAACAAAAATATTTTGAGCAAGTATCATGGGTATCGGGATGAAAGTGTTTCCTCTAGAGCGCACACGAGGTTTTCTTTTTTTTTTTTTTTTTTTCCCGTAAGATTTGGCCCAGTGACCTACTTTTTGACTCCACACCACCAAATTTCGAACTTGTCCAAGATTTTATCAAAACAAATGTTTTGACCAAGTTTCATGAGTGTTAGGCTGAAATGTGGCCTCTGAAGTGCACACAACGTTTTTCTAAGATTTGGCCCAGTGACCTACTTTTTCACTTGTCATGACCCAATGTTAAACATTTCCGAGATTTCAACCAGAAAAAAACTCTGACTAACTTTCATGAGTATCAGGCAGAAAGTGTGGCCTCTAGAGTGTGCACAAGGTTTTTCAGATTTGGCCAAGTGACCTCCTTTTTGATCCGACGTGACCCAGTTTCGAACTTGTCCAATATTCTATCAAGACAAACACTCTGACCAAGTTTCATGAGTACTGGGCTGAAATTGTGGCCTCTAGAGTGCATACAAGGTAAATGTTGACGACTGCACGACGGACAACGGATGACGGACGCCGGACACAACACGATCACCAAAGAAAAGGTTCTCAAAGGGTATCGTAAAACTAAGACAAAGTTCCATCAGTATTTGCAGTTCCTCATCAGATCACTATTGCCTAAAAAAAATCTGGGCTAAAATAAGGCCTCTAGGTGACCGGAGAGAAATCATCCCCAAATTACGCGGGAACGATTTGTCTGGAGAAATCGTAGAGAAATTGTCCTCTGTGGATGATTTCTCTGGAGATATTGTCCCTAAATTGAATTCTTGAGAAGTTGTCCACATACTCAGAATACATTTATGCTGTTTTTTTGAAATGTTTTAGAGATTTCTTTTTTTTTAATTTTTCTTCCTGTTACTCAGGTTTACTTAATTCAAGTGCCGTTTGATTGCATTGTCATTGTTTATCCAATAAAGGGCAAGGTTCACAAAGAGACATTTTTGGCCCTATGAAGAATTTTGGGAAAATATGTTTCAGGTGAAAGTACAATGTCTACATGTTATAAAACGAAAGACAAAACTCACATATTTTTGTCTTTTGTTACCACGGCAACCACAGAACCATAATCATATAAAGTAACTCATTTTCAGCTTTATTTCATTTGAAATTAATGTTTTGCTGGTCCTATCACATTTATCAAAAAGTATTTTCTATCACGGCAAAATATACATGTATATCAAATATTTGCTACGAAAGATTCATGTTGTCATGGTAACTATATTTATTGCAACGAGAAAATGAATATTCTATATGATTTTATGTTCATGTATAACATATATTATTTAGTACAATCACCATTAAGAATTGATATAAATACAACTAGATTATGATTTTGAGCATTCAGTGAAAAACAACAATGCATACATGTTTTTATTCCGATGACCTCTTATTTGTTACCATGGGAACCACAAAATGAAAGTCATGTCAACAACCAATCTGTTTAGAAACAGAGCAGAACCATTTGAACATTTCTGCAACGAGACCGTTTAGTTGTGATTAAAATTTAGCTTGTAGTATAGGATCTAGTGACATATTTTTAGAGCAAAAATACCCTTCTGCAACTCACCAGTATATCAAAACTATGAAGTAGGTCAAAAGCAAGCATAGTCGAGTACGCAGATGAAAGTTATGGGCACTGTATGAGAGTGTCTTCAGTCCAACGGCCAACGGACGTCAAACTTGGTGGAAATGATGAAATTCTGCACATATTTGAAAATGGTTGCCTCTGATAAAAGTGTGGCTCGTCAGACCAGACCTAAGAGAAAGGTTGTTCGGCGTTGTATGCGCATGTCAATATTCTTAGAAGGTTCGACCTGTCTAATATAACGCATCACTATCCTATACAGGATAAATATTAATACGCGGTGCGTAAACTAAAGTAGCAGTGGAGAAAATACTTCTGTGAAAAAATCTAGCTTGTTTTTCCTTTTCAGATCTCTTAAAGATTTAATTATTTCAAACGGGAAGATAGTTTTTAAAAATACCATTGTTTAATGCAAATCTTTGAATATAATGTCTAAATATCGATTTAAGGAAACCCAGGACTTGTGCATCTAGGTTTTTCCAGACTTATCAACCAGAAAATGTACCAGGGCTATTTCCCGAGCCTACAGGGCCTGTGTTTATAAATGACTGGTGCATAGGTTATATGCTAGCTAACCATGGCTATGTGAATCGTACAAGGTAACATTTTATTGAGTAAACGATTATATTATGTTAAAATTCGCTGTATCGATTGCCGTCTTGAAAAGTAGTCCGGTTCTGTATACCCAGCATTCCCAAATCAGATAGGTCATGTATTTGAAAAATGCCACGTAGTTGAATATAATGGATTGTGTGAGCCTTAAAGGCCGATTGTCATGATATTGGGTCATATTGTTTGGCTTTAGCTGTTGCAGCCATATTCATAGTCAAATATATGCGTGTCCTCCAGCGGCTTCATTTCAGTCCAATGTTCGCGAAATTGGCCGGATATAGGTCTTCAGAATATTTTTGACAAAACTGAACGTAGGTCATCTGGGGGTAAAAAAAAGGTGGTAACTTGGTCAAATCAGACAAAACCCTAGTAGTGCTATAGAATCCATTTATTTTCAGTCCAATGTTCATGAAACTTTGCTTAAATGAGATACGGATGAGTTGCAAAAGGGTATTTTAGCTCTAAAAGTATATCACAAGATCCTATACTGATAAATGCGCCCCGTACCCCTGCAACGACTTAATTTTAGCAATAACTGGTCACACTCAACCTTTCTTGTGGCTTCATAGGCAAAATGTTGGACCGCCACAATCATTAATTTGTAGGATTTAGTACTGCTTCCACATCAGTTACCCTACATTGCTTTGGTATAAACTAAATATTCGCGATTTGCAGCTGCCTACACCTTTTACCACACTAACAAAGACTCAAAATGGCCCCCGTATTTATTGTTATTTGGCAGTTCATCAGGTCCTCCGATCGTCCCGAAAAAGGAAGCCGAGCCGTAGAAAAGTAATGGTGCTTTCAGTACCCTGAAAGCTGCCGCCTCACTTTGTATTGTTGCTCCTATAATTCTGTTCGCTGCTGTCTCAAATTGTGATGCTTTCATTTTTTTTTTTTTTTTTCTGATAGCTCCCGTCTCCCATCATGTTGCTTTCATTGTCCTGTAAAAATCTTGTACAAGTTCATCATTGGGTCATGTCAGGTCAAAAAGTAGATCATTCGGACAAATCTTAGAAAGAAACACCTTGTGTGGACTTTTGAGGGCACATTTTCAGACCAGTTCTCATGAAAATTGGTCAGAATGTTTGTCTTCATAATATATCGGACTAGTTCAAAAATGGGTCATGCCGGATCAAAAAGTAGGTCACTGAGACAAATCTTAGAAAAATATATTGTGGGATCTAAAGGCCACATTTTCCGTTTGATACTCATGAAATACTGTCAGAATGTTTGTCTTGATGATATCTCTGACAAGTTCAAAAATAAGTCAAGTCAGTCAAAAGGCAGAACACCAACACTCATATCTTTTACATCATTACAAACAGGATCGGCTTTATCAATCTAGATGGAATTACTCAGGTGAGCGCTTTAGGGCCAAAGGCCCTCTTGTTATGTAACTCTTTACAAAACAATACAAAATTTTAATGACCCTCATGAAAAAGGCTTTTGAAAACACTCTGGGAAAAAGGATAAAATACTTGTAACCAGAATTTTCTCTTTTTTCCACAATCTTTTCTACCTTTTCAAAAACAAATTTCAATTTTTGAATAACAGTTATTTTGTCGTCTGCAATGCTTTCAGTTCGGACAAGTCTAAGATTTTGTCTTTTGGTTAAGACCTTTAAAGAGTTAGAACCCCTTTTCTCCTTTCACACAATCTAATTATACTTGTATTATCATTAGATTTATCAGAGAAAACCCCTGCTATTGATCAGAAATGCATTTTTCTTGTACAATTTATTGCACGTAAAGCTGTCCAAGACAGTTTGGGAGAAATGAGGCCAACTGTGTGATATCACCCTGGTTGTATATGTATGATTTCTCCATTTGTCATAAAGATTTCTTTAGCTTTTCATTTGGCATAATTTAGCTTCACCTCATTACACATTCTTTCTTCGATTCTTGACATGTTTAACTCTTGTCCTGCTAAATAAGTGAAATGAAAATTTTCAATCCGATAATGAAAATCAAGATTTTGCTATTCCAAAGGTATATTTAGGAAAAAGATATCTCCTTATCGGACAGTGTAGATCCAAGATCAGATGCACGTTCTGTGCAGTCTGATCTTGATCTACTTTGTCCGCAAAAGGTCTGTGAGTCGCGCTTATCAGCCTAAGGGTTAAAATAGCCTCCGAAGGAACCACAAACTTTTAATTCTTTACCAGACAACAAAATCCCAGACTTGTCCAAAGTGAAAGCATTTGCAGACGACAAAGTTAATGTGCCTGAAAAAACTGAAATGCCTCTTTGGGAGAGTAGAAAACAATGTGGGAGAAGGATAAAATACTAGTTACCAGCATTTTCTCCTTTTCCCACTATATTTTCATAAGCTCTCTTTCTCAAAAGCGTTAAGACACGGGATTATGTCGCAAAGACTTAACTCTTTTGAACAGCGCAAAATACACGAGCTCGACCGCTTTCCACGGATGAAAATAGGCCTACTATCCATTGAATTTCAGAAAGACGTTTCTTACTGGTTTTAACTAAACAAGCCGATGGTATGGACTCAAGATCTGACTGCACGTTTTGTGCAGTCTAATCTTGATCGTTTTCGTTCGCAAAAGCAACTAATATAGCCAGTGTCAGTCATGGGGTTAAGAAAATCTCATCAGAGATTTTTTTAAATGTCAAAAGTTTTATTGCGTGTAACTTTTATGATACTAATCAAAACTTTTCATTTTCGACAGACGCTCTTACTAAGTAATTAGATAAACCTCGTTATTACATGTACAGCGTCTATGAACGCTAAAGCTATGAAATCTAAGGTACCGCGGCAGGTGGGCGCAACTTTATATGGGTTAACTGTTTTTCTCAGAGGGAAAATAAGGGTGTGTATAAAAATCAGTTTGATAAGGTGAAATATAATTGAGCCGTGCCCTGAGAAAAGGGGGCTTAAAGCAAATGCGAAACGTATCGACCCAGGTTAGCCTGCGCAGTCTGCGCACGCTGATCTGGGCTAAAACTTTTCGTTATTGGTCAATTTTCCGAACGTCAAAGAACCAGTCTACCTCATGATTAAGTCGGTTTTTTTTTAAAAAAGTGTCTATTATGGATCCATAATTATGCTACGTCTTGCTTGGTATCATGCATCATAGAAATGCATTAAGCCCCCTGTTCACCGAGCATGGTTCAGCTCTCTCTCTCTCTCTCTCTCATACAAAATAGCACAATTTGTGGGTAGGGCTTCAGATGCAGAATCAATCGATCAGCAAAAATAACAAAAGCTTTCTTTTAAAGGCTGAAGCCCCCTTTTCACAGAACATGGCTCAAATAGATTTTGATGTTTTCGGACAAACAATCACTTGAGAAATATAACCAACCATTCCCCTAGTTTCGTCTTAATCAACCATTCCAAATTCGTCAAGTTCTAAATCTTTGAAAAATAAACCTAACCTTCTGATCGGTCGACAGAACATCTACGTTAACTGGATCACTTGTTAGCTCATCTGAGCACGAAGTGCTCATGGAGAGCTATTGTGATCGTGCTGTATCCGGTGTTCGGCGTCCGTCGCCCGTCGTGCGGTCGTCAAGATTTACCTTGTGTGCACACTAGAGGCCACATTTTCAGTCAGATACTGATGAAACTTGGTCAGAATGTTTGTCTTGATAAAATCTCGGACAAGCTTGAAATTGGGTCATGTCGGGTCAAAAAGTAGGTCACTGGGCTTAATCTTGGAAAAACCTTGTGTGCACTGTACAGGCCACATTTTCAGCCTGATACTCTTGAAACTTGGTAAAAATGTTTGTCTTGATAATATCTTTGACAGGTCTGAAATTGGGTCATATCGGGTCAAAAAGTAGGTCACTGGACCAAATCCTAGAAAAACCTAGTGTGCACTCTATAGGCCACACTGTCAGCCTCAAACCCATGAAAATTGATTGGAATGCTTATTTTGATGATATCTCGGACCATTTTGAAATTGGGTCATGTCGGGTCAAAAAGTAGGTCACTGGGTAAACTCTTAGAAAAAAACCTTCTGTGGACCACATTTTCAACCTGATACTTTTGAAACTTGATTAGAATGATTGTCTTGATAATATTTTGGACATGTTCGAAACTTGGTCACATTGGGTCAAAAAGTAGGTAACTGGGCAAAATCTTAGAAAAACCTTGTGTGCACTATAGAGGCCACATTTTCAGCTTGAAGCTCATAAAAATTTGTCTGAATGTTTGTCTTGATGATATCTCGGGCAATTCGAAATTTGGTCATGGTGGGTCAAAAAGTAAGTCACTGGGCTAAATCTTAGAAAAAACTTTGTATGCACTCTAGATGCCACATTTTTGGCCCGATACTCATTAAACTACTTCAGATTGTCCGTCTTCATGATATCTCAGACAGGTTCGAAACTGGGTCATGTCGGGTCAAAAAATAAGTCACAGGGCTAAATCTTACGAAAATGTTGTGTGCACCATAGAGGCCAAGTTTTTAGCCTCTTTCTGATAAAACTTGGTCAGAATGTATTTTGTTTATATCTCAGACAAGTTTGACATTGGGTCAAGTTGGGCCAAAAAGTAGGTGACAAGGTCAAATCTTAGAAAACCCTTGTCTGCACTCTAGAGGCCACATTTTTAGCCTGATACTCTTGAAACTTGATTAGAGACTTTGTCTTGATGATATATGTACAAGTTTGAAATTGGGTCATATTGGGTCAAAAATTTGGTCACGATGCTAAATCTTAGAAAAACCTTGTGTGCACCGTAGAGGCTACATTTTCAGTCTGATTCTCATAAAACTTGGTCAGAAAGTTTGTCTTGATGATATCTTCGACAAGTTCTAAAGCGGGTCACATCTGGTCACAAAGTAGGTCACTGGGCCAAATCGTAGAAAAAACTTGTGTGCATCGTAGAGGCAACATTTTCAGCCTGATACTCATGAAACTTGTTCAGAATGTTTGTCTTAATGATATCTTGGACAACTTGAAATTGAGTCACATTGGTTCAAAAAGTAGGTCACTTATACTCATGTGTTTTACATTATTATAAACCAGGATCTGTTCAGCTTTATCAACTGTAGATGACTTTACTCAGGTGAGCGCTTTCGGGCTAGTGGCCCTCTTGTTTTGAAATTTAGAATTAGAACTGGATTTAGAATACGAAGATATCCCTACTGATTTGTCGTTCAAGATTCATAAATTGACGTAAATTCTAAAATAAAAAGTTCATAAATAAAAGTAAACAGAAAAAAACGCTCGTAGAATTTTATTTTCTCTCTCGGATACAGGTAGTGGATAGAAAAAATCAGTATCATACTTCTTTCTCTCACCTCCATCTCGTGAAGGGTACATTGATAAGCACTGTCTGCAAAAGTTTTAAAAGAAAGTCCTTACCCAAGAAGATGTGTAAAACTACGCTCGTTCGAAGTTACCGAAAAACATCGAAATGAAACGCTTACTAAGTGAAAGGATTGTCACATAAGTGAACAACTGAAATTCGAACTTTCGCGGTGCTCGGTTTCTTTCCGCGATAACATCCGACATGCACACTTGGATCTCTTGATATACTCCTTCCTTGTCCACGACTCCAATGAACTCGCCATTTCCGAGACTTTTGTTCATTGCTACCAGGTAAATTTGAGACTTTGTCAATTCAAATTCGCCTGGCTGAAAGGTGATCTGCTCACAGAAGAATAATTTAGTGATACATATTCTATTTTGGCGATAGTCTGACGTGATTCCTGCAGACCAGTTTATGACCGAATCTTCTTGTAGAGTGTCAGGTAAATACTCCGAATGCGGTGCGTATCTTGTTTCCTTTCCGACCGAATGTTTCATGTAAGAAATGAATCTATTAAGTTCTACTCGCAAGTAAAAAATATTCCCTGTTATGTTCAGTTTCCAGTTTTGTCGCAGCGACTGTTCTATATTCTTTATGAGCAATTCCGGTCGCACAATTTGTGTACGCAGAAACAGAATCGCTAAAATGTACTCAATCGTTGTTCCATTGTCATTAGTCCTGTAGAACAACTTCTTCTCCCAGTCTTGTAGCTCTGGTGACGACAGAAACTCTTTCTTCGGTGATGCAAGCTGATCGTTGGTAACTTCGTGTAGGTGAGACAGGTTCAGAGATGAATCTACAGGGGTTAATTTGATGAACAGTTGGGCATTTTGTACAAACCACCTTTGGCCAAAGAGTCTGCATACACCTCTTATTCTTATCTGTCCTTCTGGACAGAACACTGGTCGGCATGCCTGAAAAAGGGGTTGCCATATATATGTAAAACTAGTACAGTTAGACAGTAACAAAAATACATTCCCCTGGGTTTTAAAATTCAAGGTAAGTATGTTTAAGTGTAAAACTAAAAGAAAATTGTAATTTCTACTTTTTGGACGTTTTCAAAAAAATGTCCATGCATAAAAATGCTAGTGCACTGGAAGGACATTTCAAATTTATTCACCAAAGGCATTCTCGAACCCGTGATTAATACTTTGTTTTCTGAAAATCTTCTTCTGTTCTAAAAGAGTCATCCCTTTGTTTTATTTTGAATGTAATAATTAATATGTGACTTTAGAATATAATACGTGCAGCTCCACACCAATTATAGTTATGGGATAGTATTTTAATGTCCAGAAAAATCTGATTAGTTTTGTGTTCTTGCGATACACGTTCAATGTCAACGCAAATATAAAACTACAGTAACCTTGTACATGTAAAATGGAGATTATACAAAAGTTCTGGACATAGATTCCATTCCAACATAATTATTGTTACGGACGTCAGAGATATGCCTAAGATGTGATCTGGCTGTCCCAAATGGCCGAACATAGCCGAGCGCTTGAGTAACATACTGACAAACATTCGACGTAGAAAAAAGTGTGTTGACTGAACACCAAAACTGATACAGTGAGTAGCCGTAAGTAATTCATCGAAGTTCGAATCCCCATTGACTTACATGTATTTTCAACTTTACTTTTTAATTTATTGTGGCTTAAAGACTGAAGCCACGTTTATGAAACTAATAGGAAAATACAGCAAAATGAATTTCACAATGAACTATATATTGTCAGACTCGATATAACGTAACATTAAACAAGTGAAGCTGTTTTAAAAGTAGTCAATATTTTCGAAAAACGTTTTTACATCGACGTAGATAGCGACGTCGCCAAAATTTAGCGGGAAAATAACACCACTGCGTTTTTAGAGCTACAACTTCGATGTCTGGAGACGCACAAAAATAGCATAATTAACATAAATAGCTCCAGTAGTCTAGCTTTCTACCAGTATAATTTTCCTTATGACTGAATGATCAGAGGCAGCATAATCAATTTTCTCGTACAATGAAAAATACATGCGAGTCAATGGGAATTCGGAATTTGATGAAATACGAGTATAAATGGTCACTTACTGTATTTTCACGAGTGACGAAGCCGCGGGAAAGTTGTTTTGTTTTTATTGTAGTTCTCAAACAACATAAAGCTCGATCTTACATCAACCATTTTCTTATATCCTACATGCTAACATCTTCCAATGTGAGTTTTTTATCCTTAGACTTAAATAATAATGATAATAATAATCCATTCGAGTAGTGAATTTACAATCTTATTATGGCACTGTGAACTTATCGTTTCTACCTTTTAATTATAGGGTTGTAAGTCAACGAGAAATCTATTCCTATAATTTATCAAATGGAATGAACCAAAAACAAATGAGAGAGTTAGAGAGCGTATTCCATTCACCTGTTCTGGCACGATGTACTCAATCTCCGAGCAGAGTTGTCGTTCGTTACCTCACATACATCTCTGCGATGGGCTAAATGACAAGAATCTTGTCAAACCGAGGAAAACATGTTTTGTTACTGTTTAACTGTTTCATGTGTAACATGATAAAGTAGACAAAGCAAATATGATTCCAGATGCATTATAGGTGCATTTAAATTGATGAATTTACCTGTATACAATGGAACTATTTTTTCGAGTTTCTTCACTGATCAGATTCCTACGCCAATTGTAAACCGAATGGCTGCGCCCACGAATGAAGACAAGTTAAACAAAATTATACAGTCCTGTGACAGTTTCGACAAACCGATGGATCTAAGTTTGTAACATCAAAGAAGAGATTGTCGTCCTTTAAAACACATTTTAGCTTTTCAGAAAACCCCTCTTTTCCACATTTTCTCCCACTAAGTTTGATTGGCCGTATGCTGTTTGAACAGCAAACAAAACAATCGATACATCTTTCTTTCACCGGCGTTTGTGTCGCCATTTGGGGTTATGGTCATGTGACGGAAAATCTCGCGAGAGGACGGACTACTTTCTGAGCCCACTACAGAGGTGAATGTGAATGAACCGGAGTGCAAGAGAGTGCGATGTACTGTGTTCCGGAATACTCTTCTAGAACGGGCGAAAGGAATATTTCAGCACATGTGCACTGTTCTGGAATGATGTTCTGAATGGAGCATTTTGGAACATTGTTCTTATCAATATCAAAAATGTTTTGTCTTTCATTTGTTCTAAACTTGATAACAATATTGCTGGTCGATATTGGGTAAATGTACCTTATCCCCTTTTCAATCTACTGTTGGTGATTAGAATGCTATTCTAACCTGTCATAATTAAACTTCAGATATACAGCAAACTTTACTAGAAAATAGGGAAACTGTACAGGCATATTAAATCACTTCAAGACAATTTGCTGAGAGTTATTTGTTACAATCACATAACTCTTTACCAAACATCAAAATTTCAGACTTGTCCAATGTGAAAGCATTTGCAGACGACAGTCTATGTGACTCCAAAATTGAAATGTGTTCTGAGATGGGTAGAAAACAATTGGGTAAAATGCAGAAATTGCTGCTTGCCAGCATTTTCTCTTTTTTTCACACGTTTTCAAAAGTATTCCTTTTCTGTTAACAGCACTTTGATTTATACTCTGGCCATATGGACCGGAGTATTCTGCGCTTTTTTCAAAGTACATTTGTGCCAAGACACGAGGAAATGAGAAGACAATTGAAACCAACAAAATGGCTAGGCGTTCAGCATGGATCTAGAGCACCCTGCACATCTGTGAGGTCTGTTCAGGATCCATACTGTTCTCGCACTGAAAAAGTGTTCGCCTTTCAGCCATCTTGTATAACGTAATTACGCATTCAGCAGGTGCGCTGCACCTCGATTCATTTAGAACAGCCAGAACATGTTCTGAAGCAATCTCCGAGCAGAGTTGTCGTTCGTTACTCTCACCATACATCTCTGCAACGGGCTAATTGACAAGAATCTTGTCAAACCGAGGAAAACATGTTTTGTTACTGTTTAACTGTTCCATGTGTAACATACTAAGGAGACTAAGGAAATATGATTCCGGATACATTATAGGTGCATTCAAACTGATGAATTTACCTGTATACAATGGAACTATTTTTTCAAGCTTCTTTACTGATCAGAATCTTACGCCAATTGTAAAAAAAAAATGGCTGCGCCCATGAATGATGACAATTTACACAAAATTAAAAAACAAGTTATCGTCCTTTAAAAGACATTTAAGCTTTTCAGAAAATCCCTCTTTTTCACATTTCCTACCTCTAAGTCTGATTGGCCGTATGCTGTTTGAACAGCACACAAAACAATCGATTGGTCTTTCTTTCACCGGCGTTTGTGTCGCCATTTTGAGTTATGGTGACGTGACGAAAATATCACGTGAGGAAGGACTACTTTCTGAGCCAACTACGGAGGTGAATGGGAATGATACGTAGTGCAAGAGAGTGGTTCTGAAGAACAAAGCACTTAGTCTGGATTACCTGCCCCTACCACTACGTTATAGGGTCTACTTTTGTAGTACGGCGGGGTACCAGACTACACAGCACTGTGTTCTGAAATACATGTACTCCATCGATCTCTAGAGAACATGTTCGGGGTGTTCGGAGTAGCGAAAGGAATACGCGCAGAATGTATAAAAACCTGTGTAAGAAGCTGCAGTCCTTATGTTCATGGGAAAAAAAAAACGATTGTTGTATTTACTAAGTGCCTTTTCGGATCTCGATTTGAAGTACAAATCTATAATAGCTTCTTTATTCTAAGAGCCGTCTTAATCGCTAGGTAGACTGGTCCTTGGACTGCCAGAAAATTTACCTATAGTGAAAAGTTTCGGTCCAGGTCAGCCTACGCGGACTGCGCAGGCTGACCTAGGTCGATACTTTTTGCAGATACCTTAAGCCCCTTTTTCACAGAGTATGGCTCGTTTATGTAGAGATGCTGCTATCAAGTTACACATGTAATGAGTATACAAACTACATAAGAATTCGTCACGTAATCTGGAACCTTCGGGTAGGTAGATTACACCTGCACATGTAACCTATTATAGAACTACCTATATAATCATACAACAAAGTATGACCAACATTTCAAACTGTAATCTCTTTCTAGATAATGTTTCTTTTAAGCACCTTGACCCTTAACCTGCTAAATAACTTATGAAAATTTCAAGCCAATAGTAAAAGTAAAAAACCATATGTTGCTATTTCGTTATGTTGCTAGTGGTTTTCATCTGTGGAAAAATATTTCCTTATCCGGAAAAGCGATGATGAAAGATCAGACTGCACCCTCTGTGCAGTCTGATCTTGATCTACATTGTCCGCAAAAGGTCAGTGAGTTGCGCCCAGCAGCCTAAGGGTTAACAGTGCTGAATATTGATTCAATCAAAAACTGCCGTAGGTTTTATTTCATACTCTCAAACTCTGAAGGCAATAAAATCTTTATTGCGATGAAAATTTTGTTTGTTGTTCGGTTCAAAAGCAGAACTATGTCTATTTATTGATGTATTAAAAAATTAACCTGTAATTGACCCCTAGGCAAAGAATAATTAGAGACTTTAAACATCGCGTGTAATCGGACGGTACCAATATTCTTTTAACGGTAAATGTCGAGTTTGGTCCTTTCGGTGCCATAGTCAAAATAAGAAGCTTTGCGGATGACATGGATCAAAATCAGACTGCACAGAAAATTCAATGAGTTAGATCATTGTCATCAGCCACGTATTACCAATTTAAACAAACAAAACCATTTTTATTTCAGACATGTTAAGTATTCTTTAATGACACCATGAATCTATTAGCCGCAGAAAGAGTTGGAAAACTCGATCACATAGTTCCGCAATCAGTTGACAATAGCCAAAGCTAAGTTTGAACAGTGATTCAGGCCTGTAATAGATGATAATAGAGGTCATTTATTTCATGTCAATTTGTCCGAGTAAATCGTATTAATGACAAAACTATGATGAAGTTCAGCACTCACCCTTGCTGTCGAATTAGTCACAGTCTCTACGCAAAAATATTTATTGTTCACATCTTCCGATTGAGATGCCTGGTAACTGTTGACGGAATCATCGTCCAACAAAACCAGTAAAGATGCACGATTAAGGAACCGTTCGGAATCTGTTGCTGGGCATAAAGTATCACCCTCCATCCACGTCTGCCTATATTCAGGTTCTGGTAAACCACAAAGATAGCAATAAACGTTTTGGAAGTCAGAAAATACACCAAACGTCGCGTTGAAACTTTCACAAAGGTCTCCAATGCGAGAAGCGTAATGTTCTGAAGCCTTGCAATCTCGTTTCATCTTGGGATTGCACACTTCTTTGGAAATATCTATGTCTGCAGGTACCAGAAACTGTAAGTAACATTCGTCATTCAACTCATTGATAACAGTCTGCAAGATGGTTGAAAATGGTCCAGATAGTGACGCACAAGCAACAGACGGTATGAATTCAACAAGATTGGTTTGGTTGTGACATTCGGCACAATGCTTGTTGTAATATATCATCTCGTTAGAACGCGAAAAAACAGGAGAGTAATTCCATCGGTTCGATACATTCTGAAATCTGCAAGTATCTTGTTTACCTGGGCACTTGTCAACCATGTAGTAATGAACATCATCCCGGGAGCCATGTACTTTTGTATTCATGTGTTTACAGATGGTTCCAAGCGTTTCGTCTATTTTGTAGAGATCAAACTCATCCTTACAACATTTTCTCTTCAGCCCACAGTCGGCGGAGCAAGAACATGAATCACAGCATGGCCTAAACTTGTCTGCATTATTCTGTACTGGCGATGGAAGTGGGTTTTTGGCCTCTAAATCACAAAATTGTGTGTAGGGGCACCAAAGTTGAATGTCGGCGGGAAATGTGATGTTTGTAGACATCACAGTCTGATTTTTAATATAAACTATGACGCTGACAGCAAGAAGAACGTCCTTGGACAACATTTTAATCTGAAAATAATATGCGTAATGTTATGTTTGGGAAAAAAATGAACAATAATTACATAACAGGACCTAAATTGTAGATTAATTGCAGTTAATTTCCCGGGCGAAGCTGCATTCTTTAATATAACCTTTCTGTGACTTGTTTTATTTTGGGTGATCTGAATAAAAGTACTTGTAGTCAAAACAAAAGCTAAGGAGATGCAAGTTGGAAAATCTGTGGACTAACTTTGAGATGTCAATTTCAAGTACATGATACCGAAATTTTATCATTAAATAATGCCGAAACTGTTTCAAAATTTTCATTTGGCAAAATACAACTAAGTTTAGCTGTCATTACTTGAATTTCTGTGACATGTTAATCTGGATTTTGTGAATATGAAAGTATTTGCACATAGTCAAAAAAAAGTTAAGGGAATGCAAATTATATTTATCTGTTAGCTAAAAGAGAGATGGCGCACGTTACAAACTGACAAAAAAAGGTCATACTCCTCAAATACGCCAAAACTATACCAAGTCCTGATCCTTGCTTACGCTCTGGAAAAATAGATGAAAAGTATTGCCCATATTTATATGTAATCATACACCTTCATGTAGTTGCCATGGAAAAAAAAAATAGAACTTTATGGTATAAACCACCGATTATTGTCTGCTTTTTTTTATGGTCCGTATCTTTAATTGCGTGTTTTATAGAGTTTCATGAGTACCGTCGTCTCACACGGCGTTGCTTTCATTATCCTGGTAGCCACCGTCTAACTTTGAGTTGCTATTCTTATCCTCAGACCTCCAGAGAAGAATAAGTGATAGTATTTCAAATCTATTACTTCTCTTCTAAACCCTATGTTGGGGTACTCATTAGAATCGTCTCAATGAGACGATTAGAACTAATGAGTACCCATAACATAGGGTTTAGTTGAGAGTGATTAATATTTTCAATTTTGAAATCAAAATCACTCCCTCTATCTGGAACTCTGATCCTGGTAGCCATCGTCTCACTTTGAGTTGCTATTCTTATCCTTGTAGCTGCTGTCTCATATTGCGTCGCTTTCATTATCCTGATAGCTTCCGTCTCACATTGTGTTGCTATAATTATCCTGGTAGCAGCCGTCCTTTATTGTGTGGTCCTGCCGGTCCTGGTACACTCCAGTAGTTAAACATTGTGAAGTCCACATGTTAGATTAATCTTTTAATTGTAAATGAGGAAGAGACGTGCCTTCATTTTGTACCATATAACGAAATTTTAGGCTTATCCAGACTGACAGTCGATTCATAAACGACCAAATACTAAAAATACTGTGACAAAAGGAGAGATTATTCGTTATGAGCATGTATCATTAAGCTTGTTTGTTTTCAAAAGCGGACTGCTAGGTGGATAGTGATCTGCAGGAGGCAACTGTAAGGTTTACAAAGATTTGTAGGTGCCTTGATAGCTGTACAAAGCAGAATTGATGAACGATACAACTCTTTACCACACAATCCCGAGTTTTAGCGACCTTGGAGAAGAAAGCTTTTGATAACGCCGTGGAAAAAAGAGAAATTGCTGGTAACCAGCATTTTCTCATTTTCCCACATTGTTTACTTCCCTATCGCAGACCAACTCCATCATTTAAGTCATAATTAATTTGTAGTCTGCAAATGCTTTCAATTTGGACAAGTCTACTTTTTTTATTATTTAGGCTCTATTTTTTTTTTGTTTTTTGTTTTTTTTTTTGTTTTTTGTTTCTTTTTGTTTTTTTTTTTGTGTGTAAAGATAACCCATAAAACTGAGGGTTATCTGAAAAAATAGAGGTTACTACTATATGATACCTCTCTCTATCAGCTGCATGGCGTTCTATATACAGTATTTAAGGCATAACAAAAATATGAGGCCATCAAATAAAGACATAGGAAGTGTATAAATATTTGTATGTTAGATACCTCGTACATGCCAGGCACTTATCGCTAGCCATTCGAAAGACAGATGCGCCATGTACATTATCTCCCGCTAGATTTTTCAAATACATGTATACCTTCGAAGAATATGAATCTGCAGACAAATGCGCCATGTACAGTCAGGTTACATCGCCTCTGAACAAAGAATTGAGTGGTAGAGCAATCTTCTATGGCTAGATGTGTTGATACATTGAAAACCGTGCATGGCAGCTGCTGTAAGGATTCTCTCATAAAAGCCTTGGTTCACCGATGAATTGAGAAACGTGAGAGAAATGTGGAAGGTGGAGATCGATCGGCCGGCATAGACCTAGAGTGGTTTGGGTTGCAACTACATAAAAAATATGGGAAAAATAATGGAGATTTGTATCACTAACGAATAATTCAGGACTTGTTATGAGTAGCCATGAGAGAATTAATCACATAGGACTCGACGCAAACAATTCTTGCCATCATATTAAGTACGAAACACATATAGACTAAGCAAAATATGTCTCTTTTCAAATCCTTCACAGTTAATAAGAAAAAGATCACAACGAAGTTATGAAAAATGAAAAAGTTATGTCGAAGAATTCTAAACAATGTTTCGAGCAGCAGAATTTTTAAGTGTGCAAGATCAATGTGCGCAAGTCTAATTTCTAGATATTTTCTACATTTCTTACATAAATAGCTCAAGACGCCTTCCCACTGCTTGTTTAATAAAGCTTCTTTAGGCTAATTAAAAATTCAGTTATTAAGTTTAAACGTAGAATGGGATCTTGGCAATAACCGTGATGTCGGAAATTTACGGCGAGTCCTCAGAATTACAGGGCTGTAATCTGCATTTGTCATGTGTTTTCGCGATAAAAGATCATATCAAACGTTTACGTAGATTCGCACCATGCTTAGTTTTGTTACAGGGAATGATGTTAGAGCTCTTTCATATAGCGAATTTGGTCGATCGTCTGTTGTCAATGTGTGATTCAAATTAAGCGAGCTGCTCTGATTTCCAGCTTTAATTGCCTGCAAAGCCGTTCACAACTAGAATTTGCCACCATTGACACAGATGTTGCCCTTTTGAAAGAGCTCATCTAATTGGTTTGATTTCTTTTTAGAGACAATTGCAATAGATGGGTAATTCCAATATAAAACAGCACATTCAAACGGCGGAAAAGACTGGAGCTCTACAACTGTGTAAAATTGGGCTGAAAGAGGTAGATCTATGGGTCAAAGTAATTTTTCGATAGGCAAATTCGCCCGATTCATTTTCGTACTTTACTATAATGACACAAAATTTTCCTGTTGCTTATCTTCATGTTACTCTTTGTTAAGATGAAAATAATCTATAAGTATAAGAAATGTTTTTAATTAAAACTAAAGAGACGCAATTTTTATTTTATTGTAGTCTATTTGGAAGGACCAATTTGATGAGATAAAAGGACAAGTTTTGAATTAACCCATTACCAGACGACAAAATTTTAGCCTTGTTCAAATTGAAAGCATTTGCAGACGACAATTTCAGTGTGGCTCAAATGGTGCAATTTTTTTTTGATAGCGTAGAAAACATTGTGGGGAAAAGGAG
Organism: Tridacna gigas; assembly: GCA_945859785.2. Lineage (NCBI taxonomy): Eukaryota > Metazoa > Mollusca > Bivalvia > Cardiida > Cardiidae > Tridacna > Tridacna gigas. The sequence goes on from OX244029.2 coordinate 40,279,597, forward strand.
AAAATGTTGGTTACCAGCATTTTCTCCTTCTCCCACAATGTTTTCAAAAGGCTTCTTTCCCAGGGGCGTTAAAAGGCGGCATTGTACGGTAAAGGGTTAAAAGAAACACTGAGTTCATACAGAAAAGTATGCAAATGGTTTAGGCTGTTTCTTTTTATCGTTTAAAGACAGAACATTTGTTGTATGCTTGATTCTTATATTGATCTATGTTCTCTCCTAGATTTAAAAATCATTTTTAGTTTCATAATACAATTGCTTAACATGGCACCAAACAACAGAATATTAGACCTGTCTACTCTAAATTGAAAGCATTTGCAGATCACAAAATAAATGTGACTGGAAAATTTAAATTAATTTGGGAATGGTAGAAATGGTGAGAAAAGAAGAAAATGTTGGTTACCCAAAGGCTTCTTTCTCAGGGTCATTAAAAGTCGGTATTGTTTGGTAAACAGTTAAATCTGATTGCTACATGTACCTTGAGAAAACCCCTTTTAACTCGTTACCGCACAATGATGACTTTTAATGACCCTGGGAAAGAAGCCTTTTAAAAGCATTGTGGGAAAAGGAGAAAATGCTGTTTTCTATCCCATCAAGAGAAAATTGCACCATTTGAGCCACACTGAAGTTATTGTCTGCAAATGCTTTCAATTTGGACAAGGCTTAAATTTTGTTGTTTGGTAAAGGGTTAAAGATTTGACTAGATAGATAACCACTAAGCTGCCAAAGGCACTGAGATGAGGAGAAAGGGATATTATACATTAAATTTCTTTACAGCTTTAGCAATGATTTTTCTTTTTTAATTTCAGTTCCCAGAAAATTTAGAGAAATTGGCAAAAAATCTCAGGACACTTGATTTTTCTGAAAACAAAATAGCTGTTATACCTACATACATTGGATCATTTTCACAACTGAAAGCGTTGACCTTCAACAGCAACAGAATAGGTAAGATGGCAGATGTCTCAACCCTGTGCACGTACAAAGATCTAACCATGTAGCTTAACCCTTTACCACACAATCCCGAGTTTTTAACGACCCTGAGGAAGAAGGTTCTTGAAAACATTGTGTGAAAAGGAGGTATTTTAATCTCAAGAGTTTTCTAAATTTGAAAGTAACACAATTTCTGTTTGGCTAATCCAAATGGTTTATTCATTTAGAAATTGTATAACAAAATTTTAGACTTAGGCAAATTCAAATTTTAAAATTTGCAGACAATAAATTTAATGTGACTGAAATTATGTAATTTATTTTTGAAAGGGTAGAATTTGTAGTTGGAAAAGGGGAACATGCTGGTTACCAGCATTTTCTCCTTTTCGGACAATGTTCCCTAAAGACTTCTTTCTCGGAGTTGTTAAAACTTTAGATTTATGGTAAAGGGTTAACCTACAGGCATTTTATCTTAAACATGTGTTAGATAGCTTCATGTATATACCCATACTCTTAAAAGTTCTTTTATGTTTACATCCTTTTTTTGTTTCAGATCACTTACCAGAGGAAATTGGAAACTTGAACAAGTTGGAATCCCTCTCTCTTAATAATAATGTGCTCAGCAGACTGCCTTCAAGTTTTATAAATCTTGCACATTTGCGCACTTTAAGTCTCTCTGGGAATGGATTCACAATTTTTCCTTTAGATCTTTGTGAACTGAAAAACTTAGATGTTGTGGATTTGTCGAAAAACAAAATAACAGAAATTCCAGCTAGTATCAAACCGTGTCAAGTAATAGAATTAAATGTGAACCAAAATCAGGTATGTTTATCTTTATTATTGTAGTATATTTCATGTCTATTTGAATATTATACTGAGGTCCTGGTTTGATAAGTGATGAAGGTGTAGGCCTTGTAATAGGGAGGTCCTTGGGGACGCTCACCCAAGGCTGTGGGGTTGTTGGTGGATTGTGATCTTGGGCAAGGTACTTTTGTGCCCCTGATTATTGAAAAACTCAAGGTGTGAGCTGTTGGCACAACTTGTCTTTGATAATGTTGACTGTATTTTAAACCAGTATGCAATCATGCAATGAGAGTCTTGGCCAGTAGCACATATATTTTAGTCAATGAGTTTAATGAAAACGACAATAAATACAAATGATGAGATTCTTAATTATTACATAAAACCAATTAACTCTTTAACACATGACAATATTTAAGACTGGTTGAAATTAAAAGCATTTGTAGACGACAAATTAGATGTAGTTCAAGTGATGATTTATGTCTTTGATACGCTAGAAAACATTGCTGGCTGGCCAATGGATTAAAAATCTATTTACTTTATTTACTACTTAATCAAATTTTGATTGTGCATTTCAGATTTCCACATTACCAGAGAGCATTGCTGATTGGCCAAGATTGAAAGTTCTACGTTTGGAAGAAAATTGTTTAGAGATAACAGCACTGATGCCCAAAATTATGAAAACTTCTAAGATTTCCCTGCTAGCTGTGGAGGGCAATGTATTTGATATGAAACAGTTCACAAATATAGAAGGATATGATGAGGTATTGGAGTGTAATGAACCCTTTACCAAACTATTCTTTGTTTTACTACCAAGGGAAAGAAGGCTTTTTAAAACAATTTGGGAGAAGGAGACTAGCATTTTCTCCAGCATTTTCTCCTATTTCCCACAATGTTTTTCTGCCATTGCTTGTAAAAATATTATATTGAATTTGTTTCTCATTTTCCCACAGTTTCTACCCTTTGAAAGAGGAATTCCATCATTTGAGATATGGTTATTACCTCGAAGAAAACATCGAGGTATTGGCACAGCCCTGGCGTCATCTGTGCCGTTGTGCGAAAACTTTGAAATTTTATAATATCTCTGTTATTACTGAAGATATTTGCTTCAAACTTAGAGAAGTTGTTTGTTATTAAAAGGGGAACCTATACAACAAGGACAGATAACCATCAAAGTATTTTTGATACAGTTATGCCCCTTTTTTTACTAAGAGTTTACACTGAAAATCAAGCATCCACAGCCTAGTGTTGGCACCCACATGTGATGCTCTTGTTTTCTCATCTGATAATGCTTTTAGTTACAGGCGAGTCTAAAATGTTGGTTGGTAAAGATTCAATACTTTACCTCTTTACCACACAATCCCGAGTTTTGATGACCCTGAGAAAGAAGCCTTTTGAAAATATTGTGGGAAAAGGAGAAAATTATGGTTTTCCCACTATGTTTTCTACTATATCAAAGACAAATTCAATCATTTCAGCCACATTTAATTTGTTGTCTGCAAATGCTTTCAGTTTAGACAAGTCTATATTTTTATTGTGTGGTAAAGAGTTAACTGAAATTTAAAAAAAATGTGGTTCTTATTGAATACTTTAAGTCCTTTCCAGATGAAAAAATTTTGCGCTTGTTCAGTTGAAAAAATATGCAGATGACAAATTAAATGTGGCTCAAATGCTGGGATTTGTCTTTGTAAGGGTAGAAAATAGATAGTGGGAAAAGGAGAAAACTCTGGTTAGAAGCAAAAGCTTTCTTGCTGAGTGCCTTGAAAATTCAGGATTGTGTGGTAAACTAAAAGGTTGACTGTGGTGAAAGGTTAAATGTGAAACTGATGAGTGAGTTTTCACAGTTCAAGTATTCAGTATTGAATATTTCATGTTTTGTATTTCAGTGTTGGACATAGTTATGTTGTTGACTATTTTGAACTGTAAGTTTGAAAGTGGTAGACACTCTGTATTGAAAACTTTAACAGTGAGCACATGCACATCAGTTTCACAGTGAAAGTATTTCAAGTAATGTTTCATATAGTTCAACTGTGACCATATTCCATTTTGTGAGACATAGTATTATAGGGGTAGATTATAGAGCAGAGCTCCAGACAGAGGGAGTGATTTTTATTTCAAAATTGAAAATGTTAATTATTCTCTACTAAACCCTATGTTATGGGTACTCATTAGAATCATCTCATCAATATGATTCTAATGAGTACCCACAACATAGGGTTTCGAAGAGAAATAATGGATTTAGAATACCATCACTCCCTCTTATCTGGAGCTCTGATAGAGTATCATACTCTCATGTCATAGGTTCCTTGTTGGAACCCTGTGATAAGCTGGGTCAAGAAACTTCTTTATTTCATGTTTTTCGGTAGTTTATCGAAAAAAAATGGTGGATTATGGTTTGATATTTCATGGTTACGACCAGTGAAAATACCCATTTTATATTGTCTAACTCTTCAGTTGAAGGCGGAATTAGTGGTTCCTGCACACTAGTTACCTAGGTAATCAGTGCATGCCATTGGAATGGAGGGAAATATGACGTAATTTATGCTATATTTCTAGCACTTTACGTAATATTGTAATGTGCTGTTATATGAGGGGGATACGTCACGGGGAATTACTGAAAACAACTGCACTGGATTTTGATGAAAGTTCCAACAAAATAAGGGTTAGAAGCATGAAATATGTAGAATTTTTGTTCTTTTTGGTGAAAGATCAAAATTTATTTCAGCTCGTGAACATCATCAGTCATATTTTCACTCGTGGCTGTGTCACTTGTGAAAATATGACCGATGATGTTCACTTGATGAAATAAATTTCGATCTTTCACTGGAAAAAAAAAAAAAAAAAATATCCTCTATGTCATCAGTGCACAAGTATGGGTTAGATATCCAGCGGGAAAAATTAACATCCATAGAGAGTGATTGTTTTAGTGGCCGAAATCGTTTTTCAATCTACAGAAAATCACAAGATTGAATTTTCAATTTACCAAGTAATCCAATGTTTTAATTTTCCTAAAAAAGAAGGGTTTTGAAATTATTGTTTGAGAAAAGGCTTGTAACAAACTATGTTTTCTGTCTATCCACAGAGAAATTCCAATTTTTCTATTGAAAGAAGGCTTTTGAAAATATTGTGCTGTTAACCACCGTTTTCTCCTTTTGGCACTATGTTTTCTGCCCTTCTGCAGACTATTTCCATAATTTGAAACTCATTCAATTTGTGATCATCAAGTGCTTTCAATTAAGAAAAGTCTAAAAAACTTTATCTGATAAGGAATTACATTGGTCTTTAGCCTCTATCCTAGCAGAGACCTGTTATAAAGTAAACAAATTGAAATGCACAGTTTTATCTTTACTTTCAGTACATGGAAAGATTTACAGCCACGAAAAAGAAATTCAACTGATCAGAAGATTTTCATAGGAGTTGAATGTTGTGTAGGGAATGTGGAGTGCCCACAGCTTAGGAAGGGTGAAGACAGCAAGATAGCCCAGAACATTCATAACTTGAATTCATCGTATCTGGCAGACAAGTGTTTTGATGTTTAAACAGAAAACATTGTGGCAATAAGAGAAATTGCTTGTGATAGGCAGTTTCTTCATTTGTAATCTTTTCTTTTATGTTTAACCTCAATTCATATTGATCTCTTATATTTTACAAAGATGTTGTCAGAATTGTCAGCTGCAAATTTATGCCAGAAGATAATAATCTAGTTAAAATTATATAGCACATGTATACCCAGGGTAGTATGTTGAGTCAGTCTGTTTTAAAATTTTACAGTAAACAAGTCAGTCTGCTTCACTGTAAACATACCTGCAAAAGAGACTGGTCTTTTAATTCTTTACCAGACAACAAAATGTAGACTGGTCTTTTAATTCTTTACCGGACAACAAAATGTTTGACATGTCCAAATTGAAAGCATTTGCAGCTCACCAACCAAATTTAATGTAGCTTGGATGACGGGGTTTGTCTTTTGATTCTTTTATCAGATGACAAAGTTTTCAGCTCATCCAATTTGAAAGCATTTGCAGACAACAAATTAAATGTGGCGCAGATTATCAGGTAGGTCTTTAACTCTTTACCACACAATCCTAAGTTTTAATGACCTTGAAGAAGAAGCCTTTTGAAAACATTGTGGGAAAAGGAGAAAATGCTGGTAACCAGCATTTTCTCCTTTTCCCACAATGACTTCTATTCTTTCAAAAACAAATTTCAATTTTGAGTCACATTTGTTGTCTGCAAATGCTTTCAATTTGGACAAGTCTGCTTTTTTGTTGTGTGGTAAAGAGTTAAAAGCATGCATTGAAAACAATTCTGGGTAAAGAGAAACTTCTCCCAGCAACTCTAGAAAAGAAAGCTGTTTAAAAACACTGTAAGAAAAGTAGAAAATGCTGGTAACTAGCATTATCTCCTTACCAACAGTGCCTTCCATCCTTAATCCTTTACCACATGATCCCGAGTTTTAATGACCTTTATGAAGAAGGCTTTGAAAAACATTGTAGAAAAGGCAAAAATGCTGGTAACAAGCATTTTCACCTTATTCCACAATGTTTTCTACCCTTCTAAAGGCAAATTTCGTTTTTTTTTAACCAAGTTTGAATTTTAAAAGCATGCATTGAAAACAATTTGGGAAAAAGAGAAAATTCTCACAGCAACTCTGGAAAAGAAAGCCGTTTAAAACACTGTAGGAATAGTAGAAAATGCAGGTAACTAGCATTATCTCCTTACCAACAATGCCGTGCATTCCTAACCCTTTACCACACAATCCTGAGTTTTAATGACATTGATGAAGAAGGCTTTGAAAAACATTGTGGGAAAAGGGAAAAATGCTGGTAACGAGCATTTTCACCTTATTCCACAATGTTTTCTATTTTTCTAAAGGCAATTTTCAGTTTTTTAAGCAAGTTTAAATTGTCCGTGAATGCTTTCAATTTGGAAAAGTGTAGGATCTTGTCATTTGGTACATACTGTAAAGAGTTAACTATACCAAACGACAAAATTTTGGACTGAACCAAATTGAAAGCATTTGCAGATGACAAATCTTTTGTTGCTAAAATGATGATTTCTGTCATTGATAGGGTAGAAAACATTGTGGGAAAAGGAGAAAATGCTGGTTACTAGCATTTTCTCCTTTTCCTACAATGTTTTCAGAAGGCTGCTGTCAGGTCAATAAGAGTCGGGATTGTGTGGTAAAGAGTTAAACAACAATTCCCATCCTATGAGCAGTCTGCTGATGTTTTCTATATGTACAAGTCTAAAATTTGTCGTCTGTTTAACTTAATCAGTAAAGTCCAGTTACTGATATTGAGAGAAATTGTTAGCACAAACTGATGGGGTTGTACTGAGATTTTTGGCATGTATTCCTGTTACTACTAGTTGTTTTCGTGAACCCTAATTTGTTTGTAGTATTGACTTGTATATTTTCTCCCATGAAATACATGTATAAGTCTATTGTTCCTTTGTTGCATCACAGTTTATAGGATACCTACAAAAACTAGAGCTGTCACTGAATGTGACTTAATACCCCCGCCAGCGCTTTGACAGAAAAAAAGTGTCAAGTTCAAGGGGAGATAATTCCTCAACCAGGGGGAGCTGACACTTGAAAATTACGTCTTGCAAATCTTCAATATATGGTCAATATATGTGCAAAGTTTCAGTGCAGTTGAAGGAAAACTGTAGGAGGAGTTCGCGACACAAAATTGCTAGTATTTTGTACACAGACGGACGGACGGACAGACAGGCTGATTCCAGTGTACCCCAGAAAACATTCGTTTTGCGGGGGTATAAAAACACGATCTTGTTAAAGTGTAGTACATATATGAATGCAGCACAAATCTTGATATTGATGCAAATGCTGGACTTAAAAGTGAAATCAAAGCTTTGTTTTATGAAAATGTTTCACATCAAAGCCTCATACCCTTTTCATATATGAGCCATGCTCTGTGAAAAAGGGGCTTAATGCATATGCGAAAAGTATCAACCCAGGTCAGCCTGCGCAGTCCGCGCAGGCTGACCTGGGCCGAAACTTTTCGCTATTGGTCAATTTTCGCTATGTTCAATGACCAGTCTACCTCATGATTCAGTTGGTTGTTAGACAAAGTGGACTTTATAGATCCCTAATTATGTGATATCTTGCTTGGTACAATGCATCACGGAGATGCATTAAGCCCCCCTTTCACACAGTATGTCTCATTTATCCTGTCACCTCCTATAAATTCCGTCGTATAACAGGGGGTCATATAAACTTGGTGATATACGGTCACTTGACCACGTGACTAGGTTTATTATGTCAGTTGGTCACGTGATCAAGGTTTATTAGGCTAGTTGGTCATGTGACCAGCCGGAACTCTTTTTTGTAGGTGCCGGTACACGAAATCAATATTTCAAAGTAAAATTATTGCTTAAAGTTCGATGCACATGTTGATTTTTCTTATTATTTAAAATAAACTAGAATTCTTTGCCACAGCATTCTTCCGAGGGTTTACGTCACGTTTATGACGTAGTCAATATTATTCATGACGTCATTATTACAGCTGCATACCAAAAGCGCTTTGCACAGTTCGCCATACAAGTGTGTTTTTTTTCAAAGTGCGAAAGATGTCAATACGTGCCTTAATTTCGAGCGAAATATTCTATGTAGTCGGATTTATGTTTGTAAATGTGAAACAGGATAAACAGAATAGTGTCGTGGATTGGAAAATTTGAAGAATAGACAGTCTTAGTGTCTTTGATTCCAGGAAATTTTGTCAGGTTCGGCTCGGGAATTTTACGGTATCAGTACCATAAGATACTGAATAAAAGGTATGTAATCTTTGTATCATGTCTGTTTTTTGTTTTGTTTTGTTCATTTACGGTGCATGACAGGATAAATAGAATAGATGGTTGGTGTCTTGGATGGTTTAAGTTTATCGGGCTCGGCTCCGGAATTTATCCGGTTCGCCTTCGGCTCACCAGATAAATTCCTATGCCTTGCCCGATAAACTTAACCCATCGGGAAAGGGTTAAGGGTTACAGATTATAAGATTGTAAGATTGTACCTTGGTAATCACCTTGGTTCTATTCACCAACAATTCTGAAGAACGCTGTTAGTCTAATTCTCCAAAATTTTCTGAATGTGAAAGTAACACAACTCCTAATTGGCTAAAAACCATTTGGTCTAGCCAATCAGAAAATGGTTTAGCCAGTCAGCAGTTCTACTACTTTCAAACTTTAAAATCTTCGAGAATAAGACTAAAAAAAGTTCATATGAATGGTTGGTGAATATGGACCCTGATCAGATTTCAAAAAAAGTTCGTAATCTTTCTTTGGAATAAAAAATGTTATATGCATACCTTCATTCATGCAACCATTGAATAGTAACAAGCAAATAAGTTTGAGTGGTTTTAAATGTTCTCAGTGTTGGAGCTTGGTGATTTCAAAGCTACTCAAAAGAGAGTCATGAAACTGGTCAAGTTATTTTAATCCTTTACTTCACAATCCTTGTTCTACTAGCTCTAGTGCTGAAGCCTTTTGAAAACATTGTGGGAATAGAAGAAAATGCAAATGCTCTTGATTATGTGCAAGTGTAAAATTTTGTCATCTGGTAGACAATTGAGGACAAATTTGTGTTGGGATTGATCTAGAAGGGGACTATTCAGACTTATAATCTCCCCAGACTTGAAATATGATTCATCACTGACCTGAGAGAGGCAACTGCTGGCAAACCACCAGTAAAGAAGAAAGACAAATGAGCCATACACTGTGAAAAGGGGGCTTAATGCATCTGTGCAGGCTGACCTTGACTGAGACTTTTTGCTATCGGTCAGTTTTCTGTATGTCAAAGGACCTTACGATACATTTGGTTTTTCGACAAAATGGTCTTTATGGATCTATAATTATATGATGACTTGCTTGGTATGATGCATCGCAGAAATGCATTAACTCTTTTGCTACTAATGATGACTTGAGTAGCTTTTGCGGACAGTGAAGATCAAGAATGTGCAGTCTTATCTTGGATCTACACTGTCCGCTAACTTGTTTTTAAACTATGACGAAAGTTGTTTTCAATAGGAGTGGAAATCTATTTTTAGAATTTGGGGGGGGTGGAATTTTCGGAGTTAGTAGAGAAAGTTAAGCCCCCTTTTACCAGGACATGGCTCAAATGTGAGGGGGAAAAAAAGATTCAGAGGTATTTCAGCAATGGATTACATAGCCTCTAATGGTACTTTTGATTTTGCACCAGAATTTCACAAAGAGTTGTGGGGATGTCTTGTGATTGATAACACCCTTAGTTTGTGTAGGATCATATTCAGTAAAGTACAATGATGTTATGTTTGATCTCATAAAAACAGATGGAGTTACCAATTGCAAAGTGGCCAGCCTGTAATTTGAATGTAAAATTTGCATCTTTTCACAGCATGTAACCATCCAATTTCTTTGCTTTGTTAGAGAAAAGTATAAATTGTAGGATCCATCATTGTTTAACCCTTTACCACACAATCCCAAGTTTTAATGACCCTGAAAGAAAAGGCTTTTGAAAACATTGTGGGAAAAGGAGAAAATGCTGGTCACCAGCATCATTTTCTCCTTTTCCCACAATGTTTCTACCCAATCAAAGACAGAGCAACATTTAATTTGTTGTCTGCAAATACTTTCAATTTGGTCTAGTCCAAAATTTTGTTGTTCGGTAAAGAATTAATAAATTGAGATGTAACATAAGTATATGTGTTTTATCATTTTTAACCCTTTACCGCACAATGCTGCCTTTTGACGCCCCTGGGAAAGAAGCCTTTTGAAAACATTGTGAGAAAAGGATAAAATGCTGGTAACCAGCATTTTATCCTTTTCCCACAATGTTTTCTACCCAATCAAAGAAAAGTTGCACCATTTGAGCCACACACAAATTGTTGTCTGCAATTGCTTTCAATTTGGACAAGGCTAAAATTTTGTCATCTGGTAAAGGTTTAATAGGGTTGACTGAAATGATGTGGGCCCTGGCGAGTGTCAAATACATTTTAGTCAAAGAGTTTGATGAAAATGATAATACATAAACACTAATGTGAGATTCTATTTGTCATATGTAAGAAATGTTAAAGCAAAGGGAAAAAAGGAGACAATGCTGGTTACCAGCATTTTCTCCTTCTCCCACAATGTTTTCAAGTTTTTTTGTTTTTTTTTTTCCTTCTTGGTTGTTAAAACATTGTATTGTTTGGTAAAGGGTAAAAAGGCATAAACAATGCTTTTAGGCAGATATTAAAACAACAGACAATGGTGACCATCATGGTCTCAAGAGGGTGTTACAAAGAGACAAGGAAGAAATAAAATCAATTTCTAAAAATTTATTGCACTGTATCATTCAACAAATACCAATTAGTTCAGAGTAAATGTAGAAATTACTGTTTTTAAACAGGAAATCAGATATATTTGAATGAGTCAAATTTTCCTCAGCAGCTAGGCAGCCTTTGCTTTGAGAATAAAAGCAAAAATACTGCCAACCTGTATTAACCCTTCACCAAATGACAAAATTTCTGACTAGCCCAAATCAAAAGCATTTGCAGACGACAAAATCAATGTGATTGAAAAATTAAAATTTGTTTCAGGACAGGTAAAAAAAAATTCTGGGAAAAAAAGATTACGAGCATTTTCTCCTTTTCTCACAGTGTTTTAAAAAGGCTTCTTTCTCAGGGTTCTTAAAAGTCTGGATTGTGTGGTGAAAGGTTAATACTTTACCAGATGCAGAAGTATTTGGGCTTGTCCAAATTGAAAACATTTGCTTGTGAAAAATTAGATGTTGCTAAAATGAGAGTATATTTCTTTGAAAGGGTAGAAAACATTGTGGGATCAAGAGAAAAATGCTGGTTACCAGTATTTTCTCCCTGTCCCACATTTTCTTTTAAAACCACATCTCCATTGTAGTCGTTAAAAGTTGGGAATGTATGGTAAAGTGTATGGTAAAGTGTTAACTCTTTTCCACACACTCCCGAGCTTTAACGACCTTGAGGAAAGAGCCTTTTAAATACTTTGTGGGAAAAGAAGAAAATGCTGGTAACAACCATTTCCCACAACATTTTCTACTCTTTCAAAAACGAATTCCACAATTCGAGTCGCGTATGGTTTGTTGTCTGCAAAGGCTTTTAGATGAGTCTAAAATTTTGTCGTTTGGTACAGAGGTAACATGAAATAATCATACACTAGGCTGTTTTCCAAAAAAACAAAGACAAGGAATGTTGTAATATCCCACAATTTTGTTGTAAAAGTTTTAACAACAAAATACACAAAAGCCTAATCCTTCAGTTACCATTTTCTTAATTATGGACCTAGGCTACAGCAGAGGGATGGAGCAAATTTACCAAATTTTAAATTTTTTGCCTTAATTTCTGAAAAATCTTACAAAAAAATTCTGACAAGAATTAAAAAAGTTGAAGGTTCAGACAAACAAAAGAGTGATTCAAATAAGTTAGGTATCTGTTTTTTTTTTTTTTTTTTTTGTTTAGCTAAACTCTTTACCAAATGGTAAAATTTTGGACTTTGCCAATTCCTAAGCACTTGCAGACAACAAATTAAATGTGGCTCAAATGGTGGAAATTGTCTTTCAAATGGGATAAAACACTGTGGAAAAAGGAGAAAACACTTGCTGCCTTTTCCCACAAAACCTTTTCTCCTACGGGTCATTAAAACTCATGATTGTACGGTAATGGGTGAAAAAAATCTCACCTATCTGTCCACCTAATGTATAACCATTACCAAAACTAGTTCTGTTCAGAAACGAGAAAACATCCACTCACCAAGGTTATGTTTTATAACGACATATTGACATACATTACACACATACGAGAGATTGCAAACACACAAAATGAACCTCTTACATCTTTCAACAAGAAAAAGCTATGTGTCATTTTTTTTTTTATCCTAAGTGCAATCTAATCAATAAAATTTTAAAAAAGAAAAAGAGCAGTTCGCATTTGTTTCATTTTTCACATCAAGATGCAGTTTTGGAACTGATCGACTCATTCTATAGAAAATATTTGGGACATACGACTTGAAAATTCTGTAAAATAAAAATGGTCAGAATAAATAACTGCATGTGAAAACATTGTGGCAACATAAAATGCTAGTTACAAATTACAGGCAAGTTTCTTTGCCACAATGTTCTTATAAATGCATGATGAATAAATTAAAGTTTACATATTTGAAAATACAAGGAGTCTATCTTGAAGTATTTTTCATAAAGACATACAAAAAATATTAAAACAGACAAACAAGCACATGAATGAAAGCCTGACTGGTTCCCATGCAAAAAATGTCCTTTAATTTTCTATGAGCCATGTTCTGGCAAACAAGGGCTTAATGCATCATGGTAATGCATTACACTAAGCAAGTCATCACATAGTTATATATCATCCATATAATTAATTTTGTCTTACAATTGACTTCGTCTGGATGTAGAATGGTCATTGGACATGCAGAAAATTGTCCATTAGCAAAAACTTTTGACCCAGGTCACCCTGCACGGACTGTGCAGGCTGCCCCTTGTTGATACCCCCGCGCCCCCATGCATTAAGCCCCCTTTTCACAAAGTATTGCTCATATTTGTCAAATACATTTCGCTACAATAAGGTACAACAGATCAGTGATAAATTTTATCAATCTCTCAATATCCTTAGAAAATTTTTAGGAATAATGACATCCCACAACTTTCTTTCATCCACAAAAAGATGCAGTGCATGATAAAAGTGAACTTGATATTACACACTGCCTAAGCTCACTAATTCCTGTACAAATATGAAGTTCTTGAGCATAGAAAATGAAATACATTGTGTGTAGCAAGGCTGAGGAATGTGTTACACAGTATGTGTTTGACAATACTGTACATAACATGAACTGGAGCATATAATAGGCTGCCAAGCCCCGGTAGCTCAGTTGGTAGCGCACAGGACTTGAGAACAGGAGGTCGCTGGTTCGATCCCCGGCTTGGCCAATTTCTTTCCGAGGACTGACGATAGTCATCACCACGGGATTCATTCCTCTCTCACCGCTGACCCTTGTTTCGACGATGGTTATGTGGGAAAGCAGCCAGTGGCTTGGAAAGAATATTGTGCAGAGTACTGGTAAAAGAAACTCCAGGAAAGCATGGATAGGTGCACTGGCCGCTGCGATATAACTGAAATAATGTTGAAAACGGCGTTAAACACCATACAATCAATCAATCAATCAATCATATAATAGGCTATTGATCTATTGTAGGCTGAAAAAATTGTTTGAGCCATGCTGTGTAAAAAAGGGGGTTTAGTGCATCTGCAAACAGTATCAACCCAGGTCAGCCTGTGCAGGCTAACTATGGTTGAAACTTTGCTTTTGGTAAATTTTCTGCATGCCAAAGGACCTGTCTACCTCATGATTCAGTCAGTTGTAAAACAAAATGGATATGATCAATAAATAATTATATGAGTTGCTTGGAATAAAGAATCAAAGAGATGCATTAAACCCCCTTTTGCCAAAGTATGGCTCATTTTTATCTGTAAATAAAGGTCATAATGAAAGACATCACATTTATACAGAAAATTCAATCTAATATTTCTTAACCCTTATCCTGCTAAAAAAGTTAATATAAAATTTCAAGCCGACAGTAAAAACTCGAATAATGCTACTTCAAACTTATTTTTTTGGAGAAAAATATCTCCTTGTCTAACAGTGTAGATCAAAGATCAGACTGCACATTCTGTGCAGTCTGATCTTGATCTACACTGTCTGCAAAAGGTCAGTGAGTTGCGCTTAGCAGCCTAAGGGTTAATGCTTTTACCAAATGATCCTGTGCTTTAATGACCCTGAAATAGAAGGCTATCAGATTTATTATGGGGAAGGAAGAAAAAGCTGGTGAATAGCATTTCCTTCTTTTCTGGCAATGTTTTCCTCCCCTTCAAAATTAAATGCCAGTATTTGAGCAAACTTTTTATGTCATCTGCATCTGCTTTCAATACAGGAAAGTTTACAATTTTGTCCTCTGAATGAGAACTAAAACATTCAAACAAAGGTAATTTACAGTACATCTGCAGACAAAAAATTGTGCTGCAAATAACTCCTTACCAAATGACTTGACTTGTCTGTTTTATAAGCTGTTGCAGACTACAATACAATTTTGCTTAGATGATGGGATTTGTTTTTGAATGATAAGAAAACATTTGGGAAAAGAAGAAACTGCTGATCACCAGCATCAAAGGTTTCTTCCTCTGGGTCATAACAACACATGAATCACATGAACATTTGGTAAAGGATAAAGAGAAATTGAAACAAACTAAAAATAGGAAAACAGTAATACAATCATGCATATATTTGGTCCCAAAACATGTTTGACATTAAAACAAAATCAACCCTTTACCATACAGTCCCGTGTTTTAACAACCCCTGGGAAGAGGACATATTAGAAAATGTGAGTAACCAACATTTTTTCTCTCCCTAAAGTGTTTTCAACTCTTTCAGACAAATTCCAATTGTTTGTACAAGCTTTAACAATATTATGTTGTCTGTTAATGCTTTCAATCTGGACCATTCTAAAATTTTGTCATTTGTGAGTTAACAATAATAAAGTAACAATATGAGAGGAACAAGCTACTTCTTTAGTCTTGATAGATGCAAAAAAAACACTATAATTATATATAGTGTTAAACCTATATTTGGGACCTGGGTTTCACCACAACTAGACTAAGGCTCTATACAGTCCTGCAGAAAGATACTCCCATAGAAAACCCAGCACCTCAAAAATCTGTACAATGTTGTCTTAATTTGAAAAAGGAAGCAGCAGCTCTTTAGCCAGATAACAATCTTTAACTCTTCAACAAACATCAACATTTTATGCTTTGTGCAGAATGACAGCATTAATTTTGCAGACAACAAATTCTATGTAGGGAGAACAATGTGGGAAATAGAAAATGCTGGTTACTGGTATTTTTTCCATTTATAACAATATTTTCAAAAGCGTTATTCCTCAGGATCATTAAAACTAGAGATTGTTTGGTAAAAGTTCTATTAATTTATTTCTTCACAACAGTACAAAAAGACCATGGAATAATTTTCACGTAAGTTATACACAAAAAATTTACTATATGCGAAATAAGAAAGAAAAAAAATTAACACTGAACTGATATACTGCCTGTATTTCCACAGATAGCAGATAAAAAATCTGCTGGCAAGTTACATATTCCGACTATCAATTGACTCAAGTTGATAAATCTTAGGAACGTAGATTCTCTGTTCAAGGAAATACTTTTAGTACAGAGAGCATCTTTAAATTTGATAAACTTATTTTCATTTTTTTCTCTGTAGGAGTCTTATGCCAAAAGATTCAATAGTGCCTTGATTTTTGTATGCTATTTGCAAGTCTATAGGGCAATGACTGTTTTAGACAGGAGTAAGATTTTAGTCACATGAAAAGACTCTTCATGTCTTAACCCTTTACCAAACAATCCTGACTTTTAACCTTTTGAAAACATTGTGGTAACCAGCATTTTGTTCTATTCCCACAATGTTTTCTACCCTTTGAAAGACAAATTTTATGTTTTGAGTAGCATTGAGTAACATTTAATATGTCATCTACAAATGCTTTCAAATTAGACAAGCTTTCCATTTTGCCATTTGATGAAAAGTGAAACTGATTTACAAAGAATTGTACATCAGGCCTCATCAATGAACTCCTAAAAATATTATTCCAGTATTCTACAGGGTTACCTGCCCTTCTGGTACTGGCTTCCCTTTTTATAGTAAACAACTAACCCATGTCTGAAGTAAATATCTCCAGTGATGACACAGATATAAGAGAATGTCACAATTTTACAAGATATGGCTATGACAATACTTCGATTTTTTTTCTTCAAAAAAACAGTGGAGCTGCATGGATACAGAGATTTTAGGTCTGGCTACAGTTTTGTAACAATGAATATAAATACAAGCCTAATCATTCAGAATGGTATTTAGAAAGAGCTAATGTACATATATACAAAACTGAACTTCACATAGTAAGAATAATTATCTTGGACACAGAGCTCTCTATGATCTTGGAAACTTCAGCACTTTTGTAAAGCTTCTTGTCTCTACTGTTTTTACCTAGAACACTGTTCACTATGTTAACTGTATCACTGGTTACGTAATATTCTGTTTGCACGTTTATTTGCAGTTTCCACTCTGGCAGCATTTGAATCAGCCTACAGGATAACAGAGAACAAAAATAAAAATAAAACAAACAAAAGAAAACTAAAATTACAAAAGAAAAACAAAATCAACAGAACTCACAAAGAATATCTATATTTGATTCCAAAATCATATTCTACCTTTTTTTTTTCTCCATCTTTAACCTTTTATCACAAAATCCCGACTTTTAGCAATACTGAGAAAAAAGGCTTTTGAAAACATTGTTTTTTAGAGGCTTTTTTCTTAAGGTCATTTAAGGTCAGGATTGTAAGGTAAATAGTAAGGAGTTTATCACTAAGGAAAGCAGAATAGAGAAAAGGACAATGAGGAAAATTTTCATGCAAATTTCATCACATTTATGACCAAAACATGCATCCATTTATAACTAATATGTTTTCAGTTTGACATTTCTTTCTCCCCAAATCACCCTTGACCAAACAATGCTGTGTGCTAATGACCCTGAAGAAATAAGGCTTTTGAAAATTAGTAGGAAAGATAGATATGCTAGTTACCAGCATTTCCTTTTTTTCCCACTGTTTTGTAATCCAATTAGAGAACTTAAGCCCAGTGTTGTAATTTTGAAGTAATCGTATGCCAATGCAAAGAGTCTAACTAGAGGCGCTTGAGCGCCTGTATCGCTCCACAGGCCTGATATTTCTATAATGGCGAAAAGAAGTTTTTAACAATTACCATTCAATCCTGCATTTTAGCTCACTAAAGAAAAAAGGTATGGAAAAAACTTGTGAGAAAAGAAGAAAAAAATGGTAACCAGGATTTTCTTAGTTTCCCACAATAATTTCTATCCTTTTTTATATATGTCTTACTAATTTGAAGATATGTTGTCTGCAACAGGTCCTTTCACAAACCATTTTGGGTGGGGAAACATCAAAATATAGAAAATATGTCTTTCTCAGGGTCGTTAAAAGTTGTGATTGTGTGGTAAAGGGGTAATCTAAAAGAACAGCTAGGAGGGCAAATGAATGAATGTTATAGCAATATAGATCAACTTACATCAATACACCAGATAGAATGAAATATGCTGGCATACAATGAACACCTAATCCCTAATAATCAACTTTTCACAGTTAGAATGTCTTCTGTGGCAAACAACACAAAATGGTCTACAAATGCATTTACATAAATCAAATATCCTGCTCCAGGGCACAGATTAATTCTGGTGTACTGAAGTTGCGGGATCAGTTTGACTGGGTAACATTAATGCCTTATCACAAATGTAAAGCCCTGTCCCACTGTGTACCAGGTCACCAGGATTTACACCCCTTCTCTGTCCACTCTGCATTTACTCATTAGTAGGTCAACAAACCTTTACCAGAACTAATAAAAGTGCAGAGGTTCTCTTGTTCTATATCAAAAGGACTATAAAGTACCTACAACATGGGGGTTTTGTTATTAAAATACTTTTTCTTTTTTATCTTGGCATGGTTACTCAGGCTTAGTAATAAGGCAAAACTGAAAAGCTCAAGTTGTGAAAGGTGCTCAAGCTTTTATCTTATTTATGGCCAGTGATATTTCATTACTAGTACTAACTAATAGCATATCATAGGAGTAAATTGTGATCTTAATACCAAGGAAAATGTGTGGGCTTAAATAGGACAGCCCTGACTAGGTCAAGTCAATCCAATTTTCTTCCTTTTTCTTTGTTAGTCGATAAAACTAACACAAAAAATAGTTTTGGAGAAGAACATTTTTTTGAAATATTAGCCTTGTCTATAAAAAAATGTGTTTTTAGGTGTATCATTTTTCTAAAAGGAATTTGGTATACAACCACCATAGAAACAATTTGGCAGACAACCACCATAGGAACTTACCTGCAAAACAACAATGAAATCCAATGAATAGTTTTAGAGAAGAAATTTTTCAAAGATTTTACTTTATACCATAAAAGGAAAATGAGTCTCCCATAAAAGCCATGTTTTTTGACAGATCATTTTTTTTTAAAGGAATTCTGTAAACCTGTATCTAAGGAACATTCCTGCAAAATAATAATGCTATCCAAATAGCAGTTTGGGAGGAGAAGATTTTTAAAGGTTTTTTACTTTGGTTGCCATGGCAACCAGAATTCTTCATGGAACACAATTATTTGAAGGAATTTGAAAGAGGACCACCAAAGGAACATTCCTGTGAAATTTGGTAAAAATCCAGTCAATAGTTTCTGAGGAGAAGTTTTTTAAAGAAAAAGTTTACGGACGCACGCACGGACGAACGGACGGACGCATGCACGACGGACACAACTCCATGACAATAGCTCGCTGGCCTTCGGCCAGTGGAGCTAAAAATTGTCATTCAGGGAACGGTTAAGGAAATATATAACTTAATTAGATCTTTTTTTTTCTGTGTCAAACTGTAACAAAGCTGAAAATAATAGCAAAATAGGTCCATCTACACAAAGTATACACATTGATACAACTTCTTGCTGGACATCAAAATTTGCCTGGTAAAAAAATAAATAAACACACAATCAGTAGAAATAAAAAAAAACCTCATCCCCAGAAACATGAACACTTGAATTGCAGCATATTCTCCCACAATGTTTTCAAAAGCCTTCTTCTTTAGGCTTGTTAAAACATGAGATCTTTTGCTAGAAGATTAATAGTGAGAGATATTGCACTTGATATTCAAATTGATATTAATTTCAGGTAGACTGACAGATCTGTTAAGCCAACAGATCAAAGTATGTTCCTGGGAAAGAATTCTCCAAAGGCAATAAACAATCAACTGAAAGAAACTTAAAATAAGCATGATACACTGTCTACACAAACTTGAGAAATTAAGACCTCCTTGTCACTGAACAACCCTCAAAGATATGACTGCCCTTGTGTTTAGAAATTACATGGGGCTTGCTGTTTGTAGGTGTGTTAGGTTACTGAATGTCTACAGTCAGTATCTCCACCTTAGAGCTTGGTTGAAGCCCTTGATGTTACAGAAAATGAGAGGGCCATAATTAACCAGTTGCTGAAAAAAATAGAAATGCCCATGGGCAAAAATTTTAATCAACTTCGCTCATTAATATTACCTTGAGCTCTTCATAAAAAACATGCCCTCTCACTCACTTTAAAAAATTGATTTCTGGGATTTTAACAAAATATTGTGCATAAATGAATCCCCAGAATTTACATCATGAACAAACATATTGCAGTTTCCTGTTGTTTGATACTGCATTCAACAGATGTGTTTCAAATACTTATCACAATTAGGCTCAACCAAAATTGAAGTTCTTCTGAGGTAAGATTAGATTTTTATTTCTCATTTTGTAGGAGACAATGTATAAAGACAATCAATGTGACTAGAATATAATTCTACTGTGCACTAAAAATAAAAATGAGCTGTGAATCTATAAAGTAAATAAATATACATAAGTGTACAATAACTAAATCTAACAATTATTGTGTATCCAAGTGAGAGAAGTCTTTATCATCTGACTTATACAGTTATTTTGGTGATAATTAGGCATACATTTTGCTTAAAAACCCCTTTACTGGTAAAAGAGTTGCACACAGACGTGTATAGTTTATACTGGAATAACATGATAAAAAAAATGTCTTTTCAAGAGATAAACTTTTCGGTAGAAAAAAGAAGTTTCTGCATACTTGTTTCGAAAGCAGACATTTGATTATCTCTTTAACGGAAGAACTGTTGTATCTGAAAAACATTTTTGTTCAAATAGAAACTTTTAGATACTTTGAGCCTTGTTATGATGTTTTTAACATAAAAAAGAGATATAATACCTAACTTTAACTTTCATAAAATAATAATCACAATCTTACTGATGAGTATTGTTACTTAAATGTTCACCACCTTATAGATACATGTACATGAACATAAAAACAGTGAGTAATTACTCTCTTCATACATATGAGCCAAAATCTATGAAAAAGCATTTAATGTATCTGCAAAACGTGTAATGAACCAGGTCAGAATGCACAGGCTAACCTGTGTCAAAACGTTTTCTTTTTGGGTAAAATTTTTGCATGTCATAGGACCATTCTACCTCATGATTCAGTCAGTGTTAGACAAATGGATAGTATTGGTCCCCATAATTATGTGATGACTTGCTTGGTATATTGAATCACAGAGATACATTAAACCCCTTTAGCTAGAGCATGTCTCATATAGATGTATACACGATTACTATACAATGGCCTGAAAAAAGGATGACACTTAACAACATAAGCTAAATGCTTAACCCCTTACCAAATGATCCCATGCTTTAACAGTAATTTCTACATGCAACTTCAAAGAGAAATTCTGTTCTTTAAGCCACATTTCACAATGTCATCTGCAAAAACTTTTAGTTTGGACAAGTCTAAAAGTTTGTCACCTGGTAAAGGGCTAAAGCAACTAACAACTAGATTTCGTTTCCTTGAAAAAGAATCTCTGCAAAAACTTATATTTCAAGATTATTTTCTTAAATGTAATAAAATGACAGATGTCCAATTTCTTATACTTTCTCTCTGAAATTGTTCATCGATTGGTTTGCACTCAGTCACTGTGACTTTTCTTTTCAATGATTAACCCTTTACCACACAACCCAAGTTTTAACAACCCTGAGGAAGAAGGCCTTTTGGCCTGTAACCAGCATTTTCTTCTTTTCCCCCAGTGTTTTCAGTCACTTCACAATGACATTCCACCTTTTGAGGCACATTGAATTTGTCGCCTGACACTGCTTTCAAGTTTGGAGAGGTCTACAATTTTGTCATGTGGTAAACAATTAATGCCATTTTGTTTCATTCTAACCCCCCCCCCCCCCCCCCATTTCTGATTAATCAGTCATATACCATTGGTATCATGTGAATTAGAATTATTAGTCAAAATCTAGATGTAAGTCTTTGCAAATATGTAATTAACCTATCTACAGAAAAAAATAAAATAAAAAAATTTAGTTGTCAACTCTTCTAAACCTATTTCAACTCATGAAAATGATCAATGATAACTAACAGTTTCATTTATTCTTATCTGTCTATCCTAAAAATTGCCTATAAACACCTAAGTGTATAAGATATCTATACTCTACCTAAAATGTAAAAACAAATAATGCCAGTTTCTAGACAGATTTGTTTGTTGATTCAAAGTAACTTCAGTCTGCCACTTTTTTTCACTTTTTCCCTACAAAGCCTTTTGTTGCTTTTAAGTTTTTACCAAACAATTCCAAGTTTTAACAACCATACAGAAAAGGCTTTGGAAAACACTGCAGGAAATAGTCAAAATGCTGGCAACCAGCACTCAAAGTTTTTCTACACTTTTAAAGACAGAAATCATCATCTGATCTTCATTTAATTTGTCATTTGCAAATACTTAAAATCTAATCAAAATCAAAATTTTGATGTAAAAAGTTAATGTATATCTAATGTGAACATTTTTCAGGAAGACTGATTCAAAGTTTTTAAATCCTGTACGAGATCCCTTACAGGTAGTTTCCAACAACATGTATAAAGAATCAGAACTGAAGGCTGTAATGAACACTCTACTGACATCTGATCATTTTAATGAGATGAAAATGGTTAAGAGGTACATAATACAAGTGTGATATAAACCAGATAAAGATCAAAATGGCATCTCTATGATTTGAGAAGTTTGGCAGCACGAGTGTTGGCTTCCTTGATGCGGCTTTCATTGCTCTCTGACTGTAATATGAGGTTAAATTAAACAGATTATTATTAATGCATCTCAAGTCATGTACATATAGAGGATCTTACATAAGTGTACATTGTGTTATACTGAACTTATTAACTCTTTACCATGCAAAATTGAGTTTTAACAACCCTAACAAAACAGCCTTTAGAAAACCTTGTGGGAAAAGGAAAAAATGCTGGTTAACAACATTTTCTCCTTTTCTCACAAAGTTTTTGACCCTTTCATACAAAATTTTCATCATATGCGTAACATTTATCCTCTGTAAATGCTTTCAATTTGGACAAGTCTAGAACTTTGTTGTTTGGTAAAGGGTTAAATGATTATGTGTTTGTTATCTTAACCCTTTACCACACAATCCTGACTTTTAACAACCCTGAGATAGAGACCTTTTGAAAACATTGTGGGGAAAGGAGAAAATGCTGATAACCAGCATTTTCTCCTTTTCCCAAAATGTTTTCCACCCTTCCCAAAATAAATTTTAATTTTTGAGTCACATTTACTTTGTGGTCTGTAAATGCATTCAATTTGGCAAAGTCTAAAATTTTGTTGTTTGGTAAAGAGTTAAACAGATAAAAACAAGGCTTGCTACATAATTATCTTGTTTTAGACGACAAGTTTGATGAATTCAATTTATAACATGACCTACAGTGCTGGAGTGACAAAAATCCAATTATTGTTATATGTATTGAATGGTTCAATAATATATTAGAGTAATAAACTTGGGTTTACATCACTCCTGCGCCGTACAGGTCATGTAATACATAATGATCCATCTTAACCCTTTACCAGATGACAAAATTTTAGCCTTGTCCAAAGTGAAAGCATTTGCAGATAACAATTTAAATGTGCCTCAAATGGTACAATTTTCTTTGATAGAGCAGAAAATGCTGTTTACCAGCATCGTCTCCTTTTCCCACAGCGTTTTCAAATGGCTTCTTTCCAAGGTTCGTTAAAAGGCAGTATTGTGCGGTAAAAGTATAAGTATCAAATACTTCATTCATGTTAAAAATTGTATGAGCCATGCTCTTGCAAAAGGGGGCTTAATGCATCACGGTGATGCATTATACCAAGTAAGTCATCACATCATTTTTGGATCCATAAAAATCAGTTTTTTTCTAACAATTAACTGGATCTGGAGGTAGAATGGTCCTTTGCCATGCAGAATATGGACCATGGACCTATAGCACAAAGTTTGGACCCATGTCAGCCTGCGTGGACTGCACAGGCCGACATAGGTCGATACTTTTTGCAGATGCATTAAGCCCCCTTTTCACAGAGCATGGTTCATATACATGTATCGATTAAAACTAAGTACTAGCTTTGGTATATTTAACCATACGAGTCTATTCCCATAGTTGCTTGAATAGTTAACTTGAATCATTCAAACATAATTACACATAGATAGTATGTAATCACTGGAAGAGATACATTTTATGCCGAGCAAATACGTCAAACCAGAATATTGCGATTTCAAAGTTCTCATCATCTAGGAAATCTTATTGCATCAAACAGTGTAGATCTGAGATCACTTTGCTGAGATTAAGCAGTCTGATCTTGTTGTACACTGTCTGCAAAAGTGCTCTGAGTTAGGCTCGCTTGGCAGCCTAAAGGTTAAATGAAATAGAACTCCAAACTAGTAAATGAGGACATATGTAATTGAGGAAATATATAACTGTAATAGGAGGATCACATATCCTATATCAGACCTCCAGATAAAAGGGAGTGAAAATATTCTAAATCCATTATTTCACTTCCAAACCCTATGTTGTGGGTACTCATTAGAATCATCTCGATGAGACAATTCTAATAGTACCCAGAACATAGGGTTTAGTGGAGAATGATTAATATTTTCAGTTTTGAAATCAAAATCACTCCCTCTATCTGGAGCTCTGATCATGTATGATAAAGAAGTGTGGGTCCTCATGTTTAGGAATTAGGAATCAACGTCAGTTCAGCCAGACTACACTCATGATTAACTCTTTACCACACTACAAAAATGTAGACTTGCCCAAATTGAAAGCAATCACAGACAATACCGGTAATTTACATCTGACTCAAATAATGAAATTTGCCTTGAGAGGGTAGAAAACATTGGTGGAAACAGAGAAAATACTGGTTACCAGCATTTTCTGCTTTCCTCACAATGTTTTTAAAAGGATTTTTCCTCAGGGCCATTAAAATTTTGGATTGTGTAGTAAAGGGTTACCTAAATAGAGTTTTTTGTATCACATTTGACAAATATATAGGCTCATCCATAATCCTGAAAAAAGCTGCATGTTAATGATGCTAGACAATCACTTTCTGACAGAAATTTAAAAGCATAACTCACTATTCAACCCTTTACCAATTGAAAAAAATTTTAGACGGGACCATATCGAAAGCATTGCAGACAACAATTTTCATGTGGCTGGAATTTGCTTTTGGTCAGAAAACAATGTGAACAAAACATTGTGGGCGAAGGAGAAAATGCTGGTAACCAGCATTTCCTCCTTTTCCTACAATGTTTTCAAAAGGCTTCTTGCTCAGGGTTGTTAAAACTTGGGATTGCATACTAAAAGGTTCATGTTACTTAATAAGAATGCAACAAAATACTGAGACATTGACAGCAAACTCTCTGCTTTTGTTTGTCTGTATGTATTATTGGAAGTTTGACATCAATTTTAACAACTCAGGTCATATCACATTAGTCAGGGCACTTATGCATGTGTTTCCTGGCTTTCTCACACCAGTATGGTCACAACTTTCTCTCCAAGTCACTGACTACTTTTCTCATATGCATCAGAGGTGAGTGGTGAAAAATAGCTGGGGAGAAAGTTTGCCAGAACTGGGTATAGAACTCATAACCACCAGGTCATGAGTCGGATACACTAACAAATGAGCTACATGCCGGGCCTTTGCTCTTTTTCTGTTTAAACTCCTTTTCAATAGTAATGAACCCTTAACGAAATGATCCCTTGTTTGAACAATCCTGGGAAAAAAGACTTATAGAAAGATCATAGGAAAATGAGGAAATGCTGAACACCAACATTTTCTCCTCCTCTTGTTCTATGTTCTACCATTTCAAAGACACATGTCATCACTGGAGCAACATTTAATTTGACATCTGCAAATGCCTACAAAATAGACAGCTATTAAAAATGTCATGTTGGTAAAAAGTTAGTTCAAGTAAGTTCACCTGTCACTATGCCCCTGTTTCTTACCAGTACTAAAAACAATTAGCCCCTGGCTGCTTTCCCTCATCCATAACTTGAATTTTATTAAAGAAGATTATACAAAACTGTCTTCCAACAGACAAATTGAAGAACCGACATACAGGCAACATGATTTCATACACCCCCCATGACTTACTTACAGGCAATCGGATTTCATCCCCCCCCCACTCCATCATTTAATTGTTAGGGGTACTTGTATAAGAAAATGAACCAATAATGCATCACCTTCTGGTTTATTCTGTCCAACTGTCTATTCTGTGAACCGATCTCATTTCCCATGTCCACCGCCATATTTCTTAAGTTACCCAGCATTCCACTGACCTCTCCCAAGTTCTGTTCCATCTCATCTTCTCTAGCATCATTAGTAATTCTGACAAGGAAAAGGACACAGGGTGTAAAGGAATTCAACAGATGATATTTCTCTTTACATAACAGTGTTACAGACAACTTTCTTCGTTTCATTTTTGCTAATCTATTTTTTCTTCTTTTGTTACATGAATTAACATTAACTATAAACCAATACTTAAAGCTCTAAAATTGAAAGAAAATAGAAATGGTTAAAATCTTTAACCCCATACCAAACAATCCCAGGTTTTCACCACCCTGAGAAAGAAGCCCTTTGAAAACCTTGTGGGAAAAGGAGAAAATGCTGGTAACCAGCATTTTCTCCTTTTCCCACAAGGTTTTCCACCTTTTCCAAAACAAATTTCAATATTTGAGTCACGTTAATTTTGTCGTCTGAAAATGCTTTCAATTTGGACTAGTCAAAAATTTTGTCATGTGGTAAAAAGTTAAAACAAGAGGACCATAAGGTCCTTTAGCACTCACTTCAGATTGTTTACTTAAGTTTCTGAGAACAGCTGTTTAATATTCAAAGTAAAAACAGGAAAAAAAAAAAAAAAAAAGAGATAGACTGCTAGCTGAGACTTTAAAATAGTTTGGTGCAATCTATACAAACATGAAAATCTAAGAGAAAAAAGAGCATAATTGCATGTGGCTGCCAACAGTCTCCTGCAGTTGTATATTTTAAGCAAAATTCTATATAAAACAAGGATCATATCTGTGTCAGAGATATTTGTATGGGTTACCTGCCTTTCCAGTAATGGTTTCCCTATACAGCTAACAAGAGTACCACTTATGGGTGCCAACACTCAGATTTTCAGTGAAAATTTTAAGTAAAACAAGAGGGCCATTGGCCCTAAAGCACTCACCTGAGTAAAGTTATCTACAGCTGATATAGCTGAAGTGATCCTGGTTTTAATGATGTAAAACACATGAGTGTAAGTGACCTACTTTTGGACCTGACATGGCAAATTTCAAACTTGTCCAAGATATCATCAAAAGAAGTTGGTTGGTAACACCATTTTAACAGCTTAGGTCATATCATGGCGGTCAGTGTCGCACCCATGTGTTTCCTGGCTTTCTCACACCAGTACAGACACAACTTTCTTTCCAAAGCCACTGACTATTTTCTCACATGCAACAGAGGTGAGACGCGAAAAATCGCCCTAAAGAAAGTTTGCCTCAACCTGGTATCGAACTTGCAACCACCAGGTCACAAGTCAGATATGCTAACCACAGATCTACCTGGGCAGGCTATACCATCAAGAGAAACATTCTGATCAAGTTTCATGAGTATCAAGCAAAAAATGTGGCCTCTACAGAACAAACAAGGTTTATGAAAGATTTGGCCCAGTGACCTACTTTTGACCTCATGTAACCCAATTTCACACTTTTCCAAGATATCACAGAGACAAACATTCTGACCAAGTTTCAAGAGTATCAGGTTGAAAATGTGATCTCTACAGTGCACATAAGGATTTTCTATGATTTGGCTCAGTGGCCTTTTTGGCCTGATAAATCCCAATGTCAAACTTGTCCAAGATCTCATCAAGACAAATAATCTGACTTAGTTTCATGAGTATCAGGCTTAAATTGAGGTCTCTAGGGTGCACACAAGGTTTTTCTAAGATTTGGCTCAGTGACCTACGCTTTGACCCAACATGACCCAATTTAGAAATCATCTGAGATATCATTAAGGCAAAAAATCTGACCTAGTTTCATGAGTATCAGTCTGAAAATGTGGCCTCTAGATTGCATGCAAGGTTTTTTCTAAGATTTGGCCCAGTGACCCACTTTTTTGACCTGACATGACCCAATTTCAAACTTGTCCGAGATATTATCAAGACAAACATTCTGACTAATTTTCATGAGAATCAGGCTGAAAATGTGGCCTCTAGAGTGCACACAAGGTTTTTCTAAGATTTAGCCCAGTGACCTACTTTTAGACCCAACATAACCCAATTTAGAACTTGTCCATGGTTTTGTCAAGACAAACATTTCATGACCATCTGACTGAAAATGTGAGCTCTAGAATGCACACAAGGTAAATGTTGACGACCTGGATGATGCTCAATGCTCAACAGACACAGCACGATCACAAAAGATCACCTTGAGCAATTCATGCTCAGGTGAGTTAAAAAGGGCACAACTCTGTCAAAAATACTTTGATGGTTACCTACCCTTGTTGTATTTTGATAATTCAAAACTTGTCCAAGTTTAAAGCAAATATCATCAGTAATAACAGAGATATTACAAAATGTCAAAGTTTTCGAATGACAACGCAAACAACGAGGCAGGGCTGTGACAATACCTCGACGTTTTCTTCGAGAAAAGCCAAGCTTACAATTTAGCTCAAGTTTGGAGTAAATATCTTCAATAATTATAGAGATATAACAAAAGTCAATTATGGAATGCAAAACATTCTAAATTTCCTTTGCATAGTTTACTCATTACTCATTATGATTCAATTACCTTGATCTCATCAGAAATATAATTGTCATTTTTTTTAACATTTGGTAAAGTAAGTATTGAACTAGAGGGCTCTGAAGTAGGCAAAAATACAGGGGGAGGTCCATCTTATATCTAAAACAAATGGGTCAAAACCTGATCATGTACCTAGAGATTTTGGAAACTTTTGAAAGAATGTAACAAACAAAAATCGTTAGTTACACAGAACTACTGTCTTCAGATTATACTTAAAATACTTATACAGTAAAACCCCTCTATTAAGACCACCCGTGGTACTTTTGAAAATTGGTCTTATTAGCGGGGTGGTCTGATTTCCGGGTTTCACCACCTAGATTTTGAATCAAACCCAGACTATGTGTAGACTTATGTGGATTTAAATTATGTTCCGAGTAATGTATACATATTTTAGTTGGGGAAGCCTATGCCCACACATTTAAATGACAACAAGAAAATTTTCATGTTTATTGTAAAGTTAATATGTAACTTGAATTTTTATGAATAAATTAACATGACAGCGAATGCCCATTCATAATTGCCTATTTAAACTCTTACAGCAAGATATGTACATTAATCAAGAATCTGAACTTAAAGACTACATAATTAAATGTTACTGATAGAACTTGTCATATTCCCTGTTTTAATCTGCTTTTTTTTTTTTTTTTTTTATCTTGTGTAGTCTCAAGAACTCCTACTCCACGCGCTCATTTTCATTTTTAAACAAAGAATTTCGAATATTATTGAAGAGCCTGACGTTTTTTTTTTTTTTCCCATTTTGATTCGAGTTGAATGTTCGAATAGTCCTACTAATCGTCGATCGCAAAGTTGAAGTGTTCACTAGTTCAAAAATCGCATATTCTCTACGATATAAGTATGGCTTTAATGTGTAACAAAAACCAAATAATTATCCCATCCCGATCGCTAGATATTAACCCAAGCGTCGCAAATTACAAAAGCTAAATGTACAAAACAAATCGTAATTACCCGGATGTCGACATGTTTATCACCCGGATCAGCAATGTGTGATAAACGCCTGATTACCGAATAAAAGCCAAATTAATTATCACCAATTCATTGGTTATTTGATTATGTAAGGTAACACCTTGATCACTTAACACGATTGTGTTACTGTAGTCTACAGATAAACAAAAGATCGCTAATTGATTGTCTACTCCATCGGACCCAAGAATATTCGTACATGAAGCACGGCCTCCACTTCGCGATTATGGACGCGTGAAAATTAGCTGGTCGTAAAAAAAAATGTGAAAATTAGTGGTCGTTTCACGGGGTTAAAATCTATTGGTAATTACTCATTGGTACTGAAAATGGTGGTCGTAATTTCGGAATAGCAGGGTGCCCGTATTTCCGGGGTCGTGGTCATTGATTATGAAGAAGGAAAAATTCCGTTCTGACAAAAATCGTTCGTAATAGCGGGTTGCTCGTATTACCGGGGTGGTCGTGAGGAGAGGTTTTACTGTATATGGCTACAACACAATACAATTACAATAATAATAACTTCTGAAAGGAATTAACTGCATTAACCCTTTCCCAAACAAGCCCTGGTTTTCACATGTCTGCAGTACAAGTCTTTTGAAAACACTGTGGGAAAAGGAGAAATTGCTCGTAACGAGCAATTTCTCCTTTTCCCACAGTGTTTTCTACCCTTTTTGAGACCTTTCTGCCAATTTCATCACATTTAAAATTGTCGTCTGCAAACTTTTTCAATTTGGACCTATCCAAAATTTGTTGTTTGGGAAAGGGTTAAGCATATGGTATTAAAATATTTCATCGCTTAGGACCTTTTATATTGTTGGATATTCTTACATGAAAAAACTTGTCAAGTATACATCTAAGGGAAAACACAAAACTAGAAAGATTTCTTTTACTAATTAATGGTATAAAATATATGTAGGGTCTATCAAATTTTAAATGATCATCTTTAGAACTACTCATGAAAAGAGGAGAAACATAAATATCTGAAGATCAGATTGGCACTAATAACGTGACAGAAAACAAATGAACTGTTTCACTTTTTTAACAGGCAAGAATACTTCAAACTTAGAAAAGCAAATCTCACAATGGCTTTTTGACCAAAGGTGACACATTGGACTGAAAACGAGGCCAGTATAGTGGGCACAAGATTTTTCTGAGATATGACCAATTAATGTACATTTTTATCCGAGGTGAACCCTTTTTGAACTTGTCTGATATTTTATGAAGAAAAACGCTCTGACCAAATTGGTAATGGACTTAAATGTGGCCTCTAAAGAACACAAAGTCTTTTTCTAAAATTTGACCTGGTGAGCCATGTTCAAACTTGTCATGGCCATTGTCAAAATAAACAATCTAATCAAGTTTCATGAGCATTGGAAAGGGAAATGCACCCTCTAGTGTCAACATGAGGACTTTCCTTTGTCTGACAAAGACATATTTGTTAACCTTAAGTGATCCAATTTCATAATCTTCTGAGATGGTAAAAATTAGGACAAAGTTCATGAAAAATGGACCAAAAATATGGCTTCTAAACTGAACACATTTTTTTTCAGATTTGACCTCACAACTTTCTTTTATGTCCATTGTTGACTCATATTTTAACTTGTCCACAGTAATATCAAGACAAATGTTTTGTCCAAATTTCATGAGCACTTTGTCAAAAATTCCTCTAGAGGACACAGGAGGATGCAAAAGCTTTTTTCTAAAATCCGGCTTACTCATATACTGACTCAAGGTGACCCATTTTCTACTTGTCTTGAGATTTTATGATGAAAATCTTTCCAAGTTTCCTGAGCATTACTTTGGACTTAGAATGCTGCATTCAGAGCGCACACAAGGAAGAAGTTGGTGATGCTTGACCAACACAGCCCTTGGCCAAAATATTCACTCTTAAGGTAATGTTCACTACAACCTTGGGCTTAAGACATTTCTTAAAAAATCGAGCTATTTAGCAAAAACTATTCGACTACTGGAAACTGACAACCATAAAGGCTGACAATGGGTGATTACCACAACTTGCCAAGAATATGTTATGCACTGGCAAGAAAAAAACTCATGCTGTGAAAGATATGCAACTCATAATGGCAATGATGGGTTTATCTTATCTGCTCTACTGACAACAATAAAAAAACATGACAATGACAACTAGCCTAAATCTGTGCTTAACATCAAGCAAGAAAGAACAAAACTTTACAACACAGACAGAAAGGTTAAATAGAAAATCAATAAATCTAGCTGAAAAAAATATTACAAATTTACAATATCAAATACCTGCTTTATACTGTGTGAGCAAAGACCTATGCTAGTTAAAAGGACAGTTTTTTTTTTAAATGACGAGTGAACTAATTCATTATCCTTCCCTGCTTCAACTGTTGTCAAGATATTTTGTTTAATCCAATGCACATTGCAAAATATTCAACAGGGTTTTGAGATAAAACTTAAATGTTATGAAGAAAGGAAAACTTTAAGATAGCCAAATATGAAAATTTTGGTTTATGTTTGAAGCAGTAAGAGAATCTGAACTCTCAGATAAGCCTAAACTGTGGCTTTTGGACAGACACAGCTAATAGGAAACAATGGATAAGTACCGGTATGTACTGTTGTTGCATTATCTTGCAATAAGCTTTGTGTAATAACCCATTGAGAACACCTATCTGAAGAAAAAGCTCTAGAAAGAAAAGTTAACTCAATATAGCCTTATGTATTTGAATGAATCCAACAAAATGTTTCTTGAAGCCATTTACACCATATCAATTATATCATACTGCCAATGTGAATCAGTTTGATCATTTGATAGTCGTACATCAGGACAGAAATGCTTGGAAATGCCACACAAAGGGCAGGATGATCAGAATGAAATATACACTTGTTCTACATATGTTCCAATCTGTCTTACCAACACATACCTCCCAACATTTACTTTTTCTTCCTCCTTCTGGCCCATAATTATTAGAGTAAGAGTGAATTTTATTCCAAGACCACCTTCACTGAGAATTTCTGGATGATTTCCTTTTTAGTGGTTAAATTTTATCATATTTAACATTAAAATATTTGATCAACAGACCTAGTGATGTAGCCTGAATTGGCACCGACATTTCCACCCTGGTCAACAACCACTCTTGGACCATTTGTATTGACCTGTCCATCTTCTGAAGATTTCCATGTTTTATCATAGTCTGGATTCCGCTCAAAATTCTTACTTCTGAAAAGTCATGCTCATAAAATGAAATAAAAATCACAGCAAAAAGAATAAATTGTACAATAAAGTAAAAAAATAGTTAGAAAAATAAGTGACACATCTAAGCACACATCTAAGCACATGACATACTTCGTTACAAAGCCCCCAGAGGGGCCCATCCCCTCCCCACCCACAATGACACGTGGGCCTTCCGTATTTACTGTGCCATCATCATTTTGTTTCCAGGTAGCTTTATCGTCAATTTTTTTGGCCCTGTAAAATCATGCTTAATTGTACAACAAATCAAAATATGAAAGACAGTGTCAACTGTACTTATTCTAAAGGCATACATCATTTTGTAACAAGTTCCTTTCAAAAAACAGTTTTAATGTATATGTGTCATGTGTACTTACTATCACTGCATACAAGTTTCCTATCAAGTACGATTTCATAGACTGTGTTAGACTCACATCATAAAGACATCTTACAAACCAAACCTAATCAAATAGCCTACAATATGTGTATCAAAAGATATAAAATTTTCCTTCATTTTCTAATAAAAGAACAAACAAGTTGAATATTCTTTAACTTAATGAAATCCTGCCCGAAAACAGAATTCTCTAAAATAAACGCGAACACAAATAATCAATATATCCATGTCCATTCTTTTGGGACAGAATTTGAAGTTAGCTGCCTTGCATTCATCAGGTGGGAAGAGTTATTGAATTCTAATGATAGTCAAATACATTTGAGCCATGCTCTGTGAAATGGGGACTTAATGCATATGTGAAAAGTATCGACCCAGGTCAGCCTGCACAGTCTGGACAGGCTGACCTGGGTGGAAACTTTTTGCTTTTGGTCAATTTTCTGTATGTACAAGGACCAGTCTACCTCCAGATCCAACTGACAGACAAAATGGATTTCATAGATTCATGAATATGTGATGACTCAATTCTTTATTTTGTTCCACATACTTTTTCCAAGGCAGAACACACAATCCACAACACTTTTCCATTCCCTCTAGGTTTTTCTCAGCATCTTTCATGTCTTGATTGATTTGGTCCATACCTTCTTCAATTCTGTCCAGTTGCTCTAAAATGAGATTTTAATCATGTTTAGTAAAAAATAAGTGAACAAATAAAGACAATTTGTTACAGATGTACTGCTGATAAATATTATATTTTCAAAACAATTTGTAATTAACAATCATTTACCCTCTGCCCTAAAATACATATATTGAGTTTCAACAGTCCTAAAGAAAGATGCTTTTTGGAGGCACTGTAGGAAAAGGAGAAAATGCTGGTAACCAGCATTTTCTCCATTTCCCACAATGTTTCTTACCCTTTAAGAGCCAAATCCCATCAATCGAGTCATATTTACCTCATTAGCCACAAATGCTTTCATTTCATACTGGTATAAAATGTCATCATTAGGTAAAGAGTTTAAGTTAAATAAAAGATCCAAAATGGCTATTGTCACTTGAATTTTCAATAATAGATAATGCATATCTATACATCTGTGTAAATTCTGACCCCTCAGAGGAGTCAGTCTAATCCCCAGATCTTAATCCTTAGAGCGCCAAATAAAGCTATCAGACATTTTCATCCTAAAAATATGACCCAAGTCATTGCAACTTCATGGTTGCTTCTGTCTACAGTGATTGAACAAAGCAGACAGTGTAGATCAAAGATCAGGCTGCACGTTTTGTGCAGCCTGATCTTAATCTTCACTGGCCACAAAACCAACTATAGTCATGAAAGATGCTTTAACCCTTTACCACATACTCCCGACTTTTACCGACCCTGATGAAAAGGTCTTTAGAAAACATTGTGGGAAAAGGAGAAAATGCTGGTAACCAGCATTTTCTCCTTTTCCCACAGTGTTTTCTACCATTTCAAAGAAAAACTGCACCATGTGAGCCACACTGAAATTGTCGTCTGCAAAAGCTTTCAATTTGGACTGGTCTAAAACTTGGTTGTGTGGTAAAGAGTTAAATTCTAATCTTACTACTTATTAATAATGAATACTCGAAAACCCGTTCTTGTATTTGTTCTCATCCCAAATTGAAAGTTAGAACAATATCAATTAAGACTTATTTCAAGATATATTTATGTCACTCAGGAAACAGAAGATAATTTCTGATGTAAGACAGAACATTTGCTTCCCTGTCTTCATGTCTTCAACCACCACTAAGGCAGATTTGACTGAAGATTAGCCCCTACAAACTATGTAAGTTGTTAGAATGAATGATCAAGGACAGTACACACTGGAGAAAAGGTTCTAGCCTAAGTAAAATGCATGCATAATAATTCAAATGTCATTCTAATCTTCTACAAATTGCACTTGAATTCAACCTAAATTGAAGATTGCAAGTACATGTATAATTAATCATTTCCTTAATTAAATTATTGTTGGGGTTAATCACAATATATCCTGGTAATCATCTTTGCAATTAAGTTATCATTAATTCGTGTTTTATGTCTCTTTCAACATTTTTTTCAGTCATATGGGACAGCTCACATATTCATGTATGTTGAGTTTCACAAATGCTAGTCTAGGACTCTGAAGTGTCTTCCCCATGAAAATTCCCACTTAGACAGTCAGCAATGTTTTATTTTGGTTAACTCTTAACGAAATGGTAAACTTTTGTACTCGACCAAATTGAAAGCAATTGCACACGACAAATTGAATGTAGCTCATATGATAAGTTCTATCTTTGATATGGTAGAAAACATTGTGGGAAAGGGAGAAAATGCTGATTACCAGCATTTTCTCCTTTTCCCACAATATTTGCCTAAGTTTTACTAGATAATGATAGGGATATAGTTTTTGACGGATGAAAGCTACAGTATTTGGTTTTTACCAGAAGTACCAAACTAGCATGGGAAAACTTTGGGACATTCTATACCAAAATTAAGGCTATTTTATTGTACTTAAACAAAATTGTCCCCTTCACACTTCACCAGAAGACAAAGTTTTAGCCTAGTTCAAAATGAAAGCATTTGCAGACGACAAATTAGATGTTAGTCAACACATAAAAAAATGTAAAGAAATTTGAGACCCCAAGTCGATGTTAGAATACGGAGAGTATTTTTCACCACAGAGACATAATTCAATCTCTTGGTAGCAGGATATATGTATGTCCATGTCCATTTCAAGGTCTTCTGGGTTGAGAAAGCTTTCCAGTTTTTTTTACTTTTCAGACCTCCACTTGACATGCAAAATCTTACTTCTGCAGGCATTTTTTTTTTTTGTAAAACACTCAATGCAAGCAAACTTCCAACAATTCTGTCAAGGTTGCCAGATGGAGGAAAGTTTGAAATAATTTGTATAAAATGCTGATTGATATGGTACACTGGCACAAATGCTAATGTTAAACAAGAGGGCCATGATGGCCCTGGGTCGCTCACCTTAGTAGAGTGCCTTTAAGGTTTTTCTTTAATTTGACCATGTGACCTAGTTTCTGACTGCAGGTGACCCAATTTCAAACTCATATTTCATGAAGACAAACATTCTGACCAATTTTCAAGTCAATTGAGCAAAAAATGTAGCCTCGAGTGCCCTAAAGATATTTCTTTAATTTGACCTAGTGACCTAGATTATGACCCCAGGTGACCCAAATTTTAACTGGTCTTTGACTATATCAAAAGAAACATTTTAACCAATTTTCAAATCATATGAATAATAAATGTGGCCTCTAGAGTGCCCACTAGCTATTTCTTTAATTTGACCAAGTGACCTATTTTATGACCCCAGTTGACCCAAATTCAGACTCATGTGAGATTTTACAAAGACAAACATTCTGACCAATTTTCAAGGCAATTAAGCAAAGAATGTGGCCTCTAGAGTGCCCACAAGGTATTTCTTTATTTTGACCTAGTGACCTAGTTTATGGTTCCAGGTGACCAAAATCCAAACTCATCTGGTATTTCATCAAGACAAACATTCTGGCCAAATTTCAGGTCATTTGAGCAATAAATGTGGCCTCCAGAGTGCAAACAAGGTATTTCTTTAATTTGACCCAGTGAACTAGTTTATGACCCAAGTTGACCCAAATTAATCTTATGTGAGACTTTATAAAGACAAACTTTCTAACTAATTTTCAAGGCAACTGAGCAAATAATGTGGCCTCGAGAGTGCCAACAAGGTATTTCTTTAATATGACCTAGTGATCTAGTTTATGTCCCGAGATGACCCAATTTTGAGCTCAAAGAACTTGTTGCGCTTAGATGGGCAAACAAACTTAGAAGATAATCACTACATACCAAATATCAAAGCTCTACGCCTTCCAGTTTTAAGGAAGAATTTTAAAGTTTTCCTTCTTTGTTCCTATGTTCGAACTTATGACCCCCGGGGCTGGGCCAGTTTTGACCCAGGGGCATCATATGAACAAACTTGGTAGAGGTCCACTAGGAAATGCTACATACCAAATATCAAAGCTCTACACTTTCCCGTTTAAGAGAAAAAGAAATTTAAAGTTTTCCTTCTTTCTTCCTATCTTCGAACTTGTGACCCCCGGGGCGGGGCCAGTTTTGACTCAGGGGCATCATATGAACAAACTTGGTAGAAGTCCACTCTGAGATGCAACATACCAAATATCAAAGCGCCACACCTTTCGGTTTCAGAAAAGAACAAT
Organism: Tridacna gigas; assembly: GCA_945859785.2. NCBI lineage: Eukaryota > Metazoa > Mollusca > Bivalvia > Cardiida > Cardiidae > Tridacna > Tridacna gigas. The sequence goes on from OX244029.2 coordinate 40,316,951, forward strand.
TTTAAAGTTTTCCTTCTTTGTTCCTATGTTCGAACTTGTGACCCCAGGGACTGGGCCAGTTTTGACCCAAGCAGCATCCTTGGAATAAACTTGGTAGAAGTCCACTAGGAGATGCTACATACCAAATATCAAAGCTCTATGCCTTCCCATTTAAGAGAAAAAAAAAAAAAAAATTAAAGTTTTCCTTCTTTGTTCCTATGTTTGAACTTGTGACCCCCGGGGCAGGGCCAATTTTGACCCCAAGGGCATCATACGAACAAACTTAGTAGAGGTCTACTAGGCGATGCTACATACCAAATATCAAAGCTCTATGCCTTCTAGTTTTACAGAAGAAGATTTTTAAAGTTTTCCTTCTTTGTTCCTATGTTGGAAATTGTGACCCCCGGGGCAGGGCCAGTTTTGACCCCAGGGGCATCATATGAACAGACTTGGTAGAGGTCCACTAGGAGATGCTACATGCCAAATATCAAAGCTCTACGCATTCAAGTTTCAGAGAAGAAGATTTTTAAAGTTTTCCTTTTTTTGTTACTATGCTCAAACTTGTGACCCCCTGGGTGGGGCCAGTTTTGACCCCAGGGACATCATATGAACAAACTTGGTAGAGGTCCACTAGGCAATGCTACATACCACATATCAAAGCCCTACGCCTTCCAGTTTCAGAGAAGATGATTTTTAAAGTTTCTCCTCTTTGTTCCTATGTTCAAACTTGTGACCCCCGGGGCAGGGCCAGTTTTGACCCCAAGGGCATCATATGAACAAACTTGGTAGAGGTCCACTAGGAGATGCTTCATGCCAAATATCAAAGCTCTATGCCTTCTAGTTTTACAGAAGAAGATTTTTAAAGTTTTCCTTCTTTGTTCCTATGTTGGAAATTGTGACCCCCAGGGTGGGGCCAGTTTTGACCCCAGGGGCATCATATGAACAAACTTGGTAGAGGTCCACTAGGAGATGCTACATGCCAAATATCAAAGCTCTAAGCCTTCAAGTTTCAGAGAAGAAGACTTTTAAAGTTTTTCTTCTTTGTTACTATGCTCAAACTTGTGACCCCCGGGGTGGGGCCACTTTTGACCCCAGAGACATCATATGAACAAACTTGGTAGAGGTCCACTAGGCAATGCTACATACCAAATATCAAAGCCCTACGCCTTCCAGTTTCAGAGAAGATGATTTTTAAAATTTCCCCTCTTTGTTCCTATGTTCGAACTTGTGACCCCCGGGGCAGGGCCAGTTTTGACCCCAAGGGCATCATATGAACAAACTTGGTAGAGGTCCACTAGGAGATGCTTCATGCCAAATATCAAAGCTCTATGCCTTCTAGTTTTACAGAAGAAGATTTTTAAAGTTTTCCTTCTTTGTTCCTATGTTGGAAATTGTGACCCCCGGGGCGGTGCCAATTTTGACCCCAGGGGCATCATATGAACAAACTTTGTAGAGGTCCACTAGGAGATGCTACATGCCAAATATCAAAGCTCTATGCCTTCAAGTTTCAGAGAAGAAGATTTTTAAAGTTTTCCTTCTTTGTTACTATGCTCAAACTTGTGACCCCTGGGGCGGGGCCAGTTTTGACCCCAGGGGCATCAAATGAACAAACTTGGTAGAGGTCCACTAGGAGATGCTACATACCAAATATCAAAGCTCTGCGCCTTCTAGTTTCAGAGAAGAAGATTTTCAAAGATTTTGCTTTTTTTCCCTTTTTGTTGCCATGGCAACCAGAGTTGTGGGTGGAATTTAATTCTTTGAACAATTTTGGTAGAGCTTCACCAAAGGAACATCCCTGCCAAGTTTCATCAAGATTGGCCCAGTGGTTTAGGAGAAGAAGATGTTTAAAGAAATTGTTGACGGACGACGGACGACAGACGACGGACGCTGGACGCCGGACATAGGGCAATCACAATAGCTCACCTTTAGCACGTTGTGCTAAGGTGAGCTAAAAAGATGCCAAGGATTAGGCAATAACAATAAAGCAAATTAATTTTTTATGCTCAGGCTGGTAACTTGTTGTTCTGTCTTTATTACCAAGGAGAAAAAATCTTTCTAAACAAGTCCTACATAATTTTGTCTGCATATTTTTCCTGCATGAAAACTGATATCAAACTTAAAAACAAGAGGGCCACTGGTCCCAAAGCTCTCTCCTAAGTAAGGTCATCTAGGATTGATATCAGATGTATGCTTCCTGGTTGTGATGATGTAAAACACATGAGTGTTAGTGACCCATAATTTTATCCAGTGTGACCCAGTTTACACTTTTTCATACTATTATCAAGACAAACATTCTGATCTCAGAATGAAAATGTGGCCTCTAGAATGCACACAAGGTTTTATAAAATTTGTCCCGGTGACTTACTTTCTCACCAAACATGACCCAATTTTGAACTTATCATCAGTAAAAAAAAATCTGACCAATTTTATGAGTATCAGACTGAAAATGTGGGCCTCCAGAGTGCACAAAAGGTTTTTCTAAGATTTATCACATGTAGTGACCTACTTTTTGACCTGAGATTGTCAAGAAAAACATTCTGATCCAGTTTCATGAGTATTGGACTGAAAATGTGGTTTTTAGATGCACACAAGGTAATTGTTGAACATAGGATGACACCTCTAGAGTGAAACAATATTTTTCTAAGATTCATCCTGGTTGACCTATTTATTTACATGATGTGACCTATTTTCAAACTTGTCCAAAATATCAAGGCAAACATTCTGACCACGTTTTATGAGTATCAGACAAAAGATATGGCCTTTAGAGTGTACACAAACAACCAATAAAAATATTCAATCAACCACTCTTACAAGTATTGACTAGTACTGACCACTTTTGGGAGTATTGACCAGGGTGGTTTTTATCCAGTTAAAACTGGGACTGGTTTCGACTGCCAAACCCTGCACCCTGATTTTCCCCAGCAACCCAATTTTAAACTTGTACTAACTAGAATAACTATCACTAAAGGTGATAAATACCCCCGCCCCTATATTTCATGTCACAGGGGCAATAACTCTGCAATGTCAATTTAGGGGCAATAACTCCGTAATCATTAGGCCAACACTCATGAAATTTGTGCTTTGCACATCTACTGCTCCTGGTGAATATCATGACAAATATCAAGTGAATAAGACTTAAACTGAAGGAATAGTTCTCCGGACAAGAAGTTTTGAGTAAATTCAGGGGTAATTAATTTGGCAAACATTTGAGAAAAATGCATCTTGAACCTCTACTGCTCCTGGTGAATATTTATGCAAAGTATCAATTCAATTGGACACAAAACTAAATGAGTGTAAAAAGGTGTAGACCATGATCTGACAATATGTCTGAGACACAGCAGCTGGTCTGGATCCACGCTTGTTGCAAATGTCCAAAGGTGCCTTTTCGCATAATGTTGGCCAACTATACATATGACAGAAAAGACCCCCTTAAAGTGAATCAGACAGACACTGTAGGAGGAGTTGTCCGGACAAGCATTTTTAAGTCAAATCAGGGGCAATAACTCAGTAATTCTTGATGAAATTTTTACAAAATGTGTGTCTTGCACATCTACAGCTCCAAATGGACACTTCTGCCAAGTATAAAGCGAATCGGACTGAAATTGTAGGAGGAAATGTCCGGACAAGCATTTTAAATGTGAATCAGGGGCAATAACTCATTAATTCTTCATAGAATTTTCACGAAAGTTGCATCTTGCACATCTACAACTCCTGATGAACACTTATGCCAAGTTTAAAGTGAATCAGACAGAAACTGTAGGAGGAGTTGTCCGGACAAGCATTTTTAAGTCAAATCAGGGGCAATAACTCAGTAATTCTTGACGGAGTTTTTACAAAATGTGTGTCTTGCACATCTACAGCTCCTAATGAACACTTATGCCAAGTTTAAAGTGAATGAGACAGAAACTGTAGGAGTTGTCCGGACAAGCATTTTTAAGTCAAATCAGGGGCAATAACTCAGTAATTCTTGATGGAATTTTTACAAAATGTGTGTCTTGCACATCTACAGCTCCTAATGAACACTTCTGCCAAGTTTAAAGTGAATCAGACAGAAACTCCAGGAGGAGTTGTCCTGACAAGCATTTTTAAGTCAAATCAGGGGCAATAACTCAGTAATTCTTGATGGAATTTTCACAAAATTTGCGTCTTGCACATCTACAACTCCAAATGGACATTTCTGCCAAGTATAAAGCGAATCGGACTGAAATTGTAGGAGGAGTTGTCCGGACAAGCATTTTAAATGTGAATCAGGGACAATAACTCATTAATTCTTCATAGAATTTTCACGAAAGTTGCGTCTTGCACATCTACAACTCCTGATGAACACTTATGCCAAGTTTAAAGTGAATCAGACAGAAACTGTAGGAGGAGTTGTCCGGACAAGCATCTTTAAGTCAAATCAGGGGCAATAACTCAGTAATTCTTGATGGAATTTTTACAAAATGTGTGTCTTGCACATCTACAGCTCCTGATGAACACTTATGCCAAGTGTAAAGTGAATCAGACAGAAACTGTAGGAGGAGTTGTCCGGACAAGCATTTTTAAGTCAAATCAGGGGCAATAACTCAGTAATTCTTGATGGAATTTTTACAAAATGTGTGTCTTGCACATCTACAGCTCCTAATGAACACTTCTGCCAAGTAGCAAGGGAATTGGATTGAAACTGTAGGAGGAGTTGTCCGGACAAGATTTTGCGGACAGACCGACCGCCCGACCGACCGCCTGACCGACCGACCGACCGACAGGCTGATTCCAGTATACCCCCCACAAACTTCGTTTGCGAGGGTATAAATATCATCAAGACAAACATTCTGACCAACTTTAATTAGTATCAGACTGAAAATGTGGCCTGTAGTGTCCTCACAAGGTTTTCCTACAATTTGGCCAGGTGACCTACTTTATAACCTGACATGACACAATTATATTCTAAGATTTGTCCCAGTGAACTTCTTTTTGACCTGATGCAACATAATTTAAACAAGAGATGTTTGTAAAACATGTATGCCCCCCTAATGGCATCCAATTCTACATATAACATGTGATTATAAACTGTTAAGTTCAAAGTGTAAAAACGAACAAAGGGTAATTACTCAAAAATTATTAATGATAAATTAACAATTCTTGGGCACTGCACTTCCCATTTATGTGAACTATCAACTTATAAGGTTTCATGATTTTACCTCACATACTTTTTGAGTTATGCTCCGGAAAAAAATTAAGTACGAAAATCAACAAAGGGCAATAACTGCAAAAATATAATGGGCAGAGTTATGGTTCTTGTGCAATGCACTTCTCCTGAATAAGATCTATCCACATGTAAAGTTTCAAGATGATATCTGAAAAACCTTTTGAGTTATGCTCCGGACAAAAATTAAGTATGAAAATCAACAAAGGGCAATAACTCCAAAAATATGTTGGGCAGAGTTATGGTTCTTAAGGTGATATATGAAATACTTTTTGAGTTATGCTCTGGACAAAAATTAAGTATGAAAATCAACAAAGGGCAATAACTCCAAAAATATGATGGGCAGAGTTATGGTACTTGTGCACTGCACTTCTCCTTAATGAGATCTATCCACCTATGAGGTTTCAAGATGATACCTGAAATACTTTTAGAGTTATGCTCCGGACAAAAATTAAGTATAAAAATCAACAAAGGGCAATAACTCCATAAATATGATGGGCAGAGTTATGATTCTTGTGCACTGCACTTCTCCTTAATGAGATCTATCCACCTATGTAGTTTCAAGATGATACCTGAAATACTTTTTGAGTTATGCTCCGGACAAAAATGTGGTCTACGGACCGACGGACCGACTGACAAGTGCACAGCAATATACCCCCGCTTCTTCGAAGGGGGGCATAAATATGTTCTACCTACCATCAAAACAAACATTCTGACCAACTTTCATGTGTATAAGACTGAAATGAATATTGGCCTCTAAAGTGTATACAAGGTTTTTCTAAGATTTATCACAGTGACCTACTTTTTGACCTAACATGGCCCAAATTCAAACCTTGTCTGAGATATCAAGAAAATCATCCTGATCCAGTTTTATGAGTACTGAACTGAAAATGTGGAATCTTGAATGCACACAAGGTTTTTCTAAGATTTGTCCCAGTGACCTAAATTTAAGCTGATGTGACCAAATTTGAAACTTAATTTAAGATATCATGAAGACAAACATTCTGACCAACTTTCATGAGTATCAGACTGAAAATGTGCTTCTACGGTGCATACAAGGTTTTCCTATATTACAATTTGACCCATAGACCTACTTTATGACATGATGTGACCAAATCTAAAACTTGTTTGAGAAATTAGCAAGATAAACATGCTTACCAACTTTCATCAGTATTGAAACTGTAGTCTCCAGACAGCACATAAGGTTTTCCTAAGATCTGTCAAAGTGACCTACTTTTTGACCTAATATGACCTAAGTTTGAAGTTGTCTGAGATATGATCAAGACCAACATTCAGACCAAGTTTCACAAGCATTGGACTCAAAATGTGGTATCTAGAGTGCACACAAGGTGAATTATTTGTTGGCGGCTTGATGATGCACAAACAAATGATGGACACAGCTCAATCACAAAAACTAACATTGTGCACTTTGTGCTCAGTTGAGGTAAAAAACCTCTGTTAATAAGTGCTGTGCACCCATTTTAAGGCCAACACTTTGGCTCCAAAAATGCACAATGGTTTGAAAATCACTTGAAATTAACATATCACAAACTCAAGAGCGCTAAATAGTTAAACATGCAAGTTCGAATTCACCACTCTATAATTACTGGAAAGAGATGATTTATGAATTTGTTTTCCAAACGGATAAGTGCACTGTTGTTAGTAAAATAATTGCCAAAACTGTCAGTATTTTCTCCTTGCCCCACCATGTTTTAGGATTGCTATATCTGGTTATAACAAAGCTTTCTATGGAGAGAAGAATATTTCAAATGCAGCAAACTGCACTACATTTTAGCTTTTATACACATATGTATCTATTATTAATCAAAGTTAGCATTAAAATAAATATTTTACATTGCGTATCTCATTCCAAAATAAAAGTTCTTACCGCCCTGTTCATCCAACATAACCAAGGTTTTAATACCAACATCCTGGCTCTGAAAACAAGGGATACAACACAACAACATGAAAGCATGCATCTATCAACACAATATAAAAATACTAGTAACAAATATGTTCTATTTCTACTTCCTTATCGCTACAAAAAAATATTTTGAACACATTTTTACAGGTTTATCTTTTTTTAACATCCTAGCTAACCTGAGCATTGATCAAGCTACCTGATCAATTTCTGTTTGCTTCACTACAGAAAATTCATTTATATCTAAATTTGACATCAGTATAAAATTCTTGACCAGTATCATCCTACAGATGATTCTAAATAGGGAACATGAAGCCTGCTACTATGTAATTATAATTGTGTACCTTGAAAATGTGATCAAAATATGTTGCCCCCTGCAGGTAAACAAAATCACCAACAATCTATAGCATAATCATATCTAAATTTGACATCAACATAGAATTCTTGACCAATCCACAGCATAATTGTTGACATGGTTTGTGGTATATGTAATGGTCTAAATACAACTGATAACTCAAAGAAATAAAATTAACCCATAGAAGTTGAGCATATTGGCTGCAAGCCATAAAGATATCCAAAAAAAGGAATGTTATTAATGCTAAGCATTTGTCAAAAGATGTCATTTACTTGCAGCAAACTCTTTTATCAAATTACAAGATGGCTCATGTCACCTTCACATATTTAACCTACCCGTATCTTACTCTGTGATATATAGATCAAAAATTTCTTTTCATGCACATGAAGATGATGACTTTTGAAAAGAAAGTTGTGGGATAAAGATAAATAAAGGTTTTCACTAATGAAAATTAGAGCTCTGATGCTTCAAAACTTGGATCTGACTCATTATCTCAGATAAAAATCAAGTACTACTGGTCCTGTTCTGTTCATTTACATGTGGATCTATTAATTTCTACTGGTTTTGACTTTTATCAAAACATCATAGATTTTATAAAACTGACAGAGAAGAGGTACCAGAAAATACTGTTGAAGTCACTGATAATGCCACAAGATTTTGACACTGTTACGCTGTATACATTACTTTTGGCCAATTTTGCACATTTCAGGATGGTATCTAAAAGTTTCAGTAATTATAAATAACTCAAAATTCTAGGTATGGTAAATTTTCAACTACACTCAAAATTATTTTCTGATCTCATCTAAATACCCTCCAGGAGCTCATTTCATGACTATTCTGTGTTTGTTCCAAGTTTGGCATTCTTTATCTTGGGTTACAGTTCTATCATGTTGTCCTTTGATATATTATAACATTACTATGTCAGTTATAAATCATGAAACAGATTTACAGATTATTGCCAAATGACTACAAAGACAGTGATTATTATTAAAGGAGACCATGATAAGGAGTTACAATCAGTAATTAAAAAATTGTTTGCCACTGGACTCAGGCTAGGTGTAAGTCTGAAGGAATGCATTGCACATACCCTTTTTTTTATATCAAATACTGTTTATGGCTAATACTCTTTATCACAATTGCAGTTTTGTTAGACTGGTACATAGAAAGCAAGTTGCACTGATGTGTAATAGCACAGATTAACTGAATGACACACAATTTTGAGTCAGGTGAAACAGCTGCCACTTTTTTATGTTTGCACATTTTTGAATAATTTGGATTAGTGGTTTTCATATCATATATACCAGTATATGAGTATCACTGATGGTTGTGCCGTGAATACACATATAGGTAATGGGGACGTAAAGTATAAAATATTTACCTAATTATATGTATCTAACTGATTTAAATGCAGTTATAATTCAGAAACACTGCACTGTAAAAGACGATTGACCCCATGCTGAATCATACAAAAGTAAGACATACAAGGGTTGTCTCAGAAGTATGTAGACTTTTCCTATAACCTTGATTACTAATGAATAGTTTAAAACCAAAATTTGGCAACATATTATTGGATGTACTGTGGTTTCATGCCACAAATTTTACCAAATTACAATGATCATGTAAAGGTTACATAGGATTATAAACAAAATTTGCAATTTGTTTGTGCCTCTTATTCTTTGGATATTCCATTCCTTTCACCTACTAGCCAAAGTACTCATTCGGTCAAAATGCTGGTTCATAAAAATTGGCCAATAAGCAAATAAACTGACTGAGAATGATCTCCAAATAAATTACAATACTATGTAAATTTAGGGAGCAGAGTAAGCTGATGCACTGAATCAACTGAGAACTGCTTAATACAGAAAGTGAGAGTACATATATTTTTCCAAGTAGCCACTATTTGAACCTCTTATATAGAGGGTATGAAGCCATTACAGCAAAGAAATTAATTCTTTTTTTGTCACATTGTTGTATTGATAATCTTTTCATCAGTATCATAATCATCAATACCAAGATTTCCTCAAATGTCCAACAGTCCTCGTACAGCAAATGAAACAGTGAATAACAATATAATGTCAAACAACACTGTCACACAAACACAGACACACTACTCTTACATAGCATATCTAATAAATGTACTGTATAGCGTTCCCCTTCATAGTTAAAAATATTCCACTCCACAAATAACCTAACAAAAAAATTAATTTCTTACATTCTTCAGTATATTTCATATGCATGTACATGTGTTAGCAAGAAAGCAAGATGTAAACTTGTTCTAAAATCTAGTAATGTGTCTTTTTTTTTTTCTTGCTGGACAATGATCATACGGTAAAAATATTCAGTTCCATTTTTATAGGTACTTTAATTCATAGAATATAATGGCATCTTCTTTAATAATAGGAAAATTATTCTGCCGTTTTGGTTTTTTTTTTTTAATTATATTTTCATACATGTACATAGGAGATTGATCAGTTTGATATGTATTCTACCGGCATGTTCACATCTAACAGATTATGTGAAACACAATCTTTTTTCTTCCTTTAAATCCAAAAGACAAAAAGAGGGTGAAATCAAATTCATTTTCATTTTATTGGGAAAAAAAGACAGGAGAGTTTAGAAAATGAACTCTGCTTAATCATCTTATTGAAACCTGAGGTTTAGTAACAGGTATTACATAATTTCTACATGCACAGTAGCAGAACATGTACAGGGGATAAGATAAATTTCTTCCACATCACGTTGTTTGACAATTTTTTCTACAAATTGTAATATCCATTCATGATTCTGTTTAAAAACAATAGCTATTCAAAATATTTCAGACCTTAATGAAAAACCAGGAGAATTTTCTTGAATGGTCTTAGGTCATTTTTTTTTTCAAACTGTAACTGACTTGATAAAGAAAAAGAAATTCCATTGTGATAATTAAAATTCATGAAGTGAAATCAGTGAAATTTTGTGATAATAGAACAAAGAATTAAATGTGATGTAGTTAAAACTAGATTATTAGATTCTTAAGAAACTTACAAAATATATGTGCGTAGATTCAAAGAAAAACAAGAAAATCTTTCGATGACTAAGTCATGTTGCTCTCTGAAAGGCTTCTACAGATAACAAAAGATTAGTGTCACCGTTTTAAATTCTCTTTCAAAAAAAGAGAGTAAAGCATTCAACATTAAAACTGTGACGACAATTAATCTTTACACTATAATGTGCCTTTTTCTTCAGTAATCTAATTTTCATGGACAATCCAAAAACAAGATATTTTTCCTTAGAAAGCTGTAAAAAGAAGGAATGGATTAATAAATTGATTTTCTCAAATTGCCTTTACTATGGTTTCAAAAGCCTCCTATTGCAGAGACAAGAGGATAACTAAATGTCTCATCATATTATAGGAAAAAAATACTCTCGTACTTTACGTGGTTCCTATGGGGGGAAAAAAAGCATACAGTAACTCTGTGATAGATGCACAATAATACCAAAATGAAAATAATGACAACCTATTTATTTTTTCAATGTAGTGTCGCGGTAATTTGGATAAGTGATATGTGTAACAGCTTGTAATCTAAAACCAACACTTGATTTTAGAACACTTATGTCAAAAACAATTAAATTAACTCGATTTTACTTAAAAGTCATCTTATTCAAAAGAAGAAAACAAGTAAATCATTCATATTAATTTCAGTTTAACTTTAGACTAATTGGATACTTTGAACAATTATCTTGACACAGCAATCATTTCAATTAATGTTTGCACTAATAGAGAATTGATTTTTTTTTTTTAAATGAGTTTCAAAGAGCAACATGTCACAAATTGGTCTGTAAAAATAATGTACATACACTGAAAGGAAATTGGTCTTACCTCCTTGTTCATCTAACAAAACTAGGGTTGTGATTCCTGCTTCTTTGGCCTGATATTATAGATTGCAGATAGAAGCAACAAGAAAGGCAGAATATAGTACACACAGCTTTCAGGCAAGATCAGAATACAGAGCAGACACTAAATTCACCCATTTTGTCACTATTCCAAACCCTACAGTGTTTTCAAATTATGTTTAATGGACAAACAGATACTCAATTAGTAAAAGAGCAAACAATACACTTCATCATGATATTCATGGTCCAAATTACTGTGCATAATTACATATAACACAATGAAAAGGGGGCAGCCAAGGGGAGGCAACTCCAGCTCAAAAGTCTATCATAAAAATCCAAGCAGCATTATCAATACACTGCATAGCTAATGGGCAAAACAAGGTAATGTTCTGCATGAATTCTTACAATAGTAATAAACACAACATAACTTAATAATTCAAACAATGGGTAAATACATTTTGTTGTATATATAATGGACAAACGGAAAAAATGATTAAAATGGGAGATTATCAATAACATAGGATCCAGAACAGAATTGTCACCTCTTGAACTGCAAACTATCATTCAATGTCTTTCAGATGATTTGATTACAATGGTTAATCAGAGATTCTAAATTTCTTTTCCAATAAGGCTTTGGACTGGTTCACAGAGAAAAACACAAGAGATTATAAGCTGTGATAAAATCAAATATAAAATGCAGGATCTTATTTATGGAAAGAGTTGAAAAGAAAAATCTCCTCCATTGTATAAATTTTTGTTAACTCATTTGAACTATTTTTAGTCCCTAATATACAACTGTTTGTTTTTCACCATTGTTTCAAAATCTGAAGACATGATCACTGGACACACCCATATCTACACTGTTTGCATTTCTAAGTGATTATGATCACATCACAGAGATGCATGAGGCAGAACTAAGCTTTGTAGAAACAAGGGTACCAGACTGAGATTCTTTCTTCCCTCCCCCACCAAAAAAGAAAAAAGACAGTCATAATGGTCCTTTAGTGTTCCTTTAATGACAACAATATCCCCAACCAGCTCAACATTTTTATCATATTCTTTATATTTTTGCTTCCAAGAGTAGTAAGATTTGGCTGTTTTAGCATCTATTTTTCAAGTAATAACAGTCAGTTAATGTGTTCAATACTCATTTAACTGCCTATGTTGCTTTGTTCATAATTTGACAAAATTATCACTTATAGAATTCAAAAAGGTTTTATGCCAAGTACAGGCACTCCATGGTAAATTACTAATTCACATCTAACATATAGTAAATAAAAACCTAACAAATCAGTGATAAAGTATCCTTGTTTTTACCAAAGTTAGGTTCCACTGCACTGTGTTCAGACAGCATAGTTCTATTGTTACACAATATTCTACTTTCCAAATAACCCCTTACCTCCCTGCTCATCCAGGTTTACAAGAGTTTGTATGGCAAGTTCTTTACTCTATGTGTGCCAGCACAAACAGACAGGGACAAGTCATACATTATCAGTGTTATATGTTAAAGTGTGGTCAGCCTTATTTGTAAGATCACAAATACATTCCTGAAAGCTAATTTGAGGCATCCTGGAAAAGTTTTGGTTATTTTTCCAATTTAAACCTTACAGAATAAACAACATTAAGTATACATGTATCTTCTCATAAAGTCATCTTCTTAAACTTTAAAGCTCATATGAAAGAGTTCAGAACATGTAATTACAGTCACAATACCTCCCACACAAAAAAAAAGAACTAAGATTATTTTTGTTCATATTCATAATTTGAAACCCCTGAATTACCAGATAAATGTTTCCGAGATGATTTTCACTTATTTACAAAAACACAATATCAAAAAGCTATATTGCCCTCCCCACCAAATTACTAAATTCTGATCATTTGTAAATACAAATATTACATTTTATCTGCAGCCTGATCTTACTCTGCTCTGTCAGAAATTCTTAGATTAACTACAAATGTCCTTGATATTTGAGATTATAAGCATACATAAAGAAAAAAATATTTTAGTGAAATATTATTTCCATGATTGTCTTCTACTGCAGCATATACTGTATCTTATAATATATGATCATTGAATTATCCTAAGGGTGGAAAATCTAGTATTTTACATACATACCTCTTCACATAATGACAGCATGCGTCTTGTGCTTTCAAGGGACTGGAAAAAAAAGCAAGAGAGAGAACATTTAAAGGTTGACATTTCTGTTTCAATCAAGATTTACCTTTTTACCAGACAACAAAACTTTAGACTGGTACAAATTGAATGCACTTACAGACAACAAATTAACTATGTAGCTAATGATACAACTTTTTTATGGAAGGACAGGAGACTTTGTGGGAAACAGAGAAAATGCTAGCTACCAGCATTTTCTCCATTTCCCACAATGCTTTTCATAGCCATCTTTCCCAAAGTTGTTAAAGCTAGAAGTTGTGTGGCAAAGGGTTAATGGGAGAATATCTGTACATGAATTCTGGTAAACATGCAGTTTATACATAAAAACTTTTTCAACATCGTACTTCTATGAAACAACTGTTTTGTAGGTTTCAGCACTATACCTTTTTTAAATTCACTGTTTTCATCATCTTTAATATATATAGGAAGAATATTGTGTCAAATAATGATTGAAACAAACAACATAAAGCATGGATTGGTGCACTGACCACTCCAATGTAACTGAAATAATGTTGAAAATGGGATCAAGCACTATACAAACTAACCCAAGTACCATAGTTATCAGTCAAGTCTTGCCCCTTACATGCCAGTCTCATGATTATTTGACCCAAAATAATGATCTTCCATTTTGTTAACTGTTATTATGAACTGTCACTTCTCTTACATATTACTATCTTATTCAGCATTACAACAACTTAAATAAGTCATTACAAAAAGAGTGACAAAAGATATGGCATACTCCTTTGACTGCTTCTGCGATAATTCCTTTCAATTGTTCATGCTCTGACATTTCTTTTCTCTGAAGATCAGGCTGTAAACTCTCCATTATCCTTGTTTAAGACAGTATCTTACAAAATCCTTTAACAAGTGTACCTAAAATTAGCTCTTTACAGACACATCTACTGCACACAAATATACATGTACTGTTTGAACCACAAGTAGTAATCCTCATACTATGTGACCTTCAGTTTCAATTGGTTTCTTGAAGAAATGCAACTGTTTACATTAATGATTCTATAATCTTCTATAATCAATATCTAATCCTTGTCATTCTGTAGCATAAGGTGTTTGTACAATCATAGTAAGCCAATTCTAAAACAAAGAACTATGCTGCTTCTTTTGACATTCTATAAAGTTTTGTGATCTTAAACAAGGCATCTGAATTGTTCTATCCAAACTAAAATCTTTATGCAAACTTCAGAAGTGAAATCATGACATGAAATGAAAAAAAAGTATGGAGCCATAGTTGTTTTCCACCTGAAAAAAATTTGTAATGTAAATCCAACATTCATCATTTCACAAATACTACAGTCTAGGAAACAAAGTAAAGCTAGTAGAAACAATTTCTTGACACATGATCATGAATCTATTTTGTAAGCTTGCATCTTCAAATCAACTAATCATTGTATTTTGCTGATCTTACAGACAAAAAAGGAAGTCTTCTCGTGATAACAACAGCTTCAAACCCTATCTGACAGCATTCTTCCAACAATTATTCATAGGGGGATAATTGTCCCATAAACTTGCAGAAATAGAACATTTATTCCAAATAATAGGGACAAAGGCACTCAAGACATATTCTCAAATAAATACAAAAGGGAAAAAATACATCCTGCATGCATTATCATCCCAACCACAGTCTTCTAAAAGAGACCAAAAGGGATTAAATATACAATGTGAAAGTGTCTAGGATTCCCTCCCAACCTTGACAGACAAGGATAATCTGTAATACTGTACCAATGTACAGAGATAATACATTACACTTTTCAATCAATTCTTTCCATTATCAACAGTTAATTATCTAAAAAATCAATTTAAAAAGAAAACTTACAAACTGGATTGACAGTTTTCTTTCTGACATTTACTTTTTCCTTGTACATGAAATGGATATACAGAATGGAGACTATATTCTATTTTCAGGTATAAAAGAGAAATGCAGGAGGGCCATTTGAATTACAATTAATGTGATTTCATCTTAATATAGTGAATTATGGCAAAGTTGTTCAGCCATCACAATCTTGTACAAATCACATATAAAACTCTGAACGGTAACTATTACAGGAATGTCAGACATAGAATATGACAGAAGTTAGCAATTTGATAAAAAAAAAAAATAATATATATATAAAAAAAGTCAAAAAAAATGTTATTCAGGAAGTCTCGGAGTCTCTGGTGAGCTTAATAACATTTTGTAAACCAGTTGCATAAAATCTTATCTCAATGGCCAATGAATGTCAGATTCCGGATCTTTCTATCATATACCGGGTAACTATTTTCCAAAAATCATAGGTACTCTACTATTCTAAACCATCTATGCACATGTTGTAATTACAGAATAAAACCCACATCATAACATAATACCATGCTTATCTCAAATGGTTTAAGATAAGAAAATTTGTAACATGTATATCGAACTGAAAACAAGGGAGGTTATGTGATGAACTCTTGTCTTACAAATTTACCTATTAATGAAAAAATTCAATGAGAACCAGCAAAAAACATAAAATTATATTACTAAGACACCAGTATGTCTATATCCTTTCTTATTTCACTAATCTTGTCCAAGAAAGCGATAGTGCAGACCTTAAAGTAGGTTACTCTTCCCATACTATTGCTTTTGGTCTTGGATCTGTTAATACTTACAATAATTTATAAAGATAAATAAAGTATCTTATTTTATGTTGGTGACATTCAAAAGTAAAATTGTAACTTTTTTTGTACATTGTAAGTTTTTATGCTTCCTACCAGACACTAGAAGGGTCAAAAATTAAACCAAGATGACCCCTTCTGATTTACATAAAATTAGCAGCAAAATGAAGAATAAAGGAGTGCATTTGTTTTCCATTAATGCATCAAATGGAAATCAATTAATAAATGGAAATGAAGGACTGATTAAACTGATAGATTCCTCAGTCAGTAACTTTAGTTAATAGAATTATTGTGCCTTTGAACTTGACCTCTTTATCAGCAAGCCAACTTTTAGACTTAGCCAGATTGAAAGCATTTGCAGACAAGTGTGCCTCAAATGAAGGATTTTTCTTGGAAAAGGAAGAAAACATTGTTATTGCCAGCAATTGCTCCTTTTCCCATGGTATTTTCCAAAGCAGTCCATTATGGGGCTATAAAAGGTTGTCTTTTTGAAATAATTGGTCGGTAATTGATCCTATACCAAACAATCTTAGCAAGCCCAGGAAGGAAGGCTTTTGATAACACTGGGGAAAAGGAGAAAATGCTGGTATCTAGCATTTTCTCTATTTCCAACAATGTTTCCTAAACTTTTAAGGACATATTTGAGTAGTATTCAACTTTGTTATCTGCAAATGCTTTCAGTATGGAAATGTCTAAAGTTTTGTTGTCTGGTAAAGGGTTTAAATATAAGGTTTTCAGATACTCACATCATCTGTAACTTTGTTTGCCTGGAATTGTAGATTCTGAAGCTCTGTTCGTCTATCGTCGTCCACGGAGGGATTCGGTACATTTGCCATTGTGTAAGTGTGTGTGGTTATGTACAACAGGAAGAAGTACAGGAAACAGGTTTACAGGACACTCTGAGAAAAAGCCTAAGAACTCTCTATGTTGATTCAGCGCTGACCTCTGTAAATCAGTTTTCTGAAACAACAAAACAAGAAACCTACTTACATGTACCACAGGTCAAGTTATAGAATATGGGACTGCCCAACAGACATTTTCATTCTAGAAAGAAGACCTAAATAACTATAATTTAAAGGTTGCTTTTTGTAGAATGTCTCAGCAAAGCAGAGATAAATTCAGAATATTTTGTGCAGTCTGATCTTGACCTACTCTTGCAACTATAATTGTAAAATGCATTACATTAGGGTCAACTAATTCCTTCCTGAAACAAATTGAAAACACCTTTGTATAACATTGGTATAGGACTGAAAAAGTTGCCCCTAGAGAGCACACAAGGTTTTTCTAAGGTTCGGCCCGGTGACCAACTTTTTGACCCAGTGTGACCCAAGATCAAACTTTCCCGAGCTACTGCATCATCAAGCTAAACATCCCGACAATGTTTAATATGTATTGGGCTGAAAATGTAGCATCTACGGTGCATACAAGAGTTTCTAGGATTTGGCCCAGTGGCCTACCAGTACTTTTTGACCTAATATAACCCAATTTCAAACTGGTCCGAGATTTCATTCAGACAAACATTCCAACCAAGTTTCACGAGTATCATGCAGAAAATATGGCCCCTAGAGTGCACACAAGGTTTTTCTAAGATTTGGCTCAGTGACCTACTTTTTGACCCGAAGTGACCCAATTTCTAACTTTTCCGAGATTTTATGAAGACAAACGTTCTGAACAAGTTTAATGAGTATATGGTTGAAAAAGTGGCCTCTAGAGTGCACGAAAGGTTTTTCTAAGATTTTGCCCAGTGACCTACTTTTTGACCCGATGCGATCTGATTTAAGAATTGTCCAAGATTTTATCAAGACAAGTATTCTGACCAAGTTTTATGAGTAGCGAGCTGAAAATGTGGGCTCTAAAGTGCACAAAATGTTTTTCTAAGATTTGGCCCAGTGACCTATTTTTTTCACCCAATGTGACCCAATTTTGAACTTGTCTGAGATTTCATCCAGACAAATATTCTGACCAAGTTTAACAAGCATCAGGCTGAAAATGTGGCCTCTTAGTGACAGCGCACAACGTTTTTCCAAGATTTGGCCCATGACCTACTTTTTTTGACCCCATGTGATCCGATTTCAAACCTGTCTAAGATTTTATCAAGATAAACACTCTGACCAAGTTTTATGAGTATCAGGCTCAAAATAAGCACAAAAGCTCACCTTGAGTACTTTATGCTCAGGTGAGCTTGAAAGAATGTTGTCTAGATCAGAGCTCCAGATATTAGAGGGAGTGATGGTATTCTAAATCCATTATTTCTCTTCCAAACCCTATGTTGTGGGTACTCATTAGAATCGTCTCGATGAGACAATTCTAATGAATATGCATAAATAGGGTTTAGTGGTGAATAATTGACATTTTCAATTTTAAAATCAAACTCACCCCCTCTATCTGGAGCTCTGGTCTACATACTATCATTTTGAAGAGATAAAGTTACAAAGATAGAGCAGTTTTAAACAATTTTAAAGACAAAGCAATTTCAAACAATTTAAGATCACGACTCTGTCACACACATTGTGGAACAAGTATTGGAATACGCAATATTATCACATACATGTATTTTGTGAAATAAAGTATTCAGTTTACTGTTACCTGGGTTACAGATCAACAATTTTGATATACCGTATTGCAAGATATTCCCACCAACAAAAGCTCTGAGATTCTAATATTTACTAGGCCTTTACATCAGCTGCATAGCTTACTTCATTCAAATGGTGCTTTAAAGATTAAAAATGACCATTTGTTACAGTGATCTATCACCATGAAAAAGAGAATGCAACAAATCATTGTCTCTGACTCATAACCAGCTAATTCTGTCCTGCATTGCTCAGTTTTAATGTGTTAGATTTGTAACCTGCAAACCCCCAGTTCAATCCTCACTCAAAGCACTGGAATTTTCATTAGAATGTCCTTAAGCAAGACACTTGAGAGCCCACGCCGAAACCCAGGAAGTTCATTAATATAAAAGCTGTTGCCATAGTTTAATTGAAGTAATGTTGAGAGCAGGGTAAAACACCAATCAATCAAACAGTCAGATGCAAGGGTAGATAGTAGGGGTGAAACAATACGGTAAAAAGCGTATTGCAATATATTGCAATACGGCTGACCCGTATTGCAATACGTATTGCAATATGCTGTATATGCTGACATTTAGCATATCTGACCACTTGTAGTCACTGTTAGGGTAGCATATGCTCAAAAGGTGATAAAGAAAACTAGTACATGTGCTTGGAACTCTTCCATTCTTTCAAGATAATGAACTAAAAAGCAATTCTTTTGCATGAACAAATAAAAACAAACTGAAATTGACTAGTCTTTAACACTCGCTATCTTGAGGATTTTCGTCTGCCATTTTTTTATTCTTCAAGAGCGTACTTGTTTATATAAAAACCACCGCTACTATACCGAACTTCGGGAGCTCAACAGAGTAGACAGTGCGATGCACTAACTTACTCAGTTGCTTACTGTACTAACACTAATACTTTGCCGCTTAACTACCGGAAAACGCAAAAATA
This sequence comes from Tridacna gigas, assembly GCA_945859785.2. Classification (NCBI taxonomy): domain Eukaryota; kingdom Metazoa; phylum Mollusca; class Bivalvia; order Cardiida; family Cardiidae; genus Tridacna; species Tridacna gigas. The sequence continues at coordinate 40,336,595 of OX244029.2, forward strand.
AGTGTAAGCAAAGTTATAAGAAATGAATAACATACAAACTCCGTTGATCCAAAAGCATTAAAGCTCGACAGTTATTTGGACTTTGTGTCGTGAATTTTATGTGGTCATAGTTTTACCTAAACACCGGTGACACCGTCTGTGGAAAAAAATAAACAACTTTCGCTTTTGGAAATCTTTAGAACTGTAAGTTGAAAAACGATCGATTTCTGACAGAATTTTTGGGAAAACCGGACTTTCTGATGCAATTAAGAGAAGTTGACATATTGCAGAAATACCGATACGGTGAAATTCGAACCGGTTTCGGTTTTTTTCTTTGAATAGACCGCGGTTAATCGGTTAATCGGTAAACCGTTTCACCACTAGTAGATAGGTTGTCAGATGTATGCTGTTTACCAGCATTTTCTACTTTTCCATAAATGTTTTCAAAAGCCTTCTTCCTCATAGCTTTTAAAGGATGTGATTGTGTGGTAAAGGGTTAAATGTTAAATGCTGCATAACAAACACATTTATACAAAGCTGCTGATGAAAAAGCAGTCACAGATCTTTCTTGGCTAAAGCTTTCCCTTCTCTGAGTTGTATATGACAAACTTTTCCAAGTCTTTTTTTTCTGGTAAAGCTAACAGAATGCATACCATAGTTTCCAATATTGATTTCAAGTTTCCAGTAAGAAAGTCTCTGCTGACTAGAATGGACACAAACAATTTGCTATAAATTGCTTCTTGCATTATCTAAAGTGCATTGTGGTGGGCCGACAATAGGTCTACATCATGACTGATACTAGATTTTTTCAATCCTCTTATCATTGAAAGAACACAGGGGTAGGAGCAGGGGGGCTAGGAGGGGCCGAGGGCTGGTATAAAGCCTTTATTAAACAATCCAACAACCCTATGGAAAAAACCATTTTAAACATTTCAAACACAAATCCCACTATTCGAGGGGCATACCATTTGTTTTCTGCAATTGCTTCCAAATCTAACGACTCTTTAGAAAGTTTTTGAAAACATTGTGGGAAAAGGAGAAAATGCTGGTAACCAGCATTTTCTTCTTTTCCCACAAAGTTATCTACCCTATCAAAGTCACAAATCATCTCTTGAGCTACATTTGTCACCTGCAAATGCTTTTAGTTTAGTCAAGCCCAAAACTTTGTTGCTTGGTAAAGAGTTAATACCGGGTAATACAGGGCTAGAATAATGATTTATGTAGGGATGACTGATATCGGTCTTGTCTAATATAGGGAACAGATGTTCTGTAATTATATTAAAAGGTTACTGATCCATACTGTACCTTACTTTCAAATAATAATCCATACTTTAGCACTTATTTATTCTGCCTTTATATGGCTGGTATATACAAAGTGGAAATCATTTTGATAGATCATTTTTATGACCAGCCCGAAAAGCTAAAGTGGAAGAGCGTAGAACTGGTAAACATCAAGTCTTTGGCCACTTGTGGGTGTGGGTTTGAGCCCCACAGCTGGCCATCTAAAATTACTAAAAGCCTTTCTGGTGAGACTTTACACGAGGTCCCTTAAACTGTGACAGTGTTAACTATACACCAAGCATGTTAAAGAACCAGGCGTAACTTAGGATGGGTTTTGTCCTGTATCTTGCACTATAGCTCTGTAACATAACTAACAGCCTTCAGGGGGTGTCGCCCATAATTGGGCAAGCAGTGGCAATGATAAACAGAATTGATAAATCATTCTTGACTCTCATTACCAAAGTCTTGACAAAATTTTGGGCTCTTCCATATTATTGACAATATTTGCAGTGAACAAATTAAAATGAGCCATGCTCTGTGAAAAGGGGGCTTAATGCATCTGCGAAAAGTATCGACCAAGGTAAGCCTGCGTAGACTGTGCAGGCTGACCTGGGCTGAAACTTTTCGCTATTGGTAAATTTTCTGTATGTACAAGGACCAGTGTACCTCATAATTATGTTGACTGTTATAAATAGTGGCTATCATTGATCCATGATCATAATGAAGACTTGCTTGTTATCATGCAGGACGGAGATGCATTAAGCCCCCTTCTGCCAGAGCATGGCTCAGATAATTATGGCTGATCTATTTCGATTTATGACTGAAAGGATAGATCACATGATGGAAAAAGGAGAAAATGCAGGTTACCAGGATTTTCTCCTGTTGTCAACCATGTGTTAAAAAGCCTTTTTCCACTGAGTAATAAAAACATAGTCACTAGGCAGAATTGAACCCTTGACCACACAACCCTGCGATTTAACTACCTTGTGACAAAGGGGTTTTTAACAATATTGTGGAATAGGAGAAAATGCTAGTAACCAGCATTTTCCTTTCCCACAATATTTTCTACCCTTTCAAAGACAGATTCCAGCATTTGAGCTACACTTGTCATCTGTAATTTCTTTTAATTTTGACAAGTCTGAACTTTTATCATTTGGTACAAAGTTACAGCAGTTTCTCAGCAACTCATTCAGGAACTGAAAACACTAGTGTAAAAAAAAAAAAAAAAAAAATGAGCCATGCTCTGTGAAAAAGGGACTTAATGCAATTGCGAAACGTATCGACCCAGGTCAGCCTGTGTGGACTGCGCTGGCTCACTTGGGCCGAAACTTTTCGCTATTAGTCAATTTTCTGTATGTCCAAAGACTAGTCTAATTCATGAATATGCTCTGGACAAAAAAATACCTATGGGCAATAACTCCAATCCTGACAGAGTAACAGACTGTGTGCACTGCACCTGTCCTAAATGGGAACTATCTGTATTTGAAGTACAAAGACAACAGTTTTAACAATTTGAAAATTACACTCTGGACAAAAACTCCCAACAACTAAGGGCAGTAACTCCAAAAATAATACAGAGTTATGGATCTTGTGTACGCACAATGTGATCTATCTGTATCTGAAGTGTAAAGTAAAGCACCCAAAATGTAAATTAAAAAGGGAAATAACTCCAAAAATACTAAAGACATATTTACAGATTATGTGCACTGCTTTTGTCCTCAATGATTGATTGATTGTATGGTGCTTAATGCTGTTTTCAACATTATTTCAGTTATATCACGGTGGCCAGTGCACCTATCCATGCTTTCCTGGAGTTTCTTTTACCAGTACTCCAAACGATATTCTTTCCAAGCCACTGGCTGCTTTCCCACATAACCATCGTCAAGACAATGGTCAGCAGTGAGAGTGGAATGAATCCTGTTGTAATGACTATCACATGGGTAGGAAACTTCATTTTCAGACCCAATGGCTCCGATGAGAAAAAAATGTTGTGTTGGTCTTCCGGTTCCGAAATATTCGGCTCAAAAAACAACTGAAAAACAGGCAAGCATGCCACTCTTTGTAATTATGTGTTCTTATGTCTTTGAAATTCCAAAAAAGGAGAATGTCATGCAATTCTCAAGTCTTTCAACTTGTTTTCTACACTGTGGAAAGCCATGGAATGTGTACAGTATTGTCTGAATCATTTGTGCCATGGGTTGACCGTAGCCGAAATAATACGTCAAGAACCTAGATTCAGTCTGTTATTGCAATTAAATTAGCAAATCAGAGACAGGTTTGCTGTCCTAAAGGTGTGAATTAGTATTTTGAACTGTTATAGTCGCTGTTGGTAAAGAATTGAAAAGAAATAGCGTAAAAATGATAGAAACAAATAAGGGCTCCAATTATGTGAACTGGCTCTGAATATGTAAGTTAGCACTGATTGATGAGGGCTTCCTTTTACAACTTTAGTTTTCTGTTAGAAATTACTTAATTCATAAGCTCTATTTTCCCGGAAATACCATTCAGTGCTACCGACTGAGCTACTGGGGCTTGGCTTGTCCTAAATGTGATCTATTTAAAGTCAACAGCTGTTATAACTTGAAAGTTATTCTCTGTACAAAAACCAAATATGTAAAATAACAAAGGGCAATAATTTCAAAAATAATGAGGACAGAGTTATGAATCTTGGACAATGCATTTGTCCTGAAACTGACCTATTTGTATATGAAGTAAATGTATGAAATCAATAACTTTTATACTTTGTGAGCTATGCTCCAGACAAAAATCTAATTTGTAAAGTAATTAAGGGCAATAACTCCAAAAATAGTGAAGAAACAGTTGTGGTTCTTGTGCACTGCACTTCTCCTCAATTTGATCCATCTGAAAATGATGTTTACAGTCAATAGCTTTCATACTTTGAGAGTTATGCACCAATAAGAATAAAGGGCAATAACTCCAAAATTATGAAAAACATAGTTATGGATCTTGAGCACTGTACTTGTCCTTAGCATGATCTATTTGTATAAGAAGTTTGAAGTCAACAGCTACTTTCATACTTTGAAAGTTATGCTCCAGACTAAAATTTTAAATAGTAAAATAACTAAGGGAAATAACTCAAAAATAGTGAAGACACAATTATGGTTCTTGGGCACCGCACTGTCATCTATCTGCAAATTAAGTTTGAAGGCCATAGAATTTATATTTTTGAAGTTATGCTCCAGACAAAAATCCAATCTGTAAAATAACAAAGGGCAATAAATCATAAGTCCAATGGACAGAGTTAAGGATCTTGTGCACTGCACTTATCCTCAAAGTCATCTCACTGCATATGAAATTTAAGTTGATAGCTTTTATACTTTGAAAGTTATGCTCCAGACAAGATTTTACCGGACACACAGACAGATGGATGGATGGACGGATAGATGGACAGACAAGGTGAATCTAGTATGCCCCTACAAATTACTGTTTATGGGGGTATAAAAATAGGTATGACATTGACTCAATCTTGAAGTAATTGACAATAATGACCTCATCAGGCACTAATTTCTAGTGCTATCCTATGACATAACAAGAGGGCCATGATGGCCCTGTATCGCTCCACTGGCTTATAAATATAAACCATAAATACTAAACATTTCAATTCTGAGCCAAATGGTTTCAAAATGAAGACTTACAAAGTTTTCTCTGTAAAAGCCCATGTGAAAGTTGAGACCCGCAAGGCAAAGCCATTTTTGATCCCAGAGCTATAGTTACTTGAACCCTGGTAGAGGTCAACAAGATAAAGCCACATGCCAAAATAATACAAGTCTATGCTGTATGGTTATAAATAAGGTGATTTTCAAGTTTTGTCCATATGAAGCCTCTGTAAAACATAAGACCCCTGATGCAAGGCTAATTTCAAAAAAAAAAAAAATCAAAACAGGAAGATTTCTTAAGTTGTCACTATGTAAGCCCATGTAAAACTTGTGACCCCTGCGGCGGGGCCAATTTTGACCCCAGGGCTAAAATTTTGGCCCGCTTGGTAGAGGCCCACTAGATATAGCAACATGCAAAATTTGGTAGCTCTAGGCCTAATGGCTAGGTACAGGAAGATTTTTAAAGTTTTCTCTATATAAGCCTATGTAAAACTTGTGACCCCTGGGGCAGAGCCAATTTTGACCCCAGGGCTATAATTTGAAGAAACTTGATAGAGGTCTACTACATAAAGCTACATGCCTAATTTGGTAGCCCTATGCCTTATGGTTTCAGACAAGAAGATTTTTAAAGATTTCCAATATTTTTCAGTTTTGTTGCCATGGCAACCAGAGTTTTTGAAGGAATCAAATTCTTTCAAGAATTCTGAAGCAGACCATGGCAGGATCATTTCTGTGAAGTTTCGTGAAAATCGGATGGGTAGTTTCAGAGAAGAAGATGTTTGAAATAAAAGTTAACGCACGGACGGACGGACAGACGCACGCATGGACGCACGACGGACACCGGGCCATGACATAAGCCCGCCGGCCTTCGGCCAGTGGAGCTAAAAACTGGTCATAACTAGGGTATAAATAACCTTATTAAAGCTGTCATGGTATGGACAAGGGTATCAAAATATACGTTGTGATAGACAACGACTGTATCACAAGTATCACAATAAACAGCTGCATCTAATGTTTCACATCTTTGGACATTCTTTCAAAATGCTGCCGACATTAAACAGTGCGATATGGATCTATGTATTTCACCAAAACATTGCAAAGTATGCATATCAATTCTCGAAAAATTAAAACAAACATGACTGGAGAACATGAACTTGAATAATGAAATTAACTGAATGAGATTTCATTAGATGACTATATCCCCTCAAAGCTTAGAATAGCATAATGTGTGGCAATGTAAGGTGCATCTTTAAAGCTATCTCCTTCAACACTTTAACTCTTTCCGTTTCCCACACAATCCAGAGTTTTAATGACTATGAAAGGGAAAACATTGTGGGAAAAGGAGAAAATGCTGGTTTTTCTCCTTTTCCTACAGTGTTTTCTACCTTATCAAAAACAAAAATTACCATTTAAGTTTCATTTAATTTGTTGTCTGCAAATGCTTTCTATTTGGTCCATTCCAAATTGTCATTTGGGAAAAGGGTTAACAGCCTCAAATCATCAATTATGAATAAAGCTATTTACAGCTTTTGATATAACAGTTTTTACTGCTGCACGGCCTGATTTTATATTGATTTAATCTACAGTTGAACCTCAATAACTTGAACACCTTCTGAAGGCTTTGGGGCTGGGTAATTTGTTCAAATTTTCGGTAGTTTGTCCAATCCATATTTCGGACACAATGCTAAGTGGTCAGTGAATGAGTTACATTCTTATTGCATTGTTATAGCTTTCATATTTGGAAAAATTCCACATACCTTTGACTATGTTAGTAATGCCACAACAATATCTTACAGTTGAGTCACACAGGGTTATTATGATTTGAGACCAAGTTTGCAAATAACCACAGACATACATCTAAGTTATGCTTTACAGGACACCTGGCTGCTTTTTCTGAAAAATTCGCCAGACTGACTATCATACTTTCCTCCGAAAACTAAAAAGCTCTCTAGTATCGTCTGCCATTATAATTTGGTATTGCAGGAGTAGCTTCCCTTCCCATAAACACCCACTAGAGTATTAACCCATTCCCACACAATGACTCCCTTTTGACGCGTCTGGAAAAGAAGCCTTTTGAAAACATTGTGGAAAAAGGAGAAAATGCTGGTTACCAGCATTTTCTCCTTTTCCCACAATGTTTTCTACTCTATCAAAGACATAAATTATCATTTATGTTACATTTATTTTGTCGTCTGCAATTGCTTTCAATTTGGACATGGTCAAAATTTTGTTGTCTGGTAATGGGTTAATTAGCAATAATTATATCAGTTTACTGTAAAGGAATCAACTGTCACTGATTATGGCATCAAACTATGGTTATTTGATAGCACTCAATCACAACACAATCACTAATGCAAACTTTTGAGTTTTTTTTCCTTGCTGTTTTAATCCACTGTGAACAGCTGGAATTCTCAAGATCAATGTTGAAATTTTTTCTTAACTTATGGCACAATAAGTGCAATAAGACTACTGAAAACAAATCTATGGTATGAACAAGCTATTATACTAGTTTAGTAAGCCACAAGGCATGAATTTACAGAAAAGGGATTTCATTGACAAGGTACTATTGTGGTACAGGTGACACACCTTACAAGGTCTGTTTTGAAATGTTACATGTGCACTAATTGTATACCCTATAGCACACAATTCCATGTTTTAAAAATCTTGAAGACGGGGACTTTTGTGTACTTTGTAGGAAAAGGAGAAAATGCTTGTTACCAACATTTTCTTCTTTTCCCCAAATGTTCCAGGGCTTTATCCAGGAATTTTGGGAAAAGGCCCCTGGCCAAATCGGGAAAAAAATATCATCAACAAATGTCAAAATTGGGGATAAAAAATATTGACAAAACATAAAGACTTGAACTGATTTAACCTTACAATAAACTTAAAAAGGCATTTTATATACAACTGAATCATTGTTACTTCTTTTTTTCAATCTTCTTCCTTTGTTTGAATGTGCTCTCATTTGTCTTTGTACTAGTTCCAGTGCTCTTAGCTGCAACACAACTCCCCACCCCCTTTCTATATTATGTAGGCTATCCTTATCTTTCTAAATTCTCTCATGAAGATCATCTATTTTTCTGGTGAGTGAATAGAGGAATTATTTCTTGATTTATTTTCTATAATCTGTGTATGCAAATCAACTGTGTAACCCTTTATCAAACAAAGCTGACTTTTAACAACCCTGAGGGGGAAGCTTTTTAAAAACATTGTGGGAAAAGGAGAAAATGGTAGTTACCAGCATTTTCTCCTTTGTCCAAAATGTTTTCTACCCCATTTAAGAACAAGAAGGCCATAATGGCCCTGTATCGCTCCACTAGTATGTACAAACTATATGCACCAAACATTACAATTCTAGGATGAAAGGTTTCGAACAAGAAGACTGATAAAGTTGGGTCCCGTTAGACTTAGAAACAGAACCGAAAAGAAACACAACAAAACGAAATAAAATGGAACGAAACGGAACCAAAGCCAACAAAATGAAATAGAACAAACAAAACAAAATAGAACAAAATAAAGCAGAAGTAAAACCTACATTAATTTTTTTCTCTTAAATCATCTTCCTCTTGATTGCAATTAATGCAAAAATGTAAATATTAAAATCTGATAGCAGTTGTACGCACAAAGATCGGGATATTGCAGTGAATCTGGAATATTGTTCACGCAAAATGATCACGTTGAAGTAGGCAACAGTCAGCACAACGTTCATTCCTGCATCTGAACAATTGTACCCCGCCATTAGCTTGAGACAATACAAACCTTGACTCATCAGAAAAAAATAATTGTCCGCCAACGCTGTCTTGTCCAGTTTATGTTTCCCAAGGCCAACTGCTTGCTATAACTGCAATGCTGGCATGTCAGAACCGAGTGAACGTACATGCTACGTCTGCAAACCGTTATCAGCTAAATGATTCCAGTGATAACAGCAGCTTTAACTGTTGCTTGTAGGTACCGATTCACAATATATTGGTCTTAGGCTCGAGTCGTGACGTGCAGTCTGCCACTATCATACTATGCAGTGTTCCCACTCACATCTCTTTTTGGGAGTGCATGCGCTCCCTGGAATACAAGTTTGGGAGTGCAAGAGAAATTCTAGGAGTGCACTTAATATTGACAATTATTGAGCATCTGTGGAGGAAAGTAAGGGTCTGTTGTATTGAAAATTTGTTTTGATAAGTCTTACTCTGCAGTCAGCTGCTCTTGAAAACAATATGGGAAATTTACAAAAAGAAGACACTTACGGGACCAGTTTCAGAGGGACAACTTGCAGCCTGATCGCCAGTAGAATTTTCCATTTCACTGTCAATTTCAGACACTAATTAGGTTTCACTTATTGTTTTATAGAGATATTTATGTAAATTTACTGTTCAAAGTCATTGATAAAACTGAATAGACAGTTTGAAATGCCTATGATCAGACGATGTCAAACCAATTTTTATTGTGTCACGGGTTTTCGCGTTTCTTGCAGCAATCTTTTTTTTCATGCCTGTTAAGTTTTGGAGTAGTATTTCCGCATGATTTGACATAGAGTTGTCAATGAGAATAGCATGTAACTTCAAAACCTTTAATTTTACACTAGGAAAGCGGATTGATACCAAGTTTGATTAGCGGTGACAAACAGTGACTTTCACACTTAACTAGTCCCAACTGGCGCCACTGGTGATCAACAACGGGAGGCCTGAAATCTGTGTGTGCATGCACGTTTCACTTCATATTTTTGTGCGTGATTATTCAATTCAGTGCATACATCACATACATATGTGCCTGAATGGGAACCCTGCTATGTGTAAGTCTTTTGCACTCCAGGTTTGCGCAAAATGCCGCAGAAGGCTGCTGACTGCTTGCGCAAATGCACAAACATGAACTGCAACCTCTGGAGTAGGAAGTCCAGCCTCCAGCATACCTACGACTCTTTCTGGTAAATTTTCTTTAAGTCTTTGCATTGATATATATCCGATCAATACCTGGACTAGATATGCCCATCCCTTATATGCACCGAAACTTGAACTGGTAAGGGACTGTCGTTTAGATCAATTAATTCTGATTCTGACAGACTTTCAAACCTGCAAACCACGCATGGAATGACGCGAAATTTCAGCAATTGTTTCTGTGTGCTCTTCACATAAAATGTGGGATAATCCAAAAGAAATGATACAATAGAAATATGATAAACTGAGAAAAAAATAATGGAATAAAAATCAGTTTGCTAGATTTCATTCTATTTCATTTTCTTTCGTTCTATTTCTTTTCACTGGGTTTGGTTCCATTTCCTTACGCTATGTTTCATTCCATTGCGTTTGTTCCGTTTTGTTTTGGTTCCGTTCCTAAGTTTATAGGGACCTTGATAAAGTTTCTCTATGAACTGCCATGTGAAAATTGTGACCCCAAGGGTGTATCCATTTTTTACCTATAGTTACGATTTCAAGCTATAACCCTGAGCTATAATCACTTGAATCCAAGTAGAGGTCAGCAAGATACAGCCACGTACCAAATAATATAGATCTTGGTTGCATGGTTAAAAACAACAAGATTTTCAAAGTTTCGTTTGAGAGCCAGGTTTATAATTATTTCAATAATTCAACAGCTAAATTTTGAACAAAGTCAGAAGAGATCCAGTGGATGAAGTTACATGTCAAATTTGGTAGACCTAGGCCTTACAGTTAAGTACAAGAAAATTTGTAAAGTTTTCACTATAAAAGCTCTTCTAAAACTTGTGACCCCCAGGACAGGGCCAGTTTTGACCCAAGGCCTATAATTTGTTGAATCTTATTAGATGTCCATTAGATGAGGCTACATACAAAATTTGGTAGCCCTTAGCCATATGGTTTAGAACCAGAGAATTTTAATGTTGGTTTAGAACCAGAGAATTTTTAATGTTTTCCCTATATAAGCCCATGTAAAACTTGTGACACTACCCCCTATCCTGGGCTGGGCCAATTTTGGCCCCAGGGCTTTAATTTGAAGAATCATAGTAGAAGTCCATCTGATGGAGCTACATGCAAATTTTGATAGCCCTGGTCACATGGTGTAGAACCTGAAGATTTTTAAATTTTTTCCTATATACATGTATGCCTATGTAAAACTTGTGACCCCGCGGCGAGGCCAATTTTGGCCCCAGGGCTATAAATGGAAGAAATTTAGTAGAGGTCTATCAGTAAAGCTACGTGCCAAATTTGGTAGACGTAGGCCTGATGGTTTCAGACAAGAAGATTTTCAAAGATTTCCAACATTTTTCAGTTTTCTTGCCATGGCAACCAGACTTTTTACAGCAATCATTTTCTTTTAAGAAATTCTGAAGAGGACCATGGCAGGATAATTTCTGTGAAGTTTGTTCAAAATTGGGTGGGTAGTTTCAGAGAAGAAGTTTGAAATAAAAGTTAAGACATGCCAGCATGCACACACGACGGACACAGCGCCATAACATAAGCTTGCAGGCCTTTGGCCAGTGGACTAAAAATTGTATCATTAGGGCCACATTGAAATTGTCATCTGCAAATGCTATCAGTTTTGACAAGTCTACATTCTTGTTGTGTAGTAAAGAGTTAAAATTGTTATCAAGGCTAAATAGGACATTTTGATGGGCCTTTGATTAGATGAGGTCTTTTCTGGCATTTGTCATGGGTCTTCATGTCTTTTTCCATGATTAATCTTTGAAAAAAGTTACCTATGTATTTGAACATATATGGAAAGCTAGAAAATTTGTTGATTTCTGTGATAGACCTAATGCAGGGACAAAAAGCCCGGTTAAAAAAGTAATTATGGTGAGGCTACTTCACACTAGATTTTTTCGTCATACAAGTTAGAAATGGCTGGCATAGGCTATCACAAAGCGTCTTATTTTTTCTTAATATTGGTACAATCTTTAAGTAATTACCATAATCCGTTTTTGCCGCTTTCCTATCATTGTAATTGGTTGTCAAGGATATTGGATTTACCATATCTGGCAAGCTGACAACATAAGGTGACGAAGTGCTTGCCTCAAATTGTATGGTATCTGGGTTGATAGTTCCACAGACATACTTATACCGGCTGTTTAATTCAGATCTTGATTTTATGACTCATAACTAATGACTTTGTAAGTCCGAGTATGAATTTGCATGTTTTGTTTTTTTTTATTGGTGAGTATCCATTTTGGGCGACAAAAGCTTTTTTCAACAATTAAATCACGGATTCCTATGTTATGACTTGGACTAAGCACAACCATTTGAAATATAAGAGCCATTATGACAAAATCGAACTCACAGTGTAGATCAGGACGTTTTTCTTTTTAAACTTGGTTCTGGTTCAGGACTGTCAATTTAGGGACTGGTTTGTTTATGTTTGGCACTTGAAGCTTTGCCTCGCTAGAAAAATTAGGTTTTATTGCAATATGATGCAGTTGCCTAGAAGTGAATGGTTCTGTATTATTTTTTATGTGTAAAGTGAAACTAAATACACAGGCCTCTGCCAACTCTCAGACTTTGGGGAGAAGTGACTTCTCCCTGGTCTGAGAATTTGGAGAAGTTTTTCAAAATGGGGAGAAGTGGTCAGACTTTGAGAAGAAGTTTAGACGGACATTAAAATGCGGACATGGTCAGACTTATACAAGGAAATTACAATATTTTAACAATTTCACAGTTTGATTTGATAGAAAACCATGTAAATTAAATGAAAATATTTTATACTCTATATCTTTTAAATGATTAATATACTTATTCCTATTAGACACTACTTAAAACATATTTATTCACTGTTTACCATGTTCAGTTCATACACTTTCTGGATAAAAACATTTATGGAAAGAGAAAGCAAATACTTGTTGTGAGCACTGGTTTCTCCTAGCACATTTTTTTTTCTCAAAAACTTTAAAGCACTATTTTTTTTCCAAAATCCTGGACAAATCTTTTTTCTGAAAATCATTATCTTTACCAGGAATCATATGTATTACAATCCCTATCCCTGACTAGATAAGAAAAAATTCTAAATAACAAATCAAAAGCATTTACAGCAGGCAAATAGATAATTACTCAAAGGATGTAAATAATGTTGAAAAGTTAGGAAAATATTGTGTCAAATGAGGAAAGCTTGCCACCAGCATTTTCTCCTATTGGCACAATGTTTTCAACTTCCTTATGGTAATTAAAGTGCAGTTTCTGAAGCTACAGACATTGAATATGAGTTTTTCTGAATACTGTTTGTCTTTAGCTGGTGAAAGGTAAATCGTTAATGAAAACATCGCTAAGGACATACATTTCCAACTTACAAACCTGATTTAGCCTCGTAGATGGTGCGCTCGCGGTAGATATGATCCGATCAAGAAAAATGTCGAAGTTTTAACAGAGTATAGAATTAATAACTATAACTATATATATATATATTTTTTTTAATTTCATCTTTTTGTTCGCGTCAAAGAAAAATATGCAATTTCGTCCAAACGTTTGAAAGAACAGCGCCCTTGAGCTAATGTGAACGTCCCGCCGCCATTTTGAAATCGAATCACGTGACTTCGCTAGAAAAGTCATCTAAAAATCAGTTGTAACGTGACATAGTTGGCGCCAATTTGTAGTCACATGATTTCAAAATATTGCCACCTGAGTTTAGCAGATTATCTAAATACGTCACCTGTCTGTTGGTTAGTAAAAGTGCGAGTAATGAAGGATAGGCTAAATAGTGTTTTAAAAGCAAGGTGCCGATTATATTTTCAATTCTGGGACATTTTGGAAATAAACGTTGATATCTGAGTTTGGGTTTTACACTGAAACAAGAGACCAGACAAGCCGCTAGAAGGCGCCGATGTTTGTTATGACTGGCGAAAAATATTGGTTAAACTTCGCAATAATTTTAGCGACTTGAAGGGGCAAAGGGTGAATACTGTCCGTTAATATGACACCTACCAATTAAGAAAGGGGTTTTGGTACCCGAGAAACTAACAAACAACTGCTTGTCAAATCGGGCGGTTGAAAACAATTAATTTCGCTGATTGGACACCAGGTGTGAATCAGGTATGACGCACTGTTAGGTGATAGATCTACCCATGCTGATTATGTACAGAGTACCCGACGCGTGGTCAATTATACGCGAGGCGACTTCCCGATTTTTTCAGGCGACTTTGATTTCGCTTTGCCCGGCGAAATGGGCGAAGTTTTTTTAAATCGGGCGACTTTTTCGCCTAAGTCGCCCACTCAGTCGAGGCCTGAATACAGCGGGAAAATTGTGCTCAGTCTAGAATTTGAGCAGCTAGAATGGTAGATTGGTTACCTCCCCTGATACAGCAACCGTATAGGAATCGGTCCAGGCCACTAAAAATGGGCATAATTTTGTGTGTGGAAATATGATGCCCGACTTGCCTGACTCATGAAAATTTGGCATCTGACAAGTGACTTTTTTCAGTGCCTTGTCCGTGGACAAGTAGAAAATGTAAAAAAAAAAAAAATTGAAATATAGATCTATTGTATACATATCCAGTGAAATACAAATGTTCTCAATTCATACAAAATGACATTTCAAATGATAAACAGCGGCTTGAGACGATCCATGATTTCTAGAAACCCAAAATAACACATTTGGTCTACCTCCGCATCCACCACATGTGACAAGACATGTATAATATGCAGCTGTTTTTGCACAACCATTTGGCGGCTCCAAACATAAATCTGAAACGGACTGTGACAAGAAATATGACCAAAAAAACATGTTTTTCAGTGAGGCGTGGTTGGAAGAATTGACTGCGGACAAAAGTACCAATGTTTCTTTTTGTACTTAAGGTTTGTCGAGAGCATCCCAATTTTGCTGAAATGTCATTTTATGTGTGCCATGACTTTAAGTTGTTTTGGAACTTTTGCATTTGACAAGTCAGCCACACTGACGGAGAAGTAGATCTTGGTCACAATCATAAACTCTGGATTGTTAATAAAGGGTTTTAATTTGTACCCACCATAACCCATCGCTGTAAAAGCCAGCCCCAACAGCAAGACAAGTTTTAAGTGCTTATATATCTAACTGAGTCCCGAGTCTCTGTTGTATACACATAATAATCAATTTGCTACATCAATAGCCGCAACCAATCTATAATGCCAAAATGTGATATAAAAGACTATTAAAATGCATTACAATTGGCTAATACAATTGATCTAGGCTATCCACTGAAAACAATCATCACAATAGCCTGTACCATTTGTATATACCAAGGCTGAGCAAAAGGTTCATGAATTTGTTAATTAAAATAAAAGTACTCCTGCTGATACACCTAAATTTTCATGTTTAAGATCCATGCATAACGGTTAAAACTGGAAAGTTTCAGTCAAATTGATCCCAATACATAGTTGCTATGACTCTTTGTACAAAGAATATAACGGCTACCCTGAGCGCGCCGTGATGTTAATGTCATTTAACTACGCTGTTACTAATCATTCTCACGCGTCCACTACTTGCGTCATCTTCATTACTCTTTTGTCCTTTTTTAAACCATGCATGCGACTTGAACACTGCAGGCTTTTTCAATGGTAGCTTTACCTCAGCTTTTTTAAATAAATCAAATGTTTCAAAGAGACTATGCCCTAAGTTTACTGAGAATTTTATATCTGGCACTTCCGAAACCGCCTTCTTTTTGCCTTTTTTCCCTTCGATGGGTCTCTTAAAAACTATCTTCCAAATATTGTTTTTCAGAAGTGAGGTCAGAAATTTCACACAGAACATCAAATGGCACCATCCATTATATTGACCTAACTTCTGCAGATTTGAATCAGATGATTTTGAAATATGTTCGTTTTTGTTAGTATGACAACATTGATTTTACGGCTGGCTCCGGGGTAGCAGACCTTGTGCGCTTTACAGTGAAAATACATATATAAAAATAAAAAATAAGACAGGTGATTTTTTGCTTGGGAATTGATGTAAAACCATGATTATAAAAGTGAAAATCTGAAAAAAATCGAATAACAAATAAAAAGTTACGGAGAAATTCCATTAAGTTTTGTCATTTTCAGCTTGAATTAAGCCCAATGCCTATAATAGTTGAATTTTAGCGAGTCATTCAGGTAAAAAATGTCAAAAAACAAACAAATTGGACGATACATTAGATGTCTGAGGCGATTGTTATATTTCTAGGCTCTAAGTAGGGAAAATAAAAATCATGGAACTAGGAAAAAATTATGCTTTTTTCAATTGGGAATGGGGCCGAAATTCTGCCATGCAGGAATGGCAGAAAATCCCTTGCTATTTAGTATAATCCTTTCCTTACCCTTTTCCTGTTATTGTAGTTGGTTGTCAAGGAGATTAGATTTACAGTACTAGTTCTGATAACGTAAGGTGACAAAGGGTGTGCTTCACCCTCACCTGGTTATCGATAGTTATAACCATACTAATACACAATGTTTAACCCTTTACCTAACAATCCCGGGTTTTAAGGACCCTGGGAGAGAAGCCTTTTGAAAACATTGTGGGAAAAGGAGAAAATGCTGGAAACCAGCATTTTCTCCTTTTCCCACAATGTTTTCTACCCTTCCCAAAACCATTTTCAATTTCTGAGTCACATTTATTTTGTCGTCTGCAAATCCTTTGAATTCGGACTGGTTGTTTGGTAAAGAGTTAAACCCTTGATTTTGTGACTCATAATTGACGACTTTCTGCGTCTTGAGTATGAATCTGTGTACATATTTGTAAAGTTCTGGTCATATGAAATATAATGTCCAGTCTCATGTCTTCAGACATGATTGGGGCTTTTTCAGAGCGTATGGCACATCAGTTTAATAAAAGAACAGGCCAATAGTCATGCATCAGATGTCAGAGGCATTATTTTTTTTCTTAAGAGTTTATCAGGTTGAAAAAAAGTCATGGAATTGGGAAAAATCACACTTTTTTTCGATTGGGAATGGGGCCGAAATTCGGTAAAATTTGCGGATCCGCATGATTTCGATGTTCAGCATAAATGTTACTCACAACCTCATTTTGTAACTTTTGCATCAATACTAATTACTGAAAACTATATCAATACATTTTTGTCTTTATGTTGGGGTAGGGGAGGGAGCGGGCTTGTTCCTCCAAAGGATTATTCCTAAAATTTAGGCTAAAAACAGCAGCCTACAAGGCTACATGTCAGTTGGTTTATTTTGACACAGATGACATCTGACCCACTTCTCAAAGCATTGAATCACAATCGCTGTTAACATAATGAACATGTGCCCTACGACAGTCAGTGTTAAATTTACACAAATATATACAGGTGGTTTGCTTATTTCACATTAAAATTAGGAAACGAACTTACTTGTGTGATGATTACCGTTCAGATCCGTCCGCAGGAACTGCCTCCGATCTCAATGACGTCACATGCATAAATATAAACATTATTAGACAAACCAAAAGAGTAAAAAGAAATATCCTTCAGCCAAAGAACAAAAAATATATATTCAGTGAAGAGTAATTTAACTGAGATTCATATTCATTACAATTAAAAAATATTTTTTTCTCGTGCAAAACTGACTGGATCTACGTATTTTACCTGTCGAAAGATAAATCCAAAATATATTTTTTAGAACCAGACCAAGTCGAAAAATGAAGCCGGGGACCAGTTATTCAAAAGACATGTTTGTTTGTACCATGCATAGGGTTACGTTTCTCACAATGATTTCTGTTCACTGAACATATTGTCACACGCCGCAGGGATCGTATATTACATATAAAATACGATCCCTGCCCGACTGCATGCAGTACACATGTAGATCTACACATCTCAGTATTTTCATTTTTATAGATTTGTGAAATGAAAATGTCACTCTATTTAAATCAATATGTGTAAAATAAAAAAAAAATAAATAAATAAAAAATAAAGGGTTTAACGGATCTGCAAAAAGTATCAACCCTGGTAAGCCTTCGCAGTCCGTACAGGCTGACCTGGATCGATATGTTTTGCTTTTGGTTAATTTTCTGCATGTTAAAAGATAATTCTTCCTCAGGTTTCAGCTAGTTGTTGAACTGAATGGACTTTATAGGTCCATGATTATGTAATAGCATCACGGAGATGTATTGAACCCCCTTTTGCCAGATTGTGGCTCATACATAAACGGCAACATCCTGTTTAGAAACCTGATCAGGGATTGTTTTAGATCACATATGTCCCTAATCATATACAGATCTATTCAATAACAAATTCGTGGAGATCTTATATGTATTCACCACGATTATGATTTACTTTGTTTCAGTCTACGTTTAGACGATTAAAATTCACATTTTATGTTTAAAATCAGAGGGAATGTAAACATTGTATATTTGCTACCCTCATATACATGTACCAGATGCAATAATTAAGCAGTTTTAAAAGAAATTCCACATCTATATGCATACATACTTTTATATCTAGACATGTTATTGACTGCATCAATTAGAACAAGACAAAGACTACAACTTTTCTGAGGGTCACATGATCTAACATATATACAACAAATACAGATTGCTTAACTAATTTGATCTACCAGACGAGAAAATTTCATATCAGTTTTATACTAAAAACAGTTACAGGTAACAATGTGAAATTAGTTCAAATGGTGAATTTACTAAAAAGGGTAGCAAACATTGTGAAAACAGGAAGGATTTCGGTAAGAGTTTGATCACTTGTTTACTTAGTTAAGTTGGCAGAGAAAAGTAAGATTATACAAAATTGAAAATGATACCCCAAAAATAGAACAGGTAGTATTTTAGATGTGAGTAATAATTTTCTGAACTATTCTGAGCTTATTTGTATAATGAGTGTAGTCTCAAAGACAAAACATGGAACCTTTTGCTTTTTTATGCATCTATTTTATTTGTTTAGCTTTTACCATCGTTGATAGTTCATCTTAACTTATGGCTGTTGGATTTAAGTTTGGTAATTTTTTTTTAAATTTTCGAAAGGTAACATTTTTGTAAGCATGTGGTCGTTCAGTCCAAATATGCCTATTTACCCTTCAACATAGATTCATTTTACACATCGGGGCTTATAATAGGATAATAGCCATAAATTGGTCCCAGTATGGCATATACGCTTTTTGCTGTATCGGGAGGTAACCAATTTATTACTGGGGGCGATTGCGGAGGGAATCAATCTAAGGAAAGCGATTGCAAAATTTTGTTCGGTTATTTTATCGGTTTTGTTAGAATATATTAAATCAATCGCAGCAAATGGTCTATCGCTAACAAACAGTCTCTGCCAGGGGAAAGAAAAGATGCCCGTGAGTATATGGTAAACGAGTAAGACGAATGGATTTGGAAGAGGAAATGAAATTGTCTAATTTAAAGTTTCTTTTATCCTCAGATTTTCAAGAGTGCAATAACTACTGTGAGATCCGTGCTGGACGTGTGCAGGCAAGTTTTGGGAGTTTTGGCATGGGATCTTGGCATGTTCGGTTGTTACAGTAGCCAGTGGACCCACACATTCGTTACTTTAAAGTCCCAATAAAGTCCAAATGTAAACAATGCGGGGTAAAAAATGAAGTTAAATTTTAATCATACCATTTAAAACTATGTAAATTAATATAACGATGACACTCTCTTAATGTGCGATTGGTCAAAGTTCCATTCGCTGGCAGAAGAATTACTTTCAAAACTACAAGAAATACTACCAGGTATCTCTAACTTTTGTTTACATCAATAACGATGACGTAGGTACACCACGTGATGCCTTGGAGCTAAGGTAAACGAAAAACAAAATGGAGGACGGTGTGACGGTGTGAGAATCATATTCGACAGAAAACCAAGTTCGTTTACCGAATTTGCCGAAGAGCGACACAGAAAGAACAAACGGGCGTCTATTTTAGGATTTGTTTCTTTTTTTTTTAACAAGAAGCTCCGTGTAAATATAGAGAATGAGAGAACTGTCTGAAAACAGATGCTGATTTCAGTTCGCATTCTTGAATCGGTAAGTCGCCTTACGTTCATCTTATATTTATTGTGTTAAAAACAGATTTATCGCTATATATCTGTGTTGATTTCCCCATTTACTGTTGGAACAGGATACGTAAGCACTTTTTGATTAATGAATATCGGCTAGTAAGATGAAACACAGGTGAACGGCGAGCGACAGTATAATTCATATATTACACACTAATTTACTATTACTTAGTGTGTAATACATGAATTATACAGTCGCTCGCTGTTCACCTGTGAGATGAAAGTGATCTTTCATTTTTGCGCAGCACCCGATTGACCCATTTTCTTTGCAGAGAATGCAGATAATGATTAAATGTGCATGAATGTAGTCTGAACCTCGGATATACGCGACGCATATTTATTCGGAGATTGGCCATTTACCTAGCAATCCCTAGTTTTTAGATATCGAAAAAATGCTTTTGAAAACATTGTGGAAAAATGAGAAAAAGCTGGTAGCCGACATTTTCTCCTATTTTCACAATATTTTTCTTGTATCACAGACAAATTTCATTGTTTGAGAAATATTTGTGTTTCCGCAAATGCCTTCGTGTTGGACAAGGCTAAGTATTTGGTGTGTGTGTGTGTGTGTGTATAACACTTTAGAAATGCAGTTGAAACTCAATGTGTTGAATTAAATCTGCACCATTTAAAAAAAAATGGCTGAATTTCTTGGGTGACACAAATTTGAACGTAGAAACCAATTATCTTTCCCTAATCTGGTCAGTGCACATATCAATGGAATCTTGGTGGTTTTTTTTTTTTTTAGCAGATGACAAAATTTTGGACTTGTCTAGATTGAAGCCATTTGCAGACGACATAGCTTGTATTGGATCTACATGATTTGTATTTGAAACAGGAGAAACAATTGTTGAATTAAAGGTAAATACTAGTCACCAGCAGCATTTTCTCCTTTTCCTACAATGTTCTGAAAAGGTTTATGCCTCTGGGTCATTACAGCACTGGATTGTATGTTAACCCTTTACTACACAATCCCGAGCTTTTTGAAAACATTGTAGGAAAAGGAGAAAATGTTGGTAACCAGCATTTTCTCCTTTTCCCACAGTATTTTCTCCCCAATCAAAGCCATATCCTATTGTTTGGCCCACATTAAATTGTCATCTGCAAATGCTTTCAATTTGGACAAGTCTAAATTTTTGTCATTTGGTAAAGAGTAAAAGATGAATTTGCATATTATTAGGTCTGGGGTTCGATCTGCTGGTTTTTTCATGGGAGTGTCTTTGGGCAAGACACTTCAGAGCCCTAGCCTAGTACTGGTGAATCCCAGGAAATACATGAATTTGTGTGATGCTGCCATGATATGACTGAAATACTGTTGAAAGTGGAGTAAAACACCATTAAATTTCTAGCACAGAATGTTAAATGATATGTAAATGATATTCCAGAGTATGGAGATAATTACTTTACACATCTCTGGCCAATGTGAATGGATCCTCCTACATGATGATACACATACTGAATTATACTGACTGTGCAGATGAGCCTTGGTTTCTGACTCTGTTATGATTGTGATTCCATCCCAGTAGATTCAGAATTTGGCAACCACTTTTCAGGTACATATGTCTTAATCAGATAAAACAAATTTTATTTTCAATAGCCAAATTCACAAAATTTACATGACTGGTAAAGTAATGAAAATTCAAAACAATGTACATGTATTGCAGTTTCAGGGATTCACCTCAACCCACTGCATGGGCTATACCTTTAAAGAAGCAGTGTAGATTCAAGATTACTGGTATACTGCAAGAAGTTTTTGCTGTCTCATTTTGCTAGATCTTGAATAAAACCCTTATTATAGGCAAGGATGAAAATGGAGCAGAATTCTTGAAAATATGCTGTTGGACAAAATACCGGTAGACAGCTGATTAAGCTACTACTGTGCTTTTGCGACTGAATTTTGTTTTGTCACTTAGGGCTTCACAGTTCTCCTATATTACTTGAGCTGACCCTTGTGATACTAGTAATGCCACAAGTTTTATTCAACTGAACAGCTGTAAAGGGCTCAAGGATTACTTCATGTCTCAGTGGTAAATGCATAATATAAGTAATCCATGACTCAGATTCAATTCTCACTGGGTTTCGTTGGGATGTCCATGGGCAAGTTACTTCAGATATTGTTAAAACTCAGGAAACATATGAATAAATGATCTGTCAAAATGGTATGACTGATATAATGTTGAAAGCTACACATATGTATCACTCAGTCAATCAAACTGGGCTTCATTTGCAAAAGTGCTGATTACTGAGTGAAAGATACTGTATTACACTGTTCTAGAATTTACATGTATCATACATGTAAACAGAATGATTGTCAGAAATTGAAAGGCTAAAAACTGCATTCATTTGTTTGATGTATAGCCCATACCCATGATTGTATGTGCTACTGTTTAAAGGCCCAGCAGCCACCAAAAGTAAACAAAGTGGGTGTTAAAATGCATTTTAAGTCATACCTTTTGAAAGTACGAAATTGTTGGGAAGATGACAATCTGTTGTTGTACAGTCAATCCAAGTGTAAGTCAATGGCAAAAAAAAAAATTGTAATCAAGTAAAAAGTTAACAAAAGATAGAGCAGCATAGCGACTACTGACCTACTTTTTGTGTACTTTTTGCTACTATTCGGGCTTTGAGACATATGCCATACTAGAGTAAAGAACATGTGAAGAAAATTAGTAAAAGGTTGGAAATGCAGCAGCAGTCAATTTTGATCCATATGGAAAAGTAACATTGTGGAAGATGGATTACATGATTCTTCCCTAAAAATGGTAAGTAATTACCAATGCTGTTTCGAAACAGGTTTGTTAAAAGCTGTATTTGTACAGTTATGACTTCATACATGTACAGTTTTCAACATTATTTAAGTTCAACCACATGCTGCAATCAATTCTGTTATCAAATGGAATGAAGTTGGAGTAAACCTAGTAAACCTACACCTATTACTATTCAGCTGTCTTTTTTTTTTTTACAGTTTCAGATTGAGATAAATTGAAAAAGAGAATACATATTTTTTTTAATTTTTCAGATATACAGCAGAATAATCAGATTTCCAAAGACATATTCTGTGGTGTTGCTGAAGAATATGTAGCATGTGAAAGGCTGGCCTTCAGTACTACGATATAAAACTGGCTGGTTCAGATCACAGCTCTTACAAAGACAGATATGTTTCATGCAACAATCAAGGCAATATAGTGTAATATTATTTTATTATTTTAAATACATGTACATCACAACAGTCCTGCAAGAAGAATTTGTGGACAAAAAATAAAAAAATATATTCATACGTACAGAGCAATGTTAGAAGCTATTGCTTGCCCTCAACCCTTAACTCTTTATCAAACAACAATATTTTGGACATTTCCAAAATGAAAGCATTTGCAGACAACAAAATAAATGTGACTCAAAAACTGAAATTTGTTTTGGGAAAGGTAGAAAACATTTTGGGAAAAGGAGAAAATGCTGGTTACCAGCATTTTCTCCTTTTCCCACAATGTTTTCAAAAGGCTTCTTTCCCAGGGTCTTTAAAAGTTGGGATTGTGTGGTAAAGGGTTAACCAAAACATCCAAGTTATTATGTAAAGCGCTATTTAATCATTTTAACAAAGAAAAATGCTTTTGAAACATTATGGAAATAGCAGAATTGCTGGTTACCAGTATTTTTTCCTTTTCCCATAATGTTTACTATTCTTCTTGAAGCAAATCTTTTCATTTGAGCTACTACGTCCAATTTTTCATCTGCAATTGTTTCCAATTTGAACAATTGAACTAAAATTTTACCAACTGGTAAAGGGTTGCGCACCTGCTTGGAAAGTAAGAAAATGGTAGCCGTCTTGCTTTATTTTGATAAAACTTGTTTCATAGTAGCAGAAAGTATAGATCTTAAATCAGACTACATGTTATGTGCAGTCTGATCTTTATCTACACTGTCTGCAAAAACAACTTTTGTCTGCAAAAACAACTTAAGTTGGTTCCAGGGCTTTAAGCCGCACCCTGTAGCTCAGTCTGTAGCGTAAGGGACTTGAGAACAGGAGGTCGCTGGTTCGATTCCCGGCTCGGCCAATTTCTTTCCGCTGATTGATGATAGTCATTGCGACAGGATTCATTCCTCTCTCACCGCTCACCTTTGTTTTGACAATGGCTATGTGGGAAAAGCAGCCAGTGGCTTGGAAAGAATACTGTGCAAAGCACTGCTAAAAGAAACGCTAGGAAAGCATGGATAGGTGCACAGGCCGCCACGATATAACTGAAATAATGTTGAAAATGGCATTAAACACCATAGAATCAATCAATCCAGGGCTTTAAGGGTTAAGGAATGTCCTTAGGCAAGACATTGCAGAGCCCCAGCTTTGTGCTGGTGATATACAGGAAAGACAGTAATGAGTTGTCACACTGACATGAATAAATATCTGAAATAATGTTCAAAGTGGTGCAAAATGCTCCAACAAATAAACACCCAATCTATACAAGAGAAGAACATTTTAGTCTCATCTAAATTGAAACTATTTGCAGATGAAAAAGTACATGTAACTCAACACAATAAATGTCTCTCTGGAAGGGTAGAAAACAGTGTGGGGGGAAAAAAGAAAAAATGCAGGCTACCAACGTTTTCTGCTTTTTCTACAGGCTATATTGTACCAAAATTTTCTCTTTATCCCACAATATTTGGAGAGGCTGTCTTACTAAGAGTTGTTAAAACTTGGATTGTTTGAAAAAGGTTTAAATTTAATAATGCACCTTTTACCTATATTTCATATACTAGTACTTCTCAGCAAATTCTCTAAAATTCACTGGCTGTTTCCCCTATGAGCAAACCCAAATGTTCAGGAGTTTGAGAGGATCAAATCCTGTTGCAATGACACTTAACTCTTTACCACACCACAATATTTTAGATTGGTCCAAATTGAAAGCATTTCCAGACGACAAAATAAATGTGACTCAAAATTTATATTTGTTTCTGGTAGGGTAGAAAACACAGTGGGAAAAGGAGAAAATGCTGGTAACGAGCATTTTCTCCTTTTCTCGGAATGTTTTCAGAAGGCATCTTCCATAGGTTCGTTTAAACCCGGAATTGTGTGGTTAAGGGTTAATAAACAAGGACGTGAAGATGCTTGCAAGCCAACCATGGCCTTTTGGTTGATATGATTTGTAAAACATGTGTTCAAAATTCAACTGTAGCTGGAGCTTGATAGGTAGTTTCCTACAAAGAGTAACCTCCCCCAGCTTTATTGCCAGTAATATCTCTTTACCAAACAACAAAATTTTAGACTGGTCCAAATTGAAAGCAGTTGCAGACGACAAAATAAATGTGACTGAAAAATTGAAATTTGTTTTGGGAAGGGTAGAAAACACTGTGGGAAAAGGAGAAAATGCTGGTTACCAGCATTTCCTCCTTTTCTCACAATGTTTTCAAAAGGCTTCTTTCTCAGGGTCATTAAAAGTCAGGATTGTGTGGTAAAGGGATATCAGTTATTGATCAAGTGAACATGAGTAAGTGTACAGCTACTGCTATACAGTTGAAATACTGTTGAAAACAGATTTATTGCATTGTGACATATATCAGTCAAATACATTTACTTGTTTCTGTTTCTCTTCCTACCTTAGGTGCTCTATGATGGAAAGTTTTACGTGAACAGTATTTTTGCCTAAGATACAGATAGCCAGTATTAAGTTTTTACAACAGTCATGAAGAATATTGAATTAAGATTACCAATATGATTAACTCTTTACCAAACGACAAAATTTTAGACTGGTCCAAATTAAAAGCACTTGCAGACGACAAAATAAATATGATTGAAAAATTCAAATTTGTTTTGGGAAGGATAGAAAACATTGTGGGAAAAGGAGAAAATGCTGGTTACCAGCATTTTCTCCTTTTCCCACAATGTTTTCAAAAGCCCTCTTCTTCAGGGTCATTAAAACCCGGGTTTGTGTGGTAAAGAGTTGAGTGTGATATTTTTGTGACCATTGTTTTTTATTACTAAAAGGAAAATTATTGAAAGATACTAAACTCTATTTCCAGTTTAAGCCTTTACCACACACTCACAGTTTTTAACAGCCCTGAGAGAGAAGCCCTTTGAAAACATTGTAAGAAAAGGAGAAAATGCTGGTAACCAGCATTTTCTCCTTTTCCCACAGTGTTTTCTTCCCTTCCAAAAAAGAATCTTAATTTTAGAGTCACAATTATTTTGTCAACTTCAAATGCTTTCAATATGGACTAGCATAAAATTTTGTCATTTGGGAAAGGGTTACAGTTTTAATTCATGTTTATGAATTTTAAAACAAAACCATATCTTACAAAGTTCGAGACCAATAAAAAGTACATTTGAGCAAACTGCTATTGTTTTCACTATCTACATATTTTCAAGCTTTTAAATCAAGTATACAATGGTCCTTTAGCAAACAATCTTGTCTTTTAATGACCCCCAGGAGATAGCTTTAGAAACTTCGTGGGTGAAGGGGAAAATGTTGGTAACCAGCATTTTCTTCTATTCCCTCAATGATTTGTACCATTTCAATGACAAATCTAATCCTTTCTGCCGCACTGAATTACAGTAATTGTCAAAAAACACTTTCAATTACTTGTCCAAAGTCTGTCATCTGGTAAACGGTTAACCCATTTCTGCACATAGTTTTTAACTCTTGACAAACAACAAAATTTTAGACTTGAAAGTATTTGCAGATGATAAATGGGACTCAAGTATTGAAATTTGCTTTTGAAAGGGTAGAAAATATTATCGGAAAATGAAAAAAAATGCTGGTAACCAGATAATTTCAACAATGTTTTCAAAAGTCTTCATCTGTAGGGTCGTGAAAACTCAAGATTGTTTAGTAAAGGGTTAAACCGACAAAAACCCTTTTTAAAGTACCTCACACAATAATATTTCCAAGCCACTGGCTGCTTTCCCACATGTCTCAATGAATATCATCAATTTTAAGAAATTGGAAAAGCCAGGAATCAAACCACTGACCCCCTGTTCTCAAGTCCTTGACTGAGCTACCTGGGCTTTGTCCTGTTCATAAGTAAATGTGTATAGTAACATGAACCAGGCTATGGCAAAAGGGGCTTAAGGCACCTCTGTGATGCATGATACCTAGCAAGTCATAACATGATCATGGATCCACAGAGTACATTTTTTTCTAACAACTGACTGAATCATGAGGTGGAATGGTCCTATTACATACAGAAAATTGTCCAATAGTGAAAGGTTTCCTCTCAGGTCAGCCTGTGCAGTCCGCACAGGCTGACCTGGGTCGATACTTTTCACAGATGCATTAAACCCCTTTATTACAGAGCATAGCTCATAAGCAAAATCAGTCATCTTATACCCATTATCTATTCCAGCACTCAGAAAGCAATAGCCGTAACTATCTGTCCAAACTTGTTTTCTAGCTTTATTGTCTGTAGATGATGTGTATAGGTATATGTATAGGTGGAGTTCTTATTTTGAATTTTACTCACTCAGATTGTTCCAAAAGAAACCTCCAAAATCCACAATTTTGATCCAAAATTCTAAAATTACAATCACCAATCACTGCAGAAGTCCATTCCGATGTTACTGGTATATTGTTAAGTTAGTAGATGCACTAATATTGTCCATATTTGTCTATAAACTGAGAGGATTTTTTCCCTGTCCACACTGTTCAAATGTCACTTCACTCTGTCCAAAATGAGACACTGAAATGACAAGAACATAAATTTCTTTTTAACTCGTTACCACACAATCCCGACTTTTAACAACCCTGAAAGAAAAGGCTTTTGAAAACATTGTGGGAAAAGGAGAAAATGCTGGTAACCAGCATTTTCTCCTTTTCCCACAATGGTTACCAGCATTTTCTCCTTTTCCCACAATGTTTACTACCCTATCAAAAAGAGAAATCATCAATTTAGCAACACTTAATTTGTCGTCTGCAAAATTAATGCTTTCAATTTGGTTCAGTCTAAAATTTTGTCGTTTGGTAAAGAGTTAAATAATGCAAAGTATGTATGGGCCATGCTTGGGCAAAAGGGGGCTTAATGTATCTCCAGGTGTTTTGAAAACATTGTGAGAAAAGGAGAAAATGCAGGCAACCAGCATTTTCTTGATTCCACACTATGTTTTCTACCCTAATAAAAACAAATTCCATCATTTGAGCCACAGTTAAATTTTTGGCTGCAAATACTTTGAATTTGGACTAGTCCAAAATTTTGTTGTTTGGTAGTGTTAAATGGAATCCTAAAGAGGCCATTTAACAACTATGTCCTTGTATCTTACACTGCCATTGAGACTGCATCCGCATTTTGAGTCTGAAATACAAATTTATATAAGGTCTCCCTGGCTCAGTGGTAAAGTGTAGCACTCATAACCTGGAGGTCCGAGCTTTGAGCCTCACTGGAAGCAATGGGTTTTTCATAAGAGTGTCCTTGGGCATGACACTACAGAGCCATAGCCTTGCACCATTTAAACCCAGGGTATACATGAACAAGCAAACTGATGCAATGAAATGACTGATATAATGTTGAATGCCGCATTAAACACCATTCAATCAATCAAGTAAATTTAGATTGAAAAACACATGTATTTTTAATCTACTAGTCTCAGATTGTATCTCTAGAACTATTCTACAAGATATGTTCATTTCTTTATACAGTAAACCCTGCCCTTGTGGCCACCTTTATACTAATTCTTTTCAAGTTGATAAAATTTCTAACTTGTCCAAATTGAAAGCATTTGTGGACAACAAATTGAATGTGGCTCAAATGACGGAACTTGTCTAAAAAGGTAAAATCACTGTTGGAAATAGAAAATGTTGCTTTTCACCTTTTTTCATTATGTTTCAAAAGCCTTCTTTTTCAAGGTAAAAAAAACCCACACAATTTGAGAGTCTCTTTGGTGCTGGCTTAATACAAAGCAGCTTTTGAATGTACCTTTTGTGCTTGCTTACTAAAAGTTAGACTTTAATTTGTTTTAGCCCCAAGGCATGCCTTTTTCTCTCTCAAGAGTACATTACTTTTACGAAATACTACTGCAGAGCCCTAGTGGTGCAGCTAGTAGCATAAAGGACTTGAGATTGGGGGATTGCTGCTTCAAATCCCTAGCTCAGCCAATTTCTTTCCCAGGATTGATGATAGTCATTGCAACAGGATACATTCCTCTCTCAATGCTAATCAGTGTATTGACAATGATTACGTGGAAAAGCAGCCAGTGGGATATTATGCAAAGTACTGGAAACAGAAACTCTCGATAAGCATGGACAGGTGCACAGTGGCTGCCGCGATAAAACTGAAATAATGTTGAAAATGGCATTAAACAACCGACAACTGGGGAATATTCACACACACACACAAAAAAAAAATCAACTAAATGGAGAAATGTGAGAAAGGAGCAGTTGCTTGTAGCAAACAATTGCTCCTTTCAAAAATTTATGGCAAGGGTGTAAAAAAGTTGTATTTGATCAATCATCCCTTCAGCAGCTGATCCTTTCTAAGCTTAAAATATAATAGACTTCAAAGTTCTAACATTAATGTGTAATAGATGTAGATCTAAATATCATTCAAATACCTGTTGACATGGACTCTGCTAAAATCTGTGAAAAAAAAAAATCGTTGTACAGCAGAGATATAATAACACCAGACTGGGATATCTATTTGTCGGTTAACAAACATCTTGGTCTCTCTGTATCACACCCTAAAAAGATACACTGTTTTTAAGATTGGAAAGAAAAGAGATCAGTAAAAAATGACATAAAAAATATTTTTCTTAATCACAATGTGGTAGATAAATATTACTTGAGTACTAGTAAACTTCTACTTTTGTCTTCAATTGTCTTGCACTCCAACAACTTGAAGTACATGTATTTATCAGCTTTGGAATATGTATCTATAATTTTGAAAAGTATGGTTCATCTGCATGTAATAACTTGACTGATGAAGTAACATCAACTCTGTCTTCAAAAACTAGCAGTAAAAATAACTATAAGCAATGTGTTTTACTAAACTCTTGAAAGTTGAGAAATATCCTTTGTTGACAGCATAGATCGAGATCAGATTGCACATAGTAAGAGGTCTGACCTTTGATATAAAACGTCCACCACCAGATGCTAAACTCAGGTCAAAATTCGCTAGTAATTACAGACCAAAAAAAACCCCACAAAGTTCTTAACTTTTTCATTACCTACGAAGATCAAGATCAGATCGCACATAATGTAAAGTCTGATCTTCGTTATAAACCGTCCACATTTTGTTTGACTTATTCTCCGTGGCTCATATTACAAACCTTTATACCCTGTGTAGACATTCGATTTTGTATGCGCCGAATTTCATACTAGTCGAAATTGTAATAGGCAGAAAGTGTTATAGGCCGAGATGTCATTCGATGTTTGGACGACTCTTGACAAGAAGAAATAGGCATATCATGATCGAAATAAATATAACACAACTCCGATTTACCAATCAAATGCATACAAATAAATTAGATACGATGAGCGAAGGTAATTTAACGAAAATTAAAGACTTACCGAAGTTTCGCAACGTTTTCTAAGGAGAGAAAGCACATCGTCTGTGTAATACGTCATCGGTCATATGGTGTCTACAAATAGGACACCAGAATGATTCCGAATAGTGCGTGGCAACGTCACTTGGGAGAATTGATAAAAAAAAAAATAGGATTTTTTGCATGGTTCTGTGACATCAACCGATGCTGCAATGAACGCCCCTATCCCCTTGGCGACAAAATAAGAGTAAATCTAACAGATTCGTGCCTTTTTTCAAGCATAAAAAAATTCTAATTTTGGACTTTATTGGGGCTTTAACATCGTATTTTTGCACATCAGCGTTTTGGCTTGGTAGATGAATTTATAAGACTATGGAAAAATAAGACATTGGGCATATTTACAGATCATTAATGCTTAAAAATCTGGTAGAAACAATAGCGATTTTAAGTTTGTTCTTACTTGTGTATGCCAAAGACTCATACATTTGTTACGTCCCATACATCTGTTATGTCAAATATCATGGAATTTTCTCACGCGCCAGACTTGCATTCCATCTGAGCATCGGTAAAACTTTTCTTGAGTTGATAAAATTTGTTTTCATATCAAAGAAAAATGCATTAAAAAAGAAAAAAAAAAACAATTAAAAAGCGGTTTTAAAGGCTTACCTCGTGTCTAAAATTCCCTTTTAATGTATAAAACACACTATTTCATGTTTAAACAGCTTAGACAAAATCACGACATAGCCATTTCAGGTTGTTGTTTTGCACACTGGCCTTAGATAGTGAAAAAAATACAGTTGAGGTCACCGGTTTTATTCCACCACGCCGCATTCAATTTGGCAAGTGTACACGTTTGACTGGTGTTTCATTTTATGTGAATTGATATCTGTTTCAATCACCATTAAGATTTGATCTGATCAAGCTTGGTTATTTTTTGTACCTACTCCGGAGAAACAGTATAAATAATATTGTATCAAGATTGCAGTCAGTGTCCAAGTTGGATTAAGTGGAAACTATTTGATAAACCTAACTGTATGTTGAAAGTAGCACTTGGGAAATGATGTTAATAATTTGATGTTACAGACTGACCAATCAAAGGGAACAAATGTTTCTTCTTACATTAGTAATCATTTTAGTTGAGTTTTGGGTGGTTTTCAATTCTTTTTTTATGGACTGTTCTATGGACATTGAAAGCCCCTAAATGAGGTCTGGTTTTCCCATACCCCAATACACTTTCTGGCACAAGATTGAATGTTGAAATATGCACAAGCAGTACTTTTGGCTACAGAGGCATTTAAAATTGATGTTCAAACTTTTTTTTTTTTCTCTGAAACTAGCCATGCAAGTTTGATGAAACTTCACAGAAATGTTTTTGCCATAGCCCTATTCAGAATTTCTTCACAGAATGTCATCAAGTAAAAACTAATTGCCATTGCAAGTAATTCTAAAACTCTTCTTGTCTGAAGCCATAAGGCCTAGTATGGCTACCAAATATAGTATAAAGCTTCATCTTATAGACTTCTGCCAGATATTTTCAAGTTATTGCCCTGGGGGTCAAAATTGACCTCTGCCCTGGGGTCACAAGTTTTACATGGGCTTATATACTATATTAGAATTTAAATACCTTCTAGTTGCTATCCAGAAAACATTAAGCATTGGGCTACAAAACTTGGCAAGTAGCTTTATTAAGTGGACCCCTAAAAGGATAATTGAAATTATAAATCAAAGCTCTGGCATCAAAATTGCCTCCCCCCCACTGGTCACAAGTTTAACGTGGACTTGTATGTGAAAACTTAAAAAAAAAAACGTCGGGATCCTAACTGTAAGAACTAAAGCTACCAAATATGGCATGCAGCCTTGTCTGGCAGACCTCTACCAATTTTGAACCAATTATAGCCCTGGGGTCAAGTTTTATATGGTAGTTCATGAAGTCAATATAAGCTTATGTACTGATCAAGGGAAATAACTCATGTTCACTCATTACAGATCTATCTTAGTATGTTACCATTTACCTTCCCTGATAATCAAACTGCATTGCTACATGATTGATATTGGGTATTCAAGTTTTTTGGATCAAAAATGTTCAGTTTCCAGTGAGAGTGATTTACTTTGATGTTTTAGAAATCTTGTTGCCAAAGCACTTTTTGATAGAGTACACTCTTATTGGGGTACGAGTGACCTGCATGTTTTCATTGATATAGAAAAAAAAATGTAATTTTTAGCTCACCTGAGCACAAAGTGCTCAAGACGAGCTTTTGTGATCGTGCTGTGTCCATCACCCGCCTGCGTCGTGCAGGCGTCAACAGTTACCTTGTGTGCACTCTAGAGGCTACATTTTCAATCATATACTCATGAAACTTAGTCAAAATGTTTATCTTGATAATATCTCGGACAAGTTGAAATTGGGTCATGTCGGATCAAAATGTAGGTCACTGGGTTAAATCTAAGAAAAACCTTGTGTGCGCTCTAGAGGCCATATTTTCAGCCTGATAATTTTGAATCTTGGTCAGAATGTTTGTCTTGATAATACCTTGGACAAGTTTGAAATTGGGTCATATTGGGTCAAAAAGTAGGTCACTGGGCCAAATCTCAGAAAAACCTTGTGTGCACACTAGAGGCCACATTTTTAGCCTGAAACACATGAAAAATGGTCAGAATGTTTGTCTTGATGATATCTAGGACATTTTCGAAATTGGGTTATGTTGGGTCAAAAAGTAGGTCACTGGGCTAAATCTTTGAAAAACCTTGTGTGCACTCTAGAGGCCACATTTTCAGCCTGAAACTCAAGAAAGTTGGGTAGAATATTTGTCTTGATTATATCTGGGACTAGAATACTAGATTGAAATTGGGTCATGTCCAGTCAAAAAGTAGGCCACTGGGCTAAATCTTCGAAAAACCTTGTGTGCACTCTAGAGGCCACATTTTCAGCCTTATACTGATAAAGATTGGTCAGAATGTTTATCTTGTTGATGTTTTAGACAAGTTTGAAAGTGGTTTATGTCAAGGCAAAAAGGAGGTCACATGGTAAACCTTGTGTGCACTCCAGAGGCTACATTTTTAGCCTGATTCTCATAAAACTTGGTCAGAAAGTTTGCCTTCATGATACCATGGATAAGTTTCAAAGTGGTCAAAAAGTAGGTCACTGGACCAAATCTTAGAAAAACCTTGTGTGCACTGTAGAGGCCACATTTTCAGTCTGATACTCATGAAACTTGGTCAGAATGTTTGTTTTAATGATATCTTGGACAAGTTAGGAATTTAGTCACATTGGGTCAAAAAGTAGATCACTTACACTCATGTGTTTTACATCATTAAAACCAGGATCTCTGCAGCTTTATTTACTGTAGATGACTTTACTCAGTTGAGGGCGTTAGGGCCAATGGCCCTCTTGTTTTGTTTTGTTGTGGGTGGGGGGAGTAGCTAGGCAATTTCTCCAATTAAGCACATGATATATTTATTTGAAAGGAAGTGGAGCAATACAGAGCCATCATGGCCTTCTTGCTTGGTTAAAAAGTCATTTAAATGTTTTTGGCAATCTATCCTTCATTTGAATACGCCTAAGCTAAAATTGTCAATTCAGTCTCTGGAAAACCAGTTGGTCCACCATACTACTAATTTGACCCCATTTGAATTTGCAGAATATGCTATAAATCTAACTACCAGAAGACAGCCCAACAAATACCAAACCAACATCTGAAATACTGCAACACATTCATTTTATTGGAACACATCCAAAACTATCAAAACACTTTCATAGATCCTTGAACACACTCGCAGAAATCTGAACGCAAGAGTAACTGTCAACTGAATACCCTTATCTGACAACACAGTCATTTGTTGACCTCTTCATTTTGAGCTATATTTAGCTTGTGGTAAACAAATGCTTTCAAATTTGGCTCGGCAAAAATTTGCTATTTGGTAAAGTATAATTACTTGTGTTTCTTGTAGAATGCTTATCTGGTGAATTAGGATTTGAATTCCATGACTGAGACATCTGATGATGGAAGTGGACACGTCTGTAACCTGTGATGTGTGTCGGGTTTCATATTCCTCAGAGCAGGTATAATGTACATTGTTATCTTGTTAGCCCTAAAAGCACTGAATAAACTCATACAACATTTTCATTCTAGAAATCACTTTTTACCAAAGGACAGAGTTGCAGACTCTGTTGAACTGGAAGCAATTGCAGATGACAAATTCAGCATAGCTCAATCCATGATTTCTGCTGGTGGAGAACATTTTGAACCCTATACCACACAATCCCTGAAAAAAAAAAAAGCTCTTGAAAACATTGTGGGAAAAGGAGAAAATGCCGGTTACCAGCATGTTTTCTTCTCAATTAAAGGCTAGTTTCATCATTTGAGCCTCATTTGATTTGTTGTCTGCAAATACTTTGAATTTGGACAAGTCGAAAATTTTGTCGTGGGATAAAGAGCTAAAAGTAAGCTTTTCTTGTATGAGGATTGATCAATAAATTCATGGACACTGCCCACAAAGGCTTTGTTTTTTATTTAAAAACAAAGGGAAAAATGTAGAAAATATCTCTGATCTTTTTTGAATATGGTGTATAAATTTCACATAAAAATTACAGTAAGTTTACACAAAAACAAGAATTTACTACACCCATACCAATGAGATCACCGCAGATCAAGCGCAAAATAACATCAAAAACGACGTCAACTTTACATTTTCTCAAAGTAACAACCATTAGGGTCTACACATGTTAATGTCTATGCACCCACTGAGTGAAAATTTTTGCATAAAATGACTTGTTGAAAGATCTCAACACCGCAAGTGTCTTGCTCTGTAGGTCGTCAAAGCCTGTAAACCTGTGACCCTTTAACTTGGCCTTTAACTTGGGGGAACAAGCAAAATTGCAGGGTGCAAGGTCAGGTGAGTATGGTGGATGTTCCAAGGTCTTGGGCCCCTAGCTGGATGGTGATGGTTGTCTGGGTTTCTACTGCTCAGTGACTCGGAGCGTTGTCTTGGTGCAAAATAATGTTTTCCAAGTCAGCGTAAATATCTTGCCGCTTCTGTCGTATCGCTGTAAGTAGGTTTCGGCAGATGACCTGAAATTGCAATGATCCATCTTAAAACCGTAAAATTACCATTTTACTAAGACAACTATTACTAACAGTAGTATACTTGATGGTAGAAACAATTATTAAAAATATTCGTACCTTCGAGTAGTACTCAGCATTCACCGTCACGCCACATGGCACGGCGTGGCACAGCAGCAGTCCTGGGCTGTCGAAAAAAATGATAAACATTTGTTTCCCCATCGATCTACTGGCCCGAGCTTTCTTCGGCAGCGGTGAATCAGAGTTCTTCCACTGGCTACTCTGTTGCTTCGTATTTGGATCATAATAATAAAGCCAGGTTTCATCGGTAGTGATAATCCTGTAGAGAAATCGCTGGCCTTCCTGTTTGTATCATCTCAGAAACCGCTGACTATGCCCCACTCTTGTTTCCATCTCCTGTTCTGACAGTATCCTAGGTACCCATCTCGCACTTAATCGTCTCATATTCAGGTCTACAGTCAATATCTTCTGAACAGAACCATAACTCAAGCTTGTTTCTTCGCATAGTTGCCTAATTGTTGTCCACCTATCCCTGTCCATCACCTCTTGTACCAAAAGAACATTGCCGTTACACCGTTTTTCCGTTGGTCAACTGCACCTTTAATCGTCTTCAATGTCCTCTCTGCCCTCACAGAATCTCTTGTGCCACTTGTAAATCAGTGATTGACATATGTTTTCCTTTCCAGAAACCTTCCCAATATTCTGTTTCGTCTGTTGTGGCGTCATTCCTAAATTTTATCACAGCTATTTGCTCTAATGACGTCGCATGTCGCTCTGATCCACACACCCCTGTCTCCATTAACATCGTTAACAAAACAAGATAACAATTTTGAATGCTTGTTTTTTCCGGTTCTGAAGACGTTATGCAATGATGTTGATGTCATTTCCGTTATGTGCGAATGCGTGCCAAAATTAGTCTTAACTCTTTACCACACAGTCCTTTTGATGATCCTGAGAAAGAAGCCTTGTGAAAACATTGTGGAAAAAGACAAAAGTGATGGTAACCAGCATTTTCTACTTTTCCAACAATTTTTTCTACCCTATCAAAGACAAATTCTATCATTTGAGCCACTTTTAAATTTTCATCTGCAAATGCTTTTAATTTGGCCAAATCTACATTTTTGTTGTGTGGTAAAGAGTTAATTCTAATGATGTGCCATTCTCAGGAATATATAATTATGAGCTGCAGTGGTCTTACTGCACTGGGTTGCCATGGTGATTCTTAGTGTCCATATACCAAATAGTAAAATTCAGTAGCAGTGCAATTACCTGTAACGGGGATATTGACGGTGTCCATGAATTTATTGATCAACCCTCATAACAATCATGATGAATGGACTTTTCTTCAGTCATGCACATTTGTAACTTAGAAACAACAAAAGGAACATTTTGGTGCAGGGATATCAAGTGATGTAGAAATTTTGTTGCAATATATAGATTTAAAATGAATTTTAAGTTTTGTTCATTAATTTGTAAACAAATAAATGAAATTAATCTAAAACTGTTGAAAACAGTTGTATCACTTATAACTAGAGTAATAATTGAGAGAAAAGTGCACTATTTTCATCATTATTTCAGTTAGATTGAGATTGCCAGTGCATCTGTCCATGCTTTAGATTGATGGATATCTCCTACAGTTTTCAAATAATTTTGCAGAAATTTTTATGAAAGCAATTGTATGTAAATGCAGCCAAAGCTAGCTGAGAGCAATGTGTCAGGAGAAAACAGTGTAGCAAGTAGAACAACAAGGGTCCACTTGCTAAACCCAAACATGCCTGTCACTAAGTTAGCTAAATAAGTGACTAACAGAAGTTGCTTTTGCATACGGCCCACATCAAGATCAGACTGCACAGTGTTCAGTCTGATTGTTGATCTACATTACTTGCTTTGATGATTTACCCTGGCCTCCATTAAAAAAAAGAAAAGCGTTGAAATTACATGTTTGGGTAATTTTCCAGTAGTTGACATAGCCAATTTGGTTTGTCTGGCACACAAAGGGTTAGTAGTCCTGATACACAACGAATCAATCTAACGCTTCGCCAAGAAATCTCAGATTTTAATGTGTTTGAGGAAAAAAGCCTTGGGGAAAAAACTGAGAGAAATAGGGAAAATGCTGGTAACCAGTATTTTCTTCTTTCCCTACAATGTTTTCTACCCTTCAAAAGTTAAATTTCAGTTTTTGATGTTACCGGTAACTCTTTACCAAATGACAAAATTTTAGACTGGTCCAAATTGAAAGCTGTAGCAGATGACAAAATAAATGTTACTCAAAAATTGAAATTTGCTTTGGGAAGAGTAGAAAACAGTGTGGGAAAATGATGCTGGTTACCGGCATTTTCTCCTTTTCATGCAATGTTTTCAAAAGGCTTTTTTCCTTGGGGTCGTTAAAAGTCGGGATTGTGTGGTACAGGGCTGACTCTTTACCAAATGACAAAATTTTAGGCTGGTCCAATTGGAAAGCATTTGCAGATGACATATTAAATGTTCCTAAAAAAAAAAATTAAATCTGTCTTTCATAGTATAGAAAATACTTTTGGGAAAGGAGAAAATGCTGGTTACCAGAATTTTCTCCTTTTCCCACAATGTTTCTCAGACCACCAGATAAGAGGGAGTGACAGTATTCTAAATCCATTATTTCTCTTACAAACCCTATGTTGTGGGTACTCATTGGAATCGTCTCGATGAGACGATTCTAATGAGTACCAATAACATAGGGTTTAGTGGATATTGATTAATATGTATTTTCAATTTTGAAATCAAAATCACTCCCTCTATCTGGAGCTCTGTTTCTAAAAGTCCTTTTTGCTAAGGTCGTTAAAACTTGGGATTATGTGGTAAAGAGTGAAGGCTTGTCCTACTGGAAAGCCATTTGTAATTGACAGATGTTACTCTAATGTTGGAATATGTCTTTGTAAGGTAAGAAAATATGGTAGGAAAAGGAGAGAATGCTGGTTACCCGGCATTTTCTCCTTTTCTCCAAACGTTTCAAAATCTTGCCAATTTATAGTCCTCAAAACACGGGATTGTGTGGTAGAGGGTTAAACTAATGGCCTTATTCCTTTCATATTAGAATAAATTAGATATGAGCCATGCTCTGTGAAAAGGGGGCTTAATGCATCTGCGAAAAGTATCGATCTAGGTCAGCCAGTGCAGTCTGCACAGGCTGACCTGGGCCGAAATTTTTTGCTATTGGTCAATTTTCTGTATGTCATTCAAAGGACCAGTCTATCCCAGGATCAATGTTTTGGTAGACAAAATGCACATCATGGATCCATGATTATGTGATGACTTTGTTGGTATAATACGTTACAGAGATGCATTAAGCCAACCTGTGCCAGAGCATGGCTCATATATATAATTGTGTACATGTTGTCGCATGTAATTTTCTGCCTTTCAGGAACTTCAGGAACACAACTGGTCATTGATGCACCATATCAAGATAGAACAAAGTAAAAAGTAAGCTATATGTATAAATCATTTTACTCTATTGGGGCATATTTTAGGTTTTTTTTACTGTGAATCACAATTTCTTGTTAATTGAATGGTGTAATGCCACTCTCATCATTATTTCAGCCATATCAAGGCAGCAGCTTACAAATTCATGTATGTCATAGGTTTTACCAATACTAGGATAGGGCTTTGAATGGTTTACCCAAGGATGCTTCTATGAAAAATCCAATGTTTCCAGGGAAGGTCGAACCAAGAACCCCACTTACAAATCCTACATTTTACCACTGAGCCACTTAGGATCTCCTGAATTTTCTTGTAATAAACTTTGATAATTTCTACAAATTGTATTTTTTGCTTTATGAGGTAAGAAACTAGATCTTTGATTCTGTAAAAAGGTGCAATTTTGGCATTGAAATAACAGAAAGGTTGTTAACCCTTTACTGTATAATCACATGCAGTAAAACTTAGGTAATTCGTAGCACAAGGGACTGAAGTATTTTATTCGAACTAAGCGTGGTACGAACCAAAAAGTATGACCCTGTACGGGTATTTTCGGTGCCGTATACATACGGAAATAGACAATCAGATTTACGCAGCATGTCTTGCAGTACCGTGAACTAGTACCGGTTATACTTGTATATCTCCCATTCCTTCAACTTGAAGGCTTGATCCAATGTTATTTTTGTGATTGTCTCTCCGCTCACCTTGCGAAGACACATTTAAAAAAAAACATCTGAGCAAGCTTCCCAATCGGGGGTAATCTCACGTGACCGTCGGAAACAAGAAAGTTAACTTATCTTTATTTTTCATCTATCTATAAATACATGTTTGTCATAATAAACACCTTTAACAAATTTATCCACTGTCTTTGCATTTCTTAAATTCTGTCGGAGTGATTTCCCTTTCTAGAGATCAAATCACTCAGAGGAATTCAGACCGGGTCACAAGTAGAAACACTGGAAAAAACCTAGGGGTGTTTTCCAGAAATTTTAGGTGGTTTAGGCGAGTAAAAGCTAATATCCTACCCCATATCCCTATTGACCAGATAACCCTAATAAACGAAACACCTCCACCTACAGTATATGATTTGCTTTTTTTCCGAATTTTTGGAGCTACACAATGATTTTCGGCAATAAAAATATAATAGGATGAGGAAATATCAGTAGTATTTTTCAGCGAGTATAGGTTGATAACTTCTTTCCCCAATACCCCTATTTAACCTATAAGCCTACCCTTTCGATCCCTTCCACCTTTCGATATGTATTTTGCTATATTTTGGGTGATCTCCGACGTTTTTCGTCATTTTTCACAAAGTGTTTTCCGGTCTGTCTAGTAACCGCTTCAGACCGTTATCCGTTTATGCCTTGTCGGATGTTTTAAGGAATTTTGGAATTATTAATTGTCGTTTTGACTGATTGATTGATGTGACAAACCAAATAATGCCTTTAATTACGTTTGCTTGCTGTTAACGACTGAATGATACTAGTCAATATCGTCAATCAAGAGGTGTGAAATCAAGGTTGGTTACGGGTTTTCACACCTTCCCAAGTTTGCTAGCGGATTAATTATATGCCAATGAAAGGTAGGAGATTGTGTTCAAAAACTACTCTTGGGGCATGAAATACACTACGAACTGATGTTCAAAGTATTCGAAGGAATTTAACAACGATAAAGAAGGATAAATTTCGGGACCGGAGATAGCATACGAACCAACACATAGCTTCAAACAAGAGACGTGCGAACTAACAAAATTCTACAGTATTTTAACAACCCTGAGGACTGATCATTTTTGAAAACATAGTGAGAAAAGGAGAAAATGCTGGTAACCAGCAGAAAATGCTGGTAACCAGCATTTTGTCCTTTTCCAACAATGTTTTCTCTCCCAATCAAGGACAAATTCGATCATTTGAGCCACATTTAAATTGTCGTCTGTAAAATATTTTCATTTTGGACAAGTCTACATATTTTTCATGTGGTAAAAGGGTTAACGTTTGATGTGGTAACACAAACCTGAATAGCCTCCTTTGACGCTCTACCAAACAACAAAATTTTAGACAAGTCCAGATTGAAAGCATTTGCAGACGACAAAATAAATGTAACTGAAAAATTGAAATTTGTTTTGGGAAAGGTGGAAAACATTGTGGAAAAAGGAGAAAATGCTTACCAGCATTTTCTCCTTTTCCTACAATGTTTTCAAAAGGCTTCTTTCTCAAGGTTGTTGAAAGTTTGGATTGTGTGGTAAAGAGTTAATCCTTTACCACACAGCTGAACTTTGGACAAGTTCAAAATCCAAAGATCACAATTTAGATATGGCTCAAATGTGGGAATTAACTTTAAAAGGGTAGAAAACATTGTGGAAAAAGGAGAAAATGCTGGTTACCAGCATTTTCTCCCTTTACCACATTATTTTCTAAAGCTTTCTTCCCCAGGGTTCTTAAAACTTGGGACTGTGTGGTAAAGGGTTAAAACATTAACTCTTTACCACACAATCCCGACTTTAAACAACCCTGAGGAAGAAGCCTTGTTAAAACATTGTGGTAAAACCAGCATTTTCTCCTTTTCCCAAAATGTTTTCTACCCTTCCTACAACAAATTTTAATTTTTCAGTCACATTTATTTTGTCGTCTGCAACTGGTTTCAATTTGGAGTAGTCTTAAATTTTGTCGTCTGGTAACAAGTTAAAAGTAGAGGCTGTTTTTAGACATAGCAAATGGTAGTACTAGTAATGATACAGGGGAGGAAGTTTTTACCAGATGACAAAGCAAGTTGAAAGCAATTACAGGGGACAAATTTAATGTAGCTAAAGTGATGATTTCTGTCTTCGAAAGGGTAAAATAACTTGAAGAAAAGAGAGAAAGTGCGGTTTCCAGTATTTTCTTCCTTTCAGACAGTTTTTCCTCTGTCATCTGAGTCGTGTGTCAACTCTTTACCACACGACTAAAAGTAGACTTGTCCAAATTGAAAGCATTTGCAGATGACAATTCAAATGTGACTCTAATGATGGAAGTTGTCTTTGATAGGGTGGAAACATTTTGGGAAAAGGAGAAAATGCTGGTTACCAGCATTTTCTCCTTTGCCCACAATGCTTTCAAAAGGCTT
Source organism: Tridacna gigas (assembly GCA_945859785.2). NCBI lineage: Eukaryota > Metazoa > Mollusca > Bivalvia > Cardiida > Cardiidae > Tridacna > Tridacna gigas. The sequence goes on from OX244029.2 coordinate 40,378,459, forward strand.
CTTCTTCAGGGCCGTTAAAACTCGGGATTGTGTGGGAAAGGGTTAAAGTGGGGATGAGGATATTTTTGTCAAAATATTTATTCCCTTCATCCAATGGTTTTAGTAAGACTCTGATCTGTATTTTCCACACACAGACGCTTGCTTGTTGACTTGCTTTACCCTCTATAACCAAATAGGCAAGACCTTGATTTATTAACTAGGTTATAGAAAGTGAAGATTGTCAAAATCCCAAGTACTTTTTGATTCCACAATTAAAATTGCAAAACAGTATTTGAAATTCAGTATGACTACCACACTCTGGCAGAAGTGGGCTTTATGCATCTCACTGATGCATGATACAAGGCAAGTTATCACATTATCTTGGATTCATAAAATCCATTTTGTGGAACAACCAATTGAATCATGAGGTAGACTGGTCTTTTGACACACAGAAAATTTACCAGTAGCAAAAAGTTTTGATCCAGGTCAGCCTATGAGGGTCAGCCTGCACAGGCTGACGTGTGTTGATACTTGTTAGCAGAAGCATTAAACCCTCTTTTCACAGTGCATGGCTTATGTATGTGTGCATGTAATTATTGGTGTCATATATTATAGTGACCCCCTAGAAAATTGACTAGAAGTCGGCGTACTGTATTGTTTCAATATGCATTGATTGTATAATAGGAAAACACTTAGAGGTTACGTATCACTTGACCCCTAAAGCCCCAAATGGACTTAGCAGACATTTTCATTCTAGAAATGAGACCCCTATTAATTGCAGTTTCAAAGTTGCTTTTGTCCAGAATGTCTTATTATAGTGGACAGTCTAGACCAAGGATCAGACTGCATGTTTTGTGCAGTCTGATTTTGATGTACACTAGCTTCAAAGGCAACTGTAGTTGTGAAAAGTGATTTACCAGTAAACTTTTACCACACAATCCCCACTTTCTCTGATTTTGATGTACACTAGCTTCAAAGGCAACTATAGTTGTGAAAAGTGATTTACCAGTAAAATTTTACCACACAATCCCCACTTTAACCCTCAACCACACAGTTTTGACTTTAAACCTCCCTGAGAAAGAATGCTTTTGAAAATATGAGCATTTTCTTCTTCTTTTTTGACAATTTTTTTTCTAAATCTTACAAGAACCAAGTCACTATTTTTCTTTGACATCTTATTTATCGCCTCAGGCATCTGCAAGTACTTCCAATTCAAACCAGCCCAACAGTTTGTAGTTGGTAAAAGAGCTACAGCTTCTGTTTGCCTTTTTTGTGTAAAGGAGAATTCCACAAGCTGTAATTTGTGTATTGCAATAAACAGTTTTTTAGCTCACCTGAGCACAAAGTGCTCAAGGTGAGCCTTTGTGATAGTGCTGTGTCCATCGTCCGTCATCTAGACATCACTAATTACCTTGTGTGCACTCTAGAGGCCACATTTTCAGTCAAAATACTCAGATTGATTGTCTTGATAATATATTGGACAAGTTTGAGATTGGGTCATGTCGGGTCAAAAAGTAGGTTACTGGGCAAAAACCTTATGAGCACTCTAGAGGCCACATTTTTAACTTCATACTCTTTAAACTTGGTCAGAATATTTGACTTGGTGCAACCTCAGACAAGTTAGAAATTGGGTCATGTCAGGTCAGAAAGTAGGTCACTGGGCTAAAACTTAGAAAAACTTTGTGTGCACTTTAGAGGCCACATTTTCAGCGTAATACTCATGAAACTAGGTCAGAGTGTTTTTCTTGATGGTCTCTAGTATGAAAATGAAAACTAGTATGAAAATTGGTCATGTCTGGTCCTAAAGTAGGTTACTGGGCCAAATCTTTGAAAAACCTTGTTTGCACAGTCAAGGCCACATTCTCAGCCTGATACTATTGAACCTTGGTCAGAATGTTTGTCTTGATGATAGCTTAGACTAGGTGGGAATTGGGTCACGTCAAGTCAAAAAGTAGGCCACTGGGCTAAATCTTAAAAAAAAAAAACCCTGTGTGCACTGTGTAGACCACATTCTCAGCTAGAGACTTGTTAAAATTTGTCATAATGTTCGTCTTTATATCTTGGATAAGCTGGAAATTGGATCATTTTGGGTCAAAAAGTAGGTCATTTGGACAAATCAGAGAAAAACCTTGTTTGCACTCTAGAGGCCACATTTTCAGCCTGATACTCATGAAAGTAGTCAGAAAGGTTGTCTTGATAATATTTCGGCAGAGTTTGAAATTGGGTCACAACAGATCAAAAAGGTCACTGGGCCAAATCTTTGAAAAACATTGTATGCAGTCTAGAGGCCACATTTTCAGTCTGATACTCATGAAATGTCATCAGAATGTTTGCCTTGATGATATCTCTGACAAGTTCAAAAGTAAGTCAGGTTGGTCAAAAAGTAGGCTATTACACTCATGTTACATCATTAAAACTAGGATTTCTTCAGCTTTATCAACTGTAGATGCTTTTACTCAGGTGGGCGCATTGGGGCCAATGGCTCTCTTGAGACATCTAATTTATCGTCTGCAGATGCTTTCAATTTGGATTTTCAAAAGAATTTGTAATTTTGTAAAGAGCTTATTCTTTAAGAAACCATCCCATGTTTTTAGGACCCACAAGGATAAAGGCTTATGAAAGTATTATAGGAAAAGGAGAAAATGCAGGTAACTGGCATTTTCCCCTTTTTGAGGTGGGGTGCGAAGCATCCCAGCTCAGATTTACCAGTTTTGTCAGTTTGCTCTGAGATTTATAAGAGAGATATCTCTAAGCTTTTTAAATGACTGCTTGCTTTTACTCAATTCTTTCTAGTAGCTCTGCGTTCTTATTATTTGGTACAAAAGTTAGATTTCAATTTGAGCAGGATTAAACATGCCTCACCTCAGCAGCACTTTCACCGCTTTGATTTCCCATTGTCTGCGAATGCTGTCACCCATACAAGTCCAATTTTTTATGTGTGGTGAAGAGCTTAACCTGTTACCACACAATCTTCAGTTTTAATGACCCTGTAAGAGGAGGCTTTTGAAAACATTGTGGGAAAAGGAGAAAATGCTGGTATACAGCATTTTCTCCTTTTCCCACAATATTTTCTACCCTATACAAAACAGAGATCATTATTTGAGCTACATTTGATTTGTCATCTGAATTTCCTTTCAATTTGGGCCCACACTTTTGTTGTGTTAAAGGGAGCATCACATAGCTGTAATGTGTGTGTGGGAAATTAACCTTTTTTGAGACATCTACTTTAGTGTCTGCAACTGCTTTCAATTTGGACCAGTCCAAGACATTGTAGTTTGGTAAAGTGTTTAAGCAAATAATTACTTTTATTGTGTAAAGGGGAGCCCCACACAGCTGTAATTTGTGCATGGAAACCTGCGTCAACCTGATAGAATATGGAAAACACTTGAATGGTGACAAACACAAAATAGCTCTTAGTCGCCTGTCCAAGGGAGGACCTGACGAAATACTCAACTCTATGGGATTAATTCCACATCCAAGGTAAAGCAATAGTTATTATCATCTGAGCATGATAGGCCTTTAACTGTTTACCACACAAGCTCGAGTTTTAATGACACTAACATAATGGGCTTTTGAAAACATGGTGGGAAAACGAGAAAATGCTGGTAACCAGCATTTTCTCCTTTACCTACTATGTTTTCTACCCTGTCAAAAACAAATTCCATCATTTAAGCCACATTTAAATTGTCGCCTGCAGATGCTTTCAATTTGGACCAGTCTAAAATTTTGTTGTTTGGTAAGGAGCTAACTGTTTACCAAACAGTCCCATGTTAACGACCCGGGGGAAGTGGGCTTTTGAAAACATTGTGGGAAGAGGTAACTTGCATTTTCTCCTTTTCCCACAATGTTTTCTGTCTTCCCCAGGGCAAATCTTACCCTCTTGCTATGTTCAACTTGGCATCTACAAATACTTTCAATTTGTACAATCCCCCAGCTGGGTGGGGGGATAGAAATTGCCCAGCTGTCGCACTACAGAAGGGGTAAGACCCCCCCACTGTGCCTGCCCGTTTGCCGTGGGCTGCAACTCGTGTCGTCTGATGACGGGATCCTGGTGGTTGAGTGGATTCAGGATATGGCCCTTGAATTGTTCTGCTTTCACAACACACCACTTTGGCCTTGAATGGGACTAAACAAGAGGTCAGGAGGGCCCGTCCTGATCAATCGGCTGGTCATGCCTAGCCCTAGAGCATTTCTCTTACCTTGTATCGTTCCGTCATACACAAAATCTTTACAGAAGAAAAATCATACATCTCTCTCTGTTATAGATATAAATAAATGCCCTAGAAGGCGGTGGCTCATGGGCTAATCGGGTGAAAGTTGGTATTTGATTGACACTTGTAACCGCCCAAAGACAGTCTATGCTTGGTGTGACATTCTGCGGGCCTACATTTGTCCGGTCTAGCCCTTTCACTTTGAGTATATTGCCGATGTATCCTTGTCATGATCTGTGTTTGGTTTCCCCAGATCATGTCCCCTTGTTGGGCTCCGAGGCGGGTGGGGAGCATCGGTAATGAATTAATTACAACTATCATGGCAACTCCAAAAAAGGCCAAGCGTGTACTTTCCGATTCAGATTCTGAATCAGACACTTCTTTTACTTCTAACTCTACTTTTGCTAGGTTTATTATCATAGAGTCAACTGACACATCAAAAAGAATCACAAAATTATCACCTTTCATCATTGAAAAAACAATCTCTTCTATTTTAGGCACTCCAAAATCTGTAAAAAAATAAAAAAATGAAACCCTGCTCGTTGAATGTTTTACCCAACAGCAGGCAAAAAATCTTTTAAGCCACAAAATATTCTTCAACCTGGATGTTAAGATATATCCCCATAAGACCTTAAACACAAGCAAAGGAGTCATCAGATGCAAAGAACTTTCCTACTGTGACTCCATAGAAGAGATTAAAACAAATCTACAACCTCAGGCTGTGTCTGACGTAAAGAGAATCTCTGTTTTTAGAGATGGAGTACGTAGAGATACCCATACATACATTTTAACGTTCTCAACTCCCTCCTTACCTGCTTCCATTAAGATAGGATTTCAGTCGGTGAATGTCGATGTGTATGTGCCAAACCCGCTGCGTTGCTATAAATGCCAGCGGTATGGACATCACGAAAGCAATTGCACAAACACCCCTGTTTGCCCAAAATGTGCTTTTGAGGGCCCCCGACCATGATCCAAAAACTTGCGACAACCCAGTTCTGTGTTATAATTGCAAGTCTTCTCATCCAACCTTCTCCAAAAACTGCTCAGTATGGAAGGATGAGTAGGAAATCCTATCCATCAAATTTAAAGAAAACATCAGTTTCTTGGAAGCTAGGAAAATAGTAGAAAAACGCAAAAATGATGTGACCTTATTGACTAGTGCAACATCTTATGCCAAAGTCACATCTCCCATATCTCCACAGGGACATTGCTCAACCTGTGAACTCTTGGCAAAAAAACTTCTAGAAAAGTTTCCAGAAATGGCCAACGAGTTGAAAAGCCTTGTCCCTGACATTCAACCATCCAAACCCCTCAAACAGACACAACCTACACCCAAACCCACTACCGCATCCTCTTCTCAAAAAGCACCATCTACTTCCTCCCAAAACAAAAAGAAAATCATTTCACAAGAAACAAACTCGTCATCTGACTCCCTTAAACTCAAATCAACACCCCCAGAGCCCTCTTCCTCTTCACAAAATATTTCTTCAAAAAAAGCTTCAAAGCCATCTGCCCCTTCAAAACAGCCTCCTAAGAAACCCCAACCTCCATCTTCACAGTCTACAAATAAACCTAGCGCTCCACCTAAAGATAACAAATCTTATCATGTACCCCGATCACCAAAATGATCTTCCTCGAAATCTAAACCACAGTCCAGAGATAACCATGGATCTTGTGAAGTAGCAGTCACAGTAGATGATCCGGTCCCTACCTCCAACAGATTTTCGGAGTTAGAGGACATGGATGCAGATACTGAAAATCTGGAAGGTGAGGCTTCAGAAGCCTCTATCTGGTCCAGTTCTAAAGATCTTTGGAACAAGGACACTGACACTTGGCAGTCGTCCAAACCCGAGACAACTGTAATTAAATCTTAATCTATTTTAAAAATGTATTGGTTTACGGCCTCTTTTTAGCTCACCTTAGCACAACGTGCTAAAGGTGAGCTATTGTGATCGCCCTATGTCCGGCGTCCGGCGTCCGTCGTCCGTCAACAATTTCTTTAAACATCTTCTTCTCCTAAACCACTGGGCCAATCTTGATGAAACTTCACAGGGATGTTCCTTGGGTGAAGCTCTACCAAAATTGTTCAAAGAATTGAATTCCACCCACAACTCTGGTTGCCATGGCAACAAAAAGGAAAAAAAAGCAAAATCTTTGAAAATCTTCTTCTCTGAAATAGAAGGCACAGAGCTTTGATATTTGGTATGTAGCATCTCCTAGTGGACCTCTACCAAGTTTGTTCATTTGATGCCCCTGGGGTCAAAACTGGCCCCGCCCCGGGGGTCACAAGTTTGAGCATAGTAACAAAGAAGGAAAACTTTAAAAATCTTCTTCTCTGAAACTTGAAGGTGTAGAGCTTTGATATTTGGCATGTAGCATCTCCTAGTGGACCTCTACCATGTTTGTTCATATGATGTCCCTGGGGTCAAAACTGGCCCCGCCCTGGGGGTCACAATTTCCAACATAGGAACAAAGAAGGAAAACTTTAAAAATCTTCTTCTCTAAAACTAGAAGGCATAGAGCTTTGATATTTGGCATGAAGCATCTCCTAGTGGACCTCTACCAAGTTTGTTCATATGATGCCCTTGGGGTCAAAATTGGCCCTGCCCCGGGGGTCACAAGTTCAAACATAGGAACAAAGAGATGAAATTTTAAAAATCATCTTCTCTGAAACTGGAAGGCGTAGAGCTTTGATATTTGGTATGTAGCATTGCCTAGTTGACCTCTACCAAGTTTGTTCATATGATGCCCCTGGGGTCAAAACTGGCCCCACCCCGGGGGTCACAAGTTTGAGCATAGTAACAAAGATGGAAAACTTTAAAAATCTTCTTCTCTGAAACTTGAAGGCGTAGAGCTTTGATATTTGGCATGTAGCATCTCCTAGTGGACCTCTACCAAGTGTGTTCATATGATGCCCCTGGGGTCAAAACTGGCCCCGCCCCAGGGGTCACAATTTCCAACATAGGAACAAAGAAGGAAAACTTTAAAAATCTTCTTCTCTAAAACTAGAAGGCATAGAGCTTTGATATTTGGTATGTAGCATCGCCTAGTAGACCTCTACCAAGTTTGTTCATATGATGCCCTTGGGGTCAAAATTGGCCCTGCCCCAGGGGTCACAAGTTCAAACATAGGAAAAAAGAAGGAAAACTTAAATTTTTTTTTTCTCTTAAATGGGAAGGCATAGAGCTTTGATATTTGGTATGTAGCATCTCCTAGTGGACTTCTACCAAGTTTGTTCCAAGGATGCTGCTTGGGTCAAAACTGGCCCAGCCCCTGGGGTCACAAGTTCGAAGGTAGGAACAAAGAAGGAAAACTTTAAATTTCTTTTTCTCTTAAACGGGAAGGTGTAGAGCTTTGATAATTGGTATGTAGCATTTCCTAGTGGACCTCTACCAAGTTTGTTCATATGATGCCCCTGGGTCAAAACTGGCCCAGCCCCGGGGTCACAAGTTCTACAAGTTTGAACATAGGAACAAACAAGGAAAACTTTAAAATTCTTCTTTAAAACTGGAAGGCATAGAGCTTTGATATTTGGTATGTAGTGATTCTCTTCTAAGTTTGCTTGCCCATCTAAGCGCAACAAGTTCATTGAGTTCAAAATTGGGTCATCTTGGGTCATAAACTAGGTCACTAGGTCAAATTAAAGAAATACCTTGTTGGCACTCTCGAGGCCGCATTATTTGCTCAATTGCCTTGAAAATTAGTTAGAAAGTTTGTCTTTATAAAGTCTCACATAAGATTAATTTGGGTCAACTTGGGTCATAAACTAGTTCACTGGGTCAAATTAAAGAAATACCTTGTTTGCACTCTGGAGGCCACATTTATTGCTCAAATGACCTGAAATTTGGCCAGAATGTTTGTCTTGATGAAATACCAGATGAGTTTGGATTTGGGTCACCTGGAACCATAAACTAGGTCACTAGGTCAAAATAAAGAAATACCTTGTGGGCTCTTTAGGGGCCACATTCTTTGCTTAATTGCCTTGAAAATTGGTCAGAATGTTTGTCTTTGTAAAATCTCACATGAGTCTGAATTTGGGTCAACTGGGGTCATAAACTAGGTCACTTGGTCAAATTAAAGAAATAGCTAGTGGGCACTCTAGAGGCCACATTTATTATTCATTTGATTTGAAAATTGGTTAAAATGTTTCTTTTGATATAGTCAAAGACCAATTCAAATTTAGGTCATCAGGGGTCATAATCTAGATCACTAGGTCAAATTAAAGAAATATCTTTAGGGCACTCGAGGCCACATTATTTGCTCAATTGACTTGAAAATTGGTCAGAATGTTTGTATTCATGAAATATGAGTTTGAAATTGGGTCACCTGCGGTCAAAAACTAGGTCACATGGTCAAATTAAAGAAAAACCTTAAAGGCACTCTACTAAGGTGAGCGACCCAGGGCCATCATGGCCCTCTTGTTTTACTTTAGCTTTTATACTCTCTTCATGCACTATGGATACCATAATCCAGTGGAATTGTCGAGGTCTAAAGTCAAACTTTGACGAACTTTCCCTTTTAATCAATGATCACAAACCAGTAGCTGTTTGTCTGCAAGAAACCTTCCTTAAGCGGGAGGATGATATTTCTGTCAAATATCATGCCATTTACAATAAAGTCTTTACCGAAGGCGAGAAAGCTAGAGGTGGTGTTTCTATTATTGTCAATAACAACATTCCTCATAAAGTTATCTCTCTTAACACAAACTTGCAAGCTTGCCATCAGATTATCTTTACACAGTGCCGTTACACTATGTTCTTTATATCTCCCCCCAAACACACCTATTAATGAGACCAATCTGAATGATCTCATTTCCCAATTGCCATCCCCCTATATTCTTGCTGGGGACTTTAATGGTCACAATGTTATGTGGGGTTGCAATGACACTAACCAGAGAGGTTTACAGTTGGAGAACTTCATTTCGAATAACTCTTTATCTTTCATGAATGATAACAGATCCAAAACCTACTTGCATCCAGCAACTGGATCTTACTCTTCTATTGATTTAACCTTATGCACTGTATGCAGCCCAGTCTTACTTCCCGATTCACCTGGAAAGTGACTGAGGATTTGTGTGGAAGTGATCACTTCCCTATTATCTTTTCATCTACACAACCACCCAGCAGTGTAAGACCGCAGAAATGGAAGCTCTCTAAAGCCAATTGGAACAGATTTGAAACCCTCTGTGAACAGACCATTACACATGACAAGTTTAGAGATTGCGATGATCCAGCAAAACTTTTTACTTCGCTGTTAATTGATGCAGCTAAACAGTCTGTCCCTCAGACCTCGACAAATCCAAAATGTCCTGACAAGCCTTGGTACAATGGTGATTGTAAACAGGCTGTCAGAGACAGAAAACAAACCCTTAGAAAGTTTAACCTCAGACCTACCAAAGAAAATCATGACTTATTCCGTATTTCCAGGGCAAAGGCTCGTCGTACCATTAGAGAAAGTAAGCGCAAGGCTTGGAGACAATATGTCTCTAAATTAAATAGTAGAACTACTACTAAAAAAACCTGGGACATGATCAGAAAGATCAATGGCAAAGGCCAACCCCCTCTCAGTCACCTTGAAGTCAACAATACTTCGTTGGAAACACCCCAGGATATAGCTGATGCTCTTGCCGACACCTTTTGCAAAAAGTCCTCCTCTGCAAACTATTCTGAAAAGTTTCAGAGGAATAAAGCCACAGAAGAAAAGAAAAAACTTAATTTCAATTCTTCTAAATCAGAGCATTATAATAAACTATTCACCTTTAAAGAATTAAAATCTGCTCTGAATAAAGCTCACAATTCTTCTCCCGGCCAAGATAAAGTTCATTACCAGTTTTTAAAACACTTACCTTTTACTTCTCTCTCTGTTTTACTTGATATTTTTAATGATATCTGGCAGTCCGGTGATTTTCCTTCGTCCTGGCGAGAGGCACTAGTCATTCCTATCCCAAAACCTGGCAAGGATGCTAGTGACCCAGCCAACTATCGTCCAATAGCTCTTACTAGTTGTCTCTGCAAGACCCTAGAACGTATGGTCAATGACAGGCTTGTCTGGTTTTTAGAGAAAAACAACCTTATCGTTGATGTACAGAGTGGATTTCGTCGCCAGCGTGGTACCATCGATCATCTTGTCCGCTTTGAAACCTTTGTCAGAGAAGCCTTTATTAATAGACAACATGTAGTATCTGTCTTTTTCGACCTTGAAAGCGCTTATGATACGACTTGGAAATACGGAATTCTTGAAGACTTACATGACTTTGGTCTTCGAGGCCGTCTTCCTCTTTTTATCTCAGCCTTCTTAAATGAACGTCTTTTCCGTGTCCGAGTTGGTAATACTGTCTCGGGAGCCCGTGAACAGGAGATGGGTGTGCCCCAAGGATGTATTCTCTCTGTTACACTTTTTAGTGTAAAAATAAACAGTATAGTTAAAGCTATCTGTCCTGGTGTAGACTGTTCTCTTTATGTTGATGACTTTGTTATATGCTTCAGATCTCGAAATATGAATATTATTGAGAGACAACTTCAACAGTGTCTCAACAAACTCCAAATGTGGTCTGATGAAAATGGCTTCAAATTTTCAAAGTCCAAAACAAAATGCATGCACCTTTGTAATCTACGTGGTGTTCATCCAGACCCTGAACTATATTTGGACAAAACCAAAATTGAAGTCGTTTCTGAATTTAAATTTCTCAGAGTCATCTTTGACAGAAAGCTTTCCTTCCTTCCTCACATCACTGCACTTAAAAAGAAATGCAAGAAGGCTCTTAATCTTCTAAAGGTTGTGGCCCATTCTGAATGGGGAGCAGACCGTAAAGTCCTCTTGCGGCTTTATCGGTCTTTAGTTCGCTCCAAATTAGACTATGGATCTATCGTATACGGATCAGCCCGTATATCTTGTCTTAAAATTCTCGATCCTATACACCACGAAGGCCTGCGTCTTGTACTTGGGAGCTTTCAGAACTTCTCCCGTCAATAGTCTCTATGTTGAGGCTAATGAACCTTCTCTTTCTTACAGGAGGGAAAAACTCTCACTTCAATATCTTTTAAAACTGAAGTCAAATCGTTTTAACCCAACTCACAAAGTTGTTTTTAAACCTCAATATAAACGTCTTTTTGAAAGGAAACCAAATGTTATTCCCCCATTTGGTATCTGCATGGAGCCCATTGTAGATAACCTTGGCATAGACATTGAGTCTATTGCCGACTATAAAATCTCTGAAATCCCTCCATGGACACTAAACAGTGCAGAATTCAGATTTGACCTTGCATCCGACAAAAAGTCAGTCACGGATAGAACTGTGTTTCATGCTAGATACAACGAGATAAAGGAGCATTATTTTTCCTTCAAACCAATCTATACAGATGGATCTAAAGAGGGAAATTCTGTAGCAGCTGCCGCTATTTATGGAGAAAGGAGCTTAAAGTGCCGCCTTCCAAACAATTCCTCTATCTTCTCTGCAGAAATTAAAGCTATTGATCTTGCCCTTAATCTAGCTGAACATTCTAATTCCAACCGTTTCATTATCTTTTCGGACTCTTTGTCAACATTACAGGCCCTTTCAAATCAACGACTTGAGAATCCCTTGATCTGTACTTTACTTGAAAGGATCTCACAAATTTCTTCTATGAATAGATTGGTGTTCTGCTGGCTTCCAAGTCATGTAGGCATCAAAGGCAATGAAAATGCCGATAGGTCTGCCAAATCTGCACTTAACCTTCCCATTTCAGATTTTAAAGTTCCACACACTGATTTTAAATCCTCTGTTTTAACACATATCCAGTCTTCTTGGCAATCCCAGTGGGATGCTGATGTTTTCAATAAACTGCATTCAGTAAAACCTTCCCTTGGTGAATGGTACCCCGTTTACAGGTCTGTTCGTTGAGAAGAAGTGATAATTGCACGACTTCGAATTGGCCATTCACGCATCACACATTCCTGGCTCTTGACCAGAGATGATGCTCCTGAATGTATTCCATGCAATGCACCCTTCTCTATAAAACACATTCTACTAGATTGCATTGACTTTCAGCGAGTTCGTAGAAAATATTTCAGCGTCGATAGCTTAAAAAATCTTTTTGATTCTGTCAGCGTTGAATCTATTATCGCTTTCATAAAGGAGATTAGCATTTACAATAAACTGTGATATTTGCTTTTTGAGTTTCTTACCCGTGTTTTTACATTCTTTACACACTTTTCTCAATGTTAAGCTCTCATTTCCTTTAAGCTACAATTCACAGTCTTAACCTTTTCATTTAAAACTTTGAGTAGGCAGAGTTTATCCTGCCATTCAATATCATATTTTATGCACATTAAAAAATGACACTCTTCTACTATCAATCCAACTTTTTGTTCAAATCCTTTTATCACATTCCTAACTGTGATTTAAAACTTTTTGAGTAGATAGGGATTGCCCTGTCACTCAATTATTTCCAGTATACATATGAAGGTCACACATAACACTTCTTAATCCAACTCTTTTATCATTATTAATATATTCAAACTTTTTTCAGTTTAAACAATTTCACTTTTATTATCCTTTAACACAGATATGCGCGCTAAATGACCAAAGCTGTCGATGCGCCATAAAACAACATTCATTCATTCAATTTGTACATGTATAAAATTTTATCGTTTGGTATAGAGTTAAAATGCTATATAAGAGAAAACAAAACATTCACAATTAAAAGGAAAACAGACCTAAGCATACCAAGCGTTTATTTGCCAGAATGTTAAGACCCTGAAGATGAAAACCCTGAAAACATTGTTAGAAAAGGAGAAATTGCTGGTAATTAACCCTTTCCCAAACAAGCCCTGGTTTTCACGTGTCTGCAGTACAAGTCTTTTGAAAACACTGTGGGAAAAGGAGCAATTGCTCGTAACGAGCAAATTCTCCTTTTCCCACAGTGTTTTCTACCCTTTTTGAGACCTTTCTGCCATTTTCATCAAATTTAAAATTGTCGTTTGCAAACTCTTTCAATTTGGACCAGTCCAAAATTTGTCGTTTGGGAAAGGGTTAATCTTGATCCTTTTTCTTGCCTGAAAACGTCTATTGGATTTATTGTTGAGCATTCAAAGGGTTAAAAGTCAACAAGTACTCAAAGGATATCTTTCTGGATGGAATGTTTTCTAATTGCATGTAAAACAGTGAGGGAAAATGAGTTTGTAACCAGTTTGTGAACATTTTCCAAAGCTTTCAAAGTGCAATATGTAAAACAATTTTGGGCTATTTTTTTCTTCTTTTTTAATTTTTCCATCTTTTTTCTGTATTACAGGCTAACAGAGCCTTTGAACAAACAAGAAGTTATAGATTTAACAGTGGACAGAGGACAAGACTCTGAATATTGTGAATCATTTGACAAACAGTCAAAAAACAACTTCCAACCTTTGACATCACCAGATAGAGAATTTCATACTGTTGCCCAGGGACAAAATGAATTTAAACAGCCATCAGGCATTAAAATAAAGTTGTATAGACAAAAACCATGGAGAAGGGAACAAGAAAGGTACATATCTGGTAACCAGTCATCCTGGAATGAATTTGCTGATATGCAGTTGAATGAAAGAGGTCAGAAACAAAATTTACATGAAGGTGGCTGGAGATCAGTGCATGAATTTGGACAACATTTTTGTAAGAATGGTGATGAAGTTCAAAGTATTGATAGGGACACAAATGGCCGACAAAATTTTTATGATGACAACTTTGGTGTCAATTGGAATGATAATAAATTCTATTCTGAACACTTTGAAGTACAGGACAGTATAGATAGATGGATGGACCCAAATTGTGTTGACACAAATAGAGGAAAACGAAGAGGAAGTTTGGATGATAGAACCAGTTATTGTAACAGACCCTTCAACAAAGCAAGTGAAAGGAGAGGAAGAGATTTTCATCGAGGAAGAAACCACATGCGAACACAATCATATGACCCTCAAAGAAATCGATCAGCTGGTGATAGATACTCACCTGAGAGTAATTCTTCCTCAGATTCTAATGGTCTTAAGAGAAGACTTGAAGACGGTAATGTTGGAACGCCAGAGAAATCAAGACGAAAAAACCCAAGTAGGAAAAAAAACCCTGATTTTGTTTACTATGGTTTTGCTGATAACAATAAAAATTTTCAGATAGGAAGGTCACATTCACGTCGTGGTAGAAGTCGAAGCTCCAGTAGAGACAAAACATCCAGCTCAAGTAGAGACAGTGTGTCACAGACTGAAATCTATAGGCCCAGAAGCATTTCTCAGAACACTTCAGTTAGAAGAGTGACTTGGTCTGATCAGCAAAGAGTGTCCTCTACCACAGATATTGATCTGGAAATTCATGCAACTAATAGGCCCATGGTTGCCCAAACTGAAAAACATCATACAAACCTTGTTGCTGCTGTACCTGATTCCTCGACAGATCAGAAAAAGAAAAAGAAGAAAGGTAGAGATGGTTTTAAGAAAAGTCCATCAAAATTACCTAACACTGTAGGAAAAAGTGGGACAGCCCTGATATCTGATGGACCATCGGAAATTAGGTTTGCTGAAAAAGACAGTGGTGGCACTGTGTTAGAAAAAGCAGAGAAACTGTGTAAAAAGCTGAGAAATGAAAGAGAAAAAGTCAAGCAGCAGAAACTCATGAAGGAAAAACAAAAAAAGATAGAAAAAAATGAAGAGCTGAATGTTCAAATTGCTGAGTTGTCAAAAGAAAACAGGAAAAGAATAACAGGCCATTTGGAAACTACAGATGTGACTGTAAACAATGGTGACAAACTTCTTGATGTAAATGTTTCTGTAAATGAGTTCATGAAACATAGAGCAGGTGAACTTCCAAATATCTCAGTTCCCATGCAGATAAATGATGAACCCTCCAATACACCTAAAGAGAAGCTGAAAAGTCCTGCTGCCAAAACTGTCAGCTCCCCGCTTGTATCTGGTGACCCAAACATAGCAGAAAGAATTGCTCAGACAAGACCAGACATTGATGCTATCCGAGCTAAAATTGAGGGAAGTGTTCAAGCCAACGCCTCAAAACTAGAACTACCATCTACCTCACATAGTGCCTCTCCCTTGAGTGGTAAAAAGAAGCCAGACAATCAGTCCTTGCTGAAGATGGTCAATGCTCCAAGAACTACTAGGGAGAGACTGCATGTAGCACAGCTGCTCAGAAATCATGCCAAATCTCAGTCCAAGTTTTCATTGCCACGTTTCAACTTAAAAATGTCAGACTTGGTAGAAAACAAGACAGAGTTAGAGGATCTGTCAGAATTTAGTATTGAGACATTAGAACCAAGTGTTCAACTAGAAATAGCCAATTTGATAGAGGCTGACATCAAACCTGATGTAACTGAACTTCAGGTATTGTTAGAGGCCGCAAGCTCTCAAAACAATATTGTTGATTCCAATATTCTAAGTGATCTTGGAATTATACAAACACCCGATAAATTATCAGCACCTAGTCAAGAGGATTTTATCGAAATCACAAGTCCGGTTACATCTAGACCTAATAGAGCAATATCTACAGATTTCCATAGTAGAAATGCAGCAACTGAAGGAAATACCTCAAGAGTATCAGAAGTGCAGCGAAGCAAGTCTCCCCACAACTGTATGAGACCCAATGAAGTAGTTGAAGATATAGCTGCTAGAGATGACAGACCAAGTTTGTCTGTAGAAGAGCTTGTTACTGAGGTAAATAAAGCAAAGGAACATCTGCTTGGTGTAAGAGAGAGGGAAAGAAAAGACAATGTTACTGAGCCATCTCAAAGCATAATAAGTAATGTCGAGAAAGAAAAGGTTATTGACTCATCAAAAAGACTTACAAATAATGTTGCAGAAGTACAGTTAAGTAGATTTGCATCTTCTTTACCAGTTTTAACAACAAGTGCACAGAGCACAGCTAAAATGTCTTCATCATTACATAATTATCACAATAGCTATGCCTTTGGACAAATCAAGGCTGAAAAAGAAGACAGAAACTATGATAAACATAGTAGTTCTGGACAAGAACAGCCAAAGTGTCATCCAGACTCAGGACTTGCTCTGACTACAAGCAAAACTCTATCTGTTTCCAGCACACACAACATTGTTCACACAAGAAGCACAACTCTATCAGTTTCCACTGCACAGAGAAGCCTTCACACAAGGAGCACAACTCTACCAGTTTCCAGTGCACAGAAAAGTGTTCACATGACAAGCACAACTCTACCTGTTTCCAGTGTTCACACAACAAGCACAACTCTACCAGTTTCAAATGCACACAGCAGTGTTCTCACAGTGAACACAACTCTACCATTTTCCAGTGTGCACAGAAGTGTTCATACAAGAGGCCTATTTTCTCATACAGATGAACTACCAGTTAGAGATACAGAAATTATAGCTCCTGATTCAGCCATCAACTTTCCTCAGGTATGAATTCTGAAATGTTGCAAACCATCCATGATTAGGAAGAATGATCTTTGCTTCCTTTTTAGCTTGGCTAGAAGCAACAGTATCTGTCTAAGGCCCATTAATATCAGTCCAAATGTGGTTTTTTTTTTGAAAATATCTTGGACAAATTGAAAAATGGGGTCACCCTCTTGTGACAAATCGGTCACTAGGTCAAGTCCTAGAGATGCCCTGTGTGTCCTCTAGAGGCCAATGCTTGTTAACTCTTTACCAAACAACAAAATTCTAGACTAGTCCGAATTCAAAGCATTTGCAGACAACAAAATAAACATGACTCAAAAACTGAAATTAGTTTTAGAGAAGAGTAGAAAACAGTGTGTGAAAAGGAGAAAATGCTGGTTACCAGCATTTTCTCCTTTTCTTACAATGTTTTTTAAAAGGCTTTTTCTACAGGGTCGTTAAAAGTCAGGATTGTGTGGTAAAGGGTTAAACCTTACCAGAATGTTTTTATTGATAATATCTGAGATTAGTTCCTGTTTAGAAGTCTTATTTGTTTGCATGATGATCATAAGATTAAGTCAGAACTGTAGGTCTTTTAATGTCTTGTTTTTTACTTATTATACTGTCAAAAATATGAAGGATAACACATTATTCTTTCAACTTTACAAAGGTTCAGGTGTGCAAGTAAGGCCAATCATGGCTTCTTTGTTTTAGTTTTGCTGCCAGACAAAAAATGTAATACAAAAGTTAAGTCAGGTCAAGTAAAATGTTGCTGTTTCTCAAGATGTGAACAAAACACTGTCAAGCACAGGTACAGGTATATAGGTATAGTCAGCGTTCCAGATAGAGGGAGTGATTTTGATTTCAAAATTGAAAATATTACTTATTCTCCACTAAACCCCATGTTATGGGTACTCATTAGAATCGTCTCACGGAGACGATTCTAATGAGTACCCACAACATAGGGTTTGGAAGAGAAATAATGGATTTAGAATACTACCACTCCCTCTTATCTGGAGTTCTGGTATGGGTATCAATTACATGGCATGGACAACTAGAATTTGCATAAAGTTATATATCAAAACAACTCTACATGAACTTTTTCATTATTCTCTCAAAGGTGTAGGGGCTCAGATGAAGGATCCCGGGCCTTCATGACCCTTTCGTGTTTATTTGTTGCTTTTTTTGTGGAGTTTTCACATGAACTCTGTATCGTTGGACACATTTTTCGACTTGTCATTAGTGGAAGCATGTGTAGATGACAAATGTGGCTCAAACAAAAGAACTTGTTTTCTGAAAGAAAAATAAACATTGTGTGAAAAGGAGAAAATATTGGTTACAAGCATTTTTCCCTTTTCCTACAATGCTTGCAAATGCTTCCTAGCTGGACCCTGGTAGTGCACAGGACTTGAGAACAGTGTGTCGCTGATTTGAGTCCCCGGCTTGGCCAATTTCTCTCTGAGGATTGATAGTAGTCATTGCAGGATTGATTTTTCTCTCACTGCTGATCATTGTTTTTATGATGATTATGTGGGAAGGCAGCCAGTAGCTTTAGAAGAATATTGTATGAAGCACAGGTAACAGGAACTCCAGGAAGGCATCCCAATGTCATTACAGCATTGTGCGGTAAAGGGTTAATCATGAGGTATGCTGGTCTTTGGACATATAGAAAATTGTACAGTTGCGAAAGGTTTCGGCCATGGTCAGGCTGCGCAGACTGACCTGGGTCGATACTTTTCGCAGATGCATTAAACCCCATTTTCACAGAACATGACTCAATGTCTTTTCACCTGTTGTTCATACAGAACAAGACAGATTCTGCAGTAGAGAGAGTGAATGCCATACTAAATGCTGTACCTAACATGGACAATGTACTGACCGATAGACAGATGTCTGCACATCGTACCTCACCAGTATCTAGGGGAGATCAGCCATCAACTGAGCTTGACAAAGGTTTTTTTTTTTTGTTGTTGTAAAATTTTATAGAATACACCTAAGCATGAATCATTTTACCTTGATATTTTTTCAGATGTAAATTTGGCATTTCAGCCTTGAACCAAAGTCCTATACTATGGTTTCATATAATTTCGTCGGTATGAAATCTCGTTGATTTTTCAGTTTCGGCATTTTTGTTGGACAGCCAGTTTGTTGATTTTCCAGTTCCAAAAGTTTGGTTTTTTTTCTAGTGAAAAGTAAACCAGATTTGATCTTATTACCGAAGTACTTTTACAATCCTTAAGAAGAACGCTTTTGATAACATGGTTGGGAAAGGAGAAAGTGATGGAAGTTCCCACCTTTCAAAGACATATTTTCTCATTATACCCCCCAAAACTCTGCTTGGGGGGTATATAGAAGTCAGCTTGTCGGTCAGTCGGTCTGTCCGTCCATCGGTCTGTAGCTTTTTGTCCGCTCTATTTCTCATAAACTACTGGACGAATTTTATTCAAACTTCACAGGTAAACTCAGTATCAAGCAGAGATGTGCATATGAAATGTTGGTTATGGTTCATTGATTTTTCACTGAGTTATGGCCCTTTCATGAAATTTCTTGTCCGCTCTTTTTCTCATCAACTATTGGACAGATTTGGTTCAAACTACACAAATAGACTCAGTATCAAGCAGAGATGTGCATATCCTATTTTGGTTATGGTTTATTTAGGTTTCATGGAGTTATGACCCTTTGATGATTCTGGACAAATTTCTTTCAAACTTCATGGATAGACTTTGCACTTAGCAAAGATGTGCATATCATAAATTGTTCTTAGTTAATTAAATAAAATTTCCAAGAGCGATTCGGTTCGGAGGTTGCTTTCGTTAGTTTCCGTACTGTATAAGTAAGATGTAGAGTCTGGTCAAAAACATTGCATGAAAAGACATTTGTTGTCTGCAAAACCTTTTCATTTAAACCAGTCTCAATTTGTCCAACTGGTAAAAAAAAATGTATCAAGTAAGTTTTATTCTCTCCAAGTCTTCAGTCTGTAACAAAGAGTAATTCTTTGGCAAGAAGCCATTGCAGGATATTCATCAACTTCAGTGATAGCTCTGGTATAATTGACTCTCCAGTCACTTATTTTGCATGCCTGTGACATTAATCTGTTTTGTGACAAGGAGCTGTTGGGGGGTATGATCATGTTTAGTGATAGCTCTAGTTTGAGATGAAATAGATGCGACACCTTAAGTGCTTTCTATTTTGATGTATAAAGTTTTATCATAAAGGAAAGTTTAAACAGACATAAGGAATATTTGAAACACCAGGTGTTAGCATGCTGGTCCATTTGAGTACCTTTGGCATATCTGCAATTGAGTGCATAGAACTCATTGCCTTTTGAATCAGATTTGCTGATGTTTAGTGGAAATGACTGATTAAATCTTTAACAAACGACAAAATGTTAGCCTAGGCCAAATTGAAAGCATTTGCAGACGACAAAATAGATGTGACTCAAAAATTGAAATTTGCTCTGGGAAGGGTAGAAATGATTGTGGGAAAAGGAGAAAATGCTAGTTACCAGCTTTTTTCCTTTTCCCAAAATGTTATCAAAAGCCTTCTTCCTAAAGATCGTTAAAACTAAGGGTTGTGTGGTAAAGGAATAAAATGAAATACAGGTTAATGCATGAAGATGTATGAAAACACAGTGATAACAAGAGAAATTGCTTATTCAGTGTAATTTTCTTTTTAACTTATTTCAAACTTATGTCAGTTATCAAATTGTACATACTTTTTAAACCAGTAACTTATTAAGTAGTTGTTTAGTAACACAGTGACAAAAAAAGTAATTGCTTATTCAGTGTAATTTTGTTTTTAACTAATTTCAAACTTAGGTCATTTATCAAACTGTACATACTGTTAACTAATTAATAAGTTATTAGTTTAAACCTTGGGATTGTTGGAAGCTGGGATTATTTGGTGAAGGGTCATTGTTTATTCTAAAAATAAAAAAAGTAGGGAAGGGGCAGACCCTCCCCCTGCTTTTAAAAAAAAGGGTGGAGGGTCAAAACCTAGAGGCATCTTGGATTGATTATAGTACATCTTTCAAACTTTAAACAAAAAATTATTTTTTCTCTGCCATATATTACCTGAAACCATTTCCCTTAAAAATGATGAGGTTTAATACAGTCTTATGTCTTGGTGAAAGATCTTCTGATCCATGGTGTCTGTAAAAACCACAGCTGCAGTAACCTTGCTTTCCAGCAGTTTATATTTGTTTATCATAGCATGATCAGAAGCTGCGTAATAAGTATTCTCGTAAATTTGGTATGTTTTCCTTTGAGTATATAAATGTTATCTTTTTTCCTCCCTCAATGTGTGCTTTGACATGCATTGTGCCGCAATATTGATGTGATCTAGATGATTTTAGCTTGTATCGATCTATCTCACCTGTCTAGAATAAACACTGAGGGTTAAATTTGTTGTCTCTCAGATAAACAGCTTGACAGTTCAGTCAACTCCAATACATCCAGTGTCCTTGACCAAGTCTACAGTATCTGTGTAGAAGAAGATAATATTCGAAGCGAGATCAATACCGTTGATGCCAAAATTAACAAATTAAAAAGTTTGATTTCGGAGGCACAGACACAGTTAGATACATTCACCGAGAGACGAAGAGAAGTAAGCCATGTTTGTTAATTTTTTTATCATTTATACCCACCTACAACAACAAAGGAAAGCGGGAGTACCCTGACATCAGTTTGTCTGCCTGCAGAACCATTTTCAAAAGTTGTCTCGTCTCCTACAGATTTCAACCACGTTGGCTGAAATTTTATAGAAGCCTTACTACAATAAAAACTTTTATATCTGCAGTTTTCATGATGATAAGTCTACCATTACAGGAGTTACAGCCCTTTGATTTTTTTTCCAAATCAAATGACAAGGCAAAGGGCCTACAACAGTTCTAGTTAAAGATTTTCCTAAACAATAACTCAGCAGATTTATGTTATGAGTTTGTTTCATACAGTTTTAGTAGGCTTTAGTAAAATGTGACCTGCAAGAAGTATTTGTCTAGCATTGCTCAGTGCTGAGGCATTGGATTTGCAATCAGGTAATTCTGAAATTGATTTGTGCTTGCAGCAAAGGTCATGTCAGTAGTATCCTTAGGCAAGGCACTGTGTAGCCCCAGCCAGTTCTGGTGAAAACTAGGCATCACTTGAATAAGTGAGCTCTTTCAGGGACATGACTAACTCACAGATGAAAATGGCATTAAAAACTCTGTAGACATATAAACAAACTTATCTAGAGTTAGTCATGGGGTCCTCAAACAATTTGATGTGTCAAGCCACTAATTGCTCTTGAGTTTAACCGGAGTTTTAGCATTCCTGAAGAATAAAACTTTTAAAAGCATTGTAGGAAAAGGAGAAAATGCTGGTAACCAGCATTTTATCCTTTTCCCACAATGTTTTCTAGTCTTTGATGGACAAATTTCCTGTTTTGATTAACATTTGATATGTCATCTACAAATGCTTTCAGTTTGGACCAGGCAAAATTTTTGTTGTTTGGTAAAGAGTTAAGAACCATGAGAAAGAGAGTTTTTATTGTTGGAAAAGGAGATGGTAACTAGCATTTCCTCTTTTACCCACAATTTTTCTTTTCCTGTCGAAGACAAATCTTATCAACCGAGACACATTTCATTTGTAGTTTGCATATGCTGTTAACTCTTTACCAAAGGACAAAACTTTGGACTGGACCAAATTGAAAGCATTTGCAGACAACAATTTGAATGTTGTTTAAATGATGATTTCTGTCTTTGATAGGGTAGAAAACATTGTGGGAAAAGAAGAAAATGCTGGTTAGTAGCATTTTCTCTATTTCCTGCAATGTTTTCCAAAGGCTTCATCCTCAGGGTCATTAAAACTCGGGATTGTGTGGTAAAGGGTTAATATGGAGAAGTAAAAATTTGTGTCTTCTTGTGAAAGAAGGCGTGGCATCAAGCAAAAAACAAACAAACAAACAAGCCTAAATTGTTTTCCCTTTCAGTTGACAAACAAAGAGAGCCAGTATAGAAGCTCAAGAATGAAATTACTGCAGGGTAAGTTCAGGGCCTGTATTCACCAACCGTTCTTAAGAATATTTTTTGTCCCATCTTTAAGAATTTTCTAAATTTGAAAGCGCAATTTCTGATTGGCTAAGCCATTTGGGTTAGCCAATCAGACCTTACGATCTTTCTAAACATAGAATAAGACAAAGAATGTTCTTAAGAATTGTTGGTGAATATGGCCCTAGGACACTTTTCTTTGACAAACTGACAAAGGGGGCTTAATGCTTCTACGAAAAGTATAGACCAAGTCAGCCTGCGCAGTCTGCAAAGTCTGACTTGGGCCAAAACATTTTGCTCTTGGTCAATTTTCTGTATGTCCAAGGACTGGTCTATCTCATAATTAGGTCGGTTTCTTGTTTTATTAAAACCTGTTTAACCTTTTTGCCAAACAATGCGATGTTCGAACAACCCTGAGGAAAATTTTGTTACAAAACAATGTGGGCAAAGTAAAAATTGCAGGTGAGCAGCATTTTCTTCAAATCTACCCTTTCATAGACAAATCCCATAACTTTTAATGTGTTGTCTACAAATGCTTTAGTATTGGACAAGTCAAATATTTTGTTGTCTGGTAATAGGTTTAACCCTTTATCAGACAACAAAACTTTAGCCTTGTCCAGACTGAAAGCATTTTGCAGACGACAATTTCAGTGGTACAATTTTTCTTTGATAGGGTAGAAAACATTGTGGGAAAACTAGAAAAAGCTGGTTACCAGCATTTTCTCCTTTCCAACAAAAGGCTTCTCTCCCAGGATCATCAAAAAAAAGCATTGTGCAGTAAAGGTTTAATACATATAAAGCTATTTTGCTGTTTTTTTTTCTTTACAGAAAATCGAAGTTTGCAAGGTTCATCTGGATCACAGAGTGGAGCATTACCTGGTACCACTCCTGCGCTGTCAGCATCTCAGATCCAAGACCTCAATAATCCAGTTTTAGTCAGGTTTTTGATGTCCCAGAGACAATCGGACCTATCATCCCTTGGTGGATTTTCAAATGTAGAGTCTGGATCCCAGCCTGATGATGGGCAACACAGTCAAAGGCGGGGATCTATCACTTCTGCAGTATCAGAACAAACAGAGCACAGGGAACCAGGTATAGGTACAGATGATGTAGAGAAAAGGAACCAGAACATATTTTTCACTCAGTCTATTGATATTCTTAGTGGTAGCACTGATACACTCAATTCATTGCAGTCACAGAATACGTCTGGGAACCAGAAAAGAGATTCTGGAACACCCATACCAACTCACGAATATAGAAAGAATGAAACACAGCCAACACAACAAGAAAAAGCCTCAAAAACTTCTCTCAGCCTGTTAAAACCTCAAATGGAAAAGTTTGTAACACTTGAAGCATTGATGAATGGTGATAAAGAAATTGGACAGCTGATTCACAAAAGCCTGGAATCTATACAGAAGGGAGAAGTGAAAGAAGCAGAGAAGGTTGTTATAAAAACCCCAGAGAATGTTGACTCTACAGGTGCTTTAAACAGTATTACAAATAGGAGAGAGAGTGCACTGAGTGTAGGGTCAGACGACATGTGTATTAGTGGTAGTGATACTGAGAAACTCTCGGGAAAAGTATCTATGAAATACATGGGAGCACTTCCAGGAGGTACCAATTACGACAGTATTATGAAACAGATTTCCTCTGGATCTAAAAACAAACCAGTAGTGTTTACTGTGGTGAGTTCGCCAGAACCCATGATCACAGGAAAGTCCAATAAAAGTGTGACTGAGAATCCTCATGCCATTAGCACAACAGCTGTGAACAGACCTGAGGTACTTCCAATAGTGGCTGACTTTGGGATGATGTATAGCAAAAGTCCAGGGTCAGACACCTCATCCACTGGGTCTGTAGACATTCATGAACTGGAGTCTCAAAGTGCCAGAAGTAATTTTTCACTTGGAGAACAAATAAAGAGGATCTGTGATGGACAGACAAATAATGAAAACAAACAGACAGATTTGTTGACACCTAGATCAGAATCTTCAGGGGAGAAAACTCTGGAAGATGAATCCAGCAAAGTAACTAATGTGACAAATGTACCAATAAAAGAGTGTAGTGTTGTATTAGACAGAATAGATGCCAAAATGATTTCCAAAAAACTTGCAGCTGAGGCCACTATGGCTGTTTCAGAATCAAGTTCACCTTTACGTAAAAGATTGAGGTCTAAAAAGGAAAGAGACCAGAAATCAAGACGGAAGCAGAAGGAAACATTTATCTTACAGTCAGACACTAATTCTGAGGAAGACAAAGGGTCTCAAAATTCTGGAATGTTGAAAAGTTCTAAATCCTCGTCTAAGTCTGAAGAGGAATTGGTCCTCACTGGGTCAGAAGATGCAAGAATGTCTAAAGAGAATTATAATCAAGCACAGCTTATGAAGCGGTCCCTTCTAGATGAAGTTCAGCTAGAGACTGAAACCCTGTCAGAATCTGGAGAGGAAAAGTTAAAGAGAAAAGATGATTCAAAAAGGTAGAGTTGGTCAGTTAGGACCTTTTATAGCATCAAATGGGAAATGGGTCCTTTAACTTCCCACTTAAAGTGCATTTCACAGTTGGTATGACTGCCATATCAGGCAGTGTACATTAAGATCAGGTCACATTCAACATGCAGTCTGATCTATAATCTACTTTGCCTGTTTTGCCAAAACTTTTTTAACACAAGCAACCTTGAATTTAGAATTATTATTCCCGGCCGACAGTGTTTAATGCTGTGTCATGGAAAAGCGGGACTTGATGTATATTTCCACTATTGACCAATATCTCTTTAACTACTCAACAAAATTTTATGAAACTTCTTATTTATATTGTTTATCAAAAGCCACAGACAAGCATTATTTGTTTTTACTTAATGAAATGCCATGTCATGGAAAAAGGAGGCTTAATGTATAATTTCATTATGGACCAATAATAAAAAGACCATTTGTACATGCAAAACACAATAACTCACTAAAAATGTCCATCAGATTTATTCGGCAGTCTAAAAAAAAAAAGGAGGAGAGTTTGTCTAACCCTTTACCACATAATCCCGAGTCTTAACAACCATGAGAAAGAAGGCTTTAGAAAACATCGTGGGAAAAGGAGAAAATGCTGGAAATCAGCATTTTCTCCTTTTTCCACAATGTTTTGTGCCTATTCAAGGACAAATACTATCATTTGAAAGAATATTTGAATTGTTGTCTGTTAATTCTTTCAGTATGGACCAGTCTAAAATTTTGCTATGTGGTGAAAGGATTATTAAGCAGCTGCTGCTTTTCATACAATTTTTTTGTAGCATAAGAAATCATTACCCTTTACCACCACCCCCCCTAGTTTTAACAACCCTTACAAAGAAAGCTTTTGAAAGCATTATAGGAAAAGAAGAAAATGCTGGTAGCCAGCATTTGCCCCTTTTCACACAATGTTTTCTACCCTTCCAGAAGCAAACCACATGATTTGAATACAATTGAACTTTTCGTCTGCAAATGCTTTCAATTTGGACAAGTCTAAAATTTTGCTGTGTGGTAAAGAGGAAATTTCATTGTGGTCTTTTCCGTCAAATGTTTGTACTGTCACAATTAATACATGTATTTTATTTTCCTCCTGTGATTTTGTTTTTGCAAAGCAGATTGAACTTGGAGCCAAAGAGACTGGAGTCGTTCAGAGATAATATGAAAACCAAACTTTCCTCGGACCAAAATGTCACACGTACAGAATACAAAGGTCCCTCTCTATCAGTTACAGCCATTCAGTTGTTTAAAGGAGAAGTTTACGTGTGCTATAATGGAAGTGAGCTGAGACGATTTGAACTAAAGGTATTTACTTTTGTAACAACTGTTTTAAGTCATTAAGCTTTAATATTTTGATATATATTATTTGATATATAATATTTTGATTATGATTGTTATAATTGCATGGTTAACGCAGTTTTCAACATTTTTTCGGATATATCGCGGTGGCCAGTGCTTCTATCCATGCTTTCCTGGAGTTTCTTTTACCAGTACTCTGCACAATATCCTTTCCAAACCACTGGCTGCTTTCCAACATAATCATCATCGCAACAATGGTCAGCGGTGCAAGAGGAATGAATCTTGTCGCAATGACTATCATCAATCCTTGGAAAGAAATTGGCCAAGCCAGGGATCAAACCAGCGACCAGTTCTCAAGTCTTGTAAGCTACCAACTGAGCTAACAGGGCTCGGCCCAAAATAGTAGGAAAGATAATTCACAGAAATTGAGTTGTCCTCTATCCTCCTGTCTTGAATTTTGTCATTTGTAATCAAGATTTCAATTACGCAAGGAAAATGAGATTAGCCATGCTCCGTGAAAAGGGGCATAAAGAATTGCAAAAAGTATCAACTCAGATCAGCCTGAGCAGGCTGACCTGAGTTGGAACTTATTGCTATTATTGAATTTTCTGAGTGTCAAAGGACCATTCTGCCTCATGATTAAGTCAGTTGTTAAAAAAATCGCTATTGTGGATCCATAATTATATGATGATTTGCTTAGTATTATGGGTTGCAGAGATGCATTAAGCCCCCTTTTGCCAGAGCATTAATCAAATATTGTCAGTAACTGCCAGTAGAGCTATTCAGGCCCTCATGGGCCTTATGTTTATTTTTTTGCCACAATATTGGCTTGATTATTGCCTACAATTTCAATTGAAAACTCTATCGTTTGAGCCACCTGAATTTGTCATCTGAAAATGCTTTCAATATGAACTAATCTAAAATGTCACAAAAAGGTAAAGAGTTAACACTTTACCACACAATCCCTAGTTTTAACAACCCTGAGAAAACAAGCTTGTGGAAACATTGCTGGAAAAGGAGAAAACGCTGGTAGCCAGCATTTTCCCCTTTTCCCACAATGTTTACTACAATTTCAAAGACCAAGGGCATCATTTCAGCTACATATATATTGTCACCTGCAAATGCTTTCAATTTGGACAAGTGTAAACTTTAGTTTTTTGGTAAAGATTTGATTACATGAACTTTTTCAATGAAATGTAGACTGTAATTACTCATCATTAAGTTGATTTGTTTGGTCTGCTACTTGCAGACAGGTAAGATCCTACGAGAACTTGACTGTTCACCATACCTGGTAAACTGTCTACATGTGACAAGTATGGATGAGAAGGAGGACCTACTGTTTACTGCTGGAGCATGTAAGAAAGTCATGGTGTTTGATCCAATAGTAAGTGAAATGTTTTTTTGTTTGTTTGTTCATTTATTTGGTGTTTTATGTCACTTTCAATAGTACTTCAGTTTTGTGTGTTTAGTTGCATCAATCCATGCTTTCCTTATTTCCAGTATACACACTTGCCTCGTGACTGTTTTGACTGTTTACAGCATATATATGTTATCATGACTTTCAAAATCCTTGGTTAAAGCTTTACCTCACAGTCCCAACTTTTAACAGACCTGAGGAATAAAAGCCATTTAAAATACAGTGGAGAAAAGGAGAAAATGCTGGTAACCAGCATTTCTTCCTTTTCCTACAGTGCTTTCTGCCCTTTCAAAGACATTCAAATTGTCCTCTGCAAATACATTCAATTTGGACAAGTCTAAACTTTTATCAGTTGGTAAAGAGTTAAATCTTTTACGGAGGAAGGATTCAAACATACAACCTCTTGTGCACTGGCCCTGCTGGTAATCACAGAGCTACCAGGGTTTAGCCAATTAGAAGTTGTGTTACTTTCACATTCAGAAAATTCTGGAGAATAAGACAAAGAACGTTCTTAAGAATGGTTGGTGAATACGGACCCAGGTCTTGGCAGTAGAACTTTTGTTAGGATAATCTTGTATATCTGCTCAACAGTCATGTCTTGTATAGTCCCTTCATATCAAGCCTGAAAGGTTTTACAGGTGTTCCTATTGATGTATTCTGAAGTGTCTTTTACCAGTGCTTTGAAATACATTCTACACAAGCCACTAGCTGCTTTCCCATATAAACATCACTGAAACAATGCTCACTGATGAAAGGGGAATTAATTTTTGTCAAAACAACTATCAACAATCCTGGGTTAAAACTTGCCTAGCTAGGATACAAACCAGTGATCCAGGGTTTCAAGCCCAGTACATTACTGAGATACAAAGGTTAGACCTGGATCTAAAACCTTGTAAAATACAGATTGGGCTCTCTGTCCTATTGCTGTGTTTGCCTTGATTTATATAGCTTGTTGCACAAAGACCTATGTGTAACTCTTTACCAAATGACAAAATCATCATACTAAAAGCAATGGCAGTTGACAAAATAAATGTGAAAAATCTGAAAGTATTGAAAACATTATGGAAAATTAGAAAATACTAATTACGTACATTTTTTTTCTTTTCCCACAATGTTTTGGAAAGCCTCCATCCTCAAGGTCATTTTAACTGTGATAACTTTGTTTCGAAACATCTTGCCTGAAATACAGCTAAAATTTCTCTTACAGAATTTCAACCTGATAACTTCGTTTTCTTTCTCGGAGAGAATAATGTGTCTTCATGAAAACTGGGGACGTTTATTTATTGGTTTGTCAGATGGATCTGTGACTGTGCGAAGTCTAAAGGTAAATTTTTTAGCCTCTCTTCTCATATGGCGTGCAACACACGAAAAGGGGCCTTTGGACATGTGCGTAAAAGTGTGTCGTCCCAGATCAGCCTGTGCAGTCTGTGACTAGTCTGAGATGACACTGCCCATTTTTGTGTGATTTTCTCTTTCACGAAAGTCTACTATATGAAAAAATCTTACGTAGTTGTAAAGTGCCATCTCAGATTAGCCTGTGCGGACTGCGTAGGCTAATCCGAGACGACACTTTACACAAATGTCCGAAGGTCTCATTTCGGGCCATATATAAGAGCCATTTTCTGTGAAAAGGGATCTTAATGCATCTCCCATGATGCATGATACCAAGCAAGTCATCACAGTAATATAGATCCATAAAAACTGTTCTGTATAACAATTTACTAAATCATGGGGTACACTGGTCCTTGGACATGCAGGAAATTTACCAAAAGCATAAGTTTTGGTCCAGGTCAGCTTGCATGGACTGCGCAGGCTGACCAGGGGTGATGCTTTTTGCAACTGCATTAAGCCCCCTTATCACAGAGCATGGCTCACATATCAGGTAACATTTTTTCCATCGGAAATTACATTAACCCTTTGTCAAATGATGGGGTGATTTAGCAACCATGATGAATAAGGCCTGTGAAAGCTTGTACTGATACATACTCATTCACCATTTACGAAACAATCATGTGTTTAAATTAGCCTGAGAAGACATTGACAAATAGGTCAAAAAAGCAGAACTTGCAGGTTTTATTAGCATTTTATCCAGGTTTATTAGCATTTTATCCACTTACTGCAAATTTCACAAATTTCTTGCTTTCTTTTCATAGTAAAATATTATCATGTACACATATTTCATTTTTCGTCTGCAAATGTTTTTAATCCTTTTCCAAACAATCCAGAGTTTAAGCAACCCAAAAAAAAAGAAGGCTTTTGAAAACACATGGGCTAAAGGAGAAAATGCTGGTAACCAGTGTGTTCTCCTTTTTCCACAATGATTTCTACCCTTTCAAAGAATTTTCCCAAATAATCGCATCATTTGAGCCGCACAGAATTGGTCGTCTGTAGATGCTTTCAAATTGGTTGTCAGAACTTTTGCTGTTTGGTGTAAAAAAAAAGTGAATAAGAGCGAGTCAAAATATTGTCAGCTGGTGAGTGGTTAACTCTTTACCACACATTCACACAAGTTTTAATGACCCGGAAAAAGAAGGCTTTTGAAAACACTGTGGGAAAAGGAGAAAATGCTGGTAACCAGCATTTTTCTGCTTTTCCCACAATGTTTTATACCCTGGTTAAGACAGAATTCATCCTTTGAGCTACATTTAATGTTGTTGGTTGAATATGCTTTCAGTTTGGTTACGTCCAAAATTTTGTTGTTTGTTTATTATTAAAAATACCACTGGTCATAACCTAGAATTGTCTTTTAATCTCTGCTTATTGCAATAAACAGAACTTAATATACAAGCTTGTTAATGTCAATCAACCTTGGAAATTGACAGAACGTGAGTGTCCGAATTATAAACCATTCGATTATAGCATATGTTGACAAAGAATTAACGGCACATATTTTGGAGAAAGACATTACCTTTGCCTAATCAGATATTTCCTTTTAACTCTTTACCAAACAACAAAATTTTGGACTGATCCAAATTCATAGCATTTGCAGATGACAAATGTTGTTATGATGATAATATCTGTTTTTGATATGGTAGAAAACATTGTGGAAAAAGGAAAAAATGCTGGTTACCAGCATTTTCTCCTTTTCCAACAATGTTTTCAAAGGCTTTCTATTTCAGGGTCATTAAAACTTGGGACAGTGTGGTAAAGGGTTGAATTTAGTGTATATATATTCAAATATTTACAAAACCTCACCATAAAAAATGAAATAAAAAATGCTGCTTAAAAGAGATTGAAAAGGAATCGGTGTTGAATTGTGATAGTTAACTGTCTAATCCTTTATTGCACAATGCCGACATTTAATGACCCTGAGAAAGAAAGCTTTAGAAACATTGCGGGAAAAGAAGAAAATGCTGATAACCAGCATTTTCTCCTTTTCCCACAATGTGTTCTACTCTATGAAAGACAGGTTTTATGTTTGAGTAACATTTAATTTCTTGTCTGCAAATGCTTTCAATTTGGACCAGGCTAAAATTTTGTCATCTGAAAAAAGAGTTCAACCTGAGACTATTCTTTTGTCTATTTATGTGCATCGAATAGTCTCATGTTGTCTACAACTCCAAGATAAATGATATGGAAAAGAGTGTAGGAAAAGGAGAAAATGCTGATTTGCAGCATAGACTAGTTGTGGACTAGATTAAAAATATATTGTCTCATAAAGGGTGAAACACTGAAATTGCCAAACTGACTGATTCCGAATTTGTCATTGTAGGCTGATAAGGATCTAAATACGTTCTCTTGTACTACCTCATCAATACACTGTATATCTAGCGCTAGCGCTGGGATGACCAAGATGTTGTGTTTGGGGACAGGTGACAAGATTATTTATGTACTTGATGCTATAACAGGATTACTGATCACAATGTTAGAGGGACATACATTGGCTCCACTCTGTATTCAGGTTTGTGAATCATATGGTTATTCATACCCCCTCACCTACGAAGTAGAGGGGGGTATATTGGTTTCACCACGTCTGTATGTCTGTCCATCCGTCCTCCCGTCAATCCGTCAATCCAACCATCTGTTTGACTTTTTCTTTTCCTTGCTCTAACTCAAAAGCCATTTGACCTAGGACCCTGAAACTTCATACAAGCGTTGCTTATAACCCAAGGAGGTGCCCTATTGTTTTGGGTCAAAAGTCAAGGTCACTGATGCTCTTTGTTTTGAAAATCATTTCCATTCTCTGATTGTGCAGATTCAGTGACAAGGTGCTGGTGTGGGATATTTGTCCGCCTTGTGACAGTTGTGCATGTAGTTAGTTTTGGCCCAGCATGTCCCTATGAAAGTTACATGCATGTTGTTTTTGCATGGACCTTTTTGGATTTGTTTATGAACAGATGAAAAAGGTTTTAAAATCTTGGGTATCAAATTCATATGTCATACTTGTTGCAACAGGAGATCTCGCTATGCTGAACATTGTTTTGAGGATATTTTTGTGCAAAAGCAGCCAGTGGCTGGAAAGGAATGTTGTGTAAAGGGCTGATCAAAGAAACTCCAGGCTAGCTTAGGTAGGTGCACCAGCTGCCTAGATATAGCCGAAAAAAAGTTGAAAATGGTGTTCAACTCTAAACAGGCTGATAAATCTCAAATTAGTGTCACTAGCTTGATGGCTGTAGCAACACTTCTGCAGGAGAAGTCTGGAAAATAGCATAAAGCAGCATTCAAACTAGGGTAACGTCTTCTTAGAAAGCGCAAGAAAACAGGACTGTGAGTTATACTTCTGTTATTTTATTTAAGTATGGATATACTCGTCAGCTCAGTTGTTTTCGAAGAAACTGTCAAGGTAGTGTCTTAGCCCTGACGTCATCTGCAATGTCGCCATGCAAAAACTTTGACCTTTTATAATACCTCAGTCATAACTTAAAATGTTTACTTCAAATTTGGACTAGATATTAATTTCAAAAGGAGAAACCATACAATAACAGCAGGTAATCATCAAAATATTTTTTACAGTTATGCCCTTTTTTCGACCTAGAATTTTCACTAAAAGCAACTACAGCTGAGTGTTGGCACCTGCATGTATTGCTCTTGTTATAAGTGTATTAGATTATTAAAGTTTGAAAGATTTATTATTATGTACATGTATCTTTAGGTGATGGCAGAAAAAATTATAAGTTGCTCAGCAGATCACAAGATACTTGTCCACGATGTTTCAGTAAGTTCAGTTGTTTTGTCAATCAGACAGTTGTCTGTCACCTTTTTATTAACTCTTTACCACACAATTCCAAATTTTAAAGTCTTGGTCATTTTGTCCTTTTTCCACAAGGTTTCCTACACTTCCAGAGAAAATTACAACCATTTTAGTTTCATTTGTCGTCTGCAAATGCTTTCAATTTTGAGAAGTCTAAAATTTTATCATTTGGTAAAGAGTTAACCTAATGCAATACAGGCTATTTTAGACCTTCTCTTCCCTACACTTTCTGTATTTATAAGCTCTTTACGATACAACAGAGTTAAAGACTTGTCAAAATTGAAAGCAGAGAAAGAATTACCTGTGGCTAAAATGATATAAACTGTCTTTGAAAGGTCTTACAAACATTGTCTTTGAAAGGTCTTATGAACATGAAAGTTCGCAACAAAGCATAGCTGAAATACAAACAGCCCTGGCTGGGATTTGAATCTTGCAGTAGAGATCCTTGTTTATCGAGGCTTAAAAAACCAATAAACTAACCACTGAGCTAAAGAGAATTCTACCTAATGCAGTTGTTAGTTATTGATTTTATATGGGAAGAAGCTATGCTGTAAAGAACAAGTGATCTCCCATAATATAGGGTAGAAAACATTGTGGGAAAAAGAGAAAATACTGGCTACCAATGCTGTTTTAAAAAGCCGTCTTCCTCAGGGTCCTTTACCTCTCGATGATGTGGTAAAAAAGTTTGCCCTTTGAGTATAAAAATTACTGAAATGGATCTGTTCGAGTAGAAAAATGAGCCAAAGCATCACAGTTTTTAAGATGATTTGGTCAGAAAATGTTACAAAGTTTGGAAAAGGAGGATCCAAGATCAGATTGCTCTTTCTGTGCAGTCTGATCTTGATCTACACTTCTGAAAAAGCTGTATATGTCATAATTAGAATTTTACACATTAGAAATTTCACAAACGATGGAATGTTGAACTCTAAGCGCTATCACAGGAATGATGACAGTCATTGGGAAAGGATCCATTACTCTCTCTGAGCAAAATCAGTGAGAAACATGGAAAGAGTATTGCATAGCACTGGTAAATACTGGTAAAATAAACCATAGCAGCACATGGATAGGTATACTGGTCGCAATGATATGAATGAAATAAATTTTACACTATCTTTGCCCGGCTGGTTAGCTCAGTGGGGTTCGATACCAGGTTGAGGTAAACTTTCTTACTGGGGATTTTTTGGCTCTTACCTCTGATGCATTTGAGAAAAGTAGTCAGTGATTTGGAAAGAAAGTTGTGTCAGTACTGGTCAGTACTGGTGTGAGAAAGCCAGGAAATACATGTATAGGTGCGCTGACCACCGTGATATCACCTCATCTGTTGAAACGGCGTCGAAACTAACTTACACTGTCTCATTGTATATTTCAGTCAGGCCACTTACTGAAGTCTGTGCCTACAAACAGAACTTTGACCCACATCTGGACAGATGGTTCTAATATTTATGCTGCAGGTCAAGACAGAAGTTTGTTTGTTTATGACCAGGTAAGAAAACACACCCGGTAGGCCTTCAAAATCAAGATGGTGGTTTCAAATAGAATTGACCTGTCACAGATATACTAGTTAGAATTTTGAATATCAGGAACTTGCGCAATTAAAAATACTGTAATGTTTTGATTCGGACCCTTTACTGATTATTTCTTTACTAGATGATAAAATTTCATCATCTTAAATGATGAGATTTGTCTTTGCAAGGATAAGAATCACTAAGCTTTTATCAAACAACAACATTTTCTCCTTTTCCCACAATGTTTTCTATAAATGAAAGACAACTTTTATAATTTGAGCCACATTTATTGTCAGCAACTGCGTTGGGTATGGGCAAGGTTAAAATCTTACCGTGTAGTAAAGGGTCAAAGACTTGCATAGACAGGTGCACTAGATGGCTGTGATATAACTGAACTGATGCTGAAAGCTGCACAGAAGCCATACAATCTGTCTAGCTAGGTTATGTCATCATACTTGGCAAGAGGTTTTCTTGGCTTCAGTGTTTATTGCAGCAGTAGTGGATAGATGGGACTTGGTGTCCTGTATAAAATAATTAGCTGACAAGAATGTACTTTAGAGTAGCTGTAACAGGAAATGAAACATTTTAGGACTAATAATAAAACCAGGTCATATTCACATGACCCATTCTTTGTGAATAGGAGGCTTAATGCGTTTGCAAAAAGTATCGACCCATGTCTGCCTGTGCAGCCCGCACAGGCTGACATGGATCGAAACTTTCTGGTATTGGTTAATTTTCTGCATGCCCAAGGACCATGCTACCTCATGATACAGTCAGTTGTTTGACCAAACAGATTTAATGGATCCATAATCGTACGATGACTTGCTGAGTATAATGCATCACAGAGATGCATTAAGCCCCCTTTTGCCAGAGCATGACTTGCATTATTTTTCTCTTTATAAGCCTTTACCAAACAATTCCATGTTTTAATGACTAAAAGGAAGATGTCTTTGGAAGCACATGAGAAAAGGATAAAATGCTTGTAACCAGCAATTTTCTTTTACGACAATGTTTCCTACCCAGCAATTTTCCTTTTACAACAATGTTTCCTACCCTTTCAAAGACAGATCCCTGATGATTTTACCTCCCTATGTATATCTACAACTGCTTCTCATTCGAACAAGTCTAACAATTTTGTTGTCTGTTAACCCTTTACCACACAATCCTGAGTTTTAACGACCCTGAAGAAAAAACCTTTTGAAAACATAGTGGGAAAAGGAGAAAATGCTGGTAACCAGCATTTTCTCCTTTTCCCACCATGTTTTCTACCTTTTCAGAGACAAATCAAATCATTTAAGCTACAGTGAATATGTCGTCTGCAAGTGCTTTGAATTTGGGTAAATATAAGCTTTTATCGTCTGGTAAAGCATACATGTGTTAGATGCAACAGTAAGGGAAAATCTGCATTATGTCTGTCAGATTAGTATGAGAAACAAGTACAAAATTAGATAATCCATGAATAAATGAATGAAACAAGTACAAAATTAGTTAATCCATGAATAACTGATAAACTGTTTTTGTGATTTGTAGGAATTCAAAGTAAACATGATACTTGTAACAAAATCTAATGTTACCTATGGTATGATCAGTGATAAACAACTGTTTCTTGGATATCGGAATGGTATGGTGGAGGCTACCCCAGTGTCCTCTTTTGGCAGTAGTAGTTTGTTGAAGGTTAGTTAATTTTGTTAGCTCGGCTCTTTTTAAAGAATAGCCCTGTTTTCGTCTGCATCGTTGTCTGCGTGCGTTTGTGTCCTTGTGCAAAAACTTGGACATTTTATAATGCCTCTACCATTGGTGAAGATATTTACTTCAAACACAGATTACTTGTTGACTATCAAAAGGGGAACCAATACAATAAGGATAGGTAACCATCAAAATATTTTTGACCTTATTATGCCTCTCAAAGATTTTTATATTTTACAGGATCTCTGTCATTACAGAAGATACTAACTTCAAACTCGGCCTAGTTGTTAACCTTCAAAAGGGGAACCCTTACAACAACCCATACTTCCTTTGATATTGTATGAAAATTTGAAGATTGATATTTTCTATGTTGCCACAAAAAATCTTGAAATTCAATTCCTCACAGTAAGGCGACATTAAACACATCTAAACTTTGTCTATATTTTGAAATCTCTTTATTGTGATGAAACTTATGGATCCTCCGTGTCTCAGTGGTTTAACTCTTTACCAAACGACGAAATTCTTGACTTGTCCAAATTGAAAGCATTTGCAGACAACAAATAGATCTAAATGTGACTGAAAAATTGAAATTTGTTTTGAGAAGTATAGAAAACATTGTGGGAAAAGGAGAAAATGCTGGTTACCAGCATTTTCTCCTTTTCCCACAATGTTTTCAAAAGGCTTCTTTATCAGCGTCGTAAAAAGTCGGGATTGTGTGGTAAAGGGTTAATAATTCCAAGTCCTAAAATTAATGCCGGCAGTAAGTCATTCACTGACCACTTCATACTTGGTGGATTGGTTGAACTGCCAATAATTGCAACAAATTAACCAGCCCTGAATGTATTTGAGCTACAAGGTTCGACTGTAATTGACAAGTCTTCATTACTCAAACAATATTTTGAGCAAAATTCACCCTATCAAAAATGTTTAAGACATATCATAATTGCAGCTCACTTGTTCATGCCAATACTGGATTTCACCAGTACTAGGCTGGGCTCTGCAGTGCCTTGCTTAAGGACATATGTAAAAAGTGACCTGCCAGAATTAATTCTAGGACTTCTTGATTATATGTAAACCTTTTCTTTTGAGGATGACTATGAAAAGATCCTTTTAAGATGTGCACAATCAGTTTGATATAAGGTATAAAATGAGATTGGAGATACTGTTGCAAAGGAAATTTCGTATCATGAGCAGCTTCTTCTTTTGGCAATGTATTCAAAAGATATCTGATGCAAAGCAGACATAGTTGTTTGTAAGATGTATTGTGTTGAAAAAGGATAGGAGAAAAACACGAGGTAGACTTGACTACTCTATCTATTTTCAGTAACACTTGAAATTTGGGCTGCATACCAAGAAATTGTTGGCAGAAGAAAGTCAAGAATAGAAAGTTGATAAGACCACATAGTATTGGGAGATTTCATTAGCATAGAGCAACAGTAGCTGGATGTTTAAATGTGCTTTTGTTACATATATTTAGTTATTTTATGCTCTCTCACTCTTCAGTAAAGGTAAAAGACGGGTTGTATTTGCAGTCATTCTATATCTATTTTTAGAGCAAGTTTTTGATTGGTTGAAAAAGTGTCATGTGATAAGAAAGTTGTGTTCATTTGCAGCTTAATGCAATTGGTCAGACAACTTGCTTTACCATTTACCAGCTTCCAAAGTGAATGAATGAAAATTATTTCCAAAACAGAAGCAATATATGCTATAGAAAGGTCTTCATGTATTTTGTGATGCGTTCCGGCATTACATAGTGTAAACCTCTAACAAATGAGATACCCTAACCTTTTAACCCTTTACCAAACAATCCCATGTTTTAATGACCCCAAAGAAGAAGGTTTTTGAAAACATTGTGGGAAAAGGAGAAAATGCTGGTCACCAGCATTTTCTCCTTTTCCCACAATGTTTTATACTATTTCCAAAGAAAGCAATCATCTTTTTAGCAACATTGAATTTGTGTGCATATGTTTTCAATTTGGTCAAACCTTGTGTGGTAAAGAGTTAAGTATTCAAATATTCCTAGAAAATATGCACTGCTTTTCAAACACTGTTGCCTCTTTAATATCTTTCTTGCCATTACTAGTTGGATGTTAGATGTAACATTATACCCCCACCTACAAAGTAGAGGTGGGGTCTACTGGTTTCACCATGCTTGTTTGTCTGTCTGTCCATCTGTCTGTCAGTGTTTTTGTTTCTGTGCTCTAACTCAAAAGCCATTTGATCTAGGGCCCTGAAACTTTATACTAGTGTTACTCATGACCCAAGGAGTTGTCCTGTTGTGTTTGGGTCACATGGGTCAAAGTTCAAGGTCACCGGTGAACTTTTTTTTGAAAATCATTTCTGTTCTCTGTGTTGCTTCAGTGATAAAGTGCTGGTGAGGGGGTATTTGTCTGCTTTGC
This sequence comes from Tridacna gigas, assembly GCA_945859785.2. Lineage (NCBI taxonomy): Eukaryota > Metazoa > Mollusca > Bivalvia > Cardiida > Cardiidae > Tridacna > Tridacna gigas. The sequence continues at coordinate 40,417,023 of OX244029.2, forward strand.
CACAGTTCTAGTTTTAAGATTGGTTTAGAGGGTTACCTCACAAAGTTGTGAAGCGTATATTTGGTTGTTGATTTAATTTGCATGTAAAACATATACTGTAGTGTTGATATCTAATGTATCTGTAGAGGATTGTTTAGTCATGTACACTTTCTTATTGCAATAGAATGGTTTGGGGTTTTAGGCCATACCACACCTGTTTATGGAAAAGGGTTATGGGACCCCATTTACCAACCTATATGAATATTGATTTCATTCTTAATTCCAAGATTAGCCAGCTGATTGGCTGAGACAGACCATCACAGTTAATCAGAAAGCTGGTCTCGGAATTTAGAATTAAGATTGAAGTTTTGAAAAGTGAATTTGCAGCACTTTAACTTTTTGCTACACATCAAAACTTTAGACACATCCAAATAGAAAGGTATTTTCAGACGGCAATTATAATTAGGCTCAAAAGATAGGATTTGATTTTTATAGGCTTGAAAGTATTATGAGAAGAGGAGTAAATGCAGGTCACCAGCATTTACTCCCTTTCACACAAAGTTTTCAATAACTGTTTTCTTTATGGTAGTTTTAGTTTCTAACTGTTTAATGTTGAATGCTCTGACCTGTTTGATGTATCAAGGCAGTTTTCAAGGTTAAAATGAAAAGGCTTTACACAGATGTGTGCTAATGTTTATATAGTAGGCATATTCAACCCATAACTTGCCATTTGACTAGTGTATAGTTGTGTGCTAATGTAACATATTTTGCAGTTTTGTGTTTGTTTATTTAACTCTTTACCAAACGACAAAATTTTAAACTAATCTATATTCAAAGCATTTGCAGACGACATAATACATGTGACTCAGAAATAGTACTTTGTTCTGGGACGGGTAGAAAACATTGTGGGAAATGGAGAAAATGCTGGTTACCAGCATTTTCTCCTTTTCCCACAATGTTATCAAAAGGCTTCTCTACAGGGTTGTTAAAACTCGGGATCGTGTGGTAAAGGGTTAACTCATTGATCTGGGATTTTTTTTATTGTATTGGGTTGAATCGGTGCTTTACCAAACAGATTGGTGCTCTAAGGACCCTGGTAAGGAGGTTGTGAAAGAATTGTGGGAGAAGAAGAAAATGCTGATGACCAACCAGCAATTTCTTCTTTTCCCATCATGGTTTCTACTCTTTCAAAGACATATTCCATCATTTGAGGCACAGGTGTCGTCTTCAAATGGTTTAAATATGGATGAGACTGCTGTTTGGTAAAGAGATAGATCAATAACTGCTGGGTGTTGGGGGGAAGCAGAATGAAAGTAAAACTTATTTGTATAAAGGTCATGTCAAATGAAATGGCAGAAAGAGTTATTTTCTTTCAGCATGTATAAATGTCTACTTACTGTTTGACTGGATCAAAACAATGTTAAATGAAATGTGACTCATATGGGGTAACTTTAGTATATGATTGGGTCAAACATTGCACAGAAGCAGAAGAGTCATAAAGGGTAACTTTCTTTTTGTGTAAAATATCTATCACCAGTGTAATTCATTACTGAATTCTCTACCACACAATCCTGTGTTTTAATGACCCTGAAAGAGACAGCTTTTTGAAAACATTGAGGGAAAAGGAGAAAATGCTGGTAAGCAGCATTTTCTCCTTTTCCCACAAAGTTTTATTACCCTTTCAATTTTAGAAATCATCAATTGAGCTACAATTGATTTGTCATCTGTAATTGCTGTCAATTTGGTCCAGTCCAAAAGTTTGTTGTTTGGTTAAAGGTCAGCCATGCTTTGTGAAAAGGGGGTGTTTGGTTCAGAATTCAGCCATGCTCATTGAAAAGGGGGCTTCATGCATCTGCAAGAATTATCAACCCAAGACTAGGCAGATGGAGCTGGGCCAAAACTTTTTGCTATTGGTCAATTTTCTGGAAGTTCAAGGACCAGTCTACCTCATGATTCAGTTGGTTGTTGGAGAAAATGAACTTTATGGATCCAGGATCATGTGATGACTTGCTTGGGAACATGCATCACAGAGATGCATTAAGCCCCCTTTTGACAGAGCATGGCTCATTTATATTTTGTGTGTGCCTGTAGATATTTCGGTTTTCATTATTTTGAGTGAGAAATAGTTTTATCACATCACTGCCCTTGTTTTCATAGTAATACAGATATGAGAAATGTTTGTGCTGTTGTTGTTCCAAGTTCAGTAATCTTAAGTCTTATTTCTTATCCCTTTACCACACAATCCCATATTTTAACAGCTCTGAGAAAGAGACCTTTTGAAAACATACTGGGAAGAGGAGAAAATGCTGGTAACTGGCTTTTTCTCCATTTTCCGGAATGTTTTCTGTCCTTTTTCAGACAAATCTCACCATTTGAGTGCTTTCAATTTGGACTAGTGTAAATGTTTCTCATGTGGCATGTTAAAATGGATAATCGTGACAAAGCCATTAGTTTTGTTTCCGCAGATTAAAAGTTATTATGTTCAAACTTCTGTGAAACTATTTTCTGTCTGTAAAACACCTGGAAAAGAAGCGATTAGCTCTCATTCATGTATATATCAATACACATGTACATACAGGCCTTTGGTTTTGCTTATTACTTGTATGAATTGTAATTCTTGAGGTACAACTACTAGTATGTGATAAAAGGAATGTTATTATACTTGGCTTTTGAGATAGAATTTTATTACATTTGCCGGGAAAATAATGTTTCTAAATCTTAAAGCGCCTTTTAAAACTATAGTTGCCTTTGCAGTTAGTATAGATAAAGATATGATTGCACAAACATACAGACTGATTTTTGATTGACACATCTAGCAAAGAAGCAATTAGCTCTTATCCATGTATATATCAATACACATGCACCTACAGGCCTTTGTTTTTGCTTATTACTGGTATGAACTGTAATTCTTGAGGTACAACCATGTAATAAAAGGAATCTGATTTTCCTTAGCTTTTGAGATAGAATTTTATTACACTTGATAAGAGAAAATGTTACTGAGGCTGCCAATAATGATAATGTTTTTTGTAGACTTGTTCAATAAAATTTTATCTCAATTGCTAACTAATGTCAGATCTTGTATGACTGTGATAGGCTTGAGAGAGATAGTGTGAAATGGGTAAATTTAATCCACTAGCACAGGTCTGTGTTTTAACAACCATGAAGAAGACGTCTTTTGAAAAGATTGTGGGAAAAGGAGAAAATGTGGGTAACCACCATTTTCTCCTTTTCCTGCAAACTTTCTCCCATTTCAAAGACAAATCATTGTTTGGGCTACAAAGAATTTGTGTTTTTCAAATATTTTTATTTTGATAAGGTCAAAGTTTTTTTCATTTGGAGTAAGCTGTAGTGTGATACTGGTATTTGATAGGATTGTTTGTAAAATATGTGTCTAGAACTTACTTGTGTTGATAAATATTGTAGAAGAAGCTATATGCTGATATGCCTGGACCATATTGTGATTCCTTGTGATACTGTGGTTAATTCAATTCCTCTTGCAAACTACTCTTTGCATCTTGTGGCAGACTATCCAAAAACAGAAAGTATTTCTAAGAGAAAGAAATTGCTTGTTGCAAGCAGTTTCTCCTTCTGCCACAATGTTTTCATATGTGGGGATGCAATGAACCTTAATCCTTGTTGATTGTGCTTATTTGGTATGACTATTTCCTTCCTAACTTATCTAGTTGGAGGAGGTTATATTATGATAGAAGATAGCCATGTTAACCGATGACCAAACAATCCTGTGTTTTAAACGATCCTGAACTAGAAAGCTTCTGAAAAACATTGTGGGAAAAGGAAAAAATGCTGGTCACTGGTATTTTATCCTTTTCTCACAATGTTTTTTATCCTTTTGGAGACATATGCCATAATTTGATTCACATTCAATGTATTGTCTACAAATGCTTTCAATATGTGGACAAGTCTAAAATTTTGTCATCAGTAAGTGCTTTCAACAAGAATGAGAACGTTATTTTTTTTCCCATTGTGAAAAGGCTTACTAGGGGCCAAAGGTAAGTAATTCGGGGGTCATGTTGCAGACAAATTCATACTATTTAAAAGCATAGATATCATTTTGAGCCTGAAAGCGTGTTACAATACAGTTAGTTAATGTTCCAGTCGCTGACAGGAAAATCAGTCTTAAAACTGAAATGAAAGTTGGCAACTTTGATTCTAGTTTTACAATTCATTTTTCTACCAGCAGCAGCAACTTACTGACTATACTGAAACACATTGTCTGACACATTGTAATAATATCCATACTTTAAAATGGTATGAATTGGAATTGTTTCTGTTACTCAAATTATTTTCCTTGCCAGATAAAGACCAAAAGTAACCAAATTACAGATTGGTCCCTTAACTAAAATGGTACTCTTTGTATCTGCTGCAACAAATAGACAACAGGCAACACCTGATTTATGGATGGCAACTATTGGATATCATATGCACCAAATCCTTCAATCAAACAGCCCATAACAAAATGCCTTAATTTCTGGTCTAAAAAAGCAGGGAAATTCTGTCTTAGCTTAAAATTTTTTTGACAGACAAGATTACTTTGACCAGCATCAGTTCACCAAACTTGCTAAAATTTGATGTTTCAATAAGAACTATCTTTGTGCATAAAAGATACCAAAATTTAAATTTCAAAGTCTTGCATTATCTAACGAATTCTCGAACTGTGCAGATTTCTGTCTTGTAGCATCAGACGTTACCTGTTACTGATATGAAAGTCAATATCAGTTTAGTCCTTTATCTTATCTGTATTTCTATCTTTTTATTTTTGATTCCGTCAGGGATGTTGCGATTTAAATAATTTAAGATGTATGTGTTAGGTTCTCATGTAGTCTTATGGTGAATTCTGGTCTCAGTCATCAGAGAAATGCATATATAGGTTTGTGAAACAGTCTAATAGATTTACTTAAGATATTACTAAAAACATGGCTTTGAAGTGCAATGAAAATAAAGGATAAAAACAAATTAATTCCGTTATCAGGATCAATGTAGTACCAGACAGGAATCAAGGGCAATAACTGAAAAATGTCCCCTATTAAATTTGCCCACATATTTGACTCCCAAACTGTTTACTTTTGGCCACGAGTGAGCCTTTAGCATTAGACTTTAGATGACTGTATTCATGTGAACTTCATATTTTTAAGTTTTGCTCACTTTTTATTTTTGTCATTTTCACAAAAGGGTGTATTTTTTCGTAATAAATATATTTGATAGATCTTTTGGTGTTATTCTTTTAACTATCTGACAGCGTTGTTACATATTGATGAAGAAAAGAGATTGTCTTCTTAGTGTACCCTTTAAAACACAATTCCAATGTTTTAACAACTGAGAAGATTGCTTATGAAAAGAGAAGGAAATGCTAGTTACCAGCATTTTCTCCTTTTCCCCATGTTTTTTTTTCCCTCTACGGTGCACACAAAGTTTAAAGATACAGTCCAGCGACCTACATGCACTTTGTGACCACATGTGACCCAATTTGGAACTTGTCCAAGATATCATCAAGATAAACTTTCTGACCACATTTCATGAGAATCAGTCTGAAAATGTGGCCTCTGTGGTGCATACAAGGTTTTTCTAAGATTTGGCCCTGTGACTTACTTTTTGACCCAATTTGACTGAATTTCAGACTTGTCAGAGATATCAGTAAGACAAACTTTCTAACCAAGTTTCATGCATTTCAGGCTGAAAATGTGGCCTATAGAGTGTACATAGGGTTTTTCTAGGATTTGGCCATGTGACCAACTTTTTGACCTGACATGACCCAAATTGGATCCTGTCCAAGATATCATCGAGACAAACATTCTAAGTTTCAAAAGTGTAAAGCTGAAAATGATGCCTCTAGAGTACACACAAAGTTTTTCTAAGGTTTGACCCTGTGACCTGCTTTTTTAACCCAACATGACCCAATTTCAAACTTGTCTGAGATATCAACAAGATATACATTCTGACCAATCTTCATCAGTGTAAGGCTGAAAATGTGGCCTCTATGGTGCACACAAGGTTTTCCTAAGATTTAGCCCGATGACCAACTTTTTGAATGCACACAAGGTTTTTCTAAGATTTGGTCCAGTCACCTACTTTTCGACCCAACATAACCCAATTTCGAATTTGTCCAAGATATCATCACGACAAACATTCCAAGCAACTTTCATGAGTTTCAGGCTGAAAATGTTGCCTCTAGAGTGCACAAAAGGTTTTTCTAAGATTTGATCCAGTGACCTACTTCTTGACCAGACATGACTCAATTTCAAGCTTGTCTGAGATTTTATTAAGACAAACATTCTGACCAAGTTTCATCAGTATCTGACTGAAAAGGGGGCCCCTAGAGTGCACAGGGTAAACATTGACGACCGCACGATGGATGCTGGACAGCACAATCAAATTAGCTCACCTTGAGCTCCTTGTGCTCAGGTGAGCTAAAAATGTTGAGCAGCCTTTACTCTTTACCAGACAACACAGTGCCAGACTTGTCCAAATTCAAAGCATTTGCAGACAACAAACAAAAGATAGCTTAAATGGTGGAAATCGCCTTTGATAGAGGAAAAAAAAAAGCCTGTGGGAAATGCTGGTGACCAGTATTCTCTCCATATCCCACAATGTTTTGAAAAGCTTTCTCAGTGTAGGTAAAACTCAGTATTGTTTGGCATAGGGTTAAGCAGGGCCATGAGCCATTTCAAGGACTGACTGGGTTGCTTGATTTAGGAATATTTTTACGGACTGATAAGACTACTTGAGTTATGAATGTTGACCATTTTAAGCATTGTAAAGGCTGCTTGAGGTAGAAAAAAGTGGCTGATTTTAAGGTTGATTCAGCTGGGAACGTGAGCTATTTCAGGTATTGCTTCATCTGGCAATGTAAGCCATTTCAAAGGTTGCCCTCCTTGCTCCAGCTTGGAATATGAGCCATTTTAAGGATTACTCCAGCTTGAAATGCGAGCTATTTCGAGGATTGCTCACCTTGTTTCATCTGGGAATGGAAGCCATTTCAAGGATTGCACACCTTGCTCAAGCTGGGAGTGTGAGCCAATTCAAGGACTGCTCACCCTGCTTTAGCTGGGAATTGGAGCCATTTCAAGGATTGAACGCCTTACTTGAGCAAGAACTTGGAGCTATTTCAAGGATTGCTTACCTTGCTCCAGCTTGAAATATGAGCAATTTCAAGGATTGTTCCAGCTGGGAATGTGAGCCATTTCAAGGAATGCTAACATTACTTCAGCTAGGAATGTGAGCCATTTCAATGATTGCTCACCTTGCTCAAGTTGGGAATGAGCCATTTCAAGGATTGCCCTAGCTTAAAATGTGAGCCAAATTAAGGATTGCTTTCCTTGCTCTCTCCCGGAATTTGAGTAATTTCAAGGATTGCTCACCTTGCTCAGGCAATGTCAAGGATTACTCAAGCTTGGAATGTGAGCCATTTCAAGGATTGCTTACTTTGCTTAACCTGAGAATGTTAGCCATTTCAAGGATTGCTCAACCTGAGAATGCGGACAATTTCAAAACTTGCTGCAGCTAGAAATTTGAGCCATTTCCCAATTGCTCACCTTGCTCTAGCTTTAAATATAAGCCATTTCAAGGATTTCTCAACTTGCCCCAGCAGTGAATGTGAGGCATTTCAAGGATTGTTCTCCTTGCCCCAGCTCGGAATGTGAGCAATTTCAAAGAATGCTTCAGCTTGAAATGTAAGCCATTGCAAGGATTGCTCACCTTGCCCTACCTGGGAATGTTAACCATTTAAAAGAATGCTCCAGTTTTAAATGTTAGCCATTCCAAGGATTGCCTATCATGCTTCAGCTGGCAATGTGAAGGATCGCTCAATTTGCTGCAGCTGGAAATGAGAGCCATTTCAAGAATTGCTCAATTTGTCCAGCTAGGAATTGTTCAACTTGCTCTAGCTTGGAATGTTTGTCATAGCAAAGATTGCTCAACTTGCTCAAGCTCAGAATTTAAGCAATTTCGAGGATTGCTCACCTTGCTCGAGCTTGGAATGTGAGCATTTCAAGTAGAGCTCCAGCTTAACATGTGAGCTATTTCAAGGACTGCCCAACTTGCTCCAGCTGGGAATGTGTGCAATTTCAAGGACAGCTCAACTTGCTCTAGCTTGGAAACTGAGCTATTTCAAGGATGCTTCAGCTTGAAATGCAAGCCATTTTGTGATTATTCACCTCGCTGCAGCTTGAAATGTGAGCCATTTTAATGATACATGCTTACAGTCAGAGAGAAAAAAATGCTATTAAAATCTGATAGACTGTAGAATGGTTCAGCATTTAGTCATTTGTTTAAACATAGATAAATTACTGATATATATTGTTTAAAGTATAAATAGCTATATCGAAAATCTTTGATTTAAAACTGGACACATCATGATGTCTTTGATTGTCTCCAGAAAATAAAGTGCATTTTCTATCGGTTGTAATCTATACAACCTTGCAACCCTCAGGAGCAACATTTGGCATGAAGATACAAAAATGATTACAGTTTGATGAAGATAAAATGGGTAAAAACCAGGCTGAAAACAAGTATAGATGTATCTTTAAGGATTGCTGAAATTGCTGCAGTTGGGAATGTTAGCCAGTTCAGGGATTGCGGAACTTGCTCCAGCTGGGAATGTGAGCCTTTTCAAGGATTGCAGCCAGAGAGGAAAAAATGCTATTAAAATCTGACAGACTGTAGAATGGTTCAGCATTTAGTCAGCTGTGTAAACATAGATAAATTACTGATATATATTGTTTAAAGGATAAATACATATATAAAGAATACGTACATAGTGTTGTCGTAGATCAAAAATATCTAACGAGGTTGGGAGAATTGATAATTGTCAAGCCTTGGCGAGACAATTATCAATTCTCCCAACCGAGTTAGATATTTTTGATCTACGACAACACTATGTACGTATTCTATTTGTCTTTTAACCTCTAATTTGTACTCATTGTGAAAAGATGTGAAAAATGTTGCTGACAAATACATTTTAAAAGTTTATTTTTATCGGAACTCCCATTTTAAAATTGCATTAACCACAGACACAGTACTTTATCGTAGTAATTAAACATCCAAAAATTGCGACTGAGATTGCTTGGGATTATTCTATTTGAGAAGACGCGGTAAAGGAGCATTCAAATGACGTCACGGGCAGGAATTACGTAGGCAGATCATCGGAAAGTACCGCGCGAGCTATGACATCGTTCTTTTTTCGCGGGCTTTCTGTAGTAATTGTTACTATTTTTGGAATTCATTTCATTCATAAATGGTGATGGGGGGGGCGGAGTCACTGGAAATTACTGTTCTATAAATATCCGTGGTATATCAAAAATCTATAAATATCCGTGGTATATCAAAAAAAAATATCGCATGGGTGTTACTGCATGGATATCCGGCTAGTTGAAAGATAAATTAAAATCTTTGATTTTAAACTGGAAACGTCACAACTGATGTCTTTGATTGCCTCCAGAAAATAAAGTGCATTTTCCATCGGTCATAATCTATACAACCTTGCAACCCTCAGTGGCACATTTGGCATGAAGATACAAGAATGATTGTAGTTTGATAAAGATGAAATGGATAAAAACCAGGCTGAAAATAAGTATAAATGTATCTTAGCTGAACTTGCTCCAGCTGGGAATGTTAGCCAGTTCAGGGATTGCTGAACTTGCTCCAGCTGGGAATGTGAGCCTTTTCAAGGATTGCTAACCTTGCTCCAGCTTGGAATGTGAGCAATTTCTAGTATTGCTCCAGCTTTAAATGTGGGCCATTTTAAGGACTGTTCCAATCTGAAATCTGAGCCATCTCAAGGATTGCTGAACTTGCTCTGGCTAGGAATATTAGCCATTTTAAGCTTGGAATGTGAACCATTTCAACGTTTGCTCATCTTGCTGAAGCTGGAAATTTGAGCCATTTCATGGATTGCTCTAGCTTGAAATGTGAGCCATATCAAGGATTGCTCAACTTGCACTAACTGGGAATGTGAGCAATTTCAATGATTGCTCATCTTACTGGACAAGGAATGTGGTCAATTTCAAGGATTGCTTAAGTAATTTACAAGAGTTATACCAGAAGTATTTAGACTTTGCCCAAAATATTTTTTGAAGATTCCAAAACTGAAACTTGGCCAATTATCATCAGATTTATCATAATACAAATTTTATCAAATATATAGAATGAACAATTAAGAAGGACTACATTACATTACTGATTGCCACCCTAAAAAAGTTGCTTTGGTAACCAATATATATATAGTCACTTTGACTATATTTTCTCAATTTTCCCAGGAGGTTCTCACCCTTCCAAGGTAAAATCTCATTGCTAAGAAATAATTCATTAGATGTCTGCTACTGTTTTCAATATGGGAGAGATTAATACTTTGTGATCTGGTAAATACATGTAGTTTAGTACTCTAATTGTAGGACTCTTTTTTACTCTCTACTAGACAATCCCAAGTTGCAATGATATTTGAGGAAGATGACTTTTGAAAACATCAAGGGAAAGGGAGGAATAATTTCTCTTTTTCCCATGATTCATTTCTACTTGTTTGATAACAAAATCCACCATTTGAGCAAACTTTAATTTGACATCTGCAAATGCTTTGAATTTGGACATCTCTAAAATTTTGTCATTTAGTGAAGAGTTAACTCTTTTACCAAACGACAATATTCTAGACCAGTCCAAATTGAAAGCATTTGCAGATGACAAAATGAATATGGCTCAAAAGCTGAAATTTATTTTGGGAAGTGTAGAAAACATTGAGGGAAAAGGAGAAAATGCTGGTTACCAGCATTTTCTCCTTTTCCCACAATGTTTTCAAAAGGCTCCTTTCTCAGGGTCATTAAAAGTCGGGATTGTCTGGTAAAGGGTTAAGAAATGAACTAAAACCCAGAACTGACTGATGTGTAAAAATTTATTTACAAAAAACAAAACCTTACACATACCAGACAGACAATTATTATAGTGAGATTGTATGCAGAATAAGATTATGAGAACTTGAAGCAAAGTGAAAGAGTTACAGTTAAAAAGTGCCAACAGCATAATGCATTAAGTAGTCAAATATTAGATTTTTCATTGTAATAAAAATTCACAATATTTGCATTTTGAAAACACAGAACATTGAAATACACAATGAACATTATGTGAAAATTCTTCAACAAAGATATTTAAGAAGAAAAATGATACAATAGACAAATCTTTTTCATATATAATAAGTGTCTTAGCTACTAATAGTACAATTCAAACTGTTTTAAGCAAGCACTGGAGGGCCACTCAGCATTAGGTAACCAGCATTTTTTCCTTCATCCACAACGGTTTCAAAAGCCTTTCTTTTTTCGGGGGTCCTTTACACACCAAATTACTTCATAATGGGTTAACCCTTTTTTTTTTTTTTTTGGAAAAGGAGAAAATGCTGGAAACCAGCATTTTCTCCTTTTCCCTAAATGTTTTCTACCCTTTCAATGACAAAATTAAATGTTTCATCCACATACAATTTGTTGTCTTCAAAAACTTTCAATTTTGACCGGTCCATAACACTGTCATGCAGTAAAGAGTTAAGACAGGTCCATGCTTACTTCAGGTATATTTTATCATACAAGTATTTGCCACTCAGAGAACTCAATACGTGCTTGCTTAATACAGGTTGCTTCTAAAATAGCAGTGGCCACTAAAACAGGTTCTACAATTTTTAGTACAGCATAAATAACTTGATGCAGGTGACTTTGCAGAAAATTCAGCAAACAGGTGCACTCTAGACCTAATGCCATATAATCTCAGCAGGATCAATAAGTAAGCACATCCTGTCACAAATCCAAGGAACAAACTACTATAACAGTAGTGCATAATATCTGAATTCTTGACCAGACAACAAAATTTTAGATTTTTTTCAAACCAAAGGCAAGAAATTTAATTTGACTCAAATCATAGAATATGCCTTTGAAAAGGTAGGAAAAATTGTGAGATTCATCAGGAGAAAATGCAGGTCATCAGCATTTTTTTCTTTTTCCGACATTTTTTTTAACTCTTTACCAAACAACAAAATTTTATATAGGTCCAAATTCAAAGCAAATGCAGATGACAAATCAAATCTGCTCAAATGATTGAATTTGTCTTTGATATGGTAGAAAACATTGTGGAAAATGAGAAAATGCTGCTTTACAGCATTTTCTCCTCTTCCCACAATCTTTCCAAAAGCCTTTTGCCTTAGGGTCATTAAAGCTTGGGATTGTTTGGAAAAGAGTTAAACTGTGCTATGATTTTGGTACTTTTTCCAGACTGAAAGGGTCTATTTCTTTTATTTTGTGCTTTGCTGGACACAGTCTACATCTAATTTATAGGCAGACTAGCTACAAAAAGATCAGGCTCAGTGCTTATAAAACTTTTTTGTGCCCAGTGTAGTTGGGCATGAAATTTTAAAGTTACATGAACATAATTTGATACAACTCAGTAAATTCTTAATTCTAGTGTAATGCCTTCCTTCTTCTCCTTAGATGAATGTCTTTTATTCCAATTTTATCACTGTCTGAAGCATTCATGAAATTTGAAGTTGTCTGCCAACTCAGCAAGCATGAAGTCAAGCTTTATAAGCACGGCCCTAGACTGTAACAAAAGATCAGATACAAAGGAGCCATGCTCCGGCAAAAGGGGGCTCAATGCATCTCCCTGATCCATGATACCAAGCAAGTTATCACATAATTAGGGAATCATGAAATCCATTTTGTCTAAGAACTGACAGTATCATAATTACACTGGTCCCCTGACATGCAGAAAATTGACCAAAAGCAAAAAGTTTTAGCCCAGGTCAGCCTGCGCGGACAGTCTGTGCAGGCTGACCTGGGTCAGTACTTTTTTCAGATGCATTAAGCTCCTTTTTCACAGAGCACGGCTCAAATATATAAAAGAGAGAGAAAAAAACAGCAATACTGAGAAGCAAAATGCATAGAATTGAATGATGTGAATAAAGTTACAAACTCTGAACTGGAACAACCAGTTTGATGGCAATTTAACTCTTTTTACCAGAACAAAATGTTTTGAAAACATTTGTAGAATTTAAAATATTGCTAAAATCATGAGAAGTGTCCTTGGAAGGATAGAAAACATGGTGGAAAGAGGAGAAATTGCTGGTTACTAGCACTTTCTCCTTCTTCCACTTTGTTTTCAAAAGACTTCTTTCTCAGGGTTCTTAACCAGCATTTTCTCCCTTGTCCGCTATTTTCAAAAGCCTTTTTCCTCCTGGTTTAAAGTAGGGTAGGGTAATGTATGTAGCCTTATCAAGCAACCACTGTAGATTTCTGCTAACCTTTCCCATCTTGCTTTTTTGCGATGTGTTTTCATGCCATTTCATTAAAGAAAATGTCCTAACAGTTTTAGATATTGACATTATGAACTTTTGTACATGTTAGTTTAGTCATAAACTTCGATGTATGGTTAAAGCTGTATTCATACAGCAGGTAGTCTTCCGGGCAAGTTAAATAACACCGATTAAAGGAGAAATGTTGAATCAAAACACTGGTTTCCTAAGGCAGTAGGCTGCTTTTTACAGGTGGTCTATAAGACAGGCTCAATTAAATTAAGAAACCAAAGATTACAACATGAATGGTGTATTGACTGTAAACTTCTGTTGACCCTTAACTCTTTACTACACAATCGCAAGTTCCAATGACCTTAGGGAAGTAAGTTTTCGAAAACCTTGTTGGAAAAGGAGCCTATGCTGGTTATAAGCATTTTCTCCTTTTCCAACAATGAATCCTACCATTCTTAAAGCAAATTTCAATTTCTGAGTCACAATGACCTTGGTGTCTGCAAATGCTATCAATTTGGAGAAGTCTAGAGTATTGTCATCTGGTAAAGCTTAACCAGAAGGCAGCATTTTAGCCTTGTTCATATTGAATGCATTAGCTGGTTACCAGCATTTTCTCCTTTCCCATAAAGTTTTCTACCATTTCCAAAGACAAGTCCCATCAGTTGAGCCACATTTAAAGGCCCAATATCAACCAAAACACAGTGCAGGTGTTAAAATGCATTTGAATTTAAATCATACCATTTAAAAGTATGGAAAATATTGTGAAGATGACAATCTGTTATTTTGTTATTGGTCCAAGTGTTAGTTGCTGGTAGAAAATGGATTTTTAATACAAGCAAACAATCAACCAATGATAGAACTACCTGGCTACTTTTAACCTAGTTTGGAAATTAATTTCTCTGCCAGCGACTAACACTTGTACCAACCGTACGATAACAGATTGTCATCTTCACAATAATTTCCATACTTTTAAATGTTATGATTTAAATCTAAATGAATTTTAACTACCAGTTTGGTTACTTTTGGCAGCTAATGTTACTTTAATTTGTTGTTAGCAAATGCTTTTCTTTTGGGCTAGACCAAAAGTGTGTCATTAAGTAAAGAGTAAAGCGCAAAAAGCTTACTTCTCACGATTGTAAAAACCAGAATCATTTCATGAATGGCATATATTATGTACTTAATCAATTAAACTAAATGACTGTTTCAAGTTTGAGAACATATTTTATCAAATTGCTCTATAATTTAGCCATGCTCTGGCAAAAGGGGGCTTCATGCATCTCTGTGATGCATTATACCAAGCAAGTCATCTCATAATTATGGATCCATAAAAAAAATTTTGTCCAACAACTGACTGTATCATAAGGTACACTGGTCATTTGACATACAAAAAATTGACCAATAGCAAAAGGATTTAGCCCAGGTCAGCCTGCACAGGCTGTCCATGGTCTACACTTTTCGCAGATGCATTAAAATCCCTTTTCACAGAGCATGGCTCAATTAGATTGAGCCCTTGACAGAAAATGATATCACAATGGCTATTAACACCAGCTAATGAAAATTGTTTGAGTGAACAAGTCATGATTGAGCAGAATAACAAAAATTATGGAATATAACAACACAGATAAATAACAACACATTCTTTATGGCACATTTACACCATGTACACTAAATAACATTCACCCAAATTTCTTTTTTTTTTTATTGTGAAGCAGCCCATCTTCGAAAAAAAATGGATATAGCAGAAATGGCTAGTCTTTACATCTTTACCAAACAGCAAAATTCTAGAGTCGTTTGTACTGAATGTACCTGCAAGCAATATATTTAACCCTTTACCGCAAAATGCCACCTTTTAATGACCCTGGGAAAGAAACCTTTTGAAAACATTGTGGGAAAAGGAGAAAATGCTGGTAACCAGCATTTTCTCCTTTTCCCACAATGTTTTCAACCCTATCAAAGAAAAATTGCACCATTCTAGGAAGGCAAGGAAATATAGAGGGAAAAGGAGAAAATGCTAGTCACCAGCATTTTTTTGTTTTTCTCATTTTCCCAACATGTTTTCAAAAGCAATCTCCACCTGGACGTGGGGTGGGGGGTTGCGTTAAAATTCAGGATTGTGTGGTAAAGGGTTAATGAGGAACTTCTCCTCTTGCCACAATCTTTTCACAAGCAAGCATGACTGTGTTGGACCTTTGTTTTATCAATTTTGATAAGCAGCCTCTGGGGAGCAAGAGGCATTCATGGAATATTTGGCCAAATCTACAATAGCCGAAAAATCATTGATGTATTAAGTGTTTTATATAGGTGGGGAAAAAGCTGCAGCCATCCAGGTCAAAATCAACATTGGTTTATGGACAAATAGAAGAATTGTGTGGACTAAGATTGCAAACTGTGATATTAGATACATTTTCCTTGAGATACCAAGTTATTGCAATACATGAAAAATATTGCATAGATACCTCATTGTTTTTATTCAGTTTTAATTGTAAAACATAATGAAACATCAATCAATGGAAAAGCAAGTATGTGAATATAAATGTTACATCGAGCATTTACTATTTATTTACAAATCATCGAACATTGTGACAAAAGAAAAAATTGCTTATCGCTTAGCTCCAGTTCATTTATATAAATCAACACAACAGTCTTTTTGTGTTGCACAGCAGAGAACATTGTGACTAAAGAAGGAATGGCCTATAATTAGTGCATAATGATGCCATGTATATCTGTTAAGAGGTCAGAGGAAATTGTTTTTCCTAGAATAAGTGTGCTTCAACCTGGTATCAGATCTGCAGTCGAGCTAACCTGGATGGTAACAGCTTTTTTCCCTACATATACAAAACAGTTAACCCTTTACCAGACAATAAAATTTTAGCCTTGTCCAAATTGAAAGCATTTGCAGACAACAATTTCACTGTGGCTCAAATGTGCAGTTTTTCCTTGATAGGGTAGAAAACATTGTTGGAAAAGGAGAAAAGGCTGGTTGCCTGCATTTTCTTCTTTTCCGACAATGTTTTCAAAAGGCTTCTTTCCCAGGGTTGTTAAAAAGTGGCATTGTGCCATAAAGGGTTAATACGTCTGGCATTTTTACCTATTACATTATTACCTCTGGTATATTTACCACTTTAACTGGCATTTTTACCTATTACATTATTACCTCTGGTATATTTACCACTTTGACTCTGGCATTTTTACCTATTACATTATTACCTCTGGTATATTTACCACTTTGACTCTGACATCTTTACCTCTGGTATTTTAACCTCTGGCATTTTTACCTCTGACATTTTTACCACACACCTTGTCTCCATGTCCTTTACCAACAACTGAGAGATTAACCACATCCATACAGTAGCTATTTGATACAAACTGATTTAATAACATACAGATAAAAACTTTGATGTATTTCTCTCACCCTTACACCATATCTGAACATGAATAAAACATGGTTAACCCTTTAACAAACAATTCCATGCTTAGAAAACGCTGAAAAAGTAAGCCTCTGCAAATGTGGGAAGAGGGGAGGATGCTGGTCACCAGAATTTTCTCCTTTTCCCACATTGTTGATTTACCTTACTATCCTTTCAAAGAAAAGTTCCATCATTTGACACACATAATAACTTGTCGCCTGTAAATAGTTTCAATTTGGACAATTTTATTTCTCTGGTAAAGAGTTAGGTAACTTGTATCAGAGCTCCAGATAAGAGGGAGTGATGGTATTCTTAATCCATTGTTTCTCTTCCAAACCCTATGTTGTGGGTGCTCATTAGAATTGTCTCAATGAGACGATTCTAATGAGTACCCGTAACGTAGGGTTTTGTGGAGAATAATTAATATTTTCAATTTTGAAATCAAAATCACTCCCTCAATCTGGAGCTCTGTTTGCACTATACAATCTCAATCTTTGAGAAACCAATTAATGGATTAACAAAACCTGTCACAATGTGAAATGTAAATCTCTCTATCTCACACACACACAGAAAACTGATGAGAGCCTGGCTATTATTACATATTAATTATCAAACTTATCCTTTTCCTAAATCCATTGCTGAAATTTCTTAAATATTGACTATTGAATACAGTTCAAGCCTTTGGTAAAATAAACATTCTGTGCACATTTCGATAGAATTGAATTCAAAGCATAAATAAAGTGGCATGACAGCCCAGTATCACTCCACTGCCTCGTACATGAATGTGCCATACACTTTACTGGCATTGACAGACATATTAAACTATAAAACCTGTCTATTGCAAAAAAGTTTCATAGAGAAAATAAGTGTTTTCTCCAGCATTTTCTCCTTTCCCACAATGTTTTCAAAAGGCCTCTTTCCCAGGGTCTTCAAAAGGCAACATTGTGCGGTAAAAGGTTAATCATATCTCAACTCTTTACCACACAATCACAGGTTTTAACGACCCTAAAGAAAAAGCCTTTTGAAAACATTGTGGGAAAAGGAGATAATGGTGGTAACCAGCATTTTCTCCTTTTCCCACAAGGTTTTCTAACCTTCCCAAAACAAAATTCAATTTTTGAGTCACATTTATTTTGTTGTCTGCAAATGCTTTTAATTTGGACAAGTCTAAAATTTTGTCATTTGGTAAACGGTTAATTGATATTCAAAGTAACTTTCTTGAAGGATTCCAGTTTGTCACACTCCTTTGTTGTTTGTCCATTATAAATATTTTCTAGATAGTTATATCTATCGAACAACAGTTACTGTTTACCAGATGACAAAATTTGAACTGATTCACTCTGAAATCATTTTGTGGATGACAAAGGAAATACTCAAATGATTGGATTTCCCATTGAAAAGGTATGAAAACATAGTGAGAAGATGAAAAATGCTGTTTTCCTGCATTTTCTCCTTTACCCACAATGTTTCCAAAAGTCTTCTTTCTCATGGTCAGAAAAAAAAGGATTGTGTGTCAACTCTTTACAAAAGGACAACAGTTTAAGCCAGTCCTCAAAATTGAAAGCATCTGCAGACGACAAACTATATAAACTAGAAAAAGGGTAGAAAACATTGTGTGAAAAGGAGAAAATGCTGTTTCCCAGCATTTTCTCCTTTTCCCACAATGTTTTCAAATGTCCTTTTCCTTGGGTTGTTAAAACTCGGGACTGTGTGGCAAAGGATATGAACAGATATCATACTAAACACAGTTTGAACACTGGAATGCCTTGCATCTACTGAAAACATTTTTACTAGTCTCTATCAATAATTTGAGGTTTTCTACTGTTAAATCTTATAATTTAGAGGCCTTTGAGGACCTGAAGTGCTCTACTGGCAGTGATTTTGCTTTCTTTCTAGCATGTATTATGAATTCATGATGGAAAACGACAAACACACCCCAAATATTCAAATTCAAAAGGCTATTTTTGTACAACGGATTGTCAGGTGTTTTTCTTTTTTGAAATCAATAGGGTTCAAACACTGCAAGTTTCATGAAAATCTAACCAAAACTGCAGACTAAACTGCATAAACAAGAAAAGGAAATTTTGAAATTTAAATGGCTATTTTTCCCATACTGATTATCAGATTTTTTTTTTTTTCAAAATCAATAGGGTTCACAGGATGAGATAAACAAACTGTGCAAGTTTCACAAAAATCTAACCACAAATGCAGACTTTATCGCATAAACAAGAAATTGAAATGTTGAACTTTAAATGGCTAATTTCCCACACTGATAGTCAGATATTTTCCAAAATCAATAGGGTTAAAGCTATTGATGAGACAAATAAACTGTGCAAGTTTCACGAAAATCTGACCACAAATGCAGATGCGTAAACAAGAAAAAGACTAACGCACGGACAGACAGACAGACGGATGGACAACGGAAACCACACCATGACATAAGTTCTGCTGGCTTACAGCCAGTAGAGCTAAAAAAATCAGGAAAAAACTTAAGTCTCTCATTTTGCTGAAATCCGCTAACAGACTCATTTCCAATGTAAGTTGAGTTCATTATTTGAGACACATTTCACTAGCATAGAGAAAGTTTAATAACATTCTCAAATCCCAAGCTGATGCAAGGTTTCAGACTTGACTCTGCAAAAAAATAAGGACTTAACTCAGTCAACAGACTGAAGTCCATTATTTTGCTGACTTGAGTCTGAAACATTATGTCACCTGGGGATTTGAGAACATTACTTAAGTCTGTTGATAGTGAAATAAGTCTCAAATGATGAACTCAGCTTAAGTCGGAAAATGAGTCCAATTGCGGACTGGAGCAAAGTAAGAGACTAAATTTTTTAAAAGTACCTTCAATCAACATTTTCCTCAAACAATGCAGATACCTGTACTGTAATTGCTTGATTCAGTTTAACCTTTTACCACACAATCCTAAGTTTTAACGATCCTGACCATGAAGGTATTTGAAACAAAAGGGCCATTGGCCCTAAAGTGCTCACTTGAGTAAAGCCATCAATGGTTGATAAAGCTGACGAGATTCTTGTTTACATAATGTAAAACAGATGAGTGCAAGTGACCTACTTTTTGACTCCACATGACCCAACTTCAAATTTGTCCAAGATATATCATGAAGACAAATATGCTGACCAAGTTTTATGAGTATCAGGCTGAAAATGTGACCTCTAGAGTGCACACAAGGTTTTTCTAGGATTTGGCCTAGTGACCTACTTTTTCATTCAATGTGACCCATTTTCCAACTTCTCCGAGATATCATCAAGACAAAGATTCTGACCAAGTTTCAAGAGTATCATGCTGAAAATGTGGCTTTGAGAGTGAGAAAGTTTTTCTAAGACTGTCCCAGTGACCTACTTTTTCACCCAATGTGACCCAATTCCAAACCTGTCCAAGATACCATGTAGACAAACAGTCTGACAAAGTTTCATGAGTATCAGACTAAAAATGTAGCATCTAGAGTGCACACAAGGTTTTTCTAAGATTTGGCCCAGTGACCTACTTTTTCACCCAACATGACCCCATTTCCAACCTGTCTAAAATATCATCAAGACAAACATTATGACAAAGTTTCGTGACTATCAGGCTGAAAATGTAGCCTCTAGAGTGCACACAAGGTTTTTCTAAGATCTGGCCAAGTGACCTACTTTTTGACTGGCATGATCCTATTTTGATATATTTTTTTATATATCAAAGACAAACATTCTGACCAAGTTTCATGAATTTCAGGCTGAAAATGAGGTCTATAGAGTGCACGCAAGGTTTTTCTATAATTTGGCCCAGTGACCTTTCTTTTTTACCCGACATGACCCAATTTTTGAACTTGTCTGAGATATCATCAAGACAAACATTCTGAAAAAGTTTCATTAGTGTCAGGCAGAAAATGTAGCCTCTAGAGTACAGACAAGGTGTTTCTAAGTTTTTGCCCAATGACCTACAGTTTGTCCAAATGTGACCCAACTTCAAATTTGACCGAGATTTTATCAAGAGAAATATTCTGACCAAGTTTCATGAGTATCAGGCTGAAAATGTGGCCTATAGAGTGCACACGAGGTTTTTCCAAGATTTGGCCCAGTGACCTACTTTTTGACCCAACATGACCCAATTTCAAATTTGTCCAAGATATCTTCAAGAGAAAGACTCTGACCAAGTTTCATTAGTATCAAACTGAAAATGTAGCCTCCAGGGTGCACACAAGATTTTTCAAAGATGTGGCCCTGTGACCTACTTTTTGACCCAACATGGCCCAATTTCGAACTTGTCTGAGATTTTATCATGACAAACATTCTGATTAACTTTCATGAGTATTTGACTGAAACTGTATCCTCAAGAGTGCACACAAGGTAAATGTTGATGATGGATGACGGCTGGACACAGCATGACCACAAAAGCTCACCTTGAGCACTTTGTGCTTAGATGAGCTAAAAAATGTGGGAAAGTGAGAAAATGATGGTCATGATGTTTTCTACCTTTTCAAAGACAACCTCCAGTATTTTAGCCACATCTGATTTGCTATCTGCAAACACGTCCAGTATGGTCAGGCCTAAGATTGTGTTGCCTGGTCAAGAGTTAAAGGCTAATCAATTACAAAATACTTATGCTTCAAACCACAATGTACAGTTCATTAACACAATGACGCATACATATTTTCATCACAAAGACACAACAACAGGTATTGGAGTAAAGGTGAAGACTAGAAACTGGCATTCTGTTGTTTCTAACCCAATACAAATTATTATTTTAGCCAAACATCCACTGGCTACTACTAGTACCCTTCAACCATTGGCAAATCAATATGACTATCATATCAATCAACTGTAAGTCAGCAATTCCAGCAAGTTGCTGTTTATAAAAAGTCTGAAATTTTATTTTAACAAAACTTATGCAAGCTTTGTTCTTACTTCCTTGCATAACTTCAGTCATGTTCCTTTATATATTTCATGACTCATCGTTGTAGGTTATATTTCAATAACAAGCTTGACCACTATCACAATTATTGCCAACTTGTGCATCACAGTTATTATGCCACCACATCACTGTCAGGCTTTAAATCCACTTCAACCACTGTTTGATCTTGCTGATCTGTAATGTTATCAGCATTTAAACTATCAAAGTTCACTTCTATATTGTCATCTCCGTGAAGTTGGTCCATTTCTATATTCTCATCATTGTCACCTTCAGGTCTATCAGTATCATTGAGCTCAGGAGGAATTTCAATTGCAAGTTCATCATATGGTGGGGGTTCTTTAATAATATCTCCTCCATCCCCATGATTTCGCCTCCAGTTTCTGAATGCCTTTTGAATTATACGAGCAGCATAATGCTCTTTCTGGCGCATTAGAGTACTACTTACTACTTTATATTCAACCTTCTTTTTGTCATCGCCAGTAGCTTCAGCAGGCAAATCACTTGAATCACCAGTGCCAAGAAAGTTCTTTGTAAGAGCATCTAGAATGTCTCTACAGTAGCACTGATCACCTTCAAATATTGGTATATCTAACTTAACTAACATGAAATAATTTGGTTTTTGGAGTCTTAAAGGATCTTCTAAATAATCTACAAAGTCTGAAAGTTTTTCTAAAGGTATATACTGGGTAGCAAGTGGATCATATTTCTCCCACTTTTCATAGTACATATCAAAGTCTTCTGGAGTAAGACCATGCTGCACATCTTCCGTTGCCTGACTGAAGTTCTCCAGAATCACAGCTATATACATATTAACTACAACAAGGAAACTTATAATCAGGTATGTTAGTAAATACAGCACAGCAATTTTATAACTTCCACAATTTTTCAGCTCTTTACTGCAATCTTTTTCATTCATCAAACCGTTTAAAACACCATCCCAGCCTGCTGAAGTACACATTTGAAATAAAGTAATAATACTTTGACCAAATGTTTGAAAATTAAACACATCATCCAAACCTCCATAGGGCACTTTCACTCTCTTGAAAAAGTTCATACCAAACACAGCATAGATGAAAAGAACAAGAAAGAGCAACAATCCTATGTTAAACAATGCAGGAAGTGATACAGCAAGGGAGAAGAGCAAGGTTCGTATTCCTTTGGCTGATTTAACAAGTCGAAGCACTCTGCTCACTCGGAAGACTCTGACCACTCGAAGCAACGTAGGTGACACGAAATACTCCTCTATGTACTGTGAAAGGGTCAAACCTAAAATTATACACAAATACTGCAGAGATTAACAAATCTATCTATGGAAAGAGACTGTAAATCATCAAAGCTTTTAAAATCCCTTCTGTTTCATATCAACTCAATAGTAGAAATTTATATTCTGATATAAGCATATCTTTACTGAAATCTAAAGACAAATAAAGACATTTTAACTATCTACTAGTTCATATTTTTTAAAACAAATGACCTGCTATGTTGCTAGGTGTAACTACAGGCCCTTGAGGGCCAGGTTTGCTCCACTGGCAGTGACTTTGCCACAGATGCAAATTTTATTGCGTAAACAAAATTATGTAAATTTTCAACTTTAAATGGCTACTTTTCCCTTATTATTTGTCAGATTTTTTTCTAAATCAAAAGCGCTCAAGCTACTGATGATTTAAACAAACTGTGTAAGTTTCACAGAAATCGAACCACAAATGCAGACTTTATTACACAAACAAGAAAAATACTAACACACGGACAGGCGGACGGACAGACAACGGAAACCACACAATGACATAAGCCCTGCTGGCTTTCAGCCAGTAGGAGCTAAATAGCCAAAATCATTATAAAGAATTTGCACATCATAATTTAAAGAGATCTCAATGAAAATGACTGTCCTGAGGGTAATGATCCATATTCCAACAGTTTTCAGGTGATGATAACATAAATTTGCAGTTCAAGAATTACTATTAGATTATAAGTAAGCCTACTAGATCTTAATTCAATAGTGGCATTTGTTACAAAGATTAATGAAATGATCAAACTTACTACCTAACTATTTAGTAAAAGACCCATCCAATGAAAAATGTATATTGGCAGAAAATATGTCAAAGAAAGTATTTAGATACTTCTTCTCTGATAGCTATCAGACCCAGATGCAAAAACAGAAGTATCTCTATGTACAAAATAGATTAAGTTTGAAGGTTTAAAACTTATCCCCATGATAGAGTCAACTAGTGCCTATTGCCTTAAATCTATACCAAACTATGGTGACATCGTATGGAAAGAAAGTTTGTTAGTACTATACTTACCATAGCTATAGATGTCTGACATGTTTTAAACACACACACACACACACACACACACACATACACAATCGAAGTTTCTCAGTTCAAAAAAGCCATCCTTGTTCATCAGTAGTAATTAACTGTGATATATATCTATTCATGTTTATATAATCAAGGCTAATAAAATTCTTGGTATTTTCCATATAAACAGCATAGAGACAGATCAAGACATTGATAATCGGAATAAGTGTATAGTTACAGGATGTTCAATGTACTATTTTTTTCACCTTAGAGCTGTAAAATGGATGTCCTTGGTGTAATTTATTGTTACCTGAAAGCTGAAACAAATTTGAAGCAGCAGACTTTCGAAATATTGATAGATGACATATATTTTTAAGCAATAACAATAGTTTGTAACAACCTAAATCATCAATAAATCCTACAATACTGCAGACAGTTTTAAAGGTTGTATCAAATATTTTGAATTTTTGGGTTTTTTTCATACTGTTTAACTTTTACTACCATTTACAGTGACTTTGTATACAATACTGAATGCATATAATAAAGACAGATCTTTCACACAAACGGGTATAATTTAGTAGCAGATAACATGCCATATTGGACATAATTGATTTGCAGTGCATTAAGTTTTGTAAATAATTTAATATAATTGATAAAACTTATAGCCCAAATTAAGTTCTGATTACCTTTGGAAATGACAGTATGAAATGGCAAGAACAAACAAACAGCTCTTCCAAAAGAATTTGTGACAATCTAACACTTGCACTATATACCAGTAAGTAAAACATTTCACCATCAGTTCATAAAGATAAACTGATATCAGAAGCAGACAAGACTTGATGATAGAAAAAAAGATACAGTTTCTTACCAGAATATCTATGATATTACTGAATTTTGGTCTCTTTGTTTTACTGACCAATAACGTATGCTTCATTTCTTTGACCCTTTCATTAATTCAACCTTCGATTGTACCAATGAATTAAAAGTGTTCCAATGAATACAGTCTCTTAAACAAACAGTGCAGCATGAAATAGGATAGCTCATATGGGCAAACAGAACTACCAGTTCAGTTTGCAAAGCGACAATGTCATTTGAGTTGTATACAGACTAATGATTGATTGATTGAATGGAGTTTTAAGCCACTTTCAACATCATTTCATGCGGTCTTACCACGGCAACAGCTCACTTATTCATGTATTTCCTCGGTTCCATCAGTCCTAAGTTAGGGCTCTGAAGTGTCTTGCCCAAGGGCACTCTCGCAAAAAAGCCAGTAGATCCAGTGAAGCTCAAACCCCTGGCCTCATGGTCACCAGTGCTACATTTACCACCGAGCCATGAAGGACACCAAAGACTTATGACCAATGAATACAATGCACTTATCCTGTAGATGCATTATGATGTTTCAAGAGTTACTTTTCAAGAACAGGCCTTGTTTGATGATTCACTGGTCTACATAGATTCAATGCTTCTATGTAAAAGTCAAAGAAACAAAAACAGTTACGCTGCCAAGTCCCCTTGTGTGTTCCACATCAAAAGCATGAACCATGCTCTGTGAAAAAGGGGCTTAATACATCTGCCAAAAAGTATCAACCTAGGTCAGCATGTGCTGACCCGAGTCAAAACTTTTGGCTATTGGTAAATTTTCTGTATGTCGAAGGACCATTCTATCCCAGGATGCAGCCAGTTTTCAGACAAAATGGATTTTATGAATCCATTATTACGTGATGATGATGACTTGCTTGGTAAATAATGCATCAAGGAGACACATGAACTCTTTACCAAACAACAAAATTTTAGACCAGTCCAAATTGAAAGCTTTTGTAGACGACAAATAAATGAGACTACAAAATTGAAATTTGATAGAGAACATTGTGGGAAAAGAAGAAAATGCTGGTTATCGGCATTTTCTCCTTTTCCCACAATGTTTTCAAAAGGCATCTTTCTCAGGGTCGTTAAAACTCAGGATTGTGTGGTAAAGAGTTAAGTCCCCTTTTATCAGAGCATGACAAACATATTTACTCAAAACCATGGACCATCACATTTAAGAGGCTCATAACATGATTGAATTTATTATCATGCTGATGACAAATTGTAACATGTCCATTAAACATGAGTAGAGGGTACATGCCTATATACATAGTAATCTACCAAGGAGCTTGTATCCAGTACCATCCTCTGTTTTGCCACTGACTGGCTCTACCTGAGTGGTCTGTGCTTGGATGGTGTAAATGTAACCCTTAAATAGCCTTTCATAAATTAGTTTGCTTTTGTGGTCTGTAAAGGTCAAGATCAAACTGCACAGAACATGTAGGTTGATCATCCATCTTCACTGTCCATCTTGTTGTATCAGTCCTGAAATTGCTATGTTCGGCTCTTTTTTTCGGCACTTAAAATGCCTTTTTTTTGTATATTTGGCACAGTTAGGGTTAACAATAAAACAAAAGGAATTATTAAGAAGAAATTTCCAACAATAGTATTTATAAGCAAATTTTAATGTTAATGAGCTAGAATAAACACCAGTTGATGCAGTACATGACAAGTGTAAAAGCATTCATATCCTTATTTGAGAAAAAGAATTGATGTGACTATATTTATTACAAATCTTAAAATGAAGAAAACGACATGAAA
This sequence comes from Tridacna gigas, assembly GCA_945859785.2. NCBI lineage: Eukaryota > Metazoa > Mollusca > Bivalvia > Cardiida > Cardiidae > Tridacna > Tridacna gigas. Next base: position 40,443,536 of record OX244029.2, read on the forward strand.
GTTTTTACACAGAATGGTTCTGCTACAAGATACAGTGGCTTAGCGTATCTTTTTATTATAATACTTTAAATGAGATATGTGATAATAAGATTTGAAAATACGGCAAAAAATGCTGTAATTTGACATAAACTCTAGAATTATTTTGTTTTAATTCAATCCAAATTCTGTTACAAATACATTTTAACTGTTCATATACAAATAGTTCTGATGTTTTTATTTCAAACTCTTTAAATCATCTTCACCATTACTGTAAAACCAGAAATTTTCATGTCGTGGAAATCTTCATGATTTTCAAGTATTGATACAAATCACGAAGATATCTACCAGTGTAAATTTAAGCTACATTAAGGTATAGTTTACCTAGACACAGAGGTCATTTCAGAGTAATTGAGTGGGACTCTTGTTGACATCAACAAGTGCCTTTTTTCATCAAAATCGACCAGAATACCAATCTAATGGTGGTTAATACTGCCAATTAGACACGTTTCATCAAAAAATGGAGATTTGAGTAGAAATCTTGGAATTCTGTCTTTAATTCTTGCGGAAATAAAAATACGCATATGGTCAGTATTTTGTATTTGGCAAAATTTCAGACCAACAATACTTAACCACTTTTACAGTAAATAAGAATACAATTCTTCGTAGACTTTTGGGGAAAAAATCTCTCTACCTGGAAGAAACATATTGAATTTCAGGCATTCATGAATGTGTCTGCCTTGAAACCCAAAATTAGACATGTTTTTTTTTTAAGATTTTAAACTGTAATCAAGATACATATATACATGTACATTCTTTTTTCAAAAAGAGGATAATCCACTTAAAACTATTATCATGGAGAATTGGGACACAACATAGTTAAAAACCATTACCATATGTCATATGTTCATTTCACATGATAACAAATTAACTTTATCAAATCAAGTCCAACAATCAGTTGTCTCAGAGTATCAAAGCCATTTCTTTTGGAATTACAACAAACACTTACAAAGAAAAAAAAATACCTTAGGGGTAAATACAGCATTTTCATGTATATCCTATTATTCTAATTTTAATTAATACATATTTTGTAGGTTTCAGAAAGAGCATAAAAATCATCTATTTATTGGGTTAATTTTAAGCTACCATTTCTCTGTGGCTAAACCTAAGGATTGAAGTTTTCTTAGAAGAAACACTGATATATATTATAAAAAAAAAACAAGCCATATTAATAGTTAATAAAAAGATTTTTAACACTGTTTAAAAAGTACTCATTGCTCATTCAAAGTTGCAGACAATGTAGATTAAAAAAGGTCACTGGCCCTAAAGCGATCCCCTGATAATGTCATCTAGAATCATCAAAGTTGAAGAGATTCTGGTTGCGATGATGTAAAACACATGAGTGTAGGTGACATACTTTCTGACAAATGTGACCTTTTTTGAATTTATCAGATATGTCACCAAGACAAACAACCAGGCCATGTTTCATGAGTAGCGGACTGAAAAATTGACTTCTTGCATGCTAACAAGGTTTTTTTTACGATTAGTGACCAACTTTTGGATCCAACATGGCCCAGTCTGTAACTCGTAATAGATATCATCAAAAAAACATTCTGATCAAGTTTTATGAGTATCAGGTTGATAATATGGTCTCTAAAGTGCACACAAGGTTTTGTACAATTTGTCCCAGTGACCTACTTTTTGACCTGACATGATCCAATTTTGATTTTGTACTAGATATTGAGACAAATATTCTGACCAAGTTTTACGAGTATCACACTGACAATGTGGCCTCTACAGTGCACACAAGGTTTTGTCTAAGATCTGTTTCAGTGACCTACTTCTTGATCTGACGTACTCCAATTTTTGAATTTTTACTAAATGTCATCAAGACAAACCCCTCTGACCAAGTTTCGTGAGCCCCAGACAGAAAATGTAGCCTCTACATTGCACCCAATGTTTTTCTTACATTTGTCCCAGTGACCTATTTCTTAACCTGTTGTGACCCAATTTCTAATTTGAGATAGAATTAGGACAAACACTCTTACCAAGTTTCATGCGTATCACACTTTAAATGTGACCTCCAAAGTGCAAACCAGCAAGTTTCGTGAGTACTGCCTGGGCTGAAAATGTGACTTTTAGAGTGCAAACAAGGTTTTTCTAAGATTTGTTATTGTGACCTACTTTTTTACCCAACGTGACGCAAATTCAAACTTGTGCGAGATCTTATAAAGACAACCATTCTAAGTTTCATGAGTATTGGACTGAAATTGTAGCCTCTAGAGTGTACACTGGGTAACTGTTGACAACTGCATGATGGATGATGGACATCGGACACAGCATGATCACAAAAGCTCACCTTGAGCAATTTGTGCTCAGGTTAGCTAAAAAGCTAAGCTAAAGGAAAAGAAATGGGGGTCGCTCTGATATTGCTTAGCTGCAGCTTCAGTGTCTGATGTTCAGCATCTTCATAAATTTTGTGTAATTCTATGAATTATTTCTTTTGATTATGATTTGAACAACATTGATAATCGTCTATCAGATGATGCTTTTTAGCAAATAACTAAGCTTTGCTTCTATATGCTGGTCAAGAAGAATTGCTCCATGTTGATCCAGTGAAACTACTTCAAAACCCATAATTAAGGTTTACAACTATAGATAGCTTTATAATATTTGTAATGGAAAAGATGTTTTACGGAATTGTTGTAAATGGACGACACACCAGATGCTAGATAACACCTTCCCTAAATGCTCCCTAAGAGCACTTTGCACTAAGGTAAGCGGAGACTTTGATCACTGCTTACAATTAGGATTTTGTACTAAGGTAAGTGAAGATGTTTGATCATTGTGGACTGTGCAAGAGTACAATTAACAAATCTGATGAATAAAAGCATCAATCGCAATTAGCTATTCCAGTTTTTTGTAATGAAAATTTAAAAAAAAGAACATCAAAAAAGCTGTTGCAGGTTTAAATATTGTATATCCAGACACAAGACAGTTCATACATGTAGTTTCTATTTAAAAAAAGCAATAAAATGCAACTTTTGAACAGAAGAAAACTAAACTAGAGGCCCTTGAGGGCCTGAATCGCTCTACTGGCAGTGACTTTACTTTTTTTCTAGCATACATTATGAATTCATGATGCAAAAAGGTGAAAGACCCCCCCCCCCCCCAAAAAAAAAAGGAGGTGATGTTGCAACTGGGCTTGAACCTACTAAGAAGTAGGCATGTTGAATTGAACAAATAGTGAAAAAAATTAAAGTACAATTTCTCAAAACAAACTGTTTCAAATACAGCCAAATTTGATAGGGTTTCAGTACTCACTGTATTAAACAATCCCTGCAAATTTCAAAGAAATGTGACTAATAATGTGGACTGTCTTGAGTAAACAATACTAAGTCTTCAAATGGCTGCTTTTCCTAAACTGATTGCTAGATTTTCTTCATTTTTCATAGAGCTCAATCTCTTGATGACACAAATAATCTTTGCAAGTTCCAAAAGAATTGGATCTAAAATGCGGACTTAAATTGCCTAAACAAGAAATGTAAATTTCAACTTTAAATGGCTCATTTTCCCATACTGATTGTCGAATGTTTTTCAAAATCAATAGGGTTCAAGCTATTGATAATATAAAGCAACTGTGCTAGTTTAATAAAAAAGTTGACCACAAATGCCGAGTCATTGTAGCGTAAACAAGAAATGTAAATTTTCAAATTTAAATGGCTACTTTTCCCATACTGAATGTCAAATTTTTGTCAAAATCAATAGGGTTCAAGCTTTTGATGATACAAAGCAATTGTGCAAATTTCATGAAAATCCAATTACAAATGTTGAATTTTTCACGTAAACAAGAAATGAAAATTTCTAACTTTAAATGGCTACTTTTTCCATACAGATTTTTTTCAAAATCAATAGGGTTCAAGCTATAGACGAGATAAAAAAACTTTGCAAGTTTCATGAAATGTAGACTAAAACACAAAAACCAGAAATGGAAATGTTGAACTTTAAATGGCTACTTTTCCCACACTGTTAGACTTCTTTTAAAATCAATAGGGTTCAAGCTATTGATAAGATAAACAAACTGAGCAAGTTTCATGAAAATCCGACCACAATTGCAGACTTTATCGCGTAAAAAAGAAATTGAAATTTTGAACTTTGAATGGCTACTTTTCCTACACTGATTGTCAGATTTTTTTTCAAAATCATTACGGTTCAAGCTATTGATGAGGTAAATAATCTGTGAAAGTTTCATGAAAATCTGACCATAACTGCAGACTTTATCGTGTAAACAAGAAATTTTAATGTTGAACGTTAAATGGCTACTTTCCCTACACTGACAGTCAGATTTTTTTCAAAATCAATAGGGTTCAAGCTATTGATGAGATAAACAAACTGTGCAAGTTTCGCGAAAATCCTACCACAACTGCAGACTTTATTGCATAAACAAAAAATTGAAATTTTGAACTTTAAATAGCTGCTTTTCCTACACTGATTTTCAGATTTTTTTTTTTAAAATCAACAGGGTTCAGACTTTGATGAGATAAACAAACTGTGTAAGTCCGACCACAAATGTGAACTTTATCGCGTAAACAAGAAAAAGACTAACAGACGGACGAACAGACGGACGACGTAAACCATGCCATGACATAAGCTCTGCTGGCTTACAACCAGGAGAGCTAATAATAATTCAACATACAAACAATCTAAATATGTCTACAAGTATACATTGTATAACGTAGGACTTTATACTTAGTATCACATTTCTTTGGGAGGAAAAAGCATATGAAAACAAAAGTTTAGATGAGTGATGTTGATAAAAAATTGAGCATAATCATTAAATTGCAAACAAATAACGTAAATTGTCAACAACTCTATGACAGTTATTATGGCACTGTATAATGCGACATGTCTTAGTTTAACATTTAGTGGGCAAAAGTTTTTGGTGTTGGTCAATTTTTTAACTGGGCAGAACCTAAGCTAATTCTTTTATCTTATTAGATAGCTAGAAAAGAAGTTCATTGAAAGGTTTAGTAATCAAGAGACATCTTGAGAACAAAGTAATAAAATGTTGTTCTTTGTATTTTTGTATGGTGTTTTCAAACAGTATTTTGTTTATATCGCCGCTGCAAGTGCACCTACACGTGATTTTCTGGGCAAATCCAAATATTTTTTGACTTAGCTTTTTTTCCCCTTCATATCATCTGTCAATTATGTCAGTAAAACATCTGTGCGTCATTTTCCGCAATTACTACCTGGTAACATACCATAAGCCAGGTTCAATCGTCACGATGATTTACGGCCCGAAAATGGTGCATCGCTTACTTCCCCTGATTTGCTTATCTCTCGTCCTTATGTGACGTCATAGCAGCACTTAGTCTTCTTCCTTTACATAAGGATGCTGATATTCGGACGCGGTTATCCAAGTTTGAAATGGATATTTAAGCCAAAAAAATGACAATTTGTGCAGCCTATGCCTGCAATGTCAATTCAGGAATTCATAGAATCAGTATGTTCAAATTTCCAAGCGAATTAAAAAGGAGAAAGCTATGGATTCAACGTTTAAACCGGGGTCAGACAGTAACGACAGATTTTGTGCCAACGAATAAACTAAACTGTGTCTGAGCAGGGATCGTAAATTACAGTTATATACGGTTCCTGGCCTAAAACACTTTTAGGACAGTCAGTTTTTAATAATTCCAAATCTAGCAAAGACAGTCGGTTATAGCGATTTTAGGCTACGATTGAAACCTGACACTGTGTCCACATTATTCGACACTCCAAATCAGAGAGAAGAAAAACCCAGACACTCAGCGAGAACCATTTCCATAAAGAAACTTCAGCATGGGGTAAAAGTAAAATGAAGATATTTTGAATTGTTATTTGTACTCTTTTACCGTTTTCTGAATCATCTCTTCATTGTGGGAAAAGGAGAAAATGCTCCTAACTAGCTGCCTTCTTTTCCGAAATGTTTTCAAATTCATGTTGTGGCATATTTTAGTGTGACCCATTTTCAAAAGCATTATTCCTCAAGGTTTGGGGGTTGGATTATGTGCTAAAGCGTAACTCTTTACCAGAAAACGAAATTTTAGATTCGTCTGATTTCAAAATTTTGCTGACAATTTTGATCATATGATTTATGGTAACTCTTTACCAAGCAACAACATATTAGACTTGCCTAAATTGAAAGCATTTGCAGACGACAACTTGAAAGTGATTAAAATGACGGTGTTTGTCTTTGTATGTATAGCAAACATTGCGAAAAAAGGAGAATACGCTAGTTACCAATATTTTCTCAATTTCCCACAATGTTTTCAAAAGCAATATTTCTCAGGGCCATTAAAAGTAAGGGTTGTGGTTAGGGGTTAACTGTCTCTCAGAAGATAACAAAAGTGCTGGTTACCTTTTTGTAGGGCTTTTGCCTCGCCCCATGTTTGCCTTCTTTTATTCATTTGAAAGGAGGCCAATAAACCCCATGTTAGAAAATGAAGGGAAAACCCTGCACATTAAGTATCTTTTTTCTCCCCACAATCATTTAAAACACTTTTGTAGGGCACGTATAGTCAAAACTAGGTTTGCTTGGTAAAGGGTGAACTCAGGCCCTTGCTTCGCATGGTCATGGTCATAAATGTTAATTAATTATGACCAGGGATCGTAACTATATTACACGATCGTATATTACACGATCCCTAATATCACCAACCAGTTAAAACAATACAGGAAATGATTACATAACATCTGCATATCTCACCCCTTTACACTGTTATATTTGTTTGTGACAGTGTCACTCTCTTCACTTTGGTTGAAAATTGATTTGTAACCTCTTTTTAAACAACCTCTGTATGTGATTCTGGTTTTAGCAAAGTATTCCCTTGTTCGCATCCATATGATATCTTCCAAACTATCTTTTTAGTTCATGTGTCAGTATAAAAATTGTGAAATTTGAACTTTTGATACAAGTCATACCCTCCGGTAATCAGAAAGAAGTGTGCATATGGAAAAAAAAATACAGATCTGCATTTTGCTGAAATTACACTTTATCACACAACTCTGGGTTTTAACGACCGTAAGTAAGAAAGCCTTGAAAAACATTGTGGGAAGAGGAGAAAATGATGGTAATCAGCATTTTCTCTTCTTCTCACGATGTTTCCACCTTTTCCAAGACAAACTTCATCATTTGAAACAGGGTACGGACAAAACCCCCCCTAGGACAAAACCCCCCTGGACAAAAGCCCCATGGACAAACCCCCCCTAGGACAAAACCCCCATACCCTAAACTGAAAAGTGGACAAAACCCCCATGGTTTTAAAAACATGCTTATTATGTGTATAAATGAAATAAATCTTTAAACTAATGATATTAATATGATATTATGAATATTCCTCTATTATTTTTGTATAATTGAACATTTTAAAATCATTTTAAAGTTGAATAAAAAATAATGTTTTGTATAACTCAAATTGATTTGATAAGTACTTTTTTTTTTCTTAAAATTGTGCTTTATGACCAAAAATGTGTTTATGTATATAATCAATAGTTTTTACTGTAAATTATATATTATTAAACATAATAAATTGTAAATGAAATCATACAACGGAAAATTCATTGATATATTAATCAAAGGTATTATTTTGCTAATTATAGCATTAAGTTATAATGATAATTGAATTAAAGTTTTATATATACAAATACATTTTTTGCAAACTACAGTGATTGCTTTCACACTGAAAAACAAACCCAAATCAAACATAATTAAAGGCTAAAGATGTAACTGCCTTTCATGTTTGATTTTTCTCCTTAAATCAAAGAGACTTGTGTTGAATACTTTAAAACTTTTTGCAAATCATGTGTGTCTAAACCTGTTTAAGAAATAAAGTAAAAAGGAAAACAATATGGAAAATATGGTTGGTTGGTTATTTCCGTTTATTTATCGTCGCTACCGGTTGCCCATCTGAGCGACGCCCCCAGAAGACAGTTAGTTGTTACGGGGGATAGTGCAAGGATACAGGTCGAAACTACTGAGAGCTTCGCCTGGTTCTTTAACGTGCTCGGCGTATAGCACCGTCACACGGGACCTCGGTTTAATGTCTCATCCGAAAGACTATTAGTAATTTTTTAGTTGGCCAGCCAGGGATACGAACCCACAATCTGTAGGACATTGTGTTCACAAGTCCTACGCTCTACCTACTGAGCTATATCGGCTGGTATGGAAAATATGAAAACTATATGCTGTTTATATATGATGGGGGTTTTGTCGGTAACATCCCATTTGGTCTACTCCCATTTGGTCTACTCCCATTTCGTCTACAAATTTGCGCAACAGTCCCATTTCGTCTACGCCTGTTTTGCCCAGTAGTCCCATTTCGTCTACATTTTATTTTTTGCGTGATGTTTTTCACTAATAAATTATTTATTTAAAAGTTTGACCCCCCAAAATTGATTTAGATATTATCTTATTTTAATTCTAATTTCGTCTACAAATTTGCGCATACTTTCTATTGATATATTAACACCTGTGCAGACCTATGCAGACTTGGGCAAGACAGGTGTTGAGAAGGGATTATGACACCTAATGTGCAAGTTAAAACCTGTGTAAACTTTGTCAATGAGAAAAAAGCAAAAATCCCAATGGTTTGTACACAATTTCTTTGATGTATGTTTGAGATGAAAGAAAATAACTATTCTAATTAGAAAAGAAGCTTTTCTTCATTTAAAAAAAAAATCAAACTTGCAATCATATCTATGATCAAATTTTCACACCATGTTGCTTAAAGTGCATGAAGTATCTATTAAAGTTTTCATGTAATTGTCATTAAAGACATTCCATACTTTGAAGGCACCCTTCAAAACAGAAGGTGTGAAAATTTGATTAATGATGTACACGAACAATGTAATAATTTTAAGATTATCTTAATTATTATTTAAGTGTTTTATTTATTATTTATCTATTTACTTTTTGTAATGATAATATACTAATGCAATAACTCAGATGATAAACACACTTGTATCTACAAATTTCTATTTATTTGTAGATTTGTACATAAAAAAGCACCAAATTAGAAAGAAATATTTAGGAAATTTAAATGATTCATTCAAATTCATTTTCAAAGTTAATTTATACAAATACATTCATACATATCTTATTGTAGACAAAATGGGTGTAGACGAAATGGGATTAGACGAATTGGGACTGTAGATGAAATGGGACTGACTACACAAAAAAAAAATCTGTAGATGAAATGGGAGTAGACCAAGTGGGATTAAACCGTTTTGTCCTAGGGGGCTTTTATCCTATGGAGGTTTTGTCCTAGGGGGCTTTTGTCCATGCAGGTTTTGTCCTAGGGAGGTTTTGTCCTAGGGGAGTTTTATCCCACAGTAAATTTGTTGTTTGCAAATGCTTTCAATTTGGACAATTTAGATTTTGCAAAGTGGAAAAAAAAGTTAATAGGAATCAGAATTCCTGACCAGCTTTGAAAATCAATGCTTTTACTCTTTACCTCACAATCCGGACTTTTAACCATGCTTATGGAGACTGCTTTTGAGAACATGGTTGGAAAAAGAGAAACTCCTGGAAACAAGCATCTTTTCCTTTTCCTACGATGCTTTCTGTCCTTTGTCAGACCCTTCCCATTGTCAAAGCCACATTTGTTATCTGCAAATACTTTCAGTGTGGACAAGTCTAAAATTCTGTCGTTTAGTAAAGGGAGTAAAGGGTTAACACTTTACCAAATTATAAGATTTTAGAATTGTCCAAATCCAAAGCATTTGAATATAACAAATAAAATATGGATCGCAATTTGCCTTTGAAAGGACAGAAAATATTGTGGATAAAGGTATAAAGCTTTTACCAATGTTTGAAAAGCTTTTTTTCCTTGGGTTGTTGATATTGGGGAATTTGTGGTTAGTGTTAACATTGACTTTTGATGCCTGTGCAGAGAAGTTTGATATTGAGAACGGGACAACATTTCAGTGAGTTAATTAAAAATTATTCTAATTCTAGCAGGCATACAAAACCTACTTTTCTTATGTGAATCTTTTAGACCAGTAAATAATCAACCTGAATGTTGTCTTACTTTGCAGTCACTTGATGCTGTTTGACATTATCCTAATACTCTACAGCATTACATTATAGATCATATAATACAATATATGGCTACTTTTCTTTTACCCTTCCTTAATGCTTTTGCAAACGACAAAATTTTGGACTCAACCAAATTGAAAGCGTTCGCAGAAGACAAATGAAACATATTTCAAATGACAATTTCTGTCCTTGATAGGGTAGGAAACATTGTGGGAAAAGGAGAAAATGCCGGTTACAGCATTTTCTTTTCCCACAATGTTTTCAAAGCCTTCTTCTTCAGGGTCATTAAAAGTAGGGATTGTGTGGTAAAGGGTGAGTAGCTATAATTAATATCGTCGATCGACTGAAATGTCTTCAAATTAAACAAATTTATGCAATATACTTAATTCTACCATGTATAAATCATTTTTTCTATAAGCAATATCCGCCGCATCCGCATTGAAACAAGTATGCCTATGACGTCACTAATCAAGGGACGCAACAAATAAGTAAGGGAGATAAGTGATGTCGTAAAACTATTAAGCAGAAATTCAAATTGGAATAAAGTATTTTTTCCGATTTTTTTTTCTAATTACAACATTACCAGGTTACCAACTGATAAATGTAGTTTTGAAAATTAACATTTTCTGAAACCTGTTGATTTGCCCTTTAAACAGTACTTTGCATATTATTTTCCTAAAGCCACTGACTGCTTTCCAATATAACCATAGTTGAAATAATGATCAGCAGTGAGAGAGGAATGAATTCTACCGCAATTGTTGAAAAAATGATCAGCGGTGAGAGAGGAATGAATTATGTCGCAATTACCATCATAAATCTTCAGAAAGAAATCAGCCGAGCAGGAAATTCAAACCAGTATCCCCCCCGTTCTAACATATTGTACATTACTGATTGCATTACCAGGCTCGGCAAAGTGTTTGGATATCTTTCGTCTTCATGGGGAACAGTTTATTTGAATCATTTTTCTAAAATTGGTCAAGTTTTACAATCAGCGTAGATATTGACACTACTGGGATTAAATTTAAATAATCAGATTCTGAAAAATTACTTGCTTCAATAAACAAAACTTAAAATATTTTTAAAAAATTAGATATAAAATTAGTGACAACTTTGCCATATTTTGGTTATAGCTTTTTTTTAAAAAAATCAAAGACACATGTGCAAGTCCATTAAGTAAACGTCCTCTACTTATCAAACTGCTTAAGCTATAACCACACAAATACAGCTAGGTCAAAATTCTGTCCAAAAACTGATAACGTAATTGCCTCTGAATTCATTCCATAAAATTAGAAATACAAGAACAAAAGCACTTGCCATCGTGATATAACTCTTTAACACACAATAGAAATGTAGTCTTGTCCGAATGAAAAGCATTAATTTTGCAGATGACAAAAATTAAATGTTGCTCAAACAAAGAGTTTGTCTTTGATAGGATAGAAAACATTGTGGGAAAGGAGAAAATGCTGTTTACCAGAATTTTCTCCTTTTCCCACATTTTTTTAAAAGCCTTTTTTATCAGGGTCGTTAAAATTCGGGATTATGTGGTAAAGGGAAAACTGAAGTCTTATGGAAGTCTATGACACACATCTCACAATTAAGATTTACACTGTATTTACTCTTTCAGTTGTCGGTCTTTTGTCAAAACATTTTGAGAAAAGGAGCATTTGCATGTTACAACCAATTGCCCCTTTTCCTACTGTATTTTCCTTATCATCTTTAAAGAAGACACTTCCTTCGGATCTCTTTCTTTTGTGTCCCATGTACAATGTGAACATAAAAGCTGACAAAAAGCGATAAGATCTTTTAATTGAATCAATCCTAAAATTTACTGTTCAGCAAAGTGAAATTAAAGGAATTAAGGCTTATCTCATTTTTTCCTTTACTGTGCATATACATTTTCAGATAACTAAACAAAGTTTATCTTAATGTTAGCATAGTAGGCCAACAAATTAATAAATCATAATGAAATGGATTCACAACGTGAAGATGTGCCGAGACTGGAACTGGGTAAATGATTTTGACAACCTTGAAAAACCTCAGAACAACAGAACAAATTGTTCCTTTCAATTTTCAGAACTCATTTATCTTCAAGTGAGCATATTTAAATACAAAGATGTATGGTGTATGTACATGTGGTCAATTGAACCATCTACTCAAATTTGCTTATGCACACAGTCACATTTACGTTTACAAATCATATATATAAACATTCCTTGCATAATCAGAAATTATTTCAAGCAGAAGAAATTGTCCTCTGAATAATGAAAATGAATTTTCTCTTACTTGCTGATAAAGATTCGTATTAGTGTTAGCAAAATAATGTACAATACTCCTATCACAAATGTACAAGCACGTCTCTTTAGTTAATCAATCCACTGACGTGTCCAATTCTTTGGTACCTTCATTGAAGTATCCATTTGCTATCACCTGTTCTTTTTTTTTTTTTTTTCCTTTTTAAATTTTACAAACATAACATAAAGAACAAAACCTTTTTGCATTATCCTAGCAGTAAGTCAAAATATCGAAGTTTTATACTAATGGTACACTGTGTATTCATAATACTCCCTTTATCTTTTAAGTACTAGCACAAGCTTGTGAGAAATTACTGTATCTGAAGAAATAAATGTCAAATACAAAGCAATACAAATCGTTGTAGATCAAAATAATAACCCAAAAGTTGATTCACCTTTATCACAGTTGTTGCATGTTACCACATTTATCATGTCATGCAACAACATCACTGTCTGGTTTCAAATCAACTTCTACTACTGTTTGGTTTGCACTGTCAGCATTAGTGTTTGTAATTATATTACTATCCCTAGCTTGGCCATCTTCTACAATGTCTTCATTTTTTAGATTTTCCATTTCAATAGTTTCTACAATCTCATTATTATCACCAATTGTTTTGTCATTATCATTGACCTCAGGCGCTATCTCAATTGCTACCTCATCATATGGTGGTGGGTGTTTAGTAAGGTCACTATCACCTTGAGTTTTCCTCCAGTTTCTGAATGCCTTTTGTATGATTCTTGCTGCATATTCCTCTTTCTGTCTCATGAGTGTACTACTTATAACTTTGTACTCAATCTTACTTTTGTCTTCTCTTGTACCAGCTGCCTCTGGTGGCAATGCTTCAGAATCACTGGTACCAAGGAAATTCTTTGTCAGTGCATCTAAAATGTCTCTACAATAGCAACGATCACCTTCAAAAATGGGTATATCGAGCTTTACTAGCAGGAAATGATTTGGTTTAGGAAGTCTTAAGGGATCTTCCAGATAATCAACAAAGTCTGAAAGTTGCTCTAAGGATATATATTGAGTGGCAAGAGGATCATATTTCTCCCACTTTTCATAATACATGTCAAAGTCTTCTGGGGTGAGACCATGCTGCACATCTTCCGTTGCCTGACTGAAGTTCTCCAAAATCACAGCTATATACATATTAACTACAACAAGGAAACTTATAATCAGGTATGTGACAAGGTAAATAACAGCCACTTTATAACTTCCACAATTTTGTTCCTCTTCACTGCAATCTTTTTCATTCATCAAACCATTCAAAACACCATCCCAGCCTGCTGAAGTACACATTTGAAATAAAGTAATAATACTTTGACCAAATGTTTGAAAATTAAACACATCATCCAAACCTCCATAGGGCACTTTCACTCTCTTGAAAAAGTTCATACCAAACACAGCATAGATGAAAAGAACAAGAAAGAGCAACAATCCTATGTTAAACAATGCAGGAAGTGATACAGCAAGGGAGAAGAGCAAGGTTCGTATTCCTTTGGCTGATTTAACAAGTCGAAGCACTCTGCTCACTCGGAAGACTCTGACCACTCGAAGCAATGTAGGTGACACGAAATACTCCTCTATGTACTTTGAAATAGTTAAACCTACAAAAGTAATTGAAAGCAGACTTAACCTTAGTCTGAAAATAAAAAAGAGATAGAGGCAGATAAATATATTTTTGAACTTAGTTTTTCAATTTTTCATTTCTGATCATACATGTAAATAACTGCAGACAATAAGGTATCAAATATGCATGGTACTTAGGATTTGCTGGAGTTAGACAATGGGGGTGATGCAACTCAATTGACTTCAGGGGAATAAATTCATACATATTGTAATATTTTTATAACTCTGCATGATTAAAATATATTTCTTATGCAAACCCTTGTTTCCACAATTATATTATTGTCACACATTCAAAGCAAAAGCTGCCATTTTGTGAAATGATGTGATTTTTCTAATTCATCTGTTGCAATTACTTTTACATCAGAAAAGATTACAAACAGACCAGTGATACCTGATTCAGTTGTTGCAACCTTGACATACGGGTATATGCAACAGTAACAAGCAAGCTAAACATTGATAGAAGCATCTGCTCTGTACAATACCATGTGACATTTCAGAACAACATTACATAGCTGTGTATGTCGTATTTGTGAAAGTGACATCTCAACAAATACATTTCATAATAATATATGTAAGCTGGTTTGTAGGTATAAAGCTAATGCTGTGACTGGAGATTTTGCACAGGAACCATTGGCTGTGGCAAGCCGTACTATGGGAACACTGATATAACATTATATGAAGCACAAATAATAACTTGGCACATAATTACATCAACAGGCAATCATTCACAAGGGACACCCACAATATGGGAAGTTCTATTGTACTTAAAGGCTTCTGGCAGTGAATAAATTTGTCTAAAAGGCTATATTTAAAACCTTTTTCCTGTTTAACATCAGTTCTAATCATGTCAGATGGTATTTTTCTATGATAATCTAAAGAAAAAGTATATAGGTCATTTTGCAAATAAAATCAAATATCAGCCTAAATGTATACATTCACTGAAACCTTCCAGTTTTAAAGCCCTACGGGAAAGTCCTACAGAACTGTTACTATATAACTAATGCTCCTACGTAATATAAAAGCAGCAAGGTCTAATATCAAACTAAATGCTTATATCCATCAAAATTTATGTCAACTGAGCTACATTTTCCCTTTCTTACATTAATATTCATCTGTTTTTGAATGTTGTTTTTGAAAGTGTTATTATTATGAATCATTTTGACAGCATAGTAATTGCAAGACTAATATAAAATTCTGACTATGTAAAATTCCTTTAAAAGTTCACTGTTCATTACAAATTTTATATAATGTGACATGACTCATAAAGTAAAGTGCTTGAACTAGAAATTGTTCCAGAATCCAGTGATGATCAATAATTGTGTATTTTTCTGACAGACTGAAATTCTACATGAATTTATTGAAATATTTTTCAAAAATAATGTAGTCTATGAAGAGGACGTGACTGCATTGGTTAGGTTTCTCGCATTGTGGCCGACAGGCGTAAGGTCGGTGAGGTTCAATCTGATAGATTCATCCCTTTCCAATGCAACAGACATCTTGGTGGGCTCAGTCTTACATTTATTTACAATGATCAAACAACTCTACTCTCTATTAGATCACAATAGTAACTTTGAGCATTAAACATGCAAGAACCCTTTCCCAATACAAAAAAGAAAAAACAAAAAAACAAAAAATGTAACTATAGCTAACCTGGTAGGCTCAACATTTTCAATCACAATATAGAGTACAATCTGCTCTACGAAATCTGGTTGTAAACAATACCGATGCTGTTTGGAAAATCTTCACTTAGGCCGTTCCGTTTAGCAAAAGTTGTTATTGTAACAATAAACTACCATACATTCCGATTTGGAGAAAATACTTTCATTCGTTTTTCTACATTATGAAAGTACAGGCATGAAATATGTTGTTATTGTACTGAATAATATCCATGTTTCTGACGTGTCCGCTTTGCCATCTTTTTGTGTTTTGCTCCGCGTAAATAATATATGTCATTACTATATATAAAAAAAAAAAAACCACTCATAAAAAGTGGTCATGACATGATATTTTCAGGTGTCTCAACACCTACTTGTACATGCAAATGAGAAGAATATTCATATCTATTAAGACGTTAATCGTTTGATGCACTGATATTATATCAAGAATGCATTATCATGACACATCAAAATATTTTTAGAATTAAAACAGGAGTTTATGAATCTTCACAAAAACATTTCATCATAAGTTACATATATTTTAGGAACGCAAACTTTGCAAAACAGTCTTTTGATGATAAACCCCTTCATCAGGACACATTTTGATCTAGTTTTCTTGACAATTGCTGTTTGTAATTCTCCATGAAAAGCTTGCCATGACGTTTTGAGTTGACTTTGCAATGTTTTCAATTTTTTTTTTTTTTACACACGCACACACTATAAAAACGTTCAAATTCATTCTGTCCTGAAGCTTGAAAAAATATGTCTTGACAAAGAATACAGTCACTAACAGTATTGTGGACAGGAACCCAACCCATCTTAATGATACATATTCATTGCCTTCACTCATACTTTTTAAAACAACTCCACAGTAGATGACTTTGAAAACAGCCTTGTATAATATAGATGATAAACATGACTTAAGACTCTGGTACATGCAAAAAGCAACATCCACTGTCCAAACTTTTTCTTTTTTAAAAGTAGTCAGTTGTAATACAGAAAAGTCATCTGCATGAGACAATATGTTAACCAGGCAACAGTGGATGTAGTTTACAATAGCATATTTTTTCCGTATATTTTTTCTGCTTATCTAACTTAGATTTACAGCATGATTCGGGCCTCACCAAGCAAAATTAAGGACAAGAGCACTCACAACAAAATCACTCGCACAAATTTGTGAAACAAAATATTTCAATCTCAGCAAACATTTAAACAACAAATGGGTAGGGAGGAGGGCATGCTAGCAAGATGGATATGATGCACCGCAGGTTAATATTCATCTTAAAAGGGCTCTGTTGATACTCAACCATGGACTTTTACTGGCTTTCTTTGCCGATAAAAATTACATGGCAATGGTATATGTCTAGCATGATTTTGAGTAGTGTTTTACAAGCATAGGTATATAATTTACTATACCAATGTAATTACAGCAGCATTTCATTTTCAAATGATGTTTTGGTGACATTCATTTTGGTTTTTAAATATGTGTTTTTCTAGTGGTCAACAATTTAGGTCCTTATGAAGAAAAAAGACTTGTTGCAAGAGGTTACATCATGGGATATACAGAGCTACAAATAATTATTTCTGGCAATTAATTTTTCACAATTTTTTCGCGATTAGTTTTTTGCCACTAATGTTTCAGATCAATTAGTTTTCTGTGACTTTCAAATAAGTTCCACAAGTTTAACCCTTCACAGCAGCATTTTCTTCATTACCAACATTATTTTCTACAGTATCATCATTTAAGCCATGTTTAGATTGTTGTCTGCAAAATGCTTTCAGTATGGACACGTCTGCGATTTAATCATGTGGTAAAGAGTGAAAGATACAATATCTAGTTCCTGATTTCGTGCAAAAATTAAATTTCAGATCAGTATCATCTCAAGGCCTTCTATGACTAGAATAATGTTTTGGTGGAAACATCTCTTAATCAGTTTTCTCTTCAAAATAATTTGGAAAGATTTCCAGTGTCGATAGATTTTTTTGCTTCTCATGTTTGATGCCATATTTGCCATTTGAGTGATATTTCTTCGAATATTTTTGCACTCCATGCTGTTAAACACTGCAATTTCACTTTTGTTTATAAAAATAAAACAAAACAAACAAACTGACAAACAAAAAAACGATGGCAACAGAGATTTTATGTTGTATTCTTGCATTCAGTTTGAAACATGAACTTTGATTGTCAATTACGTTTTCTTTCAAATCAATTTGTATAAACAAACAAGAGAGCCATCATTGTCCTAAAGTTGCTGATCTGAGCCTATTTGACCCAATATGACCCATTTCCAATCTCTTCCCAGATATCAAGACAAACATTCTGTTAGACTGAAACTTTAGCTTCTAGAGTGTGTACACAATTTTCGAAGATCTGATTTGGTTACCTATTTTTTGATCCTTCATGACTCAGTTTCAAACTCATACTAGACATCATAAAGACAAACATTCTGCTAGACTTTCAGGAGTATAGAACAGAAAATGTGGCCTCCTGAGTGAACACAAGCTCTTTCTAGGATTTGTATCGTAATTGACCTACTTTTACCCTGCCATGAATCATTTTCAAAACACTCCGAGATAATACCAAGACAAACAATCTAGCCTAATATTGCGCATAGTATGTTGCCTTTACAGAGTTTAAATTTTTTTCAAAGATTTTACCTGGTGCCTTAGGTTTTGACCTGATGTGACCAATTTTTTTAACTCTTCCATAATATTACCAAGACAAACATTCTCACTAATGTTCATGAGTTTCAGATTAAACATGGGGCCTCTAGAATGTACACAATTTTTCTTTTTTTTTTTAAGGATTTGATCCAGAAACCGAGTTTTTGAACATGTATTACGCTTTTTGCAACTAATCTGATACATCATCAAAACAAACATTCTGACCGATTTTCATCAGAACTGGACAGAAAATGTTGCCTCTAGTGTGTACACTAGTTTTTTTTAAGATTTGACCTGGTAAATTAGTTATTGACTTGATATGACCCATCTTCAAACTCGTCCAAAATGTTATCAAGATGCCATCAAGACAAACATTCTTACCAACTTCCATTGGTACTGGACTAAAAATATGGCCTGTAGACTTTGCACAAGGTTTTTTAGTAATTTAACCTTGTGACCTTGAATTAATCCAATTCGACACAATTTCAAATTTCAAAGTAGGTTAAAAATTACCAGGTCGCTGTACCTTTTGTTTACTTTTTACCTGGTTTAACAAGATATTAATAAGACAAACATTTTTTTAAGTTTCATGAATATTGTAATGAAAATGTATCTTCTAGAGCATACACAAGGTAAAAGAATTGACGACGCGCAACTGACAACGCAAGATTGACGCCATACACAGCATGATTGCAAAAGCTCATCTTACGCACTTATTTGTAGCTCTGGATATAAATCATGAATACTTTATTTCTCAGAGCAGTATTTTGAAAACCTTTTTCTTTCTGGACAACTACCTGCACCACTGTTTGAAACAGAAAGTAAACTCCTAATAATCATTTCTTGACATTCTTCAGAAGTATGAAAGCAAGCGTTCTTCCTTGAGACTAAATCAAATTTTGATAAACCTCAGAGAGAAATTATAAAAGAACATTAATAGATAAATGTATAATTTTTTCATATTAATCAAACTGTTAATCTTGATGATTCTTCAATATATAAAAGTTCTGTAGGTTCTGACTAATCGATTCCAGGAGAGATGAGTTTGCCTGACAAAATGTATGAAAAGGACTTTCTAAGACTCACACCAAAACAGCGATGCATGTGATATTCTAATAGATCTTCATTCAAAATTTTTGTTCTGAAGTTCTCCGTTGCTTGTCAACTTAAAAGAGCTGCAGGGGTATCGTTTCAATAGTGGAAACAGAGACATTTTTTTCCAAAATAATTTAGTATGATAAGAGTCAATTTAATTCGAGGAAAAGTGGTTGGAGAGTTCAAGGGCATCAATCATTACACTTACTGTTTACTATCAAGTCTGAAATTAACACAGCAAATATGTCAAAGCAAATTATAGTACAGTCATTTAAAAAAATCCGCTGAATATCATAATTTCTACCGCCACATTAGAGAATGTTGGCTTGACAAGTAGAATACATACCATTTCAACCTCAAGACTGATATTTCAATATAATAAAATCCTTTCATTAAGTCCAAAAAAAAATGTTACAAAAACCTTCAAGTTGAAATAAATACAGGTCAATGAGCGTAACTCTAGTTATACCTGTACATTGTATGTTTTGTTAATACATAAACACTGTGCTAAAGCAACTTGGGATTTTTTATGACATATAGGATCTGACTTAAGTTGGTGTTTGCGGTAGAATGTGACTAAACGGGTCTAGAAAACTGATATTTAGCAACCTTTGGTGAGCTTAATAACATTTTTCTAGTCAAGTTTAATGACATTTTATCTCAAGCGCCAGCAAATGTCAGATTCTTTTTATCACATAACTAACTGTATTTCAAGAATAAGATGTATGTGTACAAGGGCTGTTTGATAATTTCGTTGAATTTTGTTGTAAAAATAAAACTATGACACCAATCAGTGTCATATTTTGCATACATGTTAAACAATCTATATCAAAAACATCCTCCAAATTTTATCCAAATTCATATGTAAATACCTTTTCAACAGAGAATTACAAGACACATGTCATGAAACATACGTTGCCTGGCTCCAGATGTGAAAAAACAGCATCAACGTACAAGTCATGAGATCGTCATCCTTTTTCTACATAATACCCTCGAACCACAGGTGAACGGCGAGCGTCAATGTAAATCCTATATTACACACTAATATACTCAGTATATTAGTGTGGAATACAGGATTTACACTGTCGCTCACCGTTCACCTGTGCCTCGAACATCCAGCGCATGCTCACTTTAGACATTCGTAGATCCTGTTTAAGGATACCATGTACTGAAAAACAAGATACACCTAACTTGTCTAAAATGCTACGCACTGTATAACCTGCCAGTCGTTATTCACCTTGTCACACACGGTATCCAAAATTGCCCCAGTTACGCTAACCGGCCGTCCTTCACGGGTGAGTTGTTTGAAATGCCACTTGTAGGCAAGTGAAGTTCTACAGGAACTTGACGGTGTTGATTCCTTAATCATTTCTATGGCCTGTTTTGGTGTTTTACCGAGTCCAACACAACAGTATTATCATTGTGCGTAATTCGGAAAAGAGATGTGATGTTATTTGACCGTGAGCAAAATTGGCGCCATTTTTATAGATTTCTGAATGTTCATTTTACACAAAATAACATTTCAAATCGGGAGAAAATTGGCGTCTGGCAATTTAGATTACATAGGTTACTGTGTTTATGCATATTTTGCTCTAAACATGTTTTAAAACTGCAAAGGTTTCGTATTAGGTTTATAATATGTTCAGGCCATCATAGACAAATTTTTAGCCTAGAATGTCAAGAAATTTGGTTTTAAAAACAAAACTATGAACTTATAAAACAGCCCTCCAATTATAATTAGTTTTATCTATAGATGAGAAACCTAAATGTTTACTTATAAGTTGAGCCTACTCATTACTTCGACTGGGACATGTATTTGTGATGAAAATAATTCCAAAAAACTGAGATATCTACTTGATCTTAAATCTAAAGATAACATAAACCTTTGCTTAACCATGATCACACCTTTCGACAGGTGAAATACCTGAAAAACTTGTGTCTGACGTGGTTTGGAGATCATATGTAGGAACACAATGGTTATGTGATAAATATGATGTACAGAAAAAGCCAATGAAAGCCATAACTTGAATCCACACCTAATTGTTAGAATGCAGCCTGTAAGGAAAAACTAAATTCAGGCAAAAAAGCCCTACTCGGATATGTCTGTATAGATTGTTGATATATGAACTATAAGCTACAGTAACTTGGCATTCATTCAGATTAATGATTAAAAGCTGGCAATGACCTTCGCTGGGAATGACTTACTCTGGTGCCTCAAGTGCCAAGTATACAAAATCTTTATTGGTACATGTATTTTTTCTATGAAGTTGTCATGATGTTTATACATTTTCCAGAGTGGATGCAAAGTACAATTTCTGTAACATGTTGACCTGGAAACATTTGCTTTGTGGTAAAAGGAGAAAAAGCTAGTTCAAAGCATTTATTCCTTTTTTCCAAAATGTTTTCGAAAGCCTCTTTTCTCTATGTTTGGGGATCATTGGGTATTATTGGGATCATTATGTATTAAAAGAGTTACTCGCTTTCTTTACTTAAATCTGAAGTTGATTTCGAAGTTTTCAATGAGGATGAGTATGGATTTTAGCACATACCAACCTTAACAACACATAAGGCAATATCCTATGCACTCTTTTGTGGATTATAGAAATTTTTATTTACAGTATATCATACATAATTTCGCATTGCTTGTGCTCTTTTGCATTCACTTTTAAGGTAACAGTGAAATGTTTGCTTTTTCACTACGTAAAAAACAATCGCATATTCAAATGATTGCAGGAAGAAGGGTTATTATAAAGCAGAAAGTACTGGTAATGAAGACCAATTTCACCACTCCAGCTGCATCTTTCTAGATGTCTGCAAATACTTTCAAAAAGGACAAGTGTAAAATGTTGTAAACTCTCAAAAGTTGTTGATCTGTTCTAGATATTGATGATGTCACACAGCTGACATCAAATATGTAACAGAAGTATGCTATTGATGCCACAACTGTGACATAATCTTGCAGAAAAAATAGGATTTACATGTAAACCTATTCTTACTGTCTTGAGCATTTAAGAAAACAAAAGTCTATTTAATTAAAGATCATGTGTGTTTGTGTGTGTGTGTGTGTGTGTGTGTGTGTGTGTTTCTGAACTTAAACTTTGTTATTTTGGTTTTCTGTCACTGAAATAATTTGGAACTAACAACAAAACAAAAAGCTATCCATTAAATTAACAACGCACACTTCAACAACCCTGATAACCTCAGAAAAGCACAACAGATTTATTCAGTCCCGAAATAAATGCTTTTCTAGACACAATATCTCAGTGTAGAGGGTACTGTAGACCAAAGGTAAGAATGTACATATTTTGCAGGGTTATCCTGAAACTACACCGGCTGCAAAAGCAGCTATTTATTCTTGAAACACACTCATAGAGATGATATCACTGTTACATGTAAGGTCACCGACAAACACAATCTTGTTATTCTTGGATACAGACACATAAACAACAAGCAGTATATCCCGACATATAATTCCTCTGGACAGGCAAACACAGCTAGCAGTCCTACCGATGATTTAACAACTAATAATGATATACACAGTTTTATGATGCTGCAACTACCCACAACAATGGGTGAAAAAGGACAACATCAGGGAGCTATGTCACAGCCGTGATTCCATTTGTGTGATACTACAATATATGTCTCAACATAGAACTTTTTATGTCCATTGTTTATTTTTATAACTTTACAATATACACTCCAATTTGTTTTAAGCAACCACCTAGCGCAACCTCCTAAGGTTAGTGACTGTTTAAGGCAGACTAGAGAAAAGCAAAACTAGGATTTGGGAACAGGAAATAATTGTTGCTTAGTGCATGCGTCTATCTTAAATAAGTGGCCATTAGAAAGAGTAATGAATAGACATGTATCATTCACAGAATGTCAAAGACCTGTTTATTGACAGCAATAGTTAAGAAAAAATCTTCTTTCTATCATGGTCTATCATTCAATAAACCACGGTTGTGAGGTATGAGACACAATAAATAAATCATGAGGGCGATAGTCCCAGAGGTTTATTCACTGCGCCTCATAACTCGCAACCACGGTTTAATGAACGATTAACCACGATAGATAGAATATTGTTTCAATTCTAACATGACCGACTCTTGATCAAAAGAAAACAAGTTCATAGTTAGTATAGAAACGCGGATGCGGATTAATTCCGTTGAATGAACAATGGCTGTTCCAGTTACTAACCAAAACAAAACCCAACTGCCCAGTCGTTAAATATAGAAATGTAAAATCAAAATTTCAGTAAAAACCTTAGGCATCAAACAGAACAATAATAACAACAAAAGCGCTTCATGTAGTTCCATCATTGTAAATTTTAATCAAAAACTGTTATATCGGTAAATCCTAGAGTTTTTCCCCCCACCCAACCCCTTTGGTCGAGTAGCGGAAAATGACGATTTGTTTACGTCATGTGATTTTCATTAATAAAATATCTGATGGCGAAGACATGGAACAGCCATGGGCGACTTACTTTACAAAGAATTACATCACTTTATATCGAATGACGTCGATTTTACCACGCTGCCGTTGCATTGTGTTCATATAGCCGAATACACGTGTCATGTTAGAATTAACTTTATCAAACTGCAAAACTTGGATATGTCCAATTTGAAAGCATTTGCAAACAACAAATGCACATGACTAAAATAATAAGATATGGCAATGAGAGGATAGAAAACATTGTGGGGGAAAAAAGGGAAAAAAATGCTTGTAACCAAGACCTCAATATTACAAAAGCCTTCTTCCTCAGGGTCCTTACAACTTGCAATGATATCATACCGTGTTATACAGTTTGGACATGCCCATGACCCTATATTTAATAGTAACAGAAAGACAGATGACTTGAGAACAATGCTTGGTTGACTCTTCCAACTAGACCTTTGAAATATGACATGTTCCAAGTCTTTGAAATGACTTGTTACATGTCAAAAACAAAGAAGATGGATCTTGGATCTCTCTCATTATAAAGTGCATGTAGATCACTGTAGTGTATTCAAAACCGTAAATATTCAATTGACGAGTGTTATTTTGGGCTAGTTGTTCCACGGTCCATATTCTCTAAAAGGTGTTCATCTAAATAAATTAATTTATGTGTGCACAAGTATCTTGTAAGTCTATATAAAGACAGCAGAAAGCTGTATTTATTAACCTATGATGTGTGCATGAGTCCCTCATACGTCCTGCAGAAAGACAGCAGAAAGCAGCTGTAGGAATTAACTCATGATGAGTGATTGAGGACCTCACAAGTCCTATGTAAAGTAAGAAAAAGAAGTCTATATGAATGCATGTGTGAGAACCTTGTAAGTCCAATGTAAAGACAGCAGAAAGCATCTTATGTATTAACCTATGATGTGTGCATGAATACCCCATAAGTCCTATAGACAGACAACGGAAAGCAGTCGTAGGAATTAACACATGGTAAGTGAATGAGGACCACATAAGTCCTATGTAATGTAAGAAAAAAAAACAGGTCTATATGAGTGCATGAGTGAGGACCTTGTAAGTCCTATGTAAAAACAGCAGAAAGCAGCTTATTAATAAACTCATGAATGATGCATAAGGACCCTGTAAACCCCTTTGTAAAGACACCAGAAAGCAGCTTTATAAATTAAAACATGTGGTGTGCATGAGGACCTTGTAGCTTTTAGATATAGACAGCAACAGCTGTATGAATTAACCCTTGTTGTGTGCATGAGGACTTTGTTAGTCCTATGTAAGGACTGCAGACCAACGTCAAGCTGCAGGTCATCAAATTTTGGTCCTAAGTCTTTGATACCGCATGCATTGTTTAGACTCACACTAGCGGCCAAATATAAACAATTCTGGGATCAAATTGCAGACAATTTTTAATTCATATCATTTAAAAGTATGAATAATATAATGTGTCTGACAGTGCCATATGTCAAAGTTTCAGTCGTTGGCAGAAAAATATGCTATAAAACTGACATATTTCACAGTAACACATTTTCAGATGATCAGATTAATATTAATATCCTTACTTTCAAATGGTACTAAATAAATTTGTCTGTAATTTAATCTGAAAATAATTTAAATTTGACTGCCTTTAAGCTTTGCCATAATAACATCTCTAAAGAAGGCAGCTTAAAAAAATCATTGTAAGGAAAGGAGAAAATATGGATATAAATATACAGGATGTCCATAAAGTCCAAGTACTATTACAAATTATTGCTCAGAAGCCATACGACTTAGAGTATTGCTGTTTTTTTCTAACATTTTGTCCATATTCAATTCTTCTTTACATTTAGCACCTGCTCATTGGTCTAATGATGTTAAAATACTTCTGGATGCACATTTCCCTGGAAGATGTATTGGCCGTGATGGAAAAGTGGCCTACTCGCTCTCCTGGTCTTACCCCCTTGGATTTTTTCTTTAGGTGTATGTCAAGGATCCTGTCTACCAGACTCCTGTTCATGATCTTGCCATACTTCGTAGACGCATTGTTGAAGTTGTCCAAACAGTTGATGATGATATGCTGACAGGGAGGGAGATGGAATTCGTTTTGACATTGTGAGGACAACTTGAGGTGCACATATGGAATGTAGTCCATGAAGAGATGTACAACATTTTACAAAACAAAAGGGAAATTGGCCCTAAAGTGCTCACCTGAGTTAAGTCATCTACAGTTGGTAAAGCTCAAGAGATCCTGGTTTCAATGATGTAAAACACATGAGTGTAAGTGACATACTTTAGGACCTAACATGGCAAAATTTCGAACTTGTCCACATTATCACCAAAACAAACATTCTGACCAAGTTTCATGAGTATCAGACTGAAAATGTCAGCTCTACAGTGCACACAAGGTTTATCTAAGATTTGGCCCAGTGACCTACTTTTTGACCCAATGTGACCCAATTTCACACTTGTCCAAGGTATCATCAAGAAAAACATTCTGACCAAGTTTCAAGAGTACTAGGCTGAAAATGTGACCTCTAAGGTGCATATAAGGTTTCTCTAAGATTTGGTTCAGTAACCTACTTTTTGACCCAACATGACCCAATTTCAATCATGTCAAAGATATCATCAAGGCAAAGATTCTGACCAGGTTTCATAAGTAATTGGCTGAAAATTATGGCCTCTAGAGTGCATACAAGATTTTTTCTACAATTTGGCCCAGTGACCTACTTTCTGATCCGACATGACCCAATTTCAAACTTGTTTAAGACATAAGTGTCAAGCTGAAAATGTGGCTTCTAGCGTACACATAAGGTTTTTCTAAGATTTGGCCCACTGACCTGCTTTTTGACCTGACATTATCCAATTTCAAGGCTGTCCAAGATATTATTGAGACAAACCTTCTGACCAAGTTTCAAGAGCATCAGACTGAAAATGTGGCCTCTAGAGTGCACACAAGGTTTTTCTATGATTTGGCCCAGTGACCTACTTTTTGACCCAATGTGACCCAATTTCAAACTTGTCCAAGATTTTATCAATACAAACATTCTGAGTAAGTTTCAGTAGCATCAGGCTGAAAATGTGGCCTCTAGACTGCACACAAGGATTTTCTAAGATTTAGCCCAGTGACCTACTTTTTGACTTAATGTGACCCAATTTCAAACTTATCCAAGATTTTATCAAGACAAACATACTGACCAAGTTTCATGGCTATCTGACTAAAACTGTGGCCTCTAGAGTGCACACAAAGTAAATGTAGACGCCGGACACAACACAATCACAAAAGCTCACCTTGAGCACTTCATGCTCAGGTGAGCTAAAAATAGCAATACTCTATGTCATATGGTTTCTGAGCAATAAATACTTGTAATGGTACTTGGACTTTATGGACACTCTGTACATTAATTCAGGTTCAGTACATGGACATGCGGGTTAATTGTGAAAAGCAGTTTCTCCTCTTCCCACAATGCTTTTAAGCCTTACCCAAATAACAAAATTTCAGACAAGTCCAAATTAAAAGCATTTGCTGATTACAAATCAGATGTGTTCAAATAATAGGATATGTTTTTGCAAAGGAAGAAAACATTGTGGAAAAAGGAAAGAATGCCAGTAACTAGCAACAATGTTTTCATAAGCCTTCTTCATCTCGCTCGTTAAAACTCGTAATTGTGTGACAAAGAGTTCAGGGTAATTTGGTGCAAGTCCAAATAGACGTTTGCAGGATGTAAAAGATGAAAGGTTGCAAAATCAACTGTCATCAAAGATGTGAAGCCAAACTTTATATGTCAATATGGGTTCAACTGAAGATCTAACAGTCAGTATGTTTTTTGTCCTTTTTTCCATCAAACAAAAAAGCAACAAATCATATTTCATTACTATACACTACCAGTCAGAGTGCTAGTTCTCAAAATGCTAGTTCTTAGCTTTTCAACAATTTAAACATGTGCCTTTGCACAAAAGAAACTTATAAAACTATTATGATATTTGATAGTATCTATAGCATATTAGGAAATACATTCAAGGTAAGGTATTTTGACTAACTTGAGTACATGAACAGTAGATATCATGAACAATAATCCTTTGTGACTTTATACAGATGTCTTCACCATGATCTTAGTTATTATCTTTCTTGATGAAGAAACATTTTGAAATGAACCAAACAGATGTCATATTGACTTTTATTTGTTCATCTATAAACTGATAAAATGTCAAGATTGAAAAATCTTCCCAAAGTAAAAATTGAGCCATACCCCGTGAAAAAGGGGGCTAAATGCATTTGCATTCAACCCTGGTAGCCCTGCACAGTCCGCAAAGGCTGGCCTTGGTTGAAACTTTTGCTATCAGTCAATTTTCTATATGTCAAAGGACCAGCCTACCTCATGATTCAATCGGTTGTTAGACAAAATGGATTTTACTTATGTGATGACTTGGCTGGTACTATGCATCAAGGAGGCACATTAAGCCCCCTTTTGCCAGAGTGTGGCTCAAATTTAATAAAACCAAGGTAACTTGTATAAATGGATTTTTGATCTGATGGTCAAAAATCAGATCAGCAGTGTGGTGAAAAGATAAAGCACTCCCTCCATCTGTTGAAAATATTTTCATATTTTAGCTTGAAGGAAGAAAGCAGACATAAAAAGTTGTAACAGAACTGACTTGCTACCATGAACAACTCTTTTTTAATTGAGTCAAACAGAAGAGCACCAAGATGGTACTATATCCCTCACCTAAAAATACATATACCTAGAAATCTTAATATGATTAATTTTATGACACCAGAGACAGATTTTGAAGAATTTTGTTGAAGGACTAGCAAAGGATACCCCAACATATATACTTTACCACACGGCAAAATTTTAGACTCGTCCAAATTGAAAGCATTTGCATAGCACAATTTCAATGTGGCTCAAGATGTGATTTTTCTTTGATACGGTAGAAAATATTGTGGGAAAAGGAGAAAATGCTGGTTACTTTTATTTTCTTCTCTTCCCACAATGTTTTCAAAAGGCCTCTTTCTCAGAAGTGTTTAAAGTTGGCACTGTATGGTAAAGGGTTAAAAAGCTTTAGGCCTTGTGGTTTAATTTATGAAAATCTTAATGATTTTGCCTTTATTGCCCTTTTAACATCTTTCATAAAAGGACTATTGTATAAGGATTTATACAAACTATGAAAGATCATGGCTTTGGGGCTCAAGGCAAGACTTTTATTTTTTTTCATGCTTCACGATGAAGCCTCATAATTTTAAGTGACCAGACATTTAACTAATCGAGTAACATGTAGGTAAAAAAATCAACAGAGAGTCATCAAAAACACAATCTTTGTAGTATTCTTAACTATACCAATTTTAATACCTTTCTAGATCTGAGTCTGTAGAAGATTTTATGAGGTTTTATATATTTTTCAACCAAATATGGCAAGGTTTGTTCCAAAGCTTAACCAAGTAAAATCACATTCACTTTCTTGAAAATTCAGGAAGCTGCCAAATGACAGTACAAATGGTTTACATGGAGAAACTATAGATAAAAGTTTGCTGCCATACAAGTGATGGACGAATAATGAGCAATCACAGAACTCCACCTTGTGCCTTTTCGGCTCAGGCCAGTTAAAACTAATATGTTTTTCTTTGACTTTAGATATACCGATATAGTAAAATTTGGTACTACTCACCTAAAATTGACAAAACCACAACTACAAAGTCAAACACATTCCATGGGATTTTGAAATAATAAAGCCGGAGTGCAAGCAGCTTCATCCCACATTCCGCCGTAAAGATAACAATGAAAGAAAAGTTGATCCAGTACAAAACTGTGGTGAACGCCTCTGTTTGGCCATAATGTTCCATTGTCATGGTGATCATGTTTAACATTATAACCACCATGATGATAATGTCAAACAATTGGTTGGTTGTTATGTCAAACAGAACATTGCCCGGAAACCACTGAAAACATAAAAGCAAAATGTAAGGTAGTCTGTATGTCATTCAATATATATGAGCCATGCTCTGTGAAAAGGGGGTTTATGCATCTGCAAAAGGTATTGACCCATGTTGGCCTGAGCAGTCCACACAGGCTGACATTGGTCTAAACTTTCTGATATTCGTAAATTTTCAGCATTTGCATGGACATTTTACCTCATGAACCAGTTGGTTATTATACAAAACTGACTTTATGAATCCACATTTATGTGATAACTTGCTTAGTATAATGCATCACAGAGATGCATCAAACCCCCTTTCCCAAGAGCAAGCCTGACATATTTTTTTACAAAATGATATAGTCATGATAAGCCCTTAAAACAATATTGCCTTCATTATAAAAAATATTCACCAGCAGCGTTTGATTTACAGTTTACACAGGAAAGATGGCCATGATAGCCCTGAATTGTTCAACCGGTCAACAAAACCATATAGCACAAAATATCTGTAAGAAAACGGAAAAACCACATCTACAGCAACCATGTTGCTTTTTGCAAGATTGAATTCAAATAAAAAAAGTCAATGGGTTTTATTATAGGACAATTTATGCACTATATTAGTGCATTTCATTAGCAGCTATTACACACAAAATTTCAAAGTTGGAACAATAGGCCATCTGTAAGATTAGCCACAGCCTCAATAGCCCTGTTAGCAGTTCACCAAAGGATCCTCAATGCAGTAATTATTGATTTCCAAACAATAGCCTTTGACAAGAAGATTTTCAAGGATTGCACCATAAGCCATGTTGCGACAATAAGCTACATTCAACCTTTCTTTTTAATTGTCTGAAATTCTTTACAAAAAATCCAAGAGTTTTACAAAAGGATCATATATGCCAGAAACTGGTAACTTTGCACCAATATTTATCAATAAGATTTTCAAAAATCTCAATTTATGCAATATGTAGATAATTAAAGTCCACAGCAGCCATGTTTTTCATGAATCCAAGATTCCATCTAGAATCTGTATCAGGTTTTTTCAAGGTCCACAATGCCTACAAATATTGCTTTACAAGAAATACCACCCTCTCAGTAAAAGGTTTCACAAATAATCTGAAAGAAGTCCATCCAAGAATCATATTTACCCAATGGCAGAGAAATCTTGTTTTTGCAAGGATTTTTTATCATTTCTGAGTTTCAACTTCTTCAGTTTTGTATTCTGTCCAGCCTGATTTATTTATAAACCTGATTTATCGGAGGAAATTCTAGGGATGCCAAGGCAGAAACACATCATTTAAGTCAAGGAGACGATTTTTACAGAAAAAAAGTTAGCACACATGTACAGACACA
The DNA here is from genome assembly GCA_945859785.2 of Tridacna gigas. NCBI lineage: Eukaryota > Metazoa > Mollusca > Bivalvia > Cardiida > Cardiidae > Tridacna > Tridacna gigas. The sequence goes on from OX244029.2 coordinate 40,474,613, forward strand.
GGACACCAGTTGGTAAAATGAAAACTTATCTCATTATAAATTGGTCCTTCTGGACTGGTCCTCTGTTTACTGTTTAAACTTTTTTACTCTTTTTTCTTTAAGAAAAATAAACTTGTTTCTTCCTCTCAACATAATCTGAAACATTTACACTAATATGTTTTCAAACAAGCATTTCCACAAGTATAGAATATATAAAGAAAAAAGTAATTTCACCTGTTATCCCAGTATCCTATTATAAAAACACTGCAGTCAAACTCTGCTATTGTATACAACTATTTTCACTCTCATACACTGAGGCATAGTCTTATTCCTTGTAATACTTTTTTTCTTTTTCACTGGTAATTATAACAGAGAATGAAACTCATTTAAGTACAGTTTTTGCACTTTTTGAATGTTACTTTTGTAAATTTTCAACACTGACAATGCTATAAACACTGTTAGATAAATACTCTATATTCTAGATATGAAATAGTATTAGAATAGCAAAATATCAATTTACTTTGCAGATTTAAATAAGGAGAGAATAATCTAACTATATACCCTAATGAACATAAAATTATTATGCACTACCGCTTAGATTCCTTAAAAACATAAAACAGGAGGTTACAATATATATGCTATCATGCACAACAAGCAAGTAGGTATAGGTAAATGGGAATCATATCATTAGAAAATCCACTAAATTCATCATGTACAACATGAAAGGTCTTCTCTGTTAAAAGTTACAAACTAGGTGGAAGACAATTTGTGTGCATTATGTATTATGACTTGAAGTAAGCATTTTTTCCTTGCCTTTCAAAGTAGTACAAATCTTAACAGAATAATTGATAAAAAATTTCATTCCAAGTTGACAACTTTCAAGTTTACCTCTTCAAGAACTGTGAGGTAATTTTGCCTACTAATACCTGCTATGAAACAAATTGCACTTCCAGAGGAATTTACACTCATGGTAAGACATATGCTGTACAATTTCTGGTCTACTCCAACCCATTTTCAGATTCAGTGTTTTGTTTACTTATGTTTTGTTGTCCAATTAAACCATAAAGTCTGCACCAAACAGTTTAGTCTGCAGTTCTAAATGAAAATGAAACTATAATTTCTGAAAAAGTTCATTTGATCTTTCAGAGACTTGGTGTTTTAGGGGAGATTCTACATCCCTATGCAAGAACTACATAAACACAGAAAGCTACAAAAAGGACAAATTTGACATGACTGTGAGTTTCAATAGCTTCATTATCACCAACCTACAGTATGGAACAGTACATCATTACGAACAAATAACTGTATTAAATATAAACACCTTTTTTATCAAACAGAATCTATGTTATTTTTACAATAAGTAAATTTTAACTGTCTTTTACTACATACTTTGGTATATTATGACCTACCATAAAAAGAGCTGCATCTGTTTCATACAGAGACTAGCATTAAAAGCCCATTAGTGCACTAAGTTAGTTTACCAAAGAAGTATTTGGATCTCTTCCTACAAATTTTTACATTGTATCACTTGTATCAGTTATATAAAAGCCAAAATTTACACTTAGTATGAACAGTTAAATAACTCAGCCATTATAATTTGGAAGGAAAAAGCAATACTACATAGAGAAAAAAAAACTCATAATACAGATGGAAGAATATCAATCCTATTCACTGAATTTTATGATGGTGACATTATCAATTTTATGAGAAACTATGCACATAACTCAAAATAGTCTGTGAAGAAAGACTGAATTTGGCTAATTAAAAAAAATCAATATTTTTATTTGATAAGTGTTTGCAAAGCATACTTACAACTCAAATTATAGCATGAACACATTGTTTTTGTATGTATAAGTGCTACGTATATCTTTCTTTAAAGTAATGTTACAGATGACATCGTCACTGTTGGTATAAAATAAAATCCTTCTCCAGGATCCCACATTTTGACATCTGTGTAACAGAAAGCAATGATAAGAAAGGTCTCAAAACTTGTGCTTTCTTTGTCATCAAGATTTTCTCATATTCTATTTGATAAATGCTTATGTGTGTATATCTTGGTCTACTTGACCCATGAAGCTTGTAGAATGTAAGGCCTAGCCCAAGCAATTGGGGGGAGGGAATTGGTTTAAATAGCCTTACTAATACCTGACTCTCAATACTTGCAGTATGTTGTTTTTAATCCTTTATCTTGCTGAGAAATCATATCTGATGATGACAATTTAATGAGAAATTTAGCACAAACAAACTTGTGTCTAGTGACCCTGTGCATGCATTAAGGGTCAGAGAGCCCTTGCTGCTTGTACATCTGGTATTGAGAATGTTTAACGCATTCTATGCTGAAAGAGAAAAAGCAAGCTCTACTATTATCTTGAAAAGTGCTATTACAATCATGGAGATAGAGTCAAGACATATTTACTGTGTGATATAAGTTGTTTTCAATTCAAAGTGTGAAATTGATAAACTAAGTGTGGTGCACAACTGAATTTATTAAAAAAGAAAAAAGAGAACTTCCTTACTTAACTTCATCTACTGTTTCCTGCATTTTGATTTGACTCATAAAAGTGAGACATTTTGTACAGAACTAGTCCATTTTGCAGACAATAAAAAGGTGTTCACTATTTTACTCAGAGGTTATTTACAAACAAACCAAGGAACTTGAGTAAGTAAGGAAGCTGTCAATACATATCTGAACATTGTTAAATATTTTAGTGCACATTTAAATTTTGCATGGTGCAGTACAAACAAGTATGTAGATCAAAGTGTTTTTTTTTATCATTGGTGGAACATCATTGTGCACTTTAGACAGAACAATGTTAAGATAATCCTGCAACTCTGGGTGGTTCATATCACCAAATCCTAATATCTGCACAAATAAAACAGCTAACACCATTAACTCTTTACCAGACATTTTAATTTTAGAATTCTCCGAGCATCAGTGGAAGACAAAGTAAGAGTGAGCATATGATGGGATTTCGTTATCTTTTAAAGGGTAGAAAACATTGTGGGAGATCAAGAAGATCCTTTCCCATAATGGTTTCAAAAGCTTTCTTTCTATGAGTTGTAGATACATGGTAAAGGGTTAAATGAAGTCAAACATGATGTGCTTGATTCCTCTGATGAAACATGCAGAAAAGGAAAGATCAAGGCTTTGTTTACTGGACAGAAAGACATGTCAGTAACTCATGGTAGACAAAAATCTATTTTAAACTACAAAATGCCTAGGACATTATTCTGAGTTGCAGGATAAAGGAGAAATGAAAAAAAATATAAAGATATAAGGCTATGGATGTGAGGTAACCATAGCAACCATAAACTAACTGATGGTCGGGGAATAGATTTCTGGGGACTCTTAGACTGCATCCTCTTCATCGCGTTGTAGTATTTTTTCTGATCTTCAGTCATGAACATTTCTAGAGATCCAGCCTGAAGGATAGAGATATACAAGCATATACACACAAAAAACCTAGCAAACAGTGCTTTCCCAGCAAGAGAGGAGACGCAGATTTTACTTACACACATTCACAAAACAACCATCACCTGATAGAAATAGTTATGATTATGCCCAGCACATCTATCACTGGCACACAGTACTGTGTATACAGGGTACCAAGGGTACCAAGTGATAGCCAGAGTTACACAGCAAAATACAGGTTAGACAATATTTCCATACAAAATCTTAGCAAGTCATCTTTCATAGACAACACAAGACTACAGCAACCAAAGTATTTAAAATCATGATTTTGGAAGTAATCCATCTTTGCAAGTTGATGCTCCACTAAGCTCCTCCATTCACCCTTGGCTGATCAAGGCCGTGTTCACCAGCCATTCTTGAAAACGTTCTGAGTCTTATTCTCCAAGATTTTCTAAATTTGAAAGTAACATAACTTCTGATGGCCAGAGCAAATGGTTAAGCCAATTAAAAGTTGTGTTACTTTCAAATTGCAAAAATTCTGGAGAACAAGACTAAGAACGTTCTTAGGAATGGTCTGGTGAATACAGACCCAGATTTCTATTTTCATTTCCTCAGATGTACCAAGATTTTGGTGGTTATTGCCCTCAAACAAAAATACCTGTGACATACCAATCAAATGTTGTTAACATACCTGATGCAAATTCATATCCAAAAACTTTGCTTATTTAATTTGTTAAACCAAAATTATTGATGTAAAAATACCCTGAGCCAGTCAAATAGTGTGTTAAGTGGCCTTTTTTCGAATTGATGTCCAAAAAGTTCGCATAATTTATTCATTAAACTGAAAATTGATGTAAACATTGTTTTCCAGCGATTTTATTGGCACTGATTCTATGCATGCAGAGCTTTTCTCATTTCTAGATGCCTTGTTTATGCTTTTTTGATGGTCGCCATGATATGACTGAAATATTGTTGAAATTGGCATAAAACACCATTCAATCAATCAATCACTCAACAAACGTTTTTGTTGTTACAGTTTATCTTATCAACAACTTGACTCTTGCAATAACAACCAACTGCATCAACTAAAAAGACACAATGTTTGAGATACAAAAGTCTACACGATGCCCATGGGAAGATTAGAGGAGCAGATCAGAGCATCTCCTTGGGCTATCATAGGTACCAAAGATCGGACTCCTTATAAAGGATGACTCGTAACTCAATGGTCTTTACATAATTGTCAATATCATTTCCATACCTTGGAATCAAAGCTGTTGTCTATCAAAGCTAAGGATAGGAGTTGGAATTGACCTTGCTTTGTTACAGGCAAGATGTACCAATATGTACATTACTGTTGTTTGTTTGTTTTTTTTTTCCTCTCTGTATTAAACTGCACAAAGCAAGGCACATTGGTTTATCTAAGCCATTAAAGTTTTGTCCAGACTGTAAATGTACCCAAGAGTTAAACCTTAATTCATGATGATTATCAGTCTTTTACCAGAATGATTTTGAAAGTTGTCTTTGGCAAATTTGTTTCAGATGTAATGACTTTCAAAATTTATTTCTTAAACACCAGCTGGACCAACAATGTCAACCTGGTAAATGTAAAGTTAAACAGCTGCTGAAATTCAACTTAATCAGTTTTATGGAATCATGCCATTGATTCATTAACTATGGTGTAAGTCAATGGAAGATTTAAGATCATGATTGAAACGTAAGTATGCATTTACAGTTTGGAACAAGACTTTCCATTCTGCTAGCCATTAAGAAGCATCAAGACAACAGAAGTGTCAGGTAGTTTTCCAAGTTGACTAGACAAACACACTAAGATAGCTCAATATCTCTACACTGACATTAGGCCTTGGGATGGCCTTGATTGGGGATTTGGACTGCATTCTCTTCATGGCTTTGTAGTACTTTATTTGGTCCTCTGTCATGAGCATTTCCAAAGACCCGCCTGCCTAGTTCAAACAAAAAACCAGATGAGCTGAATGCTTCTACAAAACTGTTTCCGGTTTCTATAACCTCCTGCTGATTAATATCATATTTCAATCTTCCATTCCACAAAAAAAAGCATTCTAATCTCATGTAGACTGTGCCAATGCAGACAAAAGTTTAGGTGTAGCTTTGTACATTTTTCTTTGCCACACATAAATGCTGTAAATACCTTTGGCATCTTTTACATTACTTTCCAACAGGTTACACATTTCAAAGGCAAAGACTGGAATTATACGAAAGCCATTTTTTCTGTTTGTAGAATATGTGTATAACTTCTTAATGCTAAATTACATGATTTTTTACACAGCACTAGGGTAAACATTCCCCTGTTGACTGTTGTCAAGATAAACAATACAAGTAGTCCTCATTCACACTGCAATGAGATTTTACAACATGTGGTTTTATACAATAGATGCCGATTTGCAGAAACATTATGGAAAAGATGTGCTAAAGCCCAGTACACTTTGTAAATGGATATGGTGTTTAAAAGGTGGTCTGGAGTCAATTGAAAATAGCCCTAAGGGAGGTCAACCTCACTCTGTTGGTTGGAAAAAATATGTACGATATACAGTGATATGTACGATACTTAACAGGCATTCATTTTTCAAGTATTCTTAAAATATTAGCAACGCCTTGGGCATCGGAAGGTCTGTGTGCGCTGGGTCCCTCATTTGCTCACTGATAAGCAGAAACAAACTAACGTTAGGCTGGAATCTCAAGTAATTGAAAAGTATCTCACTGATGAGCAGAAACAAACTAAAGTTAGGCTGGAATCTCAAGTAATCAAAAAGTATGATAAATTTGAACCACATTGTTTGGAAGAAATGGTCACAGATGATGAAACCTGGATCCTCCATTTAAACCCAAGTCTAAGCCTAAAAATAAGGTTTTGATTACATCTGACGGTGAAAGACCTATTATGGCTCGCCAAAATAAGACCTCTTATTGCATGTTATATCCCATTTTCTTTGATTCAGAGGCCCTGTCTTCAAATACCAATTCCCAAAGGTAGTTCTTTTACCAGCAATTTTTATAGAGAAAACGTTTTCACACAAGTCCTTAATTTCTGTGAGCAATGCAGATGGTCCGCGGTATGAAATTGCTGCATGATAATTAGCCTACACATAAATCCGCCAAGGTACACAAGTTTTTTTAAAGAATCTGTGCTTGATGGTTTAGAATATGCTCCATACAGCCCTGACCTGTCAACTTGTGACTTTTTGTCGTTCCCACGGTAATGCAAGCAGGACACTGGTTCCAATCCTGTATTGGCATTGAGGTATATGTGGCATACACTGATGGGCTCAAATAAACGAAATTTTAATATCACAAACATAATGTGGAAAAACTGCCCTACTCTACGAACATAAAAAATGGCCCTCGTATTCTCTCCACAGGAAAATGTGTATCTATACAGGTATACATATAAATTTCATAAAACAAACTGTCTTCAATGTGCAAAATTCTAATTCAGAGCAATTCCTTAACTCTTTACTACAAAATCCTGAGTTTTAATGACCCTGAGGAAAGGGCCTTTTGAAAACCTTGTGGGGAAGACGAGAAAATGCTGGTAACCAGTTTTTTTTTTTTTCCTTCCCATAAGGTATACTACACTTTCTCAGACAATGACAAATTATTTCAGCTAAATGTAATATGTCATCTGCAAATGCTTTCAATTTGGTCAAGTCCAAAATTCTGTTATTTGGTTGAGCATTTAAAGATGAATGTATAACCCTTTACCGCACAATGCCGCCTTTTGACGCCCCTGGGAAAGAAGCCTTTTGAAAACATTGTGGGAAAAGGAGAAAATGCTCGTAACCAGCATTTTCTCCTTTTCCCACAATGTTTTCTACCCTATCAAAGAAAATTTGCACCATTTGAACTACACTGAAATAGTCGTCTGCAAATGCTTTCAATTTGGACAAGGCTAAAATTTTGTCATCTGGTAAAGGGATAATCGAACTAAAAGTAACAAGAACAGTATCAATAAACCTTTCACCACTAGCATCCTTTAACAATTTTAACTCTTTACCAAACAACAAAATCTTTTAGACTTGTCTAAATTGAAAAATTTGCAGACCACAATTCAGACGACGATTCAAATGTGGCTCAAATAGTAGAAATTGTATTTGAAAAAGGTAGAAAATATTGTGGAAAAAAGGAGAAAAGGCTTGTTACCAGCATTTCCTCCTTTTCCCACAATGTTTTCAAAAGCCATCTTTTTCTGGGTTGTTAAAACTCAGGATTGAGTGGTAAAGGGTTAAGGAAGATTGTATTTGAAAGCATTTTGTGAAAATATGATGATTGGTATTTTCTTCTCTTCCCATAATAATTTCTATCCTTTCAAAGACCAATCCAATCATTTATGCCATTCTTAATTTGTTGTCTACAAACGTTTTCAATTTGAATAGACTACAGTATATGAAAACCTTTATATCTGGTAAAGATATGTTTCCTTTACTCTTTATCAAATGAAAAAATTTAAGATTCTTCCATATTAAAAATTTGAATTACCCAAACACCACCTTAGCCCTTAACCTGCTAAATAAGTTAAATCAAACTTTCAAGCCAAAAGTAAAAACCCAAATTTTGCAGTTTCAAAGGTATTTCGTGGGGAAAGATATCTCCTTATCAGAGAGTGTAGATCCAAGATCAGATTGCACATTCTGTGCAGTCTGATCTTGATCTACACTGTCCGCAAAAGGTCCTTGAGTTGCACTTAGCAGGCAAAGGGTTAAATATAAAGAAAAACATTGTGGTTTTCTTTCTGTTCATTGATTAAGTCAAATAAAGTGCTCTTATATTTTTGCAAAACTTTGCCAGAAGCTTAACCCAAACAACACATTTAATATTTGAGCCATGCTCTGTGAAAATGGGGCTTAACCATTTACCACACAATCCTGAGTTTTAACGACCCAGAGGAAGAGAGCTTTTGAAAACACTATGGGAAAAGCAGAAAATGCTGGTAACCAGCATTTCCTCCTTTTCCCACAACATTTTCTATCCTTTCAGAGACAAATTTCATCATTTGAGCCACATTTGATATGTTGTCTGCAAATGCTTTCAATTTGGATGTGTCCAACATTTTTTCTTCTGTGAAAGAGTAAATGCATCTCTGTGATACATTATACCAGGCAAGCCATCACATAATTGTGGACCATAAAAGCCACTTTTTTTGACAACCAACTAGATTATGGGGTAGAATATTCCTTTGACAAATATAAAACTGACCAATAGTGCAAAGTTTCGGCCCAGGTCAGCCTGCGCGGACTGTGCAGATGTATTAACCCTTTACCACACAATCCCGACTTTTAACAACCCTGAGAAAGAAGCCTTTTGAAAACATTGTGGGAAAAGGAGAAAATGCTGGTAACCAGCATTTTCTCCATTTCCCACAATGTTTTCTACCCTTCCCAAAACAAACTCAGTTTTTGAGTCCCATTTATTTTGTCATCTGCAAAAGCTTTGAAGTGGTCTAAAATTTTGTCGTTTGGTAAAGAGTTAAGTCTCCCCATGTTCACAGTGCATGACTCATTTATACTTTTACCATAATTATTACCTGTTACATCAGAGCTGAAACAATCTTGTAAGTTACAATTTCTTATCTATCCCTAAAACTATACCCCTGCAACATGATTTTTTTTTATTCATAGAGCAATCCATATTTCAAATTGTTGTGGCAAAAGGAAGGATTGCTTGGAGTTTCACTTTTTGCCACAATGTTTTGTCATATATACATTTATCAAACTTTACCTTTTTACTACATGCCAAAATTGTACACTTGTTAATATTGAAAGCATTTAAGCAAAAAAAACCAAACAAACTAGAGGTACATTAACGCAAAAGATAAGTTTGATTTTTTAAAAGTAGAAAACATTGTGGGAAAAAGAGAAAATGATGATTACCAGTATTTTCTCCATTTACCATGATGTTTTTCAAAAGCCTTATTCCTCAGGGTTGTTAAAGCTCTGGGTTGTTCAGTAAAGAGTCTTTTCATGTTGATTACTGCTATTACATTTGGATGTTTCTCAAGTCCCCTAGTACCAATTTGTTGTACTTAAGGTTATGAAGCGACATTAACCGTTTACCACACAATCCTGACTTTAATGTCCCTTAGTAAGAAGCCTTTTGAAAACATTGTAGGAAAAGGAGAAAATGCTGGTAACCAGCATTTTCTCCTTTTCCCACAATGTTTTCTGGCCTATCATAGAAAATTTCAATCATTTAAGTCTTGTTTGATTTGTCATATACAAATGCTTCCGATTCTGACAAATCTTAGGTTTTGTTGTTTGATAAAGAGTTAAACTTCTTATGACTTTACTTGCAGTGGTCAGTCTTCTGAAAACATTCTTGGAAAAGAAACAACTTTTTGTTACAAACACTTGCTCCTTTTTCAACAGCATTTTTCATATCAATCTGATCTCTTTCCTTTATTTTTTTTTTCCTCATTTCAAAGTAACCCTATTCTTGTTTTGGCACAAACAACGAACACAAAATATAATCTGATTTACTCTCTACCACATGACAACATTTTGGACTTGTCCAAACTGAAAACATTTGCAGACAAAGATTTAACCCTTTACCACACAGTCCTGACATTTAACGACCCGGTAAAAGAAGCCTTTTGAAAACATTGTGGGACAAGGAGAAAATGCTGGTAACCAATAGGATTTACTTCTTGGGTAGAAAAAATAGTGAGAACCGGAGAAAATGCAGGCTACACACATTTTCTCCTTTTTATGCAATATTTTTGAAGGCCTTTTTCCTCAGGATTAAAACCTGGAACTGTTTGGTAAAGGGTAAATCTTAATTCCAAACATTAATTCCAGACCTCAAAGAAAATATCATTTAGCTCTTTACCCAATGAAAAAATTTTAAACCTGTTCAAACTGAAAGCCTTTGCAGACGACAAAAAATAAATATGACTGAAAAATCAATATTTGTTTTGGGAATGGTAGAAAACATTGTCAGAAAAGAAGAAAATGCTGGTTACCAGCATTTTCTCCTTTTCCTTTAATGTTTTCAAAAGGCTGCTTTCTCAGGGTCATTAAGAGTCTGGATTGTGCAGTATAGGGTTAAAGTGCTCAGTTAAACAATACAAAAAAATAACTTTGCAATCAAGGCTCTCTAAAGAATAATGATTTTTATTTCATGCTTTTCCATAGTTTATCACAAAATAATGGTGGATTATGGTTTGATATTTCATGGTTACAACCAGCGAAAATACCGATTTTATATTTTCTAACTCTTCAATTGAAGGCAGAAACAGTAGTTCCAGTGCACTAGTTACCTAGGTAATCAGCGCATGCCATTCAAATAGAAGGAAATATGACATAATTTACGGCTATATTTCTCGCACTTTACGTAATATTGTAATGCATTGTTATGTGAGGGGGATACGCCACGGGGAATTACCAAAAACAACTGTATTGGATTTTGACGAAAGTTCCAACAAAATATGGGTTAGAAGCATGAAATAAATAGAATACTTGTTTTGTTTTGGTGAAAGATCAAAATTTATTTCATCTCGTGAACATCATCAGAAATATTTTCATGAGTGGCACAGCCACGGGTGAAAATATTACCGTTGATGTTGACTTGATGAAATAAATTTCAATCTTCCATCGAAAAAAACAAATATCCACCATATATTTCTGTCATAAGCTCCTTATCAAACATCAAAGTTTTAGACTTGTCCATTTTGATATCAGTTACAGGTGACATATTAAATGTGGCTCAAATGATAAGATTTATCTTTTAAAGAGTCGAAAGTATTGAGGGGAAAGGAGAAAATGCTGGTCATCAGCATTTTCTCCTTTTCCAACACTGTTTTTCCAGAGCCCTCTTTCTCAGGCTAATAAAACCACTGTTAGCTTAAAGATACACCTATACTTGTCTTCAGCCTGTTTTTAACCTAATTCATCTTTACTTTATCAAACTAAAATCATTCTTGTATCTTCATACTGAAATTTAATGTTGCCCCTGACGGTTGCAAGGTTGCATAGATTACAACCGATAGAAGATGCATTTCATTTTCTTGAGGCCATTAAAGAAATCCCAGTTGTGACACTTATGGTTTCAAATTAAAGATTTCCGGCATACATGTATGTATTTATTCCTTACACCATGAATATCAGTAATTTATCTATGTTTACATAGCTGACTAAATTTTGAACCATTCTACAGACTATCATTTTTTTTTTTTCCCACCATTTTTTTTTCTCTCTGGCTGTAAGGATGTATCTTTAAGGGTTGAACAAAGAATCAAATTTTTGATAAACATATGCAGTAAAGACTTATAATAAATCTGGACAATTCTATCTTATATATTTTTTTTAAATTTACCTTTTTCTTCTGTTGATTGAAGTTGTCTATGATGACACCAATGAAGAGATTTAAAGTGAAGAAGGAGCCAAAGATGATGAAGAAGACAAAATACAGATACATGATCTTGCTGTTTTCATGTTTTGGCTGCAGGAACAGCTGTAAAAAAAAAAAAATGAAATAAACTTGTTAATCCTTTACCAACCAAAAAAGTTTTAGACTTGCCAAAATTGTAAGTTTTTGCAGACAACAAAATAAAGATGCCTAAGAAATATATACATGCCTTTGGAAGAGTGGAAAACATTGTAGGAAAAGGAGAAAATGCTGGTTACCAACATTTCCCCTTTTCCCACAATGTTTTTAAATGACATTTTCCTTAGGGTTGTAGAAACTCTGGATTGTTTGGTAATTATTTCAGTGCCAAATCAACCCAAAGCACATTTTCAGTCCGGTATTTACACTCAAATAATTCCAATTTTAAAGTTGCTCTTGCTCAGAATTTCTTAGCAAATCAGACCATGTAGACCAAAGATCAGACTGCATGTTGCTTTTGCAATTGTGAAAGGTACTTTACGGGTTAAATACTGTAGATGAACTAAAGCACTCTTGTGTCAATATTTCAGTGAATGGGCTTTATCAAGAAAGAAAAACACCATTCATCAAAATTACATTTTTGATTGCTGGCCCTGTTTATATTTTACATCGTTGGCAACAGAGCTAAACTTCCTTGATAGAGGCCATTGGATGAGACGTTTAAAGAAAAGTGTTTTAATTTTTTGCGTAAATATTGTACTTAATTCCCTCTGGAATCATTTCTCAGCATGTTATTGTAGATGAGTTTTTTTGTGCCTTGCAACAGGTTACTTTTGAAAACATAGTTGCAAAAGGAAACATTGCTCATACAGAGAAATTTCTCACTTTGCCACAAAATTTTCACTAATAATCATGTATTTCACTCATTTACACTTGAAAAAAAAAAATGCAGCACTTTAATCTTCTATTAAAAAAAGGTCTGTAACCTGATGCTAGACAAAGATAAAAATTTGTCTGCAATTTATGACAGTAGAAATGTAGTTCTTATCTCTTTCACTACCAATAAAGACTAAAGTATCCTTTGTGGACAGCATGGATCAAGGTCAGACAAGAAATAATGTGAAGTCTGATCTATGATATAAAACATGCACCTTATGCTAAACTAGCTTTCCATATAACTCATATTACAAACTTTCATTCTCTGCATACACATTCTATCAGAGACTAAACTTGAAAATCCAAGACAATAATTAAATCTATATCAGAGCTCCAGATAGAGGGAGTGATTTTGATTTCAAAATTGAAAATATTAATTTCTTTCCACTATACCCTATGTTGTGGGTACTCAACAGAATCGTCGCATTGAGATGATTCTAATGAGTACCCACAAGATATGGTTTGGAGGAGAAATAAAAGATTTAGAATACTATCACTACGATAGTGAAAGTTGCAGGATTGAACCCATCCTAAGTTACACCCAATTCTTTAAGGTGCTCAGTGTATAGCACTGTCACATGGGACCTAGGTTTAACATCTCATCCTACAGACTTTTTGTAGTAATTTTAGGTGGCCAGCCATGGGGATCAAACCCACATCCTCAAGTGGCCAAAATTTTGATGTTCACAAGTCCAATGCTCTACCACCTGAGCTATTGGGGCTGGTTAATTATTACATTGCATCCATAATGGGCAGAACTTGTATGGGCAGAAATTCTTACGACCAGTCACCAAAAATTTCAAAACAAGTTGAGAACTATGTATTCATACGTACATCTCCTGGACTATCCACTGCATCTTTAATTATAAGAGTCCATCCCTTATAAGTGGCCTAAAAACAGAAATAAAGTGTTGACACCTATTAACCCTTTACCAGATGATAAAATTTTAGCCTTGTCCAAATTGAAAGCATTTGCAGACGACAATTTCAATGTGGCTCAAATGGTGCAAATTTTCTTTTGTAGGATAAAAAACATTATGGGAAAAGGAGAAAATGCTGGTTATCAGCATTTTCTCCTTTTCCTACAATGTTTTCAAAAGGCTTCTTTCCTCAGGGGCGTCGAAAGGCGGCATTGTGCGGTAAAGGGTTAAGTCTTTTCCGGTCAAGAAATTTAGACATTTCAAACTTCAGAGCATTTTCAGCCAAGTTAAATGTGGCTAAAATTGTTGGATTTGTCTTTGAAAGATCAACATAGTGGGAAAAGAAGAAAATGCTGTATACCTTTTCTAGAAATGTTTTCAAAAAGCTTTCTTTTTTAGAGTCATTAAAACACTAGATCATGACTTTGAGATAAATATGTAAATAAAAATAATTTTTCTGAATGAAAATTAGCAGTCTTCATTAAGATGTCTGCTTATTTTTGTGAAATATTCTGACATAAACACCAGTGACATATCAGAATGTTGTTTTTTTTTTCCTGACTGAAATTATTATAGTCCAACTGATTTCTTCATTCTTGTAGGGGTTAAAATCCAAACCTAGATTTCTTTTCTATTAACTCTTTATTGACAACGAAATTTTAGACTTGTCCAAATTCAAATCATTCGCAGACGACAAACCAAAGGTGGCTTAAATATTGGAACTTTGCCTTTGATTGAGCTGAAAACATTGAGGGAAAAGGAGAAAATGCTGGTTACCAGCATTTTCTCCTTTTCCTGCAATGTTTTCAAAAGCTTTCTGCCTAGGAATCATGAAAACACTGGATTGTTTGGTAAAGAGTAAACTACCTACCACTTGAAAGAGAGCTAGGTATGCATTCAGAACATTATCAAAGTTGATTTGAGAATTTTCCCATGTATATCCACTCTCATTGTATCGAGCACAGTCACTCCGGTTCTTCACAATTTCCCAACTAACACGTTGACCATCTTCACCCACACACTTATGAAACTTTCCAGCGAAAAACTGGACTCCCACAATTCCAAAGATCAACCAGAATACCAAGCATACCAGGAGTACATTGAAAATGGAGGGAATGGCCTTGATCAGAGCATTAACAACAACCTGGAAACAGAGAGAAAGGTGGAGTGAAATTTTGATATGTTACAAACCTACGAAGGTTTTTTTATAAGATCATCTTATAAGTTTTTGTATGTTTTAATCATTATCCACTTTTCTAGCATATGTTCGGTGACAGTAACGAACGCATAAAATTGACGAGTTTGAACTGAAATATTTTCTTTGATATTTGCGATCCGCCCCTAATACTTTGGTTTCTATAAAGGATAAATCAGTACTGATTGTTGGAACATCCGTATTACCAAGTTTATCCTGTACATCGAGATAAGCCCCGGTGACACTGAATGCACCTATTTATCGAAAATGAGTGTATCCATGTTCTAAAGATAATAAAGCCTTAAGCTGCCAAGCACTACTCACTGACCTTATGCAGACAGTATAGATCAAGATCAGACTGCAGAGAACGTGAAGTCTGTTTTTTATCTACACTGTCTGCTATGGTGTTTTCTTAACTGTGAAATCATTGCAATATTTGTTTGTTTTACTATTGCATTGGAACTTATTTAGCTGTTTAAGGTTAACTCTCTACCAAACAATAAAATTTTAGGCAAGTTGAAATTGAAAGCATTTGCAGACAACAAAGTAAATATGACTCAAAAATTGAAATTTGCCAACTTATGTCTTGTATGGGGGAAAAAAAAGCAATGTTTACGTACTTTCATTCCTTCCCATCTTGACACAGCTCTGAGTGGTCTAAAAGCTCTCAATGTTCTCATGGCTTTGAAGGCATCCACATCCTCTGCTCCCACTGCGTTGGCAACTAACCCCACTATAGATATCTACAAGTAGAGAATGGTTTGTACACTTACAGTGACAAATAGTTTAACCCTTTACCACACAATCCCGAGTTTTAAAGACCCTGAGACAGAAACCTTTTGAAAACATTGTGGGAAAAGAAGAAAATACTGGTAACCAGCATTTTCTCCTTTTCCCACAATGTTTTCGATACTTCCCAAAACAAATTTCAATTTTGAAGTCCCATTTATTTTGTTGTCTGCAAATGCTTGCAATTTGGACCAGTCTAAACTTTTGTCGTTTGGTACAGGGTTAACATTTTGATGATGAAAATAACAGTGAGGAATTTTGTCCATGACAGAAAAAAAATCTGTATTTACACAGTGTCAGATACAGTTCCAAATATGGTATGATGACGTATCTTGTGCACGGAATAAGCATGCATTAATTTGCAATTTGATCTGTCAAAATGTTACACACTAATATTCATCCACCATTCATAAAATAAAGTTCTTACTGACAAATCCACTATTTTATTTTGTTTACTGTTTTCATATAAAAGTGTCAATAATTGCAATATTCTGTTGTTGGAAATTGTAGGTATATGATAAAAGGAATGTTGTGTTGTAACTTTCCTGGTGCTTGTATTTGCATCTCACAGCAAAAGAAAATTTTGACATCTCACCTCACCTTAGGTCTCGCGTGATATCAAATTTTCTCCCACTGCTCAAATCAAATACAAGGACCAGGATTATTACTGCAACATAATATTTTTATAAAGCACTGCAGAAACTACTTACTGCCACAATGATGAAATCCAACCAGCACCATGCATCCGTGAAATAATATCGGAACCCATATGCAAACCACTTTATCAACATTTCGATGATGAAAATAACAGTGAAGAATTTGTCCATATAGTTGAGAATGTCTTTCAGGATTTTGCGGTCTTCTAAATAAATATCCTCTAGAGCCTAGAAAAGCAAGCAAAAGAGTATATTAACTCTTTACCAAAAAATCAGCGACTTTTAACGACTCTGAGAAAGAAGCCTTTTGAAAACATTGTGGGAAAAGGAGAAAATGCTGGTAACCAGCATTTTCTCCTTTTCCCACAATGTTGTCTACTCTTCCCAAAACCATTGTCAATTTTTCAGTTGCATTTATTTTGTTGTCTGCTATTCCTTTCAATTTGGACTACCCTGAAATTTTGTCGTTTGGTAAAGAGTTAAAAGACAGCAATAATCTTTTGAGCCACACAGGTTTTTGTCCTCTGCAAACAATTATGTTGATCACTGTTTCAACAATAGTTATGTGGGAAAGCAGCCAGAGGTTTGGAAAGAATATTGTGCGAATTATAGTACAAGAATCTCGAGGAAGGCATGTATAGGTGCACTGGCCCATGGGATTTCACTGGAATACTATTGAAAACTGCATTTACCACCATGCAATCAATCAATCATACAATCTGTTAGTCTTTTTCTTGTTTACGTGATAAGGTCTGAATTTGTAATCAGATTTTTATGAAACTCACACAGTTTGTTTATATCATCAATAGCTTGAACACTATTGATTTTAAAAAAAATCCAAGAACGAGTAAGGGTAAAGAAGCCATTTTCGTTTCAGCCAGTGCTCACTGTGAAGTGATCGCCAGCTTAGAAACCAGCTGTATTTAATGCAGAATGTTGAATTAACTGCTGATCATGATTCACCTGAAATTCAAATTGCATTCAGGATTCATATGTGACACTGATCTTTGATACTTTCACTTTCTTGAAGATTTTCCATGTTAGTAAAGAAACATTGTGGTACCGAAAGTTGAAAATTTTATAGGAAGTGCATGTATATTCGGATAGTCAGGTGTTAGCGGCATCCATTTGTGAAGTTATCAGGATTATTTCGATGCCATAAGTGTATTCCAGCTGATTTATTTCAGCTATATTGATGGACCGGCCATCCTGCAAAGCCCATTTTCAGTTGAAAAAAAAAAAGCTGGGGCGCGTCTATCAAGGACGTTACGTCAAATTGTACTCTGTAAATGCCTTCAACATGGATGAGTTTACCACTTGGTCTGTAAATAGGTTAACCACTACACAATATAATTGAGCCATGCTCTGGCAAAATGCTGTTTAACTCTTTACCAAATGACAAAATTTTGGACTGGACCAAATTCAAAGCATTTGCTAATGCCAAATAAAATGTAGCTTAAATGGTGATTTATGTAATGGATAGGGCAGAAAACATTGTGGGAAAAGGAGAAAATGCTGGTTACCAGCATTTTCTCCTTTGGCCACAATGTTTTCAAAAGCCTTCTCTTTCAGGGTCGTTAAAAGTCGGGATTGTGTGGTAAAGGGTTAATGCATCTCTGTGATACAGTATACTGAGCAATTTATCACATAATCATGGATCCATAATTAACTCTTTACCACACAATCCTGACTTTTAACGACCCTGAAGAAAAGGACTTTTGAAAACATTGTGGGAAAAGGAGAAAATATTGGTAACCAGCATTTTCTCATTTTCCACAATGTTTTCTACCCTACCTAAGACAAATTTCAGTTTTTGAGTTACACTTATCTTGTCGTCTGCAAATGCTTTCAGTTTGGACATGTCTAAAATTTTGTCGTTTGGTAAAGAGATAAAAACTATTTTGTCCAACATCTGACTGAATCATGAGGTAAAATGGTCCTTGGACATTCAGAAAATTTACCAATAGCAGAAAGTTTCAGCCCATGTCAGCCTGCGCAGACTGCACAGGCTGACATGGGTCAATATCTTTTGCACATTCCCCCTTTTCACAGAGCATGGATCATATATTTTTTCAACTTACCAAAGCCATACTACTTGTAAGAATCATACTGATAATAAAGGTCTCGAAGTACTTGTGTTGAACAATCCTGAAAGCCGTGCAGCGAATTTGCCAAAATTTCTGCCCAAATTTTGAGTTCTCCACTTTCAAACAACACGGACATTTTCTCTTAAAAATACTGCAGAAACAATCATCAGGTTCATTTTTCTCCTCAAAATCTACTTCGTTGATATCCGGTTCCCAGTCCGGGTCTACTTTTTTCAAACTCTGAGTTTCTCCATCATCCGACACAATAGAGGTGTCACTGTCTGACAGCGTACTTTTCTTTTCTGACGCTCTACTTGGCGTTCTAGTGGAAGGTTCAGAGAGCTGAAAGCATAACACAATATCCTTTACCACACACACCCAAGTTTCATCCACTACCTTGAGGAAGAGGGTTTTTGAAAACATTGTGGGAAAATGAGGAAATGCCGGTAACAAGCATTAAATTTTTTTCTCCATTTCTCACAATATTTCTTTTATCCAAATGTTTGAATAACACTTGATTTGTTATCTGCAAAAATGTTGTTGTTGGGTAAAGAGTTACAGGATCCTGAGCGTGAAGGTTTTGGAAAGATTGTGGGAAAAGGAGAAAGTCTGGACTGGATTGTATGGTAAACAGTGAATTCCTTAACCACTACGGTACGTATAATGTAACACTAATTTTCTGTCAATAGACAAAAACTCAATTTCAGAGCTTTTGACTACAATATTTCTCGAAGTATGATGGGCCTAGATAAAAAATCAGACTGCACATTCTGATCTTAACTCTTTACAACATGGCAAATTTTAGAACCGTCCAAATTGAAAGCATTTGCAGATGACAAATTAAATGTTACCCAAATGATGATTTCAATCTTTGAAAGTGTAGAAAACATTGTGGGAAAAGAGGAAAATGCTGGTTACCAGCATTTTCTCCTTTTCCCACATTGTTTTCAAAAGGTTTCTTTCTCAGGGTCGTTAAAACTCGGGATTGTGTGGTAAAGGGTTAATCTTGCCTGTTGGTATAGCAATTTACATGTTGCCCTTAATATGGTAGGAATCAAAAACAGGAGGTAATACTGTCATAGAATGCTGACAGGGCAAAACACCCTTAATGGAACAAGGTCAGGTTAAATATCTAGTTAGCTTGAGACAAAAAAGGACAAAAGTTTGAAGGAATATCCTTTTTAACTATTCACCGCGTGACAAAACTGTAGACATGTCCTAACTGAAAGCATTTAGGACCGACAATCTAAATGTGACTGAAGTGATAGAAATTGTCTTTGAAAGGGTAGAAAAAATTGTTGGAAAGGGAGAAAATGCTGGTTACCAGCATTTTTTCCTTTTCTGACAATGTTTTAAAAAGGATTCTTTCTCAAGGTCATCAAAAGTCAGGACTGTGTGGTAAAGGATTAACAAAAATGAAACACATTGTAGAAAAAGAAGCACATACTCCTTGTCCAAAAGCTGCGGGGACATAAAGAGTATTTGTAAAGACTTAAACCAGCAGATATGGTTCAAATCTATTAGATGACAAAAAAGTATACCGGTACTTATCCAAATTGAAACCCTTCGCTGACAAATAATTAAATGTGTATCAAAGAATAGTTACCAGCATTTTCTCCTTTTGCCACCACATTTTCAAAAGCCTTTTTTCTATGGGTCATTAACCTTGGGATTGTGTGGTAAAGGGTTATCTCTTTACAAGGTGACAAATTCTTAGGCTCTTCCATACTGAATTTTTTTGCATATGATAGGTTAAATTGAACTAGATGGATTTTTCCTATACATTGATTTAAAAAGAAACATTATGGGAACAGAAGAAAATGCAGTGGAAACTAGCATTTTCTCCTTTTCCCATTATGATTTTCAACAGCCTTGTTCTTAAGGGTTGTAAAAATAGAGAACTGTCCAGTAAAATAGTGTAAATATTTTACTTACCACCCCATCTCCCATTCCATCTAATGCATCACCATTTTGTTCTGAAACAAACAGAAACAACAAATTGATATCGTAAATCCGGATCCGCGACATTTCATCGAAAACCACGTTTGAACCATGTTCGTGGAAAACGATCCCTTGCTCTGACCCTTACCCTAACCAAGACGAATTGTGGCTCAAATCTTCCTCCCAGACAGAGCTTTTCATTAAATAAATCTAGGAATTTAGCAATCGGTATTTTAGAACATACGTGGATTTCGACAAAATACCGTGAAAATCCTTTCAGGGCTAGTCAC
Source organism: Tridacna gigas (assembly GCA_945859785.2). NCBI lineage: Eukaryota > Metazoa > Mollusca > Bivalvia > Cardiida > Cardiidae > Tridacna > Tridacna gigas. The sequence continues at coordinate 40,495,173 of OX244029.2, forward strand.
TTGTTTTCAACAATCACATGTATATAGCAACCATCATTTTAAGTGGTTACATGATATAAAGTCAATATAAAGTGCTAACAGCATTTATCAGCCAGTTGTCTAACCTCTTAACCCTTTACCAGATGACAAAATTATAGCCTTGTCCAAATTGAAAGCATTTGCAGACGACAATTTCTGTGTGGCTCAAATGGTACAACTTTTCTTTGAAAGAGTAGAAAACATTGTGGGAAAAGGAGAAAATGCTGGTTACCAGCATTTTCTCTTTCTCCCACAATGTTTTCAAATTTTATAAACATACCAAGCCATCAGCAACAAGGCAAGAAAAGTGTTAGGGGGGAAAAAGGGATGGTATTTCTGTAATGGGATATGGAGCCTCTTAAAGCTGTACCACATAGTCCCAAGCTTTAACGACCCTAAGCAAGAAGGTATCTGAAAACATTTTGGGAAAAGGAGAAAATGCTTGTAACAAGCCTTTTCTCCTTTTCTCACAATGGTTTCTTCCTTTTCAATTCCCAAAAACCAATCAAATCATTTGAATAGCACTTATAACTCCTAGAACCCTAAATAAATGAAATGGACTTTTGGATCTTGAAAAAAGAGTTTAACCCTTTACAAAACAACCTGAAGAAAAAATGACAAATGAAAACATTGTGGGAAAATAAGAAAATGCTGGTTACCAGCATTTTCTCCTTTTTCCACAATGTTTTCTCCCATCACAAAGACAGAAATCATCAATTCAAGATACATTTGATACATAATCTGCAAGTGCTTTCAATCTGGCTGATTGGAGCAGACAGGACTGACAGCCATGTGACCTTTGACCCTCTTCTGTGACCTTGACCTTTTTAGCATGGCATCTTAAACCTTCACTCTGCAAGTTGTCTCATCAAGGTTAACACTTGTGTGACAGTAAGATAAATAGGTTCAAGAGATACAGGACAGACACGAAACTGCAAATAGATTGGACTAGTAGATGCATGGTCAGAAGCATAGCATAATACAACCCTTCCGACAGTATAAAAAGCACTGTTAGTTATTGTACATTCATGAACCGTGAAGTGTAAAGGAATTTGTTCTTGGAATTAATTTCTTTAAAATCAGCATATTGATATGGCTAAAACTGTTACAATATTTTTTTGTTCTTATCCCATACATCTAAATGTGTGTTTACGGAGTTGAATGAGTAAAACATCCATGCAGGTTAACTATCTAGCTTTGACAAGTAAATTCTAAATTAGTAAACTGATCACATGAATTAAGCTTTGGAAAGCTCAGACAAAATGTCACACTACTTTTGGGTCAACCCTTGACCAAATAATCCCATGCTTTAACGATATTCTGTAAAGAGGCTATGGAAAACATCATGGGAAAAAGAGAAAATGCTGCATTTTCTCCTTTTCCCACTATGTTTTCTACTCTTTCAATTTTAGACAAGAAATATCATTTTAGCCATATTTAGTATATCATCTGCAAATACCTTCAATTTGGACCATTCTAAAATTTTGTGGTTTGGTAAAGAGTCAGCAAACAACCTCCTAAACGAATGCAGACGAGAATTTTGCAAACAACCATGTAAAATAGAAATTATCAAAATGAACCTAGGTTAAACCTTTTCCCAAACAAGAAACTGTTGACTCTTCCAAATTCAAAGTACCTCCTGATGACATATTTGAAAATTGGTACAAAAAAAGCTGTAGTTCTCTGACAGGGTAGAAAACATTGTGAGAAAAGGAGAAAATGCTGATAACCAGCAGTTTCTCCTTTACCTATACAAAAATTTCAACACCTTGTTTCCTCAGGTTCTTTAACTCTTTACCAAATGATAAAATTTTATACTTTTTGAAATTGAAAGCATTTGCAGACGCCAAATAAAATGTAGCTGGTTACCAGCATTTTCTCCTTTACCCACAAGGTTTTCAAAAGGCTATTTCCTCAGGGTCGTTAAAACTCCGGGTTGTGTGGGAAAGGATTCAGACTGTAAACTCTTTGGCAAAGAGTCGAGTGTTAACCCTAAGCTGCTAAGCGTGACTCAAGAACCTTTTGCTGACAGTGTAGATCATGATCAGACTGCACAGAAAGTACAGTCTGATCTTTGATCCACACTGTCAACTAAGGAGATATTTCCCCCCCCAAAAAATAAGTTTGATATAGCAATATTTGAGTTTTTACTATTGACTTAAAAGTTTCAAGTTAGTTATTTAGCGAGTCAAGTGTTAACCTTCCAAGCGCCTTTCATGACTTTAGTTGCCTTTGCGACCAGAGGAGATCAAGATCAGACTGCACAAATCGTGCAGCCTGATCTATGATCTACACTGTCCGCACTGCTAAATCTTTATAGACAAAGGCAACCATGAAATTGCAATTATTTGGGTCTTATTTTTCGACTGAAAATGCCTGTTGGGTTTATATGACACTCTAAGGGATAAGGGGTTAGGCAGCAACCTGTTTTAGTAGTAGGTGTTACAGATTCAATGTCATCCATATTCACATTTCCGTTACCAATGGGAACTCCATCCGGCAGGGAATTATTCTTGTCCATTGTAGGCACAATGACAGGAAGTGGACGCTTCTTTTCCTTGGTTCTCTTCACCAGAACAATAAGATGAACTTTTACCCAGTTTCCGAATCTGAAATGGAAAAATTTAGGGAGATGTGAAACTGTGTTCTCCACCTGGTTTGCAGTAATCAGTGAATTTTCCTTCCATCTTCTGTTTTACCAAACAACAACAGAAAAATCTGGACAGAAGATTTTTAACATATTTTTGGCCAATGTTCATCAAATTGGTTTTTTGATTTGCTGGCTTTTGATCTGCTATGGCCTATTTAACCAATTGTTTGGCTCAGACATTTGGTCTAAGCAGGGAAATCTCGTCTTTACCAAGTGACAAAATTTTAACTCCAAATTGAAAGCATTCACAGAGAACAAATTAAATGTTACTTACAACAAACTTGCTTTTCAAAGAGTAGAGAACATTGTGTGGAAAAAGGAGAAAATGCTGGTTACCATAATTTTCTCTTATCCCCACAATATTTTCAAAAGATCAAATCTTTAACGATGGTCACTACCCAGTTTTGATGACATATAACTTATATAAAAAAAACAATGCAGAGTTGTTTGTCTACATTGGAACATCTGTTGTACAATAGGCATAGAAATATGTGAAAAATGTTCTGAGAATAATGAATTTTCTCCGTCATGCTATAGGCATATTTGGCAGGAACTCTTGTGTGGGGGGAAAAAAGTGAAAAAAATACGCAACTAACCTTGAAAATCTATTTATAGCTTCAGCAAGTTTGTTAGGGGCTCCATCATCCTCACCCCCTTCCCCAGATCCCAAGTCATCTGTACTAAATGAGGCCAAAAGCAAGGCAAGGAACAAATTCAGGACCTGAAATGAAATAATTCCATTAACCCTTACGCTGCTAAGCACAACTCAGGGCGCTTTTGCGGACAAGATCAAGATCAGACTGCACAAAACATGCAGTTCTACCTTTGACCTACACAAGGTGTCCGATACGTTATTATCTTTCCCGTGAAATCAACTTTGAAAGCCCAATATTCTTGTTTTTACTACTGAGTGGAAATTTTTGTTTCATTTATTTAGCAGTTTAATTGTTAAACTCTTGACAAAATGACAAAATTTAGACTTATCCAACTCAAAAGCATTTGAAGACAACAAACTGAATGTTGCCCAAATATGAATGACCATGATGTCGTTGACAACACCAATTTGCATGCTTTAAGTGTACCCTGCAGTTTAATATTGTGTACAGAGATGTAATAATTAGATCAACATTTGTGTTGACACTCAGAATCGTGTACAATACAATAAAACTGAAAGCCTGTACAGTTATTAGCTTTTAGTGGATTTGTATAGCAAATCCACTTACTGTGATCAATCTGGCAAGAACCAAATACTTGCAGTGTTATGTACACAAGCACTCAACGCATCCTACTTTCAGTTTTAGCTTATACACCTAAACCTAGCTATCTGGTTGCTCCTGTTTATACTTTACACATCTATTCAGTCCTACATCTAATAACGGTGAAAACTGTGTTAGACTGAAGCACTCACTTATTAGTCCGCTGATGGGTACCTCAGGCTCCTAAGGTATAAAACCACAGATAGCCTTCAGGGCTGACTGGTTCTAGTTTTCATTGCGCATCAAGTACTTTCCTGAGTCCAGAGAGTTGGCTACTATTAGTATTACATGTGCTGAATTTTTGTTTCTCCGTATCATTGCTAAAACCTGCTCAGCAAATCCGCTTTTAAGGACTTGGAATCCTTTGTTTCTAAAGTAAGCTTAGTTTATAACTTACTGGGATTCATGAAAATAAACTTGCATTAGGACCTTGAACAACTTTACACAAAAAAGCTACATAAATATTTTTGTAAAATACACAGACAACCAACTTAATTTCTGGTTTAACAAGAATACATGTAAACACATTGTGGTTGAAGGAGAAAAGGCTTATTACTAGCAATGTATCTTTTTGCCAAAATGTTTTAATACAGCATCTTTTTGCCAAAATGTTTTAATAGAGCATTCTGCTGCGGAAGGCAAAACAGTGTATGCATGAGATAATGCAATAACCCTTTACCACACAATCCTGTGTTTTGACAACCCTGAGGAAAAAAGCCTTTTGAAAACATTGCGGGAAAAGAAGAAAATGCTGGTAACCAGCATTTTCTCCCTTTCCCACAATGTTTTTTTACCCTGTCAAAGACAAATCCCATCATTTGAGACACACTAAGTTTGTTGTCTGCACATGCTTTCAAATTGGACCATTCTAGAATATGTCATTTGGTAAAGAGATAACCTACAATGCAAATAATCATACCCCACTTACCACAAGATTTCCAATGATATATGTCAAAATGAAAAATGGCACACACAGTGTGTACCCCGACACACGCATACAATTCCACATAGATTCTATCCATTCTCCACACAGTACACGGAACACAATCATGAATGAGTGTAAAAAATCTTTAAAATTCCAATCTGGGAGGTCGTCTTTGTAAAATTTGGTATAATTTTCAGAAAAAAGCTGTTGTCCCATGACAGCAAAGATGAATATTACTATAGCCAACACAAACGTCAAATTTCCCAAAGCACCGAGGGTTCTAGCCACAATACTTATCAGCATGTTCAGTGTTTGCCACGATTTTGCAAGTTTAAACACACGTAACTGAAAAAGAAAGAAATAACATATAAACCTTTCAGTTATGTAAAACCATTTGATAACCTTAACACTTAAGGCGCTGGAACCAATTTAAGTTGTTTCTGCTGACAGCATAGATCAAGATCAGACTGCACAGAACATGCAGTCTGATCTTTGATTTACACTGTCAGCTACTTCATTACATCTTCTGGCTAAAAACAACCACGAAATGACAATATTTCAGATGTTTCTTTCATTGAAAAGGTCCATTTCATAAATTCAGCACTCTAAGGGTTAACCCTTTACCACACAATCCCGACTTTTAACAACCCTAAGTAAGAATCCTTTTGAAAACATTGTGGGAAAAGGAGAAAATGCTGGTAACCAACATTTTCTCCTTTTCCCACAATGTTTTCTACCCTTCCAAAAACAAATTCCAATTTTTGATCCACGTTTATTTTGTCGCCTGCAAAAGCTTTCAGTTTGGACTGAACTAAAATTTTGTCGTTTGGTAAAGAGTTACAGGCCTCCTATCAGCCAAAAGTTAACATTTCTAGAGTCGAAATACAGGCAATGTAATTCACACCATTTGACAGTATGGATATTGCTACGAGTCTCACGATGTGTTACAGTACAGTCAAATCATTGGTAGAAAACAGAATTGTAGAACAAGAATAAAAGTACGCAACTTTAACCCTTTACCACATAATGCTGCCTTTTAATGACCCTGAGAAAGAAGCCTTTTGAAAACATTGTGGGAAAAGGAGAAAATGCTGGTAACCAGCATTTTCTCTTTTTCCCACAATGTTTTCTACCCTATCAAAGAAAAATTACACCATTTGAGCCACAATGAAATTGTCGTCTGCAAATGCTCTCAATTTGGACAAGGCTAAAATTTTGTCATCTGGTAAAGGGTTAATATTAATTTTAAGAATCATTTTCTGCAGGCAAATGGATCTTTGACAGACGCTAATAATAATACATGTATTCATACTTTTAAATGGTATGAATTAATTTTGACCCTGGAATTATTTTACATATGGCTGCTATTGGACATTTAACGGTAGCAATCGATATTTACTCTTTACCAAATGACAAACCTTCAGAATTGTCCATATTGAAAGTTTAAGCAGAAGACAAACTAAATTTGTCCTTTCATTTAAAAGGGAAGAAAACACAACAAGAAGAGAAAACAATGACTACCAACATTTTCTCTATATTTCACAATGCTTTCAAAGTCTTCTTCCTCAAGTTCATTGAAACACTTGATAATTTGATAAAGGATTAACCCTTTACCAGTCAATCCTGAGTTTTAACAACCCTGAAAGAAAAGGCTATTGAAAACATTGTGGGAAAAGGAGAAAATGCTGGTAACCAGCATTTTCTCCTTTTCCCACTATGTTTTCTATCCTATCAAAGACATAAATCACAATTTGAGTTACATTTAATATGTCGTCTGCAAATGCTTTCAATTTGGTTGAGTCCATAATTTTGTCATTTGGTATAGAGTTAATTACCAGTTTTAACAACCCTGAGAAAGCTGCTTCAGAAAAAAAGTGAGAAAAGGAAGAAAATGATGCCAGAAACCAGCATTTTTTTCCCTTTTCCCCAGATGTCCTCTAACCTTTTAAGGACAAATTCAGTCATTTGAACCAGACTTACCTTTTTTTCTAAATTGCTTTTAATTTTGATTATTATTTTGTCTAGTAAAGAGTTAAAGAAAATGAAGTCTGAATGTAGACTGATCATTATCAGGCATGCATTCTGTAAATATAGGGATTGGCAACAAAAATTTAAAGCAACATGGCGTACTGGGGAGATCTTCTTGAATGGCTGCCAGGTGAGCTAGAAGTTCAAACTGTCGCAATTTGTAAACTGATAAGTGGGTTACGTTTGCTTCAAACTGAAGTCAGAATGCAATTTCATAACTGGGAGGGATCTCACCAGTAATTTAATGTTTTTATTTGTTTGAATTAATCCACCAATTTCATGAATACAGCATTTGAAGGTGACCATTACACTAATGTATATTTCCCACTACTGAACATTACTGCCCAATCCTACAGGAAGGTCAACTGTATACCATTAACTCTTTACCAAACAACAAAATTTTAGACTGGTCCAGATTGAAAGCATTTGCAGACAACAAAATAGATGGGACTAAAAAATTGAAATTTGTTACTGTAATGCTAGAAGACATTGTGGGAAAAGGAGAAAATGCTGGTTACCAGCATTTTCTCCTTTTCCCAAAATGGATTCAAAAGGATTCTTTCACAGGGTCGTTAAAAGTCGGGATTGTGTGGTAAAGGGTTAAGTGGTCTATAGACAAGTTGAAACATAAAACTTAATTTTAACTGCTATAAAGATAAAAGTAAAGTTAATGAATGTATAGGTGTAAGCAAGTTGACCCCTTTCTTTTTGTAATTTCAAGTTTTTAGACAGATGAACAGATAGGTTGACAGACAGATGAAATGTTTCCATTATTTTGCCTAAAACATCGATTTCTGCAGGTTATAATTACAAGAAACAACTATGCATACTTACCAAACGAAATGTTCTGAGAACAGAAAGCCCTTTTATATTGCTTAAAAACAACTCTAAGAAGCTAAATGCCACAACGATGAAGTCAAACACATTCCAATTATCCTTCATATATTGTATAAATCCCAGAGCTATGATCTTTAGGAAAGCCTCCACAGCGAATATGTAGGAGAAAATCTGCAATTGAAACAGAGAAAGGATTTACTCTTTTGCTCTTTACCAAACGAAAAAGATTTAGACTAGTCCAAACTGAAAGCATTTGCAGATGACAAAGGAGAAGGCTTTTGGATACATTGTGGCAAAAAGAGAAAATGCCTGAAACCATCATTTTCTCCCACACTGTTTTCTGCCCTTTCAAAGACAAGTCCCATCACTGGAGCCACATTTAATTTGTCGTCTACAAAATGCTTCATGTTTGGACAATTCTAAATCATTGTCATTTGGTAAACAGTTATTAATTCAACAAAATTCATATAGACTAAAATGATAAGTTACTTGTGCACTTTGAAATACGAAAATAAAATACCGGTATATCCTGTTCACTCATAATAATTTCAACCCTAGGGTGCCATTTTTAGCTCAACTGAGTACAAAGTACTCCAGGTGAGCTTATGGGATGTTGCTGTGTTTGTCAAATGCATGGTTGTCCATCGTCAAGGCATCAACAATTACAATGTTTGCAGTCTAGATGCCACATACTGTATTCAGGCAAATACACATGAAAATTGGTCAGAATGTTTGTCTTGATTATTTTTCAGACAACATTGAAAGTAGGTCACTTTGACAAATCTTAGAAAAACATAGTGTGCACTCTGAAGGCCACATTTTCCGTTTGATCATTATAAAAATTGGTAAGAATGCTTGTCTTCATTACATCTCAGACAACTGTGAAACAAGGTCATGTCAGGTCAAAAAATAGGTCACCTTGTCAAATCCTACGAAAAACCTTGTATATACTCTTAGAGGCCACATTTTCAGTCCAATACTCATGAAAAAAAACAATGAAGAATTTTCAGAGAATGACACCAACATTACTCTAAGTTTTAGTCTGACTTCAGTGCTGACTTGTGAGAAACCTGTTGTATTTTTGCAGTTCCATGGAGTTTATCACTTACTGGTATTACAATTGTTTGAAAATTAATGAGGAACACTAATCTTCAACATTTTCTTTTTCTGACAGTTTTTCAGTTGTACGTTACCATTAGTTTGTGATGTTATCAGTATAGTGTGTATATATATTCAGATAGTCATGAGTGAAAGACATTAATTTGTGAAGTAATAAGAATTGTATCATAACCAAATACCATATTTCAACTAATTTACGCACTGGGCCTCATGCAAAACACCTACGGGGCGCTCTTATTTCATAGCCAATTTCCAGAAATTTAAGCGTAGAGTAACTTAGAGTAAGTATGGTACTTTGATCCAAGTTTTAGTTGGTGCCAAGTGCAAAATGATTGCCATTTTGAAAGACTCTCTGTGATGCAGTAATGCAGAATAACGATGTTACCGCCGATCATGATTTATTTGGACATTAAAGATCATTCACAATTACGGTAGTATGAGACACTGGTATTCAATGCTTCACTGTTTTAAAGTTTTTCCAAGTTAGTTGACAAATTTTGTTTTACCAGAAGTCTATAATATTTTTGGAAGTATATGTATATTCAGATAGTCAGTTGTTATGGACATCAATTTGTGAATGAAGTAATTTGGATTATGTCATGCCATACTGGTAAGTTTATTTATAAAAAAGCGGTCATTTATGATTTTTGGAAGTCTGCGTTTGAAAAGTTTCAGTGAAATTATCTTGTGTTTGGAAGTTTGTCACTCCAGTCGTCGATTCTAAGGTAAGGTCGGGTGTTGGTGGGGGTTGTGCGGATTGGTTGGTTGGTTATTTCCGTTTATTTATCGTCGCTACCGGTTGCCCATCTGAGCGACGCCCCCAGAAGACGGTTAGTTGTTACGGGGGATAGTGCAAGGATACAGGTCGAAACTACTGAGAGCTTCGCCTGGTTCTTTAACGTGCTCGGCGTATAGCACCGTCACACGGGACCTCGGTTTAATGTCTCATCCGAAAGACTATTAATAATTTTTTTTTTAGTTGGCCAGCCGGGGATACGAACCCACAATCTGTAGGACATTGTGTTCACGAGTCCTACGCTCTACTTACTGAGCTATATCGGCCGGTAGGTTGTGCGGATGCCTCTGGAGTAAGAAAATATAGTGGGGGTGCTACTATTAGGGAGAGAGCTTTAATTAGGTGAAATATGGTAGGTACATGTAGAACATGCATAAAGCTAAATTTTGTATTTGACTGTAAAATAGTGGAAACTTATTTGCCTTGATACTACCAATGGCTGACTAGCTTTGAAAACATGCACACAAAATCTGCAAATTTCCCCGTCACATTTTTTCACATATATATTCATCATTAACCCTTTACCACAATGCCCATTTTTACCAAACTTGAGGAATTGGTGTCTATTGAAAACATTGTGGGAAAACAAGAAAATGTTCATAACCATGTTTTCCCACAATATTTTCTACCCTACATGTACCCTAGATGAATTCCATCATTTGATTAACACTTAGATTATTGTCTGCAAATGCTTTCAATTTGGGCAAGCTTACATTTTTCTGGTTCGGGAAAGAGGTAAACTTATTTAATGTCAGTTATTTGCATTTAACCAGGAAGTTTTCAAAGTCTGTAAACTTGCTTCAAGGGGTAATAAATTAACCCTTTACCACACAATGCTGCTTTTTAACCACCCTGAGAAAGAAGCCTTTTGGAAACATTGTTAGAAATGGAACCAGCATTTTCTCCTTTTCCACAATATTTTCTACCCTATCAGAGACAAACCCCAACAATTGAGTAACATTTAAATTGTCATCTGCAAACTCTTTCAATTTGGACAAGTCTACATTGCATTCTGGTAAAGAGTTAAGGGCTGGTTATGTTTTTATCTCAGGAAGATATCAAAAATGTATCAAACACCAACCTTGTTTCCATTTTCTAGGAACGCGTTCAAATCTTTCGACATGTCGTAATGGTCCATTGCCATAAAAGCTGTGTTCACAAGAATACAAAGTGTGATGAATAAGTCAATGAAAGCATCGAGAATAAAGAAACCAATCCAGTCTTGAAATTTCTTGAACCAAGCCGGACATTCCCAGCTACATAGCAGTCTGTTCACTTTGTCCTTGAGTCTCTCCTCCTGCATGCTGAATATACTTCCACTTAACACACTTTTACGTCCAGACGCTGTCTCAAAGTGATCAATGAGTTCACGAACAACCATTATATCTGTAAGTCATTTTCAAAAAATAAGCAGTTGCAAAAATGTTAGATCCTTACAATTTAAGGATATGTTACATGAAAGAATAGAACAATACTAAAAAAAAAACATATCTAGTAATATTTTGACTGCTTTAGAAACAACATGGATAAACCTTTTTTGAAAGCAAAATTAAATTGATTACCAATATATCATTATTTTGTTGTTAATTTATATTTTTTGTAGCTAAACCTATCAAGAGATCAGATGAGCTTAAGAAATTCAACCAAATGTCTTGATGCATCTTAAAAATACATGCCACCATTTTCAAGTTTTCCACTATCAAAGCTGAAATATTTTACAAATGCAGACCAATGCTTTTGATAAGTATAGGCTTTTTCTCCACTAGGTCCTCAATGGTAGCATCTGAAGTAAAGCCAACCTGCATAACTGGTTACTTGTGTTCAGAAACCACCTGATTAAATTACCACTATTCTAATTTCCTAAACCTGTGTTAAACTACCACTTGTATTATGAAGCCAAAGTTGTTAGTTCCATGGGGCTGGCTGCGTAAGACAGGTTTGACTGTACATACAATAAAATACTTGTTTCTCATGTTATTATGTTATTGTAAAAAATATATTTATCCTGTCACCTCCTATAAATTCCGTCGTATAACAGGGGGGTCATATAAACTTGGTGATATACGGTCACTTGACCGCGTGACTAGGTTTATTATGTCAGTTGGTCACGTGATCAAGGTTTATTAGGCTAGTTGGTCATGTGACCAGCCGGAACTCCTTTTTTAGGTGCTGGTACACGAAATCAATATTTCAAAGTAAAATTATCGCTTAAAATTTGATGCACATGTTGATTTTTCTTATTATTTAAAATAAATTAAAATTCTTCGCCACAACATACTTCCTAGGGTTTACGTCACGTTTATGACGTAGTCAATATTATTCATGACGTCATTATTACAGCTGCATATCAAAAGCGCTTTGCACAGTTCGCCATACAATTGTGTCTTTTACATTGTGCGAAAGATGTCAATATGTGCCTTAATTTCGAGCGAAATATTCTATCTAGTCGGATTTATGTTTGTAAATGTGAAACAGGATAAACAGAATAGTGTCGTGGATTGGAAAATTTGAAGAATAGACAGTGGTGTCTTTGATTCCAGGAAATTTTGTCAGGCTCGGCTCGGGAATTTTAAGGTATCGGTACCATAAGATATTGAATAAAAGGTACAGTCTTTGTATCATGTCTGTTTTTTGTTTTGTTTTGTTCATTTACAGTGCGTGACAGGATAAATAGAATAGATGGTTGGTGTCTTGGATGGTTTAAGTTTATCGGGCTCGGCTCTGGAATTTATCCGGTTCGCCTTCGGCTCACCAGATAAATTCCTCCGCCTTGCCCGATAAACTTAACCCATCCAAGACACCAACCATCTATTCTCTATCAATGTCCCAATTACTGAAAAATGGTATTGATATATAAGCTAAAATGCCAGTCCAGAATTTTTCTATCACCATTACCTTTCGGGTCCACATTGGATGCACTTGGAGTTCGACAAACACCTTTGAACATTCTTTTATGGAGGTCACACTCGGATCTATTGGACTAAAAGAGAAAAAAGAAAATTAACGTCCACAATCTTTCAATCTTTTACCCTTTGATCCTGCTTTTTTAGACTTTTTCAGATATTGGGCAAATGTTATTTACTTCATTCCCAACAACGATTTCTAAATCTTTCAAAGACAACTCCAATCATTTAAGCTATTTTCTTTTTCTGTCTGAAAATGCTTTCAATAGGGTCAAGTATAACATTTTGCGATCCTCTAAAATAACAATTTACATGGGGCAACTGACACCAGCTTTTACTATATTTTATCCTACATAAAACAAAGCACCTGGTGACACAGTTTAGTTTGATAACTTTATCTTGCAGCAGATACCAAATTCAATGTTTAAACACTCAAAGTATAATGCACACTAGAAATCCAAACTTGATTAAATCTAGTTCTATATTCATAGACTACTGATATCCTAGTCTGATTCTCCACTTTACAGAATAGTGGGGACATTTTCTGCCAAGGCAAGTAGTAACTATTTTTAATTAATACTTGAAAATAAAATGTTATGTGAATACATGCAGATAGATTTCATTTCATGTAATGTTAATTAATTTGACTGCAAGGATTAGTTTGTAAACTTACAAGTTAGTAGGATTAAGAGATCATGAGGTAGTACAACTGTATTCAAAGATAGATTGGTGACTTCAAATATCCATGAACATTAATTGCCATTCACAGAAAAAATACTACCTACTTTGGACAATATTTCGGTCAAATTAATGTGAAAACTCAAGTATTCATGTTTTAACATTACTACACTGGGACTCTGCAAGGTCTTTCTCAAGAGCATTCCTGCACAAAAAGTATCATAAATGAGAAAATTAACAATAAATGAGTCATGCTCTGTGAAAAGGGGGGCTTAATGAATCTGCAAAAAGTATTGACCCAGGTCAGCCTGTGCAGTCCGCATCATGGACTAAGCCCCCTTTAGCCAGAGCACAGTGCACATCTTTCGTATGTAGTAAACAAATTTCTCTATAAAGTTGATCAAGACACTGGAGACAACCATCAACTCACATGATCCTGGTCATGCCCCCTACTTCTTTCAATCACATCCATCAACATGGTCAGCTTATCAGGTGAGCGGGGAGAATGTTTTGAATGTGAAATTCTGCTACACTGGGAGGCATAGCTACTACGCCGTGATGACTCAGCGAGGGCAGCTTTAAAGGAAGCACGTCTACTTGCAAGCATTGAGAATTTGCATAGTCTTATATCATCAGAGCAGGGTGTTACTGCATTAGAATCGTCAGCATATGGAATAATGGATTCTAGATGGACCAGTGGTTGTCTCTCTGGGTTTATAATTTGCTTTGCTAATGGCAGAGATCCTTTAGGCTTTCTGGTCCGTGGGATGAGAGGGGAGCCAGGTAGGCTGGAACTGGCCTGGAATAGGGAGTTAGTAGTATTAGTACCCATGTTAGTAAAAGAAAATGTAACTATATGGTAACCATTAATCAAAAAACCCCAAGTTTTAATAACCCTTGGGTAGAAGGCTTTGGAAAACATTGTCGGAGAAGGAGGAAATGCTGCTAACCAGCATTTTCTTGTCTCCCCATCTATGTTTTCAATAGTTTTCTCTGTCAGGGTAGTTAAAACATGGGACTGTTTAGTAACAGGTTAAAAGATATGAGCCATGCTTTATAAAAAGGAGTTTTATACATCAGCAAAAAGTATTGACCAAAGTCAGCCTGTGCAGTTGGTGCAGGCTGACCTGGGCCAAAACATTTTGATTCTGGTCAATTTTCTGTATGTCCAAGGACCATTCTTCCTCAGGTTTCAGTCATTTGTTACAGAAAACGGATATAATGGATCCAAAATTATGTAATGACTTGCATGGTACAATGCATCACAGAGATGCATTGAGCCTCCTTTTGCCAGAGCATGATTCATATCAATTGCAGAAGTGTCAAGCTGTATTAGTACAGAAATGGGCTAAAGCAAAATGTCAACATCATACCTGCTGAAAAAAATAGGAAATTCAGCAGGTGACTTGGAAAAAATACCTCAGTGAAATATTGATAATCTACATAAATCTAGGTTTAACCCTTTACCACACAATCCCAACTTTTAATGACCCTGTGAAAGAAGCCTTTTGAAAACATTGTTGAAAAAAGGAGAAAATGCTGGTAACCAGCATTTTGTCCTTTTCCCACACTGTTTTCTACCCTTTCCAAATCCAATTTCAGATTTTGAGTCACATCTATTTTGTCATCTGCAAATGCTTTCAATTTAGACAAGTCTAAAATTTTGTTGTTTGGTAAAGAGTTAATACATGAATACAAATAGAAACACTGTGGCATTAGGAGATGTAGCTTTTTACAACCAAAATCTCCTTTTCCCAAAATGATCTTCTGTGTTTCACCCTCTATCAAATAATCCTGACTTTAACAACCCTGGGAAAAAAGGCTTTTGAAAACATGGTAGGAAAAGGAGAAAATGCTGGTGACCAGCATTTTCTCCTTTTCGTATGATGTTTTCTTTCCTATCACAAACAAATCTGGCCATTTCAGCAATATTTAATTTGTCGTCTGCAAATGCTTCCAATTTTGACCAGTGTAAAATTTTGTTGCTTGGTAAAGAGTTAGAACAAACAAAAGACATCTGCAGAGGGTACTGTAATATGTTTATGCTCTAGAAAATCAAAGGCAATATTAACTACAATTCTATGAATTTTTCTGGTTTAAGATTTCAAAACTAGCCATCTGATAGGCTGAGATATTGTTTCTCAGCCAATCAAATGGCTAGTCTTGGAAGTGAGATGTAGAAATGAATTCAAGTGATTGGTGAATATGGGTCTATGTACCTTGGCATTGGAGACTTTTAGATGGTTGGGGTCCCCAAGTTGCTTTTCTGATTGAAGAGATATTCTGTCAATGCAGTCTTCCACTTTGTCGGGGCTGTACGGGGGAATCTCACAGGCATTTGACAATACACTCAGACTCCTCTGGATTTCCTCCAGCCTGTCCCCAATCTCTTTCTGCAAAACAAAACATTAATGCATACCAGCCATGCTCTGGCAAAAGGGGGTTTCATGCATCTCCATAGTGAATTATACCGATTAAGCCATCGCATAATTAGGGATCTATAAAATTCATTCAGTCTTTACAGTTGACTGGATATATAGGTTGGTCCTCGGACATGCATAAATTTATAAATAGCAGAAAGTTTGGACACATGTCGGCCTGTGCGGACTACGCAGGCTGACATGGGTTGATATTTTTTGCAGATGCATTAAGTGCCCTTTTAACAAAGCATGGCTCATACTTCTGTTGTACAAGTTAAAACTATTTTTAAAAAATAGCTGTCATTAATTTGTAATTCTGT
Source organism: Tridacna gigas (assembly GCA_945859785.2). NCBI lineage: Eukaryota > Metazoa > Mollusca > Bivalvia > Cardiida > Cardiidae > Tridacna > Tridacna gigas. The sequence goes on from OX244029.2 coordinate 40,511,123, forward strand.
ACTTTTTTTCCCCCTAATTTTCTTCCTGAAATAAATCAGCAGCAGGTGTCTTAAGAAACTTCATACAGATAATCAACATTACTTCAGTAAGTTGAAAACAAAGGGGCAAAGGAAGATGAAATCCCTAGTAATTTAGGATTTAGAATTTAGTTCTACTTATGCCATGATAATTCATGAATAGTCTGCTGCAATAGGAAAGCACCAGATACACTGTTAAACACTTCCTCACATTGTTCCTTAACTCTACCACACAACAAAAATGTAGACTAGTCCAAATTGAAAGCATTTGCAGACGACAATTCAAATGTCACTCAAAACATAAAATTTGTCTCTTAAGCAGTAGAAAACATTGTGGGAAAAGAAGAAAATGCTAGTTACCAGCATTTTCTTTTCCCACAATGTTTTCAAAAGGCCTCTTTCTTGGGGTCGTTAAAAGTCGGCATTGTGTGGTAAAGGGTTATTTGTGAATGCGAAGTGAAAACCTGCTTACTGGCAATATGCTTTGAGACAGGGATCATATGCATATGAGCTAAGCTCTGTGAAAAAGAGATTCAATGCAAAATAAGGTCAGAAACTCTTTAGTTTTGGTAAATTTTCTGCATGTTCAAAGATCATTCTACCTCAAGATTCAGCCAGTTGTTGAAGAAAATGGATTTTATCTGTAATTACGTGATGACTTGCTACGTATGATGCATCATAGAGATGCATTTAACCCCCCTTTTGCCAGAGCATGGCTCATATTTACAGTAAGATCCCTCATTATGATGGCAAGTTTTCACTTTTTAATATGCTGTGACATATCTGTAATATCTTGGAAAACACTTTAACAACAAATAAATGCTGTCTGAACTTTTCTTAAACCGGAAGGGACTTTAGAAAATAAAAAATTAAATGAGTTTAATAAATTTTGAATAGAGTTTCTAAGTCAAGAATTCAAGCTATAAAGTTAGACAATAACTTGGTATCAACATTCTCACAACAAACCAAATTTTAAAGCTAAGAAGCAAGATTTAACCCTTTACCACACAATCCCAAACTTTAATGACCCTAAGTAAGAAAGCTTTTGAAAACACTGTGGGAAAAGGAGAAAATGCTGTTATCCAGCATTTTCTCCTTTTCCCACAATGACTTCTACCCTATTAATAAGAGAAATCATCAGTTTAACAACTTTTGATTTGTCATCTGCAAATGCTTTCAATTTGGTCCAGTCCAAAATTTTGTAGTTTGGTAAATGGTTAAAGACACAACAACAAAAAGAAAAGTAGGCAGAGATAAAAACCATAAAACAAACATTTAAGGTTTCACAAACCAGTAAGACTAAATACTGAAACCAACGAAAGTAGCCACAAATAAAATGATTTGAAGAATGAGATTTTACTTTTGGATTTCATGCAGAAAAAAGAGGTTATCTTCCATGTTATACCTTGTGTCATAAAAAAAAGGAAATGAAAATACTTGCAGTAAATTAATTACTCTTTTAATTGTTTATGGAAGAAATGAAGAAATTGAAAATGATGGGCAGAAACTTACTTCTTCTTGGAATGAAGAATAAAAGAATATGTACAGAGAGATATTTGATAGTTTACATAAATTTAAGTATGATTTGACCCATTTACCCCATAGTGACACTTTCTTTCCAGCAATATCTCTTGTATATACTAGAGAAGAGGCCAACATAATAATTAAATCAGTCTGAATTTTGAGAAAAATCACAAAGACAATGTAACTTAGTTTACCAACAGTTTCCTCTATTTGTGGCAACATTTTCATTCAGTGCAAATGCCATGCGAAAAAATATGTCTTTGTATTCATGTTTTTTAATGTTCATATGGTGAGATAATGAGCTGTTGGGGTTCTCTAAACTTCTAACAAACAATATGAACATTTTCAATTAAAAACAATGTCCAAATACTGAAACTGTAAAGTTGTTTTGGTCAAATATCAAACAAAATACTTGAGTGTGTACACCCAATATCATACTGCACATATTGTGCAGTCTGATGTTGATCCTTATTGTCAACAGAATGGCTTGAAGTAGTTAACTCTTGTCATGTTAAGAGATGATAATTTGAGTTTTGATAATCATGAAAAAATGACAACACAAACAATGAAAGTATATCTAAAATATATATCTATGAAGAGAAAACAATGAAAAAGAGATCAAGAACAAAGAAAAAATGTAAGAAAGTGCTGTTCTCCTTAAATACCTTTCTGTCTCTTTCTATTTTCTATAACATGCATCAAATTAAATTAGAACTTGTTAATGACATAACAAAAATAACAATATACAAGGGCAGGTGTCACAATATACAAGGGGACAGTTTGAAATAAATGGGAATCTATTTTTAATACTCTTCATGCTTTGAAAATAAACTATAACAGTAACTGTTATTTGTAAAAATTAAGACCAAAAAAATGACAACGAAATTTTAAAAAAAGGTCTCTTTGTTTTCACGATTTAACAATTTTGCACAAACTATGTCAAAGTGAAAACAGGAATGTGGTCAAATTTATATTGGATGAGTCTATGACAAAACATCAGTTCATTAAAAAGTACAGGATAATAAAAGGACAATGAATACTGAATGGACATTTTGTTGCAAAAGAAAATGGGAAAAACAAGAAAATATATTGCAAAAATACAAAATAACCAACTTTATCATGTTTTTTTTAATACATCAATATTTTCCAGTAATTTTGGCCACTCTGTGTGGCAATAAATCAACCATAGTAGTTTTCACTTTCACATTTCAAGTAAGTTTTGTTTTCTGCCTTTCTATTTACGCTTTTTGAGATTTAACAAACTCCTTGCTTGATGTACAAGGGCATTGATTATTCAACCATGTATGAGAAATACATTATGGAACAAGAATAATGGAAAATCTCCTTGGCAAACTCTGGAGCCCTACAAGGCCAAAGACAAATGTTTGTGAGATTCTGATGAATAAAACAAGTTCTGGTAAACTTAAAGACTGCAAGGCAGAATTACAGTAAATTTGACTGTATGTTGCACCCAAAATTATATTTCTTTTGACATTTGATATTTTGTCATAGTAATTATATGACATTTGTTATCTTTTATCATGTTGTTTTAGATATTTAGATATTGTTTCAGATATTTTGACAATACCTTGTTTTGTTGTAGTTTAGGTTTTGACTTTTTGATGAACTAAATTTTTGATGCTTTGTCTTTTGATGAAATTTCAGGCACTCATAATACATGATGCAGGCAGCATTTTAACCCTTTAATGTACAATGCCGTGTTTTAACACCCCTAGGAAAGAAGCCTTTTGAAAACATTGTGGGACAAGGAGAAAATGCTGGTAACCAGTATTTTCTCCTTTTCCCACAATGTTTTCTACCATATCAAAGAAAAATTGCACTGTCTGAGCCACATTGAAATTGTCATCTGCAAATGCTTTCAATTTGGACAAGGCTAAAATTGTGTCGTCTGGTAAAATGTTAATCTATATCATGCACTGATACATTCAGCTGACTTGTAGTGCATGCACCACTCAGAAATTAAGATAATATGTGCTATTTATAGTGAAACATCTCTGTATGTTATTTTCTGAGATATTGAAAACCAGTAAATACATGTGGAAAAAAAAATAAACAAAGAAAGGAAATAAACATACTCTTTCAAATTGTACAGAACTTATTGTGGGGAGAGGGGTAATAACTTGTTAAAAGCAATTTTTTTTCTATCAATGTTTACTAAAGTTGGCTACAGTAGGGATGAAAATAGGTTTAGGTCCTGAGTTTTAATTGCCATGAGGAAGTATTTTTCAAAAAAAATTGTGGGAAAAAAAGAAAATGTTGGTAACCAGCATTTTCTCGTTTTATCACAATGTTTCTTCACTTTCAAAGATGAGTTGCACCATTTGAGCCATATTTAATATGTCATTTACAAATGCCTTGGATTTAGATGCATCCAAAATTTTGGCATTTTTTACAGTTACTGGATTAAATAATTAACCCTTTACCAAACAATCATGAGTTTTAATGACCTTATGAAAGAGGCCTTTCGAAAACATTATGGGAAAAGGAGAAAATGCTGGTAACCAGCATTTTCTCCTTTTCCCACAATGATTTCTACCCTTCCCTAAACAAATTTCAATTTTTGAGTCACATTTATTTTGTCGTCTTTACGTGCTTTCAATTTGGACTACCAGTAGTCTAAAATTTTGTCGTTTGGTAAAGAATTAAAACACTCAAGCATGTTACTGTTTTCTCGGATATACAATGATGTGACAAATTGAGCAGAATAAACCTTACAGACATTTTCAGACTAATAGGGTTATGACTTGTATTGTTTTGTTGCTGGTGATTTTTCTGGGTAAAATCTTTGATAAACAACACATTTCAGAGAAAAATCTTTCAGGCAAAACATTCAAACATTCCACAAAATTGCTCCTGGTGATATTTTCAATGGACAGTCAACATGTACAAGACAAACATTTGTCAAAGACTATAACACACGGACAAATCGAAGCATTACTCGGGTCAGGTTGATAAAAGGCAATTCATGCTTTACTTAACCCTTTCCCAAATGAAAAACTTTAGACTCTTCCAAACTGAGAGAGTTCGCAGATGACAATTTTACATTTGATAAAAAATGGCAGAGAGTTCTCGAATAGGGTAGAAAACATTGTAGGAAAAGGAGAAATTGCTCATTACGAGCAATTTCTCCTTTTCCTACAATGTTTTCAAAAGATTTGCACTGCAGACACGTAAAAACAAGGGCTTGTTTGGGAAAGGGTTAAAGGCCAACTGGCAGCTAAAAGTAAAAAAATTGGTGGCCAAAGTGCAGGCAAATTTAAGTATGGATATTAACCCTTAGACTGCTAAGCGCGGCTCGCTGACCTTTTGCGGACATCGTAAATTAAGATCAGACTGCACAAAATGTGCAGTCTGATCTTGGATCTACACTGTCTGATAAGGAGGTATTTGTCCCCAAAACATAAGTTTGAAATAACATTATTCGGGTTTTTACTATCGGCTTGAAAGTTTCCTTTCACTTATTTAGCAGGATAAGGGTTAATATGTGTCTGACTATATGTCACAGTACAGTCTGTGAAGGTTCCAATCGCTGGAAGAAAAATTAATCTGAAAACTAGAATTAAAGCTGGCAACTTTAATAATTCTCGTTTTACGCTTCTTTTTTTTCTGTCAGCCACTCGAAAGATGACAGACTGTACTCTAACACATTGTCAGACTCACAATGATCGATATCAATACTTTTGTATCATATAATTTCAATTTGCCTGTGTATTGACTCCCAAATTTTTTGATTTTCATTTCCAGGTGGCCTTTAATTCACATTTAACTAATTGGTCCTTTACCAAACATTCCTTTAACTTCATGATCCTGAAGAAAAAGGCTTCTGTAAACATTATTGGAATAGGAGAATGCGCTAACTGATAGCATTTTCTCATTTTCTCTTATATGTTTTGAACCCTTTCAAACACAAATCCCATCAATTGAGCCACATGAAATTGAGCCATGCTCTATGAAAAGGGGGCTTAATGCATCTCCAAAAAGTATCAATCCAGGTCAGCCTGCGCAGTCTGCGCACGCTGACCTGGGCCAAAACTTTTTGCTATCGGTCAATTTTAGTTATGTCAAAGGACCAGTCTACCTCATGATCAAGCCGATTGATAGACAAAATGAATCGTATGGATCCATACTTGTATGATGACCTCCTTAGTATAATGCATCATGGAGATGCTTTAAGCCCCATTTTCCCAGAGCATGGCTAAAATATCATCTCAGGTGAACGCTACTAATTTGACTAAGTCTAAAATTTTTATCTTGTGAGGATAGAAACATGCAAAGGGTGATTTGGTAATATATTTCAATGGATTTTGAATGTGAAAATAATTCAATGAAATAAAATAAAGAATAGCCAAATTATGAACATAAACACAAGGCTTTGAATGCTTTCTTTTCTATGTATGAAGTACAGCAAAAGAATTTGCAGTCAACAGATTAGATGGATTAGATGCAATTCAGATGATGGGATTAATTTCTGAAAAGAAAGAAAATATTGTGGGAAACTGGAAATAATGTTGGTGATAAGCCTCTTCTCATTTTCCCCCAATGATTTCAAAGGCTTTGTTCTCAGTGGCATAATAATACAAGATTGCTTGGTAAAGGGCTATATAATGTTTCCAAAAACAGCACTTACTTCCTTCTCTGCTGCTTTTTCCTCCTCATCTGCCTTGTCAGCCTTTTGTTGTTCATCATATGACATTGCAACAATGGCCAAAATCAGATTGACCAAGTAAAATGAACCCAGCAATATCACCAATATAAAGTACACACTGTGGTATAATCCCTCAGCACGTAATACCTGAAGCAGAAATTCAAAAAGAATATTGGTAACATCTGAAAGAAAAATAAAACTAATAATATCGGTAACACCGGAGGCAGATGATAACAAAAAGAATATTGGTAACACCTGAAGCACAATGATAAAGAATATCAGTAATACCTGAAGAAGAAATAAAACAGAGATTAATCTGTAATATATGAAACAGAAAAAAAAATTAAAAAATATCAGTAGGTCAAAAAATATCATGTAGCAGACATAAAACAAAGAATCTTGGTAAAACCAATTACGGATGCTCCCTTAATGTGGGTGATTTTGTTGGCAGAAATGAAATTGCTGATGCAAGAACTGATGGATGGACAATGGTGCTGTTATATGCTCCCCCTAAATTCTTTCATGGAGCACAGCATGAAGTTATTCAAATTGTTAAAGCAATTTAAATATTCAAACCTCTTTGGGACTCGTTTACTATTTATAGTAGAAGAGTTTTAACTCTCTATCAGACAAATATATTTTTTGACTTGTCCAACTCAAAGAGCATTTGCAGACAACAAATTGAATACCAAAAACAAACACTTATTACTCACTAACAGGTGGTACAATAAAGTCTCCAAATTCAGCAAGAAGTTCTAGATTTATCTGTGAGATCAAAGATTATCTTGCTACATGAACGTAAGGAATAAGAGGCCTAGGCACCAAATGAGAGGCCTAAGCACCCAGTTGTGTTATTATTTAATTCTTAACAAGATGGTTCTGCATATTGTGTACCCTGTTGTCTTATTGTTTGAACAGATCTAAACAGACAAAAGCTTGATGAAAACAAGCATAGAGGTAAGGTATATCTACTTACAAGCATGTATAAATTTTCCCAATAATCTTGAGTCATGAGTCGAAAGGCACACAGCAAAGCACTCCCAAAATTGTCAAAATTGGTGTAACCATAATTGGGGTTTTCAGGCATATCTTTAAGGCATTCATAACCAGGTGCACACTTCCTGCAATGGATTATTATTACAAAGAGTCAAATCTTAAATCAATTTGTCATCAACAATAATTACTTGCCTTCTTTCAATAAATTTTAGATGAAATTGTAAACTGTTTCAACCACTTCAGCTTTAAATTTTGAAAGCAGTAAGCTATTTTTTCCTTCAGGCTGACAACCTGTGTCACTATAATTTATTTTCATAGAAAGAACGTGTAGAACTACATGCAAAAAAAGATTTTTTTCAATTGTTTTACATACCTGTATGTTCAAAAAAATACATGTATGCATACTTTAAACCATAGGAATTTTCATCTACTGTATAGCGAAATCTTCCTGTGACACATGAAAGACACCACCTATGGGATCTCAAGTCTAGTATATCTTTTTTACATAAATTTTTATTCTAAATGTGGAAAAAGTTTTAACAACTTATATCTGTCACTCTCTATGATTGCATCCTGGCAACTTTAATCAGTATCTGAGCCATGACATGGGTAGCTCCAAATACTGACCCAGCTCTTAACCCTTTACCAAACGAAAAAATTTTAGACAGTCCAAATTCAAAGCATTTGCAGACAACAATTTCAGTGTGGCTCAAATGATGTGATTTTTCTCTGATAAGGTAGAAAACGTTGCGGGAAAAGGAGAAAATGCTGGTTACCAGCATTTTCTCCAAAATTTTCCCACAATCTTTTCAAAAGGCTTCTTTCTTAGGGTCATTAAATGTCGGCATTGTGTGTTTGAAGGTTAAAGGGTTTCATGTGAATTAATTTAGTTATGTGAAAAACTCTGTCAATTTTCCTTTTTTTCTGGAACATCTTAAAAATCAGAGGAAACTCTTACTAAAGTATGCAATTTGCAGAACCTCTCTATCTATACTATAATACCAGAAAGTGGAAATACAATTGGACAAATACAATCAGAAAATGGTTGAAAACCACCTATCAAAATTCATATAAAATCTTCATTCAGAAATATACAAATACAAAGTGTATCTAACTACTGCAGTAACAAGAAAAAAACAGAATTTCACTTTTATAGCACAACTGAAGACAAAATGCACGCTAGATCTATTTTGTAATAATGGCCCTGATGATTATAAATTTTAATAGAGCTTTTGCAGTGTAACTGCATAGTTTGTCAATATTTAACAGAGTTTTTGAAATGTAACTGCAAAGTTTGTCAATATTTAACAGCGCTAAACTGAAGTGAAACTGCAAAGTTTGTCAATATTTAACAGAGCTTTTGAAGTGTAACTGCAAAGTTTGTCAATATTTCACAGAGCTTTTGAAGTTACTGCAAAGTCTGTCAGTATTTCACAGGGCTTTTGAAGTTACTGCAAAGTTTGTCAATATTTAACAAAGCTTTTGAAGTGTAACTGCAAAGTTTGCCAATACTTAACAGAGCTTGTCAATATTTCACGGAGCTTTTGAAGTTACTGCAAAGTTTGTCAGTATTTCACTGAGCTCTTTGGAGTCACTGCAAAGTCTGTCAGTATTTAACAGAACTTTTGAAGTGTAACTGCAAGGTTTGCCAATAGTTAACAGAGCTTGTCAATATTTCAAGAGCTTTTGAAGTTACTGCAAAGTTTGCCAATATTTTAACAGAGCTTTTAAAGTTACTGCAAAGCTTGTTCATATTTTACAGAGCTTTAGAGGCTACTGCAAAGTTTTGCATTATCAAACAGAGCTTTTGAAATTCCTGCACAGTTTGACAATATTCAAAAGAGCTTTTGATATTACAGCAAAGTTTGCCCAAATGTGATTCACTTTTCAGCTGCTTTTGAAATGTCTAGATTCTTGGCATTACCTATAATTAATGGGAACAGGCACTTATTACTACGAACTAATGCATAACAACATGTGCCAAATAATTTTTCTTGTTACTAAGGTGCTTTGACAAGTGGTCTGAAAGATGAAATAAGTTATCTGCAGGTGGATATGTGAACATGAAGTGATTGTTTTAATTGAAGTAATTCAATGGCCTCATGCTGACTTCCCTGTTGTGTATCATACTATGTTTTCTCACATTAAGTCATCCTTAGACAACTAGATCTATATCCAAATAAATGATTAAGCCAATTATCAGACAAATATAACTTTTTATGACCTTGGAGCAGACAGCTCTTCACAACTCATTGTTGGTTTTAGAAGCAAATGCCCTGTTTTTCATTTAAAAAGTTATTTTCCTTTTCTTTAATTAGTTCTGGAAAGTCCCACTTGTACTAGCATGCAATTTTTTCTCCAGGAAGTTTAATGGATTAAAAAGTATAAATGAAAAGAGAACCAAGAGGGCCATAATGGCCCTTTGATGCTCACCTGACTAGAATTGTATATTTTAAATGATAGGTAATATAATGTGCATTTTCCTGTTCTTGTTCAGCTGAGCAAAACAATTTAACAATTTTGATGAAGAACAACCCAAGGAACACTCCTGTAAAATAATTTCAAAATCCCTCAATCTCTTTAGGCTGAAAAATTCTTTAGATGTCGCAATATAAAAGTTTAACTCCCAGGGCCATCTTGTACAGCAGAGGAAAAACCTTTGGACAAATTTTGGTGCAGGGTTTTCCAAGGTACATCAGCATTCTTGTGAAATTCATTCAGAATCTTTCAACAGATTTAAGAGGTGAACCTATTTATTTAGCTTGGCTGTTAATGGCAAAACACACTGGTTTAGGCAGTTTTATGTGGTGCTAGGAAAGCAAAATTTCTGTTAAATCTTTTAAAAAACTTTCCCATGGTTTAAGAGGAGAAACCTATTAAAAGTTTTGATTTCTCTACTATTTAGTTCATCTTGTGAAGTTGAAAAGAAAGGCTTGTGGAATTTTGGGGTGGGGGTGCCATGAGAACATTTTTCTGAATCCCTGTCAAAATTCTTCTGCTGGTGTAGAGAAGTTGTTTACTCTTCTTTTATCTTTTAGATTAGGTGGCCAATTTGTCTGAATGGAATTGTAGACGTTCCTCAAAGGAACACTTGTGTGCCTGTGAAATTGTTTCAAAATCTGCATAGCAGTTTTAAAAGAAACATTGGATGATAGCCAATGAACAAAGAGTAATCACAGAAGCTCACCTTTGAGCACTTGGTGCCACAATGAGCTTGAAATGTAAAAAAGCACATACAACATGTATACCAAGTAAGAAAACATTTATAAAAAAAACAGAATCTTTTTATGTTCTAAGGTTATGGTGTAGGAAACTACATCTTCAAAAAATAATTATTTGATTCAGTAAAGTTAAACTACCCATGCAGAGAAGCTACAGGTATTAAGTAAAAGTTTGAACAAAGCAGCTGAAAAAGAAACATGCATCACTTTAAGCAAATCAGTCCATCCAAAGGTCTGTGCTTCTTTCCAAAATATGTGAAATATGAGTAAGTAAAATATGGGTCAGATATTCCATTATACCAGGAAGTGTTGATCAAAGATCAAACTGCACATCCTGTGCACTCTGATCTTCATCAACACTGTACTCGTAAGCCACTTATATTTGTTTCAAAGGAGTTAACAAGATTAGAACAGAACTGTTATTGAAATGCTACTGATAATGATGAAAAAAAATACACATTTCAACTCTTTACCAGATCACAACATTTAAGACTTTTCCAAATTGAATACATATTGCAGATGACAATTTAAATGTTACAAAAAACATGAAATTCTTCTTTAAAAGGAAAGAAAACTTCGGGTTATTTAAACTAGGGATTTTTGGTAATCAATTTTTTACCAAAAAAAAACCCTGAGGTTTTACAATCCAGCAGGAGACAGCTTTTGAAAATTTTGTGGAAAAATCAGAAAATGCAGGTAACCAGCATTTTCCCTTTCACCCACTGCATTTTCTCCTACTCTAAAGACAAGTTAGATCATTTGAACAAATTGTTTAATTTGTTGTTTGCAAATTCTTAGATAAAACATTAAAACAGGTTTTAAATGAAGAAATCCTAACCAAGTCATTCTCCCTAAAGCACATTCTACAACTGTAGTTGCCTTTGTGGCCAGTGTAGACCAGAATCAGTCTTATCTTTGATACTTTGGTGTCTACTTTGCTGAAACACTCTAGACAAAAGCAACCTTAATATGGCACTATTTTGGATCCTATTTTTTTACTGTAAATGACGGTTTGGTTTATCTGACATTCTACAGATTAACTCTTTGTCCAAACGACAAAATTTTGGACTTGACAAGATTGAATGCAGTCGACAAATTAAACGTAACCCAAATACTGATTTCTGTCTTTGATAGGGTAAAACATGGTGGAAAAAGGAGAAAATGCATTTTCTCCAATTCCAACAATGTTTTCAAAAGCCTTCTCTTTCAGGGTTGTTAACACTTAAGCTGCTGAATAAATGAAATGCAAATTTCTATTCAATACTAAAAGCCCAAACATTGCGGTTTCAAAGTTGATTTCACCGGAAAGAAAATACTGTATCGGACAGTGTAGATCAAAGATCAGACTGCATGTTCTGTACAGTCTGATCTTGATCTACACTGTCTGCAAAAGGTCAGTGGGTCGCGATCAGCAGCTGAAGGGTCAAAACTCTGGATTGTGTGATCAAAGGTTAAAGTATACTTCATTGTTAAGTCTTTACCACATGACAAAAATTTTAGACTTGTCCGTAATCAAAGTAGAAATGTATTACCTAAATTTGCAGAGATTTTTGTGTTTTTTTTTTTCAAACAAATTGAAAGTGGCTCAAACAATGGGGTTTATCCTTGCAGAAAAGTGTAGAAAGTATTGTAAAAAGAAAAAAACACTTGACACTATAAGTTTCTCCTTTTCTCATTTTGTCATGGTGCTTCCCACGGCTTTTCTGCTTACGGTCGGAGAAAAAGATCTGGTACAGGACAAAATTACAATACATTTTTGAAGGAATTGCAAGTTTTGTACATTTATTGTACACTGTAATCTTTTTCACACCTATATTATAGTGACCAATGAAATCAATATTACCATCAGAAAATATCTAATTCCATTTCTGTACAGTCCTGATTATGACTTTTTCAGAATGAGGCTAGATTCCCAAATATGGATATTTCAGAAGCAGCTTGAGCCAAAAATATCAATATTTGCAAGAAATAGTGGTCTCCCTTTTAAGTATGTTATCATCTGCAAAAGCAAAATGCTTTTTAAGTGAGAGGTAAAAAACCTTATTATGTAAGTCACCATTATTTATATAAGCCCAGATTTTTTTTATGTTTTAAGTCAATACTTTGGTATAAAATAAAGAGGTCATATAACATTCTTGGGTACCATATTTCATTCAATTCAGTTGGCACACAGCAGAACTCTACAGGCTACTGGTATATTTTGGATGAGACAACAGCCCCATCCAAAATGTGCACAGGTTCTGCAGTGTTCAAATTCAGTAGAATTCAGTGTTGTACCTAAAGCATGTTGAAAACCTCATATTATTAAATGTCACAGAATGATATGAATAAAAAAATGAATCTCCAATAGTTAGCAGAATATAAATATAGTGGTAAAAACATCGAAGACATGCTCTAGCAGAAAGGTAAATATACAAAATTGAGTTGAAATCCACATCTATGCTGTAGAAATTAGCCATGACATGTTGTATAATTGGTGAGAAAAATAGAAATAAACTGAGTTTTAAGCTAGCACTCAGAATCCTGGTGTTTATACTACTAATCATACAGAAATATTTTTCTTGAACACATCACATCCTGGGTCCTTATTCAAAACCATTCTTAATTTCACTCTTAAGTCTAATTAAAGATTTAGAAAGTAACACAACTTCTGATTGGCTAAACCATTGGTTTAGCCAATCAGAAGTTGAGTTACTTCCAAACTGAGAAAATTCTTGAGAATAAGACTGTGAATGTTCTTAAGAATGGTTGGTGGATACAGGCCCTGATGTTTCCTTTGTACTGTTGCACATCATTTACAAAACCTTGACAAGTATGTGGCAATTGCTGTAATTAGCAGTTTCTCCTTTTGTCACATTTTCATATGTATCTAATCTTTAAAATTTTGATTTTAAATATTTTATATATTTTTTTCTAATTTGAAATTTGTTGCATTTTCTTTTTTCTGGGATTCCAGAGTTCTTTCCTATGCTTAAGATGTAATCTTTTTTTCCCACACATAATTGTAGTGTATTGTTTACAGTATATTCATTCCAGGATTCTGACTCTGAAAACTCAGATATTATGCATTTTTGATTTACCAATCAGAACTACTGATGCAACTTTATAACTGTAAATGATTATGATGATGAAAGTGCATCTTTCTGAATAATATGGTATCTCTAGGCTAAAGTATGATTTTATTTTCTGTTGTCAAAAGTTAAGTTAACTCTTTACCACACTATCCTGTGTTTAAACATTTTCCACACAATTCCCTGTTTAAACAACCAGAATGAAACAGACTTTTGAAAAATTGTATTAAAAGGAAAAATTGCTGGTAATCTTTTCCCACAATGTTTCTTACCATTTCAAAAGGGGTGTAGTTTTCCCATTTTTTTCTCATAATGCAGATCCATATTTTCCAAATGTTTACCAACATAAGCTGACTGGTGATTGTTTGGACAATATTAATTATCTTCAAAGTTTTGATAGATATTTAATTTCAATACAGTAGTTTGAATTGGTGAACAAAAGATGCATTGTACGTACCCGGAATTGTTTCCACAAATTAGTTTGTCATCTGAATCTGGGGGATACCAGTTGGCTACAAAGGATAGCTTCTGTTATTTATATAATATCCCAACTTAATCATGCCCTTGTAATTCCATTTATGAGGATACATAATGTGCGCTGCTCTATTATAAGCACTGACTGGGTAGTGGGCTAACTATTGGCTTGAAGCAGAATGCAAAACCTTCCTTCAATTAAACCTGGTCTGAATTAAATGAATGATTAATGATCCTACTCTAGTTGTCTATCATATCACTTCCTGGCTTTGATATTAAACAATTTAAGTGTAGATTCACATTTTAATCCTTTCTCATTTTCTCATTAAATGTTTTTTCTTTTTTGTGGGGGGGGGGGGGGGCATATTTTGATTTTGATGACTTTTGTTCAGAAAACAATAGGTACAATATTGCGGAAAGTTATGCCAAAGAAATGCAGGGTAATGTAAAGAGAAGCTCAATTCACAAAACAAAATAGCTTAAGATGTAGGCTGTTTGACACTGCAACAAATATACCTTGTACATGTACATGGATTTTCTATTTGTTAGCCATAAAGTTTCCTTGACATTTGATATGCCTCTGAGATAAATTGAGAGACATGTTTCAAGACCAAAAAATGCATGTTTTTATTTATTTTAATAGCTGCTCTGGGCTTCTACTATCATATACCAAAGCAGAATATTTATGTATGTATATTCATTCAAATGCTGAAATTTTGCATATACTTTGATATTTAAATTACATACTGGATGACTGGAACAAGATCTTTCAAAAAATAGGTCTCACAATGGCTACAAGGCAATAGTTAGTCCCCAAACAACTGGACAAAAACAAACAGGACTGTACTACAAACAAAGACAATCAGACAGGGCTCATTACATTACAGTCTTACTGCCCAGCAATGTTGGCAATAAGAATGAGTCTGACACAATGTCTGACAGCTCTGCTCAACAAAATGGTCACCCAAAGTCCAATATTACTATAATACTGGGCCTCAAGTAGGACAATACATCATCTCTGAAAAACAAACATTTAACAGAGTTATGAAATAATAAAGGACACACAAAATCACTGAAATAAACGCCCTGTAAGCCAAACATGCGGTGATAATGTGGTGGTCTCTGTATGCGTCACATGATCATACATACCCGCCGCTAGACATGTTACTGCACACAGTGTGCTCGCTTGTTACCTCAGATATTTCCCAGAAATCTTTGAAAAACAGGAAGGCAAGAGGAAAGAATAAAAGAACAGGTAGAACTATTTGCCTATGTAAAGTTTGATTTCTTTGTCCCTTTATGACAGTGTTCTGTTGAAAGTACCAAGAGCATGACATGCAACTTTACCAAATAATCCTGTGTTTCAAAAGTTCTGAGGAAGAGGGCATTTGAAAACATAGCTGGAAAAGGAGAAAATGCTGTAGACCACTACTTTCTCATTTTCCTTTAACATTTTTTGTACCATTTTGAATCTTTACCATAAAATCCTGAGCTTTAACAACCTTAACAAAGAAGGCTTTTGAAAACATAGTGGGAAAAGAAGAAAAAGTATTTTCTCCTTTTCCCACTATGTTTTCTACCCTGTCAAAAACAAACTCCATCATTTGAGCCACATTTAAATTGTTGTCTGCAAATGCTTTGAATTTGGACTCATCTAAAATTTTGTTTTTTAGAGTTAAGATAAATTACACCATTTGAACCACACCCAGTATGCTCTCTGCTCTATATTAGAACAAGTCATCTGTATTTGTCAAACAAATGAAAAATTAAAGTGTTTTACCATTCCAACTCAGTGTTGCTTTAACTCTATGGACAAAAGACTCTTCAGACTTTGAACTTATATCATGCAGAAAATAAATGAAAATAAGTAATAACCAGAGCACCACATGCAGGTGCCAATGCTTGGCTACAGTTGCTTTTTCAGTGAAAACTCAGTTTTAAAAAAAAAGCATAATTTAACATGGGAGGGAGGTTACATCCTTCTGACATGGATTTCCCTATATATAGTTAATAACAACCCAAGTTTGAAGTGAATATCTTCAGTGATGACAGAAATAAGAGGACAGGTCAGTCTTTTTAACACCATGACAAGAGTGAAGCAGACCCTGAATACAACATGGCTATAACAGGACCTTAAGGTTTTCTGTAAAAACAGCCAAGCTAGTTAAACCAATATTCAGTATCTCCTCATTTGAATAATCATGGGTCCAAATCACTAGAATTTTACAGGAGAGAAGTTAAAAATTGATGTGAAGTTGAAAGTAAAAAGAGAAACTACATGTACATTCCTACATCTAGAAAAACACAAAGAATGCAATCGAGAATGGTTGGTGATTACAGGTTCAAATATCTAAAGTTCATCTAAATCATCACAGCAATACCTCAGTCTAACCCTAAACTATCTGCTGTGGGCCTATCTTTACCTTAATCCCATTACCAAATGACAAAATTTCAGACTAGTCCAAAATGGAAGCATTTTCAGATGAAAAAATAATTGTGACTCAAAAATTGACATTAGTTTGGGGAAGGGTAGAAAAGGAGAAAATGCTGGTTAGCACTATTTTCTCCTTTTCCAACAATGTTTTCAAAAGGCTTCTTTCTCAGGGTTATTAAAAGTCAGGATTGTGTGGTAAAGGATTAAAACTCTGCTGAAAGATTCAGTGTTTTTACAACCCTTAGGGAAAAGGCTTTTGAAAACACTGTTCAAATTTTTCAAATTCGAGAGTTTTATTATTTGTCATCTGCAAATGCTTTTGATATGAACTGGTACCATAATCATATGGCAAGCAAAGGTTCTGGTATCAAAATCCTGGATGGGCCACACTCTTTTTCCAGGAGCATTTGTGGAGTCAAAAGATCAATCATACATAAAATGCTTTAACCAACCTACTGAAAGTAACCCGCTTTCCCTGTGTCTTAAAAATCAGGGTCAATATTCACCAACCATTCTTAAGAACATTCTTGGAATTGTTTTCCAAAATTTTCCAAATTTGAAAGTAATACGCATTCTGATTGGCTAGCTTTAACCAAATGGTTTAGCCAATCAGAAGTTGTGTTACTTTCAAATTTGGAAAATCTTGAAAAATAAGTCTAAGAACATTCTGAAGAATGGTTGGTGAATGTGGACCCAGGTGCTTACTTTCCAAGCAGATACTTTTAATACTTAACCCTTTACCACACAATCCCCAGTTTTAACAACCTTGAAAAATAAAACTTTTGAAACATTGTGGGAAAGGGAGAAAATGCTGGTAACCAGCATTTTCTCCTTTTCCCACAATGTACATGTTGTCTGCTAATGCTTTCAATTTGAACTAGTCTAAATTTCTTGCTTTGTAAAGAGTTAAGAAAAATCAAGCAATCTTCATAGAGATGTTACTTTTATTGCTCCATCAGGCAACAGCTTTTGACCACAATGTTAAGATTTCTTTTTGAGAAAAAGATTAATTCTTCCAGGTGCATGAACAGATATTTGCTCAGCAGTAACTTGAACAGACAGAGGCTCAGCAATTGCATAAAAAGGAAGGCAGTATTTCAGTTATGGCTTGCGACAGGCAACTGCTCTCTTTTCCTATGGAGTTTCTCATCATATTCAAAAACAGCATTTTGCTTTCATGGTTAACCCTTTACACCACAATCCCAAAATTTAACGACCCTAACAGAGAAGGCTTTTTGAAAACATTGTGGGAAAAGGAGAAAATGCTGGTAACCAGCATTTTCTCCTTTTCCCACAATGTTTTCTACCCCATCAGAGACAGAAATTATCATTTTGACAACATTTAATTTGTTGTCTACAAATGCTTTGAATTTGGTCTAGTCCAAAAATTTGTCGTTTGGTAAAGAGTTAAATGAAATTCATCCTAAAATGAAACTGCTTATATACATCAAAACTTGATAAACATTCAGCACATATTATCAAGTTTTGGATCAATAAGAACCAGAACTTTTTAATAACTCCTGCTGAAACAGCTTTGCAGTTGACAGCTTTTGAAATATACTCATATAGCAGTGGATGGCATGTTGAAACATGAGGGCTAAAAGAAAAATTGGTTACTATAAGCAATTTCTCAGTTTGCAACCAAGTTTTCAAAACTGGTTGGCAAGAAGAGTGATGTGTTGTCTGTTGGTGGGGTTGACATGGGCCCCTGCCTGCATTTTGTGAATTCTAGACAACCCTAATCTCATGAAATGTAGCCATGGTACTGTTTCTATCATAGAATTAAACATGGGGCGCATGAAGTATTGAGCATCGGGCAGACACATTATTAAGCTATGGGTAGATACAGTATTGTACATCTCTAATACTATAAAGAATTCAGTAATGGCCATATTAAGCAGGTATTGAGCATTTGGCATACACATGAGTGAGCACTTTGTATTTACATTTTTGTGCATTTTGCATAAACTACTGAGCATCTGAGTCTCTGTTCACCAACCATTCTTAAATGGTTTAGCCAATCAGAGGTTGTGTTACTTTCAAATTTAGAAAAATCTGGAGAAAAAGACCAAGAATGTTCTTAAGAATGGATGGTGAATACAGACCTGGTATTTAAAGTCTTGGATATACAAACTATTGACCACTGGGCATTTAAAGCGTTGAGCATATAAACAATTGAGCACTGGGCACTTACTGTATTGTGCATTTGTGCATAATAAAGAATTAAGCATCAATGGTATTGAGTACTGAAGATAGGGCATCAACTACTTAGCATCAGTTGTTTAAGAGTATTCGGCATTCAAAGTGTGTAAAGTCTTGAGCATTCATTTTAAACAATTAAGCACCGAGCATTTACTGTGTTGTGCATTGAGCATATAAAGAATTGAGCATGAGTGATACATTGTTTTGAGTACTGGACTCTGGGCATCAACTACTTAGCATCAGTCCTATAAAGTATTGGGTATGCAAACTGTTCAGGACTGGGCATGTAAAGTCTTTAACATTTAAAATATAGAGCACTTGGCATTTATTGTCCTTTGAGCATATACATGTAAAGTATTGAGCATTTGAAGGTAAAATATGGAGCACTTAAGGATCAACTGGTACATACCTCGATCATTTGTCCTATTGGCCCACTCCTCTGCAGTTGCATTTTCTAATCCAGTTATATTGACACATTTGTTCCGCAGTGAACCCATGTAAAGTTGCATACCAATTAACGCAAAAATGGACAACACAAACGATGTTAAAATTCCCACATCTCGTAATCTTATAACAGCTTCCAGTAAGGCACCCACAATGGTTTTAAGACCTGTAGAAACCAGAAAGCAAAATTTCAAATTTGTCAGAACTGAAGGCACATGCAGATGACATTTTGAAGGTGAGTAAAATGATAGGATTTTTCACAGTAAGGGTGTAAACATTGTGGGAAAAAGGAAAAATGGTTTTACCAACACCTTTTTCTCATAATGTTTTCAATAGTCTTTACAGGCATTAACTCTTTATCAAACGACAAAATTTTAGACTTGACCAAATTCAAAGCATTTGCAGATGAAAAAATAAATGTGACTCAAAAATTGAAATTTGTTCTAAAAAGGGTAGAAAACATTGTGGGAAAAGGAGAAAATGCTGGTTACCAGAATTTTCCCCTTTTCCCACACTGTTGTCCTCCCTTGGAAAATGTTTTGAATATTTTCTACTCTTTCAAAGACACTCCCAGTTATTTGAACAACATACAACTTTGTAATACGAGGGACACTTTTTAAGTTCGTAGAGTAGGGCGGTCTTTTTAAAACCGCTTGAAATATCAAAATTTTATTTATCTAAGACCTTCGAAATATGCCCCGTCTGCCTCCACACACATTTTACACCGATCTACCCATTTCCGGAACGCCGCCCGGTAGTCCTCTTTAGGTATATGTTGCAGACACTGGTAGACCGCACTGCCTATACCACAACGGGATTCAAAACGGTGCCCTGCCAGCATTTCCTTTAGTCTTGGGAACAACCAAAAGTCACAGGGGGACAGGTCAGGGCTGTATGGGGGATGATCTAAGACATCGAGCCCAGATTCTTTCAGATATTCCTGTACCGTAGTGGATTTATGGGCCGGTGCGTTATCATGGAGTAATTTGATGCCGCGGACACCGGTGCGCGGTCTGCGTTTCTGATAGAAATCAACAAGTTGAGTAAGAACACTTTCTCTGTAAAACTTTCCAGTGACAGAACTACCTTTCGGGACTGGAATTTGAAGGACTGGGCCTTTCGAATCAAAGAATATCGCATACAACATGCAATTTGATGTTTTGCAACGGCGCGCAATGACAGGTCTGTAGCCCTCAGATGAAACCCAAACCTTATTTTTAGCCTTAGAATCGGGTTGAAAATGATAGATCCAGGTTTCATCACCTGTAACTATCTCTTCCAAACGACGTGGGTCACATTTATCATATTTTTCTATAACTTGCGATGCAAGTCTAACCCGACTTTGTTTCTGCACGTCAGTGAGCAAATGGGGCACCCAGCGCGCGCAGACCTTACGTAGCCCAAGTCGTTCACGTAAGATCTTCAAAACACTTGACGAATGAATGCCACTTAATTCTTCTATCTCATGCATGGTATAACGTGCGTCTTCCTCAATTAACGTTTTCACAGTAGCAACGTTCTTTTCCGTCAAAACGGAAACCGGCCTACCCACCCGAGGGTCATTTTCAATTGAGTCCTGACCATCATTAAAACGACGTACCCACTTGCAAACTGTAGCATATTTTAAAGCACCATTCCCATAAACTTTTTGCAAATCAGCATGAATTTCTGTTGGCGGAAACCGGAGCTGTGCTCGAATCTTAGAATATACCCTCTGTTCAGAGATTTTTCCATCCATATTGAACGCTATATTTTACTATAGTGTATAAAACCACGTGTTGAAAATACCCAGCGCAGCGCGCACGTGGACCTCGTGCGCCGCATACCGTGACACCGTTCGAGAGAGGAATGATTACGCAAGTTCTGTGTAAAAAATCGTGCAACTTCATAATCGCATTAAAAAGTTATAGGCTTACTCTACGAACTTAAAAAGTGTCCCTCGTATGCAAAGGCTTTCAATATGAAGGTGTCTAAAATTTTTACTTTAGTGAATTAACAAAAAATCTTTACTGAGGCCACCTTACGCCTTACATCCTGCCACTCAAGAGTTCACTCTCCTGCATGACTTCTACTGATACCTTTGGCACTCAGGGAACACTTTTGGTGTAACCCTTTACCACACAACCCCAACCTTGAGCAACCCTGACAAAGATGGCTTTTGAAAACATTGTGGGAAAAGGAGAAAATGCTGGTAACCAGTACTTTCTCCTTTTCCCACAATGTCTACTACCATATTAAGAACAAATTTTCAGAAAGTCAGAAACTACCAAAACTTATAGAAAGTATTTCATACCTGGTACTACAGCTACAGTTTTCAATGCTCGTAAGACTCGGAAGGTTCTTAGTGCAGAGAGGTTACCAAAAGATGGGATAAATGAGGTCATATATCTGAAATACATGTAGGTGTTAACATTTTTAGCTCAACCCCAGGATGCTCCATAATTCTTTTCTGTAAATTTGAAGAACCTGCAACAGCTTGGCTACCCATCCAAGCACTAAACATGATGCATAGTGCTTAACTCTTTACCACACAATCACATAGTCCTCTATCCTTTTCGAAAGCATTATGGAAAAAAGAAAAAAATGCTGGTAACTAGCATTTTCTCCTTTTCAGACAATGTTTTCTACCCTTCCAAATACAAATTTCAGATTTTGAGACACATGTAATTTGAAGTCTGCAAGTGCTTTCAATTTGGACCAGTCTAAAAATTTGTTGCATTGGAAAAAATAAATTATCACAGAGAGATATGCACTAATTCACACCACTGTATAAGCTAGCTCAACAACAAAGCTGGTTTTAAGTGCTATATACCAAACTGGTCTCTGCAACATTATACTTTCTCCCTCATAAAATCTCAGCACTGAGAATTTTATTTAACCCTTTACCAAACAATCCTGGATTTTCACAACTTGAGAAAGAAGCCTTTTGAAAACACTGTGGGAAAAGGAGAAAATGATGGTAGCCAGCATTTTCTCCTTTTCCGCCAATGTTTTCTACCCTACCCCAAACAAATTTCAATTTTTGAGTCACATTAATTTTGTCATCTGCAAATGCTTTCAATTTGGACAAGTCTAATTTTTTGTTGTTTGGTAAAGAGTTAAATGAATATTGAAAAGATCAGAGGGTAAGGCAACAACAGTCCTGCAATGGCAATAAGCAATCTGGTTTAAATGATATCCCCCGCCAAAAAAAAAAAAAAGCCCCCTTTTTCCATGACATGGCATTTCATCAAAAAACAAAAAAAGACTATATCATAAGGAACACATGTATGAAGTTTCATCAATTTTCATCAAGGATTTTAGAAGATACCTGTCCGTACAGATGGACAGACAAATGGATGGATGGACACTGCAAAAACTATGTCCCTCTGGTTTTGGCAGGGGATTAAAAAACCAACTACTGCTATCAAAATTTTAATGTTATGTTCAACAGCTTGGTCACCCATCCAACCATTACAACGAGACACACACAAAAACCCTCCACTGGAAAAGCTAGCTCAACAGAAAAGCTGGTTGCAAGTGCTATCATATATCATAGGCTTTTGAAGTTCCACCATTGGAAACCCTGGAGGGCAGTTTTGACTTGTGACTACTGACTTAAACTTATAACTTACGACTTGTGACTTATGAGTTATGATTGGCATGCATTTCAAGAATTTGCACAAAAAATGGCTGCAAAATGAACAAAACTATCTATCTGTTAATGATATTTACAAATGTGACTAACATCAGCCATTTTCTGTGTATGTTCTTGATATCTGCCGATATTACACAAGTCGTTTCACAAAAGTCACAAGCCATAAGTTACTACTCTTACGTAAAAAACTGGCCTCCAAGCTTTCCATGAATGAATATAACATGCACAGAAAATGGCTGACGTTAATCACAACTGTAACTATCATTAGGAGGTAGGTAGTTTTGTTCATTTTGCAGCCATTTCAAGTTCTTGAAATGTGTGCAAATCGTTACTTAATATGCTAGTAATTTACAAATCATAAGTTAAAAGTCATAAGTCATTAGTCGCAAGTCAAAATTGTCCTCCAGGGCTTCCTTACTCCACTTGTATATCTTAGCACACTGTAATTTTCATTTGTCAATTGTCAAACACTGTTACTAAAAATAGCTCATGGTGCATTGCCTCGATATTGTATGTAGTTATTCAATAGGATATAGAGGCGATGCACCAATGTGCTTTCTTGCATAATAGTGTTTGATGATCGACAAAGGAAAATTTTCGTGTTCCGTGATAGAACAATGGTTATATTAAACATCTCTCTGTGACAATACCTTCCCCTTCAGGAATCTATACAGCATGGTGGAACTGAATTGACAAAATGCATAAGTAAATGGCTTTTTCTGTTTCTCTGTGCTTGATTTTAAAAATTGACAAATTTCTTGACAAGATACCAAAAACAACAAAATTCTAGACTCAACTAAGTTGAAAGCATTTGATTTTGATTTACACTTTTTGCAAAAGCACATAGAGTTGCCCTTAGTAGTCTTAATTCTGAGTTCGAAATGTTTTTAAACCCCTATTTACACCCCTGATAATGGCAAGGAAATTGATTATCTTTAATTTTTTCTCAATTTACAGACAACTAAGTGGTCAGGGTGATTCCAGTATATCCAAGAAAGCATTCATGATTTTTGTGGCATTTGTCGAAGACAATGCCACCATGAGTTCAATACGGCATTTTGAAAATCATGTATCATATTTTGTGCAAAACCGAAGGAAGTAAACCCAATTAGAATCAATTTTTCTGAGAAAAATAAGTATTTCGATTGCACTCAAATATGAAACTGAAAATGGCGTATTACAATAAATTGGATTAGGCCGACGATCGTGGAAATACTTCCTTTTTATCGAAAACAGCTTGATCAGCTATGGCCTTCTATAGTGGTGTAATGACACACACATACCGTGCTTGTTCGTCCCAAAACCAGTTCGTTCCTGGGCTTATTCGTCCCAGGATTGTTCTCCCTGACTTGTTCGTCCCACAAGATTGCACCCTTCCCTATCGGATTTTGCATGACTATATAGTAGATTGACTTTCGAGCAAATATTTTGAAACTGTTTCTGTTGTTTATTTTTCAAATTATTAATTCCACACAATGGCTCCCTTGACAAATGCCACACCAACATTTTCAAGGCTTTGATTTTAAGCATGTTGTCATCATATAAATATCCTAAACCCCTAGAGCACTGAATTAATGAAATAAGGAAGATCAGCCAAAATATTGCCATTTAACCCTTTACCAAACAATCCCGAGTGTTAAGTAGCATGAGAAAGAGGCCTTTGAAAACATTGTGGTAACCAGCATTTTCTTCTTTTCGAAGAATGTTTTCTACCATTTTGAAGTAAAATCGTAGGAACCACATTAGCTCTTTACCACACAACAAAAAATGTAGACTTGTCCAAGATGAAAGCCTTTGCAGACGACAATTCAAACATGGCCAAAATCATGGAATTCGTCTTTGATAGGGAAGAAAACATTGTGGGAAAAGGAGAAAATGCTGGTCACGAGCATTTTCTCCTTTTCCCACAATGTTTTCAAAAGGCTTCTTCCTCAGGATTGTTAAAACTTGGGATTGTGTGGTAAAGTGTTAAACATGTCATTAGGAAATGCTTTAAATTTGGACTGATCTAAAATTTTGTCTTTTGGTAAAGACTAAGCTGCTGCCAATGCTACAGGAGTTAAGGTTTTCTCAACTTACGCTATTGCAATTACACCAAAATCCAGCCAGTTCCATGGGTCACGTAGATATGTAAACGGTTGAAGTACAAACCCCCTGGCCGTCATTTTTACCAGAGCTTCCAAGGTGTATATAGCGGTAAAAACATATCTGAAAAAATACAAGTTTGAAAATTATGTCATAATTGTGTCAAAAAATTATGTCCAAAGACAGGCTGGCATTATCAGTATTAAACTTTACCCTTTAACATACAGCAAAATCTTAGACTGGTCCATATTGAAGGACTTTACAGACAACAATTCAAATTTGTTTCAAATGACAGTATTTTTCCTTAATATGTATATAACATTATTGAAAAAAAGGAGAAAAAGCTTGTTTCCAGCACCTTCCCCTTTTCTCACAATGTATTCAAAAAGGCTTTTTTTTATCAGGGCCATTAAAACCTGGGATTGTGTGGTAAAGGGTTAAACCTTTGCCTCCTACTACCTGTTATCAGTAACCACATGCAGTAACTCTTTAAAAGACAGCATTTTTTTTAACATGACCTTATTTAACCCTTTACCAAACAAGCCTGTATGCTAATGACCCAAAGGAAAAGGGCTTTGAAAAACATTGTAGGAAAAGAAGGAAATGCTGCTGGAAACCAGCATTTCCTCCTTTTCTCATGTTTTCTACACATTGATTTTAGTCCAATTTAATTTATTGTGTGCAAATGCTGTCAAACTGGTTAAACTGTACCATGAAAGGTGAAGGCATTTATTGGATTTTAATTGTAAAGGGTAGAAAACTTTGTAATTCTGGAAAAAAAGGGTAGAAAGAATTGTTAGAAAACAAGAAAATGCTGATTACCGGCATTTTATTCTTTTCCAAAAATACTTTTGAAAGTCATCATTATTAGGTTTGATCATCAATGTTCTTATTCAAAACTGTATTTCAATACAACAGCCAACTGTCTCAAGATTTTACGTCTTTTTACCTTCGGTAGCTGTTTAGGACAGGTTTGTCTAAAATATATACAGAATATGTAGCAGTTACTTTCCTGGGACTTGTATTTGCTTTGAGCTATGTAGGAAAATTTGTTATTTCATGCTTTTCGGTAGTTTATCAGAAGAAAAAAATGGTGGATTATGGTTTGATATTTCATGGTTATGACCAGTGAAAAATAACAATTTCATATTTTCTAACTCTTCAATTGAAGGCAGAAAAAGTAGTTCCTGTGCACTACCTACCTAGGTAAACAGGGCATTCCACTAAACCAGAGGTTATATGACATAATTTAAGCGCATTTACCCTGCATTTCTCGCGCTTTACGTAATATTGTGATGCATTCTTATGTGAAGGGAGGTACACCAATGGGCAATTACCGAAAACAACTGAATTTTGACAAAAGTAAAAATACAAAAAATGGGTTGGAAGGAAGAAATAAATAGAAAATTTGTTGTTTTCTGTGAAAGATCAAAATTTATTTCATTTAGTGAACATCATCAGTAATATTTTCACTCATGGCTGCACCACTTGTGAAAATATTACCAATGATGTTCACTCGATGAAATAAATTTCAATCTTTCACAGAAGACAACAAATATCCTCTATTTATCATATAAGACCTTTGGTCTTGCAAGATAACAAAATTTTCTCAGATGGTGAGAAAAGATACAAGACCCAGGAAAGTTACTGCAGTGTGATATTCCTTTGTTGATCTACATGTACCAACAAATTTCAACAACAAAATGTTGTGGTAACTGTTAGTGATTATTTTATTCATAAATAGTACAAATGGTAGTGAAACAAATACCTTCTTGGTGGGTGATGAATATTTCTTCATGAATGATGGATGAATATTATGACCTAATATTTTGACCTATCAAATGAGGAACCAAGTCAAAATTAACTCTTTACAAGCAGATTACATCATCTTACTGTATTGGAGACCACATTGGCTACTGCCAGATACCTATTTTTTTCCATCATGTCCAATTTTATTCACATATGATGTATGTATTTGAACTGGAAAATCTGTTTGTATATAACAAAATTAGAAATAAATCTACATGGATAAAAGCAAATTCATCTTTAAGCTGAATTCATTTACAACACAATTTATACATGTACAAAGTTTTACACACCTTCAATAGTTTTTTAAAAATATATTGGTAAAAGGCGACAAACATTGTTACAATCAAGTAATCTTTTTTTCCACAATGTTATCTCTATAAATCAGGGAAGGCATTTTCCTATCTCAAGGTGACATACAAGAAAGCAAATGTCACAGGTAACTTACTCCAATACATCCTCTGTCTTTTTTGGCTTATCCATTGCCATTGTGATGCAATTTGCTATAATTGTGAGAATAACTAAAGCACTAAATGAAGTAAAACTAAGTTAAGGAAATCATACTGTGCTCTAAAAAAGCAAAACAAGTGATATTTCTACCATGCTGGTGGCCAGGCAGAAGCCTTGAAGCCCTATCTTCAACATCAATTGTTACAGGTACTCTTTTTGGAAAAGAAAACACACACAAAATAACTGAGATTGTGGAAGCAACCCAGGTCTTAGTCAGTGACTTCATCTTAGCTATATTCCTAGCTATGTCAATTCTATAAAGCTGGAATTAGCTCTAAGTGTACTTAAGGTAAAATAAAGATATTTGCCAGCAATACAGATCAAGATCTCACTACAAAGGAATGTGCAATCTGGGTGGGTATTCACCAACCATTCCAAAGAATATTCTTAGTCTTATTCTCCAAAATTTTCAAAATTTGAAACTAATACAACTTCTGGTTGGCTAAACTATTTGGTTTAGCCAGCCAGAAGTTGTGCTACTTTCAACTTTAGAGAATTTTGGAGAATAATACAAAGAATGTCCTTTTAACCCTTTACCATACGACAAAATTTTAGCTTTGTCCAAATTTAAAGCATTTGCAGACAACAATTTCAATGTGGCTCAAATGTTGGAACTTAATTTTCTGTGATAAGGTAGAAAACACTGTGGTAAAAGGAGAAAATGCTGATTACCAGCATTTTCTTCTTTTCCCACAATGTTTTCAAAAGGCTTCCTTCCCAGGGTCGTTAAAAGGTGGCATTGAGCGGTAAAGAGTTAAAAGAATGGTTGGTGAATATGGACCCTGATCTTTGATTATAGGCAATTTTGAAAGACCTTTTAAGGATGAAAAAAATATTTTCAGTGCACTGATTGGACATGTCCAATTTATTTGCTGAGCAGATTCAGGAGAGTTAACCCTTCTGCCAAACAATCCCAAGTGTCAGGGCACTGTGGAAGAAGCCTTTTGAAAATATTGTGGGCAGAGGAAATAAATCTAGCAAACAGCACTTTCATTTTCCTACAATGATTTTCAATCTTTCAAAGACAAATCTTTTCATTGAACTACATTGAATTTGTTGTTTTCAAATGTTTCCAATATAGATGAATCTACAATTTTGTTGTCTTGTACAAACTGAACTCTTTACCACACAATCCCTACTTTTAACGACCCTGAGAAATAAAGCTTTGGAAAACATTGTGGGAAAAGGAGAAAATGCTGGTAACCAGCATTTTCTCCTTTTCCCACAATGTTTTCTACCCGTCCCAAAACAAATTTCAATGCTTGAGCCACATTTATTTTTTAGTCTGCAAATGCTTTCAATTTCAACCAGTCTAAAATTATGGTGTTTGGTAGAGTTATGAGACCGCTAAAAGGATTTTCAGTGTACTTCTAGCAACATTAATTGTAAAATGTATCATAGAAAAATAGTATTTCTCTCTCTGAAGCCTAAATCTGCAAAACTGATAAAGGTGTCAAAAGTGCAACCCATGCATCTTTTGTATTTTTTCATGACATTAACCAAGTAATAACTAAATAACTTGCAATTTTTTTCCTCCAAAATGTTTTCAAAAAGGTTGCCTGAATGGGAATAGGCACAGTATTATTCAACTGTTGTGTTAAGATATGTCAAAAACTCTGTAAAACCCTCATGGTAACCCTAAGTTGCACACTTAATCGAAATTGCACAAATAAAATTTTAGGGGTGCATTCTCTTGCTCTTGTTCACCATAAATGCTTGAGAAATTTTGGTAAAGAGCCACCAAGGAAACATTTGTGTGAAATTATTTGAAACTTTTTTCACTGCTTAACCCTTGACCAGACAATCCTGAGTTTCAACGACCCTGAGAAAGAAGCCTTTTGAAAATATAATGGGAAAAGGAGAAAATGCTGGTAACCAGCATTTTCTCCTTTTCCCACAATGTTTTCTATCTTTCCCAAAACAAATTTCAATTTTTGTGTCACATTTTGTCATCTGCAAATGCTTTGAATTTGGACAGGTCTAAGATTTTGTCATGTGGTAAAGAGTTAAGCAGGATTTATGGACAAGAGACAGATGGATGGACAAACAATGGACAATGGCAATCCTAGGTAATAGTTCATCTTTTAGCACTTCCAGCTCAGATAAGCAAAAAAAAAACTACAAGAAAAGGTTAACAAAGCGAAAAGAGCTCATGTAACAACTGCTTTTCAAATATCAACAAACATTCTGCAACACATGTTTACTATAATGTCTAACATGCAGGTGCCAAAAACTAGTAAAATGTGCAGAAAAGCAAGAAAACAGAACTAAGAGGCTAAGTTATTTTACACAACATATCATGCGAATACCATGCTTAAAAGAGCAGTAGAAACAGTAGTTTGTTTTTGCCATGTAAAGTCTGATCTTAATTAACTGTTTACCACACAATCCCGACTTTTAACCACCCTGAAAAAGAAGGCTTTTGAAAACCTTGTGGGAAAAGGAGAAAATGCTGGTAACTTTTTTGCAATGGTGTTTTCAAAGTCATCCAGTGCAAAATTTTTTATGGACTCAGGAGATAGCCAACCAACTAGATCATTCTACACTATTGGTACTATGTTGAAAAGTGAAAAACTCCACATGGACCTAATTGATTTAACTGCTATGCAGAAAACAATGTTCAACCCTTTCCCGAGCAACAAATTTTAGCCCCTTCCAAATTGAAAGCATCTGCAGAAGACAAATTTTAAAGTGGTACAAATGAACTTAAGGTTTTTTGACAGGGTAGAAAACGTTGTGGGAAAAAAGAGAAAATGCTGGTTACCAGCATTTTCTCCTTTTCCCACAATGTTTTCAAAAGGCCTCTTCCTCAGGGACGTGAAAACATGGGATTGTTTGGTAAAGGGTTAAAAACACTTTCTCATCTACTACTCTATTTGACATGCACCATGCACCATGCAGTGCATAGAGGACTTACTCTGTAGTTTCGCCTCCTGGCGTCTCGCGAAACGTCATAAATACACAGTTCACAATAATGGTTAGAATGACCATAAGGTTGAATAATGTAGATGCACGTTAAGGATAAGACATAGATATAAAAGACAAAAGCCAGCTAGCATAACTCTTGCCAGATGACAACATTTAGACTAATCCATGTTTGAAGCATTTTCAGATGACAATATCAATGTGGCTCAAATTGTGAGACTTGCCTCTGAAATGGTTTTAAAAAAAAATACAGGAAAAAGAAATAAATGCTTGCTATCATCATGTTCTTTCTGACCTGTTTCAGACTTTCTCCTCACTGTCATAAAATCATGGGATGAGTTGGTTTCAGGCTTAACCATAAATTTTCTGATTGCATGTAGTTGTTTAGATATAGAATACTGAATGAGCACGCAGATTTACAAATGAGCTGTGCTCTTTGAAAAGAAGGCTTAATACATCTGCAAAAAGTAATGATCCAGGTCAACCTGTGCAGTCTGCTCAGGCTGACCTGGGCCAAACTTTTCCAAGGACAAGTTGGTTGTTAACCCTTTCCCAAACAAGCCCTGGTTTTCATGTGTCTGCAGTACAAGTCTTTTGAAAACATTGTGGGAAGAGGAGAAATTGCTCGTAATGAGCAATTTCTCCTTTTCCCACAGTGTTTTCTACCCTATTGAGAACTTTCTGCCATTTTCATCAAATTTAAAATTGTATTCTGCAAACTCTTTCAATTTGGATCAGTCCAAAATTTGTTGTTTGGGAAAGGCTTAAACAAAAAAGACTTTATGGATCCATGATCATATGATGACTTGCTTAGTATCATACATCATGTAGATGCACTGGGCACCCCTTTGCCAGAGCATGGCTCAGATATATTTACTTTCTTCATGCCTCATACTTTTTTGAAGCTAAGCTGATCATTGCAATATTTTACATAAACAGTATCAACAGATGGACAAAGCCAAAAGTCCACAATTTATGTGCAACATATGTACTAAAATCGAATGATGCTGAAGAATGTCCCATTTGCATTGTACAGGCTAACTGTACACCTACTACAACAAAAAGGCAAAGACAAACAATGGAAAAATCACAGAAAAAGGCCTTCCTGCACTGTATGAAGTGTTTTCAAAGCAAGCCACTTTGCATATATGTAGAAGCATACAAAGTCGGATTTGTACAGTGATGAACTATGTAGAATTTTGTAAGGAAAGGCCAAAAGACTATTCATAATAATGTTCAAGGACAAGGTTATACAAACTAGCAGACAGCTTGGTCCATATTCACCATTAGTCTAATCAGTGCAGAGTCTAATTATAGATTTTGAAAGTAACACAACTTCTCGATTGGCTAAACCAAATGGTTTAGCCCATCAGAAGTTGTGTTACTTTCAAATATAGAAAATTCTGAAGAATAAGACCAAGAACATTCTTAACCATTTCCCAAACAAGCCCTCGTTTTCACGTGTCTGCAGTACAAGTCTTTTGAAAACACTGTCGGAAAAGGAGAAATTGCTCGTAACAAGCAATTTCTCCTTTTCCCACAGTGTTTTCTACCCTTTTTGATAACTTTTTGCCATTTTCATCAAATTTAAAATTGTCGTCTGCAAACTCTCTCAATTCGGACCAGTCCAAAATTTGTCATTTGGGAAAGGGTTAAGAATGGTTGGTGAATACGGACCATGATCAACCATTCAAAGCATATATACAACCAAGCCCAAAGCATAAGTCAAAGATGAGCTTGGATAGAAATTACCGAAACCAATTACATGTATATTTGCATAAAAGTTTTTTTAACTCTTTACCAAACAATCAAATGTTTTAATGACCCAGCTGAAAAAGGCTTTTGAAAACATTGTGGGAAAGGAGAAAATAACCACCATTTTCTCCTATTCCGTCAACCATTTTTAAGACTGAAATCATCTTTTGATCTTGATTAGATATATAGTCTGCATAGGCTTTAATTTTTGCTGAGTACAAAATTTTATCTTTTGGTAAAGAGTTATTGAAGAAGAAAAGCAGCAACCAGTAGATCTACTCCCAATTTAAAGTACATATACATATGGACAACCACATACATACAACAATTAATTATTACTGTTGTAAAAGATGTTTTAGATTGAAGTAGTTTTCAAATAGTAAAAGAGGACTCTGTCTACTATTCATCTAAATTCTATTTTTACGCTTAATTTAACTTTTTCCCACACAATCACAAATTTTAATGGCCTTAACAAAGAAAAATATAGTGGGAAAAGGAGAAATGCTAGTAACAAGCAATTTCTCTTTTTCCCACTATGTTTTCTACCACATCAAAACCAAGTTCCATCATTTCAGCCATATTTAATTTGCATCTACATATGCTATGAATTTGGACTAGTCCAAAATTTTGTTGTTTCGTACATTTAATGGCAAGGGAAGAAATTGCACTTTCTCCTCTAGTCAGTGTTTTCACTCATACTCCTGAATTAAAAATCAGTTACTAATAATTATCTATATTTCAGAAGAAGTTTTTCAAAGTCAAATGCAGCAGGGAGTAACAATGAAAACCAACTTTCTCTCTTAAACTTTTCTTTAACTCTACCACACAATCCCAACTTTTAACGACCCTGAAGAAGAAAGCTTTTGAAAACATTGTGGGAAAAGGGGAAAATGCCGGTAACCAGCATTTTCTCCTTTTCCCACAATGTTTTCTACCCTTCCTGAAGCAAATTTCAATTTCTGAGTAACATTTGTTTTGTTGTCTGCAAATGCTTTCAATTTCGACTAGTCTAAAATTTTGTCGTAGGTAAAGAGTTAAAGAATTTTTCATTCATTTTCAAACAATCCATATTAACATACAGTGCAATTATAATCATTTACTAAATCTTTCTTCATATGAACAAACATACCTCACAATACAGTGATATGTTAAACAATCGGTAATAAATGAAAAAGGATATGGATTGGTTAATATGTACACAGCGGCTCGGCGGATCGGGTTAAAAGGGCTGAGACAGAAGAAACCATCAGTGGCACTAAATCTGTAAATGGTTTTATCCTTGCCTATCACACAAAAAGTCTGAAATGTGAAAATTTATTATATGTCCATAACCTAAGCTTTACTCAGAGTAGAACTAAATGAAGATATGTAATAACTTAATATTATCTTGCATGCTAACTCTTTCACCAACTAAGTAATAAGGTCATCTAAACTCTTAAAATATTTCAATCATCTACGTATACAAAATGTATAAAAAACTATTTAGTAAGGATTGATATATAAGCCTAGAGTGTTTTCTTTTTTTTAATTTTAATAACTTGCACTGTCTTTCCCTTGATTATGACTTTACAGCATAAACTAATAACACATGCGTGACATAAACATAAACAAATCTGAGGGATCATGATTTTTTTTTTTTTTCAATAATTTGGAAAAACATTGTAAAAGAAATTGAAATTGCTTCTAACAAGAGGTTGTTCTTTTCTTGCAAAATCTGTCGACTGAAATCATGTTGTTTTGTAAAATAATCAGTTAACATTGATAAAAGTACCTTTTTGTTTTGGTAAAATTCATCAATATCTTCCAACGGTCGACCCACATGTTCTGGTTCAAAGTAATCTTCCAATGACGGAGGCAGTTTACAACCAGCAACCAGTTTTGGGTTTGGTTTTGGTGGTTCTTCTGGATGGGTTGGTTCATCTTCATCATCTGAGTCTTCATCAGCTTTCTCTCGGGCCTGATATTTAAACATATAATCTTGTGTGTAAGAAACATTTCATTGGTTTATTGTTGAGAAAGACTTGTAATTTTCTGTAAACAACCTTTCACCAAAGCATCCAATTTTCGCACAGGCCCGGGAAAAGGACTTAAGAAACTTTGTGGGAAAAGGAGAAAATATTGGTAAACAGAACTTTCTCTTATTTCAAAAATGTTCAAGAGGAGAAAACTTTTAATTTGAATTGCAATCAAGTTGTTTTCTACAAAAGTTTTCAACAAAGTCTAAGTCCTAAATTGTGTCTGCTGGTAAAGTGTTGTCTCTTTTGCTAAGCATATTATACTTTAATACATGTAGAAAAATAAATTTGCATAAAAGCTGTAGCAGGATTTATCCAGTATAATTTGTAAGTCTTCACACAAAATCACTGGTGTAAATATTTAGACTCATACTGCACTTTCAAAATTATAAACTACAAGTAAAGCTTACAAGTAGTCAAAGCTTTCCAATTTTATGTTTTCAAATCCTCAAAGCATTTTCTTATTTAATTTTGTTGCTTTTAATATTAGTGTAGATACTGGTAGTAACATGTTATTTAGGACTAAGACACATTTATCTAGTATTGCACATAGCCTACAACTTTTCACGCAAGACAGTTCCACTTAGACAAATACTAGAATGCTTATAAAGTACCATGTTATTAACTATTTTGGTTCCAGCATAAATTTTGCCAGAACATCTCTAAAAGGCCTTTGTATAAAAGCTACTATATATATAAAACATTCGAAACAGTACTTTATCACATAAAACTTCCTCCAGCAGTGTATTAAACCTATTACTTATTTTTGATAATACACTAGTGTATTATCGTTTTTTTTGGGTCCGGGTTCTGATCAGTTTTTAGTCATGAGCGCATGAAGCCAGAGAAACTATACTTCATGTGCTGGAATTTGTACAACTACACCATTTCTCAGAAAAATGATGTCATTGTTGCTAAGACGTATACGCGTGGAAAGTTTTTGATTTTGATTTTTTAATAAAAACAAAAAAAATGAAGCGAAAGGTTTTTTTTAAATCAACAAAATTGCAGAAATAGGTGGACTTACCCCCTCTAGAAACTGTTTCATTCTACTTTCGGTGTAAATGTCAAGAACCTATAGATCTACTTTTGTATGTACACATTTGAAACAATGTAAAATTGGACCCGTGAATGGTGTATAGGCTAAAGGTGATGATGCAGGATACTTATTTGTCTGTCATCCGTTTTATGTGATAAATAGAATCGCACATAGAATCATGTTGATGTATTATCATTTTTATCAAACTCGTTGACTAAAATGTCACCAAGGCTCGCATCATATGATTTCAGTCAACTCCTTTGATAAAAACTGTAAAACATAAACACTCATGTAAGATTCCCTGTTTAACCCTTTACCACACAATCCCAACTTTTAATGACCCTGAAGAAGAAGCCTTTTGAAAACATTGTGGGAAAAGGAGAAAATGCTGGTAACCAGCATTTTCTCCTTTTCCCACAATGTTTTCTACTCAGTCAAGGACAAATTTCATCATTTGAGCCACCTGTAATTTGTTGTCTGCAAACGCTTTCAATTTGGACCAGTCTACAATTTTGTAGTTTGGTGAAGGGATAACAAATGGCTCTGGAGTAATAAGAATATATGACTTAATTGTCAAAAATTATCAGCTGTCTTTCAGTGATGGTATCACAGGCCTAAACAAATACAACAATGGGGATAGGGACCTTAAGCTGCTAAGATTACTTTAAAGCAACACAAAGGACATTACAATACAGGATTTACATTCAAAAGCAATCAGGTCACATACATATTCATATTAATTTCACCAACATTATCACATAAAACCTAAACCTAAAGTTGCCCTCCCTATTAGTCTCTATCAGTATGGAAAAAAAACTGGCACCGAATATTGGCAAATGCTCACTGAACACTTTCTGCTTCTTTAACTTTCATAAACTACATACAAGGGCTGATTGATAAGTTTTCAGCCTTATATGGAAGGAGTTAAGCGGGGACGTCCTTTTTCAGCCCTGCTATTCCCTGATTATTTAAAGCTCTGTAACCAAAGACTGGTGTCATTTGGTCGGTTTATATTGACGAATTAGCACTCTAAAGTAAACAAGGCAAATGACTTTTGGTAAGTGTGCAAAATCGCGAAAAGAGCAAGTCTGTCATTGCCATGGCTGCCGTTAACGATTGTGGCTTTGAATTAATTTTGCATCCACCTTATTCGCCTGATCTTGCTCCATCAGACTTTCATCTATTTCTAAAACTGAAAAAAGGCAATCATGCTCCAGTACCAACTTTCAGTCCTGAGGTTGGCACCATACATGCAGTGGATGACTTTCTGAATGGTCAAGTGGCATTGAGGTCATAAACATCGCTGGAAAAAATGTATACATACTGAAGGAGATTATGTTGAAAAATAATGCAAAATATCCGCAAAGAGTCAGACGTTTACATATTCAGGCTTACAACTTATCAATATGCCCCACAATATAAGAACACAGTGCCTATATTTCTTAGACTGATATGTGAAAGGAATCAATGTCTAGGTTAGTATTCAATAATCATGAGTTATAAAACATATATATTCATATGAGGTACATGTATGTAAAAAACTTCGGTGACGATTTTAAGGATTCAAGCAATTTACTAGATCCCTTTCATTACAGTTCTACAATATCCTACAGAAGTAGTCACTGTATTATGTCCAGTTCTTATCAAAATTTCCCCCCTTTAGAAATATTTAAAGATTGATTGATTGTATGGTGTTTAACGCTGTTTTCAACAATATTTCAGTTATATCACGGTGGCCAGTGCTCCTATCCATGCTTTCCCGGAGTTTCATTTACCAGTACTCCGAACAATATTCTTTCCAAGCCACTGGCTGCTTTCCCACATAATCATTGTTGAAACAATGGTCAGCGGTGAGAGAGGAATGAATCCTGTCGCGATGACCATCACCAATCCTCGGAAAGAAATTGGCCAAGCCGGGGATCGAACCTGCGACCTCCTGTTCTCAAGTCCTGTACACTACCAACGGAGCCACGGGGGCTTGGCAATATTTAAAGAATCAGGACTGAAGTGGGAAAAAGATTTTACACTACACTTATTTCAACAGCAATTGTATAACAACTGTATACAGACTGCTTTTCAATTATACAAAATTAAAGATTCAATGTGAAGAAGGAACTCGTCCTCCCAAAACCATATCAGTTTGATCTGGAAAAAGGACTAGATACTTTAGAATTACCTAAATTGTTCTATAAGATTAAATAAAAAGGCTCTTTCTATAAGTGAAATGGAATGTAACAATTTTAAATACAATGAAACAATTTATTTATGCATATACATAGATAACTGCATTAATACTGAATGTTTTTCATGATATCATCAGTGGTTATTTTTGTAATTTTTGTTATTTTAGTTACAGATGGGATGAAAGTAGATCAATGATTATCACACAATGTTAAACAAATAAAAAATGATGTAAGGTATATGTATTCTATAGATACATATTCATACATTTTTGGGTTACTTTTATACTTTCAGCAAAGAAAATAATACACCAGAGTAATAAATGCACAAAACTGTTAAGGTACATCATATATAACAGTAATCTTATTTAATTGAAATTAATTGCAAGATATTTATTGATCTGCCATAAAAAAAATGTAAACTCACATCTAACCTAAATAAACATTCTAATTAATGCACTATGTAAATGAACATGGCAACATTAGAGAAAGTCAGAATGATATGTAATTCTTAACAGCATACTGATTCATGGCCCCACCCCAACGTTTTTGATCCATTAAAAACTGTTGTCAACCATACCATCAGATTTATTTTTTTGTCTAGGAATAAAAATATGCAACATAACAAGAAAAATCACAAATAAATTATGCATAATTTGTAGCATATGCACAATAATATAACAAGATATTTATTTACTTCTCAGGATTATCAAAGGTTGAATAGCCCTGTAAATCTATGGTTTCAATAATTGGGTAAAATTTAGTTCTAACTTCCACAACATGCAATACTTTCACTCTTATTTTTTCATGATACTGGATAAACAATATTCTCTTTCAACGAAAACAAAGAAAACAATTTCACATCCCTGAAACCCATTTTTAGTTGGACAAATCAAAGTTAGATGTCAGTTTTTATAGAAGCAACCAAACCAACAGTTGAAAAAAGCAGAAATAAAATACAATATAATTTTCATTATTCAGATACTTCTGCAAACGTTCGAATATCATAGCTCAAATAATGATTTTATTGATTTACTTACTATTTAAGGGTTACTATAATTTTATCATTACCATTAAAAAAAACTCTATTATGAATGTATTGTGAATGTATCATCAGCCTAAAACTACACTTCCTAGCAAGTGCACCTTTCGATGTATAAAAGGTTAAGTCAGCTATAATACAGACACATACGATTTAACAGATATCGGAAATCAGATAAGCTGTACAGTTTTCATAATTCCTGATGATCTCCTGCTTTTTCCAATTAAGTGGTAAGACATGTGAGCACAATAAAGGAACCAACAAGCTTTATGAATACATATATTCTGATTCATAATGTATTTCTTCAGCTGCATATCTATATATTAAAAGATCAGCATGTAATGCACGATATGCATGTAAAATGGTGAAAAAGTAATACTATGCATGAAATGCACAGGTCTGTGAAATGTAGTGCATGCTTTCATACACTGGAGTTTGTATAAACTATTTCTTTTACTGAAAGAGAGAGAAAAGTGTATCCCAATAATTGATAGCAACAATTTCAACACAAGCTAGAATCAGAATACTTGTAAACATAAGCTGGTGACCAATGTTGAAACCCAACAGCATGTTTAAAATACAAGACTTATCACTCCTTCTCGCACATTCCTTACCAAACTTGCAAGCTCTTGTTCCTAAATAAAACAAATTATTTACTAAACATACATGAACAGTTAAAAGGAAGCATATAAAACACAACACAACTTATTTTGTTCACTATAACACAACTTACAAAATATTGTATGCCCATAGTTCATCATCTACAAGTTCTAGGCTTTTATTAAATTGTAGATACCAAATTCAGTATGGGCAACATGTATAGAAGTCTCATATTTAAAGGAGGTACTCAAGAAATAGTGGGGACATAACATTTGATTTCTACTCAAAGGTGTTTTGTTGTCAATTAAAAATATTTAAAATAGAAATGATGATGTATTTGTAAAGCTACATATCCTTGAAAACCGTGACATATGAAATAGAAATCATTTTCATTACTTTGCTGGAAATCGTCATACATTTTTTCACTTAATGGCTTTTTCTGAATTATGAATATTATCATTATAAACAAATGATAGCAAATGGTAGAATGATTATTATCAAAGTATATAGCCTATTCATAGTTTTGAATATGCCTCGGGAATAAGAAAAAATAAAAAAATTTCCAGTGTTTCAGATGCATGTAATTGTCTAAACTGAGTGATACAACTTACATTTAACTTTTGCTTTTGGCTAATGCCTGCAGAACAAAAGCAATATATTTTGAAAATCTTCTCAATTTAAGCTACCTCTCGGAATCTCTTATGCAAATTTCTGGAAAACTACACAATTTCAGAAACAATTTGTCTGCCTTAAAACATTCTAGAACTTTGCCTGATACGGATCTCACTTCATGTATGAAAAAATAGTAAAGTTCAGCAGTATGATATATAAAATAGACACACGCTCAGTCATTATGAAGTTGTTCCTCTGTTGAATAGAACGGCTTTAAGGTACATGTATACTGAAAACTAGGAGGATATTATTTATAACCTGAAAAAAAAAAAGAAGATTAGGAAGTCAACTAAATTGCCGAATTTAGCATAGCAATTAAGCAGACAAGTTTATCACTGAATTGCATCTTGAGCAGCCAGGTTTGCCTACAATTGCAAGTTAACACAACCTATGCTGCTTTGTGTTGTATGAAGTTTTAACATGTAATACTCCCCATTTATCTTAAGCAAATGGCATTCTGCATGTCATGGTGGATAAAGTTAATATTAGCATATAGGAAATTACTGTCGATCTCTATCGATACAAAGTTACACTTTCTTTTAGATTTTTTCCTTTTTTTTTTTCCATCAAATTTACATCTTTGAAAAATATAAGAATATCTAGTTAAAGTTCCACTGAGAAGCAAACATGTATATAAAATACTTTCAAAGCTAACTACCAACACTAACATAACACATGTAGCTAAATCTATATAATTCATCCAAGCCTTACAATCAATGTAGGATTGCTTAATCTCACAATGTCATATAAGATGTAAAACACTGAATATCAATACAATAAGGATGTTACTTACAACACTCTTTTAAAAAATATATGCATATTTTTCTGGTAAGGAATATAGAACACCTTGTTGTTTAAAAAAGCTACAGACAAAACACAGGGAGCACTAGATTTGTTATAGCTACAAGGTAACTTTCAGTAGAACCAATGCTTTTTCCTATTATGATGATCAAGCTTATTGAGAAAATACAATGTCATCCACATGTATATGTATACCCTTATATGGCTGTCCTGTGCCTGGGAGTTTCTTTACAAAATATTCCAGATATTGGTATCTTTCAAAAACATGATGTCATCCAGTGTGTATCCTTAACAAAGTTTGATACATGGTCACCCTAATTGTGCCTTTTAATGGTTCGTTTTATTATTATAGTAACATATTACGACGAAATTAAAAAAAAAAAAAGTTATTACTGTGTCCGTTCTTCATTTTACAAGTCACGTTGATTTTGATTTTAATGATATGCATTGTACAATCCGAGTGTGTACTGTGCACACAGTGTAAACATGGCTTATCAAAAGTTACAAAATAAAAGCTTATTTCATGCAACTGCTAACATCTTAGCAAAATTAATTTAGCAAATTTTGGCTTATCAAGTTTTTTGTTGTTGACTTGAGATGTACAATCCACTCTGTCACATTTTTTTTTTTTTTTTATGTATGTATGTTCTTTTATTTAAGGGCACATACTTGGCAGCGAAAAAAAGCATGGTTTACTGTATGTAGTCAATATTTAACTAGGCCATATACAGCATCACAATGAAGCAACTAACAAACATGATAGAGGCTAAATTGCTTACACTTTGCAAATGCTGCCAATATTTAAAGAGAAAAAACACCATTGAAAGGCAAAGAGAAACATTAAGCATCAACGACGAGCTTCTAGCATCTGGATTTATGTAAAACAACTTTTTTTTTTCATATAAAAGCGTGTCTGGCGACAAGTTTTGGTGGCTTGCCATTAATTAATGGTGACCTGAATAGTCTGTATCTTGAATATAAATGTGCACTTCAGGTGGCCCCTAAATACGCTGAAATATGCATTTGAGCTTCTTTCATTTTCTTCTTCTTCTTTGCAGCGAGTTCTTTTATCCACGAACATTTCATCGTCTACATAGTCTACAGCTTTCTTCTTTTCCGAAATTTCAATGCTATGTGACACTACGAGATCAGGTGTCTAAAATCGTATTTTTTCTCTGCGTCGTGTCATTCATTACATTACAAATGTCAATATAGAGGAACCAGAAATTCCAAGATTTCAAATGTCTATTTTTTGTCTATGGCGATTTTCTGCTGTTTTCGATGAAAAAAAATCTACAGTGAATACCATTTTGTTTGTTTTCTGACAAGTGTATTCATAGTGCATGTTCGAATGTGAAAATTCATGTGTTCAAACTGCCATCGAAAGGAAAAGGCGACATCATTGATTTCTTATTGGAAAATCTACCTTGTCTTTTAAAGTTCGAATCGGTCAATATATACCCTAACGGTACAAATGACAGTAAAATATGTGTAAAATATTACTGTAATAAATCTTCTGTTAATTGGATATGACTTTCCCATTACTTTCAGTTTAAATATCTTCTACACTGATGTAATGAATTTAAGTTGACTCCAGATCATACATTTGTAGTCAACTTAATAATGATTTTTGTTGTTGTTGTTATTGTTATTAAGCATACTTAAATCTAATGGCTAAAACTCTGGCTTGGGGTAAGGATCAACTTAGATTAATTGTTGCTCCGGTACCATTCTTATCTAGAAAATCAAACTGTTTTTCTTTTTTAAAATATCCAATTCTAAAATACTGTTGCGTAAAGCCGATGATGGAATCAGGTTATACTAATAGCGAATACCGTTAAATTCTTTGTCAAGCCTTGTCAGCTTTTCAGCTCTATGGTACTTTACTTCCATAGATAGACTTTGTAAACGTGTCTACCTCTTTTAGCGCCGAATAATGAAAATGGATATGCTAAGGCAAAAAAAAATGCAAATATATATTTTTCAAGCCACCTTTAGTCAGAATGACTCACAAAGTATCAGGAAAGAGTAGATCTCTTTGAGGAAAGAAAGAATGATTAGCTCATTCGGAAATTTTAGTTAAATAGCTGCCAAAATTATAACTAATATTATATTGATACGACTGTATAATTTGCGAACGAGACAGGTTTTACAATCACCTAACATACTCACTCATCACTTGCGTTTTATTGAGGAGCTTTGTGTATAAAAAGGTTACTGATACATATGACAACTTTAATTCAAAACTTGACAGGTTCTGTTCCAGTTTCATTTGTGTACAAGATTTGTTGTTGTCATTTTTTTGTTGTTGACAATGAGATGCGCCATGCAGATATTGCGTTACGCACACAGCAGGATGGGAAAAATGAAGCAGTAATAAGGTTTATATTAAAATTCCAGATCAGAAAAAAGTATTTGCATCGCAACATAAATTGACTCTACTACTGCCAATGCTCCAAGAAAAAGCATAGATCAACATCCCAGCTCAAATGATTTCATCAAAGTCACGACTACCATTATATTGAAGTCTCATCTGTTTTGCCATTGACATAACGCTGTTTAAGGAAATCAGTATTTTCATGCTGTGTGAATAGGGGGCGTATATGCATCGGCTGACATGGGTCGAAATGTATTGCTCGTTGGAAATTTTCTGCATCTCCAAGGACCATACTACCTCATGATTCTGTCGGTTGTCAAACAAAATGGACTTTATGAATCCATAATTATGTGATGACCTGCTTGGTTTACTGCATCACAGAGATGCATTAAACTACATACTGGATCACGGAGATGCATTAAACCCCCTTTTGCCAGAGCATGAATGATTATTTGATCTCGATGCTGGGAAGGCTGATGTTGGGCCATATTCACCAACCACTGTTAATTTCATCCTCGTTCAAAATTCCAGGCAAACCACCTGATTGGCTGGGATGTACTATCTAAGACAATCAGATGACTGATCTTAGTATATAGCATTAGAATTGAACTGGAGTGGCTGGGGAATATTCTAGGATACATATAGCACAGCTTTGATTTTTGGCCATGTTACAGCACCATCTTAATGAAAACTAATTTCTCCTACGATGAGAATTGTAATGTTGATACCTGGGCTTCCTCTTCCTCTCTAATTCTTGCTTCGATGGTCTCAAGAGTGTCCCGGGTAAAGGGTCGGAAGGGCGTGAACTTTTCCTCGTTGGCCTCCACATCGTCATCCATCATTCTTCTGCCTGTTGATGACAACTGTACCACCAATCTGAAACACAAACAGGAACATTAACCATGCGGTTTCGAGGTTTTTACATCTGTCTAGCCAGTTTGCCTCTATACTTTCGGCGTTGTGACAGGAGGTTGAAATAGCTTCATCACGCTATCTGTGGCATTATCAGTCGTATATGAGCTATGCCGTGGCAAAAGGGGGCTTTATGCATCTCTGTGATGCATTATACCTATCAAGCCATCACATAATTATGGATCCATAATGGCCACTTTTTTATTACCGATTTAATCATGAGGTAAAACGGTCCTTGGACATAAAGAAAATTGACTAACAGCGAAAAGTTTCGACCCAGGTCAGCCTGCGCTGATTGTCGATACTTTTCCCCTCTGAATTAAGCCTTTTTTTCCACAAAGCATGGCTCACATAAAGATGCACATAACCATTTAACTGTCAAATATGCAAATTGGATTTGAGCCACGCTCTGACAAAAGGGGGATTAATGCATCTCCGTAATCCATTATACCAAGCAAGACATTACCAATTATGGATCCATGAAATCTATTTTGTCAAACAAAATTGTTTTGAATTATGAGGTAGAATTATCCCTTGAAATGCAGAAACTTTAAAGATAGTGAAAAGTTTCAGCCCATGTCAGCCTGCGCAGACTGCGCAGGCTGACATGGGACGATACTTTTTCGCAAATGCATTAAGCCCC
The DNA here is from genome assembly GCA_945859785.2 of Tridacna gigas. NCBI lineage: Eukaryota > Metazoa > Mollusca > Bivalvia > Cardiida > Cardiidae > Tridacna > Tridacna gigas. Next base: position 40,555,172 of record OX244029.2, read on the forward strand.
CTTTTCACAGAGCATGGCTCATTTATATTCAGTCTTTGGCAAAGACCGTGACGACCCGATATCGAGACAAGATAGGTTTATATAGAGCTGTAAATTAGCACATAGATCTGTCTCATACTAAGTTGTATAATGTGATTTATAAATACATAACCGTTTATCTTGTGAAAGATATTTATCTAATAATAATTACGTATATATAATTTATAAATAAAGACGTTCGTTCAACTTTTTGATACAATATGATCTCATTTGGCTACTTTACCCTTATTGTAATACTGCAGAGTGTTTACAATATGGACATCATAAAATCTGTGCCTATCATTTTGATTGTTTTAATTGAATGACGTTAAACTTACACAGTTTTAGTGGTATTTCAGTTTTATTACGGCAAAAGCTTATTCGTGTCTTCCCCGAGTTTCACTGGTAATAAGCTTGGGCTCTGCGGTGTCCTTCCGAAGACTTTGGATTCAACAAATATTTGAGCCCTGCTCTGGCAAAAGGGGGTTTAATGCATCTCCTTGATGCCCTATTGGAAGCAAGTGATCCGCACATTTATGGACCCGTAAAATCTTTTTTTATTATTATTATTCTAACAACCGACTGAATCATGAGGTATTGTGGTCTTTGGACATACAGAAAATTTACAAATAGTAAAAAGTATCGACTCATGTCAGCCTGATCAGACTGTGCAGGCTTACACGGTCGTTACTGTTTGCAGATGCATTAACCCCCCTTTTCACAGAGCATGGCTCATTTCCTTTAGAATCCCACAGTGATCTCCAGCAAATTCTCGGGTTTTTTTTTTTTCAAACCATTTGACAGAACATTGGAAAGGAAGGAGAAATATCTGAATGAATGATGAATGGCGAATGAATTTTTCTAGTTAAAACACCACTGGAGAAAGAGTGTTAAAAAAAAAAATGTTTAAAACAGGCATTTTTTTTTTTTGTATGTCGTATTTGTATGGTATAAAAAAATTACATGTAGTCAGTAAATTAAATGCTAACTTGCATAAACATTGTAGGCTACTAATATCTACTTGTCCAAATTGCGGAACAGTTACTGCATGGTCAATAAAGGTCAAGGTCTCTGTATGTATTATATAATCATCTCTTTACTAAACGGAAAAACATAGGATTCATTCATATTGAAGACATGTGCAGAAGGAAAAAAAAAAAAGAAATATGGCTCAAACGATGAGAACGGGTAGTACACAGCTTCAGAAAGGGGGAAGTGCTAGTTACCAACATCTTTTCCTTTTCCTATGCTTATTACGACAGCGTTCTTCTTTGGGTTAGTAAACGCAGAAACATTTTGTAAAGGGATACCTTGGACATTATTAACACAATTATGTTTAACTGGAATGTAATTAGTGTGGTCTATATTCTACCTACAACACACGTTATAGCTGACTATTACGACTTGTAGTCGTGTATGATTTAGAGGGACATTAATTCTTTACCAAACGACAAAATTTTAGACTGGTCCATATTGAAAGCATTTGCAGACGACAAAATAAATGGACTGAAAAATTGAAATTTGTTATTGTAATGGTAAAAAAACATTGTGGGAAAAGGACAAAATGCTGGTTACCAGCATTTTCTCATTTTCCCACAATGTTTTCAAAAGGATTCTTTTACAGGGTCGTTAAAAGTCGGGATTGTGTGGGAAAAGGGTTAAACAAGGTATTTTGCAAGTTTTTAGGAACATCCTAATAAAGGCTACTAATTTTCATACACGTGCAAAGGTGGCTTTTAAAATGAAGCACAGATAGAAATACGTGTAGAAAATACGAGGAGTTGCCGAGGGTTTTTGAGGTCGTGGGTGCAAGTCCCACCAGAGGCATTTTTTTTTTTCAGCTTTTTTCAATGTTTTTCCCCAAACTAGGCATAAATACTCGCTTTCTAATGATTTTTCCTTGCAAAATATCAGCTTTCTAACGATCAAAAAAATTGGCTACACTTTGTTTTAATGCCCCTTTAAGGGCTGGATTTATCTATAACCACGACTGAAGTTCAGGTCTCAATCTTCACTCGTTGCCATTACTTTTCGCGGTATTACACCTAAGTAAGGCACTTCAGAGCCATAGTCTAGATCTAGGAACGAATTCAATAAATAAGCTTTCGCCGTGATATAGATCTAATTGAAATACTAATTGAAAAAGAAGTAAAACACCAGACGTAACTTACTATCCAAAGAACGACTAGCGATATCGCCGTGATTAAAATATATCTCCGTCCAAAATATTAGATTTCGGCTGCTTTATGCATGTGTAAATGATATTCTGTCAGAAAAGAATACAGTTTCAGTCAAAAATCCCCAGTTTAACGAGCTTAACGACGCCAAGGAATAATGCTTTTGAAAATACCTTGTGCCAAAGAGAAAATGCTGGTAACCAGCATTTTCTCCTTTTCCCACAATGTTTTCTCCCCCTTTGGAAGACAAAATTATATTATTTTAACAATATTTAATTTGTCTCTTGTAGATGTTTTCAAATTGGTCAACTGCAAAATATTGCAGCAAGGAGAAGAGATAATTAAGCGAGTAATCTCGACTAATGGCCAAAACATTTATCCATATAATTGTGTGTATTTAGTTAGCGAATCAATGCAACTGGGTTTGCCCAATCAAATTCTGTGCGGAAAATTTGTCCCACGTGATAATTTCGTGAGCTATTATTAGCACCAACAAAAAATATCGCAAATGCAGCTTCTAGGAATATCTCTGTGGCTCTGTGAAATGAACGAATGTTGGTTTATGGCGCTTCTACAGCTAATGTTATTTAACTTGCATAACGGGCATCAAAGGATACTATAGCGGGAGTTGTTTTATCTCAAGAGTAGAAATGTAGGAAACTGATAAATTGACAGCAAGAGACATTCAATGGGAAGGGTATAGCATTATAGAAAATCCTATCACATGCATGCAGAAACCTTATAAATGCGAATGGGACTAGCTTAAAGTCAAATATCGTCCGACCTTCGACCGAAACAAACGCATTACTCAACATGATACAAGGCCACATATAACGTCAGCTAGAGCGGACAAGAGCTCGAAGATATAACAAAAAGAGGCTCGCGACATCACAATAAACATGATTTTATTATAAGCTCTTATCTAAATCCAAATATTCTAAGACTCTGTACCGATTAAAACTATTTGCATGATTTGAACTGTATATAAATGGGGGGGGGGGGGGAGGTTGGGGCTTTGACTCTTAGACTGACATCGAGGCCAAGGGTCAAACACAGCTACTATAGGGTCAAAATATTTCTGCTATTCCCATAAACTAGCTACCAGCTAAACCTTCCAAAAATCTAGCGATGACAATTAAACTAAAGCCTACCGAATGGAAGTAATCAACGAAACCGAACATTGTTGTAGACAGTAACAACATTGACGCAGCCAAAACGTTCAGCTACTAATATAAATTTTGTATCTAAAGACTAAGTAAGTATCTGCATACAAAACAATGGATGTAGCTTCAGAAATCGGACGTATTATAATTGCGTATTTTACCAAGATTTAATCTTAAATTTATGGGTAATTTTTCGCATTTACGATTATTTGAACCATTAGTGGTGGACAGCTTTATATAGGAAAAACGGGCAAATGTGAAAAAAAGGCTGTTCTATTCTTCTGCCACTTTAACTACCAGTATGCGTATTTACTTGTAATAACGGCCTGTACAGAAACGAGTAAAACAGAAATTCATTTCTAGAAGAAACTTTGTCTAAAACGCAAAAGACAGAATGTTAAGTGACTTGCTGATTTGACAGCTCTAAACGTCTTGGTTACTGATGGGACGGACCCCCTGTGGACTGACTTACCTTTCTTTAAACAGACAGACTGAATCAAGACCACGCCTGGGTTGTTAAACCTCACGACTACACGTACACAACACCTGGAAAGACATCCGTCCCTGAAAGTATAAAGAAGGCGAGAATTTAGTGCATGTGACTAAACACAATAGCAAAACACGAGAGCGTGAATATGGGTTTAGTAACATTATGTGCATGCCGAATCAACACTGACTTCAAATCCCCAAAAAGTCTTCCACAATTATGGTAGCCTGGGTGGCCAGTGTATATGACGGTTAGTTCTAGACAAAATTATCAATAATTTGAGCCATACTTTGTGAAAAGGGGGCTTAATGCATCTGCAGTACTATCGGCTCAGACCAACCTGCGCAGTACACGCAAGCTGGCCTGTGCCGAAACTTTTTGCTATTGGTCAATTTTCTGCATGTCAAAGGACCAGTCTACGTCGTGATTCAATCGGCTGTTATACAAGATGGATTTTATGGATTCATAATTATGTGATGTTTTGCTTGGCATGATGCGTCGTGGAGATGCATTAAACCCCCTTTTTGTCAGACCATGGCTCATTTTTTTTTTTTTTTTTTTTGACTGAAAGGTTCGCTTTTTTTTTTTTTTCGGCGCTCTAAGGTTTAATGTCCAAGAGATCGAAAGGGAGACGATGTTCTAATGTGGTTCAAAACATCTGCGACCTTTTCCCAAATTTTAACTCCGCCGTTTTTGAAAAAAAAAGTGTCGAGGTGTTGTCATATAGCCCTGTCATTATCTACGCCGTCGTGAAGCAAAGACGACATTTTCTGGTACCCTTGTTAATACTGAAGATATTTACCTCGAACTCGGAAAGTTGTCCACAGTCAAAAAGGGAACCAATCCCAAACGTGTAAGTGACCCTAAAATATGTTCGACACAGTTATGCCCCTTTTCGACCTACTTTCACTGTAAACGAAGCTGAAGCTAAGCGTTTGCACTAGGATGCGGTGCACTTGTTTAAAAGCATATTGGTGCCACAATACGTTTTGTTTTTTTTTTCTGTTCATCACCCATTTTTTGGGCGCTATTTAAAGCCTCGTTGCATCACGTGATTCATACGTCACAACAGTGGCGATAGTGTCCAAAATTGTCCATATTTTCTTACCTACATCACAAGAAAGCAATGATTTTTGTGGGAGGACTCTAGGACAGTGATATGTTCTGACACTGGGTGGACAAGTATGTCCCCCTCCTCTGAAACTGTTGAAATACTGGCGGTAAGAAAAGCAATTTCCACACCCAAAATAATACAAACGTGTAAAGATTTCTTCCATTTTTTCAAACATTTCACTCGAAATTTCAGTTTAGAAAACCATCTCAAACATCCTTCACTCTTTTTTGCAATCTCTTTAAAACCAAGTCTAAAAAGTAGTAGTAATAGGAGAAATAGCTCCTATTTCAAAAGGATGTTTCCAAAATCGTCTCCTACATGTTTGTTTCAGGATGTAATGAATTACCGTACGAATTCAATTATTTTTGGATAAACTAATTAACTGAAATCTAGTCAAGTCAGCTGTTGACAAGGTGAAATTTCATATGATAGGTGACTCACTCTGGCCGAATCACATCCGGAAAAGGAAATATAGACGCTATTAAAGCATTTTTTAAGAACGAACAATATCGTCTCTCACTCCATATTAATGTTACAGTACGGGTTTCTCTGTCCATATACATGTGTACCTCTCTTTTTGGTGTTATTTCAAAAGCATATTGGTGCCACAAGACGTTTTTTTTTTTTTTACAAGACGTGGCTTTCTGTTCATGCATAACTCTCATTCTATATTGATGTTATGAGACGTGGTTTCCGTTCCATTTTTTTTTTTTTTTTTCTCCATACTGATCTTACATTAAGGGTTTCTCTGTTTACATATAAGCTCATCCTCCATATTTATGTTGTAAGACGCATTTCTCTCTTCATAAACTCTCACTCCATTTTGGTGTTATTTCAAAAGCATATATGTGCCACAAGAAATGGTTTTCTGATCATATTTAACTCTTATTCCATACTGGTGTTACAAGACGTTGTTTTCTGTTCATATGTAACTCTGTTCTATACTGTGATGAGACGTAGTTTCCGTTCATTTTTTAGTCCATATTGATCCTATAACAAGGATTTCTCTGTTCATATATAAACTCTCCCTCCATATTAATCTTATAAGAGGCCAGAGAAGAAATGGGCATGGAAAAACAAGCAAGGCCTAGTAGGTCAGGAGGTAACATACATGGCTTGAAATCATGAGGTTGTTTCTCTGTTCATATATGTATACTCTCTCTCTCTCCGTGTTAATTTTATAAGAGAGATGATTCTCTATTCATATACAACACAGTAAACCAGTCTGAAATTTGTGACGTTCCAAGCACGCCCAACCGTATAGTTGTCACTAAATTTATTGATTTGTCTTGCGCTGATGTTTTGGGCGAAGTTTTTTTATTACTCCCAATGGATCCATTTATAACAACTTGACTGAAAACAACAGCTGTTTGCTGAGTGTTATATCCAAAATATCTGCAGAGTCTGTTCAATCTAACCTTTGTACAGCAGTCATTTAAAGATACCATTGGCTAATGCATGCGTTGTCTGTTCCACACAGGTTTAACTCCTTAATAAACGACTAAATTCTACAGTCGACCACATTGAAAGCAGTTGCAGACTACAAATTTATTGTAGCTCAAAGGATGACTTATGTTTCTGAAATGAGGAAAAAAATGAGGGAAAAGAAGAAAATGCTAGTTTACACTATTTTCTCCTGTTCCCATTTTTCAATATTTTTTACAAATACCTTCTACGTCAGGGTCCAAAAAATACGGTTTTTAAGGAGATTATAGATAAAAAAAAAACATAACGATTGTAGGAGGCGTTGTTGGCTGCCTGACTGTATAGCCTATGTATAGAAACAGAATGTCTGCATCTTTGATGACGAAGTTAACATATTCCCACACTTCTACGACTTCTTTTCGTCTTTTACCAGCCGCGTTTGGGACATTGCAATCACAAGAGAACTCGCCAGTAGCGAACAATTTTTCCTATAGCCATAGTATTTTGGCTGGTATAAATGAGCCATATCCTCGCGAAAGGGGACATCTCCGCGATCCATGATACCAAGCAAGTCATCGCATAATTATGGATCCATCAAATCCAATTTTGTGTAACAAGCGACTGAATCATGTGGTGCACTTGTCCTTTGACATGCAGAAGATTTAAAAAAAAAAGAAAAAAGTTTCGGCCAAGTTGATTTTTTTTTTTTTTTTTTTTTTTTTTGCAGATGCATTAAGCCCCTTTTACATAGAGTATGGCTTAAATGTAGAAAAGCTCGATTCAAGTAGATTATCCATACTTTGCAAGGATGTTTTTTCAACTGCAAATGAGAATAGAGGTAATACTGAAAAATCACATATGATGGGAGTTGGCTTTGATAAAGTAAATCAAAATGCTTGTTACCATCATTTCTCCGTCTCCCACAATGTTTTCAAAGGCATTCTTTCCCAGCTTTTTAAACACAGTACCACTTGAAAAAGTTTTTTTAAAAACAGCCCCTTCCCATACACTGTGCAAACTCTCCTACGCACATGGTATTTGTGAAACGTGATGACTGCGACACAGCTATCACGAGGATGGTTTAGTGGCGGGGAAAAAAACAGCGGGGAAACACTCAGTTAACTTGTCCCCGTCGTACATCATAGAGATACATACAACTGGTACAGACTTTTGTGACGATTGTTTCCAGTGGATAAGGTGTTAATCTAGGTTAGCTGGATTAGCCAATCAGAGTGTTTTTTATATGTCACATCTGATTGTAGTAGATTGGTTCACGCTATTAGTACAGAAAACGATTATTATGCCTATACAACGAGCACCAGCTCAGGTCTCCACCGGTGAAAGACGATGCGATTTGGTGTATTTCTCTCCGTGCAAATTCTACAGCGTGCGATATGGTAAAAGCTTGAATGGGTGACCAAGTTATTGCATGTTACGAAGTAAAGAAAAAGTACTTTACAAATTATTAAAATTTGCAATTGTGTTAAATTTGCGTAAGAGTCCACAAGAAACGAGAGTGACCTTCCCTGAATGTAAAGTAAACAGGAGTGTTCTCCCATTATTCTGAAATTAGACGGACAGAATTCTGCCCAGTTTAAGTTGCCTGGACCCTATACAATTAGCTTTATCAGGGAGGTAACCAATCTAATACGCAGTTTGCGTATAACTAGACACGGCTCAACACCCCGAGACTCAAACACAGCTACATGTACATGTATGTGGCCAAAATGCCTGGTCGCTCAGTCGGTAATGTGTAAGGCTAGTTTGCGGGGGGAGGGGGAGGGGGGTTCACCTCGATCAAACTCTTTTAGGGGATTGATTATTCCTCTCTTGCCGCTGAAAATTGTTTCGTTGATATCTGTGTGTGAAAGCAGCCAGTAATTTGAAAAGAGTGTTATACTGGTGAAGAAACTCCGGGAACGCATGAATAGGTGCAATACTGAATTTTTCAGATGTTATGGGGTTTTTTTTATCCCAAAATGAAAGCGAGGCCCTAATTCTCCGTCAATTCATATTGAACGCCATTTTCGGTCCTCTTTTCTGTATCTATACTTCTTAAAATTAACCGTTTTCTTTGCAGTGGATGACCCTCTCCAAACAACATTTAAATTTGTCTGAATTTTGGAAATTGGATCAAAGTGCTTAATATATTTCTACTACTCCTAAGGGGTAAAAACTCGCCAAATTGCCTGTAGACGTGTATAAAACTGAGATCTGCGTACATGACATATTTGCAATTTGAAGTGTAAATATTTACAAGAAAGTATACTTTTGCATGACCCCAAGGGGACGTGGAAATATACTTTTACTCACCCAGATTTATTTCGGGTGTTCTACACTTAGGTTTACATCACGTAAGTAATTCTTCTCACATTGGTAAATGTCAACATGTGAATGGGGCATAAATAGTCGCAGTGCTTGCGCATTTCACGTCATTATGAACAGACCTGTTTGTGATAGCTGAGTACTCTTGGTACATGTTAATTTGCAGAAATGACGTAAATTTGCCCCATGCTGTTTAAACCTTTACCAAAGAATCCCGGATTTAACGACCCTGAAGTAGGACATTTTTGAAATCATCGTTGGAAAAGCTGAAAATGCTGGTGCTCAAGATTTTCTTCTTTTCCCCCAAAAAAAATGATTGCCAAAACCCATCATTTTGGACAGCCATACTTTATTGTCGTCAGCAACTGCCTACAATTTGGACAGGTCTTCAGTTTTGTCATAAAGAGGTAAAACAGGCATAAGTGATCACATTTACACTGATTTAGTGTATTTGGCATTTCCATTATATCAAGTTCGTCAGAGTTTGTATATTGGATGGGATTTAATTATCTGCGGGTGTAACAAAAATACGTCTAATGACTCGACCTACTGACGTAAACCATTCATTCATTCAGTCGAATTGTGTCATGCACACACACATTCCATTGCACTGTCAAAACAAAAACTGAACTGCGGTAAAAGTATGAACTAGGTCTACAGGCGACTATAGTTACTGCACGAAATCAACCATCCGGATTTCGGTTAGCTAACTTCGTTTGTGCTAGCATCGGGCCAGGGTTCGAGATTATTTACCATGTCGCTGTCAATTCTGTATAATCATTTACCAAACAGTCGCGAATTTGAACTACCCCGAGGAAGAAGACTTGAAAACATCGTGGGAAAAGAAAAAAACAACATTTTCTCCTTTACCCACCACGTTGTCTGCCCTGTCAAAGACAAATCCTTTCAGCTGAGAAACAATTTATTTGTCATTTACAAATGAGCCATGCTCTGGCAAAAGGGGACTCAATACATCTCCGTCATGCATGATACCGTGCAAGTCATCATACAATTATGGATCCATAAAATTCACTCTGTCTAACAACCGGCTGAATCGTGAGGCAGACTTGTCCCTTATCACGCACAAATTTGACCGATAGCAAAAGGTTTAGGTCCAGGTAAGCCTGCGCGGCGTGCGCAGGCTGGCCTGGGCCGATACTTTTTGCAGATGTATTAAGCCCCTTTTCACAGAGCATGGCTCATTAATACTTCCACTTCAGATGAGTCTAAAATTTTGTTACCTTGTAAGGAGTTAAAAGCCCCTACCAGAGCTCCAGATAAGAGGGACTGATGGTATTCTAAATCCATCATTTCTCATCCAAACCCTATGTTGTGGGTACTCATTAGAATCGTCTCGTCGAGACGATTGTAATGAGTACACATAACGTAGGGTTTAGTGGAGAATAATTAATATTTCCAATTTTGAAATTAAAATCACTCCCTGTCTGGAGCTCTGCCCCGCTATAGCTGAAGAGGTTTGGTTGGACTCTTTCATCGCCAAATATGTCGACTCGACCTCTATCGACGACTGAAATACAATCTCCAAGAACCGAGAAATATTTCTGCCATAAAGGTTTTCACTATAGAAGCGGACGGTATAGATCCGAGATAAGACTGCACGTTCTGTGCAGTCTGATCTTGACCTATGCCGTCCGCAAAATCGCCTTACTTCGACCACAGTGCTGAAAGGATTAACTTTTCAGCAAACGACAAAATTTTTGCCTTCACCAAACTGAAAGCATTTGCAGGCAACAAATCGAGTGAATCTCAAATGATTATTTCTGTCTTTGATAGGGTAGAAAACATTGTGGGAAAATGCAGCATTTTCTCCTTTTCCCACAATGTTTTCAAAAGCCTCCTCTTTCAGGGTCGATAAAAAAAATCGTGTGGTAAGGAGTTCAACGTCACGAACACTTATTGAGAAAAAATACTGTTGTTTTGAGTAAACATGCATTATAGTATGATTGCGGTATTGATCTTGTTTTGTTATTTGCAATTAAATGGTCCTGGCATTTCACGCAGACACGTAACCGATCTGTTACCAAACAAAGACGCCTTTTTACGCCCATGCAATAGGGAGGAAAGGGGGTGTTGAGAGAGAAATATCGAGATTTTGACCAAATCTTTGAGTTATTACATTTTCTGGATGGTTTATGTATAATAATAATAATAATAATAACTTTATTTTAAAAAGGCAAAATGTTTAGACATTGGCATACTTTTTACATGGCCTCCTGTCACTGTCATACGTAACTATACCTAACTCTTCGCCAGACAAGAACATTCCTAGCCCATTCATATTGAAAGCATTTGCAGAACTAGAATCAAAGGTTGTTCAAAGGATTGGCTTTTTTTTATATATTTGTCTTTTGAAAACATTGTGAGAAAATGCTGGTTACCAGCATTTTCACATTCTTTTTCAAAAGCTTTCTTCTCTGGGGTCTTAAAAATGCCTTTCTGGTAAAGGGTAACGTCTACATGACAAAAAATATCAAGCAATAATAAAAAAAATTATTTTCCAAGAATTTCTGTTGAAGTAGGTATAAGCATTTGGAGCTGGTGTGTATAAGGTACCTTTAAAGAATACGTAGCCATCAAATATTTTCCTGTAAATGTCACTATCATTTTGTTCAAAGCTTAATTTTAAGTACAAAAAGTGCACTTTATCATCTTTTAATACAGACATGCGCGCTAAATGACCAAAGCTGTCGACGCGCAATACAAAAAAAAAAGAACCAAGATAATAGTAATTTAGGGCTGTGTGGACAGAATTACTCACCCCAGTGGACAGCGCACAAGCGATTAGACTACACATTCTGTGCAATCTGGTCTTGATCTACAATATCGACAAAAGCAGCTAATATTGCACTCTAAAGCTACCACTTCACTTTGAGTCATGGGGAATTTAATGCATTTCCGAAAAAGTATCGACCCATGTCAGACTCTGCAGTCCGCACAGGCTGACATGTGTCGAAAGTTTTTGCTATTTGTAAATATTCTGCATGTCCAAGGACCATTCCACCTCAGGATTCAGTCAGTTGTTAGACAAAATGTTATTTTTTGTGGATACATAGTCATGTGACGACCTGCTTTGTAAAATGTATCAAGGCGATGAATCAACCCTTTACTAAACAACCCCGAGTTTCAACGACCCTGAGACACACACTTTTGAAGATATTGTGGGAAAAGGAGAAAATGCTAGTAACCAGCATTTTCTCCTTTCCCACATTGTTTTCTAGTTTTCCAAAGACAAATCTCATCATTTGAGTCACATTTAACCCTTTACCAGACGACAAAATTTTAGCCTTGTCCAAATTGAAAGCATTTGCAGACGACAATTTCAGTTTGGCTAAAATGGTGCAATTTTTCTTTTATAGGATAGAGAACATTGTGGGAAAAGGAGAAAATGCTGGTTACCAGCATTTTCTCCTTTTCCCACAATGTTTTCAAAAGGCTTCTTTCCCAGGGGCGTCAAAAGGCGTCACTGTGCGGTAAAGGGTTAAACTGTCGTCAGCAAATGCTTTCAGTTTGAATGAGTCTCTAGTTTTGTAGTTTGGTACAGAGTTAAGACCCCTTTACCCAGAAGCACGGCTCATCTATATGTGTGTCTCCACAAATTCAAAATGCAAATTCTTACAGTGGACCAAGTTCAAAAGTTCTGTAACCCGTATGTAACCACAGCGTGAACCATGGACAAGCCGTAATTATGCAAATATTCTCATCTTACAGTATAACTTATCATATATACATGGATAATTGAATTAGCAATGAACCGTTTACGGCAAGTGATGCTACTGTCGATCATATGTTTGAGAGGCAAATCTCTTATTCTACATGTATATATGTTTACTTAAAGGCCCAGTAGCGACCAAAAGTAAACAGTGTGTATGTAAAAATGCACGTAGAAAACTAGATCTGGGTAAAAAGCTGCCAGGCCGTTTTATCTTTTGTTTACTTCTTACCTGGTTTAAAATTTCCAGCTGCTAACACTTGGATCGACCATACGGTAACAGATTGTCATCTTCACAATAATTTCCATACTTTTAAATGATATGATTTAGATTTAAAAGCATTTTAATTCCTACATTTTTTAATTTTTGCCGCCTTTGGACATTTGAGTATTTTCAAAAATTGATATTTCCCCCAAATATCGAGTTGCAACTATGGAAGAACAGCAATGATCCTTACCAAGAGCAGTTGTCTCCAATATTTTACCCTTTGCCACTCAATACCATGGAAAAAAGGTCTATCGGAAATATGGGGGAACAAGGAGAAAATGCTGATTGCCAGCATTTTCTCCTTGATCCACAATGTTTTATACCGTTTGAGAGACAGATACTTTAAATTGAGCCGCATTTAATTTATCGTTAGACCACGGAAAAATTCAATTATTTCCTAGAAATATACACTGCTCATAAAAATTAAAGGATCACTTTTTGTCAAAGGTACTGTCATGTTAGTTTTTACGATAAAAGTATAAAATGTATTATAGCGACCTGATACATGGACAGTCTTGAACTCCACGTGAAATTGGATTCTTTCCAACTTGCTTTGCGCGTGAAAATCAGTTCTGGAGAAAATGGGCCTGTAAAAGGCCTGCATGTTGCTTCTCTTCCACTTGCCTCTTTTGATTAATGTTAAGGAAATCGTATTGGTATGGCGTTTCTGTGGTTTGTTGTTGCTATTGGAATGTTGTCGTCATGTGGAGTAGCCCAAAGTCATTTACAGAATTTCTACCCAAACGACACGTTATCGACTACACGTTGGCGGTATGCATGCTAGGCGACCGGCAGTAGGCCCAGTTTTGACGCATGCACACAGTGCTATGAGGCTCGAATTTGTTCAAAACCACACTGACTGAAATATGGCTCAGTGGGGATCTGTTCTGTTTACTAAAGAAAGCAGATTCATCATGTAACATATGTTTGCGAGTGTGGAGACGCCGAGGGGAGAGGTATGTGGACTGTATATTTGTTGAGCACAATAGGTTTGGTGGTGGGTCAGTGATGGTGAGGAGGGATATGTTTAGAAAGTCGCACTGACTTTATGTGCTAAACAGGGGAACTTAACGGCTATTCGTTATAGGGATGAAATCTTAGACCCTATTGTAAGACCATTTGCTGGTACTGTCGGTGACAATTTTGTTTTAATGCATGATAATGCCCGGCCCCACACTGCTAGGTTGACTATGGACTACCTTGACGGTGAGGGTATTGAGATAATGGACTGGCCCTCAAGGTCTCCGGACTTGAATCCTATTGAGCATGTATGGGATTACTTGTAGAGAAGTATTTCTCAACAAATTCAACGGCATTTAACTCTGGAGGAGCTTACACAGTCATTACTTCGTGAGTGGGAAGCCTTACCCCAACCAACAATTGCTAACTTCGTCAGAAGTATGCCAAATAGATGCCAGGAGTGTCGCAACAGAGGCGGAGGACACACTCATTCATTCAGCACAAATGCAACAGACTGTTGTTCGATTCCATCAGTCTTTTGTTTCGACATGATGGTGTTGTGTTCGTCACTGAAAAGCTGTAATGCCTGATTAAACATTTTTCTATTGTGTAAATTTGTTATTCTTGTTCTTTATCATGTAGAAATGATTTTATCAAAAGCTGAAATGAATTAGAACTGCAAGTATAATCCTAAAGCAGCTCAACTATCCATAAAACTAAGTGATCCCTTAATTTTTTTTGAGCAGTGTAGAATCTTGAAAAACAAGCTATAATTGAATTTGTGAGAAAATTCGCCGCATTTTACAATAGCCTTATTCAGTGACATTTAGATTTTACCACGATTTTACTTGTACCAGGCCAGAGCTCTGTAGGTCCTTGTCCAAGATCGCTGTCACGCGACCAGCACCGTCGGCGAGATTCCAAGCCAGAATCTTAAAATATATGAGCCGTGCTCTGTGAAAAGGGGGGCTTAATGCATCTGCGAAAAGTATTGGCCCAAGTCAGCCTGAGCAGTCCGCGCAGGCTGTCCTGGGCCGAAACTGTTCGCTATTTGTCAATTTTCTCTATCTCAACGGGCCAGACTATATCATGATTTGGACAGTTGTTCGACAAAGTGGATTTTATGGATCCATAATAACATGACAACCAGCTTGATATCATCTATCACGGAGATTCATTAAGCCCCCTTTTGCTAGAGCGCGGCTCATATCAATTAATCGCTTCAACCACTGAGCCTCACAGTGACCTCCAAAATGACCTTTGAACAATTGCATGTCAAAATAACGTATGGAGTGGTCAGTTGAAATTATCACATTCTGTGGACCACGTCCCTACGAACAAAAAACGTTGGTTACTTTTTCTACGGTAAGCTCAGTCCACGATTTACTAGAACAAACCCTGTATAACGATATCGCCTGGCTAAGGTGAAACAAGACTAAAACACGTTGTATTTCAAAGATAAAAGCTGAAAGTAGGCTCAGGTATTACTTACAGCTGAATACTCCAGCACTGTGCAACAGTTCAGCTAATTTGTATAACATGAACAATGGATAAAGGAGAGGCGAAGCGTCCATAACACACAATACGCAACTGCGTAATGTAGAAAAAACAGGAACAGGCGAAACATTCTTTTATCATTTATAGAACATCTCCATCTTTATAATCAAGCATAAAACTGCCAAAAAAAAGTGAAAACTTCCAACTGATAGTATAAAGCCAAATATTGCAATTTTATGATGTTTCTTTTCAATATGAGATCGCACTCTATCGGACAGTGTAGATCAAGATCAGATTGCGCGTTCTGTGTAGTCTGATTTCTATTTACATTGTACACATAAACGCACTACCTAAGGGTGACTTGCACTCTCAATTCAGAGTGCGTAACGATTCTGAACTCCTGGTTACGCCCCTGGATAAAGGGAGGTAAGAGCGTAGGCCGTAACATGGACTTGGGCCTTCACATTCCCAAGATGTTTTGTAGGCGGGATGCAACCCGCTCGGCAGAGTGTATTTTTTACATAGCGCAAGAATCGATCGAACACTCCTGGCCTCGACGCCCACAGTCATGCAATGATTTTAAATGAGCCATGCTCTGTGAAAAGGGGGCTTAATGCATCTGCAAAAAGTATCGGTCCAGGTCAGCCTGCGCAGTCAACGCAGGCTGACCTGGGCCGAAACTTTTCGCTACTGGTCAATTTTCTGTATGTCAAAGGACTAGTCTACCTTATGATACAGTCGGTTGTTAGACAAAATGGATTTTATTGATACATAATTATATGATAACTTGCTTGATATCATGGATCACGGAGAAGCATTAAGCCCCCTTTTCACAGAACATGGCTCAATTATATCATATCGCCAATATAAATTCGACCTATTTCGGCGCCTGCAAATACAATCTACTGAAACACATTAAATATTTTTCATCGTATAGACTAGATTAGTCACGTGGACGACATAGATTCTAGTTCAGATTAAACGTTCTGGGAAGTCTGATCAGAGTCTATATAATCTGCAAAAGCCACTGTTTCACGAGTCAGTATTATAGGTTACACACAATAGAAAATATAGCCTTTTAAAACGGATCTCACGACTACATTTATGTACTTGCATTTCGAATGTGTTAGGACACTGAGGGTTTCGTCGTTTTTGCCCATTAACCCGCTGAACAAGTTATATGAAACTTTAAAGCCGATAGTATAAACCCAAATTTTGCTATTTCATTGGTATTTGGCGGGGGAGGGTGGGATATCTCCTTATCGCACAGGGTAGATCCGCATGTTCTTTACAGTCTGATCTTGATCTACACTGTCCGCAAAAGTTTTCTTAGTCGCGCTTAGCTGCCTAAGGGTTAAGTGTTTAGCGTCCTTTTAAGCAATATTTAAAAAAACTAGAGTATCATGATGACCAGAGCACACGGCCTTGTGTTTCTGGAATTTCTTCACAAGTACTATGAGTCTATGAACAACGCTATGTTCAAGTCGATGGCTGCTTTCCAACGTAAACATAGTAGGCCTAGAGATAATGTTTGGTAATAAAGGTAAAGTGTTAACAGCCGCGCTACGAGCCTATGAACAACACTATCTTCAAGCCAACGGCTACTTTCCAACGTACACATGGTCGAGATAATGTTTGGTGGTAACGGTAAAGTGTTAACAGCCGTACTATGAGCCTATGAACAACACTGTCTTCAAGCCGATGGCTGCTTTCCAACGTACACATGGTCGAGATAATGTTTGGTGGTAAAGTGTTAACAGTCGTACTATGAGTCTATGGACAACAATATCTTCAATTCGATGGCTGCTTTCCAACGTAACCGTAGTCGAGATAACGTTTGGTGGTGAAGTGTTAACAGCCACAAAAATCAAATGCAAAACGGTTTATACAAATACTGTAAGGTTAACAAATACACTATTTAATCCTTTACCACATAATCCCGAGCTTTAACGACGCTGCCAACGCTCCTTTTAAAAAACATTGTGGGAAATGGAGAAAATGCTGGTCACCAGCATTTTCTTCTTTTCCCACAATGTTTTCTACCCTGTTAGAGCCAGGTTTCATTAACTGAGCTTCATGTAATTTGTCGTCTGCAACAGCTTTGAATTTGGACGAGTGTAAAATTCTGTCGTTAAGTAAAGAGTTAAACTACGGGAGAAGAAGTTGTCCAAAGAGAATATTTCTCGTTTGAATAATATGGAAACTTTGAAAACAAACCAATGCCTCACACACACACACACACACCCCATTCTCTTTATCAGCAATGTTTTTAAAAGCTGCAATTCCAAATTTATGGTAACTGGTAACACCGTCGTAACACCGGCACGTAGGCAAGGCAAAAATCTTGAAGCTCTAGCATAATCTTTACAAGGATGGCATTTTGAGAGAAAGAACCGAAGAAAAACATAACTGGCCTGACCTCTTCTGCATGACCTACATAATGACTACATTCCTGACTATGCCCTGCACCCGATCTAATGGCAGCAAACCTTAAATCCTCAAAGCATTACGTCATAGAATTGATTTAAGGTAAATATAGGGCGTTGGTAATACTAGATGCACACTTGTAAAGAAAAAAAAAAAAAATGAATGAAGCCATGCTCCATGAAAAGGGGGCTTAATCCATCAGCAAAAAGTATCGACCCAGGTCAGTCTCAGCAGTCGAGGCTATTGTTTCTTTTTTTTTTTTTCGCATTTCCAAGGATCATTCTATCCAGTCAATTGTCCAACTATATGAATTTTATGGATCCATGATTATGTGATGACTTGCTTGGTATAATGCATTACGGAGATGCATTCATCCTTTACCAGACGACCAAATAATAGCCTTGTCCAAATTGAAAGCATCTGCAGACGACAGTTTCAATGTGGCTAAAATGGTGCAATTTTTGTTTGAAAGGGTAGAAAACATTGTGGGAAAAGGAGACAAGAGGGCCATGATGGCCCTGGAGTCGCTCACCTGAGCCTTTTGACCAAGCATAACCAATTTCCAACGTCTTGTGAGATATATGTATTACCAAACAATAAAATTTTAAATTCATCAGTCTGAACCTTCTGCATAAAACAAATAATATGTGGATCAAGCTGTGGAACTGGTCTCTCAAAGGGGTAAAAAACATTGTGAAAAAGGGAAAAAATGCTGGATACTAGCATTTTCTCATTTTCAAACAGTGTTTTCAAAAGGCTTCTTTCTGAGAGTCATTCGTACACTAGGTTTTTCTAAGATTTGACCTAGTGACCTAGTTTTTCACCCGACATGACCTATTTTCAAACTAGTCAGAGATATTATCAAGGCAAACATTCTGACCAACTTTCAAGAGTACTGGACAAAAAATATGGCCTCTAGAGCATACACAACGTTTTTTTAGATTTGACCTGGTGACCTAGTTTTTGACCCAACATGGCACATTTTCGTACTTTTTCAAGATATAATCAAGACAAACATTCTAGTCATTTTTCAAGAGTATTGGACTGAAAATGTGGCCTCTATAGTGTACAAAAGGTTTTTCTAAGATTTGAACTAGTGACCTAGTCTTTGACCCCACACGACCCAATTCCAAACTTGTCTGAGATTTTATCAAGACAAACATTCTGACCAAGTTTCATGAGGATTGGACTGAAAATGTGGCCTCTAGAGCATACACAAGGTTTTTCTAAGATTTGACCTAGTGACCTAGTTTTTGACCCCACATGACCCAATTTGGAACTCGTCTGAGATTTTATCAAGACAAACATTCTGTACAAGTTTCACAAGTATCTGACTGAAAATGTGGCCTCTAGAGCATACACAAGGTTTTTCGAAGATTTGACCTAGTGACCTAGTTTTTGACCCCACACGACCCAATTTCAAACTCGTCCGAGATTTTATCAAGACAAACATTCTGACCAAGTTTCATGAGGATCGGACTGAAAATGTGGCCTCTAGAGCATACACAATGTTTTTCTAAGATTTGACCTAGTGACCTAGTTTTTGACCCCACATGACCCAATTTCAAACTCGTCCGATATTTTATCAAGACAAACATTCTGACCAAATTTCACAAGTATATGACCGAAAATGTGGCCTCTAGAGCGTACACAAGGTTTTTCTAAGATTTGACCTAGTGACCTAGTTTTTGACCTCACATGACCCAATTTCGAACTCGTCCGAGATTTTATCAAGACAAACATTCTGACCAAGTTTCATGGGGATTGGACTGAAAATGTGGCCTCTAGAGCGTACACAAGGTAAAAAGTTGACGACGGACGACGGATGACGCATACCGCACGACGGACGACGGACAACAGTCACAGCACGATCACAATAGCTCACCATAAGCACTTCGTGCTCAGGTGAGCTAAAAATGCTGGTCACCAGCATTTTCTCCTTTTCCCACAGTGTTTTCAAATGGCTTCTTTCCCAGGGTCGTTAAAAGGTTAAAAGGCGGCATTGTAAAGGGTTAATCCCCGCTTTTGCCAGAGCATGGCTCAAATTATACTATTTACATAAAAGAGCAGAAATGCGGTAATAATATTTTTGCCCACTTTTCAACCAGTGATTTTCTATATATACCAAACGACAAAATTTTAGGTTGTCCAAAGCATTTGCAGTTGGCAAAATAAATGTGAACCAAAAATTGAAATTTGGTTTTATGAAAGGTAGAAAATATTGAAAAAGGAGAAACTGCTGCAATTCACCATTTTCTCCCTAAACTACAATGGTTTGAAGCCCTCTTCGGGGTCGTTAAAACTGGTAAAGGCTAAATTAATTTCAACTAATTATCCAAATGCGTTTTTGTAAATTTCCATTTCAGGGAGTTGACTTCTTACTACCTTTGTAATGAAACTTGTTTGTTTTTTTGTATATTGTTTAACTCTGATTTCAATATTATTTCAGTTATATAGTGGTGGTCCGTGCACCTAGCCATGCTCTCCTGTTCAGCAGTGAGAGAGAAATTAATCCTGCCTCACTGACTATCATTAATCCTCGGAGAGAAATTTGCTCAGGTCAGGAATTGATCCAGCGACCCCCGATGCAGGGTTTAAGCAATGAACATAACTTATAGAGCTACCGGGGCCGGCCCCGATATACCTTCGGTATGGGCTTCGAACGAGTATTTACTGCCTCCCTTGTGTTGGACTCCACATTATCTGACAAAAGGAAAGAGTACAATGGTAGCAATAGAAAAAGAGGTATAAATCCTTGAGCATTGTGTATGCATGCGTTATGGAGTAGATTTAAGACAGAGTTGCACGTTACAGTAGGACCAACTCCAATTAACATTAAATAAATACACGCTAAACCATTGAAAAAAAATGAGCAATTTCTCATTTTTCCTCAGTGGTTTCAAATGTCGTCTGCTGCAAAGTGCAGAAAATCGTCTGCCGGACAAAATGAGTTAAGTATTGCGTTGTTGAAATCGATTTATTGACAGAGTTGCTCGGTGCAGTGGGACGAACATCATACATCATGTAGAAAAAAGAAAATTGTTACGGATCTGCCTCCGGCCGCTATCATTGTTTCCAATAACAGCGTAATATCGCCGTAAAAAGATTGTAACATTCCGCCAAACAAGTAGTTCAAACTAGAGTCTATTGATTACAATTTTATGTAATCTTCTCTTTTTTTCTCGTTGGTTGTTTTCATTTTATGCATCTTTATTTGACACAGGTTGTTAAAAGGGATTCTCTCCGTCTGCGTCGGCAAATCTTCCCGTTGCCTTATGAGTCTCTAATATTGTTGAAGAGTGTTGTCGAATGAGTACAAAAGCCAAAATTTCCATGAACTCTCTCTCTCTCTCTCTTACACACCCTATTATTAGTCCCTGTTCAACATGTCCCATCGTCTGACGACAAATGGTATTTTTTTCTTGTGGCATAATTGTTTGATAATTTAATTACCTTTCCGATAGAAAAATTCGAAAGGTAATATCAAAAGGTTTAAGTCGAGAAATTTGTGGTTCTTTAAACATTTCAACTCCTTAAAGTACATGCTCAAAGTAGATCGAGAAATATTTGTAATGGATTCAATAAATACGGTACAGACTTCCGAAAGAATTAGGCCAGGAACGAGCTGAAAATTAAATGAGCCATGATCTGGCAAAAGGGGGCTTAATGCTTCTCCATAATGCATTATACCAAGCAAGACGAAAAATCTAAGATAAAAAAAACCTTATCACTATAAAGCAGTATAATTAAAATAAAAGAAAAGAAATAACACCCCTGAGGAAGAGGGCCTTTTGAAAACGTTGTGACAATAGGACAAAATGTTGGTAATCAGCATTTTTTCCTTTTCCTGCGATGTTTTATTCCCTACCAAAATCAAATTTCAGTCTTTAGTCTCATTAAAAATGTCGTCTGTAAATGTTTTGAATTTGGACATATCTAACATTTTGTCGTTGGATAAAGAGTTAAGCGATGAAACTTTTTTTTTTTTTTTGATTCAGGGTCCGTATTCACCAACCATTCTTGAGTTTGAAAGTAACACATCTTCTGATTGGCTAAACCAAATGGTTAAGCCAATCAGAAGGTGTGTTACTTTCAAATTTGGAAAATTTTGGAGAACAAGACCAAGAATATTCTTGAGAGTGGTTGGCGAATACGGACCCAGTATGATTATGAAAATCTAAATACATGTACAAATAGTCTCCTTTAACTCCAATCAATCAGAAGTGTACAAAAAATTAACAGATCAATTCCGTTTAGTCATATGATTCTCGATGCGGTATTCAAGATCACTGTAATTCTAAATTCCGACATAACATAAGTATGGATCCGTAAAATCCATTTAATCTGACAATTGACTTGATATAGGGGTAGGGTGGTCCTTGGATGTACATAGAATCTATATATAGCAAAAAGTTTCGACCATGTCAGCCTGCGCGGACTGCGCAGGCTGACATGGTCGATACTTTTTGCAGATGCATTAAGCCCCCTTTTTCACAGAGCATGGCTAAAATGTTTTATTTGTACCATCCCAACAGAACAATTTCACGAATCGGAAACTGGGTTGTACTTCTTTCTGTCCCATGTGTAGTGTTGCTGTTGATGATGATGATGATGATGAAGAAGAAGAAGAAGAAGGTGATGATGATGATGATGTAAGAGTAAGTTCATCGCCAGGAACACATTGATCTTATGACCCTACAAGAATTTATGCCAGACAGCCTGGTTGTGTTGTGTGTTAAGGGTTCTTTTATTTTTGCTTATTGGAGCTTAGAATCCTACTCTCTCCAACGTTATGACATTAGTGACCAGTTTGGTTTCATTTATGTCACCTTAGCCTCTTTCTGAATCTGTTAGCTCGGTGAGCATGAATATTTGAAAATAGTCCATTTGATATCAATCAACCCATTGAAATCACAATAAATAAGCCTCCGCCTACATGTCATCATTAAATCACGGTTGAAAAGTTATTTAAATCATCACATCCTGTGTTTTAACGACCCTGAGGAAGAATCCGATTGAAACACTATAGGAAAAGAAGAAAATGCTGGTAACCAGCAATATTTCTTTTTCCCACAGCGTTTTCGACTCCAGTCAAAGACAAATCCCACCATTTGTGTGTCACTTTATTTGTCGACGGCAAATGCTTTTTGGATTTTGTCCAACATTTTATCGTTTGGTAAAGAGTTAACCCTTTACGACACAAGGAAGAAGCCTTTTGAAAACATTCTGGTAACCAGCATTTTCTCCTTTTCCCACAATGTTTTCTATCCTATCAAAGACAGAAGTCATTATTTGACCAACATTTATTTTTGTCTTCTGCAAATACTTTCAATTTAGTCGAGTCCAACATTTTGTCTTTTGGTAAAGAGTTTATACACTACCTCATGTGACAAAACTGCAGACGAATTTGAAAACGTCAAAGTTAAGTATGCATCATCGACATGAATTAAGATTTGATACATGGATACAACTGAAAACATTTTGATAAAAGGAGAAATTGCTTATAGGCCTAACAAGCATTTTTTCCTTTTGTCACAATGTTTTCAAAGTCATCAGCTACAAGAAGAAAAAAATCGTCTGCAGCTCTTATGAAGTTAAGCAGAGAACAAGCCATCATTATTCACTGGTTTCTCTTTTCTCTTTCTATTTTAAATGTGAACCATAAATAATAGTTTGTTGTCTGCTGAAAAGCATTTCAATTTCAAGCAAATGTCCGCTTTCGAGTAATTTACCTGGAATTTATTTGTCGTACGTATCACATAACCGTTTATCATACGGGGGTTACAATAAATACATGTAGCCTCTGGGTCAACGCATTATCATTTGGAAACAAGTAAAACTAAATGATTTGATGTAGAACGTTGAAACGCAACGACATAAGCAATTGTTCACATCTTTGAAAACGGCAACAAAACTATTCGAACAACAAATAGTGCGTTCAGCCATTTTCGTCGCTGAAGCAGATTTGGGTAATGCCATTTCTGAAAGTCAAGTAATAATAGCAGAAATACCCGGCAACGGTGAATCAGACCCTATTGTAACAGACATCGCGTTTACGCCGTAAACATACCATTTTTTAACGCAACGAAATATACGTGGGACGAAACGTAAAACGTGTCAATGAGTCCGTGGTACGAAACAAAAAAAAAATCAGCACCCTAACAAATAGATCTACAGGTGCAGGATATTTCAAATAAAGGTTTCTTTTCCCTTTTCAGCACACTTAAAAGCTTGTTAGGACTTAAAAGAAATCGTCACAAGTTGAAACTTCGGAACATCCAGATTCTAAAAGTAGCCTATTTATCCAACAGTCAATTATCCAAGTTGCTGCGATTTTCGAATTCATCGCGTAGCAACCGCATCTGGAACAAAATGGCTGCCCTTGCGAAGAAGAAAAACCATTCATGTTTCTTTCAAGAATTCTGGTCGAAAGAGTCCAAATTCAAATCATGGCAAGTCATGGCCACAACGTCGGAAAACTATTCGGTGTTATGAGATGTACATGTTGTTCAGGTATCAAAGTGAAAAACGGGTTTACTGACGGGCGTACAGACGTTTGAAGATCGACACTTGCAAGCTATGCCTCTTCGGACAGACATCAAATGCATTTGAAAAAGGGGAATCTTGAGGATTAATACTTTTCATACAAACAGAAGAATCGGCGTCTGACTCATCATCTGTCAATCGGTGTATGTCGTGTTGAAAAAATAATCTTGCCCTAAGTTGAAAATACCATGGAACTCAGTGAGTACTACATGGTAGGCCTACTCAGTTTGCTGATAGGCACTGAGTACTGATAGGCACTGAGTCCATGGGGCCCCCTAAAAAAATACAAAACTGCCAACACAATGAAGTTTGTACATAGGCCTACCTGCACAGATCTTATTTGATAATCAACCCTTTTCCACACAATCGAGGTTTTCAACGTCTCTGAGGAAAAGTGTTATTATAAACATTGCACGAAAAGGACATTGTGCTGGTTACCATCATTTTCACCTTTTCCTACAATGTTTCCTATCCATTCAAAAACAAAACCTATCATAAGAGACACATTTCATTTGTCGTCTGCAAATGCTTTTCAATTTGGAAAAGTCTATTTGTTCATTATCTGGTAAAGAGTTACATAGATAATAAATTCAGTCCATCAGTGTCATTTTACTGACATAGTTTTGTCCCAGTCTTCTCGTTTATTTATTTCGTCAATATTTTTGTACCTTTAACCATTTACCATACAATCTCGACTTTTAACGACCCTGTAGAAAAAGGCCTTTTGATATCATTGTGGGAAAAGGAGAAAATGCTGGTAACCAGCATTTTCTCTTTTTCCTACAATGTTTTCTATCCTTCCCTAAACAAATTTCAATTTTTGACTCTCATTTATTTTGTCGTCTGCAAAAGCTTTCAATTTCGACTGGTCTAAAATTTTGTCGTTTGGTAAAGAGTTAAAGTATTCATTTTCGATCAGAATTCCTAATTTAGAAGCACTGTACAATTCTGTTTAATGTAATACATGTAAATGACTTATTGTGTAAAATATTGATTTGTTGATTATCATCTTGGATCCTGTCGTATGCCTATTATAGCCCTTTACCACACAATGCGGAGTTTTAAAGACCCCGTGAAAGAAACCTTTAGAAAACAATGTGGGAAAAGAAGAAAATGCTGTTTAACTTCATTTTTCCTTTTCCCACAATGTTTTCTAACCTTTTACTGACAAATCCTATTATCTGTGCCAAATTTTGAATGTCATCTGCAAATGCTTTCAATTTGGGCCAGTCCAGAGTTTTGTCGCACGGTAAGGATTTAATACATTTTTTTTAATCGAGAAATATTCATGTTCATTTGATAAGGATTGTAATTCAAGTCTGGAGACAGCAGCAGAAAAGAGAAACGGATCATGTGATAGATAAATAAAGAAATACTAGTAATCAGAATTAATCAAACACACTATGAAACGACGAACTGGTCTAATCGTATAATACCCAAAACAGGCGATAAACAGGACAAAATTATGAAGCAATGCATCATTATGAGAAGCCGCAATGTTCTAGTGAACAACTTCAGAAATGTTCTATTTCTGAAAAAAAAAAAAAAACCAACAAGAACACCGCATGCGGGTGCCAAAGCTCGGCTGCTGTTGGATGATTTTCAGTGAAAATTCCAACTGGAAAAAGGGGCTCAACTGTGTCAAAAATATTTTGATGGTTACCTGCCTTTGTTGTATAGGTTCCCCCTTTGATGATTAACAATTTGTCCGTATTAGAAGCAAATATCTCCAGTAATAAGGGAGATATTATAAAATGTCAAAGTTTTCGCACGACAACGCAAACGACGATGCAGACGACGATACAGACGACGTAAGGGCTAAACAAAACCCAATACCAATACGACAATATGTACATGTACCTCGACGTTTTCTTCGAAAACGGCCGAGCCAAAAATTGTTACATGGCTTCTAATAAGTTTAACTTCTAACACAAACCCTGCCGAACGCGACAATTAATGCATTTCGCGGTTACTTGCAATCCTTTGATCCATTTCAGCGGAAGATGCATGTGCATTTAATTTGCATTCAATAGTCGTAAATCGGGCGTGTATTCACCTACCATCCCTTCAGCCCGAGTCTGTCTGATTAGTTTTGATACAAATATGATGGAAAATGTCAGATTAAATCCAGATGCATTCGCTATGGCTCTGATAAGCCCCATAGACTTGTCTGAGAAACACATGTTGCTATGCACAGACCGTCTTCTTGTTACATGATGACTAGACAAGGATGACAAGAAGTATATCATTTATTTACTTATATCACAAAGCTTGGATGTCGTTATGTCGTAAAGTGTTTGTTGTCTTGTCTGTCTTGAACCTGTTTTTACCAGGCCTTTTCGCATGTCACTTTCAAAAACATTGCGGCAAAAGGAGAAATTGCTCGTCCGAGCAATTTCTCCTTTCGCCACAATGTTTTAAAATCTGTCCAAGTTTCTTACCGTAATTTCGATATGACAATCCCTTTTCAAGAATACGTTTGGAAAGTCATCTTCTGAACACAGGTTCTTTGGAGTAAGGGGCTACGAGAGAAAGAGACTTTGGTTTAATTGATTGCTTCGTGTTCAACGCCTTTGTCAACATTATTTCAGTCATATCGCGGTAGCAAGTGCACCCATCCACGTTTTCCTAGTGTTACTTTTACAGTTACCTCGCACAAAATTCTTTTCTTCTAAATGACACTATAAA
Organism: Tridacna gigas; assembly: GCA_945859785.2. NCBI lineage: Eukaryota > Metazoa > Mollusca > Bivalvia > Cardiida > Cardiidae > Tridacna > Tridacna gigas. Next base: position 40,581,997 of record OX244029.2, read on the forward strand.
TTCCTCAGGGAAAGAATGAGAAAGCGTGATAAACAGCACCCTATTGTTCGATGTTTCGGCTATTGCCGCTTTTAAGAGTTTGAAGCACTTAAATTCCTCTAGAACATTTTTTAAGCGTGGATTATTCAAATCATAGTGTACTACTTCTTGTAAAACATTATGGCTGCAGTGCTTTAAAAATATTCAAGAGGAAAAAGTGTTTCGAACTCTTGAAATTGGCTATAGCCGAAATATCGAACAATAGAGTGTTGTTTTTCACAGTGTTTTTCAACAAGTTGGCTTCTTTAAAAAAGAAGACAGGAGAGGTCAGCATCAATGTTTTCAAAAAGTTTATTGGCTTTAAATTTCAATATATTTTACAACATATAAACGAACAAGTAAGCATTATATGATTGCTGCTGCATAGAAACCTCTTATGCATTACATGACAGACACGTGGCCTTCCCGCGTTTTCAGAGTGGCGTGATCTTTTTTTTCCGCAGCGTTCTTTCTCTTTTTTAACGAAAATTTTTCCCCGCTTTGATTTATTTGTTTAATGAAAAATTACAACTATTGGAGAGGCCATTTTGTTCTGAAGATAACGACTGTAATTGAAACTAACCTTTGAATAGAAATAATAAATAATTGGAACTATCCTTTGAGGTGAAGCAAGAATTAGCTCCCTTAGCGTTAGTTTCCGGTTTTAGAAAAGATGAATGATGGAACAGAAAATAAAAGAAGAAAATATCTAAAATAGTCTTGGTTTTTGTATCACATTTGCAATCAAATCAATACAGAAATCTTTTTTTTTTTTAATCCGTCACATAAAAACAAAACACGTCTATTTCCTATTTCAGTTTTTTTATTTCAGTTTATTTAAAAAACCGTGACGAAACAGAATGTGTATCCGAACAATTTCGCAAAAAAAGGTGGATTTAGATTGCAATTTCTGAGGCAGTCTGACTTAAACTCACCACCGTTGGAGAGGTCTGATGGCACTGGCTACTTTCCAACATACACTTCGCAGAAAAAATGTTCAGTGTTGATAGAGGAATGATTTATGTCGTAATGGCTTGGCCGTGCGGTGGAATCGAATCAGTGACCCGTCGATTTTTAAACTCTGTACGTCACTGACTGAGCTGCAGTGTTTGACGTAAAAAAAAATAACCTTTACCACACAGTACCAACTTCAACTATCCTGAAAAAGAAGCCTTTTGAAAACATTGTTGGAAAAGGAGAAAATGCTGGTAACCAGCATTTTCTCCTTTTCCAACAATGTTTTCTACCCTTCCCCAAATAAATTTGATTTTTTCAATCACATTTACCATGTCGTCTGCAAATGCTCTCAATTTGGATTCGTCTTAAATTTTGTTGTTTGGTAACGGGTTTTAACACACTAAACACTATCCAATTGTCATCAAAGTTTCATTGGAGAGGTCATCAGACCTCTCCAACAGTGGTGAGTTTAAAAGGCAGACTGCCTCAGAAATTGCTGCCTAAGTCCATGCTTTTTTGCGAAATTGTTCTGATACACAGTCTGTTTCGTCATGGTTTTAAAAATAAACCGAAATCAAAAAACTGAAATAGGAAATAGATGTGTTTTGTTTTTATACGACGGATTTCAAAAAGGATTTGTTTTGTTGATTTGATTGCAAATAACCTTTCCAGTAGTTGTATTTTTTCATTAAAAAATAAAGCTACACACACACAAAAAAAAAAGAATTTCGTTAAAAAAGAGAACAACACGGGAAAAGATCACTTGAAAACGTGGGAAGAAGGTCACGCGTCTGTCATGTAATGCATAAAAGGTTTCTCCTTTTTACACAGCGGCAATCATATAATGCCTTACTTATTTGTTTACATGTACCAAAATATACTGAAATTAAAAGCAATAAGCTATTTGAAAACATGGATGCTGACCTCTCCTGACTTGTTCATTTTAGCAATTAAATAGAATACAACTACCTATCAGTATCAACCACATCTGTTTAACCCTTATCCTGCTGCATTGATTAAACTAAAATTTCGGGCCAGTAGAAGAAGCCGTGGTATTGCTTTTCCAAAGCTCTTTCCATCGTTAAAAAAAAAATTGAGATTAATAAAATACTCGGACAACGTAGATCCAAGTTAAGACTGCACGTTCCGTGCCGTCTGGTCTTGATATTCACTGTGCGAAAGGGAAACTTAAGTATCGCGTAGCAGCCTAAGGATTAAAACACAATCTGATTTCACCATCTGCATCTGGGAAAAAAATTATAATATGGGCCATATTTTGTGAAAGGGGGGCTTAATGCATCTGCAAAAAGTATCGACCAGGTTAGCCCGTGCAGGCTAACCTGGCCGACTTTGCTATTTGTAAAATTTATGCATGTCTAGGGACCATCCTAGCCCTATATCAAGTCAATTGTGAGATTAAATGATTCAGTCGGTTGTTAGACGAAATGGATTTTATGGATCCATAATACTGTGATGACTTGCTTTGTATCGTGGATCATGGAGGTGCATTGAGTCCCATTTTGCCAGAGCATGGCTCAATTATTATCATGTGCATTATTTGTTATGCACTGTCCTACTAAGTGAGAGCGCTCCTTTTTAAATTTACCTGGTGGGTGTAAGCTGCCAAAGACAATGTTACCTGAACAGTGTCCAAAACATGTTCAACCGGATTTAACACTTAGGCGGCTAAATGCAATTCAAGGATCTTTTGCTGACAGTGTAGATCAAGATTAGACTGCACAAAGCGTGCAATCTGATCTTGGATCTACACTCTCCGATAAGGATACATTTCTCCCCCAAAAATAACTTTGAAATAGCAATCTTTGGTTTCTACTGTCGACTTAAATGTATCATTTAACTTATTCAGCAGGATAAGGATCAAATCCGCTGATCAAGCTGGCCAGTCTACACAAACGAGCGCCGACTGATGTCACCAATGAGTATTTGACACAGGAAGCAATCTTTCTCCAGATTTCAGTCTAAATGAATATATTTCCGACTTGCTTCTGGTAGCAAAACCATAATATGTTTGCGACTTTCAGGTAGCAAAAACTGAATATACTTGCGACTTGCTTCATGTACCAAAAATTGCTTGTCTTTCGTATCCCACATCAACTAAAAAACTCGTAGAGGCTTTGATGGAAGACTGGGTCCGAAATCAGCAGAACAAAATTTGTCTGCCTAAAAGCAGCATGCAAAGGCAATGCAAGAAAATTTTGTTCATTCGGCAAAAACTTAGAATATGCCCCCCCACCTTTTTCTTTTTTTTTTTTTTTGGTCCATGTCTTATTCTTCTACTCGTTATTCTTCACTTAATTGTTAGTTTTATCAATTTGGCCCGCAATTTATTTCCTGAAATAGCGCAATTTAATTATAATAATTAACAAAATCTCGAAATCCTACCTACAGTCATCGGTATGCAGTGTAAATCTGGCCTCTTAGCAAACTTTTGGTGGTATATGAAATTAACTTGTGTCATCGGGCATTACTGAAACACCACTCTCGAAACTTAAGTAGTATGTACCGAAAGAACATGATTTATTTATTCCTTAGATTTATACGTAATATGAACGTTTATTTATTTGAGTCCCACTCTGACAAAAGGGGACTTAATGCATCTCCGTGATAATTTAAAAGCAAGCCATCACGTTATCATGTTTTTTTTTTTTTTTTTTAAACAACCGACTTAATCATGAGCTAGCCTGGTCCTTTGACATGCAGAAAATTGACCAATAGCGAAAACATTCGGCACAGGTCAGCCTTAGGCCCCCTTTTTACAGAGCATGACTTATTTACAGTAAAACTTCGTTAGTTCGTAGTGCAAGGGACCAGGAATTTTTATTCGAACTAAACGTAGTACGGACCAACAAGTGTGCTTGTGTTCGGATGTTTTCGTTGCAGATTACGGAAATAGACAATTAGGATTTACGTAGCATGTCTTTCTCCATCCTCTATTTGGGGCTTAGTTCCGTAGATAGTGTTTAAATATTTTCGGATCCAAGTCCCAAATACAGCATAGTAGGTACATAAATGGTTTCAAGAAAGTAACAAATGGAAAAATACTTATCTTTATTGTTCATCCATCTATAAATACGTGTAAAGGTGTCGTAATAAACATATGGAAAAAAGTATCTGTTGTTTTTTGTTTGCTGAAGTCCGTCGGAGTGACTTCCCCTTCTGGAGATCAAATCACTCAGAGGACTTCAGACCTTTATCATTTGTACACATGTCACTTTGTTTATTTAACTGTTTGTCACGTTACAAAGTTGTAGACTTGTCCCAATTGAGAGAATTTGCAGACGACAATTTAATTGTAGCTAAAGTGATAGACGTTGTCGAAGTCTTGTGTGTAGCGAAGTCATGTTGATACAAAAATAGGACGATCGAAAGTTTCGTCTGAGAATTTATAGGAGTTAGGTTGTTTTAAGAAATTTCGGAATTGTTCATTGTCACTTTGATCGATTAATTGAGTGGATTAATAAACGTTACAAACCAAACAGCGCCTTGAATTACATTACCGCTGATTAGTTGAATGGATTAATTAACGTTACAACCCAGACAACGCCTTTAATTACCTTCGCAGTTAACTACTGATTAATTGAGAGGATTGACTTCAAAAGGCAAACAATGCCTTTAATTACATTTGAAGTTAACCGTTGATTGGCCCTTATCGACATCGTCAATCAACAGGTGTGAAAATCAAGGTTGGTCACACGTTTTAACACCTTTGTCATTTTGCGAGCGGATTAATTCATCGACGAATTAAAGGTATGTATTTGTGTTAGATTGATACTTTGGGGACATGAAATATGCTACGAACTACGAAGCACGGACGTTCGAAGTATTCGGAGAAATTTAACAATGATAAAGAAGGAAAAATATCGGGACCAGAGAGGGCATTCGAACGAACACATAGCTGCGAATCAGCAACGTTCGGACTAACAAGATTCGACTGTATTTATTTATTTATATCATTTTACTATTGTCTGTCTGTCTGTCTGCCTGTCTGTCTGTCTGTCTGTCTGTCCTTGTTATTGATGTTAATGTCGAAAAAAAGCACAGCTGCAGTTACAGTGTATACAATCGCTAAAGCATTAAAAGTCCTACGTGTAAATGCATGGTACTGATGTAACTCATTACCTTCGCAGACAACATTTTGTGTCTTGCAGCACACTACTTTTGCAAACATGGCAACCAATGAAATGATGGCTGAAACAAGTAATTTCTCATTTCGTCACAGTATTTTAATGTGTTTTCTTGTATGAAACCTTAATCTCATTCCAAAGGAAAAAACAGACAAACAAACAACAAATGAAGTATCTAAAAGTTTGACGTATGTCTCTATTTTTCAGATGTTTTTACTCTCTGGCCGATTGGCAGAAGACTTTTTAGATATGAAAAAAAAAAAACCTTTTGCATATGGCGTAAACTCATTTTGAAGAAACAAATAACCAAACAGCAAATGAAATACATAATAGTTTGATTTATGCCTTTTTTTCATTTGTATTTTCTCTCTCGCCGATTGGCAGACGACTTTGCCACTGTTGGCGCTATAGAAAACCATTGTTCAGCGAAATAAACCGCTGTTTTTCCCCTCTGTAAATATTTTATACATATTCCCTTACCCTACAACAATTTTGAGCACGCTACTTACGTAAACAGACCGTAAAACAACATGAAAACTTTTTACGACATTTAAACTTAATTTCTACTTTCTAAAAACAGAAACACATTTGCACTTGAGATGAGTTAAAATTTCATATAGATTACGTAAATAATTTTATTTGTATGTTATGTATTTCTTGGCGATAAAGAATTTATTTTATTTTAAATATAACTATAGCACAGAGGGAAATATTGGAATGGATCGTGGCTTGTATGCAGGATCGATAGTCCGTATTATTGGCAGTCTCCACCAAAGCAAAAACTTCTCGCGTTATTCCACAAGACTTGGGTCCCAAGGCACGGCTATCTGTATGTACAGCGCTAATTGGAACCGACAAACAGTGGAGCTTTCTTCATCTTAGTCTGTCTGAAATCTTTAACTCTGAACCTCGTGTAGACATCTTTAACCATCAATTACAAATGGCTTATGGGGGGGGGGGGGGGGGGGATTGCATACATCGGCCGATTTCTTTGGGTACCTTAATATTTTCTCCATGCAAGCTCTAAATCAGTTGTCCCGGAGAGATGTTTGGGTTTGGTATCAAGAGTTTACAACCAGCCTTGATGAAGAGGTAGGATTGCCAGCGATGCTTTTTGATGCTTTGATCCCCCACAAGAATAAGCAGCATGCTATATGCTGCATTCGCTGATAAGTACGCTCGTACCTCAAAGCTGTTGTTCATTACACTTACTAGTACATTTGGTGACAACGGTAAGATGGGGACAACAGCTAAACTGGAATTGTATTTAACTTTGTTTTTCCCCCCAAATTTCGTTGAATGAAGTTATGGGACTACTTGAGATGGAACATCAGACTTTTAATATAAAGTACTGAAAGCCAACCTTGCTGAAGAGCTGGCTTTTACAGCAATGGGTTGGTTGGTTGGTTGTATGGCGGTAAGCAACGCGTTGTCTGTTTTGTGCTAAGATTAGTATTCCAAGTTGATCTAGACCGTAAACAATCAATATCGATTGCTATTTTCTTCAAATGTTATTAAAATAATAAGTTATTGAAGTAAAATAGTTTAATAGCAACAACTGACTATCTATATCCATTGATAATACTAGACTTTTTGTGCTCGTATATGATGAATATGCCTTGTCAGTTACACACGCTTAACATTCTGGGAGCAGTGTTTATGATAGATCAAACGTCAATCAATAACCCTTAGGCTGCTAAACGCGACTAACGGACTTTTTGCGGATAGTGTAGACAGAACTTGCAGTCTGATCTTTGATCTGTCCGATAAGGAGATATTTTCCTTAAAAAAAAAAATACCGTGGGTTTTTACTATCGGCTTGAAAGTTTCATGTTACGTATTTAGCAGGTAAAGGGTTAAATGGTATAATGCGAAAATAAGAGGGGTGAACAAACAAACAATCATCATAGCGGATTCTTTCGCTTTTTTCAGATAGTTTTATGGCGTTTTTTTTTTTTCACATTGAAACATGGGGTTTAAACAAAGAATAAATTATGGAATTGCTTGAAACATTAAGCCTAAGTTTCTGTGGCAAAACCTCGCATGGTTAACCCTTTACAACACAACCCCGTATTTTAACGACCCATAGGATCACGACTTTTGAAAACATCGAGGGAAAAGGAGAAAATTGCTGGTTACCAGCATTTTCTCCTTTTCCCACAATGTTTTCAACCCTTTCGAAGGCATAAATCGTGATTTACGACACATTTAAATGTCGTCTGCAAATGCTTTCAATTTAGGAGTAAATTTGTCGGCTGATATTTGAAATGTTAATACGGATTTCAAAATTACCTCGAACGGACGACTCTTTCGGCGTAGCTGTATGCGCTGGCTTTTGACCTACTTTTTTGGTATTGTTGTGTTCGAACGAATAAATAGAAATTTGCGATCGGTCAAAAATGTAAACATGTCTACTCTGCGGGCCCCTGCAGGCCTATTTGTGGGAAGGCTTACGCCGTTTATCCTTTTTAAAAGATATTTCTAGTTACGTTTTGCAGCAGATCATTTGCAAAGCACTGTAACTCGTTGCGTGCAATATTTCTTAGTCTGTCCTTGTTTTCATGTGTATTTTTGTATATTTGGCTTTTTTTTTAAACCCATTTGAGCGCCCAATCAGCCTAGCAGACATTTTTATTCTAGAAATACGGACTAAGTAATTGTAATTTTATGGTTTCTTTCATCTACAATGTTTCAGCAAAGAGCACAGTGTAGATCAAAGATCGTTTTGTGCAGCCTGATCTTGATCTACACTGGTCGCAAAGGCAACTGCAGTCGTGAAAGGCGCTTTAGTGTCACAGAATAGTAATGGCTCATTCGTACTATCGAGGGTGTATATATATTCATATTCGTCTGCTGTCATTTTGGTTTAGGAGGGAAAATGTTACGACAAAGGAAACCTGTCTAGAACGAAGATCGAAAAGAGATAAGAACGCGACAAACACCGAGGTTCTCCTAAATTTTCATTTACGATTTTCCGATCTGACAGAAAACACTGGTCTTGAGACAGTTTATTGCTGATGAACAATAAGTTTTGATAGAGAACTCTGAGTAGAAAAAATAGGGTTCGTATTCACCAACTGTTCTTAAAAAACATTCTTTGTCTTATTTTCGAGAATTTTCCAGAATTTTCTACATTTGAAAGTAACGCAACTTCTGATTGGCTAAACCATTTGATTGAGCCTATAAGAAGTTGTGTCATTTTCAGTTTTAGAAATTTCTTCTGCATGAGACTTAGAATATTCTTAAGACTGGTTGGTGAATACGGACCCAGGGTTCGTATTAAACAACCACTTTGAAAAGCATTCTTAGTGTATTGTCAAGAATAATCTAGATATGAAAGTAACACAGTAACAAATGGTTTAGCCAATCAGAAGTTGTGTTGTTTTCTAAATATAGAATAAGACCAAGAATGAAATAAAGATGCATGGTGAAGACGGGACCAGAGCATCACATCCGGGTGCTAACCTTCGGCTGCAATTACCTTATCAGTAATAATTTTAAATATAGAAAAAGAGGTATAACTGTGACTGTCTGACAAAAAAGTTGTGGGCCGTCTGCCCGTCTGGGTCCGTATTTACCAACCATTCTTAATTTCATTCTTAGTCTAATTCTAGATTTAAAAAGTAACGTAACTTCTGATTGGCTAGACCAGTTGCTTTAGACAATCGGAAGTTGTGTTACTATAAGATTCAGAAAATTCTTTAGAATTCTTCAGAATGGTTTGTAAATATGGACCCAGCTGCTATTTGTTCCTCTTTTTATAATAAACAACTAGCCCGAGATTGCGGTAAATATCTCCAGTTTTTTCAAAGAAATTGGAAATGTCAAAGTTTTCCTACAACGACACTGAGGACTGTGACTTAGACGGTGGTTGAACTTTGACAATACCTCGACGTTTCTTTCGGAAGCAGCCGAGCTGAAAATGTTGCCGCAAGTGTGTGAAAGAGCTTATTTTGAAAGCTTTTTTTCGTTGCCTTCAAAGAGTTTGTTTGATTAATATCGCGGAGACAGCTCACAAAATCCATGTGTTTCCTGAGTTTCTTCAGGAATGGGGGTCTTCGCCAATGAAAACCAGCGTTTCCGGTTAGGAACGAAGAGAGAGAGAGGGGTGAAGGTCAAGTATTAATCTCTTAGGCAGGTGTGGATATTACTGCATTATTAAGATTTACTCATTTCTCCTTCAAATATGACATGCTAAGCCACTCATTTTGAAAGCTTTATTGGGAAAAAAAGCAATTGCTAGTATGAGCCAAATTCTCCTTTTCTGACAATGTTTTCCAACCTACTGTTAACCCTTTACCACACAATCACGACTGTTAACGCCCTTGAGAAGGAAGCCTTTTAAAAACTTTGTGGGAAAAGGAGAAAATGCTCGTAACCAGCATTTTCTCATTTTCCCACAATGTTTTCCTACCTTTCCAAAAACAAATTTCAAGTTTTCAGTCACATTCATTTTGTAGTCTGCATTTGTTTTCAATTTGGACTAGTCTAAAATGTTGTCGTTTAGTAAAGAGTTAAATGATATCTGCCTATTTTTCAAATGCTTTTCAAATGCTTCTCCTTGAAGCAAAGCTTTGTCGGAACAGAAGCAATTGTCTGTCTCAAGCAATTTCTCCATTTTTCGTTTTCTCGCTATGTTTTGCAACCTCATGTTACACACCATTTCCATTTCTTTATTTTTTACAAATATTAGTCCTACATGTAACATAAAGTATTTCTTTTTTTTTTTTTTTTTTTGTCGTTCGGACCAAACTTGGTCCATACTCACTAACCATTCTAAAGAACGTTCTTGCAAGTAGTGTTATTTTCCAGAATTTTCTAAATTTGAAAGTAACACAACTTCTGATTGGCTAAACCAATTGGTTTAGCCAATCAGAAGTTGTGTTACTTTCAAATTTAGAAAATCTTATAGAGTAAGACTGTGAATAGCCTTAAGAATGGTTTGTGAATACAGACCCTGGTCTATACAATGAAATGGTTTACCAATGTCAATTGCTTGACACAGCGGTTGGGTCTACCTTATAACCGGTCTGCGGCCATTTATCAAAGTTTCCAACTGATCTGACCTATTGCATGATTTAATTTAAACTTTTACCGAACAATCCGGTGTTTTAAAGACTTTGGGAAAAAAAAAGGCTTTTGAAAACATTGTGGAAAAACGACAAAATGCTGGTAACAAGCATTTTCAACGTTTCCCACAATGTTAACAACAATTCAAAAATACAATTTCCACCATTCTAGCCACAGTTTTTTTGGGTTTTTTTTTTTCCTTCGAATGCTTTGGATTTAGGCCAGTCTAAAATTTTGTCCTTTGGTTAGGAGTCAGGCTGAACCTAATCAATTTCGTGTTTTAAGGACCCCAAAGACTGATTGATTGAGTAGCGTTTTACGCCGCTTTCAACATTTTTTCAGTCATATCACGGCGACAGCTTATATATTCATTTATGTACAAGTTTTCCCCAGTACAAGGCTAGGGCTCTGAAATGTCTTGCCTAAGGATGCTCCCACGAAAAACCCAGTGCGTCCAGTAAGGCTCAATTCCCGGGCCTCCAGGTTACGAGTCCTACAGTTTACCACTGAGCCACGCAGGACCCCGGACCCAAAGATCAGTTTGCAATTCTGTACTATTCAGGCTTTCAGCCCACGTCCAAATGTTACACGTCCAAATGTTACATGCTCTTGCTAGAGGGGGCTTAATGCATCTCCGTGATGCATTATACCAAGCAAGTAAACATATAATTATGGATCCATAAAATCTATTTTGTCTAAAAACCGGCTAAATCTCGGGATAGACTAGTCCTTTGACATGCAGAAAATTGACCAATAGCAAAAAGTATCGACCCATGTCAGCCTGCGCGGACTGCGCAGGCTGACATAGGTCGATACTTTTTTGCAGATGCATTAAAACCCCTTTTCACATAGCATGGCTATTTTTCTGGTTCTGTAGCAGGAGACGCGTAGGCGTCCTGCATGAACTGAAAACTTTCTTCCAATAGAGGGGAAACTCCCTCGAGTCAGGATATCACAAATATTGATGGATTCACACTTGTAGTAATAAAACTGAAACTCTTTACCAAAGAGTTCCGGGATTTTTTTTTACGACATTGGAGAAGAACGTTTATGAAAACTGAGTGAGAAAATGGGGGAAAAATGCTGGTCACCAGATTTTCGCTTTATCTCGTTTTCTACCCCTTGAAAGACAAATCCTATCAGTGAAACTTTATTCAATATGTTTTCTGCAGCTGCAATATTGACGACTTTCTGGCGTCCGTTAAAGAGTTAAAATAATGATATAATAATGGTGCTACCGTAATATCAGTTGTACGGAAAAATCTTAATGTATTAACCCTTCTCCTGCTGAATAAAAGAAATGAAACTTTATAGCAGATCCTAGAAGCCCAAAACTTTCTTGTTTCAAAGGTATTTTTGGAGGAAAGATATCTCCTTATCAGACAGTGTAGATCAAAGATCAGACTGCACGTTCTGTGCAGTCTGATCTTGATCTACGCTGTCCGCAAAAGGTCGGTGGGTCGCGATAAGCAGCCTAAGGGTTAAAATCGAGTTGAATGATAAAATTATTTCCATTTGTTGTATATCCTCTCCCTCTCTGTCTCTTTCTGTCTGTTTCTGTCTCTCTATGGAAACTTTTTTGCTATTTGTCAATTTTCTACATGTCCAAGGACCAATCTACCTCAGGATTCAGTCATTTGTTAAAAAAAATATATCTCACTTGTTTACAACTACACGGATTGTTTGGACAATTTAATGATTTGCTGCTGGTGACACAATTTCCGATTGCCAGTATAAGGATGCGCTTAAAGCAGAATCTCGGAGACATGTTCACAACCTTGACCAATGCTGCAGCAATTTTAGTATGTGACATAGTCTGCACTCTCTCTCTCTCTCTCTCCACCGCCCCCCCCCCCCAAAAAAAAAAAAATGTCGCAATTACAACATCTTTATTTAGAACTGTCGAATAATTGGCTGCCAGAGAAGGAATGGTTCGTGTAAGGATAAAAGAATTGTGATGACAATTTACTGATCGGCTGCTAGTTCGTAGATGTTCGAAGATAGTATAAAAATTGTGAGGACAACTGGCTGACTGGCTGCTGGTGTCAAAATTTCCGGATTACATTTTCAGAATTGTGAGGATGGCTTGCTAGTGTCAAAAATGTTCAGATTACAGTTTCAGGATTATAAAACAACTTGCTGAATGGCTGATTGTGTAAAAGTATTCGGCTCACAGTTTCAGAATTGTGAGGACAATTTGACGATTGGCTGCTGGTCTCAAATATTCGGATCGCAGTTTCAGGATTTTAAGGACAACTTACTGACCGGTGAATAGTGTCCAAATATTTGGCGGACAGTTTCAGAATTGTAAGAACAATGTGCTGATTGCCTGCTAGTGTCAAATAGTTTCAAAATTGTTAGGATAACTTACTGACTGGCTGACAGCGTCAAAATATTCAGCTGACAGTTTCAGAATTGTAAGTTCAATGTGCTGACTGGCAGCTAGTGTCAACACGTTTAACTGACAGTTTCAGAATTGTGAGGACAACTCACTAACTGGCTGCTAGTTTCCAAATATTAATCTGAAATTTCAGAATTGAAAGACAACGTTCTAACTGGTTGCAAGTGTAAAACTATTTTTCTAAAACTGCACGGATTGTTTGGACAGTTCACTGATTTGCCGCCAGTGTCACAATCTTTGATTGCTAGTATCACGATACGCCAAACGCAAAAGCAGAGACAGGTCCAAACATTGACCAAGGCGGCAGTAATTTTAGTTTGTTACATGGCCTGCATTTTCTCAAAATTGAAAACTCCTCAGATATAATTGATTTGGCAGCAACAAAGTTTTAATTCAGAACACTCAAAAACGTCGGAAAAACGTTCGGTTAAAGAACGCCACACAGGAGAAACTAATATGATTATAAGAGAGAAATTTAAACCTTTTCTAAAAGATCTCTTCTCCTTTCGACCGTAAGGAAGAAGGCCTTTGGAAACATTGTGAGAATAGGAGAAAATGCTGGTAACCAGTTTTTGTTTTTTCTTTTTTTTTTTTTTTTTTTTTCTCTCCTTTTTCCGGCAATGTTTTTTAACTTTTCGAAGAAAAGTGCAAATCATTCGAGCTCCAATTTATTTGTCGTCTAGTAACGCTTACGATATGAGAGTTTCTTGGTAAAATATAGCCTTCTGGTAAAAAAGTTTAACCCTTTCCCAAACAAGCCCTGGTTTTCACGTGTCTGCAGTACAAGTCTTTTGAAAACACTGTGGGAAAAGGAGAAATTGCTAGTAACGAGCAATTTCTCCTTTTCCCACAGTGTTTTCTACCCTGTTTGATAACTTTCTGCCATTTTCATCAAATTTAAAATTGTCGTCTGCAAACTCTTTCAATTTGGACCAGTCCAAAATTTGTCGTTTGGGAAAGGGTTAAACAAAGCTTCTGCGGCATGTGATAAATATATCGAACATCGAATTAGCGGCGGAACGACGGAAATAGAAACGTGTATGTGCAGTTATAATTAAGTTGAATCGTTTTGTTTACCCTCCTATTTTCTTTACCTCAGGGTCTCCTAAACTTCCGAAATGAAATAACCGAAACATTACTTGTAGAAATTCTAGGCGATTATATAAACCTTAAATTGAAAAACCAGTCTTTTCTTTCGTCGGTCGTACTACCTACGATTCTTGTTGTAAATTCCCATAGTATATTTTAGTGTTTAAAGGGGCCTATGTAGATTTGGATGAAACCTTTCAAGGGCCTGTTTAGACTTTTTGTTGCGAATCAAATTTCTTGTAACACAGTGGTAAAATTAATACTTCTAATGATATATCTGTCTCCAAGCGTAAATGAGCTGAATGGTTACATTCATTTAAAGATACATCTTTACAGCCAAAGAGAAAAAAATAAACTGCTAAAAGCTGATGTGTGTAGAATAGTTCAAAATTTAGTCAGCTGTGTAAACAAAGATATAATACCGATATATGTGGTGTAAGGGATAAAGAAACTCAAGGGACTTGTCTTCAATTTAAAACTGGAAACGACAACAGTGATTTTTTAATAGCCTCCAGAAAATGTAATGTATTTTCTATCATTCGTAATCTGTGCAACCTTGAAACTGTCAGGGGCAACATTTGGCATAAAGATACAAGAATGATTACAGTTTCATGAAATAAAAATGGAATGGATTAAAAACTGGCTGAAAACGATTATAGTTGTATCTTTAAAGAGGTGCAATTCCGCCGTCAAAATAACTGGATACGAGCAGTCGTTTTGCAGTCGGGAACTCCAACTATTTCTGTGAGACCAGATATGACGTCATTTTACCTATTTGAATGCGATCCAACATAAACGACATTTGCTAGTAGTCATTTGACATTCTTATAGGCCTAAGCGAAATTCGGACGAAAAACCTAAGATAAAAAACCTTATCACTATAAAGCAGTATAATTAAAATAAAAGAAAAGAAACACCACCCCTGAGGAAGAGGGCCTTTTGAAAACGTTGTGACAAAAGGACAAAATGTTGGTAACCAGCATTTTTTTCCTTTTCCTGCGATGTTTTATTCCCTACCAAAATCAAATTTCAGTCTTTAGTCTCATTAAAAATGTCGTCTGCAAATGTTTTGAATTTGGACATATCTAACATTTTGTCGTTGGATAAAGAGTTAAGCGATGAAACTTTTTTTTTTTTTAAATGCAGGGTCCGTATTCACCAATCATTCTTGAGTTTGAAAGTAACACATCTTCTGATTGGCTAAACCAAATGGTTAAGCCAATCAGAAGGTGTGTTACTTCCAAATTTGGAAAATTTTGGAGAACAAGACCAAGAATATTCTTGAGAGTGGTTGGCGAATACGGACCCAGTATGATTATGAAAATCTAAATACATGTACAAATAGTCTCCTTTAACTCCAATCAATCAGAAGTGTACAAAAAATTAACAGATCAATTCCGTTTAGTCATATGATTCTCGATGCGGTATTCAAGATCACTGTAATTCTAAATTCCGATACTAGCCATCTAATTGGCAGAAAAAGACTGCATCAGCCAATCAGAATTGAAATAATATTGATCTATGAATAAACCTGATTAACATTTTCAGTCTAGAAATAAAACCTAATTAGCGAAGTTTCAAGGCTACATTTGGTCAGGAATGTCTCAGTAAAGCGAACAGACTGCAAGTTTGTGCAGTATGATCTTGTTGTGCACTGGCCCCAAAGGCTACTGCAGTTGAGCAAGGTGTTGAAAAGGCTAAGAGAGGTTAGAGGTTACGGCCCCTTGGCTCTCCACGTTGAAAGCACTCTCAGACAAAATACTGAATGTGGTGCAGTTGTTTCTTTGAAATGGCAGGAAACTCTGATACGAGTATTTCATCCTTTCCCTACATTCTTCTTTCAAAAATGAAGCTCTCCAGGGCCGTGAAAACGCGGGATTGCTTGGTAAAGGGTTAGGATAAAACAGGGCACATGCGCAAACAGTGTATATATTTCCTGAGGACTTTACGTGAGGCGGGAAAAAGTAGTCTGCTCTTTGTCGTCTGTTGTGATGGTAACACTCGACCTTTGCGCACGAACAGTAGCTCCATGATGCATGAAAGATATACATGTTGGACTGAAAAAAAAACGTCTCATCGCAGACCAAGTACCTGATAGAAATCGTATACAGTATATATCCTAAAAGGAGCTATGTTTGTTCATTCGAAAATATTGATAATGTAAGTGAAATATTGAAAAGTCGTATGATGCAGATGGGCTAAAAATGGCAAGATAATGGCGGAAAGGGCCAATACGATAAAATGATTACAGGTTGTACAAACAATGCTCTCATTAATTATTGACGAAGTAATTTCTCTGAAAACCTATCTACAATAGATTCCCCAATGAAATCGCTGATGTAGCGAGGCATCGATTAGTGCCGCCATCTTGAACCGGATACTGGGGTGTGTCCACGTGATAGGCGAGTGCTTTCGGCCATTTTATAATTGTTGAGCGTGCACTGCATTAACACATTGCTCCCCTGCAGACGACATGCAGCAGACCAATTTAAAAAAAAAAACGTTGCAAAAGAAAAATTTGCTTGTAGTGAGCAGTTGCTCCTCTTGCCACTAGTTATAACGCGTAGTTATGCATAAAACCTAAACCCTCCACCAAACAATCCCGAGTGTTGATGACCCTGACGAAGACGCTTTGAAAAACATTCTGGCAAAAAGAGAAAATGCTTATAACCAACATTTTTTCCTTTTCCCACGATGTTTTATACCTTGTTTCAGCCACATTCAACCTGGCGCCTGCAAATGCTGCCTGTATAAGTGAGTCTAAAAATCCATATTTTGTCATCTGGTATCGAATTAAAGCATGTGGCTCAATCATATTTTGCAGGGATGATTTCGGAAGTTGTCTGCGAGTTCATCTTAGTACATGAAAAGACGATAAATTTTTTATCACAAAATCACGAATTTTAACGACTTTGCGAAAGAAAGCTTTTCACAACATCATGAGAAAAGGAATAAAATGTCGGTGACCAGCATTTTCTCCTTTTCCCACAATGTTTTCCATCCAATCTGGAACAAATTATATCAGTTATGCAACATCTAATTTGTTGTCTGTAAATGTTTTTCTATTAGGACCTGTCTAAAGTTTTGCCGCTTGGTACTAAACCAAGAAGGGATCAGTGGTAAAGGTGTTGGATTAGAAATCCAGCAGTCGTGATCTCGACCCTTATCTGCGGCGCTAGGTATTTTGTTTGAACGTCCTTGTACACAGTACCTCAGAGTCACATCTCCTGAAAGTGTGGTTCAAGATGGGACTTTAAATACATAAACTCTTTCACTACCAACTCAAGAAATTCAACATTTTTTCGAGGTCTAAAAGTCGATTTCCGCTGCCATTGAAGATGAATTGGGTTATAGTGTGGATTCAGTTAGCGGATGGTGTAGATCCAAGATCAGACTGCACGTTCTGTGCAGTCTGATCTTGATCTACGCAATCCGCAAAAGCTATTTAAGTCGTCACTGGTATTGAAAGAGTACACAGCCATAGATCTACTATGTATGGACTGTACTTGTAACTGACTGAACGATCGATTTTGAGTCATCCAAAATGTATCGCCATTCATCAGTAGCCTGTATCATTTTTACCCTTACAATTCCAAATCAGTTGAGGAAGGGAAAAAGACCAGTACATCTTTCTAGGCAGAAAGAGCGGACCGCAAAGATCAAAGATCAGACTGCACGCTCTGTGCTATCTGATCTTTATACATGCCGTCCACAAGTGACCCTGCTTTCGCTCATGGCGTTGAAAGGGCTTTTCAAAAAAGTCGTGACAAATCTGATGATCCAGATTAGCATTCAAAAAAGGCCTTTAGTTTAATCTGAGTCTGATCTTGATCTACAGTGTCCGCAAAAGCTCCTTGAGTCGCGCTTAGCAGCCTACGGATTACAGGGTCCAAGATCAGACTGTCCGTTCTGTGCTACCTGATTTTCATGTATGCCGTCCACAGAGACTTTCGCTTGTGGCGTTGAAAAGACTTTTAAGAAAACTCGTGACAAATGTGATGATCTAAATAAGCATTAAAAAATGACCCTTGATTTAACTCTTCACCCGCTAAATAAGCGAAATGAAACTTTCAAGTCGATAGTAAAAACTAAAATGTTGCTATTTCAAAGGTATTTATCGGGGAAAATATCTCCTTATCTGACAATGTAGATCCAAGATCAGGCTGCACGTTTTGTGAAGTCTGATCTTGATCTACACTGTCCGCAAAGGTCCTTGAGTCGCACTTAGCAGCATAAGGGGTATAGTAAGGGCAGAGAATACAATGTGCATGTCGAAAACTATGGAGATTTTGTTAATTTGTCTATCGTCAACACGGCCTGTAAATTTCAGCGCAACTGCATTTTTTTTTTTTTGCAATGCATTGAAAAGATATGAAATATGACTGTATAAAAATCTTCAATATGAGCCATGCTCCGGTAAAAGGAGGACTTAATGCATCTCTGCGATGCATGATACCAAGCAAGTCATCACAGTATTATACATACCTAAAATCCGTTATGTATACCAACCTACTGAATCATGACCTACCCTGGTCCTTTGACATACAGAAAATTGACTAAAAGCAAAAAGTTGCAAAAAGTTTCGGCCAAGGTGAGCCTGCGCGGACTGCGCAGGCTGACCTTGGTCGAAACTTTTTGTAAATGCATTAAGCCCCCTTTTCACAAAGCATGGTTCATATATCTTGAATTATAGCATGATTGAAAAACTGAGATATCATTCTATATTAAATCTGTCCCATTGCAAAGACAACATACTAAGTTTAGACATGTTGGTGTTCAAAGTCTTATCCGTTTCTGCTCTCTCTGATACTCAGTTATAATGTTTAACTCTTTTACTGCCAATGAAGACTTGGAAAATTTTTCAGACGGCCTAGATCAAGAGCAGACTGCACAGAACGTGTAATCTGAACTTGGATCTACACCAACCGCTACCCAATGTTAGACCATGACAAAAATCATCTTCAACTGCAGTGGAAGTCATCTGTAAGACCTCGAAAAAAAGTCGGGCTCATTTTGTTGGTAGCGAAAAGTTAAGCTTCACGGGGCTCATCCAGGACTGGATCCAACACATTGTCTTTTTTCCCCCGAATTCATAGTTACCAAGGTTTGCTGTTTTACCGTCATTCTGGGTGAATTTTCCGAACAGTAGCGGGAAACAAGGGAGAAATAGCGAGGGGAGACGGGAGTTAATTCATTCGTAAATGACCTATAATAAAATGATCAGGGTTCATGAATATATAATACAGAAATAATTCTGCGAGTGATCCTGACCCGCCCCGTTAGTTCATAGATGCCTGTCATACAGCGATCAATATGAAAGAGCTCTATGATTGATAGATTAATAGGGTGATTTACTGATTGATCCACAGATTGATTTATGGGCTAGTTGACTCTCAACTGTCCGACCTCCCGCCCGACATATCCGATCGTTTGTTGTATCATACTTGTAAGGAAATTTTAACCTAAATTTAAAGGGTTTGTTTAAGGTTTTCCGAGGGAAATGCCATCTCCCAATTTAAAAAGAATATTGTGTATGCTCAAGTTAAGAATAATTGGAATGCGCCGTGACATAAAACCAGCGCAAAACTTTTTGTTTATAGATTTTGTTCAACCTGAAGACCTGTGCTAACCTTTTTGTATCTCCAACGGCCATAACAACTAAATGAGCGGCGCTCTGCCAAAAGGCAGTTTAACTCTTTACCACACAATCAGACCAAGAGCCTTCTGGTCCAATATGACGCCTACTAGTCATGGTTATGAATAGAGACAAATAGCCAGAGGTATCCAATATTTTAATGAAATGCTTCGACCTCAGCGGCCTTTATCTGTATCAAAATACTGAAACACTCTGCGCCGGTTGAACGTTTTTGTATATTACATAAATGCAAAAAGGGAGGTAAGTACGTAGATTTTCATACCTCAGAGTGCCAAAATGTCTCGCACATAATCAATAAAAGCACAATCGGTACATTTAAGAAGTTAAGTACTGCTAATGATATTCATGAACGTCATTTATATGGAGCCGTGCTCCGTGAAAAGGAGGCTTAATTCATCTGCAAAAAGTATCGGCCCATATCAGCCTGGGCAGTCCGCGCAGGCTGACCTGAATCAAAAGTTTTTGCTATTGGTCAATTTTCTGCATGTCAAAGGACCATTCTACCGCCAGATCCAGTTGAGTGTTAGACAAAATGGATTTTATTGATCCATAATTGTGATGACTTGCTCGGAATGATGCATCACGGAGGTGCATTAAGCCCTCTTTTGCCACAGCATGGCTCATATAATTAGGTATATTTTGGTGAATTTAATAAAACCTTTGTGTGTG
This sequence comes from Tridacna gigas, assembly GCA_945859785.2. Taxonomy (NCBI): domain Eukaryota; kingdom Metazoa; phylum Mollusca; class Bivalvia; order Cardiida; family Cardiidae; genus Tridacna; species Tridacna gigas. Next base: position 40,602,002 of record OX244029.2, read on the forward strand.
TGTGTGTGTGTGTGTGTGTGTGTGTGTGTGTGTGTGTGTGTGTGTGTGTGTGTGTGTGTGTGTGTGTGTGTGTGTTTCCAAATCAATACCATAATGCAAATTTTCAAAACATTATTTGGGTCTCGAGTGCACGGGACCCTGTAATTTTATCCCCGAGTAGAAGTGAAATAAAAGTGTGCCTATCCATGTTCAAGTGAGTTTTAGACTGGCTAATCGTTCCCGAACAAAGCTAGCTCATTGCTGTTTGTTTTTATAGAATTTCCACAAAGGCAGCCACATAAAGCTAGAACAGAAAACAAATCTTGCAATAAATTTTTCACGTAGGACCTATTTTCGCCACTGTTAACCGGAAGTAGTCCGTTATGGTTTGACAACATCTTCTCTAATTTCATAGAGTAAATATATCCTCCGTTGTGACCTAGTTGTTCATGTATAAAATATATCCATTAACCATATTACTTCATGAAACAAGTTTGTGGGCGACCACTTTGAAAACATCCATGTTAAAATTCGCTCAACATGGATTGAGATTCAATACATAAATACAAGTGAAAACATTGTGGCAAAAGGAGAAATTGCTCGGTACGAGCAATTTTTCCCTTTGCAACGATGTTTTCAAAACTGGTATGCAGCAAAGAGAAAAAAGCATCGGTCGCTGGTGGTCATTTGTCATGTGTGAAGAGGGACGCGTTAATCTCATCATATATTTTCCGTTACTTAATAAATCAATGTAATTTACACTGTTACACTAGGCCTTCCCGACCTCCGCGTAAACACATGTTCGCTTCCAGCCATTTTGACACGGAAAAAACTCATGTATCATTCTGGACATGAAGTAAGATTTCGTAAGGGACTTTATTGGTGAAGATACATACAAATGATACATGCTCTCTGAAAGTGGGCTTAATACAATAGCAAAAAGTTTCGACCCATGTCAGCCTGCGCGGACTGCGCAGGCTGACATGGGTCGATACTATTTGCTATTGGTCAATTTTCAGCATGTCCCAGGACCATTCTATTTCATGATTCAATAGGTTATTAGACGAGATAATCTTGAGATGAACTGGTTAGTATAACGTATTACGGAGATGCGTTAAATCCCGTCTCCCCTTTTGCCAGAGGATGGCTCAAATATAATACATTTTTCAGAGGTAGAGTGGAGAATTTAACGCGAAAAAGAAGACACTGGGGCAGAAGCGGGTTTGCAGCGGCTGATAGGAGAAATAAAACGCATGGAAGGACGTGCAGCGACTGATAGAAAAGCAGACTCCGTCAGGGACTTGTAGTCACTGACAGCATTATTAGTTCCCAACAAAACTTCTATCAGCTCATAGTCGAAAGAAATCTCGTTCCAGGACGTGGATCAGCTGATAGGAGAAGTAAATCACATAGGCGGATATTCAGCAGCTGATACAGAAAAGGACCTCTTAGGCGAACATGAAGCGGCTGATAGGTTGAAAAAAAAAACGTAGGAGAACTTGTAGCGGCTAATAGGAAAAGTAGATCCAGTTGGGATGCTAATTAAGATACTGACACCAGTGGAGTACTAGCAGCGGCAAGACATACAGGGAGAAATAGACCCCGCTGGAGGATGGGCAGTGGCTGATAGGTAAAATTGACCCGTAGCAGGACATGTTGCGGCTGATAGAGTGGTAGAAGAAAAAATGGTACATAGGAGGAATTGCAGCGGCTGGTAGGAGAAAATGATCTCATAGGAGGAAGAGCGGCGTTTGATTGGAGAAATAAACTCTACAGGATAACATGTATAGCTGAAAGAAGATTTATTAATTGATTATATTGTGTTTAACGCCGTTTTCAACATTATTTCAATTATATCGCGGCGGCCATGCTTTCCTAGAGGTTCTTTTACCAATACTACGCACAATACTCTTTCCAAGCCACCGGCTGCTTTCCCACATAGCCATCGTCGAAACAATGGTCAGCGGTGGGAGAGGAATAAATCCTGTCGCAACGACTATCATCAATCCTCGAAAAGAAATTAGCCGATCCAGGGATCGAACCAGCGACCTCCTTATCTCAGGTCCTATATTCTACCGAGGCCAGGCTGAAAGAAGATATAGATCCAGAAAGAGATCTAGTAGCGGAATATAGGAGAAATGGACCCGAAGGATGACTTGCTGCAGCTGGCAGACAAAATTGACCCCGCTTGTAAGAGAACCTACAGTGGCTGACAGAAAGAAGAAACCCCGTGAGAGGATGTGCAGAGCTTATATGAGAAATAGACGCAAAAGGAGGACGTACAGAGGCTTGTAGGAGAAATAGACCCCAATTTAGGGCGTGCAAAAGCTGCTAGGAAAAGGACAGGAGGACGTGCAGCGGCTGATGAGCATAAGTACTGACAGTGTTCGCACAGGACAAGTTAGATATGGTCCAAACAGATTTATCTTTTAAATGGTAGAAAGCATTGTTGGAAAAGGAGAAAATACTGGTTAGCAGCATTTTCTTGTTATTCCCAGAATTGTTTCAAAAGCCTTCATTCTCAATGAAGGACCCTCCAGGGCTTGATGGTTAAAGAATATTAATTGCAACACAAAGTCCTGGTTCGAAACCCGCTGGTGACGTTGGTCACGTGGGGGAGGCCTGCGGGTTTAGGTATTGCAGACTCTTGGCCTTGTATAAATGTTACCAAGGACAGACGCGAATAAAGGAGCTGACAGCAGAAATACTGTTAAAATCGGCTTTCAAAGGATGGTTAGGTAAACGGTTAATTCGCCACATAGACTATAGAACTGGTCATGATCTTGTTGACCATGGCATGAGAGATTAATAAGTCTGGACAAACAGACACTTGAGGTTAGAATAACATTCCAGGTAAATGCAGGGGTACACATGAGGGGGGCTATCTTGGGATTCACGGTACTATCGCCGTAATTCTTCACTATAACCTACGTTGTAGGAACTCGTCCTAAACAAATTTTTATGCGTATCAACAGTCTGGGAAGGTGAAGTGTATTTCAGATGCGATTTTCCCATCTTTGCCGGACCTCTGTAACTGGATGGGAACATTTAGCCGGACCTCTGTAAATGGATGGGAACATTTAGCCGTACCTCTGTAAATGGATGGGAACATTTAGGGCTACATTCCGAGGTTAACCTCTAAGCTACAAAATAAATGAAACTCAGTTTAAGCCGATAGTAAAAACCCGATACTTCACGCTTATTTTTTGGAGAAAATTATTTCCTTATCGGACAATGTAGATTCAAGATCAGACTGCACGTTCTGTGCAGTCTGGTCTTGATCTACACTGTCCGCATAAGGTCAGTGAGTCCCGCTTAGCAGCCCAAGGGGTTGGTATAAACGCTTAAAACATAAACCGAAAATTCATAGATTATGTGTCTCATTTTGAGTCGGAGGTCTTTACGCCGAATTTATCGAAATTCTGATACGTTTCACAACTTGGCCAGTGAAAAACAAGGTCACACTAGTACTTCGTAGATCCTTACATACCGGTACATTAATAAGGAACATGGCCCCGTTTAGTTTCGATTACAGACAAAGATAAAGGAAGTATTATCAAGTCATACCGTTCCCTTTTTTCAAAAGAAATGAGCCATGCTTTGGCAACAGGGGGGAGGGGGGGGGGGGGGAATTAATGCATCTCTGTGATGCATTATACCGATCAAGTCATCATCAACATCCATTTTGTCTTACAACCGGCTGTATCCAGAGATAGAATGTCCTTTGACATGCAGAAAATTTTTGCAGATGCATTAAACCGCCTTTTCTCAGAGCATAGCCCATATAGTATGCGTCAAAAATAAGTCTATTTCGAGTAGCTGTTTTTTTTAATAGCATAATTGTTGCTTTGAAATATGAGAAACTAGATATAATGCATGAAAACCTGCCACCAATCAATCCAACATTGACATGTTTGTCTATTTCCTGGCAAATTAACCGCTAGACTATTAAGCGCTTCTCAGTTCGCTTTTGGGGACAGTGTAAATCAAGATCAGACTGCACAGAACGTGCAGTCCGATCTTGATGTACACTTTCCGGTATAGTGAGATTTTTCCTGGCGATCGGTACTTGGAAATTTCATTGTCAGCTGGATTTCATTATCTAATCTATTTTGCAGGTTACAGGTTAATTATGGCCTAGTATAGGAGAGATATTAACCCTTTAGCTGACCTTTTGCGGACAGTGTAGCTCAAGATCAGACTGCACAGAACGTGCAGTCTGATCTTGGATCTACACTTTCCGATAAGGAGATATCCTTCCTCCAAAAATACATTTCAAATGGAATTATTTCGGTTTTTACTGTCGGCTTGAAAATTTCATTTCTTTTATTCAGTAGGATAAGGGTTAAGATAGAAGAGCAAATGAGAAATGTCCTTAAATAATCATAAAGAAAACACTGTGGAAAAAAGTTGCGATTGCTTTTTACGAACATTTCTGCACTTTTTTTATCCAGAGATTTTTCAAAAGCTGTCATCTTCAGAGTGAAAGAAAAGTCATATTTGTACAGTAAATGGTTAACACGTGTTACTCTCCTCGTGATCAAACCATGTCTCAATTTTCTACTCAGTCACCCTTATCATTGTTAGGGTTAAACGAAGTGAATACATTGTTCCTCTTAAACTTTGTCAAAAGTCAGTAGACCTTGCTCAGTGCAACTCAGATGAGCAAGAATTTTTAAAGCAGTGTAAATATGAGCCTTGCCTTGTGAAAAGGAAGGTTACTACATCCGCAAGAAGTATCGAGCCACGTCAGCCTGTGCAGTCCGCGCAAGCTGACATGGATCGAAACTTTTTTGCTATTTGTAAATTATTTTCTGCATGTCAAAGGATATTTCTACCTACAGATCCAGTCGATTGTTACACTAAATAGAGGATCTTACATAAGTGTTTATGTATTATCATTTTTATCAAACGAGTTGACTAAAAATGTATGACGTGAGCCTTGGCGAGCGTCAAATACATTTTAGTCAACGAGTTTGATAAAAATGATGATACATAAACACGAATGTGAGATTCTCTTTATCACATAAAACAAATGACAGGCAAAAAATATCCTACATCATCACCTTTAGCGTATACAGCATTCACGGGTCCATAGTTACAGTTGTAGTTTGGTTTTAAATGTGTACATACACATGTAGACTGATAGTTCTTTGATATTTACACCGAAAGTACAACAATGAAACAGTTTCTAGAAGGGATAAGTCCGCAATTTTGTTGATTTGAAGGACTTTCGCTGCATTTCATTTTTTTTTATTAAACATGAAAATCAAAAACTTTCCGCGCGTGTACGCTTTAGCAACAATGACGTCATTTTTTCCTCGAAACGGCGTAGTCGCACAAATTCCGGCACGTGCTGTGGTTGGTTTCTCCGGCTTCACGCGCTCACGACTAAAAACTGATCAGAATCGGGACCCAAAAAACGATAATACACTAGTGTATTATCAAAAAAAAAGTCATAGGTTTAATACACTGCTGGAGGTGGTTTTATATGATAACTGATTTTTATGAATCCATAATTATGTGATGACTTGCTTTGTATAATGCATCATGGAGATATATTAATCCCCATTTGCCATAGCATGGCTCATATAATTTGACCAAACTAAAGGAGTAAATGCTTCACTTTAAGAGAAATTTCTTCCTTTCTCTCCTAAAGTATTTACTTTCAAATTTTCTCACTGAATGGAGCATTGATGAAGTTTAGACTTGAGAACAAACTCAGCTGAGTGTGAACTCAAGTTATATAAGCATAGTGCCTTATTTCGACTCCAAGTTAACGTAATAATTATGGCGTCAAAAAGATTTGTACAACAGCAAATTAACGTTTATCCTGCTAAGTAAGTGAAATAAAATTTTCAAACCGAAATAGTAAAAACCCGAATAATGCTATTTCAAACTTTTTTTTTTTTTGGAAAAAAAAAATCATCTTATCGGACAGTGTAGATTCAATATCAGACTGCACGTTCTGTGCAGTCTGATCGTGATCTACACTGTCCGCAGAAGGTCAGTAAATCGCGCTTTGCAGCGTTAGGGTTAAGAAATGCCTTATAAAGATCAGAATAAGTAGATCTACCGCACGAAAGCGCATTTCCCTACTACAGTTACCTTAGCGGTCAGTGTAGATCGAGATCAGACTGTACAAAACGTGCAGTCTGATCTCTGATCTACACTGTCCGCTTTGCTGAGACATACTGGGACAAAAGCAACATTGACAGTGCTTTTATTAGGCTCTTTTTTCCTGTGAAGGAAATATCGTTTTGGTTTACTCGGCGCTCTAAGTGTTAAAATCTTATGTAAGCTAGTCCAACCAAGATATGATCGAAGAAGTGGCATTCTACTGGCTGTTACTTCAGATGAGCCATGCTCTGGCGAAAGGGGGCTTAATGCTTCTCCGTGATCAATGATACCAACCGAGTCATAAAATAATTATCTATCCGTAACATACATTTTGACTAACAACCGACTGAATCGTGAGGTACACTGATGTTTTGACATGCAGAAAATTGACTGATATAAAAAAAAAACGGTTTCGGCCTAGGTAGTCCGCGCAGGCTGACCCGAGTCGATACTGTTTGTAGATGCATTAAGCCCCCTTTTCACAGAGCATGGCTAATGTACATATCCTAATATCTATCCGTCTATTCTTTACCGAACAAAAAAAAAAATAGGCTTGTCAGTCTTGAGAGAAATTGCAGAATACAAACTCAGTGCGGCTCAAATGATGGTGCTAGTTCTTGAAAGATGGTAGAAAACATTGTGGAACAAGGAGAAAATGCTGGTGACCAGCATTTTCTCCCTGTTCCACAATGTTTTCAGATGACTTCTGATTTGGGATCGTTTAAACGCAGAATTGATAAGTAAAGAGTTAATTTAGAAAAAAGGTATAGTCTAGATCTATTTTCATGACAGCTGTTTGTTCACCTGTACTGTACAGATGTTCCTTTATCTTAATTAGTTGACATGGAAGAATTAAGACACTGTTTGTCAAGTTCTACTGCTATTGCAAATTTTAAAGACGTATGTATTATTCAATTCAATTCAGCTTAATTCCTTATTTACGTACACAGACCACTGACCCCAACATACAAACATATACAACATATACAAATACAAAGCTTTCACAAGTGGCAATACGCTTATTCCAACATTTAAGATGATTAAAGAACAGTAATTATTTCATATACATGTATATTAATTTACATCAACCACAGTAAAAACGAGGCCCGCCCCGTTAACTCAGTGGTTAGCGTGTCTGACTTGTAACCTGGTGGTTGCGAGTTCGATACCCAGCTGAGGCAAACTTTCTTTCCGGCGATTTTTCGTCTTTTCACCTCTAATGCATATGAGAAAAGTAGTCAGTGGCTTTGGAAAGAAGGTTGTGTCAGTACTGGTGTGAGAAAGCCAGGGAACACATGGGTGCGTCACTGACCGCCATGATATGACCTGAGCTGTAAAAATGGCGTTAAACTCCAATAAAAGAGAGAAAACGAAACCTTTCGGACCGAATCCTTATTGGATATACGAGTTAAATACGATACATACTAATCTACAAAATCTCGATGGATTGAATGATTGATTGATTTGCTGATTTGACTGATTGATTGCCCGATGGAACGATGGATGGATGGATCATTGGACGGATCGATTGATCGATCGATCGATTGATGTTTACGCTGCTTACAACATTATTACAGTCAGTGTAGACGGCAAGCTACTTATTGGTGTATAATCTAGGCTTCACCAGAACTAGGTATGGTGTGCCTTGCCCATGGACACTCCGACGAAAAACACAGATCCCAGTTGGCTCAGTATAGCATAAGCTGGCCGTGCCTTATGAGTTCAAACCCAAGCTTGGACACAGTTCTCTCCGAGAGTCCATGAAAATCGAAGCGACAGAAAATTTTCCCCGTCACTGATGAACTTTTTACTTTACTTTTTCATAATATTTTACCAATAAAAAAGCTTAAGGGGCCGGTAGGTGCACTGACCGTCGAGATAAATAAAATAATTTACAACATGTAAATTTCTACCTACAAAAGCACGTTTAAAAAAAAAAACGCCCTCAAAATTGATCTGGGTTTTTTTTGTTTTGTTTTATTTTATTGTGTTTTGTAGAACACATTATCTATCCAAAAGTGATCTACAATTGACAACCAGCATAAAACAGGGTTTAAACTCTTTCGTTGCAAGCTATACAATTTCGACATTTTTTTCTGGAACGTAAAATAAATTTCCACTGTAAATAAATATTATTTCTCGTCAAAGGACATCATCAGGCAGAAGACGGTGTAGATACAAAATCGGATTGCACGTTCAGTGTCGTCTGATCTTGATACATGCCTTCCGCAAATAGCCAATGAAATCACCGGAGGCAAAAACATGGGCTTCTGCAGACGGCATGGATCAAGATCAGACTGCACGGAACGTGCAGTCTGATCTTGGATCTATACCGTCCGCTTGTTTAGTCAGGCCTATAAGATGAAAATCTATCTAGGTTTCGATGAGTTGTATTTTCAGCTGCCGAAAGGAGTCGAGTTTGCAGTTTTGGCGCTGAAAGAAGCGAACAATCATAAAGATTTCTTAGTCGAGTGATTAACCCTTAGGCTGCTAAGTGCGACTCGAAAACCTTTTGCGGACAGTGTAGATCAATTATCAGACTGCACAAAACGTGCAGTCTGATCTTGGATCTACACTGTCCGATAAGAAAATATTTTTGCCCCAAAAAATGACTGAAAATAGCATTGGGTTTGTACGCTAGGTTTGAAAAGTTTCATCTAATTTAGCAGGTTAAGGGTGAAGCCATCTGTCTAATGAACTCTTGTACGGTATTAGTTAATTAGAGGTGGTTTTTTTTTTTTAAGAATGGGTAGGAAAAAAAATATACGCACCTTTAACGGAGTCTTCTAAATTTGTCGTTTTATTTTATAATCACATGCACAGTTTGTCACACGCTTTATGGGAAAATTTCCTTTTTCTGACAACCATTACAAAACCATATCTGCCAACTTGTAAATTTCCAGTTCAAGTTATTTAAAAAAAAGTAATCCAATGATAATATCTTTTTGTGTTAAATTCCACAACTAGCTCTTTTATATTATAAAGCGTTGTAACATAGATAAGCTCGAACTTGTGACCACCTTCATGTCGTTAATTCCGAGTGACAAATACCACGACACGGAGTAGCTGAGAGCTGTGTTCTGTCTGTAAGACACATTAACGACGATTCTCTCTCCTCTAACTGTGTGTGTTCCAATATAAACTGTAGAATGGCATCGTGTTGTCATGTACCTACTATTGATTATTGTACCTTCTATAGTTCTATAGTGCTATCTCAGGGTCTCCTGATAGATTATGGAATCTCTCTCTCTCTCTCTCTCTCTCTCTCTCTCTCTGTGGCACATTCATTCATTCATTCATTCATTCATTCATTTTCTCATTCTTTCATTCATTCATTCATTCATTCAATCATTCTCATTCTTTCATTCATTCATTCATTCATTCATTCATTCAACGTGTCTTGAAATCGACCAGTACTTCCCCCGTTTCCTCTTCTCACTGGTCGATAATGTCCTCATATCCGACCGTCTTTCTCTCTTTGACTCGAACTGTCAATATATCTGCGTCATTCACACCTTCACATCTTCCTTCCAAAAGTCGTCTAGATTTTCCTGCCATTGACCTATCACTTTAAGATACATGCTATATTTGTACATAACAGCGGTGCAAGTAATACATTAGCGAAACATATCAAGGAACGTAAAAAGCTTTTTTCTACATGTAACTGGAACTGTTGGAAACGATGAAATTGCTTGTCACAAGCTCATTGCTCAATTGCTCACCATCCTTTTTTTTTTTTTTAGAAAACTGTCAGCCACATTAGAATTATCAATTAAGAATGGTATTTCGGCAGGTCCGTATAGCGCTGCTTCGCTAGCCAAGGGTGACGATCACTTCCACGAAGTGATCGTCACCCTTGGTTTGCGAAGATCTACGGTACAGCAAGCTATATTCTAGACCATGGTGCTACATGGCTTTACCATTGATCTTTCAACTATCTCTCCACTTATTATTTAGAAAACTTCTTCCGTACCCCTTTTCCCGCATTTTTTCACAGTCAATTTAAAACGATCTACCATATGGTATTATGTGCGGTTACGGATTTAGAACGATATTTGAAAGGCCAGCATACAGCAGCAATATCGACCTCAGTGCTATGATATCGCCATTGATTGCTAGGCTATCACACCGCCTTGCATATACTTCTTGTATGACCATTTTCCAGTACTTAAACTTTTTGTTGTCTTTCGGGGTTTTTTTTTTATTAAGTTGGCCACCGCAATGGCGCCAAAGATAGAATTTATCCGGTTGTATTTTTTAACAGAATTTGGACGGCCAGTAGCTTACACCGGTAATATCGATCTCAGTGTTAGTGATACGTAATATCGCCAATGACCTTTCCATCACCGTAATGCTTTGCATTTTTCGTCCATGCTTTCCTTTTCCCACCAATGTTTTCAAAAGCTGTCTACAGAAGTGTAACGAAAAGTAACATTTGAGCAATGCTCTGGCAAAAGGGGGCTTAATTTGTCTCCGTATGAATTGTACCAAGCAAGACATCACATAATTAGGGATCCACTAAATACACTTTGTCTAACAAGCGACTGAATATTGAGGTAGATTGGTCCTTTGACATGTAGAGGTTTGACTGATAACAAAAAGTTTCGGCCCACGTCAGCCTGCGCGGACTGCATATGCTGACCTGGGTCGATACTTTTTGCAGATGGATTAAGCCCCCTTTTTACAGAACATGGCTCATTTCTTTGAACGTTTCTTATGGTTAAGAGTAAATTTTGAAGGGCCAGTATGGCAGTAATACCGACCTTAGTGCTACATGACATCCCGATTAATTTCTCAAATATCACACCGCTTTGCAAATACTTCTTTTATATTCCTTTTTTTTTTTTAAGTTTTCCATCGTAACGGCGTGAACCATGGGATTTTAGAATAGTATTTCGAAGGCCAGTATAGCTGTAATATCGACCTAGGTACAACATGATATCGCCATGAATTTCTCGGCTGTCAAACCGCTTGGCAATGCTTCCTCAATGCACCCTTTTCCCACGCTTTGTTTTAAGTTGTCCTCTGCAATGGCCTAAAAAGTTGCATTTGTACAGAGCTTGGCTTAGAAAAATATTCGGAAGGCTAGTACAGCAGTAATATCGACCTCAGACCTACATCATATCGCCATTGATTTTCCACTACCACACCGCTTCTTATATAAGATTCATGCTATGTGAAAGGGGGGTTTAACACATCTGCAAAATGAATCGACACATGTCGGTCCGCACAGTCCGCGCAGGCTGACACAGGTCGAAACTTTTCACTATTTGTAAATTTTCTGCATGCGCAAAGATCATTCTACCTCTTGATGCAGTCAGTTGGAAGTTGCATAAGGGTTTGATTGAGCGGAGAGTTAAAGACTGAGTGAGTGGCATGAACAAAGTATAAATGAGCGGTGCTCTGGAAAAAGGGGATTCAATGCATCTTTAGTGATGCATTGCACCAAGCATCACATAATTACATCACGTAAATATACGTCTTTAACTCTCCGCTCAATCAAACCCTTACGCAACTTCCATGCTGCTTTCTCTCTAAATATTGGCATCCACACGTCTGTAATGGTAAAAGGGTAGAGTCCATAGACCGTACCTTTCTAAAGAAAAAATCTATGTTTTTTTTTTTCAAATTTCAAAGTAATGTGACTTTTGATAGGCTAAACCATTCGGTTTAGTCAATCAGAAATTGTGTTACTTTTTTTAAAGGATAGACTTAGAAAGCGAATGCAAGTAATAATGGTTGATGACGACGGACCCTAGTATCCCAATCGTAACGCGGAAGGCTTATGATCCGGAGGTTTTGAGATTTAACCCAAGCTCGGCAAAGTCTGTGTGAGGATCAATAATAGTCATTGCGGCCGATTTCAGTCCTCTTTCACACATGGTTTATGTGATTAAGCAGCCAGAGAGTTGAAGAGAGTCTTTTCCGTAATCCCTTAACGAAATCCCAGGAATGCATGGAGAGGTGCAATGGCAGCCAGCAATAAATTAAAATATCGTTAAAACGGCCTTAAAATACCAAAGCGACATAGAAGTTTGATAATTCGTTCAAGCAGGAACAGTTACAGAATCGTTAGACCAATACGACTATTTCGCCAATACAGAAATTCCCAATAGAACAGAACCCAACTACATTATGCATGTACATTCCTTTACAGCAATAGCAAACAGTTACACTCCTACAATGCATATCACAGCTTTAACTGATTATGAGGACAGTGTAGATTGAGATTGGACCACACAGACCGGCGACAGAATCTTTAGAATAGAACCACCATATAACCCATACAGAAATTCTAGATAGGATGTAGAATCCAACAAGGTTATGTAGGTGCATTCTGTTACAGACAATGGAAAAAGTTACAACCTTAGAGTAGAAACTGCAGCTGCATTTGCAGACAGTGTAGATCAAGATCAGACTGCACTAAACGTGCAGTCTGATCTTGAATCTACACTGTCTGCAATTTTGTGATGTTCTTTTTTTTTTCTGTTCCCATATCATAATTTTTTTTTTTCTTTCTGAAAAGCGACTGCCATTTATCTTGCGAACAAAGGGAGTTGACCTTTATCCCTTTGCATTCAAACAAACAACTCAACCAACCGTTGTTTAGCATTCACTTACTGGCTCATTACCTCCTCAGCCGCAGACGATTTCAGTTTCGTCTGGTAGCAGACTTCTTTTGAAAACATTGTGGAAAAGGGAGAAAACGAGCAATTTATCCCCTTGCCAAATTTCTTTCATACATTGTATTTAGTTTACTTGGTAATGCTTTGACCATTTATTTTTTACCAGACGACAAAATTCGAGACTCTTCCATATTGAAACATTCGCAGTCAAAAAATTAAACGCTATCTTTCAAAAATTAGAAAATCCTGGTTACAAGCATTTCTTTCCCTTTCACACAATGCTGTCAAAGGCCATGCTTCTTCAGAGCCGTTTGGTCACGGGTTAATTAGACATCGAAGCGACGTCTGAGATGTATATGCAGTTTGATCTGGGTCTACACTCCTTGCAAAGAACACCAGAGGTCGCCTTACGAAGGCAATGGGTTTAAAGCCGTTTCACTGGAATTCAGCGCTAGAAGTTAAAGAATAGTCGAGTAACTTCAGGTAACTGTGACTTGAAAATGAATCAAAAAACTAGGTTATTTCTTTGTATTCTAGTGATACAGTATATACCGTAATATTATTCGCCAAGCCATATTTTTGTGCACACCATTTTTAACAAACAGTTGGGGGGGGGGGGGAAAGACCAAAGATAGTACAAATTCTTGACTGGTTAACGGCCAGAATATTTCAATAAAGAAAAACAGTGCAGTCTGGTCTTGGTCTAAACTGATGGCAAATGCAATTAATACTGTGCAAGCAGCTTAAAGCGTAAAGCTTGAATAAAAGAGAGATATGAGTAGGAATATTATAGGGAAACAAAAATGGCTTTCGAGATCTAGTTCTCCTCGCAGAAGTACAACTTGTTAATAGTAATACGGCTTGCACCTCCTGTAGAAGGCAGTGACAATTGCAAACTAAACTAAAGCCTGGTTAAAAATAGAGATTATGCAGAGTTCTGAAACCATATTTACCGACCATCCAGAATATTGTTCTAATTCTAAATTTCAAGACTAGCCGTGTGATAATCTGAGACTGAACGTCTAAGCCAATCGCGCGGCTAGTCTAGTAATTATGAATCCAAACAAAATTAGAAATGGTTTATGAATACGGACGCAATTTGAAAGCATCAAATGTTGCAAGTCGTTGAACTTCAGCTGAGGTAATTGTTATTGTTTTTGTTCTAAATTCAAAGACTATTTATCTGATTGGCTGAGACGTTCTGTCTCAGCCAATCAGATCGCTAGTCTTGTAATTTAGAATTAAAATGGTTTATAGTGCGGTGGGTGAATATGCCTGCAGTTTAAAGCAACAGTGTAAGTCATGAAACCTCAGCGGAGGTGACTAATCATCGTTGAATCAATTCCGAATACTGGGCTTGTCTATGACTGGGTCCATTAAATATGTAGGAAGAAAAAACAATATACAGGAAACTTGGCACTGTAGTAAAATACCTTATATAATTGTAAGGGCTGATGTTGTTTTGGGTTCGAAAACCTGTTAAATATAGTTTTGACTCTTAACATTCTCTTACCCCTCCGCCCACCCCTATCACGGTTTTGACATGGCCCCAATTTCCACATATATGAGCCATGCCCTGTGAAAAGGGGGCTTAATGCATCTGCGAAAAGTTTCGACTCAGGTCAGCCTGCGCGGTCAGCGCAGGCTGACCTGGTCCGAACCTTTTCGCTATTGGTCAATTTTCTGTTTGTTTGAGGACGATTCTACCTCATGATTAAGTCGTCTATTAAAAAAAGGGGGCTATTATGGATCCATAATTATGTGATGGTTTGCTTGGTATACTGCATCACGGAGATGTATTAAGCCCCCTTTTGCTAGAGCGTGGCATTTACATCTTCTTCCTTTTCTCGCGCTTTATGAATCATGTAAGATTTTGACTAATAAGATTTCGAGCAATACTTTATTAAAAACTACTAGATCTTATTATACTTTTCTTAGCAAGCCTAAGCAAACTGGGTCGTAACATTCAGCAGAATAGTGTTATTTTGGCTTATGTCTAACAGGATAATCATTCATTTCCCAATCAAGGAACAAAATCTAAAATTACTTTAAGAGGCCACGTATTACTGGCAATACCATTGACTCTTTTTCTTTTTACACTTTTCTGTCTTATATAGATCTATTGGTGGTATTCAACCTATTCTCTTACTAGATTCTGTTACATTTTTTAGCGGATTTGTATAGCAAATCCGCTTACTGTGATCGTTCTGACCGGAACCAAATACGTCATGCGTAACAACGCATGCGTGTTCACTCTTTACTATGATACCGGTTTGACCTGAACCAAATATACTGTCATTCACGCTTGTGATCTACCCATTCTACTTTCAGTTTTAGCTAATGAATACATCTCAACCTCACTAAAATTGTCACTTCCATATATACTGTCCTGCGCGTGTATACATATTTATTCCCGCTCGGCAGAACAGTTTTGACTTTCCATGCTCTTGCTAACTCCACTTTAAAATGGTTGCACATGTGTTGCTTGTGATGTTATTTTTTTATCACAACATGTTACAGCTTTGTGCTACTCGACAAAAAAGCTTTCCAAGACTTTGAGTCCTTTGATTTAGGTTTTGTATAGTTATCAAAAATCTGAATATCCTCCTTAAACTGGAAAAATGTGAAAGGCCACTTAGTTTATGTAAGGCTGTGAGAATTAGTCCGTCCCCAAGTGTATGACCAATTACAATTGCACCTAGTATTTTTTTTTTTTCCTCGAGACAGGTGAATTCAGGTAATTTTTAGAATAAAAAGAAATACTCTAAATTTTCCTATTATTGGTTTGTATGACAATTGACATTTCTTTTTATTCCGAGAAAGAATGATATTGCCTAGTGGTTATGGGATTGCACGAGGTATAAAATGGGGTCAACCCTTTGCCAAACAATCTATAGATAAGAGGCCTTTGAAAACGTAGTGGGGAAAAAAGAGAAAATGTCGGTTACCTTCATTTTTCTCTCTATTTTTCCTAAAAATACAAAAATGGGCCTCGTTTAATTTGACGTCCATAAATGCTTTCAACGTCCATATTTACCAACCATTCTTAAGAACATTCTTTGTCTAATTCTCAAGAATTTTCTAGTTTTTAAAGGAATACAACTTCTGATTGGCTAAACCAAATCAGCAGGTGTGTTACTTTCAAATTTAGAACATTCTACAGCATAAAACTTGCAACAGTCCTAAGAATGGTTGGTGAATACGGACCCTGGGTTCGTATTCACCAATCATTCTTAAGAATGTTCGTTGTCTTATTCTCCAAGATTTTCCAAGTTTGAAAGTAACACAACTTCTGACTGGCTAAACCATTTGGTTTAGCCAATCAGAAGTTGTGTTACTTTCAAATTTAGAAAATTGTGGAGAAAAAGACTAAGAACGTTCTTAAGAATGGTTGGTGAATACGGGCCCTGATTAGACAAGCCTAAAATTGTGTTGTCTGGTAAAGAGTAAAATTGTTTATATTTAGACTGTGACAGAAGACAAAATTCAAGAGTATGCAAAACAATCCAACTCTTTTAGCGCCAAATAAACAAATTTATTTTGACCGTTGAAAATCCATCCGGTGAAACTCAGAAAGACACTTATCTAATTTTTATAATTAAATAAACGGACGGTATAGATCCAAGATCAGACTGCACAACTGTTTTCTCATTATTATGGCACTGAAAGGGTTACAGTTCGGCGTATCCGAAGGGTATTAACAAGGCTGTTATAAATCGAAATGGTGCAGACAAATAGGTACAGTCACGGTCTTTAACCGCCATTAAGGCTCGAATTGTGCAACTGTAAAGGGAATCATCCTCTTTTCATCTTGAATCTTTAACATGGCGCCATGACAATTCGGCCCTGTAGACGGCGAGAAACAACAAACTTACTGCTTTGTGATTGAGATTTATGGCGCTTCCTTTTCTTAGGATTGGTTGGTGACTCAGTATGTATGTTTGCCAGAGACAGAGAGACACAGAGAGAGAGAGACAGAGAGAGAGAGATACAGAGAGAGAGAGAAGCAGAGAGAGAGAGAGAAGCAGAGAGAGAAAGAGAGAGAGACAGAGAGAAGCAAAGACAGAGAGAGAGAAGCAGAGAGAGAGAGAAAGGGAGAGATTTAACCTTTAGCTGGTAAATGAATTGAATGAAAATTTGCAGCAAATAGCGAAAACCAAAATACAGTAAAACTTCGTTAGTTCGTAGCGCAAGCGACCAGGAATTTCTATTCGAACTAAACGTAGTACGGA
The DNA here is from genome assembly GCA_945859785.2 of Tridacna gigas. Classification (NCBI taxonomy): domain Eukaryota; kingdom Metazoa; phylum Mollusca; class Bivalvia; order Cardiida; family Cardiidae; genus Tridacna; species Tridacna gigas. The sequence continues at coordinate 40,618,959 of OX244029.2, forward strand.
CCAACAAGTGTGCTTGTGTTCGGATGTTTTCGTAGCAGTTTACGGAAATAGACAATTAGGATTTACGTAGCATGTCTTTCTCCATCCTCTATTTGGGGCTTAGTTCCGTAGATAGTGTTTAAATATTTTCGGATCCAAGTCCCAAATACAGCATAGTAGGTACATAAATGGTTTCAAGAAAGTAATAAATGGAAAAATACTTATCTTTATTGTTCATCCATCTATAAATACATGTAAAGGTATCGTAATAAACATATGGAAAAAAGTATCTGTTGTTTTTTGTTTGCTGAAGTCCGTCGGAGTGACTTCCCCTACTGGAGATCAAATCACTCAGAGGACTTCAGACCTTTATCATTTGTACACATGTCACTTTGTTTATTTAACTGTTTGTCACGTTACAAAGTTGTAGACTTGTCCAAATTGAGAGAATTTGCAGACGACAATTCAATTGTGGCTAAAGTGATAGACGTTGTCGAAGTCTTGTGTGTAGCGAAGTCATGTTGATACAAAAATAGGACGATCGAAAGTTTCGTCTGAGAATTTATAGGAGTTAGGTTGTTTTAAGAAATTTCGGAATTGTTCATTGTCACTTTGATCGATTAATTGAGTGGATTAATAAACGTTACAAACCAAACAGCGCCTTGAATTACATTACCGCTGATTAGTTGAATGGATTAATTAACGTTACAACCCAGACAACGCCTTTAATTACCTTCGCAGTTAACTACTGATTATTTGAGAGGATTGACTTCAAAAGGCAAACAATGCCTTTACTTACATTTGAAGTTTACCGTTGATTGGCCCTTATCGACATCGTCAATCAACAGGTGTGAAAATCAAGATTGGTCACACGTTTTAACACCTTTGTCATTTTGCGAGCGGATTAATTCATCGACGAATTAAAGGTATGTATTTGTGTTAAATTGATACTTTGGTGACATGAAATATGCTACGAACTACGAAGCACGGACGTTCGAAGTATTCGGAGAAATTTAACAATGATAAAGAAGGAAAAATATCGGGACCAGAGAGGGCATTCGAACGAACACATAGCTGCGAATCAGCAACGTTCGGACTAACAAGATTCGACTGTAGTGCATTTTCAAAGGTCTTAGAATTTCACCGTGGCGGTCAATATAGATCCAAGATCAAACTGTGTGTTCGGTGCAGTCTGACCTTGATATACAATTTCCGCTATCCTCATAAATCCATTGAGCCGTGCTTCGCAGCCAAAGAGTTCCGTCCTCTGGTAAAGAAATGATCAACCAATCAGAAAACATATAAATCCATTGATGTTCCCTTCTGCAAAAGATAGGCGTTGATAATGTTGTTGGAAAAGGAGTAATCACTTATATTTGTTCTTTAATATTTTTTAACATTTTACGACAGAACCCCGAGTTTTTAAAGAGAGCATTGAAAACATTGTGGGAAAAGCAGAAAATGCTGGTAACCAGCATTTCTCCTTTTCCCACAATGTTTCCTACTCAATTAAAGACAAGTTTCACCATTAAAGGCACCCTTGAGTTGTCGTCTGCATATGCTTTGAATTTCTAAAATTTTGTCTTGTGTTAAAGAGTTAAAGAAAGGCCATCAAATGTCCTTATTACTAGTATGTGTTACTTTGTCCTAGTTAAAGCCCCAATAACTGCCAAAAGTAAACAAAGCGGGGGTTAAAATGTATTCAAATTTAACTCGTACTATTTAAAAGTATGGAAATTACTATGAAGTTGATGACCTGTAATTGTACGGTCGTTCCAATGTTATTCACTGGCAGATAAATGAATTTTAAAAGTAGTTCAAAAATTGCCAGGTAGCTCTATTTTGCTGGTGACCAACATTTGGACCGACGATACATGCAGGATTGTCATCTTCAGAACAATTTCTATTCTTTTAAAAGGTATGATTCAAATTCAAATACATTTTAGCACCCGCTTTGTTTACTTTTGGCCGCTATTGGGGCTTTAAAAGTAGAACCTAAAATAAAGCCGCTACAGAAAAGAGAAGAGTTTTGTGCCTGACTCAGTTTTATACCCTGTCAAAGTGCAATTTACAAACGTGTGGTCCCACTTCACGTATATTTCACCGATACAGTTCTGATCATATCACTATTGTAAATAATGAATTTCCCGGTAATTAAATAGTCGTGAACACAAAGATCTGAGACTGTTACCCGATCAGTGCCTCTTTAACCCTTTCTGCACCAACGGTTAATTTGGTACCTCTTGTGGATAGTGTAAATATAAGATCAGACGGTATTTTCTGTGATTCTGTGAAACATCATCTTGTATATATACTTCCGATATTTTGTGATATGCTACTATTTACAAAAACATTTTTCTTTAATTATAAAAGGTCCGCAAGCTTGAATATAAAGAGCCTTTTATTGATTGACAAAAGTTGTCTATTTCGCCTTTTCTGGTGCCAGAATTCTTGAACAATTAAACTCTTGCATAGAAGATTATGCACTATCTGGTGTATCGCATTTCTGCACCTTGTAAAAGGTGGGGCTTAACAGAAGGACGTGAGAAATAAATATTTTATGAAATTCCCCTTTTGTATATTCGTCCGCCCGTTCGCTTATCTGTCCGTCTGTCGGTCTGTCTGTTTGCCTGTCTGTCTCCAATAAAAAATGGGAATTGAATGCAGTCAGGAAACGCCATTATAAACATAAAATGCTGTCAAGATGTGCCGGTAGTCTTAAGCTAATATTGTTAAAAACATAGTACGAAATTCAACAAAGAAATATTAAGCGTTCATCTTTTTTATCGAAATAGTTACCAGGTGACGAATTGGTTTTGGAACGAACAAGCAATTAAGTTTCCGTTGCTATCCCGTTGCTACGTGCGTCCTGCGGACAATGGCAACAAAATTTCGCATTAACCCTTAGGCTGCTGAGCACGACTCAATAACCTTTCGCTGACAGTGCAGTCTGATCATAGATCTACAATGTCCGTAAGAAAATATTTTTCTCCCCCAAAATGACTTTGAAATAAGCAATATCTGGCTTTTACTACCGCCTAGAAAGTTTCAATTAACTTAAGTAGCAGTTTTAGGGTTAAAAAACAATTCCTTGTTAGTAAATTCTTATTCTAACATGAAATTATTATCCAATGAACAATATTTTTTAATAATGATACCTCCTTTTTTCCATAAGGTTGTTTTACCCAATCAGGACGATGTACGAAATATTTTCATTTCGAGGCTGCACTTAAGATAGAACAGAATAGGAACAGGAAGTTATACGTACATTAATGAAGCCATCCCTGTGCAAGTCAAGAGTTAAACTAAGCAGCATTTTTCCTTTTCCCCATAACGTTTAAAAAATCGTTTTCCTAAGCGTCATGAAAACACGAGATTGTATTCTTGTAATGAGATTTAACAAAATTATACGGGGAAAAGAAGAAATTTATCAATTCGCAGCACATGGGCAGTTATATAAGCGACCTCAAAAAATATTGAAATCGTCTGCAACGAAACGAAAATGGCTCCTCAATAAACATCAAATTTTCCGATTCATACCAGAGACAAAATGCCCATTAGGATACATGGAACAAATACAGCTTCATATTTTATTAATTTACAGGCAGCTCCATCATCGGGATGGATGTTTAATCCTTACCAATATCCATATTGTTGTCGTCTTTCAATATCATATTGAAAAAAAAAAAAGTAATTTAACCCGGACCCGTACACATATCATCATCGTCTTTGAATAACAAATTGAAAAAATAAAGATAGAATAACAGTCTTAAACCACTTTGAAAAAAAAAATCGTACGAATCAAGAAGAACTAAGGGTCACTATATGAATACATGTGAAAACATTGTGTCAAAAGCAGAACATGTTCTTCATGAGCAAATTTCTCCCTTTCCAACCGTGCTTTAAAAAATAGTGTCTACTGCATGACGAAACACGTCAACTTGAGGCGTATATGCTTAAAGATAACTCCTGGAAACCAAACAATATACTATTATAGCGATGTCAATATTTTTCACCGCTTCAGAAGCAATCAGTGGCTTGAAGATGGTGTCCTAATTAATGTGCTAAGAAATCCCAGGAATGCGCGGATAGGTCCTCTGGCTGCCGTGATATAAATGAAATACCGTTAAAAACGGTGTCAAAGATTACACAAAACATGCAAACAGAACAAAGAATCCATAACCGAGTGACTAGTAGAAAAGAGTGCACATGTAAATGCCAGAATGCCTTACAATATTGAATATAGATTGATGGCCTAGGTCCCCTGACAGACCTTCAGCCCTTAACCTGCCGTGTTCAACTATGGGTTTACCATGGTCAAGATATAAAATACCCCTTAGGCTCCTAAGCGCTACTCAAGGACCATTTGCGGACAGTGTAGATCAAGATCAGACTGCACAGAACGTGCAATCTGATCTTGGATCTAGACTGTCCGATAAGGAGATAGGCCTATTTATCCTCCCAAAATACTTTCGAAATAGCAAAACTTTGGTTTTTACTACTTGCTTTACAGTTTCATTTCACTTTTTTAGCAGGTTAAGGGTTAAGATCAGCATATACATGTATTATCTTGGTTTAAACTCTCTGTTTCTCTGATAAAGTTTTCAGGTACCCGATCCCCGATCCCCATTAATTGTCTAGAAACTTAATGATACCTATGATATGATAGGCAACTGTTCTTAAGAAATTCTTCATGTTGAGGATTAAAAATTATACTGTTCGTGAAATCATTAACTCTAAGCACTCTAATGGCAGTACTATTTGCATTTGCAGATCGTGACTGTAGATCCATGACCAGACCGCACAAAAAACGTGAAGTCTGATCTTGGATCTACATTGTCAGATATTTTGCAAAAATATGAGGGCAAATACAAATTTTTTTTTTTTTAGTTTAGATCTTTCTTCAGGATTTTAATTTTAGCTCATGTTTCTAGCATCCTAAAAGCATCCTAAAGGTAAAAAGACTAGAAACTATTACAAAGTAACCTAGGAAAAACTACACTAACAGGAAAGAAAACTATCGTTTTTCAGAAGTATAGCAGACAATGTTGGAAAAGAGGCCATGACATAGAACAAGAAATCACTCCTATTCCTCCAATGTTTCCAAAAGCTACTAGTATATTTTTTTGTAGAGTAAAAGATTGCAGGGTAATGGTTTAACTCAATGAATTGGCTTGGAGTCAGCTACAATTAGTGAGGAGGGAAAAATGGATACTCTTGTTTATAGGTAACAACTATCAAAACACTGACAACACAAAACATATGTGCACTGATTGGGCCACATAACCATAGGTCAATTGATAATATCCTGTTTTCGGTAGCCTATCTTTATCTGTCTGTAGTGACACCAGGGCCCGTATTCACAAACCATTCTTAAGAACGTTCTTAGTCTTTTTCTCCACAATTTTCTAAATTTGAAAGTAACACAACTTCTGATTGGCTAAACCAAATGGTTAAGCCAGTCAGAAGTTGTGTTACTTTCAAACTTGGAAAATCTTAGAGAATAAGACAAAGAAAGTTCTTAAGAATGGCTGGTGAATACGGACCCAGGGTAAAGGTGAGAAAGCCATTGGAGGAAAAGAGTTAACTTTACCAGCCATAATTTGCATGTATTGTGTAGAAACCATTGCAAAAGAATTTTGTGTCCCGTTAAATTTCTGTGGAAATGGCTATGTAATCAAAGGTCTTCCACAGCTAAGCAAATATAATGACTTTGGGGGAAAACTTGAGAAGGCTATGGAGGAACTAGAAGGTAATGTACCATTCATGGTTTGTAAGTGCTATGCAGAAAACATTGAAAAAGAAATTTATATCATATTTCTGTCAAAATGGCTGCACAAGAAACAGTCATTTGATAACATCTTGTCTTAACAGCACAGCCTTTGTATCTTTGTGGTGACCTCTAAATTTCATGGGGTTTTTTTTATGCACAGTGGAAAAACAATTGCAAAAAGAATTTATATAACGTTATATTTCTGTCCAAATTGTCTATACAATGATTGGTACCTTGATAACATCCTGTCTTCGACAGTTTGTGTGTACGTCTCAAAGATGAACCCGGAGAAGAGGTGATAATTTTGAAAAATTTGCACGTTAATGATGTACATATTTACATTTCATATTCTTAATCACTGTATTCGTTTGTCAAGCTAAACAACAGACTGGTGCATCTACTTACATTTCAATTTCAGTTTATCAATACATCCATAAACTCTTCTGTTCCACTCCGGTGGAACTAATTTGCATGTCGTTAAATAGGATAAAGGGGGGTAAATGCTTAAACCGTAAAATTATATTTATAGATGTCACGATCTTTGATAACTGACACGTTTGACCTACGCATTTCTGATATTTAGTTCAGACATTAGACATACATTGATAACCTCTAAACTTTCGAAAAAATCCAATTCAGTACTGCTTTCTTTTATTAGCGATTTATAAAGGCAGTTTTACCAATTAATTCACACAGAAAGAAATTTACACTCATGACATAATTCGTGGACAATGTCTACAAGACTATGTTTGTATTGAAACAATAGTCTTCTGAAACAAGTTTGCAGCAGAGAGTTGTAACTTTTAAAAGACGACAAAATTTTTCGGACATGTCTAAATCTAAAGCATTGGCAGACGACAATTACCTGTGGTTCAAATGGCGGGATTTGTGTGTGAAAGAGTAGAAAACATTGCAGGAAAAAGGAGAAAATGCTGGATCCCAGCATTTTCTCCTTTTGCCACAACGTCTTCCAATAGCCGTCTTTCTCGAGGACATTTACATTCGGGACTGTCTGGTAAAGATTTCAAAGCATTTTTTTAATAGGGAAGAGGTCTAAATTAATGTTTACATACATTTTCAAAATTATGCAAAAAGTAGAAATTATTCGTTATGAGCAGGGTCCGTATTCACCAACCATTCTTAAGAATGTTCTTTATCTTGTTCTTCAGAATTTTCTACATTTGAAAGTAACACAACTCCTGATTGGCTAAACCATTCGGTTTAGCCAATCAGGAGTTGTGTTACTTTCAAATGTAGAAAATCTTGGAGAATAAGACTAAGAATATTTTTAAGAATGGTTGGTGAATACGGACCCAGGTCTCCTTTCGCCACATTATTTGCTACAAAAGTTGTCTAAACGAAACAAGACTTTCTGCGGGAGGTTTTGTATTACGCAGAATAAAACAATAATAATAATGATAATAATACCTTTTTCGCAGCTATGTCCAAACCATATGGTGATGAGGTGTCACATTCGGCTTTCCATTCAACTGTCCTTGTGTTTGTATTCAGAATTAACTCATTACCTCCTGAAACAAAGTTTTGAAAATGTCCTTGTAAAATATTGCTTATCAATATGATTTAAGCTTCAAAGAATGAATACATGTGAAAGCATTGAGCAAGAAGAAGAAACTGCTCGTAGTCAGAGCAAATATCTGTTTTGACTGTAATAATTTCAGATCTGCAAGACGGGAAATGCCGCCTACAAGAGTCAATGAGTCGATTATTGTTAGCTTATAACTATCACTGACAGTCATTGTACGCACATGTCTTTTAACAGATTAAAAACTTGAAAAAGAAAATGTTCTATTTCTGTGCAAATTTCTAAACTGTCCTGACAAAAAAAAAAAAGATCTTTCACATTCTTAGATCCAATAGAATGTATCATCTAAAAAGGTGCACTTAGCGTTTCAGACTCGTCAAAATTTACCACAATCGATCTCCTTTACTTTTATCCATATAACACGGCAAAGAATGATCATTTTCAAAGGTCGTTTAACGCACAACAAAACCTTTTTCGCTCATCAGACTTGTTTTATCACAATGATCACTATGATAAGATGCACATATTAATTATTTATTGGTCTGTTTAATTAATCCACTAATTAATCCTTCGCCAAGCTATCCCATGTGTTACGACTCTGAAAACTTCTTCGGAACAGGAGAAAATGCTGGTAACCGACATTTTTTTTTTTTCTTCTTCTTCTTCTTCCTTTCCCGCAGTGCTTTATATCTACCCTTCGAAAGATAAATCTTAATGTTTAAATAGCATTTAACTCTTTACTACACAATCCTGAGTTTTAACGACCCTGGGAAAGAAGGCCTTTGAAAACATTGTGGGAAAAGAAGAAAATGCTGGTAACGAGCATTTTCTTCTTTTCCCACGTTGTTTTCTTCTCTTTTACAGACAAAACCACTAGCTGAGCTAGGTATAATTTATAGTCTGCGAATCTTTTCAATTTGGACATGTCTAAAATTTTGCCGTTCGGTAAAGGGTTAGTTTGTCATATGCAAATACATAGAGTTTGGACGAGTCTAAGGTATCTGTAGTAAAGAGTTAAATCGCAGTCTCCGATTGCATGATCGGTACCCCAAAGCTTAACTCTTTACCAAACGATAAAATTTTGGATCTGTCCAAATTCGAAGCATTTGCAGACGACAACAAAAATCTGACTCAAATATTGAAATTATTTTGTGGAAGGGTAGAAAACATTTCGGGAAAAGGAGAAAATGCTGGTTATCAGCATTTTCTCCTTTTCCCGCAATGTTTTCAAAAGGCTTCTTTCTCGAGGTCGTTAAAACTCGGGATTGTGTGGTAAGGGGTTAATTAATTAATAATTGTATTTTTGTATTGTTTTGTGTTGTGGGTTCCAACAAGTATAAAACAAAAGATAATGTAATGCTATCCCATCATTCCCTGTACATAATATCGCGTGCCAGCGTTCCGATCATTGAGACATGTGTACATTCATACGAAATATATCGACCGACGTATTTTGATATGGTTCATGTTGGAAGCATCTCAAACAATCGACCCTTACATCTCAATCGTAATTTTTCGGACCTATGTGGATTTGCATGAACTTATCACTTCCGGTAGAAAACTGGTTGTTGTTGTTGTTGTTGCCGTCGTCTTGCGGCAAACAACTTTTTAAAAATCTCGAGGCAAAATGACAGATTGCTCGAAAGAACAACTGTTCCCTACGCCGTAATGTTTCGAAATTCATCTATATGTAAAAAAAAAAACATGTTGATTCATTCTTTACCAGTTGACAAAATGTCATATTTGCACATGTGCTACAAACATTAGCGAACGACAAATTGAATATTACTCAAATGGTCGGTTTGACTGATTGATTAAATGGAGTTTTACGCCGCTTTCAGCATTATTTCAGTCATATAACGGCGACAGCTCACGTATTTCCTGGGTTTTACCGGTACTAGGCTAGGGCTCTGAAGTGTCTTGCCAAAGAACAGCCTACAAAAATCCCAGCGGATCAGATAGGGCTCGAACCCGGGGCCCCCAGGTTACGAGTCCCATACTTTGCCTCGCAGGACCCCTCTAAAATGATCGGACTGTCCTTAACAGGGTAAAAAATGCTGGTAAACCAAGATTTTGCTATTTCAAAGGTATTTTTGGAGGTAAGATATCTCCTTATTGGACAGTGTAGATCTAAGATCAGACTGCACGTTCTGTGCAGTCTGATCTTGATCTACATTGTCCGCAAAAGGTACTTGAGTCGCACTTAGCAGCCTAAGGGTTAACATAAGCTACCGTGACAAACTTGGTTTTATGGTGTTTAAGGCCGTTTTCAACAATATTTCAGATATATCACGAGGGCATATGCACCTATCCATGCTTTCCTGGAGTTTCTCTTTATCAGTACTTTGCACAATAACCTTCCCAAGCCACTGGCCATGGTCGAAACAATGATCAGCGGTGAGAGAGGAGTGATTCCTGTCACAATGACTGTCAACAATTCTCGGAAAGAGATTGGTCGAATATCAGATTCGAAGCATGCAGCGACCGTGTTGGTTTCAAATTCTGAGCGTTACCGACACAGCTACCCAGCCCGACGTTGTTTGACTGATTGGCTGTTTAACGCCGTTTTCAACATTTCTTCAGTTTTATTGCTGCGGCCAGTGCACCTATCCATACTTTCCTGGAGTTTCTTTTATCAGTGCTGTGCACAATATTCTTTCCAAGCCACTGGCTACTTTCCCCCACATAACCATCGTCGAAGCAATGGTCAGCGATAAGAGAGGAATTAATCCTGTCGCAATGACTATCATCAGTCCTCGGAGGGAAATTGGCCGACCCGGGGATCGAACCAGTGACCCATTATTCTCAAGTCCTGTACACCACCAACTAAGCTACCGGGGTTCGGCGTCCGACGTTTTAACTAGTAGAGTTAGGTCAATACGTGCGCTGGGAGAGAGAGAAAATCTCGCTGAATTATTTCTGTCTGTATACACAATTCATTGATTCGCCCTTGTATCATCAGAAAATTCCATTTTTAATCGATCCCAGCTTATTTCAAAACGAATACGCCTCTAAGCTCTTCATAGTCTATGAGTTGAATCAATGCGGCTTCCCAACTGAGTTAATCCTGTGCGAAACAATCCCGTGAATCAACGACCCCCCCAAAATAATACAGCTTTTAGAAACATTGTGGGAAAAGGAGAAAATGCTGGAAACCAGCATTTTCTCCTTTTTTCTCACAATGCTTTCTATTCTTTCAGAGACGATTCCAATTATTTTAAGCAATATTTAATCTGTACTGTGCAAATGCTTTCAATTTGGTCGAGTCTAAACTTTTGCCATTAAGGGAGGAGTTAAACCATTAAAGTGCCAAGTAAAGGAAATAAATATTCATGTAAACTTTATTCAATCAGGAAAAAAGAAAAAGAAACTAAATACTGCGATGTCATGGCTGTTTTATCAGATATTCAAACCTTGCGGACGATGTAGATCGAAATCAGACTGCAAGTTTTGTTGTGCAAAGAGCTCCAAGGGTAAAGAAGTAATTCAACTTCTTTATTGTTTGATGAATTCTGTCTTTTTCGTCGTAACAGTAAACGACTTTCAGCTACATGTGGCGGGCAAAATTTCTTAAGAGAAAGTGCAATTTCTTTCTCGTCGGCTGAACCATGAGTAAACTGGCCAATCGACATGCAGAAAATCGACCAAAATCAAAACCAGGACAGTCTGCTCAGTGCACGCAGGCTGACCTGAGCGATACTTTTTGCACATGCATTAAGCTCCGTTTACTCAGAGCATTGCTCTTGTATATCTTCGGTTTCACTAAGACTAGGCTTAGGCTCTGTAGTTTCTTGCTCAAGGTGAAACTACCGCGTGACTAGCGACGCAAGCAGGGCAGCAAACCTGGGTTTCGTGATTACGTATCCAATGCCTTGACCATCGTACCAAAGATGATGCCCTATTCAGACAGTGCTTAAATATTTTTTCGTTTGTTTTTTATGAAAAAGCGCACTTACACAATCAAACAACAAAGACACGACTTAAAAATGTATTAGCCATGCTCTGTGAAAAGGGGGCTTAATGCATCTGCAAAAAGTGTCGATCTATGTCAGCTTGCATAGTCATGTATATGCATTAAGCCCCCTTTTGCTAGAGTGCGTCTCGTATATTTTGTTAGGGGTTTAAACCGGAAGTCCAGACGGACGGGAAGACCTCATTACCGTCAACAACATGTATTTCCGTCATAAAAAAGTAAATCTCTCAAAGACTCTTCAATTTGAATTCTGGCCTTCTTTAAGGGTACACAGCGGTCAGCCTACTTGTATGATTACATGTGAGCCATGCTCTGTGAAAAAGGGGCTCAATGCATCTGCAAAAAGTAACGACCCAGGTCAGCCTGCGCGGTACGCGCAGACTGACCTGAGCCGAAACTTTTTGCAATTTGTCAATTTTCTGCTTGTCGAAGGACCATTTTACTTCCAAATTCTGTTGGTTCTTAGACTGAATGCATTTCTATGGATCCACAATTATGTGATGACTTGCTTGGTATCATGCATCACGGAGATGCATTAAGCCCACTTTTGCCAGAGCATGGCTCATGTGTTTCAATGTTTACGTTCTGTACATGTATTTGCCTTTCATTACCGTATAAGGGAAGTAAGGAAGTAATGGGTTACAAAGGCTTGGCTCTCAGTACTTTGATTGTATTCAGCGCTTGTATTACAAATGGAGGATATGTTAATATTCACAGTGAAACGGCTAAAAATGATATGGAATTGACGTAGGTTTCTATCCAAAGAGTGCCAGCACTATTAGCACACACTAATAAAAGTACTGAAAGTAGTTTTCTACTCGTGTATTCTACAGTGCACTGTTTCTGTTTACCAATCAAGCGTAACTTGGAGCCACGCAGAACCGCCTGAATTTTAGAAAAAAGAATGCTTTTCTGTAAAAACTTAGAAGAATTATAAAAACCTATATTGTGCAATTGATGTCAACGACTTCCGATTAAACAGCGTGACAAACGATATCATTCCCGTTAAAAATTCCTTAGCCACACAAGACCGCGGGGTGTTAGCTATCTCCGATTTAAAAAGAATGGAACAAAGGTAAGATAAATCTGTCTAAAAAATGATTAAAAGTAAAACATATCGAAATTCCGGGAAGGATTATCGTATTTTAACAGGAAAACAAACGCAACCCAAAACGACGTGTTACTCATTCAACATGTTGAGCCAAGCCCCGTAGCTCAGTCGGTAGCGCACAGGATTTGAGAACAGGAGGTCGCTTTTTCGATCCCCAGTGTCACGGAGAGAGGTTAGATAAGCACTTCAAACCTGCCTTGCTGTTGAGCTAGCTTTTACAGTGATGCGGTTTGGTGCATTTCTCTCCGTGATAGTTAAGCAACGTGCATTAGGTTAGTGCCTGGATGGGTGACCAGGTTGTTGCACGTTACACCAGCTCGGCCAATTTCTTTCCGAGGATTGATGATGGTCATTGTGACAGGATTCATTCCTCTCTCACCGCTGACCATTATTTCGACGATGGTTATGTGGGATAGCAGCCAGTGGCTTGGAAAGAATATTGTGCGGAGTACTGGTAAAGGAAACTCCAGGAAAGCATGGATAGGTGCACTGGCCGCCGTGATATAACTGAAATAATGTTGAAAACGGCGTTAAACACCATACGATCAACATGTTGAACTCTCTTACAACACAACCTTTATCGGGCATGAGTATAGATCATAATCTAAACCAGTTACTGTATAGGGTTCATTTCATAAGAGGAAGTGATAAACCTTAACCCTTATCCATACGACAAAATTTTGGACAAGACCAAGTTGAAACTATTTGCAGACGACAAATTAAATGTAACTTAAATGATTATTTCTGTCTTCATTAGGGTAGAAAACATTGTGGGAAAAGGAGAAAATGCTGGGTACCAGCATTTTCTCCTTTTCCCACAATGTTCTCAAAAGGCTTCTTTCCCGGGGGCGTCAAAAGGCGGCATTGTGCGGTAAAGGGTTAAACAATTAATTTTGATATCGAAGAGGACAGACCAAGATCAGACTGCACTGAAATGAAGGCTAATCTCGATCTTTTCTCTTCACAAAAGTACATCAAAGGTCGCGAGATGCAAGATATTCGTTCATTCCTTTACTGAACGATCCCCTGACTTTACGCTTCTAAAATGACGGCATTTTAAAACACCATGTGAAAAGGTTTTTAACCCTCAGGCTGACGTGCAGTCTGATCTTGGATCTACACTTTCCGATAAGGAGATATACTCTCGTCCAAAAATACATTCGAAACAGGAAAATTTTGGTTTTTACTATCAGCTTAAAAGTTTCATTTCTGTTATTAAAAACCTATTACCACCAATTTCGCCTTCTTGTACCATGTATCTTACCCTTTCGAAGACAAACATTATCGCTTAAGCAGCATTTAGTTAACCCTTTCCCAAACCAGCCCTGGTTTTCACGTATCTGCAGTACAAGTCTTTTGAAAACACTGTGGGAAAAGGAGAAATTGCTCGTAACGAGCAATTTCTCCTTTTCCCACAGTGTTTTCTACCCTGTTTGATAACTTTCTGCATTTTCATCAAATTTAAAATTGTCATCTGCAAACTCTTTCAATTTGGACCAGTCCAAAATTTGTCGTTTGGGAAAGGGTTAAACGCCTGCGAATCCTTTCAATTTGGACGCGCCTAAAATGTTGTCGTCTGGTAAAGAGTGAGAGCGCGGTGATGCTTTATGTACGGGAATGTGAAAGATCGATAGCAATGTATTCCACAGAGAAAACTTCGGGAAAATAAAACTCGGTATCGCACGAAATACGTCTGCGAAGAGAAAGAGAGCGCCAGAGTTCCTTTTCTATTTCTTTACCTGAACGTAAAGTTTTTTTTCTGAATTTTCCAATTGCAAAGCATTAGAAGATATCAAATTAGAACCTTATCTTACGAAGATTTATTTTTTTTTAAAAGGTAGGAAATACTGTACGAAAAGAAGAAAACGCTGGTAAACGACTGTATTTTTTTCTTCTTATTTTTATCTTTATCAGACAAAATTTTAGACTTTCACATACTGAAAATCATTTGCAGACGACAAATTAAACATGGCTGAAATGATGGGATTCGTCTTAGAAAGAAAAGAAAACAAAGTCCTGTAGAAAAAGAAAATCTGGGACCAACATTTTCTTTTTTTTTTTACCACAATGTGTTCAAAAAAACGTCTTCAATGTCGTAAAAATACGTGATCATGTCGTAAAGGGACAAACAAGGTTTTACGGCATGCCCGATGATGCTCGGCGGTAACTTTTTATTGACTGGGAACTGTTTACCAGAAACACTGTTCAATACAGAGCATGGCCTTTTTGTTCCGATCAATCAATTATTTATATTGGATAGATCTGCTCCTATGAACTCTTTGACTGCTAAGCTTGACTCAGTGAGCTTCTGTTGACAGTGTAAATATAGATCAGACTGCACAGAACGTGCAGCTGATCTTGATCTACACAGTCTGAAATGGTGGGATTGTGCGGCAAAAAAAAGTACTTAATTTGTTTTTTTTTTACTAATAGCTGGACATTGTCTGTTAGGTTTACATGGTAGTTTAAGGGTGGGGAAAAAAACCTACATGTAGTTGATTAATTTCTATATCCAGAAATGGAGAGATGATTTTTGTCGGCCAAAGTTGACAGGTTGGTTCAAGGAAAGCTTAACAGAAATATTTCTTAATGGCTCCTTAATTTCAACAGCAGTTTAAGGGTTTAACTCTTTACAACACAATAATCTTTTGGACTCAACCAAATTGAAGCACGTGGAGACGACAAAATAAACATGTAAATGTAACTCAAATGATGATTTCTGCCTTTGGAAGGGTAGAAACATTGTGGGGGAAAAGGAGAAACTGCTGGTACCCAGCATTTTCTTCTTTTCCCACAAAATGTTTTCAAAAGCCTTGTTTTTTTCAGGGTCGTTAAAACTCTGGATTGTGTGGTGAAGAATTTAAAAAAAAAAAAGAAAACCGATTTATCCGTTCCTGAAATCAGAAACCAGAGACGATTTTTATTTGCCTTTGACAGGTTGACCGTAGTAAAGCTCAATGGAAACTTTTCCTGCTGGCTCGTTAATTCGAACAGCAATTTGAGAGTGAAAAATATCTAGTTAATTCTTTTCTATAAGCAGAGGGGATTATTATTTGCCAAATTTGACAAGTTGACAGTTGTCAGACTTATTAGAAACATTAAATTATTACTGACTCGTTAATTTAACACTGTACCACACAATCCCGAGTTTTAACGACCCTGAGAAAGAGACCTTTTGAAAACATTGTGGGAAAAGGAGAAAATGCTGGTAACCAGCATTTTCTCCTTTTCCCGCAACGTTTTCTGTCCTTTTACAGACAAATCTAACCATATGAGCCATATCTAATTTGTCGTCTGCAAATGCCTTCAATTTGGAAAAATGTAAAATTTTGTTGTGTGGTAAAGGGTTCAACAGTAGTCTTAGGTTCAAAACATAACCTGGTTAAACAGTTTCTATAACCAGACGCAAAATTATGATCATATGCACTCTTTGTAATAACGAAAAGGAAACAATAGAACATTTATTTTAGAAATGTTCCAAAGTCCACTAAATCATTTCAAACTATTTAAAACATTATGGTACCATTTACTCAGATCTCACAGTGAAAAAAATACTTTTTGGATACACCAAAACTTCTACCTACGCGAAAAACGTTCTTCTCATTTTTTTTTTTTAATTGTACATTTTTAAATGTAGGTCTAGAAGACAAACACCCACTGTAGCCGGTGTCAGGAATTTTATATCATACAAATTTGAAATTTTAAAGAAAACAGCTATGAAAAACAATAAGATAAAATGTTTTACTAAAGATTGGGAAAACCTGCTTCGTTTTTTGACTGTTTCGCACGAATGATATTCTTTCATTTATTGTAAACCTGGGCAGATTCGCCTCTTTTTTTTTTTCTATACATCTTTTTTTTTCTGTTCGTAGTACATTTTATATGTTTATATGTAGTTTGTTTTCCCTTGCTTTGTTGTCCCTTACTGCATGTACCATACAATTGAATTGTAAGATGTGGAGAGGGATGGCTGCCCGACCCTCACACACCAGTAAACGGGGACAGTGAAATCTTTAAAAAAAATTACAGAGAAAAAAAAGTAATACTCATTAAAAAAAAATATATATATGATCATATTAGCAGAATTTGACAGGTTAATTCTAATATAGCCTAACAAAAATATTTCTGACTGACTAGTTAATTCGAACAGCAGTTTGAGGGGGGGGGGGGGGGGGGAAACATTATTTACCCCGTTTCTATAACCAGAAACAAGGGGATGATTTTTATTTGCCTCATTTGACAGGCTGACTTTGGTAAAGCTGAAAATTTTCTTACAGACTCTTTAATTCAAATATAAGTCATCGGATGATGCCCTGAATAATCTGTTTCTATATCCCAAAACAAGATATGATTTTTATTTGCCTTTGGCAATGTTGTCTCCAGGAAAAGCTAATCAGAAACGTTTTTTACTAATTTATAACCGTCATGATTAGTATGAATCCAAGTTTAACCCATTACCAAACGATCAAGCGTTTCGCAGACCATATGGAAAACGGCTTTTGAAAACATTGTTGGAAAAGGAGAAAATTTAACTAGCATTTTCTCCCTTTTCCACAATGTTTTCTATCCTATCAAAAACGAATTCCGGCTTTTTCGAGCCACTTTTAGTATGTCGTCCGCAAAAGCTTTCAAATTTGGACAAGTCTAACGTTTTGTTTTTTGGAAAATAGTTTATTCTTTACCAAACGAACAAAAGTTTAGACTAATTCAATTTTGAACGTCTTTGCAGACGACAAATTAAATGAAACAAAACTGATATCGTTTGTCTTTGAAAGGGTAGAAAACACTGGGAAAAGGAAAGAGGTCTAGAAACTTGCTTTTTATCCTTTTCTCACTAAGTTTTTAAAACTTTTTTTTTTCTCAAGATCGTTGAATAAAGGATTAATGACAAAGGGTTAAAAACGATTACCGGTTAGCCTTTACCATAAGACAAAACTGTATACTTGTCCATATTGAAAGCATTTGCAGATGACAATTTAAATGTGGCTCAAATGATGGGATTTTTGTCTCTGATAGGATAGAAAACATTGTGGGAAAAATAGAAAATGCTGCTTACCAGCATTTTCTCCTTTTCCCACAAGTTTCTCAAAAGGCCTCTTCCTTAGGATGGTTAAAACTCGGGATTGTGTGGTAAAGGGTTAAACAATTGTGGCAAAAGGAGAATTGCTTGTTACAATCAAATTCTACCCTGGTCCACATGTGTTTACAAACGTGATGTTCTATAAGACGCAAAAAAAAAGTCTTCTTAAGATACGAGAGAGCTAGAGGGGATAGACTGGTCTACAATAATTCAAAATTGTAATTTTCCTTTCCCTTATTTCTTCCCTTTGCAACGCTATATTAACTCACTGGCTTCTAGAAAAATGCAACAGACCAACATAAAATGTTGTTTTAATACGAATGCACGAAAAGTGAAAAATTAATTACAAAAGGCGATGTCCGTGGTAGTGCGGTAGAGCCTCGGCCTCATAACCGTAAGGTTCCAAGTTCGATACACGGGACAGGGTGTCAACTTTGGGACAGTTCATTGGCCCACACATTCGGCGCGAGTACTGGTGTAGTTTCCAGAAAGCAGAGTCGAGTAATACATGTGTTAGTTTAAGATGCAAGAAGTTGGTTCTCAATCGATGTGAAATAAATGAGCCATGCTCTGGCAAAAGGGGGCTTAATCCATGATATTAAGCATGTAATCACATAACTAGGGACACATAAAATCCATTTTGTTTAACAACCGACTTCATCCTAAGGTAGACTGGTCCTTGGACATGCAGAAAATTGGCCAATAGCGAAAACTTTCGGCCCAGGTCAGCCTGCGCGGACTGCATCCTGCAGCTTGCGCCAGCTGACGTGGAGCGATACTTTTCGCAGATGCATTAAGCCCCTTTTTCACAGAGCATGGCCCAAATATCTTTTAAACTAGCTTAAACAAAAGAAGAAAATACTCATTATGATCCTTTTTCTCTCTTTGCCACATTTTTTTTTTTTTTTGAAAGCGGTCTTCTGCAACAGAAAAAATGTCCTCTACTGGGCGACAATGTGTTAAACATGAGATAGTTCAAAAGTTCAAATCATTACTTGTATTTCTCATATATATGACACACTTTAGTTCATAATTATCACTTCTAGATTAGCAAAGCTCTGGCAAAAGGGGGCTTAATGCATCTCCGTGATGCATGATACTAGGCAAGTCATTACATGATCATGGATCAATAAAGTCCATTTTGTCTAACAACCGACTGAATCATGGGGTAAATATGTCCTTGGACTTGCAGAAAATTGACCAACAGCAAAAAGTTTCGGCCCAGGTCAGTGCAGGGTGACCTGGTTCGATACTGTTCGCAGATGCATTAAGCCCCCTTTTCACAGAGCATGGCTCAAATGTTACGTCAATTCCATGCCTCACACATACTGTGTGTAGTGTTGTACTAGTATGACAATTACATCATAACGTCGGGGTGTCTGGTATCGTCGTCATCACGATTAACGTAGTGAAAATCTATCGTCTTCGTCAATACAATTTCTCCCTTTATCTCACGGTTTTAAAAAGTGGCCTGACGCAGGATTAAAAACTGGTCTGTAAGCGGGAATCTTTAAACTCTTTATCGGACGGCAAAATTTTAGACTAGTCCAATCTGAGAGCATTTGCAGACGTGACATATACTGTGCCTCAAGTACCACTATACATGTATGTCTGGAAATTGCAAGAAGAGATTGTTGGAAGTGGAGAAAATGCTGGTTACCGGCATTTTCTTCGTTTTCCCACAGTGTTTCTTAAAGAATCCACAGGATCGTTCAAACTCGGTTTGTTTGATAACAGAAGATCCGATCCTGATATATACATGTACTTTCCGAACGGCAAGACTTTTTTTCCCACGACGAAAAGAACTTTAAAATTTTAGTATTTGGGATTTTATCCATGATTAGCTAGAAATTTCATTTAATGTATTTAATTTTATTTAATATATTTAGGAGTAAATGGATTATTTATTTTCAACACAACGTACAAAAAAAAGGACATCACCAATACGTTTACAGTGTAACAAAAGGCTGATAATGAATGTGTGGGCTTAAAAACTTCATTATTGTTCATATGAAAGCAACACTTTTGTCAACAATTAGCACGAATAAATAATGTTCGTTAACCTCTAAAGTGCCCTTTTACAGTCACAGTAGATCGAAGATCAGACTGCACAAAACGTGCAATCTGTTCTTTCATTTTCACTGTCCGCTATCTTGAAACAGTTTGACTAAAAGAAACCTTACCCTTTTACCAAACAATCCGAGTTTTAAGGACTCTTTGAAAACTTTGTGGGAAAAGCAGAAAATGCTGGTAACCACCAACATTCTCAGTCTCATTTGGTCCAGAATTTTCTAAATTTGAAAATAACACAAATTCTGATTGGCTAAACCATTTGGTTTAGCCAGTCAGAAGATGTGTAACTTTCAAGTTAAGAAAATCTTGGAGAATAGGACTAAGAATATTCTTAGCAATGGTGGGTGAACACCGACCCTAGACAACTACGTGTACGTTGCACCCCTTGCAGGCCGAGGCAACGTGCGAGACTTGTAATCCAGGAGTTGAAAGATTGATTTTCGGTTTGACCAAAAACTTTATCGTATAATTGATGAAAACTATTGCGACAGGACTCATACATGTGCCTATCCCGAACCTCGTTATTATTTCACTTTCGTTTAAGTGGGAAAGCTCTCAGTGGGTTGGAAATAAATTTGTGATTAGTGCTTTTAAGGAAAAAAGTAAAACACAAGAGTTGGTGTATGCCGTGATATAGGTGGCATACACTGAATGACATATAACCAACCCACACTCTCTCTAGTCGACAGCTTTGATTGTGGTTTCTTGGTAAAATTTTCTTGTTGTTCTTATACACACATTTATAAAAACCCCCCCCCCCCCCCCGTGTTTTTTACTTGGTTTGATTTTCTGACGTGAATAATATGAAATGATGTAAAATTGGAATCCGGCTGCTGCATACACCAACAGACAATTCTTTTTCCAATGAAATGAACTGAACTGAGGTATTCCTTGGCCTCATGGTAAGTAGGAAAACGAGAAGGTTTTAAGTTTAGTAAAAACTGGGAATTTAAATTCGAAATAAAACTTACAACAGTTTGAAAGTGACCTGCAGAGAATGGGCACACACAATCAGTCGATAGAGCGTACTTCCGCCTAGGGCTTGTAAAACAGCTTGCCGTCTTCGTCTTATACCTCTCACCAGAAAATGAATTAGCCCGATCGGTAGCCGCTGCCATGAGGTCAAGGGATCTGTTCATTTCAGAGGCAAAAGAATGGTTTGTAGGTGTACGCAGCAACTGTATTCTGATTTCTACCCCATTTCATATCATTTTCGTCAGAAAAGAAAAACATGTAAAAACACAGGAAATGCAACAGTTTTTTTACTGTGTATACTTGATACTTGAGGGGTACCTAAGGAAAAGTGGATTCAATGCATCCCCATGATGCATGATACGAAGCAAGTCATCCCATAATTATGGATCCATAAAATGCATGTTGTCGAACAACAGACTGAATCATGAGATAGAATGGTCCTTAAACAGGCAGAAAATTCAGCTATATCAAAACTTTTCAACCCATGTCAGCCGGCGCAGGCTGAAACTCATCAATGCTCTTTGCAGATGCATTAAGCCCCCTTTTCACAGAGCATGACTCACATATTATATACTTGAGTGTGCTCTAGGAAAAGTAGTTTTAGTGCATCTGCGTGATGCATGATACGAAGCAAGTCATCACATAATTATCGGTCCATAAAATGCATTTTGTCTAACAACAGACTAAACCATGGGGTAGAATGGTCCTTGAACATTCAGAAAACTGACCTATACATGTATAAAAAAGGTTCGGACCATGTCAGCCTGCGCGGACTGCGCAGGCTGACATGGGTCGAGACTTTTTTGCAGATGCATTTAGATCCCCCTTCACAGAGCATGACTCACTTGTTTTTCCAACAACGACACCAAAGCCTCATCAAAATTTCATGCGATGACATACATAATCGTGTATTACATAATGTCGCTAGCGGCACCGGCAACTCGAAAACCTATCTGATACAGGACTGTTTCTCTCTCTTACTTTCCACTAAAAGAAAGGTTGCATAAATGAAAAATCACTTTACATCAAACTTGATACAGCGAAAAAGAAATAAAGTTCTTCAAAAGACATGAAAAATAATAGCCTGGATTCCAGCTTGATCATTTTTTTTTTTGTATTCGGTCCTTACTTTGTAACAAACTAGGGTAATAATTACGGAAACGATAAACCGTTTTGCCACAGATCTGTATAGACCGTGAAAGGAGACCCCGATAAGAAGTGATTAAAAGATTATTACCGCCTGGGTCCAGGCAAGAGAAAAAAAAAACGAAAACCTGTATAAGGAGAAAATGTGAGCAAAAAGAATATGATAAGACAAGGGGTGGGGTGAGAGATAAACAAAGACAGACACACAGACAGACGCAAAGGTACACAGAAAGACAGACAGACAAACAGAGACTATTTGGAATAGAGTATCTAGGCATTTGTTGAGACCGGGAACCGCAATTCAGATAACAATGGTTTTGAAACCGAAAAGGGGAAAAGGTTTTTTCAATAATGAAAGAGAATTGACCTTTAGTGGCCCTGTACATTCACATGTTTTCCCAATCGCCCTATTATCTTTCATAGTAAATTAACAAGTCGAATAAGTACCAGCAATTACGGAATTGTCTTCCCGGAATCATGCAGAGGGCTTTGTAACTCGATTACTCTCGATCGAGTGGTCGAATATGATCATACCCACTGTCAATCACCAGCCCTGGTTACGCTCTTTGGAAGAATAAGGCACCAAATTATGTAATACTGGACAATAAAGGTGTCTCAGTCGGCATGGGCCCTTGACAGAAAGCTTACATCTCGTTGGTATAAAGTTCAAAACCTTCGAAAGACTCTGTTATTCACAGTGAAGGAGTACATCTAAGTTTTATGGCAAGTCATCTGATTGGCTGAGACAAAACTTCTAAGCCAATCAGGTGGCTAATGGTGGAATTCGAAATTAGAACAGCTTTTGAATGAATCAAGCGTCATTTCGGAGAATAGGTGTAAATGTTGTTGGGTCTTTTTTTTGTTGTTGTTGGTAAAATTGGCATGATTTGCATTAATCAAAAAGATTGCGACAAATGACACCAAAAAACATGTACATGTATATGTACTTTGGGGTCGTTATTATACGATCTTTGTTTGCCCATCGTACCCCACCCGTTTCCGTACCACACATATCATTAACCCTTTACCACACAATCCCGGACTTTTAACGACCTTGAAAAAAGAAACCGTTAGAAAACATTGTGGGAAAAGGAGAAAATGCTGGTAACCAGCATTTACTCCTTTTCCCACAATGTTTTCTTCCCTTCCCAAAACAAATTTCATTTCTTCAGTCTCATCTATTTTGTCGTCTGCAAATGCTTTGAATTTGGACAAGTCCAGAATTTTGTCGTTCGGTAAAGAGTTAATTTAGAAATGAGCCATGCTCTGGCAGAAGGGAGCTAAATGCATTTCCTTGATGCATTATACCAAGCAAGACATCACATAACTAGGGATCCATAAAAATCCATTTTTTCAAACAACCGACCGTGTGTCATAAGGTAGACTGGTCCTTTGACATACAGAAAATTGACCTATAGCGAAAAGTTTGGCCCAGGTCAGCCTGCGCAGTCCGCGCAGGCTGTCCTGGGTCGATATTTTTCGCAGATACATTAAGCCCCCTTTTCACGGAGCATGGCTCAAATGTAAGACTGAGCGACATCAGACAAGCATATACGCAGGAATATTTTGGGGAGATTATTCTTAGAAAAAGAAAGATAACGCAGAAAATCGATGCATTTTACGACAACGTCACGTGTATACTCTGTCAGAGAAGCAGACGTCAATTTTAGGACCTATGTTAGACGAGAATTTGAAAGTAAGCTTTCGATAACCCGAATTCTAGTAGGCCAAGGAAATTAGGTCAAATTGTAAGAATACGTCAGGCGTTGTTTATCTGAGTTAACGTTCTGCAGCAGACTTCTGTCGTCTCTCAGCAGATCATTTTTTTTTTTTTCAAAACACTGTGGCAAATGGACAAATGTTCTCATGACGAAATGTTTCTTGTTTTGCGACAATAGTTTTAACCCTTTTTAACTTCTAGATAAGTAAAATGAAATTTTCAAGCCGGAAGTAAAAAAAAAAAAAATGAATGTTGCTATGTCAAAGTTATTTTTTGTGGAAAAACTTAAATATCTCCTTATCGGACTGTGTAGATCAAAGATCAGACTGTACGTTCTGTGCAGTCTGATCATCTACACCGTCCACAAAAGGTCATTGGGTCACGCGTAGCAGCCTTAGGGTTAATTGCATTCACGTATTAAATTTTAATTCATGTTTTAGACTTCAATCTTTTAGAGGCAAAAGTATTTTACAGACAAATACTAGCATCTTACAGACAAAAAAACGATTTTCAGAGAATATGCAAATGCAAAAAAAAAACCCAAAAAATACATGTCTAAAACGTTGGAATGCTAGACGTCTTTGACGTAAGTCATTTGTTACGGAAAGTTTCGCTTTTAAAATTGTAAAACCCGTCTTTGAAAATGTAGAAAATATTGTTGGAAGATGAGAAAATGCTGTTCATCCGCATTTTCTCCTTTTCGCACACTTTTTCTACAAGCCACTTTCCCCAGGGTTGCTAAAACAAGGAATTGTTGGGAAATGTATTAAAGCGTTTTTTTGTGGTCAGTTTTAGAACAAGATGTTATTGTCAAAAGTATCTGAAAATAAACTTTCAGAGAATATGCAAATGCAAACACTGGAAGCCTTAACTCTTTACCACACAATTCCGACTTTTAACGACCCTGAGGAAGAAGCTTTTTGAAAATATGGTGGGAAAAGGAGAAAATGCTGGTAACCAGCATTTTCTCCTTTTCCCATAATGTTTGCTAGCCTTCCCAAAACAAATTTCAGTTTTTGAGTTACATTTATTTTGTCGTCTGCAAATGCTTTCAATTTGGATTAGTCTAAAAAATTGTCGTTTGGTAAAAAGTTAACCCCTTTCACCAAGCGATTCTTTGGGTCCATGACCCTGAAGAGGGAAGCATATGAAAACATAGTGGGGAAAAGGAGAAAATGCTGGTAACCAGCATTTTCTCCTTGTCCCACAATTTTTTCAACCTTTTCATTGACAAGTTCATAATTTGAGTCGCATTTACTTTTTCGTCTGCAAATTCTTTTGATTTGGACAGGTCTAAAATTAGCGTCTGGTAAAAGAGTTAAACACTAGAATGGCAGACATTTTTGACGGAAGTCGTTTGTTACGGAAGGTGTTTCCAAACAATCTAAATTCAAATAGACAAAATAACTTGCCCCGCCCCCCCCCCCCCCCTTTCAGTACATTACATTCTGCAGACGACATTTTGCATCTTGCAGTTTGGTTTGTATTGAAGTTTTAACAGCTCAGGCCATATCATGGCGGTCATTGATGCACCCATGTGATTCCTGGCTTTCTCACACCAGAACTGACACAACTTTTTTTTCCAAAGCCACTGACTACTTTTCTGACATGCATCAGAGGTAAGAGGTGAAAAATCGCCGGAAAGAAAGTTTGCCTAAACCGGATATCGAACTCGCAACCATCAGGTTTCGAGTCAGATATGCCTGCCATCCATTCATCCATCCATCCATCCATCCATCCATCAATCAATCAATCAATCAATCAATCAATCTTTATTGGTAAGTTGCAATGTGTGAATAAACAGTCTGCCTCGCACTACATTGTTTCTGTGGTAATAATGCATAGATATGCGTGTCTAGAATGCAATGTTAGAGACGGGAAAAAAATAGTTCCGATATTTTGTTATTAAATGGAATGAAAATCTCCTGGAAAAAAATCAATAGACATAGAAAATTGAATATGCACCGTGGGTAAACATGGAGTCTCCGAACCGTCAGAGAAAAAACCGTCTTTTACTCTATATGAAACAATCGCGTGTTCAACTCTTTCGCTTCTAACTTAATGGATTCAAGAATTCTCGAGGTCTAAACGCATATTTCCATTGCAGTTTGAGCTAAAATTTAGTTAAAGACTGGCATCAGGAAGCAGACGGTGTAGACGGTGCACGTTTTGCACAGTCTGATCTTGATCTACGCCGTCCGCAAAAGCTGTCTAAGGCGACATTGGCAGTGAAAGTGTTAAACCAACCTGAGAAAGAGCGCCTTTGTTTGAAAACATCGTGGGAAAAGTAGAAAATGCTGGTAACCTGAAGCGTCAGAGAAAAATACGTCTTAACTTTATATGAAGCTTTCCTTTGTTTTTAACGAACCTGAGGAAGAGTGCCTTTGAAAACATCGTTGGAAAAGGAGAAAATGCTGGTAATCAGCAATTGCTACTTTTCCAACAATGTCTTCTACCCCGTCAAAGACAAATCCCGTCATTAGCGACACGTTTAATTTGTACACGGCAAACGATTTTAAGATGGAAAAGCTCTGTTATCTGGTGAAGTTTGCTTTTTGTTTTATGTTTAACGCCGTTTTTGACATTAATTCACATTTTTATTTCAGTTCTTTCGAGGTGGCCAGTGCATCTATCCATGCTTTTCCTGAATTTTCTTCCACCCGTTATTCGCGCAATATTCATTCCAAATCACCAACTGCTTTCCCACATCACGATATTTTTTTAGAAACTGATCGTTAATTGAACAAAGTGTGAGGTTTACAAGGCGGCTTACAGTAGAGATCAATATTACCTTGAGGAGTTCATATACAGTTCACAATGTTATGTAGTGCTTGAAATTATTCCTTCTCTCGTTAACCCTTAGCCACTTCCCAAACGAATAATTTTAGTCTCTTCCAATTTCAAAACATCTGCAGACGACAAATTCTAAACTAGTACAAATGAGCTTAACTTCTCTGGTTGGGTAGAATATTGTGGGGAAAGGGAGAAATTGCTAGTTATTAGCATTTTCTCCTATTCAGACACTGTTTTCAATACTGTTTCCCTCGGGATCGTTTGGCAAAGTGTATAAGCGCCTTTCACAACTGATATTGCCTTTGAGGCCAGCGTAGATCAGGATCAGACGGCAAAAACGTGTAGTGTGATCTTCGATCTGCACAGGCCGCTTTACTGAGACATTGTGGATAGAAGCAACCTTTGAAAATGCAAGCAGTAAACTCTTATTTTTTGACTGACAATACCATTTGGCTGACTCGGTGCCCTAAAGATAAACTACGAAACGAAGTTGCTGGATAAAGTTACCTGTTGAGGTGAATAGAAAAGAGAGAGAGGGATGGCGAGAAACCGTAATTTGAACGTCTAGATAATAGATCAAACGACAAATTTCAGACGTGTCGAAATTGAATAGGCGATGCTCTGTGAAAAGAGGGTTTAATGCGTCTGCAAAAAGTATCGACGGTTAGCGGATAGCGCAGGTTGACATGAGTCGAAACTTTTTGCCATTTGTAAATTTTCTGCATGTAAAAGGACCCTTTCTAGCTCAAAATCTAGTCGGTTGTAAAACAAATTGGATTTTATGGATCCATAATTATGTGATGACTTGCTTGGTGTAATGTATAATGGAGATGCATCAAACCCCCTTTTCCAAGAGTATTTAATGCATTGGAAGACGACAAGCTCAACGTGGCTCAGGCGATTGGATTTTTCTTTGAAAGAGGAGAAAACATGAAGGGTAAAGGAGAGATCGCTGGTTACTAGCATTCCCTTTCTCACCATTCTTTAAAGATTTCTTCCTCATAAATCGCTTAGTCGTTTGGTAAAGGTTTTTCAAATAAAGAAAGGATTAAAACTGAATCGCGCTTACACATGCTGTCACGCACGCGCACACAGACAGACAGACAGACAGACACAGAGACAGACAGATTGATTGATTATTTCAACATTATTTCAGTTATATCACGGCGGCCAGTGCACCTATCCATGCTTTTCTGGAGTTTCACTAACCAGTACTCCGCACAACATTCTTTCCAAGCCAATGGCTGCTTTCCCACATAACCATCGTCGAAGCAATGTTCAGCGGTGAGAGAGGAATGAATCCTGCCGCGATGGCTATCATCAATCCTCCGAAAGAAATTGGCCGACCTGACAGACAAACAGACAGACAGACAGACAGTCCGCGTAGGCTGACATGGGTCGAAACTTTTTGCCAATTGTAAATTTCCTACATGTAAAAGGACCCATTCTAGCTGCAGATCCAGTGGGTTGTCAGACGTAAATGATTTTATGGATCCATCATTATAACGACTTGCTTGGTATATTGCATCACGGAGATGCATTAAGCCCCCTTTTGTCAGAGCATGGCTCATATAAAGGCAGCTTTTTTAAGCAGTCGAATGAATGTTGATATTTCAAAATAATTTTTGGTCAATACCGGATAGTCCAAGACCAGACTACATGTTCGGTACAGTTTGATCTTGACCTTTATCGTATGCATCGAACATATGGCTCCCAACATGCGAAATGGGACCTTCGGACATATGCGTAAAGTGTAGTCTTAGATTAGCCTGCGCCGACTTCGCAGGCTAATCCGAAGCTGGGCCAATTTTGACCCCAGGGATATACTTCAAGGAACTTGCTAGCAATCTATTAGATGAAGCTAAATGCCAAATTTGGTAGCCCTAGGCCTTATGGTTTCTGACAAGAAGATTTTTAAAGATTTTCAATGTTTTTCAATTTTGTTGCCATGGCAACCAAAGTTTTCATTGGAATCAAATTCTTTCACGAAATCAGTCTGAAGAGGGTCATAGCAGGATCATTCTGTGAAGTTTCATCAAAATTGGATGGGTAGTTTCAGAGAAGAAGATGTTTGAAAAAAAAAAAGGTTAACGCATGGAAGTGCGAACGGACACGCACGCACGCACGACAGACAGAGGGCCATGACATAAGCCCGCTGGCCTTCGGCCAGTGGAGCTAAAAAAAGTATTTTTATTTCTGTCAATAAAGTGTTCTGAATTCTGTAAATGTGTATAATAAAAAAGCTCTCGATAAACGTTTCATTATCAGTTTATGTTATTGTTTATGTTGAGATAACATGTTTAAAATCACGTACCGTGACGAGATAATTTATAAACCCAACTCGATAATATTTACATCATCTCATCATGGTTCGTGGTTTTAAACATGTATTCCCAAAAACAAACAATAATATTAACTATTTATGGAAGGTTTATCGAGTTGGAATTATGCTATCTACACGATGATATTTTCCCCAATCAAAGGATATTATTTTTTTTTTTGTCTTGCAGCGGTTTTCTTGAATCAAGATATCCATTATTATCTACAAGATAGCAACTAAATCATCTCCATTAACGTTAAACAATAGAACTAGTACACTGAATTATCAAGTGAATACATCACCCCATAAAACGATATCGAAACTGACAACTTTGAAAGCATCCTTGTAAAATACGGATTATCAACATAAACTGAAGTTTGATACAGTGGAAACGTCTGAAAATATTGCGACAAAATGAGAAATTGCTCGTGACGAGCAATTTCTCCTTTTGTCACAATATTTTTCATAAGTCGTTTGTTGCAATACGAATGAAAGAGTCGTTTTTGCAAGTGGTAGTGTGTTTACGTAAAACAATAGATCCAGTCACCATAATTACCGGCTTGATTAGACCCGTTGTTATGACAACGTGAAAATCTACAATTATAATCGCAGTTTTCTGAAAAGGTTTCCGCTTCAAACAATTAATATAACCTCTTAACCCTTGGGATACTAGGCGCGACTCACTGACCTATTGCCGACGGTGTAGATCCAAGATCAGACTGCACGGAACGTGCAGTCTGATCTTGGATCTACACTGTCCGATAAGGAGATATTTTTCTCCAAAAAATAAGTTTGAAATAACATTATTTGGGTTTTTACTATGGGCTTGAAGGTTTCGTTTAACTTATTTAGCAGGATACGGAAATTCGGTTTCGATTACCCAAACGTCGGCAAATTCGATGCATTTCCTGAAACTTATATCTTTTGACAAAAAATATATAGTAGAAGAGTTTTTTTTTTTTTTTTTTAATTCTGATTAATATTAGCGATCAGAACTGCCATGGCCCTGTTTTCTGATTATCAAGTTCCTTCACAATAAGGAATTTTACTCTTTATCTAACAATTTCTCGCTTTTACCATTTACCAAACGACAAAATATTAAAATAGTCCAAATTGAAAGTATTTGCAGACGACAAATTAAATGTGACTGAAAAATAGAAATTCGTTTTGGGAAGGATAGAAAACATTGTGGAAAAAGGAGAAAATGCTGGTTACCAGCATTTTCTCATTTTCCCACAATGTTTTCAAAAGGCTTCTTTCTCAGGAAACTCGAAATTGTTTGGTAAAG
Source organism: Tridacna gigas (assembly GCA_945859785.2). Taxonomy (NCBI): domain Eukaryota; kingdom Metazoa; phylum Mollusca; class Bivalvia; order Cardiida; family Cardiidae; genus Tridacna; species Tridacna gigas. Next base: position 40,648,733 of record OX244029.2, read on the forward strand.
AGTTAACCATTTAACACACCATCCTGAATTTTAACGACTCCAAGGAAGAATGCTTTTGAAAACATTCTGGGAAAAAGGAGAAAATTTCTGACATTGTTTTCTATCACTTCAAAGACAAATCCTTCCATTTGAGCCACATTTAGTTTGTTGTCTGTAAATCTTTTGGATTTGGAAATCGCCAAACTTTTGTCGTTTGGCAAAGAGTTGCCCTACGAAATAAAAAAATTCAAAACATTGTGGAATAAGAAGAAAATGATAATAATCAGCATTTTATCGTTTTTTTTTTTTAATAGTCTTTTCTACCCTTTTAAAGACAAATCCCATCATAAGAGTCACCTTTAATCTGTCGTGTGAAAACCTCTTCCATTATGAACAAGTCTGAAATTTTGTCGTCTAGAATAGAGTTAATTTTCCTTCATGGGATACAGAATGACTTCGATACAGCTAATTTACAAAAAAATCCAAATCTCGATTCCTTTCGAACTCGAATTAAACGAAGTATTGTTTTAAAAGTTCCTAAAAACTATTACAGGATGTCACGCCCATTGATGAACTGTTTATGAGCCAAGGATAACTTTTTGTGAGCAAATACAAGTGGGCCATGCTTTAACCCTTTCCCAAACGACAAATTTTGGACTGGTCCAAATTGAAAGAGTTTGCAGACGACAATTTTAAATTTGATGAAAATGGCAGAAAGTTATCAAAAAGGGTAGAAAACACTGTAGAAAACACTGTGGGAAAAGGAGAAATTGCTCGTTACGAGTAATTTCTCCTTTTCCCACAGTGTTTTCAAAAGGCTTGTACTGCAGACACGTGAAAACCAGGGCTTGTTTGGGAAGGGTTAATGCATCTGTAAAACGTGCTTTAATGCATCTGCAAAAAGTGTCGACCCATGTCAGCCTGCGCAGTCTGCGCAGCCTCACCCGGGTCGAAACTTTTTGCACTTGGTCAATTTCCTGCATTTCACAGAAGCATTCTATCTCACAATTCAGCCGTTTAGAAAAACTAGATCCACGTCTATGCGACGACCTCCTTGGTATGATGCAGTACGAACATGCACTAAATCCCGTTTTCCCAGAGCGATGGTCAAATACTTCGAATATGAACTGATAACTTGTGAAAGCATGTAGAATTACCTGTAACCAAGCTTATCCCTTTATCACACAATCCCGAGTTTCAACGACCGCAAGGAATAGGACCTTAACCTTTGTTTCGACGATGGTTATGTGGAGAAGCAGTCAGTGGCTAGGGTAAAATAATGTGTGAAGCGCTGGTAAAAGAAACTCCGGGAAAGCATTGATAGATGCACTGGCTGCCGCGATATAACTGAAATAATGCTGAATACGACGTAAAACACCATACAACAAACAATCAAACACGAGGCTCTTCTATGCAAAACAGACTGTTTACTGAGACAGAATCGCTAAATATTACAAAACACATTTCTCATTTCTTTTCCCAAAACCTACAGCTAAAAATTACAAGGGTTGTTGGAGAGTCCGTGTGATTTGATCCTAAGATTGTCAAATATCGAGATTTCCTGCTCACCTTTTGGAATATCAAAGAAAAAGTATACCGAATCAGCTTCCTATGGCTAAACATAAACTTATTTACGCTGAAAGCAAATTATAGATACATTTATAAATAAATTCAAATGACTTTGATCCGTTTTCTTAAAATTTACAAACATTATGAACAAGGTGGTTGAAATTCTCGAACGGTCCCTATATCTAACCCACGTGAATGGTAGTAAACTGGTCCCCGTTGTAGATATATACGAGGCATGCTCTATCAAAAGGAGGTTTAATGCATCCCTGTGATGCATGATACCAAGCAAGTCATCACATGATCATGGATCCATAAAGTCCATTTTATCTAACAACTGACTGTATGATGAGGTAACCTGGTCCTTTTGACTCGGATATTGTCCTTGGACATGCAGAAAATTTACCAATAGCAAAATGTTGCCTGCGAAGGCTGATCTGGGTCGATACTTTTTTTTTTCCTCCTCTCAGATACATGAAGCCCTCTTTTCACAGAGCATGGCTCACACATATTACACTATGCTGTATCAGGGGAGGTCACCAAGCTAGAATAGTGTAACAGATCTATCTCTTCTTCCTGGGTCCGTATTCACCAACCATTCTTAAGAATATTCTTGGTCTTGTTCTCCAAAATTTTCCAAATTTGAAAGCAACACACCTTCTGATTGGCTAAACCATTTGGTTTAGCCAATCAGAAGTTGTGTTACTTTCGAACTTGGAAAATGTTGAAGAATAAGTCTAAGAATGTTCTTAAGAATGAATGGTGAATACGGACTACATTTTGTTGGCGGTAATGCAGCTCACAGTTCCGGTTGAACACCGAAACAATAACAGGTTTCACACACTATCAGACAAGAAAATGTAAGACTTGTCCATATAGAGAGCACTTGAAGACGACAAATTAAATTTCAATGAAATTATGAGATTTTCTTTTTCACGATAGAATACAGGAATTGCCAGTCAACTGCATTTTCTTACATTCCACAATATATTTTTTTTTTTTTTTTTAAATCCTGTTTCTTTGAACTTTGGTCCATAAGTTTTAAAATGTCCCCTAAAATTACCTTTTATCCATTTCAGAGCTCCAGATAAGAGGGAGTGATGGTATTCTAAATACTGTACATTATTTCTTTTCCAAACCATATGTTGTGGGTACTCATTAGAATCGTCTCGATGAGACGATTCTAATGAGTACCCATAACATAGGGTTTAGTGGAGTATAATTGATATTTTCAATATTGAAATCAAAAATCACTCCCTCTATCTGGAGCTTTGCATTTGAATGGGAATACATGATGCTCCCCCCCCCCCCCTTTCGTACGAGAAACACCAAGGAAACACCCCCCGGTCAATAGAAGTGAGTTTGTGCATGACGGAGCGGGGAAAATTGTAGACTAATCTACTTACAGAAATATCTTGTCTACAGATACACAAATATCAAACATCCGATATCCTGAAGATGTTTTCTTCACGTATCCCACTTTGTCCTCGTAATACTTTCCTTTGTTCTTGGATTGTTTTCTTTGTCCTCACATTATTTAATTTCTCCTCAGATTGTTTTCTTTGTTCTCATCTTGTTTCTTTATAAATGAGCCATAACCTAGAAAAAAACGACTAATCAGAGCTCCAGATAGAGGGGGGGATTTTGATTTAAAAATTGAAAATATTAATCACTCACCACCAAACCCTATGTTATGGGTACTCATTAGAATCGTCTCATCGAGACGATTCTAATGATTACCCACAACATAGGGTTTGGAAGAGAAATAATGGATTTAGAATAGTATCACTCCTTCTTATCTGGAGGTCTGCTAACGCATCTTCAAAAAGTATCGACCTATGTCGAAGGCTGACCTGCGTCGAACCCTTTTGCTGTTGGTAAATTTTCTGCATATCAAAAACCCTTTCTACGTCATGATTTAGCCGGTTTTTAGACAAAATGATTGCTTGATATAATGCATCATGAAAATGCATTAAACCTCCTTTTCCCAGTGATCCTTTCAAAAAAAAAAAAACGTTTTTTTTTTTCTCCCTACAATTATTGCTCATTTGCAGAGTTATAATTTGTATTAATTTGTCACTTTATTGTTAATTTGCTCACTCGTAAGAATTTATTTCCGGTTCTTTGACAATCAAAGCCGATGACTTTCAAATGACCACCGTTTCTAATTCAATAATCCCTTTCGAATTAAATAAAGCAACAAGAAGGCGCACTTAAATCTCATATTTGCCACCAATCTACGATCGAATTATGTACAAATAACTATTGGACGTCGGTTTACCTGCAAATGGATTTTGTAGTTAAAACTATGTATGTACACCATATTCGTTACATATCTTCTGCTGTTACGACACGAGGCATTTGTCAATGTAACTGTCTGACAGTGGTTTGTCATCAAATATAGTATTTAACCCTTTACCAAACGACAAAAATTTTAGACTGGTCCAAATTGAAAGTATTTGTAGACGACAAATTAAATGCAACTCAAGAAATGAAATTTGTTTTGGAAAGGGTAGAAAACATTGTGGGAAAAGGAGAAAATGCTGGTTACCAGCATTTTCTCTTTTCCCCACAATGTTTTCAAAAGGCTTCTTTCCCAGGGTCGTTAAACTCGGAACTGTGTGGTAAAGAGTTAAGCATCGCGTTATGTTTGGTGTCAAGGGCAACAGAAAAACAGATGTAACTTAACGCTAGTTTTAAGTCTTTATTTATAAGACGGCACAATTTTCGATTCGTCCACATTGATGGCAGTTGCAAGCGACAAATCTTTTGTCGGTCAAACAATGGGATTTGTCTGTGAAAGGACAGAAAAATAATGTAGGAAATGGAGAAAATGCTGGTTACAAATATTTTCTCATTGCTCTACGTGACTTTCAACGGCCTTCTTCCTCAGCGTGGTTAAAATAGGATTTTTCCGGTTAAGTGTTAGTCACATTGAATACATGCTAATTCAATGCTTTGAATGGAAACAATGACATTGTGGGAAAAGGAACAATAAATGCTTGTTACAAACAACTGCACCTTTACCAGCAATGTTTCAGGAAAAAAAAAACGATATCAACAAGTTATAATTAGTTTTATGATAACGGGTCATAGCAAATGGTTTGTATCAACTGGATAAAATTCCGCTACAAGCATTGTAAAGATTTAAACCTAAAAGAAAACACAACACTTCATAATATTATATTTTATTCACTTTTTCCTAGATTAAAATTACAAGGGCAAACACTCCTTTTGCTTCTGTCTTTCTGTTCGTAGCTTTCAAGCATTTTTTGTCAGTTCAAAAAAAAAATGAGGTACATTTGAAGCAAAAAGATATTTGATAAGTTTTATTTCAAATGGAATGCAGCGACTACGAGTTCTTTTTTTAACACAATTTTAACAAATCCCTATATTGTTTCAGTTATATTTGTTAATCGGTGGATGTTCTATTTAATTGAAATAAGATCAGTTAAGATCTTATCTTTAAAACTACAGTGTAATTTTGACATTGATAATAATCGATACAATAGAATTTAATGTTAGATAATATCATTCTATCTGGTCACTGGGATGAAATGTACGAACATTTATATTGCTGAACCCTTCACTTGCTATATAACTAAAATGAAACTTTCAAGTCGATTGTAAAAATCCAAATATTACTATTTCAAAGTTATTTTAGAAAAACAATTTTTTTCCTTATCTGACAGTGAAGATCCAAGATGGGACTGCACGTTCTGTGCAGTCTGATCTTGATCTACATTGTCCGCAAAAGGTCCTTGAGTCGCGCTTAGCAGTCTTAGGGTTAAAAATTCTGCACAGTCGAACGTAAAATTCATTGTCAGATATGTAAACTCGACTCCTTTCACCCGCTGAAAATCGACTGAAATTCGGAATGAATTTTAAATTAAAGGCTTGTTTAAAGAAGCGGTCGGTTTATATTAAAGGCAGATTTATGCCGTCCACAAAAGCCTCTGTTTTCGCCTTTGGCGCTCAAAAGGTTAAACAATTACAGCGTATCGAGGCTACAAGTGTCCTGAGAGAATAAAGCATAACTGAGCTATGCTCTGTGAAAAGGGAGCTTCATGCATCTGCAAAAAGTATCGACCAAGGTCAACCTGTGCAGTCCACATGGGCTGACCTGCACCGAAACCTTTTGCTATTGGTCAATTTTCTGCATGTCAAAGGACAGTCTACCTCACGATTCAGTCGGTTGTTAGACAAAAAAGACTTTCTGTATCCAAGGTCATATGATGACTTGCTAGGTATCATGTATTACAGAGAGTACATTAAGCCCCTTTTGCCAGAGCATGGGTCATACCAGAAGCCTGGATATGCGTCCTCCTTAACGATTCAATTGTCACTTTGTCTAATAAAGCTTAAATCAAGATTATGAATCGTGGTAGGATAAAAGAAAAAAAAAATCATTTTTCTACCCAAATATAAATACGACCAACAAAACATTAAACCTTTGGACGAAGTACCTGTTATGAAAAGATAACACCCTACCCCTCGAAAATTCAGTTGACAAATAGTTTTCTAATGGCGTTCTTTTGACGTCATCACCATTGTAGCTAGACATATGTAATAAATTTGATCATTTTTAACCGAAAAGATCAAACCCCAAACATTTATCATATCCAAACAAACAATTAAATCAAAGATGAAGTATAGATAAATCTAGGATATTTCACTTTCCCTTTCTTAATTTCACTGGCAACATTTCTACATTTGAATTCATATATTTTTAAATACATGATGTCGGCCAACTAAAGCAGACAAAATTAAATAGTGGCACGTGATCTCAGCACATAGCGATACAACTGTCAGCCTGCATAGCAAAATTATGATATTTCACGAAAAGTTATGGTAGTAAGACTAGACCTATATAGGTAACACGGTCACTGTATGTGTGACGTGGGTCAAGGTCATTTGGTTCTCATGACCTCATGAACTTCTTTTAGACTGGTTGACATATATCTTTGTATTTATTCGTTGACATTTTATCGATTTACATGACCCGAATATCTTTAATTAAACATATGCTATTACATGTTACTAAGTTTTATTTCTAAATAATTGATAAAACCAAAGTATATAGACCTACATTTTTTATCGAATTACTACTGTTGACATGGCCTTGTTTAAAAATGCCGTCCGGGTCCACATGTTTTATCCCTGTCGTGTCAAAACTGACTTGCCCCTGGTCCCGGGGTCACGATAACCCACGATAGACCCCGGATTAATTTCGAAGACACCGGGTTATGTTTCTGTACAAAAAGAATTATTTCACGAATCCGATCAGAACAAGAGAAGTATTTCCCTAAACATCATTTCTTCCTGCAACAAGTTTACAGGAGACATCTGCGATGAAAAAGAAATTGTAAAATAGGGACGGATGAACAAAATGAATTCAGGTTTAATGTACGAATACAACTAAAACTGTCTAACAAAAGGAAAATCACTTGGTACAAACCATACCTCCCTTTACAACAATACATGTACTTTCAAAAGTGGGCCGCTTTGAGACGCCCAGTGGCGTCTGCAGATGGCGTAAAACTGAGCCATCAACCTGCTATATAAGTCAAAGGAATCTTCGAAGTCAGTAGTAAAAACCCGAATGTTGCTATTTCATTTTTTTTTTTTTTTTTTGGGGGGGGGGGATCTCTTTTATTGGACAGTGTAGATCTATGATCAGATCTTGATCTACATTGTCTGCAAAAGGTCCTTGAATCGCGCTCAGCAGCTTAAAGGTTAAGTTATCGATTGTTGGCGGCACTGCCAGTATATATTGATACCGGTAACTCTATACCGGACAGCCAGCACAGTGCACGCAAAGTTATCTAACACTTGATCTGCTGTTTAACCCCTTCACCAGACGATCCCGTTTTTAAACGATACTGAGAAGGATTGCTTTTTGAAAATTATTGTGAAAAAACAAGAGGACTGGAACCCCCATTGGTAGAATTCGAGGGCGAAGCAGTCCCCAACCCCCACTCCTTAGGAGAATACATTTTCTAGTCTTAATACTTTGTAAAAGCCGACGACGGTCTATGTAACAAATCCCAGTATTTTTCCATATTCACTAAATACATGTGATTATAAAGGTGACTTTCAAGTGACAAGATACAGAAGGTAATTCACTAAATTATTTTACATTCTTTATTGTACATTACACAACGTGATTTAAGAGACAGAGGCACACATTTTGGTAGTCTAGTCATTTATTAATCCATGGCCACACAATCATGAGTTTTAACGACCCTAAGAAAGAAGGTTTTTGAAAATATCGTCGGAAAAGGAGAAAAATGCTAGTAACCAGCATTTTCTCCTTTTCCCCACAATATTTTCTACACTTCCAGAAAGAAATTTCAGTTTTTGAGCCATATTCATCTTGTCGTCTGCGAATTCTCAATTAGGACTGATTTAAAATTTTGTCCTTTGGTAAAGAGTTAATCCATTAGTGCATATCTATGACTTTTCACGTTTCTACTATAAACTACGTCATGATAAAAGTGAAGGAAATACAGAACGAACTTGTAAAATTTCAAGCTATTGCTCATTTTCCTGTAAAAGTTTTCCACGTCGTTCAAATGATGGTGTCTTTTTCTCTGCAAGGTACGTGTATCTCATTTTTGCCAGCTATAACAGTTTTGACTATATCTAAAAATAGCACATGCAGCCTAAGGTAATAGGTTAACTAAAATGAAACAATTGATTAGTGTGACAACTGGACTTTGAAGAAAGAGAAATATATAGATACAAAAATTACCTTTCTGCCCTTGCAATCAATGGCTTTTGGAGACATTGCAGGAATAGAAGCAATTGCTTGTTACAAGTAAAATCTAGAACTATCTGCTTACCAAACGACAAAATTTTACACTGCTTCAAATTGAGAGCGTTGTGCAGACAAGTTAAATGCGGATCAAACGATGGGATCTGCGGTTGAAAGTATACAGGACATTGTGAAGAATGCAGAAAATGATGGTCAACACGCTGCAGCGCTTCGCTCAAGTGTACTCTCACGTGACCAGCGGCCAGCGCAGATCGAACCAGGATCACAAATTCAACACCTTCACGGTAGAGCTACGCGGGACAGCTCAATAACAGATAAAGTTCACGACAGACACCATACATATGAGCCATGCTCTGGCAAAAGTGGGTTGAATGCGTCTCTGTGATGCATGATATCAAGCAAGTAATGACATAATTATGAATCTAGAAAATCCATTTTGTCTGTCAACCAACTGAACCATGAGGTGGACTGGTTATATGCCATGCAAAAAAAAAGAATGATCAATAGCAAAAAGTTTCGACCAAGGTCAGCCTGCGCGAACTGCGCAGGCTGACGTTGGTCGATGCTTTTTGCAAATGTATTTAACTCCCTTTTCACAGAGTAATATATATATGATCACTGACCGGACGGACGGACGGACACACACACACACACACACACACATATATATATATATATATCATCATCATCATCATCACAGGGACTGGAAGAGATATATATATATATATTTTGACCATCACAGGGAGTGGAAGAGAGAGCAAAAATGGAAAGACTAATTCTTGATGATACTATATTGATTGAGGTTTGGTTCATTTATGATTAATTGATTAATCCTGTAATTGTATTTGTAACCTTCATCCTTCACGACGCCGGCGGCACGAACGTGAGGTGATTTGCGGACGGCGTAGGTCCAAGATCAGACTGCAAAAAACTTGCAGTTTCATCTTGGATCCATACTGTCTGACATGTTGTGAAATAAGCTAGCAAATCGAAAAGAACGTAAAATTGCGATTTTTTTTTTTTTGTACCGACGGAAAAAACATCTATCTCGTGTATAGTTAAGGTCTTTTCCCTCATGCAGACAGGCTTTGCGTTGCTTGGACCTTTCAAAACGACGTGACTGAGAAATGGAGATAACGATAAGATTGTCTATTTTGTAATAATATAATTATCTTCATTACTTTTAGTTTATCGTGTTGAAATTCATTGTTGTCGGGTCCTTTCAAAAGAGATGTTCAAAATGTGCAGATAATTTGAACTTGGACCATCCAACACTTTGCACCAGAGGACTTTGGCGGGAAAAGCCTACACCAGGGACAAAATCAGCATGAATTAAAGTGCTATACATAATTATTATATTATAGATAAATGTATAGGAAAACAATGTGGAAAAAAAAAGAGAAATGTCTAGTTATAAGCTATTGTTTTCCTTTTGTCATCATGTTTTCATAAAGTTGTCCGCAATTTGTTGTTTGCGGGTGGTATTGGGTTAACCCTTAACCTGCTATATAAATCAAGCGACACTTTCAAGCCGATAGTATAAACCCAAATATTGGTTTTTTTTTTTAGGGGGGGGGGGGGCTATCTCCATATCGGACAGTGTAGATCCAAGATCAGACTGCAAGTTCCACGCAGTCTGATCATGATCTACACTGTCTGCAAAAGGTCCTCGAGTCGCGCTAAGGGTTAACGTGCCAACAGTACAAGCGTTAGTACGTGACCATCAGCCGCATCATCTAGAAAGGATGCCCCCCTTCCCGTGTCTGTCTGGGGTGAAATAATGAGCAAGATTGTGGCTGAATATACATTATAGCGTGCTTTTATCCCATTTTCAAAGGTATATTTCAGTTTTATACTGCGATAGTTTACTTATTCATGCATTTTCTGAGTTTTACTAGGACTTGGCTGATACTCTCTAGTGCCTTGCCCGTGGACACTCCCCTTGTGACAAGCGCTTCTAGCGGGAACCGATATCAGGGTCCGTATTTACCAACCACTCTTAAGAACATTCTTTGTTTTTTTCTTAAAGGTTTTCAAAATGGTTTAGCCAATCAAAAGTTGTGTTACTTTCAAATCTAGAAAATTCTGGAAAGTAACACTGTGAACTTTCTTAAGAATGGTTGGTGAATACAGAACCAGAATTACCTGGTTAGAAGATTTAACGCCAAGAAGGAATCTACGATCTTTTGAAATAATCTCAGAGCCCTTAAAGTGCCTTTGGCAACCTTACTGGCGTTTGCTTGCAGTATAGACTAAGATCAGACTGCACAAAACGTGCAGTCTGATCTTTTGCCTACACTGTCCGCTTTGCTGGGACACTATGGACACAAGACCAACTTGCAAATTATAACTGAGCCATGCTCTGCGAAAAAATGTATAATGTATCTGCAAAAAGTTTCGACCCATGTCAGCCTGCTTGATAAGGGTCGAAACTTTTAGCTATTTTTTTATGTTTAACGATCAAACTACCTCTAGATTCAGATATTGTTGGTGTAAATGGATTTTATGGATCCATAATTATGTGATGAATTGCGTGGTATAATGCATAACGGAGATGCATTAAGCCCCATTTGCCAGAGCATGACTCATTTACTTGGGTCTGACTTCCAGACTCGACTCAACTCATCTCAAGATTTTATTCATATTATAGGCCTCTCGTCCAAAATACATAGACATACACATACCATAATTGGTCCCTTGACCCTTTACAAAACAAACAAGCAGTTTGAGATGTTGACAGTCTATCTATATTATTAATGCAAATACAATATATATTAGGTTTATTCGGCTTGTATGCAGTTTAATCTTGATCCAGATTGCGATAATAAAGATGTGCTTTGATACATTTCTGTGTGACATATAATTTCGGTGGGGTCTGGGCAGAGATACACAATTTTCGTATGCAGCAGACCATTTTTACAGCCATTTCCACATTTGCTGATTCAACCTGATAAAATGTTAGAAAGAGCAGTCGAGATTCGGACGATAACCTCCACCGGCTGCTAGAATATTCGATTGAAAAAAGATCAAATCTGCAAGAAATGCTGTCTCAGTGTGTACATAATCAAATCACTGAAAGTACTATCTAATAGTGAGCTCTTAGGCAAATACACCAACAATAAATGACGACTTTTAAGCCACAGGTGTAAGATAAGCTGCTTATTGCGTCCCTATGATGAAATCATTTCTATACTTTGAAGAATGCTCCATGTTACCTTTGGCCAAAATCTACCAATGGAAGTAACTGAATGTGAAAATAGGTATTTCGATGAAAGCATTCGCAGACGACATATTGAATTCGGCTCAAATGATTGTATTTATCGTTGAAAGATTAGAAAACATCATGGGAAAAGAAGAAAATGCTGGTTACCAGCATTTCCTTTTTTCCACAATGTTTTTCAAAAGCTTCCTTCTTCAGGGTCGGTAAAACTCGCGATTGTGTGACAAAGAGTTAATGTCTAGATTTGACGGAGTCGCCATATTTGTTTTTTTAGAGGATAATTTCCTTGTTTCATAGGACAGTTTCACAAGCTGACATGTGCTCTGGGCCGCATTGGGTCATGTAATATTAATACATTAAGCGTAGCGACTGATACTTAATGGCTTTCACGAGGGGTTTATTCTACTAATACAGTCCTACAACGACGAAACTTAACATTCAAATGTCCATGTTAAATTTTGTCCATGCACATTCTTGAATATTAACCTATCATCTCCACTCGACTTATAATAAACTGTTCAATCCCAATATGGGAAGGGGGATTTTTTGAAAGCGCCAAAAAGTCTAAGAAGCACTTTCGGTAAAGCGAGTGTCTGTTCCCCTTTTTCCTGTCCATCTTCCAAATTTTCCAGCCTTCACCATGTGTACATCACTCAAATAAACGAGGAGTAGAAAGAGAAAATCAAATATTATCCTTTACCTTTTTCTCTTGTTTTACAGAAGCTGTGGTTAGTCACGAAGAAGCAGGACGATTACAAGGCTCCTACAATGCATGACATCTATCTTTGACAAATAACAAACTTTGTTTTCTTTTGTATCTTTCATCATATTCATTGTTTAGCGTGCATGAAATTCTGTCTCAGCAAATATTGGCCCGTGCCCACCAACTATTCTTCATTACACTCCGAGTCTTATTCCCAAGAATTCTTATATTTCAAAGTCTGATTAACCCTAATCTTTTATTTTAGCCAATCAGAATTTGTGTTACTTTTCTCAATTGATTATACCGGTTTGGTGAATAGTTGTCTACGTTTCTGGAATTGGAATTTTGAACTACGTAAAACAATATTTATGGGGTATTTCTCAACAGGCTTGACTTAATTATTTAAAGCACTGTGTGGGAGTGAGAATCAAGCCTGTTGTCTAGAATTTCTCCCTCGCATACATTTCTTCGACCAATACGTTATTTTCTTCATATTATTTGAAAGGTTCTGATTCCATTGAGTGCCTTGTGGATGCAATTGATTCGAGGGAATTATGTTAAATTAAGTGTATAATTGTAGGCTGGGCAAGAGGCCTAAGTACTCAATAAACTAAAATGAGCCATGCTCTGGCAAGAGGGGATTTAATGCATCTCCGTAGAGCATGATACTAAGCAAGTCATCACACAATTAGGGATCCATGAAATCAATTATGTCTAGCAACCGACTGTATCATAAGGTAGACTAGTCCTTTGATATACAGAAAATTGACCGATAGCGAAAAGTTTCGGTCTAGGTCAGCCTGCGCGGAGTGCGCAGGCTGACATGGACCGAAACTTTTCGCAGATGCATTAGGCCCCCTTTTTACAGAGCATGGTCCAAATCTAATTAGGTTAGCCGGGAGAGTATACAGAAGTCAACTTGTGATATCTGATGACTGTAGGACGTTCGCATAAGTTCACCTATAAATGTTCTCACCCCTTATATTCTTTTAACAGTGTTGCCATCAATAATAGATAAGACTGCCCGTAAGGACCTATTTCCATGCAAAATAAACCGACTATAATATCGATACAGCCCCACCGAGTGGGCGAGCGACCAAACCACTTGTGGATCTATGGTGTACTATACGTATAGTCTGCTTGCCAAAAATTTACTCAAATGTATGTAATTCATCATCCCTGAAACCAACTTGCAGCAGACGACTTTGGACACATCCCAGCGAAATATGGATGATTTATTTGTATTTCAATCAAATACAGGAATTTGTGTGAAAGCATTTTGTCAAAAGTAGAAGACAATTATAAAGATCAACTCAAAATTTTCTGCAGCAAGTCGAAGCAAATATCCTCCGGTTACTAGTTAGTCGATACGCTCCTAGCAGAGAACTTTGAATACAGTGCGCATGCGTGACTTCGGATCAGTCACTTGGAAAGCCAAAAAATCTCTATCGTCGTTATTCCATGCTTGTCCGTCAGATTAGAGATTTACACTGACTTACAGATAGGCTGTGCTCTGGCAAAAGGGGGTTTAATGCATCCCCATGCACGGCATCATATCGTTGTGGATTCAGAGAATCTACTTTGTTTAAACAACCAACTGAATCATGGGGTAAAATGGTCCTTTAATGACATTCAGAAAATTGACCAAAAGCAAAAAGTTTCGATCCAGGTCAGCCTGCGCGGACTGCGCAGGCTGACTTGAGTCGATACTTTTTTGCAGATGCATTGAGCCCCTTTTTCACAGAGCATGGCTCAAATGCATGGCGCTAAGGAAAATTCGAAATATCTCTATTGTTAATGTTTCAGTAGTACTTAACTTTGAATTGCTACACACTGATCTGAGTTTTTAGATAGCAGTGTCTTCACACCGATCCTGAATCTACAATGCCCAATATTTTGTGAGGTTTTTAAACGAAACACTAACATTAAAAGTGAAACACATTTTGAAGTTTTTCCCCACGTAAGTAAAACTGTAGTTTGATACAAAAACCACCGTAGCAGCCATTTTTGACTCCAGCGACTTCATTTGCACATCTCCGATGAAGCACCCCTAATAAATGCTGCAACATTGGAATTTCACCCTTTAAATATTTATGAATTACTATTTGGCTGTGCCGACTTAAACTTAGATCAAAATTGTTTACTTTCCGAAACAGTTCACAGGTATATCAAAGAGTCAAAGCGTTTTAAGTAAATCGACTATTGTAACAGTGCTGAATTTACCGGGCGCCCAAGCGCCCAACAGAGCACCATTAGATTTCCTTTCATTTGTCTTTCCCTATTCCACCAATACTCTTCCTCATCTCTTTCATCGTGTTTTGTATATACTTAGAATAACAAATCATTGCATTTGCTATTCTTTTTTTTTTTTGAAACAGTATTGTAGGGTAAGGATCGATTCTAAGTTGATAGAACTTGTGGTCCAGTCCCATTTCAACTTATGAAATAAAATATGTTTAAACTAAACTAAAAAAAAATGCTGCACACAAAATATCAAAGCTCTCGTCAACAGAACTGTCAAAAGTAAATTTACTCAATAAATCTACATATCACAAATTTTAAAGCTCAAAGAATAACCTGTCTGAAAGAGGGTCAAAGGTCAATTTGCCAAATTTGTAGTACTCCTAATGCTAATGACCGAAGCCAAATTTCAATGTCATAAAACAATTGTTCTGAAGAAAACACTACTGTATTTTATGGTCCTACGTATTGTTACGGTGCCATTCTGTTTACGTCATGGCCAAACATTTGAACAAAATTTTGTTTAACTCTTTACCAAACGACAAAAATGTAGACTGGTCCAAATTTAAAGCATTTGCAGACGACAATTGAAATGTGAATAAAACGATGTAAATTGTCTTCGATAGGGTAGAAAACATTGTGGGAAAATGAGAAAATGCTGGTTACCAGCATTTTCTCCTTTTCTCACAATGTTTTCAAAGGGCTTTTTCCTCAGGGTCGTTAAAAGTCGGGATTGTATGGTAAAGGGTTAAACATATTTCATTCAACAGTATGAGATAAAAGCGAACAAAAAGACAATACAACCATATTACAAATATACTGGAGAAAATAATGAGAACGGAAGCTTAGGCTTATCAAGTTCTCCAAATTTCGGATAACGGTTATTACAAGATCATATCAGTACTGATTACTGACAAAAAAAAGTTAATTTTTGAGAAAAGATAGCGGAAAAAATACTGAAAACAAAATGGTGTGGAATGTTATTGGTGAAGATTCTAATTGAAGACATCTATATAATAGCTATATAGAAACTTCTAGCTTGACCATCATAACTGATTAAACAAGTGGTTTCTTACACTGAAAAAAAAACCGTAGTCGTTAAAGAATGTTGGCATACCGTGCTTGAAGGGTCCAAACCGTAAGTAAAATTTGAAAGGAAAAGAAATAAATAGATAGCGATAGATTGGGTGTAGATTCACTTATTACCAAGAAGACACACTAATTAGATATTGCTGGGTAAATCTTCTACTATCACGGATATAGGTGTGCACGGCAGCAAATATGCTTCGGTTATCAAACAGTTCAAGATTTTCATTCCCAAAAAAGAATAATTTGGAGTGTTATTCTTGTTATACCGTTAATACTTAAATTTATTCTTTGGTTATTATGAAGAGGACATTCAAAAAAAAGTAGAGTGTAGTCTATTCTACTGCATGACATCTACAGAGTGGTGATTCCGTCAATTTTTTTAAGTACAGGTCTCGTTTAGACAACTGCATCTGTTGCGTAATTTAGAATGTATAATTTGAATTTTTCTATCGCCAAAAAAGTAAAGCTTCCGTGGACAAGGTTTGTCTACATTTAAACGATATTTAAAAGATGACAATGTTTCCGCGTTCTTAACATCCTCTGGTAGAGAATTCCAATCATTAATCATAGAACAAAATTTCATTCTTCCAGCCTTAGGTTACTGTAGATAAAGTTTTGCTTTGTTTATCCGTAGGTCCTGAAAATCAATCCATGTACTTTTAGACGGATGATAGAAGAAAGGTCGGACAAAGGACAGATCTGGAGCGTTGGGATACTCTTGCTCAGGTGAGCTGAAAAAGTACAAACAAGTTAACTATGCAATTCTATCCAGAACCGTGATAGAGTGAAAGTTTATTCAGCGGATCGATACAAACACATCATTGTCTCACAGACAATCAGATATCATTACCAGATCACACGCACTCTCCAAAAATTTTCCACACCACCCTGTAGTTGTCTACATATCGAGATGTTGCGATTTTCAGTCCAGGGACCATGTTCAACAAACATTATATGGCTGTATTTTTTCTTAGTTCCAAGACTAGCCCATCTGACTGGCCGAGACTGAACGAGTCCTGGGTCCGTATTCACCAACCATTCTTAAGAACATTCTTAGCCTTATTCTCAAGAATTCGCTAAATTTGAAAGTAGCGCGAATTCTGATTGGCTTAACCAAACGGTTTAGCCAATCAGAAGTTGCGTTACTTTTTAAATATAGAATAATAAGACTAAGAATGGTTGGTAAATACGTGCCCTGGAATGTAGAGTATAGAATTAGAATTAGAATTAAATTCGAAATCGGTCAGTGATTATGACTCCGCGGTTCTATATATTTCAAAATCGATTCCAATCTGACCTACTTCTACTTCTGTCCAAAATAAAGCGATCCCAGTAGCTAAGTCGGACACGTACAAGGCTTGAAATCCAGGGGCCATGAGTTCAATTCTCAAGCCGTTCAAACCCTTTTCAAATGATGATGATAGTCCTTGCGAAAGGTTTCATTCCTCACTCACCACTGAATACTTTTTCGACCGCTTTTTGTACAAGAATGTTGTCTATGGCTATGGCACGGAGAACTGGTAAACAGAGATTCTGAGGACTCACGGATAGGTGCACTGGTGGCCGTAATGTGACCGAATTGTTTTGACACTAAACACTAAATAACAAACACGCAAAAATAATTTCCTAAAAAAGAGTAAAACTTCATTTCATTAGGAGCATATTGAAAGCAGACAACTTTGAAAAAATCCTTGGAAAATATGATTTGTTTATATGAATTAAGATCAAAAACACTAATTCAAATGAAAACATTGCGACAAAATTAGAAATTGCTCGATACGAGCAATTTCTCCTTTTGTCATTTTTTTTTTTTAAGTCGTCTGGTACAAGACGAGAAAACGTCGATTGCATGGCATGTGATATAACAAGATTTAACTGAACATGAGAACGAAGTTCATGCCATTTTTAGAAACCTTACCATGGAACATGAATTTTGAATGAGCTGGTTGTGTCACATAATAATATCAGTTTCTAGGCAAACCACATTTTTCTATGCACGACTGGTTGATTAATTTCTAAACTAGATAGCTTACATGTTCTTAATTGCAATTACGTCTCATGTTGAAATGTGGAATTTGTTGATTGACAGTGTGCTACTCTGTCCAAATATATCACGGCGACAGATCATGAATTCATGTATGTCATAGGTTTCACCAGTATTAGGCTTAGCCTCTGAAGTGTCTTGCCCTAGCACACTCCCATGAAAAGCCCAGTGCTTCCAGAGATGCTCGAGATCGAGACCCCCAGAGTACGAGTCCAACACTTTACCACTGAGCCACGCAGGATCCCTACGAATTCCGCTGTCCATTGTCCATACATCTGTCTGTGCGAGTACATATATCAGGCTTACATATTCCCCACAAACACAAATGAGCCGACCCTCTGTGAAAAGGGGGCTCAATGCATCTCCAAAAAGTATCGACCCAGAACTGATCTGGGTCTAAACTTTTTGCTATTAGTCGGTTTTTTGCATGTCAAAGGACCAGAGTACCTCATGATTCACTCGGTTGTTATACAAAACGAATTTTATGGATCCATTATTATGTGATGCTTGGTATCAGGCATCACGGAGATGCATTAAGCCCCCTTGTTCATAGATCATAGCCCCCATATCTCTGTGTGTGCCTCAATACATATATGAGCTGAGCTGTGTGAAAAGGGGGCTTAATGCGTCTGCGAAAAGTATCAACCCAGGTACGCGGACTGCGCAGGCTGACCAGAGTCGATACTTTTTTGCAGATGTATTAAGTCCCCTTTTCACAGAGCGTGGCTCACATATGACAGGCTTATGTGTACAACACAAATACAAATGAGCCATGCTCTGGTAAAAGGGGCTTAATGCATCTCCGTGATGCATCATACCGAGCAAGACATCACATACTTAGGAATCCATGAAATTCATTTTGTCTAACAACCGACTGTATCATAAGGTAGACTGGTCCTTTGACATACAGAAAATTGACCAATAGCGAAAAGTGTCGGCAGGTCAGCCTGCGCGGGCTGCGCAGGCTGACCTGGTCGATACTTTTCGCAGATGCATTAAGCCCCCTTTTCACAGAGCATGCCTCAAATATATCTTGACAAAGAAAAACTACATTTAGCTTGACAGAAGAGGCATACAGACACAAAATTGAGACGTGAAGTTAAAGTCAAGAAAACAGCCGTAGGTATCCGAGAAATAAGAATTTAGAATCCTACAAATAAGAAAGGCTTTGTACAACTTATTTGGAGAGGTCATCAGACCTCTCCAACAGTGATGAGTTTAAAAGGCCGACTGCCTAAGAAGCTGCAATCTAAATCCAAGCTTTTTGCGAAATTGTTCTGATACACAGCCTGTTTCGTCATGGTTTTATAAATAAACCGAAATCAAGAAACTGAAATAGGAAACAGACGTGTTTTGTTTTTATTCGACGGATTTCAGAAAAGGATTTCTGTATTGATTTCATTGCAGATGTGTTTCGACGGTGAATACAAAAACCAAGATTATTTTCGATATTTTCTTCTTTTATTTTCCATTCCATCATTAATCTTTTCGAAAGAAAAAAAAAACGAAAAACTAAGGGAGCTAATTCTTGCTTAACCTCAAAGGATAGTTTTAATTATTCATTATTTATATTCAAAGGATATTTTCAATTACAGTCATTATTTTCAGAACAAAATGACCTCTTCAGTTGTTGTAATTTTTCATTAAACAAATAAATCCAAGAGGGAACAAAAGAATTTCGTTAAGAAAGAGAAAGAACACCGCGGAAAAAGATCACGCGACTTGAGAACGCGGGAAGTTCACGTGTCTGCCATATAGGCATAGAATATGCAGCGGCAACCACATAATGCCTTACTTGTTTGTTTACGTATTGTAAATTATATTGAAATTTAAAGCCAATAAACTATTTGAAAACACTGATGCTGACCTCTCCTGTCTTCTTTTCAAAGAAGGCAACTTATTGGTAAATCCGGTCAATTCTTGGACATGGCGAACTTTAGAGGTTAGGTAATGATGCCGCTTACTTATTCTGGGGAGTTATTTTACCGGAAATATTCTGTCCAGTCCAGTTCACAACCAATACATAAACGGGAACAGCGGATATCGCCTGTTCAGTTCCTTCTGACCTTTATACACTCCAAAATAAACATACTGTAAAGGCCTTCATTTAATCAACAAACCAGTTAATTTTCGACCCCCCAAGAACGAAAATTTTGAAAGCATTAAGGGAAAAGGAGAAAATGCTGGTAACCAGCATTTTCTCCTTTTCCCTCATTGAAATTTTCTATCCTTTCAAGAAAACATCACGTCATTTAAGTCACATATGGTATGCAAATGCAGTCAATTTGAGAGGATCTAAATTTTTTCGTCTGGTGAAAATTATGGAAAATGGTATATATGAGCCATGTTCTGGCAAAAGAGGTGTTAATGCATCTCCGTGATGCATGATACCAAGCAAGTCATCACATGCTCAGGGATCCATAAAGTCCAGTATGTCTAACAACCGACTGAATCACAAAGTAGACTGGTCCTTTGACATACAAAAATTGACCAATAGCGAAAAGTGTCTGCCCAGGTCAGCCTGCGCGGACTGCGCAGGCTGACCTGGGTCGATACTTTTTGCAGATGCATTAAGCCACCTTTTATCAGGGCATGACTCATATACATTTCTCTGATCGTTTTCGGAGGTTCTGTTAACATTTCGACCACGACAGTCCTTTAAAAAATCGACCTATTACTTTTTACCAAACGAACCATTTTAGACTTGTCCAATTTGACAGCATTACTTTTGTAGATGACATACCAAATATGGCTAATATGATGGCATTTGCCTTAAAGATGGTAGAGAACATTGGGGGGAAATTAGAGGAATGCTGGTTACCAGCTTGTTCTCCTTTCTTCCGCGATGATTTATTTTTTTAAATGCCTCTTTCTTCAAGGTCGCTAAAACTGGGAATTCAGATTTGGTCAATGGTTAATAGAGAAAAAGAGGCTCTTTAACTGTTTATATACCATAATTCTTTATAGAGTTACGGGCAACCAATAGCTTCCCCAAAAAAACCCGCAAAATAGTATTTTCTAAAAATATCATCAAATTAAAAGCAAAAACACATGAGCCATGCTCTGGCATAAGATGGCTTAATGCATCTCTGCGACGCATTACACCAAAAAACTCATCACAATGTCATGATTATGGATCCATAAAATCCATTTTGTCCAAGAACCGCCTGAATCCTCATGTAGAATTGTCCTTTGACACGCAGAAAATTCACCAATAGTGAATAAAAAGTTTTGACTCATTTCAGCCTGCGCGGACTGCGCAGGCTGACATGAATCGATACTTTTTGCAGATGCATTAAGCCCCCTTTTCACAGAGCATGGTTTACATTTATAGCGCCCGCAAAAGCTTTTTTTTTTTTTCGACTATATAGCGCTGAAAGAATGAAGAAATAATACACGAACAAGTATGAACTGCCTCTCCTTTAGCAACAACGTTTCCAAGATTGGTCTGCTATACGACGAAAACAGTCGACTGCAAGGGCTTAGGTTCCATAACGCACAATACGCAAGTGCGTAATGTAGAAAACATGAAAAAGTGGGAACAGGCGAAACTTAGTTTTATCACTTTATAGAACAATTCCATCTTCAAAATTAAGCCTAAAACTAACGGCTTAAAAAAATCTATAAAAATATTCCAAATGTTATAGTTGCATCCTATTTCTTTTCGATAGTACCGGACAGTGTAGACAATATCAGATTTACACTGATTCTGAGACCCTGGTTACGCCCCTGGACTGCAAGGGCCATTGATTTAGCAGTTACAGCAACTGTGACAGACTGACAAAAAAGTCAAGTCGCGAGGTTATTTAATCAAGCATTTAATCGGTCAGGTTGAATTTCTTCCTTCCGGTCTATTTTTAGATATCGGTGTCAATTAAAAAGTTATTCAGAGAAACTGTATCGATTTACACATTACTACCTGCTTTTTATCAGTTTGAAGCTGAAAAAAAAAGAAAACGATGTGGCACAGGAAGAAATTGTTCACAACGAGCAATAACTACTTTTAACATAATATTTGGGGGTCCTTTTACCATATACGTCTCTGTCTCTGTCAAACGTCAATATTCACGGGAATTTTCTTTACCTATTTCTATTGAAGTTTTTTTTTTCATAATCGTCTCTTTCAAATATGTTTCATGGGAAAAGGAGTTAATGAAAGACAGATTAAATCTTTACCACACAATCATGAGTTTTTACGACGCCCAAGGATAAAGTAGTTTGAAAACATTGCGGGAAAAGAAGAAAATGTTGCTAACCAGCATTTTCTCCTTTTCCCACGATCTTTTCTACCAAATCAAAGAAAGAAATCATAATTTTAGCACATTTAATTTGTCGTCTGTAAATG
The DNA here is from genome assembly GCA_945859785.2 of Tridacna gigas. Classification (NCBI taxonomy): domain Eukaryota; kingdom Metazoa; phylum Mollusca; class Bivalvia; order Cardiida; family Cardiidae; genus Tridacna; species Tridacna gigas. Next base: position 40,670,698 of record OX244029.2, read on the forward strand.
CTTTGAATTTGGTCTCGTCCAAAATTTTGTCGTTTGGTGAAGAACAAAGCAACAAATAAGAAAAGGGAAGGGAAAGAAAAACAAAAAAACAGACCAAATGTAAGTTATCGAAAGAAATCGTTTAATTCAATTAACATTTTTCTGAGATAACAAACTTGTAACAATTAATACCATTCGAGGGAATCTGGAACAGACCTAATTTTGATAGCAGTAATATATCTAGTTGAGTGTAATGCAACCTTCACTTCCGGTTGCATTCGGCAAACCTCGAGTGATCCGTTGATCAAGTCGCTCGGCTATATCCGTCACTACATCTAACCTCGTCCGAATCAAGGGGTTTCCATTTTGAACTGCCGATCACATGATCTTAAACATGGCGGTGGTCATGAATATCGAGTATCAACGGCATCAACAAGCACGGTGAAGTCATTCACATAGATCAGTTTGTCGGTGAAAACTTCTAACGAAATCGATAGACCACGTTAAATATTGAATGCACAAACTGTTTGTCGATGGAAATGTATTTAGAATGATTTCGATACAAAATTGTGACACACGTTTTCTTTTTTAATAGGAGCCTTACATTTTTAAGAATGGTTAATTCCGGCGAAGAAATATACCCTGTAGGTGCATTATCAAGCTACGTGATACAGCCGATGGACTTGATCAACTGATCAACCGAGGTATGCCGAATGGTATTACGATAGGTACTTTGCACCTTCACGTTGCGTTTCTTTGCCGCAAAAAGACCACCTTACCCTTTTTAAAATCGTAATGCTCCACTTGAAAAATAAAAACACGAGTAATAATGTTCTATCGAAATCTTTCTCAGTACACTTCACGGTCAGTGGGAAATATCTTTGTGCAACGCAACACGCAACAGGGCACATTTACCCGGTGAGGATGAAATTTATAACGGACTTGAACAAGTAAGCTATCAACGCGATGATATTACGATGCAGATTTATTGTTGAAAACGGTGAAAACCCAACAATTGCATACACTGAACTGAATGGAAACCACTCTTTTTTTTTATGGCGCGTGTTCACACAACCAACGGAAATAATAATGAACAGAGCGGAGGAAAAGCGGTCGATAGCACTTGTGCAAATTCAATAAACTGTTACAGGTCTCCGGCATAGCGTCATCTTGGGAAGGGAGATAACTCGCTATGTCATCGTTGCCCAATGATCTCGGCCGAGTGTCATTTGGAACGCATCTTCCGTCGCATTATAAGCGGGAACTCGAGTGCAATATTGAGGAAAGGGCCAAGGTCTTTAACGATTTACCAAACTTGACCAAAACGATTCAATGTTTTGACGACCATGAAGAAAGGCAGTTTTAAAGAGCAGTTTGAGAAGGAGAAAATTCTGGTAACCAGCAATTTTTTATGTTCCTATATGGTTTTATCTTTTTTCATAGACGAATCCCAACCTTTGAGCAATAGTTTATTTGTCATCTGAGAACGAGTTCAGTGTTGAAGAAAAAAAGAAGTTTTACAGTTGAAAAGAAAAAGTCACATGGAAGGGGGGGGGGGGGCAGGACAAGCGAGAGCAAAGTTATTTTGTCGATCTAACGATCTAAATCTCTGCTGCTGCTGCTGCTCTCTCTCTCTCTCTCTCTCTCTCTCTATATATATATATATATATATATATATATATTCCGCCAGCCAATTGTTATCCTTTTATTCTAAGAAAATCAATACCTCATTGCATTAACTACAGAAATGCTGCAGCTTGCGGACCTCAAACATTGAAGTTAAGATGAAATTAACATGCAATAGACAAGTTAGCCGAGCGAGATATTGACATAATCAAGATCACATGACTCTTACCGGAATGTTACTTCCTTTCTTTAAATCTATCAAAACATTGAACGTGTGATACAGGGAATAGATACTTTAAAGGACGACCCCATTTATTCATTCATTCATTTTGGGGGAAAGGTGGCAAAAATATATGAGTCATGCTCTGTGAAAAGTGGGTTTAATGTATCTGCACACAGTATCGACCCATGGACTGTGCAAGCTGACATGAATCGAAACTTTTTGCTGTTGGTAAATTTTCTGTCTGTCCAAGGACGATTCTGCCTCAGGATGCAGTCGATTATTAAACAAATTGCATTTATGGATCTCTAATTACTGAAGAATTGCTTTGCATAATGCTTTACGGAGATGCATCAATCCTTTACCATACAATCCCGACTTTTAACGACCCTTAGAAAGCAGCCTTTTGAAAACATTGTGGGAAAAGGAGAAAATGCTGGTAACCAGCATTTTCTCCTTTTCCCACAATATTTTCTACCCCTTCCAAAACAAATTTCAATTTTTTAGTCACATTTATTTCGGCGTCTGCAAATGCTTTCAATTTGGACCAGTCTTTAATTTTGTCGTTTGGTAAAGAATTAAAGCCTCATGTGCCAGACTGCCATTTATACATGTATGTTTCCTGTTTTAGCTGGCTTCTGGTTTATATGTACCTAAGTAGGAATTGATGAATACTTTTATACATTACTATACAAACATTTCCATGGGCAATATCAAAGGTGGCTTTTGCAGTCAATGTGGGAAGAGAAAAAAAAACACTTGTGACTAGCTTCTCTCTTTTTTCCTGCAATATTTCCGAAACCTTACAAGACAAAAATCATGTTTCGGGTAACGCTCAATTTGCAGTCTGCTAATGTTTTCAATTTGGAAAAGTCTAAAATGTGTGAGTCATGTTCTGTGAAAAGGGGGCTTAATGCATCTGCGCAAAAAAAGTATCGACCCAGGTCAGCCTGCGCAGCCCGCACAGGCTGACCTGGGCCGAAACTTTTCGCTATTGGTCAATTTTCTTTATGTCAACGGACCAGTCTACCTCATGATTAATCCGTTTGGTAAAAAAAATGGCTATTATGGTTCCATAATTATGTGATGGCTTGCTTGGTATCATGGATCACGGAGATGCAATAAGCCCCCTTTTGCCCCTTTTGCCAGAGCATGGCTCGTGTAGAGTGGTAAAGATTGTTAAGTGACAAACAGACAAACACGAAAACACGAATTTTCTCGCCCAAAAAAGCAACATGTAATTAACTTCTGTTTCAAAGGGGTTATATATATATCTCTCTCTCTCAGAATGTCTCAGCACAGTTGATCGAAGATCAGACTGCACGTTTTTGCAGTCTGATCATGATCTACATTGGCCGAAAAACCAACCTCTAGTTGTTTAAGGCGCTTTCAGGTTTAAAATTCCTTACGCACTTCTTAAAAATCCGTAAGCATATAACTAATTCATAAGACGCGAGAAATTAACATGAGCTATTTTTTCTCATATGGTATTAGAACAGAAAAAAATAATATTTACGCTCATAAATAAAGATATACCTAAGTTATGCTTTATCATGCTTCTAGGATCCACGTAACTATTTACAGTTGTGGGGGCCAGAATTGCCTCATTTGGCCATAAATATTTACAAACTGTTAACACACTAGATCTTCTTCAGTCCATGATAAGCCTAGTTTTGCAGACTATTTAATGCAGATACTGGTTTTAACCCCTTTCCTTGCAGCCAATCTGTAGTGGACAGCCTTTAGCAAATTACATTTCATTTAGAATTTTGGAAATTGGATAAAGAACAAAATATATTTCTGTTGTATTCAAGTTTATACGAAGTCTTCTCGTATAAGTAGAGCTGAGTTTGATTACATGACATTGTTTATGTTGTAAAGTAATTCATACGTATATGAGCCTTGTTCTGTGAAAAATCCACTGCAAATGCAAAAAGTATCGATTCAGGTCAGCCTGCGCAATCCACGCCGGCTGACGTGGTCGAAACTTTTGATTTATATAAATTTGCGGCATGTCGTATACTTTTGCATGACCTTAAGGCGTACTGCAAATATACTTGAGCCACGCTCTGGCAAAAGGAAGCTTAATGCGTCTCCGTTTTGCATTTTACCATTATACAAAGCACGTAATGACATATTTATTACAGATCCAAAAAATCCATTTTGTCGAACAAATGAATGAATCCTGAGTTAGCACAGTCCTTGGACATACATAAAATTTACTTAAAGCAAAAAGTTTCGGCTCTGGTCAGCCTGCGCGGACTGCGCAGGCTGACCTGGGTCGAAACGTTTTGCAGATGTATTCATTCAGCTCCCTTTTCGCAGAGCATGGCTCACTTTTACTTGCCCCGATTTATTCCAGTAGTACCAGTAGTATTGTAAATGCATTTATGTGACACCATGAATGGATTTGTGCTTGTGAATGACGCAAATACGAGTATTGTTACATAAATTTATCTTTAACGCTACAGGCGCCAAATCTATCGCGCCCCGCTTATGGTGCCAAATCTATTGCCTGCTTCCCCCCCCCCCTCTCTCTCTCTCATTCCCACTCCCTCTGTATTTCCCTCATACATTTTCCCTCGCCAAACATTTCAATAGACAATAATAATTCAATTCAATATAACACAGATCTATACAATAGATATCTGCTATATAATACCTCCACGATACGCACACTTGTGTATAGATATCGATCGACTCGGGGGCACTATGGCTCCCACCCACTTGCAGAACGACGCGGAGCTGCATAGATCTGTCTTACTTTAGCAGGCGACAAAATTTTAGACTCTTCCATATAGAAAGCATTTGCAGACGACAAATGAAATGTGGCTCAAATGATGAGCTTGTCTTTTGAAAGAGGTTGGGAAAAAAAAATTGTGAGAAAAGGTGAAAATGCTACTCAGATATTCTCTGAAGCTGGCTTTTTTCAGGATTGTAGAAACCAGCATTTTCTCCTTTTCCCAACGTTTTTTTCTATCCCTGTAAAGACAAATCACATCATTTGATCAATACTGTATTTGTCGTTTGCAACGGCTATCAATTTTCGCCGGTCTAAATTTTTGTTGTTTTGTGAAGGTTTAGGTCAGAATGAAGTTACGCACACGTTTCTTTTTTTTATTATTATCATTGATTTTGATAGGAAAATATTGACAAGTCACATTTTTCTTTAGATTCTTTAAGAAATAAAAAAAACCTTCAGACGTGAAAACTTTCCACACGACAAATTGGATTTTGGTCAAGTAATAGTTTTTTTTTTTTTTTAAGAATAGAAAATATTGTGGGAAAAGAAGAAAATGCTGGTAACCACAACGTTTTCTAAAGCTGTCTTCTCCAGTTTCGTTAAAACACGGGATCTTTAGGTAAAGAGTCATGGGCTTTATACACTCCATACAACTAACAGAGTATGTCACGTGATATTTCCAGAGAAGTTCGCGGATTGTAGTTTCTGTCATGTGAACTTGATACATGACAGAAGAAAGCAACAAATTGGATTTTATAATTTTGATTTAAAAACAAAAAACTCCATTTCTCCCTTTAATACAAATTTGCGAAATATGACACATTGTGGAGGATGTAAAAACTGACAAAATTGAATAAGTTCTTCTGCATCTCATTGATTTTGAATGAAGGTTCCTTTTAACCCTTTCCCAAACGATAAATTTTGGACTGGTCCAAATTGAAAGAGTTTGCAGACGACAATTTTAAATTTGATGAAAATGACAGAAAGTTCTACAAAAGGGTAGAAAACACTGTGGGAAAAGGAGAAATTGCTCGTTACGAGCAATTTCTCCTTTTCCCACAGTGTTTTCAAAAGACTTGTACTGCAGACACGTGAAAACCAGGGCTTGTTTGGGAAAGCGTTAACAGACCGACATCATTGTAATATGAAAAGGTCATTCTTTCGGCCCGTCTCTCGCATTAACCTCTTTGAGAACATGTTTGAAGCATAGGAATAATCAACATGAATCAACGAGTACAAACATCATGACAAAATAAGAAATAGCTCGTCGGGAACAATTTATCCCCCTTTTACAATGTTTTCGTGTGTAGTTAGCTGGAAGACAGAAATGAATCGTCCACGAAAGATGCCGGTTTAAGGCACTCATTGTAACTCTACAAAGATACTTAAAATTTTAGTACAGAAATCAAGAAAAATTCTCTTGGATACAAACGAGAGAGAACAATTCGACAAAAGGTTTGAAAAATGTCGTCTGCAAGGAGGAAAAAATCCATATGACAAGTGGGCGTGTTGTCGAGTATAGAAAAGCGGGAAGCCTATGTCTCCATCGCATTTGGTACAAATCCTCTTCTTTTGGGGAGAGGTGTCCTATGTAGCTTCGCGGTAACGGCGTTAGACAAGCTTGTACTCGTTCTCATTTCACTCTTCTTCTTGTTTCAGCCTTTTCATTTGTACTTTTAGGTTTGTGCAATGTGTTCCCGCATTCTGACCTGATGCTTTTGCATTTTCGTCATTTTATTGCAAGGGTCTTTTACAGGTTGGAATTTGGTTGTATATTGACTCTCTTTCTAACTATTTAGGCCGTAGACCTCTTATTATTGATCTATTTTTCATTCTTTTCTCACGTGTTTATTTGGCGGGAAAAAACAATAAAAATAATAACCCCTGCTTTCAGCGATGGCCTGGTTGGTGGTACATTTCGGATTAGAGCCCCAGCCTACTACTGAAGAAGCCCGGGAAGGATGAATTATTGAGCGAACTACCATGGGTAAGGGGTGGGGATGTCCAACAAGTGTCGCAAAAATAGCGGTGTACTTTTATCTCTGATACGTGTATCTGAATATGTGAGCACAAAAACATCTCATTGGTAATCAACAAATACAAACGTGCTATTGTGTTATATAATCTTTTAATGACCTTATTCATCTTTGAAATATTACTTAAGTTTCAGAACTTTTGGAAATTTGATTTTCGGTAATTGATTTAGCTCGAAGCGCCATCGGTAACAGAGCACAACAATCCGGTCAACTCGTCAACTTTGGAAGGTGACTTTAACTCTTTACCAAACGACAAAATTTTAGACTGGTCCAAATTGAAAGCATTTGCAGACGGCAAAATATATGTGACTCAAGAATTGAAATTTGTTTTTGGAAGGGTAGAAAACATTGTGGGAAAAAGAGAAAATGCTGGTTACCAGCATTTTCTCCTTTTCCAACAATGTTTTCAAAAAGCTTCTTTCTAAGGGTCGTTAAAAGTCGGGACTGTGTGGTAAATTGTTAAATTTCCCCCTTGCGGCGGACTATATTTTACAATATTGTGGCATTGAGAAGAATTTCTCTTATTGAGCATTTTCTTCCTTAGAAGGAAATTTTCCCCTTGACACAAAGTTTTAGACATGTACTTATTCACTAAACCTTAACCTGTGTTGCCTTTCCAAATTTTACGGGAATATTTTCCTTAGGTACTCCGCTGAAAATTTCTGTAGACTTACACATATATGGAACAAATATAGACTAGTCTGATAAGGTAAATAAAAGTTTATTCAAAAAAGAAATTGAAAAAGATGAACTGCAGTTCTGAATTACTCAATTCCGTGTACATGTAACTGCAAATAGGAAACAGGCGTGGCGCTTTCGATGGTGAAAGTAGTTCAAGAAATCAATGAACGAAATTCATGCGCGATTATGTAAGTCCGTCTTGGGGATGGTGAACCGGTCTATTTTCTGCTGCATATTCCTTATACATCTACATATCTCTCGGGGTCTATAACTTTAAATGGCCTCATAACACGCCAATTATCAATTTGCAAACATGGAGATGGTCCGCAATTACGATAAACCGTTGTAAACCGATCAGACCGACCTCTAAATAATACATGTGGGACTAGTTTATAGCATGTATAATGATACAGCGAGGAATTCAGGTCGCTCTGCCCCTTTGTCCTGTCTGAACTCTCAAACAAAACTCGCAGTGCAATGTATATATGAGCCATGCTCTGTGAAAAGAGAGCTTAATGCATCTGCGAAAAGTTTCGGCCCAGGTCAGTCTGCGCAGTCCGCGCAGGCTGACCTGGGCCGGAACTTTTTGCTATTTGTCATTTTTTTGCATCTCAAAGGACCATTCTGCCTCATGATTCGTTCGGTTGTGAGACAAAATGGATTTTATGGGTCCATAATTATGTGATGACTTGCATGGTATAATGCATCACAGAGATGCATTAAGCCCCCTTTTCACATTGCACATATGCGTGTTTTCTAAGCCCTTCTTAGAGCTCGCCTTCACGGGTTTTCACCTACAGAAACAATGTGAACAACGACCTGTACTTCAAACTAGCTTACTTTGCCATTAGAGTTTTTTTTTTTTTCGGGGGGGGGGGACTTTTTCGGTTTCTGACGACATAGTGCCGCAAGACAAACAGTAATTGGGAGAGGACTCCGATTAAATAAGAAAATACTCGCAAGATTAGGAGTTGCATTTGAGCTAGACTCTGTGAAAAGGGGGGCTTAATGCATCTGCGAAAAGTATCGACCTAGGTCAGCCTGCGCAGTCCGCGCAGGCTGTCCTAGGCCGAAACTTTTCGCTATCCGTCAATTTTCTATATGTTTAAGGACCAGTCTACTTCATGATTAAGTCGGTTGTTGAAAAAAAAAAAAAAAAAAAATGGTTATTATGGATCCATAATTATGTGATGACTTGATTGGTATGGTGCATTACGGAGATGCATTAAGCCCCCTTTTGCCAGAGCATTGCTCATTTTTATCAATTTTTTTTTTTTCATACATATGTGTGGCGCTCTGGAAAAAGGGGGTTTAATGCATCTTCCTGATGCATTATACCAAGGAAGTCATATGGAACCATAAAATTCATTCTGTCAAAAAACTGACTCACCAGGTAGAACTGTCCTCTGATATGAAAGAAATTCAACTATAGCAAAAGGTTTCGATCCAGATCGGCCTGCGCAGACTGTGCGGGCTGACCGGGGTCGATACTTTTTGCAGTTGTATAAATCCCTTTCTCGCAGAGCATGGCTTATCTTCAAGTAATTAGAACTAATGTTGCAGTTCTGTTTTTCACAAGGATGTTTTGACAGTTGAGTGCTACAAAATTATTTTGGGATTCAGGAAGTGAACAAACCTAATAACTTACGTTTACCCAAAGAGTAGTTCGCGGATGAAGGGTTTGCTCTAAGGAATTGAACATAAGATCTAGATCCAGTTTCATAAATTTTGGGTCGAAGTATTGCTGGCATAAGAGTATTTTGGTTATTACAAAACAAACAGGAATCTTGATGCAAAACATTTTTTAAACACTTGTGGAAAAGGGATTCACTCATTGATGTTTATTTCAATTACTTGTTTAATTGCCAATAATTATATCCATATTATTGATTTTTTTCCTTGTTACTTTTGTGTCATTTTTCCCACATAGTAATGGGTTCAGCCATACTATTCATGAATCCGTGGCACTGAAAAGAGGCGACCCTTAAAATCTGAGAAGTGTATACTTTAAAATCTAGTTGTGAAACATCCCATTCCAGTAAAATCTTCAAATCAACCGGATATAATCGGTTGAATCCTGCATGCCTAAAAACGACTTTTCTCTGTTAAGTAATGTTCATCTCTGTAAAAGAAATATCTCCGTAAAACACAAAACAAATAATAACGTGGCAAGGATTCGAACTCTTAAGCGAAAGGTATACCATAATAGAGTTTCTTACGACCAATAGTTACCAACCAAGCTTAAGGAACCAACCGGTAAAAAAGACCACGTCTAGTTTGAGCAACAAACTGAGACAATCTACGCAACATCTGACATATTTCAACGTTCACCTATAGCCTCAAATAAATACCATAACCCTCCAAACAGATTTGCCATTCTATGGGCCATGCATGAGAAATAAGACCGTTGACCATAAAAAGCTTCCCTAGATGGTACCTCAGCCAGTTTAAACAACGTAACTGAGGAAAAATCAAAGCCCAGGAGATCTTCTTACGAAGACAATTGTCCAATCCGCCATGTGAGAGAGAAAATGTCTATCTCGATCTTATTCGTCATTGTTTAACCCTTTCAGTGAAAAATACGACTTTTGTCGCTTTAGCAGGATGTGTAGAACAAGGATCAGACTGAACAGAACGTGCAATCTGTATTTGCATCCACGCTGTGTGATTCTTTGTGAGATGTTTTGTCATACAACAACCGAAAAATTGCGATTTCGTGGTCCTTTTTTAAGAGATAGTCGACGTTACATGTTTGGAACTTTTTATAGTAACGATGCTTGCACGTTTTCCAATAATCAAAGCCTGTTCCAGCCTTTATCCCTAAATATCTATATAGGGTTTTTTTTTAGTTTAATTCTTTACCACACAATCTTGGTTTTTAATGACCTTGAGAAAGCATCTTTTTGAAAACAATGCTGGAAAAGGTAACCAGCATTTTCTCCTTTTCCCACATTGTTATCTACCATTTCAAAGACAGAAATCATCCTTTTTGCTTCGTTAAATTTTTCGTCTGCAAATGCCTTCAATTTGGTCGAGTCTAAAATTTTGCCGTTTGGTAAAGAGTTAATTCATTACCTCCTGAAACTAATTCTCAGCAGGCGCCTTTGACAAAGAGATAATTAACATGGATAAAGGTACAAACCAACAAATACATGTTGTTGTCTATGTTTTTGTTGTTGCTTTTGTTGATGTTGTTGTCGTCGTCGCTGTGGTTGTTGCTGTTAAGATCAGGAAAAAAAATGATACTTTAAAATCTTTGTCAGGCTAACTGACTCTGCCATCTTTTTCGGCGTAGTTGAATGTGCTGGCTTTTGACCTACTTTTGGTACTCATAAAAAATCAATGAATAGAAATTTCTGATTGGTCAAATATGTAGACATGTTTATTCTAAGGGTCCATGTGGTCAAAAATGTAGATATATTTATTCTAAGACCCCCTACTTGTTTGCCGGCAAATTTACGCCGTTTAAAGATATTTCTTGTTTAGACTGTCCTTCCTTCTCCAGAGCGATTTTATATTATTTCATACAGACGACTTTTTGCGTCTTGTATCAGACTACCCATGTAAACGATTTTTTTTTTCCAATTACCTGTTCATGTCTATAGTCTTAATCCTTTACTACATAATCCCGGGTTTTGACGATCATTTGGAAAAAGGCCTTTGAAAACATTGTGGGAAAAGGAGAAAATGTTGGTAACCAACATTTTCTCCTTTTCCCACAATGTTTTCTATGCTATTTAAAGACAAATCTCACCATTTGAGCAATATTCAATTTGTCGTCTACAATTGCTTACAATCTGGACCCGTCTAAAACTGTGTCGATTGGTAAAGGATTAACTCATGTTTATCATCCACCGTTAAAGATGTTTTCGAAGTCATATTGCAAAATTTGGTACAGGAGTTAATTTTTCAAACAGTTCGGTAAATGACCAACAAAGTTTCAGTCTGTAGAAAAGTGTCTATGTATTTTTCAAGGTTAGGTCTACTTTACGCGGAATAATTCACATAGTGTCGGATAAAGTAGATCCAAGAAATTAATGCGCGTTGCTATTTGCAATCTAGGCCAGTATTCACCAACCATTCTTGAGAACATTCTTAGTCTTATTCTCCAGGGGTCTCTTCTGATCATAAGTTGTGTTACTTTCAAATTTAGAAAATCTTGAAGAATAAGACTAAGAATATTTTTACAAATGGTTGGTGAATAGGCCTACGGGCCCTAATCTTGATCTACATGTGGTTTAGCCGTCAAAAGTTGTCGGTTATTTTCAAATTTAGAAAATTCTTGAGAATGATACTAAGAATGTTCTTAAGAATAGTTGGTAAATACGGACGGGCAAGATTTTTTTTTTTTTTCCAGCTGAACAACGGAAACTAATATGTAGCAAAAAGGGCAACCAACAATATAAGCTTCCTAGACAAATAAAGTAAAAATCTATAACAAAATCTATCTTCTTGTTTTTCTTACGTCATGGAAAACAACAAGTGGTTAAGGTTTAGCTTAGGGTAATGTCAAACCACATCGGACGTTACTCTGTTTCAAAAGATAGACAGAGCATCAAGCAATGACGATAGAAACGTTGGCCGCTCCACGGAGGCAGGTTTAACCCTCAACCTGCTAAATAAGATAGATGAAACTTCCAAGCCGACAGTTAACACCCAATCAAGGTTATTTTGGGGGGAAAATATCTCGTTATCGAACAGTGTAGATCCAAGATCAGACTGCACGTTCTGTGCAGTCTGAACTTGATCTACACTGTCCGCAAACGGTCCCTGAGTCGCGCTCAGTAGCCTAAGGGTTAGGTTCTGTGAACTGCAACGGCACTGTTCCCCTACAACAATTCTGGATCCGATACCAATTAAGCTGAAAGCAGGGAATAAGAAAAGGGAAGGGCGATTCCGGTATGGTAATTGTTATCATTCCATATTGCATCCAATATTTAACGTGCAACCACATAGATCAGCCATTTAAGTACTCAAGCAAAACTTCCTCGGAGAGACAAAGCCTCCGATTGCATCGCTAGAAAAACTAGCTTTCCAACATGATAAATTTAACTCTTTACCTTACAATAAAAATTTAGGCTAGGCAAAATTAAAAGCATTGCAGACGAGAACAAAAATTTGGCTCAGATAAGATTTGTCCTTATGAGGCTTTATAAAAGTATTGTGGGTAAAGAAGCTTACATGCAGTTTCTCCTTTGCCCTGAATGCTTTCAAAGTCATTTTTCTTCTAGGTCGTTAAACAATGGCTTCCTTGGTAAAAGAAAAAAGTTTAAAGCAGTCGAGAAGTCTCATTCCAAAACATTTTTCAACCAGATTGTGGAAAGGAACCTAAGGTGTATAATTCCAATAAGGAAGTTGTCGCTATTTAATCTATCATCACATGTAACAATGTTATGAATCACCCATCAAAGCACACACACAAAAAAGATATTGCTAAAGTTTACCCGAGGACCAAAGCTCGAAAGCACATCGCCGGAAAAGCTAGCTCTCGATCAGGACTTGTTTCAAGCACTATGTACCATAAATCTGTCTGTGACATCGATTGTACCGAATCAGAAAGAGTTCGGTGCAGACCTCCAGATAAAAGGAAGCGATAGTATTCTAAATCCATTATTTCTCTTCCAAACCCTATGTTGTGGGTATTCATTAGAATCGTCTCGTTGAGACGATTCTAATGAGTACCCGCAACATAGGGTTTAGTGGAGAGTTATTAATATTTTCAAATTTGAAATCAAAATTACTCCCGCTATCTGGAGCTCTGGTCTTTAGAACCATTTCACAATGACCAGTGCACTTGTTTGCAAAGAGTTTCTAGTCGAGTTCTGATCAAAACATTGTTCTATCCAAGCCAATGATTGCATATATAAATACAAGTATGAAGTCTCAAAGACAAATCCTGTCGTCGCAAGGGGTATAATCAAACTTAGGGATTTCTGGAGGAGTCCGAGATGGAACCATACACTTTACCAACTTGACTTTTGGTCATGGATGGCTATACACAGATCGTTCCCTGAAGACCCAGGGCCCGGTTTCACGAAATAACTTAAGTGTCTTATTTTTCTCAAACCCGCTAACGGGCTCATTTTTCGACTTACGTTGAGTTCGGTATTTGAGACACTTTTCACTAACATTAACAGACTTAAGTAACGTTCTCAAATCCCGCATTAATGCAACGTTTCAGACTCAAGTCACCAAAATAAACGGACTTAAGAGACTTAATTTAATTATTTAGATTATCTGTGAAATGTGTCTCAAGTCAAATAAGAGACTTAAGCTGTTTTTGTGTAGGACCGAACTGAGTTGGATTCCTGCTTATAATTTACTGTTGCGAGTGACATAGATACCAACTCAGCTAAAATTGTAGGAACTCGAATAATGCAAATTATTGTGTTTTAGTTATATTTGGTGTATGTCGACCAGCGTCCGGGTTACGAAAACCATGTCATCTGCATGCTTGTAAAACAGACATTAAAAACACGACTCTGAAAATCTGTAGACGAATTTCTTCGCCTTACAGCAGGTCACTTTTGCGATGATTATGACAAATTGTCTGCTGCAAGAGCTAGGAGTGCGAAGTTTGCTGTTTCGGATACCAGGGTCCGTATTCACCTACCATTCGTACGAACGTTCTTAGTCATATTCCCCAAGGTTTTCTAAATTTGAACGTAAAACAACTTCTGATTGGCTAAACCAAATGGTTTAGCCAATCAGGAGTTGTGTTACGTTCAAATTTAGAAAATATCGAAGAATAAGACTAAGAACGGCCTTAAGAATGGTAGGTGAATACGGACCCAGAGTTTTGAATACTTAGTCACATTTTCTATCGTTTTAGTACCACACAAAAATTCTAAGTGCTATTGTAATAGCCATTGCAAATTCCAAGACCAATTATCTGATTGGCTGATACAGACTGTCTCAGCCAATCAGGAAAATAGTCTTTGGTTTTGAAAAAAGATTACTTTTTTGGAAGTGTCGATGAATACGATCTCTAATGTTGAACGAACAACTTTCGAATTACAAGTCTTGTCCGTAGGCGAGTGGCAGGGATCGGCACGTCCGGTTAAATTTCCGCAACCTACAGACAACAACTATGAACTAAAACTATTGCAATAGAGAAAAAAGAAAACTACCCCCGCCAACTGCTTTGATAAACCTTACGTTCAAAACAAAACGGGCAAAAATGTTTGTGTTCAAGGGGCTATAAGTCTCAAAGATTTAGAGTGGACTGCCCAAACTTCAGCTTTGCACATCTAGAGTTTCTAGTTAATATTGGCACAAGGTTTAAATACCTTGCAAGTAAAACTGAACAGGGGTACCCAACATAAATACACAACTGTGCATGTCACAGACGAACGGACAGGCAGATTCTAGAGTTCCCTGAAAACGTCAATTATACCGTTTATGAACAAAAATGATCACATCTTTACCTACCTTGCCATTACAGCCCGGGGACCACTGTTTGGGGCCCACGAACAGCACAGACATCATTTGGACATCCACAGTCCGCCATCTTGATGAATTTTGCACGATTCTGTATCTTTAAGTTGGCACAAACGTTAAGCGTCGACAAAACACTAAAGGCAATAAAAAAGGCGCTGCAGAACCCACGATAGCGCAGACGAACGCACAAACTGGTGTCCGAAAGATATTTACAAAAAGCCTATGTACAAAAACAGACAATCAGACCTTAAAACTGTTTGATTGAAACAAACTATATCAGCTTAGTTAACCGTTTTGTAAAATATACGCTATCGTTCTGTTTCTAAATAAGGGGACAACTGTATCGAGAGATTCTAGAAAGGAATCGGTCCGCATACGAAATGAGGGTTTTATTGATTCTGTGTTTCTGCAAGCGATAGACTAGGAGAGCCGTGAGAGATACACACGATATAAAATTCTATAAATGGTCTACATTCAATGATGGTGAGTTCTGTTATTTTTACGGACATGTAAGAACAAGTGCCGAGTTCATTAACAGTCCGTAATTCAGGTTCTATTCTATAATCTAAGACCAGGGCACGTATTCACCAACCACATATAAATTCTTATCCTGCTATCTAATTGAAAAACCAAAACTTTGCTATTTAAAAAGTATTTTTGGGGAAAAAGATATGTCCTTATCGGACAGTGTAGATCCAAGATCAGACTGCACCTTCTGTGCAGTCTGATCCTAATCTACACTGTCTGCAAAAGATCCATCAGTCGCACTTAGCAGCCTGATGATTAATGTCAAATTCTAGATTTAGAAAATAACGCAACTTCTGATTTGTGTGTGTGTGTGTTGGGGGGGGGGGTTTGTCAACAAATGATTCGAACAACCAGTTTGCAGCTAAAACTCGAAAAGAGCGACCTCAATTGGTTGAGAATCAACCTGCAATTGGAACATTACACTACGTCTCAGAAAAAAAAAAAATATTAATCACTTTTCTTCACTCTGACATCAACGGCACTTTAGCAAACATAACTACCACGGGTTTTGAGAAATGCGTAAACATCCGAGGAAAAAATAGAAATCTGCAGTATCAGTTTGCTGTTAAACCTCAAGAAGAACGAATTTTATTGGTTGAAAATCAACTGACAATCAAAACAACGTTACGTCACGAAAAACGTCATTACGTCCCTTTTTCACGCTAACAACAACGTTACTTTAACAGAACATCTCGGGTTTTAAGTTAAAATTAAAAAAGTATAGAAACTGCAGTTACAGAAGGCAAAGGTTTTTTTTCTCCAATTCTGTCGATCAGAACGTCCTTCAGTTGAAAATATAGAGAGCATGGCGTTTTCCGGTAAGATAGCCCGGCGTGTGAAAGCTATGGACGAACGAAGTGGGGTACCTATGTGTATATACTGGGACACGGAGACCATAGCTGACTGGATTGTATCGATTGGATACCCACAATATAGGGTACATGTGGTTAATGCTTTTATTGTTGTTCTTAACCCTTAAGCCCCATTGGCAAAAAAAAAAAGCGTTTTTCGGACGGAATAGATCAAGATTAGACTGCAAAGATATTTGCCGTCTATTTATATATTCAAGCCTACCAGATAAAAAGACTTCCGAGATTCAGTAAACTGTATATTCAGCTGTCGAAAGGGGACGATTTTATATGAACCATGCTCTGTGAAAAGGGGGGGGGGGGGGCTTAATGCATCTGCAAAAAGTATCGACCAAAGTCAGCCTGCGCAGTCCGAGCAGGCTGACTTGGGCCGAAACTTTTTGCTTTTGGTCAATTTTCAGCACGTCAAAGGCCATTCTACATCCAGATCCAGTCGAATGTTAGAAAAAACGGATTTTACGCATCCAAAATTGTGTGATGACTTGTATGGTATACTGCATAACGGAGATGATTTAAGCCCCCTTTTGTCTCAGCATGGCTCATGTATTTGGGCTTAAAGAGTTAAAAACATATATGAGCCAAAAGGGGGTTAAATGCATCTCCGTAATTCATGATACCTTGCAAATCATCACATAATTGTTTCACTTCTATCCATTTTCTCTGACAAATTACTGAATACTTAGGTAGACTGGTCCTTGGACATACAGAAAATTGACCAATGGCGAAAAGTTTCGGCCCAGGTCAGCCTGCGCGGACTGCGCAGGCTGACCAGGGTCGATACTTTTCGCAGATGCGTTAAGCCCTTTTTCACAATGCATGGCTCATATACATGGGCACACACACACACACACACACACACACACACACATATATATATATATATATATATATATATATATATATATATATATATATATATAATCCTTACAGGGATGCGGGCCGGTACAGGACTCGAGCCCGGGTCTCCTCGCTTACAGGGCGATTGCTCTAACCACAAAGGTACTGGGACCGCTCGACATGTACGCCACCAATTATCACTACAGATCTCAGCTCTCGAACCGGACACTCAAACGTCACGCCCACCAAGGTTGTTGGTCATTATTCTTTACAGTGTTATTATTACCAGTTATTACTATTATATTGAGATAGTCATTCCTCGTTCTTTTTTCAGGATTGCATCACGAAAAATTTCATCACTGGAAGACACCTCATCTGCTTGGACTCGTCCAAACTTCCCAATTTGGGCATCACGGATTTTGAACATATCAAGGTAGTCCTATATTTACCAACTAGGGAAGAGGATGTCTTAAATTTCGAACTTATGTATAAAATAAATGGCAAATTCAATCATTCCTTTACCAAAAAATCTCGAATTTTAAGCACCTCAGGTGACTTTTGGAAAGATTGTGGGCAAAAGGAGAAAATGCTGGTAACCAGCATTTTCTCCTTTTCCAACATCTTCGATTCTTTCAGGAGCAAATCCCATTAACTTAGCCATATTTATTAGTTGTGCAAAATTTCCTCGGAAGTGATCCTGTTTGAAAACATAGAGGGAAAAGGAGAAAATGTGGGTAGCATTTCCAACAAGGTTTTCTGCCCTATCCCATTATTTAATCCTTTACCAAAACAATCCCTTGTTTTCACGACCCTGAGGAAGAGGCCTTTTGAAAACATTGTAAGAAAAGGAGAAAATGCTGGAACCAGCATTTTCTCCTTTTCCTACAATGTTTTCTACCCTGTCAGAAAACTTAAGTTCATTTGTACCACTTTTAAATTTGTCGTTTGCAGATGCCTTCAATTTGGAAGGGTCTAAAATTTGTAGTTTGGGAAAGGGTTAAACAACACTTGTCGTCTGCTAAGGCTGTAATAAGGATCCAGAAAGGGTCTAAAATTTTGTCGTCTGTAAAAAAAGTTAAATGAACGTCATTTTCAGTCAATAAACAACTCCCCGGGGTGGTGTTCACTAACGATTCTAAATTCGATTCTGGATTCCTAGACGAGTCGTCTGACTGGTTGAGACAAAGCGTCTTTATCAATCAGATCGTTGCTCTAAGAATTTAGGTGTACAGCAGTGTTTAGAAATAATGGTGAATATACACTCACAGAGTCCGTTTTCGGCAACCATTCTTATTTCAAAGTCCAGTCGTAGATTAAGGCAGCAACACAACTTATGATTGCCTAAACCATGCCATGATTTAGACAATCAGAAGTTTTGTTACATTCCAATTCTTGAAAATGCGACTACAAATTTTCTTAAGATGGTTGGTGAATACTAACCTAGATATTGAATTTAAGTCCGATAGGTAAGTTTGTTCGGTTTTCACACCGTTTTCAACTATATACTTTTATCGCGGTAGATAGTACACCTTCCCATGCGTTCATGATTTATTCGCGTAGCCGTATAGCATGCTCTTGCACTACATTTTGGTATTAGTGTCGAATAAATGAATAGTTATTTGTGATTGGTCAAAAATGTGGAAATGTACATTTTGCGGGCCAAATATATGAACTCACCTCTACCGACGGCTGAAAATATTGTCCACTGAAACTTAGAAAGATTTTTATCGTATAGGTTTCACTTAAAAACAGATGGTATAGATCAAAGTATATCTGCGTAGTTTGATCTTGATCCACGGGGGTCGTAAAAATACAATATGTTAACCCAAGCATCCCAACAGTATAAACTAATAGTTTTTTTTTCTAACCAACAGGAAATCACAGCAAAGATACGAGACTTGCTTGGATTAGACCGTATCATAAAGAATATCAATATTTCCATGTCGGATCCTATGATAGCCTATATAGAGATGAAACGTCGGACAGGCAAACTGACCCAGAACACATCTTTTGTTTCTTTTATGAACGCACATGAACGATGGTATAAATAAATATTTTGCGGTAAATAATCAGTTAATCTGCATCTTTGTAAGAATAGTCTTTGATGATCACCAAGTATTCCTGCTGATCCCTTATCAGATTAATCCTTTACGTAAAACGTTTATAAACGCAAGAAGCCAATAGGTACCAATAATATGTGAGAAAAAAAAAGTTGATTATCATCGTCGCAAGAATTTTCTATACCAGACAATTAATTATACGTATTTTACTCGGTATACACTTATATTGTTTAGCTACTGAATATCATATTTGGGTCAAACGATGGTACACTTGAAACTAAGTGTAAAAATATATTGGTAGACATCTTTGTGACTTTGATTACAGACACATGTGCACGTTTTGATTAGCATATTCTTTCTATGTCGTTCATTTATTTAATGAGTTCTACATTTGGATTAAATAGTGGTGAAAAATGCATTATGTTTAATGATCAGCCGGTTAGCATATCTGTACAACCTTCAGTTTAGCAACTGCATTTTGATCGGCTTACTCTTACTTGGAACATTTCATAAATGAGCTTTGCTCTGGCAAAAGGGGGGTAGATCTATAATGCATCTCCGTGATGCATTACACCAAGCAAGTCATCAAATAATTGTAGATCCAGAAAATCCATTTTGTGTAAAAACTGACAGAATCAAGAGGCAGAATGGTCCTGACATTCAGAAAATTGAAGGTTTTGACCCAGATCAGCCTGCTCAGATTGCGCAGGCTGACCTAGGTCGATACTTTTTGCACATGCATTAAACCTTCTTTTCACAGAGCATGACTTAAATCTAATGAATCTTTTCCATTGATTGTATATTGTATGCAACGACCAGTTGGTCTGCATCATCCATTTTCTTTTTCCTTCTTTTCCTTTTTCCTGTTGACACATTTTGTTTATCTATTGGGAAAGGAGAAAGTGCTTTTTACAATCTTTTTTCTCCCTTAAGCAACAAAGTTTTCAAAAAGCAGTCTGCTGCAAAAATTTCTCTTCATATGCTTATGTATTAGACAATCTGCTGTCCACAGTGTAGACTCAACATTGCACAGGTCTTGCTGTCTGGGCCCATGTTCAGAAACCTTTCCAAATTGCATTCTTACTCTAATTCATACGAGTTAATTAAATTTAAAAGTAACAAAACACCTGATTGGCTAAACAATTTGGTTTAACCAATCACATACTGTGTCATTTTCTAAATCTATATTTAGGCTATACATGTGATTTAGAATGGTTGATATATATGGACTATGGTCTATGATCTACATTGTCCGGTATGAGGAGAAACATGTAGATTCCAACCAAAACAAGTTTGGAGTTCTGACAATATGGTCTTGATACTCACTGAAAGTGTCTGTAAAATTCCATTGAACTCTTTACCAAACTACAAAATTTTCAACTGGGCTAAATTGAAAGCATTTGCAGACAACAAATTGAATGTTGCTAAAATGATCATTTCTTTTTTTGATAGGATAGAAAAGATTCTGGAAAAAGGTGAAAACGCAGCATTTTCTCCTTTCCCACTATGTTTTCAAAAGGTTTCTTTCCAAGGCTCGTTAAAAGGTGGCACTGTGTGGTATAAAGGGTTAAATTGAAGATAAAATAGAAGAGAAGCACATTACACTATATAATTTCATTATTGGTTCTTTCACTTACAGAAAATACTGGCATACAAAATCTATACATGAACACAAAATAACTTTATCTTATCACAGTTAACAAAATTGCTGATCAATACAAAGAGACCTACTTTAACTATTGTCATCTGTTCTTTGAAATTAAACTGTCTGCAGGTCACAGAAAAGGACTGAAGAAAATTGACACATATTCTAAAGTCTTTTAAAAACCCTTTCAAATCATGGCAAATTTCTTTTGCCGAATATAATACAGTTCTATCGGCCAAAAAATCATGTTTTTCATATTTCAGACCTAATTTTCACTTGTACTTATATTCAATCTTACAGAAGCATCATAATTCATGCAAACTGAGACAAACCATCCTTGAAAATGCTACAATTGTGTTTTTTTCCACTTACTAAAAGTATACATTCTTATTAACCCCTAAGCTGCTAAGCGCGACTTGGGGCATTTTTGAGGACAATGTAGATTCAGATCAGACTGCATAAAATGTACAGTCTGTTCTTTGATCTACACTGTCAAATACAGTATTTTCTTTTTGTTGAAATCAACTTTAAAAGCACAATATTTGGATTTTTAATATTGAATGGAAATTTTTCTTTCATTTATTTAGCAGTTTAAAGTTTAAGATAGAGGTCTAAGCATTAAGTACAAGAATTTCATTTGATCAACTACAGTGTAATTGTCTATCTGTCAAGTTATTTGTATCACTATGCACACCTAACACACACAGAATCTGCTTGCGTTCATCACACTTTTGGTCGGGTAACATGTCATATAACAGTTCTAGACAGCTTCCAATCTCCTCTCCCTTCTCTGACTCTGGAACAGCCATTGTAAATATACAGAGGCATCTAGCAAGTTTTTTCAATACACCCTCATCCTGAAATGAGAAGAAAACATTTAACTTTAACAAAAGATCTTCTATTAATTTTCCTTAACTCTTTACCACATAATCCCCACTTTTAACGACCCTGTGAAAGAAGCCTTTTGAAAACATTGTGGGAAAAGGAGAAAATGCTGGTTACAAGCATTTTCTCCTTTTCCCACAATGTTTTCTACCCTTCCTGAAACAAATTTCAATTTTTCAGTCACATTTATTTTGTCGTCTGCAAATGCTTTCAATTTGCACCAGTCTAAAATTTTGTCGTTTGGTAAAGAGTTAACCATAAAGTTAGTTTTAATTATTTTCATGTTTCAAGTTTCAGTTTCAACAACTTTAAATAATCTTCTAAATGAAATTTTCCCAAACAAGGGATATACAGAATACGTACATAGTGTTGTCGTATATCAAAAATATCTAATGAGGTTGGGAGAATTAATAACTGTCCAGCCTTAGCAAGACAATTATCAATTCTCACAACAAGTTTGATATACAAAAACAGGATGTACGTATTCTATATACCTTTAACGTTCGATTTGTACTCATTGTGAACAAGATGTGAAAAATGTGGCTGACAAATACAAGTTGAAAGTTCATTTCTATCCAAACTCCCATTTAAAATGGCATTACCCACATATAGTACTGCTAGTAATTAAATGTCCAAAAACTGTGATTGAGATTGCTTTGGATTATTCTAATTGAGTAAACACAGTCAACGAGCATTCTAATGCCGTCACAGGTAGGAATTATGTAGGCAAATCATCGGAAAGTAGAGCTCATGCTATGACATCATTCTTTTTTCGTGAACTTTCTGTAGTAATTGTTACCATATTTGGAATACCTTTCATTTATTAAATAGTAACTGGGGGCGGAGTCATTGGAAGATACTGTTCTATAAACATCCATGGTAGATCAATAATCTATAAATATCTGTGGTATATCAAATATAATCATCGCATATGTGTTATTGCATGGATATCCGGTTAGTTAAAAGATAAATGAACTTATAACATTTGGACTGTAAGTCCTGAGCCTAACCAGTAAGCTACTGGTTCTACGCTTCTCATTTTAAACCTAAATGAAATTTACATGACATCAAATGTAACAATATGAGAAAATATTTTCAAAACTCCTCTTTTTTTTCAGAAGTTACACACTACACTTTTGTTCGAAAGTATTTTTCCACGAGGTAAAGTAAAAAAAAGTGCAGATTTTTTCCCTCGGGTTGAAACAAAATAAATACAAGCCTGAAGTGTTACATTGTGTCAACAGGAGATATGCTCATGAGTAGTAAATGTCTCATTTTGCTACCATGTTTTTATACATGTATTTGTATTAAAGATCAATTCATGTTAACCACTGATATTTGATCAAAAACGTTTTCTAACTTCTGCAACAACAAATTTGTGCCATGCTCTAGCAAAAGGGGGCGTAATGCATCTCCGTGATGAATGATACCAAGCAAGTCATTGCATAATTGTGGATCCATATAATCCATTTTGTATAGCAACCAACTGATTCATGAGGTACACTGGTCCTTTGACATGCAGAAATTGACCAATAGCGAAAAGTTTCGGCCCAGGTCAGCCTGCGCAGTCCACGCAGGCTGACCTGGGTTAATACTTTTCACAGATGCACTAAGCCTCCTTTTCACAGAGTGCAGCTCATTTGTTTCAGGAGGCAATGGGTTAACCAATTTAAGAAAAGATGCAACTGCTCCTTTTCCTACAATATTTTCTGCACTATTCAATAAATTTTTTTTTTTTTTTTCCTCTTCAATCAACCAGTTTCTCTTTTTTGCTTTTATTTATTTTTTATTTGATCTAAAATTAGACAAGGCAATGATGGGTTAAATGAACATCTGATATCCATTATCAACAGTTAATAATTGCTGTTAAATGTAAATTTTAATTCTTACCTTACAGCTGGGTAGAAACCTCCTACAGGCCTCCTGTACATCACTAGGTTGTAGAAGATTATGTCTGTACAATACTAACAATAACTCTGTGTACCTGTCCCATGTTTTCTATATAATCAGTTAACAAAAGACTCTTTTTAATATTTTCTGGACAAAATCTGATGAGATTTACAAAATGGCAATTTCATTAATGTGCCATACTCCATAAAAAGGGGCTTTAATGCATCAAGCTGACCTGGGTTGAAACTTTCTGCAACTGGTAAAATTTCTTCATGTCCAAAGACCATACTTCCTCAGGTTCAACAGATTGTGAAAAAAAAACCAGATTTTATGAATCCATAACTATGTGATGACTTGCTTGGGTTAACTCTTTATCAAACGACAAAATTTTAGACATGTCCAAATTGAAAGCAACTGCCGACGACAAAATGAACATGACTTGAAAATTGAAATTTGTTTTTTCTTGGGTAGAAAACATTGTGGGAAAAGGAGAAAATGCTGGTTACCAGGCTTCAAGGCTTCTTCCTCAGGGTCGTTAAAACTCGGGATTGTGTGGTAAAGGTTTAATGCATCATGCAGATGCATAAACCCCCTTTTGCCAGAGCATATTTATCTAACCCTTTAAAACAAATCTCAGGTTTTAATCACCTTGAGAAAGGAAGCAAATGAAAACATTGTGGGAAGAAAGAAAATGCTGGCAAACAACATTTTTTCTTCTTTTTCCACAATGTTTCCTACTCACATTTGTGTTTATGTATTATCATTTTTATCAAACAAGATGACTAAAATATACCAGTATATGACGCTCCCCAAGGCTAGAGTCATATAATTTTAGCCAACTCTTTTGATGAAACTGATAATACATAAACACTCATGTAAAATCCTCTGTAACAAACACACATATAAAGGCAAGGACAACATCATTTTTCATCAGGCTGGAGCCCGTATGTGGGAAATAGAGCAATGGCTTGTACCAGTCAGATTCTCTCTTCCCACCAAACCTTTTCCAAAGTTATAAACTGCAGGGGTATAACCATAAATGACGGGCATAACTACAGTGGTATAAAGTAATGGCTTATTTCATGTACAAAACTGAAGTCAAACTAATGTTTACTTGTACGTTTAAAACCACTTTCAACTCTTATTTCAGTTATGTCACAGAAGTCTGTGCACCATC
Organism: Tridacna gigas; assembly: GCA_945859785.2. Taxonomy (NCBI): domain Eukaryota; kingdom Metazoa; phylum Mollusca; class Bivalvia; order Cardiida; family Cardiidae; genus Tridacna; species Tridacna gigas. Next base: position 40,695,314 of record OX244029.2, read on the forward strand.
TGTGCATTACCAGTAATTTACACAACACTCCATCTAAGCCACTTGCTGCTTCGCATTAGAAACAAGTATTAATAAGGTATAGCAGTGATAGAAAAATACATCCTGTTGATGACTTTCATTCATACTTGGAAAAAATCACTCACAACCCATACAGCTACAACTGAACTTACATGGATTAGAAATTATATGAGCCATGCTCTGGCAAAAGGGGGCTTAATGCATCTCAGTGATGCATTTTACCAATCAAGCCATCACATAATTATTTTAAGGATCCATAACAGCCACCTTTTTTTTTTTTAAAAACAACCGACTTAATCATGATGTCGACTGATCCTTGGACATACAGAAAATTAACCAATAATGGAAAGTTTTGGCCAGGTCAGCCTGTGGGTCGATACTTTTCGCAGATGCATTAAGCCCCCCTTTTCACAGAGCATGGCTCATATGTATACCAAGACATTTGGCCCATACCTGGTTTTCAGTATGTAACATCTGTACTACTCTCCCAGAAAATACCTGTTGAATGCAGGCATCAGTTTGACATGTCTTCCACAAACTGATAAAGGTGTTAATAATTTCATCTGTGTATAAATCTTCATGAGCAATCACTGAAACATATGTAATGAGACAACTGATTGTAAGGTGTTTAATGCCGTTTTCTGAAAACATTAGTTCAATTATATCGTGGTGGCCAGTGCACCTATCCATGGTTTCTTGGAGTTTCTTTTACCAGCACTTAGCACAATATTCTTTCCAAGCCAATGACTGCTTTCCCACATAACCATTGTCAAAACAACGGTCAGCAGTGAGAGAGGAATGAATCCTGTCGCAATGACTATCATTAATCCTCAGAAAGAAATTGGCCAAGCCTGGAATTGAACCAGCGACCCCGTTCTCAAGTACTGTATGCTACCGACTAAGCTACCATGGCTCGACTGCAATGTGACAAAATTTCATGACCGATCTGAAACAAATATCAAATTCATCACCCTACCACCTATAGATTGCTTACTTTGTCTTCCACATGACATTTAAAAACAATACAGTAAACAAATAAATCCTTATCAAAAGCAGTTTTTTCTGTTTACAGCAATACTTTCACATGTATTTATGTATAAACCTTCATTTGTAATGATCTTTCATGTTTAACATGGATGTTTTCAAGGCGCCTGCTGCAATTTGGTTTCAGCAGGTTATGGTTAAGTTTGTAAACTCTTTACCAAACAACAAATTTTTGGACTTGACCAAATCGAAAGCATTTGCAGACTATAAATTAAATGTGGCTAAAAGGTCTTTGATGGGGTGGGAAACAGTGTGGGAAAAGGAGAAAATACTGGTTACCAGCATTTTCTCCTTTTCCCAAAATGTTTTCAAAATCCTTCGCTTTCCGGATTGTTAAAACACAGGATTGTGTGGTAAAGGGTTATGACAATTTTACATGTCTTTGCAAACATTATGCAGTTAACGTTTCTCTGATCTTGGATACACCCTGTCCAATATTTTGTGAGCAATTCTGCCCAAAACAATCTTGAAATTTCAATCACTAGCTCTTTTTCACAGACAGGCTGATATATATATGTGAGACACCCTCTGCCAAAGGGAGGTTTAATGCATCTCCATGATACCATGCAAGTCATCACATAATTATGGATCCATAAAATCCATTTTGTATAACAACCGACTGAATCATGAGGTAGAATGGTCCGTGGAAATGCAGAAAATTTATCAACAGCAAAAAGTTTCGATCCAGGTCAGCCTGCACAAATGGCGCTGACCTAGGTCGATACTTTTTGCAGATGCATTAAGCCCTCTTTTCACAAAGCATGACTCACATCGAGTTTATCCGACTGTCTGAGGGTAAACAAAGATGACAGTGAAGATAAATTACTTACAAATTACTAGCAGAAGTTCAACAGTTAAATGGCTAAATGATTTGTTGACTGATGGCAAGATATCCTGAAAATTGAAATTGGGTAAAAAGTAAGATAAGAGCACTGTTTTTCAGTCCCTACAAACATCTTTTGCGACTGTTCCACATCCCTCCTGTTTTAACTCTCTCCCATATGATGAAATTTCAGACTCGACCAGACTGAATGCAGCAGCAGACAAATAAATTGTGGCTCAACTAATGGGACTTGTGTTTGAACAAGTTATTTCGTTGAAATGATATCCCCTTTCTTTGATAGAAACATATAAGAGGTATTGCTTTTTGCATGTATACATGGCTTTTTTGTTATTGGTCCATAATGAAATTATACATTAAGCTCCCTTTTTCCATGAAATAGCATTTCATTAGGTAAGAACAAATAATTACTGTCTGTGGCTAGTGATAAACAATATAAATATGAAGTTTCATAAAATTTTGTCAAATAAAGAGTTATTGGTCCATAATAGAAATATACATCAAGCCCCTTTTTCGATGACACAGCATAAAATAAAAAAAAACAGAAAAAAAAAATATCTGTGGACTATCATAAGGAACAGATGTATGAAGTTTCATCAATTTTCGTCAAGGATCTTAGAAGATATCTGTCCGGATGACAACACAAAAACTACCAGTATATATCCCCCCCACACCCCCGAAATTCAGCGGGGGATATCAAGAGTACACAGCATTTGTGGGAGACAGTATTTCCTTCTTTTTTCAAACTGATTTTTAAGTTTTTCTTTTTCTGCTTGACAACATGATTAAGTTTTATACAGGGTCAAAAGAAAGGAATATCCTCCACGTAGGGTGAATGAAGACTACAATTAAATCAACTGAGAAATGACATGTTTCGTAATTTTACTGTATGTCGGAATGTTTTTGAATGTCATGCTTTTCAGGACTAGGTTTACTACCTATGCAAATAGTAAAATACTTGGTAATTGTGTGAGAGGTAAATAATTTATAAGTAATGTTTTGTACCTTGTGCACATAATTTATAATTTAACTCAAAAGTGAAATGTGACATACAAGAAATTTCCAGTTTTATTTTTAAAGTTAAGGATATGAGGAAAAAAAAGTTTAAAAGGAGATAAGCCAGAAAAATATAGATTTTTTTCTAAAAGAAGATTCTGTTCACATTACCTGTCTATTTTGCAACACTTGTGAGATCAACTGAAGTTGTGATAGCACCGTCTCACTTGTCAGTCTGTCAGATCTTAGGGTACAGTTCTTTACCAAATCCTGTTTGTTACAAAGTAGAGCATAGGCAAAGAGTAAACTTAACCCTTTACAAGATGGCATCTTAGCTTCTCCAAATTGAAGCGTTTACTGTTTAAATCGTGGGATTTGCCTCTCACATGGTGAAAAAAGTAACACTGAACAATTTTCTGACAACACTGATATAAAGCAGTAATTATATTTAATATCTCTTCTTCCAACGATGTCTATCCATGTATAGATGTACATGTATTTGAGCCATGTACATCTATTTTATGGATCCAAAATTATGTGATGACATGCTTGGTATAATGCATTTCAGAGATGCATCAAATCCCCTTTTGCCAGAGCATGGCTTATTTACAGCTCACCCATGTTTATTATTCATATTCTACAAGAATGTTTATGAAGTGATCCACTCAAAACTTGCTTCAGGAGGTGATGAATTTTGGAATTTGAACCCTTTTCTTAATGACAAATTTCAGACCCTTCCAAACTGAGGGCATCTGCACAAAAATTTGAAACTGGTACAAATGAACTTAAGTTCCTTGAAAGGGTAGAAAACACTGTTGGAAAAACAGAAAATGTTGGTTACCAACATTATCACCTTCTCCCATGTTTTCAAAAGGCCTCTTCTCCAGTTACACTGTGGCTGCCTGTGCACCAGTTTGTGCTCTCCTGGTGATTCTTTTAACAGCACTGCTCACAATATTCTTTCCAAACCATTGGTTGCTTTCCCTCATATATATTGCTAGTAACAATACTGTTCACAGTGAGAGAGATGAATCCTTTCACAATGACTATCACCAGTCCTAGTGGAGAATATGCTTAACTCTTTACCAAACAAAAAAATATCAGACTACTCCAAATTGAAAGCATTTGCAGACGACAAAATGATTGTGACTGAAAAAATGAAATTTGTTCTGGGCAGGACAGAAAACATTGTGGGAAAAGGAGAAAATGCTGGTTTCCAGCATTTTCTCCTTTTCTCACAATGTTTTCAAAAGGCTTCTTTCGCAGTGTCGTTAAAAGTCGGGATTGTGTGGTAAAGGGTTAACTCTTTACCAAACGACAAAATGTTGGACTCAACCAAATTGAAGGCATTGGCAGAAGACAAGTAAAATGTAGTTCAGTTCTGTCTTTGATAGGATAGAAAACATCGTGGAAAAAGGAGAAAATGCTGGTTACCAGCATTTTCTTTTTTTTCCCACAATGTTTTCAAAAGCCTTCATTTTCAGGCTCGTTAAAACTCGGGATTGTCTGGTAAATGGTTAAACTGGGGATCAAACCAGAAACATGTGGATTTCAAGCCCTATACAGTACCAAATGAGCTACTAAGCTTGCCAAAAAAACAGCTTTTAGATTAACCTTTAAATCTATCAAAACTTCAGATGGGTTGGGTAAAGTGTCATCATGTTCATCTGACGTTATTTTCTTGAAATCCTCCTCTTGGACACTTGTATTTATGTCTGCTTTCATACCTGAGGCAGAAACCTGTGTTTGACTTTTACACTGCATAGCTTTAGAAATCTTGTCTGATTCTGGAGTCAATTCTCTTTCATACATAGCTGTGAAATATGTAAATATAATCATTACATATGAGCCATGCTCTGGTAAAAGGGGTGTTAATGCATCTCTGTGATGTATGATACCAAGTAAGTCATCACATAATGGATCTATAAAATCCATTTTGTCTAACAACTGACTGAATGAGGTAGACTGGTCCTTTGAAATACAGAAAATTGACCAACAGCGAAAAGTTTCGGCCCAGGTCAGCCTGTGCAGACTGCGCAGGCTGACCTTGATTGATACTTTTTGCAAATGCATTAAATCCCCTTGTCACAAAACATGGTTCACATATTTCTTTCATATACATGTAACATGCTGTTCTAAGACATTCCATATTAAACATCTGATGAAAAGATCCTTAACCCTTTCCCAAACAAGCCCTGGTTTTCATGTGTCTGCAGTACAAGTCTTTTGAAAACACTGTGGGAAAAGGAGAAATTGCTCGTAATGAGCAATTTCTCCTTTTCCCACAGTGTTTTCTACCCTTTTTGATAACTTTCTGCCATTTTCGTCAAATTTGAAATTGTCATCTGCAAACTCTTTCAATTTGGACCAGTCCAAAATTTGTCATTTGGGAAAGGGTTAATACAAATGATGATGAATGAGATCATAGTACAAAGACAGTATAAAAATGTTGTGACAAAGAGAGAACTTAATTGTTCTCCAAACTTTATTTACTTGTCACAATCATCTAAAAAAAACATCCATAGTAGATTTGTTGTAAGTGTCTACTTGAAATTGAGACATTTCAGACAGCTTTATGTTCATTATCCGTATATAACAAGGAGGTTTACAAAGACATGCTGCAAATTTGTGAAAGAAGGTACTATCATTGTATCTGTTGGCTCAATTTCAGATATGGCAGAAACCATTTGAGCCATTCTCTTGCTCAAGGGGGCTTAATGCATCTCCGTGATACATAATACCGATCATGTCATTACATAATGATAGATCCATAAAATCCATTTTGTGTAATAACCGACTGATTCACTAGGTACACTGATCCTTGGACATACATAAAATTGACCAGTAGTGAAAAGTTTCGGCCCAGGTCAGCCTGCGCAGGCTGTCCTAGGTCGATACTTTTCGCAGAAGCATTAAGCCCCCTTTTCACAGAGCACAGCTCACTGATGTATAGCAATACAAGTTTGATATAATGTACATGTAGTAACACCATTAAAGTTGATAGCTTTTGATAGCATTGCAGAGAAGGAGCAATTGCTTGTCACAAAGAGTTCCTTTTCTCCTTGAAATTTTTTTCGATATCTTTACGAAAAAGAATCCCTCCCTTAACAATATTTCTCCTCTGAGCTACTTGCAGCTTTGAAAAAATCTGTGATCATGGTAAAACTCCACTTTAGACTTGTCTACACTGACAGCATTAAAGACAAAAAAAAATCAGTGTTGCTTAACCCTTTACCATGCAAACAAAATTTTAGAATCCTGTGTATTGCAGGACCAATCAAATGTCACTCAAATTATGGAATTTGTCTGTGAAAAGGTAGAAAATGTGTGGAAACAAGAAAATGCTGGTTACCAGTCATCTTTTCTTCTCACTTTGTTTTCAAAGGACTTCTCCTTTAAGGTCATCAAAACTCATGATTGTGTGGTAAAGGGTTAAATGATGGGGTTTTCAATTGAAAAGGGAGTAGAAAAAATTTTAGAAAAGGGAGAAAATGCTGGTTAAAAGCATTTTCTTCCTTTTCTCCCAAACAAAAGAATTTTCAAAAGTGGTCTTTCCCAATGTCTCAAAAATATGGGATCATTAAGAAACAGCTTAACTCTTTACCAAACAACAAAGCATTTACAAATGACAAATTAAATATGATTCAAATGATTGGCTATATCTGTGAAAGGGTAGAAAAAAATTATTGGAAAAGGAGAAAATGCTGGTTACCAGCATTTTCTCCTTTTCCAACAATGTTTTCAAAAGCCTTCTCTCTCAAGGTCATTAAAACTCGAGAATGTGTAATAAAGAGTTAACATGAATCTGGTTTCACAGAACTTCACAAACCTATAGTTATATTCTTTGTCATCCAATGGGTGATTTTCTCCATGGCAATTCTTTTAGAAATATCTGCAGCCACACTGACCACTATACTGGACTGGTCATCTGGAAGCAACAGCCTCATAATGGTGGGTGTCCTCTCATGACAATATCTGTAAAAATAGTTTTCCTTACTTTGTCACAGAGAGTAAGTATTTCGTGACAACTTGTGAGGAATACATGTACATCATTAATTGTAGCTATGCTCCGTGAAAAGGGGTTTTAATGCATCGCAAGAGGTTTGACATAGGTCAGCATGCACTGGCTAATGTGGGTCAAAATGTTTTGCTTTTTGTAAATTCTCTGCATGTCTACAGACAATTCTACCTCAGGATTCAGCTGCTTGTTAGACAAAATGGATTTTATGGATCCATAATTATGTGACTCCATAACCTGCTTGGTATAATGCATCATTGAGATGCATTAAACCTCCTTTTGCCAGTGTGTTGGTGATTTGTTTTTGTTACTGAGTTCAGCAGTATCTTAGTCATATCACAGTGACAGATAATTCATCCAGTCTTTCAGTGGTTTCACCATTATTAGACTAGGGTTCTGCAGTGCCTTGCCCATGCACACTCTTGTACAGCAAGCATGGATCAAACCAGGATGTCCTGATTACGAATCCAATTCCTTAACCGCTCAGCAAAAGGCCTTTTTTATTAACTCTGGATATTGTACATTAAACACTTTTCAAAATCACATGACACCTAGCAAATCTGAATCATTATTGACCTTGAAGCCTTGGAATTACAATGTTTTAATCTTTTGAGATTAGATGCATAGATATTTATGAGCATCTAAAATGTGGAAAACTTACTTGGGTGCATCATCTGTAACCCTAATTCTCACATGGCTGTGTACTTCTTGACCAATTTTCTTGGTCGTCATGGTAATTTTGTCCTTTAATGAAAATTATACCATAAGCATTATATGTATTGTATTCAACCCATTATCATCAGACCAATCAAAATGATGCAGGTGACACAAATAGAACAAACAAATCTTCAAGAAAAGTGATTTTTTTTATATTATATAGAAAACTGAGAAAAAAGAGTAATTGCTAGGAATAACAAGGGAAAAAAGTCCTTTTTCCTTGATATTTTCAAAAGCTGTCTACAGTAAGAGCATAAAAACTCATATGTGTATTTGTATCATAATTGGCTGGTTAAACTGTTCACAACACAAACCTGAGTTTTAACGACCCTGAAAGAAAAGGCTTTGGGTAAAAAAGAAAATGCTGGTAACCAACATTTTCTCGTTTTCCCACAATGTTTTTTAACCATTTCAAAGAAAGAAATCATCATTTGAACTACACTTAATTTGTCGTCTGCAATTGCTTTCAGTTTGGTCCAGTCCATAATTTTGTCATTTTGTAAAGAGTTAAGTTAGCATATAGAAGTAAACTATTACAAAAATTAATTTGTCACTAAAAATAACCTTAAGTTTATTGGTTGGTGATCCTTCAGTCAAAGTCAATATCTGTTTCATAACTCTGTCTTTTCCCTCTGTGATGGATTCTTGGAGAAGCTGAGATCTAAACTTCTTGATAAAATTTGAAGCTGTCCTATCCGCAACAAAGTCCACAACTCTCTTCATTGATGCTGGGTGATTGTGGAAGAAGTTCTCCTCCATTTGAAGCTGAATCACAGACAAATTTAACAAAGCTACAGCATGTTACAATATTATCAAGTCAAAGCTAAAATGTACCCGTAGCCTGCCAAATTTCTGCAAGGCTGCTTTGGCCAAAACTTTTTTTATTTCTTTACCTATCAACAATGTTATGGGCCTGACTGAATTGAAAGCATTTGCAGAAAACATGAACCATGCTCTGGCAAAAGGAGGTTTAATGCATCTCCGTGCTCCATTATACCAAGCAAGTCATCATGCAACTATGGATCCATAAAATCAATTTTGTCTAAAAACCAACTAAATCACCTGATAGATTGGTCCTTTGACATGCAGAAAAAGTGCCAATAGCAAGAAGTATTGATCAAGGTTAGCCTGCACGGACTTAACAGGCTGACCTCAGTAGATACTTTTTAACAGATGCATTATATCCCATTTTCACAGAGCATGGCTGATACACTGGCTGTAAAAAAAAACCTATTCTTGCCATTGGAAAGCTGACAATAAAATCAAAAAGACTGGCAGGACTAGTTGTTGTTACCTGTAACTGTGTGTCTGACAAAGATTTCTGTACAGGTATATCAGCTGAGACTGGAGTTATCTTGCGTATTGTAGACGTCTTACTACTTGTGCCAACAGCAAACTCCATCAGCAGAGCTTTCATCTCACCTAAAGTCATCAAATCAATATAAGCCATGCTCTGGCTAAGGAGGGGTTAATGCATCTCCCTGATTCATCATACCAAGCAAGTTATCACAGAAATAATGGATCCATAAAATCTGGTTGGCTCGCAACCAACTGTATCATGGGGTAGAATAGTCCGTGGACATGCACAAAATTTACCAAAAAGCAAAAAATTTAGACTGTGCAGGCTGACCTGGATCAATACTCTTTGCAGATGAACATGGCTCATATATTTTGAAATTTATTCTGGTATTACAAATTTTTAAACCTCTCCAACAGTATTTCTGTCATATCATGTTAACCATGCATTCATGAATGTTTGTTCACTTTATGCAACAGACTGCTTTTAAATATGAAATAAATTCTATTGCATGCAGGTGCCAATGCTTCCTGCAGTTGTTTTTTCAGTAAAGCAGAGCCCCGATTGCCCAGTCAGTAGTGTGCAGGACTTGAGACCAGGGTTCCCTGGTCCAAATCCCCAGCTCCAGCAATTCCTTTCCAAGGGTTGTTGATAGTCATTGTGACATGATTCATTACTCTCTTACTGTTGATTATTGTATCCATAATGGTTATCAGGGAAAGCAGCCAGTGGCTTGGGAAGAATATTGTGCAAAGTACTGGTAAACGAAACTCAAAGAAAGCATAGATAGGTGCACTGGCCACAGCAGTATAACTGAAATGACGTTGAAAGCAAAAGGTATATGTTTTGTTGTACAAAAATTTCAATCTATTGGTTTTCCAAATGATAGGACCTAATTTTAAGAAATCAGGAAAAGCAGTGTTGTAATAGCAAAAGCACTACCTATATAAGGACAGCAGGTATAGAACAAAGACTGGTCCACATAGTCTCTATAATCCTGAAATGAAAACAACAATGATGTTAAACATTCAACAACACAAAAACCCTCTACTGACATTTAACTCTACCAAGTAAGATAATGTTAGACTTGTAAAAGCACTTGCAGATGATGAATCTAATGCGGCTCAAAGGACAGGGAAGTAAACATTGTTGGAAAAGGACAGAATCCTGGGAGACAGCATTTTCCCCTTTTCCCATGATGTGTTCATGAGGATTCATCTCAGTCATTAAAACTTAGGATTATTTAGTAAAGGGTTAAAGTGCTATGCACCATTTCATTTAAGCTGACTGTGTAGCTCAAGATCAGACAGCAGGGAATATGCAGTCTGATCTTTGATCTATTCTGACATTAATGAGAGTTGTGGCAAGAGCTACTTTTTTTCTTAAAACTAAATGACAACAAAAAAAGTGTGTATCATCATCAGTATTATTAAAGACAATTAAGGGGACCTGTGACCAAATTTCACTTCTCTTTGGTGTGAATTAAAATCATTACTTTGTATGCTGTCTACTTGACTCATTCATAATCAAGGATGTTCCATGGGAAAGAAACAAAATGGATCTTACAATACTGCCTAGAAGAACAGATAAAGTAAAATAACCCATTTGTAACTAGTGAAAAATATAAGCACTAAACAAGAAAATAAAAGACAGTCAAGTTTATATAAGTCCTTACCAAAGCACACAAAGCTGGAACTGAGTCTTCCCAATCTAGTATTTCCTCAGGTAAATCAGAAAAAAAGAAACCATCTGGTATTACTGGGTTCTAAAAAATAGGGAAATATTTAAATATGAGCCACTCACTGTGAAAAGGGGGTTAAATGCATCTGTGAAAAGTATTGACCCAGGTCAGCCTGCGCAGTCCACACAGGCTGACCTGGGCCAAAACTTTTCGCTATTTGTCCATCTTCTGCATGTCAAAGGACTAGTCTACCTTTTGATACAGTTGGCTATTAGACATAATGGATTTTATGGATCCCAAATTATGTGACATCTTGCTTGGTACGATGCATCATGGAGATGCATTAAGCCTCCTTTTGCCAGAGCATGGCTCATATTCATCACATAAATGGCATGCTTATTTTACCTCCCTTTGTAATGACTGCGGAGGTTAGTAGTTTTAAATCAAGCAATGGCAAAGACAGGTACATATTGGGGTGAATTTCCTTATTGTATCCATCTTGACATAAGTGATGGAGCACTTAGTATCAAGTTCCCTGGTTTTGGGCTTTAGCAGTCACCTTAAGATTTATCTAACACAGACAACTAAAATTAAAGCCTAGACAAACATAAAAAATTATACTACCACCACCTTCCTTTCCTTTGAAAGTACACGTATTCATATAATTATATAAATTTTGGTAGGTCTAAAATCAATACATGTGTCAGTAAAGGGGCTTATGTATATTTTTTTCCCCTTGAACCATTGCTTCTGAAGCCTCAGGCTTGATATAACAAAAACTCTTTGGAAGCTACATTTTCCACTATTGAAATGCCATTTAAATCCCTATTTTTCTTACGCTTCTCTCGTTTGTTGATGTTCAACCAGCTGTTATCTTATTGAAGTCATCAAATTCAGTAATTAACTCTTTAGCAAACGGCAAAATTTTAGACTGGACCAAATTGGAAGCATTTGCAGATGACAAATTAAGTGTAGCTTAAATGGTGATTTATGTATTGGATGGAGTAGAAAACATTGTGGGAAAAGAAGAAAATGCTGGTTACCAGCATTTTCTCCTTTTCCCACAATGTTTTCAAAGGCTTCTTCCTCAGGGTCGTTAAAAGTCGGGATTGTGTGGTAAAGTTAAACAATTTTTTGAGGCCTGGCATAAATAAACCAATCTGAATAGCCCCTTTTTAAGACTTCATAAATTCCTATATAAAAGTAACACTAGATTTTCGTTAAAAGAACATAAACCTTTTCAGTCGAAAAAGAAACCATGTGGCAGTTTCAATTTATTTCCGGAGATAAAGTCTTTTGAAGTTTGAGATAAATTAATGAAATACCTCAAATAACCAGCTAATCAATCCAACAAGTAATAATGTGCTGTAACTGTATTCATCCTTGAACTTAGACCATACATATCTGAAATACATGAAAAATGACATGACACAAACTTAAACTCATAGTATATCCCTTGACCAAACAATCCCAAGTTTTAACAACCCTGAGAAAGAAGGATTTGAAAACACTGTGGTGCAAAGGAGAAAATTTTGGAAACTAACATTTTCTCCTTTTCCCACACTGTTTACAGCCATTTCCACTATAAATTTCATCATTCAACAAAAGCAAAAATGCTTTTAAATTAATTAAGTTTTGTCATCTTGTATGAGGTTAATCTTTTAAAGCACGTGGCTGACTTTAAACTACTCTGAGAAAGAAGGCTTTTGAAAACATTGTCGAAAAAGGAGAAAATGCTGGTAACCAGCATTTTCTCCTTTTCCCACAATGTTTTCTACCTTTTGAAAGACAAATTTTATATTTTGAATAACATCTAATTTGTCGTCTGCAAATGCTTTCAATTTGGACAAGGCTAAAATTTTGTCATCTGATAAACCCTTGTCCAAAATTTTGTCATCTGATAAAGCGTTAATCAAAAATCACACCTTTGTATGCAGAGCAGATAAAGAAGAGCGGTCTGAAAGCAGTCCAGTCTGGGAGCCATCTTGTCCATCATAGACAGAAATTCTACAACCCAGGGTATGGTTAGGGTGACTCGACCTGTCAAAGTGGCTGATCTCAGGAACAACATCAAGTCAACTGGAGGCTGAAGCTGAAAAAAAGAAAATATTAATATATATAAGCAAAATTCATATCTGACAGATAAATATTTTTTAATCACAAATGAATCAATGTCTTATACAGTTTTAACACAAAGTCTATATTCCTAGAGTTGACACACTCTGATCCTTTAACTCATTACGCATTGATACACATTTGTATCACACAAGCAATATGACCAATGTGTTGTACATTCAATACAGCTGTCGATTGCATATAAGTAAAACCAAACTGATCATCTAACGACAACTTTCAATACCTACATGTTAACTCTTTACCAAATAACAAAATTTCAGACCTTTCCATATTGAAAGCATGTGCAGATGATAAATTAACTCAGTTTGTCTCAAAAACTGAAGTTCCTCTTTGGAAGTGTAGAAAACCTCATGGGAAAAGTAGAAAATGCTGTTTACCAGTATTTTCTTCTTTTTCAACAATGTTTTCTAGAGCCATCTTCCTCATGGTTGTTAAAACTCAAGATTGTGTGATAAAGGTTTTACTCCTTACCAGACATTGAAATTCATGACTTGTCCAAACTGAAAGCATTTGCAAATGACAAATTAAACATGGCTCAAAAGACTGAAATTGTCTTTTGTAGGGCGGAAGACATTGTGGGACTGGTTACCAGTATTTTCTCCCCCCCCCACAATGTTTTCAAAAACCCTTCTTCTCAGGGTTGTTAAAACACGGGATTGTGTGGGAGGGTTAAATAAAAGCACTGCCTGCATCATCACATTATCACCTTCAGGCAACTTTTTGTCATCTAGTAGCAGTCCAGTGTTCAATCCAGAGCACGCCATTGCATCCTAGGCCCCTGAAAGTCCCAGATGGCGCAATTCTGAACCAACATTGGGCCTGTCGGGTGCACTTGATCATTAAAGAACCATTCCGTAAATTATGGTCCATTTCTGCTCAATAACCATAATACTGAGCTTGCCAGTGAGAATTTATGGATAATCTGACATATGTAATGGTTAACATTCCAGTAACCTGTTATCGATCTTTGTATCGGATGGTTACGGGAGATACAACAGGTACCAGAAGTTATGATTCCTTGAGCTTTCGCTGATCATCCAAAATTGCAATAAAGCGATTTTCTGGGTATTTTGAAAGTACCCAATGGTGTGAAAAAGGCAAAACATGTTGAAAGTATTACTTTGAAAGCACAATCAGGCCAGTCCCTACCCCTAGTTCAAGCGATGAAAATAAAACCCACAGTAACATCCAAAATGGTATCCGGATGTTTGGATCAAAGATGGTTAGTTTTTGACGAGAAAATAAACTGTAGTTTGAGTGATTGACAGGAAAGTTAAATCCCTTTGAGATGGGATGTCAGAATTTCGAAAGTCTAGCACTGACAGACATATTTCGTCATTATTTTAGGTTTAATCAATAGCTGAAATAAGGTTGCGTCAATAGTGATAACTTCTGCAGTGTTGCAGTTTTATTAGCATAGTATTCAAACAAGATACATGAATGGGAATATTCTTGTTAAATAAAAAGGCAACAAAACATAAAAAGATTAACATATCAGTAATAAAATAATTTTTGTGTGTGGCCCCCCTGTTTACTGGCATGGCCCCCTATTTCAATGTCTATGGGCCCAATGGGCCCCCTTACAAGGAAAGCTAGATTAAACACTGAGTCCACTTTTAAAAACTTTAAGCCAAATTAAATGCTTTCAGTTTGGACATGACACTGTAAAATTTTGTTCTCGGTAAAGAGTTCAAAATCTCTGCTGGCCAAGGGTAACCATCACTACATTGCTCTATTCACCCTTGGCTGATCCTGTCAAAATTCATTATCCTTGCGATTCTCTGCCAACTGGATTTTGAAATTTATCACCTCAAGAATTTAATCATCAACAAGAGGGCCATGATGGCCCTGTATCGCTCCACTGGCTTATAAATATAAACCATCAATACTAAACATTTCAATTCTGAGCCAAATGGTTTCAAAATGAAGACTTACAAAGTTTTCTCTGTAAAAGCCCATGTGAAAGTTGAGACCCGCAGGGCAAAGCCATTTTTGATCCCAGAGCTATAATTACTTGGCCCATGGTAGAGGTCCACAGGATAAAGCCACATGCCAAAATAATACAAGTCTATGCTGTATGGTTATAAATAAGATGATTTTCAATTTTTGTCCATATGAAGCCTCTGTAAAACATAAGAACCCTGATGCAAGGCTAATTTCAAAAAGAAAAAAAACAAAACAGGAAGATTTCTTAAGTTGTCACCATGTAAGCCCATGTAAAACTTGTGACCCCTGTGGCGGGGCCAATTTTGACCCCAGGGCTAAAATTTTGGCCAGCTTGGTAGAGGCCCACTAGATATAGCTACATGCAAAATTTGATAGCTCTAGGCCTTATAGCTAGGTACAGGAAGATTTTTAAAGTTTTCTCTATATAAGCCTATGTAAAACTTGTGACCCCTGGGGCAGAGCCAATTTTGACCCCAGGGCTATAATTTGAAGAAACTTGATAGAGGTCTACTACATAAAGCTACATGCCAAATTTGGTAGCCCTATGCCTTATGGTTTCAGACAAGAAGATTTTTAAAGATTTCCAATATTTTTCAGTTTTGTTGCCATGGCAACCAGAGTTTTTGAAGGAATCAAATTCTTTCAAGAAATTCTGAAGAGGACCATGGCGGGATCATTTCTGTGAAGTTTCATGAAAATTGGATGGGTAGTTTCAAAGAAGATGTTTGAAAAAAAAAGTTAATGCACGGACGGACGCACGCATGCACGGACGGACGCGTGCACGACGGACACCGGGCCATGACATAAGCCCGCTGGCCTTCGGCCAGTGGAGCTAAAAACCAATCAAACGTTGTGTAACACAATCCTTTCAGCAAAACATCCACTCATGTATTTTGACAGCCCATCATCTGGTGTTGGACTTTATTATAAAACTTCATTGAATGAATTTTGCTACAGTGAATGTTGAATTGTTCATCTACATTTCTTCAATAATGATTCCCAGCCTATCTGACAATTCTCTTCACTCCCAATATTTATTTACATCTTGCTGCTGATTGATAACAAATGCAACATGTTTTTGACTGTTGCTTTTAGAACAGACTACAACCAATGATTACACGTATCTTGGATATGTAAATTTCAACTGGATCAGCAAAGCGTGAATGCAGCAACATAGTGATCGTCAACCATAGCAAGGAAAGATGATGTTTCAACTATACCATCAATTTCAAACCTACCTTGTTTCTCATACTAATGTAGGTTGATTCTATACTTTCCGGTATTCTGTCTGTGGTTTGATAAGGTAAAAATGTAACAAATCCTAGAAACTTCCCAATCAGTCTAAGGTTTAACAGCACAGTCCTGAATACATGTTTGTCCTGTAACAAATTAAGAAATAACAATTTAAGGACCCTCCACAGATGTGAATGTCTTTCATCTATAATTGGATCTTTGATTCTCTTCCATCTAACCTTTTCATGTAAAAACATATATGTTTGAGCCCCTTCAGCTGACAGCTTTCAAAAACAATGTGGGAAAAGGAAAAATTGCACTCACTGCAAGCTCTTGTTGCCTTCCCCCCACAAAGCTCCTCCATTTCCAACTTTAATCTTTAACTGCGCCTAAGTAACTTTTTAAGCCCCTTCTGCAGACAGCATTGAGGGAACTGGAGCACTGGCTTGCTTTATGTGATAGCTCTTTCTACACAATGTTTTCCATTCCACAAATAACAAAAATATCTCTCTCCTTCAAATTTTTGTCTTTTGGTCGGGCCCAACAGTAATGGGTTTAATACATTTCAGGTTTTGGATCTAAAATGTTTTGAGTTGTTTTTTTTTTTTTCTGCCAGGTGCACAGATGCTTTCCAATCATATAAATTCATATTGGTATTATAAGGTTACCAGAATTCCCCTTTTTTAATATACATGTATGTTTAAATTGTACTCATGGACAATATCAAGTGCAATTAGGATTCGATTGATTTTCTAACCTGGTTTTTTCCCTGTTTAGCACCATTTTTGCTAAACAAACAAACAAAAATATGGCAAACTTGCACATGTAATTTCATCAATCTTAATGATGAATATCAAAGAAAGACTATGATACAGATGACAATCCTTTGTTTGGATACAACAAATAGATATCCTTCAGGGAGTAAACACCAAAATTAGTACATGTATTTTCATGTGAGGCAAAGCCATAAATTTTGTTGTTATACTGTCTCAAGACAAGCTGGTACAATGAAACAGTTGAAAATCATTAATGCGCTGAAATTATTGAATATTTAACCCTTATCTAGCCAAATAAGTGAAATGAAATTTTCAAACCAAAAGTAAAAATCCAAATAATGCCATTTCAAACTTATTTCTAGAAAGAAAATATCTCCTTATCGGACAGTGTACATCCAAGATCAGACTGAACATTCTCTGCAGTCTGATCTTGATCTACACTGTCCATAAAAGGTCAGTGAGTTGCGCTTAGCAGCCTAAAGGTTAAAAATCAAAGTTTCACCATATATGGGTTACCTCTTCATCTTCATTCCCTGAGCTATGGTCTTCATCATCATCATCCGGTGTAGAAAATGTAGTTTCATCAAGTTCCTGAATCTTGGATGTAAATGTATCACATAGATGTTGATTTAACAATGGACTGCCTGCTAATACAATAAAGTCCCTGAAAAATTCCTGACATCCAGGAAACGATGGGAGTGGGCAAGGACCACCAAAACTGAATGGCTTGATAAATCTTTCTTGTAACCTGTAATAAACAAAGGGTATTTGAAAATGGTGTTTTACCCAGAATTAATACTATTTCAATTATATCACAATGACAGCTCACTCAATGATGTTTTTCCAGAGTTACCCTAGTTGCTTTTTCCCATGGATACTCCCATGTGAAAAGGGCCACAAGCTGGGATTAAACCAGGATTTCTGATAGTAAGTTCACCTACTTACCAGCTGGAACAGAGAGTTTTAACTTTGAGGAAAATATGAAAATGATTTACTTATAAAGAAAACAAAAACCTTCATATCTGTTTTCAGAAATAATTTCTACAATCAACAACAGATTTCAGTTTTTCAAGACTTCATACCTTACTTTTTTGAGCCCAGTGAAACAATACTCATGCCTCAAGACATTTTATAATTCTTGAAAGAACTACACTTTTTTATGTTTTCAATCCAAAAATTAAGCTAATCATTCACACTAAATTTCAGCATTCGCTTATTAGAGCATACTCATTTGCACTGGACAGTTCGAATGTGCTATTTAAATGTCTGTATTTACCTTGATAGAAAATAAAAATTCAAGAAAAAATGAATATCAAACATCTTCCTGCTACACCTATTTCCATCCTTTACAGCACACTAAAACACAATCCGTATAGCATCCAGGTATCCTTAACTTATAATGTTCAGAAATATCATTATTTTTATCTTGTTCAACAAAACTAAGGTCTGTATTCACCAACCATTCTTAAGAAAATTCTTTGTCTAATTCTAGATTTAGAAAGTGATACAACTTCTGATTGGCTAAACCATTTGGTTGTGTTACTTTCAAATTTATAAAATTCTTGAGAGTAAGACTGAGAGTGTTGTTAAGAATGGTAGGTGAATACGGACCCAGCATGTAACCCACATCCCACCTTTTAAACTTTTCTGGATTTGTCCTCTTTAACTGACTCAGCAGGGCAATGTTCTCATCATCTTCACTTGTTCTAATGCTGCCATCTCCCTTACACATCTATAACATGAAAAAATCATACGAAAATTTACCAGCATGCCTTTTGAAAATTATCAAGCATTAGCTTGACAGAAAAATGTCAAAGCAGAGAATGCCAAGATCACCTTATAACAAAACATAAGTAAATAATGAAAAACATGAGTAAGCCATGCTTGCTGAAAAAAGGGGTTAATGCATCTGCAAAAATTATCAACCCAGGTCAGCCTGCGTAGTACGTGCAGGCTGGCCTGGGTCAAAACTTTTTGCTTTTGGTTCATTGTTTGCATGTCAAAGTACTAATGTACCCCATGCTGTTAGACAAAATGGATTTTATGGATCCATATAACTACTTGCTTGGTATAATGCATCACAGAGATGCATTAATTAAGCCCCCTTTTGCCAGAGCATGGCTCATATAATAGAATGATAATTAGATGGGACAAGTATGACAAAGGAAATGGAAATCATATCACTGATTATGCAACCACAATCTTGTGTGATAAACACAAATTACAGATAAGAAACTTACTGCAATAAGCTGTGACTGGAAAAGGCGAGAGAAGTGAATGAAGTTCACCAGATCCCCGCCCATACCAACCAGGGCTCTCACTCGAGCACCAAACTTCTCAGCCATGTTGTAATTTTGGTTCATTCGACTTGCCTCCCACTCTCTCAGTAATTCATAAAAGCCATCTCTGTTAATTAGAGATAAAAAAGCCTTCAAACCTGTTGAATGTAAACCTTTTTACATATGCCTGTACAGGTATTTTGTCAAAATATTTTCTGGTCTGTCTCTACATCCTTTAACTCTTTACCAAATGAAAAAATTCTAGACTGGTCCAACTTGAAAGCATTTGCAGATGACAAAATAAATGTAACTGAAAAATTGAAATTTGTTTTGGGAAGTGAAGAAAACATTGTGGGACAAGGAGAAAATGCTGATTACCAGCATTTTCTCCGTTTCCCACAATGTTTTCAAAAGGCTTCTTTCACAGGGTCGTTGAAAGTTGGGATTGTGTGGTAAAGGGTCAATCAGTTTTTAAATATTCATTTGAATCCGCTTCTATTACTAAGTGTTCACTTATCAACGAATTGTAAGGGTAATATCATTCGGGTATATGTATTACTGTTTACTCTTGATACACTGAAAGTGATTGAGCCTGGCTCTGAGAAAAGTGGGTTTAATGCATCTCTGTGATGTATAATACCAGGCAAGTCATCACATAGTTATAGATCTGTGAAATCCATTTTGTCTAACAACCAACACAATCATGAGGTAGAATGGTCCTTTGACATGCGGAAAATTTTACAACAGCAAACAGTTTCGACCCAGATCAGTCTGTGCAGACTTTTTGCAGATGAACTAAATCCCCTTACCAAAGGCTCAGTAAAGTTACATCCAACACTTACCTCTGACGTTTAAACATGTGGAAAGACTTATCGCTTGGAAAATTCTTTCTGTTATCTGTATCAGCTTGAAATGATACACTGCCAATAGGTGACCTTGGAAAGGCTGGTCCTCTCTGAAAAGGTATTTACTTCTTTGAATTAGTATTTCAGACTTAACATGATAACAGCTCACTCACTGCTAGGTTTTACCAATAATGGACTAGGGTTCTGCAGTGCCTTGCCTAAGGAACTCCCGTATAACTTGCTTCACCAGCTGAGATCAAACCATGATTTACTTTTTCAAAATCAAACAGCTTAATACACTGAGCCACTGAGCAACCAGCTCTGAAAATATGACCTGGGATTTGTACAAGTTAATCATTAACTTAAGCCCGAGTCAAAATGTTTTAACATGAAGCTTTGTAAAGTATCTAGGTTAGAAAAATTTGATCCATGATCAGGTGCAGTTATTGCTCATTTCCATGTGTGAACCTTGAAGAATCTGGTAAATGTTGACTTCACAACTTTTCATGTACATCATTTTCGGAACTGATATGTTCTGTCGTCCACATTAACCACACACCAGTGTGAAAAAGAGCAAATTCATACAATTAACCCTTTACCAAACAATCCCGGGTTTTCACGACCCTGAGAAAGAGGCCTTTTGAAAACATTATGGGAAAAGGAGAAAATGCTGGTAACCAGCATTTTCTCCTTTTCCCACAATGTTTTCTACCCTTCCTAAAAATAATTTCAGTTTTTGAGTCACATTTATTTTGTCATCTGCAAATGCTTTGAATTTGGATGAGGCTAAAATTTTGTCGTTTGGTAAAGAGTTAAACCTCAGACATCCACATGAGCTAAACAGACATTTTCAGTCTGTACAAAAGAAATGAGCTACCCTCTGAGAAAAGGGGATTTAATGTATCTCCATGATGCAAAACAACACATAATTATGGATCCATAAAATCAATTTTGTCTCATAACTGGCTGAATCTTGAGGTAGAATGACCTTTGACCATGCAGAAAATTTACAAACAGCAAAACATTCTGACCAGTATCAGCCAGCACAGAGCACAGAGACTGATCTGGGTCGATATTTTTAACAGATGAATTACACTCCCTTTTCACAGAGCTTGGGTCAAATACACAGTGACTGTTCAAGGCTTTTTAGACAACAAAACCACTACACAATACTGGACATTGTGGATTCAAGATCAGACTGCACTTTTGATTACATTATTACATTACTTATCACTAGCAAATTACTTACAAAAACATTGGAATAGAATAACTACTCCTTTCCTTATGTCAGTTTTAGTCACAGTTTCTACATAAATATTTGGGCCCCATATCCCAGAAACATATTATGTACAAGAAGCATTGGTATCAAAAACAACAAACCATGACATCTGCCTTGTCATAAAGTGACTCGAGAGCGTTCTTCAAATCCATAGAGAATGCAGCAATGCGGGGGTTTTCAATTAACAGTCGTATTGTTCCTCTATCTAGCATACATAACAACCTAAAATATAGATGTATGACAAGATTTCTGAATAAATATATTCAGCCAAACATTCCCAAGTTTAAATAACCTTGAAGAAGAAGGCCTTTGTGGGAGTGGGAGAAAATGCTGATAACCAGCAGTGTTGACAACCAGCTTTTTCTCCATTTTCCCACAATGTTTTCTACCCTTTGAAGGATGAGAGCCATTATCTGAGCCATATTGGATTTGTCATCTGCAACTGCCTTGAAATTGGACAAGTCTAAACTATTGTAGTCTTGTAAAGAGTTCATATTGATACTGTAGGATAAGATTTCTGTACTAGAATATATTCTTCTCTCGCAACTCTTTACCACACAACAAAGTTGAACTTTTTACCAAACGACAGAATTTTAGACTGGTCCAAATTGAAAGCATTTACAGATGACAAATGCTGCACAAATTATGAAATTTGTCTTTGAAAGGGTAGAAAACATAGTGGGAAAAGGAGAAAATGCTTGTTACCAGCATTTTCTCCTTTTCCCGTAATGTTTTCAATAGTCCGTTTTCTTGAGGGTCGTTAAAAGTCGGGATTGTGTGGTAAAGGGTTAAACTTGTCCAAGTTCAAAGCATTTATAGATAGGAAATAAAATGAGGCTCACATGATAGTATCTGTTTGAAATGGATAGAAAATATTGTTGGAAAAGGAGAAAATGCTGGTTACCAGCATATTTTCTTTTTCCCACAATGTTTTCAAAAACTTTCTTCTTGAAGGTCGTTAAAACTCTAGGTAGTGTGGTAACGGTCCTAGTACCTTCTCAATACATATCAAAGGTGTAGCGTCCATAACACTCAATATGCAAGTGTGTAATGTTAAAAAATGGGATCAGGTGAAACATTCTTTTATTACTTTATTGAACAACCCCATCTTCATAATTACACCTAGAATTGCTTAAAAAACCAAAAATTCCATAGGATAATGAAAAACCAAATATCGTATTTTCATCCTATTCCTTTTCGATGGAAAATCTCTGTATCGGACAATGTAGATCAAGATCATACTGCACATTTTTGATTAACACCGTCTACAGAAGCGCAATGTGTCAGGCTTAGCAGCCTAAGGGTGAAAGAGCAATCTGGATTCGGACTGCATAATGATTCTGAACCCCTTTTTATGCCCCTGCATAATGCGACAAATGATCTCACTGACCATGACAAACTATCCTCAGATCAAAAGGGACCAAAAGTAATCTACACTTCCAGGTAAATACCAATACTATGTTTAAATAGTCTATGTCAAAACCAGTACCTAACAATTGCTTACACAAGGATTGGTATCATGCCAATGACATGAGCAAAGCCATATAGCGACACTATATAACACAAATAAACAAATTAAGAAACAAAAAAAATAAGTAACCTTTTCTGTTCCTCTAAAACACATACAGCAAAATAGACAGTATTGTGTACACTGCTAAAAAAGTTCTCCTCTGTCAAATCTGGAATTAATGAAACAAATCATTAAATTACTAATGTAACAGATAGGGTTTCTTTTCATTCTTGAAAAGAATAGATCCAGAAGCAAAAGATGGGATTTGTCTTTGAAAGGATAGAAAACATTGGTGGAAAAGGAGAAAATGCTGGTAACCAGCATTTTCTTCTTTTCCCAAAATGTTTTCAAAAACTTTCCTCTCCAAGGTTGTTAAAACATGGGCTTGTTTGTACACGGGTACTTTGCAAGTAATGTTGTAATATTTACTTAAATTGACAGATCCCTATGCTCAATTTATGACGATTTTACAAACAGGGCATTTTGAGGGAGACCTACTTTCATTTTTCTTATATCACCAACATAATATAACATGTAAATGAACTTTGAAATCTATATTTATGAGCCATGCTTTGTAAAAATGGGGCTTAAGCCATCTGCAAAAAGTATCAACCAATGTTTGCCTGTGCAGTTCGCGCAGGCTGGCCTGGGCCAATACTTTTTGCTATGGGTCAATTTTCTGTTCGTCAAAGGACCATTCTATCTAATGATTCGGTAAGTTATTATACAAACTGGATTTTATGGATACCAGTGTCTGATCTAGAGCACGCGATTGCGGGAATCGCCGATACTTTTTGTGAATCACGCATGTTTTCAAACCAACTGCAGGATAATCCCACGTTCAAATTTTAGAGAGAATAGTCAAATTTCCTACCTATTTTTCACCAATTTATGTGTTTATGAAGAAAGATAGACAGATTGAGCACATCACTGTTGCATAGAGTAGCTTCCCTTTTTGTTTATGGTAGTTACCAATTCAACTTAATTGATTTTTTTTTTTTAAAACGAAAAATTTCTTATCTAAGTAAGCCTAGTAAAAAAATAATTTCATCGTATTTACAGAAATATTAGTATTTTTGATGTTTTTTTCTGAATATGAATTTATTTTATAAACATTGATATAAAAGGAGGGCGGAAAAAAAGGAAATTAATTTTTTCATCAATTTTTTCCAAAGCCAATTCTATAAATCGGGTTGTTTTCCTATCTACTTTTTTCCTATCCCCCATACTTTTGAGAAATCCCCCATCTTTCTCAAAGTAATGGGGGATTTTCCCCCTCATTTTTCAAATCCTGGATCAGACACTGGGATACATAGTTATATGATAACTTGCTTGGTATAATGGGTCATGGATATGCATTTTGCCAGAGCAGGACTCAATTATAAAATTGGGTACTGTCACCTTCTTGTAACAAAGACTCCACCTCCTCTTCATTCCCAGTTCCACCTCGGGCTGTCAACAGTTGTACCAAAAAGTACAACTCTACTATCACATTGGGAAATAAATTTTCTGAAAAAAAAAAAAAAAAAAAAAAAAAAAATATCAGTCTGCGTTTAAATTCCTCCGATCACTGCCGTGCTTATCTGTAATAGTTATACAGGTCTTTTGTAGATAAGGGCTGTGAAATCACTAATATCTAAAATTTCAGCATTCGACAATTTCACACCATAGGTCTATAATTTCAACAATCTTGGTTGAAGTCCATTAGGTTCTAGGCCTTGGGATTTCAGACAAGAAAATCTTTAACTCTTTACGAGAAAACAAAATTTTAAACTTATCCAAATTAAAGGTACATGTTTTTACAGACGACAAATGTGTTTTAACTTTTTACCACACAATCCTGACTTCCAATGACCCTGGAGAAGCACCCTTTTGAAAACATTCTGGAAAAAGGAGAAAATGCTGGTTACCAGCATTTTCTCTTTTTCACACAATATTTTCTACCCTTCCCAAAACAAATTTCCATTTTTCAGTCACATTTGTATTGTCGTCTGCAAATTCTTCCAATTTGGACTAGTCTACAATTTTGTCTTTTGGTAAAGAGTTAATTGCAAAGATTTGTTTTCAAAAGATTAGAAACATAAGGAAAAAAAGAGAAAATGCTGGCAAATGTTTAATTCAAAGCATTTTTTCGATTTCTGACAATGCTGTCAAAACCCTTTTTCTTCATGGCTGCTGAAATATGGGATTGGTTGATTGTTTGTTTGTACAGAGTTTAACGCCATTTTCAACATTATATCTATCATACCTTGGCTGCCTGTGCACCTATCCATACTTTCCTGGAGTTTCTTTAACTAGTGCTTCCCACAATATTCATTCCAAGCCACTGGCTGCTTCCCAACAGTGAGAGAGAAATTAATTTTGTCACTATGATTCCAATCTATCGATCCGCAGAAAGCAATTGGCAGAGCTGGGGATTTGAACCAGTGGGATGGGTTGGTTGAGTTCAATCAGTTGATAAACGAAGAAAATGCTGGTTAAGAAATTTGCAATAATGAAAAATGAAACTAGAGGCCCTTCAGTTTTCCCCATCGAAATGGCATGGCATAAAAAAAAAAGTATATTGGTACTATCATAAGGAACACATATATGAAATTTCATCAATTTTCGTCACGGACCAGGATTTTAGAAGATATCTGTCCGAATGGGTGGACGAACAGACAGACTGACAGACAACATAAAGACTATATCTCTCTGCCCTTGGCGGGGGATAATAATAGAAAGCAACTGGTACTATTACCTGATAAACATCTTGAATATAAAGCTGACAGCAGATCTAGTTTGTCTCCATGTGTGACCTCTGACAGAACAGCCTCTATTGTCTCTATAACACTGGTACTGTGTTCAAAATTTGGCTTTTTAGGAGTCACACTCGTAACACTCTCTGTCTTTTGCGCCAAACTTTTCAAGCGTTCTTTTTCCTGTCTTAAAAAGATAAATAAATTCTGAAACAACTTAAATGTAACCAGGATGAGTGAAATGTCTATCTTTATAAATCTATTTTTTTTTTGATTCGAAAGTTTTTCAGCTAATTAAATTCAGTTTAGATTCAGAATTTAGATTTTGTTACTGAGAGACACTGCCCATTAATTTATTGTGATAACATGTAGGTTATTGCTAGCTGGAAAACATTTTCTAAACTTTATTGAATATAAAGAACATAATTAAAATAAGAATAATTAACAATCCCCAACTTTTTTTTTTTCAAAATATACAGCATTCATTTTCTCACTTTGGTAATTCCACCCCCTTTACATACTATCACATACAGACACTGTGACATTTAACTTGTTACCTGCTCAAGTAGACTTGCTGTGCACAGACTACGAAAACATACCAGTACAAATGAAACAGAAAATTATCACCATTATGGCTGTACATGTATGATTTCAGGAACTCAAATAGGTGCTGCCAAGGAGGTTTTTTGAGGGGGAGAAAATTACAGATACAGTAGTTATTCATTATTGGATGATTGCATTTCTTAAAGCCCCAATAGCTGCCAAAAGTAAACAAAGTGGGTGTTATATTTAAATTCAAAATCATACCATTTAAAAATATGGAAATTATTGTGAATGTGACAGTTGTATAGACTGTCCAAGCGCTGGTAGACAAAGTAGGTCAAAAGTAACCACATTTCTCGATCTTTTGTTTATTTTTTCTCCTGATTTTAAATTTCATTTTTCTGCCAGGGACTAACACTTGGACAGATTGTACAATAACAGATTGTCATCTCCACAATAATTTCCATACTTTTTAAGAGCATTATTAAAATTCAAATGTAAATGTATTCTAATACCTGCTTTGTTTACTTTTGACAGCTATTGGGGCTTTAACCATTCAAGTGTGAAATCTACATCAAGTAATTGCCTCCTGCAAACAACTTCTTTTGTCTTGCTGAACACCACTTTTGAAAACATTACAGTAAAAGGAGAAGTAACTCTTAATGAGAAGAGTCTCCTTTTATTCCATTGTTTTCATGAGTATTGTTGTAATGATTCATATTTTGCAAGTATGTATTCAAAGTTGATAGCCAATTTGTTTAACTCTTTACCAAACGATAAAATTTTAGACTACTCCAAATTGAAAGCAGTTGCAGACGACAAAATAAATGTAAATGAAAAAGTGAAATTTGTTTTAGGGAGCGTAGAAAACATTGTGGGAAAGAGAGAAAATGCTGGTTACCAGCATTTTCTCCTTTTCCCATAATGTTTCCGAAAGGCTTCTTTCTCAGGGTTGTTAAAAGTCAGGATTGTGTGGTAAAGAGTTAAGGAGGTAAAGGGTACTGTTTAGCATACATCTATATCACTTACTTTAATAGTTCTCTTTCTTCCTCCAAAGTTGATGGTTTACTATCAACTATTGCACTCTGAATGAACACAGATGATTTTCTATCACACAGGTCTGTCTCTTGTATTGGAACCATGAAGGCAGAGTTTGCGGCAGCTGACTGATCTTCCTTTATTATTGTTGGAGTTATACGTCTTGGGGCACTTGTTGTTTTTTCTTTGTTTTTCTGTACAGGTATATTTTTTTTCACATCCTGGAATCTGTTAGAAGCAAATGATAGTGATGCCAATCTTTCAGACTCTGGTTTGCAAAAATTTATCTCTCTAGAGATTTTGCTATCACAGGCTGGGGCAAACTTTGTACTGTTATCATTAGACACAGGAGTTTTCCTTATGTTATCTTGTGTTCTTGATCCAGAATTGAGCTTTGTTCTGACATCACTGAAACCCAAGTTATTGCTATTTTTATCTATTTCTTCCGCACCAACAGGTGGGAAGTCATTTGCACTTGATAAACAGAACACAGGAGGGGTTGGTGACGGTCTACTGTCATTATTACAGTTATAGTTTAGCACTAAAGGGCTATTTGATTGTTTCCGTCGTCCGCCAGACCTTCGATTGTGACTGCCAGATGGCGAGGAATCAAAACTCATTTCACGCCTCCCACCAGAGTGTGGGGACTTTTTCTTCCAGTTCTGTGAGCCACCTGTGTGATCTGGGGTTACAATAAACTCACCAAGACTGATCTTTTGTTTTGACCTCTGCTGTTCAGGTGTTTGATGTGTGTAAGGTGACCTTTGACTTCCACACTGGGGGGAAGCTTTCTGACTAGAATAGCTCGATCTTCGTTTACCTTGACCCCTGTCACCTTTTTGGCTGACCAATCCTGGGGAATCTAACGAAACATTTGGAGAAAACACTGATGAAGGTAGACAATGAACATCCTCAGAGTCACCAGCTGGGCTAGCTCCGAACAACTGCTGTCTCTTACTACTCTCCCTTCCATGACCTCTACTTCCTGATTTCTGATATTTCTTCAGAGATGGAGTTTTAGCTGGTGATGGAGTGGCAGATTTAGAGGATTGTATAAGATGTAATGTGTGATCACGGAGGTAGTTCAGGAAATATGGAATAAACTCCTGCTTGATATTCTCCAACTCCAATAACCTATTTGGAACACTGACATCCTGTAAAAGATACAATAAAGCAACTTAACTCTTTACCACATGACAAAATTTTGGACTGGACCAAACTGAAAGCATTTGCAGACGACATAATAAATGTGACAGAAATAAAGAAATTTGTCTGTGAAAGGTTAGAAAACATTGTGGGAAAAGGAGAAAATGCTGGTTACCAGCATTTTCTCCTTTTCCCACAATGTTCTCAAAAGGATTTTTCTTCAGGGTTGTTAAAGGTCGGGATTGTGTGGTAAAGGTTTAACTCTTTACCAAACAACAAAATTTTAGACTAAACTGAACACATTTACAGACGAGAAATTAAATGTTGCTTAAATGACTGTTTTTTTTTTTTTTCTATGTGAGGTTAGAAAACATTGCAAGAAACAGAGAAAATACTGTAACCAGCATTTTTTCCTTTTCCCTTAATGTTTTTAAAGATTTCTCTTGCCGGGTCGTTAAAACTTAGGATTGTGTGGTAAAGGATTAACTTTTCACCAAATGACAAAATTTGACTAATCTGAATCCAAAGCATTTGCAGATGACAAATTAGATGTAGTTCATATTGTGTGATATACTTTCAGGGGTGTAGAAATACTGTGCCCTACTCGTCCAACTCGGGAAAATTCAGTGTCAGACAAGTGACTTTTTTCAGTCTTGTTGTCTGCAGACAAGTAGAAAATTTGAGGAAAATTTTGAAACAAAGATCTGTTGTATACACATATCCTGTGAGATACATCTGTTCTCACTTCATACAAAATGGCATTTCGAATGAAAAACAGTGTCTTGAAATGATCCCTGATTTCTGGAAACCCAAAATACACATCTGGCCTACGTCCACATTCACAACATATGACAAGATCGCCAATTTTAATTGCTTTGAAAAATGTCTGAAGACCTTCAAGATCATCATTATGGATTAACCCTTTCCCAAACAAGCCCTGGTTTTCACCCGTCTGCAGTACAAGTCTTTTGAAAACACTGTGGGAAAAGGAGAAATTGCTCGTAATGAGCAATTTCTCCTTTTCCCACAGTGTTTTCTACCCTTTTTGACACCTTTCTGCCATTTTCATCAAATTTAAAATTGTCGTCTGCAAACTCTTTCAATTCGGACCAGTCCAAAATTTGTCGTTTGGGACAGGGTTAAAACAATTTTTTTTCATTTCAGTACCAATCCAGAAATCTTTGACGACAATGTCACACATGTGAAAATTTTAGCCTTTAACCTGATTTTAACTCTTTACCAAACGACAAAATTTTAGACTGGTCCAAATTGAAAGCATTTGTAGACGGCAAAATAAGTAAGACTCAAATATTAATATTTGTGTGGGGTGGGGTAGAAAACATTGGGGGAAAAGGAGAAAATGCTGGTTACCATTTTCTCCTCTTCTCATAATGTTTTCAAAAGGCTTTTTCCTCAGGGTCGTTAAAAGTCGGGATTGTGTGGTAAAGGGTTAAACAGCTTTAGTGTGAAATGGGCTGTAATTTAAAGACTCTGCCGCAAGGTGTCTCAATCCAAAAGTTTTTGATTTACAGTAGCAATCAATTGGTGCGTAAAATCGAAAAGAAAAAAAAAGTTTTAAATCAAATCTTCGATGCAAACGGAAAGTGAGAAGCCTGAGACTCCAGATCCATTCGGCTGCTCCAAACATAAATCTAAAACGGACAGTGACAAGAAATATGACAAAAACATGTTTTTTAACTACATGTGGTTGAAAGAAATCCTGTGGTTGAATGCAGATGTCTTAATGTTTTTTGTAAGGTTTGTATAGAATATCCCATACTGCTAACATGCCACTTTATGAGAGCCATTTAAAATAATTTTGTTTGGGACAAGTTATTTTGTTTTGGACAAGTGAGCCATTCTGGGGGACAAGCAGATTTTTGTAATTTACTTGTCTGCAGACAAGTAGAAATTTCTAAGATTTCCACAACACTACCTTTGGATGATATGAAAAACATTGTGGAGAAAGAAAGAAACTGCTGATAAACAGCATTTTCTCCTTTTCCCATTTGTTTACAAAATTCTTTCTCAGGGTTGTTTAACCTCAGAATTGTGTGTAAAGAGGTTAATGTGCCTTCCAGAACTATAGTTGCCATTGGGGCCTGTAATGATTAAGATCAGACAGCAGCAAAATTCATATTCTGATCTTTGATCTACATTTGCTTTGGTCTCCAGGACAAGCTATCATACAAAACAACATCGCAGCTACCAGAAATAGAGGGTACAATCAGTCCAGCATATAATAGAAATTGATATCATCCAAGGTATCCTAGTCTACATGTACATAAATATGCCTCAGACTCATGAATACATTCATTACATCCCATATGCTCGTTATGTCATAAATTTATAGAATTTTCTCACACGCTCAACTTAATTCCATCCGAGCATCAGTTCGGTAAACTTTTTTCGGATTGACAAAATCTGTATTTATATCGAAGAAAAATGCATAAAAAACAGGTAAAAGTCTAACCTTGTGTCTAAATTTCCTTTCCTTTCTTTTATGTAAAAACTATTTCATGTGTTATATAAATGGTCTATTTGCTTAGATGAAAATATGACATAGCCATTTCAGGTGCTTTCTTTGTTGTTGTTTCGCACACAGGCCAAAGAAACTGAACAAAATATAGTCAAGTTCACCCGCTTTAATCTACCTCGCCGCATTCAATTTGGCGAGTGATCGAGTGTACACATCTGATTGGCTTTTCATTTTATGTGAATTGATATCCGTTTCAATTACCATTAAAATTTGGTCTGATCAACCTTTCTTATTTTTCTTACCTCCTCTGGAAAAACAGTTTATCTAAATAGTACTGTACCAAGATTGCAGTCATTTCCCAGTTGGATTAAGTGGAAGATATTTGATGCCCTAACTATATATTGAAAGTAGCACTGGTGAAATGATGTCAATTTGACGTTATAGACTGACTAGTCACAGGGAACAAATATATGGGTCCTGAACAAGAGTGATTCAGATCAAGTAAGAACAAACTGAAAGTTGTTCTTATCTTGTTTCTACCAAGTTTTTAGGTATTAACAATCTGTAAATATGTCCAATGTCTTAAATTTTCAAAGTCTTAAAAAATCATCTACCTAGCAGGAACACACACATGCAAAAATACAACGTTAAAGTAAGGAAGTAGGAGTCCACAGGCTGGTCATTCATATTCATTCAAAAAGAGGGGAAAGCCGGCTTGTGTCAAAAATCCGACTCCGCATAAAACGATCGCTTACTGCCTTCCACTGTCTTTTCAGAAGTTTATAAAATTATATAAAATATGAAAATAGTCATGATGAAAATGGTTCTCCTACAGGGAACTTTCAGGGCAACGGTGGGAAATGCAACTGATGTTCATTGCTTCTTTAGAAGATTGAAGAGGCTACATATAGGATGGGCCTCTAATTAAACAAGTTCTTGGTGACGATCATTCGAAAGTTTAAATATCTAATTTACATTGAGTTTTCCTTTGATCCAACTGACAATCATGCAGGAGGAAACTTCTCCTCGAATTAAAACTTCAAGAATTTCTGCCATCTGTCATTTTCGAAATGCGCTCCCTTTACAACGTTGCAGCCACTCTTTACTTCCGGTGGAAAGCTGAAATTAGCAGCCAATAGTCCCGTTCAATAATCACTTTACTAAATGATCCGGGATTGATAAGGCGAGGAGTTTTGTGAGCCGTCACTCGACGTGTATTCGTGAATTCGAAAATAGTGTTTTAATACCAATTTCCTTCTTTTTGCTGAATTTTATTACAATACATCTGTAATGATGAATAAATGAAAACATATTTAAAGGAATATAACAGAGAAAGAGCCTCAGTTTTCACCAGTGACGTGTGGGAAAGTACATAAACATACATCCATCTGGACCAAAATAAACTTGTCGTCATTTCAGGTGGACACAGAAATCAGTCAAGATGGTATTAGCTGATTTAGGTAGAAAGATAACCACGGCGTTGCGATCGCTTAGCAATGCTACCATTATAAATGAAGAGGTACTTTTGTTAATGTGAAATTAACTTGATAACATAATAAATTCGTTCGTCTTTGATGTTTCAGGTAACCCACTTCGCCCCAGAGTTGCTTCGGAACCGTCCCATACAGTCTTATCTATATGTTATTTTTCAATTGACATTCATTGTGTACATAAGGTCTTATCGATTCCTTCATATTTTTCTTTAGCAAACTCTGATGTCAAATTCTGTGGCTGTTTGAACAGCAAATTTGGATACTTTTAACTGACTTTGTTCAATAGGATTCATTGTTCAATCTAAGCTTGCTTGTAACAGGGCCCATCGGGCCCACAAACATTGAAATAGGGGGTCATTTTGGAAAACAGGGGCCACACACAAAAAATATTTTGTTGCTGATTATACTAACTTTTGTATTTAACAAGTGTTGCCTCTTTATTTAACTAGTGTATTCCCATTCATGATGAAATATGTCTGTCAGTGGTAGACTTTCGAAATGCTGATATCCCATCACAAAGGGTTTTATCTTTCACGTCGATCACTCAAACAACAGTTTATTTTCTCTTCATAAACTAACCATCCGATCGTCAGAGCCATTTTGTTTGAAACTAATGTTACTATGGGCTTTTATTTTCGTCACTTGCACTAGGGGTAGGGAATGGCCCAACTGTGCTTTCAGAAATAATACATTCATCAGGTTTTGCCTTTTTCGTGCTATTGATACTTAAAAAATACTCAGTAAATGGCTTCATTGCGAGCTTGGATGATCAGTGGATGCTCAAGGAAACGTACCATATGTATCTGCTGTAACCGGCGGATACAAAGATTGATGACAGGCTACCAGTTTAATGTTAACCATAACATCTGTCGGGGTATCGATAAATTCTCACTGGCAAGCTCAGTATTACGTTTATTGAGCCGAAAAAGCAGAAACGGAAGAAAAGGACTGTAATTCGCAGAATGGTTCTTTTACAATCAAGTACACCAGTTGGGCTCGAGGATGGTTTAGAATTTCACCATCTGGTACTGTAGGGGACCTAGGGCTTCATAGCACGCTCTAGATTGAACATATCAGAATCAAAGGTTAATGATTGATTGAATAAGGATTTTTGTACAAAACTTGCTCAGTAACTCATAAAAGCCATCTCTGTTAATTAGAGATAAAAAAAGCCTTCAAACCTGTTGAACGTAAACCTTTTTACATATGCCTGGACAGATATTTTGTCAAAATATTTTCTGGTCTGTCTGTACATCCTTTAACTCTTTACCAAACGACAAAATTTTAGACTGGTCCAAATTGAAAATGTTTGCAGGCGACAAAATAAATGCAAATGAAAAATTTTAACTTGTTTTGTATCGTAGAAAACATGGTGGGGGAAAGGAATAAATGCTGGTTAACAGTGTTTTCTCCTCTTCCCACAATGTTTTTAAAAGTTTTCTTGTTCAGGGTTGTTAAAACGCAGGATTGGTGAAAGGTTAAAGGACCAAATCTTTATTTTTTGTTTTATATGATTGGTAATGTGTCAAATATTTTGACTTGCTTTACAACATGGTACTGTACTTGCAGATAAGCTTACTTTTGAGGATGGGTTTGTTTTATTCCAGGTGTTGAATAGTATGCTAAAAGAAGTATGCTCGGCATTACTTGAAGCGGATGTAAATGTAAGACTTGTCAAACAGCTAAGAGAAAATGTCAGGTAGGCAGATAGCATCATATTTCAGTCAAATTTTTGCCCCTGAAAGCTTTTACCCTTTGTCAAGCAACAAAATTTGGGACTTCACCAAATTGAAAGCATTTGGAGACGACAAATTTAGATGTGGCTAAAATGATGATTTTTGTCCTTGATAGGGTAGAAAAGACCATGGGAAAGGAGAAAATGCTGGGTAGCATCATTTCCTTCTTTTCCAACAATGTTTTCAAAAGCCTTATTTTTCAGGGTTGTTTGAACTTGGGATTGTGTGATAAAGGGTTAACAGATGGCAACATTTTCAACTTGTCCAAAATGATAGTGTTTGTAGAAAACAATGCAAATGTAGCTGAAATGATAGAATTTGCCTGTGAGAGTGTAGAAAAAAATTGTGAGAAAAGGAGGAAATGATGGTTGTTGGTATTTTCTCCTTTTCTCATGATGTTTCATATGCCTTGTACCTCAGAGTCACTTAAACACAGGATTGTTTGGTAAAGGGTTAATAGGCTTATGTCTCTACCAAACAGCAAATTTTAGACTATTCAAAATTGAAAACGTAGGCAGACAGCAATTAAAATAACATTTTCATCGTTGCTCACAATTTCTTTTCAAATCTTCTTTCTCAGGGATATAAAAGCAAGGAATTGTAAATGGGAAAGAGTTAAATTTATGCTATTCTTTTGTAATCACTCCTTCTGTCACAATATTTTAACATACATCCATGTATGACATCTTTTTTTCATATTGATTGTCATATAATTTATCATAGGTCATATAATAGGTCAAATTTCTAGTTATGTTATTTTTGCATGTGAGGTTTATCCCCTTTACCGTACCAGGCAACAAAATTTCAGAATTTTCCACTTTGAAAACTATTGCAGACAACAAAAAGAATGTTGCTTACAGGCCCAATAGCAGCCAAAAGACAATGCAGGTGTTAAAATGCATTTGAGTTGAAATCATACCATCTAATCTGTTATTGTGTGGTCATTTCCAGTGTTATTTGCTGGCAGAAAAATGAATTTTAACCCTTTCCCAAACGATAAATTTTAGACTGGTCCAAATTGAAAGAGTTTGCAGACGACAATTTTAAATTTGATGAAAATGACAGAAAGTTCTCCAAAAGGGTAGAAAACACTGGGAAAAGGAGAAATTGCTCGTTACAAGCAATTTCTCCTTTTCCCACAGTGTTTTCAAAAGACTTGTACTGCAGACACGTGAAAACCAGGGCTTGTTTGGGAAAGGGTTAAAATCAGGCAAAAAGTAAACAAAAGATAGAGTTGCCTGGCAACTTTCAACCTAGCTTTGAAATAAATTTCATTGCAAGCAACTAACACTTGGACAAATTATTGTGAAGATGACAATCTGTTGGTGTATGGGCTGTACACTAACAGATTGTCATCTTCACAATAAGTTCCATACTTTTAAATGGTATGATTTAAATTTAAATGCATTTTAACACCAATTTTGTTTACTTTTGCAGTTGCTGTTACTTTAAAGTGATTTGATAAGTGAATGAAAGGGTGGAAAATGTTGTAGGAAAAGGACAAATCACTGTTTACTTATAACAGTATCAGGAAAGGCAAAAGTAGGCTGTATATTTAACAAAAGGAAGAGATATTTATAAAGTGATACCAATCTTTTATGTAATGTACACATTTCAGATCTGTCATTGACTTTGATGAAATGGCAGGAGGACTGAACAAAAGACGAATGATTCAATCATCAGTCTACAAAGAATTGGTGAAAGTAAACAGGATAATTTTCTTCTTTCCTCAAACTCATATACACCACATTAAACAGTATCTCACTTCTCAGTTTTGTGAAGGCAACATTTTGTAATATTTAATACACATTTGTTGGTGAACTATTTACCAAACAACAAAATCTTAGAATTGTCCAAATTAAAAGCATTTAGAAGACAACAATTTAGATTCAAATGATGGAATTTGTCTTTGATGTGGTAGAAAACATTATTGGAAAATGAGAAAATGTTTTCAAAAGGCTTCTTCACTGACTCATATCTTCAGCTTGGCCTTTTCTTTCTGAAGATTGATTATAGTCATTGCGAATGGACTCATTGCTCTCTCACCACTGAGCATTTTTTGACCATGGTCATGTTCAAAAGCAGCCAGTGGCTTGGGAAAGACATTGTTCGGAACACTGGTAAAAATACACGTAACTCCAGGAAAGCATGGATAGGGGCTGAAGTAATGTTGAAAATGGCTTTAAACACCATACAAACAATCATTTTAACCTATAAAAGACTTTGTCTTGCTGTATGCCACTTCTGAAAACATTTTAACTAAAGAAGAAATTGCAGTAACATTTGAAGGAAACCAAGTTATATATTTTCCTTTTGAGTAATTTCAAATAACACCATCAAAAATTTTTTTTTTATATTTTTTAACCTTTTACCAAACAACCCAGAATTTTAACAACCCTGAGGAACAATGCCTTTGAAGACATTGTGAGAAAAAGAAGAATATGCAGGTAACCAGCATTTTTTCCTTTCCTACCATATTTGCTACCCTTAAAATGACAATTTCCTCCATTTGATCCACATTTCAATTGTAGTCTGCAAATGCTGTGAGTTTGGATACGTCCAAAATTTTGTCGTTTGGTAAAGACTTAAAAAGATCAGCCAATACATGGCTTGTGGCCAATTTTAAATTCATCTTTGTCTGGCTCATTTACTTCCAGAGTCTTCATCTTTAACCTTTAGCACATGACATTTTAGACTTGTCCTAATTGAAAGCATTTGCAGATGACAATTTAAATGTGGCTCAAATGATGGAATATGTCTTTGATAGGGTCGAAAATATTGTGGGAATAGGAGAAAATGCTGGTTAACGACTGTGGGGAAGAAGCCTTTTGAAAACATTGTGGGAATAAGAGAAAATGCTGGTTACCAGCATCTTCTCCTTTCCCACAATGTTTTCAAAAGGCCTCTTTCTCATGGTCCCTAAAAGCCAGGACTATGCATGTAAGGGTTAAACCTTGATGTGCCGTACTTTTGTTTCTTTAGCTTGTAGATCCTGGAGTTAAAGCATGGCAGCCAACGAAAGGTCGAAACAATGTGATAATGTTTGTTGGACTTCAGGGCAGCGGGAAAACTACCACCTGTACAAAGGTATTGGAATTAGCTTCATATTATCTATTCTCAAAATGCACATTTTCATCTGAAAACTGATTTTTTGTTAAGAAAAAGGTTTCTGTCCTTCCATAGAGTGACAAATAAATCATATGGAACTTTTTTTTCTTGAAAGAAGTTGTTATAAGACTGATCTGTCCAGAATATCTCACATGACATTGAACAGGTAGATCCAAGATTATGTGGCACATTTAAGCTAATGTTGTCTTACAGACCATGCTTGTACCACACAGGCACTTGGTTTTTTTTTTTTCCCCCTCTTTGGTTTTCTTTACCCTTTTTGTAATAACAGACAACAAAATTTCAGACTTGTCAAATTGAAAGCATTTGCAGATGACAAAACATTGCTCAAATGATTGAAGTTTTCTTTGAAAGGTTAGAAAATATTGTGGTAAAAGGAGAAAATACTAATTAACACCATTCTCTCATTTTCCCCTTAATGTTTAGAAAAGCTTTGTTCAACAGAGTCCTTAAAACTTGGGATTGTGTGGTAAAGGGTGAATATTATACACAATTACCAGTTTTAATGGCCCTTAGGTAGTAGGTTTTTGTAAACATTGTGGGAAAAGGAAAAAATACTAGTAATCATAATTTTCTCCATTTCCCACAATGTTTTATATCCTTCCAAGTTCATTTTTTATAATTTGAGCAACATTTTATTTCTTAACTACAAAAGATTTCAAACTTGACAATCTAAATTTTGTTGTTTTGGAAAAGGTTGAGCAGGTAAAACAGTTGAAGACCTTGTTAGCTGGTCTGTTTACAAAGAAAATGCGGAGGTGCTGTAATAGCCATGGCGTCATCTGTGCCGTTGTCTTCATCATCGTGCAAAAACATTGACATTTTATAATATCTCTGTCATTACTGAAGATATTTACTTCAAACTTGGACTTATGTTAACTGTCAATAGGGAAGCCCATACAGCAAGGGCAGATTACCATTGAAATGTTTTTGACATAGTAATGCACCTTTCTCCACTTAGGATTTTCACTGAAAATCAACTTTTTCTAATGTATTGGTCAGTATTAAACATATTTACTTGGAGAAGTTGTTACCTATCATAAGGGGAACAAGCCCATTACAATCTGGCAGATAACCCTCAAAATATTTTTGACAATTAGGCCTCTTTTTCTACATAGCATTTTCACCATCTCTAAAAGAAACTACAGCTGGGTGTTTGAACCTGCATTCGGTATTCATGTTTTATATATAAGTTTATACAGGGGCAAAGCTTGTGAAAAAAAATAAGTGCCTATGTCTTACCACTGTTTGTGTGTGACTCTAATTATGCAGTAGAATTCAACCAGCACATAATGTTAACCAATAAAGCACCTTCACTACTGTAGTTGCCAGTGTAGATCAAGGTTAGATTGTAAAAAAATGTGCATTTTGATCTCTGATCTACACTGTCTGCTTTGCGAGGACATTTTGGACAAGGGCAACCTTGAAATTGCTCTTATTGGGGTCTTATTTCTAGAATAAAGATGCCTGTTGGGTTTATTTGGCACTCTTAGGGTTAAAGAATTAACCCTATACTGCACAATGACGCCTTTTGACGCCC
This sequence comes from Tridacna gigas, assembly GCA_945859785.2. Taxonomy (NCBI): domain Eukaryota; kingdom Metazoa; phylum Mollusca; class Bivalvia; order Cardiida; family Cardiidae; genus Tridacna; species Tridacna gigas. The sequence goes on from OX244029.2 coordinate 40,733,773, forward strand.
CTGGGAAAGAAGCCTTTTGAAAACATTGTGGGAAAAGGAGAAAATGCTGGTAACCAGCATTTTCTCCTTTTCCCACAATGTTTTCTACCTGATCAAAGAAAAATTGCACCATTTGAGCCACATTGAAATTGTCGTCTGTAAATGCTTTCAATTTGGACAAGGCTAGAATTTGGTCGTCTGGTAAAGAATGAAGATGTGAGTTAAAACTGAGCTCATTCTGTTAACTGTATTCAGAGTTCAAACTAGACAATGTTGTCAAAATTTTTCAGGCTGGTTTCTTAAGCTACATGTTTGTTGTGGCCACTGATCATAAAGAATTATCTTTGTTTGTTTCAGCTTGCGTATTTTTATCAGAAGAAAGGCTGGAAAACATGTCTTATCTGTGCAGATACTTTCAGAGCTGGAGCATTTGACCAGTTGAAACAGAATGCTACAAAAGCCAGAATTCCATTCTATGGAAGGTAAAGTATCATAGTATAACTTTGTATGCACTTTGTAATAACTGATAATTAACTAATACTTTATTTTATCCCATTTGACCTCATCCAAAATGGGTTGTACTTGGTTCAGTGGGATCAATAATTAAATATTACTTGATCCTTTATTAGTCATTTTAACCTTATAGGAGCAAAGAGAAAGTTAGTAATTTATTGTGTGTAGGATCAATGTTTTTTATATTGGCCTTCCAGAGTACACAGTCTGAACAGACCATCTTACTCTAAGCTATTTTCATTGATCTTTATATGGTATAATCCATCCTATTCGCGAACAACGTAATGTCAGTACTCATTAATACATGTTTTACATAAGTGCTGTTTTAAAAGTGGTAGTCTGTAATGAAGTTTCAAACCAGTGCTAAGATCTTTGATTAAGTAGTGCATTATATTACACATATAAATTATGATAACATCGTACATATCACTATACTTCCATATTGGATTTTCTCAATATGGAACATGGAATATGGAATTTCTCAATAATTGTGCACTCTTCCAAGTAGGTTTTTTTTCATGGCAATACATGTACTACCAATTTCTGTTCCAGTTATACAGAGATTGACCCTGTAGAGATTGCTAAAGATGGTGTTGACAAATTTAAGTCAGAAAACTTTGAAATCATCATAGTAGACACCAGTGGTAGACATAAGCAAGAGGATTCCTTATTCGAGGAAATGTTACAAGTTGACACAGCTATTGTAAGCAATACAGTTTTTGTGTGTAGTTATTGATTTTTGATGAGTAAAAACATTGTGGCAACAGAACAGATTTAACCCCTTACCAACCAATCCAGTGATTTTACGATCCTTAAGTTACTGTTCAACATTTCACTCTAATCTTTACCACAGTCACAAGTTTTAACAACCTGAGGAAAAATGTCTTTTAAAAAACATTATGGGAAAAATAGAAAATGCTGGTAACCAGCATTTTCTCCTTTTCCCACAATGTTTTCTACCCTGTCAAAGAAGTAAAGTTTATTAGTAAAACTTTACAATTTGTAAGCCTCAGATACATGTACTCTCAATTCGGAACAGTCTAAACTTTGTACTTTGGGAAAGCTTTCAATCATTTAAAGTTTTGAAACTATTGTTTTTGACACTTTTGGTAAATATGAACAAGGACTTGCTGTTTGAGGAATTGATGCAGGTTGATTCCAAGGTTATAATTTAGAAGATGATATATTGTTCATTGTTGACAATTGCAAAGAAGAATTTTTTGGCATGTGAAAATAGAAGACAGATGAAGGAACTATGTCTGAAAAGATGTTTAATAGTATATGGGCCACACTGTGGCAAAAAGGGGCTTAATGAATCTCCATGACGTATTATACCAAGCAAGTGGATCCGTAAAAACCATTTTATCGAACAACCGCCTTTATCATAAGGTAGACTGGTGCTTTGAAATACAGAAAATTGACCAAAAGCGAAAAGTTTCAGCCCAGGTCGTCCTGCACAGTTTGTGCAGGCTGACCTGGGTTGATACCTCTTGCAGATGCACTAAGCCTCTTTTTCACAGAGTATGGCTCATATAATTGACAGAGAGTTTCTATAAAGCCTCTTTTTTGCAGAGCTTGGCTCAGTTATATTTGACAGTGAGTCTCTAACAGTCTCTAACAGTACAGTAAAACTCTGATATAGCGAATTTCACGGGACCGTCAGATTTAATTCGCTATAAGCATAATTCGCTTTATTGATAGTACGAACTTCGTTATATTTCGGGACTCAAAAGGTGGACACATGTACATACAGTCTAACATTTATTCACCAGAAAAATGTTTTTCTAACATACTTCAACAAATATGTGTTATATTTATAGTATCCAATGACATTTATGACAGGTAGGAAAAACTAGTAGCCGATTTCGTATTTATTTAATTGAGTGAGCGATGTTAATAATTCAAAACACATTTTATACCAGTAGGAATTGAAAGCATTTGCAGACGACAATTTTCTACTTGTGGCAAATTATACCTTACCACGATAATTATCGATCGATAACGCAGTCAGTTTATGTTGTGTAGATCAACGCCTCTAGCGTCAACGTGTTAATTGGACAAGCGGGAAGGTGTGAATAACTGACTTGGTAATTAAAGACCCTTAGATGCAACTTCAGTGTAACCAAGGTATTTTCAGTTGAAATGGCTATCTGTGGACCTGATTTTTGATTCGCAATATGCGAAAATTCGTTATATCCAAATTCGTTTTAACAATTAATTTTTACAAAGGCGAAAGAAGGTTTTTGCCGGGGAATTGATTTCGATTCGTACTAAGCGAAAATTCGCATTATCAGAGTTCGTTATAATTAAGTTTTACTGTATACAATAAAGTATGCTCAGATATGTTTTTCAGGATCCAGACAATGTGATATTTGTGATGGATGCTTCCATCGGTCAGGCTTGTGAAGCCCAGGCTAAAGCATTTAAAGAGAAAGTAGACGTCGGATCTGTGATTATAACAAAACTTGACGGACATGCTAAAGGTGGTGGAGCCCTGAGTGCGTAAGTGGGCCTTAGTTTTACATAATTAGTGCTTGCATTAGCTCATTACCAGAAATTTGCACGAGATGTTTTTAAAGCTTGACCATTGAGAAAGAATTAACTCTTGGCGCCAAATAAACTAACTCCGCTTCTTTTGATGGCTGTAAATACAATCCACTGAGTCTCTGAAAGATTTTTATCATATAGGCTTGACCAAAGAAGTGGAGGGTATAGATCAAAGATCAGACTGCAGTCTGATCTTGATCTATGCTGTCTGCAGAAGTCCCTGTTTTCACCTATGGCGCTGAAAGGGTTAAAGTTTAATACATGAATACATTTGAAGACATAGTGGCAAAAGGAAAAATAGGAGTATTTTTCTCTTTGCCACAATATTTCCAAGTGGTATGGTTCAAGAATAAAGAGGTTGTCAGCAGATGCTTATAGTTGTACCCGACATTGGCGCATTATACACAATCACTGCAAACTTACGTCAGCCTGTCTGCTTGTTGAACTGAATCTGTGTCAAAAAAAACCCACAAAGTGGAGATGATTGAGGGTTTGTAGAAATGGTATAACCTTTTGTAGAGACAGAGTGGCAAAATGAAAAATAGCTTGTTGCAAGCAGTGTCTTGTCTTGCCAGGACATTTTCAAAAGAAGTCTGCTGCAAGACCAATATAGTTGACAGCTGGAGGTACATGTATTAATTCAATACAGCCAAACCTGCATCAGACACCAACCAACAGAAATAAATATAGTGGTCGCTTAGCCGAAAAAGAGATGTAGAAAGAAAACAGTGGTCCCCTAGAGCAGTGGGCTGCTTATCTCTTTGTTACACTATCCCAAGTTTTATTGACCCCAAGCAAATGACCTTTTGAAAATGTTGTGGAAAAAGGAGAAAATGCTGGTAACCAGCATTTTCTCCTTTTCCCACATGGTTTTCTGTACTGTCACCGACAATTAATATCATTTCAGCTAAATTCAATATGTCATCTGCAAATGCTTTCATTTTGGACCTGTCTAAACTTTTGTCATTTGGTAAGGAGTTAATACAGATGGTCTTTGAGACTGTCAACCGTACATTTTCTTTCCATTACAGTGTTGCTGCTACCAAAAGTCCAGTGATATTTATAGGAACTGGTGAACATATTGATGATTTTGAACCATTCAAAGTGCAACCATTTGTCAGTAAACTTCTAGGTAGGCGACGAAAATTATTTATTATTGTGTTTTACACTGTATTCAACATTGTAGACACCATACAAAAATAGACGTCTATGATGATCAATCACTGGCTGGACAGAACCTCAAGAAACCAATCACCAAGCTATTGCTATGAACGCTGTAAGATTAGCTTTCACCTTTAACATAAATGCTAAAGCAGGAATGTTTCACTCGCCCGTTTCACAAAGTATCAATCAGTGTTGAACGGATATTTCTCTTAACTCAATTACCACATGATCCCAGAGATTAATGACCCTACTTAGGAAGATTTTTGAAAACACTTTGGGAAAAGGAGAAAATGCTGGTCACCAACATTTTCTCTGTTTTCAATATGTTTTTTTCCATCTCAAAGACAGAAGTGATATTTTGAGCTACATTAAATTTATCATTTGCAAATCCAGTCTAAGATTTTGATGATTAGTAAAAAGTTTAATCAAATTTGTCTACTACATGACTCCCAAGTTGTAAGCCATGGTCCCCAGAGGTCACCTACAAACCCTGCAAAATCATACATTTTGTTATGGTCCAGACACTACCCTTCTGAATATACAAGCTTCATGATATCCAGGGCCGGTATTCACCAACCATTCTTAGGAACATTCTTGGCCTTATTCTCACAAATTTTCTAAATTTGGAAGTAACACAACTTTTGACTGGCTAAATCAAATGGTTTAGCTAATCAAAAGTTGTGTTACTTTCTAAATATAGATCAAGAGTAAGAATGAAAATAAGAATGTTTGGTGAATACGAGCCCTGGGTAGAATAGCAGGCCCAAGTGTTGGAAAATTTTGACTAGATGTACATGTATACGTAGGGATGAAGCATTTCTTAACTCTCTACCAAACAAAAAAAAATTTTGAAATTGAAAGCATTTGCAGACGACAAAACAAACTGTCTTAAACTTTGTTGTCAGTTAAAGAGTTAAAGCTCAAACACCCTATATTTCTGAGTCTTTGAGAGCACAGAAAAAGATGAAAAATCCTTATTGTTTTGTTTGTAGGTATGGGAGATATAGAGGGGTTGATTGACAAAGTGAATGAGTTGAAATTAGACGATAATGAAGAACTGATGAAGAAACTTAAACAAGGTAAGATAGAACTCTTATATAGATGAATTCATTCAGTGCCCATGATACTATATGGAAGAAGGCTTTTGTATGGGTTTGGAAAGAATAAAATGACTATATGGAAGAAGGCTTTTGTATGGGTTTGGAAAGAATAAAATGCTGGAAACCTGTAGTTTCATCTTTTCCAACAATGTTTTCCACCTTTTCAAAGACAAATCATTTTAGCCATATTTAATTTGTTGTCTATAAATGCTTTTACAGATGAGTAGAAATGTCAGTGAATCTATCAATCTCATCTTCTAGTAAAATGAGAAATAATTTCTCTGTAAGATGATGACTGGTCTTGAAAACTAAATGTGTGAATTAAGGATTGTGACAGTCGAAGAAAACTGTCAAAATAATGTTTTTGTCAAATTGTTTCCTGACTTCTTGTCTAAGTTTTATATGTGTGTGTTAGATTTTCTTCAGAAGATTTGAAATCAAAATTGTCTAAAAATTGCCTGCTGTATCATGTTTTTTTTCCATACCGATTTTTACCATCATAGTTTCCAACCTCTGTTTATTTTAGATAAAACATGGATATGATTTAAATAGGACCTAATTCTAGATATTTGATCTTCAGAATTCAAAGATTCTATTGTCAAGAAAAGTCTAAAAGAAATAGTTTCAGTACATCACAACTTGCGATTCTTAGATCATGGCCATCAAAACAGACCAAAAAGTATTTTTTCATTTTTTCTCTTATTATTGTTTCAACTCTTTACCACACAATACCCAGTTTTAGTGACCCTAAAAAAGCTTTTTAGAAACATTGTGGGAAAAAGAGAAAATGCTGGTAATCAGCTTTTACTCATTTTTTCACAATGTTTTCTTTCATATCAAAGACCAATTGCATCATTAGAGTCAATTGTAAATTGTTGTCTGCAAATGCTTTGAATTTAGACAAATGTACATTTGCATCGTGTAGTAAAGAGTTAAGTTTATTTGGTTATGTATTATTGTAGGACACTTCACGCTAAGAGATATGTATGAGCAATTTCAAAACATCATGAAAATGGGTCCCTTTGGTCAAATTATGGTAAGTACTATCAATAGTTCTTCTTGAATAAATTTGCAGCATTATTGTCAAATGGGGGAGACAGGGTTTTGCCTGGATTTTCTTATTTGTGGGTCATTGGACTTTCTTCAAATGAATAAAAGAAGGCATACATTTAAGTTTTGGGGGTCATGTAGAAAATTTGGGGGTCCAAATTCAAAGAAAAAGGGGGTCAGGGAAAACCCTGGGTGAATAATCAAAAGTGAACTAAAGTTTAAAACATGAGTACATGTAAAAGACAATTGACAAAGAAAACAATCAGGGGTTGTCATAATGTTTGTTTTCATCTGTATCTTCTTCAAAAACTTCGGTATTTCTAATATTTCTGTCATTATTGAAGGTATTTACTGCAATGTCAGGCTAGTTGTTAGCCATCAATAGGGAGACCCATACAAGAAAGGCAGGTAAGCCTCAGAACATTTTAGAAACAGTTATGCCCCTTTTCAATTGTCAGATTTTCTCTGAAAAAGCAACTGCAGCCAAGCATTGGAACCAGAATGCTTTTGGTTATGGTGCTTGTAACTGTTAAAAGAAAACAATATTGTGACTGAAAATAAATGCTCATGATGAGTTGCACTTGGGGCATTAGGGCGACACCCACCTTCCTTTTTAAAAAGAATTCTAATTTTCAATTTTAAGCTTAAACATCTGATAAAGGAAGACATTCTGCCTCAGTCAATGAAATTTCTCGACTTGAAATTTAGTCTTGAAACAGTTTTGAAATGCCTTGTCTTGAAATTAAGAAAGGTGGTTTCAACTTAGAATAAGAATTTAACCATTGACCAGATTATCCTGAGTTTAACAACCCTGAGAAAGAAGGATTTTGAAAAACATTGTGGGAAAAGGAGAATATGCTAGTTACCACCATTTTCTCCTTTTCCCACCATGTTTTCTACCTTTTTAAACAACTACGGTTCATTTGTACTATTTATGAAGCTCACCCAAGTAGCTCAGTGGTTAGCGTGTCGGACTCGTGACCTGGTGGTTGCGGGTTCGATACCCGGTTGAGGCAAACTTTCTTTCCGGCAACTTTTGCCTCTCACCTCTGATGCATGTGAGAAAAGTAGTCAGTGGCTTTGGAAAGTTGTGTCAGTACTGGTGTGAGAAAGCCAGGAAGCACATAGGTGCGTTGCTGACCGCCATGATATGACCTAAGCTGTTAAAATGGCCTTAAACTCCAATACAAACTAACAAACCATTTTTGAAGAAATATTCTGCAGGTACTTTCAAATTTATTGTTGGGGAAGGGGTTAATTTACCAGTTTTGTTGAATACAGCATATATTGAAGTATTTTATCTTTTATGTTGACAGAATATGATACCTGGTTTTGGCACAGACTTTCTGACCAAAGGTGGTGAGCAAGAGTCGATTGCAAGGCTGAAAAAGTTGATGACAATCATGGACAGTATGAATGATGATGGTAGGTTTTGTAGGTCATGGAGGGTTCTGTTCAAGTCTAGTCAATATAAATGAATCATTCACTGGCAAAAGTGGGCTTAACCCTTTACCAGACGACAAAATTTTAGCCTTGTCCAAATTGAAAGCATTTGCAGACAACAATTTCATTGTGGGTCACATGGTGCAATTTTTCTTTGATAGGGTAGAAAACATTGTGGGAAAAGGAGAAAATGCCGGTTACCAGCATTTTCTCCTTTTCTCACAATGTTTTCAAAAGACTTCTTTCCCAGGGGCGTCAAAAGGCGGCATTGTGCGGTAAAGGGTTAATGCATCTACATTATGAAGCATACCAAGCAAGTCATATAGTTTGGGATCCACAGCATCCATTTTGTCTGATGACCGACTGAGTCACAAGGTAGAATGGTCCTTATATATGCATGAAAGTTATCAAGAGCAAAAAGTTTTGACCCATGTCAGCCTGTGCTAGCTTGGCAGGCTGATATTGGATGATTACTTTTTGCATATGCATTCAACTCCCTTTTCATAGAGCATGACTCAGACAAATGTAGCATCCATTGCTGTTTCATAAGTTATAGCCTGTGTCATTCTAATGTAATCCTATAAGCATTGGCTAACTGACTTTGGACTGAGCCAGGTAGCTAAGTCTTGTCACATTCAGGGCTTGTAACCCAGGGGTTGTGAGAGTGAATTCCAACAAAGCCATACTTTCCAAGGATTGGTGATAGTCATTGTAACAGGATTTGTTCCTACCTCACCTCTGAAAATTGTTTTGATATTGTTAATGTGTGAAAGCAGCCTGTGGCTTAAAAGAGTGTCATGTCAAGTACTTTGAAAGTAAATTCCAGGCATGAATGGATAGGTGCACTGGCTGCTGTTATTTGACTTAAATAATGTTGAAACACTTATTGTTGATACGAAACACAGAAATTGACACTATATTCATCCAGAGCTGCTGGCCGCTTTCCCACATAACAATCATTGACCATGATCAGTTGTGATAGAGAAATAACTCCTTTTGCATTGACTATCACCAATCCTCAGAAAGATATTGGCCGGGCTGGCAATTGAAGCCAGCAACCTGAGATCTCTAGTCTTGTATGCTACCAACTGTGCTACCTGGGCTACATAAAGTGGGCATTAACACTTCAAGGGAAAGACTCAAAATCCCTTTAGTTCAAAATTAAGACTTTGGAAGTATAAGTCATGGAATAGGTTGCAGTTGGATCGTTGTTCACAGAGCCCACCATGGCTCCCGTATTAGGTTTAACAGTAAGACTTAAAAGAACCCTGATAATAATAGCATTTGAGAAACATTTGGTTTGTTGCCTGCAAACACTTTCAATTTGGATGAGTCTGAAATTGTACTGTTTGTTTAAGAGTTAAGGGGTTACCATCCAATGATTTGTGTTTCAGAGTTAGACAGTTTAGAAGGTGAAAAGTTGTTCAGTAGACAGGCTGGTCGAGCACAGAGGGTGGCTAGAGGTGCAGGGGTGTCTATAAGAGAGGTCAATGACCTGCTTACACAGTACAAAAAATTTGCACAAATGGTGAAGAAAATGGGTGGAATCAAAGGTCTTTTCAAAGGTATTTTGTGATTTCTTTTCTTTTTTTGGCGGGGTTCTAATTTTTAGCTCCACTGGCCGAAGGCCAGCGGGCTTATGTCATGGCCCGGTGTCCGTCGTGCGTCCGTCCGTCCGTGCGTCCGTCCGTGTGTCCGTCCGTCCGTGCGTTAACTTTTATTTCAAACATCTTCTTCTCTGAAACTACCCATCCAATTTTCATGAAACTTCACAGAAATGATCCTGCCATGGTCCTCTTCAGAATTTCTTGAAAGAATTTGATTCCTTCAAAAACTCTGATTGCCATGGCAACAAAACTGAAAAATATTGGAAATCTTTAAAAATCTTCTTGTCTGAAACCATAAGGCGTAGGGCTACCAAGTTTGGCATGTAGCTTTATGTAGTAGACCTCTATCATGTTTCTTGAAATTATAGCCCTGGGGTCAAAATTGGCTCTGCCCCAGGGGTCACAAGTTTTACATAGGCTTATATAGAGAAAACTTTAAAAATCTTCCTGTACCTAGCCATAAGGCCTAGAGCTACCAAATTTTGCATGTAGCTATATCTAGTGGGCCTCTACCAAGCAGGAAAAAATTTTAGCCCTGGGGTCAAAATTGGCCCCGCTGCAGGGGTAACAAGTTTTACATAGGCATACATAGTAAGACAACTTAAGAAATCTTCCAGTACCTAGCCATAAGGCCTAGAGCTACCAAATTTTGCATTTAGCTTGATCTGGTGGGGGTCTACCAAAAGTGCCCAAATTATAGTCCTGGGGTCAATTTGGCCTCATGCTGGGGGGGGGGCAAAGGTGCACAAGATTAACATGGGCTTATATAGGGAAAACTTTTAAATCTTGGTGTACATAGCCATAAGGCTTAGGGCTACCAAATTTTGCATAATTATAGCTCTGTCTAGTGGACAACTACAAGGAGGGCCCAAGTTACAACCCTAGGATCAAGTTTGGCCCTGCACCAGGGGTCACAAGTTTTACATGGGTTTATGGAGTGAAAACTTCAGAAACCGTCTTGTTACTAGCCATAAGGCAAGAACTCCCAAATTTGGTCATAAACATGTGCTTATAGGGTGAAAATTAAAAAAATCCTTGTGCTCCTAACCGCAAACCCAAGGGCTACCAAATCTGGAGCACTTTTGATTTTTTTTTTGAAATTAGCCTTGCATCAGGGGTCTTATGTTTTACAGAGGCTTCATATGGACGAAACTTGAAAATCACCGTATTTATAACCATACAGCATAGACTTGTATTATTTTGGCATGTGGCTTTATCTTGTGGACCTCTACCAGGGTTCAAGTGATTATCGCTCTGGGATCAAAAATGGCTTTTCCCTGCGGGTCTCAACTTTAACATGGGCTTTTACAGAGAAAACTTTGTAAGTCTTCATTTTGAAACCATTTGGCTCAGAATTGAAATGTTTAGCATTTATGGTTTATATTTATAAGCCAGTGGAGCGATACAGGGCCATCATGGCCCTCTTGTTTAAATTGATTACTTGAACCATCATAAAAGTGATCTAACTGTATATATAGAAGTTGGTAAAATTACTTTTCTCTTGATTTGTGGAAGTAAAGATCAGCATTGGACTAGGAGTGTCATAAAGATTATATTTCCTCATTCTTTTCATAATTTATGTCATTTAAAATGTTATCTCAACACCTTGTTCCATGTTCATAAACTCCCTTTAAGACAACACCCACATCTCAGTGGCAGCACTGGCTAAGGTTTCTAGGTTGCAATCATCAAGTGCGATTCAATAAAGTTCAAAGATTTTTTTTTCATAATTGATGGAAAACAAAGTTTGAATCAAACTATAATGAACACTTTAACTCTTTACCATACAAAAAATTTCAAACTTGTCTCATTTGAAAGCGTTTGCAGGCAACAAATAAATGTGACTTAAAAATTAAAAATTGTTTTTTGAAGGATAGAAAACATTGAAGGAAAAAAAGAAAATGGTAACTATTCTCGAGAGTAATTAAAACTCAGGATTGTGTGGTAAAGGGTTAACCATTTACTGCACAATGTGGCCTTTTAAGGACCGTTGGAAAGAAACCTTTTGAAAACATTGTGGGAAAAGGAGAAAATACTGGTAACCTCATTTTCTCCTTTTCCTACAATGTTGTCTACCCTATCAAAGAAAAATTGAACCTTTTGAGCCACATTGAAATTGTCATCTGCAAATGCTTTCCATTTCGACAAAGCTAAAATTTTGGTGTCTGCTAATGGGTGAAGGACTGAATTTGAATTGTCTTGCTTGTGTATTGGTCTTTATTCTTAGGGGGCAAATGGCTCTAGAAAAGTTAGTCATAAAAGTGGGATACAATTTGAACTAAGTTGGTCTTTAGTTGTTATTTTATTGTATTTTTATCACTTGAACCCAAAATGCTTATCTATGTAAGTTTTTCTAGTTTACCTTTAACCCTTTCCCAAACAAGCCCTGGTTTTCACGTGTGTGCAGTACAAGTCTTTTGAAAACACTGTGGGAAAAGGAGAAATTGCTCGTGACGAGCAATTTCTCCTTTTCCCACTGCGTTTTCTACCCCTTTTGAGAACTTTCTGCCATTTTCATCAAATTTAAAATTGTCGTCTGCAAACTCTTTCAGTTTGGAAGGGTCTAAAATTTGTCGTTTGGGAAAGGGTTAAATGTTTTTGCTTTTTGTGTAGAAATCTTTTTCAGATATTACGATAACTTATTTAGATTGAGTGTCATTATCCATGCTATACTTTACAGGTGGAGATATGGGTAAAAATGTAAATCCCACACAGATTGCAAAATTAAACACACAGATGGCAAAAATGATGGATCCAAGAGTCCTACATCAAATGGGTATGGCTAGCTATGATTCTTTTTTTTCTCATCTACTAAGGGATTTCTATTGGAATTTGGATTTATAATCCTATTGAAGGAATAGAAAATTTTCACTAATAATTCGTTTATAATTCTGAAACTAGCCATCTTATTGGTTGTTATGCCCCGATCAATCGGATGTCTGGGATGGAATATGGAATACAAATTCACATCTTTAACAAAAGACAAGATTTTAGACTTGTCCAAATTGAAAACATTTGTAGATGACAAATGTTGCACAAATTATGAAATTTGTCTTTGATAGGGTAGAAAACATGGTGGGAAGAGCAAAGAAAAAAATGCTGGTTATCAGCATTTTCTCCATTTCCCACAATGTTTCCAAAATTTGTTTTCTCTAGGGGTTGTTCACACTTAGAATTTTGTGGCATAGTGTTAAGAAAGGTTAGTGAAAACAGCTCTTGATGAATGGACATTTTTTATGCACCATAGATGCTTGCATAAGTCTGCACAAGACAACAAAATTTTAGACTTGTTCAAGTTGAAGGAATTTGCAGACAACAAAATAAAGGTGATGAGATTTGCCCTTGAAGGACTGGAAAACATTTAGGAAAAAGGAGAAAATGCTGGTAATTACCATTACCGGCATTTTCTCCTTTTCCCTCAGTGTTTTCAATAAGCCTTCCTATTGTCTGTTAAACTCAGGATTGTGTGGTAAAGATTGAACCCTTTACCAAACAATCCCCAGTTTTCACGATCCTTGGGAAGAAGACTTTCGAAAACATTGTGGGAAAAGGAGAAGATGCTGGTAAGCAGCATTTTCTCCTTTTCCCACAAGGTTTAATACCCCATCAGAGAACTTAAGCTCATCTGAACCAATTTTTGAATGTGTTGTTTGCAGATGTTTTGAATTTGAAATAGTCTAAAATCTATTGTTTGGTAAAGGGTTAATACAGGCCAGTCTATATTTTGTTGCATTGTCGCAGGGATTTAGAAGCCTGCAGGCACATCAGAAAATGTCTTGTAAATACTTAAAATTTTTTTTCTATTTCAGGTGGTATGCAAGGATTACAAAACATGATGCGACAGTTTCAACAAGGGGCTTCTGGCAAAGGTGGAGGAATGGGCAATATGTTTAACTTTACTGACAGATAGTGCTGCCATCTTTGATGTATTGGATGATTTCAAACCTGTTTTGTGTGAAGATCAGGGCCATTTTTTTCTCCTGCCATCTTGAATTAAAACCTAATTATAAATTGGTAGACTTGCCTTTAATTGGCTGAGACAGAATATACCAGCCAATCAGATAGCTTGTCTGGGTATTTAGAGTCAGAACAATATTTAGCATGCTTAACCCTTTACCAAATGACAAAATTTCGGATTAGATCAAATTGAAAGCATTTGCAGACGACAAATTAGATGTGACTCAAATGGTAATTTCTGTCTTTGATAGGGTAGAAAACATTGTGGGAAAAGGAGAAAGTGCTGGTCACCAGCATTTTCTCGTTTTCCCACTCTGTTTTCAAAAGTCTTCTCTGTGAGAGTCGTTAAAACATTGGATAGTGTGGTAAAGGGTTCAAGTGGCCCCAAGTGTAAAGACATTTAGGCAGAAGCGTATTTCATCTTTCATTGAACAGTTTAGTTGAAAGTGCTACACTTATCCTAGCATCTAATTTTCATGTCTGTCTTTAAGAATATGTATGTGAAATAGTGTGACATTTTATTTCTTTGCAATATGTCTCCTATGGACAATTTGCAGCAGTTTAATCTTTTCAAAATTGACTTTTCACCACACGAAAACATTTAAGACTGGTCCAAATTGAAAGAATTTGCAGACTATAAATTATATGTGCATCAAATGACTGGATTTGTGCCTGAAAGGTTAGAAAACATTGTTGGAAAAGGAAAAAATGCTGGTTACCAGCATTTTCTCTTTTTCCCATAATGTTTTCAAAGGTTACAATTTCCAAGGGTCTTTAAAACTTGGGATTGTGTGGAAATGGTTTAATGGAAATATCGTATTTATATAAAATCAGTACATGCTATTTGAAAATGAGCCATGCTGTGTGAAAAGGGGGCTTAATGCATCTGTAAAAATGTCGACCCAGGTCAGCCTGCGTAGTCCGCGAAGACTGGCCTGGGCTGAAACTTTTTGCTTTTCGTCAGTTATGTGTGTCAAAGGACCAGTGTACCCAACGATTTGGTAGGTTGTTATACAAATTGGATTTTAGGGGTGTGTAACACTGATGACTCACTTGGTACCATGCATCACGGAGATGCATTATGCCCCTTTTTGCACGAGCATGGCTCTAATGTATTTGTTGAGTTCTGCAGCAGACTGCTTTTGAAAGAATGTTTCCAAAATTGTCTGCTGTAAAATTGTTTCCATGGGTAACAGGCTAACAATACTGACAAATGAAGCAAAAATGTTCCTGTCTGCAGCTATTTTCATATAAGGAGTTTCTGAAAATATCAGATGGTGAAAATCATTTCAAATAGATCAGTATAGAAAATTAGGATAAGATCTTCCAAGTCAGAAGCTGTTGTTGAATTTCATCTAATAAATCTAAGTCTTGAATCGTTTTGCCTGATTTTGCCTAAATTTCCTTGTTATGAATTGTCAACTATTGTTGTGTTTTATTTGTAAATAAAAAAAAAGGAAATTTCATTTATAAAAGGTATGTTAGAATGTTAAGTCATCTTCGATTTCTGGAGGCTAATGTTTCCATTTGATTCCAAAAATAAATTGGGTGTCTTGATTGCAGTAGAGTAACCAACAAAGTGTTGTACACTGTCAATGAAAATCTGACTGCACAGTCTCTGCAGTCTGATCTTGATCTATACAGATGTGCTTCAGTGGTAAGGACTGAACTCTTTAAAAAGTGGAGACAAATCTTTTGTTTGAATGATGTAAATTTTACTTGAAAAGTAAGAAAACATTGTGGGGGAAAAGCTGGTAACTAGCATTTTCTCCTTTTCCCCACAATGTTTTCATAAGGCTATTTCCTCCAATTTTGCAGAGTTAAGGCAAGAAGGATCATCCTGTGTGTCATACTAGCTGATGTTGCAGGACTCTGTTGTCGTTACCCACAGTAGTCTCCCTTTTTGCACCTCATAGTGTATAGATGACGTGTAAAATAATCAAAGTGACGTTTGAATATGTAAACGTAATAATGTATTGAATTTAACCTTATTGGTGTTAACAAAATTCAGCAAGATTAAAGTAAAATTTGATGTATTACGAGAACTTGTTTTTCCATTTACATGTAACCCCTAAGCAAACAGTCTGATGCTTTAGCCCTTTACCAAATAATCCTGACTATTAATGACCCTGAGAAAAAAGCCTTTTGAAAACATTGTGGGAAAAGGAGAAAATGCTGGTGACTGTTGATGAAAATCTGACAGCACAATCTCTGTAGTCTGATCTTGATCTATGCAGATGAGCTTCAGTGGTAAGGACTGAACTCTTTAGAAAGTGGAGACAAATCTTTTGTTTGAATGATGTAATTTGAATGATGTAATTTTTACTTGAGACAAAAGCCTTTTGAACACATTGTGGGAAAAGGAGAAAATGCTGGTAACCTTTTCTCACGTTTTCTACCCTTTCCAAAACAAATTTTGATTTTTCCGTCACATTTATTTTGTCGTCTGCAAATATTTTTAAATGGGACTACTGTTTAATTTTGTCATTTGGTAAAGAGTTAATTGACCAGCCCGAATAGCTCAAGTGGGTGAGCAAGACTTGTGAACAACAAGGGTCGGGGTCATGTTTGGGGTAATAGAAAAGTGTAGGACTTGCAACTTGGAGGCAATGGGTTTGAGTCTCACTGGAAGCTCTTGGTTTTTGGTGGAAGTGACCTTGGAACAGACGCTTTGAAGCCTTAGCCTAGCACTGGTGAAACCCAGGACATATACATATTTATATGTGAATTGTTGCCGTGATATTGCCGAAATAACAGCGAGTAAAACACCATTCATTCAATTTGAATACATTTCAGTGAAATTGGAATATTCCCTCGATACCATTATCAGTAAGTTTAGTAAGTGTCTATGGCAGTAGCATTGAAGCCATGGGGAAATACCCTTTCTTCCCCCCCTCCCCCCCCCCCCAAAAAAAAAGTAAATATCTTTCCATCCAGTAGATCTATCATCCATCCATTCATCTATCGTATATCCATCCATCCATTAATTCGTACCTCTAGTCTTTTTCTGTGTTCTTCATGGGCATTGCTTTTCTTTCCGCTCCATTCAAAAAAAAAAAAAAAATGGGGTAGAGAAAAAAAGAACGAGTTAAATATTTTCATGAAAGGGGATGCAGGTGGCGAAACTAAACAACTAATGGTCTAAGGGAGATAACTTGTATTTACTTGTGTAGTCAAGGATCGCCTAAAACCAGAGACGTATAAATATGGTACGCCTTAGTCTGTAGAAACGGTCGGCATTAAAACAAATTCTTCTGCTAAGTTTTTATTATTTTTATATTTATTTCTACTGCCTCTGTTAAATATCTACAGTTCCGGAGAAATCATGACATCAAACAAAAGGAAAAGTTGTCATATAACATGAAGTCCTGAGTTATTGTTACCAGACGGTTGTCTCCCTTGCATTCATCTAAGTTGTTGACATAGGTTCATCCGCCAAAATTCAAAGTGGGAAAATAAAGGTTTGTTTATCATGTTGACTTAGGTACGAAAACATTCAAAAATCAATCACTAAGTAGGTTATATGTTTTCGCATAGATCTCTAAACGAACACCTTGGACTTAACCATAGGTAGGCCTAGATAAGCTTAAAATATCTAGGTCATGGTTCTTTCACTCGTGGTTCTAGACCAATATCATTATCTGTTCTTGATGTAATTTAGATCTACCTACCTCTTTAATGGAAGGAATACGAGAATGATCAGAGCCCAATGTGTTGATTCAAGCTTGCGTCTCTTACCAAATCCTCTTCGGCGATAATGTGATCAATATCCGAAATAAGCTGTATCTATAAAATTCTCATCACGCCCGATAGCAAGATTCATAACCGACATGGTACAGCTAAAGGTGGAAATCATTGAAGAAATCTTTTCATAATCCACTAGAATCTTGAACCATTATTTTGTTCTGTTTTAAAAATGAAATGATTGTTAATTTTTAATTTGTTGAGTCGATCGTTTTATCCGTGGGGAGGTGTGTGTGTGGGCTGGGGGCAGAGTGTTAATTATCGTCACAACAAGGGAGATCACTCCTCATAATTAGACTTTCAGATTGTAACAGTTTTCTCCCTTAGACCATAGAATGAAGAAAGAATCACATCGTTCAAAGTTTACTAGTAATTTGAAAGGATGAAGTTGCACTTTTTATCACTTAATATATGATAACCATTAGTTACTGTACAAAACACTCAAAACAACAGACTACTTATGAAATTATTGTAGCAAAAGAAGAAATTGCCTGGAAATAATATTTTATTGCTTTTAAAGCCAAGTTTTCACAAATTTTCCCAATAACTTACCTCAATGTGTATTGATTGCTTCAAATGGACCAATATGAATTTAAATTTGTTTGCTGAAAATTTGTTCTACGAAGTTATCATTTAACCTTTTACCAAACAAACTGCTGTTTCTATGACCATGAGGGTGAAGTTTTCCTGAAGACATTGCAAGATTTTTTAAAAATCGTAATAAAGACTTTCAATTTTCCTTTTCTTATATACTTGTTATATAAATTCTTTTCATTGAACTTGCAATATTCCGAAACAACAGTATTGTATGTTAAAATAAATAATCATAATGGGACAACCTAATGTTATGAATAAAAAGAATCCAAACAAAATATCATTTGCTAAAACTAAAACACAGGGACCACATCTTCTCAGTCTTAGAGCTGAATCAACTTAAAGATAAGATAAAACTAACACAATGAAATACTGATGAATACATGAAAAAAGAACACACTAATGTCATCATAATCGACAAATACACTTATCAATCCTAAACGTCATTATTAAATTAAAAAACTCAAAACTCTATATTGCATTTATAAACTATCTGGTTAACCCTTTAACACACAATGACGCCTTTTAACAACCATTTAACTTTGTGAATTTGCGGACGTAAATATTTCCATAACTCTTTAATTGAAGGCAGAAACAACTAGTAGTTCCCGCACATTTTTTACTAGGTACACAGTGCCTGCCGTTCAACCAGAGGGAAATATGCCGCAATTAACATGCATTTACCCTGCATTTCTCGCACTTGATATAATCTCATATGTTTGCTGCTTCCGTCAAATATGGATACTGTATGTGTGAAGAAAAACATAAGTCATATAGAAATAAAATTTATGACTACTGCGGATAGCTGTGAGGATGATTATATATTTTTTCAAAAATATTCCTCTATGACGACGCAATACAAAAAATGTCTCCCTATTTCAGCCTATGTTCTTACTTATGACCACTATTTTTGCAGCTAAAGTTATGCAAAATCTTACATTCATACTTACTGACGCACATTTTAGAAAAAACACAAAACTTTGACTTATGCTAAAACTTATGAATTTTTTACGTATGTTTGCTTAAGTTTTTTAGTAAAACAGGCCCTGGAGCTGTATCTTCTTAAGATGGAATCTTCAGGAAACTGATAAAGTGGATAAATTAGAGGTTTCTTTTATCCTTTATCACATAATCCCCAGTTTTAATGACCTGACAGGGAAAGCCTTAGAAAACATTTCAGACAAAGGAGAAAATGCAAGTAACCAACATTTTTTTTTTTCCTTTTTCCACAATGTTTTCTACACTTTCACAGAAATTTTCATCATTTGAAACATATTCAATTTGTTGTCTGCAAATGCTTTTAGTTTTTTGCTGTATGGTAAAGTGTTAACAAGGTACATGTATTTATCTTGTATTGTTGCACCATGCCAAATTTCACACCAATCACCTTGTTTCAATTTATTTCTTGTAAATTACAACCCAGTTCCAGGAACTAAAACCAGTTTTACTACTACTATTTCAGTACCAGAAATTAATGAGTTAAATGATAAACAAATCAAAAGCCAGATATTGGGTGCGAAAATACGTCACAATGCAGATTATACCTTTAAAAACTAGAATTACCTCCAACTGATTTGCTCTGAAAGTCCAATTCACTAAACTTGTCTGTTATCACAATACTGTCTATTTTTAAGACCACAGCAGCGATCGCTGATTTTTCAGGGGATTTATCTGTGCGTATGTTAGTGACAGGTCACAAATCTAATGAACAATTTTCCCATTATGATGTGTTCAATTTATCTCAAACGGTCAAGCTAGGGCGAAAAAGCCAACGGTCGAATAAGAGAAAGAACCAATTGCCCTTGGTACGAAAGTTTGACGGAAATCTCCTACGAGACACAAAACAAAATGAACCTGGTTGGATCAAGTTGAAGTTGTTTGCTAAAGGCGTACAGGTGAGTCTAAATTAAAGATGATACATCCAGCGACAGAATCAACATGTCACTAAGGAAAAACGGTGATATTATTAACATCTTATTAAGAGTTTATTAGCCTAAACGAGAATTTTGAAACTGTACCGGTAGGCGGATGTGTTGAGTACCCGACCATGATTGAATAAAAATGATCACTGTAACTAACCTTTTAATATTCATAATTTACCGGCACTGTTTAGATAGTGTTCTATTTTTTTCTATTTCTCTCTACTAGTAAAATTTTGCTAGTGACATCTCTTTTTTTTTTTCTTTATTTATTTTTGACTAGCACATCAATGTAAGACTGGTTGTATTTTTTTTTTCCCAGGATCTTGTTTCTTACAGAATGCTAGAGGAATCTTCCCCTGGAAAAATTGCTCACAGGAGAAATAGTCCCGAAACTGTTTGGGGATGATTTTTCTAGAGAGATTGTCCCCAGGGGAAGAATTCTCTGGAGAGATCGTCCTCAAATTAAATTTTGGAGAAATCTACCCCATATTCAGAATTTAGTCGTCAGTTGTGGTTGAAAATATATTTTTTTAAGTTTTCTTGCTTTAATATTTTAATTGTGTAAACGTTTTCTTATTTCGCTATTTGATTACACTGTAAGATTTTTATTTCGTTTGAATTTGATTCTAATGAATTATACGATATTTATGTTGAATAAATGTCTGGAGTCATTTTGGTTATGAAATGTATTTTTATGTCACGATAATGTGTCTGCAGCTTACTCCCTCTTTCTCTTTTTCTCTCTCCCCTCTCTCTCTCTCTCTCATTTGGCAAAGTAAACATTTTGCCATTCATTTCTCTCTCTCTCTCTTTCTCTCTCTCTTTCTCAATCTCCGTACTGTAAAATTGAGGTGTTTTTTATTTCGTTTTAGCCGCATCGTTATATTGCTCTACAAAAGCTTTTAATAGTGACAAAGATTCCTGCCTCGAAAAAGTTGTTCTTTGATATCATACAATTATTGATTGATTGATTGAATGGTGTTTTACGCCGCTTTCAACATTATTTCAGTCATATCATGGCAACAGCTCACATGTTCATGTATTTCCTGGGTTTCACTAGTACTAGGCTAGGGCTCTGAAGTGTCTTGCTCAAGGACACTCACGCGAAAAACCCAGCGGATTAGGTGGGGCTGAAACCAGGGACCTCCAGTCCTACACTTTACCACTGAGCCACGCAGAACCCCATCACACGGGTCCGACGAATCACCGAAATGCCACCGAAACACCGAAATACCCCAGATTTTTTTTTATTTCAAACAACTGAAGTTGTGGTGTTTGACACAAATTGTAATCATACTGATGAAGGAGGGTTAGTTTAAAACCTAATGACAAAATAACAACATGCCATTGAAACCTGACGTGAAGAATGTGCACCGGAATATCCCACCGGTACTGTAAATGTTCACCGAAATACCCGCCCGTCGTAGTAAAATTTGTCGATTCAGGGATTCTACATCCGCAATCTAACTACAGTAGCTGTGCTTGTGCACAAGGTTGATGTGTCTGATTTTTATCCATAACTATGCTGGCAAAAATAGTTTTCACTTTTATGTTGGATATAGATGAAATTAAAAATCACCAAATCGGAAAACCGGTAGCCATTTTAAATCTGTGGTTAACACGTTACCAGGCGTAAATTGATAAGACAATTATAATTCCACCGATAAGATTATTAATAATAGCCATGCCATTTTAAAAATCACAATGACAAACTTACACAAAATAAGTTTGATCATATTAGCCGAACGCCTTCAATTACGATTGCATCACTTTAACAGAACAGAACCGAGCTATTTGTGCATTTCGATGGATCAGAGACCTACATTCTGATTTGGTCTACTTCGTCCGCAAATGATTTTGTTTGTGTGTTTATCATTCAAAGAAATAATAAATTCATGTGATCATATGATATTGATAATTCTTCGGGTCTAGATTGGCGTAATCAAGATCGGGTATTTCGGTGTGTAACAGACCAGACACGCGAGTGTTTCGGTGATATTGATCTCCACGTAAATTAATGATGACTATATTAACAACATCATTCTTCTCATTAATGATTGATACTTTCATTGAGCGCATTTTCAGTTAAAGAAAAAAGAAAGAAAGAAGAATACTGCCAACTAATATCAGTTATCTGAACTTAATATTGAAAAAAAAAAAAAAAGGGGGGGGTATTTCGGTGTTTCGGTGGCATTTCGGTATTTCGGTGATTCGTCGGACCGCCATCACACAATTAAGTTTACAGTGAAGTGGTTATCTTTCTCATGCTAACTTCAAAATTTATGCTACATTTGAGAAATGTTAATTACTTGTGAATTGTTTATCCTTATTATATACAATAATTTCTTATTAATTGATGACTATAAATTCAGTACAAACACCCATGGAACAAAAGGGGATTACATAAATGGTTCGATTGACAATTAAAGTGGATATTAAGTGACTTTATTATTATAGTCAATCAACACAGGTGATACAAAATAAATGACAACAATGGACATTTAACAATAATCAATGCAAATTGTGTTTAATTACGCGGAATTTTCGTAAACACATCTTGTATCTATAATAATACATAAATTAAGCAGGTAATGAAAAGTTTCGGGGTAAAAAATACAGAAGCACACTTTATTTCATTAATAGTAGTTTTAATTTCATTATCTAACCAAATTACACGTTGTTGTGACTCTCATAAATTCCAGAATGACCCCCCATTTTTTATGACAGGGACACAATTACCTCCAATTTTTGTTGTCAAGGGAAAACCCTGTACTATGGTTGATAGGGAGGGGTATGGTTGTGTGAATTCATCAGTTTTCAAAGATGCAATAGGCTCTGAAGGTCTGTCTTTGTTTTTCCATCAGCTACAATAATTCCTGACATTATGTTGCTTGTTTTTTTTTTTTTGTTCACTAAAACAGCTTTTGATGTATTGTCGCTTGAGAATGGTGCCTTTCTGATGTTCTTTTAGCTGATGTAGACAAGGATTTTTTGAAAAAGTTCCTAATCTTTTTGACATCATGATCAATGTTTCTTTTATCCTCAGTTGCTAGGCTATTATATGATTCTCGTATTTAAAGATGCTTTATATTCGGTTGATTGGAGCTGAAAACCAGTTTACATTGTAAAAAATTGTAAAGAGCTATAGCATGATTTTCTCAGTGTGACACAACCACTGTTTAGACTGGTTTCAGTTAATAATATTAACTACAAAATCTTTCCGTTTACAACAGAAAATGGCTCCTGTGCCACAACCTGAGGAAGAAGGGGACAGACCAAACCATGAAAATCCAGAGATTGAAGAATCAGGTACATGTATTTCTGTAAAATTTCATTACTGAACTCGTAATTTTCAAATTTACAGTGCTTTTGAGCCCGGTTAGTAAAGGTCAAGATCAGAATGCACAGAACAGTGCAAACTGATCATTGATCCACAGTGTTGGCTGTATTGTAATATGTTTGCCACAAACAGGTCCCTTTGAATAGCAATATTTTGATGTATTTTTTTACCTGACTGAAAATGTTTTGTTGTTTGGTGCTTTAACCCTTAACTCTTTACCAAACGACAAAATTTTAGACTCGTCCAAATTGAAAGCATTTGCAGACGACAAAATAAATGTGACTCAAAAATTGACATTTGTTTTGGGAAGGGTAGAGAACATTGTGGGAAAAGGAGAAAATGTTGGTTACCAGCATTTTCTCCTTATCCCACAATATTTTCAAAAGGCTTCACAATCTTCTCAAAAGGCTTGGCTTCATCCTCAGGGTCGTGAGAAGTCGGCATTGTGTGGTAAAGGGTTAAGGTACATTGCACCCTAATTTCCAATTTCCATTCACATGCTAGGTCCTCAAAATAATGTGCAATTTGAAGAGATGAGTACCATAATAAATCTTTTTTCTAAGGAAAAGATCTGATATACATGTATAGATTTATCCAAAAGTGATTATAAATCATGGTGTTCATGTCTTTCCTTCAATGCATTCCATTCTTGAAGACTATATATACATCTGTGTATCTTGATAGTAAACCTGACGCTGGAAAAACATTGTGGGAAAAAAAGAAAATGTAGTTACCAATTGTTTTAACCCTTTCCCAAACAAGCCCTGGTTTTCACATGTCTGCAGTACAAGTCTTTTAAAAACACTATGGGAAAAGGAGAAATTGCTCGTAACAAGCAATTTCTCCTTTTCCCACAGTGTTTTCTCCCCTTTTTGATAACTTTCTGCCATTTTCATCAAATTTAAAATTGTCATCTGCAAACTCTTTCAATTTGGACCAGTCCAAAATTTGTCGTTTGGGAAAGGGTTAAGCTATGGGTAGCAAAAGTAAAAATTTCATAGCAAGGTGACGGCAAAGAGTGTGCATTTTCATGACGCCATTATGGTATCATTAAATCCAGACATAAAACTGCTGTGATATGATGAATAGATAAATCTATGAAATAAAACATGAAAGACAGGAAAAAACCTGTCCTGCCAATTACTACATGTATTTCATTTTGTCAAAATTTCCACCATTTTTTCATGTAGTGTATAAAAAGAAAACCCATGTGATTTCCCACCCTAGTCACTGGTTGCTTGAAGACAAGTATTAACTCTTAGAGTGCTGAATAAACCTGTCAGACATTTTCAGCCTAGAAATATGACTTGAATAATAACAATTTCATAGTTGTTTTTGTATGCAATGTTTCAGCAAAGCACACAATGTTGATCAAAGATCAGGCTGTATCTTTTGTGATCTAGCCTGGCTGTAAAGGCAACTATAGTCGTGAAATGCTTTTTAAGGGTTAACACTTTACCACACAATCATGAGTTTTAGCGACCCTGAGAAAGAAAGCTTTTGAAACCATTGTGGGAAAAAGAGAAAATGCTGGTAATCAGCATTTTCTCCTTTTCCCACAATGTTTTCTACCCCACCCAAAACAAATCTCAGTTTTTGAGTCATATTTATTTTGTTGTCTGCAATTGCTTTCAGTTTGAAAATGTATAAGATTTGTTATTTGGTAGAGTTAAAGAATGAGAGTAAATGAACCCCTTTATACCCATAGTCTTACAGACCAGACATCACAATATGCTGCATTTGATCCAGGTTTGGAGTACTTGAGTACAATATATACTGAGGGAAATAAATTCAGCAATTTTCTGTTTTACAAAGTATTTCACACTTTACTGAAACATTCTAATAAAAACAGCCTTGAAATCACAATTATTTGGGTCTTATATCCAGCCAGAAAATGCCCCTTTTGTTTAGCTAGTGCTCTAAGGGTTTCACTATATACCAAATGACAAAAACTTAGACTTGTTCAAATTGAACACATTTGCGGATGACAATTTAGATGTGGCTCAGACGATGGAATTTGTCTTTGATAAGGTGGAAAACATTGTGGGAAAGGGAGAAAATACTGGTTACTATAATTTCCTCCTTTTCCTACAATGTTTTCAGAAGGCGTCTTTCTCAGAATAGTTAAAAACTTGGGATTGTGTGGTAAAGGTTAATAGATCAAACAATTACAATTAGTGTGGACTAACGAAATTCAGCTGTACATTTTCTTCAAGATTATCCGGATGTAATTATAAATGCTGACAGTTCTGAAGAAAATGACGATGATGATGATGATGATGATTACGGAAATATGGGATATCAGGCTTTATCTATGAATAATGATCATGGCTCAGAAGAGGAAGATGTAAGTACATTTAACCGTTTACCACATAATGCCGACTTTTAACGACCCTGGGGAAGAAACCTTTTGAAAACATTGTGGGAAAAAGAGAAAATGCTGGTAACCAGCATTTTCTTCTTTTCCCACAATGTTTTCTCACCTTTCAGAAACAAATCCAGTTATTTGAGTCACATTTAAATTGTCGTCTGCAAATGTTTTCAATTTGGAGCAGTCTAAAATATTGTCGTTTGGTAAAGAGTTAATGGTCTGAAGATCAGTTGTATGTGGCATGCATCTGTATGTGTGTGCCATAACTTTCATTGTACCCCCCCCCCACCTACGAAGTAGATGGGGGTATACTGGTTTCACCATGTCTGTCTGTCTGCCCGTCTATCCGACCATCTGTAGACTTTTTTGCTCATTTGGTCTAACTCAAAAGCCATTAGACCTAGGACCCTGAAACTTTATACAAGTGTTGCTCATGACCCAAGGAGGTGCCCTATTGTTTTTGGGTCACATGGGTCAAAGTTCAAGGTCACAGGTGAACTTTGTTTTCTTTGACTGTGCTGCTTCAGTGGCAAGGTGCTGGTGGGGGGGGGGGGGGGGGGGGGGGGGTATTTGTCCACTTTGCTAGTTTCTCTGAAACTTCTGGCATAGCTTTGTCAAGTCTTGGAAAAGATTTGTGTGCACTGAAGAGGCTTAATTTTCTTTCTATTGTTCAGAATTGTGGTCTAATATCCCAGATGCACTCAAATATGGGTCATCTAAAATCAAAACACCAACAATTTTGCCATGCTGGAGCAGTGAGTGCAGACAAAAGACTGAAGCATTAGACATTTCAATAGAGATGCTTCACCCCGGCTTTTACTGGCATTATATACTTCTAGTGTTCTGTGCCATCTGAACTAAATTCAATATGAGCTATACATAGAAGGGGTACAAGCTGACACCATTACACATTTTGTACAAATGATGTAATGCCATAACAAATGATACCCAAGTGGGTAATGTTAAAAAATGGAGAGAGGAATAGTGCTTTTATATATCCTTTTAACTCTCTACCACACAATCCTGACTTTTAACGACCCTGAGAAAGAAAACTTTTGAAAACATTGTGGGAAAATGAGAAAATGCTGGTAACCAGCATTTTCCTCCTTTTCCCACAATGTTTTCTACCCTTCCCAAATCAAATTTTAATTTTTGATTTTTATTTTTCTTATTTATTTAATTTTTAATTTTTATTTTGTCGTCTGCAAATGCTTTCAATTTGGACCAGTCTAAAATGTTGTTGTTTGGTAAAGATTGAGTGAATTTTTCATTCTTGTAATTGATTTTGCACTAAACAATCCTGTTTTCGCATCTCTGAGGAAGAAGGCTCTTAAAAATATTATGGGTAAAGAAGAAAATGCTGGTAACCAGGCAGCATATTCTTCTCTTCCCACAATATTTATTGCCTGTTCAAAGACAAATGCCTTTTTTTTAAGCCAGATTTAATTTGTCGTTTCCAAATTTTTGTTGTCTGGTAAAGATTTTTAATGCAGTCCTGATTCAGAATACAAAATCCTTTTATAAGCCTGGTTTATATCGGTAGGATGCTAGTTCAGAGGATAACGGGAATGAAGATGTAGGGGGTCAGCCAACAGCAAATATTTTTGTTCCTGAGGGTGTTGTACAGCAGGTCAGACTACATCAAAATGGAGAAGGGTCCACATTACCAAATTATATGCAGGTAGGGTACAGTATGTTTCTGTGAAGCAAGTCACCTGTTCATGCAAATTTTTGGAAGTCGTTTCATATTCATAAAGTCCAAACCATTTAGAAATACTCAAGAGAAAAGATATATTCACTTTACAAGATGCAACAAATCAGATTTTAGTCTTTGCCAATGTCTGCATATGTATATTTCTTATTTTTTTTCTCTGACATCTTTAGGGGAAAATACAAATGATATAACAGGTTATGTTAAGAAGACTTTCTTTTATTGTTCTTTGAATCTCTGTCTTCATAGCATGATGATTTCATCAACTTGTTTCTCATTAGATTAACATTTTACATGAACTACCTAAATGTGAGGGTCCTTGGGCCAGGTACTGCAGTGCCTCAGCCCAAGAAACTTGGGAGTGACATGAATAATAAGTGAACTGTGGCTATAATTTAACTGAAACAATGTTTAACTCTTTGCTAGGTTACAAATTTTAGATGGGTCCATATTTATAGCAATTGCAGTTGACAAATAGAATGTGGCTTAACCCTTTACCACACAATCCCCAATTTTTAAAGACCCTTAGGAAAAAGCCTTTTTCAAAACATTGTGGGTAAAGGAGAAAAAGTTGGTTACCAGTATTTTCTCCTTTTCTCACAATGTTTTCTACCCTTCAGAACACAAAATTCAATTTTTAGAGTGATGTTTATTTTGTTGTCAGTAAGTGCTTTCAACTGGGACTGGCCTAGAATTTTGTCTTTTGGTAAAGACTTAAGTCAGGGGATCTGTCTTTGATAGGGTAAAAAAGATTGTGGTAAAAAGACAAACTGCTGGTTTCCACATTTCCTCTTTTCTGAGGGAATCTGTCTTTGATATGGAAGAAAACATAGTGATAGAGACGTTGTTTTCCCACAGTGTTTACATTTTTTTTTTCTTTGCATGGTCAAAACATGGGTTGATTTGGTAAAGGGGCAAAGCAGCTGAGAAACACATTTAAACAAATAAACAAATCATTAGATGTTTATATTTTTCAGGTGCCTGAAGCACCTAGACCAGAGAAGGAAGATTTGTTATGGAACCAGCCTAGAAACTCAGACATCTGTATGGAAACAGGTACTCTATCAAAAAAAAAAAAAAAAAACCAAATACACTGAATTACATACCTGTATAGGCTTTAACCTTTTACCAAACCATCCCCAGTTTTTACAACTCTGAGGGAGACGACTTTTGAAATTAATGTGGATAATGGAGAAAATTGTAGTAACTAGAGCTTTCCCCTTTTTTGCACAATGTTTTTAAACTTTAAAAGATAAATTCCATGGTTTGGATCAGAATTAGTTTGTTGCCCTGAAATGTTTTTGGTATGGGCTACCCTAAAATTTGGCTGCATAGTAAAGAGTTAGATGCAGTCCTGTTTGACATTCAGTAAACTGTATAAATGGAAATATAAATTTGACAACAGAACCAACATAAAACAAGCAAAATACTTGGAATGAGATCAATTACCCTCTAGCGTTCATTAGATAGCAGTGTTTATCTGTTTCGAGGCCATTATGTGAAATAAGTCTTCTGGGAGACTTGAGAAGTTTTAGGGTAATTTATCTGTAAAAAAAATTAATACCAAGTTTTCATGTTCTTTCATGTTTGTATTTTAGGACAGGCAGAAAAAATTCGATCAGTAATGGCAGGAATAAAACTCCCGTCATGCAACATTCCAGACTGGGCCAAAACTTTAACAGATGATCAGTGGCAAACACAAGTTGTGAGCAAATTACGAGGGACCAGTCCAGTTATAGGAAACAGACAGTTGGAAACTACTGGTGGTTCTATGACTGGGTTTAAAACAGACTTTGATGCTTTAAACAGTGAAATAAGCAAAGATACATCCCATATAGAACATTGTTCAGAGAGCTCGCCTTCCTTAGGAACAAGCTAATGTATTTGTATCATCAGTGAATTGTAAAGATACTTGATAGTGTATAAGGTAGACCAAAGATGGAATACAGTTTGTGTTGAAGGCTAGTGATAGTTTTAATGAGCAGACCAGTGTCTGTTATTGGCATTTTTGCTGTTGTAAGGATATCTAATGGTATCTACTTGTAAATGTAACAACATTTCATAGACAGTTTTATAAACTTAGAAGCTTACAAGCAGTTGACAGCTTGACATATGACAGAAAGTTGTTTGTACTTTATTGAGATTTGGAGCTGTAAAGAGAACATAAACCCTTGCAGAATCCTTTTTATTTTAGTCTGTATGCATATTAATTCTCTTTTTTCTAGACCCTGAGGAAGGAGGCTTTTGAAAACATTTGGAAAAAAGGAAATGCTGGTTATCAGCATTTTCTCCCTTACATACAATGCATTTTAAATGTTCAAAGACAATCAAGTTGTGTGTGCCACATTTACTTTGTCATCTGCATATTGTTTGAATACTGATGTGTTAAAATTGGATATTCTAGAAAAGAGTTAACTTTTTACCAAATGACATAATTTTAGACTTCTCTAAATGGAAAGCATCTGAAGTCAACATATTAAATTTAGCTGAAATGATTGGAATTGTCTGTAAAAGTATAGAAAAACTTGTTGAAAAAGGAGAAAATGATGGTAACCAGCATTTTTAGCTTGGCTGTTTTCAAAGAAAATGTCGAGTTATTGTCATAACCCTGGCGTCACCTGCAACGTCATGCAAATGCTTTCAATTTAGATAAGTCTGAAATTTTGTCTTTTGGCAAAGAGTTAAATAACAGTAGCACATTATCACACATATGACAGCACTAATATGCCATGCATAAGTCGTATGTATGGTGTAGAGCAGAACTAAAAAGATGAAAGTAGCAGTGTCACAGAGGAAGCGTAGATTGAACACCTAATTATTCCATGTGAAAGGGTCAGTTAAACACTTTACTAAATATCCAAATTACACACTTGTCACTACTGAAAGCACATGCAGACAACAAATTTAATGTGGGTTAAATGACTAAATTTCACTTTTCTCCTTTTCCCACAATGTATTCATAAGCCTTCTTTTGGGTCATAAAAGCATGGGATTGTTTAGTGAAGGGTTATGTATAGTGTGCTTGTTTTGAGTTATTATGAATATTTGTTGCTGAAATAAAGAGAGTTTTTATATAATCTTTAGTTTTTTTATATAATCTTTAGTTTTTAGCTCCACTGGCCGAAGGCCAGCGGGCTTATGTCATGGCCCGGTGTCCGTCGTGCGTCCGTCCGTCCGTCCATGCGTTAACTTTTATTTCAAACATCTTCTTCTCTGAAACTACCCATCCAATTTTCATGAAACTTCACAGAAATTATCCTGCCATGGTCCTCTTCAGAATTTCTTGAAAGAATTTGATTCCTTCAAAAACTCTGGTTGCCATGGCAACAAAACTGAAAAATATTGGAAATCTTTAAAAATCTTCTTGTCTGA
This sequence comes from Tridacna gigas, assembly GCA_945859785.2. NCBI lineage: Eukaryota > Metazoa > Mollusca > Bivalvia > Cardiida > Cardiidae > Tridacna > Tridacna gigas. Next base: position 40,764,187 of record OX244029.2, read on the forward strand.
AACCATAAGGCATAGGGCTACCAAATTTGGCATGTAGCTTTATGTAGTAGACCTCTATCATGCTTCTTGAAATTATAGCCCTGGGGTCAAAATTGGCTCTGCCTCAGGGGTCACAAGTTTTACATAGGCTTATATAGAGAAAACTTTAAAAATCTTCTTGTCTGAAACCATAAGGCATAGGGCTACCAAATTTGGCATGTAGCTTTATGTAGTAAACCTCTATCATGCTTCTTGAAATTATAGCCCTGGGGTCAAAATTGGCTCTGCCCCAGGGGTCACAAGTTTTACATAGGCTTATATAGAGAAAATTTTAAAAATCTTCCTGTACCTAGCCATAAGGTCTAGAGCTACCAATTTTTGCATTTAGCTTGATCTAGTTGGGGTCTACCAAAAGTGCCCAAATTATAGTCCTGGGGTCAATTTGGCCTCATGCTGTGGGGGGGGGGGGGGGGGGGGGGGGGGGGAGGGGTTCACAAGATTTACATAGGCTTACACAGGGAAAACTTTTAAATCTTGGTGTACATAGCCATAAGGCTTAGGCTACCAAATTTTGCATAATTATAGCATTATCTAGTGGACAACTACAAAGAGGGCCCAAGTTACAGCCCTAGGATCAAGTTTGGCCCTGCACCAGGGGTCACAAGTTTTACATGGGTTTATGGAGTGAAAAGTTCAGAAACCGTCTTGTTACTAGCCATAAAGCCAAGAACTCCCAAATTTGGCATGTTATTCTTCTAATACACATATTCCCCATTTAGTCTGACTGTAGCCCTGGGGTCAAAGTTTTATAAGGGCTTATATAGTGAAGACTTCTCTTCATGGTTTATATTTATAAGCCAGTGGAGCGATACAGGGCCATCATGGCCCTCTTGTTTATTTATATGGTTATAGTCACCCTCATTAACCCAGGTGTGAAGTATTACCATTCATCACCCCTGTGACATCCAATTGGGAAACCGTCGTTTCTATGAATTTTCATCAGATTGCGAATTACACCCAATCGAATTGTCGATAGCATAACGATACTCTCTTGTAGTGGAGGATAATCACGTCTTCCGTAAAGTACTATGAATAAACCGGGTGAAACCCACATCATTATCAACGAATATGGCGGCCGCTGCTGGGCCTTCCTTCTGTGTGGCAATTGTCTTACGACAATCCAGGGCAGACATTTTCGAGGTGACGCCGAATGTTTTTTGCAAACTTTTGTCAGTGATGTTCATGCCTTCAGCCATATTAAAAGTATTGCCAAGCTTGATTTGAAACAAGCGATTTGAATGGTTGTAAACAAGGTAAAAATAGAAATGATGGCATATGGTTGATAAAGATAGATTAAATTTTCTCACTGAAAAACTGAAATTACCAATCAAAATGCCTCATGAATAATTCACGAAAACGAGAAAACATGTGAGATAACCCAGTGGCGATGAATGTTTTCATAATACATCGGAACTGGGTCAACATGGATGGGTTATATTGAGACTCTAATTAACCGCATTTACAAGTTTTTCCTGTTGATCTTTGAGGCTTGGACTCTATCCTAACTACAAATTCTGAGTTTTGATAAGTATAGTCTGGACAGAGTTATTTCTCTCTTATTATACCTGTTTATCACTGATTTATGCATTCTCACTAGATTCGTGCACAAGTTCAAATTCCAAATTTGGTCATACAGTGCCACATCTCAGTCAAAAAATTTGCATTGAATTTTGAAAAAGTGGGTTTTACATGGGCAAGGGGGGAAAACGTGTTAAAAATGTCTCTGCATTCAAAAAGACAGCTTTAAGAGACTATTTTGTTTTTTTTTTTTAAAAAAAAGATGGTTAACTTGGAAATGAAATACTGAAAAAGAATGGTAATATTTTGGGTGGCTGAAGAGTATGGACAAACCTTGCAGGAAACATGCATGATTCGGGAGAAAATTGTATATAGAGATTGAGGTTAGGTGTGAAAGCAGCCAGTTGCTTTAATCCTTAGACTGCTTTATAAATGAAATTCAGATTGTCTAATTCTGAATTCAGAAAGTTTCACAATTTCTGCCTGTTTAAATTGGCCATTTGTTTTAGCCAAATAGAAATTTACTTTGAAAATTAGAAAATATATGTGAATAAGCATTAGAATGCAATTAGGAATGGTTGGTGAATACCGCTGAAGATCTTTCAAATTCATGGTTGTGTTGGCCAGAAAAATCATGCACAATGTCTGGTGATCAAAGTTTAAGAATGCATATTTTGTACAGTCTAGTCTTTTCTACACTGTGCGCAGAGGTACATAAAGGTTATTTCAATTTTCAAGGGTTAAAACAGTCGAACTGACTTCTTTAGACTCATCCATGTTGAAAGTATTTTGCACAAAGCAAATTAAATATGTTTCTTATGATCAGATTTGTCTTTTGTAGGGTAGAAAACTTTGTGGGGGAAAGGAACAAGAGGGCCATGATGGCCCTTTATCACTCCACTCCACTGTATAATAAATACTAACCATACATACCAACCATTACATTTCATACCAGTTTTTACCAAAGAGCTAGAATTACTTGACTCCTGGTAGAATTCGATATACCAAATAATACTGGTCTAGGCTGTATTGATATAAATAAGAAGATTTTCAAAGCCCCCATACAGCATGAGACACTGTGGCAGGGCCAATTTCAATCCAAAGGGCTAAATTCTGAACAAAATTGGAAGTGACCCTCTAGAAGCTATGTGCCAAATTTGATAGCCAAATGATTTATTGTAAGTAGCAAGAAGGTTTTTAAAAAAAAATCACAGTTTCAGCACATGCTCACTTTATGACCCATGGGGTTGGGCCAATTTTGATACCAGGGCTTTAGTTTGAACAATTTTGGAAGAGGACTACTAGATGATAACACTCACAAGTATTAGTTATAGCTCACAATGGAACAAGAAGATTTTTACAGTCTTCACTATATTGGCCTTTGTAAAACTGATTTGTGGGGTAGGGCTAATTTTGAATGTGAACTGCCTAGGTAGAAATCCACTAGATAAATGTACAATCCATCATGTTCATGCAAAATTTGGTAGCCCTAGGATGTATGGTTAGGAATGAGAAGATTTTAAAGTTTTCCCTATGTAAGCCCATGTAAAACTTGTGACTGCGAGATCAGGGCCAAATCTGGCCCCTGGGCTGTAATTTGAAAAAAACGTTGTAGAGGTCCACTAGATGAAGCTACATGCAGAATTTAGTAGCCGAAGGCCCTATGGTTAGGAGTTCTTAAATTTTCACCCAGATAAGCCCCATTTAAAAATTGTAACCCCGAGGTAGGGCCAACTTTGCCTCCAAGGCTATAATTTGAAGATTCTTGCTAGAGGTCTATTAGATGAAGCTCCATGCAAAATTTGGTCTTGTGGTTAGTAATGAGAAGATTTTTAAAGTTTTGACCATATACACGTAAGCCTGTGTAAATTTTTTAATCCCTTGGGCTGGGCCAATTTTGACCCCAGGGCTACACTTTGAAGACTCTTGGTAGAGATCTGTTAGATGAAGCTGCATGCCAAATTTAGAAGCTTTAGTCTTTATGGTTTGAGCCAAGAAGACTTTCAAAGATTTTCTATATTTTTCATTTTTGTTGCCATGTTAACCAGAGTTTTTACAGGAATCAAATTCTTTGAAGAAATTCTGAAAAGGACTGTGGCAGGATCTTTTCTGTGAAATTTGGTCAAAATTGGATGAGCAGTTTCAGAGAAGAACTTTCAAATAAAAGTTAAATCAGAGACAGACATACGCATGACCCAAGGCTATGACATAAGCTCGCTTGCCTTTGGCCAGTGGAGCTAAAGATTGCTGGTGTGATAAAGTGCTGATGTTTTTAAGTATAATTTATAAAAGATTTTTTCTCGTTCTTAATATCTTTGTAATTTTTCTAACTGTAAAAATTTCGTTGCTTTTGAATTTTTATGGCATTTGTCAAAGACAATGCCATTATGAGTTCAATACAGCATTTTGAAAATCATGTATCGTAGTTTGTGCAAAACAGAAGGAAGCAAACCGAATTAAAATCAATTTTTCTGGGACAAATAAGTGTTTTGATTGCTCTCAGATATGAAATTGAAGATGGCGTATCACAATAAATTGGATTAGGCCATTCATCATGGAAATACTTTCTTTTTATCGAAAATAGCTTGATCTGCTATGGCCTTCTATATTGGCATAATGATACACACATACCGTGCTTGTTCATCCCAAAACCAGTTCGTTCCTGGGCTCATTTGTCCCAGGACTTGTTCATCCCACAAGATTGCAGCCTTCTCTATCGGATTTTGCATGACTATTATAGTAGGTTGACTTTCAAGATAATATTTTGAAACTATTTCTGTTTTTTTTTTTCAAATTATCGATTCCATACAATGGCTCCCTTGACAAATGCCACTCCAGTGTTTTCAACGCTTTGATTTAAATATTCAAATAACATTGGATTGTATATTTAATGACTATAATTTTTGTAATTTTTTTATTGCAATAAAATATTAACCATGCTCTGTTAAAAGGGGGCCATAAGGGCATAATGCATCCGTGAAAATTATCGAACCAGGTCAGCCTGTGCAGTCCGCACAGGCTGACCTGGGCGGAAATTTTTCGCTATGGGTAAATTTTCTGTATGTCCAAGGACCAGTTTAACAACATGAGGAAGTTGATAAAGGGGCTATTATGTATCCATAATTATATGATGGGTTGATTGGTATCATGGATCACGGAGATGCATTAAGCCCCCTTTTGCCAGAGCATGGCTCATGCATAGTGTGTCAAATGGAATGCAAACTGTCACCTTTTTATTTATCTCAAAATGAGCTCTCTCATGAAACAAATTTGCTGCAGATAATTCTGAAACATCCTTGCAAAATAGGGATTACTTACATAGATTAACCCATTCCCAAATGACAAAATTTAGACTCTTTCAATTTCAAAACGTCAGCAGACGACAAATTCAAAATTAGTACAAATGAGTCTAAGGTCTCTGATAGGGTAGAAAACATTGTGGGAAAAGGAGAAAATGCTGGTTTCCAGCATTTTCACCTTTCTCCCACAATGTTTTCAAAAGCCTTCTTTTCCAGGGTCATGAAAACCCAGGATTGTTTGGTAAAGGGTTATGGTTCAGTATTAAAACAGGTTGAAATATTGTGCGAAAAAAGGAAAAATTGCTGGTGACAAGCAATCCTCCTTTTTATCAAAATGCTCTTGAAAGTCGTCTGCCGCATGACAAAATGTCAGCAGAAATATATATTACATTAACTCTTTACCACACAACAAAAATGAAGACTCGTTCAAATTAAAAACATTTGCAGACGACAATTAAAATGTGACTCAAATAATGGTATTTGTCATTGATAGGGTAGAAAACATTGTGGGAAAAGGAGAAAAAAACTGATTTCCAGCATCTTTTCCTTTTCGCACAATGTTTTCAAAAGGCTTCTTCCTCAGTGTCGTTAAAAGTCGGGATTGTGTGGCAAAGGGTTTTATTGTGCCGAAAGGAAATTTTGCTGGCTGCAAGCAATCATCCTTTTTATCAAAATGCTCTTTAACATCTGCTGCATTACAAATGTCAGCAGAAATATATATTACATAAACTCTTTACCACACAGTCCCGACTTTTAACGATCCTGAGGAAGAGGCCTTTTGGAAACATTATGGGAAAAGGAGAAAATGCTGGTAACCAGTATTGTCTCCTTTTCTGACAATGTTTTCTACCCTATCCAATATATAAATCACCAATTAAGCTACACTTAATTTGTCGTCTGCAAATGCTTTCAATTTGGTCCAGTCTGAAATTTTGCCGTTTGGTAAAGAGTTAAGCATGACCATTTAAGTGAAAGATAAACTCTCAACCAAGATCAAAATTTTGAACTTGTCAATGAATTTGAAAGGACTTGCAGACCTCAAATAAATTGTAACTAGCATGATGGGGATTTGTCTTGAAAGGATAGGAAAGATTTTTGTAAATGTTACCCTTAAATCTTTTCCAAACAGCAGAATTGCAGAATGGCCCAAATTGAAAGTATTTGCAGATGACAGGAGTAAAAGTAGCTCAAATGATGATTTCTGTCTGTAACAGGGTAGAAAACTTTGTGGGAAAAGGAAAAAACTGCTGGTTACCAGCATTTTCCCCGTTTCCCACAATGTTTTCAAAAGGCTTCTTCCTCAGGGCCGTTTCAACTCGAGATTGTGTGGTAAAGGGTTAAGAAAGGGTTGAAGTGTTGAAGAAACGTTTAACTTATGTGCTTGATGTGTCAGAATATCATTATGATAATATTATTTAACCCTTTACCACACAATCCCGACTTTTAACGACCTTGATGTAGAAAGCCTTTTGAAAACATTGTGGGAAAAGGAGAAAATGCTGGTATCCAGCATTTTCTCCTTTTCCCACAATGTTTTCTACCCTATCAAAGACAAATCGCGTCATTTGAGCCACACTGAAATTGTCGTCTGCAAATGCTTTCAATTTGGACAAGGCTAAAATTTTGTCGTGTGGTAAAGAGTTAAATGATCGATTTTTATTCATCCGAACCCTTTACAAAACAATCCATCCTGTGTTTTAACAACCCAGAGGAACAAATCTTTTGAAAATATTGTGGGAAAAGGATAGACCATCATTTTCACCTTTTCGCACGCTGTTTTTGTCTCTGTCATTTGTACCACTTTCGGATTTGTGGTCCACAAGTCCTTTCAATTTGGACAAGTCTAAAATAATGTTGTGTAGTACTGAATAATTATAACAAGGTCGTTGACTTTAAACCTTTACCAAACAGACCCAGCTGTCATAGGGAAGAAGTTTTTTGAAAACATTGTGGGAACTGGAGAAAATGCTGGTAATCTATTTGCCACAATGTTTTGTACTGTTTCACTTACAGATATTTCACTTACAGATATATCTCATAATTTGAGTCATGTTTGATTAGTAGTGCTTTCAGTGTGGACAAGTCTTAACTTTGTCATCTAGTAAAAAGTTACATAATTGAAATAAGGTTGTTGACTTCAATTGTCAATTTTTTTTATGTTGAATTTTATTGCTAAATGTGATAGTACTGTAAAAAAAAAAGCTGTAAAGAGCATTTTTGTGTATATCAAAACATTTTTAGCATGGCTGTCTTCAAAAAATAACATCCAGGTACATGGATTGTCATAGCGCTGTCATCGTCTGTGCAAAAACTTTGGCATTTCATAATAATCCTGTCACTACTGAAAATCTTTACTTCAAACTCAGAAAAGTTGTTAACTATCAAAAGGGGAACCCATACAGTGGGGTTGACACAGTTATGCCCTTTTTTCGACTAAGAACTTGCACTTAAAATTAATCTATTTCTAAATGCATTTGCAGCCAAGTGTTGGCACCGTCATGTGGTGCTTTTTTTTTCTTCATAATAGAAAAATGCTTTAACCCTTTAGCAAGCAGTCCCAAGTTTTTATGGCCCTAGGAATGAAGGTTTTTGAATACATTGTGGAAAAAGGAGAAGATGCTGGTAACCAACATTTTCTCCTATTTCCACAATGTTTCTTTCCCTTTCAAATGCCAATGCCACAATTTTAGCCTCATTTAATTTGCTGTCTGCAAGTGCTTTCAATAGAGACATGTCTAAAAATCTATGGTGTGGTAAAGAGTTATCCTTTTACCACACAATCCCAACTTTTAACGACCCTGAGGAAGAAGCCTTTTGAAAACATTGTCGAAAAAGGAGAAAATGCTGGTGACCAGCATTTTCTCCTTTTCCCACAATGTTTTCTACCTTTCCCAATACAAATTTCAGTTTTTGAGTCACCTTTATTTTGTTGTCTGCAGATGCTTTCAATTTGGAAATGTCCAAAATTTTGTCGTTTGGTAAAGAATTAAAGGAAAAAATGAAAAGTACAGATAGAAAGTGCTAGATGGATTTTTTTTTTCTCTGTGCTCTGCAACAGTTTATTCAATCAAATTTCAGGTAGATATTTTTTTTACCTCCACTGACCAAAGGCCAGCAGGCTTATGTTGTGGCCCTGTGTCTTTTGTGCATCTGTCCTTGTGTCCGTCTGTGCATTAACTTTTATTTCAAGCATCTTTTCTTAAATCTACTCATCCAATTTTGATCAAACTTCACAGAAATGATACTGCCATGGTCCTTTTTAGAATTTCTTGAAAGAATTTGATTCCTTCAAAAACTCTGGTTCCCATGGCAACAAAATTAAAAATTTTTAAAATCTTTGAAAATCTTCTTGTCAAAAACCATAATGCCTAGGGCTACCAAATGTGGTATGTAGCTTCATCTAAAAAGGGTCTTCCAAGTTTCTTCAAATTATAGCCCTGGGGTCAAAATTAGCCCTGCCCAAGGGGTCACAAGTTTTACATTGGTTCATATAGGGAAAACTTTAAAAATCTTCTTGTCCAAAATCATAAGGCCTAGGGCTGTCAAATTTGGCATGTAGCTTTATCTAATAGGCTCCTACCAAATTTTTTCATATCATAGCCCTGGGGTCAAAATTGTCCCCTCCCCTTGGTCACAAGTTTTACATGGGCTGCTATAGTGAAAACTTGAAAAATCTTCTGGTTCTAAATCGTAAGGCCTAGGGCTACCAAATTTTGTGTATAGCTTTATCTAGTGGACCTCTACCAAGATTGTCCAAATTATAGCCCTGGGGTTAAATTTGGCCCCACCGTGCCTTCACAATTTTTTCACGGGCTTATAGACAGAACAGACAATTTATTTAGTATGTAGGCCACCGGCCCATAATACAACATCATACAGTATAATCAGCATAATGTACAGAGTGAATTAGAAGTAAATGTGATTGCTCTTTACCAAATGATTAAAAAGAAAAAAAAAAAATTGACCTCTCTAAATTGAAAGCTTTTGCAGATTGTGCCTCAAAGGATTGAACTTGTCTTTAATATGGTAGAAAACATGATAAATAACATTATGAGAAAAGGAGAAAATTCTGATTACCAGCATTTCTCATTTTCTCACAACGCTTTCAAAAGGCACCAACCTCTGGATCGTTAAAACTCAGGATGGTATGGTAAGAGCCAATAATACAAATATAATACACTTAAAAATCTTTGTAATATTATATACCCTCTATAGTATGTGTTAGCTCTTTACCAAACAAAAAAAAAACACTGACTTGTCTAAATTGAAAGCATTTGCAGATGACAATTTATATGTGATTCAAAGGATTGAACTTGTCTTTAATATGGACGAAAAATATTGGTTTCTATGTCAAGATCGTTAAAACTCGAGATGGTATGGTAAAGAGTTAATAATACAAATATAATACACTTATAAAACTAATAATAATATACTTAATCCTAACCCTTATCCTGCTGAATAAAAGAAATGAATCTTTCAAACCGATAGTATAAGCCCAAAACTTTCCTGGCTCCTGTTTCCTGTTGAAGGAAAGATATCTCCTTATCGGACAGTGTAGATCAAAGATCAGACTGCACATTCTGTGCAGTCTGATCTTGATCTACACTGTCCACAAAAGGTCAGTGAGTCGCGATAAGCAGCCTAAGGGTTAATATATTTATATTAGCTCTTTACCGAATGATAAAAAAGTTGACTTGTCTAGATTGAGAGCATTTGCAGATGGCAACCTATATGTAACTCAACAGATTAAACTTGTCATTCACATGGTTGGAAACATGATGGAGAACATTGTGAGAAAAGGAGAAAATATTCAACTTATTATTCAACTTATGATATAGGGAAAACTTTAGAATTTCTAATCTGCTCGCTTCTAACCATAAAAGCTTGGACTACCAAATTTTATATGTATATTTGTCTAATGGACCTCTGCCAAGATTGTTTTAATTGTGGCACTGGGGCCTGAATTTGCCCTGCCCTACAAGTCACAAGTTGTACATAGGCTTACATAGTGAAAACTTCCAAGTTCTTCTTGATCCTTATCTTGAGATACAGCTGTATATTTTGTGAGTGTTACCATCTAGCAGGCCTCTTCCAAAATTGTTCAAATCAAAGCCCAGATGTCAAAATTGGCCCAACCCCATGAGTCATAAATTCAACATCTGTCCTAGAATTCTAATGTTGGCGTGTATGGTTTGTACTTATTAGCCAGTGGAGTGATACAGGGCCATCATGGCCCTCTTGTTCCATGACTGTGTATCAGACAACTTAGATGTATTTTCCAAACAATCCTATGTTTTTACAGTTTTGAGGAAGAAGGCATTTGAAAGCCTTGTCTCATGCCTTCAATCAGTGCCCTAGCTAGGCAATTTTGGTATTTGTCTTTGTTAAAAGATACACATAGTTATGTTGCTGCTGTGTGTAAATAATTAAGAGATGTAAGATTCTGAAAAGAAAGTTTAGTAATAGTCACTTCTTTTGACCTGAAATACTGCATTTTTCACTTTCCGCATAATTTTGTGCTTTCCACAAATTTTCCCTTTCATTGTCACCATTTTGCTATTTGAGTGGTCCTACATTGCCCACAAGTGAAGATACAGCTTTTGCAATCGAGACACTCCTGGCTTCATTCTCACCTAAAGCTCAGTCTTTTTCAAAGAAATCTCTGAGGTATTGTCATAGCCCTGACATCGTTGTCTGTGTCGTCATCGTGGGAAAACTGACATTTTATAATGTCTCTCTTATTACTGAAGATATTTGCTTCAAACTTAAACAAGCTGTTGATTGTCAAAAGGAGAACATACACAGCAAGAATAGGTAACCATCAGAGTGTTTTTGACACAGTTATGCCCCTTTTTTGACTAAAAGTTCTCACAGAAAATCAAGCATTTGCAGCCAAATGTTGGCACCCGCATGCGGTGCTCTTGCTTTTTACAAGACGTGTCCCTGGGCAAGACACTTGAGAACACAAGCCTAGTACTATTAAAACCTAGAACAAACATGGATCAGTGAGATGTAGCCTTGATATGACTGAAATAATGTTGAAAGTAGCCTAAAGCACCATACAATCAATTTACCAGGTGATCATTTCAGGTTTCTGGAGAGATTCCTGTGAAGGAACATGGGATCCTTTGGTAAAGGTTTAACTCTTTACCAAATGACAAAATTTCAGACTTGTCCAAATTCGAAGCATTTGCAGACGACAAAATAAATGCGACTCAGAAATTGAAATATGTTTCTGGAATGGTAGAAAACATTATGGGATAAGGAGAAAATGCTGGTAACCTACATTTTCTGCTTTTTTCACACTGTTTTCAAAAGGCTTATGTCTAGGGGTCATTAACCCTTTACCGAAAAATCACAAGTTTCAGCAACCTTTAGGTAAAAGTCTTTTGAAAACATTATTGGAAAAGGAGAAAATGCTGGTAGCTAGCATTTTCTCCTTTTTCCACAATGTTTTTAGTCCTTTCAGAGACTAATTCCACAGTTTAAGCCACAAATAATTTGTCATCTGCAAAAGCTTCCCAATTTCAACAAGTCCATTTTTTTCTTATAGTAAAGAGTTAAAACTTGGGATTGTGTGGTAAAGGGTTAATGAATGTAGATAGAGATTTTCATTTTTGTTAACCCTTTACCAAACAATCCTGACTATTAACAACCTTGAGGAAGAATTTTTTTTTTAACATTGTGAAAAAGTGAGAAAATGCTGGTAACCAGCATTTTCACATTTTCTCACACTGCTTTCTACCCTATCAATTGCAAAAATCGTCCTTTAAGTGTATTTTATTTGTGGTCTATGAAAATTTTCAATTTTGCCTAGTCCAAAATTTTGTGTGCAGATAAAGAGTTTAACTATAATTACGGAATTAACCCTTTACCGTACAATCCAACTTTTGACAATGGTAACCAGCATTTTCTCCTTTCCCCACAATGTTTTTACCCCATGAAGGAGAAGTTTTATGTGTTGAGTAACATTTAATTTGTCGTCTGCAAATGCTTTCAATTTGGACAAGGCTAAAATATTGTTGTCTGGCAATGAGTTAAGGGATGGAACCTATCAGCAAGGATTGATCAGTATTCCATGAATTATCATATGATGGAATATGTCTTGGAGGGAAAAAAAGATGTGTATTGATTTTCGCTTGTAATCTTTAAGTTCAGTCTGCCATGTTTCCATTTCTTCCAATATTGATTTAACTTTGTACCAAATGACAAAAGTTTAGACTTGTCCAAATTGAGAGTGTTTGCAGATGACAAATTAAGTGTGACTCAAATGATGAGATTTGTCTTTGAAAATGTAGAAAACATTTCGGGAAAAGGAGAAAATGGTGATAACCAGCATTTTCTCCTTTTCCCAAAATATTTTCAATATTTTCCTTCCTTAATGGTCATTAAAACTTGGAATTGTGTGGTAAAGGGTTATCTCTTTCCCACATGAAAGAATTTTGGACAACTCCAAATTAAAAATATGAGACTTGCAGCCGACAAATAAAACCTGGCATACATCATGGACTGGACCTGTGAAGGGGCAGAAAACATTTTGGGAAAAGGGGAAAAAATTCTTCATACCAGCATTCTCTCCATTTCCCACAATGTTTTCAAAAGCCTTTTCTCTCAGGGTTATTAAAACTCAAAATTGTTTGGTAAAGGTTTAACTTTTACTGCTAATCTATGTTACAGCGTCTAGCACAGCCAAAGTTGGTTTTGCAGATGGTGTAGATGAAGGTCAGACTTCATGGAACATGCAGCCTGATCTAGGGAACTATATTGTCTGCTATTTTTCAAGCAATCCTGAGGAAGACAGTCTTTCCTTTTCTTTACTGAAATTCTTTATGACAGACTTTGATAATCAAAATATTTTTGGGAAAAGAAGCAATTACAAACCATTCTACCCTGAATTCAATGGTTTGCAAAACCATCCTAGACTTTGCAGTATTTATTTTTTTAAGTAACAATAACCACCAGTAGTAAACAAAGCGGCTGATAAAATGCATTTAAATCAACCATTTAACCCTTTCCCAAACGACAAATTTTGGACTGGTCCAAATTGAAAGAGTTTGCAGACGACAATTTTAAATTTGATGAAAATGGCAGAAAGTTATCAAAAAGGGTAGAAAACACCGTGGGAAAAGGAGAAATTGCTCGTTACGAGCAATTTCTCCTTTTCCCACAGTGTTTTCAAAAGACTTGTACTGCAGACACGTGAAAACCAGGGCTTGTTTGGGAAAGGGTTAAAAGAATGGAAATTTTTATGAGGATGACTATCTGTTAATGTATGATTGGTCCAAGTGTTAGTCGCTAGCAGAGAAATTAATTTCAAAACTAGATTAAAAACTGCCATGTCACTTTATCTTGATTTTGCCTGATTTTAAAATTGTTTCATCTGCCATTGACTAACACTTGGACAGACCGTACAATAACAGGTTGTCATCTCCACAATATTTTCATGCTTTTAAATGGTATGATTTTAATTTGAATGCATTTTAACAGCTGCATGGTTATTTTGGCCACTTCTTGGCCTTTAATACTTTTCCTGTAAGGCATTTAACCCTTTACCACACAATCCTGAACTTTAATAATCCTGATAAAGAAGGCTTTTGAAAACAATGTGGAAAAAGGAGAAAATGCTGAGAACTAGCATTTTCTTCTTTTCCAACAACATTTTCTAATCATTCAAGAACAAATACTATCATTTAAAAAAGATTAGAACTGTTGTAAACATTTCTTCAATATTGATGAGTCAAAAATTTTGACATATGGTAAAAGGGTTAACCCATTGCAGTAAAGACAGAAAACATTGTGAGAAAATGCTGGTTACCAGCATTTTCTCCTTTTCCCTCAATGTTTTCAAAAGCCTTTTTCTTCAGGGTCATTGAATCACAGGGTTGTTTAGTAAAGGGTGAGAGGTTAGCATTGTGATATTGGAGATAAGTGAATTCTCAGTAGAGAAAAACACACTCCTTGCATAATCGCAAAATATTTCACTGCATCTGCATCTTTTTTGCTTCAGTTGCATGTGGTCGTAACATCATTGTCAATTTAAGAGGATATAGAAAGAGTATGGGATTTTTAACTTTTTGCCAAATGACATGTTGTGTCCGTGGTTGTGAGGTAGAGTGTCGGTCGTAATCAGAAGGTCCTGAGTTTGATCCACAGGAGTGGGTGTCAACTTCGGGACTTCATTGGCCCACACATTTGGCGCAAGCACTTGTGTAGTTCCCAGGAAGCAGAATTGAGAGAGATTAGTCTAAGTTGTAAGAACTTGTTTCTCAATCAATGTAAAATAAATATGTTTAAACCTAAACCAAACGCAAAAAAATGTAGACCTTTCCAAATTGAAAGCTTTTGCAGACGACAATTTAAATGTGGCTCAAATGATGGAATTTGTCTTTCATAGGGTAGAAAACATTGTGGGAAAAGGTTACCAGCATTTGACATCTTTCTCGGGGTCAGCTGACTCAAGTGATGGAATTTGTCTCTCATAGAGTAGAAGACATTGTGGGAAAAGGAGAAAATGCTGGGTACCAGAGCATTTTCTCCTTTTCCCACAGTGTTTTCAAAAGACATTTTTCCCCATGCCATTAAAACTCAGGACTGTGTGGTTAAGTGTTAGAGTGAAATTATTGAACAGTACCTTAAGGCATGTAGTTGATAATATTAACACTTTATCCATACATTGTTCATTCTTTAAGCAGTCATTATGTGTCCCTATTATAAGCCTTTAGTTAGCAGATGAAACATTTGATGGGTGCTGATTTGATTTTATCAGTGTTTGAAAGGCAGAAACAATGTCGAAATAGAAACTGCTGGTTACCAGCATTTCCTCCTTTATCCACAAAGTCTTCAAAAGCAGACTTTAAACCATGGGATGGTTTGGTAAAGGGTTAACTTGGTATTTTTTCTTCAGTTGCAAGAGTGATCTGAACATAGTTGTCTGTTTACGGTGATGTAGAAAGAGTGCTGGATTGCTGGATTTTTAGACTGCACTTATTGAACAGTCCTTTCAGGCACTGATTAAGTCGATAATATAGAGACTTAATTAGTATGTTCTAATAAACCAACAGGCTATCAACTAGGTAAGCTTTACTCTTTACCACATAACAAGATTTTATATGATTGATTGTGAGGTGTTTAATGCCGTTTTCAACATTATTTTAGTTGTATCACGATGGCCAGTGCACCTATCCATGCTTTCCTTACTGTTACCCCGCACAGTATTCTTTCCAAGCCATTGGCTGCTTTCTCAGATAATCATCGTCAAAACAATAGTCAGAGGTGAGAGAGGAATGAAGCCTGTTGCAATGACTATCATCAATCCTCTGAAAGAAATAGGCCAAGCCAGGGACTGAATCAGCAACTTCCTGTTATCAAGTCTTGTATCCTACCGACTGAGCTACAGGGGCTTGGCACAAAATTTTAGACATATCCATATCAAAAGTATTTGTAGATGACAAATTAGATGTGGCCCATACAATTTAATTTACCTTTGACAGAGAAGAAAACATTTTGGAAAAAAGAGAAAATGCTGGTTACCAGCATTTTCTCTTTTCCCAAAAATGTTTTCAGCAGCCTTCTACCTCAGGGTCGTTAAAACTTTGAATTGTGTGGTAAAGGGTTAACAATCAAATTAAATGCTTTAATGTGTCTACAGGTAAAGCCTAAATTAGAAAACATTGTGACTTGTTAAAAGCAAGTTCCCCTTTTCCCACAGTGATTTCTACTCCATTTTAGTTAAGCTCATGTTTACCAACCTTGACATTGTCGTCTGCTGATATTCTGAATTAGGAAGTGTTCAAGATTCATCATTTGGGAAAGTGTTAACCTTTAGGCTGCTAAACACAACTGAAGGACCTTTTGCAGACAGTTTAGATCAAGATCAGACTGCACAGAACATGCAGTCTGATCTTGGATCTACACTGTCCAATAAGGAGATACTCTTCGAAAAAAAAAAAAATTGAAATTGCAATTTAGATACAAAAAATTATTGTGTCTCGGATTTTAAAAAAATTGTCACATTCAACTACATGGATTTATCTGCTCTCTCTCTCCTCCCCCCATCCCTCCTCCCCCCTCCCCCGTCTTACTTGCACAAACCTTAGCCTGAAGTGTTGGTACAATAATGGGATACATAATCAGGTCACAGATATTTGCATAATGATATTAATACTGAGCACACTTCAGGCAACTTAGGTGCTATTGCTTATATTGTAGAATGAGATCAGACTGCACAGAACATGCAATAAAATCTTAGATCTACTATGTTTGTTGTCTTTTTGTCAAGATGTGGCAAATCAGACTTTATTTATCTTTGTTTACTGATTGAATATAGTCAGATTGTTAATTCTTTTATGAAGATTTATCTGGATAAAGGTCAATATTGTCATAATCATTGACTTTTCCCTGTTGACATAAATATATTTTGTGAACTTGATGACACTTGTACATGTGATATAATCTCTGTTAACCCTTTCCCAAACAAGCCCTGGTTTTCACATGTCTGCAGTACAAGTCTTTCGAAAACACTGTGGGAAAAGGAGAAATTGCTCGTAACAAGCAATTTCTCCTTTTCCCACAGCGCGAGCAATTTCTCCTTTTCCCACAGTGTTTTCTACCCTTTTTGAGGACTTTCTGCCATTTTCATCAAATTTAAAATTGTCATCTGCAAACTCTTTCGATTTGGACCAGTCCAAAATTTGTCATTTGGGAAAGGGTTAATACATCCAGCATAGTTGGCGTTGGCATTAGCATTTCAGACAGCTTTATAGTAACACTTAGAATTCTTTCCTGACTTTTGTCCACAGAATGTGCAGCCTGCTAATATTTTGAAAAAAGAGTGCTTTGACATTGCAATATTTTGGACTAAGTGATAAAAGGAAAATGTCCAGCATGAAAAAGCTAGATAAATCATTACCAAACCGTCCTATGTTTTAATGACTCTGAGAAAGAAGGCTTTTGAAAATATTGTGGGCAATAGGAGAAAATGCTGGTAACCAGCATTTTCTCCATTTCCCACAATATTTTCTATTCTATCATAAACAAATCTAACCAATTAAACCACAGTTTGGTTTCAATTTGTTTAAACCCTTCATCAGACAATTCTAGGTTTCAACGACCTCAAAGAAGAAAGATTTTGAAAAAATTGCAGGAAAAGGAAACATGCTGGTAACCATTATTTTCTCCATCTCCCACAATACCTTCTCCTCCATGGAAAAAAAAATCTTGCAAATCGAGCCATACTTAAATTGTCGTCTGCAAACTGTTTTAATTTAGACACGTCAGATATTTTGTCCGCTGGTAAAGAGTTAGGATTAAAGAGATCATGACCGAAAGGATGCTAGCAATGAGGGAAAGGTTGTTTCATGACAGACCTTGCATGACAAAGCTAAGATTTATGACATTTTTTCATTGTAAAAACTCTATGAAGTATAATTTTGGTAACCTGCATTTTCTTTTCCAACAACAATTTTTTTTTTCACCTTCTTTCTGACTGTTGTCGAAACACAAGGTTGTTTTGTATTACGGTACGGCTAGGAAGATCGTAACCAGGGTTCGTATTAACTCTTTACCAAACTACAAAAATGGAGACTTTTCCGAACTGAAAGTATTTGCAGATGACAATTCAAAAGTGGCTCAAATTGTTGAAGTTGTCTTTGATGGGGTAGAGAACATTGTAGGAAAAGGAGAAAATGCTGGTTACCAGCATTTTCTCCTTTTCCCACAATGTTTTCAGAAGGCTTCTTTCTCAGGGTCGCTAAAAGTCGGGATTGTGTGGTAAAGAGTTAACCAACCGTTCTTAACTCTTTACTAAACGACAAAATTTTGTACTCGACCAATTTCAGTGCGTTTGCAGATGACAACTTAATGGTAACACAGATGGTGATTTCTGTCTTTGATTGGGTAGAAAACATGGGAAAAAAAGAAAATGGTGGTTACCAGCGTTTTCTCATTTTCCCATAATGTTTTCAAATGCCTTCTTCTTCAGGGTCGTTACAACTCGGGATTGTAGGGTAAAGGGTTAAAATCATTCTTGGTCTTATTTTCCAGAATTTTCTCAATTTCAAAGTAACACAACTTCTGACTGGCTAAATTATGTGGTTTAGCCTATCAGAAGTTGTGTTGCTTTCAAATTTAGAAAATCTTGAAGAGTAAAACTAATAATATTCTTAACTCTTTACTAAACCACAAAATTTTAGACTAGTCCAAATTGAAAGGAATTCCAGACAACAAAATAAATGCAACTGAAAAATTGAAAATTGTTTCGGGAAAGGTAGAAAAGATTGTGTAAGAAGGAGAAAATGCTGGTTACCAGCATTTTCTCCTTTTCCCACAATGTTTTCAAAAGGCTTCTTTCTCGGGGTCATTAAAAGTCAGGATTGTGTGGTAAAGAGTTAAGAATAGTTGGTGAATGCAAACCCAGAAAGATCCTAGTGATAAGCAAAGATTGATTCGTGACAGGCCTTGCATGAGAGAGCCATGATAATGACATTTTTTTGTGATAAAAACCCCATGAAATATAATGTTTTGACCTTCCAATCTCTCACAAATGACAATAAGCATAAGTAATGGAAGGTGAATATTTTATAGCTAACCATTAACCCTTTACCAAATGATTTCATGATTTTAAAACCCAGATGAAGTAAAGTTTTGAAAACATCGAGAAAAATTGTAGAAAATGCTAATTAACTCTTTACGAAACGACAAAAATGTAGACTGGTCCAAATTGAAAGCATTTTCAGACAACAATTTAAATGTGACTTAAATGATGGAAATTGTCTTTAATAGAGTTGAAAACATTGTGGGAAAAGGAGAAATGCTGGTTACCAGCATTTTCTTCTTTTCCCACAATTTTTTCAAAAGGCTTTTTCCTCAGGGTCGTTTAATCTCGGGATTGTATGGTAAAGGGTTAATATTATTATCTCATTTCTCACCTTTGTTTCCTTACTTTTCCGTACGCATCATTGAGCCAAATTATGATTTGTCATCTTCAGGTGCTTTCAATATGGATTTGTCATTATGGATGTGCTTTTGCAGACAGTGTAGATCAAGATGAGACTGCACAGAGTGTGTAGGCTGATCGTGGATGTTCTGTGCAGTCTGATTTTGGATCTATGCTGTCCCACTTGGTGGTTTTTTTTTGTGAAAAAGGTAATATAAGTGATATTGGGTAGAGTATAGGTCAAGATCAGATTGCACACATGATCCTGGATCTACATTTTATGATATTTTAAGTGATGTTCATGTCAAATTAGCTTGGATATTGCTGTAATTAGGTTTTTGTCTAATGACTGTAAATTCAGCACTATGACAACTTACGACCTTTTTGTACCAAACACTGTGGTTTGTTGCAAAAAGACAAAATCAGCAGCATGGAAGAAGGATAAAATACCTTGGTATCTCTATCAATCAAATCTAGGCTATAACCCCCAAAGGACATTTTACAGCTGCAAAGTCTTTTGTGGCCAGTGTTCATCAAGATCAGACTGCACAAAATATGAAGTCTGATCTTTGGTTTATACTGCCTGCTTTGTTTAAACACTATAGACAAAAGCAACCATGAAATCCCAATTATTTGGGTTTTATTCCTAGAGTAAAAATGCTTCTTGGTTCATTTGGGCACACTAAGGGTTAACTCTTCACCATGCAGTCCTGTGCTGACCCTGAGGAAGAAAGCTCTTGAAAACATTTTACGAAAAGGAAAGAATTTAGAAACCTATCATCATTTTTTCCTTTTTCCACAATGTTTCCTATCCTATCAAATTAAGATTCCATCTTTTTAACACATTTAATTTGTTGTCAGCGAATGAATTCAAATTGGAAAGTCTAAATATTCCTGTATTGTACAGATTTAACCCTTTACCACACAATCCTGAGTTTCAACAACCCTAAGGAAGAAGGCTTTCAAAAACATTATGGAAAAAGAAGAAAATGCTGGTAAACAGCATTTTCTCCTTTTCCCACAATGTTTTGTACACTTCCAAAGAGAAATTTCAGCAGCTGTAGATTCAAGTTTAATTTATTGTCTGCAAAAACTTTCAATTTGGACCATTCTAAAATTTTGTCGTTTGTTAAATAGTTTACTCATACAAAGACATTATCATGATAACATTCCTCTGTCATTGGCTAGATTGTACAAGAAATAGTAATGTTTCCGTGTTAACCCTATACCACGCAATACCAACTTTTGACGACCCTGATAGAATGCATTTGAAAACCTTTTGGGGAAAAGGAGAAAATGCTGGTAACAAGCATTTTCTCCTTTTTCCACAATGTTTTCTACCCAATGAAAGAAAAATCACATCATTTGAGCCACATCGAAACTGTCATCTGCAAGTCCTTTCAATTTGGACGGGTCTAGAATTTTGTCATCTGGTAAAACAACCTGCTAAATAAGCCGAATGAAACTTTCAGGTTGATAGTAAAACCAATATTTTTGATATTTCAAAGTCTTTTTTTTTTAGGGGGGGGGATATCTCCTTATCAGACAGTGTAGATCCAAGATCAGATTGCATTGTCTGTACAGTCTGATCTTGATCTACACTGTCTGCAAAAGGGTCCTTGAGTCGTGCTACAGGTCAGACAGCACTAAACTAGATAAGATAGACTGAATGCTTATTTCCACAGGCATGGTTGCTCTGCGCTCTGAGCTCATATTCACCATCCATTCTTAATTAAGAATGTTCTTAGTCTTATTCTCCAGGGCTGCCTTTCACTAAACAGTAGATTTTACGCAGATTAGGGATTGTCTATACACACATGCGATCCCTGCTTTACCAAACAGTAGGAGCTGGTGTAAAGTTCAAATCGTAAATTTATGCAGTCAAGTGAAACTTGTTTTCAGACTTAATGTTTGCTTAATTAAACTGCGTAAGGCACATTTAGTGCATATGCAATTTAGTGAAAGGCAGCCCAGAATTTTCTGTATTTAAAACTAACACAACTTCTGATTGGCTAAACCATTCGGTCTGGCCAATCATCATTTTTGTTACTTTTAAATCTAGAACATTCTTGAGAAGTAGACAAAGAATATTCTCAGGAATGGTTGGTAAATACAGACCCTGGGCCTCTCTGTGGGTCCATCCACCTGTCTCCCCTAAATTCTATTCGTGTAATAACTATAAGGGCCATTTATTTGAAACTTCAGCAGGGGGATACATGTCAATAAGGACATGCTGCACATGACTTGGTGTGCAGATTATGCATTCATTTAATGGCTAAACTAAAGGCTAAAGTAAAGGACAAGGTCCAAAAATATTTAATGTACAAAAATGATAGTGTTAGATTATTTAGATGAAGGGGATGGGGATTACTTCATTACTTAGTACATGTAATGCGATAACTCTTCACCAAACAATCCTGTGTTTTAATGAACCTGAGTAAGAAGATTTTTGAAAACATTTCAAAGATTGAAGTCATCATTTGGTTTACTTCTAATTTGTCGTCTGCAAATGCTTTCAGTTTGGACAAGTCTAAAATTCTGTTGTCTGGTAAAGAGTGAAAAAGAGTTGCACGTTCCTTGTTATCAAAAATGATGGCATGTTTTATAGAGGAGGGATGTTACTATCTATGCTCTTACCTCTAGAGCTGGGACGAGTACTCGAGTACCCGGGTATTGGGTAGGGTTCCGCCTGTACCCAGGTACTAAATCATTACCCGGGTACCCAATAATTATATAGTGACTTATTAAGTGAAGCTATAATTTTGAAGTTCCAATGAAATAATTTGATCTTAATTTAAATACAAGCAAAAACCATGTTACCCACTCCCGTACATGAACTGGAAGTAGATAATCGAAATAGCTTGAAATAAGGCTGTACCGCTTATATCCCTTGCAACGCATAACTCGTCAGTAATGGGTAAATATTGTTATATATTTGCCCATTCAGCGTTTTAGGTTTATTTGACATAAACTAAAGGGATCCTGGAATGTTTTCCTTTATCATTCAATACAATCCCATGGCGTTAACGCTCCACTTCGATCAATGTCAAATTCATAATGCTGCATACTGTTACTGTAACTGCATAGTGATGTAAACACAGTCGATGTGTGCGTACACCTGTGCATTGATCTATTTTTATCACAACACGATATAATTTTACGTGAACGGCATATGTTAATATAAGTTTAACAGGCGGACAATTTCAAAAATATAGGGAATAAAAAACATAGACTGATGTTAATATGGTGTATAATTCGCCATCAAGTTTGCTTTGTTTCGCCATTCGTGGTTCAGCTGACTCTGCGAGGTTATCGCTGGATCGCTTCCTTAGCTTCATAGGGTGTTTAAACTCGAGATGCTTTTTCGTAGATGAAGTACCACCCCCTTGGTAACTGAGTTCTAAATCACAAATGTTACATTTTGTCTTCTATTTGTCTTGCAGAAGACTAAAGAACTGCCAAACTTCGCTTTTTGACGAAGCTTGGCTATTTGAAGCCATGTTTAATTGTGCAAGTGCCTGGATGCATAAAGATAGACAACTATTGGTGTTTTTAATCGAAAGTAATAACATCGAGTACCCGAGTACCCGCGGGTAATACAGCCACGGGTACCTGGGTACAAAATTTCTACCCGTCCCAGCTCTACTTACCTCCTTTTATGGATAGCTTAAAATATGCAAATTAGGTGAACTGGAGCAGAGGAATTATAGAGTATTTTTATCGATATATAAGTTTAAGTTGAGGTATACAGTATGACCAGCCTGTATAGCTCAGGTGGTAGAGCGTAGGACTTGTAAACAGTCTTGGGTCACTTGAGGTTGTGGGTTCGAGCCCCATGGCTGGCCATCTAAAAATTACTAATTGTCTTTAGGATGAGACAGTAAACTGAGGTCCTGTGTGATGGCTTTATACACGTAGCCGGGGTTCCAATGAGATCATTTTTTCCTTTTTTAGATTCAGACTTTTCTTTGTCAAAAATATGTCATTTTTGACAAAAATGTGTCATTTTTGACAAAGTAAAGTCCGAATATAAAAAAGGGAAAAATTATCGGACTGGAACCAAGGCTAATATACACCGAGCACGCTAAAGAACCGGGCGTAACTCAGGATGGGTTTCGTCCTGTATCTTGCACTATACCCTGCAACAAAACTGTTTCCTGGAGCATAACCCATATGGGCAACCAGTTGAAACAGTAAATAAATTCAAATTCAATCAATTAGCATTTGTTATAAATGGGAGGCAATGTAATATTTGTTCATTAATTTTTTTAGCAAATTACTACTAGTAATTGTAATTGATCGTGTAAGAGAACACCCAGTTTATGGCATACCTATAACAGTTGTGCACGTACGACATGGTAAAAATCAAATTCATATTACAGGTAGATAAATATCTGTGTCAAGTTTTATCTTTATCTATTGTATTTGTGTGTCGATAATGTTTTATTTGTAAATTTGTTTTACATTAAGTATCTTGTCACACAGGATGTTCAGAATATTTATACTTGATATTTTGTTTGTATTGGTTTAACACCTTGGGTCATATCACTGCAATCAGTGCACCTAGGCATGTGCTTCCTGGCTTTCTCACACCAGTACTGACACAACTTTCTTTCCAAGCCACCGACTACTTTTCCCACATGCATCAGAGGTAGGCGGTGAAAAATCACCAAAAAGAAAATTTGCCTCAACCAGGTACTGAATTTGCAACCACCAGGTCACAAGTCAGATACGCTCACTTCTGAGCTACCCAGCCAGGCACATTTATACTTGTAGATATATATACTTAGGTCTTACCATACTTTTACTTGAAAATTCAGTAAATCCTGCAAAAGTTTTATTAACCCTTTCCCAAACGACAAATTTGTGACAGGTCCAAATTGAAAGAGTTTGCAGACGACAATTTTAACTTTGATGAAAACGGCAGAAAGTTATCAAAGAGGGAAAAAACACTGTGGGAAAAGGAGAAATTGCTCGTTATGAGCAATTTCTCCTTTTCCCACAGTGTTTTCAAAAGACTTGTACTGCAGACACGTGAAAACCAGGGCTTGTTTGGGAAAGGGTTAAATCTTTACCAAAACAGTCCCATTTTTTTTCAAACTCTGAAGAAGATTTTAGAAACTGGTGGGGACAGCTTTTAAAAACATTGTGGGAAAAGGCGAAAATGACATTAACATTTTACCAAACAGCCCTATGGTGAAGAGAGCTTTTGAAAACATCATGTGACAAGCATTTTCTCCTTTTCCTGTAATATTTTCTACCCAAGTATTATTTTCAAGCACAAATCTTATCATTTCAGCCACATCTAATTTGTCCTCTTGGAAAGCCTTCAGTTTGGACCTGTCTTACATTTGGTGGTTTGGTAAGGAGTTAACCCTGTACCTCACAAAACCAACTTTTAATTACCCTGAGGTAAATGGCTTTTTTAAAACATTGCAAGAAAAGGAGAGAATGCTGGTAAGCAGGATTTTCTCCTGTTGCGGCAATGTTTTCAACCATTTGAAAGACAATTCTCATCTTTTGAGACACATTTTATTTGCCATCCACAATGCTTTCCATTCGGACTAGTTTAAATTTTTGTTGTCTGGTACAGAGTTAACCCTTTACCAAACAATCCTGACATTAAACGACCCTGAAGAAGACATTTGAAAACATTGTGGAAAATGAAGAAAATGCTGGTAACCAGCATTTTCTCCTTTTCCCACAATGTTTTCTATCCTATCAAAGATAGAAATAATCATTTTAGCATCATTTGTCATCTGCAAATGCTTTCAATTTGGTCCTGTCCAAAATTTTGTAGTTTGGTAAAGAGTTAAACGGCAAACAAACAAGCAATGGCTGCAAGACAAAAACAAGTCATCTGTGAAGGTAGTAATACATTAACCCATTACCACTTAATCCCAAGTTTTAACGAGCCAAGTAAAGAAGGTTTTTGAAAACATGGTGGAAAAAGGAGAAAATGCTGGTAACCAGCATTTTCTCCTTTTGCCGCAACGTTTTCTACCCTTTCAAAAACAAATCCCATTGATTGAGTCATATTTAAATTTTTGTCTGCAGTTGCTTACAAACCGGGCTCATCTGTGTGGTTTGGTAAAGAGTAAACCTATTGGACTTAGTTGTTTTTTGCGTTACATTCCACCATACATTCTTTGTTATTTTTATGGACTACTGAAATTTGACAATAAATTTAAATTAACAAGGTTTGATCAGATAGAAAACCTAATTGATATGATCATATTTCGATCACAGCAACTGATAGGTAGTTCAGTGTGTGAATTACTGTTTATTTGTTACCACTATGACTTCTAAGTGGTAGAATTTGGGCATTATGTACTTTTTATAACCTCTCTGAGCTCAAGAGGAAAACTTTACTGCTGTTACATTTTATGTTATGCCCTTTTTAACTGCTTATCAGTTATATATCAGTGGCCAGTGCACCTATCCATGTGCTCCTAGATTTATCTGTGGGTAATCCTCTTTCAAAGTTTCTGGCTGCTGTACACATTCACCAGTGACAAAACTATGTTCAGCACTGGGAGAAGAGTTGATCCTCACCCACTGACTCGGTCCTCAGAAAGAGTCTGGCCTTGCCAGGAATTGGACTCGCATTACCCTTCAATCACCAGCAGTGCACATTACTCCAGGGCCTCGGAGGCTTGGCATGTAATCATGTTTGGGGATCCTGTGTGGCTCAGTATCAACCCTTTACCAAAAAATCCTGGGTTTTCACTATCCTGGGAAAGAAGGCTTTTAAAATTGGGAAAAGGAAAAAATGCTGGTGTAGCCAGCATTTTCTCCTTTTCCCACAGTGTTTTCTGCTCTATCAGATAGCTTAAGCTCATTCGTACTAAAGTTGAATCTGTCGTCTGCAAATGCTTTGAAATTGGTCGTCTAAAATTTTGTCATGTGGTAAAGGGTTAAAGTGAAGGACTTGTAACCTAGAGGCCCTGGATTCGATCCTTGATCGAAGCAATGGTTATGTGGGAGTGTCTTTGGATAAGACACCTCAGGTCTGGGTTTTAATACTGGGACACCCAGGCTTGACTCTTAATCATGTTTGGGAGTCCTGTGATGCCCATTTTTAAAGTGAAGGACTCATAACCAAGAGGCCCTGGGTTCGATCCTCACTCAAAGCAGTTGAATTTTATATGGAAGTGTCTGAGCAAGACACTTCAGAGCTCTAGTCTGGTACTAATGAAACCCAGGACTTGCATGAATTAATATGTAAGCTGTCTCCCTGATATGACTGGAATAATGTTGAAAACAATGTAAAACACCTGTTTAATTCAATCAATCAATGCGATGCTGTTTAATTCATCATGGGCATGTCCTTGGTCAAGACACTTCAGAGTCCTAGCCTAGTACTGATTAAACGCATGACATACATGACTATGTGAGCTATCGGCATAATATTGCTATAATAATGTTGAAAGTTGCCCATAAACACCATTCAATCAAATAATCAACCTATACGAAAAAACCTCATGCCTTGTAGGAATCTCCTTTTGCTACAATACTTTCATCTTGTATTTTGTATAGAACCTAAATTGATCTCTAATTCACAAAGATGTGTTAAACCTTGGACTGCTAAGCGTGACATAATGACCTTTTTATGGACAGCAGTCTGATCTTGGATCTACACTGTCCGATAAGGAAATGCTTTTCATCCAAAAGACAAGTTTGAAATAGCAACATTGGGGGTTTTTACTATCAGCTTGAAAGTTCCATTGAACTTATTTAGGTGTATAAGGGTTGAACCTGCTTGCTGGTTGTAGGAGGCAGAGTTCAAAATTGTATTCCCTTTATAGGGAACTACAGGACTTGATAAAGGAGACACAAAAGGGTCTGAAGATGTCACATAATTATTTGGTCGTATTTTGTTATGTGCATGTCTCTGTGTATTTTGTCTCGATGTCCTTTTATCCACAGTACTATCAATGTCTCCTTTGTGTTTACCAGGACAATATTGACATAATACTGACTTTGTGGCTTTTCCCTCACATATACATGTGGTATTGAACTGTAAACACATGTATTGAGTGTGTGAGGTTTTTGTTTCCTTGCTGGTCATTCAAAATGCATAGGATTCACTTGATTTTCTTTCTTTGTGTGGAATGTTTTCTTATTGTGAGGTAAAAATGGTATGGAGAAGTTAATTTTTGCAGTGTAACATATATGGACATTAAATTTTGTAGTGTGTGTCAAATAGCCAGATAAATCTATTGGATTTTAGGCTGTTTAGGTAAGAGTATCTTGTTTAATACATGTATTGGGTAAGATCAGGCTGCAGTATTTTTTCTTTAATAAGGATGAGAAATGTTATTTGAAGCTAGGTTTAATTCTTGAAGATTTTTTTTAGACTTTAATTCTGAAAGATATTTTTAGACATTATTTAACCCATTACTATACGACAAAATTTTAGACTTGTTCAAATTGAAAGCATTTGCAGAGGAGCAAAGCAATAAATTAGACTCAAAAACTGAAATTTGTGTTTGGAAGGTCAGAAAACATTGTGGGAAAAGGAGAAAATGCTGGTTATCAGCATTTTCTCCTTTTCCCCACAATGTTTTCAAATGCCTTCATCGTAAGGGCCATTAAAAGTCGGGATGGTATGGTAAAGGGTTTACTAACAGTGTGAAAATGAGGAATAGCAAAAATAGATTGAGTTAGTTTGCTATTATGACTGATGTATTACTTTTGAAAATAGTAGTAGGTTTATGTAGTGGTTTTTTTTTTTTTTCGATCTACCAGTACTAGGCAGGGCCTCAAAAGTGCTTTGCCAATGAACATGCCTAAGGTGGATCAAATCCAGGACCTCTGGACTTAGAAAATTATAACATTCTCAAAGAGGAAATATCACAGGTGTAATAAGTACATATTTGAATTTTTTTTAGTTTAAATTACAATTTTTTTAAAAATTAGGTGGTAACAACTGTAATTCACAATCATGACGTTCTCAACATCGAACTAAATATTTAATGCCTTCTTGAATCTTTTTTTATAAATCATAATTCAAAAATTTGAATAATAAAATCATCCTTTAATCAAAATTCAATGGCTATTTGTACTCCAAATAAGATGGTTGTATCTCAAGGAAATAGGTTTTATTGCAGGGTTTGATTGATTTTGATTGTATTGTTATGACGATGTAAAAATGTCCGTAAGATATGTACATTCCAGGTGAGTCATTGTTGTGATTTATTTCATTTCTGTCCATTTCTGCCCTTGTACAGATGAATGAAAATATAATTTAGAGTATATTTTAGGACAGTAGTTTTTAGGTACAACAATAGAAAGATGAAGTTCATGCTGTGGGACTGTGGCCTTTTTCAAGGAACATTGTCTTTGAGCATGTATTATGATAATAATCTGATTAGGCAATGATTTTGCTGAACCCACTAAATTGAGGAAATGGACCATTTTGATTAGAGAAAACAGTCAAAATATTGCTTTTTCAAGATTGTTTGGGCCAGAATATGTAACTAAATTGGGGACAGTGTAGATTCAAGATCAGAATATGCAGTCTAATCTTGAACTACACTGTTTCCAAAAGCAACTTAAGCCTTTACCACACAAGCCCGAGTTTTAACAAGCTTGCGAAAGAGGCTTTTCGAAAATATTGTAGGAAAAGGGGGAAAATGCTGGTAACCAGCATTTTCTCCTTTCCCCACAATGTTTTCTTTCAATCTCAAAACAAATTTTACTTTCTGAGTCACATTTATTATGTCGTCTGCAAATGCTCTCATTTTGGACTAGTCTAAAATTTTGTCATTTGGTAAAGAGTTAAGCTGGTTCCAGTGCTCTAAAACTCATTACCCCACCATGAAACAACTTTGTAGCAGATGGCATCCTTGTGAAGTTCGGAAAACAAACACGAGTTAGTGAAAGTATAGTGGTAAATTGAGAAATCATTCTTTGCTTTTTTGCTTTGGGAGGTAATGAGTAAAGTCAATCACATTTCTATAAACCGGAAGCTCTTTGGGCCAGAAATGATTCTGATAGAATAGCAGACAGTGTAGAATCATGGTCAGTGTGCAATTCCAGGCAGAATAAAACAGACACTTGTTTTTCAAAAAAAATTGCCTTCTGTTACCCGAAATGTAAGTATTTATTTCGCTATAGAGGTCAGAAGTTGTCAGTTTGTCAAAAACAAGTGGCCATACTGAAAATGCTCTCTGATCTTGGATCAATATTGTTCAGGTCCTTTTGAGCTGAGTACAGTTCATGTAGCACTAAAACTCTTGTAGATAGTGAAGAACCAGATCAGACTGCTGAGAACACTGAAGGAAAAGGAGTGGTTGCTAAAGCAAGCAGTTGCTCCTTTTCCCACAGTGTTTCCATATTTTTCAGAGTTGAGGATGTACCCGTATAATATTTTTCTTTTTGTCAAATTCTTTTCTTTTATTATTTGCAACAGTATTTGGAGGATCCAGAAAAAGCCTTTACAGTCAAGGGTCAAGTCTTTTTACTCTTTACCAAATGACAAAATCTTAGACTTGTACAAATTCAAAGCTTTTGCAGAATGAATATGACTAAATTGATGATTTTTTTTTTTTTTTTTTCTTTTACCCTTTACCACACAATCCCCCAACTTTTAACAAACCTTTAAAAAAGCATTTGAAAAGATTGTGGGAAAGGAGAATAACCAGCATTTTCACCTTTTCCCATAATGTTTTCTGCCCTAACTTTTATGTTTAAAGTAACATTTAACTTGTCGTCTGCAAATGCTTTCAATTTGGACAAACCTAAATCTATGTCATTTGGTAAAGAGTTAACTATTTACCAAACAACAAAATTTTTTACTCAACTAAATTGAAAGCATTTGCAGACGAATTTTTTGATTTAAGTCAAATACTGATTTCTGTCTTTGATAGGGTAGAAAACAATGTGGGAAAAGGAGAAAATGCTGGTTACCAGCATTTTCTCCTTTTCCCAACAATGTTTTCATCAGCTTCTTCTTCAGGGTCGTTAAAATTGGGAATTGTGTGGTAAAGGGCTAAAGGGTAGAATCCTTCCCCAGGGTTGTTAAAACATGGAATTGTTTGGTAGAGTTGCTTTTGGCAAGGCTATAGGTAATGACTTATGGGGCAATCAGAGAATGTCTCCTAATAAGTAATAGCGAAAAAAATTGATATAATTATATTGGAAATTATTGTATCCTATTACAAAATCTCATCAATAAACTATTGCAAATCACTTTTCCATTGATATCATTACCAAGTTATGTTGAAGCATTTAAAGAGCAATAATTATTTTAAGTTTTTCAGTTGTTAACTTTTTATTCTGTAACTCTCTTCTTGTAAAGCGTACAGGACTTGAGAACAGGAGTTTGCTGGTTCGATCCCCACCTTGGCCAATTTTTTTCTGAGGATTGATGATAGTCATTGCGCCAGGATTCATTCCTCTCTTATGGCCAACTATTGTTTCGACGATGTTTATGTAGGAAAGCAGCCAGTGGCTTGGAAAAAATATTGTGCGGAGTACTGGTAAAAGAAGCTCCAGAAAAGCATGGATAGGTGCACTGGCCGCCATTTTATAACTGAAATAATGTTGAAAACTGTGTTAAACACCATACAGTCAATCAGTCAATCCTCTTGTAAAACAACAATAGATACAAATGGATATGAGTATATGTTTCTTTACAGTCTTATTAACTACATGTATATGGTTTCATTCAGCAAGAGGTGCAAGCATGGATAGGTGCACTGGCTACAGCAATAGTTCAATAATGTTGAAAACAGCATTAAAGGTTATACAATCAATCAAATAAATTATTCTAGCAAAAACAGACAAAATACTACATTCCATCTGTTTTCCCAACTGAAAACACCTTTGACTTGTTACCTCCAGTAGATTATTTTGTTTTTATTTTCTGCAGAATACTAATTTTTATGAAATATTGTGGGGGGGGGAAAGATAAATAACTTCTGCAACAATATTTTCATAATTACTGGTATGTATACACATTATTAAATGTTTACTCATGTTTGTGCTTCACATTGAACCAAAATCTTTCCAAAGTTGTCTGCTGCCAATTTGTTTCAGGAAGTACTGATCTCAGGATTAATCCTTTACCAAACAACTCCATGTCTTTATGACCTTGAAAGGGAAGGCTTTTGAAAACATTGTGGGGGAAAAAAGAGAAAATGCTGAAAGCCAGCATTTACTCCTTTTCCCACAATGTTTTCTAGCCTCCCAAAAACAAATTTCAATTTTTGAGGCACATTTGGTTTGTCGTCTGCGAAAGGGGGGGGTTCAATTTTGGCAAGTCTAAAATTTTGTCATTTGGTTAAGGGTTAACCCTTCAGCACTAAATATGTAGACTTAACCTTTTTTAATGGCTAAAAATAAAATTGTCTGAAACTCAGAAAGACTTTTCATCTTTGAGGCTGGACTAAGCAAGCAGATGGTGTAGATCCAAGATCACATGGCATATTCTGTGCAGTCTGATCATGATCATTGATATCTGCAAAAGCCCCTATGGCACCGAAAGGCGTAATTGTGACATTTAAGGATTTTCAAAAAAACTGGGTCGTAAATCATTCACAGACAGAAAGGTGGATAATAATTGATCTTTATTAAGTGATCAGTGTTCCAAACCATTGAAACTGAAAGAAAACAACATTGTAAATATGTTTATTATTGGGGTGAGTTGAAAAGTACTTTGGTCACTTTGATTATAAGTATAATTTTAGTGTCATTATCCATTAACTTCATTTTTTACCTGTTTTCCTCTCTACCTATTTTTGGTTTACCTATTTCGACTACCCTATGAAAGAATGCTTTCAAAAATATTGTGTGAAAGGAGAATATGCTGGTGATCAGCATTTTCTCCTTTTTCCGCAATGTTGTTTACTCTTTCTATGACAAAGTCCATCAATGGAGACACATAGAATTTGTTGTCTGTAAAATTTTTAATGTTTTGAATTTGAACCAGTCCAAAATTTTGTCAACTGGTGAACAGTTAACTTGAATCAAGTAGTATTTGAAATTATAGAATGCTTAGTTCTAAGTGCTTTATAGACAGTACAAATCAAGATCAGACTAAATGAAATGTGAAGTTTGATCTTTAATCTATTGTACACCTATGTTGGGATATGCTGGACTTGCATTGCAATTTTCTTCTTGGAGATAGTTCATTTTATCGATGAAGAAGAATTGAAAACATTTTTTGGGGAAAAGGAGGGAATGCTTGTATCCAGCATTTTCTACTTTTCCCATGTTTATTAACTTTAAGAACAAGCCCAGTCATTTGAGCTATTTTTAATCTATCTTCTGCAAATGCTTACAATTTGGACCAGTGTCAAATATTGTTGTCTGATAAGGAATTAACCCATTACTACACAATGAAATTTTAGACTTGTCCAAATTGAGAGCATTTGCAGACGACAAATAAAAGGTGGCTTATATGACAAAAGTTTTCCTTGATAGAGTAGAAAACATGGCCGGAAAAGGAGAAAATGCTGCTAACCAGCATTTTCTCCTTTTCCCACAATGTTTTCACAAGTCATCTTTCTCAAGGTCATTTAAAGCCGGCATTGTGTGGTAAAGGGTTAAACAGGTAAGTTTGCTGTAGGGAAATGGACAGTCACTGAATAATTGGTGACACAAAAATTTGGCGTTCTAAATTTTCACACGCTGTTACTAGGTAAAACCGAATTATTTTAAACCCTACCACACAATCACTTGTTTTAGCAACCCTGAAAAAGAAATCTTTTGAAAACATTGTGTGCAAAGGAGAAAATGGCAGTAACCAGCATTTTCTGCTTTTCTCACAATGTTTTCTATCCTTCTTATAAACAAAATCAATTATCTGAGCCAAATGGAAATTGTTGTCTGTAAATGCTTTCATTGGACAAGTCTACAATTTAATGTTTGGTAAAAAGTTGAAAGGAAGACCACCGTTTTAACCCTTTACAATTTCAAGTTTCACCCTTTACCACAGAATCCCATGTTTTAACGACCCAAAGGAGAAGGCCTTTTGAAAACATTGTGCGAAAAGGAGAAAATGCTGGTAACCAGCATTTTCTCCTTTTTGCACAATGTTTTCTATCCCTTCCAAAACAGTTTTTAATTTTTGAGCCACATTTATTTTGTCGTCTGCAAATGATTTCAATTTGGACAAGTCTAAATTTTTGTCGTTTGTTAAAGAGTTCAATGACTCTGAGAGAGGAATTTTAAACTTGTTGTAGGAGAAAATGCTGGCAACCAACATTTTTTTCTTTTTCCACAACATTTTCAGTCCTTTTGAATATATTTCACACCATTTTGGCCACAATTTTATTTGTCGTATGCATAAGCTTTCAATTTGGACAAGCATAAAATTTGTCCGGCTGGTCCAGATTTAACACATTACCTCCTTCTGATGGCATTTTTTTTTATTGTAGTAAATAACTTTCAAAAAGAATATTGTAACAAAAGGACAAATTGCTTGTAACAAACAATTTCTCATTTTTCCACAATGTTTTTAAATTATATTCGGCATGTGTTAATTTTCTGCAGTTTTACAGTGATGTTTTCAAAGTTGAGAGCTGCAAATTTGTTTCAAGAGGTGAAGAGTTACCTGAGATATCAATGTCCTGAGTGATCACTTAGCTTTAATGGTCTAATTGAAGTTGAATCTTCTACCTCATACAGGTAAATCTTCAGCAATTAATGGCAGCAGACAGTTTTTGAAACATGTTGGTAATATAGAAGTTCTTTTGTTTCTATTGCTCAGAGCAATTTCAACAATATTTTGGTTTGTTTCATTATGAATATATTTGTATACAATTATAATATTTGTATATATTTTGTGAGGATTTTTCCTTGATTTTTTCTGTGACTTTCCCTCAAAATTTTTTTCATCCCATTTGGAAGAATGTAAAAGTTGTTGATGAGGTGGTAATGGCTTGAATTGATACCATGTTTCTTTTTATACAGCTTAACCCTAGTCATTTTACAACATAGGTCATAAACCCTATACCATACAGTGTCAAGTTTCAATGACCCCTAGGAAAAAGGCCTTTTGAAAATAGCAAGGGAAAAGAAGAAAATGCTGGTAACCAGCATTTAAACTCCTGCATACACTGTATTCCCTACATTTCAGTCCAGTACTCATGAAAGTTTGTTAGAATGTTTTTATGCCCTGTAAAAAATTTGGGGCATATAGTTTTTGTTTAGTCTGTCCATCCATCCGGCCGTCTGTCTGTTTTCGTGACTGGACCATGACTTAATTTCCCTATTAATTAATTTCAAAATAACTTTCCACAAATGTTAACCACATCCAGACAATGTGTCATGAACAAGAGTCATGTCCATAGGTTAAAGGTCAAGGTCACAGCAAGGTCAAATGTGTTTTGGTGGGTAGTATTTCTGTCTGGCCTGTAACTTTTTTAATTATGAATGAATTTCAGTTTAATTTTGCAGAATTGTTAACCACATAAAGACAAAGTGTTATGCACAAGAGTCATGTCTGCGGGTGAAAGATCAAGGTCACAGCAAGGTCAAATGTGCTTTGGGGTAGCCGTTTTCATATCTGGGCCATACAGAGTTGTTTAGTAAAACAGACTTACTATACCAGTCTATGGTTTCAACCTTGAGTCTGTGCTTCAGTCCTCACTTGAGACACTTTGTTTTTGCTATGGGTGTCCTTGAGTAAGACATTACAGTTCCCAAGCCTTATACTTCTGAAATCTAGGATATACATGAATAAGTAAGCTATCGCTGTGATATGACTGAATTAATGCTAAAAGGGGCATACAACACCAACCTATCAATCAATCTGCCAACAGAGTAGATGAAAATGGCATTAAAGCACCAGATAGATTTATTTTGGTCCTTTTATTGTACAGTCTAATCTAGGATCTAAATTGTTTAGGCAAAAAATAACTTTGATCTCATATAGCAGTGTCTTTCCAGTGTATGTTTTCATTAAAAAAGAAATCAAGATATTATGTAGAAAACACTAAGACCATGACCATTTGGATATTTAACCCTTAACCAAACAACAAAATTTTGGACTTGTCCTAATTGGAAGCATTTTAAGATGACAAAATAAAAGTAGCGCAAAAAATGATTTCTGCCTTTTCACGGATAGAAAACATCGTGGAAAAAGGAGGAAATGCTGGTTACCAGCATTTTCTCCTTTTCCCCACAATGTATTCAGAAAGCTTCTTGCTCAGGGTCAACCCTCTACCAAACGGTCCCATGTTTTAATGACCCTGAAGAAGAAAACATTTGAAAATATTACTCAGAAAGGAGAAAATGCTGGAAACCAGCATTTTCTCCTTTTCCATTATTGTTTACTGCCATTTCAAAGACAGAAATCATCTTTTGATCAACACTGAATTTGTTGTCTGCTACTACTTTCAATTTGGTCTAGTATAGAATCTTGTTGTTTGACAAAGAGTCAAACATAGACTGTTGTCTGTCTGTTACTTTTGTAAACATTGCACAGACTGGGTTTACAAAGCTTTGTGGTATTTTACAACTAGGTGTTGACTGTACAACTTTTGATCATATGATGTTTTTTCTTTCAAGAAAACTGAAAACATTTGGATACATCTTTAGCTGTTTATCTAATAACAACATTCCAGCATGTGACAAGAAATTCTTTTTACATGAAGTACAAATTCAACAACCCAGTACATAGATTGTTTACCTCCCCTGATAAAGCAAGCGTATGGGGATCAGTAAAGGCTACTGAAAAGGGGCAGAATACTGCCTGTCTATTTTTAGAACAGCGATATCGCGAGATTTCACAGGAGGTCACTCTCGCTTCATGGTGCAGTGAAATTTCCGATAATTTTGACCTCACAAATAAGTGAATTGTATATATGGTATCACCTTTAAAAGTTAATTTCTGCTAATACCAATTCATTTTCAATTACTAATTTCAAATTGTGCAAAAAATCGCTATGTTACCTTTACTTCAAACCTAGAAGTGTGTTAAGATGCTCCAATTGGCTATTCAGTGATATTCATGTAGCCAATGAAAAACTTAGACACAATAGTC
This sequence comes from Tridacna gigas, assembly GCA_945859785.2. Taxonomy (NCBI): domain Eukaryota; kingdom Metazoa; phylum Mollusca; class Bivalvia; order Cardiida; family Cardiidae; genus Tridacna; species Tridacna gigas. The sequence continues at coordinate 40,799,972 of OX244029.2, forward strand.
TGTGCCAGTTGTAATATGCATATTTACAATGCGGACCAGCTTACCCAGTACATCCATTTGTAATTGGTCTGCTACATCTTCTCAAGTTCTGAGGTTTTCACTGAAACCTTTTACCAAATGGCCCAACTGGGTAGCTTAGTGGTTAGGGTATCTGATTTGTGACCTGGTGGTTGCAGGTTTGATACCCGTTTGAGGCAAACTTTTTTTCTGGCATTTTTTTTTTTTTGATTCTCACCTCTGATGCATGTGAGAGTCAGTACTAGTTTGAGAAAGTCAGGAAATATGCGTAAGTGGAGTGACTTCTGTGAACGACATAAGCTATTAAAATGGCATTAAACTCCAACACAAACCATAGGTGTAACCAGGATTAAATAATTATTTATATGCACAGTGAGGCAAAAAAGTCTCTTAGTCTCTTCTATCAGGGTCATTAAAAGTCGGAATTTTGTTATAAAGGGTTAAACTATGTCCTGAAACAATTTTACAGCAGATAACTTTGAAAACCATTCTTAACCCTTTCCCAAACAAGCCCTGGTTTTCACGTGTCTGCAGAACAAGTCTTTTGAAAACACTGTGGGAAAAGGGGAAATTGCTCGTAACAAGCAATTTCTCCTTTTCCCACATTGTTTTCTACCCTTTCTGAGAACTTTCTGCCATTTTCATCAAATTTAAAAATGTCGTCTGCAAACTCTTTGAATTTGGACCAGTCCAAATTTGTCGTTTGGGAAAGGGTTAAAGAAAGTGGACATGTGCAGATGGCATTATTACCTGAAAGTTATGACAAGGGAGAATGACTTGATATGAACAATTTATCTTTCACTGCAATGTTTTCACAAATGGTCTGTTGCAAGACAAAAAGTGTGATAGTTGTGTGGAATTTCTTAGAGGTACTTTTAACTTCTCTTTCAGATGATGTGGGAGGCTCAGTGAAGTAAATTCTAGCCAGGGGAGGTGAGTATGTTATGTCAAGAAGCATTTCTTTGAAAATTATTCCCCTTGTCTTACTCAGCTAAACTGTGGACAGACAAAAGTTTCTTGGAATGAATTTCTTCTCAGTCTGCCTTACAGTGTACACAAATTTACTGAGATGAAAGATGTGTTTAGTGCTCTGTAAAAAGGGGGCTTAATGCAACTGCAAAAAGTATCAACCCAGGTCAGCTTGCGCAATCCACCCAAGTTGACCTGGGCCAAAACTTTGGATATCAGTCAATTTTATGCTTGTCAAAGGACCAGTCTACCTCATGCTCCTGTTAGTTGTTAGACGAAATGGGTTTTATGGATCCATAATTTATGATGACTTGCTTGGTACAATGCATCACGGAGATGCATTAAGTCCCCTATTGCCAGGCATGGCTCAAATATATGAGCCATGCTCTTTGAGAAGGGGGCTTAATGCATCTGCGAAAAGTATCGAGCCAGGTCAGCCTGCGCAGTCCGCGCAGGCTGACCAGGGCCGAAACTTTTTGCTGTTTGTCAATTTTCTGTATGTCAAAGGACCAGTCTACGTCATGATTTAGACAGTTGTTCGACAAAATGGATTTCGTGGTCAATGATAACTTGACGACTGGCCTAGTATCATTCATCATGGAGATGCATTAAGCCCCTTTTGGCAGAGCATGGCTCATATGTTGAAAAGTATAACTCGTCCTGCATTTGAGCTGTTTTACACCAATATTCATAGAAAGCGTGCACTCTTAAATCTGATTGCAAAAAATAAGTTGCTTTAGCTGTGTGGGTCAAGATCAGACAGAACATAAGATGCAGTCTGATGTTCAATACACACTGTTTTATGATTTATAGAATATTCTTAAAAAAGAAAGTGGGGGGGGGGGGGGGGGGGGGGGGGCTTATGATAACAATATTTTGCTGATTTTGCCAGACTGAAATTATGTAAGCTGTATTTCTTCACTTTCATAAGTGCAATATTAACCCTTTGCCACACAATCGTAAGTTTTAACGACCCTAGTAGAAAAGGCTTCTGAAATAAATTGTGGACAAAGGGGAACCGGCATTTTTTCCGTTCTTCACACTGTTTTGTACCTTTTCATACAGAAATCTCATATTTTTGCTGCATTTAATTTGTTGGTTTCAAGTGCTTCCAATACAGACAAGTCTAAATTTTTTTTGTTTGCTAAAGGATTTTCCCTTAACAACACAATTCTGACTTTTAACAACTCTAAGGAGGGAGCCTTTTGAAAACATTGTTGGAAAAGGAGCAAAAATTGAGAAAATGCTGAAAACCAACATTTTCTCCTGTTCCCGCAATGTTTTCTACCCTTCCAAAGGTAAATTTCTCTTTTTGAGTGAAATTTATTTTGTCATCTGCAAAAGTTCAATTTGGGCAAGTCTGAAATTTTGTGGTTTGGTAAAGGGTAAAAGAAAAAGTCATCTGCAAGAGTTAACCTGTTGTGAAACGTTTTACCAAACAAGACCATGTCTGTACATATCTGAGAAAGAATCCATACTAAAACCTTGTGGGAAAAGGAGAAAATGCTTGTTTTCAGCATTTTCTCAATTTTTGCTTGGCTGTTTTCAAAGAAAATTTTGAAGTATTGTCATTGCCCTGGTGGCAGCATCTGAGTCGTCTGCGTCATTGTCTTGCAAAAACTTTCACATTTTATAATTTTTTCTGTTATTACTGAAGATATTTACCTAAAACTTGGGACTAGTTGTCAAGTATCAAAAGGAAAACCTATAAAACAGGCGCAGGTTACTATCCAAATATCTTGGACACAGTTTTACCCCTATTATGACTTACAATTTTCACTAAAGCAACTGTAGTTGAGCGCTGGCACCCACATACAGTGCTCTTCACTCCCTCAATGTTTTCACTTTTCAAGAGGCATATTCCAACAGTTGAGCCACAAATCAAAATTTTAGCCTTGTCCAAATTGGAAGCATTTGCAGACGACAAATTGAAGATTACTGGTACTCAAAATTTGTCTTTCATAGGGTAAAAAACATTGTGGGGAAAGGAGAAAATGCTGGTTTATACCAGCATTAAACCAGCATTTTCTTCTTTAAACACAATGTTTTCAATAGCTTTTTTCTCAAGGTTGTTAGAAGTTGGAATTGTGTGGTATAGGGTTAAGACATTTTGTTTCTGTCAGTATCTTAAAAGGCCATATTTGAAGTTGAATGTAAATTATCAATGCTTTGAAAACATAATTTTGTAAAACTTACAGCCTTGGAGTTATTTTACTTAAAATTTGTTTCATGTATTTACAGGAGTTCGAGAATTAAACAATGGTGTCTTTGTCACCTTATTCAACGCTCCTAGACCTCAGTGCAACCTCTGAGCTTCCAATAGATGACTCCCCATCCAGTACTATTTTACGAAGTCAAAGTATGCATGGATATCAGTTGCCAGGCAACAGTAATGCTTCTGGTGACTATGCAAATTTCAGTAATCTGGGACCTGTTGGAAGCTTGGAAGACTTTCAAAGATTTAAGAATGGCTATGAGTGCACCTCATCACGATTTGGAAGTCTGGAGAGACCCACAAAAAGTGACCCGCAACTTCAAACTAAGAATGACCTTCCAGTTCAATGTAAATCTCTCTCTGGAAGCAAATCTAGTCTACTAAATGAAATTCAGACTGCAATGCATCATGTGAATAACTCTGATAACATGAATGAAGATTTGAGTGATCAAGCAAATGAGACGTTTATCAATATGGAGGATGATGAAGATTATACTTACATGAATATTCATGTGGAAATTTTACCCATGGAACAGCGTTTTGGATTTTCTGTCATGGGTGGCGCTGATGAGGACCTTTCACCTAGAATTGATAATATCTCAAAAGGTAAGTTGTTATGGCTCATGGTGTTACCTCCCCTTTTGTATTTACCATAGTTTGCGAATGAGTTTCAAAGGGTAGTTGTTGTGGCTCATGGTGTTACCTCCCTCTTTGTATTTACCATAGAATGCAAATGAGCTTGGCTTGCACAGAGTGTTATTGTAATTTGATCTGGATAAAAGCTGAAGGTAATCTTTTACCTGTGAAATGATGGAGGTTTCTGTCTGATATCCAGGTATCCTCATTATAGGTAAGATTGTTGCATCTGGCCAGGAGGACCAAGATTACGTGCCGGAATGAGTTCAGGGTCTGTATTCCTTAACCACTCTTAGGATTATTCTCAGTCTAATGCTGAAGAGTTTTCTACATTTGAAATTTACACAGCCTCTGATTGACTTTAGCCAATGAGAAGTTGTGTTACTCTCAAAGCTAGAAGGTTCTTGGGAATTAGACAAAAAATATTCTTAAGAATGGTTGGTGAATACTGATTTTGATGCTTAATGTTGAAGTTAAACTTGGAGCTTATTTTATGAAATGCCGGTGGATATCTTGACCTTACATCTTGTTCTGCATTAATAATACTTTAAGTTTGAAATACAAGCTGAAAATCTTAATAAAAAACATGCAGAGTAAAATCTCAGCTTATTTCTTTGGATGTTTGTGTGAATCATGCATAATTGTCTCTAGACAGCTAAAAAGAATGGACAAAATGTAAATGTTTTAGTTTTAAACTTTTACCACACAATCCCGGGTTTTAACAACTGATACCGGTAAAAGAAACTCCAGGAAAGCATGGATAGTTGCACTGGCGGATGCGATGAAACTGAAATAATGTTGAAAATGGCGTTAAACACCATACAATCAATCAATCAGTTAACGACTCTGATGAAACTGCCTTTTGAGAACATTGTCGGAAAAGGAGAAAATGCTGGTAATCAGCATTTTCTCCTTTTCCAACAATGTTTTCTAACCTTTCAAGGACAAATCCATCATTTGAGCCACATTTCATTTGTCGTCTGCATTTGCTTTCAATTTGGACAAGTCCAAAATTTTGTTGTTTGGTAAAGAGTTAATACATGCTGATTTCCCTAGAGGTTTTTCAATAATTGAAATACATGTATTTATTATGGTCCAACTAGAACTGATGTTGTAAGTGATGAGAAAATTAATGATAAAATTGTCAAGTTATATTCAATGCCATATTTCTTTAACTTTTTACCACACAACAAAATATTAGACCAGTCCAAATTGAAAGTGTTTGCAGACGACAAATAAAATGGGGTACAAACAAAAGTATCTGGCCTTTGAGATCATTGAAAACATTGTTGGAAAAGAAGAAAATGCTGGTTACCAGCATTTTCTTTTTTTCCTACAATGTTTTCAAAAGCCTTCTTGTTCAGGGTTGTTAAAACTTGTGATTGTGTGGTATAGAGTTAATCCATCAAATAGTATGCAAAATAACAAAGTGAGGATAAAGTTAAACAGAATTACCGAGATTATAGTAGAAATAATTGGACGCTGCTTTGAGTCATGGAAACAAAAGGAGAAAAATATTTGTAACTTTGGGCAGACAGAGAAGATATTCAGCAGGGCTGTCTGGAGTTTCTGGAAATAGATATATGAAGAAATGAGACGAGAAAGTGAGGTTATAAATGGCATTCTGTCATTACGCATGCAATTCTGTCATTGTCCCTTCCTCCGCAGGCAGTTTATTGATCAGTCATGACACTTTACGAAGTACAGACTTTTTTTTTCTCATTTTACAGCGGACTGCATTTTGCAAAAGTTCTGACAAACGGAAAAGTTGTGCATTTACTTGTCAAAATCTGTCTCACATGGGTCAGTGGGTAGGGTGTAACCCTTAGATCACCTAAAAAACCCAACAGGTATATTCAGTCTAGAAATAGGACCTAGATAATTCCAGTTTGATGATGGCTTTTGTCTGTAGTGTCTAAGCTGTCAATGCTGGTGGGCAGTGTAGATCAAAGATCAGACTGCATATTTTGTGCAGTCTGATCTTGGTCTACATGGGCCTCAAAAGTGATTTTATTTGTGAAAGTTGCTTTTAGGATGAAATCTGGAGATTCCCAAGTCAGATTCTTTCTTTCGACACTGTTATGTTGGAGTGTCCTTGTGGAAGGCCTTGCAGAGTCCTAGCTTAGTACTGGTGAAACGAAGGAAAGACATGAATGAGTGAGCTGTCTGAATATTATGTAAAGGAATTCAAATAAACCAATAATGTATGTATTGTAATATTATCAGACCTTAATTCTTGTGATATTTATACCTTTATTTAACACATTACCAAATGACATAATTTTAGACTAGTCCAAATTGAAAGCATTTGAAGACGACAAAATAAATGTGACTCAAAAACTGAAATATGATTTGGGAAGGGTAGAAAATATTGTGGGAAAAGGAGAAAATGCTTGCCACCAGCATTTTCTCCTTTTCCCACAATGTTTTCAAAAGCTTACGTTCTCAAGGTCGTTAAAAGTCGGGATTGTGTGTTAAAGGGTTAACTCATTACCAAATGACATAATTTTAGACATGTCCAAATTGAAAGCATTCGCAGACAAGTTAAATGTGTCCCTAAAGATGGGATTTATCTTTGAAAGAGTGAAAAACACTGTGCAAAATGGAGAAATGCTGGTAGCCAGCATTTTCTCTCATTCCCACATTGTTGTTGAATGCCTTCTTTCTCAGGGTAGTCAAAGCTTGGGACTGTTTGATAAATGAGGACATTTTCAAAGTGATCTGCAGCAAATTTGTTTTTGAGAGTCTTACGAACATGAAAGTTTGCAACATTGTAATTCATAGCTCAAATACAAACCTCAACGGCTGGGATTCGAACCCGTGCAAGCAAAGATCCTCGTTTATCGAGGTTTAAAAGACCATACAGTAACCCCTGAGCTAAAGAGAATTCTCCCAAACGTAGTTGTCAGGTACGGACTTTATACAAAAAGAAGCTATGCCGTAAGGAAGGAATGATCTCCCGTAACAAGAGTTAATCGTTTAAGTTGTTACTGCACAGTCCCAAGTTTTAACAACCCTGAGGGAAAAGCCTTTCGAAAACTGGTGACCAGCATTTTCTCCTTTTTCCACAATGTTTTCTACCCTGTAAGAGACAAATTCCATCATTTGAGCCACATTTGAATTGTCGTCTGCAAATGCTTTCAATTTTGACTTATCTACATTTTTGTTGTGTAGTAAAATGTTATCTCTGTACCAGACGACAAAACTTAAGACTAGTCCAAGTTGAAAGCATGCCTAGACAACAAATTAAATGTGGCTCAATTGATTGCTTTGTTCCTGAAACAGTAGAATCATTGTTGGAAAAGGAAAGAATACTAATTACACACATTTTCCACTTTTCACACACTTTTCTTTAGGGTCGTTAAAACATGGGATACATTGGTTAAAGAAATGAAGGACAAGGCAATTTTATGAAGTATGCTCTACATTTTATTCCAGAGGAAAAGGTATTTGTGCTGTTATGTGTCCCAGACTAATTTCCATTTGCATACCTTTTTTTGTGCACAAATGTCTTTGAATGCTCTCTGCTATATTGCCAGAAGGAAAAAATTGCAGTAACATGATTGATGAAGGTAATATAATTACATAGCCCCGTGCATCAGTTCCTGAATTTTTGGATTTTTAGTAGTTGGAAAATGTTGATAGAATGAGAAGATTAGGGCTACAAAGATACACTAGTAAATGATATCACAGGAACCTAAATCCACAAACTTACTGTAGAGTTGTGAGAAAGTGCCTTGACTTCCCACCTAATATTCTCTGTGAAAGTCATGGCAACTAAGTTTGTTTAAAATTTATTCATATTTTGGCACATGGCAGTCACTTTTCTGTTACTATTGGGATAAGATTTTGTTAATGAAGAAAAACATCAGAGATGCTTTTTTCCCTGTCAATATGTCAGCTGTAATGCCAATGTTGTCGTCAAATGAAGATCACCAAATTTACCAAATGATCTTGAGTTTTGTAGGAAAAGGAGCAAATGCTGGTAACCCACAATGTTTTATACCCTTTCAAAGGCAGGTCTTGTAATTTAAGCCACATTTAATTTGCTGTCTACAGACAGAACTTTTTTTCTATATTGTTTGATCTTGATCTACATTTTCTGCATATGCAATTAACTCTTTACCACACAATCCCAAGTTTTAACAAGGAAAATGCCTTTTGAAAACATAGTGGGAAAAGGAGAAAATGCTGGCAACCAGCATTTTCTCCTTTTCCCATTATGTTTTTTAACCTCTCACAGACAGTTTTCACTGTTTATGCCACACTTAATTATGCCATCTGCAATTAACTCTTTACCACACAATCCCAACTTTTAACAGCCCAGTGAAAGAAGCCTTTTGAAACAATCCCGACTTTTAACACTTTTAACAGTGAAAGAAGCCCTTTGAAAACCTTGTGGGAAAAGGAAAAAATGCTGGTAACCAGCATTTCCTCCTTTTTTCACAATGTTTTCTACTCTTCCCAAAACAAATTTCAGTTTTTGAGTCACTTTTTATTTGTCGTCTGCAAAAGCTTTCAATTTGGACTGACCTAAAATTTTGTCGTTTGGTAAAGAGTTAAATGCTTTGGATAAGTCGGTGTCTAAAATTTTGTCATCTGGTAAAGAGTTAAGGTAAAGAGTTAAGTTAAAACATGTACAAAGACGAGAAACATCAGAAAATATGACATTCTACTCACAGGGCAAAGATCTCTCAGCTTTTCTCCATCTATCATTTATGATTCAATAATTAGGAAGCTTTAGACAACCTGAATGATGGACTTGTTTGTTTATGTGACTCATCACCTCTGGAAACAAATGTGCAGCAGACAAGGTTGAAAACAGCCTTGTAAAATGGAAGAAACCAACATGAAACTGTTTACCAAACGAGAAATTTTAGACTTACAAACTGAAAGCATCTGCAGACAACAAACTAAATGTGGCTCAAATGATGGGAGCTATTTTTGGTAGGGTTGAAAACTTTGTGAGAAAAGAAGAAAAATGCTGGTTACCAGTATTTTCTCCTCTTCCCAGAATATTTTCAAAACCTTTCTTTACCAGGGTCTTCAAACTCAAGGTTTTATGGTTAATGAATACTGGTAGAAACATTGTAGCAAAAAAAGAAATTGCTTGGAATCTTCACTAAATCTTTACAGTAACTAGACAACAAAATTTCAGACAGGTCAAAATTCAAAGCATTTCATGATGACAAATTGAATATGGCTAAAATGATTGGATTTTTCTTTCAATAGGTCAAAAACATTGTTGGAAAGAAAGAAAATGTGGATTATATCACTAGCATTTTTAGCATGCCTGTTTTCGAAGAAAATATCGAGTTATTGTCATAGCCCTGAGGTTGTCTGCATAGTCGGCTGCGTCTTGCAAAAACTATGACATTTTCAAAAACCTTAAAAATTTATCATATCTCTGTCATTACTGAAGATATTAACTTCAAACTTGGACTAGCTGTTAGCTATCAAAAGGGGAACCCATACAACAGGGGCAGGCATCCATGAAAATATATTTGACACAGTTATGCCCCTTTTTTGGCTTAGAATTTTCACTGAGAATTAAGCAACTGCAGTTCAGTGTTGGCATTTGCGTCCATCTGTCTGTCAGTCTGTCAGTTTGCAGAATTTTTCGTTTCCATGCTCTAACTTAAAAGCTGTTTGACCTAGGACTCTGAAACTTCATACAAGTGTTGTTCACGACCCAATGAGGTGCCCTATTGTTTTTGGGTCACATAGGTCAAAGGACAAGGTCACAGGTGAATTTTGTTTGAAAATCATTCCCGTGCTCTAATGCAATAGCTGTATAACCTAGAATCATGAAACTTTACACAAGTGTTGCCCATGATCCAAGGAGGTGTCCTATTGTTTTTGTGCCCTTGGGTCAAAGTTCAAGGTCACAGGTGATCTTTGTTTTGAAAATCATATCCATTCTCAGATTGTGTTGCTTCAGTGACAAGGTGCTGGTAGGGGGTATTTGTCTGTTTTGGGACCGGTTTAGTTACCTACAGAAATGACTTTGGAAGGAAAGACTTTGAAAGCATCTTTGTGATATATTTAACCTTTGCCAAACAATTCCGAATTTAAATGACCTCAAGGGAGAAGGCTTTAGAAAACATGGGGAAAGAAGAAAATGCTGGTAACCAGCATTTTCTCCTTTTCCCACAATGTTCTCTACTCTGCCCAAGACAAAAACTTTAATTTTTGCCATGTTTGATTTGTTTTCTTCAAATGTTTTCAATTTGAATGAGCCCAAAATTTTCATAAAAAGTTAAATAATTTTTTTTCAGGTTAGATATACACATACATGTAAAACAACTGTGGCAAAAAGAGACTTTTTAGCCTCAGTGTTTCCATAATATTAACATGTAAATGATGTCAAAATAAAGGTTGACAAATAACTTACCAAACAATCCTGTGTTTTAATGACCCTGAGGAAATAGACTTTAGAAAACACTGTGGGAAAAGGAGAAAATGCTGGTTTTCAAACCTATCAAAGACAGTTTCAATTATTTGTGCATCATTCAATTTGTCATCTGCAAATGCTTTCAATTTGGACAAGTCTAAAATTTTGCAATTGGGTAAAGAGTTAACCTTCAATTTTTAGGTTAAGTTTATACAGGCCTAGTTTAAGTTATACCTAGCCCTGGGAGTGCAGCAGGTGGTGTACCAGACTGGAGAGCATAGGGATCACTGGTTTGAATCCCCAGCTCTGCCTATTTCTTAGGATCGATGATAGTCATTGCAACAGGATTCATTTCTCTCTTATCACTGATCATTGTTTTAACAATGGCTATGTTGGAAAATGGCCAGTGGCTTAGGAAACATATTGGGCAAAGAACTAGCTGGAAGAAAATCCATTGAAACCTTGATAGGTGCACTGTTTGCTACAGTATAACTGAAATAATGTTGAAAATGGAGTAAAACAACATACAAAAAATACAATTACACAGGGCTACAAAGACTCGTTCCATGACAAGTAATCATCTGAGATTTGATTATCACATTCATGTACACATTCTGTTCTAGAAGTCTTGCATGTTGCCAGATCTGACATGACATTCCAAATTGCAGATTGCATGTCACACCGAGATATTTCCTGGAATCTTGCTTCTAGGAAAATAAAATTGAATACAGAGACTGGGGAGTATAATGAGTTTTGCAATAAACAAAAACGGTTACTCTGACAACCATTTCAGTTTGTAATTACAACTTCTGTCCCCAGAGGCAGAGGAATATTAATGCTTTTATAAACGTCATTGTTCAAATAAAATAGGGTGCTTGTAGGCTTCTGACTATTTGGTCAACCTTTTATTGCCTGTTGTCCGTAATTGTGAATAGTGGTAAAAACTGTAAAGCCAAACCACAAAAGTTATAGAGGATATTTGTTATTTTTTTTTTGGCTGAAAGATTGAAATTTATTTCATCGAGTGATCATCATCGGTAATATTTTCATGAGTGGCACTGCCACAGGTGAAAATATTACCAATGATGTTCACAAGATGAAATAAATTTTGATCTTTCACTGAAAAAAAAAATATTCTATTTATTTCATGCTTCTAACCCCTTTTTTCTTGGAACTTCCATCTAAGTCCAGTACAGTTGTTTTCGGTAATTCCCTGTGACATACCCCCTCACATAACAACACATTACAATATTACGTAATATTACCTTCTATTAACTAGGTAACTAGTGCACAGGAACTACTGTTTCTGTCTCCAATTGAAGAGTTAGAAAATATGAAATTGGTATTTTCACTGCTTGTAACCATGAAATATCAAACCATAATTCACCATTATTTCTCAAAAAACTACCGAAAAGCTTGAAATAAAGACTTAACCATAATGAAAGCATGATAAGATAATGCTCAGATAACAAGATTTGTTTTAAAAGGGCGGACAATTTTAAAAAAAGAAAATGCTGGTTACCATCATCTTCCCCATTTCACATGATTTCAGATGACTTTTTTCAAAGAATTTAACTCTTTAAATTCAAAGCAGTAACTGTTGTTGATGATAAATTGGGCATTTGCTCTCATAGTAAGATTTGTATCTGAAAGGGTAGAAAACATCATGTTAATAAGAGAAAATGCTGGTTATCAGGATTTTGTTCTTTTTCTTCAATGTTTTCTAAAGCCTGTTGAGCCCCCGTAGCTCAGTCGGAAGAGTACAGGACTTGAGAACAAGAGGTTGCTGGTTCGATCCCCGGCTCGGCCAATTTCTTTCCAAGGATTGATGATTGTCATTGCGACAGGATTCATTCACCACTGACCATTGTTTCGACGATGGCTATGTGGGAAAGCAGCCAGTGGCTTGGAAAGAATAGTGTGCATGGTACTGGTACAAGAAACTCCAGGAAAGCATGGATAGGTGCACTTGCCACCGCGATATAACTGAAATAATGTTGAAAATGGCGTTAAACACCATACAATCAATTAATCAATCAATCAGTTTCTAAAGCCATCTTTGGGGTTATTGAAAAAGGGATTGTTTGGTAGAGAGTTAAACACTTGAGATTGTTTGTTAAAGGCTAACAATAAGTTTTGTAATAAGCAAAAAAATATTTTGACAACAATTTCAGTTTGTAATAACAGTATTGGTTACTGGAGGAAGAAACACTGTAGCTTTGATAAACAGCATTGTGACAAACTAAAATAAGTATTCTTCGACTTCTGAAATATTTGTTTGACCTTCTACTGCATGTTGTTAAGCCTTAAAGTGCCTCTCAGAACTATAGTTGCCTTTGCGGCCAGTGTACATAAACATCAGACTGCACAAAACATGCACTCTGATCTTTGATGTACATGGTTCGCTTTGTGTTCTCCATTTTGGACAAAAGTGACCTTGAAAACGCATAAGTTTGGCTCTTTACTACAAGACTGAAAATGTCTCTTTGGTTTATTCGGCGCTCTAAGGGTTAAGATCGGATGCCTCAAGGGCTCCTGCGTGACTCAGTGGTGTGGTTGGAAAGATAGTTTTTGTGTTGTCTGTCCGTCAGTTCGTTCGTACATCTGCTCAGATATCTTCTAAAATCCTGGACGAAAATTGATTAAACTTCATACAAGTGTTCCTTATGATAGTCAGCTGTTGTAGTTTTTTTTTTTATTTAATGCCATGTCATGGAAAAAGGGACTTAATGTATAATTTCATTCTGGACCAATAACAAAAAGGCTATGTTTACATGCAAAACACAAAAAGGTGTTTTTTTGAGTGGAATATTATTTCAACAAAATAACTTTTTAACCAGTGGAGTCTTTGGTGAAAATGCTCAAAAATGGTATAAAAATAAACACTGTAGAAGCAGTGTTAAAAATGGATTTAATTGTTTTTCGTCAAACTGTTGGAAACATTTGGTGAACTACAAGCAGTTGTTACATTTTCGTTGATAACAATTCCCCCTTTTCCCCAAATGTTTTCAAAAAGTAGTCTGTGACAAGAATATGAAAAGTCATATAAATTTGTACAATATTGGATTAAACCTGGTGATCATTTCAAGTTTGTTGATTCCACTGCATCAAGAACAGTACAAGTAATGATAAACTATGGCATCACATTCATGTAAAAATCTTTTTTTTAAAGTTTTACATGTTGCCAGATCTGACATGACATTACAAATTGTCAATTACATGTCATATTGATAGATTTCCAGGGCTCTTGTTTCTAGGAAAATTAAATTGAATACTGAAAGAGGAAGTTATAATGAGTTCTGCTATAAACAAAAACTGTTACTTTGACAACCATTTCAGTTTGTAATTACTACTTCTGTCACTAGAGGCAGAGGAATATTATAGCTTTTATATTCTTCATTGTGCAAATCACAGACAGCTATTTTCGGGTTTCTGAACTCTGCACCAGGAGGCAAACTTCTAGGTGAGCCCCGGTAGCACAGTCAGTAGCATACAGGACTTGAGAATAGGGAGTTGCTGGTTCAGCAAGGCCAGTTTATTTCCAAGGATTGATGATAGCCTTTGCAATATTCCTCTCTCACTGCTGATCATTGTTTTGATGATGGTTATGTGGGAGAGCAGCCTGTGGCTTTGAAAGAATAAATTGTATTGTGCAAAGTACTGGTAACAGAAACTCGAGGAAAGCATGGAAAGGTGCACTGGTGGCCACAATATACCGGTAACTAAAAAAATGTTGAAAACAGTGTTAAACACCATACAATGAATCAATCAATCAACGAAATTCTAAACTCATCCAAATTGAAAGCATTTGTGGAGGACAAATTATATGTGACTCAAATGATAAGATTGGAAGGTTAGAAAACATTTGATAGGAGAAAAAGTCGGTTACCAGCATTTTCTCCTTTCCCGTCAACATTTTCAAAAATGTAATTCCTAAGGGTCATTAAAACTCAGGATTGTTTGGCAAGAGATTTCTACAATACATTTTCTCCCTCTCCCATAATGTTTTCTACTCTGTCACAGACAAATTGCATCATTTGAGCCACTTTTATTGTCGTCTACAAATACTCTGTAATTGGACAAGTCTTAAATTTTCATCATCTGGTAAACAGTTAAGTTTTTACCAAATGACAAAATTTTAGACTTGCCAAATTTTGAAAGCATTTTGCAGATGACAAAATAAATGTGGCTCAAACTGTCTGATTTTTTCTTTGAAGGTTAGAAATGATTGTAGGGCATAGGAGAAAATACTGTTTATCAGTATTTTTCCCTTTTCCCACAATAATTTCAAAAGTTTGTTTTCTCAGGGTTGTTAAAACTCAGGATGGTGTTGACCCTTTACGAAACGACAAATCTTTAGACTTTTCTAAATTGAAAGCATTTGCAGTCGGCAAAATAAACATGACTCAAAAATTGAAATTTCTTTTAGGAAGGACAGAAAACATTGTGGGAAAAGGAGAAAATACTGGTTACCAGCATTTTTTCCTTTTCCCAGAATGTTTTCAAAGGCCTTTATTGTCAGGGTTGTTAAAAGTCGGCATTGTGTGGTAAAGGGTTAAGGAGCTCCTTGAGCTAAAAATGTCAATCAACGACAAGGAATATTAATGGTGTTTTTATGTGTCTGCTGTGTTTTTCTGTTTCTATTCCTGAACTGTGTTACTAGAAAACATCAGCCTGTTAATGGCCATTTATCTATCTCCATTTATTGAAGATCAGCTATCGGAGACTTTCTTTTTAACCCTTAGGCTACTGAGTGTGACTTCAATACCTTTTGCAGACAGCGTAGATCAAGATCAAA
This sequence comes from Tridacna gigas, assembly GCA_945859785.2. Lineage (NCBI taxonomy): Eukaryota > Metazoa > Mollusca > Bivalvia > Cardiida > Cardiidae > Tridacna > Tridacna gigas. The sequence goes on from OX244029.2 coordinate 40,815,002, forward strand.
ATGCACAGAATGTGCCGTCTGTTTTTAGATCTACACTGTCCAGTAAGAAGATATTTTTCCTTAACAAACATCTTTGAAATAGCAAAATATGGCTTCTAACTAAGCTAGGGCTTGAAAGTTCCATTTCACTTATTTAGCAAATAAAGGGTTAAGTCTTTACCAGATGACAAAGTTTTAGACTTGTCCAAATTGAAAGCATTCCAGACGACAAAAATATAAATAGCCAAAATGATCAGATTTGTCTTTAATTAAGGTAGAAAACGTCGGAAAACAAAAAAAAAAAAATTGATGGATATTTTCTGTTTTTTTCCCACACTGTTTTCCAAAGCATGAAATCTTTTTTTTTCCAGTCTATTCCCCTTACCAGATATCCCAGCTTTTTACAATTTTACAACCCTGAAGATAAAGCCTTCGGCAAACATTGTGGACAAGGGAGAAAATGCTGGTAACCAGCACTAAACTTCTCCTTTTCCAACAATTTTTGTACCCTTTCAAAATTAGATCTTATGATTTGAAATAGATTTTTCTTTTGCAAATGTTTTCAATAAGGAATAGACCTAAATTTTGTGATCTGGTAAAGATTTTATGACTTGATTTGTTACCATACCAAGAGGATTTTTTAAACCTCCAGTTGGGCAGCTTTCGAATTTTATTCCAACTATTAAATATACTCCAATTTATATAAAAGAAATAGTAACCTGGATAAAACAGAGGGCAGGAGATTTGTCAGGCTATAATCGTTAAAACAGATCAGTGTTGATGGAAGGCTATTTTTTTCTCTCATTCACTGCTACACACTATCGGTTCTAGATCAGTACAAACTCTTACCATCCTACTGGCAAAATAAGGTGCATTTGCAGATGGTGTAGACCAAGATCAGACTGCATAGAACATGCAGTGTGATCATTGATCTACACTGTCTGTTATTCTAAAAGTTATTGTGGTCAAAATAGCTTTGAAATTGCAACCTGTGGCCTTTGTCTACTGACAGGTTAAATATATCTGATCTCCTTTTTAGTCTAAGAGCTAAAAATAATGATGGACAAACAGGGGAATCGGATATCCATATAAATATTATTTGCCAGTAAATTTTGTTTACGGTTCTCTTGATGTGAATGGATAATGTGATAATTTGATGACATGAATGGATATTTTGATAATTTGATGCCATGAATGGATGTGTGTTAATTTGATAACATAGATGGGGATGTGATATTTGATGACATGAATGAATATGTGATAATTTGATTTTTTGAGTTGATATGTGATAATTTGATGTTGGTATGTGATAATGATAGGAGACATGGAAATATAATAATTATTTTTTAAACAACCAAACATTTATGGAGAGTGGTTCTACATAAATGAGCCATGCTCTGGCAAAATGGGGCTCAATGCATCTCAGTGATGCATGATACCAAGTAAGTCATCACATAATTATGGATCCATAAGGTCCATTTTGTCTAACCGTCAACTGAAACAAAAGCTAAACTGGCCCTTGGACATGCAGAAAATTGATCAGTAGCAAAAAGTTTCGACCCAGGTCATGGACTGCACAGGCTGACTTTGGTGGATATTTTTTGCAAATGCATTAAGCCCCTTGTCACAGAACATGGCTCATATAATTATCAATGTTAAAATAAATTGTACAGAACTCAAATAGAGCTTGTGAGTTGGTTCTGAAACAATACTGCAGCAGTCAACTTTAAAATCATTCTTTTGAAACTTGACTGGATATGAGATAATTTGAGAGTAGGGAATATGGAATTACAGGGATATATAATAATCATTGTTGAAACCAGGGATAAACAGATCAAAATTTATGGTGAGTGTATATGCATGTATGTATACCTGAGAGTCAACAATAATAGTTTTCATGAATTCTGTAAGAAAAGCAGGTTTGTGAAGCACCTAGCCATCAGATTTATTTCAACTCGCTGTTTTCTGTCACAAATTTGCAGCAGACAACTTTGCAAACATTCTTGTAAAGTATGCCATGGTAACAAAAAGGGTATAGTTTTTGGTAAATATGTAAAAATCTTCTTGTCCAAAATCAAGGCTTAGAGGCTACCAGATTTTCCATGGAGCTTCATTTAGTGGGCCTTTACCAATTATGCTCAAATAATGCCCTAATGGGGTCAAAATTGGCCAAACCCTGGGGTCTTGTATAGTGAAAACTTTGAAAATCTTCCAGTTCCAAACCAGAAAGCTAATCTAGCTGTGATGATTCTTTTATTTTGTGGTATGTAGCATCATCTAGTTGACCTCTAACCAGTTTGTTCATATGATGCCACCTGAAGTCAAAATTGGCCCCACCCTTGGGGTCACAAGTTTTACATGGACTTGTATGGTGAAAACTTTGAAAATCTTCTTGTTCCAATTTCAAAGGCATAGATGTACTATTTGGTATATAGCATCACATAATAGACCTCTACAAAGTTTGCTCAAATGATTCCCCTGGGAATCAAATGTTGGCCACACCCAGGAGTCACAAGTTTAACATCAGCTTGTAATGAAAATTTTGACAATCTCCTCGTTCCAAACCCAAAGGCTTACAGCTGTAATACATGTTTTTGGTTAGTAACACCATCTAATGGATCTCTATTAACTTTATAAAGGTTGTTTGAATGAGGCCCTCAGGTATAAATTGGCCTGGCACAAGGGGTCACAAGTTTTACATGGACTTGTATAGTGAAATCTTGGAAAATCTTATGTTCCAAACTGATAGGCCTAGTAGAACGGTGCCTAATGCCGCTTTCAACATTATTTCAGTAATATAACAGCAACAGTTCGATTATTCATGTATGTCCTTGGTTTTGCCAGTACTAGGCTCTGAAGTGTCTTGACTAAGGACACTCCCAAGAAAAACCCAGTGTCTTCAGTGAGGCTTGAACCCAGGGTCTCCAGTTAAAAGTCCTACACTCAGAGCCAACCGTGACCCCTCATAGGATTAGACCTGTAATTTTAGGTATGTATACCCCTAGGATCAAAATTGGCCCTAGCAGTGGGATCACAAGTATTACATGGTCTTATGATGTGACAACTTTGAAAATCTTGTTACAAACCAAAAGTCTTAGAGCTGTAATATTAATGGTTCATAGCACCATATAGGGGACCCCTGCCATGTTTTTCATCATGATGCTCCTGGGGTCAACATTGGCACTTTCTTTGGGTCACAAGGTTTACATAGTCTTATATAGTACAAATTTCTTGTTCTAAACCAAAAGGCATAGAACTGTAATATTTGGTGCAACTGAATTGCCCCTTGGTCAGAATTGGCCCTGTTGGGAAAGAGGGAGTTTAACAAGTTTGTATATGGGCTTGTATAGTGCAAAGTTTGAAAATCATCTTGTTTGTAACTGAAGGGCAAAGCTGTAGTACTTTGTATTTAGCATCATAATAGTGAAACTTGGTCAGCATATTTGTCTTGATAATATTTCCATGGGTATCCAAAAATGGGTCATGTTGGGTTCAACTAGGAAAAGTCTTAGAATAACATTGTTTGCATTCTGGACACTGTATTTTCAGTCCAGTACTGATGAAAGTTGGTCAGAAAGTTTTTCTTGATAAAATATGTCGACTGCAGGAATGAAGAAAAAAGCTGTAGTTTTTACAATAAATATAGCTCAACAGCCTTTTCTAGTTCTCGGGAAAAAAATGACATGCCAGCAGGGGAAGCAAATAATGGTGAGGGATCCTTTACTAGTGACACAGAAATTTCAGAATTTTGAAAAAGTCTATCAAAAGTTTCACTGGCAATGAAGAAGGTTTAAAACATTGTGGCAAAAGTAAGAATTGCATGCTCTGAACATTTACAATGTATTCATTTTGTCAGAATGTTATCAAATGTAGACTGTATGGTAAAAGAATCTAAACTGCTCTTTTTACATCAACGGGGAAAAGTGACATGCAACCATATAAGGCAAGTAATGATGAAGGATCAGTTATTATTGACACTGACAGAATTTCCAAAGTGTCTTTCACAGAATCAATGGCACTAAAGAAGAAAAACAAATACTGGAAACATGCTCAAAACCTGATAATATTAATAACATTTCTTCTCTTCATGGGAACTTGAGTGCTTTGTAAATTATCAGTTTTTTTGGGGGGGGAGGGGGGGAATGATTTTTTATATACCCGAAGGGTCGTATTATGTTACACCCCCGGTTGTCCGTCCGTCCATCTGTCTGTCTGTCCGTCCTTACAAGCCCGACATTGTGGGGTTAGGGGTAACTGTACATTTAGTCTCTATGGGGTTCATTCTGTCCATCTGGTAGGTATGGGGTTAGGGTTAGGGCTAGTGGGGTTAAAAACGTGCTCTTGTGGGGTTGTTTTGGTTGCATTGAATAAGGAGCAATTCGACCTCACAAGGTCCGTCTCGTAAGACCGTCCGTCCGTTCGTCCGTCCGTTAGCAATTTCTTGTGTGGACAACTCCTCCTACAGTTTCCATCGGAATTATTTGAAACTTGCCGCAATGAATCTCCGTGATGTCTAGTTGTGCACCTAACTCTTAGAATTTGGATCGCTGTTTGCGTTCTAAAATTATCTGCCCTTGATTTCTGAAATAACCAACTTTTCACTTTGAATTTTTGTTCAGGCCATAACTTCCATACCATAAAAGGTATCAACTTGAAACTACATACATTGATAGAACACATTTCGAGAAAAGCAGTGCACAAGAACCATAACTCTGCTGCTCTTGTTTTTTGAGTTATTGCCCTTTGTTGATTTTCAGTTTGAATTTTTGTCCAGGCCATAACTTCCAAACTATAAAATCTATTAACTTGGAACTTCATACACTGATAGAACACATTATGGAGAAGTGCAGTGCACATGAACCATAACTCTGCCACCTTTATTTTTTGAGTTATTGCCCTTTTTTGATTTTCAGTTTGAATTTTTGTCCAGGCCATAACTTCCAAACTATAAAAGCTATTAACTTCGAACTTCATACACTGATAGAACACATTATGGAGAAGTGCAGTGCACTGAATCATAACTCTGCCACCTTTATTTTTTGAGTTATTACCCTTTGTTAATTTTCAGTTTGAATTTTTGTCCAGGCCATAACTTCCAAACTTTAAAATCCATCATCTTGAAACTTCAAAGACTAATAGAACACATTATGAAGAAGTGCATTGCACAAGAACCATAACTCTGCCATCCTTCTTTTTGAGTTATTGCCCTTTGTTAGTTTTCACTTTGAATTTTCGTCTGGTCCATAAGTTCTAAATTATAAAAGCTATGGTCTTGAACCTTCAAAGACTGATAGGACACCTTGTGGAGAAGAGTAATTCACAAAAATTGTAACTGTGCCACCCTTATTTTTTTAGTTATTGCCCTTTGATATTTTTCACATTAGATTTTTGTTTGGGCCAGATCTTCCAAATTATAAAAGCTGTCAACTTGGAACAATATACACTGATAGAACAGATTGTGGAGAAGTGCAGTAAACAAGAACCATAACTCTGTCACCCTAAGTTTTTGAGTAATTGCCCTTTAATAACTTCATTTTGAATTTTTGTCCTGGCTACATCTTCCAAACTAGAAAAGCTATCAACTTGAAACTTCATACACTGACAGAACACATTATGGAGAAGTGTCATGCACAAGAACCATAACTCTGATACCATTATTTTTGGAGTTATTGCCCTTTATTTATTTTTAAATTTTTACTTTGAATTTTTGTCTGGGCCATAACTTCCAAACTATAAAAGCTCTCAACTTGAAACTTCAAACACTGATAGCACACATCATGGAGAAGTGCAGTGCGCAAGAACCATAACTCTGCCACTCTTCTTTCCTGATTTATTGCCATTATTTTCTGAGTAATTTCCCTTCGATATTATTTACATTTAGGCCTATCTTTCATATGTGGAGCATTTCCCTTTTTATACGCTCGAAGGGTCGTATTATGTTATACCCCCGGTCGTCCATCCGTTAGCAATTTCATCTGTGCGCAACTCCTCCTACAGTTTCCATCGGAATTATTTGAAACTTGCCAGAATGAATCTGTATGATGTCTAGTTGTGCATGTGACTGTTAAAATTTGGATAGGTGTTTGCATTCTAAAATTATCTGCCCTTGATTTCTGAAATAGTCAACTCTTCACTTTGAAATTTTGTCCAGGCCATCACTTCCATACTATAGAAGCTATCAACTCGAACCTTCATACACTGATAGAACTCATTATGAAGAAGTGCAATTTACTAGAACCATAACTGTGCCATTCTTATTTTTTGAGTTATTGCCTTTTGTTAATTTTAAGTTTGGTCCAGGCCATAAACTATTACAGACAATAAAGACTTACTTTCTTTATCATGGAGAATAACTACTCTTCATTCACGGCCCATCCTTCATTTCAACTCATTTCACTGACAAGCCCCTTCGGGCGTATATGCGCCACTCTGCGAAGCTCTTGTTCAATTTTTTCCTCCACAGAGAAAGATAACATGATACCAAGTTCCACTGTTCAAATGAAGAGATTTTATAATCAGCAAGGATCAATAGCTGATAATGTAGATCCAAGATCAGACTTCATGTTCCCTGTAGTCTGATCTTGACTAATGTCATCAACAAAAGCTTACTTCTGTCTCTAATGGCTGCTTTAAAGCCAGACAGACTGGTTACTTTTCTTCAGTTCTCGTACATGTATCTATATCAGTTTGCAGGAACTGACAGGAAGTATCTTTTTTTCTTGAGTATTTTATGAACTTGTAACCAAGTTCAACAACCAAATAAAGACAGTTGCCAAAGACATGCTGCTATGTGAAAATGTTCGTTTATATTTTCATCTTTACATTTCGATATGTAATAACTTTTAATCATTTACCAAACAATCTTTAATCCTTAGAGCGCAAAAAAAATACCCAGACTTTTTCGGTGTAGAAATTATGCCCAAATAGTTGCCATTTCAGAATGTCTCAGCAAAAGCATTGATCAGAGATCAGACTGCATGTTTTGTGCAGTCTGATCTTGATCTACTCTGGCCACAAAGGCAACTATAGTCCTGAAAGGTGCTTAAAGGGTTAATGTAGTTTTGAGGAAGGCTTTTAATAGCATTTGACGAAAAAAGAGAAAATGGTCAGGGTAACAAGCATTTTCGCCTGTTCCCATAATGTTTCTAACACTTTATTAAAAACTCCATTCGTTTGAGCCACATCCAACTTGTCATCTGCAAATACTTTCAGTTTGGACAAGTGTAAGATTTTGTTGTTTGGTAAAGGGTTAAGCACTCCCAAGACCATGACATTATTAGCTTTTGTAGAATGCTGAGATCAAGACTCAGTCTAAAGGTGTTGTGCAAGGTTAACCCTTTCCCAAACGACAAATTTTGGACTGGTCCAAATTGAAAGAGTTTGCAGACGACAATTTTAAATTTGATAAAAATGGCAGAAAGGTCTCAAAAAGGGTAGAAAACACTGGGGGAAAAGGAGAAATTGCTCGTTACGAGCAATTTCTCCTTTTCCCACAGTGTTTTCAAAAGATTCGTACTGCAGACATGTGAAAACCAGTGCTTGTTTAGGAAAGGGTTAAGTAATCGAGTTCATGGGCGAAATCCTCATCTGCAGTGCTGGCTTTTAATCTGGAGTGTTTTTTGGCAAAGCCCTTTGGAGCATCAGCCTTGTACTGTGGAACCAACAACGTGCATAAAGAAATGCCAGCCAATACCACTGTGATATGACTGAAAACCAAACAGTTCTGTGCTTCAAAGATCCTGGATAAAACAGCTTTTAAACCTTTTACCACACGATCCTGACTTTAAATGACACTTAGAAATTGGACTTTTGAAAACTGGGGGAAAAGGAGAAAATGCTGGTAACCAGCGTTTTCTCATTTTCCAACAATGTTTTCTTACCTTTCAGAAACAAATCCAATCATTTGAGTCCCATTTGTCGTCTGCTAATACTTTGAGTATGGACCAGTCTAAAATATTGTTGCTTGGTAAAGAGTTAAAAGAAAAAAAAACATTGAGGGGAAAATGGAGAAAATGCTGGTGACCAGCATTCTCTCTGTTACTTACAATGTTTTCCACTCTTACTCAAACCATATCATTTTAGCTACATTTAACCCTTTACCAAATGACAAAATTTTAGACCTGTCCAAATTGAAAGTGTTTGCAGACGACAAATTAAATGTGACTCAAAAATTGAACTTTGTGTTGGGAAGGGTAGAAAACATTGTGGGGAATGTTTTCAAAAGGCTTCTTTCTCAGGGTCGTTAAAAGTCGGGATTGTGTGGTAAAGAGTTAATATGCTGTCTGCTTAATGTTTTCAATATGGATTAGTCTTGAATTTCGTCGTCTGATAGAGTGACAAAGCAGCCCGAATTTCAGGCCGTCTGATATCTTGCGGAAAGAAGATGGCCTCTGGAAACTCTGTTGAAAGCTATTTATTGTATTTCTTCGTAAGATCATCTATGCAATTATATTTTCTGCAAGCAGCTCTCTCGGCTATAACTCAATTTATATGAAGATGTTTTGGGACATAAAATTCTTGACCATTGTCCAGCACACAAATGACTTTCTTTTGTCCAAGAATTATTTATCCATTTCACTTATTACCTCCTGAAATAAGATTTGCAGCAGACCACCTTTGAAAATGTCCTATAAACTGTGGGTTATTATCAACTTTTTACAAGATGACAGAATTTTGGACTTGTCCAGATTGAAAGCATAAATTTTGCAAACAACAAATTTTATATTGCTCAAATGACTGGATTTGTCTTGAAAAGGTAGAAAACATTGCAGGAAAATTCTTTATCACATGACAGAAATGTAGACTTTTCCAAATTCAAAGCATTTACAGACGACAATTCAAATGTGGCTGAAATGATGAAATTTGTCTTTGAAAGGGTAGAAAACATTGTGGGAAAAGGAGAAAATGCAGGTTATCAGCATTTTCTCTTTTTCCCAATGTGTTTTCAATGGGCTTCTTCCTCAGGGTTGTTAAAACTCGGGATGGTGTTGTGAAGAGTTAAATCATTAGAGAATAAGATCATAATGTGGAGAATGCAAAGTCTGATCTTCCCTCTACACTTTCCTTTTTGTGAGATACTTTAGTCCAATAGAGAAGAAGCTGCTGTAGTCCAGAGAGAAGCAGGCTGTTTTCAGAGCTCCAGGTAAGAGGGAGTGATGGTATTCTAAATCCATTATTTCTCTTCCAAACCCTTTGTTGTTGGTACTCATTAGAATCATCTTGAGATGATTCTAATGAGTACCCATTACATAGGGTTTAGTGGAGAATAACTAATATTTTCAATTTTGAAATCACTCCCTCTATCCGGAGCTCTGCTGTGTTCTCCCTGGCGTGTACATATGAACAGTAAGAGTTATGCACAAGTGTGTGGACCATGCTCTGTGAAAAGGGACTTTAATGCATCCGTAGAAAGTATCGACCCATGTCAGCCTGCGCAGGCTGACCAGAGTCGAAACTTTTTGCTATTGGTAAATTTCCTGCATATCCAAGAATCATTCTATCTTGGGATTCAGCCAATTGCTAGACAAAATGCATCATATGGACCCATAAGTATGATATGAATTGCTTGGTACAATGCATCAGGGAGATACATTAAGACCCCTTTTGCAAAAGCATGGATCGTGTATAGTTGGTAACAGCCTTTAACTCTTTACCACACAATCCCGAGTTTTAACGACTCTTAGGAAGAAGCCTTTTGAAAACCTTGTGGGAAAAGGAGAAAATGCTAGTAAACAGCATTTTCTCCTTTTCCCACAATGTTTTCTACCCTATCAAAGACAGAAATCAGCATTTGAGCTACATTTATTTTGTCATCTGCAAATGCTTTCAATTTGATCAAGTACGAAAAATTGTCATTTGGTAAAGAGTTAACTCAAACCAAAAAGTTTTGTGAGGCATTTACTCTTTGTTGACTTTTCATATTTTAGAAGGATATAAGGGTAAATTTGTTGAACCCTTTTCAGTGCCATTTGCCAAAACAAGTGCTTTTGCCATAGCACAAATCAAGATCAGACAGCACAGAGCTTGCTGTTTGATCTTGGATCCATACTGCCAGCTTTTTTAGTCAAGGCTAAGCCTCTAAGTTGTTCAGTGGGTAATATAAGGAAGTTGAAACCAGGGGGTCACTGGTTTCAAATCTCTGGCTCAGCCAATTTTTTTTCTGAGGATAGAGGATTGATGGGACAGGATTCATTCCTCTCTCACTGCTGAACATGGTTTTGATGATGATTATGTTGGAAAGCATTCAAAGTCTTTAGAAGAAAATTGTGTGATGTACAGAAACAGAAACTTCAGGAAAGCATGGATAGGTGCACAGGCCATTGCTATATAACTGAAAAATGTTGAAAATGGCAATTGTTTAGTTAAGCCTGTGAAGCAAAAATGGCAACCAGCATTTTCTTATTTTTCCTACAATGTTTTCATATGTATTCTTCCACAAGGTTGTTAAAACTCAGGTGTAGGATTAAAGGCACAGTAGTGGCCAAAAGTAAACAAAGCTGGTGTTAAAATGCATCCAGATTTAAATCATACCTTTTACAATTATAGAATTTATTGTGAAGATGACAACCTGTTATTGTGCAGTGGGTCCAAGTCTGGTCGCTGGCAGAAAAATGAATATTAAATCAGGTAAAAAGTAAATAAAAGATAGAGCCACCTGGCAACTTAAAACTTGGTTTTAAAATTCATTTCTCTGCCAGCGACTAACACGTGTACTGATCATACAATAACATATTATCTTTACAATAATTCCCATACTTTTAGATAGCATAATTTAAATACATTTTAACTTCTGCATTGTATACTTGGCAGCTATTGTGCCTTTAAGTACCAGGAGAAAGGAAAGTTTTTTACATATAAGGTCAAGAAAAAGCTATGTCTTCCAGAGGGACAAGAGTTGATGAGATCATGACCTGATGAAGGACATTCATGACAGGGAAGTACTATCTGGGGAAATGACTTTGGGCACCCAATTGACGGGTCTATAATAAAACTTATTTACATATTTCTGTTCTAATAGATCTAGCTGAAGAATTTCCTATGGCTTAACCCTTTCTCTAAGGATTATGGTTTTTTGCAATCCTGAGGAACTTCTTTAAGAACATTGAAGGAACAAAAGGTAATGCAGGTTACCAGTATTTTGACATTTTTCCATGTCTTCTATTCTTTTGAAGACAATGTCCATCATTAATTTTGTCATCTGCAGTTGCATGTTACCCCCTTCCAAATGATCATGCACTTTTACCTAGTGAGAAACGTGGCCATAGTTAACCCAATGAAAAACGATGTGCATCATTTGTAGTCTGCAGCCGCATGTTACCCCCTTGTAAATTATCATACAAGTTTACCCTACTGAGGAACGAGGCTATAGTTAACCCTTAGAGGGTTGAATATACCCAACAGACTTTTTAAATCTAAAAATAAGACCCAAATAATTGCACTATTATGGTTACTTTTGTATGTAGTGTTTCAGGAAAGCAGACAGTGTAGATCAAAGATCAGACTGCATGTTTTGTGCAGTCTGATTTTGATCTACACTGGCTGCAAAGGCAACTATAGTCATTAACTGTGCTTTTACGGTGAACGGGGGAAGAGGGGGTGTTCCAAGGGAAACAAATCATAATTGTATCATATTTAGAGAGACTATGAACTGTAATAGGTTATGTCCCTTATTTTGCAAGAGAGCTTAGTCCTGTCTTAAATTTTGCAAATAATCTTTGAAAGTTGAAGCCAATTCTAAATCTAGCCTTTCCTTGAAATTCATATAAAAAAAAAAAATATACAGTCTTTGCAATAAAAAATTTACTATTAAATTTTGCTGACTGTTTTGCTAGAATTTTGGGCCTTTCATTGTAACATTCACAAATAAAAAATAATTTTTTCTGTGTTTACCTGTTTTTTAAACATTTTTTACTTGTTGTTTACACATTTTTCCTGTAGTAATCTGGCAGTTGCTTACCCCATAAAAAATTTGATTAGAATTTGGATGTGTGCATGATTTGCTAAAACGATATCTTGACATACTTCTTAGATGTTAATTAATAAGAAACCAAAACTTCACGGGAAAAAGGCATACTACTTAACCCTTTCACAATTTAATTCCTTTTACAACTGAAATTGCTTTTGTCGCAAATGTAGATTAAATTCAGCCCACAAAAAAAGTGCATGATCTGGAATTTACGACAGACATTCCAGCTAGTATATGTCCAAAGCAACCTTGAAATGCTTGTATTTGTGTGTTTTTCTTAATCATTTACCAGACAACATAATTTTGGACTTGACTGTATTGAAAGGAGTCACATAAGACAAGCAGATGCTGCTTAAATTATGCAATTTGTCTTTGAAAGGGAAGAAAACATTGTGGGAAAAGCAGAAAATGCTGTTTACCTTAAGGTTTTCAAAAACCTCCTCTGCTGGGGTGGTTGAAACACAGGATTATTTGGGAAAGGGGTGACTGAAAATTTTCATTTTGTTTATTTGTGGACCTAACAGTAAATTTTGCCATATTGGTTTCTCCATAGCTAGAGATAGGAAATGCCCTCCATTTATATGTTGGTCCATCTTTCGATCATTTCATCTGTTTGTTGTATCCAAGATAAAAAGTTTCCCAGTAGCTTTGTCTTTTGTTTACTTTTTTTGTCATCGTAAAATTCATTTTTTTGCCAGCGCGTAACACTTGGACTGGCCGTATAATAACAGAGTGCCATCTTCACAATAATTTCCATACTATTAAATGGTGGCAATTAAATTCAAATACATTTTGATACGTTGTTTACTTTTGACCACCTCTGGGTTTTTAAGTTTTGACCCCACACTCACATGTTTTTATGACCCTGACAAAGAAAGCCATTGGAAACATCATGGAAATAGGAGAAAATATTGGTAACTTCTCATTCTGTTTAACTTCAGGTTCCCCAGCAGAAAGAGCGAATCTACAAGTCGGAGATGAGATCATGGAAGTCAATGGTAAATCTTTGACTGAGGCATCCCATGCAGAAGTTATAGCCTACATTCATAAGGTAAATACATGAACCCTTTACCACACAATCCCAACTTTTAACAACCCTGAGGAAAAAGCCTTTTAAAAACATTGTGGGGAAAGGAGAAAATGCTGGTAACCAGCATTTTCTAATTTTTCCACATTGTTTTCAAAAGGCTTCTTTCTCTGGGTCTATAACAATATAAAGAGAATACTTCCCAAGAAATTTTATTACCATGGAGTTTGTTTCAAACCATTACCACGTGAGCAATTTCAAACCTTTACCACACTACTTTAAACTAATACCACACAGGCTTTTATACTAATAACCACTCAGGCTATATAAAACCATTACCACATGAGCCATTTCAAACCTTTACCACACTTGCTACTTTAAACTAATACCATACAGGCTTCTTTATACCAATACCACTCTGGCTATATCAAACCATTACCGCATGGGCCATTTCAAATCTTTACCATGCTTGCTACTTTAAACTAATACCACACAGGCTCCTATATACCAATATCACTCAGACTATATCAAACCATTACCTTACAACATGGGCCATTTCAAACCTTTACCACACTTGCTTCTTTAAATCAATACCACAGAGGCTTCTTTATATCAATACCACTCAGACTATATCAAACCATTACTACATGAGTCATTGCATATTTTTACCACACTTGCTACTTTAAACCAATACCACACAGGCTTCTTTATACCAATACCACTAGGACTATATCAAACCATTACCTTACAATATGGGCCATTTCAAACCTTTACTACACTCGCTACTTTAAGCCATTACCACACAGGCTTCTTTATACCAATACCACTAGGACTATATCAAACCATTACCTTACAATATGGGCCATTTCAAACCTTTACCACACTTGCTACTTTAAACCAATACCACACAGGCTTCTTTATACCAATACCACTCAGACTATATCAAACCATTACCTTACAATATGGGCCATATCAAACCTTTACCACACTCGCTACTTTAAACCAATACCACGCAGGCTTCTTTATACCAATACCACTCAGACTATATCAAACTATAACCACATGAGTCATTCATACTTTTACCACACTTGCTACTTTAAACCAGTACCACACAGGCTTCTTTATACCAATACCACTCAGACTATATCAAACTAAAACCACATGAGTCATTCATACTTTTACCACACTTGCTACTTTAAACCATTACCACACAGGCTTCTTTATACCAATATCACTCAGACTATATCAATCTATTCATACTGTTACCACACTTGCTACATTTAAACCATACCACACAGGCTATTTCAAACCTTTATCATATAGGCTACTTTTAACCTATGGCTTCACATTACTACATGACTTACTTTAACCAACAGCTGCAAATACTATTTTCACCCTTTACCACACAATCCCGACTTTTAACGCACCTGACAAAGAAAGCTTTTGAAAACATTGTCGGAAAAGGAGAAAATGCTAGTAATGATTGATTGTTAGTATGGTGTTTAACCCTGTTTTCAACATTATTTCAGTTATGTAACAGTGGAAAGTGCACATATCCATGCTTTCCTGGAGTTTCTTTTACCAGTACTCCGCGAAATATTCTTTCCAAGCCACTGGCTGCTTTCCCACATTTATATTATAACCATTGTCGAAATGTGAGAGAGAAATGAATCCTGTTACAATGACTATCATCAATCCTTGGAAAGAAATTTGCCGAGTCAGGGATCGAACCAGCGACCTCCTGTTCCCAAGTTTTGTACACTACCGACTGAGCTGCTGGGGCTATGCGTGCTATTAGTTAACTGTAATCCAGTTTAAGTTTAACCCTTAACCTGCAAAAAAATGTTAAACGAAACTTTCAAGCCAAAGGTAAACACCTGAATATTGCTATTTCAAAGTTACATTTTGGAGAAAATAATACATCCTCTTATTGGACAGTGTAGATCCAAGATCAGACTGCATGCTCTGCACAGTCTGACCTTAATCCACACTGTCCACAAAACTTCAATGAGTCACGGTAGTGCTGGTAAAAGAAACTCCAGGAAATTATGGATAGGTGCTCTGGCCGCCGCAATATCACTGAAATAATGTTGAAAATGGCGTTAAACACCATGCAATCAATTAGTCAATATCCAGTAGCACAAGATGTAGTTAACTATTTAACTCTCTTTACAAAATGAAAAATTTTACGCTAGTCCAAATTCAAACCTGTTGCAGACCATAAATTAAAAATGGCTGAACCGATGAAACCCGATTCCAAAAGGGTAGAAAACAATGTGGGAAAAGGAGAAAATGATGGTTATCAGCATTCTCTCCTTTTCCCGCAATGTTTTCAAAAGGATTTTTCCCCAGTACTGTTAAAACTTGGGATTGCTTGGTAAAGGGTTAATATTCAAGACTAGAATAACAGTTTAACATAACAGTTTAACTGTACACAATGATTCAAATAATGAATGACTGAAGGAATGACAAGAGTTCCCTGTCCGGTGAGGATTGATGTAACTGGGATTTGCTCCAAGTTACCTAGGTGTATCTATTAATAGATTCATTCATAATGTTACAGTAGTGTAGGAAAAAGTGATTCTCTGCTTTGCATATGTCACTTAATTTACATACAAGCAAAGATCTTGTACACTGTAAATGACATCTTGTTCAGTTTATTACTTTGTAAGACAACATGTTCAAATTGGAGTGGTAGAGATTTAGTGTTTTTTGTCAAAATTGTCATATATAACAGAATTCAGATTTATAACAGAAGTATTTTTCTGTGAGGCAGTGTTTGGCAACTGTGAGGTTTTCTGTTTACTTTTACTCTAGGTCAATCTTGATGCCTAGACTAGCTTCACTAGTCTAAAAATGGGTCAAGTGGGGTCAAAAACTAGATCACTAAGATAAATTCTAGAATAACCTTGTGTACACTCTGGAGGCCATATTTTCTGTCCAATACTCATGAAAATTAGTGAGAATTTTTGTCTTGATGATATCTTGAACAAATATGAAAATGGGTCTCATCAGGTTAAAAACTGGGTTACCAGGTCAAATCTTTAAAAAACCTTTTGTACGCTTTAGAGACCACATTTTCTGTCCAATACTCATGGAAGTTGGTCAGAATGTCTGTCTTAATGGTTTTTAGAACAAGTTTGAAAATGGGTCACATTGGGTCAAGAACTAGGTCACCAGTTCAAATCTTGGAAAAACCTTACATATGCTCTACGGGCCACATTTTTGTCCAATACCAATGTGGTACATCAGAATGTTTGTCTGGATAATATATTTAGGTTCAAAAATGGGCCATGTTAGGCGAAAAAGGAAGTTCACTGAGACAAATTCTAGACAAAGCTTGTGTACACCCTAGGGGCCACATTTTCAGTCCAACACTCATGAAAGTTTGTAGAATGTTTGTTTTAATATCTCAACAGAGATTGAAAATGTGTCATGCTTGGTCTAGAAAGCTCAGGTGAGCGATTCTAGGGCCATCATGGCCCTTTTGTTTGGTGAAAGTGTTTACCCTGAAAACGATTTGAGTAACTTTTTCGGACAGCTCAAGTCAAGATCAGACTGCACAGAGCATGCAGTCTGATCTTGGGTCTACATAGCCTGCTATTCTATTTCATATTTAATGCCATAACGACCTGAAATAGCAACAGAATTCTGTACGTTTTTTTTTTTCTGATTGAAAAAAATCATTGAAAGAATAAAATCTACACCGAGGATGAATGTTGCTCATACTCCCATTGTGAATCGGTGAAGAGAAAATAATATTCATTGGAAGGGAGAACATGTAATTTGTCTCCACTGTTACTTAAAGTGCAGTTGATAGTTCGTCGGAAATTGGCAATATATCTAAATATTCTTCAAAAGATCAATTATTGATGTCTTCCAACTGAAAATATTTAAATCTTGTTAACGGCAAAAAACGCCATCCGCAAATAATCGGATATATATTTTAGTTGTTGACAGATTTTGTTCTTGATATAAGAGGCTTTGTAATATGACCTACATTGGCGGCCATATTGAATTGCTGGCATACTCTGAGTAGAGTCGTCTGAACGTAAACATAGGGGAAGGACAGTGTTAGTAAACATTCCAGTGCAAAGTTTGTGATTAATTTAAGAGATTACCGATTGACTAAAGTGTGAGACACCGAAATGATCACTGTTACCGCGTCTTAGTGAAATTTGACACTCGGGATTTAACACCATACAGGTAAAGCAATTTAGCTGTTATTAACAATTTACTCAGGTGAGACATCGGTCAACTTTACCAACTCTGGTTGTTGTCGCGTTGAATATAATAGGATATACACAGTTCAAATGTAATTTGTTGATCAACGAAAACAACAGAAGCAGTGGCGAGTTTCTATTTCACTTGTTTCAGCTTGAGTTTTAAGATTAGTAAAATCTAGACCAACCGTTTTGCTAGGTTGATGTTGATCCCGAATATATCGCACAATATATATTCCCGGCGAAGGTTAAGTTTACTTTTACAGCTTGTCCGGCCCACAACAGAATATTCTGTGAACATGGGGAGCTAGAAAGGCCTTTTCCTCAATATGTAGAGATATTAATATTTTTTGTAATGACCGAGACACGTGATAAACCCCTGGAGTTGTAAAGATCTATAACAAAATGAATTCTGTAAGTTTAAGAAAGATCAAGATGTATAGATATCAGGATTTTTTTTCAGTCAGTGCAAGCAAAGTACCAGACATATAAGTGCAAGATCAGACTACAAGTTCTGACATGCAGTCATATCTTGGTCTAAGCTCCACATACTAGACATGCTTAGCACTGCTAGGGTTAAGGGACTAGCCATTAGAGTGTATTCAGTGAGTCAGTATACACACCTACCTGTTGGAATGTGTATTCCCTGTGATAGGCAGCTGTGATAGTTGGATGTTACTGTTTCTCCCCCATAGTTCATCAAACTAGGCAGCCTGATCTTGATCTGTACTCAAGTCAGTGTGTTGAAGTGTGAATCCTGTGTGATTGGGAGCTGTGATAGGTAGGATATGAATGTCTCCCAACATCTTTTATGCAAATGAAAAAAAAAAAAAACAGGACAATCTTTATTTGTACTGCATTCAAATAATAATAATGTATTTCTTGTATGAAGTAGTCTTACTGTTGAAGGGAGCTATTCAGATTTGTACAATCTCACTATACTTAAAAAATGATTTATCACTGACATAAGGCAATTTCAGGCAAATCATTTGTAAAGAAAAACAGACAAATGTATGAAAATATTTCAGTGATATTTCCTTAACTCTTTACCAAATGACTGAATTTTTACCTTGACCAAATTGGGAGCATTTGCAGACAATAAAACAAATGTAGCTAAAAGTATAACTTCTGTCTTTGATCAGTCAAAAGCATTGTGACAAAAGGAGAAATGCTGGTTACCTGCATTTTCTCCTTTTCAAGCAATGTTTTCAAAAGCCGTCTTCTGAAAAGTTGGTAAATGTCTGGATTGTTGAGGCAAGTGTTAATAGGGTATGTAGCCTATTAACTCTTTACCACACAATCCCAACTTTTAACGACCCTTAGAAAGAAGCCTTTTGAAAACATTGTGGGAAAAGGAGAAAATGCTGGTTACCAGCATTTTCTCCTTTTCCCACAATGTTTTCTACCCTTCCCAATACAAATTTCCATTTTTTGCTAACATTTATTTCATAGTCTGCAAATGCTTTCAATTTAGACCAGTCTAAAATTTTGTTGTTTGGTAAATGGTTAACCCTTTACCACACTATCATGGGTTTTAACGACCCTGCCAGAGAGGGCTTTTGAAAACATTGTGGGAAAAGGAGAAAATGCTGGTAACCAGCATTTTCTCCTTTTCCCACAATGTTTTCAACCCTTTCCAGAACAAATTTCAATTTTTCAGTCATGTTTATTTTGTTGTCTGCAGATTGTTTGTATTTGGAGCAGTCTAAAATTATGTCGTGTGGTAAAGAGTTTAGATATTTTCAGATTCTTGTGCCAGAGTTTAACACACTGGGTTAGAGGTGTTACTCATTACCTTATGAGACTAATTTATTTTGAATCTGTTTTTTGTGTTACAATCTATGAATTATGAATCCTTTCAAATTTTTGGTTTTTAAAAATTGGATTGGAGGAAATGGGTCTTACTGATAAGTAAAATAAACAACTTGTAAAAATCTGGATGACTTTATCAGCCATGTCTCTGTTTACTGAAGATGAGACCTAGCTGTGAGTTTTAGTACATGAAAGATAATCAGTCATCAGAAAGCCAGCTTTAGTTTTTCCAGCAGACTCGATGCAGGTCAAAATGCATGTTTTTCTTTGCAGTCTGATCTTGGATTTACACTGTAAGATATTTTGTGACTTCTAGAACTTGAAATCTTGAACGACTTTATCAGATTTACCATTAGGCAGCCAAACATGCCTCAAGGACCTTTTGTGAACATTGTACATCAAGATCATACTGTACAGAGGATGCAGTCTGATCTTGGATCTACACTGTTGGATAGGTAGATGTTTTTCTCCTTAACCATTTACTAGACAACAAACTTTTAGCCTTGTCCAAATTGAAAGCATTTGCAGACGACAATTTCACTGTGGCCAAAATAGTGCAATTTTTCTTTGCTAGGGTAGAAAACATTGTGGGAAAAGGAGAAAAAGCTGGTTACCAGCATTTTCTTCTTTTCCCACAATGTTTGCAATAGGCTTATTTTCCAGGGTCATTAAAAGGCGGCATTGTGCGGTAAAGGGTTGAAATAACTTAGTGATAGCAACATTTAGGATTTTGTTATAGGCTTTACAGTTTTGGTTAAGGATTGACGCAGACAAAAGTTAGATGACGGTGAACTACATTCACGACTGTGTTCATCAGTATTATTTTACAGTACTTGAACATGTACCAGTCTGGGTTCACACAAGTTGCAGCATACAACTTTTTTGCTATTACATGGAGTTTGCATCACTGTATGTTCTGTACAGTCTTGGGGGTTCCTGCTGGCCTTTGCATTTGGGGCAATTTGCGATAGATTTTGTAATATGGCGCAAAAAAGAAAGCTGAATGGCAAACATGACTGGTGCCAATATTTTTCATATAAGGGCGCCTTACATTTTGATATTGATCACAGTCGTAACAACTCAGCCGATTCTATACCTACATCTAATCTTGTCTGTATGAAGGAGGTTTCCATTTTGAACTACCAATTACACGGTCTTTAACTTAGCTGCGGCTGTGTAAATTCTCTTACCAACGACATGAACAACCACAGTGAAGTTATTAACATCTATCAGTTTGTCGATGAAAGCTCCTAAAGGAATTGTTAAACCACGCTAAAAATTGAATGCACAAACTATTTGCCGATGGAAATATTCTTAGAAAGATATCGATAGAAGTTTGTGAGACATGTTTTCTTTTTTAAGAGGATTCTTACTATTTTAATTTAAGAGGAGCCTTACAATTTTGATTACGGTAAATTAGTGTACTTCCAGGTGTATATCAAGCTACGTGATACAGGCGAGGGACTTGATCACCAGATCACCTGAGGTTTCCTGAATGACTGGTCCCCATCACTGCAATGCATGAAAGTGTGTCTATGACCAAAAAATCGAAACCAGTTAGTAATTGATGCCAATACACCCTGTCACAGCAGGTTATGTAAATAACAGTTTGTCAGTGTATATTACATGCGCGTATTAAAAAAAAGATTGACCCTTTATCGGCACATGGAATTGTTGCGATCAATTATTCCTTTCACAGTTAAAGAAGTCAGTCGCAAATTTTTTATACAAACAGTGATAATGTAGATTGCAATTATGATCTTATTGGCCTTAATGTTTTCTACCCTTTAAAAGATAAGTTCCATCACTTGAGCCATGAATTACTCAGTAATTTGTCATCTGCAAGGGCTTTCAATAGGGACAAGTCAACATTATTAGCTTGGCTGTTTTTGGAGAAAACGTCATGTTATTGACATAGCCCTGTTATTGTCTGTCATGACATTATCGTGCAAAAAAATTTGACACTTTATTACTGAAGATATACTTGGACAAGTTGTTATTCACTATCAAAAAGGGAATCCATACAACAAGGGCAGATACACAATTATGCCCCTTCTTCTACCTAGATAATTTTCACTGAAGATCATGCACCTGCAGCCGAACTTTATTCATGCAATAAAGTTAGATATGGTTCAGAAATAAATAAAATAAAAATCAAATTTTTTCTCGTTTATTTTATTGCTAATGACCCAACAAAGAGATGACATTTTATTAACCAATTTTTTATCATGGCCGACCCTACTATGTACTTTCATTTTGAAAAAGGAATCGGCTGGCTCTAATTATTTCAATGTGGCGCAAACTTTTCTCATTTGGCAAATGTGGTTGCTCAAGAAAAAGAATAGCCTAGGGGAACCCTGAGTCTGATCTTTGGTTGCCATATTGGACATTTCTGTGAAATATTCTGGTCAAAAACGGCCTATAAATTCCTGTATCTAAACTTTTTCTTTAAGGCAGTGGGAAAACCCTTTGCCACACAATCCTCAGTTTAACAACCTTGGATGAGGAGGCTTTTAACTCTTTACCGAGCAACAGATTGTTAGACCAGTCCAAATTGAAAGCTTGAGCAGATGACAAAATAAATATCTTGAAAAAATCAAAAATTGTTTTGGGAGGATTAGAAAACATTGTGGGAAAAGGAGAAAATGCTGGTTACCAGCATTTTCTCCTTTTCCCAATATGTTTTCAAAAGGCTTTTTCCACAGGGTTGTTAAAAGTCGGGATTGTGTGGTAAAGGGTTAAAACATTGTGGGAAAAAGAGAAAACACTGGTAACCAGCATTTGCTCTTTTCCCCACAGTGTTTCATACACTTCCAAAGGGAAATTTCAGTTTTTGAGTCTAATTTGTTGTCTACAATTTCTTTAAAACATTTTAACTTTAACCCTTTCCCAAACGACAAATTTTGGACTGGTCCAAATTTAAAGAGTTTGCAGACGACAATTTTAAATTTGATGAAAATGGCAGAAGGGTCTCAAAAAGGGTAGAAAACACTGGGAAAAGGAGAAATTGCTCGTAACGAGCAATTTCTCCTTTTCCCACAGTGTTTTCAAAAGACTTGTACTGCAGACACGTGAAAACCAGGGCTTGTTTGAGAAAGGGTTAAAACAGAAGATAAAAATCTAATACTGGTACTTTTGTAAATTAAAAGTTTTTGCAGAAGACAAAATGAATGGCTGAAATGGTGAGATTCATTTCTTTAACTACCATTGAGGACTTCGGTAGCTTTTCACGGATTGCATAGATCAAGATCAGACCGCATGGAACTTGCAGCCTGATCTCTGATATACACCATCCTTGACCTGATGCCAGACTATGATCCAATTCGCCTTCAGTGGTAGTGGAAATCTACTTTTAACCCCTTACCACGCAATAACGAGTTTTAACAACCCTGAGAAAGAAAGCTTTTGAAAACATTGTGGGAACAGGATTCTCCTTTTCCCATTATGTTTCCTACCCTATCTAACACCTTTTTCATCATTTGAGCCACTGTTATATTGTCATCTGCAAATGCATTCAATTTAGACAAGTCTAAAATTTTTGTCATTTAGTATAGAGTCAAACTTCAAGAAAAGTCGAATTTCTGGAGTTGGTAGTGAAAGAGTTAAAAGGCCATGGTAAAAAAATCATGGGGAAAAGGGAAATACTTAAGAGTTATCAGCATTTTCTCCTTTTCCCCCACAATGTTTTGATGTTGTTTTTTTTACTCTAGGTCATTAAAACTCTAGGATTGTTGGTAGGATGTTAAACAAGAATGATGTTGCTCCAAAATAATTTGGGGAAGTGACACCAGAGTTCATTTGATGGAGACCCTCTCAGATTAGGTTGTAATTTATTTAGAATTTAATTAAGATAGCTGGTATCAGCTTTCTTCATTTTCTTCGTCCAACCAAATAGATTACACTTTAGGTCTGTTTAACTCTTAACTCTTTACCACACAATAAAATTTTAGACTTGTCCAAGTTTAAGCATATGCAGATGACCAATCAAGGGTGATTTAAATGATGAAACTTGCCTTTCATTGAGTAGAAAACAGTGTGGGAAAAGGAGACATACTGGTTACCAGAATTTTCTCCTTTTCCCACAATGTTTTCAAAAGCTTTCTTTCTCAAGGTTTTAAAACTTGGGATTGTGTGGTAAAGGGTTAAAACAGTGCTGAGCTCAACTTTGGTTGCATTTACAGTGTATAGCAGGGTCAGGCTGCATGGAATTAGAAGAAGGCCTTTGTAATCATTGTGGGAAAAGAAGAAAATGCTTCTAACCAGCATTTTCTCCTTTTCCCTCAATATTTGCCACCCTACATCAGCTCATTAATTTTGTACCTATTTCAAAGGTGGAGTCTGCAATTACTCTCAGTTTGGAAGAGTCAACAATTTGATGTGTGGAAAAGAGTTATAAACCAGTAACAAACTAACAATGACACAAGGTTAATTGTAAATTTATGGAAAAAAATTGTTTTGAGACAAGGAACAATGTGGTGGTTTTAAGTAAAATCTCTTTTTCTTATAATGTTTTCAAGAATTGTTTCCTTAGAATAATCTCGTATAATTATGCAGTGTTCCCACTCACATCCTTTTTTGGGAGTGCATGCGCTCCCTGGGGTACAAGTTTGGGCGTGCAAGAGAAATTCTAGGAGTGCACTTAATAATGACAATTTTAGAGCATCTATGGAGGAAAAAGGGTTTGTTGTATTGAAAATTTCTTTTGGCGAGTTTCACTCTGCAGTCATCTTCTCTTGAAAACAGTAGAGGTAATTTAAAAAAGAAGATGCTTGTTATGTTTCCTTACTTACGAGACCATTTTTAGAGGGACACTAGTGTACAACCTGATGGCCAGTAGAATTTTCCATTTCACTGTCAATTCTAGACACTAATTAGCTTTCACTTATTGTTTTATCAAGATACTTATGTAAATTTACTGTTTAAAGTCATTGATAAAGCTGAATAGACAGTTTGAAATGCCTGTGATCGGATGATGTCAAGGCGATTTTTCACGTTTGTTTTTTTGCTCCGATTTTTTTTCATGCCCAATAAGTTTTGGAGTAGTATTTCCGCATGATTTGGCATAGATTTGTCAATTAGGGTAGCATGTAACTTCAAAACCTGTAATTTTACACAAGAAAAGCGGATTGATTCCATTAATACTTATAAATGACAACAGATTGATTAACGGTGATAAACAGTGACTTTCACATATGATACCTATTGTATAATTTATGTCAGTGTTTAGATCTTTCAAACATCAAGTAAAAGACATTAATTGTCGTGGCAGATTCGCCTGTGCTTAAGTTTTGGAGACATTTTTTCTAACTTGTCCCAATTGGCACTACTGGTGATCGATAGTGGGAGCCCTGAAACCTGTGCGTGCATGCATGTTTCACTTCATATTTTTTGCGTGATTATTCAATTAAGTGCATGAATAATGCACATATGTGTGTGAATGGGAACCCTGATTATGTATGTGATATTAACTGCTCACCAAAGGACAATCGTTTTACTTGTCCATTTTGAAAACAGTGGCAAACAACAATTTAAATGTATCAGAAAAAAACTGATTTTTTTTTCTGTAAAAAAGGAGGAAAAAAATGTAGGAAAAAGGAGAAAAATCTGTTAACCCTTTGCCACACAGTCCCTAGTTTTAATGACCCTTAAGGAGTTGGGTATTGAAAATATTGTGGGAAAAGGAGAAAATGCTGGTAACCAGCATTTTCTTCTTTTTCCACAATGTTTTCTATCCTGTCAGAGAAATTTGGTTCATTGGTATCACTTTTGAATTCATTGTGTGCAAAGCTTTCAATTCGGAAGAGTGTAGAATTTGTCGTTTGGTATAGAGTTAAGCTGCATTTTTCTCTTTCTCCAGTAAGCTTTTTCAAAAACCATTTTCCTCAGGGTCGATAAAACATGATAATATATCGTTCAGTAAAGGGTTAACCCTTTACCAGACGACAAAATTTTAGCCTTGTCCAAATTGAAAGCATTTGCAGACGACAATTTCGGTGTGGCTCAAATGGTGCATCTTTTCTTAGATAGGGTAGAAAACATTGTGGGAAAAGGAGAAAATGCTGGTTACCAGCATTTTCTCCTTTTCCCACAATGTTTTCAAAAGGCTTCTTACCCAGGGGCGTCAAAAGGCGGCATTGTACGGTGAAGGGTTAAATGGGTCCCTATGAGCTGTTCCTGTATGCAGACTGGTATGCAAAATATGCATTCAAATTTACATTGCAAAAATACTGTTGAATGCAACAGGATGATGACAAACATATAAACACTTAGGGCACATACCACAGCCTAAGTTGCTTTTGTTAACAGCATAGATCATGATCAGACTGTACAGGATGTGATCTTGAATCTACACTGTCCACTACTTTGTGATGTGCGCCAGCCTAAACATTCTAACTGCAGTACTTCAGCTGTATTTTTCAGGCTGAAAAAGTCTTGCTTCTTCCAATGCGCTCTCTTAAGGTTAAAGTTTAACTCAATTGGTCTACCCTTTGCGTGTCAAATAATGTTTCATGAAATACCATAAATATTTAAAGCAGAGCTCCAGATAGAGGGAGTGATTTTGATTTCAAAATTGAAAATATTAATCACTCTCCACTAAACCCTTTGTTTTGTGTACTCATTAGAATTGTCTCATAGAGACATTTCTAATGAGTACCCACAACATAGGGTTTGAGAGAGAAATAATGCATTTAGAATACTATCACTCCCTTTTATCTGGAGGTCTGTTTAAAGTCTATACAAAAACCAATTATACCATTAATGCAGTTGATTTTTGCAAGGTTTTCTACAAAAATATTGGATTGTATAATCCAAGATCACAATTGCTCATTCTGTGTTGTCTGATGTTGTTCTGCAATGTTCCCAAACACTACACTGGAGTTTTGAAAGGCACTATGACGCTAACAAGCCATTTTCAACCAAAACAGGAAAACAAGTTCTTCATTAACCCTTTACCACACAACCCCGACTTTTAAAGACCCTGAAAGAAGCCTTTTGACAGCATTGTGGGAAATGGAGAAAATGCTGGTAACCACATTTTCTCCTTTTCCCACAATGTTTTCTACCTTTCCCAAAACAAATTTCAATTTTTCACCAACATTTAGTTTGTTGTCTGTACATGCTTTCAATTTGGACTAGTCTAAAATTTTGTCATTTGGTAAAGACTTAAGCTAGAATTTGTTGAAATCCTCTCATCAGTTGTTTCAATTAAATACATTTATAGATAACAAAAAAATTGAGACTAAAACATTGAACTAGTGTTGGGAAGGTTTTAGAAAACACTGTTTGTCCAGCATTTTATTGCTGTGTAAAGAGTCGACTAAAGAGCTGTTGAATTTTGTACCAGAGACGACCCTGAAAAGTTAAGTGAGCCTTGCTCTGTGAAGAGGGGGCTTAATGCATATGCGAAAAGTATCGACCCAGGTCAACCTGCACAGTCTGCAGGCTGACCTGAGCCGAAACTTTTCACTGTTGGTCAATTTTCTTTATGCCAAAGGACCAGTCTACCTCATGATTCAGTGGGTTGTTAAGAAAAAGAGGCTGTTATGGATCCACGATTATGTGATAGCTTGATTAGTACCATGCATCATGGAGATGCATCAAGCCCCCTTTTGCCAGAGCATGGCTTTACCTTTTCCCAAACAAGCCCTGGTTTTCACATGTCTGCAGTACAAGTCTTTTGAAAACACTGTGGGAAAAGGAGAAATTGCTCGTAACTAGTGATTTTACCTATTCCCACAGTGTTTTCTACCCTTTTTGTGAACTTTCTGCCATTTTCATCAAATTTAAAATTGTCGTCTGCTAACTCTTTCAATTTGGACCAGTCCAAAATTTGTTGTTTGGGAAAGGGATAAGTCTATTTTTAAATTGCTAATTATGACAAGTTTCTTAATGGATGTTACCAATTGCCAATCCTTAAAAATTCTCTGATATTTATACAAACTGACATTGTTTGCTGATTCAGGAATTGAATTATGGTAAAAATTTTGATGTTCTTACAAATATTATGAACCCTGCTTTTTCAATAAGGAAGTTTAATGCATCTGCCGAAAGCATCAACCCATTCCGGCCTGTGGAGTCTGCAGAGGCTAACATTGAGTCAAAACTTCTTGCTGTTTGTAAATTTTCTGCTTGTCAAAGGACCATGCTACCTCATGATTCAGTCGGTTGTTAGACAAACTGTATTTCTTGGGCCCATAATTATGTGATGACTTACATGGTATAATGCATCTTGGTGATGCATTAAATCACCTTTTGCCAGAGTGCAGCTCATATCATACTTCACAGTATTTTTAAACTTTCTCCAGATTTGGAAGATGTATTTGTTTGTATTGGAATTTAACACCATTATACAGCCTGGATCATGTCTTGACGGTCAGTGCACCTGGCTGCCCATGCGTTTCCTGGCTTTCTCTAACCATTACTGACACCAACCGTCTCCATCAGAGTTGAGAGGAGAAAAATCACCAGAAAGACAGTTTGTCTCAACCAGGTATCAAACTTGCAAACACAAGGTCACGAGTCAGATACGCTAACTGCTAAGCTACCCGGTGGGGCGGAAGATGTATTGGAATGAGCTCGTATTGATCAAAGGGTGTTGTTGAAAGATTTAAATTTAAGTTTAAAAAATTTGTGAAGAAAAGTTTGAATATTCCAATAATGTGTCTGCATGAAATATATTCCATTAGTAGATGGAATTTGTGAGGAAACCCTTTAGTCTTTTACTGCACAGTCCAGACCTCCAGATAAAAGGGAGTGATAGTCTTCATCATCCATTTTTTCTCTTCCAAACCCTATGTTGTGGGTTCTCATTAGAACCATCTTGATGAGACGATTCTAATGAGTACCCATAAGATAGGGTTTAGTGGAGTGATTGATATTTTCAATTTTGAAATCAAAATCAGTCCCTCTTTCTGGAGCTCTGGACAGTCTATTTAACTCTTCCAAACAATCCCATACCTGAACAACATGGAGGACAGCATTTTTCTCCTTTTCCCATAATGTTTCTTCACCCTATCAAAGAGAATTTCCATTCTTTGAGTCAGTTTAATTTGTCATCTGCAAATGTTTTCAATATGGACAAGTGTACTTTCTCATTTTTCGGTAAAGAGTTACAGCAAAGTTGTACTGCTGAAGGACAAACATTGGACAGAAAGGAATTTAAGATATTGTTCATCTACAGAATGGAAAACTTTTTTCTTAACCCTTCACCAAATGACAAAATTTTAGCCTTGTCTAAATTCAAACCATTTGCGGATGACAATTTCACTGTGGCTCAAATGGTGCAATTTTTCTTTGATAGGGTAGAAAACATCGTGGGAAAAGGATAAAATGCTGGTTACCAGCATTTTCTCCTATTCCCACAATGTTTTCAAAAGGCTTCTTTCAGAGTGTCATTGAAAGTTGGGATTGTGTGGTAGAGGGTTAAATAGAGGGATCAAGCTTGCTTCAAGGAATAATCATGATCTACATTGTTCTGCAAAAGTACCTGAAGTTGTTTCCTTGAAGTTAAGTCTCTGCCAAGCAATCCAGTTTTTTATTGATCAATTAATTGGAGAAAGATCTTTTGAAAATGTGGGTAAAAGAGAAAATGCTGGCACAGCAGCATTTTCTCCTTTCCCCACAATGTTTTCAAAGCTATCAAAGACATCCTTTTGAACCACATGATAATTTGTTGTTCCCTCCCCAATTACTTTCAGTATGTACAAGTCATAGCACATTGTTGTGTAGAAAAGACTTAAGGTTTTTTCTGCCACTTGGAACCTTTGTTTTGATGAGAGATCCAAGTTATTTCGCTGACACGAACATCAAAATTGGTATTTTCGAGAGTGGAAAAGGCAGAAATGAAAATCTTGAATTGTTTTAGTCTTATTATCTTACGATGTAAAAGACAGTGGAGAACCTAGATTAGATTGAATTTTCAGACCGGTCTGATCTTGATCTTATTAGATGCAAAAAAAAAATATGCTGTAAGTTTTCCTTAACATCATAATATTTTCATTTTGTGTCTTTTCAGTGCATCAGATCCAAAACGATCAGCCTCAGGGTCAGGAGAAAAAAAGATCAAGGTATGTAATTATGTAAGGTCTGTTTTGATTTCTTGATTTCTAAATAGTCCTGAGTTTCAACAACCCTGTTAGATTAGACTTTCAAAAACATTGTGGGAAAAGGAGAAAATGCATGTAACCAGCATTTTCCCCTTTTCCCACACTGTTTTCTGCTCTATGAAAGAGAACTCATAATTTTAGCAACATTTAATTTTTGGTCTGCAAATGCTTTCAGTTTGGTCCAGTACAAAATTTTGTCGTTTAGTAGAGTTAATCTTTTCTGGTTGAGTGTAGGACATATGGGAGGGAATGAAGGTTGGAATATGAAATAGAGATAGATATGAAGTGAAAAATGTAATCTGTTGAGAGAGTAAGGTTTTCTGTTAGCTTAATGGATAATGTCAGACAATTTCACTTTCAAAGTGATTCATAGAAAGATAAATTTCACAGACAATGTTAGATGAAAAGAAAGGCATGTCTACATTAACTCTTTACCAAACGACAAAATTTTAGACTGGTCCAAATTGAAAGCATTTGCAGACGACAACATAAATATGACTGAATAATTGAAATTTGTTTTAGGAAGGGTAGAAAACATTGTGGGAAAAGGAGAAAATGCTGGTTACCATCATTTTCTCCTTTTCCCACGTTTTCAAAAGCCTTCTTCTTCAGGGTCGTTAAAAGTTGGGATTGTGTGGTGTAGAGTTAAATTCTCTAACAGACAACACAATTTTAGACCCGTCCCTACTGAGAAAGTATTTTAAAGATGACAGATTATATGGGGGTTACAAATATGAGTGAATCATTCGTTTGAGGGATAGAAAACATGGTAGGAAAAGGAGAAAAGTTCAATAAAAAGAGAGTTAGACCTGTATTTTTGTCGCACAATTTGTATTTTAATAAACTCATTAGATCTGCAGGTAACAGTATTTTTTGTAATGAAAGTCACCATTAAAGCGCTTTACATAGATATAATGCTTTTGTGGCCAGTGTAGATCAAGAATATGAAATGTAATATTATCTTGCAGCCTGATTCTTGATATACAATATTGGTTTTTCTGAGAAATTCTGGGTAAGATCAACCTTAAATTGCACTTATCGGGGTCTTACATTTGGACTGAAATTGCCCATTAGGTATGTTCAGCAACTCCTAACTCTTCACCACATGACAAATTTTTAGACTTGTCTAAATTAAAAGCATTTGCAGAAGACAAGTTAAACATTACCCAAACACAGAAATTCGCCTTTGGAAGGGAAGAAAACATTGTGGGAAAAGAAGAAAATGCTGGTTACCAGCATTTTCTTCTTTACCCACAATGTTTTCATAAGGCCTCTTCAATTAGGGTTGTGAAAACCTCGGATTGTTTTGTAAAAGGTTAAGGTTGGATGATGATGCAGACAAAGACATGATATATGAATAAGATAAAACCTGAAATTGCTCCTGTAAGCTGTATCACTGCTTGCAGTATTGTTTACAAAGGCCACCTACAGGAATGAAACTTCAAAAGATGCTCGCAGAAGACAACAAGTTAACCCTTTACCATACAACAAAGTTTTGTACTTCAACCAAATTGAAAGCATTTGCAGACAACAATTTGAATGTCTTCTGATAAGATAGAAAACATTGCGGAAGAAAGGGAAAATGCTGGTTATCAGCATTTTCTCCCTTTCCTACAGTGTTTGCAAAAGCTCTCTTCTTCAGGGTTGTTTAAACTAGGGATTGTGTGGTAGAGGGTTTAAAACACATTACTGTCATACATAATACATGTTGAATTATTGTGGCAAAGGTAGAAATTGTTTACCTCAAAGAATTTCTCTTTTGCTACAACATTTTAAATAAAGATAGTTTGCAGGTTGACACTAAATATCTGGAGACTGTGTCAGTTAATGTGAAATGCATGTGGAGATTATTTATGGTGTTATGTGGAGATAAAAAATGTTCTCTATAGCTTTTTTTGTCTGAAGTGGCTTGTTTTCCAACATTTTTGTAAGTTAATAAGTGAGACCCAAACCATTACATTTTATCTTTGAAAGGATGGAGGGAATTGGGGGGAAAAAAGGAGAAGAATTCTGGATGTAAGCATTTTCTCCTTTTCTTTCAATGTTTTCATGTGCCTACTATCTGCTGGTCATCAATATAATTATGCGATTGTTTGACAACAAAGTTCAATAATTGGATGTATAAAACTTAAGTAAGTGGACAGTAAAAAGCATTTTTATACGCCCGAAGAGTCATATTATGTTACACCCCTGGTCGTCCGTCCGTTAGCAATTTCTTGTGTGCGCAACTCCTCCTACAGTTTCCATCGGAAGCATTTGAAACTTGCCACAATGAATCTCCATGATGTCTAGTTGTGCACCTGACTCTTAGAATTTGGATCGCTGTTTGCGTTCTAAAATTATCTGCCCTTGATTTCTGAAATAACCAACTTTTCACTTTTAATTCTTGTTCAGGCCATAACTTCCATTCCATAAAAGGTATCAACTTGAAACTACATACATTGATAGGACACATTATGGAGAAAAGCAGTGCACAAGAACCATAACACTGCTGATCTTGTTTTTTTGAGTTATTGCCCTTTGTGAATTTTCAGTTTGAATTTTTGTCCAGGCCATAACTTCCAAACTATAAAAGCTATTAACTTGAAACTTCATACACTGATAGAACACATTATGGAGAAGTGCAGTGCACATGAACCATAACTCTGCCACCTTTATTTTTTGAGTTATTGCCCTTTGGTAATTTTCAGTTTGAATTTTTGTCCAGGCCATAACTTCCAAACTTTAAAATCCATCATCTTGAAACTTCAAAGACTAATAGAACACATTATGAAGAAGTGCATTGCACAAGAACCATAACTCTGCCATCCTGCTTTTTGAGTCATTGCCCTTTGTTAGTTTTCACTTTGAATTTTCGTCTGGGCCATAATTTCTAAATTATAAAAGCTATGATCTTGAACCTTCAAAGACTGATAGAACACCTTCTGGAGAAGAGCAGTTCACAAGAATTGTAAGTTTGCCACCCTTATTTTTTTAGTTATTGCCCTTTGATATTTTTCACATTAGATTTTTGTTTGGGCCAGATCTTCCAAAGTATAAAACCTATCAACTTGAAACAATATACACTGATAGAACAGATTGTGGAGAAGTGCAGTAAATAAGAACCATAACTGTCACCCTAAGTTTTTGAGTAATTGCCCTTTAATAACTTCATTTTGAATTTTTGTCCTGGCTACATCTTCCAAACTAGAAAAGCTATCAACTTGAAACTTCACACACTGACAGAACACATTATCGAGAAGTGTCATGCACAAGAACCATAACTCTGATACCATTATTTTTAGAGTTATTGCCCTTTATTTATTTTTAAATTTTTACTTTGAGTTTTTGTCTGGGCCATAACTTCCAAACTATAAAAGCTCTCAACTTGAAACTTCAAACACTGATAGCAGTAGAGGGTTAAATGCTTTTTTTTCCTTCAACAAACTATTACAGACAACCAAGACTTACTTTCTTTATCATGGAGAATAACTACTCTTCATTCACGGCCCATCCTTCATTTCAACTCATTTCACTGACAAGCCCCTTCGGGCGTATATGCGCCGCTGTGCGAAGCTCTTGTTCTGTAATGCTGTATTTTAGGCCAGGGGCCTACATTTGCTAGCAAAAACATTGTAATAATTGTATTGCATCAGTCAGGGTGGGGTAGGGAAAATGATAGAGATTACAATGACTAGATTATAAAGTTCAACTAAAAGATATTTTGATGCCCTTATTGCAAATGACCACTTTTGGAGTCTTTATGGGTAACAAACAATTTTTCATTAGTAGCAATTTCACCTGTTTCCACATTGTTTTAAATCAGATCAATCTTTATTTTGTAATTTGCTATGATGTTTTCTATTCTGAATCAATGAAATAATGCATTGAAAAATTTGCAAGTTATCTTTTTACAAAACAATCTTGTGTTTTAACAACCCTGAGAAAAGGAGGCTTTTGAAATACATGTATTGTGCACCAGTAACCAACATTTTCACCTTTTCACACAATGTTGTCTATGCTGTCAAAAATAGTTTTCATGATTTAGGCACATTTGTGGCTTGTAAATGCTTTCAATTTGGACAAGGTAAATTCTGGCCTCTGAAAAACAGAGTTGTATGAAAAGTGGCTCTCTTTTTCATGCAATAATAATAATAATAACTAAATGGGATATTCTAAAAAAGCTTTGGTAATAGTGTTGGAAAGGTCATTCAAAATACAAAAAAATCAAATGTTTATAAACTTTGTCATAGGAGACATGTGATCAACATCAAGTAACTATAAACAAGCATTACACCAGATTCAGATTTGACATTTAAATGCATTGCTAAAAAGCAGCATTGACTGATTTAATAGTAATCTACCAGTACATTGTGTTTTTGAGCCAGGAAGTGGCCCAAACCCCTTTAAGTATTGATGTGTCAGTCATGGCAAAAAGTTTCCAGTGTAGTCCCAATTAATTAAAAGTGCTTGCAGAATGTCAAACTAAATTAGTTTAAATAACAGTATTTGTTTTTGGTAGGGCAGAAAACATTGCATGGAAAGCAAAAGA
The DNA here is from genome assembly GCA_945859785.2 of Tridacna gigas. Classification (NCBI taxonomy): domain Eukaryota; kingdom Metazoa; phylum Mollusca; class Bivalvia; order Cardiida; family Cardiidae; genus Tridacna; species Tridacna gigas. Next base: position 40,848,645 of record OX244029.2, read on the forward strand.
TGCTGGTTACCGGTCCAACTAGCTGTCTCCTGCAGATCCATGATATTACATATCTTGTTAAAAGACATTATCAGTATTCTCGGTAACAATACTGCAACTTGTAAAGGGAGAAAATGCTGGTTACAGACATTTTCTCGTTTTCCTATAATGTTTTCAAAAGACTCTTTTCCCAGGGTCGTTAGAACCTGGAGTTGTTTGGTAAATAGTTAAGTGTAAAAACCACTCTAGGAAGATGCTGGATTCTGTATTGCAGTATTGCAGCTGAGAGAAGTCCAGCCTTGGCTTTATTTATCCCACAAAACAGCTTCAAACTTACCAATAATCCAAGGAAATGATCCCGCTGGGACAATTTATTACAACAATGTTTCCCAAATGAATTCATTTACATTTCCTGTCTTAAATTTCCACATGGATTCAAGATGTCTCTTGTATCAACTGGTATTATTGATCTTATGACAGTAATAATTGGTCTGTGCACCGTCCTTGAAATACTTTTGCAGGATTTATATGAATTTTTCGATCAATTTTTTCACTATCCTGTTTCTTAAAGAGATTTATGGCAATGCCAGTCATTATAAGTGGCCACCACTTTTAGCTTGTTACCAAACAACAAAATTGTTGACCTGTCCAAGTTGAAAGCATTTTTAGACAGTAAATTAAACCTGTCTCAAATGATGAAATTTGTCTTTGAAGGGATTTAACATTGTTGAAAAAGGAGATTATCTACTGAGAGACTTGTCTGCAAGGGTCCAGTAACAGAACTCTTTCAGTGCCAAATCAGTTTACAGTTTCTTTTGTTAGTCTCAATAATTAGACGTTTATGATGCTTAGTTTCATATTTGGACATTTATTGTCCACCATACTGTCTTGAGTCCATCGTGATTTTTACTGAGTAGCAGAGCTACGGTGCTGTACTGATTTTCTATTCCATCAGTTTAATCTGAATTGCAGAGAAGTGCAATTAATTTTTAGTGACACATGTGACCAAGGACAAACCATTAACCATTTCATTATCGAAAAGTGCTTTTAGAAGCCGTTTATAACAGGTAAATCTTGAAAAAAATTATGAAATTTGTTGTGTTTGGAGGCCATTTTGTGTCCATTTTGCGGAACCTAAACATTCAGGTAAAAAATGAATTAAACTTTTTTTTCCTTATGTTGAGCATTTAAATGGAAAATACTTGTATTTGAAACAAAAGATTATTGAATACGCAAGCAATAGGTATGTTCAAATTCTAGTTTAGTTGTCAGTTTGTGAAAATATGACAGTTTCAATTTTGCACAAAATCTGTGTGGAGATTTCAACCGATTTTTAATGCGATCGTCTCAGAGTACCTGGAGGCACCCCATCAAAAACCAAAATCACCTTTGGGGCCAGTTATCTGTACTACTTCTATTGTCAGCTGAAAATGCAACCCACGGAAACTTAGAAAGGTTTTTGTCTCATAGGCTTAACACTTTACCACACAAACCCGACTTTTAACGACACTGAGAAAAGAGCCTTTTGAAAGCATTGTGGGATAAGGAGAAAATGCTGGTAACCAGCATTTTCTCCTTTTCCCACATTGTTTTCGACCCCATCCAAAACAAATTTAAAGTTTTGGGTCACATTTATTTTGTCGTCTGCAAATTCTTTCAATTTGGACTGGTCTAAAATTTTGTAGTTTGGTAAAGAGTTAATTAAACTAGCAGATTGTATAGATCACTGCTCATCCTATTCAGTCTGATCTTGATCTATGTTGTTCACAACAGCCCCTGTTTTTTGTCCATGAAGCTAAAAGGATGCAGTACAACAAAGCTATAGATGATAGGATGAAGTTACCCATTTCCAGTGAAAATAAATCAATAAGCCTCGTAATATTCCCACTCTTGAAGACAGTCCAATATCTGCGGAAAGAATTTCGTTAGACCCCAAAGGAACGGACTGGACAGGCGCAAACAAATTTGTAAACAAATTCATTCAAGACTAGTTACATTAGAAGATTGGTTATTATTGAATCAATCAGTGGGGTCAGAACACTTGCCATGATAAAAGATCCGACAAAATCAATAGAGTTGACGAAAGTTTTGTTTATATAGTGCCAGTGTCCAGTCTGAGAATTCATAAAGTTTGTCTAGATTCCTTGAGCAACACTAACTGTTCACCAAAAGACAAGAGTTAATACTGGTCCAGATCAAAAGCAATTAAAGGTAACAAATCAAACAGGGGACTAATTGTTTGATTTGTATCAGATAGAGTAGAAAATATTGTGAAAAAAAAATTCTGGTTACCAGAACAGTAGGATTATCAAACTAAATTTTGGTTTAGAAGAGGACATGGAAAATATTTTGTGAGGATATACTGTTCTTTGTCAGCAATTTCTGCCTGTGCAACAATGTTTTCAAAAGGGCTCTGCTCAAGGTACAAAAAAGTCACATGCCTTGGATTTGCAACATTTAGGCCTTTCAACTGGGGAAAAAAAATGCATATATTGGCACACCATTGTACATGGTAGTGGATATACCATGTAGAAAATTTCATTTAACTTTACCAACCAAAAAATTTTAGACTGGTCCAAATTGAAATCAATTGCAGCAGACAAAGTTTAAACAAATAATGAATTTTTTTCTGAAAGGGTAGAAAACATTGTGGGAAAAGGAGAAAATGCTGGATACTGGCATTTTCTCCTTTTCCCACAATGTTTTTAAAAGGCTTCAGTTCTGTCTTAGGGTTGTTAAAAGTTGACATTATGTTGTAAAGGGTTAAACTTTTTCTAAATGACAAATTTTACAGTATTAAAAATAGAAAGCATCTGTAGATGACAAATTTGAAAGTGGTTCAAATGAACTGAACTTTTTTAGACAGGATAGAAGATGTTGTGGGAAAAGGAGGAAATGCTGGTTACCAGCATTTTCTCCTTTTCCCACAGTGTTTCTAAAGGCTTCTCTCTCCAGGTGGTTAATACACATTACTGTTTGGGAAAGGGTTGATATAAAAAGTTTCCATTCTCCTGAAGATACAGAAAAGTAGCAAGGGACCTTGAAATTTAGCATCATTTAAAGTGAGATGTCCTGAATTCACTTACTAAAGGCTGGTAACCAGTATTTTCTCCTTTTCCCACAATATTTTCTGTCCTATTACCAACAGACCTCACCATATGAGCCATATCTTATTTGTCAATTTTGACAAGTGTAAAACTATGACATGCAGTAAAGAGTTAATGGCTTTTTGACGCCTACACTTGGAGGTGATGCAAAGCCCTGCCTCATTTTACCTCAATATTTTCCTTAGTTGTCCTGTGCACAGGGGCATCATGTAGCGAAATGTTTTGTTTGTTACATTTGATCACCCATTATCACAAACATTGACTGGTCTCCTTACTTTGTCATAAAACAGGCTGTTACACCCTGATAAAGAAATGATAGGGTCTCGTATTTCACTGTTGTTGGTACAAACTGCAGAGTGTTGTCTAATTATCATGAATGTGGCCTGAATAAGCCGTCTGATTGCATTACCTGGAGGACTTTTTTGGGTTGTTGGAAACATTATCAGTATGTCAAAGACCCTAAGGTATAATGGATAGAGCAGTTTCTTCTTTTAGGGCAATATTTTATACGCTGTCAACCCTTTGCCACACAATCTCAAGTTTTTAAGACCTAGAGGAAAAAGGTTTTCAAAAACATTGTGGAAAAGGAGAAAATATTGGTAACCAGCAATTTTCCTTTTCCCCCTGTCTTATCTACCAAATCAAAGGCAAGATCTATCAGTTGAGTCACATTTAAATATTTGTCTGCAAATGCTTTGAATTTGGGCAAGTCTACAATTATGTTGTTCAGTAAAGAGCTCATCTTATCATATGTTGACAAGAATGATTTCAAGTTTCTGTATATGTCAGGAGGAGGAATCATACCTTTAGTGTTTAATTGTTTTTTTTTTTCGAAATGAACTGGAACTAAGGCCCTGGCGGAAAAGATTGACTGTAAAGATGACAGATTGAAAGTGTGAGGTTGAGCAGAAATGATGAAAAAAAACTATAATTATCTCATCTGTCTAGAAGAGTCTCCATGTTGGGAGAAATTTGTTGCTTTACACTTTATCACATGGTACAACTGTAGATCTGCTCAGATTGAAAGCATTTCTGCAGCAAATTTACAAATTAGATGCATCTGAAATGAAGGTATTTTGTCTCTGAGAGGGTAGGAGATCCTGCGTGACTCCGTCTTAGAGTGCAGGACTTGTAACCTGGAGGCACCAGGGTTTGAGCCTCATTTGAAACACTGGGTTTTTTGTGGGAATGTCTGTGGGCAAGATACTTCAAAGCCCTAGCCTAGAACTAGTGAACCCCATGACACACATGAATATGAGAGCTGTCACTGTGACATGACTGAAATTTGTTGAAAACAGCATTAACCACCATTCAATCATTTCAATCTGAGAAGGTAGAAAATAGTATGGGGAAAGGAGAAAATGCTGGTTACCAGCATTTTCTTCCTTTCCCACAATGTTTTGTGAAAGTGACTTCTTTCTTGGAGTCCTTAAAAAAGAGGATTGTTCGGTAAAGGGTTTACAGCTTACTGCTTCAAAAACTTGCAGCAGATAACTTGTTAAACCCCTTAAAAATATGGGTAATCAACATGAATTATGGTCAAATACTTCGCTGCAAGTAAAAAACATTGTGCCAGAAGGTTAATGCTTGTTACGAGTCATTTATTTGTTTGACAGAATGCTTTCAAAAAGTTGTAATGGGTCAGCAGTAGGTAAATGAGCTAATTCAGTATTAAATCTGGCGGGGAATATTTGGGCTTTGGAGCATGCTAATAGGAGAGAATAGTTCCTAGTACCGAGTGACTTATTTGCATAAATGATTGTTGAAATGTCAGTCAGAGATATTTCATTGTCCAGAAAATAAGATGTAAGAATACATTTGTAAGGATTTGTATGGTATACGATCTGTAGTGAAGTGATTTAAATTGTTACAATACAAAAATCGGTTGGAGTTCTCAAAGTCTCAATAATGAGATGTTTATGGTGCTTCTTTTCTTATTTGGACATTCAATGTGCATGACAGGTGACCAATCAGAAAGTAAGATCACCTTTGGGGACAGTTATCTGTACTAAAGTTCTCACTGCTGGGTTGTTAAAAGCTTTTAAAAACATTGTGGGAAAAAGAAGCAGTTGTTTAATACAAGCAGTAGCATCTTTTTCCTCTGTGTTTTCCATTTTTCTGTTAGATGCGTAATTGATAACAAGAAAAGTTTTCTGCCCTTTCAAAAACAAATACCAGTTTTTGAGTCCTAATTGTGATCTGGATAATGCTTTGAATATAGACCAGTCTAAAATTTGGTTTTCTGATAATAGAGTTAAAATGTCTATGTTTACAAAATTACAAAATTTAACAGTATTTCAAGGTCATTATTATTTTGAAAAGGGATTTATGTTAAATTGGATTGAACTTGTCAGTTGCATACCACAGGGTATTTAAATCTTTCACTCCTTTATAAACAACTCCCTTTAACTCTTTCACTACTAATGACGACTTGATTACCTTTTGCAGACAGCATAGATAAGATCAGACTGCACATTCTGTGCAGTCTGATCTTGATCTACACTGTCCGCTACTTAGTTTTTAAACTATGGTGAAAGTCGTTTTCAGTAGAAGTGGAAATCTATTTTTAGAGCTCGGGGGGAAAAAAGTGGAATTTCTGGAGTTAGTAACGAAAGAGTTAAACTTTACTCTGTACCGCAGATGGCAAAATTTTAGACTTGTTCAAATTGAAAACATTAAGTGCAAATGACCAATCACATGTAACTCAAAATTATTTACCAATATCTTCAGCCTTTCCGACAATGATTTCAAAATCCTTCTCCAATCAGGGCCGATAAGCAATTTACCAGACTGATGACAGAATTTCAGACAGGTCCTCATTAACATCACTTGCAGACCACAAATGTGACTCAAGTTGTGGGATTTGCTTGTGTAAAGGTAAAAAACATTGTTTGAAAAGGATCAAATATTGATTACTGTTACATGTTCTTTTCCCACAATGTTTTAAAAAGCCTTCTGATTCAGGGTGGTTAAAGCCCGGGATTGTGTGGTTGAAGCTCAAACATGTGAATGGGAGGTAGATATAGAGTTAAATGAAAGCGATGAAGTGGGTGTGTCAAGATTATTAACTCTTGAATTCAGTTTTCAGAGCCTTTATGGACAATGTAGATCAAGATCAGACTGCACAAAACATGTAGTCTGATCTTGATCCTAACACTGTCAGCTTAGCTAGGATGTTTTGGACCATTATAATTATGGGGTCTAATTTTTACAATGAAGTCAGAGCTCCAGATAAGAGGGAGTGATGCTATTCTAAATCCCTTATTTCTCCTTCAAAACCCCATGTTGTGGGTACTCATTAGAATCATCTCGATGAGATGATTCAAATGAGTACCTACATTTGGGGCTCTTGGGGTTAATTCATTAGTCATTACCTCCTGCAATTGACTTTTTCTTCTTGTAACAGAACATGTTTGAAAACAAATAATGTATTAATAAAGTACAACTAATGTAATAATGCAAAAGAATGAAGTGTCTGTAAAGAGCAAAAGTTCTTCTCTTGCCACAGTGTTTTCTCAATGTATTCATACATTTTATGTGACTTTGTGTTTAGTTATTCTTATTTAAAAGGAATGTTTTCAAAGCTATCTGCTGCAATTTTTTTAACCCATTACCACACAATCCTGAGTTTTAACAACCCTAAACAGGAAGGCTTTTGAAAACATTTCTCCTTTTCCCACATTCTCTTCTACCCTTTCATAGACAAATTTCATTACTTGAGCTGTATTAAAATTGTCGTCTGCAAAATGCTTTCAGTTTGGACAATTCTGAAATTTTGTCATGTGGTAAAGGGTTAAAGAGGTTGTTGGCTAACTCTTTACCATATGACAAAACTTTAGACTGACCCAAATTAAAAAAAAAACTTTGCAGAAGGCAGTTACTAGTATAGCTTGGTGAAAAGATGAAATTTGTCTATGACAGAGTAAAAACATAGTGGGCAAAGGACTCCTTAAATAAAGGAAATGCTGGTAAGGAGCATTTTCTCCTTTTCCCGTAATTTTTTCTAAACCCTTTTCCCTTAGGGTTGTGGAAAACTAAGGATTGTGTGGTAAAGGGTTTATGTCAGAACAATTAGTTTTACCCTCTTGATGTAAACCATGCAGTTTAATAGCAGAACCAGTGAGTATGGGCATAAACATACAAGACAATAGTTTGAGATAACCCTTTACCAGGACCAGTGTTCACCAACCATTCTAAATTACATTCTAAAATAGCCCTTTGCCAGATGACAAAATTTTGGACAAGACCAAATTCAAAGCATTTGCAGAAGACAAATTAAATGGAGCTCAGTTGATGATTTATGTCTTTGATAGCATAGAAAACATTGTGGGAAAAGGAAAAAAATCGGCATTACGAGCATTTTCTGCTTTTCCCACAATGTTTACAAAAGCCTTCTCTTTCAGGGTCGTTAAAACTCGGGATTGTGTGGTAAAGAGTTCATCTAATTCTAGATCTAGAAAGCAATGCAATTCTTTGATACATAAGATCTGACATAAGTTTGCATTTGAGATGAAACTTTATTAAAAGATGTCTAACCTGTGGCAAGCTTTATAACATTTTTAGATGATTTTAATAAAATTGTACCTCAAAAGCCAATGAATGTCAGATTCTCTTTTTCACATAACGATATTTCACAAAAATTATGCAAAACCATCATCCATGCCCATGCAGCATAAAAAAGCCCATTCACTTCTCTGAAATGTGTACAAAATGACATCATCACAAGTGACGTTACACAATTCTTATCTAGCGAACATGTATAACTCAAATCTTTGGAGAAAAAAAAACTGTAGAAATGAATACTGATAACTTTACATATACAACTTTTTATGCCCATGTAGTAGACAGCTTTAGAAAACAGTGGAAGAAAAGGAGTGTTTGATTTTATCGTGCAGCTAGGCAGAGTTGAACCAAGGTTTCCTGGGGGTCCTGCATGGCGCAGTGGTAAAGTGTGGGACTCATGACATGGAGGCCTCAGGTTCGAGCACCACTGGATCCACTGGGCTTTTCGTGGGAGTGTCCTTGGGCATGACAATTTAGAGCCTAGTAACCCATATGATATGACTGAAATAATGTTGAAAAGGTTGTAAAACACCATTCAATCAATCAAGGTTTCCTGATTGCAAATCCAATATGTGAATCTTTTAGCCATTAGGGACACTAGCATATCCAAAAACACTTAAAAATGTGGGAAGTTTTTTGTGTATTGCAAGATTATTTATATCTGTATATGGTTATAAATCAGTTTTTTGTAGCCCCAAACTATCATTGGCCTTCCCTCATGTGAAATCATTCTGATCAATCTTTCATGAATAGATGTATTTAGAAAAACCTTGTGACAAATGGAGAAAAAGCTGTATGTTTTTCCATTGCTTTATAGTCTATCCTGTTACTGCTCAAATATAACTTTTTACGCCCATGCAGTTGAAAGCTGATTGTAGTTGTTTCTAAATACTAGTTAGTGCTCTTTTTTACTTTTTCACCAGCGGTACATGTTTTTCAAGACTGGAGAAAATGATGTTCTTCTTTTCATTCAAATACTTGCCCTTGCTTAATTTGTAAATGTTTGATGAAGAAGCTTCTGAAAACACTGTAGGGAGGGGAGAAAAGCATTTTCTCCTTTCTGCACAGTGTTTTCTACCATTTCAAAGCCAAATCCCATGATTTGAGCTATGTTTAATATGTTGTCTGCAAATGCTTTTCATTGTGGCTAGCCTAGGTAGATATAGAAATTAACTTAGAGTGCAAAAGAAACCCAGCAGACATTTTAACTCCACAAACCCTGGGTTTCAATGATCCTATGGAAGAAGGCCTTTGAAAACATAGTGGGAAAAAAGAGAAAAAGCATTTTTTTTCTTTTTCCCACTGTTTTCTACCCAATCAAAAATGAATTCCATCATTTAAACCACATTCAAATTATTGTCTACATGTGTATTCTTTCAATTTGGACCAGTCTAAAATTTTGTTGTTTTGTAAAGGCTTAAGCCAGGAAACGAGACCCAAAAAAGGGCAATTTCAATGTTGCTTTTGTCAAGAATGTCTAATTAAGCAGAGTAGATCAAAGATGGCACTGAAAAGGCAACTGTATAGTTGTGATAGAGGCTTTTTAGTAAAGTCCAAAAAGCTTGGATTGCTTAGGTTGTTTTAGATTTAGAGAGAGAGACACTCATAAATACATGCCCTGAAGGTGCATTTTTGTGTAAATCAGGGAGAAACTGTCCATTTTTCTACCTGATGTCACCTACATTTGACATATAATTTAGTGAAAAAATGTGTATTGCTCACAAAATTCACAAGATGGCTTTATTTACTATCTAACAAACAGCCGTAACCCTTTATGAAACAATCCTATATTTTAACGACCTGGAGGAAGAAGCCCTTTGAAAACATTTTATTTTCTTCTCTGTCTGATACAAATCCCATCATTTGTGCTACATCAGATTTGTAGACTGTAAATGCTTTCAATTTTAACCAGTCAAAAATTTTGTCTTTTGGTATGGAGTTTAAATTTGATCACCCCTTTACTTATCTATAAAAATTGAAAAGTAAGTGAAAATAGATGGGGAAACTAATAAAACAGTCACATTATTAAGTTTTGGTTTTTGTACAGCAAAACATTGATTGGTATGATTTCTTTTGAACTCTTTACCACATGAGAAAGACTTGTCCAAATTGAGAGCATTTGGAGACGACAATTCCAAAGTGAATCAAATGAAGAAATTTGTCTTTGACTGGGTAGAAAACATTGTGGGAAAAGGAGAAAATGCTGGTTAGGATTTTCTCCTATTCCCACAATGTTTTCAAAAGGCTTTTTTCACAGGCTTGTCAAAAGTCTGGATTTTGTGGTAAAAGGGTTATAAAAAGAACTCTTATTGATATATTTTGTTCTAATTTCAGTGAATATAAGACCTGAAGTGGTACAGAGTGCCTACATAGTTGCTGTTGAAGAAGATGCGAAAAAACGCCTTGAGGAATTGTTGTACAATCATAAACTAACTCCGATTGATATGACCAAAAATGTGGATGTTAACGGGTACTCTTCTGGTGAGGATATTGTGAATACTTCAAATTCTACAGAGTTATCGAAAGATCATTCCATATTAAAAGAATCATCAATGTCTTTCATGAACCAACCCAGCCATTTGACAAACGGACATGTTGAAATGTCCGAAATGAACGGTTTTCGTGAAAAGGAGCCACAGAAAAAGGGAAAAACGAAGAAAGGGAAACAGACTGGTAATAGTGACACCCCTTTGATAAATAATCTGTTAACTGAAAGAATGATGAATACCAGTCAAAATTCACTGAACAAATCAAACATGGATGATAGCTTAGATGATAGTTACATTCTCAATTCAGTCGAATATGATGATGGACCCCATAGGGAAATGGCAATAGACGTGCCATCAGATTTCCATGGGTCCGTAAAGACCCCCCCACGTTTTCCATCAAATCATTCTTCCCCTCGCTCAACTCCGTTCAAATCAGACAGTGCTAAAAATTCAAAACAAAACTCTAGTGGTCCACAAAGTGAAGAACAAATGGAAAGGATTCGTAGGCATCAAGAAGAAATCAGAAAAAGGAATGAAAGAGAAGAATTGAAAGCAAAGGAAGAAAAGTTTCTGAGGGAGTCATTGAGACGGTCAAACAAAATGCGAGCGCTTGCATCGGAGAAAAAACAGGCGGGTATAGATAACACAGGCTTCGAGGCCAATGATGATGACTCGGGGGGATTTGAAGAAGGTTATGTCAGTGGGCGACACACACAAAACAGCCGAGATTACATGAAGAAAAATATAAGTAAGTATGAATTATTACCTTTGTAACCCTTTACCACAATTTTAACAACGCTGAGAAAGATGCCTCTTGAAAACATTGTGGGAAAAGGAGAAGAGGAGAAAATGCTGGTAACCAGCATTTTCTCCTTTTACCAAAATGTTTTCTACCCTATCAAAGACAACTTCAACAGTTTGAGCCACATTGAAATTGTCCTCTGCATATGCTTTCAATTTGGAAACGTCTACATTTTTGTTGTTTTGTAAAGAGTTAAACAAATCCCAGGAGACAACTTTGAAAATATTCTTGTAAAAAAATAGTGTTTTAAAATAGCTGAAGAGCTTATGATTATGTGTTAAAAAAATTATGGCAAAAGGAGAAATACATGTACTAATAGCTGATTCAGAGTAATTTCACCTTCTGCCATTATATTTTTAAATATGGTTTGCTTTTACTCTTTCACTGCCTAAAGAAGTATGAAGAGATGAAGAGACCCATTGGTCATAACCCTAGAATAAAGGATTGAACAGTGTAGATCAGAGATCAGACTGCACAGAACATGCAGCCTGGTTTGATGTGCACTGTCCTCAAAAGCTTCTCGTGTAATTTAAGGTAAGGAAGGATTTAAGGAAAAAGACATTGCACATAACCAAGGAGACAGTTTGGAGAAACAGTGAAGTATGGTGATTGTATACTTCTGCAATGTTTTCAAGAGTTGACACTCTCTGTAGCTTTCTTAATTGTATAGGGTAAGGTAAACCTTAGATTAGACAGTATGATCATGATCTATTCTGTCTTCAAAAGGAAAAGGCAGTTTCCAGTACTATACTTAAAGTTGATTAGTACCTTCTATGAACCCTTATCCTGCTAAGTTAAAACCTTCAGTCTGATAGTAAAACCCCTCATACAGTCAAACCTGTCTTAAGCAAGCTGTCAAGGGCCCTTACAAAATCGCTTGCTTAAGACAGGTGCTTGCTTAAAAGAGGTCGATCACGCAAGATGTTCTTGGAGTTATCTTTTCCTAAACATTTATAAAGGGCTGGGGTACATGTCCATATACATGTACATGTGCATACATACCCAAGACAGATGTAAGTACACATGTGCATAGAAAATATAACTAGTTTTCAAATGTTAAGTAGTGGTTGGATGTTTCATAATACAATCCGAGAACTCTTTCCAGACTCTAAAAGTCTAATCACTTCCACTCTTTGTTCTAATGTCAACACTTTTCTCTTGGTACAAGCCATAATTCCAAATATGATGTTAACAGTCTCGAGTCAAAAATACAATAGACAAATCGTACGGTCAAAACATAAGAAATCTGCATCTTTGGTATTATCACCAATCAAAACAATGGAATGGTCGAAAGATGATTGGGCATAAAGATCAAACAGTCGTAGGTTTGCTAGTCAATTAAAATGTGACACAGGTGTAATCGTCAATTAAAATTAATGTCATCAAAGACAATTTCTTAAACACACCGGCATAGGTAATAACCTATACTAATCTGGGTGCAGTCGGTTGTTAGGACAGTTTTCTTTAATCTTTTCTCACCTTTTAGAAGTAAGCAGACAAACAAGATGTCGAGGCAGCTACACGTACGTTACGTAATTTCAGATTAAATCGAAAGCAGAAAAACATTTTTGGTAGTCTGACTTGGGTAATTTACATTTGATTTCTAACTTCAAAATTTTTGACAAATCAGGAATAATAGCTTACGAAATCATCAATTGCATCAAAATAACCCGTTCTAAAGGATATCAGGTTATATGCATACACCTGTTGATTGGTGACGTGTGTATAATGATTGTTCGATTTTGACACTCTAGTTGTTAATCCGAAAACGGTCGGATGTGAGAAGTACACTAAGTGTGAAGTATAAGTTAGCAGTCCGACTTACGTTGGTTACTAGCCGCTACATACCAGGTTGTTTTGAAAAATGGGACACGATTTCGGCGGCCGTTGCGTGTGTTTTAAAGGTGCGTGTTGAATAAAGGTTCATATAGAGTAAAAGTAGTTGGGGGGACATTGAACTGGCCGTTAAGTGGAGGTTCACGCTGAATGGAGGTGGACGGATCACCAGGTTTGACTGTATTTTCATTTCAAACTTATTTTTTGGTGAAAAATATCTCCTGATCGGACAGTGTAGATCCAGGATCAGACTGCACGTTCTTTGCAGTCTGATCTTGATCTACACTGTCTGCAAATGGTCAGTGAGTCGTACTTAGCAGCTTAAGGGTTAATAAATAATTTATAACCTAAATCAATATCAGTTTCTTTGCAATTGTTATCCAAACTAGGCCACATATTGTATAAAGGTATGTAAACAATGCCAGTTAATTGTAAAAATACTAATGATGTTGGTATTCTTCTAATCACCAATGTTTACCTGAGATATTGACTGATAAATTGTGTTTGTTTTGGCTTGGAAAATTGCCCATCTTGATTCTGTATTAAGGTAAGACCTGTGTAATGGAAAACAGCTATTTCCACTAAAATATCATCCTGCAAAATTAGCTATAATTAAAAATGAGTATTATTGAACTACTTTCACCTTTTCATTTTTTCCATTTTTTCCTTTTTTGAATTATCATTTATAAATTTAAAACCGCTATATTCTCAATTGAAAAAGAGATAATAATTACCTCCCTTTTTAGAAAACAAACAAAAGTATCAAAAAAAAGTTTCAAGATAGACATAAACGGAATTTCTGATCCATTAGAAATGTGCAAAAATATTATTTCGGCATAAATCCTTATTTATCCTTATTTAACTACCAATTAGAATTTTTGCCCAATGTTCACCGGAAGTGCATTACACAGGTCTTACCTTAACCCTGAGACTGTAAAAATGAAGCCAAGCCTGGTAGCTCAGTTTGTAATGTACAGGGCTTGAAATTGAGCAGTTGCTAGTTTGATTCCCTCACTCAACCAAAATCTTCCTGGGGGTTGATGATAGTTATTGTTACTGGATTCATTCCTCTCTCTTCGCTGGACATTGACATTGTGTTGCAAAGCAGCCAGTGGTTTGGAAAGAAGGAATCTTGTGCTTAGTACTGGTGAATGAAACTCCAGGAAAGCATGGATAGATGCAACGGCAACAGCAATACCATACAGTAACTGAGATAGTGATTGCATTGGAGATGGTATTATACAGCAAACAAATAAACAGAGGCAAATGAAAAAGAAATACACTTTGAGGCATAAAAAGATCTTAGATAGTATAATTTTTAGGGCAGATTTAGTCAGAATGTTTCATATAATTTGACACTGTAGATCCAAGACCTGTACTGTTTAATGGTCATCTACACTGTTGGCAAAAGAAACTTCACGTGTGACGTACTTCCTTTGAGTTATGTCATACTTCCTCCTATTTCCTAATGAAAGAACATTGGTTTTTAACCCCAAACAAACTATCCTGATTTAAGAAATCCTCAGATGGAAAAGCATTTGAAAAATATGGTAACCAGCATTTTCTCCTTTGCCCAAAATTTTTTTTTAGCTGTTCCAAGTCAAATCTCATCATTCAAGCTGCATTTAATTTTTCATTTGTTATTGCTGGCAATATGGGCAAGGCTAAAATTTTCTCCTATTCCTACAATGTTTGCAAAATCAGTCTTTTTCAGGATCTTTAAAACTTTGGATTATATGGTAAAGGGTTGAATTCAAGCTTCATGATACAGATAGGAAAGCGGATGACAAGACTGGAAAACCTATAAATTTAGAGAGTTTTAGGCAAATTATAGGTTTCTCTCTGTTAAAATACAATAAAATCTATGTAGTCAAGCTGATTTGTGACTTGAAGGTATTTACTAATGTTACCCCTGGAGTCCCGATACAAATTTTGGACAGATATCGCAAAAAATGTCCCTATAAACAGTGAAAATAGACTCTAACCCTTTACCGCACAAATTTTAATGACCGTTAGAAAGAAAGCTTTTGAAAACTTTGTGGGAAAAGGAGAAAATGCTGGTAACCAGCATTTTCTCCTTTTCCCACAATGTTTTCTATCCTTTAAGAGACAAATTTCATGTTTTATGTAACTTTCAGTTTGTTGTCTGCAAATGCTTTTAATTATGACAAGTCTAAAATGTTGTCAGTTGGTAAAGAGTTGAATTTTAACTCTAGCAAATGACAAAATTTGATACTGGTCAAATTGAAAGCATTTACAGAAGACAAATGAAGTGTTACTGAAAAAATGTAATCTGTTTTTGGAAGGTTAGGGAAAATTATGGAAAAGGATAAAGCTGGCTACCAGGGTAGAAAACATTGTGTTGTAGAACCCCAACCTAGTACTGATTAAATCTTTACCTTCCACACAATTTTGAACGAGCCCATATTGAAAGCACCTGCAGACAACAAATCAAGTCAGGCTCCATTGATGGGATTTCGACAGTATTTGAAAGAAAATGCTGGTTACTGGCACTTTTCTCCTTTCCCACTGTGTTTTCAAAAGACCAACTGCTCAAGGTCGTTAAATTAAGAGATTGTGCGGTTTAAGTCTAAACCCTACAAGGACATGAATAATTCAGTGTCTTTATGATTTGACTGAAATTGCAAATAACAGTGTAATTCAGACAAACTCACTTTTGCCTTTTTTGTATCATTTTGTCACTGCAGGTTATGAAGATATTTTGGCATCACTACAACATATCAAAGGAAAAATTTCATCGCAAGATGGAAAAGAGAAGTTGAAATTTCTGGCCAACTTTTTTAATCATAGACAATTTCAGAATGCTGTAAATATTCACCATTGTGTGTTGGACATTAAAACTCGAAGTCCGCCAGTGAAGTCAGTGTGTTTGAATTCTCAGGAACGTACGCAGGAGAATATCGAGGAATTGTGTTCAGTCCGTGGTGGTCAAGCCAATGAATTGGTCACTATCTTGAATAAACCCCATGTAAAAGTAAGTATTCCTCAAACTCTTCACCACATGACAAAATTTTAGACCAATCAAAATTGAGAGCAAATGTGGCTCAGATGTAGGGATTTGCATCCAAAAAAGGAGATAAAGTTTTGGTGAAAGGCGAAAATGCTGATCACTAGCTTTTTCTCCTTTTCGCATAATGTTTTCAAAGGCCATTTTCTCAGGGTTGTTATATCTGGGGGATTGTATGGTTAAAGGTTAACCGAACAACCCAGGGTTTGAAGGAACATGAGGAAAAAGCCTTTTTAAAACACTGTCGCAAAAGGAGAAAATGCAGGAAACCAGAATTTTCTCCCTTCCCCACAGTGTTTTCTACCCAAGGAAATTTCAACATTTGAGCAACATTTATTTTTTTTTCGGCAAATGCTTTCATTATGGACAAGACAAATTTTTTTCATCTGGTGAGAAGTTGTTAGGATAAGCCCAAATTTCCAACCCATGACTTTTTTAACTCTCAGGCTGCTAAGCGTGACTCGGAGACTGTTTATGAACAGTGTAAATCAAGATCAGACTGCACAGAACCTGAAGTCTGATTTTGGATCTATACTGTCCGATTCGGAGATATTTTTCCCGGAAATATACCTTTGGAATAGCAGTATTTGCGTTTTTACTATCAGCTTGAAAGTTTCATTTAACTTATTTAGAGCCAAGCCCCCGTAGCTCAGTCAGTAGCGTACAGGATTTGACAACAGGAGGTCGCTGGTTCGATCCCCAGCTTGGCCAATTTCTTTCCGAGGATTGATGATAGTCATCACGACAGGATTCATTCCTCTCTCACCACTGACCATTGTTTGTTTCGACGATGGTTATGTGGGAAAGCAGCCAGTGGCTTGGAAAGAATATTGTGCGTAGTACTGGTAAAAGAAACTCCTGGAAAGCATGGATAGGTGCACTAGCCGCCGTGATATAACTGAGATAATGTTGAAAACGGCGTTAAACACCATATAATCAATCAGTAACTTATTTAGCAGGTTAACTCTTTACCTAACAGTCAGGGGTTTTAACGACCCTGAACAACAAGCCATTTGAAAACGGCAAAAGGAGAAAATGCAGCTGGTCACTAGCATTTTCTCCTTTTCCCACAATGTTTTCTACCCTTCCCAACACAAATTTCAGTTTTTGAGTAACATTTATTTTGTCGTCTGCAAATGCTTTCAATTTTGACAAGTTGGAAATTTGTCGTTTGGTAAAGAGTTAAGAAAAGTGAAGTCTTGTACAGGACTACTGATAAAGAGAATACTGTATTAGAAAAAGTTGTCACTGCCAGGCTACAAAATCTTACATTTCTCCATATCCAAGGCATTGACCCTTTACCACCCAATCCCTAGTTTTATCGACCCTCAGAAAGAAAGCTTTTGAAAACATTGTGGGAAAAAGAGAAAATGCTGGTAACCAGCATTTTCACCTTTTCCCTCAATGTTTTCCACCCTTTCAGAGAAAAATTTCAAGCAAACTGATCGATTGAATAGAGTTTTACACCACTTTCAATGTCGTTTCAGTTATATCACAACAACAGCTCATATACATGTATTTATATAATATCCTGGATTTCACCAGTTCATGTACGAGGCCAAGGCTATGAAGTGTCATGCCCAAGTCCACTCCTAGTGCTTTGAGAGAGGATCGAACCTGTGCCCTTCAGGTTATGTATTACACACTTTACCTCTGAGGCACAGAGGACCCCAGGAAGAGCAAACCATGGTCAGTTTGTCATGCATTGCTAAATCCAGGGATCATAAGTTTGAATCCAGCCTTGTCCGAACTTGTTTCTCACTTGTTGACTTCAAGATTGGTATTCTAGACAACAGCAGACAGTTGATTAGTCTGCTATGTTAGATGATTGTAGGTTTTGTAAGGTGATAATGTCTAATGGATAGGTCTGTAGATTAGATTTCTGTGTCATTAGAGAGGCTGTAATTGTTAGGCTCTCCCAGGAATTGTCACCCTCCACCAGTATTCCATCTTTTTCCCACAATGTCTATTGGTTATGTTTCTGGGTCATTACATAGGCTGTATTTGTCAACCTTTTACCAAACAGCAAAATTCTGGACTAGACAAAATTCAAAGCATAATATAAAATTGCAGATGACAAAATGAAGGTAGCTCTAATGATGATTTTCTATCTTTGAAAGGGTAGAAAACATCCTGGGAACAGGAGAAAATGCTGGTAACCAGCATTTTCTCTTCTCACAATGTTTTTAGAAGCCTTTTTCTTCAGGGTTGTTAAAACTCGGGATTGTGTGGTGAAGAGTTAATTGTGATCCTGCATCAGCATTTTATCCTTTTCCCACACTGTCTGTAGATTAGATTTCTGTATCATTAGATAGGCAGTAATTGTTACGAGTCTCTCTCTGTAATTGTGACCCTCTGTGGAACTTCTTAACCATTGATCAAATGATCCATAGTTTCTAAGCACTTGAGGAAGGATGCATTTGAAAACATTGTGAGAAAAGAAGAAAATGGTGGTTACCAGAACCATACTCAGTTTGTTATCTTCAAGTCCTGATATTCATGTATAAGTCTTTCGAAGGTTAACCCTTTACCACACAATCCCCACTTTTTAACGACCCTGAGAATGAAGCCTTTTGAAAACTTGTGGGAAAAGGAGAAAATGCTGGTAACCAGCATTTCTCCTTTTCCCACAATGTTTTCTTTCAATCCCATAACAAATATAAATTTTTCAGTAGCATTTATTTGCTCATCTGCAAATGCTTTCAATTTGGACCAGTCTAAAATTTTGTCTTTCGGTAAAGAGTTAAGAGTTGACCCTGACTGTTCTATCTGGTCCCTAGAAAACTTGGATTTGTTGGAGGGACTTGCTATGGCCTAGTGATTAACTGCCTTCAAGAAAAAATTGCAGTGGATGAATTTAAAAACTTTTCATTTAAAAAGAATTGTCAACAGGAGTCAGCCCTTTACTACTCAATCTCATGTTTTGACTACCCTGAAGAAAACACTGGTTAACACTACCAAACGACAAAATTTTAGACTGGTCCAAACTGGAAGGATTTGCAGATGACAAAATAAATGTAATGGAAAAATTTAAATTTGTTTCGGATGGGTAGAAAACATCATGGGAAAAGGAGAAAATGCTGGTTACCAGCATGTTGTCCTTTTCCCACCGTGTTTTCAAAAAGCTTCTTTCACAGGGTCATTAAAAGTTGGGATTGTGTGGTAAGGAGGTAAGGATTGAGATATGATAGTAGAAAGTGTAATTGCCTATTCTGACTATTTCCCTCCCTTTTTGACATTTTTTCTGAATTGTTCTGCAATAAGACTGTGAAAGTGTGAATGTTACTATATTACTGTAATTACTATTCATTCTTTTCAGGGTTTACTATTTGCCCACGATCAAGTGGCGACTGTTGACTTCCAATCATCACAGAACCATCAACCACCTGATGATGATTTTAACTTACAAAGTGTCCCTGATGGTGGTGCAAATATCAAAATTGTGCATTTAGAGAAGACTACAGAGCCCTTGGTGAGAACTTTTATAAAATTCTTCTACACCTCTTTGCCTTTATTTACAGATTTGCCACAAATGACTTTGAGAAAATTCATGCGAAACATAAGTAAAAAAGGGTTTGAAAACATTGGTTACCAGAATTTTGTCATTTTTCCTGAGTGTTTTCTACCCATACAGTGACAAGTCACATTACTCCAGCCACATTTAAATATGTTGTCTGCAAAGGCTTTCATTTTGGACAAAGCTTTCTGTTGTTTGGTAAAGAGTTAAGCACTGGTTGTACTTTGCTAGATAGTGAAATCAAATGTCAATTGCCATAGATGTTGCAAAAATATTGAAAGCATTCTTGGTTATGCTGAAGTCTGTCACTATGTCATTAATTAATTAACTGGATGGTCTTATATGCTGCTTTTAACATTATCCCAGTCATATCACAGCAACAGCTCACATATTCATGTAATTCCTGGGTTCCACCAGTACTAGGCTGGGGTTCTCAAGTGTCTTGCCCATGGACACTCCCACAAGAAACCTAATGGATCCAGTGAGGCTCGAACCTGGGGCCTCCTGGTTGCCAAGCCACACCGGACCTCATCACCATGTCAGGATTACCAATACTTCTGCATGCCTTAATCTTTACCAAATTGCAAATTTTAGACTGGTATAAACTGAAAGCATTTGCAGACAACAAATTAGATGGGGCTAAACTGATAAGATCTGTATTTGAAAAGGTAGAAAACAATGTGGGTATAGGAGAAAATGCTGGTTATGAGCATTTTCTCTGTTACCTACAATGTTTTCAAAAGCTTTCTTGCTGAGAGTTCTTAAATCTCAGGATTTTGTGTCAAAGGGTGAAGAAGATACAGTAGCAGCAGTTCGGATTATTCTGATTGTTGAAAGCCAAGCTCCTGTAGCTCAGTCAGTAGCGTTCAGGACTTGAGAACAGGAGGTCACTGGTTTGATCTCCGACTCGGTCAATTTTTTTTTTCCGAGGACTGATGACAGTCATTGGGACAGGATTCATTCCTCTCTCACTGCTGACCAATGTTTCAACGATGGCTATGTGGGAAAGCAGCCGGTGGCTTGGAAAGAATATTGTACATAGAACAGGTAAAAGAAACTCCAGGAAAGCATGGATAGGTGCACTGGCTGCCATGATATAAATGAAATAATGTTGAAAGCTGCATTAAACACCAAACAGTCAATCTATCTGATTGTTGAGAAATCAGAACTCAGCTGCTGCTGCTGAGTACTTTGTGACAATCGGAACTGCTGCTGCTTTGTATTTCGAGAGAAAACCGGATTTAGCTATGACCTCTAATACATACATTGTACATGTAATTCATCTTTATTCTCATAATATTTAAAGTTTGAATGACTCTTATGAAAAGATTATGCAGGTTATCTTTTATATTAAAATAGGGTGCTACAGTACGGAATGAGGGGGAGTCTGTGATAATAAGTCGCATAGTGAAGGGAGGAACTGCAGAGAAAAGCGGCCTTCTACACGAGGGAGATGAGATTTTAGATATCAATGGAATAGATATGAAAGGAAAGGACATCAATGAAGTATCAGATATGCTGGTAAGTTTTCTCTTAGCCCTTTACCACACAATCCAGGCTTTTAACGGTCATGGGAAAGAAGCCTTTTGAAAACATTGTAGGAAAAGGAGAAAATGCTGGTAACCAGCATTTTCTCCTTTTCCCACAATGTTTTCTACTCTATAAAAGATGAATTACGCTATTTGAGCCATCTTTAATTTGTCGTCTGCAAATGCTTTCAATTTGGGCAAGTCTCAGATTTTGTTGTTTGGGAAGGATTTGACAGGCTGTTATGCATGACTCGGTATGCTTTTGTGGGTAGTGCAGATCAAGATTAGACAAAAAGAACAGCAGGATCTTGGATGAATTTAGGGTCTGAAATTTAAGGATTTGGTTCCTATTCTGAAATGAGACCCAATGATATTCTAGCAAAACCTATGTTAAGTCTTTGCCTATGGATAAAAGTTTGGACTTGTCCAAATCCAAAGCATTTTCAGATAACAGAATGTTGCTTCAATTTTGGGATTTGTCTATGAAGGAGTAGAAAACATTGCAGGAAAAGGAGGAAATGCTGTTTACCAGCATTTTTTCATTTTCCGACATTGTTTCAAAAGCCTTCTTCCTCAAGCTTGTTAAAACTTTGGATTGTTTGTTGAATGGTTCAGAGCGCTCATTTGAATTGTCTTGTTGCGAACAAGTTCTTCAAGGAGAAAAAAAAAACACTAGACTCATTCAAACTTATTTTATGAATTGAAATACTATATTTTACGAGGTCTTTATGAAACCAATGTTGTGGGTTCCCTCTTGTTTCCGATAATTGTTATAATTCTGCTAATTTTTGAAAAATGTTTGATTATGGGTTGGTAGATATTTAACTCTTTACTGCCCAACAAAATTTTGGATCTGACCAAATTGAAACCAGACAACAATTTAGACATAGCTCAAAAGATGACTTCTGTCTCTGACAGGGTACAAAACATTGCGGGAAAAGGAGAAAGTGCTGGTTACCAGCATTTTCTCCTTTTCCCACAATGTTTTCAAAAGGCTTCTTCCTCAGGGTCGTTAAACTTTGGACTGTGTGGTAAAGGGTTGAAGCTCCATCAGGAAGACAAAGACAAAATATCAGTGTTAGGGTACATAAAATACTGAGTATAAAAGACAGGCTGACAATTCCCAGACCAGTATTGAATATGTTTTATCATTACTAATAAAGTATAAAAATCCCCTTAACTCTTAACGGAACGACAAAATTTCGGACTTAACGAAATTGAAAGTATTTGCAGACGACAAATTAAATGTAGCTCAAATGATTATTTCTTTCTTTGATAACGTAGAAAACATTGTGGGATAAGGAGAAAATGCTGGCTACCAGCATTTTCTCTTTTTCCCACAATGTTTTCAAAAGCTTTCTCTTTCAGGGTCGTTAAAACTTGGGATTGTGTGGTAAAGAGTAAATAAGAGAGCATTTATTGAGATTGTCATGTTTTTGTTGTCTAGAAAAGCCATATTTCTGTCTACAGTTCATGTGAATATCCCTATGTTTGGTTCCCCTTTATTCCAGTTTGAACATTTACTCTTGTATCTTCTCTTAGGCAGAGATCTATTATATCTTCTTACCTAACTACAAAAATTTAGTCTCTTTGAAATTGAAAGCATTTGCAGACAACAGATCATATGTGTCTGTAATGATGGGAAAAATTAATGGGTAAAAAAACAGTGGGAACGGGGGGGAACACAGGTTACCATCATTTTCTCTTTTTCCAACAATGTTTTAAAAACTATCTTTCCTGTTGCCATTTAACTCTTTACCAAACGACAAAGTTGTGGACTTGACCAAATTGTAAATATTTGCAGATGACATATTAAATGTTGCTCAAATGATGACTTCTGTTTTTTATAGGGTAGAAAACATTGTGGGGAAATGAGAAAATGCTGGTTACCAGCATATGCTCCTTTTCCCACAATGTTTCAAAAGGCTTTTTCTTAAGGTCATTGAAACTTGTAATTGTGTTGCAAAGGGTTTAACACAGGATTATTTGGCAATAGGTTTATTCCTAGGCTGCTCAGTTTGACTTGGTATGCTTTTGCTTACAGTTTAGATGGAGATCAAACGGCACAGAACATGTAGTCTGATCTTTGATATTTGCTGTCTGTTGTGGTGAGGTTTTTAATATGAAGAAAAAAAACTTGGAAATAGCAATATTTAGGTTTCACCATGGGATAGACATGTTTATTTAATTAATAAAAGGTTGGTTACCAGCATTTTCCTTGTTTCCCACAATGATTTCCAATGTCTTCCTCAGGGTTGTTCAACTCATTACCATCTAATCCTGTGTTTTAACAACCCTGAAAAAGAAGCCTTTTGAAAACATTGTGGGAAAAGAAGAAAATGCTGGAAACCATCATTTTCTTCCTTTCCCACAATATTTTCTGTCCTATCAAAGGTAGAAGTCATTATTTGGGCAACATTTAATTTTTAGTCTGCCATTACTGTCAGTTGGACAAGTCTAAAATTTTGTCATCTGGTAAAGAGTTAAACTCTGTTAAGTTTGATAAAGGACTAATAAACCATTAAATTGATGTTATGATTCCCCAGTGTAGAAATTTGTGAAAAAATAATCCTTGTTTATTTTACGAAAAAAATTCTCAATGACAGCTCCCATCTTGAACAAAAAAATTGAACTTCGAAAAACCCTTTACCAAACAATCATATGTTTTATGTTCTACCATAGGGAAGAAGCCTTTTGAAAACATCATTGGAAAAGGAGAAACAAGCTAGATACAAGCATTTCTCCATTTCCCCTAATGTTTTCTGCACTTCTAAAGAGAAATTCCATTATTTTTGCCTTTTAAATTTTTTAGTTCTCCAATACTTAAAAATTGAGAAAAGCCTCAGGAATTTATTGTTGGGTAAAGAGTAAAGATGGAAGAATATTGATTGCAGGGATCATCTTTCCTGTGCTTTGTCAACTGTTCACTCTTTACTTCCTGAATATGCATCAGGCAACTTTGAAAACATTCTTAACCCTGTACCACACAATGCCACCTTTCATCGACCCTGAGAAAGAAGCCTTTTGAAAACATGGTTTTCTACCCTATCAAAGACAAACTCCATCATTTGAGTAACATTTACCTTGTCGTCTGCAAATTCTTTTAATTTGGACAGGTCTGTATTTTCATTGTGTAAGTTAAGAAGCATGTTTCAAGTTTTAGCCCTTTACCACTCAATCCCAAATTTTAACCAAGCTTAGAAAGCTTTTGGAAACATTGTAGAAAAAGAAGAAAATGTTCGTCACCAGCATTTTGTCTTTTTTCCAAAATGTTTTCTACTCTGCCAAAGGCAAACATCATCGAACTGGATTTTAGTTGTCGTCTTCAGATGTTTTCAAGTTGGACAAGTCTAAAGTTTTGTTGTTTGATAAAGGTACATTTAACCCTTTCCCAAACAAGCCCTGGTTTTCACATGTCTGCAGTACAAGTCTTTTGAAAATACGTAACGAGCAATTTCTCCTTTTCCCACGGTGTTTTCTACCCTTTTTGAGAACTTTCTGCCATTTTCATCAAATTTAAAATTGTCGTCTGCAAACTCTTTCAATTTGGACCAGTCCAAAATTTGTCGTTTGGGAAAGGGTTAATACATGTAATAACATAGTGGCTATAGGAGAAACCAGCAATTTCTCCTGTTGCCAGCATGTTTTTCATACCTGGACCAGTTTAACCTCTTTACCTAATGACAAATTTTTGGACTGGACCAAATTCAAATCATTTGCAGACGTCAAATTAAATACTGTTTTAGATGATGGTTTCTGTCTTTGATAGGGTAGAAAACATTGTGGGAAAGGAGAAAATGCTAGCTACCAGCATTTTCTCTTTTTCTCACTATGTTTTCAAAAGCCTTTTATTTCAGGTCCGGATTGTGTGGTAAAGGCATAAGACCAAGAAAAAAACATGAATTCCTCTTTAGGTGGTATTATGGTAACTTGATAAAGACATATGTTGATTTACTAGTTACATATCACAGTTGACTTTTGAAATATTGTTGCATTAGAATATTTTCTTTACTTTTTACACAAAAATACCTTTCAGTCTCATGTCCTTTTTTCCTCTATTGTTATCAACAGATTGTTACTTTCTTCCAATAACTTTTTTCGCCGTACAGGAAACCAGTCAAATTTGTAAGTGTCAAACATTTCTCCTGCTGCCATGATGTTTCACCTGTATTCATGAGTTATCCCTTTAACACAAGGGGAATGGACAATAGCTACGGGGACAATTGCCCACTAGGACAATAGCCCACTGGATAATATCCCACTGCTAAATTTGGCAGGGAGGACAATAGCCCACTGCTTATCAGAAAGGAATCAAAAATCAAATTTGATCACGTTTGTGAGAAAGCAATATTCACATATATATACATTTATCACCTAAAACCTCCTCCGGCAGTGTATTAAACCCATGACTTATTTTTCATAATGCACCATTGTATTAGCTTTTTTGGGGTCCAGGTTTTGATCAGTTTTTAGTCAAAAGCACATGAAGCCAGAGAAACCAAACCACAGCACGTGCCGAAATTTGTACGACTACGCCGTTTCGTGGAAAAATGATGTCATTGTTGCTAAGACGTATACGTGTGGAAAGTGTTTGATTTTCATGTCTAATGAAAACCAAAAAATGCAGCAGAAGTCTTTTAAAACAACAAAATTGTGGAAATAGGTAGACTAAACCCCTCTAGAACCTGTTTCACTCTACTTTCGGAGCTTATGTCAAAGATCTATCTACTTGCATATGTACACATTTGAAACTGAACTACAACTGTAAACATGGACCTGTGAATGTTGTATAGGCTAAGGGTAACAATGTAGGATATTTTTTGCCTGTCATTTGTTGTATGTGATAAATAGAATCTCACATTTGTGTTTATGTATCATCATTTTTATCAAACTCGTTGACTAAAATGTATTTGACGCTCGCCAAGGCTCACATCATACATTTTTAGTCAACTTGTTTGATAAAAATGATAATACATAAACACTCACGTAAGATCCTCTATGTATATTTTAAATACCAATCAATCCTTTGTCTGTGAATTGTCAAAGCATTAACCCTTTACCACATGATCCTGACTTTTAACGATCCTAAAAGATAAGGCTTTTAAAAACATTGTGGGAAAAGACAAAAGTGATGGTAACCAGCATTTTCTCATTTTCCCACAATGTTTTCCACCCTTCCTGAAGCAAACTTCAGTTTTTGAGTCGCTTTTATTTTGTCAACTGGAAATGCTTTCAATTTGGATAAGTCTTAATATTTGTTGTGTGGTAAAGGGTTAATATGGCTGAAGTTTTGACGGGATCTTTTCTATCATAGGAACTTTTGCCTCTTTAATTTTCATAACGATTGGTTGACTAGTATAGGAGTTAATTCTTTACCAAACGTCAGAATTTTAGTCTTGTCCAAATTGGAAGCATTTGCAGACAACAAATTAAAGTGTAGCACATATTATGAAATTTGTGTCTGAAAGAGTAGAAAGCGTTGCGGGAAAAGGAGAAAATCCTAGTTACCAGCATGTTCTCCTTTTCCCACAATGTTTTGAAAAGGTTTCTTAGCAGGGTCGTTAAAACCCAGGATTCTGTGGTAAAGGGTTAATAGATCATTTTCCTGATCTAGTAACAAAGCAGTCTGTGGAGAATATTTGTCAGCCTGAGACAATTCTAGTTATTGGCTACTTAGAAATGATTTGTGTTATGAATTAGGAGGAGACTAATGTAGTAAAACAAAGGTAATATTTTGTGTTTGCCAGCCTGTTCTCTGAACTATCTGTAAATTGATATTTATTACTGGTATGTCACATGTAGTGTATCGACCATAACAACAAGGTGCCATATTACTTATTTTTCCAGGCTGACATGACGGGCAGAATCACATTTACGATCTACCCCAACACAGACTACTCCATGTCATCTTCAAGTACTGGCATAGTAAGTATTTCTTCTTGTCATTTAAATCTTTACCTAACGACAAAATTTTAGACTAGTCCAAATTGAAAGCATTTGCAGATGACAAAATGAATGTGACCCAAAAATTGAAATTTAGTTTGGAAAAGGACAGAAAACATTGTGGGAAAAGGAGAAAATGCTGGTTACCAGCATTTTCTCCTTTTCCCACAATGTTTTCAAAAAGCATTTTCTTCAGGGTGGTTAAAACCCGTGATTGTGTGGTAAAGAGTTAAAAGGGGAAACATTTTGGGTAAAAGCAGAAAATGCTGGTTAATGGCATTTTCTCCTTTTCCCACAATGTTTTCAATAACCTTTTTCTGCAGGGCCATTAATTTAACTCTTTACCACACAATCATGAATTTTAAGGACCCTGAGAAAAAAGCTTTTGAAAAACTTGTGGGAATAGGAGAAAATGCTGAGCAAATAGCACAAATGCTGGAGAAAATACCCTTGAAAAGACAAATCCAACCATTTATATAAAATTTTAACTTGTCGTCTGCAAATGCTTTCAATTTGGACCGGTCTAAAATTTGGTAGTGTTGTAAAGAGTCAAACTTTGTATTGTTCTATAAAGAGTTAAATAGTATGTCTGAAGGCAGCTGTATGGTGAAAGGGCTAAGTGAGCTGTCAAATCCATCTCTATTCCCTTAAGGGAAGCCATATTTCTCAATATTTGTAGCTGCAGACAAATAGAAAATGACATTTTCTGGTCATGACAAAACTTTTCTCCTCAATTGTTTTTTACATTACGACACACTACCCGCTAAGGACTTTGTCTTGCAGCAGATCACTGTTTCGCATTTTGGAGCAAAATCAGAAATTGATGTTTTATGATAGGCTCTCTTTCATAACCCATTTCTACACAATGATGAGTTTTAACACCTTTGGGAAATTAAGACTTTTGAAAACATTGAGGGAAAAGGAGAAAATGCTGGTAACCAGCATTTTCTCCTTTTCCCAAAGTGTTTTCTTACCTTTCAGAAACAAATCCAATCATTTGAGCCACATCTAATTTGTTGTCTACAAATGCTTTGAATTTAGACCAGTCCAAAATTTTGTTGTGTTTTAAAGAGTTAAATCTTTACACTGTCTGAGAATTTTAGCCTTGCTTTTTGATATACATAATGAGAGATGGCAGGGCTTTATTGTAGTATGTTACCTCCCCTTTGTTTCATTAGTCTATAGGACAGCTTTTTTAAGTAATTAGTTAAGGGGATGGACAATTTGATTTTTACCCACATTTTAACTTTGTCAAAGCTATTTGACAAGAAAGAGCTACCTAAGACCTTAAAATTATAAGTCAGTGTCTTTACAGATGAAACAATTGCCTTTTGTGATAAGTGTGTTGGAATTGTATTTATAACTTGTAACATTATATACTGACTTCATGTGACTAACTAGGTGAGAAAATTCACAGAAAATGGCAAAAAAATGGGCCATCTGTTGTGGTTGGGGCTTATACATTCTGTCAAAATCTTAAAAACCATCTGTTAAGCCTTTACCGCACAATGCCACCTTTTAACGACCCTGGGAAAGAAGCCTTTTGAAAAAATTGTTGGAAAAGGAGAAAATGCTGGTAACCAGCATTTTCTCCTTTTCCCACAATGTTTTGAACCCTATCAAAGAAAGATTGCACCATTTGATCCATATTGAAATTGTTGTCTGCAAATGCTTTCAATTAGGGCAAGGCTAAAATTTTGTTGTCTGGTGAAGGGTTGATAGATAAATTATGATGAATGCCCTTTTTAAAACCTTGTCAAATTAAATCTAGTTTCAAGTCTTTTTAAGAAATGAACATTTTTATTTCAGAAACATGTGAAAGCCTTGTTCAATTATGACCCAGAGGAAGATATGTTTATTCCCTGTCGAGAGCTGGGTGTGTCATTCATGAAGGGGGATATTTTACATGTGATTAACCAGGATGACAACAATTGGTGGCAAGCATACAGGGAGGGTGAAGAAGACTATCAAACGTTGGCTGGCTTGATACCAAGTAAAACTTTCCATGAACAGTGAGTGAAACTGGCTTTACATTGTTTGAAGAGTTTTATATTACCTTTCAACAGTATACAAATATATCAGGCATACTATGGTGACAGCTCATTACTCGTGCTTCTTCAGGTTTTTACCAGTACTAGGCAGGGGATCTGTGGTGCTAGCCCAAACACACTCTAATAAAACCAGTGCTGTCTATGGGGGCGTTGAACAAGGATGTTCAGGATCTATATTCACTAACCATTCTGCTGAAGAATTTTGTCAGATTTGAAAGTAACACAACTTCTGATTGGCTAAACCATTTGGTTTAGCCAATCAGAAGTCGTGTTACTTTCAAATCTAGAAATTCTTGAGAATTAGACAAAGACTATTCTTAAGAATGGTTGGTGAATACAGACCCTGATTACAAACCAAAAATCTTAACCACTGAGGTATGGAAGATAAACTTCCTTGATTTTACCATCTATACCTGAGGATCTACATTTCTTTTAGACAACTTTAATTAAAATTATTGTTAAAGCTAACTGAATGTGAGTTCTTTAAATCACTTAATTGTATCCCAAGAAAACATAGACATACAAGCAGTTTTGTTGTACAAACATTTCCAAGAATGAGGAAACTTATTTCTTTGAGAGGATTGCATGTCAGGGATGAAATTAATTCTATAAAAGCTTACATAAACTGCTTCTATTTAATTCTATAACTATTCAACACTCATAACTTTCAGCATGACAACTGATTTTGTTGAATCACACATATTTATAGGCAACTGGGGTTTGGAAATCAGTCACTGGAATTCAGTGCTTTGACCTATGATGTTAAGAATGCTTCTTTTGAATGTACATGTATATAAGATAGGTAAATTTGTAATGGCTTACCTATACAAGGATAATTATTTTATAACAACATAACCTCATGATAATGGTGGAGCTACGTTTCAAATTATTGACCATTAGCAGAATTTTATCTTTAACAATGATTGGAATTTCATGTACAGTAAAACTCTGATATAGCGAATTTCACGGGACCGTCAGATTTAATTCGCTATAAGCATAATTCGCTTTATTGATAGTAAGAACTTCGTTATATTTCGGGACTCAAAGGTGGACACATGTACATGCAGTCTAACATTTATTTACCAGAAAATGTTTTTCTAACATACTTCGACAAATATGTGTTATATTTATAGTATCCAATGACATTTATGACAGGTAGGAAAAACTAGTAGCCAATTTCGTATTTATTTAATCGAGTGAGTGATGTTAATCATTCATAACACAATTTATATCGGTAGGAATTGAAAGCATTTGCAGACGACAATTTTCTACTTGTGGCAAACTATACCTTACCACGATAATTATCGATCGATAACGCAGTCAGTTTATGTTATGTAGATCAACGCCTCTAGCGTCAATGTGTTAATTGGGCAAGCGGGAAGGTGTGAATAACTGACTTGGTAATTAAAGACCTTTAGATGCGACTTCAGTGTAACCAAGGTATTTTCGGTTGAAATGGATATCTGCGGACCTGATTTTTGATTCGCAATATGCGAAAATTCGTTATATCCAAATTCGTTTTAACAATTAATTTTTACAAGGCGAAAGAAGGTTTTTGCCGGGGAATTGATTTCGATTTGTACTAAGTGAAAATTCGCATTATCAGAGTTTGTCATAATTAAGTTTTACTGTACATGTTCATATAAATTTCGATGATTATACACAACACAGTAGACCATGCAGATTCAAGATCAGACTGCACATTCTGTGAAAGCTTATGATGACCTGGACTGACCTAACAACCACTTTTAGATTCATTAGCCTTGCAAGGGTTAAAGGGAACATGATAAGCTTGAATTGATGTATATTTATCTGTACATTCCCCACAGGCGTGAGTCATTAAGAGTGACAGTTGTAGAAAACAAAGAGAATCAGAAAAAAGGCAGATCATGTACATGTGGAAGATCAAACAAAAAGAAGAAGAAGAGAAATGCATACAAACAACAGGAAGAGTCAGAGGAGATTCTCTCCTATGAGGAAGTGATACAGTATTACCCAGAACCAAACAGGCGTAGACCAATCGTTCTGATTGGTCCACCAAATGTAGGTAGACATGAACTCAGACAGAGGTTGATGGAGTCAGACTTTGATAGATTTGCTGCTGCAGTGCCTCGTAAGATATTAGGAGTTTTTTTCTAAATGATTTATAAGTTATATCATAGTTTTTGAAAAACAAAGTTTGTTTTTTGTTTGACAGACAAACCATAAAAAAAAAACTACTCTCACATTTGTGTTAAGACTTGGTGGGAAGTTTGATACAAGAATGTATCTTTTTGACTATTTACTGAACAATTCCATGTTTAAATGACTGAGGAAGAGGGCTTTTGAAAATATTGTGTGAAAAGAAGAAAATGCTGGTAACTGATGTTTTCTCCTTATTTCCACTATGTTTTCTCTGTTTACAAAGATAAATCCCAACATTTGAGCTGCATTTATTTTGCCATCTGCAAATGCTATAAATTTTGACAAGTCTAGAATTTTGTCTTTTGGTAAGGGGTTAACTCATGACCTCTTGTAGACAACTTTTTTGTTATGCAACAGACACCTTTTGAAAACATTGTGACATTGAGCAATTTCTCCTTTCGTTACAATGTTTTCATGTGTATGTATGTGTAAAAACGTAACTCTTTACCAAACGACAAAATTTGAGACTGGTCCAAATTGAAAGCATTTGCAGACAACAAATTGGATATTGATCGGATGGTCAGATTTGCCTGTGATAGAATAGAAAACAGTTTGGGAAAAGGAGAAAATGCTGGTTACCACAATTTTCTCCATTTCCTACAATGTTTTCAAAAGTTCTCTTCCTCAGGGTTGTTAAAACTAGGGATTGTGTGGTAAAGGGTTAAAATTAATCATCTTGACATTTTAACCCTTTATCACACAATCCCGACTTTAAACGACCCTGAAAAAGAAGCCTTTTGAAAATGTGGGGAAAAGGAGAAAATGCTGGTAACCAGCATTTTCTTCTTTTCCTACAATGTTTTCTACCTTTCCCAATACAAATTTCAAGTTTTGAGTTATGTTCATTTTGTTGTCTTGAAATGCTTTCAGTTTGGACAAGGCTAAAATTTTGTTGTTTTGTAAAGAGTTAAGGATGTTTTTCCGTCATTTCTGCAATAATGTCTCAAGAGGTTTTGCTGCAGTGTGTCTTAGTGTTATTTGTTGAATATCCTACAGACAGTTTGATTGTAGTCTGTTGGTTCAGTCGAAATACACACAACTTTTATATCTATTTATAGATACTAGTCGTCCCATGAAAGTTCCTGGTCCTGGGGAAGAGCCTGAGATCAATGGGAAGGATTATCATTTTGTAACTCGAGCAGCTTTTGAAGCGGATATTATGTCAAACAAGTTCATTGAAAGTGGAGAGTTTGAAAAGAACTTGTATGGGACGAGTGTGGAGGCAGTGAAACAAGTCATCAATATGGGGAAAATATGTGTTCTAAATACAGATCCTGAGGTAAGCATCTTTGTTCTTGTAGTGTATAGTACTGTTCTAAACATTTCATTCATATTGCGGCAGCTGGTGCATATATCCATGCTTTCGTAAAATATGTGTAAGACATGTATCTTTCTTTGGGTTTCTTTTACAAGTACTTTGCACTTTATCCATCCAAAGACACAGGTTGCTTTTCCACATAAACTTCATCAAAGCACTGTTGAGAGAGGAAGTAATCCTGGCACAATGACTATCATCAGTCTTGCAAAGATATTACTGGAGCTGGAGAATTGCCCCAAGCAACCCCCTGGTTTCAAGCCTTATACATTACCAACTGAGCTAACAGGCATAGCATTTTCTCCTTTTCCCACAATTTTTTCTTCCTTCCACATTTTTGAGTCACATCTTTTTGTCATCTGCAATGCTTTCAACTTGGACAAGTCTAAAATGTTGTCATTTGGTAAAGAATTAACCCTTTCCCACACAATCTGGAGTTTTAATCACTCTGCAAGAGAAGTTTCTTGAAAACTGGGGGAAAAGGAGAAATTGCTGTTGACTAGGATTCTGTTCTTTTCCTACAATGTTTTCCATCCTTTCATGGAAAAATCCAGTCATTTGAACCACATCCAAATTTTCATCTGCAAATGCTTTCAGTTTCGATGAGTTTATGGTTTTGTCATTCTTTTTTACAGAGTAAATCTAAGATTCTGGCTTATAATATCCATAGAAAATGCAATTGTTTGTCCAATTTTGTAGACTTGCAGCACACCACTTTTGAAATCATTTCTGACAAGGAAGAAATTGTTCACAATTTGTTTCTCATGGATTTAAACTTAACCTGTTACCAAGCAAGCCCAGCTTTTAATGACCCTGAGAAAGAAAGCTGTTGAACACTTTCTTGGGAAAGGGGAAAATGCTGGTAACCAGAAGAATGCTGGTAGGTTGTATAATGCGAATTTGTTTCAAAAGGTGAACAATTTGATAAAGGTCTGTTGGTTATGTTGCTTTTAACCCTTTACCACAAAATCCTGAGTTTTAACAACCCTGTGGAAGAAAGCTTTTGAAAGCATTTTCTTCTTTTTTTACCCACAATGTTTTCTAAGCGTTCATAGACTGATTCCATTATTTGTGTTACCTCTTGATTATTTTCTGCAAATGCTTTCAATTTGGACAAGGGCAATATTTTGATGCTTGGTAAAGAGTGGATAGATTGAATGTACTGTTACTGTTCAATTTCAGGCTCTTTACATCTTACATCATACTGACTTGAAGCCCTATGTTATATTTATATGTCCTCCAAACATTGAAAAGTTACGCCAAATACAGCAAAGATTGGGAGTCTCAAATATAACTGTAAGTCAAATACATTCTTAGCTTTCTGTTGTGTTATTTTCTCCTTCAAGATACATTTTTGTATGTAATTATTAACTTAAAAGAGAGTTTAGACCAAGTATTTGCTCAGTTTTCCATTTTATCATTCTATTTCTTAGAAATCTGTTCGTATAACCTGGGGTTGTACAAACTTGTTGATATATGATGGCTTGACCACATGACTCAGTTTATTATGGCAGTTTGTCATGTGATCAAGGTTCAGTAGGCTAGTTGGCTGCGTGACAAGTCGAAAATATTTTTTAAGCACTGGTACATAAAATCAATATTTGATTAAAAAAAAAATAATATTTTATTTTCTTACCTATTAAAACCACTAAAAAGAGAGAAATATTTGTCTTTCTTTGACCCTATGTTTTGCTTGGGTAAACATCACATTTATGATGTAATCATTATTATTCATGATGTCGTTATTGCAGCAGCATTATACAGTATTTTAGGGAGCTTGACAAAGTTCTTCATTAATTTTTTCTTCATAGTGAAAAAATGTTGATACATGTGTCATTTCAAGAGAAATCTTCAATTGCAATATGGAGAAATAGGATAAGTAGAATAGAAGGTTGTTGTCTTGAATTGGGAAAGTTTATCAGGGTCAGCTGTGGAACTTTATCTGATTTGCCTTCGGTTCGACGGATTAAACACCTACACCTTGCCCAATAAACTTCACAATCCAAAACATCAGATATCTTTACTATTTTCTGAGAATCTTCTCTGTTTGCCCTGTTTGAAGATATAAAAAGTCCCCATCTAGTAGATAACCACTTAATAACCATTGTTATTTTCTATCTATTTTCCAGGATGATGGTTTGCGAGACATAATTGAGAGAGGGAGAGAGATGGAAGACAGATTTGGTCAC
Source organism: Tridacna gigas (assembly GCA_945859785.2). Taxonomy (NCBI): domain Eukaryota; kingdom Metazoa; phylum Mollusca; class Bivalvia; order Cardiida; family Cardiidae; genus Tridacna; species Tridacna gigas. The sequence goes on from OX244029.2 coordinate 40,883,177, forward strand.
TTCTTCGACTGTGTGATCGTCAATGCTGACATGGAAAAAGCATTTACAGAACTGATTAACGAAATCAATAGAATTGAAGTAGAACCACAATGGATACCAGCACTGTGGATGTCATGAAAATAACTCGATCCTTCATATAAAGTTTTGTTACTGTTGTCTTCCTGAGTTAATCCTTGAACGTCAAACATGTCTTTTTACCAACTTAAAGAGGAGGGTATTTACCCTCTACCACATGACGAAAATTTTAGACTTGTCTAAGCCCAAAGCATATGTAGACATTGTGAAAATTGTCTTTGATAGGGTAGAAAACATTGTGGAGAAAGGAGAAAATGCTGGTAACCAGCATTTTCTCCTTTTTCCACAAGCTTTTCAAAAACCCATCTTCCTTAGGATTGTGGAAATAGGGTATTGTTGGTGTAGAAACAACTTGGATAGTTGATTTAGAACTGAAGAGTGCAAAACAAGATTGGATTGAAGGGACATGTAAGGTGATCTGAGTCCACTCTCTTTGCAAAAGTCATCAGAGGTTGTGAAATATGCAGGGCATAGGGTTAGATAACAGAGGTGATTTGATAGCAATATTTCATAAGTTTATTGTATAGTTAATGATACATAATTTATGCATAGATTATATTGATTACTAAGTCTATCTCATTATTATATTATTTTGGTCTTGCCTCATTGAATATGAGCCATGCTCTGTGAAAAGGGGGCTTAATGCATCTGCGAAAAGTATCCACCCAGATCAGCCTGCAGTCTGTGCAGGCTGACCTGGGCCGAAACTTTTCGCTGTTGGTCAATTTTCTGTACATCCAAGGACCAGTCTACCTCATGAATAAGTCAATTGTTGAAAATAAGTGGCAATTATGGATCCATAATTATGTGATGGCTTGATCAGTACAATGGATCACAGAGATGCATAAAGCCCCCTTTTGCCAGAGCACAGCTCATACATATTTTGAAAATGGACAGGGAACGAGATTATAGAGGCATGCAAAACAGCAAGTGGACAAAACAAAGTTTCATCCCTTTGCATGAATACAGAAAAACTGGTCTCAACTCTTTACCATATGATAAAATTTTTGACTCGTCCAAATTCATAGGATTTGCAGACGACAAATTAAATGTGATTCAAATGTAAAGATTTGTCTTGGAAAGGGTAGAAAATATTGTTGGAAAAGGAGAAAATGCTGGTTTCCAGTATTTTCTCCTTTTCCTGCAATTTTTTCTAAAGCTTTCTCCCCGGGGGTCCTTAAAACTTTAGATTGTTTGCTAAGGTGTTAACCTTTTACCACACAATCCTGAGTTTTAACAGCCCTGACAGAGATGTGTTTCGAAAACATTGTGGGAAAAAGGAAAAAATGCTGGTTACCAGCTGGTCCACATTGTTTTGAAAAGGTAAAGAGTTGATGCAGGATTACTTATGAAAATCTTGTTCTTTTTTGCTGCATTGCTTTCAAAAGCAGTCAGCTGAAAGGTGGGAAAAGATGTCTGCATGCTTTCAAAAGCAGTCAGCTGAAAGGTGGGAAAAGATGTCTGCAGGCTGTAATGTGTTATTGTGCTTTTGATAAGTTGAAGTCTTACGCATGTTTTTTTTTTTTTTTTTTTTATTTCTATAACCCTTAAACCCTATAAAGTTTTAACCCTTTACTGGGAAAATCTATGTTTGAACGACCCTGAGGAACAAGGTTTTGGAAAATAAAGTTGGAAGAGAAGAAAATGCTGGTAACCAGCATTTTCTCCTTTTTCCACTATGTTTTCTCTCCTTTTGAAGACCTATTTCATCATTTTAAGCTACATTGTATCTCCTGTCTGCAAATGATTTCATTTTGTTCTGTCCTAAAATTTTGTTGCTTGTTAAAGAGCTGAGGAAATCATTACAGTATATGTGATTCTTGCATGCCAAAAATGGCCATTGTTTGTCTCAAGTCAAACTGGTTATGCTTTGGGAAAACAAAACACAGCATTCTGTTTAAAAAAACGCATATTATACACATAGATTAATATCACATCTCAGTACATATCATTTTAATGCATGGTACATTAATTTTATAAACATGACTTTTTCCGTTTTTGCATAAGAGCCCTTTTCAGAAAAGTCATGGCAGAAAGAGAAAATGCTCTTAACCCTTTCCCAAAGAAGCCCTGGTTTTCACGTGTCTGCAGCACAAGTCTTTTGAAAACACTGTGGGAAAATGAGAAATTGCTCGTGACGAGCAATTTCTCCTTTTCCTACAGTGTTTTCTACCCTTTTGGAGAACTTTCTGTCATTTTCGTCAAATTTAAAATTGTTGTCTGCAAACTCTTTCAATTTGGACCAGTCTAAAATTCATCGTTTGGGAAAGGGTTAACAAGGATTTTCCGATTTTGTCACATTGGTTTCACATCTGGTCATGTGTTAACACTTTACCACACAACAAAAATGTAGACTTGTACAGATTGAAAGTATTTGAAGGCAACAATTGAAATGTGGCCTAAATGATGGAATTTGTTTTTGAAAGGTTAAAAAAAAACATTGTGGGAAAAGGAGAAAATGCTGGTTACCAGCATTTTCTCCTTTTCTCACAATGTTTTCAAATGGCTTCTTCCTTGGGGTCATTAAAACTCGGGATTGTAAGGTAAAGTTCATGATGATGGTTGTCCCGATTTTTTCAAGGATGTTTTCCAAGTTCTCTTTACCGGACTAATAAATAGGTAGGCTTGTTTATGTTAAAACCATTTGAAGAGGACAAATTAAATGTGGCTTAACCCTTTAACACACAATCCTGAGTTTTAACGAACCTGAAAAAGAAACCTTTTGAAAACAGTGCGGAAAAAAGAGAAAATGCTGTAAATCAGCATTTTCTCCTTTTTCCACATTGTTTTCATCTCTATCAAAGACAGAATCTATCATTTGACCCCCCACTGAATTTGTCGTCAGCAAATGCTTTCAATTTGAACCCATTTGAATTTTTTTCGTGTGGTAAAAAGTTTAGTTTTTTAATTAGTTTATCTGCTTATTTCTTACATATCTTTTTTCTACAAATATGTTTAAGTCATATCAACACTGTAATCTGGATGTTTACTGTCAAAACCATTTTTACATGTTCTTGATGAGAAAAATCAATTTAGAAATATATATCATCATAGACTACATATCTCTGTTACTGTAAAACCGGAAATGTTCGTGCCATGGAAATCTTTGATTTATGCGTATTGATAAAAATCGCGAAGATATCCGCCGGCATAAATTTAAGCTACATTAATGTAATTGGGAAAAGTTTTTTGTCAACATTTCTTCTTTTACCACTTTTTTTTTTTTTTTTTTTTTAATAAAATTGTCTGCTGAAAAGAGGTGAGTGACGGACAGATCATCACACCTGAACACGTTGATAAAAGAATGTGTTTACACAGATACAATAATTATCAAAATGTTTGTCAATTTGTGTGAAATTCGTGATTGTAACACTGAAGATGTAATGCGGTCTTGAGATTTAAATTCCGGTATATATACAAGCTGCTAAAAACATGTAACGGAAAAGAGGTGATGGATGGACAGATCATCACACCTGTACGCGTATATAGAAGAATGTTTTTATTCCCGATAAAACAATTATCAAAATATTTGTTGATTAATTTGTGTGAAATTGGTGTGTATTACACATACAAGATCGGAAGCTGTGTGTGTATTTCACTTGTATGATCATCTGTTGCAGGTTGCACAGAAATTAAAACACACGTAAGGTCAGTATTTGGTAATTTGTGAAATTTCAGACCCAAGACAATATCCACTTTTACAGTACTCAAAAACCTGGTTGCATTATCTTTTATAAACAGTCATTGTCTAACCCATGTTAAGTAAAAGAAACAGACATTTTACACTGAAACAGACTTAAATAGGGCCTTTTTGGGCAGTTTATATCTCAAAGTATTGGACACCATCAATCCAAGATCATACAGCACATTTTGTGCAGTTTGTGAAGTCTAATCTTGGTCTATGCTGTCTATCAAAGCAACTCAAGCTTAACTCATTACCACACAAGAAAATTTTGGACTGGTCCAAATTGAAAGCTTTTGCAGACGACAAAATAAAGGTGACTGAAAAATTGAAATTTGTTCTGGAAAGGGTAGAAAACACTGTTGGAAAAGAAGAAAATGCTGGTTACCAGCATTTTCTCCTTTTCCCACAGTGTTTTCAAAAGGCTTCTTTCTCAGGGGCGTCAAAAGTAGGGATTGAGTGGTAATGGGTTAACACTTTAAAGGTTAATGATTATGAATGAGTCAAAAATTCAACAATACTTGCTCTTAGTGTATGGAAAGAACTTGTATAAATGAGCCATGCTGTGTAAAAAGGGCACTTGATGCATCTGCGAAAAGTATCGACCCAGGTCAGCCTGCGCACTCCGCTACTGGTCAATTTCCTGTATGTCCATTCCATGCACAGTTTATCTCGCAATTCAGTCGGTTGTTATAAAAAAGGGCTGTTAGGGATCTATAATCATGTGATGACTTGATTGGTACAATGCATCACGGAGATGCACTAAGCCCCCTTTTGCCAGGGCATGGCTCAAATATTTTTACTCTGCAAGGAACACATTTACGTGTATCTGCAACTGAAAAATGGGAGCTACATGTATGTATATTTGTTTTTACATTTCTATTCCTAACATATGTACAAAATTTCTTTATTTGTCTGAGTTAGCATCTCCTAACACTAAACCACACAACAAAATTTTAGACTTGTCCAGACTCAAATCATCTGCAGATGACAAATCAAATGTGGGTCAAATTGCAGAAGTCATCTTTGATAGAGCAGTGAACATTTTGGGAACTTGAGAAAATGAAAGTCATCATTTTCTCCATTTCCCTGAATGTTTTCAGAAATCTTTCTCAAGGTCATTAAAAGTGGAGATTGTGTGGTAAAGATCTAACTCTTTAGCACGCATTCCAGAGTTTTAATGACCCTGAAAGAGAAGGCTTTTGAAAACATTGTGGGGAAAGGAGAAAATGCTGGTAACCAGCATTTTCTCCTTTTTCCCCACAATGTTTTTTACCCTATCCAATACATAAATCACCATTTAAGCTTCATTTAAATTGTTGTTTGCAAATGCTTTCAGTTTAGTCCAGTCTAGAATTTTGTCGTTTGTTAAAGAGTTAAAGGAATACTTTGTGATTTAAAAAAGAAAACTGTTTTGCTATCTTTCAGTCTTTTATTTAATGTTTGTGGCACCAAGTGATATGTGTGTAAATAGCATGTGCAGAAATAAGTTACCTTGACCCTTTCCCAAACAAGCCCTGGTTTTCACATGTCTGCAGTACAAGTCTTTTGAAAACACTGTGGAAAAAGGAGAAATTGCTCATAACGAGCAATTTCTCCTTTTCCCACAGTATTTTCTACCCTTTTTGATAACTTTCTGCCATTTTCATCAAATTTAAAATTGTCATCTGCAAACTCTTTCAATTTGGACCAGTCCAAAATTAGTCGTTTGGGAAAGGGTTAAACCAGACAACAAAATTTGTGATACCTCCAAACTCAAACCATTTGCAGATGATAAAATGAATGTGGCCTAAATTATAGAATTTGTCTAGAGAAAAAAAACATATGGGAAAAGGAGAAAGTGCTGGTTACCCACATTTTCTCTTTTTCCCCACAATGTTTTTCAAAGCTTTCAATTACAGTCTCATTCGATCACAAGATATTTTGGTAAATGGTTAATCCTTTACCACACAACCCCATGTTTTAACTCTTTACCAAATGACAAAATTTTGGAATGGACCAAATTGAAAGCATTTGCAGATGACAAATTAAATGTTGCTAAAATGATGATTTCTCTTTTTGATAGGGTAGAAAACATTATGAGAAAAGGAGAAAATGCTGGTAACCAGCATTTTCTCCTTTTCCCACAATGTTTTCAAAAGCCTTCCTTTCAGGGTCATTTAAAGTCATTGTTTAAAAAGGAGAAGATGTGGGTAACTAGCAATGTTTTCTGCCTTTTCAGGAGCAAGTTCCCTTTCAGCTATGTTTACATGTAATTTGGCATCTGCTAATGTGTTCAAATTGGACTAGTCTAAAATTTTGTTGTCTGGTAGAGTTTAGTGATTGTTAATCAAGATGGCCATTCAATGAAAGTTGTCCTAAACTAATGATAGAGGTTGTGTACAAAAGTGGTCTCTATAGACAGCAAGAAGCTAACTACAGGTTGTCATTGTATCAGGTTTGTAAAGTGTAGGTTGTTACATGTACAAGGTCAGTAACTAGGGTTTTATATAACAACAATGCATGGTGAATCTATACTATGACTACTTTTGCACTAGTTTTAATGAATGATATTTTTATTTAAGAATTTATTTTTATTCATATTAATTTTCAGTTATGTCTGTTGTAGATTACAGTTGCCAATCTTTCAGTCATTCAAATTATCGAGACTGAAAAAAAATTTCATGACGATTAATTGCTCGTAGCTTGACATTTCAGATTTTGAAAAATTTGGAACAACTCCCCACCCTGCAGACTTTTTTCTTCTTCCAGAATCCTCTTCTGAAAACATAGCCAAAAAAGAAATTGCACTTTATGAGCAACTTTTCCTTTTTTTGCAGTGTTTTCACATACTAGCTATGCTCTGGCAAAAGGGGGCCTGATGCATCTCCATAATGCATGATACAAATCAAGCTATTGCATAATTATGGATTCGTAATAGCCACTTTTGTTAACATCCAACTGAATCATGAGGTAGACTGGTCCTTTGACAGAAAATTAACTAGTAGCGAAAGTTTGGGCACAGGTCCGCATACGTTTTGCTCAAATTATGAAAGTTGTCTTTGAAAGTTCAGAAAACATTGTGGGAAAAGGAGAAAAGACTGGTTACCAGCACTTTCCCTTTTTCCCACAATTTTTTTATAAAAACCTTATTCCTTAGAATCATTAAAAGTCGGAATTGTGTGGTAAAGGGTTAATAATAAATGATGTAAATATATTTTTGTTCCTTGGGCCTATTTTCCATACTGACGCATATCATTAATCGTTAACATTATCAATTTCAAGAATATCAAGTTTACTGCTTTACCAAATGGTCTCATGTATTTATGACCCTCTGGAAAAAAGGCTTTCAAAAACACTTGGAACTGGATATCGGTAAGATGAGAGGTAACACTCTGTTTTGTACCTTTTCCAAGGAGGAATACCATTATATGAGTCACTTTGAATTTTTGGTCTGCAAATATGTGTAATTTTGACAAGTGAAAGTTTGGTAGACTGGTAAACGGCAATTTGCTGCTGTTCCCTCAATGTTTCCCAGAAATATGAATGTGAAGGACTTGTTCCTAATGTGTGTCAGTTAACTCTTTACCACACAACAAAATTTCATGCTGGTCCAAATTGAAAGGATTGGCAGACGTCAAATCAAATGTGGCTCAAAAATTGTAATTCATTTTGGGATGGGTAGAAAACATTGTGGGAAAAGGAGAAAATGCTGGTAACCAGCATTTTCTCCTTTTTCCCACAATGTTTTCCAAAGGTTTTTTCTTCAGGGTCGTTAAAAGGCGGGATTGTGTGGTAATGGGTTATACACATACTAGTTTTTTGTTGATCAAAATGATTGAGCCCTTTACCAGACCACAAAATTTTGACTATTTCATTTGAAAGCATTTGTAGATGACAAATGTGGCTCTCATGATAGGGTTTGCCTTTGAAAGAGTAGAAAACAATTCGGAAAAGAGAAAATAGAGAGTATGAGCATCTCCTTTTCCAAAATATTTTTCTAAGGCCCTTTTCCCTCCGAGTTGTTAAAACACAGGATCATTTGGCAAAGAATTTATGCCCTATGTTAAACTTGTTTTAGAATACCAATAACACGAGTTATGGATTATCACTTATTACACATGTATATAATCATAAAGTTAATAAACTTGTTTTATATCTATATGAAGAAAAAAAATAAACATATTATTTTACTTCTCGAATCTTTCTGTTTTATTTGTATCGGAACATCCTTTAGCCCTTATATATACATAGTAAAGATAGTGTTGCACCCCCTGTGTTTTTACCGGGTTTGATTTTCTGGCGTGAATGATATGAAATGGGTTGGAAATTAGAATCTGGCTGCTACATGCACCAACAAACCAGTCTGTTACCTCTGAAATGGACTGGACTGAGGTATCCCTCGACCTCATGGCAGCGGCTACTGCTCGAGCTGTTTTACCCTCTTGAGAGAGGTATGAGACGAAGACTGCAAGCTGTTCTGCAAGCCTTGGGCGGAAGTACGCAATACTGACTGATTGTGTGTGCCCATTCTCTGCAGGTCACTTACAAGCTGTCGTAAGTTTTTATTTCGACATTCATTTCCCAGCTTTAAGCAAACTTAAAAGCATCTCGTTTTTCTTAAATTTGAAAGCTATATCTATGAAAAAAAATCCTACTTACCATGAGGTCAAGGGATACCTCAGTTCATTTCATTCCATAAGCAAAGGACTGGTCTGTTGATGTATCCAGCAGCAGGATTCCACTTCTTACCCCATTTTATATTGTCCACGCCAGAAAATCAAAGTCGGTAAACACAGTGGGTGCAGGACTTTTTTTACTGTGTATACATGTATTTTCATGTTACCTGGGCTTTAACCCTTCACCAAATATTCCCGGGTCTTCACGACCCAGAGAAAGAATCCTTTTGAAAACATTGTGGGAAAAGGAGAAAATGCTGGTAACCAGCATTTTCTCCTTTTCCCACAATGTTTTCTACCCTTCCCAAAACTAATTTCAATTTTTGAGTCACATTTATTTTGTCGTCTGCAAATGCCTTCAATTTGGACAAGTCTAAAATTTTGTTGTTTGGTAAAGGGTGAAGGACCCAACACTTTTGCAAACAGTGATTTTAGACTCCTCAGAATTGAAAGGATCTGCAAATGACAAAAGAACAGAAAATCTTTGAAAGAGAAAACATTGTGGAAAAAGGAGAAAATGCTGGTTACCAGCATTGTCTCCTTTTGCCACCATGTTTTCAAATGGCTTCTTCCTCAGGTCGTTAAAAAAGGAACCGTTTGGTGAAGGGTTAAGGTGAGCTTTTGTAATCCTCTGCTGTTTGACATCAATCCATCTGTCTGTCCATCCACAGCCTTTTCTCAGAAACTGATGTACCGTAATTAATTCAAATTCCATGTTTAGATTCCTTTGAACCTGCTGAGTGGTCCTGCGTGGCTCAGTGGTGGGATATAGGACATGTAACCTGGAGGCCCCAGGTGCCAGCCTCATTGGAAGCACTGGGCTTTTTGTGAGGGTGTCCTTGGGCAAGACATCTCATGCCCTAGCCTCTTACTTGTGAAACCCAGACATACATGAATAGGCAAGCTGTAAAAGTGGCATAAAATACCATTTAATCGAACAATCAATCCATCAATCAATTGAACATGCCGACTCGGGTAAGATGGGTAATTTAATGTCAAATGCCATTTTCATTCAAAATCATGTCAGATTATGGCGGCCAGTGCACCTATTCAGGCATTCCTGGAATTTCTTTTAGCAGTACTTGGCACAATATTCTTGTTTAACCCTTTACCACACAATCCCTTGTTTTAAAGACCCTGAAAAAGAAGCCTTTTGAAAACATGGTGGGAAAAGGAGAAAATGCTGGTAACCAGCATTTTCTCCTTTTCCCACAATATTTTCTACCCTTCCCAAAACAAATTCAATTTTTCAGTCTCATTTATTTTGTCATCTGCAAATGCTTTCAATTTGGACTAAGATGAAATGCTGTCGTTTGTAAAGGGTTAAACAGATTTATTTTACATCGATTGAGAAACAAGTTCTTATAACTTGTGCTAATCTCTCTCGATTCTGCTTCCTGGAAACTGCACTAGTACTCGTGCCGAATGTGTCGGCCAATGAACAATCCCAAAGTTGACACCCACTTCCGGGTATTGAACTCGGGACTTCATAGTTACGAGGCCAACAATCTACCACACAACCACGGACACCACAGTATACTTGATAACCAGTGGTTGCATATCCACGTATACATAGTTGTAACAATTTTCAGAGGTGAAAGGGGAATAAATCCAGTTAGTGTGACTACCATTTACCTTTTACCACACAATACGAGTTTAAACAACCCTGAGCAAAAAGATTTTTGCAAATATTGTTGGAAAAAGAGAAAATGCTTGTATTAAACCAGCATTTAGTCTTTGTCCCACAATATTTTCTACCCACTGAAAAACAGTTTTTCCACCACCTGAGCTGCATCATTTTGTTGTCTGCAAATGCTTTGGATTTGATAACCAGCATTTTCTCTTTGTCCCACAATATTTTCTATCCTTTGGAAAACAATTTCCACCATATTGGCTGCTTTAATTTTATTTTTTTGTGTGCAAAAAAAAAGGTTTGGATTTGGGCAAGACCAAACTTTTGTTTGGTAAAGGGTTAATCCTCGAAAAGACTGGCTGAGCTGGGATTCAAATTCAATTACAAGCCCTATATATAAGCCATGCACTATGAAAAGGGCTTAATGCATTAGCAAAAAGTATGGACCCCTATGGCACTGCGCAAGCTGACTTGGGCTGAAACTTTTTGCAAGCGGTAAACTTTCTGTATTTCAAAGGATGAGCGTACCTCAAGATTCAGTCGGTTTTTGGAGAAAGAAAATGGATTTTGTGAATCCAGAATTATTTGATGACTCAGTTGGTATGATGGATCACAGAGATGCAATAAGCCCCCTTTTGTCAGAGCATGAATCATATATTACCGACACTGCTACTTTGTTCCACTGGTAAACAGCACTCGAGAGATCTATTTGGCCATTTCATGAGAGAAAATAATACAAAATATGTTGTGCTTTCAACATAATCGTTTTTATTTCTGTAGTTCATGATGATAAAATATACAGATGTATCACAATACTCCAGTAATGAAAATAGTATTTACATTTAACAAATAAATACATGTAGTGTCTTCAATAATTAACAAAGTTGAGTGTGATAGAATTTTAGATTTCGCCCTTTATTTAACAGGGTTTCCTTTTTCCACAGAGTTTAATCAATTACCATACACGAGGACACAAGAATTTACACTTGCAGATGACAAATTGAAATTTAATATAACTCAAAACATGAAATCTGTCCTATCATAGGGTAGAAAAGACTGAGGGTAAAGGGAAAAATGCTGGTTACCAGCATCCTCTCCTTTTCCAACAATGTTTTCAAAAACCTTTCTTTCTCAGGGTCATTAGAACTCAGGATTGTGTAGTAAAGGGTTCAAACAATACCTAAGACTCTCTGCTGGAAAAGTTCTGACTGATAACAGTCCACCACTGTCCGCTAAATAGGTCACCTAAGTAAGTCATTAGGCCAATGGGTTTTTCCCCATACAGGTATTAAAATTTTCCAGTCCTGAAGTAGATTTAACTCCTTAAATTACTGACTACATGTGCATGTTAACATGTATGTGCAGGTACTCCGTAACTTCTTTTTTTTATCCTTTGCCACACAATCCCGTATTTCAACAACCCTGATAGAAAGGGCTTTTGAAAACATTGTTGGAAAAGGAGAAAATGCTGGTAACCAGTATTTTCTCCTTTTCAAACATTGTTTTATACCCTTTCACAGACAGATTCCATCATTGAAGCCACATTTCTTTGTTATCTGCAAATGCTCACAATTTGAACCAGTCTAAGCATTTGTTGTTTGGAAAAGAGTTACAATTTAAACTTAAAAATTGTTGGCAGTTATTAAAGCTCTTTACTTATTACCTTTCCCAGATCTTTTTTTTTTTTGGCTTGCAGTAGCCTATGTTGAAAACATTGACAGTAAAGGTGGAAGTGCTATTATGAGCAATTTCTTCTTAACTCTTTGCCACATAACAAAATTGTAGACTTGCCCACATTGAAAGTGTTTATAGAAAACAAACATGACTGAAAAATTGAAATTCGTTTTGGAAAGGTAAGAAAACATTATGGGAAGAGGAAAAAATGCTGGTTACCAGCATTTTCTCCCTTTCCCACAATCTTTTCAAAAGCATTCTTTCTAAGGGCTGTTGAAAGTTGGGATTGTGTGGTAAAGGGTTTTCTTTCTCCTGTATCCCTGGTTTTTTTTTTCCAAGTATGTTTTCAAAATTATGTCTGCTCAGCATTACCCCTGCACTTTCTTACCTAAAAAAAATAAGTGCTAGATCTATTGCTAAGCCCAGAAAGGCCAGAAGAAATGTGATTTTATTTACATATATTTCAAGTGACCTTACTGTACATACTAATGCATGTAACTCAAGTTTCTTGTTCCTCTACAATTAAGATTTTTACTCAGTACCAGGTGACAAAATATTTGGGCTTGTCCCTTTAGAAAGCACTTTACAGACCACATGTGGCATAAATGATGTGATTTGTTTTTCAAGGAGGAGATAAACAATGCAAAAAAGAAAAGAATGCTGGTTTCCCACTATGTTTTTAAGGGTATTCTTTCTCAGGGTCATTAAACTTTAGGCTGGTTTGGTAGAGAGTTCATGTGGTCTTAAAAATGAAGCCATTCAATTTGACAACACTGTAAGAATTTAGAATTACGAACTGTTTTAATGATACTGATGAATGATTAAACATTTCTCAAAATAAAAGAAAACTATCACTTCTTCCAACAATTTGAAGGCTGCAAAATTTGAGGAATTTGTACAAGGGTCACACTATGTATTCAGTTTCTATTCCTCTCTCACACTTGTCCAAATTTAAAGCATTTGAATGAGAAATCAAATGATGGCATTTGTCTTCGAAAGGATACACAACTTTGTGGAAAAAAGAGAAAAGGCTGGTTACCAACATTTTTTTCCTTTTCATACAGTGGTTTCAAAAACCTGTGTACCTAGGGGCTTTAACCTTTTACCAAACAATCCCAAATTTTAATGATTCCGAAGAAGAAAACTTTTGGAAAAAAGAAAAAAAAAATGCTGGTAACTGGCATTTCCTCCTTTTCCAAAAATGTTTTCCAACCCTTTTACCCTTTATCACACAATCCCAAGTTTTAACAAACCCTGGAAGAGAAGGCTTTTGAAAACCTTGTGGTAAAAGGAGAAAATGCTGGTAACCAGCATTTTCTCTTTTTCCCACTATGTTTTCTACCCTATCACAGAAAAACTACACCATTTGAGCCACACTGAATAAGTCATCTGCAAATGCTTTCAATTTGAACAAGGCTAAAATTTTATTGTCTGGTCAAGGGTTAAAGGACAAATTCCATCAAACAAGCCACACTGAAATTGTTGTCTGCAAACACTTTCAAAATTCAGACCAGATTAGAATTTTGTTATTTGGAGTTAAAAAACAAAATTACTTGGTAAAGGCTTAATCTTTGAATTGTCTTTCAAAACTAAGGGTGCCTTTGTGGCCAATCAACATCAGAAAGTACAAAACATGTAGTCTGATCTTTGATCTGCACCTTCACTTTTATAGAATTATCCTAATCAGGAGCACTCTCAAAATTGCAATTATTTAGCTCTTACTTCTAGACTGAAAATGTCTATTTGATTTGTTTGGCACTCTTATGGTTCATTGTATAAGTACATCAGGTATATGACCTTGCTGAATACTAACTAACAAAACTTTCCTAAAGGTTATCAAATACTGTATCATTTCTTATCTTAACTCTTTCCTTTACAACCCTAAGTTTAAATGACCTTTAACCCTATACCACACAATGCCCAAATTGAACAACTCCAGAAAAGAAGGCTTTTGAAAACATTGTAGGAAAAGGAGAAAATGCTGGTAACCAGCATTTTCTCCTTTTCCCACAATGTTTCATACCCTAACAAAGACAAATTCCATCATTTGAGCCACATTTGACTTGTCATCTGTAAATGCTTTCATTTGGACAAGCCTAAATTTTGTCATGTGGTAAAGAGTTAAAGAGAGCTTTTGAAAACATTGAGGGAAAAGGAAAAAATGCTGCTAACCACTTTCACAGATAATTCTACCCATTTGAGTTACATGTACTTTTAAATTGTCCCCTACAAATACTCTCAGTCTGAACAGGTCTACAATTTGGTCTCCACTAAACAATAAAAGTACATATAAATCTTCACTGAAAGTTGACCCTGACCGATCCAAGGCAATGAACCAAAGTCTACCCCATACCTTTACCTGGGTAATGACCCAACAAATACAGTTAACACAGAATTTTCCAAAATGAAAAATCTGGACGTATGAACTCAATATCATCTATCAGTGGAAAAAGGTACTTATTTTAAACTTATTACCTCCTAGAACAAATTTGCTGCAAACCGCTTTCAAAACAAAGAGGAAAAATAGAGAATCAACATCAGCCATGGTATATACAAAAACACTGTGGCAACAGCAACACAAGGGCAAGTTCATCTGAAGAAGGTACTGAGTTACACTGCAGAATGGTATTTTTTTCTGCACTGCAACAAAGGACAAGTTGACTGATTTATTGTATGGTGTTTAACACTGTTTTCCACACAATTTCAGTTGTATTGTGGCAACCAGTGCACCTATCCGTGCTTTCCTAGAGTTTCTAACACAAGTAGTTCCCAGAATGTTCTTCCAAGCCACTGGCTGCTTTCCAACATACCCACCACTGAAACAATGATCAGCGGTGAGAGAGGAATGAACTATCATCAATCCTAAGAAAGAAATTGCCAAAGTTGGGAATTTAACCAGTGACCCCCTATTTTCGAGTCCTGTACACTACTGACTGTGCTACCGAAGCTTGGCAAATAGGTGAAGTATTCAAAGACAAGGAATATACATGTAGTTTCTTTAACTCTTTACCAAATAACAAAATTTAGCCTTGTCCAATTGAAAGCGTTTGCAGACGACAATTTCAATGTGCCTCAAATGGTGCAATTTTTCTTTGATTGGGTAGAAAACTTTGTGGGAAAAGGAAAAAATGCTGGTTACCAGCATTTTCTCCTTTTCCCACAATTTTTTCTAATGGCTTCCTTTCCAGGGTCGTTAAAAGGCGGCATTGTACGGTAAAGGGTTAATAATATGAAAAATCTTGTTGGTAAAGAAGCAATTGCTTATTAGTTAAAAATGCATTGAATATGACATCTCTGGTTTGCACTTGCTATCTCAATGTCAGTTACTCATTTCCTTTTTACCAGGCAACAAAATCTTAAGACTTTTCTAAAATAAAAGGATTTGCAAACAACAAACAAAATATGATTCTAATTATGAGATCTGTCTTTGCAATGGTCAAAACTAGAAGAAAAGGAGAAAATACTGATTACCAGCCTTTTCTCCTTTACCTGGTTTGTTTTCAGGATGCATTTTCCTTGGGGTCATTCAAACAAATCATTGTTGGTTACTAGTAATATGTTTAACTGAAACTCTTGGAATACCAACTTCATATATATACAAGTTCTGACAATAAAGGAAAACCAGAGGTCATTTCACTTACCATTCTAGATTCTAAATCCTTAGAGAAGCTTTATGATTGGCTGGGGCTCATGGTTTAGCCAGCTGGATTGCTAGTCATAAGATCCAGATTTGAATTATAATTCTGAGGTTAACTCCACAATATTGCTCGGCTAATTTGTAAAAATATCTTAAAAATATAGGACAGTAAAGTGCCATGATCAGATTCCAAGCTAAGTTTGATCTGCAATGTGAGCGAAAATGATGGCAGCTGTTTTAACCTTTAACCACACAATCCTGAGTTTTAACGACCCTAGGGATAAAGGCTTTTGAAACCATTGTGGGAAAGAGGAGGACAGGCTAGTAACCAATATTTACTCCTTTACCCACAATGTTTTCAGATGGCTTTTTCTTGGGAACATCAAAACACATGATTGCTTGACAAAAGGTTAACCCTTTACCACTCAATCCTAAGTTCTAACAACTCAGAGGTAGAAGCCTTTTGCAAACATTGTGGAAGAACAGAAAATGCTGGTAACCAGCATTTCCTCCATTTTCCAACATCTTTTCTGCTTTCAAAAAAAAAATACATCCCTTCATATGAGCCACATCCAATTTGTAGCCTGCAAAAGCTTTCAATTTGAACAAGGCTATGATTTTGTGATTGGGTAAGGAGTTGACCTTTAACCTGCTAACTACGTGAAATGGAACTTTGAAGCTGATAGTAAGAACCCAAATTTTGTTATTTTAAGGTTTTGGGGGGAAAAATATCTCCTTATTGGACTGTGTAGATCCAAGATCAGATATCATGTTCTATGCTGCCTGATCTTGATCTACACTATCTGCAAAAGGTCTCTGAGTTGCGCTTAGTAGCCAGAGAGTTAAATGAATGCCTTGGGATACCAACTTAATGATATGAAAAAACTTGGCTGATAAATGAAAACCATGTCATAAAACTGACCATTCTAGATCAGGCTATCAGCATTTTCTCCTTTACCCAAAGTAATTCTATCCTTCTACAGATAAATCCCATAATTTGAGCCACATTTGTTGTCAGCAACTTGTTGTCGAGTAAACAGTTAACTTTTTACCACATAACAAAATTTCAGACTTGTCCAATTTGAAAGCATTTGCCAATGGCATATTAAATGTGCCTCAAACAGTTGAATTTGTTTCTGAAAAATTGGAAAACATTGTGGGAAAAGGAGAAAATCCTGGTTACCAGCATTTTCTCCTTTTCCAACAATGTTTCCAAAATGCTCTTTTAAAGGTTGTTAAAGCCTGGTTTGTTTGGCAAAAGGGTATATGAACATCCATAGCAATTACTTTTCTCTCATTTTGATTGGTCCACTTCTTATTTAATCAAATGTTTAATTCAACATACAATTTGTATGGTTTTTAACTAACAGCATGTAATTATTCCACAGACACTATTTTATTCCCCACATTTCAGGAATGAAATATTCCCCATTAGAATCACATTAAAACGATCGAAGAGTTCATCAATAAATCAAAGCACCATAGGTACCTCATGCCAAAAACACAATAAATATAATGAAGAAGATTATCAACACCGCGAAGATTTTAATCATTAACCATCTATTGTTTGTTACTGATTGAAAGTACTTTAATATTTCCCCGTGAGCAGCTTCAATATTTAAGTGGGACTGTTCAACATTAGAGTCAATTCTGAAAGAGAAAAGAAAAACAAGTATAGAATTTTATTTGTGTCCCCACTTGTAGTAGTCACACATTACAGTACAGGCTAAATCAGACCAGGAAAAAATTTGTGGAAAAGTAAAGTCAATCTCTTAAATAAAATTGAGAGCATTTTGGGAAATGTAGCACTTGCTTGTACCATGCAAGTGCTGCTTTTTCCTCAATACTTTGAAAAAGAATCGTAGGGTGTGATTGATTGAATGGTTTTATTTCAGTCGTATCACCACCACAGCTCACATATTCATTGTAAGGTATGAAGAATTTAATGCAGTAAGGAGTTATCCCAAAAATAACCATCAAAAATTTATGACTTGAAGTATCAATATAAACAAAATAACATTCCAAAACTCTTTACCAAATGAGATCCTTTTGCTTTCAATTCAGGGTCATTTTGAATAAAATATCTTGAAAAATATAGAATCCAGGAAAGGACCACCGATTCTATTCAGTGAAATCATGATATACACTGTCCCAAAAAGTACCTGATGCTACTCCTACCATTTGAGTCATACTCTGGCAAAAGGGGGTTTAATGCATCTCTGTGATGCATTATACTAAGCAAGTTATCACATTATCATGGATCCAGACAATTCATTGCATACAACAACTGACTGATCATGGGGTACACCGGTCCTTGAGCGTATAAAAAATTTACCAAAATCAGAAGGTTTTGATCAGGCCAGCCTGAGCCGAATGCGGGGGCTGACCTGGGTCGATACTTTTAGCAGATGTGTTAAGCCCCTTTTTCACAGAGCACAGCTCATTTATATAATACAAATATGTAAGCAAAGAGTAAATAGCATCACCGCTCATTGCTCAAGTGACTAAAGAGAACTGCTACTGGTCTTTTTTCAAAGAAAAATTACCAATTACCTTTGCACAGATTCCTCTTGTTCTTTTACCATATGAGCCAGCTGTGTAAATATTTGACCCAGTTCTACTATCGTAGATTCTATATTTTGCATTGTTTCTGCCCTATCCTGTATGTATGAATCCTGCGAATAGAAAGCAAGAAACTAAGTTTATATCTACTAGTTAACTGAGTCACAACTTACTTCTGCATCAAGACATCAGCTCTAGCAAACTGCATGTGAAAGCATTGTCACAAAAGGAGAGATCATTTCTTTCAAGCAATTTATCGTATTGCCAAAAATGCTTTTAAAAGTGGTCTGTTGCACTGAAAAAGGTCTTCTCTATGTGGTAAGCAAGCCTTGTACTTGTGAAATATAGGAAAGATATGAATAAGTAAACTCTCACCATGACATGACTGAAATATTGTTAACTCTTTCCCATATGACAAAATTTCAGACTTGTCCAAATTCAAAGCATATGCAGCAGACAAATCAAGGGTGGCTAAAATAATGCCCTTTGCCACACAATCCCGACCTTCAGGGAGGTTTCTGAAAATATTGGAGAAGAGGGAGAAGATGCTGGTAATCAGCATTTTCTCCTTTTCCCAGAATGTTTTCTACCCTTCAATGAACAGATTTCAATGTTTGAGTTGCGTTTATTTTGTTGTCTGGAGCATGCTTTTAATTCGGACAAGTCTAAAATTTTGTTGTTGGTAAAGAGTTAATTAGTTAAAAACATTGTGGGAAAAGACGGAAATACTGATAACGAGCATTTTATCCTTTCCCTACAATATTTTCAAAAGCTTTCTTTCTCAAGGTCGTTAAAACTCAGGATTGTGAGATGAAGGGTTAAAAGAAGTGTAAAAACAAATGAATGAAAAAAAGTATGATCTACCTGTTCATCAATTAACTGTAATTGTTGCTGATATCGTGATCTGTCCATCCCATCCATGTTGATTGCAACATCTCCTCCAGCATGGCCATTATGTTTGGCTTCATCTTGTAATAACACAGACTGGCCTATAGATAGAATAAATACACAGATTAGATTTAACTAATACTGCTTCAGATAAATTTTTACACATTTCTACAGAATACTTTAGAAAATATTGTAGAAAGGAGAAATTGTTTGTTACAACAGCATGTCCTTTTGCCATGGTGTTTTCACATGTACCTATGAGTCAAATCCTAACCTGTAATTCATGTTTATTGTCCTTATTTCACAAATATGCTTTTAAAGTTGTCTGATTAAAGTAAGTTTTTTTTTTGTTTTGTTTTGTTTTGTTGGGGGGGGGGGTGGTTTACTGATAGAAGAATCTTTATTACCAATGTCACTGAATAAATCTATCAAATCCTAGCATACAGATGCAAGTAGAACTTCCACAAAAAGACAGTCACTTCCCCTGCCAAGTACTTTACTAAAAATGATGGATATTTAAACTCAACATGTATTAAACTTGCAACAAGCCTAAGTTAAATGAGAGATAAATCCTCGATGCTTAAAAGTAGACATTTGAAAATTTTATCTTGCATATCTACAGTTTCTATTCAATAACTGTACTAACTTTCAATACAATGACAACAAACCTAAGGCCTGTGTTTGGAAAACAAATACAGTAAAACTCTGATATAGCGAATTTCACGGGACCGTCAGATTTAATTCGCTATAAGCATAATTCGCTTTATTGATAGTACGAACTTCGTTATATTTCGGGACTCAAAGGTGGACGCATGTACAAGCAGTCTAACATTTATTTACCAGAAAAATGTTTTTCTAACATACTTCGACAAATATGTGTTATATTTATACCGGTAGGAACTGAAAGCATTTGCAGACGACAATTTTCTACTTGTGGCAAATTATACCTTACCACGATAATTATCGATCGATAACGCAGTCAGTTTATGTTGTGTAGATCAACGCCTCTAGCGTCAACGTGTTAATTGGGTAAGCGGGAAGGTGTGAATAACTGACTTGGTAATTAAAGACCCTTAGATGCGACTTCAGTGTAACCAAGGTATTTTCAGGTGAAATGGATATCTGCGGACCTGATTTTTGATTCGCAATATGCGAAAATTCGTTATATCCAAATTCGTTTTAACAATTAATTTTTACAAAGGCGAAAGAAGGCTTTTGCCAGGGAATTGATTTGGATTCGTACTAAGCGAAAATTTGCATTATCAGAGTTCGTTATAATTAAGTTTTACTGTATACCAATGTGCATGCAGAGACAGACAGTCTGATTCCAGTGTACCCAGGCAACATTCATTTCGCTCAGGTATAAAAAGTCATGTTACTGTTGACAGTTAGTATTCCTGAAACATCCCCTTCCCCCAAAACACACACACACACACACACACACACACACACACACACACACAAAAAGAAAAGTTTGTAAGAGTATAAAAACTGTGTTTCATATGAAAGTTTGAACAGCTTTTCATTTCAAACTATTAATCCTTTACTGCACAATCCAGAGTTTTACAGATGCTTAGAAAGAGGCCTTTTGAAAACATTATGGGAAAATGAGAAAATGCTGGTTACTAATATTTTCTCCTTTTCCAACATTGTTTTCTACCAATTCAAGAACAGAAACTATAATTCGAAAAGCATTTGAATTGTTGTCTGCAAATGCTTTCAATTTGATCTAGCCCACTATTTTGCCAGGTGGTAAAAGATTAATCAGCTACAATCTATATAACAAACCTGGATGTCCAAATCCCTGCTGTGATGCTGGTGACATGGATGTGGACTGTGAAAACTGTTCTCGACGAGATTTTTGATGTTTCAGATTCTGAAATATACAATACTATGAAGTCATTTGGTAAAAAATTCTTGGAAGTACATGTGCTAAGAGTTCTAAGCTTTTGGGGATAGTAAAGGTCAAGATCAAACTATACAGAACATGCAGTCTGATCCTGAGTCTACACCATCCAGTATTTTGTAACATGCAGTCTGAATCTATGTCTACAACATCAAGTTTTTTGTAACATGCCATCTGATCTTCAATCTGAACTGACCAGTATTTTGCAACATGCAGTCTGATCCTAAGTCTACACCATCCATTATTTTGTAACATGCAGTCTCATCCTACACCTACATCTTCCATTATCTTGTAATATGCAGTCTGATCCTAAGTCTACACTTTCTATTATTATATAACACATCCTGGTCAAAACTACCATCATATTTCAATATTTTGGCTGTTCTTTCTACTGGAAAAGGTCTGTTCCACTAATTTACTGCTCTGAAGGTAAACATTCATTTAAATTTCACATTTCTTTGAATATAAACAAAATACAGATCATGAAAAAGTACAAAGCTTTCCTTCAAAGGATTGAAATTCAATATAAAGCTGCAGAAAGTTTTCAAAAACAAATTCATTTGATAGCTATCTATTTCATGCTCAATTTGGTGGTTGTTGAATTCAATGCTTTCAACAGATAGTGCTGACCAGCATCGGTCTTACTTCGAGCACTGTGTATTACTTCTCTCCTAATTACACATACATGTATGACCAAAAATGTATATTCAGCTAGTAATTCTGTTCTCCGACATGGAAAAAGATAGATTTATTGATTTTTATGGTAAAAAAGTGTTGAAGTTAGTTAAAGCATCATTTATGTAAAGAAAACAGAGAGATTTTTAAGTTATATATAGACAACAGATAACAGCTCTACAGGTTAATATTGCAACAGCCTGTAGAGCAAAAGTTAAAGAAAAATAAAGTATTACCTCAGTCCTGACCTCAAGGACCTGTTTAAAATTGTTGGACATATTTGCCAACTTTGACTGAAAAAAAAAAATAATGAAACAATTTTTTAACACTTCACCACACAACTAAAGTTAAGATCTGTCAAAACCAAAAGCATATGCAAAGCCCTATTTAAATGTGGTTAAAATTGTGGAAGTAGTCTTTAATAGGGTAGAAAACATTGTGGGAAAAGGAGAAAATGCTGGTTACAAGCATTTTCTCCTTTTCCCACAATGTTTTCAAAAGCTTGTACTCTCAGAGTCGTTAAAAGTTGGCAGTGTGTGGTAAAGGATTAAATTGTATGATTCATTTTGCAGGGTCTAGTACAAAACGCAATTTGTACAACAAAACTTTGAAAACTGCAAAATACATTTTGTACTGGTGTCTTGATAAAACAAAATTCTATAACTAAATACTAAAATTTGAACATTTCATTTATACCTAGCATCCTTTTTAACTGTTAGATTAAGTACGTGTATAGCAATCTATGGCTATCAGTATTGCCTTTTTGGGCACTTAATCATTTTTCTGGCAGTTTATGAAAAAGTCCCATTAAATAAAGCTTAAAGTTTGCAAGAAAATAATAGTAAATCAGTGGTACTGAATATCTGAACCATGGAAGAAGGATTGATTGATTGAATGGTGTTTTACGCCGCTTTCAACATTATTTCAGTCATATCACGGCGACAGCTCACATATTCATGTATTTCCTGGGTTTTACCAGTACTAGGCTAGGGCTCTGAAGTGTCTTGCCCAAGGACACACCCACGAAAAACCCAGCGGATCAAGCAGGGCTCGAACCTGGGGCCTCCAGGTTACGAGTCCCACGCTTTACCACTGAGCCACGCAGGACCCCTCCATGGAAGAAGGAAAAAGTTTCTTGAGTTCTTTGTTTCTGTCTGTAAAGTGCAGTATTAAATCATTTGCTTACACAGACAAAAAAAGAACATATTTTAAGGGATTCTTGCAACAAAAAGATGGCACCAAATCACATTATAAATTAACTGACCCAGATAGAGACTTTGAGAAAAATAGAAAAGAAAGATGCAAAGAGATCAAAATACTATCCATTTATAACTCTTGAAAATATATATCAGAAAAAGAAGACGCTGTAACATGTTTTGACAGACAGAGGAAAGGCCTAAGGGGATGGAACACTGGGACATACAGACATACATACAGGCATACAGAGTTAAAGGGAAATGGAACTGATTAAAGGGAAAAGACTTATTTACCTGTAATGTGACCACCACAGAATTGGAATGACTTTGTTTTTGTCCCCCATGCTGACCATGTTGACCTTTTGCTATCTGCTGTAGCTGTGCTATTTGTTTGTTCAGACTGTTAATGTCTTCTTTAATTATATATGTAAGTTCTTGTATCTCAAGAGGCTTGTCATCAAACAACGACTTCCTTTTTGCCACTAGTAAATCAGAGAAAATATCATGATTAATTTTTTAACAACAAAATTTCAGACCTGTCCAGATTAAAAGCCTTTGCAGACGACAAATCAAAGGCAAGTCAAATGATGAAACTTGCCTTTACTTGAGAAGAAAATATTGTGGAGAAAGGAGAAAATGCTGGTAACCAGCATTTTCTCCTTTACGAACAATGTTTTCCAAAGCTTTCTTTCACAGGATCATTTAACTTAGGACCCTGAGCTCCAGATAGAGGGAGTGATTTTGATTTCAAAGTTGAAAATATTAATAACTCTCCCCTAAACCCTATGTTATGGGTACTCATTAGAATTGTCTCGAGACAATTCTAATGAGTACCCACAACATAGAGTTTGGAGGAGAAAAAAAATGGATTTAGAATACTTTCACTCCCTCTGATCTGGAGGTCTAATACTTTGACATTTTTTTTAAAACAGCCAAGCTAAAAATGCTGCTAAAATGGTTGGATTTATCTTTGAAAACGAAGAGGATCTTGCAGGTTACAAGCATTTCATCCTTTTCCAAAAAATAAATACATAAATGAGCCATGCTCTGTAAAAAAAGGGGCTTAATGCATCTGCCAAATGTATTGGCCCGAAACTTTTCGCTGTTGGTAAATTTTCTGAAATTCCAAGGACTAGTCTACCTCATGATTAAGTCAATTGTTAAAAAAGGTGGCCATCAATGATCCATAGTTATGTGATGACTTGCTTGTTATAATGCTTCAGGAAGATGCATTAAGCCCCCTTTTCACAGAGCATGGCTCAAATGTTTTGAAAAGCTATCTTTCTGAGGGGCCTGGAAACATAGGATCATTTGGTTATAGCGTTAAAGCCAGTTTTAGATTATGAGTAAAGAAAAATACTTACATAGGGCTAATTTTTCAAGTTTGGCAAAAGTATTGGCAAGATCCCTACCAATTCTCCTGAAAAGCAGAATCAAATAATATGCTTATCATAAAACTTGTAACAACAAAATTATATTCAATTGTCGACAATTAAACGTGACTTATTCCTAAGTTAGCTGAAAATCTACCAGTTAGACAATATCTATTAATCACAATTAAATCATGCAAAAAATGATTGAGGAAAAAAACATAAATGAAGAAATCTTCAAAGGTCAGTGACCACCAAAATTTATCCATGTTTATGATATTGTGAAAAGTTTCGAATAAATCATTTTCATTTCTTTCGGCTTCATCTGTGTTTTTTATGTGACTTGAAATACAAAAATCCAAATACATTTTTCAATGTACAAAATTAGTGTATATAGCAATTCTATTTATCTTATGAAAATTGAGAGGTCAAAACACTCACCTCAAACGTGATTACAGTAACTCTTTACCAAATGACAAAATTTTAGACTTGTTCAAATCGAAAGCATTGCAGATGACAAAATAAATGTGACTCAAAAATTAAAATTTGATTTTCGGAAGGGTAAAAAACATTGCGGAAAAGGTAAAAAATGCTGGTTATCGGCATTTTCTCCTTCTCCTATGATGTTGTCATTTTTGACAGTTTTCTTTTTAAGGGTCGTCAAAAGTTGGGATTGTATGGTAAAGGGTTAATATGTCTTTCAAACCTTTATCAAACAATCCTGTGTTTTAACCACCCTGAGGGGGCTTTTGAAAACAGTGTGAAAAAAGGAGAGAAATGATTGTAACCAGCATTTTTCCCCTTTTCTCAGATTGTTTTTTACGCTTTCCAAGAAAAACCCCAATTATTTGAGTCACACTATATTTATTGTTTGCAAAGGCTGTCAGTTTGGACAAGTCTAAAACTTTGCTGTCGGGTGAAGATTGAACAGAACTAAGGAGCATAAAAAGCTGAGAAACTATAATCTAATCAATATATGAGCCATGCTCTGTGAAAAGGGGGTTCAATGCATCTGCGTGATGCATGATACCAAGCAATTCATCACATGATCATGTATCATTTATTTTGTATAGTGACCAACTGAATCATGAGGTAGACTGATCCTTTAACATGCAGAAAATTGACCAATAGCAAAAAGTTTCGGCTCAGGTCAGCCTGCGCGGACTGCGCAGGCTGACCTGGGTCGATACGTTTCACAGATGCATTAAGCCCCCCTTTTCACAGAGCATGGCTCAATTATTTATCTATGGTTTCTTGATTTCAGGACAAATACATCTCAACAACTGGGGTTTCACGAATACCACTATTAACAGTACAGGCATTTTCAATCACACCATGGCCACAGCTAACTTGTATATTTTCAAGGTTTCATAAGCTCTAGGCTGGGACTCTACAGCACCTAATCCAAGCATAAATGTGATCAACACAAAGTTTAACAGTTGGCATTTAACACTTTATCAAACAAAATTTTAAACTAGAACAAATTGAAAATATCTGCAGGCAACAAAATGTGACTGAAAAATTGAAAATTGTTTTTGGAAGGGCAGAAAACATTGTGGGAAAAATGCTGGTTACCAGCATTTTCTCCTTTTCCTACAATGTTTTCAAAAGGTTTCTTTCTCAGGGTCGTTAAAAGTCAGGATTGTGTGGTAAAGGGTTAAGCATGATTTTCTAATTACATTGCCTAAACCACATCAGCCTGAGTTGTTCTAAACAGAAGTAAGATTTTCAATGTAGATCCCACATA
Source organism: Tridacna gigas (assembly GCA_945859785.2). Taxonomy (NCBI): domain Eukaryota; kingdom Metazoa; phylum Mollusca; class Bivalvia; order Cardiida; family Cardiidae; genus Tridacna; species Tridacna gigas. The sequence continues at coordinate 40,908,880 of OX244029.2, forward strand.
CTTAGCAATTTGAGTGAATTCACTTCGTTGTTGAACTGCTGCACTCTGTCTTGTCACAACTCCATTTTGTCTAGATTGCAGAGACTTTACTGCCGAAGCAAACTCTGATGTTCTGTCTCTACATGACATTTCTGAATCTATAAATCCACCCAAAGTTTCTGTTGGTGGTGGCGGATAATTAGTGACAAATGTTTGCCCTGTATTCTGATAACGTGTATATCCAGTGGCTGTGTTGTCAGAATTGGAATTGTTTCTTCTTCTTCTGGCAATCATTTGTAAACTCTACACACAATGAAGTCAGAAAACATAGCCTCTTTTGCTGATCATCTAATATCTTTAAGCACCTGAAATAATAATACATATTTAAGTCTTATAATATCTGATTCTTTCTTAGATGAGTAAATTTTAGACTGGTCTTTACTGAAAGCATTGCAGATAAAAAATTAGGTTGATTAAATGTAACCCTTACATGACCCTTTGGAAAGGTAGAAAACTTGTGAGAAAAGGACGGGTTACCATTTTTTTTTCCTTTTCTCACAATTCTTTCAAAAGCTGTCTACTTCTGGGTTGTAGGACACATGGAATTTTTTGTAAACACAACACAGGAATTAGCCACAATAGTTTCAAGGATAACTTAGATTGCTTTTTCTGACAGAACAAATCAAGATCAGTCTGTATGGAACATGCAGTAATACTGTCGGATCTTTGATCTATACTCTATAACCCTGGTACTTTGAGAGGTATTCTGATTTGGGCAGCGTCGAATATCCGTTATTCGAGTTCTACTGCTAATGACCTTCCTTTATTTCTGAAAAATATACACTTGAGCACTCGGGTCAATCAGAGATCCAGCCCCTGCTGTAACAGAGTTAGCCAGAGCTCGTTTTTCTCCTGAAGATTTTACTACATTGGAGTTCAGGTTAATAGTGTTCCAGACGAATGTTGACCTAAGCATACCAATGCCTTTGCCACCCACACAACAGACTTATTGTATGACAAACGAAATACATAGCTACCATATCAGAGTTGAAGTAAGTAAAGTAACACTGATAAGGTAGAAAACATTTTTGGAAAAGTATACTGCTTTTTTCAACAGGGTCTCTAAGCTCTTTCGCAGAATAATCGGATTCTGAAAATAGCCCTTTTTAATCCTAAACATATGCACAACTTATGTGACTATGATTTCAATGCTCAGGGTTTTCCATGACCTTGTTTCTTTGAATTTGGACCCACAAATTTTCCACATGTCTTCCCAATTTCAAATGTTTACCTTCTTTTATTCTTTTGAAAATGAACCCCTCATGAGAAAGTTCACGGAAAATGCTAGACACTTACATTTTTTCTCCTAAAGTTGCTGATACGCCAAGTCTAAAAGTGGTACGTTTTAACAGTGGTGTGCTTTGGCAATGGTGCACATTTGTCTGTCACCCATTCCCAACTGTTAGCACTGATCATATGTATTTGGAAAGTGAATTACCTCACTGGAGGGAGGAGTATTGTGAAAGGGGAGATGATCAAGAGGTCAAGTTAGTTTCAATAATGAGACAATTGTGATGCTTCTTTGCATATTTGGACATATATTGTGCATCGTACTGTCTCAAGTCCATTCTGAACTTCCAGAAGAGGAACAGCCCTGTCCTATATTTTATTGGTTTCATCTGTATAGCAGCAAAATGCAGTTAATTCTGAGTGACAAACATGACAACAATTCAAATATTTCATTACCTAGAGAGCTTTTAGAAGTTGTTAATAAAAGTGTAAATCTCGAAATAAACTTGAATAAAATGTTTTTTCCTTGTGTTCAGCGTTTAAATTGAAAATATTTGTTTTTGAAACAGTGGATAATTCTATATGCAAGCAACAAGTATGTTCAAATTCTAGTTTAGTCATCAACTTAAAAAAGTGTGCGAGTTTAAACATGCTCACAAAGTCTGTGTGGAGATTTCAACCATTTTTTTTCTCTGTACCCAGATGCAACTTTTAAAAAACTAACATGGCAGTCAAGGACACTTATCTTACTAATATTGATGGTCCAGCTAGCTCAGTGGCAGAGACATAGTCTAGTCTACTCACTTTGATTCTGTTAATTGTAATCGGCGTTGGGTAGACTCACGACCAGTTGCCCGGCTAGCTCAGCTGGTAAAGCTGCGGTACTAGTGTTCCGTTGGTTCGAGTCTCACGTCAGACACACTTTTCTCCTCTGATTTACTTCATTGGCGATGAGGACAATTGGTGAGTGCCTGTAGGTGGCACCGGGGGTCGATGGAGACCAGAGGGGGAGCTGTTGACTCCCAAGAATTTAGGAGGGGGAGGAGTGTTGCAATTGGCGTTGGGTAGACTCACAACCAGTTGCATGGCTAGCTCAGTTGGTAGAGCTGCGGTACTGGTGTTCCGGGTGTCGTGGGTTCGAGTCCCACGTCGGGCACACTTTTCTCCTCCGATTTATTTCAATTCAGCCAATTACATTTACCTAGCATATGATTAAAGAACAGTATTGATTTTTACGAACATGTATTTGGCATGTTTAAATCTGAAAAAAATATCTCTCAAATTTCTTCACAATCACATGCTTCGCCTTCAGCCTTGTGTCGAAATCACCGGGTGACAAGTTTGTTTTCCTCAGGAAGACTAGTTAGACTATCAAAAATAGTTAGACTATCAAAAATAAATGATTAATTGTTTCTGTCTATTTGTTTAACATAGATGTACAATACCTTAATTGTCTGAACTTATGGAAAACACCAAGAACAGCAAATTAATTGAAATACACACTTTAAGGTATTCAGTCTGTCAAACTGAAGAGTCCACGAAGCAGTATAATGCGTCATTTCCTGTCTTTGCGCATGCGTTTTGAATTGGTACACTGTACTAGGATCATTTGGTCTGTGACCGCCACACTGTTTAGACTCGAAAACAACACGAAGCGATCGCCGACCTATGAATGGAAAAGAAATTGTGATTTGAGATTAAATTAATTTATAATTAGATAAAATTACACCTCTGCATTTTTTAATGATATAGTGGAATAAATTTGGGAGCTTTAACAGGTAAACTCCTCACATAATATGCTTTTTTATTTTTACTGGAAATTAGGAATTCTGGTTTATTATCCGGCGCTTGCATAATCCATCCGACTTTTCACTTGACAGATAACATATTCGGTAGCGTGTGGGACCGTCGCGGATGATTGCATCAATCAAATTGGAGAAGGCATTATCACAAAGAGGAGATAAGAAACCCGCTACATGTATTTCTTACTATGTAACTTATGTTGCAGTGTTGGATTTTAGAAGACATTAAATAGGACAGAAAAGGGTCTTGACCCTATGACGCCTTTCACAAGTATAATTCAATTTAATTGCCTGTGCGGCCAGTTTAGAACACTGCACAAAACTTGCAGTCTGATCTTTGATCTGCACTGTCCACTTTGCTGAAACAGTAGAGGCAGAAAGGAACCATGAAATTACAGTTAATCTGGTCTTATTCTAGACTGAAAATGCCCTTTGGGTTTATTTGGCCCTCTACAGTAAGGGTTAATTTGCAAAAAGTCCAAATGAGTTTATAACCCATTCCCTGTTTCCCACACAACAGTATTTTAGTCTTGTCCAAACCCAAAGCTTTTGCAGACGACAGATGTGGCTCAAATTCTGGAAGTTGTCTTTGATAGGAGAAAAAATATTGTGGGAAAAGGAGAAAATGCTTGTTAACCCTTTAGTACAGATAACTGTCCCCGAAGGCAATTTTAGTTTTTGATTGGTTGCCTCTGGTGCACAATAAATGTCCACATCAGAAAAGATGCACTGTAAACAGTCTCATTTTTGAAACTAGTTAACCCTTTACCACACACTCCCTAGTTTTAACAACCCCTATGGATAGGGACTTTTGAAAACATTGTGGGTATAGGAGAAAATGTTGGTAACCAGCATTTTCTCCTTTTCCAACAATGTTTTATGCCCCTTAACACAAATTCTAAGTAACAATTATTTTGTTGTCTGCAAATGCTTCAACTTGGACAAGTTTAAATTTTTGTCTTTTGGTAAACTCTTAACATATCAGCATTTTCTTCATCTCCCACAATGTTTTCAAAAGGCCTCTTCCTCAAACTCGTGATTGTGTGGTAAAGGGTTAAGTGCCAAATCTAGGACATTTTATTTACCGTCACACTGAAAAAGAAATACAAAAATTATTACTTGATCTACTTGAGGACTGTTTTAACACTAGGACTTTTCTCTAGTAGGCATTAGAGTGGATCAAGATCAGCCCACCAAATGTAAATACTGATCTATATGTGCACTAACTACATACACAGCAGTTATTGTAGCAGCTATATTTTTCTTATGACAAAGATAAAGGTTATACTTCCAGAAAAAAACATTTCAAATCTTCCAGCCATTGCAAACTCCCTTTGGGGGAAAAAAACTGGAAATGAAAAAGTACTTTGAAAGCAATATCTCCGTTTGGCAGTGGTATTTTTGTCCTAAAAGCATTCACACAAGAAAATTTAATCGTAGCTCAAATGATGGAACCTGTTTGTGATAGGGTCGAAAACATTGTGGGAAAAGGAGAAAATGCTGGTTACCAGCATTTTCTTCTTTTCCCACCATGTTTTCAAAGGAATTCTTCCTCAGGGTCGTTTAAATTTAGGATTGAGTGCTAAGGGTCTAAGCATTATGCATGCTGATCATCACTATTTACACAAGCCAAGCCCTGATATTGTGGGGGGGGGGTCACTGGTTTGAATCCTAGACCCCCAGCCTGGCTAATGTCTTTTCAAGGAATGATGATTGATAGCCATAGAGACAGGATTCCTTCCTCTTTCATAGCAGAGCCTTTTTGTTGACAAAGTATTTGTGGGAAAGCAGCAAGTGGCTTGAAAAGAATAATGTACAGGGTACTGTTACTTGTAACAGTAGTCTCAATAATGAGACGTTCATGGTGCTGCTTTTCTTATTTGGAAATTACTGTGCACTGCTCTGGAGACAACCAATCAAAACCTAAAATCGCCTTTGGGGACAGTTATCTGTTCTAAGTACTGGTTACATTCTAAGTACTGGTTACAGAAACTCCAGGAAAGCATGGATAGGTGCATTGGCTGCTGCAATTTAACTGAACTAATGTTTTAAAGGGCATTAAATCCCATACAATCAATCTATCATATTTACAAAAATGATTTCAATGTGATCCGCTTGGAATTAATGTGTTTCAGGAGGGTAATGACTAATGAGTTACACATGTATATAATACTGGTGTTGCATCATGCATTTACAAGTTTAGGTTTCATGAATAATAGTGAATGTGGAAATTAATACTTGGGCCCGTTTTCACCATCCATTCTTAATTTAATTCTTTGTCTTTTTTCAGATTTAGAAAGTAATGCAACTTCTGATTGGCTAAACCATTGCACTACCCAATCAGAAGTTGCATAACTTTCAAATTTACGAAGTTCTCGAGAATAAGACAAGGAATGTTATTAACCCTTTACCTCACAGTCCTGAGTTTCAATGACCCTGAAAGAGAAAGCTTTTGAAAACTAGTGGCATTTTCTGCCATTTCCTTAATGTTTTCTACCCTATGAAAGACTGAATCATCATTTGAGCTACGTTCAATTTGTCGTCTACAAATGTCTTGAATTTGGACCAGTCTAGAATTTTGTCGTTTGGCAATGGGTAAATACAGACCCTGGACTCTGATTTGTAGATTACTTTAAGCCTTAACCGTACAATCCAAACAAATCTGAAGAAGAAGACTTTTGAAAATATTGTGGAAAAAGAGAAAATGCTGGTTACTAGCATTTTTCTCCTTTCATCCTTTCCCAATAATGTTTACTTGTCGGGCAATTTGGACTGGTCAGAATTTTATTTGTTTGGTAAAGACTTTAGAGTTAAGCCCTCACCACAAAGGCCCAAGTTTTAACTATCCTGATGAAGAAAGATTTTCAAACATTGTGGGAAAAGGAGAAAATGCTGGTAACCAGCATTTTCTCCTTTTCCCAAAATATATTATATCATATTTGGTACAGAATCACCATTTAAACAACATTTCATTTGTTGTGTGCAAATGCTTTGAATTTCGTCCAGTCCCAAATTTTGTAGTTTGGTAAGAGTTTCTCCTTTACCACACAATCCTGAGTTTTAATGATCCCGAGAAAGAGACCTTTTCCCACAATGTTTACTACCCTATCAACGACAGAATTAATTCATCATTTAGCAACATTTAATTTGTCGTCTGCAAGTGCTTTGAATTTGGTCCAGTGTCATTTAGTAATGAGTTAAAGTGCAAGGCACAAAATAGAACTGCTATCCTGTACTATACATTGCCCACTTTCAATGACCCCAAGAAAGAAAACTTTTAAAATCATTGTGGGAAAAGGAGAAAATGGTGGTAATCAGCATTTTCTCTTTTTTCCTACAGTGTTTTCTACCCTTTCCAAAACATATTTCAATTTTTGAATCCTATTGTAGTTTGTCGTCTGCAAATGCTTTCAATTTGGACTAGTCAAAAATATTGTCGTCTGGTAAAGAGCTATTGCCAGCAATGTTGATCAAGATCAGACTGTATAGAGCATACTGTTTGATCTTGGATCTGTATCATCGGATTTTTAGTACCACCTGATTTTCAAAACATTTTGGCATTTAGAAATTGCTTGTAATATATAATTTGTCCCATTGCCATAATGTTTCTTCATGTACAGCTCTGTATTTACTACTTGGCTATTTTTTACCGGAAGGTAATGAATAAATTTTTGTACATTAACCCTTTACACACAACCAATATACAACTGTCCAAATTGAAAGCAAATGCAGATGACAAATTAGATATGGCTCATATGGTTAGATTTGTCTGTAAAAGGACAGAAAACACTGTGGGAAATGGAGAAATGCTGGTTACCATCATTTTCTCATTCTCCCACAATATTTTCTATCCTGTCAGAGACAAGATTAACATTTTAGCAACATTTAATTTGTCGTCTGCAAATGCTTTGAATTTGGTCCAGTCCAAAAATTTGTCATTTGGTAAAGAGTTAAATGAGTCTCACTATTGAAGTTACATGCGTTTGCCTTGTACTAAACTTCGGTATGCTTCTTTTGTTTTCCCTTTATTTGACACGTAGGCTGTTAACCCTTAACCCTTTCCCAAACAAGCCCTGGTTTTCACATGTCTGCAGTACAAGTCTTTTGAAAACACTGTGAGAAAAGGAGAAATTGCCCGTAACGAGCAATTTCTCCTTTTCCCACAGTGTTTTCTAGCCTTTTGGAGAACTTTCTGTCATTTTCATCAAATTTAAAATTGTTGTCTGCAAACTCTTTCAATTTGGACCAGTCTAAGTGTTATCGTTTGGGAAAGGGTTAAAGTGCCAAATAAACGAAAAGGACAGTTTCATATTAGAATAAAACCCAGATAATTGTAATTTTGTGGCGGCCTTTAGTTTGTAAACTATCAGCAAAGCTGATAGTGTAGATCAAAAGTCAGACTGCATGTTTTGTGCAATCTCTGTTGGCCACAAAGGCAACTGTAGTCGTGAGGGGCACTTTAAGGGTTAATGCTTTAGCACTGAACATAGTTTTAGATCTGTCCCTTTTGAAAGTGTTTGCAGAAAACAAATTGGATGTGATATTTCTTTGAAATGGCACAAAACATTTTGGGAAAACAAAACAATGCTGGTTTTCTAAAACATTCTTCCTCATAGATGTTTAAACCTTTTTTTTTTTTAATAAAGGGCAAAGTAAATGCAATGAACAAATTACATCAATAGAGTAAGTCTAAAACCTTGCAAAATAAAGGCAGGTTTGATCCAAAATATTTCACAGAAATTTTACAGGTTAGAACAAAGATCAAACTGCACATAAAATTAATGTATTGTCCCATCTTGATGTATACTACGCACAGAAGCACTTTCAGCCGTAATGAAGGGCAAAGTATGTTAAGCCATAGCTAGTCCTATGAAGGATAAGTTCACCAAAGAATCCTTTATTTATATCAGGGAGGAAGAAGAGTATAAAAAAAAAACTGAGAGGAAAAGGAGAAAATGCAGTTAACCAACATTTTTACCTTTTACCTTTTCAGAGACAAATGCAAATTCTTTCAATATTGATGAGTCCAAAATTTTGTCATTTGGTAAAGTGTTAAGCAGTTTTGCAGAGGACAAGTTCCTCATCTGAGGAGAAAAGACTCAGCTAGGCCTCTTAAGTTGCTCTTGCTAGACTGTCTGTCAAACTATTGGGCATGGCTTGATTCAAGACCAGATTGTATACTCTGCACAGTCTGATCATGATCCACACTATTGGTACTGTTTGATCTTAGACTATATCTTTAAACCTAGAATTACAAATAAATGGAAGAGAGCATTTCAGTCAGTGAAGACTTGTGAGAGCATTGTGGAGAAAAGAAGACAATTCTGGTAACCATTATTTTCTCCTTTTCCCACAGTGCCTTTGATCCTGTTAGTCGAATTTAAAATTATTGTTGGCATGAAAATCCTTTCAGTATGGACAATGCTAAAATTCTATCATCTGGTAAAGAATTAAAGGCATAATTTTAGGCAGAATATTCCTATGTCCCTATTCACCAACCATTCTAATTTTATTCTAGGTCAAATTCTAGATTTAGCGAGTGACACAACTTCTGATAGGCTAAACCATTTGGTGTAGCCAAAAAGAAGTTGTGTTTTCTTCAAATATAGAAAATTCTAAACAATAAGACTAAGAATGTCCTTAAGAATGGTTTGTGTACATGAGCCCAGGATCATTCTGTATGTTCTTTGCAATCTAATAGTGATCGAGGCTGTTTGTAAAATCATCATTTTTTGTGCCAGAAGGTCCTGCATAGCTTCATTGTAAAGGTGTACGATTCACATTTTGGAGGCCCTGGGGTTGATCTTCTCTCAAGGCACTGGGTTTTTCTTGGGAGCGTCCATGGGAACACTCTTATCAAGTATTGACTGACCACATAATTTAACACTTAAACTGCTGAATAAACGAAACACAAATTTCTACTCAGTACTAAAAGCCCAAACATTGCAGTTTCAAAGTTGATTTCATTGGAAAGAAAATACCTTATCGGACAGTGTAGATCAAAGATCAGACTGCACGTTCTGTGCAGTCAGATCTTGATCTACACTGTCCGCAAAAGGTCAGTGGGTCGTGATTAGCAGCTTAAAGGTTAAGATTTTGAATGAGTTGTCACAATATTTTCAAAATCTTCTTTTTCATTACAGAGAAAAAAAATACCCAGAGTAAAAAAAGGATTACATGCCTGTGTAATTGTGTTTCAAAGTCTTTGCTTTTTTTTCCTCACTATTTTCACTTTCTATTCCTTCAAGTTTTGGCGGGTGTGTGTGTTTGTGTGTGTGTGTGTGTGTCAAATATTACAACACTTAAATTGCATAAAACTGGATCGTATCAACCATGCATTGATTATCTTAGTTACCGGTACATTATTTAAAATATTTACAAAGACTTGTGCACTGTAAAATTTTTTCAACAGCTTTGTATAATGTAATCTTAACAGATTTTGATCTTTAGAATGCACAATGAATATTGACTGATTCAATGAAAGTTTTTTAATGTGCTTTGCAAGGACAACTTACTATTTTGCATATCCTGGGTTGCATAAGTACTCAGCCACTGAAGCAGCTTAAAAAACGTTCATTGAATTAATCAAAATTTTAGACCAGTCCAAATTGAAAGCCTCTGCAGACGACAAATAAAATGGGGCCCAAACATCAGTACATATATCTGTGTTTGAGATCATTGAAGATTTTTTGGGAAAAGAAGAAAATGATGGTTACCTGCATTTTCTTCTTTTCCCACAATGTTTTCAAAGGCATTCTTCTTCTTCAGGGTCATTGAAATTCAGGATTGTATGGTAAAGAGGTAATCCTTTGCCAAACAATTTCAAGCTTTAACGACCTTGGTAATAAAGCCTTTTAAAACATCATTCGAAAAGGAGAAAATTTTGGTAACCCATATTTTCTCTTTTTCCCCAATGCTTTCTAACCTTTCAAACACAGTTTCAACCATTTTAGCTACAGTTAATTTGTCGTCTTCAGATGCATTGATTTGGACTAGTCCACAATTTTGTCATTCAGTACAGACTTAAGTATGTATATTCTTGGATTTGAGGAAATTTCTCAACCCTTTACCACAAAATCCCAAGTTTTAACAAACCTGAGCAGAAAGCTTTTGAAAACATTGTGAGAAAAGGAGAAATGTAACCAGCATTTTCTCCTTTTCCCACAATGTTTTCTATCCTATCAAAGACAGAAATAATCATTTTACCTACATTTACATGTAATTTGTTGTCTACAGATGCTTTGAATTTGGTAGAGTCCAAACTTTTTTCATTTAGTAAAGAGCTAATTCTATTTTTAGAAACAAAGATGACAGTGGAGGCGGACATAGAGAGGACATTGAAAGAGCGTATCATGATCTTTGATGGAGGAATGGGTACGATGATACAACAGCTACGATATGAAGAAGAAGATTTTCGAGGTGCTGAGTTCACAGATCATCCCAAAAACTTGAAAGGAAACAACGACTTGCTTTCGCTGACACAGCCGGATGCCATTTATAAAATACATAGGGTGCATTGATTTTAAATAATTTTCTTTCTATTGTGGTTTATCGTCCGATAAACCACAGTTGTGAGTTATGAGGCACAATAAATAATCCATGAGAGCGATAGCCCAAGTGGTTTATTCATTGCCCCTCAAAACTCACTACCATGGTTTATTGAAATAGAAACCACAATAGAAAGAAGATTATTTCAATTCGAACTTGACCAACTCTTTATAAAAGGAAAACAAGTTCATACTCAGTATACAAAAGCGGATGTGGATTAAATATTACTTTACATAGAACAGTGAATGATGTTGATTTTACCACGCTTTGGCTACAAATTTTTCCAAGGTCTTACTTTTCGGGGTCATATACACATTTGGATGTTTGGTAAATTGATATCTCATTGGTTTTCTACCAAAAAATACTTTGTTGGTACTCAACAGAATTGTCTCCATATGGTAATTCTAATGAATACACCCAGCAAAAGTATTTGTGAAGAAATTGTATTTTCAGACTTAAGTAACTGCCTCCAATATAGACTTAAGGAAACTTGAAGTTAAAGATAAGACAAATTTTTTTTGTGTGATAGCTTAGTTTTGCTCTAGACATTATCATGTTACCACATTGATTGTGCAGCATGATTTACCTTTGCAGACAATTCAGGTCAAGATCAGGCTGCACATCCTATGCAGCCTGATCTTTTGGTCTTCAGTGACTAATTTTATATAAGAAGACATCCTTGAAATTGCAAAACCCGTGTCTTTAATATGGAAAAAGGAGAAAATGCTGGTAACCAGTATTTTCTCATTTTCTCACAATGTTTTTCACCCTTTCCAAAATAAATTTCAAATTTTGAGTCGCATAAATTTTGTCGTCTGCAAATGCCTTCAGTTTGGACCAGCCTAAAATTTTGTCGTTTGGTAAAGAGTTAAGACTTGGGGTTTGTCTGATGGGGATTAAGCTCATTGATTTGGAAATATGCCTAGAATTTTACATTTTAGCTCTCAATATGCTCAAAGATGGCATCTGTGATACCCAGCGCCCTGTGTTTGTTCTCTCAACATGCCACATTTTCACTTACAACACACTGAAACAAATATTTGACTTTATCATAGCACAAGTAAGTTTGAATATGGGACACCAAAGTGAGGTGACAGGTTGGAATCGTAGAAAAAAAGCTTAACCCTTTACCAAACAATCCCGGGTTTTAGCAACCCCGAGGAAAAAGCCTTTTGAAAACATTGTGGGAAAAAGGAGAAACTGCTGGTAACTGGCATTTTCTCCTTTTCCCACAATGTTTTCTACCCTATCAAAGGCAAAATCCATCATTTAAACCACATTAAATTTGTCATCTGCAAATGCTTTCAATTTGGACAAGTCTACATTTTTGTCATTTGGTAAAGGGTTAAGACAATCTGGAGGTCACACTTATGCCACAATCATGATAAAACATGGTCAGAGTATTTCAGGACCATTTGGGCTAATCCGTTTGTTTTCTTACAGGATTATTTGGAAGCAGGTGCAGATTTTGTAGAGACAAACACATTTAGTGGAACTAAGACTGCCCAGGCAGATTATGGATTGGAGTATTTGGTGAGTCATTAACTCTGTAACAAACAACAAAATGTTAGAATGGTCCAAATTGAAAGCATATGCAATACGACAATTTAAATGTGGCTCAAATGATGGAATTTGTCTTTGATAGTGTAAAAAACATTGTGGAAAAAAGGAGAAAATGCTGGTCACCAGCATTTTTTGCTTTTCCTACAATGTTTTCAAAAGGCATCTTCCTCAGGGTCATTAAAACTTGAGATTGTGTGGTAAAGAGTTAAGAATTTTTATCTAGAAGACAATGTATTCAGGCCTGTATTCACCAACCATTCTGAATTGCATTCCTAGTTCTTATTTTAGATTTATAAAGTAACATAATTTGCATTTTGCACACAGTAAATGTTTGGTTTAGCAATCTGAAATTGTGTTACATATAAATTCAGGAAATTCTTGAGAATTAGCCTAATAATGATGTTAAAAATGGTTGGTGAATACGGGCACAGGGCTTGAGTTTTGTCATCTGGTTATTGGTTATGCCTTAGAGCGCCTTTGCTTCAATTTGTTGCCTTTGCAGCCATTGTAGATTCAGATCAGACTGCACAAAATGTGCAGTCTGATCTTTTTCTTCAAGATTGAAAATGTGTGTCAGGTTTATTTGGCACTATTGAGTAAACCTCTCCACACAAGACAAACATTTTGTGACATTAATCTATGCTGCTTTCAGAGATGTGATGAAACTGAGTCAAGTTTTACTTGTGGAAATTCTTGTGTGTGCCTGTATTGTTTTGTGTATTTTGACCAATAATTTGTAAGATATCGTTATGTGATAAGAAGAATTTGACTTTCACCTGCTTTTGAAATAAAGTTTAATTAAACTTGTCTCATTAAATTTTATTTAGCCTGCCAGAGACTCATTAACAACATTTTTCAAGATTCATTTAATGAAAATTTATATCAAATGCCAACTCACTCCAGATCCTATATATCTCAATTACCATCAGATTTAACCAGAAATTGAAAATATGAACAAGACATAGAGTATAGAGATTAAAATTTCGAATTTTTGAAGGATGAACATAGACATTTTTGTGCTGAATGCATGTAAGGTTTGAACATTTGTCTCTTTTATCAAAGCACTTTAAAACATCGTGGGAAAACGCTGGTGACCTACATTTTCACTATTGCTTAACTTTCTACTACACGACAAAAATGTTGACAAACTGAAAGTGTTTGCAAACAATTTAACGTGGCTCATATGATTGATTTTTTCTTTAATAGGATAGAAAACATTGTTGGAAAAGGAGAAAATGCTGGTTACCAGCATTTTCTTGCTTTCCTACAATGTTTCCAAAAGGCTTCTGTCTCAGGGCTGTCAAAACTCGGGATTGTGTGGTAAAGGGTTAAATAGTTGTCTACCCTTTCAAGGACAAGTCCCATCATTTTAGCCACTACAAATGTCTCATATTACATGCTTTCAAGTTGGATGTAGATAAGATTTTGTTGTTTAGTTAAGAGTTAACTCTTGACCACACAGGAAAATTCTATACTAGTCCAATTTCAAAGCATTTGCAGATGGTAAATAAAATGGTAATCAAATCTTGTTTTTGAAAGGGTAGAAAACTTTGTAGGAAAAGGAGAAAAATGCTGGTTACCAGCATTTTCTCCTTTTCCCACAATGTTTTCAAATGCCTACTCTTTAAGAATTGTTAAAACTCAGGATCGTGTTACTAAGGGTTACGTCAGTTTTTCTGATAGTTCAGTTTTGTTTTGATGTTCAATTTTAGGTATATAGACTGAATGTTGAATCAGCTAAACTAGCCAAGAGAGCAGCTGATGATGTGACTGCGGCCACAGGTAAATATGCTAATGTTAAGTACAAGATAGCTCTTTGACACTCTGTTATGACCCTGAAGACAAGGGCCTTTGAAAACATTGGGGAAACAGAGAAAATGCTGTTAATCAGCATTTTGTTCTTTTTCCATAGTGTTTTTAGCTCCACTGGCCGAAGGCCAGCGGGCTTATGTCATGGCCCGGTGTCCGTCGTGCGTCTGTGCGTCCGTCCGTCCGTGCGTCCGTCCGTCCGTGCGTTAACTTTTATTTCAAACATCATCTTCTCTGAAACTACCCATCCAATTTTCATGAAACTTCACAGAAATGATCCTGCCATGGTCCTCTTCAGAATTTCTTGAAATAATTTGATTCCTTCAAAAACTCTGGTTGCCATGGCAACAAAACTGAAAAATATTGGAAATCTTTAAAAATCTTCTTGTCTGAAACCATAAGGAATAGGGCTACCAAATTTGGCATGTAGCTTTATGTAGTAGACCTCTATCATGTTTCTTGAAATTATAGCCCAGGGGTCAAAATTGGCACTGCCCCAGGGGTCACAAGTTTTACATAGGCTTATATAGAGAAAACTTTAAAAATCTTCCTGTACCTAGCCATAACGCCTAGAGCTACCAAATTTTGCATTTAGCTTGATCTAGTTGGGGTCTACCAAAAGTGCCCAAATTATAGTCCTGGGGTCAATTTGGCCTCATGCTTGGTGGGGGGGGGGTGTCACAAGATTTACATAGGCTTACATGGGGAAAACTTTTAAATCTTGGTGTACATAGCCATAAGGCTTAGGCTACCAAATTTTGCATAATTATAGCATTATCTAGTAGACAACTACAAAGAGGGCCCAAGTTACAGCCCTAGGATCAAGTTTGGCCCTGCACCAGGGGTCACAAGTTTTACATGGGTTTATGGAGTGAAAAGTTCAGAAACCGTCTTGTTACTAGCCATAAGGCCAAGAACTCCCAAATTTGGCATGTTATTCTTCTAATACACATATTCCCCATTTAGTTCGACTGTAGCCCTGGGGTCAAAGTTTTATAAGGGCTTATATAGTGAAGACTTCTCTTCATGGTTTATATTTATAAGCCAGTGGAGCGATACAGGGCCATCATGGCCCTCTTGTTGTCTTCTCAAAATAATGTGACTTCGGCCACAGGTAAATATGCTAATGTTGAATACAAGATAGCTCTTTGACTTTCTGTTATGACTCTGAAGACGAAGGCTTTTGGAAAGGTTGAGGAAATGGATAAATGTTGTAAACCAGCATTTTGTTCTTTTTCTGTTGTGCTTTTGTCTTCTCAAAATGATGTGACTGCAGCCACAGGTAAACATGCTGATGTTGAGTACAAGAAAGCTCTGACTTTCTGTTGTGACCCTGAAGACAAAGGCTTTTGGAAAGGTTGGGGAAATGGAGAAAATGCTGTTAACCGGCATTTTGTTCTTTTTCCATAGCGCTTTCGTCTTCTCAAAAGGATGTGACTGCGGCCACAGGTAAATATGCTAATGTTGAGTACAAGATAGCTCTTTGACTTTCTGTTATGACCCTGAAGACGAAGGCTTTTGAAAACCATGTGGGAAAAGGAGAAAATGCTGTTAACCAGCATTTTGTCCTTTTCATGCTGTGTTTTTGTCTTCTCAAGAGCAGCATTTGACCCATATTTGCTGTGAACATTGTCCGCAAATGCATTAGCCCTTTACCACACAATGAAATTATGGACTTGCCAAACTGAAAGGATTTGCAGACGACAAATTTAATGTAGCTCAAAAGACGATTTCTGTCTCTGATGTGGTAGAAAACATTGTGGGAAAAGGAGAAAATGCTGGTTATCAGCATTTTGTTCTTTTCCCACAATGCTTTCAAAAGCCTTCTTTAGTTCTTGCAACCAATAGTCTTTCTTTTTGCTTTTAACTCTTAGCAGGTGACAAAATTTTAGACTTGTCCAAATTGAAAGCTTTTGCAGACAACATAATTATTAATTGGCGTAAATGCTTCAATTTCTCAGTAAGGGAGTTTAAAACATTGTGGAAAAAGGAGAAAATTCTAGGAACCAGCATTTTTGCCTCTTCCCACAATATTTTCAAAAGCCTTTTTATTTATGATTGTTAAACATGGGATTGTGCAGAAAAGGGTAAATTGTAGGTAAGTTGTTATGTTTACTGGTCTCCGTAAAGTTATTGATAATAGGAGAAAATTTCTGTAACTGAATATTTTAACCCTTTACCACACATTCCTGAGTTTTAATGACCCTGACCAAAAGGCCTTTTGAAAACATTGTGGGAAAAGGAGAAAATGCTGGTAACCAGCATTTTCTCCTTTTCTCACAATGTTTTCTTCCATATCAAATACAAATTCCTCCATTTGAGCAACAATTAAGTTGTCGTCTGCAAACGGTTTCAATTTGGACAAGTCTGCATTTTTGTCGTGTGGTAAAGATTGAAATGAAAAAGCAGTATTTAATAGTATTCAACAACTGATTTCTTTTTTAGAGTTTATCCTGCCAAATATCGATTGTCAATTTCTTTTTTCTCAGGGCTTAAAAGATACGTTGCAGGTGCTGTAGGACCAACTAACAGAACTTTATCCATTTCCCCATCTGTAGAAAGACCTGATTACAGAAACATCAGTATGTATAAAACTATTTGTCAAAATATAGATTTTCTGTCATTCAACTTTTATGCATCCAGATAGAAACTCAATGTGTTTTCTGTCTCTTACCTCTTCAGTTGTCTACGATTTTGTTACATGTCAGTATCCACTGGTTTTTAGGGTGACTGTTACATGTATTTGAGAAAACACTGAGATATTGTCATAGCCGTGTGTGTATTATGTTCACTGTGCAAGAACTTTGAAATCTCAATTACACCTGAAGGTATTTACCACAAGCCTAGGCTAGTTATTGATTATAAAAAGGGGAACCCATATCAGAATGGTTTGTAACTCTCAACACATTTTTGACACAATTACATGTAAGTTCCTTTTCTGACTTGGGAGTTCCACAGTAAAAGCACCCTCAGTTGAGTGTTGGCACCCACAGGGGTGCTCATGTTACAGATATTCATGTTTTATCTAGCCTCTGAACTGTATAAACCACTGCAAAAATTGCTGAAAGATATGTAGAATCAGTATGAAGTTACATAAATCTG
This sequence comes from Tridacna gigas, assembly GCA_945859785.2. Taxonomy (NCBI): domain Eukaryota; kingdom Metazoa; phylum Mollusca; class Bivalvia; order Cardiida; family Cardiidae; genus Tridacna; species Tridacna gigas. Next base: position 40,925,973 of record OX244029.2, read on the forward strand.
TATGTGCTGACTTCATGGGAAATCATGAAACAACTAAATACCAGTGTTCCCTTTTCTTTTTACATGTGCATTTACTCCTTAACTCTTTATCACACACTCATGACTTTTAACGACCCTAAGAAAGAAAGCTTTTGAAAACATTGTGGGAAAAGGAGAAAATTCTGGTATCCAGCATTTTCTCCTTTTCCCACAATGTTTTCTACTGTTCCTAAAACAAATTTTAATTTTTTAGTAACATTTATATTGTCGTCTGCAAATGCTTTCAATTTCGACCTGTCTAAAATTTTGTCGTTTGGTAAAGAGTTAACTCTTTATCAAACAGAGCATTTACTCTGTCTTAAATCTTTACCACACAACCCTGAGTTTTAATGACCCTGAAGAAGAAAGCCTTCCGAAAACATTGTGTAGAATTTTCTCCTTTTCCCACAATGTTTTCTATTCTTTCTAAGACAATTTCCCAATTTTAGCCACGTTAAAATTGTCGTCTGCAACTGCTTTCAGTTTGGGCCAATCTAACATTTTGTCATTTGGTAAAGGGATAATTGAAAGCATTTGCAAGCGACAAAATGAACATGATTCAAATTTGAATTTTTTCTCAAAGGGTAGAAAACATTTAAAAAAAAAAAAAGGAAAAGATGCTGGTTACCAGCATTTTCTTCTTTTCCACAACGTTTTCAAGAGACTTTTACCTCAGATTTGTAGAAATATGGGATTATTTGATAAAGATTTAAGTTGGTGTTGGACTGTACATTCCAGCCTTTGATGATCTTGTGGATGCATACAAAGAACAAGTCAGAGGTTTGTTAGATGGGGGAGTAGATGTCGTACTGGTGGAAACCATATTTGATACTGCCAACGCAAAGGTAAGAGTTTTAAAGATACATGTATAGCCAGAGAGAAAAAAAAATGCTGTTAAAAACTTGATAGTGTGTAGACCTTCTCAGAATTAAGTCAGCTGTGTAAACGTAGATAACTTACCAATATAATTATAAGGTGTAAGGGATAAAGAAACTCAAGGGATTTGTATTTAATTTGAAATTGGAAGCGACGACAGTGATTTCTTTGAAGGCCTCCAGAAAATGAATTGTATTTTGGTAGTAATCTGTGCAACCTTGCAACCGTCAGGGGCAATGTTTAGCACGAAGATACAAGAATGATTGAAGTGTCATAAAATTAAGATGAAATGGGTTAACACTTTAGCAAACAATCCCGGGTTTTAGCGACCCTGGGAAAAAAAACTTTTGAAAACATTGTTGGAAAAGGAGAAAATACTGTTAACCAGTATTTTCTCATTTTCCCACAATGTTTTTTATTCTTTCAAACACAAAATTAATCATTTTAGTGACATTTAATTTGTTGTCTTCAAATGCTTTTAATTTAGACCAGTGTAAAATTTTGTTGTTTGTTAAAAGAGTTAAAAACTGGTTGATAACAAGTATAGATGTATCTTCAATTATCAACTGGTGCTGGCTGTTAAGCTTAGACATTTACCCTTTCACATAAAATCCCAAGTTTAACAACCCCAAACAGCAATTTTTCCTTCTCACCAATGTTTTCTACATTGTTTTAGACAATCCCATCATTTGTGCAAAATTGATTTGACTGCAAAATGCTAACACATTGTACCAGTGTAAAATTTTGTTGTTGGGTAAAGATTAAGGTCTTTACAGAATCCCAATGATAACTCGGAGAAAAATCTTACCCAGAAACATGTACAAAAATTTAAGTTTAGCATGGAATAGGTTGAAACGTTTTGGTTCTGTCTTATTCCAGGCTGCCATATTTGCCATACAACAATTGTTTCTGGAGGAAAACAGATACTGTCCTGTTTTCGTAAGTTGATATTGTATCTATTTTTATGATGAATGTTGAATATCTCGGAATTTTGATAATGTTTCATAGTTTATAACATCCTATAGGTCGAATGTATTTTTGTAATCTTATCATTTTATTTTATGTTTCTTTCTTTTTAAATAGAGTACCTGTATCTTGATGCATCTTCAGTATACTTTTTTTTTAAAACGGTGACAAAGGATAAAAGTTGCCTAACTCTTTACCACACAACAGAAATGTAAATTTGTCCAAATTGAAAACATTTGCAGACAAAAATTTGAATGCTGCTCAAATTGTGGAAGTTGTCTTTGACATGGTAGAAAACATTTTGGGAAAAGGAGAAAATGCTGGTTACCAGCATTTTCTCCTTTTCCCACAATGTTTTCAAAAGGCCCTCTTTCCTAGGGTCTTTAAATCTCGACATTGTGTGGTAAAGGGTTAAGAAATTTCTTTGTTTGTCTTGTGGTTCTCAACACAATTTTGGTCCTATCACCCCTAGCCTGCTTGTCATATGGGAATGTCCTTTGACAAGGCAGTGCAGAGCTGAAGCTTACTGCTGAAGGAATCTATGATGAGAGAGCTGTTGCCATATGACTGAAATACATGTACTGTGAAAAGTAACTTGAAACCCAACTGTTACTACCAATGTTAACCCTTATCCTGCTAAATAAGCAAAATGAAACTTTCAAGTTGATGCTGAAAGCCTAAGTTTTGTTATTTCAAATGTATTTTTTTTTTTTTTTTTTTTTTTTTTGAAAGATATCTCCTTATCAGACAGTGTAGATTCAAGATCAGACTGCATGTTCTGTGCAGTCTGATATTGACCTACACTGTCCACAAAAGTTCAGTGAGTTGAGCTTAGCAGCCTAAGGGTTAAACAAGCATGATTTTAATTATTTCTTTTTATAGAAAAAGGATAGCTAATCATTTCATGCAAGCACTTACATATTAAATACCTATGACAGATTTCAGGCACTATAGTAGACAAGAGTGGCCGTACATTGTCCGGACAAACTACAGAGGCCTTTATCATCAGTGTATCTCATGCGCAGCCCATGTGGTAAGTCATTTCAAGCTTTTTACCTTTTGCAGCTGAAATTTCATGTCTAGCATTAGACTAAGTTTTTAAACACTTTGACCAGAGTAGAGAGTTAATATTGAAACAAATCACTGGGCTGTATTCATCACTGCAGCTGTATTCATCAGTGTATCATGTCGTGCAAGTGTGGTCAATTGCTTCATATCTTTCATTACCTGTAGCCAGCAGGCTTTATATCAGGGAGCTTTGAATTTAAAGTATTTGAGCCATGCTCTGTGAAAAAGGGGCTTAATGCATCTGCGAAAACTATCAACCCCCTCAGGCTGACCTGGGCTGAAAAGTTTTGCTATTAGTAAATTTTCTGTATATCCAAGGACCAGTCTACCTCATGATTCAGTAGGCTCTTATACAAAACAGATTTTATGGATCCATAATTATGTGACAGCTTGGTCGATATTATGCATCACAAAGATGTATTAAGCCCACTTTTGCCAGAGCATAGCTCATTTATGAAAGTGTACTCTGTTATTTTCTCTTGTCTTCACAGCTTTGAAATTATTATGGCAATTATGTCTTACATCCTGTCAGATTTAAATTTTCAATTTCAAGGTCACAATACTTAATGTGTGTCTCTTATGATTGTCTGTCTTACAGAGTTCATCTTATTGTAATAATTATTTTTTGATGAAATATCAGAGTCTTTGTAATGTTAAGTAAATTCACATGTGTCTATTGAAAGGTTACTTCCATTTTACTGGTAATCACAAGTTTTCAGAGCTCCAGACAGATGGAGTGATTTTGATGTCAAAATTGAAAATATTAATTATTCTCCCCTAAACCCTATGTTATGGGTACTCATTAGAATCGTCTCATTGAGTACCCACAACATAGGGTTTGGGAGAGAAATAATGGATTTAGAATACCATCACTCCCTCTTATCTGGAGCTCTGAGTTTTGATTGGTTGTGCAGCCCGTAATAAGAGAGATAGCCTGGCTTGAAAGCATGTATAACATTTACCGGTACGTGACATTTTGACATTAATCCATAACAGAAGAACACTACAGTATACATGTATATGACATTAGGCTTTTTTCCTCTTTACTCTTCCAATTCATAAAGACAGCATACTCATTCAATGCTTTAATCTCTTTACCAGATAACAAAATTTTAGACTCTTCCAAATTGGAAGCAATTGCTGAGGACAAATGAAATTAGGCTCAAATGATGACATTTTTCTTCTATAAGGCAGAAAACATTGTCAGAAAAGGAGAAAATGCTGGTTAACAGCATTTTCTCCTTTTCCCACAATGATTTAAAAAGCCTTCTGAATCTTTCTTGGAGTGTTGAAAAATAAGATTAAGCGGTCAAGAATTTAATACTTCTTTGATACTATTTCTGAATAAAACCTAGGTCAGTATTCACCAGCCATTGTCAATACATTCCTATTTTTAGCTCCATGACCATCTCAGCGCTCCAGATAAGAGGGAGTGATGGTGTTCTAAATCCATTATTTCTCTTCCAAACCTTATGTTGTGCTGCTCATTTGAATCGTCTCGATGAGACAATTCTAACGAATACCCATAATACAGGGTTTAGTGGATAATAATTTATATTTTCAATTTGAAATCAAAATCACTCCATCCCCTAGGAGCTCTGCTAACTGTCTCTTCCAATCAGATTTCTAGTGGCGGAATTGAGAATTAAAATGATGTTGGCTTTCAAAATTGTCGGTGAATACTGTCCCTGCAACATTTTAGAGCATAATATAAGAAAATCTGGCTATTATTTCTTCTTCTAGCTTGGGGCTGAACTGTGCTCTTGGTGCTAAAGAGATGCGGCCATTCTTGGAGACTGTCAGCACCAACACAACAGCATACACAATCTGTTATCCTAATGCAGGTAAGTTCTATGTTGGTATGATGCACATTTTACATCCCTTTATAAATATGATTAAATTATGCAAATAAGTTCTACCCTTGCAGACTGGTTGCATATTTGGATGTAGTTAACTTTTTACCAGATGGCAAAATTACAGACTGGTCCAGATTGAAAGCATTTTGTAGACCACAAGTTAAGTTTGGCTCAAATGATGGGACATGTCTTTGAAAAGGTAGAATATATGGTATGAATACCAAATAATGCTGGTAGCTAGCATTTTCTCCTCTTCCCCTATTGTTTTCAATTGCCTTTTCCATCTTGGTTGTTAAAACATGGGATTGTTTGGCAGAGTTAACCCTTTACCACACAATCCCGACTTTTAACGACTCTGAGAAAGAGGTCTTTTGAAAACATTGTGGGAAAAGGAGAAAATGCTGGTAACCAGCATTTTCTCCTTTTCCCACAATGTTTTCTACCCTACCCAAGTCAAATTTCACTTTTTGATCCAGATTTAAATTGTTGTCTGCAAATGCTTTGAATTTGGACCCATCTAAAATTTTATCGAGCGGTAAAGAGTTAAAGAGCTGAGTTTAAGAAAGGTTTGGATGTCTCCTCTGTTTTCTGTATTTAATGCTCCAGTTTGGCTTATTTGACTGATCGGTTGCTACAGCTATGCAATAGTTGCCATTGAATGGTTTCAATCCTTGGTTGTTGATATTTGTTGATATTTCTTTCTTTTCCACATTTCTCTTTCATTTGTTAGTGTAACTCACTTGTACAGCATATCTTGAAATAAATTATTCAGTAGGCATGTACTGATCTATTTCGAGCTGTAGTAATGTAGCTTAAATTATTACCATACTGTGAATAATGAATAAGACAATCATAGTGACAACATGCATATTTTTGTTTGATATAAAAAAAAAAGAATTGTTGTTTGTTGAAGTTTGCTTTTTTTGGCTGAAAAGTTCTTGGGAAGACAAGAATCATATTTTTCATATATGAGCCATGCTCTGGCAAAAGGGGGCTTATTGCATCTCCGTAATGCATGATACCAAATGAGTTATGACATAGTAAGGGATCCATAAAATCCAATATATCTAATAACCGACTGTATCATAAGGTAGACTGGTCCTTTGACATACAGAAAATTGACCGATAGCGAAAAGTTTCGGCCCAGGTCAGCCTGGCAGGCTGACCTCGGCGGATACTTTTCACAGATGCATTAAGCCCCCCTTTTCACAGAGCATGGCTCACATGTTAATGTTGTTTGTACCTTGAAGGCATGTTATTTCTTATTTATCAGGTCTTCCTAACACGTTCGGTGAATACGATGACACACCAGAAATGGTGGCAACAGAACTTGAGGTAAATACCAATCATTTTACTTCTCTGGTAGTGTATCATGCCCCCAAGCCAGTATCTTCCTTTGTTCCTGATACAGAGTGTTGTTAACCTTTTACCAAACAACAAAATTTTAGACTGATTCAAATTGAAAGCATTTGCAGACGACAATTTCAATTTGGCTCAAATGATAGAATTTGTTTTTGATTGGGTAGAAAACATTGCTGGAAAAGGAGAAAATGCTGGCTACCAGCATTTTCTCCTTTTCCCACTATGTTTTCAAAAGCCTTGTTTGTTAGGGTCTTTAAAACTAGGGATTGTGTTGTAAAGAGTTAAGTCTTTACCAGATGACAAAATTCTAGACTTGTCCAAACTGATAGCATTTGCAGATGATAAATGTAACTTGTTTAAAATTATTGAAATTGTCTTAAAAAGATTAGAAAACATCATCAAAAAAGGAGAAAATGCTGGTTACCAGCATTCTCTCCTTTGCCCACAGTGTTTTCAAAAGCCTGGTTGCTGAGGGTTGTCAAGACTCAAGGTTGTTTGGTTTAAAGGTTAATTGATACATGCATCTTTTTGATTATGCTGTGAGTTTAACAAAGCATGTATCAAGATTTCCTTGACAATTTTTAAATAGACTAGGGTTAATACATGAATTACAAAATCAGACTCGAATCTTTAAAGCCAGGTCAGTTTCTAAATTAGCCGGTCTAATTGTCCGCTGAAACGGAGCCTATATGGGATTTTTCACCAATGACATCATTTGCCACCATTCACCCTATTTTTAATTTCAAATATCTATCTAGGCACTCTGCCACATTTTACTTGTCTACTCCACTAGTAATTTAGCAATGCGTAGCCTTGAGTATTTTTACATTTTGCTCAAAATTTTACAGTTTGCTATACATGTTATGTAGTTTGTGGCAAGGCTGACATACAAAGATCCTTTCATACAAGATAGATAATGGCGATGCAAAATTTAGACAAACTCAAAAGTGGGAAAATCTTCCATTCCCCGGATGGTAATATTTTTAACTTAAGTTTATAGCAAATAATGGCATTTCATGTCTGAACTTTGCAAGAAGAAGAGTTTCAGTGATGAAGATATTTTGCTGTTTATTGAAGAAAATGAGTTACATGTAAGATAGTTTTGCTGTTGCTTTAAAAAAAAAAAATAGCCTTAACCCTTTACCAAACGACAAAATTTTAGACTCATTCAAATTAAAAGCATTTGCAGACAACAGAATTAATGTGACTCAAAAATTGAAATTTGTTTTGGGAAGGGTAGAGAACATTTTGGGAAAAGGAGAAAATGCTGGTTACCAGCATTTTCTCCTTGCCCACAATGTTTTCAAAAGGCTTCTTTCTCAAAGACATTAAAACCTGGGATTGTTTGGTAAAGGGTTAATTGGGTAATATAATTTTGGGCAATTGTGGGGCCAGTGTAATGTGCTATGTAGTGTAATCTATAATTTGAAATCAAACCAACTTTTTGCAGAGTTTTGCCAGAGATGGTCTACTAAACATTGTAGGAGGATGCTGTGGCAACACCCCAGAACATATAACGTAAGCTATCCTTTAGCCCTTACCTTACAAAATTTTAGCCTTGTCCAAATTGAAAGCATTTGCAGACGACAATTTCAATGTGGCTCAAATGGTGCAATTTTTGTTGATAGGGTAGAAAACATTATGGGAAAAGGAGAAAATGATGGCTACCAGCATTTTCTCCTTTTCCCACAATGTTTTCAAAGGGCTTCTTTCCAAGGGTTGTTAAAAGGCAGAATTGTGTGGTAAAGGGTTAACCCATTACCAGACAACAAAGTTAAAGGTTGTTGAAAGTATGTGGAGATGACAAATTAGATGTGGCTGAAATTAAGAGATTTGTCTTCAAGACAGTAGAAAATATAGTGGGAAAAGGAGAAAATGCTGGTCACTAGCATTTTTCCCATTTCCCGAAATCTTTTCAAAAGCTTTCTTCTTCAGGGTCGTGAAACTCAGGATTGTATGGTAAAGGATCAGTGTACATGTATTCATCACAAAGTATCCTTAGTTTCAGTGTAATATGGCCGTTTACAAATTTTCTTATCATACCACATCTGGGATAAGCAAATAGTGCCATTTTTGGTCATACCTCTGTTCTCATTTGTCTTGTTGCCAAAAACGGTGCTAACCCAGATTTCTGTGTGAAGTTAGTTGTCAAAATCGATGATCATGACAAAGTTGCAAATTTTATCATCTTAAGATTTATAACGTAATAAATTATATGCAAGTTTCTTTGGAGCTATTTTTTGTATATGATGTATACAGCCGTAAAAGAAGCAAACAGGCTTCATGTAAATTTCAGTTCACATTAACATGTAGGCATATGTTCTAAAACAGCATTAACTGTAATTCTTGAGATATCGTTATGTGATAAAAAGAACTTGACATTCTTTGGCTTTTGAGGGGAAATTTGTTTAACTAATTGACAAAAAAGTGTTATTAAGCTTGTCAGAGGCTTGTTCAATGACATTTTACCTAGACTTGTGTAATAATAATTTATCTTAAATGCCAACTCATGTCCAATCCTATATTTCTTTGATACTCTTTCTTAGGGCCATAAAGACACCGTTTGGCAAAGGGTTAATTTTAAGTGTAATTATTTATACATATTGCACAAGTTGCAGTAATGGCTTGAACAGACATAATGTTTTAATGCTGTAGTTTTTTTTTTTCAAGTTTTAGCCCATGATTGCTAAATAAATTATCTCACTAAATGCTAAACAGGATAGATATAAATTTTATGCAGTCAGATCTTGATCTACACAATACCCTAAAGCACCCAATGTGATGCATGCATAGTGTTGAGAATGAAGGGCTGTTTGCAATACTAAGATAAAATCTTGGTAGCTTGAAACAAGTCTGTTGCAGATGTCTGAAAATATGGTTGTAAAATATTAATACATGTAATTGTCATGTTAACTCTTTACCAAATGACAAAATTTAACTCTTTACCAAACAACAAAATTCTAGACTGGTCCAAATTCAAAGCATTTGCAGACGACAAATAAAATCATACTCAAATGGTCCAATTTCTATCAGATAGGGTAGAAAACATTGTGGGAAAAGGAGAAAATGCTGGCTACCACCATTTTCTCCTTTTCCCTCAATGTTTTCAAAAGCCTTCTTACTCAGGGTCGCCAAGAGTTGGGATTGTGTGGTAAAGGGATAAGACTGGTCCAAATTGAAAGCATTTGCAGACGACAAATTAAAGGTGACCCAGTTGAAGATATTTGTCCCTGATAGGGTAGAAAACATTGTGGGAAAAGGAGAAGATTCTGGTTACCAGCATTTTCTCCTTTTCCCACAATGTTTTCAAAAGCCATCTTCCTCAGGGTCTTTAAAAGTTGGGATTGTGTGGAAAAGGGTTATTTCAAATAATTAATGAATTTTACAAAAAAGTCAAAAAAATGCAAAAGCATTGTTTGTTTAGTTGTTAAATAGACAAATATGTAAGAAAGTACTGTGACAAAAGATGAAATTAGAAGTTAACTCTTTACCAAACAACAAAATTTTAGACTGGTCCAAATTGAAAGCATTTGCAGATGACAAATTAAAGGTGGCACAAATGATGAAATTTGTCATTGATAGCTTAGAAAACATTGTGGGAAAAGGAGAAAATGCTGGTTACCAGCATTTTCTCCTTTTCCCACAATGTTTTCAAAAGGCCTCTTTCTCAAGGTCGTTAAAAGTCGGGATTGTGTGGTAAAGGTTAAGAAAAAATGTTCACACGCTTTCAACAGAATGTCTGCAGCAAGAGAGAAAAAAAAAAACAAACCTGCCTGTTGGTAGTACTGTGGTACCTCTTTACCCAACGAGAAAAATTTATGCTTGTCCAAACTGAAAGCATTTGCGGATGACGATTTGAATTTGGCTCATGCAAAGTGAAAGCATTGGCAGACGACAATTAGAATGTGGCTTAAATGATGGAATTTGTCTTTGATCAGGCAGAAAACATTGTGGGAAAAGGAGAAAATGCTGGTTACCAGCATTTTCCCCTTTTCCCACAATGTTTTCAAAAGGTCTCTTCCCCAGGGTCATTAAAACTCAGGATCATCTGGTAAAGGATTAATGTATCATCATCAGCTATGCTGTCTCTTCAGGGCCATCAAAGAGGCTGTACAGAGACATCCTCCCAGAATTCCACCCTCTTCAATAAAACCAGGATACATGCTGTTATGCGGTAAGTAGATAGACAACACATGTATCTTATGTTGCAAGCTTTGCTGTCCCAGGGATGTTTCACGCTACTTCTATTACCACTCTTGGCTGATTGAATCTTTATTTGTACTTGTTGTTTCTGAGATCAATTCTTTACTAGCTGAAAAAAATTTACACTAGTCCATATTGGAAGTATTTGCAGATGACAAAATGAATTTAACTAAAAAATTTAAAATTTGAGGAGATATGGTAGAAAACATTATATTATCAAAAGCCTCCTTTCTTCAGATTTGTTAAAATTCAGGATTATTTTGTAATGAGTAAATTCTTTACCAGATGATAGCATTTTAGACTTGTCCAATTTAAAGCATTTTCAGATGACAAATGCAGATGAAATGGTTGGGTTTTTCTGTGAAAGGGTAAAGAGAATCTTCTGTTAGGGTCATTTAAACTGGGGATGTTGTTGTAAAGGGTAAGTTGAGCATCAGGGTCCATATTTACCAACCATTCTTAACTCTTTACCAAACGACAAAATTTTAGACTTGTCCAAATTCAAAGCAATTGCAGACAACAATTTAAATGTGGCTCAAAAATTGAAATTTGTTTTGGGTAGGGTAGAAAACTTTGTGGGAAGTGTATTATTGTATTGTAGTATTGAAAATTGAAAGCATTTGCAGACTACAAAATATATGTGACTGAAAAAATCGAAATTTGTTTTGGGAAGGGTAGAAAACATCATGGGAAAAGGAGAAAATGCTGGTTACACAATGTTTTCAAAAGGCTTCTTTCTGCAGGATCGTTAAAAGTCTGGCTTGTGTGGTAAAGGATTAAGAAAACTCTTAGTCTTATTCTCCAAGATTTTATAAATTTGAAAGTAACTCAACTTCTCATTGGCTAAAGCATTTGGTCTCCTAGGAATGGTTGGTGATTACAGACCCAGATGTTAATGGTTACTGCCCATAAATTACAACACAGATAGCCAATGAGACAAGATGCAAGGTATTACCATTTAGCAGTTTGCCTACCCTGAAAGGCAGCATGACTGATTCCTTTTTACTGCAATTTTAATTAAATTTTGTGTCGGGAAATCAATCCTTAACCATTTACCAAATTATCCTGAGTATTCTATGACCATGAGGAGGAAGGCTTTTGAAAACGTTATGAGAAAAGGAGAAAATGCTGGTGACCAGCATTTTCTCGCTTTACGACAATACTTTCTACCATTTCAAACACAATTTCCATTATTTAAGCCATGTTGAAAATGTCGTCTGCAAATGCTTTCAATTTGGACAAGTCTAAATTTCTGCTTTTTGTAAGGAGTGGTGTATTTTTTGTTAAATTTCAGGTTTGGAGCCAACCTATATAGGTCCTCACACCAACTTTGTTAACATTGGAGAGAGATGTAATGTAGCAGGATCTAGAAGGTTTGCTCGACTTGTAACCAAGGGAAACTATGAGGTAAAGACAGTTCTGTAGTCTTAATTCTGTACCAAATGAAAAAATGCAAAGTGCAAGCATTTGCAGTGAGCAATTTAAATGTGGCTAAAATGGTGAGATTTGTCTTTGAAAGGGTAGAAAACATTATGAGAATAGGAGAAAATACTGGTAACCAGCATTTTCTCCTTTTTTCATAATGTTTTCAAAAGCATTTTTCCTCAGGGTTGTTAAAAGTCAGGATTGTTTGGTGAAGCTTTAGTGATTAATAAGAAATACATGTACAGAGTTTGTCATTTTTTAATTTTAAGTCATTCTGATAGAGTTAATCATATTTTGTTTTGTGTTGTCCTGTTATATACTTGCCACGCTATATTGGTTCCATGATGTTCATGGGGGAAAACAGTGAATGGCTCAGACAGAATTTTGTGCAATTTTCTGGTGAAAGAATCTCTAAGGAGGCATGGACAGTCCATTGGCAGCTGTGAGATAGTTAGAATAATGCTAGAAAAAGGTGTCAGTTTGGAATTTATGTCTTCTAAAACAACACTTTGCTGGGGTATTAAGTCACCTGTAGTAACAGTAATTTTTATACAACCTTTTTAAAACTTCCTATAGGCCAATACCTGCACCCAGTTAACCAAGTACAGTGACATCTATTAACCAGAGCATGGAATGAGGGAAACTGACTGAGACATCCCGACATTTAAGTACATGTAGATATGGTTCAACTTTAACTTACACCTATGTTTAAGTACTGTAGCATTCCATACCAGTCCAAATTATTTTTTAGGATGTGAATCTTGCATATAGAGTGTAAGAACATCAAGTGATATAATGGTGATTTGACAATCTTAAGCCTTAAAGCGCCTTTCATGACTATAGTTGCCTTTGCGGCCAATGTAGATCAAGATCAGACTGTCCAAAATGCACAGTCTGATCTTTGATCTACACTGTATGCTTTGCTGAATCTTTATAGACAAAAGCAGCCATGAAATTGCAATTATTTGTGTCTGAACATGTCTGTTGGGTTTATTCTGCGCCCTGAGGGTTAAGCTTCATGTACAGTTCACTATATGAGTCATGCTCTGGCAAAAGGGGCTGTATGCATCTCTGTGATGCATTATACCAATCAAGCCTTCACATAATTATGATTCCATAGTAGCAACGTTTTTCAACAGCCGGCTGAATCATGAGGAAGACTGGTCCTTGGACATACAGAAAATTTACCAATAGCGAAAAGTTTCAGCCCAGGTCAGCCTGCGCAGGCTGATCTGGGTTGATACTTTTTGCAGATGCATTAAGCCTGCTTTTCACAGAGCATGGCTCATATGTATATTGTGTTAATCATTGTATTTGCAGGAAGCCCTGTCTATAGCAAAGACCCAGGTCGAGAATGGTGCCCAGGTACTTGACATCAACATGGACGAGGGTATGCTTGATGGGATTGCAGCCATGTCAAAGTTCATTAACTTGATTTCTTCAGAACCAGATATTGCTAAAGTGCCGTTGTGTGTGGACTCATCAAACTTTGCGGTGGTGGAGGCGGGACTTAAATGTACGCAGGGAAAGTGTATTGTGAACAGTATAAGTTTGAAAGAAGGGGAGAAAGACTTTCTTGAGAAAGCACAAAAGATTAAACTGTATGGTGCCGCAATGGTTGTGATGGCTTTTGATGAAGAAGGACAGGTATAGTTTTTTTTGTATGATAATTTTGTGAACTTCATACAGCAGATTTCAAAAAATTTACAGAACAGACCAGAATTTAGGTCTAACTGGTCTTATTTGAAATAAGTGTCATCAAGTTTGTATTGGGCAGTAGATACCAGAATAAGACTATGCATGTTAACTAACTGGTAAAAGTGCGTAAAAGCAGTAATTATATCTATGTTTACAGCTGTTTACAGGTTAATGACTCTTTTACAGTGGATGTGTATGACATTTCTGTGGATAGCTAGATGTAAATGTAGGTAAGAATGGGGCTAAGCCCTGTAGCTCAAGTTGTAAGATGCTTGGCTTGGAACCAGGGGTTCGCTAGTATAATCCCAGGCCGGTCCAGTTTTTTTTCTGAGGATTGATTATATCCATAGTGACAAGATCAGTCCTCTTTAACAGGTGAACATTCTTTCGACAATGTATGTGGCAAAAGCAGCCAGTGATTTGGGTAAATACTGTGCAGAGTAATGGCCACCATGACAAATCTAAGATGTTGTAGAAAGTAGCATTAACCCTTTACCAAACGACAAAATTTTAGCCTTTTCCAAAATGAAAGTATTTATAGACGGCAATTTCAATGTGGCTCAAATGGTGTGAATTTTCTTTTATAGGATAGAAAACATTGTGGAATAAGGAGAAAATGCTGGTTATGAGCATTTTCTCCTTTTCCCACAATGTTTTCAAAAGGCTTCTTTCCAAGAGACGTTAAGAGTCGGCATTGTGCGATAAGGGGATAAACATCCCACAAACACAAGATAAAGATGGGGATCTTAGGGTGGCATGACAGAGGTTTGAACCTGGGAATTTAGTGTATGTGTTGGTTCATAACCCTTAGCAACACAGTCTTGAGTTTTAAGGACCCTGACGGGGAAAACATTTTGGGAAAAGCAGGTTTCCAGGATTTTCTCCTTTTCCCAAAATGTTTTCTACTATTTTGAAGATTAATCCCACCATATGAGCCATATTTAATTGATTGTCTGCAAATTCTTTGGACTCAGGGAAGTCCATAACTTTTTCATTAGGTAAAGAGTTAAACAGCAAATTCTCAAGGGAATTACAAAATATAATTATTTCTGATCCAACAGCTCTGTTTTGGAAACTGACTCTGTTGAGTTTACTTGGCAACGTACACACTCTAACTATGCCTTCAGCAAAAAGAAAAAAAAAAAAAAAACAGGGAAACTATAACAAAAAACGTGTATTTTTCCAGGCAACAGAGGCAGAAAGAAAAGTGGACATCTGTAGACGGTCCTATAATTTATTGGTAGATAAAATCAAGTTCAATCCAAATGACATCATATTTGACCCCAACATACTTACCATAGCAACCGGAATGGAAGAACATGACCTTTATGGTATAGAATTTATCAAGGCAACAGAAAAGATAAAGGTAATTCAAAGTGTTTTTAAAGTATTTTTATCAATTCTAGATTAACTGTTTACCAAACAATTCCATCTTTTAAGGACCCTTACAAAAGAAAGCTTTTGAAAACATTGTAGGAAAAGGAGAAAATGCTGATAACCAGCATTTTCTCCATTTCTCTCTATGATTTCTACTCTTTTAAGGACAGATTTCGTTATTTGATATACTTTGGAGTATGTTGTCTGCTAACGCTTTCAATTTGGACCAGTTTAGAACTATGCCATTTGGTAAAGAGTTGAAGTAATTCTGAACACTGTTTGATAAAAAAATTTACTCAACTCAACTGGCTGTATGTGTCCAAAATTTCTTTTTGTTCCCCATTTACAGAAAACTTTACGAGGGGCCCGTATCAGTGGGGGTGTGTCCAACCTGTCATTCTCATTTCGTGGTATGGAGACAGTGAGAGAGGCCATGCATAGTGTGTTCTTGTATCATGCCATAAAGGTAGGTATATGTAGTAGTTTGGAAAGTCATAGTTGAAAACAACATGTATTATTTACCCTTTACCACACAATCCTGAGTTTAAATGACCTTGATGACAAAGACTTTTGAAAACACTTAGGGAAAAGGAAAAAAATGCTGGTTACCAGCACTTTCTCTTTTTCCCACAATGTTTTCTACCCTTTCAAAGACTGATTACATCATGTGAGTCTTGTCTAACCTCTCGTCTTTCAATTTGGACCAGTCGCTTAGTAGAGAGTTAACTCTTTACCAAATAACAAAATTTTAGAGTAGTCCAACCTCAAAGCAATTGCTGATGACAAAACAAATATGACTTAAAAAATTAAATTCATTTTGGGAAGGGTAGAAAGCATTGTTGCAAAAGGAGAAAACACTAGTTACCAGCACTTTCTCCTTTTTGTACAATGTTTTGAAAAGCCATTTTCCTCAAGGTTGTTAAAATTCGGGATCATGTGGTTTAGCATATCTGTAATTTCAAAGAGCTTTTTTCTAAGTGGTAATGGATAGGCTTAGTAATGTAAGGGTTTTAAGTTTGAATATAGGCACAGCCAAGACTCTTTTTGAAGTATAACCCTTAGCCTGCTGAATTAATTGTCAGGATGAAAGGTTATGATGTAGTATACTGGTCTATCCCACAGATAGATGTAAATGTATAGCTTGTATTTGTATAACGGGACACTTATACTGCCTTGCTTTAGAGCTAGCTTTTGTAGCTACATGGTAGAGTGTTCGCCTTGGGACCAAGGAATCTTGGGTTCAATCCCCGCCCTAGAAGGCTTTTTGTCAGAACTGTTACATTGGCACCCAATGTAAAAAACCCACTTAGTTAAGAAATAGAGTAACAGTACTAGAAGGCTTGGTAGACTTCATATGGCAGTGGAGTATGAAGTATACTGGTCTATCCCATTCATAGATATAAATGTATTGCTTGTGTTGTTTTAATAAGGGCACCCATGGCATAGAGCTAGATTTTGTTGCGACATGGTAGAGCCAGTAGTCAGAACTGTAACAGTGACATTGTATTAAGCACTTCTAAGCAATCATACAGTAGAGCTCACTTATACAGTGATGTGTTTTGATGGTTACTAGCATCCCATGTTTTCAAAAACTATTTTCTTTGGGGTTGTTAAAAGTCAGGATTGATTTGTAAAGGGTTTACCATTTGCCAGACAACAAAGTTAAGATCAAATGTGGCTAAAGTGAAGGGATTTGTCCTTGAAGTGGCAGAAAACATTATGGGAAAAGGTTACCTGCATTTTCTCCTTTCCACACAATGATTTTAAAAAATATTTTCCTTAGGGTTGTTAAAAATCAGGATTGTTTCATAATGGGTTAACTCTTTGCCAGAAGACAAAATTAAGTCAAATCCAAAGTAAAAGCATTTGCATAAGACAAAATGTTGCTCAAATTTTTGTCTCTGTCAAGCTCTTTATTAAGCAAGTGAGAAGTGCTTGAATCGGTGACCAATTTGATGCATTTTGTATTTGGTGGCAGTGATGGGAAATTGACAACTTACTGACTGGAGTTACCTTACTCTCTGTTCAGTTGTAATAAAGTCCCATAGTTGAGACTTCTAGAAGAGGAAACATTTGTTATGGCCCGGTCCCACTGCACTTACGGATGCAAAGAGGATGTAAAACATAAAAAAATCTTGCCATCCGTTGGAAAACGCTATGCATGCGTTGTGTACTCATTGCATAAGTGTTTCATATGCTCTTTCCACCGAGCATCCGTCCACTGTGATTTCATCTGCGCAAAAAGTTTTGAGCTGCACAAAACTTTTAGAACGGATGAACTTTCCGCCGTGTACGATGTAAAGCTGTGACATATACGAACAACAAACATTCTATGTCCGTTATCATCCGTTAAACGTCTGCTGTATCCTCTCTGCATCCTCTGGGCATCCTTGCAACTCACATCCACTGCAGCTGAAAACGGAAAGAGGGGGGAAAGATAAGGTACAAGGAATGTCTATACATCGTAAGTAGCACGGAAATAGAAAGGATGTAAGCGTATGCGTCATGTATATAAAATATTCAAAATGGACAAAGCCCTTGTATCTGGGATGTATCTCGTATATTTAGGATGTCTGTAGTATGTCTAGAGTATGTAGATGGACACCTAGCAGACAACCGGTATTTTGTATAAAAAGGAAGAGAAAATCATCTGGATCTCAGTATGAGTCGAGCAACCGTGGTGTACAGACCTCATCACCCTTGGTCTTGTTCTTCAACATCATCAATTGTTCTCCACCATGGATGATCAAAGAGTCCATATTATAACTGCACTCATTCAACAGCAGAACCACAACCTGTTCAAACTGTATCAAGTTTTAGACAGAAGGAGACGTCCAAGAGCTGTGTGGGTCCGAGGATGGATCTTGAGAAGATGTAGTAGAGATGTATCGATGTAGCTGCCAGCACGTCTTTACGCTTTATGCTGACTGCATGCATGCTGCATCCCTTTCTATCCGCAGAGCGGATGCAATTCATACCCCACGCATGCGCAGTGAACGGTTTGCATCCGATACACATCAGCGCGGCATCCCCTTTGTTTCCGTTAGGAGTACGTGGTGCATCCGCTTCATCCGCTAGGCTTCCGATGAACATATGTTTAACATCCCCGCTACACACTACCAACGTCCGTTCTTTTCCGTTCTGTTTTCGCAAATTTTCGCCATTTTTGTCCATTTCTGGAGCGGATGAAAACGGATGGAGCCACCCCTGAAATTTTGCTCGTCCGCTTTGTCCTTTTTTGCATATGTTTTGTGTCCATCAGCCAGTGGGACCGGGCCTTTACACAGAGAGGTTAATTTTGTTCTTCTGTCTTCAGGCTGGTATGGATATGGGGATAGTGAATGCAGGCTGTTTACCGGTGTATGATGATATTGAACCCAAACTACTGGAACTCTGTGAGAGGCTTATTTGGGCTAA
Source organism: Tridacna gigas (assembly GCA_945859785.2). Taxonomy (NCBI): domain Eukaryota; kingdom Metazoa; phylum Mollusca; class Bivalvia; order Cardiida; family Cardiidae; genus Tridacna; species Tridacna gigas. The sequence continues at coordinate 40,944,239 of OX244029.2, forward strand.
AGATCCTGATGGTACAGAAAAAATGTTAGCCCATGCACAGGTACTGTTTTGTTCTGATTTTTACTAGTACATATGTCACCAAAGGACAAAAATGTGGATTTGTCCAGATGGCAAGGTGAATGTGACTCAAATGATGAGATTTGTCTTTGAAAGGCTGGAAAATATTGTAAGGAAAGAAGAATATGTTGGTTACAAGCATTTTCTCTTTTCCCACAATGTTTTCAAATGCATTCTTTCTCAAGGTTGTTAAAACTTGGGATTGTGTGGTAAAGGATTAACCAGACTCCCCTTAATTTACTAAGATGTTATTAGTATATACATGTAGGGTAGAACTGCATGAGCTTTTCTTAGATCTGCAAATGATGATTAATAGAAAGGACAAGCATTGAGGGAAATTGAAAAATCCCTTTCAGTTTGGAAAATGGCTTTGCTTTATAGCAATGCTGTAAAGTCTAATTCTTTCTTGACTAGCTTTAATGGTCTAATCTTTACAGACTCCCAAGAGGAAGGTAAAAACTGAAAATAAGCAAAAAGGATCATAAACAACCATACTTTGATTCCCATTAGGTACCGATAACATGACTCTTTCACATGCAAGTAATCCCAACAAATCCTATGGCAATACATGTATGTGACGTAAAACAATACAAATGATAAATTTGAATCATACTAACTCTGTTGGAGACCACTTCCTAGACTAGAAATGCAAAAATTTCCATAATTCTTGCCAATTTTACGTCAGAAGAAAAAGGTAGGCCTAACTCTTTGGGCAAGAGCCTGTACAAAGGGAGATAACTATGCACGTCACGAAATTGGCACAGACTAAAAGGAATCAAGAATAAGGAACAGAAGAAATGCAGAAGAGAAAAGCTGGACAGAAACAATCTATTTTTCTATGAGATGATGTTTGTTGCTTGACTTTCAATATATTTTCATTGTTGGTCTTGCAGTCCCTAGGCAAAGATGCAAAGAAAGCTGCAGTAAGTGATGAGTGGAGAAAAAAAGATGTCGAAGAAAGACTCAGCTATTCACTCATTAAGGTTTGTGATAGTTACATGGAAAAGTAATCTATTTATAACTTTTGAAACACTTAGCTAAACAGTAGTTCTTTTTGCAGTGCAGGTTGAAATTAGACTGCTTAAAATGTGCTGTCTGATCTTAAATCTACTCTGACTGTTTTACTGACATATTCTAGCCAAAAGCACACTTAAAATTGCAACTGTCTTTTTTCCTTGGACTGAAAATGTTTGTTTTGGTGTACATTGTCATTGTAACAGAAATAATGGATGATTATGGAAAACAGTATTGACGGTCAGTTTGGAAGGGAGTACAAATATATTAGCTTTTAACTCTTTACCACACAATCCCGACTTTATTGACCCTGTGAAAAGACCCTTTGGAAAAAAATATGGGAAAAGGAGAAAATGCTGGTAACCAGCATTTTCTCCTTTCCCACAATGTTTTCTACCCTTCCAAAACAAATTTCAATTTTTCAATCATATTTATTTTGTCGTCTGCAAATGCTCTCAATTTGGACCAGTCAAAAATTTTGTCGTATGGTAAAGAGTTAATTATACATGTATTGTATTTGAGTGCCTGGATTTTCCAGCAGAATGTCCCTGTGCAAAACATGTCAGAGCCCTAGTGTAGCACTGGTGAAACCCAAGTCACACATGAAGAAGTGACCTTTGCCGTATGACTGAAATAGTGTTGAATGTGGCATAAAACATCATTCATTAACTACTTGAGGGCTTTTAATTGTTTGTTTCAGCTTTCTGTCATTTGTTCATTCTTTAACCTTTAACTAGGTGAAAATATTTCAGACTCAACTTTATGAAATAACTTTGACATGTAAATTACACATGACACAAAAATGGGAACTGTTATTGAAAGGGTAGAAAACCATCGAGAGAAGAGGAGAACGTGCTGCTTTCTGGCATTTTCTTTTTCCCCACATTCTTTTAAAAATCTTCTTCCATGAGATATAATACAGTGGACTGTATGGTAAAAGATAAAGATATGCTAGATTTTAAATAGCGGTGTAATGTTACAAAATTTCAGGGTATAGATAAACATGTTATAGAAGATACAGAGGAAGCAAGAAAAAATTTCGACAAATATCCTAGACCATTGAATGTCATTGAGGGACCACTTATGAAGGTTTGGGACTAGTAATTATTTTCTTTGTATACATTTTTTTTAGCTCACCTGAGCACAACGTGCTCAAGGGGAGCTTTTAGGGTCACCCAGTGTCCGTCGTCTGTCGTCCGTCGGTCGTCGTGCGTCGTCAACAATTCTTTAAACATCAACTCCTCCTAAACCGCTGGGCCAATTTGGACCAAACTTTGCTGGAATGTTCCTTGGGAGGTCCTCTTTAAAAATTGTTCGCAGAATTTGATTCCGTCAAAAACTCTGGTTGCCATGGCAACAAAATGGATTTTTTTAGGAAATTCTTTAAAAATCTTCTTCTCTGAAACCGCTGGCCAGATTTTAAAATAATTTCACAGAGATGTTCCTTGGGTGACCCTTTTCAAAAATTGTTCGCGAAATTTTGATCTGTCAAGAAACATGGCCCTGGTGAATGGGGGCTTCTTGCACTATACAGAAATGAAGGAATTCTTAAAAATTCTTCATCTCTGAAACCGCTGGCCAGATTTTAAAATAATTTCACAGAGATGTTCCTTGGGTGACCCTTTTCAAAAACTGTTCGCGAAATTTTGATCCATCAAGAAACATGGCTCTGGTGAATGGGGGCTTCTTGCACTATACAGAAATGAAGAAATTCTTAAAAATTCTTCTTCTCTGAAACCGCTGGCCAGATTTTAGAATAATTTCACAGAGATGTTCCTTGGGTGACCCTTTTCAAAAACTGTTCGCGAAATTTTGATCCGTCAAGAAACATGGCTCTGGTGAATGGGGGCTACTTGCACTATACAGAAATGAAGAAATTCTTAAAAATTCTTCTTCTCTGAAACCGCTGGTCAGATTTTGAAATAATTTCACAGGGATGTTCCTTGGTTGACCCTTTTCAAAAATTGTTCGTGATATTTTGATCCGTCAAGAAACATGGCTCTGGTGAATGGGGGCTACTTGCGCTATAGGGAAATGAAGAAATTCTTAAAAATTCTTCTTCTCTGAAACCGCTGGCCAGATTTTAAAATAATTTCACAGAGGTGTTCCTTGGGTGACCCTTTTCAAAAACTGTTTGCGAAATTTTGATCCGTCAAGAAACATGGCTCTGGTGAATGGGGGCTACTTGCACTACACAGAAATGAAGAAATTATTGAAGATTCCTCTTCTCTGAAAACACTGATCAGATTTTGAAATAATTTCTCAGGGATGTTCTTTGGGCGACCCTTTTAAAAAAGTGTTCATGAAATTTTGATATGTCAAGAAACATGGCTCTGGTGAATGGGGGCTACTTGCACTATACAGAAATGAAGGAATTCTTGAAAATTCTTCTTCTCTGAAACGGCTGTTCAGATTTTAAAATAATTTCACAGAGATGTTCCTTGGGTGACCCTTTTCAAGAATTGTTCGTGAAATTTTGATCTGTCTAGAAACATGGCTCTGGTGAATGGGGGCTATTTGCACTATATGGAAATGAAGGAATTCTTGAAAATTCTTCTTCTCTGAAACCGCTGGTCAGATTTCAGAATAATTTCACAGCAATGTTCCTTGAATGACCCTTTTCAAAATTTGTTCGCGAATTGTGTGTAAAATTTTGATTCATAAAAAAACATGGCTGTAATGGGCGGATCTTATTTTCACTATGGGTGCTAGAAGAAATCCGTTGAAAATCTTTTCTGAAAACACTGGAGTAATTTCAATCAAATTTGGGTGGATTGATTTCTGGGTGGCCCTCTTGAAAAATTAGTAGACTCTAGTGAAATTTTGATTTTGTGAAAAAACATGGCACAACTGGGCGTGATGTATTTCCACTATGTGTTCACATTATGTTGTACAACACCAGTGAATATACTTTATATCAAATTAATCAGTTTCTGTTTCAATTTAGAAAAAATTCTTTAAGAATTTTCTTCTTTGAAACAAAATCCAACCAAACTTGACTGGATTGATCCCTGGCCATTTTTGGGGGACTTCTTTTGTCCCTGCAAACTCGAAGAAGTTCTTTAACCCATTACCACACAATCCCGACTTAACGACCCTGAAAGAAAAGCCTATTGAAAACATCGAGGGAAAAGGAGAGCTTTGATATTTGGCATGAAGCATCTCCTAGTGGTACTCTACCAAGTTTGTTTATATGATGCCCTTGGGGTCAAAACTGGCCCTGCCCTGGGGGTCACAAGTTTGAACATAGGAACAAAGAGGGGAAACTTTAAAAATCATCTTCTCTGAAACTGGAAGGTGTAGAGCTTTGATATTTGGTATGTAACATTGCCTAGTGGACCTCCACCAAGTTTGTTCATATGATGCCCCTTGGGTCAAAACTGGCCCCGCCCCGGGGGTCACAAGTTTGAGCATAGTATCAAATAAGGAAAACTTTAAAAATCTTCTTCTCTGAAAATTGAAGGTGTAGAGCTTTGATATTTGGCATGTAGCATCTTCTAGTGGACCTCTACCAAGTTTGTTCATATGATGCCCCTGGGGTCAAAACTGGCCCCGCCCCGGGGGTCACAATTTCCAACATAGGAACAGAGAAGGAAAACTTTAAAAATTTTCTTCTCTAAAACTAGAAGGCATAGAGCTTTGTAATTTGGCATGAAGCATCTCCTAGTGGACCTCTACAAAATTTGTTCATATGATTCCCTTGGGGTCAAAACTGGCCCTGCCCCAGGGGTCACAAGTTCGAACATAGGAACAAAGAGGTAAAACCTTAAAAAATCACCTTCTCTGAAACTGCAAGGCGTAGAGCTTTGATATTTGGTATGTAGCATCTTCTAGTGGACCTCTACCAAGTTGGTTCATATGATGCCCCTGGGGTCAAAACTTGCCCCGCCCCGGGGGTCACAATTTCCAACATAGGAACAAAGAAGGAAAATTTTAAAAATCTTCTTCTCTGAAACTAGAAGGCATCGAGCTTTGATATTTGGTATGCAGCATCTTCTAATGGATCTCTACCAAGTTTGTGCATATGATGCCCTTGGGGCAAAAGTTGGCCCTGCCCCGGGGTCACAAGTTCGAACATAGGAACAGAGAAGGAAAACTTTAAGAATCATCTTCTCTGAAACTGGAAGGCGTAGAGTTTTGATATTTGGTATGTAGCATCGCCTAGTAGACCTCTACTAAGTTTGTTCATATGATGCCCTTGGGGTCAAAAGTTCAAACATAGGAACAAAGAAGGAAAACTTTAATTTTTTTTTTCTCTTAAATGGGAAGGCATAGAGCTTTGATATTTGGTATGTAGCATCTCCTAGTGGACTTCTACCAAGTTTGTTCCAAGGATGCTGCTAGGATCAAAAATGGCCCAGCCCCTGGGGTCACAAGTTCAAACATAGGAACAAAGAAGGAAAACTTTAAAATTCTTCTTTTCTGAAACCGAAAGGTGTGGAGCTTTGATATTTGGTATGTTGCATCTCAGAGTGGACCTCTACCAAGTTTGTTCATATGATGCCCCTGGGTCAAAACTGGCCCCGCCTGGGGGGTCACAAGTTCGAAGATAGGAACAAAGAAGGAAAACTTTAAATTTCTTTTTCTCTTAAACGGGAAGGTGTAGAGCTTTGATATTTGGTATGTAGCATTTCCTAGTGGACCTCTACCAAGTTTGTTCATATGATGCCCCAGGGTCAAAACTGGCCCAGCCCCGGGGGTCACAAGTTCGAACATAGGAACAAAGAAGGAAAACTTTAAAATTCTTCTTTAATACTGGAAGGTGTAGAGCTTTGATATTTGGTATGTAGTGATTCTCTTCTAAGTTTGTTTGCCCATCTAAGCGCAACAAGTTCATTGAGTTCAAAATTGGGTCATCTTGGGTCATAAACTAGGTCACTAGGTCTAATTAAAGAAATACCTTGTTGGCACTCTCATTATTTGCTCAATTGCCTTGAAAATTAGTTAGAAAGTTTGTCTTTATAAAGTCTCACATAAGATTAATTTGGGTCAACTTGGGTCATAAACTAGTTCACTGGGTCAAATTAAAGAAATACCTTGTTTGCACTCTGGAGGCCACAGTTATTGCTCAAATGACCTGAAATTTGGCAAGAATGTTTGTCTTGATGAAATACCAGATGAGTTTGGATTTGGGTCACCTGGAACCATAAACTAGGTCACTAGGTCAAGAAATACCTTGTGGGCACTCTAGAGGCCACATTATTTGCTTAATTGCCTTGAAAATTGGTCAGAATATTTGTCTTTGTAAAATCTCACAAGAGTCTGAATTTGGGTCAACTGGGGTCATAAACTAGGTCACTTGGTCAAATTAAAGAAATAGCTAGTGGGCACTCTAGAGGCCACATTTATTATTCATTTGATTTGAAAATTGGTTAAAATGTTTCTTTTCATATAGTCAGAGACCAGTTCAAATTTGGGGTCATAATCTAGGTCACTAGGTCAAATTAAAGAAATATCTTTAGGGCACTCAAGGCCACATTTTTTGCTCAGTTGACTTGAAAATTGGTCAGAATGTTTGTCTTCATGAAATATGAGTTTGAAGTTGGGTCACCTGCGGTCAAAAACTAGGTCACATGGTCAAATTAAAGAAAAACCTTTAAGGCACTCTACTAAGGTGAGCGACCCAGGGCCATCATGGCCCTCTTGTTCTTTAATGCTAAGCCATGTAAGGGCAATACATGTGTAAGGTACTTTTGTAATCAGTGAAGATTGAGATCATACTGTTCCAAAACTGCAGTCTGGGTCAGTATTCACCAACCATTCTTAAGAACACTCTTAATCTTATTCTCCAAAATTTTCTGATTTGAAAGTAACACAACTTCTGATTGGCTAAACCATTTGGTTTAGCCAATCAGAAGCTGTGTTATTTTCAAATTTAGAAAATCTTGGAGAATAAGACTAAGAATGTTCTTAAGAATGGTTGATGAATACAAACCCTGGTCTTGGATCTTTTCTAGTGGATATATGGAGATAAGTTGTATATCATCATGTCACAGTCTCAAAAAGAAATTTATACAAGGAAAATCTGAAGCAGCAAAAACAAAAAATTATTATCATGAAGTAACTGACAACTATATTTCGATGAGAAAAAAATATTTTTCAAAAAAAGTTAGATATGTAGTAAGGTAACATCATGTAGTTGTGACTGTTTAAGCTGGAGGAAGAGGGGTGGGGACTCTCAGAACAAGCTCTCTTTTCGCCACAGTGATTTTAAAAAATTGTTAGCTGCAAAGGGCCGAGCTCCTGTAGCTCAGTTGGTAGCATACAGGGGGTCACTGGTTTGATCCCTTGCTCAGCAAATTTCCTTCCAAGGATTAATGATAGTCATCACGGCAGGATTCATTCTTCTCTCATGGCTGAGCATTGTTTTTACAATGGTTATGTGGAAAAACAGCCAGTGGCTTAGAAAGAATATTGTGCAAAGCACTTGTAAAAGAAAGTCCAGGAAAACATGGATAGGTGCACTGACTGCCGCGATATAACTGAAATAATGTTGAAAACGGTTTTAAACACCATACAATCAATCATTGCTTCAAAGGCTTAAGTAGAGGGTGATGTGTGATGAAATAATTACTGTTATTTACCACAGGGTATGAGTACAGTGGGCGACCTGTTTGGTGCAGGCAAGATGTTTTTGCCGCAAGTCATCAAATCTGCAAGAGTCATGAAGAAAGCCGTAGGGCATCTGATACCTTTTATGGAGGAAGAGAGAAACAACAGGATGCAGGACGGCAGAGTGAATGATCTGGTTAGTGTCTATTATACGATATTAGGGCCGATATTTGCCAATCATTCTTAAGAACTTTCTTAGTCATATTCTCCAAGATTTTTTAAATTTGAAAGTAATACAACTTCTTATTGGCTTAACCATTTGGTTTATCATGGTACCCATATGTCTCCTGGCTTTCTGACACCAGTACGGACACAACTTTCTTTCCAAAGCCACTGACTACTTTTCTCACATGCATCAGAGGTTAGAGGTGAAAAATCGCAGGAAAGAAAGTTTGCCTTAATCGGTTATCGAACTTGCAACCACCAGGTCATGAGTATATACGCTTACAGCAGATACCCTTACCACTGAGCTACCTGGGAAGGCAAACCTTGTCTACCAAGAAGTATACACGTGCTTAGTTCTTCTTTGGCACTTTGCACAGATATTCACAGTGAAGATGATCCTTCTAGATTTTAAAGTCAAAGTTGAAGTTCGGTCTTAGTGAGGTCATGTTTACCCTTTACCAAACAGTCACAACTTTCAATGAGCCTGAGGGAGAAGCCTTTTGAAAACATTGTAGGAAAAGGATAAAATGCTAGTAACCAGCATTTTCTCCTTTTCCCACAGTGTTTTTCAGTCTATGAAAGACAAATTTCATGTTATGAGTGACATTTAATCGGTTGTCTACAAATGCTGTCAATTAAAACAAGGCCCAAGTTTTGTCATTTGGTAACCTTATTTAACCCTCTTCTTTAAACCTCATTTGACCCTCTTCTGTACAATCCTGAATCTTTGACAAGGCACTCACAGGAAAGCAGGCCTATAAAAGATAGCTTGTTTTGCAGGAGTCAGCCTATGTTGGGACAATTGTACTGGCCACGGTGAAAGGCGATGTCCATGATATTGGGAAGAACATAGTTGGTGTGGTGTTGGGTTGTAATAACTTCAGGTAAGTTTCACTAAGGACAGAACAAATACTGCCAAGCCTGTTAGATAACTTTTTAAGATACAGGGCTTGAAATCCAAAGGTTGTGGGTTTGAACAGCAGCCTGACAAAACTCTTTCCATGGACTGGTGGTAGTCATTGTGACAAGGATTGATGATAGTCATTGCAACAGGCTTCATTGCTCCCTTAGTGCTGAGCATTGTTTATTTCGAAAAGCAGCTATGTATGTGTAAAAGAAACCCAAGGAAAACATGATCACAATGGTTGCAGTGACATAAAGGCTACACCTTTTAGGAATGATGCTTTTAAAAACATTGTTGAAAAAGAAGAAAGTTCTGGTAACTTGTCTTTACCTTTGCAAAGACAAGTCGTATCATTTGAGTTGCTTTATGGGAAAAGGAGAAAATGCTGGTTATTAGCATTTTCACTTTTTCCAACAATGTTTGCTACCATTTTAAAGACAAATCCCATCATTACTGCTTTCACCATATCTGTCAGTCTGTCTGTCCGGCCATCCGTCCATCCATCAATCCATCCATCTTGTTTTCATTTCTGCACTATAACTCAAAAGCTATTTGACCTAGGACCCTGAAACTTTATACAAGTGTTCCTCATGAGCCAAGGACGTGCCCTGTTGTTTTTGGGTCACATGGGTCAAAGGTCAAGGTCACAGTTGAACTTTGTTTTCTCTGATTGTGCTGCTTCAGTGACAAGGTGCCGGTGGGGGAGGGGGGGTATTTTTGTCCTGTTTGTGACAGTTCTAGTTTTTAGCTCCACTGGCCAAAGGCCAGCGAGCTATTGTCATGGCGTTGTGTCTGTCGTGCGTCCATCCGTCCGTTCGTCCGTGCGTGCGTCCGTAAACTTTTTCTTTAAAAAACTTCTCCTCAGAAACTATTGACTGGATTTTTACCAAATTTCACAGGAATGTTCCTTTGGTGGTCCTCTTTCAAATTCCTTCAAATAATTGTGTTCCATGAAGAATTCTGGTTGCCATGGCAACCAAAGTAAAAAACCTTTAAAAATCTTCTCCTCCCAAACCGCTATTTGGATAGCATTATTATTTTGCAGGAATGTTCCTTAGATACAGGTTTACAGAATTCCTTTAAAAAAAAATGATCTGTCAAAAAACATGGCTTTTATGGGAGACTCATTTTCCTTTTATGGTATAAAGTAAAATCTTTGAAAAATTTCTTCTCTAAAACTATTCATTGGATTTCATTGTTGTTTTGCAGGTAAGTTCCTATGGTGGTTGTCTGCCAAATTGTTTCTATGGTGGTTGTATACCAAATTCCTTTTAAAAAAATGATACACCTAAAAACACATTTTTTTATAGACAAGGCTTATATTTCAAAAAAATGTTCTTCTCCAAAACTATTTATTGTGTTAGTTTTATCGACTAACAAAGAAAAAGGAATAAAATTGGATTGACTTGACCTAGTCAGGGCTGTCCTATTTAAGCCCACACATTTTCCTTGGTATTAAGATCACAATTTACTCCAATGATATGCTATTAGTTAGTACTAGTAATAAAATATCACTGGCCATAAATAAGATAAAAGCTTGAGCACCTTTCACAACTTGAGCTTTTCAATTTTGCCTTATTACTAAGCCTGAGTAACCATGCCAAGATAAAAAAGAAAAAGTATTTTAATAACAAACCCCCCATGTTATAGGTACTTTATAGTCCTTTTGATATAGAACAAGAGAACCTCTGCACTTTTATTAGTTCTGGTAAAGGTTTGTTGACCTACTAATGAGTAAATGCAGAGTGGACAGAAGGGATGTAAATCCTGGTGACCTGGTACATAGTGGGACAGGGCTTTACATTTGTGATAAGGCATTAATGTTATCCAGTCAAACTGATCCCACAACTTCAGTACACCAGAATTAATCTGTGCCCTGGAGCAGGATATTTGATTTATGTAAATGCATTTGTAGACCATTTTGTGTTGTTTGCCACAGAAGACATTCTAACTGTGACTGTGAAAAGTTGATTATTAGGGATTAGGTGTTCATTGTATGCCAGCATATTTCATTCTATCTGGTGTATTGATGTAAGTTGATCTATATTGCTATAACATTCATTCATTTGCCCTCCTAGCTGTTCTTTTAGATTACCCCTTTACCACACAATCACAACTTTTAACGACCCTGAGAAAGACATATTTTCTATATTTTGATGTTTCCCCACCCAAAATGGTTTGTGAAAGGACCTGTTGCAGACAACATATCTTCAAATTAGTAAGACATATATAAAAAAGGATAGAAATTATTGTGGGAAACTAAGAAAATGCTGGTTACCATTTTTTTCTTCTTTTCTCACACGTTTTTTCCATACCTTTTTTCTTCAGTGAGCTAAAATGCAGGATTGAATGGTAATTGTTAAAAACTTCTTTTCGCCATTATAGAAATATCAGGCCTGTGGAGCGATACAGGCGCTCAAGCGCCTCTAGTTATCACATTAAGGTTGTTATCTACAAAGGATTTCAATCAGGAGAAGTCTAAAATTTTGTCAATTGCCACAGAATCCCCAGTTTTAATGACTCTTATGAAGAAGCCTTTAAAACATTATGAGAAAAGGAAAAAATACTGGTAGCCAGCATTTTCTCCTTTTTCCACAATGCTTTCTACACTTTGATGGGCAAATTTTATCATTTGAGCCACATTTGAATTGTCATTTGCAATTTCTTTCAGTTTGAATAAGTCTAAAATTTTGTCATCTGAGAAAGAGTTTAGGTATCAAAACATTGTCACAATAACTTCATTACCTTTTCAGAGTTATAGATCTCGGAGTTATGTGTCCATGTGAGAAAATCTTACAAACTGCCATCGACGAGAATGCAGGTAATCTAAATTACTAAATTACACCCGCTTCTTACTTCCTTTCTCTCTTTTTTTGACTCATTCCTTTGTCCTTTTTCTGAGTGTATATAAGTATGTTGAGAAATGTTTTTCAAAGCTAAACTGCAAAATATTAAGTAATAGTAAAAAAGAACTTTTTTTTTTTTCAAAAAACATTTTTATAATTTTATATACTCCCAATACTTATTTAACTGGTGCATTTTGATGAGATTTGTCTTTACATGTGTAGAAAACATTGTGGGAAAGGGAGAAAATGCTGTTTACCAGCATTTTCTCCTTTTCCCACAATTTTTTCAAAAGTCCTTCATTAGGTCATTAATTGTTTGGTAAAGGGTAAAAGCCTTACTTTATTACGTTTGGAAACAAATTTGAAGCAAATTTTTAAAATATCCTTGTAAATTATTTTTATTATTAAGCAATTTGTATGACTACAATGTTTTCAAATATGACTTGCTGCAAAACAGAAAAAGGTCATCTGCATGTGTGCTAATGTCTAGAAGGATTGACTTACATACCCATAACTACCCTTTGTCAATTAAAGGCCCAATACTGGCCAAAATATCAATGCAAGTGTTAGAATGCATTTAGATTCAAATTATACCATTTAAAAGTATGGAATGTACTGTGAAGATGACAATCAGTTATTGTGTGGTTGGTACAAGTGTTAGTTGCTGGCAGAAATATGAATTTTTAAATCTGGCAAAAAGTAAGCAAAAGATGGTTTTACCTGGCAACTTTTACCCTAGTTCTGACGTTAGTTTCTCTGCCAGCAACTAACACTTTGACTGACCGTACAATAACAGATTGTCATCTTATTGTCATGTATTTTAACACCCGCTTTGTCTACTTGTGGCAGCTATTGTTACTTTATTAATTAAGTTCCATCTTTTTTTATCAAAATTGAGTAATGGTTTTCATATGTTTTTTCTTCTTGTAGATATTGTTGGGTTATCTGGTTTGATAACTCCATCTCTGGATGAAATGATTCATGTTGCCAAGGAGATGGAGAGGATTGGAATGAAAGTTCCATTGTTGATCGGTGGCGCTACAACATCAAAGTACAAACTTTATTTGATTCTTTGTGTACTTACAGTAAGTCTTCTGGCTACCAGAGGACAAAATTTAGAATTGCCCAACTTAACCCGTTACCACACAATCCCGACTTTTAACGACCCTGTGAAAGAAGCCTTTAAAAAAAAACATTGTGGGAAAAGGAAAAAATTTATGCTGGTAACCAGCATTTTCTCCTTTTCCAACAATGTTTTCTACCCTTTCCAAAAACAACTTTCAATCTTTCAGTCATGTTTATTTTGTCGTCTGCAAATGGTTTGAATTTGAACCAGCTTAAAATTTTGTTGTTTGGTAAAGAGTTAATACATTTGCAGATTTATGACAAATGAAATAGAAGTTCAAACAATGGGCTTTGTCCTTGGAAGGATTGAACACTTTGTGGAAAAGAAAATACTGGGTATCAGCATTTTCTTTTCTCCAAAATGTTTTCGAAAGCTTTGTTCTTCAGGGACTTTAAAAAATGGGATTGTTTGATAAAGGGTTAAGTATCTTGTGTAGATAGTACAGATGTAGAACAAGAGATACAAAACTTGCAGTCTTAATTTGAAGTTTAAACTCTTTACCACACTACGAAAATATAGAAATGTCCAAATTGAAGGCATTTGCAGACGACAATTTAAATGTTACTCAAATGATGGAGTTTGTCTTTGATAGGGTAGAAAACATTGTGGGAAAAGGAGAAAATGCTGGTTAGCAGCATTTCATCCTTTTCTTACTATTTTTTCAAAAGGCTTCCTTCTTCGGGTCGTCAAAAGGTGGTATTGTGTGGTAAAGGTTAGTAGATAAGTATACATGTATACGAGAAAACATATGTCTGCAGGAGCTTGTTATTTTGTGGACAGTCTACATTAAGATCATGCAGTACACTTCACAGATGATGTGACGTGTTCTGGTTTGCCCTTTATTTGAAATCCAAAATTGTAGACATATCCATATTGAAAGCTTTTTGCAGACAGGAAGGGTAGAGCACATTGTTTGGAAAGTAGAAAATGCTGGCTCCCTACCAACAATTTCTCCTTTTCCCACAATGTTTTCCAAGGCCTTTTTCTTCAAGGTCAGGATTGTGTGGTAAAGGGTTAAGATAATTTCATTATTTTATGCTAGTTTACTCTTTATAGGAAGACAGAATTTTAGGTAACTCCATTATTGCAAGCATTTACAGATAGAAAATGTAAAATGTCATACTTTCCTTTGGTAGGTTAAAAAACATTGTTGGACAAGGTTGAATGCTAGTTACCAGCATTTTCATCTTGTCCGTTGATGTCTCCAAAAGTGTATGCCTTCAGAGTTGTGGAAACGTGATTACTAAATAATCCCAGGTTTTAAAGACCCTGAAGAAAACAGCTTTTGAAAACATTGTGGGAAATGAAGAAAATGCTGGGAACCAACATTTTCTCTTTTTTCGCAATATGTTTTTCACCCTTTCAAAGACAAGGACCACATTTAATGTGTCACCTGCAAATGCTTTCAATTTAGACAAATGGAAAATTTTGTCGTTTGGTATAGAGTTAAGGGTTAAAGAACATGTTTTTCGTGTTTATAATTATAAGTTGCCAATAACTATTAATTGTACCATGTTTTTTTCCAAGTTTGTAATTTTCACTGGGCAATATTTCATTTCATTATTTACCAGGACTCACACAGCAGTAAAGATAGCACCTAGATATTCTGAGCCTACAGTACATGTGTTAGATGCTTCTAAAAGTGTAGTTGTAGTAAGTTTCATTTTTTATGCTACATGATATTTGGCTATTTCTGTGAAAAGGAAGTTTTTGCGTATTTGCAGAAAGTATCGACCCATGTCAGCTTGCCTGTATTGACATGGGTCAAAATATTTTGCTATTATAAATTTCCTACATGTCCATGGACCAGTCTTCCTCATGATTCGTAAATTGTATGGGTCTTTAATTATGTGATGACTCTTGGTATAACACAAGACTGAGATGCATAAAACCCTATTTTGCCAGAGCACTACTCACTTGTTAACATTCTGCAGACAATTTCCTTTCCCTTGCACTTGTCATTTTTGACGACATGGTCGCAAAATAAGATATTTCTTGTATTGAAAAAATCTCTTGCTGTATTCCTAAGCTCTGTTATTGATCTACATCTTGAAGATGAATAAGAGGCAAACATTTTTGCATTAAATTGTAAAACAATTTGCAGTCAAAAGTTGGAAATTTCCTCAGCAACATTGATTTCTTGTTTATGGAGATAAATCTTTCATTCTTCATCAAGCGATACTGTGTTTATATATCCTTTCGAAAATATTTTTGGAAACATTGTAGCCAGCATTTTCTCCTTTTCCCCTCATTGTTTTCCATTCATCTATGACAAATATGCCACATTTGTCTTCTGTGAATGCCTTTAATATAGACCAGTGTAAAATTTTGTGATTTTGTAGTAAAGGGTTGGCTAATGATAATTTAAGTGTTCAGGAGGATATTTGCTTTTTTTCAGTGAAAGATCGAAATTCATCAAGTCAACATTATCAGTAATATTTTCACGAGTGGCTGCACCAGTCATGAAAATATTACCCCTATGATGTTCAAGAGATGAAATAAATTTTGATCTTTCACTGAAAAAAACAAATATTCTATTTGTTTCATGCTTCTAAGCCCAGTGTTGTTGGAACTTTCATCAAAATCCAGTACAGTTGTTTTCGGTAATTCCCTGTGGTGTACCCTCCTCACCTAACAACACATTTCAATATTACGTAAAGCACAAGAAATATAGCATAAATTACGTCTTATTTCCCACCATTTGAATGGCAGGTGCTGATTACCTAGGTAACTATTGCGTGGGAACTACTGTTTCTGCCTTCAATTGAAGAGTTAGTAAATATAAAATTGGTATTTTCACTGGTCATAACCATGAAATATCAAACCATAATCCACCATTATTTCTCAATAAACTACTGAAAAGCATAAAATTGTTGTATGTTAAACTTAATTCTTTACAGTGTTCAAACTTGTTGAATGAAGAGAAAGAAGATTTTTCTGAGGAAATAGCAGAAGAGTATGAAGAAATCAGATCTGATCATTACGAATCTTTGAAGGTATATTGGTTTTTCATGCACAGTCTAATTTTTGTCTCTTCTAAGAGTTTTCTTAAATATATTTTTCTCTCTGTGACAGTTACAACAATTCATGTTCAGCGATTTAAACAGGGATGTAGACTTACCAGTATTTTCCATAGTTGTAAATACAGACCAGGGAGGTTTTATTTTTTCTCTTTTAGCAGACCATTTTTAAAAAATCTTGTAGGAAAAGGAAAAATTTATTTGAATGGACAATTTCTCCTTTTGCCACATTGTTTGATATATGTCATATTTGTAGGTATAAGTGTTCTGTAAGAGCTTTTGGTATCATTACAGGAAAGGAAGTATTTAAGTTTAGAGGCTGCCAGAGCTAAAAAGATGAAGATTAACTGGATTTCTGACTTACCTCCAGGTAAATTGAATCCATCTTGGCTCTTTACGAGATGATAAACTTTAAGACTTTGTCCTGTTGAAAGCATTTGAAGATGACAATTTGAATGTGGCTTAACCCATGACCACACAATAATATTTTGGACTTGTCATTCAAAGCATGTGCAGGCAACAAATCAGATACAGCAGATATGGTGGGACTTAACCTTAAAAAGGCCAGAAAACATTGTGGATAAAGGAGAAAATGCTAGTTATCAGCATTTTCTCCATTTCCCACAATGTTTTCAAAAGCCCTTTTCCTCGAGGTTATTTAAACTTGGAATTTCGTGGTAAATGGCTAAATGGTGAGGTTTATCTTTAAAAGGGTAGACAGCATTGCGGGGAATTAGAGTTTATCCTGTTAATGGTCATTTTCTCCTTTTCCCACAATGATTTTGATAGCCTTCTTTGTAAGAATCATTTTGATAAAGGGCTATGTTATCAGGAATTGAAAAATTATCGAACTATTGTTATATCACCTACCAACAGAAGGAGGAAAGGTCACCTGGCCTGTTTGTCTGTCTGTGTGTCTGCTAGTTTGTGAATGGACCTACTTATCTACTAGTTAACCCTTTATCACACAGTGCCGACTTGGGAAGAAGCCTTTTGAAAACATTGTGGGAAAAGGAGAAAATGCTGGTAACCAGCATTTTCTCCTTTTCCCACAATGTTTTCTACCCTATTCAAGACAGAAATCACCATTTTAGTTACATATAATTTGTCATCTGCAAATGCTTTCAATTTGGTTCAGTCCAAAATTTTGTTGTTTGGTAAAGGGTTAAACAGCAGGTTGCTGTATCACAAAAGGCTTCTTCTGTTCTGTATGTCTAAACATCATCTCTGCCTAAACCAACTGAACCCTGCTCAGGCCCGAGGGTGTTTAATACTGGGCAAGTTATCACCTAAGTATGGATCCATAAAATCCATTTTATATAACAACTGACTGAATCATGAGGTACACTGATCCTTTGACATATAGAAAATTGACCAGTTGTAAACGTTTTTGGCCCAGGTTAGCCTGCACCGACCACGCAGGCTGACCTGGGTGAAAACTTTTGCAGATGCATTAACTCTTTACCACATGAGGAAAATGTAGACCAGTCCAAATTGAGAGCATTTGCAGACGATAATTTAAATGTTGTTCAAATGATGGAATTTGTCTTTGATAGGTTAGAAAACATTGTGGGAAAAGGAGAAAATGCTGGTTACCAGCATTTTCTCCTTTTCCCACAATGTTTTCAAAAGGCTTCTTCCTAAAGGTCGTTAAAACTCAGGATTGTGTGGTAAAGAGTTAATTCCCCTTTTCACAGAGCATGGCTATTAATGTTTCTCCTACAAGAGCAGCATCTTTCTCTATTCCAGCTGCACCCAGTTTTACTGGTACTAGAGAATACAGGAATTATGATTTGAATAGATTGGTACCTTACATCGACTGGAAACCATTCTTTGATGTTTGGCAGCTGAGGGGAAAATACCCAAATAGAGGATACCCGAAAATATTCAATGACAAGGATGTGGGTAAGGAAAGACTCTGGCTTGTTTATTCCTTTTTACCCTACTGAGACACAGGGATAGACATTAGATGACTTTGTATTGGATTTTAATGCCGTTTTAACAGCTTTGCTCATATCATGGCAGTCAGTGCACCTACGCATGTGTTTCCTGGCTTTCTCACACCAGTACTGACACAGCTTTCTTTCCAAGTCACTGACAGCTTATCTCACATGCATTAGAGGTGATGGGCAAAAAATGGCTGGAAAGAAAGTTTGCTGCAACCAAGTATCAAATCCGAAACCACCAGGTCACAAGTCAGATATGCTAACCACTGAGCTACCCGGCTGGGTTATTAAATTTAACTGTTCGAACTTCTATGGTGATGTCAAACATGATGGTGACATTCTCAGTATGAGAGACACTTTTCTGATTATCTATATTGATTTTATTTCATTAGCCTGTAAACAGCAAACCATCTGAATTTGTACCTCATTGATAGTGACCAGAGCTAGTGTTCAAGGCCTATTGATGGGAAATTCAGTGATCTGCCAAGATTCTTTCAAAGGATTGATTAACCCTTTACCACACAATCCAGACTTCCTGAGGAAGAAGCCCTTTTGAAAACATTGTGGGAAAAGGAGAAAATGCTGGTAACCAGCATTTTCTCCTTTTCTCACAATGTTTTTTACCCTGTCAAAATCATGACTTGAGTTACAATTATTTTTTTGCCTGCAAATTCTTTCAGCTTGGTCAAGTACAAAAAACATTGTGATTTGTTAAAGAGTTAAACTGATGGTGACAGATTTATTCCTCCGTCACCACTACACACGGTACAGTTTACATGGAAAGGCATCCAATTGCTTGGAAGATATGATGTGTATTCATCGTAAAGATTACACGGATAATTGCACTGGTTGCTGTGATATAACTGAAATTCTGTTCAACAGAGCATAAACACCAAATAAGAAAAATGAAATGAAGAAAGAGTGCAAAATACATATAAATGAAATTATGAGGAATTGCTTGCTATGAACAATTTCTCCATTTTAGTACAATGATTATAAAGCTGTATTTGCTACAAATCAACAGTTTTGTGTCAAATATAGAGAGAATAATGATACAGAAAAGAGAAAGTGTCCAATCGAACTTTGTTATTTTACAAAGGCCAAGAGGCTAAGAAAGTGTATGACGATGCACAGAGGATGTTGAAAGAGATCATTGCCAGCGGTAGCTTGACAGCCCATGGCGTAGTCGGGTTTTACCCAGCATGCAGTATTGGGGACGATATTGAGGTGTACAGTGAGAAAGGGGAAACACTGGCTGTGTTGCATGGACTTAGACAGCAGGTAGAGAGCTTGTTTTTTTTTGGTGGCTACTGTTTTCAAGTAACCTGGGATTCTTTTAGGCTTGCGTCAGATCTCAGTAGAAATATTGTAAAAATGGGTAAGGTTGCTTAGAAAAAGCAATTTTTTCATTGTTTAACTCTTTACCACACAATCCCGACTTTTAACAACCCTGTGTAAGAAGCCTTTTGAAAACATTGTGGGGAAAGGAGAAAATGCTGGTTACTAGCATTTTCTCCTTTTACCACAATGTTTTCTACCCTTCCCAAGACAAATTTCAATTTTTCAATCACATTTATTTTGTCATCTGCAAATGCTTTCAATGTGGACCAGTCTAAAATTTTGTTGTTTGGTAAAGAGTTAAGCCAAACATTGAGGCAAGAGATGTCTGTGTGTCGTGGCAAAGATTTATCTACAAAATAACAGGCTGACACATTAACTTTAAGTCTATACAACACAGCAACATTTTAGACTTGTCAAAATTGAAAAATTGAAAGCATTTGCAGGCGGCAAAACAAATGTGACCTAAAAGTAGAAATTTGTTTTGGGAAGTGTTGAAAACATTATTGTAAAAGGGGAAAATGCTGGTTACCAGCATTTTCTCCTTTTCCAACAATGTTTCCTAAAGCTGTCTTTCTCGGGGCCGTTAAAAGTCCGAATTGTGTGGGAAAGGATTAATTACTCTGATATGTAGACACCATTGGACAAACTGCATGTTCTCATAGCAAGTAAGAAAATCTTTGTGAACAATATTGAGTACTCTTTTTACTTTTACTTCCGTTGTCTAATTCCTAACCCTTGTCTGTTTATATGAGACTGCAGTGCTTAGGCAGTACATAGCCCTGAATTGTTTTTATTGTGGAAAAAGGAGCTAGTAACTGCTATTATTAGTTGCTCCATTTTTCACCATGTTTTCAGTGTTATTTCAAAAAAGTGATTAACCCTTTACCGCACGATGCCGCCTTTTGACGCCCCTGGGAAAGAAACCTTTTGAAAACATTGTGGGAAAAGGAGAAAATGCTGGTAGCCAGCATTTTCTCCTTTTCCCACAATGTTTTCTACCCCATCAAAGAAAAATTGCACCATGTGAGCCACATAGAAATTGTCGTCTGCAAATGCTTTCAATTTGGACAAGGCTAAAATTTTGTCGTCTGGTAAAGGGTTAACGAAAATTTGTTTCAGGCGGTTAAGAGTAGATTCTTTACAATTCAATTAGTTTTAGACTTGTACATATTGAAAGCATTTGACCCATGCATTATACCAAGCAAGTCAACATATGATTTTGGTGCCGTAAAATCCATTTTGTCCTATAACTGACTAAATCATGAGGAAGATGGTCTGTATACATGCAGAAAATTGACCTATAACAAAAAGTTTGGACCCAGGTCAGCCTACGCGGACGTGGTTGATACTTTTTGCAGTTGCATCAAGGCTCCTTTTCACAGAGCATGGCTCATTTGCATTTGACAAATTCCCAGTGGCTCAGACAAGGATATTTGTCCTTGAGAAATTTTAAAAAAAATCACTGATGATCAACAGTTCCTTCTTACACCAGTATCTTTGCAATATCAGTTTTCCACAAGGGGCTTATGACGTGGATTGTTTGGTAAAAAATGAAGCAACCTCTCTGAGGTTTGATGACACAAATAGTCAATGTTATAACATTTACATTTACAGGTAGAGAAAGACTCTGCGTCCACAGACCCTTATGTTTGTATGTCTGACTTTATTGCACCAAAGGAGACAGGAATACAGGACTACATAGGTCTGTTTGCTGTCACAGCAGGACATGGGGTGGATGAAATGTGTAAAGAGTAAGTTGATTTCCTTTACTTGACATTCCTGTTAGTGTCACAGATTGCATGGTATTGTCCCTAGGGCAAACATTGCCTTCACTGTGAATAGTGCGGTCATTAAAACACTATCACCTTTTTAACCCTTTACCACACAGTCTCAAAATTTCTACGACCTTAAGAAAGAAAGCTTTTGAAACCTTGTCTGAAAAAGAGAAAATGCTGGTAACCACAATGTTTTTCTCCCATCCCAAGACAAATTTCCAATGTTTTTGAGTCACATTTATGTTGTCATCTGCAAATGCTTTCAGTTTGCATCAGTTTAGAATTTTGTTGTCGTATAAAGGCTCAAAACTTCTACAAAACAATCACATATTTTCATGTCCATGAACTCTGATGAAGAATTTACCTTTTAATCCTTTACCCCACAATCCTGACTTTTAATGTCCCTGAAGAAGAAGCCTTTTGAAAACATTGTGGGAAAAGGAGAAAATGCTGGGAACCAGTATTTTCTCCTTTTCCCACAATGTTTTCTACTCTTCCAAAAACAAATTTCAATTTTTGATTCACATTTATTTTGTCGTCTGCAAAAGCTTTCAGTTTGGACTGGTCTAAAGTTTTGCCATTTGGAAAAGTGTGAAAGACCAATTCCATTTCAACCACTTCTAAAATGATATCTGCAAATGCTATTGATAAAGAGGAGTCTAAAATTTTGTCATCTGGTAAACAGTTAAACATCCAAAGGGTTGTATTGTGTTTTTAACATGGTGATATATACATTAGGACTTATCCAGCAGCTATTTTTTCTTCTTCATATCAGTCATGTTCTGTGAAAAGAGGGTTTAATGCATCTGCAAAAAGTATCGATTTCATGTCAGGCTGTGCAGTCCTAGCTAGCTGATATGGGTTTTTAAATTTTTTTCTAT
The DNA here is from genome assembly GCA_945859785.2 of Tridacna gigas. Lineage (NCBI taxonomy): Eukaryota > Metazoa > Mollusca > Bivalvia > Cardiida > Cardiidae > Tridacna > Tridacna gigas. The sequence goes on from OX244029.2 coordinate 40,965,926, forward strand.
TTGGTAAATTTTCTGCATGTCCAAGCAACATTATACCGCATGATTCAGTTGGTTTTTTTGATGAAATGGAGTATTTATGGATCCATAATTATCCATGGTTCCATGCTTATATAATGGATCACCAAGATGCATTATACCCCCTTTCACCAGAGCACCATTCATATGAATTTGATGTAGTTTTGCATCTCATATTTTTTCATCACGGTCAGTTACAATGCAGTAGAGTACCATGCCTTTGAATATCAGGCCTGGCAGGGTAACTCAGTGGTTAGCTTATCAGACTCATGTCCTGGTGGTTGCGAGTTTGATACCAGGTCGAGGCAAACTTTCCTTCTTGCGATTTTTCGCCTCTCACCTGATGGGCGTGAGACAAGTAGTCAGTGGCTTGGAAAGAAAGTTGTGTCAGTACTGGTGTGAAAAAGCCAGGAAATACATGAAAAGGTGCACTGACTGCCGTAATATGACCTAAGCTGTTAAAATGGTGTTAACCTCCAATACAATAAATTGAATTTCCGACTAGCCCCTCTGTGTGCAAAATGTTAATCTGCATGGCTCTTGTTTTGTCTAGAGTCTGACGACATTTGCAAACATTGCAGCCGAAGGAGAAATGGCTTGTTGCACATAATTCATATTTTAAACCTAATGAGGTTCAAGGTTTAATACATTATTACAAGGGAAAACATCGGGGCAAAATAAGAATTTCTTCCTTTTTTCACTATTTTTTCTGAAATGTTCTCGTGCAACAAAGACAACTGTATTTATTTGGTAATCTGCTACTCCATATTTCAGGTTTGAGAAACAGTTCGATGATTACAGTATAATCATGGTAAAGGCATTAGCTGACAGACTGGCTGAGGTAAGTCTTGATGCCCAACACATGACTGTTTTGTGACTGTTAACCATTTACCACACAATCCAGACTTTTAATGACCCAAAGAAAGAAGCCTCTTGAAAACATTGTGGGAAAAGAAGAAAATGCTGGTAACCAGCATTTTCTTCTTTTCCCACAATGTTTTCTATCCTCTGAGAGACAAATTTAATGTTCTGATCTACATTTAAAATGTTTTATGCAAATGCTTTCAATCTGGACTGGTCTACATTTTTGTCGTGTGGTAAAGAGTTAACCGTTTGCAAGATGACAAAATTTTAGACTTGTCCAGTTTGAAAGCATTTGCATATGAAACAATAAATCTGTCACAAATGATAGCATATGTCTTTTCCATTAAGAGCACAATAGCAGCAAAGAGTAAAAATGGGGTGGTAAAATACACTGCAATTTATTGCTTACCATTAAAAGGTATGGAAATTTTTCTAAAGATAACAATCTGTTATTGTATGGTCTGCCCAAGTGGGATTCGCTGGCAGAAAAATATATTTTCAATTTAGGTAAAAAGTAAACAAAAGACACTTTTAACCCAATTTTAGATTTCATTTTTCTGCCAGTGACTAACAAATGGACAGACTATACAATAACAGATACCTTCACAATAATTAACAAACTTTTAAATGCTATGATTTAAATTAAAATGCATTTTAGCACTCATATTGTTTACTATAGGGCTTTTCAAAAGCATTCATCCTCAGGATGGTAAAACATCTTCAAGGTGGTAAAACCATGGAATTGTCTGGTAAATAGTTAACCCTTTCCCAAACAACAAATTTGGGACTGGTCCATATTCAAAGAGTTTGCAGACGACAATTTTAAATTTGATGAAAATGGCAGACAGTTCTCAAAAAGGGTAGAAAACACTGTGGGAAAAGGAGAAATAGCTCGTTACGAGCAATTTCTCCTTTTCCCACAGTGTTTTCAAAAGACTAGTACTGCAGACACATGAAAACCAGGGCTTGTTTGGGAAAGGGTTAAGTAAGAGGGACAAACAGAAAAAATTGCCATCACAAGGACTTAAAAACAAGATCTGCTCTTTACATTAGTTATAATTCACCCAAAGCATGCTTTTTCTTGATGTAAGGGTTCAATGTTTCATTTTAGGCATTTGCTGAGGAGCTTCATGAGAGAGTAAGAAAAGAACTGTGGGGATATACATACACAGAGAACTTAGATGCTGCTGATTTACACCGTGTAAAATACCAGGTAAATTGACCTTTAACCCTTTACCACACAATCCTGAATTTCAACAACCTGGAAGAAGAAGCCCTCTGAAAAGATTGTGAGAAAAGGAGAAAATGCTGGTAACCAGCATTTTCTCCTTTTCTCACAATCTGTTCAGCCTTTCCCAGACAAATTCCATACCTTGAGTCATGATTACTAGTAATTTGTTATCAGGAAATTATTTAAATTTGAACCAGTCTAAGAATTTGTCTATTGGTAAAGGGATAATCTTTTACCCATGTTTTAACGACCCTTCGGAAGAGACCTTTTGAAAACATCAAGTTTAAAGGAGAAAATGCTGGTAACTAGAATTTTGTCCATTTCTCATAATGTTTACCACCCTTGGAAAAAGGCAATCACATCATATGAACTGCATCAAATTTGTCATCTGCAAATGTTTTCAAAATGTGAAGTCTAGAATTTTTTCATCTGGTATAGAGTTAAGGCATTTGCAAGTGACTTTCATCTTGCAGCAAGGCTTCTGATGATGTATAATAAGAAAAGACAAAAATTAAAATGACCCATGCTCTGGCAAAAGGAGGCTTACTGCATCTCCTTGATGTATGATACCAAGCAAGTCATCACATTGGGATCCATTAAATCCACTATGTCTAACAACTGACTGTATCGAAAGGTAGACTGGTCCTTTGACTTGCAGAAAATTCACCAGTAGCAAAAAGTTTTGGCCCAGGTCAGCCTGCGCAGTCTGACCTGGGTCGATACTTTTCACAGATGCATTAAGCCCTCTTTTCACAGAGCATGGCTCATGTGTTTGCAGTTTCAAGGCAGTTTTAGTCTGATTCTCTTGTATTTTGAATCATGTAGATCAGTGATCACAAAGCAGGTTCTGTAAAATTTAAGTTCGATAAGTGCTTTCAACAACAGCACACTGAGATGCCATTAGTCTGCTTGAAGTTTATTTTCGATAAATAGGGTCAAAACTGAACGATCAGTATTTCATTTTCTAAATATACTCCTCACTAAAAGTCAGGCAAAAAAATCATTTCTTTTCTTTTTAGTCCTGTGTAATATTTGATCAATTAACTTTAACCCATTACCACACAATCCCGACGTTTAACGACCCTGAAAGAGAAGGCTTTTGAAAATAGTGTGGGTAAAGGAGAAATCATAGACAAATGCCATCATTTGAACCACATTGAAGTTGTTGTCTGCAAATGCTTTCAATTTGGACAAGTCTGCATTTTTGCTGTGTGGTAAAGAGTTAAATACGAAGAAAAACATGCTACAGTGTATTTGCATGTAAAATTGGCGATTACTTGATTTTCTTTGCATTAAAAGTTAACTGGTGTCAAATATCTCACAAATTTGAAAAAAAAGAGAAATGATTTTGTTGTTTGACTTTTTGTGAGGACCATACACTTTTACCTAGAAAATGATACAAAATCAAAGGGGGCAGTGAAATACAGTATAATTTCACTGTGAAACTCCAACAGTGCTAGAACATTCTAAGAGTATTTGTTGTTAATCTTTCCAATAGGGTATCCGGCCAGCACCAGGTTACCCAAGCCAACCTGATCATACAGAGAAAGAAATCATGTGGAAGTTACTGAAAGCAGATGAAGTGGGTATAAAATTGACAGAATTACTTGCTATGGAACCTGCAGCCTCAGTGTCTGGATTATATTTTGCTCACCCAAAAAGCTTTTACTTTGCAACTGGGAAATTGTGTAAAGATCAAATAATGGATTATGCTGCAAGAAAGGAAATGGATGTCAGTGACGTGGAAAAATGGCTCGGATCTGTGCTGGCATATGATGGGGAATAGATACTGCCTGCTGCTCTCTGTTTTAGAGTAGATACTATTTGTGAATGGTTCAGCATACATATCATTGTTTATGATTCAGAATATATACAACTAGTGTGTGGATATTACAGGTGTGTAATTCGGAATATTACATGTCGTTATTGGCATATACATATGAGCCATGCTCTGGCAAAAGGGGCTAAATGCATCTCTATGATCCATGATACCAAGCAATTCATCACAGCTATAGATCCATAAAATCCATTTTGCAATTGATTGAATCATAAGGTACACTGGTTCTTTGACATGCAGAAAATTTACCAAAAGCAAAAAGTTTCAGCCCATGCCAGCCTGCACGCAGTCTGGCCTTGGTCGATACTGTTTGCAGATGCATCAAGCCCCATTTTCACAGAGCATGACTCAGTTACATAGCTGAGTAGGGATAAAATCTGTGATATACTGCAAATTATGGATATAAGATTTAATGTATTATGGCAGAAAGTTTTATTGAAATGTTTTTCTTTTGATCTCAGAACAAAATTTGATTCAAAGGATGGGTTACTGAATAGTTACAATTGTATGTTGACCTTTAATCAACAATCCCGTGTTAAGACCTTCACCCTTAAGCTTCCATGTGCGACTCACTGACCTTTTGCGGACAGTGTAGATCAAGATCAGACTGCACAGAACGTGCTGTCTGATCTTTGATCTACACTGCCCGATACAGTGTTTTCTTTCTGTTGAAATCAACTTTGGAATCGCAATATTTGGGTTTTTACTATTGCTTGGAAATTTGGTTTCATTTATTGGGCAGTTTAACCCTTTACCACACAATCCTGACTTTTAACGACCCTGAGAAAAAAGGCTTTTGAAAACATTTTAGGAAAAGGAGAAAATGCTGGTAACCAGCATTTTCTCCTTTTCCCAAAATGTTTTCTTCCCTTTCAGTAACAAATCTCATCATTTGAACCATATTTAGTTTCTCTTATACAAATGCTTTCATCAAAGATGAGTAAAAAATTTTGTTGTGTGGTAAAGGAAGTGGACTTTTGAACACATTTGTGGAAAAAGAGGAAATGCCGGTAACCTTGATTTTCTCTTTTCCAACTATTTTTTCCTACTTTTTCACAGACAAAACCTGTCATATGAGCCACATTTGTTATCTGTGATAATTTTCGATGTAACAAGAATGGAATTTTTGTCATAATTATGTAAAAGAGTTAATGTTATAGATTTTAATCTGGAGATTGTCAGGACAATATTGTAGCAACAGGAGTATTTTTTCTTTTCAGAAATTAATTTTCACTAAGTTTTCATTATAGCGGTTGTTTATATACATGTATGCCGAAGAGAAATATTAGGGGATATTCATATGAAAGAGCATGTCACTGCAATTTGATTAATTCTTAACCAAGCAATCCTGTGTTAAAACAGTCCTAAGCAATAAAGCTGAAAATAATGTGGAAAAAGGAGAAAATGCTGTTCCCCAGCATTGTCTCCTTTTTCCACCCAGGATTTTTTTTTCAGTCCTTTTCAAGGACAAATCCTATCCTTTAAAGATACATCTATACTCGTTTTCAGCCAGTTTTTAACCCATTTTATCTTCATGTTATCAAACTATAAGCATTCTTTTATGTTCAAGCTAAATGTTTCCCCAAACATTTGCAAGGTTATATAGATCATCACCAATAGAAAATGCATTTCAGTTTCGTCATCATGAGAGATGTCACTGTTGTGACTTCTAGTTTTAAATTGAAGATTTCCATATATATATAAATTTATCCCTTGCACCTTATATATTGGTAATTTATCTATGTTTACACAGCTGTGTAAATTTTGAACCATTCTACAGCCTATCAAATTGTACCAGGGTTTTTTTCTCTCTGGTTGTAAGGATGTATCTGTCATTTTTGTCTGCAAATGCTTTAAAAATGGACAAGTCTTAACTTGCGTAGTCTTATAAAGACTTGATACATGTAGATATGTGTTGAACCAGTGTAAGAAAGGCTATTTTTAGAACTACAAAAAACTACAAGTGACACAAAAGAACCATTTGAAGAAAAGTGAAAAAAAAAGTTAAACTGTAAGAAAAAAGTTGTTCAAAAAATTGATTGAAGCAATCACTTTTCCATGGTATTTTTCATAAGTTATGTATAGCTAGAACTTGAAACTGGCAAAAGAGTGTTTAACCCTTTCCCAAACAAGCCCTGGTTTTCACGTGTCTGCAGTACAAATCTTTTGAAAACACTGTGGGAAAAGGAGAAATTGCTCGTAACGAGCAATTTCTCCTTTTCCCGCAGTGTTTTCTACCCTTTTTGAGAACTTTCTGCCATTTTCATTAAATTTAAAATTGTCGTCTGCAAACTCTTTCAATTTGAACTAGTCCAAAATTTGTCATCTGGTAAAGGGTTAATGCATCTCCGTGATCCATTAGACCAAGCAAGTCATCACATAATTATGGGTCCATAAAATCCATGACAGTGGTTGATACTATTTGCAGATGCAGTAAAACCCTTTTTTACAGAGAATGACACAGTTAAATGTGCTGGTGAGTCTGTTTAAGAAATGTGTCATTTTTGGCTTGTTAAACTCTTAAATAACAAAGAATTCCTTGTTTTTAAGACTCTGAGTTGGAAAGCTTTTGAAAACATCGATGGAAAAGAAAATGCTGGTAACCAGCATTTTCTCCTTGTCCCATAATGTTTTTTATCCTTTCAAAATAAAATCCCTCCATGTGATCCACAATGAATTGCTTGCCTGCAAATGTTTTCAGTTAACATAAGTCCAAAGTTTTGTCATTTTCTCCTTTTCCCACAATGTTTTCAAAAGCCTTCTCTTTGAGGGCTGGGAAAACTTGGGATTGTGTGGTAAAGAGTTAACACATTACCATTTGCAGACTACTTTTTCATTATACCCCCGCAAACGAAGTTTGTGGGGGGTATACTGGAATCAGCCTGTCGGTCGGTCGGTCGGTCATGCGGTCGGTCGGGCGGTCGGTCTGTCCGCAAAATCTTGTCCGGACAACTCCTCCTACAGTTTCAATCCAATTCCCTTGCTACTTGGCAGAAGTGTTCATTAGGAGCTGTAGATGTGCAAGACACACATTTTGTAAAAATTCCATCAAGAATTACTGAGTTATTGCCCCTGATTTGACTTAAAAAATGCTTGTCCGGACAACTCCTACAGTTTCTGTCTGATTCACTTTAAACTTGGCAGAAGTGTTCATTAGGAGCTGTAGATGTGCAAGACACACATTTTGTAAAAATTCCATCAAGAATTACTGAGTTATTGCCCCTGATTTGACTTACAAATGCTTGTCCGGACAACTCCTCCTACAGTTTCTGTCTGATTCACTTTAAACTTGGCATAAGTGTTCATTAGGAGCTGTAGATGTGCAAGACACACATTTTGTAAAAATTCCATCAAGAATTACTGAGTTATTGCCCCTGATTTGACTTAAAAATGCTTGTCCGGACAACTCCTCCTACAGTTTCTGTCTGATTCACTTTAAACTTGGCAGAAGTGTTCATTAGGAGTTGTAGATGTGCAAGACGCAACTTTCGTGAAAATTCTATGAAGAATTAATGAGTTATTGCCCCTGATTCACATTTAAAATGCTTATCCGGACAATTCCTCCTACAATTTCAGTCCGATTCGCTTTATACTTGGCAGAAGTGTCCATTTGGAGTTGTAGATGTGCAAGACACACATTTTGTAAAAATTCCATCAAGAATTACTGAGTTATTGCCCCTGATTTGACTTACAAATGCTTGTCCGGACAACTCCTCCTACAGTTTCTGTCTGATTCACTTTAAGGAGGTCTTTTCTGTCATATGTATAGTTGGCCAACATTATGCGAAAAGGCACCTTTGGACATTTGCAACAAGCGTGGATCCAGACCAGCCGCTGTGTCTCAGACATATTGTCAGATCATGGTCTACACTTTTTTACACTCATTTAGTTTTGTGTCCAATTAAATTGATACTTTGCATAAATATTCACCAGGAGCAGTAGAGGTTCAAGATGCATTTTTCTCAAATGTTTGCCAAATTAATTACCCCTGAATTTACTCAAAACTTCTTGTCCAGAGAACTATTCCTTCAGTTTAAGTCTTATTCACTTGATATTTGTCATGATATTCACCAGGAGCAGTAGATGTGCAAAGCACAAATTTCATGAGTGTTGGCCTAATGATTATGGAGTTATTGCCCCTAAATTGACATTGCAGAGTTATTGCCCCTGTGACATTAAATATAGGGGCAGGGGTATTTATCACCTTTAGTGATAGTTATTCTAGTTAATCTTTGTGGGAAACTACTTTTGATAACATTGTCCCACAAGAAATTGCTTGAAACAAGCAGTACCTCATTTTGCCACAATTCTTTCATATGTATTCATGCATCAAAAATGAAGGTTTTGCATTGATGATTCCACTGTTATCTGTTGTAAATTTTTATTTCAGCACTGATGTGTTTATCTCCACAACTTTTTTTTGCCAATAGACATCATGGCTTTCTCAAACTGTTTGCATTGAAGTTGTATACTCTCATTGTTGAGAAAATTTTACTCTGGCCTTGTTGTTGGATTATCAATTCTTTTTATGTTTAAGATACTTACGTGCATTATATTACATAACAGGTATATTCATTGATTTTATTTTGTGAATCTTTGAAATACGGTATGTTACTGGTTGGGGAATTTTGCCAGACTTACAAATGACTAAATACAAGTACATGTACTTGTGTTTTAATTCAGTTTTGATCATGTCAAGATTTCGAGAATAAAAGTGCAATGTATTCTGTCTGCATTTCATCTTTTTATTGGCTTGGTTGGTTCCGAAGGAAATGTCGAGTTATTGTCGTGGCGTCGTGCAAAATCTTTGACATTTCATGTCTCTGTTATTACTGAAGATATTTACTTCAGGCTAGGACAAGTCGTTCCCTATCAAAAGGGGAATCCATACAACAGGAGCAGATAACTATCGAAGTATTTTTGACACAGTTATGCCTTTTTATTTAGTTAGAATTTTCACTGAAAATCAAACAACCGCAGCTGAGCGTTGGCACCCGCATGTGGAGCTCTTGTTATGTCTAAATTGGAGTTACCCTGGCTACATTGCAAAGTATGCACTGATTTAGCTATCTATTATCTGCCCCAGTTGCTTAGGACTAGTTAATTGTTTACCAGTCAAGAAAACTTGAGATGTGTCCAACTTTATGGCATTGGCAGCCAGTAATGCCAGCATTACCAGCATTTTCTCCTTTTCCTTCAATGTTTTCAAAAGCTTTCCTTTTCAGGGTCGTTAAAAGTCGAGATTGTGTGGTGAAGGGTTAAGTCTGCCTGTATCAGCTATCAGAATTGCTGCTATGTTTTTTTTTTTTCAGCGTCATTTCTGTCATTTCTGATCCAGCCAAACAATAGAAACAGCTGAAATATTTAACTCTTTACCAAACAAAAAAATGGGCATGATCAAATTGAAACATCTGCTGACGACAAATTATATATAGATGAAATGGTATTTTCTGTATTTAATAGGCTGGAAGAACACTGTGGAAAAATGGAGATAGTGCTTTTTCCACAATGTTTTCAAAGGCGTTCTCTTTTAAAGTCAATAAAATTCGGGACTGTGTGGTAAAGAGTTAAGCATAGTTAACGTTCGTTAAGAACAGAACAGAAACTATTTACAAATCCGACAACATGCACTGGTCAATGTTTTTCATCAACATACACATTGGATTCTATCTGTAAATACCGGGAAATCATTTAGCCCACATTCTTCCTTTACGTCAACTTTTGGTTGCTATAAAATTTGTTTCAAAACCTGTACGCACCAGTTTGGTATTTTGTGTCAGATCTCGTTTTGAAAACACATGCAAAAGTGGAAAAATGCTGGTGACAGGCAATTTCTCTTTAATCGCAATGCTTTAGCATGTACATACATGTATTCATGAATTATACAGAAATTCACTTTAACCCTTTTCGTTACAGGCACGTTTTCAAAGCTTCAAATTTGTTTCAGAGGTAATGAGTTAAACTAGGTAACTACATAGTAACAGCACTACGATTCAGTTAGTTCTGCGCTCAGAGTTTTGTAAAATACTGGATAATTTTCGTAGTTCGTGTAACAGATCTCGAAACTTTTCGTGTTGTGGAAAACGCTTTATTGCTCTTATTGCCGTATGTAGAGGAACACAGTGGTTAATACGTCGCGTTGTTTGAGTTTCTGACAAAGGAGCCGAAACTTCTTCACGATGTGACGTCATTTCCGGTGACGAATCGTATCCCTCCGCGCTTAATTCAGTTCTATTGATTGGGGGAAGTCTTATTGCCGATGCAGACTTGGTGATTAACACATCTTTTTGTTGTGACCTTGCGAGCGCATGAATTCTTGCATTTAGTGCATAAGACTTTTTCACATTTGTATGGTTCTCTGTAACTTCACTAAAATCAGGGTGACATTTTAATAACCCACCATGCTGACTAGGCACGTCCAACCCCGTTTTTACATCCGGTATGATACCACGTCTTCTGTCGTAGAGTTCGAGATAGCTATTGCCTAGGAATATCTGAAAATCATGATCGTTTACTGCTCTCTTATACTTTTGATCCATTTCAAATCTTGATATTCTCTCTCTTAATTCTTTTAAAGATTCTTCAAGCCTTGACTTTCCCCTTGGCGTCACTCTTGCTTTCCTAATGTCTACAAAAGGCGCTATTGTAATGACGCCTTCTTTCTCCATGTCTCCGTCGTCCAACTTGTATAGATCTTTATAACGAACTGTCAGTGTTTCTCGTAATGGTTCGTCCTTACGCTTTAGATCCTCTTCGGTCTCAGCACTGTCATTTTTCTCTCCTTCAATACCGTAAATCACAGCTCTAGCTTTGTTTACTTCTTTCAAGTACTCATTGTGTGAGGATCTTCTATGACTCAATGGACAACTTGCGGGGTTCTTGTCAGGCACAGTATCGGCTCTTCTATAACATTTTAATAGTTCCATATCGCCAACAAGTAGATGGCCTAAACTACAAAGCGTTTCATATCGCCCTTCTTCCCCCGCTTCCTGATGTGTATTGTAGAAGTTAGATAAGCGCCCTCTACCAGTTTTATCCATCCTAAATTGTCATTTTATGCTCTTATTTGCTTGCATAGGTCTATTCTCAAAAACAAAAAAAAAACCCTTCGATACATACTTTTAGTATATTTGATGGATAATAAAGATCAAAGTCATTGTGTGTCCACCGATTTGGTTCTCTGTGCGCGTTTAGCAACGCTTCTCCATTTTGAAATAAAAAAAAAATATCCTTATTTATTGACTGATTACTGGTACTGTTAATAAAGTATAATCCATTTTGTGAACACACAGTTTAATATTTTTCATAGATAAGTTGAGTCTCTGAACACTTAGCGTATGAGCAATACTCTTGCAAAAGGGGTTCTTATGCATCTCTGTAATCCATTTACCAAATCACATAATTAAGGGATCCTTAACATCCAGTTCGACCAACAGCCGACTGAATCCTAAAGTAGAATAGTCTTTTAACAAGCAGTTCGCGCAGGCTGACCTGGGTCAAAACTTTTTGCAAATGCATTCAACTTTCTTTTTCACAGAGCACAGCTGATATGAATATTATTTTTAAAAACTCCTGTTACACTTGACAGAAAGCGTTTCAGCTATATTTTATCAACAAACGTATCAATCCCATAATTCCATTATATACTTTGAATCAGTGTGATCTAATACAGACCCTTTCAATGATAGGTAAATGAGACAGAATTTAAGTCTTTAACGCTTTACCACACAATACCGACTTTTAACGACCCTGATAAAGAAGACTTTTGAAAACACGATTGTAGAAAAAAGAGAAAATGCTGGTAACCAGCATTTTCTCCTTTTCCCACATGTTTTCTGCCCTGTTAAGGACAAATCTTTAATTTTGTCGTCTCAAATGCTTTCTGTTTGGACCAGTCTAAAATCTTGTCGTTTGGTAAAGGGTTTCAAGCGCCAAATATATAAACTCGACCTGTTTCGACGGCTGAAGAAATAGTCCACTGAAACTCATACAGATTTATTGTCTTACAGGTTTTAACTATTCAAGCGGGCGGTATAGACCCAAGATCAGACTGCACGTTCTGTGCAGTTTGATCTTGATCTTTACTGTCCGCAAAAGCCCTTATTTTCGCCCATGGCGCTGAGAGGTATAAAGACCCTTATTATTGCATATTCAAAGTTGTTTTGGTCGGAAAATCTTACGTGATAGGCTATCTGACGTTGTAGACCTAAGATCCGATTGCAACTTTTAAGTAGTCGGATCTTGTTCTACTCTCTCCGCAAAATCAACAGATGTGGTATTCACCCATTTCATCAATACTTGCTTGAAAAAATATGAAGAAGAACACTTAAAAGATCTTTGTAAAATATTAATTACCAACACCAATGAAGGTTTAATAAACGAAAACATGCAAAAAATTTGGAAAAGGAGAAATTATCTATACAAGCAATTATTTCTCCTTTTGTTGCAATGTTTTCACAAGCGGGGTTTTGAAAGAGGAAACGAGACGAAATGTCAGAATGTGGTAATGCGTTGACCTTTTTACGCAACTATTCTGTAACCTGACGACCCTGACGAGGAAGGTTTTGGAAAACATTATGGGAAAAATCATTTTCTCGCTTTTCCACAATGTTTTCTACCCTTCCAAAGACAAAATTCCATTATTCTAGTTACAATTAATTTATCGTCTGCAAATGCTTCCAATTTAGAAATTACTAAAATTATATCGTTTGGTAAAAGAGATAAGGGCTAAAGTAAATGAAATGAAAAGTTTTCAATTATGCTACTGGTTTGTTTAAAAGTTTGACAGAGTGTTTTGACATCTGAAAAACGTTTCCTAATTTGTTTATATCAGTTTGATAAAAAAAAAAAAAACAGATACAAGTATACCATTGATATTTTAAAGCGACTTACCATCAGATTTTGACCCTCAAGTTAAAAGCCCAATAGCGCCCAAAAGTAATGAATAGGGTAGTAAAATGCATTTGAACCATGCTCTGGGAAAAGAGGGCTTAATGCATCTTCGTGATGCATCATACTAAGCAAGTCATCACATGATCATGGGTTCTTTAAATCAATTTTGTCTAACAACCAACTGAATTATGAGGTAAACTGGTCATTTGACATACAGAAAATTGACCAATAGCGAAAAGTTTCGGCCCAGGTCAGCCTGCGCAGTCCGCGCACGCTGACTTGGGTCGATACTTTTCGCAGATGCATTAAACCTCCTTTTCACAGAGCACGACTCATTTAGATTTAAATCATAACATTTAAAAGTAAAGAAATAATTGTAAAGATGACAATCTGTTATTGTACGGTCGGTCCAAGTGTTAGTCTCTGGCAGAAAAATTAATTTTAAAATCAGGTAAAAAAAAAAAGAAAGAGCGACTCGGCAACTTTTAATTTAACTTTTATTTTTTCTGCCAGCGACTAATACTTGGACCGAGCATACAATTACAGATTGTCATCTTTATAATAGTTTGCATACTTTTAAATGGCATGATTTAAGATAAAATACCAATTCGCTACAAATAAATGGCATTTTTTACCCAAAATATAATACATAGTACAGGAAGGTATGGATACTCGATCAGACATCTGATGTTGACCATCACCGTCCGCCAACGTTTCTTTGGTCTACCATGGCAACGAAAGAGTACGGGAATAGTAATGGGAAAAGGAAAACCCTACCAGTCTTTGTTAACCATTATCCTGCTACGTAAGTAGAATGAAAATTTCAATCTGTTAGTAAAATCCCAAAATTTTGGTACTTCAAAGGTATTTTTGGAGGAAAAATATCTCTCTATCGGACAGTGTAGATTTAATATCAGACTGCTCGTTCTCTGCAGTCTGATCTTGATATACACGGTCCGCAAAACGTCCCTGAGTCGCGCCTAGCAGCCTAATGGTTAGAATTTTCTTAAAAACTTAAAAACAAAATCTGGTTGGATGCCTCTTTAATCCTTACCCAAGTCATTATGAGCACTGCCCTGTAAAAAGAGGTTTAATACATCTGCAAAAAAAACATCGAATCAGGTCAGCCTGCGCAATCTGCGCAGGCTGACCTGAGTCGATTTTTTTTTTGCTATTGGTAAATTTTCTACATGTCAAAGAACCACGCTACCTCATAATTCAATCCCTTGTTAGACAAACTGGATTTATGGTTCCGTAGAAATATAACTTGCTTGGCATATTGCATGACGGAGATTCACGGATATGCATTAAACCCCTTTTCCCAGGGCACGGCTTTTATTTTACAGCTATTTTTTCAAAGTCGTCAGCAGGAAAGGGTAAACTCATTGGAGAGGTCATCAGACCTCTCCAACAGTGGTGAGTTTAAAAGGCAGACTGCCACAGAAATCGCTGTCTAAATCCATTTGTTTTTGCGAAATTGTTCTGATACACAGTCTATTTCGTCATGGTTTTATAAAGAAACCGAAATCAAAAAACTGAAATAGGAAATAAACGTTTTTTTTTTTTTTATATGACGGACTTCCAAAAAGATTTATTATACTATATTGTAAATTATCTCTCCAATAATTGCAATTTTTCATTAAACAAATAAATCTAAGCAGAGAAAAAAAATTCGTTAAAAAAAAGAGAAAGAACACCGCGGGAAAAGATCACGTGACTTGATACTATCTGGAGAATTCGTACCCTGGAGAACTCGTACCTTAATCTCCAGAGCACGAGTTCTCTGGAGAACTCGTACCCCACAAATAGATATAAATAGGTTGATCAGTATGTTTTCAAGTTTTATTTTTCAAAACTGACTAGACTCTAGCATTTTTCTCAGTTTTATACAAAATTTCTATGGATTTATAATGATAATTATAGATTTGATGAAATAACACACAGAGTTGCTTCTATTATGCGGGATTGCGAGAATCCCGCGAAAATCAACTTATGAGCGGAAAAAAAGTCGTGCCTCCTCGCCCTACGTACTGCACACCTCAAAAGAGTCCGTGGTCAGTAGTATATATTATACCATTTAGTAAATATTTTAGTTATGAGACGGTATAAACGGTATAAAACGGTTTTGTTCTCTAAAAAAGGCTCCTAAAAAAAATTAAAAAATTAAAAAATTAAAAAAAAAAAAAAAAAAAAAAAAAAAAATTTAATTTTAAAAAATTTTCATCATCACGCGTCATCGCATCAGTTAATCATTGCATCAGTTAATCATTGCATCAGTTAACCAACAAACCCATCAACCCAGCTAAACCCTTACATCACTTAACCATCAGTTAACCCCCCGAAACCCCCCCATCAACCAACGCGTCATTGCTTCAGATACTGAGATACCGAGTTACTGAGTTACCGAGTTACTGAGATACCGAGTTGCTCAAGACAATCACTTACATCTGCAACCATCAGTTAACCCCCCATCAACCAACGCGTCATGTAATGGCTAGCGGGTTTATCGGTTAGTGAAGGGCTTCGGATATTAATAATTAAAAATTGATTTTAAGGTAAAAAGATCGCGTAGAGACAGTAGGTATTTGAGTACAAACATGTCATACAACAAAAGAAAAGCATTAGGTACTACAAAAAGAGGACAGGTATCTTTCATAAGAGACGATACTTTATACAACCAAATTTCAACACCCGAACTGAATGATGTTAGCGTTAAAATAGTTTTAACCATCATTGAGAAGATAAAAAAAGATGTAGGCAACGCCCGTTTAAAAAGAACATTTAATTTTTTAAGACTGCCTAAGGTTAAAGGCGACAACAAAAACGAAGAAATGAAAAGACAAGTATTAATCAAAGTAAAAACCATCCATGAAGAAATTAAAACCAAAATAGATAAATTTATAAAAAAACTTGAAACAGGTAGAAGGAGTGGATTAATAATGTTAAGGAGGGATATATTAAACATCATAGACTACCTTCGAATCATTGAAGACATATTAGATGATAAAGAAATATGTTGGAATTAATATCACAATGTATACCACAAAAATTTTTAATAAAAAAAAAAAATAAATTTTTTTATTCCTTTGATAGAAATAAAAAATTGAATTTAAGGTAAAAGATCGCGCAGAGATAGTAGGTAAAATAATGGCAAGTTTTACTGAAGACAAAACACTAGATGTTAAAAATAAAATACAAGAAAGGCTAGAACAAGAACTAGCCAACCTGGTTTCCGGCATTCTTTTAGAAGTAAAAGGTTTGCAAGAGTCAATAGTAGAAGATGATCTTATATGGTACTTTCATGAAAACGATGTTAAAGAAGATAGAGTAGACATTACCGTTGATAGATTTATAAGACTGTTTAAGGACAAACTAAAGTTTTATGTTGAAACAAAGAAAAAAAGCGATAAAACTATTGATGATTATGAGGATAATACTTTAACTAAAGAAGAACTACTAGACAAAGCATACAACGAATTTTTAGAATATGAATTTAGTGATGACGAAGAATGGACAATTGATAGAGAAGATGGAGTAATGTTAAGAAAAGATTTTGATGGAACAGAAGGAGAAGTTGTTGGGGTTTTTGAGAATGGATCAGGAGTTACCAGATATGAATATATAGAGATAGAAGATCTAGAAGAAAGATAAAAAAATCATGTTAAAAATAGGACTTAAATAATAATCCATGGTATATATTTCATCTTAAAATGATATATAACCCATATTAAAAGAGAAATATGGAAAAAATAAATGAAGAAATAGAAGCAAGTAAAACTGTAAAAGACAAACAGGTAATAGACCGGTTCCATTCAAGAGCATATGAGGATATTGAACATAAATATGAGTTATTTAAAGAAATAACAAACAGAGCATGTGTAACATTTTCCGTAGAGGATGAAGAATACAAATACGTGGTAAATCTGGAAAAAGAATATAGAGAACTAGAAAAGTTTTATAAAAAAATAAATTGTTATACTTACTACCTAACCCATAGTATATATGGTGGAGTAATGCAAGAATGGTTTGATAAAAATTGTGAATTTGCAGACGAATGTTTTTATCTAGATCAATTAATATCTGAAAGAGAAGAACTAGAAAACGATTTAATAGAGATAGAATTGATTAATAAATAAAAAAAAAATTTAAATAAAAATTTTCATAAAATAAAATGCTAGAACTAGAGCCAGATTTTAAGCAAAAGCTAAATGACCTGCTTAAGGATAAAACAAATATTCATCCTACAAACACAAACAAAATCATTTACACAAATGAAACCGGACTAATGCCCTATAAAGACCCAAGATGGTTTAGTGATATATACTACTACTGTAGTAAAATGTTTTATGAACAACCTAACGAGGGTAACCTAAACATAACATTTTATGCTGGTGGTAACAACATACGCGTTAAACATCAATTTAACAGTAAAGATTTAACCAATTTGCTATCTCTCTTTAAACAAAGATTTATAGATTGTCCACATGAACATAGTTTCCTTGAAAGTTGTATTAATGACATTGAAGAATATAGTATAAACTTTAAGTTTTTATAAATATTTAACCCTTTTTCTGGGTTATATATTTTACATATCCAATTCTATCAATATAGCTACATAAGAATTAGTTACCTTTGGATTTTTTGACACAGTTTTAAAATTTATAACATCACATTGGTTGACCTCAATAGGAGGATCAAACTCTGTACAAGTACATAACTCATCACGTTTTTTAATAATATTTTTTCCAGTTTCAGCAGATGATATGGTTATTTCAAGTATACTATCATCATCATCTTTTGGTAAAGAAACTAATGTGCCGCGTAATATTCTTCCTGACGCGGATAAACAATAACCCCCCAATGCATGAGATGGACCGGATAAACCATTACCAAATGAAAACTGAAAGCTGTTTTTCTTAAGTTCTCCCTTTTCCTCTGCCCACACGGTAATTATAGGTTTTGGTTTAATGCCTAATTTTTCATCTACGTAGGATTTTGTTGCTATATCTCTTTCTTCTACTGGAGTTACCGCATTTTTTATAGTAAAGCCTTGCATATCTATATCCGCGGAGGCCGTAAAGCTTCCATCAGGATTTTTTACAATGGCACCCCCATTATCAACATAATTTTTATTGACAGCAGAATCACGCTCTATTGGATTTGGTAAGCCGGTAAGTGGGTGTGTGTTCATATCTATTTTACCAGCTGCTAAGAAAACCCCAGCTTGGTTTTGTGTTAAAGCTCTTTTTCCTGCGGTGGCCGTCTTAACAATGCTATCTACATAAAACTTATTTGCAACTTGTCGATTACTTATAGGTGAAGCAACATCATTAATCCTCCATCCACCCATAGAAATGTCACTACTTGATGTATATGAATCACCATCATGAATAAATGCGCGATTAGCATAATCTACATATCTTTTTGTAGCAGCATCCATCGGGGATGCAGGATCTATAAGATCTATTAAATGATACCCCTTCATGCTTATATCTGCAACAGCAGACCAGGTACCATCTTGTTCTTTTCGTATTGCACTAATACCATCTACATATCTTTTTGTAGCAGCTTCATTCGGCTCTTCAGGTTCATCTAAGTTTTTTATTTTATTAAAACCCATGTTTAGATACCCCTCTATATGATACCCCCCGTTTTCATCTAACAACCCTGAGCTACTACTATCAACATAACTCTTAGTAGCAACATCCTGAGGATTTACTGGATTACTAACCCTTGTTAATGTGTTACCATCCATATTTATGGAACCGGTAACGGTGGTTGTTCCATCTTTACGTAAAAAGTTATTAGTAATGTAAGCAAGTGACACACCACCATCACCGCTTGTTTTATCTTCATCCATTCTTCCAAATTTATCAACAGGCATTTTTAATATTGCTAAAAAAGTTTATTTAAAATATCTTGAAATTTATTACCCAAGCACAACTCTTTAAGAATGTACAAACATAAATGTCCACAAAATACTTCACCTGCTTGTTGTAATTGATCCGTATTGTAATGTAATGGACTTTTTAAATAATCTATAATTTCGAGAGGTGGTTGAATACCATAACTATCAAAATAAATTTTTTTCTTTCCATCTTTAAACCAAGCAACCCAATGTGTACCAGGTCCGCCTGCTTCATCAAGATTTAATATACCACATTCTTTATTTCTTACTTTTTTAGGTAGGGTATCTCTTAAAAATATTCCTCTAAAATTTTTTATTTTTAATTTTTTTGCGGCATCCTCAAGCTCAAAATTGCTTAAAGGTTTATTTGGTAAAGTTATATTATCAACTAAAATATTTTCCATTTTTATATAGTTAAATATTTACAATAGCATCATTATCAACCCACGAATTAAACTCATTAGAATAACCTTTCCACTTTACAAGAGATTTCTTTTTACCTTTTTTAATAACCTTTTCTATCCTAAACACCTCTTGATTCGTTTTTTGTAGTTCCGGTTCATAAAAAGAACCTTTTATTTCTTCACCATTTAAATCTTCAATCTTATACGTTATAGGCGTCGTATGTTTTACTCCGATAATCATAAAAACCTCTTCAGTCCATCTCGTTGTATAACCTTTTTCAAAAGTCCTTTTCTTTTTACTTATCCTTACTTTGTCTCCAACAGAAAACTTTGGTTTGATATCCTCCCTTACTTGGTCATAATCAGGATACAATGTTGTCCAAACTTTATTTTTATTCTTCTTCTTACTTGCTTCAATTGGTGTCATCTTAATAGAAGAATGCCTCGTGTTGTTGTATTCCTTAACAAGATTTTGTAATACATCAATATATACTTTTGTTGAGTTAGCAGAGAAATACTTCCACATTTTTTCTTTCATTGTTCTAATCCATCTCTCAACAACGCTTGATTTTTCCTCATTTTCAGTAGAATACAATTCAATCAAATCTTTAACATCTTTGTTATAAAACTCTTTCCCCCGATCTACCCACATTTTCTCAGGCTTTCTTTCCTTAAAAATACTCTTCAATGCAACAGAAACAGATTTTCCTGTTTTATCCTTTAATGGTATTAGCCATCCATATTTTGAAAAGATATCAATGACAGCAAGAAGAAATTTTACTCCATGATTAAGTTTAGAAAATGCTTGCATATCTACTAAATCTGCTGCCCATATCCTATCGACACCCCCTACTCTAACTCTCCTTTTCTTAAATTTTCTTTTTACAGGTTTATGTAATTCTTCTGCTAGTGAATATTTTTTTTTTTACCGACACCCATACCAAATCTTTTCTTGGTTCCTATCAATGAGGAAACCAATCCTCTTTCCATTCTTTCCTTAATAGTAGGATTATAGATACCCTTTAACTCTTCAAGCATATTAGCATCACACACATCATTACGTGTTTTAGTATCATTATGCTTAAGATAACAGATATCGTGATGATATGCTGCTTTATCAACACGATTAACAGGCTTTGACCATTCTTTAGGTGTTAAATCAGGATTTAATCTTTTCTTTAACTTTGAACCAGGACCAGTAAAATTATGACCAGGTAAATGCATTTCAACAGGTAAGTTATTGATTGCTTTGTTTAACAACGAACCACCTTCTTGTTGTTTAATAAACTGTGTTTTTGTTGTTCCACATTCAACACATTTTCCTCGTGCCATATTTTTATCATTTTTACTTACCGTATACTCTATATCAGTAGTATCAGTTTTCTTTTTACATTTAACGCAATACATTTTTTATATATTAAAATAATTTTTTTTAATTAAAATATGGATATTGTTAATTTATCTTGGAATGAAACATTAGCAAAAAGATTTAATCATCCTCTTTTACCTAGGAGTATCAGAGGTTTAATAGTAGGCAAATCAGGATGTGGTAAAACTACACTTTTACTTAACCTTTTGTTAAGACCTGATTGGTTAGATTATGGTAACTTATACGTTTTTGGTAAAAGTTTGTTTCAACCAGAATATCGCATACTTAAAAAAGCTTTTGAAGAAAAAATACCAAAAGAATATATATTAAGGTTGTTCTCACTTAAAGATGAAGTTCAAAACCGAGATATTTCACCTACAGCATTAGTTGAAGAATGGGCAAAATCAATTAAGGAAAAATCTGATATCGATTGTGAATTTTTTGAATATGCTAGTGATGTACCTGATCCAAGAGATTTAAATGCATCAAATAAAAACTTAATGATATTTGATGACTTACTTTTAGAAAGGCAAAACAAGTGTGAAAACTATTATGTAAGGGGTAGACATAGTAATGCTGATTGTTTTTATCTGGCACAAAATTATTTTAGACTACCCCGTCAAACTATTAGAGAAAATGCTAACTTAATATGCTTGTTTAGACAAGACTTAAAAAATCTTAATCATATTTATAGTGATCATGTAGGAGATGATATGACTAAAACAGAGTTTATCAATTTTTGTAAAAAATGTTGGGAAATACCTCATGGTTTTGTAGTGTTAGATTTAACTAAGAACCCTAACGATGGAAAATACAGATGTGGTTTTGATAACTTTTACATACCACGAAATTACAAGGATTACAATTAAAAATATATTTTCATTTAAAAAATATATTTTGCAAATTATAAAATGGAAGTAGAATTACTTGAAAAGATAGTAAAAAACACTAACCATAAAACATCATTTCAAATTATCGTAAGCGATAACAAAACAGAGTTTACAACAAGATTTACTCCTCCACTTAAATTAGAAAAAGATAAAGAATATGAAATAGCATTGGTTAATCTTGAAACTTATTATTCATTTCCTAATATTGATGCAAACAATAACATTTTTGTTTATTCACCAGATAATGGTGCAACATGGGCAAAAATAAAAATACCTGAAGGAAGTTATGATCTTGTTGATATTAATGATGTAATTCAACAAGAAATGAGAAAAAAGGGTCATTATGATGCTGTTAATGAAGAATATTATATTAGCATCTCAGCAAATACTAACACTTTAAAGTCTATTCTTGTTTTAGAAAATGGATATCAGGTTGATTTTAACCAACAACATTCTATTGCTAAAATATTAGGGTTCACTCGTGCTAAATATACACAAGGATTTCATGAATCAGAAAATGTAGTAAATATTCTTAGTATTAATAGCTTACTAGTTAATATAGATTTAATTTCAGGTAGTTATGTTAACGGTTCACAAAAAAATACAATTTATAGTTTTTTTCCAAATGTATCACCAGGATATAAAATTATAGAAAATCCGGTAAACCTTGTTTACCTTCCATTAACATTAAATGAAATACATAATTTAAATATATCAATTACAGACCAAGATGGAACATTACTCAATCTTAGAGGGGAAAATTTAACAATTAGATTTCATATAAGAGAAGCAAGATAAATATAAAAATGACAAACTATATTAATGCAAAAATAAATATATCAGACGGACAAAAGGAAAAAATTTTACATTCTTTTAGAAACAAAGTTCCGGCAAGTATTCGTTTAAAGCATGAGGATATTCATGGTAATGATGTAATAGCTTTAACCAAACCACAAGTAAATAAACTTACAAAAGCTTATAAAGCTGGTAATGGGGCAACGTTTAGAATGTCAACTAAACAACTTAAGCAAAATATGAAAGTAGAAGGTGGATTTTTACCTCTAATAGCAGGATTAGCTTCATCAGTTCTACCTACATTAGCAAGAACCGTTTTACCTGCTATAGGAATTGGTGCACTATCTGGTTTGGCATCTTCAGGAGTTCAAAAAGCAATGGGTAATGGTTTGTATCTTAAGAAAGGTGGTTGCGTCTGTCAAGTAGAAACTGATGGTGAAGGTTTATATCTTAAACCATACAAGGGTAACAGATTAGGTTCCGTTGGTGATGGATTGTATTTAAAACAAGGTGGTAAAATTTATGATGGAAAAGGTCTTCTTTTAGGACCTAATAGCCCATTTGCTAATATTCCTATATTAGGTGCAATATTATAAATTAAAAAATATGAATGTACATAAATTTGGAAATGGAAAACATAAAATAGTTCAACCAAAAACTATTTTTTGGAAACCTGTAGAAGTTAAGTATCCGGCTAAAAAAGTTAATCCTGTTACATGGGATGTTTTTACTCAACAACCGTTAGTAATAGAAGGAGGACAAACGAAGACGATAGCCTTAGGTATGGGCTTCAATATGAGTAAAGGTTTTGTTTTAGCTTCTCTATCTTATAATCTTAAACTTAATCAATTATCTATTACAAATGAAGTTACATTAGAAGAGGTGGATGACATGGTTGCAACAATTACAAACAACTCTAATAAAATAAAAAAAATACAGGAAAACACCTTTTTGTGTCGTCTTTACTATTCTATTTAAAAAATAAGATGCTGTTAATAAAATGGAACTAAAAGAAAAGATTTATCCAGAGCTACCAGAAGAACGAAATATACCAAATGCGCCATCATTAGAGCCAGTAATATCCTCAAGAGATAACGGTCAATCATTCAGGTTACAAAAGATATCAGAAATTCAGACTTTTCTAGAAAATGAAGTTAAGGAAAGAGAGCAACTAAGTAAAAAATACATGAAGATTAGTAAGAATGTGGACAATGTAGAAGCTGGACTAACCGTTATAGCACTAGGCGCCGGAGCAGGGGGAATCGCTTTACTATCAACCGTAGTAGCGATACCTGCAACTATAGTTCTAGAAGGCTGTGCTTTAGTTGTTGGGTTAACCGCATTGGTGGGTAAGTTTGTGGTTAGAAGAACCAGAACAAAATCAGAAAAACATCTTCAGATAAAAATGTTGGCTGATTCAAAGCTAAACACACTACTTACACATATATCAAAAGCAATAACAGACAACAAAATAGATCATTCAGAATTTGCTTTAATTATGGAAGAATTGGAAAAATACAAACAAATGAAGGAAGAAATTAGAAGTAAGTCTAAGAAAAAAAGCAAGCTAGAGGAATCAGAGAGTTTAATAGAGAAGGGGCGAATAGAAGCACGGGAGGAATTCAGGAGGCTTGTAGAAAGACACAATGGAAGCCATTCAAATTAAAACTAAAACCACCTAAGTTTAAGTGTTTTTGTGCATGTGAGATAAACAATACAAATTAAAAAATTATTTTACTTTTAAAAAAATGTCATTTTTGAAGATACGAGACCCTTTAAAAAGGGAAGAAACAGTAAAAGAATTCATTGCACTGAAGAAAAGAATTCATGATAATCAGCTTGCAGAGAAAGAAGGCAAACTTAAATATCAACAACAACTTTCTAGGTTTTTTAGACCTGTTACAGAGTCACAAAAAGAATCAAAAGGAGAACTAAATCCTATTAATATAGAATTAAAAAAAATGCAAAGTATTATTAATTTAAAAGGTTTTCCTTCCATTTTAGCATATGATTTTGAAAATTTTAACTTTTTAGAAATGGAATTAATTGATTTAAAAAGTAGAGAAAAAGGTACCACTAGACCATATTTTATTGGAAAAATAGCAAAAAAATATTTAAAAAGATATGATAATGAAGAAGATGTTGATACAACGTTTGGGTTTTATGAAAAAAATGAAAAATTATATCTTGGTGATAAAGAATTTAGAATTGTAGACAATTACTTTGTGTTAGTTGGTGATCAAGATTATGAAATTGATGGAGAAGGTTTGTGGGAGTTAATTGTGGCTAAAGAACCAGACAAAGATAAATATAATAATAATGATTTAGTTGCTTATGAGGAAATAATATTAAGAACTAATACTCTTTATAACAATAACGACCCATCAGAAAAAAATCATAAAACTGTTGAAACAAATTTGAGAATTAAGTGGAGAAGAATACTTAATGATATTTGGAAAAAAAGGCCTAAAAAAGGTGGTGGAATTATTACGGTAATCCCTTCTGACCCTAATGCATTATTAGAAAGATTAGACCTCTTAATGGCAAGTAAAGGAGCTGGTAATACTGGTGTAAGAAATGAGTTGGTAAGTATTTGTGATGAATTAAAAAGACAACGTATATTAGATGCAAAAACTTATAAAAAATTAATGTCTATACTATAAAAATGATTACATCACAAAAGAGAGGATTTAAAAGAGGATATGCTTATGGAGGAGCAGGAATATTTGATACTTTAACCAATTTTCTTACAAAACTCTTTACAAGTCAAGCAGCTAAACAAATTGCATCTTCAGCAGTTGATGTTGGTAAGAGTGTAGCTAAGGAAGGAGCAAAGAAGGCATTAGAGGTTGGAAAGACGGCAGCAATTGATGCAGGTAAAAAGTTAGTTCAAAAGGCTTTAACACCAAAATCTAAAAAGATTATAGAAAAATATACTCAAAAGCCTACTACAACTGCTCAACCTGCTGCGCAAAATATTAACACCTTAATAGATGGTAGTGCCATTGCTATACAAGATTTAGTTAAGAAATTAAATAGTAAGGGTGGTGGAGTTAAAGTATTATAAATTTAAGTTAAGTAAAATATATACATTAAATAAAAAAATGACTAATCTAAAATTTAATTTAACGCATTATGAAAAATATGATACAAAAAAGGTTAGTATCCTTTATGCTAATTTAAAACTTGATGAAGATTGTGAAGTATTAGATAGCAGTGATACAAATTATGATTATAAAAAGGTTGTTTTAAAATTGTCACCTGAAAAAGCTGATATCATTAAGGAATTTGAAGAAGATGTAAATCAATATCTAAAAAAAAATAATATGTCTAAGGTAACCATACTTTATGGAAATAGAATTTATCTAAAAATGAAAAAAAACCTTTCAGTAGAAAAAATTAAAAATATTAAACTTAAGGGTGTGTATGTAAATGATGAAAACAAGTCATTCCCTCAACTATGGGCAAATTAATTTAAACAATTATAATTTGACTTAAAATTATAATTACATATAATAAAATGGATATTTTAAATATTAAAGCGCCGATTTTTAAAGACGATAATATTGATGAATATGAATATCATGAGTATGATCCTATTACAGGGACTAATCTAAACAACCCTGGAGGAAATATTAGGATTGATATCGAAACTCAAGATATTTTTTATCATCCTTCAGAGTCATATTTAGAAATTGTGGGTGAATTAGTAAAAAATGATGGGACTGTTTATGGTGCAGCTAATGAGGTAACCTTAACAAATAATGGACTAATGTATCTGTTTAAAAATATCAGATATCAACTAAGTGGGCAAGAGATAGAAAACATTAATTATCCTGGTCAGACTTCAACAATGCTTGGACTTTTAAAGTACCCAGATGACTTTGCTAAATCACAAGGGCTAAACCAATTGTGGTATAAGGATACAGGAACCAATGCAGCTAGTGCTGCTAATGTTGGTTTTTCAGTAAGAAGACAGTATATTTTTAGTTCAAATCCAGTTGGAAGCTTTAGTTTTAGGATACCTTTGAAACATATATTTGGTTTTTGTGAAGATTATAACAAAATTTTATATGGTATGAAACAAACTTTAACCTTAACAAGAAATAATAACAATGATGCAATTTTTAAAAGTAATGCTAGAGATGGTGGAGGTAATCCTGTTATTGTTGACGGGCGAGTTAACTTAATAAAGGTATCTTGGTTTATGCCTCATGTAGAGCCGGAAGATGGTAATAGGATGGAACTTTTTAAATTTATTGAGAAAAAAGAAAAATTTCCAGTTGGATATAGAATGATACAAAGCGATAGTATTGCGGTTCCACAGTCAACAGGTTTTACTTGGAGGCTATCATCTAAATCATCTCCTGAGGTACCACGTTTCTTAATTGTTGGTTTTCAAACTAACAAAAGTGGTAACCAAGAACAAAACCCAGCTATATTTGACAGCATAAATGTTAAAAATATTTATGTAATGTTAGGTTCAAAAAAATATCCAGCATATGATTATGAAATAAATTTTACTGCTAATCAAATTAGTAGAATATATAGTGAAGCTGCTTCATTTAGAAAAAAGTTTTTTAACATGGATGAATTAGTATCAAACCCTAATATTACTCCTTCAGATTATAAAACTCTCTTTCCTTTGTTTGTGTTTGATGTATCAAAGCAAAGTGAAAGGTTAAAGTATTCTGTAACTGATATTCATATTAAAGCAACATTTAATAGAAATCCCCCTGCTAATACTTTAGCTTATGCAGTTTTACTTAGTGATAGACTTATCAACTTCCAGAGTGATGGGAATAAGATGAGTGTAGTGTATTAAGTAAATTTTTACTTAAATAAAATGAAAAAGGTTGCTGATTTTAAGAAAATATTAACAGATAACAATATTAAGTGGTATTCCTATTGGAACAAGAAAAAGTATATTGATGTGTTAAAAGAGCATAGTTTGTATCCTGAAGAGGAAGAAAAAAAATTTTTAAAAAAAATTCCTAATTATGAAAGATTAAAGGATATTGCTAAAAATCCAAAGAGGGTTACCTTAAAGGATGTAGAAACTGAAGAGGTGAAAGAGTTTCCATCAATTTACAAGGCTGGTAAGTATATAGATAAATGTCCACAAACGATTGAAAACTGGAATGGTAGAGTATGGAATGGTAAATATAGAATTGATATTCTTTAATTTTATTATTTATGAAAAAAATAATAAAATTTGACTTAAGATAATTTTATCTATTTTAAAAATTATAGCGATGAATTCTTTTTCACAAAGATTTATCAATAGACTGGTAGATGCTAGTCAGTCGATTGCATCTAATTTATATAGTGGTGCTCAAAGGGTTGCCTCGGCAGTAATTCCTCAGAGTGTTAGAAGAAGAGTGTCTAATTTTACTAATTGGATGACTGGTAATGTTCCAGAAGAGCAAATTCCACAAGTTATAAACCGGGTTTTAGAAAATGTAGAAGAGGACTTGTCGAGAAGAGAGATGCCAAACACCGTATTAAGACAAGAAGCGTCTGCATTAAGAGAATTTGCAACACAGTATGTTATAAATGGAGTAGGGGGATGGGGAGCAAATGATTTTTTAGAAGTATGTAGAGAAAGCATAACTAATTTTTTAAGAAACAATAGAAATACAAAGGTAAAGCTAGAACTAGTATGTTTATTTTCAAGGGAAAAAAATGATGGTGATATTGAATATAAAAACGTTAAACTTTCTTCAAGTCATGAAATTATAACAAGGGAAAGTAATGTAGATGATGCTTATGATGACATGGTAGAACGAGTTATGAGAAATTTCGAAACTTTTTTAATACAAGGAACCGGTTGGAATTTTGAGGGGGTTATAAGCTTAACATTACATTCTGTAGAAAATATACAAGCATGGGAGGGGCGTGCCGGTTCATGGATGCCTTTACCAGCAGGATTAAAAAGAGCAAATAACAGAAATGGACTTGTTAATATTAAAAACGAAAAAGATCATAATTGTTTTCTATACTGTTGTATGAGGGTGGTTTATCCGAAAAAAGAAAATCCACAAATAGTTGATAAAAAATTAAAAGAGCAAATCAAAGAATTAAATATGAGGGGAATAGAATGTCCCGTTAAGTTGTGTGATATTAATAAATTTGAAAATCAAAATCCAGATTTTTCTATTGTTGTTATAGGTTATGATGAAAAAGATGGGTTATATCCTCTTAGAAGACAAAGAAAAGAAACTTTTGGTAGAAAACATTTAGTGATTCTTTTGTTAATAAAAGATAAAGATGAAAATAGTCATTATGTTTGGGTAAAAAATCCAAGTGCACTATTAGCATCAAAAATATCCAAAGATGGACATAAACTTTCTTTTTGTTGGAGTTGTTTTGGACATTTTACGAGTGAAAGAGTTTTAGAAGATCATAGAGTGTTTTGCTATGAAGAAGATGCTGTAAGAATTAAAATACCATCAAAAAACCAGTGTACCATAATGTTTAAAAACTGGGTTAAAACGCAATGGCATCCTTTTGTTGTTTATGGCGATTTTGAAACGATGCAAATACCAATACAACATGCAAAACCAGACCCAAGTAAAAGTACAACAACAAAAACTCATATGCATGTCCCAACAGGTTATGCTTTCTTTTTAAAAAGTTTTGATGAAAATGTTTTTAAGTCTAGATTGTTACTATATCGAGGAGAAAAAGCAGAGGAAAAGTTTGTGGAAGAAATAGAAAGTCTGACTAAAGAGATTTTTAAATTACCAAAAAAAGATATGATACTTACCGCAGAGGATGCAAAAAAATTTAATACCGCGGATACCTGTTATCTTTGTAATAAGAAGTTTGGGAAGGAAGAAGAAAGTGATGAAGAAGAGGAAAGCGATGAAGAAGATGGAGTGGAAGAAGAGGAAGAAAAAGAAAATAAAAAAGATGAAGATAGATGGAAAAAAGTAAGAGACCACTGTCATTTTAGTGGTAGATATAGAGGAGCCGCACATAATAAATGTAATCTTAAATTTCATAAACCAAACTTTCTTCCTGTTTTCTTTCATAATTTGTCTGGATATGATACTCATTTGTTTGTTAAAAATCTTGGTGTTAGTGAGGGGGAAATTAATGTAATTCCAAATAATGAAGAAAAATATATAAGCTTTACAAAAAAGACTTTAGTAGGTCAATATAAAAGTAAAGATATTTATAAGGATATTAGGTTTTTAGATAGTTTTAAATTTATGGGTAGCAGTTTAGCAAAACTAGCAGAAAATTTAAAAGATTATCAATTCAAAAACTTAAAAAGCGAATTTCCAAAAGAAGAAGAGTTTAAACTTCTTCGTAGAAAGGGCGTTTATCCATATGAATATATTGATTCATTAGAAAGACTTAATGAAACACAATTACCACCTATAGAAGCATTTTATTCAAAACTTGCTGGGGAAGGAATTACAGAAGAAGATTATAACCATGCAAAAAAGGTATGGAAAACATTTAAAATTAAAACTCTTGGTGAATATCATGATTTATATTTAAAAACGGATGTTCTTCTTTTAGCTGATGTGTTTGAAAGTTTTAGAAAAGTTTGTTTTAACGTTTATAAATTAGACCCTGCTTGGTATTTTACTGCACCTGGTTTAGCTTGGGATGCTGCATTAAAGTTAACTGGTGTTAAGTTAAAACTGATTAGAGATAAAAATAAAATCCAATTTATTGAAAGGGGGGTCCGAGGTGGAATTTCAATGATTATTAAAAGGTATATAAAAGCTAATAATAAATATTTAGCTAAAAACTACAATTCGAATATGGCTTCAGTATTTTGTAAATATTTAGATGCGAATAACTTGTATGGTTGGGCAATGAGTCAGAAGCTTCCAATTGGCGGATTTAAATGGATGACGGAAAAGGAATTAAACAACTGGAAACGTCATTCTTGTTTTTTAGAAGTTGATTTAGATGTTCCTAAAGAACTGCATGATTATTTTAATGAGCTTCCTCTTGCTGCGGAGAGAAAAAAAGTAAATAAAGTTGAAAAGCTGGTGCCAAATTTACATGATAAAAAGAAATATATTATACATTATAAAAGTTTAAAACAGTGTTTAAGTCTTGGTTTAAAATTGAGGAAGATACATAGAGGGATTAAGTTTAAAGAGAGTGATTGGTTAAAACTATATATTGATTTAAACACACAACTGAGAGCAAAAGCAGAAAATGATTTTGAAAAAGATTTTTATAAGTTAATGAACAATTCAGTGTTTGGAAAAACTATGGAAAATATAAGAAAAAGGGTAAATGTTAGACTTGTTAGAAGTAGAAAAACAGCAAGAAAATTTGTAAACAAACCAAACTTTAAGCATTTAGAAATATTTAATGAAAATTTAATAAGCATTCATATGGGAAAAACACAAATAACATTTAACAAACCAATATATTTAGGGTTTTCCATTCTTGAGTTAAGTAAAACATTGATGTATGATTTTCACTATAACTATATTAAAGCAAAATATGGAGATAGAGCAACTTTAGGACTGACGGATACAGATAGTTTATTGTATGAAATTAAAACAGAAGATTTTTATAAAGATATTTCAGATGATGTTAAAGAAAAGTTTGATACAAGTGACTATCCAAAAGAGGGGCATCCTTCAGGTATTCCAGTTGGTGTAAATAAAAAGGTGATTGGTATGTTTAAGGATGAAACAAGTGGACGGGAAATAGAAGAAACTATTGGATTAAAACCAAAAATGTACAGTATTAAAATGGATGATGGGGTGGAAAATAGAAAATGTAAGGGGATTAAGAAAAATATAATTAAGAAAACTATAACGCATCAGGATTATCTGAATTGTTTAGAAAAAAATAATATACAGCATAGAACAATGACAAATTTAAGAAGTTATAAACATCAAATTTATACGGAAGAAATTAATAAAATAGCATTAAGTGCAAATGATGATAAAAGGTTTATTTTACCTGATGGAATTCATACACTTGCTTGGGGACATCATAGGATAGAGGAATACAAAAAATAAATTTTTATTTGTGCTAAAAACAAATAAAAATTATAAATTTTTAATTATTAATATCCGAAGCCCTTCACTAACCGATAAACCGGCTAGCCATTGCATGACGCGTTGGTTGATGGGGGGTTAACTGATGGTTAACTGATGTAAGTGATTGTCTTGAGCAACTCGGTATCTCAGTAACTCGGTAACTCAGTAACTCGGTATCTCAGTATCTGAAGCAATGACGCGTTGGTTGATGGGGGGGTTTCGGGGGGTTAACTGATGGTTAAGTGATGTAAGGGTTTAGCTGGGTTGATGGGTTTGTTGGTTAACTGATGCAATGATTAACTGATGCAATGATTAACTGATGCGATGACGCGTGATGATGAAAATTTTTTAAAATTAAATTTTTTTTTTTTTTTTTTTTTTTTTTTAATTTTTTAATTTTTTAATTTTTTAATTTTTTTTAGGAGCCTTTTTTAGAGAACAAAACCGTTTTATACCGTTTATACCGTCTCATAACTAAAATATTTACTAAATGGTATAATATATACTACTGTGGTCCTTTGGTTTTGGGCGGATTGCGCAGGCTGACATGGTCGATACTTTCTTTGCAGATGCATTAAGCACCCTTTTCTCAGAGCATGGCTCTTTTATCTACTTTCTTAAATTTTTAACGTTTAGACAAACAACCTCTTCATTTTACATGTCTGCAGCAGACAACTTTTCAAAATATTGTGGGAAGAGGAGAAGCTGCTAGTCACTGCAGTTTCTCCTTTTGTCACAGTGGTTTCCATCACATCAAAGCACCATCTTCCACATTAATTATCAAAGTTTGCACTGTTGTCTGCATGCTTTTTCTATTTGGGCCAGTCCAAAAATTGCTGTTTGTTAAAAGATTAAAAAATGTTACATTTATTTTTAACATGTCTGGTACTAGTATTATGTATAGGCCACCTTTATTTATTGTCATCAGGTAAGATTCTTGCCTATTCAGTGGAATTAGCATATTGTATCAAATTTTAATTGAATGATTTCTCCTTTCCAGAAATATTTTGGCTTATCCTGAGCACACACTACAAACATTCATCAGAAGTTTGTTCCTTTTGAAAATGAGCAAAATTGGATCATCATCTTCAGTTTTGTGTCCTTGAATTTTGAAAAAAAAAAAAAAAAATGCATTTCTGAGCATGTTAATAGCATATGGCCTACAATTCCTAGAATATTATAAGAAAGTGGAACATGTACTGTTTTGTGCCTTAACACCAGCAAAATTGAAAAAAAATGTTTTCTCTCATTCATTAATGCCTAACTTGTTTGTTTACATCTACCAAAATATATTGAGATCAAAAGCCAATAAACTATTTGAAAACATTGATGCAGACCTCTCCTGGCTTCTTTTTTAAAGAAGCCAACTTGTCACATCAGCGGTCGTATTCGTTGACCTGTTTAATTTTTTTTCAACATCAAGGCAAGCCTTCTGATTGGCTTACACAGAATATCTCAGCCAATCAGATGGTTAGTAATGGAATTTAGAAGTAGACTAGAATAATCAATGAATTCGAAAGTAGGACATTTTGTTCTCCTACCACGTTATGAACGTCAGCATTGAGATGCTGCAATCTGACAGCTCTTTTAGATAATTCAGTTTTTAAATGCGTCTGGGTATGGTTTGTGAATAATTGATGTCGATCAATGACAAATATTTTTAAGTACACATTCTATTCAGGTTTGTAACTCGCATTAGTGTCAAAAGGAGGCAGTGGCAGCACGACGTTTGTTTCTAACTCATCCAGTCAAGGTTTACAAATTATAAATCATCGAGACAGCTGTCATGTAGCTCCTCTTTCAAAAACACATGAGCAGCGCTCTGGCAAAAGCAGTTCATTGCATGATTATGGATCCATGAAATAAATCGTGAAGGCCACATTTCATCAAACAACTGACTGAATTATGGGAAAGAATGGCCCGATGACATGCAGAAAATTTACAGATAGCAAAAAAGTTCGAGCCATGTCGATACTTTCTGCAGATGCATTAAAGTTTTAAACCCTCTTGTCACAGGGCATGACTCATTCCTGGTTTTACTCCTCGGACATAAGTCAGAGAAAGACAGTGCAACAACATCTATTTGAGAAACCCATTACTAGTTAAAGTTTAGAGGTCATCGATGTCACATAGAGGTGGTAACATCGATCATAGAACACACACCTTTTGTTGATGTCGATGACTCTTCGGTGTTATAGTACTTACAGGTTGTATGACATGTGGTATATGTATTTTAGAACATATATCTAACTCAGGTTTGTAAATCATCGACAATCTCTAAGAGACCGAAACAGGGCATACGGTGACCGTGCATACTTGATCGTGACATGAAACTTATCTTAGACACAAACATACTTTGTAAATGATCTTAAGTTACTGAGAAATCGTAACACAACATCTATTTCGAACACACATCCGAAATCTTTCAGTAAGACTCACTGAGATACATGACATCTATTTTAGAAACACACATATAGTTCAGGGTTGAAGAGTATCAATGTTACACTCGCTCACAGGCGGTAACACATCTATTTTAAAACACATATCCTTCATTCATGTCTATGGATCTTCGATGTTAGAGCATAGGCCTCTGAAACTCCATTTGTCTATTACGGTATAACGAAGTTTTCCTTAGCGGACACCGTTACTATAAATATCACATTGGCGACTGCCTCTATTTTGTATACAATACGAGTCGTTTTCGGTTAAATATTATCTCTGAAAGTGGACAGGGGTAAAATTTTTCTTCGACTTCGTTGCACACCTTGTCTTATTATATACAATATAGAGGCAGTCGCCAATGTGATATTTATAGTAACGGTGTAAATGAAAAATTT
This sequence comes from Tridacna gigas, assembly GCA_945859785.2. Lineage (NCBI taxonomy): Eukaryota > Metazoa > Mollusca > Bivalvia > Cardiida > Cardiidae > Tridacna > Tridacna gigas. The sequence goes on from OX244029.2 coordinate 40,999,997, forward strand.
AGTATTCCGTGATATACAGGCGATGCACCAATTTGCAATTCAATGATCATCCAAGGAAAATTTTAGTGTTCCGTGATAAACCAGTGGAGCTTCAAAGGCCTGTGGTTAGAGTGACTTTGAGGTTGTAACGAGACATCTTTTTCTGTTTACAAATCATTGGGTAATGTTGATGAAATCTTCGATGTTACAGTGGCTTAGTGGCTGCAACACGACTTTCATTTTAGAAACACACACATAATTCAGACTTGCTAAGTCTAAACCACTCGGAACAGCTATCTCTCGCTCATGACTGTGACTCTTGATGTAAGGATGACTTAGAAACTGTAAGAAGACATCCATTTTACTTTACAGATTTTTGGAGAATGTCTATGAAATCTTTGATGTTAGAGTGACTTTGAGACTGTATAAAGGACATCAATTTTAGTTTACACCTTTCTCGTTAACGTCAATTAAATATTCGATTTCTTGAGTCATTTAAGAGTGAAATATAACATCAATTTTAGAACACATGTCTGTCGACAGTGTCGGTCTATGGATCTTCGATGTTAGATGTTTTAACATGACAACTATTTCAGCTTACACGTTTCTGGTAGTGTCTATGAAGTCTAGGCAGTCACATAACATCTATCTTAGAACACACATCTTTCGTTAATGTTTATGAATGTTTGATGTTAGAGTCACTTCGAGGTTCTTACATGACTTGCATTTTGATTAAAACGCCCACATAGGTCAGGCCTGTAAATAACTGATGTTACGATCACTTCGATGCGGAAGTATAACATCTATTTGAGAAACTCACAAATATTGTTAATATCTAGAAATCTTAGATGTTAGAGTCACTTAAAGGTTGTAACATGACTTGCATTTTAATAAAAACATCCAGCTAAGTCGTGCTTGTAAATAATCGATGTTACACCGACTTAGAAGCAGTAATGTAACATCTATTTGAGAAACGTATAGCTGTTGTCAATATCTAGGAGTCTTCGATGTTAGAGTCACTTAGAGGTTGTAACATGACTTGGATTGTCGCAAGATCTGTGGGTTCTACTAAATCTAGAGGTCGTTCTCCCTCGTCCGTTAATATAGTACGGTCAGCACCCTTCTCCAGTAAAAATCTGAAAAGATTTAACGCTAAAAAGGTCAAATTTTCAACGTGACTTAATAGTCCCGCAATATGTTTTTGCAGAGATGACAAACACAATCAGACTATTCCTACCCTTTCAGCGACAAAGGCGAAAACAATGACATTTGGCAAAAATCAAGATCAGTCTGCATAGAACGTGCAGTCTGATCTTGAATCAATACCATCCGATTGTTTATTTAAACAGTTTAGTTGAAAATCTTCCTGAGTTTCGGTGGGTTGTATTTTTAGACCGTCGAAAGTGGTCGCTTTTCTGTATTTGACGCCGACAGGGTTACAACAAGTGCACCCGTGTGATGACTGATGAGATATGTTTATTTCATGTTTTTCGGTAGTTTATCGAGAAATAATGGTGGATTATGGTTTGATATTTCATGGTTACGACCAGTGAAAAATACCAATTTCATATTTTCTAACTCTTCAAATTGAAGGCGGAAACAGTAGTTGCCGCACATTAGTTACCTAGGCGCATACCATTCAACCAGAGGTAAATACGACGTGATTTACGCGCATTTACCCTACATTTTTAGTGCTTTGCGTAATATTGTAATGCGTTCTTATGTGAAGGGGTTATGCCACAAGGAATTATCGAAAACGACACACTGGATTTTGACGAAAGTCCAAATAAAAGAGGGTTAGAGGCATAAAATAAATAGAATATTTGGTTTTTCTTTTTTTAAGTGAAAGATCGAAATTTATTTCATCGAGTGATTATTATCGATGATATTTTCACGAGTAGCGCAGCCACGAGTGGAAATATTACCGATAATGTTCACTATTTTGCAGCCAGTTTGACCGAATGTTTGTCTCCGAGGCTGGTCCAGCCGGCTTATTAACGCTTAACCAGACGACACAATTTTAGACTAGTCCAAATTGAAACCATTTGCAGACGAGAAGGTAGTCAAGACTTAAAAAATGAAATGTGTCCTAAGAAGGGTAGAAAACATTGTGGGAAAAGGAGAAAATGCTCGTTACCAGCATTTTCTCCTTTTCCCACAATGTTTTCAATAGCCTCCTTCCTCAAGGTCGTTAAAACTTGTGATTGTTCGGTACTTGATTAGTCGAGTAACTTATTATTGCACTCGTCACAACTCGGTCGATTCCGTACCTACATCTAACTTCATCCGTTTAAAGGAGGTTTCCATTTTGAACTCCTAGCCTAGTACTGGTGGAATCCAGGATATACATGAATATGTGAGCTATCGCCGTGATATGACTGAAATATTGTTGAAAGCGGTGTAAAACACAATTCAATAAATCAATCAACCATTTTGAACTATCAATCACATGATCTTAAACATGGCGGGGCCCATGTAAATCGCTTAGCAACGACATGAACAACAACGGTGTAGTTATTCACATCTATCGATCTGTCGCTGAAAACTCCCAACGGAATTGATTAACCACGCTAAGAATTGAACGTACAAATTGTTTGCCGACGGAAATATTCTTAGAAAGGTACCGATAGAAAATTGAGACTCATGTTTCCTTACAATTTTAATAACAGTAGAACGGTGTACTTCCGGCGAAGAAGTGTACCTTGTAGGTGCATATCAAGCTGCGTGATACAGCCGAGGGACTTGATCAACGGATCACCCGAGGTTTGCCGAATGTTAATATTGTGATAGACTTACTTTACTCGTCACAACTCGGCCGATTCCGTACCTACATCTAACCTCGTCCGTATAAAGGAGGCTTCCATTTTGAACTACCAATCACATGATCTTAAACATGGCGGCGCCCCTGTAGATCGCTTAGCAACGACATGAACAACAACGATGAAGTTATTCACTTCTATCGATCTGTCGATGAAAGCTCCCAACGGAATCGATAAACTACGCTAAAAATTGAATGTACAAACTGTTGCCGACTGAAATATTCTAAGAAAGATAACGAGAGAAAATTTACTCACGTTTTCTTTTTTACGAGGAGATTTACAATTTTAATAACGGTAAAGCGGTGTGCTTCCGGAGATGTGCGAAATGTACCATGTAGGTGCATATCAAGCTACGTGATACAGCCGAGGGATTTGATCACCGGATCACCCGAGGTATGCCAAATGAGACTTACTTGACAATTTCGGCGTGTCCCTCTGCGCATGCGGCGTGTAATGGTGTCCAGTAGTCCTCGTCTTGTTTATTGACGTCTGCTCCATGAGTAACCAGTAACTTGACAGCCTCGAAATTTCCATCCAGTACAGCTTGATGAAGAGGCGTCAGACCTGGGAAGAAAAAGACAGACAATTAAAAAAAAATGTTGTTGTTGTTGTTGTTGCTGCTGCTGCTAAAAAAATGATAGATTATTGATAGAGCATATAGAGCATATTGAGCATATACACACAAAGACTCTTACCATACTATTCACTATACTATTGAACCTTTTACCACATTAAAAAAAAAAATGACTTCTCCAAATTGAAAGCATTTGTAGACGAGAAAATAAATGTGTGTCATATGGTGGAAGTTGTCTTTGATAGGGAAGAAAACATTGTGGGAAAAGGAGAAAATGCTGGTTACCAGCATTTTCTCCTTTTCCCACAATGTTTTCAAAAGGCTTTCAAAAGCCCACAAAGTCACGTTTACCAGCCTAAATGTTAAGAGTATTCAACACCGGAATTTTCAAACTGTGTTTTAATTTTCTAAGATCACGATTAAGGTCTTATTTTATTACAATAATTCAATCCAGACAGGAACAACGCCTAAACCTTTACCCTTTTCTAACACAATCCCGCCCGTTAAAGTTCATAAGGGAAAAGGATTTACAAAACATTGTGGGAAAAGGAGAAAATGCTAGTAACCAGCTTTTTCTCATTTTCCCACAATGTTTTCTACTTTTGCAAGGACAAATCATATTACTAAGTCGAACACAATCCCGTGTGTTAAAGTCTATGAGGAAAAAGGCTTAAGAAAACATTGTGGGAAAAGGAGAAAATGCTGGTAACCAGCTTTTTCTACTTTTCCCCCCACAATGTTTTCCACTCTATCAAAAATACCACCATTCAAGTCACATTTTATTTGTCGTCTGCAAGCGCTCTCAATTTGAAACAGTCTAAAAATTTGTCGTCAGGTAAAGAGTTAAATCAGAACTTTCTGAAACAACTTAGCAGCAGACGACTTTGAAAACATCCTCTAATCCTTTCAGCACTCAAGGCCAAAACAAGGGCTTTTGCGAACGGCATAGATCAGGATCAGACAGCTCAGAACTCGTGGTCTGATCTTGGATCTATACCCTCCTCTTGCAGAGTCAAGCATCTATGATAAAAAAAAATTCCTGGTCTTCGGCGGATTGCAGACGATTAACGTTAAAGTCGCTCAGACGAACAAATTTATCTTTGGAAGAGTAGACAACATTGTAGAAAAGGGAGAAGACATGGCCTTCAAACATGGGGTTATCCGATAAAAGATTAAGTTTAATATACGAATGAGCAATGCTCTATGAAAAGGGGGCTTAGTGCATCTGCGAAAAGTATCGACCCAGGTCAGCCTGCGCAGTCCGCGCAGGCTGACCTGAAGCGATACTTTTCGCTATTGGTCAACAGTTTCTGTATGTCAAAGGACCAGTCTACCTCATGATTAAGTTGGTCGTTAAAAAGTGGCAATTATGGATCCAAAATTATACAGTACCTGTATGATGGCTTGATTGGTATAATACATCACGGAGATGCAATAAACGCCCTTTTCGCAGAGAATGGCTTATATGTAATACAAGGATACCATACACTTGCGTAGCTCATAAAAAAATGTCTTACAGAGAAGTAAAGAGAAATTATATTAAATTATCTTGATCTGAGACAGACTAGAAATTCCCGCCAGTAATAGACATGAGTACAATTTGGTCCGGAAACCGTCCTTTATCTGGCATGGAAAATTACATTACAAAGACGGTACAAAACTACATGTTTTTGTGAAAGATCCAGCCACTAACAACACTAACAAACATCGAACAAGTTTGACCCGGAAAATATCTAAAACTGCCGTGGAAAATTGTAGACTTAGAATGGACAAGTAGGTATTACATCTGTTCTTACTTTAATTGCAGATTTGGAGGCAAAATCTAAACTAAAATAGGCGCTATGATTTTGAACCTCTACCAAATAACGTCTTTTTATTTTACGCTAACGAAGAGGATGGCTTGTAGAAATATCGTGAAAAAAATGCTGATAACCAGCAATTTTGCCTCTCTCACCCTTGGACCATATTGTGTTGTCGTCTTGCAAATACTTTGGATTGTATTGGAGTTTAACGCCATTTTAACAGTTGAGGTCATGCCATGGTGGTCAGTGACGCATCCATGTGTTTCCTGGCTTTCTCACACCAGGGTCCGTATTCACCAACCATTCTTAAGAACATTCTTAGACTTATTCTTCAAGATTTTCCAAGTTTGAAAGTAACACAACTTCTGATTGGCTAAACCAAAATTCTTTAGCCAATCAGAAGGTGTGTTACTTTCAAATTTGGAAAATTTTGGAGAATAAGACCAAGAATATTCTTAAGAATGGTTGGTGAATACGGACCCAGGACTGACACAACTTTCTTTCCAAAACCACTGACTACTTTCCTCACATGAATTAGAGCTGAGAGGCGAAAAATCGCCGGAAAGAGAGTTTACCTCGACCGGGTATAATACTCGTAACCACCAGGTCACGGGTCAGATACGCTTACCACTGAGCTACCCGAGGGGGCGCAAATAACTTTGGATTTGGACAGGTTTAAATTTTGTGGTCTTTAAAGAGAAAAGGAAACTATAGTATACGCTTCGATTTGTACCTTAAAACTTGTTAGATAGTCCCATAATCTTACGACACGGAAGAAGCAGGCAATTATACAAAACATTGTGAGAAAGAGAGAAAACGCTGGAGACCAGCATTTTCTCCTTTTTATATGAGCCAGGCTCTGGTAAAAGGGAGCTTTATGCATCTGCGTGATGCATGATACCAAGCAATTCGTAACATCATCATGGATCCATAAATTACACGTTGTTTAACAACCGACTGAATCATGAGGTAAACTGGTCCTCAGGCATTCAGAAATTTGACAGATAGCCAAAAATTTCGGCCCAGGTCAGCCTGCGTGGAATGCGCAGGTTGACCTAGGCCGAAACTTTTTACTGATGCATTAAGCCCCTTTTCACAAAGCTCAGCTTATATTGTTTTCTACCTTATCAAAAACAAATCAATTACAGCCTTTTTAACGTTGTTGCCCGAAAATGCTTTGAATATCGACCAGTCTTAAATCTTGTCGGCTGGTAAGGCGTTAATGTAAAAGTAAAAAAGTAGGGGATAAAAAGCATACGTCACAGCTTCGTTTTGCAATGACGCGTAGAAATATAAGACGAAATTGCAACACCGAGGTCAATGTCGACCTTGGAAATTCCAATTTATGGTCTGTTTTCTGGTACAGAGAAAACATTGTGATTTATCGGACTGATTTCTTGTGGCACTCTTGTATATCATGTCTCTGACGCGTCAATCGTTTGACGGTACAGTGGGCGGAAGAGCGCGGGAAATTGTAAATAAACTCTTAACTCTAAAGCTGCTAAGTGCGACTCACTGACCTTTTGCGGACAGTGTAGATCAAGATCAGACTGCACAGAACGTGATATTTTTCTCCAAAAGGACATTATTCTGGATTTTACTATCGGCTTGAAAGTTTATTTAAGCTATTTAGCAGGATAGGGGTTAACCAGATCAAAAACAAAAACATGTCAACATTTGCAGATGGCAAACAAAGTCTGGCTTAAAACATAGAAAAGGATAAAATGCTTGTGAGTACCACTGTCACCTTTTCCAACAATGCTTCCTAAAGCTTTCCAACAAGGTCGCAAAAAAAAATGTTAACTCATCAGCCTCTGAATCAAGTTGGCATCAGACGTCCTTCAAAATATGAACAGGGGTCTTTAATGCATCTGGGAAAAGCATCTGCGCAGGCTTACCTGAACTTTTTTTCTGCTGGGAGTAAACAAACATTGACAGCTATATACAATCGAGTTCTGAAGGACAAGTTCATCACAACATGTCGAAAAATGCAGATCCGAGATCAGTCTCGTACAGCCTGATCTTTTTAACTAGACTCTCTGAGGAAAACGCTTGATTAAATCAGGGATCGTATATACGATCCCTGATTAAATCAATTTATTTCATGCTTTTCGGTAGTTTATCGAGAAATAATGGTGGATTATGGTTTGATATTTCATGGTTACGACCAGTGAAAATACCGACTTTATATTTTCTAACTCTTCAATTGAAGGCGGAAACAGTAGTTCCCGCGCACTAGTTACCTATGTAATCAGCGCGTACCATTCAACCAGAGGGTTAGTCTGGTACCCCGCCGTACTTCAAGAGTACGTAGTGGTAAGGGCAGGTAATCCAGACTACCAGAGAGAAATATGACGTAATTTTCGCTATATTTCTCGCGCTTTACGTAATGCGTTGCAATGTGACGAGGGGTACTCCACGGGGAATTCCCGAAAACAACTTACTGGATTTTGATAAAAGTTCCGAGAAAATAGGGGTTAGAAGCATGAAATAAATAGAATATCTTTTCTTTTTTAAAAAAGTCGAAATTTATTTCATCTCGTGAACATCATCGGAAATATTTTCACGAGTGGTTGCGCCACTCGTGAAAATATTACCGATGATGTTCACTCTATGAAATAAATTTCGATCTTTCACCGAAAAAAACAAATATCCTCTATGTATCCTTTCATTAACCCTTATCCTTCTAAATAAGTGAAATGAAACTGCCAAACCGATGGTAAAAATAAGACTAGTGCTATTTCAAACTTATCTTTTGGAAAAAAATATCTCCTAATCGGACAGTGTGAATCCAAGATCAGACTGTACCTTCTTTGCAGTCTGATCTTGATCTACAGTGTCCGCTAAAGGTCAGTGAGTCGCGCTTAGCAGCCTAAGGGTTAACTCTTTTAACACCAAATAGATACTTGACCTCTTTCGACAGCTTGACATGTAATCCACCAAAGCTCAGATGTTTATGTTATAGGCTTGGCTAGAGAAGAGGACGATACAAATGCAAGATCAGATTGCACGTTCTGTAGTCTGATGTTGGTCTGTGTCATTCGCAAAAACGTCTCTTTTTGCTTACGGTGCTGAAACAGTTCAAGCCATTCTTATGAATGTGTATGATGTTTAATAACACAGCTTTTGAAATCAACGTTCGAAAAGGACAACAATGCTTCTTAAAGGTTCAATCTCGCTATTCAGACCAATAGTTTTAACCCTTTACCATACAATCCCGATTCTTAACGACCCTGAGAGGGAAAGCTTTTGAAAACATTAACCAGCATGTTCTCCTTTACCCATGTTTTCTACCGTTTCAAAAACAAATTTCATTTTTTTTTTCAGTCACATCTAGTTTGTCTTCTGCAACTACTTTCAATTTGGATCAGTCTAAAAAGTTTTCGTTTGGTAAAGAGAGTTAGGACGTGAACCTTAGATGCATTTTTTGTTATTCAAGCCTGATTTGCTTATGTGGAGTTTAACACCCTTTTCAGCATTATTTAACATCATTGTTCTGGCTGATTCATCGGCCTCGGTCTCTACTAATGTACAAATACATCTTAAAACGTAAAAGATGTTCTTTTTCCTCATTGTGCATAATGTGATTATCTAGAGCAGACAACTTAGGTTTTGTTTCTTTCTTTACAGATGTGTGGTTTTCTCCAGCATACACTCAGAGATAGACAAACAAATTTCCTTACTTTAGACATAGGGCCTAATAATTTACAACAAAGACATTGTTTCAAATGGACAGTTGTACTGTGGATTAACATGCCGTGTAAATAACCATCCCTATGTAATTATAATTAGATATAATCTAACTGGATTCCAATTTGTATCGACACCTTTACACGAATTGGCTCGTGTTTTTACGCAAAATTCAAAAGAAAACATTCCATCGATTGGCTTCAAACATGTACGTTTCTTTTTGGTTTAATATCTGAACAGATAGACAATTATAAGGACATAACCAATTATCAATTTATGACATATCCAACAGGTGTAAATGTAAATTTTTGCCTCTGTAAAAAGACCGGGGATATGACTTGAAATTTAGTCACAATAATGTCAACTTATTTCATTTTTAGTAAAATATAATTACTGTTACATTTTCTTTTTAATTTGTATTTTCTGCAATTTGTTGTTAACTTTCACATTTCCATAGATTTTTGTTCCCACGTCCGGTACTAAATCAGTTAAACTAGAATCTACGGTGCCATTAACAAAGGGTCAAACCACCTGACTGTTTTAGCAGGTGCTGTTGGGGACGGCATAGATTAAGATCAGACTGCACAGAACATGCATTCTGATCTTGGATCTCTACCGTTCCGTTCGCTTGTTTAGTCAAGCATACGACATTAAAATCTTTCTAAGTTTCACTGAAATATATTTTCCGCCGTCAAAACAGATCGAGTTTATAAACTTACTGCTGAAAGGGTTAATCCTTAGGTTGCTAAGTGCAACTCAAGAACCTTTTGCGGACAGTGTAGATCAAGATCAGATTGCACAGAACGTACATTCTGATCTTGGCTCTACACTGTCCGATAAGGAGATTTCTTTCTTTAAAAACATACCTTTGTAATAGTAAAATTAGTGTTTTTACTGTCGGCTCGAGAGTTTCATTTCACTTATGTAGCAGGATAAAGATTAATCCACAAGAGAAAAGGGCTCCCGGCAGGGTAAAGGCTACAGCAATCTGTCTATAATTCCTCGACAAATAACATATTTTCGACATATTTTTTACATCAATTATAGCTCATACTGTTTATTGCAAACGCCATGTTCTACGAAAGAGAACATTTATTCACGGTAGTTTTTAATAGATAACCAGTTAACAGAAGCGTTCGTTATAAACACAGTTTACCGCCTGATATAAAGCAGGTTTCCGACTTTTAACGACCCTGAGGAAGAACATTTTGATAACATTGTGGGAAAAGGAGAAAATGCTGGTAACCAGCATTTTCTCCTTTTCCCACAATGTTTTCTAACCTTTCAAATGTAAATTTCAATTTCTGAGTCACATTTATTTTGTTGTCTGCACAAGCTTTCAATTTGGACAAGTCTAAAATTTTGCCGTTTGGTTAAGAGTTAAAGATCCAACAGTGGCCAAAAAATCAATGCGGATGTTAACATGCATTCAAATCTAAATCAGATTTTCCAAATTTGAAAGTAACACAACTTCTGATTGGCTAAACCATATGGTTTAGCCAATCAGAAGTTGTGTTTCTTTCAAATAATGAATATTCTGGTGAATAAGACTAAGAATGTTCTTAAGAATGGTTGGTGAATACGGACCAAACCATTTAAAGTTATGGAAAATATTGTGACGATGACAATCTGTTCTTGTGTGGTCGGTCCAAGTGTTAGTCGCTGGCAGAAATATGAATTTTAAAATCAGGTAAAAAATTAAACAAAAGATAGGATGACCTGGCAACTTTTAACCTAGTTTTGAAATTAATTTTTTCTGCCGGCGACCAACACTTGGACCGAATGTACAACAACAGATTGTCATCTTCACAATAATTTCCATACTTTTAAATGGTATTATTTAAATCTAAATGCATTTTAACAGCTGCTTTGTTTCCTTTTGGCAGCTACTGTTACTTTAACTCTTTACCAAACGACAACATTTTAGACTTGACTAAATTGAAAGCATCTGCAGACGACAAATTAAATGTAGCTCAAATGTTGGGATTTGTCTTTGATAGGAAAGAAAACATTGTGGGAAAGGAGAAAATACTGGTTACCAGCACTTTCTCCATTTTCCCCCAATGTTTTAAAAAAGCTCCTTACTCAGGGTCGTTAAATCACAGGATTGTGTGATATAGGGTTAAGCAGGTAGACAGTTAATCGTGAAGTTCTATCTTAACAGAATTAGATATTTCTGTTATTCTTGTTGCTGATGTTTAGACTAAACGTAAAACAAACCATTATCATTATAATGACTGTATTTTCTTACTTGTAATGCTTCCAGGGGTCCGTATTCAACATTAATTCTTAAAAAATTCTTACGCTTATTCTCTAAGATTTTCTAAATTTGAAGGTAACACAACTTCTGAATGGCTAAACTAAATGGTTTAGCCAATAAGAAGTTGTATTTCGTTCAAATTTAGAAAGTTCTGAAGAATAAGACTAAGGATGTTCCTAAGTATGGTTGTGGAATACGGACCCAGGCTATCGTCTTGTAATGTTTTGTCTGATAATATGTACGGAAGCATATTTATCATATCTCAAATTTCAAAATAAAAACTAAGACAGAATCTTACTACAATATCTTTTTAACCCTTTCCCAAACGATAAATTTTAGACTGGTCCAAATTGAAAGAGTTTGCAGACGACAATTTTAAATTTGGTGAAAATGACAGGAAGTTCTCCAAAAGGGTAGAAAACACTGTGGGAAAAGGAGAAATTGCTCGTAACGAGCAATTTCTCCTTTTCCCCACAGTGTTTTCAAAAGACTTGTACTGCAGACACGTGAAAACCAGGGCTTGTTTGGGAAAGGGTCAATCTGCTTTTGATAAAATCAATGCAAAAATCTGCTAAAAAGAGCTTCGGAATTTTGGTCAAAAATTTGAATTGCAATATTATAGTTTGTTTTTTGTTTCTTTCACGTTTGAAGTGCACACGGAAAAAAAAAAATGCAGAGGTCAGAAAGGGGAGTATATTCATCCTACCAAAAACTATATTCTAAATATAAACAATTTACCACATAATCCCGAATTCAAACGACCCCGAAACAGAGGGCTTTTGAAAACATTGTGGGAAAAGGAGAAAATGCTGGTAACTCACTTTCCCGCCATGTTTTCTGTGCTATCAAAGACAAATCTCACCATCTGTACTGCATTTATTTTGTCGTCTGCCAATGCTTTCAGGGTCAGTCAAAAATAAGTAAGCACTGCCTCATAACTTTTTTATTTTTTTACGTAGGCTAACAAAACTTGGCACGATTGTTCATTAATGTCTCGTGCAAAATTTGCGCGGGAAAAAATAACTTTACATGACGTCACGTAAATATGACGTCATTTACAAAACTGTCATGGCGGACGGTGCGTGCACGCTGACGCGCGACGAACAAGTAACATATATTAAGATTGAGGCTAGGCGGGATAAAAGCGCGATAGAAAATTCAGAAAGCGCTCGAGGAAGTAGGTTCAGAGTTTGTACCAGAGTTTGTACTTCCATATAGTTCCATCATCCGATGGGTAAGACAATTCAACAACGGGCGAAATACAGTAAGCAACAAGCACCTGTGCGGAAGGCCTTTGTCGGCAACGATCGGTGAAAATGTGGAAAATGTTGCAAAACTGCTGAACGATGACAGAAGATATTCATGTGATGAAATTGCTCATGAGTTGGACATAAGTCACGGGTCAGTTCATCGAATTTTAACGGAACGTCTGCAAATGAGAAAGATCGCGGCCCGATGGGTGCCCCACATGCTGTCGGAAAGTGAAAAACACCAACGTGTAAACATTGCCCGTAAACTTCTAAAAAGATATGGTGAAGATGGCGATGAAATGTTACAACGAATCGTTGCAATCGATGAGACATGGATTCGGTCTTTTGAACCCGAATTAAAGCGCCAAAGCAGTGAATGGCATACAAAAACTCCCCAAGACCCGTAAAATTCCGTCGAAGTCAGAACTGTGCTAAAATGTTGATGATCTTTGCGTATGATTTTCGTGGAGTATTGACGGCACATAGGGTACCAACTGGTGAGACTGTGAATAAAGAGTACTATAAGATGTATATTAGAACAATACTTCGTCCAGCAATACGCCGAAAGCGCCGAGAGATGATTGACCGCACGCCGCTAATTTTGCACGATAACGCGTCACCCCATAAAGCCAACGTTGTCAAGGATCTGCTGGAGTCATACCAGTGGGAAGTTCTTGATCATCCCCCCTACTCCCCTGACTTGAGCCCCCCTGACTTTGATTTGTTCCCAAAACTTAAGGAGCCCTTACGGGGAATACGCTACGAGAGTTTGGATGAACTTGAGTGTGCCGTGAACAGGGGGGTACGACGAATCAACTTTGGTAGCCTAGCAACCGGCATCCAAGCGTTGCCAAAGAGATGGAATTCTGTCATCCAGTCCAGGGGAGATTACTTTGAGGGATTATAAGCACGTAATTTGTTTACCACGTAGTTATAAAAAGTTATTAGGCAGTGCTCACTTATTTTTGACTGACCCTCGTATTTGGACCAGACTAAAAGTTTGTCGTCTGGTTCAAAGTTAAATCACTAGAATTATCTAGACGAGACAATTCTGTAATTCTAAACACAGTTTTAAAATATGAGAAAAAATACCGCGAGTTTTAGGATATGAATACCCCTAATAACCTTTTTCTCTGCATCGTTGTACTTTTTTTTTTTTGCAATGGTGCATACCGGATATGAAATGTATCTGGATCTCTGACGTAAAATACTGCTTCCTGCAACAAACACGTTCTTTACATCAACAGTAAATCAGAAAGTTTATACCTTAACACATCTCTCAAAGTGAATAACATGTACTCATAGCATGTTGTTGACTGATGCATTTTATCGCAATTTTTTTTAACCCTTTACCACACAATCCCGAGTTTTGACGACCCTGAGGAAAAAGCTTTTTGAAAACCTTGTGGGAAAAGGAGAAAAAGCTGGTAAACAGCATTATCTCCTTTTCCCACAACGTTTTCTGTCCTTGGCAAAACAAATTTTACTTTTTCAGTCACATTTATTTTGTCGTCTGCAAATGCCTTGAATTTGGGCTAGTTTTTTTTTTCATTTGGTAAAGAGTTAAACAGCCTATAGATTGGTTGGTGATAGAATTCTAGATTTGGTCAGAGCACAATGAAAACCACGTTTTCTGTCCAACTGTTTGGTGAAATAAATTACCACTATCAGAGATACCAGTGCATGTCTGCCGTGGTCAGAGGTTCTTTGGTACAGCGAGCAGGTCGTGATCAAAGTTCCTTTCTAAGGTGTAACTCCGGAACAGAATGCTTCCGAATCGTAGTACTAACAGTAATCCCACCTAGAAATTTGATGAAAGCACTTCTGTTATACTGTTTTATCAGGAAATAATTACGGGATATTCTCATATGTGTTTCTCATATTAATTTCTTGAATTTCTCAGAACGTGAATGTAATTCTGCTAAGCCTTGGGGAGAACAATTTAATGTCTGTGACCACATTTTGAAACGCGGTCTACAACTAGTAAGGGCCTCTTTTTTCATCGGTAGTTCTGTTTGAAAAGGAATCGGAAAAAACCCACCTATTACTCCTATTGCCACTTTCTCTACCTTTTGGAGGCTACCATCCATACATTTGATTTTTTACAAACAAAAAAAAAAAATAGACTAGATCAAATCGAAAACATTTGCAGACGTTAAAATAACTTTAGGTCAAATGATTATTTCTGTCTTTGATATGGTAGAAAACGTGGCGGAAAAAAAAAGGAGAAAATGCTTGTTACCAGCATTTGCTCCTTTCCCCACCATGTTTTCTAAAGCCTTCTGCTTCAGGGTCGTTAAAACCAGGAACTGTGCGGTAAAGGATTAAGAAAAAAATACATCAAAATCCCGATCTGTCCAGAAAAGAGCAGCCGAGGGTCAAAGAAAGTGATTTTCACTCGATTTTCAATGTACCAAAAAGTTACCGGTGTGACACCATAATCAGCAGTACTTGACTGACTTATTGATTGAATGGTGTCTTATGCCGTTTTCAACATTATTTCAGTCATATCACGGCGACAGATCACATATTCATGTGTGTCCTGGGTTCGCCCCAGCACTAGGCTAGGGCTCTGAAGTATGGACACTCCCACGGTAAATCCAGTGCTTCTGATAAGGCTCGACCCCGTGGTCTCCAGGTTACGAGGCATTACTTGACAGAGGTGAGCTACAAAGAAAAAAATGAAACAGTCATTATACGCGCATAACACGCGCATTAATATTTGTTCGAGTTAAACGACTTTTTTACCCTTTTCTACACAATCCCGACTTTAAAGGACCTAAGGGAAGAGGCCTTTGAAGACATTGTGGGAAAAGGAGAAAATGCTGGCAACCAGCATTTTCTCCTTTTCTCACAATGTTTTCCGCCCTTTCGGAGACAAAGTACTCCATTTCATCTATGTTAAATTTGTCGTCTGCAAAGGCTTTAAAATTGGACAAGTCCAAAATTTGTCGTTTGGCAAAGAGTTAGATGAACATGAAGCAGACTCTTGAACCAACAACCCTCTCCAATTATGTTATTTTTCAAAGCTGACATAATAAGCCGACTGCAACTTTGTAATAAGATAATTATTATCATGGCATTTTCTGACATTCTTTATTTCTACATATGTTATAAAACTAGAGATCGGTTGCACATTCCCCCGGAAAGTATGCAAAAATGATCCCAAGAATAACAAGGGTACCTTTGTGTGTTTTTAGCGGATAGCGTAGATAAGGATCAGACTGCATAACATGTTCAGTCTGGTCTTCGATCCATTCTACCCTATATTTGGAGAGATATATGGCAGAATGATCCCTACAGTCGCTTAAAGCCACAATAGAGGCCAAAAGTAAACGATGTTGGTGTGAAAATGCCTTTGAGTTTAAAGCATATTTTTCAAAAGAGTGGAAGGTATTGTGAAGATGACAGTCTATTACTGTACAGCCGGTCCAAGTATTAGTCACTGGCAGAGAAATAAATTTAAAACAAGGTAAAAAAAAGTAAACAAAAGATAGAGCGACCTGGCAACTTTCGACCTACTTTTAAAATTCATTTTTCTGCCAGCGACTAACACATGGACCGACCGTACAGTAACAGATTGTCATCTTCACAATAATTTCAATATTTCTATACGGTATGATTTAAATTTAAATGCATTTTTAACACTTTACCAAACAATTCCTAGTTTTCATAGCTCCGAGGAAGAAACCTTTTGAAAACATTGTGGGGAAAGGAGTAAATGCTGGTAACCAGCATGTTCTCGCTTTTCCACAATGTTTTCTACGCTATCAAAGAATTCCAGTTCATTTGTACTACTTTCAAATTTATCACCTGCAAGTGCTTTCGATGTGGATGAGCCTGAAATTTTGTCGTGTGGTAAAGGGTTAACTGGCTTTGTTTATTTTTGGCCGCTATTGGGGCTTTAAGAAATGCTTTTATTACTGACTGAAGTACAATGTACGAACACAAATGTGCTTGATTTAGGAGTCAAAGGATAATATGATTGTTTCCGAATTGGTGCTTCTGTTCTGTTTCGTCGACCCAACAAATCCATTTGAGCCATGCTCTGTGAAAAGGGGGCTTAATGCATCTCCGTGATGCATGATACCAAGCAAGTCATCACATAATTATACATCCATAATAGTCACTTTCTTAAAATAAGCGACTTAATCATTAGGTAGAATGGTCCTTAGAAATACAGATAATTGGCCAATAGCGAAAAGTTTCGGCCCAGGTCAGCCTGCGCGGACTGCGCAGGCTGACCTGGGTCGATACTTTTCGCAGATGCATTAAGCACCCTAATCACAGAGTATGGCTCGTTTATTTGATTTCATTGTAAATGTCTCAGGCTTATTTAGAAAATCTATACAGTTAGCATTGAAAGACTTATTCTGAAAGGTCGAATGTCTCAGGCTGATATCTGTATAAACCCTTTCAAGGGCGTAGCTAGCCCAAAATAAAGTGTACGCAAGACCAACACTGAATAATAGCCGAGGCGCGAATCGCCGATGGGGGGTATGGATGCAGGAGGGGTGACCTTGCAATCATGAATGCTTAAAGATACACCCTCACAGACACAGCGAAAAACGCTGTTAAAACTTGAGAGTGTGTAGAATGGATCAGAATTTAGTCAGCTGTTTAAACATAGATAAAGTAACAATATGGTGTAAGGGATAGAGAAACTCAAGGAATTCGTCCTCATTCATAACCGGAAATAACAACAGCGATTTCTTTGAAGGTTGCCAAAAAATGAAAAGCATTGTTTATGCGTCGTATACTGTGCAACCTTGCAGCCGTCAGGGGCAACATTTGGCATGAAGATACAAGAATGATTATAGTTTCATAAATAATGGTTAGATGGCTTAAAAACTGGCTGAAAACGAGAATAGATTAATCTTAAAGCTTTTCACGTTTAGCTTTCACGTACAGAAGAAAATATTATCAAAATAAAAGATCATTCGCGCACGCAGCAGTTTTTTTTTTTAATAAATTTTTCTTATCATTCCTATATCATTTTTTTTTTTAAAGTGCACGCAACTGCGTTTATGCCTTCAGGCAGCTTCGCCCCTGCCTTTTACAGCGCTAAGCACATCGCTGATAGGCTTCCTTTTGCGAAAAGTGTAGATCAAGATCAGACTGCGCAGATTGTGCAGTCTGATCTTTGATCTACACTGTCCGCTTCTTTGTTATATGTTCTGTCGGTCCAAAACCTTGACTTGTTTCCAATTCGAAATGGTCTATTTCATTAATGCAGCGTTCAAAGGGTTGAAAAGGGATATCAGCTCTTCTGTCTGTCGGTAGGTCAAAATCCAAGGTGCATGAAATATCGTAATGAAACATTGTTTTAACCTGTATCCTGCAAAATAACTTTAACGAAACTTTTAAGCCGATGGTAAAAAAACCCGAAAATGTTGGTATTTTAAAGCTGTTGGAGTCTGGGAAATATCTCCTTATCGGACAGTGTAGATCCAAGATCAGACTGCACGTTCTGTGCAGTCTGATCTTGATCAACACTGTCCGCAAAAGGTCCGTGAGTCGCGCTTAGCAGCCTAGGGGTTAAATATTGCATTCTCTTTGAGATACATGTAAGCTCGATTTAGGGTTGCAGACTTTCACAAGAAGCAGATGTTACTTTGCCAGAGAGATAGGGTGTTATTTAAAACTCACTC
This sequence comes from Tridacna gigas, assembly GCA_945859785.2. Classification (NCBI taxonomy): domain Eukaryota; kingdom Metazoa; phylum Mollusca; class Bivalvia; order Cardiida; family Cardiidae; genus Tridacna; species Tridacna gigas. The sequence goes on from OX244029.2 coordinate 41,018,022, forward strand.
GAGAAATAGATTGGTCTGGATAACAGGTTTAACGTATTGGTTTTTAAATGAAATTGAACAACGCAGCTTTCCTAAATAAGATAATTACGATAAATGCTCACAAAAATATAGACTTAAATTTTCTATCTAAGCTGAAACATGAAGGCTCTTAAATGCCTACCTTACCCTTGAAAAGGCGTCTGCTTAGGTTATAGTGAATTTCCTTAAAACATCGGTAGAAAGTAGATCTACTAATTTCATTTCTATTTGCAAGAAACTCCCGCTATGTACGAGACCAGATATGACGTCATCGTACTCCTTTGGGAAAGTTTGCTATGAAATCCAAAAATACCTGACGAGGCTACGTATCCGATTCGGATTTTTTTTTTTTAGATTTTTCTTTCCTGTTTATTTATTATTAGCCAGTTATTATCAGTCCAGTTTCAGTAATGAAATATTTGTAAGTTTGGCTAGATTATGAAAATCTGGAAAACCCCCTTTGAACAGTTATCTCATTATCTACAGAAAAATATTGAAATGCAAATGTACACAGCAGTGCGGCAACAGGAGATGCTCATTGTCTCATTTTTTTCCTTTAGTCAGAATAATGTAAGAAAGGAGCGGACAGTGTAGATCCAAGATCAGATTGCACGTTCTGTGCAATCTGATCTTGAATCTGCATTGTCTGCAAAAGACAACCAAACCCCCATCAGCTTTTTACTGGTAAAATAGCTTTTATGGACAATTTAGAGCTATATACGTCTATTCACTGATTTACGCTTTCAGAAATTTTTGTGAGATATTTTCATCCAAAGGATCTCCGTCCAGAGGAAACTTGAAATTGCTAGATCTTGCCGATTTTTACAGAGCGAGGAATGTCCATTTGTTGAACACTTTGTTATCTATACACTGATCAAATTGTATATCGATCTTTGTAGAGTATGCTCTTTGGTTCTGATATTATCAAATCGCCACATTTCGGACAGTTCAAGATACAATTTCATACAAACTTTCAGTCAGTTATGTACTGGGTTTGTAGTCCAAATGTTCCGAGTTCAAACGCCGACTCGGACAGTATTCCTTCTCAAGTTTGACGACTATTTGCCAGACCGACCAGAATGATTCCTGATCATCGCCAAAAACGTTGCTATATATCTCGTACGTAGCCCCCCAAAAAATAAGGGAACCCTACTTCTCGTTTCTTCCGATATGATATGAGATGGTGACTTTACCTCTCAATATTCCAAGAGCAACCGTTACGCCGTATCATCTCCAGTACGCCCGCAAATGTGTCATGCAGGCGTTGCTGCACATGGAGGTCGCACCCGATATTGACTTGGATTCCATACTTTAGCCACATTTATTTTTGTCGTCTGCAATTGCTTTCAATTTGGACATGTCCAAAATTTTGTCGTTTGACAAAGGAATGGATCAAACATTACAAAAAAGTTTGAGACATTCAAAGCACAAACTGCACCAAAGAAACATACTGGTTCATGTTAAGAATGACAAATATATCAGGGCACTTAGTTAAAGTAAAAAAAGAAAAAAATAGCCAAAACCTCTCTAATCTCTTTTTGTTTTTCGGTACCAGTTTTTATCGTCTAACAAAAAGCATTATGGAAACAGCTCATATTTTCTGACAAAATCTCTAGAAGAATAATGAACGGACATTTATCACTGGGGGAACTCTTGTCGTTTCCATCTTGTTCTCTTTCAAAGATATTTAGACAAACTTTCCCAAACAAGAAGTGATCGATGGATATTTGATGAGTTTGGTCCATAACGGTAATATACTTGTGTAGTTGGCTTCATGTAGTATAGGGTCCGTCTGTGATATAAACCGCCAGCCTAGTTTCCTGAGGTAACTTTCTGTTAATCCGTCTTTCAGTACAACCATCTATCCATCCGTCCGTCCGTCCATCCGTCCGTCCATCCATCCATCCATCCATCCATCGAAAGATCTACATCGATTTCAAGAAAATCTTTTAACATAGGATCTAGACTAAATTTCAACACAAAAGTTGAAACAGGAACTATTAGCTTCGTTACAAAAAAAAAAGCAAAAACTTTCTACACATTTACCAAACTATCGCATACCATTACGACCCCGACTAAGAAAAGTTTTGAAAAAAAAAGTGGAAAAAGAGAGAAAATACAATTAACAAGCATGCTTTTCTTTGCCCAAAATGTTTTTACTCATTAAAATGAAATTCTTCTTTTGAGCTATATGTGTTATTTGGCTTCTGCGAAAGGCCTCGAATAGGATTCAAGATATATATCGAGAGAGAACCACTCTACGGTAATTACATGTGAGCCAAGCTATGTGAAAAGGAAGCTTAAAGCATCTGCCAAAAGTATCGACCAGGTCAGCCTGCACGTTCCGTGCAGGCTGACCTGGGCCGAAACTTTTGACTACCTTACATGTCCAAGGACCAGTTTACCACGTGATTCAGTAGGATGTTGTACAAAACGGATTTTATAGATCTGTAATAATGTGATGACTTACTTGGTATCATGCATTAACTCTTTACCCAACGACAAAATTTTAGACCAGTCCAAATTCAAAGCAGTTGCAGACGACAGAATAACTGTGACTTAAGAATTGAAATATGCTTTTGGAAGAGTAGAAAACATGGTGGGAAAAGGAGAAAATGCTGGTTACCAGTATTTTCTCCTTTTCCCACAATGTTTTCAAAAGGCTTCTTTCTCAGGGTCGTTAAAAGTCGGGATTGTGTGGTAAAGGGTTAAGGTAAACCCCTTTTTGTCAGCACGGCTCATATGTATCGCGAGAGAAACACTCTAAGGTAAATATATTATGCTTTTTTAAAATCCTATACAAAATTAAAGGTTTACTGTCACAAAACTCCGCGAAAGTATATGGTTTCCAAGAAAATTGCCTATAAAGATTTAGTTCAACCCTTTACACTCGTCTGCATTTAAAGCGCTCGCAGACGACAAATTAATGGGATTCAAATTATGAAGTTTGTGAAATGGCAGAAAACATCTTTGAAAACGGAGAAAATGCTGGTTACTAGAACGTTGTCCTTTCGCCATAATGTTTTCAAAGACCTTCTCTGTCAGGATGGTTAAAACTTAGGATTGTGTGATTAAGAGTGAACTCCTTTCCACGCAAAACCCGAGTTTTAAACTACCATGAAAACAGACGGCTATTGAAAACATATTGGGAAAAGAAGCTGGTAACCAGCATTTTCTCCTTTTCCTACAATGTTTTCTTCTCTATCATAGACAGAAATGATCATTTGAGCAACATGTAATATGTCGTCTGCAAATGCTTTCAGTTTGGTCGAGAGCAAAATTTTGTCGTTTGGTAAAGAGGTAAAGCCTATTGGATGTATTTAGACGGCTTGAATGATACATTAAATGTCGTAAACGTCGTCAAATGTTCTAAAAGTATCGTGTGTTTTATGTAACTTTACATCTCTAACGATTGTTTTCGTATTTGGTGCACAATGCACACTCAACTAAAACTGCTGCCAACAGACAAAAACTAGCCTAAAATAAAGTGACAAGACATAATAAATGTGAGCCAAGCTCTGTGAAAAGAGGTCTTGATGCATATTCGAAAGTATCGATCGAGGTCAGCCTGCGTAGTCCGCGCAGGCTGACCTGGACCGAAACTTTTCGCTATTGGTCAATTTTCGGTATGTCCAAGGACCATTACGCCCCATTTTGCAAAGACTCAATCGTTGTAATCATGGTGGCATTTCAATGAAAACCATTTACGTACTTTTAACTTTGCGGATATTTTCGTCCCAATATTGGCGGATTCGCGTTATCTTAAAATATCATATTAATCTTTTATTTCATATCAATAGATAAATAAATAACTGTGCATGTTCCTTTCATGCAACAGTTCACACTGTCACCTGTTACTATTTACGGCATACTACATCCATTGTCTGCACATATTCTTCGAAGACTGACCTTTCTGCTATGGTGCATCTCTGTCCTGTACTTGATGAATATCAATAGGCGGGGCGCATAACTCAAAATTTCTGCTGCTAAAAAGTAGAAAACGCAAAATTGCTGTAACTAATACGTCTATGGAGAAACCAAGCCCTTTTTTTTTCTCGCTCTCAACAGATTTCTTGACTTGTGCATAGGTTATATGCTACTTAATCATGGTTGAATGAATGGCACCGGTTACCGTTGTTTTGGATAAACGTACATTTTATTTTGATATTGGCTGCATCGATTGTTGTCTTCAAAAGAAGGTAGGTACATGTATGTATTTGAAAAATGCCGCCTAGCGGAATATAATGGGCATACATCTGAATCCTTTTGGTCATATAGTCTTATGGTCACCGCCATCAAAATCGTAAACGAGTCTTTCCACAAATTGGGACTTTAGATATCTGGCATCATGAATATTTGCCTGTTTTCTGGTTAACTTTTTCATTACACGAGAATCTTTCAAGTCCAGGTTTTCTTGTACATTATTTTCACCAAAACATCCACCATTTCTATCTGACAAGTGGTGGCATTTCTATGCCCCCATAGGTTATCAATTGAAATTTCATTCTAACAGCAGTTTGTTTTCAATAGGAAAGAACCATTAATTAAAATTGACCATCCATTGATTTCGAATGCCTATATTTTTGTTTGAGGCAAACTTTTACCTCGCGCGGAAAAATTTCAGTGACTGATTTCGGAAGAAACCCTTTTTTAGGATCAGTTACTTGTTATTTTTTAATGTCTATAGCGAAGCTCAGTCAATCAAACTGGCATTGCGATTGGGTATTGGCCCACTTCAGATAAAATTGAAAATGCACGCTGATCTGAGTCTGTGTTCAAAGGCTTCGCATAGTCACTAGAGGTTGCAATAAACATGACTCTATCTCGCAAATAAAAACTCGCGAAATTAACCACAGTTCTTTCGTCATGTACTACATGATTCATATGCACATTTTGACGCATATCATACTGCAACAAAGAATGCCTGAAATGTCCCATGATGGCAATAAGTACTTCTCTTCCACATTTAATGACGATATACATGTATGTAAGGGATGTTGCTTGCCAAGGACGACGCTAAACTAAGCTCGCTTTTTTACTAGTGAATAATACTTGATTTGAGAAGTACAGCGTTTACCTTGGCTGAAACCGTTAACCGTTAGTCTGCTAAGCGCGACTATAGGAAATTGCGGACATTAGGTCAAGATCAGGCTGCACAGAAGGTGCAGCCTGATCTCTGATCTCCACTGTCAGGTAAGGAGATATATGTATATGTCTTCCCCAAAACGTCTTTGAGATAGCAAAATTAGGGTTTTTACTATTGGCTAAAGGTTGCATTTTACTTATTTATCAGCTGAAAGGTTAAGGAGAGATATTTACAGAGGTCCCCGGTAAGCCCTGCTTAAGGCATCCGCCTACGGAGTTAGAGGTCGAAGTTTCGATTCTCGGTGGGGAGGGAGGCATTCCAATATAGCTGGTAAGCTGGTTAGTGAGCTGCTAGCCATAGCTGGTTGGTTTGCCGTCAGCAATTCAAATAATGATCACAAGGTCAGATGTTGGCTGGCTATTTTAACTCTTTACCAAACAATCCTATATTTTCACGACCCAAAGGAAGAGACTTTTTGAAAACATTGTGGGAAAAGGAGAAAATGCTCGTAACCAGCATTTTCTCCTATTCCCCAAATGTTTTCTACCAGTCAAAAAACCAAAGTTCATTTATTCCACTGTCAATTTTGTCGTCTGCATTATGCTTTCAATTTGGAAGTTACCAAAATTTGTCTCTTGGGAAAGAGTCAATAGGTGAGACACTTTAACTCTTTACCAGATGACAAAATTTTAGATTGGTCCATATTTAGAGCATTTGCAGACGACAGATTAAATGCCACTAAAATGCTGGAATCATTGAAAATGGAGAAAACATTGTGGAAAAAGGGGAAATGCTGGTTACCATGATTGCCTCCATTTGCCACGATATTTTCAAAAGGTTTCTTCTCCAGGGTCGTAAAAGCTCCTGATTGTGTGGTGCGGGGTTTAACCATAGGCGACTGAAATTCTATAGTCTATCATGGGATATTTCATTCGGCGTTCCTCGGGTGATCCGGTGATCAAATCCCTCGGCTGTATCAGGTAGCTTGATATGCACCTACACGGTACATTTCGCACATCTCCGGAAGCACACCGCTTTACCGTTATTGAAATTGTAAGGCTCCTCTTAAAAAAGAAAGCATGAGTAAATTTTCTATCGTTATCTTTCTAAGAATATTTCAGTTGGCAAACACTTTGTACATTGAATTTTTAGCGTGGTTTATTAATCACGTTAGGAGCTTTCATCGACAGATCGATAGAAGTGAATAACTTCACCGTGGTTGTTAATGTAGTTGCTAAGTGATCTACAGGGGCGCCGCCATGTTTAAGATCATGTGATTGGTAGTTCAGAATGGAAGCCTCCTTTATACGGACGAGGTTAGATGTAGGTACGGAATCGGCCGAGTTGTGACGAGTGGGGATAATTAAATTTTCCTTAGCGGACACCGTTACTATAAATAGCACATCGGCGACTGCCTCTACATCTTATATATAGAAAGACCTTGTCTTATTATATACAATGTAGAGGCAGTCGCCAATGTACTATTTATAGTAACGGTGTAAATGAAAATTTGAATGTTCCGTGATATACAGGTGATGCACCAATGTGCAAATGTGTTCGATGATCGAGCAAGGAAAATTTTAATGTTCCGTGACAGACCAATGGAGTTTCAAAGGCCCTTGGTTTAACTAACAAACACTCTTTCTGTTTCCTTTAAAGAATCCATAATTCAAGCTTGTTAACCCTTTACCACACAATCTCAGATTTTATCTACCTTGAGGAAGAAGGCTTTTGAAAACATTGTGGGAGAAGGAGAAAATATCTCCTTTTCCCAAAATGTTTTCTACCATTTCAAAGATAATTTCCACTGTTGGAGCCATGTTTATTTTGTCGTCTGCAAATGCTTTGGATTTGGGCAAATCCAAAATTTTGTCGTTTGGTAAAGAGTTGTGTATGAAGTAACGATATCAACAATTTTCATTATTTTTACTTGTTGCAATTCTTTTTCTTTTTATCCTAGCCTTTTGAGTGATTTATAACATAGGTTTTTTTTCCCCTGATTTTAGAGGTTCGTTTTAATGTATTATAACTATACCAGATACTATGAAATAATCCGCAGTGCCATCAAAATTTGCAATCGGGAGGCAGATACATCAGAGCCATGCTCTGTGAAAAGGGGACTTAATGCATCTGCGAAAAGTATCGACCCAGGTCAGCATGTGCAGACCGCGCAGGCTGACCTGAGACGAAAACTTTCGTTATTGGTCATTTTTCTGCATGTCCAAGGACCAGTCTACCACATGATAAAGTCGGTTGTTAAAAAAGTGGCTATTATGGATACATAATTATGGGATGGCTTGATTGGTATCATAGATCACGGAAATGCATTAAGCCCCCCTTTTCCAGAGTATAGCTCAATTCAAATATGTACCATTTTTCATAGCAATTTTTATGAATATAAATTTTTTTTTATATCACTAGAAAGAAATCTCCTGTCTATTTATCTTACATCATTTACAGAGAATTTCAATAGCGTTTTCCGTTGAATATAACTTTTCTCGTTAATTTTTACTGCAATCATCTGGTTTCTTGAGTGATAGAAATTCCCGTGGTTGAAAGAGTTCGTTGGAATTTTTTTTAAATTCAACTGCAAAAACGTTAAGAGCATTTTTAGTGCTTTTTGTTGAAGGTGTATGAGCCATGTTCTGTGAAAAGGGGAGCTTAGAATGCATCTGCAAAAAGTATCCACCCAGGTCAGCCTGCGCAGACCGCGCAGGCTTACCTGGACCGAAACTTTTCGCTACTGGTCAATTTTCTATATGTCAAAGGACCAATCTACCTTATGATTTAGTAGGTTGTTAAAAAAGTGGCTAAATGGATCCATAATTATGTGATGGCTTAATTGATATCATGGATCACGGAGATGCATTAAGCCCCCCTTTTCCAGAGCATGGCTCATCAAATATTTACCATTTTCAAACTAGATTCACACCATTTCTTTGCATTATTTTTCTATATCTCTAGAAAGAAATCTCGCGTCTGTTTATGGGTAATTTCATCACTGACAGAGAGTTTCAAAAGCATTTTCTGTTGAATGTAACATTTCTTGTTAATTTTTACGCCGATCACCTGGCTTCTTGATGGATAGATATTCCCGTGGTTGAAAGAGTTCCTTTTTTGATTCAACTGCAAACATGCTAAGAGCAATGCCATTTGTGGAAAATATGTATATATCTAAGATCAAACTACACTTTCAAACTTCGAACTATTTCATCCCTTTACTAAACAATTCCTTGCGTTAATGACCCCTTGGAAAAAAGCGTCTGAAAACATTGTGTGAAAAGGAGAAAATGCCGGTAACAAGCATTTTCTTCATTTCCCACAGTCTTTTCTCTCCTTTCCAAAACAAGCCACATTTAATTTGTCGTCTGTAAATGCTTTCAATTTCGACAAGTCTGATATGTTCATACTGTGCAGAAAGAGGAACGACTTACTAAATAACTTTAAGATTGGCGTATGGGCAAGGGGCCGAACAGTAGAAGGGAAAGCCTCTTTTCCCCAATATTTTGACTATTTTACAGTTTCTAATGCACTAAAATTGTGTTTTGTCAAGCGTGGACATTTCCGAAGGAAAATGGGACTATTTTCTGAGAATGGTGTAGAAAGTGACGTTGAACGAAGCAATATGCCATGCTTTTCTACTGTTCTCCAAAAGATATGTTTCATGTAACAAAGACTGTCGAAGTGTTGCATTTTGATCTCAGTGTTCACATCCTAGAATCGAAACGGTTCCCATAATAGCACGACATCCTTATGAATCTCCAAAATCGTCGCGTGCTATCTAATTACAATTGAGCCAGAGTCTTTTAGCCTGTAATTGAATCCTGGATCAATTACACACACAAACAAGTATCTTGTTTGTTGAATGTTCCTGAGAGACTCGGTTTGATTTTTGTGTCACGCGAAACTGAAAGTATTTGCTGTATGAATTTAGGCCCCGTTTACAGGCACAGACTTTACTTCCGGTTGAATTTTGCTACATGGAGTAATTATACACACTCACGTAAAAGTATATTCACATTACGTTCACATGTTAATAGAATCTACATTAGTATACATATACGTTTGTTATAAGCAATGTAGTATTCTTTGACCGAAGATGTCTTCGGGGACCGTATTCACCAACTATTCTAAATTGCATTCTTAGTCGTATTCTTGATTTAGAAAGTAACGCAATTTCTGATTGGTGAAACCAAATGGTTTCACCAATCAGAACTTGCGCTACATTCAAATTTAGAAAATTATTGAGAATTAGTCTAGGAATAGGATTGGGAATGGTTGGTGAATACGGGCCCGAACGTCAAGTATCTATTCCACATTCTTAGTCTTTGCCAGCACATGATAATCTTGGAGCGGTTTTTTTTTTTTTTTTAAGGCTTCTTTTCTGTACTTTTACTGCTTTTAGCTTTTTCCTTTGAATTATTATTTTCAATGGACAATATTTTGTGAATGGCATGTTAATTTGGCAGAAAATGGAACTGAACTAATAACATTATCTGTGTATCCTGCAGCATTTAGGTAGTGGATTTGCTTACTGGGGTCTTTTCATATTCATGACGTCTTATTCTAGATTTAGAAATTAACGCAGTCTCTGATTGAGTAAACCGATTGGCTTAACTATTTAGTTTAGCCGATCAGAATTTACGTTACTTTTTAAATCCAGAAAATTCTCGATAATTAGACTAAAGGAATGCCAACAAAATCAGCCTTCTGAAACTTCAAAATCATCGCGTACGTGCCAATTACAATTGAGTGGTATTTCTTAAAAAAAAAAACACACAGTTTTAGCCTGAAATTTCGATTCAATTATACAATCAAGTATCCTGTTTTTTAATGTACCTCGATGGTTTCATTTCATTTTTTTCCTGTATCACGCGATAAGGTAAAATGCAATTGTGCGCGTAAGATTTTTCGGATTCTCATCATTCTTTTTCTTGTTTGTCTTGTCCTTCCCTTTCGTTTGCGTTGTTGATTTCCTTCGTCGTTGCACGTGTTACTTAATTCCTTTGTTGCATGGGCGCCCAGAAGATAATTAGCAAATGGATGTGTATAATATGGTATCCTCTTACTTTATCTAATTCGATAAGTTTATCAATGATTGTTATTCGCATGTACAGAGCTACGGATGAGGGGAAGAAGTTTGGTATTGAAATGGTAATAATTGATTTAGCTCCAAATTGCTTCACTAATATCTCCGTTTCCCCAATGAACCAACTCTCTGGTGTTGTATTAGTAGCTTTTAAGATCAAGACAAGTAGAGTGACACTTCTACTTTCTTTCTCGTATCTTCGACCCTTTGTTACTCTTTCCGACTCGGGGGCATAGATGTTTTTATTTACAACGGCATGATCTTCCGGCAGGTGGCATTTTTCAAATGCATACCTATCTGATTTGGGCATTCTGCATAAAGAACCGGACTACTTTTCGAGGCGGCAATCGATGCAACGAATTTCGAAATAAAATATGCGTTTACTCAATAAACCTACCTGGTACGATTCATCCATAGTCATAGTTAGCTAGCATAATTATAACCTATGCACCAGTCATTTATAGACACAACCTCTATAACCTTGGGAAATGGCTCGGTATAAGCCCAGTTTTATGGATACGTTATTTTTGTTGTCAGTCTGTTGCATAAATCCCGCTTTTCCCCCCATGTCTATATTTTGAAACTGTAAACAGAGATCTGCAGTAAACGATAGTATCTATAAAATCATTCGTCCCGTTGGAAATTATTATATTCTTCAGAAATTTGCAGCGACGTATTAATTATAGCCATTTTCCGCTTGTTTTTTTTTAGCGGCAATTTACACACTGCGTATTAATATTTATACTGTCCAGGATAGTGATGCCTCATAGCAGACATGTCTATCTTCGAAGAATTTGACATGCGCATACGAGGTTTACAACGGCTACCACAACAAATGTCGAAAAGATGGCGTCATAAGCAATGAACTGTGTTTGGCTATTTCACCAAAAATACAACCCTAGTGATATAACAGTAAAAAGGGGCCCCTACTTGTTGCAGGGCATGTTTCTTGACGTGTCACAGACATAAAAAATCCACAAAGTAATGGTAAAATTGCATGCGGAAGCTAAAGAAAAACATCAAATCAGAAACACGTGAAAAGCTTTCATTCCATTCGTCTCTAATACACGGTGCACCAGAAATGCTTGAAAACATTTTTCAAATGAGTACGTGCTCTGATTAAGTTTCTTCTATAATCCATGCAACTATGATACCACATGGCCACTTCAAGGTGTCATTGTTTTAGTGTGAGTAATTGTAAGTAGTGTGCAACGGCCAAAAACTAACGATGGCGCATGTTGCTAAACAGTCACTGATAGACATGTACCAACCCGAATCACTGTGAAGGCTAGCTCTACAGCAAGGTTGGCTTTAAGTTCTTATTATATCAAACCCCTCTCCGTGACAGCAGCAATGAAGTTAAGAACTTTTGTGCTCTTGTTTTCCTAACAATTTCTGTGTTTGCTACATTGCTTTTGAAAGCCAATTACCGTGGACGCGTCAAACTGCGCATAAAGTCAACCGGTTTACAGTTACAGCAGTTCGTTGTAGAAGCAATCACCATATCACACGTTCGTCAGCAGTAATAGGCCCTCTCCTCATTTATATTTCATGCTCTTTAATGGTCTTTACGTAAACTTTTTGTGAAACTCGTAGTTAACCCTTGTCATTCTAAATAAAAGAGATGAAACTTTCAAGCCAATAGTAAATACCCAAATTTTGCTATTTCAAAGGTATTTTTGGGGAAAAGATATCTCCTTATCGGACAGTGTAGATCCAAGATCAGACTGCACGTTCTGTGCAGTCTGATCTTGATCTACACTGTCCGCAAAAGGTCCTTGAGTCGGGTATAGCAGCCTAAGGGTTTAAGATAATGGCTTACCCCCTTATATCGCATACTGCGTTTTACTCTCGTCAATAATACCAGTGGCTTGAGTCTTCACCAAACCGATTCCGCGTTTTACGACATTACAAAAGGAGACCTTCCAAGGCATTGTGGGAAAAGGAAAAATACTCTGATGGAAGGCATTTTCTTTTTTTCCCACAATGTTTTCTAAACTTGCAAAAGAGAAAAATCATCATTTGAGCAACAATTAATTTGTCGTCTGCAAATACTCCAGATATGGATGATTCTAAAATTTTGTCGACTGATAAAAGGTTAAACATGGAAATCTTGAGTCAGATACCATATAGATGCGTTTTTGGTTTGAAACGCATTTCAACAAAAATAAAACTATTTCAGAAGTTCGTTTTTGAGTGCCTATCGTTGATTAACATGAGATCATGGCCTACATGGTTGACCATCTCCTAGGCGTTGTCGGCCGGCTTGACTCGAGTTCAGGACTGTTTGATTTAAAGACAACTTGACTAGGGGAAGACGGATGTCATTTTCCAAGCAGTACCAAAACAGTCAAATCCCCGCCAGTGATAGCATTGTAGAATGCTGAGTTTAACTCTTTACCAGACGTCAAAAGTTACGGCTCGTCAATATTCATAGCATATGCAGACTACAATCTAAATGTGGCTTAAATGATATGAGCCGTGCTATGTCAAAAGAAGGCTTAATGCATCTCCGTGATCCATGGTACCAAGCTAGCCATCACATTGTTATGAATTCATAATAGCCACTTTTTTAACAACTAACTTAATCATGAGGTAGAATGGTCCTTTGACACATAGAGCATTGACCAATAGCGAAAAGTTTCGGCCCAGGTCAGCCTGCGCGGATTGCGCAGGCTGACCTGGTTCGATACTTTTCGCAGGGACATTAAGCCCCTTTTTCACAGAGCATGTCCAATATGATTTTTCTGTGAAAGAATACTAAAAAAAATATGGGAAAGGAGAAAATGCTGGTCACCAGCATTTTCTTGTATTCCCACAATGCTTTTAAAAGCTTATGTAATCAGGATCGTTTAAAACCGGAATTGTGTGATACAGGGTAAATGAACAGAAATGTTCAAGTACCTTTAAAGTCCCATATCAGCTGATAGTATTCTTGATAAAGTAATTTGGGTCATGCTCTGTGAAAAGGGGGCTTAATGCATCTGCAAAACGTATCGACTCAGGTCAGCCTTCGCAGTCCGCGCAGGCTGACCTGGGCCGAAACCTTTTGCTATTGGTCGACTTTCTGCATGACCAAGGACCAGATTACCTCATGATTCATTCGGTTTGTTAGACAAACTGCATTTTTATGGATCCATAATTATGTGATGACTTGTTTGGTATCATCATACTACAGCACAGAGATGCATCAAGCCCCCTTTTGTCAGAGTATGGCTCATTTAATTTCATTATTAAAAAAAAAAAAAAAAAAAGCCAGCCAGGTTCACGGCTCTCAGGACAAAGGCCCTCCAACATAGAGGCATCACAATGTCCAAAGAGCTCAAAGTTGACAATGGTGAACATGCTCTCACTCCCCTTCCATCGTGGCCTTTAAACGCTGACAACTGATTGAAGTCACAGACACAGTTTGAACGAATCTTTACGCCGCTTTTAGCAGAGTTGCGGTTACGTCACGACTATTAATTATGTATATTCTCGGTTTCAACACTACAGACAAGCGCCGCGAATGCGGATCGACCTAGAAGTTCTTGATTACGATGATGACTGAGCTTTGGAAGAACCGTTATAAAACAGCAGGAACGGTTTTTGCAAGACCGCGTTAACTCCATGACATCACAAGGTCACCAACCGGGAGGTGCAGAGCACTGCAAAGATACAAAGCATTTAAAGACTTTATGCCTCTGAGACCTGAATGTCCTGCACAGGTGTTCGCAAACAAATTCAATAATGATTATTTGAATGGTGCTTCAACATTATTTTAGCTCTCATTATGACAGCTGCAGCTCAATCTCGGTTTGAGGATCAAAGCCAAGAGGACGATTGAAATTAGTTGCTACACAATAAGTCACAACGTTTGCAGGCCTATGCTACATATACTTGTATGGACAAGCTGACAGAAGAGCAATCTCAGATGATGCGATCGTTCAAACCCCTGCCACGAACTACCCCTTTTCACAGACCGTTCTAAATTACTTTCTTATTCTTATTCTGAATAATTTTCTAAACATCAAAGTGATGCAACTTCTGATTGGCTACATCAAATGGCTCAGCCAATCAGAAATTATGTAACTTATCATCACGGGCAACAACAACATTCCTAATTGATCGTCGGAATCACCAAGCTGTCGCTATAGAAGAGGCGTCAGTGGGTTTTGAAATCTTCCGTTCACAGCTCTGAAGCTCTGATCTCTGAACCTGTCTATAAAACGGCTGAATAAGAAACAGCTCACATAAAAACGGAATATATACATAAACCATGTTTTCCATTGAAGTTTTGACAGTTTATCACTCACAAAAGAAAAAAAAAAACCCTCTTCAAGGGATAAAAATCTACATTTCCTCACCCTTAGAAAACCAGATAAACAACATGGGCATTTTCTATGTGGAAAAAAAAAAACCGAATCAAATGCAGTTTTAAATATGCAGTTAGCAAGAATGTCTTAGCATAGCGGACAGTGGTGATCCAAGATCAGACTGCACGTTTTGTGCAGTCTGATCTTGGATCTACACTGGCCGCAAAAGTAACTACAGTTTTGCCAGGCACTCTATGGATGAATCAGATACATATCAAGTTTTTATATGTACACAGCAGCCAGGTTTTTTTAATGTACACCAGAAATCTATTAATGCCATCCACATTCATTTCTTTCCATGATATGCCTATCAGTTTAATCCTATCTCCCAAACGCGTGCACTTTTAGACGGAGCTATCATAGAAGGTGTATTAAAACATCGTCAGAACTGGCACTACAGCTCAAACAGAGAAATTTCTCTTGCTTCTACGTTTATCTTTGCAGTCTGATCGTGATCTGCATTGTCCGAAATTTTATAACAGAGCAATGCCCTGGAAAGGGGGGTTTAATGCATCTCCACTATGCATTATACCAAGCAAGCTATCATATAATTATGGATCCATTAAATCCTTTCTTGGCTAAGCCTGTAAAATGCAATGTTCGTGAATGATAATTTAGCGCCCTACATCACCCTCCGAAACAAATTCGCAACAGATGACATTTTGAAAACACCCTATTAAAAGCAACATACGCCGAGCCCCGGTAGCGCAGTCGGTAGCGTACAGGACTCGAGAGCAAGGGGTCGCTGGTTGGAATCCCAGTCTCGGCCAATTTCTTTCCGAGGATTGATGATAGTCATTGCGAAGGATACATCCCTCTGATCATCATCGTTTCGACGATTGTTGTGTGGATTAGCAGCTAATGACTTGGGAAGAATATAATGCGACGTACTGGTAATAGATATTCCAGGAAAGCATGGATAGCTGCACTGGTCGTCGCGATATAATGAAAATAATGTTGAAAATGGCGTTAAACACCATACAGTCAATCAGTCATATAACACCAACTTACATCACGGTTACATGCATGCATATGTAAACTTTCTGACACTAAAACAAGGAGTCGCTGGTTCTGGATTGTTGATTGGTTAACAGAAAATATTGAAACAGTTTACTCGTTCACAGAAAATTAACTCATATCTTTCACTAATGATTGTAAATTAAGAGTCAGTTGGCTCCAAAGTTAAGGACTCTATTTTTTAATTGCCTCTTGACTTTGAAAATTAACCAGACAAAGATGATGTGTATAATTAGAGCACCCAGTACAAAGTCAATAGCGCTTTTTTTTTTTTCATGTTCAAGGTTTCTATTTTGCATAACATTCTTTCTAAGCTTGTGACTACTTTGATTAACTATTTCACTACTTAAGCAGCTTTTGCGGGTGGTGTAGATCAAGATCAGACTGCACAGAACGTGCAATCTGATCTGTGATCCACACCATCCGCTACCCGATGCTAGACTATGATCCAAAGCATCTTCAATAGCAGTGGAAATCTTCTTTTAGACCTCAAAAAAAAGTGGAATTTCTGGAGCTAGTGGTGAAAGAGTTAACACTAATTTATCGTGGGAACAATGGACAACGGCTGATTGATTGATTGTGTTGCGTTTAACGCCGTTTTTAACATTATTTCAGTTATATCGCGGCGGCCAGTGCATCTATCCATGCTTTCCTGGAGGTTCTTTTACCAGTACTTCGCACAATATTCTTTCCAAGCCACTGGCTGCTTTCCCACATAACCATCGTCGAAACAATGGTCAGCGGTGAGAGATGAATGATTCCTGTCGCAATGACTATCATTAATCCTCGGAAAGAAATTGGCCAAGTCGGGGATCGAACCAGCGACCTCCTGTTCTCAAGTCCTGTACGCTATCGACTGAGCTACGGGAGCTTGGCATGGTCGGCGGTGAGAAGGATTGATTAATTGATTGTATGTTTAAGGCCGTTTTCAACATCATTTCAGTTAAATCGTGGCGGACGGTGCACCTATCCATACTTACCTTGAGTTTCTAATACCAGAGTACTACGCACAATATGCTTTCCCACATGACTAACGTCGAAACAATGGTCAGCAGTGAGTGAGGGATGACTCCTGTCGCAATGACTATCAATACTCTTAAAGAAATTGGCCGAGCCGGAGATCGAGCCAGCAACCCCTGTTCTCAAGTCCTGTACGCTATATCGTCTAAGCTACCGGGGCTCGGTGCGGTGAGAGAGAGGAATGATCCCTATCGCAATGTCTAACATCAATCCCCGGAAAGAATTTCGTCAAGCCGGGAGTCGAACCGGCTAATCCTGTAAGTAAGCGACTGACCTTCTGAGCTCGAGGTCGTACTTGGATTAATTGAACTGGTAGAAAGCTCCGAAGCCATAAACAGCCGCCCAAATAATAGTCTAGATAAATAAATAAACTTGTAGTGGCATTTATAACCTTTCATACAAAATTTATATTCCAAGTAAACATTCCATTTTACGATCGACGATTCCCCAGAACTCCGTTATGTGTGTCAGCATTGATGTTATGGTAACTACAGCTTTCTTCAGATCTAGACCATAAATATGAGTCATGCTCTGTTGAAAGGGGGCTTAATGCATTTGCAAAAAGTATCGACCCAGGTCAGCCTGCGCAGTCCGCGCAGGCTGACCTGGGCAGAAACTTTTTGGCTTTTGGTCCATTTTCTGCAGGTCAAAGGACCATTATACCTCCAGATTCAGTCGATTGTTAGAAAAAAAAGCCGGATTTTATATGGATTCAAAATTATGCGATGAATTGCATGGTATAATGCATCACGGAGATGAATTAAGCCCCCTTTTGCCAAAGCATGTCTCATATCAATGTTATTTTAACCCGACTTAATCGGTGTTCTGGGACCTCTGATGTATGGGAGTGATGTACTATGATGTAAATCTAAACAAATTGAGGGCGAAAAAGCACCCGGAAAACTTCAATATGCACTGAAAGTCGGCTTGTGCCTTAACCCTTTACCAAACAACCTCGTGTTTTAACGAACCTGGTGAAAAGCTTATGAAAACATTGCAGAGAAGAAGAAAACGCTGATAGCTAGCATTATCTGTATTTCCCACAATGTTTTCAACCCCTTTCTAGACAAATGCCATCATCGAACTCTATACTAAACAATCCCGAGTTTTAACGACCCTGCGAAAGAAGCCCTTTGAAAACATCGTGGGAAAAGGAGAAAATGCTGGTAACCAGCATTTTCTCCTTTTCCCACAATGTTTTATACCCCATCAGAGAGAAATTCCACCAGTTAAGCCACATTTGAATTGTTGTCTGCAAGTGCTTCCAATTTGGACAAGTCTAAAATTTTGTCGTTTGGTAAAGATTTAAGCCATATTATTTCCTTGTCGTCTTCAAGCACTTTCAATTTGGATGTGTCTAAAGTTTTGTCTTCTGGTTAATAGTTTGCCAAGCAAACCCGGCGACTTTTAACGACCCTTAGGAAGAAGGCTTTTGACAACATTGTGGGAAAAGGAAAAGAAATGCTGTATACCAGCTCTGAGAGAGAGAGAGGGAGAGAGAGGGAGAGAGAGGTTTTGTTGAGAGAGAGAGGGGGAGGTTTTGTTGAAACAAATAGAATCAGACTTTGGCACAAATGATGTTATTTCGTTAGAATTCTTTAAATTTAATCCAGCCAACAACGTATCGTGGTATCATGAAACTGATCTTAAATTCAAACTAGATAACTCACCTCTGTTCTTTTGCCAAAATTATTTTGTTATTTATCAACAATGGTTGCAAGAAGTCCTTAACCCTTTCAATGCCATAAGCCAAACCAACGAGGTACTACAGATAGCAGAGATCAAGATCAGACTACAAAGACTGTGGGATAGAAATACAAATGGGCCTTGCTCTGGCAAAAGGGGGCTTAATGCATCTCCGTGATGGATGATACCAAGCAAGTCGTCATGTTATTACGGATCCATAAAATCCATTTAGTCGAATAATTGTCTAAATCATGAGGTAGACTGGTCCTTTGACATATATAGAAAACTGACAAATAGCGAGAAGTTTCGGCCCAGATCAGCCTGCGCGGACTGCGCAGGCTGACCTGGGTCGATAGTTCTCGCAGATGCATTAAGCCCGCTCTTTAAAGAGCACGGCTCAGATGTAGTTCTGATAGATTGTAATTTAAGCCGTCGAAAAATGGTCGGCTTTATATGAGCCATGCTCTGTGAAAAGGGGGCTTAATGCATCTGCGAAAAGTATCGGCCCAGGTCAGCCTGCGCAGTCCGCGCAGGCTGACCTGGGCCGATACTATTCGCTATTGGTCAATTTTCTGTATGTCAAAGGATCAGTCTACCTCATGATTTAGACAGTTCTTCGACAAAATGGATTTTGTGGATCCATTGTAAAATGACGACTCACCTGGAATCATCCATCACGGGGATGCATTAAGCCCCCTTTTGCCAGAGCGTGGCTCATACATTTTGGGCTGAAACAGTTAAGTCATTTTGTACAACATCATGCAATATCTAAGAAAATGAAATAGATCCAGGACCGTTAACCCTTATCCTGCTAAATAAGTGACGTGAAATTTTTCAAGCTGACAGTAAAACCCCAAATTTCTGCAATTTCAAAGGGATTTTGAGGGGAAAGATATCTCCTTGTCGGACAGTGTAGATCCAAGATCAGGCTGCACGTTTTGTGCAGTCTGATCTTGGATCTACACTGTCCGCAAAAGGTCATTGAGACGCGATCAGCAACCTAAGGGTTAAAACTACACACAGGCACCTGCTCGCTGGATGAATAAACTCAGAATCAGTTTCAGTCAGAGAATCGGACTATATCAAAGATCAGCCTGCATATAACGTTTAGTCTGATCTTAGCATCTATGATCTACACTGCTCACAGAAACTTCTAAAAATGACATTATCATTCATAGAGAGTGAAGATGCGGATTATGTCTACGTATCTGCGAGAACAACACAAATCACTCACCGGCGTCATTAATCCCACTAATATCCATCTGTAAACTAGCTCGTCTCAACATGTTATCTAGGGCAGGAATATCATTTTCTTTTATGTTGTCCAAAAACACTAACTCATCAGGAAATCTGACACCCTTCGGTTTCTCCTTGTCCGGGTTTTGTTTGGCGTATAAACTTGCACGTCTACTCATTTTTATCGTGGATGTCTGTCCGTTCTGTTATTTATTCAATTCTTATCATTCATACTGAAAGTCAGGTATTTTTTTTTTTAAATTCGAATATGCTCTAGTCCGAATTGTATGCTTGCAGACTTTTCATTTTTCACATCATTCTTATTTCCTGTAAAAGAATCGGGGAAAATTTACCTTTGGTGGGAATTTTGAAGATACGTTTGAGAATTACCCGACCATCCTCCTCGTAAGTGTCGAAACTCGTAAGTAACGAAAATCATATGGACGAATCAGTTAATCCTCCACCAAACGATCACGTATTTTACGACCCAAAAGAAGGCGGCTTTTGAAAACGTAGTTGGTAAAAAAGAAAATACTTTTAACCAGCACGTTCTCTTTTTCCACATTGTTTCCTTCCCTTTTAACGACAAATCTGATCATTTGGGCAATATTTCATTTGTCGTGTGTAAATCTACGCTTTCAACAAGGACTAGTCTTAAATTTAGTCGTCAATAGTAAAGAAATATGCGATGTACAGTCAAACATACGTTTACAGACACTTGTATTTGATGGCCACCCCTGCTATCATTTCGTGACCTTAATAACTAGTTTTGAATATAAAGTGTCTGAGGTGAACAACCACCAGGCACTGGCCGCTGAATTTATATGAGCCATGCTCTGTGAAAAGGGGGCGCAATGCATCTGCGAAAAGTATTGATCCATGTCAGACTGCGCAGTCCGCGCAGGCTGACATGGGCCGAAGCTTTTTGCTATTGGTTAATTTTCTGCACGTCAAAGGACCATTCTTTCTACCTTATGATGCAGTCGGTTGTTATACAAAATGGGTTTTCTGTATCCATGATTATGTGATCACATGCTTGGTATCATGCATTACGGAGATGCACTAAAACCCCTTTTGCTCATATATAAACAGCATTAGCGCTTTCACGAACAGCAATTTATCAAATCCGCCCAAGTTGAAAGGTTTTGCATACGACAATATCACTGTGACGTTGTCGATAGGATTTATATTTGAAAAGATAGAAAACACTGTGAGAAAAGGAGAAAATACCGTTTATTTTTTTACAATCTTTCCCCAAAGCCTTTTTTCCTCAGCGTAGTTGAAATTAGAGCTTGTTTGGTAAAGTTAAAATACCAAACGCACAAAGAAAGATACAAAGGATCAAACAAGAACATCACCTAAATCAGCTGAACGAACGATAAATTCCTGTATTTGACATTGAATGATGTCTTTGACGTGAAAAAAGAAGGTCAGAGAAAAAAACTATCAATTCGAAGGAGGTCAGATTTGCATAAAACATATAACCTAAGCCTTCTTGAATTTGCATACAGAACGGATCGGTTTTCTGAAAAATGTTTCACAGACTTACACGCCTTCCTTGCTCTCTCTCTCTCTCTCTCTCTCTCTCTCTCTCTGTGAGTGATGGGCACATTTTATATTTGCCATGCTCTATAATAAAGTGGTTTAATATGTCTGCAAAAGGTATCGACCCATGTCAGCCTGCAAAGTCCGTGCAGGCTGACCTGGGTCGAAACTTTTTACTATTGATATATTTTTTTTTTTGCATGGACCATTCTACCTCATGATTCTGCAAGGTTTTAGGCAGAACTGATCAATATCATGCGGCAACTTGCTTGATATAATGCATCACAAAGATGCATTAAAAACACTTTAACCCTTTCCCAAACGATAAATTTTAGACTGGTCCAAATTGAAAGAGTTTGCAGACGACAATTTTAAATTTGATGAAAATGGCAGAAAGTTCTCAAAAAGGGTAGAAAACACTGTGGGAAAAGGAGAAATTGCTCGTTACGAGCAATTTCTCCTTTTCCCGCAGTGTTTTCAAAAGACTTGTACTGCTGACACGTGAAAACCAGGGCTTGTTTGGGAAAGGGTTAAATACCTAGTGAGCCGCTCATACGTATACATTGCTTTGTATTAAAAGCCTTTTTCAACAGTTTCTTAGCCTCATTTTGTCCTGGCTGCCGGTGTACCTATCCATGCGTTCCCGGTATTTCGCACAATACTGCTTTTCTACATTAACAGACTTTAACTATTTTTCATCTAGTGGAGGGGGATTAGTTCTTTACCTAACCGCTCTCATCAAACCAAGAATAGAATTGTGGTCGAGATGTCGCGTCTTCTAGATTTGAGCCATGCTCTGGCAAAAGGGGGCTTAATGCATCTCAGTGGTGCAATATACCAGGCACTTCATCACGTTAAAATTCACTTTGTCCAACAACCGACTGAATCATGGGGTAGACTGTCCTTTAATATACAGAAAATTGTCTATAATAGCGAGCGAAAAGTTTCGGCTCAGGTCAGCTTGCAGGCTGACTTAGGTCGATAATTTTCGTAGATGCATTAAGCACTCTTTTCACAGTGCATGGCTCATTTAAAAGTCTTGTCCAGTAGCTCTGAACTACTTTGACTGGGCACACTTATGGCGGAGCTTTATATGCTGGCTTTTGACCTACTTTTTGGTACTGTTCCCGAATGAATAATTAGCAATCTGCGATTTCTGGACATGTTTATTCTGCGGTTCTATTTGCAGGGTTTATTTATGACACGAACCTACCTATGACATATGAAAGAAAATTGACTAGGCTTGGATTTGAACCAGCGACCCCATGGTCTCAAGTTCTGTACGCTACCGACTGAGCTCGGTCTAACTGCAAATCCGAAAGAACATTTCAACCCCCATCCTAGATGATAAAACGTTTCATATGCAACAGTTGCTATCGAAATATTCACACCGCTCGTCGACAATATATTTACTCATTACGAGAATAAATTAGAAACAAATGCAAAACAGAAAGAGAATTTCGGCCCCTATCTTAGGTGATACTAGTATTACGCTTCATATGCAACAGTTTACACCGCTCTTCGACAAAATATTCACTCACTACTTTAATAAATTTGAAACAAATGCAGTTGGCGACCTTGGGAAATTTCTTTTAAAATGTGGATCATGAAGATAAATTCACGTCTAGAATATACGAAATACACGCGAAAACATTGCGGCAAAAGGAGAAATTGCTCGTAACGAGCAATATCTCCTTTTGCCTAAATGTTTTCAAAAACTGTCTGCTTTAAGATAAAAAAAAAAAGTTGTCTGCGTGAATTAATGATTTGAAAATATCGAAAAATAAAACCAAAAAAAAAACTCGTTGAAAATCTATCGGGAAAAAAAACGCACTCATTGAAAATCTACTAAACACAAAATATTCCCAGAAACATTTTCCCAGAACTATACACTCTCTCACACACTTTTATATATACAAGTTTTTCCCAAACTGTTTCGTAGAGGCGAATGTACTTGCTTTTCAACTCGCGAGCTTTCCAGTGAGCAACGATAGGTAATGATTTTTCCTCGGAACGGCTTTATTACACTCGCTCTGTGAATAGAGATTTCTTTGAACAGTGAAAGGGGAGAAAAAAAAAAGGCATTCCGAATATTTGGGAAATAGCTCGGGTTTACTCTAGGGAATAGAAAATTTGGCATATCTAAACATTGTAGAAATAGAATGAGAAATGTGATATGTTTATTTCGGTTGTCAAAATCATTTTCAGGTACAGATGTACATGTACTTGTAAGAGGAATGTTTTTTCATGGTGTTCTAAGCGGCTTTCGCTCATATCATGTCGACAGTTCTGTTACTAGAGCAGAAGGGTATGCAGAAAGGGCCAAACCCCACTAACACATTGATGGTGACACTGGTTCCCCCCTCCAACCCCACATTAGAACTATTTTTCATTTTTTTTTTCTACACCAAAAATTGTTCTTAGTTGAGAGAGAAAATAATTAATCATACAATCAGCATTTTCTCCTATTCCCATGATGTCACATTCATATTGTTATATACAAATGCTCTTAATCTGGACAAGTCTAGAACATTTTGTAAGGTAAAGAGTTAAAGAATTGCCCCTCTCCCCTAATATTGCATACTTTTATACGCTTATGCTATGGCTTTCCGTGGTTCCACCAGTACTAAGTTGAGACTTTGCAGTTCCCAGCCAAAGGTACAGCTATGTGGCAAACGCCTCCTACAAAGAATCGAACCAGGAACACTTTTTTTTCAAATCAAATGCCTTGACCACCAAGGAGGGCCATAATTATTTATGGACGAAACAAGCTATATAAACGTATCTGTTGTAGTCGGTTATTCAAACATACATTTTAGATAGTTAGCAGAATTTAACACACATGACTTGAGAACGGACACTGAAAAAAGGACAGAAGTAGTTCTGATTCCGCATATAAGCAACCAGACCTGCTTCTCCACTTGTTAAGCTTGCTGGCTTCTGACATCGGTAAGTGCTGCATATCACTGAAGATCGTGATCAAACTGCACAAAACTTGTAAATAGACTTAGCTGGGATTTGTCTGTTAGACTTGTAGATAGATGACCTGGGCCCCGTATCACCTACCATTCTGAAGAACACTCCTAGTCTTCTTCTCAATAATTTTCTAAATTTGAAAGTAACACAATGGTTCAGCCAATCAGAACTTGTGTTACTTCCTAAATCTAGGATAAAACTAAAAAAGAAACTAAGAATGGTTGGTTAATACGGGCCCTGGTCCAAAAGCATCCCTGAATTCGCAACATGTTGAACCCTTGCCACGTAGGAAACTCTGTACCTCTTTCATTTACTTGGTGGTATGTAGGTTTTATAGAATTACATTGATTGCAGGTGATGAGGGTGGGGTTTGTGGAGGGGGAGGGGGGAGAGTCAGAATGCAAGAAAAAAGTCTTGAAGAATAACTTAAAATGAAGCGATCTTCATGAGTAGAAAGAATAATTAGGTTAATTACAGGCTCCGCATGACGCTTCCTTGTACATGTGTTACTAATCATGTAAAATTCTGGAAACTCTGGAGTGACTTCAAGAAGTATCCGTATCTATGAACGTTTAAGCAGCAGGACACACTCTTTGTTGTTACTTTTGCTAGATACATTAACCCTTATTCTGCTAAATAAAAAAAATCCCTTTCAAACCGACAGTATAAACCCATATTTTCCTATTTCATAGTATTTTTAGAGGAAATTTATCTCCTTATCGGGCAGTGTAGATACAAGATCAGACTGCATGTTCTGTGCAGTCTGATCTTGATCTATGCTGTCCGCAAAAGGTCAGTGAGTCACGCCAAGCAACCTTAGGATTAACTTAGGCTGCTAAGCCCCACTCAAGGACCTTTTGCGGACAGTGAAGATCAAGATCAGACTGCACAGAATGTGCAGTCTGATCTTTGATCTACACTGTCCGGTAAGAGCTGTCCGGTAAGAGGGTATCTTTCCAAAAATGAAAATGCCTTTTAAAATAGCAAACTTTGGGTTTTTAGTATCGACTTGAAAGATTCATTTCACTTATCTGGCTGGATAAGGGTTAACTGTTAAGCACACAGCCCTGAGTTTTAACGACTCTACCAGAGAAGGTTTTTGAAAGTATAGAGGAAAAAGGAGGAAATGCTTTTCTCATTTTCCCGCTATGTTTTCTGTACTTTAAAAACCATATTTCATCATTTGAGGCAGATTTAACCCTTTTCCCACACAATTCTGACTTTTAACGACCCTGAGGCAGAAGACTTATGGAAAAAATTCTGGAAACGGGATACAATGCCGGTAACCAGCATTTTCTCTTTTTTTTCACAATGTTTTCTGACCTTTCAAATTATAAATTTCAATTTATGGGTCACATTTATTTTGTCGTCTGCAGAAACTTTCAATTTGGACAGGTCTTAAATTTTGTCGTTTGGTAAATAGTTAAATTTTCGTCTGCAAATGCTTTGAATTTGGACTAGTCTTAAATTTCATTGTTCGGTAAAGAGTTAACGCATCTATACCTGCAGACGACTTTCTTCTCGTCTTGCGGAAGACAATCTTTAAAAAAATTGCGGCAAGAGGAGAAATTGCTCGTCACGAGCAATTTCTCCTTTTGCCACATTGTTTGAAAGCATATGTATCCATACCTCAGATCTCAATTTGAGCCATACCCTAGCAAAAGGGGGTCTAATGCATCTCCGTGATGCATTATACCAAGCAAGTCATCATGTAATTATGGATCTATTACAGTCCATTTTGTCTAACAACCGACTGAATTATGAGGTAGACTGCCCCTTTGACAAGCAGAAAATCGACCAATAGCAAAAATGTTTCGATTCAGGTCGGCTCGCGCGGACTGTGGACCTTGGCCGACTTTTTGCAGATGCATTAAACTCTATTGTCTCCGTGCATAACTCATTTGAGCCACGCTTTGGTAAAGGGGGGCTTAATGCATCTCCGTGATGCATGATGCCAAGCAAGTCATTACAGGATCATGGATCCATAAAGTCCATTTTGTCTAACAACTGACTAAATCATGAGGTAGACTAGTCCTTTAACATACAAAAAATTGACCAGTAGCGAAGTTTAGGCCCATGTCAGCCTGCGCGGACTGCGCAGGCTGACCTGGGTCGATACTTTTCGCAGACGTGTTAAGCCACCTTTTCACAGAGCATGTCTCATTTATACTGACCATCTGTATTTTGGAACGAATATTAAGAAAGACGTCTGTAGCAAATTTCTTTCATTATCTAAATTGATATGTTTATTTGTATGGTGGTTACGCCGTTGTCAACTTTATTTCAGTTATATCGTAGCAATGTTCTTCCCAGGTCATTGGCTGCTTTCCCACATAAACATCGTCGAAACAATGATCAGCGTTGAGAGAGGAAGGAATCCTGTCGCAATGGCTATATTCATCCTCTGGAAGAAATTGTCCGAATATAGGATTTGAACCAGCGACCCCTGGCCTTAAATTCCCTACGCTACCGGCTGCGCTACCGAATTCGGCGAGTTATATAGAACTTCGGCTTCATTCGTGCCCGCTGTAGGCATCTGTTTTCGTTGGTTGTCCTGAGTCTTCGTGGTTCAGTGATGACGGTAGAGGTATCGTAACCTGAAAGCCATGGTTCGATCCTCATTCGACGAGTTTAGCACATCGCGGGAGTGTCCTTGGGAAAGATACTTCAAACCCAGGATACACAAGAATAAGCTTGTCAGGTGTCGCCGTGATATGGCAGATAGATCTAAAATGTTGATTAAAACAAACATCGAAGTCCACTCACATCGTTGGATGTGAATAATTTCAGCACGTCCTTTTGAAATGTCAAGTGCCTCAGTCTGTTGAGTATCAGCCATGCTATGTGAAAAAGGTGCTTAACCCTTTCCCAAACAAGCCCTGGTTTTCACGTGTCTGCAGTACAAGTCTTTTGAAAACACTGTGGGAAAAGGAGAAATTGCTCGGTACGAGCAATTTTTCCTTTTTCCACAGTATTTTCTACCCTTTTGGAGAACTTTCTGTCATTTTCATCAGATTTAAAATTGTCGTCTGCAAACTCTTTCAATTTGGACCAGTCTGAAATTTATCGTTTGGGAAAGGGTTAATGCATCTGCGAAAATTATCGACCCATGTCAGCCTGCCCAGTCCGCGAAGGCTGACCCGAACCGAAACTTTTCGCTTTAGGTCAAGTTTCTGTACGTCAAAGGCCCAGTCTACCTCATGATTCAGTCGGTTGTTAGACAAAATGGATTTTATGGATCCATGATCATGTAATGACTTGCCTAGTATTATGCATCAAGGAGATGCATTAAGCCCCCTATGCAAGGGCGTGGCTCTTGTATATTATGTTGTGATATGGTAAAACAGCACTTGTCATACTGTATGTACACTACAATGCCCCTATACGATTTACTGTTCCTGAATCCTTGAATACCGCATGCACTTCTCTTTAATCCTTATCATACTAAATAAGTTCATCTTTCAAGCCAGCACTTAAAACCCGGATAATGCTACTTCAAACTTATTTTTTGGAAAAAAATATATCTCCTTATCAGCCAGTGTAGATCCAAGATAAGACTGCACGTTCTGTGCAGTCTTATCTTGATCTACACTGCCTGCAAAAAGTCAGTGGGTCGCGCATAGCAGCCTGAGGGTTAATACCAGTCTGTAACTAGCTGGCATAGATTAAACACCTTGATAGCTCGTACTTATCTGTCCTGCACCACGAGCCAACACAACGCAGTCAATACATTCATTGCTCTAATTAGGCAACGTCGTTGTTGGTTGGTTGATTTCCTGCTATGCATTTGCAGCTACCATGGTCGTAAGAGGATCCGCTTAAAAGTTTCTCAAAGCCCAACAAAATGATCAGAGATGACCAGAACTTTTTTTTGCAGCTTAGGTCGCTCTGAGGACCGGCTCTCGTAGACTGACCAAATCATCATAGTTGATCAAGATATCTACACCAAGGTCTCTGAGAAAAAATTAATAAAAACAATAAAACAAGCTTAAGGGACTGAGTTTAATGATCAAACAACATCTCGGTCATGATTGGCACTTCTTCAATCACGTGTTCATCCTCACAAAGCAGGTTATATTCCCTGAGGTATAACTCTGAGCTATTCCGCATGATGGTCAAACAATCAATGATCTGGATGAAGCGCCGAAACGACGAAGTGGGACAAGACTTTTCTAGCTGGTTTCGTAGTAATTGCACAAGATTCAGTTGGATTTTCTCAACTGTTTCTGGATTATCTAAAGTACACCTATCAGTAAAGAGTAGAGAAATAGCAATAAGTAATGCCTTTTCCTTCGGACTTAATTTCAACTGCTGAAGTCTGTGGTACATGTCACACACAGTTATTACAAGTTCTCTCGAAAAGAACTTGTCTGCAACTTCTTCCTGGTGAAATGCTACCGCATTGTGTGCTAAAAATACCTTTTTGTCGTGTAAATATCCCTCGTGCATAAGAATCATAAAGAATTCGTAGCGAGATGATTTCAGCAGGTTTGACTGGTCTCTGTTGGTAAGCTGACTGAAGTGAGGAATTTGTTTGGCAAAACTGCAATACCTTTTTATGATGTGAACGATTTCGTTCGCGGACTGTTTTAAATACATCATTCTATGATCTATCTCTATCCCGTGAACTTTTAGTAGGTTGTAATACTCTTGTTTAGGGACAGTTTTCAGGTTCCCAAACATCTGAATTTTAAGTTGATAGGCTTCATGGTGTTTGTGGAGTTTGTCCACGATCTGTTCTAATGAGTCAAGTTCTTCTCCATATGGTCTTATTTTCTCCATGTGCTCAACTAACAACTTAACTAGTTTACCTGAAAACCCCTTCGGCGATTTCACATTTACAGAAAATGTGTACCCTCGTTTTCCTGTGTCATTACTCTCCTTTATGCCATTTCTAATATCGTCAAAATCATTAGAACTGTCAGTGTTAAGATCGCCGTGAACCAGAACATTCGAATGTTTTCTTGTTTCTTTTCCTTCTAGTTTCTTCACTGTCAAGATAGTTTCCATTCTTCTTGTAAGGCTGTATCGACCTAATCTAGACCTTTGTCGTGACATCCCTAGTTCCAGACATTTCCTCAAGCGACATGCCGAACAGTTCCCGCGTAGGCGATTTGTTATTGCACACCTTCCAGATTTATTACACAAATATTCTTCTTTGTCCTGTTTTCTTAAATACCTCGTGAAGAAACCTTTGCAAGGCTCGCATGTGTTCACTCCATAATGTAACCCAGAAGCATCGCCACCGCAAACAGAACAAGGCGGGAACTTAAGAGAGCTTTGCGCTTGTCCTGTTGACTCGTGTGTTCCACTTTGTTTCTGATTTTCATCATGAACCGCTTTGGAAACTGTTATATTTGTCGTTGCTAAGTCTTGTTTTTGTCGGGACAGTAACACACTTTTTAACTTGACCGTTACCGGTTCATTTAAGGGTAAACAGCCATTTGCAGTTTGTATGTCTGTTGGAAATATATCGGGGCTAAGTGGTACTTCAGAGGGTAAGTCACATGGTTTGTGAGAATTTAAATAAGAACCATAATGTGATTCATACAAGTCCTCTATCGTCGCTGCACAAGACTCAGTTAAATCTGTTAACTCTACGTCTTCACATGGCGACCATGATATCATAAGATCAGGTGTACACTCATGAAGAGGTTCTGGTAACCTTGAACACAAAAAACTCGGTGTTTCCTCATCCAGCATGTCTGTGACATTGAAATCCATCAGGCATAGATCTGTTTGAAAAACAATGAGACAATTTCAAAGAAACAGCGACTATTTGAACTGTTTTATAGCGGACAATATTCGTCCAATATTGATCAAAACTATTTGAGCATCACTCCATTATTTTAAAGCTGATAATCGAATTTAATTGACCATTCAGATTTGGTCAATAGATTCACTACGGTATTAAACTTTCCATTTCACGATGGGAAGAAAAAACTTGTCCCGAAACAAAGTTTCGGTCTTAATTACTCGCTTGATCTTTTATCTATTTGTTTAAGTTACCACAGAACACGATAAAAACTGACGACCTTTTCCATTCCAGTTAAGATATGTGAGAAAAGTACTGAAAAGGATAGGGGGTCATGTTTGGCAGGTAATAGAGTTGGACACCCTGTCTTATATATTACGTTATTGTAGGAGAAGTTTGTCAAAATCTAAATGCCTTTGCCTCCTCATATAAATTTTCAGCAGACGACTCAGAAAACATCTTTTAAAATGTACGGCTGTCATTACATGATACACAGTCTTTCTGTTGTGGATATATTGTGGTAAAAAGTAAAAAAAAAAAAAAAAAAATGCATGTTCTCAGAAATATCTTCACTTACTACATTGTTTTAAAATATAGTCTGCTGCTAGACGAAAAAAAAAAAAAAAAAACTTCCTCGGATTTCATTGAAGTGGAAATATTGTAAAAGGAGCCAAGCAGCAACCACGGTGCTAGTCTTGCATTGTGGCTACCTATTCTTTTCAGTTTGACATAAAAATGCGCTTTACATGACGTAGGTCAAAATAACCAAACTCAATTCTTTTGTTGAAAGTTTCAGGTTTTATTCCTCTGCACCATCGATAAATTACTACGTACTGTAACAATTCACAGTTTAGCACAACTCTGCTCGTCAGGACTGTCAGTCCTTTTATTTTGCATTGCCAACACGGCAAATAGATTTGATAAAAAAGCACTTTCCTTTGAACGCCAAATTGTTTTGATTGCTGTTTCTCGCTCCCCCCCCTCCCTTTACCGTGCTTAAATATCGAAGGCCTCTGGCCTAGTATGAAAACTATGTTTTTACGACTGTGACTATTGTTTTAGAAGTTCAATAACCATAAAAAAAACCTCGATAGATCTATATGTTATTTTAACTTCCCATAACAACATGCACTAGCATGTGACAAGTTCAGTCAGGCTAAAATATGGTTTGTCTGTGATAGTGTATTTAAAAACAATAAGGGAAAAGGAGAAAATCCTGGTTACAGTATTTTCAAAAGCCTTGCACCTCAAGTTCGTCAAAACACTCCTTTACTTACGAAGAGAAATTCTTACCAAACTTGAAATTTCCAAATGATCGTCCTCATACAATCCTGTGTTGGCAAACATGAAATGAGCACCACTGACCTGGCTAAGATAATATTGTGTAAATACCCATTATCTGACTGGCTATTTTTGACTCGCCACAAATTGGCATAAATGACAGAAACGAGAAACCTTTTCAAGTAAAGATCATTCCTTTGTCACATTGTATGGGAAAATGTTGAATGAAAAGGAAATGATTGCTTGTGACTGGCAACTGGGTCCTATCACTGACAGTTTCTATGGCTGGCTCAAATAGGGGAGTAAAAAGTCACTTGTGTATACCGGTAGATGAAGGGTTTGACCTGAACATTGAAAGGCCGAGCATAAACTTGATTAATTTTAAACTGTTAATCATCTTTCAAATATTCTTCATAGTATCAGAAATAAACCATATGGTAAATGACTTCATTCTTTACCAGACGACAAAATTTTAGACTCGTCCAAATTGAAAGCATATGCAGGCGTCAAAATCAATGTGATTCAAAACTTGAAAATTATTTTGGAAAGGGTAGAAGCCATTGTCAGAAAAGGAGAAAATGTTGGTTACCAGTATTTTCTCCATTTCCCACAATGTTTTCATGGGCTTTCTTTCTCAGGGTCACTCAAAAGCATGCACGTCTTATTAAGGCCAATCTCTTGTTAAATTCTGTACACATTCCTAAATATCTAACTCTTAACTGCTAAATGAATGAAAGGTCTCGTCTATTTTTCCCATTGAGAAAATAATGCATGTATAATAATTCAAGGACTTTTTACAATTGGCTCATATGATCGAAAATGCCTTTGGAAGGATAGGAAAAAATTGTGGAAAGAAGAGAAAATGCTGGTAATCAGCATTTTCTTCTTTTCCCACAACGTTTTCAAGTTATCATGCTCAGGGTTGTTAATACTCATGGCTGTGGTAAATAGTTAACTTAACCCTTTCCCAAACGACAAATTTTGGACTGGTCCAAATTGAAAGAGTCTGCCGACGACAATTTTAAATTTGATGAAAATGGCAGAAAGTTTTCAAAACGGGTAGAAAACACTGTGGGAAAAGGAGAAATTGCTCATTACGAGCAATTTCTCCTTTTCCCACAGTGCTTTCAAAAGACTTGCACTGCAGACACATGAAAACCAGGGCTTGTTTGGGAAAGGGTTAAAACTAGATGGTTTTCAATTTCATGGGGTAGTAAAAGAAAAAAAAAAGGGCTTCAAGTTGCAGTATCTTGGGCCATTTTTGCAGAACATTCTAAAGTCAGCAATACTTTATCAGTAAACAAGAAAATATCAATTGACAGACAGACAGACACAGACAGACAGACACAGAAAATGTCATAATGTAAGCTTTTGTGGCCTTTGGTCAAAAGAGCTAATAAGATAAGAATAGACATTAAAAACAACAGTGATAATGTTTTTTTTTTACTTTTATTATGAAAATGTGATGATGAGATGATACAAGTTAACCCTTTACCACACAATCCCAAGTTTTAACGACCCAGAGAAAGAGGACCTTTGAAAACATTGTGGGAAAAGGAGAAAATGCTGGTAACCAGCATTTTCTCCTTTTCCCACAATGTTTTCTATCCTTCCCAACACAAATTTCAATTTTTGAGTCACATTTATTTTGCCGTCTGCAAAAGCTTTCAATTTGGACTGGTCTAAAATTTTGTCGTTTGGTAAAGGGTTAAATGAACATTCTGATCTAACCTTCTTCTGTAGAAATATCCTGCATCATTGGAAACAGCTAAACATGGCCAAGTCCTTGTTTTGCAGCAGAAAACTCTTTGGAAAACAGTGTGAAAAAGTAGAAATTACATTTCATTTTTCAGCTTTTCCCACAATTTTTTTCAAATTCAAAAATCAATTCTTTAGCAAACAAAAACTTTTACACATGTCCAAATTGAAAGCATTTGCAGACGACAAATGAAATATTGCTCAATTTGATAAGATTTGTCCCTGAAAGGGCAGGAAACATTTTGGAATACAGAGAAAATGCTGGTTACCGGCATTTCCTCCTTTTCCCACAATCTTTCAGTTGTCATCTTCCTCAAGGTTGTTTAACCCTTTACCACACAATCCCGACTTTTAATGACCCTAAAAGGGTAGCCTTTTGAAAACATTGTGGGAAAAGGAGAAAATGGTGGTAACCAGCATTTTCTCCTTTTCCCATATTTTCTAGCCATTCCATAACACATTTCAGTTTTTAAGTTACATTTAATTTGTCGTCTGCAAATGCTTTTAAATTGGACTAATCTAAAATTTTGTTGTGTGGTAAAGGGTTAAATATGGTACTGTTAGGAAGAGCATAAACCAACCTAGATGCTCTGAATATCAAATATTGCTGTCAGGCACCTCGATGTGTTTCATAATCCCTCTTTTCACTTTTGGTATTCAAAACCAATGACCTTTACACGTTACTGGCCCAAATCATGGAATTAAAAGCTCAATACAAATTATATGTATTACTAACTTGCTCTTGATAGAACAGTATCCTCAAATCTGAGGATGGAAATAGGCTTGTATAAAGAACCACATAAAAGAGAAACTCTCCAAACTTACCATCATACTTTGAGATGCTTTTACTTTATAATGACCTGATCAGGCCTTTGTCAGCGTACAAAGATATTTTGGAATTCATTGGCATATGCTAAGATTCTTTAGCCCATTGTTTTGAATTTGCATGCACAACCTGTCTGATGTTTGTTGGGAGATCGTTGACATTCACTGGTATGTGTTTTGCAGTCCTTTTGGCATGTTAATATATAGTGACTCATACATTGTAAACACTTAACTCGTTCTGATGTTTTTCTTTTTTTTTCTCCAGTTTGTTAAGCTTTAGAGTAGGTTAGTAATAATTTGTAATGGGCTTTTAACCCTTTACCACACAATCCCAACTTTTAACGACCCTAAAAAGGAAGCCTTTTGAAAACATGGTGGGAAAAGGAGAAAATGCTGGTAACCAGCATTTTCTCCTTTTCCCACAATGTTTTCTTCCCATCCCAAAACAAATTTCAATTTTTAAGTCACGTTGAAATTGTTGTCTGCAAATGCTTTCAATTTGGACTAGTCTAAAATTTTGTCATCTGGTAAAGAGTTAATACCATGATGTGAGCCAGTGAAGTTTAAAGGCCAATGGTTTTGAGTAAGCCCCCTCCCCATTTTGTACATATTCAAGTTTTGCCATTTGTTGATGGTACTTTCTTTCAATCTGTCAAGGTGTAAAGGCACCTTTATACCTCAGGAGCTAATACCATGACACTAATGGCCCACCACAATAAATTATTTTGCTGCTGATTTTACAGTACCCAGAAGTTCCACTGGCCTCCAGTTTGAGGGCCCAAATGGACATGTACACAGGTCTTCAATATGCAGATTCTTCCACTCAACAGCAAGTTCAGTAATCATATTGAAACAGCTATTTTAGAAGTCCAAGATTTCACCGCATTAGTTTAGGTTTTTTATCTGGTGGTGGTTTTATTGCGTTGCTGGCAGGTTTCTCTTCTTGCTTCTCTTGTTTTACATTGGCATCTGTCTTGGGTTCTACTTTGACTGGTTCTTCAGCTGTATTATATACAATGTAAAAGTAACACAATTATAAGCCATGCTCTGGCAAAAGAATGTTTAATGTATCTTTGTGATGCATACCATGCAAGTCATCATAAATTATAATTGTGGAACCATAGAAATCCACTTTTTTCAACAAGTGACTGAATCATTCAGTAGACTGGTTCTTTGACATGCAGAAAATTGACCAAAAGAGAAGAGTTTTGACTCCAGTTAGCCTGCACTGACTGCACAGGCTGACCTGGGTTGATACTTTTTGCAAATGCATTAAACCCACTTTTCACAGAGCAAGGCTCTGATATATGTGACAAGTTAACCCTTAAAAATTAATTCATATTCTCATTATGTGGGATACTTAGAAAACATTGGGGGAAAAGGATAAAATGCTGATTATCAGCAGTTTATCCAGTTTCCAAAATGCTTTCTCCCCTGTTAAATACAAATCAAATTATCTAATTGGTTGTCTACAACTGCTCTCAATATAAATCCCTCTGAAATTTTACAGTCTGGATTGTGTGACATTAGTTGCATTTGCAGACAGTGTAGACAAAGATTAAAATGCAATAAACGTCTGTGACTGACTGATATTTTGCAAGATATGTTGACGAAAAAAAAAAGTTCTTGGAACTGAAATATCTGTAGCTGTCAATTGGCACTTTAGCCGATTTTAAGACCTTTGGTAACACATAACCACATGATTTCCTTTCATCTTGACAACCTTCAAAAACATCGTGGCAAAAGGAAAAAACCCTTGTAATAAGCAATTTCACCTTTTGCCATTATTTTTGACAAGTGTTTAACTTTTTACTACACAATCCCGACTTTTAATGACCCTGAGAAAGAAGCCTTTTGAAAACATTGTGGGAAAAGGAGAAAATGCTGGTAACCAGCATTTTCTCCGTTTCCCACAATGTTTTCTATCCTATCAAAGACAGAAATCATTGTTTGCACTACATAAATTTTGTTGTCTGCAAATGCTGTCAATTTGGTCCAGTCTAGAGTTTTGTTGTTTGGTAAAGAGTTAACTCTTTACCAAACGACAAAACTTGGGACTCGACAAAATTGAAAGCATTTGCAGACGACAAGTTAAATGAAGCTCAAATGTTTGATAGGCTACAAAACATTGTGGGAAAAGGAGAAAATGCTGGTTACCAGCATTTTGTCCTTTTCCCACAGTGTTTTCAAAGGCCTTCTCTTTCAGGGTCGTTAAAACTTGGGACTGTGTGGTAAAGAGTTAAGGATTAAAATCCATTCATGTTGATTATCCATAAATATTGATTCAATGACTGGTGCTTTACTCTACTTTCAACATTTTTTCAGTCACAGCTCGGAGACTGCTTATTTATAAATGTGTGTCTAGGGTTTCATTAGTACTAGGCCAGGCTTCTGAAGTGCCTTGCCAAAACACACTCTCACAAAAAGAAACAGTGCATAAAATCCTGTGTTTTAACAATCTCTATGAAGGAGGCCTTTGAAAAACCTGTTTCTCCTTTTTCCCACAATGCTTTCTACCCTATCACTGATAGAAATAAAATTTTGAGTTATATTCATTTTGTCATCTGCAAATATTTTCAATTTGTTCAGGAGAAAGAGTTAACCCTTTACCACACAATCGTGACTTTTAACGACCCGAGAAAGAGGCCTTTTGAAAACATTGTGGGGAAAAGGAGAAAAAGCCGGTAACCAGCATTTTCTCCTTTTTCCACAATGTTTTCCACGATATCAAGGACAATTTCAATTATCATCCGCAAATGCTTTCACTTTGGACCAGTCTACATTTTTGTCATATGGTAAAGTCTTAAAGGAGTTATGTATTGATTAAAACATGGGCCTCTAGATTGTAAATCCAATACCTTCAGTGCAGGGCCAATCAATCCCCTCATATTTCAAAGGACTTTTTCAAAGTCATCCAAAATAAATTCATTTTATGATGATACCAAATAACAAATATTAATCAGCTTCCCAATTCGACAACCAAATATTTTCGAAAGCCTTCTCTTTCAGGGTTGTTAAAGCTCAGGACTGGATGGTAGAGGGTTAAGAACATTTTCAGTCTCTCTCTCTCTCCAAGATTTTCTAAATTTGAAAGTATGTAACACAGCTTCTGATTGGGTAAACCATTTGATTTAGCCAATCAGAAGTTGTGTTACCTTCAAATTTAGAAAATTCTGGATAGCAAAACTAAGTATGTTTTCAATGCGTTACCACACAATCTGAAGTTTTAACGACCCTAAAAGAAAAGGCTTTCGAAAACACTGTGGTAACCAGCATTTTCTCCTTTTCCCACCATGTTTTCTATCCTTTTTGAAACAATTTTCAAGTTTTCGTCACATCTATTTTGTCGTCTGCAAATGCTCTCAGTTTGAACAAATCTAAAATTTTGCCGTTTGATAGATAGTTAAGAATGGTTGGTGAATAGGGACCAAGGTAGATATAGGGCAATATGACTGATATGAACAAATCAATGAGAAAAATAAAACAGACTATGTTTGTGAAAATGTTTATCAAATATTTACTTTTAGCTTCCGGCTGAGAAGGTGCCACAAATTTTGGAGGGAATTTTTTGGCCAGTTCCCCTAGCAACAGATCAACTCTTTGTCTCTGGAAAAATGAGCCTGGTTCTTCTTTCTTCTTTTTCTTCTTCTCATCTTTATCTAAAAGAGAAATAAAAAGCAAATACTGTGAACTCTTTCACTCTACCAGATGACATAATGTTAGAAAGCAGTTGCAAACAACAGATCAGTTGTGTCTAAAGCAAAGTGATTTGTCTTTGAAATCGTAGAAAAGGTTGGCTGCATTTTTTCCTTTTCCCAAAATGTTTTTAAAAGCTATATTTCTTAGGGTTGTTAAAACTCAGGATAGTTTGGTAAAGGGTTAAACCTTTGCAAGTCAACAAAAGTTCGTCCCAATGAAATCATTGGCTCACAACAAATTAAAATGTGGCCAAAACAATAGGAGGTGTCTTTTTATGGGGTCAAAATGAATTGTGGGAAAAGGAGCAAATGCTGGTAACCAGTCTTTTCTTCTTTTCCCAACAATGCTTTCTCAAGCCTTCTTCCTCAAGGTCGTTAAAATGGTGTATGTTAACAGGTTAATCCCAGACTTAGTAAACCTTAATATTTGGACTAACTAAAACTGAAAATATCTCACGAGCAGCTCAAAACTTTATGAAAAATTACCCATATTCAAAATGTTTAGATAAGTCTTCTTTAACCCATCCTCGTTAACCCAACTCCGATGTATTCCGATGTATTCCTTGAACTACATTCATCGCATGTATGGTAATACTTCAAACCTGGGTTAATGAGGGTGTCTTTAACCCTTTACAATGACGACTTTTAACAACCCTGGGAAAGATGCCTTTTGAAAACATTGTGGGAAAAGGAGAAAATGCTGGTAACCAGCATTTTCTCCTTTTCCCACAATGTTTTCTACCTTATATACATGTATAAAAAAAATGCACCACTTGAGCCACATTGAAATTGTTGTCTGCAAATGCTTTCAATTTGGACAAGGCTATAATTTTGTCGTCTGGTAAAGGGTTAACTCTTACCTGTCCAGAGGACAAAATGCAAGCCCTGCCCAAATTGAAAGCATTTGCAGATGACAAATACAATGTGGTTTGAATGCTTGATTTGGAGTTTAAATAAAGTTGGAAAAAACTTTCTGGAAAAAGGAGACAATGCTGGTTATTCTAATCAAAGGACTCAAAGTCCTGGAAAGCGGATTTGTGGAGTAACATAAATCTGTAATATGTAGTAATAAACAAGAGGGCCATGATGGCCCTGGGTTGCTCACCTTAGTAGAGTGCCTTAAAAGTTTTTCTTTAATTTGACCATGTGACCTAGTTTCTGACCGCAGGTGACCCAATTTCAAACTCATATTTCATGAAGACAAACATTCTGACCAATTTTCAAGTCAATTGAGCAAAAAATGTGGCCTCGGGTGCCCTAAAGATATTTCTTTAATTTGACCTAGTGACCTAGATTATGACCCCAGGTGACCCAAATTTGAACTGGTCATTGACTATATCAAAAGAAACATTTTAACCAACTTTCAAATCAAATGAATAATAAATGTGGCCTCTAGAGTGCCCACTAGCTATTTCTTTAATTTGACCAAGTGACCTAGTTTATGACCCCAGTTGACCCAAATTCAGACTCATGTGAGATTTTACAAAGACAAACATTCTGACCAATTTTCAAGGCAATTAAGCAAATAATGTGGCCTCTAGAGTGCCCACAAGGTATTTCTTTATTTTGACCTAGTGACCTAGTTTATGGTTCCAGGTGACCCAAATCCAAACTCATCTGGTATATCATCAAGACAAACATTCTGGCCAAATTTCATGTCATTTGAGCAATAATGTGGCCTCCAGAGTGCAAACAAGGTATTTCTTTATTTGAACAGTGAACTAGTTTATGACCCAAGTTGACCCAAATTAATCTTATGTGAGACTTTATAAAGAAACTTTCTAACTAATTTTCAAGGCAATTGAGCAAATAATGTGGCCTTGAGAGTGCCAACAAGGTATTTCTTTAATTTGACCTAGTGACCTAGTTTATGACCCAAGATGACCCAATTTTGAACTCAATGAACTTGTTGCGCTTAGATGGGCAAACAAACTTAGAAGAGAATCACTACATACCAAATATCAAAGCTCTACGCCTTCCAGTTTTAAAGAAGAATTTTAAAGTTTTCCTTCTTCGTTCCTATGTTTGAACTTGTGACCCCCGGGGCTGGGCCAGTTTTGACCCAGGGGCATCATATGAACAAACTTGGTAGAGGTCCACTAGGAAATGCTACATACCAAATATCAAAGCCCTACACCTTCCCATTTAAGAGAAAAAGAAATTTAAAGTTTTCCTTCTTTGTTCCTATCTTCGAACTTGTGACCCCCGGGGCAGGGCCGGTTTTGACCCAGGGGCATCATATGAACAAACTTGGTAGAGGTCCACTAGGAGCTGCAACATACCAAATATCAAAGCTCTACACCTTTCGGTTTCAGGAAAGAAGAATTTTAAAGTTTTCCTTCTTTGTTCCTATGTTCGAACTTGTGACCCCAGGGGCTGGGTCAGTTTTGACCCAAGCAGCATCCTTGGAACAAACTTGGTAGAAGTCCACTAGGAGATGCTACATACCAAATATCAAAGCTCTATGCCTTCCCATTTAAGAGAAAAAAAAAAAAATTAAAGTTTTCCTTCTTTGTTCCTATGTTTGAACTTGTGACCCCCGGGCCAGGGCCAATTTTGACCCCAAGGGCATCATATGAACAAACTTAGTAGAGGTCTACTACGCGATGCTACATACCAAATATTTAAAGCTCTACGCCT
Source organism: Tridacna gigas (assembly GCA_945859785.2). NCBI lineage: Eukaryota > Metazoa > Mollusca > Bivalvia > Cardiida > Cardiidae > Tridacna > Tridacna gigas. Next base: position 41,058,007 of record OX244029.2, read on the forward strand.
TCCAATTTCAGAGAAGATGATTCTTAAAGTTTTCCTTCTCTGTTCCTATGTTCGAACTTGTGACCCCCGGGGCAGGGCCAACTTTTGCCCCAAGGGCATCACGTGCACAAACTTGGTAGAGATCCACTAGAAGATGCTACATACCAAATATCAAAGCTCCATGCCTTCCTGTTTCAGAGAAGAAGATTTTTAAAGTTTTCCTTCTTTTTCCTATGTTGGAAATTGTGACACCCCAGGGCGGGGCCACTTTTGACCCCAGGGGCATCATATGAACAAACTTGGTAGAGGTCCACTAGGCAATGCTACATACCAAATATCAAAGCTCTACGCCTTCCAGTTTCAGAGAAGATGATTTTTAAAGTTTTCCCTCTTTGTTCCTATGTTCGAACTTGTGACCCCCCCGGGGCAGGGCCAGTTTTGAACCCAAGGGCCTCATATGAACAATTTGGTAGAGGTCCACTAGGAGATGTTTCATGCCAAATATCAAAGCTCTATGCCTTCTAGTTTTAGAGAAGATGATTCTTAAAGTTTTCCTTCTTTGTTCCTATGTTGGAAATTGTGACCCCCGGGGCAGGGCCAGTTTTGACCCCAGGGGCATCATATGAACAAACTTGGTAGAGGTCCACTAGTAGATGCTACATGCCAAATATCAAAGCTCTACACTTTTAAGTTTCCGAGAAGAAGATTTTTAAAATTTTCCTTCTTTGTTACTATGCTCAAACTTGTGACCCCTGCGGCGGGGCCAGTTTTGACCCCAGGGGCATCATATGAACAAACTTGGTAGAGGTCCACTAGGCAATGCTACATACCAAATATCAAAGCTCTACGCCTTCCAGTTTTAGAGAAGATGATTTTTAAAGTTTCCCCTCTTTGTTCCTATGTTCAACCTTGTGACCCCCGGGGCAGGGCCAGTTTTAACCCCAAGGGCATGATATGAACAAACTTGGTAGAGGTCCACTAGGAGATGCTTCATGCCAAATATCAAAGCTCTATGCCTTCTAGTTTTAGAGAAGAAGGATTTTAAAGTTTTCCTTCTTTGTTCCTATGTTGGAAATTATGACCCCCGGGGCAGGGCCAGTTTTAACCCCAGGGGCATCATATGAACAAACTTGGTAGAGGTCCACTAGGAGATGCTACATGCCAAATATCAAAGCTCTACGCCTTCAAGTTTCAGAGAAGAAGATTTTTAAAGTTTTCCTTCTTTGTTACTATGCTCAAACTTGTGACCCCCCCCGGCGGGGCCAGTTTTGACCCCAGGGGCATCATATGAACAAACTTGGTAGAGGTCCACTAGGCAATGCTACATACCAAATATCAAAGCTCTACGCCTTCCAGTTTCAGAGAAGATGAGTTTTAAAGTTTCCCCTCTTTGTTCCTATGTTCGACCTTGTGACCCCCTGGGCAGGGCCAGTTTTGACCCCAAGGGCATCATATGAACAAACTTGGTAGAGGTCCACTAGGAGATGCTTCATGCCAAATATCAAAGCTCTATGCCTTCTAGTTTAAGATGAGAAGATTTTTAAAGTTTTCCTTCCTTGTTCCTATGTTGGAAATTGTGACCCCCGGGGCAGGGCCAGTTTTGACCCCAGGGGCATCATATGAACAAACTTGGTAGAGGTCCACTAGGAGATGCTTCATGCCAAATATCAAAGCTCTATGCCTTCAAGTTTTAGAGAAGAAGATTTTTAAAATTTTCCTTCTTTGTGACTATGCTCAAACTTGTGACCCCTGGGGCGGGGCCAGTTTTGACCCCAGGGGCATCAAATGAACAAACTTGGTAGAGGTCCACTAGGAGATGCTACATACCAAATATCAAAGCTCTGCGCCTTCTAGTTTCAGAGAAGAAGATTTTCAAAGATTTTGCTTTTTTTTTCCTTTTTGTTGCCATGGCAACCAGAGTTGTGGGTGGAATTCAATTCTTTGAACAATTTTGGTAGAGCTTCACCCAAGGAACATCCCTGCCAAGTTTCATCAAGATTGGCCGAGTGGTTCAGGAGAAGAAGATGTTTAAAGAAATTGTTGACGGACGCCGGACGCCGGACATAGGGTGATCACAATAGCTCACCTTTAGCACGTTGTGCTAAGGTGAGCTAAAAAGGGTAGAAAACACTGTGGGAAAAGGAGAAATTGCTCGTCACGAGCAATTTCTCCTTTTCCCACAGTGTTTTCAAAAGACTTGTACTGCAAACACGTGAAAACCAGGGCTTGTTTGGGAAAGGGTTAAGGCATTTTCCTTCAAAATGTAATTCATTACAAGAGCACTGAATGCAAGTGCCAACGCTTGGTTGCAGTTGCTTTGAAATGATGAAAATGCTATGAAGAAAAAGGGGCATAACTGTGTCAGAAATATTTTCAGGGCTACCTGCCGTATACTTAAACAGCGGACCGATGTCGCTTGTATACAAACAAAAGTTGAAAACAGAAACACAATATAGGTAACTCAGGAACATTAAATTTTATGTCATAGTTGGTAACCGCTTAACTCTTTACCAATGAAAACATTTTAGACTGGTCCAAACTGAAAGCATTTGCAGAAGATCAATCAAGTGTCTCAAATGAGAAGAATAATTTCAGAAAGGTAGAAAACATTGTGGGAAAAGGAGAAAATGCTGGCTTACCAGCATTTTCTCCTTTTCCCACAATGTTTTCAATAGCATTCTTCTTCAGGGTTGTTAAAACCTGGGACTGTAGTAAAAGGTTAACCAACTGTGTCATCGTACTATCGAAGCATGATTTGTACTTTACCTAAAGTTCTAATGGTTTAACCCTTTCCCAAACGACAAATTTTGGACTGGTCAAAATTGAAAGAGTTTGCAGACGACAATTTTAAATTTGATGAAAATGGCAGAAAGGTCTCAAAAAGAGTAGAAAACACTGTGGAAAAAGGAGAAATTGCTTGTTACGAGCAATTTCTCCTTTTTCCACAGTGTTTTCAAAAGAATTGTACTGCAGACATGTGAAAACCAGGGCTTGTTTGGGAAAAGGTTAACTCTTTACCACACAATCCCGACTTTTAACGACCCTATGAAAGAAGCCTTTTGAAAACATTATAGGAAAAGGAGAAAATTCCGGTAACCAGCATTTTCTCCTTTTCCACAATGTTTTCTACCCTTCCAAAAACAAGTTTCAATTTTTCAATCACATTTATTTTGTTGTCTGCAAACGCTTTCATTTTGGACCAGTCTATATTTTTGTCGTTTGGTAAAGAGTTAACTTTAACCCTTTACTGCACAATGACGCCTTTTGACGCCCCTGGAAAAGAAGCCTTTTGAAAACATTATGGGAAAAGGAGAAAATGTTGGTAACCAGCATTTTCTCCTTTTCCCACAATGTTTTCGACCCTATCAAAGAAAAGTTGCACCATTTGAGCCACACTGAAATTGTTGTCTGCAAATGCTTTCAATTTGGACGAGGCTACAGTTTTGTCGTCTGGTAAAGGGTTAACCAGGTGACTTTCTATTGACAATAGACTACAGTCGTATGGGCTTCCCTTTTGACAGTAAATAACTGATCCAAGTTTGAAGTCAATATCCTCTATAATGACAGAGATATTAGTGTGGTGTTCGTGGTTGTGAGGTAGAGCATCGGCCTCGTAATCAAAAGGTCTTGAGTTCGATACCCGGGAGCGGATGTCAACTTTGGTACTGTTCATTGGCCCACACATTCGGCGCGAGTACTGGTGTAGTTTCCAGGAAGCAGAATCTCGAGAGATTAGTGTAAGTTGAAAGAACTTGTTTCTCAATCGATGTAAAATAAATATGTTTAAACTAAAGATATTAGTAAGAGCTTGATTTTGAGTGAAAATTCAAAGCTGAAAAAGGAGCATAATCATGTCAAAAAAATAGGTTGATGGTTGCCTGCCACACTGGTATGGGTTCCCCTTTTGATAGTTAACAACTAGTAGGAGTTTGAAGTAAATATCTACAAAACGTAGATATTTTCCTCGAAAACAGCCAAGCTAGAAATTATATTAGGGTAGTGTAATATTTCCCTTCATACAACATATTCTTTGTTTATCACGCCTATTACTTTTCTTACTATTTTCGATTGCTGGTAATTTCAACTTTACTTTGCAACTTTTCATTGACTCATTCAAATTTTGTTAACAACATTATTTATAACTCTCCTTGTTATTTGCCCTCCCCCCCATTTTCAAGTATAATTTGACACAAGTGAATAAGTAAAAAGAATAATTTGATTTGTTGGGGATGGAGGATGGGATTATGGTGTGTGTGTGTGTGTGTGTGTGTGTGTGTGCGCGTGCTTTTTTTTTTTAAACAAGGGAAACAACTTCAACACATCTTCCTGGAACATACATCACTCTACTTATTTCCCCTGCTTAACAAAAAATATTGAACCCAAGTTCGAACTGTCAACACAATCCTATCCTACGAAAACATTGACCCCTAACCCCTTGCCAAACAATTCTGCTTTGTAACAACAGTTACTGTGAGTAAAAATGCTTTTGAAAACAATGTGAGAAAAGAAGAAAATGCTGATAACCAGCATTTTCACCTTTTCCAACGATGTTTTTTACTATTTCTGTTCAAATAAAAGCTCCATCAAAACACATTTGCCGTATACAAATGCTTTCGATTTGGACTAGTGTAACATTTTGTTGTTAATGTATCAAGACAAATGGATGAACGAATGGACAGATGGATGGACGAAAATACAGATGGACAGACAGACAGACACAGACATTCTAACTGAAGTCTGGTTTTGAAATATCACTGTAATCAATTGGCTGTGAGGGGCAATTCATCGTATCCAATCAAAATGCTAGTTTTGAAACTTAAAATTTTTGATGTGAATGGTAATATGGTAACTGTGGTATTTGTTTACCAATATTGGCTCACTGAAAACATAAATGCAGGTTATCAGTTGTGAATATACCATAGTTATTTTACATTATTTGCAGTATATCTGCTGCCATGGTACAGTTGTCAGGACGTAGGTGTCAATGAAGCGATTCAAGTTTGACGATTAATCCAAGTGGATGGCAAATTTACTGCTTCAGTTTATAGATAAACTTCTATTTTTAACTCTATGTAACATTATGTAAATTAATACAGGTTGAAAAGGTATATTTCACATATTGGAAATGGATATGTGAAACTGAAACTTTTGGTAAATAGTATGAGGTTATTTAACATGCTTGGGTTCAATACTGAATTCTATTGGATAAGTACACTGCAGAACCAGTCTCTATTTTGGACGAGGCGACAGCCGAGTCCAATATATAGACTGGTTCTGCAGTGTACAAATCCAATTGAATTCAGTACTGTACCCAAGCATGTTCAATGACCTCTTTATTTCACACGTTTTGACCTAAAAACAAATGTGTGAGTTATTTCCTTTAATTTTCTAAAACAATTTAAAACAGCAGATATTGGTATATCTCAAAATGCTTTTGTAGGGGTGGGGTGGGAAATGAACAGAATGAATCTGAGAAATCATATTGCTATCTTCTTTAATTAATCGGCTTCCTTTGAAGACTTGATCTCTCAACAGGCTAGGGTTGTATCCTTTCTAACAAAGATACGGATCAAAGCTGTTTTGCATGGTTTTAATATTGTCAGGTTCGTACGGATGATTGTCTTGCCTACAAACTTTTATGAAGAATGTCCTCAATAAGTATGAAGCTCTGCAGGCCGGATTTCTTCCATTTTAGGTGTTTCGTTTGGTAATTGATCTCGCATCTGGGCACTGAATCTTCTTACGCAACTCTCCATCTTGTTAATGGTGTTTTTTTGCGTAGGGAATGCAAAACTTCTTTATCAGACAGTAAATCGAATGAAATTGCAGACGATAAGTTTCTTACAAGGGAAACTACTCTGCCGTCCAAAAACTGATATCCAGGACGCTAGCCTCGTTCTGAAAAATCCATATTCTTGACTCTGGCCTCGTTCTGAAAAATCCATATTGTCCAATATGGATTCAGATATTTTGTACTCATGTGGTAGTATTAAAGCGATTTCATTGGACATTGTGTTGTAGGTGCGAAAAAAATACCTTTACTCTCACACATAGGTAATAAATCTTGAAACAGGAACCCACAGGGAGTGTAAAATATCACAGTACATGATTAACTCTTTACCAGATGACAAAGTTTTAGCCTTGTCAAAATTGAAAGCTTTTGCAGACGACAATTTCAATATGGCTCAAATGGTGCAACTTTTCTTTGATAGGGTAGAAAACATTGTAGGAAAAGCAGAAAATGCTGGTCACCAGCATTTTCTCCTTTTCCCACAATGTTTTCAAAAGGCTTCTTTCCCAGGGGCGTCAAAAGACGGCATTGTGTGGTAAAGGGTTAACACTTAAGCTGCTAAGTGCGACTCACTGACCTTTTGCGAATAATATAGATCAAGATCAGTCTGATCTTGGATCTACACTGTCCGATGAGGAGATATTTTTCATGAAAAATAAGTTTGAAATAACATTATTCAGGTTTTTACTATCGGTTTGAAAATTTCATTTAACCCTTAGGCTGCTTATCACGACTCACTGACCTTTTGCGGACAATGTAGATCAAGATCAGACTGCACAAAACATGCAGTCTAATCTTTGATCTACACTGTCCAATAAGGAGATATCTTTCCTCCAAAAATACCTTTGAAACAGGAAAATTTTGGGCTTATACTATTGGCTTGAAAGTTTCATTTCTTTTATTCAGCAGGATAAGGGTTAATTTATTTAGCAGGGTAAGGGTTAAGTTAAACTTTGGAAAGAATCAATGATTGAATGGTGTTTCATGCCATACTCAATATCATTTCAATTATACAACTGTAACAGCTCACTTGTTCATGTGTTTCCTGGGCTTCACATGTATCAGGCCAGAACACTGCAGTGCCTTTCCAAAGGAAACTTTACCATCACCATCCACATGCTCCAGTGAAGTTCAAACCCCATTACCTCTAGATCCTTAGCAGTAAGAGACAGAATTTGTTTTATCTGCTTTTGCACATATGATTGTTTCTTTAGTGTTATACTCGATCCAAGTCATATCTCATCTGCCTGTGCACCTATCAATGCATTCCTGGATATTTCTTTGTTAACCATTACCAAACAATACCATATTTTAACCATCCTGAGGGAGGAGGCATTTTAAGACATTGAGGGAAAAGGAGAGAATGTTGGTAAGCAACATTTTCTCCTTTTTTTCTCACAATGTCATCTAACCTTTCAAAGACAATTCCAATCATTGGAGCAACATCTAATCCGTTGCATACAAATACTTCCTGTTTGGACATGCCTAAAATTCTATCCTGTGGCAAAGACTTAACTCTTTACCACACAATCCTGACTTTTAACCACCTTGAGAAGAAAACTTTTGAAAACATTGTGGCAAAAGGAGAGAATGCTGGTAACCAACATTTTCTCCTTTTCCCACAATGTTTTGTACCCTTCCCAAATCAAATTTTAATATTTGTGTCACTCTTATTTTGTTGTCTGCAAGTGCTTTCAATTTGGACTAGTCTAAAATTTTGTCGTTTGATAAAGAGTTAAGCTATTATCACCTCTACCAGTGCACCTACCAATGCACCCCTGGCAGCTTTCCACGAATAGGTTGGGGAGATAGGAATGGATCTTGCTGGACTATCATGAGGTCTTTAACCCTTTACCAGACCACAAAATTTTAGCCTTGTCCAAATTGAAAGCATATTTGCAGACGTCAATTTCAATGTGGCTGAAATGGTACAATTTTTCTTTGATAGGGTAGAAAATGTTGCGGGAAAAGGAGAAAATGCTGGTCATCAGCATGTTCTCTTTTTCCCCACAATGCTTTCAAAAGGCTTCTTTCCCAGGATCATTAAACAGTGGCATTGTGTGGCAAGGAGTTATAAGAATTTTTGCTAAGTCTGGAATTCAAACTTGCCATCCCTAGATTACAGGCCCTTGGTTATACATGGATCCGTGGAAATCGATATTTGACCAATCAGGTCATCGCATTTATTTGGCCCAATACGCTGCCTTGCTGTCTGCTATTTCGGCTCACAAATAAGCGACTGTAATGTTGGAGAAGTACGATATTATGTGTGTTTACAATGCTTGAATTTTAGGAAAAAGTTTAAAAGATGTGCTTTGCGATCGTGTACTGCTTACGTGAGATATACGAAGAGATTATAAGTTTGGATTATGATTATGAGTGACAATGGGACATCAGCAAAGAGTTTCGATTAACGCTATATTACGCAATGGATTAATTAATGTTAGTTTTTTTTTCCCCTCTGAAACTCTCCAAAAAAAAATTTAAACTATTTTACAGTGGAAAAACAAAGGTAAAATATATGAAATACTAATAAAAAGGAAGTACGTTCACTCAAATAGCTAATCTTGTTTAATAACCTCTGCACATCCAAAAAGGGGCACATGCCATCAATGTTTCAGTTTGACGTGAACATTAACCCTTCTTGGTGCATGAAGAATGCGTGAAGAATGCTGAATATGAAGATACAGATCAGAGTGCAAAAAATGCAGTTTATTCTTGGATTCAAACCATCTGCTACTTAAATTAAGTACATTTACATAATATTCTTTACTGAAGGTACATATAGATTTCAATTACGAAACTGACGAAGTTCTGTTTTGTACAGTTTTGGAAGTTCTACTCAAAAGGCAACTTATGTAAATTGAATCAGCTTTTGACTTTGCCATATTTGGGTGGATTAGCACATCTGCCATTTCAAAGGGTATGCCGGTAAACTGTTAACTGATATGATGTGTGTGTGATTGTCGCTGTAATCCACTCAACCACCCGTTGTCTTCAGCATATCATAAGATAACACAAACTACCGCCAATGATATTAACAAGCTTGTTAACTGACAGCACACTGTACACTTTTTAAAATCATCAGGCAACCATTTTCCCATAACTTGAAATTTAAACATTTCTCAGACTTCCACATCTGTGTCAAATGAGACAATCTATAAATATTTCAAAATGCTTGTTATTCAGTGTAATTTATTATCGAATACGATGTTGAGACAACCTAACAAGCCTTACAAAAAAATTAATCATCTTTAATTCTATTATTTTTTAGGAAAATCTGAGGATTATGTGGTATTTCATTCTCTCTCGTAGAGGTTCAAAACTTTGCTGGCACATGTATAACATTGTCCGTAGCCCCTGAAATTCATACTTTTTGTATGAATCCTTGTGTAAATAAGTTCAAGTATCCATATATTTCTTGCTGAGAATCCATCATCGGCAGAAACATATGAAAAGAAATATTTTTCCGGAATTTAATCAAATGAATGAATGAAGTTTTAAGGCCCGTCGACATCAAAGGTCATATTGGGGAATTTAATCGAAAGAAACAGTCATGACAGCACAATTTAAGTAGCCTTTCTGCTATACTGTATATGTATTTACTGCGTTTGTTTGTGAGCCCTTAACGACGGTAACCAAGGAAGTCAGTTTATCTCATTGCCACGGATCCATGTATTGATAGATCTTCTTCAAAACAACTTCTACAGACTGAAAGCATTTACTGATGAGAAATTAAATGTGCCTCAAAGGATAAAGAATTGTCTTTGGTATGGTTTAACCCTTTATCACACAATCCTGAGTTTAAACAATCCTGGGAAAAAGCCTTTTGAAAACATTGTGGGAAAAGGAGAAAATGCTGGTAACAAGCATTTCCTCCTTTCCCTGCAATTTTTTCCATCCATTCAATGACACATAATTATGACCACTTTAGTTACATTTGAGCCATGCTCTATGAAAAGGGGGCTTGATGCAGCTGCAAAAAGGTTTGGCTGAAATCAGCCTGCACAATCCTCAAAGGCTGACCTAAGTTCGCCAGTTTTTGCTAGAAGTCAATTTTCTGCATGCCCAAAGACCAGTTTGCATAATGGTTTAGTTGTTTTACAAAATGGATTTTATGGATCCATAATTGTGTGATGACTTACTTGGTATCATGCATCACAGAGATGCATTAAGCCCCCTTTTGCCAGAGCATGGCTCATTTAGATTGCCATCCGCAAATGCTTTCAGTTTGGTCTAGTCCAAAATTTTAGTAAAGACTTAAAAGATTGCAGAAAAGGAGTAAATATTTTTCCCTTTTCCTACAACAGTTTCAAAGGCTCCATTGTCTGGTACAGATATAGCCATAGTTTTTTGAGCACAAGTAAAACATACCCCAAAACCACAAGTATAGTGAAAGTTGGAAATTTTCACCAAATACACAGAACATGACTGTGACTTTTTCTTTCTCACAAAAAAAGATTTATAGATACAAAATTACAGTCAGAGAGAAAAAAAATGCTTTTAAACCTTGAAAGTGTATAGAATGGCTCAGAATTTGGTCAGCTTTATAAACATGAATTACCAATATAAATGGTGTAAGGAATAGACAAACTTGAGGAATTTGCCCTCATTTAAAACTGGGACAGTAACTTCGTTGAAGGCTGCCAAAAAATGAAATGTACTTTCTATTCGTTGCTATCTTGCAGCCGTCAGGGGCAAAATTTGGCATGAAGATACAAGAATGATCATAGTTTCATTAACTCTTTACCAGACGACAAAATTTTAGACTGGTCCAAATTCAAAGCAATTGCAGATGACAATTTAAATGTGGCTCAAATATTGAAATTTGTTTTGGGTTGGGTAGAAAACATTGTGGGAAAAGGAGAAAATGCTGGTTACCAGCATTTCTGCTTTTCCCACAATGTTTTCAAAAGGCTTCTTTCTCAAGATTCATTAAAAGTCAGGATTGGGTGATAAAGGGTTAAATAAAGATGAAATGAGTTAAAAACTGGCGAAAAACAGAGCGCCTAGATGTATCTTTAACCCTTTGCCAAACGACAAAATCCTGGACTATTCCGAGTTGAAAGCATTTGCAGACGATAAAACAAATGGGACTGATAAAATGAAGTTGTTTTGGGCGGGATAAAAAACACTGTGGGAAAAGGAGAAAATGCTGGTAACCAGCATTTTCTCCTTTTCCCACAATGTTTTCAAAAGGCTTCTTGTTTTAGGATCTTTAAAAGTCGGGATTGTGTGGTAAAGAGTTAAGTCTTAACATCCCATCTAATTGACAAATTACGAGGAAGATGTGGTTAAAATGATGGATGTTGTCCATAAACTGGCAAAAAATATTGTGGAAAGAGGAGAAGATGCTTGTTGCTAGTATTTCCTCTTCTTAAGGGTTCTAAAGACACAGGATTGTCTGAAAAAATGTTAAATTGTTCCAAACCTCTGATGACTAAGATTTAAAACTAAAAAAAAAAAAACCACCGAAACTTCCAATAAAAACCGAAGGGTCATCAGAAAAACCTGGCAATAGTTGTACATATTTGTGACATAATAGACAGTTTACCCCATCCACTGACATACATATTTCATAATCTTTCACCCGTAAACTTTATGCAACTTCTGAAGATCTAATCACAGTCTAGGCCAAATAATGCTTGAAATCACAAGCACTACAATTATTTGACTGAAAGGATTACTGGTCTTTTTTAAAACTTGAAAAAACATACCAGAAAAAGGAGCCATTGCATATAATTAGTTCTTTCCCAGAAGACCAAATTCTACACATGTCCATAGTGAACCTTTAACCACACAATTCTGAATTTTAACAACCCTGAGAAAGAAGGCTCTTGGAAATGTTGAGGGAAAACGGAGCATTTCCTCCTTTTTACACAATGTTATCTACCCAGCCAAATACAAAACTAAAACTCTTAAGTTACATTAATATTTTGTTGTCTGACTAATATGCTCCCAATTTGGACAAGTCTACAATGTTATTGTTCTGTAAAGAGTTAACTCTTTACCACATGACAATGATGTAGACTTGTCCAAATTCAAAGCATCTGCAGACGACAATTTAAATGTAGCTCAAATGATGAAATCTGTCTTTGATACAACAGAAAAACATTGTGTAAAAAGGAGAAAATGCTGGTAACCAGAATTTTCTCCTTTTTCCACAATGTTTTCAAAAGGCATCTTTCCCAGGCTCATTAAAACTTGGGATTGTGTTGCAAAGACTTAGAGTAATTGCAGATGACATAATCAAATGGGGCTCAAATGACAGAATTTGTCTATAAAATTAGGTAGTAAGAAAAACATCGTTTTTCCCAGAATATCATCGATCTTCTTCAAGATCATAAAAACACAGGATTGTTACATTAAGGGCTAAATATTTCCAAAAATCACTGATGACTAAGACTTCATACTGGGAAAAGAAAATCCAAAAGTGGCAGAAAAATTACAGTCGAATCATCAGAAAAAATACCAGCCATAATTGTATTTTTTCCGGCGGAATTTATAGAATTTATAGAAGGAATTTATAGAAGGTGACAGGATAAAGAATTTACGACGGAATTTATAGAAGGTGACAGGATAAAGAGTTACCCGCACCCACCTACACATTTCATACTCTGTTACCCATAAATATCATGCCACTATCTGCCCTATTTCAGTTAGCTAGTACCTGTTAAATCTTTACCGAACAATCCCAAGTTTTAACAAGCTGGGGAAAGGGCTTTTATAAACAGTTCAAAAAAAAAAAGGAGAAAATACTGGTAGCCAGCATTTCCTCCTTTTCCCATGATGTTTCTGCTATTTAAAAAAAAACCCCATTTCTAAGTAACACACTTTTGACCCTTTACCAAACAATACCAAGTCTTAACGACCCTGCCTTTTGAAAACAATGTGGGAAAAGGAGAACCAGTTTTTTCTCTTTTTCCCATAATGTTTTTTACCTAATCAATGACAAAGTTCACCATTTGAGCCACATCTAATTTGTCCTCTGCAGTTGCTTTCAATTTGGATGAATCTAAAATTTTGTTGTTTGGTAAAGACTAAACAACTCTGGGAATCTGTGGGTTTTCGTAACCATTGTAGGAAAAGGAGAAAATGGTGGTAGCTAGCATTTTCTCCTTTTCCCATGATGTTTTCTACTCTTTCAAAGACATGTTGCATCATTTAACTCTTTACCACACAATCCCGAGTTTTAACGACCCTGAGAGAAGTATACGGCTTTTGAAACATTGTGGGAAAAGGAGAAAATGCTGGTAACCAGCATTTTCTCCTTTTCCCACAATGTTTTCTACCCTATCAAAGACAGAAACCATCATTTGAGTTATGCTTAAGTTGTCGTCTGCAAATGCTTAGAATTTGGTCGAGTTCAAAATTTTGTCGTTTGGTAAAGGATTAAGACACACTGAATCCCCTACCAAACAATCCCAAGTCTTGTGGCACAAAACTTTAACAAAACATTGTGGGCAAAGGAGAAAATGCTGGTTACCAGCATTTTCTGCCATTCCCACAGTCTTCTATTCTATCAGAGAAGTCAAGCATATCTGTACTTATTCTGAATCTGTTGTCTACAGATGTTTTGAATTTGGACAAGTATAAAATCTGTTGTGTGGTAAAGGGTTAATTTGTTGTTTGTAAATGCTTTAAATTAGGACCAAGCTAAAATTTGGTTGTCAGGTAAAGAGGTAATGAAACATTTTTTTTTTTTTAAATATGAGGTAGGGGGAGGTAAAAACCTTTAACCTTTTACCACATATTCCCAAATTTTAACAACCCCAAGAAAGAAGGCCAGCATTTCTATTTTTCCCACAATGCTTTCTTTCCCTTAAACGAAAAATTCAATCTTTTGATCCACATTTTAATTTGTCGTCTGCATTATGCCTTCACTTTGGATAAGTCCTCAATTTTGTCCTTTCATAAAGAGTTAAGTTTTCTTTCTGCAATGCTTAGGTGATTGATTGATTGATTGTAATTGGTGTTTAATGTCATTTTCAACACTATTTCAGTTATATCACAGCGGCGAGTACACCAGTGCACCTATCCATATGTACCTGGTGATTCTATTACCAGTACTATGCACAACATTCTTTCCAGGCCACTGGCTGCTTTCCCATGTAACCATTGTCGATACAACACTCAGCGGTGAGAGAGGAATGAATCCTGTTGCAATGACTATCAACAATCCTCGCAAAGAAATTGGCCAAGCTGGGGACTCAACCAGCGCCCCATTCTCAAGTCCTGTATGGTACAGGGGCTTGGCCTCCGTGAGTTTCATTAAAAATTTTTCTAGCAAACTAAAAGGTTGGTCATCACTCATTAAATATTGTAGTAGCTGAACCCAGGTTCAACTGCTTTTGTGCACAGAACGTTCAGTCTGATCCTGAATCTACACTGTCTGCTTCTTTGCCAGATGTTCTAACAAAAACAGTTTTAACTCTTGACCAAACGACAAAATTTTAGACTTGTCCAAATTGAAAGCATTTGCAGATGAAAAAATAAATGTGACTCAAAAATTGAAATTTGTTTTGGAAAGGGTAGAAAATATTGTGGGGAAAGGAGAAAATGCTGGTTACCAGCATTTTCTCCTTTTCCCACAATGTTTTCAAAAGGCTTCTTTTTCATGGTCGTTAAAACCTGGGATTGTTTGGTAAAGGGTTAAATTGCCCATATGGGCATCTTTAGTACTGACTGATAATATCAACTTCATTTTTTTGGCACCACGAAGATTATTTTAGACCAATCTAAATAGACACAGAGATTCCAAACACATTTTAGCTCTTTCCCACATGACAAAATTGTAGAGTCATCCAAATGAAAGCATTTTACAGACGACAAATTTAATGTGTCTCAAAAGATAATATCTGTCTTTATAATGGTAGAAAGCATTGTGGGAAAAGCGAAAAATGCTGGTTACCAGCATTTTCTCTTTTTCCCACAATGTTTTCAAAAGCCAGTATTTTGAAAGGGTCTTTATAACTCAGGATTGTGTGGTATAGGATTAAATTAACAAAATTGAAACTATTATTGGAAAGAATTCTTTTTTTTTGGGGGGGGGGAAACAAATAATTGTTCCTTTTTCACAACGTTCAAAAATATAATCCGTGCACCGCAGTGATATAAAAATATCAATTACGCATGTAAATGTAATTGTAGGCGACTATTACACCTATTTTCCCATAAAGGGGATTTTTCTAATGCTATTTCATTGGACATTTTCCACAGTAAATTCCGCCAGGAAATTTTATAATTGTTTTCCGAACCCGAAAGTTTAAGAAAATTTGAGAAAAGGACCATGTCTAACGCAATGAAAAAATTCCCGCCAATAATCACAACTTAAGATTGGCTGACTTTCAATTGCGAGTAGGTATGTCAGGTGACAATTACAATGCAGCATATCAAGTTACCAACACTTGAGGTAATTTTATGATCGTTAAAATTAAACCAGACATCATGGTTCTTATTGACAACTACCAGCAGACTAAATGTTCACTTGTAGCAAGACTGTTTTTTTAAAGGCATTGTAGCAAACATTTAAATTGCTTGTAATGAGCATTTTCTGTAGTGACATAAAATCGTGTGTATGCAACAGTTTTGGTACTTTAGGTTCACATTGATTAAACATCTGTTCAAAGTTTTCTGATGCGAGTCTGTTTAATCCTTTACCACAGAATCCCAAGTCTTAACGACCCTGAGAAAGAAAACTTTTGAAATCATTGTGGGAAAAAGGTGAAAATGCTGGTAAACTTAGCATATTCTCCTTTTTTTTTTTACCCTATCAAAGACAAATTCAATCATTTAAGTCATATCTAATTTGTCACCTGTAAATGCTTCCAACTTGGAAAAGTCTAAAATTTTGTTGTTTGACAAAGAGTTAACTTGTTACCAGACAACAAAAAATTTATGTAGACTCACTAAAATTGAAAGCAATTACAAATAGCAGTTCAAACATAGTTCACCTCATGAAATTTGTCTTTGATAGGGTAGAAAACATTGTGGGAAAAATATACAATGCTGGTTACCAGCATTTTCTCTTTTTCTCACAATGTTTTCTATCCTTCCCAACACAAATTTCAATTTTGGGGTCACACTTATTTTGTTGACTGCAAATGCTTTCAATTTGGAGTAGTCTAAAATTTTGTCGTTTGGTAAAGAGTTAAGGTCATTTAAACTCAGAATTATGTGGTTAAGGGTTAACTCCTTTCTAAACTATAAAATATTTGACATATTTAACTCTTTACCACATGACAAAATCTTACACTTGTCCAATTTGGAAGCATTTGCAGACGACAAAATAAATCTGACCCAAAACTTGAAATTTGTTTATGGAAGGGTACAAAACATTGTTGGAAAAGGTGAAAATGCTGGTTACCAGCATTTTCTCCTTTTCCCACAATGTGTTCAAAAGGCTTCTCCTTAGGGTCGTTTAAAGTCGGGATTGTGAGGTAAGGGGTTAAATTGAAAGCATTTGCAACTGACACATAAGACGCTTAACAAATGATGAAATCTGTCTTAGAAAAAGTAGAAAACATTAGGGGGGGTGAAAGATGGAAATGCTGTTTGTACGCATTTTCTCCTTTTCCTATGGTGTTTTCAAAAGTTTTGTTCCTTAGAGTCATTAACTACAGTTTTACCCTTTACCACACAATCCTGAGTTTTAACAACCCTGGAGAAAAGGCCTTTGAAAACATTGTGGGGAAAAAGGAGAAAATGCTGGTAACCAGCATTTTCTCCATTTCCCACAATGTTTTCTATCCATTCCAGAACAAATTTCTACTTTTGAGTCACAATTATTTTGTCGTCTGCTAATGCTTTGAATTTGGACAGCCCTAAAATTTTGTTGTTTGGTAAAGAGTTAAAGAGGAAGTGATTTAACCCTTTACCAAACAGTAACAAGTCTTTAACTGTAATAAGAAATAAGGCTTTTGTAAAAGGTGTGCTGCAGATCTGTGTAACAAGGAAGTGCATTAGGTTGTAACCACCATGACAAAGACAGACTTTTGAAATAGAAGTTGGAAAAAGACAAAGTCATCAGCATTTTCTCCCTTTTCCCACAATACTCTCTATCCTTTAAAAGACAAGTCCTGTCATTTGAGCCAGATTTGACTTATTGTCTGCAAATGCTTTTTATATAGACAACGCTAAAACTCTGTCCTCTGGTAAGGTATTAACTCTACCGTGCGACAAAAACTTGGATGCATCTAAATTGAAAGCATTTGCAGGTGACAATGTAAATGTGGCTGAAACTATGAGATTTGGCTGAGAAAGAGCAGAAAACATTGTGAGAAAAGGAGAAAATGCTGGTAATCAGCATTTTCTCCT
This sequence comes from Tridacna gigas, assembly GCA_945859785.2. Taxonomy (NCBI): domain Eukaryota; kingdom Metazoa; phylum Mollusca; class Bivalvia; order Cardiida; family Cardiidae; genus Tridacna; species Tridacna gigas. Next base: position 41,075,093 of record OX244029.2, read on the forward strand.
TTTCCCAATGTTTTCAATAGCTTTCTTTCTCTGGGTCATTAAAACTTGGGATTATGTGGTAAAGGGTTAATGATAGTCTTGGAGCACAAGAAAAATAACCCTCAACCCTCAAGCCATCATGATTACAACTGAAAAATCTCAGAATTAAGAAGGAAAAAGAGGATATTTTATTTTTTCAGTGAGAGATCGAAATTTATTTGCGCCACTTGTGAAAATTTTACCAATGATGTTCACTTGATGAACTTAATTTCAATATTTCACGGGAAAAAAAAACATATTCTATTTATTTTATGCTTCTAACCCCTTTGTTCTTGGAACTGGCAAAGTACAGGTGAGCTCTCGGTACTTCCATACCAGTGAGTTTATCCATCGCCCAGAAATTCACTGGTCAAAACGGTGAACCTATCAAACCATAATCCACCATCATTTCATGATAAACTTAACCGAAAAGCATAAAATAAACAGATTTTTTTCTCATAAAAAGATTAATCTCTCTGTTAATTTCCAGACAACAAAATTTCTGACTTTTTCCATATTGAAACCGTTTGCAGACAACAAAATAAAATGTGGCACAAATGATACTAATGTATCAGAAAAGGTATATAACACTGTGGGAAAAACAAAGAAAATCCTCTTTACCAGCATTTTCCCTTTCTCCTTCAATACTTTCAAAAGTTTTCTACGGATGGCATGATAAGGGTTTATGATTGATTGTATGGTTGTATGGTGTTTAACCCCGTTTTCAACATTATTTCAGTTATATCCCGGAAGCCAGTGCACCTATCCATGCTTTCCTGGAGTTTCTTTAACCAGTACTCCGCACAATACTCTTTCCAAGCCACTGGCTGCTTTCCCACATAACCATCGAGGAAACAATGGTCAGCGGTGAGAGAGGAATGAATCCTGTCACCATGACCATCATCAATCCTCGGAAAGAAATTGGCCAAGCTGGGGATCGAACCAGCGACCTCCTGTTCTCAAGTCCTGTATGCTACCGACTGAGCTACGGGGGCTTGGCAGGTAAGGGCTTATACATTATTAGACAACAAAAATTTCAGATACGGTTTGTAATGCCTTTAGTTCCTATACAAAATTCTGGTCGCTTGCGCTACAAACTACTGAGGTTTCACTGTATCTCCCTGTTGAAAGTCGCACATATCATCAATTTGTTGTCTGAAAATGCTTTAACCCATATCCTGCTAAATAAGTTAAATAGAATTTCCAAGCCGATAGTCAAAACCCGAATAATGCTTTTTTAAACTTAGTTTTTGGAGAGAAATATCTCCTTATCGGACAGTGTAGATCAAAGATCAGACTGCATGTTCTGAGCAGTCTGATCTTGGTCTTCATTCTCCAGAAAAGGCGAGTGAGTTGCGCTTAGCAGCTTAACCTTTTCCCAAACAAGCCCTGGTTTTCACCTGTCTGCAGTACAAGTCTTTTGAGAACACTGTGGGAAAAGGAGAAATTGCTCGTAATGTGCAATTTCTCCTTTTCCCACATTGTTTTCTACCCTTTTTGAGAACTTTCTGCCATTTTCATCAAATTTAAAATTGTCGTCTGCAAATTCTTTCAAATTGGACCAGTCTAAAATTTATCATTTGGGAAAGGGTTAAGGGTTAAAACGGCTTTCAATTTTGACTGGACAAAGATGAACAGATTCAATGAATGCCCTTGCGTCTGTCGCTGGATCTGGACAAACAAAACTTAAAGGACCTCATGTAACAGTCTACCAATCACAATCCCATGGTACGACAGCTTGCTTTAGAATCTAGGCCCAATTCGTTGAAAACTTTAGGAGAAGAGGACACCTCACAAAACTGACTTATCTTTCTACCACACAAAAAAAATTCAGACTTGTCAAAATTAAAAGCATTTGCAGAAAACAAATTAGTTGTTATGCTATGTATGAAATTCGTCTTTGAAAGGGTAAAAAACAATGTGGGAAAAGGAGACAATGCTGGTTTCAAGCATTCTCTCTTTTTCCCACAATATTATCAAAAGTCCCTTTCCTTGGGGGTCATTAAAACTACGGATGGGCAGGCCGGTGGGTGAGCAGGCAGACAGACAGATAGCTGGACAAATGGACAGACAACCGGGCAGATAGATGGACATACAGACCACTGGATAGACAGACAGATGGATGGACAGACAACTGGACAAACACATAGACTGACAGACAGACAACCAGAGTCCCATGTAACCAAGCCCCCTTTTTTTCTGGTTAAGGGGGACATGAAAAGAATATTGGTGAAAGAATGAGAAAGATATGGCCTTTCTATAGATTTCTTTAATTTAACTCTGACATGAATTAAGAGATGGGACTGAACTGTCATTGGCTAAAATTTTAGGAAGTCCATGAAACTGTTGATAACAAAATGGACTAATTAGAATGTGTGGGTAGTAGGAAGCAGTCTTGTATCTATCTACCTGTTATCTTAACCCATTCCCACACAATGACTCCTTTTGACGCGTCTGGAAAAGAAGCCTTTTGAAAACATTGTGGAAAAAGGAGAAAATGCTGGTAACCAGCAATTTCTCCTTTTCCCACAATGTTTTCTACTCTATCAAAGACATAAATTATCATTTATGTTACATTTATTTTGTCGTCTGCAATTGCTTTCAATTTGGACACGGTCAAAATTTTGTCGTCTGGTAATGGGTTAATATGCAGTTAACCCCTTCAAGTGTCATGCTACAACGAACCCTTTACCAAATGACAAAATTTTAGACTAGTCCAAATTGAAAGCATTTGCAGGCAACAAAATAAATGTGACTTAAAAACTGAAATATGCTTGTGGACGGGTTGAAAACATTGTGGGAAAAGGAGCAAATGCTGGTTACAAGCATTTTCTTCTTTTCCCACAAAGTGGAAGTAGTACATCCTCTTTCTATGGACAAATCTAATACTTTGTTGTAAGATCTGCAAAGATAAATTGAATACCTCTTAAAACTTTGTTGTAACTGAGAAATTGTTGCTCCTTATTAGCATTTCCCCCTTTTGCATCAATGTTTTCAAATGTGTTCAAGTAAAAGAAATCTGAACCTTTTATTCTATTAAGCTTGCTTGATTGATTGGTTTTTAACGCCATTTTCAACGTGATTTCTGTTATATTGTGGTGCCAAGAGCATCTATTCATCCTTACCTGGAGTATCTTAGCGAAAAATTCTTCCAAAGCAACTGGCTGCTTTCCCACATAGTCATCATAGAAAGAATGATCAGCAGTAAGTGTGAGGAATGAATCCTGTCACTTAACGACTCTCAAAAAGCAGGTTTTTGAGGACATTGTGAGAAATGGAGAAAATGCTGCTAGCCAGCATTTTCTCCATCTCCAACAATGTTTTCTATCATTTCTGTGACAAACATCATCATTTAACCCTTTACCACACAATCCCAACTTGTAACGACCCTGAGAAAGAAGCCTTTTGAAAACATTGTGGGAAAAGGAGAAAATGCTGGTAACCAGCATTTTCTCCTTTTCCCCCCAATGTTTTCTACCCTTCTCAAAACGAATTTCAATTTTTCAGTCACATTTATTTTGTCGTCTGCAACTGCTTTCAATTTGGACCAGTCTAAAAATTTGTCGTTTGGTAAAGAGTTACCTCTTTAACACATGACAATGATTTGGAAGCATAAGCAGATGAAAACATAATTGTGACTCAAAAATTGGAATTTGTTTATGGAAGGATAGAAAACATTGTGGGAAAAGGAGAAAATGTTGGTTACCCACAATGTTTTCAAAAGTGTGCTTTCTCAGGGTTGTTAAAAGTCGGGACTGTGTGGTAAAGAGTTACGCCACATTTAACTGTCATCTGCAACAGCTTTTGACAAGTCCAAAATTTTGCTGTTTGGTAAAGAAGTAAAGATTACCCAATAAAGTTACATAATGGACTTTACTGAGTAGTATGACTTATACAAATTGTGTGTTTTTGGTATGCTAATTATCCATTAAATATCCCAAACAAGGAATGGTAGGATGATATATCAGGAAGCTACTGCATTTATTAACACTTAAGCTGCTGAATAAATGAAACGCAAATTTCTACTCAATACTAAAAGCCCAAACATTGCGGTTTCAAAGTTGATTTCACCGGAAAGAAAACACCATATCGGATAGTGTAGATCAAAGATCAGACTGCACGTTCTGTGCAGTCTGATCTTGATCTACACTGTCCACAAAAGGTCAGTGGGTCGCGATTAGCAGTTTAAGGGTTAAATTAAATTCTGATCTAATGTCTTCAGTGTCAACAAAATCATACACTGTTAAAATATCTTCTCCATGTAATACAGGTACACCCCTTTTACCACACAATCCCAGGTCTTATGGACCCCGAGGATGAAGACCTTTGAAAACATTGGAGGAAAAGGAGAAAATGCTGGTTTCCAGCATTTTCTCCTTTTCCTACAATGTTTTCTACTCTATCAAAAACAAATTCTATCATTTGAGCTGCATTCAAATTGTCGTCTGCAAATGCTTTCAATTTGGAGGGGTCTACATATTCTTCTGTGAAATAAAGAGTTATCTCATTACTTCCAGCAACAAATTTGCAGCTGAAGACTAGAGAAAGGCTGTGTGCATATTATCATGCTAATATTATGCTAATTTACCAGATGATAATATCTCTATACCACACAATCCCAAGTTTTAACGACCCTGAGGAAATAGCATTTTGAAAACCTTGTGGGAAAAGGAGAAAATGCTGGTAACCAGCATTTTCTCCTTTTCCCACAAGGTTTTCTATACTTTCACAGACAATGACCATTATTTCAACCAAATTTAATATGTCGTCTGCAAATGCTTTCAATTTGGACCAGTCTAAAATTTTACTGTGCGGTAAAGAGATATGGTATACTCATCCAAGTTAATATGTTTTTTTTTTTCAAATGACGAATACAATGACAGAACTCCAGATTGAGGGAGTGCTTTTGATTTCAAAATTGAAAATATTAGTCACTCTCCACTAAACCCTATGTTATGGGTACTCACTGGAATCGTCTCGATGAGAGAAGAAAATAATTCTAACATGTACATGCAAATAAATATGAAGGCATAAATTATGATTTGAGCAATTTCTCCTTTTGCCACAATGCTTTCAAAAGTGGTCAGCTGCAGATAAAAGAAAAATAATGTAGTAAAATAACTTAATATTTTTACTGCAGCAAACAAGGGTCCAAGGGCAAGGAGTGGGCCAAAATAGGTTTCAAGGACATGAACATGAAACGTGACATAATTTACCCAATATTCTTATCTGGCCTATCCCAAGAGATCAAGAACCTGATTGGGTAAATTCATACTGTATCAAATTTCTAGATTTTTTAATCCATTTATTTGGTAAACATTTTTACCCTTGCAATGCTGAAATCATTATAACGTTGCAAATGCCTTATGCAGACAGTGTAGATCAAGATCAGACTGCACATTCTGTATATTATGCATTATAGCATTAACACTTTTCAAGTAGATCTACTGACTTGGAATGTCAATTTTATGTAACTCTTTACCAAATGACAAAATTTTAGACTTATCCAAATTGAAACCATTTGCAGACGATAAAATCAATGTGACTGAAGAATTGAAATTTGTTTTAGGAAGGGTAGAAAACCATGTGGGAAAAGGAGAAAATGCTGATCCTTTTCCCACATGGTTTTCAAAAGTTATTTTCCATGGGGTCGTTAACTCAGAATTGTGTGGTAAAGGGTTAAGCCATGCTCTGACAAAGTGGGTTTAACCCTTTCCCAAACAAGCCCTGGTTTTCACGTGTCTGCAGCACATGTCTTTTGAAAACACAGTGGGAAAAGGAGAAATTGCTCGTAACGAGCAACTTCTCCTTTTCCCACAGTGTTTTCTATTCTTATTGAGAACCTTCTACCATTTTCATCAAATTTAATATTGTCGTCTGCAAACTCTTTCAATTTGGACCAGTCCAAATTTTGTCGTTTGGGAAAGGGTTAATGCACCTCAGTGATCCATTATACCCAAGTCATCACATAATTATGGACCCATAAAATCCACCTTGTCTAATAACCTACTGAACAATGAGGTAGAATGGTCCTTCGACACGCAGAAGATTTACAAATAGCAAACTGTTTTGACCCAGGTCATTCTGTGCAGACTGCGTAGGGAGTGACATGGATCAATACTTTCTGCAGATACATTTACCCCCCTTTTCACACAGTATGGCTCATTTATGTGTATTAAGCACTACCAGACGACAAAATTTTAGCCTTGTCCACATTGAAAGCATTTGCAGAAGACAATTTAAATGTGGCTCAACTGGTGCAATTTTTCTTTGGTAGGGTAAAGGAGAAAATGCTAGTTATCTCCTTTTCCCTCACTATTTTCAAAAGGCTTCTTTCTCAGGGTCATTAAAAGTCAGCATTGTATGGTAACAGGTTAAGCCTTTATCCTGACAGAGAGGGCTTATGTAAACATTGTGGAAAAGCCAGCATTTTCTCCTTGTCCAACAATGTTTTCTACCATTTCAGACACAAACTCCATCATGTCAGTCATATTGAATTTGTTGTCTGCAAAGACTTTCAAACTGTATAAGAGTAAATTTTGTCATCTAGTAAAGGGTTAAAAATACAACTTGATAATACTTCCTTATGTGGAGATAGTGCATCCAATGCACCAATATAAAATGAAGTTCCAAGATCCATACAAACAATGCCACAAAAACCCTTTAACCCTTTACCACACAATCCCGACTTTTGATGACCCTGTAAGAGAAGGCTTTTGAAAACATTGTGGGAAAAGGAGAAAATGCTGGTAACCAGCATTTTCTCCTTTTTCCCACAATGTTTTCTACCCGATCCAAACCAGAAATCATCATTTGAGCTACATCTAATTTGTCATCTGCAAATGCTTTCAATTTGGACCAGTCTAAATTATTGTCATTTGGTAAAGAGTTAATTCTGTGCTTCTGCAGACAAGATTGAGCAATACAAGGTCGGAGTTCATAGAACAGGCAGTCTGATCTTATCTCTATACTGTGTGATAATTATGTTTGCACTTGGAAGTTGACCATGCTAGAGTCAGATCTCTACAAGTCAAAGCATTTGAAGATGGATGAATTTATGATTTCTAAATAACTGAAATTGTCCATCTTTGTGAAAATGTTGTTGAAAAACAAGAGAAAGCTGCCTACCATAATTATTTTCCTTTCTTTCAATGTTTTCATAAGGCTTGTATTTTGGGGGTCATCAAAACTCAAGAAAATTTGGTAAAGGGTAAATAACAAGGATCTATAATATAGGAATTCCAAACATATTACCCAAAACAAAACAAATCAGATAAAAAAATACCCCACTGATTCCAATTTGTTGACTTTTTGTTTCATGAAATACATATTGTCAGATCTAAAACATTGTAAGATTCTGTATTGTCCCATCCCTTTACAAAATATTTATGAGTTTTATTAACCCTAAGGAAGAAGGCTTTTGAAAACATTGTGGGAAAAGGAAAAAAATTGCTGGTAACCATCAATCCCACCTTGTACCATGTGGTTTTTTACGTTTTCAATGGCAGATATCAATTTTTAAGCTACATTTCATTTTTTGTATGATAATAAACATAATACTGACAAGTCTAAACCTTTGTTGTGTGGTAAAGCATTACACAGCCTCTCTTACATGCATTTCACTTGTTACAAAAAAAAACCCCGTTACTCTTAAATGAAAGCAGTGATTCCTAGGAACATCTCAGTATTGTGGTAAATGCACTGCTTCTTAACCCATCTCTATACAGGGCATTTTCTGACAAATTTCTGAGAAGTAAAAGTAAAACAAAGCAGAAACATTTGTAGGAAAGGAAAAAGTTTCAATATAATAACCTGCTGGGGATCACAAGGTCTTCATATACTGCAAGGATTTACAGTAACCCTTTGCCACACAATCCCAAGTTTTGATGACCTGAAGAAAAAGCCTTTTTAAAACATTGTGGGAAAAGAAGAAATGCTGGTTACCGGCATTTTCTCCTTTTCCCACAATGTTTTTCTATCTTATCAAAGACAGAAGTCATCATTTGAGATACATTTTTTTTGTCGTCTACATTATAGGCTTTCAATTTGGTCCAAAATTTTGTCTTTTAAGATAGACTTAACTCTTTACCACATGACAAAATTTTAGACTGGTCCAAATTGAAAGCATTTGCAGATGACAAAATAAATGTGACTCAAGAATTGAAATTTGTTTTTGGAAGGGTTGAAAACATTGTGGGAAAAGGAGAAAATGCTGGTTACCAGCATTTTCTCCTTTTCCCACAATGTTTTCAAAAGGCTTCTTTCTTGGGGCCGTTAAAAGTCGGGAATGTGTGGTAAAGGGTTAACCTGTAAAGTGCCAAATAAATAAACAGACATGTTCAGTATAGAAACAAGGCCCTACATAAGTGCATTTTTAAGGTTACTTTTGTCAAAAATATCTTGGCAAAGTGGACAATGTAGATCAAAGATCAGACTGCATGTTTTGTGCAGTCTGATTTAATCAACACTTGCCGCAAATGCAGCTGTAGTTGTGAAAGGCACTTGAACAGTTCATAGTTGAATTTTGATGACATTGCATATTTCTTTGGCTTTTTCCGTCCTTTGTGCTTCATTCCATCCACTGATCTATGGTATCATATTCCTGCAACCATGTCTGGACTCAATACATAATGGTGTCATAAAAATTCACACTTTTTGCAAACACACTGTCATCAAATCTTCAGTTTCAAGACTCATAGCTTAACCCTTTCCCAAACTAGCCCTGGTTTTCACATGTCTGCAGTACAAGTCTTTTGAAAACACTGTGGGAAAAGGAGAAATTGCTCATAACGAGCAATTTCTCCTTTTCCCACAGTGTTTACTACCCTTTTTGAGACCTTTCTGCCATTTTCATCAAATTTAAAATTGTTGTCTGCAAACTCTTTCAAATTGGACCAGTCCAAAATTTGTCATTTGGGAAAGGGTTAAAACATTGTGGGAAAAGAAGAAATGCTGGTTACCAGCATTTTCTCCTTTTCCCACAATGTTTTCTATCATATCAAAGACAGAAGTCATCATTTGAGATACATTTTTTTTTGTCATCTGCATGGGCTTTCAATTTGTTCCAGTCCAAAATTTTGTCTTTTAAGATAGACTTAACTCGTTACCACATGACAAAATTTTAGACTGGTCCAAATTGAAAGCATTTGCAGATGACAAAATAAATGTGACTCAAGAATTGAAATTTGTTTTTGGAAGGGTAGAAAACATTGTGGGAAAAGGAGAAAATGCTGGTTACCAGCATTTTCTCCTTTTCCCACAATGTTTTCAAATGGCTTCTTTCTTGGGGCCATTAAAAGTCGGGATTGTGTGGTAAAGGGTTAACCTGTAAAGTGCCAAATAAATAAACAGACATGTTCAGTATAGAAACATGGCCCTACATAAGTGCATTCTAAGGTTACTTTTGTCAAATGCCTCAGGAAAGTGGACAATGTAGGTCAAAGATCAGACTGCATGTTTTGTGCAGTCTGATCTTAATCTACACTTGCCGCTAATGCAACTATAGTTGTGAAAGGCACTTGAACAGTTCATAGTGGAATTTTGATGACACTGGATATTTCTTTGGCTTTTTCCGTCCTTTGTGCTTAATTCCATCCACTGATCTATGGTATCATATTCCTGCAACCCTGTCTGGACTTAATGATACCATAATGGTGTCATAAAAATTCACACCTTTTGCAAACATACTGTCATCAAATCTTCAGTTTCGAGACTCATAGCTTAAAATTTCATGACATGGTGTTTGCAAAGAATGTGAATTTTTATGACGCCATCAATGAATCAAACACTGGTTTGCTGAAGTATGACACATAGTTTAAACAATGAAATTAAGCACAAGAAGACAGAAAAAGCCATTTACCACAGTATTTTGTCAAAATTCTACCCTAAATCCCCAAGTTGAGAAAGGAGAAAATGCTGTTTAGCAGCATTTTCCATACAATGTTTTCAAACCTCTTCTTCCTGATGGTGTTTCGACAATGGTTATGTCGCTTACGAAGAATATTGTGCAAAGCACTGGTAAAAGAATCTCCAGGAATGCATGTATACTAGGTGCAATGACCTTACCGTGAAATACATGTATCTGAAAAAATGCAGGTAACAGCGTTTTACACCAAACAAAGAAGCCTTTTTCAGTAACGTGGTAAATTGTCCAAAAAAAAAAAAAAAAATTTATCAGAATTCTACATCCCCACCATGTATCATCGACTCCGGAACTTGGTACCAGCCGAGTCAACACAAAAAGTAGTCATGGCACATAGTGGGGTGAGTCAATCGTCTTTTTGAATGGTTTTTAATGAGTGTCTTCCTACCAAACGATAAGCATCGGTGTTTTGAGATATCCAACTGTTGTCCGTGATCGTGAGTCAAAAATAATATTCCTGCATGCTGCAAAAAACAGCAAAATCCTACTAGCTGGTACTGCTCAAACCACCATATCCCATTGAAAATTGTTCGTTTTGCGTTGTTACAAAGCTTGTTAGCCTTGGTTCTTAATATCAAAATATTCCGGACATTTGGAATTAACTTCGGTATAAGTTTCATACACAACAATCAAGATTTGATTGAATTATTCTAGAAAACAAAAATCCTTGGGAGTACGGCGATTTGAAAGGTTGCTGTACGGCAACATGAAAATTTCACTAACGTAACTGTACGGCAACTTGCATCGGTATGATACAGCAAAAGTGGCTATTTTTACGCATTCTTTTATCCCTTTGCAGGTTCTTATGCCCTTTGCTTGTGGATATTGCACTTAGAGGTGTCTACATCAGGATGAATAACATATTTAGCGTTTTGAAGTCACAGAAAGACAAAAATAGTCCTCTTACAAAATAGAAAGGGACAACCACGAATCGCGGCAGTTTGGGATTTAGAAAAGTAAAAAGAAATGTCTTTTAAAAAAAGATCGACGGCGTAAGAGAAACTGGAATATTAACATTGAAACTCTTTTGTGTTAGTATGAAGTAAAATAATGAAAAGTAACCTCACAAGTAATTTGCCTCTTTCTCCTCAGTGATTTTCATTTTGTTAAAAAGTGGTATCGGGCTATTGGGTAACGCTCATAAAAGTACTTAGTTTCCAAATAGCACAAGAAAATAATTATTCCCCAGTACATTAGTTTGCTATAGTATGAATCAAGGCCCGGGGTATCGATTAGCAGTAGCAACACTTGTTGATAGTGGTTTCATAAAGTGTGAGGAAACATGCCAGCAGGCGCCCGCCGAACATGTGCACATATTTTACCAATAGCAAATTACCATCTATTCATTCTTTATTAGTACCAAGAAGTAGCTCAAAAGCTAGCGCATTCAGATGTGCCGAAAAAAAAAAAGGTTTCATTCTCACGGTACAAAGCAGTTGTCCGCGATTCATGGTGGTCCAAGATTTTAGGCGATTGGACGCTAATAAATTAGCCGGAGCACAACAAATTTTACAGTTTACATGTGCATCCTGCTAAGGTCAGTCTGTTCATTTAGATCAGTGTCTTCAATGACCACTCTATTGATAGCTAAGGACCCAACCCTACTTCAGGCGACTAGCGAAGACTCTGATCAGACTCTGAATATAGATAGGGAGGCTGAGCTAATGTATTTGCTGGGCAAGCATATTGGTTGTACGAGTTGCTGCGGCCCGGTATAAGGGCCGTTTGAAAAGTTCATGTGCGGCGATTACCCACCTAGGAAACCATTCATATTTGATATCATCGTAAAGATCAACAACTACACTTTAATTTAATCCGCAATTCGTATGCATGCACCTGCTACAAAATACGGTCACAAGAACATATACTGGTTTTACACTGGATACTTGTATGGTCAGTTACCACACCCACCCTGCTCACACAAGTGGGGGGTGTTGGGTTTGAAATAATGTTTCTGCGAGAAAATGCCAGGAACTGAAAATTTAAGAACGAAGAATGAGTCGCAGGTCGTCACAGTGTTCTGCTTTAAGAAATATTTGCTTTCCTTTAGTTTTGTGGTCATGGTAGGGTCAACAATAGAGATTTTATGGAATTATATAATATACCCGGAAACAGAACATCATGCATGGAAACAGGCCACGTGAGTCGTCAAGTAATGCCATACTAAGTATTTCAGTTTCTTTTAAGAAAACTGATTAACATTGAAAGTACACTTTCATTGTTGAAATAGCTCACTTTTCTACATGTACTCATGATTATCTGATCTAGATAAGGCATGGCTGTTCCAGCGTCTCGAAAATCTCAAATAATACCACCGGTATTGTTACAACTTGTGTCGCGTTTTATTGCACTAAATTCATGCTAGTGTCCATGATACTACTGTGTTTTTCCCCAACTTTTTAAGAAATGTTCAAACTTTCCTTTATACGAGTTCATGGTTTCAAGCTATGTCTCTACTACAAATACAATGTACCCTACAAAATTAATGGCACTCTTATAAATGAATCCATCTTTACTTCAAGATACTGGAAATATTTCTCTCGGGTAGCATTTCCTGAATTATAAACTTATTGTCACAGGCCGATATATGACTCTGTAGTTTTGTTGCTAGGATACTCGCACAGCCTGCGAGAGGAGTTGGCTTCCAGTCGAGCTGTGTGCTTTTTTCTTTCGATATGACCATACTCCAACAAATAAATTTTCTTGTAACTAATGTTGGCAACTGTGAAGATGGTACTAATTAGGAAATAATAGCCTTTCACGTGCTACATTGCATTAAAATCTATTATTTTCACAATAAATCGCCGTACAGTTAGCTAGCAAGACGCCGTCCAGTATTTTTATACAAGGCCTCAAGTTGCCGTACTCAAGCCTTCCGAGTTTTATGATGTTTTTATTGAGTTCCATTATTGTTTTGAGGAAACTATTGATTGCATTAAAGCAGCGGTGATGGGAACGCATCTGCATAATAATAGACTGAAATTTGTCACAACCGTTCGTATGATAAACAGGTGGGTTTTGACAAAGACATATAATTTCGGCAGTACCAGGCAGCTCGTTTTACAATAAAAAGTGAACTTAAAATCATTTTCATGTCATTTCTGGATGTGCACTTCAAACAGAAATATGTTCCGTAAATGGAGACATCCTCATTGACGCATAATATCGTGACATAACATCAAAATAAAGAATTTTCCTAACCTGGACACGACCATTTTTTGTTTATCACCGCTTCAGCTAGTACCAAGTTCCGGAGTCAATGATACACAGTGTCCCTACTCCTATAACCAGCATTTTCTCATTTCTACCATGATGATTTATACAACTCCTTCCCCAGCACTGATGAAACACAGGATTTTATGGTAAAAGGTTAACATGCAATTTCACTGTGACAAAGATAAATGTTTTCAAAATTGTCACTTAACAATAATTTCCATACTTTTAAATAGTATTTAAATATAAAAACATTTTAAAACCTTTTTTTTTTTACATTTGGCAGCTACTGTTACTTAAATGCTCTCTTTACATGGAAAAATCCTTTCATTTGAGCAACATTTAATTTGTCATCTGCAATAGCTTTCAATTTGGATGAGCCTAAGATTTTGTTCCTTGGTAAAGAATTAAGTTTCAAAGTGATACACCATTTCTCTCTAATAGTATCCCTATACAAAAAGGATGTTTGTCCAGAAACCATGTCAAATCAAAGTGTTTGTTATTGAATTTTGAAATCGAAAAATGATTCAATGCTGCTTACTGATTACAAATATTTCAACCTTGTGGTCATTCATTTTGTCAGAAAGAAGCAATTTCCAAAGCTACAAGGCTTCTGGACCATAACATCAACCAACTTCTCCTTCTGCCTCCATGTTTTCAAAGCTGATTACTGCAGCAGCACGAAAATGGGTAAGAACACTTTAGAACATGGCAAACTTTTTAGAATCTTCCATATTGAGAACAACTTACCACAGCAACTGATCGGTTGAAATGTCTTGGGATTAATCATTGAAAGGGAAGAAAACATTGTGGGAAAAGGAGAAAATGCTGGTTACCAGCATTTTCTCGTTTTTCCACAATATTTTCAAAAGCCTTTTGGTGATGTCTGAAACAGCCGTTTAGTAAAGGGTTAACCCTTTATCAAACAGTCCCTGGTTTTAACGACCCTGTGGAAAAAGCCTTTTGAAAAGATTTTGGGAAAACGAGAAAATGTTGGTAACCAGCATTTTCTCCTTTTCCCACAATGTTTTCTAGCCTGTCAAAGACAAATCCAAAAATTTAAGTAACATTTAATTTGTCGTCTGCAAATGCTTTCAATTTAGAAAGGCTGAAAATTTTGTTGTGTGGTGAGGGGTGAAGGGTAACATTTTTGTGGTTAATGCTGATCATTTCTATTTTGATCACTCCATTGTTATCAAGATGTTTGTTTACCTCTTCTATCAGATGTTTTTCTGAAAATTTCAAGATACATGCACTTTCTATGTTAATAATGAATCAAAATAATACCTCCATCATTTTTTTCAAATAAACAATTTTTACAAAAATAATCTTAACTGTTTCAAATGCTTCAGATAACAACTAAGACTGTCATAAAATGTGACAAAACTCTTTCCAGATGACAGAATTCTAGACTTGTCCAAATTCAAAGCATATGCAGATGACAAATAAAAGGTGGTACAAATGATGGGTTGTTAAGACACAGGATCATTTGTTGAAGGGTTAACCCGTTTGCGGACAGCATAGATCAAGATCAGACTGCACAAAACATGTAGTCTGATCTTGGATCTACACTGTCCGATAAGGAGATATCTCTCCTCAAAAAATACCTTTGAAATAGAAAAATTTTGGTTTTTACTATCGGCTTTTATTTAGCAGGATATTAGAAATAAAAAGATCAGAATTTATGCACAGCTTACTGTGAGTTAAACTTTACCAGATGACAAAATTTTAGATGCTTACAATTTGAAAGCATTAGCTGATGACAAATAAATCAAGACTCCAGTGATGAAATTTGTCTTGGAAAAGGTGGAAAAACATGGTGGAAAAAGAATTGAATGCTGGTTACAGGCAGACTTTTCCACTTTTTTTTTTTAGCCACATTTCACCGATTGATTAGTTGCATGGAGTTTAATGCCATTTCCAACATTAATTTCAGTAATATCACAGCAGCCATGCTACCCTGGAATTTCTTTTTACCAGTACTTCACACAATGTACTTCCGAAGCCACTGGCTGCTTTCACACTCAACCACTGCCAAAACCATGATCAGCAGTGAAACAGGAATGAATCCTGTAACAATGACTATCATCAATCCTCAGAAAGAAATTGGCTGAGCTGGGAATTTGAACCATTGACCTCCTATCTCAAGTCCCGTACACAACCAAGTGTGCTACAGGTGCTCAGCCCACATTCTATGGATCTTCTTCAAATGCTTTCAATGGGGATAAGTCTCTTGTTTTGTCATTTACTAAAAATTCAAATGCATTTAACCCTTAACCACACAATCCCATCTTTTAACGACCTTCAGAAAGAAACCTTTTGAAAACATTGTGGGAAATGGAGAAAATGTTGGTAACCAGCATTTTTTCCTTTTCACACAATGTTTTCTACCCTTTCCAAAACAAATTTCAACTTTTCAGTCACATTTATTTTGTCACTTACATATGGTTTCAATTTGGACTGGTCTAAAATTTTGTCATTGGTAAAGGGTAAAATGAAATGGACTTGAAAACATCTAATTATTGGGGAATAAAGCATTTCCATTAGCTCTTCACAAGACTTGTCCAATTTGAAAGCATTTGCAGAAATAAATCTGACTCAAAAATGGAAACTTGTTTTGAGGATAGAAAACATTGTGGGAAAAGGAGAAAATGCTGGTTACTAGCATTTTCTCCTCTTCACACAATGTTTTCAAAAGGCCTCTTTCTCAGGTCGTTAAAACTCCAGATTGTGTAGTAAAGGGTTAATCTTTACCATATGACAAAATTTTAGACTCGTCTGTTTTGAAAGCATCTGCGGACAACAATTTGAACAAAGAACTTTAAGGTTGTAAACATTTTACAACAGGTGAAAATGCTGGTTACCAGCATTTCTCTTTTTCTCAAAATATTTTCCAAAGGTTTCTTCTTAGAGGTCATGAAAATTTGGGATTGTGTGGTATGGGTTAACTCGACTTTTAACGACTCTGAGAAAGAAGCCTTTGGAAAACATTGTAGAAAAAGGAGAAAATGCTGGTAACCACCATTTTCTCCTTTTCCTACCAAAGATGAAAGACAGCTGTTGAGATACATTTGTCATCTGCAAATGCTTTCAGTTTGGTTGAGTCCAAAGTTCCGTTGTTAGGTATAGAGTTAACTTCTTACCAGGAGACAAAATGTTAGACTTGTCCACCTTTAAAGCATTTGTAGACTAAAACAAACAAGAGGGCCATGATGGCCCTGGGTCGTTCCCCTGAGTCAAAAGGCGAAATTCACTCAACGTGCATAATCCAATTTCTGACCAATTGTCAGGTCAATTGAGCTTAAAATGTGGCCTCTAGAGCATCCACAAGGAATTTCCTTAAGTTGACCTAGTGACCTAATTTATCACCCCACGTGACCCAATTCAGAACTCATCAAAAAATTTATCAAGACAAACATTCTGAACAGTTTTCAAGTTAATTGAGCAATAAATGTGGCCTCTAGAGTGTCCACAACGTGTTTCTTAAATTTGACCCAGTAACCTAGTTTATGACCCCAGCTGACCCAATCTCAAACTCACCCAATATTTCATCAAGACAAACATTCTGACCAACTTTCAAGTCAAGTGTGCATGAAATGTGACCTCTAGAGTGCCCACAAGGTATTTCTTTAATTTGACCTAGTGACCTAGATTATGACCCCAGGTGACCCAATTTTGAACTCATCCTAGATTTCATCAAGACAAACATTTTAAGCAATTTTCAAATCAATTGAACGATAAATGTGGCCTCTAAAGTGCCCACAAGGTATTTCTTTAATTTGACCTAGTGACCTAATTTAAGACGCCACATGACCCAAATTCAGACTCATGTAGGGTTTATCAAGACAAACATTTGGACCAATTTTTAAATCAATTGAGAAATAAATGTGGCCTCTAGAGTGCCCACAAGGTATTTCTTTATTTTGACCAAGGGACCTAGTTTACGACCCCAGGTGACCCAATTTCAAACTCATCTGATATTTCATCAAGACAAACATTCTGACCAATTTTCAAGTCAGTCGAGCAAGATATGTTGCCTCAAGAGTGACCACAAGGTATTTCGTTAATTTGACCTAGTGACCAAGATTATGACCCAGGTGACCCAATTTTAAACTCATCCTAGATTTTTTCAAGAGATTTTATCAAGACAAGCATTCTGGACAATTTTCAAGTCAATTGAGCAATAAATGTGGCCTCTAGAGTGCCCAAAAGGTATTTCTTTAATTTGACCTAATGACCTAGTTTATGATCCTAGTTGACCCAAATTCGAACTCATGTGAGATTTTATCAAGACAAACATTCTGACCAATTTTCAAGTCAATTGAGCAAAACATTTGGCCTCTAGAGTGCCCACAAGGTATTTCTTTAATTTGACCTAGTGACCTAGTTTATGATCCCAGGTGACCCAAATCCAAACCCATTTGAGATTTTATCAAAAAAACATTCTTACCAAATTTCAGGTCAACTGAGCAAAAAATGTGGCCTCTAGAGTGCCCACAAGGTATTTCTATAATTTGACCTAGTGACCTAGTTTATGACCCCAGGTGACCCAAATCCAAACCTATTCAAGATTTTATCAAGACAAAAATTCTGACCAAATTTCAGGTCATTTGAGCAATAAATGTGGCCTAAGTGCCTACAAGGTATTTCTTTAATTTGACCAAATGACCTAGTTTATGACCCCAGGTGATCCAATATCAAACTCATCTGATATTTCATCAAGACAAACATTCTGACCAATTTTCAAGTCAATTGAGCAAGAAATGTAGCCTCTAGAGTGCCCTCAAGGTATTTCTTTAATTTGACCTAGTGACCTAGATTATGACCCCAGGTGACGCACTTTTGAACTCATCATAGATTTCCCCAAGAGAAACATTTTAACCGATTTTCAAATCAATTGAACAATAAATGTGGCCTCTAGAGTGCACACAAGGTATTTCTTTAATTTGACCTAGTGACCTAATTTAAGACCCCACATGACCCAAATTCAAACTCATTTGAGATTTTATCAAGACAAACATTCTGACCAATTTTCAAGTCATTTGAGCCAAAAATGTGGCCTCTAGAGTGCCCACAAGGAATTACTTTAATTTGAACTAGTGACCTAGTTTATGATCCCAGGTGACCTAAATCCAAACTCATCCGAGATTTTATGAAGACAAACATTCTGACCAAATTTCAGGTCATTTGAGCAATAAATGTGGCCTCTAGAGTGCCCACAAGATATCTATTTAATTTGACCGAGTGACCTAGTTTATGACCCCAGGTGACCCAATTTCAAACTGACTGAACATGTTGTGCTCAGGTGGGCTAACAAACTTAGAACAGGTCCACTACATACCAAATAACAAAGCCCTATGCCTTCAAGGTTTAGAAAAGAAGAATTTTAAAGTTTTCCTTCTTTGTTCCTATGTTAGAACTTGTGATCCCCGCGGCAGGGCCAGTTTTGACCCAAGGAGCATTGTATGAAAAAACTTGGTAGAAGTCCACTAGGAGATGCTACATGCCAAATATCAAAGCTCTACGCCTTCCAGTTTCAGAGAAGAAGAATTTTAAAGTTTTCCTTCTTTGTTCCTATGTTTGAAACTTGTGACCCCCGGGGCGGGGCCAGTTTTGATCCCAGGGATATCATATGAACAAACTTGGTAGAGGTCCACTAGGAGATGCTACATGCCAAATATCAAAGCTCCACGCCTTCCAGTTTCAGAGAAGAAGAATTTTATAGTTTTCATTCTTTGTTCCTATGTTTGAAACTTGTGACCCCCGGGGTGGGGCCAGTTTTGACCCCAGGGGCGTCATATGATCAAACTAGGTAGAGGTCCACTAGGAGATGCTACATGCCAAATATCAAAGCTCCACGCCTTCCAGTTTCAGAGAAGAAGAATTTTATAGTTTTCATTCTTTGTTCCTATGTTTGAAACTTGTGACCCCCGGGGTGGGGCCAGTTTTGACCCCAGGGGCGTCATATGATCAAACTAGGTAGAGGTCCACTAGGAGATGCTACATGCCAAATATCAAAGCTCCACGCCTTCCAGTTTAAGAGAAGAAGAATTTTAAAGTTTTCCTTCTTTGTTCCTATGTTCGAAACTTGTGACCCCTGGGGCGGGGCCAGTTTTGACCCAAGGGACATCATATGAACAAATTTGGTAGAGGTCCACTAGGAGATGCTACATACCAAATATCAAAGCTCCACGCTTTCCATTTTCAGAGAAGAAGAATTTTAAAGTTTTCCTTCTTTGTTCCTATGTTTGAAACTTGTGACCCCCGGGGTGGGGCCAGTTTTGACCCCAGGGACATCATATGAACAAACTTGGTAGAGGTCCACTAGGAGATGCTACATGCCAAATATCAAAGCTCTATGCCTTCCAGTTTCAGAGAAGAAGAATTTTAAAGTTTTCATTTTTTGTTCCTATGTTCGAAACTTGTGACCCCTGGGGCAGGGCCAGTTTTGACCCCAGGGGTGTCATATGAACAAACTTGGTAGAAGTCCACTAGGAGATGCTACATGCCAAATATCAAAGCTCCACGCCTTCCAGTTTCAGAGAAGAAGAATTTTAAAGTTTTCCTTCTTTGTTCCTATGTTTGAAACTTGTGACCCCCGGGGCAGGGCCAGTTTTGACCCCAGGGACATCATATGAACAAACTTGGTAGAGGTCCACTAGGAGATGCTACATACCAAATATCAAAGCTCTACGCCTTCTAGTTTCAGAGAAGAAGATTTTTAAAGTTTTCCTTCTTTGTTCCTATGTTTGAAACTTGTGACCCCTGGGGCGGGGCCAGTTTTGACCCCAAGGTCATCATATGATCAAACTTGGTAGAGGTCCACTAGGAGATGCTACATACCAAATATCAAAGCTCTACACCTTCTAGTTTCAGAGAAGAAGATTTTTAAAGATTTTGCTATTTTTTCCTTTTGGTTGCCATGGCAACCAGAGTTATGGGTGGAATTCAATCTTTTGGACAACTTTGGTAGAGCTTCACCTGAGGAACATCCCTGCCAAGTTTCATCAAGATTGGCCCAGTGGTTTAGGAGGAGAAGATGTTTAAAGAAATTGTGGACGACGGACATTGGGCGATCACAAAAGCTCACCTTGAGCACTTTGTGCTCAGGTGAGCTAAAAAGTGTGACTCAAACATTTAACCCTTTACCACACAAGACCGACTTTTAACAACCCTGAGAAAGGAAGCTTTTGAAAACATTGTGGGAAAAGGAGAAAGTGCTGGTAACCAGCATTTTCTTCTCTACCCACCATGTTTTCCACCATTCTCAAATCATATTTCAATTCTTTAGTCACGTTTTTTTTGTCGTCTGCAAATGCTTTCAATTTGGACTAGTCTAAAATTTTGTTGTTTGGTAAAGAGTTAAAGTTCTTTTTGGAATGGGAGAAAACATTGTGGGAAAAGGAAAAAGTGCTGGTTACCTGCATTTTTTCCTTTTGCCACAATGTTTTAAAACAGAGTTTTCTTTAGAGTCGTTAAAACTCGCAGTTTTTAGTAAAGAGTCAAACCCTTACATTGGCTTATCAGGATGTTTAAAAGTTGTTTATCCAGGTTTTTCCTGATTAGCATACCTTAACAAAAAAATGTGACTCAAACATTTAAAGTTCTTTTTGGAAAAGGAGAAAACATTGTGGGAAAAGGAAAAAGTGCTGGTTACCTGCATTTTTTTCCCGCTGCCACAATGGTTTCAAAAAGCGTTTTCTTTAGGTTCGTTAAAACTCGCAGTTTTTAGTAAAGAGTCAAACCCTTACACTGGCTTATCAGAATGTTTAAAAGTTGTTTATCCAGGTTTTTCCTGATTAGCAATACCTTAACCTGTTACCTGACGACAAAAGTTTAGACTTATCCAAATGTAAGGCAGTTGCCAGATGGCATATCAACCCTTTACCACATAATCCCCACTTTTAACGACCCTGAAAAAGAAGCCTTTTGAAAACATTGTGAGAAAAGGAGAAAATGCTGGTAATCAGCATTTTCTCCTTTTCCCACAATGTTTTCTACCCTTCCAAAAATAAACTTGGAAACTTGAGTTACATTTATTTTGTCGTCTGCAAATGCTTTAAATTTGGACCAGTCTAAAATTTTGTCATTTGATAAACGAGTTAAATGTGTCTAGAATGATGAGGTTTATCTCAAAAAGGGCAGAAAACAATATGGGAAAAGGAGAAAATGCTGGCTTCCAGCATTTTCTCCTGTTCCCACAATGTTTTCAACAAACTTCTTCAAGGTCATTAAAGCTCTGGATTGTATGGTAAAGTTTAACAGAACCCTTTCCTAAACAACCCCTGATTTTAAAGACAACACGGAAAAATCCTGAAAATTTTGTTAAAAAAGGAGAAAATGCTGTTAACTACAATGTTTTCTATGCCTTCAAAGACAAATTCTATCATTTGGGTCATATTTAATTTGTTGTCTGCAAATGCTTTAAATTTGAACAAGTCTAAACTTTTGTTGTCTGTTTTTGTTATCATTTATTCAGTATTATTCAGTATCATGGAAGAGTTCAACACAGGACAAAGGCACTTGTACCTGGGTATTACTTTCACCTAATACCGGCTTGTCAGGATGTTTTTTAAAAATTGTTTATCAGGTTTTACTGATTGGTAATGCTTCAACTATTACAAAACATATCTACATTAATACTTTACAAAATGACAAAATTTTGGACTGGACCAAATTGAAAGTATTTGCAGACGACAAAATAACTGTTGCTAAAGGGGTGATTTCTGTTTTGGATAGGGTAAAAAACATTTGTGGAAAAGGAGAAAATGCTGGTTACCAGCACTTTCTCCTTTTAACACAGTGTTTTCAAAAAATTTCTCTTTCATGGTTGTTAAGTCATGATTATTTGGTAAAAGGATTAAGCAAACTTATGATGGCTTAAAATTGAGTAAAAGAATGCAGTAAAGAAGGATTTTGAAAACATTGTGGGAAAAAGAAAAAATGCAAGTTACCAGTATTTTGAACCCCCTCATAGACAACTCCACATTTGATTGTCATTCTGTAAATGCTTTCAAAATAGACAAGTCCAAAAGTTTGTCATCCAGTAGAGTTCTAAAAATTTATTACTAATGTAGATTTTTTAAATCATTACTAATATCATGAAAGTGATAAACAAAAACAGTACTTCAAAACCACAATGGCTAGGTTACTATGGTACTTGACCTTCACTTTGGTATAATTTCACGAAGTTTAACTCTTTGCCAAATGACAAAATTTTGGCCTTGTCTAAATTGAAAGCATTTGCAGATGACACATTAAATGTATCTCAAAAACTGAAATTTGTCTTTCATAGACTAGAAAACATTGAGGGAAAAAGGAGAAAATGCTGGTTACCAGCATTTTATCAATCCCCCCCCCCCGATGTTTTCAAAAGGCATCTTCCTCAGGGTCGTTTAAGGTCAAGATTGTGTAGAAAAGAGTTAACGCTTTGCCAAACAATCCCAAGTTTACAGAACCTATGGAAAAAGGCCTTTGGAAATATTGTAAGAAAAGGAGAAAATGCTTGTAACCGGCATTTTCTCACAATGCTGTCAACCCTTTCCATGAAAATTCCATTATTTGAGCCATACATGTACTTTATCTGTTTCCTGCAAATGCTTTCAATGCTGTTAAGTCTGAAAATTTGTTGTCTGGTAAACAGTGATGTGTTAGCTTTACTGTTTACCTGTCAACAAATTTTTAGACATGTCCAAATTCAAAATATTTTAAGACAAGAAATCCATAGTGGCACAAATGATGGAGCTTGCCTTTTATACAGTGGAAAAAATTTTGGGAAAACGAGAAAATGCTGGTTACCAGCATTTTCTCTTTTTCCCAACATGTCTTCAAAAGGTGTCTTCCACCAGGTCATTAAAGTTCCAGATTGCGTGGAAAAGGGTTAAGTGAATTTCTGAGCTGAGTAATCAGGCCTGAGGGGTTGTAAGTATGAATCTAGGCTCTTGGCCAAGAAGTCTATCCAAGGATTTTTATTCATCTTTTTCTACCAATATTTTGCACCACTCTCAACAAAATATTTCAGTCATATGACAGCCACAGTTCACTTCTTCTGTCCGGTAACTCTGTGTAAAATATTAGGTCTAGGAAATAAATGTGTGTGGGAGGTGTCTCCAAGGTCATATTGGCTTGCCATTCTAGATAACAGGTGGCATGTAATAAACAAACATTTTTAATGCTGGGGTTTTCCCTGGACTTACCCATACAGAGGTCACTTCAAATGAATAGGGGAAGGCAAAGATTTTAAGTATGGAAAACATCTTTTCCCACAATGTTTTCTAATGTTTTAATGACAAATCCCACAATATAAGCCACATAATATATATAATTTGCTGTCTTAAAATACTTTTTTGGCTTTTGATAAGTCCAGACTTTTGTTTTGGGGTAAACAATTACATGGTATTTTAAGCCACTTTCAACAGAATGACATTTCTGTCTGGCCCCAAATCACTTGTTCGCATTATGTCTGGCCAATAATCACTTAACCATTAACCACATGGGAAAAAGTAGGCTTGTCCAAATTGAAAGTTTGCAGATGACAATTCCAATGTGACTAAAATGCAGGAATTTGCCTTTGACAGGATAGGAAACATTGTAGGAAAAGGAGAAAATGCTGGTAACCAGTATTTTCTCCTTTTCCCACAATGTTTTCTACCCTATCAAATACAAGTATTTTCTCTTTTTCTGACAACTGTCATCTGCAAATGGTTTCACTTTGGCCAAGTCTACATTTCTGTCGTTTGGTAAAGCGTTAAACGATATGATACAAAGTCTTGAAGAAAACACTGTCATAAAACACTGTCATAAAAAATACTGTAGCAGAAGTTACCCCATGATAAGCAATACTGCATAAAAGTAATAGGAAAAAAAGGGGGCTGTCGACAAAACATTGTGGCAAAGGATAAATTGATCAGACTAAGCTTACAAGTACTTTCTAATCCAACACAAAAATTCTTTACCAGATATCCAAATTTTGGACTTGTGCAATGTGAAAACATATACAGATGACAAATTAACCCTTTACCACCCAATCCCAAGTTTTAATGACCCTCAAAAAGAGGCCCTTTGAAAACAAGGGAAAGGAGAAAATGCTGCTAACCACCATTTTCTCCTTTTCCCACAATGTTTTCTGTCCCTTTACAGACAAATCTCGCCATATGAGCCATACCTAATTGGCAACTGCAAATGCTTTCAATTGGACAAGTGTAATATTGTTTTTTGGTAATGGGTTAAATCTAGCTCAAATGATGATTGGTATGTGACTTGGTACAAAACATTGTAGGTTATCAGTACATGTATTTTCTCTTTTTCTGACAATGTTTCATAAAGCTTTCTTCTCCAGGGTTGTTAAAACTCGGGGTTGTGTCATGAAGGGAAGTCACACTCTATGTAGGGATAAAATAACTAGTTTTGATCATGAAGAATAGGATTGCAGTGAAAAACGTGACAAAAAAAAAAGCTTAACTCTTTACCAAACAACAAAATTTTAGACTGTTCCAAACTGAAAACATTTGCAGACGACAAAATAAAAGTAACTAAAAAATTGAAATGTGTTTTGAGAAGGGTGGAAAACATGGTGGGAAAAGGAGAAAATGCTGGTTACCAGCATTTTCTCCTTTTCCCACAATGTTTTCGATAGGCTTTTTTCACCGGGTCATTAAAAGTCGGGATCGTGTAGTAAAGGGTTAAAGGAATCTAAGCTTAATTATGAAGTATTTGCATTAATGTTTTAACAAACAATCCCATACTTTAACCTCCCCGAGGAAGAAGCCTTTCAAAAGCACTATGGGAAAAGGAGAAAATGCTTGAAACCAGCATTTTCTCCATTTCCCACAATTTTTTCTACCCGCTTAAAAACAAATCCTATCATTTTAACCACATCTTACTATGTCATCTACAAAATGCTCTGAGTATGGACAAGTCTAAAACTTTCTTCTCTGGTACAGAGTTACACCTTGTATCAACCATACAATCTACACCAGGATATGAAAAGTTTATCTGTCTATGACTTGATATACAAAGAATAACCTTTCGAGCACCAGTTGCACAACTTTAATGCAGCTTTTACATTTTACTATGCGACAATGATTGAATAGATTGATTGAATAGTGTTTTTTACACCACTTTCAACATTATTTCAGTCATACCATGGCGACAGCTCACATATTCATGTATTTCCCGGGTTCCACCAGTACTTGGCTGGGGCTCAGAAATGTCTTGCCCAAGGACACTCCCACGAAAAAGCCAGTGGATCCAGTGAACCCAGGCCTCCAGGTCACGAGTCCTACACTTTACCACTAGGCCACGCAGGACCCCTACTATGCGACAAAGTTAGAGATGCCTTGAAACTAAATAAATTTGCAGATGATAAACTGAATGTGGTTCTTATCACTATTTCTGTCTATGAAAGAGTAGTATGCACTGTCTTATTTTTTGACTGCTTTAACCCTTTACCGCACAATGCCGCCTTTTAACGACCCTGGGAATGAAGCCTTTTGAAAACATTGAGGGGAAAAGGGAGAAAATGCCAGTAACCAGCATTTTCTCCTTTTCCCACAAGGTTTTCTATCCTATCAAAGAAAAATTGCACCATCTGAGTATCAATGAAATTGTCGTCTGCAATTGCTTTCAATTTGGACAAGGCTAAAATTTTGTCATTTGGTAAAGAGTTAACATGCCTAATAATGAAACCAGAAAATGTTTGGCATGTTTAAAGTTTTCATAGGTATATATTTTCTGGATGTCTGTTTATATTAAAACCTTGTTTGTAAATTAATTTGGTGAATTTTTTAATTGAATGAAAAAGGAATTTTTCCATTGAATATTCCTGAGATGTTACACAACAACTAAACCAAAAGTTACCCATTCTGTTTTTTCATTCCTGTGCCGCTAGATCTGATGAGAGCAGTTAAAATATAAGCACCTAAAACAAGCCTTGCGTTAGAGCTAGCTTTTACTGCAATGGGGTTTGGTGTACATGTATTTCTCTCCATGATAGTTAAACAGCATGTATTATGGTTAGTGCTTGGAGAGATGACCAATCTCTTGCATGTTACATTTAATGGCAGAGGTGGGATTTATGACAACTGTCAGATTGGAGTTGCTTCCTTATCCTCATACCGTCCCTTTGTTTATTTGTATATAAGTCTCAAGGTCCAGACTTCTCAAAGGGGGGAGTAATGCCATGGAGAGTGGTTTGATACATACCTACCTACAGCATGGGTTTGCGTGAAGAGCATAAAATATTGGAACACTGAAAAACCAGCCTTGCTGTAGAGCTAGCTTTGACAGTTAACCCTTTACCACACAATGCCGCCTTCTGACAACCCTGGGAAAGAGGCCTTTGGAAAACATTGTAGGAAAAGGAGAAAATGCTGGTAACCAGCATTTTCTCCTTTTCCTGCAATGTTTTCTACACAATCAAGAGAAAAATTGCACCATTTAAGTCACACTGAAATTGTCATCTGCAAAATGCTTTCAATTTGGACAAGGCTAAAATTATGTCATCTGGTAAAGGGCTAAGCAGTGTGCATTATGGTTACTTCTTGGATGGGCAGCAAAGCTATTGCACATTACACTATAAACTGTTTAGTCATAAAATACTCTCTTACCTGGTTTTTCCTGTTGATTGAAATCCCACCAGTATCCCTTTGATGGGTGATATCTGGAGAAGGACTGGGCTGAAAAGAAATGTTGGAAAAAGCACCATGTAGCCTTTATCACACAACCCTGAAAAAGGTGGCTTTTGAAAACAATGTGGTAAAAGGAGAAAATGCTGGTAACCAGCATTTTCTCCTTTTACCACAATGTTTTCTACCCTATCAAAGCCAAAAATCATTATTTGAGCTACATTTAATTTGTCCTCTGCAACTGCTTTTATTTTGGACCAGCCCAAAACTTTGTTGTGTGATAAAGTGTAAACTGACCCTTTACCAGACAATAAGAATTATGACTCTTCCAAATTTAAAGCATTTTGTAGAACACAAATCAAATGTAGCTCAAGCATTAGAATTTATCTTAGGAAGGGCAGAAAACATTGTGGGAAAGGGAGAAACCGCTGGTCACCATCATTTCCTCCTTGCCCCACAACGTTTTCAAAACCTCTTTCCTCTTGGGTCGTTAAAACACGGGATTCAGTGGTAATGGGTTAAACTTTAAGTAAAGGCAGAAAATAATTGTTGAAAAACAAAAGACATTGCAGAATACTTCATCTCAATATCAAAACCATAATATAAAAGAAAAACCTAAAGCTTTGTCAACGATACAAGATAGAACAAACAAAATACTTAAAGTGCTAAACCCTTTACGCAAAATTCCCAGGGCTTAAAATCCCTGTGAAAGAAGGCTTTTGAAAACATTATAGGAAAAGGAGTAACTGCTGGTAGACAGCATTTTTGCCTTTTCCCATCATGTTTTCTGCCCTTTCAGTGAGCATCAATTCATTTGTACCAAACTTTTCATCGACAGAATGCCTTCACAATGTTTTCAAAAGCCTTCTCTTTCAGGGTTGTTAAAAGTCTGGATTGTGTGGTAAAGGGTTAAAGCACCTTTCACGGCTATAGTTGCCTTTGCGACCAGTGTAGATCAAGATCAGGCTGCAGTCTGTTCTTTGATCTACAGTCTCGGCTTTGCTAAATCTTTAAAGACAAAACCAACTATGAAATTGCAATTCTTTTGATCTTGTTTTACAACAGAAAAATGTCTGTTGGGTTTATTCCGCACTCCAAGGGTTAAAAACAATCCCATGTTTTTACGATCCTGGATGAGAAAGTGTTTGAGCACATTAACTCTTTACCAAACGACAAAATTTTAGACTGGTCCAAAATGAAAGCGGTTGCAGACTGCAAAATAAACGTGACTGAAAAGTTGAATTTGTTTTGGCAAGGGTAGAAAACCTTGTGGGAAAAAGAAGAAAACGCTGGTTACCAGCATTTTCTCCTTTTCCCACCATGTTTTCAAAAGGCTTCCTTATCAGGGTCATTAAAAGTCGGGATTGTGTGGTAAAGAGTTAAGGGGAAAGGGAGAAATGAACGTAACCAGAATTTTCTCTTTTTCCCACAATGTTTCCTACCCTATAAGATAACTTAAGCTTTTTTGCACCAATATCCAATTTGTCATCAACAGATGTTTGAATTTGGCAGAGTCTAAAATTGGCTGTTTTGTTAACCCTTTATCAAACAATCACTGGTTTTCATGGCCCTGAGAGAGAAGGCTTTTGAAAACATTGTGGGAAAAGGAGAAAATGCTGGTAACCAGCATTTTCTCCTTTTTCCACCTTGTTTTCTACTCTTCCTAAGTCAAATTTCGATTTTTGCATCATATGATTATATCCTGTCATCTGCAGCTGTTTTTAATTTGGACTAGTCTAAAATTTTGTTGTGTGGTAAAGAGTAAACCTGTTACCAAACAATCCCTGGTTTTCATGACCCTGAGAAAGATGGCTTTTGAAAACATTGTGGGAAAAGAAAGTGCTGGTAACCAGCATTTTCTCCTTTTCCCACAAGTTTTTCTACTCAATCAGAGACCTTAAGCTCAATTTTGAATTTTTTCTCCTCTGCCGGTATTTTGAATGTCTGAAATTTATCGTGTAAGGTTGGGTTAGGCATTGAAAAATAATGTTTTGGCCTTTATTTAAGACAGGAAGTAATTTAGGTCTGGAAGTACCTACCTTCCTCAAATGCTGACTGTAAATTATGTACTGTGTTAATCTGTCAGAAAAACAAAACATAAAAGAAATTTGGGATGAGCCTGTTGTACAAAATTGACTTTTTCAGCCACTGTAGTTGAAAGCTTTTAACCCTTTACCACACAATCCCGAGTTTTAACGACACTTAGAAAGAGGCCTTTTGAAAACATTGTGGGGAAAGGAGAAAATGCTGGTAACCAGCATTTTCTCCTTTTCCCACAATGTTTTCTACCCTATCAAAGACAGAAATCATCATTTGAGCTCCTTTCAATTTGTCGTCTGCAAATGCTTTCAAATTGTGCCAGTCCAAAATTTTGTTGTTTGGTAAAGAGTTGAAAAAGTTAACCCTGTACCACACAAAATTTTAGACTTGCCATAATTGAAAGCACCTGAAGATGGTAAATTACAAGATGATTGCTGTCTTTGAAAAGGTAGAAAAGATTGTGGGAAAACAGAGAAAAAGGCTTGTTACCTTTTCCCGCATTGCTTTCAAAAGCCTTCTCCTTTGGGGTCATTAAAACTCGGGATTGTATGGTACGGGGTTAACCCTTTACCACACAATCCTGAGTTTTAATGACCTTAAGAAAGAAGCCTTTAGAAAACATTGTGGGTAAAGGAGAAAATGCTGGTAACCAGCATTTTCTCCTTTTCCCACAATGTTTTCTACCCTTCCCAAAACAAATTACAATTTTTCAGTCACATTTGTCGTCTGCAAATGCTTTCAATTTGGACTAGTCTGAAATTTTGTCGTTTGGTAAAGAGTTAATGCATTTGCCAAAAGAATTGACCCATTTCAGCCTGCATGGGTCAAAAAGTCAATTTAAAGGACCGTCCACCTCTAGATTCAGTCGGCTGTTAGACAAATGGATTTAATGGAATCTATAATCATGTGATGACTTGCTTTGTTTAACTCTGTATCACACAATCCCGAGTTTTAACGACTCTATGGAAATACCCTTCTGAAAACCTGTGGGAAAAGGAGAAAATGCTGGTGACCACTATTTTCTCCTTTAGCCACAAGATTTTCTGCACTTTCAAAGACATTTACCATCATTTCAGCTCAATTTAATATGTCTTCTACAAATGCTTTCAATTTTGACCAGTCTAAATTTTTCTCTTTTGGTAAAGAGTTAATGCATCACAGAGCTGCATTAAGCCCCCTTTTACCAAAGCATGGCACATATGCAACTTTATCCAGCCACTCATTCCAACCCATAGAAAACACAGCACCATTTATCTGAACAATCCCATGTTTAAATAAACACAAGGAACATAGCTTTTCTGGTAACCAGCCTTTTCCCCTCTTCCCACAATGTTTTCTACCTCTTTCAATGACAAATACTATCATTTTAGCCATTAATTTTCCATTCAGAAAAGGCTGAAAGTCGGCTGTTGGGTACAGAATGAAATTGCTTTCTGAGAAGACAGAAAACATTGTTGTAAAAGGAGAAAAACGATGGTTGCTGATATTTCTGCTTTCTTGTCTTGGGTTTTGCCTGGAACCTGACTGAAGAATTTACCCTGTACCACACAATACCAACTTATAAGAGAAATGGAGGTTTCTGAAAACATTGTGGGAAAAGAAAAAAAATGCTGAAAACCAGCATTTTCTCCTTTTTCCACATTTTCATACTTTTCAAAAGCAAAATTTATCATTGCAACCATAGTTGATTCTCATCTGCAAAAGCTTTCCAGTAAAGGAGAGGATAGGAGAGTTTAAAATTTTAAATGATACTGAAAGAAAACATTCTAGAGAAAATATACACTTCCTTGTTATGACTAACGGCTCTTTTTTTACACGTGCACATAATTAAAGGTTATCTTAGGGGTCCTACATAGCTCAGTGGTAAAAGTGAAGGATAAAAAATCTGCAAGCCCTGGGTTTAATCCTCAAGAGAAGAGTGGTGCTTTTCATGGGAGTGCTCAAGGATAAGATATGAGCCATGCTCTGTGAAAAGGGAGCTTAATGCATCTGCGAAAAGTATTGACCCAGGTCAGCCTGCACAATCTGCACAGGCTGATCTAGGCTGAAACTTTTCGCTACTGATCAATTTTCTGTATGTCCAAGGACCAGTCTACCTCATGACTAAGTTGGTTGTTAAAAAAAGTGGCTTTTATGGATTCATAATTATGTGATGGCTTGATTGGGACAATGCATCATGGAGATGCATTAAGCCCCCTTTTGCCAGAGCATGTTCATTTGTGTGTTTGTATTGCAGTTTAACACCATTTTTAACAGCTTAGGTTATATCACCGCAGTCAGTGCACCTACACAAGTGTTTCCTGGCTTTCTCACACCAGTACTGACACAACTTTCTTTCCAAGTCACTGACTAGTTTTCTCACATGCCTCAGGGGTCAGAAGCAAAAAATTGCTCAAAAGAAAGTTCGCCTCAACAGGATATCGAACCCGCAACGACCAGGTCACGAGTCAGATACGCTAACAACTGAGCTACTCATCCGGCTTCCTATGATAAGACACTTTGGAGTCCTAATCTAGTACTAGAGAAACCCTGGACATAGGATACATTGTACATGAAAATGTGAGGTGTCCCCATGACATGACTGAAATAATGTTGAAAGTAGCATAAAGCACAGGTAGGTAAATCAATCAACATTTACCAAACCCTTTTTCAAACAATCCCCTGTTTTAACTCTTTACCAAATGACAAAATTTTAGACTGGCCCAAATTGAAAACATTTGCAGACGACAAAATAAATGTGGCTAAAAAAATTAAATTTGTTTAGGACAGGGTAGAAAACATTGCGGGAAAAGGAGAAAATGCTGGTTACCAGCATTTTCTCCTTTTCCCACAGTGTTTTCAAAAGGCTTCTTTCTCAGGGTCGTTAAAAGTTGGGAATGTGTGGTAAAGGGTGAACAACCTTGAGGAAGAGGGCTTTTGAAAACAATGTGGGTAAAAGGGAAAATGCTTGTAACAGGCATGTCCTTCTTCAGGCACAAAGTTTTCTACCCTATCTAAAGCAAATCCCATCATCTGAGTCAGCTTTAACACTTTACCACACAACAAAATTTTAGACAAGTCCAAATTGAAAGCATTTGCAGATGACAATTCCATTGTGGCTCAAATGACAAGACTTTTCTCTGATTGGGTAGAAAACATTGTGGGAAAAGGAGAAAATGCTGCTTACCAGCATTTTCTCATTTTCCCACAATGTTTTTAACGGCTTCTTCCACTGGGTCATTAAAAGTCAGGATTGTATGGTAATGGGTTATCTCTTTATCAAACAACGACTTTTTTCCATTTCCAAATTGAAAGCATTTGCAGACGACAAATATAACTGTAACTCAAAACAAGAAATTAGTCTTTCATAGAGTAGAAAACATTGTAGGAAAATGAGAAAATCTGGTTACCAGCATTTTTTCCTTTACCCACAATGCTTTCAAAAAGTCTTCTTTCTCGGAGTCATCAAGAATCGGGACTGCGTGGTAAAGGATTCATTTATCATCTGCAGATGGTTTCAATTTGTACTAGACCAAACTTCTCTCCGCTAGTAAATTGTTGAAAGTTGTCAACTGTACCACATCATACATGCATTTGTATTTTTGGCACATAGAATCTTTAAACAAAGATAAAAAGTGGCAAATATTATGGGAAACTAAAATGCTTATTGCTAATTGAGGGTTTTTTCATTGTCTCAATTTTTGCACAAAGTGTATTGTACAGAAAGGTAAAGGTCTGTCAAATTACAATTCTTACACCCACACTTTCAATAATACATGTAGAAACATGTACCTGAAAAGAAAATTTTAGACTGATCCATCTTGAAAGACTTTGGCAACAGCAAATCAAATGCTGCTAAAATGACAAAATGTTTTATTTTTGAGAGGGTAGAAAACATTGTGGGAAAAGGAGAAAATGCTGGTTACCAGCATTTTCTCCTTTTCCTACAATATTTTCAAGCAAAGTCTTCCACATGGTCATGTTCTTAATTATTTGGGAAAGGGTTACATGTAGGTTGGTAGGTAGGGAATTTTGTGTAGGTTGACTATTGGCCATTTTGCTAGTTTCAGTATCTCTTTCCAAAATACATGTACCATTCATGTTAATGGTAAATCCCAATGGTTTTTAAACCTGTGATGATTTGAATAAATATAAATAAGTTTAACTGAATGATTAGCTTTTAAACAGAATAGTAGCTGCAGTTAATACATCTTTCTAGGAGAAGTACATTTACAAAATTATCACAAATAAACACTTGATAGAAATACTTTTAAATACTGCTATTAAATACTTAACCCTTTACTACACGACAAAAACGTAGACTTGTCCAAATTGAAAGCATTTGCAGACAACAATTTAAATGTGGCTCAAATGATTGAATTTGTCTTTAACAGCCCAATTAGGAAAAAATCATTGACAAGAGACATTTGGGAAAAAACGGTTGACAACGTAAAAAAAAAAACATATGAAGTTAGGAACACAATGAAATAATAAATAAGGCATTTCTTGTACCACTCAATCAATGTTACTTCATTTTTCAGTCTTCTTTCTTTATGTGAATGTCCTACTCATTTGTCTCTTACACTTGTTCCAGTGTTCTTAGCTGTAAAACAAGTAACCGCCCTCCCTTCTAAGTTATGTAGTTGTAGATATCTTTATTTTTTTCCTCAAAGATCAT
This sequence comes from Tridacna gigas, assembly GCA_945859785.2. Taxonomy (NCBI): domain Eukaryota; kingdom Metazoa; phylum Mollusca; class Bivalvia; order Cardiida; family Cardiidae; genus Tridacna; species Tridacna gigas. The sequence continues at coordinate 41,108,568 of OX244029.2, forward strand.
CTATTTTTCTGGCGACTGAATGGAGATTTTAATTGCTGCATTATTTTCTATGCGGTATTTATGCAAGTCAGCTGTTTCAAGTCATTATCAAGGCTGAATAAGACAACTGATGGGTCTTTGATTGGGCGAGGTCAAATTGACATCTTGTTTTGTCATGGGTTTTCCTGTTTTTTTTCCCATGACGATAAATTTTTGAAAAAAATTTTCTGTGTTTTGATATATGCCCAAAGATAGGAAAGTCATCATATTCTTTGCTAGAACTAATGAATTATTGAAAAAAAAAAAGTAATTGTAGGGAGGAAACTTAGCTCTAAACTTTTATGTCATACGAGTTTGAAAATAATTGGCATAGGCTATCACAAAACGTCTGTCATTTTTTTTCTTTATATTGGTACAATTTCAACTAATTAGCATTATCCTTTTTTACTCTTTTCCTATCATTGTAATTGGTTATCAGGGAGATTGGATTTACAATACCTGATAACGTATCCAGACGCAGCATGTGCCTCAAACTGTCGGGTATTGCATCTATACTTATAGCCATACTGAAACTGGATGTTTAAAACCCCTTGATTTTATAACTCATAACTTATGACTTAAACATCTAAGTATGAATTTGTGGACATATATGTAAAACTCTGGACATACAAAAAGTCCTGTCTCATTTCTGTGGACATTTTCAGGAATGTTTAGGACATAGATCTAAAGGATATACATTATTTCACATCTGCTGAATGAGAGCACAGACCGATAGGCCTACATCAACTGTTTGAGGCAATATTTTTTTGTGTCTGTTTGGGAAAAAAGTTGTGGAATTGGGAAAAAATCATGCAATTTTTGATTGGGAACTGGGCCAAATTTCGGCCCTGCAAGAAAGGCAGAAAATCCCCTGGTTGTGGGTGTTTTTTTGGAAAAAAGTGTGTTGAGTGTTTTTGCCTTTCCACTTTTGATAGTAAACAACTAGCACAAATCTGAAGTCTGTATCTTAAGAAATAACAGAGATATGATAAACTGCCAAAGTTTTCCCACATTGACAAAGCAGGCAACAGCAAAAGTGCTATGACAATACCTGGACATTTTTTTCAAAACCAGTCAAGCTGATAACAAAACTCTTACAAATGTGAAAAATGACTATTATGGAATAAAAAGATAGAATCAAAATTGTATAGAACAGCCAACAGGAGGTGAAAAAACCAAGGTATGTATGATTTGTTTGGTTAGTGTTTTATGCACCTTTCAATAGTATTTCATTCACAGCACACTGTCTATGTATTCTGAGAGTTACCGGTACATAACCGGTACATAACCGGTACATAACCACAATCCAATCTACAAGCTTCTTTCCCATGTTAACAAAGTCAGAGTAGTGCATATTGGTCTGAGAGGAAGATAGTCATCTTGTGTTGATTACAAATCCAAGTGCAGGTTAGCTAGTGCATAGGTCTTGGTCTATCACAAAACACCAAAATTAAAATTGCTTGATCATCGGACACATTACTAAAAATAACACACTGGTGCATCGCCTCAATTTCGTATATGATAACACATGTATATGATATAGAGGTGATACACAAATGAGCTATTTTTAGTAATGCTGTCCACCAAAGATTGAGCAATGAAAATTTTGTGATAGACCAATGGAGCTTCAAAGGCCTTTGGCTAGAGTATCTCAGAGAACATCAGAGAGAACAGATTTAGGATAAGGCCCAACACTTTACACAGTCTGATCTTGATTTGCACTTGACATGCAAGGAAAGAATATCCAACATTTGATGTTCTTAAATAAAGAAAAACACATCGATTTTTAGGACCTAACTCCTAATCAGAAATCAGACAGTGAAAAACCTAGTGGAAAGGTGAAGAAGTCATCACAAATTAGGATAACTGCATGACATACCAAATTGTTTTTCCAAGTCAGTTCACTCTTTTAAAATATGCAAAAATTCCTCAAAGAAATATAGTAATTGAAAGCTAAATATATGAGCCATGCTCTGGCAAAAAGGGGCTTAACACATCTCCGTGAGGCATGAAACCAATTAAGCCATCATTGTGGATCCATAATAACCACTTTTTTTTTAACAACAGACCTAATCATGAGGTCCTTGAACATACAGAAAACTGATCAATAGCGAAAAGTTTCGGCCCAGGTCAGCCTGCGCAGACTGTGTAGGCTGACCTGGGTTGATACTTTTCCCAGATGCATTATGTCCCCTTTTCAAAGAGCATTGCTCATATTCATTTAGCTCTTAAAAATACCTAACTACAAATAATTCTGCTCTAGTCTGAGTTTGAACACACTACTCTCAGATTACTAGTCCTGTTTGAGTGTGATGAAACAAGCCACTGTGGCTAGGCCTTACAAGCAAAGAAGGTCAAAGCAAAAAGTTGCAAACTGAGTTAACTTTTTACCAAACAAAGGAATTTTAGACTTGTCCAAATTCAAAGTATTTGCAGACGATGAAATAGAAGTGACTCAAAAAATGAAATTCATGTTAGCAAGGGTAGAAAACATTGTGGGAAAAGGAGAAAATGCTGGTTACCAGCATTTTCTCCTTTTCCCTCTCTGTTTCAAAAGCCTTCTTTAGTGAGGATTGTTAAAACTCAGGATTGTGTTGTAAAGGGTTAATAATATGAGATGCAGTTACCAGACAGAACCCAGAACAGAAGGTGAAAACATTGTGGGAATAGGAGAAAATGCAAATATCCAGGTTGTCCCTCCTTTTCCTACTATGTTTTCAAAAGCCTTGTTCCTCAGGTTCATTAACCCTTTACTAAACAATCTCGAGTTTTAATGACCCTAAGCTAAAGGGCTTCTGAAAACATTGTGCGAAAAGGAGAGAATAATGGCAACCAGCATTCTCTCCTTTACCCACAATGTTTTCTACCCTTTCCAAATCAAATTTCAATTTTTGAGTCACATTTACATGTATTTTGCTGTCTGCAAATGCTTTCAATTTGGTCATGTCTAAAATTTTGTCGTTTGGTAACGATTGTTTGTTGAGGTTTTTGAAAACTTTGTTGGAAGGGGGAAGAAAGCTAGTAAACAGCTTTTTTTCAATTTCAGACAATGACTTCCATCCCTTATGCTATCACTTTAGCCATAGTTTAATTTGTCGTCTGCAAATGCTTTCAGTTTGAACCAGTAAAAGGTGTAGTGAAGGGTTAATTTGACTGGATGCTGCAACTATTAGTACTTGTATAACAAGAACCCACACAAACACACTCACCAGTCGTGAGTTAATGACTGTACATAAATCTGGAGCTTGGTACACCACACCTGCTATAATGTAATAGTCTTGCTGGGGAATCACTGAAAGTGAAATAAACAAGAATATCAGTAAAACCCATGAGTGCCCCTCCATGTGTAAGATTTGTTAAAAGAAACAAATTTGCTGAAAGACAATGCAGAGGACATAATTCTTGGCAGCATAAAATTTTGAATCATTATCACCTGTATACAACTTTTACTGTCTTAAGATCACATTTGAAGTAAGTGTCAAGGTGAAAATTTGCCCTGGCAAGTCAAGTCATTTCTCCCTTTACTGCAATGTTTTCATGATATTCCCCCAGATTTTATAAGGAAGTTTTTACAGTCCTCTCCTACAAATTCGTCTAAGGAGGCCGTATGTTACATATTTAATTACTATAACCCAGAGATGTGTAAACAGATCTATCAATTTGCTCTTAACCCTTTCCCAAACAAGCCCTTGTTTGCAGTACAAGTCTTTTGAAAACACTGTGGGAAAAGGAGAAATTGCTCATAACGAGCAATTTCTCCTTTTCCCACAGTGTTTTCTACCCTTTTGGAGAACTTTGTCATTTTCATCAAATTTAAAATTGTCGTCTGCAAACTCTTTCAATTTGGACCAGTCTAAAATTCAACGTTTGGGAAAGGGTTAAAAGGTAAAAAAACATTGTGCAAAAAGGAGAAAAAGCTGGCAACCAGCATTTTCTCCTTTTCCCACACAATGTTTTTCCAAAAGCCCTCTGTTATAAGGTCCCAAAAAGACAGTACTGACTTTTGTATGCTTAAAGGTTCTGTATCTATATCAAGAAGTAAATTATACAGTTTTTAACAGGCTCTATATTCAAAACAAACAAGATTATGTTTTTGTTTCATTTTAACATACTTCAAGGTTTCCAAAAGCCAGTCAAACCTCTTTAATCCTTTACCAAACAATCCCTGATTTTCAAGATCTTGGGAAAAAGGCTTTTGAAAACATTGGGGGCAAAGGAGAAAATGCCGGTGACCAGCATTTTCTCCTTTTCCCACAATGCTTTCTATCCTATCAGAGAAGTTCGGCTCATTTGTACCAATTTTGAGTGTGTCGTCCACAGATGTTTTGAATTTGAAATTGTCTTAAATTTATTGTTTGGGAAAGGGTTAAAAAAAAAATGGAAAACTATAATGCTCTCATAGCCTTTTTCTATCAGGACGCCAAAAACCACCATTGGTGCCTTTGCAAACTCTGAAGATCAAGATCAGACTGTACAAAAATACCTGAACAATTTTTCATAAGGAAAACTGATTAAAACAGCCTTAATCTTACACCAAACAATGCCATGTTTTTACCAACATGATGAAGAAGGTTTCTGAAAGCACCATAGAAAATGCCAGTAACAAACAAGTCAGAGTTTTCAGGATCGTGGGGAACACAGCTCTTGAAGACATAATGGGAAAAGAAGTCAATGCTGGGAACCAGTATTTTCTCATATTTTCTTCTCTTGGAAAGACAAATTTCAAGTTTTGAGTAATATCTAATATGTAGTCTGCAAATTCTTTCAATTTGTTCAAGGCAGAAATTTTGTCGTCTTGTAAACAATTAATTCAACCTGCCCTAAACTGCTTTCTACCCATTTAACCCCTAAAGCACCGAATAAACCTAACAGAATTTTTTGTCCCAGAAATGAAACCTAAATAATCGCAATTTCATGGTAGCTTTTGTCTGCAGTGCATCAGCAAAGCAGACAGTGTAGATCAAAGATCAGGCTGCACGTTTTGTGCAGCCTGATCTTGATCTACACTGTCTGCAAAGGCAACTATAGTTGTGAAAGGCGCTTTAACTCTCTAACAATTTTATACAACTTTGGACTTGTCCAAATCCAAAGCATTTGTAGACGACATCTCAAAATTTTTTAATAAGGTTCAAATTGTGGAATTTGCCTCTGCAAGGTTAGAAACATTGTGGGAAAAGGAGAAAATGATGAAAACAAGCACATTCTCATTTTCCATCATGTTTTTCATTTTCCAACAAGTTTCAAAAGGCTTCTTCCTAAATTTCATTAAAACTTGGGATTGTGTAGTAAGGGTTAAAGAAAGGAAAGGTTTTCAGCATGGACAAGTGTTAAATTGTTTTGCCCTGTAAAGATTTGGCAAAAGGGGGGGGGGGGGGGGCTTAATGAATCTCCATTATTCATGATACCAAGAAGCAGGTCATTACATAATTATGGATCCATAGGATCCCTTTTGTCAGACAACTGGCTGAATCATAAGGTAGACAGGTCCTTTGACATGCAGAGAATGGACCAAAAGCAAAAAGTTTCAATTCAGGTCAGCCTGCGCAGAATGCTCAGGCCAAGCTGGGTGGATACTTTTTGCAGCTGCATTAAACTCCCTTTTCACAGAGCATGGGTCATAAAAGAGGGAAGAAAGAAAGGAAAAAATAAATACCGTGTTGTGGAGAATGTCTATATTGCTTTCTAATAATATACAAGATGGAGCCTTGAACATGGAGTAATATGTACTCTATCCCAGTCATGTTGCTGCAAGAAGAGAGATGAAATTTATCATTTGACGAGTTTAACCTTTACTAAACAATCCTGAGTTTTAACCCTTATCCTGCTAAATAAATGAAATGAAACTTTCAAGCTGATGGTAAAACCCCATATTTTGCTGTAAAAATGATGTTTTTGGGGAAAAGATAATCTTATTGGACAGTGTAGATCCAAGATCAGACTGCACAAAAGGTCCATGAGGACCCTAAGGAAGAAGGCTTCTGAAAACATTGCAGGGGACTGAGAAAAAAACGGGTATCCAGCATTTTCTCCATTTCCTAGAATGTTTTTTAACCCTTTCCCAAACAAGCCCTGGTTTTCACGTGTCTGCAGTACAAGTCTTTAGAAAACACTGTGGGAAAAGGAGAAATTGCTCGTAACGAGCAATTTCTCCTTTTCCCACAGTGTTTTCTACCCTTTTGGAGAACTTTCTGCCATTTTCATCAAATTTAAAATTGTCATCTGCAAACTCTTTCAGTTTGGAAGGGTCTAAAATTTGTCGTTTGGGAAAGGGTTAACTTTTCAAGGACAAGTTCCAATGCTTGAGCCACAAAATTGTCCACGGCAAATGCTTTCAATTTGGACACATCTGAACTCGTCTTTTGGTAAAGAGTTACAACCTTACCAATCAACAAAAGTTTAGACTGCACCAAATTGATAGCATTTGCAGACGACAAATTCAGTGTAGCATTTTCTCATTTCCCATGATGTTTTCAAAAGCTCTTTCTTCATTTTATCCATTTGTCTTTACCAGAGGGATCATAATACACAAAATTGTGGTAATGAGGTCATAATTTCACACAGGCTATTAATACATACATGTACTGAAAACTATGGTAATATAAAAAGTTTTTATGAATTGTTTTTAACCCTTTACCACACAATCATGAGTTTAAACGACCCTGAGAAAGAAGCCTTTTGAAAACATTGTGGGAAAAGGAGAAAATGCTAGTAACCAGCATTTTCTACTTTTCCCACAATGTTTTCCACCCTATCAAATACAAATTCCACCATTTTAGCCTTATTTAAATTGTCATCTGCAAACTGTTCCAATTTGGACCAGTCTACATTTTTGTCGTGTGGTAAAGAGTTAAGAACACGGTAGCACTGAGAACATAATGTTTATTCCATGCAATTGCTCCTTTTTCCGCAATGTCTTGAAAAGCTGACCATCACAAGGGAGACAATATTTTATTTGTACAGTAATTGGTGAATTATTCAGTAAGTCTTTCTTTGAGTTTGTGAAAGACTATTATTTACCTGAGTTGATCTTGGTTCAGTCGCTGCATTTTAATGATTTCATTGTTACATTGTCTGTCGTAAAAAGGGTTACTCCTGTCACTGAAATAGTCCAACACGTTCCCAGGGTTCAACAAAGGAATAGCTGCACTGTCATACCACGATATGCCAAGATTGTGTTCTAAAAATACAGTACGATCTCAATGATCAACTAATTTCAAAGAAGAAACTTTTAGACATGTTCTTTTTGAAAACATTTGCAAAACACAGCTTAAATATGACTCAAATAATGGAATTTGTTCTTTAAAGGACAGGGAGTACCAGGGAAAATTTTAGGCGCATTCCAGTATTTCTGTGGACAGGTCTTCTTTTTGGGCAGTACATTCTAGCAATCTGAGCTATACTCTGTGAAAAGGGGGCTTAATGCATCTGGGAAAAGTATCGATCCAGGTCAGCCTGTGCAATCCGTGCAGGCTGACCTGGGCCGAAGCTTTTTCCTACATTTTTTAACAACAGACTTCATCATGAGGTAAACTGGTCCTTTGACATTCAGAAAATTGATCTTTATCTTTTGTTGTCTTCAAAAGAGACTTCACTTGTCCATAGCCAACACAGGTAATTGTATTTGAGTCATTGTCATCAGCAAGAGCATAACTGCGGTAGCCTTGATCTCTTTATCTGAAATGTGGAAAGGAAGAGAATCGACCAATATGGAATAGCTGATGAGACAAACATGTTGCTGACATTTGCAGGCTTTGAACGCTAAATTGTTAAAACAGACATGTTAAGCTTGGAAAAGCAGCCTAAATATTGCAGGACCATTGAGCAATGTCAGCACTGTCTTGAGTAGAACAACTCGGAAAACTGGCATGACAGATCCAAGATCTTACTGCATATTCTGAGCAGTCTGGTCTGAATCTGCACTCTCTGCAGAGACTTTTTCCCTGGTCCGTTGATTCAGATATGGAGAATATAACAGTAAGTGAGCTTATTTGTGTTACAGTTTCAGGGCTTTTTATCCTTGACAAAGTTTTGAAAATCTTTCAAACGGGTGAAAAATGCTGTGGAAAAAAAAAGAACATGCTGAATACATGCAGTTTCTCCAACTATTTTTTTGAAGCCCTACAGGATTGTTTGGTCAAGGGTTAACACTGATTCTTGTCTGTAGAAGCTCACCAAGAAGAAACATGTAAGTGACTGTGTAGAATGGTAGTGCCATGGCTGGAAGGAGACGAAGAAGGGCTGTGAAAACAATTTAACCCTTACCCTGCTAAAACATTGAAATGGAATTTCAAACCGGTAGTAAAACCCGAATAATTCTATGTCAAACTTATTCTTTTTTGGAAAAAGAAATATCTCCTTATCAGACAATATAGATCCAAGATCAGACTGCATGCTCTGTGCATCATACACTGAGAGATGCGTAATCAGTCAGTATTGTGAATGGACATTCTGGGTACTACGGTTGCAAGCGGTGAATCTCCAGTCCATTCTGAAAATGTTTACGTAATGGCCTCTAGACCAGGGCCATAACCTTTACACAACTCTATACCCTTTGTCCCCACAGCTTCACACGCTTCGCCCCATAAATATGATCCCTGCATTAAACAACTTGGAACGGCCCGTTACTATTTTAAACTTACGGCTGTTACGAGTTGCATTTACATCAGTTTTAGGCAGAGCAATATAAATTTTCAAATTCTTTTAAAGCAATGTTTCCTTACAAACTCCTTTTTGTTGTGATTTTATTTCTCTCAAGACCAAAATGACCGATCATCTTTTCCAACACCTGCTACATACACAGAGAGCACTCCTCACAACTCGGCCGATCCTGTAACTACGTATAACTATCAACGGATCACTTGAAATTTGCCGAATGATATGGACAGCAGACGACTACAAGATGTGTTCACGTCACCCGATACACTTGATTCGCACTCGTTTCATTCATAAAGTTGCTGCTAATCACTGACCCTATTTCTTATAATCATGTTGAAAGTAATCTGTTCCAGTTTTTGCTGGCCAGAGATTTTGATAATACTGTAATTATGACAAACTTCAATACTAAACAAATTGTAACCGCCGTTTATTACATCATTTAAAAGTTATTATGGGATTACTTGACGTTACTTAACGCATGTTTACCACCAATTACTATTCCTGCGCTTATCTGGGTCGAAAGTGCACTTATCTGGGTCAAAAGTAGTTTTTGTAATAAGGTCATCACAGCAGGTTTAAGTGTTAAAATGCTGTAAGTAAGAGCTGTTACGAGTTGCAGTTACATCAGTTTGCCCTGAACGTACTGGTTTCCTAAGTTTGCCATCTCTCTAATCTGTCTACCGACCGATTAAAAAAAACATTGTGAGAAAGGAAACTATGCTTGTAACCAGTACTTTTTGCTTTTCCCAACAAGTTGTCTACCCTTTACAAAAATCCAACCTTTCAATCGATGTGTAATTTGTTGACAGTCTTCAAGTCTTTCAATCAGGAAAAGCCTACCAGAATTTTGACTTTTGGAAAAGAATTAATGTTCTGTTAAAAGACAAATATAATCAAAGTGTTACAGTAGATCACTTCTTCCTTACAGCATAGCTTCTTCCCATACAAAATCAATACCTGACAACTGCATTTGGGAGAATTCTCTTTAGCTCAGTGGTTGGTGTATTGGACTGTTAAACCTCAATAAACACGGATATTTGCCACACGGGTTCGAATCCCAGCCAGGGCGGTTTGTATTTGAGCTATGCATTTGTTGCAAACTTTCATGTTTGTAAGAATAGTCATGTTCATTAAATTTTCATTACAGTTTGCTTCGCAGTAATCAGTATTTTTTGGTCATTACAATAAAATTTTAATGATGTTTCATTTGACATCATGATGTCAAGCAAACATCATCATAAAGTAAAGTGCACTGTGGATATAAATATTTTAATCCTGGTTACGCCTATGTGTAAGAAAGATAAAGTTAAAAAATGATTCAGAATTTAGAAATTGTTGTCTATTAAAACTTATATTCTTTTCTAAAATGGGCCGTAACAACTGCAAATCTATGACTATATATGATACATAAAATGCTGCTTTGTACCAACTGGCGTAAGATATTTAATATATTATGAAATATTTTGTGCAAAGTTGGTATGAAGTGGCATTTTTGCAGTCTTAAGGTCCCAGTTTAAAACAAATGATGAGTTGTGTTTTCTCCAATCCCCCCCCCCCCCATATATATAAGCCTTCAGCAAGTTGTTTTGACAGTTGACCTTGAGACCTTGTCTATTACAGTAAACACCTTTAGCCAATAATGTGTGACTTGAAAAAAAAATCCCCAATAAAATCCCATTAAAGAATCGTCATTTCTATTTTTAACTATGTTTTCATTATGGATAGCTCTAGCTATCCCTATAACATAACACATTACTTTTGAAATGGCATTGTTTGCGATCGAATGTTTACGGTTTTCAATGATATTGACAGTATATATACTGAAAGAGGAGCAGTAAGATAACAAAAGTCTCGTTCATCGCTTGGGACGAGTCGAGTAATTTTGCACAGTGGTGAAGATTGAACATTTTCTTTTGGCATAACACCGATATTTTTACATTCAGAATTTTGATTTACAAAATATAAAACCTCTATCTGTACTCATATTTGTTGATTTACGACAAGAGCAGTGCAACTGTCATTTGAAGGCTGTAAAGTTCGAGTTGGAGACAACCTATATCAGTAGGACGGAAATGGAGTCCAGGAACATGTATGAGAAACGTTGTTTAAAAATATAATATTACAACAGTAATGTTCACAATTAAGTTTTTACTGCCTTTTGAAAATTTAAATTCTTTAGCGTAATCAGTCAGATTTTTCTTTCTTTTTTCACAATTTCGAGGGGGGGGGTTTAACGCACATCTTAATAATTTGTAAATTTACGGATATAAGCGGCATTAGCAATATTCCCTCGTCAAAAAAGGTCGGATAATAATAATAAATATATTCTTATAAATTGTAATTGAAAATTCATCTTTCGTGGTAGGCATATCATTTATTCAAATAAAGAGCCCGAATTTTCCACGAATCTTACTCTGTAAATGAAAGCAGCATTTTCTTCATAATGTATTTGAATTTAGATAGTGTAGGCCTATAAATTTGATGCGCTTCAGAAATTTATATTACTGTACAGTCTATTTTAAACATGGGTTTTTTTTGTGGCTATATTTAGCACAAAAACATGGACGGTTGCAAAGGTAAAGTCCCAAAGCATACATTATTCAGATAAATGCTGTATTTCAAACTGACCACATCGCAAGTAAAATCTTAAAATGTCTTTTATTATTTTTAGTTTCAGACTATGTTGGATACTTGTGCCAGTCTTGCTCATAAATTGCGGTAAGTTTTTTTTTTTGCCTTTTTTTTTTTTGTTACCCGGGTGTGTGTACATGTATCTTATAAATGAAGTTGTTGTAGGCTATCATTTTCAATATTTTGTTTTCAATAAATGTATATCTCGAAGAACTGAGATATGTACATAGAGATTGTTGGGAAACACAGTGAAAAATGTATCAACTGTTATAACTAATTTCTTCATTTTCTTACTCAGTTTTCATATTTATAACAAATTTTCATTTTGTCACAATGTTTTCTTGAACATACAATTTTTTTTTTCAATAGATGCACTTAAAGTCACAAGCATGGGGAAAATTATTGATATTATTTGTTTTTTCTTAAACCAAAGAATTCATATTTTATTACTATCATCATCACTATCATCGCGAAAGTATCTACTAGATAGAGGCGACAACTAAGAAGTTTAAATAAGTCAGAGACTAGAAATACGGGGAAAACGACTTCAAAAGGGCCTTTTGAGAAGTGGAAACACTTATACAGCTCCATTGAGATGTATCTGGCCTCGAAACTTGTGAAACTTGTGTGAAATCACTCCTCTCTAACTCTTTACCAAACAACAATATTTTAGACTGGTCCAAATTGAAAGCATTTGCAAACGACAAATTGAAGGTGGCCCAAAATGACGAAATTTGCCCTTAGATAATAGGTTACCAGCATTTTCTTCTTTTCCTACAATGTTTTCAAAAGCCTTCTTTCTAAGGCTTGTTTAAAGTCAGGATAGTGTGGTACAGAGTTAACCCGTTACCAAATGACAAAATTTTAGACCTGTCTAATTTGAAAGCAGTTGTAGACAACAAATAAAAAGTGGCTCAAATGATTGAATTTGTCTGTTAGAGTAGAAAAAAATGTGGGAAAAGGAGAAAATGCTGGTTACCTGCATTTCCCCTTTTCTTACAATGTTTTTAAAGCACTTCTTTCTCAAGATTATTAAAACATTGTGTGTGAAAGGGTTAAAAAGATTAATTTTTATATGTATTTCTAAATAATTTGGTAAATGCAGCAAAATGCATAAAATACTAACCTTTCCTGACCATGAAAACACCAGATTAAATCAGTTTAATTCCTGTTTTTTAATCTGAAGTCTCACAAAACATTAAATGTGGCAAATCAAAGATCAGACTGCATGTTTAACCCTTTACCACACAATCCCAACTTTTAACAACCCTGAGAAAGAAAGCTTTTGAAAATGTTGTGGGAAAAGGAGAAAATGATGGCAACCAGCACTTTCTCCTTTTGCCATAATGTGTTTTTTCCCTTCCCAAATCAAATTTCTATTTTTGAGTTACATTTATTTTGTCTTCTGCAAATGCTTTCAATTTGGACTACTCTATAATTTTGTGGTTTGGTAAAGAGTTAAAGTTGTGATTGGTTTTCTAGATGTTGATCTTCAGAGTGCTATGTGCAGCTTCAGTTGCTATAGTCTCAATAATGAGAAGTTTGCAGTGCTTCTTTTCTTATTTGAACATTGGCTGTGCACCACACAATCAGAGGCGACCAATAAAAAAATAAACTTGCCTTCGGGGACAATTATTCTGTACTACAGTCGCTTATGCAAAGAATGTACTTTCAATCTGAAGGGTTGCTCCAATGTTATTTTTGTGACTGTTTCTCCTCTGGCGGAGACACAATCACAAAAATAACATCAGAGCTAGTCCCTGAATTTTGGGTAGCAAACAGTGTAGATAAAATTTAGGCTGCACAAAAGGTACTGACTAATCTTCAATTCATGTCGGTCACAACTGTAACATGCCTTGGTACAAGCAGCCCGGAAAATCCAGTATCTAAGTAATTTTTATGCTTGATAAATGTTTATTTCATTAACTTAGAACCCATGAGTGTCACCCTATAACTCTTTACCACAAAATCCTAAGTTTTAAGGACAACCCCATCTCCTGCCATAGAAGTTCTTTGAAAACATTGTGGGAAAAGGAGAAAATGCTGGTAACCAGAGTTTTCTCCTTTTCCCATAATGTTTTTTACCTTTTAATAGCCAAATCCCATTTTTCAAGTCAAGGGTAATTTGTTGTCTGCAAATGCTTTCAACGTTGACATACTTGTTGTCTGGTAAATGGTTAAACTTTGAAAACTATTTTATCAGACAAGTTTATATTTCTCGCCGTCTTGATTCTAGACGTGGATACTGGTTAGAATTGTCTTAACAAGACAGTTATACTCACAATACATATTGAAGAGAATTTCTTCTTCACTTACATGGACCTCCATTGTATCTTTGAGGTTTAACTTGGATTTAACCCTTTACCAAATGACAAAGTTTTAGACTGGTCTGTGGAAGGGTAAAAAACATTGTGGGAAATGGAGAAAATGCTGGTTACCAGCATTTTCTCCTCTTCCCACAATGTTTTCAAAAGCCACAGCTTTAGTGTCATTAAAACTCTGGGTTGTAATGTTAAGGGTCAAATGAGTTGCATGTCGCAATTACATGTAAAGAAGTTAGAAATGTAAGTATAAACACATATCACTACAAGTTGCCATTGGCCGGTTATATTGTGACTTACTTAGAAATAGGGTATTTGTCTCTTAGTTTACCAGACATCAAGAGATTTTGATTTCTTCAAGTTAAAGGTTTCTGCAGATGACAAACTTAATGTTGCTTAAACGATGGCAATTATAATCCTGGTAAACAGCATTTTCTCCTTTCCCCACAATGTTTTCTATACTTTTGAAGACAGATTTCTTCATTTGGGTAACAATTAATTTGTTGTCTACAAGTGCTTTCAATTCGGACAAGCCTAGAATTCTCTTATTTGGTAAAAGGTTGAAAGACATGGTGACTCTTTTGGTTTTTAGGTCATGCACAAGGTTCCGTTTGTAAGGGAAAAATATTGGGGATTGGTAAAATATGTTGCAATGGAAAAGTCCACAATGGCACAAATGAGTTGGGTCAAGAGCTGCATTGCTGCAATGGAAAATGTGAGTACATATATCTTAATTTAACCCTTAAAGCACCTTTCATGATTATAGTTGCATTTGTGACCAGTATAGATCAAGATCAGGCTGCACAAAACATGTAGTCTGATCTTTGACCTACACTGTCCGCTTTGCTGAATCACTGTAGAGAAAAGCAACCATGAAATTGCAATTATTTGGGTCCTATTCCTGGGATGAAAATGTCTAGCAGGTTTATTCGGCACTCTAAGGGTTAAATGTTTATTTTTAATTGGCCTAAATCATATTAACTCTTTACCAAACGACAATATTTTGGGCTGGTCCAAATTGAAAGAATTTTCAGACGACAAATTAAATGTGGCTAAAATGATTGCATTTGTGTCTGAAAGGTTAGAAAACATTGTGGGAAACGGAGAAAATGCTGGTTACCAGCATTTTCTCCTTTTCCAACAATGTTTTCAAAAGGCTTCTTTCTCAGGGTCGTTAAAAGTCGGGATTGTGTGGTAAAGTGTTAAAGTAAGAGAGCTCATCACATCTATATTTGTTTTAGTGGTCAGTGTAGATCAAGATCTGATTTTACAGAATTAGTAGTCTGATCTCAAATTTTGTACTGCCTGCAGCCTTGTGAGATTCTTTGCTTGTTTTGGGCGTATTTAGATTTTTATGCCATAAATCCAAATCTTTGTAAAATACTGCTATATGTATTTGTGACATCATCTACTGTTTTGAGATCAGGTGATGGACACCTTGTAAATTTCTGGCACAGAATCTAAAAGCACTGTAAGAGGTTTTGAATACCATTAACTCTTTACCAAACGAAAAAAAAAAATTGTACTCAACAAATTAAAAGCATTTGCAGACGACACTTTGCATGTAGCTAATATGATGATTTCTGTCTTTGATAGGGTGGAAACATTGTGGGAAATGGAGGAAATGCTGGTTACCAGCATTTCCTCCTTTTCCCACAATGTTTTCTAAAGGTTTTTTCCTCAGAGTCGTTAAAACTGGGGATTGTGTGGTAAAGGGTTAAGAAAATATCAGAGAAGAAGCATTTTTATTGTTTTGGTCATACTAATTTCTTTCTTATTTATGGCTTGGCAGCTTTTCGCAAACTAAATTCAGATTGAAGTTTCGTTTGTATATAAAAATCTAAAAAGCCCTCTTAACTCTTTACCAAACAAACAAATTTTAGACCGGTCCAAATTCAAAGCATTTGCAGACGACAAAACAAATGTGGCCTAAAAATTGAAATTTGTTTTGGAAAGGGTTGCAAACATTGAGGGAAAAGGAAAAAATGCTGGTTACCAGCAATTTCTCCTTTTCCCGCAATGTTTTGTAACAGGCTTCTTTCTCAGGGTCGTTAAAAGTCGGGACTGTGTGATAAAGGATCAGTAATGTTTTCAGCAGTGTTTTGGATATGCTAGTGCATTATCTATACTGGCTGATTAACCTTTTAACAAACAACCCTGTTTTTAAAGAGAAATAAGGTGCCAGCATTTTCTCCTTTTCCCGAAATATTTTCAATTTCTTTTTCAAAGATAAATCACACCATTTGAGTAATATTTAATTTGTTGTCTGAAAATTCTTTCAATTTTCAAGTTTTTGTCATCTGGTAAAAAGTTAAATCTGTGTACTGTATGTTTTTGTAGATCTGTATGTGGAATCGGAGCAGCTTTGCTGTGGAACACAAAATGTCATTGATAGATTTGAGAATGGCAAAGAAAGGCTTTGTTGTCAGGGACTCGAGCCAGCTTTAACGGACAGAGTTTTTGTTTCAGAAGAAAATGAGTTTTGCTGTAATGGTCTTGTACAAAAATTGAGCAAACACCAGAATATTGATAGTAGGTGGTAACTATTTATAAATTACAACATCTTGTCACAGGGGTCAACAATAGCAATGGCCCCTGATTCCATGAACATCAAAATTTTGATTGAATGTTGTGTCCCTGATTTTGTTGACCCTCCACCAAGCAATCCCATGTTTTAATCTTCTAACAGGCGACAAAATTTTTCCAAAAGCCTTCTTCCTCAGGGTCATTAAAAGTCATGATTGTGTGGTAAATGGTTAACCCTTTACCAAACGACAAAATTTTAGACTTGTCCAAATTGAAAGCATTTGCAGACAATCATTCAAATGTGGCTCTAATTATGGAAGTTGTCTCTGATAGCATAGAAAATATTGTGGGAAAAGGAGAAAATGCTGATTATCAGCATTTTCTCCTTTTCCCACAATGTTTTCAAAAAGTTTCTTCCACATGGTCGTTAAAACTGGGGATTGTGTGGTAAAGGGTTAAAGAAGAAGGCTTTTGACAACATAAGGGTAAAAGGAGAAAATGCTGGTTACCAGTGTTTTCACCTTTTACCTTAGTGTTTGCAACAATTTCAAAGACAGAATCATCTTTCAGGCTAAATCAAATTTGTTGTCTGCAAATGCTTTCAGTTTGGTTTGCTTGAGTTTAAAATTTTGTCGTTTGGTGAAAACCTAAATAGCTCCTTCGACACTTGCCGTATAAGTTAATGTTGAGGTGAGCTTAATCATTGTATGAGAATGTGTGATAACTTTTTACCAGACGTCAAATCATTAGCAGACAAATCAAGGTCTGTATTCACCAACCATTCCTTTAGAACATTCTTGGTCTGATTCTAGATTTGAAAAGTAACACAACTTCTGACTGGCTAAACCATTTGGTTTAGTCAATCAGAAGTTGTGTTACTTTCAAATTTAGAAAATTCTTAAGAATAAGACTAAGAATATTCTTACGCTTGGTTGATGAATACAGACCCAAATATAGGTCATAAAGATGATTTCTGTCTTTGAAATGGTAGAAAAAAAGCCCAAGATAGGAGGAGATGCTGCTTGCTTGTTTTCAAAAACAGTCACTAAAACATGTGACCATTTGGTAAAATGTGAACAGCTGTTTGTAGTAACTCTTAACCCTTTCCCAAACGACAAATTTTGGACTGGTCCAAATTGAAAGAGTTTGCAGACGACAGTTTTAAATTTGATGAAAATGGCAGAAAGTTCTCAAAAAAGGTAGAAAACACTGTGGAAAAAGGAGAAATTGCTCGTTATGAGCAATTTCTCCTTTTCCCACAGTGTTTTCAAAAGACTTGTACTGCAGACACGTGAAAACCAGGGCTTGTTTGGGAAAGGGTTAAGCAGACGATAAAGTTCCAGACTTTGTGTGACTCAAAAGAATTTGCAAATGGCAAATTAAATGAGGCTATAATGATTGGATTTTGTCATTGAAAATCATTGTGGGAGAAGCAGTAAATGTTGGTTACTAGCATTTCTTCCTTTTCCTACAGTGTTTTCTAAAGTCTCCTTCCTCAAAAGGAAAGTTGTTAAAGGACTGAATTGTTTGGAAATAGGATAAAATGGTATCTCTTGCTTACTCAGCTGTTTTTAAATCCACCACACAATCCCAAGCTTTAGCGAGCTTGAGAAAAAAGACTTGAAAACTTTATGTGAAGAAGAGAACAAGCAGTCTTTTAACCAGCATTTTATCCTTTTCCCACAATGATTTCCAGTTTTTACTATTTGCATTGCATTTGTCATAGCTTCTGCTTTGGATTCAGCCATATTCAAAAACTTGTTGTTTGGTAACAAATTAAAATGAGATATCAAGCATCATGCTTCTAAATATTAATTTCATGTTTTTTTTAGCCAAAGTCCAGAAGACCTGCATCACAGAGTAGATTTTGGCACCCTTCTTATCTGTCTGTTAGACCTTTTCTTCTTTACATGATAAAGTCCACATTTTTGGTCAGATCTTATGCTTAGGTAAATTACTAGGTCAAAATGAAGAATACCGTATTATCAGTTAACCCTTTACAACACAATCCCTTGTTTGAATGACCATGATAAAGAAGGCTTTTGAAAAAGGAGAAAATACTGGTAACAAGAATTTTTTTTCCTTTTTCAACAATGTTTTCTAGCTATTCAAGGACAAAATGTTATCATTTGAACCACATTTGATCTGTCATCTGTAAATGCCTCAGATAGGATGATGTCTAAAATTTTGCCAACTGGTAGAGAGTTAATTCTTTACCTGACAACACAGCTTCTGACTGGATCAAACGGAGAAAAACAAGTTAACCCTTTACCACACAATCCCGAATTTTAGTGACTCTGATAAAGAGGCCTTTTGAAAACATTGTTGGAAAAGGAGAAAATGCTGGTAACCAGCATTTTCTTATTTTCTTGCAAGGTTTACTACCCCATCAAAGACAAATTTCTTCATTTGAGCCACATTTCAATTGTCGTCTGCAAATGCTTTCAATTTGGACAAGTTTACATTTTTGTTGTTTGGTAAAGAGTTAACAAACAAATCAACTGTGGCTGAAATGAAGGGAGTTGCCTTTGAAAGGGAAGAAGAAATTGTGGGAGAAGGAGTAAATGCTGTTTACCTTTCTCACTCTATGTATTGTAGACTTCGACTGCTGTGGTACAATTTTGATTGATTCTACCAAAGAAAAATGCTGCAAAACTAAAGATTTGAAGAACCAGACATTACAAATTCTACGTGAGAACGAAGATTGCTGTGGTGCAAGTAAATATAATGTAATTAGCCATTGGTGCCATTGGGAGCATGAGCGAGTTTTACGGATAGGCATGGATCTGTGTGGAAACATACAGTATAACGTCTCAAGTGAAGTGTGCTGCTCCGGAAAAGGTAAGTCTTTACTAGGTCTTTACTAAACAATCCTATGTTCAAATGACCCGTGGGAAGGAGGCTTTCAAAAACATTGAGGAAAAAAGGAGCAAATGCTGGTTACCACAATGTTTCTCTTTCGAAGAGAAATCCCATCATTTGAGCCATTTAACCCTTTAACAAACAATCCTGGATTTTCACGTCCCTGAGAAAGATTTTGAAAACATTGTTGGTAACCAGCATTTTCTCCTTTTCCCACAATGTTTTCTACCCTTCCCAACACAAATTTTCAATTTTTGAGTCACATTAATTTTGTTGTTTGCAACCGCTTTCAATTCGGACAAGTCTACAATTTTGTTGTTTGGTAAAGAATTAACTAGTGGGATTTGTCATTTATGGTTTGGTGGAGCTAACTCTTGACCTACAGAGAAAATCTTGGACTTGTCCCACTTTCATGCATTTTCAGTCGGCAAAGTAAATGTGACTCAAATACTGAAATTTGATTTGGGAAAGGTAGAAAATATTGTGGAAAAAGGAGAAAATGCTGGTTACTAGCAATTACTCCTTTTCCCTTAATGTTTTTAAAAGCTTTGTTTCTTAGAGTCATTAGTTGTTTCTTAGAGTCGGGATTGTGTGGTAAAGGGTTAGCTCTTTACAAGATGACTGATTTTTAGACGCATTCGAATTGCAAGCATTTGGAGACAACAAGCTAAATGTGGTCCAAGTATTGCTGTTTGGGTTTGGAAGGATGGAAATCATTGTTGTTGTCATCATCATCATCATCATCATCATCATCAAAGTGTGTTTTATATCTTTTTTTTCTTTTTTACCAGACATCAAAAAAACAAATGGCAGGGGCAAATGGACATGTTGGAATGGTATCGTGTATGATGAAGATAAACAGTATTGGCATAAAAAAGGACAGATGGTCTTGGATCATGATAAAGATTTATGCAATGATGGTAAGTAGAAGTTTTTATTGCATTTGTTTGCATCAATATTTTCAGTTATATTGTGGCAGCCAGTGCACCTCTCCTCACCTTCCTTAATTTTTCCTTTTACCAGTAATATGCTCAAGATTCTTTCTAAGCAACTTTTCCTACTTAAAAGTAATGGGGGTGGGATGAATCCTGTAGCAATGACTATCTGTTGTCGGAATTCGGCCTTCTATTTAAGCCTACGTGGCTGGGCCTATGCAGTGGATTGGGCCTATGTTGTTGGTCTGACTGATTGATGATGAGATTGTCAGATGAACTGACGTTTAATGTAGACGATGGACGAATATATGGACATGCACACAGACACTGACAATTACGACATCTGAAAACAAACATAACAATAATAAGCTTTCTCTCCATTGTGATGAAGGAGGTTTACATACATTTTCCCGGGCAAGGGTCGAACAATGAAAATCTATGTGAAACTAATGAAATACAGACAAACAAATATCACAATACAACAAATAAACATTTAACAATCATTTGGTAGACTAATGGGGATGTTACCTGAATATACATGTATATAATATGTATTTGGAGATTTATCTTCAATATTTTGAAAACATGTATGAGACATAAAAGTGAAGTCGCAGTGCGCGTAGGAAGAGTAGTCTGGCCAGGTTAGTCAACAAGGTTAATTAGTGTTAGAATTACCTACCTTAGACCATAAGCAAAAACTAAACTAACTACGGTGGACAAGACGGACCAGAATAATTGGTGATGAAATAAAAAACAAAGTCGCTATCATTTAAAAGTACATATTTCAACGAATGTCCACCCTCTGACAAATCAACCCTTGGAGAGAAATTTGCATTGCTAGAGATCAAACCTGAGTCTGTATTCACCAACCATTGTTAAGAACATTCTTCATCTTAATTCTCAAGAATTTTGTAAATTTGAAAGTAGAACAACTCTTGATAGGCTAAACCAAATGGTTTTGTAGGGAAAGGAGAAAATGCTGGAAACCACCATTTCTCCTTTTCCCACAATGTTTTCTACCCTTTCCAAAACAAATTTTAGATTTTTTAGTCACATTTATTTTGTTGTTTGCAAATGCATTCAGTTTAGACAAGTCTAAAGATTTTGTTACCCGATAAAGAGTTTAAGGAATAATTGTATTGTACAATATACATGTATAAATATAAATATGTACGCTTGAAGGAATAGTTAGATATATATAAACATTTTTAGCTTAGCTTTTTTTTAAGAAAACATCTAGGTTTTTAGCTCCACTGGCCGAAGGCCAGCGGGCTTATGTCATGGCCCGGTGTCCGTCGTGCGTGCGTCCGTCCGTCCGTCCGTGCGTTAACTTTTATTTCAAACATCTTCTTCTCTGAAACTACCCATCCAATTTTCATGAAACTTCACAGAAATGATCCTGCCATGGTCCTCTTCAGAATTTCTTGAAAGAATTTGATTCCTTCAAAAACTCTGGTTGCCATGGCAACAAAACTGAAAAATATTGGAAATCTTTAAAAATCTTCTTGTCTGAAACCATAAGGCATAGGGCTACCAAATTTGGCATGTAGCTTTATGTAGTAGACCTCTATCAAGTTTCTTCAAATTATAGCCCTGGGGTCAAAATTGGCTCTGCCCCAGGGGTCACAAGTTTTACATAGGCTTATATAGAGAAAACTTTAAAAATCTTCTTGTCTGAAACCATAAGGCATAGGGCTACCAAATTTGGCATGTAGCTTTATGTAGTAGACCTCTATCATGTGTCTTGAAATTATAGCCCTGGGGTCAAAATTGGCTCTGCCCCAGGGGTCACAAGTTTTACAAAGGCTTATATAGAGAAAACTTTAAAAATCTTCCCGTACCTAGCCATAAGGCCTAGAGCTACCAAATTTTGCATTTAACTTGATCTAGTTGGGGTCTACCAAAAGTGCCCAAAGTATAGTCCTGGGGTCAATTTGGCCTCATGCTTGGGGGGGGGGGGGGGGGGGGTCATAAGATTTACATGGGCTTACATAGGGAAAACTTTTA
The DNA here is from genome assembly GCA_945859785.2 of Tridacna gigas. NCBI lineage: Eukaryota > Metazoa > Mollusca > Bivalvia > Cardiida > Cardiidae > Tridacna > Tridacna gigas. The sequence goes on from OX244029.2 coordinate 41,130,523, forward strand.
AATCTTGGTGTACATAGCCATAAGGCTTACGCTACCAAATTTTGTATAATTATAGCATTATCTAGTGGACAATTACAAAGAGGGCCCAAGTTACAACCCTAGGATCAAGTTTGGCCCTGCACCAGGGGTCACAAGTTTTACATGGGTTTATGGAGGGAAAAGTTCAGAAACCATCTTGTTACTAGCCATAAGGCCAAAAACTCCCAAATTTGGCATGTTATTCTTCTAATACACATATTCCCCATTTAGTCCGACTGTAGCCATGGGGTCAAAGTTTTATAAGGGCTTATATAGTGAAGACTTTTCTTCATGGTTTATATTTATAAGCCAGTGGAGCGATACAGGGCCATCATGGCCCTCTTGTTTCATATCCCTGAAGTTGTGTGTGTCGTATGCGTCATTATGGTCAAGGTCTGTATTCATCAACCATTCTTAAGAACATTCTTGGTCTTGTTCTCCAAAATTTTCCAAATTTGAAAGTAACACACCGTCTGATTGGCTAAAACATTTGGTTTAGCCAATCTGAAGTTGTGTTACTTTCAAGCTTGGTAAAATCTTGAAGAATAAGTCTAGGAACGTTCTTAAGAATGGTTGGTGAATACGGACCCAGGATGGAAAACATTGATATTTTATGATATCTCTATTATTACTGAAGATACTTTCCAGTACTTCAAGGATGGACTAGTTCTTAACTATCAAAAGGGGAACCCATACAACCAGGGTTCGTATTCACCAAACATTCTTAACCCTTAGAGTGCCGAATAAAACTGTCAGACATTTTCATCCTAGAAATACAACCCAGATAATTGCAATTTCATGGTTGCTTTTGTCTACAGTGATTCAGCAAAGCAGACAGTGTAGATCAAAGATCAGGCTGCATGTTTTGTGCAGCCTGATCTGAATCTACACTGGCTGCAAACGCAACCATAGTTGTGAAAGGCGCTTTAAGGGTTAAGAAAGTTCTTTGTCTTGTTATCCAAAGTTTTCTACATTTGAAAGTAACACAACTCCTGATTGGCTAAACCAAATGGTTTGACCAATCAGAAGTTGTGCAGTTTAGAAAATTCTGGAGGATAAGACTAAGATTTTCAACACAGGTATATCCCCCTTTCAACTTAATTTTTTAAAAAAAACTTTGACATTGTTGTCTTAGTCATCGTAGTTAAAAAACTTTGACATTTTATAATATCTCTGTTACAAATGAAAATATTTGCTGCAATTTTGGACTAGCTGTTAACTATCAAAAGGAGAGCCCATGCAACAGGGGCAGGTAACCATCAAAATATTTTTGACACAGTTATGCCCCTTTATCAACTAGAATTTTAACTGAAAACAACTGCAGCCGAACATTGGCATCCGCATGGGATGCCCTTTTTTTCTACCTCAGCTGTTTTCTTTGAAAACAGCAAGTTATTGTCATATCTCTGGCGATGTTGTCTGGGTTGTCGTCTACGTGGTGCGAAATCCATTACATTTGTAATATCTCTGTTTTTAGTATGATATTTTAACTTCAAACTTTGACAAGTTGTTAACTGTAGGAAGGGGAACTCATACAAAAGGGGCAGATAACCATAAAAATATTTTTGACAGTTATGCCCCTTTTTTACTTAGAATTTTCACAGAAAATCAAGCACTTGCAGCCAAGTGTTGACACCAGCATGCAGTGCTTTTGTGTGTTTTCTTTTTTTGTGGGGGGGGGGGGTAGAGGGGGTTGTTTGTTTCTTTTATATTACTTCTTGGAAATATGCTTTTTGTTGTGTCTGACCCTTTGTCCAAATCTGGCAGAAGTAGTGTTTTTCATTTATTTCTATTTCCTGTATAGTTGTGTATGAGAAGCAGAGCCAAGAATGTTGTAACGGGTGTTTACACAATAGAACTCAGGAAAGTGAATGCTGTGGGACAGGGTACTTAGTAAACCCTGTAAGCGAGAGATGTTGTGATAACACTATTTTCAACCCAACCGTGCAGCAATGCTGCAACTGGCGTAAGTGTGAAATTAGATTAACCCCACTTTGCTTAGGGTCATTAAAACACAGGGATTAGTTAAAGTGAAAAGGTTAATTAACCCAAGCAAAATCTAGTAATAGAAACACTTTCTCAGTCAGGAAAAAATAGTTACATTTACCAAACAACAAAATTTTGGACTGGACTAAATTGAAACTATTTGCCGATGACAGATTACATGTATCTCGAAAGATGATCTCTGTCTTTGATAGGGTAAAAAGCATGGCAAACATTTTTTGTAGTATTCTTAATCTAACACTCAAGAATTTTATAAGTTTCAGAACTTTCTGCCACTTCCTATTGGCTAAATCACTTCTGATTGGCTAAGCCATTGTTAAGCCAATCAGAAATTATATTACTATCTGTATTTGAGTCATGCTGTGTGAAAAATGGGGCTTAATGCATCTGCAAAAAGTATCAACCCATGTCAGCATGCACAATCTGCACAGGCTGACATGGGTCGAAACTTTTTGCTACCTGCATTACAAAGGACCAGTCTACCTCATGATTGAGTTGGTTTCTAGACAAAATGGATTTCATACATCAATAATGGTGTGATGACTAGCTAGGTAAAATGCATCACAGTAATGCATTTACCCTGTAGTGGCCTTACCACACAATTACAGGTTTTTAGCTCACCTGAGCACAAAGTGCTCAAGATGAGCTTTTGTGATCATGCTGTGTCCAGTGTCATCTGTCGTGTGTTGTCCATTGTGCAGTGGTCAACATTTACCTAAGGTCACATTTTCAGCCGGATACTCATGAAACTTGTTTGTTATGTTTGTCGGGATAAAAGCTGGGACAAGTTGGAAATTGGGTCATGTCAGGTCAAAAAGTAGGCCACTGGACCAGATTTTTTAGAAACCTTGTGTGCACTCATGAGGCTACATTTTCAGCCTGATACTCATGAAACTTGGCCAGAAATTTTGTTCTGATGAAATCTCAAACATGTTCAATATTATGTTATGTTCGGTCAAAGAGTAGGTCACTGGTCCAAATCCTGGAAAAACCAAGTGTGCACTGTAGAGGCCACATTTTCAGCCTGATACTCATGAAACTTAGTCAGGATATTTGTCTCAGACAAGTTCAAAATTGGGTCACATGGGGTCAAAAAGTACCATAGGTCATGAGGCCAAATCTTTTGAAAACCCTTGTGTGCACTCTAGAAGCCACATTTTGTGCTTAATACTCATGAAACTTGTTCAGAATGTTTGACATGATGAAATCTTGGACAAGTTTGAAATTGGTTATGTCAGTCAACAAGTAGGTCACTGGCCCAAATTGTAGAAAAAACCTTGTGTGCACTTAAGAGGCTGCATTTTCAGCCTGATACTCATGAAAATTTTGTCAGAATGTCGGTCTTGATGATGATCTCAGAAAAGTTTGATATTGATTTACATTGGGTCAAAAAGTAGGTCACTGAAGCAAATCTTAGAAAAACCTTATGTGCACTGTAGAGTCCACATTTTCAACCAGATTCAAAACTCAAAAATAGGTCAGTTTGGTCAAAGAGTAGGTCACTACATAAGTCCAAAATTTTGTCGTTTGGTAAAGCATTAACCCTTTACCACACAATCACGACTTTTAACGACCCTGAGAAAGAGACCTTTTGAAAACATTGTGGGAAAAGGAGAAAATGCTTGTAAGCAGCATTTTCTCCTTTTCCCACAATGTTTTCCACCCTATCAAAGACAAACTCCACCATTTAGCCACCTTTAAATTGTCATCTGCAAACTCTTTGAATTTGGACCAGTCTAGATTTTTGTCGTGTGGCAAAGAGTAAAACTGCCTTTTGCCAGAGCATGGCTTATTAACCCTTTCCCAAACAACAAATTTTGGACTGGTCCAAATTGAAAGAGATTGCAGACGACAATTTTAAATTTGATGAAAATGGCAGAAAGATCTCCAAAAGGGTAGAAAACACTGTGGGAAAAGGCGAAATTGCTCGTTATGAGCAGTTTCTCCTTTTCCCACAGTGTTTCCTAAAGACTTGTACTGCAGACACATGAAAACCAGGACTTGTTTGGGAAAGGGTTAAGAATTAGACTAAGAAAACAATGTGGTTGATGAATATGGGCCTTAATCTTGGACTGTTTTCATCTCTACAGAAGTTATCAACAACCATGACCAAGGTTGCTGTGGTACAATGTCCTATAATTTGACACAAGAAGTTTGCTGTGAGAATAGCATCCAGTCCTTAAGCACACCAGTTGAGAAAATAAAGCCCAATGATACAGACTGTTGTTTTTATGATAAAAGACCCTATAACGAGTTTACAGAGGTATGTTTTGTGTCAGTGTATAGCATAGCCCTTTGCAAACAATTTAAATGTGTTTTTACAACCCTGAGCAGGCTGGTTGGAAGCAAATTGTGATTGGGGGAGGAGAGGGGGCACAAGTCTTGAAAAAAGTATGGTGTTTGTTCATAATGTGTGTTTTAGGTGGGGTGTATCATTCCAACTTTGGGGATGTTTTAGGGTATCTTAGAGGTGGTACAGAATTTTGCAGTGTCTACAAAACCACTTTTATCAAGCAAGATCTAGATCTAGAGCTAAAGATTTTTGTTGGTACTTTGAGTAAAATTTGCAAAATTATTGGGGGAGGGGGGGGAACCACCCCCTGTTCCTACGGGCCCGCTGAGGTAGTAGCTTTTTGAAAACATGGTGGAAAAAGGTGACCAGCATTTTCTCCTTTTACCCAAGAATGTTATCTAAATAGAGCCTTTCTCCACAGGGTTAGAGTCAGATAAAAATGTACTGGTACATGTACATCTATATTAACCCTTAGGCTGCAAAGCATGACCCAGGGACCTTTTGCAGACAGTGTAGATCAAGACCAGACTGCACAGAATGTGCAGTCTGATCTTGGATCTACACTGTCCGATAAGGAGATAATTTAACGCCCAAAAATACATTTGAAATAGCAAAATTATGAGTTTTACTATCAACTAGAAAGTTTCATTTCCTTTATTTAGCAGGGTAAGGGTTAACTCTTTACCAAACAACAAAATTTTAGACTGGTGCAAATTGAAAGCATTTGCAGACGACAAAATAAATGTGAATGAAAATTTAAAATTTGTTTTTGGAAAGATAGAAAACATTGTGGGAAAAGGAGAAAATGCTGGTTACCAGCATTTTCTCCTTTTCCCACAATGTTTTCAAACGGCTTCTTTCTCAGGGTCGTTTAAAGTCGTGATTGTGTGGTAAAGAGTTAAGATAGAGAAGTGATTCTGTGTACATGTATTTCTGCAAATAAACTTGCCTAGTGTATGGCTCTATTTCCTCCTGCACCTTGTAGCATATCAATTTTGTAAACATTGTGGCAAAAGGAGAGAAATTGCTCATAAGGAGCAATTTTTCCTTTTGCCACAGTGCTTCTGGCTATCAAGTTCATTAACACCATAGCAAAAGTAGATATTGGTTGTAATGAGCAATTGCTTGTTCTATATTGTGGCAGAAGGAGATGTTGTCCATTAAAGATAATTTCCCCTTTTGCCCCAGTGTTTGTTGTCTGCGACAAATTTAAAATCTTGTTAACCCTTTCCCAAACAAGCCCTGGTTTTCACGTGTCTGCAGTACAAGTCTTTTGAAAACAATGTGGGAAAAGGAGAAATTGCTTATAACGAGCAATTTCTCCGTTTCCCAAAATGTTTTCAACCCTTTTTAGCTCACCTGAACACAAAGTGCTCAAGGTGAGCTTTTGTGATCGCCCAATGTCCGTTGTCCGTCGTCCACAATTTCTTTAAACATCTTCTCCTCCTAAACCACTGGGCCAATCTTGATGAAACTTGGCAGGGATGTTCCTCAGTTCCTGAAGCTCTACCAAAGTTGTTCAAGAGATTGAATTCCACCCATAACTCTGGTTGCCATGGCAACCAAAAGGAAAAAAATGGCAGAATCTTTAAAAATCTTCTTCTCTGAAACTAGAAGGCATAGAGCTTTGATATTTGGCATGTAGCACCTTCTAGTGGACCTCTACCAACTTTGTTCATATGATGTCCCTGAGGTCAAAACTGGCCCCGCCCCGGGGGTCACAAGTTCAAACATAGGAACAAAGAAGGAAAACTTTAAAATTCTTCTTCTCTGAAACTGGAAGGCGTGGAGCTTTGATATTTGGCATGTAGCATCTCCTAGTGGACCTCTACCAAGTTTGTTCATATGATGTCCCTAGGGTCAAAACTGGCCCCGCCCCGGGGGTCACAAGTTTTGAACATAGGAACAAAGAATGAAAACTTTAAAATTCTTCTTCTCTGAAACTGGAAGGCGTGGAGCTCTGATATTTGGCATGTAGCATCTCCTAGTGGACCTCTACCAAGTTTGTTCATATGATGTCCCTGGGGTCAAAACTGGCCCCACCCCGGGGGTCACAAGTTTCAAACATAGGAACAAAGAAGGAAAACTTTAAAATTCTTCTTCTCTGAAACTGAAAGGCGTGGAGCTTTGATATTTGGCATGTAGCATCTCCTAGTGGACCTCTACCAACTTTGTTCATATGACGCCCCTGGGGTCAAAACTGGCCCCGCCCCGGGGGTCACAAGTTTCAAACATAGGAACAAAGAATGAAAACTTTAAAATTCTTCTTCTCTGAAACTGGAAGGCGTGGAGCTTTGATATTTGGCATGTAGCATCTCCTAGTGGACCTCTACCAAGTTTGTTCATATGATGTCCCTGGGGTCAAAACTGGCCCCGCCCCGGGGGTCACAAGTTTCGAACATAGGAACAAAGAATGAAAACTTTAAAATTCTTCTTCTCTGAAACTGGAAGGCGTGGAGCTTTGATATTTGGCATGTAGCATCTCCAAGTGGACCTCTACCAAGTTTGTTCATATGATGTCCCTGGGGTCAAAACTGGCCCCGCCCCGGGGGTCACAAGTTTCGAACATAGGAACAAAGAAGGAAAACTTTAAAATTCTTCTTTTCTGAAACTGGAAGGTGTGAAGCTTTGATATTTGGCATGTAGCATCTCCTAGTGGACCTCTACCAAATTTGTTCATATGATGCCCCTGGGGTCAAAACTGGCCCCGCCCCGGGGGTCACAAGTTTCGAACATAGGAACAAAGAAGGAAAACTTTAAAATTCTTCTTCTCTGAAACTGGAAGGCGTAGAGCTTTGATATTTAGTATGTAGCATCTCCTAGTGGACCTCTACCAATTTTGTTCATATGATGTCCCTGGGGTCAAAACTGGCCCCACCCCGGGGGTCACAAGTTTCGAACATAGGAACAAAGAAGGAAAACTTTAAAAATCTTCTTCTCTGAAACTGGAAGGCGTGGAGCTTTGATATTTGGCATGTAGCATCTCCTAGTGGACCTCTACCAAGTTTTTTCATGTGACGCCCCTGGGGTCAAAACTGGCCCCGTCCCGGGGGTCACAAGTTTGGAACACAGGAACAAAGAATGAAAACTTTGAAATTCTTCTTCTCTGAAACTGGAAGGCGTGGAGCTTTGATATTTGGCATGTAGCATCTCCTAGTGGACTTCTACCAAGTTTGTTCATATAACGCCCCTGGGGTCAAAACTGGCCCTGCTCCGGGGGTCACAAGTTTCAAACATAGGAACAAAGAATGAAAACTTTAAAATTCTTCTTCTCTGAAACTGGAAGGCGTAGAGCTTTGATATTTGGCATGTAGCATCTCCTAGTGGACCTCTACCAAGTTTGTTCATATGATGTCCCTGGGGTCAAAACTGGCCCCGCCCTGGGGGTCACAAATTTCGAACATAGGAACAAAGAAGGAAAACTTTAAAGTTCTTCTTCTCTGAAACTGGAAGGCGTGGAGCTTTGATATTTGGCATGTAGCATCTCTTAGTGGACCTCTACCAAGTTTTGTTCATCAACTGACCTGACAATTGGTCAGAAATTGGATTATGCACGTTGAGTGAATTTCGCCTATTGACTCAGGTGAGCGACCCAGGGCCATCATGGCCCTCTTGTTTGAGAACTTTATGCCATTTTCATCAAATTTAAAATTGTCGTCTGCAAACTCTTTCAATTTGGACCTGTCCAAAATTTGTCGTTTGGGAAAGGGTTAAGGAAATGGTTAGTCAGCATTCACAATAGGAAATCAGCATGTTCATGTGCCATGACCATACATATCACAGGGAGGAGTAGTCCTTGGACATGCAGAAAGTTTACAAATTGCAAAATACTTCGGCCCAGATCAGCCTGCGCGGACTGCGCAGACAGGCCTGGATCAGTATTGTTTGCAGATGCATTAAGCCCCCTTTTCAGACAGCTGTCATAATTCTACATTCTGTATTAATCCTCAGGCTGCTAAGCACAACTCACTGACCTTTTGTAGACAGTGTAGATCAAGATCAGACTGCACAAAATGTGCAGTCTGATCTGGAATCTACACTGTCTGATATGGAGATATTTTCATCCAGAAAATAAGTCTGAAGTAGCTTTATCCCAGGGTTTTACTATTGGCTTGATATGTTAACGCATTTAGCCAGATAAGGGTTAACGTGACAGAAATTTTTGTGTTTGAATGTTATGTCGATTGATTGATTGTATGGTGTTTAACGCCGTTTTCAACATTATTTCAGTTATATCACAGCGACCAGTGCACCTATCCATGCTTTCCTGGAGTTTCTTTTACCAGTACTCCGCACAATATTCTTTCCAAGCCACTTGCTGCTTTCCCACATAACCATTGTCGAAACAATGGTCAGCGGTGAGAGAGAAATGAATCCTGTCGCGATGACTAGCATCAATCCTCGGAAAGAAAAATGCCAAGCCGGGGATCGAACCAGCAACCTCCTGTTCTCAAGTGCTGTACGCTACCGACTGAGAATGTTATATAACTCTTTCATGTTTCAGGAGTGTAAAAAAGATGGTGTCTGTCCTAAACAAAGTGATCAACCACCTCAAAGCAAGACCCAAGTTCCTGAAGAGAGCCTTGAAGATAATAAACCAGTGAACCAGAAAAGTCCATTCTGCAAAGCAGGAAAACTTGCACAAATTAAGAAGACTTGTGAGAAAAAAAATGGTACAGTGTTTTTTTTTTTTTTTTTTTTTAACTCTTTACCAAACGACAAAATTTTAGACTGGTCCAAATTGAAAGGATGTGCAGACGACAAAATAAGTGTGATTGAAACATGGAAATTTGTTTTTGGGAAGGGTAGAAGACATTGTGGAAAAAGGAGAAAATGCTGATTACCAGCATTTTCTTCTTTTCCCACAATGTTTTCAAAGGGCCTTCTCCTCAGGGACAGAAAACACGGGATTGTTTGGTAAAGGGTTTGCTATGCAGCGGCACTGAAATTTTGGTAGACATTTTTTACCACACAACAAAATTTAGGACCTGTCCAAATTGAAAGCATTTGCAGATGACATGCAGCCGAAAAGATGGTATCTGTCTTTAGAATGGTAGAAAACATTGTGGGAAACAAAAAAATGCTAAATACTAGTGTTTTTCCTTTTTCTTACAACATTTTCAAAAAATCTTCTACCTCAGAGTCGTAAAAACACAGGATTGTGTGGTAAAGTGTAAAGTTGTATTTCTTTATTGTAAATTAAAAAACCAGTTTGGAATTTAACTCTTTACCAAACAATTCTTGGTTTTAAGGGCCTGGGGAAATAAGGCCTTTGACAACATTATGGGAAAAGGATAATTTTGCTGATTTCCAATACAGTATTTTCTCTTTTTCCCACAATGTTTTCTACCCTTTTTAGGATAGATTCAATCACTTGAGCCACATTCAAGTTGTCGGGGCTCTACCCTATAACCCTTTACCGCAGGATCACAAGCTTTTGCACCCCTGAGGAAAAGACTTCTGAAAACATTGTGGACAAAGGAGAATATGCTGGTAACCAACATCTTCTCCTTTTCTGACAATGTTTTCTACATTTCCAAAGAGAAATTTCAGTTCATGAGACACATTGAATTTGTCATCTGCAAATGCTTTCCAATTTGGACAGGTTTGAATCATTTTTGTTTGGTAAAGATTAAACTGCTGGCTCTCACCTTGAATTATCACTGTAGTCTGACTATATCATAAGACCAACTTGAAGAAAAAACATCCTAGCAAGTCGAACGACTAATAATCAGAGGTCCAGATAGAGGGAGTGATTTTGATTTCAAAATTGAAAATATTAATTGTTCTCCACTTAACCCTATGTTATGGGTACTCATTAGAATCGTCTCATCGAGACGATTCTAATGAGTACCCACAACATAGGGTTTGGAAGAGAAATAATAGATTTAGAATACCATCACTCCCTCTTATCTGGAGCTCTGAATAATTTGAGGGTATCTTATAATTTGCCAGTTGCAACAATATTTTGCTCATGCCTATCCTAGTATGGAGTTGCAGTTCCTGTAGTTTCTTGAACAGAACACAAAATATGTGGTATGTTCAACTTAAAACCATTTGCAGATGACACATTCAGTGTGGCTCATATGAGGGAATTTTTCTTTTAAAAGAGTGGAAAACACTGTGGAAAAAGAAAAAAAATGCTAGTTACATTACACACCAGCAATTTCTCCTTTTCTGTGTTTTCAAAAGCCTCCCTCAGAATCATCAAAACATATGAGCCATGCTCTGGCAAAACGGGGCTTAATGCATCTCCGTAATGCATGATATAAAGCAAGTTACCAGATAATTGTGGATCCATAATAGCCACTTTTTTTAACACCCGATGTAATCGTGAGATAGACTGGTCCTTGGACTGCGCAGGCTGACTTGGGTTGAAACTTTTCGCAGGTGCATTAAGCCCCCTTTTCACAGAGCATGATTCATGTTGTTGTTTTGTAAAGGGTAAATGTAATTACCCTTACTTGTTTTTTATTGGTCTAGAACTGGCTTGTTCAATTCTGGGTACAACACATATTATCATTTTCAACCCCATCCCTTTACCAAATGACAAAATTTTAGACTGGTAAAAATAGAAAGCATTAAGAAAGTGAAGACAACAAACTAAATTTTGCACAAATTAGGGAACTTTTCTTTGAAAGGCAAGAAAGCATTGTGGGAAAAGGAGAAAATGCTGGTTACTAACACTTTCTCCTTTTCCCCCCACAATATTTTCAAAATTCCTTTTCTTTTGGGTCATTTAAACTGTTGTATGGTAAAGGGTTTATCAGATATCAAAATTCCTAATTGAAAACATTTGTAGACAACAGATTAAATGTGAATCATATAGTTTAGTTCAAACATTTTATTGCCATACATACATGTTAACCCTTTACCAAACAATCCCGACTTTTAACGACCTTAATGTAGAAGGCTTTTGAAAACATTGTGGAAAAAGGAGAAAATGCTGGTGACTAACATTTTCTCCTTTTCCCACAATGTTTTCTACCCTATCAAAGACAAATCGCATCATCTGAGCCACAATAAAATTGTATTCTACAAATGCTTTCAATTTGGACGGGTCTAAAATTTTGTCGTGTGGTAAAGAGTTAACATAAGCAATACGTACAACAAATTGAGTTCAGAAAATGATATTCGTACATTGGCAAAGAGGTCTAGCTACAAGTTCCCACAACTTAGGTTTGGGCATTCCCCTCCTTCAATTACATGTTTAACCCTTTACTGCTCAATGCCGCCTTTTAACAACCCTGGGAAAGAAGCCTTTTGAAAACATTGTGGGAAAAGGAGAAAATGCCGGTAACCAGCATTTTCTCCTTTTCCCGCAATGTGTTCAACTCTTCCCAACACATTTTACAATTTTTAAGAAACAGTTATTTTGTCATCTTAGATGCTTTCAATTTGGACCGGTCTGAAATTTTGTCGTTTGGTAAAGAGTTAAGAAATAACAATCTTATATGGCAGCTGAATACATAATATGAATCATATGATGAGATATGTTGATGAAAGAGTACAAAACATTTGGGGTAGGAGAAAATGCTTGTAACCAGCATTTTCTCCTATTATCACAAATACTTTTGAAAGCATTTCTTCTCAGGCCGGTTTAACTCTTTACCACATGAGAAAAATTTAGACTTGTCCAAATTGAAGGCATTTGCAGATGACAATTGCAACATGGCTCAAATGGTGCAATTTTTCCTTGATAGGGTAGAAAACATTGTGGGAAAAGGAGAAAATGCTGGTTACCAGCATTTTCTCCTTTTCCCACAATGTTTTCAAAGGGCTTCTTCCTCAGGGTTGTTAAAAGTCGGGATTGTGTGGTAAAGAGTTAAACAAATAATTGATATAGTAAGGGTAAAATGAAGTAAAGTAACTTTTTTTCTGAAATTTGCAGAGTTTCTGGGTTGGTTAATGTCAGTTGATACAACCTCAAAGTGGATGACCATTAAGATTTTTGGCTTGTGGCCTAAGTCTGTCCGTGAACGTGTGATAGATATACAGGTGAGGGCTAAGGCAAAGTGTATTGAGAAATGGGACGGCTTAATATGGGTGATCACAAATAGGCGACTTAGGAGAAATGGAAAACATCACTCTTTGAAAATTACTCATAGAGATCTCCTAATGCAAGATAGTCGTAGGAACCGAAATCTGAGAAGTTGGTATTGTAAAAATCATAGTTAATGAAACTTTTTACACAGAGATATTAGGAGAACGAGCATCAACCCATTACCAGGCAACAAAGTTTTAGACTTGTCCATATTGAAAGTGTGTGCAGAATCTGATGTTGCAGTAATTGTGGCTCTTAACTCTTTACCACACAATCCCGACTTTTAACGACCTTGAGAAAGAAGCCTTTTGAAAACATTGTGGGAAAAGGAGAAAATGCTGCTAACCAGCATATTCTCCTTTTCCTACAATGTTTTCTCTCCTTCCCAGACCAAATTTCATTTTTTCAGTCACAATCATTTTGTGGTCTGCAAATGCTTTCAATTTGGACTAGTCTACATTTCTGTCAGGTGGTAAAGAGTTAAAAATGATGGGTTTGTCTTTGAAAGTGAGGAAAACTTTTAGGTAAAGGAGAAAATGCTTGTGGCCAATATTTTCTTCTTTTCACACAATGTTTTTTGCTTTAGGGTTGTAAAAACATCATTTGGTAAAGGGTTTATGAAATACTTGCTCTAGGTAGAGGAAGATTTAGTGTGTCAACCCTCTACCTCAAGACATATTTATTTGCATTCAACTATTTGAAAACACTTTGGCAAATGGATGAAACTGCTTATTATGAGCATTTTTTTCCAATTGCTACTACATTGTCTAAGACATCTTTTCATAAGCATATTATTCCTCATTATTATCATTATTTTGTCATATTGTTCAGATTTTTTAACCCACAGCCCTCTGCATACATGTGTTTAGAATCAACTCTAACCCAGAACCAATCAACAAATTTTAGACTTGTCCAAACCGAAAGCATTTGTAGAAAACATTGTGAGAGAAGGAGAAAATGCTGGTTACCAGCAATTTGTCTTTTTCCCACATTCTTTTCAAAGGTTTTTTTTATCCCTCGGGAGCCTGTGGTAAAGGGTTAAAGTTCCAAATTTTGCATCATTGTTAGTTTTATTCATTTATTATTTTAACCAGAAGGCAAAATTTAGACATGTCCATATATGAAAGCATTTACAGACACTAAATTACATGAAGCTGTAATTATGAGATCTTTGAAAGGGTCAAAAATATTTTGAGGAGAGGAGAAAATGCTGGTTACCAGCATTTTCTACTTTTCAATGTTTTCAAAAGCTCCCATTGTCTCAGTCTTACAATACAGAATCATTTTGTAAAAGACTTAAATTTATCTGTGACAGACCGAAAAGTCCAATGCGCAAGCCTGCATTCTGTGAAATCCTGTAAATCAAGATTATGAAATCAGAGCTATGTAAAAAGTATGCCATTATGTGTGTTTCATATGAAGAGCAGCTACTCATTTCAAACCAAGGATCATCTCAAGTTAGGGGCTGTACAAATATAGGATCATTTGGGAAAGATTTTACTGTCATAATTTATCTTCTTTCCCCCCCCCCCCCCCCCCGCAGCATTATTGAAAAGATATATAGTGCTATAGTGCATAATAAATTAATTCTGTTCAGCTTATAATATACTACTATTTTTGCCCAAGTGATTCTAACGAGAAACATTCAGCTCTTTACCAGATGTCAGAGTTTTAGAGAAACCTGTTTGGCTTGTCTACCAAGCAGTTCTGAATTTTAATGACCCTAGGGAAGAAGACTTTCAAAAAACATTATGGAAAAAGAAGAAAATGCTGGTTACAAGCATTTTCTCCCTTTCCCACAATGCTTGCAACCCTTCAAAAATGAAACTTCAATTTCAAATCACTTCTATATTGATGTCTGCAAATTTTGTCATTTGGTAAAGAGGTTAATTTTGGATTTGCTTTTAAAAGGATGAAAAACACTGTGGGGAAAAAGGAGAAAATGCTTGAAAGGGCTTTAAAAGTAGTATTCATACAGTTAAGGGTTAATGAATTGAAACAGTATTTAGCTTGTTACAAGTCAAGACATTATTGCCCAGTTTCATTTTATTTATTATCATTTCCACCATTTTTTTTTTGCGAAGATAATCACCCATTACAGAAACATTTTTATAGCTTTAATGAAGAAATAAAATCATCTGCTAAAAATATTTGTTTATAGGTCCATTCTGATTAAACAGGAGATGTCTTTTAAAAATAATTGAGACAAGAGTAATGTATATAAAAAATACTCATGAAAAGCAGTTTTCTTTGCATGGCATTATTGCAGAAATATATGGTTGTACAGTCGAATCTGTATTCACCCTTTACCACACAATCCCAAATTATAACGACCCTGAGGGAAAAAGATTTTTAAAGCATTGTGGGAAAAGGAGAAAATGCTGGTAACCAGCATTTTCTCCTTTTCCCACAGTGTTTTCTGTACTTTCAAAGACAACGCACTCCATTTCAGCCACGTTAAATTTGCCATCTGGAAAGGCTTTGAATGTGGATAAGTTCAAAATTTTGTTGTTTGGTAAAGAGTTTAACAAGCACCTTTGGGACATTCATTATGTACTTGCATAACCTTTTTCCAGATGACAAAGCTAGTGCTACAGTCACACACGGCAGGATTTCGAACCGGGTCCATACGGAATTAAAACCGTATCGACTCGGTTCCACCCGTATAGACCTGCATCGTAACCCGTGTCAATTCCTGATGGATTCCAGGGGCTACGATAAGGCAGAGAAAAATTTTTGGTCATGTTCAAAATTTTTGCACAGATTTCAATTCTGTATTGATATCTGTATTGACCCGGTTCAAACCGCATTGACTTGCATTGACCCGCTTCAAGCCGCAGCGTAAAACCGCATCAACCCTTGTCATATACCACATTGCCTTCATGCAACAGATTTTGACAAGGTTTACAACCGGGTTGATACTGGTTGAAGAGGGTCGACACAGGTCGATAGGGGTTGAAAAAGTTTTAGTTGAAGTAAATTACCCTCCATCCCGGAACTAATCCAGCTCATTTTCACCTGGATCAAATCCGGTTTGTGACCCGGCCGTATGTGACTGTAGCATTAGGCTTTTCCAAGATTAAAGTGTTTGCAGATGACAAATCAAATGTGGCTCAAATTTTAGGATTTGTTAGAATAGAAAACATTGTGGGAAGAGGAGAAATGCTGGTAACCAGGGTTTTCTTATTTTCCCAGAGTATTTTCTAATTCATTCTTAAAGTTTTTAAAACTTAGCGAATAGGATTGTATGGTATAGAGTTTTAGCACAGATGCTCACTTAATCTTTTATCTACCAAATTAGAGATTTAACAATGCTGAGGAAGAAGGCTTTTTAAAACATTGTGGAAAAAGGAGAAAATGCTGGTACTCTGCATTTTCTCTTTTTTCCACAATTTTTTCAACCCTTTCAGAGACAAGTCCCATCATTTGAGCCACAATGAATATGTCGTCTGCAAATGCTTTTAATTTGAAATAGTCCAAAATTTTGTTGTCTGGTAATGGGTTGATAGAGGTCACTTAGACAGGTTTTACTGAACTTGAACAAGGGAAACCTCTTCTTGTAGAATTGTGAAAGCTAGCTGATCTTGGAAAAGCTAGAATTACAATTTTCAAACAAAACTAATGTTTAGGTCCATACTCACTTTCCGACATACAGTATACTGATTTCCTTGGTCTGTATTTACTAATGATTCTTAACCTTTACCAAACAACATTTTCAACTAGTCCAACTTGAAAACACTTGCAGCGACAAAATAAATGTGATTTAAAAAATTTGAAATTTGTTTTGGGAAGGGTAACAAAAAATGTGGGAAAAGGAGAAAATGCTAGTAAGCAGCATTTTCTCCTTTTCCCACAATGTTTTCTAAAGGCTTCTTTCTCTTGGTTATTAATTGTCATGATTGTATGGTAAAAGGTTAAGAACATTCTTTGTGTTATTCTCAACAGTTTTCTGAATTTGAAAGTAACACAACTGTTGATTTGGCTAAGCCAAATGATTTAGCCAGTCAGTGTTACTTTTTAAATCTAGATTTAGACCATGAATGTGGTTGGTGAATATGGACCCTTCCTAAACAACAAGATTTTAGACTTGTCCAAACAGAAAGCTTTTGAAGATGATAAATAATTGTACACTAATTCAAATGATAAGATTTTTCTTCCAACGGGTAGAAAACATTGTGGGAAAAGGAGGACCTTTGATCTACACTGTCTGAGACAATCTGGAAAAGGGTGACTTTAAAATTGCAGTTATATGCAACTTATTTCTAGGTTGAAAATATCTGCAGGTTTTTTTTCTTTTTTGCCCTGTAAGGGTTAAAGATATTTCCACTTATTTTAGTCAGTATCTGCCTTTGTCAAAATGTCTGAAAACCCCCTCCAATGTTGCTGAGGCAATAATTTCATTGTGTGGAAAAGGGTATCAAGATTTATATAATGTCTTTTGAATTGTAAATAATCATCACTATCACTTCATAGTATGCATTGTTGTTAACTCAAAATCTACATCATAAATTTTGTTTTGACACAGCCCTTGAAACAGATTTGCAGCAGTTTTGTCACCAAATGCATTAATTAGTGTTTCTTTGCAATGGTTAAACTCTTTTCCCAAGGACAGAATTTCCGATGAAAATACTGTGGGTAAAGGACAAAATGTGTTTATCCAAGATAGAATTAAACAGCTCATTCTTTGCCGTGTGATCTTGGTTTTTGTTGCCTGCAAGAGCTACTTTTTCATGTAGGTGTTAAAGGATTGGAATGTTATACATTGTCCTTTTTCCAGAGTAAATTTTCTGGTTGTGTTGGAAAAGTTGACCATGATGAAAATGATATTATTCATGTCATACAAGTATCTGCTTTACATTCCCTTTCTTTGATGTCCATCCATAGACTATTAAAACACTTAACTCTTTACCAAATGACAAAATTCTAGACCAGTCCAAATTGAAAGCATTTGCCGACGACAAAATAAATGTGGCTCAATAGTTGAAATTTGTTTTTGGAAGTGTAGAAAACATTGTGGGAAAAGGAGAAAATGCTGGTTACCAGCATTTTCTCCTTTTCCCACAATGTTTTCTACAGGCCTCGTTCTCATGGTCGTTAAAAGTGGGGCATGTGCGGTAAAGGGTTAAGAAGTAATAAGTGAATACTTGAGAATACTTAAATTTTTGCAGATGGAAACATCTCAAATGAGTTTTTTCTCTGAGAAGCCTGTATTGTTAGGTTTCCCAGGGTCTGTATTCACCAACCATTCTCAAGTACGTTCTTAGTTTTATTATCCAAGATTTTCTAAGTTTGAAAGTAACACATCTTCTGATTGGCTAAACCATTGGTTTGACCAATCAGGAGTTGTGTTACTTTCAAATTTAGAAAATTCTGGAGAATAAGGCTGAGAATGTTTTTAAGAATGATTGGGAAATACGGACCCAGATTTGCATTGTTTGTTAAGTTTTTTGTTTTCATTAAATAATGCTTATTTTCTGTTTGCTGGTTTCAAACATATTTTTGTGTGTTAAGTTTAGTTTGGTTTATACTGTATAATACCACCTTTCTCTTATAACTGTAATCCATATTTCTATTTAACTGTTTACCAGACGACAAAATTTTAGACTTGTCCAAATTGAAAGCATTTGCACATTTTTGTGGTGTGGTAAAGAGCTATAGATCTAGTTTTAAATTTTCATAAACTTTGTTCCCAAAAACTTTGATTTTTATAAACCACCTAATGTACATCAATCTACATGTGTAATTCATTTGCTCACCTCAGACATTAGCCAGGAAAAAGTATATGGCAAATATACATAGGTATTGCTTTTTCTTTGATGTCTTGGATTTTTAAGTCTGCATTTTTCATGTGCATTAGTTGAGAAATCTTTGTAAGAAATTTTTCCTTCTATTCTTTTTTTGTTCATGTCACATAATAATATTAAAAAAAAAAAAGAGAGAGAAAAAAAAAGAATATATATATACTTGAGAGAGCTTTTGATCTAACAAAGACAATCATTATTTTTCCTAGAGATATATCAATCACCCATCGTAATGAAATCAGTTTTATCAGTTTATAATTTTATCAAGGAAAAGGATGTTTTCTTCTTGTATTCCTGCCCCCTCCCATGTATGAATAAATGGTCTGTTTTGAAAAAGGCTTTAATTATTTAACTCTACACCAGGAGGTACAATTTTAGACTAGTCTAAATTGTAAGCATTTGCAGGTTACATATTAAATGTTGCTCAAAACACAACATATGTCTTTGAAAGGGTAGAAAACATTGTGAGAGAAGGATAAAATGCTGGTTACCAACAATTTCTTTTTTTTCCCATAATGTTTTCTTTTTGGTGGTTAAAATCTGGGATTGTTTGTTAAAGGGATAAGAATTGGGTGGTGGACTATTTTTAGACACGAAATGACGTCTTTCATTTCTCCAAGGTAATTTCCAAACCTAAGACTGCAAAACTGATTTGGACCAAATGCTGAGATTTGTCATGTAAAGGGTAGAAAATATTGTGGAAAAAAATAAAAAAAGGAGAAAATGCTGGTGACCAGCATTTTCTCCTTTTTTTCCCAAAATGATTTCTGTCTTTTTAAAGACATATCCCATCATTTGAGCTAAAGTTCTGTCGTCATCTGCTAATGCTTTGATTTTGGACAAGTCTAAAATTCTGTTTTCTCATAAAGTTGAGATAGGGTGATGTATTATTTTTAGAAACGAATGATATTTTATTTGCCTAAGGTAATAACCCAACAAAATTGAAATGTTTATTTAGAAACTCATTGTGACTTGTGACTTCCGTATAAGCCTAAGGGTATTACCTTTAAATTCCTATCTCTAAAAATAGATTTGCTTACTTCCACTAATAACATGTTTAACCCTTAACCCTGTCTACATACTCAAGTACATGTAATTAACTATTTACCAAACGACAAAATTTTAGACTGGTCCAAATTGAAAACACTTGCAGATGACAACATAAATGTGACTCAAAAATTAAAATTTGTTTTTGGAAGGGTAGAAAACATTGTGGGAAAAGGAGAAAATGCTGGTCATTTCAGGGTCATTAAAAGTCGGGATTGTGTGGTAAAGGGTTAATCCTTTAACTGTTAAATAAATGAAGTGAAAATTTCAACTCGATTCTAAAAACCGAGAAAAAGCAATTTTAAAACTGATTTCAATGGGGAAAAAATACTGTAGCAGACAGTGTAGATCCAAGATCAGATTGTACTTTCATTGCAATCTGATCTTGATTTACACTGCCTGCAAAAGTGCCCCGAGTCACCCTAAGCAGCCTAAGGGTTAAGTGAGAAGTAACGTTAACAAAAATTTTGAAGGGGGCCTGGGTGGCACACTGGTAAAGTATAGGACTTACTGCCTGGAGACCCGGGTTCGAGCCACACTGGATCCACTTGGTTTTTTGTGAGAGCGCCCTTTAGGGAGATACTTCAGAGTCCAAGTCTAGTACTGGTGAAACCCAGGAAATACATAAATATGACGGTGAGCTGTTGTCACGATATGACTGAGATAATGTTTAAAGCGGCACCATTCACTCAATTAACCCTTTACCACACAATCCTGAATATTAACGACCCTGAAGAAAAAGCCCTTTGAAAACATGGGAAAAGGAGAGAATGCTGGTAACCAGCATTTTCTCCTTTTCCCCCCAATTTTTTTACCCTGTCAAAGCCAGAAATCATCACGTGAGCTACTTTTAATTTGTTGTCTGCAAATGCTTTCAGTTTGGACAAGTCTAAAATTTTGTCATTTGGTAAAGAGTTAATCAAATTTTCAAAAAGGGAAAAGTGTTGCTCAGCTGTTGCTGACTATAGAAATAGTTTACTGTATTACTCATTTCCTGTCCCATACTTTGTATTTGAATGACATGGTATTCTATACTTGTAGTATCTACTTTATATCTGCATTTTTCTTATCATGCATAGATACATTATCAAAGGGGACACCCTCCCCCCCAACCTGCTTTTAATGATCATGAAATAGAGAATATATTCCGTTGAGGATGGGAGGTGTAAAAGTAGATTTGGGAATCGAAAGTGGGAATCCAGTTGATATAGGAGAATTTTGAAATAACTTGCTTATTCATTTGAAATGATTTGACCTTAACTAAATTTTTTGTCTGAGATCTAGGTCAGTTTTCTGCACCCTTCCTTATTTATCCCTTTACCAAATGACAAAACTTTAGACTAGTCCAAACTGAAAGCCTTTGCAGACAACAAAATAAATGTGACTGAAAATTTAAATATGTTTTGGAAAGGGTAGAAAACATTGTAGGAAAAGGAGAAAATGCTGGTTACCAGCATTTTCTTCTTTTCCCACAATGTTTTCAAAAGTTTTATTTCTGAAGGTCATTAAAAGTCGGGATTGTGTGGTAAAGGGTTAGGATTGTTTTTGAGTATTATCTGTAATTCTTCTCAAATTAAAAGCTTGTATTTCCAATGAAACCGGCATCATGATGATGATAATAAAATCTGAAAAATAAAAACTATTTCATTTGAGTAGTTGACAAAAATAATTGTTGATCTTTTTTATAAATACTGTTTATACATGAATTAAGATAGATGTAATTCAATACATAACCCTTTTCCAAATACCAAATTATAAACTCTTCCAAATTGAAAAAATCAGCAGACGACAAATTGAAAACTCTTATAAATGAACTGAAATTCTCTGATAAGGTAGAAAATATTGGGGGGAAAAGGAGAAAATATTGATTAGCAGCATTTTCTCCTTTTTCCCACAATGTTTTCAAAAGCTTTGTCTCATAACTGTTGTTTAACCCTTTACCACACAATCCCGACTTTTAATGACCCTAGAAAGGAAGCCTTTTGAAAACATTGTGGGAAAAGGAGAAAATGCTGGTAACCAGCATTTTCTCCTTTTCCCACAATCTTTTCTACCAATTCCATAACAAATTTCAATTTTTAAGTCACATTTAATTTGTTGTCTGCAAATGCTTTCAATTTGGACTAGTCTAAAATTTTGTCATTTGGTAAAGGGTTAACCTCAGGTTTGTTTGGTAACGGGCTAAAGTATGCAAGTCAGAAATCCAGGTCACCTATACATCTATGGGCCCTTATTTTCATTAATACTTTGATAAAAAGGTAAAAAATGCATGTTAGAAATCCAGGTCAGTTATACATCTATGGGCCCTTATTTTCATTAACACTATGATAAAAAGGTACGAAATGCATGTCAGAAATCCAGGTCAGTTATACATCTATGAGCCCTTATATTCATTAACACTATGATAAAAAAGCTAAGAAATGCAAGTCAGAAATTCAGGTCAGTTATACATTTAGGGGCCCTTATTTTCATTAACACTATGATAAAAAAGCTAAGAAATGCAAGTCAGAAATTCAGGTCGGTCATACATTTAGGGGCGCTTATTTTCATTAACACTATGATAAAAAAGCTAAGAAATGCAAGTCGGAAATCCAGGTCAATTATACATCTATGAGCCCTTTTTTTTTTCATTAACACTGATAAAAAGCTAAGAAATGAAAGTCAGAAATCCAGATCAGTCATGCATTTAGGGGCCCTTATTTTCATAACACTATAATGATAAAAAATCTAAGAGATTCATGTCAAAAATCCAGGTCATTTATAGATTTAGGGGCCCTTATTTTCATTAACACTATGATAAAAATCTCCTTTGTTTCTCGTCAAGATTTTCAGAAACGTGCACTTTGAAATTTATATTTGTGAAGTTAACTCTTTACCAGACAAAATTTTAGACTTACCCATGTTGAAAGAATTTGCAGATGACAATCTACTTATAAGTGTGGCTCAAAAATAGGAATTGTCTATTACAGGGTATTGTAGGAAAACAGGGATCGTATATAATGTAATTTACAATCCCTGAAGAAAAGCAGAAAATGTCTCCTCATGGTAGTTAAAGTCTGGGATTGTTTGGTAAAGGGTTATGACTAAATTTGTCAAATAAGAGATTGTGGAACCAAGTTCAGACTGCAGGCCTTAGACGTTGCATTGCATAGGATAAATACATGTAGTACTGCAGTATATATAGGAAAAAATATGAGAAAATTAGCTCAAACCTTTACCAGACAACAAAATTTTAGCCATGTCCAAACTGAAAGCACTTGCAGATGACAATTTAACTGTTACTTTACACATGAAGTTTGTCAGTCAAAAGGTAGAAAACATAGTGGGAAAATGAAAAAATGCTGGTTACCAGCATTTTCTACTTATCCCCTTTTGTTTTCAAAAGGCTTTTTCAATAAGTTCGCTAAAAGTCAAGATTGTATGGTAAAGGGTTAAATGGTAACAGCTCATGATGATTTGCTCATTTTTAGCTCAGATGTTTTCGAAGAAAACACGAAGGTATTGTCAGTCCCATTGTCAAAATGGTCGTGAGGCAAAAAGTCTCACATTTTCTCAAACGTTGTATCTGGTCATTACTGAAAATAGTTAATCAAACTTTTGCTTGTTGTTAACTGTCAAATGGAGAACCAACAAGAGCAGGTAACTGAAAAAAAGAGACAAAGTTATGCCCCTTTTATTTTGAGAATTTTCACTGAAAAAGTACCAGCAGACGATGTTGGTACCATAATTATGTCAATTCTATTACATTGTTTTTTTCTCATGGAAATTAGTGGTAACGAAAGACTTAAACAGAACTTTGAATAGCGAGCTGATGCTCAATAATTTTTTCCATATATTACAGTTTTTTTTTTTTAATTTTTCAGCTGCTTATTTTGAAAAAGACAGACTCTAAATTATAGTAAAAGTACATATAATTGATTTGTGTAGTTTGTATATAGGGTAGTGCAATACTTTTGTAAGGACTAAAGCTTCTTTTTAACTCAATCATTTTATATAATCTGCATCAAATATTTTCAACCCATCATCAGAAAATACAACTTTTTATGTGGCAAAGGGTTGAAAGATGAACAATCAAACAAAAAATTGTGCACCTAATGTATGCATGATGGTTTTCCAATTACTCACACTTTAGTAATTCTGAGAATTACCTGTACTATTTATTCTGTAACATACCTTTAAAAAAAAAAACTGGTTTGAAAAAGAAAATTGTTCACAACATAATTTGCTTAGTCTTGTATGATTGTTACCCAGTAATTCTATTGGCTGAAGGCCAAAATAGACACCCAATAGCATAAATATTCATTGAAAACAATGAGTTTTGATACAATAATTTGTTCAGATGGATTTTTTAATTAGGCAAAATATAATTTAAGCCTTTACCAAATATTCCCAAGTTGTAAAGATCTAAAGGAGGAAGTCTTTCAAAAACATTGTGGGAAAAGGAAAGAAATGCTGGTAACCAGTATATACTCTTTTTCCACAATATTTTCAACTTTTTCAGAGACATGTTCCATCATGATAGCAATATCTATCATGTGTCATCTGCAAAAGCTATCATTTTGAACTAGTTAATATTTTTTGTCATTTAGTTAAGAGTTACAGTTAATCCATAACCATGTTGTTCTATAGGGAAACCAGTAATGATAACTGCTGTGTGACCAGCCGTGGTTCAGATCTCCTCAAATATTCGTATCATTTTTGTTCAGCATTCAGTGTTGCAGAGTGAATTCCAGATTTTTAGCCACCATTATTTTATATCTTGTAAAACAAAATTTTTCATTTTTTGTAAAGTATTACTCCATTCATCAATATGAACACATTCACATTTCATAGCATAGTCTTCTGTACAGAGATCAGTTGATTAACCCTTTACCACACACTCCCAACTTTTAACGACCGTGGGTGAGAAGCCTTTTGAAAACATTATGGAAAAGGAGAAAATGCTGGACACCAGCATTTTCTCCATTTCCCCACAATGTTTTTTACCCTTCCCAAAAGAAATTTCAATTTTGGAGTCAAACTTATTTTGTCGTCTGCAAATGCTTTCAGTTTAGACAATTCTTAAATTTTGTCGTTTGGTTATACTTACTGAAACAAATTTGCTGCAGACCACTTTCAATATGTTTCTAATGTATTACCAGACAAGAAAATTTTAGACTTGTCCAAATTCAAAGCAATTGCAGACGACAAATAAAATGTGACTCAAATGAAGCAAATTTTTCTTTTGAAGGGTAGAAGACATTTTTGGGATAGGAGAAAATCCTGGTTACCAGCATTTTCTTCTTTTCCCAAAATGTTTTAAAAAGCTTTAATATTCTCAGGGTAGTTGAAACTTGAGATTGATTGGTAAAGGATTAAGCCTTTACCAGATGACAAAATTTGAGCCTTGTCCAAATTGAAAGCATTTGCAGATGACAATTGCAATGTGGCTCAAATGGTGCAATTTTTCTTTGATAGGATAGAGAACATTGTTGGAAAAGGAGAAAATGCTGGTAACCAGCATTTTCTCCTTTTCCCACAATGTTTTCAAAAGGCTTCCTTCCCATAGTTGTTAAAAGGTGGCATGGAGCGGTAAAGTATTATATCAGGAATAACTGTCAATTTATTAGGTTTAATGTGCAATAAAAAATGTAAATATTGTGGAAAGATGAAAATAATTATGTTCATTATGAGAATTGTTTCTCCTTGCCAGTTTATTTTCAAAAGTGGTCTGCAAAGTTTATGACTGAAAATACAGCTTTTTTTACCTTTTTTTATTTCACTGCTATCCTCTTTTTTTGTGTGTGTTTTTTTAAACGGTCATATATTATTGGGCTAGGTCAATAACAATATAGGGCCAAAATTCTACTTCTACAAGATAACAAAAAAATGAGCTTTCATCTAACATCTATCATACTATTTTGGGAATAAGTCAATTTAAATTTAGGGCTTATAGAATTTTCCACTCATCTCTAACTGCTATCATACATTTTGAGGCCAAGGCAAAAAAGTTAAGGGCTGAAAAATCTACTGTTTGAATTTGATTTTACCCGTTACAAGATGACAAAATTTAGACTCGAACAAATAGAGAGCATCCCACAATTTTTTCTACCCAATCTAAGACAGAAATCATCATTTGAACAACATTTATTTTGTCATATACAAATACTTTTACATTCTGGTCGAGTCCAAGATTTGTCGTTTGGTAAAGAGTTAAGATTCTACTGTATGAACTGGATTAAAAAGATACCAGAAGATAAACTTACAATTTTCTATTCATCCATTATCTATCAATACTCTTTGGGGCCAAGTCAGTAAAACTATAGGGCATAAAATTTCTACTGTATGAATTTGATTTAAAAGATAGCACAATTTAACTTTACATCTTTTCATTTATCTAGCATCCATCACACATTTTCAGGACCTAGTCTATTAAAAGAAATAGGGCTCAAGTTCTTCTGCTTCAAAAGCAAAAGGAGTTAAGAAAAAGAAAACTAATTTTGTAATTAAACAGCTTGTCTCTGACATTTGACATTTAAAGTATTTGGTTTAACCAATATGTCACCCATTTGTATTTTTTTTCATGACTGAAGTCAGCTTGTTTTAACATTATGGAAGAATATAGCGATCGTTTGTTACAAATGATTGTATACTTTCTCACTATATTTTTTGTGTCAATCAAAAAATATGCTTTCTGTTTGTTCTATATACTGGTATTTCCTCTACTTGTTACTTGCATCCAATTTGGGCTCATCTGATGAGAGCTGTTATGATAACTTTTTTTTTTTTCAGGAAATATAAAAGAAGAAAATGTATTTTAACCCTTTACCAAGCAAACCCAAGTTTTAACACATTTGGATACATTGTGGGTACAGGAGAAAATGCTGGTAACCTGCATTTTCTCCTTTTCCCATAATGTTTTCTACACTTTCAAAAGCTAATAACGTCATTTGAGCCCCCGTTATTTTGTCATCTCTAAAGACTTTCAATTTGGACAAGTGTATAATTTTGTCATCGAGTTGAATACATGGCTAAAAGCATCTTACAACTGGCTTTTGACTCACCAATTCATTGAGGAGAAATTCCATGTTTATTGAAAATTGACTGTAGTACCAGCCCTGGAAAAGTGGAATGTCCTAAAAATTTATGAATGATCAGTATTTGTGAGGATTTTTATAACTTGCCAAGAACAAAAGCTAATTTTAAGTTGCTTTAAGAGCATCATTGATATTTACTGTCTTGGAGATGTTGGCATTTTCATTATTGATATTGCTTTTTCAGTAATTTTTCTTCTTTGGAATATAGTTACACATAATCATTAATTTGCTATAATGTTTCATTTATCACTACTTGTCTTCATTTGTAAATAAACATCTTTGCCTATTTAACTATGGTATGTATACATGTATATAAAATTTCTGAGTTATGTTGAAAAAGTAATTACCTGTTTTTATGTTCCAACTTGATGCTGCAGTAACTACTTTGTTGTAATTTAATGCTAAAGGTTAAGTAGTGTTTGTATTATGACTTTTTTTTTCTTTTCTTTGACAATTTATTTTTCTGTATAGTTTAAGGGCTATACTGTGTCACTTGGCGAGGGTCATCACTTTGACTTTTCAGAGAGCAGGTTTAAAATGCTGCTTAAATCTTTACCAGACAACAAAATTTCAGACTGATCCAAATTGAAAGCATTGGCAGATGACAACTTAAATGCTTCTCAAATGATTGGATTTGTGTCTGAAAAGGGTTAGAAAATATTTTGGGAATAGGAGAAAATGCTGGTTACCAGCATTTTCTCCTTTTCCCTCTGTTTTCAAAAGTCTGGTTTCCCAGAGTTGTTAAAACTTTGGATTGTGTGGTAATGGGTTAAATAATTCTTATGAACAACATAGCACATTCCGAAACATCCATGTGCAACTGTTTCAAATTATTTAATATTCATTCTTTTTTATTTTAATGGACTTTAGTTTAAATTCAAGTGACACAATGTGGCTGTTAAAATAAAATTATTTTGCAAATGATAATCAAATACATGTACAACACATTTTCTAATTCATGCATGCTGAATGTTTACAGAACAGTGTAACTCTGTACCACACAATCCCGAGTTTTAACCACCCTGAGAAAGAGGCTTTCTGAACACATTGTAGGAAAAGGAGAAAATTCTAGTAACCAGCATTTTCTCCTTTTCCCCTACAATGTTTTCTTCTTTTTCAATGACAAATCTCATCATCTGAGCCAAACTTATTTTGTATTCTGCAAATGCTTTAAGTTTCCTTACCAGAGGACAAAATTTTAGACTTGTCCAAATTGAAATCATTTGCAGATGACAATTCAGATGAGATTCAAATAATGGAATTTGCCTTTGGTAGGGTAGAAAATGCTGAGGGAAAAGGAGAAAATGCTGGTTACCAGCATTTTCTCCTTTTCCCACAATGTTTTCAAAAGGCTTCTTCTTCAGTGTCGTTAAAAGTCGGGGTTGTGTGGTTAAGAGGTGAATTATTCTAGTTGTTGACATTTTGAATGAAATGGCTAAAGCCTTCTGTAGATGGCTTCTTTTTTTACCTTCTTGCCATAGAACAATCATGAAAATATTGTGGACCAACTGAAATTGCTTGTAAAGAGCACGTTCTGCTTTTGCCGCTGTGTCTTATAAAATTGTTTTCATATGTTACAGATTGAGTAAGGATGTTTTCAAAGTCCTTTTCAAAATAGCCCAACTGTGCTCTGAATGACAGAATTGCTGCTGTTTTGTTTCCTAAAATCGCACTGTGGGTGTAGACAAACTGCTGAGAAATACTTGCATTGTTAAGTCCATAATAAGAATAAGATTCTAGTGAATGTAATTCTGGATACTTGTGTTTCTGTTCTGTAAAGGATAATTGATTTCAACAACAACAAAAATATTTAATAAACTGTTTATTGAATTGTTACCCTGTGTTTTGATTGATTTTGCATTTATTTATCATCGCCAATGGTTGCCCATATTGGCAATGCCCTATGTCATTTGTGTTACGAAAAATAGTGCCAGTAACAGACGGAATTTACACCTATTTAACCCTTTACCAAACAATCTCGACTTTTAACGACCTTGAGAGAGAAACCTTTTGAAAACATTGTAGGAAAAGGAGAAAATGCTGGTAACCAGCATTTTCTCCTTTTCCCTCAATGTTTTCTACTTGATCCAACACAAATATTAATTTTTGGGTCACATTTATTTTGTCGTCTGCAAATGCTTTCAATTTGGACTGGTCTAAAATTTTATCATTTGGTAAAGAGTTAAGTGCCCAATGTATGGCTCCATGGCCATGGAAATCAGACCCACACCCTCAAGTGTCTAAAGATTTGTGGCTTACACATCTCATCCCCAACAATTTGAGCTATACCAGCTGACAGTACCCTGTCTTTTCACACCTTTGCTAGCTAAGGGTGATGATCACTGTGCTGCTGAATTCATGTTAAGTCTTTCACTACCAACTAAATAACCTGCACTTTTTCAATGACAGCAAGTATAGTTTCACAGCAAAATGAAGAGACAGCTCAGTCATAATTTAGAACAAAGTACTAGACAGTGTAGATAAGAGATCAGACTGCATGTTTTGTGCAGTCTGATCTTGATCTACACTGTTCACAGAAGCTTCTTGTGTCGTCTAAGGGTAAGAAAAGTGTTAATAGAGCAATGTAGAGATCGTCACCCTTTGCTAATAAAGATGTTTTCAGTGTCCCCATGTATAGATCATAACCCCTTGAGTCCTTGAGATTTTAACCTTTACCACACAAACCTGTGTTTTAATAGCCCTGAGATAAATGGTCTATGATAACATTGAGGGAAAAGTAGAAAATGCTAGTAACCAGAATTTTCTACTTTTCGCTCCATGTTTTCTACCCATTCAAAGAAAAATCTCGTCATTTGAACCACATTTCAGTTGTCGTCTGCAAATCTTTTCAATTTCGATGAGTCTAAAATTTTGTCGTCTGGTAAAAGAAACAGGTACAGTTACTGAAAAAAAGACCATGATGCTGCCATTTCAAGGCTTCATTTTGTCTTGCCTTAGACCAGCTTGGAAATGATTATTACAAAAGGGAGCAAGTAATTTTTCATTTGCCACAATATCGTATGTATTCGAGAAGTGAACTTCTTTTGAAAATCACATAAAATATTGCAATAAAAAGAGCTAGGGTACCTCTTGTTAGAATTTATTGCTTCTTGTCCCTCATATTCTTCGAAGGCCCTTTACCTCATGGTTGTAATGGTTTAACCCTTTCCCAAACGACAAATTTTGAACTGGTCCAAATTGAAAGAGTTTGCAGACAACAATTTTAAATTTGATGGAAATGGCAGAAAGGTCTCAAAAAGGGTAGAAAACACGGTGGGAAAAGGAGAAATTGCTCGTTACGAGCAATTTCTCCTTTTCCCACAGTGTTTTCAAAAGACTTGTACTGCAGATACGTGAAAACCAGGGCTTGTTTGGGAAAGGGTTAAAAAAGTCATCTTTTCAGAGTCAAATGCTGTCAAATAATAAAAAAAACCCAACCTTCAACTACATGTAATTACCAAAGGACGAAATTTTGAATTTGTCCAGTTTGAAAGCATTGGTTTTGCAGATGCAAATTAAAACATGGCACAAATGATGGAATTTGCTTTTTTACAGGAAAGAAAAACATACTGGAAAAAGGAGAAAATACTTGTTACCAGCATTTTTACCTTTTCCCACAGTGTTTTCAAAAGCTTTTTTTTCTCGCGGGCTGTTACAGCATAGGATTATTTGGTAAAGGATTAACATTAAATAAGGAATTATGTTTTTGGTCAGTGGACAAAATCCAAAGAGTAACAAGTTCAAGGATGTTTCGACTTTTTTCAAAATGTTATCCTTTGATAAATAGATAACTGGATAGGGTAGATTGACTCTTGTCAAATAATGTTCCCTGTACTTATTTCATAATCATGCAATGAATAAAATTTTGCTACATACAGTATTACGTCAATTGAAGTGCTCTTCATTTACATCCTGTTCTGATTTCATACCAGATGGTAAACTTTTACAATTGTCCTGGTTGAAATTTGAAAACAGTAAAGTAAGTGTAGCTAACTGATTGATCGATTGTATCATGTTTAACGCAGTTTTCAATTATATTCAGTGCACCTATCCATGCTTTCCTAGAGTTTCTTTTACCAGTACTACATACAATATTCTTTCGAAGCCACTGGCAGCTTTCCCACATAATCATTGTCAAAACAATTGTAAGTGGTGAAAGAGGAAAGAATCCTATCGCAATGACTATCATTGATCCTCGGAAAGAAATTGGCAGAGACAGGATTGACCAGCAACCCCCTATTCTCAAGTCCTGTATGCTACCGACTGAGCTAACGGGGCTCGCCAAAGTGGGGCTCGCCGAAGTACGGTAAGGCTCAAAAGATGGGACTTATCATAAAATCTTGAGAAAATACATTATTAATAAATGCTCTTTTCTTTTTCCATGATGTTTGCCTGAAGGTCCTAAAAGACACCCGTAGGTCATTTGATACATAATAAATCTTAACTCTTTACCAAACGACAAAATTTTAGACTGGTCCAAATTGAAAGCATTAGTGGACAACAAAATAAATTTGACTCAAAAACTAAAATTTCTTTTTGGTTGGGTAGAAAACATTGTGGGCAAAGGGGAAAATGCTGGGTACCAGCATTTTCTCTTTTTCCCACCATGTTTTCAAAAGCTTTGTTTCTCAGGGTTGTTAAAAGTCAGAATTGTGTGTTAAAGGGTTAATACGTGGTGCCAGTCACAAGTTGTATTTTTAAGTAACTCAATTTCTTATTTGCTAAACCAAAATCAGAAATGGCTTACTTTCTTAACCTAGAATACGACTGAGAATAAAATTGATCTTTCACCACACAACCTTGAGTTTTAACGACCCTGACAGAGAAGACTTTTGAAAACATTGTGGGAATAGGAGAAAACGCGGTTCTCCATTTCCCACAATTTTTTATACCCTGTCAAAAACAAAGCTTATAATTTGAGAACTATTTAATGTCGTATGCAAAAGTTTGCTACATAGACAACTCTAAAATGTTGTCCTTTGGTAAGGGTTTAAGAATGTTTGGTTGACTGTCTGTATGGTGTTTAACGCCGTTTTCAACATTATTTCAGTTATATCACGGCAGCCAGTGCACCTATCCATGCTTTCCTGGAGTTTCTTTTTACCAGTACTCTGCACAATATTCTTTCCAAGCCACTGGCTGCTTTCCCACATAACCATCGTCGAAACAATGGTCAGCGGTGAGAGAGGAATGAATCCTGTCGCGATGACTATCATCAATCCTCAGATTGAAATTGGCCAAGCCAGGGATCGAACCAACGACCTCCTGTTCTCAAGTCCTGTACGCTACCGACTGAGCTATGGGGGCTTGGCAGAATGTTTGGTGAATACAGTATAAATAATATCCAAAAGAAAGGAACCTGTTGCTGAAATCTTTGGAGAAGGTTAAGTAATGACAGAAAAATCCAGCTATTGTCTTAACCCTTTACCACACAATCCCAAGATTTAACGACCCTGAGAAAGAAGCCGTTTGAAAACATTGTGGGAAGAGAAGAAAATGCTGGTAACCAGCATTTTCTCCTTTTCCCAAAATTTTTTTTCTATACTTTTCAAAACAAATTTCAATTTTTGGGTCACATTTATTTTGCTGTCTGCAAATGCTTTCGATATGCACCAATCTAAACTTTTGTCGTTTGATAAAGGGTTAAAACAATGCCTTAGACATTAAATACAAGCATTTTGGGGTTTTCTTGCCCAGATAAAAGAATGTCAGAATACCATCCAGACAAAAAGTTATTGGAAAATCCAATGAAAGATTTCATTTGGTAGACTAGCTAAATTTCATGAAGGGTATTTTTGTATGATCTTTATACATAGCACTATGACGTAAAACAATAGCCATTTTTCTTTGCATGATTTTGTAATAATCATGGAGGAAATAAGTACTTGTACATAATCGTAACTCTTTACCAAACGACAGAATTTTAGACCAGTCCAAATTGAAAGCATTTACATATGACAAAATATATGTGACTGCAAAGTTGAAATTTATTTTAGGAAAGGAAGAAAACATTGTGGGAAAAGGAGAAAATGCAGGTTATCAGTATTTTCTCCTTTTTCCATGATGTTTTCCAAAGGCTTCTTTCTCAGGATCGTTAAAATGGTGAAGGTTTATAAGGACGTTTTCTAGAGTTTTACTTCTTCCATAGAATTTCTTTGTTTTCACATATATGATGTAAAATTTTATGCTGAATACAAAAATAAAAAGAAAATGATATGTTGTCAAAATTCATTTTCTGGTTAAATGCCTGTTTTCATGGTAACAGTATACCCTCAAATTCTAAAAATTGTGACTTTTGCTTAAAAATATTATAACATTGTCAGAGAAGTTTAATTTTATAACTTATATAAAATCAGAGCTAAATATATGTATATTCTGATCTAACATTCAGAAAATTTGGATTCCATTCATATTTTTTCAGAAAGGGTCATTTTTTAGCAATTTTTTATCCACAAAAATGCTGAAAAAATTAGTTCTGTAGGTAAAACTGGGTTATCAAAAATACCCTTCCATAGATTTTGTCCATTTTTTCTGTATAGAATACTTGAAGTATCTGCTTTTCTTATTCAACAAAAAAAGAATAGGTCGCCGTGTTCAGATCTTCACAAAATTACAGTTTCCATGGCAACCATAAAACAGTTTTATACAAAAATTCCCAGTTTTACTTAAAACTAAGCATTTTTTTTCTCGAAAACATACACGCATAGTCATGTATTAGTAAAAACAATGAAACATTTGATAGGTCAAATTTAACTGAAAGATTACCTTTTACCAAAGACCACCCAGAAGTGAAGATTGGTTCGGGTAAACATGGAAAATTTTCAAATTTATTTTGGATTGGGCTCCTAAAATCTTTGAAGTATGTAAGCTGGTTATAATATGCATTACTTAACATCAGGTTAGTACGAGTAAAACCCTGGATAAAAAAAAAACATTTTATCCTTTCTGCGCCATGGGCAAAAACAGGGGTTTTAACGGATGGCATAGATTAATATCAGACTGCATGGAATGTGCAGTTGGATTTTGGATCTATACCAACCGCTTGTTAAGTCAAGTCTGTAGGCTAATAATTCGACATAGGCTACTAATTCAACAATCACTTTCCCATGGCTTGTTCGACGATTATGATATCTCATCGCGAGAATACGTTCCTGTACACTTTGCATTAGAAGCTGTGGGTGGGGGACTGACAGTGACCTTTGTTCCTTCTGCCTTGCTAGTTGCATACAGTTGGCATTTCTTGTAGTATCATTTATTGGAATTGCAGACTGAACCCTGGAATACGGTCTAACTTAGATTTCCTCGCAAAATGTCCTTTAACTCTTTACCAAACGACAAATTTTTAGCCATGTCCAGATTGAAAGCATTTGCAGACAACAATTTCAATGTGGCTCAAATGGTGCAATTTTTCTTTGGTAGGGTAGAAAACATTGTGGGAAAAGGAGAAAATGCTTGTTACCAGCATTTTCTCCCTTTCCCACAATGTTTTCAAAAGGCTTCTTTCCCATGGTCGTTAAAAGGCGGCATTGTGCAGTAAAGAGTTAAAGCGAAACATGTTTAGGCCGTTTATGATTTCGCGCCGTACAGTGAAACTATTCGAGTATTTCCTTCATGGAGAGTCCAATATCACCCTTTATACTGATATGCATTCTTAGTGCTGCAAATTTGATTTTAAAAGAAATTACATCATTGAAAAGGATGAACACGCCTCGACGAACTTAACTATTTTTTCCTTAACTCTTTACCACATGACAAAACATTAAGACTTGTCAAAATTGAAAGCATTTGCAAACAACAAATTAAATATGGTTCAAATGATGGAATTTGTCTTTGATAGAGTAGAAAAAATTGTGGGAAAAAATGAATATGCTGGTTACCAGCACTTTCTCTAGTTCCCTCATGGTTTCTATGTGGTGTTCGGCAGGTAAAACAGTTGGTAATACACAATGTGTGTGTGGGGGGGGGGGGGGGGGGGGTGTGTGTGTGAGCCATGCCATAAGGGGGCAAAAGGGGGCTTAATGCATCTCCGTGATGTATGATACAAAGCAAGTTATGACATCATCATGGATCCATAAAGTCCATTTTGTCTAACAACCGACTGAATCATGAGGAAGACTGGTCCCTTTGACATACAGAAAATTGACCAGTAGTGGAAAGTTTCGGTCCAGGTCAGCCTGCACGGACTGTGCAGGCTGACCTGGATCAATACATTTCACAAATGCATTAAGCCCCCTTTTCACAAAGCATGGCTCATATGTATCAGGTTATAGTGGGTGATGCTTATCAAAAGCCAGGGGCCTGTACTTCAAGCCAAAGGAAAAATGTTTTCAAGCAATGCAATCTTTTGATATCTTCTGTTGAAAAAAAAAAACAACTTTTTTTAAGCACTTGTTTTGCG
Source organism: Tridacna gigas (assembly GCA_945859785.2). Lineage (NCBI taxonomy): Eukaryota > Metazoa > Mollusca > Bivalvia > Cardiida > Cardiidae > Tridacna > Tridacna gigas. The sequence goes on from OX244029.2 coordinate 41,165,204, forward strand.
AACCTCCACATTTCATGACGTCATCTTGGTGTGAAAAATGACTGTCGTCGGCTTGGAATAATTGGATTTTAAAATATTCCAAGGATTTCAGACTTCTGAGGTATTATACAGGTCCTTGTCTGTGGCAATAATGTTTTAATTTCATGTAAGCCAGTACAGCGATACAGGGCCATCGTGAACTTCTTGCTGCTAAAAGTCCCCAGCTGTTTGGTTGAGCGAATAGACCTGTTTTATCACAATAAGCTTTTTAGGGTCACAAAGGATAAAATCTTTTATGGACATTTTTGTCATTCTGTCACATTTATGGAGAAGCCATTTCACAAAAAGGATATTATTACAACAAACCGTCATTTTGTCATCTGAAAAACGCCTTATAGACAGTGTTGTATAGAATATTCATCGTATTGTAAGGTAAGCTCTCGATTCTGTCTGTCTGTCTGTATGTCTCCCTCTTACTGTGCATTAGTGATGAATAAAAAGTAGATCTATACCTTTTGCAGTCTGTTGTCACAAAGTTCCAAACAATTATAATCTTGATTGGCAACCACCATCGAAGATGCCATTGTTGGAATCATTTCGTATTCACCAACCATTCTCAAGAAATGCTCAGTCTTATTCTCTATAGTTTTCTCAATTTGAAATTAACACAACTTCTGAATGCTTAATCCAGGGATTGTAAATTACGTGATATACGATCCCCAGCAAAACCAAATAATTTAGCCAATCAGAAGTTGTGTTACACTCAAAATTTAGAAAATCTCAGATGTAAAGAATAAGAACGCTTGGTGAATACGGCCCCAGCAGCCTTGCGGACGAGCTATCTTTTCCAGCAATGGAGTTTGATGCAAGATGAAGATTTTATAGTTTACGTATCATAGCTTCAAGATGTGTTCATAATTGCATGTTTATTACGTATCGTGCAGTCCATCAACATGACTGCAGGTTCGTGGCACGAATACGCGTGAAAACATTTTGACAAATGGTGATATTGCTTGTAATGACCAAAGGTGGTGTGGGTAACACGAGAACTGTGGTCTGTAGAGGTAGTGAGTTAATAAGGCGAAGAAAACTGAAACAAAGTCAGTTCAAAAAGGGCATTTTAAATCACGTTGAACCGGTAAATTAGGCCTACTTGTAAAATGGCTTACCGACACTAGGTAACTGAAAACCAAAGTCTGTAGGAAGGAACATAAAACAAGTTATTTCATCAAAACTACCAGATTTGTCATATCATTTTATTTTAGGCTGCGGGGAAATGGATTCCAGACATTTCTTGATACTTATGTTGGCTGCTCTCGTATTTGTGAGCCATGCTAGAGGAAGAAGTGGCCGCCCGATCTGTTTCAGATGTCCTGAGGATTGTGAATTTGCGGAGCAGGAATTATCGGATGAGTTGGCTAGCCTTTCGTGTGAATGTGAGGACGGTAGTGTTGTCAGACCCGACTTGGCATGTAGAAGAGTAAATAGAAGAGTCCTGTCTTAACTGTCACATATCTTGATTTACGAATAAAGATGTTTATACACGTATATATAGTTTGTTCTGATTCTTTTCACCGATTTTTTTGTCAGAACCAACATCTGTTTATTTCCAGAAAATTGTATCCCGCCTCTCCTGTGCTAAAAACATTCCAAGGGATCTATGCTGTCTGAAAGGCACTGTCTTGATTGAAGTCAATTTCTCTACATAAATTAAACCATTAACAGATTTTCTAGAGGCTGGTATGACCATTCGCATAATCGGATCACGGACACCAGAGAAAATGACAAACATTGCTTTCCTAGCGTTTATTAATCTCTTGGCAGTTTAGGGTGTGTGGCAGTTTTTGTTGGCCCAAATAATTATAGTCGTTAATTTTCCTGTTAGGCTTAAAAAAGTGGATCCATATACTGTCTCTTGTAAAATTTATCAGAAACCTATTGCTATCATATTTTGGAAACCTTAAATAAGTACATATCTGGCCATTTTAAATCGGGCACGTTTTTGCGTCTCATTTTCAAAATACGTTAGTACACTTGCGATTGAAATCGCAGGCGCTTAGTTTTTGACAATCTTCAGATTCTATAACTCAATACATCTGAACAAGGTGTGTAACAAATGCCTTTCGTACATGAACCCTTATGATTTGTTAGTATGTTTTTAAACATTTCTTAATTTGAATGGAACAAAGTTAATTTTATCGTGTTCTACTGTAATTTATTATCGATCAACTCAGGAATGGACAAACAAATAAATAAAACCCGAGTAGTTAAAGTCTAAACTTTCAAGGTGGACAAGTTTTTGTCTTTCAACTTTAAGATGAAAATTTTAATACTAAATTAGTAAAAGGAATATTTTGAACGAATCTGATTGGTCAATGAGGGCAGCTGTTAAAACACGGTGTTATGCTGAAAATATTTTTGATCAATCAAATTTGTCCAATACGCCATATTTAACGAATCTGATCGGTCAAACAACGCAGTCTCGCAAGCTGCTGTACCTACGAGAGAATTCCCAAGTTGTAAGGTTTGCTCCAATATATCACAACAACAAGTTGGGTCTTTAAAAAGAAGCCGGGAGAGGACAGCATCAGTGTTTTCAAATTGTTTAATGGCTTTTAATTTCAATATAGTTTGGTAGTCTACATGTAAACAAACAAGTAAGGCATTAAAGTAGCAACAGCTGTCAAAATAAACAAAGCAGGCGTTAAAATGTATCTAAATTTGAATTATATCATTTAAAAGAATGGAATTTTTTGTTAGGATGACCGTCTGTTATTGTACGGTCAGTCAAAGTTTTAGCCGCTGGTAGAGATATTAATTGCAAAACTAGGTTAAAACTTATCAGGTTACTCCACTTTTGTTTACTTTTTGCCTGATTTTAAAATTTATAATTCTGTTAGCGACTAACACTTGGACCGACCACACTATACGAGATCGTCATCTACACAATATTTTCCATACTTTTGATCGGTATGATTTAAATTTAAATGCATTTTAACACCTGCGTTGCCTTTTTGGCCGCTATTGGGGCTTTAAATGATTACCGCTGTGTTGAAGCCTCTAACGCATTACACGACAGTCACATTACCTTCTTCCCGCATTTTCAAGTCGTGTGATCATTTCCTGTGGTGTTCTTTCTCTTTTTAACGAAATTCTTTTTCCCCTTCTTTTTGCATAGATTTATTTGTTTAATGAAAAGTTACAATTATTGGAGAGGTAATTTGCAATCAAATCAGTATAATAGATCTTTTTATTTTCCGTCATATTAAAAAAAACCACGACATTTCCTTTTTCAGTTTTTTGAATTTGGTTTGTTTATAAAACTATGAGGAAACAGACTGTGTATCAGAACAATTTCACAAAAAGACTGGATTTAGACAGAAATTTCTGAGCCAGTCTGCCTTTTAAACTCGCCACTGTTGGAGAGGTCTGATGAAACAGCTCTACCCTCTGAATTAGGCCTTAGGGTTGTCAAAATACAAGTACTCAATTTAAAGTATACCTATATCGCAAGGACAACTTGCTGTCCAAGAATATCTTTTTCGCCTAGACTTGTTGCCAACTCGAATAACTCATACAAAGAGAATATTATTGTGACCATGGGATCTATCGAGTTTGAGGCTTGTCCAAAATGAGAAAAAACTCTCTCAAAGGTCCAACAGCGGAAAAAATGCATGTGTTACAATGCATTTAGATTTAAATCATACTATTTAAAGGTATGGGAAATATTGTAAAGATGATAAGCTGTTATTGTGTGATCAGTCCAAGTGTTAGTCGCTGGCAGAAAAACCAATTTTAAAATCGAGCAAAAGGTTGAAAAAAAAAAAAAAAAAAAGTGAGTGACCTGGTAGCTTTAAACTAGTACTGAAATTAATTTCTCTGCCAGCGACTGACACATGGACCGACCGACCGTGCAATAAAGCCTTTAAAATGTATGATTTAAATTCATATTAAATCTCGCTTTGATTAGTTTTGGCAGCTATTGTTACTTTTAATTTTGCTGAATTACAAGATGGTTTATTTACGAATAGAGGTAGAAAGCCTTAAACCATTGAAAAAAATGGCATCGAAATAAGTAGACCAATATCGGGCTGCGAAGAGCGGAACAAAAGCTATTTAAAAAAAAAAAAAAAAATTTCTCAATATGTGGTATTTAGTGAAATGTAAAATGGCCCATGTAGGGGTTTCAAATTGTTTTATCACCGAATTTAGTGAGGCAAAAGCTGACAAATTGGAACTTTTTGTAGTATTTATCGTAAAAAAAGTGAATTCACCCTAAAGCATTTAAGTAAGTCCCATTGAAAGCATCATAATGGGATTTCCAGGTGGACGAAGATATGTGATTTTATGGATATTTTATGATAATGACACATAGCGCAGAATTCATGTGACAATAATAAGAGCCATGCTCTGACAAAAGGGGGCTTAATGCATCCCTGCAATACATTATACCAAGCAAGTAATCTCATAGTTATGGTACCATAAAATCCATTTTGTAAACAACTGGCTGAATTCTGGGGGTGGGGGAGGGGGGTAGAATGGTCATTTGATATGTGGAAAAGGGACCAATAGCGAAAAGTTTCAACCCGGGTCAGGCATGGTTCATTTATACATGTAACACAACCATTACTCTAAAATAGCCACTGTTCCTTTAAAAATAGGTTCTTTTGATGGCATAGCTGATATATATTATTTTCAGGCATTTGGCAAGGTAAAATCTCTCTCTCTCTCCCCACCTCTCTCTCTGAGCAGAAATGGTCGTCAGTCAATTTCAAAAATATTAAAAGTACTACACTATGAATTTAAAAGGATAAGTTCTTTTTTATGGATTTTTTTTTTTTTTATTATTGTTATGAGACATGAAGCCGAAGCAGTTTATTATACTAGTAGGATTACGTTTAAGTTAATACATGTAACACTTTCACACATAACTTAATACATGTAACACACGTCACTCAAACCGTCATTTCTCCGTTTCAAAACAGCCGTATTGAAAGTATTTGCGAGATTCTTTTACGTGAAGAGTATTCTGGCATATTGAAAGGTAAAATCTCCCTCCCTCTGTCCGCCTGGCTGTCTGTCTGTCTGTCTCTCTCTGATTGGTACTTTTCACGCGATTCGGTGTGGTACTTGTTTATCAATCTGGCTTTTAAATGATGCATTTACTTTTAAATCATACCTTTTAAAAGTATAGAAAATAATGTGAAGAATTGTGTGGTCGGTCCAAGTGTTAGTCGCTGGCAGAAGAAAATGAATTTTAAAATCAGGCAAACAAAAGATAGAGTGACCTGGCAACTTTTAACCTCGTTTTGAAGTTGATTTCTGTGTCAGCGGTTAACACTTGGACCGACAGTACACTAAGAAATTCACCGTCATCTCCGTAATATTTGCCATACTTTTAAATGGTATGATTTAAATTTAAATGCATTTTAACACCTACATTGGCTTTTTGGGTGCTGTTGCAACGTGTCATATTGGTCTAGAAATTTTAAAGGTGACTTGAAGCCGTTGCATAATCATATTACATTTAACTTCGTCAGCACCATGTATGGGAACCCGACTGCTTTCGACAGCTAAAAGAAAAGAAGAATCCACATGAAGTCAAAACAACGGACGATATAGATCTAAAATCAGACCCATAATCTTCCTCTAGATGGCATTTTTCAAATACAGACAATCTTCGAAGAATATGATATGCGCAGGGAAAGAAACCAGACGATCGTAAACCTCCCTCACAATGTTTGTTTCTACAGAGTTGTCCGAGGCAAATGATAATGGCTCTTCTGATACCAGTAGCTCGGAATTCGATTTGATAGCGAGGAAAATAACTTAGCAATGCGTTGTGAAAAGGTGGTTTATTGCATCTGCAAAAGTATCGACCCATGTGAGCCTGCCCAGTCCGCGCAGGCCGACATCAGTCGAAACTGTTTGCTATAAGTGAATTTTCTGCATGTCAAAGGACCGTTCTACCTCCTGATTCAGCCGGTTTTTAGATAAAATTCATGATATCATGCGACGATTTGCGTAGTGTAATACATACGAAGATTCTTTAAAACCCCTGTTCCCCTACGACCAGATCAAATAAAGGTTCTGCCATCAAACCATTAGACTTATCTTTAACCCTTTACCACAAGACAAAATTTTACACTTGTCCAAATTGAAAGTACTTGCAGACGACCAATTAGATATGGCTCATATGGTAAGATTTGTCTGTGAAAGGGAAGAAAACATTGTGGGAAAAGGAGAAAATGCTGATTACCAGCATTTTCTCCTTTTTCCACAATGTTTCAAAAGGCTTCCTCTCCAGGGTCGTTAAAACTAAGGATTATGTGGTAAAGAGTTAAATAATTTTTTGTTTCTTATTTCAGATCAAGAAAAATGGATTCAGGCGATGCCCTGATATATACTTTGGTTGTTCTTGCTTTGGCGAATCATGCGAAAGCCAAAGGTGACCACGCACCCGTATGTCCTGAGAACTGTGACCTTCAGAAGCCAGCAATATCTATTAGCGTTAGTGTAAAGACGAAATGGATGACGAACATGTCGTTTCAACTCTAAATTCATAACTTTTCATAGTCTTGCCCAATTTGAAAGCAGTTGCAGACGACAAAAAAATGTGTCTCAAATGATGAGATTTGTCTGATAGCCTGTGGAAAACAATGATGAAAAAGAAGTAAAATACTTTTTTCAGCATCTCCTTTTGTCACAAAGTTTTCAGAAACCTTCTTCCCAGGGGTTGTTGTAACTCGGGATTGTGTGGTAAAAGATTAACTGTCATAAATCTTAATTCGGTTAAAGAATGAATATGTTGGTATATAACGTACTCATTTCTTTTTTCCCTCCGAGCCATACCCCAACATTGCCCAAGAGTTATCTTTTAAAATAAAAAGAAATGTAGGTCTGGAAAGCTAAAGAAAACAAAAAGATAAAGCCCATTGTCACAAGTGCCATAGCGTCCTAACGTCATGGTCACTATAGACAAAGGGCATTGTCCCCATAGTGCATTTATCTGATTTATCTTAGATTGATTGATTGTTTGGTGTTTCACGCCGTTTTCAAAATTATTTCAGTTATATCACGGCGGCCAGTGCACCTATCCATGCTTTCCTGGAGTTTCTTTTACCAGTACTCCGCACAATACTCTTTCCAACCACTGGCTGCTTTCCTACATAACCATCGTCAAATCAATGGTCAGCGGTGAGAGTGGAATGAATCCTGTCGCGATGACGATCATCAATCCTCGAAAAGAAATTGGGCTGATTTATCTTAGAATACCAGATGTAGATATATGGCAAAAAGCGCCTGTATCAGATTAATCTTCAAATATTTAAATATTTAATGTACATATAGCGTCCTGAGTTCAGGGTCACTATAGACAAAGCGCATTGTCCCTGTTGTGTCCATACAGTGCCCCAGTCAGGTTTAGTCCAAAGTACTCTATGTGGATAGAGAGTAATGAGGTCCGGGAACGTAGAGTTGAAGACCAGTTTCCCCAAAGTGCCTTAATCAGGTTTATTTCAAAATACTACATGTACACAAGGTGTTGTGAGGTCCGAGAACAAGGATAGTAAGATTCATCTCCCCACAGAGCCTAAATAAGATTTATCTTCTTACAGGTAATGTAGATAAAGTCCCATTAAGAAATTATCGAAAATGATAAGTACAAATCGTAGACTTTGTTCCAAAATTGATGCAAACTGTAGATAAGTGTGTTACATAACCTAATTTAACCGGGACAAATTAGTTTCAGTCTGTTCTTTGATCCCTGTGCATTAATTTAAATTGCGTTTTTAGCTCCACTGGCCGAAGGCCAGCGGGGCTTAAGTCATGGCCCTGTGTCCGTCCGTGCGTCTGTCCGTGCGTGCATTAACTTTTATTTCAAACATCTTCTCTGAAACTACCCATCCAATTTTGACCAAACTTCACAGAAATGATCGTGACATGGTCTTCTTCAGAGTTCTTGAAAAAAATTTGATTCCTGTAAGAACTCTGGTTGCATGGCAACAAAACTGAAAAATATTGGAAATGTTTGAAAATCTTCTTGTCCCAAACCATAAGGCCTAGGGCGACCAAAATTGACATGTAGCTTCATCTGATGTACCTCCACTAAGATTCTTCAAATTATAGCCCTGGGGCCAAAATTTGCTCCGCCCCGGTGGTCACAAGTTTTACATTGGGTTATACAGGGAAAACTTAAAAAAAAAATCAACTGGTTCTAAGCCATGTGGCCTAGGGCTACCAAAATTGTCATGTAGCTTCACTTGATGGAACGCTATTAAGATTCTTCAAATAATACCCCTGGGGTCTCTAGTTTTACGTTGGGTTATTGTTGTAAAAACTTCAAAAATCTTCTGGTTCTAAACGATAGGGCCTAAGGCTACCAAATTTGGTATGCAGCCTCATCTAATGGACCTCTTCCCGGATTCTTGAAATTATAGCCCTAGGGTCAAAATTGGCCATGTCAAGGGGGGTCACAAGTTTTCACCGGCTTGTATAGTAAAAACTTTAAAAATCTTCTTTTTCCTGACTGTAAGGCCTAAGTCTACCAAATTTGGCATACAGCTTCATCTAGTGGACCTCTTCTGAATTCATTCAAAATTTAGCTTTTGAATGGAAGTAAGCCCCGCCTATCATGTTTTTATTGAGGAAACTTTTAAAATCTTTTTGTTTATAAGCATGCGGCCTTGACCTATATTATTTGGTATGTGGCTGTATCTTGTTGATCTCTACCATAATTCAAGTAATTATAGCTCATAATTTTAGCTTGAAATTGTAATTATAGGTCAATAAGACTCACCGTGGGGTCACGTTTTTCATATGGGCTTTTACAGAGAAAACTTTATATGCGTTCTTGTTCAAACCTTTTGGCCTAGAATTCTAATGTTTGGTGTGTATGGTTTGTACGTATTAGCCAGTGGAGCAATACAGGGCCCTCGTGGCCCACATATTAAGCAACGCGCCAAAGTAAGATCGTTGAATATACAAACGTCTTAGTTTAATTTTTTCAATCAAAACTGCATATACATTCATAATACGCTGATCGAGATACGTACTTCTCACTTATTGTCGATGCGTTCCTTGTTGGATTTCCAGGAAAAAGTTATAGATAGTGACTGATGACAGACATAGACTTTGTACCAAAATTGATGTAAAAAAATCCGTCCACGTACCGCCGTGAGTTGTTGTTTTTTAGGGATTAATTAGTTAATTTTTTGTATTGCATAGTATGAAGACGATGTATGTAATGTACAAGTCTGAATAAAATTATGTTCTGTTCTGTTCTGTTCTGTTTTTTAGGGATTCCAAATGGTTTTTCCGAGAAAAATGACGGAGAATGATTAGCAACATTATGAGTTTGTAGTCAAACATAGGTTTCCAAAAAAATTCGGTGAAAATTATTTTTACCAGATGTATACTAGATCTATGTTTAACCCTTTACAGATAATCCCGAGTTTTAACGACCCTGACGGAGAGGGCTTTTGACAATATTATGATGGAACAAGAGAAAATGCTGGTAACCAGCGTTTTCTCCTTTTCCCAAAATGTTTTCTATACTGCCAAAGAGCTTTGGCTTATTTGCGCCACTTTCAGTCAAGTTTGTAGTCTGCAGAAGCTTTCAATTTGGGAGAATCTAAAATTTGTCGTTTGATACAGAGTTAACAATCGAGGTTTAACCTTACACGAGTACTTAACAATCCTGTGCGTTGACAATCTTGACGAAGAAGCCTTTTGAAAACAATGTGGGAAAAAGGAGAAAATGCTGGTAGCCAGCAGTTTCTCCTTTTTCTCACAATGCTTTTCTACCCTGTTAAAGAAAGAAAACATCATTTAGGATATTTTTAATTTGTCGTCTGCAAATGCTTACATTTTCGACATGTGTAGAATTTTGTTGTCTGGTGAAGACTTTGAACGAAATAAAATACGAGCAGATATTTCTAGGTCCGTATTCACCAACCGCTTAACTTATTCATTAACATAGACACCATAAGAGACTTTTGTGAACAGTGTAGATCAAGATCAGAATGCACAGAACGTGCAGTCTGATCTCTGGTCTGCACTGACCTTTCCTAATTCTGGATTATAACCAAACGGTTTCTTCATCTTGCAGTGAAACCGAATTCATAGGCGTTGAACGTTTTATTTCTTTATCTGGCAGTGAAAGAGTTAGATGTAAATTTAGAATTGTAACAAGGCCCACTGTATCGGCCTATCACATGGCTAGTCTTTGAATTCCGATTATAGAATATGACATGGGATGGTCGGAAAATATGTTATTCCCGACCTGAATATAGGGTTTTCCGAAATATCCTTTACTCTTTGCCAAACGAAAAAGTCCGCACTTGTCCAAATTCAAAGCATTTGCAGACGAAATATTGACAGTGCCTGAAATGGTGAGAATTGTTTTTGAAAGGATAGAAAACATTATGGAAAAAGGAAAAAAAATGCTCGCTAACAGCGTTTCTCTCCTTTTTCTACAATGTTTTCATAGGCTTTCTTAATCAGGGTGGTTGAAGAACGGGATTATTCGACTAAAGAAAAACTGCGTTTATCTGAACCGAATGTGATACACGTAGTATTATTCTAAAATACCAAAATACCATTAACAAAAAAAATGCAGCCCCCAAATTTTGACGGACAATTTTTTACTTTGGTTACGTTTGAGAACAGTTAAGATCAAGATCAGAATGTGCAGTCTGATCTTGGATATACACCGACCGGCTGTTGTCCCTTTACCACACAATTCCGAATTTTAACGACCTTGAGGAAGAAGGCTTTTTGAAAACATAGTGGGGAAAGGAGAAAATGCTGGTAACCAGCATTTTCTCCTTTTTCCACAATGTTTTCTACCTTTTCACAGACCATTTTCAATTTTTGAGTCAAATTTATGTTGTCGTCTGCAAATGCTTTCAGTGTGGACACGTGTATTTTTTTTTTTCAGTGTCACGGATAGGAAACTTCATATTCGGAGCCAATGGCTCCGATGAGAAAATGTTGTGTTGGTCTTCCGGTTCCGAAATTGTCGGCTCGAAAACAACTGAAAAACAGGTAAGCTTGTCATTCTTTGTAATTATGTGTTCTCATTTCTTTGAAATTCAAAAAAGGGAGAATGTCATGCAAGGCTCAAGTCTTTAAACGTGTTTTCTAGACTACGGAAAGCGGTGGAATGTGTACAGTATTTTCTGAATCATTCGTGCCGTGGGTTGACCGTAGCCGAAATCATACGTCAAGAACCTAGATTCAGTCTGTTATTGCCATTAAATTGGCAAATAAGAGAGAGGTTTGCTGTCCTAAAAGCATGAATTAGTATCTTGAACTGTTATAATCGCTGCTGGTAAAGAATTGGAAGGAAATAGCGTAAAAATGATAAAAACAAAGAAAGGCTCCGATTATGTGAACCGGCTCTGAATATGTAAGTCGGCACCGATTAATGAGAGCTTCCTTTTACAAATTTAGTTTTTTTTGTTAGAAATTACCTAATACATAAGCTCTGTTTTCCCGGAAATATCCTTAGTCCAAAATTTAATACATTTGTTCGATGGAACGTGACCGAATTTATGACAATATAAAGGACTGATATTGTCACAATTGAAAAATACTGTGTAACATTAGTACTGTCTAAAAATACTTTTGTGTAGCTTTTGATTAACCGAATGGTCTATATGTTATATTTGTAATACTTTCGTCATAAGTGCAGCCAACACATAAACTCATGTAATGAAAAATATTTGGCATTTTCGGAACGCTATGTGGCCTTCCAATAGTCATTCAAAAGCTAAATAGAAAATGAAATGTACATATCGTAGCAGAGGTAATGAATAAAAACATTGTGTCTGCAAAGAACATTTGATTATTTTGCGAAACAAAAGATTTATCCAACTACACATGTATATCACAGAAGCCCGATTACTCAGGGATTAAATATTGTTCCTTTTACAAGTAAGAGAATAGCAGAAAATGATATGTACACGCAACACGTCTGAATGGTCTACATACCTACACGAATTTGCATTATACGATTTATAATGTACTCACCAACATAAAAAATTAAATATGAAAAGTGAGTAAGTGAAATAATTATGTATCACATATAAGTTATCACAATTAATTAATTCATTCATTCATTCAAGCGCCCGTGCATTCATTCAGTCTTTAGTTTATTGTCCATTTGTATATGAGCTAAGCTCTGGCGAAAGTGGGCTTAATGCATCTCCGCAATGCATTTTACACAGCAAGTCATAACATGATTAGGATCCATTAAATCCATTTGTCTAACAACCAACTGTATCATAAGGTAGAATAGTCCTTTGACAAACAGAAAATTGACCGATAGCGAAAAAATTTGGCCCGGGTCAGCCTGTGGGAACTGCGCAGACTGACCTGGGTCGATACTTTTTGCAGATGCATTAAGGGCCCTTTTGCAAGAGCATGGCCCATATCTTTTGTCCTCCATCTCTCTTACCTTGAAAATGGGTGGGGTTAGTGAGTGAGTGAGAGATCACCTAATATATAATGGGAACAGGATGATGTGGTAAACTTGAAACGTAATGTCTTACACATAAACAGTTCGGATAACAATTTTATGTTTAGGCATAAGTTACAAAAAAAAAAGAACAACAAACTCAAACTCAGACGTGAAAGCAAACTAACGATGTACGCATTGTAAACGCTACATGGACACCATTTTCCCAACCAATGCTATATGAATTTTGAAAAAGCAATCAAATCTGCAATGGTTGGAAAAATGATGTTGTGTCACATTTACAATGCGTATATCATTAGCTTGCTTACACACAATCAATTACACTGCAATATTAACCTTCCCCTTCACAAACGCGACCCTTAACCCTTAGCTTCTTTGGTAAAATACGTGAGCAACGAATATTGATTAATTTGAGGTACAAATTACAACTTTAGCGCTCGTACCAGAGATTGTGAAAAAGACAACGTAGTTCTTTTTGTAATTTATGCCTAAACGTAAAAATTGTTATCTGAAATGTTTGAAATATTACGATTCAGTTTAACCGTATCAGCCTGTTCCCCTTATATATAAGGTGTTCACTCACCCACTCACTCACTCGTCCACCAACGCTAGAGATAGAGAACAAAAGATATACAAATGAACAATGAACTAATGACTGAATTAATGCACAGATGCTTCAATGAATGAATTAATAAATTAATAGTTATAACTTAAGTTTGATACATATTGCTACACTTACTCTCTTTTCAGGTTACATTATCAAGCGTAAACAATTATGTTGATGAATGCGTAATGAATTGCATAATGCAAATGTATGTATGTAGACCATTCAAACATGTGTTTCGCGTATCATTTTCTTCTCTTCTCTTACTTGTAAAGGACCAATGCTTATTCCAGGTGTCATCAGGCTTTCGTCATATGCAGTGTAGTTTGGCAAAAAAAATCAAATATTCTATGCAGACTAATTTTTTTAATTCAACATTTCTGCTACGATAGGTGTATTACATTTTCTATTCGACTTTTGAATGACTATTTGAAGACCACACAGCGTTCCGAAGATGCCAAATATTTTTCATTGTATGGGTTTATGTGTTGGCTTCACTTACGACGAAAGCATTACAAATGCAACATATAGACCATTCGATTAATCAAAAGCTACACAAAAGTATTTTTAAAATTTAGATAGACTAATGTCTAATGTTAGACGGTATTTTTCAATTATGACAATATCAGTCCTTTGTATTGTCCTAAATTCGGTCATATTCCATTGAACAAATGTATTAAATTTTGGACTGAAGGGTATTTCCGGGAAAACAGATTATGAATTAAATAATTTCTAACAAAAAACACCATTTTTTAAAAAAGGAAGCCCTCATCAATCGGTGCCGACTTAAATATTCAGAGCCGGTTCACATAATCGGAGCCCTTCTTTGTTTATATCATTTTTAAGCTATTTCTTTTCAAATCCCTAACCAGCAGCGATTATAACTGTTCAAGATACTAATTCACGCTTTTAGATAGCAAACCTCTCTCTTATTTGCTAATTTAATGGCAATAACAGACTGAATCTAGGTTCTTGACGTATTATTTCGGCTGCGGTCAACCCACAGCACTAATGATTCAGACAATACTGTACACATTCCACGGCTTTCCGTAGTGTGGAAAGCACGTTTAAAGACTTGAGCATTGCATGACATTCTCCTTTTTTGGAATTTCAAAAACATAAGAACACATAATTACAAAGAATGACATGCTTACCTGGTTCTCAGTTGTTTTTGAGCCGACAATTTCGGAACCGGAAGACCAACACAACATTTTCTCATCGGAGCCATTGGCTCGAATATGAAGTTTCCTATCCGTGAGTGTGCTACAGAGTTAGACACATTCTGGGTATTAGTATTGAAATTCAAATGCTTTGGCCTACTCCCGCATCCTGAAAATAAACCCTTTACCACACAATGCCGAGTTTTCACGACCCTGAGGAAATAGCCATTTGAAAACCTTGTGGAAAAAGGAGAAAATGCTGGTGATCAGCATTTTCTCCTTTTCCCACAAAGTTTTCTACCCTTTCCCATGGAATTATCATCATTTCAGCTTGATTTGATTTGTCGTCTACAAACGCCTTCAATCTGGACCAGTCTAAAATTTTGTCGTTTGGTAAAGGGTTAAATGCCTGTTTCGTTTATTTGGCGTTCGAAGGTTAACTTTTTACCACATGGCAAAATTTTAGACATATTCAAATTGAAAGCATTTGCAGACGACAAAATATATATGCCTCAAAAATTTAAATTCATTTTTGAAAGGGTAGGAAACATTTTTGGGAAAAGGGAGAAAATGATGGTTACCAGCTTCTTTTCCATTAGTGTTTTCCGAAGCCTTCTCTCTTAGGGTCATTTAAGGTCGGGATTGTGCGGTAAAGGGTTAAGCTTGAAGTACAAAACTCGGAAGTGAAGTCTTTACCAAACGACCACTTAATGACTCTTCCAAATCGAAAGGATCCGCTAAATTCGGAAGTGATAAAAAAGAACAGAAATTCTTTGAGTAGTTACAAAACACTGTGGTAAAAGGAGAAAATGCCTGTTACCCCTATTTTCTCCATTTCCCACAATGTTTTCTAAAGCCTTCTGTCTTGAGGTCGTTAAATTTCAGAAGTGTGTGGTAAGGAGTTAATAAACCCATAGACAATTTTCGCACTTTGATCAACTAAAAATATGGGTTTCCACTGAAAAATGGCACGCACAAATAAGATAAAAAAAGCATGTGAGCAGAAAATGTCGAACAAAGTGGCAGTGAGGAAACTTTTCAGTATGCCCACTGAAATGTTCGACTATCATTTAACAATTCTTCGTTAAAGTAACAACAGCTGCCCAAATTAAACAAAACAGGTATTAAAATGCATTTAAATTTAAACCATATCATTAAAAAGTATGGAAGTTATTGTGAAGATGACAAAGAGAATACTGTATTTTGTGGTTTTTTTCGGTGACAGATCGAAATTTATTTCATAGAGTGATCATCATCAGTAATATTTTCACTCGTGGCTGTTCCACGTTATGAGGCGAGTTATTTCGTCTTCCCTATGGACAAAATGTAGACAATGTGCTTATTCCCCGAAATAGCTGCTACATACTTCATAAAGTTGTAACGGGGATAGATCCCGACACAAAACAAACTTAGAAGAACGCGTAAGTTACTCTCTGCAGATGACATTTTTCCCTCTAAGTCTCAAAAGAACCTTAGAAGAACGCGTAAGTCACTCTCTGCAGATGACATTTTCCCCCTCTAAGTCTCAAAAGAAACTTAGAAGAACGCGTGAGTTACTCTTGCATTTTTCTCCTCGCAAAAGCTTAACATTGTGGAAAAAGTATCGTATGCTATTAAATCGGTCAAAATTGAAAGCATTTGCAGACGACAAATTAAATGATGGAACATGTCTTTGAACGGGTACAAAACAATATGGGAAAAGGAGGAAATGCTGGTAACAAGCATTTGCTCCTTTTCCGCCAATGTTTTCAAAAGTTTTCTTTCTCAGGGTCTTTAAAACTCTGGATTGTGTTGTAAATTAAGGGGGTTGGGATCTTATTTGGGATCCCAGGGCGACCACTTGTGAAAGGAATGTTTAGGGGAGTGACCATGGTCAATCTTTGGAAATTCCGGTCATTTTTTTCGTCAGCACTAAATATAGACAGAGCAAAAATGCCATTAATCAACCCATTTACGTCACAAAGCTCAAGATTTGACTTAAGAGTACATTAACCCTGTCAGCGCCATAGGCGAAAACGTGGTCTTTTGCGGACGGCATAGATCAAGATCGGACTGCACAGAACGTGCAGTCTGATCTTTGATCTATGCCGTCCGATTGTGTTTTCAAGCCTATGAAGTAAAGATCTTTCTCAGTTTCAATGGATGGCATTTTAAGCCATTGGAAGATAACAGGTTTATATATTTGGCGCCGAAAGAGTTAAATTTGAGCCCTTCGCCCCATCCCACTTCTCAAATTTGACAGATCTTTGAACAAATCTTCACTAGAGGACAACACTTAAGTATTGTGTAGAGCATTTGCAGACTACTAAATAAATATGCCTCAGATGATTAGAATTGTCTTTTGAAAATTAGAAAACGGTGTTGAAAAAGGGATAAATGCGGGTTACTACCATTTTCTCACTAGCATTTTCTCTTTATCCATGAGTCCTACGTGGCTCAGTGTAAAGTGGAGGGCTCGTAGCTTGGAGGCCCCGGGTTCGAGCCTCATTGGAAACACTGGGTTGTTCGTAGGAGCGTCCTTGGGCAAGACACTTCAGGACCCCACCCGATTACAGGATATACATGAATAAGCCAGCTGTCGCCGTGATATGACTGGAATAATGTTGGCAGCGGCGTAAAACACCATTCAACCAATGAATTTTAATTAAATCTCCTCCTCCAACAATGTTCATGGCCGTAGCTGCCTGTACGCAAAAACGCAGTTGCGTACATTTGGAAACAAGAGGGCCATGATGGCCCTGTATCGCTCCACTGGCTTATAAATATAAACCATAAATACTAAACATTTCAATTTTGAGCCAAATGGTTTCAAAATGAAGGCTTACAAACTTTTCTCTGTAAAAGCCCATGTGAAAGTTGAGACCCGAAGGGCAAAGCCATTTTTGATCCCAGAGCGATAATTACTTGAACCCTGGTAGAGGTCCACAAGATAAAGCCACATGCCAAAATAATACAGGTCTATGCTGTATGGTTATAAATAAGGTGATTTTCAAGTTTCGTCCATATGAAGCCTCTGTAAAACATAAGATCCCTGATGGAAGGCCAATTTCAAAAAAAAAAAAAAAAAAAAAAAAATCAAAAGTGATCCAGATTTGGTAGCCCTTGGGTTTGCGGTTAGGAGCAAACGGATTTTTTGAATTTTCACCCTATAAGCACATGTTTATGACCAAATTTGGGAGTTCTTGGCCTTACGGCTAGTAACAAGACGGTTTCTGAAGTTCTCACTCCATAAACCCATGTACAACTTGTGACCCCTGGTGCAGGGCCGAACTTGAGCCTAGGGTTGTAACTTGGGCCCTCTTTGTAGTTTTCCACTAGATAGTGCTATAATTATGCAAAATTTGGTAGCCCTAAGCCTTATGACTATGTACACCAAGATTTAAAAGTTTTCCCTATATAAGCCCATGTAAATCTTGTGAACCTCCCACCCCCCAGCATGAGGCCAAATTGATCCCAGGACTGTAATTTAGGCACTTTTGGTAGACCCTCACTAGATCAAGCGAAATGCAAAATTTGGTAGCTCTAGGCCTTATGGCTAGGTACTGGAAGATTTCTTAAGTTGTCACTATGTACGCCCATGTAAAACTTGTGACCCCTGCAGCGGGGCCAATTTTGACCCCAGGGCTAAAATTTTGGCCCGCTTGGTAGAGGCCCACTAGATATAGCTACATGCAAAATTTGGTAGCTCTAGGCTGTATGGCTAGGTACAGGAAGATTTTTAAAGTTTTCTCTATATAAGCCTATGTAAAACTTGTGACCCCTGGGGCAGAGCCAGTTTTGACCCCAGGGCTATAATTTGAAGAAACATGATAGAGGTCTACTACATAAAGCTACATGCAAAATTTGGTAGCCCTACGCCTTATGGTTTCAGACAAGAAGATTTTAAAGATTTCCAATATTTTTCAGTTTTGTTGCCATGGCAACCAGAGTTTTTGAAGGAATCAAATTCTTTCAGGAAATTCTGAAGAGGACCATGGCAGGATCATTTCTGTGAAGTTTCATGAAAATTGGATGGGTAGTTTCAGAGAAGAAGATGTTTGAAATAAAAGTTAACGCACGGACGGACGGACGGACGCACGACGGACACCGGGCCATGACATAAGCCCGCTGGCCTTCGGCCAGTGGAGCTAAAAAAGAGAGAGACAAATTTTGCCATAAAACGTCACCAGAGGCTACAAAATAGCTTCTACAAATCAAAAATTTGCTAGGGGAGTTCCAGCTGGGAAATCCCCTTACCCCTTTCGGTGCCTCTGCTTTGGTAATGGTAAAAACTTATAGGGTGTCAAACAAAGAGAACGCACTAACGCACTAAAACCCCATCCTCGTTGACCCAGTTCCGATATATTTCGTAAACTACATTCATCGCCGAATGAATGAATGGTAATACTTCACACCTGGGTTAACGAGGGTGTAAAACCCACGACACAATAAAGGTCAGTTTGAAACCGTCCGATCAGAGGCACTTCAATCTGTCTTATCGTCTTTAATAATGCATTTAAACAGTGATTTTACACAAATCTCTGTATAAATCAAAAAGTTGAAACCAAAATATCTGTTTTGTAGTGAGTAACAACGCTTTATGAAATAAAAATATATGACAACCTACAACTTTGACAGGGGAGGGCGGAGGTTAAGCCTTCTTGTTTTATAGTGTTAGCACTGGAGCAAATGTTAAAGAAGGCGTTGGTCACTCATACAAAGAAAGAAGAGTAGAATGAAAAAAGCTTTTCATGATGGTGATCTTTCTTTTCTCCCTTTTCCACAATATTCTAGTATGGTATATGAAAGACAAATCCAGTCATTCAAGCCACATTTGAATTGTCGTCTGCTACTGCTTCAAATGTGAGAGTTCAAAGTTATGTTGTTTGGAAATCTGTTAAAACACTGTGTCCAGTTATTCATAATGACGAATTGCATGCCAGGGCTGCAAGTTAAAATTCATCTCCCCATCTCTCTGATGATCAAGTGCTTAGAATTATTAAACAGTTGTAATCAGTGTTTGAAAATGCACGCATAAACGTGAAAATGAAGATAATACATGAAAAATTTTGTTAATTACATCCTTGTCTCTCAATAACAACTGAGTAATTTTGACCTTTGGACATGAAAATTTTCTCTTTGATTCTTGGAAATTCCATTTCGACTCTTGAAAATTGGGATCCAAGAGTCAATGACTCTGAGATTGAGAACCCTGGTATCCATATTTAAGCAGCACATTTTCTTTTTGTACAATGCTAAACATATAACACATATAACAGATAAAAAGAATAAAATAAAATTGCCACATTTTTCAACCAATCTTACAAGCTGGGCACCATATAAAAATAATAAAAGTGAACATTATGGGATTGAAACATACTATGTTCAATCATGGGGTAAAACTTGAATTTTACTCTACCATTAGAATTTTCTTGCTTAAAAATTTGTTGCTGAAAAGCACAGTCATTTCATTTCACCCCTATCATAAGAAAATGATGCTTAAATACTCATTGGCTAAAAAAATTATTTGGGGCTCTGTCAGTATTTACAAAAGAACTGTGAAGTACGTGAAATGTCGTGTAGGCTTTGAGGACAACGTGACATATGAACAATATTTTACCATAATTGTATTATCATCGACCTTTGCTCTCTAAATTGTCTCTCTATATTTAGAACATCTTTGACTTCAACTGCTCTTTCATGTTCATTAAATGTTTTTTCCTAGATTACATCATCACCGACCTCTATTCTCCAAATTGTGCCTCCATATCTAGAATAAAATTTTATTTTTAACTCTGGGAGATGCATTAAGCTCCTTTTGTCAGAGCATGGTTCATTTATTTCGGACCGTTCTGTCCTGTACTTTAAACCTCATCCTATGTAAGTTAAATAAAACTTTAAATCCGATGGTTAAGGGCCGAATAATAATATTTCAAACTTATTTTTTTGGAGGAAAAAAAAATCAACTTATCGTTCTGCACGTTATGTGCAGGCTGATCTTGAGCTACACTGTCCACAAAGAGTCAGTGAGTCGCGCTTAGCAGCTTAAGGAGTAACTGTTTTTTTTCTATTCCAGATCTATAACTGTTATTTGCTGCATTGGTCTTATTTCTTTCATGAAGATACTGCGATAAACAGAAATAAATCTAGTTCTAAATCTAAATCAATCTTCATCTACATACACTGGTATATGAGTGGAATTTCAAGGATAGGCCTATGTACACTCAAAACTGAATATGCAAATGACAGTGAATATACATTCACAGCTTGTCTATGTGCAACTTGTTTTTTACATCCGGATTCGAGGGTATTTTAGTTTGTTTGATCTAATCATTTGCCATTGACCTACATCCTCGAAAGGTTAAAAAAAAGAACAACATTCCTCACATGTCCTATGAGGAAGTAAATAATATGACGTCACAAAACTATGATCACGTTTTCCTTTTCAACATGTATGCACCAAATAGAAACAAGCACAGAAACAAAATGGCTTTGATGTGCCTAAACGACAACAAAAACAACAAATCTCATCAAAATTAATATTAACGTAGTAGCAACAGCTCGTTTCTTTAAATGACCCATGCAAAACTGGGTTTAATGCATCTCCGTGATGCATTATACCAAGCAAATCAACACATAGTCATGGATCCATAAAATTCGTGTTGTCTGACAAGGGACTTAATCATGAGGTAGACTGGTCCTTTGAAATGCAGAAAATTTACCAAAAGCAAAAAGTATCGACTAGTGTCGGCCTGCGCGGACTGCGCAGGCTGACACTAGTCGATACTTTTTTGCATTGAACTTCCTTTTTTGTATTAAACTTCCTTTTTTGTATTAAACTTCCTTTTTTCAGAGCATAACTCACGAGTTTTGTATTTAAAGGTTTGAGTCTCAACCCTCAGGCAACTAAACGTGTCTCAATGCACTTTATCAGACAGTGTAGATAGAGATTATACTGCACCAAAAGTGCAGTCTGATCTTCGATATATACTGTCCGAAACGTTGAGATTTTTTTTCATTGAAAGCAACGTTTGAAATTGCAGCACTTTGGTTGTTACTGCTGGCTTGGAAATTTGTGCTTTACTCTTTACCAGACGATTAAAAAAAAAGTTAAATTAGTTCAAATCGAAAGAATTTGCAGACGACAAATGAAATGCTGCTCAAAAGATGGACCTTGTCCCTGAATGAGTAGAAACATTGTAGGAAAAGGAGAAAATGCTGGTTATCAGCATTTTCTCCTTTTTTTCCCAGCGTTTTCAAAAGCTTTAGGCCTATTTACCAGTGTCGTTTAAAAGCGGGATTATGTGGTAAAAGATTGATTTATTTAACACACTAAGAGTTGACCATTTCATTATAAAGGTACAGATGATACATGTAAATGACATATCTAACATTTCAACAGCCTGTCCCGTGAGCACGGTAGGCTATAATTAACTCTTTTCCAAACGACAATATTTTAGACTAGATCTAGACCAAACTGAGAGAATTTGCAGACGACAAATTAAATGTGACCCAAACGATGGATTTTTGCCTATGAAGAATTATAAAATATTATGAGAAAAGGAGAGAATGCTGTGAGTACCTGCATTTTCTCCATTACCTGCAATGTTTTCGAAGGCTTTATTGCTAAGGGTCCTTAGCTTGGAATAGTTCGGTAAAGAGTTAAACTTGATTTGAGGATAGAGTAGATTAAGATCAGACTTTGCAAAAGGTACAGTCTGATATTGGATCTTGGCTGTTGGACGTTTGGCAGAATTAATGGTCCGACTAAGCACATGCGATGACAATTTAATGTTAGGATTAATTCAACAAGCGGAAACTAGGCTAGATCTATCTATTCATCTATAACCAACTTTTTCCGCTTTTTCCTTTCGATAAGACTCGTGACCTGCAAGCCACGGGTTTGAGCTTCACTGGATCCATTGGGTTTTTCGTGGGAATGTCCTTGGGCAAGACACTTCAAAGCCTTAGCCTACTACTGATGAATCCAAGGAAATACATTAATATGTGAGGCGTTGCCGTGATAAATAATGTTGAAAGCGGCGTAAAACACCATTCAATCAATCGATGGATCGATGGATTGATCAATCAATCAATCAATCAATCAATCAGTCAGTCATCCTTTCAAAGCTCCGTCATTTGAGTCACAGTTTACCATGACGTTTGCGAATGATTTCAAAATAAACAAGTATGAAATTTTTGTTCACAGGTAAAACGTTCACGGTTTTAAAAATCCCTTGATAGATGACGCAACAGAATTGACTACTCATTAGATCGTATCAGTTTGGGTATATAACAATCTAGAGAAGTTCCTACGTAATCGACGTGAAATAGATATGAGCTGCGCTCTGGCAAAAGGGGGCTTAATGCATCTCCGTGATCCATGATACCAATCAAGCCATCACATAATCATGGATCCATAATAGCAACTTTCTTTCACAACCGACGTAGCCATGAGGTAGAATGGTCCTTGGACATACAGGAAAATTTACCAATGGCGAAAAGTTTCGGCCCAGGTCAGCCTGCGCGGACTGCACAGGCTGACCTGAGTCGATACTTTTCGCAGATGCATCAAGCCCCCTTTTCACAGAATACGGTTCATGCTGCAGTATGAAGGCCACTTTGACGCTGTTTATCTCACAAAATATATAAGTCTGAATGCATGATCTGGGGCTATCGCGGTTGGGTAAACATTCCTAATACTAACTATTATTCAAAGACTATCGGTAGAGTAGTTTGAGACCAACCGCCTAACCAATCAAATACATACAGCTAATCTTGGAAATTCAGAATTGCGGGCTGCATGTCCAGTGAAGGACACCCCCCCCCCCCACCCCCCCCTCTTTCGCTGCACACTATTACAGTTACTAAGTTTCTGAATGCGTAATTTTGGGAAATTCCCCTTGGGAAAAGTACATTCAAGAGGTTTTTTCCTATATTGATTATGAAAGTGATGAAATCAGATTTATGCCCTTGTATTTTTCCATTCATAGAAAGAAACTTTTATTTTCGTTGAACCTGTGAGAGTTAGTCCTAAAAAACGACAAAATCAGACCGTGACATGTCCATATCAAAAGCAGACGACACATTAAAGTAATAATAGCTGCCAAAAGTAAACAAAGCGGGTAATAAAATGCATTTAAATTTAAATGAAAACATTTAAAATTATAGAAATTATTGTGCAGATGACAATCTGTTATTGTACGGTCGGTCCATGCGTTAGTCGCTGGCAGAGAATTTAATTTATTCATTTTTCTGCCAGCGAATAACACTTGGAACGACCACAAAATAATAGAATTTCATCTCCAGAATATTTTCCATACTTTTAAATGGTACGATTTAAATTTAACACCTGTATTGTTTTTGGACGCTATTTGGGCCTTTGAATGTGGGTCGAATAATGTGACTGTTTGGGACAGGAGAGAAAAACGTTATGCGAAGGATAGAAAATGCTGGTGATCAGTATTTTCGCCTTTTCCTGCAATATTTTCAACAGTCTATTTAAACAAAAAAAAAAAAAAAAAAATGTTTTGCAAAGGTTTAAGGCGGCCATAGTTTAATCAGCTTCTGCATCCGTGTAGATCAAAATCAGACAGCACAGTACATAAACCCAGTTTGTTGATGTACATTTACATGAGCCATGCCCCTTGAAAAGGGGACTGAATGCACCTGCGAAAAGTATCGATTCAGGTCAGCCTGCGCAGTCCGCGCAGGCTTACCTGAATCGAAACTTTTCGCTTTAGGTCGATTTTCTGTATCTCTAAGGACCAGTCTACAGCATGATTCAGTCGGTTGTTAGACAAAAACAGGCCCTTATGAATCCATCATTTTATGTGATGACGTGCTTAGTATCATGGATCACGGAAATGCATTAAGCCCCCGTTTGCAGAGCTTTGCTTAGTAAAAGTTTCGAATCCGCAGCTCGGTAAACTTCTTTTCAATCATTGATGATAAAGTCCCTGCAACCAGAATTCATTCCTCTCTCACTGTGTTGATCATTGTTTCGAAGATAGATGTGGAAGGAAAGCAGTCAGTGGCTTGAGAAGAATATTCTGCCCTTAGTACTGGTAAAAGGAACTCCAGGAAAGCATGGATAGGTCCACTGGTCGCCGCGATATAACTAAATTAATGTTGGAAACGGTGTAAAGCACAATACAAACAAACAGACATTTGCATGGTGGGATGACTTTCTTTTCTAAAGATAAACTGATAGAAACGGTCTTGAAAACTGCAAAATGCATATGACTCCTGCTTTGTGGGACAAGAGTTTAACCCTTTGGCAGCTAAGGGCGACTCACTGACATTTTGCGGACAGTGTAAATCAAGATCAGACTGCACAGAATGTGCAGTCTGATCTTGGATCTACACTGTCCGATAAGGAGATGTTTTTTCTCCAAAATACAAGTTTGAAATAGCATTTTTCTGTTTTTTATTTTACTATCCGCTTGAAAGTTTTATTTAACCCTTTACCAGACGACAAAATTTTAGTCTTGTCCAAACTGAAAGCATTTGCAGACGACAATTTCGTTGTGGCTCAAATGGTGCAACTTTTCTTAGATAGGGCAGAAAACATTATGGGAAAAGGAGAAAATGTTGTTTACCAGCATTTTCTCCTTTTCCCACAATGTTTTCAAAAGGCTTCTTTCCCAGGGGCGTCCAAAGGCGGCATTGTACGGTAAAAGGTTAAGTTATTTGGCGGGATAAGAGTTAATTCATCTGCATAACGTATCGAGTCAGGTCAACCTGCACAGTTCGCACAGGTAGACATGGGTCGATACTTTTTGCTGTTGGTTAATTTCCTGCATGTTAAAGGACCATTTTACCTCATGATTAGCATTTGTTACAAAATGGATTTTATGGATCCATAATTTTGCGATGAATTGCTTAGTACAATGCATCACTAAAATGCATTGAACCTCCCTTTTGTCACAGCACTGCTCAAATCTTTTAATTGACTCTTTTCCTAACAATCCCGAATTCTAAAGACCCTGGGGAGAAAGCTATTGAAAACATTGTGGGAATGGGAGAAATTGCTGGTAGGCCAGCATTTTATCCTTTTCCCACGATGTTTTCTACCCTTTCACGGGCAAATCTTATTGTCTGCGCCGCATTTGTTATCTGCAGCTGCTTTCGAATTGGACCAGTCTAAAATTTTGTAGTTCGGTAAATAGTTAAATGTCTGTCCACAGTATTTTTGAGGGACAGCAGTTTGTTGCTATGAGAGAATGTTGTGAGAAGTACTGGTAAAAGTAACTGAAGGTAAGCCTCGATAGGACACCGGCCGCTGCGATATAACTAAATAATATTCTAAACAATCGTGTAAACGAAACGCATTTACTTTATGACTGAATGACGTAAAAGGGAAATTTCGTCATAAGTTCCTGATCAGTTGTTTTTCTTATACTTATCGCTCATTGTTTGCATTAAAATAGGCCTTTTCTGTAATTTTCCATAGGAAAATAACTGCCGGGTACCGTTTACGCTATTTTAAATGACTAGTCATGCTTGATTCCCCACAACTACAAACCTACTTTATGCACCTCTCGTGACTGCATGGCGAAACAGAAAAATGTCATCATGTTATTGCGTTTTTATTTTACATGTATATCGTTCAGCTTCAGCTTTTAGGGAAAAAGACTATGCAATCTGCAGTGCTTTTCCTTTTAACCATTTACCAAATAATCCCGTATTTAAGCCCCCCACCGGTAAAAAGAGGGATTCTGATGGTAATGTGTGAAAAGGAGAAAGTGCTGGTGACATGCAAGCATTCTATCCTTTTCTCACAAGGTTTTCAGCCCTTCCAAAGGCAAATTTTATTGTTTGACCTAGATTTAATTCGTCGTCTGCAAATATTTTCTAAGTTACCTAAGCCTAAAATTTTTTCGGGTAAAGATTGAGAAACCCCAGCGCTTTTCCTGCAATCGATGTTTTTTTTTTACCAGAACTTGTCATTAGCTTTACCCTTTACTACACAATCAGGGGTTTTTACGCCCCTGACGGAGAAGGCTTTTGAAAACATTGTGGGGAAAAGAGAAAATGTTAGTAACCAACAATTTCTCCTTTTCCCACAGTGTTTTCTATCATAAAAGAGAGAAGTCAGCATTTTAGAAAAAATTAAATGCAAATGCAAATGCTTTCCCTTTTGTCAAGTCAAAAACCTTGTTGTTTGGTTAAGGGCTAACAAAATTTCGGAGTGTAGGTGTAATTATTTTTTAATGTATTTCAGTCATATTCCAACGGCTAGTGCACCTATAGATGCAGTCCCTTTGAACTTACAGCTGACGAATTTAAAAGAAAACAACAACGGAAACTGGTGTAAAATATGAATAATCGACATGATTGCAGACACACATACAAACAAAAACTATGTCAAACCGAGAGGCTCGTTCTCTTTTTTTTAACAATTGCAGATGCAAATGCTGAATGGAACATTGTTGGTCTTGTGCTGTCTGATTTCGACCTTGAATGTTCGTATATACAGGGAGGTGAGCCTTAGCACTCTTACTGAAACCAAACTCTACAATGAAATATATCTATGTGTAATTTCTCTATGATAATATCGACTAATAAGAAGGAGGAGCAGAAGAATGATGATGGCAAACCGAGATATTGCTCGTTATTCCACGCTCTAGTTTTTTTTACACTTACGGAGGTAAATAAATGGAACATTAGAAGTCTTGTCAGGGGTCGTAAATTACATATATACGATCCCTGGTCTTGTGCTGTCTGATCTCGACCTATGTCCGTAAATCTAGAGAGATAAGCCCTATGACTCTTACGAAAACTAAACTCTACATGAAATATGTGTAATTTCTCTAATAATAATAATAATA
Source organism: Tridacna gigas (assembly GCA_945859785.2). Classification (NCBI taxonomy): domain Eukaryota; kingdom Metazoa; phylum Mollusca; class Bivalvia; order Cardiida; family Cardiidae; genus Tridacna; species Tridacna gigas. The sequence goes on from OX244029.2 coordinate 41,192,240, forward strand.
ATAATTCAGCAGAAGGTCCGATCAGTGACTGTTGTATATCAGCAATATTGCAAACAAGACATTCTAACACAGCCCGTCTTCAAGTTGATCATGATGAGAAGTGGTAAGCAGTAAAGGGACAATACCATTTTAAATTAGAGTTTGACTATCTGTAAGAGTTACTTCCCTTATAATGCCCCCAAGTTCCATCTTCCCCGCCGCAAGCTATGTTCAAATGCAAGGACCAGCTCATTAGATTCATTAGATGTGTCCAGTTTCTTATTTTAAGATCATATTCTGGGAAACATTTTTTTGTGGTAATTCACAATCTATTTCGTGCCATTGGATAAAATGAAATCCAGCAGGTGAAATAAATGGGCGCAATGGACCCGGTGTTTACACGTTCAAGGTTCCATTCGCTCTCAGTTTAATTCATCCCCAGGAGAGTCAGATTTCACGTTTTCTAGTTTGAGTTAAATAAAAAGGAAAACACTATTGGTTACTTCATGCCAATGCGGATTGCCTTCCTTCGTTTCTTTTATGGTATTTCGATATAGACAAAGTTCGTCTTTATCTGTCTATACCAGCAGCTTAACATTAACGAGAAATTTTCTACAGAGGGGTCACGACAGATTTATTAACATATTGACCCTACGATCCAGGTATCCAGTAATAACAAGAATTATCTCTTTTTTTGTTTCCTACAGCGTTTTTTAGTCCTACACTCTCAAAGACAACATATGCAGATGCTTTCAATTTAGGCTAGTCTGAAAATTTTGTTGTGATGAAAAATTGATCGAGAAATATATCAAAGAAAGTTAAATGAAATTTGCATTGTGTTTTTTTTTTTTTTTTTTTAGGTACTGTAAATTCAAAGAAATGCAGTATCGTGATCAGTGACATCTTTAATACAGAAGAATTCAACTCTATAAAATGGCAGTGAAGAATTTTATCAAGTTTAGGATGAGCACTGCGTCTTTTATTGCCATGCAACCAGAGTTACACTGTAGAAGATGTTCCAGTTCGGCTTCTACATCTGAATCAAGACTTCAACTGTCTGTGAAACCTGCAGCAGCAGGCAAGTTTATGATTCAATGAACAAATTGATTTCACATAATACCAATTTTTACCATAACTCTTTACCACACAAAAAAATTTTTGCTATATCCAAATTGAATGTGTTTGCAGACAACAATTTTAAATGTAACTGAAAACATGAAATTTGACTGCCATAGAGTAGAAAACATTGTTGGAAAAGGAGAAAACCTGGTTACCAGCTTTTTCTCCTTTTCCCACAATGTTTTCAATAGGTTTCCTTATTAAAAGTCGGGATTGTGAGGTAAAGGATTAACTTTTACCAAATGATGAAATTTTAGGCTGGTCCCAATATTGAAAAGATTTGCAGACGTCAACATGAATGAGACTCAAAAATTGAAATTCCTTTTTGAAGCGCAAAAAATATTGTGGGAAAAGGACAGAATGCTTGAAACCAGCCTTTTCTCCTTTTTCACAATGCTTTCAGAAGTTTTCTCCTTTAGGGTTGTAAACCTTGGGATTATTTAGTTAAGGGTGGCAGCATTGAATATCAACCTGTATGACCAAACCAGAATTTAATGATCTTGATGGATAGGTTTTTAAAAACATTGTGGGAAACGGAGAAAATGCTAACAACTATCATTTAGGTTTTTGAAAACATTGTGGGAAAAGGAGAAAATGCTGGCAACTAGTATTTTCTTCTTTTCCCACAATGTTTTCTGTCCTTTCACAGACCATTCCCATTATTTGAGCCATACTTAACTTGTTTGGAAAGGTTTTAAATTTGGATGTGTCTATAATTTTTTCATCTGGTAAAGGGTTAAAATCATTGTAGGGCTAAACAAATCTAAATTTGTTCTTGTAGGTATTGTCAATAGATAAAGATCAGACTGACTTTTGTGGACAGACTAGATCAAGATCAGACTACATTCCCAATATTTGAAACAGTTATTGCCTTTTCATGGTGCCAACCAAACCTACTTTAGGTGAAGCAACCTTGTTGGCTATAACTATTTAAAGTATGATCATCAAAGTAACAACATGGGACAAGTCACTACCTTTTACAACAAACTTCTACAGCAAGTGTATCAGATCCAGAATCTGATGAAGAAGAGAAAATGCTGGCAGCCAGCTCCTTTTCCCAAGAAGGGTTTTTGGGAAAAGGAGCTGCCTGCCAGCATTTTCTCCTTTTCCCTCAAAGTTGTCAAAAGCTTTCGTCTTCAGGGTTGTTAAACTCGGGTTTGTGTGGTAAAGGGTTAATGCATGTTTTATGTGTAATTTCAGAGAAAATTTTCCAATGTATGACGTCAGGAAATAGTGCTAAAGATACTATTGTTGTCATACAAAATCCAGGTAACTTGAATCATTTCCTTACCTTTGTACAGAGAGCTGCTGAAGACTAATTGTTAACTTCTGTCGTGAACTATTCTAGGTAGCATGCTTTGTCTAATTCAGAAGTAAAAGAGTTACTCAATTTCTGATTGGCTAAACCAAACAGTTTAGCCAAGTGGAAATTAAGTTATTTTTAAGTTCAGAAAGGTCTTGAGGATAAGATTAAAATGCAATTTAGAAGAGTAGCCTTTGGTCATTCTTATGTATCCTCTGCTATGACCACATAATTGTGGATTTTTGGTTAAAAATTTAGCACCCAGGAAAATCGATATATGTCAAACTGTGTGAGCAGTTTAGAATGTTGTATGTATGTGACCAAGCTACATGTCCATTTTAAGACATTTATATTTAGACATCCACCTTATGTTGACCAATCAGATTTTGTATCAGGTTTTTCATGCATCAAATGTAACTCCCGGGACATACAGCGGGCTGAGATCAAATCCAGACTTCTGACCGGAACTTACACCCTTCAGTCAAATCGAGCTGCTTTTAATCAGCACAGGGTTGATCCAACCTGCAAAGTCTGCAACCTAGAACCAGAAACAAGAGAACATTTTATAAGTAATTGTCAATATACGAAAGAAATCAGAGACTCGTACAAGCAAAAAGTATTAAACGTTATAACAAACCATAATATGGACTGTGAGCACTTTCTCAATAACCAAACATTCTTTACCCATGTAATGCTCGACTGTACCCATCCCAACCTGGGAGAAGAAACCTACAGTTCCATGATTATAAAGCAGCTAGAGGACCTGTCGAGGCAGTATATCTGGAAGATCCACTGTGCAAGATCAAAGAAACTTGCCCAAAGTACCCTAACTTCAAAACCCTGAAAATATAGTAGTACAATTAAAAGGGTGGTTTAATATGTAATGTATATATAGATCTACTTGAGCACAAACTTTCGTTTAAACTTTAAAAGGTACTTCATTATAAAAGTCATGTAAATAACATTCTTAACTGAAACGTTTTGCGACTGTAAAAACTGTGTTCAGTTAATTGCAATTGTGTGCGGATATTCAACTGGGAGCCGACGGCACACCCAGGTGCTCCGAGAATCAACGGAGGAATCTACTACTACTAACAACAACAACAACAACAACATGGCCATTTTGCCATTTTATAGGTCAATTATTGTTTTCAGAAATTAGCAAACAGTTTGTACTATATAAACCAGGGCTTTTTTAACCACCCATGTAAAAGTGCATTCTTAATTTTATTTTAGATTAGAAAGTAAAACAGAATTCTGATTTACTAAAACCTTTCTAATTGGCTTTATGGTTAAACCAACCAGAATCTGTGCTACCTTTAAATTTGGACAGTTCTTGATAATTAGACTATGAATAATAGTCGGAATGGTAGGTGAATACGAGCTCAAGGTTGGAAAGTATCTGTATTGCTATATGTGGCATCAATATACCTTCCATATGCATAGAGAAAATCTCCTTTGATTGTTTGAAATGGAGCCATTGGTTTTCTAGGAGTATAAATAAATTTTAGTGTGTGTAATATTGTAGTAAGACTAAATATGCAGAGTTGTAAGTCAAATTCGACACATTTCTGTACTTGTTTTCACTAGACCTATCAAAAAGTAAGAATAACACAAGGGACAAATCATGTCTGTCTATTTCAGGGAGTAAAGACTTCATCAAAACTTTCATCTGTCCTCCAGTAAAAGATGTTGTATGTGTGTATCAGAGAAAAGGAACAAAGACGGTAAGATATAGGCAGTCCCGTACTCAGTGTTTTTCCAATCATAAGGAAGAAGACTTTTGAATCAGCATTTTTTCCATTTCCCACAAATATTTCTACCTTTCCAAAGACAAATGCAACCATCTAAACCATATTCATTATGGTATCTGCCTATGGTTTTAATTTGGACAAGTCTGAAACTTTGGCATAAGATAAAGTGTTAACTCCTAATTCTCCCAACTTGTGATAGGCTGAATACCAAATCAGTTACCAAACAGCCTGAAGACATAAAGGATCTTGGAAAATGGAGAAATGTAGGTAACTAGCATTTTCCCTTTTTCCTCCCACGCTATCCTCTACATTTTCTATGACAGATCCCATTATTTTAACCACACATTATTTGTTGTCGGCAAATGCTTTCAATTTCGATAAAATTTTGTCAACATGTGAGAACCTGAAGTGAGTTGTTGTCTTTACACGACAAAAGTTGAGTGAAATATAATAGCAGCAGTTCTGATTTCTGAATCTTGATATTCCAAACATGCAACAATTCAAATATTGTTTAACCCTATACCACACTGTGTTGTGTTTTAACAACCCTGGGGGAAAAGGTTTTGGGAAACATTGTAGGAAAAAGGAGTAAATGCTAGTAGCAGCAATTCTGATAGCTCATTTTCATTTCTGAGCTCAGTTTCATTTCTGAGAAGCACTTACAAAATATTTGAAAGTTTGGACTTATAACAGTCCTTAACTCTTTACCACACAATCTTTTAATGACCCTGAGAAAGAGGCCTTTTGAAAACATTGTGGGAAAAGGAGAAAATGCTGGTAACCAGCATTTTCTCCTTTTTTCACAATGTTTTCTGTCCTATTAAGGACAAATTTCATTATTTGAACCATATTTAAATTGTCGTCTGCAAATGCTTTCAGTTTGGACAGGTCTAAAATGTTGTCATTTGGGAAAGAGTTAATTTGATGATTTAAAACCTGTTTTCAACCCATTTCATCGTTTTTTTATGAAACTATAAACATTCTCATATCTTCTTGCCAAATGTTGCCCCTGACAGTTGCAAGGTTGCACAGATTACGACTGATAGAAACTGCATTTCATGTTCTTGAGGCCATTAAAGAAATCACTGTTGTCATTTCCTGTTTTAAATTACCGGTAAAGACACATCCCGTAGTTTCTTTATCCCTTACTTTATAAATATATGTAATTTATCTATGTTTATACAGCCAACTATATTCTGAACCATTCTACACGCTATCAAGTTTTAACTGCATTTTTCGTCTCTGGCTATAAGGATGTATCTTTAAATTCTTATTTGAATACTTATAGTTCAATCTCCTTGTTAGGCAATGGAGAAGGAGTTTAAAGATGAAGCAAGCAAACCGATGTTTAGATTCCCTAGTATTTATAATCCCGATGTTTTAAGAGGAATAAAACTTGAAGGTAAGTGTCATATTTTGTAGACATCTTAAATCTTTGCAGAAGATGATGTGAAAGGAGATGGAGGGAGAGAGAAAGAGCAAGAGAAAAGTTATGTCATATTTAGAGTATAAACTTATGTACATGTAGGTACAAAAAGTTTTCTTTAAACTAATACTGCATATAATGCTTACCATATGACTAAATTTTAGAATCATGCAAATTGAAAGCATTTGCAGGCAACAAATTGAACACGGCTAAAGTGATAAGATTTGCCTTTGAAAGGTAGAAAACATTGTGGGACAAGGAGAAGATGCTGGTTAAGAGCATTTTCTCCTTTTTCTATTTATATTTTCATTAGTATGCATTTAATCGGTCCAAAACACATAGAATTGTGTGTTACAAGTTTAACAGATTGAAATTTGTTTAGTCCAACTCCACATAGTGCAGACAACTTTCAGGTCTTTAAGGAGACCACATAATTATGGAAAAATTGGGACAGAAGGAGAAATTGCTTGTAATCAGGATGTTCTCATTTTTTCCACTAGGTTTTTTGAACTGTTAGTGATATGCTTAGTCATAATTCGTGTTGGTATGTTTGTGTTTTGAAAGGCTATTTTCACAATCATCTAGGACAAACAATACAAATCCCATTGTAATGAGCTACATTTACCAATTTGTCATCTGCAAATGTTTTCAATTTTGACAAGCCAGAATTTTTTTTTATCTGGTAAAGAGTTAACCCTGTGTTTACAACCCTTAGAAAGATGGCTTTTGAATTCATTATGGGAAAAGGTGAAAACGCTGGTAACTGGCATTTTCATTTTTTTTCTACGATGTTTTCTACCCTTTCAAATACAAATGCAATCATTGGAAATACATAATTGGCTGCAAATCTCATCTATTTTGGTAAGTGAGCTACATTAATTTGTCATCTGCAAGTTTTTTCGATTTTGACAATCCTGAATTTTTTTTTTATCTGGTAAAAAGTTAATCATGTTATAATGACCTTGAGAAGAAAAACTTTTGAAAATGTTATGGGAAAAAGAGAAACTGTAGGTAACCAGCGTTTTCCTCTTTTTCAACAATATTTTCAACCCTTCCAAAGATATATCCAATCATTACAGACAATTCTTATTTACTGTCTACAAATCCCATCAATTATGGTAAATCGAATATTTAGTCGTTTCTTTAACCCTTTACCTCACAATCCTCAGTTTTAATGATGCGAAGAAAGAAGCCTTGTGAAAACATTGTGGGAAAATGAGAAAATGCTGGTAACCAGCATTTTCTCCTTTTCCCACAATGTTTTTTCTCCTTTTCCCACAATGTTTTTCAATTTTTCAGTTACACTTATTTTGTCATCTGCAAAATTAATGCTTTCAATTTGGACCAGTCTAAAATTTTGTCCTTTGGTAGAGGGTTAAGTGTTTATTGACTTAGAATTTTCTCTGAAAATTAAGCAACTGCAGCTGAGCACTGGCACCGGCATGTGGTGCTTTTTTTTTTTTTTTTTTTTTAATAGATGTGAATTTGAAGATACTTCTGAAAGAGAGAGATGTTCATTCCAATTATCTGTGGCATTTCCAGAAGAACAAATTTATCTCAATGGAGGGAGAGCACAAAGCAGCTAGCCTCGAATGGTACTGTATCATACATCCACTGCATTTTCAGGTGACTAAAATTTTCTGTAACATACCACACATCACCCTTAGTAAAGTTAACCTTCTATAGAACAACTTCAAGATTCTGATACTGAAGGCATTTGAAAACATTGTGGGAAAAGGAAAAACTCTTGGTAACCAGCATTTTCTCCTTTTCCAACAAAGTTTTCCTACCCTTCAAAGACAGATCCCATAATTTGAACCACAATTACTCAACTGCATATGCTTCCAGTTTTGACAAGTCTAAAATTTTGTCGTCTGATAAAGAATTGATAGGCAAAGGATTCTCAGAAATGCTTGGGAAAAAGATGTCTTCAATAATATTATTTCTTCTTGATGAACACAAACTGTATAAATGTTGTTTTACTACCTTTCCAACAGTTATTGAGTCATGTCATCGCAGGGCTGGGATTTCTGGGTTGTAAGATCAAATTCAAGCATGGCAAAACTGTTTTACGAGGATTGATAATGGTCATCGAGATAACATTCATTCTTCTCTCATGGCTGAGAGATTGTTTCGATGATCTTTTTGTGGGGAAGCAGCCGTGAAATTGGAGAGAGTGTTTATGCACAGTAATGGATGGTGAAAAAAAGTCCTGGAACCCATGGATAGGTGAACTGGCTGCCTTGTTATTTCATTAAAAAAACTGTCGAAAAGAGGCATTAAACACCAAAAATCAAAAGAAAAATCATGTCATGGACTCATGGCTACAGCCTGCCTATGCATGTCATAGCTGGGTTTGACCAGCATTAGGCTAGAGGCCCTGAAATGCCTTGTCTAAGGACACTGTCATGTGACTAATGCCACTAAATTGGATCAAATCAGGATTTCTTGATCATGAATCTGATGCCTTAACCCTTCCACAAATGACAAATTTTAGACTCTTTCAAATTCAAAACATAATGCAGACATCAACTTTCTAATTGTCAAAAATAAGCTGAAGTTCTCTGCTACGGTAGAAAACATTGTGGATATAGGAGAAGATGCTGGTTGCCAACAATTTCTCCTTTTCCCATATTGTTTTCGAAAGCTTTCTCCCACAGGGTCATTGAAACTTAGGATTATTTAGTAAAGGGTTAATCATTCATTTATAAAGAAACCCTTAACTCTGTACAAAACCACAAAAGTTTAGACTTGTCCTGACTTATCCATATTAAAAGCATTTGCAGACGACAAATTGTATGTGGCTTAAATGATCCATACTTGTCTTGGAGGGTATAGAAAACATTGTAGAAAAAGAAGATGATGCTAATAACCTGCATTGTATCCTGTTCATACAATTGTTTCAAAAGCTTTTTTCTCCAGGGCTGTAAATTCACAATCTTGTGTAGGTAAAGGGTTAAAATGTCCATTAATGGTGTTAATTTTATGGGTTTTTCTTTTTTCTTATTTTTCAGAATCTTGAGAACAGAACTGTTAGTGGACTCTATGTCCTTCCTCCATACTATATTTATATGCCAGTCTTGTCTGTAAGTTGACCATTGGCTCTTTACAGAGGAGCCATTTAGTAAATATTTACTAGATGATCAAATTTTGAACTCATACAAATTGAAAGCATTTTGCAGAAAACAACTTAAATGGGCTCAAGTAATGGAATTTGTCTGGAGAGCATAGGAGCATTTTGGGAAAAGGAGGAAATGCTGTTTACCAGCATTTCCTGCTTTTCCCACATCATTTTTAAAAGGCTTTTTCCTCAGGATTGTTAAAACAGAGGCTTGTTTTGTTAATTTTCGTAATACCAGTACAGGTATTCTGAAAATCTCAATTAACAGGCAGACGACTTTGTTTATCTTGCAGCCCACCACATTTGAAATCATCTTGGCCAAAGGAAAATTGCTTGTAATGAGCAATCTCCCTTTGCCACAGTGTTTTCACATAATATTGTATTCATTCAATTATTGAAATAAACAAATCACAATTCACATTTGCATCCTTCTTTTACAAGGATGTTTTCATGGTCATCAGTGAAACTGGCAGTGGACTTATCTACTTTCATCACACTTATTTATCTGCCTGTATTTTCATTTAGATGAACAACATCGGTAATCAGTAGGCATATATACATGGTCAATTAACTCTTAACCACACTGTCATGGGTTTTAACGACCATGAAGAAAAAGCCTTTTGAAAACATTGTGGGAAAAGGAGAAAATGCTGGTAACCAGCATTTTCTCCTTTTCCCACAATGTTTTCTAACCTTCCCAAAACAAATTTCAGTTTTTGAGTCACATTTATTTTGTCGTCTGCAAATGCTTTCAATTTGGACAAGTCTGAAATTTTGTCGTTTGGTAAAGGGTTAAGGTTTAATTCATAAACAAATGATAAAACATGCCACTGGCCACCGTGATATGAGTTAGATAATAATAGAAACAAAGCAAACAGGTTTAGGATTGACATACAGGTAAATTTTCATGATGGTTTTCTTTATGTTTTCTTTTCAGCTGAAAAATACTGATTTTGAGCCACCATTCAGAGTGAAGCGAAAGAAAAATATGGTAAGAAATCATTACAGGTATATGAGCCTTGTTCTGTGATAAGGGGGTTTGATGCATCTTCAAAAAGTATCAACCCATGTCAACTTGCGCAGTCTATCATGTGTTGAAACTTTTTGCTATTTGTACATTTTTTTCCAAGTCCAAGGCCTATTTCATCACATGATGTAGTTTGTTGCGAGACAAAATGGGTTTTACGGATCCATAATTATGTGACAGCTTGCTTGGTGTAGTATATTGGTATAGTACATTACAGAGATGCATTAAACCCCCTTGTGCCAGAGCATGGCTTATGTATTTTTGCAAATCCTTCACAAACCAGTATCCTGTGTGTATGACCCATGGTAAGAAGCTGTTTTAAAACATTGTGGAGGAAAAAAAAAAGAAAGATGCTGATTAACCTTTTGTTTCCTTTCCCCACAATATTCTCAACTCTTTCAGATACAACTGCAACCTTTTGAGCCATAGTTGATTTGTTTTCTTGCAAGAGATTGAGATGTGAATGTGTGTTAAACTTTGTCCTCTAGTAATGAGTTAAATGAGACATCAGATCATTACCAAATTATCAATGCATGAATCAAAATTGAAATGCTGTGTGAAAAAATACATCTGTCTGTTCTGGCAAGTATAGTCAAATTTGTTGAAAGCAGCATTCTCAGGGAATGAACAAAATAAGCCTTTTAACAAAGGTGGCTTGTTGACATTCTCATTTATGGTGAAAACTGGGATTTGGAAATGGAAAATGGTGGATGATTAATGCAGGTAGCTGCTTACCCTGTACAAAACCACCCCAAGAACAAACCGCTCTTTAAAACATTGTGGGAAAGGGAGAAAATGTATGTATCTAGCATTTTCTCCATTTCCAACAATGTCTTATGCCTACCCTTCTAAGTACATTCCATTATTTGAGTCACTTTAATTTGTTTTCTTCAAATGCTTTTAAAACTTTACTAGACAACAAAGTTTTAGCCTTGTATTTACAGACGACAATTTCAATGTGGTTCAAATGTTGCTATTTTATTTGATAGGATAGAAAACATTGTGGGAAAAGGAGAAAATGCTGGTCACCAGCATTTTCTCTTTTTCCCACAATGTTTCAAAAGGCATCTTTCCCAGGGCCATTAAAAGGCGGCATTGTGCAGCAAAGGGTTAATTGAAACAAGCTAAAAATTTTGCCATTTGGTAAAGAGTTCATACAACCTGCTGTGAACACGGGTTCTAAATTTGCTTTGCATTCCTCTCTCATGGATCATTGTTTCAGCCAGAGACTTGAGAAGATTATTCTGCAATGTACTGGAAGAAGAAACTCCAGGAAAGCATGGATAGGTGCACTGGCTGCATCAATGTAACTTACATAAAGTAGTGGTAAAAGATGGCCCAGGGAAGTATGGATAGGTGCACCTGTTGCCTTGATGTAACTGAAAAATGTTTAAAAAGATGTTAAACATACACAAACAAAGTGTGGTTTAATAATAATTGTACCTTGAATTCCATCCATTGCATGTTGACCATTAGCATGCTGTAGACAACATAAGGAGGGTTGTATAGCCAGAGTGGATTAAGATCAGACTACTTAGAATGTGTTAGCCTCATCACTGATCTTCACTGTATTACTTCGAGAGATATCTGATCAGTGAAAACCTTAAAATTGCTGTACATGTTTTTAATTTGGCGAATGACAATAAAATGATTATTACATGGCTTTGGGTTTTATAATGGAGTATCATTGAACAAAGCACTTCAGGGCCCAAGCTTAGTTCTGACTGAATCTAGGAAACACATGAATAAATAGGCTGTCACTAGTATAATACCATTGAAATAATGTTGAAGGCAGCACAATAACATTCAGTTTTACAAGATGTTTCATTGTACATGTTGTAAGCAGTTTCTCAAATTTTTCAGTCGGGAACACGGTTTAAAGGTGATGAAGTGTTGATGGTGAGAGCGGAACCAAACTATAAGATATTGAAGTACTTACCCACAGTGGAAGATAGAGAGAAATTTGCCAAGTTCTGTGAATTGAAAGGCAGTATAAGTATCAAGAACAGAATAACTCCAACATTACAGTAAGTAGATAGACCCCATTCTATTACCTTTAGCCTTTTACCACACACAATCCTGAGTTTTAATGACCGTGAGGAAGAAAGCTTTTGAAAACACTGTGGGAAAAGAAGAAAATGCTGCTAATCAGCATTTTCTTCTTTTCCTGCAATTTTTTCTAACCTTTCAAAGACATATGTGTACAATCACTTGAGCTGAATTCAGTATGTTGTCTGCAAATGCTTTGAATCTGAACAAGTCCAAAATTTTATGGTCTGGAGAAGATTTTTGGTGATTGTTTCTTGGAAACCTAATAAGCATTCTGCTTCCTTGAAAATTAGCCCATCGATTTTGGCGGTTGCAAAGGTTGATCCTGCTCATTGTCAGATTCAAACTCAGAACCTCTGATGTGAGATGCCAACACGTTACTGGTATACTACTGTCTCTGATGTTTGTACAACCCTGATGAAGAACATGTTTGAAAACATTGTGGGAAAAGAGGAAATGGTGGTATCTAGAACCTTTAACCTTTTACCAAATGGCAAAATATTAGACTAGTTCATCTTGAAAGCACTTGCAGACGAAACATTTAATATGGCTCAAATGATGAGATCGGTCTGTGAAAGGGTAGAAAACCTTGTGGGGCCAGGAGAAAATGCTGGCAGCTCAGTTTTCAGACAGGCACTAAACCCTTGGACTTGGTGAAAAAATAATAGATGCCAAACACTTGATAAACTATTACATTTATTTTCCATTTGCAGTGAGCTTTTCCCTGGCTGTGTAACAGAGCTGTCCAATCAAGGTTTTCATGTCAACACACAAAATAAAGATATCACAATGCAGGATTATTTACATATATATTTGGTATGTAAAGAATTGTTTAACCTTTTACTAAGCAGCTCCTTGTAACTACAACACCAATGGAAAAAAGCTTTGAAAACCAATGTAGGAAAGGAGAAAAATGCCTGAAACCAACTTTTTTTAACTCATATTCTTTTTTACCTTTTCAAAGACAGGTCCAATCATTCGAGCGATCTTTAATTTTCCATCTACAAATTCCTTTTTAATGTGGATGAGTTTAAATCTTTATTGTATGGTGAAGATTTAACCTTTATCACATAGTCTCAAGTTTTAACAACCTTGAGACAGTAGGCTATTGCAAAACATTGTGGGTAAAGGGAAATAATTACTGGTATCCAGCATTTTCTACTCATGCCATCATGTTTTCTACCATTTCAAAGAGGAATCCCATAATTTGAGCCACAACTAATTTGTCATCTGCAAATGCTTTGGATTTGTACAAGTCCAAAATTTTGTTGACTGCAAATGATTTAACCCTTTACCACACAATCCAAAGTTTTAATGGCCCTGAGGAAGAAACTTTTTGAAAACATTGCGGGAAAAGGAGAAAATGCTGGTAACCAGCATTTTCTCCTTTTTCCACAATATTTTCCACCCTGTCAAAGAGGAATTCCATCATTTAAGCAACATTTAAATTGCAAATGCTTTCAATTTGGGCAAGTCTACATATTTGTCATGTGTCAAAGAGGAATTCCATCATTCAAGCAACATTTAAATTGCAAATGCTTTCAATTTGGGCAAGTCTACTTTTTTGTGATGTGGTAAATACCGGTAGTTAAGAGAGTTTGAGTTTATTTGCATGATTATTGTGCTGTACAGTTGAGAGGGAGGAGAGGAAGAAACCAGAAAAAGAATCACTGTTAATGTTAAGATTTTGCCCAGAATCTCTTTCCTCCAAATAAAACAATGTTTTTTGTTGTGTCTGCTTCAAAGTTAGCAGTTACAAATTAGGTTCCTTTTGCCTTGATTAACCTTTTATAACATGACAAAAATTCATGCCCGTCAAAACTGAAAGCATTTGCAGACGACAATTTCAGTGTGGCTCAAATGATGTGATTTTTGTATGATAGGGTAGAAAACATTGTGGGAAAAGGAGAAAATGCTGGTTACCAGCATTTTCTTCTTTTCCCACAATGTTTTCAAAAGGCTTCTTCATCAGAGTTGTTAAAAGTTGGCATTGTGTGGTAAAGGGTTAAAAAGAGAAAAAAGTTTGTGGAAAAAAAGCATGTTTTTTTTTTTTTCTTGCAGATATTAACCAAGCTTCCTGGATTTGAAGGATCTGCTCTAAACGTAAAGTTATCAGAAAAATGAAACTAGGTAGATCTAGCTCTTTATTTTTTAGCTTGGCCCTTTTCAAAGAAAACATTGAGTTATTGTCATAGCCCTGGTGTCGTCTGCATAATCTTGCAAAAAACTGACATTTTATATTATTTCATATTATTTGTGTTATTATTGGAGATATTACCTTTAAACTTGGACAAGTTGTTAACCATCAAAAAAGGGAGCCTTTACATCAAGGGCAGGTACTGATCAAGGAATTTTTCGACTTAGAATTTTCACTGAAAATCAAATAACCCCAGCAGAGCGTTGGCATCCCCATGCGGTGCTCGTTTTAGCTACTGTAGATAATCTGTCCGACTTCCAAAAGTATTTAAGCAAAAGTGCATTTTCAACACAGTGGAAAGGGTCCAGCAACATTCAAGTTAACCCCTTACATAACAATCCCTGGTTATAATGAACCGAGGAAAAAAGGGTTTTAAAAACATTGTAGGAAAAGAAAAACAAGAGTACTGCATGCAGGTGCCAACTCTCAGCTACAGGTGCAGTCGAAAAAGGGGCATAAGTGTGTCAAAAATTCTTTGATGGTTACCTGCCCTTGTTGTATGGGGTTTCCCTTCAAGTAGTTAACAACTTGTCCAAGTTTGAAGTAAATACCTTCAGAGATATTATAAAATGCCAAAGTTTTGGCACAATGATGACACAGACACAGACAACGACAGGGCTACGGCAATAAGTCATTGTTTTCTTCCAGAACAGCCCGGCTAAAAATGCTGGTGACCAGTATTTTCACCTTTTCCACAAGGTTTTCTACCCTATCAAAGGAAAAACCGATAATTTGAGCAGTATCTGTAAATGGTTTCAATATGGACAATTCCAAAGTTTTGTCACGTGGTAAAGGGGACAAATCTATGTCAATAAGAGGTTGAAGCCAAAGATACCATCCAAGCCTTAAATTGTTTATTTTTATGGTGCTGATGGCAGTTTTCAATATTATTTCAGTGCATCAGTCCATGGTTTCTTAAGAGTTTCTTTTACCAGTACATGTACTTTGCACAATATTCTCCCACTGGCTGCTTTTGCACGTATTCATCATGGAAACAATGGTCAGTTGTTAGAGAAGAATGAGTCCTGTTGCAGTATATATCATCAATCCTCCGAAAGAAACTGACCGAGCTGGGAAATTGAACCAACAACCCCCTGGTTTCAAGTCCTGTGTGCTGCAGGGTTTAGCATCTAAGCCGAAAAATCAAGTTTAACTAGTGATTACTCTGTATTTGTTGTCAGATTGTTTGCCATTTGCCAGCCTTTCAGAAACCTAAAATCTCAAAGACTACTTGGCCGATAAGGCTTATAATCCCTGTGCAGCTACTCTACCTTACAGAAAAAAGGACTATTTAAATTTTTTTGGCCATATGACCAGTAGAGCAGAAATGATAATTTAAATGAAATGACCTCATTCAGAACCAAATGACAGATACCGTAGATGTGGATAATTAGTATCATTATGTACACGCACTTTGATTATTTTACAAATTATAAGCTTGGGTTAACCTGAAAATATTATTCATTGTTACCCATTTGCATAGTGACCATCTCATTATCTAAACCCCCCAATTTGCCTCTTTTAACTGAATATCACTGTAAAGTTTCTATACTTTTGCAAAGAAAATACATCCATGATAGTTGTATTTATCAGTGTTTTACAAGAAATTTTGATTTGTGGCACAGGAAATATACAGGCCCCTTTGATAGCGATCTTAATGTTTCATCATTCTTTTATCTGAATATAACTGTTTCTTTACTGTTGCAAAGAAAATACATCTATGATAGTTGTATTTATAAGTGTTTGAAAAGAAACTTTGATTTCTAGCACAAGAAATATACAGGCCCCTTTAATATTGATTTTAATGTTTCATTGTTCATTTGTCAGTGTTGTCAAGTAGAGAGTTAATGGTTTAATAATTTGCTATTTAACCCTTTACCAGACGACAAAATTTTATACTAGTCCAAATTGAAAGCACTTGCAGACGACAAATTAGATGTGGCTCATTTGGTGAGATTTGTCTCTAAAAGGACAGAAAACATTGTGGGAAAAGGAGAAAAGGCAGGCCTCTTTTTCAGGGTCGTTGAAACTCAGGATTGTGTGGTAAAGGGTTAAATTGTTCTATCATAGTCATTATGCTTTTTATCGTTAATTTCAGGACCTTCAGAGTGGACCAGTGTCAAAAGTGTTACGAAGGTTACAGTGAGGGCTGTTCCAGCAATGAAATGGAAATCTCACGATAGTGACAGCATGGCATCTTATATTGTGCTATATATTTCAACCCTTTGCCACAGTCCCGTCATGTTTTAACAACCATGAGAAGCAAAGCTTTTGAAAACATTGTAGCAAAAGGAGAAAATACCGTTCCCTGGTTTCCTCGTAGACAAACTCACCATTGTAGCAAAATATAGGTTGTTACATGGAATGCTTTCAGTTTTGACATTTGAATTTTTGTCACCTGGTAAAGGGGGTATAGAGTTGAAGCTGTCAGGCAAACAATACATGTATTGTAAATAAACCCTTTACCACATGTCAAAATTTTAGACCTGTCCATACCCAATACATAAGCAGACACCAAATTAAATATGGCTAAAATTGTGGAAGTTGTCTTTGATAAGGGTAGTGAACATTGTGGAGAAAAGGAAAAAATGCTGGTTACCAGCATTTTCACCTTTTCCCACAATGTTTTCGAAAGTCTTCTTTCTCGGGGTTTTTTGGCATTGAGTGGTAAAGGGTTAACAGGCAAGGTTTTATTAAAGGTTAAAGTTTGAATTCAGGGTCCGCTAAAATTCTTTCTCTCCTCACTGAATACTATTTGGACTCCTTTTACCATTAACTCTTTACAAAACGACAAAATTTTAGACCAGTCCAAATTGAAAGCTTTTGCAGATGACAAAATAAATGTAAGTCAGAAATTAAAATTTATTTTTGGAAGAGTAGAAAACATTGTGGAAAAAGGAGAAAATGTTAGTTACCAGCATTTTCTCCTTTTCCCACAATGTTTTCAAAAGGCTTCTTCCTCAGGGTCGTTAAAAGTAGGGATTGTGTGGTAAAGGGTTAAACAGTGCTAGCAAACAAGAGCCATGAACAGATGTACTAGCTACCATAACAGAAACTCAACATTGAAAAACGCAATGATACTAAAGAAACATACAGATTTGTTTCTTTGTATGGTTTTTAACACCATTTTCAACGTTATGTTAGTTATATTGCAGCGACCAGGGCACCTATCCATCCTTTCCTGGAGTTTCTTTCACCAGTATTTTGCAAAATATTCTTCCCGAGCCACTGCTTGCTTTCCCACAAAACCATCATCAAAACAATGATCAGTGGTGAAAGAGGAATGAATCATGTCATGAAGACAAACATCAATCTTCAAAAAGAAATTTGTCAAGCCAGAGATTCAAACCAGCAGTCCCCTGATTTTAAGTCTTGTATGCTAGTGACTGCGCTACAGGGCTCGGCAAAAACAGATAGAACCTTGGTTTCTGAAAAAGTTAAAGGGGGACAGGGGCAGTGATGGAAGGTTCAGTTCCAGCCCCAATACTAGATGGTTTGAATCTGATAAATGTTTTCTGTGTCTTTGGGGGGAAAACAGTTAACTCTTTACCAAATGACAATATTTTTAGACTCGTCTCAATTGAAAGCATTTTCAGACAACAAATGTGGCTCAAATGATTGAATTTGTTTCTGAAAGGTTAGAAAAATATTGTAGGGAAAGGCTGTAAATATTAACTCTGTACCAAACAACAACACTAAGGACTTTGCAGACAAAAAATTAAATGTTGCTAAAATGATGAGATTTGTCTTTGACAGGATAGAAAACATGGTGGGAAAAGGAGAAAATGCTGATTACCAGCATTTTCTCCTTTTCCCACCATGTTCTTGCAAGTGTTTTGCCTCAAGGTTATTATGTCATGATAAAGAGTGAAGTCAAATGCCTAGGCTTTTCATTCAACTTTCAATTTGGAAAGCTTTTAAATTTGTACAGTGGGAGGACAAAAAGATGCCGGAAAATGAATTATAGACCTAAAACCGTGGCTTAATTTTTCCAACTAGTAAGGTAACCAATATCAAGTATACCAACTTTAAATACTGCATTGATACACTTGTTAAAATGTTGATGCTGTTTCAAGGAAGAACCTACAAAAAGGGTCTGCATAAACTTTAATTCCCATTTAAAATTGATCCTTTTTATTCACTTTAAAGTCATTTTACACAAATAACAAATAAAACATACAAACTGTGTTGAAAGACAAGAATATAAAAGTAAAACACTACATGGAAACCTTGAAATGACCTATGAAGACTTACATAAACAATAAAATTTTAGGCTTGTCCAAATTGAAAGCATTTGCAGGCAACAAATTCAGTGTGGTTCAAATGGTGGCATTTATCTTTGATGGAAATGAAAACATTGTGGGCAAAAGATATTGCTGGTTACCAGCATTTTCTCCTTTTCTTACAATGATTTCAAAAGCCGTCTTCTTCAAGGTCATTAAAACTCGGATTGTGTGGTAATGGGTTAAATCCTTATCTATAGAAGATGATTCTTTGCATCTTGGAGCAAACTACTTTTGAAAGAAGAGTGACAGAGAAATTGCACATAATAGCTATATCTCCTTTTAACACAATGTTTCAAATGTCATGCATTTGACCTTGTCAGCTGTCCTCAATGTACAAGGACTTTTGAAAATCATCTAATGTGAATTTGTTTTATGAGATAATGAATTAAAAAAATATTTTTATCACAGCTTATCAGCCCCCTATCTGCAGAAGTATCCCGGGGTGTGATTCGTCTTTTGACGCTTTCTTGCGTGCATCTGTGCAAAAAATTCTCTAATATCTTCTTCCCTAACAACTTTTCCATTCTCAGCAAATTGTCGAAGATAATCACTTAGAGCTGATTTCAAGTCATTGAATCCTAGAAAATAAAAGTGAAAAATGTGCTTAAATGATCAGCTTATTTAACCAGCATAAATAGTAAATGATGCTAAAAGGATTGGTCCTGTCCATGAAAAGGTTAAAAACACTGATTATCAGCACTCTCTCTCCTTTTCCCACATTTTTAACCCTTAGGCTACCAAGTGCAACTCACTGAACTTTTGCAAACAGAGTAGATCAAGATCAGACAACACAGAACATGCAGTCTGATCTTGGATCTACTCTGTCCGATAAGGAGATGTTTTTCCCCAAAAAATAACTTAGTATAAACCCAAATATTGCTTTTTCTATCAACTTGACATTTTGTTTGAGTTACATAGCAGGGTAAGGGTTAACAAAAGCCTTCTTCTTTACAGACATAATAGTACAGCAGTCTGGTCATAATAATACAGCAAATAATACAGTTTGGTTAAGGATGAAAGAGCAGATATATAGATGACATCCTGTGCAAGTTGTAAAAAGTGCCAGTATTTTGGGAAGAGAAAGATCACCTTGAATCATTTCAATTTGTTGTGTATGATTCATGCCCTGCAGTATTTTCCTTTCCTGATCTTGTTTAGTGGATGGGGTTTTCTTGTTCATGCCTCTTGTCTCGTATGCTGTCACTGTATCACTTTCATCCAGCAAAAATAAAACATCCTGGTCTTTGTACATTTCCTACAATACAGTTCAGTTAAATGTTCTGGGGTGGTACTAATTCACAAACCTTTCTTATTATTATTCTAATTCTAAATGAGCCATAATTTTGCTAAAGGGGATTTAATGCACCTCCAAGATGCATTGTACCAAGCAAGCCATAATATAATTATGGATCAAGAGAATATATTTTGTTTAAGGACCAACTGAATCATGAGGCAGACTGGTCCACTGACATGCAGAAAATTGACTGTTCGCAAAAAGTTCCACCCAGGTCAGCCCGCATGGACTGAGCAGGCTGACCTGGGTCAATACATTTGCAAATGAAAAAAAAAAAAAAAAAAAAAAACTTCACAAAGATCATGGCTCAAATAAAAGCCTAGCTATCCAATTGGCAGAATTGGCAGAAATATTCTGTCTTTGTCAACCAGATGGCTGGCCTTGAAATTCAAAATTACCCATAAGTTTCAAGTAGGTGGTAAATTTGGTCTTTGATCTGTTCATTTTGTTTAAATTAGTTATATGAAATGATTTTACTTCTTAACCAATAACGTAACAGAAACTGAAACAAAGTCATTGCCTCTTGAAACAAACTGTAGCAGATAAATTTGAAAATATCCTTGTGAAATATGGATAATCTACATAATTACAAATTTAATTAATGCATACAAGTGAACACATCATGGCAAGGAAATACTGCATCATTTAGTTACCATACACTTCTTGCACGTGCAAAACTTGGACCTATAACCATCTTCCCAGAAAGTGGCGCTGTTACCAGGCTGAGTGTCTCTCTTTCTCAAATCATCTAACAGACAAGACGATCCTTGCTGAACATCAGGCAGTACTCTGTCGTTCTCCTAAAATTTGAAAATGTAACAACTCGCATGGTCATCTTGCTCATCTGTCTTGGAAGCTCTTCCATGGCTAAGTAATTGAGTATTTACCACACAGTCCCTAGTTTTAACGACCCTAAGAAAAAAGCCTTTTGAAACCGTGGTAAAAGGAGAAAATGCTTGTAATCAGGATTTTCTACTTTTCCCAAGTTTTCCAGTCTATGAAAGACATAAATGACCATTTGAGCTACATCTGGCATCTGGCATCTGCAAATGCCTTTAATCAAGTAAAAAAAAATGTCATTTGCTAAAAGAATTAAGAATGGGCTTGTATTTCAAAGTTTGATCCCCACCTTAAGTACTGGTCAAGTGAACCTGTCCTTGCTCAAGGCATTTAAATTGCCCAATACATGTACTAATGTAACCTAAGAAAAGCATGAACAAATAAACAGCTGCCATGATGTAGCTCAATTACTGTTGAAAGCTGCATACAAAAACCTTAAAACAACTTGTCAAAAATTTTTCTAAAATATACCACACGATATTTCATTCTAATTAAACCCATACAAAATAGTTCCAAGTTTTAATGGTCCTAAAGAAAAATGCTTTCAAAAGCATTCTGGGAAAAAGAGAAAATGCTGGTAACTAGCATCTTCTCCTCTTCTGCACAATGTTTCCAACTCTTTTGATGACAAATTCCATCATTTGAGCTACAATCATTTTGTCAACAGCAAATGTTTTCAGTATGGTCAAGAATTACATTATGACATCTGGCAGAGGGTCCAAGTCTGACATAATTATGAATACATCTGAAAAGGTTCTGGTGAAAGGAAATTTTTTAACCCTTAACAATACAATCCCAACTTTTAACAACCCTGAGAAAGAAGCCTTTTGAAAACATTGTGGGAAAAGGAGAAAATGCTGGTAACCAGCATTTTTTTCCTTTTCCCACAATGCTTTCTACCCTATCAAAAAGAAAAATCATCATTTCAGCAACATTAAATTTGTCGTTTGCAAATGCTTTCAATTTGGTCCAGTCCAAAATTTTGTTTAGTAAAGAATTAAAAGCTTTCTCTGGCAGTAGTGTAAAAAGGTGTATAGTTGTAAGGCACTGGGGTATTAACCCTTTCCCAAACAAGCCCTGGTTTTCACGTGTCTGCAGTACAAGTCTTTTGAAAACACTGTGGGAAAAGGAGAAATTGCTCATAACGAGCAATTTCTCCTTTTCCCACAGTGTTTTCTACCCTTTTTGAGAACTTTCTGCCATTTTCATCAAATTTAAAATTGTCATCTGCAAACTCTTTCAACTTGGACCAGTCCAAAATTTGTCGTTTGGGAAAGGGTTAAACAATACCAGAAACTGAACAATCCTGTGTTTTAATGACCCTATAGAAAATAGGATTTTAAAAACATTTCGGTAAAAGGACAAAATGTTGGTAACCAGCGTGTTCCTCTTTTCTCACATTCTTTTCTATCCTATCTGAAAACATAAGCTCATTTGTGTCAGTTTTTCAATTATTGTCTGCCGATGGCTTTGATTTCAAAGGGCATAAAATTTGTCATATGGGAAATGGTAAACCATAAGAATACCTTTTCTTCTTTTATATTTTCATTTTTCTGCTCCTGTCTCTCTGTTTTAGGATTGTCTTTAGATGAGATCTCAGAACTTTTGACTTCAGCTGCAGTATCACTGGGTTTCTTCTCAGCCTCACCTTGCACAACATCTACTGAATATGAACTGCCCTCAGGGGTTCCAGTTGTTGTTTCTGTACAAAATATACATGTTTAATTTGTCTTGTCAATTTTATATTATCATGCATTCATGAAAAACTATGTTCACTATTGCATCAACTGTACTTGTATGCCACGTGGGTCTATGACCTTCTGGAAAAATGAAGTAAAACTTGAAACCTGTATTATGCTGAATGAAATACTCTAGCCTTTAATAAGACAAGTTCTGCAATCATTTTGGCACGTGCTGGTTTGGTGTGTTTTGAAGAGACAGATATACAATCACATAAGGTTATCAAACTTTCAATAATTCCTATAAGACCATTTTTAGATTGTCAAGGTCTTTTCTTCTGCACCTACTTTTCACCCTAGATACCTGACCATACAACATACTCTGAGCTGTACGAAACGAACAGATCTTGAACAGAATTCTGTTGAAATTCTTTTTTTTTTCTTCTAGGGAAAAAACAATCAATCAAAGCTAAACTGCTTACAGTAGATAACATTGTTAACCCTTTACCAAACAACAAAATTTTAGACTTGTCGTCCAAATTCAAAGCATTTGCAGATGACCCATCAAATGCGACTCAAATGATGGAATTTACCTGCAATGGGACGGAAAACATTGTGGGAAAAAGGAGAAAATGCTGGATACCAGCATTTTCTCCATTTCCTACAGTGACACTGTTTTCGAATGGCATCTTTCTCAGGGTTGTTACAACTTGGGATCATGTGGAAAAAGATTTAATCCAAGGTAATCCTAATTTCAATTATCTTTCCACAACTTACCATAGCTATGTACAGTATAGGCCCAGAGAAACTCATGTTTAGACATACATGATAGACAAATCATTTCTGAGAAATTTTTGGGTGGTTTTTGTGCCCCAAGATGCTGAAATGAAAGCAGGAAAAAAAACATAAGATTCTGTCTTATTGCATAAACTGTAGTAAGTTACCCAGCATGTTTTCCATTCCATTGATAAAATACAAATTGCTGTCATCTGTAATATTGGTAACAGTACTGAGATCAGTTCATGATCTTTCTGTATCTGGGATATGAACTTGGTTTGTAGCAATGTCTTGTGTGGTCAATAATTTATCACAGTGAAGCTATTTTCTCCTCTTCCCAAAATGTTTTCAAAAGCCTTTTACCTCAAGATCATTAAAATTCAGGAATGTGTGGTAAAAGGTTAACTCTTTACCAAATGACCAAAGTTTGGTTTAGGCCACAATGATAGCATTTGCAGGCGACAACATAAATGATTTCTGTCTTTGATAGGGTAGTAAACTATTCTGGAAAAAGGAGAAAATACAAGTCACCAACATTTTCTCCTTTTCCCACAATGTTTCAATAGCCTTCATCCTCAGGGTTGTTAAAACCAGATCATGCATATAGGACTCTGCAGGTAAATAAATCACTTTAATACTGAATAAACTAGAACTGCTGCAAAGTGGACAAATACCCCCACCTGCACCTTGTCAATGAAGCAGCACAATCAGAGAATGTAAATGATTTTCAAAACAAAGATAACCAGTGACCTTGACCTTAGACCCATGTGACCCAAAAACAATAGAGCACCTCCTTGAGTCATGAGCAAAACTTGTATAAAGTTTCATGATCCTAGGTCAAACAGCTACATGTATTGAGTTAGAGCACTATAACAATTTTCAAACAAAGTTCACCTGTGACTTTGACCTTTGACCCATGTGACCCAAAAAACCATAGGGTATCTCCTTGGGTCATGAGCAACACTTGTATGAAGTTTCAGGATCCTGGTCAAACGGCTTTTGAGTTCGAGCATGGAAACGACTTTCAAACAAAGTTCACCTGTGACCTTGACTCAAAAACAAAAGGCCACTTCCTTGGGTAATGAGCAACATTTGAGTTGGAGTACGGATACAAAAATAAAATTGCCAAATTGGTAGACAGATGGAGGGACTTCAGAAGTGGGGGGTATAAAAAGCTGTCAAGATTGAAGGTAAAGATGAACAACACAAAACTTACTCTCCCATGAAACCAGTCTTCACATACCACACACTGAATCATTTCATCTTCTATCTGAAATTAGAAAAAAAACAAGAGGGCCAATGGCCCTAAAGCACTCACCTGAGGAAAGTCATCTACAGTTGATAAAGCTGAAGAGATCCTGGTTTTAAAGATGTAAAACACATGAGTGTAAGTGACCCACTTTTTGAACCAATGTGACTAAATTCCAAACTTGTCAAAGATATCATTAACCCAAACATTCTGACCAAGTTTCATGAGTATCAGACTGAAAATGTGGCCTCACAAGGCTTTTCTAAGATTTGGTCCAGTGACCTACTTTTTGACCTGATGTGACCCAATTTGAAAGTTGTCCAAGATATCATCAAGGCAAACTTTCTGACCAAGTTTCATGATAACCAGGCTGAAAATGTGGCCTCCAGAGTTTATCTATGATTTGACCATGTGACCTACTTTTTGCCCCGAAATGACCCACTTTCAATCTTGTCCGAGATATCAAAAAGATAAACATTCTGACCAATCTTTATCAGTAAAAGGCTGAAAATGTGGCCTCTGTGGAGCACCCAAGCTTTTCTTAAGATTTGGCCTAGTCTAGTGACCTACTTTTTCACCTGACATGAAATTATCATTTGAGCAACACAAAATTTGCAGTCTACAAAGGCTTTAAATGTTTCTAAGTGGTAAAGTGTTCAGGCAATAGGAGATATATGTGCTTAATAAAATATTTATAGACCACAATCTATATAATTTACAGGTCTGTCATTTTCTGACACCAAAATCCTCAGCTGAGGAACAAAGATACATGCATCTTAGGTATTCCGACACACTTACTTAAAACACATGAATATATCATGGAAAACTATGCAAATGTTTTCAAATATTGTCTTTTGAAAAATGTAAAATGTTTAAGAAATGAGTATGAAAATTGCAAAGTACACACTTACCTCATCTTCAGGATCAGGATAAGGGCGAGAACAAATACAGTAGAGACCTTTGTAATTCTGGTTGTAACGGTTGTCCTTATTAAAGTCATCCTTATCCTGAAATATGCAGATAGATTCACTAAAATATGACAAAATTTTAGACTTGACCCTATTTATAGCATTTGCATGATTTATGACAAAAACAACGTATCTCATATGATAGGATATGTCCTTGAAAGGGCAGAAAACATTGTGTGAAAAGGAAAAATATGCTGGTTACCTGCATTTTCTCCTTTTCTAACAATGTTTTCAAAAGCCTACTTCTTCCCTGAAGTTAAAACATGTAAAATATAAAAGGGGATGAAACAAATAAAGAAAATGCCCTTGTAGGTAGAGTTGCCCACAGTCCTTATCAAAATCTGTCTTGTCAAAAAATACGGACAGCACAACTTTATACTACAACTATTTACCCTTTACAAAGCAATCCAGTATTTTAAGCATCCTGAGGGAAAAGACTATTGAAAACTTTACAGAAAAAGGAGTAAATGCTTGTAACCAGCATTTCTTACAATGCTTTCTAAACCTTCCATAGACCAAATCTATCATCTGAGCAACAATTACCAGTACTATATTGTCCATAAATACTTTCAATTTATATAAGTCTACCCTACCACAAGTACATGTATCACACAACCACCAGCAGACATATGTTTCTTCTTTTGGCTGACCATTTTCAAAACTACTGCAGCAAACAAAAAACAAGAGGGCCATGATGGCCCTGTATCGCTCCACTGGCGTATAAATATAAACCATAAATAGTAAACATTTCAATTCTCAGCCAAATGGTTTCAAAATGAAGACTTACAAAGTTTTCTCTGTAAAAGCCCATGTGAATGTTGAGACCCGCAGGGCAAAGCCATTTTTGATCTTGTGATCTTGTGGGCCCGCTTGGTAGAGGCCCACTAGATATAGCTACATGCAAAATTTGGTAGATCTAGGCCTTATGGCTAGGTACAGGAAGATTTTTAAAGTTTTCTCTATATAAGCCTATGTAAAACTTGTGACCCCCGCGGCGGGGCCAATTTTGACCCCAGGGCTAAAATTTTGGCCCACTTTGTAGAGGCCCACTAGATAAAGCTACATGCAAAATTTGGTAGCTCTAGGCCTTATGGCTAGGTACAGAAAGATTTGTGAAGTTTTCTCTATATAAGCCTATGTAAAACTTGTGACCCCTGGGGCAGAGCCAATTTTGACCCCAGGGCTATAATTTGAAGAAACTTGATAGAGGTCTACTACATAAAGCTACATGCCAAATTTGGTAGCCCTGTGCCTTATGGTTTCAGACAAGAAGATTTTTAAAGATTTCCAATATTTTTCAGTTTTGTTGCCATGGCAACCAGAGTTTTTGAAGGAATCAAATTCTTTCAAGAAATTCTGAAGAGGACCATGGCAGGATCATTTCTGTGAAGTTTCATGAAAATTGGATGGGTAGTTTCAGAGAAGAAGGTGTTTGAAATAAAAGTTAACGCACGGACGGACGGACGGACGGACGCACGACGGACACCAGGCCATGACATAAGCCCACTGGCCTTCGGCCAGTGGAGCTAAAAATGTTTGCACAAAGTAATTCCTCCGTTTGCCAAAGTATTTTCGTTTGTAGTATATTTTTACTAAAACACATTTCACTTTTTTTTGTTGCATCTTCAGGAAGAAAAAGAGGTGAAAACTATTAATAATCAACCCTTACATTGCTAGGAGAGTGAAGAAGAAATGGCTGCTGTTTGGCCATGGTAAAAGCCAGAATTTTTCAATTTCAATATTTTACTTGGCCAGAACATCTCATGAAATTTTTAACAGTGCATATCTAAGATCACCATGCATTCACCATTTACACCTTGCTTTTAGATGCAGTTTTTGAATTTTTAATGTCTAATAGATATTTCATCTGGGTATAGTTATAAGAATACAATTCTAAAAATAGGTAAGTCATAGTCATGCTCTGAAAAAGTGGTTTAATGCATCAGGAAAAATTTTCGACCCATGTCAGCTAATGCAATCCGTGCAGGCTGACCAGACTTTTCATATCAGTAAATTTTCTGTATATTCAAAGGACCATTCTATCTCATGATTCAGTCATTGATCAAATGTATCCATATCATTCTATGGCTTGCTAGGCTCTTATGCATTATGAAGATACAATAAACCTCCTTTCCCCAGAGTGCCACTCATAATGCTTTCACCACT
Source organism: Tridacna gigas (assembly GCA_945859785.2). Lineage (NCBI taxonomy): Eukaryota > Metazoa > Mollusca > Bivalvia > Cardiida > Cardiidae > Tridacna > Tridacna gigas. The sequence continues at coordinate 41,219,474 of OX244029.2, forward strand.
GCTTTAACTCTTTACCACACAATCCCGACTTTTAACGACCCTGCAATAGAAACCTTTTAAAAACATTGTGGGAAAAGGAGAAAATGCTGGTAACCAGCATTTTCTCCTTTTCACACAATGTTTTCTTTCCTTCCCAAAACAAAATTCAATTTTTTGGTAACATTTATTTTGTTGTCTGCAAATGCTTTCAATTTGGACCAGTCTAAAATTTTGTCATTTGGTAAAGGTTTAATACTTACAGGACAGAGTTTGCATACTAAGTCAGTAAACTTCTTGTTTCCACAATCACAGCGAACATTTCTGTAAGATAAAACAGACTTATACATGAATATGCAAATTAATTTTCACTTCTTAACCCCTTTCCCAAACGATGAATTTTAGACTGGTCCAAATTGAAAGAGTTTGCAGACGACAATTTCAAATTGAATGAAAATGACAGAAAGTTCTCCAAAAGGGTAGAAAACACTGTGGAAAAAGGAGAAATTGCTCGTTACGAGCAATTTCTCCTTTTCCCACAGTGTTTTCAAAAGACTTGTACTGCAAACATGTGAAAACCAGGGCTTGTTTGGGAAAGGGTTAATTTTTTACCAAACAATTCCAGGTTTCAATGATCCTGAGAAAGAAAGCTTTTTGAAAACATTGTGAGAAAAGAAGTATGTCAATGAAATGTAACACAATCAAGGTACAATGTATTGTGTAACCAACAAAGGCATGCTTATATATTACAGCTGAACAAATAAGAAAAAAAACTCAGGGTACTAGTAATTTGTCTGAGTATTTTATTTCAAGTCTAATTATTACCAGCTGAACCCTAGTAACACAGTAGATTGCATACAGGACTTGACAACAGGAGGTTGCTGGTTCAAATCCCTACCATCGTGAATTTCTTTTTGAGGATTGATGATAGAGTCATTGCAGCAGGATTTATTCCTCTCTCATGGCAGATAATGATCATTGTTTCGACAATGATTAATGGGAAAGCAGCCAGTAGCTTTGGAAGAATATTGTGCTAAGTACTGGTAAAAGAAACTCCAAGACAGCACAAATAGGCGCACTGGCTGCTGTGATATTACTAAAATAACAACACACAATCAGTCAATCAAGGAGTAATTACTAATAAGGGTATTTCTAAATGATGAGTTTCCTTACAAGGTTTGCTTTGTGTGCATGTATATGAACCATGCTCTGTGAAAAAGGGGCTTAATGTATCTCTGCGATGCTTCAAACCAAGCAAGTCATCACATGATCATGGAGCCATAAGATCCATTTTGTCTAACAACCGACTGAATTATGAGGTAGACTGGTCCTTTGACATACAGAAAATTGACCAACAGCGAAACATTTCAGCCCAGGTCAGCCTGCGCGGTCCGTGCAGGCTGACCTGGGTCGATACTTTTCACAGATGCATTAAGCCCCCTTTTCACAGAGCATGGCTCATATAATTTCATACCTTTTTGTGTATAATTCGAACAGATCATGTCCATCATGGCAAGCATAGCTACAGCCAAGACAAATTGCTGCAGGAGCATCACTGTCTGTTTTACATGAGCCGCAAGCATACACAGCCTGTCTGTTCTTGTAACCCTTCAAAAGTATCAGAAAAATAAAGCAAAATCTGCCTTTTGTTAACCCTTTACCACACAGTCCCGACTTTTAACAACCCTCTGGTAAAAGCCTTTTAAAAACATTGTGGGAAAAGGAGAAAATGCTGGTAACCTGCATTTTCCCGCAATGTTTTCTACCCTTCCTCAAACAGCTTTCAATTTTTGTGTCATACTTACTTTGTCATCTGCAAATGCTTTGAATTTGGGCTAGTCTAAAATTTTGTCGTTTGGTAAAGAGTTAACTCTTTGCCCAAGAAAGAAGTTCTGAACTTGTCTGCACTGGAAGCACAAGTTTGCAAATGACAAAATTTAATGTGGCTCAGATTGTGAGATTTGTCTGTGATAGGATAAAAAACAATGTGCGAAAAGGAGAAAATTCTTGTAACTAGCATTTTCTCCTTTTCCCACAATGTTGCCTTCTCCATCTGGTTGGTTTGTTAAAACTTGTGATTATGTGGTAAAGGGTTCTTTACCTTGACTTCTTTACAACAAGACAACAAATAAAATCTCGCTCAAATGATGGGAATGGTATCAGAAAGGTATGAAAACACTGAGAGCCAGCATTTTCTCCTTTCTCAAAAATGTTTTCAAAAGCTTCTTCCCTCAGGGTCGTTGATATACAGGAACATAGGTTGGTTTGGCAAAGGGTAAAACTTATACAAGGAACCCCCTCCCCACCTTACAAAAAAAGTTTACAGGTGATGAAGTTGAAAAATCCTTTTATAATTGTTAAAGAATGGAAAATCTTGGTACATACATCAACTGAAGATTTAATATACGAGCCTAAATGAAGTACAAGGAGAAAATACAAAAGAGAGAGAGCACAGTCTCCTTTTCCCACAATGTTTTCTATCTTTTTGAAACCAATTCCTATTATTTGAGCCACATCTGATTCTATGTTACCCTTCTAAAATCCTTTTTTCCATGTAATTTTGATAAAAGACTGAAATTTATTACACAATTCCATTCTCTGCAGTATCACATGGCAAGATGTTTACCAGGTGATCACACCTTAGCTCCAACATTAAAATCCATTTAGGCATGCATTTAATGGCACTCACAGATATCAATGTGTATTGTCTACATAGGAGTACACTTGCATCACCAAATACTTTTCTCATAATATAAAGTCAATCTGTTTTCTTATGGAAAAGATATGGTAAACAAAGGGAGAGTTGTCATTTTTTTTGTACATTTCACTTTACCATAGCTTGGGTCCAGATGGTAATTATGTAAAACTTCTCTAACACAGTCTCCTTTCAAAGTGACTTTATACAGATCTGTGGCAGAACTGTTAATTGGTTCCTTAATTATTCGGGTTGTCCTTGTTGACAAAGTAATGTCAGAATACATAAAAGGAAAAAAAAAAAAAGAGATCTACTTGGAACCCAGGCTATATTAGCCAAAAAACAAATCAGAATATAAAATAACATCTATCAACTATGTGGAGCTTGGTCCAAATGTTAACAAATGCAGTGATAGACAAGTTAGTTGTAATAGATGCTATAGAAGTAATCACTTTGGCATATCTACTCCATCTTATGTCTTCTGCATAGAAAATATTTTGAAAGGTGCCAATAGTTAACTAATACATTTTTTTGACAAAGTGTAGAGATAAATCATTTTGGGTTTTTTTAGTGATCTGTGCATGATTTTATCAATCGATCAATGTATCATATCCCTGCAAACCTGTTTCAGGGGTTAATGATACTGCTGTGTCAAAAAAAAAATCAGACTTGCAAACACCTTGTCATGAAACTTTGAGTGATAGGTATAGCAACGTATTTGGCCAGAAATCAGATTTTGGCAACCAAGTTCTTGGGCAATATTTTCATAGATTTGTGACATCATATGTTATATTCTTGTATTGGTGTGATACCTTCCATCCATCTATAGGCATACGACAGTCCTTGTTATTTTAATTGATTCTCTTTCTGGTTCTAGGCTACAATATTGAACAGTTAATACTATCATAGTGTCATCTTATATAAATCCCAGAATATTAGTATCAGGTTATAACATCTGGCGACGAGAATAAAACATAGTTTTTTGCTTTACCTTAGGTGAATGGATTATGAAGCTTAAGTGTAATGGCACTCAATACCTTACCGAATTTTCTGTCATTTATATTAGTATCAGGTTATAACATCATACATTGAGAAAAAGGAACAATATCTTAGTGGTAAATTGACAGAAAAATACCTATACAATATCTTAGTGGCAAATTGACAGAAAAATACCTATCAATATGGAAAAAATTCATTATCAACCTTGTGCATGTTTTTCTCACCATTTCATTAGCACTTTTCTGGTGTCTCATTAAAAAGCAAATATTAAAAGATTGAGTTTAAAACTCATTTGTGCTCTCTATTTTTGGTCTGACAGGTCATTGTTTGAAGTTTGATAGCCAGAGTTTCCTATTGGGCCCCTAAATGGGAATATATCCATATGAATGACAGAAGCCAAGAAGGGTCCTTACTAATTTTTATCCCAAGATGGTCTAGCTCAACGCAGATTCAATAACCCCGCGCACAACATTTTGTCGAAAGGGCGTTTCGTCAAAATACCAACTGCTAAATTCCCAATTTTATTTCATGAAAAGTTCTGTCAGGGAGGAAGATTTGAGGCACAATTAGTCTGGGTATTGTAAAGGTCAGTGCTAGGGATCATTTCCTTCAGACTTAAGTTAGGCCAAAGATACCTTCAGTCTGAAGGGTTGCTCCGATGTTTGAATGGGTCTCTGCACCGAGGGGAGAAACCGTCACAAAAATAACATCGGAGCGAACCTTCAGACTGAAGGTAGGCTAACGAATAGATAGATCAACTGGGATTTTCTTACCAGGCTGTAAGTGCATTGATTTTCATCGGAATCACCAAGAACAGCTTCTGCATCGTCTTCCAAAGCCTCCTCTTCTTCCAAATAATCTACCATAGATAAAACTGGGTCTTCATCTTCTTTGTCCTGACCGTTTCGCGCCGAACTGCTGTCAGCTGCCATTTTATGGATGTTTCACAAGTTTCGTCTGTTTGGAGGGGAGCAACCATTTACATCAAATACTAAACTCGTCAGCGAATAGATCTGTAAAAGTTTCAGACATGCCAATCAATTGTATTTACAATAAATTCTGTTGAAAAACCTAAAAGACATCAAAAAGAGCTAGATTTTACAGGAAGGAAGACTTTTTTTTTCTCTCTATTACACCGTTACTGATCACTCCAAAAATTCTAAACCAAGGGAAACAACCGTTTAACTGTTGCAGAAACGATTTATAGTGGTTTCGACGACGAGCAACGTCTGACTTATTGAGTGAATCGATTTATGTTTTCGGACAAGGTAAATGTAATCTAACGGTACCTAATCTAACGTTGTGACTGGCATCTTGATATTAGCCAGGTAACATAAGTCGTGTAAATTATTGTTTATATCTGTAACGTACAAAGATGGCTGTCTTGCAATCGCTTCTTGGTCTAAGGGAGAAAACTCGAAGAGATTTAAATTAGAACTTATAAAGAGTGCCCTCCCCTGCCAGATTAAATGTTTTGTACAACACTGCTGAAAATTCTAATAGGTCTACTGTTTGTATAAATAAACAGTTTTTTTCTTTATTGTAGCATTCAGTAAAACAAATGAATTCCTACAGTATTTTGTATATAATAAGGAGTAATTTTCATTCAAATGTGTTAATGCTTGTATCATGCATCTATAGACCACTTTTGTTTCTATAGTGACAAAATTTTTAAGCAAAAGGCTTTAATGGAAGAATTTTCTGCATCTGTCGCAACAAATTTTCTTATACTTTGTAACTTGTGTTGATCTTAACAGGTATATTTTAATCTAACTTTCACTGCCTCAAGCTTTTTTCAGGCATTCATGACTAATCCTGTACCACACCAGGGATCGTATATTATACGATCCCTGACCACACTGATGCACAACATTTGGTCGAAAGGTTCTCCTTTTCCCACTATGTTTTCTATTCCTTAGCCTTTTCCTAAATGACAAATTTTAGTCTCTTCTAAATTCAAAACATCTGCCAATGAAAATTTAAGGCTTAGGATTTGTTGATGAGCTTAAGTTCTGTTATAGGGTAGAAAGTATTTCAGAAAAGGAGAAAGTGCTGGTTACCACAATTTTTTCAAAAGCTTTTCCTGCTCAGCATCGTGAAAACTCGTGATTGTGTGGTAAAGGGCTAAAGGCAAATCTCATAATTTAAGCGTTTAATCTATCGTCTGCATAGGCTTTTCATGTGGACCAGTCTTCAACTTTGTTGTCTGCCAAAGAATAACCCTTTACCACCAAGTCTTGACTTTTAACAACCCGTAGAAAAAAGCTTTGAAAACCATTTTGGGAAAAGGAGAAAATGCTTTTTCTCCTCTTTTCCAAAATGTTTTATACTCTATCTGAGATAAATTTCATCATTTGAGCCACACTTAATTTAGGAAAAAAGGCTTCTACAAGTTACCATCATTTTCTCCTTTTCCTGCAATGTTTTCTACCCTTTCAAAGATAAATTTCATGATGTAAGCCACATTTAATTTGCTGTCTGCAACAAGTCTAAAATGTTGTTGTCTGATAAAGAATAAAGTGGTTAAGTTTTTCACATGTACATGTATATTATAGGCTATGGACGAAACATGTATCATACAAGCAAGCCCTTCGACCCTCATTACATACGCTGTGCGCTTAAGGCCTGGTGAAGAAATAATGTCAAAGCTTTTAGAAATTGTAGAGAAAGAAAACCTCCAAGCAGCTTTTATAATGACTTGTGTAGGAAGCGTTACAAAGGCCAGACTACGAATGGCAGACAGCGTTACCGTAATTCAAATTTTGTTTGTTGCATGATTAACCCTTCACCTAACAATCTCAAGTTTTAACACTTTGAGGAAGAGAACATAAAAAATTGCTGCTTCCCAGCATTTTCTTCTTTTTCAACAATGATTTCAAAGGCAAATCTAATCATTTTAGCCCTTTTCCAACAATGTTTTCTACCCAGTCATAGACCACTTTTTATTTGTCGTTGGAAAATGCCTTCAATTTCGACCAGTCTAAAATTTTGTCATTTGGTAAAGGGTAAATGTAAGCTGCTTGTGATTTTTCATCTGCAAATGCTTCCTATTAGAATGAGTCTGAAATTTTGTGATGTGCTAAAACATTAAAACTTGTATATATTTTCCATATATTATAAGGATGTTTTCAATATGGTATGCTGCATAATTGTTTCATGGTGAAATGAATTAACTCTTTAACCAAACAACAAAATGTTAAACATGTCCAAATTGAAAGCATTTGCAGACGAGAAGTCAAATGTGGCTCAAATGATGAAATTTGTTTCTGAAAGGATAGAAAACATTATGGGAAAAGGAGAAAGGGCTGGTTACCAGCATTTTGACCTTTTCCCACAATGTTTTCAATAGCTTTCTTCCTCAAGGTCATTAAAACTTGGGATTGTGTGGTAGAGGGTTAAACCAATGGTTGTCTGCAAATGCTCCCAATTTTGACACCACACAACAAAATTTAGTTCTTGTGCAAGTCCAAAACATTTGCTAAGGACAAATATAATTTGATTCAAATAGTGGAATTTGCTTTTGAAAATGGAGAAAACATTGTAGGAAAAGAAGAAATACTGGTTGCTAGAATTTTCTCCTATTTTCAGACAGCGCCTTTCTCAGGGTTGTTAACTCTTGAGATTGTGTGTTAAAGGGTTTACCTGTAGAAAGACACTGATATACCGGTATTCTCTGTTTGATGTGTTTTATATATCCTTGCCAAGCCAATAATATTAAGAGCTCTAACCACAACTGAAATTGCTTTTGTGGACAGTGAAGATCAAGATGGGGGGCTGTACATAGCGTCCAGTCAGATCTTGGATGTACCGGTACTTTGTTTGATACTAGAACTCTGTAAGATATTCTGGCAAAAGAGCCTTGGAATTGCAGTATTAAGTTTTTGTTGTTCTTTCACCTGAATGAAAATATCTTTATTATTTTTTAGTATACTATTACATAATTATTTACACATTCCCACCTGAAACAAATTTGCAAATACTTAAACTCTTTGGCAAACGACAAACTTTTAGACTTGTCCAAAATGAAAGCATTCTGCAGATGACAAAATAAATTTGACTTCAAAAATAAAATTTGAATTTGGAAGGCTAGAAAACACAAGAAAAGGAAAAAATGTTGTTACCAGGATTTTCTCCTTTTTTGACAATGTTTTCAAAACTATTCTTCCACAGGATTATTAAAAGTCAGGATTGTGTGGTTAAGGTTTAAATAACTACAGACATATCTAAGATTTTGATGCATTGGAAAGAGTTTGGTTTCCAGATTTTTCTGTTACAGACTATTATAGTCTTTGTCTTTCTCAATTATTGCAGATTAAAGATTACAATGAAAATTTAGAGATTGTGTCTCTGGTTGGTACCCTGTCTGCAGGAGGTCATGTACATGGCAGTTTTAGTGATGCAGAGGGCCGTGTCATTGGTGGTCATGTGATTGGAGATCTCTACGTATATACAACTGCTGAACTAGTGATTGGAGAGTGTAAATTTCTATCATTCAAGCGAGAGTTTGATGAGAAAAGTGGTTACAAGGAGTTAGTTGTATCAGATAGGTGAAAAAAGATGGTTAGTATAAAGTAAACAAACTCTCCTTGGCAGATTTGAAGTGCCTGGAATGACAGAATAACCAGACTGTTAATAGATATTTTGAAATAATCAGACATTGTCGTAGAGTGTGAACTTGCAACATGGGATTGTTCTTTTATAAATGTGAAAACCATAATATTTTTTCACGTTTTGAAAGTGAACAAGAATTAAAGCAGTCTTTGAGCAATATGATAGATTTGTTTTGTCATAATCATTAAACAGAAGTTGGATACAGGTGTTGTCAAACACATACATGTATATACTGTATGTGAACTGACAATTATTTACTGTATTCATTTGCAACCTATCACAACTTCAGGCATCACTGATATGTTTTCATTGCACATTTTTCCATGAATGTATCAGAAACTATGTATATATGTATCATGATCAACTAGAGTTTAAAGTGACTTTTATTTTTGTTGAATTTACATAATGTATATTTCAATATACATTACAATAAAAGTACATCTATGCATAGTCACTATGGAAACTCTTCCCATATTATAAGTTTACAAAAATACCCTATGTCCAAGTCATCTCTTTAACAACATGTATCTGCTTGTGTTATACAGGCAGTTAGAATCCCAGTTCATTTTGTTATCTTAAAATACCGGTAAGTGCTTTTTTTTCTTGTACTCTTGTATTCTGTACAGGTATTTGGCATCATGATTAGTTAGCGCACGCTTACGGATTAATACTCTGGCTGATGCAAAACTGAGTTGTTTTTTTTTTTCATGAAAAAAATACAGAGCTAGGCTACTGACCTTATCAATGTACAACAAACTCTGCAGATATGGCGGAGTCAAACATCAGTACACACACTAAAGACAATCATACAGACAATGCTCAAAAACTCAGAAGGAATGATCACACACTCTCAAAAGCTCTCTTTAATGCCATAAATGTGGGAGACCTGGATGAGGTTAAAGAATTGCTAGCTAAGATGAGCTCCAAACAGATCAATAAATGTGTCCGAACTAAAAAATCAGGTCACAATATAACTGCACTTTTATGGGCAATATACAATCATCAAGGGAAAATTGCAAAACTATTGATTGAAAATGGTGCCGAGGTGAATAAACAAGGAACTTATGAAGATAACGGAATTATTTTTAATTATACTCCTTTGTTGAGAGCCATTGAAAACGATGATGAAGAGATAGTTCAAATGTTGATAGAAAATGGTGCTAATGTACATCTGAAAGCCCCAGGACCGCGACAAAGAGAGGAGGAAGGTGCATCACTGGCCTATGTAAAATGGATGTATCCAATAAATTTGGCATTACATATGGGGAATTTTAACTTGATAAAACTGTTGATGGAAAAGTTTGATGTAACCAGGATATACGATGAGGGCAAGCACACCTGTTTGTGTCGAGCTGCCATGATGTTTGATACTACTGTGATACAATTCATGATTTCAAGAGGAGCTAAAATGTGTGCTGGTGATGGGAAAAAACTAGATGTGTATTCCACACCTGGAATTTGTCAGTTCTTTAAGAATCTCATTCAGAATTCATTCAGTGTTCAGTTCATGTTCGACACTGGGAATACATACGTTTGTGAACAAAATAATTTTAGATGTTTGATGTTTATCAGTCTCACTGATTATTCTTGGGCTGGTTCAATGATTCATAGAGCAGTGAAGCAATATATGGGTTTTGCTGCTGCAACTCAGTGTACAAGTCTGGCAGATCAAAGGGATTCCAAATGTAAAAATTCTGATGGCAGTTTTGATTGGCTACTTCGATTGTCTTCAACTCCATCAAAACTGAAGCACATTTGTCGAGTTACTATAAGGGAGGTAATGGGAGAGAAATTGCCAGATAAGATGAAATTACTTCCCTTGCCAAGTCAGATTGTAAGTTATTTACTGTTTGAAGAAGATTTCAGTTTTCTTAATGGAACTGATCTAGGAAAGGAACATTATAAAGATCTAACTATATAAACTGTTTTTTACTACCGTTGACCATTATGAATAGTGTCAAACCTGCATTACATGGTCATTTGCATGAAGCAGCAGCCTGGTTTGAGCAGCCAATGTTCTGAGTTCTGATATCTGAATTTGAATGTGATAATTTCTTTGTTATACCCTCTGCCAAACAATACCAAACAATCCCAAATTTTAATGACCGTAATGAAAAGGGCTTTTGATAACATTCTCAGAAAAGGAGAAAATACTGGTAACCAGCATTTTCTCTTATTCCCACAATGCTTTCTACATTTGCAAAAACAAGTTTCACCGTACGAGTCTCATTGAATTTGGCATCTGCAAATACCTCAAATTTGGATGATTCTAAAATTTTCTTATGCAGTGAAAGGTTAAACAGCCACTGATCTTGCCCCATGTCAATTTGTATCCCATTTACTGGATGCTTGAGACAAGTTTGTAGATTGTTGATCCATTTTTCATTTTTGGTCGGTACAACAGTTCCGAGTTAAAGACCAAACTCCCTTCAGTGGAACTTCTTTAACCTTTTACCACACAATCCAGACTTTTACAGACCCTGAGGAAGAAGCCTTTTGAAACACTATGGGAAAAGGAGAAAATGCTGGTAACAAGCATTTTCTCCTTTTCCCATAGTGTTTTCTAGTCTATGAAAGACAAATTTCATGTTGTGAGTTACATTTGTCATCTGTAAATGCTTTTAATGTAGACAAGTCCAAAAGTTTGTCGTTTGGTAAAGCATTAAACAGAAATAGAGAAAACATACCGGTAATGATGGATGGAGAAACTGACTTTGAACAGTTTCTCCAGCTTTAGAGCTAATCTCTTGTAAAGATCTCCTCTAATCGAGAATTCCAAAACTAGCCACCTGATTGGTGGCAAGTCTTGGAATTCAGTATGTTTCTTGGAACACAGTATGTGGTAACCAATATTTTGATAGGGTAGAAAATATTGTGGGAAAAGGAGAAAATGCTGGTTACCAGTATTTTCTCCTTTTCCCTCAATATTTTCAAAAGCCTTCTTCCTCAGAGTCGTTAAAGTCAAGTTTGTGTGGTAAAGGGTTAATTTGTTTGCTTTGCTTCTTTGTCTTTTCATTTATCTATGCTGATAATCAAAATCTTGACTCTGATTTGTATTACCTAAAGTGCTTGTGTGCAAAAAATGTGCTCAGTTTGTGCTTTTGAAATAAAGGGATAAAATTCCTGTAATATGGTTTTTCAAAGTATTTTCATCCTTGTAATATTTTTCCAAATACTGGTATTCTCCACATCAATGTAAGATAGACTTTACTATAATAACTTCAACTCTTTACTACACAGTCCCAATTTTTTATGACCCTCAGGAAGAAACCTTTTAAAAAAATATAGGAAAAGAAGAAAATGCTGGTAACCAGCATTTTCTCCTTTTCCCACAATGTTTACAACCCTACCAAGTTCCATCATTCGAGCCACATTTAAAATAAATAAATTCAAAATTGGTACAAATGTACTTAAGCACTCTGATTTGGTAGAAAACATGGAAAAAGGAGAAAAATTAATGCTTTTTACCAGAATGTTTTTGGAAACCGCCTTACCAAGGATTGTAAAAACTGGGGATTGTTTGGTTAAGGGTTAATCAGTAGATGTTTCTCTTTTTCTTTGTCTAGAACACCTCCTTTTCCAACAATGTTTTCTACCCTTCCAAAAACAAATTTTAATTTTTGAGTTACATTTATTTTGTTGCCAAATGCAAATGCTTTCAATTTTGACAATTCTAAAATTCTGTCAGTTGGTTAGGAGTTCGGTGAAACAAACGGTCAAAACTAACAGAAAATTGTGTGTCAGTTATGGAATCAGATAAGAACTGAACTGACCCATTACCAAACAATCCTGTGTTTCAACTGTAGATAAAAGGCTTTTAAAAACATTGTGGGAAAAGGATTAAATGCTGGTGACCAGCATTTTCTCCTTTTCCCACCCTGTTTTCTACTGTTTCATAGATTTCAATCACAATTTGAGCTAAAGTTAATTTTTCGTCTGCAGATGCTTTCAATTTTGACAGGGCCAAGATATTTAATTTAGTAAAGACTAGAGAGCTAAAAGAGAAATAATCAGTTGTGACATATATTTCAACAACAATTTTATTAGACTTTGTTATTACATATACTGGCACATACAATACCAAGAGGTACAGATAAGGGGAAAGTTTGGTGTTCAGAGATTAACATTCCCATGGTTCTTCCCTAAAATCTATGATGGATATACTCATCAGCATTGTCCTGAGACCAACATCATATATTAACTCTTTACGTCATGTTAAAATTTCAGACTTGTCTGAATTGAAAGAATTTTCAGACTAAATACATGTATCAAATGTGGTTCAAAAGATGGGATGTAGAATTTTCTGTTTAGAAAACACTGTGGGAAAAAAAGAAAAAGCTGGTCACCAGCCTTTTCTCCTTTTTTCACATTGTTTTCACGAGCCTCTTTCCAAGGTATTGTAAAAACACAGAATTGTTTGGCATGGGGTTACAGTGAAAGAATAAAAGTTACGAATCTATGATATATGAGCCATACTCAGGCAAAAGGGGTTTAATGCATCTCCATGCTACATGATACCAAAAAAAAAATAATCACATCACTGTGGATCCATAAAATCCATTTTATATAACCACCAAATGAATCATGAGGTACACTGGTCTTTTGACATGCATAAAATTGATTAACCCTTTCCCAAACAAGCCCTGGTTTTCATGTGTCTGCAGTACAAGTCTTTTGAAAACACTGTGGGAAAAGGAGAAATTGCTCGTAACGAGCAATTTCTCCTTTTCCCACAGTGTTTTCTACCCTTTTTGAGAACTTCCTGCCATTTTCATCAAATTTAAAATTGTCGTCTGCAAACTCTTTCAATTTGGACCAGTCCAAAATTTGTCGTTTGGGAAAGGGTTAAAGCAAAAAGTTTCAATCCAGGTCAGCCTGTGCAGGCTGACCTGGGTTGTTACTTTTTGCAGATGCATTAAGCCCTCCTTTTCACAGGGCATGGCTCATATGTACATGAACCCTCCTTATCTAGACCTCTGCAAGAGTTATATACAGTCACAAAAATATCACAGTGTAATATAAACATAGATATGTGTAAAATGGTTATAATAAAAACTTATATGTTTCAAAAATTATGACTAAGAAACATGTCACAAAAAAGATTCTGTCATGAAATAGTCTCAATCTCTTTATTAAAATTGGGAAAGATCATTTACATGTATTTTCAAAAAAAAAAAAAAAAAAAAAAAAAAAAAAAATTACCTAGATCTACCATGTAATTATTTACTTTATCAATCTATGCTTTTAAGGCTTTAAGTGTTTTTCAGTAAATTTTTGCCAAGTGTATGAATACACTTAGCAAAATAAGTATCATTTGCACCAAATGAGTCATATTTTGTCTCAAAGAGAAAAATGCATAGCAAAGCACCATTCCAAGTAAACTTAAAAAAAAGGAACAAATCATCCAGTAAATAATTCATCACACCAATAGACTGAGCTGTGACATTTTACAATAAGCAACAGCTACCTATTTTGTGATTTTCTTAGACTAGAGCTTTTATCTGTTGGGGCACTTTTATTAACTGAAAATGTATTCACAATCCATTTTAAATTGTATTCTAATTCTGTAAGAAGTTTTCTTAATTTCAAGGTAACACAATTTCTGATAGGCTAAACCAAAAGCCAATCAGATATCATGTTTTTGTATTTGCTTTAAAAATCTAGAACTTGAATTAAAGCACAGTTTTGTTTTTAATAAAAACCCAGTTTTTCATAAAAAAGAATCTACACCATCATTGTAACTTTCAAGAATCAGTAACAACAGTTCAGAGAACTGTTAAACGAAACAAACCAAACCAAATACATGTATTTCTTTCAGTTCTATCAGAACCTGGTACAGGCTAAAATGCTTTTTTGAATGATAAAGAAAATACTGTTGGAAAAGGACCAATTGCTCATACCAACTGCTCCTTTTCCCAGTTTTTGAATGTTATATATTGCAGGGGCATAATAAGTCATGTTTATATGATTGTAAATTCAAACAAAATGCGTTAGGTCAAACAAATGTATAGTGTTAATTGGTCTTTAAATGTATACAGAAAGGGATGGTCAAAACTCACTGACTCTCCATTGCAAACATTTTAACAAATTACTTTAAATGCATTTTTTTCATTTAAATTTGAGTATGTAAAAAAATGGTTAAGTGACTAAATAGGTGCAGAAAACATGACCACTAAAGCTTAACCCTTTACTGCACAATGCCGCCTTTTAACGACCCTGGGAAAGAAGCCTTTTAAAAATATTGTGGGAAAAGGAGAAAATGCTGGTAACCAGCATTTTCTCTTTTTCCCACGTTTTCTACCTAATTAACAGAAAAATTGCACCATTTGAACCACATTGAAATTGTCGTCTGCAGATGCTTTCAATTTGGACATGGCTAGACTTTTGTCGTCTGGTAAAGAGCTAAGTATTTTTTTGTCATGATTTTCCCACTTATTTTTTGTAGCAGGTAAGCCTGTACAATAACAGGGGGTAAAGTAAACAATAGCTTAATTCTCTGGCCACATTCAGTCCACATGATAAAAATCACTTATTCTTTTTGCGAGAAGTGTACACCTCATCTGGGGTGACACTAAATGTCTGTGTAACAAACGCACTGTTGCACCAGGACTCTGTGACCATGTTTGTAACACATAGTGCATGGGAAGGTCCAGTTTCCAACGTTTCCATTGGTTGATCAAATCAGGTGATATACCAAGACGCTCTCCCATCAATCTCCAATCAGCACCTGAATTATACAGAAGCAAGCATTAGCCAATTGTTAACTCTTTTTACCAAACTATAAAATTTTGACCTTGAACTTGAAAACACATTCTGCAACAAATTAAATATGGTGGTTATAAGGATGGAAAATATCTTTGAAAAGGTAGAAAATGTGGGAAGAGGGGGAGATTCTAGTAACCCACATTTTCTCCTTTTCCCACAATGTTTAAAAAAGGTTTGTTCCTCAGAGTTGTTAAAATGGGATTGTATAGAAAGGGGTATGTCATTTTCAAAGAGCTAAAATATATGTCAGGCTCATAGCCAGGAGGAAGCTAGAAAGCCAATGCTTCTAGATCAGTTGGGGCTTTCAAGTAAAAAAAAGCTTAAGAAATAGCCAGTAAGCAGATACAGCCAGTAGGCTTCATCTTGACCAAATCATGAAAAATGTATCTCTCTTTGTCGTAATGTTTTCTTCAAAAATCTCTTCATACTGAAAAAAAAAAACACATTTGGTGTTCTCTGCTCGACACCGTGATCCTAAATAAATGAAACCTGTGCACATTCACTGAAGACTGTTTTGATCAAAATACACACATGTACATATTTATCTCACAAAATAGGGTAGGAAAGATCCGATATTAGTTCAATATTGATCTACACTGACCACAGAGCATTTTATTCTTCACCAAATGACAGAATCCTATATACTGGTCAAAATTCAAAGCATTTGCAGATGACAACATAAATGTAACTCAAAAATTGAAAAACATGTATGTTTGTGGAAGGGTAGAAAATACTATGCTGGTTGCCAGCATTTTCTGCTTTTCCCACAATGTTTTCAAAAGGCTACTTTCTCAGTTCGTTAAAACTTGGGATTGTGTGGTAAAGGGTAATGTTACTGTAAATATTGGTATGTCAGACATTTTATCACTGCAAAAAAGTGAAAAGTGCACTGAAGGTACTGGTAATGGATTGTCAGAAGATGAGCTTTGTTCAGTAGCTGCATTAAACCAGACAACAAAATTTTAGACTCGAAGCCTTTTGAAAACTTTGCGGAAAAAGGAGAAAATGCTGGTAACCAGCATTTTCTAGTTTTTCCTCAATGTTTTCTAACCTTTCACAGACAAATCTCAGTATCTGAGCCACATTAATTTTAATTTGTCATCTGTAAATGCTTTCAATTTGGACCAGTCATAAATTTTGTCATGTGGTAAAAGGTTAAAAAAGGCAATGAATGAGTTCACTGATAGAATAAATTCCCTCACCATTTCCTTTGCTCAAGCTAAGTTGTTGTACAACATACTGGCGTAATTCCTTGTGCATTTCCTTTATGTGAGTATCACCAGGAAGTTTCTTCAAGGGCTGAAAAACACAGAGCAGACAAACTAGTACAGGATCTGACATAGGTTGACATTTGATTGATTGAATGGTGTTTTAAGCCATTTTCAACATTATTTAATTCATATCACAGGGACAGCTCACATATTCATGTATTTTCTTGGTTTCAACAGTACTAGGTTGGGGCTCTGAAGTGTCTTGTCCAAGGACATTCCCATGAAAAACCCAGCAGATCAGGTGGGGCTCTAACCAGGAACCACCAGGTTACGAGTCTTACACTTTACCACTGAGCCACGCAGGACCCCAGTTGACATTTGAGAAAAATATTTTATGAAACAAGTCTAGAAAAGTGTAATTATGCAAGCCTCTGGCAAGTTAAATTAAATTTTTTGTGGATGAGTTCAATAAAATTCTGTATGAAAACCCAAAAAATGCCAGATTCTTTTTATCACATGACAATAATTATAACACAGATATTTATGTCAAAATATGCAAAACCATACAAGCACATGTAGGAATTACAGAAATAAAAAAACCTGACATTCTTCTCTGAAAGTTGTACAAAATGATGTCACATATGACATCATCAAAGTAGCTAATTTACATTGAAAACAA
Organism: Tridacna gigas; assembly: GCA_945859785.2. NCBI lineage: Eukaryota > Metazoa > Mollusca > Bivalvia > Cardiida > Cardiidae > Tridacna > Tridacna gigas. The sequence continues at coordinate 41,236,410 of OX244029.2, forward strand.
GAGAGTTAATGCGATAAAAATTATGTTAATTCATTGAAATGCAACAAAATTTGAAATCATGATTTGACTTTGATTAGAAAAGAGGAAGAAAAGCTGTTCAAGTCAAAAAGTTGCTATTTGTTGTGAATCAAAATTCATTAACTCTTTACCAAATGACAGAATTTTAAACTAGTCTGTATTGAAAGCATTTGCAGACGACAAAATAAATGTGATTCGGTGATTGAAATTTGTTTTAGAAAGGGTTGAAAACATTGTTTTCCCACAATGTTTTCAAATGCTTTCTTTCTCAGGGTTGTTGAAAGTTGGCATTATGTGGCAAAGGGTTAATATATTACTTTGAAATCCATGTTCAGCTGAGTTGAGCACAACTAAAACAAACTTACCGGTGTGAGATCCAAGTTTTGACTATTGAGTAACACTGTGATTGTTGAAGATGTTTTGGGTTTATTTGATGACTGATTCCCTACATGCTGACCTGATACAGGGCTGGTGGGTTCCTTGATTTCTGTTATATGTTCTGTTACAGGCACAGAATCGAGAAATGTGAAGAGTGAGCTACTTTCTGGAATAGAAAAAAAATATTGGTTGTTATGTAAAAGGCACTACCGTTTTACCTTGTTCATGTCCTTATGATTTTTACCATTCTGCTGAACATCGTCAACTGGTCATGGCCCTTAGATTATTTAATAAATAAAAGTTTTAAACCAGTAAAAAGAAACACACACAGTTGTTCCTTATTTGGTGCTTAACACAGTTTCAACATAATTTCAGTAATATATTAGCACCCAGCAGTCAGGTCTATCCATGCCTACCAAGAGTTTCTTTAACTATCTAGTGCTTGTCACAACCCTGTTTCCAAGCCATTGGATAGTTTCCCACAGGTATAAACATTGTCAAAACAATATTCAGCTGTATAGGAGGAATGACTATCACCAGTCCTCAAAAAGAGCTTGGCCAAGGTGCTACTGATCTCATGGCCCCTGCTTTACAAGCACTACACCAATTACCAACTTGATGCTTCAGTGCAGTCTGATCTTTTTTAACAAAAGCACAATTCATGCTTCAGTGCAGTCAGATATTTGTTCACAAAGCACAATACGCTAACAGATGCATTGCAAGAGTTAACCCTTAGGCTCATAGGTGCATCTCAAGCCTGTAGAGAAACTTGCTGTCTTGTCTTGGAAAGGTCAATCTTTAAGACTGCCAAGCACACAAAATCAAAACACTCAGTCAGGGTGGGGGTGGGTATGCAACACCAAAACAATTATTTCATAGCTGCTATTAACATCAGTTAATGACCTTCTCTTATCCAGCAGGTTATAGAACACACAGGCACAAAAGGTTAATATTCTACTTACTTATTTCTCTGACAAGTTCATTTGCTTTAGTTTTAACGTCTTCAATATTTTCTGTATCGTTCACAATCTCTTCCAGACCAGTTTCAACAGTCATTCTAGTGCGCAATAGTTTAGCTAATTCCATATTTAAATGAGTGATACGTGTTTCTAACTCTTCAACACGAAATTCAAGTGTATTACTTTTATGAGATTCAGCTGTCACTTTCTCCGTTAAAGTCACTAAACTATCTGCTTGTATTTCTACCACATTGGGATTCATAATTACACTAGGTATCTTCACTCCTTTGATCTTAGCATTTTCAATAAGTTTGTCTATCACTGAAGTAATCAACCCTTTTAGATGTTGATTCTGTTCACCTAAAGTCTCCACTTCTTGACTTAGTTCTGTGTTTGCTTTTACCAGTTCATCTTTTGTAGGACCTCGCTCCTTCTTATTCTGTGAGGAGGAAGTTTTTGACGAGGCCATTGAACTGGCTGATGACGGTCTCGAGTTTCCCTTGTTATTCTCCATAATGCCTGGCTTCTTTTTACGACTTTGAACTTGTATAGCACTCGCCATTTTTCACCAATCTGTTGAGCCTCTCCTGTAACAGCAAAATAAAAGAAGTAAGAAAAAAAGAAAGGTAAGCAGCATGTTCTCCTGTTCCCACCATGTTTTCTACCCTATCAAAGAAAAAGTGCATCATTTGAGCCACACTGAAATTCTTCATCTGCAAATGTTTTCAATTTGGACAAGGCTAAAACTTTGTCATCTGGTAAAGGGTTAGAGAAATCACTCAAGAATAACAAGCAATTTCGTTGAAATGATATCCCCCGCCGAAAAAGACCTTTTTTGATACAAACGTATAAGAGGTATTGTGTTTTGCATGTACATGTGGCCTTTTTGTTATTGGTCCATGATAAAATTATACATTAAGCTCCCTTGTTCCATGGCACAGGATTTCATTACATAATAACTCAAAAATCATAAAAAGCAGAGTTATCATTCTTGTACAATGCAGTCCCCCACAATAAAATCTATCCACGTATGAAGAAACATGTCATTAACTGAAATAAATTTTGAGTTATGTCCTGGACAAAAATTGAGCCTGAAAAATAACAAAGGGCAATAATTCAAAAATCATATTGCCAGAGTTATCATTCTTGTACACTGCACTCCTCACAGTAAGATCCATCCACCGATTAAGTTACATGTTCATATCTGAAATAGTTTTTCAATTATGTTGTAGACAAAAGTTAAGCCTGAAAAATAAGAAGGGGTAATAACTCAAAAATTATGAAAGTTAATTAGAGTTATTATTCTTCTGCACTGCACTTCTCCTTATTGAAATCTAGACACATACAAATTTTCAAGTTGATATGTGAAACAATTTTCAAGTTATGTGCTAGAGAAAAAAAATTAAGCCTGAAAAATAATGAAGGGCAATAACTCCAAAAATTTGAAGGACAGAGTTGTCATTCATGTACACTGCACTCCTTCTTAACGAGATCTATCCACTTACGAAGTTTGAAGTTGGTATCTGAAATACTGGTTAAGTTATCTTCCGGATAAAAATTGGGGACGGAAGGAGGGACTGACAGAGACTATTACCATATCCCCCCCCCCACCACCAGGGGGATAATAAGTATGAAAAATAAACTAGCACTTGTTCCAGAACAGGATAAATTCATCAAAGGGTAATCAGTCAAAAAAAGCCTGTGAATCTAAATAGAAATGTGCGAACAAAAATCCAAAGTAAAAATTTACAAAGGGCAATAACTCCAAAAATACTGAAGATAGAGTTATGGTTCTTGTGCACTGCACTTCTCCTAAATTAGTTCTATATGTGTGTGAAGTTTCAAGTTCCTAGCTTTTATACTTTTGGAGATATGCTCCGGACAAAAATCCAAAGTAAAAATTTACAAAGGGCAATAATCCCAAAAATACTGAAGATAGAGTTATGGTTCTTGTGCACTGCACTTCTCCTCAATGAGTTCTATATATGTGTGAAGTTTCAAGTTCCTAGCTTTTATACTTTTGGAGATATGCTCCGGACAAAAATCCAAAGTAAAAATTGACAAAGGGCAATAACTCCAAAAATACTGAAGATAGAGTTATGGTTCTTGTGCACTGCACTTCTCCTTAATGAGTTCTATATGTGTGTTAAGTTTCAAGTTCCTAGCTTTTATACTTTTGGAGATATGCTCCGGACAAAAATCCAAAGTAAAAATTTACAAAGGGCAATAATCCCAAAAATACTGAAGATAGAGTTATGGTTCTTGTGCACTGCACTTCTCCTCAATGAGTTCTATATATGTGTGAAGTTTCAAGTTCCTAGCTTTAATACTTTTGGAGATATGCTCCGGACAAAAATCCAAAGTAAAAATTTACAAAGGGCAATAACTCCAAAAATACTGAAGACAGAGTTATGGTTGTTGTGCACTGCACTTCTCCTCAATTAGTTCTATATGTGTGTGAAGTTTCAAGTTCCTAGCTTTTATACCTTTGGAGATATGCTCCAGACAAAAATCCAAAGTTAAAATATACAATGGGCAATAACTCCAAAAATACTGAAGATAGAGTTATGGTTCTTGTGCACTGCACTTCTCCTCAATGAGTATTATATATGTGTGAAGTTTCAAGTTCCTAGCTTTTATACTTTTGGAGATATGCTCCGGACAAAAATTCCAGAAAAAAAAGTGTACAAAGGGCAATAACTCCAAAAATACTGAAGATAGAGTTATGGTTCTTGTGCACTGCACACCTCCTTAATGAGATCTATCCACATGTGAAGTTTGAAGATGATATCTCAAATACTTTTGGAGATATGCTCCGGACAAAAATGTGGGACGGAAGGACGGAATGACGGAAGGACGGAAGGACGGACGGAGACTATTACCATATCCCCCGCCGCCTTTCGGCGGGGGATAATAAAGGTTTATTGTATCAATAATTTTGCATCCATGGGAACATGGAGCATTGTTGGAAATTCAAGACATCTCTATTCATCATTTTATTATGTTTAATCATATTATTGACAACTTATTGGAAAAAAAAACTCACACAACATTCAAATCTACATAAGATTTATTTTTCTCATATCTTTTATGACTGGTAGAATGCCATAAATACATAATCATCTGTAGATGACTGTAAAAGTCACCAGTTAAACACTTTTGAAAACATTGTCCAGATCAAAGGGAGATATTGCTTATCCCTTTACCATACAATCCTGTGTTTTCACAAACCCGAGGACAAATGCATTTGAAAATATTGTAGAAAAAGGAGGTTGCTGGTAACAAATATTTTCTATCCTGTCAAAGAAATATCCCAGTATTTAAGACATGTTTTGTTTCTCGTCTGCAAATGCCTTCAGTTTGGACAAGTACGTCTAAAATTTTGTCGTCTAGTAACTAGTTATAATCAGCAATTTTTCCTCTTGCCACAATATTTTTACATATATTGATGTAATAATAATGTATTCAGGTGGCTTATACTTATTTTACAAAGATGTTTTTAGCCCTTCAGCTACTAAGCATGACTCACTAACCTTTTGCGGACAGTGTAGTGCAGAACAAGCAGTTTGATCTTGGACCTACACTGTCTGATATGGAGATGTTTCCTAAACCCCCATAACTTTGAAATACCGATATGTTGGTTTTTACCATCACCTTGAAAGTTTCATTTAAGTTATCTTGCAGGATAAGGGTTAAAGTTGTCTGCTGTAGACTTATCTAGGGAGGTAATGAGTTTATCACCTTTTCTTGTCTTGAGGTAGCTGTTTGACCCATTACCATGCAAATCAAAGATTGTATGTGCGTATAAGTTATGTAGCATGCTGTGTGAAAAAGGGGTTTGATGCATCTGGAAATAGTATCAACCCATGTCAGCCTGCAAAGGCTGACCTAGGCCAAAACTTCTATTGTTAAATTTTCTGCATGTCCAAGGACAATTCTACCTCATAATTCAGTTGGTAGTTAGACAAAATGGATTTTATGGATCCATAATTATGTGATGACTTGCTTGGTATAATTTATCATGCAGATGCATTAAACCCCCCTTTTGCCAGAGCATGGCTCAAATGTATGACAGGTGAGTCAGTGTCGGGCTTATACCTTTACTTGCTAACTCTTTACTAGACAACAAAATTATTTGTTTATCAACATGACAGTGTTTTCAGGCAAAATATGATGGCATCTGTATGTGACAGGGGTGCGAACATAGTGAGAAGAGGAGAAAATAGTGGTTACCAGTATTTTCTCTTTTCCCACAATGTTTTCAAAAGTCTTATTCCCCGGGGCCATTGAAATTTGAGACTGACTGGTTAACTGTGTAGACTGTTATTGCTAAATAACTGAAATAATGTTTATATGGTATGATACTTCAAATAAACATTAAAGTGAGTGGTTTTAACTCATTACCAAACGACAAAATTTTGGACTTGCCCTAATTGAAAGCATTAATTAGCAGACGACAAAATAAATGTGACTAAAAAATTCAAATTGTTTGTGGAAGGGTAGAAAACATTGTGGGAAAAGGAGAAAATGCTGGATACCTCCTTTTCCCAGAATGTTTTTGAAAGGCTTCTCACTCGAAGTCATTAAATGTCGGCATTGTGTGGTAAAGGGTAAAACTGGAAGGGTTAAATATTTCAAGTCTGATAGACTTGGTATGTTTGCTTTTCTATTTAGCAAACAATAGGCATTATTGTGTTGAGCGAAAAGTTTCCATTTTTTCAGCAACACCAGGTTCAAAATAAACAATTTTTTTTAACTTGCTTGACATCATTCAAAATCCTGAATGTGCTCACTCTAATAATGTGAATAATGACTGGTGTGAAAAATAACACCTTAAACCTTTGCTAAAAAATCTCCAGTTTTAACAACCCTGACAAAGAAGCCTTTAGAAAAGGTTATGTGAAAAGGAGAAACTGCTGGTGACCTGCAGTACCATGTCCTTTTTTGTCAATGTCATCTACATTGACTGAGATGAATTTTAACATTTGAGACACATTAAATTTCCGTCTGCAAATGCTATCAATTTGGACTAGATCTAGTCCATTATCTTATTGTTTGTTAAAAATTTATCCTACACATGTAATTTTTTGACTCATCAATTTGAAAAATATGAGCCATGCTCTGTTAATAGGGGGCTCAATGCATCTCCATAATGCCTGACTCACTACAAGTCATTACATAGTTATGGATCCATAAAATCCATTTTATCTCACAACCAACAGTTATTGAATCCTAAGGCAGAATGTTCCTTGGACAAGCAGAAAACTTACAAAAAGCAGAGAGTTTCAACCCAGGTCTGCCTACTTGGACTGCACAGGCCGACCTGCGTCGATACTAAAATAGTGCAAATGCAACAAAAAACACCTTTTCATGGAGTATGACTTATATACATGTGTGTACATAAAAAGCAGGGGCTAATAGATAGAACAAAAACATACTGGTAGATTGAGAAATAGCAGTTAAATCTTATCCTGCTAAAGAAAAGAAATGAATCTTTCAAGCCGATAGCAAAATCCCAAAAATGTTCTTTCCTGGTTCCTTCATTTCTTCCTGCTTTGTTTCACTTCTGATGAACAAAGTAGAATGTCTGGGCTGTTTCCAAAACAACAAAATGTTAGACTTGTCCATATCAAAAACATTTGCACAAACGCTATGTGGCTCAAATGGTGGACATTTGTCTTTGAAAGGATAGAAAACATTATTTGAAAAGGAGAAAATTCTTGTTAACAGCAATGAAATCTCCTTTTTCTAACATTGTGATTAAAAGCTTTCTTACATTTGGGTTGTAAAAAGGCAGGACTGTCTGACAGAGGGTTAACACTTTACCAAAGGACAAAATTTTAGACTTGTCCGAATTGATAGTATTTGCAGATGATAAATGTCACTCAAACCATGAAATTTGTCTTTCTTCATTGCCTGGTGAAGGGTTGCCTAGGACAAAAAATGTCTTGGGTTTATAATATTGTGATCATGGCATTGAAGTAAGTTTTGTTAGGATTGGAGAGAAATACTTGTGAAAAAAAAAATTACTTTAATGGATTCTAATGACTGAGATAGCTTTGAAGTCCAAACAAAAATGTTCATAGTCAGATAAACTTGAAGAACAACTTAGATCTAGCTAACCTCTTGAATTACTGACACACAATTTTGTTATCCTGAGCTTGTGTGAAATTGTGTACTAGTCATTGTGATGTTTATAGTAATTTTTTTCTAACAGGGACAGGAGCAGTATTAGCCCCACTGGCTAAAGGCCTGCCAGCGTATGTCACGGCCCTTAGGCTGTTGCGTGTCTGTATGTGTGTGCGCCCGTCAACTTTTATTTCAAACATCTTCTCTGAAACAACCTATCCAATTTTGACCAAACTTCACTTGCTATGGTACGTCCTCTTCAGAATTTATTGAAAGACTGATCTCTTTAAAAAAAAACTATGGTTGCCATGGCAAAAAAACTGAAAAATATTGAAAATCTTTGGAAATCTTCTTGTCCAGAACCATAAGGCCTAGGGCTACTAAATTTGGCATGTAGCTTAATCTAAGTGACCTCCACAGCGTTTCTTCAAATTATAGCCCTGGCGTAAAAATTGGCCCCATCCCCGGGTCACATGTTTTCCATGGGCTTATATAGTTATATACTTAAAAATCTTCTTGTTCCTAACTATTAGGCTTAAGACTACCAAATCTGGCATGTAGCTTCATCTAATGAGCCTCTACCAAGATTCTTCAAATCTTAGCCCTGTCGGGTAAAAAATGATCCCATTCTGGGTGATACAAGTTTTACTCTTGTTTTTTTTCCATCTACCAACAAAACTTTCTTTCTCCTCTATTGTAATTTTACTTTCTTAACCCTTTCCCAAACGAGCCCCGGTTTTCATGTGTCTGCAGTACAAGTCTTTTGAAAACACTCTGGGAAAAGGAGAAATTGCTCATAACGAGCAATTTCTCCTTTTCCCACAGTGTTTTCTACCCTTCTGGAGTCTAAAATTTACCCTTTAGGAAAGGGTTAAGGTAACTCAAAATTACATTTTGCCTCAGCAAAGTTTAATGGAAAAAAAAAACCACTTTACAAAAACAGTAACTGATAAATTGCTTATATATAAAAAATATGATGGATGTCCCATTTTTCAGGACTCTGTCAGTGAAATTTCTTACCCTGTCATGGGATGTCTGCTCCATATACCTACATGTTATATTCAAACTCTCTTCATTATAGATCACATAATACATGCTGTATCAGTTGAGGCAGTAACTAATAATTTAACCCTTTCCCAAACGATATATTTTAGACTGGTCCAAATTGAAAGAGTTTGCAGACGACAACTTTAAATTTGATGAAAATGACAGAAAGTTCTCCAAAAGGGTAGAAAACACTGTGGGAAAAGGAGAAATTACTCCTTACAAGCAATTTCTCCTTTTCCCACAATGTTTTCAAAAGACTTGTACTGCAGACACGTGAAAACCAGGGCTTGTTTGGGAAAGGGTTAAAGGTTCATGTTTTTAAACATTTTCAAAACAATTAGTGCCATAGCTAATGACCAGGAAGAAGAAAGTTTTAGAAAATATGTTGTAAAAAGGCAGAAATGCTTGTATCAGGAAACTGCATATTCTCGTTTAACATTTTCCAAACAATTAGTGCCATGTTTGATGACCAGAAAGAAGAGTTTTAGAAAATATATTGTAAAAAGGCAAAAATGCTTGTATCAGGTAACCAGTATGTTCTCCCTTTTCCTGAATCTTTTCTACCCTTCCAGAGAAAGGCCCATCATTTGAGCAAAATCTGCAACCATGCTTTTGATTCCAACTAGTCTGAAATTTTATTGTCAAAGCCTGAAGACTAAACAGTCATATTCGAATGAAATTTTCACACAAAAATCAAGTTCTTTTGCAAAATGCACATGTTGTAAAAGAGAACTACATGATGAAGTGTATACTGATATGGACAACAATGTTGGAAAAGACAGGCTGGTTTAGATTATGATCGCTACTTTTGCCTTTATGTCTTGAAAAAAGTCCTACGTACAGAAGGGTCATAAAAGCATGCATGTGGGCAATAGATTTAAACAACAAAGTTTGAAAGAATTCAAAGTAAAACCTTCAAGAGTCAGAGACAGTTGGTTTTACAAAATTTTGCCTTTATAACTACAAATAAATACAAAAGTATACACACCAAATAAACAAAACTGATCCCTCTTAACCCTTTACCACACAATCCCGAGTTTTAATGACCCTGGGAAAGAGGCTTGACAGCATTGTGGGAAAAGGAGAAAATGCTGGTGACCAGCATTTTCTCCTCTTCTTGCAATGTTTTTTGCCTTTTGAATGACATATTTCATGTTTTAAGTAACATTTAATTTGTCATCTTCAAATGCTTTCAATTTGGACAAGACGAGAATTTTGTGTCTGGTAAAGGGTTAAACAGCTCAAGACTGAGATTTTTAAAAAGTCTTCTGATAGCTTTTTGAATAAAACCCACAAAGCACCTTATCAACCTCTCAATAGTTGCTATGTAAAGTGAACCCTGTCATAGTAATATTGTAAACCAGTCTCCAATGCTTTCTTCTGCAATAATAATGAAAGGCACCTATTTCTGAAGAATTACACAGTATTACTGGGCATAGTATATTTTTTCTTATAAAATTCTTTTTAGAATCTTACCCCAAAAAATTGCCATGCACTTGTTCTTTAACCTTTACCACACAATCCCGACTTTCAACGACCCTAAGAAAGAAGCCTTTTGAAAACACTGTGGGAAAAGGAGAAAATGCTGGTAACCAGCATTTTGTCCTTTTCCCACAATGTTTTTTACCATTCCCAAAACAAATTTCAATTTTTCAGTCTTATTTATTTTGTCATCTGCAACTGTTTTCAATTTGGACTGGTCTAAAATTTTGTCGTTTGGTAAAGAGTTAATATAAGTTATTTAACAATTGGGTCATATTTCAGAATCAAGTAGCACTTATATTTTAATAAGGTAGAAACATTTTGAGAATATCATACAAGTAATCTTGAAAATTATACTGCAATAACTATTCCTGATAAGAATTGAACAAATGAAATGCATTTTGAGTAATTATACAACAAAAAACGTTTTTTTTGTTTATATTTACCAGATTAAAAAAATCCTATGCAATATTCACATCAGGCATTCAAAACACTGTTAAGACTTGTACTGCAGTTTGAGGAGGTCCACTTTATATTAAATAGAAATTCAACTCTTCAACCACCAAGTGAGCAAAAATATTTGTTCAGTCAGTTGAAAAAACCTGCATCTGAATTTTCATGTTTTTTTTTTACCATAATAATTAACTCTCAAAATACAAGACAATGTAGATTTGTGATACTTCACTATTCTGTACAGCCTGATCTTGATCTACACCGTCTGCAAAAGAACCTGGTTTTTTTCTGGATATGCAAAGAGTACATACCACTGTGTTCTCAACTGTAACATATTGGTTTGGTCAATATTTGAGATAAGTTTGTATTATTTTATTTCCTTTTGTATCAGTTCAACCCATGACCTCATGAAGGTCTAAGTGAAGCACCTGCAGCAGATGTTTGAAAATATTAAGGCAAATAGAAAAAATGCTCATCAATTGTTCATAAAGAGTTATGTCACCATTTGTCACAATGTTTTCTTCCCTATCATGAGTTGACTGGTAATGAGTCAGTATGGTATTTGTATTTGTTTGGGTTTTTTAATGCCATTTTTAAAATTACATGTATATCACTTATACCAGTGCACCTATCCATGCTTTCCTGGAGTTTCCTTCACCCACAATCCTCTCAAGCTGCCTTCCCAGATAAAACATCACCAAAACAATGTTCAGCAATGAGAAAAAATGAATCCTGTCCAATGACTATAAGCAAACCTGAGAAAGAATGTGGCCATGCTAGACAATCAAACCAAATAGGCATATACAGCGCTATTTTGTTACAATTAATCAATGTCTATTTGATTTCTCTGTGTTCAAGTACTAACTTTAATTCAAATTCTAAATTCCAAGAATGGCCATGCTAATGGCCGAGACATTCTATCTCAGCCAGTCAGATAGCTTTTCTAGGAATTCAGCATTATAGCAATATCTAGACTTTTAGCTGTGTACAGTTCCTGAATTAGTTTCGTTAGAAGCACTAAAATGCCAGACAATAACTGTCTATCAGACAACAAATTTTAGACTTATTAAAAAAGTAAAGCATTTGCAGAGAAATAATGAGAAACATTTTAGCAAGCCTAGGAAATATTGTGGGAACAAGGTTACCAGCACTTTCTCCTTTTAGCTTAAATTTTTCAAGTCTTTTTCCAAAGGGTTGTCAAAACATAGGATTGTTTGGTATGACGTGTATCGATGCATATAAAGAAATGGATTAACTCTTTACAAAACAATAAAATTCTGGGATTGTCCAAGTTGAAGGTTTTTGTAGACGACAAAATAAATGTGACTCATTGAAACTTCTGTTTGGTAGGGTAGAAAACATTGTGGGGGAAAATGCTAGCTATCAGCATTTTCTCCTTTTCCCACAATTTTTAAAAAGCCTTCCTTTCCCAAAGTGTAAAGCATTGAATTTGGTAAAAGTATTTATGTGTTCTATACTAAGTACATGTATAGGGTAAATTGTGGAATTTATTATTAGTTTTATAGGCTGTAACACTGGACAACTAAATACATAATGGGGCAAGTTTGACAAATAAACCTATTGAAATTGTGGAAGTAGATCAATTTTGATTAAATTTTGAAAAGCAGGTGCTTCTATCTAGCTTACCCTTTACAGTTGCTAGTCACTTTTTACTAGGTGACAAAATTTTAAACTTATCAAAGTTGAAAACATTAATTTTTCAGGCAACAAATTGAAGATGCCACAAATGATGGTACTTGACTCTGAAAGGGTACAAAACATTGTTGGTGAAGGAGAAAATGCTGGTTCCAAATGCTCTACTGACCCAGGGTATGTCAAAAAGTTTAAATGATATGGAATAGGTTTTGTAACAAAGCCATCCGATCTTATTCTGTTGATTAACCCTTTTCTATGCAATCACAAGTTTTAATGACCCTGGGAGAGAAGTCTTCTAAAAACATTATGAGAAAATACTGGTAACCAGCATTTTCTCCTTTTCCAACAATGTTTTCTTCTCAGTCAAAGATCAGTCCCATCATTTCAGGCACATTTCATTTGTTTCCTGCAAAGGCTTTCAATTTTGGACAGCGTAAAATTTTGTTGTGTGGTAAAGAGTTAATCCACAGGTTGGATCAATTTACAATTATTGATTACAATTTAACTGAAATATCAAATTTATCATAATTTATCATTAGTCCATAAACTAAACTATGAAACTTCCATATAACTGATTGCTAGCCAGCAGGTTAATAATCGATTGTTACCACCTGCCAGCTACATACAATAATAAAATGCTAATAGGTCTTTTTTCATATTACTTGTAATTTTATAGGCTACTTTATTACCAGTGGCATTATTCTCTGCAGTTACTCTCACCATGGAAGAGACAACATTTTGTCATTTGAAAATTGATTCGAAAGCACATGCAGACGACAATCTCTATGTGGCTCAAATGATGGTCTTTGATAGGGTAGAAAACATTGTGGGAAAAGGAGAAAATGCTGCATTCTGTTCCCAGGTTGTTTTCAACAGGCTTCTTCCACGGGGCCTTTAAGTTTAAATCTCGGGATTGTGTGGTAAAGAGTTAACCTCGCCAGACACATATACAGTTTTATGCATTGTTTTCTAGACTACATTTTTGATTCAAAAACAGCTTCTCTACCATTTAAGGCCAATCTTTTGACAATGACAAGAATTAGGACCATGGAGAAGATGTTTGGAAAACATTGTATGAAAAGGAGAAAATGTAGTTAACCTGCATTTTCACCTTATCCAGCAATGGTTTCTACCAGTACAAAGATTAATCCCATTGTTTGAGTCATATTTGATTTGTCGTCTGCATTTGCTTTCAATTGGACAAGTCTATGATTTGGTTTGATAAAGAAACCTGAAAGTTTTTAATATGAATTAGCACAGGATTATCTTTCACAATGATCTGCAACCTGCTGCTACGAATGTGAAATTGGAAAAAAAACTTGATCTATCAAAGCAAAAGTAAAGAAAAAAATTCAGGGCAAAATCAACCATTACAGTACAGTTTGTAATTTGATTGTCAGAAAGATAGTATCTTCCATAATTTAACATTCATCACAAACAGGTGTGTGGTATCTAGCGTAAAAGTTGTCAACATCGGGTAAACAGGAAATCATTCAAACCTTTTTATGTCGTTCCATGTTGAGTAGATGAAGAGCCGTTAAGTGTTTTATCTAGTATTTAGGTAAATACCGTTTAATTCTAAATAAACAGTAGAGCGTGTTAACTGTCATTTATCAGCGTCATAGGAAACCCCCGTTGATAAGGTACGAAAACGAGGCACGAGGATTTCCCTGACGTCATTTGTTTGTCAAGGGAGATCACTATTGATAGATAAATTGTAGTAAGGTGTTGTTGCAGCGATATGACACAAAATATAGAACATTCGGTTACGTATTCAGTGATAAGAGCTTGTATGGACACAGAGGCACCCACACAGATATGTAGAGCTAGAGATATTTAGATTATCATTTGTTAATAGCCTTTTGTAAATGGTGACACTGCTCGTCATGGCCAGAAAGTTGACGGCGAAATTGTGTCAATATGGAAATCACATGGGTCTTACGGACATGCGACATGGAACAGGGTTAATAAATAGTTTACGAAGGCGTTGCTCAAGTATAGCTTCCACCGTCGTCCAGAAAGTATGTGAATTTTATTGTTAAATACACTATTAAAGTTTGCTAGTCCTATATTTACTTTGTTTGACCTGTATTTTTTAAAGGAAACCTTGTAGCCTAATCGTCAACAACAACAATCAGGTCAGAGGCCTCGGTTCACTTATGATCATGGGAACGTGCATTGTTCGGGGCAATAATCAAATTATCCAACGTTTACACCATGTTTTCGGCGACCAAGGCAGCCTTGTTTATTCGAGACGTAGTGTGCTTTAAGATTTCATAATTTTTTTCCCTCTATTACAAAGTTAAGTTAGGTTTCTTTACAGTAGGTTTCTTTACAGTATCTCAAGGTATCTGTGACAGGCTGTGGAAAGAAAGGGCTGCTCAGTGCCATGGGGCCCAAAGATCAACTTGCATTTGGCTTGCATTCTACCATGAATGCGAGCATGGTCCTTCCTGGCCTGTAAAGTTTGATATCGGTAATTTTCTCATGTGTCTTAGGTTCCTATCAAGGTTTAATACGTTTTAGCGTTCAGACATTGTTTTCCAGGGATGGAACGTGGTGGACACACATTTTTTTTTTCTGAGCAAGTTTTTTGTCCACAGTTTAGGAGGAAGGCCTCCAAAGCAGTAATTATCGTTGCAGTCAAAGACTTTGACTTGTCAACATGATAATATGCAAAGATGAAGAAGATCTTGTTTTAGTGTATTTGCTTGGTACATATATAGAATCAAGAATAGAATCAAGATAGAGAATTACAGAATGGATGGAATGCCACATTGCAGTAGGCAAGAGGAAAAAGAAAAAGGCAGACAAGAACATCTAGAACTGTGTATGCAACACCTCGGCTACTGCTCAACAATTCTCACCAGAGAGTTTTGCACTGAATGTATCAACACCTTCCAGAACTATCTGTGGATGCCTCCAGAGCTCTTGGACGAAATCCTGGAAAGGTTAACACCAGTCATTGAGAGACAGGACACTAGTTACTGCTTTGCAATACAACCTAGTCTGAAGTAATTTCTGACTCTGAGAAAATGTCTGACATCTGGGTCAGTATTCACTGACCATTCTTAGGAACATTCTTAGTCTAATTATAGATTTAGAAAGTAACACATCTTCCGATTGGCTAAACCAAATAGTTTAGCCAACCAAAAGTTGTGTTACTTTCAAATTTAGAAAACTTTGGAAAATACAACTAAGAATGTTCTTAAGAATGGTTGGCGAATTCAGGAGTTAGTCATAGGGGATGATGACTCATCACTTTTCTGTGCATGTCAGTACAGTAAGCAGCCAGATCTGCCATATGCTGTGAGAAGTGTGCAATGCTATTGTAGAAGCGTACAATGATGAAGAGTATGCTGTATCTGTGTGTGATACCCAATGAATGAAGAGCCCGAGTTCAGGAGTCTGAAGACATCAGGCAAGAGAGAGTCATTGGCTTTCACCTCGTCCTTGGTGGCATTGGTGATAGTGCAATGAAGATGGCCCTTGTGCATTTTTATTCTTTGACCCACAAAGTGGGAACTTCTTGACTTCTTGAACTCATTTTCCAATTGCATCTTTTATTATGCTCCAATACCATGCAAGTCTGGTCAGGCCGTAGTAGAATACAACATGCAATAACACGCCGAAAGTGGAAGGACTGGAACATAGCTGAGCTTGCTGGGAGAACCACAGAGAAATGCAAGAAAACCTGACAAAACTTGAAAGAATTGTGAGATACCAGTGAAAACAGTGCGTCAAAGTCCCAACATGGATCGTCTATAAGTCTTGTTATGGCCTATTATGTGCTTGTAAGTTTTGCTGCAATCAGCCCGTTCCTCTACTGTCTGTCATGGCAAATTTTTTGACAGTTTAAAAATCAAGTGCAGCAACCTTGGCAAACCAAGGCAATCACGGTCTGTCAAGGTTGCTTATCCCGTTCCTCTATGGTTCCTTATGTGGTACTGTTTTATCTACAGTTGTTTGGAACATGGCTGCCATGACTGCCAAGAACATGGTGTAAATGTAACATTTGTTTTGTGATTTATTAGCTCATCTGAGCACGAAGTGCTCAATGTGAGCTTTTGTGATCGTGCTGTGTCCGGCGTCCAGGCATAAACAATTATCGTGTGTGCGCACTAGATGCCACATTTTCAGTCATATTCTCATGAAATTTGGTCAGAATGTTTGTCTTGATACTATCTCGTACAAGTTTGAAATTGGGTCATGTAGGGTCAAAAAGTAGGTCACCAGGTCAAAATTTAGATAAACCTTGTGTGCATTCTAAAGGCCACATTTTTAGTCCAATACTCATGAAACTTGTTTAGAATGTTTGTCTTGATTAAATCTTGGACAAGTTTGAAATTGGGTCATGTGAGGTAAAAAAGTAGGTCACCAGATTAAATTTTAGAAAAACCTTGTGTGCTCTGTAAAGACCACATTTTTAGTCTAATACTTATGAGACGTGGTCAGAATATTTTTCTCAATGATGTCTCAAACAAGCTCGAAACTGGGTCATGCTGGGTCAAAAAGTAGGCCACTGGGACAGATCTTAGAAAAACCTTGAGCTCTCTAGAGGCCACATTTTCAGCCAGAAACTCATGAAAATTAGTCAAAATATTTTTCTTGATGATAGCTCTGACAAGTTTGAAATTGGGTCATTTATGGTCAGAAAGTAGGTCACTCCGCCAAATTTTAGAAACACCTTGTGTGCACTCTAGAGGCAAGATTTTCAATCAAGTACTCATGAAACTTAGAATGTTTGTCTTGATAATATATTGGACAAGCTTGAAATTAGGTCAGGTTGGTTTAAAAAGTAGGTCACCAGGTCAAATTTTAGCAAAGATTTGTGTGCACTCTTGAGGCCACATTTTCAGTGTAATACTTACGGATCTTTGTCATATTGTTTGTCTTGATGATTCGTCAGACAAGTTCAGAATTAGGTCTTGTTGGGTCAAAAAGTAGGCCACCAGGTCAAATTTTAGAAAAACCTTGTGTGCACTCTTGAGGCCACAATTTCAGTCTAATACTCATGAAACGTGGTCAGAAACTTTTTCTTGACAATATGTCGGACAAGTTCGAAATTGGGTCATGTCGGGTCAAAAAAGTAGGTCACTGGGAAAAATGTTCGAAAAAACCTTGTGATCACTCTAGAGGCCACAATTTCAGTTGTAAACTAATGAAACTTAGTCAAAATGTCTGTCTTGATGATGTCTGTGGTAAGTTTGAAATTGCGTCATGTTTGGTCAAAAAGTAGGTCACTCTGCAAAATTTTAGAAAGACTTTGTGTGCACCCTAGAGGCAAGACTTTCATCCGGATACCCATGAAACTTGGTCAGAATGTTTGTCTTGATGAAATCTAGCACAGGTTGGGTCATGTCAGGTCAAAAAGTAGGTCATTTGGCCAAATCTTAGAAAAAACTTGTGAGCACTCTAGAGGCCACATTTTCAGATCAGTTCTAATGAAAGTTGGTCAGAATGTTTGTCTTGACGATATATCAGACAAGTTCAAATTTGGGTCATGTGGGGTCAAAAAGAAGGTCACTGGGACAAATCTTAGAAAAATCTTGTTTGCAATCTGGAGGCCACATTTTCTGTTCAATACTCACAAAATATCAACAGAATGTTTGTCTTGATGATATCTCTGACAAGTTTAAACATCGGTCAAGGATGTTGAAAAGTAGGTCACAAACACTCATGTGTTTTACATCATTACAACAAGGATCTCTTCAGCTTTATCAATCCTAGATGACTTTACTCAGGTGATTGCTTTAGGGCCAATGGCCCTCGTGTTCTCTAGTTGAGACTAATGTATAAAAATATGTTAAAAAAAATTCTTGGAGCAACTTTACTACAGTTGGTAGTCCAGGGATATCTCTGGTTCAGAAAGTAGCTCAGATGTTATTTTTTTAAAAATTTAGCTCCATGGCCAAAGGCCAGCAACGTTATTTCATGGCTCTGTGTCTGTCTTGTGTCCATGCATTCGTGCTTACATTGATTTTTATTTCAAACATCTTCTCTTAAACTACCCATCCGTGAGAGTGATTTATTTTGATGGTAATTGTTATGCTCAGCTGAGTTGAACATCTAAATCTTTACCAAATAATCCCATGTTTTTATGATCAAAGGAAAGAAGGCTTTTGAAAACATTTTTGGAAAAGGAGAAAGTTACCTGGATTTTCTCCTTGTCCCACAATGTTTTCCACCCTATAGGTGAGCTTAAGCTCATTTGTATGAGTTTGAATGTGTCATCTGCAGAGCTATTGAATTTGAATTAGTCTAATATTTGTTGTTTAGCAAAGGGTTGATATAGAAATAAGGTTTGTACCATTCAGTGTGTTGTTTCAGAACTTTACTTTCATGCCATTGAAAAAAATGTTTCCCTCGACTGAAGTTTTGAAAATCTTCTTGTCAAAGCATTCTTTGTTAGAGTGCATTGATTATTTGGTATGAATGATACTTAAGTAGACCTGCTTGTCTTCACTGACATCATCCTTCCATTTTAAAAAGGGGGGGGGGGGGGCTCGAGTCGTCCTCAGAGGGTAACAAAGTAATGTGCATGAATTTTCTATAAAGATTTTTCGTAACTTTTCACCTTGTTTTTCTAATTATAGAGAGCAGAAGCCATCCCAGATGATGAGCAAGTTGCTGCGAAAGATGTTCTTACAGATAAATTTGGGAGACATCATACTTATTTACGTATCTCACTGAGTGAGCGCTGTAATTTAAGGTGTAAGTTACTTTATCCTCCTTGACTCTTTATCAAAGGTCAAAGTGTCAACTCTTTACCAAATGACAAACTTTTGGACTGGTTCATTTCGAAAGAATTTGCAGACGACAAATGTGGCTCAAATGATTTGACTTGTTTCTGAAAGGTTAGTAAACATTGTGGGAAAAGGAGAAAATTCTGGTTACCAGCATTTTCTCCTTTTCCTACAATGTTTTCAAAAGTCTTATTTACCAGGGTTGTTAAAACTCGGGATTGTGTGGTTAAGAGTTTTAAACTCTTCCCAATAGAAAGCATATGCAGATGACAACTAAACATGGCTCAAACGAT
This sequence comes from Tridacna gigas, assembly GCA_945859785.2. Classification (NCBI taxonomy): domain Eukaryota; kingdom Metazoa; phylum Mollusca; class Bivalvia; order Cardiida; family Cardiidae; genus Tridacna; species Tridacna gigas. The sequence continues at coordinate 41,255,571 of OX244029.2, forward strand.
CAAACTTCCTTTTGAAAGGGTATCCTATATTATTACCTTGTCCTGAAATTTTGTCTCTCTAAAGGCCAGTTGAGTGGATGGAACATTTATTTAAAAAGCAGTGGAGTGCTTCAAGGCTATCATGGCCCTCTTGTTTCTAGAATGATTGATGTTTCAACCCTTTCCCAAAGGACATATTTCAGACCCTTCCAAATTGAAAGCATCTGCAGATGACAAGGTTGAAAGTGGTTCAAATGAACTTAAGTTTTTTTGACAGGGTAGAAAACATTGTTGGAAAAGGAGAAAATGCTGGTTATCAGCATTTTCTCCTGTTCCCACATTGTTTTCAAAAGGCCTCTTCCTTAGGGTCATGAAAACATGGGATTGTTTGGTAAAGGGTTATGGAAGAACAAGTTTACTGTATAGTTTCCTATTCAGGTCAGTACTGTATGCCAGAGGAGGGTGTGGATCTGACACCAAAACAGAAGTTGTTGAGTACAGACGAAATCCTGAAGCTGTCAGAGGTGTTTGTCCACGAAGGAATTACCAAAATTAGACTTACTGGTGGTGAACCACTTGTACGAAAAGATTTGGTTGATATTATCAGTAAGTAATTAGTTTTCTAGTCATGCTCAAATTTTACTAAAATGGGAGTGTCCTTGGGCAAGGCATTGTTGAGCCCAGGCCATATAAATGTCTATATGAAACCTAGGAATGATATGGGTAAACAAACAGTAATGGTGACATGACTAAAGCACAGGCAAAAGCAGCATAATACACCACTCGACCAAATAAATCAGATGAGAGTATGGTAGCCGTTTACCAAACAATTCCATTTGTTAATGAGCCAAGCCCCTGTAGCTCAGTTGGTAGCGTACAGGACTTGAGAACAGGAGGTCGCTGGTTCGATCCCCGGCTTTGCCAATTTCTTTCCGAGGATTGATGATAGTCATTGCGACAGGATTCATTCCTCTTTCACCGCTGACCATTGTTTCAACGATGGTTATGTGGGAAAGCAGCCAGTGGCTTGGAAAGAATATTGTGCGGAGTGCTGGTAAAAGAAACTCCAGGAAAGCATGGATAGGTGCACTGGCCGCCACGATATAACAGAAATGATGTTGAAAACAGCATTAAACACCATACAATCAGTCAATCAATCAACCATTTGTTAATGAACCTGAGTTTAAAGAAATTTTTGCAAACAAGCAGCAAGTGCTCGTAACTATATTTTTGCTATTTGCTTTGAAAGTGTTTATTTAATCCTTTATATTAAATAAGCATTTCCTAGTAACCACAATTTTCTCCTTCCCCTACATTGTTTCTAAACCATTCCGCCTAAGATTCATTAAAGCATGTGATTGTTTGGTAAAGGATTAAATGAGCTGTTATACAGATATGACTGGAAACTGTATAACCCTTTACCAAACAATCCTCTTGGAGACTCTGAGGAAGGCTCTTGAAAAATTAAGTGGGAAAGAAGAAAATGCTAGTAACAATCGTTCTCTTCTTTCCCTACAATGTTTTCCACTCTTTCAAAGCCAGGTGACATCATTTGAGCAGCATTTGATTTGTCGTCTTCTACAGCTTTCAGTTTTGAAATGTCTAAAATTTTATTGTCTGGTAAAGAATTAAAGTGGTATAAAAACAAATTCGAAAAAAGAAAGTGAAGCTGTTTCTCTAACCCATTACCAAACAATCCCTGGTTTTGACATTCTTTAGACAAGGCTTTTGAAATCATTGTGGAAAAATGAGAAAAGCTGTTAGACAGCACTTCCTCCTTTTCTTGCACTTTCTTCTGCTCTTTCATAGACAAAGTCTATAATTTTAGCCACGTTTGTCTGCAAATCCTTTGAATTTAGAGGTGTGGTGCAGAGTTTAGTCAGTGTATAATAATTAAATTTCTAAAGTATTAAATACAGTAGTATTAATAATCAATGTATATATTTGGACAGTATTATAATCATGATATAGTAGTTGTAATAATGATAATAGCAATCTTTTGTTAGATGGTCTGAATGATCTACGCAAGGATGGTTTAAAGACAATAGCTATGACAACAAATGGGGTCACTCTTGCCAAAAGACTACCTGCACTGAAGGACGCTGGTCTAGACTTGTTGAATATTAGCCTTGATACACTGATCCCAGCTAAGTTTGAGTTCATCACAAGAAGGAAGGGATGGGAACGTGTGATAGACAGTATTGATAAAGGCTTAGAGCTTGGCTATGATCCTGTCAAGGTATGCAGAAAACACCTTTTATGAATTATCCCTTCCTCAAACAAGCCCTGGTTTTCACTTACCTGCAGTACAAGTCTTTTGAAAACACTATGGGAAAAGGAGAAACTGCTTGTAACGAGCAATTTCTCCTTTTCCCACAGTGTTTTCTACCCTTTTTGAAAACTTTCTGCCATTTTCATCAAATTTAAAATTGTCGTCTGCAAACTCTTTCAGTTTGGACCAGTCCAAAATTTGTCATTTGGGAAAGGGTTATTTCATTTTAGTTGCCTTTGGAAATATTATTCACATTTATCTGTATACCTCCTTGCAGGTATTATTTAATTTTTCACAAACATATAAACCATGATTTGTGAAAAGGGGGTTTAACCCTTTACCACACAATGACGCCTATTAATGCCCTTGGAAAAGAGGTCTTTTGAAAACATTGTTGGAAAAGGAGAAAATGCTGGTAACCAGCATTTTCTCCTTTTCCCACAATATTTTCTATCCTATCAAATAAAACTTGCACCATTTGAGCCACGCTGAAATTGACGTCTGCAAATGCTTTCAATTTGGACAAGGCTAAGATTTTGTCGTCTGGTAAAGGGTTAATGCATTTGCAAAATGTATCAACTCAAGTTAGCATGTGAAATCCTGTTGGCCTTGGTGGAAGCTTTTTGCTAATGTTAAAATATCAGCATGTCAGTGAACCATTCTACCTGTAGGTTCAAAGGTTGTTAGAAAAAACAGATTTTTAGGATGCATAATGATCTAATGACTTGCTTGGTATAGTGAATTACGAAGATGCATTAAACCCCCGTTTTGCCAGAGAATGACTCATATGTGTTATGTGTATTCATTTGAATTGATCTCTTTGAGTACCTTATGAACAGATTTGGCCCAAAAAGACAAAATTTTAGATTTGCCCAGTCTGAATGCATTTGAAGACAACATTTACCCTTTACCACACAATCCTGACTTTTAATGACCCTGTTGAAAAAGCCTTTTGAAAACATTGTGGGAAAAGGAGAAAATGCTGGTTCCCCATCATTTTCTCCTTTTTCCACAATGTTTTCTACCTTATTAGATACAAATTCTTCCATTTGAGCCGCTTTTAAGTAGTCTGCAAATGCTTTCAATTTTCAGAAGTCAATTTTTTTGTTTTGTGGTAAAGAGTTAAATATAACTGAAATCAAGGGATTTGTCTTTGAAGGGTAGCAAACAGTGAGGAAAAAAGAGAAAGTGCCAGTTACTGGGTAACTGGCATTCTTTTCAGAGTTATTAAAATCTGTGATTGTTCAGTGAAGAAATAAGTGAAATGCTATACTTTCTAGTGTATGAATACTTTTGATTGGAATCACTACTTCACATGCAATGTTTATGCTTTTTGTCTACTACGGAGTAAGATGAAGGTTTCAAGTAAAAAAGAAAAATCCAATACCTTAGACCAATAACAAAAAGTTTCGGCCCAGGTCAGTGTGCGAGGACTGTGCAGGCTGACCTGGGTCGATACTTTTTTCAGATGGGTTAAGCCCTCTTTTCACAGAGCATGGCTAATTTTTATGTTTAAATAACACTGTTTCTGGAGACAATCAAGAAAATGGAGAAAAATACAAATTCTGCTTTTGTCACAGTACTATGTATGGCATCTACATTTGCCTGTTAGCTGGAGGCCCTAAAATCAAGCCTCACCGAAGGCTCAGGGTTTTTTTTCAGTAGCACTAGTCCAGAGCTCTGAAATGTCTTGCCAGAGGAAGAAGTTTCAGAGCTCTGGCCTGGTACTGGTGAAGTCAAGTGCACACATGACTGAGAATGGTGTCTGATTGAATTTATTTATCATAGCCACCAGTTGCCCATATGGGCGATCCCCCTGAAGACTGTTAGTTTTGTTACCCAAGACTTGGTGTTTACAAGTCCTGTGCTCTACCACCTGAGCTATGTGGGCTGGTCTAAAGAATGCTGTTGCTATGTTAATATGGCTAAAATAATGATGAAAGCTGTGTAAAAACACCATTCAGTCCGTCAATCTTTTATACCTTTATTTCATGAAATATGTCGACCTTGACCCATTATCATGTTGTGAATGTAACTTAACCCTTAAAGTGCCTTTTACAACTTCAGTTTCTTTTACAAGTATAAATTAAGATGAGATTGCACAATATGTGTGATCTTGAATCTACACAGTCCATCATATAGAAATATTCTGGTTAAAATTTAATGCAGCCTTTTATATGCAACATTTGCTACCCTTTTCTTGGCTGTAAATGTCTGTTTTGTTTATTCATTGCTGTAAGGGATATGATCTGAGACAGACATAAATGTAGGTATTATATTCCAACAATTTTTGTAATGTGGTTAGTTTTGGGCAAGTTTATAAAATTATGAAATTGCATCTCGCATTGAATGTTTGCTTTTGACCGTCATCTGTCAGATTAGGTTTGTGACATTCCTATGCTATATTTTTAATCATGGAAAGCACCCTTTCTTAGTTTTTCTAATATCAATATACCAGGAAAGATTTTCACTCTTTACCAAATGACAGAATTTCCGTCTTGAAAGCAGTTGCAGAGGGACAAACTAATTATGGATTAAAGGAGGAGATCTGTCTTTTGAAGAGTAGAAAACTGTGGAAAAAGAAGAAAATCCTGGGTACCAGCATTTTCCTCTTTTCCAACAATGTTTTTAAAAGCCTTCCACATCAGGGTTATAGAAAAATATGAATGCTTAGTAAAATATTTAATTTCCATCCAGGTTAACTGTGTAGTGATGAGAGGTTTAAATGAAGATGAAATCTGTGATTTTGTGGCCTTTACAGAGAAAAAAGTGAGTATGCAAACTTTAAGACTACTTTAACCCTTTTGCCAAACAATCCCATGTTTTAACAACCCTGCAGAAGAAAGTTTTTGAAAATGCAATTTTTCCGTTTCCCACAATGTTTTCTACCCAATCAGTGAATTTCAGCTCATTTGTGCCAATTTCAAATTTGTCATCTGCAGATTCTTTCAATTTGGAAGTTTCCACAATTTGTTGCTTAGGAACGGGTTAATTGTTTACCAAACAACAAGATGTTGGACTTGTCTATATTGAAGGCATTTGCAGACAACTCTGTCAGTGGTGGCTCAGATGATTGGATTTCTTTTGAAAGAGTAGAAAACACTGTAGGAAAGGGGAAGAAAGCTATTTACCAGAATTTTCTCCTTTTCCCCTGGAATATTTTCAAAAGCCTTTTTCTCCAGGGTCATTAAAACATGGGATTGTCCTGTAAAGGGTAAACCCTTTTACTCTGCTACCACACTGGCTTATTTTAGACCAACCAAGGAATAGTACATGTATCTCAAACAAAGGAGAAAATCTTAAAGGAAAAGAAAAACAACTTTTTTGCATTCCATGGAAAATCCAGAAGAAAAGAAGTATTTGCTCGCACAAAACATTGTTTGTTTCCTTTGTTGTTTTTGAAATTATGTTACACAAAAGCATAAAATGTTATAGTCTTACTGTATTGAGATTACCGGTAAATTACATGTACATGTAGTGTGATAATACCATGAGTTCAGTTATTTATTAGCAACCATTTTGAAATGGTCCGAAAGGACAGATTTACTTTAAGCCTTTCCCACACTGCAAGTTTTACACTATTCCATATTCAAATCATCTACAGACATCAAATTTGAAATTCGTATTAATGAGCCGAAGTTCTCTGACAAGGCAGGAAACATTGTGGAAAAAGGAGAAAATGCTGGTTATTAGCATTTCCTTCCTTTTTCCACAATGTTTTCAAAAGGAGAGCATCTGCAGACAAAGAATGAAATGCAGCTCAAAAGATTACTTCTGTCTTTGAAATGGTAGTAAACTTTCGGGGAAAGGACTTTAACACTAGTCTATTTATCTTTCTCTGAAATCAGAAGATAATACTAGTGACTGTGTGCTATGAAAATGTCTACTGTGAAAGGAAGGTTTAATTTTGGAAAGTTAGAAAACATTGCAGAAAAACGAGAAAATGTGGATTTCCAGCATTTTTCCTTTTCTTGTGATGTTTTCAAAATTTGTCTCCCTCAGGAGCATTAAAACTGAAGATTATGTGGTGAAGGGTTAACCCTTTACCACACAATCCCGACTTTTAACAACCCTAAGAAAAAGCCTTTTGAAAACATTGTGGGGGGAAAAGGAGAAAATGCTGGTAACCAGCATTTTCTCTTTTTCCCGCAATGTTTTCTACCCTTTCCAAAACGAATTGCATTTTTTGAGCCACCTTTATTTTGTCGTCTGTAAATGCTTTCAATTTGGGCCAGTCTAAAATTTTGTTGTTTGGTAAAGAGTTAAATATCAAAAGGAGAACCCATACAGGAAGGGCAAGTAGCCTTCAGAGTATGTTTGATGCAGTTATTCCTTTACCACAAAACCCTCAGTTTTAACGACCACCACAAAAGGCCTCTGAAAATATTTTGGGAAAAAGAGAAAATGCTGATAACCAGCATTTTCTCTTTTCCCCACAATGTTTTCTACCTTTCACAGACAAACCCATCATTTGATCCACATTTGATTTGTCATCTGGTATTACTTTCAATTCAAAAAGGTCAAAAAGTTATGCCGTTTTTTTTTGACTGAGAATTTTCACTGAAATATGTAACTGCAACCAGGTGTTGACACCTGAGTCCTGTTTTCTTGTTTTCTTTTTGTTCTTGAATAGTTGTAAACTAATGCTTTACTGTGGGAATGTATATTCCAGAAAGTTGATGTTCGATTCATTGAGTATATGCCATTTGACGGAAACAAATGGAACTTTAAGAAGATGGTGCCATATCTGGAATTATTGGAGACAATAAGAAACAAGTACCCCTCATTGTATAGGATATCTGACCAGCCTAATGACACCTCAAAGGTATTTATAATCTTAAATGACCTACCTTGTTTGATGACTCAATTAGTTAGATCATATTATCTGGACCTCAAAATACATTATGGGCATTTTGATATTTACTGTGCGTTCTCAATACTCTATACTAAACAAAATTTTAGCTTTGTCCAAATTGAAAGCATTTGCAGACGACAAAATAAATTTGACTCAAAAACTGAAATTTCTCTTTGGAAGTGTAGAAAATATTGTGGGAAAAGGAGAAAATGCTGGTTACCAGCATTTTCTCCTTTTCTCACAATGTTTTCAAAAGGCTTTTTCACTGGGTCATTAAAAGTTGGGATTGTGCGGTAAAGGGTTAATCTGGTCATCTTAATACAAATTAGTAAGACAGAAAGTTATCTCGGTGTTATTACATGGTTTGCATCTTGGTCCATGGAATTTTTCTATCTAGACAATTTACACACAGCTGCTTACAGATTTATTAGTCCCCTACCGGTGAAGCCGAAGGGAACTTTAGGTTTGTCTGTCCATCTGTCCGTCAGTCTGGCAATTCAGTTTTCCGGACTTTTTTCCTAAACGCTGGTACATATTGAGCTGAGTTTTGGTGTGTAAGTCACCCACCATCACTTACAGATCAAGTTCGACTTTCATTCTGGTCCACTGGTTTTTCACGGATTTACTGGCCTTGGACTTACAAAATTTCACTGATAAATCAGTTTTCTGGACTTTTTTCCTAAACGCTGGTAGTTATTGATCTCAGATTTGCTGTGTAACTCAACCACCATGACTTACAGATCAAATTCGACTTTCGTTCCGGTCCACTGGTTTTTCACGGATTTACGGGCCTTGGACTTACAAAATTTCACTGATAAATCAGTTTTCCGGACTTTTTTTTCTAAATGCTGGTAGATATTCATCTGACTTTTGCTGTGTAAGTCAACCACCATTACTTACAGATCAAGTTTGAGTTTCGTCCCGCTCCACTGCTTTTTCACGCATTTACGGGCCTTGGACTTACAAAATTTCACTGATAAAACATTTTTCCGCACTTTTTTTCCAAACCCTGCTACATATAGAGCTGATTTTTGGTGTGTACATCAACCACCATGACTTACACATCAAGTTCAAGTTTCCTCCCACTCCACTGCTTTTTGACGCATTTACGGGCCTTGGACTTACAAAATTTCACTGATAAAACGATTTTCCGCACTTTTTTTCTAAACGCTGCTACATATAGAGCTGATTTTTGGTGTGTACATCAACCACCATGACTTACACATCAAGTTCGAGTTTCATCCCTCTCCACTGCTTTTTGACGCATTTACGGGCCTTGGATTTTAAAAATTTCACTGACATGACAGCGATACATACGGCCGGTAGGGGACTGTGTATTGCTAAGCAATACTATCAGAATGCTTGTTTGTTCTGTATTACAGGCCTATAAAGTAGAAGGTTTTGACGGTCAGGTGGGTTTTATCACCTCTATGAGTGAACATTTCTGTGGAACGTGTAACAGATTACGTTTAACTGCTGATGGAAATTTAAAGGTACGGTGTTTAATTATATACCTATAAATGATCTGACAAAGATATGGGAATTATCTAAAACAAATATATACAACAAAACAGGGTGTGTATTCACCAACCATTCTTGAGAACATTTTTGTCTTATTCTCCAGAATTTTCTAAATTTGAAAGTAACACAATTTCTGATTGGCTAAACCCATCAGACCTTGTTTTACTTTCACATGTTTTCAGCATCACCCTTGTACACTGTGTAAGTTTTTCTGTGTCACCCACATACTCTGTGTAGAATATCCCCATGTTCACAGACTACCTCTATGTATTCACTTTTTGCTCTTTCCATTTAATTCAGAAAATTTGTGGCTCCTCAGATTATTTGTGTGATTTTTTTTTTTAAGCACACCTGAGCACAAAGTGCTAAAGGTGAGCTTTTGTGATCGTGCTGTGTCCGTCGTCAGTTGTGTGGTGTGTGTCATCCATTGTCCAGGCGTCAACAATTACCCTGTGTGCACTCTAGAGGCCACATTTTCAGTCAAATACTCATGAAACTTGGTCAGAACATTTGTATTGATAATATCTTGGACAAGTTCGAAATTGGGTCATATTGGGTAAAAAAGTAGGTCACCAGGTCAAACTTTAGCAAAAGCTTGTGTGCTCTTTAGAGGTCACATTTTTAGTCCAATACTAATTAAATTCAGCCAGACTATTTGTCTGGATGAAATCTCTGACAAGTTTGAATCTGGGTCATGCTGGGTCAAAAAGTAGGTCAATAGATCAAATTTTAGAAAAACCTTGTGTGTACTCTAGAGGCCACTTTTTCAGTCTAATACTTATGAAACTTGGTCAGAATACTTGTCTTGATGATGTCTCGGACAAGTTTGAAACTTGGTCGTGTTGGGTCAAAAAGTAGGTCACTGGAACAAATCTTAGAAAAATCTTGTGTGCACTCTAGAAGCCACATTATGAGCCAGAAACTCATGAAACATAGTGAGAATGTTTGTCTAGATAAAATCTTGGACAACTTTGAAATCAGGTCACATAGGGTCAAAAAGTAGGTCACTGGGCCCAATCTTAGAAAAACCTTGTGTGCACTCTAGAGGACACATTTTCAGCCTGATACTCATGAAACTTGGTCAGAATGTTTGTCTGGATGAAATCTCAGACAGGTTTTGACATTGGGTCATGTTAGGTCAAAACGTAGGTCACAGGGCCAAATCTTAGAAAAAGCTTATGTGCAGTCTAGAGGCCACATTTTGTGCCTGATACTCAAAAAAACTTAGTCAGGACAAGTTTGAAATTGGGTCACATCGGGTCAAAAAGTAGGTCGCTGGGCCAAATTTTAGATGTGCATTCTAGAGACCACATTTTCAGCCTGATACTCATGAAACTTGGTCAGAGTGTTTGTCTTGATAAAATCTTGAACACATAGAAAATTAGGTCATGTCAAATAAAAAAGTAGGTCAGGAGGCAAAATCTTAGAAAAACCTTTTGTGCAGTCTAGAGACCACATTTTCTGCCTGATACTCATGAAACTTGGTTAGAATTTTGACAAGTTTGAAATTGGGTCACATCGGGTCAAAAAGTAGATTACTGGGCCAAATCTTAGAAAACCCTGTATACACCCTAGAGACCACATTTTCAGCTTGATACTCATGAAACTTGGTCAAAATGTTTGTCTGGAGGAAATCTCGGACAAGTTTGAAATAGGGTCTTGTCGGGTCAAAAATCTTAGAAAAATGTTTTGTGCACTATAGAGGCCACATTTTCAGAATGACACTCATGAAACTTGGTGAGAACGTTTTTCTTGATAGATTCTCTGACAAGTTCAAAATTGGGTCACATAGGTTCAAAAAGTAGGTCACTTGGCCAAATCTTAGCAAAACCTTGTGTGCACTGCAGAGGCCACATTTTGAGCTAGATTCAAAATTCATAAATAGGTCAAACTGGTCAAAAAGTGGATCACTTGCACTCATGCATTTTACATCATTACAACCAGGATTTTTTCAGCCATATTAATCCTTGATGACCTTACACAGGTGAGCACTTTTTAGGGCCAGTGCCCCTCTTATTTACAGTTGTAAAAGGAATGTACTATATAATGAAGGAACATTACAACAGTCTGCATTTCTGTGTGGTTGGATCAGGTCTTGTTGCAAGTGTAAAGAGGTTTGCATCGGATTCAACCTTCAGTCTCATCAGATATCTCTTTACATACGAAACTTGACCTTATCCAAGTGTGCAAAAATGCAGACTTTTATAATGTTCCATTTTTAGTAGGTTCCAAATTAAATGTATCATCTATTATTTTTGCACTATTTTCTGTTGTTTAATTCATGTTTGACTCATTGATATTATCAAAATATCTTGTTTATGTTTATGCTCTCCCATGACCCTTTACTACACAATCCCAAGTTTTAACAACCTTGGGGAGATAGGCTTTTGAAAACATGGCAGGAAAAGGAAAAAAATGCTGGTGACCAGCATTTTCTTCTTTTACCATAATGTTCTCTACTCTTTTAAAGGAAAATTCCATTATTTTGGCCACATTTAATTTGTTGTCTGCAAAAACCTTCAATTACAGAGATTTTAGATTGCAAGTAATTCAGATTTTGTCAGTATAAGATGACTGTTGAGTAAAATACTATTATATTAAGTCTGCATTTATTTTCATCCTTTACAGGTATGTCTGTTTGGGAACTCCGAAGTTTCCCTCAGGGATGCATTAAGAAACAACATATCAGAAGAAGATTTACTACAGGTTGTCAGTGCTGCTGTGAAACGGAAAAAGAAACAACACGCTGGTATATTTTCTTTAACAAAAATAATGACAGTTTTGCAGTAATGTTACTTTAGTACAAATTTCATTAGTCAGGTGATTTCTTAAAAAATAAAAGAGCCAATATAAAAACACTCAAATCAATAACATTTTAGAATAGTCTGTAAAGAAGATTATGTATGCCCTTGCTGTAGACAGCCTTTTAACCCTTTACCACACAATCTGGAGTTTTAACACCTCTTAGAATGCTTTCGAAAACATAGTGGGAAAAGGAGAAAATGCTGGTAACCAGCATTTTCTCCGTTTCCCATGATTCCCTTTTCAAAAAACAAATCTCACCATTTAAACCACATTTAATTTGTCGTCTACAAATTCTTTGTATTTGGACAAAGAGTTTAGGCACTGATAGTAAGGATCTTTTCCTTTCTATTGTTTCTATTGAACTCTTTAATAATATGCTTGAAAAATGTTTCTGCGGTATTGATTTTTTAGTTCTCTACCAAATAATGCTGTGTTTTAACCAACTGGAGAAAGAAGGCTTTGGAAAATATTGTGGGAAAAAGAGAAAATGTTGGTACCTTTTCAAATAGAAAGAGAATAATTTGAGCCATGTCTTCATTGTCATGTGTAAATGTTTTGTATATGGATTAGGCTAGCATGTTCTAATCTGTTAATCTTTTACCACAAAATCCCAACTTTTAACAATCCTAATGATGAAAGCTTTAGAAAATATTATGGAAAAAGGAGAAAATGCTGCTAACCAATGTTTTCTACCCTACCAAAGAGAGAGATCATCATTTCAGCAACATTTAATTTGTCATCTGCAAATGCTTTCAATTCGGACGATTCCAAAATTTTGTTGTTTGGTAAAGATTTAAAAGAGTTGATGATCAGAGGAGGGATTGGTTTAATTCTAAAAATGCCATTTTTTTTTCACAAGAAAATTAGATGTATACATTTTCATTTATTTACTTTCAGGGATGTTGAACTTGTCCAAGATGAAGAACAGGCCTATGATATTAATTGGTGGGTGAAATAATGCAAGTAGGTACTGAGAATAAACTTGATTGCCTGTTTTCAACGTTATTTCAGTTACATTTTGGTGGCCTGTGTACCTATCCATGTTCACCTGAATTTGTTTTGCCAGTTCTTTACACAACATTCTTTTCGATCAACTTGCTGCTTTTCCATATAAACATCATCGAAACTTTGTTGAGCAGTGAGAGAGGAATGAATTCTGTCACAATGACTATCATCAATCCTTGGAAAATCTGGCGGATGTAAACTGGAGGACATTACAGAAATTTTCAATAATCAATGGTGTATACAAGTCATATTCCTGAAATTTATATCCTCTGTTAGTCTTGCTGCAGATCTAAATATGACCTGTCAGACTAAATCATAACAACAAATTAAAAAAAGGAGATACATTTCAAGAAAAGACAGTTTTCTTGTGTGGAAAACATGATGTATGATGGAAACAAAAAGAGACAGTTTACAATTAGTTGTATTGAGCAGTGGCTCCATTGCCCATTATAATTTAGTGAAAGATTTATGTTTATGACAATGGGATAAATTCCTTCTCTCTAATATGCTCTTTGTCTTTGTGACTTTTTCGTTTGTTTGGTTTTTAACGCCATTTTCAACATTATTTCAGTTGTATTTTGGTGGCCAGTGTACCTGTATGCTTTTTTGGAGTTTCTTTTACCATTTCTTTGCACAAGATTCTTCCCCAGCCACTGGCTGCTCTCTGTCATAACCATTGTCAAAACAATGACCTGAAAGGGAAGAGGAATGAATCTTGTCACAATGACTATCATCAATCCTTGGAGGGAAAAAGCATAGCATAGGATACAAACTGTTAACCTTCTGATTTTGAGCCCTTTACATTACTGACTGTTCAATCAGGTCTTTTTGAGGTTCATATACTCGTAGCATTATTATCAAGAGCAAAATTATCTGTTGATAAGGATAGAAAACATTGTAGCAAAGGAATTAGTTCTTAACTTACCACCAGACCACAGAATTTTAGACTTTTCAAATTGAAAACATCTGCTGACAACATATTGATTAAATGTTACTTAAATGACGGGAATTTTTCTCTAAAAGACAAGAGAACATAATGAGAAAAGTAGGAAATGCAGGTTACTGGCATTTGCTCCTTTTTCTATGCTTTTACAAGCATTTTTCAGTGTCATAAAAATACATTATGTTTTGGTAAAGGGTTAAGGATGAGCCTTATCCACCTTTCACACAGTTTTTTTTTTTTTTTTTTTTTCTATTTTATGATTACCTTTGAGGCTAAAATGTTCGACATATTTATTAGTTCTGTTTTGGGGTTATGTAGCAACAGACTACAGGCAGTAATTTGCAATCATAATTCTATTTTTGTGTTGCAGAGATGAGGAGTTATAAGGCTTACCTATTCAAATCTATAGGAAGCAGGCTGTCTTCTCCACAAAATGTATTTATACCTCAGCTGATTCCTAGTGTGACTAGGTTTTATCAAATAAGAAATTTTTATGCCAATAAACCGGTTTTAGTCAGTGATAAATTTAGCAATACAAATAATCAACAGACTGGTGTAGCCAGCAATTGTGATAATTCCAAAGACTGTGATAGCAATGAATATTGGACTGGTTCCAGTGTTGATGTGGAAAAATTTAAATATTGGGAGACAGAACTTAGAACCAGACAGAACTACTACAGTGAAGCTGAGAAGGATGATGAAAGTGAAAGTGTAAGAATGTCAAATGGTGCCAATGATGATAGTCTGAAAGATGAAATTTGTCTAACACACACAGATCCTGAAGGCAAATTGAATATGGTAGATATTGGTATGAAAGATGACTCAACACGAGTTGCTATAGCAACAGGTTGTATAATTTTAGGAAAAGAAGCATTTTCTCTGGTAAAGGATAATAAAATGAAGAAAGGTGATGTTATGACTGTTGCTCAGATTGCTGGCATAAATGGTGCTAAATCTACAAGTACTTTGATCCCTCTTTGTCATAACATTCCATTGTCAAAAATTGATGTGAAACTTGAACTGGATGAAAAGTCTTACTCTGTTAGAGTTACTTCCCTTGTGAAAACATACGGTAAAACTGGAGTTGAAATGGAGGCAATTACTGCTGTTGCTGTAGCATCAGTGACTATTTATGACATGTGTAAGGCAGTTACTAAGGATATGGTTATAAGTGATATTAAACTTGTTCATAAATCAGGAGGAAAGAGTGGAGATTATTCAGTCAATAAGGAGACTGGTTCTACTGGTTCATCTCATAGTTAAATCCTTTATGATAAATGTTAATCCTGAAATTGCTGGAACCAGATTGAATTGATTTTGCAGTGCAGATTAACCGGTATCCTGGTAAATAAGTTAAATAAAACTTTCCAGGCAATAGTAAAAATCTGAATAGTGCTTTTTCAAACTTTGTTTTTATGGAGAAAAACATCTCCCCATCAGAAAGTGTAGATCCAAGATCAGACTGCATGTTCGGTGCAGTCTGATCTGGATCTGTGCTGTCCGCTAAAGGTCAGTGAGTTACGCTTAGCAGCTTTAGCTTAAGACCAGCCTGCACAGAAGGTGCATTCTTATCTTGGATCAACTTTTTCTGTTGCTTTGTTAACATATTCTGGCCATAACAACCTCAGAATAGCAAGTTTTTGCTTGATTTCCTTACTGAATAGGGCTATTTCATTCATTCATAGCTCGGAGGGTTATGAACAGAAAAGCTGGCTCTTTTGCGTTTGTCACAGTGTTGCACAATTGTTTCAAAGTACCTTCTGAAGTAACATGAAAATTGTCAGAAAGAACATACCTCTGTTTACATTTGAAGAACACCGTGAAATAGATTTTGATGAATTTGGAAAATAAGGTATTTTCACATAGTAACACACCTAGTGTTTGCTATGCTTAATTCTTTACCAAATGACAAAATTCCAGACCGGTCCAAATTGAAGGCATTTGCAGATGACAAATAAGCCATGCTCTGGCAAAAGGGGACTTAATGCATCTCCGTGATACATTATGCCAAGCAAGTCTTCATATAATTATGGATCCCTAATACACCTAACTGAATCATGAGGTAGACTGGTCCTTTGACATACAGAAAATTGACCAACAGTGAAGTTTTGGCCCAGGTCAGCCTGCGCTTTCGGCGCAGGCTGACCTGGGTCGATACTTTTTGCAGATGCATTAAGCCCCCTTTCACAGAGCATGGCTCATATTAAATGTGGCTCAACTGAGGGAATTTGTCTCTGAAATAGTAGAAAACGTTGTGGGAAACGGAGAAAATCCTGGTTACCAGCATTTTCTCCTTTTCCCTCGATGTTTTCATAAGACTTCCTTATCAGAGTTGTTATAACTCAGGATTGTTTGGTAAAGAGTTAATACATGTACTTTAAGGTACAGAATTGTCAGTACAGTTATTAGTTTGCTATGGATTTTTTTCTTGAACTACTGCCATTTCAATGTCACATACCTATTTTGTTTCCTCATCGTTTTATCCTGTATCAAACAATCCCATGTTTGAACAACCCCCAAGAAAAGAGCTGTTGAGAGCTGTTGATTGGAAAAGGAGAAAACCAGCATTTTCTCCTTTTCCCACAGTGTCATCAATGACAAATCTGATCATTTGATCGATTTTCAATTAGCTGTCTGTAAATGCTTTCAATATGGATGAGTATAAGATTTAGTCTGATGTTGTAGAGTTCAAAGAACTTGATATTTGAGCCTGCTCTGGCAAAAGGGGGCTTAATGCATCTCTGTGATGCCTGACACCAAGCAAGCCATCACATTATAAATCCATAATAGCCACTTTTTTTAACAACTGACTTAATTATGAGGTAGAATGGTCCTTGGACATACAGAAAATTGACCAATAGCGAAAAGTTTCGGCCCAGGTCTGCCTGCACAGACTGTGTAGGCTGACCTGGGTCGATTCTTTTTGCAGATGCTGTAATATGTCATGAATGATGTTGAGCATGTCATAAAATGTAATGTTTACCCGCAAAAAAAATCATTCATGTTCTATAAATATCTGTGGTATTGCCCACATCACTTAACCTGACCCAGTTCATCATCATTGATATAAATTAAAATTTCATTTTTACCCTAGCCATCACATGGGGCTGCCTTCAGCATGTGTCCCAAGTGGGTTTGGAAATATTTTGTTTTATATGAGCAAATTAAATTGCTTAATTGTGTATATAAGTACCTAACAGAGAACTAGCTCAAGTCTTCTGTAATTAAACTTTGAACTAAACTTCCTGAATAATAGTCAGAGTTCTATTTATATACCTGCTTAAATATTCAGCATAAGGTCAGGATCAGGTTAAATGAAGTAGGCTATATATCAAAAATGAATGTCACAGAGGTGTTGTTGCATGGATACTGGGTTAGTTGAAAGATAAAAGTGTTCAGGTTTTTATGATAAAAGTGTTTTAGGTTTTTATCGAAGATTAGAATACATTAACTTTTTATCACATGATCCGGAGTTTTACTTACCCTAAAAAAGAAGCCTTTGAAAACATTACGGGAAAAGGAGAAAATGCTGGTAACCAGCATTTTCTCCTTTTCCCACAATGTTTTCAACCCAATCAAAGACAGGAATACTTATTTGAGCTGCTTCTAAACTGTCTAAAAATGCTTTCAATTTGCACAAGTCTAACATTTTGTTGTTTGGTAAAGAGTTAAGCAAAGATTTGTAAGATGAGTGTATTTTTAAAGGCAGCTTTGCTGTTTGAAATATGCAAAAAATTGTTGTGGAATATGTCTTGCATTATCATAGTTTTTAAATACTGTTGCCATATAATTTCTTTTATGTATTTGTTAACTTTTTTTTTTTTTTTTTCCGTTTTTCTTTGATAACATAATTGTAATTATATTTTGAAATGAAATTGATGAAGATGTGTTCTGTTCAAGAATGTTTAAATCCTGACCTACTGAAACCAAGTTTTACAGCGGACTACATGTACTTTGCTAACATCCTTTAAAATATGGATAATCAGTTTGAATTAAGTTTTGATAATAGGTACAACTGAAAATAATGTGGTAAATAGAGAATTTTCTCTGTATGAACAATTTTCCTATTTGTGGCTATGGTTTCAAAAGTGGTTAGTTTCAAGAAGTAAAAAGTTGTCTGCAAGAGGGTAGTTAATTAACTCTGTACCAAATGACAATAATTTTGACTTGTTCAAATTCAACGACTTTGCAGACGACAAATTATGTGTAGCCCAAATGATGACATTTGTCTTTGAAAAGGTAGAAAACATGGGAAAAGGAGAAAATGCTGGATACCAGCATTTTCTTGTTTTCCCACAACGTTTTCAAAAGCTTTCTTTCTCAAGGTTGTTGAAACTCGGGATTGTGTGGTAAAGGGTTAACCTTTTACTAAATAATTTAGTGTTTTAATGACCCCGAAGATAAAGGCTTTAGAAAATATTGGGGGAAAGTGAAATTGCTGGTAGCCAGCATGTTCTGCTTTGCCCATGTTTTCTAACCTTTCAAAGACAAACCCCATCATTTTAGCAACCAGTCATTTGCAAATGCTGTCAATTCTGACAATTAAAATTTGTTGTCGGGTAACAAGTTAACCTTTTACCAAACAGTTTGGACTTTTAATGACTCTGTAAGATGTGGTTTTTGAAAATGCTGTGAGGAAAAAAAATGCTGATAAGCAGCATTTTCTCCTTTTACCAAGTTTTCTACTATTTCATAGCCAAATTCCATGATTTTATCCACATTTTATCATCTGCAAATGCTTTCAAATTGGACAAGTCTAAATTTTATCATTTGGTAAAATATTGATTTTTTATAGAGCAACCAGTTGTATATTGTTATGTTTGGAAGCTCTTTACCTCTCAGCTTTTTTTGCCAAGATTAATAATTATCTTAATTTTTTTACCCAATAATCCCAGGTGTGCATGACCCTTTGAAATACAGGATTGAAAACATATGGGAAAATTAGAAAATACTGATAACTAGTATATGCTTCTTTTTCCTGAACATTTTCTGCCCTGTGAAAGACAACTTTTGTTTTTTTGAGTAACATACAGTTGTGTCATCTGCAATGTTTTTAGCTTGGAGAAAGCTGAATTTCTGTCTTCTGGTAGAGTTAACTCTTTACCACACAACAAAAATGTAGACTACTCAAAATTGAAAGCATTTGCAGACAGTATGTTAAATGTAGCTCAAAATATAACAGGACTGTGTCTCTTAAAGGGAAGGAAATATTGTGGGAAAAGAAGTAAATGATTATTACGAGCATTTTCTCCTTTCCCCACAATGTTTTCAAAAGGCTTCTTTCCCACGGGTGTTAAAAGGCGGCATTGTGCAGTAAAGGGTTGACCCTGTTTTCAGCAGTACATGTATTTCAGTTATTTAGAGGCAGCTAGATCACTCTGTATGGCATATCTGATGTTTCTGTAACGGCACTAATACAGTATTATTCCCAGACACTAGCTTCATTTCTGAATAAAGCGGACATTTTATGCAGTGATAAGGGAGACAACATTATGACCAGTGGTTGCTCATAAATTTCCTTTTTTTTTTTTTCTGTTTGCCACTGTGATGCATTATGGTACATCTAAAGATAGAAATTTTATTTTTGACAGTTTATGTGCTATGATTGTGAAAGTTACAATAACTTCAAGCTGCTTTTTGCTGTTTATTTCCAGAAAAAAAAAATTGAATTTAGACCAGTCTAAAATTTTGTTTTGTGGTAAATATTTAAATTATGAAGTAGAATTTAAAGATATTCAGAGCTGTAGAATTATTAGTAGATAATACTAAATGAAATAAAAGTAAAATTGAACATGTTGTTTAGTTCTCCTTTTTTTATCACATGCAGCAGTGTATTGAACCAATGATGTATTTTTGAAAATACACTTGTTTATAATCATTTTTTGGTCACTGTTTTGTTAATTTCTAGTTATGGGGGCATAAAGCTGGCAAATCTAACCTTACGGCATGTGCTTTAATTTGGAAGTCTTAAATTTTGTTGTTTGGTAAAGAGTTAAAGGGTAAAACACAGGGTAGAAAAAGGAGAAAATGCTGTATACCACCATTTTCTCCTTTCACCACTATATTTTAACCCTTTCCCAAATAGCAAATTTTAGACCCTTTCAAAATCATCAGATCTGCAGAAGACAAATTCAAAATTGCTGCAAATGAGCTTAAGCTGCCTGATAGGGTAGAAAACATTGTGGGACAAGCAGAAAATGCTGATCACCAGCATTTTCTCCTTTTCCCTCAATGTTTTGAAAAACTTTCTATACCAGGGTCGTGAAAACCCAGAATTGCTCCCTAAAGGGTTAAAGCCTTTTAGTGCAGAATTGATAAAACATAGGGGAGTGTTTTGTATCAAGTTAACCCTTTACCACACAATCACGACTTTCAACGACACTGAAGAAGAAGCCTTTTGAAAACATTGTGGGAAAAGGAGAAAATGCTGGTTACCAGCATTTTCTCCTTTTCTCACAATGTTTTCAAAAGGCCTCTTTCCCAGGGTTGTTAAAAGGTGGCATTGTGCAGTAAAGGGCATCTTCGCAAGCCAAGGATACTAACTCCACTTTGTTCGTTACATACTACCTTAGTATCCTTGGCTTGCGAAGATGAATAAAAGGTTAACTCATTTCCAAAAAATGTTTTCAGATGTCTTCTACCCTTTCCAAAACAAATTTCAAATTTTCAGTCACATTTATTTTGTCGTCTGCAAATTGTTTGAATTTGGAAGATTTTTGTCGTGTGGTGAAAAGTTAAAGCGACAGGGCCAGTAGCCAGTATATAGGTATGTTGAAATCGAGCTCCAAACCTTTTTTTTTGACCATGAAATTTTTCAAGAGGTTTCTACAATTTCAAAGTTCTTTTGTGCCATATTTTATTCCATGGCAACGATTGATCCTCTGGTTTTAGAAAATTATTTTTATCATGAATGAACTCCTAGTGTGGTTGTCAAGTTATTTCTAATTAACTCTTTGCTGATGGAAGTTCCACCTAATAAGTCAAATGAAATCTTCTATGCTTCCTGGGAATTTTCTGTACAGTGTTTGACCCTTTACCAAACATTGCTGACTTTTAACTGAGTTAACCCATTACCACACAATGCTGACTTTTAACTTCCTTGTAGAAGAAGCCTTTTGAAAACATTGTGAGAAAAGGAGATAATGCTGGTAACCAGCATTTTCTCCTTTTCACTTTGTTTTCTACCCTATCAGAGAAAAATCGCATCATTTAAGCCACATTGAAATTGTCTGCAAATGCTTTCAATTTGGACAGGTCTAAAATTTTGTTGTGTGGTAAAGGGTTAACAAGCCCAATTCAAACTACAGGGCATTCCAAAAGTATATGTCACATTACGACATTGTAACTATATCTTAACCCTTTCCCAAACAAGCCCTGGTTTTCATGTGTCTGCAGTAGAAGTCTTTTGAAAACACTGTGGGAAAAGGAGAAATTGCTCGTAATGAGCAATTTCTCCTTTTCCCACAGTGTTTTCTACCCTTTTTGATAACTTTCTGCCATTTTCATCAAATTTAAAATTGTCGTCTGCAAACTCTTTCAATTTGGACCAGTCCAAAATTTGTCGTTTGGGAAAGGGTTAATAACTACTAAGGAAATCAAAACATGATTTATATAGCCAGGAAACTTACAGTCTCATTTATCATTAATTGTTTAACCCTTTACCACACAATCCTGACTCAACTCTTTACTAAACAACAAAATTTTGGACTAAACCAAATTGAAAGCATTTGCAGACGACAAAATAAAAGTATCTCAATGATTTCTGTCTTTGATTGGGTAGAAAACTTTGTGGGAAAAGGGGAAAATGCTGGTTACCAGCATTTTCTCCTTTTCACACAATGTTTTCAAAAGGCTTCTTTCTCAGGGTCGTTAAAGTCGGGATTCTGTGGTAAAGGGTTAATAACCCTGAGTAAGAAGCCTTTTGAAAACATTCTGGGAAAAGGAGAAAATGCTTGTATCCAGCATTTTCTCCTTTTCCCACAATGTTTTCTATGCTGCCCAAAACAAATTTCAATTTTTCAATCACATTTATTTCGTTGTCTGCAAATGCTTTCAATTTGAACCAGTCTAAAATTTTTTTGTTTGGTAAAGAGTTAAAGGCTGGTAACTACCATGTTCTCCTTTTCCCACAATGTTTTCTACCTTATCAAAGACAAGTTCCATCATTTTAGTCACATTTATCAGTCTGCAAATGCTTTGAATTTGGACAAGTCTACATTTCTTTCGTTTGGTAATGAGTTAATAAAAATTATCTGTACCCTTCTGCAAACTGCACATAGTAATTATATTTCCAAAACTTTAAAGTGATTATCTGTACTGAGTTTGAAAAAGCTTGGTCCCATCAGTGCCTACACCTTGTCCCTAAAAGGTTTAACAATTTGACAGGGTGACTAACTTGCCAACTGATTTGAGCAAAGCAAATACACCCTCACCCCTTCAAAACATGGGGGAGTGTTTTGTATCAAGTAAACCCCTTTACCACACAATCACGACTTTTAACGACCCTGAAGAAGAAGCCTTTTGAAAACATTGTGGGAAAAGGAGAAAATGCTGGTTACCAGCATTTTCTCCTTTTCTCACAATGTTTTCAAAAGGCCTCTTTCCCAGGGTTGTTAAAAGGCGGCATTGTGCAGTAAAGGGCACCCCTTCAAAGTAGGGGTCCTGTGTGGCTCACTGGTAAAATGTAGGATTTGTAACCTGGAGGCCCAGGGTTCAAGCCTCACTGGATCCACTGGCTTCTTCATGGGGGTGTCTTTGGGCAAGACACTTCAGAGCCCTAGCCTAGTACTGGTGGAACCCAGGAAATACACAAATATGTGAGCTGTCGCTGTGATACGACTGAAATAATGTTGAAAGCAGCATAAAACACCATTCAATCAATCAATCACTCAACCTCTTCAAAGTGTAACCAGGGTTATGATAAAAGAAATTTTGAAGTTAATAAAAAGTCAGTTTTATTTTTCAAATTTTCATAAGTAACGAGGGTGAAGATACACGGGGGTAGTAACAATTCATGGTAAAACAGCATAATATCATTAATATCTTACAACTTTAGAAGCAGCCCATCTTCCAGAACAAAGAAGTTATATATAATACCCTTTACCATACACAGTCTATTTTCAGACATAAAGATACCAGTCACTAGTAAAAGTAATGTAAAGAAAAAGCATTTTAACCCTTAACCACACAATCCTGAGTTTTAACAAACCTCAGAAAGCAAGTTTTTGAAAACATTTTGGGAAAGCCAGAGAATTCAAGTAACCAACATTATCTTGTTTTCCCACCACGTTTTCTATCTTTACTGTGACAAGTCACATCAAGGGAAAAAAAAATAAATCTGTTATGTGCAAATGCTTTCCATTTGGAAGAAGCTGAATATTTGTCATCTGCTACTCAATCCCAACTTTTAATTACCCTGAGACTGAAGCCTTTTGAAAACATTGTGGGAAAAGGAGAAAATGCTGGTAACCAGCATTTTCTCCTTTTCCAACGATGTTTTCTATCCTTCCCAAAACAAAAGTCGATTTTTGAGTCACATTCATTTTGTCATCTGCAAATGCTTACAATTTGGACTAGCTTAAAAATCTGTTGTGTGGTACAGAGTTAACCCTTTACAAGATGATAAAATTTAAGACCTGAAAACTTGAAACTATTAGCAGATGAGAAATCATTTGTAGCTAAAATATTGGGATATGCTTTTTAGACTCTCCCGAACTGAGAGCATTTGCAGGCGAAAAATCTGAAAGTGGTACAAATGAACTGTAGCTCTTTGACTGGATAGAAAACATTGTGGAGTAAGGAGAAAATGCTGGTTACCAGCATTTTCTCTTTTTCCCCACAATGTTTTCAGGTCTCTATGTCAGTGTTGTGAAGAACCAGCATCGTTCGGGAAAGGGTTAAAATTCAATTTCCTTCCTTTCATCAAACCATTTCATGTTTTACCAAACCTGAAAAGGGCTTGTGAAAACAATATGTGAGGAAAATAATGATTGAAATCACCGTTTCTCCTTTTCCCACAATTTTTTCCTACCTTTTTATTGACAAATCTCAACACTTTAGCCACAGTCCGATTGTTGTCTGCAAACACAATTTGAATGAATCTGGTTTTTGACAATGTATCTTAACCTATTGGAAATTTACATTTGTGCACTCTGTCTGAAAAAGGGCTCAATCCTCTACCTAACAATCCTGAGTTTTCACAACCCCAAGGGAAAAGGGCTTTTGAAAACATTGTGGGAAAAGAAGAAAATGCTGGTAACCAGCATTTTCTCCTTTTCCCACAATGTTTTCAATCCTATCAATGACAAATCTCATCATTTAAGCCACATTTATTCTGTCATCTGCAAATCTTTTTGATTTGGACAAGTCGAAAACTATGTTGTTTGTAAAAGGGTTGATTAAATTGTTCTTGGCATTCTAGGGTTTAATCTCTTCCCTTTTCATCCTTCAACTTAACAATTTTCAATATGAAAATTAACCAACTATTTTCAGCCAATTGCCACAAACCATTATCTTCACCAATACACATAGAGTATCCACATATCTAAGTACCTTTACCGGATAACTTTTGATGACATTGATGATATGAAAAAAGATCCAAATACAAGCAACTGTTACATGTCCGAATGCTTTCTGTAGTCTCCAAGTGAATCAAATTTTATTGCTTAACCCTTTACCACACAATCCCAAGTTTAAACAACCCCGATGAAGAAAGCTTTTGAAAAAATGGTGGGAAAAGGAGAAAATGCTGGTAACCAGCATTTTCTCCTTTTTCCCACAATGCTTTCTACCATTCAGAAAACAAATTCCAATTTTTGAGTCACATTGTTTTGTTGTCTGCAAATGCTTCCAATTTGGACAGATCTAAAATTTTGTCGTTTGGTAAAGAATTAATTCTTTACCAGATGTAATTTAGACTGGTCCAAATTCAAAGCATATGCAGACGACAAATCATAGGTGGCTAAAATGATGGAACTTGAAACTAATAGAGAAAAAGATATTAAGGGAAAAAAGAGAAACTGTTGGTTAGCAGCATTTTTTTTCCTTTTCTCATAAAGTTTTCAAAAATGTCTTTCTTGGGGTTGTTAAAACCTGGGATTGTGCAGTCAAGGGTAAATATGTGATACTTACAGCTTTAGATAACCTTTAACCAAACAATCCTCTTTTTCTCTGTTTTAACGACCCTAGGAAGGAGGCCTTTTTGAAAAGATTGCGGGACACGGCTGTTTACCAGCATTTCCTCCTTTTCCAAAAATGTTTTTCTATCCTTTCAAAGACGAATTTCATCTTTGGAGCCACATTTGTCTATTGCAAAAGTTACTGATGTGTCTAAGATTTTGTTGATCATTAACCCTTTACCACATAATCCCAAAATTTAACGACCCTCAAAGAGAGGGCTTTTGAAAATATTGTGGAAAAAGGAGAAAACGCACATAAATAGCATTTTCTTCTTTTCCAACAACGTTTTCTACCCTGTCAAGAACACGAATCATCATTTGTGCCACATTTAACTTGTCATCTGAAAATACTTTCTTTTTGGTCAGGTCCAAAATTTTATCGTTTGGTGAAGATTAACAAGCCCACTCTTTACCACACAACAAAATTTTAGACTAATCCAAATTGAAAGCATTTGCAGATGACAACTCAATCGAGGCAAAAGTAGTAGGATTTGTATCAGAGAAAGTGGAAAACATTGTGGGAAAAGGAGAAAATGCTGGTTACCAGCATTTTCTCCTTTTCACCCAATGTTTTCATAAGCCTTCTCCAGAATGGTTGTTAAAAAACTCAAGATTGTTTAGTATAGGGTTAAAGCCTTCCTATCCGACAGAGGTATACAATGTTCATAAGCCATGCTCTGACAAAAGGAGGCATAATGCATCTCTGTGATCCATGATGCCAAGCAAGTCATGATATAACTACAGATCTGTAAAAACCAATTTTGTCTAACAACCAACTGAATCATGAGGTAAACTGGTCCTTTGACATGCAGAAAATCGACCGAAAGCAAACAGTTTCCATCCCAGGTCAGCCTGCACAGGCTGACCTTGGTTGATACTTTTTGCAGATGCGTTTAGCCCCCTTTTTCAGAGAGCATGGCTCAACTGTGTTTAAAGAATAATCATTCTGTCTATAATTGCCCTTGTGAAGCACAATGCCTCAAATTTCAGATCAATTTAACCCTTTTAGTGCCATAGGCAAAAACAAGGGCTATTGTGGATGGCATCAATCCAGATCAGACCGTAGTCTGATCTTTGATCTACACCATCCTAAAGTATTGTCAAGGCTATAGATTAACAAGAGCACCAAATTTGGGTGCCAATGCTCGGCTGTGGTTGCTCGATTTTCTCTGAAAATTCCTATTGAAAAAGGGGCATAACTGTGTCAAAAATACTTTGATGCTTACTTGCCCTTGCATAGGTTTCCCTTTTGATAATTAACATTATTGCCCAAGTTTGAAGCAAATATCTTCAGCATAACAAAGATATTAACCCTTTCCCAAACAAGACCTGGTTTTCACGTGTCTACTGTACAAGTCTTTGGAAAACACTGTGGGAAAAGGAGAAATTGCTCATAATGAGCAATTTCTCCTTTTCCAGCAGTGTTTTCTACCCTTTTTGAGACCTTTCTGCCATTTTCATCAAGTTTAAAATTGTCGTCTGCAAACTCTTTCAATTTGGACGGATCCAAAATTCATCGTTTGGGAAAGGGTTAACAAATATCAAGGTTTTCGCATGACAGATGAGGACGACGATGCCCGGGCTACAACAATACCTCAATGTTTTCTTTGAAAACAGCCAAGCTAAAAAGGGGCTTTGGTGAACAGCATAGATCAAGGTCAGACGGTAGCCTGATCTTTGACCACACCATCCTCAAGTATAGTCAAAGCTATAAGATAAAAAATCTTTCTGGATTTCAATAAATTGTAATTCCAGTCATCAACTGATTTTGTGCTTAACCCTTTACCACACAATCACAAGTTTTAACGACCCTGAGAAAGAAACCCTGTGGGAAAAGGAGCATTGGTAACCAGCATTTTCTCCTTTTTCCACCATGTTTTTTAGCCTCTAAAAAACAATTCCCAATATTTACTGACATCTATTTTGTTGTCTGCAAATGCTTTCAATTTGGATGAGTCTACAATTTTGTCATTTGGTAAAGAGTGAAATATGTGGCCCTGAAAGAGTTTATGTAAACAGCTAAAAAATGCCAGTAACAACATGTTTACAAATCTACAATATCTTCTGAGCACAGAACAAATGAAACAGACATTTTCTAGTCAGCCTATTGCACTTTTTAACCCTTTACCACACAATCCCAAGTTTTAATGACCCTGCGGAAGAAGCCTTTTGAAAACATTGTGGGAAAAGGAGAAAATGCTAGTGACCAGCATTTTCTCCTTTTCCCGCATTTCTTTCTACCCTATCCAATCCAAATTTCATCATTTGAGCAACACTTAGATTGTCGTCTGCAAATGCTTTCAATTTGGACAAGTCTGAAATTTTGTCGTTTGGTAAAGAGTTAAGTCTTCATGCTTTATCACACAATTCCAACTATTAATGACCCTAAGGATGACGGCTTTGGAGAACATTGTTGGAAAAGGAGAAAATGCTGGTAGCCAGCATTTTCTCCATTTCCCACCATCTCCCACAATTTTCCTGTCCCTTAAAAGACAAATTTCACCACTTGAGCCACATTTAACCCTTTACCACACAATCCCGAGTTTTAACGACCCTGGAAAAGAAACCTTTTAAAAAAAACCTTGTGGAAAAAGGAGAAAATGCTGGTAACCAGCATTTTGTCCTTTTTCCACTATGTTTTCTACTTTATCATAGACAGATTCTATCATTTGTGCCACAATGAGTTTGTCATCTGCAAATGCTTTCAACTTGGACCCATCTGAAATTTTTTTGTGTGGTAAAGAGTTAATCTGTGTCTGCAATCTCTTCAATTTGGAAAAGTGTAAAATTTTGTTCTTTGGTCAAGAGTTAATGCCAAAATATCTCAAGAAATATTGAAGTGTGGGTCAAAGATCAGAGCACACATCTGTTGCGATCTAATTTCGATTGAAACTGTCTGCGATAGATACTACTGCAATTCTGTGTAATCTTTGCTATCCTAGGCCATGAAGAATTCCATTGTTCATTGTAATGTTTTTATGACAATATCTTGACATACAAATCGAATTATATTATGTGAAGCAACATCAAAGCTTATCCAACACCCTTTAACCCTTTACCAGACGACAAAATTTTAGCCTTGTCCAAATTCAAGGCATTTGCAGACGACAATTTCAATGTGACTCAAATGGTGCAATTTTTCTTTCATAGGGTAGAAAACATTGTGGGAAAAGGAGAAAATGCTGGTTACCAGCATTTTTTCCTTTTCCCACAATGTTTTCAAAAGGCTTCTTTCCCTAGGTCATTAAAAGGCGGCATTGTACAGTAAACGGTTAAGCTCAGTAGCACAAAATGGAAAACATGGATTACAATTCAGTATCATAACTTTATATAAAAATATATATCTACCAGGCAATATCATCTAGATTCAAACTGTTATAGGCAATATACATGCAAATTACTGGTTAACCCTTTACTGCACAATGCCGCCTTTTGACACCCCTGGGAAAGAAGCCTTTTAAAAACATTGTGGGAAAAGGAGAAAATGCTGGTTACCAGCATTTTCTCCTTTTCCCACAATGTTTTCTACCCTATCAGAGAAAAGTTGCACCATCTGAGCCACATTGAAATTGTCGTCTGCAAATGCTTTCAATTTGGACAAGGCTAAAATTTTGTCATCTGGTAAAGGGTTAACTCTTTACCCAATGACAAAGTTTTAGACTTGCAGAAATTGAAAGCATTTGCAGACAACCAGTGGGACTCAAATATTTAAATTTGTCTTGAAAAGGTTTGGAAAATTCTTTTTCCACAATGTTTTTCAGAAAGCACTTTTCATAGTGTTGCTTAACCCTTTACCACACAATCCCAACTGTTAATGGCCTTGAGAGAAAAGACTTTTGAAAACATTGTGCAAAAAGGAGAAAATGCTGGTGACCAGCATTTTCTCCTTTTCCCACAATGTTTTCTACTCTATCACAGACAACTTCCTCAATTTAAGCCATGTTTAATTTGTCAACTACAGATGCTTTGGGTTTGGACAAGTCTAAAATTTTATTGTGTGGTACAGGGTTAAACACATGATTGTGAGGTAAAAGGTTAAAGATCTAATATTATGAAACATTCAACTTGCACAACAGCCTCTACAATGATCGGAACCTACATGAACTGTACAGCTTATCCTTCATCAAACAATCCAAATCTTAACAAACCCTGAGAAGGATGGCTTTTGAAAACAATGTGCCAATAGGAGAAAATGCTACTTCCAAAAGCCATTTAAACATTTTCTATTTATCATCTGCTAGTTAAAATCATTTAACATTTTTTATTTGTCATGGATTTTGAAATTAATATCATCTAAACATTATTTATCAGTTTGTGTAAAACACTTTCAATGTGGGTGAGTCGAAAATTTTGTCATTAGGAAGAGAAATAGAGGAAAAGCCTTAATGAAGTGAGAGGTGAAGTCTTGATAATTAAACAAGTCCTTTAACCCTATACCAGATGACAAAATTTTAGACTTGTCCGAATTGAAAGCATTGGCAGACTTTAAATGTGGCTCAAATGACGAAATTTGTTTTAAAAAAGGGTAGAAAACATTGTGGGTAAAGGGAGAAAATGCTGGTTACCAGTATTTTTTCCTTTTCCCACAATGTGTTCAAAAGACTTCTTCTTCAGGGTCGTTAAAACACGGGATTATTTGGTAAAGACTTAAAACAAATTCATATTACAAAATATACATACATCTTTATGAATAAAATTAATCTATGGATGTCATGGGAAAATCAATATCAATAATATCTCTTCTGGAGATTTTTGCTGAAATACAAAACAACACTCATAGCCATATTCTAGTTATATATTTATTCAACAATACTCCAGTAGAATCATTCTATGTATATATTCATATACAGATATTTCTGTTTAATATTTAACTATTCCAATGTAAATCTCTCATAAACATGAAACTGCCTGAATACAACAATTTGGTCTAGCAGACCACATTTAAAATCATTGTGGCAAAAGGAAAAGTTGCTTGTAGATAGGAATTTTTCCTTCTGCCCTAATTGTTTTTAACTCTGCTTTTGTTTTCAACCTTAACCCTTTACCACATGACAAAATTTTACACTTGTCCAAATTGAAAGCATTTGTAGATGACAAATTAGATATGGTTCATATGGTTAGATTTGTCTGACAAAGTACGGAAAACATTGTGGGAAAAGGAGAAAATGCTGTTTACCAGCATTTTCTCCTTTACCCACAATGTTTTCAAAAGGCCTCTTCCTCTGGGTAGATAAAACTCGGGATTGTTTGGTAAAGGATTAATTCATATTGACATCCAGACTTTGCAACTCCTATTTGTTGTTTGAGGTTACAAGTTAAAGAAATATGAGTCTGATTTTACACTAAAATCAACTCTAGATAGTTCTAGGACAATCTCTTCAGCAATAACTCAAAACTAGTATAGGGGTGGACTTGATTTTATTTTTTTAGAGTACTCTGACTGCACCTGAGCAGCAGGCTAAATCAAGTGAAACCGAGCAAATGGCGTACTTCCGAGATAAATCAAGTGAGTGAAAAAATTAAAGATGGCCGACAATGATCGCAATGTTCTTGTTACAGATTTATTTCAAGTTGTGACTGGTAAATTACCAGCTTGCAATATACACGGATGTCTTATGAAGACTTCCACATCAAAAATCTATCTTTTTTTTGCAATCTTCACGTTTGAACACTGTTCACCGTTTGCCATCATTTTCGGGATTAGGTCATGTGACTGCTCTACTCCGACCACACTACCACCGGTGAAGAGTAATCCGGAGTGCTGTGGTGCAACTACTCCTTTACACTTGATTACAAATCCACAAGCTCGCAGCAAAAAAAGTGCTCCTATCAGCTAAATCAAGTCCACCCAAAGTCTCTCTGTTAACCCATTACCATAGTACAAAGACAGCACTAAACATAGCGGACAGAAGCAATCACTCCTTTCGCAACAGTGTTTTCTATAAAATTGAAAAGATACCAGTATTTCTTTGACTTCAAATAATTTTTCCCATGTGCCAGTGGCGTAATCAGGTAACAGATTCTAACTCCATGACTAGAACAAAAGAATCCGAAACTTTTAAATAGAATAGTAGCACTTATCAAATAAAATGTGTACCATATGTACGTATCATACCATACAAATAGGTACCATGTGTAACTACAAGATTTTACAGTTTACAGTGAAAAAACTTAACTCCTTACCAAACGACAAAATTTTTGACTGGTCCAAATTGACAGCATTTGCAGATGTCAAAGCAAATGTGACTCAAAAACTGAAATTTGTTTTTGGAAGGACACAAAATATTGTTGGAAAGGGAGAAAAATGCTGGTTACCAGCATTTCCTCTTTTTCCCACAAATTTTTCAAAAGGCCTTTTCTTTAGGGTCCTTAAAACTCAGGATTGTGTGGTAAAGGGTTGAAATACTTCTGGCAAAAGGACTCCAAACTTTTACCAAGGGGCTTTATACAGAAGACATGACTTTTGTTTAACTCTTTACCAGACGCCAAATTTTTGGACTGGACGAAATTCAAAGCATTTGCAGACGACAAATCAAATGCTGCTAAAATAATGATTTCCGAGTTGGATAGGGTAGAAAACATTGTGGGAACAGGAGAAAATGCTGGATACCAGCATTTTCTCCTTTTCCCACATTGTTTTCAAAAGACAATCTATCTCAGGGTCAGGGTCTTTCAAATAGCCATCTAGACTATGTTGTAAGCTGTGAGGACGAAATGTGTAGTCACTTCCAAGATGGCGGACTGTTTACATGGAGAAAGGTGGGTGTCACATTTTATCATCAATAACTTTTTTTCTTGAAACCTTCCAGTCATGGTACTTATAATATAATGTGGGGGAATGATATGGTAAGCCTCGGTGCTATATAGCAAAGAGCCAGTGCCATTATTCGATACGTTATATCGGCGTAAACATTGCCATTCGGTAAAATTTAAATTTTAAGCGTGGAACTTGCATCGTTTTTAGTTATAGAATGGAAAATAAGCTAATGCAGTGGATGAAGGTTGTTGTTTCTGTAGGTATTCATCACGTGCTTTCCAGTGATTACGGTAATTTTTGTGAAATATGTCTAGAAAGACACAAAAACATGTGTTATGTAAATCGCCAATGCAGCGGTGTAGTCCACATCAACAATTTCACACACAGCGGTGTAGACACGTTGTTTTCTGAACGGTTTAGACATAGACATAAGCTTTATATTCTGTATGGTTTAGACATAAAATTTGACAGTATCTGTGGTCTAGACATGAAATGGAAAGACTTTGTCCTTTGATATTTGTGTTACATACTCTTCCATAGCATTTATAGTACTGAAGCAAAAATAACATCAGGGTTTTTGGAAATACAATATTATTGCTATCCTGTATATTCTAAAAGACAAACTTATATCAAAAAAGATGCCACGGGAATTATTCATGTTTTGAAAGTGTTTCGCTAATCATCGACTGTCTTCCTATCAATATATGGGAAACTGAAATTTCTTTGGTACTTCGCGAACGGGTCTGCCTATTCACCTACCAGATGTAGTCCGGGGCCGAAAGAAACATTCAGGAAACGATAAGAATAAATAAAAAACTTTATGAGATAACTTATCTTAATGGGTAACATTCGATTTTATAAATATAAATCCATGACCCGTATATTATGAAATCAAATTGTACAATGGCAAATGAAAATTGTGAATATCGATCACACGGAATTCCATCTTACGGTTTTTCCTTTTGGGGTAAAAACAACAATTACATAACATACTTTTTACTCCAGTTGGAATTTTTGTAGATCCCCCATCCCCTGTTAACCTACCGGTCATATTTTACTCGAACAGTGGCACAGAAACCAAAAACTTTTAACTAGATATTAAACAAACAGATACCAAGATACAAATCAGCGAAAGTATTTCAAACAACTCCGAAATAAAAATGATTGGCAAGTCCAGGATGGTAATTATCATCCTAAGTGAATGATTGAAATTATGGCTGCCACCATGCTGGAACTGATTTATAATTGCACAAACTTTCATAAGTAATTTCATAATTTATTTTTTCGTGATATAATACCGACTATTACATAAATAATATCGTAAATAATCTCTTGATGCACTTTTTTGTTCCCAACTATCTCTTTTCATTCCACGATGATCCCTTGTTGGTTCCAGATGGTTCCTTCGGTGGGTGTCAGTAATAAGGGAGACTGTCTCGAACCGTTGGTGCCAATTTTCAGGATTCTGGAGATTAACGCCAAGTTACGTTATATTCAGAAAAGAATCGATTCGTTTCAAGACCAAGCCAATTGTGTCTAAACTGTACATACATTGTGCTTTTAATTGTGTCTAAACCGTTCAGAAAACAACGTGTCTACACTGCTGTGTGTGAAATTGTTGATGCATTAGCTGCATTAGCGATATACAAAACACATATTTTCGGGTCTTTCTAGACATATTTCACAAAAATTACCGTAATAATTGGAAAGTACGTGATAAATACCTACAGAAATAACAACCTTCATCCACTGCATTAGCTTATTTTCCATTCTAAACTAAAAACGATGCAAGTTCCACGCTTAAAATTTAAATTTTACCGAATGGCAATGTTTACGCTGATATAATGTATCGAATAATGGCACTGGCTCTTTGCTATATAGCACCGAGGCTTACCATATCATTCCCCCACAACATATTGTAAGTATCATGACTGGAAGGTCTCAAGAAAAAAAGTTATTGATGATAAAATGTGACACTCACCTTTCTCCATGTAAACAGTCCGCCATCTTGGAAGTGACTACACATTTCGTCCCGCACAGCTTACAACATAGTGATCTATCTCAGGGTTGATAAAACTAGGGATTGTGTTGTAAAGGGTTAAACTAGGTTTATGTTAATCTGGGTTCAAAGCCAGTTAGATATGTGACCTAATGCAATGTGATATCGCAGTAGATGCACAGATCTACAACTCGCGAAACCTTTACTAAGCTATCCAAACTTTCAAAAACCCTGAAGCAATAAACATTCGAATACAATGTAAAACAAGGAGAAAATACTACCCGAGAGCGTAATGATTTTCTGCAGTTTCATTAACAGATTCCGTGATTTTTACAGCTGTCTGCAAATGCTTTCAATGTGGATAGATCTAAAATTTGATTCTCTGGTAAAGAATTAAACTGTCACAAATTTAAAACAGCCGACTTCATAAACATGTGTAACTTTGAGCAAGTATCATTTAAGTGGCATTTAAGATTTGGGAAATCAAATAGAAGACAATCATGTTGATTTCAATAAAAGGACACAAAAATCAAGTCAGAGATGCAATTTTGTAAATGTCTTAACTCTTTACAAGACAATCCCGAATTTTCATGACTTTAACAAAGAAGCCTGTTTAAAACATTGTGGGAAAAGGAGAAAATGCTGGTAACCAGCATTTTCTCCTTTTCCCACCATGTTTTTTACTTTGTCAAAGAGCTTGAGCTCATTTACACCAATTTTAAATTTGTCATCTGAAAATATTTTGAATTTGGAAGAGTCTAAAATTTGCTGTGTGGGAAAGGGTTAATGAAACCAAACACAGGAAATTTCGAGTATTAGGAAAATTTACAGATCTACATCTCTAGCTTTCTTTATGAGGGAAAAAAAGTCATAACATTAATGTTATTACTCTACTGACTACAGACCGCTTTAAAACATGTCAGTACATTGTACATATTTCTTTGATATGAGCATTTACTACCAACAGCGTGTTACTTATAGAGGAGCTGAAAATAAATGTGTACATTGTCTATTCTTACTTACACCTACAAAAGGTTGTATTATGCATGCAATATGCACATGCCATTATTTACACCATCCTTCTTTCTTAGGTATGAGCAACTGAAAATTGTTACCTAATTAATAGGAAATATCCAGCATATTATCCATCATGTATAGATTATAGAAATAGAACTAATCCTCTTTACAAATGATTCATTGTTTAAATTAAATGGTTGTATTATGCACATGCTCTGTGAGGGTCTAAACCACAAGCATGTAAAAATACATGAACTTGTATTTGAAGAATGAATAACCAGTATTGATTACAAAAATGAATTTGCATAGTTTACAAAAATACAATTGTATGGGGAGGGTCCCTTCCCAAATGTATTTTCTTCACTTTTTTTTTCCCACACATGTTGTAATTCTATGTGTATTATGTATTCATACAAAAATATTTTTATGTAGCACTTATCCGAATACCATGCAGCTAGTTTTTGAACATCACCACTAAATCATTTAACTCTTTAACAAACGACAATATTTTGGACTGACGAAATTGAAAGTATTAATTTTGCAGATGGCAAATTGAATGTAGCTCAAATAATGATTTCTGTTTTAGATAGGGTAAATAACATTGTGGGATAAGGAGAAAATGCGGGTTACCAGCATTTTCTCCTTTTCCCTCAATGTTTTCAAAAGCCTTCTCTTTCAGGGTTGTTAAACTCAAGATTGTGTGGTGAAGAGTTAACTTTTTACCAAACAATCAAATTTTTAACAAATCCAAATTCAAAACACTTGCAGACTACCAATTACACGTGGCTCAAGTAATGGTATAAGTCTTCAAAAGGTTACTACACCTTGTATTGAGAAGAAAAGGAAAAAAAATGCTGATCACCTGCATTTTCTTCTTTTCCAAATAAATGTAGCTCAAACGGTAATTTCTGTCTTTGATAGGGTAGAAAGCATTGTGGGAAAAGGAGAAAATGTTGGTTACCAGCATTTTTTCTTTTTCTCACAATGTTTTCAAAAGCCTTGTTCTTCAGGGTCATTAAACTTAGGATTGTGTGGTGAAGGTTAATTTTTCCACTACATGACAAAATTTTAGAATTTGTCTGTATTGAAAGCAACAAACTAAATGTGACTAAAAAGATAAGATTTGTCTTTACAGGAGTAAAAAAACGTTGACAAAACAGAGAAGGGATTTCTCATTATTTTTCAAAAGCTTTCTCTCTTAGGATTATAAAAACACAATTGTTCGGTGAAGGGTTCACCTAGCATGTACTTAGATAAATGAAGGTAGTTTGTGAAATAAAAGTCATGCAATTCAAAGCAATTAACGGTGCATTGAGTAATATTTCAGGAATACATGTAGATAGATACCTAATTTGTGAGCAAAATTTCTATGTTGAACCTGTATACTTAATTCGCAAATATAACATTAATATTTAATGAATCATTTATTCTGATCAAGAAGTATGAAATGAGGCTAGCATCTTTCAAAACTGTAACTTGGTTGCTATTACATTTTCACAGTCAAAAAGCTATGGAACAGAAAGCTTTTAAATATGAATATATCCAAAAAGTATATTTTTAGCTCAGCTGTTTTCAAAGAAAATGTTGAGGTGTTGTCGTAGCCCTGGCATTGTTGTCGGAGTCGTCTGCACTGTTGTGCAAAAAGTTTGACATTTTGTAATATCTCTGTTATTACTGAAGATATTTGCTTAAAACTTGGAGACTTATTAATTATCAAAAGGGCAACCTCTACAAAAAGGGCAGGTAACCATCAAATCATTTGTGATAGTTATGCCCCTTTTCGACTTAAAATTTTCACTGAAAATCAAGCAATTGCAACTGAACGTTGGCACCTGCATGTGGTGCTCTTGTTAGACTTGTACCTGGAGAAGCGAAAAAAAAAGATGTCACTACTTCACTATGGTCAGTTGAAGTTAAAAAGAAAATGAAACAAATAATCTGTGAACAGCAAAGTACCTTCTTATCCTGCTATACAAGGGTTTTTGTTATCTGATAATTGGCTCACTATCACACAGACTAAACTCAGACCTATCAAAAATAGTTACGCATTAATTCTGCATCAATTACTTAATTTTTGAAACCATTTGCAAATAACAAATTAAGGCTTAAACGATGAAACTTGTCTTTCAAGGGGTAGACAACATTGCTGGAAAAGAAGAAAATCCTGTAGTACAAATACAGAGATAAGCAGTAGCCAATTATTGAGCCATGCTCTGTGAAAAGTATCTTAAACAGTATTGACCCAGGTCAGCCTGTGCAGTCCACACAGGCTTACCTAGGTTGAAACTTTTTGCTAATGGTCAATTTTTTGCATGTCAAAGACCAGTCTATCTCATGATTCAGTCGGTTGATAGACAAAAAGAATTTTATAGATCAACATTACATGACCACTTGCTTGGTATAATGCACCATGGAGATGAAGTAAATCCCTTTTCAAAAAGCATGGGTTGTTGATTTTTCTTTAACTGCTGTTGTATTTTAGTGTAAAAATCATTTTGTTACATTTCTTTGCCTTTTCTCTGACCTTCTTCATTTGTGTTCAGTTTGAAAAACTTCAAGATTGAAAATCTGTTTGTGAATTATACATTGGTGAATCATGACTGACAGAACCATAGATTTCTTTGATAAAGTTCTCTGTTGGAATCAACTTGTCTTTCTGTATCTTGTTTAATCCCTCTTTGTCCTAATTTGTGAGGCCTGTCTCACTGCTAACTGGGCTCCCTGCTGCATCAGTTGGGCATACAATGGTGCCAGGGCCTACAACATAGTTCAACATTTACTATAATTTTTCTGCGAGCATGTTTTTCCTATATCCACAAGTTAACCCTGCACAAAATATGAAGCCTGATCTTTGATCTACACTGTCCACTTTGCTGAAACACAGGAGACAAGAGCAACCACAAATTGCAATTATTCAGGTCATATTTCTAGGATGAACATATCTGGTTTTATTCAGCACTCTATGGGTTAATTTGTTACCATATCAACTCTTTACAAGACAACAAAGCTTTAGACTTGTCCAAATTAAGTGTTTGAAGACAACATTTCAAATGTAGTTCACACTAGAACTGTTGCAAAAGGGACAAAAAATACCCCCCACTGGCACCTTGTCAATGAGCAGCACAATCAGAGAAAACAAAGTTCACCTGTGGCCTTGACCTTTGACTCATGTAACCCAAAAGCTATAGGGCACCTCCTTGGGTCGTGAAAAGCACTTGTATAAAGTTTCAGTCCTCGGTCAAACAGCTTTTGAGTTAGAGCACAGAAACGAAAACAAGCAGGGCAGAATGACGGATGGATGGATGGACAGATGGATGGACAGACAGACGGACAAATAGACATGGTTTCGAAACCAGTACACCCCCCTCTTCTTCGTAGGTGGGGGTTTAATGATGATATGTGTCTTCTAAAGGGTAGAAAATATTGTGAGTGAAGGAGAAAATGCTGATTACCAGCCTCTTTTTCACAGTTGTTAAAACACTGGATTGTTTGCTAAAGGGTGAAACAATAACCAAACAGTCTTTGTTGGCAGCGGAATAGTACTTTTTGCACTTGAAAAAAGAACATTATGGTAATTATGGTACTGACTAGCAAAATCAACTGTCCACAATGTCTGTTTTCACCAAAAAAAGGTATGGATGAATTTTATTTTGAAGAAATTCTCCCTATTATTACATAACATACATGCAGATTATTCCTTATTTTCACACAATGAGTTAGAGCTGAATTTTGCCAATCTTGACATGGTGGCCATAAAAGTTCAAAGCTATGTACTTACATGATCCCATATGACTGTGGCAAGCTGATCTATTTGCACCATAATATTTCTGTAGTCTCCTGAATATTGAACATAAAACCAGGTACACAACATAAGCAAGAAGATAATCATGATAAAGTTAAACAAGTTTGCCACCGACTCCAGTCCAAATACTCCGACAAATCCTCCAAACATGTATGACACTATCATCACTGTGAATAAAACAGCAGGAGTTCTTGCAGCACTGAAAATGTTCTTGCTTTCATTGTGTTTCTGAAAGTTTTCAAACTGTTCTGCAATTTCTGACAGTAACTGATCCTCATAGGTTTGGCTGAACTCTGGACCACCCATTTTTCTTGCAGATTTAAAAGTACCAAGAGCTTTTCTAACACACATCTGATGTTCCTGTTCTAACTCACTAGGGTGGATATAGGCCTTGTCTCCCCCACATATCTGAAACAAAGAATCATTTTATAAATAAACAGGTTGTTTGCATGATAATCAATACCATTTTTAACAGTACTTTTGAG
This sequence comes from Tridacna gigas, assembly GCA_945859785.2. Lineage (NCBI taxonomy): Eukaryota > Metazoa > Mollusca > Bivalvia > Cardiida > Cardiidae > Tridacna > Tridacna gigas. The sequence continues at coordinate 41,294,188 of OX244029.2, forward strand.
TGATGGCAAGCTAGCCAATGCTCCTTACCACACATTCCTTGAGTTTCTTTACTAACACCATGTAAAACACTCTTTCTTATATACTGACTACTTTCCAACATACACAAGGATAAAACCGTATTTAGCTGTGACTGAGAAATGAATCCTGTTGCACTGACTTTCTACTAACTCCAAATAAAAGAGTTCTGGGTCCATATTCACCAACCGTTCTTAGGAACAATCTTAGTCTTATTCTCCAAGATTTTCTAAATGTGAAAGTAACACAACTTCTGATTGGCTAAACCATTTGGTTTAGCCAATCGGAGCTTGTGTTACTTTCCTATCTAGAAAATTCTCGAGAATAAGATTAATAACATTCTTTAGAATGGTTGGCGAATACGGGTCCCGGCCAATCTAGTATCTGAACTAACAACCCGAAAAAAAAAATATACATTGTGTTACCTTTCAACCTTGTATTAATAACACCGAAGTAAACATCCCATATAAAATATACTGCAATAAATAACAAACAAGAGCACTGCATGTGGGTGCCAATGCTCGGCTACAGGTGCTGGATTTTCAGTGAAAATTCTAAGCCCAAAAAGGGGCATAACTGTCAAAAGTAATTTGATGGTTAGCCGCCCTTTTTGTAACAACTTGTCTAAGTTTGAAGTAGATATCTTCAGAGATAAAAGAGATATTATAAAATGTCTAAGTTCTGCATGACGATGATGACAAAGATGACGACAGGACTACAGCAATGACTCAACATTTTCTTCGAAGACAGCAGAGCTAAAAATTAAGATTATAAACAGTCTGTCTGCTCCTTCACTGTATTAAATTGTACAAGAAAATACATCTCAATTATTCATTTATGACAATGTTTTACTCATTTCCACTTCATCTAGATTTGATTCCTTCACGACATCTGAATGTGTCAAGTAACTGCCAATGAGATTAAACACATTTTTGAGAATTCGATCCTTCACTAAGCTATCCAATATTGTAACAACAGTAATGAAATTGGCTTTTGAAAACATTTTGGGAACAGGAAAAAATGCTGGTAACCAGGATCTTCTCCTTGCCCTACAATTTTTCACAATTTCAATATTTTGTCCCTTGCAAATCCTTTCAGTTTGGGCCGGTCTAAAATTTTGTTGTTTGGTAAAGTGCCATCCCAGATTCCTGGAATACATCTTCAACAAATTTGTTTCAGGATCTCATAAAACTAAGAAAAATACTAACCTCTTCCATTGCCTTTATATAACTGTTTCTTGCTGTTGAAACTGCTGCTAAGTTGTTGGCTTCTGCTGTGGCCTGTAAAACAATCACATTGTACAGGGCATGCATTCTGTATTTTATCTGTGACATTCTCCCTGACAATACTTAAATAATTAAGATGGACTTTCTCAAAAAAGGAAACAGACCACATAACTACATTTTCAGGTGTGTTTTTGTCATAACATTTCACAAAAAGGGAACATGTTTATCAAGATTGGATATATTGTGTGTTGACTGATCTTGATCAATACTGTACAAAAAATGCAGTCTAATCTGGCTCTAAATTGTCTTCAAAAAATCTGAAATTGTGCAGAGCACTGTGAGAGTTCAAAGAAAGCAGTGTTTGTACAGTAAAGGATCAGCTAGGTTTTATTTTGTGGCTGTGATGGACAATCTATCAACAAAAACTTAAATACTTTGCATAAATAATTGTTGCTTGCACTGAATTTTGCTTGTTAATCCATGGTGTTTTTAGTTTGTGCACAGTCTCCAAATATTGCACACTAATTAATACACCCCTTTTTAATGTCTTTATTCACATGATTAGATTTTCCATCAGATTTTAGTTACATGATCTGGTGACGTTGTCATAATTATGGTTTTGTATTTAATTTTGGGCAATGTATAAATTCCATTCTAATGAGTCTGAAAGCTATTGGTATTACCTGAATGCTGGGTACAAGTGCAAAAACTCTATGACCTCCAAATTGCATTTAGAAATGTGCCATACTCTGTGAAAAGGGGGCTTCATGCATCTACAAACAGTATCAACACAGGTCAGCCTCTGCAGTCCTTGCAGACTGTCCTGAGCCGAAACTTGTTGCTATTGGTTAATTTCTGCATGTCCAAGGATCAGTTTATCTCATGATTTAGTTGGTTGTTAGACAAAATGCCCTTTATGGATCCATGATCATGTGATGATGGAGATGCATTAAGCCAGCTTTTGCCAGAGCATGACTCAAATAATTTTACAACTACTTACATGTAACATAGACTTTGGTTCTGGTAATTCTTCTCCTTGGTATATTTTGATGTATGCCTGAAATAAAATCAAACCTTTTGCACATGAAGACAAAAATACTGTGGCATTTCACAATCCAGAAAGGATTTCGACAATGAATAGCACAAGTAAGTTCAAGAACTCTCTTGTAAAATGTACTTTAAATGATGTGTGTAATATTGATTCTTTTGTCCAGGGCTCATAATCAACAGCAATTCTAAACATTGCTCTAAATTCTAAGGCTAGACATCTGACTAACTATGACTACAATTCTAAAGCTTTACCCTTTTTAACCCTTTATCACACAATCCCAAGTTCTAATGACCCGAGGGAGAAACCTTTTGAAAACATTTTGGGACAAAGAGAAAATGGTGGTAACCAGCATTTTCTCCTTTTCCCACAATGTTTTCTACCCTATCAAAGACAGAAATCATCATTTGAACTAACTTAAACTATCATCTGCAAATGCTTTCAACTTGGTAGACTCAAAAATTTTGTCGTTAGGTAAACAATGATTGCTTCTAGTGCAGTTTTGTATCCTTCAATAAAGCATTTGTGTATTCTGACGTCACCGACGTCACACAATTGTTGTCAGGAGTAGGAAATTACAAATAACTATGTCAACAGAAAACATTGCTCCTAGCAAATATTTCTTTTCCTCTAGCCAAAATATTTTCATGTGGGTTCATGTACTATATACCTCAACCATTTTTGTTATCAGTAATTCCAAAGGATATAAGTTACCTGCTGCAAATTTGTTTGCTCTTTGCCAAATGACAAAATTCTGGACTTTACCATATAGAAAGCATTTGCAGACAACAAATTAAATGTAATTCAAATGATTACCTCTATATTTGAAATGGTAGAAAACATTGTGAGAAAAGGAGAAAATGGTTACCAGCATTTTCTCCCTTTCCCAAAATGTTTTCAAAAGCATTCTCTTTCAGGATTGCTAAAAGTCAGGATTGTGTGGTAAAGGTTTAAGGAGGGGTCAAGTTCAATGTAGTAATATAGATAATTGTAATTACAGAGAATCATACTTTAAACTGTTGTACTTCCTGAAAATCCTCTTACTTGGATGTAGTTTCAAAACATGACATTTTCAAAACATTTTTTCATGAGAAGAAAGTCTCTTTTTTTCTGCAATCTTCATCAGATTTAATTAAAAGTATATAATTACCTTAAAATATTCCACTAAATCTCTGCAGGTAATCTGACAACCATTGATCTCCTTGACAACGAGATTTTCTTTTGCCAACAATAATGGCACCAACACTTTTAGTTCTGTCTTGAAGTCCGTTTCTATATCTGAAATTATATCATACCAGATCCTTATGTAGAATTTCTGACCTGTGATCAGCATGGTCTGTTATTTGTGAAAATATTTCAGTAGAAACACTCTGAATCCAGAAATTCCTGAAAAGAACAATTTACTGCAGACAACTTTGAAAGAAATCCTGATAAAATATGGATAATAAACATCAATTAACTCATTGATCCCAATACAGACAAGTCTAAAACTAAATTGAGCCATGCTCTGTGAAAGGGGGGCTTGATGCATTTGCGAAAAGTATCGACCCAGGTCAGCCTGATCAGTCTGCACAGGCTGACATAGGCCGAAACTTTTCGCTAACTTTAAATTTTCTGCATGTCAAATGATAATTCTACCTCATGCATTAGTCGGTTGTTTGTAAAATGGATTTTATGGATCCCAAATTTGGTGATGTTTTGTTTGGTATAATGCATTACGGAGATGCATTAAGCCTGCTTTTGCCAGAGCATGGCTCAATTGTTTTCAAAGCTGTCCGCTGACACACCGTTTGAGGATATATAATACATGTATTAATCCCTTACATCACAATCCCATATATTAAAGACCTGGGGGAAGGAGGCTTTAGAAAGTATTGTAGCTGCCAGCATTTTCTCTTTAACCCACAATGTGTTCTACCCGTCACAATACAATTTCCATCATTCGATCCACAGTGAATTTGTCATCTGCAAATGCCTTCAATTTTTTTGTCATCTGCAAATGCCTTCACTCTGAACAAGTCTTGCATTTTGTCATCCCATAACTAGTTCACATTACAAAAGACTATGACAAAAGAGAAATACCTTTCAGTCGACCATCGAAGTGTGGATTGGTAGCTACCCTTAACCCTGGATGTGGCATGAGAAAACAGCCTATTTTACAGAAACATGACTTAATGTGTTTACGGAGCTGCTGTAATTCTGGGTGCTGTCTGTTTGATATCTAAAAATAGTGAAAATAATAATACAAGTACTATTTGTTAACCATGGGGACAATATTATCTCTTGAATTGTTTTTCACAACTTAATACTGTCCTATCAGCAACTCTTGTACTATTTAGTTTTAACTCTTTACCACACAACAACAAATTGTCCAAACTGAAAGCTTTTGCAGACGACAAATAAAATGTGGTTCAATGGATGAAATTCACCTTTGAACGGGTAAAAAATATTGTGGGAAAAGGAGAAAATGCTGGTAACCAGCATTTTCTCCTTTTTCCACAATATTTTCAAAAGGCATCTTCCTCAGGGTCGTTAAGATTTTGGATTGTGTGGTAAAGACATAACTGTATGTGTACTTTGGGCAGTGGCCTTTGCTAACAAAATAGAGAACTAGAACTTTCATGAAAGGGTCTTCACTGCTTTCAGAAGATTATCATGGGAACATCTCACACACTCACATTTCACCAGTACTACCTCTGCAGTGCTTTGCACAAGGGAACTCCCACATAATGAGTACTATCAACAACAATCAAACCAGGAATTTCTGATAAAAATCAATGCCTTAACCCCTTTACAGACAACAAAACTTCAGAATCATCCAAATTAACCCTTTACCACTGTTACGCGAGATACAGCATAGCTTCTTCCTGTATAAAATCAATACCTGACAACTGCATTAGAGAGAATTCTTTTTAGCTCAGGGGTTAGCGTATTGGTCTTTTAAACCTTGATAAACGAGGAACTTTGCAGCACAGGTTCGAATTCCAGCTGGAGCGGTTTATAATTGAGCTATGCATTTGTTGCAAACTTTCATGTTCGTAAGACCACTCAATACCAACTTTTAACAACCCTGAGAAAGAACTTTTGAAAACATTTAGGGAAAAAGAGAAAATGCTGGTAACCAGCATTTTCTCCTTTTTCCAACAATGTTTTCTAGACTGTTTGGTAAGGGGGTTAATAGGTGAACAACTGAGGACTCTATGTAACTTTGTTATACATTACAAACTTTGTGCAAACCCTTTCAGACAAATAAAAATTATGCTCCTGCATATAAACTAACTTAACATATCAGTTTAAGTATCATGTCTCTGATGTGTACAAAGCTTTGCAAAGATAAAGAAATCAGTCCTGTAAATACCAATTTATATTCACAAATCTTTATTATAGATGCAACACATATACAAAAGCCCTTACCTGTAACCTTTTTTCCAACATCTTAATTCCACCTTCTGATCCGTAAGGTGCATCATATGGATAACTCCAATCTCGAACAAGAAACTCCAACACCTTAAAACACATAATAGTTTCTATTGTTTCCCTGTAACAATTAACCCTTTCACCCTTTACCACACAACTGCAAGTTCTAAATACCTTAATGGAGAAGGCTTTTGAAAACTTTAATGGAAAAGAAGAAAATGCTGGTGACCAGCATTTTCTTCTTTTATGACAACATTTTCTATCCTTTCACAGACAAATTTCAGAAGCTGAGCTAAATTCCATTTCTCCTTTGCAAATATTTTGAGAACAAACCTGTCTAAAATTTTGTTGTCTGGTAATGAGTTACAGGATTAATTATATAACTGGAAATAACTATACAAAACCTATCCATTGCATTTTGAAAGCTAAATATAGCCTTACTCTCATTCAAAGAAGTAGACTGTTTCCATTCAAGTTCAGACCACTCATTCTGTGCAGCTTGATCTTGATTTTCACAGTGGACTAAAATGCACTAAGCTTTAAAAGAAAGTACTATTACATGAGATAAACACTTCATCTTAAAACTTAAAGTATATAAAATCAAAAAAGAATAACTCACTTAAAATTTTTTCTTTAGAAAACATGAAAGAAGATTTAGAAAATAAGCTAATCATATAGGATAATGATAACAAATGTATCAACAGACAAACAATGATCGTGTGGTGCTTATCTCTTTTCTCAAAAGTTCAGGTATATCAATCAGCTAGTACACCTATCCACACCTTCCTACTGTAAAGCAATATCCACACCTTCCTAGTGTAAAGCAACATCAACTATAACACTAATGATTGTATGGTGTTTAGTGCTGTTTTCAACATTATTTCAGTTATATCTCTGTGGCCAGTGCACCATCCATGCATACCCGGACTGGGGTTTCTTTTACCACTTCCCACAATATTTTTCCACTGACTGCTTTCCCACATAATCATGATCAAAACAATGATCCTGTTGCAATGACTATCATCAATCCTCGGAAAGAAATTTACCAAGCTAGGGATTCAATTCAGTGACCCCACTGTTCTCAAGTCTGCACAAAAGGGCTTGGCAGTAACTATAACACTTCATCCGAAGCCAGTGACTGCTTTTCCAGTCAAAATATTCCACCATTCAAGAGGAATGAATCACTTCACAATAACTTTCATCAGACATAGGAAAGAGCTTGGGCTAAAAGAAGGTTCTAACTCCAAACTCATGAAAAACTTCCCTTGTGTGTCATCACTGAGCCACTGACACTAGGGCATGGCCTATGAATGCATAGTAAACTGTTAGTGACAAGAAAAACACATGTTGATTGATTGATTGTATGGTGTTTAACGTCGTTTTCAATATTATTTCAGTTATATCGCAGCGGCCAGTGCACCTATCCATGCTTTCCTGGAGTTTCTTTTACCAGTACTCTGCACGATATTCTTTCCAAGCCACTGGCTGCTTTCCCACATAACCATCGTCGAAACAATGGTCAGCGAAAAGAGAGGAATGAATCCTGTCACAATGACTATCATCACTCCTTGGAAAGAAATTGGCCAAGCCAGGGATCGAACCAGCAACCTCCTGTTCTCAAGTCCTGTACGCTACCGACTGAGCCATGGGGCTTGGTGAAAAACACATGTAATATCCATTAAAATCTTAAACCTTTACCAAACAACCCCTAGTTTTTAACAACCCTCAAGGACACTTTTGAGAACATTGTGGGGAAAAAGGAGAAAATGCTGGTAATCAGAATTTTCTCCTTTACCAACCTGTTTACCCACTTACTAATTCATGAACTTGAAGCATATTTAATTTTGTTGTATGGTAACAGGTTCAACAAAGACAAAAATTTGTAATTTTTACCTGAAAAGGCTTTGATTCATTATCATTTGCCTCAAGTGCAAGCCGACCATATTCTGTAAATAACTGAAAGAAAACAAAAAATAATCAAATCAGTAGACTTGAACACTCTGTTAACCCTTTACCACACAATCCCGACTTTAAACGACCCTGAGGAAAAAGCCTTTTGAAAACATTGTGGGAAAAGGAGAAAATGCTGGTAACCAGCATTTTCTCCTTTTCCCACAATGTTTTCTACTCTTCCCAAAACAATTTTCAATTTTTGAGAAACAGTTATTTTGTTGTCTGCTAAAGCTTTCAATTTGGACTGGTCTGAAATTTTGTCATTTGGTATAGAGTTAAGAGATTTTTTATCTTATCAGCCTCGAATCAAGACCCTTTTGTCATCTTAACAGACTGATTATGCCATAATGAACATTGCAACAGGTAGCCACTCTCTAAGTTTACTCTTTACCAAACGACAAAATTTTAGATTGGTCCAAATTCAAAGCAATGGCAGACAACACATAAATGGTGGCTCAAATGATAAAATTTGTCCTAGATCTTTTCAGCATTTTCTCCTTTTCCCACAATGTTTTCAAAAGCCTTCTTCCTCAGGGTTGTTAAAAGTCTGGATTGTGTGGTAAAGGGTTAACCCATCACTACATACAGGAAACTTGTTACATCTCTACATTTAGATAGCTATTTCATAACGTTGTGGAGAAAGATGGAGTTGTTTCTATACATTGCAAAAAAAGGTTTTCCTGTACTTCACAGTTTTCAGCCATATTTGTCTATTTTATCAGTTTTCAGAAAATGTAGCAGTGTAATTCACCTGTATGGTCCTTATTAAGTAAAATACTTTATTTACCGTATTTCAGCTAGTTCACGCTCCCTCCCCAACAGTAGCGCCCCCACTATATTTCTTACTCCAGAGGCCTCCTGACAACCCCCACCCACACTGACCTTACCTTAAAATTGACAACTGGAGTGACAAACTTCCAAAGTCAAGATAACTTCACTAAAACATTTCAAACACATACTTACGAAAATCACTAATCACCGACATTTTATAAATAAACTTAGTGATACGGCGTCGACATAATTCTAATTACTTCAGAAATTGATGTCATTAACAAGAGGGCCATGATGGCCCTGTATCGCTCCACTGGCTTATAAATATAAACCATGAAGAGAAGTCTTCACTATATAAGCCCTTATAAAACTTTGACCCCAGGGCTACAGTCGGACTAAATGGGGAATATGTGTATTAGAAGAATAACATGCCAAATTTGGGAGTTCTTGGCCTTATGGCTAGTAACAAGATGGTTTCTGAACTTTTCACTCCATAAACCCATGTAAAACTTGTGACCCCTGGTGCAGGGCCAAACTTGATCCTAGGGCTGTAACTTGGGCCCTCTTTGTAGTTGTCCACTAGATAATGCTATAACTATGCAAAATTTGGTAGCCTAAGCCTTATGGCTATGTACACCAAGATTTAAAAGTTTTCCCTATGTAAGCCTATGTAAATCCTGTGACCCCCCCCCCCCCCCAGCATGAGGCCAAATTGACCCCAGGACTATAATTTGGGCAATTTTGGTAGACCCCAACTAGATCAAGCTAAATGCAAAATTTGGTAGCTCTAGGCCTTATGGCTAGGTACAGGAAGATTTTTAAAGTTTTCTCTATATAAGCCTATGTAAAACTTGTGACCCCTGGGGCAGAGCCAATTTTAACCCCAGGGCTATAATTTCAAGAAACATGATAGAGGTTTACTACATAAAGCTACATGCCAAATTTGGTAGCCCTATGCCTTATGGTTTCAGACAAGAAGATTTTTAAAGTTTTCTCTATATAACCCTATGTAAAACTTGTGACCCCTGGGGCAGAGCCAATTTTAACCCCAGGGCTATAATTTCAAGAAACATGATAGAGGTCTACTACATAAAGCTACATGCCAAATTTGGTAGCCCTATGCCTTATGGTTTCAGACAAGAAGATTTTTAAAGATTTCCAATATTTTTCAGTTTTGTTGCCATGGCAACCAGAGTTTTTGAAGGAATCAAATTCTTTCAAGAAATTCTGAAGAGGACTATGGCAGGATCATTTCTGTGAAGTTTCATGAAAATTGGATGGGTAGTTTCAGAGAAGAAGATGTTTGAAATAAAAGTTAACACATGGACGGACGGACGGACGGACGCACGGACGGACGCACGCAGGACGGACACCGGGCCATGACATAAGCCCGCTGGCCTTCGGCCAGTGGAGCTAAAAACCATCCGAATACACAAATTGATATCTGCATTACTGCACAATACATGGAGTCATTCAAAATGGCTATCGCTTTGCACTTGGCACTAACTAAAACCTGGATTAAAGTACCACATTCATTTTATGTGACAGCGCTTAAATTTCGGGAAATTGGCTATGAAATAAGAGCACCCTGTTCATGTTTTGTATGGCACCCAGCGCGTTAATTAGGTGAAATAGTTAACTCTTTTGGAACCAAATAACAAATTCTGTTTTTTTGATGGCAAAAAATACAGCCCACTAAAAATTAGAAAGACTTTTATCTGATAAGATTCAATTAAATATACAGTATAGATTAATGATCAGATTGCATTTTCTGTGCAGCCTGATCTTAATCTATGCTATCTGTAGAAATAACTGCTTTTGCCTATGGCAATGACAGGTTATATGGAAAATTTAGAGGCCTTTACAAGAATAAAGGCACATATATACTTCATAATTTGACCAGCTAGTCCTTAATGTACTAATACAAATAAGCAATAGATAAAAGTGCACAAAATCATTCAGTAGCATATAAGCATGGGAGCATCATCTGCTATCATTTTAAAAACCAAATATTTTTGCAACTTCATTACTGGCAGAATATATGGTTAACCTACTTGTACACATAAAGTTTGTCATTCCAGTCTTCTTCACAAATGGCTTTTAAATCATATTTTACCTCATTTAAATGAGTTTCACACAATGCAACTGCAGACATATTCCAAGCAGACCAGTTTTAAAAGCACTAAGGCAAAGGAGAAACTGCTTGCAACATGCAATTTTAACTTTTGCTACATTTTCACATGTGTGCATGCATAAATTTTATTCACATTGAACACCATATTTCCTATTTTATTAAGATTTTTTCCAAAGGTGTATGTGGCAAAAATTAAAATTTTTGGTGGGGGGGGGGGCATGCCGAAGGAGGGGGAAGGGAGGTAATAAGCTGATCCAGCTGTAAGTCATACCTGTAAATGCTGCAAATCATCTTCTTGTATGTTTTGTGACAAATTATAAACCTGAAACAGAAAATAGAAGAATAGCATTGTAACCAAGTCCATAGTTCTATATTGTAAATACAAACGAGGTTGTACTAGGAGGGTTTGGAGTTCGAAGCCTGTATGAAAGCCTGAAAGTAATTCCATGTGAATTCATCATAATGGAACATTTAGCTAGTGTATACAGGAAAGCAGCCTGTGGCTTGGAAACATCTTTCTGTGCTGCACAATTCTGTTCACTTAACCCTTGACCGCACAGTCTCGAGTTTAAATGCCCTGTAGGTGAATTTTTTTTTTCAAAAGCCTTGTAGAAAAAGGAGAAAATGCTGGTAACCAGCATTTTCTCCTTTTCCCACAATATTTCCAACCTTTCATAAAAATATTTAGTCATTTGGGTATCATTAAATTTGTTGTCTGCAAATGATTTCAATTTTGATGAGTCCAAATTCTGTTGTTTGGTAAGGAATTAACTCTTGTAACCCTTTACCAGACAACTAAATTTTAGCCTTGTCCAAACTGAAAGCATTTGAAGACAACAATTTCATTGTGGCTCAAATGGTGAAATTTTTCTATGACAGGGCAGAAAACAGCATTTTCTCCTTTTTCCACAATGTTTTCAAAAGGCTTCTTCTCCGGGGTTGCTAAAAGACGCCATTGTTTGGTAAAAGGTTAACACATTTTCCAACTATGTTTTCAAATGTCTTCTTCTTCAGGGCCATAAAAGCATGAGATTATTTGGTAAAAGGTAAACACATCCTGCATACAAGGATGTACAATACATGTATACTTGCATGCATGTTGCATAACCTTCACCAATCAATCCTTAGCTTTAACAACAATGAGAAATAGACTTTTAAAAACACTGGGTGAAAAGAGGTAAATGCTAGTACAGTGTCTCACACATTTTCTCCTTTTCACACATTTTCTTCCCTTTCATGGAAAAAGCCCATCATTTGAGCCACATTTAAGTCTTGACCACACAATCCCGAGTTTTAACGACCCTGGGAAAGACAGCTTTTGAAAACGTGGGAAAAGGAGAAAATGCTGGTAACCAGCTTTTTCTCCTTTTCCCACAAGTTTTTCTATTCTTCGCAAAACAAGTTTCAGTTTTTGAGACACGTTAATTTTATTTTGACGTCTGCAAATGCTTTCAATTTGGACTGGTCTGAAGTTTTGTCATTTGGTAATGAGTCAATTTATTGTGCAAATTCTTTCAATTTGGTCTAGTATAAAATTTGATGTTTGGTGATGTGTTCAGGAAGTATCACCAATAAAACATTCTTCATACATATTTTTCATACATTTTATACCTTATCTACTGGTAGTTTGCAAACTATTGGCAGACTGAATTCAGTGATAAAATATTTTATCTTTGTTTGGTATGATGAAAAAAAATCTACACTAGAACTGTCGCAAAGCAGACAGATACCCCCGCACCAGCACCTTGTCACTAAAACAGCCAATCAGAGAACAGAAATGATTTTCAAAACAAAGAACACAAGTGACCTTGACCTTTGACCCATGTGATCCAAAAAACAATAGAACACCTCCTTGGGACATGAGCAACACTTGTATAAAGTTTCTGGGTCCGAAGTCAAACAGCTGTTGAGTTAGACCACATGGAAATGATTTTCAAACAAAGTTCACCTGTGACCTTGACCATTGACCCATGTGACCCAAAAACAATAGGGCACCTCCTTGGACAACACTTGTACTGAGTTTCATGGTCCTAGGTCAAACAGCTTTGAGTTAGAGCAAAGAAACAAAAAGTCTACAGATGGATGGATGGACAGACAGACAGATGGACAAGGTGAAATCACTATATTCTTCTCTACTTCATAGGTGGGGGGGGGGTACAATAACCATCTATAGCTCTTTACCATCCAACAAACTTTAGACTTACCCAAATTGAATGCACTTGCAGACGACAAATCAAGCATGACCGACATTACAGAATTGTTTCATGTAAGGGTGTAAAATATTGTTGGAGAAGGAGAAAATGCAGGCTACCAGCATTTTCTCCTCCCACAATGCTTTCAAATTCCTTTCTCTTAAGGGTCGTTAACATGGGATTTTTTTGTGTACAGCAAAAGCCACTTGGGGTTAAGCATCACACTACATCAAAACTTCCAATACAAAGGCACACTTCATACAGCTTGATATCTGATAGTGGAATACATGTCTGTAACCTACATTTTATAATGCTGCGAAGACTGCCCCCCCACACACACACACAGTATTGTCATTTATCAATATTCTGTTATTCTAAAGGACCAAACTTTGGACCTGTCAAAATCAGTGGCATTTGCAGACAACAAATTGGATATAGTTCAATTAATTGGATTTGAGCCATGCTCTGTGAAAATGGGGCTTGATGCCATTTGCAAAAAGTATCGACCCTGGGCCGAAACTTTTTGCTTTTGGTCAATTTTCTGTGTGTCCAAGGACCATTCTACCTCACGGTTAAGTCAGTTGTAAGAGAAAATGGATACAATGGGTCCAAAATTATGTGACGCCTTGTATGGTACAATGCATCACAGAGATGCATTAAGCCCCATTTTTGCCAGAACTTGGCTCATTTGTTTTTGACAAAATTATCGTTTTTGTCGATGAAAGATTTCAAAATAAGGTGGGAAAGGGAGAAAATACCAGCATTTTTTCCTACCATGTTTTCAGAATCCTTTTTTTTTCGTAGGGTTGTTAAAACATGAGATTGTTTGGTAAAATATTAAACCTTATCCCTTTACCACACAATCAGTTTTACAGACCTTGAGGAAGAAACCATCTGAAAACATTTTGGGAAAAGGAGAAAATACTGGTAGCCAGCCTTTCCTCCTTTTCCCACTATGATTTTATCAAAGACAAATTCCATCATTTGAGCCACAATTGAATTATTGTCAGCAAATGCTTTCAAATTGGTGAAGTCCTCAATTTTTGTTGCGTGGTAGGGTAAATTCATTTTGATTATTCACATTTCCCAAGGTCATCTGCTGCAAAGCTGTCTCATCAGGTGCTAAGCTAGGTATTTGCAAACAATGTAGCTAAACAGGAAAGTGCCTTTTACAAGCGATCTTACCTGTACAGAGCTTATCATGGTACTAAGGGCAAACACTGTGGCACAATCTCTCACTGTTGACTCGCTGTCAAAGGCACCTTGAGTATCCATCAATAAAACTGCCACCTAAAACCGCAAAACAAGTGGTGTACAGTGTGAATGGTCACTTGTATCAAACAACCACCTGTTTTGACCGTTTACCACACAATCCCGACTTTTAACGACGCTGAAAGAGAAGCCTTTTGAAAACATTGTGGAAAAAGGAGAAAAGGCTGGTAACCAGCATTTTCTCCTTTTCCCACAATGTTTTCTACCCTTCCCAAAACAAATTAAATTTTTCAGTCACATTTGTTGTCTGCAAATGCTTTCAATTTGGACTAGTCTGAAATTTTGCAGTTTGGTAGAGTTAATCAACAATTCTCCCAAGTTCTAAAATCTGACTTTTGAATATAACAGTCTTCATGTTAAACAGCTGCTTGTCTTACCAGTAATTCTTTACCATTAAACAAAATTTTGGACTCCTCTTAATCGATAGCATTTGCTGCTGTTGACTAAATGGGGCTCAAATAAAGGAGAATCTAGAAGAATGGAAAAAAATACAGGAAAATGATAAAAATGCTTGTTAACTCTTTACAAAACAAGAGGGCCATGATGGCCCTGTATCGCTCCACTGGCTTATAAATATAACCCATAAATACTAAACATTTCAATTCTGAGCCAAATGGTTTCAAAATGAAGACTTACAAAGTTTTCTCTGTAAAAGCCCATGTGAAAGTTAAGACCCGCAGGGCAAAGCCATTTTTGATCCCAAAGCTATAATTACTTGAACCCTGGTAGAGGTCCACAACATAATGCCACATGTCAAAATAATACAAGTCTACGCTGTATGGTTATAAATAAGGTAATCTTCAAGTTTTGTCCATATGAAGCCTCTGTAAAACATAAGACCCCTGATGCAAGGCTAATTTCAAAAACAAAATCAAAACAGGAAGATTTCTTAAGTTGTCACTATGTAAGCCCATGTAAAACTTGTGACCCCTGTGGCGGGGCCAATTTTGACCCCAGGGCTAAAATTTTGGCCTGCTTGGTAGAGGCCCACTAGATATAGCTACATGCAAAATTTGGTAGCTCTAAGCCTTATCACTAGGTACAGGAAGATTTTTAAAGTTTTCTCTATATAAGCCTATGTAAAACTTGTGACCCCTGGGGCAGAGCCAATTTTGACCCCAGGGCTATAATTTGAAGAAACTTGATAGAGGTCTACTACATAAAGCTACATGCCAAATTTGGTAGCCCTATGCCTTACGGTTTCAGACAAGAAGATTTTTAAAGATTTCCAATATTTTTCAGTTTTGTTGCCATGGCAACCAGAGTTTTTGAAGGAATCAAATTCTTTCAAGAAATTCTGAAGAGGACCATGGCAGGATCATTTCTGTGAAGTTTCATGAAAATTGGATGGGTAGTTTCAGAGAAGATGTTTGAAATAAAAGTTAACGCACGGACGGACGGACGGATGCACGCACGGACGCACGGACGCACGACGGACACCGGGCCATGACATAAGCCCGCTGGCCTTTGGCCAGTGGAGCTAATGACAAAATTTTAGACCAGTCCAAATTGAAAGCAGTTGCAGACGACAAAATAAATGTGACTCAGAAACTAATATTTGTGTCGGATTGGGTAGGAAACATTGTGGGAAAAAGAGAAAATACTGGTTACCAGCATTTTCTCCTTTTACCACAATATTTTCAAAAGATTTCTTTCGCAGGGTTGTTAAAAGTCAGGATTGTGTGGTAAAGGATCAATGGTAATTTCTCCATATCCCATACTGTTTTCAAAAGCCTTTTTCCTCAGTGTTGTTAAAACCTGGGACTTTTTTGTTATGGTTTAAGAGTGCATATGATTATCAGCAATCTGTATCAAGCAGATATTTTTCTCAATTCCTATTTTTAGACTTTGAATGCAACTATTCTAATGAGTATCCACTACGCAGGTATAATATTTCACCACACAATTCCAAGTTTAACAACCTCTGAGGAAGAAGCCTTTTGAAAGCATTTGTGGTAAAAAGAGAAAATGCTGGTAACCAGCATTTTCTTCTTTTCCTACAATCTTGTCTACCCTTTCAAAAACAAATTCCATAATTTGAACCACATTTAAATTGTTGTCTTCAAATGCTTTCAATTTGGACAGGTCAACAATGATGCACTAAACCTACTTTTGACAAAATGCAGCTTATATTTGAGCCATGCTCTGTGAAAAGGGGGCTTAATGCATCTGCGAAAAGTATCGACCAAGGTCAGCCTGCGCAGTCCGTGCAGGCTTACCTTGTCCGAAACTTTTCACTATCAATCAATTTTCTGTGCGTCAAAGGACCAGTCTACCTCATGATTGAGTCGGTTGTTAGACAAAATGGACTTTATGGATTCATGATCATGTGATGACTTGCTTGGTATCATGCATTACAGAGATGCATTAAGCCCCCTTATGCCAGAGCATGGCTCATTTATTTAAGAAGACTTGGGTTGTGACATACCTTTTCCCCTGAAGGCAGTTTACAGATAAATGGTTCACTCCATAGTAGGATCCCTGTGGTCTCCCTCTCCGAGCCCCCTCTCCAGGAAAACCCCTCAAGTGGAGAATCATCATCGCCCAACCAGCTTTCTGCACCCTGCAGAAGAACATCAAAAAAGTTGTAATTTGTTATAAGCAATTTTGGTGATGGCAAGTTTCCACTGGATCTCCAGAAATAAGTGAGCCATACTCTATGAAAAGGGGCTTAATGCATCTGCGAAAAGTATGGACCCAGGTCAGACTGCGCAGTCCGTGCAGGCTGACCTCGGCCGAAACTTTTCGTTATTGGTCAATTTTCTGCATGTCAAAATTAAGGTGGTTGTTGGGAAAAAAGGCTATTATGGATCCATGATTATGTGATGGCTTGATAGGTAGAATGCATTATGGAGATGAATTAGGCCCCCTTTTGCCAGAGCATGGATCAAATATATGGCAAAAAATGAGAGTTCGACATGAATTAACTCTTTACCAGACAACAGCATTTTAGACTTGTCTAAATTGAAAGCAATTGCAGACCACAAAATAAATATGATTCAAAAGTTGGAATTTGTTTCAGGAAGTGTGGAATACATTGTGGGAAAAGGAGAAAATGCTGGTTACCAGTGTTTTCTTCTTTTCCCACCTTGTTTTCAAAAGATTTCATTCTCAGGGTCCTTAAAACTCGGGATTGTGTGGTAGAGAGTTAATGTTTTGCTTTTGCTACAATGTTATAACTTGTATTCATATATTAATCCTTTACCAAACAATCCTGTGTTTAACAACTTGGAAGACTAAAGCTTTGGAAAACATTGTGGGAAAAGGAGAAAATGCTCATTTCCTCCTTTTCCTTCATCGTTTCCTACCATTTCAACAACAAATCCTATTATCTGAGCAATATCTAGCTCAACATCCTCAAGTGCTTTCTATTCTGACAAATCAAAAATATGTCGTTTGGAAATGTGTTAACTCTTCAGCAAACGACAAAATTTTAGACTAGACAAAATTTAAAGTATTTGCAGACAACAAAATAAACCCGACTCAAAAATTGAAATTCGTTTTTGGAAGGGTGGAAAACAGTGTGCGAAACAGAGAAAATGCTGTTTATTTGCATTTTCTCCTTTTCCAACAATGTTTTCAAAAGCTTGCTTTCTTAGGTTCATTAAAACTCAGAATTGTGTGGTAAAGCTTTAACCCTTTACCACACAATCCTGACTATTAACGACCCTGGGAAAGAAGCCTTTTGAAAACATTGTGGGAAAAGGAGAAAATGCTAATAACCAGCATTTTCTTCTTTTCCCACAATGTTTTCTAACCTTTCGGAAACAAATGCAATCATTTTAGCCACGTTTAATTTGTCGTCTGCAAATGCTTTCAATTTGGGCCAGCCCAAAATTTTGTCGTTTGATAAAGAGTTAAACCATTTATGTTGTTTACTTTAAATCTTTCACAAAAATATTGTCATATCAGTCTGGGATAGATTTGTCTAAGGAGGTAATGGAATATTATTCAACATTTCTGCTGATAAAAATGGGTCAACAATAAACAAACGTCTTTCTGCAGTTTGTAATAAACACATTGTTGAAATAGCTATACCTGCCAAACAGCTACGCCTCCTCAGATAAAACATTAATAATGAGTTAGCTAATGATGAATCTGCTAATAGATACCTCACTACTGCAACTGACATGTTCCACCATAAGTATTCAAGAGAAACACTTTCCATGCCAAGTGTAAACTGCTAAAGTACTTACTTCACATTTAACTCCTCACCAAACAACAAAATTTTGGAATAGACCAAATTGAAAGCATTTGCAGACGACAAATTCAATGTTACTAAAACGATGATTTCTCTTTTATGACAGGTTAGAAAACATTGTGGGAAAAGGAGAAAATGTTGGTTTCCAGCATTTTTTTTCTTTTCATACAATGTTTTCAAAAGCCTTTTCTTTCAGAGTGGTTTAAAGTCAGGATTGTGTCAAAAAGGCTTAACTCTTTACCATACAAAAATTTTAGACTCTTCCACATTGAACGCAACATTCAGAGGATATAATAAACTCTTAAACCACACCACAAAAATGTGGACTTGTCCAAATTCAAAGCATTCACAGACAAAAAATTGAATATTGCTGAAAAGGTTAGACTTGTCTTTGATAGAAAACATAGTGTGAATAGGAGAAAATGCTGGTAACTACCCTTTTCTCCTTATCCTACAATATTTTCAAAAGGCTTCTTCCTCCAGGTTGTTAAAACTTGGGATTGTGTGGTCAAAGGTTAAATGTTGATTGAATGCTGGGAGCTATCTTTGAAAGTGTAGAAAATACTGTGGGAAAAGGAGAAAATGCTGGTTACCAACATCTCCTTGACCAGGATTTTCTCATGTTCTCACAATGTTTTCCAAGGTCTTCTTCCTCAAGGTCATTAAAGCCTTGCGTTGTTTGCTATTCATAGTGTTTACCTTGGAGCAATAAATTGGGCAATTAAAATCTAAATATTGCATTTTAACTCTTAACCAAATGTCATTAAAACACAGGGTTGTCTGGTAAAGGGTTAAAGTAGCATGCACTAGTGTAGATTCAGTGATCAAAACACACATTCTGTGCAGTACAATGTTGATTGACACTATCTGAGTATGCAACTCAAACCCTTTTGGGGTTAACAGTTCTCACACTTCATTAATCAAGTAGTCATATAAAATGTCAGCTATGTAAAACTTGTTCCGTAACCCTTTACCAAATGATAAATTCTTGGACTGGCTCAAATTAAAAGCATTTGCAGACGACATATTAAATGCGACTCAAGTGATGGAATTTGTCTGGGAAAAGGCAGAAATGACTGTTGGAAAAGGAGAAAATGCTGGTTACCAGCATTTTCTCTCCTTTACCCACAATCTTTTTGAAAGGCTTCCTCCTCAGGGTCGTTAAAACTTTTGATTGTGTGGTAAAGGGTTCACCCTTTACCACACAATCCCAACCTTCATAAAAATGGCTAGTGAAAACATTGTGGGAAAAGGAGAAAATGCTGGTAACCAGCATTTTCTCCTTTTCCCACAATGTTTTCTACCCTTCCCTAAATAAATTTCAATTTTTCAGTCGCATTTATTTTGTTGTCTACAATTGTCTACAATTCAGATCAAGATTAGAGTGTACAGAACATGGCCTTGGATTGATGTTTACCCTACTGGGTTTTACTTTTCCTAGGCTGAGGATCTGGAGTGCCCACCTGATCATAGTCCCAACTGGGGATCATCATCAAACCCTGAAATCTTGACCTTTAAGGCGCTTTTCACTACTTTAGTAACCTTCGCAGCAAGTGCAGATCAAAATCAAACTGCAACAAAATCAGACCGCAAGACTTATACAGTCTGGTCTTTGATCTTTGATCTATAGTGTCAGTTTTGCTGAGACATCTTAGATAATGGGGACCTTGAAAATTGCCCAATGGCCATGGCTTTATCCTATGCTCTACGGCCTGTAACTCATAGCCTGACCTCTGCACCAGATTTGCACTACCTCCTGTTACAACTGTAACAAATTCAAAAAGTACCCTTGTAATTCATGAATATCTGTTTCTCTGTTTCTTTGACTGCTGCTTACCTGACGTTTATCAGTATTTCAGTCATATCATGGCAACAGCTCACTTGTTCATGTGTTACCTGGGTATCAACGGTACTTATCTGGGCTTCTGCAGTGCCCTACCCAAGGACACTCCCATGTGACTAATGTCTCTGGTGGGAATTTATCTCACGATTTGCTGGTTAACTCTTGACCAAATGACAAAATTTTCGACTGGCCCAAATTGAAAGCATGTGCAGACGACAAATCAAAATTAGCTCAGATAATGATACTTGTCTTTGAAAAGGTAGAAAACATTTTGGGAAAAGGAGAAAATACTAGTTACCATCATTTTCTCCTTTTCCCAAAATGTTTTCAAAAGGCCTCTCTGTCAGGGTCAATAAAACTTGAGGTTGTGAGGTAAAGAGGACAGAATTCTATGCTTAACCCTTTACCAGACAACAAAATTTTAGCCTTGTCCAAATTGACAGCATTTGCAGATAACAATTTCAATGTGGCTCAAATGGTGCAATTTTTCTTTGATAGAGTAGAAAACATTGTGGGAAAATGAGAAAATGCTGGTTACCAGCATTTTCTCCTTTTCCCACAATGTTTTCAAAAGTCTTCTTTCCCAGGGGCGTCAAAAGGCAGCATTGTGCGGTAAAGGGTTAACCATTGAGCCATAGAGGACCCATTCAACATTTCAGAAAACATAGATGGCCAAGGAAGAAATTCTCACTGTACCTCATGAATCAGTAGGTTTTTATACAAAACTGATTTTAGGGATGTATAATCAGAGCTCCAGATAAGAGGGGGTGATGGTATTCTAAATCCATTTCTTCTCTTCCAAACCCTATGTTGTGGGTACTCATTAGAATCATCTCGAGACAATTCTAATGAGAATCCATAACATAGGGTTTAGTAGAGAATAAGTAGTATTTTCAAGTTTGAAATCAAAATCATTCCCTCTATCCACAACTCTGTATAATACTGTGATGACTTGCTTGGTATCATGCATCACAGAGATGCATTAAGTCCCTTTTCACACAGCATGGCTCACATGTATGTATACTGCAGAATTTGTATTGTCATTTGTTCCAGAATGCTAATTTAATTCATCACTGTATCAGATAAATGCATAACTGCCATAAATTATGAATAAACAACTAACAATGTTTTGTATACTCAAGTACTCTGCAGTCTCCTTCATTCTACTGTATTTCCATGCCATTTCCACCACGATAAACAAACATTCAGAGTCTGAGGGCTCCTGGTGAGAAGGGTTTTACAAAATGTGTATCACAAATCTTGCATAGGGACAAGCTAAATACAGCAAGAGATTTTCTGCACATGCTCCAACCCTTTACCAAACAACAAACTTTGGACCAGACCAAACTGAAAGCATTTGCAGATAACAAATTAAATATTGCTAATATGTTGATTTTTGTACTTTCAGAGGGTAGTAAATATTAAGGGAAAAGGAGAAAATGCTGGTTACTAGCACTTTCTCCTTTCCCCTCTATGTTTTCAAAAGCCTTCTCTCTAAGGATCATTAAAAATCGGGTCTGTGTTAATTTGGACTAGTTTAAAGTTCTGTCATCTGGTTAACTTCTTACCAAACGACAAAATTTTAGACTTGTCTAAATTCAAAGTATCTGCAAACGACAAAATAGATTAACTGAAAAATTGGGTATGTCTTTGGGAGGTTAGCAAACATTGTGGGAAAAGGAGAAAATGCTGGTTACCAGTATTTTCTCCTTTTTCCACAATGTTTTCAAAAGCCTTCTTCATTAAAAGTTGGGATTGTGTGGTAAAAAGTTAAGACCTACTTTACATTCCTTTTAACTCTTTACCACACAATCCAAGTTTTAACTCTATACGCCACAATCCAATTTTTAACAAACTGAAAATAAAAGTTTTTGAAAACATTGTGGGAAAAGGAGAAAATGCTGGTAGCCAGCGTTTTCTCGCTCTCTGAAAAACATTTTTACCCATTCAATGACTGTCCCAGTATTTCAGCCATTTGTTATTTGTCGTCTGCAAATGCTTTCAATTTGGACAAGTCTACAATTTTGTTGTTTGGTAAAGAGTAAGAAATTTAACTTTTTCCCACTTGCAACACACTGGTAACTATTTGCAGCTAACAGCTTTGAAAAGAACCATTTAGATCTAAAACAACATAAGTTAAACTTTGGTATATCGTCATAATTATGTGAAAAAATTTTGCAGTGAGAAGAAATTTCTTGAAACACTAAATTTCTCCTTATGCAACAATGTTTATGAAAATTGTGTACTGCAAGACTATTAACCAATTACCACACAATCACAAGTTTTAACAAGCTTGAAAGAGAAGGCATCTGAAAACAGTGTGGAAAAAAAGGAGAAAACGCTAGTAACCAGCATTTTCTCCCTTTTCCCACTATATTTTCAGCCCAATCAAAGACAGAAATCATCATCTAAGCAACAGTTGTCACCTGCAAGTGCTTTCAATTTGGTTAAGTCCGAACTTCTGGCATTTGGTAAAAAGTTAAATACAAGTCATCTGCCGGAATCCACATGTAATAGTCAGACCTGCTAAAATTTGAAAAACTTCATACGATCATATTTCACTTCCTTCTTCATGTCAATATACCAGTAACTATTAGTGAGGTGTGCAGGATTTGGCAACAAAACAGATCAAAATCAGCCTGCACGAAAGTTGCGGGCTGATAATGGTTCTACCCTGTCAGATTCCGAACCCTGTAGCTCAGTAATGTACGGGGCTTGAGTCAAAGGAGTTACTGGCTCTATTTCCAGCTTAGCAAAATTGATTTTTTGTTTATTTACTGTCACCACCGGTTGCCCATATAGGTCAGCCCCCCCCCCCCCTCCCCTGAAGATTATTAGTTATGTTACAGGGATGAAGCAAGATACAGGACGAAACATATCCTAAGTTATGCCTGGTTTTTTAAAATGCATGGCGTATATCACCGTCACTTGGGACCTCCGTTTAACCCTTTAACAAACAAAGCAGACTTTTAACGACCATGGGAAAGAAGCCTTTTGAAAACATTATGGGAAAAGGAGAAAATGCTGGTAACCAGCATTTCTCCTTTATCCACAATTTAACCAGCATTTTCTCCTTTTCCTACAATGTTTCCTACCCTATCAAAGAAAAATTGCACCATTTGAGCCACAATGAAATTGTCATCTGCAAATAATTTCAATTTGTACAGGGCTAAAATTTTGTCGCCTGGTAAAGGGTAAACGTCTCATCCACAAGACTATTGGAAATTTTTGATGTCCAGCCACTGGGCTCAAACCCAAAAACTCCAGTGGCCCAGACTTGACGTTTACCAGTCCTATGCTCTAACTTTTGAGCTAGTCGGGCTTGTCAACTGGCAAAATTCTTTCCTAACTTCTTCACCCTTTCCCACACAATCTCAAGATTTAACAACCCTGAGAAAGAAGCTTTTGAAAACATTAAGGGAAGAGGAGAAAATGCAGGTACGCAGCATTTTCTCCTTTTCCCATAATGTTTTCTATCCTATCAAAGACAGAAATCATTATTTGAGCCACATACAAATTGCAGTCTACAATTGCTTTCAATTTGGGCCAGTCCGAAATTTGGTTGTTTGGTAAAAAGTTAACATAGTTTTGATGAAATTTATGCAGGAAAGCAGTCAGTGGAATGTTATGTAAAGAGTCAATAAAAGAAACTACAGGAAAGTATGGACAGCATGCCCACTGAGTTTTTCTCTGGTACATGCATGCACCCTCCTGGTTTTGAATTGGGGGTACAAAGAAAAAATTGGGGGCACAGTGTAAGTGGGGTGTTAACTCCTTCCCACACACCAAATTTTTGAGTCGCCCAAATTGAAAGCATTTGCAGAAGACAACATAAGTGTAAATTAAAAATAAAATTTGATGTTAGACAGACAGAAAACATTGTGGGAAAAGGAGAAAATGCTGGTTGCCAGTATTTTCTCCTTTTTCCCATTATGTTTTCAATAGCCTCCATCTTTGGGGTCATTAAAACCTGGGATTGTGTGGTAAAGGGTTAAGAGACAAATGAGTAGGACATTTATTCAAAGAAATAAGTCTGAAGACAAACTAATATTGATTCAGTAATACAAGAAATGTCCTATTTATTAATGAATTACATGTATAAGTTATATGTGTTACTAGCTTTTTATGTTTTTTTTTTTAAATTTCTTGTTTCCCAATTGTGCCATTTTGTCAAATTTTCCCCTAAATTTGGCCAGGGTCCTTTTCCCAAAATTCCTAGATAGAGCCCTGCATCCTGTCATTTGAGATTCGTCTAATTTGTCTTCTGCACATGCTTTTAATTTGGACCAACCTAAACTTTGTCATCTGGTACTGAGTTAAGACTTAATGATGTATGAGGGTGATATTCATTACCCACAAAGCAATTACAGTAACTGTCTGTGATCATAAAATCTAAGGGGTGACTTGTTATACAAAAACACTTCAAAATATTGCAGTGTAATTACCAATTATTCGGTCTTTTCCACTACTTGTCAATAACTACTATACATATAGTTTTCTAGAACTACTTATGTTCAAGGATATAGTTTTTTAAGTATTACATACAATTACATAACAATATGAGGCTCTCTCTTCCCTTAACTCTTTACCACACAATCCTGATTTTTAACGACCCTGAGGAAGTTGCCTTTTGAAAACATTGTGGGAAAAGGAGAAAATGCTGGTAACCAGCATTTTCTCCTTTTCCCACAATATTTCCTACTCTTCCAAAGACAATTTTCAATTTTTGATTCACCTTTATTTTGTCGTCTGCAAATGCTTCCAATTTGGACTGGTCTAAAATTTTGCTGTTTGGTAAAGAGTTAATTCATTACCAAACAACCCCCTTTTTTTTACAACAGTGAGAAAGAGAGCTGTTGAAAACAGTTTAGGTGGAAGAGAAAATCCCAGTACGGGTATTCAATTTTTTACCCCATCTTTTCTTCTTTTCCAACCCGTTTTCTATACTTTCAAAGGGCAAAACCCTTTCATTTCTACCACATTGAATGTCTGCAAATCATATTTCCACTGTTGTCAAGATCAAAATTTAAAGAATTATGTAAAGATTTAACCCGTACAGCATCTTTCACAAATATAGTTGCCTTTCAGGCCAGTGTATATCAAGATCAGACTGCATAAAACTTGCAGGCTGATCTTTCATCTATACTGTCCCCTTTTCTTAAACATTCTGTATAAGAGTGACCTTAAAATAGGAATTATTTAGGTGTTGCTTCTAGACTGAAGATGTCTAATGGGTTATTAGGTGCACTAAAGGTAAGGTGCTCTGTGGAAGAAAATTTTTGTTAGCAATGAGACAAATGAAGACACAAGTAATGATGAACATCTAGCCTTGGAGCCCTAATTAAGCCTTTACCAAAATATCCTGTGTTTCAATGACCCTAAGGGAGGAAAAACTTTTGAAAACATTGTGGGAAAAGGCCACAATGTTTTGTACCCTTTAAAAGATAGTTACATTTCATCGTTTGAGCCAATTTAATTTGCCCCCTTGTAGTCTAGATGTTCTCAATTTGGACAGGTCTAAAATTTTATTGTCAGGTAAAGAGTTACATGAAATCCTGATTGTCAGTCGGTCAGTAAACAAGACTAGAGCATGTATTCACCAACCATTCTTAAGAACATTCTTAGTCTTATCCTGATTATTTTCTAAATTTGAAAGTAACACAATTTCTGATTGGCTAAAACAAAATAGTTTAGCCAATCAGAAGTTGTGTTACATTCTAAATCTATATTTAGACCA
The DNA here is from genome assembly GCA_945859785.2 of Tridacna gigas. Classification (NCBI taxonomy): domain Eukaryota; kingdom Metazoa; phylum Mollusca; class Bivalvia; order Cardiida; family Cardiidae; genus Tridacna; species Tridacna gigas. Next base: position 41,319,998 of record OX244029.2, read on the forward strand.
AGAATGTTCTTAAGAATGGTTGGCAGGGGTGTGGAAATACTATGCCCAACTCATCTGACTCGGGAAAATTCAGCGTCGGACAAATAACTTTTTTCAGTCTAGTTGTCCACGGACAAGTAGAAAATATGAGGAAAATTTGAAACAAAAATCTGTTGTATATATACATATCCAGTGAAATACATATGCTCTCACTCCGTACATTATGACATTTCGACTGATAAACAGTATCTTGAGATGATCCCTGATTTCTGGAAACCCAAAATACACATTTGGTCTACCTCCGCTTTCAGTGCTTACGACAAAATCGGAAAAATATGTGGCTGTTTTTGCACTTCATTTTTTTTTTTTTAAAAATGTGTAAACACCTTAAATATCATCATTATGGATTAAAATAACTTCATTAGTATCACTTTAGCACCAGTTCAGAGATCTTTGATGACAATGTTGCACACATGAAAAGTTTAGCCTTTAATCAGATTTTAAACAGCTTCGGTGCGAAATGGGTTGTGATTTAACTCCTCTGCCGGAAGCTGTCTCAATATCCAAAAGTTTTCGATTCAGCTATCAAGTTGTGCGTAAAATCTGAGAAAATGTTGTTTTTTTTAATCAAATTTTCGATGCAAGCGGAAGTTGGAAGTCTGAGACTTTTTGGCAGCTCCAAACGTAAAACAGACCGTGATTAGAAATATGACAAAAACATTTTTTTAACGAGGCGTGCTTGAAAGAATTCCCGTGGTTCAATGCAGACAATCCTAACAACATTTTTTAAAAGTTTGTCGAGAGTATCCCCATGTTGTGGACATGCCACTTTATGGGTATTTCAATTAAAATCGTTTTGTTCTGGACAAGTGAGCCACACTAGCGGACAAGTAGATTTTTGTAATTTACTTGTCCGAGGACAAGTAGAAATTTCTAAGATTTCCACACCCCTGGTTGGTGAATAATGACCAAGATTATTACCGTTTCAAAGACAATATGCAGTGTTCCCACTCACATCTCTTTTTGGGAGTGCATGCGCTCCCTGGAAAACAAGTTTGAGAGTGCAAGAGAAATTCTAGGAGTGCACTTAATACTGACAATTATAGAGAATCTATGGAGGACAGTAAGGGTCTGTTGTATTGAAAATTTGTTTTGATGAGTCTAACTCTGCAGTCAGCTGTTCCTGAAAACAATATGGGTAATTTTAAACAAGAGGGCCATGATGGCCCTGGAGTCGCTCACCTGAGCCTTTTGACCAAGCACAACCAATTTCCAACGTCTTGTGAGATATATGTATTACCAAACAATAAAATTTTAAACCCATCAGTCTGAACCTTCTGCATAAAACAAATAATATGTGGATCAAGCTGTGGGACTGGTCTCTCAAAGGGGTAGAAAACATTGTGAAAAAGGGAAAAAATGCTGGATACCAGCATTTTCTCACTTTCAATGAGTGTTTTCAAAAGGCTTCTTTCTGAGAGTCATTCATACACTAGGTTTTTCTAAGATTTCACCTAGTGACCTAGTTTTTCAGCCAACATAACACATTTTCAAACTTGTCCAAGATATCATTAGGACAAACATTCTTACCAAATTTCAAGAGTATTGGACTGAAAATGTGGCCTCTACAGCGTACACAAGGTTTTTCTAAGATCTGACCTAGTGACCTAGATTTTGACCCAACATGACCTATTTTCAAACTCATCCAAGATATTACCAAGGCAAACATTCTGAGCAACTTTAAAAGAGTATTGAACAAAAAATGTGGCCACAACAGTGTACACATGGTTTTTCTAAAATTTGACCAGGTGACCTAGTTTTTGACCCCACATGTAGTGTGAGAAATAGACCAGACGTACTACGCGTTGTAGGTTCGTATCCTTTCTTTTATTGTTTTTCTTAACTGCCAGAAGTGACGTCACATTTAACTACCATTTGGCGCGGAATGCGCTAATTGGCGTTACGTTAATTAATGTATCGTGAATTCCCGATATACTCCGGCCCTCGAAATAGTATAAATGTAATAATTAACAAAGTTATAATTTGAATTAAAAAACGTCACTGATTAAGAAAGAATTCTGTGCATGAAATTGCCAATCTAGTAATGAAAAATTATTTAAGTGTACAGGTATTTGCTTACTTATATGATAGTGTCATTTTAGCGACACATATTTAAAGTTTATATTTCTCCTTTAATTCACAAATGGATATTGGCTAATCTTGATCTATCACAGTCTACAAATTTCTCATATAAACCAATAGCACAGTCCATATTTATGAAATAACTTCTAGGGGGTATAGTTTCGTAACGGGATGAAGTGTCACACAGTTATCAGTTTTTATTTTTGCGGCGCGCACAAGACCATCACGTCCTTTCACGACTTCCTCGATCACGGCAAGTTTCCAACGACATCTCGGCTTGTCTGCGTGGATCTGCACTACATCTCTGATGTTAATGGTTTGGTCGTTTCTTCCGGTAGTACGATGAAACTCTCTTAGGGCGGTTAAGTATTCGTGACGCCATCTGGACTGAAAACGTTCAATTAGCTGAGTTTGTGTTTTCGCCCTCTTAGTCACGTAGTTTAAGTCACTCTTCGGGGTCGTGGATCGGTTAATTACGTCAGCTGGATCGTCTGGGTATGGAAGCTCTGTAACCCTCCTACCATATAAGAGATGTGCTGGTGTAAGAGGTTCAGGCTCTGAACAGTCAGACTCGGTGTACGTTAATGGTCGGTCATTGAGGACTGCTTCTGTCTCTGTGATTATAGTATGAAGAGAATCAAAGGTCACATTGGCTTGACCAAGGATCTTTTTCAGGGCAGTTTTTGTCAGACCAATCAAACGTTCCCACCAACCACCGTACCAAGGGGCTCTACTTGGGATAAATTGCCACTCTGTCCCTTTATCTCGAAGGTTTTCTTTCAGTGTCGGCGATTCGAAAATACGTTTGATGTGATTAGCTGCAGCAAGGTAGGTTGAAGCATTGTCAGAGATCATGATCTTCGGTACCGATCTGCGGCTACAGAATCGTCTGAAAGCTTGCATGAATGTTTCTTCGGTTAAATCAGAAACGAGCTCTAGATGAACTGCACGGGTTGAGGCGCATGTGAACAGGCAAATGTAAGCTTTGGATTCGTTACCCGACTTCTCTTTTACGTATAAAGCCCCACTGAAGTCAACTCCAGTGACTTTAAATGGTGTAGGATCTTCAATTCTGTTTTTCGGTAGCGGAGGCGGATCCGGACTGCAGAACGCTTTTCCCGAAACTTTACGGCAGGTAACACATTTTCGAAGAATGGTTTTCACGCACTGACGTATTGAAGTGATCCAGTACTTCTGTCGAAGAAATGTTATCATTGTGCTGGCTCCCGCATGAAGTACCCTCTCGTGGGCGTCTTGTACGACTAAGCGTGTAAAATAGTGATTAGGCGGAAGTAAATACGGAAATTTTGTCATTTCGGACAATGGAGCATTATGAATTCTCCCACCACATCGCAAAAGATTTGAATCATCTATGAAAAGTCTAAGCTGTTTCACTAAGGGTTTACGTCTAGATTTCGACTGTATATTCTCGATTTCATCTCGGTATGATATTTCTTGTACGTTCCTCATTAAACGCTGCTCTGCAATCTCAATCTCATTTAAGGTTAACGGACCAGTACGTCTGGATTCTGAGGTTCTGTGACAGTTGAAAATGAATCTTAAAACATAAGCTGTGACCCTGAAAAGTTTTCGTAATTTACTGTATCGGGTAAAGTCGATCACTGTGTGTGGTGTATATGTAGGCTCATTCGGTTGGCTATCTGCTTCTGGTTCGTTCTCGTCAACAGTAGCTAATACAGTCATGTCAGAATAGCTCATATTCCAAGTCGGCCAGTTTGAACAATCATGGAGCCAAGAAGGTCCATGTAACCATAGATCGTTGTTTGTGAAGTGCTCAGCTGAGACACCACGGGTAAGCAAATCGGCTGGATTATCTTTTGTTGGACAATATCGCCATTTACGATTCTTGGTAAGTTCTTGTATTTCTCGTACTCGATTTTCAACAAACCGTTTTCTTGTTTTTGGTGTGCTGATCCAATGTAAAGCTATCTGGCTATCAGACCACATGTAAATCGTGTTGATCTGTAGGGGTTCTTCTAAGTGTCTTGCTAATCTTGATCCAATGACTGCGGCCATAAGTTCAAGTCTTGGCACTGTCAATGGTTTCATGGGTGCTACTCTGGTCTTCGCCATGACGAATTCTGATCGGTTATCTTTACATATGTAAGCTACTGCTCCGTACGACTGTACACTTGCGTCAACGAATATATGAAGACATTTCACGTCTTCTCTCTGTAGGGTCTCGTTTTTCTGGGAAATTTTATCATCGCCATTTGTGATATTGGATGTGGATACTGGGAAATAACATCTGGGAATTGACATCATAGTAATATTTCTCAAGTCCTTTGCAATTTCTTTCCATTGTATTTGGTAGGTCTGAGGTAATTCTGTATCCCAATCCAACTTGTTTTTCCAGATGTCTTGTAACATGATTTTAGCACGAACAGTTACGGGACTCAGCAAACCGAGCGGATCATAGATTTTCGACGTCTGTTTTAATACTTCCCGTTTCGTGATATGTGTTGATGTATGGATTATTTTTGTTGGAAACATCATTTCATCAGTCTCTGAGTTCCATCTCATGCCAAGAACTTTTGTGTTCGAGTCTGTATCAAGGATGTTTTGTGCATTTGCGATCTCACGTAACTTTTGACTGTTTGAAGTCCATGATCTTAGATTGAAATTTGCCGATGACATCAACGTCCGAGCTTTACTGAAATATTGTAGAACATCCTTTTCTTCTTCAAAACTTGACAAAACATTGTCAACATACAGGTCTCGTTTCAACACTTGAGAAACTGTGTTCTCTGCATTTTCATTCAAGTGTTTCAATAGTGTTGCGCCTAAAATGAACGGTGAGCACGTTGCGCCAAATAGGACAGATTTATAACGATATGTATAAAACGGACTGTTAGCGTCTGTAGGATCGGATAGCCATAAGAATCTAGTCACATCCCGATCGTCTTCATGTAGTCCGACTTGAAGAAAGGCTTTTTCTATGTCTGTAGATACTGCATATTTGTTTAGTCTGAATCTCACGAGTATGCTAGTTAGATCATTCAGCTCTGGGGGTGTTGTCTGAAGACAATCGTTTAGGCTAGGATGGCCTGCTGATTTCTGACAACTACAGTCGAATACTATTCGGATCGGTGTGGTTGTCGAATCTTTCTTGACAGCGTGGTGCGGTATGTAGTGAATGCGACTGGTCGTCCGTTCGTCAGGGGAGATAACTCTTTCGATGAAACCCCTTTTTTCTTGTTCTTTGATTATCTCGCCATACCTTTGGAGAAGCGTTGGTTCTTTTGTTAGTTTACGAATTGTGCTTTGAGTCCTTTTTAATGCGACATCGAAGTTTGTCGAAAGTGGTGAATGATCCTGTTTCCATGGTAATTTTGCAACGTAGCGACCGTTAGTGAATGATATGCATTTCTGCTGGTATTCTTCTAAAACTTCCTGTCTGTTACTGTCTTTTTCAGCCGATATTCCCAGTGATTCTAGCTTCCAAAAACGTTCTAACTGATCAGTCTCCGGCGGTCTGGTAATGACGTTCATCATGTAGTAATCCTTTTTATTCGATGTAACCGGAAGTGGGCCAGAAAGTAAGTAGCCTATTTTAGATCTGATGGCAGTAGGTCCATTTCCACGAACAGTTTTGTTCTGAACTATTTTCCAGTAGTGGTCTGCACCGATGAGTAGAGATATTTCGAACTGTTCATCGTCTGTCACAGGATGTGCGAGTTTCAGGCTCCTTAAGTATGGCAGTGGAGTAACGGATCGTTGTATGTTTCGGATAGGTACTGCTATTGTTGGCACAATCATGACATTTAAGGAAATCTTTTCACCATTGTCTGTAATCAGGCTGACGGTAGCTGTGTCTAGATGCTGAATTTTCTTGTTTGTATCTCCGAATGATGCTACTTGAATAATGTCGGAACCAGTCGGTTGTAGACCTAGTTTCTGAGCGAATGACTGAGTGATGAATGAACTTTGTGCACCAAGATCAAACAGAATATTACCGTCCAAAGTAGTGTCATTATAACACACTGGTGCAACTGCCGTTTGCAACAAAATGTTGGGTTTCTTCTGTGATGAGTGAAATATACCGGTATCAGGCCGTGTGTCCACATATCTGATTTCACTATCAGCCGTTTGTGTATGAAGCGCTGCACTATCTGTTGTTTTTGAACTTTTGTGACTAGTATGTGTATTACTGTTACATATACTGGTATGATGTTTCCTGTTGCATTTTAAGCATCGCTTACTGGAGGAACATTTTGACACTTGATGTTTACCGAGGCAGTTAAAACACAGGCGTTTCTTTTTCACAAGTTCAGTGCGTTCTTCGGTGGTTTTTAACTTTGTACAGTTCACAGGTTTGTGTGGCTCACCACAATAAACACATAACTTGATGTCCGTTTGGCTACTGTAACGCGGTTTGTGTTGCGCATGTGTGTGAGATTTTTCTTTAGTTTCGGCCAGAAATGATGCGGTTATCCCATGGAAAGTTTCGGTTGGTTGACTAGCCTCTAATATTGTAATTTCCTTGCGTATTGCCGATCGTAGGTCCCCTAACAACCAATCGTCACTCCCATTCTCACGTGCTAGATTTCGGCGGATCTCTTGTGGGAGTTTGTTTAGAATAATCGGCACCAGCAGTTTACCGTAAGAATCTTGAAATTCTCCTAATGACTCTAACCCACGAATGTATGTCTCAAGCCTATCGTAGTAGTTTCTAAGACTCGGTAATGTGTTGTTTGGAGCTGGAATCTGCAGAAAAGCTTGCATGTAGGCGTTCGTGATTTTATGAATTTGACAGAATCTCTCTCGTAAAAGTTCAATTGCTCTACCGTAATTTGCGTTGGTTAATGCAAATCCCTCTATAGTTGATGCGGCGGCGCCTTCTAATTGTGATTTAAGGTAGTTGAACTTTTGAACATCAGTTAAATTCATATTCAGATGTATAGAAGATTCAAAAGAATCCCAGAATGTCTGCCATTGTAGGATGTCACCATTAAACGACGGAAGTGTCAGCTTAGGTAAGCGGTGAAACTGTGTGGAATGAGAAGAAATACTCACAGTGGGGATGAGATCATCTCTTGGGGGTGGAATAAATTCCGAGGCTGTAGGATTTAGTCTGCGTGTCTCGGTGTAAGTTTGTCTCTCCGGCTCCGTACACTTTGAACTTCGATACTCCTTTAACGTGCCCAATTTAATCTCGATGTCTAAAACGTGTTGTTCCGCTTCCACCATCTCTTCGTCCAGCTCTGCGACATCTATCTGCTCTAGAATCTTCTCGTTTAACGATTTGACGGACTCGAACTTAGAAGTTATTCCCGAAAGAATAATGTCAAACTCGCAAAACGTTTCATGCTGCTTGGTAATCTCAATTTTCAGCAACTGTTGGTCAATAACTTTTCTGTGTGCGTTACGCATAGATAGTAGTCTGTCAATCTTCATCTTTGTTTGGTCACGGCACCAAAAAATGTAGTGTGAGAAATAGACCAGACGTACTACGCGTTGTAGGTTCGTATCCTTTCTTTTATTGTTTTTCTTAACTGCCAGAAGTGACGTCACATTTAACTACCATTTGGCGCGGAACGCGCTAATTGGCGTTACGTTAATTAATGTATCGTGAATTCCCGATACCACATGACCCATTTTCAAATGCTACTGAGATATCATCGAGACAAACATTCTGACCAACTTTCAAGAGTATTAGACAGAAAATGTGGCTTCTGGAGCATACACAAGGTTTTTCTAAGATTTGACCTAGTGACCTAGTTTTTCACCCGTCATGACCCATTTTCAAACTAGTCAGAGATATTATCAAGGCAAACATTCTGACCAACTTTCAAGAGTACTGGACAGAAAATATGGCCTCTAGAGCATACACAACGTTTTTCTTAGATTTGACCTGGTGACCTAGTTTTAGACCCAACATGGCACATTTTCGTACTATTTCAAGATATAATCAAGACAAACATTCTGACCATTTTTCAGACTATTGGACTGAAAATGTGGCCTCTATAGTGTACAAAAGTTTTTTCTAAGATTTGACCTAGTGACCTAGTTTTTGACCCCACATGACCCAATTTCAAACTTGTCCGAGATTTCATCAAGACAAACATTCTAACCAAATTTCACAAGTATCTGACTGAAAATGTGGCCTCTACAGCACACACAAGGTTTTTCTAAGATTTTACCAAGTGACCTAGTTTTTGACCCCACATGACCCAATTTCGAACTCGTCCGAGATTTTATCAAGACAAACATTCGGACCAAATTTCACAAGTATCTAACTGAAAATGTGGCATCTAGAGCGTACACAAGGTTTTTCTAAGATTTGACCTAGTGACCTAGTTTTTGACCCCACATGACCCAATTTCGAACTCGTCCAAGATTTTATCAAGACAAACATTCGGACCAAATTTCACAAGTATCTAACTGAAAATGTGGCATCTAGAGCGTACACAAGGTTTTTCTAAGATTTGACCTAGTGACCTAGTTTTTGACCCCAGATGACCCAATTTCAAACTCGTCTGAGATTTTATCAAGACAAACATTCTGACCAAGATTCATGAGGATCGGACTGAAAATGTGGCCTCTAGAGCGTACACAAGGTTTTTCGAAGATTTGACCTAGTGACTTAGTTTTTGACCCCACATGACCCAATTTCAAACTTGTCCGAGATTTCATCAAGACAAACATTCTGACCAAGTTTCATGAGGATCCGACTGAAAATGTGGCCTCTAGAGCGTACACAAGGTTTTTCTAAGATTTGACCTAGTGACCTAGTTTTTAACCTACATGACCCAATTTCAAACTCGTCCAAGATTTTATCGAGACAAACATTCTGACCAAAATTCATGAGGATCGGACTGAAAATGTGGCCTCTAGAGCGTACACAAGGTTTTTCTAAGATTTGCCCTAGTGACCTAGTTTTTGACCCCACATGACCCAATTTCCAACTGGTCCGAGATTTTATCAAGACAAACATTCGGACCAAATTTCACAAGTATCTGACTGAAAATGTGGCATCTAGAGCATACACAAGGTTTTTCTAAGATTTGACCTAGTGACCTAGTTTTTGACCCAACATGACCCAATTTTGAACTCGTCCGAGATTTTATCAAGACAAACATTCGGACCAAGATTCATGAGGATCGGACTGAAAATGTGGCCTCTAGAGCGTACACAAGGTTTTTCTAAGATTTGACCTAGTGACCTAGTTTTTGACCCCACATGACCCAATTTCAAACTTGTCCGAGATTTCATCAAGACAAACATTCTGACCAAGTTTCATGAGGATCGGACTGAAAATGTGGCCTCTAGAGCGTACACAAGGTTTTTCTAAGATTTGACCTAGTGACCTAGTTTTTGACCCCACATGACCCAATTTCAAACTTGTCTGAGATTTTATCGAGACAAACATTCTGACCAAGATTCATGAGGATCGGACTGAAAATGTGGCCTCTAGAGCGTACACGAGGTTTTTCTAAGATTTGACCTAGTGACCTAGTTTTTGACCCCACATGACCCAATTTCGAACTGGTCCGAGATTTTATCAAGACAAACATTCGGACCAAATTTCACAAGCATCTGACTGAAAATGTGGCCTCTACAGCACACACAAGGTTTTTCTAAGATTTGACCTAGTGACCTAGTTTTTGACCCACATGACCCAATTATGAACTCGTCCGAGATTTTATCAAGACAAACATTCTGACCAAGTTTCATGAGGATCGGACTGAAAATGTGGCCTCTAGAGCGTACACAAGGTTTTTCTAAGATTTGACCTAGTGACCTAGATTTTGACTCCACATGACCCAATTTCGAACTCGTCCGAGATTTTATCAAGACAAACATTCTGATTAAGTTTCATGAGGATCGGACTGAAAATGTGGCCTCTAGAGCGTACACAAGGTTTTTCTAAGATTTGACCTAGTGACCTAGTTTTTGACCCCACATGACCCAATTTCGAACTTGTCCGAGATTTTATCAAGACAAACATTCTGACCAAGTTTCATGAGGATCGGACTGAAAATGTGGCCTCTAGAGCGTACACAAGGTTTTTCTAAGATTTGACCTAGTGACCTAGTTTTTGACCCCACATGACCCAATTTCGAACTCGTCCGAGATTTTATCGAGACAAACATTCTGACCAAGTTTCATGAGGATTGGACTGAAAATGTGGCCTCTAGAGCGTACACAAGGTAAAAAGTTGACGACAGACGACGCACACCGCACGACGGACACAGCACGATCACAATAGCTCACTATGAGCACTTCGTGCTCAGGTGAGCTAAAAAGAGGATGCTTGTTATAATTTCCTTACTCACAGGACCAGTTTCAAAGGGACAGCTTACAGCCCGACGGCCAGTAGAATGTTCCATTTCACTGTCAATTTCAGACACTAATTAGCTTTCACTTGTTGTTGTATAGAGATATTTATGTAAATTTACTGTTCAAAGTCATTGATAAAGCTGAATAGACAGTTTGAAATGCCTATGATCAGACGATGTCAAACCAATTTTTGTTGTGTCATGGGTTTTCGCGTTTCTTGCAGCGATCTTTTTTTCATGCCTGTTAAGTTTTGGAGTAGTATTTCCACATGATTTAACATAGATTTGTCAATAAGAATAGCATGTAACTTCAAAACCTTTAGTTTTACACTAGAAAAGCAGATTGATACCAAGTTTGATTAGCGATGATAAACAGTTACTTTCACATGAACTTGTCCCAACTGGCGCCACTGGTGATCGACAACGGGAGCCCTGAAACCTGCGCGTGCATGCAGGTTTCAGTTCATATTTTTGTGCGTGATTATTCAATTCAGTGCGTGAATCATGCACATCTGTGCATGAATGGGAACCCTGAATATAGCTCTTAGATCAGACTGCATATTCCTAGCATTCTGACAGTGATCAAAAGTTGTATCTGGTTCTTTATAGGTCCACTTTAAAATATTGTTTGCAAATGCTTTCAGAAAGGATGAGTATAAAATTTTGTAGTCTGGTAAAGAGTTAGAAAACTGGTAGCCTAAACAGTGGAGGAGTAATTTACTTACTTCATCATTCAAATAACGTAGAAAGAAATCCAGGAGAAATGATTTCCCTTTTCTAAATGCCCCTGCTACAGAAACCACCACCACTTTTTTGTCCTCAATGTTCTTTTGAAGTAGAATCTCATCAAGTTTGTCTTCGTTCAGTTCGAATGTGTGGTTGTCCAGTACACTCACTATCTGTACTGGGTGTCCACGTAATTGCGCACCTGTGGCCGACACTGAAATATCAACAGTAACAATGATTGACAAGCAAGTGACAAAAATCATCGACAGTACATATAATTGGTTCTGAAGTAGGTTGAAAAATGTCAGAAAAAATGCCAAGAGTACATCAATCAGCCCTTAACCCTTTACCAGACGACAAAATTTTAGCCTTGTCAAAATTGAAAGCATTTGCAGACGTCAATTTCAGTGTGGCTCAAATGGTGAAACCTTTCTTTGATAGGGTAGAAAACATTGAGGGAAAAGAAGAAAATGCTGGTTACCAGCATTTTCTCCTTTTCCCAAAATTTTTTCAAAAGGCTTCTTTTCCCAGGGGCGTCAAAAGGCAGCATTGTGCGGTAAAGGGTTAAATAAGTCCCTAGTACAAACCCACTTTCTTCTCCGACAAGTGAACTGGAGATAATATAACTATGTATTGGCCCAGATTAAACATTGTAGCACTGGCTAACTATTAGGGATATAATCTGTAATTCCACAAGACCACCATTTGCTAAGTTAACCCTTTAGGCCTGTGTTTCAAAGGTAAAGGTCTTTTGATAAGATTGAGGGAAAAAGGAGAGAATGCTGGTAGCCTGCAGTTTCTCCTGTTCCAAAATTGTTTTCTGCTCTTGTAAGGACAAATTTCATTCTTTGATCCACTTTTGTCATCTGCAAATGCTTTCAGTTCAGACCAGTCTAGAATTATGTCATTCTGCAAAGACTTAAGGTATAACTGGGCCATGGGAGAGTTTTTATAAGAATCTCATCAGCTGCACTTGAAAAAAAAGTAACTAGAAATAGGTGTGTCAGAGACAAGGATGCCCCTGCTAAATGGTATTGGTCACAGGTATGTCATATGACACTAGTACTCAAAATGGAGAACAAGTTTGCCAAGTTATTTTGAAATTCATTGATAAATGTAGAAGTGGTGCTCTGGACAAGGTCAATTTTATCATTTGACCTTGAACTGTGACCTTGACCTTGGGCATATCGAAACAAACTTTTCGCATGACACTAGTACTTATTAAGGAGAACAAGTGTGCAAAGTTTTTTTGAAATCCATTGATAAATGTAGAAGTTATGCTCCGGACAAGGTCAATTTAAACATTTGACCTTCAACCATGACCTTGACCTTGGGCGTATCGAAACAAACTTTTCGCATGACACTAGTACTTGTTAAGGAGAACAATTGTGCAAAATTATTTTGAAATCCATTGATAAATGTAGAAGTTATGCTCCGGACAAGAATGGGACACACACACGCACGCACACACACACACACATACGCACGCACACACTAACACACACACACAGACGGACACAGGAAACTCTATATGCCTCCCCCCAATTTCATGGCGGGGGCATAAAAAGTAACCGATCACTTTCAATGCTCATCCATCTTATTTCAGACCCCTTTGTTCCTTTGTTTTCAAATTTGCATGAGGACAGGAGAGTTCCCTATTTATGAACAAGAAGAAGCTTAATTCATGACCTTCAAATATCACCTTGACCTTGAAACTACTGAAATTAATTATTCAGAGAGACACTTGCTACTCATTTAGTAGAAAAGATATTAAAAATTTTTATCATTTGACCATCAAATGTGAACTTGATCCTAACCGAATTTTTGAAATGGCACATCTGCACATAAAGGAGAACAATAATTGCTGTGTAAACTAATTTTGAAATCCATCCATATGTGCAGAAGTTATGGTTTAGACAAGATCTGTTTATGATAATTCTATTGTTTGACCTTAAAATGTGACCTTGACATGGGATCTGTCCTAAAGGATCAAATATTTTAAAAGGCAGATCTACTCATGAAGGAAAATAATTGTGCCAAATTATCTTGAAATCCATCTAAAGCGTAGAATTATGACCCCAACATGCTCTATCATTGACAATTTTATCATTTGACCATTCAGTGTGACCTTGACCTTGGATCTATCTGAACAAATTATACAAAAGGCACTTTGGCTGTTTAAGAAGTACAACTGTGCCAAATTATCTCTTAATGCATCCAATAATATAGAAGTTATGGGTCTGAGAAGCTCCATTTATGACATTTTCATCATTTGACCTTCAAGTGTGACCCTGGACCTACCTGAACAAATATTTCAAATGGCACTTCTACCCATGCAAAAGAACAATTGTGCCAAATTGTTTTGAAATCCATCCATAAATGTTGAAGTTATGGTCCTGACAAATCCAGATGCATGCACTGACGCACATACACACATACATACACTGGAACAACATTATGACAACTATGTCTCTCTAACTGTAAGTTAATCAAAGCACTAAAGGTACAGAAGCAGAGACTAATTTTGTTTTCCATGCAACAAACAAAAGATATAAACAATGATGGGAGTCTATCAACTAATTTTTTCTGCAAAACCTTTTGTAAACTAGAGATAATCAACTTGGATAACAGGACTGGTGTCCTGTGATACTGGTACATACTTACACGAGAAATTATAGTTAGACTAGAGGCGCTTGAGCGCCTGTATCGCTCCACAGGCCTGATATTTCTATAATGGCGAAAAGAAGTTTTTAACAATTACCATTCAATCCTGCATTTTAGCTCACTAAAGAAAAAAGGTATGGAAAAAACTTGTGAGAAAAGAAGAAAAAAATGGTAACCAGCATTTTCTTAGTTTCCCACAATAATTTCTATCCTTTTTTATATATGTCTTACTAATTTGAAGATATGTTGTCTGCAACAGGTCCTTTCACAAACCATTTTGGGTGGGGAAACATCAAAATATAGAAAATATGTCTTTCTCAGGGTCGTTAAAAGTTGTGATTGTGTGGTAAAGGGGTAATCTAAAAGAACAGCTAGGAGGGCAAATGAATGAATGTTATAGCAATATAGATCAACTTACATCAATACACCAGATAGAATGAAATATGCTGGCATACAATGAACACCTAATCCCTAATAATCAACTTTTCACAGTTAGAATGTCTTCTGTGGCAAACAACACAAAATGGTCTACAAATGCATTTACATAAATCAAATATCCTGCTCCAGGGCACAGATTAATTCTGGTGTACTGAAGTTGCAGGATCAGTTTGACTGGGTAACATTAATGCCTTATCACAAATGTAAAGCCCTGTCCCACTGTGTACCAGGTCACCAGGATTTACACCCCTTCTCTGTACACTCTGCATTTACTCATTAGTAGGTCAACAAACCTTTACCAGAACTAATAAAAGTGCAGAGGTTCTCTTGTTCTATATCAAAAGGACTATAAAGTACCTACAACATGGGGGTTTTGTTATTAAAATACTTTTTCTTTTTTATCTTGGCATGGTTACTCAGGCTTAGTAATAAGGCAAAATTGAAAAGCTCAAGTTGTGAAAGGTGCTCAAGCTTTTATCTTATTTATGGCCAGTGATATTTCATTACTAGTACTAACTAATAGCATATCATTGGAGTAAATTGTGATCTTAATACCAAGGAAAATGTGTGGGCTTAAATAGGACAGCCCTGACTAGGTCAAGTCAATCCAATTTTCTTCCTTTTTCTTTGTTAGTCGATAAAACTAACACAATAAATAGTTTTGGAGAAGAACATTTTTTTGAAATACAAGCCTTGTCTATAAAAAAATGTGTTTTTAGGTGTATCATTTTTTTAAAAGGAATTTGGTATACAACCACCATAGAAACAATTTGGAAGACAACCACCATAGGAACTTACCTGCAAAACAACAATGAAATCCAATGAATAGTTTTAGAGAAGAAATTTTTCAAAGATTTTACTTTATACCATAAAAGGAAAATGAGTCTCCCATAAAAGCCATGTTTTTTGACAGATCATTTTTTTTTAAAGGAATTCTGTAAACCTGTATCTAAGGAACATTCCTGCAAAATAATAATGCTATCCAAATAGCGGTTTGGGAGGAGAAGATTTTTAAAGGTTTTTTACTTTGGTTGCCATGGCAACCAGAATTCTTCATGGAACACAATTATTTGAAGGAATTTGAAAGAGGACCACCAAAGGAACATTCCTGTGAAATTTGGTAAAAATCCAGTCAATAGTTTCTGAGGAGAAGTTTTTTAAAGAAAAAGTTTACGGACGCACGCACGGACGAACGGACGAACGGACGGACGGACGGACACACGACGGACACAACGCCATGACAATAGCTCGCTGGCCTTCGGCCAGTGGAGCTAAAAACTACTGCCAACAAGCAGTTCTGCCTTTGTAATGTTTTCAGAAGTGTTTTGCTAAATGTATGTGATACAAGAACACATGTGTTGTCTAATATGCAAATTAAATAAAGTAAATATTTTTTGGGGGGAAAAAAATCATCAATTTACATGTGAATTTTATCACCAAGCTCAGCTCACACCATTCAAGCACCAGGAATCACTTTAAGTCTACCACACAATCCTGACTTTTAACAACCCTAAAAAGGAAACCTTTTGAAAACGTGGTTAAAGGAGAAAATGCTGGTAACCAGCATTTTCTCCTTTTCCCACAATGTTTTCGACCTGTCCCATAACAAAGTTCAATTTTTAAGTCACATTTAAGTTATAGTCTGCAAATCCTTTCAATTTGGACAAGTCTCATATTTTGTCATGTGGTAAAGAGTTAAGCAACTTAAGTTTTTGCTTTACCCCTTTGCCAAACATTTCTCTGTTTTAATGACCCTAAAGAAGTTTCCTGAAAACAATGTGGGAAAAGCAGGAAAACCTTGGTAACCAGCATTTTCTCCTTTTTACACACTGTTGTCTACACTATCAAAGACAACTGCCATCATTTGAGTAATATCAATTTAGTTGTCTGAGAATATTTGTAATTTAGACAAGTCTGAAATTTTGTTGTATGGTAAAGAGTTAAAGAAACTGATAGCAATGGGTGATTTATAAATAAGGAGGGTGATACGTTTATTTGATCTTCTCCAAAGAACATGCTGTAGCAGCTGAAATTAAGTGTCCCTACAATATAGGTTTATGAGATCTTGAATAATACTCTCTGAAAAGAAAGCCCCAATTTCCCTTATATAGCAAATAATTAACCCTTGTGCTGAACCTATATATAATTGCTTACACAGACAATGTACATCAAGATCAGATTGTATAGAACATGCACTCTGATCTTGGATCTACATTGTCTGTTTCTTTGCTAGATACTCTGACAAAACCAGCTTTAAAATTTCAATATACATGTAAGCATTCTGTTAAGTTCTGAACAATAACATCCATTTCATTACAAGAGTTAAAATTTGTTTTCATGCTATTGAAGAAAATGAAGGAAACCACAGCTATGGCTCATTATCTTCAGTATTAAGAAGGTTACAATGGTCAATTTAAAACAAGAGGGCCATTGGCCCTAAAGCGCTCACCTGAGTAAAGTCATCGACAGCTGATGAAGCTGAAGAGATCCTGGTTTAAATGATGTTAAACATGTGAGTGTAAGTGACCTACTTTTAAAACCAATGTGACCAAATTTCAAACTTGTCCAAGATATCATTAATACAAACATACTAACCACATTCTGTGAGTATCAGGCAGAAAATGTGGTCTCTACGGCACACACAAGGTTTTTGTAAGACATGGTTCAATGACCTACTTTATGACCAGATGTGACCCACTTTGGAACTTGTCCAAGACATCATCAGGACAAACTTTCTGACCAAGTTTCATGAAAATCAGGCTGAAAATGTGGCCTCCATGATGCACCCAAGGTTTTTCTAAGATTTGGCCCTGTGACCTACTTTTTTACCCAATGTCAGACTAGTCAAAAGATATAAAGAAAACCTCTCTAACCAAGTTTCATGCATTTTAGGCTGAAACTATGGCCTGTAGAGAGTAAACAAGGTTTTTCTAGGATTTGGCCGAGTGACCTACTTTTTGACCCAGCATGACCCAATTTGGATCCTGTCCAAGATATCGAGAAAAACATTCTGAATACATGCAAGTTTCAAGAGTATAAGGCTGAAAATGTGGCCTATATGGTGCACACAAGGTTTTTCCTAAGATTTTGCCCTGTGACCTACTTTTTGACCCAACATGACCCAATCGTACTTGTCTGAGATATCATCGAGCAGACAATCTGACCTAATTTCATGAGTATCAGGCTAAAAACGTGACTTCTAGAGTGCACATAAGGTTCCCTAAGATTTAGTCCAATGACCTATTTTCTGACCCAACATGACCCAACTTTGAAGTTGTCGGAGATATCAAAAAGATACACAATCCAACCAACTTGCATGAGTTTCAGGCTTAAAATGTGGCCCCTTGAGCGCACACAAGGTTTTTCTAAGATTTGGTCCAGAAACCTACTTTTAGACCCAACATGACCCAATTTCAAACTTGTCCAGGTTATTGACAAGAAAAACATTCTGACCAAGTTTCAAGAGTATCAGACTGAAAATGTGGTCTAAAGAGTGCACACATGGTTTTTGTAAGATAAAGCCAAGTGACCTACTTTTTGACCCCAACATGACCCAATTTCAACCTTGTCTGAGATATCATCAAGACAAACATTCCAACAAACTCTCAGGAGTTTTAAACTGAAAATGTGGCCTCTTAGAGTGCATACAAGGTTTTTCTAAGTTTTGGTCCAGTGACCTACTTTTTGACCTGATATGACCCAATTTCGTACTTGTCCAAGATATTATCAAGACAAACATTATGACCAAGTTTCAAGAGTATCAGGCTGAAAATGTGGCCTCTAGAGTGCAAACATGGTTTTTCTTAGATTTAGCCTAGTGACCTACTTTTTCACCTGACATGACCCAATTTTGAAATTGTGCGAGATTTTATCAAGACAAACATTCTGACTAAGTTTCATGTGTGCGAAATTTTATCAGGACAAACATTCTGACTAAGTTTTGAGAGTATCAGGCTCAAAATGTGGCCTCTAGAGTGCACACAAGGTTTTTGTAAGATTTAGCCGAGTGACCTACTTTTTGACACCACATGACCCAATTTCGAACTTGTCCGAAATTTAATCAAGAAAAGCATACTGACCAAGTTTTGTGAGTATCTGACTAAAAATGTGGCCTACAGAGAGCACACAAGGTAAATGTTGGTAACTGCAATATGGATGACGGATGATGAACATAGCACAATCACAATTAAAAAGCTGAAATAAATTAACACAGATCTAGTTTGATAGATGCAAGAGATATCCATATAACCTATATAGGTACCTTTAGAAGAAGTCTGTATTACCCAGGTATAGGACTGCTTTTCTTTATCATCCCCTATTCTTGATTTACCTGTATCCCCTTGGAGTACAATATTCTGAAGCATTTCTCACAAATGTCCCCTAAAAATTCTTTGCATGACCACAATCCAAAGTCATCTCTCAAAGTGACTTATGGGTCAAAGTGAATGACCATTAACTCCTCAGGATTCTTTAGTTGACCAATATCTAAACATATTCTTTGACCCTTTATCACACAATCCTGAGTTCTAACAACCTTGAGGAAGAAGCCTTTGGAAAACATTGTCGGAAAAGGAGAAAATACTGGTAACCATCATTTTCTCCTTTTCCCACAATGTTTTCCACCTTAAGAAAGACAAGTTCCATCATCTGAGTTACATTTAAATTGTCATCTTCAACTACTTTCAATTTCAACCATTCTAAAATTTCGTCCTTTGGTATATTGTTAAACAACATTTTCCCAGTTGTTTGTTTGTATGGTGGTTTTGCTATTTTCAACATTATTTTGTTTATATTGTAGTGGCCACTGGCCAGTGCACCTATTCATGCTCTCCTGGATTTTCTTTTACCAGTACTTTACAAAATAATCTTCTCGAGCTACTGGCATCTTTTGCATGTAACCTTAGTCAAATCAGTGATAAGCAGTAAGAGAGGAATGAATCCTGTCGCAATGACAATCATCACTCCTTGGAAAGAAATTAGCCAAGCTGGAGATTCAAACCAGCAATCATCATGTTTCAAGTCTTATATATTACAGAGTGAGCTATCGGGTTTGTCAAATATCCTATATCATTTCTCCCAGTGACCAATGTCCCCTAACAACTCTGTGAATGACCAATATCCCCTCTGTATCCTTAGTTGACCAATATCATTAACCCTTTTCAAGACAACAAAATTTTAGCCTTGTTCAAATTGAAAGCATTTGCAGACACAGTTTTAGTGTGGCTCAATTGGTGCAATTTTCTTTGATAGAGTAGAAAACACTGTGGGAAAAGGAGAAAATGCTGGGTACCAGCATTTTCTCCTTTTCCCACAATGTTTTCAAAAGGCTTCTTTCCCAGGAATGTTAAAAGGCAGCATTGTATGGTAAAGGGTCAAACCATTCTTTGATTGGCCAGTATTCCCAAACAATTCTATTACTGACCATTACCTACAACCATTTCTCCCATAGACTGACCAATACCCCCTAACTATTCTTCAAATGCCCAATATCCCCTCACAATTAGATGACCAATAATTGCAATATCCTTAAACCATTCTTTGGTTGAACACTATCCCCAAACAATTCTTTCAATGAAAATCATTTCTCCAAGGTGCCAATGTCACCTAAAAAAATCAGAGACTGACCAATACCCCTAACAATTAGGTGACCAATATCCTTATATATCATTCTTTGATTGAACACTATACCCTAATAATTCTTTGAATAAACAATACCCTATATCATTTCACCAATGTCCACTGAAAAGATCCTTGAAAGACCAACATCCCCTCACCATTCTATGGTGACCAATTCTATAAATCATTTTTTAGGGGTGGTCGGTAGGGGTGACCAATATCCCCAATCAACCCTGGGTTACTACAAGTACTACTTCTTGTATGATTTTGTTACTTCAGTTGACGAATTTCCATTATAACATCCCTAGGTGACCAATATCCCCTGATAAAACAATGACTGACCAATATCCCCTAATAATACAATGAATGACCAAAATCCCTAAGATCCTCGAGTGATATTTTTGTTTACCCCTTCTATCCTTTAATGCTGAGCCCAGTAGGTAAATCATTTTCATACAGGGCTTGAAACAAGAGGATTGCTAGTTTGAATCGCAAGCTCAACAAATTTCTTTCTCACAGGATTGATCATCATAGTGACAGGATTCATTCTTCTCTCATAGCCTATCAATGTTTTGACCATGGCTGTGTTGGAGAGCAGCCAGTTGTTTGGGAAGAATACTGTATGAGGTACATTGGTGAATGACATTCAAGGAAAGCATGGATAGGTGCAATGCCCAGACGATGTAAATGAAATAATATTGAAAGCAGCCCTAAACAACATACCGATACAATGATTGATTTTATGGTGTTTATTGCTGTTTTCAACATTATTTCAGATATATCACAGTGGCTAGTGCATGCATGCTTTTCAGAAGTTTTGTTCACCCACACTTTGTACAATATTCTTCCCAGGCGACTGGCTGCTTTCCCACATAATCATTGTCAAAACAATTAATGCCCAACGGTGAGAAAGGAATGAATCCTGTTGCACTGACTTTCATCAATTCTCAGAAAAGAAACTGGCTAAGCTGTGGATTCAAACCAGCGACCCTCTGGTCTCAAGTCCTGTATGCTACTGACTGCACTACTGAGGCTCAGCTAAACAATATGCAAACAAACAAATTAATCCCTTACTGCAAAGTTCCCGGTTTCAACTGCTCTGATGAAGAAAGCATTTGAAAACATTGTGGATTACAAAGGTTAAAATGAATAAAATACATCTCCAAATGACACCCTGCATCACCGAAATATTATTTCTAACCTTTTTTCTTTCCTAAAGTTAAAACTGTTTCCTTTCTTGTGTGTCTAAAAGCTGACATAGCATATGACGAGTACAACTTATTTTCTTGCCAAACTGCTCAAAACAAAGAATTGTCACCTATACCTGGGTAAATCTGTTAATTAAAGTCATACCTGAATCGTCCGAATTATTCACTGAAACAGCACATTAAATATCAGCAAGAAAATATAATCATGTAAGAATATCTCAAAACTGAAATACATGTAAATGGTACCCTTGTTAGTCATTGTTAAAATGTTGGGAATCAGCCAGTAAGTCAACCACTGCTGATAATAAGAAATCCTAAATATATTGATATAGGTACATGTATGTTGCACAGTTGAATAGTTATATACCCAAAGTGGAAGTAGAGTTTCTCTGTCTTTCTCATACTGTTAGTGTCAAACCCTACTCTCTCTTGCGGCCAAGCTATGGTCGGCAGCATACAGAACTTAAAACTGGCTGGTTCGAATCCCCAGCTGGGTGAATTTCTTTCTGAGGACTGACGTTAATCGTTGCAATAGGATTTATTCCTCTGTCACTGCTGATAATTGGTTTGGCGATGGTTATATGAGAAAGCAGTCAGTGGCTTGGGAAGAATATTATGTGAAGTACTGTAACATAATCTCCTAGAACACACGGATAAGTACACTGGTTGTAGCAATATAACTGAAATAATGTTGAAACCAGCCTTAAACGCCAAACAAAAAACCAGACTTAAACAACATACACACAAATGAACTCTCTCTTGCCCAAAAGCTCTTTCAAATGCACTTGGTTGTTCTTTCGCTCTCAGCCTGCTTGGGTAGCTCAGTGATTAGCACATCTGACTCATGACCTGGTGGTTGCGTCGATACCAGGTTAAGGCAAACTTTCTTTCCAGCGATATTTCGCCTCTCACCTCTGATGCATGTGAGAGAAGGAGTCAGTGGCTGTGGAACGAAAGTTGTGTCAGTACTGGTGTTAGAAAGCCAGGAAACACATGGGTGCATCACTGACTGCCGAAATATGACCTGAGCTTTTACAATGGTGTTAAACTCAAATACAAAACAAAATAATGTTTTGCTCTTTCACTCTAGCTATTGTGAATTTTATGATTGAAGGCTCCTAATAATGTTTTCTACAAACCTAACCTTTGCAGTCCTGTATAATTAGTTTGACCTTTTACCAAGATTCAAGCTTTGGAAAACATAATGGGAAATAGAGAAAATGTTGGTAACCAGCATTTTCTCCTTTTCCAACTATGTTTTAAAAAGTTTTATTCTTCAGGGTGGTAAAATTTGGGATTGTGTGGTAAAGGGTTAAAGTCAAATCCCATCATCCGTCTCTAGTTCATCCCTTGGTAATGTTTTAGAAATCATAAATTCACGCACATTGAAACATTTGTATTTAATATAAAAAAAAAAAGCACAAGCTTAAGTTTGAACAGTTGTAACTTGATTTCATGGTGATGAAGTATTCTTTGCTTAATTTTCATTGCCATGAATGTATATACATGTATAATACTAATGGAATACTGCAAGTTGTTCATAAGTAAGTTAACATTTGCACCCCAATATCTTCAAAAGCTATCAATCTCAAAAATAACAACAAGAGGGCCATGATGGCCCTGTATCGCTCCACTGGCTTATAAATATAAACCATAAATAATAAACATTTCAATGCTGAGCCAAATGGTTTTAAAATGAAGACTTACAAAGTTTTCTCTGTAAAAGCCCATATGAAAGTTGAGACCCGCAGGGCAAAGCCATTTTTGATCCCAGAGCTATAATTACTAGAACCCTGGTAGAGGTCCACAAGATAAAGCCATAAAAATAAGGTGATTTTCAAGTTTTGTCCATATGAAGCCTCTGTAAAACATAAGACCCCTGATGCAAGGCTAATTTTAAAAAAAAAATCAAAACAGGAAGATTTCTTAAGTTGTCACTATGTAAGCCCATGTAAAACTTGTGACCCCTGCGGCGGGGCCAATTTTGACCCCAGGGCTAAAATTTTGGCCTGCTTGGTAGAGGCCCACTAGATATAGCTACATGCAAAATTTGGTAGCTCTAGGCCTTATGGCTAGGTACAGGAATATTTTTAAAGTTTTCTCTATATAAGCCTATGTAAAACTTGTGACCCCTGGGGCAGAGCCAATTTTGACCCCAGGGCTAAATTTTTGGCCAACTTGGTAGAGGCCCACTAGATATAGCTACATGCAAAATTTGGTAGCTCTAGGCCTTATGGCTAGGTACAGGAAGATTTTTAAAGTTTTCTCTATATAACCCTATGTAAAACTTGTGACCCCTGGGGCAGAGCCAATTTTGACCCCAGGGCTATAATTTGAAGAAACTTGATAGAGGTCTACTACATAAAGCTACATGCCAAATTTGGTAGCCCTATGCCTTATGGTTTCAGACAAGAAGATTTTTAAAGATTTCCAATATTTTTCAGTTTTGTTGCCATGGCAACCAGAGTTTTTGAAGGAATCAAATTCTTTCAAGAAATTCTGAAGAGGACCATGGCAGGATCATTTCTGTGAAGTTTCATGAAAATTGGATGGGTAGTTTCAGAGAAGAAGATGTTTGAAATAAAAGTTAACGCACGCACGGACGGACGGCTGGACGGACGGACGGACGGACGGACACCAGGCCATGACATTAGCCCGCTGGCCTTCGGCCAGTGGAGCTAAAAATGACTTGTGCTATATATAATGGATTATTCGATAAAGTCTTTAGACTTAAATATGGCCAACATGATAAAATGTGTCTGAGAAAGGGTAAAATACACTGTGGAAAAAGGAGACAATGCTCGATACCAGCAGTATCTTCAAAAGCTATCTTAACCCTTTACCACACAATCCCTGGTTTTAACGACCCTGGGGAAGAAGCCTTTTGAAAACATTGTGGGAAAAGGAAAAAATGCTGGTAACCAGCATTTTCTCCTTTTCCCACAATGTTTTCTACCCAATCAAAGACAGAAATCATCATTTGAGTTACATATAAACCGACGTCTGCAAATGCTTTCACTTTGGTCAAGTCCAAAATTTTATCGTTTGGTAAAGAGTTAAGGATCAAACAAATACAGCTGCTTTGGCAAAGTGTTAGTATGTTATCTTTCAAAAAGAAGTGCTACAAAGTAGAAGGTCATGTCAAGCACTTCATGGCTCCTGATAAACAGCCGTCCGCCAAAGTTTACTGAACGTTTAACTCCAGATACAACCCTCATAGTTTCTGCCTCATCTTATACATGTAAACAAGTCATGCTCTGCAGAAAGGTGGTTATTGCATCTTGAAAAACTATCCACCCAGGCCAGCCTGTGCAGCTAGTGCAGGCTGACCTTGGTTAAAACTTTTTGCTATTGGTAAATTTACCACAGGTCATAGGAATATTCCACCTGATCACTCTGCACGTTTTTAGACAAAATGGATCCATATTCTGTGACAAGTTACTTGGTACAGTATAATGTATAATATAATTTTTGGGGGGCAATGTATATTTCTGAGGGACAGCATAATGAAATACACTGTTAATTCAGATATCTTAACTCTCCATCAAACAATCTTGTATTTTAATAGAAGAAAATTAATGTGCTTTTGAAAACTACGTGGGAAAATAAGACAAGAGGACCATGATGGTCCTATATCGCTCACCTGAGTATATTTGTAACCTATATGGTCTATTAAGGGCAGGCTATTCTTTTCACTGCAGGGCGGATATACGCCCAAATATGACCCAAAGGGAAGAATTTTAACAATTTTGGTATGGGGTCACCTAATGATGCTTCAAACAAAATATGGAAGTTCTCGGCCTTATGTTTTGTCACAAGAAGATTTTAAAAGATTCAAATAGGGTGCGCCATGGCAGAGCCCAAATATGACTGCAGAGGGATCATTTTAACAATTTTGGTAGAGGATCATCAGATAATGCTACACACCAAATATGAATGCTCTAGCCATTATGGCTTTTCATCAGAAGATTTTTTAAAGATTTCCTTTTTTGTTTTTATGTAAAATAGGGTGCGCCCGGGCAAAGCCCAAATATGACCCAAGGGGAATAATTTTTACAATTTCGGTAAGGGGTCACCAAATGATGCTTCAAACAAAATATGAATGCTCTCCGCCTTATGGTTTGTCACAAGAAGATTTTTAAAGATTTTAAAATTGGATGCACCCGGACAGAGCCCAAGTATGACCGCACAGGAATAATTTTAATAATTTTGGTAGAAGATCATCAGATAATGCTACATACTTAATAGGAATGTTCTAGCCATTATATTTTGTCATCAGAAGAAGTTTTAAAGATTTCCTTCTTTGTTTCTATGTAAAATAGAGTGCGCCCAGGCAAAGCCCAAATATGACCCTACAGGAATGATTTTAACAATGTTGGTAAGGGGTCACCCAATGATGTTTCAAACAAAATATGAATGCTCTCAGCCTTATGTTTTGTCAGAAGAAGATTTTTAAAGATTTTAAATTAGGGTGCACCCGGGCAGAGCCCAAATATGACAGCAGAGGAATAATCTTAAGAATTTCGGTAGAAGATCATCAGATAATGCTACATACCAAATATAAATGCTCTAACCATTATTGTTTGTCATCAGAAGATTTTCTAAAGATTTCCTTCTTTGTTTCTGTGTAAAATAGAGTGCACCCGGGCAAAGCCCAAATATGACCGTACGGGAATAATTTCAACAATTTTGGTAAGGGGTCAAGCAATGATGCTTCAAACAATATATGAATGCTCTAGCCGTTATGGTTTGTCACAAGAAGATTTTTAAAGATTTAAAAATAGGGTGCATCTGGGCAGAGCCCAAATATGACCGCAGAGGGATAATTTTAACAATTTTGGTAGAGGATTATCAGATAATGCTACATACCAAATGTAAATGCTCTAGCCATTAATGATTTGTCAGAAGAAGATTTTTTAAAGATTTCCTTCTTTGTTTCTGTGTAAAATAGGGTGTGCCCGGGCAAAGCCCAAATATGACCGTACGGGAATAATTTCAACAATTTTGGTAAGGGGTCAAGCAATGATGCTTCAAACAAAATATGAATGCTCTAGCCGTTATGGTTTGTCACAAGAAGATTTTTAAAGATTTTAAAATAGGGTGCATCTGGGCAGAGCCCAAATATGACTGCAGAGGGATAATTTTAACAATTTTGGTAGAGGATTATCAGATAATGCTACATACCAAATATAAATGCTCTAGCCATTATGATTTGTCAGAAGAAGATTTTTTAAAGATTTCCTTCTTGGTTCTATGTAAAATAGGGTGTGCCCGGGCAAAGCCCAAATATGACCCAAGGGGAATAATTTCAACAATTTTGGTAAAGGCTCACCCAATGATGCTTCAAACAAAATATGAATGCTCTCCGCCTTATGGTTTGTCACAAGAAGATTTTTAAAGATTTTAAAATAGGATGTGCCCGGGCAGAGCCCAAATATCACCGCAGAAGAATAATTTTAACAATTTTGGTAGAAGATCATCAGATAATGCTACATACTTAATAGGAATGTTCTAGCCATTATAGTTTGTCATCAGAAGAAGTTTTAAAGATTTCCTTCTTTGTTTCTATGTAAAATAGAGTGCGCCCAGGCAAAGCCCAAATATGACCCTACAGGAATGATTTTAACAATTTTGGTAAGGGGTCACCCAATGATGTTTCAAACAAAATATGAATGCTCTCAGCCTTATGTTTTGTCAGAAGAAGATTTTTAAAGATTTTAATTTAGGGTGCACCCGGGAAGAGCCCAAAATATGACCCCAGAGGGATAATTTTAACAATTTTGGTAGAGGATCATCAGATAATGCTACACACCAAATATGAATGCTCTAGCCATTATGGCTTTTCATCAGAAGATTTTTTAAAGATTTCCTTTTTTGTTTCTATGTAAAATAGGGTGCGCCCGGGCAAAGCCCAAATATGACCCCAGGAGAATAATTTTTACAATTTTGGTAAGGGGTCACCCAATGATGTTTCAAACAAAATATGAATGCTCTCAGCCTTATGTTTTGTCAGAAGAAGATTTTTAAAGATTTTAATTTAGGGTGCGCCCGGGCAGAGCCCAAATATGACCGCAGAGGGATAATTTTAACAATTTTGGTAGAGGATCATCGGATAATGCTACATACCAAATATGGATGCTCTAGCCATTATGGTTTGTCATCAGAAGATTTTTTAAAGATTTCCTTCTTTGTTTCTATGTAAAATATGGTGCGCCCGGGCAAAGCCCAAATACGACCCCAGGGGAATAATTTTAACAATTTTGGTAAAGGGTCACCAAATGATGCTTCATACAAAATATGAATGCTCTCGGCCTTATGGTTTGTCACAAGAAGATTTTTAAAGATTTTTTCAATTTTCAGCCATTTTGTTGCCATGGCAACCAGAGTTTTTGATGGAATTAAATTCTTTTAACAATTTTTGTAGACCTTCACCCAAGGAACATTCCTGCCAAGTTTTATCAAGATTGGCCATCTGGTTTTGGAGGAGAAGATTTTTAAAGAAATTGTTAACGGACGGACGGACAGATGGACGGACGGACGGACGGACAGACGGACGCCGGACGATGACCGATCACAATAGCTCCCCTTGAGCACGTTGTGCTCAGGTGAGCTAAAAATTTTGGTAACACCCCCCCCCCCCCCCGCCGCCGTCTTATTTGTAAGGTTGTATAATAATTTCACTTCATACAATCACCAAAGATTTTACTCTTTATTAAACAGAGATTCTGGCATCAAGTTATCTTTTTATACATATATTTATGTAAATTTACTGCTTAAAGTCATTATCAAAGCTGAAAAGTCTCTCTAAAGTGCTTCTGATCGAACCAACATTTTGTTTTGTCATGGGTTTTCACGTAATTTGCACTGATCTATTTTTCATGTCAGTTAATTTTTGGATGGGTAATTTCTCATGACTTTTCATAAATTTGTCCATATGGGTAGTAGGTAAATTCAAACCTGTCATTTTTCACTCGATAAGTGGATTAACAAATTTTCATTAAAGATAAGTGGATTAACAAATTTTCATTTATTTCATGACAACTCAGCTTGTTTAGCTGTGATAACAGTAACACATGCGTCCTTCACACGATACATACTGTTTATGTCGGATATCTTTGTAGAATCATTTTCAGGCAAAGGATGCGTCTTTGACCTTCCTTTTATTTCATGTGGGCACAAATGTTGTGAAAAAAGAGTCGCTTATCTTTTCTGACACAATGATCGATGTCTGATTTACCCGCAGTTGCTAGGCGATGGTTCTTGGTTTTTTGGACACTTTACATTCAGTTGAGTGAAGCCAAGAGCTAGTTTACATTTCTTCTAAATTCCCCGAAAATTTATAATTAGCCGTCAAATGTTACTTTTCTCCGTCTGACATTACCCCTGTTTAGAAAGAAAAGGATTACCTTTTCTGTATTCACGTGTACAATTTATTTCAATTGCATTATTGACCTTCCATAATTTGTACCCGCATTTTTTTTATCAAGTGCTTATAAATTCCAATTCTGACTTGCAGTTTGGGAGTGAATATATAGGAATTTCTTACCATGCATAAGGTCATTATTCATTACCGTATATGCTCGACTATAAGACGCCTTCGCTTATAAGATGCTCCCCCAACTTCATGATTCAAAATTGGGGATTTCACTGATGACCTCCTGTAAGACGCAGGTAGACTTCACACTGATCATAAGAATGCTAAAATTTTGAGTATTCAGCTGGAAATACGCCTCGCAGACATTACGGTCTATCGGAGTTGCATCATTCCCAAAATACATCTCTTGTATCTTAGCCAATCGTATCTTGATGCAAGTCCAATTTCTTTATAAAATTAAAAAAAAAGCAACTTGAAAAGAATGTAATGCACAGTCCAAAACACTCACATTTTTTGTATAAATAATCCTATCAGGGAAATTAGGCCTTCGATGGTTTACTCAAAATTGTTATTTATCAATGGGTGTATAAAGTTTACCTCGACAGTGAAGAGTTACATTACAGGCTCAAAGTACTCTAGTATCTTACACCCAGCACAATGTGATTTAACTCTTTACCAAACAACAAAATTTTAGACTTGTCCAAATTGATAGGATTTAAAGGAGAAAAAGGTAACTGTGACTCAAAAATTGAAATTTGTTTTACTAGCGTTTTCACCTTTTCCCACAATGTCTTCAAAATTCTTTTTCTTTCGATTTGTTAATAATCGAGATTTTTGGTAAAGAGCTAAATATCTACATGGCCAGGATAATTTTTGGTCGTTAAATCATTGAGCTATTAAAATGGAGACCTTGATGCTTGCTGATTTAATCTGAATAATTGTATAATCAGCTATCCTGGTCGTAAATCAAAGCTAATTGTTCATCTCTGGTGTTATATCAGCACTAATTTATCGATGGGATGCTTGGTCAGTTCAAGCTGTGAAAGTTTGACATCTAGCTGTTAATCTCATTAAAAATAGGTGTTGTCTGTGTCGTAAAACACAGACTGTGATCACAACCCTTTACTTCCTTACCTCGATGATCACCTGATAAACACCACCAAATTTCTATTTAGATAGAAATATTTGGGAATATTTGCCTCTGTTAGGTTGTGTTATTACATCATTTTAATTCATCTCAATGATCAAAATTACCAATAATGAAAAAAGTATCGATTCATCATTAAATTTAAGATTTGCCAATAGGGTCAATTAATACACTTGGTACTTTGATATGTATCACAGTCAACTCGAGGGCCATATTATACACTGAGTGCAACAACAACAACAAGAGGAATACCCAATGGATTTAAAGCTAAATTAACAAGTAAAACACACAAAAAAGTTTGTTCCAAACTGTTATTTCTTCACATTGACGGCAATTACAACCATTTCTGAGACACTTAAAACTTTACATCAGCGTGACTAGATCGGGAGGTGGTGGTATCTCTTTGTGTTGGTCGGCAGGTAAGTAGGTTCCCCAAATGGAATTTTACAGAGTCCTTTGATTATGCGCTAATAAGACGCTCCCCCAACTTCAAGCTCAAAATTCTAGGGAAAAAAATGCGTCTTATAATCGAGTATATACGGTATTACCAAAACGGGGAACCAGCATTAAAATTTCCTAAATGGTGACTTCTGAAATGATGTGACCGGTGCCATTTTCTTTCCTAAATTTGTATTTTTCTGTGCCAAATTAAAATTTCTTTGGCAATGGGCGCCAAATGCTAAGGCAAGTGGGAACCCTGGTTTAGAGTATGACTCGTTTTGTATTGATACACCACGATCATACTGCGATATACTATCGCAGCATGCACTATCATGATATATGGATGCATTGAAGGTATCAGTCCAATTCTACATATTACCACCGAATTATTTGTTTCCAGTTTACGCATCGGTCTAAAATGCAACCTTATTCAGTCTAACATTGCTGTGGTCTTGCCTATATTACTGTAAGGAATCAGCACTTTAAACTTTATGTCCACGTTTTAGACCCTGTTTGGTCATGGTAAGTGACTCGCTGGAGTAAAGATGTCATATAAAACTTTTAGCATGCTAGATATACAAAGGGACTGGAGAACAACATGTGGAAAAAAACAATTAAAAGATTAAAGACCATGACCCCTATAATTTCTGAATGACCCTCAAAATTCCAAACAGGGAGTCACAGATGATCCCCAAAATTCATGAGCTAGCAGAATCACTGTACAGATGCTTTAGAGATACATTCCACACTCGTTTTCTGCCAGTTTTTAGCACATTTCATCTTTATTTAATGAAACTTTAATCATTCTTGTATCTTCATGCCAAATATTGCCTCTGACAGTTGCAAGGTTGCACAGATTACAACAGATAGAAAATCATTATATGCATTTCTTTTTCTGGAGGCCATCCAAGAAATCACTGTTGTTGTTTTTGGTTTTAATTTAATAAGGATCCATAAAATTAATTTTTTAAATCCTTTGAGTTAATTAATCCCTTACACCATATATATCGGTAAATTATCATTGTTTACACAGCTGACTAAATTATGAACCATTCTACTCTTTACCAGGTTTTAACAGTGTTTCTTCTCTTTTTATCACACACTCCAGAGTTTTAATGACCCTTATGGAGGTACCTTTTGAAACAATGTGGGAAAGGAGAAAATGCTGGTAACCAGCATTTTCTCCTTTTACCACAGTGTTTTCTTAACTTTAAAAGACAAATCCGATCATCTGAGCCACATTTATATTGTTGTCTGCAAATGCTTTAACTCTTTACCAAACGACAAAATTTTAGACTCGTCCAAATTGAAAGCATTTGCAGACAACAATATAAATGTGTTAACTCTTTCACTACTGATGATGACTTGAGTAGCTTTTGTGGACGGCGTAGATCAAGATCAGACTGCACAGAACGTGCAGTCTGATCTTTGATCTGTACCGTCCACCAACCTCTTTTTAAACTATAACTTAAGTCATTTTCAGTTAACAGTGTAAATCTATATTTAGAACTCGGAAAAAAGTGGAATTTCCAGAGTAAGTAGTAAAAGAGTTAAGTCATCTGGTGAAAGGGTAATTCCAAGATTCATACAACTCACATAGCCTGGATGCAACACTGCTACACTAGTCACTGTGAGTTTCAGCCATAATAATATCCTTACAAAATGCCAAAGAATTGAACAAAGTTAATTTTTGTTGATATTGACTAGATCTTGCTACACTAGTCACTGTGAGTTTCAGCCATAATAATATCCTTACAAAATGCCAAAGAATTGAACAAAGTTAATTTTTGTTGATATTGACTAGATCCACTGTAAATCCTTTTCAAAACAATCCACTTTCTTGATGCAGGAAAGTTAAGAAAAAATATGGGAAAAGGAGTAATCAGACGTTCCCTCCTTTTCTCCAATACTTTCTACCCATTAAGGACAATACATATGAATAATTTTGTTGTCTCCACATGCTTTTGAAGTGGCTAACTTGTATAATACTATCACGTGGTAAAGAGTTATACTGAACAGAGGTTCCAGCAGTGTGGGTGTGAATACCGTGCCCTTTTATTCATTACTTAAAAGGCGGGTTATAACTTTCATTGGTCTCTTGATTTCTGTACTTCTGCAGTTTGTAACCTCAGCTGTAACTTTTAGTTTTAAAAGGAAAACTAGCAAAATGAAATGGAATTCACCAAGTAAATCAAAAAACTTCACAATGAAGGAATGACTGCGATTCGAAATACCGCAATGGAAGAAAAAATACTCTCAGTGCTTTGGTCTTAAATGCTTCCACGATTGTTTTACCTGAACTGGAGAGGCGAAAACTTGAAACTACGTACAAACGACATAACATTATTCCACAGAAGTCAACAAGTAAACGATTGTACTCACCAGGTGGGTGATTATCGGAAGAATTCATGATATCTGTCATTTCAGGTTTTATGTTTTCAATTCATCTCATCCGAGTTAAATGACGTCACACAGTTCAATGTACCTAAACTGAATATTTAAATGAATATGATTGGTCAAATATCGTGGGCATTATTTGAAATAATTTAAATGAATAATGAAAAAATACATACGGAAATATGTCACCAAATAAATAAATCATATATTTCATATGGCTATTTGTCTTTGAAAGCACTATATCAAAAGAAAGAGAAGAAATCTGAATCTTTTCCGAGATTAATGATCAGACTACAACATATTTAGTAAGACCCCCCCCACCCGAGGCAACTCTAATTTAGTTGTCGTTCTTGTAAAAAAAAAAGAGTACAAGCTTCTTGCCCTTTTGGTGGGCTTGAATAATGTGAATTAACAGTATTTTTCCAAGTTATTTCCCAAGAGTAAAGCTTTTATACCTCTAGCCAATATAATTAAGAATAAGCGCACTTTACTGGGGAAACTTGTTTCCCTTAAAAAAAAAATAATAATGAAAAAAGAAAATACGTTGTTTTTTTTTGTAAGGAAAGAGAATGTACACGTCTATAAAACTGACTAATTTTTGTTTCTCAGTCTCTTTTAGTATGTGAAAAGAATCAACAAAGCCTTAAAATGGACGTAATTTATTTATTTTTTTTTAAACTTCTTCCCAAGTCTGGTGAAACTGGAACTGAGATTTTCAAAATGGCGGCCCCCTTAGTAAGTTATCTTTGCATATTTTTTCATTTGTTTTTCTGATAATAATCACACTGCAGTCATAGCGAACCGTAACTGAAATATCAGATATCATACCGTTAACAATAAGATGAATGTCACATATGTTTGTTGTTATATATACTGAAAGTCTGATTTTATTTATCCCTAATGGTTTAATTACTACATCTTGAATTGTTTGATAAAGACTATAGTAGATGTATATCTAAATATATACGCGTTATGTATGTAGTGTTCGTCTGCTTGATAATTTTCTTTAGATCTTGGACTAAAGTTTCTGCAGTCAGCACACTTGTGTTCCTCAGTTATTCTAGAGAAAATTTTCAGAAACATTCAAATGTATAACATATGGTTTCGGTTTTTTTTTTTTTTTTTTTTCAGAAATCCTTCGATGTTGTAAGTTGAGATTGACCGCCCAAGAAATCTTCAAACATCCAATATCTTTAAGTTGAATCTCTTTATCTTTTTCTTTTGAAAAGATTAATGAATCACATTTTCAACGAAAATTATGTAAGATTTCAGCAGACAGATTGCTACATATAGCAGATCTGTCAGACGGACAGGCGTTTGTGAGTCCAGTTGAGGCACTTCATTCCTTTACAGTGTAATTTGTAATGGGTCTGAAGCAAATGGTCTTTGAAAGAAATTGTGGAAAAAGTAATTTCTTCCTCATCTCAGTGTTTTATCATATAAAAAACAACTATTCCGTCATGTTCATATTTTTTTGGTCCCCTAGGTTCACCGATCGAGAAGTTAGTCTTTGTACATTATTCTAAATATAATTCACATGCATGAAAAAAAAAAAAGAAAAATGAAATTCTGGGACAGAAAACGTAAAGTTCGGAATACAGTAGACCTCAATCCTAGATGGGTTTAAGTTCTGTAAATTCTAGATTGATCAAGTTTCATTTGTGATTTGTAAAGTTACATGTTTCTGCGTCAAATTTAACATCCGGGTTCTTTTATAACAATAGTGTTGTGGCTGTTTGGTGTACAAACGCTATACTTGACGAACGGCCACACATATGGCCCTGTATATGTGAACATGCATACATTATACATGTACACGAGTTATAGTTAGCAGATCCAACTAACTCACTACCGGACGACAATATTTTAGACTGGCCCAAATTGAAAACATTTGTAGATGAAAAATTAAAGGAGGCCGAAATGACGTAATATGTCTTCGATATGGTAGAACATGAGCATTGTGGGGAAAGTGAGAAAATGCTGGCAACCAGCATTTTCTCATTTTCCCACTATGTTTTCAAAAACCTCTTCTTAGGAGTCTTTAAAAGTCGTGATTTTCATGGTTAAGGGGAAAAAACCGATGCGAGTCTACAATTTGGTTGCGAATTCGCCAAGTTGATGTTTGAAAGAAGTTTACTGCACGGCTAATTCTGAAACTTGACTGGCAAAAACTTCAATACATATGTGTACACACAAACCCTGGTTCTTCAGATAATAGAGAAAAATACCCACGCTCCCTGCCGTCAAACGTGCAAAACTATCAGTATGGGACAAGCAGCTACATGTATGCACGTAGCGCTTGTTTATTCAGTATATTTCCGCGTTGTGAAATCTTCGAGTGTCATTTAATTTTGTACAGTACAAATTTGTGTACCTGTTAAAGGTGCTGGGGGGGGGGGGGAGGGAGAAAAAACTCGAAAAAAAAAAGAAAAAGCAATATGGCCTATGCCGGGGGAAGATGACTTTGATAAGATTGACGTTCGCTTGCCACTTTGTTGACGGGATGGAATTTTGAGTTCGGTGCAGACTGCATAAGCTCCAAAAAGCAGAGATGAAAGTCCACGAAAAAAAAAAGTTAAATAAAAGATATCTTTAATCCCAACCCTGAGGAAGGAGGCCTTCTGAAAAAACTCTGGGAATTGGTGAAAGTGCTTCTGACCAGATTTTTTTCCCCAGCAATTTTTTCTACCCTTTCATTGTAAAATTCCATTATTCCAGCCAGGATTTCACTTGTCGTCTGCCAATGTCTTAATACCATCGTTTGGTGAAGAGTTAAACAATTTTAAAAACGTGTTCAAAAGTAATCAGTCTACCGGTAGGTTAATTCAATCATTGGAAAGGATCGGATCGAACTTTATAACTGGATCGAATCGGGTTTCTTCTTCTTCTTAAACTTGTAAGTTATTATTGTATCCTTGAATTAAACAAGAATGTCCAAGACCTGCTCTCAAGAAGTCTCGTCGTATAAACAGAGAAATTTGGAGAAGACTCGTCCTCGAGAAACTTTGATGCAAATTAAAGAAGACCATCGCATTTTCTGTTGTGGTATGCAGCTACATGCCTCCTGTTTGAATCACCAGTCATGATAGTACTCCGCCGAACTACAAGAGTACGTCAGGCAATGCGCAATAATGGCAGTCCCCCCGCCCCGGCCTCCCCCCTTGGTAATATGCAGAGGAGACGGGATATTGTTATTTCACATGATCAATTTGGATCATAGGCTGAATTCAAAATAGATCGCTTGCAATAAAGTCATGGCAGTAAGTTTTTCCACGTGTCGTTCTTATTTAGCGAGAAAAACTGCAAAGCAGAAATACTTTAAGTATCCCGAATGTCAATGGACCTATATAACATCCGAAAACAGGGCTACTTTGAAAATGATTTATAGTCGAATTTATATTTAAACCATACCCCAACAGCACGTTTTAGATTCGGTAATGTATTTTTAGTTCAAAATTTATCTCATTTTATGAACTGATCAAATTGGATCACATGAAATTGGGGAAAACGGGGAAGCATGTACCGGTACGCATGAGGACACCTAGGAGGCCGCCATTATTGCGCTTTGCCTGACCCGATAACGTAGTGGTAGGGGCAGGCAGGTAATTCAGACTACAGTCATGAATAAAAATCACCCATGCAAAAGCCATTCTAATCAACATAAAATGGGACTATTTGGTCCAATCCGGCCTAATTCTGTGAATTAATCTGCCCCTATTCGTTGATTTCACACAGACAAGCACAAAAAACACACATATATTTAGTGCTGAAGTCATGACCATCCTCTATAGATGAATAATTCAGTTGGGGAGTGATCAAACCACTTCGAATTTGTACATCTTGTAAAAAGTATTTAATATACTGTCTAATTTGTTTCTTGTCATGCAGAGTTCTATCTAAGCCTTTAAAAAGAATTTAGTTTAACAAAGTACTTTTCTCTTTACCCCTTTGTCAGTTTTACAAAGGTTTTATTTCGTCAACTGACTAGATGGAATAAGTAGGGAAAGTGAAGAATTTAGGTAGGGGTTGAATTTGGAAGAATATATCAAAAATGGACTGAATCACTAGATAATGGAAAGGAACTAGATGCTATCCTCCATGCCCTTGAGAAAAACCTTTGATATCATTTTACATTCAAAGTTAATTTTAAGACTAGAAAAGTATGGAATGACGGGAAATGTCCTATCATGGACCAAAGATTTCTCGACAAATCAAATTCAAACTGTTGTCACCAATTGAATGATGTCAAACGCTGAGAAAGTTCTTATTGGTATACCATAAGGTAGTAAGTATTCTCGGACCCATAGATACTCCTTTTAGTCGATGTAAATAGCATCCCTAAACTTGCAGAGACTACATTTAAAATCTCTGCAAATGATACAAGAAAAAACTGTCATAAATAATCAGGATGATCACATAAACTTAAAAAAAAAAACAAAAACAAAAAACAAATAATAATTTCGTTTTAACAGGACAAAACATTGGGATATAGGTTTTAAAGTCAAGAAGTGTAAACGTCTACATATTGGAAGAGACTATCCAGATTTCTTTTTTTTTTTTTTCTTTTTAATACACAACTTTAGTCTCTATAAGTAAGATTAACACTAATTAAATCAGCCAACCACTTCAAATATTTACCAGTCATTATTAAGCACAATAAAGAGGGGCGTTTGACGTTTTCTTTTTTTTTTAATAGTGGGACGTTTCAAATAACCAAATTAGTGGGGCATTTTTACCAAAGGTGGGATGTTTTGACTGTTATGACTGTAAGTCCATCCATTCGGCAAACCTCGGGTGATCCGTTGATCATGTTAGGTGTAGGTACGGAATCGACCGAATTGTGACGAGTGTAAATCCATCGACATACAATGTATTCGAAATGCTGCGATTTATATTTAAAAAAAAAAAATCTCCTTATTATTGTAGTCTGACCCTAAACTTCACAAACTTGACATATTAAAAATGGGCGAAATATCTGACCAGTGTTTTGTGTAAAAATGTCAAAAATCTACAGAACATCATTCTACAATAAAAAGCCGGAAACGGAGAAAAATGTCATGGTACACTTAGACTGTAGTTCTGACAAAACAGGTATTCTACTTCGGTCTGTAGCTGAACGAGGCCGCACCCTATTTGCTCTGCAGTGCAGTTGCGTTCTTAATTTTTATATCAATTTGGATTCCGAAATTTCCGAGCATTTTAGAATTCATACTAATTCATTTCTTTCTTTTCTCTTGGTGTGTATATATAATTGCTGGCTTATGTAGAAAGTTGTTTGTCGCTGTTTACGAATGACAAGTTACTAAGTTCATATTCCAGAGACATTCAGTCGGGCTTACAGACATAACATTGTTCATTATTTATCACGAGATCAGAAATCATGAATAGGTCAAAGTGTTGGTACCAGTGAACTGAATATTTTGTAGATTAAAAAATATATATATATCTGTTTCACTTCAAAGGACAAGCTTGTAATCCAGAAGCGAGTTTGAATCACAAGTATTGACAAAAGTCATTACAGTGGATTCCGCTTATTAGCACCTCTGATTTGTGAGAGGAAAAGTTGCAGCTTGAACCCTAAATTTAATTTAGGGCAGTTCGACATCATCTTATGATACCAGATATGACATCATCATACTAATTTGAATGCGATCCTCCGTGAGTCTCATGGATCATGGCGCAGTCCAACAACCCTTCAAAAAAAAAATCTGGCTCGTAATCTACTACAAGAGGCTATGTATACTATTTAACCCTTTAGCAAACAACATTTTGGACTAAACCAAATTGAAAGCATTTGCATTTGACAAACTAAATGTGGCTCAAATAATGATTTCTATTTTGATAGGGTAGTAAACATTGTGGGAAAAGGAGAAAATGCTGACAAACAGTATTTTCAGCATTTTCTCCCTTTCCCACAATGTCTTCAAATGCCTTTTTTTCCAGGGTCATTAAAATTTGGGATTGTTTGGTAAAGATTAAAAAAATCTTTTTCTTGCACTTCTTATTTATTGATGATGATTGTTTGCAAACTTCTGCTATACTACATTCAGTAATAAGGTACATTTTTAATGCTTGGATTGACTGTAAAAATCTGAAAAACTTTTTAAAAAAAAGAAAGAAAAATATTGTAAATGTACCTCAGTGATATTCTAACAGTATTTTCCAAAACTATTACCTGCATACATAGGCGTAAAAAAATCATAAGAGGTCCTGGATTGACTCTTCAACTTAAACATTGGTTTGTGGAGGGAATGTCCTTAGGCAAAGCACTTCAACTGCTTCAGCTAGAACTTCAGCTAGAAAGTCAGGTGAAACACAATACCGTATATGCTCGACTATAAGACGCCTTCACTTATAAGACGCTCCCCCAACTTCATGATTCTAAATCGGGGATTTCATTGATGACCTTCTATAAGACCCAGGTAGACTTCACAGTGATCATAAGAATGCTAAAATTTTGAGTATTCGGCTGGAAATACGCTCGCAGACATTACAGTCTATCGGAGTTGCATCATTCCCAAAATACATCTCTTGTATCTTAGCCGATCGTATCTTGATTCAAGTCTAATTTCTTTTTAAAAAAAAAAAAAAAAGCAACTTGAAAAGAATGTAATGCATAGTCCAAAACACTCACATTTTTTGTATAAATAATCCTATCAGGGAAATTAGGCCTATGATTTACTCGGAATTGTTATTTATCAATGGGTGTATAAAGTTTACCTCGACAGTGAAGAGTTACATTACAGGATCAAAGTACTCTAGTATCTTACACCCAGCACAATTTGATTTAACTCTTTACCAAACAACAAAATTTTAGACTTTTCCAAATTGATAGGATTTGAAGGAGAAAAAGGTAACTGTGACTCAAAAATTGAAATTTTTTACTAGTGTTTTCACCTTTTCCCACAATGTCTTAAAAATTCTTTTTCTTTTGATTTGTTAATAATCGAGATTTTTGGTAAAGAGTTAAATATCTATATGGCCAGGATAATTATTTGTCGTTAAATCATTAGCTATCAAAATGGAGACCTTGATGCTTGCTGATTTAATCTGAATAATTCTATAATCAGCTATCCTGGTCGTAAATTAAAGCTAATTGTCAATCTCTGGTGTTATACCAGAACTAATTTATCGATGGGATGCTTGGTCAGTTCAAGGTGTGAAAGTTCAACATCTAGTTGTTAATCTCATTAAAAACAGACCTGTGTTGTCTGTGTGGTAAAACACAGACTGTGATCACAACCCTTTACTTCCTTACCTCGATGATCACCTGATAAACACTACCCAATTTCTATTTAGATAGAAATATTTGGGAATATTTGCCTCTGTTAGGTTACTTGTGTTATTACATCATTTTAATTCATCTCAATGATCAAAATTACCAGTCATGAAAAAAGTATCGATTCATCTTTAAATCTAAGAATTGCCAAAAGGGTCAGTTAATACACATGGTACTTTGATATGGATCACAGTCAACTCGGGGGCCGTATTATACACAGAGTGCAACAACAACAACAAGAAGAATACCCGCAAAGTCTGGAATGGATTTAAAGCTAAAATAACAAGTAAAACACACAAAAAAGTTTGTTCGAAACTTTTATTTCTTCACATTGACAGCAATTACAACTATTTCTGAGACACTTAAAACTTTACATCAGCGTGACTAGATCGGGAGGTGGTAGTATCTCACCGTGTTGGTCAGCAGGAAAGTAGGTTCCCCAGATGGAATTTTACAAAGTCCTTTGATTATGCGCTTATAAGACGCTCCCCCTACTTCAAGCTCAAAATTCTAGGGAAAAAAATGCGTCTTATAGTCGAGTATATACGGTAAGTAAGCTGTTGTCATATGACTGAAACGATACTAAAATTGGCACAAAAACCCCATTTGAATGAATATTCAAATTTATGTACGTAACAATATTACATGCTATTTAACCTTTTACCACACAATTCCAACTTTTAATGACCCTGAGAAAGAAGCCTTTTGAAAACATTGTGGTGAAAGGAGAAAATGCTGGTAACCTGTGTTCCTCCTTTTCCCACAGTGTTTTCTACCCTTCCCAAAATATATTTCAATCTTTAGTCACATTTATATTGTCGTCTGCAAATGCTTTCAATTTGGACCAGTCTAAAATTTTGTCGTTGGTAAAGGGTTAAACATGTGAGTTTACATTGCATCGTTTTTAATACTTTCAGATCAGAGAAAATAAAGCTGTTAAGAGATTATAAAGACAGAGATGGGGGCAAATACTTCCCTACAAGATGGAGCCCAAATGAGTTCTGGATCACCATCCAAGTTTCAGGCATTTTCACGTCTGTCACATGCATACACTGTATCTGACTCAGATCTTTGCTCAAAAGAGAAGAAGAAAAAGGCATCAAAATTTGCAACATTTAGAAAAAAGCTTATAAGAGTGAGAAGACATAGCAAATCATTAGACTACGGGAGAGCATTACGAGAGCTCATATCAAGCTGGTCAGTAAGAGATCTCAGTGCACTAGTCCATGAATATGAAGCGCTGATTGCTATGAAAGAGCTGTCTATAGCGACAAATTTAGCTCGCACACCTGTGAATTCAAACAAGCATGATCTCTCACAACTGTATGACTTTAAAGTGTGTGCAGATGTGGACCTTATTTACAAAGGGGTGTGTTTTTCTGCTCACAGAGCGTTGCTCTCAATGAGAAGCCCATTCTTTAGAGATATTTTATCAAGAACCCATGATACTTTTCCACAGATACCAATAAAATTACGGACGCCAGGTGTTGATCTAGTGCTTTTCTCAGCTTTGTTAAGGTATCTGTATACAGATTCAATCAATACAAGTGAGTTACAATTAGATCATAGAGATACTTTGAGCAAAGTTGCAGCAGAACTCGGAATGCCAAACCCTTTAGAGCAAGATTTAAGGACACTGCTTGAAACGGGAGATTACAGTGATGCAGTTTTAGTCTTTTCTAATGAGCCTGATTTGAATGAGAGCTTTTCTTCAGAGTCAGGATCATTTGAACAGTCTAGTAGAAGCAAACATGAACTTCCCTGCCACAAAGCTATATTAGCTGCCAGATCTCCGTTCTTTAGAAACTTACTGCTACGCAGAGCCAGAACTTGTGATAATTTCAATCAAGCCTTACTTACGCCAACTCGAATAGTGCTGGATGAATCTGTGATTCCACGACGATATGCTCGTGTATTGTTACATGCTTTATATTTAGATGTTGTTGATCTATCGTTGATAATGCGGGGCAGTGCAAGTATGTGTAGCCTAAGTGAAGTTCAAGCGATTGTGGCTGGGAAAGGACAGATGACATTAGTGGATGAGGCAATGGAAATCTACCAAATAGGGCAATTTTTGGATTTTCCTGCTTTATCTCAAGGTAACAGTATACTTCTACACATAATGAAAAAAGGATGGGCCTATATGCAGAAAAAGGGGTTTGGAAAATCTCTTTATTAGATATCCTGCCCAAAATAGACTTGAGTGTGCAATACATGCATTAATTTTTCACATCCCTCCCACTGGCTCAGAGCCTCTGAGTTCTGATTTATTTAGCAGTTTGAGTGTTAGTTCTTAAGCCCTATTCAAACCTTACTGTAAGTTGCCTATGTGGACAGTTTTGCACAAAAGTTTGTTGTATAGTAAAGAATTAAGTGTATTTGTCTCACTTATTTTGGACATGTCTTTTTTTTTTTCTGCAAGTTACTGGGACATTTGTGGCCCACTCTGAATAATCTTTTGTAGAAATCTCTGGATTGGTCGAGACCTCAAATATGGCTTAACACTTTACCACACAATCCCGACTTTTAACGACCCTGAGAAAGAAGCCTTTTGAAAACATTGTGGGAAAAGGAGAAAATGCTGGTAACCAGCATTTTCTCCTTTTCCCACATTGTTTTCTACCCTTCCCAAAACAAATTACAATTTTTCAGTCACATTTTATTTGTTGTCTGCAAATGCTTTCAATTTGGTCTAGTCTGGAATTTTGTCTTTTGGTAAAGAGTTAACCCTTTACCACACAATCGTGAGTTGTAACGACCCTGAGAAAGAAAGGCTTTGAAAACTTGGTGGGAAAAGGAGAAGATGCTGGTAACCAGCTTTTTCTCCTTTTTCCATAATGTTTTCTACCATTTCAAAAACAAATTCCAATGATAAGGCAATATTATTTAATGTATCGTCTGCAAATGCTTTCAAATTCAACAGTTCTAAAATTCTGCTATCTGATTATTGATTCAAGTTGTCGTCAATAAATGCTTTCATATTTGACAAGTCTGAAATTCTGTTGTCTGATAAAGTTGAGCTATGCTCTTTGAAAAGGGGCCTTAATGCATATGGGAAAAGTATCGACCCAGGTCAGAAACATTGCTGTTTGTCAATTTTCTGTATGTCGAAGGACAACATTCTTCCCCATGATTCAGTCGGTTGTTAGACAAAATGGACTTTATGGATCCATGATCATGTGATGACTTGCTTGGTATCATGCATCACAGGGATGCATTAAGCCCCATTTTGCCAGATCATGGCTCAGTTAAAACATGGTTGCAGAAAGACCAATTAGCAATGGCCTGTAACATGCAATTTCATTTTTTCCACAATGTTTTTCATAGTGGTCTGCTGGAGACTGCTGCAATATAAAAAAAATCATCCACAGGAAGTAACAAGTCAGTACAATGTTCTTTTTTCAGGGAGTGAAGATATAATAGTTGAAAGTCTAACTATCGAGAATTTACTGTCTATTCTAACATGGAGCTGCGAGCCACATGGCTCTAAATGGGTGCTGCGACAAGCCTTACATTTTCTGCGGGAAGAGTTCCTGCAAGTGGCCAATTCACCTGTACTGTATGATCTGTCAAAGGATCATCTTAAAGAAGCCCTGATTTCTGACTTCCTGCAGGTAAGTGAAGGAGGTTGAATTCTTAAGCTTTACACTTATACCAAATATACATGTAAGTGGTGCTCAAGCAAATGTGTTTTCAGATTTCATATGTTGAAAGGCTAGTAATATCAGAGATAAGATATGAAACAAAGCCATTATTTTAGCATTTACACATATATTTTATAAAAACCAAAAAAACCCAACTGGATTCTACTGGAAAATTATATTGCATATGGATAAGTTGACACTTAGAATGCTGTTTATTGGATACGGACAATTTCTTCCTTGAAAGAAATCGGCAAAAGCCAATTTCAAAGCTGTTTTGGAAAATCTCATAATATCTGAATGTGTAGGTCTAGGATCAGATTGCTCATCTTTTGCAGTCTGATCTTGATATTGAAGTCTGTAAACTTAGTTGCACTTAGCTTATGAGGCTGTGAAAATGCATCAAAATGAAAAATTGCCTGTAATAATCAATGTCTCTTATTATTATGCAACAATTTATAGAAACCTTAATACATGTTGGTTATCCATACTTCATGGGCATGTTTTATCTGTTTATCAAACAAATGAATCCAGTTATTAAATATCCCTTGACCACATAATCTTGAGTTTTAACCTTCCTGATAGAGACGGCTTTCAGAGACATTGTAGGGAAAGATGAAAATGCTGATAATCAGCATTTCTCCTTTTCAGACAATGTTTTCTACCATTTTATTTTAAAGACAGTTCCACCATATGTTGAGCTACATCTAATTTGTCGTCTGCAAATGCTTTCAGTATGATTGAGTCTAGAAATCTGTTGTGGTAAAGAGTTATGGACCTTGAAAGAAATATAAATTTCCTTCTTTTAGCACAATGTTTTCTTCCTTTTTAAACACAAATTGCATCATTCAAATCATATTATATAATATGCTGTCTGCAAATGCTTTCAGTTTTCGATGAATCTACAAGCCATTTGGTAAAGAGATTAATTAACCCTTTACCAAACAATCCCTTGTTTTCACGTCCCTGAGGAA
Source organism: Tridacna gigas (assembly GCA_945859785.2). Taxonomy (NCBI): domain Eukaryota; kingdom Metazoa; phylum Mollusca; class Bivalvia; order Cardiida; family Cardiidae; genus Tridacna; species Tridacna gigas. Next base: position 41,364,328 of record OX244029.2, read on the forward strand.
GAGGCCTTTTGAAAACATTGTTGGAAAAGGAGAAAATGCTGGTCACCAGCATTTTCTCCTTTTCCCCCATTTTCATCCCTGTCAAAAAACGAAGTTCATAATACAACTTTCAAATTTGTCGTCTGCAGATGCTTTCAATTTTGGAAGGGCTAAAATTTGTTGTTTGGGAAAGGTTTAATAGAACATTCACATTCTCTTCCAAAACTGTTGTTATGGTTACTCAATAGCTTGGGATCAGTTGTAAAGGTTTAGGATTCAAGTTTGATCCTTACTGAAAGTGCTGGCTTTTTCATGGGAGTGCCCTCTGGCAAGATCTTTCAGTGCCATGGCCTTGTACTGCTGAAACCAAGGAAATACATGAATAAATGAGCTGTAGCCTTGATATGATTGAAATGATGTTGAAAATGGCGTTTAGCACCTTTCAATCAATCAACATGTGATAGATAAAATTATGAGGACATATAAGTACCTTCAATATTAGTATTTTTCTTCACATTATGGTTTTGGAAATATCAGTTGTGGGTACTAATAAGAATGATTTAGTGAAGAAAATTCTAGAAAGTGTCCACAATACAGGTTTTAACTCTTTACCACACAATACCAAGTTTTAACGACCCTCAGGAAACAATCTTTTTGAAAACATGGTGGGAAAATGAAAAAATGCTGGTAGCCAGCATTTTCTCCTTTTCCACAATGTTTTCTACTCGTCCTAAAACAAATTTCAATTTTTGAGTCACATTTATGTTGTTGTCTGCAAAAGCTTTCAATTTGGACTATTCTAAGATTTTGTCGTTTGGTAAAGAGTTAACAAAGATAAAGAACTACATAGTTATTACTGTGTGAATCCCAGAGTAATGCCTAAATGCCTAAAACCCCTTCTCCCCCTTTCAGTCAGACCTTTCAATGGACATGATTCATTACTTAAATCGTTTGATATGTTTGTTTTCCAGGCGGGAGAGTTGGATGTTCTGACAGCGGTTTTGAAGTGGGGTGAACACCATCTTGTTCGACGGATAGAAAAACGAGGTACGCTGTTGAGTACATGTACTTCTATTGCAGTCTTATATTATGATCATTTTTCATTTCATATAACTTATATGATTAGATTTGTAAGTCTATAAACAGCAATATAATCTAGATAAGATAAGAAAGAACCCAAAAGTACCTCAAGGTAAGAAGGACTCTGTAACATTTTTAATGTAAGTATTTCTTAAAAAGTTAAATGTTTTGATTGGTTAGCAGACAAATCAAGCTTTTTTATACCCCTTGCACATGATGATTTTTTTAAAAAAAAACTTTATGGGAATACAAACAGCAATTTCAGTAACTGTGTTTTCTACGGTAGATCATTTAACCATTTACCAAACAATCCTGTGTTTTAACGACCCTGTGTTTTAACGACCCTGGGGAAAAATGGTATAATTGCTTCTGTAAAAAGCTGGTAACCGGCATTTTCTCATTTTAACCCCACACAATCCCGACTTTTAACGACCCTGAGAAAGAAGCCTTTTGAAAACAATGTGGGAAAAGGAGAAAATACTGGTAACCAGCATTTTCTCCTTTTTCCACAATTTTTCTAACCTCTCAGAAACAAATGCAATAATTTTAGCCACATTTAATCTGTCGTCTGCAAGTGCTTTCAATTCGGACCAGTCTGAAATATTGTCGTTTGGTAAAGAGTTAAGACATGTTACATCAGTCAGTTAAAAACTGAATTAGTCCTCAGCAACTTCTTTCACTTTTGACATGTCTAGAATTTTGTCATCTGGTAAAGAGTTCAGACAAAAAGTTGCATTTCTTTCCATCAATTATATTTCCTTTTTGTCACCTGTATTATTTTTTGTATCTAGATAGATTGTGTTTTGTATCATGTTGAGATAAATGTTTTTAAAGTTTGGGACACTTACAGTGCTCTGTGCTTTCTGAACCTGGTCCAGAGATACAGTTGAGTTTGTCCTTGACATTTTGAAGTTTGATATTTTGATATTACTTTTTTATATTTTCAGTATTTGAAGCTTGCAATTTCTGTTTTACAGAGCCTAACTTACTAAGTCACACAGCTCACAGTGTTAGTAAAAAAGGTGTGAAGAGGAGAGATCTCAATGAAAGTGAATTAAGAGACATTCTAGCTGAACTCTTACCATTGGTCAGAATTGATCATGTGATTCCTTACAACAGCGATATTCTCACAAGTGCCATAAAAAGGAGTTTACTTAGCAATCCCCCGAGCCACATGATGAGTGACGAAGGAGTGTCAAGTCACAGTGCGGCAGCGTGGGTGCGAGGTAAAAATAGTGGGATGTACCTGAGGCCAAGACTTTTTACACCTTACTGTGAGGAAGCAAAGGTAGGCCTTTTTGAACAAATTCAATTTTTACCTTCTAATTGTTAAAAACTCTAAGGAATAAAACTTAACAAGGAGTCATTTGATCTAGAAAACATGGTGGAAAAGGAGTAAACAGTATTTCTTTTTGCTCAGTGTTTGCAAAACCTGCCTGTCACAGGGATATTAAAACTTAATATGAATGGAAACAGGTGTTTGACTGTATCTCTTTCATGTGAATGATATGGGTATGCACTTTGAAACATTGCTCAGTTGTGCCCAATATTCCTTGCTCTGCCTGTTATACTGAACCATACTTTCAGGTCAAGATAAGTGGTTGCATTCTTATTCTAGAATCATCAGTTTTTCATTAAATCTTGTATTGTAGTTACACATAGTTTGTGGCTAAATTCTTTAACAGTTCCCATTTTCATTGGCCATGGTCATGAATAACCATTGGTTGCGACTCATTTGAGGAGAGATTACTACATTTCAAGATCAGAGCTCTTATTTGTCTATCATTCTGAATTCTTTACCAGATGACAAAATTTTAGACCTGTCCTTATGGAAAGCAATTGCAGATGACAGATTAATTCAGCTCAAATTACAGAGTTTGTCTTTGATAAGATGTAAAATATTGAGGGAAAAGGAGGAAATGCTGGTTACCAGTATTTTGTCCTTTTCCCACAATGTTTTTAAAAGCCATTTCCTGCAGGGTTGTTAAACTAGTGATTGTTTGGTAGAGTTAATACCTTTTTTTGCCTTATTTCAAAGAATTTACTGAATTTGAAAGTAATAAACCTTCTGATTGGCTAAAACAAATGGTTTAGGAGCATCTAAGCCATATGGTTCAGCAGCCAATCAGAAATTGAGTTACTTCATAAATCTAGTGCATGTATAAGACTGCAATTTAGATGAGTTTGTAAATACAGTCCCAGGTTATCTGATTGTTGTCGAAAGATCTTTAGGATCACATACAAAGGTATGAGCCATGCCCTGTGAATAAGGGGCATCTGCGAAAACTATCAGCCAAGGTCAGCCTGCGCAGTACATGCAAGCTGACCTGGACAGAAACTATTTGCTATAGGTCAATTTTCTGTATGTCCAAAGACATACCTCATGATTAAGTTGGTTGTTAAAAAAAGTGGCCATTATGGATCCATAATTATGTGATGGCTTGATAGGTATCGTGCATCACAGAGATGCATTAAACCCCCTTTTGCCAGAACATGGCTCATACCTTACTCAACCAGAGTTTATTGAAGGATAACAGAATGTTAATCTCTATATACCAGAGTATGCTAGAGGATCACATCTCATCAGGCCAAGATGGTGACATGGCACGTGTGTTGCCCATCCACCTGTCCTCAATACCTGATACTTTGTACATGGTAGAGGATCCCCAGTATATAAAACAGTTTATGTCTTACTCTCCGTCCCAAATACACAGTATGGATATTGTGTCTGGAACCATACCAAGTGAGTATCGCTATTTTGCTGCTCCTTTTCCTACTATGTTTTCCATAGGATTAGAAAAGAACACTCTTTACCACACAATCCTGAGTTTTAACGACCCTGAGAAAAAAGCCTTTTGAAAACATGATTGTTTGGAAAGGAGAAAATGCTGGTAACCAGCATTTTCTCTTTTTCCCACAATGTTTTCTTCCCTATCAAAGACAAAATTTTATCAGTTGACTCACATTTAAATTGTTGTCTGCAAGTGCTTTCAGTTTGGACAAGTCTCCATTTTTGTTGTGTGGTGAACAGTTATAGTAGTAGGTGTTGGAGGATCCTTAGTATATGAAAACAGTTTCTGTTTTAATGCTTCATCCCAGCTATTTAGCATGGATACTGTGTTGGGATTCATTCTAGGTGACTACGGCTTTGTTATCTTTAAAATACATGTATACCAGTGCTTTTACTTGGGTTTAATCCATTAACAGAAAAATGAAAAAATAAACAAAGATATGCATTAGATGGTTTGTGGAAATGGGAAAAGCACAGTGTTTTATGCCTTTTCAAAGACAGATCCCATTATTTTGCCACAATTTATTTGTTGACTGCAAATTCTGTCAATACAGATGAGTTTAAATTCTGAACCAGTAATTGCTCTTGTTCCTGTATGAATGATTTCAAAAAGGGCATTTTTCTTTAGATCTTTCTTCTTTGAATATGATTTTGTCAGAATCTTTTTAACTTTGAATTATTGTATTTCATTTGAGGAATTTTAAAGAAGTGAATTGTCTTTGAAAAACAGTTTGAAAAATGGGTATAAAGATTCAGGTCACATAGATGTCCCAATTTTTGATGACTTCCTCACAGGGTTTTTCAGTGATTTGTTTCTGCTAACCTTTACCACAAAATCCCAAGTTTTAATGGCTTAGAGAAGAAGCATTTTCTCTGTTTCCCACTATGTTTTCTACTTTTGTAGAGTCAGGTTTAATTTGTCATCTGATTTGTTTTTCTTACTCTCAGAATGTCAGAATTTCAATGGTTGAATATTCATTCCTTGCATGCCAATTGCAGATCAAGATCAGACTGCATAAAATGTGGAGCCTAAATGTCTTAAACCTGTATTATCTGATGTTCAGTGAGATACTGTAGCTAACATACACTTGGATTGGTAAGACTGTGTTCTTACCAACAAACTGGAAATGTCCATATCATTTATATAGCACTGTATTGGTAAACTCTATACCAGACCACATAATTTTAGACTTGTATAATATTATCTTGAAAGCTTTTGCAGATGACAGATATGGCTAGAATAATATGATATGTGTCTGAAAAGGTGAAAAATAATATGATACTTAAAGGAGGAACTTTTGTTTACTAGAATTTTCTCCCTTTCCCACAATGTTTTCTAAAGCCATCTTCCTAAGGGTCATTAGGGCACAAGGTTGTTAAGGGTTATAGCTATAGAATAAGAATTTAATTCATGATTGCAGTTCCAAGTACAGAGACACTGCAGTTAATGCTACAGAGGGAACAAGAGATTCAGTCTTTATCCCAGATCCAAAGAGCCTTCACCCTACCCTGCATTGATAGACGAGCCATCAAGTGTCAGATACAGCTGCGTGTTGTACGAGAATTTGGACTCCCTGATTCTACTGTGGAGATACTACAGAATAGTCAGTATTACTACAATCAAGAACCAATACCCTCGTACATAGAGCAGGGGTATGTTAGCAGTCCCCCTCGCAGACAATCAAGCCCACCCCTGAGATTTAAACGTCCTCAAAGTAGCCCTGCCAAACCTGTCCAGTGTGTAACACCTATGACATCACCTTGCAAATCATACAGCAATAGACCAGCATCAAGAGAAGTAAGTAAAGATTCTTGACAGTTTTGTCTCTTGTGTTATTTTAATTTTCTATTTAACCCCTTCTTGTTGTCTGCAAATGCTTTCAATTTGGGCAAGTGTAAGATGTTATCATTTTGCAAGGAGTTAAAGAAATACTATGGTTTGTTAGAGAAGTTGCAGAAGTTGTTGCAAAATTTTCATTATGGAAAAAAAGCCAGACTATTAATTAAAATGTACTACACGCGATATTTTTTGTCAGTTAAAAAAGCTAGCAGTGTCTGCACTTTCCACAATGTTTACTTACTTTTCTCTCAAAACTATGATTATAAATAGCTATTATTCTTTTCTTTTGTCTCCTTACTAGATAAGAAAATTGTTACCCTGTATCACACTTTCCTGACTTTTAACAACCCTGAAGAAGGGAAGATGGCTTTTGAAAACATTGTGGGAAAAGGAAATAATGCTGGTTACCAGCATTTTCTCCTTTTCCCACAATGTTTTCTGTCCTATCAATGACCAGTTTTGTCATTTTAGCCAACCTTAATTTGTTGTCTGGAAGTGCTTTCAACTTGGACCAGTCTAAACTTTAGTGATTGGGGAAGAGTTTAAAAACATTTGCAGATAATGAAGTAGGTTTGGCTCAAATGGTGGGATTTGTCTTTCAAAGAACAGGGAATTTTACCACCATTTTCTCCTTTTTCTCTGGATATTTCCATAAATGTTATCTTGGAGTAAAACAATCAGATCGTTCAATGTTTGGAAGAAGGTTCATTTGTTTTGTATTTCTGTAAATTTATAGTCTCCGTCCAGTAGTCCATGCAGCGACCATGACAACAGTAGAAGTGCCACCTTGAGCAGCACACGTAGCACCCTCAGTGACGTTATACCTGACATTGCCATGGCGACAGCTTCCCTTGGGCAAGTCCATGTACATGAGGAATATGAGCCAGATATTGGAGACGAGGGGGCCAGTAGGCATGGAACTTTGTATATATGAAGTTTGTTCACCATATGGATATGTGCTAGCCAAAACAGCCTTCAAATTACAGTGTTTGGGTCTTTTATTTCCTTCAAGAAGTCATACATTTGAGCCATGCCTTGTGAAAAGAGGGCTTAATGCATCTGCAAAAAGTATCGACCCAGGTCAGCCTGCGCAGTCCACGCAGGCTGACCTGGACCAAAACGTTCTGGTTTTGGTAAATTTTCTGCATGTCCAAGGATCATTCTCTTCATGAATGAGTCATGTGTTAGAGAAAACAACATAATGCATCCATATTTATGGCCTGTATGGTATAATGCATCTCGGTAGCATCACGGAGATGCATTTAGCCCCCTTCTGCTAGAGCATGGTGCATTTGTTTTGATTTTTCAGGATTTGTAACAATGTTAAATATTATAAATCTCCCCTTTGATCATGTGTCTCACACCACATTGGAGGTAAAAATACTTGCATTACCAATATTTAACCCTTTTCCACACAATCCTTTCTCTTAACAACCCTGAGAAAGGAGATTCTTGAAAACATTGTCGGAATAAGAGAAAATGCTGGTATGCAGCATTTTTTTCTTTTCACACATTCTTTTCAGATCTTTCAAAGATAAATTACATCATTTAAACCACATTCAATTATTGTCTGTTAACTCTTTTAAGTCCCAAGTTTTAATAACCCTAACAAAGAAGGCTTTCGAAAACATAGTGGGAAAAGGAGAAAATACTGGTAACCAGTATTTACTCCTTTTCCCTCAATGTTTTCTACACCATCAAATACAAATACTATCATTTTAGCCACATTTAAATTGTTGTCTACTGATGTTTTGAATTTGGACTTGTCCAACATTTTGTCATGTGGTAAAGAGCAAATGCTTTGAATGTGGACAGGTCTATGATTGTTCTATCTGGCAAAGGATAAAAGTTCATATTGCTAGCTAAGTGATAAAGGCATCAACAGCCAAAATCCAAGAACTACACTTTTCCAATGCATGTCTTCTCAGTGAGTAATAGAGTGTTTGATAACAGTTTTCCCTTATACCGTTTTGTGAAGGGGTTAGTAAGAAAGCTCATAAGACCTGTACTAAACTTTTCCTTGTTTTTAGGACTGTTATGAACCCTTTTACACTGATTTGCGAGTTTTAACAACCTTGCGGAAAAAGGTGTTTGAAATTTTTTTTTTTTTTTTTTTTTTTTTTTGAAAAGGAGAAAATGGTGGTAACCAGCATTTTCTCCTTTACCCATGTTTTCTGCATTTCCAAAAGCGAATTTCAGAACTGGAGCCATGTTTGATTTTTTGTCTGCAAACACTTTCAATTTTGACCAGTCTAAGATACTGTCATTTGGTAAAGAGTTAGAAGGGCTTTTGAAAACATTTTGGGAAAGGAAGAAAATGCAGGTGACCATCATTTTCTTCTTTTCCCACAATGTTTTCTACCCTTTCAAGAATATTTCTATCATATGATCCTTATTTAATAGTTAGGTCTTTTGCAAATGTTTTCCATAGAGACAAATCAGAAAATCTGGTAAATTAATCCTTTACCACACAATTCCGACTTTTAACGACCCTAAAAAAAGCAGCTGTTTGAAAACGTGGGAAAAGGAGAAAATGCTGGTTACCAGAATTTTCTCCTTTTCCCACAGTGTTTCCTACCCTTTGAATGAAAACTTGTCTAATATATGCAACACTCAATTTGTCGTCTGCAAATGCTTTGAATTTGGACCAGTCTAAAATTTTGTCCTTTGGTAAAGAGTTAAGAGCAATAGCACAAAAAAGTATTTTCCTTAGTTTCACCTCCATCCCATTTTGACATGTATCTTCATTCATAGCAGAATTTCATTTAACTCTTTACCACACAATCCTGACTTTTAACGACTCTGAAAGAGAAGACTTTTGAAAACATTGTGGGAAAAGGTTTTTTCCCTACAATATTTTCTACTCTGTCAAAGATAGAAAATTCTATTTTAGCAATGTTTATTTTGTCATCTGCAAATGCTTTGAATTTGGTCTGGTATAAAATTTTGTCATTTGGTAAAGAGTTAACCCCTAGACTATATAAACAGAATGGCTAATTTTTTTTGGCATTTGAAAAAATTCAAACTACTGCAATTTTTCAAGGCTGTTTGGGACAGAAAATGAAGACAAACTATTTGTTAGCTTGCATCTCTTTAGTTTCATTTTATCATTTCTCCAGAAATTGCATTTTTTTGAGGTACATTGATAGAAAGGTGCAATCTATTGTCATTGCATAATGTAAACAGTTCTCATAGATAGATATTTGACTCATGCTTCAAATTTCAAAAACAATCTAATATCTCTATGTTCTGTTACCGAGGTTTTATATATTTGCAGATGATCATATTTTTGACAATATTGACAAATTATGATTGTTTAGAATGAAATGACTGACATCATAGATCATAGATCAGAATACAAGCCCTGTGCTGCAGACCATTTTGATGGCATTTTGACCAGAAAATAAATTGTTCTGTCACAATGCTGTCTCTTTTATACTTAAGCCTTTTACCACACAAACCTGACTTTTAATGACCCTGAAACTTTTTGAAAACAACATGGAAAAAGGAGAAATGCTGGTAACCAGCATTTTCTCCTTTTCCCACAATGTTTTCTACCCTATCAAAGACAGATTCAATCAGTTGAGCCACATATATATTGTTGTATGCTAATGCTTACAATTTGGAAAAATCTATATTTTGCTTGTATGGTAAAGAGGTAACTCATTACCAGCCAACAAAATTTTAGCCTTTTCTAAATTGGAAGCATTTACAGAGGACAAATTGAATGCTATTCAAAACATGAAACTTATCTTCCAAAATGCAGAAAACACTAAGGGAAAAAGAGAAAATCATGGATACCAGTATGTTCTCTTTTCCCCGCAGTGTTTTTAAAAACCTTGATTATCAGGATATTTAATACTTTGGATTGTATGGTAAAGTGTTAAATATCATCCATGATTCATTTTCACAGTTGTCTACTGCCTATTTGTTTGTAAAGGTTAGCAGTTACCTTTGCATGTACCAGTGGCTACATTTTACCACCTGCCTTACTCTGTTAACTCTACCGAATGACAAAATTTTGGACTGGACCAAATTGAAAGCATTTGCAGATGAAAAATTAATTGTAACTAAAATGATGATTTCTGTCTTTGATAGGTTTTCAGCATTTTCTCCTTTCCCCACAATATGTTCCAAAGCCTTCTCTTTCAGGTTCATTAAAAATCAGGATTAACTCTTTACCAAATGACAAAATTTTAGACAAGTACAAATTGAAAGCAATTACAAATGACAAAATAATTGTGCCTGGAAAATTGAAATTTTTTTTTGGAAAGGATAGAAAACATCATGGGAAATGGAGAAAAGGCTGCTTACCAGCATTTCTCCTTTTCCCACAATGTTTTCAGAAAGTCCTTTATCTCGGGGTCATTAAAAGTCAGGATTGTGTGGTAAAGGGTTAGAAGATTTCTAGTTTTTCATATAGGTAGCGTATACAAATAATTTACTGTTTGATGTTTTATTTTGTTTTACACATCAATTCTCCTTATATGCTCCGATGGGCAGAGGGTACTGTACGAGCATAATTTTTTATAAAGCGTTTTATTTTGAAAAAGGAAAGATAACCTGTTCCTGTAATGTTGCAACATTATGTAGACATGTATCAATAACAGATTTGATACTGAAAATTTCTGAGTCGACAACTTAACTCTTTACCAAACGACAAAATTTTAGACCTCTCCAAATTGAAAGCTTTTGCAGAGTGAGATGACAAAATAAATGTGACTCAGAATTTGAAATTTGTTATGGGAAGAGTAGAAAACATTGTGGGAAAAGGAGAAAATGCTGGTTACCAGCATTTTCTCCTTTTCCCACAATATTTTCAAAAGGCTTCTTCCTCAGGACCGTTAAAAGTCAGGATTGTGTGGTAAAGGGTTAAAGAGAATATTCTTTCACACATGTTTTATCTCTTTCAAAAAGGAAACTTACAGTTAAAGCCATTTAAAATGTTAAACCTCAATTAATCATAAATTTCATATTTTTATAGGAATGTTTTTACAGTCTTTTGGTGCAAATTGTGTTTAACTCTTTACCAAAAAATCACATGTTTTGATTGATCAGTTGATTTAATGGTGTTATGCCGCTTTCAACATTATTACAGTCATATCACAGCAACAACTCTCATATTCATACATTTCCTGGGTTCCACCAGTAGTAGGCTATGGCTTTTATGTGTCTTGCCCAAGGACACTCCCATGAAAAAACCAGTGGATCCAGTGGGACTTGAACCCGGGACCTCCAGGTCATGAACATGTTTTTGAGGCTCTGAGGAAAATGGCTTGTAGAAACATTGTGGGAAAAGGAGAAAAATTCTTTCAATCTGCATTTTCTCTATTTCCAAAAATGATTTCTGACCAATCAAACACAAAGATCAAGATTAGACTCACAGAATGTGTAGTTTGATCTTTGATCTACACTGCCTCTGTGTTAGATATTCTTACAGAAACAGCTTTGAATTGCAATATCTGGACCTTTTGAACTTACTGAAAATGTTTATTCATTTATACATGTATAGCACCACAAAGGTTATGAGAAACAGATGCTAAATGTTTTTACCATAGAAAATGATAATGTGATTATGTTACAGAGTAGAGGGGTGGAATGTGTGTTGAATCAAATTTTGTGCAAAATGTTATATAGATAAAATTAGATTGTAAGGTAAAATCAAAATTCTATGAATTTATGATCATAAAGACTGTTGAATATTCAGTGTTGAATTCATATTAAAACTGTCAGACAATGTTGTTATTAAAAATAAGCTCAAGTTGTAAATATAGTAATGTAAATAATATAAATACTATCTCAAATTATATAAATTTATGACATGCAAAGTCAGGTTGTCTTGTAGATTTTTAAAATAGGCTTGTGGTAGTGGTAGTTTGATTTAACTCTTTACCAAACAGTAAAATTTTTAGACTAGTCCAAACTGAAAGCTAGACTAGTCCAAACTGAAAGCATTTGTAGACAACAAAATTGAACTTTGTTTTGGGATGAGTTGAAAACATTGTGGAAAAAGGAGAAAATGCTGGTTACCAGCATTTTCTCCTTTTCCCTCAATGTTTTCCAGTCTTCTTCCTCAGGGTCGTTAAAAATCAGGATTGTGTGGTAAAGGCTTAAAAGACATGATACAGTTTCACCTTACCTGGTATCTCATTTACCTCCAACAGCTGTCTGTAGACCTTGTGGGTACTCTAGAAGCCACATTTGCAGTCCAATACTCATGAAAATTAGTTAGAATGTTTGTCTAGATAAAATCCTAGATAAATTTATAAGTGTGTCAGATCAGGTCACAAAGTAGGTCAAAGGGACATATCTTAGAAAAACTTTGTATGCACTCTAAAGCCCATATTTTCAGTCCGCAACTCTATGAATCCTGGAGCACTTTACTCAGGTGAGCACTGTAGGACCACTGGTCCTCTTGATGGGACTTCACGAGAAGGCATTTGAAAACATTCTTGTCAAAGTAGAAAATGCCGGCAACCAGCAATTTCACCTTGTCCAACTGTGTCTGCAAACTTTTCGATTTTGACAAGTCTAAAATTTCGTTGTTTAGTAAAGATTTTCAACTCTTTGGAAAAATATGACGGATGATGTTTCTTGTACCTTTTTAAATTTGACATCCTAAGATGTTATACATGTTGTGTGATAGGTAATTGTAGAATTGCATGAAATGTGATGTACATAGTTGGTGGTTAAATTTTTTTTGTTGCATGTTTGCTGAAACAGTTCAATTGTAATATTTTCTTATAAATACCTCATGGCTGTATTCAATATGGTCTTTTGATAGAAGTACACTAAAAACCTCGTTCTTAATAAGGATAAATCAGCATATACTGTAACCTTTTACCACACTGTCTAATGTCTTAATAACCCTGAAGAAGGCTGTTGAAAACATTGTGGGAAAAAAGGAGAAAATGCTGGTAACCAGCATTTTCTCCTTTTCCCCACAATGTTTTTTGCCCTAATAAAGACACAAATCATGATTTGAGCTACTTTTATTTTATCATCTGTAAATGCTTTGAATTTTGACAAGATTTTGCTGTCTGGTTAACCAATAAGTTGTCATCTGCAGATACTCTGAATTTAGAAAAGTGCGCCACCATGTCATAATCGGGTTATGGGTATAAATCCAAAAATTTGGCTCATCTGTAGCGAGTTGCTATTGAAAACTTTACCCTTTACCACGCTATCCTAATTCTTAACAACCCAGAAAAGGGAAAAGGTTTTTGAAAGCATGGTAGGAAAAGTTAAAATGCTGGTAACCAGTATTTTCATCTTTTTACATGTTTTCTTCTGAAAATAATTGTCCATTTTTTAGTTACTTTTATTTTGTCATCTGCAAATGCTTTGAATTTTGGGTTTTAGTAAAGAGCTATGAAAAGAGAAAAGCTCATAATGAAGAATTTTTCCATTTGTTCATATTTCTTTTAGTAAACTCTTGGACTAGAATTCTACAAAATTCTAGACCAGACCAAATTGAAAGTATTCACTGACGACAAAGTACATGTAATTGTGAATGAAAAATTGAAATTTGTTTTGGGTAGGGTAGAAAACATTGTGGGAAATGGAGAAAATGCTGTTTACCAGAAAATGCTGGTAAACAGCATTTTCTCTTTTTCTCACTATGTTTTCAAAAGCCTTCTCTCTCTGGGTTGTTAAACCTTGGGATTGTGTGGTAAAGGGTTTATAAATCTTTGCAATGGATGCTTTTAATTTGTAAAAGATAAGAAAGCAAGAAAGATAATGTTATGGCAATTTTTTACCTTTTACCAGACAATCCCATGCTTTTCATGGCATTAAGAAGAGAGCCTTTTAAAAAATATTGTGGTACAAGGAGAACATTCTTAAAACCAGCATTTTCACCTTTCCTGCAGTGTTCGATACATGAAGAGAAATTCAATTTTTTGAGTCAGATTAAATAAATTTTCACCAGGATGTATCATTCAGGCGTCATTTGACCTCTTTTAAATGAATAAAAAAAGGAAAACAGGTATATGTAAATTTGTGGGATGTTGAGAACAAGGAGAAAATGCTGGTTACCAAACAACAACACTTCAGACTTGTCCAGATTGAAAGCATTTGCAGAAGACAAACCATACATGCCGTAAATAATGAAATCTCGTAGAAAGGGGTAAAAGCATTGTGGGAAAAGGAGAAAATACTGGTAAACAAACAACAGCACTTCAGACTTGTCCAAATTGAAAGCATTTGCAGACGACAAATCATACATGTCTTGAATAATGGAATCTCTTAGAAAGGGGTAAAAAGCATTGTGGGAAAAGGAGAAAATGCTGGTAACCAGCATTTTCTCCTTTTCCCACAATGTTTTCAAAAGCCTCCTTTCTCAGGGTGGATAAAACTCAGAGGATTGTTTGGTAGAAGGCTAATTGATAGTTATTTGATTATTTAGAATGGCTATTTTTGTGATAGGTTATGTCTTGTGTTACTTTGTGTTCATGTTATGTGATGAAGATTTATGTCAAATATACTATTGCAAATATTTCTAATAAAATGTTGAAAAAATCCTATTTTCTCATTTATCCTTGTATTGAACCAAAACTCTTTCTTAACCCTTTACCACACAATCCCGACTTTTAACAACCCTGAAGAAGCCTTTTGAAAACATTGTGGGAAAAGGAGAAAATGCTGGTAACCAGCATTTTCTCCTTTTCCCACCCGTCCCAAAACAGATTTTAATTTAGGAGTCACATTTATTTTGTCATCTGCAAATGTTCTTAATTTGGACTAGTATTGACTTTTGTCATTTGGTAAAGAGTCGGTAAAGAGTTAAGAAATATGTGCAGTCTTGTCTTGGATCTACATTTACCTAACCCCTTTACCTCACAATCCTGATTTTTAACAACCCTGAAAGAGAAGGCTCTTGAAAATATTGTGGGAGAAGGAGAAAATGCTGGTCACCAGCATTTTCTCCTTTTCCCACAATGTTTTCAAACCTATCAAAGAGAGAAATCATTATTTGAAAATACATGTAATTTGTCGTTTGCAAATGCTCTCAGTTTGGTGGAGTCTAGAATTTTATCGATTGGTAAAGGGTTACATGCAGGGATTATCTACTTAAAATAACAGGAATTGTCAACTTTGTTCATACAGGTTGTTCCAAGTGTCTGAGAAAGGCCATGTTATATCATTCCCATACCTTTCAAACCTTTGCTTATGCTTCATGATGTTTTATTATCTTTTCAACAGTATTTCAGTCGTATCACACTGACAGCATAATCATTACCATTGCACTAGGCCGAGACTTTAAAATACCTTGCCTGAGGACACTCACAGAAAGAGCACAGCCAACAGGGATTAAAACTAAAATTCAAAATTAACAAGCATTCTGATAGTATTGCACAGCAATACACAGTCCCCTACTGGCCGTATGTATCGCTGGCATGTCAGTGAAATTTTTTAAGTCCAAGGCCCGTAAGTGCGTCAAAAAGCAGTGGAGCGGGACGAAACTCGAACTTGATGTGTAAGTCATGGTGGTTGATGTACACACCAAAAATCAGCTCTATATGTAGCAGCGTTTAGAAAAAAAAGTGCGGAAAAATGTTTTATCTGTGAAATTTTAAGTCCAAAGCCCATAAATGCGTCAAAAAGCAGTGGACCAGGACGAAACTTGAACTTGATGTGTAAGTCATGGTGGTTGATGTACACACCAAAAATCAGCTCTATATGTAGCAGCGTTTAGAAAAAAAGTGCGGAAAAAAGTTTTATCAGTGAAATTTTATAAGTCCAAGGCCCATAAATGCAAGAAAAAGCAGTGGAGCGGGATGAAAACTCGAACTTAATCTGCAAGTCATGGTGGTCGAGTTACACAGCAAATCTGAGATCAGTACCTACCAGCGTTTAGGAAAAAAGTCCAGAAAACTGATTTATCAGTGAAATTTTGTAACTCCAAGGCCAGTAAATCCGTGAAAAACGAGTGGACTGGAACGAAACTCGAACTTCATCTGTAAGTGATGGTGGGTGACTTACACACCAAAACTCAGCTCAATATGTACCAGCGTTTAGAAAAAAAGTCTGGAAAACTGAATTGCCAGACTGACGGACAGACGGAGTGCAACCTAAAGTCCCCTTCGGCTTCGCTGGTAGGGGACTAATAATCCAATACCAAAGCTATAGAGAATCTCTGCATCTATGCTTTGAGGAAAACAAACAGAAGACACTATGAGTGGTAAACTTACGTATTAATTTATTTTTTCAGCAATTTTTGTCTTTTTAAAATACATGTAATTTCAATAATGATAAAATTAGTTAAAAAACAAAAGCATATATATTATAAACTAACATCCCAAACAGCAATTATTCTATGATCGTATTTAATACAAAATATGGTTTCTCACAAGTGAATACACACATTCTACATCCAAACTAACTGTTTGAACAAATTTGAATGAATTCCTACCCATATAAAGAATCATCACACTGCCTTTACTCTACCACACCAAAAAAAATTCAGATTTTTCCAGATTCTAATAACTTGCAGACAAGATGTCAAACATGGCTTAGATGATGGGATATGCCCTTAAAGGGGTAGAAAACATTGTGGGAAAGCAGAAAATGCTGGCTACCAGAATGTTTTCAAAAGCCTTCCTACCTGGGTTCATTAACACATTTTTGGTAAAGGGTTAACTTATAAACCCCTGAAGCAACAGACAACTTTGGAAATATCCTTGTAATACAAGGATAATCAATATCAACCATGGTGAATACATGGGAAAACATTTGTGGTAAAAGGGAGATCTTTATGATATTTAACACTAATTTCACTTGGAAAAGACTAAACGGAAATATGTATGGAATTGGCAGTATTAATTTCCTACATATTTTGCCTCACTTTTTCCTTTACTTAGGCAGCTTTTACCTATCTTTAAGAGCTCAGACTTCTTTCACAATCATTTCTTACAGATAGGAGAGAAAATATTTTAGAAAATAATGTAGCAAATGGAGAAATTGCTCATACTGAGCAAATTTCCTATATGCTGTATTTTCTTGTCAAAGTTAATAAATGATCATCTGTTTTCCAACGTTATAAATGATGCCTAAATCTACAGTTTTTAGTTTGGAAAATACCTCATGTCCAAAAAAATAAGTTTACTCAATACCTTTTTAAACTAATGCCACCCTTGAAAGGTATGAATGATCAAAGTATATAAATATACAAGAAAAGATTGTTGCAAAAAAGACAAATTTCTCCAACTGCTACAATGGTTTCATTGGTTGAGAGGTCATAAATACTGAAAAGTAGTTTCCAATACTTAAACGGTTCAACAAGTCTGCCATGCTTAACTTTGTACCAAACAACAAAATTTTAGACTAATCCAAATTGAAGGCATTTGCAAACAAAAAAACTAAGTGTTGCACAAAAGATGGGATTTCTTTTCATTTAAGGTAGAAAAACACCATGGTGAAAGGAGAAAATGCTGGTTACCAGCATTTTCTCCTTTTCCCACAGTGTTTTCAAAGGCCTATTTCCCCTGCATAGTCAAAACATGGTGTTGTTCGGCAAAGGGCTAAAAATTCACGACCAGCAGACACTGTCATGTCCTGCAGCAGACCACTTTTCAATAGGAAACATAGTTGTAAAATAAAAAATGTTTCATTATGAGCAATCTCTCTACTTTTGGAAAGGTTTTCACAAGCGTATGTTTCACCCTTTACCACAAAATCTCAAGTTTTAACAACCCTGACAGTATAGGCTTTTGAAAACATTGTGGGAAAAGGAGAAAATGCTGAAACCAGCATTTTCTCCTATTCCCACAATGTTTTCTACCATATTAAAGACAGACATCATCACTTGAACTACATTTGTCGCCTGCAAATGCTTTCAATTTGATCGAGTCCAAAAGTTTTGCAGTTTGGTAAAGAGTTAAACCTCAAGTCATGGTGATTATCTTGACTTATACAAGGATCTTCTCAAACTTGTCTGTTGTGACTTTTTTCTGGAGTAAGAAATTCATATCTTTACGCAAAGACAAAAACTTTAGACTCGTCAAAAATGAAGGTATTTGCAGACAATTTAGAAGCGGCTCAAATAATGAAATTTGTCTTAAAAAGGATAGAAAAAATCATGGGAAAATGAGAAAATGCTGGTCCCTGGCATCTCCTCCTATTTCCACTGTGATTTCAAAAGCGTTCTACCCTAGGGTCATAAATTTCTTTTTCCTTTTTCCATGATGATTTAAAAATCCTCCTACCTCAGGGTCATAAAATTCTTTTTCCTTTTCCCATGATGATTTTAAATGCCTTCTACCTCAGGGTCATAAAAACTTTATTGTTTGGTAAAGAATTGAACAGGAAACCTTAGCAGTCTTTCTATAACATGAAAACTGAACAATAGTTAACTTACTAACTTAAAATCCAAGTAGATCTTGAGTACAAAAATTCAAGCACATTAACAAAACACACTTCAAATAATCTTGAAAACCATAATTAGAGAAAAGAAAAAAACACACAAGCACAAATATTACACGATCTACAGAGCACAAACATCTCATCAAAATCAAATTTAGCCCCATACCATACAAACACAGCTTCTGACATCCTACAGTCAACAGTTTTTAAAACTATCTACAAAATGTAGAAACAGTCATCATCAAGTAACTATTTCTTTCCCAATCACGGTATTTGGAATCATTTTAATGACTGACAATAACACATTTATCACTTGACATTTTGAACATTGTGTTTGTTTGACACTTTCTTAAACCAATTTCTTCTATGTCCAAATTTAGCATGTACTATAACTGGTTCATTAGAACAGTCATACTGGTTTTGTTGAAATGCCCAAATGGGTTTGACGTCCCTTCATTTATTGCTACAAGTAACTGAAGAAATGAACTGGCAGTTCTTTTCAAAATTAGTAAAAAAAAATGATAGCTTTCACCTGTAATACATACTTGCTTTAGCTGTCACAGTAGATCAAATTCAAGTTACACATAAAATCAGTATACAATTTTTTTTATCTGTTTGACTGATACACATATTTGACATTCCATCCGAAAGACAATGTCCATTTCATATTTCTTCCTACCAGATATGCAGATCACAAATTATATGTGGCTCAATTGATGGGATTTGTCTTTGAAATATTGTGCTTACCCTTTACCACACAATCCAGAGCTTTAACGACCCTGAGGAATAAGTCTTTTGAAAACATTTTGGGAAGAGGAGAAAATGCTGGAAACCAGCATTTTCTCCTTTTCAAACTACATGTATGTTTTCTACCCTATCTACCTTATCAAAGACATACACACACACATATATATATATATATATATATATATCTCTCTCTCTCTCTCTCTCTCTCTGTGTGTGTGTGTGTGTGTGTGTGTGTGTGTACCTTCTTTTCAGCCACATTTAAATTGTCATCTGCAAATGCTTTCAATTTGGACAAGTCTTTATTTTTGTTATGTGGTAAAGAGTTTAAGGAGAAAATGGATTTTCTTCTTTTTCCACTATGTTTCCAAAAGCTCTCTTCAACAACATCATAAAGTCCTGAGGTAATAAATGAACTTATTCCTAGTATACTGATCTCTGGGTTATTTGCAAACATTTATCTGTTAATCAGATGATAATAGTTTAGACTTTTCATAATAAAAGCATTTGCTGGAAAACAAATTTCAAATGATAGGATTTGTCTTGGAATGGATGAAAACATTGTGGGAAAAGGAGAAAATGCTAGTGAAAAGCATAATCCACTTCTTCAACCATGTTTAAACAGCAAACTGCCCAAGGGTCATAAAAACATGCCATTGAGTAGAAAAGGGTTAGCATAATTTATGTCATTGTTATAAAAAAAGCACTGAATGTTGGTGATGATGCATGGCTGCTGGTACTTTTAAGTTTGAAGTTGAAAAAGGGGCATATCTGTGTTAAAATGAGAGAGCAGGCCTTCTATTATGGGTAAACAATTAGCCTAAGTATGAAAAAATGTCTTTAGTAAAAACAAATATTTATGAGAAAATATCAAAGTTTTTGCATAACAATGCTGCAGATGAAGACAGGGCTAAGACAATACCATGACATTTTCTTTGAAAACAGCCTGGGCAGAAAAAGAGTGTCATAATTGCCCTGTATCGCTCCACAGCCTAGTAAATTGCATAAGCCATACACATAAGTGGCATCGATAGTCATCAAACTGTTAGGAATCTGTTTTGCATTAATAGCCTCCAAAAAAAGTCACATCTTTCTCACATACCACAAAGACAATTTAAATGAATACTAGCAGGTCTAATCCAGTATCATTTCTATCGAATATTGATGAACTCTGACAAAGAGCATTTCTACAAGAAGATTTCCAACAAAAAGCCAAGAAAAGCCTTTAATCGCCTTCGAGGGGATAATTTTGTGATACCCTACCTCCTATGATGGGAGCAATTTTTGACCCATGACACTTACTTGAACAATCTTGCTAGAGGTCCTCAATAACATGCTACATACCAAACATTACAATTCTAGACCAAATAGTTTTGAACACAAAGATTTTCTACATTTTCTCTTTGAAAGCCTATATGAAAGAGTGGGGCCATTTTGACCAAAGGACTATAATTAGTTGAATCCTGGTAGAGATCCACTCCATAGAGCTATATAAATGGTCATAAAAAAGAAGATATTCAAAGTTTCCATGATACAGCCAATTTTGACCCCAGGGCTAAATTTTGAACAACTTTGGTAGTGATCCACTAGATGAAGCTTTGCACTGAAGTTTGGTAGTAGTAGAATTTATGGTTAGGAACTAGAAAATTTTCTCAGTTTCACTTTACATGCATATTTTAAACATGTGACCACCAGGTTGCTGCCAATTTTGATTCTGGGGGTATTAACTTAAATGACGATGATGATAACACGAACAGAACAATTTAAATTTAGCTCTCATGGTTAGGAAAAAGAAGATTTTTTTATTAAAGGTTTCACTTTATACGGTTATGACCCCTAAGGTGGAGCCAATTTTGACCCCACAGCTATAATTTGAAGGATCATGGCAGAGGTCCACTGGATAAAGTTACATGTGAAGTTTAGTAGCCCTAGGCCTTCTTGTTACATACAAAAAGGTTTTTTTTATTTTTCTCTACACATGTATGAGGCCCTGTAAAACTTGTGATCCCGGAGATGGGGCAAATCTTGACCCCAGGACTATAACCTAAACAATCTCAGTAGAGGCAAAACAGATAAAGCTACATGCCAAATTTGGTAGCCCTAAGCTTTCTGGTTAAGAACAAGAAGATTTTTAAAGTTTTCACTATTTAAGCCCATGTAAAACTTGTGACCCATGGGGTGGGGCCAACCCCAGGGCTGTAATTTGAAGAATTTTGATACAAGTCCATTAGATGAAGCTTCATGCCATACTCGGTGGCCCAGGCTGTATGAATCCTGACAATAAGATTTTTAAAGGAATTTCAATATTACTGAGTTTTGTTGCCATGGCGACCAGAGGTTTTACCTCAAAATCTCTGAAGGAATTCTCAAGAGGACCATTGCAGGATCATTTCTGTGAAGTTTGGTAAAAAATTGGATGGGTAGATTCAGAGAAGATGTTTGAAAAAAATGTTAACCAACAGACTGAAGATGCACAGGGCTATGGACGGATGAATAACCGACGCAGGGCCATGACATAAGCTCACTGGCCTTTGGCCAATGGAGCTAAAAATGAAAATGATTCAAATAAAACTTAACAAAGATAAATGCTAGATACAGCACATGTCAGCACATTTAAAAGCAACAAAAATGGCTCCTTAAGTCTTTACCGGACAACAATATTCCAGACTTGTCCTAATTCAAAGAATTTAAAAACTACAAATCAAATGCTGGTCACCAGCATTCTCTCTTTTGCCAACACTGTTTTCAAAGGCCTTTGTTATCAGGATTGCAAAAACACAACATTGTTTGGTAAAGGGTTAACACATTAATTCCAATCTGACACACAACTTCACAATTTTTTTCTGTCTCCAAAAGGAAGAACTTTAGAAAATAGTATGGCAAAATGAGTTAATTGCTACCTGCACATAATTTAAAGCAATTCCTCTTTTTCCAACATTACTTTCATGCAAAATAATTTGCTGACAAATAAATACTTTTTCCAAGTCTCAAAACATGAATCCTCTCCATATAAAGAGATTTATTGTTATACAGTTGTTTAGAATCAATCAAACAATGTTCATCATAAGATTGCATATTCTTTGCAAAATTAAGTTTGCCTATTCTTTGCAGTTTGATCATCACTTACATGACCAAAAAGTTAAGTTATACCTTAAACCTCTGAGTTAACATCCTTTTTCAAAATTCATCTTTAAAAGGCCATAATTACAAATATACATTATTATATATTAACATCCTTCAAGTTTATATACTCATTTTGAAAGTGCACAAAGGAGATGAAACTAGAACTGTCGCAAAGCGGACAAATACCCTCCACCAACACCTTGTCACTGAAGCAGCATGATCAGAGAACAGAGATATTTTCAAAACAAAAGTCACCAGTGACCTTGACCTTTGACCCCAAAACAATAGGGCACTTCTTTGGGTCTTGACAAACACATGTATATGTTCATGATACTAGGTCAAACAGAGCAGGGAAATGATTTTCAAAGTTCACCTGTGAACTTGACCTTTGACCCATGTGACCCCAAAACAATACGGCACCTCTTTGGGTCATGAGCAACACTTGTGTAAAGTTTCGGGGTTCTAGGTCAAACTGCTTTCGAGTTAGAGCATGGAAATGGAAACAAGACTGACAGACGTGGTGAAACCAGTATACCCCTCTCTACTTTGTAGGTGGTGGGTATAATTAACCTTTGCCCCTCCCCCCGACATCTTGCTTAGTCTTAGAGCAGACAATTCTACAAAATACTTCAGCAAATATAAATTAGCTTGTAAAAAGCAATTAGCAATTTAACATTTTGCAACAGTGCTTCAAGATGTATCCATGTATTCAACATAAATTTATTCATAGTGTTTATCCTCATGTCACAAGATTTTTAAAATCACCTACTTAATGCATCAATCCATTATCACGAAGTTATGTCTGCTTGCATCCTTGAAATCCGCTGCATCTCAAAACATGCCAGAGTAACAAAAATTCTTGGGTTCAGCAATATTCGCCCCATTTTCAATCATTCAAAGCTTACATTCTGTTCTCCTTTAACTCTTTACCACACAATCCCGACTTTAAACGACCCTGAGGAAGAAGCCTTTTGAAAAAATTGTGGGAAAGGAGAAAATGCTGGTGACCACAATGTTTTCTACTCTTCCCAAGACAAATTCTGATTTTAGAGTCACATTTACTGTGTCGTCTGCAAAAGCTTTCAATTTGGACTGGTCTAAAATTTTGTCATTTGGTTAAGAGTTAAACACGTCTCCTTTTCAATACTATTAATACATAGTTTTTCCTTTGTGTTACCTTCATTGTTTTAGGTTTGCCTCAAGTTTTCTCCGAACATGAAAATTTTTGGACATTTCAATGATTAAAGCATTTACAGACAACAATTTAACCACTTTACACACAATCCCCACTTTTAACGACCCTAAAAAACAAGGCTTTTAAAAACATTGTGCGAAAAGGAGAAAATGCTGGTAACCAGCATTTTTTTCCTTATCCCACAAAGTTTTCTATCCTTTCAAGGACATGGTTCATATTTTAATCCATATTTCTAGTTGTCTGCAAATGCTTTGAATTTGGACTAGTGCAAAATTTTGTTGTGTGGTAAAGGGTTGTGTTTAAAAGATGGGATTTGTTTATGTGGATAAAACAGAAAAGCTTATTGCCAAAATCTTCAGATTTGTAAACCAAAGATGGCACAAAGCTAAACTATCCTTCTTGATAGTCTGTCACAAAGTATCTTGTCCTTGATAAAGGAACAATTTAGTTACGATACTATAATTTGAAAGCATGTTTTCATAAATAAACTAATGATTAGACAATATGCAGGAAATAAAATACAAATTTTTGTTGAAACAGTTATCATAGACCTATACATTGAATCTACATTTGTTTTGTGCAACTTCTAAGTGAAAATTATACATGAACCATGCTCTGCCAAAAAGGGGCTTAATGCATCCTCAAAAAGTAATGACGCGTCAGCTTGCACAGTCTGCACAGACTGACCCGGGACAAAATTTTTTGCTGTTGGTCAATTTTCTGCATGTCAAAGGACCAGTCCATGCCAGATTAAGTCAGTTGTAAGACAAAATGTATTGTATGTGACGACTTGCTTGTTATCACCTCTGAGGGATGCATTACAATCCCCTTTGCCAGAGCACAGCTCAATTATAAAGCAATTGGACTATTTTCCCCCTCCTCCATGGGGTACAATACCACTTCCAAAAGTATTCACAAATCCCAGCAAGAGCTCACTTGTGTCTGCCCCAGATCCCACGAGTGCTAGGCAGGGCTGCAGTGCCTTACCCAAGGACACTCCTCCATCACCATCCACCAGCTGTGGGTCCAACCAGGATTTTCTGAATACAAATCCAGCACTCTAGCCAAAGAGCCACCCAGGACCTTCTAAAAAAAAAAAAAAAAAAAACAAAGCAAGACAAAAAAAAAAATTAACCCTTACAGCACTTTTCTCAACTTCCTTTGCTTTATTGGCTATTGTAGATCTGATCTGATGATCTCACTACTCAAAATGTACAGTCTGGGTCTGTATTCACCAACCATTCTTAAGAATATTCTTCATCTTTTTCTCTAAGATTTTCCACATTTGAAAGTAACACAACTCCTGATTGGCTAAACCAAACGGTTTAGCCAATCAGGAGTTGTGTTACTTTCAAATGTAGAAAATTCTGAAGAACAAGACAAAGAACATTCTTAAGAATGGTTGGTGAATACGGACCCTGATTTCTGATCTACACTGTCCACTTCACTGAGACACTGTCAACACCAAAAACCTTAAAACTGCATTTACTTGGGTCTTATTTCTAGACTGAAAATGTCTCTCGAGTTTACTCTGCACTCTAAGGGTTAAAAGTCAAAACATTCATTCTCATGGTAATTAAATAAAATAATGATAAGTGGATGCAAATACATGTACACCATTCAATGCCTTCATTTTTAACCCTATATATAAATATAATAACTTATTGGATTTGAATGGGAATATATTGTGTCCCACAAGTTCTTTTGGTTAACTTGCCTATACTTGCATTGGCATCTATGCCAAAAGAATGATTTTGAGACAATATCTCCCATACAAATCTAATAACCTTTGATATTGTTTACATAGTTTATGATTTAAAAATACTTCTTTTTATGTATTCTGTACTTTGTTCAGAAGCCATAAAAAATCTGTTAAAGCAATCTAAAGTCATTTCGTGGAATTTTGACAATGGCAAAATGATTACATCACTGTTTCTAGAGGTATGTAACAGAGATAGCAACAGAGCATCCTATTCCTTGCTCAAGAATTTCAACATCTAAGGAAGTGTTGTATTTGACACATTTTGTACATTTTCATATGTTTTCCTTAACTTTTATCTTTATAGAAGTATTCTGCCTTGCTCAATTCTTAAACACTTAATTTGCGATAACAGATGCCATTCATGATTTGATATATTGGTAGACAGACTGTTGAAAAGTAGTTCCGACCTTAGTGCCAAGTGAAAAAGATATTGGCCTTATACCAAAGCCAAAATTGAAAAAAAGACAAAAGAAAAATGGACACTTTCATCCCATGCAATTGCAGAGGGACAATATCAAAGTATACAATAAAACATCTCCTACTAAAATTTTGACCTATGAACAGACCTATGAACAGACATGTTACAAAAACTTATCACACTGGGAGGATTTTCCTTGTCTAATGTTAGTAGCAAAACCCTGTATTTCAGTAACAGAGTCCCCAACATATCATCAAGGATAGATTCAATATTTGAACAGTTTTCAGTAGAAGCAAGAGTTTTGATTATTTAACCTTTAAACCTTTACTATACAATCCTGAAGAAGATTTTTGAAAACACTGTGGGAAAAGGACAAAATGCTGGTAACCAGCATTTTCTCCTTTTTCCACAATGTTTTCTACTCTATCAAAAGCAAGTTTCAATTTTTCAGTCACATTTATTTTGTTGTCAGCAAATGCTTTCCATTATGAAAAGTCAAAATTTTGTCATATGGTAGATGTTAACCACACAAAAGACCTTCTACACATGCAAATGACAAGAATTTTGTAGGTTACAAATTAAATACTACCGGTACTTAAAATTTGTAATATATCCTCGCAATGGTTGAAATCATAGAAAATATTGTTGGGAAAAACTTCTTTTCCCAAGCTTTTCAAAAGCCCCTTTTCTCTGGGACAATAGAACTTGGAATTATTTGATACAGGTATCAACAGTGTCTTTCAAAGCTCAGAAATGTTAATGAAAACATGCTTTTGGCAGTTAAAATTTCTATGGCCTCGAAAGAAGTTCAACCCTTTGCCGTACAACAAAATTTCAAACTTGATCACAATGAAAGGCTTGAAAGCATTTGCAGACAACAAATTCAGTGCAGCTCAAAGGATGATTTCTGTCTATGAAAGGATTGGAAAATTTGGGCAAAATGCTGGTAACCATCATTTTCTTCTTCTTCCACAATGTTCTAATGATCTTCATAGGAACTTTGGATTGCTTGGTAAAAGTTTAAGCAGGGAGACTTATGTCAGGATCAACAACAATGTAGAACTGAGAATTCTTAGTTGGGAAAAAAAGTAGAAGCCCTTGCTGCCAGAATCACTCCAGTGGCAGTGATTTTGTTTATTATCATGAATTCATGATACAACAAAGAAAAAGATAAAATACAGGCACAAAAAAGAGGGGGGAGGGTTGTAATTGCAAATGGGCTTGAACCCACTAAGACAGTATAAGTTGGCATGATGAATTGAACAAACAGTGATATAATCGAACACATTTTCTCAAAACCACTGATTTGGAATCCAGCCAAATTTGATGAGGCTTTAGTGTTCATTGAATTAAACTATCCCTGCAAGACAAGTCATCAAATGGCTGCTTTTCCTAAACCAATTACTGGACTTTCTTCATTTTCAATTGAATTTAATCCCTTGATGCTACCAATAATCTGTGAAAGTTTCATAAGAACTGGATCAAAAATACCTACTTTATTGCGTACATAAGAAATGTAAATTTTCAACTTTAAATGGCTACTTTTCTCTTACTAATTATCGGATTTTTTTTCAAAATCAATGGGGTTCAAGATATTGATGATGTAATGAAACTGCAAGTTTAATGAAAATTGAATGGCAAATGCAGACTTTATCACGTAAACAAGAAACATATATTTTCAACTTTAAATGGCTACTTTTCCCTTACCGATTGTCACATTTTTCTCAAAATCAACAGGGTTCAAACTATTGATAACATAAAGAAACGGTGCAAGTTTCACAAAAAATCCAACCACAAATGCAAACTCAGTCATTCAAATTTTCAACTTTAAATGGCTAACTTTCCCTAACTAGTTGTCAGATTTTTTTCAAAATCACTAGGCCTTAAGAAAAAAAGAAACTGTGCAAGTTTCACGAAAATCCAACCACAAATGCAGATTTAGTCACAAAAACAAGAAATGTAAATTTTCACCTTTAAATGGCTGCTTTTCCCTTTTCAAAACTGATATGGTCCAAGCTTGTGATGATACAAAGAAACTGTGACTAAAATCTGACTTCAAATGCAGACCTTATCGAATAAAGAATATTGGATTGACAGACGGAAAGATGGGCAGACAACGGAAACCACACCATGACATAAGCTGTGCCAGTCTTCGGCAAGTAGAGCTAAAAAATTCAATGCCAAAGAATGTCCTAGGACCAAGTAAAATATTTACACTATGACACGCAATGAGTAATTTTAACTCATTACCCCAATCAACATTTTTACAGAAGACAACTTTGAAAACATCCTTTTAAAATTGCCATAATACATGAATTAAGATTTAACTCTTTACCAAATGACAAAACTTTAGACTTGTTCAAATTCAATGCATTTGTAGACAAAAATTAAATCGGGCTAAAACGGTGGAATTTGTTTATGAAAGGGTAGAAAACACTGTGAAAAATGGGAAAAAATGCTGTTCACAAGCATTTTCTCCTTTTCCTACAATGTTTACAAAAGCTCTAAAAGAGCTTCCCAAGGGTTGTTTAAACTTAGGTTTGAGTGGTAAAGGGTTAATAATATAATATATAACATATGTGAAAACATTGTGGCAAGAGGAGAAATTGCTCATTACAAACAATTTCTCCATTTGCCACAATATTTGGCAAAGTTGTCTGCTGCTACATGAAAAATGTCGCCTAAAAGGTGGTGGTAATGTGTTAAGATGAGGTTTTTGAAAGCCTAAAAAGGGTCTGTGTTATACAGGTGTGCTGCGTCCTGATTCTAATGAGCTAGTGCTGTTATTGTTTGTACCTGAAAGAATAAACAAACAACACTTTTTACCCCTTGCATCTTTGTGATTCCTTTAATTGTAATATGTTTGTTTAGAACTTTTACGCTATTTTCAACGAATTTTCATTTACATTGGGGTAGTCAGTGCTTCTTCTTATGCCTTCCTGGTATTTTCTTTCATCAGAATTAAGTACACCTTTCCAAAAGACAGGCACTTTCTCACATAAACAAACCTCAATACACCATTCTACATATAAGAGAGGAATGAATTTCATCAAAGTGATTACCGTAAGTCCTAAGATAGAGCTTGGCTGACCTGGGTTTTAAAATCACAGCTAATGGTTTACTAGCCTGTATATTGAGTAATGCTATAGGTGATTCAAGCAGCTTTCAGCACAATTCCCTTCAACATATTTCACTTATCACTGTGAAAGCTCACAGCTTTCTGTGTTACCTTGATTTAAGAGATACCATAGGACACTATCATGTAACAAGTAGCACTTATTATGATTGAAACTAGAATGGTACAGGGTTGTGATAGATCAAATGTGAGAAGGCAGATAATGCCCTAACCAACCTCACTGCTTCAGTGTAAACATATTTTCTGAGTTGAGTCCTATAAGCAGGGGCGGTTTTCAAAACTTAGTTTTAGCTTCAAAGGGACGAACTGCTCTGAAAACAGGAAAACTGAGAACCTCTACATTTTATCGAAAAATATGGTGAGGCTGACTCTTTACCAACAACATATTATTTGACTGGATGAAATTCAAAGCATTTGCAGATGACAACTTCAGTGTTGCTAAAGTGATGATCTCAGTCTTTGATAGGGTAGAAAACATTGTGAGAAAAGAATACGCTGGTTCCCAGCATTTTCTCCTTTTCAAACAATGTGTTCAAAAGTCTTCTCTTTCAGGGTCATTAAAAGTTGGAACTGCGTGATAAAGGGTTAAGTAGAACATCTTTTACTGTAACTGTAAACTTAATTTATGGAAGGTTATAAGTAAAAAGACTTTCATATGAAAATACATGGGCATTACCTAATTTTGGTTTGAGTCGAGGTCCCCATATTCTCACTGTTCCATCATCAGACGCACTGGCCAACATCTGAGGCACTTTGGGATTCCAATGAACACAGTTAACTGTACGAGTGTGACCTTCTAGGGCAGTGATTGGAATCTCACGGCGTATGTGCCATATGTACACTTTATGATCTGAAAAAATAAAACATACAGAACATTGGAAGAGTATTTTGCTTCTTTCTCAGATCAAATAATACTCATGTCAACATGTCTTGAGGGTATCATACTTTATAAGAGAAAAAGAGGTACCTTGAAAACAATGAATAAATTCTGTGCTTTCAGCAATGGGAAGTTTATCCCAATATGGCATTAAAACAACAGTTAATGTCTCTCAATTAAAGAGCTTTTGAAAACATTGAGGGAAAAGAATAAGTTTTAAACTTTGGAAAATACTGTGATAAAAGCAGTAACTCCTTTGTACGTTAATAATTTTTGAGGTACTTTAGTGGGTTCCCCCCACCTTAGATGTGCCTTCCCCAATGAGTTTTCCTTACCAAATATTATCTTCCTTAAAGTCAAAATCTAGATTTACACAGCTTTAGAATGGTAAGTGTTTAAAACAAAGACTCTGACACAGAATTCAATGAAAATTACACAAAACTGAGTTTTACCTTCACTTCCACTGGCAACAAAATCTTCATTCAATCCACCAAAACATGAATGTATTGCATATGTTCCCTGTGACACGCCTTGAAATTTTCTTACTAATACCCGGTCTTTGAGGTCCCATAGATGAACTCCCTTTTGAAAAGAAAACACATTCAGTATTTTTTTTCCCAGTTTGGCGGAAAAAAACAAAAATCTGACTTTACCTAGTTCATATGTGGCCAAGACATCTTTTTTCTGTTCTGTTTCAATTCTCTGACTGAGCTAAATAAAACATTTAATGCTGAGAACAAATCATGCTTTCCCCCACCTTCCTCTGATCCCAAATGAAATTATTATGTATAATAGTATCATCACCACATTTTCCTGTATTTCACTTGAATGGCACTCTGTGCAGCTCTAGCTCTCACTTGTAGTTCACTGACATCGGTGACAAATCCGTAGTTCAACTCTTTCCAGGATTTCACCTGTACTTGGCAATCATACTGCAGTGCTTTGCCCAAGGACATTCTCATGTGACAACCACTCCAGGTGATGATCTAAACCATGGTTTCCTGGTTACAAGGCTGATAACCAGCATTTTCTCCTTTCCTATGATGTTTTCTCTTTTTCATAAAATAAATTCTGTCACACATCTAATTTGTCTTCTGTAAACACTTTCAGTTTGGACCACTCTAAAATTTTGTTGTTTGGTAAAGAGTTAACTCTTTACCACATGACAAAATTTCAGACTTGTCCAAATTCAAAGCATTTGCAGACAAGAAAATAAATGTGGCTCAAAAATTGAAATTTGATTTGGAAAGGGTAGAAAACATTGTGGGAAACTGTGGGACATTCTGGTTACCAGCATTTTCCCTTTTTCCCACAATGTTTTAAAAAGGCTTTTTCCTCAGGGTTGTTAAAAGTTGGGATTGTTTAGTAAAGAATTAAATAAGGCCTCCTCTTGATAAACAACTACAGCCTTGGTCAATGAACATAACACTAAATTAGTAACAAAAATAATTTACCTGACTTGCTATATTTAATAAACAAAGACGGCCTGTTTCATTTAGAGTGAAAGACATGATAGGGTGTGATTCTTGTATTCTGAAATAAAGACAAGAAAACTTACTTTCACAGAGACAATATGTCATAAAACTGTGTAAAATGTTTCAGGGTTACATACCCTTGTTGTATGGGCTCCTCTTTAATTAGTTAACAACTAGCTCAAGTTTGAAGTAGTAACATAAATATGAGAAATAGGCAAGAATGACATGGGTGGAATAAATCCAGAGAAAAAATATTACTTTCATTCTAAATTCCAAGAGGCTGCCATGTTGATATTTTAAATACTCATAAGGTTGCAGATTCTGATTGGGTGCTAAAAAAACTACAGACAAGCGAAACATTTTAAAAGAAATAGCAGATCTTTCAATTGTAATCATTGATTTCTTTCTCTACCTCACTGGAACAATAACTCTTTACTTACAAATTACAATCAGTGAGTTCATCAAAATTGTATCCCCGAATTCTGAAATGTGTGTCTGCTGCGTACACTAGTTTTCCATCCACCTGACATCCCAAACACTGGACTCTTACACCTTCCCAGGAGTCCAAAACGTTGCCATCTAAATCCTACATTAAAAGGGAGATGATCAGGATCTCTCCACATGGTTGCTGGTCCCCTTACCATATGTTGCTTAGTTAACGCTTTACCAGACAACAAAAAGTTACACTTGTCCAAATTGAAGGCATTTGAAGACCAAAATTTAAATGTGGTTTAAATGATGGAATTTGTCTTTGATAGGGTGGAAAAAAATTGTGGGGAAAAGGAGAAAATGTTGATTACCAGCATCTTCTCCTTCTCCCACAATGTTTTCAAAGGCCTTTCTTTCAGGGTCGTTAAAAGTCAGGATTGTATGGTAAAGGGTTAATGGGACTTATTAGAGCCCCAAGAGGGAAGACTTTGGAAAAAATTATGTGACATGGGAAATATGCTAGCACTGCTTTTTCCAAAACGTTTTAAAAATCATCTTCTGTGAATTGGTTTCAGATAGTATCAAGTTACTCTTCGCACATGCTAAATTTTCAGCAACTATAAATTTGAACAAAAAAGGAGAACAAATTGAAACAAGAACTATAATTGCTTTTCAACTCTACAGCAGCTGCTCCTGTCCCCTTGATATTTTCAACAGCTGTCTCTTGTGTGAAAAAATGAAAATATGTGAAAATGAGTTCAGACCTCAGACCTATCTTAAATTCACAGCCACATTGACATTTATCAATAGGGATTATCAATATGAGTTAAAATTACATAAAACAAATGCATCAGAAAACATTGTGGCGAGGAAAGTTACTGCTTCTTGTTCTTTTATAGTCTTTCCGTTGTACTTGCATGAAAATGCCGCAGAGGGTGGACCATCCATCAAAAAAATGGGAAAAAGAAGTCCTACTCACACATTGATAGAACTGTCCCCTAACTCCACCAGTTACAAACTTTTTCCCATCATTGTGCCAGGCTGCACTGGTTAGACTATCCTCAGGCGACTGACTCATCTTAACTTTTAAATCTCCTGTCTGTGAAAAAACAAATGAGCCATGCTCTGTGAAAAGAGGGCTTAAAGCATCTGCAACATGTATCGACCCAGGTCAACATAAACAATCTACACAGGCTGACCTGGGTTGAAACTTTTTGCTATAGGTCAATTTTTAGCATGTCAAAGGACCACTGTATCTTAAAATTCTGTCAGTTGTTATACAAAATGGATTTTATGAATCCATAATACTGTGATGACTTGCTTGGTATAATGTATCGCATACGCAATTCCGAATTCAAACAATCCTGAAAAAGACGGCTTTCGAAAACATCGTGGAAAAAGGAGAAAATGCTGGCAACCAGCATTTTCTCCTTTTCTCACAATTTTTTCTACCCTATCAAAGACAGAAATCGTCATTTGAGCTGAAATTATTTTTTTGTCTGCAAATGCTTTCGATTTGGTAGAGTCCAAAATTTTGTCTTTTGGTGAAGAGTTAAACCACTTTTTCACTGAGCATAGCTCAAATATGTGTAAATGTTCATGATAAGGCGTTTGGTGTATTATGTTGTATTATGTTGTATCACAATTATTTCACTAACAGCATGCCATGGACATGATTAGATGCTCTTTCAGGCAGAACAGATCTAGATCAGAATGCACAAGAAAAAAGTGCAGTCTGAACACTGATCTACATTGCTAAATATTTAAAGCAACAATCTGAGCGAAACAGTCCATCCACAAGTAGGTTTTTATCCACTGACTGAAAATATATATTTCATTAAACATATTCATTTTACATCAATTGAAAAGATTTCTACAACATATCAATCACTCTCAAAGTTTGCTTTCTGGAACCTATAACCAGTACTTTCATTGTGAAGGGAGTGGTTCCAAAGGTTAACCCACTCATCACAGGATTCCAGCCTAGAACCTCCAATTTGATAGGCCAATGCTCTACCACTACACCACCGTCTCCCACATTAATTTCATCAATCTAGTGGTTTCAGAGTCGACAATGACCTATGTCACATTCACCCGACACTTACACATCACACCATCTCAAGAAGGTGGCTTTTGCATCTTAAAACAAGAAGACTATGAGAGTTTGATCTTAATGCAAAATAATATTGAGTAATGCTCTGTGAAAAGGTGGTTTAATGCATCTGCAAGAAGTACTGACCCATTTCAGCCTACACAGTCTGCACAGGCTAACATGAGTCAAAACTTCTTGCTATTGGTAAAATTTCTGCTTGCTAAAAGACCATTCAAACCTACCATAGATGTGGTTTTTGTACAAAATGAATTCATAGTAAGTTACAACTTGCTTGGTATAATGCACTATGAGGATGCACTTAACCCCTTCTGCAACTCATAATCATGTTTCAAACCATGATCTGTGTTGATTAGCTATTTTTAATCTGGATATCTCCAAAGTTGTCTTGTGTAAATTAGTTTCTGGGAGTAATGAATTAATCCTGAATACCTTGAAGTTCACTATCCTGTAATTCAATCACAGTGGAAGTAAAACAAATACTCTATGAACCTATTTTCATACAAGTACCAGGTTCTATGCTTAGAAGAAGACAATTATCAAAAGATTGAGATAAAAAAAAAACCTCAATACCTGTTTAACCCTTGACCAAACGACAAAATTTAAGACTGGTCTAAATTGAAAACATTTGCAGACGACAAAAACAGATGTTACCGAAAAATGGAAGTTTGTTTTGGGAAGGGCAGAAAACATTGTGGGAAAAGGAGAAAATGCTGGTTACTAGCAGTTTCTCCTTTTCCCAAAATGTTTTCAAAAGGCTTCTTTCTCAGGGTTGTTACAGTTGGGATTGTGTGGTAAAGAGTTAAGGCAATCAGTCTTTTGCAGACAAGATTTTCCATGTCATTAAAGAAAAAACATTTTTCTTCTTTTAGAGGTCTTTTCCTATGAATCACTTATACTAATTTGTGTATGTTTAAAATTAGCCTTTCCGGTCAACCCACTACTTTGTTACTGTACTAATATTTTAGTTTGTTTTAATCATTTCCAGGATGAGCCCTGGACAGGTAAGACAAACTTTTACTATGACCCAAGTTTTGCCATGATCCTACCATAACATTCCACAACCAGAGCTCGGAGCAATCATCTGGCCCACAGGCTATGATGTATGTACAGTCAGGGCTCCAGGCCATGTAGGATACCCCATATGAATGGTTCTCAAATGTTCTTTTGTGTTTCACTGTGCCAGTCTCCTGCAGACAGAATACGCTAATTCAGTTCATATATTGATATTTTGTATGTAATCGTTGACCTGTAACCATGTACCACATAACAACTTTTTCAGTCTTCTGAGTTGAGAGCACATACAGACAACAGGTTCAAAATAGAATGGTTTTAGCCAAATATCTCTGATAAGCTGGTAACCACAGTTTCTTCTTTTTTCAAAGTGTTTTCAAAAGCATTCTTCATTAGGGTGGTTAAATGATTGATTATGATTATGATTGTATGGTGTTTAACGCCGTTTTCAACATTATTTCAGTCATATCGTGGCGGCCAATGCACCTATCAATGCTTTCCTGGAGCTTCTTTTACCAGTACTTCGCTTAATATTCTTTCCAAGCCACTGGCTGCTTTCCCACATAGCCATTGTCGAAACAATGGTCAGTGATGAGAGAGGAATGAATCCTGTCACACTGACTATCATCAATCCTCGGAAAGAAATTGGCCGAGCCGGGGATAGAACCAGTGACCTCCTGTTCTTAAGTCCTGTACGCTACCGACTGAGATACGGGGCTCGGCTAGGGTGGTTAAAACGTGGGATTGCTTGGTGAAAGGTTAAATCATGGACATGCATTTTGACATATATGGTGTTTACAACTTTTGAAAACACACTAAAAATGCTCAATATGAGACACTGCTCTACCCTGTCACACTGTCTTTTGTTTTTCTCAAAAAAAAATCCAGGAGTAGCCTACAATGTCACATCATAAATACAAATTACATAAACACATGTATGAAAATTAATGGTTCGTTTGTTTGGTGTTTAACTCTCTACCACACAACAAATATATGGACTTGTCCAAATTGAAAACATTTGCAGATGATCATTTAAATTTGCCTCAAGTGATGGAATTGGTCTTTGATAGGGAAGAAAACATTGTGGGAAAAGGAGAAAATGCTGGTCACCATCATTTTTTCCCTTTTTCACGATATTTTCTAAAGGCTTCTTTCTCTGGGTTGTTAAAAGTCGGAATGTGCGGTAAAGAGTTAACACCATTTTAAACATTATTTCAGATATACTGCATCTATTCATGCTTTTTCTTAAGTTTCTTTTACCAGTTCTTTGCAGAACATTCTTTCAAAGCAATTGGCTGCTTTCCCACATAAACAACATCAAAAGAATGCTTATGCAGTGAGAGAGAAATGTATAAATCCTGTGGCAATCAATAAGCGACATCAATCCTTGGAAAAATTTGACCAAGCTTAGAATCAAACAACCCCCCCCCACCCGGTTTTTAGCCCTGTATGTTACTGACTGAATTAAATGTAACGGACAATCAACTATTTTGACTGGACTGGAGCTAGTAGAAAGTTACTGAGGCAATCTGTCATCCCTGCAGCAAAAAATTATCCAGTAGGATTTCTACATTCCCCCTATGGACACCATACATCCCATGTCAAAGATAAGATGTCTTTTTCAGGATACACCATGGAATCTTGAGGCATCATTTAACATTTCCCTAAAAGAGCTGACTCTGTAGCAAGGCAGTCAAAGGGCCAACAAAACACTGCGGACAGCAAGGAAACCATTTATTTCAAAAGCGTGGTGTAACACAGACATTTTATGTACATCAAAGTAGTAGTAGGAAAAGAAGTCTTGTCTAACTCTTGAACTCTTCACTAATTGATTCTTACCATATCTACATCCCATATAATTAGGGTACCATCTTTGGAACCTGTGGCAAGCATGGAACCATCTGGTGAAAATTTTGTGAACCAGACATCATCACAGTGATCATTGAGGACCTGGACTGTCATACAAGGAAAATGGTCCCTGGAAATGCATAAACAAAACATTTATAACTTGTAATGCCCATATCAGGCTAATAAAACAACAACCACAGTGAAGCTCTGACGGATACCTCAGTGGTTGACGTGATACCGGGTTGAGGCAAACTTTCTTTAGGGTAATTTTTCGCCCCTTACCTCTTATGCATGCAAGAAAAGAAGTTATGGCTTAGAAAGAAAGTTGCGTCAGTACTTGTGTGAGACAGCCAGGACACACATACCTAAGTGTATTGACCGCCTTGGTATGACTTGAGCTGTAAAAATGGTGTTAAACTCCAATACAAACAAACAAAAAACAAGAAAGTTTTTTTTTCCTGATTAAAAGATGCTGTAATAGCAAGTTTGAAAAAATCATACAACCAAGTACCCGAGCAGCTTGTTTGATTTCAACCAAACTCTGATACATGTCACACAAAGGGTTGAAGGATGGGGTGTGTAGGAACACTATACAAATTCAAAACTCTTTTGATTACATAGAAAAGTTTAAAGGAGCAATACACTTGCTAACAAAAATATTTTTGGAATGTTTTCAAAAGCCTCATTTATTTTTCGAAAATATATAAGAAGTTGTACTTCTATGACAATGGATAAAGCTTTAACTCTCCACAAAATGACGAAAAAGGCACCACTATATACTGAAAGCCTTTGCAGACAACAAATTAAATGTGGCTATGAGGTGATTTATTTTTGAAAGGATTGTAAACATTGTCACCAGCATTTAGCATTTACTACCTTTCCCACTGAGTTTTCATAAGCCTTCTTCCTTCCTCAGAGTGGTAACAACCAAGAATCAAGTAAGTTATTTTGCATTTATGTACTGCAACATGGACATTTTTCCTTATGTAATTTCTGCAAGACTAGACACAACAATATCATGTGATCCCTAGGACACTAAAATTTTGGAGTAGGAACCCTGTGATATAGTGATATGAAGAGCGAAGTACCCTGAAATTTGCTTGAAAATGGCTGCGGGACACCTGCCCTAAAAATTTAGTGTTGAGAGCCTGTTTTTTGTTTTTTAATTGGTCTAAAATTTACTTTTACTATAGGCGGTTATTCTCAGACACTTTCCTTCTGCGACAGTGCATGAGAGCTACAACTTCCTAACTAGACTTACACCAGAGTTTGATGGATCAAAACTGCACAGTAATTGATTGAGTTACTCTTCTTCTGTAATTATACAGGCCATAATAACTTTTTGCCATCTTTAAATTTTCTGCATGTCCATGGACCATTCTAGCTCATGATTCAGTTGGTTGTTCAACAAAATGGATTTTAGGGATCCATAATTATGTGATGATTTGCTTGGTACAATGCCTCACCGAAATGCATCAAACCCCTTTTGCCAAAGCATGGCTCTTATAATTTGTTGTGTGCAAATGCATGCAAACTGGACAAGTCTTTACTTTTATTGCCTGGTAAAGTTAAATGCCAAAACACACACAATCAAAACCTGAGATCTACAACTTACTTGCTACAGACATGATCCAGGAGTAGAGAGACATCTTCAAGGTTATTTGTAAATTTGGTATTGTGGTATGGACATTTTTCCTTCTGTAACTCCACGGCTTGGGTCAGAAGTGTCATCAGTCGCCGAGGTGGCAACATGACAGAGGGAGGTAGGAATGCTGAAAGTCAGTAAATTCTTAACATAAACAAATACATGTATAATGTGTATAAAAGTAATCATTTACCCATTCCTATATGGGCTGATTTTAGACCTATCTAAAACTAGAATAAGTGGCACAAAAAAGACACTTGGAAGGAAAGTGTTTTTCTTCAATTGTACCTAACTATAATACGCAACCCAGTAGCACAATCGGTAGAGTTCAGGTCAAAAGTCCAGGGTTTGTGTTTTTTTTTTTTCGAGGACTGATGGTTGTCATTGTGACAGATTTCCTTCCCCTCTCACCACTGATTATTGTTTCAAAAATAATTAAGTGGTAAAGCAGCCAGTGGTTTGAGAAGAATATCTTGCAAAGTACTGGTTGAAGAACCTCCAGGAAAGCACCGATAGGTGCAATGGCTACCTTGATATGACTGAAATGATGTTGAAAACAGCTTTAGGCATCATACATGCAAACCTAACTATTGTATAAATTTTCAAAATGAACAATTCTAAAATTTTGTGGTCTGCTAAAGGGCTAACCATTTACATTTAAGGATACTTTTTGACCAACAAGGAAACAGGACAGGAAAATGTTTTTCCCCCAGTATGGAACGCATGGTTGGAAAAGTAGCAAATTTCTTGATTTCAAGAAATTGCTCCCTATCCCTGGGTATTTTTGATAGCTGTCACCTACAGTGGCATAAAATATCATAGTTGCACAATAAAAAGACTTTAGAAGTTACCTTGAAGTTTTTCGATGAGCCGTTGTCTTGTTTGTGGACCTTTTCCAGGCCATTCCGACATTTCATGTAGATCTTGTGGATTGCTACACATCATGTATCTGTGGATCAAAATATAGAGTATCCCAGTGAGATCAATTATAACATTAACCCTATCCCAAACGACAAATTTCAGACTCTTCCAAACTGAGAGAGTTTGCAGATGACAATTTTAAATTTGATAAAAATGGCAGAGAGTTCTCAAATAGGGTAGAAAACATTGTAGGAAAAGGAGAAATTGCAAGGGCTTGTTTGGGAAAGGGTTAAAGATCAGTCGTGGTTAGCCTTTCCGTTTTGCAGACAATAAATATCAGCCTGGGACCGTATTCACCAACCATTCTTAAGAACATTCTCAGTGTTTTTCTCCAGAATTTTCTAAATTTGTAAGTAACACAACTTCTGATTGGCTAAACCATTTGGTTTCAAAGTTTGAAAATCTTGGAGAATAAGACAAAGAATGTTCATAAGAATGATTGAATACTATCCCAAGATCAGACTGCAGAGAACATTCTATCTGATCTTGGATCTCTATCATCAGCTTGTTTAGACAAGACTATATGATATGGTGTGCAACACATGAAAAGGGGCCTTCGGACACATGCGTGAAAGTGTGTTGTCCCAGATCAGCCTGTGCAGTCTGTGACTAATCTGAGACGAAACTTCCTGCTTTTGTATGATTTTCTGTTTCATGAAAGTCTACTGATGAAAAGATCTTATGTAGTCATGAAGTGCTGTCTTGGATTAGCTTGCGCAGACAGCACAGGCTAATCAGGGACGACACTTTACACAAATGTCTGAATGTCTCATTTCCCATGTTGCGGGCCATATCACGTGTCAGTTTTTTTCTAGATACTGTTAACACCTTATTATGTTATTATGATCTATGACTAAAGACAGGTAAATTGAGTAAATTTGAGGAAAGGAAAGATGGGACTGAAATACTTACGAGCTTAGTTCATGCACTCTTTCAGTATTATATTTGAGGGGGGTTAACTCATGCCGGAGGCAGTTCAAGGCATCCATAGCTTGACTGTCTTCCAGCAGCTCTAGGTATTTCTGTTCCAGAATCAAAAATCTCATTCGCTGAAAGTAACAAAACATGGCAGAAATTAGTTATCAAGTTTGGTAATAAATTAAGTCTTTACCATACAACAAAATTTGTGGTAAAAGGAGAAAATATATAATTCAGAGCTCCAGATAGAGGGAGTGATTTTGATTTCAAAATTGAAAATGTTAATCGCTCTCCACTATATCCTATGTTATGGGTACCCATTAGAATCGCACCCACAAGATAGGGTTTGGAAGAGAAATAATGGATTTAGAATGCTATCACTCCCTTTTATCTGGAGGTCTGTATATATTACCAACGTTTTGTCAATATCTTCAAAAGCCTTCTCCCTTAGGGTCCTTAAAACATGGGACTAATTGGTAAAGGCTTAAAATACATTCATAAATGTCCGTAATTAAGTGCATTCAACTATTAGTTATTAAATAAAACAAAAATATATTGACTACCTTTATGGACAATGTACAAGATTTAACTGCATAAAACAATCAGTCCGATGTTTAACTCTTCACAAAATAACGAAAATGAAGACTTGTCCAAATGAAAGCACTTACAAACGATAATTTAAATGTGGCTCAAATAAAGGACCTTGTCTTTGATAGGGTAGAAAACATATTGGGAAAAGGAGAAAATGCTGGTAACCAGCATTTTCTACTTTTCCGGGAATGTTCCTATAAGCCATCTTCCTCAGGATTGTTAAAACTTGGAATTGTAGGGCAAAGACTTAATCCAAATTGTCTGTCATTTTGAGCAAAATTTGTTGCAATAACCACTTTGAAATTGCAACAAATGGGAAACATGTATTTCTTTTTTTTTTTCTAGGTCAATTTTATTCCAAAATGCAAATCGTTAATCTTTCTGTCCCGAAAATGAATTGGAAGCCACTTATGTTTTCTGAAATTAATTAATCAAATACTGAATTTTATTTTTTAAACAGTGAAAAAATATTGTGGGAAAAGCAGAAAAAGCTGGTTACCAGCATTTTTCTTCCTCTATCAATGTTTTTGAAAGTCTCTCTTCTCAGGGCCGTTAAAATACAGGATTGTTTGATAAAGGGTTATGCTTTAATGTCTAGACAGTACACTGTATATAAAATGCCATCTTTGTATAGAAATACAAGTAATCACATAAAAGCAGAAAATTGGCCATTAGCAAAAAGTTTCAACCCAGGCTGATATTTTTTGGAGATGCATTAAACCTCCTTTTCACAGAGCATGACTTAATATACAATTACCATGATTCCATCAGCACTTTCGACTAAACTTGTGAGGTCTTCTAAATCTGACTCTGCCTGAAATGAAAACAAAATGATAATGGTAAATCTGGATTCTTTACCAAGCGACACAATTTTAGACTTGTTCAAATTGAAAGCATTTGTGGACAACAAATTAAATCTGACTCAAAAATTAAGATTTGTTCTATGGAAGGTAGGAAAAATTGTGAGAAAATGCTGGTTATCAGCATTTTGTTGTTTTTTTTTTTCACAATGTTTTCAAAAGCAATCTTTCTCCAGGTTGTTAAAACTTGTGATACTGTGGTAAAGGGTTAAAGCTTTGACTATTTGCTTGAATTCTTAATAATTGTGAGAACCTTTGTAATCATTTTGCTCATTAGTAAAAACTGAGAGCATTAACTCTTTAGCAGACAATAAAACTTAACCCTTGAGCTGCTAATCGCGACCCACTGACCTTTTGCAGACGGTGTAGATCAAGATCAGACTGCACAGAACGTGCAGTCTGATCTCTGATCTACAATGTCCGATACGGTATTTTATTTCCGGTGAAATCAACTTTGAAACCACAATGTTTGGCCTTTTAGTATTGAGTAGAAATTTGCGTTTCATTTATTCAGCAGCTTAAATGTTAAGACTTCTCCATTTTGAAAGCATTCGGAGACAACAAATCAAATATGGCTCAACTGACAGAATTTCACCTTGGATGGACATATAATCTTGTGGAAAAAGGAGAAAATGCTAAGCACCAGCACTTTCTACTTTTCCCACAATGTTTTCAACAGCCTTACACCTCAGTCTTAAAAACTCCTGTTTAGTAAAGGATTAAACATGGTAAAACGATAAACATTAATTCTGTTTTATCCTAAGCAAACGTCTTTGCTAGATATAGGATCAATGAATAGACATGTACAAAAAAAGATGTGCCATGCTCTGGCAAACGGGGCTTAATACATCTCTGTGATTTATCATACCAAACAAGACATCCCATAATTATGGATCCACTAAATCCATTTTGTCTAACAACCAACTGAATCATGAGGTAGACTGATCCTTTGACATTCATAAAATTGACCCATAGCAAACAGTTCAAGCACAGGTCAGCCTGTGCAGACTGTAAAGGCAGACTTGGGTTGATACTAATTGCAGATACATTTAGCCTCCTTTTCACAGAGCATGGCTCAGATATTTGATATGACATTTTAATATCTTCCAAACTTAAAGTATTAATAGACAATGAGTCAAATGTCACTAAAACAAAGAGATTTGTCTTCGAAACAGTAGAAATGCTGGTCACCATCATTTTCTCCTTTTTCCCCACAATGTTTCAAAGCATGTCTTACTTGGGGTCATGAAAACAAAGGATTGTCTGGTACAGGATTTCAAGCATATTTAGTACCTTGTTCCATTCGCCATTCATAATATGAGATCTAAACTTCGCAGCTGCCGGATGTTCAAGCATACAGCCTGACTCTGCAATCAGTTCATTTGCTGTTTGACTGAAAATATAAGTCATGAAACAGTTATAACAAAGAGTAAGGTAGGGATAAAGTATAAGCCAATCACATCATGTTTTTGAGTTCAATCCTGTGCCCACTAGCGGCTGAAGTAAATAATTGGGGAAAAGGGGAAGGGGTGGGACAAATTTCAGACACCTTTAATGCGCCTTTCACGACTATAGTTGCCTTTCTGGCCAGTGTAGATCAAGATCAGACTGCACAAAAATGCAGTCTGATCTCTGATCTACACTGTCCACTTTGTTTGACCATTATGGAGAAAACTGACCCTGAAATCACAAAAATTTGGCTTTTAATACTGGACTGAAAACATCCCTTTGGTTTATTCAGTGCTCTATGGGTTAAAAGTATGGACTTTATTATGAGTACTGCAACATGTTACAGTACCAGAGTAAGTTAAAGTTCCAGTTGCTGGCAGAAAATTTAACTTTAACACTACAGTTAACTTTGGCAACTTTAATTGAAGTTTTACAGTTCAGACTTCAGCCAGAGACTGGAGCTTTGACAAACTGTGCTATAACATAATGTCATTTCATAATATTATATCCATATGTTTAAAGGGTGTGAATTAAATTTACAATAAGCTTATTACACTAGTTTGCATCATAATATATGTCCCCCTATAATTGCCATTAAGATAATAGTAACACAAAATAAAGGAAATATGCATTTTCAAGGCTCGTATTTAGTAGAACATGTCCTCATAGCCAAAAGTATGGATCTAAGATCAGACTGCAATTTTGTGAACTCCAACCTTTATGTACATTGTCTGCAAAAGGACTTAAATTTATACTTGGAGCTCTAATAGTTATTTAAATCTTAACCACACAATCATGAGTTTTAACAACCCTATGAGAAGCATTTGAAAACATTGTGGAAAAAGGAGAAAATGCTGGTAACCAGCATTTTCTTCTTTTCTCAGAATGTTTTCCATCCTATCAAAGACAATCCTATCGTTTCAGCAACATTTAAATTATTATTGATTATTATTAATTTCAAATTGAAGTCTAAAATTATGTTAGTAAAGAGTTAATAGAAAAATTTGTTTAGTATAATTGATCTCAAAGTTTTTCAT
Source organism: Tridacna gigas (assembly GCA_945859785.2). NCBI lineage: Eukaryota > Metazoa > Mollusca > Bivalvia > Cardiida > Cardiidae > Tridacna > Tridacna gigas. The sequence goes on from OX244029.2 coordinate 41,407,933, forward strand.
ATATTGTCAGCTTATAATTTAAAAGACGGACTGTAACCAATGTCATGGTAACCCTTTACCACACTATCCTGAGTTTCAACAACAATGAAGGTTTCTTCAAATATTGTTTGGGAAAAGATGTTAGTAATCAGTATTTTCTCTTTCTCTCACAATTTTTTCTAGCCTTTCAAATACAATTACCATTATTTGTGCAACAGTCAATTTGTTATCTGGAAAGGCTTTCAATTTGAACATGTCTGAACTATTGTTGTTTGGGAAAGACTTCCTAAGTCATTGAGTGTTGCTATGACTTCTGAGATGACCCCTTGCAAAAGCAACAAGTTTAACACTATTAGACATACCTGAAATTACAAAATTTACATTTGGTTTAACTCCTAGAATCAGTAGTTATCCGCAAATTTACAATTTTCATACAATTTATATGGGATATTGGACTGACGCAATTAAATTTTTTCAAGTCGCAGATCCATCCGAATAAATGACAAGGGCGTGCTTACTTCAACCCGAGCCCACGTAAGTGCTGTCCAATCAACCTGATTATATCCATATCAGATCTCGAGAGCTGTTTTTGTGGTGAGGACTTTTCATCCAAATCACCATTACACGTCCCATTTTGGACAGAAGCCCCAGCCATCGCCAGGGTCTCCCCATTGTGTTGTGCACAACCATTGGTCTGCATACTGACACAAAGTTTCTGCCTTTTCCGCGGTGGAGGGGTCGAACCACCGCCCTCTGAGTCGGACGACGATGCCAGTATGTTGATGCTGAACTCTGTGGGTCTCACCTCTCTGGATGCGTTACCCAGAAGGCAAAAACGAAGAAGAAAATCGACATGTACGTTTCAGTTTGTCAATCTGTCCAGTGTTTTGCTTTGTGACGTCACGTGCACTTCTCGTGTATTATGGGAAATTTTTTACTCACTGGTCTATAATCATTCCACAAAAAATGCTAGATCTTGTAAAGCAAGAAAGTAAATTTATCATTTTTAATTTCTAATTGAAAAATATCGAAATATTGTCTCCAAAGATACGTTTGCCATTGGAAAGGAAAATATGTAAATGATTTTGGCAAAACAGAGGTTTCGACCGTGACTGACGTCATTCGTCTCGTCTGTCGTTAGCCACGCCTCTATGTTTACATTTTAGACATTTGTCAAAATTGATCTATCTATTCCTGAAAATAATCAAATGCTACAAATATCTAGCCCGAAATTTTTGTTTTTTCGTTTATTAAATACCACATGGAATAACTGATTCTTTTTTAAGCATTAAATGGCAAATGTTTTATCAATGACAAATTAGTCGATCGACTCATCACTTCCTAAAATAAATTTTGCAGCAGGTGACTTTGAAACCGCATCCCTCTAAAATTGTTTAACTCTTTGGCACACAATCCCGAGTTGTTACAGCCTGAAAAGAAGGCTATAGAAAATGGTGGTAACCAGCATTTTCTCCTTTTCCAACAACGTTTTCTTCCATGTCAAATACAAATTCAATTCATCCGTCACATTTAATTTGTCGTCTGCAAATGCTTTCTGTTTGGACAAGTCTAAAATTTTGTCGTTTGGTAAAGAGTTAAATATGAAAAATCAACATGAGTTTTGATTCCATGAATGAATACAAGTGAAATAGTGGCATAATGGCAAATTGATACAATGAGCAATTTTCCCTTTGTACAAAAAAAAAAGGGGATGGTTTGCTGCTAAATAAAAGAGGAAGTCGTCTGCAGGTCAATATGGAAACGTGTAAATTTTCATCCAGGGTTCCTAGTCAGGCGAAAGCTTGAAGACCTGGCTTTTGTAAGTGAACATTTTAGAGAGAGAGAGAGAGAGAGAGAGAATGTGATCGAAACAGCCAAATACGTGGAAGCTCGACTCAGCCTTAATCATGGACTTCATCTTTGCATCAACCCCGGATACATCTGACTGCCCATAGGTTGGGCGTTTTATTCATACTGTTCCCTTTCTATAAACAATTTTGGAAGAAAAGTATATCAAAATACATGTACATAAAGTTTAAGGATTAATGCCCATTTATGAGTTATTTGTTAGCGATTTTGTGACACTGCACATAATGTTTCTCTTGATCTCTCATTAAATATTTTAACACGTTGACTAATGATGAGATTATGTCTACTTCTTTCATTCTGTCAGTTATTCCTACCATCATTTAGTACTACAAAACGTTACTGGTGGATAACATTCATATTTAGTTTATTACGATTTGTTCGAAGATCAAAGATCGAAAAATTACTGGTACGATATGTGCAAGGTTACAACAACAACAAGTCCTCCGCAACAACAACAAAGGATGAAAACAACAACAACTCGCCAGTGGGGACAGAAAATCGGGGGAAAAAAGGACGTTTCAATATCACAGATACAAAAACACGGCTGATTGATTTTATTGAAGTGGATAATGTGTAATCAATTAATGCACTGTAGTTGTGACAAAGGCGGTGTTTTTTAGTCATTGTGAAAAAACATCCGAAAGAAAAAATTGTTGCACATGTCAGTGATAGCACAAAATTGATTATAAAATTGGAATGGCAATCGACACATGCAGCCTGAAATGTGGCTCACGCAAAAAGATCAGTTAAATGCAAATTCTAGTGTGTTATTAAGGTAATGTCTTGGTTCGCTGGATCTTTTTTTTTTTACTTGTGCAACTGTAAGATACAAATTTTCTATGTCACTTCCTTCAATCAGAAGGCTTGCTCCATTGTTGTGTTTGTGATTGTTTCAATGCTTCCCTTCATAGCAGCCATTCTTTGAATGCTTCTGGAAATTTCAAAATCTTATAGATCATCTTTCAGTCATAGTCTCAATAATGAGACATTTACAGTGTTTCTTTTCTAATTTGGACATTTAAAGTGCACTGCACCGTCTCAAGTCCATTGTGAATTTTCCAGTAGAAAAGCTACACCCTGGACTGGCTTTCTGTTTTGTTTGTTTAATCTGAATTGCAGTGAAATACAATTAACTTTTAGTGACACACATGACCATCTCATTGACTGATTTTACAGTGTACAGGTTACATGTAAGTCATTACATTGTAAAACAAAACAAGAGCACTGCATGCCAGCACCAATGCTCAGCTGCATTTGCTTTTAGAAATAGTTTGATTTTAGTGAAAATTCTTAGTAGAGAAAAGGGGCATAACTGTCAAATATATTTGTATGGTTACCTGCCCCTGTTGTATAATCCCCTTTTAATACTTAACAAGTAGTCAACGCTTGAAATAAATATCTGCAGTAATGAAAGAGATGTTATAAAACGGTCTGACGAATCATCGAAATACCACTGAAGCACCGAAATAACCCCAATTTTTTTCTTTTCAATATTAAGTTCAGATAACTGATATTAGTTTGCATTATTTTTCTTTCTTTCTTTTTTCTTTAACTGAAAATGCGCTCAATGAAATGAAAGTATCAATCATTAATGAGAAGAATGATGTTGTTAATATATTCATCATTAATTTACGTGGAGAACAATCACCGAAACACTCGCGTGTCTGTTCTGTTACACACCGAAATACCCGATCTTAATTACGCCAATCTAGACCCGAAGAATTATCAGTATGATATGATCACATGAATTTATTATTTCTTTGAATGATAAACACACATACAAAATCATTTGCGGACGAAGTAGACCAAATCAGAATGTAGGTCTCTGATCCATCGAAACGCACAAATAGCTTGGTTCTGTTCAGTTCTGTTAAAGTGATGCAATCATAATTGAAGGCGTTCGGCTGATATGATCAAACTTACTTTGTGTAAGTTTGTCATCTTTAAAATGGCATGGTTATTATTAATAATCTTATCTGTGGAATTATAATTGTCTTATCAATTTACGCCTGGTAACGTGTTAACCACAGATTTAAAATGGCTGCCGGTTTTCCGATTTGGTGATTTTTAATTTCATCTATATCCATCATAAAAGTGAAAACTATTTTTGCCAGCATAATTATGGATAAAAATCAGACACATCAACCTTGTGCACAAGCACAGCTACTGTAGTTAGATTGCAGATGTAGAATCCTGGAATCGACAAATTTGGGTCCAACGAATCACCAAAATACCGAAATGCCACTGAAACACCGAAATACCCCAGATTTTTTTTAAACTTTTTGATTTCAAACAACTGAAGTTGTGGTGTTTGACACAAATTATAATCATACTGATGAAGGAGGGTTAGTTTAAAACCGAATGACAAAATAACAACATGCCATTGAAGCCCGACGTGAAGAATGTGCACCGGAATATCCCACCGGTACTGTAAATGTTCACCGAAATACCCGCCTGGCGTAGTAAAATTTGTCGATTCAGGGATTCTACATCCGCAATCTAACTACAGTAGCTGTGCTTGTGCACAAGGTTGATGTGTCTGATTTTTATCCATAACTATGCTGGCAAAAATAGTTTTCACTTTTATATTGGATATATATGAAATTAAAAATCACCAAATCGGAAAACCGGCAGCCATTTTAAATATGTGGTTAACACGTTACCAGGCGTAAATTGATAAGACAATTATAATTCCGCCAATAAGACTATTAATAATAACTATGCCATTTTAAAAATCACAATGACAAACTTACACATCAAATGAGTTGGATCATATCAGCTGAACGCCTTCAATTATGATTGCATCACTTTAACAGAACAGAACAGAACCAAGCTATTTGTGCGTTTCGATGGATCAGAGACCTACATTATGCAATGTCTGATTTGGGTCTACTTTGTCCGCAAATGATTTTGTATGTGTGTTTATCATTCAAAGAAATAACAAATTCATGAAATCATAATTATGATACTGATAATTTTTCGGGTCTAGATTGGCGTAATCAAGATCGGGTATTTCAGTGTGTAACAGACCATACACGCGAGTGTTTCGGTGATTGTTCTCCACGTAAATTAATGATCAGAATATATTAACAACATCATTCTTCTCATCAACGATTGATACTTTCATTGAGAGCATTTTCAGTTAAAGAAAAAAGAAAGAAAGAAAAATACTGTAAACTAATATCAGTTATCTGAACTTAATATTGAAAAAAATAGGGGTATTTCGGTGTTTCGGTGGCATTTCGGTAATTTGGTGATTCGTCAGACCGGACAAATTTTACTACGCTGGGCGGGTATTTCGGTGAACATTTACAGTACCGGTGGGATATTCCGGTGCATGTTCTTCACATCGGGCTTCAATTGCATATTGTTATTTTGTCATTAGGTTTTAAACTAACCCTCCTTCATCAGTATGATTACAATTTGTGTCAAACACCACAACTTGAGTTGTTTGAAATCAAAACAAAAAAAATCTAGGGTATTTCGGTGTTTCGGTGGCATTTCGCTATTTTGGTGATTCGTCAGGCCCGTTATAAAATGTTTTTGCATGGCGCAGACAACAACAGTGCTATGACAATACCCTGATGTTTTCTTCAAAAGTAGCCAAGCTAATTCTGTCATCTGAGTAAAAAATCGTTGCAAAATAAACAGTCAACATGAATCAAGGTTTAACTAAGAAATAATTTTCTTTTTATCATTGTTTATCATTCAATAAACCATTGTTGTGTGTTATGAGACACAATAAATAATCCATGAGGGCGATAGGTTGAGTGGTTTATTCATTGGGCCTCTTAACTTACAACCATGGTTTATTGAAAGACAAACCATGATAAAATGAAGATTGTTTTGATTCTGACATGACCAACTCTTGATAAAAGGAAAGCAAGTTCATACTTGGTATACAAAAGCAGATGCAGATTAATTCTTACTTTACATAGAATATAGAATGATGATTTTACAATGCTTCCATTGCACTTTAGTTATAGAGCAGAAGTCACATGTCATTTTAGAATACATGTTTAAATGTTGTGACGAAAGGAAAAAATTCTCATTTATACTAACAATATCGCATTTTGCCCTTTGCTACAATGCCTTCAAAAATGTCTTCTGCAAGATGAAAAGGGTCACTTTGGATGAGGTAACTCTTTACCAAACGACAAAATTTTAGACTTGTCTAAATCGAAAACATTTGCAGATGACAAAATAAATGTGACTCTAAAATTGAAATTTGTCTCTGGAAAGTTTGAAAAAACGTTGTGGAAAAAGGAGAAAATGCTGGTTACCAGTCTATTCTCCTTTTCCCTCAATGTGTTCAAAAGCATTTTTCCTCAGGGTTGTTAAAAGTCAGGATTGTTTGATAAAGGGTTAAGAAGTAAAGTTTCATCAGTCTTTTCTCTTTTGCTAGATTAGTTCTTGAGCAGCAGAAATAATTCACCCTTCAATCTCAGAGAGGGACAAAAAAAACTTGCCATGTTCTCCTCAAGCGGAGTGTTAGTTCGGGCAGGAATTCTTGTCAGAAATCGGACATTTAGTTCAACACTAACCAACAGAAATAAACGGAAATTCAAACTGAAAGGAGTGGTGTTCTTAACAATGTCAATTCTGGTATTTTGTACAGGGACAATAATGACAGTACTAGGTAAGTATACACTGGTACCTAGCATTTATCCATTAGAACAAACCATTAACTCTTTACCACGCAATCTCAACTTTTAATGATCCCAAAAAAACTTTTGAAAACGTAGTGGGAAATAAAGAAAATGCTGGTAACCAGCATTTTCTCCTTTTCCCACAATATTTTCTATCCTTCCAAAATAAATTTCAATTTTTGAATCTTAAATATTCATTTTGTCATCTCCAAATACTTTCAGTCAGACAAGTCTAAAATTTTATTAATTGGTTTAATGACCCTGAAGAAAGAAGGCATTTGAAAATATTGTAGGAAAAAGGAGAAAATGATTGTAACCACAATATTTTCTACTCTATCAAAGACAGAATTCATCATTTGAGTTACATTTCTTTTGTCATCGATCTGCATATGCTTTCAATTTGGTAAACTCCAAAATTTTATCGTGTGGTAAAGAGTTAACCCTTTACCGCACAATGCCACCTTTTGACGCCCCTGGAAAAGAAGCCTTTTGAAAACATTGTGGGAAAAGGAAAAAATGCTGGTAACCAGCGTTTTCTCCTTTTCCCACAATGTTTTCTACCCTATCAAAGAAAAATTGCACCATTTGAACCACAATGAAATTGTCGTCTGCAAATGCTTTCTGTTTGGACAAGGCTAAAATTTTGTTGTCTGGTGAAGAGTTAAGAGTAAAATGGACCTTTCCAATTGGTAAAACAACCAAAATATTGCTATTTCATGTTTTGTTTTTGGCCAGAGTATATTACCAGGGTTCGCGTTTACGCAGTGAACATGTTTTTTGACGCAACAGAATTGATTTGGGACGAAACGAAACAGTAGCCATTGCGTCCACAGGACGAAACGAAAAATCGGCACTGTTTAACCGCACAATAAATTTAAATACAAATAAGGGTTGTTTTGACGAAAAACGTTTCTGTTTCCATGCTTGCAAAAGAAAGCCACAAAACATTTCTTTTTCTTTTTGGAAATCTGGCTTCTAAAAATAGCTCCAGTTACATGAGTAGCAACCTCTTATCCAAGTTACTGTGATTTCATCGCATAGCAACCGCATCTGTCGCTGTCCAATATGGCTACCCTGGCGAAGAGGAAAAAATATACTCGCTCTATTCAAGAATCCTGGCTGAAAGAGCCAGAATTTAAGCTATGATTAATAAAAGAAACAAAATTGCAAAGCAACATTGTTATGAAATGCTTGTTTTGCCAAGATATCAGAGCGAAAAACGTGTTTCCTGATGAATGCACGGACTTCCAAAGATCGACGCTAACTCGGCACGCTTCTTCGGACGGACATCGCCGTGCAGTTGAAATTAAAAATGAATCGGATCCAAAGAATCGTCATTAAAATCCTTACAGCAGGAAGAAGAATGGGACTCGATGAGAGCTAGATGGGACTCAGTTTTCTGATAGGTACTGCATTCATGGGACGCAGTGAAAGAAATAAAAAATGCCAACACTTTATTACATAGTACCTGAAAGTGAATATCCAAGATCAGACTGCATGTTTTGTCGTGTCTAATCTTGAACGATGTTGTTTGTTAAAGTAACTTATGTCACTGTCAGCGCTTTGAGGGTTAAACACAGGAAACGGTAATATATGTTGAGAGTATATCATTTCTAACAAAGAAAATTTTGCTTTTATACATATGGCCTGAAACATGCGAAATGAGACCTTCAGACATTTGCGTAAAGTGTCGTCCCGGATTAGCCTGCGTGAAAAAGAACAAAACAGGAAGTGTTGTCTCAGATTAGTCACAGACCGCACAGGCTGATCTGGCACGACAAACTTTTATGCATATGTCCGAAGGCCCCTTTTCACATGTTTCAGGCCATGTGTAAAAAAGCAAAATTTCATGTGTTGCATGCCATATATAGGTAAACTATGAAGACACTGCAATTCATTTTCTGTCAACTCTGTTTTAACATTGTGTAAAACATCAGTTTCAGTCATTGTCTTTTGTATGCGGTGCAAGACTTTCTGAATTGATTGATTGTATGGTGTTTAACGCCGTTTTCAACATTATTTCAGTTATATCGCGGTGGCCAGTGCACCTATCCACGCTTTCCTGGAATTTCTTTTACCAGTACTCCGCACAATATTTTTTCCAAGCCACTGGCTGCTTTCCCACATAGCCATTGTCGAAACAATGGTCAGCGGTGGGAGAGGAATGAATCCTGTCGCAAAGACTTTCTGAAGCAGGCAAAAGTCATTGTGCTCCCCCACCCTCCGTATTCACCTGACCTTGCCCCGTGCGACTTCTTTTTGTTTCCAAAGCTAACAAAATACCTTTCAGGTCAAAAATTTGTGCAGAGCAAACAGCTCGGTTCTGCAATATTCCAGTGTCTTCATAGTGTACCTAAAAAAGACTATGAAAATGTCTTCAAAGATTGGATACAAAGACTGAAACTTTGTATATCTGTTGGAGGTGAATACTTTTAGGAAACAAGATAAAATTTCAGTGAAACCTATGAAGGATCAAATTTTAGGTGCTTAGATGCATTCATATTTGAACACCCCTTGCAATGTCCAGTGAAATGACAGTAACAAGTGAAGAGTGAGTGCTGACAACTTCTTGTGTTCCTGCAGGTAGTTTAACCCTATATCACACAATCCCAAGTTTAAACGACCTTGAGAAAGTAAGCCTTTTGGAAACATTTTGAGAAAAAGAGAAAATGTTGGTTACCAGCATTTTCTCCTTTACCCATAATGTTTTCTACCTTGTCAGAGAACTTCAGCTCATTTGTATTGATTTTAACCCTTTACCAGATGACAAAATTTTAGCCTTGTCCAAATTGAAAGCATTTGCAGACGACAATTTCAATGTGGCTCAAATGTTGCACTTTTTCTTTGATAGGACAGAAAGCATTGTGGGAAAAGGAGAAAATGCTGGTTACCAGCATTTTCTCCTTTTCCCACAATATTTTCAAAAGGCTAATTCTTCAAGGGCATTAAAAAGCGGCATTGTGCGGTAAAGGGTTAAAGATGTTTGAATTTGGCAGAGCCTAAAATTTGCTGTGTGGAGAATAGGTTAAGAGCTATTGCTTATAACTGTCTGACCATCGCTCTCTCTAAAAGCGAATATAATTGTGGTTGAAAATAGGATTTTTCAAAAAAAAAAATAATACTGTTATTGGTTGACAAAATTTAATTAAGACATCCGCAAATTTCTGTGAACCCACTTTTTTAACCCTTTATCACACAATCCCGACTTTTAACAACCCTGGGCTAGAAGCCTTTTGAAAAAAATGTTAGAAAAGGAGAAAATGCTGGTAACTAGCATTTTCTCCTTTTCCCACAATGTTTTCTACCCTTCCGAAAACAAATTTCAGTTTTCCAGCCATATTTACTTGTTGTCTGCAAATGCTTTCCAATTGGACAAGTCTAAAATTTTGTCGTTTGGTAAAGAGTTAAAGGTTTAGATGCGAACAGTCACTTTAGGTGCTCTTACAGATGGTGTTAATTAAGATCAGACCATAACCTGATCTTTGACCTACACTGACTGATACATGTATTGTCCATATTGAAAGCATTTGCAGATGACAAAATGAATGTGACTCAATAACTGAAAGTTCTTTGGTAAGGTAGAAAACATTGCAGGAAAAGGAGAAAATGCTGGTTTCAAGCATTTGCTCCTGTTCCTACATTGTTTTCCAATGCTTTCTTTTTCAGAGTCATTTTAAAACAGATTGTGTGGCTACAAGTTAAGGTTCATCTTCTGAGCTAACTATTTTACTGTAACTGCTCTTACAATATCCTATATGACTCAAGTAAAACCACCTAAGACGAGCCTTCATGGAAACAGACAAAGAGAGTCCTGAAGTAAATTTTTTTATAGTTGAACAATGCAAGCAATACTCTGTTGGGTTTAACACATACATTTTCTCTTAGGTGCCGAATTAATTACACAGACATTTCAGTGAGCAATAAAAACAAGAACAATTTTTTAAGTAAGGAGGGATGGCTTTTAACTCTTTACCAAACAACAAAATTTAAGACTCAACCAAATTGAAAGCATTTGCAGACAACAACTTATATGTAGCTGAAAAGATGGCCTCTGTCTTTGATAGGGTATAGATCTTTTTCTTTTCCCACAATGTTTTCAAAAGCCATTTTCCCCATTTTGTTAAAACTTAAAGTTGTGTGTTAAAAGGTTAAAATAGGTAATGGAATGTGAATATTGGATTAACCCTTTACCAGACGACAAAATTTTAGCCTTGTCCAAAATGAAAGCATTTGCAGATGACAATTTCTGTGTGGCTCAAATGGTGCAACTTTTCTTTGATAGGGTAGAAAACAATGTGGGAAAAGGAGAAAATGCTGGTTACCAGCATTTTCTCCTTTTCCTACAATGTTTTCAAAAGGCTTCTTTCCCAGGGGCGTCAAAGGCGGCATTGTGTGGTAAAGGGTTCATGAAACTCCATATGAATATCGGAATAGTGAGACTCGAGACTTTGGTTCAAGATGAAGAGAAATAATGGTAAGTAACCATGCCAATTGCTTCATCATGAATGTTAAATTTTCAACTAGATATGTGCCATGCTATGTTAAAAGGGGGCTTAATGCATCTGCAGAAAGTATCAACCTAGGTCAGCCTTTGCAGTACCAGAGCAGGCTAATCTGGGTTGAAACTTTTGCTAATGGTCAATTTTCAGCATGTTCACGGACCAGTATACCTCATGATTTGGCCAGTTGTTAGACAAGATAAATTTTTGGATTGACAATGGTGTGATGACTTGCTTGGTATAATGCATCCCAGAAATGCTTAGACCCCTTTATGGCATTTTGCCAGAGCATAGCTCATATACTTTTCCCTTTGCTAAAACTAGTGTGGCCGAAATTACATAGTAGAGTAATGGGTTGTAGGATAATGCATAAGAAATATCAAATTGCCAATCAGTAATAGAAAAGGATTATCACCCAACATATCCATTTGCTAGTTGTGAATAAGTGCTGCTGGATATAGATTAAGGATAACAAGCTTTGTATATTGGTGTCATAAATGGGCCTGCAAATAAGCCTGCAGAGGCCTGCAGAACAAACATGCCCATGTTTTTTGACAGATCACAAGTTACTATTTATTCATTTCAGACTAAGAGTAAGAAACGCAAAAGGAACATGTAAAAAATCCAGGCCATTGCAGCAGTTTCTAGCCTGTTTTGGTCAGGGTCCATATTTACCAACAGTTCTTAAGAACATTGTTTATCTTATTCAAGAATTTGAAAGTAACACAACTTCTGATTGGCTAAACAATTTGGTTTAGCCAATCTGAATTTGTGTTAGTTTCAAATTTAGAAAATTCTTGAAAATAGGACTAAGAACATTCCAAAGAATAGTTGATGAATACAGTTCCTGAGCATCTTACTAAATATGAAACTTTGTTGGTCCAAAACTAGACTGCATGATCTGTCTAATCTAATCGTTATATTTATGTCTAGAAATCAACTTAATCCTTTACAGCACAATGCCGCCTTTTGACGCCCCTGGGAAAGAAGCCTTTTGAAAACATTGTGGGAAAAGGAGAAAATGCTGATAACCAACATTTTCTCCTTTTCCCACAATGTTTTCAACCCTATCAAACAAAAGTTGCACCATTTTAGCCACACTGGAATTATGGTCTGCAAATGCTTTCAATTTGGGCAAGGCTGAAATTTTGTTGTCTGGTAAAGGGTTAACATGTGTTCAACATTGAAAGGCTTGAAGTAAGAGAAGCATTAGTTGTAATTGAACTAGAACTATCACAAGAAATGCACTCTAGCATAATTACCTAATTTAATTTGTTTACCAATTTCAACCTTTGCGGTGGCAAACAAATGAAATTTCACTTTCAATCAGTGAATTACATGCAGTGGCAACTATAGACTGTTTTGTACAGAAAATCCCACAGTATAGCTTACAGCATAGATCTAAGATCAGACTGCATGCAGAGCTCCAGATAGAGGGAGTGATTTTGATTTCAAAATTGAAAATATTAATAACTCTCCACTAAACCCTATATTATGGGTACTCATTAGAATCGTCTCATCGAGACAATTCTAATGAGCACCCACAACATAGGGTTTGGAAGAGAAATAATGGATTTAGAATGCCATCACTCCCTCTTATCTGGTGCTCTGTAGCATGTTTCAAGCATTCTGGTCACAATCTGTTATGTTGGCAAAAGCAACAAGATTTACTCTTTTCATCCTGCTGGTTTGGAGATGATTGTGTTTGTTGGTTTATCTCTTTACCAAACGACAAAAATTTGGACTGGACCAAACTGAAAGCATTTGCAGCAGATGACAAATTAGTGATAGCTTAAATGCTGATTTCTTTATTTGTTAGGGTAGAAAACATTGTGGGAAAATGAAAAAATGCTGGTTACCTGCATTTTCTCCTTTCCCCACAATGTTTTCAAAAGTTCTTTTCTGGGTTGTTAAAATTCAGGATTGTGTGGTGAGAGTTATACAATTACATAAGGTATCATATCTCTATCACTCCTATTAACTCTTTACCAAACGGCAAAATTTTAGACTAGTCCAAATTGAAAGCATTTTCAGACGACGAAATAAATGTAACTGAAAATCTGAAATTTGTTTTGGGACGGGTAGAAAACATTGTTGGAAATGGAGAAAACGCTGGTTACCAGCATTTCCTCCTTTTCCCACGTTTTCAAAAGCTTCTTTCTCAGGGTCGTTAAAAGTCGGGATTGTGTTGTAAAGGGTTTAGAGACTGGTTGGTTATAAATATCAGGAATATTTTCATGCATTTCTAGACCATGGTCCCAGGAGGATCTTACAAATAATTGTAATCAAACCTTTAAAAGCTTCAGTTTATGTTGGCTTGTAGAATTTTTAACCACAGAGCGCCGAATAAACCCAGACATTTTCTTCCTAGAAATATAATCCCAAATATAATTACAATTTCATGTTTGCTTTTGTCTACAGTGTTTCAGCAAAGGGGACAGTGTAGATCAAAGATCAAGCTGCATGTTTTGTGCAGCCTGATCTTAATCTACATTGGCTGCAAAGGCAACTATAGTCGAGAAAGGTGCTTCAAGGGTTAATCCATTACCAAATGATTACATGGCTTTTTGACACTGAGGAAGGTGGCTTCTGTAAGCATTGTTTGCAAAGGAAAAAATGTTCATTACCAGTAATTTGTCCTTTTTCTACAATGTTTTTTACTCTTTCATTGACAACTTCCATTTAATTTGTAGTCTGCAAATTTTGATACTTTGAATTTGGAAGGGTCTAAAATTTTGTCATATTGTAAAGAGTTAATCCATTATCAGAGAAATTTGACTTTATGGACATATGCCACAGTTTTTTCTGCTCATCGATTTGCACATGTTTCTCATATGAAAATTCTATTATATTCCACTTGGTTAGTTGGCAGAGAGATAGTATATTTTCATTTGTAATATGTCGCTTGCCTTTTAAATATCTGGAAATCACAGACGTGGAAGAAATTAAAGCGGTAAAAGTGCTGCTAAGGTGGGATACATTTAATCCTGCTCAAGTTGAAATCCAACTGTTTTACCAAATAATAAGCACGTAGTGCTGCTAGATAGAGTTGAGTAAAAGCTAGCAGACATTTAAAGAGCTGAGAGGTATCTCTCCAATGAATCTCAGAGCAAATTGACAAATTTCTCGTGGGGAGGGTGGTTCAGTAGAATATCAAAATTAAATGACGTGAGAAGTATTATTAACAAATAAAGCAAGCCTTTTCAAATAAATTAGCATGAAAGTTCTCATGATGCTTCTAAGCTTTCCATTGCACATGTTGACGCTTCTTGACGCTATTTGGTGAAACTGATACATAAATGCGTATAGCTACACATGCCTCATGGTAGTTTGTTCTAAACTATTGTTTTTTTTAATTGTGTTATGATAATGGTGTATTTGTTTACAGTATATATTTATTGTTCAGGTCTTGTAAGTTCCCCTTTTGTTAACATTTTAGTCATGCCTTGATGCCTTGACGCCAAAGTACTATTTTTCCAGGTAATGATTTTGCAATGTTAGGTACCCCAGAATCAGATTTTTTAGGTTCAATTTCCAGCATGGTAAATCTGAGTTGGGATGCTTTGCACCCCACCTCAAAAAGGGATATTTATACATGATCAGGATGCCAAATCATGCCAAAATAGATGTTTTATTATAAAGGGAGGTCATTCATAATTATGTCAATAACTTTTAACTAGAGGCCCTTGAGGGCCCAAATTGCTCTAATGGCAGTGACTTTGTTTTTGTTTCTAGCATGATGCAAAAAGGAAAAAGACAAACACATCCAAAAAAAAGAGGGGGGAGGGTTGTTGCAACTGGGCTTGAACTCAATAAGACAGCACAATTAGGCAAAAAAAATGAAGCACAATATCTCAAAACCAACTGTTTTGAATCCAGTCAAATTTAACAGGGTTTCAGTACTCATTGTATTAACCCTTTCCCAAACGGCAAATTTTGGACTGGTCCAAATTGAAAGAGTTTGCAGACGACAATTTTAAATTTGATGAAAATGGCAGAAAGTTATCAAAAAGGGTAGAAAACACTGTGGGAAAAGGAGAAATTGCTCGTTATGAGCAATTTCTCCTTTTCCCACAGTGTTTTCAAAAGACTTGTACTGCAGACACGTGAAAACCAGGGCTTGTTTGGGAAAGGGTTAAACAATCTCTGCAAGTTTCAAAGAAACATGACTAATAATATGGACTGTGTTGAGTAAACAATACTAAGTCCTCAAATGACTGCTTTTCCTAAACTGATTGCCAAATTTCTTCATTTTTAATACAATCCCTTGATGATACAAAATAATTTCAGCAAATTTCAAAAGAATTGGACAAAAAGTGCGGACCTAATTGCATAAACAAGAACTGTAAATTTTCAGTAGTTTCAAGGAACTTCAAGCTATTGATAATATAAAGCAACCTAAAAGGTTTCATGAAAATTTGATCACAAGTGCCGAGTCATTATCATGTAAACAAGTAAACGTGCTACTTTTCCCATACTGTTTGTTTATTTTTTTTCATAATCAATAAGGTTCAAGCAGTAGATGATACAAAGCAATTGTGCAAGTTTCATGAAAATCCAAAATTAATGCTGACTGAATTGTGTTAACAAGAAATGTAATTTTTTTAACTTTAAATGGGTACTTTTCCTATACTGATTTCAATTTTTTTTTTTTTTCAAAATCAATAATTGCTGCTTTTCCCATTCTGATTGTTGAATGTTTTTCAAAATCAATAGGGTTCAAGGTGTTGATAATGTAAAGCAACTGTGCAAGTTTCATGAAAATTTGATCACAAATGCGAATCGTTATTGCATACACAAGAAATCAAAATTTTGAACTTAAAGTGGCTACTTTTCCCATACTTATTTTCAGATTTTTTTTCAAATCAATAGGGTTCAAGCTATTGATGAGATAAACAAACTGTGGAAGTTTCTCAAAAGTTCGACCACAAATGCAGAAACAAGAAATTGAAATTTTGAACTTTAAATGGCTACTTTTCGTACACTGATTGTTAGATTTTTTTCAAAATCAATAGAGTTCAAGCTATTGTTGAGATAAACAAACTGTGCAAGTTTCATGAAAATCTGACCACAAATACAGACTTTTGCATATATAAGAAATTGAAATTTTGAACTTCAAATGGCTTCTTTTTGCACACTGATCGTCAGATTTTTTTCAAAATCAATAGGGTCCAAGCTATTGATGAGATAAACAAACTGTGCAAGTTTGATGAAAACCTGACCACATTTGCAGACCTTATCTCACAAACAAGAAAAAGACTAACGGACGGACACACAGACGGACAGATGAACAGACGACAGAAACTACGCTATGGCATAAGCTCTGTTGGCTTACAGCCAGTAGAGCTAAAAATGAACTGTAGCTCTTGAAAATGTTCTGCTTAATATACCTTTTTTTTAACAAGATATTAGACAGCACTATTTCTGTGCAAAATTTTTAAAAAATCTGTTCACAGAAATTGTTTTTATTGCAGAAAATTGATCAGA
This sequence comes from Tridacna gigas, assembly GCA_945859785.2. Classification (NCBI taxonomy): domain Eukaryota; kingdom Metazoa; phylum Mollusca; class Bivalvia; order Cardiida; family Cardiidae; genus Tridacna; species Tridacna gigas. The sequence continues at coordinate 41,424,416 of OX244029.2, forward strand.
AAATAAAAATAAGTCTTTGTTGATATGTAAGAACATTTCTGATTGCTTATGTGATCTGCCTAGTGCCTTACTTCTTTGGATTCATCCTTTTCACTACTGGCAAACATCACATTTCTGAGAATAATCATTTATTTGAGCAGGATTTTTACTTGAGGAACCTTATTTTTCAGGTTTGAAATTAAGGCATATTTTCTATTGACAAGGGTTATCCCCATTGAAGAACTTATCTTTGTATTTTGCTCCGCAACACATAATTTCTTTTCATTGTGTTATCATCAGAGCGAAAATGGAAAAAATCTGTCAGTAGGATAAAACTGTGGCATACGGGTTTGTCATTAAGCACTTCTGCAGTGGACAGATTTTCTAGATTTTTTTTCAACCCTTATCAAACAGTCCTGTGTTTAACAACCCTAGTGAAAAGGCAGGAAAAAACATTGTGGGAATAGGAGAAAATACTGGTAACTAGCATTTCGAGGGGCGAATGTGAAATTATTCCATCTGTGTTTCGAAAAATTCTACAGGAGAGGGAAATAATCTTCTCATTTCTGTGAAAAGCACTGTTAAAGCATGTTTAGATATGTTGTGTTGAATTATGTGAGTGAATCAAACACAACATATCTAAACAAGATTCACAGAAATGAGTAGAGTTTTTCCCCCTCTCCAGCAGAATTTTCCAAAATGCAGATGGAATAGTTTCAAATTCACTCCTCAATTTTCTTTTTTTCCCCACAATGTTATCTTACCTTTCAAAGACAAATTCTATCAGTTCAGCTAAACCTTATTTTGCCATCTGCAGGTGCTTCTCTATTTTGAAGTCTATTGAATTTTGTTGTCTGGTAAAGGGTTAAAGTTTGTCTGTGGCACTATGGGCGAAATCCTTTTAATTCTTTACCAAACGACAAAATTTTAGGCTATGCCAAATTCAAAGCAATCACAGACTACAAAATAAACGTGACTTAGAAATTGAAATTCGTTTCAGAAAGGGTAGAAAACCTTGTGGGAAATGGAGAAAATGCTGGTAACCAGCATTTTCTCCTTTTCCAACGGTATTTTCTTCAAGGTCGTTAAAAGCTTTGATCACGTAAAGAGTTAAAGTAATAATGAGTTCAAAGGACTCAGAGACATGAAAAGTGGATTTGTTTAGTAGTACTTAGCAATGATATTAAGGATTGAAAAATGGGGGTTTCATTAGGTGTAAAATATGTTTATAAATGAGCCATGCTCTTGCAAAAGGGGGCTTAATGCATCTCTGCGATGCACTACACCAAGCAAGGCATCCCGTAATTATGGACCACTTAAAATCCATTTTGTTTATCAAATGACTGAATCTTGAGGTACACTGGTCCTTGGACATGCAGAAAATTAAAAGATAGCAAAAAGTTTTGGCCCATGTCAGCCTGTGCGGACTGTGCAGGCTGACATGGGTCAATACTTTTTTTTTTTTTTTTTTTTTGCAGATGCATTAAGCTCCCTTTTCACAGAGCATGGCTCTAATGTATTTGACAGAACAAGAACCGGCAGCACAACTGTGACACTGCTGCTTATGAGTGTGCCCCCTATGAGTAGTTAACCTGTTACCACACATTCCTGACTTTTTACAACCCTGGGGAAGAAGCCCTTTGAAAACATTGTGGGAAAAGGAGAAAATGCTGGTAATCAGCATTTTCTCCTTTTTTTCCACAATGTTTTCTACCCTTGCCAAAACAAATTTCAATTTTGAGTCACGTTTGTGGTCTGCAAATGGTTTCAATTTGGAAAAGTTCAAAATTTTGTCGTTTGGTAAAGAGTTAATTGATCTAGTTGACTTATGGGCCAGCCCGTCAGTTTGACACAGTTGGTCTGAAGCTGGTATTAGATGTACAGTTCAGCAGTCATGTAGCTTCTGTTGAACTGGTTGTGTCGTGAAGCATGGACATCCATCAGAAGAATTAAACTACATGAAACCCCTACATGATCTCCACATATTTTCCATCGTAATATCTTCCATCCAATCAACGTTTCTTGAAAAAATGCAGGATGTTCCCTTGCAATCTGTGTGATAAATCCTTGAGGGGCCGTGTTTTTGTCATGGACACTCGTCACAGGTTGTGTCTAAGGAAAACTACACAACAGCTGTACTGTATAATTGTAATACATTTATATGGTAGCAACCATAGCGAGGTGGAAGTACATGTATATTAGCCAAAACTGGAAGTAGAATGTATAGAATGCATACATAATTCTTATTATTATATGAGAGTATTTGGTTCAGATAAATACAAACATACAAAAAGAAAAATTCTTATATTAGACTGTGTGATCGGTGCAGTCTGATCTTGATCTTGATCCACATTTTCTGAAAAAGCAAATAAAGTTATGTTTCGTACTCTAGCGATTAATTCTTTACATGACAAAGAAATTCAAAATTCTGCCAAATTGTAAGCATTTGAAGATGACATTAATTTAAATATGGCTCAGATAATTGGATTTGTCTGAGAAGATAGTGGAAATAAGGGAAAATGAGCATTTTCTCATTTTCCCACAATGTTTTTGAATGTCTCCTTCCTCAGGTATAGGGTTGTAAAATCACAGGCATTCCTAGCAAAGGGGTTAATTATACTCTTACTAAACAATTTATAAAAAACAATTCTATTTTTCAGGTTTTGTAAATGACTTTTTTGGGTCAGGTCTAATCATGTTGGGCATGCTGATGATTGCTGTGTCAGTGTTACAGTTTATGTGTGCAATACGACAGTTTCTGATGTTCCGTAAAATCACACAGGGAGACAGAGAGGTAAGGCTTATTCTCTGTTGATTTTTCATGGGCACATTATGGTTGTTTTTGGTCATGTAAAATCACAAGGGAGGGTGGGCAGGGAGGTAATGATGAAACTAAATCTATTCATGTTATGTTCACATTCGTCATAACTTGGCAGATTCCCAAACTACATCTAACTTTGTCCATCTCAAGGGAGTTTCCATTGTGAAATACTGTCACATGATTTTAATTATGGTGGCACCCATGAAAATCAATTAGCAAAGACAAGGACAACCACATTGGAGTTATTTACATCTATCAATCTGTCGATAGCAACTGCCAACAGAATGATAAACCACATTAACCCTTTACCAAACAATCCGGGGTTTCCACAACCCTTGGAAAGAAGGCTTTTGAAAACATTGTGGGAAAAAGAGAAAATGCTGGTAACCAGCATTTTCTCCTTTTCGAACAATGTTTTCTACACTGACAGAGACCTTAAACTCATCTGAACCAGTTTTGAATTTTTTGTCAGCAGATGTTCTGAATTTGAAAGAGTGTAAAATTTGTTGTTTGGGAAAGGGTTAAAACATGAATATACAAACTGTTCGTCAATGGAAATGTATTTGGAAAGATTTCCCTAGAAAACTGTGACTCCTGTTTTCTTTTATTAAGTGCAGCCTTATATTTTCAAAAATGGTAAAGTAGCTTACCTATATTATGAGTGAAGAAATGTTGCATGTAGGTGCAGCTGAGAGATTGGATCAGCTTATCACCCAAGGTTTGCCGAATGGTTATGTTTATTATGGAACAAGTTCTACAACTTTACTTTACACTTTACCAGACAAAAAAAAATATTAACTTGACCATAGTGAAAACATTCGCATACAGCAAATGTAGCCCAAAAGATGTTTTCTATCTTTGGAAGGGTAGAAAACATTGTGGGAAAAGGAGAAAATGCTGGTCACCAGCATTTTCTCTTTTTTTCTCAAATGTTTTTAAAATGCTTCTTCCTCAATGTCATTTAAACATGGGATTGTTTGGTATCTTTGAAAGGGCATAAAACATTGTGGGAAAAGGAGAAAATGCTGGTCACCAGCATTTGCTCTGTTCCTCTAATAGTATCAAGATGCTTCTTCCTCAAGGTAGTTTAAACATGGGATTGTTTGGTAAAGGCAGAACACATCTTCTCTTGCTGTAAACTTGTTTTGTCCTGTAGGAGACTCACTCTTGTAAACAGAAAATGTGATACCTGTCAGATTCTGGATTTGTTCAGAGTTGCTGCTGTTCATATTAAACTAACCAGTGAAATGACAGCATGCATAACACACAAAAAGTCAGACGCAAATTGTGATTGGTTGACACAGTCACATGGTCCCTTTGTTTAAATAGTCTGTTGTGGTCTCCTTACAGAATCCCCATGCTGGAATACCCACAGCTGCCATGGTGATCGAGAGAGATCATGATAATGACACACTGACTGTTGTCATGGATACGGTAACATGTGAAGCCAGAGCTCATAGTCGAAGTCACAGTCGACAGAGGTAAACTTCTTTCTTCAGTTCAACACATCACGCTCCTAAAGTTGACCTTTCGTGTTTCACAGCAAGACTACTATTGAATATATTGTGGCAAAAGGAGAAGTTGTTCATAACAAACAACTTCATCTTTTGACTCAATGTCTTCATGTGTTTATGATGTATATAACCTGATTTTATGTGGGTTATCCATATTTTATAGGGGTGTAAGGATTATGTGTTTTAACAAAAACCATTGTAATAACAAGCATGCTGTAATTATCTAAAATTAGGATGTCAAACATGGGCTATGATTTTATGCTTGTAGCCAGTGCTTTCTCCTTTTCCTACGAAGTTTTCAAATACATATTTGATGGTTTTAACTCGTTACCAAACGACAGAATTTTAGACTGGCCAAAATTGGTGGCATTTGTAGACGACAAATTAAATGTAGCACAAATTCTCAAATTTGTCTTTGAAAGGGCAGAAAACATTGTGGAAAAAGGAGATAATGTTGTTTATCAGCATTTTCTGCTTTTCCCACAATGTTTATAACCGTTTACCACACAGTCCCGACTTTTAACAACCCAGAGAAAGAAATCTTTTAAAAACATTGTGAGAAAAGCAGAAAATGCTAGTAACCAGCATTTTCTCCTTTTCCCACAATGTTTTCTACCCTTTCCAAGTCAAATGTTAATTTTTGAGTCACGTTTATTTTGTCGTCTGCAAATGCTTTCAATTTGGACCAATCTAAATTTTGTCCCATGGTAAAGAGTTAAAATCCTCCTTCATTAAAGTCGTTAATATTCTGGATTGCGTGGTAAAAGGTGAACCACACTTGATTTGATGTCTGTAAGTGCTGTCAATATGTAAGAGTCTAAAATTTCATAATCTGGTAAAGAGTCAAAACGTGATGTCAGATTAACCCTTTACCAAATAATCCCTGGTGTTTACGACCTAGGGAAAGAAGGCTTTTGAAAAAATTGTGAGAAAAGAAGAAAATGCTGGTAACCAGCATTTTCTCCTTTACCCACAATATTTTCTGCCCTACCAGAGACCTTAAGGTACCAATTTTGAATTTGTCGTCTGCAGATGTTTTGAATTTGAAAGTCTAAAATTTGTCATTTGGGAAAGGGTTAATTATGATTTTCTTATTTCATGAAAACGGAGTATACATGCAATCTTGAACCACTAAATTAGCTCTTTGTCATTCTATCATTATTTTCCAGATGTTGACATGTTAAACCCTTTACCACATAATCTCCAGTTTTAACAACCCTGAGCAAGATGGCTTTTGAAAAAAATTTTGGGACAAGGAGGAAATGCTGGTAACCAGCATTTTCTCTTGTCTCACAATGTTTTCTACCCATTCAAAGACAAAGCCCACAGTTTGAGCCACAGCAAATTTGTCTGTCATCTGCAAATACCTTCAAGACAGGCAAGTCTAAAATTTTGTGACATCTGGTAAAGGTTTAAGACAAAGATGTTCTTAAATACACTCAACCATTTACCAAACAATCACATGATTTAGTAGGCTGACTTTCAAGCAAATATTTTGAAACCATTTCTACTCTTTATTTTTCAAATTCCACAATGGCTCCCTTGACAAATGCCACACTAGTGCTTTCAATGCTTTGATTTTTGACTGCAAATGCTTTTCAGTCATTTAATAAGAATAAGTATTACAAAGTCATCTAGATATTGAAGCTGTTTTTATCAGAATATCTCACAAAGATGTAAGTATATATCTAAGAGCAGACTTCGTCATTTTGTGCAGTCTGATCTTGAGCTGTGATGTCAACAAAATTAAAAGCAAGTGCAGTTGTGATAAGCACTCTAACTAAGGTTTGGTGTGGTGTGTTGACTCTTTACCAGATAACAAAAATTTAGACTCATCCAAATTGAAAGGATTTGCAGACGACAGATAAAAGTTTTTGTCTATGATAGGGCAGAAAAATAAACAGCATTTTCTTCTTTTCCCAACAATATTTCATTGATAAGGGTTGTTAAAACTTGAGATTGTGTGTTCAAGAGTTGATATGTTTTTGACAGCATTTATAGTTAACTCTTTACCAAACGACAAAATTTAAGGCCAGTCCAAATTCAAAGCATTTGCAGACAACATAGTTAATGTGGCTCGAAAATTACTATTGGTTTTTGGAAGGGAAGAAAACATTGTGGGAAAAGGAGAAAATGCTGGTTACCAGTATTTTCTTCTTTTCCCACATTGTTTTTAAAAGCTTTCTTCCTCAGGGTCCTAAAAACTCGGGATTGTGTGGTGAAGGGTTAACTAGAAATTATTTTAAGTATGTCTTAAGTGTTCCCATTTAACCCTTTACCAGACGACAAAATTTTAGCCTAGTCCAAATTGAAAGCATTTGCAGACAACAATTTTAATGTGGCTCAAATGGTGCATTTTTTCTTTGATATGGTAGAAAACATTGTGGGAAAAGGAGAAAATGCTGGTTACCAGCACTTTCTCCTTTTCCCACAATGTTTTTGTCAAAAGGCAGTATTGTGCGGCAAAGGGTTAAAAAGCTGCACAGAATGTATGGTCTGATCTTGATCTACACTGTCTTCAAAAGCAACACCAGTCATGATACCACAAGTATCTCAAGGGTTGGTTATTAGTTTTATGGAAAGTTATCATGAGTTGTACTGGTTAAACCTTTACCAAACGACAAAAATTCAGACTTGTCCAAATTGAAAGCATTTGCAGACGACAAATTAAAAGTAGCTCAGATGATGATTTCTAGCTTTGATGGGGTAAAAAACATTGTGGGAAAAGGAGAAAATGCTGGTTACCAGCATTTTCTCCTTTTCCCACAGTGTTTTCACAAAGCTTTTTCTTCAGGGTCGTTAAAAGTCGGGATTGTGTGGAAAAGGGTTAATTAGTTATTGATTCAATCTTACTTGCTTTAATTATTCCTTAATACCAAAACATCATACTTGTATGTAAATAGATGTATCCCTAAAAAGCAGACAATAATTTCAGTGTATTTTGCATAGTTTAGATCAAGATTAGAAAGCACTATGTGTGCTCTCTGAGTTTTTTTATGTACACTGCTCTATGCTCTAGAAGAAATTCTTTAGAGAACTTTATTGGACTAATTTTATCTATTCTTTGTTGTCTGAAAAACATCCATTTAAGATACCTGCAGTTTACCTTCTGCAGTAAAAGTGCTCTTTTTGCACCCTTGATGTTGACAGCTTTTGAAAACATTGTAGGAACAGGAGCAATTGCTTGTTACCTGTAATTTGTCCAATGTAATTCAATGAAGATATTTTCCTACCCCTTACATGCTTCTCCTGTGTGTTATGTAATAGTTCTTTATCAGTCCTCAAACTAGCCTGTACAGTAATGGGTTAATAGACTGAAACTAGCCTATTACTCTCTGTCATGCAATTATTGAGCCATGCTCTGGCAAAAGGGGGTTATTGCATTATACAGAGCAAGTTATCACATAATTATGAATCCATCAAATAAATTTTGTCTAACAGCTAACTGAATCATGAGGTAGAATGGTCCTTGCACATGCAAAAAATGGATCAATAGCAAAAAGTTTAGACCTAGGTCAGCCTGCACAGACTGCACAGGCTGACATTGGTTCATACTTTTTGCAGATGCATTAAGCCCCTTTTTCACAGAGCATGGCTCAATTATGTATGTATGCATCAGTAGTTGACAGCCTGTATATACATTCTTGGAAATGGAAGAGGAGCCTGTTACAGTATAATTACAGAGCCTGATAGCTCAGCTGGTACAGTTCAGGGCTAGTAATGAAGGAGCCATGAGTTTAAATCCCAAACCAGTTGACCCTCTACCAAACAACCCAGAGTTTTAATGACCCTCAAGAAAAATACTGTGGAAAACATTGTGGTAAATGGGAAAAAATGCTGGTTACTAGCATTGTTAGCTTGGCTGGTTCTGGAGAAAACATTGAGGTATTGTCATAGCCCTGCCATCTGCGCCATTTTTGTGCAAAAACTTTGACATTTTATATCTCTGTTGTTAGTTGTTACTGAAGGTATTTACTTCAAACTAGGACAAGATGTTAACTATCAAAAGGGGAACCTATACAACAAGGCCAGGTAATATCAAAGTATTTTTGACACAGTTAACATAAAATCAACATAAAATTTTCACTGAAAATCAAGCAACTGCAGCCGAGTTTTTGCATCTACATGCAGTACTGTTACTATTGTTTCCTCTTCCAATAATGTTTTCTACACTTTCAAAGACAAATCTGTCATTGAAGCCCCATTTTATTGTCATTTGCTATGCTTCCAGTTGTTACAAGTCTAAAATTTTATCGTCAAGTAAAAGGTAAAATGCTGTTAAAGATAGCATTCATACATCTTTCACTGCTGAACATTGTTTCAACAACATTTATCTAGAAGAGCAGCCAGTGGATTTGAAACAAAAAAAAAATGCAAAGGTCTTGTGCAAGAAACTCCAGGATAGGTGTGCTTGCCACCAATATATGCTTTAAATATGTCAAAAATGGCATTACACAACAAACAAAAAATACAGTAAAATAGCAAGAGACTTCACAATACAAGCAATTGCTCCTTTTCCCACTTGTATTTGTTATTCATGTATTCAACCCTTCATGTCTGAAATTTTGTCATCTGTTAAAGAGTTAAAGGATATAGGCTTATCGTCTATTTATAAATAATTAATTTAACCCTTTACTACATTATCCTGAGTTTTTAACGACTCTGAGGGAGAAGGCTTTGGAAAACATTGAAGGAAAAGAAGAAAATGCTGGTAACCAGCATTTTCACTTTTTCCATTAAAGTTTTTGACTATATCAAACACCAATTCTAACGCTTGAACTATCTTTGATTTGTCGTCTGTAAATGCTTTCAGTTTTGACCAGTCCAAAATTTTGTCGTTTGGTATAGAGCTAAGGCTGTTCATCATTATTTCAGTTATATGACACCTATTCATGCTTTCCTGGATTGTCTCATGCAAGCATTTTGTGTAGTAGCATTCTTTCCATTCCACTGGCTGCTTTCCTACATCAATATTGCCATAACAGTGTTCAACAGTGAGAGAGAAGTGAATCTTATAGCAACATAATTGTGTCATCAATCCTTGGAAAGAGTTTGACCGAGCTGGGAATTCAGACCAAAGACACCTGGGTTTCAAGAACTGGGCTGGGTCTGGAAATAAATGAGAACTTTTCTATTATTTTGCATATATTGATGTTTGAGCAGATTCAATGAAATTCAAGACTAAACTCATCACCAAACAACAAAATTTTAGACTGATCAAAATTGAAAGAACAGGTAGTTGCAGACAACAAATTGAGCCTTGCTGTGGCAAAAGGGGGCTTAATGCATCTCTGTGATGCATCATACCAAGCAAATCATCAAATAAATAGGGACCCATAAAATCCAGTATGTCTAACAACCGACTGTTTCATAAGGTAGACTGGTCCTATGACATACAAAGAAATGACCAGTGGCGAAAAGTTTTGGCCCAGGTCAGCCTGCACAGACTGTGCAGGCTGACCTGGGTCAATACTTTTCGCAGATGCATTAAGCACCCCTTTGACAGAGCATGGTTCAACTAAATGTGGCTCAAGTAGTGATGTTAATTTTTTGTCACTGAAAGGGTGGAGAACATTCGGGGGAATAGGCAGAAAATACTGATTACCAGCACTTTTTTCCTTTTCCAACATTGCTCATAAAAAGCCTTTTTCCTCAGGGTTGTGAAAATCAAGATTGTTTGGTAAAGAGTTTTTGGTAAGCATGTTATACTTGTGATCAGGACAGCCAAGTTTAATGCATGCTAGCAATGTTAGTGAAGTGAGAATGTCTTTAGGCAAGGCTTTTTATAGCCTTAACACTTTTCCAAACAACACAATTTTAGACGTGTCTAAATTGAAAGCATTTGTAGATGAGAAATAAGTAATGTTGAAATAATGGGATTTGTCATTGAAAGGGTAGAAAACATGGTGGAAAAAGGAGAAAATGCTGATTACCAGCATTTTCTCCTTTTCAGACAAGGTTTTAAAAGGCTATTTCCTCGACGTCATTTAAACTTTGGATTGTGTGGTAAAGAGTAAACCCTTTTTCAAATCAGAAATTTTATTTTAGACTCTTCTAAATTTAGGACATCTGCAGGTGACAAATGTTAAAGTGATACAAATGAACTGTTCTTTGACACAGGGTAAAAATATTGTGCTTGATACCAGCATTTTCATCTTTTACCATGTTGTTTTCGAAAGGCCTCTTCCTCAGGATGGTGAACACACAGGTTTATGTGGTAAAGCTTAAACTTTTAGCCAGACTGTCCCTTGTTTTATCGTCTCAAAAGAGGAAGCTTATAAAAACAGTGTGGGCAATGGAGAAAATGCTTGTGGTCATCATTTTCTTCTTTTTCCAGAATATTTCTACCTCTTCATAGACAAATTCCATTATTTAACATGTACCACAAAATCCTGTCCTTTAACGATTCTGAAGAAGAATGCATTTGAAAGCATTGTGGGAAAAGGAGAAAATGCTGGTAACCAGCATTGTCTCCTTTTCCCACAATGTGTTCTACCCATCTAAAACAAACTTGAATATTTAAGTCACATTAATTATTTTGTATTCTGCATTTTTTTTTTTTCAATTTGTACAAGACTAAAATTCTGTCCTCTGGTAAAGAGTTAAGCCCCATTTCATGTGCCGTCTGCAAGTGCTTTGAGTTTTGAAAAGTCCAACATTTTGTTAACTGGTAGATAGGTTTAGAAGGCCGTTGCTGTGATATGACTAAAACCAGTGATTATGAAAGGCTGACCACTTGACTGTACCACTGTAGGCTAGAATTTGATTCTGTTTCAATGAAAGTCATTGGTTATTGATTAATTCTCTGAGAGAGACAAACCAGCACTTCATTGATTCAAGTTCTAACACTGGAAAAGCGGCTTTGAAAATAAATGTCTTTTGTTTTTATCACATTGCTTGCTTCCTGTTCAATGTTTCACTATTGCCATTATGGTTTCCTGTGGCATTACGGTCATTTTACCCTTTACAAAACAATCCTGTGTTTAAATGAGCCTGATATATAGGGCTTTTTAAAACATTGTGAGAAAAGTAGAAAATGCTGGTAACCAGTATTTTCTCCTTTCCCAACAATGTTTCTACCCTTTCAAAGACAATTTTCATCATTTAACTCATATTTACCTTGTCATGTGCATATACTTTGAATATGGACAAGTCTAAAAATAGGTAAAACTTAACTTACATTCCCTGGACCGCTGGTAAGCCTTTCGCTTCTAAAGGCCCTTCTGTCTGGTTTATACCTCTGGTTGTTGGAGAACTGAAGAGTTAACTCTTTCTTTTGCATTTTCCTGGGCAACAAAATTTTGGACATGTCAAATTAGAAAATACTTACAGATAACAAATTAAATGTTGCTCAAATGATGGGATTTGTCTTCGAAAAGGTAAAGAAAACTGGGTGGAATATGTAAAGAATAATGGATACCAGCATATTCCTCTTTTTTACCATGCTGTTTTCAAAAGCTTTATTCCTCAGGGTCTTTTCAACCCTGAACAAAAAGCTTTTTGAATACATTGTGAGAAAAGGAGAAAAAGTAATGCATTTTGCTCCTTTCCCCACAATGTTTTCTACCCTTCCCAACACAGATTTTCATTCTTGAGTCACATTTATTTTGTCGTCTGCAAATGCTTTCAATTTGGACAAGTCTAAAATTTTGCTGTGTGGAAAGAGTTAATTCATGTCGGTTATCTTTATTTGACAAGGATGTTTGTAACCCTTTACCAAACGACAAAATTTTTTACCAGTCCAAATTAAAAGCACTTGCAGATGAGATTCAATGTGGCTCAAGTAGTGAAACTGGTCACTGAAAGACTAAAAAACATTGCGGGAAAAGGAGAAAATGCTGTTTACTAACATTTTTCTCTTTTTCTTACAATGTTTTCGAAAGGCTTCATTCTCAGGGAAGTTAAAACTTGGGATTGTGTGGTAAAGGGTTATGGCATCAATCACAAAGTTGTTTAACCTTTCACATGATGATAAAAATTTTAGAGCTGTCCATATTGAAAGCGATTGCAGACACAATTTTGATGTGTCTCAAATAGATAGGCTTTGTCTGTAAAGGGTAGGAATATTATGAAAAAAGCAGAAAATGCTGCTCACCTACTCTCTCCTCTTTAACAGTTAACTCTTTACTAAACGACAAAATTTTAGACTGGTCCAAATTGAAAGCATTTGCAGACGACATTTTTAATTTTACACAAATTATGACATTTGTCATATAAAGGAAAGAAAACATTGTTGGAAAAGGAGAAAATGCTGGTTACCAGCATTTTCTTCTAATCCAATAATGCTTTCAAAAGTCCTTTTTCTTGAGGTCGTTAAAAGTTGGGATTGTGTAGTAAAAGGTAAACAGGTTTTTTTTCATAAGCCCTCCACAGGGTTGTTTAAGCCTTTACCACACAATCCCAAGTTTTAATGACCTTGAGAAAGAAGTCATTTGAAAACATTGATTGTAGGAAAAGGAGAAAATGCTGGTAACCAACATTCTACCAGTCCACAAACAAATTTTGATTTTTGAGTCACATTTGTTTTGTAGTCTGCAAACACATTCAATTTGGACCTGTCTAAAATTTTGTCGTTTGGTAAAGAGTTAAATACAGGTTTGTTTGGTAAAGGATTAATTCTTTACCACACAATCCCAACTTTTAACGACCTTGAGAAAGAAGCCTTTTGAAAACATGGTGGGAAAAAGAGAAAATGCTGGTAACCAGCATTTTCTCCTTTTCCCACAATGTTTTCTAACCTTTCAGAAACATGCAACCATTTGAGCCACATTTAATTTGTTGTCTGCAAATGCTTTTAATTTGGACCTGTCCAAAATATTGTCGTTTGGTAAAGAGTTAAGGAAATCCTGATACAAGATGGTCAGATGATTGATTTACTGATATTTCATATTCTGTATCCCTCTGAATTATTGTATATTCATGTACCATATTTCCCCTTCTAAACGCACTGAGGTGCCATTTAGAACGCCAACAGGGTGTTATATCATATCCAACTAATCAGGGCCTGAAAATTCTGCCCGTCATGACACCCAACAGGAGGAGTTTGTAGTGAAAAAAATTTTCAAGCCTTGCATTTTGCCAAATTTTCATGATAAAGTTGAGAAAAGGGTTGTTGCAATGACAGTTTATTTCAAAGTATGGAAGGGGGTGGGTGGTTTGTCATGTGGATTCCTAAAGTAAATAGTAAACTTTTACCGAACAATAAAATTTTAGACTTGTCCAAATTGAAAGCACTTGCAGACAGCAAATACATAGATCCTTTAAAATCTATATTTGACCAATCAGGTCATCGCATTTATTTGGCCTGATATGCAGCCTTGCTGTCTGCTATTTCAGCTCCCAAACAAGCGACTTTTAATGTTGGAGAAGTGCGATATTATGTGTGTTTACAAGGCTTGAATTAAAGAAAAGTTTTTTAAGATGTGCTTTGCAAATTTGTACGGCTTACGTGAGGTATATGCAGAGGCTACAAGTTTGCAATATGATTATGATTGACAATGCGACATGAGCAAAGAGTTTCAATGAACGCTATATTATGCAATGGATTAATTGATGTTAGTTCTTTTTTTGTCTAAAATTCTCTGAAAGACATAAAATATTTTGCAGTGGAACAGAAAGGTAAAAATATATGAATTACTAATAAAAAGAAAGTATGTTCACAAAAATATCTAACCTTGTTTAATAACCTCTGCACATGCAAAAAGAAGAACCTGTCATCAGTGTTTCAGTTTGACATTAACATCAACCGATAGTGCGTGAAGAATGCTGAATGTGTAGATACAGATCAGAGTGCAAAGCACATGCAGTTTATTCTTGGATTCAAACTGTCTGCTATTTAAATTAAGCACATTTAAGTGTATTCCTTACTGAAAGTACATCTAGATTTCGATTATGAAACAGACTAAGTTCTGTTTTGTACTCTTTAGGAAGTTTAGCTCAAAAGGCAACTTATGTTAATTAAATCACTGTTTGACATAGCCATATTTAGTGGATTAGCACATCTGCCATTTCAAAGAGTATGTCGGAAAACTGTTACTGGTAGGATGTGTGTTTGATTGCTGCTGTAATCCACTCGACCACCCGTTGTCTTTAGTTTATCATAATATAAAACAAACTACAGTCAGTGATATTAACAAGTTTGTTAATTGACAGCACACTTTACGCATTTTAAAATCATCAGGCAACCATTTTCCCTTAACTTGAAATTGAAATTTTTCTTAGACTTACACCTCTCTGTTGAATGAGACAATCTAAAAATTTTTGAAAATGCTTGTAATTTAGTGTAATTTATTATCGAATATGATGTTGAGACAAACTAACAAACCTTACGAAAATATTGAGCATCTTTAATTCTATTATTCTTAAGCAAAACTGAGGTTTATGAGATGTTTCATTCTTTCTCATTGAAGTTCAAAACTTTGTAGGTACAGGTATTACATTGTCAGTAGCGCCTGAAATTCACACTTATTATACATATCCTTGTGTAAATTAGTTCAAGTAGCCATAAATTTCTTACCAAGAGTTCATCATCGGCAGAAACATATGAAAAGGAATATTTTTTCCGGAATTTAATCGAGAGAAACAGTCATGAGAGTGCAATTTAAGTAGCCTTCAGCTTTACTGTATATGTATTTACGGTGTTTGTTTTGGAGCCCTTAGCAACTGTAACCAAGGAAGTCAGTTTATCTCAACACAACAAATCCATGTATTAAGTATGTCTCAAGGAACAGCATTTGTCCTTAATAGGGTAGAGAACATTATGGGAAAAGGAGAAAATGCTGGTTTCCCGCATTTTCTCCATTTCCCATGATGTTTGTAAAAGCTTTATTCTTCAGGGTTGTTAAAACATGGGATTGTTTGGTATTAGGGTTAAGGGGGAGCTGCTGTTAGAGAAGGAGCTTCTATTAGGTGAGATATGGTAAACGATAAAAAAAATGCTGTTCCTCCATTTCATGTCTAGATTTCGAACTTCCTGTGAAATGAACAAGCCTTGACCCATTACCTCTGAAAAACAATTTTTAAATCCCCCGCAGAGAATAGCTTGTCATAATTCTGTGGAAAAAGAAGCAATCGCTTGACAAGAAATTACTTCTTTTTCTACAATATTTTCCATACTGTTGAAGAATGATTGTTTTTTTTTTTCCCAGAAAATTTCACTTCTTGTCCTTTGCATAGGCGTAGCCAGGATTGAAATATTTATACGCACAGTGAGGCAGAAAGTGCCGATGGGGAAGGCGGCCGATGGGGGAGGGAGCTGGAAGGGGAATTCTTTCTCGAGCTGGTCGGGGTTTGGGGCCTCCTGAAAAAAATTTAAGTATTAAGATGCAAATTGGTTGGTTCTGGCATGTTTTTGACAGCATTTTCATTGTAAATAATTTGTCACTTATACAGATTTGTTCCTTTTTTTCAAAAAGGTATTTCAACTGCTCTTTTTTTATACGCATGTGCATATTGCGCATAATGGGCACTACGCCCTTGCTTTGTATAATTTTTAAAAGTGTTTGTGGTTGTAAAACTAGCTTATACAGTAACTGGCTTCGATTTGAAAACCATTATTGCTAGCCATTGTGCTAAGGGGTTTATGCTTAACCCTCTACCAAACAATCCTAAGTTTTAAGGACTCACAGTTTGAAGGTTTTTGGAAACCTAAAACTAATGTTTTCCACCAGTTCAAAGAAAGATACCATTATTTTAGCCATGTTGAATTTTTTGCTTGCAAAAGCATTCATTGTAGAGAAATCTAAAATTTTGTCACCTAGTACAAAGTTAATAAGTTTTTTGTATTTGCTTTCAGTCTTTGTAATGATTCTTTACCACCCTGTTATATGGAAGCCACTAGCGACTACTACACAGAGTCACCAGTAGAGATTGTGATTGACAGTATGGTGGAACCACCCCCTCCCTATGGACCTCCCACTTATGATGAAGCTGTATCCCAAGCAACAGATGCAATGGTTGTGAATGAAAATGTTATGGAAGGGGAACCAGATCAGGAGCATCAAGGTCATGTGACAGGAAATAATGGGGACTCATCAGGAGAGAATGTTGAGAGAGAAAGTGTAGCTGCTCCAACGTCTGATCGCCCGGCTATTTATCAAGACTTTACCAATGTAACTATATAGAAATCCAATGGAGAGCCATCTTGATGCTCTCTGCAAGAGGGAAATACCTTAATATAGACAGAAATGCTTGTAATGTATGCGTAAATCATATACATGCAGAACAAGCAAGAAAAAATATCAAAGAAACATGGGTTTCTTATCAGTCAGAACTTATTCTACACATCTTCCCATATTTATAAACTGTCTCATCTTAAGCTCGCCTAGAGAACTTACCAATGTGTGTCTTCTGTTTGCCTGATGTAATACTTATTTTTTTTCATGTCTTTCCTACGCAATCAAAGCCATTATGTATCTGTGGGACATTAAAGGCCTGCTAGCTGCCAAATGTAAACAATTTAGGGGTCAAATTGCTGACAAATTTATTCAATTTGAACATATGAATATTATTATGACTGATCAGTGTTACATAGTCCAGTGGAATCTGTCAAAGTTCCAGTCACTGGCAGCTAAATGTATTTTAACCCTTTCCCAAACGACAGATTTTGGACTGGTCCAAATTGAAAGAGTTTGCAGACGACAATTTTAAATTTGATGAAAATGGCAGAAAGGTCTCAAAAAGGGTAGAAAACAGTGTGGGAAAAGGAGAAATTGCTTGTTACGAGCAATTTCTCCTTTTCCCACAGTGTTTTCAAAAGACTTGTACTGCAGACACATGAAAACCAGGGCTTGTTTTTGTGTAAGGGTTAAAACAATAACA
This sequence comes from Tridacna gigas, assembly GCA_945859785.2. Taxonomy (NCBI): domain Eukaryota; kingdom Metazoa; phylum Mollusca; class Bivalvia; order Cardiida; family Cardiidae; genus Tridacna; species Tridacna gigas. The sequence continues at coordinate 41,441,549 of OX244029.2, forward strand.
AAAGTTGCCAACTTTTGTTGTAGTTTTACAATACATCGTCCTTCCAGCAACTGGAGTTTTGACAGACTTCATTGTAAGACATTATCAGGCTTGTAATAATATCCATACTTTTAACCCTTTCCCAAATGACAATTTATAGACTCTTTCAAATTCAAAACATCTGCAGACGAAAAATTCAAAATTGGTACAAATGAGCTTTAGGTCTCTGATAGGATAGAAAACATTGTGGGAAAAGGAGGAAATGCTGGTTACCAGCATTTTCTCCTTTTCCCACAATGTTTTCAAAATCTGACTTTCCCAGGGTTGTAAAAACCCGGGATTGTTTGGTAAAGGGTTAAATGGTATGAATTGAATTTGTCTGTAATTTGACCCCTGCCCCCCTTTCCTTGAATTATTTACATTTGGCAGCAAGAGTGCCTTAACGCTTTACCAAATGTCAAAATTTTAGCCTAGTCCAAATTGAAGGCATTTGCAGAGGACAGTTTAAACTTCACTCAAAACATAAAATTTCTCTTTCACAGGGTACAAACATTGTGGGAAAAGGAGAAAATGTTGGTTACCAGCATTTTCGCCTTTTCCCACAATGTTTTCAAAAGCCTTCTTCCTCAGGGTCATTAAACATCGGGATAGTGTGGTAAGGACTTTAGAACACCTTGTATTCTTTCGACATGATGGCTCTTTGTCTCCAAGGAGGGGCATTACAATCTGTTTATTTTGCTCTTTGATCATATTTAGTGCAAGATCTCAGATGAAAATTCAAATCTTCTCTTTTATTTCTTTTTCAAAGTAAAATTGAGATTTTATGGTTTTTCAAATTTGTTGAATGGTGTAAAGATACAAATGAGCCATGCTCTGTGAAAAGGGGACTTAATGCATGTGTGAAAAATATCGATCCATGTCAGTCGGTGCAGTTTGTGCAGGCTGACATGAGCGGAAACTTTTCGCTATCTTTAAATTTTTTGCATGTCAAAGGGGAATTCTACCTCATGATTCAGTCCGTCATTTGTCAAAATGGATTTTATGGATCCATAATTAGGTGATGTCTTGCTTGGTATAATGCATTGTGGAGATGCATTAAGCCCCTTTTAACAGAGCAAGGCTCATATAGATATCTGTGTAACTCTTTGTAAACCTAACTAAAATTTTAGTCTCCTCCCCATTGAAAGCTTTTGCAGATGGGTGAATTATATATGGCTAAAATAATGGGTTCGTTGTTGAAAGGGTAGAAAACATTTTGTGTAAAAGAGAAAATGCTGGTTTCGGCATTTTTTTCTTTTTTCCCCACAATGCTGTCAAAAGCCCAACATCAGAGAGTCATGAAATCCATAGGCTATGGAAACTCCATTGGTCTATCACAGAACATTGAAATTTTCATTTTTCATTCGTGGACCACTGTTCCTAATTCATTTGACCACTGTTCCTAATTCATCTGAATTTACCCTCAGAAGATGCACCAAAGTTTTTAACCAATAAAGGATAAACACAGGATTAGAAAGATGTGAAATGGAAAACAAAATTTGGAAATCTGGATTGGATGAAAAAATTATGTATAACGGACAAAGTATTATTTAAAGAATTTCATTAATACATCAAAGAGAAAATTTTTAATCGCTGCTAAAAAAAAATAAGGCCAATAGTTGTAAAGATGTCAAAGGAATCTCAAATTTAAAGCATCAAACACGAGGTAGGGTTATTCTATGTTTTAATAGATAGTAGGAAAAATTGAGGATATATTGTTTATCTTTTTCAATTTCTCTTTTCTGAAGTATGTGCATGATGATCTTCAAATATAGTGATGGATTCTTTTATTTGATGGTACTTATATATTAAATGTCTAAAATTTGAATAGATCTGAATTATATAGATTTTGATATTCTTATAGATAGATTTTTATGTGAACGTTTTAGAAATAGGTGCTTATAGTAATCAAGTTATTTATTTACACATCAAAATGTGGATAGGATAATGTTCTACTGCCATTTTTTAATTGTTTTAAAAATAATGAGACAAATGGCAAATAGGTTGCTTGTTGGAAATAATTGAGCTATATTTTGTGAAAAGGAGGCATAATGCATCTAAAAAAGTTTTGATCCAGCTCAGCCTGCGCAGTTTGAGCAGGTTGACCTGGGTAGAAACTTTTTAATTTTGGTACATTTTCTTTTTGGCAAAGAACCAGTGTACCTCATGAATCAGTTAGTTGTTAGACAAAATGGATTTTATAGATCCATACTTATGTAATGACTTGCTTGGTGTCATGGATCACAGAAATGCATTAAGCCCCCTTTTGCCAGAGCATGGCTAACTTATTATATCGCCATGTGTTGCAATAATTTCTGGTAGTGTTTGTATCCAATTTGACTAGTTTGAATTTTGATTCTCTTTTTCTTCAGGAGCATTTAGCCCTTTACCAGACAATCTTGTGTTTTAAGAAACCTCAGAAGGAAATGCTTAAAAATATTGTTGGAAAAGGTGAAAATGCTGGTTACCAGCATTTCCTTCTTGTCCCACAAAGTTTTCTACCCTTTTAAAGACAAATGTCATCATCTGAGAAAAACCAAATTTGTCATCTGCACAATACTTTCAATTTGGACAGTTCTAAATTTTTGTCATCTGGTAAAGAGTTGAGTTTACCAGTCTGAAGTTTTAGTTGAAGAAATGGATCAGTACAATAAAAAAGCCGAGCTGATCACGGATATGTTTTTTCAAGTGATTATTATGCAGATAAAACTTTGGACTCTTAGACTGCTTTTAACTCTATACCAAACAACAAAATTTTAGGCTTTGAACCAGACTGAAAGCATCTGCAAACTACAAATTAAATGTAGCTCAAAATATCATTTTTGTCATTGAAATGGTTGAAAAAAAATTGGGAAAAGGAGAAAATGCTGGTTATCAGCATTTTCTCCTTTTCCCACAATATTTTCAAAATTATTTTTTCTAAGAGTCGTTAAAAGTCAGGTGGTAAAGAGTTAAAAACATGCTTTCCCTATCACCCAACAACATTTTTCACAAAAACATTAACCTTTTTCTTCTTTTTGTCTTTTGTATCTGTTTGTGGTTTGTATAAATGTAGAATTCATGGGTAAATCAAATGACTGATATTTAATATAGAAAAGAAACCTTGTTTAGCATGGTAAGAAATGGATTCCTTTTTCATTCATACTAGAAAATTTTGCAAAGAGCAAAACTCAGTTGCATGTAGTTTTTAGCTCCATGGGCCAAAGCAGATTTCATTGGTTTTTAACTCAAATGCTTCTTAGGTAGACCTGTTTCATATTCCTATCTTATTGGTATGTGGAAAAATATTGATTTTGTTGCCTCTGCTTATTTACTACATAAGCTATTTTGAAGATTACAGATTTTTGACAGGTAAATGTCACAGTAAAAATTAGTTACATCTCACTTGGCAAGAATCCAGTATAGCCATACAGGGCCATAATGACCCTCTTGTTGAGTTTTTCTTTCTTTTTTCACATTAAAATTTTGATTTTCAGTTATTTCTTGCTGAAAGGATTTTGCTGTAGAAAAGACTTGGGAAAAATCCTTTTATAAATTGCAAAGTCAGTGTTAGTTGTGGAATACTTGATAATTGTATTACCATTGTGGCAAATATAGGGATTGCTTGTTACAAGCATTTTCTTCTGTTTGAACAAGGTCTTCAAAGGTAGTCTGTTTGAAGACAAAAATGTTGTCTGCAGGTGGTAATGGTTTAACCCTTTACCAGACGACAAAATTTCAGACTGTTCCATATTGAAAGCATTTGCAGATGACAAAGCTGGCCAACATGACAGAATTTGCCCTTGATAGGGTAGAAAACATTGTGGGAAAGGAGAAAATGCTGGTTTCCAGCATTTTCTCCTTTTCCCACAATGTTTTCAAAAGCCTTCTTCCTCAGGGTCGTTAAAAGTTGGGATTGTGTGGTAAAGGGTTAACAATGTTTACAATGAAAAACTCTCCAATCGTTTCACTACAAGCAGTTATGTTTATTCATTCAGTTGATCTAGTCACCTAGTATAACTGTTATCCCCAAAATTTTGGACTTGTCCATATTGAAAATGTAAGCCGATGAAATATGGCTCAGATGATTGTCTTCAGCTCTTTACAAAACAACACATATTAGACTGGACCAGATTGAAAGCATATGTATAAGGCAAAATCAGTGAAGCTCAGAAGATGATTTCTGTCTTTGAAATGGGAGTAAACATCATTGGGCAAAGAAAAAATGCTGGCTACCAGCATTTTCTCCTTTTCCCACAATGTTTCAAAAGCCTTTTTCATTGAGGTTGTCAAAATTAACGTGGTATAAAGTTAAAAAGATAGAAAACACTATGGGAAAGGAATAAATGCTGGCTATTAGCATGTTCTCGATTTCCAAAATGTCTTCATCTTTCTTCTTCAGGGACATTAAAACATGGAATTGTTTGTAGAAAGGCAAATACAAATGAGGCATGCTCCCTGAAAAGGGGGCTTAATGCATCTGCGAAAAAATCGACCCAGGTCAGCCTCGCACTCCGCACAGGCTGACCTTGGCCAAAACTTTGCTATTGGTCAGTTTTCTTTGTGGAAAAGGACCAGTCTACCAGGCGTTTTTTGGACAAAATGCATTTAATGCATCCATGACTTTGTAATGTCTTGCTTGGTATGATGCATCACAGAGATGCATTAAGCCCCCTTTTGCCAGAGCATGGCTCAAATATTGATAAATTATGTGTACTCTTGTTACTGCATTATAAATCAGTATACACCTGTGTTGATATTATTCTCCAAGATCTCATTTTATATATTGTTTTCTTTCACTTATGCTTTTATAAAGAAATGCTAGTCATAAAGAAAGCTAGTCACAAGGGAAATTACTTGTGTCAGTATGTTTTGATGCAAACATAGTTACTTTTATTTGACAACACTTGGACAATTTGATCAAGTTTTGAAACTGGGGATTATGTGTTACTGTGTTAAAAACTTATTTACACAATTTATTTGTATTCTTGGTGTTTGTTCTTTTGATTGCTCCACAAAAATCTATGAGCATTAACTGTCTGTGCAGTCTGATCTTGATCTTCACTGTCTCCAAAAGTAATATGGAGGATGATTTGTTCTCGAAATGTTACTTTATTTTCATTTTGTTTTCTTTGGTTAAATTTGTAGTAGTTACAAAAATTTGTGAAGATACAGACTGTTTTACCAAGCTTCCTATTTAAAAGTGCAATATTTTTACTGTTTACTTTTTTTGTTGATTTTGTTTTGTTATTTGTTTTTCTAATTTTCTTTTTTTTTTTAAATTGATATACATGTATGTTTGTGTCTCATACTTGTACAATTTTGTGTATAGAAAATACATTCACTTGTTGTTATCTCTATACTTTATGAAAATTTTAAATAATTGTATAGTACAGCATAGCCAAACTTATTGGCATTTGACTTAAAATTATGATTTATAATTTAGATATGGTGAAAAGTAAGAAAACAGTAGATAAATAATGAAAGCACCTGTCTAAAACACCCAGAATATTTTCTGGTGCCTCGTATTGAAGTGGCTTCAAGTTTTGCTTGAACTTTAAAACTTCTGAATTCAGAGCCTAGGAATAATTTACAAAATATCTTTACTGCACAATGCCACCTTTTAACAACCCTGGGAAAGAAGCGTTTTGAAAACTTTGTAGGAAAAAGAGAAAATGCTGGTAACCAGCATTTTCTCTTTTTCTCACAATGTTTTCTACCCTGTCAAAGAGAAATTGCACCATTTTAGCCATATTGAAATTGTAGTCTGCAAATGCTTTCAATTTGGACGGCTAAAATTTTGTTGTCTGGTAAAGAGTTAAGGTAGGACGACATTGTCTGCAAAAGCAACTTAGGAAAATTTAGACTTTAATGATATCTAATATATCAGACAGTACAGATATAGGATCAGATTGCATGTTCTGTGCAGTTTGGTCTGAATCTATATTGGAAGCATCAGAAGCAGGAGCGAGTTTTGTTGGGCATCTCATACAGAGGGCAAAATTTAACCATTCACTAAACAACCCATTGTTTTAAAGACCCTGGGGTAGAAAGCTTTTGGAAACATATTTTTTACTCTTTCAAAGGGGAATCCCATTTCTTGCTTTACTTTTGATTTCTCATCTGCAAATGCTTTCAGTTTGGACCAGTCTACAATTTTTGTCGTTTGATAAAGATTTAATATATGTTATCTCTTATATTTATTTTTTCTTTGTACTGTGATACTTATTTGTATATATTTTATGTTGATTACTCTAGTTCGCAATATTTTGTATGAGTATTGTTTTGTCAGGTATACCCAATTTTGGTAAGAAATAAAAAACTATTTAGGAACACAGATGACTAACCTTATATGTTGTTTTGATTCCACTGGTCAAAGATAGGATAACTTTCATCATGACATAATTGCATTTAGAGTGTCCATTTGAGCATGCATGTGTGATTGTGTGTTTGTAGTCCAAAATAAAGGAAGTAACAAACTCCATTCACTCTTTAACAAATGACAAAATGTTATTCTGGTCCAAATTAAAAGCATTTGCAGATGACAAATTAAATGTGGCTCAAATGATGATTTCTGTCTAGGGTAGAAAACATTGTGGGAAAAGGAGAAAATGCTGGTTACCAGCATTTTCTCCTTTTCCCACGTTGTTTTCAAAAGCCCTCTTCTTCAGGGTCGTTAAAACTCGGGATTGTGTGGTAAAAGGTTAATGAGGGTCATTCCTGTAAATCAACATATCTCCCTTGCCAGATGAAGACTGAAGGTAACCAAATAACAGATTGGTCCTTTTACATGTGTTCCTTTCTTTTTATCTTGGATTCCCTTGTGGATGTTGCGATAAAAATAATTTAATTTATGATTATATGTAAGGTCCCCATGAAATTTTAAAGCAAATCATGTTCTCTGCCATCATAGAAATGCATATACATGTATATCGATTTATAAAACAATCAAACCAGATTTAACCAAGATATTATCTCGAGGACACATCTGTGTAGTTCAAGAAAATCAAGGATAAAATCCAAGTAATCTCCTTATCAGGACCAATGTAGTACTAGAGAGGAATCAAGGGAAACAACTGAAGAATGGCTCTCATTGCTCCTGCATGGCCTTCTGCAGATCTTTTTCAAAGAAATGGGACCAAAATGAAAAAACTTAACAAATATATATGATGTTAGGAAGAAGGAAACTCAAGGGATTTGTCTTCAATTTGAAACCGGAAATGACAACACTGATCTCTTTGAGCGCCTCCAGAAATGGATTTTCTATCGGTCGTAATTTGTGCAACCTTGCAACCGTTAGGGGCAGCATTTGGCATGAAGATATAAGAATGATTATAGTTTCATAAAATAAACATGAAAAGGGTAAAAAACCAGCTGAATATAAGTATAGATGTATCTTTTAGTATAGGTTATTTTCTTTAAATAACAGAGGGTGCAACTTGAAATCTACCTATAAAATACTGCCAGGTTTGTCAAAACTCAAAAGATACTGGGTATATTTTATCTTTTGGTGGCTTCTTCCAAGGGAGTGAAAACTTTATGTATGAGCCATGCGCTGTGAAAAGGGAGGTTAATGCATCTGCAAAAAGTATTGATCTAGTCCGATCATTTTTTCCTTTTTAACTCCACTGGCCAAAGGCTAGCTGGCTTATGTCATGGCCCGGTGTCCGTCGTGCGTCTGTGCGTTCGTCCGTCCATCCGTGCGTTAACTTTTATTTCTTCTTCTCTGAAACTACTCATCCAATTTTCATGAAACTTCTCAGAAATGGTCCTGCCATGGTCCTCTTCAGAATTTTTTGAAAGAATCTGATTCCTTCAAAAACTCTGGTTGCCATGGCAACAAAACTGAAAAATATTGGAAATCTTTAAAAATCTTCTTGTCTGAAACCATAAGGCATAGGGCTACCAAATTTGGCATGTAGCTTTATGTAGTAGACCTCTATCATGTTTCTTCAAATTATAGCCCTGGGGTGAAAATTGGCTCTGCCCGAGGGGTCACAAGTTTTACATAGGCTTATATAGAGAAAACTTTAAAAATCTTCCTGTACTTAGCCATAAGGCCTAGAGCTACCAAATTTTGCATGTAGCTATATCTAGTGGGCCTCTACCAAGCGAGCCAAAATTTTAGCCCTGGGGTCAAAATTGGCCCCACCACAGGGGTCACAAGTTTTAAATGGGTTTACTTAGTGACAACTTAAGAAATCTTCCTGTACCTAGCCATAAGGCCTAGAGCTACCAAATTTTGCATTTAGCTTGATCTAGTGGGGGTCTACCAAAAGTGCCCAAATTACAATCCTGGGGTCAATTTGGCCTCATGCTGGGGGGTGGGGGGGGGAGGTTCACAAGATTTACATGGGCTTATATAGGGAAAACTTTTAAATCTTGGTGTACATAGCCATAAGGCTTAGGGCTACCAAATTTTGCATAATTATAGCATTATCTAGTGGACAACTACAAAGAGGACCCAAGTTACAGCCCTAGGATCAAGTTTGGCCCTGCACCAGGGGTCACAAGTTTTACATGGGTTTATGGAGTGAAAACTTAAGAAACCATCTTGTTTCTAGCCATAAGGCCAAGAACTCCCAAATTTGGCATGTTATTCTCCTAATACACATATTCCCCATTTAGTCCGACTGTAGCCCTGAGGTCAAAGTTTTATAAGGGCTTATATAGTGAAGACTTCTCGACAATCTTCTTGTTTCTAACCATAAAGCATAGGACTAACAAATTTGACATGTTTTGAGCCTTGGGATCAAAATTTGTCCCACTCCAGGGTGCACAAATTTTAGATAGGTTTACATAGTGAAAACTTAAGATATCTTTTTTTATCCTTACTGTAAGGCCTAGGTTACCTAGGGCTATAAAAATTTGGCATGCCGATTCATATTGTAGACTTCTACCAAGATTGTTCCATCTTTTTCATTGAAACCACTCTTCCAATTTTGACCAAACTTTACAGATATCATCTTGCCATGATGTTCTTCAGAATGTCTTCAAAGAATTAAGTTCTGTTAAAAGCTATAGTTGCTAGGGCTACAAAACTGAAAAGTATTGAAAAACCTTTAAAAATCTTTTCCGAAAGCTTGTATCTACTAACGTCATTGTAGCTCATGAAAAAGATACTGCTTTTTAGCTCCACAGGCCTAAGGCCATCAAGCTTATCGTCTCTGAGACTGCTTCACCCAATAAGTCACAAGCTTTACATAGGCTAATATAGTGAGAACTTAAAAGGTCTTCTTGTTCCTTACCTTGAGTTACAGCTGTAATATTGTATGAGTGTAATCTAAATAACCTCTTCCAAAGTTATTCAAGTTATGTCAGAATTAGTCCTATCTCATATGTCATAAATATGTGCTTATAGCGTGAAAATTCAAAAAATCTTTTTGCTCCTAACCGCAAACCCAAGGGCTACCAAATATGGATCACTTTTGATTTTTTAGCCCCACTGGCCGAAGGCCAGCGGGCTTATGTCATGGCCCGGTGTCCGTCATGCGTCCGTGCGTCCGTCCATCCGTGCGTTAACTTTTATTTCAAACATCTTCTTCTCTGAAACTACCCATCCAATTTTCATGAAACTTCACAGAAATGATCCTGCCATGGTCCTCTTCAGAATTTCTTGAAAGAATTTGATTCCTTCAAAAACTCTGGTTGCCATGGCAACAAAACTGAAAAATATTGGAAATCTTTAAAAATCTTCTTGTCTGAAACCGTAAGGCGTAGGGGTCAAAATTGGCCCCGCTGCAGGGGTAACAAGTTTTACATGGGCGTACATAGTGACAACTTAAGAAATCTTCCAGTACCTAGCCATAAGGCCTAGAGCTACCAAATTTTGCATTTAGCTTGATCTGGTGGGGGTCTACCGAAAGTGCCCAAATTACAGTCCTGGGGTCAATTTGGCCTCATGCGGGTGGGGGGGGGGGGGCGGGGGGCGAAGGTTCACAAGATTAACATGGGCGCTTATACAGGGAAAATTTTTAAATCTTGGTGTACATAGCCATAAGGCTTAGGGCTACCAAATTTTGCATAATTATAGCTCTATCTAGTGGACAACTACAAAGAGGGCCCAAGTTACAACCCTAGGATCAAGTTTGGCCCTGCACCAGGGGTCACAAGTTTTACATGGGTTTATGGAGTGGAAACTTCAGAAACCGTCTTGTTACTAGCCATAAGGCAAGAACTCCCAAATTTGGTCATAAACATGTGCTTTTAGGGCGAAAATTAAAAAATTCAAACTCCTAACTGCAAAACCAAGGGCTACCAAATCTGGAGCACTTTTGATTTTTTTTTTTAAATTAGCCTTGCATCAGGGGCATCAGGGGTCTTATGTTTTACAGAGGCTTCATATGGACGAAACTTGAAAATCACCGTATTTATAACCATACAGCATAGACTTGTATTATTTTGGCATGTGGCTTTATCTTGTGGACCTCTACCAGGGTTCAAGTGATTATCGCTCTGGGATCAAAAATGGCTTTTCCCTGCGGGTCTCAACTTTAACATGGGCTTTTACAGAGAAAACTTTGTAAGTCTTCATTTTAAAACCATTTGGCTCAGAATTGAAATGTTTAGTATTTATGGTTTATATTTATAAGCCAGTGGAGCGATACAGGGCCATCATGGCCCTCTTGTTTTTTTGCAATTAGCCTTGCATCAGGGGTCCTATGTTTTACTAAGGCTTCATATGGACGAAACTTGAAAATCACCTTATTTATAACCATACAGCATGGACTTGTATTATTTTGGCTGTATCTTGTGGACCTCTACCAGGGTTCAAGTAATTATAGCTCTGGGATCAAAAATGGCTTCGCCCTGCGGGTCTCAACATTCACATGGGCTTTTACGGAGAAAACTTTGTAAGTCTTCATTTTGAAACCATTTGGCTCAGAAATGAAATGTTTAGTATTTACGGTTTTTATTTGTAAGCCAGTGGAGCGATACAGGGTCATCATGGCCCTCTTGTTTATATTCGGACTTTACTGTGGCAAAAAATGACGGCATTTGTGACAAAGTAAAGGTCGAATATAAGAAAGGGGGAAAAATGATAGGACTGGGACCCAGTCAAGGCTTTCCATGGTATATTTTTGTGCAAATTTCTGTTCAACAATCTGTTTGTCAGAATTTTACTTCTCATATTTGTTGATGCCATCTTTGTCTGGTCGGAAAAAAACGTTGCAGTTGATATGCATATTTTTTTTTCTATCAGATCTGTGTAATGCAAGTTTTGCACATCTTTCTTTGTCAGAAACTGTCGGTCAGATGTCACGCATATTTGGGAAGAAGGATCATTCTATTTCAGATTCGTTGACGGCCTCATAACCCATAACGACAGCATAAGCAGAAGAGGGAGTTGGTATTTTTCAACAATTAGCCGTCAGATTTATTCATAATGAACAGATGTTTGGGTAGTGGTGATGCTGTTTTAGCTGTTAGATATAACATGCTCCACACAAATAACTGTCTCAGCCAATGATAACTTTGCTTGCTCTATTAGTGAGTCGAGCGATGCCAGCCGTCAAGACCCTCTCGTTTGTTTTCTGGTGCATCGGCCATTGCCAAACATGGTATTTATGAGGAATACCACTATTACACAAACACATGTAGGTGTATGAAATAAATGTACCTAAGGCGGGAGAACTGTGGTTAAGATTTTGTGTTCGTTGTAACCTCCCATTTATTTTATTGCTCAAAGCAGTACATACCACTATTGAAAATGTTGAAATAAAGAGAAAATTTTCTCGTGGCATCATTTTTTTTTTGGCCGGCATGTTTTCCTAGGGATTCATGTAATAAACTTTAACCCTTAACTCTTTACCAAACGACAAAATTTTAGACTGGTCCAAATTGAAAGCATTTGCAGACGACAAATTGAAAATGACCCAAATGACAATTTTTTTCCTTGATAAGGTAGAAAACATTGTGGGAAAAGGAGAAAATGCTGGTTACCAGCATTTTCTCCTTTTCCCACACAGTTTTCAAAAGCCTTCTTTCCCAGGGTCGTTAAAAGTCGGGATTGTTTGGTAAAGGGTTAAAGTGCATTCCAATGCGATAGTTGCCTTTGAGGCTAATGTAGATCAAGATAAAACTGTACAAAACATGCAGTCTGATCTTACACTGCTTTCCTGAAACGCTATAGGCAAAAGGACAGCTACGAAATTGCCATTATCTGGGTCTCGTTGAAGAATGAAAATGTTCATTAGGTTTATTTGCGAGACTCGATGACATTTTGCGGACAGTGTAAACCAAGGCCAATCTGATCGTGGATCTACACTGTCCGATCAGGAGATATTTCCCCCCAAAAGATACCTTTGAAGTAGCAAAATTTGGGGTTTCACTATCGGCTTGAAAGTTTTCTTTCGATTATTTAGCAGGTTAAGGTTTGAGGTTAATTCTTTGTTGATTTTCCGTATTTCTGATGCAAAATTACTGTCATCTGGTAGGTTTCAGTATTTTCAGCGCTACTGGGCAACGTGGCTAGCTCCAATGGACTTCGTATATGAAGATCAGACTGCACAGAACGCACAGTCTGATCTTTGTCCTCTGTTTTTGCCAGAATATCCGACTTAGAAGCGGACAGTGTAGATCCAAGATCAAACTGCACATTCTGTGCAGTTTGATCGTAATCTACACTATTCCCTTAAGCAACTAAATTCGGTTTTGTCCCTTAACCCTTTCCCAAACAAGCCCTGGTTTTCACCTGTCTGCAGTACAAGTCTTTTGAAAACACTGTGGGAAAAGGAGAAATTGCTCGTAACGAGCAATTTCTCCTTTTCCTACAGTGTTTTCTACCATTTTTGAGACCTTTCTGCCATTTTCATCAAATTTAAAATTGTCGTCAGCAAACTCTTTCAATTTGGACAAGCCCGAAATTTGTCGTTTGGGAAAGGGTTAAGGGATTAATTACTTGTTCAAAGCCATATCTGCTTTCCCATGATTTTACCAAAACCTACTGACTGCATGGGGCGGGAAAATACATATTCGTACAGTAATTGGTTCATTATATTGTAGCCTGAAAATAAACGTTTAGTTTCTCTTAACCCTTAGGCTGCTAAGGGTGACTCATTGACCTTTTGCGGATAGCGTAGATCAAGATCAGACTGCACAAAATGTGCAGTCTGATCTCAGATCTACACTGTCCGGTAAGGAGATATATTCCCCCCCCCCCCAAATAACTTTGAAATAGCAAAATTTGGCTTCTTACTATCGACTTGAAAGTTTCATTTCAATTATTTAGCGCGTTAAGGGTTAACATAAAATAGCCCTGTGGTTTTTACAAGGTGAAAAGTTCTGTGTTCACAATGGTTGGATAATCTTTGACGATAACCTAATTTCAGAAAATGCGGAGTCATGAAAATGACCCCTCGACCTCCTATTCGGCAACCATCCTGAATTCGATTCTGGTAAAATATCAGACACGCTATTTGACTGGCTAAGAGAGTAGATCTGAGCTATCAAATGGCAAATCCCGGAAATCAGAATTTCAGCGACACATTGCTGGCAACGAATGTTTAGCTATTTTTTAAAAAGTGTTTTGACGCTGATGGCACATTTTGGACCTATCATGGGCTGTGCAGATCAAGATCAAACCACAGAACCTGCAGTTTGATGTTGGATCGATATGGTTGGATACTATGTGAAAATGTCCTAGTATATTTTCACAAACTACATTTGTAAATAATCATGCCTGTTTAGCCTAAGCATGGACACACAAAAAAACAGTGTATCATAAGTAGAAATTACACATAACGAGCAGTCTCTCTCTCTCTCTCTCTAAAACAAGAATATGATCTACGCCGTTCGCAACGAAAACATGATAAACATGACAGTTATTCTACATGAATTTTTCCCTTTTATCAAAATGCCTTCAAGAAAGTAACGTATCGCGAGACGAAAATGTCGGTCATGTTACAACAACATGACAGACGATATTTTCCTGAAAATAAAGGATCTTTCTTTCGTTGTTTTAAGTTTCAGTTTTAAAATCTTAATCCCGATAAATACACGAAGCCATTTTGCTTCTCGCATTGAGGTATTGCAACAACTCTAGAGGTGTGACCCTTTTAGCCAATCAGAAGTGAGGGTGCAGGTGCATCGTAAGTCCAATCATTTTATCTAGACCTTGCAGTGTGGTCGGACTAAAAGTTCAAGGTAAGTTTTGTTTTGAGGCTTTGAAATACTATTATTTCCCGCAAGAAAATCTGATATCGACGATCAAATACGGATATATATATATATATTTTTTTTTTTTCGCTACTTGCGAACTGCAAAAATCGGAATAATTTTTCTTCTTTATGTAATTTATCTTTGTGTTATGATTACCTTATGCTGGTAACCAGTATTTTCTCCTCTTCCCACAAAGTTTTCTATCCTTTAATAGTCGTCTGCAAATGTTTTCAATTTGGCGAAAAATTTTGTCGTTTGGTAAAGATTTAATATATGAAAGCATTTAACTTAGTATCTTCAAACATTTGGTATTCACTTTTAAACTTTTTCACTGCCAAATGTCGGCCTTTGACATCTTTTGCGGATGGCGTAGTTTAAGATCAGTCTGCACAAAACTTGCAGTCTGATCTTGGATCTACTTCATCAGCTACTTGATACTAATCTTTGACCAAAATCAGATTCAAAATCAACGAAAATATACATTTAGGCCTCCAAGAAATGTCAAATCCATTTATTTGGCAGCGAGAGAAATACACCCCCACCCCCTCCCCCCACGGAAAACAACTGCGGCAGACAATTATGAAAATGGTCCTGTAACATATGAATTATCTACATGAAATAAGCTTTCACATTTTGGTACAAATGGTTACGAGGGTCCTCCAATAATGAGTGAGACTGTTGTCATATCTCAAATATTGTCTGACAGATTTTAATGAAACTTTGCACATATATTGCCTAACATACTAGCAACACAAAAATTACGTCAAATGACGTTACGTTATGACGTCACAATTATGACGTCACTCCCTGTGACACAAACAACTGCAACATGGCCAGCTTCACAGCAGAAGAACAACGTGTATATATAAAAATTGAGTATTATAAGGGTAGCACTGGAACAGAGATTTTTCAAACCTTACAAAAAGTTTGTTGGGACTAAGCTATTTCTCGTGCAGCAGTGTTCCGGTGGATTGCACAGTTTAAGGAAGGAAGGACTAGTGTGCAGAAACAACCCAGCCAAGGTCGGCCAACAGAAGCAACAAGCGAAGAAAATATCCAAAAGGTGAAGGCTGTAATGGAGACTGATCAAAGATACACATGCGAAGAAGTAGCCAATGATACTGGGATAAGTCATGGGTCAGTACATACAATTTTGACGAATAAGTTAAACATGCGACATTTTGCTGCAAGGTGGGTACTCCATGCACTGAGCTCGGAGCAGAAACAGGCAAGAGTGGATGTTGCCAATTAATTACTGGAAAGATACAAAAATGAGGGTGATATGTTTCTTAACAGGATAGTGGCAATAGATGAGACTTGGAGACGAAGTTATGAACCAGAACTAAAAAGACAATCTTCAGAATGGCACACGCCAGGGTCCCCACGACCCATTAAATTCAGGCGAAAACAAGGAAATTTGAAGATGATGATGATTTTTGCCTATGATAATCACGGCATATTAGCTGCAAATCGGGTCCCGATCGGGAAAACAGTTAATCAAGAGTATTATTGTACATTTCTGATGTCTGTCTTGAGACCTGCCATTCGCGAGAAGCGACCGGAGCTGCTTGAACTTACACCATTAATTCTGCATGACAACGCCGCCTGCCACAAGGCAAGTAGGGTGACGTCACTTTTGACGCTCTATAACTGGGACATTTTACCGCACCCTCCATATTCTCCAGACATGAGTCCTCCAGACTTTGATCTTTTTCCTAAGTTGAAACAACCATTGCGAGGTGTGCGTTTTGAGGATTTAGACGCCCTGGAAGTAGAGCACGGTGAGGAAACTACATAGACGGAGCCATTGGCTCTGTTAAGGAAATCTTGTGTGGGTTTTTCCGGTCACGTGCGGCGCCGTCAATATCGGCTGTTTCGGTGGACACGAAAACGTAAGTCTCCCATTTATTGTCAAAATTTGATTTTATACTGAACACTAGCGAGAAAAGTGGAATTGTATGAGGGACCTATGACTTTCAACTTTCTTCCTTGTCCGTTGCGAGTTCCAAGTCGGCGCGGTTTTGTCTGAAACACTTTTGCCGTGAGCCACGGTGAGGTAAACAAAGGTCATTTTCTATAATGACCACAGGCTTTCTATTGCTCTTTCTGCATAAAAATTACTTATCTAAATGTTTACACCGTCCGAATGTATGAATTGATTATCTAATCCTTCCCCACTCACGAAAAACAAAATTTGAATCAAAATAAAAAAAATTGAGAAAAAATAAACAATGGCTCTGTCCATATCGGCCGGCTCTGTCTATATCGGCTGGCTCCGCTGTATGAGGGCGAGTTTTAGAAGCGATAGGTTTTTTTCGCTATTGGGTTTACCAGTCAAAAGTTAGATTTTTTGAAAGTTATTTTTGGAATGGTGATGCTTTTCTCGAACCATCTATCATTTCAAAAAGGGCGGTCACGTGGTTGAGTGGTTAAAGTGGTTGACTTCAGTGCTCTTGATCATTCGACCATATCACCCTGTGGGTACAGGGCACTCTCGGACAACGTGGACAAGCCAAGTTCTGCTTGCGGGTGTGTCGGGTGTTTTTCCCGGGATACTCCCGGGGTACTCCCGTTTCCTCCCACTTACCGATCCATTCGTCTCAATACCAGTTTAACAGCTTGGGGGACGCAAAACTGAATAAAACCAATATTTGAGAATAACCTTTGTAAAAGTTTTGCAGGTATGTCTGAAGTGTGTGTATGAGTTTTGTTTCAATTGTGCATATACGTCGCTTCTAAAACTCACCCTCATACAGCGGAGCCAGCCGATATAGACAGAGCCGGCCGATATGGACGGAGCCATTGTTTATTTTTTCTCAATTTTTTTTATTTTGATTCAAATTTTGTTTTTCGTGAGTGGGGAAGGATTAGATAATCACTTCATACATTCGGACGGTGTAAACATTTAGATAAGTAATATTTATGCAGAAAGAGCAATAGAAAGCCTGTGGTCATTATAGAAAATGACCTTTGTTTACCTCGCCGTGGCTCACGGCAAAAGTGTTTCAGACAAAACCGCGCCGACTTGGAACTCCCTACGGACAAGGAAGTAAGTTGAAAGTCATGGGCCCCTCATACAATTCCCCTTTTCTCGCTAGTGTTCAGTATAAAATCAAATTTTGACAATAAATGGAAAACTTACGTTTTCGTGTCCACCGAAACAGCCGATATTGACGGCGCCGCACGTGACCGGAAAAACCCACACAAGATTTCCTTAACAGAGCCAATGGCTCCGTCTATGTAGTTTCCTCACCGTGTAGAGGTGGCCAGTCAAATTCGACGCATTAACTCTGGTTGCCTAGCAACAGGAATAAGAAGACTTCCTCATCGATGGAATTCTGTCATTGAAAAGGGAGGAGGCTATATTGAAGGAATGTAGGAACATTGGATAAGTATTAGTTCAGGTATTTCTTCAATAACTACAGTCTCACTAATTGTTGGATGACCCTCGTACAGTCCGGCAGAACGGAAGACTGTTTGTTACAAGCAGCTTTGCCACAATTGTTATAAGAGATGATTCGCTCGAGGACAAAAAATAGCACTGTGTCTAGTTTCTTTTCTACCTGACTCTTTACCTTATAATCCCGATTTCTAATGACCCTGAAGGAAGATGGCTTTTGAAAACATTGCGGGAAAAGGAGAAAATGCTGGTAACCAGCATTTTTTCCTTTTCTCGCAATGTTTTCTACCCTTCTTTAAACAAATTTTTATACATGTATTTGAGTCGCGTTTATGGTAATGTCGTCTGCAAGTGATTTCAATTTTGACAGGTCTAAAATTTTGTCGTTTTTTTTGAGTCCCGTTTATAATATTGTCTGCAGGTGCTTCTAATTTGGTTGAGGCTAAAATTTTGTCGTTTGATAATAATGAGTTAAATTATGTGGTATGAACCGTATAAACCTCTTTCAACTACTAAATAAGAAAAAATTCGACCTCCTTCAATGGTTGAAAATACAGTCCACTGATTTGTGTGTTTGTAATGGAGTTTAACGCCGTTTTAACATCTAAGGTCGTATCACGGCGGTTAGTGTACCTACGCATGTGTTTCCTGGCTTTCTCACACCAGTACTGAAACAACTTTCTGTCCAAGTCACTTTTCCCACAAGAACCAGAGGTGAGAGGCAAAAAATCGACGGAAAGAAAGTTTGCCTCAACCGGGTATCGAACTCCACCAGGTCACAGGTCAGATACGCTAACCACTGAGTTACCCAGCAGGGCCCAGTCCACTGAAACTCTGAATCATGATCATACTGCACATCCTGTGCAGCCTGACCTTGATAGATGCCATCCGCCTATGGATATTGTCAAGCAGGAAAAGGGACCAAGGCATAGCAGTTTCTGTTTTTTGCTTTTTGCCTATATTCCTCAAACAAGGGGACACGTTCTGTGCAATCTGATTTTTGATCTACATTGTCCACAAAGGCAATGTGATCCTGATCTACGTTTTCTACAAAAAACAGCTTGAGTTGTCCTTCTCATTTTCATGATTAAACCTTTACTTGACGACAAAATTTTGGACTAGACCAAATCGAAGGCATTTGCAGACGACAAATTATATGATTCAAATTGCGATTTCTGTCTTTGATATATAGGGTTGAAAACATTGTGGGAACAGGAGAAAATACTGGTTACCAGCATTTTCTCCTTTTCCCACAATGTTTTCGAAAGCATTCTCTTTCAGAGTCATTAAAACTTTGGACTGGGTGGTAAAGGGTTAAAAGGGAACTGAAAATCGGACATGAGTT
Organism: Tridacna gigas; assembly: GCA_945859785.2. NCBI lineage: Eukaryota > Metazoa > Mollusca > Bivalvia > Cardiida > Cardiidae > Tridacna > Tridacna gigas. The sequence continues at coordinate 41,460,451 of OX244029.2, forward strand.
GAGACGCTAATCCTCTTTACGTAAAATACGCTTTTTTGTGGCGAGGCCAAAATTTGGGAAAAAAAAAATGTTCTCATTTGGGATAAGACGTAAATGTTTACATCGGCGTCACACTATTTTCGGATTTGAGGAAAAAGCGGACACAGTATTAAATTCAAAACCCTCGGGCCATTCGTGAGGGTATCTTACGTAACCGCATATGTCGATTTCTGTAGTTCAGTCAATAACGCACAGGTCTTTAAGCCTGGCGGTCGCTAGCTCGATTCCTTACGGGGTCAATTTGTTTACGATGAGTGGAGATGAGCATTGCGGAAGGATTCATTTCTATCTCATCGCTGAAATTTTTTCAGCGATGTTATGTGGAAAAGCGGCTAATGGCTAAAAAGAATGTTTTGCGAAGTACTAATAAATGAAACTCCGGAAAAGCATTGATACCAATTAGGTGCGCTGACCATTGCGATAAACTGAAATGATCTTTAAAACCACGTAAAACAAACAAACAAACAAAAAGATTTAATTGCAACTGTATGGCATTATGTAGGCATCGTGCTTGTTTCGGTCGTTGAGTGGATGCTGACCTATGTTCGATACTAACTTCGCACGAAATTGAAAATTCCAGTCATATTTCCATTTGATAGCAATCTCTGGACAGTGTGACACAAACTTAACAAGTGTCTTTTTTTTGTTGTTAAATCGTGTTTTACGCTGCTTTGAACATTATCTCGGTCATATCACGGCGACAATTAAATCATTCATGTATGTCCTGGATTTCATCAGTTCCATGCAAGGGCTTACCAACAATAAAACCCAGTGCCACTAGTCCCACCAGAGAGGGGATCGAATCCGGGATCCCCGGACTGTGAATCCTGTAATGTCGCCACTGAGCTAGCTGCATCCATGAGTTTCTTAACCGATGTAACTAAGAATACGGTCGAGAGAAAACCATGTATACATAATTGGACATATATATTTGAGCCATGCTCTGTGAAAAGTGAGCTTAATGCATCTGCGAAACGTATCGACCCAGGTCAGCCTGCGCAGTCCGCGCAGGCTGACCTGGGCCGAAACTTTTCGCTATTAGTCAATTTTCCGTATGTTAAGAGACCAGTCTATCTCATGATTAAGTCGGTTGTTAGACAAAATGGACTTTATGGACCCATGATCATGTGATGACTTGCTTGGTATCATGCATCACGAAAATGCATTTAACCCCCTTTTGCCAGAGCATGGCTCATTTATTACGTGTTTTCTCTTAGTTTCAGTCGTATATCCAGAGCTATTTTCTCATAACTTATTGAAACCATTCATCGTCACGACTAAAGAATAATTAACCCTTTCGCTATTAGCTAAGAACAGCTTATAGTACTCTTGCGGACAGTGTAGATCAAGATCAGACTGCGCAGAACGTGCAATCTGATCTTGGACCTACTCTGCCCGCTACTTCATTACATAATCCGGCCAAACCAAAATCGACATTTCAATATTATAACTGCTTTTCCCAACCGGTAGAGGTCCATTTTATCAATAAACAATTAGGCTGCTAAGTGCGGACTCGAGGACCTTTTGTGGACAGTGTAGATCAAGATCAGACTGCACAGAACGTGCAGTCTGATCTTGGATCTACACTGTCCGATTAGGAAGATGTTTTCTTTAAAAAATAACCTTGAAATAATATTATTTGGGTTTTTACTATCGGCTTGAAAGTTTCATTTAACTTATTTAGCAACGGTTAAGGGTTAGGGGCTGTAAGGGTTAAAGTTTTGGGTAGGATCCGAATCTAATACAATAATCATTTTCGGAAAATAGCACTTGCTGCGTCCTCAAATATGAGGACAGCTGTACTTTTGGTATAAGAAACAGCATGCACGGTAATGACTGATCACGGGATAAAATAGTGTAAAAGATTCTCCACAGGAGACGATACAAACATGCCCAAGTAAATAGGTATAGTATAACGGCCATGATTTGTCACTTGGTAAAGCTTATACCAAATGGTTCTCAGTAGAAATATATCAAATAAAACTCAAATAAATCCTACAAAAGATTAGCTACATCCCTAAATATACTATACATTATTTGAGAAATTCATGATACCCTTTCTGTGTTGTTGTTTTGGATTTTTTGTTTATAGGCCTATACAAGTGGCACACTATCGACGATTAAGTATAGAATACCTTTTTGTTAACCATCAGGGCCCAGTATCTCAAAACTTTTAAGGTTTCGTAAGTTACGGTTACCTTAACGATCATTTTACGGGGACGTTACGATTTTCTTAAAGTGATCTCTCAAAACCGACCCTAACATTCTCGTAAAGAATAGCCATTTGCGATCGTATCATTTAAAAGTGACGTCATTTTCCCGCCGTATTGATTAGAATAGCACACCAGGGACCGTTTTACCAACAATTCGTAAGTTTTTGCGTAAGAATTTTCATGACTTTACGCCTACATCCAGATTTACGAAATTCGTAAACCCGTTTTACTAAAACTTTCGTAACTTTGTGAATTTGCATGAGTAAATATTTTCGTAACTCTTTAAATGAAAGCAGAAACAGTAGATCCCACGCACTTGTTACCTAGGTAAACAGCGCGTGCCGTTAAACTAGAGGCAATTTACGCGCATTTACCCTACATTTCTCGCGCTTTACGTCATCTCATATGTCAGCCGCTTCCGTCAAATGGAGATACTGTGTGTGTGAAGAAAAATATAATTTGTCAGAAAATGAAATTTGTCTACTGCAGATAACTCTGAGGATAATTATGATGTTATTCTCAAATTTCTTACTCTATGACGACACATTGCAAAAAATGCCTCCAGACTTCGAGCTATGTTCTTACTTATGACCGATATTTTTGCACGTATTGTTACGCAAAAACTTACGCTCGTACTTAGGTACGCAAGTTTTAGTAAAACGCAAAACTTGGACTTTTCACGCTGAAACTTGCGAAATTTTTAAGTTACGTTTGCCAAGTTCTTCAGTAAAACGGTCACCTGGAGATATTAGTCTATAAGCAGTGGTCCTTTACGCACTTTCTCTATCATGGATGAAGTAAAATAAAAGGAGTCGAAGAAGATAGACCACACAAGATTTACATAAAAGCATGAACATTATGAAATACTTGAATGAAGCATAATGAGCATAATGACTGTTCCAGTTTAAAGCACTCGTCGTTTTAGTCCTCACTTTGTCGGCAAATATGGACTAATAACTATTGCTTGTCAGCTGCCATGGCAAAAGTTTCGCTAACTAGACGTCCGGCTCTTGGGGTCGTGGAATGCGTGCCCCATCATGAGAACATTGAAGAGAGTAACAATTGATCCTCCATCGAGGCGGTATTTTCTAACCAATTCTATGTCATCTAAGGGATTCATTCTACCCGTAAACAACTCGCCTGCTGTATTGTTTCTCCCGTGGGGTCTGTTCACGTGTAAAAATAATGCCACTTTTAAAAATAAAATACAGCACCAAGTTTTTGTGTATTACTGAAAAACGGCCTACGATAACGCTAGGGTAGCTTCGGAGTGGCCTTAGTTTAAGGTCGGGTTTACGATCGGCCCTTAAGTTGCGATGTTTTGAGAGAGACGATAAAATGCTTACGAGGGACTTAAGGTTGGTTTACGATGATTTTAGCACTTAAAGTGCTTTGAGATAGTGGGCCCAGAGCGCAAAATAAACCCAGCCGACATTTTCAATCTGGAAATAAGACCATGTTTAGAACAATTTGAAGATCACTCTTGTTTAGAATGTCTCAGCAAAGCGGATGATGTAGATCAATGAACAGACTGCAGGTTTTGTGCAGTCTGATCTTGACCTACGCTGGTCGCAAGGGCAACTATAGTACTGAAAGGCTGTATATGAATTAAAGCCCGCCCGTGTAGCTCAGTGGTTAGCGTATCTGACTCGTGACCTGGTGGTTGTGAGTTCGAAACCCGGTTGAAACAGACTTTCTTTCCGGCGATTTTTCGACTGATTCATGTGGGAAAAGTAGTCAGTGACTTGGAAAGAAAGTTTTGAGAAAGCCAGGAAACACATGCGTAAGTGAACTGACCGCCGTGATATGACCTAAGCTGTGAAAATGGCGTTAAACTCAAATACAAACAAACTATATGGGTTAAATCCTCTGACAGGAATCAAACAGAATTCTATGAGAATATATGTTTCAATCAGCCAGTGAAGCCAACTTAGAGTATGAGACTACATAATAGGTTTTGTTAAGACAAAAAGAGAGGACATTTTGTATAAAATAAATAAATGCTTATTACTAGTAGTTTTATTTTTTTCCCTTGAAAAGGTTTCCTCCCCACGTTATAACACGTGATTACTAGTATTTGACCAAAGGCCCAATAGCTACCAAGTGAAAACCATTCAGTGTTAAAATGCATTTAAATTTAAAAACCTTTTGATAAGTATGGAAATTATTGTGAATATGAAAATCTGTTATTGTGCGGTCGGTCCAAGTGTTAAAAGCTGGCAGAAACACTGAATTTTAAAACTAGGTCGCTCTCAAACACTTGGAATGATCGCACAATAAAAGATTGTCATCTCCACAAAATTCCGACCCGTTTGAAAGGATGGATTTAAATTTAAATGCATTTTAAAACCTGCATCGTTTTCTTTTCGCCGCTAATAGGCTTTTAAGGGATTAACTTAGGCGACTGTATCAACCGTAAATTATAATTCTCTATAATCGCTCGTGAACTTTATTTACGAATTTCAAATAGCAGGGCGCAAGACGATAACAATGATGTAATTAATGTTTTGTTCATGCCCATCTGAACTTCCGGGAATAATTCGGTCATCTTTTCATAATATTATTTTGTCCTCGTTTTATAGCTATAAAGACCCAAATTCTGGACACCAAAGATGCAGCCTGTAATTTAAGAATTTTTGACAGAAATTTCCTCATTGGCATGAATTAACATTGCATATATAAAGACAATAATAAGATCAATCAAGAAATTAATGAGAGAACTCGTTTTTTAGCTCCACTGGCCGAAAGCCTACGTATATCATAGTCCTGTGTCCGTCGTGCGTCCGTGCATTGACTTCTCTTTTTCAAACCTCTCCTCTGAAATTACAGATCCAATTATGACGCAACATAACAAGAATTAGCATGCCATGACCCTCTTCCGAATTTCTACAAGTAATTCCATTCCATTTTAAGCTGTGGTTGCCACGGCGTTAAAACTGAAAAATATTGAAAATCTCTAAAACTCTTCTTGTCCGAAACCGTAAGGCATATATGGCTACAAAATTGGCATGTAGCGTTAGCTGGTGGACTTCTTCTGAGATTACTCCAATAATAGCCCTAGGATCAAAACTGGTCTTTCCCCAGTGATCACAAGTTTTACATAGGCTTATATGGTGAAAACTTCAAAAACGTTCTTGTTCCTAACTGTAATGCCAAGGGCTACCAAGTTTGACATACAGTTTCATCTAGTAGACCTCTACCACAATTGTCAAAATTATAGCCCGCGGTCAGAAATGATCCTGCCGCGGAGGTTTTACACAGGCTTATAAACTGAAAACTAAAGAAAAATATTCTTGTTCCTTAGCGTATGGTCTAGGTCTACCAAATTTTGCATGTAGCTTCATCTGGTGGACCTGTAGCAGAAGTGTTAAAACTATAGCTATGGGATCAGCCCACGAGGGTGGGTGGGAGTGGGGGGGGGGGTGGTAACACGTTTTATAAAGGCTCATATGGTCACAGCTTTAAAAATCTTCTTGTAGTACATGCAGTCAACATGACTGAATCAAATAACTCTTGTTCACTAATAACAGATACATGTAGTTTGTTACCATTTACCTTCCTTGATTATCAAACTGCTCTATTACATGATTGGTAATGGGTATTCAAGTTTTTTGGGGTAGATACTGTTCAGTTTTCTTTGATATGAGTTATTTTGGTGTTTATAGTTATGCTCAGGTGAGTTGAATATTTAATATGAAGTAAGGTTTTTATCATTCATTTTTTTGTTCCAAAACAACAGCATTAATCCCGTTGAAAAATGTTTTTCTGTTATTTAAGTTTTGGAAATCTTCTTGTCAAAGCACTCTTTGTTAAAGTTCATTGATATTTGGTATGAATGATACTTGGTAAGACCTTTTGTATTCACTGATACCATCTTTGTATTTGAAAAGGATATTACTATTATTAGGGGGTGGGGGATAAAGAGGGGCTAAGCTGTGAAAGTTTATTGCCATACAGACTTCGTACGACTGAATGTCTCTGTCAGTGTCAATGAGGTGCTTGATACATTTTTTTTTATCAAGTCAGTGGAGTGATACCGGTTCATCATGGTCCTCTTGTCTACCATTTTCAGACAGATTATGCAAGTTGGGTCGATACAAAGATATGTAACCGCAGAGATCCGGATAGAGGGTGTGATTCTGATTTCAAAATTAAAAATATTAATCAGTCTCCACTAAACCCTATGTTATGGGTACTCATTAGAATCGTCTCATCGAGACAATGCGAATGAGTACCCACAACATAGGGTTTGGAGGAGAAATAATGGATTTAGAATACAATTATTCCTTTTTATCGGGAGGTCTGTTAAACAGCAGTTTTCGAAATATGAAGATGTCGCCTATGTCCCCAGCCTCCCTCTAGGAATTATCGCATCTTAGCATGCGCACAAGGAAAACTAATTCAATGTATTCATTGAGGATGAAAAACAAAAACTAATTTTGTTCTAAATATTGCACTCATGATAACATACTTTGTAACATTGAACCTTGGGCACGACGGGGGCCACACCAGGACTATTGCGTATAGTATTACCCTGTTTTCGTGGTGTGCCGATCAGATGTACTAGAAACTTAAAAATCATGTTTATGTGACCCACACATCCCATAGAATAATTTTGAACGTTTGGAGTTTTGGGACTGCAGATCCCAAACCTAAACCCTGAAAAGACACGAGGTGTCGTTATCACCAGACACCAGCGCCCGTATTCACAATTAAGAGCACTTTTGGTCTTATTCTCAATAACTTTCTAAATTTGAAAGTAACATAACTTCTGATTGGCTTAACCAAATGGTGCAGCCAATCAGAAGTTGCGTTACTTTCTTAAATCTAGAATTTGACTATTTTTCTTTTCTTTTGAACCTAGTTGTTTTACATCGATTGTGAAAGAAGCTCTTATAAATAATCACTCGCGACGATTGCTTCCCGGAAACCTTAACTCTTTATCAACCGACAAAATTTTAGACTGGTCCAAATTGAAAGCATTTGCAGACGACAAAATAAATGTGACTCAAAAATTGAAATGTGTTTTGGGAAGGGTAGAAAACATTGTGAAAAAGGAGGAAATGATGGTTACCAGCAATTTCTCCTTTTCCCACAATGTTGTCAAAAGGTTTCTTTCTCAGGGTCATTAAAAGTCTGGATCGTGTAGTAAAGGGTTACAATTAAACAGTACTCGTTGTGGGTGGTTTCATAGGTTGACCCCGTCCATCACGGTATTTGAGCCCAAGGATAAGAATTAGACTTGGATTGAAATTAAAAAATGGTTACTGGAAACGGACCTTACTCTTTTGACTAATCTATTATTCTTATACATTAGGTTATTATATAAGGCACAAAAGGTGATGTTTGTAAAGTCCTTTTCGTGTGTGAAATCATCTCTAACCCTTTACCAGATGAGATTAAGTTGGAATATACGAGCGTCGTTCAGCATCCAAAGGGTTTACTTGTAGTAACACAAGCCTCTGCAGAAAGTGTAGATCAAGATCAGGCTATATTGAACAAGAGGACTGAATTTCCATTCGTTCTGTTGATATCCGGAGAATATGCTTTACATGACTCCAAAATGGCCATATAAGCCTTCAGTCTATGGAACTAAAGCTTTTAACCTCGAAAAAAGTAAGATCTATTTTTTTCGGACACAAAGGTTTAAAGGTTAATCACAAGTACCTGATTCTTATGACCTTTGAACAGTACTGTGCTAACATTCTACGAGTACCGAGTTCTTTCCAGGATAAATATTTTTGTATGGTATCATTTTAAAATCTTAACATTTTATAATTTTTTTTTAACTAGATATAACTATATAGTCTATTTATTTTATCTGTACTATTTTGTATGTAAAAATGTTTGTGTTATTTTGATTATTTCGACTCTCTATTTTTTTTCTCTCTCACTTAATTGTTTTACCAGACGACAAAATTTAATACTGGTCCAGATCGAAAGCATTTGCAGACGACAAATTCAGTGTGACTCAAATGATAGGATTTGTCCTTGACGGTGTTTAAAATATTGTGGGAAAAGGAGAAAATGCTGGTGACCAGCATTTTCTTCTTTTCCTACAATATTTTCAAAAGTTTTGTTTCTCAGGGTCGTTAAAACTCGGGATTGTATGACAGAGGGACAGGGTAAGCTAGTCTAAGGTAAGCTACTCTAGGAGGAAAGTTGCATGGTTTTGGAATCTTAACTAGAGCCAGGAAATATTTCGTCTATCGCTTTGGTCTATATGTGATGAAAAGTATGTTATGAAATCGAAGAAATTAAAGATGTATCCTACAGCCAGAGAGAAAAAAAACGCTGTTAAAACTTGAAAGTGTGTAGAATGACTCACAATTTGATCAACTGTGTAAACATAGATAAATTACCAATATATATGGTGTCAGGGACAGAGAAAATAAAAGGATTTGTTGTCATATAAAACCGGAAACGACAACAGTGGTTTCTTTAAAGGCTGCCCAAAACAATTAAATGTGTTTTCTATTCGTCGTAATCTGTGCAACCCTGCAACCATCAGGGGCAACATTTGGCATGAAGATACAAGAATTATTATAGTTTCATAAAGTAAATATAAAATGGGTTAAAAAGTTGCTGAAAATGAAGATGAAATGGATCAAAAACTGCTTAAAAACGAGTATAGATGTATCGTTTAAGAAGAATGTTAATTATGATTTATACATAGATACATGACGAATATTTGACCAGTATCTAGAACAGTCGGTTCTGTTCTTTTAAAATGAACTCTGTAATTCCGTGTCACTTGTCCGTACGCAGGGTCATATACAAGTCGAATTATTAAACTATTTTGAAAGCTACACTACAGTGTTAACCTTAAGTTGCATTTAGCAATTCGAGAGTTTCGCACTCCTGGCGGAGAAGGTTTTTAAATCTACTTTGTGAAAAGGAGAGAGTGCTGGTAACCAGCATTTCTCCTTTTTCCACAACGTTTCTTCCCTTTCAGAGACAAAAACCCTGTCAATTGAACCAAACTGAATATGCTGTCTGCAACTACATTGGACAAGTCTAAAATATTGCCACTGATAAAGATTTGATTTCATTAATAACGTTAACCCTTAAAGCACTTTTCACGACTATAGTTGCTTTTGCGACCAGTGTAGATCAAGATCAGATTGCACAAAATATGCAGTCTGATCTTTGATCTACACTGTCCGCTTTGCTAAGTTTTTATAGACAAAGGCAAGCGTAAAATTGCAATTATTTTGATCATATTTTTCGACTGAAAATGTCTGTCTGGTTTATTTGGCGCCTTAAGGGTTAAATACAGATGAGCCATGCTCTGACAAAAGGGGCGTTAATGCATCTCAGTGACCCATCAGAGCTCCAGATAAGAGGGAGTGATGGTATTCCAAATCCATTATTTCTCTTCCAAACCCTATGTTGTGGGTACTCATTAGAGTCGTCTCGGTGAGACGATTCTAATAAGTACCCATTAAATGGGGTTTAGTGGAGAATAATTAACATTTTCAATTTTGAAATCAAAATCACTCCCTCTGTCTGGAACTCTGACCCATGATACCAATCAAGCCATCATATAATTATGGATCCATAACACCCACTTTTTTTAATAACCAACTAAATCATGAGGTAGACTGGTCCTTTGACATGCAGAAAATTGACAAAGAGCGGAAAGTTTCGGTCCAGGTCACCCTGCGCGGACTGCGCAGGGTGACCTGAGTCGATACTTTTCGCAGATGCATTAAGCCCCTTTTCAAAGAGCACGGCTCAGATCAATTTTTAATGGCGGCAATGCATTATTGTTGACGACATTTCTCCAAGTACTCCTGGTAACCCTTTACCAAATGGCCCCGAGTTTTAACGACCCCCCCCCCCCCCCCCCAAAGGAGGAAGGGTTTTGAACATATTGTTTGAAAATGAGAAAATGCTGACAACCAGTATTTTCCAGTATTTTTCCAGCCTCTTTCGCAACGTATTCTACCATTTCAACGACAAATCCTAATACTTAAGCCACATTTATGATGTCATCTGCAAATGCTTTTTAAATACTGAAAAGTATACATTTTTTCCCTCGTTACGAGTTTCAAAACTTGCAGGTTAAAGCTCGGCAAAAACTCGATAATCTATGACTAGTCACGAGTTTTGATTTTTCGAATTCTTATTGTCTCTTTCCTCTTCTTTATCGCTGACAGCCGAAGTGATTCGTAAGTACCGCGCAGCGCCTGTAACCCAGGGGTCTTGAGCTCCGCTGTGCCCACATACTTTTCGAGTGTTGAGCCATAGCGATAGGACTGCTCCCTCTCTTGCCGCAAAATACTGTTTCGACTTTGTTTTCCCTGAAATGTAGTCAATGAATGAGGCAGAGTGCTTTAAGGAAATACAAAAAAACGTGTGAAGAAAAGTATCGGCGTAACGCCATGGTTTAAATGAAAAATTGTTTAAAACGGCGTAACGCCATGGTTTAAATGAAAAATTGTTCAAAACGGCGCTTAACATTTTTTTTAATAGATATGAAGTGGAACACGTACGGTTTAAATAAAAACACTGACAATGTTATATTGAGTGTTATTTGGAATAGGTCAGTTTGAATATTCGTTTTTGTCACAGACAGTGGAGAGCAGTCTGGTCATTTTAATCCATGAAACCAACTAAGTAAAGATTTAGTACCAACAACAACACCACTCCAGGGACCTCAACAAATACCAGATAAAAGATTCCTTCGTAAACCAATAGGAAACGTAGCTGATACGATGCTTTCCCCAATACATGTACTATACATTTGAATTTCCTGCATAAAGACAACGTTTGAAAACATAGTGTGCAAAAGAGCAAAATTCTCCAATAGCTTTGCATCTTATGAAAAGTTTCTTTGTTGTTGTTTCGTTCAAATAACTGTCCTGTGTGCTAGATTCAAATAAGACCATACAAAATTTGTAGTCTGATTCTCATTCTCTTCTATTCACTTCACAGTAATATTGAGCCATGCTGTGTGAAAAGGGGGCTTATCAATGTATCTGCAAAAGGTATCGACTCATGTCAGCCTGCGCAGTCCGCGCAGGCTGACATGAGTCGAAACTTTTTACTATTGTTCAATTTTCTGCATGTCAAAGGACCATTCTACCTCATGATTCAGTCGGTTGTTAGACAAAATGGATTTAATGGATCCTTAAGTATGTAATGACAACTTGGTAATATGCATCACGGAGATGCATTAAGCCCCGTTTTGCCAGAGCATGACTCATATAAAATGCACGGGGTTCAACAGCCTTCAACTCTTTACCAAACGACAAAATTCTAGTCTTATCCAAATTGAAAGTATTTGCAGACGACAAATTAAATGCTACTCAAAAGATTAAAATCTGATTTTTACTGGATTTGAGAACACTGTATGAAAAGAAGAAAACGCTGCTTATCAGCATTTCCTCCTTTTCTCACAGTGTTTTCAACAGCATTTTCCCTACGGGCAGTTAAAACTTGGGATTATTTGATATAGGGTTAGAAGGGATATTGAAACTTTCTCTTCATTGAACGGTTTGCATCAATTGAGGGAGAGGAAATTTTTCAGCGCTTTACCCGACTACCTCATGTTTTTTACGGCCCTGTGGAAGAAAACCCTGTATAAAATTGTGAGAAAAGGAGAAAATGCTGGACATCAGCAATTTTCCTTTACCACTAATGTTTTAGTCTTCAAGAGGCAAACCCGACATTTCTGGAACATATAAATAGACATGTTTAACTGTTTCACTGCCTACGTCGCCTTGGAAAGCTTTTGCAGACGGCGTACATTAAGATCAGACTGCGCAGAACGTGCGGTCTGATCTTGAATCTACACCCTCTGCTACCTGATGCTTACAGTTTACCAGTTGTCTTAAAAAAATTCAATGAAAATACGGTATACTTTTAGGCTTACGAGAAGAGTCGACTTTTTTTAGTTGGCAGCGAAAGAGTTAACTCTTAGGCTGCTAAGCGCGACTCGCTGAACTTTTGCGGACAATGTAGATCAAGATCAGATCGCACAGAACGTGCAGTCTGACCTTGGATCTACAGTGTCTGATAAGGAGATATCTTTCCCCCCAAATATCTTTGAAATAGCAAAATCTTGGTTGTTACTATTGGCTTGAAGGTTTCATTTCACTTCTGTAGCAAGATAAGGGTTAAGTGCTTTCAGAAAAGAAATCTGGTAAAGAGATAGAGACACATTTTACACCCCTGTTGGACCCTTGCTCCGTCCTCTATTTTCTTCCATGGCTGAAATGTCCATTTAATTCATTTGTCACTTCAAATGTTAAAACCTTTTCATTTGTTCAACAACAGTTTGCACAGTGCTCGGCCCGTGAAAGGAAGGCATCGAAGTTTGAGCTGACTTGAATAAACATCAAAGTATAACACAAGTGATACATTTCCGTAACAATGAAAACACCCGTTATCATAGTGCATGGAGGGGCATGGACAATTCCCGAAAATCTGGTGGACGGATCGCGGGAGGGTACGAAGAGAGCTGCACGTGTTGGGTACCAGGTGCTGAAGAAAGGCGGGTCGGCTATCGATGCCGTACAAGTAGCTATTTGTGTCTTGGAGGACGATCCATGTTTTGATGCAGGTATTTCCATTTATTTTTTTTCTCTTTTTTTGCGTGGTTGCTGTATAAGCCGCTTTTTGTATGAGTCTCGAAAGAACAAATAGTAATATGCCGTCGCTAAAAATGTTGACATGTTCATTCTGCGGACCTATTTGCGGGCCTATTTATAGTTTTTTTTTTTTAACCTGGGCCCATATTCACAAACCATTCTTAAGAACGTTCTTAGTTTTATTCTCGAAGATTTTCTAAATCTGAAAGTGACACAACTTCTGACTGGCTAAACCAAATGGTTTAGCCAATCAAAAGTTGTGTTTCTTTCAAATTTAAGAAATTCTAGGGAATAATACTGTGAACGTTCTTAAGAATGATTGGTGAATACGGACCCAGAATAGGGTCTTCTATTGGTACAATATACGTTCTGTGCAGTCTGATCTTGATCTATGCCGTCCACAGAAGTCTATGTTTTCGCCTATGGTGTTGAAAGGGCTTGCTGCTGTTCCACTAGGACCTGTCACATTTCAAAAAAAGTAAATCTTCCATATATCCAGAAATGGTTCGTAGGTTACACACGCACGGTTTCTTAATCAGTTTTTCTGTGTTTTGGCCACTTAAATCCTAATCTTCTGAAAACGGCTTTTTCTTGCTTCTTGTAGCACATTTCTCACAATGAGTAAATTCTTTTTGCCACACTTTTATTCTTTATTTTTGTGCGCAATCTTGTTGATTTTTGAGATTTTATAACAATGTTTACATGATATACTCACAATGCTATTTTGGACCAGTATATAGCGGGCTGTTTGAGAATAACATAACGGTTCCAGTTGTTTCGTTGTATAGAATAAATCATTTGAAATCAGGTTTTGTGTTAGATTTGTATATTTTTAGATGAATGCAGTGAACGAAATGAAACGCACTTCGATTACCGATTACGCCACATAGTTAATGTTTACCGTTTTTTCATCCACACACAGGTTGTGGGTCTGTGCTGAACCAGAATGGCGAGGTAGAAATGGACTCGGTAATTATGGACGGACGGACGCTCAATACAGGAGCCGTGGCTTGTGTACAGAATATCAAAAATCCAATTAAACTAGCCAGGGCTGTCATGGACAAGGTATATACAAAATATCATGAAGCCAATTAATGTCCATGGTCTATAAAATCCAATTAAAATGGCGACAGTTTTCATTGAAAAAGTACATATAGAATATCAAAACTTATATAAAACCGGGTTGGACCATATCATGAACAACTAAAATGTTTTGTTTTGGTTGGGGGGGGGGGGGGCGGCGGATGTCAAGCTAATTGGATTCACTGAAGTAGCTAAAGAACTGAACGAACATACAAATTTTCAGATGGCTTATGAGATAGAGCTATAGAGTATAAAAAACAGCCATTTTTCCCTGAAATATAGTTGTTTAGTCTATTTTTAAGCATTAATTAATCCCTTATGTATGATAATCAAAATATTGTGGCAAGACTGGCAAGGAAAGGCTATGACCGTATATACTCGGCTATAAGACGCATTTCCCTAAGACCTTAAACTTGAAGTATGAGATGCTTCTAAAAGGCGAGGGTGTTTAGTGTTCACTAGATACATGTGTGAAATACTAAGCTGTTCATTTGTGTGATAAAAATCTGAGAAAACACGACATGTGACTACAAAGAAATATTACAGAAGCCTATATTAGCCACTTGGAGTTCGTCCTTATCGAATTTACATATTTTATACAGCGTAAATATTCGGGTCCGTATCAAGATTATTCAAATGTTTTTTAGTATTTCCAAGCAATGTTGAATATTTTTCCAATATGAGATTCCAATTCAAGTAAAGTTTGTCTGAGCCAAACAGATGGCTAGTCTTGGGAGGTAGAATTAGAACATGGTTCAACATGGTTGATAAATTATTAGTGCCCTACATACATGCGTTAGATGTATCTTTAGGCTTTGAAGAGTTATCCTCCCTTGAAGTCTCGTAGAACGGCATGTGGTGGTGGACATGGGGTAACCTTTTTTCGACTGTCCTGACTCTTTCTGTAACTTCCCCCATACAGACATGCTTATGGGATAGAGTGCATGTAGAATTTATTTTTTCCATCAATTAATTCTTATACAGACAGACCATTGCATGTTGGCGGGGAAGGGAGCTAATCAATTTGCCGAAGAAATTGGAATCAAAAGAGTTCCTACAGAAACGTTGGTATCAGAGGAGGCGATTCGAGAACTAGAATGCTTTAAACAGTACGGGAACACGGTGCATTCTCTATTTAGGCAGAGGTAAACATCATACCTTTTCGCAATTCTTATTCTACCTGATTCCTTTTGATGAGAATATTTTCCGATTGTTGAAAATCGACCTTTTCCTTGTATTCTAAACGTTTGTCTTTTTGAGTTATTTGTAAGAGTCCTGTTTAGTGAAGTATTAACCACTGAGCCAAAGGGATCACTGTAAGCAATGCTTGTTATTGAAAACTAAGCATAGCAATATCCATGTTGCCGTGATTGGAAATACTGGTCACACGTTAAAAAATCTATCCATATCATCAACGGTTTTCCCTTCAGAAATACCGTTTTTCCCAGAAAATTTAATGACAACACCAACGTCCACCCTACCCTCGTAAAAATCACCAGTCATAACACTGTAGGCGCTATTGCTCTAGACTATTACCGTAACCATGCAAGCGAGACTACAATTTATGGAATAGATATGTCCTCATGATATCGTTTTATAAAATTTTTAAGAAAATGGGGGAACGGGGCGGTGGGGTTGGGTGTTAAAATCTAGTTGTTAGCCTCTATAACAATATCATCGTTTTTTTCTTCCAGACATACTGGTCACGACACTGTTGGAGCTGTAGCACTTGACTGTCATGGTAACATAGCGTTTGGGACTTCGACTGGCGGAATTTCATGTAAGAAACCTGGACGAGTTGGAGATAGCCCCATTGTAGGTTAGTAAATTACGCAAAGGCTTAATTTTGTAATATCGGTGTTCACCAAAAGCCACACACGATACATGTTTCAATGAAGAAAACAGTAGGCCTAATGGTGCGAAAACACTGTAACATAGAGAGAAATTGCCACATTGTTTTCAAAAGTAGAATGTTAACCTGTTGTAAGCAAGAAGTCACTGTTACTTAGTTTATAGTTCTCGCTCTAACAAGTTAGAAGTAATTTTGATTTCACGAATAATAAACTTCAGAGACTGAAGTTCCTTCGCGGATACATTTTGTTTACAGTAGTTTGTCCTGCTCTCCTGGCAGGCACTGACTTACATTCACGCATTTCCTTCGAGAAGTAAATGCTTCAGAATTCGCTACAAAATGTTCATGTAGGTGACACGTATGATCTCACTTAAAACCCAGGTATTTCATAAAAAACAGAGTTAAAAGGAGAAAATGCTCGTCATGAATAATTTCTCCAGTGCCACATTTTTTTGTATAACAGTAAGTATGATGTCTATCAAGAGAAGTCGCCGAATTTAAGCCTGTAATTATTTCCCCTCTGGTAACAATTCTTACAATTGGCTTCAGGAATCATTTAACAAAAATAAGTCATGCTCGGTGAAAGGTAGTTTAGCATCTATAAAAAATATCAACTGATGTCAGGACCTGGTCGAAACAATCTGCCATTGATAAATTTTCTGCATGCCAAGGAACTGTTCTACCTAATGTTTTGGTAAATTTTTAGTTAAAACGGATCTATATTTTGTACCCTGTTGGCGGCAGTTGGTGTCAGTCATCTAACAGGACAAAATATATTTAAAGAAAACGCGGTTACGCGTAATCCCGAATTCAGATTGTCTTAGTCAGGCACATCTTTGCATCTCCGAAGACTTAAATTTATCAAAAACACAACAACAACAACAAAACATAATGTGTATTTAAACCATTCTTTCAGTGCTTTAATCTTATTTCAGGTGCAGGAGGATACGCCGATAATGAAGTGGGTGGAGTATCGTCGACTGGTCATGGCGAATCTATTACCAAGGTGGTGCTTTGCCACCACATCATTACTCTCATGAGGCAAGGTAGGTACTGACTACTGATGATGATTGAAGCACTGCTTCTTCCAAATTATTGCTATAATGGTGTAAAACCCCTTTAACCTGTTATACTGAAACCGGAGCCTGTTCACCAACCATTCTCTATATGCTATTGTTTTAATTCTAAGTTCGAAGCATAGACATCTAGTTGGCTGAGAAAGAACAAGTCATTCTAAATCTTTTCTTAGTCTTAATTCGATGACCGTACATCTGTAAGGCTCACAATTAGAAGGATAGTCTCCGACTTAAGAGGTAGAAAATATTGGATGTAGAATGGATGTAGAATGGTTGGCGATAATGTTTTTTTTTGTTTTGTAAACTCAAAGTTTGTTTAGGGTGGTAAAAGATCTGCTGCGCTACTTTATAATTAATGCATTCAGCATGTCTATGTATAAATAAAAGTTGTTTAATTGCAGGTTTAAGCGCCCAACAAGCAGCTGACAAAGCCCTGGCTAACATGGCAAGCCGTGTACATGGTTACGGTGGCGTGATAGTTATAGATCAGCTAGGTAATGTGGCCAAATCATTTACAACAGAGAGGATGGCCTGGGCCTGGATTAAAGAAGATGTGTTGCATCATGGTATAGATATTGAAGAAGACATGGTCGACACATCAAACGATAGTAATAACAATACTGATGGCGATATAATTGTGTAGCATTATTTAATACTTGATATCAAGCAATGCCTGTAATGCCTTATCATTCGACCGGACGTCGACTGGGAGCATTATCAATGCTGATGACGATGCTAATGTACAGCATAAATCACAACCTGATGTGCGATTATTGAACCGCACGTAAAATGACGGTGTACAAAAGTCACGGAGATGCAGTAGTATATCGTAACTACTTTCTATATATACTTGTAGACCACTTGTTGACGTCAAAAAAGCAATATTCTGACATGACACGTAAATTCGGCTCTTTAAACACAGTGCAACGACAGCGTTGTAAGTCCGTCGTCATTCTATATAAAGTGATGTCATTCTATGTAAAGTAAGTAGACCGTGGCTGTTCCATGTCTCTGCGCTCGGATATTTTATCAGTGAAATTCACTTCGCGTAAAAAAATCACCATTTTCCTCTCCTCAGCCAAGGAGGAAGGAAAAACTCAAGGACTTACCGATATTTACTATTTTTGATCAAAATTGACTATGACTGAACTACATGTAGTTGAAACATTACCAGTAAACATTTGTAAGTCAAGTGTCTTTTCGTGTTGAAGATTAACATCGAAATTGGCCAGTGTCGCAGTGGGAATGGAATTGGGAGCAGGCGGGGTAATATTTAGAGTATTTAAAGCGACTGTGACTTTAATGCTTGATGATACTTTAATTCTTCTTTGTCGTTTGAAAAAGAGAAAATGAAATGGTAAAAGTTCGTTTTTTTTGTTGTGTTTGATGTCTAAGTTTATTGTAAAATTTTGATTTCTTTTCTAATATTTACCAACTGAGCGGTAGGGTATTGTTTTGGTTAGTAACTGGAACAGCCATGGTTTAAGGGAATCAATTCGTATTTGCGTTTGTATACTAAGTATGAACTTGATTCCCTTTGATCAAGCGCTGGTTATATAAAAATCGAATTAACCTTCTTTCTATCGTGGTTTATCGTTCAATAAACCACGGTTGTGAGTTATGAGGTGCAGTTAATAAACCATTCGGGCTATCGCTCTCGTGGTTTATTTTTTATTGAACGATAACCCACGACAGAAAGATGATTATTTCTTACGTAATTCTGAAGTTGTAATTGTTCATATAATGTGATGTCTGTCCCATAAATTTAGAATTAAATTTTCAGATCTGTTTAAAAGGGTGGTGATTTAATAATTATAAACTGTACAGTATTTTTTTTCAATGTGTCATTCTAATTTCGTACCAAAGGTTAAGTCCAAAAATTGTGTCACAGACGTTGATCTAGCTTTTTTTTTTTTTCGAGACTCTCTGATATTTTGTAATAACTTGCCGGCATACTTGTTTTAATTTTTGGTATCGGTGAAGTAGTGAAATCTTATATTCTGTCACCCTTTATTTTGAATGTTATCATGTATTAATTCATTTATTTATTTATTTTTATCATAAACAGGTATCGGTATTCATGTGATAGAACAATGGTCAATATACATTCGTTTGTAAATACAACGATATTATTAGTACAATAAATCAGTATAATCTTGAAATCAAGAACTCGCTCTTTCAGCGATGCTTCACAGACAGGATCATTATTTATAAGACGAATTTACCATGGGGAGAATTCCTGATATTTGCCTCATACTTTTGTAAATTCGAATATAAGTTTATAAATACTGCAGCATGCACCTATCATATCATCACGTCACCTTTTCTTCAAGACATTGTTCATTATTTCATCCCTAGAGCTCGTTTTGCGTTTCATTGCATTTTCATCATTGTTGAATATACCATCCGTTAATACATGAAATACTGTACAGGAAAACTTTTTTTTTAAACTTCATATTGGAGAATATAGGCTTACCACGTTTATTTTCACAAACTTAAGATGCAGAGTTAACTTCATTTCATCACCGTATCTTGTTTATAATAAAAACATCAGATATTATTTGTTTCCCGTATAAAATGTCGCACAACAATTTGGTTTGTTATTGTATATGCAAATAATTGGTGCATTAAATTGATAAACTGAATAAATCTCGGTTTTACAATCATTTTCATTTACTACGCTATCTATGAATCTGGGCCCGGTTTCACGAAAAAACTTAGGTCTCTTATTTTACTCAAATAGACTTATTTTCCGACTTAACTTTATTTGGTAATTCTAGATGCATTTCACTAACATTGACAGACTTATGTAACATTCTAAAGCCCTACGTTGACACAGCCATTCGGGCTCATCCCAGCAAAATAATGGACTTAAGTCAATTGACTTAAGTCCATTTATTTTGCTGAGCTGAGTCTGAAAGGAAGTATCATTTCGGGATTTGAGAACGTTACCGCAGTCTGTTAATATTGCTGAAATGTGTCTCAAATAACAAACTCAATTTAAGTCAGATCCTGGGACTGTTCGTAGATTTGAGTAAAATAAGATACTTAATTTATTTTCTTTTTTCGTGAAACCGTTCTCACGAAGCCTTTTGTACTTCCTGTTCAAAAAAGGCTGTGTCACAATTCGTATATAACTCATTACACCCTGAAACAAATATCAATTTCCATAAGACAATTTTAAAGACACAGTGGAAATAACAAACTTGACTTAAGAATTCATTCACGAACTGGGAGCGTTAGATGTTCATTAAAAATAGTTTCTCCTTTGGCTAATATGTAAAATGTCAACAGTGCTATATTGCATGACGTAAATAGGTAAGACTGAACCAAGACAACAACAAGATAAACAAGAATTACTCAAATGAAATCTCGGTAGGTTTTGCCCTTTCAAATTGATTTTCAATGTAATACCTGATCATACAGTCATATGTGCAAGACCATTTCCTTCCTCCTATTTGAGAACAGAGGGTTTTTTTTTAAAGGAAACTATTATATCCATAGCGTGATGATGATTAATAATGGGCCATGAATGTCACGATGTCATCTTTGTCATGGTGAAACCCACTTCTTTCCTCATTTATATTACAACAGCAATTACACATTTCCATGTCTTCTAGGGCCTACACCATTTATGGTCCATTACCAATCGTTATCCTGCTTTTGATAGTAGAGTGTACCGAATAACCTCTGACCTCAAATATAATAACGTAAGTTTCCGATTTCCGTTATTATATTTGAGGTCAGAGGTTCTTCGGTACACTGTACTATCAAAAGCATAATGATTGGTAATGGCCAATAGATGGTGTAATTGGCCATCCATATCATGGTAAAAGTCTTTGACAGTCCTATGTCCAAGCATACTTCAGTCCACGTATTTTAGGCGACTCGTTCTTGCGCACACTTTTATAAAACAGCGTATTGATGATAAAGCGGTTCTTTAGCAAACTTATACAATATTATCAAAAGCATACTAATGATACGAGTAAGTAATGGACCCTGCGTACAAGTCTATTTCTGTCTTCGTATTGGAAGACAGTGCTATTTAGGAAACTATTACACATAAGTACCATACTGATGATAACTAGTGGACCATCAGTGTGGGACGTAAACGGCCATCTCAATAATTTGGCACGTCCCCGATAGTCCTTTGTACAAGCCCTTTTCCATCCTCATATTTGACTGCAGTTATTCTTTAGGAAACTCTAATATATTAGCCATGCTCTGCAAAAACGGGGGCTTAATGCATCACCGTAATGCGTAATATCAAGCAAGTCTTCACATAAATATTGATCCATAAAATCCATTTTGTCGAACAACAGAGTGGATCCTGAGGTAGACTGGTCCTTTTACAAGTAGAAAATGTACCAAAAGCAAAAAGTTTCGACACAAGCTAGCCTGCGCGGACTGCGAAAGCTGACTTGTGTCGATGCGTTTTGCAGACGCATTAAGCCCCCTTTTAATAGAGCATAGCTCATGCCAATCGCATGATGATGATTGGCAATGGTCCATCAATGTCACGGTGTAATTGACCATTTCTAGCATCTCGTTAGTCCGCGATAGTCCTTGGTAAAAACCTATTTACTTCCTCATATTTGAGGACAGTGGTTCTGTAGGAAACTACAATATGAAGAACATGATAATGATTGGTAGGCCTAATGGTCAATGGAAAGCCATAGCTATCTTATACCGTTCTTTTACTATAATGGACCATGTAACGGTGTAATTGGCCATGGCGGCCTCATATTTGAGAAGCGTGGATCTTCGGGAAACTAATATAGGTAGGCCTATATTATTAGCATGCTGCCTATCGCAATCAGAGTGTGAGCCCCCCGCCCCGTCAACGGTTTAGAGTAAATTGGTGAAATAGACCTGTTACTAGACGCCAAAACATAGACTCATCAAATTTGAAAGAATTTGTAAACGTCCAATTAAATGTGTCTCTAAAGGTGGAATTCGTCATTGAAAGGGTGAAAAACATTTTTAGACGATGACTAAGCCCTTACTTTTGCGATCCTGAAGCCAAGAAATTCTGGGAAAGGAGAAAATAATGTTAATCATCATTTTCTTATTTTTCCGCTATTTTCGACACTTGCCGTTGATTTAACGAAAAGCGTAACCCAAAATATTGCTATTTGTCTAAATGTTTTCCCCGACTTGTAAGAAATGAATACTTGTCAGATAAAACAGTGTGGCAAAAGGTGAAAAGACTTCAATGTTTTACAAGGCGATAACAGTTCGTCTGTGAACGGTAGTGTGTAATGGAAAAAGAATGATTATAAACATTGCATACGCTTGTCTTTGAACTCTCACGCCAAATATTGAAATTACGCCTGTTTCGACGGCTGAAAATACCATCCTCTGAAAGTGTTTTATCTTACAGGCTGGACTAAAGAAACGGGCGGTATAGATCCAAGATCAGACTGTGCGTATTATGCAGTCTGATCTTGATCTATATCGTCCGCAAAAGCCCATGTTTCCGCCTCCATCGCGCTGAAAAGTTATCAATGGTGCGAAGTGTACTTGCAACACAGATATCTCTATTATATTTCAACAACGATATTGTGTCACTGGTGTTTACACTAAAGTTTAACACAAAAACAAAGATGGGTTTAGTAATTAGATCTATTAATTCGGGATTTTTTAATATGAATTTCTCGAGACGTAAAAGTCTAAAAGATTTATATGAGAGTTTTTTTCTACCTGCTGCAACTAAATTTCAAATGGTTTAATTACAAACAGATAGCATAATATCGCAATCAAACTATACATTATAGGCCTATACATATATTTCACAAAACATACTGCGTAACAATGTAAACATGCATACACACCCGCCATAATTGTACATGGCGGTGCCTCGCCAGTCGGACCCGGGGAGTTAGCTGACGCTTATCGCGAGGGGACAAAAGGGGCAGCACGCGCGGGTTATCAAGTGCTTTGGACAGGGGGTTCAGCTGTAGACGCTGTCGAGGCGGCTGTATGCGTATTAGAAGATGATTCTATCTTTAATGCAGGTAGGCATTTTAGCATATTATTAGACTGTTATCGAATTAGTTATTTTTTCATGTTTGGTATTAGATCTAGCAGTTTTTTTTTCCTTTTCCCACAATATTTTATAGTATGTACTACCCTATCAAACACACATTTAATTAGTCGTCTGTAAATGCTTCGAGTTTGTACCAGGCTTAGAATTATAGTGTGGTAAAGAGTTCAGTCGTCTGCATGAATGATCATTTCATTTATATTACAACAGCAAGTACACATTTCCGTGTCTTCTAGGTCTTTCCTTTCAGCATCGTACATTTTAGCCTATTCTTGTTCCAAACCACCGTGTACGTTCCCGAAATAAAGTCGATACATTACTCACAGATTGGAGTGGAACGAAGTCCGTGGCAATGGCTACCATCAGTACCCGAAAACAGTTAACGTTAACGAATCGAATTCGAGCTTGCAGCCCCATTTTCTAGAGAAGACGTAAGGTTTTGCATGCAACTCCAAAAACGGGGCATGGCGTATAGTTTGAGCCGCATGGAAAGAAATTCATATTTCGCGAGACTGACAGCGGTCGAGCGAGATGTCAAGTTCCCTACGCAACGAAATGCAAATGCGAGCCACAGAAAAGTTACTTCATCGAGGTATCCATAGATATAGATCTACCTATTAAAAAAAGAATATTGCAATTCAATTGACAATTTTACACGAAAAGATAAGAAATTAAACCAAATACTGTTTAACTGGGCAATACACATTTTTTTTTAAATGAATGGTGGATGGCAACCATTACGAAGAATTTGACCACGCCCCTTGACCTTTTTCGCGAAAACAGAAAACACATGACTTCCGCTTACGTCGCCGGTACACAGCTTCTGAGCTCTGAACCCGGCTTTAGTTGGTTTTCGCAGACTATGTAAGTTGTAAGTGAAAGCCCAGACTGCAGAAAACGTACTGTCTGGTCTTGGAGCTATACTGTCCTCTATTTTAAACTATTCTGTGACAAGAACCTTGTACTAACAATAAATAAGGAAAAAAAAAAGAGCCATGCTCTGTGAAAAGGGATTTAATGCAGCTACAAAAGTATTGACTCATGTCATTCTGCGCAGTCTGTGCAGGCTGATCTGGGTCGTAATTTTTCTTTGGGTGAATGTTCTGCATTTCTAAGGACCAATCTACCTCAGGATTAAGCCTGTTGTTCGACAAAAGGTATTTTATGGATCCATAATCACGTGATGACTTCCTTGGTGTAGTGCATGGCCCATTTGTATTTCATTTATTAAAACTCGAATGGTTAACCCTTTACTAAACAATCCCGTGTTTTAACGACTCTGAGGAAAAATAAATTTTTGAACACGTTGTGGGAAAAAGGAGAAAATCCTAATTACCAGTATTTTCTTCTTTTCCAACTGAGTTCCCTTCCCTTTCAGTGTTTGATTACATCGCTTTCAACATCATTTATGTCATGTCACTGCGATAGCTCGTTTATTCATGTATGTCCTGGGTTTCACCACTACTAGGCTAGGGCTCTGGAGTGTCTTTCTTAAGGACACTCCCACAAAAAGTCCAGTGCTTCCAGTAAGGCTCGAGCGTGGGGCCTCCAGGTTCCGAGTCCTACACTTTACTACTGAGCAACACAGGACCCCCTTCCCTTTTAAAGACAAATTCTATTATTTAAGACACATCTAACGTGTCGTTTGAGAATGCTTTTAATTTGACGAGATAGATATTCTTTTAGCCTCAGGGGATCCAACAAGCACTTATGCCGACAGCTACAACTAATACAATGACCATCATCGCCTGGAAAGTGATTATGACGATCATCATCATGATTGTATTGACTGCCATCACTATTTGAGTCGTGCTTTGGCAAAAAGGGGTTTAATGCAAGACATCACATAATGAGGGATCTATAAAATCCACTTTGTCTAACAACCGACTGAATCATGAGGTACACTAGTCCTTTGACATGCTAAAAATTGACCACTGGCAAAAAGTTTCGACCCAGGTCAGCCTGCACAGACTGCGCAGGCTGACCTGGGTCGATACTTTTTTGCAGATGCATTAAACCTCCTTTTTTACACAGCATGGCTCATTTGTTTCGACAAATTTTGTCGTTGTTACTATAGGCAGAGGATCAGTCCTGAATTGGGATGGAGAGGTGGAGATGGACGCACTAGTAATGGAGGGAGGAAGTTTGAACAGCGGAGCTGTCACTTGTGTCAGAAATGTTCAAAATCCTATCAAACTGGCGAGGCAAGTCATGGAAAAGGTGAAAATTTAACCCTTACCCTGCTAAGCGCCACTTAATGACCCTTTGCGGACAGTGTAGATCAAGATCAGACTGCACAAAACATGCAGTTTAATCCTAGATCTACACTTTCCGATAAGAAGATATTCCACCCCCCCCCCCCCCAAAAAAAAAAAAAATAACTTTGAAGTAGCAAAATTTAACTTCTAAAGATCGGTTTGAAAGTTTCATTAGCAGGTTAAGGTTTACGTATTCGCAATTGATTATTCTGGACTTCAGCAACGGAATTTAGCAAAATGCAATGTAGAGAATAGCTGCAGCTATTCTATGTATTATTCTATTGCTAAATTCCTAAATAAGCCTCCCCATCGGCTGAGACGCCCTTTCTCATCCATTCAGATGTCTTGTTTAACCCTTTCCCAAACAAGCCCTGGTTTTCACGTGTCTGCAGTACAAGTCTTTTGAAAACACTGTGGGAAAAGGAGAAATTGCTCGTAACGAGCAATTTCTCCTTTTCCCACAGTGTTTTCTACCCTTTTTGACAACTTTCTGCCATTTTCATCAAATTTAAAATTGGCGTCTGCAAACTCTTTGAATTTGGACCAGTCCAAAATTTGTCGTTTGGGAAAGGGTTAAGAATATAGACTTGGAATTGAAAGTAGCAGATGTTCAGATGATTAGAGATCCCGGTTTGTGACATATCGATGAAAGCAAATTTATAAAAAGGGATTTGACTGGCCTGCGCAATTATGACGTTTTATTTTCAACGGCCAATCAAACTGGCGAGTTAAAGAAAAGATTGATTAAAAAATGTTTCTCAATACTAACATGCGGCTTACGAAATTGCTTACGATAAATCATTGGTTGTTGGAAATCAGGGCTGAAAGCAGTAAAACGTTGACCTGTTATTTATTATGATAATGAAGTCATTTTTCGAGAGATATGAAATACATGCACAATACAAGCAATCAAAACAGCCTCGAGTGGTAATTTTTTCTTTAAAGATACGTCCTATCGGGGAAATTCCTTGAACCTTACAATCTGATAGAATTATTGCATGTTAGGAAAACCAACATAATGCATTCGTCTTTTGTCTTTTCACAGACTGATCATTGCCTTTTGTCCGGAAAAGGAGCAGAAACGTTTGCCGAGGAAATCGGAATACCTTTTGTCTCACCGGAAGTGTTGGTATCCGATAGAGCTAAACGTCGTCTACAGGCAATGAAAGAGAAGTTGGAGCCAGATGATAAAGTCTCTGATGAAAGGTGATACTTTTTTATCCATAGTGTAATGGTACACACTCTTTTAACCTCTACACCCTTGTATAGATCACTTTATCCAGTTGAGTTTAACCCTTTACCACACAATCCCGAGTTTTAACAACTCTGAGAAAGAGGCCTTTTGAAAACATTGTGTGAAAGGGAGAAAATGCTGGTAACCAGCATTTCTCCTGTTCCCACAATGTTTTCTGTCTTTGTACAGAAAAATCTCACCATATGAGCCATATTTAATTTGTCGTCTGCAAATATATTCAATTTGGAAAAAAAATGTATTTGTTTGTGCTAAAGGGTTGACTCTATTCCAAATGACTGACTGAACTTTACACTTGCCCAACCTGAAAGCACTGTTATTTACAGACGACAAATTAAATGTGGCACAACGATGGGATACCTCTTTAAATAAGTAGAAAACACAGGGTGGGAAATCATAGAGAAAATCTTCATTACCAGCCCTTTCTCCTTTCCCCACAGTGTTTTCGAAAACCTCCTTCCCCGGAACTATTTGGTAAATGATAAACCCGTTTAGAGTGTTAGAAAATTTGGATGTCACGTTGGAAAAGGCTGCAACTGAAGTCTTGAGATATCAGACGACCAGTTGTCCTATCCACACATTCCTAGGTGCATACTCGCACCATCATATTGTTCTAACTCGTAATAACAAACTAGTTACATGATTGGTTTACACGTTCATAAGCCAGCCAGGTTGGTAGTCGTAGTATTTGGAGTTGAATTAAAGAACGAAAATTACAAGTAGATGGACTTGGCATTTTCCACAACATTTTTTTGCCAGAGATGCAAAATATACTCGTAGGAAGAACAGATCCTGTCAAACTGACTATCATCAATTTGTCTTCAGAGAGAAGTATGTTCAAGTCATGTGCTGATAAAATTATCTAAATGTCGTGAAAGCCTCTTGCGTTATCACAGTACGACAATTTATGAAGCATGCAACCCGTCGACTGAAATGCAAATTCTATACAGCTTATTATTCAAAACGCGTATCATAAGGGTCAGTAAATGTTAGCAAAAAAAAACGTTGACACTGTGGCCATAGTCCGCCGTACTATGACAACTTACTACAGCCCGCATTTGAGTTCAATCCATACAGATTGTAAGAGTTTTTGGGAGTGAGTACAAGCATTGAAGCAGATCTACATGTACTTCAAAGTTGGATGCCACAGTTTTAGTCTCCAGCCAGTCCCTTTTCTCCTTTATGTCCTCAGAACTCCAGATTGAGGGAGTGATTTTAATTTCAAAATTGAAAATATTAATTGTTCTCAACTAAACCCTGTGTTATGGGTACTCATTAGAATCGTCTCATCGAGACGATTCTAATGAGTACACACAACATAGGGTTTGGAAGAGAAATAATTGATTTAGAATGCCATCATTAAATATTAGGGCTCTGATGTCGTCCTACTTGACCGTTCAAGTTCTGAAGTTATGAACTTGATCTTGAGGCCGGTGATTTACCCACCTCGTTTATTCATGCTAAAATAAAGCTTCGCTTGACGTCATAAAAACAGAACTGTTTGAAGGGTTTAAGTATAACTGTTTATGCTCTTACCTCCCTTTGTATAGAGCTTAAAATATGCAAATAAATTAAACTGGAACAGAATGTTAGTGTATTTGAATGTTCCTTTGGGAAATTCTACAAGGAAATATCGGGTGTCTGAATTAATTTTCCGGGTGATTGACTTACGTGCGTTACTACGGTAATATCGCTGTAACCTTAAGCCCTATCGTTTGTTGGTTGAGGGACTGCTTTGAAATTTTTACAACTACTACTAATGATATCTACTTTTTTCTTAGAGATAAGGAGGACCATGATACAGTAGGTGCTGTGGCTGTGGACAAACACGGCACCATTGCTGTTGCTACGTCTACAGGTGGTAGAATTGGAAAGAAAGTTGGACGGGTCGGAGATTCTCCCATAATAGGTAATGGTGGATTTTGTATCATACCAATATGTGCGTTAATACACTATTCTCTGCAATGAGACAAGTAAATAAGATGATCGGGAGATTTCTCTGTGAAACTGTTTTGTCTATTAGATCAGAAAAGAAAAGTAAACATTTATCCTGCTGAATGAAAAATGAAAGCATTTGAACCGACTTTTGTTCAGATCCCGCTTACTACTTTTTATACTATATACCTTATCCAATGCTTATACAGTAAGTTGTTTGTTGGGGAAAGATCAAAATGGAACTCCATGGTAGTTCAGTTTAATCTTTGTCAACCCTAATTAAAAAGGACACGAGACATTGTGAAGAATAGGGGTTACACGGTAACATGCGCCATTCTTTTTCACCTTTGCAAGGTGCGGGAGGATATGCTGACAACGAAGTGGGTGGGATATCTACCACGGGACAAGGTGAATCTATCTATAAAGTACTTCTGGCTTATCAGATCATATATCGAATGAAACAAGGTAAGCGAAATACCAACTTTAATTAACAGTGGCCGTTTGTTACAAGATATTCTAGAGCAGTCGCTGCGAAAGCGAGAGAGCATCAACTCAAATCCCGGTCAGGCGACGGCGATGCAGATCCTGACATTTGCTCTGGAGCCGAGCACGATACCTCTGTAAAGGCCTTAAAAATCAAGGATCGCTGGTTCGATTCCCAGCTCAGATATATATGAGCCATGCTCTGGCATAAGGGGCTTAATGCATCTCCGTAATGCGTTATACCAATCAAATAATTATGGATCCATCACATAATTACGGATCCATAATAGCCACTTTTTTAAACAACCGACTGTATCGCGAAGTAGATTAGTCTTTGGACATAGGCAAAACATACCGATAGCGAAAAGTATCGGCCCAGGTCAGCCTGCGCGGAATGCGCAGGCTGACCTGGATAGATACTTTTCGCAGATGCATTAAGCCCCCTTTTTACAGAGCATGGTTCATATGTATTCTTTCCGAGGATTGACATGACCATAGCAATAGGATTCCTTCCTTTCTCACCGGGGAACATTCTTTCGACAGTGTTTGTATGGGAAAGCAACCAGTGGGTTAGAAAGAATTTTGTGCAAAGAACTGGTAAAAGAAACTCCAGAAAAGCATGGAAGGGTATAAAGGCCACAGCAATATTACTGAAATAATGTTGAAAACGGCATTAAACAGAAAAACACACGAATGAACGAACAAACTAACAAACTTTAGCAAAGCAGTACTTTATTCCACGATACCTGTGAAATGATATGATATAAAATTTGATTGGTCAACCAATCCACCAAATCACGTGAACTTGATTTTTAAGTTGGGGAACTGAAAGGATTGTGTTATCTGGTTTGTTTTTATGGTGTTTAACGTCGTTTTCGACATTATTTCAGATGTTATCTGGACGTGTATATGTGAAGAAAATGCTCGTGTCAGGTCTTATGTCGATTTAATTCCTTTTCTTTTCTAAATGTAAACTTTTACACGAGCATAGCAGATGCCATGCACTGTACAGGTAAAGGTTAGACATCTAACCTTGCAGTAAGATATATATATCATGAAGTAGTCACTGTCAAACATGTTTTATTGATCGTTAATTTATTCGATCCTTGTACCCTTGGAATTAGACAGACATATTGAGACTTCTTTGTAGGTAGAGCAGATATATATATATATATCAAGCTGCATAGAACACAGGGTAGTTATTTTGTGTTTTAATTCACAGGTGAAACAGCCGATAAAGCCAGTCAAGACGCCCTCTCTGACATGTTACAACGTGTTGGCGGATACTGTGGGGTTGTTGTGATAGATAAAGACAGTAATGTAACTAAATCTTGTACATCGGGAGAACTAGTCTGGGCCTCGATTAAACAAGATATACTTCATTACGGAGTGAATACAGAGGAAGATATTGTTGAACCTTTCTAGGTGTTTTCAAGTCGTTCAGTGCCAAATATATGAGCTATGTTCTGTAAAAAGGGGGCGTGATGCATCTGCATAAGTATCGACCCAGGTCAGCCTGTGCAATCCGCGCAGACTGACCTGGGCCGACACTTTTTGCTATTGGTCAGTTTTCTGTATGCCATAGGACCAGTTTGCCCTATGATTCAGTCGGTTGTTAGACAAAATGGATTTTATGGATCCATAATCATGTGATGATTTGCATGGTATCATGCATCACAGGTATAAATTAAGCCCTCTTTTTCCAGAGCACAGCTTATATAAACATGACTTCTTTGAACGGCTGAAAATATAACCTACTGAAATTCAGAGGGTTTTTTTTTCATCTTAGAGGCTTGGCAGAAAAAAGCGAACTGTATGAATCCGTTCTGTGCCGTTAGGTTTTAATCTATGTCCTCCTCCAGTTAACTTTTTGACATAAATTTGCAGCAGACGTAAAGACTCGAATAACATATGCATAATCATTATGAATATTAGGTTCATTAAGTATGTGTCAAAAACTGTGGCAAAAAAAGCTGGTTACGATGTTCTCGTTTTTCGCATTCGACACTTAAACACTTACCAGGTTCAAAAATGTTTTTGGTGCTAATACAGCAAGAAAAGCTAGCGGCGTAAGATACCAAACGAGAAACAAGCGGTTTTAACCATTTTGAATTATGTAGTTAGGGTCCCAATACTTCATGCGAACAACTATTCAGTGCTCTCGGTGCTTTGATTTTTGACGAAGACGATAACATAACAGTCTCATGGTCTGACGATTTTCCGGGAAACTATCCCAACTTAAAGTATATTAACCCTTAGGCTGCTAAGCGGGACTCACTGCGGACAGTGTAGATCAAGATTAGGCAGCACAAAACGTGCAGTTTGATCTTGGATCAACACTGTCCTATAAGGAGATATTTTTCTGCAAAAAAAAGTAAGTTTTAAATAGCATTATTCGGATTATTCAGGTTTTTACTATCGGTTTGAAAGTTTCATTTAACTTGTTTAGCAGGATAAGGATTAATCATAACGATTACAACTATGTGAGCCATGCTCTGACAAAAAGGGGCTCAATGCATCTCCATAATGCATGATACCGAGCAAGTCATCACATAATTAGGGATCCATAAAAATCTATTATGTTTAACAACCAACTGTATGTCCTTTGACATACAGAAAATTCTCCAATAGCGAAAAGCGTCGACTCACGCCAGCCAGGGCGGACTGACCTGCGTCGATGCAGATGCATTAACCCCCTTTTCACAGAGCATGGCTCACACACACACACACACACACACACACACACACACACACATATATATATATAGAGAGAGAGAGAGAGAGAGAGAGAGAGAGAGAGACACTTTATACGCCCCTGCACGTAGCATCCTTGGAAAATACAATGTTAAAAGGAGAAACCATTGTTTTTTAACAACCAATTTCTTTTCTTCCCACAATATACCGGTATCCCAAACTGTTATAGAAAAAAAAAAGTATTTTATTACATTCACACACAGGCCTTTTTTTCCTACTTCCCGTGTTTTTTTTTTGTGACCTTGACGGAGGTTTTTGAAAATTTTGTGGGAAATGGATAATCTCTGGTTATCAGAATTTTCACTCCCCCCCCCCACCATATTTTCGACCCTGTCAGGGATAGATCCCATCTTTTTAATCACATTTGACTTGTCATCTTCGAATACTTTCATGTTTTAGATTTTGTCATCTGGTATACTATATTCGTATGCCTGAACCCTTTACCAAAACAGGCCAAAGTTTTAACGAACTGAAAGAGAAATCTCTTGAAAACATTGTGGGAAAAGGAGAAAATGCTGATGACCAGCATTTTCTCCTTTTCCCACAATATTTTCAACCTTTTCAAAACAAAAATTATCTTTTGAGCAAAATCGAATTGTTATCTGCGGTTTCAATTTGGGCGAGTCTAACATTCTGTCCTTTGGTTAAATAGAATGCCTTACTCTATTTTGAAAGTCCTTTATAAATGTAGCTCAGTGAAAGAGGCGATGGATTTTTAGACTAGCGAAGCTAGTCTATAGGCATCAAGATTGACCTAGAGTCAAAGTAAACAAAAAACCCCACAGTTTCCAAATACTGCCTCACAGAAAAATACTTCTTTCTGTTATAAATCTTAATTCTGTTATATATGACAATTTTGACAAAAACCACTAAATCTCTACCACTCCAATTTGAACATGTCGCCTTACAAAGTCATTAACTGAACAAGATGTCATTTACAAGGTACAAGATCTTTGCTTATATGTAAATTGAGTGACCTATGCAAAGCAGAGAATCACTTTTTCCTACACCACTGTAACATTATGAATGAATCTATTAATAGATACACCTAGGTAACTTGTAGCAAATCCCAGTTACATTAACCCTCACTGGATAGGGAACCCTTGTCGTTCCTTCAGTCAGTCATTATTTAGATCATTGTGTACAGTTAAACTGTTATGTTAAACTGTTATTCTAGTCTTGCATATTAACCCTTTACCAAACAATCCCAAGTTTTAACGATACTGGGGAAAAATCCTTTTGAAAACATTGCGGGAAAAGGAGAAAATGTTGGTAACCATCATTTTCTTCTTTTCCCACATTGTTTTCTACCCTTTTGGAATCAGGTTTCATCAGTTCAGCCACTTTTAATTTATAGGCTGCAACAGCTTTGAATTTGGACTGGCGTAAAATTTTTCGTTTTGTAAAGAGAGTTAAATAGTTAACTTTTTGTGCTATTGGATATTGACTAATTGATTGCAAGGTGTTTAACGTCTATAAGAGGATATATTATTTCGTCTTTGAAATAGCAATATTCAGGTGTTTACCATCGGCTTGAAAGTTTTGTTTAACATTTTTAGCAGGTTAAGGGTTAAACTTAAACTGAATTACAGTAAACCAATAGCACGCATAGCCCCAGCAGCTCAGTCGGTAGTGTACAGGACTTGGGAACAGGAGGTCGCTGGTTCGATCCCCGACTCGCAAATTTCTTTCCGAGGATTGATGATAGTCATTGTGACAGGATTCATTTCTCTCTCACGTTTCGATGATGGCTATAATATAATGTGGGAAAGCAGTCAGTGGCTTGAAAAGAATATTGTGCGGAGTACTGGTAAAAGAAACTCCAGGAAAGCATGGATATGTGCACTGTCCACTGCTACATAACTGAAATAATGTTGAAAACAGGGTTAAACACCATACAAACAATTAATCAATCAAATTCGCTAGTCTGTCAGTACTTTCAGTACTTGGATTAATTCGTGGTTCGATCCGCGCTGTTTGAATTGGATAATTTTAGGCAAGGAATGGCAGAGTCCTGTCCCAGTACTCATGAAACTCAAGAACACATGAATAAGCCAGTTGGTGCCATAATATAACTGAAATACTCTTGTAAACGGCGTAAACGCCATAGTCAATTCAACTAAACAAACAAATGCTAATGTTTTCTAATACATTGGACTGCCGTTGTTTGCGTTATTTGAAAGTGTCCTTTGGCAAAACAGTACAGAATCCCGGTCTAGATAAACCATAGAAACACGTGAATAAGTGAACTGTCACGTTGTTTTAAATTATAACACCAAATCAACTAAACAAAATGCTTAACAAGTACTTCGTGCTCTGTTCCGCTTGTAACCCTTAAACTGCTACATAAATGTTCACCGAAAATTTCCACGCAATAGTAAAAAACCAAATATTGAGATTTCAAAGTTGATTTCACCGGAAAGAAAGCGCCGTATCGGACAGTGTAGATCAAAGATCAGACTGCACGTTCTGTGCAGTCTGATCTTGATCTACATTATGTGCAAAAGGTCAGTGAGTCGCGCTTAGTAGCTTAAGGGTTTATATTGTGTAGATTTTTTACAGGAACGGAAACGGAAATTACTCTACATGTATCTTGTTCGAGGAATGTAGGATCGTCCATTTTGACGTCAGTCATTTTAAATAATCAGGGACTCTATTATTTCTCTTCCCCCTCTTTCCCTTTTCTGTTTTAATCGACAGTTTTGCAACATTCGGAATGCTTAGATCTACGACTGAGACGAAATGTTGGTCTCGGAAAAATGAAAAGATACTAGACTAGTATATAAAATTATCAACCTTACAAGGTTAAAAATACAGATCTTTCCTTGTCTCAAAATCATCAAGAATTCCTTTTGATTTTTTTTCCGATGATGAAGGAAATTGTACATGACTAGATTCTAGTCTGATATGGGTCTAGCATCAATTATAATTGAGTCATGCTCTGTGAAAAGGGGGCTTTATGCATCTGCGAAAAGTATCGACCAAGGTCAGCCTGCGCAGGCTGCCTTTGGTCGAAACTTTTCGCTATTGGTCAATTTTCTGTATGTTAAAGGACCGGTCTACTTTATGATACAGTTTGTTGTTAGACAAAAGGATTTTTTGGATCAATGATCATGTGATGAGTTGCTTAGTATCATGCATTACGGAGGTGCTTTAAACCCCTTTTGCCAGAGCATGGCTCAAATCTTGTAGATCAATAGATGTGGATTATTTTATTATAGATTGAGATCTAAATCTATACATTTCGTTTCGTAAACACTTTTTACGGTATATGTACATGTATATAAGTCAGAGGCATTTGATAATGACGTATTATTAACTTTGAAAGCTGAGCCCACTGATTCTTCCAGATGGATGACGTAGAGTTCTGAGATCTATTTATAGAAGTTAGTGGCGTGCGGATGTACAAATAAAATCGATTTCGCTGTAAAATAAGGAGAAAGGTCACATTGAGGATGTTTGTAAGCCAAAATGCACGTTTCGTCATTCTGTTAAGGATATAATAAACCGTGTATTGTGTTAACCAATTGTAAGTACACTTTAAAGCGCTGAGTCCGAAGCAAATTGCGAACAGTGTAGATTTAGATCAAAATCAGACTGCCCAAAACGTGTACTCTGATCTTGGATCTAGATCTTGATTCTACATCTGACATTGTGTTCTATACTTTATCAGACTTATATGTAGCAAGGACTTTCAAACATAAAAATAGGTTGTAATGACTACGCCGGTTATCATTGTGCATGGCGGAGCATGGACCGTTCCCGAAGATTTGATCGAGGGGTCACGAATAGGGATCAGAAGAGCCGCACGAGCAGGGTATCATGTCCTGACGCAAGGGGGCTCGGCTGTAGATGCTGTGCAAGCTGCTATCTGTATTTTAGAAGATGATCCAACGTTTGATGCAGGTAAAGAGAGAGAGAGAGAGACAGACAGACAGAAAGACGGACAGACAGACAACACAGACAGACAGAAAGAAAGGGAGACTGAGAGAGAAACAGAGACAGAGAGAGAAAGAGAGGGAGGGAGGGGGAGAGGGAGGGAGGGGGAGAGGGAGGAAGGGGGAGAGGGAGGGAGGGGGAGAGGGAAGATGACAAAGAGAAAGGTAGAGAGAGAGAGAGAGAGAGGTAAAAAGGTCTGATTGAAAAAAGTATATTATATGAATAGATCTAGATCTATGGACGTGCGGATGAAAGAGGTGGGAGATGTTCATTGACAGAGATGTTCATGGGCCGAAAATGTACTTATTTTACACGCTTGCTATGAATAGTCCAATATTTTCATAGAATTCTGAAGCCTAAACAGTCTGGTAGAATAATCGATCGCTTGTCCAGCTCAGTCATCAAGATTATTTCACAAGTTGAGTAATGGCAGCTAGATCTATATAGATAATGGGGTCGTGCTTAGTGAAAAAGCGGTTTCATACATCTGCAAAAAAAGTATCGGCTCAGGTCAGCCTGCGCAGTCCGCGTAGGCCTACCTTGGTCGATACTTTTTGCTATTGGTCAATTCTCTGCATGTCAAACGACCATTTTTCCCCTTGGTTCAGTCGGTTGTTAGATAAAATTGATTTTAGGGTACATAATTAGATCTATATGACGACTTGCTTGGTATAATGCATCACGGAAATGAATTGAATGCCGTTTTCCCAGAGCGCCAATCAATTATTGATTGTAAGTATGACCTCGGTTTAGCATTGAACGTACCAAGAAAAAGGACTGCGGCAACTTGAGGACCCAGGGTCCGTATTCACCAACCATTCTTAAGAACGTTCTTGGACTTATTCTTCAAAATTTTCCAAATTTGAAAATAACACACCTTCTGATTGGCTAAACCAATCGGTCTTGTTCTTCAAAATTTTCCAAATTTGAAAGTAACACAACTTCTGATTGGCTGAACCATATGGTTTAGCCAATCAGAAGCTGTGTTACTTTCAAATTTTGATTTAGAATAAGTCCAACAACGTTCTTCAGAATGGTTGGTGAATACGGACCCAGCTGGTTTGACCAGAATCAGACTGTAGTAAACGCGCTGTAAGGCCTTGAATCTTCACTGTCCAATTATATAATGAGGATGCGCCGGTAAATACACACAAAATAACAATAAATTGCTGTCTTTCTGAAAATTGGAGCAGTCTATTTCAATCATTGTTGACAGCATTTTAAGGCGTAACTCATCAATAGAGTATAACCGATATTCCAGTCACGCAGCTTTTTTGTCGTAAGTCATTAACCGCGAAACACTTTTACTCCAGACCACTAGACCACTTAGAAAAGATTGTAACAAAATAGCCAGATTCAGTTATGTAATTACATCTCAAAATATCGTGTCCAAAGGAGAAGATCCGTGCTACTCGTATTTTTTTCCTTTATCCGTATGTTTTAGATACATTTAATGGTTTGCTAAAAGACGAACCATGGTTGTCCTCTGGAGGTAATGATCAAACTCTTTAGCAGACCGGAAAAATGACTCGTTCAAATTGAAAACATTTGCGCATGGCAAATCTAATGTGGCCCAAATGATGATATTGGTCTTGGAAGGGATAGAAAACATAACGGAAATACGAGAAAATGCTTGTTACAATGGTTTTCATTGACACAAGAAAATCAAAGCGTTGAAAACACTGATGTGGCATTTGTCAAAGGAGTCATTGTGTGGAATGAATAATTTGAAAAATAAACAACAGAAATAGTTTCAAAATATTCGCTTGAAAGTCAGCCTACTATAGAGTCATGCAAAATCGATGGAGAAGGTGCAATCTTGTGGGACGAACAAGTCCGGGCGAACAAGCCCTGGGATGAATAAGCCCAGGAACGAACAAACACGGTATCTGTGTATTATTATGCCACTATAGAAGGCCATAGCGGATCAAGCTATTTTCAATAAATAGGAAGTATTTCCACGATCGATCACCTAATTCAATTTATTGTAATACGCCTTTTTCAATTTCATATCTGAGTGCAATCGAAACACTTGTTTGTCTCAGAAAAATTGATTTTAATTTGGTTTACTTCCTTCGGTTTTGCACAAACTACGATAGATGATTTGCAAAATGCCGTGTTGAACTCATAGTGGCATTGTCTTCGACAAATGCCTCAAAAATCAAACAATCGGACCAGACAGCATTTGGTGTGTCAACAAGATTTTATTGTACACGTGGCGGTCAGAAGATAATTCGTACTTTTTCCCCTAGTCTGAACCGTTATGTTTTAAACAGGTTGTGGGTCCGTGCTGAACCAGAATGGCGAGGTAGAAATGGACTCGGTGATTATGGACGGACGGACGCTCAATACAGGGGCCGTGGCTTGTGTACAGAATATAAAAAATCCCATTAAACTAGCCAGGGCTGTCATGGACAAGGTATGAACAGAATTACTAATAAGGAGATTTTTTAAAGGTAATAATGTAAGATTCTTCTTCATACTAACGATCACTTATGAAAGAGGTATGTAGGCCTACAGGACATGAGCCGAATCCCGGTAGCTCAGTCGGTAGCATACAGGACTTGAGAACAGGGGGTCTCTGGTTTGATCCCCGGCACGGCCAATTTCTTTCCGAGGATTGATGACAGTCATTGCGACAGGATTCATTCCTCTCTCACCGCTGACCATTGTTTCGACGATGAGTATTTGGGAAAGCAGCCAGTGGCTTGGAAAGAATATTGTGCGGAGTACTGGTAGAAGAAACTCCAGGAAAGCATGGATAGGTGTAAAACTCTGACCCTGTTAAACCTTATCCTGCGAAATAAATGAAATAAAACTTTCAAGCCAGTGGTAAAAACCCAAATTCAGTTATTTGACAGGTATTTTTTTTGGGGGGGGGGGGAAATATCTCCTTATCGGACAATGTATATCCAAGATCAGACTGCACGTTTTGTGTAGTCTGATCTTGATCTACACTGTCCGCAAAAGGTGCTTGAGTCAAGTTTAGCAGCCTAAGGGTTAAACGAGTTTGCATGGACGAGGTTTGTTAAACAGTATTTTGATTTACTTGTACAAACCTTCTCCATGACAATTTCAAGGGTTTTGGTTTTCTGTATATAAACTGAATAATCGAATGGGAATGGGAACCACGACGGCGTATAAAGACATGTTGATGAAAGGAGTGCAGTTTAAAAAGTGGTGTCAAACCTTTCTTGAACTCCGTGAGAACTTGTTAAAATCGTCATATCTTAGGGGAATTAGCGTTATAATTCTAATGAAAGCCTAAAAGGTACAGGAGGTCAAGCGTTTTTAAATGCAGCCATATGACATGTGTATGAACGGTCACGTATATTAAATAAATTCACGAATGGCACTATATAGATTTGCTTTTGATCGCATTTATACATTTTATTGACGGTAATGCGGCGTGAACTTCCGGCTGAATACTATAACAATAGCAGGCGAAAGATAACCCGGCTAACAACAAACTTTATTCACATCGTGTAAAGTGTTTCTTATATTTTGTCAGACTGACCATTGTCTTCTAGTTGGAAAAGGAGCCAATCAATTCGCGGAGGAAGTGGGAATAGAAAAGGTTCCAACAGACACTCTGGTATCCGAGAAAGCGAAACGAGAACTTGCCGACTGTAAGGAGTACGGGAACACAGTCGGAACTTTATTTCGACGAAGGTGAATACAATCTTTAAAGTTCTTTGAGCGCCTTTCAGTCATAAAGAAGGACTTTGTATGTATGTGCAACGGGTAATGTAAAATGAATTTTAATGAGGTGAAGTTAATATCAGTTTGAAGTGAAAGCACCTTTATCTACATGCATCCTTAAACTCGTTTCGCAGTGAAATAAATTTGCTCCTGGCATCTTTGAATGCATGTTAACCCTTGTCCTGCTAAAGAAAAGAAATGAAACTTTCAAGCAGAAAAGACAAAAAAGCCAAATTTTCCTATTTCAAAGGTATTTTTAGAGGAGAGATATCTTCTTGTCGGACGGTGTAGATCCAAGCTCAGACTGCACGTTCTCTGCAGTATGATCGTGATCTACGCTGTCCGCAAAAGGTCTGTGAGTCGCGCTTAGCAGCTTAAGGACTTAAAAATGTTTGGCTGTGAACATGAATAAAGATTTAAAGCATGAACAATGAACACTGTTCTACTGCTACTTTTTAAACTGAGAGTTAAACTAAGAATTCAATCTAGAATGCTTGGTGAATATAACCCCAGTAGGTTTAAAGTGTTAGAGTAAATGTTTTTGGACATAGGCATGCAATTTGGAATGAGGCTTTTCTTTCAAAATGTTTGTTATCATCATTATGATGTCTACAGTTTGTGCTCTTTCAAGACAATGTCGTCATGTTTGACCGGTTGATTTCTACCTGTATACCTTTGTTTCGATAGCCCGTCTTACACTCTGAACATTTGAGAACTGTATGTGAATCATAGAAAAAATCTTTAGCACCAGCAAAACAGACACAGAGTAGTGTATTTTAGGTAATCCCAAGTTTGTTAATAGCTATACATGGAAATGAACATACGAGTTTATATAATTACCTATTGTATTACATTAAGAAAAAAAAAAACATGGATAGGAGTGGGGAACAAAATCACAAAATACCTTTGATATATTTTTCTATTCCACAATTTCATTGCTGGCATTCTTTAACTTTTACTTTTACACTAAAAAGAACAGATTCGGAGCACGACACCGTTGGAGCAGTGGCTCTAGATAGCCAGGGTAACATCTCATATGGAACATCGACCGGTGGTATTTCCTGCAAGAAACCAGGCAGAGTTGGGGACAGTCCCATAGTAGGTGAGAAAGTTTGGGGAAACTCTCACTTATATTGTCAAGAAAAATAGTGGAAAACTCACAATTGTATTGTCAAGAAAGTTACTGGAAAACTCACAATTAAATTGTCAAGAAAGCTAGTCGAAAACTCACAATGAAATTGTCAAGAAAGTTAGTGGAAAATTCACACTTAGATTGTCCAGAAAGTTTGTGGAAAACTCACAATTAAATTGTCAAGAAAGTTTGTGGAAAACTCACAATTAAATTGCCAAGAAAGCTAGTCGAAAACTCACAATGAAATTGTCAAGAAAGTTAGTGGAAAACTCACACTTGGATTGTCAAAAAAGTTTGTAGTCTGGATTACCTGCCCCTACGACTACGTTATAGGGTTAGGCAAAGCGCAATAATGGCCGCCCCCTAGGCGTCCTCAAGCGTACCCCTACATGCTTCCGTGTTTTTTCCAATTTCATGTGATACAGTTTGATCAGTGAATGAAATGAGATGAATTTTGTACACAAAATACATTACAGAATCTAAAACGTACTGTTGGGGTATGGGTTAAATATAAATCTGTAATAAAGTAATATCATTGAGACAAATCTGCTTAGTCCTACCTCCTTACCAAATGACAAAATTTCAGACTTGTCAAACTGAAGTGACTTACCGACGACATATCAGATATTTCTCAGATGCATGGATATTTATTTGGATGGGTGGAAAGCATTGTGGAAAAATGGTTACCAGCATTTTCGCCTTTTCCCACAATGTTTTCAAAAACTCCTTCTTCTCGGGGGCTCGGCTAAACTCGGGATTGTTTGATCAAAGATTGCGCTCTGAAAATTTGAAACAATATATCGTATTCATGTACTTAACCTCCTTTCGTATTCACGAACAGTTCTTAAGGACATTTCAGTCGTATTTTCAAGAATTTTCGCTCGGCCGGGTAGCTCAGTGGTTAGTGTATCTGCCACGTGACCTGATGGTTGCGGGTTCGATACCCGGTTTAGGCAAACTTTCTTTCCGGTGATTTTTCACCTCTCATCTCTGTCCCGTGTGAAAAAGTAGTCAGTGACTTGGAAAGAAATTTGTGTCAGCACTGGTGTAAGAAAGCCAGGAAACAGATGCGTACCTGCACTGACCGCCTTGATATAACCTAAGCTGTTGAAACGGCGTTTAACTCCAATACTAATAAATGTTGAGAACATTCTTAGCCTTGTTCTCAAGAATTTTCAAAATTTAAAAGTACTACAACTTCTTATTGGCTAAACCAAATGGTTTAGCCAATCAGAAGATGTGTTACTTTCTAAATCTAAAATCAGACTAAATATGTTCTTAAGAGCCGGAAAGATTTAAAAAACTATTGATTTTGTTTGACTCTATGACAAGCTTCACATTTCTTCATTTTTTTCAGGGCTTGGAGGTTATGCAGATAACGAGGTGGGTGGGGTATCGTGTACAGGTCACGGAGAATCGATCACCAAGGTTGTGTTGGCACATCAGATAACAACCTTAATTCGACAAGGTAAAATGGCTTGATCCTGCTCTTGGTCTATTCATATGAGCCATGCTCTTGCAAAAGGGTGCGTAATGCATCTCCGTAATCGATTATACCAGGCAAGACATCACATAATTATGGATCCATAAAATCCACTGTGTCTAACAATCGGCTAAATCAAGAGATAAAATGGTCCTTTGACATACAGAAAATTAATCAATAGCGAAAAGTTTCGGCCCAGGTCAGCCTGCGCGGACTTGCGCAGGCTGACCTGGGACGATACTTTTCGCAGATGCATTAAGCCCCCTTTTCACAGAGCATGGCTCATATCGATTTCAACTGGTTAATTCACCCTTGACCAAACCGTCTCGTGTTTTAACGACTCGTAGATGGAAAGCTTTCGAAAACATTGTGGATAAAAAAGGGGAGAGAGTGCTGGTAAAATCATTTCTCCTTTTTCCCTCTGGAATGTTTTCTTTCCTTTCAAAGACAAATTCCATCATTTGAGCTACATTTACTCCTTTTTTCTGCTCTTCCAAAGATTAAACATCATATAAATCACATTTTATTTGTCGTCTGCAAATGCTTTCAAATCGTCTTTTTGTCTGGTGAAGAGTTAAGTTTTCCTTTTGCAATGAAACTTAGGTTTTTTTTTTTTCTTTTGTTAATTCCCTCAACATTTTGTGACACCTAACATTGTCCTTTTAGGTTTAAGCGCCCAACAAGCAGCCGACAAAGCCCTAGCTAACATGGCGACCCGTGTC
Organism: Tridacna gigas; assembly: GCA_945859785.2. NCBI lineage: Eukaryota > Metazoa > Mollusca > Bivalvia > Cardiida > Cardiidae > Tridacna > Tridacna gigas. The sequence continues at coordinate 41,503,018 of OX244029.2, forward strand.
CATGGTTACGGTGGCGTGATAGTTATAGATCAGCATGGCAATGTGGCCAAATCTTTTACAACAGAGAGGATGACCTGGGCCTGGATAAAAGAGGATGTGTTGCATCATGGTATAGATATTGGGGAAGATGTAGTTGAACGAGTTCATTCATCTGATACCGATTGACGGAAAATATTCATGTGCGGCGCTCTGGCAAAAGGGGGCATTATACCAAGTTAATAATCATATAATAATTATATATACGTAGCACCCAAAATAAGGGAACTCTGTTATTCGTTTCTTCTGACATGTTATGACAGGGTGAGTTTAAATCTCAGTGTTTCAGTAGATTCCAAGAACAACGATATGCCGTATTATCTCCAGTATGCCCGTCAGGTGTCGCACAAGTGTTGCTGCACATGGAGGTCACACCTGATATTGACTTGGATTCCATATCTGGTATATGTTTTAGATAAAATAAAGACGAACCTTAAGATGAAATACAAGGGTTCCCTTATTTTTGATTCTACGTACATGTATATAGTTCCATAAAATCCAAATTGTTTAACAATCGACTGAATCATGTTGTAAAATGGTACCTAGACAGGCAGAAAGTTTGCAAATGGCAAAAAGTTTCGACCCATGTCTGCCTGCTCGAACTGGTCGATACTTTTTGCAGATGCATTAATGAATCCCCTTTTACAGAGCATCGTCCACATATTTGCTATGTTAGGAGATACATCAATTTTTTACCCCTGCAGATGACTTGAACAAGTAAATAAATAACGTTAATAAATGAAGTTGCGTTACTTTCTTAATCTAGAGCAAGACCAAGAATGAAATTAACAATGGTCGGTGACGGGCCCTAGATTCTATTTCATCAATGTACATGTCTGACGGGAGAATTGTCGATAAAAACATAGGACAACAAACCAACGCATAAAATTTATCACACAAGGGTGTGGTAACTTGTAAGTTGTCCATGTCTCTGAACAGTAAAAGTACATAATCCCTCATCTTTATTTGAAATCAAACTGATAAATTACAAGGGCTTAAATTCTCAATTTCCAAGCTACTAGGAAAGTAAGTCAGTTATCTCCCTTGTACATAAAAAAAGTACATCGAGACTTATTGCATCGTTTTCCATCCCTAAGAAGAAAGAGACATGAGCCATGCTCTGTGGAAAAGGGGGCTTAGTGCATTTGCATTTGCGCAGTCCTCACAGGCTGACATGGGTCGAAACTTTTTGTTATTTGTAAATTTTCTGCCCGTCCAAGGACCATAATACCTCTGATTCCAATCGGTTGTCAGACAAAATGGGTTTTATAGATCCATAATTATGTGATGGCTTGCGTGGTCACGGAGATGCATTAAGCCCCCCTTTGCCAGAGCGTAGCTCACATGTATTGACCATATATATAGCGTACACAGTTACGAATGCATCTAAGTAAATACTGAAGGAGTGGCCCGCAAAAGGCATACACCTTTTTGGTCTTAGATGCAAAAATGTTGTTAAAGTCTGTTATAATCGTATCGTTTATTAGAATCTTTGGTTTTTTTTTAAGGTAGATGGACATCAGGGATAAATGTATTATAAAACATTTTATATCAAGATCTTTTATTGTATAATAAATAAATGATAAATAGATAAATGATAAATAAATGATATACAAGCATCTTGTTGAAACTACCTTTATAAAAAAAATAAATAGTTTTCAAGTTGTCTGCTGAGAAATTGTGTCTGTTTTGCCACAGTGTTTTCGAAAGCGTGCAGCTTTGTGTTTGAAGTAAGAAAAAAAAAAAATCTCGTCTGCAGGTGGTAAAATTTTAAAACAAAATGAAATAATCGACCATGAAACCTTAAAAAAAAACTCCTGTCACATATGAGTTGAAATTCCTGTTTGTAATATGTACATTATTTATTACACTTTTTTTTTTGTCATTATCTTGGGACCATTAAAGATTAAAAACAGCAATAGAATTTTCTAAAATCATTTTCATTTATTTGATTCTTTGTACGAAGTTTACCTTACAAATGCTGAATTAATAAAAAGAAATAGTTGGTTTTAAACACCCAGATGTTATGATATAGTGATTTCAAACTTCCTAGCACTGGAAAATCACATGTTATCACATAGTGTTGATCCAAGATCAGGTTGCAAGTTTTGTGCAGTCTGATCTTGATCTCCATCGTCAACAGAATAGCTCTGAACAATTCTTAGCAGCTGAAGGGTTAGGGAATTCGTTTCTACCATATCGTTTAGGTTTCAGGGAGTGTCAGGGCAACTTATCCACCAATGTCAGTGTAGTGTGACTGGAAAAGTACTGTGTCGAAATGGTTTACGACTGGAAAAGTACTGGGTCGAAAAAAGAAAGCCAATGACTGGAAAAGTACTGGGTCGAAAAAAAGAAAGCCAATGACTGGAAAAATACTGGGTTGAAAAAAAAAAAAACACAGAGGCTGGAAAAGTACTGGGTCGGAAAAAAAAGGAGCCAATGGCTGGAAAAGTACTGGGTTGAAAAAGAAAACGAATGGAAAAGTACAGGGTCACCAAGTCCATGGCTAGAAGAGTACTGGGTCAAAATAGTTAGTGACTGAAAAAGTACTAGGTCAAAAAACTTTAAGACGTCCTAAATTCAATTGAAACGCCGTAGCCACGAAGAAGAGCTCATTAAGTTATAAGTTCATTATCTCATGTCAGCTTTTATATCAGTCACTCTTGCGTTTTTTCCTGTTTTATCAGGAAAATCTGAAGGACATGTCAAAAACGTGTTTCCGGTTTTGAGTCGTCGATTTCTGTGGAAACTGCGGGCATTTCTGTTATTTCATGGGAACCGCATTTGGCTGTAACCACATAAGGCCATACAGAAGCATGGTTCTCAACCAGGAAGGGCCTTTAATAACTTATTTTCCACGGGCCTTTAGTACCTGTGGTTTTCCAAGGATAGCTGTGTTTGAGCTGGGATTACAAAAAGCCACAATAAGTTAAGGGGTTATTTTCTTTTTTAACCTTTTATGTTTATGCCATTAGATTTTTTTCATAAAAACAATTTGTTCTGAAATACCTATAAAAGTGAAGCAGAGTATTAAAGACAATTATCTTCAATCTTACGAACAAGGAATAGTGTTACACCCTTTGATCTCTTCACGGGTAATAAAATAGTAAAATTGGGGCACTTGGCGTATTTTTTTTTTTTCTGTTAGAACTTTCTGATTGCTTGGTATGATAAACATAATCTGTCTTATCTCAAATCTTTCGTAGAAAGACTACTAAATAAATAAAATGGAGTTTTCCTCTTGGAACCCAGACAATTCAAATATCGTTAACTCTTAGGCTGATAAGCGCGACTCACAGACATTTTGCGGACAGTGTAGATCAAGATCAGACTGCACAGAACGTGCAGTCTGATCTTGAATCTACACTGTCCGATAAGGAGATATTTCCCTCTCTCCCAGCTTTGAAATAGCAGCAGTTGAGTTTTTACCATTGGCTGGAAAGTTTCATTTATATTTTTTAGCAGGTTAAGGGTTAACCCTTTACCACAAAATCCCGACTTTTAACGACCCTGAAGAAGAGTTTTGAAAACATGGTGGAAAAAGGAGAAAATGCTGGTACCCAGCATTTTCTCCTTTTTTCCACCATGATTTCTACCCCGTCAAAGAACTTCTGTTCATTGGTATCACTTTCAAGTTTGTCGTCTGCTGATACTTTCAATTTGGAAGGGTCTAGAATTTTCCGTTTGGTAAAGAGTTATGCCTGTCTCAGTCGGTAATCTGTACCTTTTACAAGACAACTCCTTGATTTTACAACCCCGAGGAAGAGTGAAACCATTATGGGAAAAGGAGAGTCCGCCCGGGTAGCTCTGGTTAGTGTATCTGACTCGTGACCTTGTGGTTGTGAGTTCGATACTCGGTTGAGGCAAACTTTCTTATCGGCGATTTTTCGCCTCTCACCTCTGATGCATGTGGGAAAGTAGTCAGTACCCCAATGCCCTGTTCTGTTACAATCAACATCGTCCTAGAGAAACACAAACACACGACTACTTGCAAAGAAAGTTTTGTCAGTACTGGTGTGGGAAGAGCCAGGAAACACTTGTGTAGGTGCACTGATATGACCTAATGACCTAAGCTGTTAAACGGCGTTAAACTCCAATACATACAAAAAGGGAAAAGGCCATGATGTTGGTTAGTAATTTGAGCATACATCCTTTCCCAACAGCCCCCCTTTTTTTATATCGTTTTTACAGACAAATCCTATCATTTGAGCCACATTTACCATGTCGTCTGCAATTGCTTTCAATATGGACGAGTCTAAATTTTTTCGTCAGGTAAAGATTCAAGAAGGCATAAATTGAGTTCCAAGGCCAAGCAAACCGATTGAAACGTTTCTGTACTAATCAAACACCTGTCTAAAGCAACCACATTTAGAATATTCCCTAGGTGCTTGCTTAACCCTTTTTCTGCTAAATAAAAGAAATGAAATTTCAAGCCGATGGTAAAAGCCCAAATTTTCCTATTTCAAAGGGCTTTTTTGGAGAAAAGAAATTTTGTTATCGGTCATTGTAGATCAAGGATCAGATTGCACATTCTTTGCAGTCTGACCTTGATCTAAGCTGTCCGCAAAATGTCAGTGAGTCGTGTTTAGCAGCCTAAGGGTTAACTCAAGATCCATACGACACAACTTTTGACTTGTCCAAATCGAAAGCGATGATTTTCGTCTTTGATAGGGTAGAAAGCATTGTTGGAAAAGTAGAAAATGATGGTTATCAGCATTTCCTCTTTTTCTCACAATGTTTTCAAAAGCCTTCTTCTTCAGGGTCGTTTAAACTCGGGATTGTGTTCTAAAGGGTTAAATCACGACCATACGACAAAAGTTTGACTGGTCAAATTCCAAAGCATTTGCAGATGACATTGAATGTTCCTCAAATTGTGGTATTTATCTTTGAAAGGCTAGAGAGCACAGTGTCAAATGGAGCAAGTGCTGGTTACCAGCATTTTCTCCTTTTCCCACAATGTTTTCTAGAAGCTTCTTCCTACATGTCGTTAGACTGTATTGCAACTTCAAGGCCATTTTTGTTTTACGTTAATTTTAAAACATTACTATCTGCAGAGGATATTCCACGCCAGTTTTCTAGAATGACACGAGACATTGTTGGGGAAGGGATAATTCCTTGGTACAAAATTTACGAAAATTGCTTAATTCTACACACTGCTCTCAAAACATGGTCAACATTTTTGTTTGGTTTTATTCTTGGAACCTTCTTTGAGACGATATATATAATCTTCTTCATTCTCCCAAATCTATGACATTAGCGCACTAACTCCCAATTCTTTACTCACAAATTTATATGGACTATCTCTCTACCTAAGAAGCGGTACTTATCTACAAATGCCCTGTTCTGCTACAATCAACATCGTTTTAGAGAAACACAAACACACGAAGAAGAAGGAGCGATGGCGGAAAGAAACACTACGCCATCCAAGTGAAGAAACAGTAGGCCTCGTGTCCATGTTACTAATAAAATTGTACTTATGGTGTCACACCACTGATTTTTGCCATATTGAAAATAGAGTGAAATTGACCATCTTTGAAGCTTCACAAATCGCTTAATGGCAAAACTTTGGCTTTACCGTCTCTTGCTCTCAAAAGTACAGTCATAGTCCTTCAAAAAATGCATAAAAAACAACATGTCAACCGACTGCGTTTTTTGCTAAATCCAAATCAATGCAGGCACCCTAGAAATTGTCCTCTCAAAAATGCCTGTTCACGGCCATGGCCCCAAGTTTTTGGTCCTCCACTGACATAAAATAGTCCAATCAATATATGATAAAATCACATCTAAATGGTCCCCCACTACCTAAATTTGAAGCAAATCTAAATTATATACCACCAAGCCCTCTCAGCTCCATGAAACAGAGCAACAAAAGTGCTACTGCAAAATTTCACATCGGACTACTACGACCCGGAAGCAATCTCGCAGCGGTGCGACACCTTATACATTTTGTTCCGCCTTTGGAGAATGCTATCAAGCCATTAGTCCAGAGATAATATTTTTCCACGGATAACAAATCGCTGACCTTTTTCTTAACCCTTAAACTGCTAAGTAAATGAAACGAAAATTTCCAGTCAATATTAAAACCCCAAATATTGCGGTTTCAAAGTTGATTTCACCGGAAAGAAAATACCGTATCGGACAGTGTAGATCAAAGATCAGACTGCACGTTTTGTGCAGTCTGATCTTGATCTACACTGTCCGCAAAAGAGCTCCGAGTCACGCTTAGCAGCCTGAGGATTAATGATTCCTGGCGCAATTATTAGCAATAAGTTATTAGCATCAATCCCCGTAAAGAATTATGCCGAGTTGGCAATCGAACCTGCGACCAAAGAATTGCAAATTCCACGTGTACGTTAGTGACTGAGGTAGGGCTTTAGCCAATGAGTTTATATGGATATCGACAAATCACATACATTTTGAATTTTTTCTTAAAAAGATGTGTGCATTTATCATGATGCTGATAGTTATAATACATAATATAGAAGATTTTTTCCCCACTTAGATGGGTGCAATTTCAGCATTGGTTACTCAGATACAGCTAGCCTAATACAGTGCTTTCGAATTACAGTTTCCATCTTTACCTCGAATGAGCGGTAATATTTGTAATGTCACTTGTTCGAATATTGTAAATTAAATGAGTCATGCTCTTTGCAAAAGGGGTTTTCATGCATCCACAAAATAGTATCGATTCATGTCAGCCTGCGCAATCCACGCAGGCTGACTTGGATCGAAACTTTTCGCAATTTTCTGTATGTCCAAGGACCAGCCTACCCCATGATTCAGTCTGGTGTTAGACAAAATAGATTCCACGGATCCTTAATAAGGTGATGACTTATTTGGTATAATGCATCAAGGCGGTGCATTAATCCCCTTTGTCTCAGACCGCCTCTCACTTTATTATATTTTTGGTGGAACATTAATGCCGTTAATAGGACACTTGAATACTTGACCCTTTACCACACAATCTCGGGTTTAAACGACCCCGAGGAAGAAGCCTTTTGAAAACATTGTGGAAAAAGGAGAAAATGCTGGTAACCAGCATTTTCTCCTTTTTCCACAATGTTTTCTACCCTATCGAAAGCAAGTTCCATCATTTCAGCAACATTTAAATTGTCGTCTGCAAATGCTTTCAGTTTGGACATTTCTGCTTTTTTTTTTGTCGTGTGGTAAAGAGTTAAACTAATTCTAGGATTTTTTTTGCGTGTTTGATGGAGGAAAAAACCTGAAATATATTTGAACATTTTCACTATGAAAAAATATAGGTCTGGGATAATTCTTCTGTTAACACCTTGAAAAGAAAGTTTAAAAACATATAAACATATAATAGCTATTTGTGCGTCTAGGTTCCATTTACAAGTTACCCCAAAAGAATTGTTTGTATCTTGCACCCATTAATGCCCATTGCTGTCTGTGGAATTGTTAAAACCTATTTCTACGAACGCTATCATTGTCTACTGCATTTCACAGAAAAAAAAAAACGAAAGTGCATTGATATTATTACGACGAACGGTCGCTTTAAAAGTACAGAAATCAAATACTCTTTTTTTTTTTTCAACATTTCGGTCAACTTCCTTTACCAAGAAAGAAACAGTAATGCTCATATTTGTTGCTAAAGGCCGTTGGCCTCTGGCAGAAATACTTAAAAAGAGCGTTTGATTTATGGGGCACTTTTTGTCTGTTTGTTTGTTTTTTTTTAATTCTCTACGGAATTATTTCCCAGCGTAACGAATTAACTGACTGGCGAACGACTTGGTCAAGTTCAAGTATTTTATACCGGTAGTAGATTAAGGCTGATGAGGGAGGCGGTGATTATGATGACGACGACAATGATGATTAGGACGATGACGACGACGAAGATGGTAATGATGATGATGATGGGTGGTCTAATCGACCAGCGTTACTTAATGAGGATCTCTTATAAAGCACGTGTGACAAAAAAAAAAAAATGTATTTTACCTTTAATTGAATAGAATTAGTGTTAATCTTTGGTCGTTGGTTAACTATATTCTTTTACAGCACAGCCATTTTAACTAAAATTTCCGATGTTTAACATTTAACTCATTTGCATGACAGAAATGTAGGCAACTTTGAAAACTATTACTGTTAAATGTTTTTAAATGTAGTCAGCTGTGAAATGATAGTAGTCATTGCGACAAGATTCATTCCTCTTCCACCACTGATCATCGTTTCCACAATTTTTATGTGGGAAAGCAGGAAGTGGCTTGGAAATAGTTTTATTAAAACTACTTAAAATCAAAGGACTGATAGTCCTGAGAGTCGCCTGCTGCTTAGTTGTTTGAAAGTTTAAGGGGCATTAAACCAGATTTTGACACCCCCCCTTTTTCGGAGGAGGGGGTTGATTTTTTAGTAAATAAAAATCAAAAGGACGTGGCTTTTTACTCTAATTTGGCGAAAAAAATGCAAAAATAAAATGCCTCCTGTGACCTTCAACCATAGTTAGCTACTATACCAACTGTTTAAGATCATGTGACAAGGAGTATTTCAGTATGGAAATCCCTTTGTTACAGACGAGGTTAGATGTAGGTTACTTGGTACGGAATCGGCTGAGTTGTGACGAGTGCGTGGAAAGGTGGAATAAACATAGAACTTTCCCTGACAAGCCAGTTCCTGGACGACAATTGTTTTAGAGGCAGTTCCCAAACACTTTTGTTCTAAGTCAAACTACATGTACCTATTACTTACTATCATTAACAGTTATTGTTGGTAATCATTGAAAATTAAGGATATTTATTGATAACACATGTTTTGTGATTGGATAATTTGTACCTGTTATTCTATATATCTTATAAACATTTGGCAACAAAAGCATCTGGTTGGCGTCCGCACCGTCCGTAGATGGCAGTCTTATCCTAAACTACATCAGGCAAACACACACAAAACCGTTAAAATATAACGATTCGAGCTTCTGGAAATACGTGACATTTCAGAGCTATAATAACATGTTAATCTTTCACTGAAATATGAAATATTGAAAATTAAAGAGTTGTATGAAATCAAGTAAAAAAGAAACTGAAAGAAATAATTATACCCCATCATAAAAGTACTATCTAAGGTTCCTCAAAATATAATCAAAATCGATGAGAGTCAGAAGATCAGGCTGTACATTGCATACAGTGTGATCCGAGTTTACACCACCTGCAGTTCAAGAGAAATTGCATATGTATACATGCCATGATAGTTGTCTGAAATTGTCGGGAAACAGTGTACAGATGTGTCAAGGAATTATCTTGTCGGGGAACTGTGTTGTTCCCGCGAAGGTGAAGGTTGTTGCTATAAATAGACACCGGTAATATGAATCTCAGCACATCTTGAACGGCATATAAAGATGTTTTGGCTTGAAAATACTTTGAGAAAAAGGACAACCTTATCTATTGTATACTTAATATATTTTGGGTCAAGTTTTGTTGGTTAAATCTTCCTAGGAGAGTAAACTCTCACAGTTGAACACGTTAGCCTACGACGCAATTTCCCTCTAGGACCGAGCACCAATGCCGTTCGACATTGCCTTTTCCTTCTGTCACTGACTGATTTTAAATCAGAAAAGGGTATGAGGGCTGGAACCAAATTAATGCACTTTAAGTGGGTAATTTGGCCAATGAAAAAAGAATAGTTTTATTAATAACTGTTGCCGTATATATAGCGGGGCTTCCAAAGCACACGCCAGACGACATCCAAATATGCAAATTATTCTCGGGTGCATGGAAAAACCGAAATTCACTTCGAACCGCATTTCACCGAAATTCATTTCTTGATAACCGTATTTCACCCTCGTATGACCATATTTCACATCAAATAATGAATTCTTCGCCATGGTGATTTCTCATTTAGCTAATTTATTATGTAATATAGCTTATCCACATGTCAAAAAATCTTTTCAAAAGGAGTTACATGTTGTTCTAAAAAACCCTAACAAATTATGGTTAGCGTAAGACATTTTCCAGAAAATTAGCATACAATTATGCTGTTCATAAATATATTTCATTTTAGATCAAAAGTTATCACTATGGCAATAAAATTTGTCATATTTGGGTGAAATGCGGTCATCAAGAGGTGAAATTTGGTGAAATCCGGTTCGAAGGGAAATCCGGTTTTCCACGGACCGATTATTCTCGATGCCAATGTGAAAGTTCAGTGTTCGTGTATCCTAGAGCAGGAGACAATTATTTCAAATATTTACGCATTTGAATACTTGAGCTGTAAGGGACGTCTTCGATATATCTGAAAATTTAGCAACTGAAAATTATGTACGATAGAAGCATTGAGGATAATGCAACATTACAAATGAACTACGCAACGTCTCGCAAACCGGAAGTCAGTACAAGGCCGGAGGCATGCTTACGTCACCCCATGAATCAGGATGATAACAATGAGAGCCTGGTTGCTACGCAACCAGGCGACTCAAAAAATCTAAATAGATCTATAGCATTTCTCATTTCTTTTTATATCAGACGATAACGATCAAGATCAGACCACATTTTGCCAGCTAGATCTTGATCTATAGAAAAAGGATTCAAATTTCATAAAACCACCCCATTTTGACCACGCCAAAAGAACTTTGTGGACCACCCCCCACAGGGAAAAAAATTTATTTGTTTTGCTTGATACTAGATTAATGAAGTAAAACAAATTAATTTATTCCCTGCTTACCCTCATTGTTGGACGGTGAGGAACCGGATCAATTTATCAAAACGCCAACTGTAGAGAAAAATTTTGTTTAATATAGGGCCTACGCGTCAACTAATGAGGAAAATAAAAAGCATGTACAAACCAAACCTAAGTGTCGCAGAGAAACACAGCAAAAATGACGAAAATGAAGGCAATGCAACTAACCACGAGATTTCTGTTCCCGCCAAAGTTAAGATCGTCGTTACAAACTGCTTCTCTTAAATTTCGTTTTTCGCGTCTGTTGAGAAGTTCTTTTCGGTTTGCAGTCTGCAATTCCTTCACTGACGATGAAACAAAAGTCTTTACCAGAAGCAGCAATGTGTAACTTTGTAAAGTGATTTTGGGTACGTGTAATTTACGCTTTTCAACATGGCGTTCGATAATGTCGTCTGCATTTAATGACGGAAATGAACTTTAAATGGATATCTATTCAAAGAAGCAAATTACACTTATTGGTAGCAATTGCAGTTGTCCACAACACTTAACTATAAGAAGGGAAACAATCAGAAATTTCTTAAACGGAACCCAGAATTAATAAAAAAAAAAAAGATCTGCTTGGTAAAATGTTAAAAAAAAACCTGCGTAAGCGTGTGGAGGGGAGGGGGGAATGTTCATATTCATAAAAATATACTCCAAGTCCTTAACAAATCACTTCGTTGGCAGTTGTATGGTACCGTTTTTTTTTCTCCCTAAAGAGGTATCTTCTTTTCATGTACGAGTACTGTCCGTTGGAAGTTGAAATTGTATTTTTGCAGTCCACAAAAAGTCTCCTTGCTGACAGACGGAATGTATTTTGAGTCCCTAAAAGCGTTGTCTGCGCATGTCATATTCTTCGAAGATGATGTATTTGAAAAATGCCACCCAGCGGGAGATAACGCCCTAAAATTCCCTTCGTTTGCAGTAGAGATGTATTTTCAGATTTTACAATGTCCCTTCTTTTACCATGGAAGTGTATTTTTATTCCTGAGGAAGTCGCATTGTTGGCAGTGGAAATGTATCTTGAGTCTCAGGAGATCATTTAGTCTGCAGTCCACGTAAGGTCTCCAACTCAGCGCTAGAAATGTATTTCGGTCCTCAAGTAGTCTCTTCTTTAGATTTAACCTTTACGAATGCTGGTGATCAGCATTTTCTACTTTACTTACAATGTCTTTTAAGTTTTCATAGACGAAATCCTCATTTTTAGGCTCATTTAATTTGTCCTCTGCAGCTGCTTGCATATTGGATGACCCTAAAATTTTCAAGCGCGGTAAAGAGTCAATTAAATCGCATTGTGTGTCTCTAAAATACCTCTCTATATGGGAAGCAGTTCTATTTCGAGTCCAAAAAATTGCCTCGCCGTTCGAATGGGAAATGTATTTTCTTCAGTCTTAAAAAAAGTCTTTTCCTTTGCATTGGAAATGTGTAGGCCCTGTTTTCAGACACCAAAAAGTTTTTTTTTTTTTACTAGAATTGTATTTTGAACATTAATCAAAAAGTAGTTTCATTAGCTATGAAAACGTATTTTTCAGCCCTTCTGTAGCCTAGTCTCTGTATTGGCACTCGCGGTATATTTCCCCTCTCCGCCGTCCCCATCCCATAAAAAAATCACGAACTGCTTCATTTGGCCATGAGAGTGCTAATTTAATCCAGCGTTTTTACCATTCTTAATTTTATGAATTTCGATGTTATTTACATATTTTACCTTCCTTTTACCTTTATCAGACAATGCGTTTGAAAACAAAAGTGCCAAATTAAGAGACTTCTTGTAGATCTAATCAGCATTTGGTCCTTTTCCTCCATTTTTTTTTTTTTTTTTTCGGTTAAACTAAATCCAAAAATTTGATCCACGAATGAGTTGTTGTCTGCAAATGCTTTGAATATAGACGAGTCTATTTATTTTTATCGTGTCTGAAAATGAGTTGATCAATATGGCGACAAAATGATCTGAGGGCAGGGGCGGAGCAGAATCCAAGCCTACAACTGATAGAACTATCAGAAAAGTAAAATGTTGCCCTGATAACAACTAAAATACTATTGAAAACGGGAAAAAATCTTAAAGGTACAAGGACCCTCCACCCCCCTCCCCCCTCAAAAAAAAAAAAAAAACGTCTGCAATTCTTTCAGCACCATAGAGAAACTTTCGCCTACGAAATAGATTAAGATAAGACTGCACAGAACGTACATTCTGATCGTAGATATATACCTTCCGCTTGTTTATTCAAGACTATGTGCTAAAATTCGTTCAGATATTCAGTAGATTGCTCTTTGAGGTCCAGATTATTATATAATAAGCACGGCGCTGAAAGAGTTATAGTTCGTTCAGACTTTGTTAGTTTAAACATATTTTATTGCCAAGTTAAGTTACAATAGTAGAATTTACAATACAGAACAATATACACAATCAAACGACTAGGCAAAAGGGTCTGACCACAAGTATAGAATTGAACGCGACGTCATTTTGTCCCTGACCCCTGCGTTAAAATCTTTACCCGACGACAAAAGTTTGGAAGCGTCCAAATTCAGACGGCGAATAAAATGTACCTAAAATTATAAGATTTGGCTTTGAAAGGTTTAAAATATTGTGGGAAAAGGAGAAAACGCAGGGTACAAGGCGCACTGTGCACAGTGCCCTGGCAGGGTAGAACTAGTATTGGTGAAACCCAGCAAAGACATGAATACGAGTGACCGTGATATAAGTGTATACTGTTGAAAGGGGCGTAACACACCACCTAAATTATTCACCTAAACTATTAATCCAAAAAGCGCTGGAACCGACTTAAGTTGTTGTTTGCGGACAGTATAGATCAAGATTAGACTGCACAGAACGTGCAGTCTGACCTTGGATCTACATTGTTCGCTTCTTTGTCACATATTGTTGCTAAAACAACTCTGAAATGACAATATTTTGGACGTTTTTCCTAACTGAAAGGGTCCATTTAATTAATTCATTCTAGAAATAAGACCAAAATGGTTGCAATTTTGAGCCTTACTACCCAGAATATCTGCGCAAGCGGACAGTGTACATCCGAGATCAGACTGCAATTTTATGCAGTTTGATCTCGACCTATTCCGGCCGCATTGGCAACTATAATTGTCACGGTGCCTAAGGGCCAATCGTTGCTCTTGTTTCCGACAGGTCACTTGGATTTTAGGCTGACCCCTATCACGTGACTCCTAATCCACCCAGGTGATTGTTACTCAGTGTGAACTCAGTCAAAGTTTAGTCAGGCAAAATAGAGGTTCAGACAAAGAGCCAAGCAGGTTGATCCGGGGAAAAAAATGAAGTAAGTCTCTTTTTCTTTCGTAATCTTTGTATTTTTTTCCATGAATAAGTAAAGTACATGTATGTATATCTAGATCTGGCATTGTAGTTGAAATTTGTGATTGTTTTCGTATAATTTTCCCCCGCATTTGTAAAACGCCAGCGTCTTTGTGCCTATGTTTGCTCCCGCCTCCCGATTTCCTTCTTAAAATGTCGCTCTAATATGCATATCTTTTTGAAATTTGTTTTGAAACAAAGTTTTCCTTGAATAACTAGGAGATCGCAGACATCTTGGAAATTAAAAAAAAAAAAAGAAAAAATGGGAACACTGGTGTGAGCGGGAATCGTAGCCTTTCGCACAAGGAGCATAAAAATGTGCATCTTGTTGTAATGGGTTCATTCTTTAGTGCATGGAGATATAGTTTTATACATCCGGCATTTACTACTTAGGGGAACATTGTGGAAAGTAGAAAAATTGCTTAGTGTAGGGCTCATAGACATGTCTACATACTGTATGATCCTTGCTTAGAGAAAGCAATACCGTGAATCTATTAAGATCAGAATTTCTTATCGAATGTTTATCCTTAAGCTGCTAAATAAATAAAGGAGAAATTTCCTGTTGATAGCAAAAGAAAAATCCAACAGATTTATTGTGATTTCAAGGTTCTCTTTGTCGGGAAAATCTCCCTATGTTGGACTGTTTTGATCCAAAATCAGACTTTGTGTTTGTTGTATGCAGTCTGATCTTGATCTGTACACTCCAAGTCAGGACTGTGTGATAAAAGGTAAAGAGGTCTTCTTAAGTTGTTTTTGCTGCAAATTATTTATTTCTTGTTTTGTTTAACACTGGTAAGTACCACAAAATACTCTTTTCTACATAGTCTATCAAGGAATAGATAGAAAAATGTTTTTTCTTACGTACATCCTTTTTTTTAACTGATGGTTTGCCAGCTATTGCATTGGTTAATTTAGAGATGTAGTGTTTTTTAAGTTTGTTGAGATTATTAAAAATCTCAATAGTCCCCCTTAAGAACTAAGGACAGCTTTCCACGTCTTGGAAAAAAGTTTCATTCAATATCAGACTACAGAACATGCAGTGTGATCTTAACGCTTTATCACACAATCCCGACTTCTAACAACCTTGAGAAAGAAGCCTTTTGAAAACATTGTGGGAATAGGAGAAAATGCTGGTAACCAGCATTTTCTCCTTTTCCAGCAATGTTTTCTACCCTCCCAAAACAAACTTCAATTTTTTGGTAACATTTATTTCGTCATCTGCAAATGCCTTCAATTTGGACCAGTCTAAAATGTTGTTGTTTGGTAAAGGATTAAATGTTTTATCAAGGTAGGTATTCTGCGATAATGTCCCATCATAAGGCACACAGATTGGCATTTCTCCCTCCCTTCATTTCAGAATAGGTACTGATTGCATTTGTCTAGCTTATTTAAAAACAAAAACATGTATTTGCTCTAGTTCGTAGGACGTTATTTCCCTCTCTAAACCCTGTACCACACTTGGGGTTTTAATGACCCTTTGGAAGAAGCCTTTTGAAAACGTTGTGCGAAAAGGAGAAAATGCTGATAACCAGTATTTTCTGCTTTTCCCACAATGTTTTCTATCATTCCAAAAACAGTTTTCAATTTTTGTGTCCCCTTTATTATGTCATGTGCGAAATGCTTTCAATATAGTTGAAGTCCAAAAGATTGTCGTTTGGTAAGGAGTTAAACATCTTTGGCAATAAATGATCTTGGATTTAACCCTTTACCATACAATCCCAAGTTTTAATGACCCTAATAAAGAAGCCTGAAGTGTGGTGAAAAGGAGAAAATGTTGATTACTAGTGTTTTATTCCTTGTTCCACAAGGTTTTCTACCACTTTTATTATTAACCACTCAATCCAGACTATTATCGACCCTGAAGAAAAACCCTTTTGAAAACATTGTGGGAAAAGGAGAAAATGCTGGTATCTAGCATTTTCTCTTTTTCCCACAATGTTTTCTACCCTTTACGAAAAAAATTTGATTTTTGAGCTGCATTTGATTTGTCATCTGCAATGCTTTTAATTTGGACCAGTCGTTTGGTAAAGAGTTTAAGATAAATTACATTATTTAAGCCACATTTAATTTGTAGTTTTCCAAACACTTTCAATTTAGGCAAGTCTAAAATTTTTTTATCCAATAATGGTTTGAACCACTTGCTATTCTGTGAAATATTTTTTAAAAGAAGCCTTGAATACAGCATTTAGGTCTCTTTTTTGTCTAATTGAAAATATTAGTCATTATAAGATAAAAATCTAAAGACAGTCTTGGTCAGGATGTATTGCAAAATATAGTGCACACATTGTAAATCCCAGATCAGACTACATATTGGGTATAGTCTAAACCCAGTACATCTTTACTTGTTTTCAGCCAGATTTTTACCCATTTCAGTTTTTCACTCTACTGGCAAAATGCAATATAATTCGGTCATTCCCAACAATTTCTCCTTTGCCACATTATTTTTTTATTAGCTCCACTGGCCGAAGGCCAGCGGGCTTATGTCATGGCCCGGTGTCCGTCGTGCGTCCGTGCGTCCGTCCGTTAACTTTTATTTCAAACATCTTCTTCTCTGAAACTACCCATCCAATTTTCATGAAACTTCACAGAAATGATCCTGCCATGGTCCTCTTCAGAAATCCTTGAAAGAATTTGATTCCTTCAAAAACTCTGGTTGCCATGGCAACAAAACTGAAAAATATTGGAAATCTTTAAAAATCTTCTTGTCTGAAACCATAAGGCATAGAGCTACCAAATTTGGCATGTAGCTTTATGTAGTAGACCTCTATCAAGTTTCTTCAAATTATAGCCCTGGGGTCAAAATTGGCTCTGCCCCAGGGGTCACAAGTTTTACATAAGGTTATATAGAGAAAACTTTAAAAATTTTCCTGTACCTAGCCATAAGGCCTAGAGCTACCAAATTTTGCATGTTGCTATATCTAGTGGGCCTCTACCAAGCAGTCCAAAATTTTAGCCCTAGGGTCAAAATTGGCCCTGCTGCAGGGGTCACAAGTTTTACATGGGCTTACATAGTGACAACTTAAGAAATCTTCCTGTTTTGACTTTTTTTTTGAAATTAGCCTTGCATCAGGGGTCTTATGTTTTACATAGGCTTCATATGGACAAAACTTGAAAATCACCTTATTTATAACCATACAGCTAGACTTGTATTATTTTGGCATGTGGCTTTATCTTGTGGACCTCTACCAGGGTTCAAGTAATTATAGCTCTGGGATCAAAAATGGCTTCGCCTTGCGGGTCTCAACTTTCACATGGGCTTTTACAGAGAAAACTTTGTTAAGTCTTCATTTTGAAACCATTTGGCTCAGAATTGAAATGTTTAGTATTTATGGTTTATATTTAAAGCGATACAGGGCCATCATGGCCCTCTTGTTGTTGTATACAGCAAGGCCAAAGTCAACTGTGGGTGATTATGCTTTAATTCTTTACCAGACAATAAAACTTTGAACCTGTCTAAATTGAAAATATTTGCACACGACAAATTGTGATTGGCATGGTGGTATTCATCTTTTGTAAGGTAGAAAATGTTGGGGAAAAGGAGTTTTTTCTTCTTTTTATCCAACAATGTTTTCAATATCCATCCTACTCAAGGTCATATAAGCACTGGAATGTTTCTGGGAATTTCTTGAGCCTATGTTCAGTGCAGAATTAAATATTTTAGGGTAGGAAAACACCTATAGGCCATTACAGCATACTGAGGCAAGCCAAAGAGTATAATTATAATAAGTGTTTTAATCACCCTATACCAGACCACAAAACTTTTTACTGGTCCAAATTGCAAGCCTTTGCAGACAACAAACTGAATGTGACTTGTATGATGTAATTTGTTAAGGAATAGAAAAAGTTGTGGGAAAAGGAGAAAATACTGGTTACCAGCATTTTCTCCTTTTCCAACAATGTTTTCAAATGACTTTTTCCTTAGGGTCATTAAAAGTTGGGATGGTGTGGTAACACTATTAAATATACACATTTATTTAGAAATAATTTTTTTCACCTGGAACAACTTGGTGCTTATGTTACTTGTTAATAATTCTACATAAACTTATCTTTATCTTTGTAGATTTACAGTATGACCAGATTTGGACTTTGTTAAGGTAAGAGTCACTTAACATTGGGTAATCAAGGGTTAAAATAAGTGCATGATAAATTATACAAAGTCTGTCAGATTAATGATGGGCAAGTTTATAAAAATTTGTGAAAAATTGTGATATGTATATTACAAAACATGGAGGTTTGAATTTGATGTTTTTTACCTGCCTAAAAGTCACATTTCAGATATAACATGGTAGAAACTGATCGTCTGCCATGAAGTCAAAGGTGTAAGACAATAATATTATGGTTGCCATAAAGTGTTGAAAGGTAGCAAACTGAGAAAGTTTGTATGTAATTTCAAAATATGAACCACACACAAATGAAGCCATTTTACTAAGATGGCACACACTGCCCTCAAAGTACAGCATTCTGCCTCATTTTATGAGGCTAAGCCCTGGAATCAGCTATATAGGTCCAAAGTTTGACAGAAACATAAGCTAGTATGGATATTAGAATGAAGTTTGCATTGATTTAAAAAAAGGGCATAGTGTCATGAATGTTAAACTTACATTGTTGCCAGACCCATGTGTTTTATTTCTTAAAGTAATTTCAAATATACCAAATAAATCAATACAGACCAATCCCATGTACTAAAGAACCAAATTTACCAACAAATAATGCCTTACTAAACCTTCAGACTGCTGAGTTGAAACATGTGATACATTATCAGTCTCCAAGACAAACCATCTTCAAGCAGTTCCAAATATATTCTGACCCCCAATGACATCAGTTTATGCATATCTTTACATAATGCCTCTGATATCCGGTAACATCTCTTGTGGTTTTAAGACTATAAAGTGAAAACTTGGTAATACTCCTTGACCAACCCCTTCTTGGTACACCCCAGTCATCAACAAAAAACACTGCATACTTTATTTTTATCATTATTATGTCAATATGACCGGTACTATTTTGCAATGATGCTTTGATAAAATACCGTATTACACCTAATTAACGCTCCCTCCCTAATAGTAGCACCCCCCCACACTATTATTTCTTACTCCAAACGCTTCCAGACAACCCCCACCCATACCCAACCTTAACCTTAAAATCGACAACTGGGGTGACAAACTTCCAAACGCAAGATAACTTCACTAAAACTTTTCAAACACAGACTGATGAAAATGACTAATGACCAATTATTTATAAACAAATTTACAGGTACGGCGTCGACATAATCCTAATTACTTCAGCAATCAATGTCATTAACAGCTGACTGTCTGAATACACATACACTTCCAATAACATTATAAACTTCCCGTAAAACAAAATTTGTCAACTAACTTGGAAGAACATTAAAAAGGTGAAGTATTGAATTTTAGTGTCCCATACTAATCGTGAATGCTATTAAATGTCTAAATGAATCATGATCGGTGGTAAAATCAATATTCTGCATTACTGCATTACAGGAAGTTTTTCAAAATGATCAATCACTTTGCACTGGGCTCTGACTAAAACTCGGATCAAAATACCATACTTACTCTAAGTGATGGCAGTGAAAATTTCGGGAAATTGGCTATGGACTAAGAGTGCCCTGTTGGTGTTTTGAATGGTGCCCCAGCGCATTAATTAGGTGAAGTACGGTAGGAACAATAACTTTCAGTAAGTCAATCAATAATGTCTTTTATGCAAATACGGAATACACATAATCTTTCTTAATTTAACACTTTTTCCTACTATTTTTATCTTTTTAAGCACAAAAATTGCATTTTATCATCTTTTAATACATACATGTACGCTAAATTACATGAGCTGTCATCGTGCCATAAAATGACAATTATTAATTCATTCAGCTTTCAATAATCTAACATTATCAGGGATCAATCATTTTACATTGATCTTGTAGGTCGGTGTTGGTCATCATTCATTTATAGGTCACACTATTTTTCACAAAACAACTCAAAAGTGGCTTGCTATAGGTTTAATGTATTTCTTCTTACACATTGTATATGTCTAAGAATTCATCTTAAAGTGGGGCTATGAGGATGGGACGGTCGAAATAATTGAGCATACCGGTACTCTTTATATCACACATGATATAATAACTACATCACTTATGATTTTAAATGGTTATTGAGGCTGAAATTTGTTAATTTTTTTTGAATCACATAATAATTTATTGTCACTTTACAAGATATTTGAATTAGACCAATCATAGACCAATCAGGTAAACACTTAAATATGACTTTGATTTCCTGCTAGTAACAGATCAGTAAAGAACATGTTTGTTGCCCCAATGCTAGTCTGCATCATATAAAGTATGAGTTGCATAGTTGTTGTCCTTAAATAAATAAAAAAAACATCAGAAACAACAACAAATTTCATTCAGTGTTTGACACCTACATACAAGGGGTCCAGTATGTCAAAAATTTGCATAGGGTATTACTCTTGAAATTGTAATTCTGACTAGCTCTCAACTGGATTTGACTTCCGAAAATTTTTGCTCAAAGGCTTCAGTTTCAGAGTAGAGCAGAAAAAAAAGTCTTATAGGAGTTTCTTAAGTTTTAGTTTTGTGGCCTGTGTATTCAAAGTATTTCATTACTTGAGAAGTACAGAATGGCATAACATTAACAATGGATAATCCTTTAAATCAGCACCATGTCTATCAAATTGGTAGGTGTGATACATATTGAAGTATCCTTACATGATGTGTGTCTATCAGACACACATTAACTTAAACATGTTTGAGGGTTTGTAAACCAAAGAGAGTTGTAATAGCCACTAAAGTATTGTCAGCATACCTTATGTGATGTTGAGAATCTTAAATCCTATATGTATATCAGATAAAAAATGAAAGTGGATGTAATTTCTTATTACTTAAGTATATTTTTCTGTTCTATTTGCCTTATTTAGCCCTTTACCAAATGATCCTGCATTGTAGCAACACTGAGGAAAAAGGCCTTTAAAACATTGTGGGAAAAACAGAATCAGCATTTTCTTATATTCCCACAATGTTTTCCTTCTACAAAGACAATTTGCACCATTATTGAGCCACATGTAATGTGACATCTGCAAATATTTCCAAATTGGACAAATCCAAATTTGTTGCTTGGTAAAGAGTTAATTTTCAGGGTTCATTTCAGTTTTTTAACCCTTTCACTAAAATAGTTGCCTTTGCGGCCAGTGTAGATCAAGATCAGGCTGCACAAAACATGCAGCCTGATCTTTGATCTACACTGTCCGCTATGTTAAAACAGACAAAAGGTAGCCATGAATTTGCAATTATATTGGTTTAATCTAGAATGAAAATGACAATTTGGTTTATTTGGTGCTTTAAGGGTTACTTTCATGTTGCACTGTTATGAAAGCATCTTTTTTTGTACACAAATTCAATTTGAAATGAACCCTGCAGTTCTTTTTAAACCAAAACCTATGCAATTATTATGGTGTTAAGGATCTTTGATCCAAAAGTAAGAAAGAAAATAATTTATTATCTCATGCAACGTTTGATGTTAAGGATCTTAAATCCAAAAGTAAAGAAGAAATAGTTTATAATCTCATTGTAATGTTTGATGTTAAGGATCTTACATTCAAAAAAAAAAAAGAAAAAAAAAGAATTATCTCATGTACTATTTGATGTTAAGGATCTTAAATCCAAAAGAAAAGAAAAACTCATGCAATGTTTGATGTTAAGGATCTTAAATCCAAAAGTAATTTAAAAAAAATGAAAAAACTAATTTTCTCATGCAAATAATAAGAGTGATCTTAAATAAAGCAGAATTTGAATTATAGTTAGATTAGTAAGTTAAATCTGTTGATGTAAATTTTGAAAATGGCTTGAATAAAGTAAACTAATGACTTTGGCAAAGATATAGGTGAAAAATATTGCATTTATGAAACAAAATTATTTTTATAATTCATTGCTCAGAGAGGTTATCCATGCATTGGACTGGTTAGTATCCAGGAAACACAGAAAGATACATGTAGACAGAGTTTATTACTGGGTGAGATCCAGGAAAGATTTGTCTTTTGTTCAAAGGTTTTAAATCATGAACAAACAAAAAAGTATAGAGATTAAACTGTTACCAATGACGGATCAAGGCAATCCAGAAAGGTTTGTCGGTCTATTCAGGGGCAGCAACTGTGTTTCATCTGCAAAGTTAACCTCGTCTGAGTATTTTTGTCAAAACCCAAGTACATGTAACTGAAAAATAATTAATCGGTTCCTAAGACCATTTTCAAAAGTTATGTGAATGCATTTATCTTACCTTTTTATTTGTGAAAGGTAATCTTTTTTTGTCCATTCAAAAAAGACTTAGCTTTTTACCAAACAACAAAGTTTTATAGTCAAAGATGAAAGCATTTTCAGGCAACATACCAAATATGGCACAAAGATAGGATTTGCCCTTGAAAGGTAGGAAAACATTGAGGAAAAAGGAGAAAATGCTGGTAACCAGCATTTTCTCCTTTTTCCACAATGTTTGCAAAAGCCTCCCTTCCAGAGGTTGTTAAAATAAAAATCAGGATTGTTTGGTAATGGGTTAAGACCACACAACAGTTTTTTTGTGTGTCAGTCTCTGCAAAGTTCATGAGGAAGATCTTAGCCTGCAAAGTGCCTTAACAACAATAGTTTTTTTTTATTTGTTTTTTTTTTTTCTGGCTAGTGCAGATCAAGATCAGACTGCACAATGCAGCCTGCTCTTAGATCTACACAGCATACTATGGATAGACATGGCTTGCAAAATTCAGTCTCATAATGACATTTTATCTGGTCCCTGTTCACTTTGTTTGGCACTTCAAGGGTTTTATCCAATAGATATGTAGGGCTTAATGGTACATTTATCTATGTAGTTATTGCAACATGTGTATGGATATTTTTTTGCTTTTATTTTTAGGTTTTCTTTGTTCAAATGTTTTTAATTTTAATTTTGACTTTTTCATTGAAAACTTTTTGAGTAGGCAGGGACTGCCCAGCCACTCAGTAGTGTCTTTTATGCATTATACAGTCTTACTTCATTTAATTTTTTTGCCATGAATTCATCGTTTTGTTCAAATCTTCTTAAGTGCAACCATTCTACTTTATCATCTCTTAATACAGACATGCACACTTAATTACCAAAGCCATCAATTGATGCATCATAAAACAACATTCATTCATTCATTCATTTATTCATTCATTCATTTTGATTTAAAATAACAAGTTTGCTATTTCTCAGTATGGAAGCTTTTGCTTTTGTGTGATCTGACTGTCTATTAATGCATCCTGTGAAGGCAAGTGCTCCGGTTGAATAGGATCATTGACTGTAAAACAGCTTTGGGGCAATTTTAAGTTTAAAATTAAATCCAGTGCTGATAGAAGAGTGGACCCTGTTCTTTTTTTCCACTCACGTAAGACTTCAGATCACACTCTACAATTAGGTATGCCTCATATTCCATTTAAGTTGCTGAGAGCCTTGCACAATGTTGTAGGCTAAAGATCTTATTTCCACAAGCAAAAATAGATATTCATTTATTATTAACTCGGCTGCTGCAAAAAAAAGTTGAGTTATTGTCATAGCCCTGTCGCCGTCTGCAATGTCGTGCAAAAACTTTGACAGTTTATAATATCTCTGATATTACTGAAGATATTTACTTCAAACTTGAACAAATTGCTGGCTATGAAAAGGGGAACCCATAGAACTAGGGCAGGTAATCACTAGAATATTTTGACACAGGTATGCCCTTTTTGTGACTTCAAATTTTCACTGAAAATCAAGCAACTTCAGCCGAGCGTTGCCACCCGCATGCCATGCACTTGTTGTTTTTATATAAGGAGGTACACAATTTTAGAAATGATGTACCTTTTAATATAGAATGTTTATCATAGTTAGGTTATATTCTGTATTTCATGATGAGAAGTAGTCATTTTTTTTCCACATGAATGTAATCCCTGTTGGTTTAAAAAAAATCTCAAAGATGTGGTCTGTGAAAAGACTCTAGATTTAATTGGGGAAACAATATCAAACAGATATTGAGGAAAATCCAAGACTTTGTGCTTTTAAAAGATTCATCTGTTGGCTCTCTATTTTAATTTAGACACTGTTTAATTTCAACTCAGGAACACATGCAAATCCGCATATGGAATACTTTTGAATACTGGAACCAGCCACAAAGCCAAAACAACAAATGATTTGAATGATGTTTTAATTATATTATTTCCTGTTAAATCAGAACAGAAAGATATCTTGTTTAAAAATACAGGAATTCAGATAAAAAATGTATGCCTGATTTCAAATACTTCAGCAGAGTCCTGATATTTATATTTGTGGTTAAATCTGACAATTACTATCATATTCATAAGCTTGGTCTTTACACTTTTATCTACAGAAGTTGTTTTATGAAGTTGTTTGGTATTTGCAAGGAATTTAAGTATTTTTGCTGTTGTTTGTTTGATATAGGGGAAGAGGGTTGAACTGCATTGAACACAATGTCACCTTCACTATTTAAGTATCTATGAGCATTGAAGGAATGTCTGAGAAAGAAGAATTTCCCCATTAAATGCTTAGGTTTTTAGTAGAAATACTGATCAAAATCAAGATGCTAATTATTTACACTAAAGTATAAATAGTGCAACCTTTCAAGATCATCCCCATGATCTTTAATCAATAATACTTTCACCAGTTTACCAGCACGGTCCAAGTTTGTATATTACAGGCTTAATTGTTTGAGGAAACTTGTCACATACATGTATTGTTTTTTCCTGTGATGTATCAAATTGTCATTTAGAAAACAAAGACATCACAATTTTTAAGTGTTGCTTGATTATTTCAAAGTTCAATTGCTATTTCAAAGTTCAAATGCAAATATGAGGTTATATGACAACTGTCTTGGTTTCTACAATTTTGGCAAGCCTAGAAACATTTAACCCTAGGAACATTAGCTTATTTCACATGAACTCATAGCCTGGATGACTTCAGTACACTATGCATTAAATTGTGTCAGTAACATTAAAAAACAGCATAATTCAAGCACTTTCAATAAATGTCTCCTAAATTCCATCTTCATTTTTGCAACACTTTTTCAAAATCAACTTTTTAATGGGTAATCAGGGGTAGTTATTTCTAATTATCCTTTGGAGTTTTTGTGAGAAGCATTTGGTGGAGTATAGGTCATAGTAGATCAAGGACACTGATAATATATCTCTTTACAAACATACTTTGGAAATAGCAAAAGCACACAACATGAAAGAGAGCTGTCTCAGCTTTGAGTAACCTGGTTCCCATCCTATTTGTCTGAGCTTATAGTATTCCATAATATACTAGGGACATTTACACAAGTATACTGAGACTCTGACATAAAATCTTGACAGTGGGGACAGATTGGAAAGCAAATTCTGACATGAAATCTTGACAGTGGGGACAGATTGGAAAGCAAATTCTCCTTTTAAAGCAGATACCATATCTTACCAAACAATTTACTAAACCAATCCCCAAGACATGAATTTGTTACTCACTTCTGTAAAGGGTGATTTTTATTTTTAGCTGGGTTGTTCATGAATATGTTTTATTCCTTAAAATGTTACACACATGGTTATATTTCACCAGGGTAGTACATGAAAAGGATCAAAACACACACAAAAAAAATGTTCTACTCTGTTTAATGCAATTGGACAAATCTTGAAACAAAAGACAGGAAACAAAATAAATTGATCAAAGCAAAAACCCAAACAGAATCTTATTAATAGAAAGTTGGAAAAAAAAAAAAAAAAAAAAAAGAAATGGAAAATTCAGGAAAAAAAATTAAAACAAATAGGGTGGGGGGGGACACACAAATTGAAAAAAAAAAAACAAAAAAAAAAAAAAACAGATAACAACAACAACAGAAAAAGGAAAAACAATTAGAATATGATAATAATAAACAAAGATGATTTAAAAACATGTAAAAAAAAGAAAGAAACAGTCTGTAAAACAAACATGTAAAACAACAACTGAAAATGGCAAAATTTAGAATAAGAAATTATGAAAAGAATTTTTAAAAAATGAAGAAAAGCAACATCAACAGAAAAAGGGGAGAAAACTTTAATAACCAAAACCTAAATTGATCAAAAAACAATAAGAAAAGGTAAACAGTTTTTTTTTTTAAAAAAATGTGTAAGAAATGAAAAAGGCAAAAGATTAGAACAAAAGAATAAAGACCAAAAGAAAGAAGAAATAAGAAAATACTAGAAAAGAAAGAAAATTATAACGAAATGATAAAAGAACTGAAAAAAATCTTATCAAAAGAATGAAAAACTTTAAAAAGAATAAAAAGAAATAACGTGATAAGAAAAATAAAGAAAACTTTAAAGAATATGAGAAAAAATTACAAAGAGAAATAAAATTATAACAAAAATGATGAAAAAAAGAAAAAAATGTTACTAAAAGATGAAAAACTTGAAAAAGGAATAAAATAAGATAACATGAAAAGAAGAAAAAAAAAAAAAAAAAAACCCATAAAAAGAGAAATAAAAATGAAAAACAGAAAAAGAAGCATGATAAGAATGAAGGAAAAAAATAAATAAACAAAAAAATTAAAGAATTTAAAATGAAAGCAATAAAACTGAAGAAATAGAAAATAAAAAGAATGAAAAACCACATCAAAAGAAAAAAAAAAAAAAAAAAAAAAAAAAACACGGGAAAATATATAATAGTAAACAAAATTATAATATAGTAAACAAAAATGATTAAAAATAAAAAGAAAAACTAAGAAACTATAGAAAAAGAAAAGAAAGAAAATTCTAACAATATAATAAAAAAAATAGAAATTGTATAAAAAAATAACAAAACAAAAAATGAACAAATGTAGAAAAAAAAAGTAAACAGTTTTTTAAAAAAAATGTGAAAAAAATGAAAAAGACAAAAGATTAGAACAAAAGAATAAAGACCAAAAGAAAGAAGAAATAAGAAAATACTAGAAAAGAAAGAATATTAAAACGAAATGATGAAAGAACTGAAAAAAATCTTATCAAAAGAATGAAAAACTTTAAAAAGAATAAAAAGAAATAACATGATAAGAAAATTAATGAAAACTTTAAAGAATATGAGAAAAAGTTACAAGGAGAAATAAAATTATAACAAAAATGATGAGAAAAAAAAAAAAAAAAATGTTACTAAAAGAATGAAAAACTTGAAAAAGGAATAAAATAAGATAACATGAAAAGAAAAATAAAACCCATAAAAAGAGAAATAGAAATGAAAAACAGAAAAAGAAGCATGAAAAGAATGAAGGAAAAAATAACTAAACAAAAAAATTAAAGAATTTAAAATGAAAACAATAAAACTGAAGAAATAGAAAATAAAAAGAATGAAAAACAACATCAACAGAAAAAAAAAACACGGGAAAATATATAATAGTAAACAAAATTATAATATAGTAAACAAAAATGATTAAAAATAAAAAGAAAAACTAAGAAAATATAAAAAAAGAAAAGAAAGAAAATTCTACCAATATAATAAAAAGAATAAAAAATTGTATAAAAAAATAACAAAACAAAAAATGAACAAATGTAAAAAAAAAAAGTAAACAGTTTTTTAAAAAAAATTTTAAAAAATGAAAAAGACAAAAGATTAGAACAAAAGAATAAAGACCAAAAGAAAGAAGAAATAAGAAAATACTAGAAAAGAAAGAAAATTATAACGAAATGATAAAAGAACTGAAAAAAATCTTATCAAAAGAATGAAAAACTTTAAAAAGAATAAAAAGAAATAACATGATAAGAAAATTAATGAAAACTTTAAAGAATATGAGAAAAAGTTACAAAGAGAAATAAAAATATTAACAAAAATGATGAAAAAAAAAAAGTGTTACTAAAAGAATGAAAAACTTGAAAAAGGAATAAAATAAGATAACATGAAAAGAAAAATAAAACCCATGAAAAGAGAAATAGAAATGAAAAACAGAAAAAGAAGCATGAAAAGAATGAAGGAAAAAAATAACTAAACAAAAAAAAAAAAAAGAATTTAAAATGAAAGCAATAAAACTGGAGAAATAGAAAATAAAAAGAATGAAAAACAACATCAACAGAAAAAAACCATGGGAAAATATATAACAGTAAACAAAAATATAATATAGTAAACAAAAATGATTAAAACAAAAAGAAAAACTAAGAAACTATAAAACAAAAAAAAACAAAAAAAAAAAAAAAGAAAAGAAAGAAAAAAAAAAAAAAAAAAAAAGAAAAGAAAGAAAATTCTAACAATATAATAAAAAGAATAAAAATTGTATAAAAAAAATAAAACAAAAAGAAAAAATAAATTAAAAAAAAAATGATAAATAAATAAACAGAAACAACCTGAAAGAAATCTTAATAAAAGAATTGAAAATTGAAAAAGAATAAAAAGAAATGACATGAAAAGAAAAATATTATCATAAAAAGAGAAATTGAAATCAAAAACAGAAAATGAAGTATTAAAGGATTAAGAAAAAATGTAGGGAATTTCAGTTGGGATATGTTTGTTTCTGATACCCCCTGTCCCTGGCAAAAATATTGCAATAAGTATCAGAAGCTAGCATTTTCCATTAAATCTTAATTTTACGAGTAATGGAAGGAATTTGCATAACAATTTTCACAAGGAACTAAAACAACAAATTTTCAAAGTGCCAAGGAATCTTCAAAAAAATACCTTAGATACAAACTTAGATTCTAAAAAATATTTAAACTGTAAATCAACAGTCATGAAACTGCATATGGAGTATAAACTAAAACTTTCCAGTACTTTAAGAATGAAAAAAAAAATCTGTGATTCAAAATGAAAATATTAACATAAAAGAACTAAACTCTACTTTATATTTACTTGAAAGGTAAAGTTACGTAGCAAAGGTGTAATTGACAAGTTAGATATGCACACAGCTTTCTATAGCAGCAGGTCATTCTCACTCCCAAACACGTTTATTGGCAAGAAACACTTGTGGAATGTATAAAATGAAACTGACACATTGAAAATGCATACAGTCAGCTTTCCACAGCAACATATTGAGATGATAAAAACACACACACAAAAAAAAAAAAAAATTTGAAAAACAGACATGTAAAAAAAGGTGAACAATGTGACGTGTGAATTTTTCTTGAAAAAGTGTTCCTTTCCTACAATTAGCTGTTTTCCCCCCCTCCCCCAATCCCACCCCACAAAAAAAAAAAAGGTTTTCCTTTTTTGTTGTTTTTTTTCAATTTAAGATACCATGGCTTTGAAGTGATAGTACTTGGAAAAGACGATGACAGACACATTGCCCAAAGCAGTTATGTGAACAATCAACAAGTCAGCAGAGCATCTACATGGTAAGTTTAACATGGATTTCGGTATATTAATATCCCTTTCACTTACTCACTTATTTAGTATCTGATTATATACCATTTGGAAATGTAAGTAGTAAAATGAAGAAATCGTGTGACTAAATGCATGAATTTAAACGATGTTCTGTTCTGATTAAGATCAGGCTGTACAGAATATGCAATCTGATCTTAAATCTACACTGTGATTTTTTAGCTCCACTGGCCGAAGGCCAGCAGGCTTATGTCATGGCCCGATGTCAGTCGTGCGTCCGTCCGTCCATCTGTCCGTGCGTTAACTTTTATTTCAAACATCTTCTTCTCTGAAACTACCCATCCAATTTTCATGAAACTTCACAGAAATGATCCTGCCATGGTCCTCTTCAGAATTTCTTGAAAGAATTTGATTCCTTCAAAAACTCTGGTTGCCACGGCAACAAAACTGGAAAATATTGGAAATCTTAAAAAATCTTCTTGTCTGAAACCATAAGGCATAAGGCTACCAAATTTGGCATGTAGCTTTATGTAGTAGACCTCTATCAACTGTCTTCAAATTATAGCCCTGGGGTCAAAATTGGCTCTGCCCCAGGGGTCACAAGTTTTACATAGGCTTATATAGAGAAAACTTTAAAAATCTTCCTGTACCTAGCCGTAAGGCCTAGAGCTACCAAATTTTGCATGTAGCTATATCTAGTGGGCCTCTACCAAGTGGGCCAAAACTTTAGCCCTGGAGTCAAAATTGGCCCCGCCGCAGGGGTCACAAGTTTTACATGGGCTTACATAGTGACAACTTAAGAAATCTTCCTGTTTTAATTTTATTTTTTTTGAAATTAGCCTTGCATCAGGGGTCTTATGTTTTACAGAGGCTTCATATGGACAAAACTTGAAAATCACCTTATTTATAACCATACAGCATAGACTTGTATTATTTTGGCATGTGGCTTTATCTTGTGGACCTCTACCAGGGTTCAAGTAATTATAGCTCTGGGATCAAAAATGGCTTTGCCCTGCAGGTCTCAACTTTCACATGGGCTTTTACAGAGAAAACTTAAGTCTTTATTTTGAAATCATTTGGCTCAGAATTGAAATGTTTACTATTTATGGTTTATATTTATAAGCCAGTGGAGCGATACAGGGCCATCATGGCCCTCTTGTTTCTCCGATGTAATACCAGTATATAAAAATGCAATATCTGGAAAGTCTTTTGACTACCAAACATCTATTCTTAAGCTTGTCCAAATTATTAGCATATGCAGACAACTTATTTAAATATGGCTCAAAAAATGGATTTGTCTTTGAAAGGGTAGAAAACATTTGGGGAAAAGAAGAAAATGCTGGTTACAAGCATTTTATTCTATTCACACAATATTTGCAAAAGCATTTTTCTCATTAAAACTTGAGATTGTGTGGTAAAGGGTTAACCCTTTACAAAATGACAAAATTTTGGAGTGGTCCAAATTGAAAGCAATTCCAGATGACAAATGTTGCTATATTGATGATTTTGTCTTTGATACAGTAGAAAACATTGTGGGGAAAGTAGAAAATGCTGCTTACCAGCATTTTCTCCTTCTTCCACAATGTTTTCCTATAGCCTTCTCTTACAGGGTGGTTAAAATTTGGGATGTGTGGTAAAGGGTTAAACTAACTGAAAATATCCACCGTGTTTATTAAGCAAACTCCTGAAACAAATTTGCTGCAGGTACCTATGAGAATATTTTTGTAAAATAGGCATTACTGGCATTTATTTAGGTCGAATGGAATTTGGCTAAATAAGGAATACACCTTTCGCCACAATATTTTCCGAAGAACATGATTGTATTTTGCAGAAAACCCAAAAATATTTCATCAGGAATTGGAAGTCCCTGAAAGCTTGCTTAACACTCTTCATTGTGACCAGCATTTTCTCCTTTTCCAACAAAGTTTTCTTCTCTCTCACAAGCAAATTTCAGATTTTGGTTAAGTACATTGTCTGCATGTATATTCAGTACCAACAGTTCTGAAATTTTGTAGCCTAGCCCTGGTAGCTCAGTCGGTAGCATACAGGACTTGGGAACAGGGGGTCACTAGTTTGATCCCCAGCTCGGCCAATTTCTTCTGGGGATTAATGATAGTCATTGTGACAGGATTTATTCCTCTCTCACCATTGACCATTGTTTCAGCAATGGTTATGTGGGAAAGCAGCCAGTGGCTCAGAAAGAATATAATGCATAGTACCAGTAAAAGGAACTCCATTAAAGCATAGATAGCTGCTGGGATATAACTGAAATAATGTTGAAAATGGCGTTAAAGACCATACAATTAATCAATCTAAAATTTTTAGTTTGGTAAAGAGTTAACTCTTTACCAGGCAACAAAGTTTTAGGCCTGTTTAATTTTGAAAGTACTTGCTGACGACAAAACAAATGTTGCTCTAATGACGAGGTTTATGTTGTAAACAATATTGTGGAAAAAGAAAATTCTGGTTACCATTTTCCCCCTTTTCCCAAAAGGTTTTTAAAACACCCATGGGAGGTAAGAACACAACATGGGTCCAAACTTTTTACAGATGCATTAAGCTTCCTTTTCATAGAGCATGGCTCATATGTAGACCTCCCTTTACAACCTTTATTTTTTCTTAAGTTTTTCATCCTTTTGTTTTAAAATTCCAGTTCACGCGGGGTCCTGCATGACTCAGTGGTAAAGTATAGGTCTCATAATCTGGAGGCCCCAGGTTTGATCCTCGCAGATAGCACTGGGTTGTTTGTCAGAGTTTACTTGGCAAGACACTTCATAGGCCTAGCCTAGTACTAGAGAAACCTTAGGACTTACATGAATATGTGAGATATAACAGTCATATGACTGAAATGATGTTGAAACAGTGAAAAACACCATTTAATCAATTAATCATTAAATCTGTTCATAGGTATTAGAATACCATAGCTGCCAATACACTATGAAACACCATTCATTCATTCATTCATTCATTCATTGTGTTACATGTCTTTAAAGTAGGTGTTGAATTTTGTTAATCATATAATTTGTATATGTAGATGATGAACAGTTTTATTTTCAGTGTTTTAATGTTCCTTTTAAATTTCTTCCAGGGAGGAAATTAGCTAGCTGATAAGGACACTTTGGCATGGTCATGGACTGGAGGTAGGTCAAAGTTGTCAGTTTTCAATATTTTTTTCTAAATTCATATTACTTTGGCTCAATAGAACTTTCCATCAGTAGAGCTAGAGAAGGTTATAGTGTATTTCTTATTTCATCATTTTGTGCATAAAATCCTTGTCTGCAATGCACTTCATTTTGGCAGTGCTGATGCAATAGTAAGAGTACTGGGTGCAAGACATTCATACTTGTCTTCATTGTACAAAGTTCCGTAAGTTTTTATTTTCTGTATTATATTTTTGTGTAGCTTTGCATCCATCAGTTACCTGAATAACTGTGAAAGATTATAGGCTAACCCATTACCACAAAATCCTGAGCTTTAACTAAAACTGGCTTTGGAAAACATGGTGGGAAAAGGAGAAAATGATGGTAAGCAGCATTTTCTCCTTTTCCTTCTGTGTTTTCTATCATATCAAAAACCATTATTTGATGCAGATTTGATTTGTCGTCTGAAAATGCTTTCATTCTGGACATGTCTACAATTTTGTTGTTTGGGAAAGGCTAAAATGATAAGAAAAACGTTGAACTTTTTCACAGTATAGAAGCTTTTCAATAACTATAAAGAAAATGTTTGCAATGATTTGTATCTAAAAGCTTTTGCACATGTATTTTTAAATTACACACCAAAGATTCTTTCCAGTCAACTTATAATAAAATGTTTTACCTATATAAAGTAGACAAGTGAGATTCATTTAACTGATGGTAGGAATTATAAAGCACAAATGCAAGTGTAAACTACCAGGTTGCTAGCAATACTTTAACTGTAAACGGGTAAAATATACCTCAAGTAGACAATAAAATGTTCTTTCATTACGGAATTTAGCTCTGGACTAAATACAGGCTGCAAAATCTAGCTCCTGAAAATATCCACTTTGAATTATATAAACTGTTAGGTTAAATACAAGTCTTAGCAAGTTTGGTTAACATTTGAGTCTGGTTCTAAAAAAACCCATCTATAACATATAAATATTTAAACTGCTAGGTTATATATAAATCAAAGCATTAATTTTAAAAGTTCTTACATAAAACATAAAGCATTAAGGTTGTATAGACATGTGGTTATCGGCAGAATGACAGTTGGAATTTCCATTACCAGTTAATACATTGTGGCCTGGGACAGGGGCTCTATAGAACGAAACGAAAGTTTCAACTATCAGGTTGCTTGCAATACCACTTTCAAATCATATGTAATACATCAAATATTCATTAAGTATGAAACCATAAAGTTCTTTTCAGTCACTTTATTAAACCTTTGCACTATCATTAAATGCCCCTAAGAAGGCAAGCTTAAGTTAACTGAGAGACAGAATTTTCACTGTACAAATGTTTATACAGGGGCCAGGTACAACACATCATCAAAAAAGAGATCACTTAAGCAACTTCTGTACATAAGTTAAATTACTATAAAAAGGTGAGGTTCAGTTAACTAACAGTTGGAATTTCCTTCATATACTTTGTGACCAGGGACAGGGGTTTTACAACCAAGAAGGCAATTTCAGCTATTAGTTTGCTGGCAATACCTTTTGTCAACTATTTTGTAAACAGGTGAAATGCATATCATGGTGCCAAGTAAAAAAAAAACTAACCGGTAGATATCTTAGCGTTAGGTTTAACCCATAACTGCACAACTCTGAGTTTTAGCAATGCTAAGAAAGAAGCCTTTTGAAAACATTGTGGGGAAAGGAGAAAATGCTTGTTAACAGCATTTTCTCCTTTTCGCACAATGTTTTTTATGTAGTTAAGGACAAATACTATCATTTGAAAAACATTTGAATGTTACTCTGTAAATACCTTCAACATGATCGAGTCTAAAATTTTGCCATGTGCTAAGGGTTAAAGTTCTTTGATAAAACTCATACTTACAGAAATTTCCTTTAAACAGCTGAATTCATTAGACTAACAATTATTTCTTTTTTCTAACAATATTTTTTTTGTTTTTTTACGAAAATTCCCATGGTGTAAACTACATTTGATTTGCCATCTGCAAATGCTTTCACTATAGATGAGTCTGAAAGTAAAGAATTAATGCCTTTGTCAAAATCAAACTTTGTACACTTAAGCCAACACTGTGAATGTCTTACATCTTTCTTAATTTTGCTTCTGGACTGTTGTCTGGTCATGCTATGCTATGTCAAAATGAATGAAATAAAATATACCAGAAAACCTCTAAATAACAAAATCTAATAATTTTCCAAATTCAAAATTGTTTTTGTTTGTACATTTTTTCATGCTTATTTCAAACGTCTGCAGAGGTTTTGTGAACAGTGCTATCACCACATTGATAACCTAGGTACCGGCCTGCAAAAATGTACCCGATATGGCCAATGTACAGAAAGGATATAGGGCCTTATGCTTTTTCTGTTACAAAGTATTTTGTAGGTTAAGATGGTACTGTCATGGAGTGTGTTGGCAACCCTGGTGCGGAGATCATCTGTAGGGACTATAGGATCTCTGCCAAGTCTGATTCAAAACCTCATCCCAAATATTTACTTCTTCAAAACAGGCCCATGTGTCTTTCATATAAAGACTGTCAGGCCAAGGCATGTCCGAAAGCATCGTAATCGTGACCCCAAAGTGACAGCAAGATGGCCATTAACATGCTGACACCCAAATTGTATTGAGCAGATAAGAAACTGGCCATTGACATGCCTAGAGAAAATGCTCCTCCCTATGTTGGCCACACCGTGCTAGGTGGACAGTCTTGTCTGATGTCTGGAGTGCATAGAATAAACATTAGATATTATGTCAGCATATTTGTTAGGTAATGGGTTCTACTTATTACCATACAGACTATTTGTTTTTGATCTATGAGAAAAGAAACATAGATGATAAACATTTGACCCTTTACCAAACACGCCTGTGTTATGAATGAACCTGAGGAAAAACCTTTTGAAAACAATGTGGGAAAAGAAGAAAATGCCAACAAACAGCATTTCCTTCTTTCCCCACAGTGTTTTCTACCTTTCCATTGAAAAAACTTTTCATTTGAGCCTATGAAAATATGACATCTGCTAATGTGTTTAAATTGGACCAGTCTAGAATTTTGTCATTTGGTAAAGAGTTAACAAACAGGAAAACTTTTAAGGAGAGAGGGAATAATTTTTTGAAATATGCAAATACTACTTTTCCAAAGAAAGATCTTCTTCAGGGGCTTAACAAGTAAAGTCTGTATGGTAGTGAGTTAATACTTTTGATAAAAGACTGTTAGGCCAGGGCATGTCTGAAAACATCTGATCGTGATCCAAAAATGAGGGAAGAATGGTCATTGCAAAGCCGGCACCAAAATGAGCATCATTTTAAAAATGACCATGAACATGCCCATAATACATTCCCTAAAATATTGGCCACACCGTGCTAGGTGAACAGTCTTGTCTGGTTGTATGTTTGGTGTATGATACAGAATGCAATATTGTGTCGGCTTAAAGGGAAAGGAATCCAATAATTTTCACATAAATAGATTTTCGTATCTGTCTTCAAAATTTGTAATTCTTTGACAGCAATAGGCTGAATCAAATGATAACTTTGACCTACTTAAGGATGTGGTTGTTGTTCCTTACCTCTATTTCTGTTTCAATTTTAGGTAAAGTAAAGAAGTAGAACAACACAGACAGAATATGGAAGGCAAAGCCGAGATGATTTTTGTAAATTGAACCAATGGACAATGTACATTATACTAGTGTTAAAAGTACAGATCCAGCAACCACCATAACACTCTTCACATCACTGCTCTAGACATTTTTTTAAATATGGCAAAAGCAGTGTTTTCTTCACAATGATGATGTGTGTTTAGCTACTCTGATGATGTCACAAGAACAAAACTGGCCAGTTAACTTTGTACCTGACAACAAAATTTCAGACTTATCCAATTTGAAAGTAGCTGTTGGTGACATATTAAATGTGACCCAAACATTGATATTTTGTCTTAGAGGGTGTAGAAAACATTATAGAAAAGGAAGAAAATATTTTCTCCTTTTTCCACAATTTGTCTGAAAGCCCTCTTCCTCAATGTTGTTAAAACAGGGCTGTTTATCACAAGATTTCCAAAAGGAGGTTGTCTTATGATAACAGATCAGTTAGATTTTTCATCCAAAGTTATGTTGTTTAATCAAATTGAGCAATGTTTTGTGTCCAACAATACATACTTGATTTTACTTGTTTAGTAAACAACCAATGAGTTCCAAGGGGGAATTCACATACTGTACAGCAAAAGGTACACTAGCGAATGGTGTGTCTCCTGTATGCATATATATATGTGAGCCAGTCTCTGAAAAGGGGGCTTATTGCATTTGCGAAAAATATCGACCCAAGCGCAAGCTGAGGGCCGAAACTTTTCGCTATCTTTAAATTTTCTGCATGTCAAGGGATAATTTGATGTCATGATTCAGTCGGTTGTTTGACAAAATGGATTTTATGGATCCATAATTAGGTGATGGCTTGCTTGGTGTAATGCATCATGGAGATGCATGAAGCCCCCTTTTGCCAGAGAATGGCTTATACGGTTGTGAGTGAACTACCACTTGATAAATTGATATAATAATGTGAAAAATTAGTGCTTTATTTTCTAATTTGTCCTTTACCAAACAACATAACAGTACACCTATACAAGTTGAAAGAATTTGTGGCAGACAAATCAATAGTTTGTCATGGGATTTATCTTTGAAAGAGCTGAAGGCATTGTGGAATAGGAGAAAATGCTGGCTAACAGCATTCTTTCCTTTTCCTACAATGTTTTGAAAAGTCCTCTGCCACAGAGTCATCTGAAGTTGGGATTGTTTAGTAAATAGTCAAAGCAGAAGTTGCTTTTTCTACAGCGAACATGTCTTGATTTTATGGTTGTTTTTCCCTTCATTACACAGACTGACTTGAAGCTTCTATAAGACAACAAATATGCAGACTACAAAGTAAATGTGACTCAAATGATGGAGTTTGTCTTTCAAGGGGAAGAAGATATTGTTGGAAAGGGAAAAAACGCTGGTTATCAGTGGTTTCTCCTTTTTCCACAATGTTTCATTCCTCCCTCACCCCTGATCATTATTTCGACAATGATTAGGTAGGAAAGCAGCCAGTTGCTTTGGAAGAATATCATGCGAAGCACTGGTAAAACAAATTCTAGGAAAGCATAGATAGGTTCACTGGCTAATGTGATATAAAATATGATGTTGAAAGTGGGGCTCAGCAACAAACATTTTCAAACTGATTTGTCCGTGCTATTAATTTAGTCATATCATATCATGGGACTACTCTTTGAAACGTGTAAAAAACATTGTGAGAAAAGAAAAAATGCCAATCTCCCTTGCTTAACTCCTTATCAGATGATTACTCCTTAACGATAACTCTTTCACCCTTTACCAGATGACAAAATTTAAGCCTTGTCCAAACTGAAAGCGTTTGTAGACGACAATTTCAGTGTGGCTCAAATGGTGCAATTTTTCTTTGATAGGGTAGAAAACATTGTGGGAAAGAGAGAAAATGCTAGTTACCAGCTTTTTCTCCTTTTCCCACAATGTTTTCAAAAGGCTTCTTTCCCAGGGTCGTTAAAAGGTGACATTGTGCAGTAAAGGGTTAACTCCTTATCAGATGATAAGAAGTTCTAGACTTGTCCAAATTGTAAGCATTTGCAGACGACATATCAAATGTAGCTCCATCAATGGGATTTTTCTTGTGAAGGGTAGAAAAGATTTTGAAAAAGGAGAAAATGCTGATAACCATTATTTTCTTCTTTTCCTACTATGTTTTCAAGAATCTCCTACCTAAGGGTCGTAAAAAAATGGGATTGTTTAGGTAAAGGATTAAATTATGAGGGAAT
This sequence comes from Tridacna gigas, assembly GCA_945859785.2. Lineage (NCBI taxonomy): Eukaryota > Metazoa > Mollusca > Bivalvia > Cardiida > Cardiidae > Tridacna > Tridacna gigas. The sequence goes on from OX244029.2 coordinate 41,541,310, forward strand.
ATAGAGAAGCATAAAGCGGCAATTTCATGGACGATATTTGTGCTTTCAAATGATACAGGTTATCTTGAAAGTAAGATTTGTTTATTAGGTGTTTAATGCTGTTTTCATCATTATTTCAGTCATATCACAGACTTTAGTCCACCACTGCATGCATTTCTTGAGTTTCTACAACAAGTACTTTGCACATTATTATATACCTGAAATTTTTCTGGCTCAAATACATGCATCACACGCGGGAAAAATAACACTTGACAGAAAAAAATCTATCTAAACTGTGAAATACAGTTCCAAATACATGTATGGTATTGATGACGTAACTCACCCGCGGAAATCATATGTAATGATTTGTGATTTGATTGGTCAAAATTTATACCATCACATTTATCCGCCATTCATAAAAAAGAGGTTACTAGCTACTACACCATTGTTTATTTTGTTTACCAATTTAAAAAAAAAAAGAGTAAAATGTAAAGAACTGCAAAATTTTGCCGTTGAAAGTTGTCGGTATATAGTTTAGTTTAAACATATTTTATTGTCATTATTTACAAATTCTTACATAAAATACATTTTTACATACAATACAAATAAGACAAAAGGGTTTGACCACAAGTTCTCACAACTTAGATTCGGCCATCCCCTTATTGAACATGCATAGTATTCAGTCTTCAATGGAAAGAAAAAAGAGGAGAATATCATAAATAAAAGTATTTTAACAAAACATGATTGAAGACAGTTTTATTCCAGCTATAGAGAAGATTTTTTTTAACGACAATAAATAAACCGAACACATTAAGAGAATGTTGTGAATATCAATAATAACATTCACTTAAATGGGAGGGAAAACAACATCAAAAGGGTGGTAGTAAAAGAAAATCTTGGTGTCAGTCGGTAAGAAGGCAGATCGGATTTTGGTGCTGCAAAGCAAACTATTTATCAAACCTCTTTGTATCCCTTATAAAATTTTGAACTGAGTTAAATATAAATGAATTTTCACCATAATCGAGGTTGTCAGAACCAAACAGTAGGAGCTGTAAAGAAAGTGGGTGGAAACGGCGTAATTCTCGAAACAATTTTATACGCGGTTCAGTGAAATTAGGACACTGAAAGAGAAAGTGTTCGGCATCTTCAGCAATGTATCCACAACTACATGTAGGGAACGGGGATAAGTGGTTCGAATAGAGATCGAAGTTCAAATTACTACAATTATTCCGGAGTCTTGTGTGTAAAACAGATAGTCTCCTCTGTCCCACAAGATAATGTCGCGGTACAGGAGGCGCAGAGAAACGTTGTAAAATGCGAGATTTAAAAAGTGATATGGAAGTTATGGATTTCATATCATCCGGAAGTTCATTCCAAAGGGAGACAGCAGAAGGAATAAAGGAACTTGCAAACAGCTCAGTGCGGCAGCCAACTATATCGATATTATCAGCGTTTCTTAAAGAATAATCAGTTCTAGCGCTGACATTCGTTGGAAAAATATCTCGTAAGTAGTCCGGAGTAAGGCCGTTTATAATTTTGAATACGCAAATAAGTTTTTGATACCTACGCCGATCTTCAAGAGTCAACCAACCAATTTCCTTGTATAAATTATCGAGAGATGCGGATCTGGTGATACCAGTTACTAGTCTTGCGGCCTCGATTTGGATTTTTTCAATAGTTTCCTTTTCACGGGAAGTGCAATTATCCCAAACTATTGAAGCGTATTCAAGAATAGGACGTAAAAGAGAGATGTAAATTTGTTGAAGTGAGTCTCGTTTAACTATGAATCTTAAGTTTCTCATGATGCCTAGTAATTTTGACGCTGATTTAGAAATGTTATTTATATGTTCAGCCCACTTTGCATTACTGCTCAAAATAACTCCTAGATGTTTATGGCTATCTACAAATTGAATCTGGACATCATTGAAAAGTAAGTTAGGGGGAGAGACAGTTTTGTTCGTGAATAGCATTGCAACTGTTTTAGAAGGATTGAATGTAACAAGCCAACGTTCAGCCCATTCGGATATCATTTGTAAATCATGGTTAATAATACCTTCAATATCAGGAACAAGTGAGGCAGAGCACGCCAAGGATGTATCATCTGCAAATAGTCTAGATATGCTTAACAAATTGTCAGAAATATCATTTACATATACAAGAAAGAGTAATGGGCCGAGTACAGAGCCTTGAGGAACTCCGGCATTAATTGACAGTGACCTTGACTTTGCCGTTTTTACGATTACAGATTGCTTGCGGGAAGATAGATAATCTTTAAACCAATCTAAAAGAGAGCCGCTGATCCCTAGTTGGCGTAATTTAAAAATAAGACCTTTATGCCAAACTCTATCAAATGCTTTTGATATATCGCAAAAAACCATACAGGTGCTTTGTTTGGCATCAAGCGACGATACGACTTGGTGATATATCTCAAGCAGTTGGTGGACAGTGGAGTGGCCTTTTAAAAAGCCTGACTGTTTTTCGTAAATCAATCGATTAGAGAAAAGATAATTGTAAACGTGTTTATGAACACATCTTTCCATAAGTTTACCTAAACAACTAAGTAAAGAAATAGGACGATAATTGCTAACAGACGACTTATCGCCCTTTTTGAACAGTGGGTTTACAATGCACTCTTTCCATTTACATGGGAACTTCGTGTCCGTGAGAGACTTATTAAATAATTTTGTAAGAGGTTTACTTATACTGTTTTTTGCTAGCTTTAATAATTTGTGACTAATAAGGTCTGGTCCAACTGCTTTGTTGGTACTTAAGTTGCTTATAATATTTGCGATTTCTTCCGTTGAGATACGGATTTGGTCAAGTCTACTATTGGTTAAGGAGACAAAGGGAGGTAAGTTTGCATTAGTATCATCAACTGTCGAAATAGATGAAAAAAATCGATTCAGACACTCAGCCTTTTCCTCATCTGTACAATGAAAGTATTCATGACCATTTTCAGTCGTTTTCAAAATTGGTAAGGTATCGCATTTTTTGTTTCTATTTACCAATGTACGAATATGTTTCCAAAAGGTTTTAGGGCATTCATTGCTAGAATTAGACAATATTTCGTCAATATTACTTAAATACCTTTGCTTAGCTTCTTTTATGAAGTTGTTTACTTTATTACGAATAGCTTTGTATTTTATCCAGTCAGTTTGCCGCCCATGTTTTATCACAAGTTTTTTTAGTCTATCGCGATGTCTGCTGAAACGTCTGATTTTTGAGTCATACCAAGGTCGGTCATTGGGTCGTATGGTAACGTCTTTCGATGGTATGCAACGGGACATAATTTCTGAAAGTCTAACGGTGAAACGTTCACATGCATCGTCAATGTCTGTCGAATCAATGAAGTCCCAACTTTCGGTATCAATAAGTCGGTTTAGTTCGTCGGAGTCAGCTCGATCATAATACCAGACCTTCCTTTTTGAACAGGAAACGGGCAAGTGGGCAAATTCAAAGAATATAAGTGTTGCTTTATGGTCACTAATGTTCGGTTCAACGTCGATGGTGTCAGCTTCTTTAACATTTATGTGTTCTGACACTAGTATAGGGTCGATAAGTGTTGCTGTGTTATTCGTCACTCGGGTAGGTTTGTTGATTACGTTTGTCAAAGTATTTATAGCCATAACATTTGTAAGATGGTTCCTCGAGTCATTAAGCAAGTCTTGATTGAGATCTCCAACAATAATTATGTTTTTGTTTGATTCATATGCTTTTTCTAAGGAAATATTAAGGTCATCCCAAAAGGTCAAAGGCGTTGTCGGAGATCTATAAACGGTGCATAGAAGAAATGATAAACTACGGTATTTGACCTCGACCCAAATAGAATGAATGGATAAACGCTCTAAATCATGTCTTCTCTCGGATAAAAAAGAATTTGACACGTAAACAAGAAGACCGCCAGAGTGAGCCGTAAGGTCGTGTCTGAAGATGGTACTATCATGCGTATCGACTGTCAAGACAGAGTCTAAAATGGTATTTTCAAGATGAGTTTCTGTAAAACACATAATATCGAAATCAGACAAATGGTCTTGTATAAAATCAATCTTGTTGCGTATGCTACGAATATTAAGATGTACAATCGAAATGCAACCGTTATTTGTTGTAAAGTCATGGGTTGTCGGACCAGGATTAATTTCGATATCACCAGATAAGATCAACAATAATATTATAATGATATGAAGCAGCAGGTTGATTTTTATAGACAGGAAAAACGTTTTAAAGTTCGGTATATAATAAAAGGAATATTATTTTGTAGTAACTTTCCTGATGCTTGTATCTACTTCTTGCTGCATAAGAAAATTTTGACATTTCATTCGACCTTCAGTCTCACGCAATATCAAATTTTCTCATACTGCTCGAATTAAATACAAGCACCAGGAAAGTTACTACAACATAATATTCTGTATATATTCCTCCCAATATTCCGTATATTTTCCTCCAAAGCCACTCGCTGCCTTCTCTCCTAACCATTATAGAAGCAAAGATCGGTGATGAGAGGAAACAAATACTGTAGCAATGACTATCATCAGTCCTCTGAAAGAAATTGGCAGACCGGGGGATTGGAACCAGCCATACCCTGATATCAAACCCTGTACATTATGGCCTGAGCTATTGGACTCTAGCCACTTTCTGACATAAACTCTGTTGGAAAAAAAGTTTAGCTGTGAGAGAGATAAATAATTGACTACTATCAATACTCCCATAGAGTTTTACTTTACCACACCATCCCAAATTTTAACAACCGTTAGGCAGAATACCTTGGAAAACATTGTGGGAAAAGAAGAAAATGCTGGTACCCAGCATTTGCTCTTTTACCCACCATATTTTCTACACTTTCAAAGACAAATCTCATCATTCCCATCACACTTAGTCGGTCATCTGCGAATGTTTTGAATTAGGGCATGTCTAAAACTTCATCATCTGGTCAAAAGTTAACCCTTTACCACACAATCCCAAGTTTTAACGACCTTTAGGAAAAAGCCTTTTGAAAACATAATGGGAAAAGGAGGAAATGCTGGTAACCAGCATTTTCTCCTTTTCCCACAATTTTTTCTACCTTCTCAGAGAATGAAATAAAGTCATTTTTGTGACTTTTAATTTGTTGTCTGCAAATGCTTTCAATTTGGACAAGTCTAAAATTTTGTCGTTTGGTAAAGAGTTAAATGGGCTGGGATTCATTCACGACACATTGATTGCAAGCCCTGAAACTTACTGCTTGATTGTTTAGCTTTGCTTGAATGCAAGGTAATCTGCCAATCTTTACTTGGACCCACAGGACATTTTTAGACCCCTCACCTATGAAGTAGAGGGGTATATACTGGTTTCACCATATCTGTCTGTCTGTCCATCTGTCCATTGTCAGTCTGTCCATCGTTTTGCTTCCGTGCTCTAACTTAAAAGCCATTTGATCTATGACCCTGAAACTTTATACAAGTGCTGCTCATGACCCAAGGAGGTGCCCTATTGTTTTTGGGTCAAAGGTCAAGGTCGGGTTAATTTTGTTTGAAAATCGATTCCATGCACTGACTCAAAAGCCGTTTAATCTAGGACCTTGAAACTTAATACAAGTGTTGCTCATGACATCTGGGTCCTTATTCACCAACCATTCTGAAGAATATTCTTAGTCTTCAAGATTTTCTAAATTTGGTAGTAACACAACTTCTGATTGGCTAAACCAAATGGGTTAGCCAGTCAATAGTTGTGTTACTTTAAGATTTAGACAATTCTGGAGAATAAGGCTAGGAGTATTCTTAAGAATGGTTTGTGAATAAGTACCCTGGTCAACTCTGTAACTTGTTTACCTAGTTTATTTTGTACCTAATGACAAAAGATTAGACCTGCCCATAGGGAAAGAACTTGCAGACAACAAGCTGGACTTTGCTCAATGATAGGGCATCTCTTTGTTAGGTAGAAAACCTTGTGAGAAAAGAAGAAAATGCTGGTTACCAGCAATTACTCCTTTTCGCACAGTATTTCCAAATACTGTCTTCCTCAGGTCATTAAAACTTAACACTGTTTGGTAAAGAATTAAGGACAAGCAAAGTGATGAAATTTCATTGAAATCAGATAAACTTAAACCGAGATAAAATCTCTTAAATCTTTAACAAAAGACAAAATCTTAAAGTCCTCCAAGTTGAAAGCACTTTCAGACAAGAGATAAATTCTTGATGCAAACAAAAGCATTTTTCTTTTAAAGGATTGAAACATGGATCAAAAAGAGAAGATGCTGGTTATCAGCACTATCCTCTTTTTTTCCTACAATGTTTTCAAAAGTCTTATTTCCAAGGTCCTTGAAACATGGCATTCCTCAGTAAAAGATAAAGTCTTTTCCAAAAGACAAAATTTTATACTTGTCTAAATCCAAAGCACTTGCAGAAGACAATTTAACCCTTACGCTGCTAAGCACCACTCAATGACTTTGCGGACAGTGTAGATCAAGATCAAGATCAGACTGCAGAGAACATGTCTCCGATCAGGAGACATCTTTCAACAAAAAATACCTTTGAAATAGCAAAGTGTGGGTTTTTACTCTTGGCTTGAAAGTTTCATTTCACTTACTTAGCAGGATAAGGGTTAATGTGGTTCAAAAAGAATAAAATATCTTTGAAAGGGTGGAAAACATTGTGGGAAGAGGAGAAAATGCAAGTTACCAAACACTGTCAATCAAGTTGAATAAACATTAACCCTTAGGCTGCCAAGCACAACTCGGGGCGCTTTTGTGGACAGTGTAGATCAAGATCAGACTGCACAAAACATGCAGTCTGGTTGTTGATCTACTCATCCGATATGATATTTTCTTTCCGGTGAAATCAACTTTGAAACAGCAAGATTTGGGTTTGTATTATTGAAAACATTGGCAGACAACAAAATAACATGTGCCATGACTCAAAATTTGAAATTTCTGTTTGGTATGGTACAAAACATTGTGGAAAAAGGAGAAAACTCTGATACCTGCAAAGATTCAACCGCTTTCCTCTAGCAATGGGACTAAATGATGTGATTTGCCTTTAAATTGTTTAGCATGGGGCACAAACTAAGAGCACTAAGAACATTTGATGATGCCTTTGGACAATAGTATAGACAAAGATCAGGCTGGTCAGAACTTTCAGTACATGCCTGAACCCTTTTAACAAACAACAAAATTTTAGAATTGTCAAAATTGAAAGCTTTTGCAGGTGACAAATTATCTGTCGCTGAGACTGTGGCATTTGTCTTTGAAAGGCTAGAAAACATTGTGGGCAATGGAGAAAATGCTGGTTACCAATCTTTATCCTCTTGTTGACACGCGACATTGCTAATGAGGCATGGCCGTAAAAGTTGGCTATGATGATTCTACACGCGTTTCTTCTAATACTGAACCTCAGGGCTAGCCATATGATAGGCTGAGATATTTGTAAAAGCTAATCATGTTACTAGCTTTGAAATTCAGAATTTCCTAGAACAGAATTAGCCTAGTCCTAATACCAGATATTTATCAATTGTAATGCTAGGTTGTTTAACCCCTATGCTGCTACGGGCAACTCACTGACCTTTTGCGGACAGTGTAGATTAAGATCAAACTGCAGTCTGATCTTTGATCTACACTGTTTGATAGGGAGATATCTTTTCTCCAGAAATAGGACAATTTGGGGTTTTACTGTTGGCTTGAAAGTTTCATTTCTTTTATGTAGCAGGATAAGGGTTAAATAACACAACCGCTTAAAACTGACTTCTAAATTATAATTCATGCAGCAGCCAACTTTTAAAGTCTCCTGTAAATGCTAGGTTGTTTAAATAACACACCTCTTTAACCCGTTACCAGACGACAAAATTTTAGCCTTGTCCAAATTGAACGCATTTGCAGACAACAATTTCAGTGTGGCTCAAATGGTGCAATTTTCCTCGCATAGGGCAGAAAACATTGTGGGAAAAGGAGAAAATGCTGGATACCAGCATTTTCTCCTTTTCCCACTATTTTTTCAAAAGGCTTCTTCCTCTGAGTTGTTCAGTTTGTAAATTATAATTCATGCAGCACCTTACTTCTTCAGTCTCCAGTAAAGGAATCAAAGGACTGATAGTCCTGAGAGTTGCCTGGAGGGTAATGGGTCAGACGTTTTCACCCTTTCTTGTTCAAATCTGTTAAAAGCATTCAAGATACAAAATAACTTAACCATAAGACACTATTATATGCAAGCATATTTCTAAGTTGTCATCCTAAAATTACAAACATCAATATTAAAATTTACATGAAAAAAATATGTGGTAATTTAGGCACCAGAAACAGGTTTAAAAAGTTCAAAGTCTCTTACCCCAGTTGACTTCATTTAAAAAATGGTTTTCAAAAGGTACAATCAATATAAAAACAAGGCATCTCATTTAAATGATATCCACCACCGAAAAAAAAAGAACTTTTTTTTTTTGAAGAAACATAATTATGAGAGGTATTGTGTTTTGCATGTAAACGTGGCCTTTTTTGTAATTGGTAAAAATATACATTAAGCCCCCTTTTTCCATGACACGGCATTTCATTAAATTAAAAACAAATACTGATTGTCTGTGGCTTGTGATAAACAATATAAAAATGAAGTTTCATAAAATTTTGTCCAGTAGTTAAAGAGATATTGGTCCAGAATGGAAATATACATCAAATCCCCCTTTTCCATGACACAGCATTAAAACAAAAAAAAAAAAAAAAAAGCAGACCGGAAGACACCAAGCCTCCTTTTTCCATGACAATGCATTACATTTAAAAAAAGTATATCGGAGGAATACATGTATAAAGTTTCATTAACTTTCGTTAACGATTTTAGAATATATCTGTCTGGATGGACGGAAGATCGGACGGACGAACGGACTGCCGGACAGACAACATGAAAACTACATCCCCCACCACCCGAAATTCGGCGGGGCATAATATCTGTCTAAGTTCCATCAATATTTACAGTTCCTCCCTAGCTTAATAATGCCTGTAAAGAATGTGTACAAAAATTAGGCTTCTAGGTTGATAAAAATATTTTTCTAGCGCAGAATCTGGGCGACTTAACTTACATGTACATGTATATCTTAATTCTTACACATATTGCTAAAACAAACATTCTAAATAATTTCAGTAGGATAGGATATACATTTTCTCTCCAGATTTAGAACAAGTTGTTTTTGCATGACACAAATTTTCTAGAATTGGACCCTGTGGTTATACATATATCGGTTAATTTGAATAATTGTCCTTTCCAAATACAGGATGCTAGATATGAAATTTGGGTATAATTGCTTATACAGTTTCAGAGGCGGTAATTTTGGAATGTTACTAGTCAGTTCTGAAGCTTCTGTGAAGTTTACGAAAACAGTGCAGAACCACTTGAACAATTTTACAAGAGGACCATTTAGACAACATTAGTATGGAACTCAATTGAACTTTTTCTTCTGGTATATGATCTACTGACATACTTTTAAACCAAAAATGCCCTTTTGCAACTCACCCATATCTAATCTAAGCAGTCTGACAAAGTTCCGTGAGTATCGGACTGAACATAAATGGATTCTACAGCACTAGATCTATTACGGTTTCGTCTGATTTGACCTAGTGACAACCTTTTTCTTTTAACCCCCGGTGACCTACATTCAGCTTTGTCAAAAATATTATTGAGACAAACAGCCGGGCAATTTTATGATCACTGGACTGAAATGTAGCCTCTGGATCACACACAAATATTTGACTCAGTAATCTACATGTACCTGTCCCTTGGAAATATTTTGTTGTTGTTGTTGTTGTTGTCCGGGTTCAAGTTTTCTCCACAGTAGACTGTAAGAATGTGGCTGCTACAGCTCAAGAAAAACAATATAACCCAATAGCATGATCATCAGCCTTTTAACTTTGTATGCATTTTATAACGTCCCAGGAACTAGTACTGCTTCCACACCAATTGCAAATTGTAGAGATCTACATATACATTGCTTTGGTGTAAACTAAATGTTTGCGATTCGCTCTATTACCCTTTACAACAACCCTTTACAAGATTACAAACACTCCAATAAAGAACTTGTTGTTCGAGTGGGTTAACATTGATCTGTTCTATTATATCTGAAATATAGTGGAGTAAAAAGTCAAGTTCTCAGATTGCTGGTTGTTAGGACCGCGTCGTTTCAAGTCGAATTCCCGTGTGAATTAAGATTTTGGCAGTTACGAAAGCACCTTGCGTTCTGACACCCGCACTAATAAATTGTTGTTTCATATATACCAGACCTAGGTTAATCGCACATTAAGAAAAAAACAACAGCAGACTTTGACAAATTCGCCTCTTTTTAAAAAAAACCGAAAAACAACTATTCAAACACAGTGTAATTTAAAACACTCTCTTTGCATTGTTCGGTGGAGCGCTAGGTCGGTGTACGCTGAAAATGAAGGCCCGTCCAGTGACCGATTCATAAATTTATAGAGAATTCCGTGGTGCAAATGACGTTATACGTCACGTGATTATAAGATCTATATTCGTCGCACAGCTACATTCCAGAAAGCACCTGTTAAGCGATGACTTGGTACAGCCTAGATTCGTGCGCACTGCATACTGCATGTACGATCTCTGCTTGTGCACCTAGAATACGGGTGTGCAAAGTATTTAAAGTATAGAATAAAAAGCTCTGAAGATGCAACATGTAAGAATGTCTAAGAAGGCAACGCAACCGTTCCAAGCCGTTATAAATTTGTCAAAAAAAAACCCTACTGTTGAGAAAAATCTCCATTGAAAGCTTCCATGTTAACTCGGTATCGCCTTTCTCTTTCCGATCATAGGTTGAGTGTTGAATTGAAATAAGACTTACAATTAGGGACAGATTTTAAGATTAAGACTGTACTTCAAATGGGTAATTATCATTTTCACTGAGAATTGGCAACAAATAGAAGCGTGCCGTTGTAAAGACGCCGTCGTCGAAGAGTATGTTTCAGCGTGTCCCTTAACTTGTTTAGTTCACGACAGCTATTTTTAGATACATACATAATGCGCTATTGTGGACGAAGTAGTTATTTCAAAGGTTTGAACAGTTAAATAGCTCAGTCTTTATAGACATATTCATTATCACAAAGGCACAGCTGCAAGTTATTTACAACAGAAACTGGGTTGTTTACCGAATAATTAGAAAACTATGTTTTATCTCGTAAACCGGAACTTGGGACAGGAAGCAGTACAAGGCCGGAGGTATGCTTACGTCACCCCATAGATCAGGATGATAACAATGACAGCCTGGTTGCTACGCAACCAGGCGACTCAAAAACCAACAACCGGGAAAGTATGGATGTATACACTGTCCGAAAACAGCATTCAACACCAGACAACCAAAGAAAGGAGCAAGGGGTAGCAGGAGTCAGCATCTCCAAATTATTTAGTGAGGGGGAGGCTGGAAAGGGAGGCTGGTTTGATCCCTCCCAAACATTTTAACCCTTAAGCTGCTGAATAAATGAAACGAAAGTTTTTACTCAATAGTAAAAGCTCAAACATTGCGATTTCAAAGTTTGATTTCACAGGAAAAAAAAAACCGTATCGGACGGTGTAGATCAAAGATCAGACTGCACGTTTTGTGGCTAGTCACCCGCATTTTCTCCTTTTCACACATTGTTTTCTACGCTTTCCAAGACAAGTCCCATTATTTGAGTGGCATTTTTATCTCGTCGTCTTCTGTACCTGTTTTGATTTTTGGACCAGTCAGAATTTCGTGCCTTTGGGAAAGGCTGATGAAAAGTACATACTTGTGGTTTTCTTTCTAGAATTTTGGACGTATATCTAATTTTTTAGTCGAATGGGGGGGGGGGGGGGGGGTGTGACAGGCAAATAATGAATTTGATTCATGCTTTAGGAAAAGGGGGGCTTAATGCATCTCCGTGATGCATTATACCAAGCAAGTCATCACATGATTATGGATCTACAAAGTCCTTTTGTCTCACAGCCGACTGAATCATGAGGTAGACAGATCCTTTGACATACAGAAAGTTGACCAATAGCGAAAAGTTTCGGCCCAGGTCAGCCTGCGCGGACTGCGCAGGCTAACCTGAGTCGATACTTTTTGTAGATGTATTAAGCCCCCTTTTCACAGAGCACGGCTCATTTAATTCTTTTACCTCTTAGCCTATATTCTAACGACCCTGACAGGGAAGGCTTTCGACGTATTGTAATAAATAGAGGAAAATGTTGGTAACCAGCATTTACTCCTTTTCTCTTAATGCTTTATACCCTTTTATGGACAAATTCCATCATTTGTGCCACATTTAATTCGCCGCGTGCAAATGATTTCAATGTTAATAAACCTAAACTTTTCTCGTCTTGTAAAGAGCGAAGTATTGTCTTGACAGTAATGTAAACTGATTCAGTTGGCATTTGATCTATGTTCAGAATGATGTATGTAGAAATATTTCAAATGTTTACATCTGCGAATCAGCAGTTTGTCTTAAAAATGCATTAAGAAATCAATTTTTCTTTTTTATTCCATTAACATTATTTTACTGAGTTGAACATTTAACTTAATTCTTAATCATACGACAAAATTTTACACCTGCCCAAACCCAAACCATGCGTTCACGCCAAATTAGATGTGGCCAAAATTGTGAAAGCTGTCTTTGATAGGGTAGAAAACATTGTCGGAAAAGGAGAAAATGCTGGTTTCTAGCGTTTTCTCCTTTTCCGACAATGTTTCCAAAAGTCCTCTTTCTCAAGGTCGTTAAAAGTGGACATTGCGTGGTAAAGGGTTTAAGAGTAAAATATCTCGTAGGAGTAAAAGAATCAGCGCTTGCCATTAGAAATTTACATATGTCAGGTTATACTGTATGAATGTATGTTGGTTCGAGGATTTTTTTTTTTCGTAGAAGTTACATGATATTTTATCCAACAACAAGCTGATGTGCCCGTTTTCACCATGAGTTTGCTCAAACAGCCATCGCGTGCCAAAAATGTAGAAAAAAATGAAGTTTAAACAGAAAAATCGGCAAAGTCGAAAAGCTCATTTTTAAAGCACCCTTTTGCATTGACACTAAACCCATTTCAATGAAACTATTTCCCCCCAAAAACAAAACTGTTTCTTTACTAACTCTATCCACAGTTTTTTGTTGGCAATGGCTGCCACATTACCGAATCAGCGTGGGAGATGTATTAATGTAAAGGACATGATCTATCGCAAACCAAATGTAAGTAAAGAAAATGGCGGCTTTTTGTCGTATTAGCCATGCATTCTTGAAAAGAAACTATGAATAATGCATACAAATTGGATTTTCTGGTAAAATGAAAGGATGGTGATTAACCAACACATATAGTAGAGTATCTTATCTCCCTTAGCTTTTTAAAAAGAAAGTTGTCATTGAGTGTGGTTAAGACCAAATTATTCTGCATTTCGCACTAAAACACTGCTATTTTCTTTCAAATAATCTTCCTCAAGGTTGTTAAAATCGGGACTGTGTGATGAAAGGTTAAGCGTATCGGATACAAATGAGGTCAACTGGTGCAGGGTGGTAAAAGTAAGAGCCTATGTCAAAATTTCGGATCATATCTATCTTGGTTGCATTCATTTCTGATACTTATCGATGTCAACATGTCTGGTCGGCTGGTTCCTGAAGCTGTGTATTTGTTGTGGCCTTCGATGATCATCCTGCGCAAGCCGACACGACTCTAATTTTTAGAGCAAAATCAATTATGAAATTAATAATATTTCTTGTAAGAAATCGATCTTTCCTTCAGCACTATGAATAATTTATGAAATAACCGACCATGGCCCTCAATGCCTGGTCACCTTGTTGGACGTTAGATAAACACAACACCCTTATTCAACCTGTTATTTGTACCTCAGGAAAATGGTATGCTAGACTATCACTATCATCAGAAATCAAATGGCACATTCAGAAACATTTAAGGACAGCGTTTAGCACGGAGCGGATCAACCCCGGTGCACTCAATATGTTGCGATAGTGTGTCTAAAATCAGCGCTGCATAGCAACATTTTGATTTTCGCGAAGTGCCCTTACTTGTCGAGTAACAGTCTACATAATATATAAAATTAGTCCCATCCTTCGAGAGTTAACACACATACATATTTTTCTCAAATTCTGATCTTTGTTGAATCAGTTACGTATACGAACTGGTACGGACGAGTTTCTCGAGTATGTACAGCATTGCTCGAAGTCAACAACAACGTTCTCACTGCAACTTTTTGTTCTCCTCTAGTAATTAAGTTTTGGCTCAAACTTTTAGACTTGTTGTCAACAAACAATTTCTAATACGCCATTCACTGTGACAGGCAGTGTAACTCTAGAGAAAGGGCCTTCTACGATAGTATCTCTTGTCTTACTGTAGGATCCTTGACTACAATCACCATTGTTCCAATTTTAAATTCCAAAACTTGCTGCCTAATTAGTCTAGACAGTATGTCTCAACCAATCAGATAGCTTGGTCTTGGATAACAGAATTAGAATTCAAAATATATTCACACGAAGCGAAGTAACATTCAAGGATATGTCAATGTATACTTTATTGTTAGTGTTATTTACTTTCGGGAACGGTTCCATGTCGAGCGTTCTCAAGGTTGTCAATACACAAAATTATCTTTAATTAGTATTTGAAGTTCTTGTTACCCCTATTTCTGCGATCTATTTCAGTATTTGAAAAGAAGAAGGAAAAAAATCGTAAAAAACCATGTGTCCAACACCCGAGCTTTTGATTTTTTACTGAAACTTTCTAGTTTCAGTGACGGTATATTTTTATGATGCAAAAATACGATCATTTCCCCCCAGTAGTTACAAAAGAAGCCTACCTTTGGAACTTAAGAAGCCATATTTGTATAGTACTGTAATAAAGGGAAGGGAACAAAAGAAATGAACGTCGATAACCAAGTATATATTGTACAACACCTTGTTAACGAGACCAAGTTCTACATTTACAAACAACCCGATCGCTGCCACGATGGCCAATTATTTCCTCCTGTTTTCGTTACTGTTTGTTGGCAGTCAGTGTACCACTCTGAACGACTCCAAAGTTTTGATGACAGACTTACTCGCGAACTATGATCCTGAGATACGTCCCATCGCTAACCAAAGTTCCAAACTGACTGTTTCGGTATCTGTATACGTGAAGTCCATCCAGGAATTCAACGAGGTCAAAGAGACGTTCTTGTTTACTGCCGTGTTTGTGCTTGTGTGGCGGGATGTGAACATTGTTTGGAACCCCGCCAACTATGGAGGCTTAACGAGCATCATGTTGTCTATTGACAAGATCTGGGTTCCACAGCTTGTGATCACCACCTCTTCGTCTCATATTGTAAGTTTCGGACAAGACTGGCAAAAGGTATTGTATTTACCTAACGGAATAGCGACCTGGTCAACAGGCGGGCTTGTAAGGGGAACATGTTCCATTAATGTACGTAATTACCCGTTTGACAGTCAGAAATGTTCCTCTCATTTCAGTCCGGGACCTTATTACGCAATGGACGTGGATTTCAGTGCTTATTCCAAGGAGGTCAACATGTCTATTTATGCAGGGAATGTTGTTTGGGATCTTCACAGGTCCTCTGTTAGCGTATATACGGTGAATGGTCGGTCACAACTCGATGTTACATTTCATTTGAGGAGGAAATCAGCATTTGTTGTGATAAACGTTCTGATACCACTTGGTTCACTAAGTTTTCTCAACATCCTGGTATTTTTCCTGGTTCCCTGTTCTGGTGAGAGAGTGTCCTACAGTGTTACAGTTCTGCTAGCTATTGCAGTGTTTATGACGATCATTAGCGATACATTGACAAAGAGCTCGGAACCAGTACCTCTGATATCCTACAAACTCATGGCAGACATGATAATTAGCGCTCTGATCACCGTAGTAACGATCCTTAACCTCACATTATACCACAAACCGGACTCCGAAGAAGTACCAGGCTGGGTGAAAAAATTCTACAGGAGAGCTCACTGTCGAAGTTTTTGTCCCAACAAAATAAATCCTGACAAGGAAGACGAAAAAGTGTCTAACATTGTCGGTAAGAAGAACCTTGTAATGGTCGGGATGAAGAATGACGCTTACATTAACGAAAAGGCCGACATTGTGTCAGTGATTGACACGGACAACATGGTGGAACCTACGGATAAGCCAGTGGGTCGAACCAGTGATCTGCCTGACGAGGAAGACGAAGTCCACGTCACCTGGAAACAAATTAGTTTCATGGTGGACACGATGTCTATTGTAATTTTTACCGGAGTGTCGTGCTTCAGTTTTCTTACTTTTGTTATCTATTTGTATTTCTAGATTCGCTTGTGGGGGAAATAAACTTCTGATGTTAGATACCAAAAAGTTGTTGGGATCTACAAACGGTTTACATTGATAAGCTGATATTTCATAGAAATAGAATCTACATTTAACTGAACCGGCTTCTCTTGTTTTGGTTTCATTCTTATATTCTATGTGTATTTTTAGATTCTCTTGGGGGTGGGGGAAACTTGAATGTTAGAATTCCACAGTTGTTTTAATCTTCTTACGAGCTTACAAAAATCAACTTATATTCCACAGAAAAAAGTCTGATGTACATATTTTAAATGGAGTGCCTTGTTTGGTTTTCTTACTGATGTTATCGACTTATAATTCTAGATCCTCTCGATGGAAAAAAAATTCTGATGTTAGGTAGTAAGCGGTTGTTGGAATGTACTAACGTTTTTTCAATGATAAGCTGATATTCCATATTAAAATGCTCTACCTTTCCTGAAACAGAGTGTCTTGCTGGTTATCTATTTTTATTACATGCCTATAAATGATCTTATTTATGTACGGATGTTATCTAACAGACATAACTACAGATCAGAATACGCTTTCCGTATCACGCAACTGTGTATGTTTTTCGTATCAGGCATTTATACTATGTGTAGAATTTTTATGTTTTCATGTTCGGCCCTTTAGGTTAAATCTCTGTCAAGCTCTCTGTTTTTTTTTTATGTTATTCTTTCACTCTGTCATGTTTTATTTTAAATACATTCATGAAATACACGTAGAAGGTATATAATAAAACTAACACTACAACGTTCTTTCTCGGCAAGCCAGCACGCTAGTCTCTGAAATATTGAATTAGAGCTGAATACAAACAGTTTGGTGTAAAACAGCTGCTGATTTTGGGCGCAGTGTTCTTGTTTAGTACATTATTACCTCGGAAGCCAACGCCGTTTCACCATTTCCGTCTTTCCCACGGTGTTTTAAAAAATGTTCTTCTTTGGGGGTCGTTGAAACACGGGATCTTTATGGAAAAAGGTTAAACAAGAGGGGATAATTTACGCGAAATAAAACCATGCTTTAAAAAAAATCATAAGGATAAAAAAAAAAAATCGCAAGCGAAATAATAACCAAACATTTTCTAATCGCAAGCCAAATAAAACTTTTTAACCCTTAGGCTACTAAGCGCGACACAAAAACTTTTGCGGATGATGTAGATCAAGATCAGACTGCAAAGAACGTGCAGTCTGATCTTGGATCTATACTGTCCGATAAGGAATTATTTTCCCCCAAAATTCCTTTGAAAGAGAAAAAAAAATGGGTTTTTACTATCGGATTAAAAGTTCCATTTCACTTATTTCGCTGGATAAGGTTTAAGAATTTGTAATAGCAAAATGATACAGGTAGGCCTACGCACGTGTTTCAGTAGTCCAAATATTTAGACGTATACATGCTTATTTACCTTTCAATATTTATCATCGGACATTTCACATTTGATTTTTCTTATTGCATGTAACGTCTAAACGGGTCCCATTCAATTCTATGTAGCAAATCCGATCTCTCTAAAACCAGTATTGTAGCAAAAGAGAACTTCATTTACCTGTAGGTGGAACTTTTTTTTGAAAATATTCAGCCGCTGTCTTGATAAATAATGGGCAGATTCATTCAGAATTCAATAAAATCACTCGCAAGTTGGATTGCCGACAGAGTCGCCGCCATGTTTTTCAGTCATGCAGACGGTTGAATAACAAATAAGAATCGACTTTAAGTTTATGAACGAAATCTGTTACAATAATCAAACAAGACCGAAGCGAACAAAATTTCGTTTTTAAAAAAGACATAGAACCATTCTGTAAGTTGCATTGACCCGCACATGACGGTTCATTCGGAACAATCATGTCTCTTCCACGGCAATTCATAACAAAACAGAGTGGTGTTGAATCGGAACGGATTTAGCTCATAAATAGGCAAGTTTTGGACAAATATCCTTTTTCAATCGAGAAATTATTCATTTATCTTACTTCTGATGTATATTTTATTGAACAAGTTCACTTGAAAGTATCCAAATTTGCTGTTCAAACAGCGACAAAATTCGATGTCGGATTTTGCTAAAGGAAACTATGAAGGAGCCGATAAGACCCTACGTACACGATGAATGTCAGAATGAAAAATAACGTACGTAGGGGCTTATAAATAGGACTAGTGTTTCAGGTTTTGTTAAACTCCTTACCAAACGGGGGACAAAATACAATCGTCTATATTGAAAGTATTTGCAGACGACTAATTGAATGTGTCTAGAATAAGTGGACTTGTCTCTGAAAGGAGAGCAATATTGCGGAAAAATAAGAAAACGCTGGTTATCAGCATTTTCTCCTTTTCCACGATGGTTTCAAAGGCTTTCTTCCGCAGCGTACTAGCCCTTAACGTGCTTAATAAGTTAAATGAAACTTTCAAGCCGATAATAAAAACTGCAATATTGCTATTTCAAAGTTCTTTGGGGAGGAAAATATATCTCCTTATCGGACAGTGTAGATCCAAGATCAGACTGCACGTTCTGTGCAGTCTGATCTTGGATCTACACTGTCCGCAAAAGGTCAGTGAGTCGCGCTTAGCAGCCTAAGGATTAAAGCAAAGTGATTGCTGTGGTAAATGGTAAAGGAACCAACAAAGTAATTAAGAATTCAGATAAAGGCGATAGCAGATGACTTACAAATCAATTCGAAACTTCAATATCCACATTTTCTCACCGGATATTGCTGAGTTACTATAGATACGCGGAAATTTACTGTCTGACAATTTACAACTTGTAAAAAAAATGCCTGTAATATTTCAAGAGTGGAAGCGACTCTGTATTTTACCCATTTCCTGACATACAATTATTGGACCCTCTGTAAGAGGGATAAAAGAAAAATATTTGAGCCATGCTCCGGCAGAAGGGGGTTTAATGCATCTCCATGCTGCAGTATACGACCAAGTCATTACATAATTATGGATCTATTAAATTCATTTGTCTTACAACTGGCCGAAGCATGAGGAAGACTGGTCCTTTGACATGCAGAAAATTGACCATTCGCAAAATGTTTCAACCAGATCAGCCTGCGCAGACTGTGCAGGCTGACTTGGGTCGATAGTTTTTGCAGAAGCAATATCAGACTGCAGGTTCTGTGCAGATTTCTATTTACATTGTCGGCAAAAACGCACTGCGTCCCGCTTGGTAGCCTAAGGGTGAGATAGCACTCTTGATTCGGAATGCGTATGATTCTGCTGAACCCCTGGTTACGCCCTGTTGCTTGTGTCGGTCTATCAGTTGAGACAGAAATATGTCTACTAAAATATCGGATGCCTCCGTCTCTGGCCGTCTGTATTTGTTATAGATCCAAAATCAGAACGTTTTCAACTTTGCCCCTGAAAGGGCTACGGTAGGCACGTGGGATGGAGGCGATTTTATTCAGACAACACAGTCACCTATGTGTTAGTCCTCTTTTTGATCATTAATAATCAAACTGTCTAGTAATCTTAGTAAATAATCATAATTAGATAACCAGGAACACAACATTCACAGTACGTGACGCGTAGGAGGGAAAATTATTCAAATTATCAATAACATCATATAACGCCTCTTTATTTTTCACCGAGGTTTTACACATTACAAATGTAGTGTTGAGAAATAAACAAATATATATGAGTCATGCTCTTTGAAAAGGGGGCTTAGTGCATATGCAAAAAGTATCGACACATTTCAGCCCGCGCAGACGTGCACGCTGACATGTGTCGAAACTCTTTGCGATTTGTACATTTTCGGCATGTCCAAGAACCATTTTACTTCTTGATTCAGTTGGTTGTGAGACAAAATGGATTTTACCGACCCTGCAATGACTCTCTTGGTATAATGCATCAGCGGAAAATGGCTATAAAGTATAAATGATACGTCTGTGGAAAAAAATCAAGCCAGTTTTTCGCATTAAATTTCTTAAAAATATAACAATTTCAAACAGGTAAAATAGTCTTATAAAATAGCATTGTTTACTGCAAATCTCTGTATACAGTTTCTATATAAATACAGACATAGGGAAAGCCGGGATTTGCGCAACAGACTGACAACAAAAATAACGTCCCCGACTTGCTGGGCTTATACAGGGGCTATATCCCAAGCTTATAGGGGCTATGTTTATAAATGACTGCTGCATAGGTGATATTCAAGCTAACCATGGCTGGATGCATCTTACTAGTACCAGGTAGATTTCAGTGAGAAAACGTATATTTTATTTTGAAATTCACTGTATCGATTGCTGCCTTGAGAAGTATTCCGGTTCGGTACCCAGAATGCCAAACGGAAGATATTACACACATCACATATTGTTTTGTCATAAAACTAGCCTGATGCACTTCCGGATGATGTATCGAATGATATCTTATGCAGCTTTCAGCGTTATTTCAGTAATATCAAGTCGACAGCTCATAAATTCATGTGTAACCTTGGTTTCACAAGCACTAGGCTGACCCACAAGGACATTCCCACGAAAAACTCAGAACTTCGGATGAGGATCGCACCCATGGCCTCCGGATTGTGAATCCAACACCTTCTCCACTGAGCCACACAAGACTCAAAATTTATTTCCGGAAGCAGCAATCTGAAAACATTGGAGTCAGGCAAGAAGAAAATAACAACAGTTTAACATTTACACTCCTAAATACATAAAATGACAATTTCCACCAGTAGTAAAACCTCATAATTGCGATTTCAGACTTTGTTATTGCCGGAAAATTCTCATGGTATATGACAGTGTACAGATAGTGGCTTTAAGTATTTCATCAAATCCCAAATTTCCATTGACTTACATGCATCTTTTCAGTGTGCGAGAAAACTAATTACGAAGCGTCTGATCGTGCTATGATAATGAAATCTATATTGGCAGTGAGCGAAACTACGGGAGCTATAACTCTAGTTTGCTATTATTGTTCAATGCCTGACACCAAAGTTGGTGTCGCACCACTGCGAGATTGCTTCCGGTTGTAGTATCAAAAGTAGTTCCATGTAATTTTGCAGTGGCATTTCTGTTGCACTGTTTCATGGCGCCGAGATGGCTTGGAGGTATATAAGTTAGATTTGCTTCAGATTTAGTCTGTGGGGGACCACTTAGATGGGCTTTTATTATATATTGATTGCACTATTTTGTGTTAGTGGAAGAACAGAAAATTGGGGTCATGGTCGTGAACAGATGTTTTTGAGAGGACAATTTCTAGGGTGGCTGTTTTAGTTGGGATGTAGCGAAAAACGCAATCGGTTAACATGTTGTTTTGTATGCATTTTTTGAAGGACTATGGCTTTACTTTTGAGAGCAAGAGATGGTAAAGCCAAAATTTGCCATTAAGCAATATGTGAAGCTGCAAAGATGGTTGATTTCACTCTATTTTCAAGATTGCAAAAAACCCCAAAAAAACAGTGGTGTGACACCGGCTGTAGCTATCTGAAACCTAGTGGTGTTATACTATTCTACCAAATTTTGCCGGCGTAGCCATTGACGTTAATGTAATTAAACGTATTTTTTAAGTATTGATCATTTTCAGATGGCAACAATTTTATCACATTATATTGTATCAAGTCTAAAAATATATAATTGGAATGTCAACTTTATTTTGCTCCATTTTCATGTAAGTTTCTCAACGATAGCTTTATCATTTAACCCGCACTAAATTAAAAAGTTAACTGAAAAACGCAATCATGTCAATCAATAGGGATTCGAAATTCGATAAATGAGCCATGCTCTAGCAAAAAGGGGTGGGGGCTGACCTGTGTCAAAACTTTTTGCTTCTGGTAAATTTCTGCGCGTCTAAAGACCCTTCTACCTCAGGATTCAGCCGGATGTTGGACAAAATAGATTTTATGGATCCATAATTAAGTGAAGACTAGCTTTGAATAATGCATTACGGAAATGCTTTAACTCTTTACCAAACGATAGAATTTTGAAATGGTCCAAATTGAAATCATTTGCAGGCGACAAAATAAATGTGACTCAAAAACTGATATTTGCCGCTGAAAGGGTAGAAAACATTGTGGGAAAAGGAGAAAATGCTGGTTACCAGCATTTTCTCCTTTTCCCACAATGTTTTCAAAAGGCTTCTTCCACAGGGTCGTTAAAACTCGGGATTGTGTGGTAAAGGGTTAAACCGTATTTTGCCAGAGCGGCGTTCAATTGATCAAGATATGGTCGAGAAAGGAGTCATCCGTTACTCAAGGGTCGACTCCTATTGCAGATGGTGTGGTTTAAATGATATAATGAGACTTTTAAAGGCCCGCCCGGGTAGCTTACTGGCTAGCGCATCTGACTCGTGACCCGGTGGTTGCGGGTTCGATACCTGGTTGAGGCAAACTTTCTTTCCGACGATTTTTCTCCTCTCACCTCTGATGCATGTGAGAAAAGTAATCAGTGGCTTTGGAAAGAAAGTAGTGTCAGTACTGGTGTGCGAAAGCCAGGAAACACAAGTGTAGGTGCAATAACCATCGTGATATGACCTGAACTGTTAAAACGACGTTTAACTCCAATACAGACAAACAAAATACAAACCAAGTATTTTAAAGAGTAAATAACATTGTGGAAAAGAGGAGAAAATGTCGGTGACCATCATTTTCTGCTTTTTCAATATTGTTTTCAAGAACACTTTTTTCTTCAAAGTCGTAAAAAACCGGTATTTTTTGTAAGGGTAAAAGTTTTGCGAGGAAACCCTTGTTTGATATCGCCTGTACCGCAAGGCATTCTGAACGTATCTAGGCTAGGCGCTGTAAAGCCAAACCTCCGTGAAACCAAGGGAAAACGTGAACAATTGAACTGTCGCAGTGATGCCTTCTAACAAAAAATGTGACACGTGCAGAAATCAATCTTTTTCGGCAATTTCTACTATAGCCATGCTCTGTGAAAAGGAGCTTAATGCATATGCAAAAAGTATCGACTCAGGTCAGCATGCGCAGTCCGTGCAGTCTGCTATCGGTCAATTTTCTGCATGTCAAAGGACCAGTCTACCTCATGATTGATTCAGTTGGCTGTTAGACAAAATGGATTTTATGGATCCATAATACTGTGATGACTTGCTTAGTGCAGTGCACCACAGAGATGCATTAAGCCCCCTTTTACCGGAGCCCGGTTCATATCTTTTAAATATCAAAAGTTTTTCATGCCTTTCTACAACTATTTGAAAATAGGTCTGTTGTGGAGGCAGGCGTCACTCTTCGTCTTCATGAAGTAATCGGTCCCAGTGATCCAACACGACCTTTTTGCGCCTTATAAAGCTGTGGCAGACGATTTTTGTCATTCTTATATTGGTTTCCAATCGCTTCTCAGTAACAAGCCATCTGTTGGATTTAGCCACTGGATTCCATACTTTAAAGCAACAGGTACTGGTAAAACTTGTGTTTAAATGATTTATTATTAGATTGTTGTTGTCTTTGTTTAAGCCACTGCTGTCGACTAATATTAATGAAAACACATAAAAATGGCAATACATGTAATGACAATAAAGAGGAGGAGGAGGAGAAGAAGAAGAAGAAGAGAACAAAGCTAATTGGAAAAGCCAAGGCATTGATTGTTTGAAAATTAGGAAATAAGTAAAGTTTTAGATTTGTTTCCCTCTCTCTGTCTTTCTATCCCTGTCTCTGTATCTCTGTGTCTCTCTCTCCTGTCTGTCACTCTGTCTTTCTGTCTGTCTTTCCCCGTCTCTCCCCCGACACGTTGAATAGACCATAGATTTAATGAAAACCTTTTTTTATTACCCGAAATTTATGGCCTCGTTACACTAGCACTAAACTGTTTTTTGAAAACAAAGGATATAAAGTAACAAGAAATATCTTTAAAAAAAGATAGACGGCGTAAATTTGTCCGCAAATAGGCAGGGGTCCTTAAAATAACCATATGTACATTTCTGACCAATCACAAGTTTCTATCTATTCATTTTTTATCAGTACCAAACGGTAAGTCAAAAGCCAGCACATTCAGCTACGCCGAAAAGTAAGCAAGGCATTCTTCCTTAGCGTCGTTGAAACACGGAACTGTTTTCGTAAAAGGTTAAAGATACTTCTTGTTCCTAATCAGAGGTTGTTACTATACACTTGATGGGGATATTCATTTATGATTACCTAACTAACCGTGTTTTAATTAAAACGTGTGATGTTTTTAGGACGACGCTCAATATCTCGATCTACAACCGTTCTAAGATGGTTTCGACGCTGAGGACAAAAGCTTTTGGAAGCATTGTGGGAAATAGAGAAAATGCTGGTGACCAGCATTTTCTTCATTCTCCACAATGTTTTTTACACAATCAAATGGAAAACGACTTATTTGCACGAAAAATGATATGTTCTGTACACTACCGACTGAGGTACCGGGACTCGGCTCATTAAATTGGTACAAGAATCCCTGGGCTCCTTAGCGCGACTCAGTACGCTTTAGTGGACAATGATAAACAGTATTTCTCTTTTTCCAAAAACGTTTGCTATCCTTTCAAAGACATATGAGCCATGCTCTGGCAAAAGCGGTTTTAACGCATCTCCGTAATGCATTGTGCCAAGCATGATATCACCTAATTATGGATCCATAAAATCCAATTTAACGCACAACCGACTAAATCAATCATGAGGTAGAATTATCCTTCGCCATGTAGAAAATTTAAAGATAGCGAAAAGTTTCGGCCATGTCAGCCTGCGCGGAGTGCGCAGGCTGACATGAATCGATACTTTTCGCAAATGCATTAAGCCCCATTTTCACAGAGCATGGCTCATATAAATTTGACAGCGCATTTGATGAGTTGCACGCAATTTGGACAAGTCTAAAATGTGGTCGTCTAGTGAAGGGCTCAGTCTTAGTATGACCATTTCAAATCAAGAAATGCGTCTTAGCTCTTTACTAATGACAAAAAAATTGGACTGGGTGAAACTGAAAGCATTTGCAGACGACAAAAATAAAATGATACAAGTTTGAATGATGGGTTTTGTATCATAAAAGGGTAGAAAACATTGTTGGAATAGGAGAAAATGCTGGTTATCAGCATTTCCTCCTTTACCCGCAATGTTTTCAAATGCTAAATCCTAAGAGTCGTTAAAACTTGGGATTGTGTGAAAAAAAAATTAATTCAGGAGGAAAAAGAAAACTAAATGTAAAAAATGAAAAAAAAAAACATGTCGGAAATAGAAGGTCTCTTTTTACTGGAGATTCTTGTAACTGCATGACTTGTCCCAATTTTGGTTTCTTGTTTACTCCGCTGTCACGTTATTTTCAAACTTATCACTTCAGCAACTCAAAAATTCTGTTCGCAGAACAAAAATGTTACCCGATACCAAGTTTTGCAGGGAGTTTGTCCCTTCCAACGCACATGGCAGACATTTTGTATTAACTGTTGGTCAAATCCCTCGGCTGTATCACGTACCTCAATATGCACCGACGCGGTACATTTCTTAAATACACCTCTTTACCTTTCTAAAATCGTAATAGTCCACTTAGAAAAAGAAAGCACTAGTCACAATTTTCTATCGGAATCTTTCTAAATACATTTCTGTTGACAAACAGTTTGTACATTTATTTTCTAACTCGGTCTATCATTTACGCTGGCATTTTTTTCAGCGACATGTTGCTTATCATCGTGGTTGTTGCCGTAGGTAACCAAGTTACATGGGCGCCGCCACGTTTAAGATCATGTGACTGGCAGTATTTCAAAATGGAAACCTCCTTGATACAGACGAGGTTAGGTACGGAATCGGCCGATGGGTGCTTTTACCGTATTTGTTCGGTCTGTCGCATTTACTCTTTTTGGTAAAAGGTCCATGATATAAAAAAGAGCCATGTTCTTTGAAAAGGGGGCTTAATGCATCTCCGTGATGCATTATACGAAGAACGTCATCACACAATTATAGATCCATACAATCCTTTTAGTCTAACAACCAACTGAAGAATGAGGTAGAATGGATATTACACTTGCAGGAAATTTACCAAAATCATAAAGTTTCGACAAAGTAAGCCTGCGCGGGATGCGCAGGCTGACCCGAGTCGATGCTTCTGAAGATGCATTAAACCCCTTTTGCACAGAGCATGTCTCCATTTAATTTGATAGATCTCTTAGTGTAACTTCATTGCTTTAAGATCTTTTCTGTATTTCTTTTATAGAATTAATGCCAGAATTTTAATTTTCCTCACCAAATAAAGCAGTAAGGGGAGCTTCATGTATTCAAACATCTATCATCCAACCAAACTTTAAAGATATTTTAAGGCTGAATTTGATAACGCACTAGCCGGCAAATCACAAAAAAAAAATGTTAGGGAAAAAATCTGTTATAGTTCTCCATAAATGGATACGTAGTCTCTTAGGATATTTTAGATTCCGCGTCAAATGTATTTGTTTTGTTTTCCAGCGTTTTTCAAAACTTTTTATTCATAGGGAAAAAAATCTTGAAAGTCATGAAAGGCCCCTTTAAAGGAAATTTACAAGTCTCAGCGCGTACTCAAGTTTTAAAAGAACCGGTCCAGAATATGGACGTCCTGCAGTATAAATGGCCCGCATGCTGTAAAGTTCATGGCGGTCCCATGACGACAGCCATATAGAAAGTTCATGCATGTTAATTAACTACCAAACATTGTTTATCGATGTAAGATATCCAATTGGCCGACATTAAGTCATTACCTCACGCAGGCGACTTTTTACGTCTTACAGCGGACGAAATTCGAAAACATTGTGTTAAAGCAGAAATTCCTCTTTTGTCACAACGTTTTCACCTATATTTTTATATTGATAACACCTTTACCCTTTAACCACACAAATCCCAAGTTTTAACGACCTTGACAAAGAAGGCTTAGGAAAACATCATGGGAAAAGTAGAAAATGCTGGTAACCAGCATTTTCTCCTTTTCCCACAATGTTTTCTTCCCTCTCAGAGACAAGTATCAACATTTGAGTTTATTTGATTTGTCGTCTACAAGCACTTTCAATTTGGACCTCTCTAAAATTATTTCGTTTGGTAAAGAGTTAACTCATCTTGATTATAGATGCTTTCAAAGTCTCTTACTGCAAATTTGTGTTTAGAAATACTAACATAATGGAACAGACATAGGATCTGACATGAGGTTGCATTTTGGATAAAATTTTATATTTATGAGTGTCGAAAAAAATGTTACTAAGCGAACCTTTGGCAATGATAACATTTTTTTTTTTTGTGGACGAGTTTAATAAAACTTTAAATTAAAGGCCAACGAATGTCAGATTCTTTTGTCATATGACTGAACCCAAAGAACTATATTTCATATAGGCCTGCATGTGTATGTGTATTGAAATTTACAAGAAGCCTATTCGCTTGTTTGACAGGCTTGCATTACCGACGAAGAATAGTTCTAAAGAAACTTGCGTATAGTGATTTGTTTTGGATCTATACATCATAAATTCGCAGTTTTGTCACAATTATCAGTTTTGTCAGTTAATTTCAATCAAAAAATTGGCCAGAAATGTTTGAGAAGTGAAGCGTATGATTCGACTTTGTAGAAGATGTCTGTACCAACATGTATATATTGTTATGGCTAGAAGCACTGTAAGTGTTTAAAGCTTTAATAAAGAGTTTGAGTATGAGTATGATTACAAAATTTTGAATGAATATGGCACTATTTGCTTAACTTGTACATGTGTTAGATAAGAAAATGGCTGTATTACACGGAATATAGGTTAGTTATGTGATGAATGTAACTTCTAAAATATCATAAGAATCGTATGGTATCACTTATCCACGTAACCATTAACGTCTAATTTGCCGTTCTATTCCTCCGCTGTGCTGCAGCGAACATGGATAACCCTTATCCTGCTAAATCAGTAAGATAAAGCTTTTAACTCTAACACACGACAACATTTTAGACTGGTCCAAACTGAAAGCGTTTGCAGACGACAAATTAAATGCGAATGACAAATTAAAACTTGTTTTGGGAAGGGTAGAAAACATTGTGGGAAAAGGAGAAAATGCTGGTTACCAGCATTTTCTCCTTTTCCCACCATGTTTTCAAAAGGCTTCTTTCTCAGGGTCGTTAAAACTCGGGATTGTGTGGTAAAGGATTAAGTCGATAGTAAAATCTCGAATAATGTTGTTTCAAACTTGTTTTTCAGACAGTGCAGATCCAAGACCAGACTGTACGTTCCGTGCAGTGTGCACTTGATCTACACTGTCAAAAAAAAGGTCACTGAGTAGCGCTTACCAGCTTAAGGGTTATTAAACAAATGTTTGATGAATTTGAATTTCAACACAGCAATGAACCTATCCGTACTTTACCGTATTATCTTCACACAACACGTTTTGCAAGCCACTGGTTGCTTTCCCACAAAAGATTGTTTAAGCAATGTTTAGCAGCGAGAGAGGAATTAATCTTGTCGGAACGATTATCGTTAATCCTCGACAATAGTTTGACAGGGATTCGAATTCACGATCCCATAATTACTGTTCATGTTTGTTATCAATCGAGCTAGCGGGCTCGAGTGTAATTTGGCGAGTACACACATGTATATAACATTATCTTTAAATAACTGGCATTTGTCACGTACGCCTACACACCTATCTGATTTGGGCATTCTGGGTACAGACCGGACTACTTTATCAAAGGGGGCGATCAATGCAGTGAATTTCAAAATAAAATACGTTTATTCACTGAAGTGCTACCTGGTACGATTTATCCAGTTATAGTTAGCTGGCATATAACTTATCTACCAGTCATTTGTAAACGCAGCCGCTAATAGGCCAGCATGGCAGGGGACTTTATTTTTGTTGTCAGTCTGTTGCACAAATCCTGGTTTTCCCCGTGTTTATATCTAGAAATTGTATACAGAGGTAATTTTGCAGTAAACCTGGTATTTTATAGATTTTTTTTCCCGTTTGAATCATTATATCTTTCAGAAATTTGTAGCAAAAAAACTGGCTTGATTTTTCCCCAGACGTATAATTTACAGCCATTTTCCGCTTGATATTTTAGCGGCAATTAACGCACGGCGTATTAATATTTATCCTGTACAGGATAGTGATGCGTTATATTAGACCGGTCAGTTTTCGAAAAATATGACATGCGCAGACGACGATATACATAAAAGATGGCTCTGGTACAATCACTGACTACAATTCATAAACACTTCCTTGGACAGTTTGACGTTTGAGCGATTGATATAGCATTACAAAAGACCTATCAGAAGAATACAATGACAAGTTGGCGCCTACGTAAAGACTGTTGTCAGACAATTAGCAGTAGCATGGAGATCCGTTATGTGGAATTCTGCCATTAAAGCATTCAAGAAAATACAAGTTTCAAATGTGAGTAATTGTTTGTCTGTTTTGTTTAACCCTTAGGCTGCTAATCGCGACTCAAGGACCTTTTGCAGACTGCGTAGATCAAGAACAGACCGCACAGAACGTGCAGTCTGATCTCTGATCTACACTGTCTGATTAGAAGATGTTTTCCTCCAAACACCTTTGAAATAGCAAAACTTGGGATTTTGCAATCGGCCCCAGAGGTCACTTCACTTATTTAGCCAGATATAGGTTAATACTCTTTATCACAGAGACTTTCCAATTATGCCATTTAAGATGTTGCTAAATTGAAAATGGAATACCGTCCTAGGTTCGAACATCTGATTCTGATTCTGGAACGACAATCTCAGCAAGCGTTTCATTTGTCAAAGAAAGGTATTACCAGTAAATGCCAAAGAGTGATCGGCCTCTGTTCTGTTATTACATAACATTAAATTTCTAGCTACTCTGATGTAGCCTCGATGCTTTGCGAAAAGTTTTTATTTGTACCGAATTGTTTTTGAAATGTTCATGAAAGGTTCTCGAAACTAGCAAAGCTCGCGCTGTACCCTGTCTGCAGAGTATCGGGGCTATAATGGACGGCGGGCTTAAGGGTCAGCTATGATATATGACCTATTCTCAGAAGTGTATTGGCCTCAATAACACCATAACAATGCGTCCCAATGGACCAATTTGGTCATATAACCATATATAATGAGAAATGTTCATATAGGCACTTTCTATCATTGCGTTATTTCGGACAAGAAGTACTCATTTTGTGAACGTTTTGTATTAGATTACTATACTAGTACTAGTTTCCCAAGGTGGGATTTTTCCTACTTGCGTCAATACTCACCTACAAGTCTAAATGTATAGACAGTAATTCTAAATTACAAGACTCGACATCTGATTGGCTTTGCCAGTAGGAAAGTATTGGAATTTAGAATTAGAATAAACATAATTATACAACAAGCAACCACAGTATGCCACGTAATAGTTATAATGCTGTACTAAGGCAATCATCTGCTCTGTCTAGCCGGCGCCATGAGCAAAATGTTTTTGTTACAAGCACTGAGGATCTGAATATGTCATTTAACTTCTTTTTAGCAACATAATTTGCAAGGAAAGTATGGGACATTTTCTCTCAGTTCTTTAAAATCAGCACGAATCAAGATTTGAATAAATGTGAAAACGTTGTGGCAAAAGAAGATGACCACTTATCAATTCATCGGCAGTAATCGATCTGAAATGAATAGTAATTCTCCTCAGACAAAGAAAGCAGACAAAATTGTTGGACAGATGTTTAATTACGCAACAGTTTATAGTATGGCATTATCGAACTGTGGTAGAATGGTCATTGGACAAGCAGAAAATGTACAAATAGAAAAAAAATATCGACCCAGTTCATCCTGCGAGGACTGCACAGGCTGACATGGGTCGATACTGTTTGCAGATGCATTAAGCACCCTTTTCACAGCGCATGACTCATTTATACAAGACTGGTAGGTTCAAAGGGCTAGCTTTACAAAAGTAGGGATCACTGAATATGCCCATGTTTCAGTCAAATCTTGTCAACCAACAAGCAGACGGGATTTATTCTTGAGACATGCTCTGTGAAAAAGGGGGCTTTATGTATATGCAAAGTATATAGATCCAGGTCAGCCTGCGCAGTCCGTGCAGGCTGACATTGGTTGAAACTTTTTACTATGGGTCAACTGTCTTCATGTCAAAGGACCAGTCTATCTTATGATTCAGTTAGTTGAAAAAAATCGATTTTTATGGATCCACAGTTATGTGATTGACTTTCTCTGTAAAATGCTTCACGGAGATGCATTAAACCCCCTTTTCACCTTTTATTTCCAGCGAAGAGTTACATCCTTGTTATAGTACAAACCCTTTGCCAACTAATCCCCTATTTAAATGATTTCCGAAGAAAACGACCTTAAAAACACTGTGTGAAAGGAATAATATTCGTCTGATACCGTCTTGTCATTTTGTGTGATATACGCATATGGTTTTGTTATTTTGTGCTTATACATAATTAGCAACTAGCGTTTAATTTTACCAACAAAGCATAAGCAAAGCTAACTGCTAGAGTTGTAGATTTAAGAACTCTGGTATACCAGTAGAAACAGCAAAATAGTAGTAAAGCGATGTTTGATTGACCACACACATTGCTAGTTACCCTGAAATGTAGATTCAAGATCAGACTGCACGTTCTCTATCTAACACTGTCCGTAAAAGGCCATTGAGCCGCGCGATCAGCAGCCTAAGGATTAATAGAAATCTACATATTTAATTATAAAGACACTTTAATATTACATGGTGTCAGACGTAAAAAACAAACTCGGACTTACACGTGCTTAATTTTTATTTCAAATGAATTGTGAAAATGGAAGAACTTTAACCTCCAGGTATGAACTGAGACGATAGTAATCTTCCAGAGCAGCTAGAAAAAACTACAAGATCTTGTCAGTTAATTTTTACTGAACCTCTAAAAGACGATGAGAAACAAGAAAAGGTGTCTCAATTCTTACTATGAATTGGTGACAAAGGACGGGACATTCGTCACACTTGGACAGACATTTCTGGTGATTAATTTAAACGATTGGATACATCTTATACTCGATTCCGTAATTATGTGCGACCAAAACTGAACCAGATATTTGCAAGATATCAATTTTACAAGATAAAGATAGAGAGAGAGAGAGAGAGGAAATAATTGACTCATTCGTCACATGCCCAAAACTAAAGGCAAAGTTTGCAATATTGCCGGTGGGGATGAAATTAACCCTACGTGATAGAAATTTTCATCTAGAAGTGAACTCTAGAAGGCATTCAAATCATCATATGAATAGGTTCCTTGTTTGCTTTATTAAATTGAAAATCGAAGACAACAAACAGAACATTTTCATGGTATATCTTATTTTGACAAGAAAATGGCCAAAAGGGGTTGGTAAAGTCAATGGATTGAGCAAGATCCGGATTGAACAGGATTAGACTTAATAACCGAATTGAATCGGAACGGGCTCAAAAACTAAATTTGACATTATGTCTTCAATCTTGTATAGACCAACAAAGTTTTATCTTTGCCATAGCCACTTATTTCAAATTCGCTAGTCTGTAAGTACTTTCAGTACTTTGATTCTTTTATCTCATTTAAAGCAAATCAACTGACACCATACAATCAGCAGGTTGTTTAACATGTAGAACGATAATGGCGGTAATCATTGGACCTGTTTACCGTCTCTTTATCTGTTCATCAACAAATTAGCGTATGCATATAGTATCTGATCGGAATCATCTTGTTTGACAGCAAATTTGGCCTCACACGCCGTTTATTTCAGTAAACATCATAATGATTCACAGGGGATGACTGCTCACTTGGTGCACAAGTGAAATTGCCGGTGTTCAGTTCTCGTTATATACGGAAGCACTTTAACCCTTTCATGCTAGGCGAAAACAGAGCCTGTTGCGGACGGTATAAATCAAGGTCAGACCGCACAGAATGTAAAGTCTGATCTTAGATCTACATCGTTCACTTGTGCAGTCAAACATATGAGACGTAAAGATTTCTGAGTTTCGGTGGATTGTATTCATGTCCATCATTCGAAAGACTAAGTCAACTCTATAATTGAGACATGCTCTGTGAAAAGGGGGCTTAATGCATCTGCAAAAAGTATCGAACTATGCATAGGCCACTGAAACTCCATTGGTCTATTACCGGACAACGAAAGTTTCCTTATCGGACACCGTTACTATAAATAGCACACTGGCAACTGCCTCTATATTGTGTATAATAAGACAAGGTGTGCAACGAAATCGAAGAAAATTTTTACCCCTTTACCCTTTCAGAGATAATATTTTACCGAAAATTGGTAAATAAAGCTAGTTAGCGTTGCAGATGGGTTC
The DNA here is from genome assembly GCA_945859785.2 of Tridacna gigas. NCBI lineage: Eukaryota > Metazoa > Mollusca > Bivalvia > Cardiida > Cardiidae > Tridacna > Tridacna gigas. The sequence goes on from OX244029.2 coordinate 41,574,685, forward strand.
GCAAATGATGTTTCTTTTGTACCCTGACCTTAGAAAGTTCCAAAAGGCTCTTGCGATCAAGCTGTAGCTCTGATCTGAAAAATTTTAAAAAGCTTCCACATTTTCCGGATCGCCATGCGCTGACGTCACACAATTTATAATCCCGCAGCGAATTATAACTAAAATATTTTTTTCAAACAAAGATGTAAAATTCTTTTGTTGATATATTGATGAAATTATCAAATTAATATTTCGTCTGTTATGATTTGTCTTTTCATCTAGTCCAGTATCACGATTTCCATCTTCCATTTCGTATATTTTCAAATGCGTATTTACCGTTCATTGTTCAGGGACTTTGGCGCGTCTTTTGATAGTAAATTCACGTGAGCTATAATTCGCTGCGTCATAATGAATTGTGTGACGTCAGCGCATGGCGGTCCGGAAAATGTAGAATCTTTTTAAATTTTTTAAGATCAGAGCTATTGCTTGATCGCAAGAGCCGTTTGGAACTTTCTAAGGTCAGGGTACTCAAGAAAAATCATTTGTGAACCCATCTGCAACGGTAACTATGTTTATTTTTCCGTTTTTGGTTAAATATTATCTCTGAAAGGGGACAGGGGTAAAAATTTTCTTCGATTTCGTTGCACACCTTGTCTTATTATATACAACATAGAGGCAGTCGCCAATGTGCTATTTATAGTAACGGTGTAAGTGAAAATTTGAGTATTCCCAGATATACAGGCGATGCACCAATTCGCAAGTATTCGATGATCAACCAAGAAAAATGTTAGTGTTCCGTAACAGACCAATAGAGCTTCAAAGGCCTATGACCTATGTCAGCCTGCGCAGTCCGCGCAGGCTGACATGGATCGAAACTTTGTTATCTGTAAATTTTCTGCGTGTCCAAGGACCATACTATCTCCAGATCCAGTCGATTGTTAGAATAAATGAATTTTATGGATCCATAATTATGTGATTACTTGCTTGGTATAATGCATCACGGAGATTCATTAAACGCCCTTTTGCCAGAGCGTGGCTCATATATTTGCTGCTGAAAGGCCTAATGACAATCATAATGATGTTATCTGGTTTTGGAAAAAATAAACTTAAGTTCCTTACGCAGTTCATTTGTTTCTTTATGAAAGCTACAATAAAATGGCGTAACCGCTATCTTGGCGCATTGGCTTGGGCGCCATGTGTTCGAATGCCGAATCAGTGATACTCTAAAACACCCATTATTAGGTCAGCCAGTCAGATCTTGTTAGACAACAAAAGTAGCTAATTATGCATTCCTTTGATCTATGTCAGTCTTCCACAACATCGTGGCAAGGCCGACGTCTTGGCGCATTGGGTTTTGTGTCTTGTGTTCGATTCCCGATGTATTGCGTTACAACCATTCATAATTTCCTGCGTTGCTTACTAATTCCTCATAGGCGCTTTTATGTTTGGCAAAATGGTCCCTTTAAGTAAGGGGAGGATGCTGTTTAGCGGTGCGACAAAAAGATCGCACCTAGAGGTCTAACAAAATTGGCAACTAGGCATGTACTTGAATTGTCCAGACTTGTATAGATGTTGGGGTGGAAGCCGTATTAATACCTTTATCAAACATTCCCGAATTATGACGATCTTGAGAAAAAAAGAAATCAGTAGGGGAAAAGGAAAATGCTGGTAACCAGCATTTTCCCTCTTCCCACATCTATGGTAAAGGCTTATTTTTTTTCAGCCGATAAAGACCTAATTAATCATCTTAATTTCAATACTTATTCTGAATTTTGCGACCAGACATTAGATTGGCTGTCTCCTCATGTCCTGCAGACGACCTGTGTTTCGTAGACACTTTTGAAAAGTTATTCGCGGTGAGCTATTTCTCAATTTTGTCATAATATTTTCAAAAGCATTCATCTATTCAGCCCTAGTTTAGAGTGGAAAGAAATTTACGTATCTGCACTTTTTAGAAAAATGAAATCGAGGATGAAAGCCATTTTTTGTGTGTTTGTCCGGCTCACGCAGATTAATCCTTTACCATATAGTGCCGACTTTTCAGTAACGGCAAGAGGCAGACGCCTTTTGAAAACATTGTGGGAAAAAGAGAAAATGCTGGTAACCAGCATTTTCTCCTTTTCCCACAATGTTTTATACGCTATCGAACAAAAATCACATCATTTGAGCCACGTTGAAATTGTCGTCTCCAAATGCTTTCAATTTGGACGGGTATAGATTTTTTTGTCGTGCGGTAAAGGGTTAAAGATCCGTCAATATCAAAAGTATAAACGCCCCGAACATATTTAATGTAAAATTAATGACCAGTCTCGAATTTATCGAATTTTATTCAGCAAAGCTTTGCTCGAAGATCGGCAATTATTGACAGTAACACAGATTAAGATATTCTGACAGTCTCTTGTTCATGAGAGGCAATTCCTCCATTGTCTTATTATGGGCTTCTCTTCCTTTTTATGTCAATTATTATTATTTTCTCCATAGACCTATTTGCTTTCATTGTAACTACTATTATTATCATCAGTATTTTATTTAAGACATTCTGAAAGGTCACTTGATTGATTGATTGTATCGTGTTTAACGCCTTTTTTAACATTATTTCAGTTATACCGCGGCGGCCAGTGCACCTATCCATGCTTTCCTGGGGATTCTTTTACCAGTACTACGCACAATATTCTTTTCAAGCCACTGGCTGCTTTCCCTCGTAACCATCGTCGAAACAATGTTTAGCGGTGAGAAAGGAATGAATAATGTCGCAATGACTATCATCAATCCTCGGAAAGAAATTGGCCGGGCTGGGGATCGAAGCAATGACCCCCTGTTCTAAAGTACTGTACGCTACCGACTGAGCTATGGCGACTATATGAAAGGTATTTTTGATTGCATGTAACTGTATTATTATTCATTTGGGTCTTATCGATAGATTGAAAACATCTGTTGGGTTTTTCAGCACTTTGAGGGTACGACAAACTGCAAATTTCAAAGCTGTGCAAAGAACCGGACAGCGTTAATCCAAGATCAGACTGCACGTTCTGTGCTGTCTGATCTTGATAACTATTGTCCGCACAATTGAATTATTGATTCAGCGCCACATCTGTTAAAACATAAACTATTGATGTTGACATCGCGTGAAACATGAAAATGAACGCTGTTGTAAACCTATTACAGATATATGGGATGTTCATTAATTTTCATTATCAAGACTTAGTATGTCCATTGTTGAGTCTTCTTGCGTCATCCTTGCAGTCAGAGTTATTGATAAGTTCTGTAACTAATATTTACAACTTTTTTTTTTTCAATCATAGCAACACTAACTCATCTGCATTGCAAGTAACCAATACTCAAAGAACGGTGCTGAAAGGTCTGGGAGATGGCGTGATGGTGGGAGCGGGAGGTGGGGTTGTTTATGTATAGAAGTTATCCCACACAATTTGTAACGGCATTCGGCATTCGGTGATCCTTTGATCAAACCCCTCGGCTGTATTACAATGGATATGTACCTACGCGGTACATTTATTCGCCGGAAATACAGTTTTTCCATTCTTAAGGCTCCACTAAAAAAAAAAGAAAACACAGTCACCTTTTTTTAATCGAAAAATATTTCTAAATACATGTCCGTTGAAAAACATGTTATTCATTCAATTTATAACGTAGTCTATCAATTCCGTTGGCAGATTTTACCGACATTTTGATAGATGGGAATAACTTCACCATGGTTGTTGATGTCCTTGCTAGCCGATTTACATGGGTGCCGCCTCTTTTAGATCATGTGACAGACAGTACTTCGGCATGTCTCGGTCTCTTGGCTGCATTCAGTGTTTCACCTGGGCGATATCGTTGCCGGTTGCCCACTTGTCGGTTGTATTTGTTGCGGTTGTATGATATTACATAATTTATATGTATATTCCTTAACCCTTTCCCAAACGACAAATTTTGGACTGGTCCAAATTGAAAGAGTTTGCAGACGACAATTTTAAATTTGATGAAAATGGCAGAAAGTTCTCAAAAAGGATAGAAAACACCGTGGGAAAAGGAGAAATTGCTCGTTACGAGCAATTTCTCCTTTTCCCACGGTGTTTTCAAAAGACTTGTACTGTAGACACGTGAAAACCAGGGCTTGTTTGGGAAAGGGTTTATGAGCGGCGTTCTAGGAAAAGGAGGTTTAATGCATCTTCGTCATGTAAGACGCAAGGCATGTCATCACATTATTAACGATCCATGAAATCCATTTTGTCAAACAACCGATTAAATCAGGAAGTAGAATTGTCCTTAGACGCACAGAAAATTTACAAAAAGTTTCGACCCATGTCAGCCCGCGCAGGCTGACATAGGTAGACACTTTTTGCAGATACATGGAGCCCCTTTTCACAGAGCATGGCTCAAATATACATTCTCTCTCTATTTCAGGTATGAAGATTGTGATACCTCTTTCTTTCCTCGTCTTCATGATACATCAATGCAGAACGGGTGCATATGAAGACAAACCGGTCAGCAAAGAAGCCGAGAGGTGCCTTCTGGAGTGTCTTACATGCGTGGAACTATGGGGGAGTGTCTACGACGGTAACGCATGCGCACGGGGCTGTTTAATCACAGATGGCGGGAGCATCGACAATGATTGCCAGAACGGTATCAACATAAGTAAGCGATATGCCGTGATGAAAGCCAGGGATGAATGTCATATTCAATGTTTTCTATGCCTTTCTAAGATGACGAAAAGGCACTATGACTATTCTCGGTGTATCAATACATGCGAACGGTCACACGGCATGCAGAGAGACACTAAATGCCTGTTTCACTTTGCCTGGTGAGGCAACAAGGGTCTAATGAGAGGCCTACCTTAATGTAACTGTAAATATCTTCTGTGAATTCTGTTTGACTTCTCGATATTGCATTGCTCAAAGTTTAAAAAGGGATACGAAAATATTATAAAAGCATAAAACAGAAAAAAACTCCAATTCGTATAGCAAGAACATGTATTATGTGATTCCTAGCCATTAAATGAAAAAAAAAATTTTTTTTTCTAAGAAAAATTGTATTTTTAAAGCAAATCAATTTTTCAAAGTTTAGAACCAAGATGCGGACAGTGAAAATCAAAGATCAGGCTGCATGTTCTGTGCAGTCTGATTTTGATCTACGTCGTTTGCATCCTTGATCTTTTAAAATTATTACCTCTGAGGCTTATTTAGGATCTACAAAAAAAAAAAACCTTGTAGAATCGGCAGAAAGAAGAAACATCTAAAGGTACGGTATATACCTTCTTGGAATTGTATCGTAAAGCAATCGCTTGTTGCGCTTTAATTCTTTACCGCACAATGCCGCCATTTAACGACCCTGGGAAAGAAGCCTTTTGAAAACATTGTGGGAAAAGGAGAAAATGCTGGTAACCAGCATTTTCTCCTTTTCCCACAATGTTTTCTTCCCTTTCAAAGAAAAAAATGCACTAGTTGAGCCACATTGAAATTGTCGTCTGCAAATGCTCTCAATTTGGGCAAGGCTAAAATTTTGTCGTCTGGTAAAGGGTTAATGTTTTCAATGTCACGTTATCAAAACGTACTGGTGTAGTTTCATTACGATATTTCTCTCACGACAGTTTGCAGTAATTAGAATTTCGTATAATATTCTTAACCCTTTTAACTGCTAAATAAATGAAACGAAAATTTCTACGCAATAGAAAAAAAACAAATATTGCGATTTCATAGTTGATTTCACCGGAAAGAAAACACCGTATCGAACAGTGTAGATCAAAGATCAGACTGCACGTTCTGTGCTGTCCGATGCTGATCTACACTGTCCGCAAAAGGTCAGTGAGTCGCGCTTAGCAGCGTAATGGTTAATTCTGTCCTTTGAATTTGATATTATTTTTAATTTGAATAATACTATGTATGTCTCAATCTAAACTGAATAAAATGTTTTGAAATTCTGAGCCGAATTGTTAGATCGGACAGTTTTTTTTTTTTTTGGGGGGGGGGGGGGGGGAGGGGGAGGAAACCGTTGTACAGCCCCAACCCTGCCGGTTGTTCGTAAAATATCCAGAAAAGCAGAAAAGTGTCAAAACGTTTTGATAATTGCGAATTTTCCAATAAAATTTTGACAATAGGTACTTTACAAAAGACAAACTTAGCCTAAGTAAACTGATGCATGTAGTCTTTTTAAAAGTTTCTTTAGTCGAAATCTTATTGGAAAATTCGTATTGTGAAAATTGTCGTGGCACTTTCCCGCTGTTTTTGCTTGTGCAAGCTGAATGTCAACTGTTTTGTAGTGTACACCCCTAATTCTGATCTCAAAGTTGAGAGCCGACCTGAAATAAATAAAGGAGACATGCTCTGTGAAAAGGGACTTAATGCATTTGCAAAAAATACCGACCCAGGTCACCCCGCGCAGGCTGACCTGGACCGAAACTTTTCGCTACTGGTCAATTTTCTGCATGTATGAATGACAAAGCACCAGTCTACCTCATGATTCGGTCGGTTGTTAGACAAATGGACTTTATGGGTCCATGATCATGTGATGGCTTGGTTTGTACCATGCATCACAGAGATGCATTTAGCTCCCTTTTCCCAGAGTATGGCTCATATGTACATTGCAACTGAGCCATGCTCCAGCAAAACGGAGGCTTAATGCATCTCACGTAATGCATTATACCAAGCAAGACATCATATATAAGTATGGATCCATTTTGTCTAACATCTAACAACCGACTGAATCATGGGACACACTGGTCCTTTGACACGCAGAAAATTTACCAAAAGCAAAATGTTTCGGCCCAGGTCAGCCCGCTTTGACTTCGCAAACTGACCTGGATCGATACTTTTTACAGATGCATTAAGCCACCTTTTCACAGAGCATGACTTAACTTGATCTTCCCAGAGTTACAGAAGTATTAATCAAATGACAGTTAACTCTGTACCGAACAACCCCGAAGTTAACGACCCTGAGAGAGAAGGCTTATGAAAACATAGTGGGCCAGCATTTTCTCCCTTTCGAACAATGTTTTCAACCCTTTCAAAGACAAATCCGATCGTTGTTACTACAATTGATTTGTCATCTGCAAGCGTATTCGAAATGGACAAGTGTACAGTTTTGTCGTCTGGTAATCTTTTAACCCTTATCCTGCTAAATAAGTCAAATGCGACTTTCTAATCGATAGTAGAACCCCAATTTCGCCATTTCAAAGGTATTTTGGGGAGGATAAATATCTTCTGATCGTACGCGAAGATCCGAGTTTAGACTGCACGTTCAGTGCAGTCTGATCTTGATCTACACTGTCAACAAAAGCCGCGCTTGGCAGCCTAAGGGTTAAACAGTGAAACATAAACTGTCTGTCAAATAACAAACTTAAGCATGGCCGGAACTACATAATGAGAATTTCGAATTTTTCACTCAACATAAAAAAAAACACACACACACAATCCAAACCTAAGGGACTGGCCCTCAAGTAACACCATACGAATGTAATCCAAAATATATCGTAACCGAACAGATTATTTGTTTTATCATTTAGTTTTGTCACGAGTAACTTTGGCCTATTTCGAGTGCGAAAATGCTTACGAGACTACCATAGCAAGGGCGCACTATACGCACATGCGCATAAAAAATTCCGTGAGCAAAGTTGTAAATCACATCGTAATGTACTGATGTTTCTCTGGATCTGCGCGCATTTAAAACTAATAGATGTGTTAAATTGATGCATTGATGACAAAGTGATTTACAAGAATGGGGATGACATTTCAGCTCCCTCCACCATCGGCAATTCGCGCCTCACTGTGTGTATGAATATTTAAATCCTGGCTCCGCCTATGCATAGTTTCGAATTCTGCTGACTGTGGCCTATACGTTGTCTGCGCATGTCATATTCTTCGAAGATTCGACCTGTCTGCTATGACGCATCACCCATCCCCCTATACCTGGGAAAAGTAGGGCTTATATCGAAGCTATTAGCCTATTACCAAAGCATGTAGGGGCTGTTTTAATAAATGGTCGGTGCATAGGTTACATGCTAGCCGATCATAGCTGAATGAATGGCACCAGGTAGCGTTTTATTGAGTAAACGTTTATTTCATTTGAAATTCAAAGTCACGGTGTTGTTTTGAAAAATTACTCCGCTACTGTACCCAGGATGCCCAAATTAGATAGATGTGTATTTGTAGAATGCCATCTAGCGGGAGATAATGGTGCCTATATACCTACTCCATCTTCGCAAGTCAAGGTGACGATTACTACGTAGAAGATCCACGTAGTGATCGTCACCTTGGCTTGCGAAGATGTACATCTACCTACTCTTGAAGCACAAATTCCTTAATGCTTTTCCACAATTCTAATACATTTTTCAATCTAAGTAGACTTTTTTCTTTTCAAATTTGCAATAAAACCTTTATTTTTCCGCCATATTTTTTTATCATAAACATGTTAACCCTTAAGCTGCTAAATAAAAGAAAATTTCCATTAAATAGTAAAAGCCCAAATTTTGCGATTTTTGAAGTTGATTTTAACAGGAAGAAAATACCGTAGCGGACAGTGTAGATCCAAGATCAGACTGCACGTTCTGTACAATCTGATCTTGATCTATAATGTCCGCAAAAGCGCCTCGAGCCGCGTTCAGCAGCTAGGGTTAATTCAACTACCCGTATAGCTCCCTCTTAAGCACACTATTGTGTTAGACTGTGTACTGCCGCCTTAAGGCACCTGAACACGGTTCTTGGCCGAATTCTTGTCGACGGTCAGGGCGCCAAACACAAGATCTTCAACAAAAAGTCTGTAGAATCAGCCTGAAATGATAAAGAGCCCTTAAATGCAACAGCATAACCGCAATTCTTAAGATTTCATCAAGAAATCATGTTAAACTTGTGAAATAGTGAAATTACTGACCAATACAGGCAACTGGCATGGTCGGAAAAAAATTGACAAGATAAGCCATTTTAGCCTTTATTCCAAAATTCACAAAATGCAAACCCAGGAGACTAGCCTGAAAATGCCAAGCTAAATTGAAATTCAAAACAATACATGACTTGGGGATAAAATAAAATAAATAGCACGTTACTCCGGCCATGTCATTTTTTCGCAATCTTTCATGGCATTAGCCCACCATTGTTTTTACGGCTAAAGCTAGCTACAAAATCCATGGCCCCTCTGTTTCGCATTTGGGGTCAAAACTAATGGGACAAAGAAGGAAAGGTCATGACCTCCTGTTTCAAAGACAAACTGAATGCTTCATTTCAATTAGCTTACACAGTTCATGGGTGTAATAACTGTTCTTCTTATCAAAATTGCATTGAATGCCTACCTTTCTCCATTATTTCTAATTTTGACATGGCCAATTCGAAGAGAACTGTTTACATGTGGCTAAAGGGGAATTATGCTGATGAGAGAAATTTTCGTCTACTACGTAGAACTATTTTTGAGGGACAGCTTGATTCCGATATTTATATGATACTCACACGCATATTACACACACTTAACCCTTTACCACACAATCCAGAGTTTTAACGATCTTGACGGGAAAGGCATTTGAAAACATTGTGGGAAAGGAGAAAACCTACAATGTTTTCTTTCCTGTCAAAGAACTTCAGTTCACCTGTTCCACTTTCGAATTTGTCTTCTGCAATTAGGAAGAGTCTAAAACTTGTTGTAGTTTGGTAAAGGGCTAAGATAACTCCATAATTTATCACCCTGTGGCCGATCCTTTGACCGCAATTACGAACTACGTAGATCAAGATTAAAGAGCGCAGAACCTGCAGTCTGATATTGAATCTACATCCTTTGTCACTTGACCCTAGGCTGCTAAGCGCGACTTACTGACCTTTTGCAGACACTTAAGATCAATATCAGATTGCAGAGAACATGCAGTCTGATCTTGATCTACACTGTCTAATTAGGAGATATTTTCCCACAATAAATTAAGTTAAAAGTAGCATTATTCGGGTTTTTACTATCGGTTTGAAAGTTTAATATAACTTATTTAGCAGGGTAAGGGTTAATTCTAACCTCTGACCCGAATAGTTATGTTCAGTTTATCTTAGATGCAGTTGTAGACCTGGAGAAAAGCCAGAATGAATCACATATGAATGAAAGGATTCATTTCTTACATTGCAAGATATAATGAACTGGTGCCATCATTAGGATAAACCCTTATTTTAAGTCTTTACCAGACGATAAAGTTGTAGACTTGTCCAAATTCAAAGGTTCTGCAGACGACAAATTCAGAATTGGTACAATTGAGCTTATCTTTTCTAATAGGATTGAAAACATTGTGGGAACATGAGAAAATGCTGGTTATCAGCATTTTCTTCTCATTCCACAATGATTTCAGAAGGCCCCTTCCTCAGGGTCTTAAAAATACGGAATTGTTTTTGATAGATGAACTGATATATATATATATATATATATCACGTTCTGTACAGTCTGATCTTGGATCTACACTGTCCGATAAGGAGATATTCCCCCCCCCCAAAAAAAAACCTTTGAAAAAGGCAACTTTCGGGTTTTTTGAGTCCTTTGATTCCCCTTGTATGCATTTTACAGCATCTCTTCCCTCTCTGTTGGAAATTTCTTCTTTTTCACCAGACAATGTAAAAAGAAAATGAGTGAACAATGCTCTGTGAAATGGGGGCTTAATGTATCTGCAAACAGTATCGACCAAGGTCATCCTGCGCTGTCCGCTCAGGCTGACCTGGGCCGAAACTCTTTGCTATAGGTTATGTTTCTGCATGTCCAAGGACCAGTTTGTCTAATGGATTTTATGGATCCGTCAATGTGTGATGACTTAGTTGGATCACGAAGATGCATAAAAACCCCTTGTGCCGGTGCATTGCTCAAGTCTGTTGCAAAGGTCGTGGCATGCTGTTCAGTTCCTCTGTTTGTGTTAATTCTTTCAGCTCCCAAAATTTGAACTCCACCTGTCTCGACGGCCGTAATTGCAAACCTATGAAAGTCAAAAAGATTTTTATCTCATAGGTTTTCTTAACAAGAGGTCGGTATAAATTAAGATCAGTTTGCACGTTCTGTGCAGTCTGATCTTGATATGTGCCGTCCGCAATTGCCTCTACTTTTGCCTGTAGCGCAGAAAAGGTTAACTCATTACTTCATGAAACAAAATTCGCCGTAGACGACTGTATAGAATCGAGTTACTGCAGTTATCATCATGAATTAAAGACACGCAAATGGAAGCATGTGAAAACATGATCTATTGTAAGGAGAGACAGCACTTTACGGGCAAATTCTCATTTTCTACAATGTTACAATCAATAATTCTGACGGATTTTTCTAAGTCGTTCCTCAGCTTTAAATCAAATTTTGTTTCAGTAGGCTCTGCGTTAATTATACAGCGGTATATTTAAATCCTTACTCACTCAGACGTACTAAAATGAAAAAAAAAAAACAAAAAAAACCCCGAATATACAAAGAGACGTAAGGGCAAAGGAACGAAAATAGAGATGAACGAATAGTTTTGAATTACACTCGACATCACAAACTTTTATACCAAATGGGTTTTTGTTATCATTCTTAGAGGTAGAATTGATCTTGAAATGTTGTGATGGAGTAAAAGCTTTGATAAAAAATGGAAAAGAAGCAAAAAATTAACATCCGGTTTCCATTAATTCTACATTTTCATGTGTAATCCTATCTCCTTGAGCACATGCGTAATGGTCTGATTTTAAATTAGTATGTTATCAGGTACATGTAGACGATTTAACCAGATTTTAATAGATTACAAAGAAGAAGAAGAAGAAGAAGAATACAACTTTTCTTTAAAAAATATATTGGGTCAATATCTAGCTTTGTGTAGCTTTAAAGTCATAGAACAAAGCAGAACACCATTTTATTTAGGACTCTAACGTAAGTTTCTCGTCAATACAACATAAACCACATGTATATATATATATAAGATAAAGCTAAAGTAAAAAAACATGTTAATTAAACAAAAGCAGATTGTTACTGAAAGTATGATTTGGCACTGGATTTTTTATTTAACAGAAATTATACAAACAAAAGAGCCATGCTCCGTGAGAAGGGGGCTTATTCAATCTGCATAAAGTATCGACCCCAGATCAGCCTGCGTAGTCCACGAAGGCTGACCTGGGCCGAAACTTTTTTCTTTTGTCAATTTTCTGCATGTCAAAGGACATTCTACCTCATGATTCAGTCAGTTGTTAAAGAAAATTGATTTATTGGATCCAGAATTATGTGATGACTTGTATGGTAAAATGCATCACGGAGATGCATTAAGCCTCCTTTTACCCGAGCATGGTTGTAATAATTTCTCCTCACAGTCAACGCACGCCTCAGATAGCTTGCCAATTGTTTGATTGTATCTTTGTCTGTAGTGTGCAGTTCACATAATATAAGAATACTTGGTCTTATTACACAAATTTTAATCGTACTTTTCGGTAGTTAATCTTGAAATAATGTTTGATTATGGTTTGATAATTTCATCGTTTCAACCAATGAATTTACCGATTGATAAACTCACTGGCAGGGAATTACCGAGAGCTCCCCTGTACTTCGCAAGTCCCAACAAAAAGGGGTTAGAAACATGAAATAATTTTTTTTTTTTTTGTGAAAGATCAAAATTTATTTCCCCTCGTGAACATCATACGGTAATATTTTCACGAGTGGCTGTACCACTCGTGAAAATATTATAATATATGATGTTCACGCTATGAAATAAATTTCGATCTCCCCCCCCCCCCCCCCCCCCCCCAAAAAAAAACCAAAACAAAACAAAAAAACCCCAAAAAACCAAACATCCCCTATGTAATTCTATATAGTTCTAAACTGCTTAGCAAGTACAATAATTAGACTTCCAGTGTTTAAATTTTATTTTCTTTTCACGTGGAACGTTTCCGACCAAATTAACTTGAGGGAAAATTAGATTAATTTAAGAAGAGGGCAAAGTTTATTATATTTAAATTTGGAACTTATTGAATTTTCTCGTTGTTTTATAAGGGTAGTGTGACATATGTACGTTTGGAGGTGACAAAACTCCGACACAGTAGGTTGTATTACTGTTTTTGATGATGACCTTTTATTAATACTACCTTAACTCTTTATGAAAACGACATAATTTTAAACTCCTCCATATTGAACGTTTTTGCTGACGACAAATGAAATGTGGTTCAAACAATGGGATTTGTCTTTGCAAATGTAGAATACATTGTGGGAAAGAGAAGAAAAGGCTGTCTACCACTGATAGAAGAATATGTCTAAAATATGTTGGTGGTGTTAGTTTGTCCATTTTCTTGAGGGAGTGAGCGTAACTTTGCTATTTCTTTGGGAACTATTTAGTTCCTGTGGCCTTATCAAGAAATATGGTTCACAGCTAGTCAGGCTCTCTTTTCACTTAAGGTTTTCAAGTGTCGTTGTGTTTGGGGAGGAAAAAATCATAACTCATGATGCCACTTTCTCTACTTTTGGAAAAGCCTGCTGAACATACTCCTCATAGAAATAAATAGCATAACTCCCGCTTTGTAGTGGAAATCGCAACGGGTGGTGAAGATTTTTCACCCTGTTTTTAATGTTCTAAAAAGTTTCCGGTGTGACACCGTCTAATAGAAAAGAACTAATGGCTGCTTGCCGTATGGTACAATGCCGAGGGGTTGAGGGGAAAAGTGCCGTTATTACTATTTGAATAAAGGACGTCCTTTACCACACATTCCCGAGTTTAGATGACCCTGAGGAAGTAGGATTTTGAAAACATTGTCAGAAAAGGAGAAAGTGCCGGTAACCAACATTTTCTCCTGTTCCAACAATGTTTTCTACCCCCTTCCTCGAAACATCGAAATTCAATTTAACAGTAACACTTATTTTGTCGTCTGCAAATGCTTAAAATTCAGACTGGCCCAAAATTTTGTCGTTTGGTATGTAGGTAACTGCTCGAATTATCGTCTGTGTTTGATTGATTTAATGAATGGTGTTTTACGTCGCTTTCAACATTGCTGTAGTCATATTACAGCACCACTTCATTTATTCATCTACGTCCTGGGATTTATCTATGGTAGGCAATCGCTATGAGGTGTCTAACCTATTTCTAACCTAAGATCGAACCTCTGACATCCGTATTGCGAATCCTACACCTTCTATGATATTTAGACTGCTGGGTGACGAATACTCGTTGTTCAAATGATTAGCAAATCCAAGTTCAATCTGGTCGCTTAGACGTGTCCTTTTGCAAGGGACTTCAGAGCCCCAGCCTAGCACAATCTAATGAAGGATATGGGCGAAATAACCGTGACGACGACTGAAATGCTTCTAAACACTATTTATACACTCATACACTCTGTGACAAAGGACTAACAAACATATCAAACCAGTGCCATCTAATAAGGCCCTTGTGTATTAATTTTGTCTTTCTTATCCATAATCCCGGACAAAGTATAAACGTGACACGTGATCCCCCTCCTGTTGTTACGATCTTAAAGATTAATGCATTGGAAATAAAAATGCTGGAAACAAATATTTTCTCCTATTCCAACAACGTTTTCTACCCTTTCATAGACAATCCCCATCGTTTGAGTCATATTTTAATTGTCGTCTGCAAATGCTTTCAATTTGAACTACATGTAGTCTTATATTTTGTTGTTTGTGAAGGGATTCTGTATTGTTGACCAAATAAGTGCCACCGGTGGAAGGAAATACACTGATACACGAAGGACTAAACGGTATTTCAAGAAAACTTCAGTAGAAAACATTTTATGCCAAGGTTGTTTCCTAGGAGTCGACTTAATAAGCTTACAGCATTCGTTCCAATCCTTTCCGTGTAACTCGAATGTTTAGAACATTAACATGTACTTAGAATATGAACATGTATGTAATTATTATATTGAATGAAATATGTTTAAGCTAAGGTTGTTCTGAGTATTCTCTTGTCTGTTTTTGCAGGAATTCTCGTTTGCAACAGGGGGTCAGTTTTTGTCGGCACGCATATCTTTTTTTTCCCCTAATGCTGCTCCCATTTTCCATTCACTTCAAAATCAATCACGCATATTTTTATGTAAGCTTTGACGATCAGCCTCCTCTTTATTGTGACATCTTGCGTCACTGCAAAACCACGAAGTCTGAAAACACTGTCCCACGAGTTCCTGTCTTCTGACGTCACATTTAACTTCTGAAGGGAATGGCCGAATCTAAGTTGCGAGAACTTGCGGCCGGACCCTTTTGCCTGATTTGTATCTCTTTTCCTGTGATGTATGTATATTGTATTATTTGTATAAAGATGACAATAATACATGAGCCGTGCTCTGGTAAAAAGGAGCTTAATTCATCTCCGTAATCCAGTATACCAAGCCAGACATCACCTAATTATGGATCCATACAATCCATTTTGTCAAACAACCGACTGAATTGTGAGGTAGAATTATTCCTTGAAATAAAGAAAATTTAATAATAGCGAAAAGTTTCGGCCCATGTCAGCCTGCGCGGACTGCGCAGACTGACATGGGTCGAAACTTTTCGCAAATGCATTAAGCCACCTTTTCACAGAGCACGGCTCAATTATGTGTAAAATGAACCATCAACTTTAAAACCATGTAAAAAGTAAACAAATGAATGAGCAACTAGGCAAATGTTTACCCAGTTTTAGAATTCATTCTTTCTGCAAGTGCCTAACACTTGGACTGAGCGTACAATAGCAGATTATCGTCTTCGCAATGATTTCCACGCTTTCATATAGTATGATTTAAATTCAAATACATTTTAACACCGCATTGTTTACTTTTGGCCGCTACTGGGCCTTTAAAAGAATACTGTCCTTGTACCGCAATGTTTTAAGGTGTAGTCTTGTATTCTGCCTTAATTCACATTTATCATACGCATTTAACAAGAACGTAGAGTCGTCTGGCGCAGAATTGTTTCAGAAAATTGTAACTAACCCCTTTCAGCGTCATCAGTGAAAACAGGGTTTTTTGCAGAAGGCAAAGATTAACCTTTATCCTGCTAAGAAAGTTTAATTGAAACTTTCATGTAAAAACCCAAATGTTGCTATTTTAAAGGTATTTTGGGGGAAAATATCTCCTTATCCGACAGTGTAGATTCAAGATCAGACTGCGCGTTCTGTGCAGTCTGATCTTGATCTACATTGTTTGATAAAGTTCCTTAACCCTTTCCCAAACAAGCCCTGGTTTTCACGTGTCTGCAGTACAAATCTTTTGAAAACACTGTGGGAAAAGGAGAAATTGCTCGTAACGAGCAATTTCTCCTTTTCCTACAGTGTTTTCTACCCTTTTTGATAACTTTCTGCCATTTTCATCAAGTTTAAAATTGTTGTCTGCAAACTCTTTGAACTTGGACCAGTTCAAAATTTGTCGTCTGGTAAAGGGTTAAGTCGCGCTCATCATCCGAAGGTTTAAGACTATATTGCACAAAACGTGTAGTATGATCTTGAAACTATACCGTCAGCTTGTTTAGTCAAGACCGTAAGATAAACAAGAAATATCTTTTAAAAAGATACACTGCGTAAATATGACCGCAAATAGGCAGGGGCCCTTAAAATAAACATGTCTACATTTTCTACCAATCCCAAATTTCTGTTTATTCATTTGTTATCAAAAGGTCAAAAGCACATTCGGCTACGCCGGAAAAAAGAAATCTTTCTGCATTTCAGTAAACTTAATATTCATCTTTCGTAAGAGTTTATTTTTTCGGTGTTCAACGAGTTACTGGAAACTGCATCGAAAGCTTGCCGCAGCGTCCGATCTTTTTTGAGCTTTAGAAAAAGAAAACCGAAAATTTCTGGAAATTGGCAAGGAGGGAAATGTAATTTGATCTCGTTCTGTGACGAAGGAGAAATGAAAATGTTCTGGGACAGGTTTTATTGGGTTTCAGCCAAGATTATGTACAAAAAAAGGAGAACTTAAAACATATTTTCATGATTATTACTCTCTTCTGAGACATTTAGACATTTGTGAGGTAAATACACTTACCAGTGTATGTTTGTGAAACTGTTTTTTTTTTATACCCTAGAGATCGAAGATTACGGGATGGGGGTTATCGTTTTATGGGGCGTCTTTTTGTCCATTTGTTTGTCTGCATAATTCAATTGTCGTTTAATGGCCCAGTGGCGGAAAAAAATGCAGGTGTTAAAATGTATTTAAATTTAACTCTTAACCAAAGGAATAAATTTAAGACTGATCCAAATTGAGAGGATTTGCAGACGACAAATTAAATGTGGCTAAAAGGATTAGAATTGTTATTTAAGGAGTGTAAAACATTGTGGGTAAAGGAGAAAATGCTGGTTACCAGCATTTTCTCCTTTTACCACTATGTTTTCAAAAGGCTTCTTCCTCAGGGTCGTTAAATCTCAGGATTATGTGGTAAAAGGTTAAATCATATCATTCATAACTATGGAAAATACTGTGAAGATGACATTATGTGTGGTCGGTCCAAGTGTCAGTCGCTGGCAGAAAAAAAATGAATTTTAAAATCAGACAAAAAGGTAACAAAAAGATAGAGTGACCTGGCAACTTTTAATCTAGCTTTGAAATGACATGTAATTTTTCTGCCAGCGGCTAACACTTGGACCGACCGTACAATAACAGATTGTCATCCTTCCTCACATACTCTTAGATGATATCATTTAAATTTAAATGCATTTTAACACCTGCTTTTTTAACTTTTGGCAGCTACTGTTACTTTAAGTTTATTGTCAGATTTAATCCAAATTCAGTGTGTGATCAATGATACAACGTGTTCCACCCTTTCTATGATGAATCACATTTAATTTGTCGTCTGCAGACACTTTCAAAACGAGATTCTTTCTTCCGGAAAAAGAGTTAAAATACTGTTTGAAACAGGGTTATTGAGATTCTTTTTTTTTTTTATCACTTGATAGGTCTACGTTTCCTAATACATTTTTGTAATAATAATGTCAAAATGGTAAAAGTTTCTACTTCATTTCGAGTGAGAAAAACATCCCATCGTAACTGTATCAATATTGTGACATCATGACCAGCCTTGAGATTTTAAACCCTAGGGTGCTAAGCGCGAACCAATTACCTTTTTGCGGACTGCACAGAACCTGCAGTCTGATCTTGGATCTACACTGCCCGATCAGGAGATATTTTTCTCTAAAAAGTAACTTTGAAATAGCAACAATCGGCTTAAAAGTTTCATTTAACAAGTTATAGTTTAACTCTTTCCGAGCCAAACTAATAATTTCGACCTCTTCCAAGGGCTGGAAGTACAATCCACTGGGACTCAGAAAGTTTAAAGGCTTGACTTAATAAGCGTACGGTATGGATCCAAGATCAGACTGCACGTTCTGTGCAGTCTGATCTTGATCTATGCCGTTCGCAAAAGTCCCCGTTTTCGCCTACACCTCTAAAAGGGTTCTGATAAACGATCCTGAATTTTAACGACCCTGACAAGGAAGACTTTTGAAAATATGGTGATAAAAGGAGAACAAGAGGGTCATTGGCCCTACAATGCTCACCTGGCATCTACAGTTAATAGAGCCGAAGAGATCCTGGTTTTAATGATCTAAAACAAATGAATGAAAGTGACATACTTTTTGACCGGACACGGCCAAATTTCTAACTTGTCCAAGACATCATCAAGACAAACATTTTGTCCAAGTTTCATGAGTATCAGGCTGGAAATGTGGCCTTAGAGTGAACACAAGGTTGTTCTAAGATTTGGCCCCATGACCTACTTTTTGACTCGATGTGCCCCAATTTTCTACGTGTTCAAAACATAATCAAGACAAACATTCTAAGTTTCATGAGTATCAGGCTGAAAATGTGGCCTCTAGAGTGCACACAAGGTTTTTCTAAGATTTGGCCCTGTGACCTACTTTTTAACCTGATGTGACCCAATTTCTAACTTGTCCGAGATGTTATCCAAATAAATATTCTGACCAAGTTTAATGCGTATCAAGCATAAAATGTTGCCTCTAGAGTGAAAACAAGAGTTTTTTAAGATTTGGCCCCGTGACCTACTTTTTGATCTGACATGACCCAATTTCAAAATCGACCTACATTTCATCCAGATAAACATTCTGACTAGGTTTCCTGAGAATCAGGCCCAAAATGTGGCCTTTATCCAGTCAAACTTTCTGACCAAGTTTCATGAGTGTTTTCCTAAAATATGGACCTGTGACCTACTTTTTGACAGACATGACCCAATTTTGAACTTGTCCGATATTTCATCCAGACAAAGATTCTGACTAAGTTTCATGAGTATCAGGCTGAAAATGCGGCCTCTAGACAAACATTCTAAATTTCATGAGCATATGGCTGAAAATGTGGCACACATGGTTGTTCTAAGATTTGGCCCCATGACCTACTTTTTGACTCGATGTGCCCCAATTTTCTACGTGTTCAAAACATAATCAAGACAAACATTCTAAGTTTCATGAGTATCAGGCTGAAAATGTGGCCTCTAGAGTGCACACAAGGTTTTTCTAAGATTTGGCCCTGTGACCTACTTTTTAACCTGATGTGACCCAATTTCTAACTTGTCCGAGATGTTATCCAAATAAATATTCTGACCAAGTTTAATGCGTATCAAGCATAAAATGTTGCCTCTAGAGTGAAAACAAGAGTTTTTTAAGATTTGGCCCCGTGACCTACTTTTTGATCTGACATGACCCAATTTCAAAATCGACCTACATTTCATCCAGATAAACATTCTGACTAGGTTTCCTGAGAATCAGGCCCAAAATGTGGCCTTTATCCAGTCAAACTTTCTGACCAAGTTTCATGAGTGTTTTCCTAAAATATGGACCTGTGACCTACTTTTTGACAGACATGACCCAATTTTGAACTTGTCCGATATTTCATCCAGACAAAGATTCTGACTAAGTTTCATGAGTATCAGGCTGAAAATGCGGCCTCTAGACAAACATTCTAAATTTCATGAGCATATGGCTGAAAATGTGGCACACATGGTTTTTCTAAGATTTGGCCCTGTGACCTACTTTTTGACCCGACGTGACCAACTTTCGAACTTGTCCGAGAGTTTATCAAGACAAACATTCTGACCAAGTTTTATGATGATCTGGCTGAAAAAGTGGCCTCTGGAGTGCACACAAGGTAAATATTGACGACCGCATGACGAACGACGGACGCCGGACACAGCCCGGTCACAATAGCTCAGTTTGAGGACTTTGTGCTCAGGTGAGCTAAAATGCTAGTACGCAGCATTTTCTCCTTTTCCCAAACTTTTTTTTTCTTCGAAATTTCATCGACAAATCATATCGTATCTTTTTCCCCACAATGTTTTGTTATTTCAGACTATGGCAAATTCGAGCATATCTTTTAAACCACATTTTGTAAGTCGTCTGCAAATGTTTTCCAAAAGGACAACTTCCAAAAGTCTTAAATTTTTCATGCTCCGTGAAAAAGGCATCTACAAAAAGTACTGACCCAGGTCTGCCTGCGCAGTCCAAGCAGGCTGACCTGGCTTGAAACTATTTACTATAGGTAGATTTTTTGCCTGTCAAAGGACCATTCTCTGTCATGATTCAGCTTGATTTTTACATATCTCGATCCATATGATGCTACAACTTCTTTGTTATAATCACCATAATGAATGACAGAGATGCAGTAAAACTCCTTTTCCGAGGGCGTCTCTCAATCTTTATGCTTGGTTAAGGATGAATTTCAACTTCCAGTAAGGATACACCAATTTTAAAGGTGGTTTGATACGTCATCGTCAGGAAGAATCACAACACAGTTTTATAAAGTTAAACCAGAGGGCCATCGGCCCTAAAGCGCTCACCTGAGTAAAGTCATCTAAGAATGATAAAGCTGGAGAAATTCTGGCTGTTATGATGTAAAACACACGAGTGTAAGTGACCTACTTTTTGACCGACTTGACCTATTTTTGAACTTAAAATATATATCATCAAGACAAACACTCTGACAATGTTTCATGAGTATCAGATGGAAAATGAGGCCACTAAACAGAAACACAAAATTTTCCTAAGATTTGTCCAGGTGACATACTTTTTGATGACCTGACATGACCAAATCTTGAACGTGTCTGATATATCATCAATACATTCTGACCAATTTTGTATGAAAAGTGGTATCTAGATTGCGAACAAGGTTTTTCTAAGATTTGTCCAAATTACCTACTTTTTGCCCTTACATGACCAAATTTTAACTTGTACTAGATTTCATTAAAAAAAAACATTCTGACCTCGTTTCACGGGTATCGGGATGAAAATGTGGCTTCTAGAGTGCACACAAGATTTTTCTAAGATTTTGCCTGGTGACCTACCTGTTGACCCTACGTGACCCAGTTTTGAAGTTGTCCGAGAAATCATCAAAAAAAACATTCTGACTAAGTTTAATGAGTATCAGATTGAAAATGTGGCCTCTAGAGTGCACACAAGGTTTTTCAAAGATTTGGCCCAGTGACATACTTTTTGATCCGACGTGTACCAGTTTCACACTTGTCCAAGAAATTATCAAGACAAATATTCTGACAGTTTCGTAAGTATCGGGCTACAAATGCGGCATCTAGAGTGCACGCAAGGTTTTTCTGAGATTTGGCCCAGTGACCTATTTTTGGACAAGGTATGATCCATTTTCATACTCACTCAAGACATCCTCACGACAAACATTCTCACCATTTTTCATGATTATATGGCTGAAAATTTAGCCTCTAGAGTGCACAAAAGGCTTTCTAAGATTTGGCAAAGTGACCTATTTTCTATCCTACGTGACCCAATTTCAACTTGTCCAAAGATATCATCAAGACAAATATTCTGACCATTTTTCATGAGTATCCGGCTGAAAATATACATAGTCTCTAGAGTGCACAAAAGGTTGTTGTAAGATTTGGCCAAGTTACCTACTTTTCGACCTTTCGTGACCCAGTTTCGAACCTGTCCAAGATATTATCAAGACAAACATTTTGACCATTTTTAATGTGTATGGGACTGAAAATTTGGACTCTAGAGTGCACACATGGTTTTTCTAAGTGATCTACTATTTGACCCGACATGACACAATTTCGAAGTTGTCCGAGATTTTATCAAGACAAACATTCTGACCAAGTTTCATGAGTATCCTACTTAAAATGTGGCCTCTAGAGTGCACACAAGGTAATTGTTGATGACCACACGATGGACGACAGACACAGCACGATCACAAAAGCTCACCCTGAATACTCTGTGCTCATGTGAGCTAAAAACAAGAGGGTCATTGGCCCTAGAGCACTCACCTGGGTAATGTCATCTAGGAATGATACCGTTGTGATGGTGTAATATACAAGAGTGTAAGTGACCTACTTTTAGATCCAACGTGACCCAGTTTCAAACTTACTCAAGATATCAAGACAAACATTCGTATCAAATTTCATGAGTTTCAGACCGAAAATGTGGCCGATAGAGTGCATAGGAGGATTTTTTTTTTATCCCAGTGTCCTATTGTTTTACCCGACATGAACAAATTTCAAAATTTTCCAAGACAAACATTCTAACCAACTTTTCAGTATCAGACAGAAAATGTAGTCTCTTTCGTGCATACAAGGATTTTGACCTGGTGACCTTCTTTTGACGAGTTGATAAAAATTCAAAAGTGTCCAATTTATTACAAAGACAAACATTCTAACCAAATTTCATGAATTTTGGACTGAAAATAAGGCCTCTGGGGCGCATACAACGTTTCTCTAAGCTTTGTCCCAGTGACCTATTATTTGTTTCCACGTGACCAAATTTCAAACTTGTCCGAGATATTATCATGACATTCTGACCAAGTTTCATGTACATGTATATCTGACTGAAAATGTGGCCCCTACAGTGCACACAAGGTAATTGTTTACTCCTGCATAAGACACGACAGATAATGGACAATGGACACAGAATGACCACAAAAGTTCACCTTGAGCACTTCATGCTCAGGTGAGCTAAACAAGAACGCCCAATGTAGCTGCCAACCCTGCTGCAGTTGCTTGATTTTCAGTGAAAATTCTAAGTGGAGAAAGTGACATAACTATGTCAAAAAATGGTGATGGTTACCTGCCCTTGTTGTATGGGTTCCCTTTTTAATTGTTAAGAGCTAGTTCAAGTTTGAAGTAAATATCTTCAGCAATAACTGAGAGATTACAAATTGTCAATATCTTTGAGCAAAGACAAAGATGCAGATGCAGACGACTACACGGCTATGGCAATACCTTGGTGTTTTCTTCAAAAACAGCCGAGCTAAAAACGGGGGGGCACATCATGTGATAAAATAATCCATAGATTAGAATTGCATTGTAGCAGGCTAACAGGCTAACACAAGAGAATAATTAAATTTTTTCATTCTTACTAACAACAAGGCATCAAATGGAATTTGGCATATAAAACTTTAAAATAAATACATTTTACCGTACTTTCTTGATTAAAATTAAAGCACTAAACATTTAATATTTGTGAATAATGCCATACTCAGAAAACAAAAATATAAAAATGTTTGAATTACTACAATGACTTTCATATATCTGAATCACAGGCACCTGTTCCTTTTACAAACTTTGCGCTCTATAACCTAATGTGTCATATATATCAGTTCATAGGGGATGAAGATTGTTAAAAAAAACCCCTAAGTGCCTGTGGTCAGAAAATCAAATCTACCTGAATATAATCAATAATATACAACTCACTTAACAGCCAAACAAACCTACTGGGCATTTCAAGTCTAGATATATGACCCAAATAAGAGCTATTTCAAGGTTGCTTTTGTCTGTAGTATTTCAGCATCCCTGATAGTGTGGCTTTAACGACCCTTCTGTAAATGACCTTTGAAAAGATTTTAGGAAAATACTTGTAACCAGCATTTTCTCCTTTTCCCACAATGTTTTCTACACTTTCAAAATCAATTCTTGTCTTATTAAGTACTTTTGGTACATTGCATCATTTGCCCCACATTTGTCGTCTGCAAATTTGGACAAAGCTGAAATTTATAATGGGGTAAAGAGTTAGCTCTTTACTAAATGACAAAGCTTTTGCCTCGTCCAAATTGAAAAGATCTACAGACCACATATCAAATGTCACTCAAAACATTAAATGTGTCTGTCATAGAGCAAAAAAACATTGGGGAAAAATGAGAAAATGCTGGTTACCAGCATTTCCTCCTTTTTTCACAATGCTTTCAAAATGCTTTTTCCTTGGGGTCGTTAGAAGTTGGGATTGTGTGGTAAAGGGTTAATCAATCTAATACATGTATTGATCTTTACTGGCCGCAAAAAATACTAAAGTTGTCCAAGGTGCTTTAAGGGTTGAAAATTTACATATAAAAATGGTTTTCTGTGCACACTTTACTTAACCCTCTTCAAGAGGGCAAAAATTTAGATTCGAAAAATGCAGATCACTACTGAACGCATTTGCAGACCACTACGTAAATATGGTTTGAATCATGGTCAGAGCAAAAGACTAAGAAATCGCCACTGGTAACCAACATTTTCTCCTTTTCTCATAATGCTGTCTTCCCTATCAAGGACAGAAATTATCTTTTGATCTGAATTTAACTTGTCGTCTGCAAATACTTACAATATGTTTAAGTCCAAAATTTTGCCATTGGTGAAAGGGTTTATAGTCATTCTTTATCAAAGTATCTGGCAAGAAGTGGACAATGCACAGAACTCGCAGTCTGATCTTGATCTATGCTGTCTGCATAAGCAATTAAATTAAGGTTCAATGCAACGAAGGTTATACCCTACGAATAAGTGCTTCCTCACTTTTCTATGGTAGGCCATTTGCTGAGTGAAGCAAGAACCTAATTGAGAAAATTCATCAAAGTACTGTATACTGAAAAAATATGACCAACAGAAACATCAATTCACCCTTCACTAAACAATGCTATGACCCTGAGCAGGCATTGGAAAACATTGTGGGAAAAGGAGAAAATGCTGTTAACCAGCATTTTCTCCTTTTCCCACAATGTTTTCTCGCATTTACAAGACAGAAGAAATCATTTTATCAGTAACAATGAACTTGTTGTCTTCAATTGTGTTCAATTTCAACAAGTCTCTACGGAACATTGTGTTGTAGTAACTTTCCTTGGGCTGAAATTTGCTTATATTATTGAAACTATCAACAATTTCATGTGAGAATGGCAAGAAATTAAAAAAAAAATACTGCCTAACCTTTTACTAAACAATCTGGTGTTTTAATGATGCTAAGGAAGATGGCCTTTGAAAACATAGTGGAAATTGGAGAAAACACTGATAAAACTGCATTATCTCTATTTCCCAGTATGTTTTCTACCCTGTCCAGGGCAAATTTCCTCATTTGAGTCATAATTAATTTGTTGTCTGCCGGTGCTTTCAATTTGGTCAAGCCTGGCATTTCGTCCTGTGGTAAAGAGTTCAGAAGATGAAAGCCATTTTTCTATGAATGGCTAATAAAAATTATAACAAACCATTTTTACTAATCAAATCAGAAACCAAGCTGAAGGAAGTCTGTCTATGGGTTATGGCATAATACCAAGTTAGGTAGTGTATTTGGCACTTTGATACAGATTTTTTTCCCCTGTCGTGTCGATTGAATCTAACTCCATGGCATGTAGTTTATAGGTAGGTGTATAATGAAAAAAAAATTTATTGCCTGAAAAAAAGTCAAATTACACTGATCATACCTTTTCTAAACCCAACCAGGGATTGTATTTCATTTGTAACATGTGATCCCTGACCAAACCTATGGTAAGCTTCATCAACACAAATACAACATTCCTCTTTCTTTGTAAATTTTCCCTTCACAGCTGTTTTTGTTCTATCGTTCCTCTTGTCCTGTGTCTGACCATTCTGCTTCTTTCGAAAATGAAATTTTATCATGAAATGCTGAAATTGATTGAAGTTTTGATGCAAGAACAGTCAATGATGAGTTTATGAGGGAATAATTCACATTCTCGTCACTCTCCACTTCTTTACTCAGAAACACCTCACACAGAGTCTTTGTTCTTAACTTTAAGACTTCATTTTCTGTTTTTAGTCTCTGGTTTTCTTCTTCAAGCTTTCTAAACTTGGCCTGAAAATAAGTTTGACACACGATTTCATGAACATTCATGCATGATGTTATTCTTGCTTATATCATTAAATCTTTACCAAACAGCAAAATTTTTGACTTGTCCAAAATGAAAGCATTTGCAGACAACAAATCTAAGATTAGATGGTGGGATATGTATGTGATAGGTTGGAAAACATTGTGGGAAAAGGAGAAAATGCTGGTTACCAGCATTTTCTCCTTTTCCCACAATGTTTTCATAAGACCTCTTACTCAGGGTCATTAAAAGTCAGGATTGTGTGGTAAAGGGTAACTCTTTACAAGACAACTAAATTTTTGACTTGGCAAAATTCAAAGCATTTGAAGACAACATATACAGCTCAATGATAGAGATTGTGTTCAAACTGGTAGAAAACATTGTGAGAAAAGGAGAAAATGCTGGTATTTTCTCCTTTTCCCACAATGTTTTCAATACCCTTTTTTTCTCAGGGTCACAATATAACACTGGATGATTGGTAAAGTTTTGAATGCATGAGGGCAAATGTATATCTACCACGTAGAAAGCCCTTTTTATTCAGGCTATTTAAACAAAGCACTGTTTGGGAAAAGTTAAATGCATTAGGGTAAATGTGTATGAGACATGCTCTGGCAAAAGGGGGCTTAATGCATCTCCATGATGTGTGATGCCTATCAAGCTATCACATAATTATGTATCCATTATACCCAGTTTTTTTAGCAACCAACTAAATTACAAGGTAGACTGGTCCTTGCACAAACAGAAAATTGACCAATTGCAAAAAGTTTCGGTCCAGGTCAGCCTGCGCAGTCTGACCTGGGTCGATACTTTTCGCAAATGCATCAAACCCCTTTTTAACAGAGCATGGCTCATATGTTTTATGCTTTGGTTTGTTTGTATGGTGTTTAACGACATTTTTAACATTATTTCAGGTATATTGCAGCAACCAGTGCACCTATCCATGCTTTCCTTGAATTTCTATTACCAATACTTTGCACCATATTCTTCCCAAGCCACTGGCTGCTTTCCCATATAACCATTGTGGAAACAAATATCTCTTATGTACACTAGTAAACAAAGGATAAACATGCAATTACATATATCAAATGGATATAACTGTTATTTATTATATGAATAATAAAACAAGACAACCCGAGTGCAAATGGTAGCATACAGGACTTGAAACCAGTGGCTTGTTGGTTTAAATTCCCAGCAATGCAAATTTCTTTCTGAGTATGGATAACAGTCATTGTGACATTGCTTGAAAACATGGCCGCTGCAAAACCTTCTCATATCTATCATATACAGAAATAAATGTAAGTTGTGAAACTAAAAGTTAAGGAAACTGTGTGCCTATGCTTTCCACTACAACATGTAGGTTAGTACTTACCTCTAAACAGTCAATATGTTCAAGAAGCTTTTCACGATGACAATATTTTACTCCAGAATCACTGCATATGTAATTATGATCTTGCAGCTCAAACCTGCTGCATTCAAGGGCTGAAAATGGAGAAAGAAAACCAATATACAAACGGGTGTTCGACATATTGTATTTTCAGCCTTTACCAAATAATCCCAACTTTTAACAACCCTGGAAAAAAGGCTTTTGGGAAAAGCACAAAA
Organism: Tridacna gigas; assembly: GCA_945859785.2. Taxonomy (NCBI): domain Eukaryota; kingdom Metazoa; phylum Mollusca; class Bivalvia; order Cardiida; family Cardiidae; genus Tridacna; species Tridacna gigas. Next base: position 41,602,221 of record OX244029.2, read on the forward strand.
TTCTGGTAACCAGCATTTTCACCTTTTCCCACAATGTTTTCTACCCTATGAAAGACAAATTTCACCAGATGAGAAATATTTAATTCATCGTCTGCAAATGCTTTTAAGTTAGACCAGTCCGAAATTTTGTCATGTGGTAAAGGGTTAAAGTGCCCATTAATGTAGTAAGCATAAAGGGCACACAGTCTTAGTAATGAATCCAAATATTTACCAACCTATAAATAGTGTATGAGTCATGCTCTATGAAAAGGGTTTAATGCATCTGCAAAAAGTATAAACTCATGTCAGCCTGTGCAGTACAAACCCCTTTGCAACAGTTTGGTCCAATTTGAAGAAAAATAATAAAAAATAACCTCGACAACAACTGCCTCTTTTTCCAGGATGTGGGTGTGTCAAAGATGTGCAAGCAAATAGGCCAGCTGGGGGCCTCCTGAATAAATATGTGCACATTTTTTACCACTGAATTGCAAATCACCATCTGTTCATTCAATATCATTATACCAAAGATGAGGTCAAAAGCCAGCGCATTCAGCTACGCTGAAAAAAAATTTAAGTGACAAAGGCATTTAATAATTGTTTAAGATCGATGACTCCTAAGTTCTTGTATCTTACAACTGTAAGAACTAAATTGAGTGAATAATCACTTTTTGTTAATTTCTAAGATACAGCAATTGGTCATCATCAAATTCTGAATTCCCATTGACTTACATGTATTTTTCAGTATGCAAAAAAAAAAAATGACGCTGTTTCAGCTCATTCGATTGTAAAGAAAATTATACTGTTAGAAAGAAAGGTTACTGGAGCAATTAACATTAATATGCTACTTGTGTTCCTTGTCAAACATCAAAGTTGTACCTCTCTAAAAAATAGTGGTGTTATTTTTCCGCAAAATTTTGGCAACATAGCCTTTCAAATCAATGTTAAAATGTTTTTCGAAAATACTGAATACTTTTTCAACAGCTGTATTTATATAATATTACATTGCAACAAGTCTGAAAAAATATATTTCACTGTGGAATTCATTTTGCTGTATTTTCATTTAAGTTTCATAACTATAGCTTGAGTCTTTAAGCCACAATAAATCAAAAAGTAAAGCTGGGAAAACATGTAAGTCAATGGTGATTTGGACTTTGAATTTGATGAAATATTTATGGCCACTAACTGTAGATCTACCTGATATGCCATCATGGCATCTTAGCATCCTCGATCTACCTGCACATGTACTGGAAGTCAAAACGTCTATGTCGCCTGTTACATACGGGTAACAGTTCTGAGACCTTTGATCCTCGCTGCATTTCACCAGCCTTAACTTGGCCATCTTCACTGCAGGTTCATCTCCAACATCCCTGCCTATAGCGTAGATCTTACATTTCTTCGGAGTTCTTTTCTTAAATTTTGATGTGTTGTAATGAAACAGTGTGGGAAATGGATTTTTAACAGTTGGATAGCCATCTATGAAATGTTTTTCACAAACAACATGGTGACGAATATCGGCTCCCGGTTTAAGATCAAAGCCTTCACGCCTTACTAAATCTAACCACTTCTTGCGGACAATGTCAACCTTGGGCAATTGGTGAAATTTCAAATGTTTGTTCCTTCTACTGTCAGAAGTACAGTTCACTGCGATACAGTGTCTCACTGGCATTTTCCATTAAATTACGGGGGTCGTGTATATACATTGCCGTGGGTGTACCGATAATCTCGCGCTGTCTCGCAGGGCTTATTCCTTTCCCTACTAAATGTGGACAAGAGTACTCAAAGAGCGATAACTCTATCAGACTGGCAACTACGGGCATTCCATTATCGTCCGCTACATCAGGGATCGTATATTACGATCCCTGGCTAGATCGCTGTTTTCAATCTTCGAAAAATATAAGCAGATCTTACAGAGTCATATAGCTGAGTATGAACTTATCCATTATCTGTCTATAGAAGATTGCAGAATTAGATCAGAATACAGGATGTAGAGCTCTCTAGTTAGCGAGTCGCAGGCCGACTCGCAGTGCTCATATTGGATAAAACGGCCAGCAAATAGGCTGTACAAAATTTTGTTCCGTTATCACTAGGAAAATCTTATCTATTGGTGAAATCTTAATTACATTCTATCTGAACTCTTTACCGAGCAATTCTGAATCATAAAGTTCTATCTTGAAACATGATCGTGAGGAAAGAAATGCTGGTGACCTGCATTCTTTTATAATGTTTTCTACTCTTTTCAAAAATAAATTTCAGAAATTTCAGTTTTTTAGCCACATGTTATTTGCTGTCTGCTAATGTTTTCAATTTGGTAAGTCTACGATTTTTCGTCTGGAAAAAGATTAAACAATGGATTTTTTTTTTTTAATCTAAAATCTGTCGCTATTATATCCGAGCTCTGAATAATGGGAAACGTAAATTATGCTTGCTCCCTCTCTCTCTCGCTCTCTGCAATCATTACCTTTTATCCATGTATCTCGTAAATAGATTCTAGTACAACTTTTTTCCTTTGCTGGACGTCGGACTTCTCCACGGTAGGAGCAATTGAAGTAATTGTAATTATGTATTCGTAATTTGGTCTCTAGAAATCACCATTCCTAATCAATTCAATATTAATAAACTATTCCGGAAGAAAGTATTGTGAACAACTCTGCAAAACGATAAAAAATGAATTCTGGAAAGACGTTTTATACTCACTTATGACATATATGTCAAAATGTTATTTTACAAATTGGATAGAACTAATCAATATGCCTCTATTCTATAATGAAAACTTGATGATTGGCTCTAAGCACTTTTTTAATCACGTTCTGTACAATGGTGGAATAAGGTATGTTAAAGACATGTTAAATGAAGATGGTAGCTTTAAAACGTGGAATGACATGAAAAATACTATTAATAACGGAATCAACTTTTTAGAATTTTATAGCATTATCAGCGCTATAAGAGCGCTGTTTGCAGAACATAACATCACTAACAAGAATAAGTCATTACAAGGTTTCCATAACCCAAATATAAACTGCTATTTTTATCAAATAATTATTAAGTCTTGTAGTAACAAATCCACATATAACGTTCTGATAAAGAATAACGAAAAACCGACATGTCATAGTAAGTGGAACAGCACTTTTCCAAACTCTAATATCAATTGGAATGTTATACACAGTAATGTTCTTAAATATTCAAGTGACAGATACTCCCAATGGTTTCAAACAAGAATAATACACAGGATTCTTCCGACAAACTCGCTTCTTTTTAAAATGAACTTGGTCGAAACAAATATGTGTTCTTTCTGTAACAGCTGTGAAGAAACTATAGCACATTTATTTTATGAATGTCAAAATATCAAACCTATTTGGGAGCGCATTTCAATACTTGTTAATAATTTAGATCAGTCGATGACAAGAAGCAAACAAAATGTGCTTTTGGGTTCAAATGAAACAAATCTGAAGCTAGACAGATTACTTCTTGAAACAAAAAAATATTTTTACAAATGTAAAAACAAAAATATAAAACCGTCTTTATTAGGCCTGAAAAATAGTCTCTTCTATAATCTTAGAATCATTAGAAGCTCAAAAAATTATAAAAATGAACGAAGGCTTACGACAGCTGTAGAATACATCAGTCAAAACCTCCCATAAACCAAAAGCTTTTTTCGTTTTCTATACACACGAACAATGCTGCAGTGCTGAAGCCTCAAAAGAGTACTTACCTTATGCTACGTTTGCTTTTTTGCTTTTGACGTTTCAATACTGTACATTGAACCAAGATCAAAGTAACACTTTATCAACACAATCACTTTCACACTCACGCAACTCTCACAGAATTTTTTTTTTTTTTTACACATTTATGTATAAAAATAAGCTTTTTCGTCCACATATTTAAAAAAAAAAAAAACTGTAACAAGTAAGATAAGTAAACCTGTTATTAGTCATTATTGTTAAAATCTACATATTTTAGTGGCCATATCAATGTAGTAGTACAATAGTAGCTGTAAAAAAATCTGGAATCTGTAATTACGACTTTTGTTTGTATTTTAAAGTTCAATTACTAACACAGAATACTAACAACGATCTGTAAGGTGCATTGAGGGATGGCCACGACCCTCAAGTACCATAAAGACGTGGACAATAAAGTTAAAAAAAAAAAAAGTTAAAAAAAAAAAAACCATTCCTAATCAAGAGAGAAATTATTAAAACAATCTGAGAAAACCGACAACGTAATAGAGAAATTGTGCGTTCTGCGTAATTTCTACCGATCTAGTATACTAAAATATTTCGAAGGCTAGCTGTCTCGTAAAAGTTTCTTCAAAATTCATGCAATTAAGGGTCAGTTTTTGTTCTTACCGTAACTGCGTAGAAAGCCTGGTCTTAACTATCGACTGAAACTGCGATTTTTTTTGCGAACTCGAAAGGTTAAGGCAATTACAATAACATGTCATAAAAACATTTATTCTCTCAGACTTAATATATGTATCTATGTTTATTGTGTTTATAGACGAGCCATGCTCTGTGAAAAGGGGGCTTAATGCATCTGCAAGAAGTATCCACCGAGGTCAGCCTGCGCAATCCACGCAGGCTGACGTGGGCCGAAACTTTCTGCTATCAGTGCCGCAAATTTCTGCCTGTCAAAGGATCAGTCTAACTCATGATTAAGTCGCTTGGTAGACAAAGCTGATTTTATGGATCTTTAATGTCATGTCTTGATAGGTTCAGTACATCCCGGAGATGAATTAAGCCCCCTTTTGCCAGAGCATGGCTTAAATAAATCGTCTCTAGGCATATAAAGTATGGACTAAACAACTGAATGTGAATCAAAGAGACTAGATCAGATCAAATAAAGCAGGCTGAGATAGGTTGATCTCTCTCTTTCTCTCTCTCTCCGTCCCTCTCTCTCTCTCTCTCTTATCACAGTTTGAAATTTGTAGGAAATCGGTTAAACCTGACAACTGCTTCAATTTCAGTTATTGCATAGACATTTACCCTCAGGCTTTTTGATCAACAGAATAGACATTTTATCCAGGTGTACGCTATACATCAGACATTGCCCTGGTAAAAATATATGAACCATGCTCTCTGAAAAGGGGGTGGGGGTGGGGTGGTTCTATGCATCTGAAAAAAGTATTGATCCAGGACAGCATGGGTCGAAACTTCTCGCTTTAGGTAAATTTTCTGCATGTCTAAGGACCGACTCATGATTCATCCGGTTGTAAGACAGAATGGATTTTATGGATCCTTCGTCAGTTGATTGACGAAACGGTGTGCCGATTTACTCTTTTTTAACTGCATCTAGTTTGTTGTCAAAGACTAGTGATATGAAAGCCCGTGCAATTGATCAATTGGCTATTGATCGGACTGGTTGATTGACTGATTGGTCAATATATATATATATTTTTTTTTTTTTTTTCATTTACTGTACCCATACAATTTAAAGTGCATATGAGCTACTGTAATTCAAAATTGTTTTGTCACTTTTATCAGTTACTTGTATAGATTTACGTTTATTTTCTCGTTTATTTCATTATATTTTCATTGTTTAAATGTGGTGGCTCACTGATGAACCGGTCAATTAGTCTTTCAAATTTCCATTTCATTTACTAGTACATGTAAACTACTGTAAATTTGAATTGTTTTTCACGTTTATTAGGTTCACGTATATATTTAAACTTATGCCCTCATCTACATGTATTGATTTATTTTTTTTTTTAAATTATGTTTTCATTGTTTAAAGTGACGGTACGCAGCGACATCGATTTATTGATTTATGAATTTACCGGCTGATTATTTCTTACTTCTTACCACGCATAACAGTTTCAGTCTTGTCCAAACTCGAAGCATTTACAGATGACAAAGTAAATGTTGGTCAAATTACTGGGTTTGTTACTTAATGGTAAGAGGGCAGCTTAAGAAAGGGAGAAAATGCTGGTTACCAGCGTTTTCACCTTTTCCCACAATGTGTTCAAAAGTCTAATTTCCAAGGCCCGTTGAAACTCGGAAGTGTGTGGTAATTGGTTGATTGACTTATTCCTTGATTTATTCATACATATATTTTCTATCTATAAACCATTTCATTAAAAAGCCAGTCAACTGGTGGGTTGGTTGTTTGATCGGACTGGTTGAATAAGCGATCTGTCGATTAATCGATGTAAAAAAGCTCCTTTGTTCGTTCATTGTTGACTATCAAGTTTTCCCCCCACAAGTCTATACTCTCACGGTGCTGAAAATATCCCTTTCACTTATTCACTTATTTAATATCGCGTGACTAAATGCATGTATTTTGAATGTAATTATATACAACGTAAATGACTATAGACTGTATGTAGTTTTTGTCCAATAAACGATGTTCTGTTCTTAATAATGTGATGACTTGCTTCGTATCGTGCATCACGGACGGAGTTGCAATTAAACCCCTTTTTGCCAGAGCATGGCTCATATAGGTTTTCGAATGCATACTGTCACATAAAAAGAATTACAAAAACGGGAAATCTAGATCTATAAAGAGAAAAAAAGTGACAAAAATTCCTGAAACCAGACTGAACACCAGACAAAAAATTATACGAAGGGAAATGAGACAAACGAGGGCGAGATGATCAAACCGTGATAGCACAAAAACACAAGAAAAGTGTCTCGACCCCCAGGCTCAACAACGCGACTAAAAGCGATTTCATTTTTTCCCCCTTCAGGACAGTTTGGAAAATAAAATGGTTAAAAGGGAATTTTCCGCAATATTTTTTTTACTTCCGGTTTCATGTACAGTATGTATAGAAAAGGCTTATTTCTTGTTCACGGATTATCAAATTTTTATAAAGTATTTTTAGTTGTCGTTACTTCGAAATTGGTTTATGTGAAAACTAAAGTGGGATCTCTCGCTTCAACCTTTTACCAAAAACTCTTCTGTTTTATCGACTTATCGACCCTAAGGAAGGACGAAAAAAAAAAATGTGGGAAAGGGAGATTTACTGGTTCCCACACTGTTTCCTACCATTTCACAAACAAATCCCTTAATATAGTCAAAATTTGACTTTACGTCAGAAAGTTTTTCTCGTTCGAGGAATTTAAAATTTTGTCGACTTGTGTTAGATATAATTCTTAACCCAAAGACAACATCTTAGACTTACTCAAAATTAACGTGTAACCTGCTATATACGTTAAATGAAACTTTCAAGCCGATAGTGCAAACCCGAAAATCGTTATTTCAAACTTATTTCTCGGGGAATAATATCTCCTTATCGGAAAGTGTAGATCCAAGATCAGACTGCGCGTACTGTGTAGTCTGATCTTGATCTACATTCTCTGCAAAAGGTCAGTGAGTCGAGCTTAGCAGCCTAAGCTACAAATCAAATTTGGCTCAAATGATGGAATTTGTTTTTAGAGGGGTAGAAAACGTTGTGGGAAAAGGAAAAAATGCTGTTTACCATCATTTTGTCCTTTTTCGCACAGTGTTTTCATAGACCTTTTTCTTGGTTGTCGTCAGCACTTTCGATTGTTTCGTAAGGGATTAACCCTTTAAGTGCTAAATAAATGAAACGAAAGTTTCCACTCAATAGTAAACACACACAGTCATGTTGCCATTTCATTGCTATTGTTTTTTTTAGGAAATATCTCCTTATCGGACAGTGTAGATCCAAGGTCAGACTGCAGGTTCTTTCTTCAGTCCGATCTTGATCTACACTGTCCGCTAAAGGACCTTGAGTCACGCTTATCGGCTTAAGGATTAATGGAGGGGGAAAACACTATCATTATTCGGATACAAGCACATGATGAAGCCTGCAATCTGAAGCATGGAAACTTAATTTCGCATATTGGAAGATTAAACGTGTTTCGTCCTAAAGGCTACTTTGTACGTCTGGCACCATTTCAGGTAATAAAATCCAGGCAAAAGGAGAAATTTCTTGCAACGAATGCTTCTAAACACATTTTGATAAAGTTTTTTTTTCTTAATGATTATTCTTGTCGGTCATTTATATTTTACAAGGGTATTTTCAAAGCAGACTGTTGTAGATTTGCTTCAGCGGGCAATAAGTAACCCTGAGCAGACTGCAGAGGCTGACAGGAATCATGCCAAGAGGAGTATTTGTACCGCCGTGATATGACCTTAGCTGTTAAAAGGGCGTTAACCTATATCCTGCTGAAGAAATTAAACAATACCTTCAAGTCAATAGTAAAACACAAATTAAACATATTTTATTTTTAGAAAAATATCTTTTTTTAACTCGGACAGTGTAGATCCAAGATCGTGCAGTCTGATCTTGATCTACACTGTCTGCAAAAGGTCAGTGAGTTGCACTTAGCAGCTTTAAGGGTTAATACAAACAAAAAAAAAAGTGTTATTCCCCAAACCCCCTCCGACTTCGGGTTTGATATTTTTGAGGAGGTGGGTAAGGGGTGGGGGGGAAGAAGGGAAAGGATGGGGTATGAATCAGAGTTGTAATTACGATCTGGAAACAGACAAATTGCATTTCCAAAATGTTTATGACGAGATTTAAAATGAAGTCGAATGAAAATTAAGAAACTCGTTTTTCCCTTGACTAATAGCAAAAAAAAAAGTAATAGTTATGCTGCGTTTTAGTTTCGAAGGAGGAGATTGAAAAAAAAAAATCTTAGGTCAAGGCCATTTTTTGCTTTCCCATTTTACAAAGTATCTGACGGTGGTTTATATCTTCAAGATCACATTGTGAATTCGTACTAGGCAGACTGATCTTGATCTGTATGGGTCATGCTCTATGAAAAAGAGGTTTAAAGCATCTACAAAAAGTATCGACACTTTTCAGCCTGCGCAGTCCGTGCAGGCTGACCGGTGTCGAAACTTTTTGCCTCTGGTCAATATGCTGCAAGTCCAAAGACCATTCCACCTCATGATTCAGTTGTTAGACAAAATGGGTTTTATGCCTTTATAATTACACGATCACTTGCATGGTACGATGCTTCAAGGAGATGCATTAAAACCCCTTTTGCCAGAGTATGGCTAATATTTTCCACAACGAGAATCGAATTGTGCGTGCAATAAGGATGGTGAGATCATTTCTAAAGTCGATGTCGCGTAGCCCGGTAACCCAATAAAATCTTTGCATCTATGCAAATAAAGAGAAATAAACAGATCGGAAATTAGTAGTAACCGGAGTTTAATTTCAGCTTCGAGACTACGGAAGAAAATATTTAAGTCTGAAAATAACTGATCTCGCCATGAAATTTTTTGACAAAAAATCCAGTACCCTTTACGAAACAAGCGAGCATCGTCTCATAATGCAACAATGTTTTCACAAGTGATCTGCTGGATGAAAGATGTCGTCTGCGGTCGTCATTGTGGTCATATACAAATTATATGAGCTATGCTCTGGCAAAAAGGGGCTTAATGCATCCTCGTGATGCAAGTCATCACAAACTTTTGGATCCATTATATCAACCTTCCCTAACAAATGTCTGAATCCTGAGGTACAATGGTCTTTGTACATGCAGAAAATTGACCAAAAGCAAAAAGTGTCAGCCCAGGTCAGCCTGCGCGAATTGCGCAGGCCGACCTGGGCCGATATTTTTCGCAGATCTATCAAGCCCCCTTTTTATAGAGCATGGCTCTTTTTTCTATTTAGATATTTTCTATACATCGTGTCACCTATTATTTTCTTTTTTATACAGTCTGGTTCCGTATTCACCAACGATTTAAGAACATTCTCAGTATTATGCTCAAGAGTTTTCTAAATTTGAAAGCATTGCAACTTCTGACTGGCTAAACCAAATAGCTTAGTCAATCAGAAGATGCTTTGTTTTCTAAATCTAGAATAAGACTAAGAATGAAATTAAGTGTGGTTGGTGAATACGGGCCCTGATCTGGATTTTTTGCCGCCGAGCCCCGGTAGCTCAGTCGGTAGCGTACGGGACCTGAGGACAGGAGGTCGCGGGTTCGATCCCCGACTCGGCCAATTTCTTTCAGAGGATTGATAATAGTCATTGCGACAGGATTCATGCTTCTCTCACCACCGAGCATTGTTTAGACGATGGTTATGAGAGAAAGCAGCCAGTGGCTTGGACAGAATATTGTGCGTATAGTACTTGTAAAAGAAACATCAGGAAAGCATGAATAGGTGCATTGGCCGCCGCGAAATAACTGAAATAATGTTGAAAACAGCGTAAAACACCATACAGCCCATCTTCGCAATCCAAGGATACTAACTCCACTTTGTTCGTTACGTACCCTTGGCCGCTCGCCTCTTTAAAAATCGAAACTCCCGCTGCGCCACCTATCGAATATCACGTGTTGCGTAACCTTTGCTGATGTTATTTCTGACGAATCAAAATGCTCATAATAAAATTTGTTAGGCTATGCATCAAATATGGCTGCGCTTTCAGATTCATCACAATTTTCGGAAATCAATCAGACATACGATGATTCGCAATCATTTGGCTGTGGAACCCGTCCTAATATTTCACATAATTGATCATGTATATAAAAAACTCATTAAATATCGATCGTCTACTCTCTTTTGGCAAATTTTCGTCACAAACACGACAACTTTCGTTTTTGACGGGCGCCGCCATTATTGTTTTCTGTTTCGCGGAAGATTTCTTGTTACGGATGATTTGATTGGACGCGATGGGTTTTGATCGCATCCAATGAAATGGCGCAGCGGGAGTTTCGATTTTTAGAGAGGCGAGCGGCCAATGGTACTACCTTAGTATCCTTGGCTTGCGAAGATGCATACAGCCAATCGATCTTGATTTTTGCTATCTGCAAAAGCCCATGTTTTTCGTCTATGGCGCGGAAAGGTTGAAGAGTTAATGTTGAAATTTCAAAACAGAGCCGTTAGGAAGACAAAATCCAGGCATATATAACAAACAGTGTTGCGAACAAATACATTTGAGTCATGCTCTGTAAAAAAGGAGCTTAATGCATCTGCGAAAAGTATCGACTCAGGTCAGGTTGCGCAGTCCGCACAGGCTGACCTGGGCCGAAACTTTTCGCTATTGGTCAATTTTCTGTATGTCAGAGGGCCATTCTACCTCATGATTCAGTCCGTTGTTAGACAAAATGGACTTCATGGATCCATGATCATGCATCACGGGGATGCATTAATCCCCATTTTGCCAGAGCATGGCTCGTTTTATAACCAGAGTTTATAGTTTGCAAAAAAATAAACGAAAACTCCTGAAACATATTTGGGGATTTCTTCGACAAAAATGAACACGAGAGTATTTTCTGAGAAATCATTAGGTAGGTTGACTAATTATTTTCGACAGCGCTTTGTATATGCACTAGGTATTTAACCCATTACCCGAGTTTCAACGACTCTAATAAAGACTTTTGAAAATATTGTGGGAAAAGGAGAAAATGCTGGTAACCAGCATTTTCTCCTTTTCCCACAAAGTTTTCTACCCTTCTGAATACAAACTTCAATATTTGAGTCATATTCATTTTGTCGTCTGCAAATGCTTTCAATTTGGGCCAGTCTAGATATTTGTCGTTTGGTAAAGACTTATATGGCGGCATATTTCTGCCGCGAGATACGAGATAGCTATCGTGATAATTTTAGAAAACTTTCACGATAATTCGAGGTTTCCTGGAAATTTTATCAAGATAGTGAAAAGTTTTCTGAAAAAAATATCACGATAAACTTTGTTATCTTGAAAATTTTATGTTGATTATTTCTCATTCGTGCACGAAGCTGACATCGAGGTAAAATTATCACGATAGTTCTACCCGTTTCTCGATATCTATAAATAGAAAAATCACCATTTGGATGAACTCGGAAGTTTTTGACTGTACAGGAGACAAAGATGATCCGAAACCATATCTAATTATAGATACCGTGAATGTCAGTTGTGGGCACGAGCGTAAAAAGAAAAAAATCCTGATAACAGTTAGAAATTTCGCGATATTTCTGTCGTGAAACTTTTTGTTATCTAGATAATATTTCCAGGAAAGTTTGTTTTATCGCCACAGTTCTCTAAAATTATCATGATAGCTATCTCGTATCTCGTGGCAGAAATATGACACCATAGACTTATAAGAGTCAAATCCCTTTTAAAAACGATCCCGGTTTCTGGGAACCCTAGGATTTGTTTGTTTGTATTGAAGTTTAACGCCATTTTAACAGCTCAGGTCATATCATGGGGGTTAGTGATGCACCCATGTGTTTCCTGGCTTTCTCACACCCGTACTAACACAACTTTCTTTCCAAAGCCACAGACTACTTTTCTCACATGCATCAGCAGTGAGAGGCGAAAAATCGCCGGAAAGAGAAAAACCGCGTATCGAACTCGCAACCACCAAGTCACGAGTCAGATACGCTAACCACTGAGCTACCCGGGCGGGCGGGAACCCTAGGAAGGGGGGCTTTTTGAGAACATAGTGGGAAAGAGAAAATGCTAGGAACCAGCAAATCCTATTATATTCAATCCTTTATGAATTTTAGCCTTGTCCAAATTGAAAGCATTTGCAGACGACAAATTAAATGTCTGTTAAAAGGGTAGGAAAAAAAATGTGGGAAAAGGGGAAAACGCTGGTTACTAGTGTTTTCTCCTTTTCCCACAATGTTATACTGCTAAAAAAAGTTAATAAACCTTTTCAAGCTGATAGTAAAAACTAAACTAATGTTATTTCAGTCAATTTTGGGGAAAATATTTCCTTATCGGACAGTGTAGATCCAAGATAAGACTGCACATTCTGTAGTCTGTAGTCTGATCTTGATCTACAGTCTGCAAAAGATACTCGAGTCGCGCTTAGCAGCCTAAGGGTTAAACAATGCATTTGTATTCTGGCCAGTGTTTTTTTTTTTTCCTATGCCTGTTATAGCCGTTCGTCTAATACAGCTTATCTAGTTTTAATCCTTATCCTGGTATTCGGGATAAGGGAAATATTTTGTTTGAAGTGTAGACCAAGACCAGACTGCACATAACTCTCTAATTCTGTTCTCATAGTTTACGTTAATCGGTTTGTATTGGAGTTTACAGAGTTTTAACAGCTTAGGTCATTGTGCGGCGCTCAGTGCACCCGCGTACGTGTTTTCTGGCTTCCTCACACACGTACCGACACAACTTTCTCTCCAAGTCACTGACTACTTTTCTCACAAGCATCAGAGGTGAGAGGCGAAAAATCGCCGAAAAGAAAGTTTGCCTCACCCAAGTATCGAACCCTCAAACAACACGTCACGAATCGGATACGCTAAGCACCGAGCTACAAGGCCGGGCTAGTTCACGTCAAACAAGCCACTTTAATTACCTATGAATTGAACCAAAATATTCTTAGGTAAGGAGACACTATTGAATTGGATGGGAAAGGATTTGTTGAAAGGCGCTATTTAGCTTTTCAATGGTTTCTACTATTTCTTCTTCACCGTGTTTCACCCCAAACAAACAGTAGGTCCAAAAGATAAAATACAACTTGCTATATAAATAATGTATATACTTTCATTTATTTTAACAATAAAAGTAGTAGTTATAAACAGGCAATTTGGACAGTTATTACATGGTCTATAAATACAATGAGACGAAAGAATAGCTTACAGTTATATATGTAGAGCCAGAAATAAGAATAGAACAATTCCTAGTACAACGTCCATGTTTATTTCACCATTTACCACACAATCCCGAGTTTTAACGAACCTGACAAAGAGGCTTTTTGAAAACATTGTGGAAAAAGGAGAAAATGCTGGTAACCAGCATTTTCTCCTTTTCTCACAATGTTTTCTCTATTTTCAAAAACAAATTCAATAACTTTAGCGGCATTTACTTTGCTGTCTGCATATGCTTTGAAGTCTGTCGAGTCTTAATTCTTTTTCGTCTGGTAAAGAGTTCAGATTACAAATCAAACTGTACTAACCCATAGGCTGCTAAGAGTGACTCAAAGACCCTTTGCAGACCGTGTAGATTAAGATCAGGCTGCAAAGGAAGTGCAAAGGAAGATGTCTCCCCCAAAGTACTTTTCAACTCTTACCAAACGACAAAATTTTAGACTGGTCAAAATTGAAAGCATTTGCAGACGACAAAATAAATGTGACTAAAAAATTGAAATCTGTTTTGGGAAGGCTAGAAAACATTGTAGGAAAAGGAGAAAATGCTGGTTACCAGCATTTTCTCCTTTTCCCACAATGTTTTCAAAAGGCTTTTTCTTCATGGTAGTTAAAAGTCGGGATTGTGTGGTAAAGGGTTAAATAGCAAAATTTGGGTTTACAGGCTTCAAAGTCTCGTATCACTTATTTAGCAGGAAAAGGGTTAAGCGAGCACCCAAGGGACTATCAAAATGTCCTTACCTAGGACAAGGTGCTTGCATGATACAGGTATATAACATCCCAGTTGATCTACTCCCATGTCGTCTACTCCCATTTCGTCTACAAATTTGCGCAACAGTCCCATTTCGTCTACACCTGTTTTGCCCAGTAGTCCCATTTCGTCTACATTTTATTTTTTCATAATGTTTTTCACTAATAAATTATTTATTTCCAATTTTTACTCCGCAAATAATGATTTAGATATTATCTTATTTTAATTTGTACTGCAAGTTTGTTGATAGTTTCTATTGATATATTAACACGTATGCAGACTTGGGCAAGACAGGTTAATTTATACAAATACATTCAAACATATCTTATTGTAGACAAAATGGGTGTAGACGAAATGAGATTAGACGAATTGGGACTGTAGACGAAATGGGACTGACTACACAAAAAAATCTGTAGACGAAATGGGAGTAGACCAAGTGGGATTAAACCAAACTAACGGCCCTCCCTGGGAAATTAACGTATGCTTGCTTAACTCGTTACAAAAATGACCTATTCTTAGACTTGTCCAAATTGGAAGAATGTTCTGTTATATCAAATGTGGCCTAAACAGCGAGATGATAGATTAGAAAACATTGTGGCAAAAGGAGAAAATGCTGGCTACCAGCATTTTCTCCCTTTTCCACAAAGTTTTCAAAAGTCTCTTCCTTAGGGTCAATCAAACTTGGGATTGAGGTAAAGGGTTAATGCAAGCTGATTGCACAGTAGAGGTCGCCTCTAAGACAGATTTCATTGTATGTAATTTTATTAAGAGACGCCACAATTTTTGACATATCCAAATTGAAAAACTTATGCGTACCACAAATCAAATGGGTCAAATTATTGGACTTGTCTTGCAGAGGGTAGCAAACATTGTGGGAAAAGGAGGAAATGCTTGTAACCAGCACTTTCTCCTCCTACTCAAATAATATTTTCAAAAGCTATCATTGTCGCGGTCATTAAAACATGGGACGGTATGGTAAAGGGTTAAAAAATGGAATGAACATTTTCAAACACTTAAAATGACCTAGATATTGCATTCCAAAGCTGTTCAGACCAAAAAATAACTGAGCAAGCAATCCAAATAAAGCATTGTAAATCGAAGATCAGACGATGCATTCAGTGTAGTCTGATCTTGATCTACACTGTTCCCAGAAGTAACTTAATACTCATATATCATAATTTGCAACTGGCCTGTAAATCTGAATCTATGACAGATGTATTGAAAATGAAAAGAAACAGCTGTGCTCTACCTTTCACTCTTTCCCAGATGACAAAATTTTAGTCTTGTCCAAAGTGAAACAATTAACAGATAATTATTATCTATCTGATAATAAACTGTGAGTGCCTCAAATGCTGTAACTGGTGTTTGAAATGGTGAAAAAAAACCATTGTAGGAAAAGGAAAAAAATCTGGTTACCGCATTTTTTTCCTTTTCCCACAATACCGTCAAAACGCTTGTAGATAAGGGTTGTTAAAACAGTATTGTTTGTTACACAGATAATGTACTGTTGAGCATGTAAAACAAGTACTTGTAATACATAAACTGTCATCTAAAACACAAGTTGACGGTTTATTAAAACATTACTCCTGAATGGGACTTATTTCGTCTTGCATCGTCTAGCATTGTGGCAAAAGGAAAAAATGATTTGTTATGACCAATTTCACCTTTTGCCAAAATGCTTTCAATTTTTCTGAAGCAAATATGTTTCAATATGATGTTTTGAGATAAGTTCAAATTTCAATTGTCATGAATATAGGAAGCTTAACTCTTTACCAAACAACAAAATTTTAGACTTGTCCAAATAGAAAGCATTTACAGACAACAAAATAAATGTGACTCAAAAATTGAACTTTGTTTCGGGGAGGGTAGAAAAATACTGTGGGAAAAGGAGAAAATGCTGGTTACCATCATTTTCTCCTTTCTCCACAAGGTTTTCAAAAGGCCTCTTTCTCAGGGTTGTGAAAATTTGGGATTGTTTGGTAAAGGGTTAACTGAGAGGGAAGATTCTTGACGAGTACACGTCTATGTATCTCTAAGTGCCTATATAAACTACGCGATGTATACAAGGATACAAGGAGCACTAGATCATCCCTAAAACTTGCTAAAACTAACAATTCAGCCATGTATGATGATAGATGGAATTAATCCCCCCCTTTTTTTTTCCACTCTATTAAAGACAAATATCATCATTTGAGCTACATTATTTGCTGTTGTCTGCTTATGCTTTCAATTTAGTATAGTCCAAAAATTCGTCTAGCCTCACAGTTCAAACCATTTTGGTAAATAGTCTAAAATAACCCTGAAATTAAATGCACAACATACTGCCCAAAGGAATCCACAGAAGGGCAATATGAGGTTGTTTTATAGACTGTATAGACATAACATGCAATCTGATTCAGCATCTATGCCGTTTTCAATACTATGTCAGATATTCAAACAACAAAGCTTTGTTACCATAATTGTTATTCATATTTCTCTCTTCCTTTTCATTTTTAACCCTTTACCGCACAATGCCACCTTTTAATGCTCCTGGGAAAGAAGCCTTTTGAAAATATTGTGGGAAAAGGAGAAAATGCTGGTAACCAGCATTTTCTCCTTTTCCCACAATGTTTTCTACCCCATCAAAGAAAAATTGCACCATTTGAGCCACAATGATATTGTCATCTGCAAATGCTTTCGATTTGGACAAGGCGAAAATTTTGTTGTCTGGTATACGATTAAACTGTCATTTCCAACTAACTTGAACAAACAATTTCATTGGCTAAACAGTTGCAGTCTTATAGAGCTTTTCCTTTCATTTCACTCTGTTTTTGGTGTCCTGCGTGGATAAGTGGTAAGATGTAGGATTCAAAACACGGAGGCCCTAGATTCGATCTTCACTCACAACTGCAGGAATAAGTGAGCTGTCACCATGATATGACTGAAATAATGTTTTACCAAATGAAAAAATTTTAGGCCAGTCCAAATTGAAAGCATTTGAAGACAACAAAATAAATACCACTCAAAAATTGAAATTTGTTTTGGGAAGAGTAGAAAACATTGTGGGAAAAGGAGAAAATGCTTGTTACCAGCATTTTCTCCTTTTCCCACAATGTTTTCAAAAGGTTTTTTCTTCAGGGTTGTTACAAGGGTTAAAGTAGAGTAAAACAATCGGTATAGCAATTCTATTTTCATAATTTCTCAATTCCATCCAACATATCTTTTGAAAAGAAAAATTAAACATCACTCACAAGAATTCAAATACAATAAAAACAATTTTTCTAGCAGTTCTTTCAATAAGACTACCACAATTCTCAAGAAAATGTCTCAAACTGCTGGCATGAGGATGAAAGTTTACGTAAAAAAATATCTATCTCCAATCATAACATGATTTGACATACATGCAATTCAATAGCACTACAAGCTTAAATCCACACTTATTGCAAAAATGCTGTCTCTGGTTTCCCCTTTGTCTTTTGACAGTCCCTCAAAGAGCCTAGCCCAGTTCTAGTTGCTTTTTCAGACAATGTAGTCAAAGATCAGACTGTACAGAAAAGGCAGTCCGACCTTGGATCTATACTGTGTGATTTTTGTCGAATTACCTGACAAAATAGACTTGTCATCGCCATATTTAGGTCTTTTAATTATCAGTTTCACTAATTTTTGCACTCTATGGGATAATTCTTGTACTGATTTTATCTGAGAGTGTCTGGCCTTCAACTCTGTAGGACAGCATTTCAGGGCAACAAACTGCATGATTCTCCACTGCTGTGATCTGTCATCTGTCATTGAAAAGGTAGAAAACAGTATAGGAAAAAGAAAACTGCAGTTGACTGGCATTTTCTCAAAAACCTTCTGTCTTTGGGTTGAAAATCACAGTCCCTTGAACAATAAAAATGGTAAACCAACAGACTGCTAAATAATTAAAACTAACCAATCAGCATAACAGAACCTAAATAACTGCAGTTACATTACTGTTTGGCAGACATATACAATATCAGAGGGTGTAAATCCAATATCAGAGATCAATCTAATATTGATCTACAATCATCAATAGAAACTAACATTATTCTGAACATTATTCTGAACATTATTCTATCACATAGAAAATATCAAAAGCCAGCAACTTAATTACATGCATTTACTTTTGTCTACAAAATATCAATTTCACCCTTTACCACTTATAACTAAGCCATGCTCTGGCAAAAGGGGGCTTAATGCATCTCCATGGTCCATGATACCAAGTAAGCCATCATAATACTGTGGAATTTCCATAAAATCCATTTGGTCAAACAACTGACCAAATCATGTGGTACACTGGTTCTTTGACATGCAGAAAATTTACCAATAGCAAAAGGTTCGGCTCAGGTCAGCCTGCGCAGAGTGTGCAGGCTGACCTGGGTTGATACTTTTTTGTAGATGCATTAAGCCCTCTTTTCACAGAGCATGGCTCATATTATATTTGATGTTTCAGGAAACCAACATTACAGTCATTTCCTCTTAACTTAACCATCACAATGCTAATATGGCTAGAAGTCCTTGTCATTATGTTTTCATAGACTGCCTAATGCTGAAGTGATGTAATTTGTATTTGTTCAGTTACTGGCTATCCCTTTCCCACACAATCAAGAGTTTTAACAACCCTGAAAGAGGAGGCTTTTGAAAACAATGTGGGAAAGGGCAATGACAATACCTGTGTTATTTCTTCAAAAACAGTAACTTGTATTTATCAATTATTATAACAACAAACCAGCAAACTATTATCATTCTTTAAGCCCCATTGGCTAAAACAAATGATTTCTTGTTGAGTTTTTAATCTGAAGGAGATTGCCTTTAAAAGCATTGTAGGATTAAGGATAAAATGCTGGTAACCAGCACTTTCTCCTTTTACCCCACAATGTCTTCTGCCGTTTGGAAGAAAACCCTGGTGAGATAGCCACATTTATACCATCTGCAAATCCTTATCGATTTGAACAGGTCTAAATTTTTGTCACATGGTTGAGCTAATTTGCCTTCATATAATCTTATAATAAAGCATTTCACACTCCTACATTTTTAGATTCATATCAACACAATTCTTTGATATTTAAAAAAAACATCATAGCAAGAACAGCACAGCATGCACTGATCATGTGATATGGTCTGAATAAAGCCAATAAAGACAGATGTTAATCGGGATAAAAGTTCACAGGTCGAGAAAAGACTTCTTTTATTAAAGACTGACAAGTTTTATCTATTTCATTTAGAAATACCGATTTTTTTCAATTATATTTCTTTACATTCATTACTCTTTGTAACTTCCAGGACTTTCGAAGTAAAATTCTGCCCCACCCTTCATTTGGTTGGTCCCGTCAATTTTTGTAAGATACTAATTCCCATTTCGTCGTAGTCTTTCTTTGAAAGCCAGAAATTTTCTTTGTCTTTCATAATATCAGCAAGTACAGCACCTCCCAAGAACACCATGTGTTTTCTTCGTGGTGGGTCCTCTATCCTGATCTTAAATTTCTGCAAAGAGACAACAAAACTTGTCTTCAGCCTTTCCCGTGTGAAAGCTTTTAGATTATTCCAAATTAAAAAGTCTACTGGCGACAGATTCAAAATTGGTTAAAACAAGTTTAAGCTCTCCAATAGGATAGGAAACATGGTTGGACAAGGAGAAAATGCTGGTTACCAGCTGGCAGCATTCTGTCCTTTTCCCACGATATTTTCAAAAGCTTTCTCCTACAATAGTAACATGGTCTTTAAAACTTCGGATTGTATGGTAAAGGGTTAACCATCTCTATTAAGCAAGCATACACTTTTTGCTCAGAGAAGGCAAATATGTGTAGATATAACTGAACAAAGGAAACACCTGTCTTAAGCAAGCTCATTTTCAATGTCGCCTTACTTCTTGCTCAACATAGCTTTGACTGTGAAAATAGTCTTCTTCTCTTTCTATTACACATTGCCACGGCAGAAAATCCTTTTTTTTTTTTTGGTCTGCAAGTGTCTTTTTTTTTCCCCACATTGAGTTGTTACACATCTGAAATCACCTGTAGAGTAATGGATTAAGTACATGTATTTCTCACAAACACAAACTCTTAACTCATTACTGTACAATAACAACTATTAACCCCTAACCATACCACAGAGTGTTTCAAAGGCCTAAAGGAAGAAAGCTTTTGGAAAAGGAAACTGAAGTGGGAAAAAGGAGAGAATGCTGTTTACCATTAACCCTTTATCAGATTACAAAATTTTGACTTGACCATATCAAAAGCATCTAAGTAGCTGCATCTACAGACAAAACATCAAATATGGCTATTTATGATGGTATCATCTTTCAAAATGTAGAAAATATTGGCTAAATACAACATCAAGCAAAAACTTTTAAGGAAGATGACAGACTGGCATGGGCAAATTTTATGGAAAAATTTTAACCTCAGCTCTCAGTCATATTCATATAGAACATATAGCACTTATGCAGGCCAACATAAGCCCCCTCCCAATTTGAAGACTTGTCCCTTGATCAGCAAAAAAAATCAAATCGCCACAAGTCCTAAAATTATCAACTAGTTAGGAATTTGAATTTTTGTTTATTTAATGCAAACTTTTGCAGTGGCTTTCTTTTCCACTGGCAAATTCAAAATAGAACTAGATCTAGCATTTTTTACAACCCTTTCAGATCCTTATTTTCTTTTTGAAAATACTCATTTTGTTAAAATTTTTATAACCAATGAAAGAAATAAACCACAACAAGTTCAAAACAACTTTTTAACTGTATAATTCATGATATACATGTAAATCTAAATGTATTTAATTTTCAGTGTTTAATATGAGCAACATACTTCAGAATCATTAACATTCTGTTTATTTGCCATTGATTTAATTCCATTATCAACCAAGGAGGAAGCTGCAATGTCTTCAGTTGTATGAGTTCAAATTCCATTTGCAGATGATTTTTAAAATTCTTTAGCTTGAGAGATTTTCAACTTTGACATCCATTCTACTGCCTGCTTGCGGCAGTAAGTGCATCAAATTTCACCAATGTTGTTGTGTCCAGTTTTGTGACCTTGTGTGATACTGCAGATTTTTTTCCAATTCAAGATAGTTTCAAAAGATGCTGTAAGTTTTGATGGATATCTCCTTGACGTTGGGTCTGTCTTGCTTTTTTCATTGGCCCCCATAATTCCTGATGTTATGTTGGATTTTCGTTTGTAGACCTACTAAAACAGTTTTTGTACGCATCTTCATTTGAGTAATTGACCATCAATAATTTGCATTAGATTTTTTATTGATGCCTGAAAACTCAGCCAGCATTTTCCAGTTCACATTTTCCAGTTCCCATTTTGCCAGTAAACAGATGGACATTTTGTACTGTGCAATCAGAAAGAAAATTGAAGATGCATAAGTTCAAATGATAAGAAGCTTCCATTAAAATTTCAGCCAAATAGATTGAAATCTATATGAGGAGAAAAGGACACTAATTGCATTTACAAATAAGACAGACAACTTGATTCAGGTAGTACAGCTTTGTTGTGGGTTGTATAATAACAATGTACCAGTTGAATTTATCTGCATACTCTGTGCTACACAAAATGGGAGAGGGTAGGAGCAAGAACACCCTTGTTAACCCAGGTGTGAAGTATTACCATTCATCAACCCTGGGACATTCAACTGCGAAACCGTCGTTTCTATGAATATTCATAAGACTGCGAATTACACCCAATAGCCAATCGAATTTGTCCATAACATAACGATACTCTCTTGTAGTGGAGGATAATCACATTTCTTCCGTCAATATCAATAAACCGGGTAAAACCCACATCATTATCAACAAACATTGCAGCCACCAGTAGGCCTTCCTTTTGTGGCACTTGCCTTACGACAATCCAGGGCAGACATTATAAATCCTTGTATATAAAGGCAAATATTCAGAAATACAGCTTGCTGCTGCAGTCCTTAGGGGTATGTAGCAGGGGTGACGTCATCCTCGTTGACCCAGTTCCGATGTAATCCGTAAACTACATTCCTCGATTTGATTGGTTGTAGACGAGGTAACAATAGAAATGATGGTATGTGGTTGATAAAAATAGATTAAATTTTCTCACTGAAAAACTGAGATTATCAATCAAAATGCCTCATGAATAATTCATGAGAACGAGAAAACATACGCGAGATAACCCGGGGGCGATGAATATAGTTTATGGAATACATCAGAACTGGGTTAACGAGGATGGAGCAAGAACAGTAACAATACTTACACTTAAGGCCTCTGTGTTTCCTTTCAACACCCGCTCCAAGTAGAGCTGCTTGATTTCTCTCTCTAGTCTACTGGGCAGTCCAGGGTACATGGTTGTGCCCCCTGACAGTACTATGTGCTTATAAAAGTCTGGTCTAATGTCTATATCAGCAGCCTGTATACAGTTAAACAACATCTCTGCCATCCCTTGGCCCTCAACATTGATTAGATGGGGTTGAAATAATGCCTCTGGGGCTTCAAATCTCTCTCCCCCTACTTTAATAACTCTACCATCTGGCAACTGAAAACCAAATCACTAGAATATGAAACATGACTGAGATTTTAACTTAACTCTTTACCACACAAAATTTAGACCTGTCCAAATTGAAAGCATTTGCTGACAAAAAATTAAACGTGACTCAAAAACTGAAATTTCTTTTTGGAAAACATTGTGGAAAAAGGAGAAAATGCTGGTTAACACCTTTTTCTCCTTTTCCCACAATGCTTTCAAAAGCCTTCTTTGGGATTGTGTGATAAACATTAGATTGCTGTGTTCATGCTTTCCCAAGTTCAGTTCAAACTATCACCAAGCCTACAAAATGGTTTCAGCTCACAGAACAAACTCCTACTATAACAGTTTCATGTACAAGTCTAGTCAAATATCTGTAATTCATAACCATTCTTATCTAAAACGTCAACTTTGGCACAGTTCACAGTCAAGAAAAGAATTCTGCAGAATTGTATCTTTTTGTGCTACTTTCAATGATAATGAATGAATAAATGTTGTTTTATGGTGCATTGACAGCTCCAGTCATTTAGTGTGCATGTCTGTGCAAAAAGATGATAAAGTGCATTTCAATGATATCCATATCAAAGCATCCAATGGGTTGCAAGGGTTTGACTAGTGCTACACTGGAGCACTGCAAAGCCTTACCCAAGGAAATTTTAACATGACCAGTGCAGCCAATGGGAATCAAATCTAGGATTTTTTAAATCACCAACCAATGCTCTAACAACTGAACCAAGGAGGACCTAAATGAATGGTCTACTCCTAACCTAGTCGCCTTGATCAGGGCCCATATTCATCAAGCATTCTTAAGAACATTATTTGTCTATTTCGCCAAGGTCTTTTAAATTTGAATGTAACATACCTTCTGACTGGCTTAACAAAATGGTTTAGCCAATCAGAAGTTGTGTTACTTTCATATTTAGGGAATTCTGGAGAACAAGCCTGAGAAAATTTGTTGGTGAATACAAACTTAGTTCTACTAATCATAAACAAAAAGTTTCCATAGCATAATTGAATGTGCATTACCTGATATGACTCTACTAGAACTGTCGTTTCTAGGGCCAGTTTTTGTTCTTGTTCTATGTCATACCCCACATAACATAACTTCTCCTTCATAATTCTAACTGTTTCAAAGTCTGCGGAATGATTGAAAGCATACCCTCTAAGGAGTAACAACTGAAAATAAGGAAAAGTAAGAGAAATAAATCAAATATATAGTTTGTTAACTATGAAAAAAGAACTGAGCCATGCTCTGTGAAAAGGGGGGCTTCATGCATATTCAAAAAGTATCGACCCAGGTAAGCCTGTGCAGGCTGACCTGGACCAAAACCTTTTGCTATCTGTAAATTTTCTGCATGCCCAAGGTCCACTCTTCCTCCAGATTCAGTCAATCGTCAGACTAAATGGATTTTAAGGGTCCCTAATTATGTGAATGACCTGCTGTGTGTAATGTATCACGAAGAAGCATTAAGCCCCCTTTTGACAAAGCACTGCTGTGGACTTTTGCATATTCTCTCTATCTTGTATCTGTAATAATATGAATTTTCATTGACCCTTTACATCACAATCCAGTATTTCAACAACCGTGGTTAAAAAGGCTTTTGAAATCATTGTATGCAGTCTGATTTTGATCATCTTCGCAAGCCAAGGATACTAACTCCACCTTGTTCGTTACATACCATTGGCCGCTTGCCTCTTTAAAAATCGAAACTCCCGCTGCGCCACCTATCGAATATCACGTGTTGCGTAACCTTTGCTGATGTTATTTCTGACCAATCAAAATGCTCGCAATAAAATTTGTTAGGCTATGCATCAAATATGGCTGCACTTTTGGATTCATCACAATTTTCTGAAATTAATCAGACATACGATGATTCGCAATCATTTGGCTGTGGAACCCGTCCTAATATTTCACATAATTGATCATTAACTATAAAAAGCTCATTAAATATCGATCATCTACTCTTTTTTGGCAAATTTTCATCACAAACACGACAACTTTCGTTTTTGACGGGTGCCGCCATTATTGTTTTCTGTTTCGTGGAAGATTTCTTGTTACGGATGGTTTGGTTGGACGCGATGGGTTTTGATCGCATCCGCTGAAATGGCACAGCGGGAGTTTCGATTTTTAAAGAGGCGAGCGGCCAAGGGTACTACCTTAGTATCCTTGGCTTGATAAGATGGATTTTGATCTAAATGATCCATATTCACAAACCATTCTTAAGAACATTTTTAGACTTTTTCTCCAAGACTTTCTAAATTTGAAAGTAATACAACTCCTGATTGGCTAACTATTTGGCTAAACCGAATGGTTTAGCCAATCAGAGGTTGAGTTATCTTCAATTTAGAAAATTCTGGAGACTTAAGACAAACAATGTTCTTAACAATAGTTGGTGAATATAGGCCCTAATGTTGTCCTTAGAATACTCTAACGTTTTTATGTGTAATTTCTTAGCTTAAGACTGAAAATATAAACTTCTTTCGTTTCCTCATTCAAATATCAGTTCCGCCTTTTCAGAAGAGTAAGTTACACAATGCAGAGAATTAAGTTTTAAGACTATAATTAATTTAATAATTAACTATAATGCTGGTCTACATGTGGATTTTTCAATTTACCTTGCACTTTCAAGATTAAAATACAATGACAGGTGAACAAGAAAAGGTGTCCTGGAAACCTTGAATAAAATTTTTGTTAAATGCAATGGTACCTCTTTTATCGAGAAGGTATTTCTCTCATGAAATATGGTTAAAAAAAGTTTGTTTCGATAATAAAACATTGACAAACTAAATACAGTTTAGTATTCATATTTACACATTCACCCAGAACATATTAAGCTTTTAAGCGGATTTCACGACTATAGTTGTGTTTGCGGCCAGTGTAGATCAAGATCAGTCTGCACAAAATGTGCAGCCTGATCTTTGATCTACACTGTCTGCTTTGCTGAATCACTATAGAAAAAGCAACCATGAAATTGCAATTATTTGGGTTGTATTTCTATGATGAAAATGTCTGATAGGTTTATTCGGCGCTCCAAGGGTTAATAACCAAACACTTTTATGCTTCATAAGTACATAGTAACATTTCTACCAGCAACGGTGAAGATAACCAAATACTTTTATACTTACTTTTATTAAATACTTAGTAATATCTCTACCAGCAATGTCTAAACGTCTCGTCAAATGTGGAAGAGCAAAACCTTCATAAACTGGACATACATGAGTGACACCATCACCTGAGTCCACCACCACTCCCGTGATTAATCCTGAAAAGTTGGAGGAGAAAATCAGTGTGTCCATTACGAGTTTTCTGATGAGGGTTATTCAGAGTATTCAGGGAGGGGAAACTTGATGAAATTGGGGATATTTTTGAATCTATGAGTGAATCAAGTGCACCCCAGACTACTTTTAATATGAGCCATGCTCCTTGAAAACGGGGTATAATACATCTGCAAAAAAGAATCGACCTGGGTCAGCCTACAGCCATTTGTAAATTTTCTGCATGTCCAAGGACCATTATACCTCAGGATTCAACTGCTTGTTAGACAAAATGGATTTTATGGATCCATAATTATGTGATGACTTGCATGGTATAAATCTTGGTGATGCATTAAATCCCCTTTTGCCAGAGCATGGCTCACTTATAAATTTAAAAAGGACAAAGTCAAAATCTGTGTTTACGATGATGGCAAATTTTTTTAATTCAATTGGACAATCTCACAGAACCCCTGCATCACCCTACATTACCCAACATATATACATCTTTACATCACTGCAGTACACTGCTTTCAAAAATGTTATGAGAAGAATTCCAAACAGTCATACTATGTGAAACCATTAATATTCCTTGTGTATTAACTTTTGCTGATTTCATGGGTTAATTAGTCGACAAAATCATGTTCTTAAAAAAGACTGGGCCATGATCCAGCCCAACTTTGTTGCATTGAGTTTTCATTGATAATGAAATGCCAGTGTAATGTTATATGTCTAAATTCGAACTGGATAGGAATTTGAACATTACAGAATAAGTACTTTTGTATTTCAATGTATTTTCCTCATATCTCAGTTGTCATTCCTGTTATGACTACATAAATACTTTTTTTCCCCGCCTATAAATGAGTTTATGGGATAAAATTCTATATGTCATGTGAAAATTTTCTGCAACAAACCTTGAGCATAGAGTGTTAAAACTGCCTGTATTGCTATGTAAATACCATTGAAACCATATTGTTCAAACATCACCTGCAAGAGAATTGTTCACATGTCAATATGAGCCAAGCTCTGCGAAAAGGGGGGCTTTATGCATCTGCAAAAAGCATCGACCTATGTCAGTTTTGCTGTCCCACAGGCTGACATGGGTCGGAACTTTTTGCCATTTGTAAATTTTCTACATGTCAAAGGATCATTCTACCCAATGATGCAGTCTGTAGATTTTATTGATCCATGATTATGTGATACGTTACACAGATGTATTAAGCCCCCTACTGTATGTAATGGCTCATATTTCTTTCTTTCTACAATAATCATGTATCCACATGGTATGCGACTTGTACTTTCCCTTCATATCGTGGAGGAATTATGTTTCAGCTAAGCTGTTAATTTATATAGTAACCCTTTACCAAAAAAATCTAGACTTTTAATGACCCTGAGACAGGCGGCTTTCGGAACCATTGTGGGAAAAGGAGAAAATGATGGTAACCAGCATTTTCTTCTTTTCCCACAATAGGTCCTACCCATTCAAGAACAAATACCATCATTTGATCCTACCGATAACTCAAAAATATTGCCAGGTGGTAATGGGTTAACCCTTTACCTAAAAATCCCACATAATCATAATATCAGGAAGAATCATTTGAAAACATCCAGGAAAAGGCTCGCAGCCCACGTCTTCTCCTTTACCTACATTGTTTTATACCCCTTTCCAACAAAATATCCTATCATTTGAGCCAAATTAAATTTGTTCTCTGGTAAACAACAACAAAAAAGAAAAATAATTACAAAAAATTACACAAAGAACAGAAATTTAAAAGAAATCATTCTTTTTTCAGAAGCATGGAAATTGTCAAGGGAAAAGGAGCAACTGTTTCTTACAAAGCAGTTTCTCCTTTTGCCACAATATTGTCAAAACTGGTCTTTTGCAAGGTAATTAAGCATCTTCAAGGGGCATAAATCAACCCATTACCACACAATCTGGACTTTTAAAGACCCTGTGAAAGAAAGCATTTGAAAACATTGTGGAAAAAAGAGAAAATGCTGGTTACCAGCATTTTCTCCCTTTTCCACGATGTTTTCTACCAATAAAAACAAATTTCAATCTTTCAGAGACATTTGATTTTGTTGTCTGCAGATGTTTCCAATTTAGATTAGTCAATTTTTTTTTTTTTGGTAAAGAGTTAAACAACTGAACAATAGAATTACCTCTGTCATTTTCTCTCTGTTCTTCATGGGGTTCATCGGGGGCTCCGTGAGCAATATTTTCGTGTTTGAGGGATCTAAATTCATCACATCTTTGCCGAATGTGTAATCGTACAAATGTATCATGTCCTCCCAGTTTCGAACAATACCATTTTCCATTGGATAGGTTACCTCCAACATTGAACGTAACTGGCTCGCCTCATGACCAATCATAAGGTCCTGAAATGTGAAAAAAATTAACCCTTTACCACACAATCCCGACTTTTAAAGACCCTGAGAAAGAAGCTTTTTGAAAACATTGTGGGAAAAGGAGAAAATGCTGGTTACCAGCATTTTCTCCTTTTCCCACTATGTTTTCTACCTTTCCAAAAACAAGTTTCAAATTTTCAGTCACATTTATTTTGTCTTCTGCAAATGCTTGCAATTTGGACCATTCTAAAATTTTGTTGTTTGGTAAAGAGTTAAGTGCAAGAGAGAAAACTTTTACACTTTACCAGCCTGGGTCTGTATTCATCAACCATTCTTAAGAACATTCTTAGTCTTATTCTCCAGAATTTTCCAACTGCTGATTGGCCAAACCAAAAGGTATTGTTTATTACCTAATGCAACCCATGTTTTGCGGTCTTTCAATGTAGAATTTTTCAGGCCAATAAAATCAGAAGAGTGAAGTAAACAAACGTTCAATGTAGGATTTTTACGGCAAATGAAATTGGCCTGGAACAGTGAGGTAAACAAATGTCAGAAGTAAAGAAAAACCTCCTTGTTTGTATACTCTAATAGCCAGGAAACTCACTGCCTTGATCAAATGTTATTAATTGTCTAGAAATGATTTTTTTCCTGTGAACTGAACTGACTGTAAATGCATTAACAGTGGGTTTGTTATCAGAGTTATTTTTCAAAAAAGAATCCAGGTGTGAAATTTACACACGCTAGGTTTAAGTCAGCAATGATTCACCACTTTCTCCATCTAGGTGTATTTCTTAAAAGGCACTGAATTTTTACAGCAAAGTTTAAACAAACTATATATCAGGATTAGGTTCTACTCCTAGCTACCATGTATAATCAGCAGCCAAAATTCTTGAGAGTCAAATCTCATATGATTACTCCTACAATTAATGGTACAATAAAGAACCCAGTTTTACTCAAGCTCTGACAAAATGGTAGAGTGCACTGATACCTTCTTACCTTGATTTGTACGTTGTTTACTTTGACGGCAGATCTGATGATAGGTCTCCCGACAAGTGATGGAAATATATGGGAAGGGAAGTTGGAACCTGCGTCTCCACATTTCACAAACTGAAAAAGAGAAACAGTGATGCAATAATGATTAACATCTTCTTCCCTTCTTCATAGAAAGTGTGTTTTATGTTTTTACTGGCTGTAGAACTTAATGTAATAATTTGAGAAGTGGTTTAATATTAGCATTTTTTTCACTATCAATCATTTTTTCATGCTTGTTCTAAACTTTAAAGTCTATCTGCATGCATACAGTTACTATCTTCCTTTTCTCCTTCACCCTTAACAGATTTCAAATTGAATATGGATCAAAATTTAATATGATGGGATCTGTCTTAAAGGATTGATAAAATTTTGGGAATAGGAGAAAATGTTGGCTAGTACTGACTACCAGTATTTATCCTTTTACCACAATGTTTTCAGAAGTGCAAAGGCTTTAGTCTTCAATTAACCCTTACGACTCTGAGAAGGAAACCTCTTGAAATTAGTACAAATGAGCATCAGTTTTCTGACAAGGCAGAAAACATTGTTGGAAAAAGGCACAGTGCTGGTTAAAAGCATTTTCTCCTTTTTCCACAATGTTTTCAAAAGGCCACTCTCAGGGTTGTTAAAACTTGTAATTGGGTGGTAAACAGTTAATGCATGGATGTCTGTCTTCACAATCTCATTTACCGTGGATTCTCTACAAACCCAAGCTCTATTTGGTATAAAAGTATTTGGCTGAAACTGAAGAACTATGCAGGAAACATTCATACTTTATGATATTGCCATAATGCTAATTTTTTTCCTTAACTTGTTGACTCTTGAGACAAATTTGTGGCAGACAATTGACCTTTAATCACACAATCCAGACCTTTAACAACCCTGAGGAAGAAGCCTCTTGAAAACATTGTGAGAAAAGGAGAAAATGCTGAGAACCAGCATTTTCTCCTTTTCCCCACTATGTTTTTACCCTGTCAAAGGCAAATATTCTCATTTAATAAGTCACACTTAAACTTTTGTCTGCAAATGCTTTCAATCTGGACAGGTCTACATTTTTCTGGTGTGAAAAGAGTTGAACACATCCCTGCAAAATAAAGGATATTCAACGTGTATTCAGGTTTGACACAATTCATCATAAGGTATCAAAAAAATTGTGACAATGCAAGGGGAAAAATTGTCCAAATGCTTTCAAAAGTGGTCTTCAATAAGTGTAAGACAAATACAGAATATTGCGTTGTAGTAACTTTCCTGGTGCTTGTACTTAATTCGAGCAGCGTGAGAAAATTTGATATTGCACAAGACCAAAGGTCGAGTGAGCTGTCAAAATTTTCTTGTGCAGCAGGAAGTAAATACAAGCACTAAGTAAGTTATGAAAACATAATATTCCTTTCATTATATACCTGCCACTTTCAAAGACAAAATTTTGCTGTTATTGACATTTCATTCAATAACAGTATACATAATAAAAGAAATAATGACAATTTGATAAAGCAGCCAGTAACTTTGTTTTCCTAAATGGTGGATGAATATTATAGAGTAACATTTTGACTAATCAAATCGCAAATCAATACATGCTTATTCCATGCATGAGGTATGTCATCATACTATATTTTGAACTGTGTTTCACAGTGTGTAGATACGGAAATGTTTTGTTGTGTGTGTTATTTTATCACTGTATTTGGGCTGGAAAATTTTCAGGTACAGTGTACATGTATATAATAAAGGACAATCCTCTGCAGGAAGTGAAATATTCATGGCTGACAAATGAAATCATGGCAAACAAGTCATTTTTGTTATAAATGTTGCTCTTTTTTTTCCTTATCAATGCATTACCTCATGACACAAATCTGAAGCAATGACTTTCATAACATCCTGTTAGAATAAGGATAATTAACATGAATAAAACAGGAATACAGGTTTAACTTTTTGGCAAACGATAAAATTTTGCAAAGTCAAAGCATTTGCGTAAGACAAAATCAATCGGTAATTTATTTAGTTACTGGTATTCTTTATATTATGCAAAAGTTCAAAACACAAAAAATGATAGGGGACCTCTTGTCTGTCTCAATATACCGGTAGGATCAATAATGATTAGAGGCTTCTTCAGCGTCCTCATCAGCTTTCTGGGACGAGGATGCAGTAGACAACATGAAATAATCACTTATTTTGCATTTTGATATTTCTGGATTGCAGAATGGTCCACTTTAACCCTTTACCAGACGACAAAATTTTAGCCTTCTCCAAATTGAAAGCATTTGCAGACGACAATTTCAATGTGGCTCATATGGTGCAAATTTTTCTTTGATAGGGTAGAAAACATTGTGGGAAAAGGAGAAAATGCTGGTTACCAGCATTTTCTCCTTTTCCCACAATGTTTTCAAAAGGCTTCTTTCCCAGGGACGTCAAAAGGCGTCATTGTGCGGTAAAGGGTTAAGAGTTAGAAATTTATATTACAGACAATGAAATGTTATTGCCATACTATTACTATGAGCAAGTGAAAAGGCATATTTATTTTTTGGCTTTGATAAGACATTTGCTGTCTGTCAGCTAAAAGAAAAAGCTCAAAACAAATAATTATTCAGGGTTCATTCTAGAGTGCACCCTTGCGCCATGTGGCTTGTATTTTCTTCTTTTGCACATCAGGAATCTTACCTTGGGGCCAAGCCTGCACAGGTTTTTTGTACGGTGTTAATTTGATGATGAGAATTTGTTCTCAAGTTCTCATTCATTGAAAAACAAGATTCTGTCGTAGACAGCGCAATTCCCCGCTGCTGACCTTATTTCAAACTAGCATTTATTAAAGGTACACGAGTGTGTGTGAATTATCTTGTAAATCGGACCAAGGGTTCAGGAGATATGGAAAGGACAAATATGTAAAGTGTGTAAATTCTAGAGTGGTACTGTGACCTTGACCTTGAAGGAAGGTCATCTATCATGCGCTCTGCACATCGTCTCATCAAGATACACAAGTGTGTGAAATATTTTGAAAATCAGAACAAGGGTTAAGGAGATATGGAGCGGACAAAAATGTTAAGTGTGTAAACTCTAGAGTGGTGCTTAGACCTTGACCTTGCAGTAAGGTCATTAAATCATGCGCTCCGCACATCATCTCATCAAGATACACAAGTGTGTGAAATATTTTGAAAATCAGACCAGGGGTTCAGGAGATACGAAGCGGACAAGAATGTATAGCATTTGACATTTGAAGCCATGTTGTGACCTTGACCTTGAAGGAAGGTCACCGAATCATGCGCTCTGCACATCGTCTCATCATGATACACAAGTGTGTGAAATATTTTGAAAACTGGACAAGGGGTTCAGGAGATATGGAGCAGACAAGGTATGACTGACAGACTGAGACTGACAGACAGACAAACTGACAGACTGACAGACGAAGGCCATTCCTAGAATCCCCCGCCTGCTTTGCGGCGGTGGATTAATAAAATGAAGCCAACATATGGCCAGTGGATTGTTACAAGGGCTCTTACTGGTTATTTCTGTGGGTGTGTCACCTATATCATCCATCCAGTCAAAAAAGGCATACCGTTCTTGAAAACCTAATAAAACTCCATGTTGCTTCTAGCATACAGCAAATCTGAGCTGATATTTTTTATATTTTTTGCCCAATCAACCAAAGAAATAAAGTCAAGATAATACTGACAAACAAATTATTCTAGTTATGAACAAGACATTGCTGGGAGCAAAATCAGTGACACGTAGAAATTTATCAATAATTCAGCCAGTATACAAGAGATTATTTCGTTCTTGTCATCAAATGGTTCTAACTAAACACAAAATATACAGTATTTTGTGCTCTAAGCACAGAAGACTGATAAGCTTGCACAATTTCTCACAAACACATGCTTGAGATATTCAGAGGGAAAAGATCATAATGAGGGGGCTGGTCGGCCCCCCTAGATTTAGAGTTCTAGAATGAAGCCTGACTCATGAATATAAATGAGCTTAAATTATGTTTTTCAAGTCAAAAATATCTTCAAATGATTCTCAAGGTGAGATTTGCATTTTCATTGCAATTGTTTGGAGGTATATTTGAAATTTGGCGACTGCATTTCAAATGTGTTGCT
The DNA here is from genome assembly GCA_945859785.2 of Tridacna gigas. Classification (NCBI taxonomy): domain Eukaryota; kingdom Metazoa; phylum Mollusca; class Bivalvia; order Cardiida; family Cardiidae; genus Tridacna; species Tridacna gigas. Next base: position 41,635,650 of record OX244029.2, read on the forward strand.
TATCACTGCACTGTTTCTCAAACTGGTCGTGAAGCAGGGAATCGGTCAATTCTGATATACCAATATTTTTCTGGCAGGAAAACCATCCAACATTTTTAATGTGAAACACGACTGATTGTCTTTCTAACAGTGTTTACACGTTATAAGCTAATTATTCAATTCAATGATGGAGAGTAACATAATCATAGTACTGTGGGTAACCTATGAGCATGATATTCTTAAACATGGGGGCATTGTCCTGCATGGTGTCAGAAATGTGAGGCATTATTTTCAAAAGTTCAAGTTTCCCACAATCCAGCAGCCTAGATGAAACACTGCAAACATAGAACAGCATTCTTAAAGTGGACGATCTAGATCCAAAATCAATTAACAAAAGACCTCATCCCAAGTAATTCCCTTAAAGGAAGTAAAATACTGGGTATATTTATTCAGAATATTTCATAAAATGAGTTTCTGTACATGTCAGTGAATAATATTATACAGCAACAAAGTATTAGCCAATGCACACAAAAAGCCAAATTGACTGCTTCCTTCTTGTCTGTATTTGCATGTTTAACCAAAAAATTTCAAACTTATATATAACCCTAAAGAAACTATCCTGTTTTCACTGCTCTGGGGAAAGTGGCCTCTGAAAACATCTGTTACAAAACAAGAAAATACTGGTAACTGATATTTTCTCATGTCCGACATTTTTACCTGTTTCAAAGACATGTATTTGTGGCAATTATGCCATTTGAACTTAATCTAATTTTCTGTTTGCAAATGCATCAAAATGGACTATATATCTGTCATCTGGTAAGGAATTTGCTTGGTTAATGCAATGTGCCCAAAATTGTTTTAATGAGGACTGATTACTTGGGGTCTTTTCGCAAGGCAATGATTCGGGTCTGCTGGCATGTCTGTCATATACAAGAGCCGGACACTGTTCTTGGAAAACAAGGAAATGAAAGGCAGTTGTCTTTGGAGTATGAGTGTTCACCATACTTTGTCCCTCACGAAACAATCCTGAATTTACAACCCTGCGGAGGACTTGCTTTTGAGCGGGTCTGCTTTTACCACAGAATTTACTAACCTGTCAGCGACAAGACTAATCAAGTGAACCACACTCTATAATTGTCGTCTGCATATGCTTTCGATATGCAGCAGTCTTATATTTGGCAGACCGGCAAAGCGTTAAGAGTTTGACAGTAGCTTTCACTTCCGGGTTTTGACTTGACAAATTCTTAATCATCTACGCTATGACTGAACAATGCACAATATCAACTAAACGATACTATACCCCTGTGCCATTGTCACACACAACGACCTTCCTGCCCTGTTGATCCATGCCGGATGACAGAAGATTCAGAAAACACCGATCTATTTACTTTCCTATATCGCACAACGGAAGTTACACCCCATCGCACTAAAGAGCCGGAAGTTTGTAACGAACCAATCGAAAACAGTAATTTAACCTTCGAACAAAAAGGATTTTACACAACGAAAAGGAATTAATCTAGGTGGTCTACAAGGAGAATTGCTATTTGGATACAAGGAGAACTTGCAATGTAATTTGGTCTATCATAGATTTTAGATGTAGATGTATATCGTAACCCATAGCCTGCTAAGTGTGACTCAAGGTCTTTTTGCAGACAGTGTAGATCAAGATCAGACTGCACAGAACGTGCAGTCTGACCTTGGATCTACAATGTCCGATAAGAAGATATTTATCCTCTCAAAATACCTTTGAAATAGCAAAATTTGGCTTTTAGTAATTTTTTGACTTGAAAGTTGCGTTTCACTTATTTACCAGGATCAGGGGTTAAGGGTTAATATATTTGTAGGTCATTCATTTACTTTATAGTCAGCTCTCTTGGAAGTCATTCATTAACTACCACATAAATTTGAGCCATGCTCTGGCAAAAGGGGGCTAAATGCATCTCCGTGATGCATTATACCAAGCAAATCATCACATGATCATAGATCCATAAAACTCAATTTGTCAGACAAACGACTGAACCATGAGTTGGACTGCTCCTTTGACATACTCGTACAGAAAATTGCCCAGTGGCGAAAAGTTTCGGCCCTGGTCAGCCTGCGGCCGCAGGCTGACCAGGATTGATACTTTTCGCAGATGCAGTAAGCCCCCTTTTCACAGAGCATGAGTGATATTCATATACCACGTTTATTCATGGTGCAGGACCCTATATTGGATCGCAGTTTATATTCATGTAGCGCGACCGTGCAGTGAGCTATTTATGAAAAACATTGTCTTCAGAAGATCCATAGATCGCTTTCTACATTTTTTCCATATTAATCAATATCGGATAATAAATTAACCGTTTTAAATACCTGCTATACGAGACAGAGAATAAAATTTTGTAGGAGAGTGTAGAAGACAAGCCTGAACAGATAGACATTCTGATCTTTGTCTACATTCTCCAGTCATCAAATCCGCATGAACTTTTCGCCAGAGGACAATATTTTAGAATCGTCCGAAATGACGGCATTTGCAGACAACAAATCAAAATGTTACTCAAACGATGAAATTTGTCTTTGAAAGGGTAGACAACAGCGTGGGGAGAGGAGAAAATGCTGATTACCAGCCGTATTCCATCAAAATGTTTAAAAGACTCCCAAATATAAGTCGTTAAAATTCGGTGTTGCGTGATAAGAAGTTAATTTTGGTAGATTATCTCTGTTTATGAAGGATATTTTCTATGTCGTCTGTTGCAGATTTGTTTCACAAGTTGTGTTGATCGAAGCCTTTGCTGTGGGCAGTCATCAAAGTTGTCCCGATAAAAAATCGATTAGGGATTAGTTTTTACCAAAACTCTATGATAAAACTGAGTCCTACCCACAACACAGGTCTTAGTAAAAGCCAATACATTTTATGTACACTTTTATAATGATCTCATACTTGCCCTGTCAAGAAGGTGACAGGTTTATAATTACTGTATGTACATGTATACGTCGGAAATGACTTACAAATGACTAACGGATGTAACTGACAAAAATGTATCGACCGTTGATGAGTTGGTTGTAAAGTTGTGTAATTGTGTAATTGTCTTCAGTTTAGATGTGCGTTTTTCCTTGTGTGTGTGTGTGTGTGTGTGTGTGAGAGAGAGAGAGAGAGAGAGGACGATCGGACAGACAGTTACACAGAGAGACACGCAGACAGAGATGGATGGATGGATGGAAGATGGATGGATGGAAGAATAGATAGATAGATAGATAGATGGTCGAGCGGGCGGGCTGGTGGGCGGGCGAACTGGCGGACGGACGGACAGACGACGATTTCGTAGACTTCATGTCGCTCCATGCGCTCGGAAAGTTTGGTATGTTTAGAAAGATCGGAAACAAGGAGGTCTGGGTACAATACCCTGCCTCTCTCTTTCGAATAGACTCATGGAATCTCAGAAAACGTCATTAAACCTTAAGCTGCTAAGCCCGACTCAAGGGCTCTTTGCACACAGTGTAGATCAAGATCAGAGTGCACAGAACTTGCAATCTGATCTTTGATGTACTAGGACTGTATTTAGGATTTTACTATTGACTTTGAGAGTTTTATTTTAATTATTTAAATATTGGTAATCTTTATCTATAAAGGTTTAAAAAGGAGCGGGAGGGGTCGTCTGCACACGGTTACATTTTAATCATTGAAAAGATAACAATAAAAGTGAAAAGCGCGACTCGAGGCACTTTTGTAGACATTGTAGATCAACTTCAGACTGCACAGAAAGTACAATCTGACATAGGATCTACACTGTCCATGACGATGGGCTTTTTTTTTAAAGATAAAAAGAACTTTGAAACCGATCCCAGTTGCTGCAATGTTGCCTGCAGAAGGTATGTTGAAAGACGATACGGTATATTTCGTTTTTAAAGGGAGATAACCAATACATAATTGCTGTGGAGCATCTTAATTAAGGATATCTTCCCATGTAACTGAGTTGTACTGCAAAAATGATTGTTGATTGTATAATGTTTAACGCCGTTTTCAACATTATTTCAGTTATATTGCGGCGGCCAGTGCACCTATCCATGCTTTCCTGGAGTTTCTTTTACCAGTACTCCGCACAATATTCTTTCCAAGCCACTGGCTGCTTTCCCACATAACCATCGTCGAAACAATGGTCAGCGGTGAGAGAGGAATGAATCCTGTCACAATGACAATCATCAATCCTCGGAAAGAAATTGGCCAAGCCGGGGATCGAACCAGCGACCTCCTGTTCTCAAGTTCTGTGCGCTTTCGACTGAGCTACCGGGGCTTGGCTTGTATTGCAAAAACAATTTTGAAAGTATCTGCAGAACAGAGATTTTCTGAAATTCCATAGTAGTAGGCTAGGGCTCTACAGTACCTTGCCCGAGGAAACTCTCATGTGACCAGTATCATCAGCAGGAATCGAAGCAGGATCTTATAATTACATACCCAATGTCTTCGTACCATTTAACAACCGAGAACCACAGTTGTCACTCTTTAGCTGAGACGGTAAATTATCAAGCTTTTACGAATGTTGTAGGTCAAGATCAGACTGCACAGAACGTGAAGTCTGATATATGATCTACATCATCCGTTACTTGACGTTACAGTTTCGCCAAAATCATTTCCATCTTTCAGATCTTGGGTGAAAAAGTCGAGTTTATTTAGTAGACAGCCAGTGAGTTATTGCACGTAGATCATAATAAAATTATGGGAAAAGCGGGTTAAATGCTTCTCCTTGATCGATTATACCAAGCAAGTCATCACATACAGTCGAATGTTCATTGCTCGAACATCTACTCGAAGTTGTTACGGTAGTCCCCAGAACTTCGAGGTATGGACATTCGACTGTAATTATAGATTCATAAAATCAATTTTTGTCTAACAACCAACTGAAACATGAGGTAAACTTGTCCTTTGACAAGTAGAACATTGAACAATAGCAAAAGATTTCGATCCAGATCAGCCTGTGCACTTCCGCACACTTAGGTTGACACTTTTTACAAATGAATTAAACCCTCTTTTCACAGAGCATGATTATGTGGTCAACTAGGATACTTATAAGGGATCCAACTCTGACTCAGTGGTCAAAGCTTCGTGTTCAAGAGGTTATGCACTCAATCCCCGCCGCGGAACTATGGTCGTGTAGGAATATCCGTTAGTTAGGTACTCCAGAACTCTAGCAGAGAAAGCCTGCAGGTGAAAATGGATGAATGTGCTTTCGCCGTTTTATAACCGATGAAATCCAATACCGTTGAAAGCGGCTAACACATCATTTTGCGTGTGAGGATGGGTGTGTGCGTTTTTTATGTTACTGACGCTTTTTCCTTAACCACATGCAACCTTAGCATAGTAGGCCTACCAGTGAAAGTTGATAAGTGTTTTAGCCCTTTCCCAAACAAGCCCTGGTTTTCACGTGTCTGCAGCACAAGTCCTTTGAAAACACTGTGGGAAAAGGAGAAATTGCTCGTAACGAGCAATTTCTCCTTTTCCCACAGTGTTTTCTACCCGTTTCGAGACCTTTCTGCCATTTTCATCAAATTTAAAATTGTCTTCTGCAATCTCTTTCAATTTGGACTAGTCCAAAATTTGTCGTTTGGGAAAGGGTTAAGTGGAGGAAAATCACCATTTTCATTTATTTTCCTGATAGATTTCTGACAAGCCATCCCGTGTTTTCATTACAAGAGTGACTCCTTAGTAGGAGGGTCTTTTTCAAAAGACCGTGGACGCGGAAGAAAATGCCGACAACCAACATTTTCTTTTGTTTACTCTATGTTCAACCACTGCAAAGGAAAATCTAATAATTTGAGGTGCATATCGGTGGAATCTTTCACGGTTGCCTCAAGAAATTTAGTAAACCCTTACGGTGCTTAACCCTTAAACCTTTATCAAACGATATTATTTTAGACTGTTCAAAATTGAAAGCATATGCAGACGACAAACTAAATGTGGTCCAAATGATTTGATTTGTGTCTGAAAGGTTAGAAAACATTGTGAAATGGAGAAAATGCTGGTTACCAGCATTTTCTTCTATTCCCACAATGTTTTCAAAAGTGTAATTTCCCAAGATCGTTAACACTCGAAACTGTGTGGTAATGAGTTAACAAGGAGACAGAATTCTAGGCTGTCTCAAATAAAAGCAATTGCAGACGAAAAACTGAATGTGGCTCAGACGATTCGAAAAACTTTGAAAGGCCACAAAAGATTGTGCGAAAAGGAGACCATACTGGTAGCATTTTTTTTTTTTTCCAGAAATGTTTTCAAAAGTCTTCTACCTCAGGGTAGGTAGTTGATGTTCTTCCCCCCCCCCCCCCCCCCACACACACACACATACGCAAATGACTTTGAAATAGCAAAATTTGGGTTTTTACTTATTTAACTCTTTACCAAACAACAAAATTTTAGACTTGCCGAAACTGAAAGCATATGAAGACGACAAAATCGACATGACTAAAAAATTGAAATTTGCCTTTAGAAGGGTAGAAAACATTGTGGGAAAAGGAGAAAATGCTGGTTACCAGCATTTTCTCCTTTTCCCACAATGTTTTCGGAACGCTTTATCTTCAAGGTCGTTAAAACTTGGGATTGTGTGGGAAAGGGTTAACAGGTTAAGGGTAAAACACGTAATTGTTTGGTAAAGGGTTAACACCAACGGCAATGATTAAGAATACTTACAGATGCCTTGAAATAATAAGGTCGTAAGTATAACTCAGAACCTTAGTTATATGATGCAGTCGTATTTGGAAATGGTATTTCAAACTCTATCATTCTGTGGCAGTTTCATCGAAATCGGACCCGGCTATGCTGACCAAAATAGGCGATGAAAACAGTCATAAGTGAAAGGTTATTGTAAATTATGAGACATGTTTTCTCAAAACAGTACTCTTTTACTTGTGACATTGAGCATTATTCTTAAGGCATCGATTTGTCAGAAATAGTTTCACTTTCCGAGCTAAAACTTAACAAAATCGACGAAACTCGGGAATTCGTATTTCGACTTTAACAGGAAAACAACTGGGTCCAGATTGAGTCGAAAGTTTTTCTTGCAACTGTCACGAAAAAAAAAATCACTTTTCTATTTTTCGTGCGAATGATCATGTTACCTACAAAAGTCGAAGTAAGGGGTGCCTAATCTCTTGTTTTCTATTTGGATTTCTATCTCCAAGTTGATGGCAGAAACGAGATTCCGTAAAGAACTGCGTGTTTTTGATAGTATAGCTCTTATTCGATAAACGTTTCATCATCGGTTTATATTATTGTTTATGTTTGGTATAACAGGTTTAAAATCACGTGCCCTGACGAGATAATTTATAAACTTAAGTCGATAATGTTTATATTATGTCATCATGGTTTGTGGTTTTAAACATGTATTCAAAAAAAAAAAATATTTACTGTTAATGGAAGGTTTATCGAGTTGGAGTTATACAATAATTGTTATCATTTATTTCACCGAAGATAGTAAGCTATAATTGTCGAAATAAATTAAAGTACAACAACCAGCCTTTAAGTTGCCTAATTTGAGTCGCGTGCCAACGTGATGGTTACAGCGCTCCAACGAGTGTTGACGTCAGCAATCACCAAGCCTCTCCAAATGTTAAAGTTACAGGATGTCATTCTTCTTGTTTCCTGTGCCATTTAGTCCTTTACTAACACAATCCCCAGTTTTAACGATCCTGAAGAAGAGATCTTGTGAAACATTGTGGGGAAAGGAGAAAATGCTGGTATCCAGCATTATCTCCTTTTCCCACAATGATTTCTACCCTATCAAATTCCATCAACTGAACAACATTTAAATTGTCGTCTGCAAATGCTTTCAGTTTTGACAAGTCTAAGATTTTGTCGTGAGGTAAAATGTTAATTCGTAAAGCGCTGGACTCAATTAAAGATACCTTTGTGTACAACGCTGATGCAGGGTCAGAGTTACGGGTATTTCTTTCTTAGGGCCCTTGTCACCAAACCCTTCCAGCAATTTTAATCTAACTTTGAAATTAGAAAGCAATACAATATCTGACTGGTCAACCCAAATGTTAGCATCTGCTTTAGCTATTCAGATTGAACTGTAGTCCTCTCAAATTTAAAACAAGAAATATCTTTAAAAAAGATAGACGGCGTAAATTTGCCCGCAAATAGACGAGGCCCTTACAATAAACATGTCAACATTTTTGACCAATCACAAATTTTTATTGATTCATTTTTGATCAGTATCACTGATTGAATGGTATTTTTACGCCGCTTTCAACAATACATGTATTTCAGTCATATCACGGCTTTAGCTCACATATTCATATCAGTACCAAAAAGTGGGTCAAAAGCCAGCACATACAGCTACGCCGAAAAAAAAAAATCTTAAAAGTCAATATGAATTCTACTAGGAATTGTTTGTGTACATATCGACTCAGAAAATGCAGCATGTTCTTGGATCTGCGCTGTCTGATATGTTAAAAGATAGTCTGGATACTAGAATTGGCATTGTTTCGGTCTCTTTTTCTGGCTGAAAATGTCCACTTCTAATCCCAAGGGTTAACCGTGCGTGTTGCATAACCTTTAAGTACTATTCGATTGCTGGCGTGCATTCTACTTCAAATGCTTGTTGAAGCGCACGCGACTATTTTCAGAATTCAAACGGTAAATCAAGTGCTTTCATAGGCAGTGTAGATATAGATCCGACCGAATAGAAAAAGAACGGTCTCATCTTGGTTCTACCTGATAGCGACCGAAATAGCCTTGACTTTGCAATAATTTGGGTCCTTTACAAGCTGGAACTTTAACTACGATTTATGTTGAGGTTCATGGGTTTGATTTACCGAAAAGAAGTGAAAAGTGGCATGAGTCAGACATGAATTGCCTACTTTCCATTTTCTTTTTTTATGTTGACGTGTTTCAAATGTCCTTGCGAAGATAGTGCTCCGATCTTGGTCAACACTCTTCGATAAAATTATCAATTTAATTGTATTTATTTGTATTTGTATGTTTATTGGGTGTTTAAACGCCATTCTAAACATTACTACAGTCATATCGCGGCTGCCATTGCGTCTATCCATGCCCCCATGGAGTATTTTCTTACCAATAATTCGCACAACGCATTCGCTTAAGGAGGAATGAATCCTGACGCAATGACTATCAGTCCTCGAAAAGAGTTTGGCCGAGCCTGGATTCGAACCCTCTATTAGATGCACCTGGCTTATATTACAAGTGTGATCAGCCGTCACCAACGATATCGACATGATGTAGCAAACATCAAAACAAGAGGACCGTGTATCGTTCCGCTGCATAATGAATTAAGTGTGCCATACAAGGCATATCTATAACAAAGTTAAGTATGGCTCACGTGGAGGGATTTGTTCCCGAAAGGATAGAAAACATAGTGAGAAAAGGAGAAAATGCTGGTTATCAGCATTTTCTCCTTTTCCCACAATGGCTTCAAAAGCGTTTTCTCTCGAGGTCGTTAAAACTCGGGGTTATATGGTGCAGGGTTAAGGCTTACGCTATCGTTCGTTCTGACCCTCACCATCATGCAATATTTGATTCACAACATGTTTTATAACTGTACTGTAATAAGTGTCAGTATCCAGTGTTACACATCGTGACGTGATTGGATTTCCTATAGTATTGTTGAACACTTTGACAAGCCGACTAAAACTTCGTCCCAGTCTTTTTTTTTTCTAGCCCTTAGAGCGTCCGATAAATGAAAACAGCGCATTCAATGAAACAAACCAAGATATTCGTATTTTATTAGAATATAGGATAGGGTCGATCCAAAGTCAGATTGACAGTTCTGTAGGGTGGCTTCGTCACATTTTACGAAAACAATGAAAGTAATCGTTGGCGCCGTAAAGCTAACTTTACGGATTAGTTGCACTTGAACATGAAATACGAGTTGGATACACTGTACCGATGATAATAAGAGAAATACTATGTTCAGTTCTCGAATTATTATTTAAAACAGTCATATGTGCATGCTGATTGTTTGTGATAGAAGGAAAAAGGGTTCGAGGATTTAACAAAAAAAAAATCGGATAATTTGATACAGTGTACAGAGTAAAGCGTACCTCAGCCTCTCCTTGAGCCAGGTCAAGTGGATGGATTCATCCTTGCATTTGTTTCCGGTTTCAACGGTTCATATCCGTTTGTCATCGCACCCGATTGGCTGCTTAAGACAAAATAACTTAGTATTTTTAAGTATAAATATGGCCGACTCTAGTGTAAACAGAAAGGATAGATGAAGAAAAACAATTAAACTATAACATTATTTAGATATACGAGTTCATTTTGTGGCTTTTTTGCAGCAATTTCATCCATCGCATAGGAATACGAATTGATTCCTTTTGTAATTTGTGACTGCTAGTAGTCTAACTGTTTTGTTTTGAGTGAAGTCGAAAAACCAACAAATTTACCCAGAGGATAGTGCAAACGACAACGCAATCAAAATGCTGTGTGAAAATATCTCATTACAACTTTGGATGGTCATGTTTTTCTTGACAGTTGGACTGATTTTTCAGGCTGTCAGTTTTGCAGCCCCATATTGGAATAACTTTGGAGACGAACATTGGGGTTTATGGCAAATATGCGACAAACACGGATGTGAAAATATAGCCAGCCATCATAATATCTCTAGTAAGTAGATCTTCATATGCATTAACACTGTCTATGTCTAGAGTATATGAACATGAAATTGATAAACGCAAGTCGCAAAAGCTCTCAATAAGATTTTATACAAAGTATAGTTCTTTGCCATACGACAAAATTCAGAACTCGTCCAAATTGCAAGTATGTACATGTATTTGCAGGCGATAAGTTAAATATTACTCAAATGACTGAATTTGTCTTTGATAAAATATAAAATATTGTTGGAAAGGAATTGGTTTCAAGTATTTTCTGTTTTTTCCAACCCATTTTATCAAAAGCCTTCTTACCAAAGGTCGATTGTGTGGTAAAGGGATGGATACCGATTTAATGACAACCGGACACACCTGTCCCCCTTCCCCATTGATTTTTCAGGAAGTCTAGTTTTAAAATCACTCGGCAAACCTCGTGTGATCCGTTGATTGTTACGGGAGATCACTCCTTCCTTACAGCATAGCTTTTTTCCGTATAAAATCAATCCCTGACAAGTGCGTTATGGAGAATTCTCTTTAGCTCAGTGGTTAGTGTATTGGTCTTTTAAACCTCAATAAAAGAGGATATTTGTCGCACGGGTTCGAATCTCAGCCGGAGCGGTTTGTATTTGAGCTATGCATTTGTTGCGAACTTTCATATTCGTAAGATGGGGGCTTGTCCGGGATTGGCCATTGAGCCATTTGTTGTCTGCCCGTTATTGGCCATTGAGCCATTTGTTGTCTAAATAATAGACTTCCTGCCTAATAAGGCTCTCCGTCATCAAAAATGATGACTTCCCTTATGAAGGGGTGTGTTACGGGAGATCACTCCTTCCTTACAGCATAGCTTCTTCCCGTATAAAATCAATACTATACCTGACAACTGCGTGAGGGTGAATTCCCCAGTTCAGCTCAGTGGTTAGTGTATTGGTCTTTTAAAGCTCAATAAACAAGGATATTTGCCCTACGGGCTCGAATCCCAGCCGGAGCGGTTTGTATTTGAGCTATGCATTTGTTGCGAACTTTCATGTTCGTAAGATAATCAAGTCCCTCGGTTGTATCACGTAGCTTGATATGCATGCCCCTACACGGTACAAAGATTCAGAACGTTTGTAGAAAAGAGCCCCAGATTTGAGTTTTTTAATATCTTCTATCTATTTTATGCCAAACTTTTGACTTTACGGACCAATGTATTTTCAGATACGATGCAGATCGGACGGGGCTGCCAGGTCCTTGGGTTTCTATGCTACATTATAGTCGCAGTTTTGCTGATTATTCATGTGATTTTCAAACAAACGCAGCGCTGTGTTTCCTTGACCTGCGATTTGAAATTGTTGACGTCGACTGTAATCCTTGCTTTTGTCGCGTGTAAGTATAGTCCACAAACCGTTCTTAATAACTTTTTTAGTTTCGAATTCTCAAGAATTCTCTAAATTACAAAGTAACACAATTTCTGATTGGGTAAACCAAATGGTTTAGCCAATCAGAAATCATGTTGCTTTCTAAATTTAGATTTATATTAAGCGTGCAATAAAGAATGGTTGGTGAAGACAGGCCCGGGATATTTGGGGTCGGTAAAATACAGAATCTTCACATTCACGTTATAAAACCTTACCAAACGACCAAATTTTTAATTTGTTCAAACTGATACCATTTGCAGACGAAAAATTAAATGTGGCTAAAATGGGGGAATTTGTCTGTGATAAAAAAAATTGGGAACAGGAGCAAATGCTGCTTACAAGCAACCCCCCCCCCCCCCCCCCCACAATGTTTTCAAAAGCCTTTTTTCTTGGGGTCGTACAGCTGACTGACGGTAATTAAATTTCGTTAACTCTTTACCACACAATCCCGAGTTTTAACGACCTTTAGAAAGAAAACTTTTGAAAACATTGAGGAATAAGGAGAAAATGTTGATAACCAGCATTTTCTCCTTTTCCCACAATGTTTTCTGCCCTTCAAAAGACAATTTCCACTATTTCAACCACCTTTAATTTGTTGCCTGCAAATGCAGTCAAAATTGACAAGTCCAAAATTTTGTCGTTTGGTAAAGGCTTAATTAGTATATAGACCAGTGCCTCTTTAAACCCGACCTAGATCTGAATGCTGCACGGCTATTTTCCGGTATACTAGCCTGACATTGATTAATGCTTATTGTTACGGGAGATCATTCCTTCCTTACATCATAGCTTTTTCCCGTATAAATTCAATACCTGACAACTGCGTTTGGGAGAATTCTCTTTAGCTCAGTGGTTAGTGTATTGGTCTTTTAAACCTCGATAAACGAGGAACTTTGCCGCACGGGTTCGAATCTCAGCCGGAGCGGATTATATTGGAGCTATGCATTTGTTACGAACTTTTATGTTCGTGAGATTATTGCATCCTACCTTTACCGAAAGTTGAATCGTTTACTCGCTTTATCATTCCAGTGTTTTCCATCCTTATCGGCGCCATCTTGTGGTCAACTGGTTCCAATACGACTTTGTATTGGTGTTACTATCTTTGTTACTTCAGTGGCCTTTGTGCATCGTCAACAGGGGGCGTACTTATCTATGTACGGCGACAGGAGTTTATGGCAACCATTGAGAAAAGACAGTCAATCGACGCTGGGGTTGTTTAGGATTTACAAGCTGGGAGCAATGCTCTTACAGAAGCTGAATCTTTAATAGTCACGAAGAGAGTATTGTACAGGACAGAGTTGGATAGACAATACTCATCACTAGTGCCAAAGATATGAGAATGATTTTGTTTCATGAGGAGTGAAAATCGTGAAAGTTGTAAAAAAAAAAAGAAAGTGGGATTTTTAAGGAGCAGTTATTGGTTTTTAGAAATAGTGCAGGGCCAGGAACGCCAAAGCTGCTTCCATGGTGCCAATTGCACGAGAAAGGGATAGCATTTAAGGGGAGAGGGTACTGGCGTATACGCTATTCCAAGAACCTGTGGCCCGAGATAAGATTTGAATTAAAGGCGTACATGGAAGTGATTTTAACCCTTAAGCTGCTAATCGCGACCCACTGACCTTTTGCGGACAGTGTAGATCAAGATCAGACTGCACAGAACGTGCAGTCTGATCTTTGGTCTACACTGTCCGATACGGTATTTTCTTTCCGGTGAAATCAACTTTGAAACTGCAATGTTTGGACTTTTAGTATTGAGTAGAAATTTTTGTTTCATTTATTCAGCAGCTTAAGTGTTAATGTATTTTGAGATAATAATTACCGGTGACTCTCAATTGCTATATGAATGCTTGCTGTATTAAAATAGTTTAAATTAAAAAAAAAATAGTCAATCCTCGTTCGATCGAAGAGAACCCGCAGCTATGACCAGGCCGCCAATCATCACCTTTCTGTATCATTTTCAAGAAGGCTCACACGAGACCTTCATTTGTAAATACAGGAGACTTTACAATAACAGTTTGCATGTGAAGGAGCAGTCAGATGAACTGCTATGTAGTGGCGTTGTGATTTGTCTTCTTCTTCATCTTCTTTTTGTTATTCTTAAACCGGCAATGTTTTAATAAAGTATATGTTCATCCTTATATGGATTAAATTTTATTTTTTATGTAACCCTTTACCTAACAATCCCAAGTTTTACCATACCCAGGGGAAAAGGCTTAAAAAATTGAAAACATTATGAGAAAAGTAGAAAATGCTGGTAACTAGCATTTTCTCATTTTCCCACAATGTTTTCTACCATATCAAAGACCGAAATCATCTTTTGGGGTTGATTTTAACTCTTTTCCCACACGACAAAATTTTAGCCTTGTTCAAATTGAAAGCATTTGCAGACGACACTTTCAATGTGGGTCAAATGGCGCAATTTTTCTTTGATAGGGCAGAAAACGTTGTGGGAAAAGGAGAAAATGCTGGTTACCAGCATTTTCTCCTTTTCCACAATGTTTTCAAAAGGCTTCTTTCTCAGGGTCGTTAAAAGTCGGGATTGTGTGGTAAAGGGTTAAATAATTATGTTGTTTACAAATGCTTTTGTCGAGTCTAACATTCTGTGATTGGGTGAATAAAAAGTCTTTGAATACGCAAATGAGCCATGCTCTGGCAAACGGGGGGGGGGGGGGGGGGGTTTATACATCTCCGTGATGCATGGAACCAAACAAGTCATCACATAATGATGGATCCATACAAGCCATTTTGTCAACAACTGAATGAATCATGAGGTAGATTGGTCCTTGGACATGCAGAAATTGAAAATTTACCAACAGCTGAAGGTTTAGTTCAGGCTAACCCGAGTTGATACTTTTGGTAGATGCATTAAGCCCCCTATGTACACAGCATGGCTCAATTATCATTTACAGCATTATGGACCCATTGTTAAGCTGTTTTCAGACATTGTACAACTTAGAACAAATGACACAAAGAGAAACATTCGAAGCAAAGGACAGTACCTTGTTTGTGATTTGGAAAACGTTGAAGGAAAAGAAACCATAGCTTATACCAATTCAGTGCTACTTTTCGGACAATACTTTTAACCCATTATTTTCTGGGGGGACGTGAAAGATACACAATCTCTGTGTTAATCAAAAAACTGAATACCAGATGACAAAATTTTTGACTTGATAAAATTGAATGCATTTGCAGATGACAAGTAAAATGTGGCTCAAATGATTGTACTTGTATGTGATAGGTTACAAAACTTTTTGGAGAATGAAAAAATTCCTGGTTACCAGCATTTTCCTCTTTTCCCACATTGTTTTAATAATCCCTCCTCCTAAGGGTTGTTGAACCCGAGATTGTATGGTAAAGGAAAAATATTTGAAGTTTGCCCAGTGGCAACATGTTGAGCCCGCCATGGGGGAGTTAAAAAACCTCATAAGCTGCATTTGGAAAAAAAGTAACTAATTACTCAAAGCACTGCTGTCTCATTTCAGATCCCTTTGTTTTCAAATTTGCATGAGATCGATAGGAGTATTCCCTATTTATGAACAGGTAGAAGCTTAATTTATGACCTTCAAGTATGACCTTGACTTTGAAACAACTGACATGAATAAATCAGAGAGACACTTACTATTCATTATGTGGAAAAGTAGTCAAAAATTTTATCATTTGACTACCGCGAGTGAACTTGACCATGGAGCTACATGAGCAAAATTTTACAGCGGCACGTCTACTTATAAAGGAGAATGATAGTGCAAATTTATTTTGAAATCTATCCATATGTGTAGAAGTTATCGCTTGGACCACAGGGATTTGTAGCGTTTTTTATGTTTACATGTATATATAATACAAGGGATGCAACTGACATTATCGGCAAAGTCTAATTGTCATCACAAAAACACAAGTTACTTCGTCAGTTTTACAGATAATCACATAAGGTCTACTTTATCTAGCTCATTACACATTTTTCTAGCGAAAAATAACGTGGTTTCATGACTAAACGTTCAATGATTTGTGCTACAAAAGCTGGTTTCTCGACGAATAGGTCGAAATTGTTTGGTCCGACACGGGTTCGTTCAGTGCGCTTGTCAGAGTAAATCTACTATTCTGTACAAGATCATGGCCAAAATACTTATCGGTTTGATAAAACAAGTAAATATCGTTAACCAACCTTCGTTGTTCAATAATAACACGAAGAATACAGCTCCAAATCGTCCGATGTTTGATCGATTCGCTCAAATTTCAAAGAAGCAGCCATAATTGTTGTCAACTGATCAAAATGTATCGAGGCATTTCATTGGTCGGAACCAAAAATCCGACCAATGAAATGCCTCGATACATTTTGATCAGTTGACAACAATTATGGCTGCTTCTTTGAAATTTGAGCGAATCGATCAAACATCGGACGATTTGGAGCTGTATTCTTCGTGTTATTATTAAACAACGAAGGTTGGTTAACTATATTTACTTGTTTTATCAAACTGATAAGTATTTTGGCCATGATCTTGTACAGAATAGTAGATTTACTCTGACAAGCGCACTGAACGAACCCGTGTCGGACCAAACAATTTCGACCTATTCGTCGAGAAACCAGCTTTTGTAGCACAAATCATTGAACGTTTAGTCATGAAACCACGTTATTTTTCGCTAGAAAAATGTGTAATGAGCTAGATAAAGTAGACCTTATGTGATTATCTGTAAAATTGACGAAGTAACTTGTGTTTTTGTGATGACAAGTAGACTTTGCCGATAATGTCAGTTGCATCCCTTGTATTATATATACATGTAAAACATAAAAAACGCTAAAAATCCCTGTGGCTTGGACAAGATCTATTTATGATAGTTTTATTGTTTGACCTTTAAGCGTGACCTTGATCTTGGACCTACTGGTAAGTCATCAAATATTCTAAATTGCACATCTTCTCATGAATGTGAATAACTGTGCCAAATTATTTTGAAATCCATCTTAGATATAAGATGCTGGTATATGGTTCGAACATGCTCTGTAAATGAAAATTTTACCCTTTCAGTATGACCTTGACCCTAATCGAACAAATGATTCAAATGGCACTTCTACTGGTAAAGGAGAGCACTTGCGAACAAATATTTTTAAATCCATCAATAAATCTGTAAGTTGCAGCTCAGACAAATCCGGGACGGACGCACACATACACTAACACATGCACCCACAGATGCACATACACCAGAGCAACATTGTGACAACTATGTCTCGCTCTCCACAATAAGGCTCAAAAAAATGCTTCTACATGGAGAAACTCGGTCTCAGAGTGGCAATAGAAACTGGTATTTAAGCCATTACTCGATTCTCGCAATGGTTTTAGGGGCCACTTTTTTCCCCTAGAGTTTTTATCAATTATGCCCTGATAAAGCATATAGGCTAGCTTTTTTTTCCCCAAATGTCTTTATTACATAAGTACACAACATTTGAACTTGCTGTACAAATTTTATTGGCGGCTTTAATAGTTTTATACATGAAAACAAAAACCGCTCCATTGGTTAATTAATACAAACCATACAAACGAAACATTACAATTCTAGGCCAGATGGTTTCAAACAAGAAGACATATAAAGCTTTCTCTACAAAAGCCCATGTGAAAGTTGTTACCCAAGGTCAAGGCCATTTTTGACCACAGAACTATAAATACTTAATCCTGGTAGAGATCCACAAGATAAAGCCACATGCCAAATAATATAGGCCTAGGCCTTATGGTTAAAAACAAGAAGATTTTCAAAGTTTCCTCAATATAAGTCCCCTGTAAAACATAAGACCCTTGAGGTGGGGCTAATTTCAAAACCAGGGCTAAATTTTGAACAAATTCAGAAGTGATCCAAATTTTGTAGCCCTAGGATTTATGGTTAGAAGCAAGAAGATTTTTTGAATTTTCACTCTATAAGCACATGTTTAATTTATGACCGGTAGGGATACCAGGGCTCTAGTTTTGGAAGCTGTCCACTAGATGAAAACACTCACAAAATATTACAGCTGTATCTCAAGATCAGGAACAAGAAAGTCTTAAAAGTTTTCATTATATCAGCCTATATTAAACTTGTCACTTGTGGGTCAGCGCCAGTTTAGACCCCAGAGTAATAATTTTAAGAAACTTGGTAGAGGTTTATTAGATGAAGCTACATGTCAAATTTGGTAACCCTAGGCCTTATGGTTTAGGACAAGAAGATTTTCAAAGATTTTCAGTTTTGTTGCCATGGCCAGAGTTCTTAGAGGGATCAAATTCTTTTTTGAAATTCTGATGGGGACCAAGGCAGGATCATTTCTCTGAAGTCTGGTCAAAATTGGATTGGTAGTTTCAGAGAGGCCTGAAGGTGTTTGAAATAAAGGTTAACACATGGACGTACGCACTCACACACGACGGACCCAGGGCCATGACATGTATAAGCTTGCTGGCCTTTGGCCACTGGAGCTAAAAACTACAAATGAAATACTAATGGTGATAAACAGTGTGTTTCTGTGTTCTTTTCAGCTGGGTTGAATAATTAGAGAAATTTTTGAGAGGAAACACCGAAGGTTAAACATATTTTATTCAATAAATGAATGGGGTCGATCGATCAGGCCACAAGTTCTTCCAACTTACATTCGGCCCTTCCCCTACAATCAAATAAACAATACAAACAGACAGATAACGGCAACAAAACAAATAAAATACAATGTACAGGTAACAAAATGAGAGAAAAAAAGAGAGAAAACTGTACAGCAAATAAAAAGAGAGAGAAAAATTGATAAAGAAAGGAGAAAAAACTGAACAGGATAGAGTGGAAACAGAACAAAAGAATAGAAAAAAGTGGATTGAGGAACTGAGGAACTATGCTCTGTGATAACATTGAAGAGAATTAAGAGTAAGTATTCTTTCACTGACTCGTCCATTCAATAAACTGGATTTAATGTAATTAGTAAACATCTGCATTAAACATACAAGTTGATAAAAAATGTATATAGTTTGGTGTGCCGTATGATCTTTTTGTAACGAGTATGAGTTTACTATTGAATAGCCCTATGGATGCTCTACATCATTAGCAATTAGGAGACAGAGTTTTAATTGCATATATAACACCCATTTGGGCTTGGACAAACTTGTTACAGGCATAAATCACAGAGACATCATCAACAGTAAGAAGGTATAGTGACCAAAGAGAATATGAAACATACCGGTATGTACAATTATAAAGTGGCAGGTACGTTAGCTCTTATCAGAAGTTGTGGGATTTCAGGTTACTTATTTTCATTATACTAATATGAATTGATTATGTCTTTCTTTTGATATATGGAGAGAAACAATAATACAAAAAAAAAAAGGGATTCCCTGTGTGTTTGTGTGTGATTACAGCATTTCAAGTAGATGATAATATGGCCTGCAACATGCGAAATGAAACCTTCGGACATTTGCGTAAAGTGTTGTCCCGGATTAACATGCGCAGTCTGCACAGGCTAATCCGAGACAGCACTTTACGACTACATAAGATTTTTTCATACAGTAGACTTTCGTGAAATAGAAAATTGCTCAAAAACGGGAAGTGTCATCTCGGATTAGTCATAGACTGCACAGGTTGATCTGGGAAGAAACACTTTCATGCATATGTCCAAAGGCCCCTTTTCATGTGTTGCATGCCATATAGTACTTGCTTAACTCTTTGTCAAAACGAAATATAGTAGAGTTATTAGGGAACTAAATTAATAGACTCACTTGTTGTACCTATTATAGGCTACGTAATGTCATGCTATAGGTGCACTACATAACCATTTCGCATTTGATAAGAGAAAGGAATGTTGACATTTGTCTGCATATCATCTATGATGATGTTAGCCATTTGTTCTGAGGTCACATATTCTTGCACTGAATGTGATTTGCTCCCTTTATCATCAGTCTCATTATCAAATACCACTGACTCGCTCGATTTTTCAAGACAAAACTTTTCAGTATCTTCCTTTTCTCTGGATTTATTTTCCATTTCTTTGGATTCAGTTTCTGCTGTAGACTTCAAAGGCTGAACAACTTTTAAAGCTAAATGGTCTACATAATCCATGTTACAATTGTTCTTATGTTCCTCTGCATGTCTAGTTTCAATTTCAGAATCATCAGATGATGAACGAAAGTTATTCTCTTGACAGGCTACTGTAGTTTTAAGTCCCATTTCAATACTGTCAGATACTTTAGAGAATTGCTCATCAGCATTCTTTACTGTAAGAGTGTTTTTAGCTAGACTATCTTTAATATCTGTATCAGGTTGTAACAATACGCTTTCAATATCAGGTGGTTCAACTTTATCTTTTTTGGCAGTGTTAAGTGTAGCAGGAGCCATTATTCCATCACCTTTGGTGATTCTTTCAGCAGTGTCTGGTTCTGTCAACACGCTACATCCAACCTGACCACCATTTTCATCCAAATCAGTTGCATTCGAGGCATGTTTATTTTCACCAGGTTCTTGATCTCTTTGTTCAAAATTATGTTCAGCTGTTGCCATGGCATCAACTTTCATGTCAGTATCAGTTAGATTTTCGACAAGTTTATTGTGATTTCTTTGTGCAGAGTCATGTTCAGCTCTTGCCAGAGTAATGGCTTCACTATCCATATCTGATGTACTGTGTTCTCCCTGTTCAGGATCAAGTTCACCTTTTTCTGTGGTTACACATACATCAGCATCAACACTTTCATAAGTATTGACTCCGGCAGCCACTGAAGTGTTGGCATCTTCATTTGCATTGTGTCTTGACCCAGTCAACATTAAATAACCATTCTTGTCAAATGTTGTAAACCTGTTTGTGCTTGTCTCCTGTTCATCACCACCAGTAGACTGAGAAATATTTATTTCTTTTTATTCAAAATAGATCTACAAAATTCCAGGCTTAACCCTTTACCACACAATCCAGAGTTTAAACGACCCTGAAGGAGAAGGCCTATGAAACAAGATGTCTGTTTGTAAAACAGTCATGCCCCCCTACTGCCACATTGATACAGGAAGTGGCACAGTTCATAAACTGATATCAATCACCAAAATACATCCACATAATTTGATCCTTTAATTGCCGATAATTTGTTGACAAGTCCATCTTTAATTGGAGATGGGTTAAAGTACCGACATGCGTCGGCAATAATCGCTAATCAAGTAATTAACATCCTTTAATTGTCTGATTTATAGCCCACTTCAGTTGCTAAACGTGATAATCTGTCAACAGTTCGCATAATTATACACACCGCCTTGTGTATACATACAAGATTGTAAACAGTTGCTGATACAGAGACTGGGTTATCGATTTTCTTCTTGGCACACACGTTCGACTTTCGCTTTTTCGCAGCCGACTTCGATGCTTACTACATCCCTGATAATACGCGAATAAAATGTTGGGGCCACAAGTTGAGCCATGATGATTTTTGAGACACTTTAATTTTTTTGGAGCAAATGGCTCAATTGGCAAACAGCAGTGCGGGCCCTGAATCATCTGGTGGTCACTGTGACCTTGACCTTTCACGGATTAACCTTAAAATTGATGGGGATCATTTACACTCCAAGATGAATATCTGTACAGAATTTGAAAGACCTAGGTTGATTCTGTGTCTAGTTATCATCTGGACAAGGTTTGGTCTATATATCATTAAGTTGAAGGCCACTGTGACCTTGACCTTTGATGGATTAATCTCAAAATCGATAGGGATCATCTACACTCCGAGACAAATGTCTGTACCAAATATGACAAACCTAGGTCAATTCTGTGTCTAGTTATCATCTGGACAAGGTTTGGTCTATGTATCATTAAGTTGAAGGCCACTGTGACCTTGACCTTTGATGGATTAATCTCAAAATCGATAGGGATCATCTACACTCCAAGACAAATGTCTGTGCCAAATTTGACGAACTTAGATCAATTCTGTGTCTAGTTATCATCCGGACAAGGTTTGGTCTATATATCAACATGTTGATGGTCACTGTGACCTTGACATTTGACCGATTGACCTCAAAATCAATAGGGATCATCTACACTCCCAGACGCATGTCTGTGCCAAATTTGACGAACTTAGATCAATTCTGTGTCTAGTTATCATCAGGACAAGGTTTGGTCTATATATCAACATGTTGATGGTCACTGTGACCTTGACCTTTGACCGATTGACCTCAAAATCAATACGGATCATCTACACTCCGAGATGCATGTCTGTGACAATTTGACAAACTTAGGTCAATTCTGTGTCTAGTTATCATCCGGACAAGGTTTGGTCTATATATCAACATGTTGACGGTCACTGTGACCTTGACATTTGATCGATTGACCTCAAAATCAACAGGGATCATCTACACTCCAAGACGCATGTCTGTGCCAAATTTGATGAACCTAGGTCAATTCTGTGTCTAGTTATCACCCGGACAAGGTAAGTTCTACCGACCGACCGACTGACCGACCGACATGTGCAAAGCAATATACCCCCCTTCGGTGAAGGGGGCCATAAACATTGTGGGAAAAGGAGAAAATGCTGGTAACCAACATTTTCCTCTTTTCCCAGAATGTTTTCTACCCTGTCAAAGATAGAAATCATCATTGGAACTTCATTTGTTTAATCATCTGCAAATGCTTTCAAGTTGGTCCAGTCCAAACTTTCATTTCCTAGTAAAGAGTTACAAGTAAATACATTCATTGCAGATAAAATCTGACACAACAGAAAGAAATTCATATCAACACAAATCTGTCAAATACGGTCCCATACAATAGTATCATGACTGAACATGCATGCTGACTACATGCACTTTGAAAATTGTTACTGATTTAACCCTTTACCACACAATCCCAAGTTTTAACGACCCTGAGGAAGAAGGCTTTTGAACACATTGTGGGAAAAGGAGAAAATGCTGGTAACCAGCATTTTCTCCTTTTCCCACAATGTTTTCTACCCTATCTGAGCCAAATTTCATCATTTGAGCCACACTTAGATTGTCGTCTGCAAATGTTTTCAATATGGACAAGTCTAAAATTTTGTTGTTTGGTAAAGAGATGATTGTTCGAAATGTTACATTACACATCTGCTATCCATAAAAAAAAAGTAATCACCCACTAACCAGTTTTTGTTCAAACTTCCTTCTATTTTCAAATGTCATAAACTGCAATATTTTTTTTTGTCAAAATCTTACATGTTAATTTTTACAAAATGAAAAAAGTCAGAGAGAGTTTTAAAATTTGTGGAATTTGAAGCATCTTCCCCAAAATCTGCATTACCTATTATGTCTTAACTCTTTACCAAGCAACAAAATTTTGGACTGGACCAAACTGAAAGCATAAAATTTTGCAGACCACAAATTATAGGTTGCTTCAATGGTGATTTCGGCATTTGATAGAGTATAAAACATTGTGAGGGGAAAAAGAGAAAATGCTGGTTATTAGCGTTCTCTCCTTTTCCCACAATCTTTTCAAAAGTCTTCTTTTTCAGGGTCTTTAACCCTTTCAGTGCCATAGGCGAAAACAGGGACTTTTGCGGATGGCATAGATCAAGATCAGACTGCACAGAATGTGCAGTCTGATCTTTTATCTATGCCATCCGCTTCTTTTGTCAAACCTATGGGGCAAAAATATTTCTTTGTTTCATTGGATGGTATTGTAAGCCGTCGGAGGTGTTCAAATTTCTATATTTGACGCTGAAAGAGTTAAAACCCTGGATTGTGTGGTAAAGAGTCAAAGGTTCATTTAAGAATCCACACAATAAATTGTTCATTTTGTGCCAGTGTTTTTTTATAGCATTCACTATATGACCATGCTCTGACAAAAGGGGGTTTTTAATGCATCACCGTGCTCATTATACCAAGCAAGTCATCACATAATTATGGATCCACAAATCCATTTTTGTCTTACAATCCTGAGAAAGAATGGTCATTGGACATGCAGAAAATTCACCAAAAGCAAAAATTTTCAATCCAGG
The DNA here is from genome assembly GCA_945859785.2 of Tridacna gigas. Taxonomy (NCBI): domain Eukaryota; kingdom Metazoa; phylum Mollusca; class Bivalvia; order Cardiida; family Cardiidae; genus Tridacna; species Tridacna gigas. Next base: position 41,659,525 of record OX244029.2, read on the forward strand.
TCAGCCTGCGCAAACTGCGCAGGCTGACCTAGATTGATACTTTTTACAGATGCATCAAACTCCTTTATCTTAGGGCATGCCTCACAGGTGTGTATCAAAACAGACTGTAGCATATTTTGGTTTATTATCCCCTGCTAATGGCAGAGGGATATAGTTTTTGTGGTGTCCGTCTGTTTGTCAGTCCGTCTGTCCATTCATTCACGTGTCCGTACGTCCAGACAGATATCTTCTACAAGAGGACCATGATGGTCCTAAATCGCTCACCTGAAATGCAACTCAGCTCAACACCATAATGCTACATGCCAAATATGAAAGCTCTAGCCCTTATGGTTTGGGACAAGAAGATTTTTAAAGATTTCCTTCTTTATCTCTATGTGAAATCCGAGAACCCACAACATAGGGTCAACTTTTAACACCAGGGCCATAATTTAAAGTATTTTGGTAGAGGGTCACTAGATGATGCTACATGCCATATATGAAAGCTCTAGCCCTTAAGGTTTGGGACAAGAAGATTTTTGAAGATTTCCTTCTTTATCTCTATGTGAAATCCAAGAACCCACAACATAGGGCCATTTTCAACACTAGGGCCATTATTTGAAGTATTTTGGTAGAGGGCCACTAGATGATACTACATGCCATATATGTGAGCTCTAGCCCTTATGGTTTGGGACAAGAAGATTTTTAAAGATTTCCTTCTTTATCTCTATGTGAAATCCGAGAACCCACAACATAGGGCCATTTTCAACACTAGGGCCATAATTTGAAGTATTTTGGTAGAGGGCCACTAGATGATGCTACATGCCAAATATGAAAGCTCTAGCCCTTACGGTTTGGGACAAGAAGATTTTTAAAGATTTCCTTCTTTATCTCTATGTGAAATCCGAGAACCCACAACATAGGGCCAATTTCCACACTAGGGCCATAATTTGAAGTATTTTGGTAGAGGGCCACTAGATGATACTACATGCCATATATGAGAGCTCTAGCCCTTATGGTTTGGGACAAGAAAATTTTTACAAATTTCCTTCTTTATCTCTATGTGAAATCCGAGAACCCACAACATAGGGCCATTTTCAACACTACGGCCATAATTTGAAGTATTTTGGTAGAGGGTCACTAGATGATGCTACATGCCAAATATGAAAGCTCTAGCCCTTAAGGTTTGGGACAAGAAGATTTTTACAGATTTCCTTCTTTATCTCTATTTGAAATCCGAGAACCCACAACATAGGGCCATTTTCAACACTACGGCCATAATTTGAAGTATTTTGGTAGAGGGCCACTAGATGATGCTACATGCCAAATATGAAAGCTCTAGCCCTTAAGGTTTGGGACAAGAAGATTTTTACAGATTTCCTTCTTTATCTCTATGTGAAATCTGAGAACCCACAACATAGGGCCATTTTCAAACTAGGGCCATAATTTGAAGTATTTTGGTAGAGGGCCACTAGATGATACTACATGCCATATATGAGAGCTCTAGCCCTTATGGTTTGGGACAAGAAGATTTTTAAAGATTTCCTTCTTTATCTCTATGTGAAATCCGAGAACCCACAACATAGGGCCATTTTCAAGACTAGGGCCGTAGTTTGAAGTATGTTGGTAGAGGGTCACTAGATGATGCTACATGCCAAATATGAACGCTCTAGCCCTTAAGGTTTGGGACAAGAAGATCTTTACAGATTTCCTTCTTTATCTCTATGTGAAATCCGAGAACCCACAACATAGGGCCATTTTCATCACTAGGGCCATAATTTGAAATATTTTGGTAGAGGGCCACTAGATGATGCTACATGCCAAATATGAGAGCTCTAGCCCTTACGGTTTGGGACAAGAAGATTTTTACAGATTTCCTTCTTTATCTCTATGTGAAATCCGAGAACCCACAACATAGGGCCAATTTCCACACTAGGGCCATAATTTAAAGTACTTTGGTAGAGGGCCACTAGATGATACTACACGCCATATATGAGAGCTCTAGCCCTTATGGTTTGGGACAAGAAGATTTTTAAAGATTTCCTTCTTTATCTCTATGTGAAATCCGAGAACCCACAACATAGGGCCATTTTCAAACCAGGGCCATAATTTGAAGTATTTTGGTAGAGGGCCACTACGTGATGCTACATGCCAAATATGAAAGCTCTAGCCCTTACGGTTTGGGACAAGAAGATTTTTACAGATTTCCTTCTTTATCTCTATGTGAAATCCGAGAACCCACAACATAGGGCCAATTTCCACACTAGGGCCATAATTTGAAGTATTTTGGTAGAGGGCCACTAGATGATACTACATGCCATATATGAGAGCTCTAGCCCTTATGCTTTGGGACAAGAAGATTTTTAAAGATTTCCTTCTTTATCTCTATGTGAAATCCGAGAACCCACAACATAGGGCCATTTTCAAGACTAGGGCCATTATTTGAAGTATTTTGGTAGAGGGTCACTAGATGATGCTACATGCCAAATATGAAAGCTCTAGCCCTTAAGGTTTGGGACAAGAAGATTTTTACAGATTTCCTTCTTTATCTCTATGTGAAATCCGAGAACCCACAACATAGGGCCATTTTCAACACTAGGGCCGTAATTTGAAGTATTTTGGTAGAGGGCTACTAGATGATACTACATGCCATACATGAGAGCTCTAGCCCTTATGATTTGGGACAAGAAGATTCTTAAAGATTTCCTTCTTTATCTCTATGTGAAATCCGAGAACCCACAACAAAGGGCCATTTTCATCACTAGGGCCATAATTTGAAGTATTTTGGTAGAGGGCCACTAGATGATACTACATGCCATATATGAGAGCTCTAGCCCTTATGATTTGGGACAAGAAGATTTTTACAGATTTCCTTCTTTATCTCTATGTGAAATCCAAGAACCCACAACATAGGGCCATTTTCCACACTAGGGCCATTATTTGAAGTATTTTGGTAGAGGGCCACTAGATGATACTACATGCCATATATAAGAGCTCTAGCCCTTATGGTTTGGGACAAGAAGATTTTTAAAGATTTCCTTCTTTATCTCTATGTGAAATCCGAGAACCCACAACATAGGGCCATTTTCAACACTAGGGCCATTATTTGAAGTATTTTGGTAGAGGGTCACTAGATGATGCTACATGCCAAATATGAAAGCTCTAGCCCTTAAGGTTTGGGACAAGAAGATTTTTACAGATTTCCTTCTTTATCTCTATGTGAAATCCGAGAACCCACAACATAGGGCCAATTTCCACACTAGGGCCATAATTTGAAGTATTTTGGTAGAGGGCCACTAGATGATACTACATGCCATATATGAGAGCTCTAGCCCTTATGCTTTGGGACAAAAAGATTTTTAAAGATTTCCTTCTTTATCTCTATGTGAAATCCGAGAACCCACAACATAGGGCCATTTTCAAACTAGGGCCATAATTTGAAGTATTTTGGTAGAGGGTCACTAGATGATGCTACATGCCATATATGAAAGCTCTAGCCCTTAAGGTTTGGGACAAGATGATTTTTACAGATTTCCTTCTTTATCTCTATGTGAAATCCGAGAACCCACAACATAGGGCCATTTTCAACACTACGGCCATAATTTGAAGTATTTTGGTAGAGGGCCACTAGATGATACTACATGCCATATACGAGAGCTCTAGCCCTTATGCTTTGGGACAAGAAGATTTTTAAAGATTTCCTTCTTTATCTCTATGTGAAATCCGAGAACCCACAACATAGGGCCATTTTCAACACTAGGGCCTTAATTTGAAGTATTTTGGTAGAGGGCTACTAGATGATGCTACATGCCAAATATGAAAGCTCTGGCCCTTACGGTTTGGGACAAGAAGATTTTTACAGATTTCCTTCTTTATCTCTATGTGAAATCCGAGAACCCACAACATAGGGCCAATTTCCACACTAGGGCCATTATTTGAAGTATTTTGGTAGAGGGCCACTAGATGATACTACATGCCATATATGAAAGCTCTAGCCCTTAAGGTTTGGGACAAGATGATTTTTAAAGATTTCCTTCTTTATCTCTATGTGAAATCCGAGAACCCACAACATAGGGCCATTTTCAACACTATGGCCATAATTTGAAGTATTTTGGTAGAGGGCCACTAGATGATACTACATGCCATATATGAGAGCTCTAGCCCTTATGGTTTGGGACAAGAAGATTTTTAAAGATTTCCTTCTTTATCTCTATGTGAAATCCGAGAACCCACAACATAGGGCCATTTTCAACACTAGGGCCGTAATTTGAAGTATTTTGGTAGAGGGCTACTAGATGATGCTACATGCCAAATATGAAAGCTCTGGCCCTTACGGTTTGGGACAAGAAGATTTTTACAGATTTCCTTCTTTATCTCTATGTGAAATCTGAGAACCCACAACATAGGGCCAATTTCCACACTAGGGCCATTATTTGAAGTATTTTGGTAGAGGGCCACTAGATGATACTACATGCCATATATGAGAGCTCTAGCCCTTATGGTTTGTGACAAGAAGATTTTTAAAGATTTCCTTCTTTATCTCTATGTGAAATCCGAGAACCCACAACATAGGGCCATTTTCAACACTAGGGCCGTAATTTGAAGTATTTTGGTAGAGGGCTACTAGATGATGCTACATGCCAAATATGAACGCTCTGGCCCTTACGGTTTGGGACAAGAAGATTTTTACAGATTTCCTTCTTTATCTCTATGTGAAATCCGAGAACCCACAACATAGGGCCAATTTCCACACTAGGGCCATTATTTGAAGTATTTTGGTAGAGGGCCACTAGATGATACTACATGCCATATATGAGAGCTCTAGCCCTTATGCTTTGGGACAAGAAGATTTTTAAAGATTTCCTTCTTTATCTCTATGTGAAATCCGAGAACCCACAACATAGGGCCATTTTCAACACTAGGGCCATAATTTGAAGTATTTTGGTAGAGGGTCACTAGACGATGCCACATGCTAAATATGAGAGCTCTAGCCCTTACGGTTTGGGACAAGAAGATTTTTAAAGTTTTTTCTCTCGGTTGCCATGGCAACCAGAGTTCTACATGGAATTCAAATCTTTGAAGTATTTTGAAAGTGCATCACCTAAGGATCATTTCTGTGAAGTTTCACTGAAATCTGTTGGGTGGTTTCAGAGGAGAAGATTTTTTAAGTAATTGTTCACGGACGGACGGACAACGATCGATCACAATAGCTCACCCTGAGCACTATGTGCTCAGGTGAGCTAAAAATCCTTGACGAAAATTGATGAAACTTCATACATGTGTTCCTTATGATAGTCTGCCGAAATGCTTTTTTTTTAATGCCTTGTCATTGAAAAAGGGGTCTTTTTTCGGTGGGGGATATCATTTAATTGAAACAGCTTGTTTACCTTATGATCATTATCTGCCAAGAATCCTGGGTTGTCTTGGGTCCCTGTAAATTCATTTGTGTCAAGGTAAGTATAGCTCCCACTAGAACACTGGCCAGGGATCTACAATGGGGAAATAAAAATACAATCACCTTGAATAGCATTGGCACCAATTTTAACATTATTGCAGCCAAAGCACTGTGACAAATCACTTATTGGTAAGTTTCATGGGTTTCACCAGTACAAGACTGGGACTCTAGAGTACCTTGCACAAAGACACTGCTCTGGAAAAACAGCACCATTGGTAGTGTCACATCAAGACCCCCTTGATTTCTAATATAAGGCTTAAACCACAGGGATTCTGCATAGCTAATAGGCAGGGTGGAACATTTGTAATCCAGAGATTTGGAGTTCAAAAGTCACCCTCAGTGCTTATTTTTGTACAAATGTCCATGGGCAAGGCCCTACAGAGCCAAAACATGGTACTGGTAAACCCATAAAACATATGCTTATGTGGGCTTTTGCTGCTATAACTAATGTATTGCTAAGTCAACAAGCATTAAATATTATTTTAATCAACCAACTTTTAACCACTAATACCCAAAAAGGACCATGCTCTCTCTATCCCCAAAGAGGGAGTTTTGCAAAACAAACTCACAATATCAGAGATAAGCATGCTTTAACCCTTTACCAAGCAATCCCGTATTTTCACGCCCCCGAGGAAGCGGGCTTGGTGACCAGCATTTTCTCCTTTTCCCACAATGCTTTCTAGCCCGTCAAAATGCCTTAAGTTCATTTGTACCACTTTCAAATTTGTCATCTGCAGATGCTTTCAATTTGGAAAGGGGGGGGCGCTAAAATTTGTTGTTTGGGAAAGGGTTAAAACAAGAGGGCAATGATGGCCCTGTATCGCTCCACTTGCTAATATGTACAAACCATACACAACCAAATATTACAACTCTAGGCCTAAAGGTTTCTAACAAGAAGACTGATGAAGTTTCTATATCAAAGCCCACATGAAAATTGTGACCCCACTGCTAGTCCATTTTTTTCCCTATGATTACGATTTCAGGCTATAATTATGAGCTATAATTAATTGAATCCTGGTTGAGGTAAACAAGATATAACCACATACCAAGTAATATAGGACTATGCTGTATGGTTATAAACAAGACTTTCAGTTTTCTAAATAAACCATGAGGGGGGTCTAATTCAATTTGAACAACGGCTGAATTTTGAACAAATTCAGAAGAGACCCACTAGATGAAGCTTTATGCCAAATTTGGTAGCCCTAGGCCTTACAGCTAAGAACAAGAAGATTGTTAAAGATATTTTACTGTTAAAGTCCTTGTAAAACTTGTGACCCCTGGGACAGGGCCAATTTTGGCCCAAGGGCTATAATTTGTAGAATCTTAGTAGAGGTCAATTAGGTGAAGCTTCATACCAAATTTAGTAGCCCTAGACCATATGGTTTAGAACCAGAATATTTTCAAATATTTCTCTGCATAAGCCCTTGAAAAACTTGTAACCCCAAGGGGTGGGGACAATTTTAGCCCCTGGGCTATAATTTCAAGAATCTATGTAGAGGTCTATTAGATGGAGCTACATGCCAATTTTGGTAGCCCTAGGCCATATGATATAGAGCCAGAATATTTTCAAACTTTTCCTTGTATAAGCCCATGTAAAACTTGTGACCCCCCAGAGCATGGCCAATTCTGGCCCCAAGGCTATAAATTGAAGAATATACATAAAAGTCCATCAGATGAAATTACATGCTAATTTTAGTAGCCCTTGGCCATATATTTTAGAAGGAGAATATTTTTGAATTTCTAACCCATATAAGCCCATGTAAAACTTGTGTGACCCCAGGGACGGGGCCAATTTTGGCCTGAGGGCTATAATTTGAAGAAATTAAGTAGAGGTCCATTAGATGCCAAATTTGGTAGCCCATAGGCCATATGGTTTAGGACAAGAAGATATTTAAAGTTTTCACTATATAAACCTATGTAAATCTTGTGTGTAGAGGTCTATTAGATGAAGGTACATGCCAACGTTGGTAACCCTAGGCCTTATGATTTCAGACAAGAAGATTTTTAAAGATTTTCAATATTTTTCAGTTTTGTTGCCATGGCAACCAGAGTTTTTTTTTATAGGAATCAAATTCTTTGAAGAGTTTCTGAAGAGGGCCACGGGTGGATAATTTCTGCGAAGTTTCAGTAAAATCCAATGGGCAGTTTCAGAGAAGATGTTTGAAATAAAAGTTAATGCACGACCCTGAAACTATAATGTGAAGGATTTTTGCTGAAGTCCATTAGATGAAGCTACATGCTAAATTTGGTAGCTCTGGGCCATATGGTTTAGAACAAGAAGATATTTAAAGTTTTCACTATATAAGCCTAAAACTTGTGACCCCCAGAGCAGGGCCAATTTTGACCCCGGGGCTATAATTTGAAGAGTTTTTGTAGAGGTCCATTAGATGAAGGTACATGCCAAATTTAGTAACCTTAAGCCTTATGGTTTTGGACAAGAAAATTATTAAAATTTCCAATATTTTTCAGTTTTGTTGCCATGGCAACCACAGTTTGGGTAGGAACCAAATTCCTTGAAGAGTTTCTGAAGAGGGCCATGCCAGGTTCATTTCTGTGAAGTTTTGTTAAAATCCGATGGGTAGTTCCACAGAAGGAGATGTTTGAAATAAAAGTTAACGCACACATGCACACACACACGCATGATGGACACAAGGCCATAACATAGGCCAGTGCAGCTAAAAAACTGTCTTCATTTTCATCCAGCATTCTGGTGAAACTCTGTAGGAGAATGGGCCTACATGACACAGTGAGCCATGTGTTGGGATTGTAATCAGATTGTCCAGGGTTCAATCCTTACCAAAGGGGTTAGAATTTTTACAGTGTCCTTGGGCAACTGACACCTTGGATCCCCAGCCTAGTACACGATACTTACCAAAAACTGATCATGCAAAGGACAAACATTTTAACCCTTTACCACACAATCCTGACTTTTAACAACTCTGAGAAAGAAGCCTTTTTCAAAACACTGTGGAAAAAAGGAGAAAATGCTGTTAACCAGCATTTTTTATCATTTTCTCACAATGTTTTCTACCCTTCCCAAAACAAATTTCAATTTTTAGTCACATTTATTTTATCACATAAAACCTCCTTGGGCTGTGTATTAAATCCAGAACTTATTTTCGATAATACTCTAGTGTAGTATTGTTTTATGGGTCCAGGCTTATTTTTGTAGGCATGAAAGCATAAAGCCAAGCACAGCATGTGCCAGAATTTGTACTACTTTGCCATTTTGCGGGAAAATGATGTTGTTGTTGCTATGACGTATACATGTGGAAAATGCTATGATTTCCATGTTTAATAACAACAAGAAATGACATAGAAGTTGTTTAAAATCATGGAATTATGTTGATTTACACCATCTATAAATTGTTTCATTCTACCATCAAATTAAATGCCAAAGAGCTACTTTCTTCTGTATGTTAACATTTCAAACTGAACTACATCTGTAAACATGGGCCCATGAACAGTATAAAGGCTGAACATGATTGGCCTGTCATTCATTTTATGTGATAAATAGATTCTCTCATTTTTGTTCATGTATTATCCTTTTTATGAAACTCAACTAAAATGTATATTGATGCCTGCCAAGGCTCCCGTCATATAATTTTAGTAAACTCGTTCGATAAAAATACATAAACACTTATATAAGATCCTTTATATCTGCAACTGCTTTCAATTTGGACTAGTATAAATTTTTGTTGTTTGGTGAAGGCTTTCAGAGAGGAAACAAATAATCCTAGAAAAGAAGCAAACATTTGTTACAAGCAACTGCTCCTTTTCCCATTATTTTATCAAAAGTTGTCGATGGCATGCGGGTATAAAAACTTGTATTTCTACAGCAGTGGATGCACACTGTCAAATCATTGCAGGGTTGTCACTTTTCAAATGTGACCACAATCTGTAGATTTTTAGGTACCAAATACATTATATTACTCTGAAGTTTAGTCTTGCAGAGCTACAGATAGAGGGAGTGATTTTGATTTTGAACTTAAAAATATTACTCACTCTCCACTTAACCCTATGTTATGGGTACTCATTAGAATCGTCTCATTGAGACGATTCTAATGAGTACCCACAACACAGGGTTTTGAAGAGAAATAATGGATTTAAAATACTATCACTCCCTCTTATCTGGAGGTCTGGTCTTGAGTACTTACTTTTCCGTTTCCATTTGAATCAGAAGGTGAGTCTGGATATACAGGAATATTTTCCACCCCTCTGCCACTTTTTACATGTTTCATGATTTTCCTACAAGTAAGGGAATCAACCTTTTAGCATACCATCAAATTTCAGACTTACCAATATTAAATGCATTATGGCTAAAATAATCAAATTTGTCTTTGAAAAGATGGAGAACATTATGGGAAAAACGGAAAATGCTTGTTACCAGCATTTTCTGGATTTCCCAAAATGTTTCCCAATGTCTCCTTCTTCTTTACAGCTATTAAAACACACAGTTGTTTAATGGAAGGTAAACACATATTGTATAACCAAAGAGTATTAACTCTCATCATGTTTAAAGACTTCTTAACCCTTTACCACACAGTCCCGAGTTTTAACGACCCTGAGAAAGAGGGCTTTTAAAAACATTGTGGGAAAAGGAGAAAATGCCAGTAACCAGCATTTTCTCCTTTTCCCACAATGCTTTCTACCCTATTAGAGACAAATCCTACCATATGAGTTATATCTAAGTTTTCGTCTGCAAATCCTTTCAATTGGACATTTGTCGTTTGGTAAAGGGTTAAACCTTGACAAAATTGTACACTTGTCCAAATTTACATTTGCAGACAACAAATTAGATATATGACTCATATGGTGGGATTTGTCCATAAAAGGACCGAAAACATTCTGGGGAAAAGGAGAAAATGCTGGTTACCAGCAATTTCTCCTTTTCTCGCAATGTTTTCAAAAAGGCCTCTTTCTCAGGGTTGTTAGAACTTGGGATTGTGTGGTAAAGGGTTAAGGCATTTTCAAAAAGTAAGGCTGACCTTGGATCTACATGTTTCATATTTCAGCTAAATGATCATCATATTTGGCCAGTGGGTTTTTTACATCTTCAGTGACAAATTTAGTTTGGCCAAATGCCACACAAATTGTAAACCATATATCAAACAATCCTGTGATTTTATGATCCATAGGAAGAAAGCTTCTGAAAATATTGTTGTAAAAAGAAAAGAAAGCTTAAAACATGTGTATTCTTTAGGGACTTTAAACTAGAATTTGACTCAAAATTCTTTCGAGTGAAGAAAGTTGATATTCTGCAAGGAAAAATTATGAAGACATGGCTGTTTACCTTTAGTTGGAGGGGAAAGCGAAAAAAAAAAAAGAATGTTGAACAAAAAAATTGCCTTCGGTGGGACTTAAACCCAGGACCTCCAAAACCACAGTTGGCAACTTTACCAACTGAGCTCATCCACAGTCAAATCGTTTGCAAACAACAAATCAAATTTGGCCCAAATGATGGAACTTGTCTTTGATAGGGTAGAAAACATTGTGGAAAAAGGTGAAAATGCTGGTTACCAGCATTTTCTCCTTTTCCCAAATGTTTTCAAAAGCCTTCTTCCTGAAGGTTGTTAAAACTGGTGATTGTGTGGTAGGCAGTTTACAAAGGAGTTATCCCTTGTTACACAGTAACTAATGGATTAGGAAATTTTATGCAAAAAAACACAAGAGACTCTGTAATTCCCCATGTTTTCTGCAAGCTTTTCTATCCATGCTTCAATTTTTCAAAGAAATAAAAGTAAGCAGTCATTGTTAAGATTTTCTAAAAAACTTGCAAACAAAATCTGGTTGAAACCAAACTCTTTATCAAACAACAAAATATAAATGTTGCACAAATTATGAAATCTCCTTCTGAATAAATAGAAAACATTGTGAAAAAGAAGAAATGCTGGTTTCAAGCATTATCTCCTTTTCCCACAAAGTTTTCAAAAGTCCTTTCACTTGGGGTGATTAAAACTCTGGATTGTCTGTTAACCCATTACCAAACAACAAAATCTGAGACTGGTCCAAATTGAAAGCATTTGTAGACGACAATTTAAAGATGGCTCAAAAATTGAAATTTGTTTTCGGCAGGGAAGAAAACACGGTGGGAAAAGGAGAAAATGCTGGTTACCAGCATTTTCTCCTTTTTCCACCATGTTTTCAAAAGGCTTCTTTCTCAGAGTCGTTAAAAGTCGGGATTGTGTGGTAAAGAATCAAAGGGTTCATGTCACTTTAAAGTCCCATTCCCACAATATTTTTGATCCTTCAAAGACAATCATTTTCACCATATTTTAGTTGCTGTCTTCAATGCTTTCAATTTGGGTAGTTCACAACATTCCGGTGTCTTTAAAGTTCCCTCATTACTCATTTTAACCCTTTATCAAACAACAATATTCTAGACCAATCCAAATTAAAAGCATTTGCACACGACAAAATAAATGTGGCTCAAAAACTGAAATTTGTTTTGGGAAGTGTACAATACATTGTGTGAAAAGGAGAAAATACTGGTTACCAGCATTTTCTCCTTTTCCCATAATGTTTTCAAAAGGCTTCTTTCTCAAGGTTGTTAAAAGTTGGGATTGCGTGGTAAACGGTTAAGCTATATATAACCCATTCCATCGATATTTTATCAAATCATAGTCAATCTTGTGGCTTCATGACAAATGTTACATCTGGTGAATGCAAGATTGCATAGACTTGGCGGCTATCCACTCTTTAAATCAAGGATATCATGTGCTTGTCACATGACTGTGTGCGAAAAAAAGAAACATGATTACCTGATTGTTTACAATTTTGACCAGATATAATTTTCTCCCAACCAAGATCCATTTCCAGTTGCAAATCTGTAACTTCTTTTCATTCTTTGGGGCCATAGATATTGCTGATTTACTGATTTAAACACATTTCTCTATTTAGCTTAAATGAGTAGCCAGGGAACTTTAAATGTGTTCATAGAGTTATTAATTATGAAAAGATATTGCTGAACAAATTGCAATTATTGACTCTTACCCAATGATAAAATTTTGACTTGATCAAATTGAAAGCTTTTGCAGACGACATATCAAATGCAGCTCAAATGATGATTTCTGTCTTTGATAGGGTAGAAAACATTGTGGGAAAAGGAGAAAATGTTGGTTACCAGCATTTTCTCCTTTTCCCACAATGTTTTCAAAAGCCGTGTCTCTCAGGGTCGTTAAAACTTGGGATTGTGTAGTAAAAGATTAATAACTCTTATATTATGTCGAAATTTATTTCAATCCAAGTCAGCTTTCCTAATGCCACTAATGTAACCTTTGATCTAGGAATTGATCGTTAACAAGTTTCATTATATACCTAAAAAAAAATTTCTGGCTTAAATGCATGTCGCACGCTGATAAAATAACACACATGATGGAAGAAAAATCCATATCTACACACTTTATGGTATGATGACATATACATGTATATAAAATGTGCCTATTTCTTCACTATATGATTGGTCAAAATGTTACTCTGTAATATTCATCCACCATTCATAAAAATGAAGTTACTGGCCACCTAACCATTATTTCTTTAATTCTGTTTACTATTATCTAATAAAATGCCAATAATCGCAAAATTTTGTGTTTACAAGTCATAGGTATACAACAAAAGGAATATTATGTTGTAGTAACTTTCCCGGTGCTTGTATTTACTTCTCACTGTGTAAGAAAATTTTGACATCTCGCTCGACCTTCGGTCTTGCGCGATATCAAATTTTCTCATGCTGCTCCAATTAAATATAAGCACCAGGAATGTTACTACAGCATAATATTCCATATCTATTTACCTTCTTGTACAAAATATTATCACTGATAGGATTACAATACTTGGAACAGGTAGCAATATTTCTATGATATTTGTCACTTTTTCTGTCTCCACTCCTACATAAAAGACAAAATCAAAGTGATTACATGGTTAACCCTTTACCACACAGTCCTAAGTTTTGTTGACTCTGAGGAAAAGGCCTTTTGAAAACACTGTGGGAAAAGGAGAAAATGCTGGCAAGCAGCATTTTCTCCTTTTCCAACAATGTTTTCTACCCTTCCAAAAACAAAATTTCAATTTTTAAGCCACATTTATTTTGTCACCTGCAAATGCTTTCAATATGGACTGGCCTTAAATTTTGTCGTTTAGTAAAGAGTTAAGCCTTTTTAGCACTGTAGGCAGAAAACAAGGGCTTAGAGTAAGATCAAACTTCATTTTCTGTGCAGTCTGATCTTGGGCCTATACTGTATGCTTGTTTATTCAAGCCTAAAAGATAAAATCTGAGTTTCAGTGGGCTGTGTTTTGGGCAGGTGATAGAGGTCAAGTTTCCATATTTGGTGCTGAACATGTGAAAACAGTAAATCCTAGGTAATTCAAGCATACCATAATAAGAGAATGATTTTCTTGAGAAAACAGTGTAGCAGCAATTATACATGTATAAAGGATAACATAATCAGTAATATTTTCAGGAGTGGCACAGCCATGAATATAAATGTTACCATATGATGTTTACAAGATGAAATAAATTATGATCTTTCACTGAAAAAAACAAATGTCCTATTTATTTCATGCTTCTAATCCCCTTTTTGTTAGGACTTGCAAAGTACACCATCCCGACTTTAAACAGCCCCGAGAAAGATAGCTTTTGAAAACATGTTTTAACAGCATATTTCTCTCTGCTTGTCAGGGTGTATCTTTGAGCTACAACATAATTATATCAACCAAACCAATAAACAAACAAAACCAACAGTTTTTTGAGGTGGGGTGCGAAGCATCCCAGCTCATATTTACCATGTGAGAAACTGAACCTAAAAAATCTAATTCTGGGGTACCTAACATTGCAAAATCATTACCTGCAAAAAATAGTACTATTAAGAAAGCATTTTATTAACTTTGGCATGAAAGCATGACTAAAACGTTGACAGTAGGGAAACTTACACAACTTGGATGATAATTATGTAAACAAATACACCATTATCATAACACAATTTTAAAAAAGAGTGTTAGAACAGACTACCATGAGACATGTATAGGTATACGCATTTATGTATAAGTCCCACCAAATAGCGTCAAGAAGCATCAGCAAGTGCCATGGAAAGCTTAGAAGCATCATGGGAACTCTTGTGCTAATTTCTTTGAATAAAATTGGTTTATTTGTCTAGATATTGCTTAATAATAGTCCTCACGTCATTTCATTCTGACATTCTATTGAACCCCCTACTCTCATACACAAAAAGGAGAAATTTGTTAGTTTGTTCTGAGATTTATAGGAGAGATACCTCTCAGCTCTTTAACCCTTTCCCAAACAAGCCCTGGTTTTCACGTGTCTGCAATACAAGTCTTTTGAAAACACTGTGGGAAAAGGAGAAATTGCTCGTAACGAGCAATTTCTCCTTTTTCCACAGTGTTTTCTACCCTTTTTGAGAACTTTCTGCCATTTTCATCAAATTTAAAATTGTCGTCTGCAAACACTTTCAATTTGGACCAGTCCAAAATTTGTCGTTTGGGAGTTAGTTTAAACATATTTTATTCATACAGTGAATGGGGTCGGGCCACAAGTTCTTACAAATTAGATTCGGCCCTTGTCCTACAATTAAATTAACAACAGATGAAAGATAATGGAAACAAAACATATAGAGACATGGTGTAAATGATTAAATATAGAAAAAAAAAAGAAAAGAAAAAATGTACACAAAAACAGAAATAAGGAGAAATTGATAAAGAGAGGTGAAAAATAAACAAAAGAGGAAGAAAAAAAAAGTAGAGTGGAAATAGAACAAATAAGAAAAGAAAAAGGGAGAATGAGAAACTGGATGCGATGCTCTGTGATGAATGCCTGGTATTTCAGTAAAAGGCTATATGTATTTTTTTTTAATTGAATATTTTATACTACAAAGTGGCCCGACTGTTTGATATATAAATGAACTGCTTCAAATAATAGGCAATTTTCATCATTATTCAGGTTTTCATCACCAAATAACAACTTTTCTATGTTTAGAGGATGAAGAGCCCTTGCTGATTGAAAAAGCATAATTCTGATATCAGAATACCTTCGACATTTGAAAAAATAGTGTTCTGCATTCTCAACGCCATTTCGACAGTCACAATTCGGATCTGATTTCAAATGATTCAGAAAAAGGTCATTATTCAAATTACTGCAGTTATTTATTCTAGCATGAATGACAGACAAGCGTCTATTTCCAATAAGGTAGATACTAGGTATTCTATTTGGTTTTGACATGCTACTTAATTTTAACTTAAAGGAACCAAACGTTGTACAATTTCTGATTTCTTGCTCTAAATTATTCCAAAGAGAAATTGATGAAGGAATACAGGACTTTTGTAACAATCGTGTTCTTGCATGTACATTTTTGTAATTTTGGCTGTCGTTTGGGAAAGGGTTAAATTTTGCTTGGTTTTACTAAGTTCTTTCTAGTAGCACTACGTGCGTATTACTTGGCACAACAGTTAGATTTCAATTTGAGCAGGATTAAATGCACCCCACCTCAGCAGAGCTTTCACCGCTTTGATTCTTTAAAAATACACACTGAACTTACTTTTATCTGCTGAAATGCACAAGCTCCAATAGTGGCCAAAAGTAAACAAAGCAGGTGTTAAAATGCATTTAAACCTGAATTACAGCTTTTAAAAGTATGGAAATTATTGTGAGGATGACAATCTGTTATCGTACAGTCAGTTGATGTGTGGGTCGCTGGCTGAAAAATGAATTTTAAAATCAAGTAAAAAGTAAACAAAAGATAGAGAAACCTGGCAACTTTTGACCTACTTTTAAAATTCATTTTTCTGTCATCAACTAACACTTGGACCCGCCAAACAATAACAGGTGGTCACCTTTACTATTATCTCCATACTTTTAAATAGTATAATATAAATACATTTTAACTCCCTGATTGTTAACTTTTGGTTGCTATTGGGGCTTTAAAGGTCAGGACTGAGTGGTAAAAAGTTAAATACCAGGTACACCTACACAGTACTTACTTGTACTTCTATCTGTTGTAGACACAGAAACAACATCACTCCACTTTCCGGTTACATTAAACCTTGTCACTGCCCTTAAACTGATGTGATACTCTGTACCTGTGTCTAGGTGGTAAAGAATCAAATAGCTGGTTCTACCAGAACAGGATATTATGTCATCTGGAGCTAGTAAAACAGTGGGAACTCTATATAAGTATTAATACTTTACCACACAATCCACTGGTTTAACAACCTTAAGGAAGAATGCTTTTGAAAACATTGTGGGAAAAGGAGAAAATGCTGGTAACCAGCATTTTCTCCTTTTCCCACAATGTTTTCTACCTTTTCAAGGTCAAATTTCATAGCAGTAGTAAGGTAAAATATGCCGTCTGCAAATGCTTTCAGTTTGGACCAGTCTAAAATTTTGTTGTATGACAAAGAGTTAAAGGGGACTCATTACATTTTTTTAAAACTGAGAATTAAAAAGTTTTGTTAACCCTTTACCACACAATCCTGACTTTTAACAACCCTGAAGAAGAAGCCTTTTGAAAACATTGTGGGAATAGGAGAAAATGCTGGTAACCAGCATTTTCTCCTTTTCCCACACTGTTTTCCACTCCATCAGGGAGAAATTTCCTCATTTGGGCCAACTTTATCATTTGCAAATGCTTTAAATTTGGACCAGTCTAAATTTTGACCTTTGGTAAAGAGTTAAACACTGTTATCATATCACAAAACATTGTTTTCTCTGCAAACAGGAAGAACTATGACGATCACATGCAGTTCAAAGGTGTAAATTTGGACTTCATACAAGGGGTTGGTTGTTTTGTAATTAGTAACTCTGTCTATTTCAATGAGATGAATATGGCATCATCATTCATTTTTGAATATGATGCCACATAATCAATATATGATATTGATCTTTTGATATTCCCACAAACTTTTTCAAACTTCTGGTGCAAAATCTAAAAATACACTGAGAGGTTACGTAGCCTATTAAGGTAATACCACTATAGAGTATTTTGTTGTAAAAATAATCGAGCCATGCTCTGTGAAAAGGGGGCTTAATGCATCTCTGTGATACATGATACCAAGCAAGCCATCACATAATTATGAAGCCATAAGATTCTTTTTGTCTAATAACAAATGGAATCATAAGGTAGACTGGTCCTTGGACATACAGAAAATTGACCAATAACCAAAAGATTCGGCCCAGGTCAACCTGCGTGGGCTGCGCAGGCTGACCTGGGTCAATACTTTTCGCAGATGCCTTAACCCTTTACCAGACGACAAAATTTTAGCCTTCTCCAAATTGAAAGCATTTGCAGACGACAATTTCAATGTGGCTAAAATGGTGCAATTTTTAGCTCCACTGGCCGAAGGCCAGCGAGCTATTGTCATGGCGTTGTGTCCGTCGTGCGTCCGTGCGTCCGTTCGTCCGTGCGTGCGTCCGTAAACTTTTTCTTTAAAAAACTTCTCCTCAGAAACTATTGACTGGATTTTTACCAAATTTCACAGGAATGTTCCTTTGGTGGTCCTCTTTCAAATTCCTTCAAATAATTGTGTTCCATGAAGAATTCTGGTTGCAATGGCAACCAAAGTAAAAAACCTTTAAAAATCTTCTCCTCCCAAACCGCTATTTGGATAGCATTATTATTTTGCAGGAATGTTCCTTAGATACAGGTTTACAGAATTCCTTTAAAAAAAAATGATCTGTCAAAAAACATGGCTTTTATGGGAGACTCATTTTCCTTTTATGGTATAAAGTAAAATCTTTGAAAAATTTCTTCTCTAAAACTATTCATTGGATTTCATTGTTGTTTTGCAGGTAAGTTCCTATGGTGGTTGTCTGCCAAATTGTTTCTATGGTGGTTGTATACCAAATTCCTTTTAAAAAAATGATACACCTAAAAACACATTTTTTTATAGACAAGGCTTATATTTCAAAAAAATGTTCTTCTCCAAAACTATTTATTGTGTTAGTTTTATCGACTAACAAAGAAAAAGGAAGAAAATTGGATTGACTTGACCTAGTCAGGGCTGTCCTATTTAAGCCCACAATTTTCCTTGGTATTAAGATCACAATTTACTCCAATGATATGCTATTAGTTAGTACTAGTAATGAAATATCACTGGCCATAAATAAGATAAAAGCTTGAGCACCTTTCACAACTTGAGCTTTTCAATTTTGCCTTATTACTAAGCCTGAGTAACCATGCCAAGATAAAAAAGAAAAAGTATTTTAATAACAAAACCCCCATGTTGTAGGTACTTTATAGTCCTTTTGATATAGAACAAGAGAACCTCTGCACTTTTATTAGTTCTGGTAAAGGTTTGTTGACCTACTAATGAGTAAATGCAGAGTGGACAGAGAAGGGGTGTAAATCCTGGTGACCTGGTACACAGTGGGACAGGGCTTTACATTTGTGATAAGGCATTAATGTTACCCAGTCAAACTGATCCCACAACTTCAGTACACCAGAATTAATCTGTGCCCTGGAGCAGGATATTTGATTTATGTAAATGCATTTGTAGACCATTTTGTGTTGTTTGCCACAGAAGACATTCTAACTGTGAAAAGTTGATTATTAGGGATTAGGTGTTCATTGTATGCCAGCATATTTCATTCTATCTGGTGTATTGATGTAAGTTGATCTATATTGCTATAACATTCATTCATTTGCCCTCCTAGCTGTTCTTTTAGATTACCCCTTTACCACACAATCACAACTTTTAACGACCCTGAGAAAGACATATTTTCTATATTTTGATATTTCCCCACCCAAAATGGTTTGTGAAAGGACCTGTTGCAGACAACATATCTTCAAATTAGTAAGACATATATAAAAAAGGATAGAAATTATTGTGGGAAACTAAGAAAATGCTGGTTACCATTTTTTTCTTCTTTTCTCACAAGTTTTTTCCATACCTTTTTTCTTTAGTGAGCTAAAATGCAGGATTGAATGGTAATTGTTAAAAACTTCTTTTCGCCATTATAGAAATATCAGGCCTGTGGAGCGATACAGGCGCTCAAGCGCCTCTAGTTCTTTGATAGGGTAGAAAACATTGTGGGAAAAGGAGAAAATGCTGGTAACCAGCATTTTCTCCTTTTCCCACAATGTTTTCAAAAGGCTTCTTTCCCAGGGGCGTCAAAAGGCGTCATTGTGCGGTAAAGGGTTAAGCCCCCTTTTCACAGAGTGTAGTCAATTTTGTCTTTCTTTTTCACTGATGTTTAGCAGCTATTGCCTTACTTAACTCTTTACCAAACATCAAAATTTTAGACTAGTCCAAATTGAAAGCATTAATTTTGCAGACCACAAAAAAAAATGTGACTCAGAAATTGATGACAGTTACAAAAATTACAACACAATCCTTTTGTCCAATTTTGAAAGCCCAATTTGCATTTAGTGCACTGCATACTCTGAAGAGCGATGATGCTGAATTACAAAGATGCTTTGAATGGGTGGGTTTTCATCTGACACGGCTTATTTGTTTCTTCATCTTATATGATTCTTTACTTTTTCGCAGCTTGAGTACCTTTGCATTTAATATACTACTTGGACACTGAGCATTACCTTTCCACAGAACTTGTGTACATTTGATATTGGTTGCTTCTAAGTTTGGATGCTGTATTTAGTGTTACATATTGCAAGTTCCAAGGTCGTCTTTATCACATGCTGCAGGTCGTTACATATGAATAATATGACATTAATGTTGCTATCTATACTTGTAGAGCACGATATTATTCTCTTGCATTTGATAAATGCATTTCAAAGTAGTTGTCAAAGTAGTAGTAGATGAAAGTATAAGAAATAAAAAAATAGATCAAAACTCTTTCTTTTAAATACCCCTTTCCAAATGACTTGGCCATATATTTAAATGCAAACATGTGTTTTTACCCAAGAAAAGAGAAAATCAGTTTGATTGCTGTTGGTTTATTCATTTGAAATTAATTCCTATTTATTCTTTTCTTTACAAATGATTATTTCATCTCTTGTGCATGTGTATGCAAAACGCTTTTTGAAATTTCACTGCAAAAAATAAAGATAATTCAAAATTGGGTACCCCCTTTTGACCCCCCCCCCCCATCTTTTTAAGATCCCTTTTCCCAATCATGTGGATCTTAATCTTTTTGGATTCTACATAAGCTGTGCTCTGGCAAAAAGGGGCTTAATGCATCTCTGTAATGCATCATATCAAGCAAGATATCACCTAATTTTGGATCCATGAAATCAATTTTGTCAAACAACCGACTGAATCATGGGGTAGAATTATCCCTTGACATGCAGAAAATTTAAAAATAGCTAAAAGTTTCTGCCCATGTCGGCCTGCGTGGACTGCGTGGGCTGACATGGGTCGATACTTTTCGTGAATGCATTAAGCCCCCTTTTCACAGAGCATGGCTCATATATTAAACTACATATATGCAAGTTTTGGTGCTTTCTTCCGGAAATGAGCATCTCAGGCCTATTTGGGGTCTTAACCTTTTACCACACAATCCTGACTTTTAATGACCCTGAGAAAGAAACCTTTTGAAAACATTGTTGGAAAAGAAGTAACCAGCATTTTCTTTTTTACCCACGACCTTGTCTACCCCTTAGGAGAAAAATGTTTATTTTTGAGCTACATTTAAAATGTCTTCTGCAAATGCTTTCAGTTTGTACTAGTCAACATTTTTGTTGTGTGGTAAATAACCACCTCACTATCAGGGTAATTAAAACTTGGGACTGTTAAACTCCCTTTTGCCAGTGCATGACTTAATACAAACCACAAGTTCCGTTGGGAGTGACAGGGCAGTACTTGATCTGGTACCAGTTGATGTAGGGTTGGTTAGTCGAACATTGTGTTTTCGACCATCTGACCACCACAGAGTTGTCACCCCTGTCTGTCACATTTACTTCACTCGGTGGCTTTGGAACTATCAAATAACCACATGTAAAGTTGGTCAAGAAAGCATAAGACATAGACTGTACACATTTCCTCAGCAACCATGCTTAAAAGAAATCCTGGTTAAATGGGCCATGCTCTGTGAAAAGGGGGTGTATTGCATCTGCAAAAAGTATCAACCCAGGTCAGCCTGCGCAGTCTGCCAAGGCTGGCCTTTGTCAAAACCTTTGCTCTTGGTTAATATTCTGCTTGTGAAAGGATCAGTCTACCTCATGATTCAGTCAGTTGCTAGACAAAATGGTTTTTTATGGATCCATAATTTTGTAATGACTTGCTTGGCAAAATGGATCATGGTGACGCATTGAGACCTTTTTTACCACAGCGCCACTCATACATAATGCTACCAATATGCTAGGGTTTTCTACAACAACTAAGGGCAAAGCTGGTAACTACAGGACCTGCCTCTGCCAATCACATGCTTTTGTCTTAGTGTTCTCCAGTAGCCAATCAGAGCTCCAGATAGAGGGAGTGATTTTGATTTCAAAATTGAAAATATTAATCAATTTCCACTAAACCCTATGTTATGGGTACTCATTAGAAAAGTCTCATCAAGATGATTCTAATGAGTACCAACAACATAGGGTTTGGAAGAAAAAATAATGGAATTAGAATACTATCACTCCCTCTTATCTGGAGGTCTGAGCCAGTTAAAAGACTGGGTCTGCCTCTGCAAATCAGAAAGCTAGTCTTCCTGATCCATCTTTGCTAGTTAGTACCAGTAGCTTGATCCTAGCCTTCCACCCAGCCTATTCAAAGCCATAGATTTAAGCCTTAACTCTTTACCAAACAGCAAAATTTTACACTGGTAGAAATTGAAAGCATTTGCAGAGGACAAATCAAATTTAGCTGGAATGATGGTAATTGTCCAAGGAAATGTAGAAAACCTTGTGGGAAAAGGAGAAAATGCTGGTTACCAGCATTTTCTCCTTTTCCCACAAGGTTTTCTAAGGGCTGTCTTCATAGGGTCGTTAAAACTCGAGATTGTGTGGTAAAAGGTTAACCAATCTCAAGACATACTTGTATTTTAGCTTTGAAAGTCTTTCTAATTTAAAAGAAGGCTTATCCTAATTTTTAAATTTGACCCATCAAAAGACAAAGA
The DNA here is from genome assembly GCA_945859785.2 of Tridacna gigas. Lineage (NCBI taxonomy): Eukaryota > Metazoa > Mollusca > Bivalvia > Cardiida > Cardiidae > Tridacna > Tridacna gigas. Next base: position 41,681,970 of record OX244029.2, read on the forward strand.
GTTCAAACATAGCAAAACAGAATATTTGTCTTGAAGAGGATACTTTAGCAATCAGAGCTAGCCTTGCATTTCCTTTCAGTGACTTAGTTGACAAATTAACCCTTTGAGTTCTAAGTAAACCCACTGAACATTTTCAGTCTAGAAATATGATCTAAAGAATTGCATTTTCGAAGATACTTTTGCCTGTAGTGTTTCAGACAAGCTGACAGTGTTGATCAAAGATTAGACTGCACATTTTGTGCCGTTTGATCTAATCTACACAGGCCAAAAAAGCACTTTAGTTCTGAAAGCTGCTTAAAGGCTTTTTGTGTTTGAGATTTTATTCCTTGCAACGTTTTCTTGATAGCTAGTCTCAACAGTCTTTCAATTACTCGTAAGTTTGATCTTTCACCTGTTATCATACATCTTACCTGACAATATCTTCTGAAAATACTACGGGAAAATGAGCTTATTCCATGCAGTTGCTCCTTTTTTCAATTTCCTAAATAATTATTTCAAGGTAATTAAAAAAAAGAAAAATTCCTTTCCTTCCAGTATTTCTGAAATGTGACATTTGAGCAAGATTTCTATAACAAACATAGTATGTTCCCTCTTTAGTACAATATCAAACAATACAACACCTTAAATGTTGTTAAACCTTCAGCTGCTAAGAGCAACTCAATAACCTTTTGCAGACAGTTTTGCGGACAGTTTAGATCAAGATCAGACTGCAAAAAATGTGCAGTCTGATATTTGATCTACACTGTCGGAAGTTTGAAATAACATTATTATAGATTTTACTATCGGTTTGAAAGTTTCATTTCACTTATTTAGCAGTTTAAGGGTTAACATATGACCCTGTTATGACCCTGCCCTTCAACTCATTGACTTCCCTGTTGAGAACCTTTGTGGATCATCTGCAAAACATAGTTCTTCATCTTTTTTGAACCCCTGGGCTGCTAAGCATGACTCACTGACCTTTTACAGACAGTGTAGATCAAGATCAGACTGCACAGAACATGAGGTCTGATCTTGGTTCTACAGTGATAAGGAGATATCTTTCCCCCAAAAATGCTTTTGAAATAGCAAATTTGCGTTTTTACTGTTGGCTTGAAAATTTCATTTCACTTATTTAGCAGGATAGGGGTTAAGTTTGAGGTACCTAGGTCAAATTAGGGCTACTTATGCATACTGTCCAGACAAGGTCTGGCATTTTAAGTCTTTTCCCACACAATCCCAAGTTTTAACAATCTTGAGAATAAGGATTTTGTAAATGTTGTGGGAAAAGGAGAAGATGCTGGGAACCAGCATTGTCTTACAATGTTTCCTACCCCTAAAAAAAAAGAGGTTCAGATTATGAGTGACACGCTTTCAATACAGGCAAGACTTAGAATTTGTTCATCTGGTAATTATATACACAATAAATAGATTATTGGATTGACAGGCCATAGCACCACCTGATTTAGAAACTGACCTATCGAAAGACTGATGTACACAAATCAATAAATTCCCTTTTCTTCAAAAAAGGTATAATAAGTCACGAGTTTGCACAGAGCATGACATTTGTTCGAAAGGGTTTTTCGTCGAAATCCAAGTATGTTTTAAAATATTGATTGCTAAAATCCTCCATTTATTTCATGAAAAGGTCTGTCTGGGAGGGTGATTTGGGCCACAATCCATCTGGGTTAGGGTAAGGGTCAGGGCTACCGGTCGTGGATCCAAATTTGCATACTGTAAATGCTAGAACAAAATTACTACCTTCATTCTTAGCGTAAACACAGTCTGTCCATCGAAGTCCAGAGCTTCTATTTCCTGTCTGAACTGATAAGCCATAGCAGTGGGGTCTGTCAGAGATAGTTATCTCTGTCTTGTTTTTTGTTCCTGATACATTTTTCCATTTGACAAGACCAAGGCTTTCTGACTGTAAATGACAAAATAGTAAGACAAAGCTAAGAAAATTGCATGACTCCTCTACTTATCATTTTTCTTTTCAAAAGCTTACACATTTTATAAAATACACTATAGGTTTGATTTTAGTCCATCACAGTTTGCTTTATAGTATGATGTAGATTACCCTTAACCAAAATTTCAGACTGGTATAAATTGAAAGCATTTATTTGCAGACAACTAATTAAATGTGCTCAAATGACGGAATTTTGCTCGAATCATGAAGTACACTGGTCCTTTGACATGCAGAAAACTGACCAATACCAATAGCTATAAAAAAATGACCAATAGCAAAAAGTTTCGGCCCATGTCAGCCTGCACAGACTGCGCAGGCTGACATGGGTCGATACTCTTTGCAAATGTATTAAGCCCTGTTTTCACAGAGTATGGCTCATACTTTAAGAAGTTCCATCATTTCTTCTTTTCCCTTTACTTTTCGTTGCCTCTCATTTGAGTCACATGTTTTTTTGACATTTACAATTGCTTTCAGTATGGATGAAACTATCATTCTGGAGAGGGGAACTTTTCAATTTCTTTCAGAAAAATTTGGTTGAATTCCTTTTGTTGGCACTGGTCATCAGAGAATTTTTTCTTGAGTAAGGTAGCCTACAGTCCTGGCCTAGTACTCAAGACATGAATGACTGAATGTCACACTAATTATGACTGGAAAAGGTCTACTGTTGAATGACAAAAAGCATGAATAAATCAAACAAACCAACCAACCAACAAACAAACAAAAACCAAACAAACTTCCTGCTTGAATTTGTCTGAAAAAGATACTGGAACATTGTTCATATGTTTGTCTTGAACTTACGAAGCAAGTTACACCGCTTTTGGCAGCATAGAAAACTGTAAAAGAGTTGACTTGGTTGTGTTCTGAGTACTCCCACTCTAAAGACATCACAGTTGTATTTTTCACTACATTCTTGATGTGATCCACTTCAACTATCAGTTCTATCACGTCTAAAATGGAAAGAACTATTGTATTGAATAATTTGTTAATTATGTGTACATATAACATGCTAGTGCTAGGCATGTTGCCTTTAGTTGCTCAACAAATGTAAAAAAACCAAAACACTTGGATCAAAATTTTTCTACCCGCAGGGATCTCTTCAGCCCTAAAATAAAATATGCATATATTGCTATAACCCTTTACAAGACAACAGCATGTTAAATGACCTTGATGAAGATGGCCTTAAAGAAGAGTAAAAAATGATGGTGTGTCGTTAAGAGTTAAAAGGCTGGAATAATTCACATTCTGCCCTTAAGTAGCTTTTTACAAGATGACAAAATTTCAGCCTTGTCCTAACTGAAAGCATCTGCAGATGACAAACTAATTGCTCAAAACATGAAAATTGTTTTTCAAAGAGTAGAAATCAGTATGAGAAAAGGACAGACCAGCATTTTCTCCTTTATCCACAATGTTTTAACCCTTTACCAAACAACAAAATTTAGATTGGTCCAAATTGAAAGCATTTGCAGACGACAAAATAAATGTGACTGAAATATTGAAATTTGTTTTAGGAAAGGTAGAAAACATTGTGGGAAAAGGAGAAAATGCTGGTTACCACCATTTTCCCACAATGTCTTTAAAACTCTTCTTCCTCAGGGTCGTCAAAACTCGGGATTGTGTAGTAAAGAGTTCAAAAGCCTCATTCCTCAAGGTTGTTAAAACGTGATCAGCCTTAACTCTTTACCAAACAACAAAATTTTGGAGGTCCAATTTGAAAGCATTAGCAGACGACAAACTCAGAGTGGCTCAAATGATGACTTCTGTCTTTGATAGGGTAGAAAACATTGTGGGAAAAGGAGAAAATGCTGGTTACCACCATTTTCTCCTTTTCCTGCAATGTTTTCAAAAGGCCTCTGTTTCAGGGTCGTTAAAACTCAGCATTGTGTGGGAAACAATTAATTAAACCGTCTCATGCTGTTAGTCTCTGCATAAATATTTCATCTTCTGATTTTGAACTTTGAACAAGGTGACCAGAATTTGAAAGGTATCATGAATAATGAAGATACATGTACTCAATAACTACTGAGCTGAATTTGGGCCAGAAGGCTTTGAAAAAGTCCTCTTAATTATTTACTAAACGACAAACTGTTCCAAACTGAAAGAATTTGCAGACGACAAACTGTTCCAAACTGAAAGCATTTGCCGACGACAAATTGAATGTAGCTCAAATGATGATTTCTGTCTTTGATAGGGTAGAAAACATTGTGAAAAAAGGAGAAAATGCTGGTTTCCAGCATTTTCTCCTTTTCCCACAATGTTTTCGAAAGCCTTCTCTTTCAGGGTCGTTAAAACTCAGGATTGTGTGGTAAAGAGTTACGTACACATGTAGATTCTTAACATGAAAAGATATCTAATATATACATACATATATATACATGTGAATCCAAGATCAACCTGCACATTCCATGCAGCCTGATATTAATCCACACTGTTCACAACAATTCATTAATGCATTTTTAATAAGTGCCAGACTAAGGGATGCTTTTGGATTTGAACTATTATATTAATTATAAATCCACTGATATGTAATATTATGTGCATTGTTATATTTATCTGGATCTACCAAACTTAACAAGATGTTTATAACCTGTTGTCACTTGTTGTATACTTGTCACCTTCCTTAACACAATGTTAATATATATGTTTTGTATTGTATTTTGGGCCAGAGGCCTAATATACTAAATAAACTTTGTAAACGTTTAAAAAAAAATATTAGGAAAAGAAGAAGTCTACCGGAACAAGAAAATATAAGATGAAAGTGAAATGACACAACAATTTGTACTTTAAAGTGCCAACTGGTTTCCCTTTGAAAATCTCATCAGGGCAACATATATACAAGTAGATGATTAACGTAAAATGATATCTAATATACACATACACAAGGGCTGTTCGATAAATTCGTGGAATATTGCTGTTAAAACCATGTTTCTTTATAATTCAAGCTAAAAATTTGCTTATTACAGCATGAACATAAATTATTCTATAAACTTTTTACAAAAATTTTGCTGTTTTAAAACATTTTCAAGCACAAAATATATGTAACCCATGTAATGCGCACTGCCAGGTGCCAATTTTCTCCCGATTTGAAGCATGTAATTTTGTGTAAGACAAACATTCAGAATGGTGTACAAATGGCACAAATTGTGAAGATGGTCGAACAACACCAGGTCATCATTTCTGTAAAACATCATCACTGTCGCACTTCCGGTTATTCTAATAACATAGTTTTTGTCTCGTCAGTGCCAGGTAATTTTTGACGCAATGACGTCTTCGTTTGATGTTGAATTACGCACACTACTAAAGTTTTGGGTAAAACACCAAAACAGACCATTGAATCAATTAAGGAGTCGACAACTTCAAGTTCATGCAGCATTTCATATCTGTCTATAAGTGGCATGCGCGATTCAAGAATGGAAGAATATCGCTTGAAGATGATCCTTGTGAAAGACGGCTGGTTAGCATGTGGCTGTCTTGGTAAAGGAAATGTGTGAATATTCGAGGGGATTATGTAGAAAAAGTACATCGATCTCTTAATTGACTTGTAATGACATTGACTGCCGATTTGAAGCATGTAATTTTGTGCAAGACAAACATTCAGAATGGTCCGGCAGTGTATGTTGTTTTGTTATTCTCTCTTGAAAATGTATTTCTTAATGAATTCACATGAAATTTGAAGAATGTTTCAGATATGTATGAACATGTATGCAAAATATGACCTAAACTGGTCCCCTAGTCTTATTTCTACAACAAAATTCCACAGATTTATCGAACAGCCCTCGTATATATACATACTATAAGAAAAAGAAGTCTACCTGAAGAAGAAAATGTAAAATAAAAGAAAAATGACACTACAATTTATATTGTGCCAAATGGTTTCCCTGTAAAAAGCTCATCTGGGCAACATAAAATATGAGTCCAATTTTCCTCAAGGTCCTCTGTGCTTTCAGTGACAAAATCCCATCAGTAACTCTTTAATCACCAATGAAGATTTGAGTAGCTTTTGCGGACAGAGTAGATCAAGGTCAGACTGCACAGAATGTGCAGTCTGATATTGGATCTGCACCGGCCTTACCTTACCCTGTTTTTAAACTATGACAAAAGTCGTTTTCAATAGCAGTGGAAATCTATTTATACAACTTGAAAAAATGTGGAATTTCTGTAGTCAGCAGTGAAATAGCCCTTTACCACACAATGCCTTATTTTAACCTTGAGAAAGAAGACTTGAAAACATTATGGGAAAAGGAGAAAACGCTGGAAAACAGCTTTTTTCTCCTTTCCCTACTATGTTCCCTACCCTATCAAAGACCAACTCCATCATTTAAGTAACATTTAAATTGTCATCTGCAAATGCTTTCAATTTGGAGAAGTCTACATTTTTGTTGTGTGGTAGAGAGATAGTTAAGCCTGCACATCCAATTTTTCATTCCGCAAGTGCTTTCAATATGGAGGGGTCTAAAATCTTGCAGTCTGGTAACAAAGAGTTAAAAACATACCTCGATCCAGAGGGCTAACCCGCAGCTCTGATATGGCTGTTGAATGTCCTTTGTTGTTAACAGATTGCAGTAAAACTGTTTGCCATTGGTCACAGACCAATAAAAGTCGTGCAGTATGGGAAGACACATTTGTGATCATTTTCATTTCTCCTGTGCTTATGCCATATGTTAGAAGTGTCCCATTTGGCCTTCCATTTTGATATCTTGGTTCAATTGGCTTGAAGATGTAAGAGTTAGAACCTTTACTCCACACCACACAATCCCATGTTTCAATTAACAACCCTCGGGAAGATTGCTTTTGAAAACAATGCAGCTTTTCCGATATGTTTTCTACCCTTTTAAATACAAATCCAATCATTTGAGCGACATTTAATTTATTGTCTGCAATCTCCATCAATTTGGACCAGTCTAACATTTTGTTCTCTGGTAAAGATTTATATCAGATCAAAGAGAATAAAATCTCCAGAGGTTTATGTACAGCTATTCACCCTTTACTGCAAAAGAAAATTTTCGACAAGACCAAATTGAAAGAATTTGCAGACGACCACATGAATGTAGCTCAAATAAAGGTTTTTGTCTTTGATAGGGTAGAAAACATTGTGGGAAAAGGAGAAAACGCTAGTTACCAGCATTTTCTCCTTATCCTGCTATGTTTTCAAAAGGCTCCTTACTCAGGGTTGTGAAATCTCAGGATTCTGTGGTAAAGAGTTAATTCTTGTCATATACAAGATGTAAGACCTGTAAATCTAAATGAGATAAAAAAAAAAACACCTTAATGTTGCCACTGGATTTCACTTAGTAGTTTTTGCCATATACCCAGTTTGATTTCAGCTGTTTGGCAGAGAAATGTAAGAGAACAAATAGCGTACTAATAGCATAAATACAGTGTATCTCCACTGGTTTATACAAGGGGTGATCAGAAAGCCCATAGACTGTTGCTTAAAGATTAAAATGCAACACTACATACTCATACATAACTTTGACCGCTGGTAAACTAGACCAACCATGTTGAAATTATGACTTTAAAATTTTGGTCAGTGATAATGTAGTTAAAAATATTTCTGTCTATCTAAAATTTCATAATTAAAAGGGACAAATAATTAAATAACCCTTTACCACACAATCACAGGTTTTAAAAACACTGAAGAAAATGCCTTTTAAAAACATGGCGGGAAAAGGAGAAAATGCTGGTAACCAGCATTTTCTCCTTTTCCCACACTGTTTTCTAACCTTCCCAAAACAAATTTCAATTTTTGAGTCATGTTTATTTTGTCGTCTGCAAATGCTTTGAATTTGTCTAAAATTTTGTCGTTTGGTAAAGATTTAATATGCACTATACACTGTCTGTGACTTTCCTTATCACCCTTTAATTATGCTTTCACACTCTTTTCCACTAGAACAATGATTTCTATGCTTCTGTAAACTTCTTGTTCTAAAGTCCATTTACTCATGGCCAAAGAATATGTCACTTTCATCAATATTTCAGTAATACTAGAGGCAAAAGCCCACTTGGGCATATTTCAACAACAATATTTAAAAACATTCTTTGTTTAATTCTCAAGAATTTTATAAGTTTGAAAGTAAAACAATCTCTGATTGGCGAACGCAAATGGTTGAACCAGTCATAAATTGTGTTACTTTCTAAATCTAGAATTGACCAGGAACACAAGTTAGAACAGATGGTAAATACAGCACTTGATTTTTCATGTCTGTTATTATTTCCACCAGTACTATGTTGTGGAAGTGACTTGCCTAAGGACACTGCTACATGACCATGGAGGCCCTCCACAATAATATGTTTGGAGCCAATGAAGTACACAGTATATCAGAATATTGTAGAAAAAGAATAATTCTTATAACATATGTTGTGATGATTGTCTAATTGTTCCTCATTTCATGACCACAGACACCAATCAAAGTACTCAATCAAAGTCCTTGAAAGCGGATCTGTGGAGTAGCATAAAGCTGTAATATGTTGTAATGAAAAGAATAACATCACATGCAAGACATGTGGAATCATTTTTAAAATGGAGTTAGCAAGGGCAGGTTCTGCCGAGCGGGCCGCGCAGTAACTGTTATCCTATTACTGTTTAAGTAGTGGTAATTTGATCCGTCAATCTTACGCAGATTTTTGCCAGATTTTGGAATAGATATGTATACACTTGTAGGACAGTATATATGGTAATGGCAAAGGGAGGTTGAGGTGTATTAGCTAAAGCTGAAAGTACAATGGATGCAAGCCTGAATGACAGTATATTTGGTTCAGGTCAAGCCGATATCATGGTACAGTGTGAGCCTGTATGCGTCATTACGCATGATGTATTTGGTTCCGGTCAGAACAATCACAGTAAGCCAATTTGCTATACAAATCCACTGAAAATGATACACGAATCTTGAAACAAAATTTTCATGAGATGTCACATGTATTTTCTTACCCTCCAATATATCCAGACAGGTGCCATGGTATGTTTACTGCTACAATGTTGATTTTCCCACATAAATGCTCCATTTGTTACTGCAGGGCTTTCATCTGGAACTATAGTATCATAATCCTACTAGAACCATTGCAGGCTGACAAATATCCCCAATCTTGTGCATTGTAACTAGGTCAGTGCCACTTTCCAATGAAATGATCAAGTGGCTTTGACCTTTGACCTTTATGACCCTAAAACAGTAGGATTCTTCTTCTCATCATGTGCAACACTTGTGTAAATGGTTATTGTCCAATGTCAAATAGCATAGCGTTAGAGGACTGACAAGTTCTCCAATGAGCATGGCCTTTCTGACCTAAAGGCAACGGGGTTCCTTTTGTCATAAGCAACACTTGTGTAAATTTTCATTGCCCTAGGTCAACTAGTCAACTAGCTGTCAAGCTAAACTTTACAAACAATTTCTATACAAAGTTCTGAAGTGACCTTGAACTTTGTTACCCAAAGTAATAGGTCCATGCTGGGCTCATGAGAAACACTCATGTAAATTTTCATTGCTCCTTGTCAAATGTATACTATGTACTATGTACTGCATGTACAAAATTTCATAACTTCAGGAAAAACAATTGCCAAAAAAGCATGCTCATAGATCTAAATGACTGAAAGACTTCTACTTTTGAAAGTGGTTTTATGTATCTTTGTCTTGTCTATACAAATAAGCTGTGCTCTGGCAAAAGGGCACTTGATGCATCTCCATAATACCAAGCAAGTCATCACATAATTATGGATCAATAAAATCCATTCTGTATAACAACGAACTGATTCATGAGGTACACTGGTCCTTTGACATGCAGAAAATTGGGCAATAACGAAAAGTTTCGGCACAGGTCAGCCTGCACAGACTGTACAGGTAGACCTGGGCCGATACTTTTTGCTGATGCATTAAGCCCCCTTTTCACAGAGAATGGCTCAATTGAATATGACTTCCAGTTGTCAAAGTGTTTGAAATTACAACTTGCATGTATTTTTCTAATAAAACATTCTTGTAATTATTTATTCATATATTGAAATATTTATGTGTATTCATAAATTGAAAAAAAAAAAATACAAACTATCATCTAAAGTGTGAACAGTTGCATTGCGACCTTCACTCCATATTGCGTCTGACCAAGGTACATCAGGTTCAGTAAGGAGTTTGACCTTCACAGTACAGGTATAGGTTGTGTTAGGTATCATGTGACACAGTTTTACACTGGTTTGACCCTCAGAAATAAAGTCTGTGTTCTGCAAATTGATTATTTGTGATCAAAATTGACCGTAACTCAAGCTCGGCACATTGGCAATCATGTCTGTGGACAGTGTAGATCACCATTAGACAGCATAGAGCACACCATCTGAGATTCACTCTGTCTGATATATATTCTTTGAGACATTCTGGCACAAATGGTGTTGAAATGCGATATTACGGTAAATTTTATTTTAATAATGAATGTGCCTATTCCAATTATTAGGAGCACTTCACTTATACATGTTTATTCTTTCTGCACTAAATGTAATGGAATACACATGTTCAGACATGCAGAATATTGTCATTTGAAGAACTGAGGACAGAGCAAGGGCATAACCACAGTTTTAGAATTATTATGCATCCTGCTGTTGGTTTTCAAAGCATTTCTTAAAACCTGAAGCTGGTAAACAGGTTCCAGGAAATAATTATCAACAGTGATTGATATAAGTTGAAAGAAGGATAGGTGCACTGGCCACAGACATGAGTAAATCAAAGACAGCATTAAATACTTAAGAAACAAACTAAAGAAAGAAACTAGAATTTTGTCATTTTTGTTTTACTGGAATATCTCTATAGTGTTATCAATTTGTCTAATCTGGGTTCGCATTCAAAAAACCAATCTTAAGATTATTCTTTGTCTAATTCTCAAGAATTTTCTAGATTTGAAAGTAACGCAACCTTCAGTTGGCTAAACCAAATGGTTTAGCCAATCAGAAGTTGTGTTACTTTCAAATTTATAACAAGAGGGCCATGATGGCCATGTATCGCTCAACTGGACTAGTTTTCACACCAGGGCTATAATTGGTATAAGGCCATATGGTTTAGGACAAGAAGACTTTTAAAGTTTTCACTATATAAGCTTATGTAAAACTTGTGACCTGCAGGTTAGGGCCAATTTTGACCACAGTTTTTTGTAGAGGTCCATTAGTTGAAGCTACATGCAGAATTTAGTAGCCCTTGGCCATATGGTTTATGACAAGAAGATATAAAAAATATTCACTATATAAACCTATATAAAACTTGTGACCCTTGGGGCTGGGCAAATTCTGACCTCTGGGCTATAATTTGAAGAGTTTTTGTAGAGAACTTTTAGACAAAACTACACGCCAAATTTGGTGGCTTTAGGTCAAATGGTTTAGGACAAGAAATTATTTGAAGCTTTCACTGTATAAACCAGTGTAGAAATTGTGATCCCTCTGGCTGGGCCAATTTTTAGAAGTCCATTAGATGAAGCTTCATGCAAAATTTAATAGGCCTAGGCCATATGGTTTTAGGACAAGAAGATATTTCAAAGTTTTCACTATAGAAACCTATGTAAAACTTGTGACCCCAGGGGCAGGGCCAATTTTGACCATGGGGCTATAATTTGAATGGCTTTTGTAAAGGTCTATAAGGTGAAGCTACATGCCAGATTTGGTATCCCTAGGCCTTATGATTTCAGACAAGAAGAATTTTAAAAATTTTCAATATTTTTCAGTTTTTGACCCACAGGGCGGGGCCAATTTTGACCCTGAAGCTATAATATGAAGGATTTTTATTGAAGTCCATAAGATGAAGCTACATGCTAAATTTGGTCGCTCTGGGGCGCCTGGGCCATATGGTTTAGAAGAAGAAGATACTTAAAATTTTCACTACATAAACCTTTGTAAAACTTGTGACCCCCAGGGCAGGGCCAATTTTGACCCGGGGCTATAATTTGAAGACTTTTTGTAGAGGTCCATTAGATGAAGATACATGCCAAATTTGGTAACCCTAGGCCTTATGGTTTCGGACAAAAAGATTTTTATAGATTTCCAATATTTTTCAGTTTTGTTGCCATGGCAACCACAGTTTTAATAGGAATCAAATTCTATGAAGACTTTCTGAAGAGGGCCATGCCAGTATCATTTCTGTGAAGTTTAGTTAAAATCTTAAGTGTAGTTCCAGAGAAGAAGATGTTTTAAATAAAAGTTAATGCACGCATGCACAGATGCACGACGGACACAAGGCCATGACATAAACCCACTGGCCAAAGAGCAGTGGAGCTAAAAACCTTTAGTATAAGACTAGAAATTTATAGAAATTTTCAGCATAAGACTAGAATTACTCTTAAGAATACTTGGTGAATACAGCCCCTGATGTTACAGACTTTCTTTTCTGATGTTGGATTACTCAGTCTGTGTGTATGTGCAAATAATAAGCCCACGCTAACAAAAATCTATACATACTGGCACAATAATAAGCTATGCATTTCGCCCATAACCAGGTCATTCCAAGTTTTAATGATCCTGACATGGAACATTTTTGAAAACATTGTCCGAAAAAGAGAAAATGCTGGTTAGCAATATTTTCTCCTATTCCCAAAATGTTTCCTACCACTACCATTTTGAAGACAAATCTCATCTTTCAAGCCACATTTAAGTTGTCTTTTGTAAATTCTTCAATTTCAACAAGTTCGCAATTTTGTCTTTTGGAAAAGAGTCAGTGAGGAAAGAGGACAGTGAAACCGTTTCGTTTCGACTTGTCATATAATGAATATTCTGTCTTTTCATGTGAACTATTTATAGATCTACTGTAAATCGATAATTTTATAGGACGATTACTTCGGTATCACATGTCCAGGTATTGTACCCCTACACCATGGACACAGCAACAAGATCAGTTTACAATACAAACATGTTAACCTTTTCCCAAACGACAAATTCTGGACTGGTCCAAATTGAAAGAGTTGGCAGACGACAATTTTAAATTTGATAAAAATGGCAGAAAGGTCTCAAAAAGGGTAGAAAACACTGTGGGAAAAGGAGAAATTGCTCGTTACGAGCAATTTCTCCTTTTCCCCCAGTGTTTTCAAAAGACTTCTGCTGCAGACACGTGAAAACCAGGGCTTGTTTGGGAAAGGGTTAAACACTTGAACTCTGTTAAGAAAGGGGCAAATATCTGAAAACCAAACCTGGTCAGGGAAACAGAGTAGTGATAAGTTAAAGTTGTTTCACAATAGACTGTTACGGTACATGTATTTATGCTTTTCACGTCAACTCTTTACCGGAAGACAAAATTTATCAATTTAACTCTTTACCAAACTACAAATGTTTAGACCAGTCCAAACTGAAAGCATTTGCAGACAACAAAATGAATGTAACTTAAAAACTGGAATTTATTTTGGGGAGGCTAGAAAACATTGTGGGAAAAGGAGAAAATGCTGGTAACCAGCATTTTCTCCTTTTCCCCCAATGTTTTCAAAAGGCTTCTTCTTCAGGGTCATTAAGAGTTGGGATTGTGTGGTAAAGGGTTAATCCTTTACCGCATGATGCCGCCTTTTGACGCCCCTGGGAAAGAAACCTTTTGAAAACATTGTGGGAAAAGGAGAAAATGCTGGTAACCAGCATTTTCTCCTTTTCCCACAATGTTTTCTACCCTATCAAAGAAAAATTGCACCATGTGAGCCACATAGAAATTGTCTGCAATTGTCATCTGCAAATGCTTTCAATTTAGACAAGGCTAAAATTTTGTCATCTGGTAAAGGGTTTACCAAATTCAGTGTAGCTCTAAAGTCAGAATTTGTTTTTCAAAGGGTAGATAAAATTGTGGGAAATGTAGAAAATGCTGCTCACCAGCATTTTCTCCTTTTCCCATCGTAATTTTAAAAACACTTCTCCCCTGGACTGTTAAAAGGGTTAATACACTCACATATTCCTCCGAAAAATTTTCAGCTGCGATCTTCCATAAGGTTTCAAAACACAGCTTTGTTTGGTAAAGGATTGCCTTTTACGAAGGAAAAAAGTGTTTTGATGTCCCTAAGGAAGAAGATAATGTGGTAAAAAGAAAAAATACTGGTAACAAGCATTTTCTCCATTTTAAACAAGTGCTTTCAATTTAGAAAAGCTTAAAGTTTTGTCATTATATAGAGTAAAAGTTTTAAAAAATATTATTCAAGATAGTACCATTGGAACATTCCATTTGTTAGTACAATGGATGCTGTATGACTCCTTAAAAATATGATCAATACTGGTTGGAAGCCAAGATATCTCAGAACACCTGTTTTTAAGCGGCACGGCTGTAAGGTTCCCAACTGCTGGCAGCTGAACTGAAACAAAAAATATCTATCATTTTTGGTTCTTCTGTTTTCAAAGAAAAACATCGAAGTATTGTCATAGCCCTGGTGTTTGCCGTGGCGGCGTCAGTGTCATCCTCTGCGTCATCATGTGAAAACTTTGACATTTTATCGTATCTCAGTTATTACAGATGATGTTTCCTTTAACACTTTACCAAACGACAAAATTCTAGACTGGTCCAATTTGAAAGCATTTTGAAAACAACAAATTGAAAGTAGCTCAAAATGATGATTTCTGTCTTTGATAGGGTAGAAAACATTGTTGGAAAAAGGAGAAAATACTGGTTATCACCATTTTCTCCTTTTCCCACAATGTTTTGAAAAGGCCTCTTTCTCAGGGTTGTTAAAACTCTGGATTGTGTGGTAAAGGGTTAAACTTAGAAAATTTGTTAATTCTTAAAAGGGAGAACCCATACCAGAAGGGCAAGTAACCAAATAAGTATTTTTGACACATTCATGCCCCTTTTTTTCCATCATCATTGATATATTGGCAATAGCTCTCCTTTTCATGTCTGTTCTGGGTTCCATTGATCAGTACCAGGCTGGGATTTTACATTGACTTAACAATGGACATTTCAATCTGAGTACCACCTTTTATCAATTTTGCAACATTTACTCTGTCGTCTGCAAATGCTTTCAGTTTGGACCAGTCCAAAACTTTGTCATGTGGTAAAGATTTATATAACAGCTCACCTTAAACCTCAGCATCAGTTTGATTTTCTATGTCTGCAAACCAAGCCCTAAGTGAGTGATACGAAATGTGTCCTTTGCAAAATGCTTTAACCCTTTACCACATGACAAAATTTTACGATTGCCTTGAGTGGAATGTTTTGCAGATGACAACATAATTGTGACTCAAAAATAAAAATAGCTTTTGGAAGGGCAGAAAGCGTGGGAAAAGGGAAAAATGCTGGCAACCACCATTTTCTCCTTTCTCCACAATGTTTTCACAAATGTCCGTCCTCAGGGTTGTTAAAACTCAGGATTGTGTGGTAATGGGTTAAATATAATGGATAAAATATAGAAATTCCCTATTTGATGAAGGAGTAACCCATTACAACACAAGTGAGAGTTTTGATGACCCTGGGAAAGTGGGCACTGATGGAAAAGAAGATAATGCTGGCAATCACCATGTCCTTCTTTTCCCACGATGTTTTCTACTCTTTCAAAGACAAATTTCACCAAACTGTCATCTGCAAAATTAATGCTTTGGATTTGGGCAGGTCCAAAACTTTGTTGTTTTTGTACAGGCTTAGATCAGAAATGGTTTGGTACCTTCTGGTGAAACATTCGGAACTTACCAGTTTTGATACTGTAGAAATTCTTATAAACAGCTTTTGATGGGCAGTGGGACGAGGTAATGTTCACCCCAACCTCAGCTGTCAAATAGTTTACTTTGGTTGAGTCAGGAAAATCCTTAGAATTATTTGCAACAGAATCTAGCTTCTCATAAGTCCACTCAAATATACTTGAATTTCTCCTGCATGAAAAAAGCAGAGATCAGATTATGCATAATAAAATCCCTAGGATGAAACCATGAAGTCAGTTAATCTTTAATCCCCTTACCAAACGACAAAATTTTAGACTTGTCCAAATTGAAAGCATTTGCAGACGACAAAATAAATGTGACTCAAAAATTGAAATTTGTTTTGGGAAGGTTAGAAAACATGGTTGGAAAAGGAGAAAATGCTGGTAACCAGCATTTTCTCCTTTTCCCACAATGTTTTCAAAAGGCTTCTTCTTCATGGTCATTAAAACCCGTGATTGTGTGGTAAAGAGTTAATCCCTCTATCACACAATCCCAAGTTTTTACAACCCTCGGGAAATTAAACTTCTAAAAAACATTGTTGGAAAAGGAGAAAATGCTCTAAACTTTGAGAACATATCCAATTATTTGAACCGCATTTATTCTGTACATCTGCAAATGCTTTCAATTGGGATCAATCAAAGAGAGAAATCATCATTTGAACTATACAAACATCAAAGTTGTCATCTGTAAATTATTTCAATTTGGTTGAGGACAAATTTCTTTTATTTGGTGAAGATTTTAACACCAAAGTTGGACCCTTTTACAAAAAGTAACCTTCAAGATTCTGCAAGCTTGCAGAGAAAATACATTATGTAGTAATTAGAACTCTCGCATAGCAGACAAATATCCTCCACCAGCACCTTGTCACTCAAAGCAGCACAATCAGAGAACAGAAATGATTTTCAAAACAAAGATCACTGGTGACCTTGACCTTTGATCCATGCAACCCAAACACAACAGGGCACCTCCTTGGGTCATGAGCAACACTTGTATATAGTTTCAGGGTCCTAGGTCAAACGATTTTTGAGTTACAGATTAAAAAAAATTCTACTGATGGACAGATTGAAGGACAGATGGATGGACAGACAGACAGACAGAGCTGGTGAAACCAGTATACCCTCTTTACTTGGTAGGTGGGGGGTATAATTATCAGTGTTTTACACAAAAATCATGATTCACTGCAGAGAAATCTAAATAGGCCCTTTAAATTATTAGGTCACATACCACATAGACTATATACCAGTAATTGAAGTTCATTGAAATTCATACCATAAAAATGGAGCCCCTACAGTGCAGTCATTTGTGTACAGGACTTGAGACCTGGGAGTGTGTGGTTCAAAACCCCAACCTGGCAAATTTCTTTCCAAGGATTAATGATAGTCATTGTGACAGGATTCATTTGTCTCTCACTGCTGATCATTGTTTTTACAATGGTAACATGGGAAAGCAGCAAGTGGCTTGGGGGGGAATATTATGTGAAGTACTGATAAAAGGAAACCCCAGGAAAACCATAGATAGGTGCACTGGCCACCAAGATATCACTGAAATAATGTTGAAAATGGCGTAAACCACCATACAATCAAAGAATCATTCATACGAAATATAGCATACAACTGGCCTGTTACAGCTTTTATTATGTGGGAAAGCAGAAAGTGGCTTTGGAAGAATATTGTGTGAAGCACTGATACAAAGAAACCCTAGAAAAACCATGGATACCATCACTGAAATAATGTTGAAAACGGCGTAAATCACCATACAATCAAACAATCAATCATACCAAATAAAGTATACAACTGGCTTATTCCAGCTTTTGGTATAGTCTACACCATAATCCCAAGTGCAGCGAATGGAGCCACTAAATATTCCATGAACAACACAGGTTAAATTCTGTACTTCTACTGGTTGCACTGCAATAAGAGCAAGACTGTCAGTTAACCCTCTACCAAACAATCACATGATTTAACGGCCCTGAGAAAGAAGGCTTTTAATACACTGTTGGAAAAGGAAAAAAATGCCTGTATCTAGCATGTTCTACTTTTCCCACAATGTTTTCTATTCTTTAACTTTTTAACACACAACTTAATGACACTAAGAAATCCTTTTGGAAGCACTGTGGGAAAAGGAGAAAATGCGGATAACCAGCATTTTCTCTTTTTCCCACAATGTTTTCTACCCATTTAACTCTTTACCAAACGACAAAATTTTAGACTGGTCCAAATTGAAAGCATTGGCAGACGACACAATAAATGTGACTGAACAATTGAAATTTGGTTACCAGCATTTTCTCCTTTTCTCACAATGTTTTCAAAAGGCTTCTTTCACAGGGTCGTTAAAGTCGGGACTGTGTGGTAAAGAGTTAAAGGTAAATTCCATCATTTGAGCTACACTTAAATTGTCATCTGCAAATACTTAAATAGGACAAGTCTAAGATTCTGTTGTTTGTTAAAAAACTAAAGGCCAAATATATCATACCACTTGAGTTACGATATGTGTAATTGGTCGTCTGTAATTATATACTTTCAATTAGGACAAGCCTATAATTTTGTATCAAGCTCAGTAACTCAGTTGGTAACGTATAGTGCTTGAAACCTGGGGGTAGATCTGTGTTTCAAATTCCCAGCTCATACATTTCTTTCTGGGGATTCTTGATAGTTCTTTGACAGGATTCATTCCGCTCTCGAAACTTCACATTGTTTCGATGATGGTCATGTGAGAAAGCAGCCAGTGGCTTGGGATGAACATTGAGCAAAGTACTGGCAAGAGAAACTGTAGGAAAGCATAGATAGGTGCAGTGGCTACCATGATGCAACTGAATTAATGTTGAAAGCGGCATTAAACACAATACAAATAAAAGAAGTAGATTCTAGAATTGCATTGCCTAGTACAGATTAAAAACTTTAACAGACCTGTAGATCTAGGTCCTTTTTCAGAAAGTGTGATCAAAATTCAAAAGAATTGGATCTACAGTGCCTTATAAGCTACGATATTTAGGTTTTTAACAGCAGTGGATATTTTGACTGATTAAACCTTTAGCAGAAGACAAAATTTTAAACTTGTCCAAATAGCAAGTGTTTAACAGGTTGGTTAAAAATTCAATGGAGAAATTTGTCTTTAACCCTTGATCCCTGTTGCAATGACTATCATCGGTCCTTAAAAAGAATAAGATTGGGCTGGGAATTGAGCCAGCAATCCATGGGTTTCATACCTAGTGTGTTACTGACCCAGCTGCCAGGCTCAGCAGATAACTCTAGATAATGCTTTCGAGACTGTTGTGACAAAAGGAAAATTGCTTGTGATGAGCTATTCTCCCTTTGTGACATGGTTTCACTTCATTATCTTCCGCTAGGTGGCATTTTTCAAATACATCACCATTATCTTCGGCTAGGTGGCATTTTTCAAATACATCAAGAGGTTTGGGGTGTAACGACTGTGGTTTAGGGTGTGTTTCTCGTACTTATTCGGTATAATTCACCATGATGTAGGCTTGATAAACTAGGCCATGTCAAACGCTTTACCACAAAATTTTAAGTTTCATTGAGGAAGAAGGCTTTTGCTGGCATCCAGCATTTGCTCATTTTCACAAAAAGTGTTCTACTATTAAAAGATAAACCTCTAGCGCCGATGGGGGGGGGGGGGGGGGCGGGGTTCTGGTCGGTTCTTTTTGAACGAAAAATACAGTTTTCAGTAATTAGTCTAAAACACAAATCAATCCATAATCTGATCAGATTAGTGATTTTCTTATGTCTTAAAATCGTCACAAAAAATACAGCGTTACAAAATTACGTCATTGTATTTCAGTTTTCCGCCGGTAAAGCAGTGATGTCACTATCGGCTGCTTGGGCGCCATTTGTATGGAAAGGCCACTGTACACTTTCAATATGCGTCTGAAAACAAATCATTATTCGATATCTCTGTGACAAAGAATTTAAATTATATTAATTCTAAATAGATCTACTGTAGTTCTTTCCCTGCAAGTCAGCCAAGGGCGGATTCAGGGCAGGGGTCAAGGCATCTGGATCTCCCCTGGAAAATTCTAAAAATGGTAAGGCATTCTTTACTTTAACAAAAAAGAACTGATTTTACGAACACAGACATATTATACCGGTGCCTGTGCATGTCATATTCTTCGTAGATAAACTTGTCTGCTATGATGCCATTCGGCATACCTCGGGTGATCCGGTGATCAAATCCCTCGGCTGTATCACGTAGCTTGATATGCACCTACACGGTACATTTCGCACATCTCCGGAAGCACACCGCTTTACCGTTATTGAAATTTTAAGGCTCCTCTTAAAAAAGAAAACATAAGTAAATCTTCTATCGTTATCTTTCTAAGAATATTTCAGTCGGCAAACAGTGTGTACATTCAAGTTTTAGCGTGGTTTATCAATTCCGTTGGGAGCTTTCATCGACAGATCGATAGAAGTGAATAACTTGATCATGTCGTTGCTAGGTGCGATCTACAGGGGCGCCGCCATATTTAAGATCATGTGATTGGTAGTTCAAAATGGCAACCTCCTTTCTACAGACGAGGTTAGATGTAGGTACGGAATCGGCCGAGTTGTGACGAGTGCTATGATGCATCACTATCCTGTACAGGATAGATATTAATACGCAGTGTGTAAATTGACGCTAAAAATAGCACGCGGAAAATGACAATATAAACAATACGTCTGTGGAAATATCAAGCCAGTTTTTCGCTACAAATTTCTTAAAAATATAATGATTTCAAACGTGAAAAATAATTTTACGAAATATCATTGTTTACCGCAAATCTCTGTATACAGCTTCTAAATATAGACATGGGGAAAACCGGGGTTTGTGCAACAGACTGATAACAAAAGTAATGTCTCCACCGTGCTGGGCTTATAAATACCGGGGCTATTTGGCAAGCGTATAGGAGCTGTGTTTATAAATGACTGGTGTATAGGTTATATGCTAGCTAACCATGGCTGGATGAATTGTACAAGGTAGGTTTTAGTGAGTAAACATATATATTTTATTTTGAAATTGGTTGCATCGATTACTGCTTTGAAAAGAAGTCCGGTTCTGTACCCGGAATGCCCAAATCAGATGTATTTGAAAATGCCACCTAGCGGAAGATAATGCATTGCTTATCATTCTTCCTTTGATGAACGACAACCGACGCTTGCGACAATGACTTTTTGTCAAATGTCGGAAAGGATGTTAGACAGGCCAGGAATTGAACTCTTAACCTATGCATTACAAGCCAATGCGTTGCTGACTGATTTACCGGGGATTGACTCGTTAATGTTTAGCCAGACCTGTATTTTTTAGACTAGCGAAGCTAGTCTATAGGCATCAAGATTGATCTAAAGTCAAAGTAAACCAAAAACCCCACAGTTGCCAAATACTGCCTCACAGAAATTACTTCTTTCTGTTAGAAATCTTGATTCTGTTATATATGACAATTTGGACAAAAACCATAAAATCTCTACCACTCCAATTTGAACATGTCGTCTTACAAAGTCAGAAACTTAACAAGATGTCATTTATATGGTACAAGATCTTTGCTTATATGTAAATTAAATGACCTATGCAAAGCAGAGAATCACTTATTCCTACAGCACTCTAACATTATGAATGAATCTATTAATAGATACACCTAGGTAACTTGTATCAAATCCCAGCTATATTAAACCTTACTGGACAGGGAACCCTTGTCATTCCTCCAGTTATTACATGTTGTATTCGATCATCGTGTACAGTTAAACTGTTATGTTAAACTTTTTTTTTTTTTTAACGTCTTGAATATTAACCTTTACCAAACAATTCCAAGTTTAAACGACACTGGGGAAGAATCCCTTTGAAAACACTGCGAGAAAAGGAGAAAATGCTGGTAACCATCATTTTCTTCTTTTCCCACATAGTTTTCTGCCCTCTTGGAATCAGGTTTCATCAGTTCAGCCACATTTAATTTATGGTCTGCAACAGCTTTGAATTTGGACTAGTGTAAAAATTTTTCTTTCTGTAAAGAGAGTTATATAGTTAACTACATCTTGTGCTACTGGATATTGACTAATTGATTATATGGTGTTTAATGCCGTTTTCAACATTATTTAATTGATATTGCGGCGGCCAGAGCACTTATCAATGCTTTTCTGGAATTTCTTTTACCAGTACTACTGCGACTCAATGACCTTTTGCGGACAGTGTGGATAAAGATCTGACTGCACAGAGCGTGCAGTCTGATGTTGGATCTACACTGTCTGATAAAAGGATATATTTTCTCCTAAATGTTACTTTGAAATAGCAATATTCAGGTGTTTACCATCGGCTTGAAAGTTTCATTTAACATTTTTAAGCAGCTTTGATTTCAGAAGAGGAGTTAGGTCGGACCTCCACTGAGAAAAACGAACCCCGCTTTTGAACCACATGTACCATGTCGTCTGCAAATGCTTTGAAATTGGATAATACTTAACTTTTTCGTGTGGAAAAGGTTCAAACCACTTTTTGAAGAGATTTTGTGTAACAGCATTTCACATAGAAGCAGCCTTTTGCAGCACAGCTACATGCGATGGCTTTTGACCTACTCCTTGGTATTGGTATTTTTGAATGGATTAAAAAGTAATTTGTGATAGGTCGCAAATGTGAAAATGTTTATTCGGCGGGTCCTTGCAGGCCGATTTGTAGGCATATTTATGACACAAGTCATACAAGCGTTTCTCTTTATGTTGATAATGTTGGTTTCAAAGAATAGGACAATTGTGCTTTTCTTATGGTTAAAGTATATAAAGGAACTCAACTCACCAAAACTAAATACATATGCCTTGTTCGAATCAAATTTCGAAGGACATTTTTTGTAACAGCATTCCACACAGAAAAAAATGTCTTCCGGCACTTTATTTGTAATGAAGTACTGGGCTGTCTTCCCATTTATAACTGTAACCAGGCTGCTCTCGACCAACTCATTGTTGTACTTGAAGATTAGATCGTTGGCGGGGTCCCGCCATTTTTCCGGGGCTCCAATTATTGTACAAGTCATAGTTATGTTACCGCCGGTACAGTATTCTCCATTTTTTGGTGTGAGATTGATGACATAGCCACTAATTGCTGTAAAAATTAATGTTTGTTTTTGTTTTATGTTTACTCTTTACCACACAATTCTGAGTTTTAACGACCTCGGGGAACAAGGTTTTGGAAAACATTGTAGGAAAAGGAAAAAAAAGCTGGTAAACAACAGTTTTTCCTTTTCCCACAATGTTTTCTACTCTTTGAAAAAGTATTCCATCGGTCCAGCCATATTAAAGTTTGATCCCATATTTGGATAGCCTGATACAGATTTGACCCTTTATCAAATGATCCCTGCCGAAGAAGGGCATTTTTAAACATTGTGGGAAAAGGAGAAAATGCTTGTAAACAGCATTTTCTCCTTTTCCCACAATGTTTCTATCCTTTTGTGAAAGTGATCCATCAGTTCAGCCGTATTTAAGATGTCTTCTGCAAAATGCTTTCAGTTTGGAAGGGTCCAAACATGCAAACTTTGGTAGCCCAAGGCCATATGGTTTAGAACCAGAAGATTTTTAAAGTTTTCCCTATTTAAGCCCATGTAAATTTGTGACCTCCAGGGTTGGGCCAGTTTTGGACCCAGGAATATAATTTGAAGAAACTTGGTAGAGGTCCATTAGATGAAGCTAAAAGACAAATTTGGTAGCCCTTGGCCTTATGCTTTCGGACAAGAAGATTTTCAAAGATTTCCAACATTTTTTAGTTTCGTTGCCTTTGCAACCAGAGCTTTTAAGGGAATCAAATTATTTCAAGAAATTCTGAAGAAGACCATGGCAGGATCATTTCTGTGAAGTTTGGTCAAATCTGGATAGATAATTTCAGAGAAGAAGATGTTTGAAAATAAAGTTAACGCACACACGGACGCACGTACGGATGCACAGCACACACGGCGGACACAAGACCATGACATAAGCTCACTGGCTTTCGGTCTGTGGAGCTATAAATGGGAACAGGCGATACACTCTTTCATCAGTTATTCTATTGTGATTTCATCCTGCCGGTATTTCTTTTCAGTTGAAAATCTTACTGTATCGGACAGTGTAGATTATTTAAGATCAGAGTGCATCTTCTGTGCAGTCTGATATTGATTTACGCTGCCCGCAAAACCCCCACATAACAGCTAAAGGGTGAAATAGGGCTCTTGATTTGGAGTGTGTAATGATTCTGAACCCCTGATTACGCTCCTGTAATTAAGCTATGCTCTGTAAAAAAGGAGTTGAATGCATCTACAAAAGGCATCAACCAAGGTCAGCCTACACAGTCTGCGCAGGCTATGGGTAAATTTTTTGTATGTCAAAGGACCTTTTCTACCACAGGATTAAGGCGGTTCTTAGACAAAGTGGATTGTGTGGATCCATAATTATGTGATGACTTGCTTGGTATAATGCGTCACAGAGATGCATTAAACTCCCTTTTGCCAGAGCATGGCTCATATATTTGCAATTATCTTCACTGATCACTGTAAAGAGCTTTTGGGCAAGCTGCGGTTCAAACCTGCAAGCCCAGTTTTACTTTGCTTTCCAACAGAGATAATGGGACTTGGCCTGTAAACCCATAACTAAACAATTCCATAATTTAAGGACTTAGACGACGAAGGCCTTTTTAAAACATTGTACGAAAAAGAGTATTTTCTCATAGACCAAAAATGTTTTCTACCTTTACAAAGATGAATCAGATCAACTTAACTGTACCTTGTCGCCATTGTTTAAAAGCCCTTTTTTTTTCTCTCTCTCAAGGTTGTTAAAACTCAGGATTGTGTGGTAAAGGTTTAATTTTGACCCAGGGCTATAACTTGAAGAATCTTGGTAGAGGTCCACTAGATGACGCTACTAGCCAAATTTGGTAGCCTTTGGCCGCATAAGTGAGAACCAGAAGATATTTAAAGTTTTCACTACTTTATGAGCACATCTAAAACTTGTGACCCCCGGGGCGAGGCCAATTTTGACCCAAGGGCTATAATTGGAAAAAACAAAGAAAAAAAAGAAAAAAAAAAAAAAAAAAAAAAAAAAAATGGTAGAGGCCCATTAGATGAAGCTACATGTCAAATTTGGAAGCCCTAGGCCTTATGGTTTTGGACAAGAAGACTTTTAAGGTTTTTAATATGTAAGCCCATGTAAAAATTGTGACCCTTGGGGCCAGGCCAATTTTGACCCCACGGCTAAAACTTGAAGAATCTTGGTAGAGGTCCACTAGATGACGCTATATGCCAAATTTTGTAGCCTTAGGCCGCATAAATGACAACCAGAAGATATTTAAAGTTTTCACTATTTTATGAGCCCATGTAAAACTTGTGACCCCCGGGGCCAGCCAGCCAATGTTGACCCAAGGGCTATAATTTGAAAAGAAAAAGTGGTAAAGGGCCATTAGATGAAGCTACATGTCAAATTTGGAAGCCCTAGGCCTTATGGTTTTGGACCAAAAGAGTTTTAAAGTTTTTACCATATGAGCCCATATAAAACTTGTTGCCCCCGGGGCAAGGCCAATTTTGACCCCACGGCTATAGTTTGAAGAACTTGGTGGAGGCCCATTGGATTAAGCTACATGCCAAATCTGGTAAACCTAGACATTTTGGTTTTTGCCAAGAAGATTTTCAAAGATTTTCTACATTTTTTCAGTTTTGTTGCCATGGCAAGCAGAGTTTTTAATGGAAGCACATTCTTTCAAGAAATTCTAAAGAGGATTATGAAAGGATATTTTCTGTGAAGTTTGGTCAAAATTGGATGGGTAGTTTCAGAGAAGAAGATGTTTGAAATAAAAATTTACGCTCGGACGGACAGACGGACGTACAACGGACACAGGGCCATGACATAAGCTCGCTGGCCTTAGACCAGTGGAGCTAAAAAATCCAGCGTTTGTGAAGGGTTGACATTCTTTTAATTCTTTATCAAACAATAACATGTCTTAACGACCCTAAGGGAAAAAAAGCTCGTGTAACCATTGTACTGAATGGAGAAAATGCTGGTAACAAGCATATTCTCCTTTTCCCACAATGTTTTCAATACTTTCAAAAAAAAAAAAAAAAAAATCCAGCGTTTGTCTCACGTTTAAATTGTCGTCTGCACATGCTTTCAACTTGGTAAAGTCTAAAATTAGGTCGTTTGGTAAGGAGTTAGTCAAGAGTTTTAACCCTTTACCAAACAATACCGACTTTTAACGACCCTGAGGACGAAGGCTGTTGAAAACATTGTGGGAAAAGAAGAAAATGCTGGTAACTAGCATTTTCTTCTTTTCCAAGAATGTTTCCTACCCTTTGAAAGAAAAAAATTTACATTTTGGGTAACATTAAAAATGTCGTCTGTAAATGCTTTGAATTTGAACCAGTCTAAAATTTTGTCGTTTGGTTAGGAGTTTTAAAGCAAGAAAATTCAAATACATACAGACAAATAGGAAGACGGACAGGTGATAGGACAAACAGATAGCGGTGAAAAGCAATCAGATGCCAGACAAATAATAGCCATTCTGCAGGTGGTTACGCATCTAGAGTGTGTGATAAAAATAAGACAATTTTAACCCTTATCCTGCTAAATAAAAGAAATAAAACTTTGAAGCCGACAGTAAAAATCCCAAATTTTTCTTCTATTTCTAAGATATTTTTTTGAGGAGAGATATTTCCGTATTGGACAGTGTAGATCCAAGGTCAGACTGCACGTTCTGTGCAGCCTGAGCTTGATCTCCCTGTCCGCAAAAGGTCAGTGAATCGCGCTAAGGGTTAAGCTTTAGAGAGCGGTGCAGAAATGAAGATGAGCTGATTGACTTGGCATTAAAACACTGAATAATTTGGTAAAAGGTTACTAGTAACTCTCTTCTGAACAACCCATTGTTTACCTCTTTACCAAACGACAAAATATTAGACTTGTCTAAATTGAAAGCATTTGCAGACGACAATTCAAATGTGGCTAAAATGATGGAATTTGTCTTTGAATGGGTAGAAAACATCGTGGAAAAAGGAGAAAATACTGGTTTTGTTCTTTTCACACGATGTTTTCAGAAGGCTTCTGTCTTATGGTCGTTGAAACTCGGGACTGTGTATCAAAGGGTTGACAAGACTGAAAAGTAAGCCTGTTGAAAACATTGTGGAAGAAGAGGAAATTGCTGGTGACCCTATGAAGGATGAATCCTTTGATTTGAACGAAATTTGGTTTGTCGTCTGCAAATGCTTTCAATTAGGCAAGTCTATAACTTTGCCATTAGGTAAACAATTTATCCATTCAGGATGTTTATCCGTTGTACAAGGGTTTCTTTTTTTTTTAGACAAAAGCTTCAGTTTCAGGATATAGTGAAAAATACTGTACAAAAAAGATACCATACAGAAAAACAGAAAGTGCTTATTAAACCTTGACCACACAGCAAAACTTTAGACTTGTCCAACCTGATTGAAAGTATAAATCGCAGACTATATCGTAAGTGTGGCTTAACTCTTTACCTTACAACGAAACTGTAGACCAGTCAAAATTGAAAGCATTGCAGACAACATTTTAAATGTAGCTCAAAACATAACATTTGTCTCTTAAAGGGTAGAAAACATTAAGGGAAAAGAAGGAAGTGCTGGTTACCAGCATTTTCTCCTTTTTCCCACCATGTTTTAAAAAGGCTTCCTTCTTGGGGTCGTTAAAAATCGGGATTGTGTGGTAAAGAGTTAAAAAAGGCGCTTCTCCATACAAGGGTAGAAAACATTGTGTGAAAAGGATAAAAATGCTGGTTACCAGCATTTTCTCCTTTTCCCAAAATATTTTAAAAAAGCCTTTTTTTCTTCAAGGTCGTTAGAACTTGGAATTGTGTGGTAAAGGGTTAAAAAATGATAAGCTGATTTCGCTAACTGAGACAGAGGGTCTACCATAATTATACCTTTTATAAATAACCAGATGTACGTTATTAGAACTAAAACGTCGAAACTTTTCATCTTGTAACAGCTTTGTGAGCCATGTACCGTCTCAGGATTGAGGACCACTGCAAAAAATAATTTCCGTAAAAGACTACATGTATGGAAAGAGGACCAACTGCCTGTTTTCTACCTTATAAAGGACAAATTTAACCATTTGAGCCATATTTGAATGGTCGTGCCGAGCCCCAGTAGCTCAGTCGGTAGCGTACATGACTTGAGAACAGGGGGTCGCTGGTTCGATTCTCGGCTCGGCCAATTTCTTTCCGAGGATTGATGATAGTCATTGAGACAGGATCCATTCCTCTCTCACCGTTGACCATTGTTTCGACGATGGTTATATGGGAAAGCAGCCAGTGGCTTGGAAAGAATATTGTGCGTAGTACTGGTGTACGAAACTCCAGGAAAGCATGGATAGGTTCACTGGCCGCCGCGATATAACTGAAATAATGTTGAAAACGGCGTGAAACACCATATAATCAATCGATCATTTGAATGATCGTCTGCAAATGCTTTGGATTTGGATAAGTCCAAAATTTTGTTGTGTTGTAAGAAATTCAACAATTTTCCTTTTTTTATCATTTTGTCTTTTGTGAAGGCAACTAGTACATCTTGCATTACGGACGATTTAAAAAAGTCTGTAAATCAATAAAGAAGCCAACAGTTCCCTTGAAAAAAAAAAAACTCCTCTTCAGTCAATCATTGAGAGCCGAATGCTTTTCTTGTAAAGATCGGAGATAAAAACTTGAATATTGTGTATGACAAGTGAAAACAAAAAAAAAACAATATTACTACTTAACCCTTAGGCTGCTAGGCACGACTCACTGACCTTTTGCGGAAAGCGTAGGTCAAGATCAGACTGCACAGAACGTGCAGTCAGATCTTGAATCTACGCTGTTCGATAAGGAGATATCTTTCCTCCAGAAAATATCTTTATAGGAAAGTTTGGGTTTGTACTATCAGTTTGAAGGTTTCATTTCTTTTATTTACCAGGATAAGGGTTAAGATATCGAAAAGCGCCGACGCAACAATTGCATAGCTCGAGAAACAAACCAGCCAAGTCTGTCGGTACGGCCTAAATAGACAAGAGACCGCGGTTTGTTTCTATAACTCTTTACCAAAACCAGTATTACAGTGTATATACTGTTCAAGATTGAAAGCCTTTGAAAACGACTAATTATGACTCAAGAAATTGGGTTGTCTTTAAAAGAGTAGATAACATTGTGGTAATAAGAAAAATGCCAGTTCTCCTTT
This sequence comes from Tridacna gigas, assembly GCA_945859785.2. Classification (NCBI taxonomy): domain Eukaryota; kingdom Metazoa; phylum Mollusca; class Bivalvia; order Cardiida; family Cardiidae; genus Tridacna; species Tridacna gigas. The sequence goes on from OX244029.2 coordinate 41,710,683, forward strand.
CCCCGTTTCCCAAAATGTTTGCTAAAGCTTTCTTGCTAAGGGTCATTAGAAGTCGGGATTGTTTGGCAAGGAGTTAATTCTCCCAGCGCAAAATATATGACCTCGATAGATATTTATCTTATGACCTTGACTTAAAAAGCTGATGGTATAGATCAAGGATCAGACAGTGTTTTCAGTGCAGCCTGACCCTGATCTATGACGTCTCCGAATCCCCAGTTTTCAGGTGTGGTGCTGAACTTTTTAAACCTAAACTATTCATCTCCACGTATACTCATACGAACTAAACGGGCTGGTCTCGTTTGAACACATTCAAAATTCCTCTTGATTAACACTACAAACACGTTGTCTAAGTTGCCTGCTACAAAAATGTTTCTGTAGATTATTGAGTCTTTGGACAGACTGCTTTCACTACTTTCAGTACGTTGATGTCTTTGATTTCAGATTATCGCTAGATTGGTAACCTCTGATACAGCTGGGTCCGTATTCACCAATCATTCTTAAGAACGTTCTTAGTCCTATTCTCCAGATTTTTCTAAATTTGAAAGTAACACAACTTCTGGTTAGCTAAGCCATTTCTGATCATTTTTCTGCAATAGAAAAAAGACATTCAGGGGACAGATATTTTTTTTAAATTTTGCACAGAAATAGTACTTTATAACATTTTGTAAAAAGATAAACAAAAGTATATCAAGCAGGGCATTTCTAAGAGATACAGAGCATTTTTTAAGAATTATTGATAAAGTGTATTACCTCCCTTTATAAATAACGTCTATTTTGGCGTGATTTGGCATCCCAATCATTTACAAATCCCCCATTTTTCTTCCGCGTCTATGATTTTGACATTTTAAAAGGCAACAGACATATCACATATAAAAAATTTCCATCTCGCTGTCAAAGAAACCCAATATATTCCTAATAGAGTTACAAAAGGGAAACATGCAGAAACTGGTTAGTAGGAAAGGCTGAGGCACGTGTCTTAAAGAGTTATATAACTTCCCTGTGTTCTATATATTCAGGAACAGCGGTTAACCCTTAACCACATAATCCAGCGTTTAACGACTCTGAGGAAGAAAGGTAAGGAAAACATAATGGAAAATGGAGAAAAATGACGGTAACCAGCATTTTCCCAGTTTCCAACGATGTTTTCTACCGTATCAGAGAACTAAGCTCATTTAAATCAATTTCGAAAGTTTCATCTGTAAATCTTTATACATATATAGTAAAAAAAATCTAAAATTTTGTTGCCTGATACAGACTTCTCTCAGTTTCTCCAGAAACAGGCTTGCAGCAGACGAATTTAAAGCGTTCTTGTGAGATAAATGTATCTGAGCCACGCTCTGGCAAAAAGGGGCTTAATGCCTCTCCGTGATCCATGACACCAAGCAAGCCATCACATAATTATGGATTCATAATAGCCATTTCTTTTAATAACCCACTTAATCATGAGTTAGACTGGTCCTTTGACAAACATAAGATTGGCCAATAGCGAAAAATTTCGGCCCAGGTCAGCCTGCGCAGTCCGCGCAGGCTGACCTGGATCGATACTTTTCGCAGATGCATTAAGCCCCCCTTTTCACAGAGCATGGTTCATATCTTACATGAATTATTATTTCAAATACCAAATCGTGTGAAAACATTGTAGGAGAATCAGAAATCTCTCCTTATCAGTGACTTCTTTTTTTGCCAAAACGTGATCAAAAATAATCTGCTGTGAGATAAGTAAAGTAGGATGAGGATGGTATGCAGTCAAAAGAAGTCAAACCGGAAAATATTTTTTTCTAAGAAAGGTAAAGATTGATTTTACTTACCTGTGTTCTATAAACTCTGCAACAGCAGTTGACCCTTTACCACACAATCCAGTGTTTAACCCTTTCCCAAACAAGCCCTGGTTTTCACGTGTCTGCAGTACAAGTCTTTTAAAAAAAAACACAGTGGGAAAAGGAGAAATTGCTCGTAACGAGCAATTTCTCCTTTTCCCACAGTGTTTTCTACCCTTTTTGATAACTTTCTGCCATTTTCATCAAATTTGAAATTGTCGTCTGCAAACTCTTTGAATTTGGACTAGTCCAAAATTTGTCGTTTTGGAAAGGGTTAACTCTGAGGAAGAAAGTTATTATAAACATCAATAAAAATGGAGAAAATGCTGGAAATCAGCATTTTCTTATTTCTTCATAACGATTCCTACTGTATCCGAGAACTTGCGCTCATTTTAATGAATTTCGAAATTCTCATCTGCAAATGTCTTCCTATATAAGTCTAAAAATTTTGTTGCCAGGTAAGGGGCTAACTCATTTCCTCAAGAAACAGGTTTGCAGCAGTCCATTTAAAGCATTCTTGTGAGATACATACTTACTTAAATTATTATTTGAAATATGTAAAACAAGTGAAAACATTGTGGGAGAAGCAGAAATCTCTCCCTATCGGTGATTTCTGCTTTTGCCAAAATGTTTTCAAAATAATCTATTGCAAGACAAAAAAAGTAGTCTGCAGATGGTAGCGTGTCAAAAGAGGTATAACTGGATTTTTTTTTTAAGAAAATTACTTTAGAGCTTAGAACTCCGTTCACCCTTAACCCTTTACCAGACGACAAAATTTTAGCCTTGTCCAAACTGAAAGCACTTGCAGACGACAATGTCATTGTGGCTCAGATGGTGCAAGATTTCTTTGATAGGATAGAAAACATTGTGGGAAAAGGAAAAAAAAGGTGGTTACTAGCATTGTCTCCTTTTCTTACAATGTTTTCAAAAGGCTTCTTTCCCAGGGGCGTCAAAAGGCGGAATTGTGCGGTAAAGATTAAGCTACTAAATGAATAAACTCTTTACCCAATAATCCCGTGTTTTAACGACCCCCGCGAGGAGACTTTTGAAAAAGTTGTTGGAAAAAGTGAAAGTGCTGGTAACCAGCATTTTCTCCTTTTCCCACGATGTTGTCTGCCCTTTGACAGACAAATTTCATGTTTTGAATCACATTTAATTTCTTGTCTGCAAATGAATCACATTTAATTTGTTGTCGGCAAATTTATGCTTTAAGTGCAGATGAGTCTAAAACTTTGTCGTTTCGTACAAATTTCTCCAGCCAAAAGTACAGAACTTTTACAACAGACAATAACATCACCGTATCGGACAGTGTTGATCAAGATCAGTGTGTACCTCAAGTGCAATCTGATCTTGATCTACATTGTCCACAAAAGCGCACCGAGTTGCGTACAGCGGCCCGGGTTTGGGGGGTGGTGTTCATGCGACGTTCCCTCTGCCTGTGGATGACTACTTTTGAAACATTCTAGAAAATGATGTGGAAAACCTCTCGGGAAAAGAAGCAATTACTTGTTACTACGATTGCTCTTTTACTACAGCCGTTTACGCAGTCTGGTCTTCGCGTATAAGATCCGCTAAATGAGATAAAGCTTCCCCTAATTGCAGAGCTCCATATGAGAGGGAGTGATGGTTTTTCTAAATCCATTATTTCTCTTCCAAACCCTATGTTGTGGGTACTCATTAGAATCGTCTCAATGAGACGATTCTAATGAGTACCAATAACATAGGGTTTAGTGGTAATTAATATATCCAATTTTGAAATCAAAATCACTCCCTCTGTCTGGGGCTCTGCCTGAAGTTCATGAACTAGATTTACCCCTATTGAAACAAAGTGGTTTGCAGACGAGAAATTCAGTGCCACTAAAATGAGACTTGTCTTCTAAAAGACAGAAAGCACTTCCAGGGTCACGGATCTTCTCTTGTTTCCTAGAATGCTGTCTTCCGGGTGAATGTTGTTTGATGTTACAAGTCGATTTCACCTGTATTTTAGCGATATTCACGGTGGCTTAGATGCATTTAGAATTTCTTTGCCAATACCGTACGCCGTAATACCGTAACATTTTTTTTTCAAGCTACTGGCTGTTTTTATCACAATAAAAAAAAAAAAAAGTCGATACAATGTTTGGCAGGGAAAGATAACTAAATGAAGGCCATCATTCGAGCCACATGCGTATTCACCAACTATCCTTAAGAATGTTCTTTGTCTTTTTCTTCAGAATTTCCTAACTTTGAAAGTAACACAACTTATGATTGGCCAAACCATGTGGTGCGTGTTCCGTCCCTACTGCAGTAGCCATGTACCTGCCTTCTATGGCGTACACAGATTTTTGCCGTTTCCTGTCCCTTCTGCACTTTCAAGAGACCTGCACTGTATGGTATGGACATTATTTAGAGCGTTGTCTGTCCCTACTACTGTAACCAGGGACATGCATTCTATGGTGTGCACAGTTGTTCAGCGTTTTCTGTCCCTACTGCAGTTACAGGGGATTTTGCATCATGGTGTGCGTATTTTTCTAGCGCGTTTTCACTCGTTGCTGTCATAGGCCGGTACCCGCATTATATGATGTGCATATTATTTTGGAGCTTTCTGTCCCTACTTCAGATACAAGGGACCTGCACTATATGGCGAGCACAGTTTTTTTTTTTCCGTTTCCTGTCCTTTCTGCACTTTCAATGGGCTTGCAGTGTATGGTATGGACATTATTTAGATCGTTTTCTGTCCCTACTAACGTAACCAGGAACCTGCATTCAATAGTGTGCACAGCTGTTCAGCGTTTTCTGTCCCTACTGATGTAACCAGGAACCTGCATTCAATAGTGTGCACAGCTGTTCAGCGTTTTCTGTCCCTACTAACGTAACCAGGAACCTGCATTCAATAGTGTGCGCAGCTGTTCAGCGTTTTCTGTCCCTACTAATGTAACCAGGAACCTGCATTCAATAGTGTGCACAGCTGTTCAGCGTTGTCTGTCCTTACTGAAGTTACAGGGTATCTGCACTTGAGTGTGCGTATTTTTCTAGGGCGATTTCACTCCTTGCTGTCGTAGCCCGGTACCCGCGTTATATGATGTGCACATTATCTTTGGAGTTTTTTGTTCCTACTTTAGGGACTTGCATTATATGGTGTGCACAGTTTTTTGCCGTTTCCTGTCCCTTCTTCACTTTCAAGGGGCCTGCATTGTATGGTATGGACATTAGTTAGAGCATTTTCTGTCCCTTCTACCGTATTCAGGGACCTCAATTCAATGGTGTGCACAGTTGTTCAGCGTTTTCTGTCCCCAATGCAGTTACAGGGGACCTGCACTATATTGTACGCATTTTTCTAGGGCGTTTTCATTCCTTGCTGTCGTAGCCCGGTACCTGCGTTATATGATGTGTACATTATCTTTCAAGTTTTCTGTCCCTACTACAGATACAAGGGACTTGCATTATATGGTTTGCACAGGTTTTGGCGCCTCCTGTCCCTTTGTGGATAAGTGGAAAAGGGCAGGACTCGCAGCCGTGAAGCCCGGGAGTCGAGCCTTTCTGGAAGCACTGGGTTCAGGGAGTGTCCTTGGGCAATACACGTCAGAGCCCCAGCCTATTAACCAAGGACATACATGAATATGTGAGCTATCGACGTGATATGACTGAAATAATGTTGTATGCAGCGTAAACCACTATTCAATAAATCAATCCCTACTGCATTTACAAGGGACCTACATTTTATTCGTGCGCATTGTCTAGAGCTTTTTCCGTCCCCACTGCTCTTCAAGGGGATTTGCATTTGACATTTTGAGTACCTACTGCAGTAACAAGGGACCTGCATTACATGATGTGCACATTATTCCGGGCCTTTTCTATCCTTACTGTCGTAACCTGGGACCTGCATTATATGTTCTGCACATTTTATAGATTTCTATCCCTAATGACGTAAGCAGGGACCTGCATTCTATGGTGTGGATATTTTTGGCGTTTTCTGTCCCTGCTGCAATTACAAGGGACCCGCACATAACTTAGGGCGTTTTCTCTCCTACCTGTCGTATTGCGGGACCTGCGTTATATGTGCACATTATTTAGGACGCTTTCTGTCCATGCTGCACTTTCAAGGGACCTGCACTAGTAGCTGTGCTCATTAGATAGAGGGTTTCTTGTCCCTACTGAATTTGCAAGGGACCTGCATTGTTTAGTGTGTACTTCATAGTCTCTACTGTTTTTCAAAGGGACCCGCATTCTATGGAGTGCACATTATTTAGGGAGTTTTGTCTCCTTAGTGCAGTAACCAGGGACCTGTATTCTATGGTTTGCAAATCATTTGAAGCATTTTCTGTCTCTACGGGCATAATCACGGACCTACATTTTATGATGTGTACAGCTTTTTGCCGTTTCCTGTCCCTACTACACTTTCAAGGGACTTGCATTATACCGGTATGGTGTGCACATTTAGACCATTTACTGTCTGTACTTGCATAATCACGGACCTACATTTTATGATGTGCACAGCTGTTTGCCGTTTCCTGTCTTTACTACACTTTCAAGGGACCTGCATTATAAGGTGTGCAAAGTTAGACCATTTTCTGTCTCTACTTACATAATCACGGTCCCGCATTTTATGATGTGTACAGCTTTTTGCCGTTTCCTGTCCATTCTATATTTCAAGGGACTTGCATTATATGGTGTGCACATTATTTAGACTATTTTCTGTCACTAGTGACATAATCACGGACCTGCATTTTATGATGTGCACAACTTTTTGCCGTTTCCTGTCCCTGGTACAGTTTCAAGGGACTTGCACTATATGGTGTGCAGAATATTAAGAGCGTTTTCTGTCCCTACTGTTCTTAAAAGGGACCTGCCTTGTACGGTGTGCACTATACAAATCATTATCTGTCTCTTATGACATTACATAAACCTGAATTCTTTGATGTACACAGTTTTGTTGTGTGTGTTCTGTCGCAACTGCGCTTACAAGAGGTCTGTATTGTTTGATGTGCACAACATACAGAGCTTGTCTGTCCCTACTGTAGATACAAGGGACCTCCATTATATATTGTGCACATAATTTAGGGTTTTTTTTTTCCCATAGTGCAGTTACAAAGAAACTGTACTCTATGGTGTGCACATTCCTTAGGGTGTTTTCTGTCTTTACCGCATAAGCTAGATTTGCGTTCTATAGTGTGCGAAAATTTTGGGCCATTTTCTGCCTTTACCGCGGTAGCCTAGACCTGCATTCATTGATGTGCACTTTATTCGGGATGTTTCCGACCGTACTGAAGTACCTTCGACCTGAATCCTAAGGAGTGCACATTATTATGGGTATTTTGTGTCTCTACCGCAGTAATCTAGATCTACATTCTACGGCTAGCATATTGTTTTGGGCGTTTTCTTTCCCTACTTCTGTAACCCGGACGTGATGTGCACAATATTTTGTGTGTGTGTGTGTGTGTGTGTGTGTGTGTGTTTCGATGTAAATGTAGTAACCTAGATCCGCGTTATATGGTGTGCACATTATTTTGGGTCGTTTTCCGTCTCTACGGCCGCGTAACACGGGATCTGCATTCTATGGTGTGCACATATAATTTTTTTTCATAAAAATCAAATAGTGTTAGTCAAAAGTAAGGCCATCTTGTATAAAATCCTGGTAAATCATTTTACACCATATCTAGATTAAATCTTTTTAAGACTGATGTATGTGCGATAAAATTCAGCGTACAATATCTATTGCTACCCAGTCGGGAAACGTACGAGAATTTAGATTCCACCCACAATTCTAAAGCCACGCCTTGATTCTGCGTTATACAGTGTGTATTCTGGCACGAACCTATGACTAGCATTATATGGTGTGTATTTGGCAACGACCCACTGATAATTTGCCCAGTGCTGGGCTCGGCTGGTGCAAGTGTAAGCGAAAGACAGATAGTCAGCTAGAAAATACGACGTGCATGTTTAATACGTAATATGTGCCATACTCTGGCCAAAGGGCTTAATGCATCTTCGTGATGCATCATGCAAGCAAGTCATTATATCGTTATTATGGGTCCATAAAATCCACTTTGCCTAACAATCGTTTGAATGATGAGGTAGACTGGTACTTTGAAATGTGCGGAAAATTGACCAGTAACATAGAGTTTCGGCTCAGGTCAGCCTGCGCGGAGTTTCGGCTAAGATTAGTCCATATATTTAGACGTATACCTGCTTATTTACCTTTCAAAATTTATCATCGGACATATCATTTTATTTTTCATAGTGCATGTAACGTCTAAACGCTGAGTCCCATTCAGTTCTATGTGGCAAATCGGATCTCTACAAAACCGGTATTATTACGAAAGAGAACTTTATTTACCTTTAGGAAGAACTTCATTTGAAAATATTCAGCTGCTGTCTTACTAAATGATGGGCAGATTCATTCAGAATTCAATCAATTCACTTGCATGTCGGATTGCCGACAGAGTCGCCGCCATGTTTTTTCAGTCATGCAGACGGTTGCATAATAAACCAGAATTGATTTTAGGTTTATGAACGAAATCCGTTTCAATAATCAAACAAGACCGAAGCGAACAAAATTTCGTTTTAAAAAAGACATAATACGATTCTGTAAGTTGCATGACCCCATATGACGGTTCATTCGGAACAATCATATCTCTTCAAGGGCAATTCATAATAAAACAGAGTGGTGTTGATTGATTGTATGGTGTTTAACGCCGTTTTCAACATTATTTCAGTTATATCGGGGCGGCCAGTGCACCTATCCATGCTTTCCTGGAGTTTCTTTTACCAGTACTCCGCACAATATTCTTTCCAAGCCGCTGGCTGCTTTCCCATATAACCACCGTCGAAACAATGGTCAGCGGTGAGAGAGGAATGGATCATGTTGCAATGACTATCAGAGTGGTGTTGAATCGCAATGGATTTAGCTCATAAATAGGCAAGTTTGGGTCAAAATGAAAAATAACGTACGTGAGAGCTTATAAGTAGGACTAGGCTCAGGTCAGCCTGCGCGGACTGCACAGCCTGACCCGCGTCGATACTTTTGCAGATGCATTAAGCCCCAGTTTCCCTGAGCATGGCTCAGATTATTCGGGAATATGAACGAAAATATAAACGTATAAACAGAAATAAAGTTTTGTTACCGTTACACTGGTAATACCATAATCAGTCTAGGAAATCGGGAGAAAAAACGTTAAACCTCTGGTGTCGATCTTTTTAACCCACGCATACACTCGTAGTCGTGTCCAATATAACAGTTCATTACTATGAAATTTAGTATCTATTCAACAACAACAATTACAAAAAAAAAAACCCATCAGCAACAAAGGCACTTGCTTTTATTTGATATACGCAAAACGAAACATCGACACTTAGACGAACACTTCATCTACTCCGAACTCAAAAACGACAGTCACATAAGACGGCGTGCGGTGATTTTGTACTCCACCATCTACCGGATGGATAGAAATAGTCTAAAGAGTACGAGAACACTCAAGGCTTGATCAACGGACGGGTGCAAGAGGTCAGAATGCACGGTTTGTCTTTGATCTTTGATCTGTACCGTCCGTGTCTTTAAATTTTACCCAGATACCGAAAAACCGGATAAGACAAGGGTTAACCAATAGGCCACAAAAGATGAACAACAACAACAAAAAAAAACTTTGTGGGCTTATTCCCATAGCAAATAAGACCTCAATATTGTATTTTTAAAAGCATAAACCCTTTACCACACAATCCTGACTTGTTCCAACCCCGAGAAAAACCAGCATTTTCTCCTTTTCCCAAGATGTTTTGTACTGTTTCAGAAATAAATCTCATCATTTGAACCATATTCAGTTTCTCTTCTACTTTTGTTAAAGATGAGTCAAAAACTTTGTTGTGTGGTAATGGGTTAAACAATATGGCTTTAAGGATCGGACTTCAGCCTCTGTGCTTTACGAACTTGATCTTCGGTGGCCGCGAAATACACTTGTTGTAAATATCAGCGTGCTCATTATCTTCCGCTAGGTGGCATTTTTCAAATACATCACCTATCTGATATGGGCAATCTGGGTAGAGAACCGAACTATTTTTTTAAGGCGGGATTCTATGCGACGAATTTCAAAATAAAATATACGTTTACTCTCTAAAACCTACCTTGTACGATTCATCCAGCCATGGTTAGCTAGCATGTATATAACCTATGCACCAGCCATTTATAAACATTAGCCCATATAAGCTTGAGAAAAGCCCCGGTATAAGCCCAGCAGAGTGGGGACGTTAATTCTGTTGTCAGTCTGTTGCAAAAATCCCGGTTTTCCCCATGTCTATATTTAGAAAATGTCTACACAGACTTGCAGGAAGCAATTGGTATTCTAAAAAAAATCCCTGTTTGAAATCATTGTGTCTTTTAAAACTGGCTTGATTTTTCCACAGACGTATTATTTAGTGCCATTTTCGCCTGCACTTTTTAAGCGGCAATTTACGCACCGCGTATTAATATTTGCCCATTTTTATCCAGTAATATGTCATAGCAGACAGGTCAAATTTTCGAAGAATATGACATGCGCAGACAAAGTCAGCGTGCTGGGTATCGTTGTCTGCGCATGTCAGTATTCTTCGGAGATTGAACATGTCTGCTGTGACGCATCACTATACCGAACGGGATAAATATTAATACGCGGTGCGTAAACTATAACGCTGCCGCTAAAAAAGGAGTAATGGAGAGCTATAAACAATACTTCTGTGAAAAAAACAGGCTTGCTTTTCGCTTCAAATTTCTTTAAAAACTTAACAATTTCAAACTGGAAAAATAATTTTTAAAAATACCATTGTCTTCTGAAAAATCTTTGTATAGAGTTTCTAAATAAAGATTTAAGGAAACCTAGGATTTGTGCATCTGGATTTTTCCGGAGTTATCGACAAAAAATGTACCAGGGCTATTTCCCGAGCCTATAGGGGCTGTGTTTATAAATGACTGGTACATAGGTTATCTGCTAGCTAACAATGGCCAAGTGAATCATACGTTTCATTTAGTAAACGTTTGCTTTGAAATTCGCTGTATCGATTGCCGTCTTGAAAAAAGTAGTCCGGTTCTGTACCAAGCATGCCCGAAATGAATAATATGCTCTGGCAAAAGGAGGCTTAATGCATCTCCTTGATGCATGATACCAAGCATGTCATTTGAAAAAATGTCACCTAGCGGAAGATAATGACTGGTATCATTTACCAAGGAAACTGCGGCCCTTTTCCCGCAACCTCACCTCAAACCAGTGTTTTTAACCATTTACTAATTCATTCTTTACGAAACGACAAAACTTTAACTTGTTCAAATTGAAAGCCTTTGCAGACGACATATCAAATGAGGCTCATATTAAGAGATTTCCCTTTGATAGGACAGAAAACACTGTAAGAAGAGGAGAAAACGATAGTTAACAACATTTTATTTTCCTTTTCTCCCAATGTGTTCAAAAGCTTCCTTCATTACTGCGTTTAAATATCTTGGATTGTGTGGTAAATACTTAACCCTTTACCAGACGACGAAATTTTAGCCTTGTCCAAATTGAAAGCATTTGCAGACGACAATTTCAGTGTGGCTCAAATGGTGCAATTTTTCTTTGATAGGGTAGAAAACATTGTTGGAAAAGGAGAAAATGCTGGTTACCAGCATTTTCTCATTTTCCCACCATGTTTTCAAAAGGTTTCTTTCCAAGGGGCGTCAAAAGGCGTCATTGTGCGGTAAAGGGTTCCACTTTGTTCAACGACTCCGACGAGAAAAAAATGGGGAAACGGAGGTAATCCTGGTGAAGAGTAACTTATCCTTTTTCAACAATGTTTTTTTTACCATATCAAAGACAAATCCTGCCATGTGAGCCAAATTCAGTTTACCGTTTGCAAATGTTTTCAATTCAGAGTACAGTATACCTCTCTGGTATAGAATAAACACTTAACCTGCTAAATAAGTGAAATGAAACCTTCAAGCCGATAGCAAGAAAGCCAAATGTTGCTATTTCAAAGGTATTTTTTGGGGGAAAGACATCTCCTATTCGGTATGTTTATGTCGATTTGCTGTCGACTTATTTATCAGGATAAGAGTTAACCTTTCTGCATTTTGAAATGCCTTATTTTGAATGGCTGTTCACAGAGTCGTCTACAGCAGACTAGTTTTTGGAGGTAAATTAATCTGGAATATATATATATATAAAGCTACTGGAAAACGTCAAGTCAATTGTATAAATTGCCAGGCAACGCATCCCAAATATCCAAAATTAGCTTAAATTCATTTTAGTTTGTTTCATTTTAATATGAAATTATATCAAATTTGATTTCTTTTTTCCTCACTTTTTCTGCCGTTTTTTTGTGGCGTGACTAACCCTTTACCACACGATCCGGAATCTTAACGACAAATTGTTTGAAAATATTGTGAGAAAAGGGAAAAAAACATCCATCCTATCACTAACAAATTCCATCATTTGAGCCCCATTTTATTTGTCGTCTGCAAATGCTTCCAATTTGGCCATGTCTAAAATTTTGCTGTATGGTAAAGCGTTAAACTCTTTACAAAATTTTACTCTTTTCCAAATTCAAAGAATCAGCGAAATGCAGCTAAAATGATGGGATTTGATTTCGAAATAATACAAAAATGTTTTGAAAAGAGGAGAAAATGCCAGTTATCAGTCCACCAGTCTCTTCCTTTTTCAGCGTTGTCTACAAAAGCCTTTTTTTCTCTCCCCAGGGTCGTTTAAATGCGGGATTGTTTGGTAAAGGGTTAGATGAAGATAAATAAAAGTGGTTATCAAACATCAAAACACTCAAAATGCTGCAGCGTGTAGATACCGCTTTAATTTCCTGTCATTTTAACATTTCTTTTCCCTTTGAGCTTAGCAAAATGTAAATATATGTCTTGAGGATATTTTTTTTTTTCATTTCATCGAATGAACAACATCGGTGGTACTTTCACGAGTGGCGCATCCAGGAGTGAAAATATTACCGTATGATGTTCATGAGATGAAATAAATTTCGATCTTTCACCGGGAAAAAATAACAATATTCTATTTATTTCATGGTTCAAACCCCCTTTTTGGTGGGACTTGCAAAGTACAAAGGACTCTCAGCATTTCCGTACCAGTGAGTTCATCAGTCGGTACCAGTGAGTTCATCAATCGGTAAATTCACCGGTCGAACGGTGAAATTATCAAAGCATTATCCACCATTATTTCCCGACAAACTACCGAAATGAAATGAATAACATGCTCTGGCAAAAGGAGGCTTAATGCATCTCCTTGATGCATGATACCAAGCATGTCATTACTTGATCATCGATCCGTAAAGTCCATTTTGTCTAACAACCGACTAAATCGTGAGGTAAACTGGTCCTTGAACTTAGAGAAAATTGACCAATAGCAAAATGTTTCGGCCAAGGTCTGCCTGCGCGGACTGTGCAGCCTGACCGGGGTCGATATTCCTTGCAGATGCAAGTAGCCCTTTTTCACAGAGCACATATTATGAATAAGAAATGGCAGATTTCTTTAGTCCAAATTTTTCGGCCTGGCATTTGACCGGCTAAGGTTTTTTTGTACTGATAACAAATAAATAAATAGAAGTTTGTGATTGGTCAAAAATGTAGACATGTTTATTTCAGGGCCCCTGCCTATTTGCGGGCAAACTTAAGCCTTCAATCTTTTTTAAAGGTATTTCATGTTAATAATAAAGAGAATTCTCTCATACGCAGTTGTCAGGTATTGATTTTATACGGGAAGAAGCTATGCTGTAAGGAAGGAGTGATCTCCCGTAACAAAAGTAAATTACAATATTTGAGACACATTTGAATTTGTCGTCTACAATTGCTTTCAAATTGGACAAGTTTAAAATGAGCCATGCTCTATGAAAATTAGGCTTAATGCGTCTGCAGAAAGTATCGAGTATCGATCCACGTCAGCCTGCGCAGTCCGCGAAGGCTGACCTGGGCCGGAACTTTTTTGCATAAAGCCCCTTTTTTGCCAAAGCATGGTCCAAATTCTTTGATCTGGTAAAGAGTTAGCAAGTTGAATGGCTCTTTGGTAGCGGACATAAAACGTTTTTTCTTTTTCAAAAATCATAATCAGAGATGAACATAAACAAAGTGGCCTGAATTCACTTTACAATTGATCGACGTTTTTGCATTGGTTTAATTCTTAAGTTAACAAACAATCCCGAGTTTTTACGTCCCTCAAGAAGAAGAAATTTGAAAACGTTGTGGACAAGGAAGAAAATCTGGGAACTTTGTATTTTCTCCTTTCCCCCCAATGTTTTCTTCCCTTTCAAAGAAAACTTCCAACATTTGTGTCACATTTGAATTGTTGTCTGCAGATGCTTTCAGTTTGGTAAAGTCTAAAAGTTGTCGTTTGGTAGAGAGTTAATTAGGAGTATTAAAGCGAGAGGAAGACCTTTGAAAACATTGTGGGAAATGGAGAAAATGCTAGTCACCAATGTTTTCTACCCTTCCAAAAAACAAATTTCAAGTTGTGCGTCAGATTTTTTTGTCTTCTGCAAATGCTGTCAATTTGGACAAGTATGAAATTTTATCGTTTGGAAAAGAGTTAACCCTTATCCTGCTAAATAAGTCAAGTGAAACTCTCAAACCGATACTAAAAATGCAGAATAATGCCATTTTTGACTTATTTTTTGGAAAAAAAAAAACTCTTTATCGGACAGCGTAGATCCAAGATCGGACTGCACGTTCTCTGCTGTCTGATCTTGATCTACACTGTCCGCAAAAGATTAATGAATCGCGCTTAGCAGCCAAAGGGTGAAAACGGAAGCAAAAACTTTAAAAACTCTTCTCCTTGACAATAGAATGACAACGCTTTTTTTACAGTGACCTCTTTACGAAACAATCGCGTGGTTCTTAAAATCTGATGAAGATGGGTTTAGGAAACATTGTGGAAAGGAATGAAAATGATTGTAAGCAGAATTTTCTCCTTTTGCCACAATCTTTGTTAACCATGTCAAAGGCAAATCCCATCGCTTCAATAACATTTGATTTTCTTTTGCGTGCAAAGTGCTTTTACCATGAACAAGTCTAAAATTATGTGGCGGGGTAAGGATCTTTTAAGCGCATTAAACTTTACCAAATGATAAAACTTTGAACACGAAAATATTGAAAATATTTGCAGGCAACAAATTAAACGTAGTTCGAAAGATGATTTCGGTCTTTGAAATAGGAAAAACATAGTGGGAAAAGGAGAAAAAAACCAGAAGACTCGGTAAAACTGACCAGTATATCATAGCCTCATGTTTTTTTTAAAGTCACAAATATAATGAGGTGTAGATTCAAGGTCAAACTGCGTTCTCTGTACCCTTATCTTGATCCACAGGTCTGCAAGAGGAAGTAAAATCGCCTGTTTACGCCTACGAGGTTAGATTTTGTCTTAGTTGTTCCTGGTAAAAAGGAAACAGTTCATGCATGTTTGTTTGTAGATAAGTTCGTGCGATCTAAGATACTGGGCTCGGTTTCACAAAAAAAACCCCTTAAGTCTCTTATTTTACTGAAATCCGCTGACAGACAGACCCAGTTTCTCACTAGAAATTTGAATACTCTATTTGAGACACATTTCACTAACATTCATAAACTTAAGTAATGTTCTCAAATCCTCAGTTGACACAACGCTTCAGACAACTCGGCGAATTAACTCTTTACTACACAATCCCGACTTTTAACGACCCTGTGAAAGAAGCCTTTTGAAAACATTGTGGGAAAAGGAGAAAATGCTGGTAACCAGCATTTTCTCCTTTTCCCACAATGTTTTCTACCCTTCCAATAACAAATTTCAATTTTTCAGTCACATTTATTATGTCGTCTGCAAACGCTTTCAATTTGGATTAGTCTAAAATTTTGTCGTGTGGTAAAGAGTTAAACGGACTTAGTCTGATATGTTGTACCCACTCAGGATTTGAACTTGTATATGTTAGTGAAACATGTCTCAAATAAAGAACTCAACCTAAGTCCGAAACTCAGTCCGTTAGAGGATTTAAGTAAAATAAGAGACTTAAGTTTTTTTGTGAAACCAGGCCCCGGTACTTCCGTTTACAACACAATCCCGATTTTCGACGATCCTAAGACAGAGAGCTTTTGAAAACATGGTGAGAAAAGGAGAAAATATTGGTAATCCACCAGCATTTTCTCCTTTTCCCACAATGTTTCTTACCATTTTAAAGACACCCTCCCTCCCCGGTTTTGTTGTTTTTTTTCAAGCCACATTTTTTCTTGTCATCTGTGAGTTCTTTCAGTTTGGAGGAGGCTAAAATTTTGTGGTCAGTAAAAGATTAAACCGCATGATCTCTGAATGTTTATGTCAGTTTCAACAATATTTCTGGTATATTACCGCAACAGCTCACTTAATCCTGGTTTTCGTGCGTGTCACTGTTTCTAGGCCAGGGCTGCTATGTCCTTTCCCATGCGCGAGGATCGAACTCAGAACCTCTACCTTATACAGTGTGCTTCCTTATACACATATATGAACCATACTCTGTGAAAAGGGGGCTTAATCTATCTTAATGCTTCTGCCAAAAGTATCGACCAAGATCAGCCTACGTAGTCCGCGCAGGCTGACCTGGGCCGTAACTTTTTGCTCTTGGTCAATTTTCTGCTTGTAAAAAGACCAGTGTACCTCATGATTCAGTAGGTTGTTATACAAAACAGATTTTAAGGATGTGAAATTTTCTGTGATGACTTACGAAGTCTTGGTATCATGCATCACGGAGAGCCGAGCCCCCGTAGCTCAGTCGATAGCGTGCAGGACTTGAGAACAGGAGGTCGCTGGTTCGATCCCCTGCTCGGCCAATTTCTTTCCGAGGATTGATGATAGTCATTGCGACAGGATTCATTCCTCTCTCACCGCTGACCATTGTTTCGACGATGGTTATGTGGGAAAGCAGCCAGTGGCTTGGAAAGAATATTGTGCGTAGTACTGGTAAAAGAAACTCCGGAAAAGCATGGATAGGTGCACTGGCCGCCGCGATATAACTGGAATAATGTTGAAAACGGCGTTAAACACAATACAATCAATCAACCAATCAAGCATCACGGAGATGTATTAAGCCCCCTTTTCACAGAGCATGGCTCATACTGTTCTCACGTGATACATGATAATGTAGTCAGAATGTGTTTGTATGTACAAGTGAGAATAAAGTTACTACTACTGCTACATAATTATTTAATTTGTCGTGTGTTTCTGCTATTAATCGGTTTAACCCTTTACCCTACAATGCCGCCTTTTAACGCCCCTGGGAAAGAAGCCTTTTGAAAACATTGTGGGAAAAGGAGAAAATGCTGGTAACCAGCATTTTCTCCTTTTCCCACAATGTTTTCTACTCTATCAAAGAAAAATTGCACCATTTGAACCACATTGAAATTGTCGTCTGCAAATGCTTTCAATTTGAACAAGGCTAAAATTTTGTCGTCTAGTAAAGGGGTATGTCTTTACCACGCGACAAAAATGTAGACTTTCCTAAATTCAAAGCATTTGCAGACGACGATTTAAATGTGGCTCAAATGATCAAATTTGTCTGTGATGGGATAGAAAACATCGTGGGAAAAGGAGAAAATGCTGGTTACCTGCATTTTCTCCTTTTCCCACTATGTTTTCAAAAGCCCTCTTTGTCAATGTTGTTAAAACCCGGGATTGCGTTGTAAAGAGTTAAGTCTTTACCACACGAGAAAAATTTAGATTTGTCCAAATTGAAAGCATTTGCAGAAGACAATTCAAATTTGGCTCTAGTTGTAGGAATTGTCTTTGACTGGGTAGAAAACATTGTGGGAAAAGCAGAAAATGCTGGTAACCAGCATTTTCTCCTTTTCCCACAATGTTTCCAGAAGGCCTCCTCTTCAGGGTCCTTAAAAGTCGGGATTGTGTGATTTTTTCTGATTTCTTTTTTTTTTTGTCTGGCAAAGACTTAAGCTTTGAGCATGTCCAAAAGATATTAGCTTTGGAAATAATAAATCACGAAGTGTTTTCTGGTCCATTGGAGAAGTACCTTTCCCATATTTTTTTTTTAAAAAAAAAACCTTTACCACAAAATCCCGAGTTTTAACGACCCTGAAGAGGAAGACTGTTTTTTTGAAAAACATTGTGGGAAATAGAGAAAATGTTGGTAACCAGCGTTTTCCACTTTTCCTGTAATGTTGTCAACGCTTCCATGGAGATCTGCCATCATTCTAGCAGCAGTGACTTTGTCGTCTGCTATTGCTTCCATTTTGGACCAGTACTAATTTTGGTCGTCTGTTAAAGAGCTAATAGAAGATGTACAGCAGGGACCAGCCACCTAAATCCTGCCCCCCCCCTCCCCCCGCTAAATTTGGGGGGGGATGGGGAAAGCCATTTCTCCACCCTAATATTTTCCATAACCTTTTTTTAAAAGCTTTTTTTTCGCATTGAAAAACAACAATAAAGGTTCTAAAACTCGTTACCAGATAACAGAACTCTAAACCTGCCGAATTTGAAAGCATCTGCAGACGACATCTTAAAATGGGGCTCAAATTATTAAATCTGTGCTAAAAAAGATAGAAAATATATCACATCGTAAAGTAAAAGTAAAACACTATTTTGCAATATTTGGACAAATGGCTTTCATCAAGAAAAAAGAACGTAATCTTTTCAACCGACCAACGGCCTGACATCAAGTAAGAAAAATGTAATCTTTTCAAGCGATCAACAGCCTTCATCAAGAAAGAAAAACGCAATCTTTTCAACCGATCAACAGCCTTCACAAAGAAAGAAATACGCAACCTTTTCAACTGGCCAACAGCCTTTATCGAGAAAGAAAAACGTAATCTTTTCAACCAACCAACGGCCTTCTTCAAGAAAGAAAAGCATAATCTTTTCAACTGACTAACAACCTTCATCAAGAAAGAAAAACGTAATCTTTTCAACTGACCAACAGCCTTCATCAAGAAAGAAGAACGTAATCTTTTCAACCGACCAACGGCCTTCATCAAGAAAGAGGAACGTAATCTTTTCAACCGACCAACGGCCTGACATCAAGAAAGAAAAACCTAGCCTTATCTTTTCAACCGACAAACGGCCTGACATCAACAAAGAATCAAGGGAGCCATTGTGTGGAATTAATAATTTAAAAAATAAACAACGGAAATAGTTTCAAAATATTCGCTTGAAAGTCAACCTACTATATGGTCATGCAAAATCCGATAGAGAAAGGTGCAATCAAGGACGTGCGAACAAGTCCTGGGACGAATAAGCCCAAGAACAGACTTTTGGGACGAAAAAGCACGGTATGTGTGTATCATTACGCCACTATAGAAGGCCATCAATCTCCGAACAGAGTTGTCGTTCGTTACTCTCACCATACATCTCTGCAACGGGCTAAATGACAAGAATCTTGTCAAACCCAGGAAAACATGTTTTGTTACTGTTTCACTGTTTCATGTGTAACATAATAAAGTAGACAAAGGAAATATGATTCCGGATACATTATAGGTGCATTCAAACTGATGAATTTACCTGTATACAATGGAACTATTTTTTCAAGCTTCTTTACTGATCAGAATCTTACGCCAAATGTAAAAAAAATGGCTGCACCCATAAATCATGACAATTTAAACAAAATTAAAAAAAACAAGTTATCGTCCTTTAAAAGACATTTAAGCTTTTCAGAAAATCCCTCTTTTTCACATTTTCTACCACTAAGTCTGATTGGCCGTATGCTGTTTGAACAGCACACAAAACAATCGATTGGTCTTTCTTTCACCGGCGTTTGTGTCGCCATTTTGAGTTATGGTCATGTGACGAAAATATGCCGAAGTGAACGATTATTGTTATTTCACTTGATCAAATCCTATTAGAGTCTGAATTGAAACCGATCAGTTGCAAAAAAGTAATGGCAGATACTTCTTTTTAATTGTCGTTCTTATTTAGCGAAGAAAACTACGTATCAGAAATGCTTTAAGTATCCGAAATTCCAATGACGTCCGAAAACAGGGCTACTTTTAAAATGGTTCATAGTCAAATTTATATTTAAACCATATCCCAAAAGTACGTTTAAGATTCGGTAATGTATATTTTGTACAAAATTGATCCCATTTTATTCTCTGATCAAACTGGATCACAGGAAGTTAAGAAAAACAGGAAAGCATGTAGAGCTATGCTTGAGGTCGCCATGGAGGCCGCCATTATTGCGCTTTGCCTGACCGTATAACGTAGTGGTTGGGGCAGGTAATCCAGGCTATTGCGGATTAAGCTATTTTCGATAAAAAGGAAGTACTGTATATCCAAGATCGATGGCCTAATCCAATTTATTGTGATACGCCATTCTCAATTTCATACCTGAGTGCAATAGAAACACTTATTTGTCTCAGAAAAATTGATTTTAATTGTGTTTATTTCCTTCGATTTTGCAAAAACTACGATACATGATTTTCAAAATGCCGTATTGAAATCATAGTGGCATTGTCTTCGACAAATGCAACAAAAACGCAATCTTTTCAACTGACCAACGGCCTTCATCAAGAAAGAAGAACGTACATTAACCTTGACACAGGCTGTTTGCCAAAATATTAAAAACTAGTGTTTTACTTAAATGTGATATAGGCTAATGTCCTTTGATTCCCTGCGGAAGTATTTATTTTTGTGATAGAAAATATTTTGGGAAAGGAAGAAAACGCGGGTTACCAGCATTTTTTTTTTTTTTTTTTCATATTCTCACAATAGTTTCAGATGGCATCGTCCCAAGGACACGAGATTGTTTGGTAAAGGGTTAAAAAGCCCCTCCGCCCGTCCCAATTCCCTATCTTTCAAAACCTTCCTATGTCTATGACACTTGCTTTGTAGCGACAGTGCACCTATCAGTGTTTCCTAGTTTATCTGTCAATACTAGGGCTGGTGCAAAATTACCTTGCCTAATGCCACTTCTGTCATGATCAGCTTAACCCTTTACCACACAATCCCGACTTTTAACGACCTTGTAGAAGAAGACTTTTGAAAACATTGTGGGAAAAGTAGAAAATGCTGGTAACCAGCATTTTCTCCTTTTTCCACAATGTTTTGTACCATTTCAATCCGAAATTTCATCATCTGGTCCACTTTAAATTTGTCGTCTGCAAATGCTTTCAATTTGGACAAGTCTAAAATTTTGTCTTTTGGTAAAGAGTTAACCAGAGGCTGAACTCGGCACAGCCTTTAACTCTACCACACAATCCAGAATTTAAACGACTTTAGGGAAGAAGCCTTTTGAAAAGATTGTGGGGAAAGGGAAAATGCTGGTAACCAGCATTTTTTCCTTGTCGCACAATGTTTTCTGCCCTTTTAGAGCCAGGTTTCATTAATTGAGCTACATTTCATACATCATCTGGAACAGGTTTGAATTTAGGTGAGTTTAAACTTTGTCGTGTTGTAAAGAGTTTAACAGACTATAAAATGTTGCACTTTTTCCATACCGAGCGCATTTGCAGACGACAAACAATCCCGGTTGTTTAAGGCTCATTGAATAAGGCCCATTTTATGAAACTCGCGTTTCCCCCAGATGCTTTCAGCTGTGCACCTCAGAGTCTTAAAAGCACAGGACTGTTCGGTAAAGAGTAAAAAAATTCGTGCCTTGACAACTTTGCCACCGCTGGCCCTTCGTGGGGGCTTAACTCCCTACCCTATACCATACAATCCCGACTTTTAACGACCCTGAAAAAGACAGCTTTCGAAAACATTGTGGGAAAAGGAGAAAATGCTGGTAACAAGCATTTGCTCCCTTTCCCACAATGTTTTCTAAAGCAAATTTCAATTTTTGAGTAACATTTATTTTGTCGTCTGCAAGTGCTTTCAAATTGGACAAGGCTAAAATTTTGTCGTCGGGTAAAGGGTTAAACAAACGAAAAAAGTTATCAGAGGTCCGAATTGTAAGCATAAATTTTGCAGACAACAGATTCGATGTGGCTCAGTTGGTGGTATATGTCCTCTGACAGAACAAAGAACATTGTGGGAAAAGGAGCCAGCATATTCTCCTTTTCCCACAATGTTTTCGAAAGACTTCCTCCTGAGGATCATTAAAACTCGGGATTGTTTCGTTAGGGGTTAAACCATTTTCGAACAAGCAAGTTTAGACCTACCGAAAGCTATTTAAATTTTAAAAAAAGACAAAGTTCGAATATTTAAAGGGAAGGTAAATTGGGTATTTCGGAAGCATAAAAACCTTGTGGGAAAAGGAGCAGTTGCTTATCAAAAGCGATCGCTCCTTGGCCCTCACTGTTTTCTATACACTAAGGTGGCGAAAAGGGTCAGGGTTTTTATTTTCAGTAATGTAAACCAAAGGATGGGTTGTCTTTGTGATAATGTTATCATCGTTTAGATAGCTGGATACTTAGATTTGCACAAAGGAAGTTGCACGGAGAAGTAGAATTGTGTTTGTCCTAAACTGATCCCCGTTGCAGATTTACATATTACAGTAAAACCTCGATAATTCGAAGTCCCAAGGGGACAAGCAAAATGCTCGAATTATCGCAGTTCTCGAATTATCCAAAATATCAGTGAAAACAAAGTTGCATTCCGTCTATGATTGGCAATCAAAGTATACTTCCCCAAGCAATGCAACCGAATTTTGTTCCTTTTTTCATAACATTCAAAGAATATGTCATTGAATGGGTTATTTTTTGTAAATTCACGTGTTTGATTACATGAGTTCTTGGAAATTAATCACTCTAATCACCTTTTTTCCAGGAAGGTCGGTACTGTAGTTTTTACGAAATCGTAAAATCTCGCCCTTTGCATTCGCCCCCAATAACTGTCACCCCACAGGAAAGTATGCGAACTTTTATTTGTTTACTGAGAAAACGGCAGAAGGTGATATTAATATCGTGCTTGCATTATTCCAGAAAAAAAAAATCGAAAATTTACACTTATAACTTCCTCCGACACTAGTGCTTCCCTGAAATATATTTGAATACGGCGATATGCAACTAGAAATGAGTTGAAAACGACCGAAGAATGAAAACGGGCAAGATATCAAAAGTTTAAAAAAAAAAGAGAATGTCCGATTTACTTCTCGCTAAAACTCGGGAATGTACGGAAAAGTTATTTTGGTGTCGATACATGTAATCGTTTACAAGCGGTTCTGTGTTCTACGGTGCTTTTCAATGTCTATATGAAAGAAGAATGCACCATGATATCTGCACACCCGTGAAAAATAACATTAACCTTTAAGTGTCAAAGTCAGGAAAATTTCTGTGACATGTAAATAAACCAATGATATTCACGCACTCTTGAAAAACGACGTCACCCTAAAAAGATGGAGAAAAAAAATGTGATCAGACTTTTTTTTTTTTTATTTTGTGACGAAGCGACTTGGGAAAACTCTGATGCAATAAATAGACAGACACGAAAACGGATAAGAAATTAGACATCGTCCGATCACAAACGCTTTAAACTGTCTTTTTAGCGTCAACAATGACTTTGAACAGTTGATGTACGAACATACTACGGAAAATTGTGGTCGGGAGATAAAATCCCTTGTTTAATCAGGAATAAAATACTTTTGTGAATTTTATAAGAGGAAATATCAGACAACATAAATGAGACGGGGAGGTCGTCACAACTTCTCATCATTAACCTCTCATCATCATATCAATGTCAATTTCTTCCCAAATTATTGGATAGTGTGAATCCCCTTTAGTAATTGTCATGGATTGCAAAACATACACCACACCGTACAGCCGATTTGCCAAATCCTTTCAACACAAAAGGTGTGAAAACAATTACTCGAGAGGTGAGAAAGTATTGTGTTCGAATTAACAATCAATTTAAAGAAGCAAAATGATGACAGGGACCAGCACACGTGTTCGAATTTTCAGATTATCGAGACTCGAAATTACCGATCTGCTTTTGGTGCATTATAGTGGAGTTTTTGCCGGGACTATGGAAATTCCTCGAATAATGCAGGGTTCTCGAATGTTCGAGACTGGAAATATCGAGGTTTTACTGTACATTCACAGGCGTTCGTTTTGTGACGAACTTCGCCATCTATAATTTATAATGTTATATAGATGGCGAAGTTCGTAACAAAACGAACGCCTGTGATTACATCCCTATACGCTTGCTGTATCAGGGTAGGAAACCAATCTATGTTTGTCCGTGGTTTGATAAAAAAGAAACATTTTCGGTCTATAAAGCAGATCCACAACGAACAATTTGCGGGCTGCTATGTTAAGCCCGCCCGGGTAGGTCAGTGGTTAGCGTATCTGACTCACGGTCTGGTGGTTGCGGATTCGATACCTGTTTGAGAGAAACTTTTTCCCTCCGGTGATTTTTCGCTTCTCACCTCTGATGTATGCCAGAATTAAGGTAAGCTGTTAAAACGGCGTTACTCTCCAATAAAAAAAAAAAGTTGCTTTGTTTGGAATATCTAACGAGATAAGCAGCGTAAGTCGTAAGATCAGACTTTAGATTCAGTGGCATACAGTTATTCCTTCGCCAAACCATCCCATATTTTAACAACCATGTGAAAGAATGCTTTCTTTTTAAAACAGTGTAGGAAAAGCATTTGCATATCACAGATTCGATTTGGCTCAGATGATGTAATTTGTCTCTGACAGAGTAGAAAATTCATGGTGGGAATAACCAGCATTTTCTCCTTCTCCCACAATGTTTTCTATCCTTTATAAAAAAAATCCCATCAGTTGAGTCGCATTTGATTTTGTCCTCTTGCAAACACTTTCAGTTTGAACAAGTCTGAAATTTGGTCGTTTGGTGAAGAGTTAGCTGTAGACGTATCGTCCCAAACGAAACAAGTGGACCGTTGGCCCTAAAGCGCTCACCTGAGTAAAGTCATCTCGGATTGACAAAACTGAAGTGATCCTGGTTGTAATGATGTAAAACACATAAGTGTTAGTGACCTACTTTTAGACCAACTTTTTCTACTTTCGAACTTGTCAGAGATATCATCGTGACAAACATTCTAACAAAGTTTCATGAGTACCGGGCTGAAAATATGGCCTCTGGAGTGCACACGAGGATTTACTAGGATTTGGCCCAGTGACCTACTTTTTGACCTGACGTGACCAGATTTCAAACTTATCAAAGATATCATCAAGACAAACACTCTGACTAAGTTTTATGAATATCTGGCTGAAATGTAGCCTCCAGAGTGCAAACACAAGGTTTTTCAAAGATTTGGCCCAGTGACCTACTTTTCGACCCGACGTGACCCAATTTCTATCTTGCCAAAGATCTTATCAAGACAAACATTCTGACAAAGTTCCATGAGTATCGGACTTAAAATGTGGCCTCTAGAGAGCACACAAGGTTTTTTCTAAGATTTGGCCCAATGACCTAGTTTTTGACCCGACGTGACCCAATTTCGAACTTGTCCGTAATTTTATCAAGCCAAACATTCTGACAAAGTTTTATGAATATCGGAGTGAAATGTAGCCTCTAGAGTGCACACAAGGTTTTTCAAGGATTTGGCGCAGTGACCTACTTTTAGACCCGACGGGACCCAATTTCTAATATGTCCTAGATTTTATTAAGACAAACATTCTGACAAAGTTTCATGAGTATCGGACTGAAAATGTTGCTTCTAGAGTGTACACAGTTTTTTTTTTTTTTTTTTTTTTTTTTTTGAGGGGGGGGGGGCAGTCACCTACTATTTGACCCAACGTGACCCAATTTCGAACTTGTCCTAGATTTTATCAAGACAAACATTCTGACAAAGTTTCATGAATATCGGACTGAAAATGTGGCCTCTAGATTGCACTCAGGGTAATTGTTGACGCCCGGATAGCGCACGACGGACGACGTACACAGCACGATCACAAAGACTCACATCGAGCACTTTGTGCTCAGGTCAGCTATAAATCTGACAATTCCAAGTGTAGAACAAAATGAAGTATAATTCAAATACCGTGGTGGGGCAAAACATAATAGGACTATTTCGCTCTTTCCTTTTATTTGGATACCTGACCCCTGCTGAGCGCAACAACCCCCTTCCCCGCCGCGCCCCAGGTCCTAATCCTAAGTCTATGATAAGTATGATGGTCATCAATAGCTAACTGCTTTAAATATCTATTACTCAGGGCAATTGGTCAGTCGGTGATGTATAGAGCTTGAAACCAATGGTTCGAATCCCTAGCTCGGCAATTTCTTTCCGATGATTGATAAAAGTCGTTGAGACAGGATTCAATCCTCTCTCACCGCTGACCATCATTTCGACGATTGTTATGTGGGAAGAGCAGCCAGCGGCCTAGTAAGAACATTGTGCCAAATACTGGCGAAGGAAACGTAGACAGGTGGACTGGCTTCTGCAATATAACTGGAATAATGTTGAAAATACCATAAAACCGAAAAATATAGATTCAAGATCAAACTGCTCGTTCAGAACATTGTCACGTCTTGATAACCACTGTTATTGATTGATTGATTGATAGATTGATTGATTGATTGATTGATTGTATGGTGTTTAACGCCGTTTTCAACATTATTTCAGTTATATCGAGGCGGCCAGTGTACCTATCCATGCTTTCCTGGAGTTTCTTCTACCAGTACTCTGCACAATATTCTTTCCAAGCCACTGGCTGCTTTCCCACATAACCATCGTCGAAACAATGGTCAGCGGTGAGAGAGGAATGAATCCTGTCGCAATGACTATCATCAATCCTCAGAAAGAAATTGGCCAAGCCGGGGATCGTACCAGCGACCTTCTATTCTCAAGTCCTGTACGCTACCGACTGAGCTACGGGGCTTGGCATAACCACTATTATCCTTAGCAACTAGCCGAGCTGTGGTAGCCGGCTGTTATCGTGCAGGGCTAGGAACCCAGAGATTATAAGTCTGACTTCCAACATCCTATAGCATATTCACCACATCGGTGTCATAGGCGAACACAAGGGCTTTTGCAATGGCATAGATTCAAGACCAGACGGCACAGAACGTGCAGTCTAATCTTTCATCCATACCATCCACTTGTTTAGTGAAGCCTATAGGACGAAACATCATTCTGAGTTTCAGTAGACTGCATTTTATTTTCAGCGGTCGAAAGCGGTTTGGCGTTGAGATATTTTATCATTAACCGTTTACCACACAGTCCCGAGTTCTAACGACATTGAAGAATATGGCTTTTGAAAACCCTGTGGAAAAAGGAGAAAATGCTGATAACCAGACTTTTCTCCTTTTCCCAAAATACTCTTTACCCTTCCAAAGACACGTATTAGTTTATTATGCCACATTTACTTTGTCGTCTGCAAATGCTTTCAATTTGGACAAGTATAAAATGTTGTCGTCTGGCTCTTAAAGAGTTAACACTTTACCATAAGACATAATTCTAGTCCGGTCCAGTTTCAAAGTATTTGCAGACAACAAAATAATTGTGACTCAAATGATGATGCTTGTCTTTGATAACGGAGAAAACATTGTGGGAAAAGGAGAAAATGCTGGTTACCAGCATTTTCTCCTTTTC
Organism: Tridacna gigas; assembly: GCA_945859785.2. Lineage (NCBI taxonomy): Eukaryota > Metazoa > Mollusca > Bivalvia > Cardiida > Cardiidae > Tridacna > Tridacna gigas. The sequence goes on from OX244029.2 coordinate 41,737,868, forward strand.
CCAAAATGTTTTCCAAAGGCCTTTTCCTCAGGGTCGTCAAACCTCGGGATTCCGCAGTAAAAGGTTAAATCGTTTTGACAAGATTCATTACTGGACCACAACTGAGTCGAGGGAAAAGAGTTGTAGTGTATACTTTTGGCCAACCCTTTATCAAATGACCACATGGTTTTTAGAACCCGAGTGTGTGGGCCTTAAACAGTATTCCTGGAAAAAGGGAAAGCAATGATTACGCGTATTTTCTCCCTTTCCCTCCTCCCACAATGTTTTGTTTTTCACGACGACAAATTCCGTTCTTAGTGCCACAGTTAACCCAGGGGCTGCTAAGCGCGACTCAAGAACCTTTAGCGGACAGTGTAGATTAAGATCAGATTGTACACAGTTCGTGCAGTCTGATCTTGGATCCACACTGTCCAATAAGAAAATACCGGTATTTTCCCCAAAAAATTCCTTTGAAATGGCAACATTTGGGTTTTTAACTATCAGCTTGCTTGAAAGTTTCATTTCACTTATTTAACAGGTTAAGGGTTACGTCTAACTTGTCGTCTGCTAAAGCTTTCAATATTGACGAGTCTAAAATTTTGTCGTCTGGTCAAAATTTCAGACGAACACTATAAACTCGTGACCGTCCGGGTCATAAAAAAAAAACCTGAAATATTGTTGGAAACGGTATTATACATCAAAAATTAGCCCCTTACCTAACAAGCCCATGTTTTAACGACCCTAAGAAAGAATGAGAAAACATCGTGGGAAAAGGAGAAAATGCTGGTAAACAGCATTTTCTCCTTTTCCCACAATGTTTTCTACCCTTGTAAAGACAAATTCCATAATTGGAGCCCCGCCTTATTTGTCTTCTTCAAGTATTTTTCATTTAGATAAGTCTAAAAATGTACGTTTTGTAAAGGGTTAGTTTCAATTGACGGCCTAAAGTCGAAAGGGTAAGAAAATGATAGTAATGAGACAGTTGTATTTGTTGAAACATTTACCTGCTTAAAGATGTAATATAAATTATATCCATGTCTTTATGGCCAAAGTGACACCAGTGTGACTGATAAATACAACTTAAAATCTAGTCCGATAGTAGTACTATCTTAGTTGACGCGCTACAAGTAAAAATATTCTCCACGATCCTATAAAATCTTAGACTTGTTCAAAATGAAAGTATTTGCAGGCGACAAGTAAAACTTGGATAAGATAGTGGAATTTATCTCTGAAACGGTATAAAACATTGTGGGGAAAAAGGTACCAGCATTTCCTCGTTTTTCCACAATATTTCTAAATGTCCTTTGATAGAAAAGGGTCACTGGATTGTGTTGTAAAGGGTGAACTTCCCAAAACTATTAGTTGGGATTTTTTTAAGGGTCATAACTGTACCGACCAGACTGAGTATCTCAAGTGGTAGAGCATGAGAGTCGTGAACGGCAAATCTCGGGTCACTTGAGAGTGTGGATTCGATTCCCACGGCGGTCATCTACGAGTAAAAGGTATTAATCATGAGTCTTTTAGATGAGACCCCAAACCTATGTCCCATCATTCGTGACAACTCGGTCGATTCCGTAACATCCCGGGGAGGCTTTAAATTAAACGTGGCTCAGATGAAGGAATTTGTCTGTGAACAGCTAGAAAAACATTGAGAGGAAAGGAGAAAATACTGGTTACCAGCATGTTGTCATTTTCCCACAATCTTTCTGAAACTCTTTCTTCTTTAGGGTCGTTAATACTTAGGGTTGTGTAATAGAAGCCTAATCCTGTTTAAGCACTGTAAGAATTGAACAGCTTTTGGGGACTACATAGATGAAGATCAGACTGTCGGTTACATGCAGTATGATCTTGGATCTTTACTTTCTGATGCTATAATAATGACCGAAATCAATTTTTACTGCAACTGAAATCTGCTTCAAAGTCTCGAAAAACCAGATGTATTTCAGCGAGAGTTAACCCTTTATCAAACAATCATGTGTTTTGACAGAACTAAGGGATATGGATTTTGAAAACATTGTGAGAAAAGGAGACAATGCTCGTTACAAGCATTTTCTTATTTTCTCATTTTTCAAACGATGTTTTCCGCACTGTCACCCTCAAATAATTTCGAAGGGGGTGGGGGGAAAGCGGGGAAGGGGTCCTGCAACGCTCAAAATGTAGAACTTGTAACCTGGAGGCTCTGGGTTCCAGCCTCACTGCAAGCACTGAGTTTTTCGTGGGAGTGTCCTTTAACAAGACACTTAAGAGCCCTTGCCTGATACCGGCGAAACTCAAGAAATATGTGAATTTGTGAGATGTTGCCGTGATATGACTGAAATAAGGTTGAAACTGGCTTAAAGGACCATTCAATCCAAATAATTTCTTATATGTATCGCCTGCAAATGCTCTTGATTTGAACCAGACCAAAGTTTTGTCCTTTGGATTTGTTTGTTAGTTTGTATGATATTGAACGCCCCTTTTAAACATTATATCAGTAATATCATGGCAGCCAGTTCACTTATCTAAACTTTGCTGGAATTTCTTTTAACAGCACTTCACACAATATTCTTCCCAAGCCACAGGCTGCTTTCCCAACATTAATAACCATCGTTAAAACCGTTATCAGCGGTGAGAAAAAGAATAAATCCTGTCACAATGATTCCATTAGTCCTTGAACCAGCCACTCCCTGGATTCAGGACCTACACGCTATCGACTGTGCAACAGGGCTCTGCAGTCCTTCGGTCAAAGGGTTTCCTGGTCGTTCATAGACAAATCCCACCATTGACATTGAGCGTGATCTGACCCTCAATACAACGTTAAATTGCAACAACCTGTTTGTCTCATTCATAAATATTTTATACAAAGCATTGAGGTGAAGACATTGAGTGTGATCTGAGAAGCATATTACAATGTTATATTGCGCCAACCTGTGTTAGGCATTGTTTACTTTATACAAAGCAATGAGGTGAAGACACTGAGTGTGATCTGACAGCCATATTACAGTGTTATATTACAGCAGCGTGTGTATCTCATTAGGCATTGTTTACTTTATACAAGGCATTGGGGTGAAGACACTGAGTGTGATCTGACAGCCATATTACAGTGTTATATTACAGCATCCTGTGTATCTCATTAGGCATTGCTTACTTTATACAAACTATTGGGGTGAAGACACTGAATTGCGATCTGAGAGCCATATTACAGTGTAATATTACAGCAGCGTGTGTATCTCATTAGGCATTGTTTACTTTATACAAGGCATTGGGGTGAAGACACTGAGTGTGATCTGAGAAGCATATTACAATTTTATATTGCCGCAGCCTGTGTGTCTCATTAGGCATAGTTTACTTTATACAAAGCATTGGGGTGAAGACACTGAGTGTGATCTGAGAGCCATATTACAATGTCATATTGCACCAACCTGTTAGGCATTGTTTATTTTATACAAGGCATTGGGGTGAAGACACTGAGAGTGATCTGAAAGCCATATTACAGCAGCCTGTGTGTCTCTTTAGGCATTGTTTACTTTATACAAAGCATTGCGACCAAGACAGTGAGTGTAATCTGAGAACGACGTTACAATGTTATATTGCAGCAGCCGGCCTAGATCATTAGTAAAGATTTTATACAAAGCATTGGCGTGAAGTCAGCTGAGTGTGATCTGAGAGGCATACTACAATGTTATATTGCAGCATCATGTGTGTCTCACTCAGCATTGTTTACGATATACAAAGCATTGGAGTGAAGTCACTGAGTGTGATCTGAGAAGCACATTACAGTGTTATATTGCAGCAGCCTGTGTGTCTCGTTTAGCATTGTTTACTATATACACAGCAATGTGTGTCTCATTAAGCATTGTTTACTATATACATGTACAAAGCATTGGGGTGAAGTCACTGGGTGTGATCTGAGAGGCATATTAAAATGTTATATTGCAGCAGCCTGTTTGGATCATCAATACAGATCCTACACGGAGCATTGTAAATCGTATGGGCACCATATTACAATGTTAAATATACTCAATATAAGGAAGTTGTGTTTGAGGGGCTGTGACGAAAGATCTCAAACAGTTTAAGAATTTTGAATTCATAATATCATAAAGTGTCCATTTTTCTTCAGAAGGAAGCTTTATCCGAGTTCATAGCACCTATAGCGGCTTAAATAATCAATGTCAAAGTTGACTGGTTTCTGGTCATTTTTCGCAAAATTGCAATATGGAATGGTTTAAGTAGAGAAAATCACTGTGGAGTATCACAAAAAAAAATAACAATAATAATAATAATAGGCCCTTGGGCTTTTTACTTATCTCAGATAATTTGAGCAATACTTCCCAGACCGAGCTGACATTTCTATTTTCAAATCAGTTCAATATCTCAATTGCTATCGTCCATAATCGTCCAAGAATCTTTCGTCAGAACAATGTCTTGCTCACTGACTGGCCAGCGCGCTCACCAGACATGTCTCTGACTGAACATGTGTGGGCCATTCTGGGACCGACGGTCCGACACATAATACTGGCACCGCCTCCAGGCTTTTGCTGTGGCGCTACAGGAGGAATGGAGGCTTGTTCCTCAGCTACAAATCGCCAGAATTATTCGGCATATGCGACGCCTGTGCGAGTCCGTATTTTCCGATGAAGGGAGACACACTCGTTACTGAAGGGATATTTTGAACATTCTCATCTTTCATTCGTGACAACTGATGCTATCACGAGAAGGGATTTACGTAAATTTTATGTGACATTGAAAAGCACTGAATTCCAAGCCAATTTGATAACTTAAGCTTATTTATGAGTGTTTTTTTGCATAGAAAGAGGGAATACTCTGTGGACACTTATTTTGCGAAAAATCATCTTGACCCCTGAGTTTCTTGACACAGTGCCACAACTAGGATATTAGTGCTATCAAGCGAAAGTAAACGTTTTTATAAGCGATTAAATGTATGATGAAACTATTACTGTCGCATTACATAATTATATAATAAAATAAATAAATTTTAAATAGTTGTTCGTTTTGGCATTCTTTTGTTAAATGGTTTTCTCCGATTTCCTTAACTTTTTTCTTGAGTATATATAAATTACTGCGACCTTTGAGGATCATCAATACCAAATTTCAGCAAGGCATTGTGGCGAGGACAATAAGTATGATCTGGTTACTACATTACATTAGCATAATTGCAGCAACCCATGTGCCTCATTTAAATAGACTTATTCTTTTTTATTGCAAGTACATGTATATTCGCAGTGTGCTCTTTCGACATCTCTTTCGTTTTTTCATGATTCGTATTCCTTGCAAACAGCTTGTCATGATTTTTTTTTTTTTTATACTCACTGCTGAAAATTTAATGTCAAGGTATTTGCAAAGATTACAACTTTTCATGAAACCATTTTGGTATCATTCAATTCGGACATAAGTTTGCTGGAATATGATTCATAATTAAATAGTAAAATTAAGCACACACACACACACACACACACTGAAAACGTTGAAAGCGCCGGTGGGGCATTTGTCAAGGGAATTAATAATTTGAAAAATGAACAACAGAAATAGTTTCCAGATATTCGCTTGAAAGCCAACCTGCTATTCAAATTAGTACCTTTTACAGAAAGCAGTTGTAAATAATGTTAATTATTATCCTGCTCATCATGACCCAGGATGTCCTTTGTGACAAGTGAAGACAGACGTAAGACTGCGCATCCGTGGAGTCTTTTCTTTATCTGCACTGGTCGCTTATAATTTATACCATCATGCCAACAATCCTGAATAAACTGGTCAAAGAATAGAAATAAAATTTACAGTATTCATGTAGCAGGATAGGGGTTAAAAATCAGTTATTGCCTTTCAGTCGGTCACAGAGTTAGGTCTTCTTCTTGCTTAGCCTCTATAAGGCAGTAGTGACTTAGGTTTGTGATCCATGGGACCCCAGACTGCACTGGTTCGAACACTGGCTTTGCCAATTCCCTTTCACAATTGATGAAAGTCGATGCAACCAAAGTCAATCTGCTCTCACCAGTAGACTTATAAGACTATGTGAGGAAGCATTCAGAGGCCTCGGAAAAATGTTGTGTACAAGTGAGGAATTATCAGGAACATACTGATTGGTGTACTAACTGCAAAATACTAAAAATGTTGTTGATAATGGCATTTAACCCCTATTAATCAATCTTCTTGTATCGAGATACTTCAGATGAAATAAAACACATTATATTGTATCAACACACCCACATTAGGTTAGTATGAATGAACACCAAAACCAAAAGTATTTACCATAATTCAACAAGACACATCGTCAGAAAACATTGATTTTTGTGTACACAAGAAAAAGAGTGAAAGAGACTTTAGCCCTCAATTTAAAAAATCATGACAACTTCGGAAGTTTTTGATAAAGGTATTCTCTTGTTATGTAATGATGTTTTATAATACTGCTAGTAGTGTGAGGCCATTCCTGTTTAGACTGCTTCAGGAGATATAAAATCATAGAGACAAATAAGCCCGAAGCAAACAAACGCTTTTCTACAACCCCTTCGCTCATACAGATGACATGCATGCTGCAGCTAACAACTTAAAACAAAGTACTGCAAATATTACAATCAATTATTTCGATCTGTAAACATTTATGCACAGTCCAATAGAGTATGTGTGACGAACAAGCCTGGAAGTACGAGCCAAGGGACAACAAGCCAAGGGAAAACTGGTTTTGGGACGAACACGGTCAGGAGACAAAGGATGTCGGTATCTTGCGCCAATAGAAGGCCGTAGCGGATACAGCTATTTTCATTTTATAAAAAAAGAAAGTATTCCCATGAACGATGACCTAATCCAGCTTATTCTAATACGCCATTGTTAAAAATATATCTGATTGCTATCGAAACATTTACTTGTCCTAGAAAAATTGAAGTTAATTGGGTTTACTCTCTTCGCACAAACTACGGTACATTTTCTAAATGTTTATTTTCCCCGTTCATTGATGTGTGAGGGTCGGGGATCTTTCCCTCTCCACATCTTACAATTATTGACATTTCTTTTGACAAGTAGGGCTACATGCAACAAAGGACAAAAACATAGTTTTTTATTTACAAAAGAAAATGGGAGAAAAAAAAAAAAAAAAAACAGAAAAAAAGAAGAAAAAGAAACATGGATTGTGTAAGGACAGAAATAGTAAAAAGGTTCGAATCTTCCCAGCGTTTGAAAACAAATTAGAATAGTAATGAAAATGATATCTATCATGTTATTTGTTTAAAAAAAAAAAAACTTAAATTTTCCAAGTTTTTATCAAATTCTACTAGGTCTCTTGTTTCAATAGCAACTTTTTTTAGAACTTTGTATTTAAAAGATATAAAGTTTCTGACACCGGTAAGAGTTGGTATGTTTTTTGATGCTCGGCACTTATAAATATACATTTTAAAAATAATGAGGAGAATGTTTTTAGCGCTGTTTGAGTTTTTCGTGTAGTTAAATAGCATTTTGGTGATGTCAAGGTCCGTATAAATGGCATTATTACGTTTCAAGTATTTTGTGATTAATTGTTGAACTTTGGGACAGTTCCAAAATAAATGTTCGATTGTTTCTTGATCAATGGAACAAAGTGTGCAATTTTCGGACTCAACATATCTTCTTTTGTACAAGAAATAATTTGTTCCAAGCATACGATTATTTATACGAAATTGAAACCACTGTATGTATGTGTCCCTTGTCACTAAAAAAGGTATCGAAAACATTTGGTTCCACTCATTCTTATCAATGTCTATGTTTAATTTTTGTGTCCAAGTTTTTATACAAATGGGCTCATCTGTGTTCTTATTTAGACTCTAACTACGATACATGATTTTCAAAATACCGTGCATATATTAAACTCATAGTGGCATTGCCTTCGACAAATGCCACAAAAACCGTTTATCCTAGCATTTCTTCAAAATTCCATCCCTTTTTTTTTTTTTCCCATGCGGTTATTAAAAAAGAAATGAATGAATACGAAATACGCATTTTTCTACAAAAGTAGATAAACTGGACCACCAAATTCAGTAAAATGGTATACTGTAATTTGATGTCTAAATCAGGAAGGCCATGCTGGGATCGGTAAATCCTTCTATTGCATATGAAGCCAGATATGACTTCATTGCTCTTATCTGATTAAAATCCCATGTAACTTACGCGTGCTATTTAATCTGTTACTTTCCTACTAGTCTGGTACCCCACCCTACTTCAAAAGTACATCAGGCAAAGGGCAATAATTGCGGCCCCCTTTGGTACTATGCCGAAGTGACGGATTACTGTTATTTCACTTGATCAGATCCGACCACAGACTGAATTGAAAACAGATCAGTTGCAAAAAAGTAATGGCAGTTATTTCTTTTTAAATTTTTAAATTGTCGTTCTTATTAAGCGAGAAAAACTACATATTAGAAGTGCTTTAAGTATCCGAAATGTCAATGGACCGATATAACGTCCGAAAATAGGGCTACTTTTAAAATGATTCATGGTCAAATTTACATTGAAACCATACCCCAACAGCACGTTTTAGATTCGGTAATGTATATTTTGTACAAAATTGATTTCATTTTATTCACTGATCAAACTGGATCACATGAAATTGAGAAAAACAGGAAAGCATGTAGAGCTATGCTTGAAGTCGTCATGGAGGCCGCCATTACTGCGCTTTGCCTGACCCTATAACGTAGTGGTAAGGGCAGGTAATCCAGACTACGTTCCTACATGCCTTAAAATACTGGCGCAAAATCTAAAAATAACTTAAGAGGCTACGTATCCCATTATGAAAATACTATTAAAGATATTTTCATTTACATGTATTTTTCATTCTTACTTATTGAATCTTTGCTAGCTGCTGCTTTACTAAATTCAATTATAAAACAATTTAGAAGTTTTGATTGATTATAAAAATCAGAACAGCTCCCTTTAAGTCTTCATCACACAATCCTGAGTTTTAACAACTCTTACAAAGAAGGTTTTTGAAAACATAGTGGGAAAAGCAGACAATGCTTGTAACTAGCATTTTCTCCTTTTCCCAATATGTTTTTTTTTTTTTTTCTTTTTTTTTCTTAATCCTGTCAAAAACAAATTCCATCATTTGAGCCACATTTAAATTGTCGCTTGCAAATGCTTTGAATTTGGACTAGTTTATCTCTAGCTCTCAAATTCATCTTACATTTGAGCCACACTCTGGCAAAAGGGGACTTAATGCTTCTCCCTGATGTATAATACAAACTATCCTGATATAATTATAGATCCATAAAAGCCATTTTGTCTAATACCAACTACAACCTGAGGTAGAATGGTCCTCGAACACGCAGAAAATTGACCAATAGCAAAAAGAATCGTCCTATGTCTATGTTCGATCTAAACCCGAGGTAGAATGGTCCTTGAACATGCAGAAAATTGACCAATAGCAAAAAGCTTCGATCTATGCTATATCAATAGCAAAAAGGTTCGATCTACATGTATGACATAGGTCGGTACTTTTTGCAGATGCTGTAAGACCCATTTTCACAGAGCATGGTTCATGTACATGGCATTGTATTACAGTGTACCAATATTTGCGAATCTTTTTAGCCCCTTTAACTTTCACCGAGCAATCATGATTTTTTTTTTCCACAGCTCGCAGAAAGTAGTCATTTGAAAAATTGTGGGGAGGGAAAAAATGCTGTAATCAACATTTTCTACTTTTTCCATAACGTTTTCTACTCTTTCTACAAATTCACAGGCAGTGATCATCTTTTTTTGTCATATTAAAGTTTTCAAAAATGGATGAGGCTAAAATTCTATAGAATGATAAAAGGTTAATTCTTTACATAATGACACAATTCTAGACTATGCCGAATTTAAAAAAAGAAAATGCAGAAGACAAATTCGATGTGTCTCGAATGATGGGAATTGTCTTTGAAAGGGTAGAAAACATTGTGGGAAAAGGAGAAAATGCTGGTTACCAGCATTTTCTCTTTTTCCCACATGTTTTCAAAGGCTGTCTTCTTCCGGGTAGTGAACACTCGGGATTGTACTCGTGTTTAAGGTTTAATCAGTTCTCTCAGTATAAGGCAACACATTTAGAGTGTACTCTTTAACAATAACTCCAACTCTGCCATCATTCTTCTGTCTGACTTATTTTCCTTTGGAAGCTTCAGGTTGTTTTCTTTCGGATACATACAACGGTGTAGGGCCTCTTTCAAGTGATCCTCTACCTTGGGCGGTGCTGCTCGCAATAGTCCAAAAAATGCATGGTCGGTCACAAATATGTTCCGGCAAACGGTCTGTAGAAGAAAAGCAATGCATTATGTGTAGATAAAACATGTGCGTTTGCAACCTTGCAGCCTGTTATAGATCTTCGTCTATCAGATGGTTAGCATACAGGACTTTAGACCAGAACGGAGAAAGAGGGGGGGGGGGGCAAATCATCAACTCGGGTTTTTTTCCGATGGGGGCGGGGGATCATCAGCTTGGGATATTTCTTTCCCATGATTAATAAACGTCATTGCGACAGCATTCATTCCTCTCTCCGCTAAGCGTTGTTTCGGCGATGGTTATGTAGGAACGTAGCCAGTGGCTTTGGCAGAATATTGTGTGAATAAGACAAACTCCAGGAAAGCACAGATATATGTACTGGCCTCCGCGATATGACTCAAATAATGTTCAAACAAGCGTTAAACACCATGGACACAAACAAACAAATCACATTGCCACAATATTTCCACATGTATTTATTAATTAAAAGTCTATGTTAATAAATCTTATTTTGCAAGGATGTCTCAAAGTGGCCTATTGCAAATTTGTTTCCGTGTGTAATTACTTCAATGACAACTATACCATTTGAACCATGCTCTGTGAAAAGGAGGTTTGAAGCATCTGCGAAAAGTATCAAACTTCCCCAGTCTGCGCAGTCCAACACGAGTCGAACATTTTTACTATTATTTAATTTCCATTTCAAAGGACTACTCTTACTTATGATTCAACCGGTTATCAGACAAGAAGGATCCACATTGTTTGGTTTAACACAACACGAAGAGGCTTTAAACCCCCGGTTGCCAAAGCACCGCTCATTTATATTTTTGTTTAGCCTTAGCTCTTTACCAGACGACAAATTTTTAGATTCTTCCAAATTAAAAGCAGTTGACCAAACGACAGCTGTCAATAAAAAAAAGCACCGAGTGCCAACGCACGGCTGCGGATGTTTGATTTTCAGTGAAATGAAAAGTCAAAAAAGGGGCATAACTTGTGCAAGTTTGAAGTAAATATCTTCAGTAATAACAGAGATATTACAAACTGTCAAAGTTTTCGCACAACGCAGACCACGACGCAGACGCCAGGGCTACGTCAATACCTCGAAAACAGCCGAGCTAAAAATCAATCAATCAATCAGCGATAAGCATATTTTCAATTCAGAGCGGAAGCCGTCTCGCCGATGTGTTCCCAGGACATTCTGAATCATTAGCAGTTACGAGTATACCGGTATATAAAAGTATAGTAGATATATAAAAAAAAAACCCTGATGCATAACATTTAAATCATTATCACCCATCATTAATCCTTACAACCACGATTTCAAGATATGGAGTTATTCCAGTTACATGTATTTAAGTATTGATGCAAAAGACAACTTTGGATTAAAGAGGAAAAAATATAAATGAATATTTTTCTTAAACATCCTTTTGTATTGTCATAAAATTTCCAGAATTTCAACAATAGCAACAGACACCCGTTTCTTTACAAAAAAAAATATTAACGGTCATATTTTGGATTTTTATAAAGTTAATTTAATTTATCGTATTTTTTATCTAAATATTTACTATTTGATTTATTTTCAATTGAGTTGATTTGCTATATTGAATGCATGTAAGTAACACTTTTGCGGGATTTTATCACAAAATCCTTTCACAAGATGTGAATTGACAACAATCGCGTCAAAAGCAATTAATTTCCTCGAAGTTGTTATTCACAAAGTCCTCTTGAAAAGTCAACCTTACACAGCCCCTCCCACTTAAATGTGTAGACACAATTTAGACGGTCTTTAAAATTAAACACAAATGTCATCTTCCTTCATTTGCAGAACTTTAAAAAAGTCGTATTTATTGGTCCCTGTATTTTAACATATTTATTATTGCAAACCTAAAGCCGATTAAAGACAATATGCCACCCTGTACATCACCACTTTTACCCCCTTTTTTTCAATCTTTTAATCTCTTTTAAATAATTTATTGAAAATCACAGAGAAACCAATTAAAAAAAAAAAAAAAAAACGTAGAGCAAAGGTTTAGACAATATTGAGATTTGGATTATTCATCTTCAATGTGTAGTCAAGTTAACTTCTTTTTTTCATTACTCTTACAGATTAGCATCAGTAGCGAATGCTTAGAGATGTGTATCTTTTCTTTTTATCTTTTACCAAAGTTTTTTTTCCCCCGAATTGGAAAATTCAATTTGGCAATCTTTTATTTCATCGTTAAAATATCTTCTGGTAAATTGTGCAGATCTTCTAGCATGGCCTTAATAGCATATAACGTGTCCCGGGTTTTTTATTCGAGGGATCACGCGACATCGATGAGAGGAGTGATCTGTCGTCTGTCGCTTGGTCAACTGCCCATGACAAATCAAATGTAACTCAAAAGGTACGGTCTGACTCTAAAAAGGAATGAAAACATAGTAGGAAAAGAAGAAAATGCTGCTAGCGCTGTTATGGTTGAACTTACCTGCAAATTAGTGGAGGTCATTTCCGTCACACATCTTTTTGTTGTTTGGTTACATTTCCCTAAACACGTTAGAAGTGTACAATCGGAATCACCCTTACATGGAGGATTGTGGTCAAACACGTGTCCAAATTTGAGACTATCCGAATCTAGTATTACAACCTCTCCTCTTCCAGACAGTCCAAGATTGTGCGGTTGTATATCACAATTCTGTAAAACGGTATCATACGAGTCTTCCATTTCCCGAACCATTTTCAATATACTTAGAGCAACTTTAGCTCTTGCAGACCATGGCGGGAAGTTCCATTTCATAGATAAAACGTCTGTCTTTTTTCCTCGGAAGAAAACGTAATTTAAGGAGCTCAAAGACGGCGTATTTTCTACAAAATATGCTGGCCCACAAGTACCATAAAGTTTAGGTAGGACGTTACTAGAATTTGAACCTAGAATTTTAAAAGATAAGTACTCGGCTTGGCTGGCGAACGCCATTGCAGTACTGAGAACTGTATCGGTAGCTTTCAAAGAATCTAAATGCTGAACAGTTTTATTAAAGTCATCACCAATCATTAGAGAAATTGTATCAACTGTATGGCCAAAATTTGCGTCAAAATTAGCCTTGCAGTGAGCTCGAATTTCATTAATTGTCAGTGCTATTTTTTCTGGAAGCTTTGTTGATTTTCCCCATTTGGAGCTCATCAGCGAATGCCAATTCTCCAAATCATACCACACTTTTAGGACAATTTTCGACGTCTTTCCCTCTGTAATACAGCCGTCACATTCCATAAGAATGACACTTTTGCCGATATTGTTTCCACTACAGTCGGTAAATCTAAAGGTAGACTCGTCACATAATGATGAACACATCGTGCCAAAAACTTCGCTTCTTTGATATTGAGCACACTGAAACGACAACAAGAGTTTAACTCTTTACCACACAATGCCGAATTTTAACGTCTGTAGAAAACACTGTGGAAAAAGAAGATAATGCTGGTAACCAGCATTTTGTCCTTTTTCCACGATGTTTTCTACCCTTTCAGAGACAAGTCCAACCATATGAACCACGGTTGGTATGTGATCCGCAAAAACTTCCAATTTTGGTAAGTCTGCAGTTTTGTAGTCTGGTAAACAGGTAAGTAAAAAAGACTTTTATAACGTATTATCATAAATCTGAGCCACGTGATCCATGATACAAATCAAGCTATACATCTGCGGACTGCCCAGCCTGACCTAGGCCGACACTTTTCGCAAATACATTAAGTCCCCTTTTCACAGAGCATGGTTCAAATCTGTATGACTTTTGATTATCTGAAACTTTGTCTTTCGGTACATAGTTAAGCATTGTAATTTGTCGTCTGCAAGTGCTTTCAACTTCAAAAAGTCTAAACTGTTCAGAGTTAATCTCCAGGCCCTTTCCACTTGCTAGTAAAGTGCCACTCAATATTAGTTTAACACATTTGCATATTATGAGCTCAGTTGTATACAGTAATTTGAACGAATTTGCATAATTCGAACATACGCACAATATTGACTATATAAAAATGGAGGAAAGAACCTGCACCACTGTTGTACCGTTACACAATAATCCTTTACCACACACTCTCGAGATTTACCGACCCTGACGAAGGAAGCCCAACCATTTTCGGGCTGAAAAAGAGCTGAAAAGGAAGAAAAGCTAATTCTTAAGAATAAAAAGTTTTGATGGACTTATTACAGTACAAATACGAATGTACATAATTCATGCACTGTATTTTTCATACTACAACATTTCGAACAAAAATGAGGCATGCTCAAGGGGTGGGGGGGGGGGGGGGCATGCATCTCGGTAATGCATCTCTGTAATGCATTATACCAAGGAAGTCACCATATAATTCTGGATCTATAAAATCCACTTTGTCTTACAACCTGCTGAAACACGAGGAAGAATGTTCCTTGGACATGCAGAAAATTTACCAAAAACAAAAAGTTTCGGCCCAGGTCAGCCTGCGTGGACTGCGCAGGCTGACCTGGATCGATATTTTTGCACGTGCATCACCCAACCCCTTCAAAGAGCATCGCTCAAATTGATTGAATTTGCGTTTATTAATCGTTGCCACCGGTTGCCCATATGGGCGACGTCCCCCTGAAGACTGTTATTTTTTGTTACGGGAGATGGTGCAAGATGCAGGAAAAAAACCATCTTTAGTTACGTATGGTTCTTTTACGTGCTCAATGTATAGCACTGTCACACGGGGACCTCGGGTTAACGTCTCATCCGAAAGACTATTAGTAATTTTAGATGGCCAGCAGTGGGGCTCGAACCCAACCCTCAAGTGACCCAAGACTTGATGTCTACAAGTCCTACTCTCTACAACCTGAACTATGCGGGCTGGTCAATGGCTCAAATATGAAATCCCCAAATTTTTTATATACATGTACATCAAAATAATACAGCACGCTACATTGGTTGGAACTCTATGCATATCATCAGCTTTGCATGCATTAAGGGAGGTAATCGCGGGTGATTTCTTCTGCAGCTGGTAAATCTAAAAGTGGACTTCACATGAAGCCATGCGCTTGATTCCAAAAAATGAAAATGTCCAGTGGTATTAAGTACATTAAAACAAAAACGAAACTTAGTGAACTTTTTACCACACTGCAAAATTTTGGGGCTCTTCATATTAAAAACATAAATTGCAGACGACAAAATTTTATATGAGACTGGATTGATAGTATTTGTTTGGGAAATGGTCGAAAACAGTGAAGGTTACAAGCATTCTCTCCTTTTGCCACAGCGTTTTCAATAGTCTTTCTCTTTACAGTCCTAAAATCAATGATTGTTTGGCAAAGGTTTGAGAAGATTTTTTTAAAAAAGAGATGATTTCAAAATAAAATATACCTTTACTCACTAAAACCTACCTTGTACGATTCATCCAGCCATGGTTAGCTAGCATATAACCTATGTACAAGCCATTTATTAACACTGCCCATATAAGCTTGGGAAAAAGCCCCGGTATAAGCTCAGCAAGGTGGGGACGTAATTTTTGTTGTCAATCTGTTGCACAAGTCCCGGTTTTCCCCATGTCTACATTTAGAAACGGTCTACAGAGATTCGCAACAAACAATTGGTTTCTTTTTTAAAAGAAAGATTTTCCCGTTTGAAACCACTTTGCTTTTCTAAGAAATTTTTAGCAAAATAAAACTGGCTTGATTTTTCCATAGACGTATTATTTATTGCCATTTTCCGCCTGCTTTTTTTAAGCGGTAATTTATGCACCGCGGTTAATATTTGTCCTGTACAGAACAGTGACGCGTCAGGTCAAATCTTCGAAGAATATTTACATGGGCAGACAACGCCGTGACTGGACAGTTTGTTTAAAAATGTACAATAAATTCATAAAATTTAAGGCCCACAATTTTCAAGAAAATACAATCTGAAGAATGTTTGCAATGTTCTTCCAAAGGATTATCTGTTTTCTCCTACTTAAAAGGTTCGATCGAGTAGGAATCACACTTAACGCTATCAGGTCGTCCTGTATAATAGATTAGCTTTGGCTTGCTCGAATTTATCCGAAATGATTTGGTTTGGTCAGCTATCGAAAGTGGAAAGTCAATCCTCATAAAACTGGTAATTTCGTTGTGTTGTACAGTCGGCAGTGTCCATTCGGTTGCTTACAGTAACACAACTTCTGACAGGCTAAACCGAATGGTTAAGCCAATCAGAAGTTATGCTACTTTCAACTTTAGAAAATCTTGGAGAATAAGACAGAGAAATATCTTAAGAATGGTTCGTTTTAAATCGCACAGTGTCTCAAATAATTAAAAACTTTTTTTTTCATTCGTAAATATCCGTTCTTCAGCAAGGTATAACTTATATTTTCCGTTTTCCTAAAAAATAGAGTGGACTTCCCATTTAACTTGCAATCAACCTAATGCAAAATCGAGGACCACCTAACAGGTTGAAATCTACCTGTTCTAAGATGTCTAACGTTCCGTTGGTGAATTCTAGCTGTACTTGTGCCATACTTATAGATGTAATGATATTTAAATGTCTTATATACTTTTTCATAATGTTGATGTTCTAGACATTATAGAAACATGGACATTAGGATGTGGATAAAATGAGAGTGCAAATTTGCCGTCTTTTCTTCTTAAGCGCGGAAAAAACGCGGGTAAATAGACGCCAAGTCTACAAGCAACCAACAGAATAAACGCAGCCAAAAAAATGTTAACTACCATGATTTCTGGGCTAACTGGTTGAAAAACCCATTCAAAATCAATCATCCGAACGACCTAGACTATCGGCCAATTACAAGATCCAGTCTACAGACTGAATTTCAAAACCCCACCACAGTCGAACATTTTACAATACTTAAACAAAGTCAATTCCCATTTTAGCCTACAGACAAAAGGAACCACCTTTAAACAAATGAATCCACCTCCAAATGATTGAATTTGCGTTTATTTATGGTCGTCACCGGTTGCCTCCCTGCGACGCTCCCTGAAGACTGTTGAGGGATAATGCAAGATAAACGACGAAACCCATCCTAAGTTACGCCTGGTTCTTTAACTCAAACTCAACTCAGATAAGTTTATTTTGGTGCTCGGCAAATAAGAGTTTGCCATTGACCATTTACAAAAATAACAACATGAAATATAGCTTAAACATGTACACAATCTTGAAAAATCAGAAAACGTATGATTAATCATAACTTACAGGAGTATTAATAATATTAAATAATTAAAGGTTATTAAGACAGCTGTCTCTTAAATCTAGTGCCCTTTTGATAAATTTTGATGTTTTTAATTGAGCTTTTCTTTCTCTTGAGGACAATGTTCTATTAAATTTAGCAATCGTAAACCAATGAATATGTAAGTATTTTGATTTCAATTCGCAATATTTTGGACAAAGACATAATCAAAGTACTGAAAGTACTGATAGACTAGCGAATTTGATTGATTGACTGATTGTATGGTGTTTAACCCTATTTTCAAGATTATCTTAGTTATATAGCGGCAGCCACTGCACATATCCATGTATCTTTTAGCAGTACTCCGCACAATATTCTTTCCAAGCCACTGGCTGCATTCCCACATAACAACCGTTGAAACTTGAGAGAGGAATGACTCCTGTCGCAATGACTATCATCAATCCTCGGAAAGAAATTGGCCGAGCCGGGGATCAAACTAGCGACCTCCTGTTCTCATGTCCTGTATGCTACCGACTGAGTTACCGGGGCTATTCATGCTATTGGTTGACTATCATCCATTTTAAGTTTAACCCTTAACCTGCTAGGAAAATTAAATGAAACTTTTAAGCCAACGGTAAACACCTGAATATTGCAATTTCAAAGTTACATGTTGGAGAAAATATATTCTATTATCGGACAGTGTAGATCCCAAAAAAAGACTGCTGTTCTGTGCAGTCTGATCTTGATACACACTGTCCACAAAAGGTCACTGAGTCGCGGTGGTGCTGGTAAAAGAAACTCCTGAAAAGCATGGATAGGTGCACTGGCCTTCATGATATCACCTAAATAATGTTGAAAACGGCGTTAAACACCACACAATCAATAAATCAATATCCAGTGGTGCAAGATGTAGTGAACTATTTAACTCTTTACGAAACGAAATTCAAAGCTTTACAGACCACCAATTTAAGATGGATGAATTGATGAAACCTGATTCCAAAAAGGCAGAAAACAACGTGGGAAAAGAAGAAAATGCTGGTTACCAGGGATTCTTCCTCAGTGTCATTAAAACTTCGGATTGTGTGGTAAAGGGTTAATATTCTAATCGTAAAATAACAGTTTAACATAACAGTTTAACTGTACACAATGATCCAAATAATGAATGACTGAAGGAATGATAAGGGTTTCCTGTCCAGTGAGAGTTAATGCAGCTGGGATTAGCTACAAGTTACCTAGGTGTATCTATTTGTAGATTCATTCATAATGTTACAGTGGGTAGGAATAACTGATAATAGCCTGCTTTGCATAGGTCACTTAATTTACATATAAGAAAAGATCTTGTACCTTATAAATGACATCTTGTTCAGTCTATTACTTTGTAAGAAGACATGTTCAAATTGGAGTGGTAGAGATTTAGCGGTTTTTGTCAAAATTGTCATATATATCAGAACTAGGATTTCTAATAGAAAGAAGCATTTTACTGTGAGGCAGTATTTGGCAACTGTGGGTTTTTTTGTTTACTTTGACTCTGGGTCAATCATGATACCTACAGACTAGCTTCGCTAGTCTAAAAAGTGATTTTCTGATTCTATTCTGTTGTCATTGCATAGTCTAGATAGGTTACCTCCCCTGATACAGCAAGTATATAGGGATCGGTATAGGCTACTAAAAACGGGCGGAATTCTGCCCGTCTATTTTTAGAATATCCATGACGCGAGACTGATAGAGATTCAGGGGATGTCACTCTCAATTCCAGAGCAGCAGGATTTCCGGTATTTTTGACTTCACGAATAAGTGAATTTTATTCTTGGTATCACCTTTAATGTTTACGTCTGCTAATATTCCTTTTAATTTCGATTATCAATTTCAAATTCTGCAAAAAATCACAACGTGATCTCTACAGCCAAACTAGAAATGTGTATGCTGCTCTGTGATTGGCTATTCTGTATATACATGTAGCCCAATGAAAAGCAACGACACAATAGCCTGTTCCAGTTGTAATATGTATATCTACAACGAGGACCAGTTAATGCATAGTCTACAAAGTCGATTCTTTCTGTCAGTATTTTGGACTCTTCCGGTTTCTATTGCAAGCTTATGCGAGACAAGTCTAAAGCGTGTCAACGTTTTTCTTAGTGTTTCATCCCTTATATTTGATAAATAATTTTCATATTCAAAAATCATTTTGAAATTACAATAATGCGCTAGTTTAAAAAAATGCTGATAGAATTTTGCCATTCTTGTATAAAATTATAACGAAGTCTTCTTTGAATATTTTTGAATACAAAGTTTCTAGGGTATTTCTTGTCCAAGTATATGTAAATCCAGCTTTATCTAAGTTTTCCTTAATTTTTGCAGACCAGTTAAAACTAATTCTAATTGCAAATTGAATTCAGCAATTTTCATTAAATATTGTATGAGTAAGTGACGTTCTATTATTTCTAATCTTCAAATAATATTTAATTTATTTTTCGAGCGCCAATAGTGACATTGCATATCTGCCAAGTTCGCCATACACAGCAAAGTTTGAGGTTTGAGGACTTATGCCAAGGATTGTATTTAAAAATTTCAGATGTACTTTATTTGTAGATTTTAAGTTTTAAACTCCCTCGGATGCTTCTGCTGCGTACAGCAAAATTGGAGATACCATTCTATCAAAAAAGAAGCAATTTTGTTTTAATATCTATTGGTACTTTTCTAAATAAAGATAAAAGACTATTCATGGCTTTTAGAACTTTATGATTTAGAGCATTAACTGCATTTTGCATTCTACCTGTTCTGAAGAATTTAATACCTAAATAAATAAAATTCATCAACAATTTCTATTTTTTCTCCCGCACTAGACCAATCGAAGTGTTACAGCTAGTATTACGTTTTTCAAAAATGCAGACTGCTTATCTTTACATTTGTTTTCAGATCCCATTTCTCGGTATAATCATGTAAACTATTAAGTTGAAATTGTAAGGGACTTTTATCAGTGGAAAAAACAAGCATGACATCTACAAACATGAACAGGTATATAAATAAAATAGCCAGATCATCATCTGTAAGATTGTTGAAGTCAAATGCGCTGTTTATATCATTCACAAATAAAATAATAAAATTGGCGAGAGCATTTCTCCTTGCTTTAAACAGACTAAGACATGGAAAAAGTCAGACATTTTTAGATATTTGTCACTTTGACGTAGCCTTCGTATATAGAGCTTTAACAATTCTCACAAATTTTGAACTAAGGTCAGTTGAAATAAGTTTGTGTATCAGCATGTCCCGATTTATCGTATCGAAACATTTTTCATAGTCTATAAACTCGCAATAAAGTTTTAAGATTCTTTGCTGAACCCTTTTCTATAATACAACGTAAAATATAAATACAGTCAATCTTCCTTTTTCCTCTCTGAACCCAAACTGTAAATTGGTAAAAAGATGTTCACATTCACGAAATTTATTGAATCTATTTGTTAAACAAAGAGAAAATTTTTTTGCTATCGTATTTAAAAGAGTAATTTCCCTGTAACTGCTTAGATTATCTTTCACACCATTTTTTGAAAATAGGAACAATAATACCTTTTATCCAAGCGTCTGGGTATATACCAATGTCATAAATTGTGTTAAACACAGTAACGATATAAGGGGAGATAAACTCTTTACTGTCTATGAAAAATTCTGGAACGATATTGTCAGTCCCAGGGCTTTTATTCCTGTTTAGTTGTGAAATGTTACTTTTTATTTCCTCTATAGTAACGTGCTCGGTGTATAACACCGTCACACAGGATTTCGATTGAACTTCTCGTCCGAAAGACTATATTAGTAATTTTAGATTGTCAGCCGTGAGGCTCGAACCCACACCTTCAAAAGTTTAGGAAATCCACTTTTAAAAAGCCCCATACATTACTACTGCGGTCCAGGTAGCTCAGAGGCTGCAGCACTCGCCCTGTAAGCGGAATCGAATCCCATACCGGCGGCACTTTTTCCCGCAGGGATTTACTTAAAATATTTTAACACACACACAGCAAAGCAAAGCCAAACCTCGAAAGTTCTTGCTTGCCTGTGGAAAAATACTATTCATTGAATTCATTTATTTGACGCTTTAGGAAAACGTTGTGGAGAAAGGAGAAAATGACCAGATAATGCTGCTGCTGATGATGATGACGATGATAATGCGACAAGAACGACGACAACAACAGCAACAACAATAATAATTATACAGAGCTCCAGATAAGAGGGAGTGCTGGTATTCTAAATCCATTATTTATCTTCCAAACCCTATGTTGTGGGTACTCATTAGAATTGTCTCAATGAGACGATTCTAATGAGTACCGATAACATAGGGTTTAGTTGAGAATAATTAATATTTTCAATTCTATAATCAAACTCATTCCCTCTATCTGGAGCTCTGATAATATACTTACATGTAAATGTGGATATTTTGTCAATTTATGTACACTTTATGTACACACACACAAAAAAAAAAACTACAAAACAACAACACAGACTCGTGTGATGAATTTTTCAATTATTGTATATGAGCCATGTTCTGTGAAAAAGGGGCTTAATGCATTTGCTTCAAGTATTAACCCATGTCAGCCCGCGCGGTCCGCGAAGGCTGACATGGGTGAAAACCGTTTGCCTTTGGAAAACTTTCTACATGTCCAATGATCATTCTACGTCATGATTCAGTCGGTTTTGACCAAAAATGGATTTCATGGATCCCTAATTACGTGATGGCCTGGTTAGTAAAATGCATCACGGAGATGCATTAAACTGCCTTCTGCCAGGGCATGGCTCATATGCAATATTTGGGAATGTACTTTATGTTTTGTAAGATTTACTTCAGTTTTACTTCATCCATTTCTACCCATAAACCTGCGAGCTCCAGATAGAGGGAGTGATTTTGATTTCAAAATTGAAAATATTATGCATTCTCCTCTAAACCCTATGTTATGGGTACTCATTCGAATCGTCTCATCGAGACGATTCTAATGAGTACCCACAACATAGGGTTTGGAAGAGAAATAATGGATTTAGAATACCAGCACTCCCTCTTATCTGGAGCTCTGTATAATTTATTATCGATTTAGAATACCATCACTCCCTCTTATCTGGAGCTCTGACCATGGCCATTTTACTTTCATAATAATGATAATAATAATGGGAATAACAATAATAATGCTTACTAGTAGACGCAGCTGCCGGCGTGATTCCATCTGGTTACAAGCCCCTTTCTTGAGGTGAAGTAACTCACACAAAAATATAAAAACTCCAAATAATAGCGTAAATATTGCGGTCTTCCGAAGTTTATTCAAATTACACAATTTCATTTTCAATACCGTAGCTGACCTCTGTGCCGCGGAGTACTTTTTTTTTCATTTGACGTATCTGTATAGTGCTGCATTAGCGAACTGAGACAAGTTATACATGAGACGATCTTTGTAGCCTAGCCCACGGTGATGATCACTGACGCGAGACTTGGAAATTTGAAAATTAATGTCATCAATGCACACAAAGATATTCCTTATCGATCGAAAAAGATAAAATTCTTTAACAAGTTGGATAAACTGATCCTGGCCAGAATAATCTTTATTGGCCATGAAAATTTTAACCGAAGACAGAATTGCCTCTGCACTTTGAAACAGAAATTATAGCATTCTGTAACGCGCTGTTTGATCAGTGGATTTTGGCGCACATGATAGATCACCGGACGGTATGGCGTTAGTTTAAACATATTTTATTTATTATTAAATTTACAATATGTCATAAAATACGATACAAGTCAGTAGGATAGGAACAAAAGCATAGCTTTCTCCCTTGTGGATAATGGGAAAATACATAGATGACATGAAGTAATAATATTTCTGAAATCAATGAAAACAAAATGATGATGAGAAAGACAAAAAAAAAAAAAATTGACGACAATGAAATATAAGCACTATGTGAGGCATGTTTAAGTTGGACTGTGGGTAGGTCTTGGAAGAAACGATACGATTGCAGCTATAAGAATAAGTTATTACGTGAACTAATTCGGTAATTATACACTTACATAGCTAATACTAAATTTCTTACTAGACTTGATAAATAAGTGTACTTCGGAGACTATGTATTTATTAAATCTAGAGATAAATTGGCATCCCCAAATAAGAGTGCGGTTAGATTTACCGTTGTGTATTGCGAAACGCTGTTGATAAGTCGTTCTCGTATTTCTCTATATAATCTACAATCAAATAAAAAATTATGGGAAAAGAGAAAAAAAAAAATGCAGTGGTATTTTCCAAACATTCTTTCTCCCCAGGGTCGTTAAAACACTCGAATAAATTTATTTCGAAAAGAATTAAAATATTTATACCACCATGATTGTGAAACAAGTTCTCACAACTAACCGACACACATTACACCACTTGTTACAACTCAGCCGATTCCGTAACTACATCATACCTCGTCCATATCAAGGAGGTTTCCATCTTGAAGTACTGTCAGTCACATTATCTTAAAATGGCTGCACCGATGTAGATTGATATATTATTAGTGTTTTCTGCGCATGTCATATTCTTTGAAGATTGACCTGTCCGCTGACTCGTCACAACTCGGCCTAGTCTGTACCTACATCTAACCTCATCTGTATCAAGGAAGCTTCCATTTTGAAATACTACCAGCCACTTTATGTTAATCATGGCGGTACCCACGTAAATCAATGAGGACCATTCCTGTAAATCAAATTATCTCCCTTGCCAGATAAAGACTAAAGGTAACCAAAATAACAGATTGGTCCTTTTACCTGTATTCCTTTGTTTTTATCCTTGATTCCCTTGGGGATGTTGCGATAAAAATAATTTGATTTATGATTATATTTAAAGTCTCCATGTAGATTTAAAGCAAATCATGTTCTCAATCAACAGAGAAATGTATATATATGGATTTGTAAAACAATCTAACCAGATTTAGCCGAGATATTATTTCAAAAACATATTTGTGTAGTGCAAGAAAATCAAGGATAAAGTCCAAGTAATCTCCTTATCAGGACCAATGTAGTACTGGAGAGGAATCAGGGGAG
Source organism: Tridacna gigas (assembly GCA_945859785.2). Taxonomy (NCBI): domain Eukaryota; kingdom Metazoa; phylum Mollusca; class Bivalvia; order Cardiida; family Cardiidae; genus Tridacna; species Tridacna gigas. The sequence continues at coordinate 41,762,230 of OX244029.2, forward strand.
ATAACTGAAGAATGGCTCTCATTAGTAACGGCAACAACAGCACAGTGAAAAGCAACCTGTCGCTAAAAAATGCATGCGGAATTGATAGACCAAATTATGAAATAAATGCACAAACTGTTTGTCGACGGAAATGCATTTAGAAAGATTTCAATAGAAAACTGTGACTAGTGTTTTCTTTTTCTTAGTGGTGAATTACGATTAAAGAACGGTAAAGCTGTGAATTTCAGGATAAAAATTAATACGCGCTGCGTAAAGCCAAAAAGTCTGCCGCTAGGAAGTATCAAGCGGAAAATTGTTATAAACAATACATCTCTGTAGAAATCAAGTCTGTTTTCGCTCCTAAATTCTTGAAAACATAATAATTGTAAACGGGAAAAATAAAGAAAAAATATCACTGTTTACTGCAACATTTTGTATACAGTTTCTTAATATAGACATGGGGAAAACTGGGATTTGTGCAGGGTTTTTCACAGACTGTAACAACAACAGAAATGTCCCCACCATTCTGGGCTTATGCCAGGGCTATTTTCCTAAAGGGGCTGTGTTTATAAATGGCTAGTGCATAGGTTATATGTCAGTTGACCATGGTTTGACGAATAGTACCAGTGAGCGTTGCTTTGAATAAACGTATATTTCATTTTGAAATTGGCAGCACCGATTGCCATCTTGAAAAGTAGTCCGGTTCTGTACCCAGAATTCCCAAATCAGACAGATACGTATCTAAAAAATGCCACCTAGCGAAGATAATGGATCAATTAGCTGCGACATCAACATCCACAGAGAAATTATTCACATCTATCAATCTGTCGGTGAAAACTTCCAACGGAATCGATAGACCATTTGAACCAAATTAAATGCACAAACTTTTGTTAATGGAATTGTGCAGTATTTAGATAGATTTCGATACAAAATTGTGACTTGGTGTTTTTTTTTTTTTTTTAATGTAAAGAATGCACGAAATGATCACAAATGTGGGGAGGGATCCGGAAGTTTGTCGATTTTACCGGCCGACCGAAGTTATAAACTAAAGGTTAAAAAAGCCCATAAGCGAAATAAACCCTTTTGACAAAATACCACCAAACATCAACACAACAGCAATTTATTACTCCTTTAAGTCCTAACCACACAATCCCGGTGTACTCTAACGACCCCGAGAAAGAAGCCTTTTCAAAAAATCGTAGGAAAAGGAGAAAATGCTGGTAACCAGCATTTTCTCCTTTTCACACAATTTTTTCTGTCCTTTAGAAGACAAATCTTGTGATTTGGGCAACACTTTATTAGTCGTCTGCAAATGCTTTTATTCTGAACAAGTCTCAAATTCTGTAGATTTTTTTTTTTCTTTCTGCAGCGTTAAGCGTGACCCGAATTCGTCTGCGTGATTATTTTGTTCAAAACAAGTCTTCAAAAATCGATTAAATACTTTTTTTTTTAATATCATAACTATTATTGAATAATTATGATAATTCATTTCTATAGTGGCACAGTAATGCAACCACTATCCATGTACTAATGTGATGGCATTAATCAATTTCGTAATAGCCGCGTTACAAGTCTGAGGTCTTCCATATTAGCCCAAAACTGGCCTCCGTTGTACATATAAGTATACAACTGTTACGGGCAATTGTGACGATTGTTTTCTTTGGATAAGCTAGATAGCTGGATTAGCCAATCGGAGTGTCTTTAATTTATTACATTTGGCCGTAAACTCATGCCCGTTGTATCTCCCGTAACCGTCCGATAGATACGAAGATCAATAACAGGGTGCCAGTTTAATCTTGCCGTACGAGATTGGTTATCGCTACTGACGCAGGTAACCGATTATTATGCGTATAAAAACGGGAACCAGTTGGTGAAAAACGATTAAACTGGCATCCTGTTATCGATCTTCGTATCAACAACAGGTGATACCCAATGCTTACAAGTCAGGATTCTGTCCGGTTAGGGATTTCGTGAGATAACGCGAGACTTGGAAATTTAAATTGTAATATTACTTATGCACAGAGATAGGCCCTTATCGATAAGATTAAATTCTTTGTGCGAGTTTGCTAAATTGATCGTGGTCAGAAAGATCTTTTGTTTGTCATGAAAATCTTAGCCAAAGATAGAATAATACTGGGTTATCTGAAAATTAGGCACTCTGTTACGGGCTGTCTGATTGGTGGAGTTGGTACACATGAAAACCAATAGCTGCCTGTGATAAATCGGGTGTTGCCTGTTGTCTATCTGACGATTACAGGAGACACAACGTGTACCAGTTTAAAAAACGATTAAACTGGCATCCTGTTATCGATCTTCGTATCAACAACAGGTGATACCCAATGCTTACAAGTCAGGATTCTGTCCGGTTAGGGATTTCGTGAGATAACGCGAGACTTGGAAATTTAAATTGTAATATTACTTATGCACAGAGATAGGCCCTTATCGATAAGATTAAATTCTTTGTGCGAGTTTGCTAAATTGATCGTGGTCAGAAAGATCTTTTGTTTGTCATGAAAATCTTAGCCAAAGATAGAATAATACTGGGTTATCTGAAAATTAGGCACTCTGTTACGGGCTGTCTGATTGGTGGAGTTGGTACACATGAAAACCAATAGCTGCCTGTGATAAATCGGGTGTTGCCTGTTGTCTATCTGACGATTACAGGAGACACAACGTGTACCAGTTTAAAAAACGATTAAACTGGCATCCTGTTATCGATCTTCGTATCAACAACAGGTGATACCCAATGCTTACAAGTCAGGATTCTGTCCGGTTAGGGATTTCGTGAGATAACGCGAGACTTGGAAATTTAAATTGTAATATTACTTATGCACAGAGATAGGCCCTTATCGATAAGATTAAATTCTTTGTGCGAGTTTGCTAAATTGATCGTGGTCAGAAAGATCTTTTGTTTGTCATGAAAATCTTAGCCAAAGATAGAATAATACTGGGTTATCTGAAAATTAGGCACCCTGTTACGGGCTGTCTGATTGGTGGAGTTGGTACACATGAAAACCAATAGCTGCCTGTGATAAATCGGGTGTTGCCTGTTGTCTATCTGACGATTACGGGAGACACAACGTGTACCAGTTTAAAAGACGATGCAATTTAATGTAGTTCTCCTGTTGCAAATTAAGTAAATTCGTTAGTGCTTGGATGGGTAACCAAGTCTTTGCGCGCTACGGAGTAAATGAATACATATATTTTAAAAAAAAAGTCTGCAAATGAGTTTTCACACACACACACACACACACACACACACACACACAGCCTCAATTTGCTTTTTGATCTGCGTGAAAGACCGCAAGAAACGAAAGAAACCGCCGCTGAATGTATAGAAAAGAAGAGTGGTCTCCCATTATTCTAAAAATAGACGGGCGGAATTCTGTCCGTTTTAGTAGCCTGTACGGATGGTTTTACGCTGTATCAGGGGAGGTAACCAGAGATGCATTAAATCCCGTTTGCCGGAGAGTGGCTCACGTTGGGGGGGGGGGGGGTGTTTCTGCGAAATATAGGTCGAATCTTTTTTAACACTATCGGCGTAGCCTTATAAGCTCGGTTTTGATATACTTCTTGATATAAGTCTCTAATGAATAAATAGTCATTTGCGATTGGTCAAAACTGTGGACATGTTTATTCATGAGGCCCTGCGGCATTTTTTAATAGCTGGCCTACTTTTGGGACACCATTATGCACAAATTGTTAATCGATACCCCATTACCCATTTCTACATTACAGTCTACATTTATTATCAAGAACCTCGTTTTTTTAGCTGCAACAGCTGATTTTTCTTTGATGACTTTGATAATCTTGAAAAGTATATCGAATTGAAAATTTCAATGTTCAACAATATATAAAAGAATGAGATATAAGAGAATGTTGGTTGCGTGATTATTTTTCATTATTTCTGCTCATAGTGGAGCGCGAAGAGTTTTAACCCTTTACCGCACAACGCCGCCTTTTAATGACCCTGGGAAAGAAGCCTTTTGAAAACATTGTGGGAAAAGGAGAAAATGCTGGTAACCAGCATTTTCTTCTTTTTCCACAATGTTTTCTACCCTGTCAAAGAAAAATTGCACCATTTGAGCCACATTGAAATTGTCGTCTGCAAATGCTTTCAATGTGGACAAGGCTAACATTTTGGCGTCTGGTAAAGGATTAATGTTCATATTCAAGTTGATTTTATGCCGTCTGCTTTTTTTTAAAGATCTTTTTTGTCTGTTTAAACATGATACCAGGTATGTAACATGACACGATTTTTCCATGTTAAAGCCCAAAGGTGAAATGAACTTCATAAACCTAAGCTTCCGTTCTTATCCTTTTCTCCAGTATATTTGTCATATGATTGTATTCTTTTTTGTTAGCTTGTATCTTATACTGTTTAATAAAATATATTTAAACTAAAGTAAATCGCCACCACTTAGCAAAGAAATATAGGTACACTCTGTGAAATGGTGTTTTAGTACATTTGCGAAAAGTATACATATTGGTCAACACAGGTTAGCCTGACCTGGGTCGAAACCTTTTTATTGACTAGTTTTTGCATTTCACATCAGATCATTCTACTTTATGATTCAGCCTGTTTTAAGATGAATTTATCATGCGACCACATGCTTGGTATAAAGCATTACGAAGATGCGTTAATTTAACCCCGTTTTACCAGAACGCCGCTCTTATATGAGCTAAGATCTGGCAAAAGGGGGCTTAATGTATTTCCGTGATGAATAGTACCGAACATTTAATCATATGATTACGAGTCCATATAGTTCGTTTTTGTATAACCACGGACGGAATCTGGAGGTAGATATGGTGCTTCCACAAGCAGAAAATTAACAAGTTGTAAAAAGTTTCGATCCGTGTCAGCCTGCGCGGACTGCGCAAGATGACATGGGTCGATACTTTTTGCGGATGCATTAGGCCCCCCTTTTTCACAGAGCATGAATTATCTCGATTGCATACGACAAAGCAAATGTGATTAAAAGATGAAATTTGTCTTTGAAAGGGTAAGAAATAGTAAGGATGGGGAAAAGTGGCGATGCTGGTAACCAGCATAGTGTCCTTTTCCTGCAATCACTCTAGAAGACTTGTTTCTCGTGGTCGTTAAAACACGAGATTGTTTTAGTAAAGGCTTATTATAAAGTGAGCGAGAAAACAGACGGAAACTCCTGATAAAAGATCACATCTTTAACCCTTAAGCTGCTGATCGCGACCCACTGACCTTTTGCGGACAGTGTAGATCAAGATCAGACTGCACAGAACGTGCAGTCTGATCTTTAATCTACACAGTCCGATACGGTATTTTCTTTCCGGTGAAATCAACTTTGAAACGGCAATGTTTAGGTTTTTAGTATTGAGTAGAAATTTGCGTTTCATTTATTCAGCAGCTTAAGTGTTAAGATATCTTTGAACAGACTCAATATGCGGAAAATCTAGTTTGTGATTTTGAAAGCGTTGGAAGTACATGTATAATGATTTACGTAGAATCACATATAAGGGAACCCTTGTATTTTCTCATTAGGTAATTCTTTATTTTACCTAAAACATATAACAGATATGGAATCCAAGTCAATATCGCGTGCGACCTCCACGTGCAGCAAAATCTACACGACACCTGGCTGGCTTTACTGGGCATCAGAAATGATCTACGGCGTATCATTGCTTTTCGAATCTGCTGAAATATTGAGAGATAAAGCAATCTGTCATATCATGTCAGAAGAAACAAGTAACAGGGTTCACTTATGTTTGGGACAACGTATATGTGCGACAGAATTCCGAATTATAGCTGAGCAATTGGATGGTTACCTCCCCTGATACTGCGTTTGTACAACGGTCGGTATAACATTGCAGTTCAGAGCAGTAACTAGAAAAGTCGTGCCACTCCTTCATCGAAAAGTCACGTGTCTAAACGACCTTGAGGAAAGAGACATTTGAAAACATTGTGAGAATAGGAGAACAAGCTGGTTAACAGCATTCTTCTCCTTTTACAGCATCACTTTCTAGGTTTTCTTTGAGTTATGTTTAATTTGCCGTCTGCAAATGCTTTCAATTTGGAAAAGTCTAAAATTTTTATGGTCTGTTAAGAGAGTTAGGTCATTCATCTGGTATCAAGGGTGATAAAATACTAAAAAAGAAATATCACAACATTTTCAAATAATGCTAAATTCGCGAAAATCTCCACCTTTTATGTAAGCAGCTGTTAAGTGGTGGCAGCACTACGCCTCCATACATTTTTTATGCCCATTATGAGAGAATATTGCATCGACTTTAAACACAATAGACCAGCAATAACCCTTTAAGCGCTAGGACCTTTTGCGGACGGCATAGATCCATGATCAGACAGCACAGAGCGTGCAGTCTGATCTTTGATCCTAACCGTCCGCTTGTTTAGTCAAGCTTATTAGATAAAAAAAGATAGGTGTCAGTTGATTGCATTTTCAACCATCGAAAGGGGTCGAGGCTAAATATTTTGCGCTGAGAAGAGTTAGAATTCAAAGGTACCTAACATCAGTACACACATGTAATTGTTTATGCTGGTACGCTCAATTTGGCCTGAATGACTGGGTCAAACATTTAATGGTGTGGAATTCAGGTTGATTCCATTTCCTTCATAGGCAATGATTGAATGGTATTTTTACGCCGCTTTCAACATTATTTCAGTCATATCATGGCGACAGCTCACAGATTCATGCATTTTCTGGATTTCACCAGTACCATGCTTAGGCTTTGAAGTGTCTTGCTAAAGGACACTCCCACCGAAAACCCATTGGATCCAGTGAGGCTCGAACCCGGGGCTCCCAGGCCACGAGTCCTACACTTTCACAGGTAGTGTGACTAGTACTATTGGACACGATATTCAGTTTTGTGGAAGTAAGTCACGCTCTGTGAATAGGTGATTTATCGTACATACATATATGCAAAGAAATATCGACCCAAGGAAAGAAAGGCGATAAATGGCAAATCATCAATAAAGAAGAGAGATAAAAGGTACAAAGTGTGATTATATTTGAGTCATGCTTTGTGAAAAGGGGGCTTAATGCATCTGCAAAAAGTATCGACCCAGGTCAGCCTTAGCAGTCCGCGCAGGCTGACCTAGGCCGAAACTTTTTGCTTTTAGTCAATTTTCTGCAAGTCAAAGGACCATTCTACCTCAAGATTAAGTCGGTTATTAGAAAAATGGATTTTATGGCTCCACAATTACACGATGACTTGCTTGGTATTATGGATCACGGGGATGCACTGAGCCCCCTTCTGCCAGAGCACAGCACATTTTCAAATAGTATTTCCTGAATGGGCTAATCAGTTTCTTAAGATACATGTAGTTTCAATTTTTGCGCTAGACCTCTGGAAATGTCACGTGATTGAAAGCATGCATCTAGTCACGAGGGTTCTTATTCAATTCTGCACGATGACGTCATATCTGATGTAATACCAGTAATTAAGACAGAGTAACCTACAGCAACAAGACCATTCTGTTCTTTAACTCTTTAACGCACGACAAAGATGTAGACTTGTCAAAAATCAAAGCATTAGCAGACGACAATTTAGATGTGGCTCAAGTAATGGAATTTGTGTATAATATGATGGAAAATGTCATGGGAAAAGGAGAAAATGCTGGTTACCAGGACTTTCCCCTTTTCCCACAATGCTTTCAAAAGTCTTCTTTCTCAGCGTCGTGAAACTCGGGATTGTGTGGTGAAGGGTTAATGAAAGGTCCGAAATTGCATCTTTTCATTTAATGTTAACATGCAACTTTTCTTTCTATAAGATGGCAAATAAAAATGTGCCATGCTCTGTGAAAAGGGGGCTTAAAGTCCCAGCAGCAGCCAAGAGTAAGCAATGCGGGTGATAAAAACGTATTCAAATTTAGAAAATACCACTCAAAAGTGGAAATTATTTTGGAGATTACAATCTGTAATTGTAAGGTGGGTCGAAGTGTTAGTCGCAAACAGAAAATTAATTTTAGAACTTGGTCAAAAGTTGCCGGGTCGGTCTTACTTTTGTTTATTTTTTACCTGGTTTTGCAGTTCATTTTTCTGCCAGCGACTAACATATGGGCCGACCGTGCAATGACACATTCTCATCTTCACAATAATTTCCATATTTTTTAAATTGTATGATTCAAATTGAAATGTATTTTATTGCTTGCACTATTTACTTTAGGTCGCTGTTAGGCCTGTAATGCATCTCCAAAAAGTATCGACCAAGTTGAGCCTGCGCAGTCCGCGCAGGTCGGGTGCTATTCCCTTCACCGAATACCTTAAACAACCAGTCATAACTTAGGATGGATATCGTCTAGTATCTTGCACTATCCCCCTTGGACCCCTTAGGCCAAACATTACTAACAGCCTTCTGGCAGCGACGCCCATGATGGCAACCTGTGAAAAAAGATAAACGAAAACCAATTAAAAAAAAAAACAGTATAGTTTACATTTTTTTGTAGTAGGTCGATTTTTTTTTTTCTTTGTAAAATACTGATAAACACTACTACGATGACAATCTGTCATTGTACGGTCGGTCCATGCGTTAGTCGCGGGCAGAAAAATGAAATCTATTCTAACTAGGTTAAAAGTTGCCAGGTCGCCATATCTTTTGTTTACATTTCACGTAATTTTAAAATTCATTTTCCCGCCAGCGACTAACACGTCGGGCGATCGTATAATAACAGATGGTCATCTTCACAATAATTTCCATATTTTTAAATGGTATGATTCATATTTAAATGCTTTTTATCAGGCAATTGTTCACTTTTGGCGCTAAAGGACCTTTAAGGAAATACCATGTAAAAATTCACTTCTACACATCTTTCTTACATTATGTACATGATTTCCTCGTGATTTCTTTACTATCATTCAATGCATTGGCTTGTTATGGAAGTCTTAATAGTCCCTTTAAAGGGTGAAAAATCGAGTTTCTTTGTTATACCTTTGAATTGCAATATTCTGGGGTGTTTCGATTCTTTTCTCATGTATGAATCTAATCAAAACACTACAGCAAAGCTCTGTGAAAAGAAATTTTGTGTTATCTCATTGGCACCATGACAGTATCGTCCCGCGCAGGTCGACCCGGACGATATTTTTAGCTACTGGTGAATTTTCCGCATGTTACAGGACCATTGTACCTCATGATATAGCCATTTTTGAATAAAATGGATCTTTGCTATTATTACAAAGTGCTTGGTGTAATGAGTAACGGAGAAGTTTCAAACCCCTTTTTCCACAGCGTCGCTTATATTTATATGAGTCATGCTCTGTGAAAATAGTTTTTATTTATTTATTCATTTATTTATTTATTTAATTTTTTGTTTGTTTACTTTATGCAAACAAGAAAACATACTCATTGTACAATCAGTACATTATAAACTATCCATAATTGCATATCGTTGAAAATTGTGGTCATAAGTAGCGTCACAAAAAGTTTAGCGAGAGTGTAATACTTAATGTAACATGAATTGATTTCTTTAAAAAAAAAAAAGGCTTATTTACCGAAAAAGTGCAAGATTTGTAAGTGTTTTATCTTGGACTGAGTTAAGAAGTTTCTTAAGTTTGAATACACTTGCTTTCGTTCTAGATCTATAGTATCTATATATGAACTTTTGTCTTATTTCATATAAAAGGGGGCAAATTATGATGAAGTGATATTCATCTTCAATGTCATCCTTTACGCACAATATACACTTCCGTATGCCTCTTTCTACATTTCGATGTCTACCTCTTTCGATCATAAGATTGGGCTATGATTGCAGTAATTTAGCAATTATGTTTTGCAGTGTACATGTACCGTTTCCCAATCACATCGAGGTACCTGTATGTCATTGGATAATGTAAATATCTCTTAGTCTGCCACTGAGATCATGAATGAATTTATTTACAATACAATACAATACAAAATGTTTATTGCCTGAAACATTGTTACAATGTTTATAACATGAAAAAAGCAAATATATATAAGAAAACAGGAAACATGGATTTGCTGAAGAACATAGCACTACGTGAACGTACATGTATAGGTAATATAAAATCTCAAATTCTACGAAGAGAAGCGAAATATATGAATTTAGACAAGTTATTGACAATGAATTTTGAATTTTTTGACATGAGGTTGGTGAATTTTTGAATTGTTGGCCAAGTAAAATAGTATCGTTTTATGTATTTATTTCTTAGATCTGAGTATTTCGGACATATTAATATGAAGTGATACTCGTTTTCAATCATATTTGAATTACAATTTCTACAAATTCTTTCATTTCTTGGAATATTTAAATGTCTTCCTATTTCAATTTGTAATTTATGTGATGAAACTCTGAAACTTGTTAATGCGGATCTAAATCTGTTATCGTTAATAAAATCTAAGTATCTTTCAAATTTGAATTCATGTTTAAAAAGTGAATAGGTTTCTAAACGTCGAGAGTTATTGATGCCAGAGTACCAGGATTGATAGTACATGTCTAACACACGCTGTCTAATTATATCATAACTAACGTTCATATTTGACTGATTTTGCCACAGATAGTAAAGCCCACACTCGTTTAAAATACGTTTTATGTGATGGGCCCAGTTGTTATTATTGTAAGTTTCTTCATTATCTGAATCGTTTTTCATTGTGTTGTAGATTTTGTATAGAATCGAATCTCTATCTGAATTTAATAGTTTGACCCAATATTTAAGAGTTATCAATTTTCTTTGTAGTTTCAAAGGTATTTTGCCCAATTCTCCATACAATGCGTCTAGATTACTTGATTTCTTTACCACTAAAATTTTTCTACAGAATTTTGTAAGGATTGATTCTACGTCAGACCCCTGGTGGTGGCCCCAAACTTCTGCTGCGTAATTAAGGACTGGTTCAACAATCTTTTCGAATAAATCAACTTTATTTGAAATGGGTAATTCTAAGTTATTGAAAGTAGTGAACAACTTGTGTAGTGAAAAAGATGCGTTTTGTGCTATATGAGCCTGCGTTCTGTTCCATTTTCCATTTTTATGAAGATAAACACCGAGATACTTGAAGGACTTAACCACTTCAACTCTCGTATTATATAGGAAAAAATCATAGTTTGTATGACGACCATTTTCAAAAATCATAATTTTGGTTTTGTTCACGTTTAAGTTTAGTTTCCACATGTTACAGTATTGTTCGATATCGTTAAGTATTAATTGTAGTGATTGAGGGTCTTGAGTAAATACCGCTGCGTCATCAGCAAAAAGTAACAGAAAAAGTTGTATTTCATCAACTGAAATAATACCATCAACGTTGCTATTAATATGGTTTAAAATATCGTTCAGAAAAAATAAACACAATATGCTGCTGGCCGGGTCGCCTTGTTTGACTCCAATATTTGAGTTGATAAAGTCTGAGTATTCTGATCGGTATCGTACAGTTGATCTTACTTTATTATACATTGACCTTATTGATTTTACAAATTTACTGCTAACTTGTTCGGTAAGTAGCTTTTGAAATAGATATGTTCTATCAACTCTGTCAAACATCTTTTCCCAATCGAGAAAAGCTACATAAAGTTTCTTTTTACGAGACAGGGTCTTCATTATAAGGGAGTGCAGAATAAAAATACAGTCAATTGTGGATTTGCCCTTTTGAAAACCATATTGATTGTCAATTATTTTTGTGTGCATTTGAGACCATCGGTCTAGTCTAGTAACGAGTAATTTTGAATATATCTTAGAAATAATATTATTTAGAGTTATCCCTCTGAAATTTTTTGGTTCGAAGTTCCCTCCCTTGAATATCGGTACAATAATTCCTTCCCCCCCAGCTTTCTGGATAGCAGCCCTCATTGAATACAGTGTTATACAATGCTGTCAGAAAAGGACCAATAATGTCGAATGAATTTTTAAATATTTCGGCAATCAGATGATCTGAACCAGCACTTTTGCTGTTAGTTTGTGAAAACACTGCATTTTTTACTTCTATTTCTGTAAAATTTTGATCGAGATAATCATCAGATATGTTATCGAAAAGAGTGTCATTTGTTGGAGTATTTTCCACACTTTCACCACTGTACAAATTGTTGAAATGATTATACATATCATGTATTGTTATATTTTCTGGATTTTGTGAATTTTTTTTAACTTGCGAGTTGATATTTTGCCAAAATTTTTTTGGATCACTTTTTGCTAATTTTGATACACGAAGTCCCTCTTTTCGTGCATATTGCTTCTTACATTTAATTTTAATTTTATTGTACTGCTGTTTTTTAGAAATATAAATATTTCTATTATTATCATTTCTGTTCCGTATATATTTGTTTCTGGCTCTATTAAATTCCCTTCGTGCCTCATAGCATTCAGTATTAAACCACTTTTTGTTTTGTTTACGTTTATTATATAGGCCTGTTGGTACTTCCCTATTTTTTCCGAACGTTTTAAATGCGAAGTCTTGCATAAAGGTAATGAAACTTTGTACTGACTCACCAATCGGGCGATTTTCTAAATTGTTGGTAAGTAGGCGTATATGACTGATATTATTCAATAGGTCCGTTCTGAGTGTTTGGACAAGTGATTCGTCCCATTTCAAATAGAGTTCACTTGATTTATTTTAATTGGTTTGCTTAACTGGTGGGCGTGTTCTTTTAATACTAACATGTAATGCGCAATGATCTGAATATTCATTAGGAAGTAATACATCGAAATGGTCAATGATAACAAAGTCATCGTTTTGAAGCAAAAAGTAGTCAACTACACTACTTCCATTACGACTATGAAATGTAAAATTTCCGATTTTTTTATCATTGCATAATCGTCCATTTCCTATGAGTATATCGCTAGATTGACATAAATGAATGAGTCGTCTGCCATGGGTGTCGAGCACGTGGTCTTTGTTTACACGGTTTATAATAACAGAATTAGAGAACTGATTCGCCTCATGATTTAAAAATCTGTCGCCAGTAATATAATCGATTTCGTTTGAGGTTCTTGCGTTAAAATCACCTGTGATAAATATTTTTCCTTTCGATTTGTAGTTTTCTATGTCAGATTCAATTAAATCAAACATATCGACATCATTGTTTGCAAATACTCTGGAGTCATGTGGTGGGATGTAAACATTACATATAAAAACATCGCTTTCAAAAGAGAACAAGCTTTTACAAAATTTCAACCATAAAATACCACATTGGTGTTCTTTGTATATTTGAACTTTATCATGTAAACTGTTCTTATAATAAACACTTATACCACCGCTGTATCGTCCCTTTCTACTTAAAGGTGATTTATTACCATGTAAGTGGTAAGAACGATAACCGGTGATATCTAAATTATAATGCGTTTTTGGAGATAACCAAGTTTCTAGTAAAACAACAATATCATGACTGGCAATATATTCAATGAAGTCTGAATCTGATATTTTACGAATAAGTCCGTTCACGTTCCATGTTATTATGTCTAAATGTTCCTCACGACGCCTCTAGCCACTGCCTGTTGGGTTCGATTTGTATTCTTGACCATTAACAAACAGTTTTTCTCCAATGAATCTTGTATTGTTACCCTTTCTCCTCTCAGCCTGCATGACTGGATATAAAGATTTACGTGACTCTCGCCATTCTTTTGGGAGTTGAACTCCAACGCCGTAATTGTTTTGTTTTAGCTCATCTCTCAACTGTGTTGCAGCATTTCTGATTTTCTCACGATCCTGGTAGTAATGGAATTTGACGACAATTGGCAGCGTACTTTTCGAGAGGGAATTGCCTAGTCGATGGGCTCGATCGAATAAAATATTTGATGCATCTATTTTCAAATGATTTCCGATGAAATTTTTCACGAGATCTTCACAGTTTTCTGGTTCTTGTTCCATGCTGTTTGGCTGCGAATGCTGTCTTTTGATACCATAGAATATTAAATTGTCTCTCATTGATCGATATTCACAGTCGGAAACTTTACTTTTCATTTGGGTATGTTTTAATTCTAATGTTTCTAGGTTACTTTTCAAATTTTCACAGGAGTCTTTCAACATTTTCATGTCTGCTTTGGCCGTTTCGAGATCTCCTTTTTGCTGATCGAACTTTGTGCTGATAAACTGACTCGCAGCTTCCACGTCACCAACACGTTTATCAATATTGGTTACCTTCTTCTCAAGATCAGAAAGTTTATAATTTATTGAAGACACTGTTTTTTCAATACTTTCAATTTTTGAAACATTTGCTTTAATACTTTTTAAATCAGCCATTATGCTTTCTGCCCATTGCGGAGGCTGTGTATAAGGGTTAGGTGACATAAATTGTGAGTTACATTGACTTTGAGGTGATTGCCCGAACTGTCCAGCATATTGTAGTGGTGGAAAGGGGTTATTACTCATATTGTTCATGTTGATTTGTCCATTATTACAGTTACTACTTGGTGTATCAAAAACAAAATATTGCGGTGGTGATGAGGATGAATAATGAAAACGTTTGCTTTGATTGTCCGGCGTAAATTGTTTGTTTACATTCTGTTTGTTTACATTCTCTTTCTGGTTTGAACCGGTTTTCAATGGAGGTCTATCATGATCACTACTCACTTTCGAATCCTCGAACAAAGGAGAAATATTTTTCCTTTTATTTCTATCTCCACTCCTCCTATTTTTTGATTTTTCCTTCGGAGGCATTTAGTCCAGAATGTCAAATGACCAAATTCACCACTTTCACTTTTTAATCCATATCAGTTTATATGTATTTGACCAAAAAATGTATAGCTAAAAATCCGTGTCCACTGTTTTCAGGGGAGATTACTTATCATATATCTAAGACCACTGACTTCGGATATATTCATATGTCAGCAAACCCCCGATGATTCTAAAAGATTTTAACTTTATTTGCCCAATTATTTATTTGAGGATTGTTGTTTATTTCGTGAATCTGGTCAATAATTACCATGGACAATAAACAGTTAGACGATTTCTGACCCCAAAAAATTTAGCTAATATTTAATAATTTTAGTTTGTCTGCTAATAATTATATGGAAACGACCTACTTCTGCACGTAACGCAAGAGAATTCGTTGAGATTTTATATTAAATAACCATGTACAAAGTTTTCTGTGTATACGTTCAATATTTTCGGCCCTGGTAAAACCCCCATACTTCATAGTTATATCTAAAAATGGGTCCAACAAAGCTGTCAAACAGACTAAACATGACTTGAACCGGTATTTCGATATTTTTGGTTACACTGAATAATGAGTAAATGGCCCATTGCGCTTTTCCAGCAAGAGAGACAGTGACATGTACGAATGAACCAGCGCTAGACAACATTTAGGCCATGTTTTTTTTTGTGAAATGTTAGGAAAGGTGGACGAAAAAGCTTAAAAAAATCAACGCAAACTATCTTTCTGTCATGTGATTTGTATTGAAGCTACAAACAAGGACTCATTCTGCTTGTGGAATAAACAGAACCCAATGCGTTCATTTCAAGCTTGGGCCTCAGATCTTTCTCAACGGTTATATAGTCTATATCCGAAAAAAAGGTGTTAATAAAACTCTCGTCACGCTCGTACGGTAAGCAAGATTATAACCAGCATAGATACAGGTAAAGGTGGAAATCATAGAAGAAACATTGTCATATTTCAAAATAATCTTGAGCATTGGATACTTTAAGAAAGAGTCGATTGTTGAGCCTATGTGCAATTCGGTTTGTCGAGCGATTGATATGATGAGGGGAGAAATGGGGGAAAAAATCCTCACAATAAGGGAGATCGTTCTTCATAATTTTGACTTTTTGTAGTTTTGATTGTCCGAGTTTTCTCCCTTAGACTATCAAAATGAAATACATGATAATAACCATTATTATGCAAAGCACTCAAGACAACAGACTTGAAAATTGTGAAAATATTTTAATTTAACCTGTTAACAAACAAACTTGTGTTTCTTTGATTCTTTGATACTTACGGAGAGGGTTTCTGAAAACATTGCATGAAAAGGAGAAAATACAGGTAACAAGTTAAATTCCATTAATCAGCTTTTCCCCCGCCCGTTAATGTATTGCTCACCCTATCGAAGACAGATCCCATCATTTTAGCAGTATTAAATTTGTTTTCTGCAAATGTTTAATGTTGGGCATGAGCTGCGATTGTATACAGAAGGCCACCAATTAATATGTTCATGAATATCTATTTGTTGAAGAAATGTTTACTGTTTTGAGAATTGAAATGCCTATGGTAGTTCTTGTGCTTCCATTTCAGGGAGTAAAGATTAAATTTTCTCATTACTTCATACAAAAAAAGACTGTAGCAGTAGTTTTAACCTTCTACCAAATAACAAAACCATAGCCTCTGATCAAGTTGAAAGCATTTGCAAACGACGAAATCAATGTGACTAAAAATTACGATTTGTTTTTACAAGGATAGAAAACATTGTGGGAAAAGCAGAAAATGCGACCAGCATTTTCTGCTTTTTCCACGATGTTTGCAAAAGCCCTTTTATCTGGGGATCATTGAAAACTCCGTAAAGGATTTTGTAAAGGGTCAACTGCTTCAGCACTAAGTAGGCATATATAAACTGGACATCTTTGGAAGACTGAAAATAAAATCCACTGAAACTCAGACGGGCTTTAATAAGTCAAGTTGACATTATAGATACAACATCAGACTGCACATTGCGCACAGTCTGATCTCAATTTACGTAGTCCCCTAGAGCCCCTATTTGTGTCAATCGTCATGAAATGGTTAAAATGTATGGTTAATCAGCATGAATGAAATTTCAGTCTTTGAATACCTGTATAAAAATCATTGTAGTCACTATTGTATACAAAGACCATGTTCTGAGGCACTCTGATTCCGATCTTTACTCCTTCCATGACACTATATGCAGAGACCGAGTTTAATTTGCATATAGCTGATGGCTCTGTCACTGTTTGTAGAGGTAAGTTATTTCCCTCGTTTGCAGAAGCTTTGGCTACAACTATTTTTTGAATTGCAATCAGAATAAAAGTTTATGTACCCGTCCATTTACAGATTTGTATGGCTTGTTTTATAAATTTTACGCGTTGGTTTCAGCACTTCCACTGTAAGAAAAAAAAGTCGAATCGAAATTAGTTTCATATTGCATGATCTACAAAAATGGCGAAATTGTGAACAATCGTTGGTCAAAGGGAGAAAACTCTTGCTTACTTAAGTCTTCATTAATATCAGAGTTGCGTCCCTTATGAGCTGTAAACTGCCTAAAACCAAAGACGAATATAATACGGCATGCATTTAAATTAATAAAAAAATCTCTTCCACTGAGTTGTAGTGGATTATTTGATGTTTTTATGAATGCATTGTAAATATTCACGAAGTCATTACTACGTCAAATAGAATATTAAAATAGCAGTCAGAGAATATGAAGGGACGGTATAAAACACAGACAATATAGAACATGGTGTTTTAAAAGTACTTACACTTACACACACTCTGATGTCTGTCTTAGGCTGCATAGGGGCAAATGTCCGCCTGTGACATTTAATGAAGGGTCTTAACCCTTATACTGCTAAATAAAATGACAGGAAAGTTTCCACTTAATAGTAAAGCCCCAAATATTGCGATTTCAAATATGATTTCACTTGAAAGAAAATACCGTATCGGACAATGTAGACCAAATATCAGACTGCACATTTTGTGCAGTCTAATCTTAATCTACACTGTCTGCAAAAGGGCACAGAGTCGTGCATAGCAGTCTAAGGGTTAAAATTGTCCGCCTCTGAGAAGGGAATATTGTCCACCATCGTAGAATCGAGATGTAGTTTTTGTCCGACTTGCCTATTTTAGGGGTAGGAGATAACGACCAGATGGGCTTTTGACTCCATTTGGACGGTAACATTTGGACAAAACATAGTTAAATAACACTTAAGTCCATGCAAACCCCCTCAATTTTCACACCTCTCATTAGCCTACATCTTTTTTAATAGAAATCAACTTTAAAAAATGTTAGACATATGATAAAGAGGTATTATGCTAAAATTTTGAGTTAATTATGTAACTGGCATTTTCTCCAAAAATGCGAAAAAAAAAAAAAAAAAAAGAAGACAGTGTTAACCTTCCAGACTATTTATTCAGGAATAAATTTCATAGGTGCGAACAGAGAGTGTGTCGCCCGTCACGTACCAAGAAACTGAGATTTGGCCCGGACCGAGATGGCAACGATACTTTCAAATGCGCTTGTAAAAAGCGTAAGGTGTAAAGGTAGTGGTCGCGCTTCGTTACGTATGCATTAAAATATTCTTTTTCTTTCTGACAGGGTTTTGTTTTGTCGCCGGAATGAATGCAACTTACAATAGTTGAAAGTCACTTACAATGTCATACATAATGTCATTTCGGATGACTTCATTTCGGATAGAAAGTTGATACAACCACAGCGCACTTTATATTCTATGCAGTCTGATCGTGGTACATATTATCAGCAAATGCTCGGACATTTTCCTTTATAAGATGAATTAGTTAATGCAAAAGGTTTTTTTTTTTTTTTTTTTCAAACTTTTTAATTCTAATATAAAAAAAAAAAACAAAAAAAAACAGGTAGATCTACTTATGACCCTGATGAAGTCATTTGCAAACATTACTGTATAGGTTACAAAGAGAAGATGCTGGTAACCATTATTAATCTGGATTTTTCATCTCTATTGTGGCAAACTTTCCCATGGTGTTAAGATTTATAGGCATTAGGTAGTGATCACTCCTTGATGATCAAGCACCAGAATCTGCAGCAATCGATTGCCTTCTGGTTAAATCAGTGTTTCTTATTTTGAGGAAGCAACTCCTGTGATACCAGAATTAATGATAGAAGGTACTAGTGAGCTTTTAATTTTCCAAGGAAATTACAATCAGCAATTTTTTTGGATTCAAGGAAAGGCAGACTGTACATTAAGCATAACCTGAATTATGTCTGTGGTTATTTGCAGACTTCAGCTTAATTCATAATATACAATCAAATGCATGCATGCATAAATTAATGATCAGAATATATTAACAACATCAATCTTCTCATCAGTGATTGATACTTTCATTGAGCGCATTTTCAGTTAAAGAAAAAAGAAAGAATGAAAAATACTGCAAACTAATATCAGTTGTCTGAACTTAATATTGAAAAAAATAGAGGTATTTCAGTGTTTCGGTGGCATTTCGGTGATTTGTAGGACCGATGAAAAAATACTAGATTATTTATATTCTGAGTGGTTTTCTATGCATACTCGTTTTACCCATATTATTAGTCTGTGCACACCAGTCTATGGTGATTCCATAGTTATTCACCTCTTGTGTGATATTTTTATTTATCCTGTCATCTCCTATAATTTTTTTTTAATTTATCAATTTTCTGCTTATAGTAAGATATGTCAATAATCAAATTATCTGTTTAAGTATATACTTTGTGTTTGCTGTTTGGTAATGGGTATACACACAGATGAACTAAATTCATATCAAACAAAATGCCGATTATCCTGAAAGAAGGTGCTTTTTTTTCTGTAGCCAATACATTCTTTGGTAGAAATTAGCATGATCAAATGATCAAATAGAATTGTTAGACAGATTTTCAAAGCTTGAATTGGCTGTTTTTACTTTAAATTTGAGAGGGGGGGGGGGGGGAGAGATGAGGAGATGCATAGTGAGATTGAGAATAAAGCCAATATTTTGGCAATGAAATTTCCTTCAAAATATGCAATTAATTTGGTTTCTATTTTCAAGGATAAATTGCATGGATTTAGTCTTGTTTGATTTGTATACTACAAATGTGTTCAGTATGGACAAGTTTGAAATTTCATCAAAATTTAATGTCATGTGTCAAAAGGCTGCCAAAAGGCTGCCTTTCACTATAAGACTATTTTTAATAAAGGTCATAAAACCAGCTTTGCTTGTTTGTTACACAACTTTTGTAGCAATGTATTTTCAATGTTGTCACAATTTTGAAAGAAAGCTGTATGCTGTGTATCTATTGCTTTGTTGGATAACCTTTATCGGTTGAATTTTGCGGCTTTGTTTTAGAGATCTGTCATATTTATTGATTCCTTTTTTCCTGACAGGTGGATTTTTATCAATGCTACATGTAAAGAGCTGTTTGGTAAACAATGTGCCGACTGTCAGAAACATGTCTTTTTACAATAAACGTAAGTTGACTATATCTGTATCTCCTCCCACTCTTTTTTGTCCCTTTTTCCATGTAAGTACTAACATGCAGCCTTAACTCCAACAACAAACGCTGTTAACTTTTGACCAAACAACAAAATTTCAGACTGGACCAAATTGAAAGCATTTGCAGACAACTAGTTAACTCTGTACCAAACGACAAAATTTTACAATGGTCTAAATTGAAAGCATTTGCAGACGACAAAATAAATGTGACTGAAAAATTGAAATGTGTTTTGGGAAGGGTAGAAAACATTGTGGGAAAAGGAGAAAATGCTGGTTACCAGCATTTTCTCCTTTTCCTACAATGTTTTCAAAAGGCTTCCTTCCCAGGGGCATCAAAAGGCGGCATTGTGGGGTAAAGGGTTAAGCCACAGTTTGCTCAGTATAGTGCATAAGGAAAATGTATGGAACCTCTCTTCATAGACATGATTCACATCATGAACATTTACAGAAGCACTGAATGATTTTTTTATTATAAATCAATGATTAAACTCTTTACCAAACAACAAAATTTTAGACTAATCCAAATTGAAAGCATTTGCACACGACAAAATAAATGTGACCGAGAAATTGAAATTTGTTTTGGGAAGGATGGAAAACATTGTGGGAAAAGGAGAAAATGCTGGTTACCAGCATTTTCTCCTTTTTCCCACAATGTTTTCAAAAGGCTTCTTCCTCAGGGTTGTTAAAAGTCAGGATTGTGTGGTAAAGGGTTAAACACAGCACTAACTATGTGCACTGTAACTCCCAAACAATCCTTCATGCATGAGTCTGACAGTCGCCTTTTTAACCTTATACATTTTCCACACATTCCCAAGTTTTATCAGCCCTGAGAAGAAAGGCTTTTGAAAACATTGTGGGAAAAGGAGAAAATGCTGTTTTCTCACATTTTCTTCCTGTTCCTCAATTTTTTCTACCCATTTGAAGACAAAGCCCATTATTTGAGTTGTATGTAATTTGTCAACTGGAAATGCTTTCAAGACGGACTGGTTTAATCCTTGACCAAATGACAAAATTCTGGACAGGACAAAATTGAAAGCATTTTGCCGACGACAAATCAAAGGAGGGGCAAATGATGATTTCTTTCTGTGATAGGGTAGGAACATTTTGGGAAAAGGAGAAAATGCTGGTTACCAGCATTTTCTCCTTTTCCGACAATGTTTTCAAAAGCGATTTGTATAAGGGTCATTAAAATTCAGGATTCAGTGATAAAGGGTTAAAAAATTGTCATGTGTTAAGGGGTTATGAGTGCTTGTTACCACGGGTTGCTTTTGCACACAGCTGATATCAAGGTCCTAATGCACAAAATAGTTTTATCTTCATTTGCATTTTCTTTGTTGAAATACCTTGGCCAAATATAATCCTGAAATCATAATTTGTTCAGCTTTCCTCAGGTAGAAAATGTCCATATTTTTTATTAATACATATTTGCTTTATGGGCTAAGTATTGGTCAGACAGCAAAATTTTAGGCCTGAATTTACTGGAAGCATTTGCAGACAGCAAAATTGGGAAAAACAAAACCTCATTTGACAGATCGGATGCTCTTTGAATTGGTACAAAACATAGAAGGAATGGGGAAATGCTGTTTACTTGGATTTTCTTCTTTTCTCGCTGTGTGTCAAAAATTGTCTTTGTAATTGAATTTTGTATTTTTTTTAACCTAGGATCCAGGGATCAAGTTTGGGACAGTATGACAACTGTCAGTTCAATTGGTAGAAAGAGAGGGCGTGCAAGCAAAGGGAGATTAATGAAGAGATTTAACATATACCAGGGGAAAGTTTTCTCACCCTTGGAAGGTAAGTAGTGGTATAGAAATCAAAATCTGGGTCCGTATTCACCAAATATTCTTAGTCTTGTTCTCCAAGATTTTCTGCATTTGAAAGTAACACAACTTCTGATTGACTAAACCATTTGGTTTAGCCAATCAGAAGTTGTGTCACTTTCAAATGTAGAAAATTTTGGAGAACAAGAATAAGAACGTTCTTAAGAGTGGTTGGTGAATACGGACCCCAGTGTTCTGTCAAGGAGTATTCAGAAAGGGGACAATTCTTCCATGCACATGAAAAATACGAGGTAATTTCATACTCAGTTGGCATAGAATCTGGTTTGATAGGTTGTAAAAATACAGCAAAGTTTTCTTCTTTCTTAGCTCTAGCCTTTGTTTTGTTTGTGAAAGCAGAGAGATAATTTTTAGCTCCACTGGCCGAAGGCCAGCGGGCTTATGTCATGGCCTGGTGGCCATCGTGCGTCCCTGTGTCCATGCGTTAACTTTTATTTCAAACATCTTCTTCTCTGAAACTACCCATCCAATTTTTATGAAACTTCACAGAAATGATCCTGCCATGGTCCTTTTCAGAATTTCTTGAAAGAATTTGATTCCTTCAAAAACTCTGGTTGCCATGGCAACAAAACTGAAAAATATTGGAAATCTTTAAAAATCTTCTTGTCTGAAACCATAAGGCATAGGGCTACCAAATTTGACATGTAGCTTTATGTAGTAGACCTCTATCAACTTTCTTCAAATTATAGCCCTGGGGTCAAAATTGGCTCTGCCTCAGGGGTCACAAGTTTTACATAGGCTTATGTAGAGAAAACTTTAAAAATCTTCCTGTACCTAGCCATAAGGCCTAGAGCTACCAAATTTTGCATGTAGCTATATCTAGTGGGCCTCTACCAAGCGGGCCAATATTTTCGCCCTGGGGTCAAAATTGGCCCTGCGCAGGGGTCACAAGTTTTACATAGGGCTTACATAGTGACAACTTAAGAAATCTTCCAGTTTTGATTTTTTTTTTTTAAATTAGCCTTGCATCAGGGGTCTTATGTTTTACAGAGGCTTCATATGGACAAAACTTGAAAATCACCTTATTTATAACCATACAGCATAGACTTGCATTATTTTGGCATGTGGCTTTATCTTGTGGACCTCTACCAGGGTTCAAGTAATTATAGCTCTGGAATCAAAAATGGCTTTGCCCTGGGGATCTCAACTTTCACATGGACTTTTACAGAGAAAACTTTGTAAATCTTCATTTTGAAACCATTTGGCTCAGAATTGAAATGTTTAGTATTTATGGTTTTATATTTATAAGCCAGTGGAGCGATACAGGGCCATCATGGCCCTCTTGTTGCATTTGTTACATGATTCATAGCTTTATTTAAACTGGACAAAAATATGTATTTTTTCACTTGATGCAATGAATGAATTTGAACTACTTCTGCAATGAGACTATTTATAGTATAGGCGTCACCAAATTAACCCATTACCAGATGACAAAATTTTAGCTTTGTCCAAATTGAAAGCATTTGCAGACGACAAAATAAACATTACATAAAACACAAAATTTGTCATTCAAAGGGTAGAAAATATTGTGGGAAAAGGAGAAAATGCTGGTTACCAGCATTTTCTCCCTTTCCCATGATGTTTTCAGAAGACTTCTTTATCAGGGTTGTTAAAGGTCAGGATTGTGGGGTAAAGGGTGAAGAAAACTGAGGACTAAGGATGCCTTTCACTAAACTACATAGGCACGAAAGCTGCATACACAGTTTAGATATGGAATCATCGAGTCTGAAAACAAGTTTCAGTAAACTGTATGACTTTACAATTTGAGTAGATACTTGCATAACTTTACTGTAGCTCATACCTTTGGGTAAAGCAAGGATTGTATCTTTATATATAGTCCTAAATAAATTAGCATAAATCAACCCAGGTGTGTACTTTCAATTGTATAGAAGAAGATTCTACCCTGAGGCAACAGACTTTTGAAGATTTTGTGGGAAAAGGAGAAACTGCTGGTAACCAGGTTCAGATTAAACAAGTCCAAAATATTGTCATTTGGTAAAGGGTTAAATTGTTCTGACATCTACAAATGATTATGACATGGACTAGTCTAAATTTTTGACACTATAGAGAGTTAAAGGGTCCTATTGAAATGTTTATGCCTAAGTCTGTTGTTTGATTTCCATGTTCTAGCTATGTCATGTTGTCTTAGCTGGCTTGTTCCTTGTTTGAGCAGAAATATTTGTCACAGTTTTCAATCACTAGAATATGGATTCATCTTGCTTTTTTTGTACAGCTGCGGGACAGTTACGGGAAAAAGCAGAGGCAGAATCTGAGGAGCAAAGGAAACTATTTGTGGCAAGAAAAGAGGAAAGGGTTCAAGTGAGAGGAAGGAAAAAGCGCGTACATCCTTTGGATAGAGGTTTTACTGGGCGAAATGTAGCTGGACGTCGTGCTGGGGTTCCCAAAAGTGAGGATGGATGTAAGTGTGGTTTGTAACTAGAATGAGCCAAGTCCAAGTAGCCCAGTCTGTAGTGTACAGGAGTTGAGAATAGGGTGTTGCTGGTTTAAATCCCCAGCATGGAGAATTTCTCTCCTGGACAGGATTCATTCCTGTCACACTGCTGATCTTTGCCTGTACGATGGTTATGTGGGAAAGTAGGCTGTGGCTCAGGAAGAATATTATATAAAGTACTGGTAAAAGAAACTCAAGGAAAGCATAAATAGGTACACTGACTGCTGTAATATAACTGAAAAAATGTTGCAAATGACGTTTAAGATTCATACAAGCAACATTTCCACTGGCAGAGAACTTGTATTGTGTTTTGGTTGATCATTTCCAAAAACATTGTGGAAAAGAGGATACATGTTAATTTCCTTCTTTTGAGTTGTTCATTGTTTTGCCATAATATTTTCATTTGTCTTCTCTTATTAGTTAAACCTCATGCAGATTACCTATTAATGATACTAATGCATATTTATTGCAGAAGATAAGGTCAAAACTTTTCACCCTTATAATGGGAAATAATTAAAAAAACCCCAATATTGCTAACTCATGATTATTTTAGTGAAAAAATATCTCCTTATCAGATAGTGCAGTCTGATCTTGATCTACACCGTCCGCAAAAGGTCAGTGAGTCACACTTACCAGCTTAAAGGTTAACTCTTTACCACACAATCCCAAGTCTTAACGACCCAGGGGACGAAGCCTCCCGAAAACATTATGGGTAAGGAAGGAAAAGCTGGTTACCAAATACCATCATTATAGCCACATTTATATTGTCTTCTGCAAATACTTTTATTTTGGACACATGTACATTTTTGTCATGTGGTGTACAGTAAATTCTTTTACCACACAACATAATTTCAGCCTTGTCCAAATTGAAAGCATAATTATGTAGAGGACAATATAAAACATGGAATTGACTTTGGAGAATATGCTGGTCACCAGCATTTTTCTCCTTTTCTCACAGTGTTTTCAAAAGTTGTTCCTCAGGACTTCTGATTGTTTGGTAAAGGGTTAAGAGTGTCAAATGGATTGGGCTTTTCAATCTGACAGTAAAATAGAACAATATCATTCAGCAAATCTCGGATGATCCTTTAGTCAGGTCCCTCTGCTGTATTACATTGTGTGATATTTACCAATGGTACTTTACATTTTTTGGCAGGAAATAGACTGCTTTACTCTTTGTAAAATCATAAGACTCCACTAGTCTTAGTTTCTGTAGAAATTGCTAAAAAATATTTCTGTTCATAAACAAATAGTGATTTCATTCTTTTTAGTAATTTATCAAATTCGATGGAAGTTTTCGCTGAAAAATTGATAAATGCAATAACTTCATTTTAGTTGTTTTTATTGTTGATTAATTTTGATGGAATTTTTTTGCTGACAAATTGATAAATTTAATAACTTCATGTTAGTTGTTTTTATTGTTGATTAAAAGATTTTCATGGGGCCAGCCATGTTTAAGATCATTTACTCAAAGTAGTTTCAGTGAAAGCCTGTTTGATATGACCAATTGGGATTGATGTGCTTACAGAGTTTGCCAAGTTCTTACGTGTGACAACTTCAAGTCTGGTTTGATAACAAAATATGGAGAGTCATTCTGGGAGATATCCATAGTTTTTTGGTTAAAATAAGGATTTCCCTTAATACTATGTTTTTGGATGGGTTCTGATGTGTCACAGTAAAAAATCTCTTTAAAAATTGTTTAACTGCACTTTAATGGGACATTTAGAATAATTAGAATTAGAATAATTTCTTTTCCCACCAGAGAACTTATGCTCATCTGTTCCAGTTTTTAAATTTTTGTTGGAAGAGTCTAAAATTTGTCATTTGGGAAAGAGTAAAATATTTGAGTCATGCATCTGCGAAAATTATCGACTCGGGTTAGCCTGTGCAGTCCATCATGATTCAGTTGGTTGTTAGACAAAATGGACTTTAAATATCCATGATCATTTGATGACTTGCTTGGTATAATGCATCACATAGATGCATTAAGCCCCCTTTTGCCCAAGCATGGCTCATTTCTATTGTACTTTCAGATGACTATGCAGAAAAAGGTTTCCAGTCTGTATGCTTACAGGTATGGTTTATTTTTTTTTTAATTGATAAAGTTTCATTTCAGAAAAATCTAAGACCTTTACTAAACAGTCCAGTGATTTTACTACACTAACAAAGGAGGAAGGTTTTTTTTTTTTTTTTGAAAACCAGGTGTGAGAAGACAAAATGCTGGTATCCAGCACTTTCTCCTTTTCTATCAACATTATCTACCCTTTGAAAGACAACTAGAGCTAGATTTGATATGTGGCCTGAAAATGAGCCATGCTCTGGCAAAAGGGGGCTTAATCCATCTCCGTGATGCATCATACCATTCAAGCCATCACATAATTATGGATCCATAATAGCCACTTTTTTAAACAACCGACTCACTCATTAGGTAGACTGGTCCTTGGACATACAGAAAATTGACTTGGAGTAAAATGTTTTGGCCCAGGTCAGTCTTCTCACAGATGCATTAAGCCCCCTTTTCACAGAGCACAGCTCAAAAATTTTCAGTTTTGACAAGTTTTGAACTTTGTTGTCTGGTAAAGAGTTAACCCATGACCCTCTGCAGACAACTGTTTTCTGAAGGCCACTTTTGAAAACATTGTGGTAAAGGAGAAATTGCTGCCATCAGGCAATTATTTTTCTTTTCAGGCACTGTTTGCTCTCATATTCATTTCCTAACTCCGATATTTTTTTTTCTTGTTTTTTTTTCAAACAGGGATGTTTTCTGTTGCAATTTGTTTCAGCGGTTTAAGTATTTATCAGTCCATATCTCAGATTTCTCCCTCAATGTTTTCAGTCCTTTGTAACTCTTTACCAAATGATAAAATTTTAGGCTCACATTGTCATATCGAAAGCATTGAATTTTTGTATATGATGAACTAAACATGGCTTAAATGAGCATGCCTTGTCTCTCAAAGGAAAGAAAACATAGTTGGAAAAGGAAAAAGTACTGGGTGGGGCATTTCCTCCTTTTCCCTAAACATTGTTAAAAGCCTTCTTTCTCAGGGTTGCTAAAACTCGGAATTTTTTTGGTAAAAGGTTAAAGACTCGGTTGAATCACATGTGTCATCTGGAAATGCTTTCAATATTGACATGTTGGAAATTTTAATGTCTGGTAAATGGTGTAAAAGTTTAATCCATATTTTCAAAATTTATGGTTTAATCCTTTACCAAACAATCCAATGTTCTAACAACCATGAGGAAAAGACTGTTTTAACTCCTTACCAAACGACAAAGTTTTAGACTAGTCCAAATTCAAAGCATCTGCAGACGACAAAATAATTGTGACACAAAAATTGAAATTTGTTTTGGGAAGGGTAGAAAATATTGTTGGAAAAGGAGAAAATGCTGGTTACCAGCATTTTCTTCTTTTCCCACAATGTTTTCAAAAGGCTTTTTTAGAGGGTCGTTAAAAGCCGGGATTGTGTGGTAAAGGGTTAAAACTGTGTGTAAATATAAATATTCTATTGCAGATGCTTCAAATTGGAAGAGTCTAATTTTTTGGCATCTGGTACAGAGTGAAAAATTTTCAGCTTTACACTACGCGAAAAGAGTTACAAGCACTGCTCTGATAGATCATTTTTTCTGCCTGTAGGTTAAATTTGTTTCAAGGATGAGCGCAGTACAAAAGAATATTGATCGAATACGAGCACTCGTAATTCTTGGAAATGGCAATGGGCTTGCAGGTTTGTTTATGATTTAATCTGTATTGGATTCATTAATTATTATTTAACCTTCTTTTTTTGGTCTTACAAGGGACCACAATTTGTGTGTGTGTATGGGGGGGGATGTTTAGGAACAGACAACCATCTTTGAAAACTGAAAACAATGTGCAAAGGGAAAATTGCTGATTACCTCTAATATATCCTTTTGACTCAATGTTTTTGTAATTATTCATGTATTAAGCCTGCCTCCAGCAAGGCCATTGCAGAGACCCAGCATAGTACTGGTTAAATTCAGGAAACATTTTAACTCTAAACAACAACCTAATTTTAGGCTTGTCCAAACAGACAACCATCTTCAAAAACTGAACAGTGTGTGCAAAGGGAAAATTGCTGATTACCTATAATTTATCCTTTTGACTCAATGTTTTTGTAATTTTTCATGTATTAAGCCTGCCTTTGGCAAGGCAGTTGCAGAGACCCAGCATAATACTGGTTAAATTCAGGAAACATATTAACTTTAAACAAGAACCTTATTTTAGGCTTGTCCAAACTGACAGCCCTTGCAGGTAACTAATCAAATACATGTATTGTACAAATGATGGCGTTTGTATGAAAGAGTAGTAAACATGTTAGGAAAAGGACCTTTGGTTGTGCACGATGACAAGTTTCACATGCACCTAGAAGCATGTTACAAGCCACAGGAAAATTAGTATGACATAATATTCTGTATATGTTTGTATGATGATGTAGGAATTAGTATTGTTTAGAGATGTTGCAATATCATGGGACTTTCTGGGATAGGATTGAATGGTAGTGAGTGGGATATGGGTCTTTTTTTTTTTTTTTTTTTCACTTTTGTTTAACTCTTTATCAATCTACAAATATGTAGACTTATCCAGATTGAATGTATTCACAGTCAGCAATTTAAGTTCTGGCTCAAATGATGGAATTTGTTATAGGGTGGAAAACATTGTGGGAAAAGTAGAAAATACTGGTTACCAACATTTTTCCCTTTCCCCCACAATGTTTCAAAAAGCTGCTTCCCCAGGGCCGTTAAACTTTGCAATTGTATGGTGAAGGGTTAAAATAGTTATGTGCAATTGTAATCAAGAGTTTCTTGGATCGAACGTTGCTTGCGGTAATGGTCATGGGGCATTTGCAGTGAGATCAGTGAAATACTGTAAAAACTGGCATAAAGGCATTCATGCCAACCATTCATTCTGTACATTATTACATGTATTATGAAAATGATTTTGTGAGTTTCATTTGATTGACAGGTTATGGTATTGGTAAAGCTACAAAAATGTTTGGAGCCATACCAATAGTAAGTGATGCTTCACTTTTATTTTTTTCGTTTTTCTTCAAACATCTTTGAATACCTATCATAACTTATAATGTTTTTTTTTAAGGGGGGGGAAGGGCTGTAGATCAAGATTAGACCAAACAGAATGGTGAATCTTTTTTAAGATCTACACTGTCAAATAAGTTCAAAGCAGTTAATAGATGGAGAATCAACAACTATTAAGGTGTAACATATGAAAATATAGTGGCAAAAGGAGAAATTTCTGATTATGAGGAATTTCTTCTAGTGCTACAATGTTTCCAAAAACAGCTTCTTTTAATACTCAGAAGTCCTCTGCAGGAAAAATTGTAACTCACTGGATTTTGATTATTTTTTTTCTACAGATTGTTTTTACTCTGAACTAGATGACAAAACTTTTGACTAGTCCATTTTTTAACCATTTGCAAACAGCAGATTGAATGTGTCTTAAATGATTTGGATTTCTCTTTGAAAGGGGAGAAAAACGTTGTGGGAAAAGGAGAAAATGCAGGTAATCAGCATTTTCTCCTTTTCCCATAATGATTTTCAAAAGCCTTTTTCCTCAGGGTCATTTCATCCTGGAATCATTTGGTAAAGAGTAATTCCATTTTATTTTTGTCAGAGTCTAGGGGCAGCTAAAGTTTTACTGCTCTGCCATCAATTAATACTTTTTATCCGTTTAACTCTTTACCACACAATCCCGAGTTTTAACGACCCAGAAGAGAGAAGGCTTGTGAAAACATTGTGGGAAAAGGAGGAAATGCTGATAACCAGCATTTTCTCCTTTTCCCACAATGTTTTCTACCCTATCAAAGACACAAATAATCATTTGGACAATATTTATATTGTCGTCTGCAGTTGCTTTCAATTTGGTTGAGCCCAAAATTTTGTCGTATGGTAAAGAGTTAAACATAAACCAAAGTTTCAACTTCAACCACAACTTTAGTTGATAATTGGCAATTCAGTTCTATTATTTCATGCTCTTTCTGTAGTTTATCAGGAAATAATGGTTGAATATGGTTTGATAATTTCACTGTTTTGACCAGTGAATTTACAGATTTATAAACTCACTGGTACAGAAATACTAAGAGCTCTCCTGTACTTCGCATGTTAAAAAAACAAAAAAAAGGGTTAAAAGAATTGAAATGAATATTTGTTTTTAAAAATTTATTTCATCTCAAGAACATCATATGGATCTTTCACAAAACCAAATATCCTCTATTTAACTTCAATGAAAGTTTCTGCTTCAAATGTAACTTAAGTTGTAATAGACAGTTCAGTCCTTATCATTCTCTTATATTTGTTTATTTACTTTTTCAGGCTAGAAGGAGAGCAGCACAGAAGCAGATATATTTTGATCTACTGAATGGCAGAACATGTAAGTTTTTAGCCCTGAAGGTTTTGTCATAGCTGTGTTGTCATCTGCATCATGTGAAAAGTTTGACATTTCCATATATCTCTGTCATTACTGAAGATACTTAGTTGTTATCTGTCAAAAGCGAAACCCATAGGACAAGGCCAGGTAAACATGAATATTCTTGGCACAGTTATGCCTTTTTTTTTAACTAAGAGTTTTCATTGAAAAAAACAACTGCAGCCAAATGTTGGCACCCACAACATTAGCCACATGTGGTGTGTTTGTTTCCTGCTGTATGCTTTTTCCTTAAAGGCACTATTAGGGTTAATTTATTGCCTGCAAACAGTTATGACATAGAGAAGTAAAAAAGTTTGCCTTCTTGTAAAGAGCTAAAGTGTTGAGCAGAAAAGATGACAGTTTCTTTTTTTTTCCAAATTAAAGAGGCAAGCAGAAAAATGTAATTTACATGGTAACAAATAAATAAGTTTGGGTAACACATTCTTACTTATGTACCGATGTGATTCTCAGTTAACTCTTTACCAAATGACAAAATTTTATACTAGTCCAAAATGAAAGCAATAGCAAACACAATGTAAGTATGGATCAAATAATGGATTTTGTCTTTGTTAGGGTAGAAAACATTGTGGGAAAAGGAGAAAATGCTGGTTACCAGCATTTTCTCCTTTTTCCTCAATGTTTTCAAAAGGCTTTTTTCTCGGGGTCGTTAAAAGTTGGGATTGTGTGGTAAAGGGTTAAAGTATTTACTCTTCAAAGCAATGAGGAAGAGGCATGTCTTAGTAAAACATTCTACCAAATTGAAAAATTCATTCAAATCATTTGCTTTAAAATTCCAGGAACTTATCAGTTTGTTTCTGTTTGCAGTGTATCACAATTTCTATGAAGAGTATCATAAAACCAAGGTGTTTGCATTTAGGAAACATGAAGGTAAGAATATCTTTACATTTTATTTCATGGCCCTGATCGTCCATCATTTGTAATTTTGTTTCCACTCTATATTTCATGAACCCTTTGTCCGATTTAATGATATTTCACCCATAAGTGTATCATGATTGGACGGAGATGCAGAGGTGAAGGTTTAGATCACAGGCATCAAGGTCACAGCAGGGTGTCAAATATCATATGGTCTTAAATCATGTCGGATTTTGAAAATATTTCAAACATGCTCATATATGCACCTTGCTGAGACCATGTGCAGGGCAGAAGTTTTAGATACCAGGATGAAAGGTTAAGGTTACAGCAGGGGGTCAAAGGTGACACACTCCTGAAAGCTTCCTTCAAGCATATATTGCCATGCTTAGTGGTGCTCTCGTGAGGTCAAGGTCACAGGGGGAGTCAAAAGCCATGATCTTAAATCATGTCTCTTGAATCCCTTGTCTGATCTTGGAAATATTTCACACTTGCATGCACCTTGATGAGACCACTTGGAGGGCAGAGCTTTTAGATGACAGACTGCAAGGTCAAGGTCACAGCAGGGGGGTCAAAGGTTGCATGCTCTTGATAGCTTCCCTCAGGTGTATGTTGCCCTGCTTAGTGGAGCTCTTTTATAATGTTTTCTTGCTGAGCACTGGTAACACAGGTGATAGCTGGGCCTGAAACAAGGTTTGAAAGATAGAAATTTATAGATTTGAACCACAGCTTTGACCAATTTACCTGCAAAACATGGCTATACCTAATAACATAAGATTTTTGGTAAAGGGTTAACCATTTATTAAACAACCTTGTGTTGTAATGACCCTGGGGGAAAAAGGCTTTTAAAAACATGTTTTTAAAAATATGGGTTTTTTTTCCATTTTTATAGCAAGTTTAACCCTTTACCAAACAATCCCGGGTTTCACGACCCTGAGAAAGAAGCCTTTTGGAAACATTGTGAGAAAAGGAGAAAATGCTGGTAACAGCATTTTCTCCTTTTTCCACAATGTTTTCTACCTCTCCAAAAACAAATTTCAATTTTTGAGTCCCATTTATGTTGTCATCTGCAAATGCTTTCAATTTGGAAGAGCCTAAAATTTTGTCGTTTGGTAAAGAGTTAACAGACCAAATTAGAAAATATTTTCATTTTTAGATTGGACTTAAAAATCCAAGCTTTTACCAGATGATAAAATTTTAGACTTTTTTGACTTGAAAGCATTTGCAGACAACAAATTAAATGTGCCTTACATAAACAGAAACAAAAAAAAAAGGTCTTGGGAAAAAAAAAGAAAGGACTTGTTGGCAAAATAGAAAATGCCAGTTAACAGAACTTTCTTTTCTTCGAAAGAGGTTTTCAACAGGCTCCTTTCTCAGGTGTTAACCCTATACCACACAATCCCGACTTTTAACGACCCTGAGGAAGAAGCCTTTTGAAAGCATTGTGGGAAAAGGAGAAAATGCTGATAACCAGCGTTTTCTCCTTTTCCCACAATGTTTTCTATTCTATGAAAGAAAAATGTTGTATTTTGAGTTACATTTAAACTGTTGTCTGCAAATGCAATCAATTTTGACCAGTCTAAAATTTTGTTGTTTGGTAGAGTTAAAACATGTGATTGTTTGGTATAGAGATAAGGCTTTAGAACTACTAATTGTTATCACCCTAGGTTTTCAAAAGAGAAATATATCTTACAATTTATTGTAGGATATGGCCTTGTTTGTCACCGAGTCATCAAATCCATCTGCCAAGTGATTGGAATAAAAGATATTTATGTAAAAGTTGAAGGAGAAACAAAGAACTATTTAGCCATCACCACAGCATTCTTTAACGGCCTGGCTAAAATGGTAAGTAGAATGATTGATAGTTGTAATAATAGCTGTTCCAAATTATACTCATCCTCAACTCTTTACCATACAACAAAATTTGAAAGCATTTAGAGAGGTGAATGCAAAACTATTCCATCATCTGCATTTTGAAAAATTTTACAGGAGAGGGAAAAAAACTCATTTCTTTCAAAAGCATGATTAGAACTTCTTGTTTAGATATGTTTTGCTGAATTCATTGACAAAGTTTAACACCATTTTTAATTGTTTTTTCAGTTAACCCTTTACCAGACGACAAAATTTTAGCCTTGCCCAAATTGAAAGCATTTGCAGATGACAATTTCAGTGTGGCTTAAATGGTGCAATTTTTCTTTGATTGGGTAGAAAACATCCTGGGAAAAGGAGAAAATGCTGGTTACCAGCATTTTTTCCTTTTCCCACAATGTTTTCAAAAAGTCTCTTTCCCAGGGACTTAAAAGTAGGCATTATGTGGTAAAGGGTTAAATTGCTTACACCTAACCATGCTTTCCTGGAGTTTCTTTACCAGTACACCACACAACATTCCTCCCAAGCCACTTGCTGCTCTCCCATTGTTACATTAACCATTGTCTAAACAACAAATATAATGTGTCTGGCCACTAGTATTTTGTCAGTGTCGCACAATGTTTTCAAAAGCTTTCATTCTCAGGTTTTTTGCTAAGTCAAGATCATTTGGGAAAGGCCTTACTCCTTACCAGAAAACAGGAAAATTTGGTCTTGTCTATACTGAAAACATTTACAAGTGACAAATCTTAAAAAATGTAAACTACCCTTGAAAGGGAAGAAAACATTGGGAGAAAAGGAGAAAATGCCGATGACCAGCATTTAGAGCTTTTCCCACAGTGTTTTATTGTAGCCGTCTTCCTCACGAGTCCTAAAAATATGGGATTGTTTGTTAGAGGTAAAACATGTTTTTTGCAAGGGGAAAGTAGTAAAATTTCTTTACACTTTTTTTTTTTTCCCCAGAAAACTCACCAAGATATGGCAAATGAAACAGGACAGAATATTGTTATCTATGACCCAGCCCTTGGCTACTTTCCCACAGTTGTTGCATCCCCTTCCAGCTCCTCGACACCAACAGTCAACTTGCAAAAGGACATAGATTTTGATTACGAAAATTACTTTTTTGGCGGTAGAATGTACCATGAAAGGCCTAAACAGGTCCGTAAAGATAAGTACAGCTATTTGAAGAAGTTTAAAGCATATCGAATGAGGAATCAACCACATGCCAAAATGTTGAGAATCGCATATGGCTTAGAAAAGGACATGGCATGAATGGAACTGACCACCTTACATAATGCAAGTTCCACACAGTTTTTGATGCTACCAAAATCAAGTGACACATGTTCATATGTAGCTCTACAGTTACTCTTTACAAAGTGACAAAATTCAGACTCAAACAAATGAAAGAGTTTGCAGACGGCATATTCAATATGCTCAAAAGATGATTTGTTTTACAAATTATAGAAAACATTGTGGAAAAAGGAGAAAATGCTAGTAACCAGCATTTTTTCCTTTCCCACATTGTTTTCAGTTTTTTTTTTTCTTCAGGGTCGTTTAAATACAAGATTGTTTGGTAAAGGGTTAACCCTTTACCGCACAATGCCGCCTTTTGACACCCCTGAGAAAGAAGCCTTTTGAAAACATTGTGGGAAAAGGAGAAAATGCTGGTAACCAGCATTTTCTCCTTTTCCCACAATGTTTTCTACCCATCTAAGAAAAGTTGCACCATTTGAGCCACATTCAAATTGTCGTCTGCAAATGCTTTCAATTTGGACAAGGCTAAAATTTTGTCTGGTAAAGGGTTAAAGTGATACAATGTATTTTGTGAGAATGTTACCAAGAATAATGTACTCCCTATCAGATGATAAAATCTAACAGTTAATTGTATTTAACTCTTTATTTAAATTCAAAGCATAGGCAGACCACAAATTAAATGTGGCTCAAATGATCCAAGTTGTGTTTGAAAGGGTTGAAAGCACTGTGGGAAAAGGATAATATTCTGGGGAAAACAAGCATTTTCTCTTTTTTCCCACAATTTTTTAAAGAGCCTCCTCCCTATAGGTTGTTAAAACTTGGATCGTGTGGTAAAGGGTTAAAGCATTTGCAGAAAACAAATTAATGGAGGGGGGGGGTTGGCTGAAATCATGGTATTAGTCTTTGAAGGAATAGAAAACATTGCCGGAAAAGGATCAGCTGTCATTAAAAAATGGAATGTCTTAAATGATGAGATTTGATTTTGAAAGGGTTGGTCACATACAGGGAAAAGGAGAAAGTCCTGGTAACCACCATTTTCTTCTTTTCAATCAGTGTTTTCGTAAGCCTTCTTCCTGTAGGTTGCAAAAACATTGGGACTGTTTGGTAAATGCTGAAAAACAAATATGACTTTAACACACTAGGGGGCCGTTTTACTACAACTTACCCAAAGACACGTTTCCTAGTTTGTTTTTGCGCATTTCAGAGTTTTCTGTTCT
The DNA here is from genome assembly GCA_945859785.2 of Tridacna gigas. Classification (NCBI taxonomy): domain Eukaryota; kingdom Metazoa; phylum Mollusca; class Bivalvia; order Cardiida; family Cardiidae; genus Tridacna; species Tridacna gigas. Next base: position 41,798,222 of record OX244029.2, read on the forward strand.
ACTAGAATTTGCATGGCTAAGCTGTAATGTTAGTTGCGTAACTATGTGTAAAAAATATCATTCATGAGTGAGAGCATAGGCCAAAATAAGGAAACATTTCTGGTATTGTTGATTGCATTGTCAAGGAGAAAGAAATTTTCAGTACTATCGACAATTACTCCTTACCACACGACAAAATTCTAGACTAGTCCAAATTCAAACCATTTGAAGATGACAAAATAAAAGTGACTGAAAAATTGAAATTTGTTTTGGAAAGGGTAGAAAACATTGTGGGAAAAGGAGAAAATGCTGGTTACCAGCATTTTCTCCTTTTCCCACAATGTTTTCAAAAGGGTAGTTAAAAGTTGGGTATTGTGTGGTAATGGGTTAATCACAAATTTCATTTCTTGAATAAATTTTTCTTCACATGTACAATATCCATTTTTCACAGAAGCAACCAACAAATGATAGGACATAAAGTGTGTAATTTGTAGCATAAATGCACTTAAAGTTGTCATATTTCCCACCATTTAAGTGGCACCCACTGTTAACCCTTTCCCAAACAACAAATTGAAAGAGTTTGCAGATGACAATTTTAAATTTGATAAAAATGGCAGAAAGTTATCAAAAAGGATAGAAAACGCTAGGAAAAGGAGAAATTGCTCGTTACGAGCAATTTCTCCTTTTCCCACAGTGTTTTCAAAAGACTTGTACTGCAGACACGTGAAAACCAGGGCTTGTTTGGGAAAGGGTTAACAGAGGTTACCAGTTTATCCAACCTACTGTATCTGCCTGCAGTTGAAGAGTTAGTGAAGTTACTATTATTCGCACACAAAGACTATGGAACTGTTAGTAAAAAATGGTACCCAGATGCATGGGACAACTTTCAACACTTTGTGGTCAATGCAGAACAATAATGTGCAGTTTGATGTTGGTTGTACACTGTTTGGATATTTTGAGAAATATTCTGGCAAATAGAATCTTGTTACCACAAAAAAAGTTGATGTTTTAGTAACTGAAGAGGTCAATTCCATTGTCATAGCCTTGTTGTCATCAGAATATATGACACTTTTGTCACAAAGTTTGGCAATTGCTATTATCTCTGTTATTACCAAAGATGTGTACTTCAAATGCAAGCTAGTTGTTCTTGACCCTTTGCCACATAATCCCGAGTTTTAAGGACCACAAGGAAGAAGCCTTATGAAAACATTGTGGGAAATGGAGAAAATGCTGGTAACCAAGCATTTTCTCTTCTCCCACAATGTTTTCTACTCTATCAAAGACATATTCCATCATTTGAGCCACATTTAAATTGCTGTCTGCAAATGCATTCAAATTGGGTAATTCCACATTTTTATGTGTGGTAAAGGGTTAAACTGTCAAATTGGGGACCCACACCAGAAGGGCAGGTTACCCTCAAATACTCTTGACACAATTATTGCCCATCTTTGACTTAAATTTTCACTGATGAAGCAACTGCAGCCAACTTTGGCACCTGCTTGCAATGCTCTTGTTGGCTCACAAAATCACAAAGTGATCATGATGAGCGTTTGTGACCCCGCTATATGCATCCATCGTTAACAATTTCTTCAAACATCTGCTCCTGAACCACAAGGACCAATGCAACCAAGCTTCACAGCTTGGGTCAAGATCTTTCACAGGTGTTCAAAGAGTTGGCATAAGTTAATTAATACACGTAAATGTTGCTCAAACGAAAGAAGTCATCTTTGAAAGAATAGAAAACATTGTGGGAAAAGGAGAAAATATTGGTTAGCAGCATTTTCTCCCTTTCCCACCATGTTTTCAGTAGGCTTCCTGCTACAGGTTAAAATTGGGGATTTGTGCGATGAAGGGTTAAAACTTTATATCAACAAATTTGACTCTGGAGAAACAGGAAACAACAGACACAGTTACATGGTATTTCAGTTATCTCAAGGTAAAAGTTTAGCAATTATCTATTCATGTTCTCAGGACTACTTCTGAACTTAGGATTGTATTCACAAACCAATCTGACCCCTTTTCTATTAAAAAAATTCCAAGACAGGCGATCTGATTAGCCGAGGCAGAAGCTTTAAGCCTACAGGTAACTATGCCTGGAATTTAAAATTGTAGGAAATCATACAGCAGTGAGTAAATTTAGTCCTGGTACACTGTACATCACCCTTCATTTGGTACAAGTAGCCATCCCTACATCTTGAGTGATACAGAGGTCAGCTACACCTAATGTTGTTTCATGACCAATGGTAGGATTTTCTTTCAGTTAGTGTTTTATGCTGCTATGAACAGTACTTTGGAGTCATAAAATTATGACTGTGGCAGATCACGATTGAAATTGAGCCATGCTCTTTGAAAAGCAGGTTTAATGCAGCTGCAAAAGGTATCTACCTATGTCAGCCCAACCTTTTGCTGTTGGTAAATTTTCTGCATGTGAATGGATTGTCCTACATCAAGATTCAGTCTGTAATTTGACTTAACTCTTTACCACACAATCACAGGTTTTAGCGACCCTGAACAAAAAGCCTTTTGAAAACACTGTGGGAAAAGGAGAAAATGCTGGTAACCAGCATTTTGTCCTTTTCCCACAATGTTTTCTACCCTTTCCAACACAAATTTCAGTTTTTGAACCACATTTACTTTGTTGTCTGCAAGTGCTCTCAATTTGGACAAGTCCAAAAGATTGCTGTGTGGTAAAGATTTAATGGGTTTTGAGGGCTCAAAATTATGTGATTACTTGCATGGTATAATATGCAACAAAGATGCATTGAACCCATTTTCCCAGAAAATTATATGAGCCATGCTCTGGCAAAAGTGGGCTTAATGCATCTCCGCAATGCATGATACCAATCATGCCATCATACAATTATGGATCCATAATAGCCGCTTTTTTGAGAATCGACGGATTCATGAGCTAGCCTGGTCCTTGGACATACGGAAAATTGACCAGTAGCGAAAAAGTTTCGGCCCAGGTCAGCCTGCGTGGACTGCGCAGGCTGACCTGGGTCGATGCTTTTTGCAGATGCATTAAGCCCCTTTTTCAGAGCATGGCTCATGTATTTTGTTCCTTGAAGTCGCCAGTTCTAAGCAACACCCCTGTCTTAACCCTTTACCAAATGACAAATTTTTGGACCTGTCCAAATTGAAAGTATTTGAAGACAACAACATAAATGTGACTCAAAAATTCAGAATTGCTTTTAGAAGGATAAGAACCATTGTGGGGGAAAGGAGAAAATGCTGGTTACCAGCATTTTCTCTCTTTCCCACATTTTCAAAAGCTGTCTTCCTAAGGGTTGTTTTAAGTCAGAATTGTGCGGTAAAGGACACACCCATATTGCTTATGCTACTGGCAAGAACCAAGACGGCTACTTTATTTTTGGATGATGAATCCAAACCCTCAGCTACTCAATCTAGCTAGGGTTTGAGCGAGTCCAAATATTTGGACACAAACATCCCCTTCCATAATTACCTGTTGGACATTTCACTTCTCTTTTGCATGTAATGTCTAAACGGGTTAAACTTCTATTTGGCAAACCCTATCTCCCTAAAACTAGTGAAATTACGTAAAAGAACTTAGTTTCCATGAGGACCAAGTTTGTTTGAAAATATTGAGACTGTCTTGCTTTATAATGGCCAGATTCATTCAGAATTTGATCAAAACACTATCATGCCGGGTTTGCATCCACAATGTTTTTCAATCATGCAGAGGTTTGCATAACAAACCAGAATCCACTATATATATTTATTTAACGAAGTCTGGTTCAATAATCGAAGTAGATGCAATGCTTTCAATTTGGACCAGTCTGAAATTTTGTTGTTTGGTTGGGAGTTAAGATTTTGGTATTCAGTTCCAAACCTTTGCTGTTCATGACAAAACTGAGAGGTGTAGAAACAGAATGGGATCTCTGTCATAAATAGATAAGTTTTGTATACAGAAATTAGATGTTAGTCTCACTTCTGATGTATGTTACTGTACAAATTCTGTGAACTCTTTTCTAAACGACAAAATTCTTGAATAGTCTGAATTTAAAGTATTTGCAGACAACAGTTTAAATATGGCTCAAGTACTGGGATTTGTTTTTGATAGCGTAGAAAACAATAGTGGGAGAAAGATAAAATGCTGGTTACCTGCCTTTTCTCCTTTTCCCACTACGTTTTCAAAAGTCTTCTTTCCTGGAACCATTAAAACTCAGGATTGTTTGGTAACCAATAAAACCAGACGTATATTTTGATGAATGTCAAAATGAAAAACAGTGAACATGAGGGCTAATATATAGGAATTGCGCTTGAGCCATAGACCTCAGGTACCCCAAAGTGATTCAATGGATGTAAGCAAAAATTTATGAGAAAAGAGAGGATTTTCTTCTAGAACAAATTTATTGACAGTTTACTTTTCTTCTTGTTTAAATACATAAGTAAGACTACATTTGCCGCAGTACTGTCTGTCAAAGTGTGAGGCCATAAACACACCAGCACCACAGTCTTCATTCGGGCATTCTCTCCTCAGGCGGGTGATTTTACCGTTCTCATCCACCTGAAATATAGAACCCAGTGAGATTAAACCTCCAGTTCCAAATGCAAGAAAGCAACATTTTCAGTTGAAAAAGAAAAATATTGCAAAGAGTTTATATTCACACATTTCTCAGTATCAAACATTTGAATCACTTTTTCTCATAAGGTCTCCGAAGTTGTTTTACATCATAGAAATGTGTGACAACTGATCATTCATAAACAAATCACTTCTCCAAATTTGCATTTGAGATGACCACAAATTTTTCCAGCTTCTCACTATACAGGCTTCTTGGCATATTATCATCTGTAAAATGGATGATGGGAAAACATGGTGGGGGGGTATGTTCATAAACAAATGATTTTTCAATTTACCATAACGTTCTCACATGTACATCTACAAAATAACATTTATAACTAATGTTGATTATCTTTCATTTTAAAGTTGCTACAACTGTTTATTCAATAGGTAATGAATTAAGACATACCACAAAAACTTACAAGTGATATTGGGGGAAAAAGGAAGGTAAGACTTCTTGAAGCAACACAGAAATCAATGTACAGAAAGATACATTTACTGTTACATGTAATTTCTCCTGCAATGATTTCTTTTCCCTTTTATTTATCCTTGACCACATAATCCCATGTTACAGGCTTTTGAAAGCATTGTGGGAAAAGGAGAAAATGCTGGTTACCAGCCTTTTCCCCTTTTCCCACAATGTTTTCTCTTTCAAAGAAAAATTAGTATTTGAGCCACATCTAATCTGTCGCCTAAACACAGCTTCAATTTTGCCATGTAGTAAAGAGTTTGCCTATGTTCATATTTATTATTCTTATTTGTAAGTTGTCTGCTGCAAATTTGCTTAAGGAGGTAAGGACATAACTCTTGTAGTACCTAACTCTTTAACACTAGACAAAATTTTAGACTAGCATTTGCAGGAGACATAGTAAGCATGGCACAAATAATGGGATTCCTCCATGAAAAGGTAGAAAACAGAGAAAATGGAGACACCCTTGGTTACCAACATTTTCTCCTTTTCCAACAGTACTCTCAAAAACTTTCTTGGGGGTCATTAGAATTCAGAACTGTGTGGTAAAAAGTTAACTAAACAAAACTGACATTATCAGTCGGCCCTACAGATGTAGATACTGCATTTTCAAATTTGTCAAAATATCCGGTAAAGAAACAGACTGCACATAGTCTGATCTTGATCTATACTTTAAAAGCGATTTTATCCGAATTAAAGCTACAAGGGTTGACATAAATCACACATTTCTCAGAATCAACTTTGAATCAATGGTTCTCATAAGGTCTCCGAAGTTGTTTTACATCACAGAAATGTGTGGCAACCGATTGTAGAAAATCAACCCTCTCCTCAAAGTAGACACAAACATCTACAGGATTCTTCTTACCTTAATTGCATACATCAAAATAGTCAAATGCAAGGGGTAAATAATGTCTGCGGGTAGAAAAAAGTTTGCACAAACTGGACATCAAGATGATAACCTTAACCGACCTTAATTCGTTCACTACCCATGATGACTTGACTAGCTTTTGCAGACAGCGTAGATAAAAATCAGACTGTGCAAAATGTGCAGTCTGATCTTGATCTTGATCTGCACTGTCTGCTACCCTGTTATTGTACTTTGACAAAAGTTCTTTTCTAATCAAGTGGAAATCTATTTCTAGTACGGAAAGGGGGGGGGTTTAAAAGAGAAAAGTTGAATAATATTCTGGAATTGGTAGTGAAAACTGTAATAACAGGACTTAAACGCTCTACAGACCTTGTAAAATTTCAGCACAGCAAGCTTGACCTTCTTCTTCTTATGTTTGTTCTTTTTTGGTGTGGTGTAATTCTTCTTCTTACGTTTCTTGGCACCACCTCTAAGTCGAAGGACCAAGTGAAGCGTGGATTCTTTCTGGATGTTGTAGTCTGAGAGGGTACGACCATCCTCAAGCTGTTTGCCAGCAAAGATCAACCTCTGTTGATCAGGAGGAATACCTAAACAACGAAAAAATAAAGTATGGTGCATAACAGAGATAAGGCCAGTACTTTGGAGTTCAAAGGCTAATGTCATTCATGTTCATTACAAAAGCCTGTGTCATTGCAACTCGGGAAAAGTGACTCAGTAACACAAGTCACAGACAATTGTAATGTTTGCATAACACAAATGAGCCATGCTCTGGCAAAAGGGGGATTAATGCATCTCTGTGGTGCATTATTCCAATCAAACTATCACATAACTATGATCCATAAAATCCATTTCGTCTAACAATCAACTAAATCAGAACAGTCCTTTGACATACAGAAAACTGACCAATAGCAAAAGGTTTCAACCCATGACAGCCTGCGTGGACTGCCCAAGCAGACATTGACGAACACTTTTTGCAGATGCATTAAGCCCCCTTTTCACAGATCATGAATGAATGGATGAATGTTGTTTTATGGCGCATCGACAGCTTTGGTCATTTAGCACGCATGTCTGTATAAAAAGATGGTTAAAACAGGATTTTTGAGGCAAAAAAGTTACAGATCATGAATCAAATATATCCATAAAGAATTTCTATACCACGATTCAATTTGGTTCAGTCCAAAATTTTGTCATTTGGTAAGGAGTCAAGTGACAAAATTAACCTTTTCAGTTAGGAAAAATAGTAAAAATACTGTGATTTTTAGGTTGTTCTGGCAACAGTATTTAAGCAGTATCAGATAGCACATTCAGATTCTGTGAAGTCTGATCTTGACCCTTTACCACTCAATCTTGAGTTTTAACAAGTTCCCTGGAAAAAAAAAAAAAAAAAAAAAAAAAACTTTTGGAAACATTCTGGAAAAAGGAGAAAATGCTGGTAACCATCCTTTTCTTCTTTTCCAACCATGTTTTCTACTCTATCAAAGACAGAAATCATTATTTTGGCCACATTTGTCATCTGCAAATGCTTCTAATTAAGATATGTCTAATATTGTGCCATGTGGTAAAGGGTTCATTGGTATTTTGCAAAAACAACACAGCTTGTGCTAAGCCCTCTTTGGGATAATCATCAAAATAAAATACAATTAGTAGTGGGGAAAAAAGAGTTTTACAAACCTTCTTTGTCCTGAATTTTAGCCTTTACATTTTCAATGGAGTCACTAGCCTCAACCTATTGAAAGAAAGTTAATGTAATTTTAATTATGTGACAAATACATATGGAGAGAGTACAAAGAAAACTTTAGCACTGTCCAAATTCAAAACATTTGCAGATAACAATTTCATTGTGGCTCAAATAGTGCAATTTTTCTTTGACAGAGTAGAAAACATTGTGGGAAAAGGAGAAAATGCTGGTTACTAGCATTTTCTCTTCTTCCCACAATGTTTTCAAAAAGTTTCATTGCCAGGGTCATTAAAAGTTCACATCGTGCGGTAATGGGTACAGAATGTTGATGAAAATGGTTCCTGTGGAACTACAAACTTATCCAATACGTAATCCCTTACAAAACTATCCAATTTATTCATTTTTTAACCAAACTGAGAAGACTTTCGACACTACTGCGAGAAAACGAGAAAATGTTTCTACCTTTTCCACAACCCTTTCCACTCTTTTACAATAAATAAAATCATTTGAGAGACATTTGTCTTTTGCATCTATCAAAGTTATCAAGTTGTAACCCTACAGTGAGGTAAAAATCAAGTTATAACCTTATCGCGAGGTAAGGAGTAAAGCATAATCATTACATGAAAATATAATTCAAGAATTACCTCAAGGGTAATGGTTTTACCCGTCAGGGTTTTAACGAAGATTTGCATGGCTGCCTCCTCTGAAAAGAAACAAAGACGTGGTTATTTTAACCCTTTCCCAAACGACAAATTTTGGACTGGTCCAAATTGAAAGAGTTTGCAGACGACAATTTTAAATTTGATGAAAATGGCTGAAAGTTCTCAAAAAGGGTAGAAAACACTGTGGGAAAAAGAGAAATTGCTCGTTACGAGCAATTTCTCCTTTTCCCACAGTGTTTTCAAAAGACTTGTACTGTAGACACGTGAAAACCAGGGCTTGTTTGGGAATGGGTTAAAAAATCTAGAATTAACGTTTATGACATGCAAAAGAGAAAATATTACAGTATGATGTTTACAAGATGAAATAAAACATGATGGTGACCAGCTTTTTCTCCTTTATCCACAATGTTTTCTTACATTTCACAGAAAAATCCCACACTTATTTATACCCTGGTTAATTGGGTCCCCTTCTCTAACAATCTTGCATCCCTGGCTTGGCCAATTTCTTTCTGAGGACTGATGATAGTCATTGTGACAGGATTCATTCCTCTCCCACCGCTGACTGTTGTTTCGACGATGCTTATGTGGGAAAGCAGCCAGCGGCTTGGAAAGAATATGTGCAGAGTACTGGTAGAGGAAACTCCAGGAAAGCACCGATAGGTGCACTGGCTGCCGCGATATAACTGAAATAATGTTGAAAACGGCGTTAAACACCATACAATCAATCAATCAACTAACATCCTTGCAATGGCATGTACGGCTTGGTTTGTTCCTTCAGATATCTGATTTCAAAATGAGGACAAAATGATGTAAAAAGATGTTGTAAAAAAAAAAAATTAGAACAAAACTACTGATTTTGTCAAAAGTAAAAACCTATGCCTTAATTTTTGGTCGTCAAGATGAAATTACCTATGCTGGACTTTGAACATCATTTCAAGAATTTTTTTCAGACACAAATGTACAGCGCTTACTCTTTTCTGTATAAAAAAAAAATTGCCAAATTGATTACACTAGTTTAGCCACACTGATGATGAGGTCACAGGTCTAAGCTGAATTTTTGAGGAGTGGGGTTTACTAGCTTTGAGTAAGATATTTCGCCCAAAGTTTTTGTGTTTTGTTAGTAATATTTTTGGGTAAAAAAAGACCATTGAATGGTTAGGGTGAACACATACCCACACAATCAGTATTAATCAAAATAGTTCGCACAGTGACTAGTCACTTACTACAAAAACATATAAATTTTTACAGGATTATGAAAAATCATTTTTCTACCAATAAGTATCTCCAAAACCAACATAACACAAAACTCTGGACAAAAAGCCTGTCATGAAAAGTACATCCCTCTAAATTTCAGGCAAGGCCTTCAGTGGCCTTCTTTTTATGTCATCTCCACACAAGACCCATGCAATCAATTTGATCAAATGATTTTTCATACTGAAAAGATTAAACCCCATTCATTTATCACATCAAAACAAGGAATTAAATTGATGTGGAAATATAAGTAAATCTGTAGTAATTTCATCATAACCATGACCTCAGGCCTTGTATTTTTGTCAAAAATGTTAGTTTTTGTTTTCTAATAATTTTTTTGCCCCATGGCCAATTTATCCCCTCTTCAATTTAAAATTCATTTTTTGAAAAAACAAATCAGCCCACATGTCTGAGCAAACCTGCCGAGAAGTGACAGCAATTAAATGAAGACATGCTTGATTTTGCGTTTATCTATTGTCGCCATTAGTTGCCTTTATGAACAACGCCGCCTGAAGGCAGTCGGTTTTGTTACGTGGGATAGTGTAGGATAAAGAACGAAGCCCATCCCATTACGCCTGGTTATTTAACATACTTGGCGTATAGACACAGGACCTTAACATCTCATCCAAAAGACTATTACCATTTTAAGATTGCCGGCATGGGGCTCAAAACCACATCTTAGGTGACCAAAGACTTCATGTTTCCAAGTCCTTTGCTCTACCGCTTGAGCTATACGGGCTGGTCGACAACATGCTTATACAGCACACTGACGTAGCATGACTCCAGTCTAGTCACATGATCTCAAAGCTGTTCAAATAAGTGTCAAGGACTTTTCTGGCTAAGAATTGGGGTAAAATATGGTTGAATTAAGGGTTTTATTGGTTGCTTGCATCAGGCTGACAAGGTCACATGAAACTGGTCAGTAATATTTCCTAAAAACCATGAAAATTTTCTCATATTCCTGCCTGTAACAAATTAACTTTGACAAGACCATTGTTTTGACCCTCAATCATACAACCTGGCGTTTCCACAACCTTGAGCAATAAGGCTTTTCAGACCAGTGACTAACAGAGAAAATGCCGGTCTCCCTAATCAGCGTCAGGAAATGTCAGGAAGCGTCACGGGCCCAAATATTCCACTTTTCATGTTGTTTTTGAAATAATAATGGAGTACATGACATATTCTATCAAAAAAGCCTTTATCAGTATGTATTTTGATCCAAATATGGGATAAATCCACCTACCGACTTAGCGTCACGATAACTGTACGAGCGTCGAGAGGTGTGAAGTCAGTAGAGAATTAGTGTCACGAAATATGGCGGATAAATGTAGGAGCGTCAGAGAATATAACAATTACAACAAATGAGTATTATAATGAATTTCGACATTATAAGTGACAAAAAACAGAAACAAGAAATATCAATTAACTTACCTTTCCAACATCTAGAAAGCATAAATGTAAGTGCATTATTTGATAAGGTAAGTAAATTCATACTTTATGTTTCTGATATCTCATTTTCAGTGTGAAAATTCATTATGATACTCATTTTTTTTTTTTTTTTTGCACTTGTTTTATTCCCTCACGCTCCTTCATTTATCCGCCACATTTCGTGACGCTAATTCTCTATGTAGTAGTTGACTTCACACCTCTTGACGCTCCTAGTTATCCGCCACATTTCGTGACACTGAGTCGGCAGGTGGATTTATCCGTTATTTGGGTCAAAATACATTATAGTATAAGATATTTTGATAAAATATTTTATGTATTCCATCAATATAACAAAAACAACATGAAAAATGGAATATTTTGGCCTGTGACGCTTCCTGACATTGCCTGACACTTCCTGACATTTCCTGACGCTGATTAGGGAGACCCGAGAAAATGCTGGTAATGGTAACCCTGGTAATCGGCATATTCTTTTCCCGTGTTTCTATCCGTCCACCTCACAAAATTTCTCATGTCGCCTGCCAATGCTTTGAATTTGAAAAAAGTCCAAAACATGAGCATGCATTAAGAAAAAACAGTGCTGTCATTTATGATTTATTGCATAATGTGCAAAAACGCAGTTATTCTTTCGGGTTCGAATGCAGGTGCTGGCGGGTCCGGGTGCTGGCCGATAAAAGGTAAATCATGATATTGTCCACCACGTGGTGACAATTTCCATGATTTAAAAGCAATTTCGACCCACAGATTGTATCAAATTTATTCAAAAAGCTTAATAAAATATCGATCATCAGGATTTCCATTGTACTTCAAACTTTCTTGTCCAGATTTATTACATTTACCGTCTTGAGTCTGATTACTCACATTCCCAATGGCGGAGGTTTGTGAAAAGGAAGTTACAAGTACGCAGGCGTGACACAAATGTTGAATGGCTACTTCCGATCCAAAGACTTTGGTGAACTAACGACTTTTCCTCCATACACTCCAAGAAATATGGAGCACTGTTTTCAAAATTTTACCAGCATACATTTAGATCTAAGTTAGCAATGACTGAGCTGAACAAAATATCATGAGGTGTTCTTTTTTTTTTTTCAGTTTTTGTTTTTTAAAGACAAAAATGATCGTCTGTCACTTCTTTTTCTTCAGTTTTATGTAGTAAGTCGTTGTCTGGAAATCTTTAAGAACTGTTTTCTCATAGAACCTTTATCTGTCAAAAAAAAAAAAGTCAATAGTGGGCAAGGCGGATAAAATTTGCTCCATTCACCATTTTACGTATCCTGCAATTTTTAAAGAGGAACAACTCTTTGTACAACAATTGAAGGGCAAGTTTCTCTCCCTTAGATTCACTTTGATAGATTTAAACCGTCTTCTACACAATCACGAGTTTTAACGACCCTGGAGAAGAAAAAAGGCATTGAGTGATTAGGAGTAAATGCTGGTAACCAGCAATTCATCCTTTTCCCTACAGTATTTTCTACTGTTTTAGCGGTGATTCCATCATGTGAGCCAGATTTAATTTGTCGTCTGCAAATACTTTTAATTTGGACAAGACAAAAGTTTTCTCGTTAGATAAAAAGTTGAGAAGTTTGACAATTAATTATCATTAGACAATGCTAAAGTGCAAACTTTGAAATTATCTTATCAGGAATTATCAATCAAAATTTATTGGTATGTATTTAGCTCAAGCGGCACAAAATACCGAAATCTTCCCAAATCTTTGCAAGATCTACCCAAATCTCTCCCAAATCTACCAAAATCTTTCCCAAATCTACCCAAGTCTGTCCTAATTTTGTCCCAAATCTTAACCATCTATTTCAGGAATCTACTAGAAAGATTTATTGATCGATAGCATGGTGTTTAATGCCATTTTCAGCATTATTTTGGTTACATTGCAGTGGCCAGTGCACTTATCCAGGCTTTCCTGGAGTTTCTTTCACCAGTACTACGCACAATATTCTTTTCAAGCCACTGGCTGCTTTTCCACATAACCATCACTGAATGGTCCGCGGTGAGAGAGGAAAGATTGATTGATTGATTAAAAGGTTTTTTACATCGCTTTCAACATTATTTCAGTCATTTCACAGCGATAGCTCACATATTCATGTATTTTCCGAGTTTCACCTGTACTAGGCTAGGGCTCTGAAGTGTCTTGCCAAAGGACACTTCCATAAAAAAGAGAGAGGAATGAATCATGTCACAATGACTATTATCAGTCTCTACATAGATGCACCAAAATGATGTTAAAACTTCTAAAAACAAGTTTTTTTCATTGATATGATATCCCTTGCAAAAAAATACTATTTTTGATAGAAACATATAACAGGTATTGTGTTTTGCATGTACATGTGGCCTTCTTGTTGTTGGTCCTTAACAAAATTATACATTAAGCCCCCTTTTATCATAACATGACATTTCATTAAATAAAAACAAATAATGATTGTCTGTTGCTTATGATAAACAATATAAGTTTCATAAAATTTTGTTTAGTAGTTCAAGAGATATTGGTCCACAAAGGAAATATACATCAAGCCCCCTTTTCCCATGACATGGCATTCAATAATAATGAAAAAAAAGAAGGATATCGGCAGACTATCATATCAACACCATGTATAGAGTTTCATCAATGATTTTAGCAGATATCTGTTCGGACAGACGGACAAAAGGGCAGACCGACAATGCAAAAACTATACCAGCCTCCCAAAAATTTGGTGGGGGACAATAAGAAGACCCTAAGAAACAGGAAAATAAATCACTTTATATCTTTTTATCAGATAGTAGTGTGAAATTTATTTACTTTAGCTCATTTTGTTATGGTATTGGTTACATAAGGGGAGGTTTTGGAAAGATTTGGGAATTTCGTGCCGCCCCCACGGGCAGCACAAAATCTTCCCAATCTTTTTGGGGAAGATTTGGGAGAGATTTGGGTAGATTTGGTAAAGATTTGGGTATTTCATGCTGCACTTTAACTTAGTAGATCTATACGTCTTTCTCTGAACTGCTGCCAAAATAAGGCCATATATCGAGAAGTGGAATTTTCAATACATTACACTGGTCAGGGATCCTATATAATATTTACGATCCCTGGACTAGTGTTGTGTGGGGTCAAGGTTATCTGATTTCTGTCAAAAACATTCATATTGGAGTGGTCCAAGAGGCTGAAAAGCGCCGGTTCGTATAGCCAAGAGGTTAGGGTCGGTTTCATTGGGGATGGTCCTTGCTCCATGTACCATCTGATGTTGAGAGGGAGTTGACTGTTAATTCATTCTGCAACATATACAGCTTACAGGTAATTCAGGGGTTGTGAGATTGAATCCCAGCTTAACCAAAATCTTGAGAATTGATGATAACTTTGGCAACAGGATTCCCTGCTTACCATTGATTCAATGTTTATGTAGACAAGCAAAAAATGACTTGGAAAGAGTGTTGTTTAAAGTACTGGTAAAAGAAACTCTACAAACACATGAAAAGGTGCACTGGCCATCAAGATATGACTGAAATATTGCTGAAATAGTGTAAAAAGGGCCCAACAAACCAAACAAAATATTACATGGATTATGGACTGCTGATGGATAAATTTCACCCAGCGCCAGCAATAAATGAGCCATGCTCTGGCCAAAGGGGGCTTAATGTATCTCTATAACACATGACAATAAGCAAGTCATCACATGATCATTGATCAATAAAGCCCATTTTGTCTAACAACTGACTGAACCATGGGGTAAACTTGGACATACAGATCATTGATCTATAGCAAAAAGTTTCGGCCTAGGTCAGCCTGCGCAAGCTGACCTGGGTCAATACTTTTTGCAGATGCATTACGCCCACTTTTCAGAGCATGGCTCAAATATACATGACTTGCTTTCATTATTAGTCCGTGCAGAAATTAATTTATACGGATTATTATTACAGATTATTAAATGTATTAGTCAATGCAGAAATTCATACGGTACCATCATGGCCCTCTTATCTGATAATCCCCTGCCAAATGATCCCATGTTTTTACTACCCTAAAGTGCAAATGATGAGATTTGTGTTTAACAAATTTGTGTTAACTTAGAGGAGAAAATGCTGTTTCAGTGGGCAAGCAATGACCAAAATTGTGAAATGGTGAGTTGGTAGATTTAAAAAGGAATTTCAGTGATAAATTATGGCATTTTTAAAGAGTTTTTAGGCAAGAATATCTCAACATGGCAGACAGTATAGGTCCAAGACCAGATTTCACAGCCTGTGCAGATTGATCTTGATCTAGTAAAATCTTAACACTGTCAGCAAAAGTAACTTTAACTCTTTACTAGACAACAGAAACAAGAGCGCAGCGTCCATAACACGCAATACACAAGACTTTAGTGCATAATATAGAAAAAATGCAAACCGGCAAAATATTCTATAAATGCCACTTCGAAGAACAACCCGATCTTCATAATTAAGTCTAAGACTGCCAGGAATTAAAATCTAACATTTTCAACCCATAGTAAAAAAACAAATATTACTATTTCATCCAATTTCTTTTTGATGGAAAATCTCACTGAATCAGACTGTGTAGATTAAGATCAGACTGCACATTCTGTGCAGTCTGATCTTGATTTACACTCCCTAAAAGTTGCACTGCGCCGTGCTTAGCAGCATAAGGGAGAAATGACACTCGATGCAGAGAATGTAATGATTCTGAACCCCTGGTTATGCCCCTAAGAAATTCAGACTCTTCAAAAAGCATTTATGGGCAATGATTCAACCGTGGCTTACATGATTGGAGCTGTCTTTGAAAGGGTAGACAACATTTTGGGGAAAAGGAGTAAATGCTGGTCTTCAGCATTTTCTCACGTTTTCAAAAAAAAAATTGTTTCCGAGGGTCATGAAAACACAGGATTCCTTAGTAAAGAGTTAAATGACTCATGTGGAACTTAGGAGTTCATATAACTAGCTTATAACCTTTTCCCAAACAATACCATGTTTTAATGACCATGAGTAACAAGGCTTCTGAAAGCATTCTGGGAAAAGGAGAAAATATATATACCAGAATTTACCTCTTTTAGCATAATGTTTTTGAGCCATTAAAAGAAAAATTGCAATATGTGTATTTGAGCAACATCCATATACTGGTGCTTTATTGTCTGCAAATGCTTTCAATTTGGACAAATCTTAAATTTCATTGTCCCCTAAAGAGTCAGTACAGTGCACAGCCTTCAGCTGTTTCTTATCTCTACTGTACTGTGGTCAATCTACACTGTCTATAACTGCAGCATGGGCTGTACTGCTTTGTCCTCTAAAGGTTAATAGCTGTGCTCCATACAGCCTAGAACTAAGTGCATAGGGCAGTTCCCTGCCCTTTTCTAATCATAGCATCATATGTTTGTATTCCAGCTTGACCTACATCATAACCAGGGGTTTATTGATTGATTTATTGGTTAACTCTTTCACTGCCAATCTTGCCTTGGAATTTTTTGCGGATGGCGTAGATCAAGATCAGATTGCACAAAACATGCAGCCTGATCTTTGATCTACACCATCTGCTACATGATAAATATTAATCTTCGATCAAAATCGGCTTCAAAAGTAACGATGATATAATCAAATTATTATTGAGAAATGTCCTATCCATTTATTTGGCAGAGGAGGAGTTAATTGGTGTTTTGCTCTGCTTTTAACATTGTTTCAGTTGTATCACAGCAGAAGCGCTGATATTCATTGCATGTATTTGGGTTTCACTACAATAAGGTAGTAAAAAGTCCCAGCTTTTCACATGAGGGTCAAATCTAGGACCTTGGGTTTGGAAACTATACACCTTCACAACACAGGACCCATCTCAAGGGTTGACAAAGTCATTGAAATAGGATTTATGGCTTCCCCTCTACACTGCTGGACCTTTCACTTTCATTTGGTAAAGCAGCTAGTTGCTTGGAAAGAATGTTCTGCATAGTGCTGTTAAAGAAACACCTGAATTGCCAGGTTAATCAACAGGAATTGTTAAACAGCAATATATAGTGTGTCATCTTGCAAGAGTCAACCTATTCTGTCTACCGATAGAGCAGATTCAAATTACTTCTAAATAAATCTTACATGTGACACATAATAAAAGTCACACATTCCATAAAACAAGCGCACAGCATGCTGATGCCAATGCTCTGCTGCAGTTGCTTGATTTTCAGTGAAAGTTTAAGTCAAAAAAGGGGCTTAACTGTGTAAAAAATATATTGATGGCTATCTGCCCTTGTTGTATAGTCTCCCTTTCAATAGTTAACAACTTTTCCAAGTCTGAAGTAAATATTCTTAGTAATAACAGAGATATTTGTACATTAGAAGTTTTTGGATGAGGATGTAGATGCTGCAGCCAGGGCTATGACTATACCACAATGTTTTCTTTAAATACAGCAGAGCTAAATATAATAAATACAAGTATTGTGAGTTATATTACATCCACTCCATGTTATTAACCCTTTACCAAATGACAATAATTTAGACTGATCCAAATTGGAAGCATTTGCAGACGACAAATTAAAGATGGCTCAAATGACAAAATTTGTCCTTGATAGAGTAGAAAACATTGTGGGAAAAGGAGAAAATGCTGGTTACCAGCATTTTCTCCTTTTCTCAACGTTTTCAAAATGCTTCTTCTTCAGGGTTGTTAAAAGCTGGAATTGTGTGGTAAAGGGTTTAAAGTGGACTTTTGTTTATATGCAAGTGACACAATATTGCCACTGAATTAAAGCAAATAATGTAAAAACACGGTATAAAAACCACATTCTTGCATTCATTTCCTCTTTTGCTCAGAGATTTGATATCCATTTTCCAAATTTTTATTTTACAAAGAATATTGTACAAGTTTCATTTACTTTTGCTTCACAAATTTTAACCCATTACCACATGGCAAAAATTCAGATTAGACCAAATTGAAAGCACTAGCAGACGATAATTCAAATGTGGCTCAAATGATGGAATATGTCTTTAAAAGAGAAGAAAACATGGTAGGAAAAGGAGAAACGCTGGTTACCAGCATTTTCTCCTTTTCCTGCAATGTTTTCAAAAGGTTTCTCTCTCAGGGTCATTAAATTCTGGATTGTGTAGTAAAAGGGTTTAAAGTAATACAAAGTGAGACTGTCCACAAAAATCTTACCCCTTATGGAATCGTTAGATTACATGTAGTTCTATTTAAGAGCCTTTAGTGAAAGAAAATCATCTCTCTATAAATAAAAGTTTAGATGATAGGAGAACCAAGAAAAACATTGAGACAATTGGAGAAATTGCTCATTCTGAGAAATTTCTCCCTTGGACAAAATGTTTTCATATGCCATACACTGTTAGCTGTAAAAAGGAAAGTGCATGGTACAAAGTTAACTTTTTCTCCATAGGTGCTTTCCGCAGTAAGACTTTCATTTGCATGGCATACTGACATGAATTTACCTACCCCCTTTTCACAACACAGGTTTATTTCAAGATATGCACACACATGTACCACTAACTTAGTTTAACTCCACAAAACAAAATTTTAAATTAATCCAGCCTGAAAGCATTTGACAACAAATTCAATGGCTAAAAGGATCATGTCTATCTTTGAATTGGAAGAAAACATTGTGGGATAAGTATTTTCTCATTTTCCCACAATGTTTTTTAAAAGCCTCCTTCCTAAAGGTATTGTATCCTAAAGGGATAAAAGATCAAAAGGATGAAAGGAAAACGAAAACATGTTTTTTTCTTAATTATATTGCAAGCAAGCAAGTGCTCCTTTTTCCACATCTAGTCATCAATTCATACACCAAAGGTACTTAACCTTTTACCAAACAATCCTGAGTTTTATTGACCCTTAAGCAGAAGAAATTTGTAAACATTGTGGAAAAGGATAAAATGCTGGTAATCAACATTTTCTCTTTTTCCTACAATGTTTTCTACTCTCAGATGTTGATTCACAATTTGTCAAATGGAAATGCTTTCGATGTCAGAATTTTAACATTTTGTCATTTGGTAGAGGGTTTTCAGTTGTGCTTTTGTCATAATGTTTGCTACATGGCAAGAATTACATTTTCCTCTTCATCAAATAATTCTTCTTTGCTTATCTCTTTACCAAACAACACAATTTTTAGACTTGTTCAGTTTGAAAGCATCTTAAAAATGAAATATGGTAAGCATAATAGGATCTGTGATCAAATGGGCAGAAAACATTGTTGGAAAATTACCAGAAAACAGAATTTTAGACATGTCCATCAGGAAAGCTTTTGTAGACAACAAGTGATGTATGGCTTGTACAGCTCAAAAGACAGAACATGTCAATGAAGTGTAAAAATATTTGTGAAAAAAGAAAAAATTGGTAGCTACCAGCATTTCCTCCTTTTCCCACAATGTTTTCAAGTCTTTTTCTGGAGGGATATTTTAACACAGGATTGTTTGCTAAAGGTAGGTTGAGTTCAAATCTAATCATTAATTCCTTTCATATATTCCCTATGTGTTTTCTGATGCTACTTTGTCAAAAATGATAATAATCAAGGAACCAATTAAGAGTTTTGCCACAGATCTGTACAGACCATGACTGGAATCAGCCATAAAGAGTGATTAAAAAAACTATTACTGCCTGGACCCAGGCTAGGAAAAGAGTTAATAATCAGTATGTTTTTCTTGTTCCCTTAGTTCATAAACTGACTTTATTTATTTACTAACAGGGCTGTGCCTAGGGTAAATTCAAGATTACTTTCCATCACTAGGGGGAGTTTGGGACCATTGTGGCCCCTCGAAAATGTTTTCTGTCTACGCTGTAGGTGTGTTCTGAGAAGCACTCTTTCAGTAAAAAAAATGCACAGACCCCACATGATTAACCCTTCACCACACAATCCGAAGCCTTAACCACTACGGGGATAATGCTTCAGAAAACATTGTGGGAAAAGGAGAAAATGCTGGTAACCAGCATTTTCTCCTTTTCCCACAACATTTTGCCTTTATCACTTCTAATTTTTGCATTTTCCAGACAAACTGTTGAAGCATGTGTAAGTGTATATGCCTTGGCACACCCCCTAAATGAACTAGCAAAAATGAAAAAAAAAAAATGCCTTGGCACACCCCTGTGTAGAACTAGCAAAAAATGAAAAAAAAAAAAAAAAAAAACCCCAAAATAGAAAAAAAAAAAAAATTGTGAATCTTTTCATCAAACAAATGATATACACTTCACTGTCATCTTTTGAATCAGCATGCTCTGTTCACATTTGTTTGCTGACATATTAATTCCATTAACTATTTGCAAATTATTATATACCTCCAGAAACAAATTTTGCATCAGGAAAATTTCCAAAGCAATGAGGCAAGATATTTAAAATCAACATAGATTTGATATGTACATGAATGCTTGTGAAAATATTGTGGCAAAGGAAGAAATTACAACCAATTTCTCCCTTTGCCGAAATTTTTTCGAAAGTGGTCTAACAAAAAGGAATAAAAAGTTTTTTTTGCAGAAGAATTCTAGTTAAAACAAAAAGCAGTGAATCTGACTGTAGCCCTCCTCAATAGGCATCCATTAGTCTTCCTCTGTGTCTTCTCTGATGATGGGGAATCCTGAAAAGATATACATGCATTATATACATTGTATATGTCACTAAAAACACATGATTTTGGAGACAGCAACCACAACAGATGCTGAAGTTTGTATTACCTTTCCATTCCAACAAAAAATTACTTTATTATGCCTATGACATGACAGGTGCTATGATGTGATTTTCGCTTTTACTCCATTCTAAAATTTTCGGAAAATGGTGATGTCGGGGAACTGCCCGGCATAAAAATCTATCACTAAATACTGTGTTGACATGGAAGTGACGCCAGTACAAACAAATAAAAGAAATGGAAGTGACAGAGATTAGTAGAAATGCCTCTAGAATACCTGTGCATACCTGGCACAAGAAGTTTTAGAATGGATGTAAGGCAGATGATGCGGGACAGGGCATCCGACCTATGGAAAAAAACGACGCCATAATCAAATGTGTGAAGAACATTATTGACACGGATCACCATCAAACAGTACAGAAATAGGCTGATACAATGGGCATAAGTAATTTTGCAGCACAGTGCATACTGACTGGAGATTTATGAATGAGCAACGTGTATGCTCGATGAGTTCTGCACCCCACTTGATTTTTCCTATTTCTCTGCATTGAAGACGCATCTTCAGGGCATGAGATTCACCAAGTTTCAGCAAGAAGTGAAGTGTTTCAACTTGAGCCTTGGTCAGCAGTGGTTTCCAGATATTGTCTAGAAATGGATTAGCTGCCAAAGAAAGTGCGTAATTTATCAGGGACGATACTCTGAAAAGGAGTGACGTTCTTGTGTAGGTTTTGTTACTTTCTTAACGTTATGATGTCATCAGTGTGTTTATACCCAGATATTTTTTTCATTTATATTCACAGGAACTTTATACATGTAATTATACATGTACACAGGTAACATTCAACTTTGAATCTATGAAAAAACTACTGGTGCCTACCGTTATTTTTCCATAATGTAAGCAATGTTCCCAAATTTCCCGGACAACCCTCCCACATTCTCTTAAATGGTATGAATTAAATTTATCAGCATTTTGACTCCTGAACAGTTTACTTTTGGCAGCTAGTAGGCCTTTAATGAATCCATGTAAATTTACCTTTAAGCAAACAATCCTGTGATTTTTTTAAACCCTGAGGAAAAAGACCATTGAATACATTGAAGATGAGGGAGAGAATGCTGGTTATTACTATTTTCTCCTTTTCCCACATTTCTACCACTCAAAAGATAAATCCCATTATTTGAGCCACATCATAATTTGTCATGGCTAAATGTTTTCAACATGGTATAACATTTTGTTGTATTGTACACAGACCTCCATATAAGATGGTATTCTAAATCCATTATTTCTCTTCCAAACCCTATGTTGTGGGTACTCATTAGAATCGTCTTGATGGGACAATTCTAATGAGTACCCATAACACAGGGTTTAGTGCAGAATAACTAATATTTTCAATTTTGAAATCAAAATCACTCCCTCTATCTGGAACTCTGATTGTACAGATGGCATAGATAAACAATGGTAACAACAATATATACCATCCAGAGTCTTCAGTTTGGGTAGCTTTTTTGTCACATTTTCTGTGTACTGATCCTGACTTACATCCATCCACTGTTCTGCAAGTGGGTTACCCACAAATCCAAGCTCAATTAAACATGGCAGATCAGCCTGAAAGAGGTACAGTGTAAAATCCATGCCTGTATTCACCAACCTTTCCTAGTTTCATTCTTGGTCTTATTCTAGATTTAGAAAGTAGCACAACTTCTGACTGGCTAAACCATTTCTCATGGCTGACATCACAGAATTGAGAAGGGGCTTTTATCCACCTTACTTACTGTAGGGGTAGGGGATAATGACCAGGCTTTTGAGCAACATTTGTAAAACTCTTATCATTCATGCATTACTTAACCCTTTACCACACAATCCAGACTTTTAACAACCCTGAAAAAGAAGCCTATTGAAAATATTGAGGGAAAAGGAGAAAATGCTGGTAACCAGCATTTTCTCCTTTTCCCACAATGTTTTCTGCTCTTCCAAAAACAAATTTCAATTTTTGATTCACATATTTTTTGTCGTCTGCAAATGCTTTCAATTTGGACAAGTCTAAAATTTTGTTATTTGGCAAAGAGTTATTGGTTGTCTGAACTACCTTTCAGTATGTATAAATCTAGAACTGTTACTCTGGTAAACAAGTGAAAGACATATTCATGTGCAACAAGGTGCAGAAAGGGTCCATTTTTTTTTTTTTTTTTTTGGGGGGGGGGGGGGGGGGAAACAATATTGTCTCTGCAAAATTCCAAACAAGAAGACCATGACTGCCTTGGACTGCTCATCTGATCTGATCCAAACCGTACAAAAGATTCATTTAGTAATTATAAGGTGCATTTCCCTGATGAAAATAATTCAATGTTAATTTAAAATCCATTTAGAAGGAGTTAACCCTTTACTATAACCCACAATTTTAACAACCCTGAGGGAGATGCCTTTTGAAAATACTGTGGTAAAAGGAGAAAATGCAGGTAACAAGCATTTTCTCCTTTTCCCACAATGTTTTCTACCCTTCCAAAACAAATTTCAATTTTTGAGTTATATTTATTTTTGTTGTCTGCAGATGCTTTCAATTTGGTTAAGTCTAAAATTTAATCATTTGGTAAAGAGTTAACAGCTTTTCTAATTTTATCTGTGGCAGTCATCCTGTTCAGCTGAGACTGAGGTATTTAAGTACAATCATTTCAAAGTCTCTCCAAGCGTTAACCCTTTACCAGACGACAAAATTGTAGCCTTGTTCAAATTGAAAGCATTTGCAGACAACAATTTCAATGTGGCTCAAATGGTGCAACTTTTCTTTGATAGGGTAGCAAACATTGTGGGAAAAGGAGAAAATGCTGGTTATCTGCATTTTCTTCTTTTCCCACAATATTTTCAAAAGGCTTCTTTCCCAGGGTCATTAAAAGTTGGCACTGTGCGGAAAAGGTTTAAGGAAAAATACTTGAATCCTTTACCAAACAACCCAATGTGTTGACAACTGTGTAGTGAAAGCTTTTCAAAAAATGCAATTGGCAAACGCTAGTGATTAAGATTTTTTTCTTTTTCCCGCAATTTTCTCTACACTTTCAAACACAGATCTTATCATTTAAGCTACTTCTATCATCTGTGTAATTATATGCTTACAACATTATCATTTAGAGAAGGGTTTAAAGATTTCTATTTTAACCCCTTTACCAGATGACGAAATTCTAGCCTTTTTTGAAAATGAAAAGCATTTGCAGGCAACAACTTAATTCTACTTAACAACGTGAAAGTTGTCATCAAAAGGATAGAAAACATTGTGGGAAAAGGAGAAAATGTTGGTTGCCAGCATTTTCTCCTTTTCCCACAATGTTTTCAAAAGACTTCTCCCACAAAGTCGTGAATGTCTAGATGGTGTGGTAAAGGGTTAAACTTCTTCAGTTCAAGAGAACATTGGGTTGACCAACTTTGGTGAATTGCCCCGAATTCTCTAGTCACAGTCTCTTATATTATGACCCTGAGCAAAAGGTTTTTTAAGTCACTGTTGGAAAGAGAGAAAATACTGGTTACCAGCTATTTTTACCTTTTGCCATAATGTTTGCTACCCTTTCGAAGACAAATCCTATCATTATGGCCAAATTTTCATTTGTCATCTATAAATGAGCCATGCTCTGCAAAAAGGAGGTTTAATGCATCTGCATAAAGTATCAATCCAGGTCAGCCTGCACTCTCTGTGCTTCAGGTAAATTTTCTGCATTCCCAAGGACCATTCTACCCCATTATCCAGTAATTTGCTAAACAAAATGGATTTTATGGATCCATAATTATCTGATAACTTGCTTGGTACAACGCATGAAATGGTTAACCTCCTTTTGTCAGAGCATGGCTCAAATAGTTTTAATTTGGATCAGTCTAAAACTTAATTGTCTTGTAAGGGGCTTAACAGGTTGTGTCTATGCTTACCATTTTGCTGAACTCTGCCATTTCTTTGATGCTGTTATTTCTGATGTAGAGTACCTGAAAGATGTAAAATATGGATACCATAGAGAAAATGGATCTTTCGATGTACAAAAGTACAGTAGAGTATTGCCATTTGATGATTACAGATGATAGTTTTGATAAAATTTCCTTGAACTCCTGGCCAACTTGTCCAAATTGAAAGCATTTTTTTAGAGTGACACATAAAATATTGCTTACATGATTGGAATTTTCTTTGAAAGGTTAGAAAACATTGTGGGAAAACAAGAAAATGCTGGTTATCACAATTTTCTCCCTTATCCACAAAGCTTTCTTCCTCAGGCTTGTTAAAACTCCAGATTGTGCGGTATAGAGTTAATGAACAAAAATAATAAAAGATTGCTCCTCTGTTATACCAGTTTGACACCAAAACCTTAAGTTATTTTTGTGAACTAAATAAAACTTTCCATTAAAGCCCATTTTTCGAAGTTTTCCATTCCAAGACAGGGACATATAACCAAGTTTACTAAGAGATTCATTTAACAAGTTCACAAATAGTAGAGCAAAGTAACAAAATGTGGATCTCTACTAAATAAAGATCAAAGTACATTTATGGAAAAAAATATTCCTCTAAGAAACTAGCCCCTGAAGAACAAAGTTTTACGAGTTCATTTACATTCCTTTTGAATATGTTTTCAGATTTATAAACTGACAGGTAGACAGAGCAGACAAAGATCAACCTGCATGGATGCTCAGACTAATTTTTTTTTCCTTTTGTCCTCTACAGATTCAAATGATTTCAGGTAAAACTGCAGTTGAACTAATATAAAAACATGAACTTCACATGTGTTGAAACTTTCTGTACCCTTTAGCAAACAAGAGGGTCATTAACCCGAACATGCTCACCTGAGTAAATTCGTTAAGGATTAATTAAGTTGAAGAGATCCTGATGGTGTCGAACACATGTAACATTATATTATTCAGTGTACATTATGGGAATTGAGCTTTTTCTCAATACATTAACGTGAGTGCTGACCAAACTTTCATGAAAATTTGCTTTTAAATCTGAGATGACCTTTTTTACAACTCCTTTAATATCACGAAGATAAACATTCTGAGAAAGTGCTGATTAACAGTATTTTCTCCTTTTCCCAAAATATTTTAAACAGCCTTTTTTCCTAGGAGTTGTTAAAAATCATGGCAACTGAATGTTGGGTAAAGGGTTAAGTTCCCTACATACCTTCAGTTTCTTCAGCACGTTGATTCCCTTCAGCTTCTCAATATTATTGTAGGAAATATGCAGCTCTTGCAGGGTGTCACCGACAGCTTCCTATAGCAAATTACAGGATAAACCCTTTTTAACACATTAACTCTTTACCACACAATCCCGACTTTTAACGACCCTAAAGAGGAAGCCTTTTGAAAAAATTGTGGGAAAAGGAGAAAATGCTGGTAACCAGCATTTTCTCCTTTTCCCACAATGTTTTCTACCCATCCCATAGCAAATTTCAATTCTTAAGTCACATTTGTCATCTGCAAATGCTTTCAATTTGGACTAGTCTAAAATTTTGTCATTTGGTGAAGAGTTAAATACCAAATGACTAAATTTTGAACTGGACCAAATTGAAAGCATTTACAGAGAATAAATTAAGTGCAACTCAAATGATGGTTTCTGTCTTCGACAGGACAGAAAATATTGTGAGAAAAAGAGAAAATGCTGATTACCAGCATTTTCTCCTTTTCCCACAATGTTTTCAAAAGCCTTCTTCCTCAGCGTTGATAAAAGTTAGGATTGGGTGGAAAATGGTTAAAGAGCAATACTGAGTTTTAAAGATCCTGAGAAAAAAACTTTTTAAAACATTGAGGTGAAAGGGGTAACCAGCATTTTCTCCTTTGCCTACAATTTTTTCTTCCCTTGTAAAAACATGCCTTACTTTTTCCATCACGTTTAATGCTTTCAATTTGGACAAGACTATAACTTTATCATCTGGTAAAGAGTTAACACATGATCATATGACAGTAATTTTTAGACCAGTCCATTTTAAAAGCAACCGAAAGAAAAAACCAAATAAACTGTGGCTAAAACACTGCAATCTTTCAATGAAATAGTACAAAAAATAGTCAAAAAGGAGATAATATTGGTAAGCAGCATTTTCCTCTTTTTAGCAGATTTGTATAGCAAATCTGATCACTGTGATCGTTCTGACCGGAACCAAATACATTATGCGTAATGACGCATGTGCACTCACACTGTACTATGATATCGGCTTGACCTGAACCAAATATACTGTCATTCATGCTTGCGTCCATTCTATTTTTAGTTTTAGCTAATACACCTCAACCTCGCTTTTGTCATTACCGTATATACTGTGTTACAAGTGTATACATATTTATTCCGAAATCCAGCAAAAATCCCTGTCAGATTGACGGATCAAATTCCCACTACTTCAACAGTAATAGAATAACAGTTACTGCGCGGCCCGCTCGGCAGAACAATTTTGACTTTCCCTGCCCTTGCTAACTCCATTCTAAAACGATTGCACGTGTGTTGCATGTGACGTTATCTTTTTATTACAACATATTAACCCTTTCCCAAACAAGCCCTGGTTTTCACGTGTCTGCAGTACAAGTCTTTTGAAAACACTGTGGGAAAAGGAGAAATTGCTCGTAACGAGCAATTTCTCCTTTTCCCACAGTGTTTTCTACACTTTTTGAGAACTTCCTCCCATTTTCATCAAATTTAAAATTGTCATCTGCAAACTCTTTCAATTTGGACCAGTCCAAAATTTGTCGTCTGGGAAAGGGTTAAAGCTTTATGCTACTGCACAAATCCGTTTCCAGGACTTTGAGTCCTTTGATTACACAATATTATTCTTCCTCTGGGTCATTTAACCCATAACTACACAATCCTCAGTTTTAACAACCTTGAAGATGAGGGTTTTTGAAAACATTCTAGGAAAAGGAGAAAATGCTGGTTACCACTATTTCCTCCTTTCCTATAATGTTTTCTATCCTTTCAAAGTTACATCCATCAATTTCAGCCTCATTTCATTTGTCCCCTGCAAATGATTTAATTCAGACAACCCACAGTTTTGTCCATTAGTAAAGAATAAAACAAAGGATTGTATGTTAACTCTTTACCACACAATCCCAGGTTTTCACAGTTCTGAGAAAGAAGCCTTTTGAAAAAATTGTGGAAAAAGAAGAAAATGCTAGTAACCAGCATTTTCTCCTTTTCCCTCAATGTTTTCTACCCTTCCCAAAACAAATTTCAATTTTTTGAGTCCCATTAATTTTGTTGTCTGCAAATGCTTTCAATTTGGACGAGTCTAAAATTTTGTCGTTTGGTATAGAGTTAAAGGGCTAATTTATCATACCCTACAGATGATTCTTCTTTCTTGCAGGAGAACACTTCCAAGAAAGTTATAACTAAAGGAGATATTGTTCATTAAAAGCAATTTCTCCTTCTACCACCATGTTTCCACACCTATACATTTACAAAACCATAATTCATATTGTTTATCCATTTTCTACCAGACAATTTATCAAAATTTGTTTCAAGACTTCTATGATGAGCCATAGTGCTTAAACTGCTTTATTAGCCCTTAGTAAAATAACAACACAGAAGATCCAGAGAAGATCCAAGATCACAGTGCTCATTCTGTGGAGTCTAATATTGATCTAAAATGTTTACAAGAAGTGATTTGATCTTGATAAACAGTCTTCAAAAAACAACTTCAGATGTGTTTTGCTAGGGGTAAATTATACTACCCAGGCATAAGCTATCCATTGTGAAATCTTGAAAAAAAAAATGGCCTTCTGCATATCATGCACCTGTGTAACAGATCCTGCTTTGGTGAACTGAAAACAAATATTAGAAAATGAAAAGAAAAAAAATGTTAATAAATAAATAAACAGTTTACCAGCCCAGTGAGGGACTTTATGCTGTTGCGTCCAATAGAAAGAATCTTCAGGCATTCTGAAAATATAGAAGATACTTTACACCGTAAACAAACTTTGATGGTTCCCAAGGAAAATGTTTCAAGTCTGCCATGAGAGAAGAAGAAAAGAACCTTATCAGCTAAAGTGGTAAAAGATTTCCTAATCGCTGAATGAACATCTATCTTTTTATGAATCCCTTTGCTTTCAGTGTGACCCTGACCTTAAACCTACATGTACTTCAATAATAAATACTGCTCATGAAGAAAAAACAACCTTCTGTCCAAATTTCCTTGCATAAATGTAGGAGTAATCGCTCAAACAACAGCAAGTTTTAATATTTTCATCATTTGAATGTGAAGAGTGACCTTGATCTTTGACCTACAGGAACATGTGTCATTTTCTACTTTTTCCATATTTCAACATTTCTTCCCTATCAAAGATGAATTTTATCCAATGGGCTGAGGGTGAACTAGATAAAACTGTCAACAGTGAAGAACACTGTTGTATTATAAGACCGTAATAAGTTGACATAATGGGCCTTTCAAATAACACAAGATTTCGACCCTATATAAATTGCAAACTTGACACCAAGCCAATACATTTCATTAAAACCAGGTAAACACTTCTGTCTAATTATATGTGAACTGTATGTAATGAAAGAACAACTTATACACAATCCTTTACCACATGGTGCCATCTTTTAAAGACTCTGATGCGGAAAGTTTTGAAAGCAGTGTGACAAAAGGAGAAATTGCTGGTTGACAGCATTTTCTTTTTTTCCCACAATGTTTTCTATTTTTCTTGAAACCAAATCCCTTCATTTGAACCACATTTGATTTTTTGTCTGCAAATGCTTTCATTGTTTTCTGGTGAAGAGTTTCCGTAATCTACAAAATCTACACAGAGTTTCACAACAATGGCTTCTTTTACCAAACAACAACAAAAAAAAAAAGACTTGCTCAAACTGAAAGCATTTTTTAGACGGAAAATTAAATGTAGCTGAAATGATGGTATTTTTCTTCGCAAGTGTAGAAAACCTTGTGGCAAAAGGAGAAAATGCTGGTTACCAGCATTTTCTCCTTTTCCCACAATGTTTTCAAAAGGCTATTACCTCAGGGTCGTTAAAACTCGGGATCATGTGGTAAAGGGTTAATCTACAAACTCTACACATACAATGTTTCACAGCAAAGCTCATAAATTCATTCCTACCAGTCAACAGAAGCTTTCTGTAAATCTAGTTTATACAAAGTACATGTTAATGAAGCAAAAATAGTTATCATTGAAACCCAAGCCTAAAAAAATAATCAACACACAAGACTTTAATTAATATCATTTCTAATGAGCACACACAGCATAGTTTTTCATGCAGAAATATGTTTTTTTGCTTTCGATAAGCCCTCTTAACGGGACTTTGGGTACACATTTTATCATTTAGAAACTGACTGTCTAATTATTCTCAAAACAGATTGAAAGAAGAGGACTTTGGAAACAGTCTTGAAAAAATAAGGATTATGAATGTATATTTAAAGGGTCATCTAACCAGATTAATTTCACAAGTTTTTAAGAAAATCTTAAAGAGGCTTCTAATTTTCATTTGTGTGCAAAGATAGTTTTAGAATTAAAACATACATGTATATAGAAATACATGTTGGAAAAAAGCCCAGGAATGACAAAGATTTTTTTTTGTATTTTTACTGTAAAATGTCCTATTCTTTCAGTAAGGGTAAGGCCAATATTTCGTAACACATTTCAACATGGTAAAATGTCATTTGGCCATATAGCCCAGTAAGTAGAGTCATTGACTTTGGGTTTAAAGTTGTGGGTTCAACTTCCACCAGAGGCAATTATTTCTTTCAACATCTCGCCTTTCCCCCCCCCCCCCCCCCCCACAACTAGTAGAAATAGTAAAGTTCTCTGATTTTTCAAAAAAAAAAATAGCAGCTTTCTCCTCTAAAAAAAATTGGGTCAAAATCTGATTGATTGCCCCTACAAGGTTCAACACATGAAAACATGCAAAAAATTCTTGCACAAGGAGAAATCACTTATCAAGAGCAATTTCTTATTCTGCCATGATGTTTAAAATTAACCCTTTACCACACAATCCTGACTTTCAACAACCCTGAGAAAAAAGCCTTTTGAAAACCTTATGGGAAAGGAGAAAATGCTGGTAACCAGCATTTTTTCCTTTTCTCACAAAGTTTTCTACCCTTTCCAAAACAAATTTCAATTCTTCAATCACATTTATTTTGCTGTCTGCAAATGCTTTCAATCTGGACCATTCCAAAATTTTGTTCTTTGGTAAATAGTTAAGGATCTATTAAAAGACGAAACAGTCCTATTTGGTTACAGTATTTCCAAATGAAAAAAAAATCTCCCTTTTCCTGGCAGCTAAGGTAAACTGCAAATATCATTATTACAAAGAATTCATATAATAACTATGGAATTAATATTTAAGCCTTTACCATACAATCCAGAGTTTTAAGGACCCTGAGAAAAAAAAAGGCTTTTTAAAACACTATGGGAAAATGCTGGTAACCAGCATTTTTCCTTTTCCTGCAACATTTCTACCCTTTCAAAGACACAAATCATCACTTGATCTACATTTATTTTGTTGTCTGCAAATGCGTTCAATTTGGTCTAAACTAAAATTTTGTTGTTGGGTAAAGAGTTAATTTGCACGCTGAAGACAAACAGAATGTAAAAGTAAATTAGATACAAATTAGAATATCACCCTTAACTTACTCAAGCCATTCAAATTGGCGATTTTTTCAATGACATTTGTGGATAAGGAGAGATATCTGTAAATGTCAATATAGGTGATTAACCATTTACTAAACAATTACTGGTACAAGTTTCTAAAACCATATTGAAGTAGGCTATTACACATATGGTGAGAAAAGGAGAAGATGCTAGTTACAAGATTTTCTCGTCTTCCCACAATTTTCTCAAACCTTCTAAGGATAAGTTTCTGAGTCACATTTACTTTGTCCTATGCAAATGCTTGTAATCTAGCCGAGTCTAAAATTTTGTTGTTTGGTTAAGAGTAAATACATCATTGCTTGATTAAATTGCTGTCTGCATGTATTTTTTCAATACTGACGAGTTTAAAATTTGGATCTGTAACTTTTCTTCTTCTAAAAAAAAAAATCAATAACAATTTTATCAAATACCCATCCTACCAAAGTGATGGTTTGGCAAATACAACACTTTGCTGAAGCAAGACTTTGCCTAATTTTGTTCAATTGAGTCGAATTTCAAATAAAAAAAAAAAAGGTTCAAATGTATAATAGAAGACAAGAACATGCTATAATTTTTCAACATAAATCCCCCACTCTTTGAGTTTAACCCTTTACCACACAGTCCCGACTTTCAACAACCCTGAGGGAGAAGGCTTTTGAAAACCTTGTGGGGAAAAGGAAAATGGTAACCAGCATTTTCTCCTTTTCCCACAATGTTTTCTATGCTATCAAAGTCAAATCAATGGTTTGAGTAACATCTGAATTCTTGTCTGCAAATGCTTTCAATTTGGGCAAGTTCAAAATTTTGTTGTATGGTAAAGAGTTACTTGACAGACTGAGCATAGACTGTGTACGACTTATGCAAGATTTTCCTAACATTTTATGCCAGTTTCTTTGAAAATGTCAAAGAATCCCTTGATAGAGCTGCAATCCTCAAAATCACAGAGAAAAAATTCAGTTGACAAGCTAGGGTCCTTCTTTTCAGCAACATTGTTAATCGACTTGCTAAATGTCCTGTTTCACAAAAAATTAAAAAGCAGAGTGAAAGTAAATATTTTTTGACCAAATTTCCTATTTCTAGATCAACTTTTTGTCATTTTCTGAAGATATAAAGGATACCTGTTTTTCAATATAAGATCCAAATATTGTCATATAATTTCACTGAATGAACACCAAAACTGACATTTCACATTTGGCAAATATTGAAATTTGGTGTTTTACTAATGAAATTACTGGTTTATCTTGATCTTACATCAAAACATGCAACTTTTCTTTCCTGCATGCTAAAAACTCACAAAAATGAACATTTTAACATTCCACTTTAACTCTTTACCACACACAAAAATTTCAGGTGGGTCCATATTGAAAGCACTTGAAGACAACAAAGTCAATGTGGCTCAAATGATGGAATCTGTCTTTGATAGAGTAGAAAACAGTTACCAGCATTTTCCCTTTTTTCCACAATGTTTTCAAAAGGTTTCTTTTTCAGGGGCATTAAAACTCCGGATTGTGTGGTAAAGGGTTAATATTTGCCATAGGATAATATGTCAAGTCCAGGACAACATTTGTGAGACACCATCAATATTTTAAAATAAAGTTTGTGCTGTACAGGGATACAAAACTGCACAAGCAGTGAAATTACAAGAGTGAAGATGTCGGGTTATAAACCATGGATATTTTTCTGTAGTCCACAGAAAAGTATGTAAGAAAAGGAACTTACTCGCAAGGCAATAAAGTTGACAAGGATGCATCCATTTTCTCAATAGGAGGTATCTGTCCATACAGTTTCACATGTTTAGCTTCACACCCTTTGCACTTCTCCTTCTCCTCCTATAAAACAGTAGAAAATAAAAAACAAGCAAATGTCTATTTATTAATAAACATGTATTGACTGAGCTGTTACAGTTCTGAACAGAATAGATCAGCAAATAGGAGTCTTACAGTGTGCCCTTTGGGCAAGAAATTGCAGAGTTCCTACTTATTACAGGTGTAATCAAAGGAAGGCATTGTTAGATGACATGTCATTTTGATATACTGTACATGATACTGAAATATTGCTGAAACTCCGTTTAGCCCTTTCCAAACCAACCGCATGTTCTGACACCTAAAAGGAAGAAGGCTTTTCAAAATAATATGGAAAAAAAAAAAAAAAATGTAGGTAACCAGCACTTTCTCCTTTTCGCACCAAGATTTCTACCCTATCTGCAAAGAATCCCATCATTTGAATGATATCTGGTTATTCCTCTGTAAATACAGAGCAGAGTTAAATTTTGTCGGAGACATTGGACAGATACAAAATTCAAGAGCTCTGTGGATTCAGGCAAAAAGGCCCAAAAGAAGCCATCCAAAACATTTACCAATTAGTGACCTTTGACCTCTGATGTGACCTTGTTCTTTGACCCTGACATATGAAACTTAACTATGCACATTGTATGATCAAGGTGCACATATGCATACATGTATAATATTTTAGAATTAAGACCAGCTGGGCTTCAAGAGCCTGGCATGTTCAAGGTGCCCACTTGCGTGAATAGTTTTCAAAAACGAAACAGAGGTTCAGGAGATATGTAGGGGATATGATTTCTGAGTATGTGATCTTTGACCCTCTGCTGTGACCCTGACCTCTGTGCCTGGGTTCTGAAAAATCAACTCTGCATGTCGACTCATCAGAATTGTTTCACAATGTGAAACATTTCATCAAGGGTGCAGGATGTTGAGTGACCAAGATCATTTATGAGCAAGCTATCTTTGACCCCCACCCCTCCCCCCAGTGTGACTTTGACTTCTGAAACCTCCATTCTGCACATCTTCTTATCAAGGTGAACACTGGTGTCAATCAGACAATGGGTTTGCAAGATATGAACTGGATGTCTTACAGACAAAATGGTCAGACAAGGGCCATTCTCATGATCCCCCTCCACTTTGCTGCAGAGGAATTGAAAAAAAAAAAATGTAACATGTGTTGGTGGTTATGTGTCTGTTACTTTTCGTTCACTTTTTACATTTTTTCTTTATGTACAATTATATGACATTGTGTTGCAAAAATGATGTCATTAATATACTTACAAATCTGGCAATTGCCTCCTTGATTGTTGTTGCTTTGGACTGAAATCAGAAAAAAAAATAAACCAGAATTTAAATTCTATTCAGGAAGAAAGAAAAACATAATACAAATGAAAAGCGTACCTTCCATCATTGTTCCAGTGCCTCTTGAAAGGCATAAAGAATTTCAAGACCCTAAAATATCAATTTGCTTACATTTCTTCATGAACTCAGGGCTCCAGATAAGAGGGAGTGATGGTTTTCTAAATCCCGTATTTCCCCTCAAAACCCTATGTTGTGGGTACTCATTAGAATTATCTCAATGAGACGATTCTAATGAGTACCCATAACATAAGGTTTCATGGACAATACCTATTATTTTCAATTTTGAAATCAAAATAATTCCCTCTATCTGGAACTCTGTGAACTTACCCTAGAAACCCTTAACTCTTTATCGAATGACAAAATTTTAGACTTGTCCAAATCAACTCTTTACCAAACGACAAAATTTTAGACTGACCCAAATTGAAAGCTTTTGCAGACGACAAAATAAATATGAATCAAAAATTGAAATTTGTTTTAGGAAGAGTAGAAAACATTGTGGGAAAAGGAGAAAATGCTGGTTACCAGCATTTTCTCCTTTTCCCACAATGTTTTAAAAGGCTTCTTCCTGAGGGTCGTTAAAAGTCGGGATTGTGTGGTAAAGGGTTAAAAGTATTTGCAGACAACAAATTAAATGTAGCTTAAATAATGAGATTTGTCCTTCAAAAGGTAGACAACATTGTGGGAAAAGGAACTGCTGGTTACTAGCATTTTCTCCTTTTCCCACAATGTTTGCCAAAAGGCATTTTCTGCAGGGTCATTAAAACTCGGGATTATGCAGGAAAGAGTTAAAGTGCTAAATTAATGACTTGAACCTTTTCAATTAGGAAAAACAGCCCAAAATATTGCTATTTCAAGGTTGTTTCTGTTAGAATATGTAACATAGTAGCAGACAGTATAAATCTAAGATCAGACTGCACAGTATGTACAGTCTGATCTTGATTTCCACTATATATATCTGCAAAAACAAGTCGGTTCCAGGACTTTATGGTTAACATTAATTATGACTTCAGTAACTTCTTTCAGACTTCTCTAAGATTTGTATTTCGATAGGAGTTTAGGACAAAATTGGATTCTCCTTTTTGCAAGAATGTTTTATATAATATCTATTGCCAACCTGCTGGGTTAGTAAATTAGGAATTTCTACAAGCCCTAGAGAAAATCAACTAGTGTTTTTGCTGCCGGGCTAACACTAATTTCGACCAATGAGTAAACAGTTTTGAAAGATTTGACCTGGTGATCTGTTTTTTATACAAAAATGACTTGTTTTCTACATGATCTAAGATACCATCAAGACAAACATTCTGACCAACTTTCATGATTTTTCGACTGAACATGTCGACTCTAGATTGTACACTAGGTCTTTTAAGAATGTGGCCTAGTGTCCTAGTTTTTGCCCAGATGTGACCCATTGTCAAACTCATCGATGATATCATTAAGACAAAAATTCTCATCAACTTTCATCAACTTTCATAAGTCTTGAACTGAAAATGTGGCCTCTGGAATGTACACAAGATTTTTCAAAGATTGGACTCTGTGACCTACGGCAGTTTTTGACTGGACGTGAGCCATTTTCAATGGTGTCTGAGTTATCATCAAGATAAAGATTCTGACCAACTTCCATAAATATATAAAGATGATGACATGGCGCACTATGGACAATGGACACAACACAATCACAAAAGCTAAACTTGAGCATTCATGCTCAGGTAAGCTGAAAAGGTTTTATGATACAAGATGGCAATATACCTGTGAGCCAACTCCACAAAATATAGATTGTTTACCTTCAAAGTGCCTTTCATGACTATAATTACCTTTGTGACCAGTGTAGATCAAGATCAGGCTGCACAAACATGAGCCTGATCTTCATCTACACTGTCAGCTTTACTTAAGTACTGCAATCAATAACAACCATGAAATTGCAATTATTTTGGTCATATTTCTAAGATGAAGTTCTGTTGGTTTTATTCAGTGCTCAATGGGTTAAGTTTGGCTGAAATGATATGAACAGGACCAAAGGGATGTCCTGTGTTAGTAAGAAGCTTGTTCATGGCCCCTGTCAAGCAACTCGTAACAGATTTTGCTTTAATGCACACTGAAAATTCAGAAAAGAAATGGAGCTGACTTTCAAAAACGATGATGGAATATTCTTCTTCTTATTTTTTTTTTTTTTTTTCAAAATACTTGTGACCAGAAACTGTCTTGGAGAACTGTCATGTTCCCGACTTTTTACAAAAGAATCAGATGGTTACACGGGATGATATAAAACGCAGACAATGCAGAACATAGAGTTAAGCAGACAATATACACGAAGAAGACTGTATATTATCTGCTTAACTCTATGTTCTATATTGTCTGCGTTTTATACCGTCCCTGGTTACACCAAGCTACAAAAACTTTCGTTAAAATGAGTATGAAATGGTCATGTGTCTGCATATGGCTTGATCAAATTAAGCTGTCTTGTGACAAGAACTTTTTATCCAGTGTAATATCCAAGGTCAGTTCACCTTTAAATAATTTGAGATCGATTGTGTCAGAGGTCGATTTCTTTTGGGGACGATTTCTCCAGAAATTATTCATGTCTGACTCAGTTCAGTCCATAAATCTATCATCTTGTTGATGTACAATCAACAGAACTTGTCCAAAATTCAAGACACACAACAAATAAAGTATCATTGACCGATAAATAATGATATTAGGAAGGAAATATGTCGAATACCATTTTGTTGTGGCAACTGTCTCTGCGTAGACTTTCGTACAGAACCTTCACTCCCGTTTGACAACACAACCCGAATTTTGCCGAATGCCTTACGGCAAAAGCACTCTCCTCTCGTCATAACTCGGTCAATTCCGTAACTCAACGGATCATCATACAACGGGCGATACCGTCCATAATCGGCTTTTTTACACCATGAGGTATTCCTGTCTTTTAATAATATTGCCCTCAAATAAATAGTCTGTTGATAATTAGTAAAGAACCAGTAGCTGCTCGCCGCATGGCGTAATGCCGCATGGCGAGGGTAAAAATGATCAAGGTCATCATCATCACCATAATCGGCTATTTCCGTCACAGCAATTAAACCGGTTTCCTGAATGATCGGCAGAGATCGAGTTCACTGGAAAATGAAACTTTTTGGTCGAAAATATCCTTTCGAGTTACAGAGCCGTGTTCGTGTAATTTGATTCAATAAATATGAGAAATTCTAAGATAATTGAAACATGGTATTTTTTTAGCGAATTATTGCCAAAGCAGCTTATATATAGATCTAATCTATATAATTATAACAAGAAATCTGCTCTGCGTATTGCTACGTTCCATTACACCAAATAATTGCTAATCGAACAAAAATTTTTTTTGGGGGGGGGGAGATAACATGCTCAATTTTCTGCCACAGGTCACTGAAGCTCCACTGACCTATCATGCAAGCAACATACATCTAACCTCGTTCATCTAACCCTCATCTTCACTAGAGAAGAGTGACCATCATGAAGTTGCTTTATTCTTTCTTGGCTGATTGAGTCGCAGTTATACATAATTTTATTTTGTAATTCCTGCAATAGCCTATGTGTACTGATTGGCTGCAGTCTATAAACAAAGCAGCAATCAAATATTGCATCACATCTGCTATCCATCATCACTAAAACGTAACAAAAAAATGTCTACAGCATGCAAAACCGGCTGGATATGCCATAATCAATACCACAAGAATAAGGAAGAGCAATGTTTACTTCAAAATTCATTGTAACAAATTAGTTAAATGACGTTTTAGGATACATTCCAACAACAGGTGATGGACTATCAAAATATGTATGTGGATTTTGCCAAAAGGTTTATGTTATGTTATATTTGATTGGGTTTTGCTGATGTAATTCTAGGGGTGGTGAATTTCAAAATCCAGTATGCGGCTTATTACGGGAATCACAAATTTTGACTTGATCAGCCAAGGGTGAATAGAGCAACATAGTGATCGTCACCCTTAGCATGGGATGTTGTCTAAACCCATTAGCTACTATGTTTGCTAAATGTCACAGAACACTGGGGTCAATCATTGAACGCTATTGCTAAAAGTTGCACATTTGTTCATAGATTGGTTACCTCCCCTGATACACCTTAGCGTATAGGCACAAATTTAGTCTGTAGCGGATAGATAATGTAATGGGGCCCAGTTTAATTGATACAATGCCTGGATACTGTACATGCATATATACGACAAGAGGGGCCATTGGCCCAAAAGCGCTCACCTGAGTAAGGTCATCTAGAATTGATAAGGCTGAATGAAAAGATCCTGGTCATGATGATGTAAAACGCATGAATGTAAGTGATCTACTTTTTGGCCAATTTAAACAATTTTTAAATTTTGACTCTGGCTCAAAATGTGGCCTCTGCACTACACACAAGGTTTTTCTAAGATTTGGCCAAATGACCTACTTTTTGAACAAGCATAACAGATTTTTTGAACTTATCAGAGAATTTATCGAGACAGACATTCTTACCAAGTTTCATGAGTGTCATGCTGAAAATGTAGCCTCCAGAGTGCACACATTTTTTTAAGATTTGGTCCCGTGACCTACTTTTTTACCCTACATGACCCAATTCAAAACTTGTCCAAGACTTCATCCACAAAAACATTCTGACCAAGTTTCATGAGTATAAAGCTGAAAATGTGGCCTCTAGAAGGCGAATAAGGTCTTTCTAAAATTTGACCCCGTGACCTACTTTTTAACCTGACATGACCCAATTTCAGAATGTCAAAGATTTTCATCCAACAAAAATTCTGACTAAGTTTCATGAGTATCCGGCAAAAAATGTGGCCTCTAGACTGCACAAAAGGTTTTTGTAAGATTTGTAAGATTTGGCCTAGTGACCTACTTTTTAACCTGACGTGACAATGTCTATCTTAACTGAGATTTCATCCACATAAACATTCTGACCAAGTTTCATTAGTATCAGGCTAAAGATATGGCCTCTAGAGTGCACACAAGGTTTTTCTAAGGTTTGGCTCAGTGACCTACTTAGTGACCAGACATGACCCAGTTTCAAACCTGTCAAAGATTTTATCAAGACAAACATTCTGAGTAAGTTTCATGAGTTTCTGGCTGAAAATGTGGCATCTATAGTGCACACAAGTTTTTTCTAAGATACGTCCCAGTGACCTACTTTTTGACCAAACATGACCCAGTTTCAAACCTGTCTGATACATTACCAAGACAAGAATTCTGACCAAGTTTCATAAGTATTAGACTAAAAATGTGGCTTCTAATTTGCACGCAAGGTTTTTCTAAAATTTGATCTGGTGCCCCACTTTTTGACCTTGCATGACCTTATTTCGAACTTGTCTGAGATTTCATGAAGACAAACATTCTGACCAACTTTCACGAGTATTGGACTAAAAATGCGGCCTCTAGAGTTCATATAGTATAGTATATAGTTCATATAGTAACCGAGGCCAGCTGTACAATTGTACATAAGCTATTTAGCTTCTAATGGCCCTTTTTGATGATATTTTCCCAGATCTAATTTGTATTCCGGATACTTTCATCTCTTTATTTATTTACCACTCTTGTATATTTATGGTTATTACCACATAATGTAACACATCTTTACACATATTTATCGTAGCAAACTAGATACTAATTCTTACGTGATTGAAATCAATTGTGCATATACTCATAAGTCAGATTTACTGTATAGATGATTGTGAGCAACAACTATTTAAATAAAAAAGCCTTAATGTACAGTTTAAAATACATTTTAAAATACCCTGTCTTGTATATGCGTTTATCTATAACACTCTGCCATAAATTTATTCTTACCTTTCCAATTTTTATTCAGTTTGGAATTTAAGCGGATCAAAGATGGTGAAGTAACAGTTACATTTTTCAGATTATTCCACATATTCACCACTCTGTTCCTGTAACTATATTTTTTCACATCATGGCTAAACCTTTTTTTTATATAATTTTAGGCAGTTTCCTCTGGTACCAGCAGCATCCCGTAAGTTGGTGATTTGTTTGGAAGTTTTGTCAATACCATACAGTAGTTATTATTTTTGGATAAGGTCTGTTCTATCATGCCTATACTCTAAAGTGGGAAGGCTTCAAGCTTTTTTAATCTCTCGCTATATATGAGTGTTTTTAATGAATGGACTAGACGTGTTGCTCTTTTTTAAATTTTGGTGACCACATAACAGAAGCATATTCTGGATGGGGTCGAACTAGAGGTATATAGGTTTAGAAACATTTCTGGGTCCATGAATGTAAACGATTTATTTATAATGCCTAGTTCTTATTGGCTAATTTAACCTTGGTACATTTATGTTGATGGAAATTTAGTTTTTTGTCAAATATTACCCTAAGATCTTTCTTGTGTTCGACTTCTTGAATTTTTGTCACAGAACCTTTATTGTATGTAATGAAGTAATCACCCGCTTCTTTTTCTCCTATATGTAGGGTTTTACATTCTTTAGGGTTAAAAAAAAGAGTGCATCCAAGAATTTGCTAAATAAAGTTTGACATGGTGACCTATCTTTTGACCAGACATGACCCGATTTCAAAATTGGCTGAGATATTATCAAGACAAACATTCCGACCAAAGTTCATTAGTAAAAATTTTACTGAAAATTCGGCCTCTAAAGTGCACACAAAGTAATGGCGATGGATGATTGACGAACGATAACTTCAGTTTTCTGTGAAAGACCAAGTGAGCTTTAGTGGTCCGTGATTCTGTGAGTCTATTTTCACGTCCCATTTATGATACTTACAATGGGTCGCTTACTTCAAACAAGGGCTTAATGAAGGGGTAATTTTAAAGAATATAATTAATTTCATGAAAGTGTTATCTGTTGTATTTTTCTCCGGGTGTTCTGTAGTAACAGAACAAACTTGTCATATTCAAGAACCAAGCGATAACTTTCAAACGAACATCTCAAAATAAGGAACATGGCTGCTGTGGGAAGGTCGAGATTAGGTCTATACAGAACAAAATTTTGCTCTAGACTGTGCATTAGACAAGTTTGCAAGGATGAAAGACATTTCACGAATAAGGTTGGATGAACATTTTAAAATGGACAGGAAAAAAAATCAAGTTGCATCATTTCATTTTCCTGGCTTTTACAAGATTATCGGAGGGTGTTATTTTTTGGAGGGTGTGAGGAACTCTCCACTACCCCCCTCCCCCACCCCGCAGCATCCCATCTCTCCATGCTTCTGGGAGAAATACGATCATACCAGCCTCCCTTCAAACATCTTTGAGCGTCAATAATTTTGTAGTATTCCAGGCCTCTGCCAACTCTCAGACATTGAGAAGTTACTTCTCCCGAGTCTGTTGGGAGAGGTTTCAAAATGTGGAGAAGTGGTCACACTTGAAGAGAAGTTTAGACGGAATTTCAAAAGCGGATGTGGGCATAATTATGGAAGGAAATAACAATTACTTTAACCATTTAACAGTTTAAGTAAATAGAAAGTTGTTAATTAAGTGAAATAATTGTATTCATTTTATCTTTTTAATGATCAAGATAATCTTATATTTATTTATGTAAGAAACTATTTAAAACATATTTATTCATTGTTTACCCCAGTCATACACTTTTTGGATAAAAACACTATGGAAAGAGAAAGCCTTACTTGTTAAAATCTTTACCAAACGACAAAATTTTGGACAGGTCCAAATTGAAAGCTTAGAGCAGACAACATATTAAGTGTGGCTCAAATGATGGAGTTTGCCTCTAAAAGGTTTGAAAACATTGTGTAGAAGGGAGAAAATGGTGGTTACCAGCATTTTCTCCTTTTCCAAGAATGTTTTCAATAGCCCTCATTTTACAGGTTGTTAAAACTTGTAATTGTGTGGTAAAGAGTCAAGCAATGGTTTCTCGTAACACATTTTTTTTTTTAGCTCATCTGAGCATGAAGTGCTCGAGGTAAGCTTTCGTGATTGTGTTGTGTGCATCGTCCCTCTTGTGTCATCAGGTCAGCAACATTAACCTTTGGTGCACTATAGAGGCCACATTTTCATTCAGAT
Source organism: Tridacna gigas (assembly GCA_945859785.2). NCBI lineage: Eukaryota > Metazoa > Mollusca > Bivalvia > Cardiida > Cardiidae > Tridacna > Tridacna gigas. Next base: position 41,840,475 of record OX244029.2, read on the forward strand.
ACTCATGAAACTTGGTCAGAATGTTTGTCTTGACGAAATCTTGGACAAGTTGGATAATGGGTCACATTGGGTCAAAAAGTAGGTCACTGGACTAAATCATAGAAAAACCTTGTGTGCATTCTAGAGGCCACATTTTCAGCATGATACTCCTGAAGCTTGGTCAGAATATTTGTTCTGATGTCAGATGACCTCTTGGACAAGTTTGACATTGGGTCATGTTGGGTCAAATAGTTGGTCACTGGGCCAAATCTTAGAAAAGACCTTGTGTGAACTCTAGAGGTCACATTTTCAGCCTGCAACTCATGAAAGTTTGTCAGAATATTTGTCTAAATAATATCTCGGACAAGTTCGAAATTGGGTCATGTCGGCTGAAAAAATAGGTTACAGGACCAAATCTTAGGAAAACCTTTAGTGCACTCTAGAGGTCATGTTTTCAGCCCGATACTCATGAAATTTGGTCAGAATGTTTTTCACAATGAATTTTGGACAGATTTGATTTTGAGCCATGTTGGGTCAAAAACTAGGTCACCAGGTTGAATTTTAGGAAAACCTTGTTTGCACTCTGGAGGTCATATTTTCAGCCCAATACTCTTGAAACTTAGTCCGAACGTTTGTCTTAATAAAATCTGGGACAAGTTTAAAAGGGGATCACATCTGGTCAAAAACTAGGTCACTGTGACAAATCTTAGAAAAACATGGGCACTCTGGAGGTCACACTTTCAGTCTGATACTCATGAAATTTGGTCAGAATGTTTGTCTTGATGATATCTTGGACAACTTTCAAATTGGGTCACATTAGGTTAGAAATTAGGTCACTGGAAGAAATCGTAGAAAAACCTTGCATGCACTCCAGAGGTCACATTTCAGCCAAATACTCATGAAACTTGGTCAGGATTTTTGCCTTGATTATATCTCAGACAAGTGTGAAATTTGATCACGTCTGGGGGGTCAAAAACTACATGCAAATGCTTTCAAATTGGACAAGTTTATAATGTAGTGATTTGGTAAAGAGTTAATACCATTTATGATTGTCCTTTACAGGTACATTCTAGAAAGTTACAAAGTTTACCAAAGCTTGTAGACCAGAGTTCATCATTCTGTAACAGGTGAGTCTTCCCATTCACTTTGTCATCACCGCTAGCACTTGGGTTGTCTTCTACATTAACTATTATCTGTTAGTTGATATGATGTAAAAAAAGCGAAGTTCAAACTGAGTGAGTGGCCACCTCTGGTAACCCTTTACCACACACTCCAGACTTTAATTGATCCTGAAAGAGGAGGTTTTTGAAAACATTGTGTAAAAAGGAGAAAATGCTGGTAACCAGCATTTTCTCCTTTTCCCAAAACGTTTCCTACTCTATCAAAGACAGAAGTCGTCATTTTACCAACAGTTAATTTGTCGTCTTCAAATCTTTTCACTTCGGTCCAGGCCAGAATGTTGTCTAAAAATGGTAAAGATTTAAGCAAGCATTCAAAGTCATTTCCGTTTTTGCCACAGTAGTTTTATTCATATTCAAGTATTTACTCCTTTTTTTTTTCACATAGTTCATCTCTATTTTATAGGGTCGTCTAGATTTTATAAGTCGTCTTCTGCAAAAATGTCTCAGAATATAATAGCATGCAGTACTGTGGTTTTACTATCCAGAAGAAAGACAGGTTTTGAAAACATTGTCAGACTTAACCCTTTACTGGACAGTGCCGCCTTTTAATGCCCCTAGGAAAGAAGCCTTTTGAAAACATTGTGGGAAAAGGAGAAAATGATGGTAACCAGCATTTTCTCCTTTTCCCACAATGTTTTCTACCCTATCAAAGAAAAATTGCACCATTTTAGCCATTTTGAAATTGTTGCCTGCAAATGCTTTCAATTTGGACAAGGCTAACATTTTGTCGTCTGGTAAAGGGTTAAGTGAGATATGACGTACCATACTGACTTGAATATGAATCCATGTAATAGACATGTGTTATTGATCATGTGACATTCCCAGAGGTCTTTGTGAGACTAGTGTGAAATCTTAAAATACCATATGAGGCTACATAAGCCATTAACTCTTTACCAAACGACAAAATTATGGACTCAACCAAATTGAAAGCATTTGCAGACATACTAATTATGACTCAGATTATGATTTATGTCTTTGATAGGATAGAAAACATTGTGGGAAAAGGAGAAAATGCTGGCTACCAGCATTTTCTCCTTTTCCCACAATGTTTTCAAAAGCCTTTTCTTTCAGGGTCGTTAAAACACGGGATTGTGTGGTAAAGAGTTAATGGAGTACTGTTGAAAAGAATTTTTTATTTACGTTGGTCTTTTTTCCTTACTGATTGTTTGCCAGCTATCGCCTTACTTAATTCAAATAAAAATAAATAGATGAGAGATAAGTTATATTTGAAGTTTGGTTAGATTATGAAAATCTGAATAGCCCCTTTAACTCTTTACCACACAACAAAATTGTAGACTTGTTCAAATTCAAAGCATTTGCAGACGACAATTTGAATGTGGCTCAGTGATGCAATTTGTCTTTGATAGGGCAAAAAGTGGCATCTACAAAAGGTAATCAGTTCAATGGTATTTCTCTTCATAACAAACTAAAGAATACACTGAATTATAATCCCACTTTATTGCATATCGAGTTATTGCAACAACAGAAATAAGCAACCATTTTCATCTTCGAGTTGTGGCCTCTTCCTACATATGCGTTCAACTGTCTTAAGACCAATCTCTCACTGATATAGTAACATCCTTCACTGTCCAGTCTTCAGGGTTCACAGACAAAGCAATTCACCTTTCCCCTGCTGGTTACCAGCCTTTTTCTCCTTTTTCGACAATGTTTCCAAAGCTTCTTCCACAGGGTCATTAAAAGTTGGGATTGTGTGGTAAAGAGTTAAAGATACATCTTTACAGCCAGAGAGAAAAAATAGCTGTAAAAATTTGATAGACTGTAGAATTGTTCAAAATTTAGTCAGCTGTGTAAAGATAGACAAATTACCAATATATATGGTGTAAGGGATAAATACATATATCAGAAATCTTCGATTTAAAACTGGAAACATCACAACAGTTGTTTCTTTGATGGCCCCAAGAAAATGAAATACATTTTCTGTCAGCAGCCTTCAGTCTATGCAACCTTGCAATCGTCAGGGGCAGCATTTGGTATGGAGATACAAGAATGATTATAGTTTGATATAGATGAAATGGGTTAAAAATTGGCTGAAAAGGAGTATAGATGCATCTTTAAGTGTGTCTCAAGGTTCAAGGTCCTCTGTTGTCATCAAACACTCATCAGACACTGGACAAATTTGACAGATTTTTTGTCTTTGTTTTCTGTTGTGCAACCAGATTGGAGACTGGTTTGCCTGTCAAATATTTTTTTTATTTCTTTTTTCAGACCAGTTGAAAACAGATTGCAAAAGCTGTGTTCAAGATTTTACACCTCAAATGGAAATGGTAAAAATCAGTCTCCAGAAAATACTGAAACCTCAGCCAGTGCTTATCAAGGAAATGAAAAAGATTTGAAAGATGATCTTGAAGCTCCAGTCGAAAATGTTACGGAAGCTAAAGGTCTTGAACCAACAGAGCTAAATGCGGGAGAATTAGAGCAGCACCCAGACTCTGTGAAAACATCCTCAGAAGGAGATCTTCCTGCAGCTTCATTTGAAAATATCACACAAACTACAGATAACAAACCAATAGAATTCAGTACAGGAGTACTAGAACAACAATCTGAATATGTGGAAACATCAAATGTAAGAGAGGACTTGAAAGAAAATGAATCAATAGAACTGAATACAGAAGGGTTGAAGGGGGAGTCTGACATTATGAAAACCTCCACTGGAGGAGAGAACTTGATATCAAGGGAACAGCAAAATCTCTCTGTGTCAAATGAATCAGTTACAGGCACTGAAAGAAGTCAAGAACTTAAACCAAGTCATGAAATAGAACCAAGGTACAAGATAGAACCAAGCCAAAAGATTGAACCTATTTATCAAAAACTGGAGAATCAAGTAGATGTTTCAAGTGAAACTGTTAAAACAGTTGAGCCTAACACAGAGACAGAATTGAGAAATGAGGAACTAAATGAAAGAGAGACAGAATTAAGAGATAAAGTTTTAAATGAAGGACTTAATGCTACAGACAACACTGTTGAAACATTGGATGACAGTAAAGAGAAAGAATTAAGTGACTTATATTCAAAGGAAAAGAATGTTTTGGCAGACACTGTTTTAAAACCAGAAACAAGTGAGGAGATCAGACATAGTAATGTGCAGTCACAAGAAATCCTTGATGAGTCAAAGGAAATAGGTGAAGCTGTAGATGAAAGTAAAAAGACAGAAATAAGCAGCAAACATGTTTTGGCTGACATACTTGTAACAGCCTTGGAGGACAAGAAAGAAATGGAATTGAAGGAGAAGGGCCACACAATTAATATCATAGATGACAACTCCAAAGATATGGTATCAAAGATAAAAGAATCAAAACCTTTGGTTAGGTAAGCAAACAATTCACTTTTCACAATTATGAGCCTTGCTCAAGGGGGCTTAATGCATCTCTGAGATGCATCATACCAAGCAAGTTGTCACATAATTATGGATCCATAAAATCCATTTTGTATAACAACAGACTGAATTATGGGGTATACCTGTCCCTTGAGCTTCAGAAAATGGACTTATAGCAAAATGTTTCGGCCCAGGTCAGCCTGCGCGGACTGCGCAGGCTGACCTGGGTCAATGCTCTTTGCCGATGCATTAAGCCTCCTTTTCACAGAGCATGGCTCATAGTTAAGAGCTTATTGAAATCACATTCATTCTGAGAAAAAAATTGATGAAATTGAATTTTTGCTCAACTAAAGCGAAATCTGATACTATATGGAATAGGAGATACGTTTATTCAGGTTTTAAATGCTAGACTGGTAAAAAAATAGAATAAAAAGTAGTATAATTCCTGAAATTGCAAATTTAAGGGATTTATTGTGATAAGACATTAGCCCAGCCTGCGTAACTGAACTTTGCAATATTCTTTCACCAAGTTCTGTACATGATCATCAATATTGAATTTCATTTTGACATGCCAGTGTCATGTTTAGAGAAGTTAGTCATGACGAGCATTTATGGAACTTGTGAACTAGCTTACAGATTTCTCTCATTACCCTCTTTAGATTACTTTCTTCCAGCAGACCACATTTGAAAAGATCATGGCCAAATGATAAATTACTTATTTGTTAACCCATTACCAAATAATCATGTGTTCTAATGACCTCCTCACCCCCCCCCCCCCCCCCCCCAAAAAAAAAAAAAAAAAAATCCTGCCTCACTGGAAGCACTGAGTTTTTAGTGGGAGTTTCCTTGGATAAGACACTTGACAGCCCTAGCCTAGTTCTGGTGAAACCCAGGGCATACATAAATATGTGAGCTTTCACCCTGATATGACTGAAATAATGTGGAAAGCAGCAGAAAACACCATTCTGTCATCAAGCAACATTGAAAATTTTGTGAGAATTAGAGAAATTGCTGGTAGCCAGTATTTTCTCCTTTGCCCATAATGTTTCCACCCTTTCAAATACGAATCCTATTACATAGACCACATTTAACCTTTACCGCACAATGCCGCCTTTCAATGGCCCTGGGAAAGAAGTTTTATAAACATTGTGGGAAAAGAAGAAATTGCTGGTAACCAGCATTTTCTCCTTTTCCCACAATATTTTCTTCCATTTCAAAGAAAAATTGCACTATTCAAGCCAGATTGAAATTCTTGTCTGCAAATGCTTTCAGTGTGGACAAGGCTAAATATTTTTTCATCTGGTAAAGGGTTAACCCTTTACGTAAAGGGTTAACCCTTTACCACATGAGAAAAATTTAGACTGGTCCAAATTGAAAGCATTTGCAGACGACCAGATAAATTTGACTCAAATAATGGAATTTGTCTTGGATAGGGTAGAAAACATTGTGGGAAAAGGAGAAAATGCTGGTTACCAGCATTTTCTCCTTTTCCCACAATGTTTTCAAAAGGCCTCTTCCTCAGGGTCATTAAAATCAGGGATTGTGTGGTAAAAGGTTAATCAAATTTTTGTGAAAGCTTTCAATATGAATGAGTCTAAAATTTTGATGGCTGGAAAAGACTGAAAAGTGACTTTTGTCTTTCTTTTCAGATTAGAGGAATACATTGAGAATGAAGTCAAGGTACATTTGAGCCATGCTCTGGCAAAAAGGGGGCTTAATGCATCTCCTTGATGCATGATACCATATAAGCCATCACATAATTATGGATCCATAATTGCCACTTTTTTAACCCTTTCCCAAATGACAAATTTTGGACTGGTCCAAATTGAAAGAGTTTGCAGAAGACAATTTTAAATTTGATGAAAATGGCAGAAAGGTCTCAAAATGGGTAGAAAACACTGTGGGAAAAGGCGAAATTGCTTGTTACGAGCAATTTCTCCTTTTCCCACAGTGTTTTCAAAAGACTTGTACTGCAGACACGTGAAAACCAGGGCTTGTTTGGGAAAGGGTTAAACAACCAATTGAATCATGAGATACACTGTTCCTTTGGCATACAGAAAATCAATCAATAGCGAAAAGAATGGACCCAGGTCAGCCTGCGCGGAGTCCACAGGCTGACCTGGGTCAATATTTTTCCCACATGCATTAAACAACCCCCTTTTCACAAAGCATGGCTCATTTATATTGTTTTTCTTTAATCAAATAATTCCTGATGTATTTGTACAGTCTCTCATACCAGCTTAGATTCCATAGAAAATTTAGATACATCCTTACAGCTAGAGAAAAAAAAAACTGTTAAATTTTGATTGGCCGTAGAATGGTTCAGAATTTAGTTAAGTGTGTAAATACAGTATAGATAAATTGCAGATTAATAGGGATATATACATATATCTGAAATCTTTGATTTAAGACCAGAAATGTCAACAACAGCAATTTCTGTGATGGCCTGCAGAAAGTGAAATGCATTTTTTATCAGTTGTAATCTATGCAACGAAGATACAAGAATGATTGTAGTTTGATAAAATAAAGATGAAATGAGTTTAAAATTGGCTGAAACGAATATAAATGTATCTTAAACTATATCTCGACAAACAGATGTGTTCATGCTCCCTTATATATTTCATAGTAACTCTTTACCAGACAACAAAAAGTTAGACTTATCCAAATTGGAAGTGCTGGTTTCTCACAACATAACATTTTCAAAAGTCTTCTTGAATCTTCATCCATGGCCATTAAAACATTATAAAGAATAGATCAGAAACCAAAGACATGTGTGTTGCAATATTGGAATGTCTTCAGTGTGGAAAAAAATTCTGGGCCTTTTTGTATAACGCATGCTAGGTTTGAAACCTGTCCTCTATCGCAATATTAAATTTTGTCACTTTTTTGAGTTAAAGTCTTCTAAGTGAACAGAACAATCATCAGTCTTCTGGTCAGGGGAGTAAGAACTGTTTTCTTGTACAGGTTGAGTTTGAAGATGAGCCAGACATACTGTACAAAAAGATAGATCTGCTCATTAAGAGCATTGATAAGGAAGTACTCAACAGTTACCTCATGTTTCTACAGATGGCAGCTCTAGGTTTGGAGATAAATTTCCAGACAAAGTTAGTATTATGATTTTCTTCTAAATTACACAGTTTAGCTCTTGCCAAAGGCCAGAAGAGCTATGTCATGGTGTGGTTTCTGTCTCTGTCTATCCCCTTTTCTTTTTCTAATTTCTTGCTCACATAATAAAATAAGCTCTTTTTGCTGGATTTTATAAAACTTGCACAGTTTATATTCATATAATCAATAACTTTATTCCTGTTAAAATTGAAGGAAATCAGACTATCACTTGAGAAAAATGGCCATTTAAATATGAAAATTTGGACTCCTTGTGTACTTGAAGACAGACCATATTTTTTTGTTGGTTTTTTCTTTAACTTGTGCAAGGGGTTGAACGAAATTAAGAATTAAGATTTAACATGAAGAAAATCTAACTATCGGTGTTCAAAAAAGTCTGTATTATTAGTCCCATTTCTTTAAACCTTGCTGGGATTACCTTTAAGTATTAAAGCCCTGTCACATACAGCTTACTTCCTAAAAACAGGTAGTAAGAGATGAAAAAAAAAAAATATATATATATATAATCTTCTATGACGTCAATTTAACATTCTTACTTATTATTCTGGCTTAGGTTTAAGCCCAGTCCAGAGACCTCCAAAAGGTGCAAGATTTTGTGTGTGTGTGTGTGTACACTTTCTTTATTAAACCTTTACCGGACGACAAAATTTTAGCCTTGCCCAAATTGAAACATTTTCAGACGCCAATTTCAGCATGGCTGAAATGGTGCAGTTTTTCTTTGATAGGGTAGAAAACATAGTGGGAAAAGGAGAAAATGCTGATTACCAGCATTTTCTCCTTTTCCCACAATGTTTTCAAAAGGCTTTTCCTTTAGTGTCGTTAAAAGTTGGGATTGTGTGGTAAAGGGTTAAGGCTTCATTTGTTAAATGACAAATGAAATGTTACACAACTGATAGGATTCACTTTTTAACATAATTATTCTCCTTTTCCCCCACAATATTTTCAAAAGCAGTTTAAATGCAGATTCATTTTGTGATACCTCTATAATTACTGTGGATACTTACTGTAATCTTGGGCTGGCTCTTCACTATCAAGAGAGGAAACCATACCAAAGGATAGGTAGCTGTCAAAACATGAAAACAATTTTGACAGTTTTTTCTTTACTTATTTTTCACAGAGAAAGCACCAGCAGCCAACCATTTGCACTCTTATGCAATCCTTTGTCTCTGTTTCAGGCCTAGACCAAAGGTCTGGATCCAAAGATATTCTGTTCGCAAATCTATCCATATCTACAAGAAGCACTATCGTCAGTATGAGAGAAGAACTTATATTCAACCATGTACTGTAAGTATTCTCTTACATTTTTGGGGGTTCCTTTTGTTCAGTGCTAAGCCCTTTTCGAAACAATCCAGTGTTTTGACGAGTCTGAGGAAAATGGCTTTTGAAAACAATATGGAAAAAGGAGAAAATGCTTGTAGCAAGCATTTTCTCCTTTTACCACAATTTTTTTCTACTCTATCATAGGGCAAAGTTCTTAATTCAAGCCTTTCAATTTGGACAGGGTTACCCCTGGACTTGACTAAATCCCAAGCATGTGCAGACAACAAATTAAATATGGTTCAAATGTTTGGATTTGTCTTTGAAATAGTAAAAACATTGTTGGCAAAGGAGGAAATTCTGATAATGTTTAACCCTATACCACACAATCCCGAGTTGTAACGACCCTAAGGAAGAAACTTTTTGACAACATTGTGGGAAAAGGAGAAAATGTTGGTAACCAGCATTTTCTCCTTTTTCCACAGTATTTTCTACCTATCAAAAACAAATTCCATCATATGAGCCAAATTTGTATTGTCATCTTCAGATCCTTTCAATTTGGACATGTCTATTTTTAGCTCCACTGGCCGAAGGCCAGCGGGCTTATGTCATGGCCTGGTGTCCGTCGTGCGTCCGTCCGTCCGTCCGTGCGTCCGTGCGTTAACTTTTATTTCAAACATCTTCTTCTCTGAAACTACCCATCCAATTTTCATGAAACTTCACAGAAATGATCCTGCCATGGTCCTCTTCAGAATTTCTTGAAAGAATTTGATTCCTTCAAAAACTCTGGTTGCCATGGCAACAAAACTGAAAAATATTGGAAATCTTTAAAAATCTTCTTGTCTGAAACCATAAGGCATAGGGCTACCAAATTTGGCATGTAGCTTTATGTAGTAGACCTCTATCAAGTTTCTTCAAATTATAGCCCTGGGGTCAAAATTGGCTCTGCCCCAGGGGTCACAAGTTTTACATAGGCTTATATAGAGAAAACTTTAAAAATCTTCCTCTACCTAGCCATAAGGCCTAGAGCTACCAAATTTTGCATGTTGCTATATCTAGTGGGCCTCTACCAAGCAGGCCAAAATTATAGCCCTGGGGTCAAAATTGGCTCTGCCCCAGGGGTCACAAGTTTTACATAGGCTTATATAGAGAAAACTTTAAAAATCTTCCTCTACCTAGCCATAAGGCCTAAAGCTACCAAATTTTGCATGTTGCTATATCTAGTGGGCCTCTACCAAGCAGGCCAAAATTTTAGCCCTGGGGTCAAAATTGGCTCTGCCCCAGGGGTCACAAGTTTTACATAGGCTTATATAGAGAAAACTTTAAAAATCTTCCTCTACCTAGCCACAAGGCCTAGAGCTACCAAATTTTGCATGTTGCTATATCTAGTGGGCCTCTACCAAGCGGGCCAAAATTTTAGCCCTGGGGTCAAAATTGGCCCCGCCGCTGGGGTCACAAGTTTTACATGGGCTTACATAGTGACAAGTTAAGAAATCTTCCTGTTTTGATTTTTTTTTTTCTGAAATTAGCCTTGCATCAGGGGTCTTATGTTTTGTAGAGGCTTCATATGGACAAAACTTGAAAATCACCATATTTATAACAATACAGCATAGACTTGTATTATTTTGGCATGTGGCTTTATCTTGTGGACCTCTACCAGGGTTCAAGTAATTATAGCTCTTGGATCAAAAATGGCTTTGCCTTGCGGGTCTCAACTTTCACATGGGCTTTTACAGAGAAAACTTTGTAAGTCTTCATTTTGAAACCATTTGGCTCAGAATTGAAATGTTTAGTATTTATGGTTTATATTTATAAGCCAGTGGAGCGATACAGGGCCATCATGGCCCTCTTGTTTAGTGTTTGTGGTAAAGAGCTAAAATGCCATCTTCTTCAGGATCATTAAAACATGGGAATTACTAAAGCCCTTGGTGTCAGTGTGGTAAAAGGTTTCACCTGATTTTGGTCATCATTCAAAACAGGCTTTTAGAAGAAAATGTAGAGGTATTGGTGTAGCCCTATTTTTATTTAAATCTGCATCATTTTCATGCAAAAACTGTGGCAGTTTCTCATATTTCTGTTATTACCGAAGATATTAACTTCAAAACCTAGGCTCCCTGTTAACTTTCAGAAAAGAGAACCAATTCTTGAAGGGCAAGTAACCCTCATAAGATTTTTTATAGAGTTTTGCCCCCCTGTCTTTAGCTCACCTGAGCATGAAGGGCAAGGAACCCTCATAAGATTTTTTTTCTATAGTTTTGCCTCCTTGTTTTTAGCTCATCTGAGCATGAAGTGCTCAAGGTGAGCTTTTGTGATCATGCCGTGTACATTGTCTCTCATGTGTAGTGAACTTTTACTTTGTGTACAGTCTAGGGCCACATTTTCAGTCAAATACGTCTGAAACTTAGACGAATGTTTGGCTTTGTAATATCTTGGACTGGTTGGGAAATGGGTCAAGTCTAAACTAAGACTAGATCAATTTTTTTTGAAAAACTTGTGCACACTCTAGAGGCCACATTTTCTCTCCAGTATTCATTAAAGTTAGAATGTTTGTTTTGCTGATACCTTGAATGAGCATGAAAATAGGTCACTCAGGATTGAAAACTAGGTCACCTGGAGACAACATTTCAGTCCAATACTCTTGAAAAGTTGGTCAGAATGTTTGTCTCGATATCTCAAACAAAATTGAAAGCCCAATACTTGTGACAGTTTGTTAGAATGTTTGTCTTGACTTTTGAAAGAGATTGGATATGGGTCGTGTTGGGACACAAAGGCTCAGGTGAGCAATGCAGGGCCATCATGACCTTCTTGTTACTGCATACTGGTACATGTAAAATTTCAGTTGTGAATGGGCCGATGTATAAGACTTCCCAATCTCCAAAAGATATCTTATTACTCTAGAAATTCAAGTGTTTACATCCCAGAATTTGAAAGCTTTTGAACTCATTGTGGGAAAGGAGTGATTGTTTGTATGTAACAATGGCTCTTTTTCCAAATATTTTCGCTTCTTGTGAACAATATTTTCTTACATATAAGTAACCCTTTACCACACAACCCAGTTTTAATGAACCAGATTAAAAAGCCCTTTGAATCAGTGTAGGAAAAAGAGAAATCCTGGTTACCAGCATTTTTCCCTTTTCCTACGTCGTTTTCAACCCTTCCGAAAACTTGTTTTAATATCGAGTCATTTTCATGTCTGCAAATGCTTACAATTTGGACAAGCTTAATATTTGTTTGGTAAACTGGTAATGGAATATTGGTCAATTACAGATTCACAAAGTAACAGGCAGTACAGCGAGTGTTTTTCTAGAGTATATACAGAGAAACTTACCAGAAGGTGTTGCAATGGAGGTCAAAAAGGTAGTGTGCTCATAATTATTACTGTATACACCAAACTCTATAATCCTTTCAGACCTTTGGCAAAAATAGGTTCCTTTGTAGCCAGCATAGGTCAAGATCAGACCCCAAAGAATCCTTTTGATATCAGCCCTCCAATCAGGAGATATTTTTCTCAGAAAAATAACTTTGAAAATAGCAATATTCAAGAGTTTATGATTGGTTTGCAAGTTCCATTTCACTTATTTAGGTTAACGGTTAAGTGTCTGCCTATTTAGTTCAGGCTGTAAGATCAAGATCTTTTAGAGTGGATTGGAATTCTTTTTCAAAAAATTCTGATCGTCAACTGATCGGCATAGACAGAATGTGCGTCTAGGCCATGCAGATGACGAGTAGTTAAATTTAGAATCGGAGCAAATTAGAATGGCTGGTGAATCACTGTCTTTTATCTTATTCAGCCCTTTACCCTTATGAATTTGAAGGACATTAGTTGCTTTCAAAGAAAGCTTAACCCATAAAGCAGCTTTTACAACTATAGTTGGCTTTGCAACCAGTGTGGATCAAGATCTGACTGCATAAAATGCTCAGTCTGATCATCAATCTACAATGTGCGCCTTGGGAAATATGTATATAAAAAAGCAACTGTAAAATTGCAATTACTTCGGTCTTATTTTTGGACTGAAAATGTCTTGTTGGGTTTATGTGGCTCTGTAAGGGTTAATTATAGATCAGGCTTTGCAGAATGTTCTGTCTGATATCAAGTGTATGTTTTTCAATATTCGGAATATCCCAACTTACACAGTTCTGAAATTGTGGTATCTGGAGACCCCACTTGCCGATCCGAATTAGATTCATTACTCCAGTTAACCCATTTTCTTGGCTCAGAATGTCTTTGTCAATTAGATGACTTATATTTTACTTAAGAATTACAGCTGAAGTTAAGTTGGTTGATATATCCAAAGAGATTTTATATTCATAATGGCATTACCAAAACATGTCTGATGTGAAAAATTTTAGACCTGTTAGTTTTGAAAGCTTTTACAGACAAAATAATGAGACTAGCGCAAGGCGATTGTCTTTAAAAGTGCAGAAGACATTGTGCAGAAAATACTGTGGGGAAAGGAGAAACTATTGATTACCACTAGTTTCTTTCCCTTTCACTCAAAAGCCCTCTACCTAAAGGTCTGAAAAACGAGATGGCTTGATATAAAGGAGTCATTTTTTTTTTTTTTCAAATATTTCAGCACCAGATTGATGTGTTCCCAGATCATTTGAAGCCCATCATAAGAGAAGCAGAATCTTCTGAAGCATAGAGTGATTGAAGTCCATGTGCTGAAACGTTTGTAGAGTGGATTAAAAATTTGTTGAAGAAGAATTCGGCCTTAGTTATGTCCTTCTAAGTTTTTATATTTTAAACCCTTTGCTAAACTTCTCTGTGTTAGGACTGTAAGGAAAAAAGTGTTGAAAACATTTTCAGAGTAAGGGGGTGCCTGCATTTTCTCCTTTTCCCAGTGTTTCTTACCATTTGAAAGACAAATCTCATAATTATTTTTCAGCCATACTTTGTTTATTGTCTGCAATGTTCTCTAAACAAGTCTTTAATTCAGTTGTTTTAGAAGAGAGTGAATTGGAAGGTTTTGTTAAACAGGGGATTTGGTATAGACTAAGACAGTCATTACAAACAAACCAAAGATCGTTCAGTTTGTTTTTACAAAACAACACAATTTTAGACAGGTCAAAATTTGAAGGACTTGCAGATGACAAAAGATAGTTCATATGGTAGACCTTGTCTTTGATAGGGTTAAAAACATTAAGGGTAAATGAGAAAATGCTGGTTACCAGCATTTTCTCCTTTTCCCACAATGTTTTCAAAGGCTTTCTCAGGATAATTTAAATGTGGGATTGGGAGTTAAAGGGTTAATTCTACCAGACAACAAAATGAAAATGCAGAGTACCATTAAAATGTGCCTCAAATGACAGGCTCTGTTTTGACTGAATGGTGTTTTTATGCTGATTTCAACATTATTTCAGTCATAACACCATGACGGCGCAATTGTTCATGTATGTCCTGGGTTTCACCAATACATGCACAAGGCTAGGACTGTGAAATGTCTTGTCCAAGGACACTCCAACAACAAGAGGGCCATGATGGCCCTGTATCGCTCCACTGGCTTACAAATATAAACCATGAAGAGAAGTCTTCACTATATAAGCCCTTATAAAACTTTGACCCCAGGGCTACAGTCAAACTAAATGGGGAATATGTGTATTAGAAGAATAACATGCCAAATTTGGGAGTTCTTGGCCTTATGGCTAGTAACAAGACGGTTTCTGAACTTTTCACTCCATAAACCCATGTAAAACTTGTGACCCCTGGTGCAGGGCCAAACTTGATCCTAGGGCTGTAACTTGGGCCCTCTTTGTAGTTGTCCACTAGATAATGCTATAATTATGCAAAATTTGGTAGCCTAAGCCTTATGGCTATGTACACCAAGATTTAAAAGTTTTCCCTATGTAAGCCTATGTAAATCTTGTGACCCCCCCCAGCATGAGGCCAAATTGACCCCAGGACTATAATTTGGGCACTTTTGGTAGACCCCAACTAGATCAAGCTAAATGCAAAATTTGGTAGCTCTAGGCCTTATGGCTAGGTACAGGAAGATTTTTAAAGTTTTCTCTATATAAGCCTGTGTAAAACTTGTGACCCCTGGGGCAGAGCCAATTTTGACCCCAGGGCTATAATTTCAAGAAACATGATAGAGGTTTACTACATAAAGCTACATGCCAAATTTGGTAGCCCTATGCCTTATGGTTTCAGACAAGAAGATTTTTAAAGTTTTCTCTATATAAGCCTATGTAAAACTTGTGACCCCTGGGGCAGAGCCAATTTTGACCCCAGGGCTATAATTTCAAGAAACATGATAGAGGTCTACTACATAAAGCTACATGCCAAATTTGGTAGCCCTATGCCTTACGGTTTCAGACAAGAAGATTTTTAAAGATTTCCAATATTTTTCAGTTTTGTTGCCATGGCAACCAGAGTTTTTGAAGGAATCAAATTCTTTCAAGAAATTCTGAAGAGGACCATGGCAGGATCATTTCTGTGAAGTTTCATGAAAATTGGATGGGTAGTTTCAGAGAAGATGTTTGACATAAAAGTTAATGCACGGACGGACGCACGCACGCACGCACGAGGGACACCGGGCCATGACATAAGCCCGCTGGCCTTTGGCCAGTGGAGCTAAAAACCCCAGTGTGTCATTTGAGGCTCAAAGCTCAGGCCCCCACTTTCCCATTGAACCATGCAGGACACTGGGTTTGTTTTGAAAAGGGAGCAAATTGTCTTTTTCCCCAAAGGTTGAATATATGAATACATGTAAAAACCTTCTGTCACCAGTAGATAATTGATTGTTTTGATCAATGTTTCCTTTGCTTCGGCTTCTTGAAGATAACATCAACTCAATACTGCCTTTGAGGGCAACAAACTTGCAGTAGAGGTTTCTAAAACATCTATATAAAATTGGGAAAACCAATATAAATACATATGAACCATGCTCTGCAATAAGGGGACTTAATGTATCTGCAAAAAGTACCCAACCCATGTCAGCTTGCACAGTCTGCGGAGGCAGACATGGGTCGAGACTTTTTGCTATTGGTCGATATTCTGCATGTGAAAGGACCATTCTACCTCATAGTCCAGTTGGATTTTGAACAAAATGGATTTTATGGATCCAGTATGATGTGATGACTTGCTTGGTATAATGCATCAAGAAGATGCATTATGACCCCTTTTGCCAGAGCATGGCTCATGAAAATATATGTTAAAACAATGTGGCCCAATAGGAACTTGTCTTGTTGGAGCAATATCTGCTTTGGCCTGGTTTATAAAAGTTGTCAAAATGGCAAAAAGTGGCATCTACAGAAGGTAATCACTTCAATGGTATTTCTCTTCATAACAAACTAAAGAATACACTGAATTATAATCCCACTTTATTGCATATCGAGTTACTGCAACAACAGAAATAAGCAACCATTTTCATCTTCGAGTTGTGGCCTCTTCCTACATATGCGTTCAACTGTCTTAAGACCAATCTCTCACTGATGTAGTAACATCCTTCACTGTCCAGTCTTCAGGGTTCACAGACAAAGCAATTCACCTTTCCCCTGCTGAGAAGTGAAGAAAAACTGCATTTAGTTGGTTAGATCTAAATCTTGGATAATGAACCTGCTATCGGCATGAATATATTGCAGGAAATGAGACAGTACAAAATCAGGATCAGACTGCATCTTCAGTGCATTATGATCTTGATCAAGTATGTCCACAGAACCATACATTGTCAAGTATGCTACAGTTATTTGAAGGTTGGTTATGACATGACACTAGTAATTACAGGACGTCATTTCTGAATTTTTTTCTATTGGCCCTACAAACTCTACTGAGAACCTTCCACATTTAGCCAAAACCCTTAACTAGACAATCCAGAGTTCTAAAGTCCCTGAAGAAGAAACCTCTTGAAAGATTGTACTGAAACTAGAAAATGCTGGTAACCAGCATTTTCATTGCTCTGCAAATACTTTCAAAATGGACAATTCTTACATTTTGCTATTTGGTAACTAGCTGAAGTGCCTGGCACAATTTAAACTGCTGTTGCAAACAGATCAGGTAGATCAAGATCAGTCTGCAGATTGTACAGTCTTGTCATCTATTCCAATGCATCAAATGTAAATAATCATCTCGGATGCAGTTTTTGGACTTTCCCCTTTTGAAAACATAGAAAGAAGAAAGAGGAAATTGTTCAAGAATACAGAAGCTTTGAAAACATGTCCATGTGACTGATATTTATTTTCAATATCAGTAATTGCTGCAAATCTGAGAAACAGAATTAATCACTTCCTCCATGTTCAGACCTAGTTCATTTGCAAAGTATATTCAACAACTACCCATAAAAATTTATCCTTCAAATAAAAAATGATGCAACACATGCTGACTGAAACCCAACCTGATGAACTGTATACCAGTTAACAAAATTTTTACCTGTTTAACTTGAAAGCATTTACAAACGAAAATTTCAATGTGTCTAATATATATATTTTTGAGTTAGAAGACATGGTGCAAAAGTGCTGCTTCTTTTTTTCCCACAATGTTTATTCAAACCCTCTTTTATTTGAGGGTTATAACATTATTGATTTGCTACTGAAGGGATTCTGCAATAGTGCAAACACCCGATGTTGCCCTATCATGACAAGTCAAACTAGTATCATTTGATCATATTAGTTTCTTTTAACTGGTATTTCCTGCCTGGGGGCAAGGAATGCTGCCCTCTCCATTTCAGCTGAGGACAATGTACCAACACATTATCCTTTCTACTGCAGGTTAAACACCAAACAATGTCCTCTGCCTTACAGCAGGAGATAACATATCAAAACAATATCCCTCAGCATTTTGACTGGAGAAACTTCAAGCAAAACTCCTTTACCTTTCAGCTGACAGATAAGAACAAAATACATGTAACCTGATTAACCTTACGGTATCTGCAAAGAATCCTTGGGAGTTTTTTTACCTCAACTGATCACAGCTTTTACGATAGTAATATGTAGTGCCTGTAGTTCAGGTATCTGCAAACCAGCCAATCTCTGTGAGCCACTTTTCACCATGGAGGTGGTCTATCAATTATCAAAAAACCAAGAATTATACAAATAATGCTGAGGAAAGTACAGTGGCAAAAAGATCGGCAGCAATTTTGTATGAACCATTTCTAACCTACAAGTCTGGCCTGTATATATTATATCAACGGACACTGGTGGTATGAGAATTATTTTATTTAATTGCAGTTGTGGCTGGTAAATATCACCCATAGAGCTTTTATTGACTCTCACAGAAATTTTTGTGTTAATAGAATAATGATGATCTGAAATGGCATTATTTTATTATTTTTCTTGCTGTATTTAATACTTGATACATGCTGTAGAATGTAAATTGTAACAAACAACGGAAAAAAAATCAACATGAAAGGATCTTTTAGGCCACACTATCTCAATGAAACTATTACTGCCTACAGATGACTTTCTTAAGTCTTTAGCAGACAAATTTTAACAGTATTTTCTTGCCAAATGTGAAATACTCGTTTTCAAACTTATTAAATCTCAATTAGAATTTATTACCCCAAAGTCACCTGTCGCAAATTTGTTCCTGGGGGTAATGAGAAAAACATACTTCTTATATCATAATGGCTTTCTTAAATATACTAACAGGTACAACTTTAATGCATAAAACTGAGCTCAAGATACATGTTTGCAGTGTGTTTTGAAAACAATGCTAACTTCCAACTTCTATAGGATTTTTCATTTCACTGCAAGGTCATTTGAAGAAACAGAAAAAATCTGAAAAACAACTTCAGTAACTATTTCAAAATGTAGTCTTTTCTCTGGATGCTTACAACCCATTTGTAAACGGACATCTACTTTCACACTACTGTTATAGACAGCTTTTGAAAACATTGAGGGAAAAGGAGCAATTACATGATTTTCCAAAGATGTTTTCCATATTCAAGACAGACATTTCCCTTTCTTCAAATATTTCTCCTTTGTGTCACTTTATTCTAGTCTTTGGTAAATCTACGAATGTTTTAACAACTCTGGGAAAGAGGCCTAATGAAAATATTGTTGGAAAAGGAAATAAATGCTGGTAACGAGCATTTTCTCCTTTTCCCTCAATGTTTTCTAGCATTTCTGAAACAAATCCAATCGTTTGAGCAACATTTAATTTGTAATCTGCAAATGATTTCAATTTAAAGCAGTCTAAAATATTGCCTTGTGGTAAAGAGTTTAAGCTAAAGGCCCTCGAGGGCCTGAATCGCTCCACTGGCATAATTGTGCTGTTTTTTTTATAGCATACGTTATGAATTCATGTAGCAAAAAGGAAAAAAAGCAAACACACACAAAAATGGGGGAAAGGGTTGTTGCAATTGGGCTTGAACCCACTAAGATAGCAAAAAGTAGGCATGGTGAATTAAACAAAATTAATAGTGAAAAAAAAAACCTGAAGTACAATTTCTCAAAACCAATTGTTTGGAATCCAGTCAAATTTGATATGGTTTCAGTACTCACTGTTTTAAACAATCCCTGCAAGTTTCAAAGAAATGTGACCAATAATGCGGACTGTGTTGAGTAAACAATACTAAGTCATCAAATGGCTGCTTTTCCTAAACCGATTGCTAGATTTTCTTCATTCTTAATTGAGATCAATCCTTTGATTATACAAATAATCTTTGCAAGTTTCAAAAGATTGAATCAAAAATGTGACTTAATTGCATAAACAAAAAATAAAAAATTTCAACTTAAAATGGCACGTTTTCCCATACAAATTTTCATTTTTTTTTAAATAATCCATAGGGTTCAAGCTATTAATAATATAAAGCAACTATGCAAGTTTCATGACAATTCAACTACAAATGCCGACATACCGCGTAAACTAGAATTGTAAATTTTCAAATTTAAATGGCTACTTTTCCCATACTAAAATCAATAGGATTCAAGATTTTGATGAGATAAACAAACTGCAAGTTTCACGAAAATCCAACCACGAATGCAGACTTAATTGCGTAAACAAGAAATTGAAATTTTGAACTTTAAATGGGTACTTTTCCCACACTGTTTTTCACATTTTTTTTCAAAATCGATAGGATTCAAGCTATTGATGAGATAAACAAACTGTGCAAGTTTCACGAAAATCCGACCACAAATGCAAACTTTATCGCGTAAACAAGAAATTGAAATTTTAAACTTTAAATGGCTACTTTTCCTACACTGATTGTCAGATTTTTTTCAAAATCAATAGGGTTCAAGCTATTGATGGCATAAACAAACTGTGCAAGTTTCATGAAAATCCAACCATAAATGCAGACTTTATCGTGTAAACAAGACAAGAGGGCCATGATGGCCCTGTATCGCTCCACTGGCTTATAAATATAAACCATGAAGAGAAGTCTTCACTATATAAGCCCTTATAAAACTTTGACCCTAGGGCTACAGTCAAACTAAATGGGGAATATGTGTATTAGAAGAATAACGTGCCAAATTTGGGAGTTCTTGGCCTTATGGCTAGTAACAAGACGGTTTCTGAACTTTTCACTGCATAAACCCATGTAAAACTTGTGACCCCTGGTGCAGGGCCAAACTTGATCCTAGGGCTGTAACTTGGGCCCTCTTTGTAGTTGTCCACTAGATAATGCTATAATTATGCAAAATTTGGTAGCCTAAGCCTTATGGCTATGTACACCAAGATTTAAAAGTTTTCCCTATGTAAGCCTATGTAAATCTTGTGAAACACCCCCCCCCTCCCCCAGCATGAGGCCAAATTGACCCCAGGACTGTAATTTGGGCACTTTTGGTAGACCCCAACTAGATCAAGCTAAATGCAAAATTTGGTAGCTCTAGGCCTTATGGCTAGGTACAGAAAGATTTTTAAAGTTTTCTCTATATAAGCCTATGTAACACTTGTGACCCCTGGGGCAGAGCCAATTTTGACCCTAGGTCTATAATTTCAAGAAACATGATAGAGGTCTACTACATAAAGCTACATGCCAAATTTGGTAGCCCTATGCCTTATGGTTTCAGACAAGAAGATTTTTAAAGTTTTCTCTATATAAGCCTATGTAAAACTTGTGACCCCTGGGGCCCCAGGGCTATAATTTCAAGAAACATGATAGAGGTTTACTACATAAAGCTACATGCCAAATTTGGTAGCCCTATGCCTTATGGTTTCAGACAAGAAGATTTTTAAAGTTTTCTCTATATAAGCCTATGTAAAACTTGTGACCCCTGGGGCAGAGCCAATTTTGACCCCAGGGCTATAATTTCGTGAAACATGATAGAGGTCTACTACATAAAGCTACATGCCAAATTTGGTAGCCCTATGCCTTATGGTTTCAGACAAGAAGATTTTTAAAGATTTCCAATATTTTTCAGTTTTGTTGCCATGGCAACCAGAGTTTTTGAAGGAATCAAATTCTTTCAAGAAATTCTGAAGAGGACCATGGCAGGATCATTTCTGTGAAGTTTCATGAAAATTGGATGGGTAGTTTCAGAGAAGATGTTTGAAATAAAAGTTAACGCACGGACGGACGGACGCACGGACGGACGCACGACGGACACCGGGCCATGACATAAGCCCGCTGGCCTTCGGCCAGTGGAGCTAAAAAACAGACAGACGGACAGACAGACAGACGACCAAAACCACGCCATGACATAAGCTCTGCTGGCTTACAGCCAGTAGAGCTAAAAAAGTATTTACATGAAGATTAACATTTATAAATGTACTTCCATTTAAAAGCAGAAAAGGGAAATGCCCCCCAAACTTTAACCAACAAGCATCCTTTGTGTTCTTATGTTGTTCTGCAAACATATTTCCTGTATCATGCAACAGTATTTCACACTATTCATGTTTTGTTAAATCTATACTTGAAATCATTACTTGTTTAAATAATCCATCACCACTGTCCTATAGCCAAGGTGTATGTAAACAAATTTCGATATCAGTTTAATTTGTAAGAAAATCTAAGGCAATCAATTGAGAGCCACAAGAACATCATGATTCTTAATGTAGTATATGACCACAACACACCTTGAGCAAAAAAACGAAAGGTTCAATCTTTCACGATACAATAAATACTCCTGTATTCATCATAGTAGTAAGTGAGCATTAAAAAAAAAAAAAAATCTTTAAACTCTTAAAGTGCCCTAACCGATCTTTGAAAGACAACTGTTTTCTCAGTGGAGAAAGCGTACACAATCGAAAGCGTCATAAATTCAGCTAACGAAACACAGTATGTGAAACTTAAGCAAATTTGAACTGTAACCAACGTCCACGTTACCTCACTTTCTTTTTAAGATTTTTCAAACGAAGAAATAATCTTTCCGGGCCGTCTTCTGCAGTGTTGTTAATGTCGCTTCTCTCGACGCATCTCTTTAGCGCAACGTCTCCGTGGGTTTTACGTTCAACATTTGGATCATGTCTGTAATTTCCAGACTAAGTTCTACCATGGTTTTAGTGGGATCAAGCTTTGGTCATCAGCACCATAGACTAAAACTTGACATATCTTCAGTTATCATCAACCTAATCAAGGGGTTTTTTTTTGTTGTTTGTTCAACACTGTTCTCAGTTTTATTTAAGCTTTGTGGCCAATGCACCGGTTTATGCATTCCTGGAGATTCTCATACCAGAACTACACATAACGCTCTCAGCAAGCCACTTGCTGCATTCCTAGCTGGAAAAAGTTGAAACTTAGTCGACAGAAAGAAAAGACTGAATCCTGTTGCATTTGACTTTCTGGAATCCTTGGAATGAATTCGGACTCGGCAAGGATATATACTAACAAACCCTGCCATGTGCTATATCATTGAGTTACCAGGGGTCTGCTTTATCACAGGTTGACAAGTAATTCAAAGGGAACTAATTAGTTTCTTATCAGCATATTCAACTTCAAAAATGTTGTACCACTGAATAATGTGTGCCAATAGTCTGAACACCACCAATAAATAAGAACTTTTTTGCAAGAAGAGACGGTAACTGAATTAGAGCATTTTTTCATTTTGTGCAAGGATTTCTCAATGGCTTGTGGGAGTGTCGATTGACCAGTTACATGAGTCAATTACACGGGATCCTTTCAAAATGGGGAAAATGATGTCATATTTGATCTCCTAAAAATAGGCGATTATCCCAATTGCTAGACAACCAGCTGATTTTGTTGAAATGCCACAATTTAACTTTTTACATTTATAATGTAACTGTAACACTAAGAGAGAAAAAAAAATTAAGAAGAAGAATAAGTAGTATTTATCAGTGTTACGGTAAATACAAAATCTAGAGTCACTGTCACTGCACAAAAAAATCTAAATAGACCCCTTTAAAAGAGTATGCCAGCCCTTGATAAAGCATAAAGGCTCTAGTTCAGAGCTTGAATCTTCAAACAAGGATATTCTTTTGTTTTGTAATTTTATTAAAAAAGACATGATCATAATGAACGATATCAAGAAGACAATAGTAAAACCACGAACTTAAAAATGGTTGAAAGTCATGATAACTCAAAGTGATTCAACTAAACGATGATTTGTTTACTTTGGCTACATATTCCAACATGTGATAATTGAATGTCAGGGCAATTTAAGTTTGCCAAACTTCCTCTATATTTACACTGTAGTGGCTGATCGACGCACGTCTCTGACATCAGTTCCAAAGTTAACGCTCTCGACCGTGATAATACAACATAAAACCTATATAGATCAACAGTGTCTGTTTTCTTCGCGCTCTACGGCTTTACTTCTGTTCGACTTCTTTAATATGGCGCTACGCGGGTCTGAGGTGGCGACATGCGACTCGCTCTTGGAGGTGGAGGTAAATAGCTGTTGAGCAATACGAAAACACGTCAGTAAACTGTTCATGTAAAGAGCAAGCCATAAAGATTCATTAAGCATGACATCTCCGTGACTTTACACATATCTATACAACTTGATGAACTTATCTCTTTACTTTTATAAACTTTTTTCACACTTCTACACATTTTCTTTGTTAGAAGAACAGATAGAGAGGATATTTAGGGTTTTTTTTTTTTTTGGTGAAAGATAGAAATTTATTTCACTAAGTGCAGCCACACGTGAAAATATTACCGATGATTTTCACTTGATGAAATAAATTTCGATCTTTCATGGAAAAAAAAAAAAAATATTTTATTTCATGCTTCAAACCCTATTTTTTGTTGGGACTTTCATCAAAATCCTCCATTACAGTTGTTTTCGGTATTTCCCTGTGGCATACCCCCCTCACGTAACTACGCATTATGATATTACGTAAAGCTTGAGAAACATTGGATAAATGTACGTAAATTACATCATAATTCCCTCTGGTTGAATGGCACGCACTGTTTACTTAGGTAATTTGTACACGGGAACTACTGTTTCCGCCTTCAACTGGACAGTTAGAAAATATGAAAGCAGTATTTTTCGCTGGTTTGAAATATCTAACCATAATCCACCATTATTTCTCAATAAACTACCGAAAAGCATGAAATAAAATTTAATACAGTTCAACATAAAATTGAAAATTTCTCACTTTTGAAACCATTTTTAAAGTATTGTTAATTCCATGACTTTCCATTTCACTTGCCACGATAATTTGTCCCGGCAAATAAGACTGCTTGTCTTGGAATATAGAAATAGAGGATCTTACATGAGCGTTTATGTATTATCATTTTTATCAAACGATTTGACTAAAATTATATGAGGAAAGGCTTGGCAAGCGTCATATACATTTTAGTCAATGAGTTTGATAAAAATGATAATACATAAACATGAATGTGAGATTCTATTTATCACATAAAACGAATGACAGACAAATATAAGTATCCTGCATGAAAGCTGCATCATCACCTTAGCTTATATATTGTTCAGGGTCCATGTTTACAGATGAAGTTTGGTTTGAAATGTGTACATACACAAGGAGATAGCTGTGACATTTACATCCAAAGTAGAATAAAACACTTTTTAAGAAGGAGTAAATCAAAATATTTCCGAAATTAGTATACTTTAAAGAACTTATGCTGTATTTCTCATTGTTATCAAACATGAATGTCACAACATTTTCTGGACGTAAACGTCTTAGTAACAACGACGTGATTTTCCTGCCAAGCGCCGAAGTTGTACAAATTCCAACATATTCTTTGAGTGGTTCAACTGGTTCCTCCAGCTTTACGCACTCATGACTACATACAGAACCAGAACCCAAACCCAAAAAAGAAACGATAATACACCAGTGTATTATCAAAAATAAGTCACGGGTTTCATACAGGAGGTGGTTTTATGTGATAATAGGAAACTTAACTGATTTCGGGGAAAAATATGGTTTGTCAGTTTGAGAAAACATAACGGTAGCCATTATGGCAAAGATGACACTTAGACCTACAAGTGAATCCAGCAGACATTTTCAGTCTTAAAATTACATCTTACTAACTGCAATTTCCTGGTGGCTTTGGTCCAGGATGTCTAGGAAAAGCAAATGGCGAGTGTATATCAAAGATCAGACTGCACATTTTATGAAGTCTGATCTTGATCCACACTGGCTAGAAAAGTAAATGAAGGTGTGAAGGAGTCAACAAATGAAACCATTTTACATAAATTACCTCTTCAAGAAAAAATAAAACAATGTCATCTCATTACTGAATAGGCATTTTCTAACCCAACTTTCATTACAAATCATAAAGGAAATCATTTCATTATTTGTAAGATATTACTCCATTTGCGACAACTTTTCCAAATTTATCTAGTGGACAGGTGCAGAAAGTGTATTTTTACAGTATTAAAGAAAGTAAGAGACTAAGTTGCTCCAATTTCATTATGCAATGACGACAAAAAATTCATATCAATTCTAACTTCTTCTCAAGCCAAGTTGGACACCCCGATATACTCCTCTATTCAACCTAAGCTAATCAAATCTGTTATATTCTCATAAACGCCTCTGGTAGTTATCACCTTTTCAATATTGATATTGATAACAAATAAATCATTGCCTTAACATAATAAATGCCCAGATTTAAACCTAAATCTTAGCATTTTTGGTTCATTACACTGCAGTTCATGGATCATCATTAATATTCTCCCGAACAAGCCATATTTACTGATAATTTGCCTTAAATAGCTACTGTAATCTGCCTCTCAATTAGAGCAACAAAACCCAGCTGCATCCAGTAAACATTAACTGATTAAATGTTTTATAAAACATTATATCAGGTGATCAAGGCAACACCTTACGCACTATCTAGGTTTCATCGGTACTCTGAAGTACCTTTCCCAAGGACATTCCCATGAAAACCCCATGCTTTGGGTCAGGATCAAACCCAGGACACCTGGATTCCTAATCCTACACATTAAGCACTAAGCCACGCCGGAAACCCCCCCCCCCCCCACCCATACAAATACAGATTGCTTCACGCTTCACTAAATAATGAGAAAAGTTTTTGCATCTTCCTTGGCTAGTGGAGATATATTTCTGATGTCTTGTGCTTCTGCCTATATATGACATTGTAACAAATATCAATACCCAACATGGTCTAACCCTTCCCTCTGATATACATGAGTTAACCCAGTGATTCAGATTGCACATTATTTTTACCAGACAGCTGTCCTAAATGTGAAATTTTTTATAGGCCATTTTGTCCTGACCTAGAAAAAAAACTTCGGCCACAAAATTAATAATAAAATACCGCTAGGTAGGTGTTAACATTTAAATTGAACAAACAATGTGAACTCAAACAGAGTGTTTTATTAAACAGACCATCAACAGTAATAATCAGTTGTTTACAGAGTCAGGGTTCCAATTTAGCACTCGCATAGATCTACTCGCAAAATGCGAGCTGAACCTTAGCCATTAATGCAGCAAAAGCCATTCAGTTTGGAACTTGCGGGGGCGGGGGGGGGGGGGGGGGGGGGGGGGGGTTTGTGTGGCCGCTTGACTGTTCATTGTCTTCGAGTTTTTTTTATCTTCATTTTCAGGCTGAGAAACACCAACGGCAAACGAAGTTTTCTGACCCGAGTCAAGTTTTCTTTTTCTGGTTGCCATGGCTTACTGACGCGATCATAAGACGCTTGATTTTCTTATTGCGTAGTCTAGAGCAGCTACAAGACATTGACCGATCACAAGAACGCTTTAAATCACAAACACCCAGAATCCTTTGCAAAGAATCAAGGGAATTAATCGTGCAAACAGAAAAAAATGAATTAGGGGAGATCACTGCACAAGAAAAATCGTAATTCGGCTTCGTACTGAACGTATTTCGACCTGAAATATAGCATTGTCATATTTCTTGAAAAAACGGTCAGCCATTTTGTCCCACAAAGTAAATTTTTATCGGCAATTTTGTCCTGATTCTTGCAAAAAAATCGGCAATTTGTATTTTTTATCGGCAATTTGCCGAGGGCCGACGCCAATCTGAATCACTGTTAACCTAATGTAATTGAAATGATATCATATGTTTTCCTAGGAAAAGTAGGGTCTAGGCCATCTGATCTTGATAAATACTGCCCAAAAAACATTACAATGTTGCCCAGAGGATATTACAGCTCAATGTTAAAATACAACAAGGGAGAACATTTTGTATATGAGAGAAAGGCTAGACCTAGTTTCACCATTAGTGATCTAATGACAGAAGCCATCTTACACTGTATTTACAAGTACCAACCCAATAAAAAATCAATAAAACTTACCGACTCCTGTAATAATCGTCATAGTATGGATCTCTGAAAGTAACAACAAAATGTTTCATTCTTAGACTATTCAGGGCAAACATTACACATTTTCAAAGAAAGTGTAGATTAAGATCAGGGTCTGTATTTACAAACCATTCTGAACTGTATTCTTAGTTTATTCTACATTATAAAAAGTTACGCAGATTATGACAGGCTAAACCACTCTCCAAATGGTTTTGCCAATCAGAAACTGTGTTAATTTAAAAATTAGAAAATTCTCAAGGCAAAAGTGTCCCAAGTCCTAAAAGGCTCACCTGAGAAAAGTAATAAAGGATTCATAAAGTTGAAGAGATCCTGGTGGTGATAATATAAAACACAAATGTATTCAGAGTGCATATTTGGAATTAAGTTTTCTTTTCAAAATAAAACAATAGTGTGTGTAACATCAATTGACAAGAGTGCAACCCCGTATGTGCATGAGAAAGTGACTGAAAACATTCTAGCCAACTTTCATAAATATCTGACTAAAATGTGGTCTCTAGAATGAACGCAAGGTTTTTCTAGGATTTGTCCCTGTGGGCTATTTTTTGACCCACCATGACGCAATTTTGAACCTGTCCGAGATATCATCAAGACAAACATTCTCATAAACTTTCATTAGTATCACGTCAAACATATTATCAACTTTCATAAGAATCACAATGAGAATATGGTCTCTGGAGTGCAGACAAAATCATTCCAGGATTTGTTACCAAGACCTACTTTTTGACCTAACATGACCTTATTTCAAACTTGTCCGAGATATTATCAAGACAAACATTCTCACCAATATTCACTAGTAAAGAATCAAACTTGTGGCCAATAAAGTGCACACAAAGTTTCTCTAAGATATGACCCAGTTACCTACTATTTGACCTGACTAACAAGGTCTGTCTTATCCCGAGACTTTATTTTAAACTTTCTGACCCTTGTTTAGGAGTATCTGACTGAAGATGTGGCCTCTACAATAAACACAAGGTTTTTCTAAGATTTGTTCCTGTGATCTATTTTTTGACCTGATGTGACCCAGTTTTGAAATTGTCCCAGACTTTATGAAGACAATGATTCTGACTAATTTTCATGAAAATCCAACGGGGGTCACCGAATAATGTGT
The DNA here is from genome assembly GCA_945859785.2 of Tridacna gigas. NCBI lineage: Eukaryota > Metazoa > Mollusca > Bivalvia > Cardiida > Cardiidae > Tridacna > Tridacna gigas. The sequence continues at coordinate 41,869,069 of OX244029.2, forward strand.
GCCAATAGTCTGAACACCAACGGCAAATGTGGCCTCTAGAGTGCACACAAGGTAACTGTTTACGAAGGCACGAAAGACGATGCTTGATGGATGCCAGACACAGCACAATCACAAAAGATGACCTTGAGCACATTGTGCTCAGGTGCAAGAATTGTGTTAACTCTGTACAAAACAACATAATTTTAGACTGGTTTAAAGTGAAAGCATCTGAAGACCATAAATTACCTTTTGTTTGATTGATGGAATTGTCTTTGAAAGGAGAAGATGCTGGTGACCTGCATTTTCTCCTTTTTCCACTTTGTTTTTAAAAGCTCTCTTTCTCAAGCTTGTTATAACTTTGGTAAGTGTGGTAAAGAGTTAACCCTTTACTACACAATCTTGAGTTTTAACAATTCTGAAGGAGACGGCTTTTGAAAACATTATGGGAAAAAGAAAAAATGCTGGTAAGCAGCCTTATCCTCAAGGTTGTTGAAACTTGGGTTTGTGTGGTACAGGGTTAACCCTTTACTACACTATCTTGAGTTTTAATGACCCCAAAGGAAGATTGCTTTGAAAACATTATGGGAAAAGGAAACAGGAGAGCCATTGGCCCTAAAGCACTCACCTGAGCAAAGTCAACTAGGATTGATAAAGCTGAAGAAATCCTGGTTGTAATAATGTAAAAAACATGAGTGTTCGTGACCTACTTTTCGACCTACTTGACCTATATTTGAACTTGTAAGAGATATAATCAAAATAAACATTCTAGCAATTTCATGAGTATCAAATGGAAAATGTGGCCCCCTGATTTTTTTTTTTTATTTGTCCCTGTGACTTACTTTTTTTTATCAACATGAACCAATTTTGAAATTGTCTGATATATCAATAAGACAAACATTCTGACCAATGTTCATTAGAAGTGGTCTAATAATGTGGCGTCTAGAGTGCTCACAAATTTTTCCTAAGATTTGGCCCAATGACCTACTTTTTGACCGTACATGGCCCACGATGTTGAAATTTTGCTAGATTTCATAAAGACAAACATTCTGGCCATGTTTCATGAGTACCGGGATGAAAATCTTCCCTGTAGGATGCACACAAGGTTCTTTTTAATTGTGGCTCAATGACCTATCTTTGACCATACATGACCAAATTTCAAACTTGCCAGAGATATCAACAAGACAAACATTCTGACTTCGTTTCATGAGTTTCTGGCCAAAAATAGGCCTTGAGAGTGCACACAAGGTTTTTAAGATTTGTTCCAGTGACCTACTTTTTGACCCAACATTAAACAGTTTCGAACTTGTCTGAGACATCAAGACAAGTATTCTGACCAAGTTTCAGAAGTATTAGACTAAAAATGTGGCCTTTAGAGTGCACACAAGGTTTTGCTAAAATTTGATCTAGTGACCTACTTTTTGACCCGACATGACTGGATTTCGAACTTGTCTGAGATATTATCAAGACAAACAAGCTGACCAAGTTTCATGAGTATTTGATTGAAAATGTGGCCTCTAGAGTGCCTACAAGGTAACTGTTGACGCCTGGACGAAGGACTACGTACAACAGACAATGCACTACAGACACCGGAAACAGCATGATCACAAAAGCTCATTTTAAGCACCTCGTGCCCAGGTGAGGTAAAAATGCTGGGGACTAGCATTTTCTCCTTTTCCCACAATGTTTTCAACCCTTTCAACAGACAATCCACATTAATTAGATCATAATTTGGCCGACTCTAAAACTTTGCCATTTAGCGAACCATTAAAGGAGAAATTCCTTTTTGCAATATACTCTCATTTTTTTTGAAAGTGCTTTGTCAAAAGCCAAAAAAGTACTTTGCGAATGGATGTGATGAATATTTCACACACATCGAAACTGCCTGCAAAGATATACAGGAAACCTACTCTGGTGGAAGGGGCCTTGAACTTCTGTAGTAATCTGGAGGAGGCCTTGCATAGGGATCTCTATCTCTGTAATAGGGATCTCTTGGTGCTGGTCTTCTATCATATGGATCTGCATAGGGTCTGTATCTGTCCATGGGTGGGGGAGGAGGGGGATATCTATCCCTGTAATAATCATCGTAAGGATCTCGACCATAGGGATCTCGTCTGTCCCCATATCCTTTAGGTCTGCTTCTGTCACAAAAATGGGAATAAATATTTGCTTTAGAAGTTATGTCAGCTCTTTACCTGAAGAAAAAGTTTTAGACCTGTCCATATTGAAAACATTAGCAAATTCAGTCTAACCGAAATAATGGGATTTCTCTCTTAACAGGCACAAAGGCATTGCTGAAAAACAGGAAAATGCTGCTTACTAGCAATTTCTCCTTTTCAAAAGTTTTCAGAAGTCTTCTGTCTCGGGGTCATAAAAGCTTAGAAATTTTAGGCAAAGGCTAAACTACGTAATAATATCAACAACTATTATGAAGCTGTACATACCCAAGTAAAGATAAATGACAATTTTTACTTTACAATCTGACAGAAAAACCTACTTTTTTTTTTAACCAATTCCACGTTGTAGGAACTTACTGCACAGGTTTTGGTGAAGACTTCAACTCTTTACCAAACGAAAAAATTTTGGACTGGACCAAATTGAAAGCATTTGCACGCGAGAAATCAACTGATGCTAAAATGATGGTTTCTATCTTTAATAGGGTAAAAAAATTGTGGTAAAAGGAGAAAATGCTGGTAACCAGCATTTTCTCCCTTTCCAACATTTTCATAAGCTTTCTTCCTTAAAGTTGTTAAACTCAGGATTGTGTGGTAAACAGTTTAACACCGTTATCCTTTGATTCCAGAAATACATTTACCTGAATTGTTGATATATTTAATTATACTAAAGAGAGATAAATCAAAATACCCTTTTTCATGTTAGTATCCATATGAAACAGAAACAAGAGGGCCATTGGCCCTACAGCACTCACCTGAGAAAAGTGATCTACAGTTGATAAAGCTTGAGAAAAGTCATCTACACTTGATAAAGCTGGAGAGATCCTGCTTTTAATGTAATTCACACGAGTGAAAGTAACCCACTTTTTAAACCAATGTGACCCAATTTCAAACTTATCGAAGGTATCATGAAGACAAACATTCTGACCATGTTTCATGAGTATCAGGCTGAAAATGTGGCCTCCACAGTGCACACAAGGTATTACTTAGATTTGGTCCAGTGACCTGCTTTGTGACCAGATGTGACACACTTTGGAACTTGTCCAAGATACCATCAATACAAACTTTCTGAGCTAGTTTTATGAGTATCATGCTAAAAATGTGGCTTCAAGAGTGCACACAAGGTTTTTCTAAGATTTGGTTCAGTGACCTACTTTTTCACCCAACATGACCCAATTTCCATCTTGTCAGAGATATCATCAAGACAAACAACCCAGCAAAATTTCATGAGTTTCAGGCTCAAAATGTGGCCTCTAGAGTGCACACAAAGTTTTTCTAAATTCCTACTTTTTGACCGAATATCACCCAATTTCAAAATTGTCCATTATTATCAAGACAAACATTCTGACCAGGTTTCAAGAGTATCAGGCTAAAAAAGTGGTCTCTAGAGTGCACACAAGGTTCTTTTAAGATTAAGTACAGTGACCTACTTTTTGACCAAACATGACCCAATTTCAAACTCGTCATATATCATCAAGACAAACATTCCAACGAACTTTCAGTTTCAGGCTGAAAATGTGGGCTCTAGACATACATGTTTTTTCTAAGATTTGGTCCAGTGACCTACTTTTTGACCTTACATGACCCAATTTCAAACCTGTCCAAGGTATTACCAAGACAAACATTCTGACCAAGTTTCAAGTGCATCAAGCTGAAGATGTGGCCTGTAGAGTGCACACAAGGTATTTCTAAGATTTAGCCTAGTGACCTATTTCTTCACCTGACATGACCCAATTTCAAATTTGTCTGAGATTTTGTCCAGAAAAACAATCTGACCAAGTTCCATGAGTATCTGACTGAAAATGTGGCCTCTAGAGTTCACACAAGGTAATGCTGCTGACCCCACCATGCATGCTGGATGCTCAACACAGCACAATCACAATACCTCACCATGAGCATTTTGTGCTCAGGTGAGCTAAAAAAGTTTAACTATTGAAATTTGCAAAGCCTGTTTACCCTTTACCAATCAACAAAATCCCAGACTTGTCTAAACTGAAAGCATTTGCAGATGACAAAGTGAAGGTGACTCAAAAACTTAAATTTCTCTTTGGCAGTGTAGAAAACATTGTAAGAGAAGGAGAAAATGCTGGATACCAGCATTTTCCGCTTTTTCCACAATGTTTTCAAAAGCATTCTTCCTTTGGGTTGTTAAAAATGGGGACTGCCAGGTGAAGGGCACAAAGTTATTCAATACCACGCATGACAATTAAAGTCTGTGATAGCAGGGCTTTAGCTCGCCTCTGAAAATCAAGAGTCATTGACCCCTTGACCCTAAAATTTTTGGGGTCAAATCTAATTTTTTATGAATCAAACCAGAAAAATTCAAGAGTCAAAATGGAAAATTTTAGGGTCCATAGTCAACAACTTGGAAGTTGTTGTTGGTAGTTTTAGTGGTGATGGAGGAGGAGGATTCATTATTAATATTGCAATAAAGATGTGAAGTTACCAACTGATTTGTAAAATTTTACATTTCAAAGGTTAGTGCCAGTTGTCAACCTACGTTTATCATAGACCTGTAACATGTCCATTATCACCTTCCAGTCATACTTTGCTGATTATATGCAGCAGTTTAATTGATGTTTGACACCAGACTGATGATATTCATGCCTTTAAAATGATTATCTTTTGAGAAGATTGTTGTTATATATATTTTTGGATGCATCTTTGAAAATTTTGGGGCGGTCAAAATAACCCCTTGAACGGAATTTTCTGCGCATCAAAAAAGGGTATTTGAAGATTTTTGTGCATCAAAACCCAGGTTTATGGGTCTAACTAAAGCCCTGGAAAGTATTTACACATTTTCTGTCAATTAACATGGTAACATTCTCAGCTGACTCTATTTGAAACTGTGCATAGATAGAAATTAGAAAGTGCTACTGCTGAAATTAGCATTTTTAGTCACAGAGCTCCAGATAGAGGGAGCGATTTTGATTTCATAACTGAAAATATTAATCACTCTCAACTAAACCCTATTTATGGATATTCATTACAATCGTCTCATCTAGACGATTCTAGTAAGTACCAACGACATAGGGTTTGGAAGAAAAATAATGGATTTTGAATACTATCACTCCCTCTTATCTGGAGGTCCCATTTTTACCATTTAGCATTGTGTTTTCTTGTAGTCATTTTTTTTCCTTTATGGAATGCTTTCAAATTTATCTAAAACATAATACAATTGAATACTCACGGTCCTTTAGGACAGTCTTTTGACCTAAAAAAAAAGAAAGAAATAAATAAAATGTGTGAGTTTTACAACTAAATGTTAAACCTGGTTCTTGATTGTTAAATTTCAGATTCCCACAATAATATTGAACTTTTAGATACATATGTCAACTTCAGGTGTTTGTATAATATTGTTCTGTTTTGTACATGTATCTTGTTCATGAGCCCAATTAGACCGACCAAACAATCCCAAGTTTTTACAATACCAATGAAGAAGGCTTTTATAAATATTGTGTGAAACGGTGAAAATCCTGGTAACCAGCAGTTTCTCCTATTCCCACAATGTTTTCAACCCTTTCAAAGACGATTTCCCTTGTTAAATGTTTAAGCAGTTGTTGTCTGCAAATGCTATAAAAAAGACTAGTCTAAAATTTTGTTATTTGGTAAAGAGTTAATTAAAGTCCTACATTTGGAAAAGAGAAAAACAAGAGGGACATTGGCCCTAAAGCGCTCACCTGAGTACAGTCATCTAGGATTGATAAAGCTGAAAAGATCCTGGTTGTGATGCAGCACAACACATTAGTGTAAGTGACCTACTTTTTGACCGTATTGACCTATTTTTGAATTTTGAATCTGGCCTCTACAGCACACACAAGGTATCATCAAGACAAATACTCTGACAAAGTTTCATAAGTATCTGGCTAAAAATGTGGCCTCTTGAGTGCACACAGGGTTTTTTCTAGGATTTGGCCCAGTGACCTACTTTCTGACCGAATATGACTGAATTTCCAACTTATCCAAGATTTCATCCTGACAAACATTCTGACCAAGTTTCAGGAGTATCAGGCTGAAAATATGGCATCTAGGGTGCACATAAGACTTTTCAAAGATCTGGCCCGGTTACCTACTTTTTGACCTGACATGACCCAATTCAAACTAGTCCAAGATTTGAAGCAGACAAACATTCTGACAAAGTTTGAGTATTGGACTGAAAATTTTGCCTCTACAGTGCACACAAGGTTTTTCAAAGATGTGTCCTGGTGACCTTTTTGACCCAATGTGACCCAATATTAAACATGTCCGAGATTTGAAGCAGACAAATATTCTGACAAAGTTTCATGAGTATTGGGCTGAAAACTTTGCCTTGAGAGTGCACATAAAGTTGTTCTAAGATTTTTCCGAGTGACCTACTTTTTGACCAAACGTAACCCGATTCCGAAAATGTCCAAGATTTCACCAGACCAAAATTTCTGAAAAGTTTCAGGCTTATCAGACTAAATATGTGGCCTCTACAGTGCATTCAAGGATTTGCTAAGATTTGGCCTGTGACCTACTTTTTGACCTGAAATGACCAAATTTTGAACTTGTCTGAGACTTGAACCAGACATAGATTCTGACCAAGTTTCACGAGTATCAGGCAGAAAATGTGGCCTCTACAGTACAAACAAGCTTTTTCTATGATTTGGTCCAGTGACCTACTTTGTGACCAGATGTGACCCACTTTCAAACTTGTCCAAGATATCATCAAGACAAATTTTCTGACCAAGTTTCATGAGTTTCAGGCTGAAAACGTGGCCTCTATGGTGCACAAAAGGTTTTCCAAGATATGACCCTGTCACCTATATGTTGACCGAATTTGACCCAATTTCAAACATGTCAAAGATACCATCACGACAAATCAATCAAGTCTTATGCATTTCTGGCTGAAAATGTGGCCTACAGATAAAGTGTACACAAGGTTTTTCTAGGATTTGGCCCAGTGACCTATTTTTCCACTCAAAATGACCCAATTTGAATTCTGTCAAAGATATCATTGAGACAAACATTCTGAATAAGTTTCATAAGTATAAGGCTGAAAATGTGGCCTCTATGGTGTACACAAGATTTTCCTAAGATTTAGCTCTGTGACCTACTTTTTGACCCAACATGACCCGATTTCAAAATAGTCCAAGATATTATCAAGACAAACATTCTGACCAGAGCCCCGTAGCTCAGTCGGTAGCGTACAAGACTTGAGAACAGGAGGTCGCTGGTTCGATCCTCGGCTCGGCCAATTTCCTTCCGAGGGCTGATGATAGTCATTGCGATAAGATTCATTCCTCTCTCATCACTGACCACTGTTTTGACGATGGTTATGTGGGAAAGCAGCCAGTGGCTTAGAAAGAATATTGTGCGGAGAACTGGTAAAAGAAACTCCAGGAAGGCACGGATAGGTGCACTGGCTGCCGCGATATAACTGAAATAATGTTGAAAATGGTGTTAAACACCATACAATCAATCAACATTCTGACCATGTTTCAAAAGTGTCAGTCTGAAAATGTGGTGTCTAGAGTGCACACAAGGTTTTTCTAAGATTTAGCCCAGTGACCTACTTTTAGACCCCACATGACCCAATTTAAATCTTGTCCAAGATATTATCAAGACACACATTCCAACCAACTTTTCAGGAGTTTCAGGTTGAAAATGTGGCCCTTAGAGTGCATACAAGGTTTTCCTAAGATTGAGCCCTGTGAAGTTCTTTTTGACCAAACATGACCCAATTTTGAACTTGTCTGTGATCTTATCAGGACTGACAAGACTGACAATCTGACCTAATTTCATGAGTATCAGGCTTAACCCTTTCCCAAACAAGCCCTGGTTTTCACGTGTCTACAGTACAAGTCTTTTGAAAACACTGTGGGAAAAGGAGAAATTGCTAGTAACGAGCAATTTCTCCTTTTCCCACGGTGTTTTCTACCCTTTTTTAGACCTTTCTGCCATTTTCATCAACTTCAAAATTGTCGTCTGCAAACTCTTTCAATTTGGACCAGTCCAAAATTTGTCGTTTGGGAAAGGGTTAAAATGTGACCTCTAGAGTGCACACAAGGTTTTTCTAAGATTTGGTACCAAGGTTTTCCTTGACGCACTATTTTTTGTGTTTTAAACACCTTTTTAAGGAAAATGACCTGTATATTTTTCAATAATGTTTTATTCTGGACACACAAATATGACAAGGGTTACCATTATGGCCCTGTATCACTCCATTGGCTAAACCATTCAAACAAAAGGTAACAATTATAGGCAAAATGATTTCAAACATGAAGACATATAAAGTTTTCTCTGTAAAATCCCATGAGAAAGTTGTGGCCCCAAGGCAAGTCCATTTTTGACCTATAATTATGATTTCTAGCTATAACCATAAGCTATAATTACTTGAATCCTTGTAGAGGTTAACATGATACAGCCACATACCAAATGATTCAGGTCTAGGCCATGTGGTTATAAACAAGAAGATTTTCAAAGTTTCCTTAATAAAACATGGGAGTCAGGACTTATTTCTATTCAACCACTAAATTTTGAACAAATTCAGAAGAGAGATCTACTAGATTGAATACATGCAAACTTAGTAGCCCTAGGCCTTACGGTTAGAAACAAGAAAATTTTTAAAGTTTTCACAATAAAAGCCCATGTAAAACTTGTTTCTAACTGGGACAGGGCCAATTGTGACCTAGGGGCTTAAATTTGAAGAATCTTAGTAGAGGTGAAGCCACATACCGAATTTGGTATCCCTATGCCATATGGTTTAGAACCATAAGATTTTTACAGTTTTCACTATATAAGCCCATGTGAAACTTGTGATCCCCCCCCCCCCCCCAGGGCAGGGCCAATTATTGCCCTTGGGCTTTAATTTGAAGAATCTTAGTAGAGGTCTACCAGATGAAGCAACAAGCCAATTTTGGTAGCCCTAGGCCATATGGTTCAAAACCAGAAGATTTTTAAAGTTTTCACTGAATAAGCCAATGTAAAACTTCTGATGCCCGGGGCAAGGCTAATTTTGGCCCCAGGGCTATAATTTGAAGAATCTTGGTAAAGGTCCATTAAAGTTACCTGCAAAATTTAATAGTCCTACACTTGATGGTTTCAGACAAGAATATTTCCAAAAATTTCCAATATTTTTCAGTTTTATTGCCATGGCAACCAGAGTTATTACAGGAGTCAAATTCTTTCAAGAAATTCTGAAGAGGACTATAGCAAGATCATTTCTGTGAAGTTTGGTCAAAATTGGATAGGTAGTTTCAGAGAAGATGTTTGAAATAAAAGTTAACGAACACACGCACATACGCATGCATGACGGACACAGGACCATGACATATGCTCGCTGGCTTTTGGCCAGTGGAGCTAAAAAGTATGCAGACCATAAACCATAGCCATGGCAACCACAGTTTTTATAGGAATCAGTTTCTTAGGAGAGTTTCTGAAGAGGGCCATGGCAGGATCATTTCTCTTTAGTTGCATTAAAATCCAATGGGTAGTTTCAGAAATGTTTGAAATAACAGTTAATGCACACACACATGTGCGGAAGGACAAACAGACGGACGATTGTAACCATACCATGACATAAGTTCTGCTGGCTTATAGCCAGTAGAGCTAAAAAAAAAAAAAAGAAAAATTTCAAGGCCCCGCGGGTTTACTGAAAATTGGCTTGAGGCATACACTTAATTATTAGGGGAAAACCGTGGCATGAATGTGACCCGTGAATAAAAAACATGAATCGGCCATTTAATTGGTGAAAATAGTTTATGGTCGAATGGATATTCTCTATTCAATTAATAGCGGTAATCAAATCCGGTCGACAGCAAGCCATTTGTACCAATTTAACGGTTGATTCCTGTGATAAACACAAAACAGGATTACCATTTTATTACAGACAGTGGCTGCACAAACTTGCGCAATTCAATCCTTGCGTGTCACTAAAACACTAGCGGTCACGTTGATGCCCTTGAAAGGATAAAATTACGTAAAGATATGACAGCTCGTCTGCAGCGACAGCATTTTTGCCTGTTAAGAACATGCTTTTGATAAAGCATACTCAAGATACTCTGTATGAAAAAAAAGATCCCATCAAGACTGTATGCCACTCTATATAGAGAATCCCTGGCGTTACAATGTATCTATCTAACATCATGCATAGGTTACATGAAGCTCTGGGGTGAATAAGAAATGCAAAACAAGAGGGCCATGATGGCCCTGGGTTGCTCACCTTTGTAGAGTGCCTTTAAGGTTTTTCTTTAATTTGACCATGTGACTTAGTTTTTGACCGCAGGTGACCCAATTTCAAACCCATATTTTATGAAGACAAACATTCTGACCAATTTTCAAGTCAACTGAGCAAAAAATGTGGCCTCGAGTACCCTAAAGATATTTCTTTAATTTGACCTAGTGATCTAGATTATGACCCCAGATGACCCAAATTTGAACTGGTCTTTGACTATATCAAAAGAAACATTTTAACCAATTTTCAAATCAAATGAATAATAAATGTGGCCTCTAGAGTGCCCACTAGCTATTTCTTTAATTTGACCAAGTGACCTAGTTTATGATCCCAGTTGACTCAAATTCAGACTCATGTGAAATTTTACAAAGACAAACATTCTGACCAATTTTCAAGGCAATTAAGCAAAGAATGTGGCCTCTAGAGTGCCCACAAGGTATTTCTTTATTTTGACCTAGTGACCTAGTTTATGGTTCCAGGTGACCCAGATCCAAACTCATCTGGTATTTCATCAAGACAAACATTCTGGCCAAATTTCAGGTCATTTGAGCAATAAATGTGGCCTCCAGAGTGCAAACAAGGTATTTCTTTAATTCGACCCAGTGAACTAGTTTATGACCCAAGTAGACCCAAATTAATCTTATGTGAGACTTTATAATGACAAACTTTCTAACTAATTTTCAAGGCAATTGAGCAAATAATGTGGCCTCGCGAATGCCAACAAGGTATTTCTTTAATTTGACCTAGTGACCTAGTTTATGACCCAAGATGACCCAATTTTGAACTCAATGAACTTGTTGCGCTTAGATGGGCAAACAAACTTAGAAGAGAATCACTACATACCAAATATCAAAGCTCTAAGCCTTCCAGTTTTAAAGAAGAATTTTAAAGTTTTCCTTCTTTGTTCCTATGTTCGAACTTGTGACCCCCCAGGCTGGGCCAGTTTTGACCCAGGGGCATCATATGAACAAACTTGGTAGAGGTCCACTAGGAAATGCTACATACCAAATATCAAAGCTCTACACCTTCCCATTTAAGAGAAAAAGAAATTTAAAGTTTTCCTTCTTTGTTCCTATGTTCGAACTTGTGACCCCAGGGGCTGGGCCAGTTTTGACCCAAGCAGTATCCTTGGAACAAACTTGGTAGAAGTCCACTAGGAGATGCTACATACCAAATATCAAAGCTCTACGCCTTCCCATTTAAGAGAAAAAAAAATTTAAGTTTTCCTTCTTTGTTCCTATGTTTGAACTTGTGACCCCCGGGCAGGGCCAATTTTGACCCCAAGGGCATCATATGAACAAACTTAGTAGAGGTCTACTAGGCGATGCTACATACCAAATATCAAAGCTTTATGCCTTCTAGTTTTACAGAAGAAGATTTTTAAAGTTTTCCTTCTTTGTTCCTATGTTGGAAATTGTGACCCCCGGGGCGGGGCCAGTTTTGACCCCCATCATATGAACAAACTTGGTAGAGGTCCACTAGGAGATGCTACATGCCAAATATCAAAGCTCTATGCCTTCAAGTTTCAGAGAAGAAGATTTTTAAAGTTTTCCTTCTTTGTTACTATGCTCAAACTTGTGACCCCCGGGGTGGGGCCAGTTTTGACCCCAGGGGCATCATATGAACAAACTCGGTAGAGGTCCACTAGGCAATGCTACATACCAAATATCAAAGCTCTACGCCTTCCAGTTTCAGAGAAGATGATTTTTAAAGTTTCCCCTCTTTGTTCCTATGTTCGAACTTGTGACCCCCGTGGCGGGGCCAGTTTTGACCCCAAGGGCATAATATGAACAAACTTGGTAGAGGTCCACTAGGAGATGCTTCATGCCAAATATCAAAGCTCTCTGCCTTCTAGTTTTACAGAAGAAGATTTTTAAAGTTTTCCTTCTTTGTTCCTATGTTGGAAATTGTGACCCCCGGGGCAGGGCCAGTTTTGACCCCAGGGACATCATATGAACACACTTGGTAGAGGTCCACTAGGAGATGCTACATGCCAAATATCAAAGCCTTACACCTTCAAGTTTCAGAGAAGAAGATTTTTAAAGTTTTTTCCTTCTTTGTTACTATGCTCAAACTTGTGACCCCCGGGGCCGGGCCAGTTTTGATCCCAGGGACATCAAATGAACAAACTTGGTAGAGGTCCACTAGGAGATGCTACATACCAAATATTAAAGCTCTGCGCCTTCTAGTTTCAGAGAAGAAGATTTTCAAAGATTTTGCTTTTTTTTCCTTTTTGTTGCCATGGCAGCCAGAGTTGTGGGTGGAATTCAATTCTTTGAACAATTTTGGTAGAGCTTCACCCAAGGAACATCCTTGCCAAGTTTCATCAAGATTGGCCCAGTGGTTTAGGAGAAGAAGATGTTTAAAGAAATTGTTGACGGACGACGGATGCCGGACATAGGGCGATCACAATAGCTCACCTTTAGCACGTTGTGCTAATGTGAGCTAAAAACACATTGTTTCTTAAATAGTAGTCTTTAATCATTAAATTGCTCTGCATAATTCCCAAATAAAATGCGTATCGAAATTATAATCTGCCGATTTTTAAAGAGTTGGACAAATAATTGATATTACTCGATTATTTCAATTTCTTTCATGTTGCATGTTTGCAAACAAACAACATTCCCCGATCTTGATTGCGTGTCTTATTAATTGCAATTATCCATTAATTTCTACAGCTGCAGTCAAATTAAAGACGGTTGATTACTTGCCAATCAGAGTTGACCAACCAATTAAACACTTACCATAATCCGGTCATAATTGGATAAACAATCGCACATGTGTAATTGTCATCTCTACACCGTAATCTGGATCACCAAAACGCTTTTACATGATAAGAGACTCTTTGTAAAGCGCTTTCCTGACATTGAATAAACGATATCGAAGTTTTCCACACGCGTCAAACCCTTTGTGCATTGTTTTTTGAAAAAACGTTCGGGTTGAAATTCTCGGATGTTTTTGTCAAAATATGGACGTAAAAAAAACGTCTGACTTTCAAAATGCCAACGTTTTTTCTCCAAATTTGGACGTAATATACGTTGACGTCCGCTTATTGAGAGCACTGTTTAATGTCTAACCTACATGTAATTACAGTTTGTTGCGACCCCAACAAAGTCCAGAATGACCCCAATTATTTAGGGGTGGGGGGGGATGTTCCACAATGACCCCCCTATTTTTGTTGCCAAGGGAAACCCTGGGTACAGTGACCTACTTTTTGACCTGATATGACCAAAGTTCAAACTTGTCTGACATATCATCAAGACAAACAACCCAACCAACTTTCATGAGCAATGTGGTCTTTAGAGTGCACACAAGTTTTTTCTAAGATTTAGTACAGTGACCTACTTTTTGAAGTAAACACAACCCAATTTCAAACTTGTTCGAAATCATCAAGACAAACAATCCAACCAACTGTCAGGAGTTTAAGACTGAAAATGTGGTCTCTTAAGTGCATACAAGGTTTTTCTAAGATTTGGTCCACTGGCCTTCTTTTTGACCTGACATGACCCAATTTTGACTGAGATATTATCAAAACAATCATTCTGACCAAGTTTCAAGAGAATCAGGCTGAAAATGTGGCCTCTGGAGTGCACACAAGGTTTGTCTAAGATTTAGCTCAGTGACCTACTTCTTCACCTGACATGACCCAATTTAGGACTTGTTCGAGATTTTATCAAGACAAATATTCTGACCAAGTTTCAAGACTATCAGGTTGAAAATGTGGCTTCTAGAGTGCACAAATTGTAAATGTTGACGACCACCCAATAGATGATAGACACAGCACAATCACAATAGCTCACCTTGAGCATTTCATGCTCAGGTGAGCTAAAAAGTAAGAATGATTACCAATGACCCTCCTTGCCACACCTGTAACATTCTTGTTTGCCTCCCATCCCAGGTTTATGTCTCACTCTACTATGGGACAACTGAAAAAATTAAACATTGGAGTCTATATAAACAGCTCCTCGCTGTTTAGGTTTGACTTCTATGAAGACTATATGAAAAGCATTTTTACCTGAATTTCATCGACTCAGATTCTATTTAAGGATGATTTGCGAGGGGGGAAAGATTCAACAAAAGAGATGTAACCAGCATTCAAAATAACAAGTCAACTCAATTGGTTAGAAAATGAATTACCGAGTATATATTTAAATGAAAAATAAGGTAAAGGAAATAAATAACTGAACATGATAAAATCCAATCAGTTGTCTAAAATATTATCTATACATTTCTTTTGGTAAAGAAACAGGAATCTGTTGCCAAGATTGAAATTCTGGAAAATTTATGACAATAAAAAAGCATGTTAACAAGAAGTATTCATTTATTTTTCTCCTTTTAAATCTGAATTTGTCTTCTGCAACAATAGTTTTACCTGGTGTAACTCTGCATCTTGAAATTGCAGTCGTAAGGATTAATAATGGATATCAAGTTTAAAGTTATTCATCAGTTTTTTCTCATAAATATACTTTACATTTATATATAGTCATAACTCCTAATGATTCAGAATGTCTAGGTTTTATAACGGCAGGACGGCTTCCGCTCTGGATTGGCTTATTGATTTTTTTGATTGACAGCTGGTGTTTGGTTAATTGTTATATTGCATTTTGTTATTGCATAGTGTCCACTGACCTCAACTTTCAAGGCTGAACCTTCAAAATCTGTCCCATCAAGAGCTGCTTGAGCTGCCTGTGCCTCCTCAGGTTTCTCATAATGCTTTAAATGAAAGAAATTAAAAAAAAAAAATGACCACTGTTTGTAAAAATGCACATAGCTCTCTCATTTGAAGTTAAAACTCAACACAGTGCAAACAATTAACTCCTTACTTCAGCAACAGAATTTGACACTTATCCATATTATAAGCATTTGAAGACAACAACTCAAGATGTAAAAATGGCTCAAATGATAGGATTTGTTGTCAGAAATTCGGGACTAGGCCCTCTTAAACCTTTACCACACAATCCCAAGGATAAACAACCTGAGGAAAAAACTTTTTTAAAACATTGCAGAAAAAGAAGAAAATAGTGTTAACCAGCATTTTCTCCTTTTCCCACAATATTTTCTACCCTATCAAAGACAAATTCCATCATTTAAATTGTTGTCTGTAAATGCTTTTAATTTGGACAAGTCTACATTTTTTTCATGTGGTAGAGACTTAAATGATGAATCTCTGTTGTTCATTCTTAACTCTTCACGGGTCTGACGAATTACTGAAATAACACCGAAACACCAAAATACCCCAATCCCCCCCCCCCTTTTTTTTTTAATGATTTGAGTTCAAATAAATAAAGTAATCCTTTTTGACACAAGTTGTAGTCGTATTGATGAAGGATGGTTAATTTAAAACCAAAGGACATAACAGTTGAGACCCACTGTGAAGAAGTGCACCAAAATAGGCAGTCTGAAACACTACTGTAAATGTCCACCGAAATACCCTCTCGACACAGTAAAATTTGTCGATTCAGGGATTCTACCTCCGCAGTCTTACTTCAGTAGCTTTTGTACAATGTAAATGTGTCCGATCTTTATCCATAAGTATGCTAAGAAAAACAGTTTTCTTTTTTATATTGGGCAGATGAAATGAAAAAATCACAAAATTAGAAAACCGGCAGCCATTTTGAATCTGTGGTTAATCAGGTTACAAGGTGTAAATTGACAAGAAAATTATAATTCCACTGATTAGATTACAAATTATAACTTTGTCACTTTAAAAATAACAATGAAAAAATAACACATCAAAGAAGTTGGACTATATCGGCCGAACATGTTCAATTATGATTGCTTCTCTTTAATAGAACAGAACAGAACTTGCCAAGTTACTTGTGTGTTTCGATGGATCAGAGACCTTAATCATGCAATGTCTGATTTAAGTCAGCTTTGTTCGCAAATGAAGTGCATTAGCCCTCTCTTTCTTTGTGAGTGTGTTTGTTAATCTTACAAAGAAATAATACATGTAAGTGATAGTGTCATACTGATAGTTCCTTAGTCTAGACTGGCGAAATTAAGATCGGATATTTCTGTGTGTAACAGACCAGACACATGTTTCAGTGATTGTTCTAAATCAATAATCAGTGCATATTAACAACATCATTCTTCTAAACAATGATTGATACTTTGATAAAGGGTGTTTTCTGTTATAAAGGAAAGAAAAATCCTGCATACATATATCAGTTATCTGAACTCATTAATAATAAAAATAGGGGCATTTCGGTGTTATTTCAGTATTTTGGTGATTCGTCGGACTGATCTTTACCACACAATCCTGAGTTTCGACGACCCTGAAAAAGATGGCTTTTGAAAACAGTGTGGGAAAAGGAGAAATTCCGGAACCAGCTTTTTCTCCTTTTACCTCAGTGATTTCTACCCTATCGATGACAGAAGTCATCATCTGAGCCCCATTTAATTTGTCCTCTGCAAATGCTTCCAATTCAGTCTAATCCAAAATTTTGTCCTGTTGCATCGAGCTACACTTATAGTTTTGACACAATTTGTAAAATCTGGAAATAAGATTAGTACTTCCATTTCAAAAACCGAGTCAGTCCATTATCATTCTTCTCTTGTTATTCTGGTGGTCCATTGTCTGCATGTCCAAGGACCACTCTTCCTCCACATTCAGCTGATTTTATAGATCCCTAATTATGTGATGACCTGCTTGGTACAATGTATCAAGGAGATGCATTAACCCCCCTTTTGCAAGAGCATGTCTCCAACTGTTTAATCTTTTTTGGCATCAGACACACTGAGAACTCCATAAAAAAATATAATCTTTTTTAGTTTAACTCTTTACTGTACAAAAAAATTTAACAAATGTCAAACTTGGACACACTTGCAAAAAAAAAAATACAAAGCTCAAGTAATTGACTTTGCCTGTGAAAAGGGAGAAAATGCTGGTTACCAGTATCTTCTCCTTTTCCTACAATGCTTTCAAAAATCTTCTTCCAAAGTTTTGTTTAAACCCCAGATTGTGTGGTAAAGGGTTAAACAAGAGGGCCATGATGGCCCTGTATCGCTCCACTGGCTTATAAAACCATAAATACTAAACATTTCAATTCTGAGCCACATTGTTTCAAAATGAAGACTTACAATTTTTTCTCTGTAAAAGCCCATGTAAAAGTTGAGACCCGCAGGGCAAATCCATTTTTGATCCCAGAGCTATAATTACTTGAACCCTGGTAGAGGTCCACAAGATAAAGCCACATGCCAAAATAATACAAGTCTATGTTGTATGGTTATAAATAAAGTGATTTTCAATTTTTGTCCATATGAAGCCTCTGTAAAACATAAGACCCCTGATGCAAGCCTAATTTCAAAAAAAAAAAAAAATCAAAACAGGAAGATTTCTTAAGTTGTCACTATGTAAGCCCATTTAAAACTTGTGACCCCTGCAGCAGGGCCAATTTTGACCCCAGGGCTAAAATTTTGGCCTGCTTGGTAGAGGCCCACTAGATATAGCTACATGCAAAATTTGGTAGCCCTAGGCCTTATGGCTAGGTTCAGGAAGATTTTTAAAGTTTTCTCTATATAAACCTATGTAAAACTTGTGACCCCTGGGGCAGAGCCAATTTTGACCCCAGGGCTATAATTTGAAGAAACTTGATAGAGGTCTACTACATAAAGCTACATGCCAAATTTGGTAGCCCTATGCCTTACGGTTTCAGACAAGAAGATTTTTAAAGATTTCCAATATTTTTCAGTTTTGTTGCCATGGCAACCATAGTTTTTGAAGGAATCAAATTCTTTCAAGAAATTCTGAAGAGGACCATGGCAGGATCATTTCTGTGAAGTTTCATGAAAATTGGATGGGTAGTTTCAGAGAAGAAGATTTTTGAAATAAAAGTTAACGCACGGATGGACGCACGGACGCACGACGGACACCGGGCCATGACATAAGCCCGCTGGCCTTCGGCCAGTGGAGCTAAAAATGTTTAGGTCCTTAGAACAGCCTACAGGAAAACACGCTTACCACAAAACCATAATTCTTTACTATGTCACATTCCACCACAGTCCCATACTTTTCAAATAAGCTTTGAAGCTCAAGCCGTCTACATGTTTCTGGGATGTTTCCTATGTACAGTTTTGTTGACACAGTAAAGGGTTTTTTCCCAGCCCCTCCAGGACCTCCACCTCTGCCACCACCCCTTGGACCCCCTCTGCCACCACGGAAAGACATTGTTCTTTAACAATTAGTTTCAATCTGAAAGTAAAAAGAATACATTATATAATCTCTATCAAGCAAGTCAGGTCAAAATCTACTTGTCCAGGTTAACCTTAGTTTCACTAGATGACAAGCTTGGTATTGCTGATTGGATCTTTCGATGAATGGTGATTACAGTTAGCCTTTAATATTTTTCTACCCATAAGTATTACTACAACCAAGTTTAACAAAACACTAAAACTTTAGAAAAAATACCCATTTTGTAAAGGTACAGTACCCCTTCAAAATTCAGCTTCTTTTCTAATGGTGTTCACATAATGTCATCACCGGTGTAGTAAAGACACATGTACTCAATTAGATCAAATCTTTATTTGTACAGAAGACTAAGCCTGTCCATTTATCAGATCAAAAACAATTAATAACCCTTAGAGCACCGAATAAGCCCAACGGACATATTCAGATCTCCAGATAAGAGGGAGGGATAATATTCTAAATCCGTTATTTCTCTTCCAATCCCTAAGTTGTGGGTACTCATTTAAATTGTCTCAACACAATTTTAATGAGTCCCCATAACATAGGGTTTACTGGGGAATCAGATTGATCAATATTTTCAATTTTGAAGTCAAAATCTCTCCTATCTGGAGCTCTGCATATTAATCTAATAATAAGACCAAAATACAATTCAGTCACACAACCAGAGTGAGACGAAATACCTGAATACCACTGAAACATCAGAATACCAAAAAATAGTTATTTTTGCATGCTGGGCTTGAATAGTGTAGATCTATGGTTACTCTGGACAGACCTCAACATGTTACATGTATGGGGGTGGGGAGGGGTGTATTCCGGTGTTTTTGGAGCGATGTGATTACAGCTGTCTTTCATTGGAAGCAATTTGTATTTTCATTTAAAATAGCGACTTTAGGTTGCTAATGATTGCAGGTACTTCATACTTTTCCCAAATTGTAAACATCACAACATTTTCAAAATCACAGAATAACTTCAGCGTGAAAATCTCGTAAAGTTAGAGAGAATTCAGAGCCTCCAATCCCAGTTACTTCATATTTTCTCAGACTCCTTCCAGATATCACTTACTATAATAAACATCACAACTTTTCAAGCTCTGCAAGAGAATTTCATGTTCAAATTATTAATAGATACAGGGTTCTCATTTGACCCAGGACCCCGGGTTTTGATGCTTGGAATTTGGAAATGACCCATTTTTGACCCTCAAAAATATCTGCCTAAGCATCAATCCGACGCACGAGATTATTGGCTAAAGCTTTACATAAATTAGCTGGCGTGCATCCGGCTGAAATATGGACTTTCATAAACACTATCAGTATCAATTGTGAAGGATGCATGCTGCTCTGTTTATTACAGGTAATCAAGCTGGCAAGTCATTACATGGGAAAGGTGTTAATCTACTTATTTAGTGTAAACGACAGATTTTAAAGTAACCTGCCACTCTAACTGGCAAATTTGTGCCAAAAGATGCAGTAATGTTTCTCAAGTAACATTAATTGACATGAAAATAAGGTCGCTGGAAAAAAACACGAAAACCCATGACACAACTAAAGTCAGTTTGACATCATCCAATCAAAGGCACTTCAACTTTTCATCTTTAATAATGAATTCAAACTATGAATTCACTTAAATTCTCTGTATTAAACAATAATTAAAAGCTAAAATCTGTTTTTGAAAAGAGGAAAAAAAAAATATTGTTTTATGAAACAACCTATAAATTTAGAGGGATGGGGGAGGTTAGGCCGTCTTGTCTTACAACTTTTTAACACTGGAACAAGTGTTAAAGAAGGTATTGGACATTTGTCCAAAGAAATAGGCTAGAAATTAAAAAAAAAAAACAAACACTTTAGTGGATATGACCTAAATTTTTCTCCCTTTTCCACAATGTTCTATGCTATAGAAGACAAATCCAGTCATTCGAGCCACAGTTGAATTGTCATCTGCAATATATGCCCTAAATATGAACAAGTAAAAAAATTTTGTTGTTTGGTAAACAGATAAAAGATTGTTTGTGTCCATTTATTCATAATAGTAAATTGTATGCTAGGGCTGTAAGTCAAAATTCATCTATTTACTTCATTCCAACACGTGATTGTCTGTTCATGAAAATCGGGCATTTTCTTGTTTACTTTCTGTCCGTAAATAAAGAACACCAATAAAAAATGGTGTTCATTTCAGGGTCACACTAAAATACGCCACAGCAGTAATATACGCCACAGTTAAGCCACAGGAGAAACTGACACACCACAGCACAGTTTTAACTTTCGATACGTAAATTTTATGCTTAGAGATCTTAATTAACATGTTATCTATAATATATTGAAGTATAGCTGGGATACTTTATGTATTTTGGTAGAAATCTGATCTTGAAAGACAGCAATATCCTGTGTTGTTTCTGACTTGCGATCCCAGTGAAGCCATGATTGTAGAATACATGAATTTCTTAAAGATTTTTGTCTTTACAATTTTCAATGGACTTATTTTTCATTTCTTAGGATATTTAACAATGCTTAGCATTGAATCATCATTTTGTCAACAGAATCGTCTCCAGACTAACAATTATTTAAAGTGACAAGTATCAAAGGTTTGTTAGGGTTATCTCCCTTCACCATCTTCCGATACAGATCCCAGTAACACATTTAAGTCTGGAGACGAAATGGTTTCAAAAGTTACAATTCAATTCTTAACATCACGAAATATTCTTAGAATTGAAAAATAAATCTATTTAAAGTTGTACAAGATATGTAAACATAAAAAATATGCATTAGATGTTATTTATGTGCTGTGGCGTATCACTTTCTCCCTGTGGCGTATATTACTCCTGTGGCATATTTAAGTGTGACAGTTCATTTCACCCTTATTTCCCCATAATAACCGACCTTGGACATTTCTC
This sequence comes from Tridacna gigas, assembly GCA_945859785.2. NCBI lineage: Eukaryota > Metazoa > Mollusca > Bivalvia > Cardiida > Cardiidae > Tridacna > Tridacna gigas. The sequence goes on from OX244029.2 coordinate 41,890,488, forward strand.
TTTGACACTTGGAAATTCTATTTTGACTCCTGAAAATTTAGGCCCAAGGGTCAATGACTCTTGGGATTCAGGCCCTAGTGAAAAACCCTGTAGATAGAATGACTTTCTGTCAGAAAAGAGTCAAAATCTTTACTTAGAGTTCATATATCGTATATACCCTCGATGTATGTAGATTCGCGAGGTTAAGCTTTCTTTGAAACGTAGAGCAATAAAAACAAATAAAATAAATGTTTCACTTACCTTTATCATTAGTTAAATCTATTTTCCTTGATATTCCTTGATAAAACCCCCGTCAACAACATTTCCAAGCTAAAACTAGGTCATCAAATGCAGTGTGTGAAAATGGGTCAGCCATATTGAAAATAAATGTTGATTCGCAGATGTATACAAATGCAGTAAATCGGTCTGGTAATAAGGCCAAAACAGTTCATATAGTGAGTTCTGGTGTAACTTGCATAAGAAAAAAAAAAAAATAACAATTAGATCTTAAATTTCAACTGGAATAACGTATTTACAGGTTGTTATTGTCTAGGATGTCTATTCTTCATTACTGTTACAGTGAGGACAGAGGAATGTATCACCCCTCCTTATAAACCTCACTGGTGAGCAGAACTGCAAGTGGGTCCAATGCTGACAAGCCACCCCATTTTCCTTACCATCACAAGCTGCCCACTTTACAAATGTAAGGGAAACACAGTTAGCAAGCTCTTTTGGCTGAAAGAGTCCACAGACACAGCATAAATCATTATCTTCAAACTCCATATCATCACTGCTGCTGGAACTGTCAAGAGCCAAACTGATATGAGAAGGACCTGGTACAGGACTGGATTTTGAAGTTTTAGAATGAATATTTCTCGTAACATTTTCTTTACCTTTGGACTTTGCGATAGATTTAACATTACCCCTGACTTTTTCTTTACTGTTCTTACATGGGTTTATCTTCTTTGTTGCCTTTTTCTGGCTATTCTCATGCTGTTTTACTGCACTCATTACTTCTTCACTAGTGAACTCTTTTCCAGACACATGTTTACTGACTGCATTCCTCTGTTTCTTTGCCTTAGAACCTTCAACTTTCACTGACCTCAGATCCCTTTCTCTCTCCACAAAAATATCTAATCTGTCCTCTGTGTCTGCAACAATACCACCTTCTACAGTAGATTCACTACACTGACTAGAACTAATGTCATCTGATTCAAACACCTGAGAAAGAATCATGCTATGTTTGGGAACTGCAGTTCTATCAGTAGGGAAAACCCCAGTTCTCATAAAACCAGACTGCAAATTCTCTGAACTAAGAGCTTTGCTGTACACTTTACATGCTATGTCACAAATGTTATACTTAGTGATAGTTGCCGACACCCGACGCATAACTTTATGGCACTGGGCATAATACATCCTCTGAAAGGGCCCATAACATGCAACATCAAGAGGCTGAAGAATGTGGCTTGTGTGTGCTGGAAGTATAAACATCACTATATTATTTTTCTTAGCCCAGTCAGCAAGAGTTAAGGACACATGTGACTTGTGACCATCCAGCAACAGAAGCAATGAACTGCCTCTACCAGGCACAAACTGAATAAAGTGTTCTGTGAGGTAACGGTGAAATACTACAAGATTTGACCATCCATTATCTGATACAGTCCCACTTGCCCCAGGTGTTGCTCCTTGTAACAAATCAAAATTCATCCTTTTCCCAGGGAATACAAAGTATGCAGGGACAGCAGCTCCACTTGCACTACCAGCACCTATAATCGTCACTGTCTTACCCTTTCCAGAGGTTACAGCTTGAGTGGGATGACCGGAACCAGCTACAATGAAGGGTGGTTTGTGTTCTATGGATACACCTTTTTCGTCAATATTGTAAATCAAATGCGGTTTATTTAGAAGATCATGTTTCCTTAGACACTTTTCAAGATTGTCAAAGTAAGACATAACTACACTTTCTTTAGCTAAGTTAGCTCTTACATGTTCCAAAGCCCTAGGCTTAATTACCCTCATTTCTGGCCAACGTCCAAGAAAGCCCTTCATCCACATCATTGATAAGGGTTTGTCATTAGAACGCAAACCCAGTTGAAAAGCATACTGAGAAGCAACACCAATACACTCCTGTTGAGTATACCCGTATCCCAAATCAGCCATGGTCTTGAAATGTTCAACAATTTTAGCTTCCTGAAATTGGTCAAACAGAGGAAGTTTGCCCATTGTAACAGTTTCTGGGTCCACCTTTCCTAAAACCCTGTCTCGCAAAGTATTTTCAGGCACTCTGAACATTATAGAGGCTCTCAAAACTGACACGCCATCTCCTTTCACATATTTATAAGCAGCAGTTAGGGCAGATGGTGAATAAAGCCTGTATTTCTGTCTGATAGGTTGTGGAGTTGCCTGAAACAGAAATAAAAATGCAATAAATTTAGTTTTCTCTATTAAGAAGAAGGGTACTGTAAAACGCTAATGAAAATTTGTTTGGCCTTAATAGTAAAAATTCCTGAGTGGTCATGTGACCTCCATTGACAACAGATACCGGGTAGAGGGGCAAATTTTACAAGGTTTGTTTTTAAGCTATAAAACTAACTTGTTGCTATGGTTATATTTTAAGCATTAAGAAAATGACAAGATTTTAGCATAGGCAAAAGAAAATGGATCAAATACCTGTTTAAATCTCATTTTTTCACAAGTGTGTCAGCCGATACGCTAGAGTAACTTCAGTAGTAAATATTACGTCACAGCCCTGCAGGTGCACGGAAAATCTCGCGAGACGAAATGGAGATAACGAGAGTCCGCGAATCTGGATACTGGATCTTATATTTACTAATGAATATGATATGGTGGATGAGCTAGAACACGGAGCACCGCTGGGAAATAGTGATCATGAAACATTAACTTTTAATTTTATCTACGGTAAGCAAAAAGCCTTACCCACAGTGCAAAAATATGCATTTTTTAAAGGAAATTACAATAGCGTTAATCATGATATAGGACAAATAGACTGGGAAGCAAGTCTGGATCAAGGTAGTGTTAATGATTTGTGGAATTGTTTTGCCGACAAAATATTTAAAATTATAGAGAAGCATATACCAGTGTGCACACAAGACCGTAAAATCTTTGACACTCCCTGGATGGATAAGACAACTTTGGCAGCTGTTAAAAAGAAAAGGACCATGTGGAAAAAATAAATATTGCAATAATCCAACCACTAAAGAGAATTACATTAAAGCAAATGATGTATCCAACAAGATGGTTAGAGAAGCAAAAAAGAAATACGAAAGATCAATAGCACTTGAAATGAAACAAGACAATAAACTTTTTTGGAAGTATGTTCAAGCAAGAACTAAAGTAAAAAGTAGTCTGCAATGTTTAATCAACAAAGACAAACGGCCTATAACAGATGATAAAGAGAAAGCTGAAATGCTTAATACCTTTTTTAGCAGTGTTTTTATTCAAGAAGACACTAATACTTTCCCTAATTTTGGAATTAGGACTGATAAAAAATTGAATACTGTTAAATATGATGAGGAATGGATTAAAAACAACTTGATAAAAATCAAAGAGACTAAAACACCAGGAGCTGATCAACTACACCCTAAATTTGTCAAAGAAACTGCTCTAACGTTATCTAAACCCCTTACAATTATCTTCAACAAATCAATAGAACTGGGGGAAGTACCAACAGCATGGAAGATAGCTAATGTTACTGCACTCCATAAAAAGGGATCAAAAACAGATGTAGCAAATTATAGACCTATTAGTTTAACCTCAATAATTGGCAAAGTTATGGAAACTAAAATAAGAGACAAAATACTGGAACACATGGAAGAAAATGAATTATTTAGTAACCAGCAACATGGATTTAGGAAAGGGAGATCATGCGCCACTCAATTGATTGAAGTATTAAATGACCTAACTGAATACATAGACAACAAAAAATGGGTTGATGCAATTTATTTAGATTTTCACAAAGCTTTTGACACTGTACCTCATAAAAGGTTAATAATAAAATTAAAGGGGCATGGAATAACAGGAAATCTATTAATGTGGATTGAAAATTATTTATCTGGCCGTACCCAGAAGGTAGTTTTGAATGGACAAGAATCTAAACTGACACCTGTCTTAAGCGGTATCCCCCAAGGCAGTGTACTTGGACCAATCCTGTTTGCGATATATATTAACGACCTGCCGGACGCTATTACTAGTACGGTTAAATTATTTGCGGATGACACTAAAATATATTCTTGTATAAACACTCCGGAGGATCACTGCAAACTACAAGAAGATTTGAACAGATTAGAAGGTTGGTCCAAGTCATGGTTATTAAAGTTCAATAAAACTAAATGTAAACATGTGCAATTTGGAAAACCAACGGATTCAGTTTATTATATGGAAAATGTCAGGATCAATAAAGAATCAGAAGAAAAAGACCTAGGTGTCATTATGGATGACAAGTTAAAATTCCAGAAACATATTAATACAGTCGAGCCTCGTTTATCCGGCCACTTCCGTTTCCTATGAATGTTTCCGGATCAGCCGTATTTCCGGATCAACGAACTGGGATTGCTGGCATGGCATCCAAGTTAAGTTAGGTCAGTAACCTCCATGTTGATAAGGGACACCGTGTATTGTAAGAATTACAACAGCGTATGTTTTACACAAGCACTTGTATACATGTCATTATTGCTCCTACGATTGTTCAGGTTTATAAAATAAAGGGTGTCATAAATTTGCATATTGCCTTTTTGTTATTTGTCTGTTTTTGTACATGCCTTTTTACTTGTACCTAATTACATGCACATGCATACCTATTGTGCAAACAGGTGCGCTTGTAAAGCTCGGCACATTTATGACTTTTGAAAACACCATGAAAAGGGCGAAACAAAAAGAAAACACGATATGCACAGTATTTTAAATGTACATGACGTGTTGTCGAATTCCTGCGATAGTGCTTTTTGGATGGTCTTCTTTGTAATGACAAATGTCTTTTTTCACGGAAGTCGAAACTTCAACTCGTCTTTTGCTGGTGGTGTTGACATTCTGTTGGCTTCTGATAGTCGTACTTTCAAAGTGGTAAAATGGCAAAGACTAATTGGGAATATTGATTGCCAATTAATTCGATATCGAAGACAGGCATTTTTCAATCATCTTTACAGTCTGTTAGGAGTGAAATATTTTCGAAAAACCTAACGAAATTTATCGTGTTTGGCGGCCATTTTGTGTGTACTTCGGGGAACATAAACATCTCGAGTAACACATGAAATCAAACTGTTTTTTTTTTTCCCTATGGTTTACAATTTAAATTGAAAATATTTGTTTTTGAAACGAAGGATTATTGAATATGCAAGCAGACGGTATGTTCATATTTTAGTTTTGCGTTTAATTTTGAAAGGTAAGTTTAAACATGCCCACAAAATCTTTGCGGACATTTCAGTTATTTTTTTGGCGACCGTTACTGTAATCAAGTAGATCCAGTAATAATTAAACAACAAAAGCGTGGAATTGTCACTTCAGTACTATGTGTATGGATAATCTGTTAAGTTGACAATTGTCGATGGCACGAGAACGTCATTTAACAGTTTTCGAAAACAGTACTAATTAACACGCGTATTTTCAAAACGTGTGAAAATCGTCTGCAACAATTGACACTATTTAGACTGATACCCGTGTTATTCACGACGCACCAGTCCGAAATCGCTCGAAGTAGACTGTATTTATGATATTTATGATAACCAGTCTATGGTCCCGGGGAAAATAACAAGTCTAAATTGTGTGTAAACTGGTAGCCTGTTATCGATTTTTGTATTTATCGGACGGTTACGGGAGATACAATGGGTACCAGTTTAAATTGTGTGATACACAGTCAGGCCACGTCCGGTTTCTCGGATAAGGTTTGTACTAATTTTTAACCCTTCGTTCCAGATTTTTTCATTCCGGTTCCGGAACGCGGATTTCCGGAATAAAAAGTAAAATTTGTACAGAAAATATCCGTTCCCTGATGTTTTTGTCCGGATCCTGAGATTTCCGGAATTATGGAGCCCGGATAAACGCGGTTCGACTGTACACAAATACTAAAAGCAAATAAAATGCTTGGATTAATAAAAAGAACTTTTTTAAATATGGACTCTGAAATGTTACTATGTTTGTACAAATCTCTTGTGAGACCACATTTAGAATATTATTCTACAGTATGGACAGTTTTATTCAAAAAAGAAGCTCTAGAAATCGAAAAAGTTCAATGAAGAGCAACTAAAGTGGTAAAAAAATTCAAAGATCTTGCTTATTCTGAAAGACTGCGGAAATTAGGCTTACCCACATTGGAATACAGAGGCGGAGAGCTGACATGATAGAAACATTCAAAATAATACACAAAATAGATAAGGTGGATAAAAGCAGTATTTTTTTCTTTCAACACAAACAAAACAAGAGGACACGATTACAAAATTTTTAAAAGGCAATGTAGGACAAACTATAGATTGAAGTCATTTTCACAGAGAGTTGTGGAAACATGGAACAGTTTGCCAATTGAAGTTGTCTCGGCCAGAAGTGTAAATAGTTTTAAGTCACTTTTAAATAAACACTGGAGAAATGTACAGTTTAAATTTTCACCGTTGTATTTTGAACCGGAAGAGGACAATACTTATATATGTACAGATGGATCAGAGAGGCTCACGTCTAATTGAAGATCCCTCAACAAGGTAACAAGGAATCTACATACATCGCGACTTTAGATACATCGACGATATGACTTAGCAGGGTGCGAAAATGAGTTGGGACGAACAAACTGGTACTTCGCCAACTGATAAGGGCCAATAAGAATCCGACAAAGGTTTTCAAATTCGTTCATTTTCCTTAATAATGCCCTGTTGTAACTTGATTTAAATTTTATTGTTTTCATGAGACCAGTTGGGACCTTACTGTAAAATCACGCACTACTGTACAGCAAGTCGTACACGAGAGACCCGAAGGAACAATGCCATCACGAATACGCGTTCTAGTAGCAAGCATGGCAGAAAATCGCAAACTTCTTTCAGATTTATGAGGCTACCTACATTATTTTTCGTTTTTACACACTTTGACGGAAGAGAATTCTATTCGAGCAGCTGAATATGGCTATTTTTTAACGAGTGTCTTCTCGATTTTCTCGCCAAATATGTCCGACGGCGTTCCTTGGACTGTCTCTCGATTCACTCTCTACAAGCGTCATCTCTCTTTCTTTGTATCTGTAAACCCGTCAGCTGAAATTTTACCGAAATCACCGGCCTCGAATTATCATTACCGTATTTCACCGAATTATCTCCTTTCTTTTGCGCGAGGCTTTTGAATTTTTCAGTACCAAATTAGCAACTCCATGTAGTTTAAACGCTGCCATAGCACTTAGCTCTATCAGCACCTTATACTGTTACTCAATATTTTTTTATGGCTGAAATACTCATCACTGAATTATTCATTGGAACTCATAAAGGTGCTTTTTTGATAGGTTTGACTGAACAAGCGGATGGTACCAACAGATTCAAGATTTAACTGCACGCTCTGTGCATTCTAGTTCTAATCATTATCTATGCCATCCACAAAATCCCATAGATCTAGATCTACATGTATGTATTTCACTTATGCACGACACCAAAGCATTAACGTATTATATGGTTACACCTGCCATGCATCTGTAGAAGACTTGTAAAAATATATGAGCCATGCTCCATCAAAAGGGGACTTCTCTGTGATGCATGATAACAAGCAAGTTTTCACAGAGTTATACATCCTTAAAATTTGTTTGGATAACAATCTACTGAATCATGAGGAACACAGATTCTTTGACATGCAGAAAATTGACCAAGAGCAAAGTTTTTGCCAAGGTCAGCCTGCGCAGACTGCAGAAGCAGACACTGGTCAATACTTTTAGCAAATGCATTAAACCCCATTTTCATAGAGCATGGCTCATATTGTTGCTTGTAATGAGTCTGTTGTCATGCTGAGGCAACTAAAACTTTTCTTTACAGTGTTTACCCTTGGACATAAGCATTTTCATTGTAGAAATGAGACCCAAAGAAGAGCTAGGATTTTCCAAGTCGTCCTTGTCTGGAATGCATACGGATGTCTCAGCAAATCGGGGTGTGTAAATAAAATAACAGTCTGCATGTTTTGTAGTCTGATCTAGATATAAACAGACCATAGTGATCAATTAATGGTCAAGTTAAAACCTAAGATCTACTGAGGACAATTCACTGATTTTTGTGGCGAGTGTATACATATACAATGCAGGAATCATATCATAGATATATTTATATCCTTTTACCAAATGACAAAATTTCAGTCTTGTCCAAATTCAAGGCATTTGCGGATGCTTAACGTAATGTTGCTCAAATGATGGAATCTGTCTTTGAAAGAGTGCAAATATTGTAAGAAAAAGAGAAAATGCTGGTTACCAATGCTGATTTCTTAATGTTCTCAACTGCATTTGCGTAACTTAACTTATAATGTCAATCAAATGATGGAATTATTTGTCTTTGGAAAAGTAAAAACTATTGAAGGAAACGGATAAAATGCTTATTACAATTTTTTTCTCTTTTTCCACAATGCTTTTAAAAGTCTTCTTCCTCATGTAGGGTCATAAAAACTCGGGATTGTTTAGAAAAAGTTTAATGATCCCCATTATAGGCATCAAACTTAAAATAGAACATGCAGTCTATATATCTTTGATGTACTTAGGTAGTTAATTCACATGTTTAACTTCGTTGTTATCAAACAATCGTTTGTCTTACAGAGCCCGAAGAAAACATTTGAAAACATTGTGGGAAAAGGAAAAAGTACCGGCAACCAACATTTTCTCCTATTCTCTAAATGTTTCCTACCATTTCAAAGTGGGATTTCATCTTTGAAGCTACATTGAGTTAGTCCTCTGAATATGCTTTCAGTTTGACCAAGTCTAAATTTTAATTGTCATTTGTGAAAGAGTAAACACCGCTACCACAGTATTTAGTCATTAAACACTACCAAAGAACTAAATTTTAGACCTGTCCAAATTAAAAGCATTTACAGAGAACAACCCAAACATGATTCAAAAACTGAAATTTACCTTTGGTAGGGTAGAAAACATTGTGGGAAAAGGAGAACCAGCATGTTCTCCTTTTCCTGCAATGTTTTTCAAAGCCTTCTGTGTCAAGGTTATTAAAACTGGGATTGTACGGTAAAGGGATAAAGAGCAGATCATGATGGCAATACAATAATCCATGCTGTGTACAGTCAATCTTGTACATGCGACCACGTGTTTTAAGCGACTTCTGTGCTAAACGACCGTTTTTAAGTCCGCCCGATCTATTTCCCTCTAATTTCATGTTGTATTAAGCGACTTTTGTACTACGTGACCAACGACCACCAAATTTAGGGCCCAAAAGCCCACTACATCTTTCATTAAGCGACCCATCAACACGTAAAAATTGTGGAACCTTAATTTACAGTATAAAGGATTTATCCTAATCAAGACATAATTGCATGTGTCAATTAAAGGATTAACGCATTTACATGTCTAACTGTTAATTACCTTTTGACAATAGCGGCAACGATGCAGAACCATGTCATAATGACCAACTAAATCCCTAATCTGCTAGTGTGCGAACGTGTGAAAAGAATGGGGAATTTTGTTTATTTATCCTTGTGGTCACCCGAAATGGAGTAGAACTTTGTTCCATAACCACTATATGAAAGTGATTTTTTGTTCGGTTATAAATAGGCACTACAAATCAAGCGTGCCCTTCATTGGCAAATTCAACCTGGAAACGCCGTAGAGTAAAAAGTTGTTTTTGATTACGATGAGTCTTTCACACATGCTAATATTTACACAGTGCTTGTCTATTTCACAAATGCCTTGCCATGTATCTCACAAACACAGAGGAATTTCGTTATAAAGGTTTGTTCACATGATATTTCATGTGACTACTTTGGCCTACTTTCGATTTGTTCTTTCACTTACAGAAATTGCTGTTGGTCCGCTATTTTTTTTTTCTATTAAATATGAAAGCATTTTCTTGATACTTACCTAAAAATTGAAACATACGCTTTTAGTATAGAATCTAGAATACATTTAAATAATTAATGTGTGAAAAATGTAATTTGCACTCCCCCCCCCCCCACCCCGACTGATTTATTAAGCGACCATTTTATTTAGCGACCATTTTTTTATTGTCCCAAGCGTGCTCGTTGAATACAAGATTGACTGTAATTAACTCAAAAAAGTGGATTTGGCCAAATTGAAAGCTCTTGCAGACGACAAATTAAATGTGCCTAAAATGATGAAATTTTTCCTTGATAGGATAGAAAACATTGTGGGAAAAGGAGAAAATGCTGGTTACCAGCATTTTCTCCTTTTCCTACAATGTTTTCAAAAACCGTCTTCCTCAGGTAGTTAAAACTCATGATTGCGTGGTAAAGGGTTAGCCAGTGCTAAGGCTATAAGGCCAAACTGGTAACTCAGGCAGTGTTGTACAGGACTTGTAACCCAGGTGTGGCTGGTTTGATTCCAAGGTCTTTTCAATGAGTTATGGTAGTCATTACGACAGGATGAAAATATGGATAGGTTCACTTATCAATGTAATATAGGGGGAAAAAATGTTGACAGCACTTCATCCTTTTTCTACTACGTTTTCAAAAGCATTTAGGTTCATAAAAACATGGGTTAGTTTGGTAAAAGCTTAATTTATCCTCCTGCAACAAAGAAAGTAGGGGTCCAGTGTGGCTCAGTGGTAAAGTGTAGGACTCGATTGTAACCTGGAGGCCAGGGGTTGAAGCCTCACTTGAAGCACTGGGTTTTTTGTGGGAGTCTCCTTGGTCAAGACACCACAGAGCTTTAGCCTAGCAATGGTGAAACCCAGGACATACATGAATATGTGAGCTTTCACCATGATATGACTGAAATGATGTTGAAAGCAGCATAAAACACCATTTAACCAACCAACCAACCAACAACCGACCAACCAATTCATAGCACACAATTTTGAAAAACATCAGTCCATAATGGGGACAATAATATCATGAATCAAAGCCTAATACATATACATTTATATATTTGAAAACATTGTGATAAAAAGAGAAATTGCCTAATACCAGTAATTTCTCCTTTTTCCACAATGTTGTCTTCCGTAATCTGCTTCATGAAAAAAGAAAGTCTAGCAAACAAAATATATAAATCATAATCATCTTTATTTTAGAATCTTTAACATGGTGAAATGACTTCATTTATTTGTAACAGTGCAACAAGCTTCCTATAGTGCATACAAGACATGACAAAACACGCCCATTTCAATCACGCTTTGCCACTTTAAGTGCAGGATTATAATTTTAGACCAATCATAACCCTTTACCACAAAATCCCGACTTTTAACAACCCTTAGAAGTAAACCTTTTGTAAACATTGTGGGAAAAGGAGAAAATGCTGGTAATCAGCATTTTCTCCTTTTTCCACAATGTTTTCTACCCTTCCCAAAAAAGTTTCATTTTTTCAGTCACATTTATTTTGTCGTCTGCAAATGCTTTCAATTTGAACTAGCCTAAAATTTTGTCATTTGGTAAAAAGTTTAAGTACTCTGTTGAGCAAGCGTCTTAGTTGTTATCTGTTTATCAAACGACAATAATTCAGACTTGTTCAAAGTGAAAGCCTCTTGAAGACGACAAATTAAATGTGGCTCAAATGATGGAATTTGTCTCTGAAAAGGTAAAAAGATTGTGGGAGAAGGATAAAATGCTGGATACCAGCATTTTCTACTTTATCCTACAATAATCTCAAAATACTTCCCCGTTTGGGTGATTAAGACTTGGGTTTGTGAGGTCAAGGGTTAATGTTCAAGGCTTGAAACCCAGAGCTACTGATTCGAGTCCCAGCCTGGCCAAATTCTTTCTAAAGATTGATGATAGTCATTGCCACAAAATTCATTCCTCTCTCACTGCTGAACATTGTTCTGACCATCATCATGTGGGAAAGCAGCCAGTAGCTTGGAAAGATACATTGTGCAAAGTACTGGTGTAAAAAAATCCATGAAAGAATATATATGTGCACTTGTTGCCTTAATAACCAGAAGAAATATTTAAGGAAAAGTAGATACCTTTCAAAGATTGTATTGAAGCAACTGTGGGAAAGGAGCAATTCCTTGATAAAAGTAAGTGCTCCTTTTCCGATATCATTTTGAAATGCAAACAACTGCAGGGGTATAAAAATGCATAACTGCGCAATAATAATGGCTGGAACAAAAAAACATGTAACTGTGAAAAAACCACAAAAATCTTAAAGACAGTTTCTTCACTATACACAATTTATCCGACAAATTATTCAAACTTATTATGCAAAGGAAAACTCATTATTATGAATCCGGACTAGCCAGTTTTTAGAAAACCTTGGGTAATGAAATTGATGAAAATTTCATTTTTCAAAAAGTCCTTACTTTGTGGCCATTCAAATCAATTATCACTGGTGTAAAACAATAAGGACTCTCCCAAATGCAACACATTAACAACTGTAACACATCAACCAGCCAGAAATGATTGGCCATCTAATATTAATGATTGTGACAAGCAAGGAAATATTTATCATGTATCTTATATATTTCTCACAGATTTCTCAAAATTCATTTGATCCTTTATCAGGTAATTCCATGTTTCAAAAACAACCCCAAGGAATAATGCTTTTGAAAACATTGAAGGGAAAGCAGAAAATGTTGGTAACCAGCATTTTCTGCTTTTTCCACATTGTTTCCTACCCAAATACAGACAAAGGCTACCAGCTGACACACTTTTAATATGTTGCCTGCATATGCTTTCAAAATGGACAAAGTCCAAAATTTTATAGCTGGGTATAGATTTATCATACAGAAATGCTGCTACACTATTTTCTCTGGACAAAATGTTCCACCAAGGCAGGGATTTTGGAATATTGTTTCAGCAAATTATAAAAATATCCCATCATACATTGTAGGGCTTTGTCCCTCCCAAATTTGAGAATTAATCTTGGGTGCATTTATCTTATTTGAAAACATTATATACTTTTGCAAGTTTATGGGATAATTGTATCCTCTGTGAATAATCCTTTGAGATACTTTTAGACCTGTACTTTCCTGAAAATACTAAGAATTTACCCATATAGCAGTATCAGAAAAAGAGGATGGCATGTGGGTGTAAATGCTCAAATGTGTTTGCTTCTTCAGTGAAAAATTAATTTTAACGTGAAAAAGGGGCAGATCTGTGTGAAAAATGTGTTGAGAGTTACCTGCCCTTTTTGCACTGGTTCCTCTTTTTATAATAAGCAAGTCGCCCAAGTTTGAAGTAAATATGCTAAGTAATAACTGAGATATGCAAAAATGTCAAAATTTTATCATGACGAAGACACAGACGACACCAGGGCTTTGACAGTACCCTGAAAATTATGATTTAACTCTTTACCAAATGAGTAGAATTTAGACTTTCCCAAATTGGAAGCTTTTGCAGACGACAAAATAATTTGTGACTCGAAAAAATGAAAATTCGTCTTTATAAGGGTAGAAAACTTTGTGGGAAAAGGAAAAAATGCTGGTAACCAGCATTTTCTCTTTTTCCGCAATGTTTTCAAAAGGCTCCTTCCTTAAAGTTGTTTAAACTCGGGATTGTGTGGTAAAGAGTTAAATAATGACCAAGATAAAGCAAAAAGTCTAGTTTTAATATGACAAAGACACAGATGACACCAGGGCTGTGACAGTACCCTAAAAATCATGATCTAATAGTATAGGAAAGACTTTTAAATTATTCTTCATCAACGCCCTGTTATTCTGACCTGGGCAAGTGCTGAGGATGATCTAGGGTGTGGATGACGAGATGCGTTTTGACTAGTTCTTTGGCGTGGCCCTGATGGAGGTCCTGGATAGGCCCCTGACCCTTGATATTTGTGCTGAGACTGGGAATGTTGCTGGTCATAACCCTGTTGTTGATAGTTCTGATACTGTTGGTACTGTTGTTGGTATGAGCCCCCTTGATACTGGTGTTGACCTACAGGAACATTTTGTTGTGTGAAATTTTGAACAGGGTTCTGAGACGGGGGCCCTGGCATCGCACCACTAGCTGGATACTGGGACGGATTATATCCCGGTGGATAGGACTGTCCCTGTAATCCGTACTGCTGTCCCATTTGATGAGAACCAGGCTGAGGAGCCCCTTGGAGAAGGGGAGGGGGTTGGGAATAGTTTGGGTACTGAGACTGTGAGGACCCTTGGGTAAAGGCGGAGGTCTGGGACTGTGTTCCCATTAAACTTTGCAAGTCCTTGGCCCCTTGTCCAGACATGAAGGAGGATTGGTACTGGCTGCTGGATACATAAGGATTGTATTGATTGTAGTCTGTAGCTGTGCCCGTATACTGTGTATTGCCGGTATGAACCCCAGAGGTTGCAACTGTTCCCCCCACCTGACTGCCATATACATCTGGCTGTACTGAGGAACCAGTTACTGAGGAAACTGGCTGTACAGACTGTAAGTAAGACCAGAATATCATTAAATTTTTTTTCTCACAAACCATCAAATGTCAGATTCTTTTTGTAACACAAGTTTACATGTGCCTGAAATACAGTGTGATCACAAAAGCAAATAAATTTCAAATTGTTTATATCACATGAGTCTATCTAGAGAACTTTAATCCTATACCACCAAATGCCAAGTTCAACTATCTTGAAGAAGAGGGCTTTTGAAAATACTCTTAAGCAGTGTTTTCTAACCTTCCTGTGGGAAATTTTAGTTTTTCAGGTACATTCAGTTTGCTGTCTGCACATGCTCTCAACTGAGACCAGTCTCAAAGTTTTTTCATTTGGTAAAGAGTTATTTAACCCTTTCCCAAAGGACAAATTTTGGACTGGTCCAAATTGAAACAGTTTGCAGACGACAATTTTAAATTAGATGAAAATGGCAGAAACGTCTCAAAAAGGGTAGAAAACACTGTGGGAAAAGGAGAAATTGCTCGTGACGAGCAATTTCTCCTTTTCCCACAGTGTTTTCAAAAGACTTGTACTGCAGACACGTGAAAACCAGGGCTTGTTTGGGAAAGGGTTAATAATAATTATGAGAAAGTGGACAGATGTATACATGGAATTTTCAATGAATGAGATCTACTCACATCCTTGACAAGAGTTTTAAAGTCCGGAAAGTAAATAAGCCATGCTCTGGCAAAAGGGGGGCTTAATGCATCTCCATGATGCATCATACCATTCAAGCCATCACATAATTATGGATCCATAATAGCCACTTTTTTTAACAACCGACTTAATTATTGGGTAGAATGGTCCTTGTACATACAGAAAATTGACTAATAGCAAAAAGTTTCAGCCCAGGTCAGCCTGTGCACACTGCGCAGTCTGACCTGGATCGATACTTTTCGCGGATGCATTAAGCCCCCTTTTCACAGAGCACCTTAAAAAATTCCCAGTACTTCTTCTTGATTTACGCTCTAACAAGAGCACTGCATAACTTGGCTGCAGTTTCTTGATTGTCAGTGAAAATTCAAAGTCAAAAAGGGGCATAATTGTAACAAAAATTCTTTGATGGTAACCTGCCCTTGCTGTATGGAATCCCCTCTTGATAGTGAACAGCTTGAAGTTTGAGGTAAATACATGTATCTTCAGTAATGACAGAGATAATATAAAATGTCAAAGTTCATGAAAATGTCAACTTTTTGCACCACGACAACTATAAATATCCTCATTTCAGCCGTCTGAAAATGCTTTCAAAGTGGAGCAGTCTAAAATTATGAGATTTGTGAAAGGTTTAACCTCTGGACTGCTAAGTGTGACTCAAGGACCTTTTGCAGACAGTATAGATCAAGATCCTCTGATCTTGGATCTACGCTGTCCAATAAGAGGATATCTCTCCCAAAAAATCCCTTTGAAATAGCAGAATTTGGGTTTTTACTATTGGCTTGAAAAATTTCATGTCACTTATTTAGCAGGCTAGGGGTTAACAAAATTCAGGGGTGAGAAAAATTAATCATTTTGAAATGACTTTCATCAAATCTCAGATTAAACAAATTTGGCTGAAGTGGGATTTAACTCTTTACCACACAATCCAGACTTTTAACGACCCTGAGAAAGAAGCCTTTTGAAAACATTGTGGGAAAAGGAGAAAATGCTGGTAACCAGCATTTTCTCCTTTTCCCACAATGTTTTCTACCTTTCCCAAAACAAATTTCAATTTTTGGGTCACATTTGTCGTCTGCAAATGCTTTCAATTTGGACCAGTCTAAAATTTTGTCATTTGGTTAAGAGTTAAACAAAGATGAAACATACCTGTGATGCTGCTGTATGTTCACTTGCAGACTGAGCGGCGGGTCTGGCTGTTGCACTAGTTCTGCTTTTGTCAGGGTTCTTCTGTGGCGTACCAGTACTCTGCCCATGGGAGTCGATTTTAAGGACTTTACCAGACTGAGCCCCAGGGGTGACTGGATCAGAGGGAGTTGACTGTAATAAAAGTCATGTAGGACACCATTACTAGATCATAACATGAAATATTTGATTCACTTTCTACCATACAGTCTGTTTTTTTATTATTATTATTTTTTTTCTTATCAAAACATTGTAATAAAAGGAGGTAACCAGTATTTTCACCATCTCCTACAATGATTCCTATGATTTCTACAATCATAAAGACCAAAATCATTTCCTGAACGATACTGAATTACTTGTCTGCAAATACTTTCAACTTGGTTGATTCTAAAATCTTGGTGCTTGGTAAAGGGTGAACTGTTCAATGCAGCAATTCCTTCCTTTAGAGACATTTTTCATATCTACAGTGCTAAATTATATGGATAGTGTACTTAACAAGAAGGTGTGGACTATAATGAAACTAGAACTGTCGCAAAGCGCACAAAAAATATCCCCCAATGACACTTTGTCCCTGAAGCAGCACAATCTGAGAAAACAAAGTTCATCCGTGACCTTGACCTTTGACCCATGTGACCCAAAAACATTTGGGCACCTCCTTGGGTCATGAGGAACACTTTTTGAAAGTTTCAGGGTACTAGGTCAAATGGCTTTTGAGTTAGAGCACAGAAACAAAAACATGGACATATGGACGAACAGACAGACATGGTGAAACCAGTATAACCCCCTGTACTGCATAGGTGGGGGGTGTAAGTCTTTACCAAATGACAAATTTTTGGACTGGATGAAATTCAAAACATTTGCAGATGACAAATGTTGCAAAAATGAAAATTTCTGTATCTGATAGAGTAGAAAACATTTTGGGAAAAGGTGAAAATGCTGGTTACCAGCATTTTCTCCTTTTCCCAAAATGTTTTCAAAAGCCTTCTCTTTTAAGATCGTTAAAAGTCCTGATTGTGTGGTAAAGTGATAATAAAGTAAGAAACTAGACTTAGTAATTATAGTATGTTAGTTTGGAGTTTCATCCTTTGCTATACTGTCTTACCTACCTAAGACTATTATAAGACTATTACAAACTGCATTGAACAGATATATACAGATTTATTTCATATAGAATGTTCATTTAGGCCTTCACCAGACAACAAAATTTAGACATGTCCTAATTAACCCTTTATCACACAATCACACATTCTAATGACCCCGACAAAAAAGCCTTTAGAAAACATTGTAGGAAAAGGAGAAAATGCTGGTAACAAGCATTTTCTCCTTTCCTCACAATGTTTTCTATCCTACCCAAAACAAATTTCAATTTATGAGTCACATTCATTTGTTGTCTGCAAATGCTTTCAATTTGGGACTTGACTAAAATTTTGTTGTTTGGTAAAGAGTTAATGGCATTTGCAAATGACAAAATAAATGCTGCTAAAATAATGAAATCTCTCTGTGAAAGGTTAGAAAACTTTTTGGAAAAGGGAAAAAATTCCTTTTCTTAAACTGTGTTCAAAAGCCTTCCTTCCCAAGTTTAATAAAACATGAGGCAGTATGGTAAAGAGCTAAATGTAGATGCACTAGATATGACCAAGCAGTAACAAAAACACAAATTGTACCTGGAGGGATCTTTTTCTGTCACTCGACTGTGAGTTGGGTGTGCGAGAGGCACTGTTGGGCTGAGGAGGTGGGGGTGGGGGAGATTCACCAGAGTCTGCTTGAGGCTGATTGCTAGGGGAATACAAATCTAAAACTTGATGGCACACATCTGTAAAATAATAAAGACCATAAATAGTTACAATTTATACACATTTATAATTATGAGTATGTTCATTTATCACTTATTTGTTATATTACAACTATTCTGCACAAGGAATCGGACTGTCTTTTTGTCATCAAAGATGGGATCCTGTGTGGCTCAGTTGTGAAGATGATGAATTTGCAACCACAAAGCTCAGGGTTTGATCCTCATTCTAAGCATTAGGCACATTGAAGGAGTGTCCTTGGGCTTGAAACTTCAGAAACTTAGCCTTGTACTAGCAGACATGAATAAGTAAGCTGTTGCCATCATGATTGAAAAAATGTTTAAACCACCAATCATTTAATCAAACAATCAAGCAATCAATCGGTCAGTCATCAAAGATAGTAAATTTTTTTTTTTCTAGGATACATTATGAATTTGTGTTGCAACGAGGAAAAAGACAAACACACACACAAAAGAAAGGGGGGATGTTGTTGCATCTGAGCTTGAACCAACTAAGACAGCATAAGTAAACATGGTGAATTGAACAGATAGTGAAACAAAATGAAGTACAAGTTCTCAAAACCAATTGTTTGGAATCCAGCAAAATTCTGAAGGTTTCAGTACTCATTGTATTAAAAAATCTCTGCAATTTTCAAGAAATGTGACCAATAATGTGGACCCTGCTGAGTAAACAATACCAAGTCATCAAATGGCCGCTTTTCCTGACTGACACTGACTGCTAGATTTTCTCCATTTACAAAAGGTTAAAAAAGAATTGGATAGAAAAATGCAGACTTAATTGCATAAACAAGAAATGTAAATTTTCAAGTTTAAATGGCTACTTTTCCCACACTAATTGTTGGATTTTTTTCAAAATCAATCTGATTCAAGCTTGTGATGATATAAAGCAACTGTGCAAGTTTCATGAAAATTCTACCACAAATGCAAACTTTATCATGTAAACAAGAAATTCAAATTTTCAAGTTTAAATGGCTACTTTTCTCATAATGACTGTCAGATTTTTTTTCAAAATCTGTAGGGTTCAAGCTGTTAATGATACAAAGCAAGTGTGCGAGTTTCATGAAAATCTGACCACAAATGCAGAATTTATCGCAAAAAAAAAAAAAAAAAAGAAATAGAAATTTTCAACTTTAAATGGCTACTGTTCCCATATTGATTGTCAGATTTTTTTTCAAAAATAAGGTTCAAGCTATTAATGAGATAAAGACACTGTGCAAGTTTCACAAAAACCTTACCATAAATGCAGACTTTATCGCTTTATCATGTAGACAAGAAAAGACAGATGGACAGATGGATGGACCAACAGACAGACAGACAGACAGATGGAAGATGGAAACCACACCATGATATAAGATCTGCTGGCTTACAGCCAGAAGAGCTTAAAATGCAACTGTAAAATATGGTTTATTAGTGCGACCCAAGGTTTCATAGGTACATGTACAGGAATAATTGAGACCTTGCATCCTACCTTCCATTAACTCTACAGATAAATCTTCCACTAGACATTCCCACCATTTCTGTTTGGTTCCAGGCACTTTGCCAGTCCAGTCTGTTATATCTAATTTATTCAATTTAGTTCCTAGATACATGAGAGAGGCAGCTATAATTTCTGGTTCCCATTGAAGACAAAGTGTTGTACACAAGCTGTAAGGTAAAAATAACAATAATGGATAGCACATAAATCTTTCGGTTTTCTTTCTGAAAAATAATGAATTCAAAGAAATTTGTAAGATGACAAAACTATAGACTTGTCCATACTGAAAGTATTTGTAGACATCAAAATAAATAAGGATCAAACTGGAACTGCTTTAATTCCACAAAGATTCCCATATCTTGGTGTCATTTTTCTATGGGGTCAATATAATACATGACACCAGCAAAAAGTAAAGTTGAAAAGGGGCCACAACTAACATAATAATTAAGTATGAAACTTACCCTTTATTTTTTTTATATGATTTATATCTTTGTGTAAAATACGAGTCCAATTCACTATTCTTTTCAAAAGACAGCCTTCTTAACATCATGTTGTGGGTATTAGTAAGAACTGCCTCCACCACACAATGCTTACAAATGTCTGAAAGAGTTGTATTAATGAAAACTAAAATGACTTTACCATTTGAAACTCAAAATATGTCTTTTATCCTTACTTCTGAGAACTGAAAGAAGGGGAAAAACATACCTGTCATTTATAAAAGTCCAGGACATCTGTACCAGTTTCTGTACCTTCTCTTTGTCAGCTAGAAGTGAAAAGTTTTACAGGGGTAAATTGATGGAGGGATTTTAGAATCCAATAACAACAGTAGATTTACAAATAAACCCTTAACTCTTTACCAAACAACAGTATTTCAGACAGGTCCAAATTGAAAGCATTAGTGAATGACAAATATTATGTAATTCAACAAGAGGGCCATGATGGCCCTGTATCGCTCCACTGGCTTATAACTATAAACCATGAAGAGAAGTCTTCACTATATAAGCCCTTATAAAACTTTGACCCCAGGGCTACAGTCAGACTAAATGGGGAATATGTGTATTAGAAGAATAACGTGCCAAATTTGGGAGTTCTTGGCCTTATGGCTAGTAACAAGACGGTTTCTGAACTTTTCACTCCATAAACCCATGTAAAACTTGTGACCCCTGGTGCAGGGCCAAACTTGATCCTAGGGCTGTAACTTGGGCCCTCTTTGTAGTTGTCCACTAGATAATGCTATAATTATGCAAAATTTGGTAGCCTAAGCCTTATGGCTATGTACAGCAAGATTTAAAAGTTTTCCCTATGTAAGCCTATGTAAATCTTGTGAAACACACCCCCTCCCCCAGCATGAGGCCAAATTGACCCCAGGACTATAATTTGGGCACTTTTGGTAGACCCCAACTAGATCAAGCTAAATGCAAAATTTGGTAGCTCTAGGCCTTATGGCTAGGTACAGAAAGATTTTTAAAGTTTTCTCTATATAAGCCTATGTAAAACTTGTGACCCCTGGGGCAGAGCCAATTTTGACCCCAGGGCTATAATTTCAAGAAACATGATAGAGGTCTACTACATAAAGCTACATGCCAAATTTGGTAGCCCTATGCCTTATGGTTTCAGACAAGAAGATTTTTAAAGTTTTCTCTATATAAGCCTATGTAAAACTTGTGACCCCTGGGGCAGAGCCAATTTTGACCCCAGGGCTATAATTTCAAGAAACATGATAGAGGTCTACTACATAAAGCTACATGCCAAATTTGGTAGCCCTATGCCTTATGGTTTCAGACAAGAAGATTTTTAAAGATTTCCAATATTTTTCAGTTTTGTTGCCATGGCAACCAGAGTTTTTGAAGGAATCAAATTCTTTCAAGAAATTCTGAAGAGGACGATGGCAGGATCATTTCTGTGAAGTTTCATGAAAATTGGATGGGTAGTTTCACAGAAGAAGATGTTTGAAATAAAAGTTAACGCACGGACGGACGCACGGACGCACGGACGCACGACGGACACCGGGCCATGATATAAGCCCGCTGGCCTTCGGCCAGTGGAGCTAAAAACTGAAGTTTGCAGTTGAAAGGGTAGAAAACGCTGTGGGGAAAGCTGGTTACCAGTATTTTCTCCTTTTGCCTCAATGTTTTCAAAGGCCTTTTTTCTCAAGGTCGTTTAAACTTGAGATTGTGTGTTAAAAAGTTAAAGCAATTTTCACTACTTTGATTGTCTTTGGAGCCAATGTAGATCAAGATCAGACTGCACAAATCATAGTCTGATCTTTGATCTTCGTTGTCCACTGAACGGAGACATTCTGGACAAGTGCAACCTTATAGGCTCCTATTTTGAGAGTGAAAATTCCAGCCGATTTAATTAAAGCTCAAAGGGTTAACCCTCAACCTGCAAAATAAGTTAAATGAATCTTTCAAGCTGGTAGTAAATACCTGAATGTTATTTCAAAATTTTATTTTTGGAGAAAAAATATCTCCTTATAGGACATTGTAGATCCAAGATCAGACTGCATGTTTTCTGTGCTGTCTGATCTTGATCTTCACAGTCTGCACAAAGCAGCTTAAGGTTTAACACCCTGAACAAATCCAACACACTAATGACAAAGCGCAAGACATTTACCTTTTCACCAAACAACCTCATGTTTTAATGACCCTGTGAGGAAAGGACGAAATACTGGTAACCAGCATTTCTGTAGAATTGGGATATCAAAAAATCTTCGTTATTACCTTATAATCCTTATTTTGGACATCTGAAAACTTTAAAATCAGTTTGTTTAAAATACACACCATTTCTGATAATTGGAATTTTGCGGGTCATTCAGAAATTTGAAGGGTGATGGTCTTTATTTTTTTCCACATGTTGTTCCCCTTTCTAATGTTGCATAAGCTTCATATGACAATGTGGTATTCAAGGCAAAGTTAACAGCAATGACCAATCAGTGTTTGCTGTTCTTTATCAAACAGTTTAAAGTACGGATCCCATACAGTAATATAGGTGAGACAATAGCGATGTCACACAAAATAGTGTCATGTTTAAGGCTGATGCGGTGTAAACCGGAAACAAATAATTTAGTGGTAGAAAAAGGATTCGATATGATTCTACAGTTATAGACTTGACAATTTTGTAAGATATATTAATTGAATCAATCTTTATAAGGTTACTTTTTTATCTTGCATCAGGGAAGACACAATGTATCATCATCCTTTCATTTTCTGTGTCAAAAATGCAGAAATGCTGTATACATGTAATTAGCAGACCTCCAGATAAGAAGGATGATCCAATATTTCTCTTCTAAACCCTGTGGGTACCCCTTAGAAACGTCTCGATGAGACAATTCTAATGAGTGCCCACAATATAGGGTCTAGTGAAGAGTGATTAATATTTTCACTTTTGAAATCAAAATTACTCCCTCTATCTGGAGCTCTGTAATTAGAGAGACTAGCTAATAGACAGCTTTTGACCTGTGCCCTTCAATCAATTTCTAAACTGTATGATTACTCTGACTGAACAAACATAGGATGTAAAACTTGTATCGCTCCCTTTACTTCCTTGACAGTACATGTACATACATACAATAGTAACTTACCCTTAACAAGTTTGGCAAATTTTAGTAGGTATGCATATGGATGCTCTGTTTGTAGATCAAATTTAATTGTCTGCAACAAAATTCTTTCCAATGTCATCACTTCTTCCTGCAAGAATAAGACTTAACCCATTAGTACAATGTACATACTGTTGACAGCAATGTATAAACATTACTGGAAGAATGTAATTAGCCTTATTATTATTAGGGACAGATGATTTTTGTTTTAAACAAAACTGTTACAAAATCACTGGAGCACTGAGTACACTATTAATTTAAGATCATCATTGGTCACATCTTGAATCATTACTGCATGAAACAACTCCACAGATGACGTTGAAAATATCTGCGTAAAACACTGAAAATCAATATGAATTATGGCCACCCTTTACCAAATAATCCCATGGTTTTACAACTCTGACAAAGAAGGCTTTTGAAAACAATGTGGAAAAAGGACAAATTGCTGATAACCAGCATAATCTCCTGTCTCTCCCCATCCCATACAAACACACAAGAAATATAATGTTTTCTGCTCTTTCTAGACAAAATCCAGTCATTTGACCCACATTCTTGCTATTGTCTATGTTCTCAATATGTATAAGTCTAAAGTTTTTTAATCTAGTAAAAAAATGAATAAAAATGATACACATGAACACACTGTAGCAAAAGAAATTGCTGCTATATGAGTAAGTTTTTCTTTTGCCACAATGTTAATAGAAGGCATCTGCTACAAACGCAAGAATCAGTAATTTAACTCTTTACCACACGACAAAATGTTAGACTGGTCCACATTGAAAGTATTTGCCAATGACAAATTGAATGTAGCTCGAATGATGATTTGTCTTTGAAAGGGTAGAAAAATTGTGGGTAAAGGAGAAGACGCTGGTTACCAGCATTTACTCCTTTTTCCACAATTTTTTTAAAGCCTTCTTCTTCAGGGTATAACACCTGGGATTGTGTGGTAAAGGGTTACATAGGTCAAAATATTAAAAGCTCACCTTGGGGTCATTTCCAAACACTGCAAACTGTTTGGGATTTAAAATTTGTTGAGATATTTTCACAATATCTTTGCATTTTTTTGGAGTTTCTTCCACTTTTCCAGCTAAGAACAAACAACAAGCAGCTGTTACCTGAAATCAGAAAATTGCACTTTAACCCGTAAGCACACGTTCCCGACTTTTAACGACCCTGAGTTAGAAGCCTTTTGAAAACATTGTGGGAAAAGGAGAAAAATGGTGGTAAACAGCATTTTCTCCTTTTCCCACAATGTTAATTTTAATTTTTGAGTCAAATTTATTTTGTTGTCTGCAAATGCTTTCCATTTGGACAAGTCTAAAATTTTGTCCTTTGGTAACGAGTTAGTTTCAGGTACATATGGCAGTCTTAATCCTAAATGTAAATACCACTGAGCATGAACACCTCTTTCTTCCATTTAACAAACTGCCTCTAATCATGTTGCATAAGAAAAATTTTGTTCTTTGTTTGAGAAACATGTACTTAATATCATTACATTTCTCTGCATATTTTGAGCTTTCATCTCAGGTTCAGATAGATGTTTTTTCAATTGGAGCAGTTATGTAAAATACATGTATGTACATATACAACTGAACCTTGCTCTGTGAAAAGGGGGCATAATGCATCTGCAAAAAAGTATCAATTCATGTCAGCTCCTGATTTCCACGCAGGCTGACATGGGTCGAAACTTTTTGCTTCTGATCAATTTTCTGCATGTCAAAGGACCAGTGTACCTCATGATTCAGTCAGTTGTTAGACAAAATGGATTTTATGGATCAATAAATATGTGATGACTTGCTTGGTACAATATATCACTGGAGATGCATTAAGCCCCCATTTCCAAGAGCATGGCTGATACAATTAGAATGCAATATAACTTTGGTGGAAAGGATTATGTACACCAAATTTAGTTAATTATAATGTATTCTGTATGATACTCACATATCTATGGAAGTCTTTGAAGGAATGAAACATATAAAACCTGTGGAAATAGACAACACCTGTGGCACATGTGTCACATCTCCTGATTCACAATTAAAGAAAATGCAATAATGTCCACCTGAAGAAAATGCTTACAAAAGGTTTCTGTGTACATGTATTAGAGAACTATTTGTAAAATGTTAATTCCTTATAACACATTACTAACTACACATCATTTTTCTCTTCTTCCAAAACTTTTGAAAGTAAAAAGGCAAATGGAAAATTTGCCCTGACTTATATAGAAATTATACGGTTTGAAATGACTCCAGTTCCAAAAATTGTTTGTTTTTTTTTCTCCATTTTCCATAAGAATAAAGCCCTTGATAAGATTAATATTCTATCTATGTTTCAAAAGAACTGGATAAATTTGCACCTTTTTATTACATGCAAATATCTAATTCTTTTCAGTTTGCAGGCAAAAGTATATTTTGTTGCATTTTTATAGTATTTATAAGTGTTTCATCTGAAAGGTCAATTTGCATCAAAAAAATAAACAGGTCCCTTTGAAGTTAGTGTCTAGCCAGAACAAAGGATACAGTCCAAGTTTTGTTCCTGCATCAACAATAAATCTTGCTCCCTCTCTGCGGTATCTTGACTCTGTCACTGTGTCTATACCATCTAGATATGAAGGGGAGGTTTTTATTTCTTTCTTCTCAAAATACCAGCAAGGCATTTTTTCATTCCTGTAATATAGAATAAATTAGCTTAACTCTTTACCTTGCAACAGTATTTGTGACTTATCCATACTGAAAGCATTTGCAGATATCAAAACAAATACAGCTCAAAAGTCAAATAGTTGTATTTGTCCATGAATTGATAGAAAACATGGTGGGAAAGGGAGAAAATCCTGGTTATTAGCATTGTTCTCTTTTTCCTCCCACTTTATTTTCAACAGTCTTTTTTTCTAAGGGTAGTTAGAAGTTGAATTAATTTGCAGGCAATATTAGGTCAATTGAAACATGACATATCATATTCACAGTGATTTCTCCAGAGCACGTTTTTTGCGTCTTTGACACATTTTTAACTCACTAAAAGTCACTTGTTCCGAGGAAATTTTAGAGTCCCGTCTTTTCTGACGTGCTCAAATCAAAATCCGTTTTCCGAGTGTATGAATGAAAAATATAGGGGACCAATCTGAAATAAAAATTTCTCTGGTTCCCAAATACAATCTCCACTATCCTCTACTTTAAAAGTGGGGGACCAGTTGTATTGGTATCTGATATAGAGTGCAAATGCTGTACCATAGCCGATAAATTGGGAACCGATTTGGTCTCATTTAAAGCTTCGAAGAAATCTTGACTATTGCTCAGAGTAAAATTTGTCAGTACCAAAGAAAAACAACTTTTGACGGCATTATTAGCGCCAAAGAGCAGACAAGCCAATCTCAATACTAAATCTAACAAAAATCGTACATATCATGTCAGAATGTACCAAGTACTGATTCATGCTTTTAACATGGTATTAAGTGTCTTCCGCATCGAACAATCGGCGACTTTTGATGGCGTTTTTAATGAAGCCTATCCTTTTCCACAGTAACTTACAAGGTTCATCGATGACCGAAAATATTGATATCTGGTGATGTCAATGAAACACAAACAAAAGAATATTGAAAACTTGTTTATTCATCATTTATTTGAAAATGATGCAAAAAAATTTGACCCCAGTTTTGACTTCTGACCCCCAAATTTCTGAATAAGTGGTCAAAATGACCCCCAAATTTTACACCTGGAGAAAACACTGTATCCATACCGTTACTGTACAAGTTAAGCGGTACACTCATAACGACACTTTTCCCCCCTTCTCCTTTTAATTTAGTAAAATACTCAAAAGCAAAACTGCTAGGAAAAAAAAATCCACAACCGTTTCTAAAACTGTAAATGTTCCAAACATTGGTCCGTCATTATCTCATGTTCAAATGCTTGGATTAATAAAAAGAACTTTTTTAAATATGGACTCTGAAATGTTACTATGTTTGTACAAATCTCTTGTGAGACCACATTTAGAATATTGTTCTACAGTATGGACAGTTTTATTCAAAAAAGAAGCTCTAGAAATCGAAAAAGTTCAACGAAGAGCAACTAAATTGGTAAAAAAATTCAAAGATCTTGCTTATTCTGAAAGACTGCGGAAATTAGGCTTACCCACATTGGAATACAGGAGGCGGAGAGCTGACATGATAGAAACATTCAAAATAATACACGAAATAGATAAGGTGGATAAAAGCAGTATTTTTTCTTTCAACACAAGCGAAACAAGAGGACACGACTACAAAATTTTTAAAAGGCAAAATAGGACAAACTATAGATTGAAGTCATTTTCACAGAGAGTTGTGGAAACATGGAACAGTTTGCCAATTGAAGTTGTCTCGGCCAGAAGTGTAAACAGTTTTAAGTCACTTTTAAATAAATACTGGAGAAATGTACAGTTTAAATTTTCACCGTTGTATTTTGAACCGGAAGAGGACAATACTTATGTATGTACAGATGGATCAGAGAGGCTCACGTCTAATTGAAGATCCCTCAACAAGGTAACAATGTATGTTCCTGTTTGAATGTGTCCGGATACTAGTGTCAATTGGTAGTTAGTACAACAAACTCCACTTGTTATTTGGGATATATTTCGAAGGTTTAGCTTTAATTTGAAAATCACACACAAGTATAAAGCGTGAAAACTGCCACTAGAAAGTAAAAGGTTCCAGTAAACATAAATCTGGTGCTTTAAAAAGAAAACACTTTCAACTCACCTTTTTAATTCGAGATGTTGACATACGGTGTGCGTTCTAACTACACAATATATGAATAAAACTAGACATGGAAAAATTCGTCTGTATGTTGGCTAGGTAGATTCGACCGGAACAGAAAATTTATAGGTGATTGACCTTTGATTTCGAGACGGATAAATAATTTACTTTCGGATCCTGTCTGCATCCACGGCTTCCCTTGTTGTTTCCTTAATTGTACTGCATTTTAAAGCGCGCGCGGGGGGGGGGGGGGGGGGGGGGGCGGGGAGGGGCTTAAGAAAAGGGAGATCTTTAGTGCAGGAGAAACTGAAAAAACATGTCTAATCTGTGGGACCGACAGAAGAGCCATTTCTATAAATTATGAGAATTGGGATAGGGTAGTGTTGCTGCTTCCACAATTGTCCGAAGGCTAGTATCATATAGCGAATTTATTAACTCTTTCGGAGCCAATTTATCAATTCGGCTTCATTCGACGGCTTAAAATACCATCAGCATATACTAAGAAAGGTTTAAATTTCAACGCATGACGGTATAGATCCAAGATCAGACTGCACGTTTTGTGCAGTCTGATCTTGATCTGTGCCGTCTGTAAAAGCCGCCGTTTTCGCCGATGACGCTGAAAGACGGCTAAACGACTAAGGTGCCGGGTATGCCCTTTTTGCACTAATCTTCGGTCACCATGCAGATGTTGAAAAAATACGTCAAACTGCAGAATATCAAGTGTGCGTTGCTACATCATCCAACTATTCATACAGTCTGACCTTGGTTTTCTCTACCAAATGATTCTTTGCCAAACAAATCCGAGTTTTAATAACCCTGAGGAAGGCTTTTGAAAACATTGTGGAAAGGGAAGAAGTGACGGGAGCCACCATTTTCTCTTTTTCCCACAAAGTTTTTTTTCTCTACCCTATCAAAAGCGTCATTTGAAGCATATCTAATTTGCCGTCTGAAAATGTAGTCAGACCTCTAGATATGAGGGGAGTGATGGTATTCTAAATCCATTATTTCTCTTCAAAACCCTATGTTGTGAGTACTCATTAGAATCGTCTCGATGAGACGATTCTAATGAGTACCCATAACATAGGTTTAGGAGAGAGTAATTAATATTTTCAATTTTGAAATCAAAATCACTCCCTCTATCTGGAGCTCTGTTTTTAGTATCTACAAATCTGAAAGTTGGTTAAGTGTTAAATATCTAAGCGCCAAAAACAAAGCCGACCTCTTTCGACGAATGAAAATATGACCCACTAAGACTCAGATTCTTAACTCTCTACCAGACGACAAAATTTAGACTTGCCCAAATTGTTAGCATTTGCAGACGACAAATAGAAAGATGCTCTCAAGCTGAAAGTTTTCTTTCAAAGGGTTGAAAACATTGTAGGAAAAGGAGAAAATGCTGGTTACCAGCATTTTCTCCTTTTCTCACAATGTTTTCAAAAGGCTTCTTCCCCAGGGTCGTTAAAACCCAGGATTGTGTGGTAAAGGGTTAAACTGTAGGCTAAACAAGCAGACGGGATAAATCCAGAATCAGACTGCACGTTCTGTGTAATCTGATCCTCCTCTATGCCATCCTAAAAGGCCGCTGTTTTCGCCTTTGGCACTAAAAGGCATAGCTGATCCAACCTTTATATTTGAAATAATTTAGCGGATTTATTTGTTTGGCTGGTGTTTTATGCCTCTTTCAATACTATCCCCGTCTTAACCCTTTACCACACAATCCCGACTTTTAACGACCCTGTGAAAGAATCCTTTTGAAAACATTGTGGGAAAAGGAGAAAATGCTGGTAACCAGCATTTTCTTCTTTTCCCACAATGCTTTCTACCCTTCTTAAAATAAATTTTAATTTTTCATTCATGCTTATTTGGTGGTCTGCAAATGCTTTCACTTTGAACCAGTCTAAAATTATGTCGTTTGGTAAAGAATTAATCCTTAATTAGAGGGCCAAATAAACCTATCAGACATTTTCACCCTAGAAATATGACCCAAATAATTTCAATTTCATAATTGTTCAGTTTGTCTATAGTGTTTCAGTCAAGCAGACGGTGTAGGTCAAAGATCAGGCTGCACGTTTTGTGCAGCCTGATATTGATCTACACTGACCGCAAAGGTAACTATGGTCATGAAAGGCGCTTTAAGAGTTAACATGGCAACAACCCACATATTCATGAGTTTCCTGGGTTCCGTTAGTGCTAGGATGGGGCTCTAGGCATTTACCCCCATGATATTCTCATGCCACAAGAGCCGCCGGTTTCGGATCAACCCCAGAACCCGTATTGATTATCACTGAATTAGGTAAGGCAATAGCAGGCAATTCACCAGTAAAGAAGAACGACAAAAGAAATAACAACATTTTGCAAAGACTTTTGGGAATGTCACATGATCAATAGCACGCGCCGATTGTGAGGATTCTGCTTATTTCGTATTCAAATCAGCACGATGACGTCATATTTAACCCTTATCCTGCTGAATAAAAAAAATGAAACTTTCAAGCAGATAGTATAAGCCCAAAACCTGTTTCAAAGGTATTTTTAATCAAAGATCAGACTGCACGTTCTGTGCAGTCTGATCTTGATCTACGCTGTCCGCAAAAGGTCAGTGAGTCGCGATAAGCAGCCTAAGGGTTAATGTACTAAAAACTGACAGAGTTACCCACTGCAAAAAGACCACCCGGTATTTTTCTCCTTCCCCCTCAGTGTTTTCTACCATTTAAAAGATAGAAATCATCTTTTGAGCGACACTGAACTTTTCGTCTGCAAATGCTTTCAATTTGGATAGGTCTTAATATTTTGTCAAAATCCTGTGAGAGAAGTACCTTGTTTGTGGTCAATCTCACATTTTTCTTCGCTACATTTTTATATGGGACCTAACGATGATTTCATTAGTAAAATAGATTGCTCCTGTAAGTTGGCAATTAAGTACTATCAGACAATCTTTTATATAAGCAAGACTTGGTCATTCAGTATCGGACTTTCCTTTTTTGATGGGATACGGAGCGGCCTGTAAACACACTCGCAGTCCGATCTGCATCCAAAAAGTTGCTAGAGGAAAAGTTTTCTTACTCAGAAATACAAAGGCGATATTTGTTTGGGGTGGGATTTTCATCATTGATACGAGTCAAGTGCTCTTATCCCAATCTACACTTATGATTTATAGCTTACAGCCAACATCCGGTTTTTTTTTTTTTATCCGGAGTCGGAACATATTTTACCCACTGAGCCAAGAAAGCAGGGGGATACGAGACGCATCGGTTGTATAAACAAAGGCCGCCTTATATAAAAAGATATTTAGTTTTTTTTCTGTATACAGTGTCAATGGTGAACTTCTTCCTATACGTAACTGCTTGAAAATACTTATTCTTTAATGTTTGTCTTTATTTCCTCTGTCATATTTCAGCTACATAAGTATTACCTTTTGACTCTTTCACTGCCAAATATAAAACTTTAGATCTTTCGACGGCTGAAAGTACAACTCGAGGCAACCGAACAGGATTTTCAGCCTACACAACAAGCAGATGATATAGATCCAATATCGGACTGCACTTTTTGTGCAGTCTGATCTTGATCTTTACCAACTGCAAATGACTCTTTGTAGATGGTAGTGAAGGAGTTATACGCCATGTTTATTATGTGAATACATTTAATGTAAAACAGGATATTGTTCATTTGAGGTGGAAACAGGTAAATATTGAGACTAGTAAGAGTATTCTTAACCATATGTATGTTATGTGAAATATAGACATCACACGTCCCTTTTCCTATATACAATACTTTCGGGTTAGCTACATTTAGAGAGAATACATATGTGTGTGTATATATGTATGTATGTATATATGTATGTATATGTATGTATATGTGTGTGTATATATATATGTATACGCACGCACTCCCACACACCCACACACACACACAAGTGCTCCAGTCTGTCCCTTTACCATTCAGATCATACCTGTAAAATTAAATAGTGAAATGAATAAAATTAGCCTCACAGTGAATGAGGTTCGAAAAACCTTCCCTATTTCGCCTTTTTGATGGAAGGTTTTGAGAACTTTTTATAAATTTTTCACTCTCTTGTTTTTAGCATTTCTCCACTGGAAATCTTCCCCTTTTTCTTTCGCAAGAAGGTTTCCACTTTTTGGACTTTTTAGAGATATGGATACTTCAAACTTATTTCTCCTTTTGCCATTACTTATAACATTATATAACAAAATCCAATGTAGCTTTTCTCTCTCTTTTTCTCCCCAGACGCTTTTAGAAATGGCTTTTTTAAATATCAGTCAAGTGAAATGTTTCAAGGGCTCGTCAGATGTCATCCTTTGCCACCCTTCCTCTTCATAAATTTTCCATGTATCATGCATTTTTAATGCTATTTATGCAACCGAAAGGTTTTGAAAGCGGAATAACAGTCGGCGTCTTGACCGTGCATATAAATATCTGTCCGTATGTCAGTACGTGCATGTGTCCGATATGTTGTCCTAGGTTTTTTTTTTTTCTTTCAGTAATAAAAGTCGCCGTCTTGTCCGTTTATGTAAATATCCGTCCGTCTGTCCGTACGTGTATGTGTCCCATATTTTGTCCCAGGATATTTCTCAGCAATCGTTTGTTAAAATTACGTGAAGGAATAAGAATTGGATAACTGCGATGAATATGCACATATTTTGTGTACCTTCTAGTTCTGTGTTTTATCTAGATTTATAGACATGTTTTTTTTCGACAGATTGCCAATTTGGGTTGTGATGTCTTTTCATTAAACTTTTGTTGGACCTACATGAAACTTTTTAAGGAGCTTAACTACATGTATCAAATTAAGATGTGCACATTGTTTTGTGATCCATTTCAATGATTTCTCTTGGAGAAATTACCCTTACCCCCATATACGTTTTTTTTTTTTTTTTTTCCATCCTGTTTCTCAGCATTTCTACAATGTATCATTACTAAATGTACATGCTATAATTATTCAGAAGTTCTTGTCTCTGATTTTACTGAGTTACATTTATTACCATTTCTCTGATGTACATTTTGTTTAGTTTCTCCCAACTCCTTACACTACCTATTCATGGATGGATTTTAAAGAAACCATTATTGGAAGCTTTTCTATGAAACGAGAACATATGTTGTATTGGAAATTCTGTGTTGAAAAATATTCTTGGTTTCTATGATTTTTTTTTTTTTTGGGGGGGGGGGAGGGGGGGGCAAAAATACGTTAAAAGTACACTTATTGTCTATTTTTATGAAGTACTTTGCTAGTCAATCTCAGACTAAATATTACATACTAATCTAAAGAATTTATCACCGATAAATAAATTACTTGTATGTGATAATTATTTTTTGATTCAGTTATTCGAGTGAACTTCTGCAATTTGTACCATTTTCCATGTATTTCAAATCTGTTTTGTATATATGTTACTTTACCCGTCTGCCAGACTTAGACCAGTACTTGATTTCGTTACAAAAATCGACGTCCTATCATTATTGCGACTGACATGCCACGGAATCTGAATATAATGTCTTTTAACTGTAGAGGAATCCACACTAAGAAAAAACGTATATCAGTTTTTCACCATCTTAAAAATTTGAAACATAATATTTACTGTTTACAGGATACCCATTTTACTAATGATATGTACAATACTATATACTCAGAATGGGGTAATGAAATTTTCTTGAGTTGTAATACTTCACAAAGTAGGGGAGTTGCCATATTATTTGGAAATCTGGATTATGAAATACACAAATCACTTTCAGACTCGGAAGGAAACTACGTTATACTTGATTTAACCATTGATGATCACAGGTTTACATTGGCATCAATTTATGGACCAAATCAAGACAATCCACAATTTTACACAAATCTTTGTGAGAAACTAGATTACATTGGTAATGATTCGTTTATGATTTGTGGTGATTTTAATCTAGTTTTAAATCCTGAGTTAGACTATCAAAATTATAAACACATCAATAATAAAAACGCTAGAAATCATATAAGGGAAATCATTGAAAACAGGCAGCTAATAAACCCATTCCGCGAACTCAACCCCGAAACTAGACTTTATACATGGAGAAAAATTAACCCTATTCAGCAAGCGCGTTTGGATTTTTTTCTTGTTTCAACTGAACTTTCTAGCAATATTGTTAAATCATCTATTGAACACAGTTACCTTTCTGACCATTCCATCATATCTACAACTTATATATTCAATGAATTTGAATACATTTCTGGCCTTTGGAAACACAATAATTCCTTGCTACAAGACATTGAATATATTCATACAATTAATAAAAAAATAGATGATGTCATAGAACAATATGCCCTACCTGTATACAGTAGAGAATCATTGAAAGATATACCTCCTGATATTTTGCAATTTACTATAAATGACCAATTATTCTTAGACACATTACTAATGGAAATAAGAGGGAAGTCAATATCATATAGTTCTTACAAGAAAAAAACATCACGAAAACGCGAAGAAAAAATTAAACAAGAAATTATTTCACTGGAACAAAATTTATCAGAAATTAATTCAGAAAGACTAGAACTATTAAAAAAAGAGTTACAACAGATAACAGAAGACAAATTAAAAGGTTCAATGATTAGATCAAAAACAAAGTGGAGTTTAGATGGCGAGAAACCTAGTAGTTATTTTTGTGGTTTGGAAAAGAAAAATTCGTCCATAAAAACTATCCGTAGAATAGTTAAAGATGATGGTACCGAAGTTTCAAATCAAAAGCAAATTTTAGATGAAGTTAAGAGTTTTTATGCATCACTATATAGCAAAGGCAAATGTATTGAATCTGATAATAGTAACGATGACTTTCTTAACGACTTACACATTCCAACCTTAAATGATCAACAGTCAGACGCTATTGAGGGAGAAATTTCAATTCAAGAAGCAGCACTAGTTTTAAAAAATATGAAAAATAACCGTAGTCCTGGTACGTCTGGCTTTAGTGCTGACTTTTATAAAGTCTTTTGGAAAAAAATAGGGCATTTTGTAATAAGAAGTCTTAATGAAGCATTTCATATAAACAAATTATCCGATACTCAAACACAGGGTTTAATTACGTGCATACCAAAAGGTGACAAACCAAAACAATATATTAAAAATTGGCGTCCAATTACGTTACTTAATACCGTGTATAAAATTGGAAGCGGTGTAATTGCAAACAGAATAAAACCATTACTACCACTGCTAATTAAAAGTGACCAAACTGGTTTCATAAAAGGTCGATATATTGGAGAGAATATTAGACTGATCTACGATATACTCCACTATACTGAGGAAAATAACATACCCGGCATTTTACTTTTAATTGATTTTGAAAAGGCCTTTGATTCCCTTTCATGGTCTTTCATTAACAAAACACTAAATCTTTTCAATTTTGGACCCTCAATACAGAAGTGGTTTAATGTTTTCTACAAAGATGCAAAGTCAACTGTATCACAGTGTGGATTCCTCTCAGATTTCTTCAAAGTCGAAAGAGGTTGTCGACAAGGAGACCCTTTATCTTGTTACATTTTCATTCTTTGTGCAGAAATTTTATCAATTAAAATTAGATCAAATCCTAAAATAAAAGGTATTAAAATAAATGGCACCGAATACAAACTTTCTCAATTCGCTGACGACACCAGCATTTGTCTCGATGGTTCAAGTGAGTCCTTAAATGAAACTCTTACCACACTTTCCAAATTTTCAGTAATTTCAGGCCTTAGTGTTAACTTTGATAAGACACAGGTTATTTGGATAGGAAAGAAAAAATACAGCGCTGATACTATTAAAACAAGATGGAAACTAGTGTGGAATCAGCATCAATTCCAGTTATTAG
This sequence comes from Tridacna gigas, assembly GCA_945859785.2. Taxonomy (NCBI): domain Eukaryota; kingdom Metazoa; phylum Mollusca; class Bivalvia; order Cardiida; family Cardiidae; genus Tridacna; species Tridacna gigas. The sequence continues at coordinate 41,926,215 of OX244029.2, forward strand.
GCATCATCTTTCATGTCGATTTATCGAAAATGATCAGATTAAATTACAGTAAAAAGATTAACGAAATCGAAGAAACTTTAAGGAAATGGAGAAGAAGAATTTTAACACCCATTGGTAAAATAGTCATCGTAAAAAACTTGCTGATTTCAAAGCTTAACCATTTGTTTTTAACCCTTCCAAATCCATTAGAACTTGATTTTCGTAAACTTAAGACTCTTTTAAACACGTTCGTTTATGGTAAATCTTTTAAGGTTAAACAATCAGTGATGATCAAAGATTATAATCAAGGAGGCCTGAAAATGATTAATTTAGAAGCTTTCGTAAATTCGCTTAAAATTACTTGGATCAGGCGACTAATGACTAGTGAAAGTAAATGGACGGAAATAGTCAAGATGTATGTCGATATTTCTAAACTACCCTTCTGTGGTCAGTGTTTTTTCGAACTAGTTTCAAAAAAATGTACTAATAATTTTTGGGCAGAAGCATTTGACGCTTTTTCTAAACTAATCGAAAAGTTACCAGTCAAAAAGGAAAAAATATTTGAATATCCTTTATTTTTTAATCCAGATATTCTAGTTGGTTTTAAAAGTATTTTCATAAAGTCATGGTTTGAGGCTGGAATTAACTGCATAGGAGATCTAGTAACAATAAATAAACAATTATGGAATATAATGAATTTAAGGCAAAATACCACGTAAAATCTGATTATTTAACATATCAAGGAATTAAAACATCCCTTCAAAAAGCTTTAAAGAAATACCATGTCAAACAGCAAGAATTAAAACAAACTCAAAAACCCTTCTTCCCGCCTTACCTTAAAGCCTTACTGAATGATAGCAAAGGCTGTAAATCAGTTTATACTTGTTTAAACAATAATAATGAAATTCCAACATGTATAAGGAAATGGGATGAAATTTTGTCCACTAAATTTACTGAAGATAACTGGGAGGCTATTTTCCTCTTACCTTTCTCCGTAACAAGTGATATTAATATAAGATGGTTTCAATTTAGGTTAATCCACAGAATTCTTGGCACAAACAGTTACCTGTACAAAATAAATTATGTTGAAAATTCTGTATGCACTTTCTGTAAACAATTTCCAGAAACAATTCAACACATTTTCTGGACATGCCGGTACAGTCAAGCTTTAATTAGAAATATGCTACTAAATCATCACAACATATACGGAGATCTAACTTTAAATAACATGTTATTTGGATTTATAGAATCCGCATGCAAAATGAAAAATTTGCTGTTAATTCTTTTCAAAATGTACATTTTCAAATGTAGGAACATAAATGTAAAACCATCGATACAAGGAGCAAAAAACTACTTAACATTTCAATACAAAATTTTAAAAAATAAAGTATTGTTAAGTGAAAAACACGACGAGTCTATAGAACAGTTGGATGTTGTCTGGTCTCCTTTTATAGATTGAATTGTTTTTGAGTATTTAAATGCTGAGGTGCAAAGGAATATCATATTATAAAAATGAATATACAAAACATAACGAAACTGACTACTCTAGAGTATGGCTACGGATAGTTTTTTTTTTTTTTTTCCCTTTTTAACCATACGTTTTTCAATTTTATATTGTCTGTTCTTTGTTTGTATTATAAATGTTATTACTCTTATATTAGAAAAACCAGGTGCTGTTGGAGTACCAAGATTATGAAAATTTTGATCACTCCTATCCGGCAAGCCACTGAATCTCTATACCTTTCTGATGGCAGAATATACAAAAAGATCAATTATTCCCGATAGGCAATTTTAAAGATTCCACCTTTTTTTTTTTTTTTTTTTGAAAATAGTGTGTAATTAACCGTTTCCCAAAAGACAAATTTCAGACTATTCCAAATTAAACCATCAGCAATCGGCAATATTGTGATTGGTATACTTGAGATGTAGTAGTATGAAAAGATAAGAACCATGGTGGGAAACGGAGATATGTATCTTTTTGAGTTTTTTTTTTTTCTAAAATGTTCTTCAAATCCAATATATCTCAGAGTCGTAGTAGGAGGTGATCGATATTGAAGAGGTCAAACCGGAAATTGTGGATCAGGATCTGAATGAATTTTTGCTCATTCTGATGCTGATCTGCAGTATTCGCATAACCAACAAAACGGTATATATTAACTCTTTACCACACAAGCTCGAATTTTAATGACCCTGAGAAAGAGAGTTTTTGAAAACATTGAGGGAAAAGGAGAAAATGCTGTAACCAGCGTTTTCTCCTTTTTCTAAAATGTTTACAGCCCTTTCAGATACAAATTTCAATTTTTGAGTCATATTTACTTTGTCGTCTGCAAACGCGACTGCAAATGTTTTCAGTTTGGGCAGGCCTAAAATTTTCGCCGTTTGTTAAAAATTTAAGGTGCACGATCGATCTTATATGTTATTGTAATTTGTGTACTAGATTATAGAGAAATAAACGAGGCCCTCTCTGACAGGACCTGGAAAAAAAAAAATATTTTGTCAACTGTTAAAGAGTTAACCCGGTGTTCGAAAGTACCGCGTTAAAGGTGATGATCTTTGATTCTCCTTCAAAACATACTCTGTTCCAAGAAAAAGAAATCAAGCCCTTTTAGGCATTTCGGCACATAAATAGCAGTAAACGCTAAAACTGATCTTGAATGCAAAACTACAAAAGTTCAGAAGTATCTGCCAAGAAACTGTATATTTACTGAGGTAGATTCTATCCGTGTGTAGTTCGAGCGGGGTGGAGATGGCGGGGAGGGTGCGGGAGGGGGGGGGGGGAGGGGCGGATTCATGATATGTTCCCCGTCTCTCATTCTTCCTCAAAGACAACCATTTGAACCACTTTAAATTTGTCGTCTGCAGATACTTCTGGAATGGACAGGTCTTAAAGTCTGACATCGTTTAGTAAAGTGTTCAATACTCGAACTGGAGACACACAACACCACGTGACTATTGCGATGCCCCCTCTTCCTAGATGCTGTTGGTTACAAGGCCAGCATAACAACCGGTTCCCAAGTATCAAGATCGTGCGACTGGTTCATTGCTGGCCCAACAATCAAAATATTCAAAGAAACATGAATGTGGAATCGAAGAAAGTAAACCAAGATCAGGCTGCATGAGGGTACAGGCTTATTTTTATCTTATCTTTTCACATGGTCACCTGAGTTTTGCCACACGCTGGATAAAGATTTTGCAGTATACATGTATTTGCAAAAAAAAGCTGTCCTGTTAACTTTGTATCATCCCACAAGGGCTGTCCATTAAATATGTAGACTTTTCTCATAACTCAGTACTTTTTTAATACCAAAATTTGTAGATTTATTATTGGATGCGTCATTGATACATGCTATAAATTTCATCAAAATACAATGATCGAGTAAAAAGTTACAAAGGATAAAAAAACACCACTAACTGCTACCCAGTGCACGATTTGAGACACTGTGACGTCGCTTTGAAAGTCATCTAAACTTTTGCCACGCAGTCATCACCATTGTATATACATTTTCTAAAACGGGCAACACATTTGCTGTATTAGCAATATTATCGAAGCAAGGGAAGACAATCTGCAGTGTTTCCGCGTCATGATATCTTACGAAATGTTAGAATTCCGGCCTTTTGGATGCCACTTAATCTACGCGGAGATGAGCAAGAGTTGAAACACTTGGCACGCTCTCGTAAAGGAAGCAGTCTCAAATTTGGATGAAGCACATTTTATCTATCTACAGTATTGAATTATGGCGAATTAATCGTCTAGATCCGTCTGGTTCCCTGTGCACTAGCAGCATGCCTCGGCGTTTCCTAAGACCACAAAAATGTGTTTCCCACCAGCCTTAGACACCCTTGCCTTCATCAGAGGTGAGGAATTCGGTGTATGATAATAAAACTGAATGACTAAGTTTACTTCATACATAGACAAAAGTGCATTTATTTTTCAGTGACCAAAGAAAGATGGAACAACACTTATAGTCATCTTCATGGAAAACGCTTAACACGATCTTTCAAAGCGAAGTCAAAGTGGTCTTATGTCGTGCTACGGGTTGCAGTTAGTGGTGTTTCTAAATCCTATGTAAATGTTTACCCTATCAGTGAGTTTCCTGGGTTCCGTTGGCGCTAGGATGAGGCTCTAGGCATCTACCCTCATGATGTTCTCATGCCACTAGAACCGCCGGCTCGGATCAAACCCAGAACCCGTATTGATTAGATATATACAAAACCAGCCCCTCACCACGCAGGACCCTCCTCAACAGTTCTTTACCAGGCCGAAAAATTTTAGACTGACCCAAATTCTTGAAAGCATTTTGCAGACGACATCGTTATTGTCGTCTACAAAATGCTGACGACAGTGTATTTCAGGGAAATTCCTAGCATGTATCAATGACACATCCAACGATATGTCGCCTTAGTTGGTATTAAGTTGTTGATAAATAATCGAGTTATGAGAAATGTCTAAATACTTTCTGGACAACCTTCGTACACTGCGGTTTATGTCGCTTTCAACATTGTTGATTTATAGTTATAGATAAGGCTGCACCCCATCTATTATTCATGCTCTTCCTGGGTTTCAGTAGTACTGCGCTGGGGTTGGGCAGTGCCTTGCTAAAGGACAACCTGATTATAATGGTTGATCAACAGAGATCGAACTCGGATTTCTTGATTTCAAACCCAATGCTTTAAATACTTATCCTCAAATGGCCCACTATTCATTGCATTAACAATTATCCTTTTCTTTTTTTTTTTTTTTTTCAATATGAGCGACAGTTTGATGACGGATATGACAAGGCTTTAACTAGATACAAATTAGCACCACATGTTATAAGGAAGTGCAGAATGAACTGACTGAGTTTTCCCGCTGTGTTTCAGACAAGAAGAAGCGAGTGTATATCTAATTTACGGGGAAATTCGTCTCGGAATTGTGTTAATCACGCAGCATGTTCTATTCTGTATTTCGTCGATGGTATTAAATAAAGTACAGCTAATATTCAACACTAATCGAAGATGAATATCATTGCCTAATAATACGAGATAGATCTAGTTAGTGGGAAAAAAAAATATGTCAAGTAAAAAGGAAATGTACACGAACTTCTGAAACTGTTCCGAATCTCTTTCGATACATTGAAGTACAAAACCAAGACGTCAAAAAGTTGAAAACTAAGAAAGGCGGGCCAACGCGTGTAAATCAAAGTACTGAAAGTACTGAGTCAGAGGGCACTCAAATGAGAACACGTGCAGAACGGAAACCGGATGGATGAATAAAGGATAACAGAATGAAATTTCCTTTTGAGATTTAAAGGATCTGACATGAGTTGGCATTTCAGATAAAACTTTATGAAACGAGTCTAGAAAAATGTTAATACGTTTTTTTAGATATGTGTAGGTTAATTTTTTTTTTTTTTTTCTTCTTCAAAAGCCAACGAATGTCAGAACCTTTTTATTAACTGTTTATCAAGAATTACAGTTCATGTTGTTTTAAAACATAGGCTTACATATTGATGTGTATTGAAATTTACATGAATCCTGTTCGCTTTTTAGACAGGTACACTTCGGACAGAAATAGTTCCAAAGAAACTTACATATTATGATATTGTTCTGAATCTAAAGATGGTAAGATTCCAAGTTTTGTCACGATCACTAGTTTTGAGGGTTAATTTCGCAAAGAAATCTCGGTCAACAATGGTTTAGAAGTGAGGCGTATGATTACGGAGCGTTGACCAAATACAGCACTTTTTGCTTGTCTCAAATTTGTGTAAGATAAGAAAATTCTTCATGGATGTATTACACAGAAAACAAAGGTAGTTATGTGAAGAAAGAAAGAGGTGAGGAAAAACATGCCCATTAATTTATAATTATTTTATTCGAAGAACAGAATCGTGTAAATTTTTATCCGATTAAAGAAGAACCTGGTAAGAAGTTATGCCCCGCTTAAAGCAACAGACGCAACTAAATTACAGAAAAGTATGGATCAAGATCAGACTGCATAGAATGTGCATTATGGCCCTAGATCTACTAGATCTATTCCTGTTAATATGATAAAGAAAAAAAGTTTAAATTTCAATAGTTGGGCTGACTTTTTGAACCGAAATTAAACATGAGGTCAGACTCATTTTATTATTTTCTGTCTTTCGTGTTCCCCTTCGAATACTCCCCCACCCCCTCTCGAAAATGCATGCTTGCTAAACAGATGTTGATGTCCAAAATTTCAGGCATTCACCAAGCCACAAATTTATATGTCCATATACAGCATATATTAGTATCTGGCAGTCTCAGAGTCATTACCTCGTCATGGCGTTAAGTATGTTTGGATGAATATGAAGTTACTCAGGTAAAAGTTCTATAGGTAGTTTTACTAGGAACTAAAAATGCATGTCAATTCTTCGCGTTGACAGCTCTTCTAATATCATTTTCTCCCAAATCGCCTCATCCAGGACCCTTTTATAAATCTTTGCGAGCACTGGACAGGGCCGTCATCTATAATGGCTTCTTGTGTTATCTTGCACTCTTGACAGCAGGCCGCCATGTTGTACATATCTCCACCATAATATTCGAAACACCCCAGACAGCCAAGTAAACATGTGGGTTGGGAAGCTCGAGGATCACATGCATATTCAAATAGTCCCGTACTGCCAACTACATGGATTAAAATGAGTGAAGAAAGAATCGTATACGCCATTGCCTGGACCTGAAAAGAAAAGAATACAAAAAAGTTTCATAGCTTCATCGACATGCAAAACATACTTCTCTGAAGCTTTTGCGGCTGACGTAGATAAAGACCGCATTATTTATTTTACCCATGCTCTGTGAAAAGGGGGCTTAATACACCTGCAAGTCCACGGACCAGTTTACATGATGATTCAGTTGGTTATTAGACAAAATGGACCTTATGGATACATGACCATATAATGACTTGCTTGGTAGGCCTATCATGCATCACGGAAATGCATTAAGCCCCCTTTTGCCAGAGCATGGCTCTGAGCAAGGAGAATAGAAATCGCCAAATCGCCAGCGTTGAGAGACGAATGAATGCTCTCGCAATGGTTGTCATCAAAATTCGGAAAGAATATTCTCGAACTGGGAATCGAACCTGCAACTCATAAGTTTCAAGCCATACCGGATTCGGCAGATTAAGACCTATTACTTCATTACAGACCTATAATTTTTCTGACCAACGAAAGAAAAAAAGACAGAATTTGATTATTTTGTACAGTAAAACTTACAAGACAGCCGGGTAGTGTACAAAACAACGGTTCTGTCAATGACTTCAGTCATGCCGTTCCTCCATTTTAACCATTATGCTGCTGAGCGCGACTTAAGGACCTTTTTTTTCGGACAGTGTAAATCAAGATCAGACTGCACAGAACGTGCAGTTTGACTTTGGATCTACAGTTAGTGGCCATAAATACTTCATCGAAGTCCAAATCCCCATTGACTTACATGTATTTCCAACTCTACTTCTTACTTTATTGTGGATCAAAAACTGAAGCTATAGCTAGGAAACCTATATGAAAATAAAGCTGAATGAATTTGACACTGAAATATATATTTTCACACTCGATACCATGTAATATTATATAAATACGGCTGTGTAAAAAGTGATCAGTATTTTCGAAAAACATTGTTCACCCTGACGTCAACGGCGACGTCGCCAAAATTTAGCGGAAAAGTAACATCACTTTGTTTTAGAGAGCTACAACTTTGATGTCAAGCTTAGAACACAAATAGAACGTAAATGTAAATAGCTCCAGTAACTTCACTTTCTACCAGTATACTTTTCCTTATGATCGAATGATCAGAGGCAGTATAAATAATTTTCTTGCACACTGAAAAATACATGTAAGTCAACTGGACTTCGGAATTGGATGAAATATTTATGGCCACTTACTGCACACTGTCCGATAAGGAGATATTTTCCTCCCCAAAATACTTTTGAAATAGCAAAATTTGGATTTATACTATCGGCTTGAAAGTTTCATTTAACTTATTTAGCAGGTTAAGGGCTAAGATACTAGTAAGTACGAGTAGTTCTAAGGAGGAAGGAGGACTTCCGGTGTAGAAGCCTGCAGTAAACACATAGTTACGGTGGCCAACAATCTTTGCTGTTCGTCTTTAACTCTTTCATTGCCAATGTCGCATTTGATAGTTTTTGTGGATGGCGTAGATCAAGATCAGACTGCACAAAATGTGTAGTTTGATCATGGATCTGCACCGTCCGCTATCTGATGCTACTCTTCTACCAAAAACAGGTTCAATTGAAACGAAAAGGGTACTATAGATGTCGAGAAAAGTCGGTTCAACTTATCTGGCAGCGAAGGAGTTCAGCGATGGGCAAATTTAAACGTTAACACGCGGGGTACAACTTAAATTTCTTTTCTAGACAGTATAGAAAAAGGTCAGCTGGCACAAAGAGTGGCATGGTGGAGGTGTACTTCGATCCAAGGGCGTCTTTCCACCAGCATTCCCAGTATTGGTTGACGGTCCAGGAAACATGGGTAACTGTCAGTCGGTTCTTGGACAAAACGGTTTTTATGGATCCATAATTATGTGACGACTTGCTTGGTATAATGCATCAAGGAGGTGCAATAAGCCCCTTTTTTGCCTGAGCATAATTCATTTGTGACAACAGGAATAGTAAGGTAACGTCACCAAAGGCAGGCTACGGTAGGAAGACTCTCACCTTCATTGTTATTGCAGTAGTAATGCACTGGTCAACACCGAAACCTGAAAACATAATAAAAACACTATGGATAGAGAATGTGGTACATTGTATTTACTACATTGAAGGATTCTAGGAAATTCAAACCTGTTACTGTATAAGTGCGACTACACGTACCTGTATCTACGTTCCTGATTTTAAAGCTTTGGAAAACGTTGTGGGAAAAGAAGCAATAGCTTGTAACAAGCAATTGTACCGTTTCCAACAATGTCTTTCACTCTGATGATAATGATTTTCTGTTTCATTTTTCCGTCCATTTTCCTTCTCCGGACTGGTATGTAAATCATTATGGTTTTTCAGTGATTTTGCCGGTTCTTAGAATTTGTAGGGTGATTCATATGAAGATCGCTCTTCTTATTCAACATTTACTAACATATTGGTTATAGTGAAACCTCTTTAACTTGTCATGTAATGAATATTCCGTCTTTTTACGTGAACTATTTATAGACCTCCGATAAATTCACGTTCAGGAAGTTTACTTCGGGATAATGTGTCCGTGTAATTTACCTGTACACCAGGGACACGGCGACAAGATGAGTTTATTATACCAACATATTAACTCTTCTCCTGGTAAATAAGTTAAATGAAACTTTCAAGTCGATAGTAATCAAATAGAATAATGCTATTCTAAAGTTATTTTTTGGAGAAAAATATCTTCTTATCGGACAATGTAGATCCAAGATCAGACTGCAAGTTCTGTGCAGTCTGATCTTGATCTACACTGTCCGCAAAAGGTCAGTGAGTCGCACCTAGCAGCCTAAGGGTTTAACATTTGAAACCCGTTCATCAGGAGCCTCGAAAAAAAAAAAAAACGAACACGGTCACGGAAACAAAGTAGTGACAAGTCAAAGCGGTTTTACAATCTCCAATGTATAAGCAGTACTTTCCTGAGAGAATTTATCCGTCTTGCAGCCGACTGATTTTGAAAACAATAGGGAGTGTGGTAAAAGGAGATACAAACAACCATGTTATCTTTTGTACTTCGATTTAATTAAAGCGCATTCCTATCACAACCCTGAAGTTATAATTGAGTCGTGCTCTGACAAAAAGGGCTTTAAAGCATCTCCGTGATGCATTATGCCAAGCAAATCATCACATTATTATGGACCCATAAAATCAATTTTGTCTAACAACCGGCTGAATCCTGAGGTAGAATGGTCCTTGAACACACAGAAAATTTACCAAAAGCAAAACTATTCGACCTAGGTCAGCCTGTGCGGACAGTCAATACTTTTTGCAGCATTAAACTCGCTTTTCACAGAGCATGGCTCATTACATGGATCCGTAACGATAAGACAAAGTGACTTCCTTGGTTACTGTTGCTACTCACTCCCAAACATCGCGGTATATACATACCGGTATATGTGTATATACAGTATATACGTAACACTATGTATAGCAGATAGATTAAATTGTAATGTCATGACTGTTTCTCTCGATAAAATTCAGAAATTTTTCCTATCATATTTGTCTGCGGATAATAACTTCTAGGTAAAAAAAAGATAATTGAACTAATACACAAAGTGCGAATTGCGGGGGCTACGCACAATGAAATACTTGTTTCACCAAATTTTTTAGAAAGAATGAAACACCTCATAAACTTCAGTTTTGCCAAAGAATAATAAAATTAAAGATGCTTTTTGTTTTTGTAAGGTTAGTTAAGTCGCCTCAACATCACACTCGATAATAATTTACACTGAATTACAAGCATTTCAAAATATTCATAGACTGTCAGATTCAGACACAGTGTTGTAAGTCTAAGAAAGTATCAGTTTCAGGTTAAGGGAAAAAGAATTGTTTGATGACATTAATATGCGTTGAGAGACCCAACAGCCACCAAAAGTAAACAATACAGGTGTTGAAATGCATTTTAATCATACGATTTAAAAGTATGGAAATTATATTGAAGGTGACAATCTGTTATTGTAAGGCCGGTCCAAGAGTTTGTCGCTGGCAGAGAAATTCATTTTCAAAGTAGGTCAAAAGTTGCCAGGTTGCTATCTTTTACCTTAGTTTAAAATTCATTTTTCTGCCAGGCCGGTTTCCCACATAACCATCTCCGAAACAATGATCAGCGGCGAAAGAGGAATTAATCCTGTGCCAATGACTATCATAGATCATGAGAGAGAAATTTGCCGAGTTAGGGATTCGAACCAGCGATCCCCTGGTATCAAGTCCTGCACACTACAAACTGCGCTACCGGTGCTCGGCTTTGCAGTGGAAAACATAGGTAAAAACAGCATATGAAAAAGTGATAAAAAGAAAGTGTGCTCGCTTAAATACCTGACCTTGTTTAATAACCTCCGCACAACTTACTAACTTTACCACACAGCCCCGACTTTTAAAGACCCTGAAAAAGAAAGCTTTTGAAAACATTGTGAAAAATGCTGGTAACCTTTTTCCCACAATGTTTTCTGCCCTATCAAAAACAAATTTCTATTTTTGAGTCACATTTACTTTGTCGTCTGCAAATGCTTTCAATTTCGACAAGGCTAAAAATTTTGTTGTTTGATAAGGAGTTAAGTATGGTAATTGTCATCAATGTTTCAGTTAGACGTAAATCTTAGCCCTTGGTGCGTGAGGGATATGCAGAACGTGTAGATATATATCAGATTGCTAATAACATGCAATTCAATCTTAGATTTAAACTGTCTGCTACTTAAAGTTTTGACCAAAACAGTGTTGAATACAAAATTTATAAATGAGCAACATGCTTCGGCAAAAAGGGGCTTAATGTATCTCCGTGAGGCATTACACCAATCAAATCATTACGAAATTATGGATCCATAAAATCCATTTTGTGTAACAAACGACTGGATCTGAAGGTAAAATGGTCCTCTGACGTGCAGAAAATTGGCCAATGGTAAAAAGTTCGATCCATGTAAGCCTGCGCGGACTGCGCAGGCAGACATGGATCGATACTTTTAGCAGATGCATTAAGCCCCATTTTTTGTAGAGTATGGCTCATCAATACATTTACTTCTATTCCTTACAGAATGTAGATTTCAATAGTGAAATAGTCTAAGTTCTGTTCTGTAATGGTTTAGAAGTTCGCCTCCAAAGGCAACTTACGTTTTTCTAAATCACACCTTGACTGAGCCATATTCAGTTACCATATTGGCATATCTGTCACTTAAAAGGGTGTATCGGCACACCGTCAATTGTAAGAACGATGACGATCGAAACGATCAAGGGGTACTTTAAACCCTTGCAGTACCACATGCGAAATTTAAGGGCCTGTTTGGGGGTGACATAGATCAAGATCAGGGTGCACAGAACGTATAGCCTGATTTTGGATCTGTACTGTTAGCCTGAAAAAAAGAAGATTGTTAAGTCAAGCTTTTAAAACTTTTTCTTTTTTTATGTGGATTGTATCTTTAGTCGTCGGAAATCATCGAGTTTAAAATACAATACAAATAGCAAAAGGTTTGAGCCATGTCAGCCTGAGGAGACTACACAGGCTGACATGGGTCGATAGTTTTTTTGCACATGCATTAAGTCCCCATTTCACAGAGCATGGCTCAATAGATTTGGTGCTGAAAGAGGACAAATGGGTATATTTATTAAATCTTTACCAAATGACAATATTTAGACCTGTCCAAATTGAAAGCATTTTCAGACGACCAATTAATTGTGGAGTACATGTATATCTTAGATAAGGAAGAAAACATTGTGGGAATCAGCATCTTATCCTTTTCCTTTAAATCGTCGGTTGTTTTACGTCAATTTGCATTTTCTCTTGGAAAAACAAGTAACAAAATAGCTCTGGTTGCTTGTATTGGCAAACATAACTGCTGAATTAAGATTCTTTTTCCAGTGGTATCTTCGTATCCGAATTCATCGGTTTGGTTAAACTATTAAATCCCCCCTCCCTCCCATAAATCGGTTTTGGGTTTACCCGATTGTCCCTCAACCCTCTTCCCATTTCAAATCCAAAATGACGAACCCTTTTATGTAAATAATTTCCTTGAAAATGTTATACGTATATTAATTATTTAAACGAGACTTTAATCATTTTTAACGGCAATTACTATACAATATAACCCGCTATCTAAATTTTCCCTCATATTTTTTTTTTTAAGTTTTCACCATAAAATGGCCCGCAACATGCAAAATGAGACCTTCGAACATTTGCGTAAAGTCTCGTCCCGAAAAAGCCTGCGCAATCCGCGCAGGATAATCCGAGACGGCACTTTACGACTACATAAGATTTTTTCATACAGTAGACTTTAGTGAAACAGAAAATCGCTCAAAAACAGGAAGTGTCGTCTCGAATTAGTCACAGACTGCACAGGCTGATCTGGGACGACACACTTTTACGCATATGTCCGAAGGCCCCTTTTCGTGTGTTGCACGCCATAAAAGTCGATTATTCACGTCCGGACAGAAGAAAGCAAATTTTGTAAAAAATATTGTGCAACAAGAGGGACCGGTAATTTCTTTTGCATGTACTCTCCTCTTTATCTCAAAAAAAAAAAAAAAGTTTATATATTTTCTTTTGCGTTTACTGTAGTTACCTATTTGGGAAAAAATATTATCTGAAATTCCGTGCCTTTTGGTTAGAGGTTAGATTTTCTATTTACTACTTACTAGACGACGAAATTTTAGCCTTGTCCAAACAAAAAGCTTTTAAATATGTATCAAATCATGGAACTTGTATTTGATCGGGTGGAAAACGTTGTGTAAAAAGGAGAAATGGCTGGTTACCAGCATACTTTCCCTTTCCCGCGATGTTTTCAAAAGCATTCTACCTGAGGGTAGAATGTAAAATTCCTAGGTAAAAGGTAAAGCTGTAGAGCAAAATAAAAATCAGACTGCCGGTACTTTCAGTGCTTTGATTTTTTTTTAATCGAATGAACCAAGAACTGTGATTTCCATCAACAATATTTCAGACACATTACAGCACTAGTTAACTCATTCAGGCATACTGTATGTCTTTTTGGGGTTTCAACAGTACAAGGCAGGGTCTCTGCAATGCCTTGCACAAGATCACACATACATGACCAGTACCACCTACCGAGATCGAAGAAGGTTTTCTTGTCTCAGCCGTGGAGGAGGCACTTTTGTCGAATAAAAGAGCTATCTTGCTCATATAAATCTACGTTATTTTTCTAACGGCATATGTAAATTAAAACTAATTAAATTACTTCTTTTTTGCCGGGGGGAATAAAAAAATGACAATCTTCCTCTTTAATTAGATTAAAGTTTTCACTGACTAAAGTACTTCAAGAAATTCTTTCAAAATGCAAATTCTAATCATAAGTTCATAAAACAACAGCATCAGATAAAATATTAGTTTGAAAAATGTGTACCAAAAATAAGCCGAACCATTTTTCGTATCTTTATAAAATACATTAACCTTTATTTTGATACTTTCTAAACACGGTATCAGACAATCTGCATATTGATAAAGTAGGTGCATTTCACCATAATTATAAAATTATGTAGAATATCCCGGTTAATTAGGTTTAGAGTCGCTTATCTACGTCATTTTTCCGGACGCCTTTATATGGGACATCCAGCACCATAATTACTCATTCGAACGTACATGTCTGTAAGGGCTGGCCGGGCAGCTCAGTGGTTAGCGTATCTGACTCGTGACCTGGTGGTTGCGAGTTCGAAACCCGGCTAAGGCGAACTTTCTTTCCAGTGATTTTTCGCCTCTAACCTCTGATGCATGTGAGAAAAGTAGTCAGGGGCTTTGAAAGAAAGTTGTGTCAGTACCGTAGTGAGAAGCCGGGAAACGCATGCGGAGGTGCACTGACCGCCGTCATATGACCTAAGATGTTAAAACGACTTTAATTAAACTCCAATGCAAACAAAGAAACAAGCTCACATGTCATTAACTCTTAAAGCCCTAGAACCGACTTAAGTTGTTTTTGCAGACATTGTACCTCAAGATCAGACTGGACAAAACGTGCAGTCTGATCTTAATCTACACTGTCTGCCACTATGAGACATATTCTAACGGAAACAAACTTGAAATAGCAATATATAGCTATATTTCAAGCTGTTTTTCGAAATTAAATGGGTCCAAATCCTTAATTTAGCGCTTTGAGAGTTAATGCTTAACCTAGCCATCACAATTTACAACAGCAGTTATTCGTACATCTGTGGATTAATTAACCCCTTACCAGACAACAAAATTATAGCCTTGTCCAAACTGAAAGCATTTTCAGACGACAATGTCAGTGTGGCTCAATCGGTACGATTTATCAGATAGGGCAGAAAACATTGTGGGAAAAGGAGAAAATGCTGGTTACCAGCATTTTCTCCTTTTCTCACAATGTTTTCAAAAGGTTTCTTTCTCAGGGTCGTTTAAAGTCGGGATTGTGTGGTAGAGGGTTAAAACCTTAGGGGCCCGTATTCACCATCCATTCTTAATCTTTAGGCTGCTAAGCGAGACTTTTGTGGGCTTTTGTGGGCAGTGCACAGAACGTGGAGTCTGATCTTGAATCTACATTATCCGCTACGCTCAGATCTCTCCGACGAGCAAAATCTCTAACCCTTTACCACACAATCCCGACTTTTGACGACCCTGAGAAAGAAGCCCTTTGAAAACATTGTGGGAAATGGAGAAAATTATGGTTACCAGCATTTTCTTCTTTTTCCACAATGTTTTCTGTCTTTTCCAAAACAAATTTCAATTTTTCGGTTTCATTTATTTTGTCGTCTGCAAATGCTTTCAATTTCAACCGGTCTAAAATTTTGTCGTTTGGTAAAGAGTTAAATCGTAAACTAAGGGTTACGCTGTATATTGACTGGAAATCTTTAGTTTAATTTATTAAGCAGCTTACGGGTCAAGGGCCCGTACTCACCAACCATTCCTAAGAACATTCTTAGTCTTATTCTCCATAATTTTCTAAATTTGAATGTAACACAACTTCTGATTGGCTAAACCATATGGTTTAGCTAATCAGAAGTTGTATTACTTTCAAAATTAGAATATCTTGGAGAATAAGACTTAGACTATTATTAAGAATGGTTGGTGAATACAGACCAAGGACATTCTTAGTCTTATTCTAGATTTAGAAAGTAAGACTAAGAATGTTCTTAAATATGGTTGATGAATATGCACCGATCAGGCCCTGATTTTCAAGCCACACTCTCCGACTATTTGTCTTGAAGATACATCCTTACAGCCATAGAAATAAAAAATGCTGCTAAAATTTGATAGACTGTACAATGGTTTAGAATTCAGTCAGCTGTGTAAACACAGATAAATTAACGATATACATGTATATGGTGTAAGGGATAAATACATATATCCGAAACCTTCTTCAATTTAAAACCGGAAACGTCACAATAGTGATTTCCTTGAAAGAGCCTATGAAGACTCTGGAATTCATTTTCTGTCAACTCTATTTCAACGTGTGTAAACCATCAGTTTCAGTTATTGTGGCGCCGCATAAGCGGCGGCACTATATTTTATTCGGTTTTGTAAAGTGCCTATGAAGGCAGCCATATTGAACTGGTTCCATGCTTTGTTTTAACATCCACCTATATCTACTGTACTTTGATTACCAGATCGGGGTCCATAATAACTTTTTTATTTATTTGTGGGGATTTTTTTTTTAATTGCACTTTCATTGTTAGATGGATAAAAACACGGATCGTAGACATATCAACATTTTCCTTTCGAAAAATAAAAAATGCATTTCGAATAATAACTCACGTGATCAAAAATTATCTGTCACAAATTTTCGCATTCGGCATACCTCGGGTGATCCGGTGATCAAATCCCTCGACTGCATCACGTAGCTTGATATGCACCTACACGGTACATTTCGCACATCTCCGGAAGCACACCGCTTTACCGTTATTGAAATTGTAACGCTCCTCTTTAGAAAGAACGCATGAGTAAATTTTCTATCGTTATCTTTCTAAGAGTATTTCAGTCGGCAAACAGTTTGTACATTCAATTTTTAGCGTGGTTTATCAGTTCCGTTAGGAGCTTTCATCGACAGATCGATAGAAGTGAATAACTTCACAGTGGTTGTTCATGTCGTTGCTAAGCTATCTACAGGGGCGCCGCCATGTTTAAGATCATGTGATTGGTAGTTCAAAATGGAAGCCTCCCTTATACAGACGAGGTTAGATGTAGGTACGGAATCGGCCGAGTTGTGACGAGTGAAATTTTCGAAGCCACCATTTTAAATATCTTACGCTGGAAAAGGTTAAGAGGCATTTTCAAGCTCTTTGACCCTAGAGCACCCTATGTGGTACTTGTGACCCCACTTATATATTTGTTCTAGTATTGTATGGATTGTAGAAATATTGTTTTCCTTTCGCGATCGTGTTTTTAAGACCAGCTAACTGTAACTAGGTCAATGTTGGGGGGTGACAGATGTTTCGGTAACAGACGAGTTCGGTAAATTGGACTTATAGAGTAAATCGATTGGATGTTTCGGTAACAAGGTAATTATATAGTGGTAATGCACCGTGACGTTTTTCACACCAAATAAAGTCTTGGTTCTGATTCGTTCAATGTTTCTCTTTTTTCTTCCACACACTTTAAGACATAATATTTTTGTTATGTTTCTACTGTCATGCTGTACGTAAAATGATACCCGAATCAAAGTTGAGGTAACGAATAACAACACCCAATCCTAAACTTGAAACACTTTGTATCTCCTTTTAAATCAATGCTTTATGATCCTTTCAATGTGAAAATATTTTCTTACTGAAAGACTTCCAAACCAGCCATTAACCCTTAGAGCGTCTGTCATTACTGCTGTTGCCATTGCGGCCGGTGCAGATCGAGATCAGAGTACACCAAACACGGAGTTTGATCTTTGATCTTCATTTGTCAATTTTGCAAGACATTCTGAACAAGAAAACCTTGACACTGCTAAAAATAGGTTTTATATCTAGAATGAAAATGACCGTTGGGTTTATTCGACGCTCGTAGATTTAAAATTATGGATAGTTAAATTTAGTTCAGAAACACAGGTAATACAGGTAAAATATTGTGGCAAAAGAAGAGAGTGAGCGCGAGAGATAGATAGTAGCAAACACTTTTTTTGACAAATACTTTTTTCAAACTGCACGAGCAGTGTGTGATCTAAACATGCCCAATCCCCATAACTTTTACATGCAGTCTGATCTGCGAGTTTCTTCTTGTCCATTGGTGTTTCAGGTTTTCATAAACCGGGGTTAATCTTTAAGATCTACGGGAAACTTCTTTATCCTGTTGGCAAAAGGAGGTGTGAAAACAGGCTGTAAACGCGTCTATATACAATATACAGTACTCCCTTCGCTCTCAAATAGTACGCATATGATTTTTTTATGCAGTGTTGTATTGATGAACGCACTTTAAAACCAGCAGACGCCGATTTTTGTGCACCAGACCAGATTTGAAAACTGTGTGGAAAATGCAGAGGAACAATACAGAACAGATATCTTTTAGATGGGCATAAATGTTCATGGTCAAAATCACAAGAAGTATGCACGAAAGCATTATTGTCAAGGCCTCTCTCTCTATCTCTCACTCCCTCTCTTCATTTGCCACAATGTTTCAAATGTATTATCTTTATTTCTGAATTCACGTTAATTATCCATAATTTTAACCCTTAGAGCATCGAAAAAAGTAAAGGCTATTTTCATTTTAGAAACAGAACAATATATATATATATATTACAATATACGATCCCTGGTCTAATATTAGCTATTTCAAAGCAAAGTTGTCCTTCCTCATAATGTCTTAGAAAAGCTGGCAGCGTAAACCAACGATCAGACTCTGTTTTTTTTTTTTTTTTTTCTTTTGCTTTGCAGTTTGATCTTTGTCTGAATCGGTCGCAAGGGAAACAAAAGTGAAAGGTGTTCTGAGGGTAAATGGCTGGTTTGGAAGTTGACCAATTTGTTTCCGGAAGAAATTATTTTTCACACAGAAAACGTTGACAAGAATAGCGTCATTTTTAATAAAACATTTTTAAAAAACTTGAGGATTGGCTTAAAGTTGGAGTCTGTTATCTGTAGGACCATTAAGTAATACGGGTACAAGCTTAGGGCTGGGTTTTTATCAAGGATCGTATGTTATTCATTACATGAATCAGCTATGGGTGAAAAACGAAAATAAGATATGGTGATCAAAATTTACTAATTTCAGGTATTTATTTATACAGCATGGAAAGAACAACACATATATTTACGTCAGAAAACGAGTGAGAATTGCAAATTAAAAGAAAAAACGTTTGCACAAACAGAAGCCATGGGTGTGAAAAACGTCACGGCACTATATTACTGCCTTGTTACCGAAATATCCAATCAATTTACTCTATAAGTCCAATTTACCGAACTCGTCTGTTACCGAAACATCCGTAAATCAATGTTGGAGCGCCTATCATGACTGGTATCATACAACCCCGCTAGTCTATATAGGTATAAGGACTTCATTCAAGTCTTTATTATATCTATAATAAAGAGGGGTTGTATGATACCAGACATATGTGTTGGAGTGTCAGATTTAGCACAATCCGATAATAGACTTTTCTTTCGTTAATGTAAAATCTTCCTGTTCAAAATCAGACGGTCGAGAGTTTTGATATTTCATGTGTAGTATCGCTACAATGACCTCTACCAAGTACTAGTATGTTCAAATGGTGGCCTTCGGGTCAAAAGTTGCCATATGCTCCCCTCCACCCAGATGTCACAAATTTGCGCATAGCCATATTTGTTGCACACTTTTCAAAATCTTCTATCAAATATCAGAAAGGCAACAGCTCTAACATTTCTATCTACCAATTGTGTCCAAATGATGTCCTGTGCATAAAGAAATGGCCCAGTCCATGGATAAGAAGTTTGCAAATAGCCTTTAATGATATGAAATTTAAAAATCTTGTCAAAAACCAGATGGCCCAGAGTTTAAATTCAGTATCACCACTTGGACCTCTACGAAGATTGTGCAAGAGATGCGTATTAGGAAATAACCCAATGCATTGTGCCCTGTTACAGAAACAACTAGTTTGCGGCGCCATTGATGTTCAGCATCAATATTTTCTTGTTGTCTTTTGTATGAGGTGCAAGACTTTCTGAAGCAGGAAAAGGTCGTTGTGCTCCCCCACCCTCCGTATTCACTTGACCTTGCCCCTTGTGACCTCTTTTTGTCTCCAAAGCTAAAACAAATACCTTTCAGGTCGAAAATTTGTCCAGCGCAAAAACCTCGGTTCTGCAATATTCCATTGTCTTCATAGTATACATTAAAAAGACTATGAAAATACCTTCAAAGATTGGATCTGGAGACTGAAACTTTGTATATCTGTTGGAGGTGAATACTTTGAGGGAAAAAAACAAAACTTTCAGTGAAACCTATGAAGAATCAAATTTTAGGTGCTTTGAGGCATTCATATCTGAACACTCCTCGTCATCCCCATGTAATTTGTATTTGAACACTCCTCGTATGAATGGAAACATGAAATTTGATTATTCCGATTCTCACACACTGACTGAATATTCATTCACACACTAGTATTGCCTCAGTAGGAGTAAGCCTTATTTTTAATTCTACCGGCTGAAAATAGTTCGTTTATTTCATCATATGAGCTATGAAAAGGGGGCCTAATGCATCTTCAAAAAGTATCGCCCAGGTCAGCCTGCGCAGTCTGCGCAGGCTGACCTGGGCCGAAACTTTTTGCCTTCGGCAAATATTCAGCATGTCAAAGGACCAGTGTACCTCACGATTCAGTCGGTTGTTCGAGAAAATGGATTTTTATGGATCCATAATTATGTAATGACCTGCTTGGTATCATGGATCACGGAGATGCATTAAGCCCCCTTTTGCCAGAGCATGGCTCATATTATTTACATTTCTTGCAATTATTACAAGTTATTAACCCTTTACCGCACAATGCCGCCTTTTAACGCCCCTGGGAAAGAAGTCTTTAAAAAACATTGTGGGAAAAGGAGAAAATGCTGGTTACCAGCATTTTCTCCTTTTCCCACAATGTTTTCTACCCTATCAAAGAAAAATTGCACCATTTGAGCCACATTGAAAATGTCGTCTGCAAATGCTTTCAATTTGGACAAGGCTAAAATTTTGTCGTCTGGGAAAGGGTTAACCCTAAACTTCACTAAAAGATAAATATCTGGGAAAGGGTTAACCCTAAACTTCACTAAAAGATAAATATCAGAACTACATGGTTTTCTACTCGTCACGTTTCGGGCAAGAAGTAAAAGGCAATTATGAGTAAGTTACTTCTCTAAAGAATGTTAATCTAATAAACGACATAGGCTCAAAAATAGAAGAAAAGTCACAATCTTCATACAACACGGCAGTTGTAATTCAAGGCTAGTGGTCCGCACGGGACAATAAAATCCGCAAAACAAACTCTTTCCTAGAAACGTACACCCTTAACCATTCTGGTGCCAATGCCGGAAACAGAGAACCATTTGCGACGGCAACGCTTAAGATGAGACTGCACAGAACGTGCAGATCTAGTATCTATACCGTTTGCTTACTTAGTCACGCCTATAAGCCAAAAAAAAAACAAATCTTTTTGAGTTTCAGTAGATTGTGTTTTTAGCCCTCGAAAAAAAGTCGAGTTCACATATTCGAGTTTAATTCGAAAGATTAACTTGTAACATACAAATTCAGGCGCCTGTCCGTGACAAGTAAGATCAAGACCAGGCTATGCAGGACGTGTAAAATCTGATCTTGGATCTTTGATCTCCGATGTTTTGATATATTTGAAGTCAAGGTTGATACTGTGATTGCAATAGCACCATTGTTTTTCACTCACTGAAATTCACTTGTATGAATTATCGAGCATCTTCTGGCTACAGTAACACAGCGATAACCTGTTGTGTGGGCAAATTTAAGTCTTTACCAAACGAGAGAATTTTAGGCTAGTCCAAATCGAAAGCATTTACAGACAACAACATAAATGTGACTGAAAGATTGAAATATGTTTTGGGATGGGTAGAAAACTGTGGGAAAAGGAGAAAATGCTTTTTCGAGCATTTTCTCCTTTTTCCACAATGTTTTCAGAGAGTTTCTTTCCCAGGGTCGTTAAAAGTCGGGACTGTGTGGTAAAGGTTTAAACTACGCAGGTAACAATTACTTGAACTTTGTGATCTGTTCATCTTTAAGTTTATCTCGGGGTCTTGCCTGGCTCAGTAGTAAAGTGTAGGACTCATAACCTAGTGGCCCCGGGTTCGAATCTCACTGGGTCCACTGGGTTTTTCGTGCGAGGGAAATAATGTTGAAGGTGGCGTGAAACACCAATCATTCAGTTTATCTTATATAAGGTTGCCATTTAATGACGTAGTTTTAAGCTTCTCATAACAAGAAATCAAATGATTCTATTAAGTTTTACCTTTTAATCCGTAGGCTGCTAAGAGCGATTCAGTGACCTTTTGCGGACAGTGTATATCAAGATCAGACTGCACAGAACGTGCAGTCTGATCTTGGATCTACACTGTCCGATATGGAGATGTTTTTCCTCCAAAACTACCTTTGAAATCGCAGCATTTAGGTTTTTGCTTTTTTATTTAGCCGGGTAGCTCAGTGATTAGCATATCTGGGTTCGATACCCGATCGAGGCAAACTTTCTATCCGGCGATTTTTCGCCTCTCCCATCTGATGCATGTGAGAAAAGTAGTAAGTGGATTGGAAAGAAGGTTATGTCAGTACTCGTGTGAGAAAGCCAGGAAACACATGCGTAGGTCAACCGAACGCCGTGATATAACCTAAGCTATTAAAACGGCTCCAAACTACGAAACAGACAATCTTCGAAACAGCAGAGCTAGAAATAGAAGAGGGAGCTAAGGTATACAGGAAATTTTCTAAGTTCAAGGAGAGATAACTCATGAACGAATAAATTCACGCGTCCGGACCTGGTCCGTATTCACCAACCATTCTTAAGAACGTTCTTAGACTTATTCTTCAAGATTTTCCAAGTTTGAAAGTAACACAACTTCTGATTGCCCAAAACCAAAATGTTTAACCAATCAGATGTTGTGTTACTTTCAAATTTAGAAAATCTAGGAGAATAAGACTAAGAACGTTCTTAAGAATGGTTGGTTAATACGGACCCAGTATACCGCCGAAGCATTTGTTGTGCAGGGCTAAACTGATTAAAATAAACACAAATACATTGTATGTCCCAAACATGTATTTTCAACCCTTAGGGGGCTAAGCACGACTCAAGGACCTTTTGCGGACAGTGTAGATCAAGATCAGATTGCACAGAATCTTCTTGGATCTACACTGTCCGATAAGGAGATAATTTTCCTCCCAAGAATACCTTTGAAATAACATTTTTTTTTGTGTGTGTGTTTTTACTGTCGGCTTGAAAGTTTCATTTCACTTATTTAGCAGTTTAAGGGTTACCAGATCTTCCATTCAGACTCCTGTTATTGCGTTTGATTTGTGTTTAACGCCGTTTTCGACATTATATCAATTATAGCTCGGCTGCTGGTGCTTAACTTAAGCGAACGGGGTCGGCGTGATATAGCAGCTGTAACTGTGAAAGCAGCGAAAAAAAAAAAAAATCCGTTCAAAGCAGACTAACCAATGCCGCAATGAAAATATAGACCCGATGCTATATCGAAGAATCCTTAACCTGCCAAATAAGTTAAATGAGTAAAACCCCGAATGTTCCTATTTCAAGCTTATTTTTTTTAACAGTGTAGAACCAAGATCAGACTGGGCGTTCTGTGCAGTCTAATTTTGACTTCACTGTCCGCAAAACGTCATTGAGTCGCGCTCGGCAGCCTGAGGGTTAAATGTTAAATGTTTATATTTAAAGAGGAATGCAAGTACCACCATTTTGGGACTAGACTTTCTGATACGTCTTCACGTAGTTATTCTGAGCGAACAACATTTACACTGCAATATAAAGATATACATGTATTTTCATTGTTTAAAATTATTAAAAACTTCTAATACGCTCCTGTTTTGTTGTATAATATCACGAACTTAATAGACCTACTTTTTACAGCAACTTGTCGCTACTTCCTGTTGGTTATCAGGTCTTTAAACTTCCGTTGTAACTTCCGCTTGTAAAAACAGTACCTATGTGGTCATCGCTGGCGCAATGAATTGGTTTGTTACTCTGCTTTTAACTCTTATGCTGCGATTCGCGACTTGAGATGTATTTTTGCGGAGAGTGTAAGGCAAGAGCAGACTTGCAGTCTGATGTTAATCTATACTCTGCGCTGCTCTTTCTCTAGTCTCGGTTATATAAACCCCATACAATTTCAGTGATTGTTGATTGATTACATGGTGTTTAACGCCATTTACTACGTTCTTTCAAAGCCACTGGCTGCTTTCCCACATAACCATCGACGAAAGAATGGTCAGCTTTGAGAGAGGAATGAATCCTGGCGCAATGATTATGATCAATCCTCGGAAATCCTTGGCCAAGCCGGGGGTCGAATCAGCGACCTCCTGTTCTCAAGGCCTGTACACTACCGACCGAGCTACGGGGGCTTGGCTCATACAAATAATTTTGCAAAATTTATTTTTGTTGTCATCAATAACGTCAATTCAACATGGTAAAGGTCTATAGTATTTTCAATTAAATCACAATGAAAGCTCAATCGTCCTTGGATTAGTGTCTTTCAACAATCCTATGCTACGGCTTATTGAATGACTTATAAAGCTGTCGGTGGGAATCGAACCCAGAAATCCAATACCTTAACCAATGAGATAGGGAGGACTCCTTTCATGGCACTAAGGTTCGAGTTGAATTTTAAAACACGGTATCTATATAAAGATGTTTAAAGGCCCACTAGCTGCGAAATGTAAACATTTCGGGGGTTAATTTGCAGACAAATTTAATTCATACCATCAAAAAGTATGGACATTATTATAAGTCTGATGATGTGTTATAAAGTTCAAGTCGCTTGCACAAAAATATATTGTAAAACTAGAACAAAATTTGTCAAGTTTTGTTCTAGTTTTAAAGTACATAAATCTGCCAGCAACTGGAACTTTGAAAGACCGTAGTGAAAGATATTGCCATGCTCATAATAATATCAGTACTTTTAAACAGTATGAATGAATTTTGTCCGCATTTTGACTCCGGTATTTTTCTTCTTTTGGCCACAAGTGAGCTTTTAAACCTTTTACCAAAGAATCCCAAGGTTTAACAACCCCAAGGAAACAGGCTTTTGAAAACAATGTGTTGAAAAGAGAAAATGCTGATAACCAGCACTTTCTCTTTTCCCGCAATGTTTTCTATCCTCTCCAAGGCAAATCTCAAGATTTGAGTTACATTCAATTTTTCGTCTGTAAATGCTTTCAGTTTGGACAATTCCAAAATTTTGTCGTTTGTTAAAGAGTTAAATGAACATGGCGTTTGGTCTAATAATGAATATTTCACTCCAAATAATCATAAAACCGAACTGCTTGGGTCTCGTTTTGTCACGATTTTTTTTTTCAATGTGTTCGTCAAGATTCTTTTTTTTTTTTCAAAGGTGGTCTTATGCAAGAAAAAAGCTATCCGTACGATGTGCTGTACTGTGATAATAAAGAAGGCGGCCATACATTCGATACAGAGACATTTTACACGCAAGTTAGGCATACTGTCGACCCTCCTCTCTCCTTACGAAAGAAGAAAATGTGATGAATGGATAATAAATATGTAAGACTATTCTGTGGTGTGAAAGGATTTTAGAAATATCTTAGATACTTAAAATATTTGCAGAATGTTTGGATCTTGAGCGCTAAGAATGGAAAGTATAATACGAAAAAAAAAAAAACGGGGAAAATGAACTGTTTCCTTTTCTAATATACCAAACAATAAAACAACAGAAAGGTCAATAAATAAATAAATAAATAAATCCTACTAGTAACCACACTTATAAATTCTAAATCTTATTACTACGAGTATTTCAGCCATGCTCTGTGAAAAGGGAGTTTAATGCATCCATCTGCAAGAAGTATCGACCCAGGTCAGCCTGTGTCGAAACTTTTTGCATTTGGTAAATTTTCTGCATGTCCAAGTACCAGTCCACGTCAGGACTAAGTCGGGTTGTCAGACAGAAAAGGATTTTATTGTTTCATAATTATATAAGGACTTGCTTGGTATAATGCATCACAGAGATTTCCCCCTTTGCCAGAGTATGGCTCTTTTCTATTATAAAATTTAACCCTTTCCCAAACGACAAATTTTGGACTGGTCCAAATTGAAAGAGTTTGCAGACGACAATTTTAAATTTGATGAAAATGGCAGAAAGTTATCAAAAAGGGTGGAAAAAACACTGTGGGAAAAGGAGAAATTGCTCGTTACGAGCAATTTCTCCTTTTCCCACAGTGTTTTCAAAAGACTTGTACTACAGACACGTGAAAACCAGGGCTTGTTTGGGAAAGGGTTAAACAAGCGAGCATTAAGCAACAACAACAATAATAATAATGATAATAATAAAAATATACTATACTTTCTGATTTCGGAGTAGTTCCTGAATTCTATCCAATAGTTTCCACCAATGATCGCGGTTTATATACAGCTCGAAGTGTCAAAGGTAATTTGTAATGCAATATTGCGGAACTCGCACACTAAAACCGTTCAAGTCTCTTAGCGCAATAGGCGGACTACATTCAGTAACAAAAAAAAAAAACACTATAGAACACTGTGACAAAAGCAGAAATTGCTTGTAACAAGTAATTTCTGATTTTTTAACAATGTTTTGATGTATAAAAACCTCTATTCCTGTCAATTATTTGTATCTTGAAAGGATTTTATGTTTTCATGGGCTGCAAGTTTTCTTCAAGAGGTAATGGGTTAACAGATATCCTGCCTGACTTGACCCATAAGGTCATGAAAGTTTGAAAAAAGAGTAGACCAAGATCAGCCGCCACGTCCTTGCAGTGTGACCTCATTCTGCTTTCTTAAAAACTATTTAAGCTACACTGTGCTCCATAGATCAAATGTTCAACTTTTTACGAATCGACAAAATTGTCCATTTAGAAAGCATTTGCAGACGACAAAGTGAACGTGGCTCAAATGGAGTTTGTCTATGAACAGGTAGAAAAAATTGTGAGAAAAGGAGAAAATGCTGGTTACCAGCATTTTCTCCTTTTCCCAAAATGTTTTCAAAAGCCCTCTTTCTCGGGGTCGTTAATACTCGGGATTGTTTGGTAAAGGGTTAACTTGAATTCAGCAGGATTACTGCTGGCTTTTAGAGTGCTAAAGCCTGATTTAAAGTCTGCAAGACATTAAGCAGAATCTATTCACGTTGTAATATATCAGCCAAAGTTCGTCAAAGATCAGACTGCACGCCTTTTTTGCCGTGTTATCGTCATTTCCACTGTCCACAAAACATCTGGGGTACCTTTCACTAAACTGCTTAGATTTACGCAATTTTTCGGGGTTGAATATACAACCATACGATCCTTGCTATACCCCAAAGTATTAGCTGGCGTAAAGTTATGCAGTTATTTACTCAAATCGTAAAGTTATGCAGTTTAATGAAACCTATTTTCAGACTTGATGCTGGCTTACCTGAACTGCGTACTCAAATTTCGTGCATACGCAGTTTAGTGAATGGCAGCCCTGAAGTCTTTATTACTATTTCATTTGCTGCCTTCACCTTCGCAGAATTTTGCGACCTTGCGCGATCGAATCGGATAAAAAGATGAACAAATCATTGTATGTGTCAAGCTCGATGGCAGTCCAGTTCACCTTTTACCCTTTTACAGTTGCGTTTTGATGCAACCCACGATACGATTTTTGAAACAAGTAGGCATACTGCAATTTCGAGAAACTGCTCAGACCAGGGATCGTGTATTGATAATAATTATATACTAACCCTGCCCAAAATAATAATTATCTCAATTTCGAGAAACTGCTCAGACCAGGGATCGTGTATTGATCATAATTATATACTAACCCTGCCCAAAATAATAATTATCTCACTTTGCATGGCTATTTTAACAGTAACTGTTTTCTTCCTTCAGATATGATTTGCGTTTATAAGATTTACAGATTTTTATAAAATCAAAATATGCTCAGAGGAGACAAGAGTGTAGACTGGTTACACCCCATGACACAGCAAAGTGTATAGATATTAGTACAACGGGGACCACCTTAACAAGAAGGGTGTTGAATTACATGCAGTACTGCACACAGTGATCTCTGTTTTTGCCTGCCAAGCATGTTCATGTCTCAATGTAACTATTTATATTGCAAAGATTTTCCACCAAGTAAGATTAGAAGGGTCCACATTCACAAACGATATAATGACAGAGCAATAGGTGGACAAACATATCCGACCACGTTCAATAGCCATACACGGTAAACAAGGACGCCAATTAACGCATACTAATGTCAAAAACTCTTCGCTCTTATCGATAATCGCTGCTGTAGGTCGGAAATTCCGCCTCTTTACAATTCTCGTCTGTCAGGCTGTAAGGAGGAAACGATACCAAGAATTTAAAGGTGCGACTATTTCGGGAAGCTCGTAGGGAATACACGTTGGGAGGTGTAGATCTTTCTCTACGGCAATCGTATACCTATATATTTTTTGTTTTGTTTTGCTTTCCCCCTCATTCTTTAAATTAAAAATATCTCCTCTTTATTTGACAATGCAATGGCACACAGAAGTGCACAACAACGCATGTTTGGAAATAGGCCTAGAATTCAGAAACTCATTTTCAGTCTTCTTCAGTGTGTTAGCCTTCTACATAAATAAAAAGAGAGAGAGAGAAAAAAAAAAAAGAAAAAAAAGTTATAAACGAGAAATAAAATGTATACTTTCCGTTTTTTTTTTCTTTTAATCCTGTCAAAAAGAGTACATCACTTTCTTTTTTGAGCAACAAAATCATTGGGAACAAATAAAGGACTAGCCTACGTTTTCTGACAAAAGGAGTAGGGAAAAAGAGATTATATATGTGTAAAAAAAAACGATTTCAGAAGCTAACCTAAAACATACAATTTAATGAATTTAAGCCTAAGTTACCCTGAACGATCGCATTTTTTTTTTTACGAAGCAGGGGAAGAAAGCTTTTCAAAACGGGGGGTGGGGGGGTAGGGGGTGAAAGAAGAAAGCCATTTACTAGCATTTCCCCTTTTTCCCGATAATATATTACCCTTTGCAAGACGAATCCCGTTATTTAGTTTTTCGATATGGGCGAGTCCAGTATTATCGTGGCCTGGTAAAGTGTTAAGGGTACAAACCAAGGCGTCAATCAATGCCATCGACAGTTGCAAACAAGCTTTGAAGAGTACGGCGTGACCGGAAATACTACTGTAGAAAATGCCGGAACATGGGAGAGCTTGAACATGACACAGAGGGGAATTTCAAGCGCCTGGTAACGCTGTCAAAGGAGACCTACCTTAACTCTTTACCTCATTAATGTTGCAATCTTTAAGCTATATAAAAACATCTGAAAAAAAAAAAATGGACTTTTGAAAATCCAAGTGATGAGAAAGTCGGTAATAATTTGTGTAAAACTATACATTTTTTTTCTCATTTATCACGTTGCTTCGCTGTTTTTTTAATAGATCTTCGTGGAGAAAATTTTGTAGTAACCTTGCTATGCACGTGACCCGTTAAGCCTTGCTCGAGAAAAAGAAAAAAATCATGCCCGTTAAGCCCCTTTCAACATTGGCTTTCGACCAGTTGCAGGACTTTTTAGCAGTGTTGCACGTACACTGGCGTGGTGTCTTGCGAGTTGTCCCAGTTGTTGCAGAGCCGCAAGCGGTTGCAAACGATCGTATTAGACTATTGAACATGTTCAAAATTCTGACGCGGGTGCATGCGATCAAAGTAGTCGCACTTTGTCGCACGAGTGATGCACAACTTACAAACCGTTGCACGACAAGACGCGCGAGCTTGGGTGAGTTGGATATTGTATTTGATCATGTACGCATCGTGCAACGCTCGTGCATGTATCAGGGATCTCTAGGTACCAGTCGTGCGTTTGTTTGCGTTGAATGCGACTATTAGACTGTTATTAGACAATTCGCATCACCTCATGCAACAGTGTACTGCGGTTGTACGACTTTAAGAGACTGCGGGTAACTATCTTAAAGAGAATAATCAGTAAACGACTGAAACGGTCTCCAGTCTTTTTGAAGGAAGCTGGAAGCTGCTATTGCTAACGTTCTGTTGTTTGCTCGATGTTTGTAGCCTTTTTTTTTTTTTGACATTTCGTTCGTTCTTTGGAATTAGTGTTGATCTGACGAGATCAATATTTGGGCGAGTATAAATTTCCGGATCGTTTCACGACCATTCCTACGAACAATCTTATGATCGTGGAACTGGACGCATCCAAAAAACTCAACCAATCGCACGGTGTTGAGACAAATCGTACGCCATCAGTCCTGCCATATGTATGAGTGACGTCACACTAATCGCAGTTACTCGAGTAACGCTCACAGGTAAACGCACGTTCGCTAGCACAAGCATATGTACTCTGTCTTGCAACGGTCGCTTCCACTCGCTCTTGTTGAATGACTTTTATTGCATTTGTGAGCGTTTTTTGCGATCCATTGCGAGAGTAGCTTTTTCAAGTCGATCGTGCGAGCAAATTGTCCCCAATAGTCGCACTCCAACTGTGAAAGGGGCTTACGAACAAATACATAACTCTTTTTGCATATTCGTGATTAGCAAAAAGATAATGCAAGGTCGAGACATAAAGAGGTGTATTTTGCTCAAATGATGCTGCAGAAATCGTTGGCGCTCTTGTGGACTGCAAACTTTGTCGACCATGCTGTACGGTCTAATCTAAGACCCGGTCTTTCACAAATTTCGCGAGAAATTATGACAAGATATGCCTTCAAAATTGCAGCAACTGAATTTTTTAACTTTTTTTTGGGGGGGGGGGGGAAGGGGGACGGTGGGGAAGAGAGGGGAGGGGACTGACGAAAGAAAAAAAAACATTTATTATGCTCTGATCATTGGCAAATCGGCGCTGTAGGCCTAATGTTAGCTAAATTGAATATTATGTACAGTAATGACAATGACTTTTCAAACTATCACAGCAAAGAAAACGATTGCAAAACGACTTAGCTATATATTACATCATACTTTATTGGACCTATGTTGTAAACAATATTTCTCTTGGAAAGACCATTGAAAACCTGTGTTATGCGTGTCGCACTCAAGTCACTATTTTGGGACCAGACTTAAATATGTTCAATTAGAAATTGTATATACGATCCCTGGTTCAATCGATTTACAAGTTGTCACGTCATTCATTTGTGCTTCTACTTGAAATCTTTTGACGTTACTCCTTAAAGCGCTACATCCATGAATTGGACTTTCTCAAACAGGGATGAAAGCCTAAGTTATCGTAATTTCAAATTTGTTTTGGCCAGAATATGTTACGAAGTAGCGGACAGTGTAGTTCATAGATCTGCCTGCACGTCCTGTGCAGTCTGATCTTGATCTACATTGTCAGCCAAAGCAACATACTTGTATGTTGTACGTAGCTCTTAAGAGTTTAAATAGATCAACTAGTTTGACGTTTTTGACTTTTTAACCCTTTCCCAAACGACAAATTTTAGGCTCTTTCAAATTCAAAACATCTGCAGATGACAAATTCAGAATTGGTACAAATGAGCTTAAGCTCTCTGATAAGATAGAAAACATTGTGGGAAAATGAGAAAATGCTGGTTACCAGCATTTTCTCCTTTTCCCACAATGTTTTCAAAAGTCTTCTTCCCCAGAGTCGTGAAAACCGGGGATTGTGTGGTAATGGGTTAAATTAACAATTCGGTTGCAAATGAGGAGAATTTGAGTTGTAGCTGAAAAACAAACTGCAACACAGTGTAGATCAAAAGATCAACTAAATATAAAGATGTATCGCCCTTGCTTTTGATTCATCTCCAATTTTAATGTTTTATATTTGGTAAAACCTTTGTAACCTTAGTTTTAACATGTTACATCAAGCTAAAGGCTCCACTTTTTTTTTTACTACACTACATTTAAGATAAATCTAGTTATACCCCTCTTTTAACCCTTTACCAAACCTTAAGAAGTTGGACCTTGAAAACATTGTTTCAAAAAGTAGAAAATACTTTAAACCAGCATTTTCTCCATTTCCAACAATGCCCTCTTCCCACTGACCCATTGAGAGACAAATGCCATCACTGTAGCTACATTCTATAGTGTCATGTGAAAACTCTGTCAATTGGACAATTCTAAAACTTTGTCCTTTGAAAGCGCCGAACTGAATGGACTTTTATTCATTATTGCAACTCATAAATGTTTGCTTTTATTGTTAATTCATATTTTCTTCTATTTTCAGTAACGGTGACCTTGACCTTTATCATTAGCCGTGAAAACGACATCTGCTTGTAAGTACGAAATGTAAACGCTTCGAAGACTAGGTAAACAGATGACTATAGGGAGGGGTGATCAAGGGTTGTGGGTTCGAGCCCCGTGATGGAGTGGGATCAACCTTTGAAACTTCCTGCATCACTGTACGAATACCGGATATAATTTCTAGTTCTTATGATTTGATAGAAAAAGGTCTTCAAAATTATCCCTGTAGGCCTATGTTAATTGGTCAAGTGTTCAAAATTATCTGAATTTTTTTCTTACATAAAATGTTATTTCATTTGATCATCCTATAGTTTCTAGGAAGAGGTTTATGTGGACGGACTGAATAAATGATGGACAGACGATGCGTGAACAACGTGAATAGCTCACATCGAGCACTTCGTGCCACGGCCATTATTAAAAACCATTCTAGATTGCTTTCTTAGTCATGTTATAGGTTTAGAAAATAACGTAATCTGGTTTGGCCTATCAGAAATTACGTAACTCTATATTTAAAATTTAGAAAGTCCTTGAGAATTAGACGGAGAATGCTTTTATGCTCGTAAGAACGGTTAGTGAACAAGGGCCGTACCCTAGGACAAAGTGCTCGATGTTCTACAGGCCCCGATCAGCTTGGCGACCCATTTAAGGCTTCTTACCGAGGGTCATCTGGTTTGCTTGTTTGTGTTGGAGTGTAACGCCGTTTTAACAGCTAAGGTAATATCACGGCTGTCAGTGCACCTATGCATGTGTTTCTTGACTTTCTGACAGCAATACTGACGCAACTTTCTCTCCAAGCCACTGACTACTTTTCTCTTATGCATCAGAGGTGAGAGGCGAAAATCGCCGGAAGCACAGTTTTCCTCTTCCGGCTAACGAACCCGTAATCACCAGGTCACTAGTCGGATACATTAACCTCTGAGCTACCCAGCCGGACGAGGCTCCTCGGGAAAAAAATGAAATTAAAAAACTGATAATGGGATTGTTTGGCATAGGGTAAAAAACGTGCGAGATCGATATCGGTCAGAGTCGTACTAATGAGATAGGGATAAGTGTTTGCTACACAGCATTTTCTCCCTTTCTACAATGTTTCCCCCCCCCCCCCCATTTCAGAGTCGGGTTTCATCAACCACATTTCGTTTGTCGCCTGCAAAAGCTTTGAATATTGACGACTGTAAAATTTTGTCGTTTGGTAAAGAGTTAAGTTACCTGCTGAATCTCAATAACGACACCATCAAGCACAACCATGAAATACAAAAATCTTAACCCTTATCCTGCTGAATAACGGTGAAATGAAACTTTCAAGCCGACAGTAAAACCCCAAATTCTGCTATTTCAAAGGTGATTTAGGGCGAAAGATATCTCCTTATCGGACAGTGTAGATCTCAGATCAGACTGCACGTTCTGTGCAGTCTGATCTTGATCTACACTGTCCGAAAAAGGTCTATGAGTCGCGCTTAGCACCTTAAGGGTGAAACTCTATACCAAACAACAAAGTTTTGGGCTAAACCAAACTGAAAGAAAGTGCAGACGACAAAAAAAAAGTAGCTCAAATGATGATTTCAGTCTTTGATAGGTTAGAAAACATTGTGGGAAAAGAAGACCAGCGTTTGTAAAAGCGTTCCTTTTTAAGGGTCGTTACTTTGTTCGGTATCAAAGAGAACAGCGCTGCAGCTTTTCTCACGGAAAGTTCACGATTGATTTGCGACATAACGGCGCACAATAAACATCCAAGTTCGAAAAGAAAATTACGTCGTATTGAGACTATTGCCCGCAGAATATATATGTCAGGTATTTTTTTTCCCCTCATTCGGAATACATCTGTGTTATCCTGGCTTCCTCATAGTAACCATTGAGCAAGGTGAAAACGATTACTTAGTTACGCGTTAAAAAAAATTGCTGACTGAATACTACATTTTTGGGGTTTAGAAAAATTTTTTTGCATTTCTTTGAAAATAAATTTTAACGGAAGATGCCTAAAAGTTGTTGCAGTTTCGGGTGTTCCAACCACAACATGATGCACCCACTTCATTTTACATTTCACAAGTTTCCAACTGACCCAGATAGGCGTGAGCGTTGGGTGAATGCCTGTAGAAGGGTGAATCCGGATGGTACAAAATGGAATCCTGGAAAGCATACAGTGTTGTGCTCTGCCCATTTCATAACAGGTAATAGTGTTGGTATGGAGTCACTTCGTACCATATCCATTTCGTACCATTCCGTTTATGACCATTTCGTGGCATAGATCTACCACTTCGTACCCTGAATTCACCATTTCACGCCATAGTGTTAATAATTCGTACCATGGTAATACCATGCCCCACTATGACCAAGCATATCAATAAATGTGGCAAAAAGTGGTACATAGATCTAATGTTTTTTACTTGGCATAATCCAATGCTTTGGTTAGTTACCTTATTTACGGGAGATAATAATGAAACAATTAAAGGAATCAGTTAGTATGCAGCTGGAAAGATAGATAATTTGGTCTGTTTGTAATATTTGTTGCAGGTCAGGTAGATCTAATTAGCACTGGGAACAAACTGATTACATCAAACATTTAATCAAAGAATTACTGGTATAATTGTTTGATTACCCTTTATTGTAAATTGTCTGTTCTCTTTTCTGTCTTCTTCTTTGTATGCTTGTTTATGGGTATGTTTTGAAATGAGGTGAGCCTTGTATGATACCGAGGCAAAGACAATGTCAAACGTCAAGGTCAAATTCAATTTGATGACTTTTTTTCTTGTAAAAACATTATTTTCCACAATATTCACTCGCTTAAATTATACACCCTACAAAACCAATTCATTTTTAATGACCATCGGAGAAACTGTTTTGAAAACATAATTGGAAAAGGGGATAATCAGAAAGTTAGATTGCACATAATTTTTTTAATAAATATTTAACTTAAATAGCATTTTTGTTTTCTTCTTTTAATACTGTCATAACAAAAGTTTTTATTAGTCAAAACTTTGCCATAGCTAGGTCCCAACAAACATGTCACAAAATGGTATGATTGTGGTACGATGTGGTAAAATTATGGTACGAAATGGTGTAAAGTATGGCACAAAATGGTAAAATCATGGTACGAAGTGACTGGTACAAAATGGCTAAGGTACGAAACGTTCGTAAATTATATGGTTCATCTTTAACAGTTGATGTTCATGTTACCCTTACGTCAAAATTTGCCCTGCACGTAAGCTAATACTAGCAGCATACAGTGTCTAGGCCCTGCAGGAACAACATTAATGTAAAAATCTTTTAAGCATTTGTGGATATTAGCCTTGAGTGTCCGTATTCAGTGATAATAAGGAAAAACATGATGAAATTAAGAATTAAGATAAGAACATGAAAAAGAAATACCTGCCTTCATCAAAATTATATATCTGATAATTTTCATGTAGATCTATCATAGAATCATCTAAAATTGCGATATACTGAAGTTCACAACCATTTTGTTTTTGTTATAAGTCACATGATATTTTATCGAAATCAAGGCTGATGGTGTCATACTGTTCGTTGATTTTGTTATGGTCTGCAAAAATAATAGAAAAATAGAGTTTAAATAGGAAACTTGGCAAATTCGAATAGTTGATGCTAAAACACATTAATGCAAAAAAAAAACCACCCATGAAAACGACAAATTATCACAACACAAAACCATATTTGACAAAAAAATATACCTCCACCACGTTTTGCCATTAATGAATGTTATATGACTGTGCCAGAGGTGGAGATTAAAGGTCATTCTATTTTTAAAATGCTGGTTTATCCTCACTTTCCGCGCATATATCTGCATCACAAAATGGCTGCCATTTTTTTCGGTTGTGTCATGCTCACCAAATAAATTTTGTGAATATTTGAAGCAAATTGGACATATCCAGTATACTTGAAGGGCCTCGATTAAGTAACACCTACAGGCAAGTGGAGTTTCAACTTTACTCCTGTAACTTAATTAAATTAACAATTAACACCAAATTTTAAGCTTAATGTCATGATAGTTGATGTGTCAAGGCTATATAAATAAAAATTTAGATATTAATTTCACTACTCTGCACCATGGTGCATCAAAAAAAGAATACATGCAGTCAGCCTTCTTCAGCAAACATGGTGTGACCTAATTCTGGTAGCTAGGTAGTAATTACAGCAGAAAGTAGTTGGTTGCTGCAGTTTTTGAAAGGGGATACTATGTATATAATATTTAGAAATAAGAAAAATGATATGTATTTCTTTTAGCTAAGACAGTTAATTATTTTTTACATGGTTTTGTCTTGCATTTGGTTGATAGTCAGTTGCAATAAAATGTTGGACAGTGGTAAGGTTACTAGCTGAAATACCAAAACTATTGGAGTTGCAAGATATAAACAAAAATCACAAGTTCAAGGACAGTCACAGAATGAGAAGACTTGGTGATACCTGTTAATCCATTTACCATAAATCATCTTATGCTAGGGCCTCTCAATTTGGTATTACTTTCTTGAATGTCTGTCTCTGGTCTGTAGCATTCTGGATCACATGCTACAAAATTCATGCTATTGATTCTGACAAGTCTAAAATTGTTTCATGTGGTAATTAAAAAAATTAAAAGACAGTAAATATTATTTTCAGGTAAACCCAATGCAAATCCTGAGCATCCAGATTATGTGCCCTCTGTGTTTTCTTTCGACCAAATTTCTGCTAGAGCTATGAGGCTGGGGGTGAAGAAGATTTCAGGCTACAATAGTGGAGTAAAAAGAAAGAACTCGTTCAAGATGCCAAAGACCAAGAAAGTTGTTTTCCAGGAGATAGATTTTAAGAAGTGAGTAACATATATTGGATTAAATTATTTGCTTGCATTTTTTTAGACATACTGAAAGTTTTCCAAAGTAAGATTAAAAAAAGGGAGAAAAATTAAGCATTACTTTATTAATTAATAGTATCAGTATCAAGACTTTACAATACAATCACAAGTTTAAAGGACCTTGATGTAGAAGGCTTTTGAAAAGAATTTGAGAAAAGGAGAAAATACTGATAAATCACTTTATCAAAGTTGTGCATTGTGCTGATTTCATATCGGGAGTTGCTCTTTTTGAATGAATGTGTAGGTTACACAACAACCCTAATCTTAGCGTGGGCTGATTGGTTAACTGAATGGTGGTTTGCACTGCTCTCAACATTTTTAGCTCTACTGGCTATGAGCCAGCAGAGCTTATGTCATGGCATGGTTTTCATTGTCCATCTGTCTGTCTGTTAGTCTTTGCCATGTTTATGCGATAAAGTCGGCATTTGTGGTCGGATTTTCTTGAAACTTGCACAGTTTGTTTATCTCATCAATAGCTTGAACCCAATTGATTTTGAAAAGAATCTGACAATCATTGTGGGAAAAGTAGCCATTTAAAGTTTAAAATTTCCTTTTCTTGTTTACACAATAAAGTCTGCATATGTGGTCAGATTTTCGCTAAGCATGCACAGTTTGTTTAGTCTCATCAATAGCATGAACCCTATTGATTTTGAAAAAAATCTGATAATCAGTGTGGGAAAAGTAGCCAATTAAAGTTCAAAATTTTAATTTCTTGTTTATGTGATAAAGTCTGCATTTGTGTTTAGATTTTTGTGAAACTTGCACAGTTTGTTTATCTCATCAATAGCTTGAACTCTGTTGATTTTGAAAAAAATCTTACAATCAACATGGGAAAAGTAGCAATTTAAAGTTCAAAATTTCCTTTTCTTGTTCACGCAATTAATCTACATTTGTATTTATATTTTCATGAAACTTGCACAGTTTGTTTATCTCATCAATAGCTTAAACCCTGTTGATTTTGGAAAAAACCTGGCAATCAGTATGGGAAAAGTAGGCATTTAAAGTTCAAAATTTTCTTGTTTACATGATAAAGTCAGCATTTGTAATTGCAGGTTTTCCTGAAAGTTGCACAATTGCCTTGTATCATCAACAGCTTGAACTATATTGATTTTGAAAACAATTCGACTATCAGTATTGGAAAAGTAGCCACTTAAAGTTGAAAATCTACATTGCTTGTTTACGCAATAACATCAGCATTTGTGGCTGAGTTTCATGAAACTTGCACAGTTGCTTTATATTCTGAATGGCTTGAACCTATTGATTTTGAAATACATCTGACAATCAGTATGGGAGAAGGAGCATTTAATTAAAGTTGAAAATTTACATTTCTTGTTTATACGCAGTTAAGTCTGCATTTTTTATCAAACTTGAAAAGGTTATTGGTATCATCAAGGGATTGAACTCTATTGAAAATGAAGAAAAATCTAGCAATCACTTTAGGAAATGGAGCTATTTAATGACCTAGTATTGTTTACTCAACACAGTCCACATTATTAGTCATATTTCTTTGAAATTTGCAGGGATTGTTTAGTATAATCAGTACTGAAACACTATCAAAGTTGGTTGAATTCCAAACATTTGCTTTTTAGAAAATGTATTTCAATTTTTTTTCACTATTTGTTCAATTCACCATGCCTACTTGTGCTGTCTTAGTGGGTTAAAGCCCAGTTGCAACAATACCCTGCCTTTTTTTTTTTGGCGGCGGGGGGGGGGGGGGGGAGTGTTTTTCCCTCTTTGCATCATTTTGCATCATGAATTCATAAATTATGCTAAAAGATAAAAAAGCAAAATCACTGCCAGTAGTAGGAGTCAGGCCCTAAAGGGCCTCTAGCTTTTATCATATCATTGCAACAGCTTGCATATTTTGTACCGTTATGTACCAGCGTGTCCATGGTTTCAACAGTAATAAGCTGGGAATCTGAAGTGTAATGCCTAAGGACATTCCTAAAAATCCAGTGCTTCCAGTGAGGCTCAAATCTGGGGCCTCCAGGTTAAGAGTCCTTACACTTTACTACTGAGCTATGCAGGAGGGGTGAGCAAAGAATGAATCCTGTCGCAATGACTATTATCAATCCTTGGAAAGAAATTGGCCAAGCCAGTGATTGAACCCAGCAACCCCCTATTCTGTAGTCCTATACACTACTGACTGAGTTATGGGAGCTTGGCACATTTTATGTAGAAAAATTGAAATGTAACAGGCCCATAATCTAGTTACAGCTGGCTGTCACCAGACATGTCAGCAGACCTTGTATAGAATTAATCCTTTCCCGCAAGATAAAGTTTTGGACTTGTCCAAATTTAAAGCATTTACCTACCACCAATTAAAAGATTTGTTTTTGACAGAGCAGAAAACATTTTGAGAAAAGGAGAAAATGCTGATAACCAGCATTTTCTCCTTTTCTCACAATGCCTATTACCATGTAGCATTTTTAACAGCTTTGAATTTGGATGAGTTTTAATTTTTGTTGTTTGGCAAAGAATTAATCAGATATATTTGAACTTCAGGGCACCAAGTGAAAATACTGCCTCAGAAGACATTGCACAATCCTCCTCAGAGCCTTTGACCTACCCATGTACACCATCTGCTCCACAAGAAATGTCATCATCATCTCTTGAAATTGATGAAGCTCCAGTCGTTACATTTCCGACAACTTGTACACCTTTTAATTCAACAGAGAATTTCAAACTGGAATTAGATGATAAAGGGACACGCTGTGATAATGTTACATGTGATTCCAGACTACAGGAAGATGCAGAAAGGAGGATTTTATATGATGAAATGTATCATCTGTACAGTAAAAAGGGAGAAGTCAAGGCAAGACTAAATGAAATGGAGTGGAAACTGGGTGACGTGCAGCTTGGAGCTGCTGCTGTTGAGGGCAGTAATGAAAAATGCCAGCTCTATACAGGTGTGACATGGGATGTGTTTTTGATAATCTTTGATTTCCTGTCTAAATTCATAAGGTCCTCTGGGTTACCAATTGAGTTGCGTGATCAACTTTTCCTAACGTTGGTCAAATTGAGACTAAATATTCCATTTGACTACTTAAGAGTCCATGCAGGAGTTAGTACTGCAAGCATGAAAAGTATTTTTTGGGCCTGGGTTGACTTGATGGCATCAAAACTTGCTTTCCTTATACATAGGCCAGATAGGGAGACAGTTCGAAGATCATTGCCAGGAGTATTTAAAGAAAAATTCCCAAGGCTGACATCAATTATTGATTGCTTTGAAATTTCTGTAGAAAGATCTAGAAATCTGAAAGCAGTTGCTAAGAGTAGTGCAAACCTGAAAAAGCCTAGCACAGTGAAAGTGTTCATAGCTTGCACCCCATCAGGAAGCATTTCATTTATATCTTCTGCATGGGGCGGCAGTGTTTCTGATATTGACATTGTATGCCAGTCTGATTTAATAAGTCCAGAATATCATCTGCCAGAAGACCAGATTTTAGTCAACAGAGCATTCACTCTGCAAGATGAGTTTGCCTTTATTTGTAGTGCAGAAGTGATCATTGAAACATTTACAGAGGGAAGAAGTCAGCAGTCTGCACAGGATGTTGAGATATCACAAGATGGTAATTCAGTGAAAAAACATGTAAAAAGACTGACAAGAGTAATAAAAAAGAGATATACAATATTACAGGGAACAATACCTTTAGATTTGATAAAGTCACACACTGATGAAGCTTCTAAACTAGCCCATATTGATAAAATGTTACATGTGTGTGCTGCACTTATAAATCTTAGTGATAGGACAGTTTGTGATGAAAGTATGGAGTATGAATGTAAGGATGGGGATGAAGATGGTGATGGTGGAAACAGGGATAACTGATTGTGGGATTTTTTATTTGAGTCATGCTCTTGGAGAAGGGGGTAATTTAACCCTTTGCCACACAATTCTGACTTTTAACGACCCTGAGAAAAACGCTTTTTGAAAACATTGTGGGAAAAGGAGAAAATGCTGGTTACCAGCATTTTCTCCTTTTCCCACAATGTTTTCTACCGTATCAAAGAAAAATCGCATTGTTTGAGCAACACTGAAATTATTGTTTGCAAATGCTTCCAATTTGGATGAGTCTTAAAATTTGTCATGTGGTAAAGGGTTAATGCATGTGCAAAAGTATTGATCAAGGTCAGCCTGCACAGTTTGTGCAGGCTGACCTGGGTCAAAGCTTTTGCTTTTGGTCAATTTACTGCAGGTCAAAGGATGAGTCTACCTCATGACTCATGCAGATGTTACACAGAATTGATGTTACGGCTCCATAATGATATGATGTGTATCTTGTACATAGATACAGAGATGCATTAACTCTTAACCACACAACAAAGTCTTGGACTAGTCCAAATTGAAAGCATTTGCAGACAACAAAATAAATGTGAATGAAAAATTAAAACTTGTTTTGGGAAGGGTAGAAAACATTGTGGGAAAAGGAGAAAATGCTGGTTATCAGCATTTTCTCCTTTTCCCACAATGTTTTCAAAAGGCTTCTTCCTCAGGGTTGTTAAAACTCGGGATTGTGTGGTAAAGGGTTAAACACCCTTTGGCAGAGTATGGCTCAATTTTGATTAATTTATCGTTTTAGTTCATTTTGTAAGCACACAATGCTACTTTGTCATACAATGGATGATTAAAAAGAATTTTTACTGTTTTCAATGCATTTCTGAGTTTTAAGACCCCGAGGAATAAGGCTTTTGAAAACATTATAGGAAAAGGGAAATATGCTGGTAAACAGCATTTTTTTTCCCCCCACAATTTTTTCTACCCTTTCGAAGACCGTTCATCATTTGATCCACATTTCAAATGTCATCTGAAAATGCTTTCAGTTTGGACCAGTCTAAAATTTTGTAGTCAGGTGAAGAATTTGTGATTTTATATTTTATGCCAGAATTTCACGAAGGTTTATGGGAACGTCATATGATAAAAAATCTGTTGATTGTATTCAAATAAGTGCAATGACATCAATTTTGATCTGAAAAAAAAAAAAAAAAAAGTAGACATAGTTACTGGTTGCAAAGGGTAACCAGCCTTTTCTCCTTTTCCCCCCCCCCCCCCGAGATGTTTTCCTCCATATCAAAGACAGAAATCATCATTTGCACTACAGTGTCACCTGGAAATGCTTTCAGTTTGGTAGAGTCCTTAGTTTTGTTGTTTGGTAAAGAGTTAATTTAATACTTCTTGAGCAGACACAAAGTGATATTTCCTGTGCCCAAATTCTAAGGATTGAAAAAAAATTTTGCGACAGGAATCTTCCTTCTCTCACCATTGAATATTGTTTTGAATATGTTTTTGTGGGAAAGCAGCCAGTGGCTTGGAAGGAATGTTTAGTGAAGTATGGCAAGGGAAACGCCAGGACAGAATTGA
The DNA here is from genome assembly GCA_945859785.2 of Tridacna gigas. Taxonomy (NCBI): domain Eukaryota; kingdom Metazoa; phylum Mollusca; class Bivalvia; order Cardiida; family Cardiidae; genus Tridacna; species Tridacna gigas. The sequence goes on from OX244029.2 coordinate 41,968,314, forward strand.
CAGGTGCACTGGTTGCCACAGTATAACTGAAACAATGTTTAAAAACGCCAAAACCAATGATATCAAACTACAAGCTTATTGAAATCACTCCTACTGCTGGTGGCCAAGCAGTAACTTGCATGGCTAGTAATCCAGTACTTGTGGATTCAAATCATATCTTGATCAAAACTCGCAACTGAGGTTGACAAAAGTCATTGTAATATGATTTGTCCCTCTCCACCACTAGACGTAACTTCAACCAGTGTTTTTCTTTTGAAGGAAAACAGCAGTGACTTAAACTTATCCTGCTAAATAAATGAAATTAAATTTTCAAACCAATAGTAAAAACCCAAATATTACTATTTCAAAGTTATTTTCAGGTGACAAAATATCTCCTTATAGGACAGTGTAGATACAAGATCAGACTGCATGTTCTGTGCAGTCTGATCTTGATCTATGCTGTCTGCAAAAGGTCAGTGACTCATGCTTAGCAGCCTAAGGGTTAAAAAATGTTATGCATTGTACTGGGAAACTCCATGAACACACGGATAGGTGCACTGGCCAACTTGACATAACAAATACCATTGAAAAATAGGTTTCGCATGAAACAAATAATCTGACTGGAGAAGCAAGATTAGAATCAAACAAATACCAAAATGGGAAGTCATACTCAAAACAAGAGATCATTCTATATATACAGAGCATTTTAATGAAGACATGATCACTAAATGACAAAGTTGGATGCATCATTGCTTTAACCCTTTTCCACAAAATCCTGAGTTTTAACAACCCTCGTAAATAAGACTTGAAAACATTGTGGGAAAAGGAGAAAATGCTGGTAACCAGCATTTTCTCCTTTTCCCACCATGTTTTCTACCCTTTCAGAAACAAGTCTAATCACTGGAGCCACATTTAATTTGTGGTCTGCAAACTCGTTCAATAACCAGTCCAAAATTTTGTCATTTGGTAAAGAGTTTAGTACATAAACCTAATAGCATACACAATCAACTATCTATACAACTACAACTTTTGAAACATTGGGGGAAAGGCATTCATTGACTGTGACAAGTAATTGCTCCTTTTTGCTGAAATTTTACCATCCAATTATATGCTTTATAAACAACCCAATTTTTTCAAAATCCTGTGGAAGAAAGCTTTGGAAAATATTGCAGGAAAATGCGAAAATGCAGGTAAGCAGCATTGTCTTCTTTTTCCCCCTTTCTCTATCTATCCTTTCAAAGGTAAATCCCATTGTTTGTACCATATCTATCTGTTGTATTCAAATACTTTCAAATTGGGCAAGTCCTAATTTTTGCCACAAGATAAAGAGCTATGAAAAACCTATTTCCTTTTTGTAAAATGTGTATCCTTTTGTCACTTTTTACTAGTACGTATTAGTTTCGTTTGGTCTAAAATTAGGCTGGAATTGAAAAAAAAAATACATTAGATGAAAATCAGGCATCACAAAATCTTTTACTCTTGTGATGCTAAATAAAATATACATTTTCAGTCTGTGTCAAATATGCAGATATTGCAATTTCCAAGGCTTTTTGTCTTATGTGTATCTTAAAGATGCAGATAGTATAGATCCAAGATCAGACTGTATCTTCTGAATAGTCTGATCTTCATTTGTACTGCCTGCATAAGCAATTAAATCTTGGTTCAGGGCCACAAGGGTTACCGTGGGTCATGTTGTTTTACAGCACCCTGGGAAGATGTCTACACACTTGAGTATATAACACAATTTCAAAACAATTCAATTAGAATTTTCAGGCTCATAGACACATTTATTGCAGTTTCTAGATAAAAGCCTGTGTAAATATTTACATACAAGTCTTTCTGTACAGAATAATACACCAATTGAAATTCAAGTTGTATTTTAGTTACATAAATGACTTATTTATAAACTGTTTCCATACATCTAGAATTGAAAGATACAGCTTTAAAAGCCCACGATTTCTGGCTTGCTGTAACAATTGGAGGGCATTTAACATTAAAGACTCTGGGTCAAAAGTTGGAATACATGTAGTTTACTATATCATGTCTCAAGGCAAAAACAACAATGCTTAAATGGAATTCTTTGAGACATCACTGAATTAGGTATCAGACAATGATATGAGAAACAGTATACAAAAAGTGTTCTACGATTTCTTTTTTATATACATACTCCAACAATATGATATAACAAGAGGGCCATGATGGCCCTGTATCGCTCCACTGGCTTATAAATATAAACCATAAATACTAAACATTTCAATTCTGAGCCAAATGGTTTCAAAATGAAGACTTACAAAGTTTTCTCTGTAAAAGCCCATGTGAAAGTTGAGACCCGCAAGGCAAAGCCATTTTTGATCCAAGAGCTATAATTACTTGAACCCTGGTAGAGGTCCACAATATAAAGCCACATGCCAAAATAATACAAGTCTATGCTGTATGGTTATAAATATGGTGATTTTCAAGTTTTGTCCATATGAAGCCTCTGCAAAACATAAGACCCCTGATGCAAGGCTAATTTCAGAAAAAAAAAAAATCAAAACAGGAAGATTTCTTAACTTGTCACTATATAAGCCCATGTAAAACTTGTGACCCCAGCGGCGGGGCCAATTTTGACCCCAAGGCTAAAATTTTGGCCCGCTTGGTAGAGGCCCACTAGATATAGCAACATGCAAAATTTGGTAGCTCTAGGCCTTATGGCTAGGTAGAGGAAGATTTTTAAAGTTTTCTCTATATAAGCCTATGTAAAACTTGTGACCCCTGGGGCAGAGCCAATTTTGACCCCAGGGCTAAAATTTTGGCCCGCTTGGTAGAGGCCCACTAGATATAGCAACATGCAAAATTTGGTAGCTCTAGGCCTTATGGCTAGGTAGAGGAAGATTTTTCTCTATATAAGCCTATGTAAAACTTGTGACCCCTGGGGCAGAGCCAATTTTGACCCCAGGGCTATAATTTGAAGAAACTTGATAGAGGTCTACTACATAAAGCTACATGCCAAATTTGGTAGCCCTCTGCCTTATGGTTTCAGACAAGAAGATTTTTAAAGATTTCCAATATTTTTCAGTTTTGTTGCCATGGCAACCAGAGTTTTTGAAGGAATCAAATTCTTTCAAGAAATTCTGAAGAGGACCATGGCAGGATCATTTCTGTGAAGTTTCATGAAAATTGGATGGGTAGTTTCAGAGAAGATGTTTGAAATAAAAGTTAATGCACGGACGGACGGACGGACGGACGGACGGACGCACGACGGACACCGGGCCATGACATAAGCCCGTTGGCCTTCGGCCAGTGGAGCTAAAAATGCAAACAACTTGGATGAAATAATATGAAAAATGAATGTTTTTGACAATGAGGCAGCCACATGAAATATCTATTTACATCAAGATGAATTTCTTGCATTTTGTTATTTGCACAGGCCAGTTCCCTGTACCATATCTATTCTTTCTATATAGATATTGTATCCATACAAACAAGTCATCTATACAGCAATCCAGAAGTAAAGTCGATGTTCTAATCTGAATCACTGTCAGAACCAAAGATCTCTTCTTCATCTTTCTTTCCTTGATCTTCAGCTTCACTGGCACTCCCAGCCTCACTTTCACTCCTACTGCGTGACCTTGAACGACTTGGTGACCTTGACCTACTCTTGCTTCTGCTTTTACTTCTGGACATTGATCTGGAGCGACTACGACTGACACTTCTGCTCTTACTTCTACTGCGACTTCGACTTTTAACGCTACCACTTCGACTGCGACTTCCACTTCTTGATCTTGAGACAGACCTAGACCTTGACCTTGACTTGCTACGACTCCTGCTTCTACTCCTACTTCCACTTTTGCTGCGACTTCTGGACTTACTTCTACTTCTGCTTCTACTTTTGCTCCGACTTTTGCTTCGACTTCCACTTCTGCTACGAGATCTACTTCCACTTTTACTCCTGCTTCGGGACCTGCTAGCACTCCTAGAGCGTGACCTTGATCGCGACCTACTTCCTGACCGAGATCTCCTACCATTTTCATCATCACTTCCTTTAAGGCTCTGGAAGTCCTCTTCTGAAAAACAGTACAATGATACTATATTTTAACATTCACACAGACCTATGCCTTGCATATAAATAAATTAAACCTTTACCAAATAGTTTCAAGAATCCTAGAAAAGATGGCTTTTGAAAACTTTGTGGATAAAGGTGAAAATGCTGTTCATCATGCTTTCTTACTTCGGGAAACAAAATTTTACTTTTTCAAGTCATATAACCTGCTTTGTGCAAATACTTTTCTATTTAGATGAGTCTAAAATATTGTCATCTGGTAACAAGTTACATAATCCTTTTGTTAATTCTGCATTCTTTGAATTAAGTTCATCTGAATACCTGCTGACATCTTGAAAGTAAAACAATGATATTGAGAAACACATCTGTTGATCAATTTCTGCATCTTACTCACTGATTAAATCCTTTTCCAAATAATCCTGTATTTTTACTTGACTGTGAAAGAAGACCATTTAAAACATTATTGTAAAAGCTAATGACAAATCCTGTTCATTTCAGCCAGTTTTAATTTGTGGTCTGCAGATGCGTTTAGTACAGTTAACGCTAAAGTTGTGCTTACGACTACAGAGCTGATACAATTTCTGTTTCAGCTGAGGCATGATCATTCACTTACTAGCACCTGAAACACAATTTTCAATTGACAAATTTGAAAACATCTATGTCAGATTCGGATTATCAGAAGATGAGATTTGATACACTGATATATGTGAAATATTTTGGCTGAAGAAGAAATTGCCTGTGCAAAGGAGGGATGAGTTGGAAGACTGGTGTAGGGGTAGATCTTGGACCTCTCACAACAGAGATTGTGAGGAGTGTGATTGATCTACACAGCAGAGATGTGAGGAGTGTGATTGATCTACACAGCAGAGATGTGAGGTGTGTGATTGATCTACACAGCAGAGATGTGATTGATCTTCACAACAGAAATGTTAGGAGTATGATTTACCTACACAACACAGATGTGAGGAGTATGATTGATCTAAGTTATAAAACTTGTCTTATTATCAAAGTAAAATACACAGATTTAACTCTTTACCACACAATCCTGACTGCCTGATTGAGAAAGAAACTTTTTCAAAATATTGTGGGAAAAGAAGATAATGGTGGTAACCACTAAACAGCATTTTTTTCCTTTTCCCACAATGTTTTCTATGCTTTCCAAAACAAATTCAAAGTTTTAAGTCACATTTATTTCCTAGTCTGCAAGTGCTTTGAACTTGGGACAGGTCTAAAATTTAGTCGTTTGACAAAGAGTTAAACTAAGCCTGAAATACATTCTTCCATTACACTATTCTGATTGGCTCTTATCACTGTTACTGCAGCAGAATGGGATTAGATGCTACAAAATAAGCTCACCATTATTTTCGTTTTGTGGAAACTCATCTTCATCTTCTTCCTCATCTTCATCTTCTTCATCTTGTGGAGGTTCTAACATTAGCATTCTCACATCCTGTAACCAAACACAGACACACATGGGTTTGTTATGATTTAACTCGTAGAAATCTTTCAAAAGGACTTTTTCTGGTGAGTGAACAAATCCAAACATAGCAGTATCAAACTTTTGCCACATTATTCACAAAATAGCTGACAGTGTGGATTTAAAACAGATCAGACTGCACACTCTATAAAAACTGATCTTGATCTATCTTAATCTATATTACCTGCAAAAACAGCTTCAGTTCTGCTAGGCACTCTAAGGCCAGATCAGTAGCTGCAGGTTATTTTTTTTTAACATGCAGTAGATAATTTTGAAAACATGGAGGACAAAGGAGAAATTCATCATTAGCCGTATAAATTTCTCTTTTATCATAATATTTTCATTTAAAATCATGTACTCAATTTTATTGAATGTTAATTGTTCATATTTCATACAGATATTTCAAAGATGTCTACTGTAAATATGCTTTAGGACGTAATGAGTTTTAACCCATAGAGCACCAAATATGACCAACATGGATTTTCAATTTAGAAATAAAACTCTGAAAAACCTATTTCAAGGTTGCCCTTTTCCAGAATGTCTCAGTAAAGTGGACAGTGTAGATCAAACATTACAGTGACTAGACTGCACATTTTGTGCAGTCTGATTCTTATCTACACTGGCCGAAAATGCAGCAACAGAAGTGAAAGAAAAGCTGGACTTTTGCACAGCAAAAGCAAAGTCCCCTACCAGTTCAGAGCATGGCGGCAGTTACAAAAAGTCAATGTAATTTCCACATCTTAGGTAATAGTGACGACCATTACATTAACCATAAACTGAGGAAATGGCTTTAATCTGTATGGGAAGGTGTATGTAAAGTTTCATGAGGGTGGCCCTTAACTCTTATCAAACAATCGTTTTCTTTATGAGCTCCTTCCACAGAGATAATGGCCACCGATACAATTCTAGTGTGATTACCTGTGATCGTAGCTCTTTGTCATTGAGATCTCTATGTTTGACAACCAGCCTAGATTTTGCCACGGACGATCCTGCTGTCTTCCTTCTTTTACTGAGTCGGACTCTGAAGGTGAGAGAAGGTAGGTAACCAGTATAACCATTTATAATTGAAAAGTATTATACCTTTACAAAATTTCGAAATGTCTTGAATCCAAACCTTACTGAAAGCAGATTTTCACAGAAAGTAACAGGGAATACACCTTAAGTGGCAAAGGTGCACATCATTGTTATAAACAGGTCTGCTTCTTTACAAAATAAAACTATCCACAGGAGATAGTGATTAACCCTTTACCAAATGGCAAGCTTTTTAGACTGGTTGAAACTGAAAGCATTTGCTGACAACACACTAAATGTTTAATAAATTTGGAAATTTTTGTTTGAAAGGGCAGAAAACAATGTGGGAAAAGGAGAACATGCTGGTTACCAGCATTTTCTCCTTTTCCCACAAAGTTTTCAAAAGTCCTTGTAAATAATGAGTTAAGTATGAAAGAAAGATAGTAAACCTTGTTTCCAGTTCATTATAGAAACATCCATCCTCCCTGAACACCATGAAGTAGGTCTCCTCATAACCCCGGGTCAGTTTGTTCTTCACAGTCCAGTTGTATTCTCTAGCCAGCACATAGTCATATCTATAAACAGACAACACAGTTAAATCAACATATCAAAGCATTGTCATATCTGTAAACTGAACACAATAAATTTGCCACCAACAACCTGGATTAATCAACCAAACTTGAACAGTCACATGACCTGACCACTATACCAGGGTAAACAGATACACTGCTGGTAATGTAAAATAACAACTATATTCACCATCTGTGGCCTGTGTTAATGTTTTCAATGACCCAGTGATAAACAAATACCACAGGTATTGTGTTCGCATTATCCATGATTGTCATTATTGTAAACTCTCTCTATACATGAAAATTTTTCTACCAATACACAGTCATATGTGTAAACACACCACAGAATCGTCATAGCAGTCTTTTTACACAATTAATTTCGGTATTTTACTGCAGAATCTCATCATCAACTGAAAAGACTGAACTACACAACAAAGACATTAGACTTTGCTCTCTACAACACAGACTGTCAGCTGATTATTAGTAGATGACTACATAAGAGCCTTGGAGAGAAAATAAACAACCAAAAATAATACAAATAATTCTCAGATATCAAATGAATACAGTGAGTTAATAGAAAAAAAAACTTCAAAGATGAAACTGTGGTGAAATAGGAACATTGGAAAACCTGCATTTCCAGGAACTTGTCACGTTTAATACAACTACTTCATATGTCCTAAAATGTAGGTGTGTGTCTTGCGTATGAAAAAGGTAAACAAATGAAGGAAACTCTTACTCTTCTTCTGCTACATAGTCTTCATTTTCCTCTTCATCTCTCTTCCTCTTCTTCATTGTATCCTCTGTGGGAAGGAAATAAGCTACAAACTGCTCGTCATTCTCATCTTTGGCACCTCTGTAAACAATCAACAATTACCTTTACTGAGATCAGATAAGAAAGGAATGGTTGTAAAATTCTACAAAAATAATCTCTTCATTAACATCTATGTTGTGTGTACTTATAAGAATTGTCTAACTGCAAAATTTTTAATGATTATGTCAGAACTCCAGATACGAGGGAGTGATGGCATTCTAAATCCATTATATTTCTTCCAAACCCTATGTTGTGGGTACTCATTAGAATCGTCTCGATGAGACGATTCTAATGAGTACCCATAACATAGGGTTTAGTGGAGAATCATTAATATTTTCAATTTAGAAATCAAAATCACTCCCTCAATCTGGAGCTCTGAGTATGTGCAACACTAGTTTCAGTGAAGAAATAAGAGTTATCATCATGAAACCAAAGTTCTCCCTTCACCCTTATTGCTGCCCTAAGCAGGCCTAATAGCAACATTAGATTATGAGAAGAAAAAATGTTCTTCACTAAAAGTAATGTCATGGGTACCAGTTAGAACTGTCTCAATAAGTCTCCTCAATTGTCCCATCATCTGCACAAAATCTGGCAAACAGTGTCGATAATGGTCAGACAGCACAGAATGTGCAGTCTAATCTTCGATCAACATGATGAGTTATATAATATGATAATGAGATAATCTAATCTTAAAATTGCAGCAAAATGGATTTTGCTACCAAATGAATTTATTCCAATACTTTTCATCTATTTAGCATGTATACAAACTAAAACCATTTCCAAACTATAAGTACATTTATTGTTGCATGCATGACGGTTGTCAAAAAGAATACATTCCTAAATCATGGGCTAAATCTTAAGAATAAGAAAAGTAAATTAGTGCACCAGCTTCTATATACAGAAGCTATTGCATCACTTCATTTTACCCCTGACCACACAATCCCAAGTTTCAACGACCAAGAGGCAGAATAGGCTTTTAAAAACAAGTTGGAAAAAGGAGTAAATGCTGGTAACCAGCATTTTCTCCTTTTTCCACAAGGTTTTCTAACCTTTCAACGACTATTTCCAACATTTGAGAAACATTTACACTGCAAATGCTATAAAGCTGGCCTAGTCCAAAATTTTGTTGTTTGGTAAAGAATTAATGCTTAGAGAAAAAAAAAAAACATTTGTTATTTGAAATCATTGATATATAATGCCAGTGTTAATGTCTTTTACTAAACAAATATGATTTCCTTTTTCTCTTGGAATACTTTTGGAAACTTTGGAAAAAGGAGGCGTTTCCTTGAAAAAAAAAAATCTTTTTAATCCAAAATGTTCCCCACACATTCTAATTTGGTATTTTCCTTCAGTCTCTCCTCTGTGAGAGATGCACTAGGTTCTGAATAGTGTACAACAAGTTATTTCCTTGAAATGATATCCAACACCAAAAAAGACCTTTTTTGACAGAAACATATAACAGGTATAGTGTTTTGCATGCACATGTGGCCTTTTTGTTATTGGTCCATAATGAAAATATACATTAGGCCCCCTTTTTCCAAGACATGGCATTTCGTTAAACAAAAACAAATAATGAATATCTGTGGCTTATGATACACAATATAAATATGAAGTTTCATAAAATTATGTTCAATAGTTACAAAGATATTCATTCATAATGGAAAGATACATGAAGTCCCTTTTTTCCATGACATGGCATTTAATTAAAAAAAAAAAAAAAAAGTATATCAGTGAGCTATCATAAGGTACACGTATGAAATTTCATCAATTTTCGACAAGGTTTCGAGACGATATCTGTCCGGACTGACAGACTAACAGACTGTTATTGGTCCATAATAAAAATATACATTTAGCCCTCTTTTTCCACAACATGGAATTTCATTAAATGAAAGCAAATAATGATTGTCTGTGACCAACGCATGATCTAACCCATGATTGTACCTGATCATTGCTTGTGACATCTCCTCAGCCTGAGCTGGGCCAGCGTGATCTTTTGGGGCTGGATCTGAATCAAATATGACCTGGGCAAACGGGTGCTTCCATAACTGTGAGAAAAAAATCAAAAGCAAAAATATCATTAAGTCCCTGTCAAGTTCAATTTATTGTTTAACCTTTTCCTAAGCCACAAATTTGTGACCTGGATCAAATTCAAAGCATACGCAGACAACAAATAAAATGTTGCTAAAATGACCTTTTCTGTCTTTGATAGGGTAGAAAACATTGTGGGAAAAGGAGAAAATGCTGGTTACCAGTATTTTCTCCTTTTTCCACAATGTTTTCAAATGCCTTCTTTTTCACAGTCATTAAAAGTCTGCACTGTGTAGTAAAGGGATAGATACAGAATATTATACAGTAGTAATTTTCCTGGCGCTTGTACTCAATTTGAGCAGCATGAGGTAATTTGATATCTTTGGTCTCACAAAATCTCAAAATTGTTCTTTGCAGTGAGAAGTAAATACAAAATCCAGGAAAGTTACTACATCATAAAACATGTATTCCTGTTATTATACACCTACCACTTTCAAAGACAAAATTTTGCAGTTCTTGACATCTTATACGTAAACTGGTAAACAAAATAAACTGTGGTACAGAAGCTAGAAATGTCATTTTTACCAATGGCGGATAAATACCATAGCGTAAATTTTGACAAATCTAATGGCAAATCAATACGTATGTTTTCCGTGCATAACTTACGTCATCAATACCATATTCAGAACTGTATTTCACATTGTGTAGATACAGATTTTTTTTTTTTCTGTTGTATGTTATTTTATCCCCGTTCGACAATTGTATTTGAGCCAGAAAAATTTCAGGTATATAATAAATCTATTTATTTTACACAAATTGTATAAAAAAATCTCATCACTTAGACCAATCACTCCCCATGCTTCCGGGAAGCTGAACAAGTATTTGTTGTCATGACATAGGTAGTGCATAGAATTGACGCCAAACCTCTAATAGGCAAATGCTCTAGTTCTTCACCACAGCCTCCCATGGACTTTGATAGCAAAAAGAACAAGAAGTCAGGTTCCATCTATAGAGATCATCAACATGCAATACATTGGCATGAATAGTAGTACATGGGACAGTTTGGCATGCCATAGGCACACTAGCTGCCTTAACCCTTTCCCACACAATGCTGAGACTTAACGACCCTGAAAAAGGAAGCTTTTGAAAACATTGTTGGAAAAGGAGAAAATGCTGGTAACCTACATTTTCTCCTTTTCCAACTATGTTTCCACCCTATCAAGAACACATTTTGTCATTTGGGCCACCCTTGATTTTTTGTCTGCAAATGCTTTCAATTTGGACCAGTCTGAAATTTTGTCGTCTGGTAAAGGGTTAAGTAAACAATTTTTGTGTCAAATTGCAGCCAAATTTTATTTATGGATTAACTAATTACCAGATGACAAAATTTTAGACTGGCTCAAATTGAAAGCATTTGCAGTCGACAACATCAATGTAAATTGGAATTTGTTTTGGAAAAGGCAGAAAACATTGTAGGAAAAGGAGAAAATGCTGGTTACCAGCATTTTCTCAATGCTGGTTACCAGCATTTTCTCCTTTTCTCACAATGTTTTCAAAAGGCTTATTTCAAAAGGCTTATTGTTAAAAGTCACGATTGTATGGTATAGTGTTAAATTAAAGTATGGATATCATTACGAGTCTGATAATGATTTTACGGTGGAATCTGTCAAAGTTCCAGTTTGCGGCAGAAAATTGTATTGTAAAACTAGAACAAAAGTTGGCAATTTTTGTTGTAGTTGTGAAATATGAGCCACACTCTGGCAAGAGGGGCTTAATGCATCTCCATGATCCATGATGCCAGTCAAGCCATCACATAACTATGTATAATAGCCACTTTTTTTCACAACAGACCTAATCATGAGACAGACTGGTCCATTGACATACAGAAAATTGACCAATAGCGAAAAGTTTCCGTCCACGCCAGGTCAGCCTGCACGGATTGCACAGGCTGACATGGGTCAATACTTTTTGCAGATGCATTAAGCCCCCTTTTCACAGACCACAGCTCATATTTTTTTGCTAGAAACTAAATTATTGACACATTCCACTGTAACATAGTATAAGACTCAAAACAATATCGAAACTTTTAAATGGTATGAATTAAGTTTGTCTGCAATTCAACCTCTGAATCATTTACATGTGGCAACTAGTTGGCCTTTAAGACAATGGTACCACAATTAAGTCAAGCTAGTGATATAAAGAAAGGAAGATAGAACGAAAGTAGGGGAAAGAAAGAAATTGTGTTCAACCTAACTATGATTAATAAATACCTCAAAGTCTGGATAGAATGGGAGAATTTCTACAGGATGAACGCCTGGTTTACTGTAATGTTTGGTGATCTGAAAAGAACCAAATGGGAATGGAGTGGATAAAACCAAACTATGAGAATGAACTGAGGTTGAATGTATGTAACAAAATTGGGGTATAGATGTATGATTTCAAAAAAACCCAAATTTGATATCCAGTACAATGTATCAACATGACACAAGAATGTTATAAGGAATATGTCAAGTTCAAATTATCCAACAAAATCTGCAGTGATGTAGTGATCTGCAGTGATCTGACCTAATGTACATGTATTACCTAACCTATAAAATCTTACAGATAGATTGTCATATGGGAGGATAAACATACTAACAAACAGCCTCCTTTTTAATTTTTCTATAATGCCACTTTGACAATGGTTACATATATCAAGAAAAGTAGATTGGGGTTGTTTAACCTTTTACCACACAACACATTTTTAGACCTGACCAAACTGAAAGCATTTGCAGACGGCAATTTCAATGTGGCTCAAAAACTATGGTGTTTCTTTGATAGGGTAGAAAACATAGTGGGAAAAGGAAACATAGTGGGAAAAGGAGAAAATGCTGGTTACTAGCATTTTCTCCTTTTCTCACAATGTTTTCAAAGGCTTCTTCCTCAGGGTCATTAAAACTCGGCATTGTGGGGTAAAGGGTTAATGGTAAGAAAAATTTTTCAGCATTATTTAAAAAATGAGACAAAATTGTGCAGCAATGATTCTAAACACATTATCAACTACAGAAATCTTTTTGTTGTGTAGCAGCCCACTTCTAAAATATTGTGGCAAAAGGATAAATTGCTTGTGATGAGGAAGAATGTTATGTGAAGCACTGGTAAAAGAAATTCCAAGAAAGCATGGATAGGTCCACTGGCCGCCGCAATATAACCGGATGTTCTCAAACTTGTCAGCTGCAATTTTGATACAGGAAGTAATGAGTTAGATAACAAGAGAAACAAGACCTGCCATCCTAACATGCTTTACACTTTACCAAATAATCCCATGTTAGATGGCATTGAACAAGACCACTTTGAAAACATTGTGGGAAAAGGAAAAAATGCTGGTTACCAGCATTTCTCCTTTTTCCACAATTTTTTCCTCCTTTTCAAAGAATGCTATCAGCAACATTTAATAATTCATACATTTATAATTCATTAAATTTCCCTCTGCATCTCCTATCAACATGGGCAAATCCAAAGCTTTGTTGTCTGGTTAAGAATGGTTCAAATTAATGGGAAAGATGAAATCTTCATATACTATTTCTGTACAATATTTTGTGGGTAAACATTAGGATTATCTCATCGAAACATTTACAATGTTCCCACAGTACAAGCTTTAGTATAGGACATGGGAGAATAAATGTAAATGTAATAAATGTATTTCATTTGATTAAATGCCTATTTCTATATAATCGAATTCAATGGCATTGTACAATACAAACACAAAATGTTTAAGAAAAGGTAAAAACACATGTATGTGAGATTTAAACAATAAAAAGCCTGAAAAAACTAAACACTGTTTAAACCTTGAACGTTTGTCAGATTTTTAAGTAAGGTTACATTACCCCATAAACCCAAAGACATTCCCCTGCACACCACAAAAGCTTCATACCTATAAAACTATGTTGCTTTATATCATTAAATATTATTAACTCTTTCATAAACAACAGAAGTTAGACTAGTCACATTTGAAACCATTTGCAAACTACATATTTTTCAAATATGGCTGAAAAGATGAGATTTGTTCCCAAACGTGAAGAAAAATATCATGGGAAAAGGAGAAAATGCTGGTTACCAGCATTTTCTCTTTCCCCATGATATTTTCAAAAGCATACTTCCTCAGGTTCATTAAAACACAGGACTGTTTGGTAAAGAACTAAATCATCACTTACAGACTGTTTGGCTTTTTCAAAGGTATCTTCAATAGCAGTAATTTGACTGTCCCTGTCTTTGTAAAAGAAATCTTCTGTGATAGCTTTTTTGATGTTATAGCCCACTCTGAAAGAGATGTAAGCCAATGTGAAATATTTTCTAATATGTGAGAGGGTATACATATTAAAAGAATTGAAAACCAGAGGAAACATTTCTGCATTATACATTTTTTTCAACTACCATAGAAATAAAAAAAAATTATGCTTTATTAGTTGCTGAATTTTAAAATGATTAAAGGAACAAGAGCACTCTCCTGTTACAATCAACTGGCCCTGATTTCTAAAAATTTTTTCTCAAGATTCAAAATAATGTTTTCCATTTCCACTTTTTCTTTTGTCACAGTTACCAGTTTTGATACCTGTGTAATTCTGATTTAAGTAAGATGAAACGTTGCTTTGCATGTGTGTTTGATTGAATCTTTTTTTTAAAAGCTGCTTTCAACAATAATTCAGTCATATTACAGCTACAGCAAACTGATTTGTGTCTCTACATTATTTTTTCACGTAAAAAGCTGGGATCCAGCCATGCCTCAATCATGGACACCCCAATGTAAGTAGCAACACCCATGAGCATGAACCTGGTTTCCTGATTGGAAAGTAAATGCCTAGATTACTGAGTCACAAAGTATTCTTTTGCTTACATACAATATTAAAGAATTCCATAACTATCATTGAGCAAGGTGTAGACTTACTTTGTCTCTGATTTGTCAGCTTTCTGTGCAAATCTGTTATATTCTGTAGAGATGTACTCAGTCTTCCTCAACCAGGATACGTTCATTTTATTATGCCGGGATCTGTAAGAAACAGACACATATTTGATCTTTACTCATGACTTACAACAAATTTTACACTTGAGAACCCTAGAACATTGTTTCCAAGCTATCAATCAGCAGTCTTAACCCTTTACCACACAATCCCGAGTTTTAACAACTCTGGGGTAGAAGCCTTTTGAAAACATTGTGGAAAAAGGAGAAAATGCTGGTAACTTTTCCCGCAATGTTTCTACCCTTTTAGAGTAAGGTTTCATCAGTTGGACCAAATTCAATTTTCGTCTGCAACAGCTTTGAATTTAGATGTGCGTAAAATTTTGTTGTTTTGTAAAGAGTTAAACTGTTAGCTGAATTTCATGTAAGACTCTCCAATGAAATCTCTATTATTCAAACTCATACTTGGTTGAGTATTAAACCTTTCCTAAACAAAAAATTGTTGATTCTACAAAACTGAAAGTACATGCACCTGAAGTTGCCATATTCAAAATTGGTTCTAATGAGATTTAGTTCTCTGATTGGGTAGAAAACATTGCATGAAAAGGAGAAAATGCTAGTAACCAGCATTCTCCATTTCCCATAATGTTTTCAAAAGCCTTCTTCCTCTGGGTTATTAACCTTGTGATTGTGTGATAAGGGTCCAAAGAGAAAAAACAGATACTGCAGTTCCAAGTTTTGACTGGAACAGGCATGTATTTGGATAATAGTACAGTTATCATTTTCCAAGGAACTGCCAACCTTACATATGTCTACATTTATATTTTTAGCACAAGTTAAGTTTGGTAAGATTCTTTTTATTACACTAATGTAACTATAGATGAAACTGAAAATGATTCTTTGACCCAATTATACTCAAAAGCCTTTGGTTGCAGAGTTTCACTGTTTTAACTCTTTACCACACAATCTCGAGTTTTAATGACCCTGAAGAAAGAAGGTTTTTGAAAACATTATGGGAAAAGAAGAAAATGCTGGTAACCAGCATTTTCTCCTTTTCCCACAATGTTTTCTACCATATCAAAGACGCAAATAATCATTTGAGCAACATTTATACTGTCATCTGCACTTGGTTTCAATTTGGTTGAGCCCAAAATTTTGTCATGTGGTAAAGAATTAATCTGATAAGAACCAAAGATCTAACCTTTTCTGATCACCAAATGTGCTGGACTCTTCATCCAATAATCTCTCATCCTCAGGATCCAGATAGGCTATAAACAAAACATGAAACCTTTCAAAATGATGAAAAAGCCTGATTTCTGTCAATAGTTTACGTTAGCACAGTCACTTCTTTACAACTTCTAACAGGAAACTCTTGATAACATAATAAATGATGGATTTTGGTCAGTTTTCTAAAGTTATACCAAGAACTGACACAAAAAGTGACCATGTCCAGTATTTTTTATAGGGAAGACAGACATGCAAACCAGACAAGCGTTATGTACACACCAGTAAATTGTCTAAAAGGGGAGATAATTCAACACATTACAACAGACAAACCTTAACTATTTACCATGCGACAAAATCTTAGACTTGTCCAAATTGAAAGCATTTTATGGATGAAAATTTAAATATGGTTCAAATGATGGAAATTTTCTTTGAATGAGTAGAAAACATTGCAAGAAAAGGAGAAAATGCTGGTTTACCAGCATTTTCTCCTTTTCCCACAATGTTTTCAGAAGGTTTTCTTTTTCAGGGGCGTTAAAAGTCGGGATTGTGTGATAAAGAGTTCAAGCATCCCCCCTCTGCATCAAATTTGCAGCAGATGACATTGAAAAATACAGATAGTCAGCAGTTAAGGTTTAACTCTTTACCACACCACAACATTTTAGACTCGTCGAAATTGAAAAGTGTTTGCAGATGACAAAATAAATGAGAATGAAAAATTAAAACTTGTTTTGGGAACGATAGAAAACTATGTGGGAAACGGAGAAAATGCTGGTTACCAGCATTTTCTCCTTTTCACACAATATTTTCAAAAGCTTTCTTTCTCAGGGTCGTTAAAACTCTGGATTGTGTGGTAAAGAGTTAACACGTAAGTACATGATTAACCCATTACCACACAATCCCGAGTTTTAACAACAAACCAGGCATGGGCAAACTTGTCAATTTTAACTTGGTCGTCATTGAATAAAAAATAATATGATGTACTTGCTGATAAAAATAATTAATTTCTAGAAAAGATTTCTCAAAATTCTGCATGTCTATAGTGGCTGTTTGCAGTACAAACAATACAGAAAGCTGATTTTGCTGCCTCTCTGAACTGATGCTTACCATTGTCACTTGGTTTATATGTATCTGGGTTGATCAGATCAATAGTGACTCCCAGATCATGTTCTGTCAGTAAATCATACTTAAATGTCTTCTCTAGAGATGTGGGTTTGTACTGGATGAACCTGGAATGTAGTTCAAAATTTTTAACAACATGATGCACAGTGAATGTTACAGGAAAATCCTTTTTTTTAAACCTTTTTTTTAAATCAAAATGGTGTAAAGTGGCATCCAACAAGATTTCATTAAGCAAGTTTTTGAGAAAAATCTGAACAAAGACTCGTAATTTTCATTTGTTTGCAAAGATACTTAAGAATGAAATAAAAACACTAAGAAATACATGTAGACAGCAGCAGGAATTTGCCAGTTTTTGGTGTTTTTTTCTTTAAGATTTCACATCCCTTTGATATTGGGTAGCAATAATACAATGCGATTCTAACACAGGAAATAGGTTTCTGTGATTATTACAAAAATTTGCAACTTGGGGAAAAACAACACATTTTTTCCCAATTTACATGGTTTTGGACTAATTTCCAATACAGGGAAAAAACATGCTGTTATACTGTAAATAAAAGGGCATGTATACTGTAAATACCATGCTTACCTTGTAGACTCAAAAGGATAAGTTATAAACTTTGGGTCAAAAGGTATGTCTGGAAGAGTGTTATTGTACTTTACAATACAAACAAGCTCTGATCTGAAATGAAACAAAAAGGTAATGATATCAAGGTTTTAAATCCCATTCAATCATTGTATTCATATAAAATAAAGACATCTGAACACTGGTTAACAGAACCAAGATAGTTAACCGACATTTTAACAATGTGCCCAGGAAGCTTTAAAACCTCTTTCCAAACCTTTTTGAGCATTTGAACAGTTCATATACCCAAAGGGCGATAAATTAAACATAGGGCGTCGAAGGGCGAATTTTCCTATAGGGCATGATTTAGTATGACCTGTATTTTACATTTTATTTTTCTGCCAGCAACTGAACTTTGACAGATTGAACTAACATATTATCAGTCTCAGACCCATAATAATATCCATAGATCTACTTTAAAATGATGTGAATTGAATTTGTCTGCATTTTGACTCCCGCTTTATTTACGTTTGGCCGCTAGTAAGCCTTATATAAAAAAAAAAGAAAAACCTTCCTTCAGGAATCCAGTTTCAGCTCTGGATATCGCGAAAACCAATGACGTTCAATTATAGGATTATTCGATTGAGTTTAATTACCTTTTCTCTCCGGGACGCTTTCTTTCCCTTTCCTTTGATGCAGACTGTACTGTCGGAGGCATTTTAAATCTTGATCAACGCTTACAACTAAAGAAATTCCATCGAAATGTGTTTTTACTTCTCAAGTTATTCGTATTTTTAACCAAGGGACGCAACTGTTAAGTTGGAAAAACCCACACATCAAAGTACTTCAGGTGTGCAGACTAGCGAGGTCTTTGATTGTAGACACGTACACAACCTTGCGTTTCGCCCAGATCCAAGACATTACTTTAATGTAACTAAGATGTCATTTTTCTGTTTTATACAATACAGTTTGTAATACATTTTATAGCAAAGTTTTCCTCTTCGTTATAAGGAAGACATCAGTGGGCTACTGATCAATTCAATATTGATTAAGATCTAGATCTAAGATTGATATATCAATGCAATGTGATCAGATGCTACCAGTGCTTATACTATATAGTCTATTAGGTTCTTACTCTTCTTACAGTCATACCAGTCTTGACAAAATAAAACTTGGATACACAGAGAACAAAGGAAGCCTTGTAACATGCTTCATTTTATTGATTTCTCATTTATTTTACTGTCACAATATTTTAAAACCCAAAATAGCAGAGGTGTTTAACCCTTTACCACATAATCCCCATTTTAACTAGATCTACCCTGAGAAAGAAATCTATTGAAAACATTGCGGGAACAGGACAAAGTGCTGGTGATCAGCATTTTTTCCTTTTCCCACAATTTTTTCGACCCTTTCCAAAACAATTTTCAATTTTTCGGTCACATTTATTTTGTTGTCTGCAAATGCTTTCACTTTTGACAGTTCTTAAACATTGTCGACCGTTAAACAGTTAAAGATGCAAGCTTGCTTGAGGGAAAGGTTAATATACATGTATCTCTTTACCAGACAACAAAATTTTAGCTGGCTTAATTAAGACTTGCCTGAATCGAAAGGAGTTGCAAACAACATATCAAACACAGCTAAAATGATTTGATTTGTCATTGAAAGGATAGAAAACATTGTTTGAAAAGGAGAAAATGCAGATAACAGCATCTATAAAGATCACACTTTACACAGAACATGTCTGCTCTTGGATCGATGTTATTCACTGGTTTTGCCAGGTTTATAGGATAATAATCTGTGTGAGTTTCAATAGATTGTATTTTTAATCGCGAAAAGAAGTTGAGTTTTTTTTGTATATTTGGCACTCAGAGCATTGAGGGCTTCAAATTCTTTCTTCAATCATTCCAGTTTAAAAATCATCCGTTCTAACAAAACAAAGAAGACCAATTACGCAGTTATTCCTATAATGTTTCCCAAAGTTGTCTACTGAATGACAAGGAGGTTATTCATGATAGATCATACCAATAAAAAGGAGACAACAAAGAGGATAAAAAAATATATAGACCCACATCCAAAAAATTAATCATTTACCACACAATACCGACTTTTAATGACCCTGAAAGAGAAGGCTTTTGAAAACATTGTGGGAAAAGGAGAAAATGCTGGTAGCCAGCATTTTCTCCTTTTCCAACAATGTTTTCTACCCTATCAAAAACAAATTTCAGTCATTTGAGTCCCCTTTAATTTGTTGTCTGCAAATGCTTTCAATTTGGACAAATTCATCTAAACTTTCATCATTTGGTAAAGAGTTACAGAACCTGTAGCTTAAGGCCACTTGTCTGCATTTTTTTCACAGGTCAGCTTATTCACATCACTATGGCTACAAACTCCACCTCCACAGATTGCTCCGAGACCAGTAGCACACATGTCAAAGCCAGAGTGATACTGCAACAATGTTTGTCTGCAAAATTGATGGTTCAACCAGAAACAGAGATAGAAAAAGCTAAATATGTGCATGCAAGTACATTGTAGTTTAATGGGTTCAATAAAACCATTTGTAAATTTCAGAAAGATACGATTGATAAATTCGAAAAAAAAAATGAAGTGAAATAATCATAGCATTAGCTACAGAAATACTGTATAGTATACATAAATAACCCTACATTTTTTTTTAAGACGTAGCAGATATGAAAGCAGTGTTTGATTTTTACAAATGTTTGCCCCTCCTGTTAAATAGTTTCTTACATTATAGCAGAAACAATTGCCTTTAAGTCTTTTGTGCAAGATCACAAAATTTTAGACTCATCCATATTAAAAGCATTTACACATGTCAAATGAAATGTGGTTAAATAGAATCCAACTGAAATTATTTGATTTGCCTTTGAAAGGGTAATTATGGTAAAAAATGCTGTCTACCAACCTTTTTTCCTTTTACCATAGTGTTTTCAAAAGCTTTCTTCCTCAGAGATGTTAAGAAAAATGAGAAGAAAATGTTTTGTCAAGAGTTCAGTAGAAGACACTTGTGTATGTACGTATATAATCTATTTCATTATGAAGTTGTCTTTCTTCATACAAATGTGAATGCTATTGTTCTTTGAAGAGAGTACAGCAGTGGATCAGAATGCTCAAATGAGAAATCAGAACTGCCGCTACGAAGTTCCTGCATCAAGTTTGTTTTAGTCCTAGAACACATTCAAAATAATCTGTCATATGAAAACTTTACATGACATTCGAAGCAGCCAGTTGCTTGGAAAGTTTTGTGCTGGTCAAAGAAACTTAAGGGACTCATAGATAGATTGGCTGCAGTAATATGACTGAAATAGTATTGGTAACAGCATTAAATACTCATCAAACAAATTGAAAAAAAGTTATCTTGGCTCTATAACACACAGCAAAATTTTAGACTGGTTTAAATTGAAGGCATTTGCAGATGACAAATCAAATGTGGTTCAAATGATGGTATTTGTGTCCGAAAGAATAGAAAACATTGTGGGAAAAGGAGAAAATGCTGGTTACCAGCATTTTCTCCTTTTCCCACCATGTTTTCAAAAGCCTTCTTTCTACAGGGTTGTTAAAAGTCAGGATTGTGTGGTAAAGGGTTAAGTAAAACATATGACGATATCACTGAAAAGAACTCTGTATCCTCAGATCATATGCTGTGCAAAATGGACAGAGTTAACAATAAATTTTCTAATATTGCAAACTAGAAAGTAAGAATCTTTATCCTGTGTATATCCTGAAATGAAATACCCATTTCAAAATTCACTTATCCATATGATCAACTGACATATGGATGGATGCATAAAGTAATGGACTTTTTACTGGTATGTAATAAAACTAACAAGCGTTTTTAACCCCTTACCACACAGCGAAATGTTAGACATGTCCAAATTGAAAGTAATCTTGAAATGTGGCTTACATAATGGGCTTCATTTTAACCCTTTCCCAAACAAGCCCTGGTTTTCACGTGTCTGCAGTACAAGTTTTTTGAAAACACTGTGGGAAAAGGAGAAATTGCTCGTAACGAGCAATTTCTCCTTTTCCCACAGTGTTTTCTACTCTTTTTGGGACCTTTCTGCCATTTTCATCAAATTTAAAATTGTCGTCTGCAAACTCTTTCAATTTGGACCAGTCCAAAATTTGTCGTTTGGGAAAGGGTTAAAAGGGGAGAAACATGGTGGAAAAATTAGAAAATGATGGTAACCAGCATTTTCTCCTTTTTGAGCAATGTTTAAAAACCCTTCTCTCTTAGGGTCGTTAAAACACAGGATTGTTTGGTAAAGGGTTTATCAGTTTTCATAATCTAATGATTTCTTTTTCTTTCATCTTTTCTAGATCAATAGAGGTTTAATAATTTATCTGTGTTTTATGAAGGGTGCTGATGAACAGATTCTTGAGAAAATGGGTAAATTTTTTATCTAACAGCTAAAAAACTGACTCATAATCAATAAAGATATGAGTCATGCCCTGGCAAAAGGGGATTTAATTCATCTCTGTGATGCGTTATACCAAGCAAGTCATCACGTAATTATGGATCCATAAGTCCATTATGTCTAATCATACTAGGGTACACTGGTGCTTTGACATGCAGAAAATTGACCAAAATGTTTTATACCCTTTCAAAGACATTCTTGTAACATTATTATGTTGTCTGCAATTGCTTTCAATTTGAACAAGTCTAAAATCTTGTCATTTGGTAAAAAATTAAGCACTTTTGGGTACCATATGGCTCAGTAGGGAAGAGGATAGAGAGGCCAACCTGTAAGGTTGCAATCTTTACATGCTCTGGGTTCTTTTCTCCTGCTAGGTGAAAAATAACTTAGACATTTCATTTTTTTCCGACAATAAGTCAATTCTAAATGACATATATTTCCTAACCAATTTTCCTGAAAGGTATATTTTCTACAAAACCTGGTTGTTAACCCTTAACTCTATCCAGTGCCCACTTTTAACGACATTGAAAAACAAAACTAATGAAACATGGTGGAAAAAGGAGAAAATGCTGGTAACCAGCATTTTCTCCTTTTCCCACAGTGTTTTGCACCCTATCATAGACTACTTCCACAATTTAAGCCACATTTAATTTTTGTCTGTATATGCTTTGGGTTTGGATAGTTATAACATTTTGTCTTTTGGTAAAGGATTAAGTTCTTTCTCTAGAAGCTCTAAAATCAGAAATCTTGTCTGATGTTTTGTCATTATCTTTTTCGGTATAATTCAAATTAACCATGTATTTTTATTCATTTACAAAGAAG
Source organism: Tridacna gigas (assembly GCA_945859785.2). Lineage (NCBI taxonomy): Eukaryota > Metazoa > Mollusca > Bivalvia > Cardiida > Cardiidae > Tridacna > Tridacna gigas. Next base: position 41,991,330 of record OX244029.2, read on the forward strand.
AAAGTTCCTTTTATTCCATAAGTCTCTTAAATATTTTAAATAATTCCATACAATTCAAATTATCATATGATATATATATTTGTATGAAATAATGACATAATTATGCTACAGATTAATTGTTTTGAATTTCAAATTTTCAGTGAAGTCCATACTTGGAGCAAAGTTGAGTGAAAATGAAGATGGCAAGCATGTGTCAATTCTGGAGCTACCAGGTGACATACTGATAATCCCACAAGCCACACTCGGGGGGACCCTAAAGGGAAAATCTATGCAGTATCATAAAAACATCAACAAAGATACTGGGTTAACACTGTATACCAAGTTTGTGCAGCTGTGTGAGGAGACTGTGTTAAAATGTGAGAAATGTTTAGAGAAACAGACTAGTGTTAAATATGGAACATACGGAAACAGACAAGTTTTCTCAACTGAGACGAATGGTCCGTATTCACATTTGTTAGAATTTTAATCCTGACCTTAACCCTTTACCAAACGACAAAATTTTAGACTGGTCCAAATTGAAAGTATTTCCAGGCGACAAAACAGGTGTGACTTAAAAATTGAAATTTGTTATGGGATGGGTAAAAAATATTGTGGGAAAAGGAGAAAATGCTGGTTACCAGCATTTTCTCCTTTTCCCACAATTTTTTCAAAAGGCTTCTTTTTTATGGTTGTTAAAAGTTGGGATTGTGTGGTAAAGAGTTAACTGATTACCCTGTATAGCATTTTAACCCTTGACTCTTTACCAAATGACAATATTTTAGACATGTCCACACTGAAAGCAGTTGCAGACAGCTTATTAAATGTGGTTCAAATGGGCAAAGTTGTCTTTGAGAGGGTAGACAACGTTGTGGGAAAAGGAAAAAATGCTGGTTACCAGCTCAGGATTAACTCTTTACCAAACAACAAAATTTTAGACTGGTCCAAATTGAAAGTATTTGCAGACGACAATTTAAATTTGGCACAAATGATAGAATTTGTTTTTGATTGTGTAGAAAACATGGTGAGAAAAGGAGAAAATGCTGGTTACCAGCATTTTCTCCTTTTCACACACTGTTTTCAAAAGCCTTCTTTGTTAGGGTCGTTAAAACTCGGGATTGTGTGGTAAAGAGTTAAGGGTCAACTCATAGCCTCTTTAACCTTTTACCAGACATTCTTGTGTTTTAACAACCTTGAGGTGAAAAGCTTTTGAAAACACTGTGGAAAAAGGAGAAAATGCTGTTAACCAGCAACGCTGGTCACCAACATTTTCTCTTGTTTCCACAAGATTTTCAAACGTCTTTATTCTGAATGTTTTAAAACTCAGGATTGTGTGCAAAAGGGTTGGTATACATAGTGGACATTTGAAGTATAAATGAAATAGCTAAAGATTACAAGTCTAGAGCAATTTTGGTCAAAATCTCACAAAATATTGGACAGTGTGGTTTAACCTTTTACCACACAATCCCAACTTTTAACGACCCTGATGTTGAAGCCTTTTGAAAACAAATCAAAAGACAAATCACATCATTTGAGTCACACTGAAATTGTCATCTGCAAATGCTTTCAATTTGCACGGGTCTAAAATTTTCTTGTGTGGTAAATCATCTGTATTACACAAGCCATGCTCTGTGAAAAGGGTTTCAATTCCTCTGCAAAAAGTATTGATCCAGGTCAGGCTGACCTGGTTCAAAACCTTTTGCTTTTTGTCAATTTTCTGCATGTCAAAGGATTGATGTAGCTTATGATTCTGTTGGTTGTTGGACAAAATGGATTTTATAGATCCATAACTATATGATGACTTGCTTGGTATAAGGCCCGCAACATGCGAAATGAGACCCTCGGACATTTGTGTAAAGTGTCTGCGCAGGCTAATCATTGACGGCACTTTACAACTACATAAGAATTTTTCATACAGTTGACTTTCGTGAAACAGAAAATCGCACAATAATGGGAAGTGATGTCTCTGATTAGTCATAGACTTCACAGGCAGATCTGGGATGTCACACTTCTACGCACATGTCTGAAGGCCCCTTTTCATGTGTTGCACACCATAATGCATTGCATTAATGCATTAAATGCTCTTTTCCCAGAGCATCGCTAAAATTAGATTTATTGTGTCAATAATGTGTTCTTTTTTGTTTTCTGTCAGTAACAAAAGTATTAGATGTATCGTCTACCAGGAATGGTATTCACTGATCATTCTATACATGTATATGAATCTTATTCCCAATTGCAAGACCAGTAATCTGATTGGCTTAGAAAGAACAGCTCAGCCAGTCAAATGGCAAGTTTTAATATTTAGATGAGATATGGAATGATGCACTGGCCACTGCAAATTAACCCTTAAAGCGCCAAATAAACCCAATGGACATTTTCAGTCTAGAATAAAACCAAGATAATTGCAATTTTGTGATCACTTTTTATGTCTAGTATCTCTGCAAAGCAGACAGTGTAGATCAAAGATCAGGCTGCATGTTTTGTGCAGCCTGATCTTGATCTACACTGGCCACAAAGGGAACTATAGTCGTGAAAGGTGCTTTAAGGGTTAATATATATTGCCGAAATTTTGTTAAACACCAAGCAAACAAGTAAACAGATCTTTTGAACATCCCTTTCTCCTATCTGAAGTTAGGTCCTCATAAGAATTGTTATCATGGACACGCTATGGATGGTTATCATGGACAACTATGGATGGTTATCATAGACAGACTAAGGATGGTTATCATGGACACACTATGGATGGTTACAATAGACAGACTATGGATGGTTATCATGGACAGACTATGGATGGTTATCATGGACAGATTATGGATGGTTATCGTGGACACGCTATGGATGGTTATCATGGACACACTAAGAATGGTTATCATGGACACAAGATGGATGGTTATCATGAACACAAGATGGATGGTTACCAACCACCATAAGAATGCACATATGAAAGACTGACAACACCAACGTGTTAAAAAGTCATACTTTATTCAAAATCAAAAAATCTTTAAAATGTATCTAAATCATAACACAAACAGAGTAAATCTAAACGGATTGACTATTTACCAAAATCCAAACAGATTAGCTCTTTACCAAACGGCAAAATTTCTGACTTGTCTAAATTGAACGCATGTGCAGATGACAAATAAAATTCATGATATTTTTCTTTGAAAGAATAGAAAACATGGTGGGAAAGGAGAAAATGCTGCTTACCAACATTTCCTCCTTTTCCCACAATGTTTTCATTAGCATTCTTCCTCAAACTTGGGCAAACTCGGGATTGTGCGGTAAAGGGTTAAAACATCAGCACTGGCAGGCCTTTTCTGTCCTGTAGCAGACTACTTTTGAAAACACTGTTGCCAAAAAGGACATTGCTCATAATAAGCATTTTCTATTTTTCCTACAATGTCTTTATATATATTCCTGTATATGAACTTGATTATCTATAAATGTATTTTGTTTCCCACAATGTTTTCTATCCTTTCAAAGAAAAATATTCCTATTTTTGAAACATTTAGTTTGTGGTCTCCAAAAACTTTCAAAACTGGACCAGGCTAAAAATTTTGTTGTTTGGTAAAAGGTTAAGTAGACCCTTTTTAAAAAGTGGCAAAAAAAAAAAAAAAAAAAGGCTCATGACAATCAATTTTCTTTAGCCATGTTTTTCAAGTACTTGATGTATCAAACATTAATTTACATTGAATATTCATAAAACAATGGGATCATAAAAATGCATTGGTGAAAAGGATGGATGTACAACATTCTTTGACAACTCTGGTCCCACAAATGTTGAAAGCAGACAAATATAGCTTGCTTTTCTATTGAACCCTCTACCAAACAAAAATGTTGTTGAAAAAGGAGAAAATGCTGGTTACCTGCATTTTCCTTTTTTCCCTCAATATTTTCAGTTGCCTTTTTCTTGATGGTCTTTAAAAAACAGGATTGTTTGCTAAGGGGAAATTACAGTCAGGTCAATCTGTGAAGATTCTAAAAAAAATAGGGTCTTGCTGGTTGATAATCTCTCTTCTGTTTAAAATATCAGCTGTATTCAGAACAATCCAAAGAGGGAACTGGCATACTGCATAGGTTTTACATTGGGATGAGGCTGAAAAACAAAAGTTAAGCAAATTAGGCTATTACCATACTAGATGCCTAAGGACATCTCTTGCTTTCAACAATACTGATCAAGATAGTTTACAGAAAATATGTATAGGTAGTTTGTTCTTGCATCACCATTGCCCAATATTTTATGAGATATTCTTCAATGCCTAATATCCTATGAGATTTTCTTCCATGTCCAATATTTTATAAGATATTCTTCCATGCCCAATATATTATGAGATTTTCTTCCATGCCCAATATTTTATGAGATATTCTTCCATGCCCAATATTTTATGAGACAATCTTCCATGCCCAATATTTTATGAGACTGTCTTCCATGCCCAGTATTTTTGAGATATGCTTCTATGCCCAACATCTTATGAGATATTCTTCCATGCCCAATATTTTATCAGATATTCTTCCATGCTCGATATTTTGTGAGATATTCTTAAGAAAACAGACTTGAAATATCTGCAAAAAAAGAGCATTTTCTGACTTAAGGTTGCAATAAACGTCCTACTGCAAAGGTACATATATGTATACTCCTAAACCAGACCATAAAATCTTAACTGTGTTCAAACTGAAAGCAACTACAGAACACCATATCAGTGTATGTCAAATGATGGATCTTGTAATTGGGAGGGTAGAAAACATTGTGGGAAAAGGAAATATTGCTGGGTACCAGCATTTCCTCCAATTCCCACAATGTTTTCAAAGGCCTCTTCCTCCAGGTTGTTAAAACTTAGGGTTGTTTGGTGGTGGGGGGGGGTTAGAAAATGCACCATATAGATGGAGATATTATCATTTCATAGATAACCCAAGGTCTGTATAGCCAGATCATCATTCCAAAAAGTACACAAAACTTACCACTGCTTCAAATGAAGTAAACTTGGGTGTGAGATCTTCTCCTTTCAGAGTTATAAAGGCTCCTTTATTTCCCATACTATCACTGCAATACAGGTAAAAATCAAAAGTAAATATATAATTCCTTATTTTACCTAAAAACTGGAGACCACTTTCTGCAGAACAACATGGGATGGGTAAATTTGAAAAACAGTGAAATATTGTGAAACAATCATCTTCAACAAAATAAAGGAAAATTATGAAATAAAACAGAAAGATACATGCATTCTTGTGCTGTTTTATTTACACTAATGAAGTCATGGCTGATAGCGTTTTATTTATTTTCCAGACAGAGAAAACAGGCAACCTCATTCACTTTTGCAACTAGATCTGTTATGATCTGGATGTCCTGATTGATTATGGAACATGCAGAATGTAACAGCAACAGCAGCAATCTGTCAGTTGAAAATAATAATGAAAATATACTGTTGTTAATCAGCAAGAACTTTTGCCACCCTTGAGCAAATAAAGGATTATTTAAGAAAAACAAAATCATGTGCATGTTATTAGTAAAGGCCTTTAACTCTTTACGAAACTCCATGTAAAATTTTGGGCTTGTCCAAGTCTAAATGTTCGCAAATGACCACAAAAAAAAATTTAGCTCAAAGGTTTGCATTTTCCTTTGAAAGGGTAGAAAACTGGGGGAAACGAAGAAATGCTGGTTATTGGCATTGTTTTCTTTTAAGGTGAAGTTTTCAAAAGCCTTCTTCATCAAATTTGTTATAACTCACTGGAAAGGTTTAACCCTTTACCAAATGACTAAATTTCAGACCCCTCGAAATTGAATGCTTTTGCAGACAACAAATTAAATGTGGCTCAAATTGTGGAATTTGGTTCTGAAAGGCTGGAAAACATTGTGGGAAAAGGAGAAAATGCTGGTTACCAGCATTTTCTCCTTTTCCCACAATGTTTTCAGATGGCTTTCTTCCTCAAGATTGTTAAAATTCAGGATTTGAGGTAAAGAGTTAAACAATCACATACCAGTAGTTCGGTGCTGAGAACACAGTTATACACTTTCCATCATGGGCCACTTCGTAACCCTCATTTTTCACTTCATGACTTCTGATGATGTAATCTAGTTTGTTTTTCTGTAAAAATCTCTTTGTGACATCGGGGCCAAACTGGGTACCAACTCCTCGCTTACTTTGTGATCGTCCACACTGAGGCTGGGGGTCCGACCACAGTAGTTCACACATAATGCCTAAACAGAGAATGAAAGTACATGTACAAGTAGAGTCAGAAAAGGATTAATAGTGCTATATACACGTACGAACAAACACTGATCCTTTGGAATCCGAGTACATTAATATCAGACTTTATAAAAGTGATCTTTGGCCTTATTGGTCTTCTATTAATTAACATATTTTTTGTCAAAACAGCAGCTTTGAAAATTCACTGTTTATGCCTTCTTCCCTGACTAATGACATCCATTTCAATTAGTAAGCCCTCTAGGGGTTAACCCTTTACCGCACAATGCTGCCTTTTAACGCCCCTAGGAAAGACGCCTTTTGAAAACATTGTGGGAAAAGGAGAAAATGCTGGTAACCAGCAGTTTCTCCTTTTCCCACAATGTTTTCTACCCTATCAAAGAAAAATTGCACCATTTGAGCCACACTGAAATTGTCGTCTGCAGATGCCTTCAATTTGGACAAGACTAAAATTTTGTCGTATGGTAAAGGATTAAGTCATAACTACCATTTTAAAATTCAAGCAAGCATTGAAAACACTGTATAAATACAAGTACAAAACTGTTTTCCATATCAAAAAAGAAATCAGTTGACTCTTTCCCACACAACAAAAAGGTAGACTAGTCCGAATTGAAGACATCTGTGGATGGCTTTTTAAATTTGGCACAAATGATGTAATTTGTCTCTGCTATGGCAGAAAACATAGTGGGAAAAGGAGAAAATGCTGGTTACCAGCATTTTCTCCTTTTCCCACAAATTTTTCATTAGGCTTCTTTCCCAGGCAGTTAAAACCAGGGACTTTTGGTAAAGGGTTAAAAAAAAAAAAAAAAAAAACATGGCTCTAAAGAAGAAGAAGAAAAAAAAATCTAGACAAAGTAACAAAGTTTAATGGAAAGAGATTCATGTTGGAAAGAATATAGCCCATCTCTGAACATTTTTTTGTGTCTGTTTTAAAGTGTGTGCGTGTGTGGGGATCAAATACAAAACACTTAAAACCTTCAAAATAATACATGGACACAAGTAACAGGCATTACTAAACATAAAAAGATTAAGAAAACTTCAAAATGAGTCACATGATCTCCTTTCTTACCTTCCTCAGGTGGTTGTTTGTTTCGGCTGTACTTTCTAATATCGTCTAATGTGACATTCTCATCTTTAAAGAGACCTCCGTGCATGACCTGCAATGGTAGGTAGGTGAGGATATGTACTTAAACCCTTCAGAAAAGGACTCCTGAGTTTCAAGATCCATCAAGAGGAATGCTTCTGAAAACTTTGTGGGAAAAGGAGCAAATGCTGAAGACCAGTATTTTATCATTTTTTCCACAGTGTTTTTTACCTATAGAAAGACATATCTCAACATCTGAGCTACAATCACTTAGTTTTCTGCAAATGTTTTCAATTTAGACAATCTTGACACTGTTGTCTGGTAAAGGACAAACATGAAAAATCAGCAAATTAACATCCTGGAATTGCCTTGCACCAGTGATACAGTCAAGTGAACCACAGGAAAGACATGAATAAATGAACTGTAGCTGTGATGTTACTGAAATACTGTTGAAAGAGTAAATCCTCGGTCAAACAAACAATCGAACTAAGACAGCTGTGGAAATGTTGTGTCCTGAATGTAGTTTCAGCATCTATTAGATATACATGTACTTACAAGAATTTTGTTATTTATACAGTGAGCCAATGGCAGCCAGTTGAACACTTCTGTAAACAAGTCTGCCATTTTGGACGAATATGTGAAAATCTGTTAAGGAATATCTCGGGGTAAGGGGCAAAATAAACACGAGCACAGAATGCCAGGGCCAAAACTTGGCTGCAGATGCTTGATTTTCCATGAAAGTTTTAAGTCCAAAAAGGGGCATGACTCTCAAAAATACTTTGATGGTTACCTGCTCTTGTTGTATAGGTTTCCCTTTTGATAAATAACAACTTGTCCAACTTTGAAGGAATTATCTGCAGTAATAGCAGATATCACAAAATGTCAAAGTTTTCACACAACAACGCAGACAACAATACCAAAGTTACGACACACCTCAATGTTTTCTTCGAAAACAGCCAAGCTAATAATAGAAAAAATGTGGCGAAATACCAAATGGTTGAAACATTTTTTCAGTTTTATGTAATTTTTTGTCTGCTGCCTGTTTTTCAAATTTCAGACACCTCTAAATCTGACAATCAGAGCAAGTATATATTCAAACATATGCAATTGCAGGCATCCAAAAGTAAAGCGAAAAAAATAAGTAAAGGATATTTTTGTTTTACTTCTCCCTCAAAACCATACATTTGGTTCATTGTATAACTTTCATGGTTCCCTGAAAAATAAGGTTAAAGATTCAGATAAGTCTTGATGGGTATAACCCCAAACACTTGAATGTCTGTTAAAACAATGTGGAAGAAGGAGAAATTGCTTGTTACATAATAATCCTTTGCCGCCAAAAGTGAGTAAATATGTAATACAATTTAACCCTTTACAAATGATTCCATGTTCTAACAGCCCTGAGAAAATAGGCTTTTGAACACTTGGTAACCAACTTTTTCTCCTTTTCCATCTATGTTTTTAGCCCTTCCATAGACAAATTCTGTCATTTAAAGCACATCTGATTTGTTATCTGTAAGAGTTTTTATTATGAACAAATCCCAAATTTTGCTTTCTAGTAAGTGAAGATGAATATAATTCTAATATTTTAGCAACAAACTTTTAAACTTCTTCGAATAAAAAACATTTATAGACTATTAATTAATTGTGGTCAAATGATGGGAGTCGTGTTTGAATGAGTAGAACACATTGTGGAACAAGAGGGCCATGATGGCCCTGTATCGCTCCACTGGCTTATAAATATAAACCATAAATACTAAACATTTCAATTCTGAGCCAAATGGTTTCAAAATGAAGACTTACAAGGTTTTCTCTGTTAGAGCCCATGTGAAAGTTGAGACCCGCTAGGCAAACCATTTTTGATCCCAGAGCTATAATTACTTGAACCCTGGTAGAGGTCCACCAGATAAAGCCATGTGCCAAAATAATACAAGTCTATGCTGTATGGTTATAAATAAGGTGATTTTCAAGTTTTGTCCATATGAAGCCTCTGTAAAACATAAGACCCCTGATGCAAGGCTAATTTCAAAAAAAAAATCAAAACAGGAAGATTTCTTAAGTTGTCACTATGTAAGCCCATGTAAAACTTGTGACCCGGCGGGGCCAATTTTGACCCCAGGGCTAAAATTTTGGCCTGCTTGGTAGAGGTCCACTAGATATAGCAACATGCAAAATTTGGTAGCTCTAGGCCTTATGGCTAGGTACAGGAAGATTTTTAAAGTTTTCTCTATATAAGCCTATGTAAAACTTGTGACCCCTGGGGCAGAGCCAATTTTGACCCCAGGGCTAGAATTGGAAGAAACTTGATAGAGGTCTACTACATAAAGCTACATGCCAAATTTGGTAGCCCTATGCCTTATGGTTTCAGATAAGAAGATTTTTAAAGATTTCCAATATTTTTCAGTTTTGTTGCCATGGCAACCCGAGTTTTTGAAGGAATCAAATTCTTTCAAGAAATTCTGAAGAGAACCATGGCAGGATCATTTCTGTGAAGTTTCATGAAAATTGGATGGGTAGTTTCAGAGAAGAAGATGTTTGAAATAAAAGTTAATGGACGGACGGACGCACGACGGACACCGGGCCATGACATAAGCCCGCTGGCCTTCGGCCAGTGGAGCTAAAAAGGATAAAATGCTGGTCACTAGCATTTGCTCCATTTTCCAAAATGTTTTCAAAATCATTCTCTTCCAGAGTTGTTAAAACTCAGGACCATGTAATAAAGGATTAAATTTATAACTTACCTCTTGCCATAAAAAAGTGGTCCGGATATAACAACTTCAATGAAAACAGTGTAAAAATGCACTCCACAGAGAAGGACCCTCGGTCTACAAAATCACCATTAAATAACTAAAGATCAAAGTAAAGGATGAAACAGTAACATAGTTTATCACAACAGTAAGACTAAAAATACAATTTATAATGGTTGGTGAATAATGGCCACTTGTGACCTGTGCAGCCAACTGGGATCAAACTTAGATTTCCTGATTAAAAATCGAACACTAAAACACACTAGCCTTAACCCTTCATCAAACAATTGTACCCTGAGGTACAAGGCTCTTAAAAACATCAATACAAAAGGAGAAAGTTCTGGTAGCCAGCATTTTCTCCTTTTTCCAAAGTGCTTTCTATCCTGTTCAAAACAAACCTCAACCACTGAATCACCTTTGTCGCCTGCAAATGCTTTCAGTTTGGACAAGGCTTAATTTTTGTTTTTGGTAAGGAGTTAAATTGAGGAAATAAGATATTCACAATGCTCTTAGCCTGCTATTTAAGTCTTTAGGACTCGGTAATTTTAAACTGACCAATATCAACATTAATTGCATAAAGCAAATGTGGCTCAAATGATGGGATTTGCATCTGGAAATGGAGAAAACATTTTGAAAAAAGGAGGAAATGCTGGCTCTAAGCATTTTCTCCTTTTACCATAATATTTTTAAAGGTCCTCTCTCTCAGGGTCGTTAAATATTGGTTTTGTGTGGTAAAGAGTTAATTGAAGTTAAAATTTTCAGTCAGTTTAGAAAATGGCAACTTTATTGCAATCTGATAGATCTTTTGGCCACAATATCTGACTGTGTAGATCCAAAGTTAAAATGATCAGCAAATGAGCCATCACATGTACTCTAGAACTACAAGTATATATTTCAAATTTTTTACCTCAGGTGAAATAAATTCTAAAAACATAAAAATTATAGCTCTCTGTATACAGTTTACACTTTACCAAATGAAATAGTGCCAAATTTTTACTATCCCAAGGAAGAACACTTTTGACAACATTGTGGAAAAAGGTGAAAATGCTGGTAAACAGCATTTTCTCCTTTTTGAACAATGCTTTCTACCCTTCAAAAGATAAATTTCAACTTTTGAACTCAGCCACTTTCATATTTATTTTTAAACTTTTTAATTTGGACAAGTCTAAAATTTTCTTATTTGGCAAAGGGTTAAAGAGACAGATACTTTTCCCTATAGATTTATTACGATTTCTCACAAACATGATAAACAGGAGACATGAAAAAAAATGAGGAAAAACACTTAATAAAGGATACATATGGATTTGACTTGGATGGAAGTCCGTTGATTTTGAAAATATTCAAGAGGTCATAATACTGCCCATGTATATCCCCACACACTGTAAACTTCTCACCCTACAAAACAGAAATGATCCATACTCAGTTCAGGCCTGTTCAGTCCACGCAGGCTGACATGGGTCGAAACTTTTTGCCACTGGTTAATTTTCTGCATGTCAAAGGACCATTCTACCTCCAGATCCAGTCGATTCAGTCGATTGTTAGACAAAATAGATTTTATGGATCCATAGTTACATGATGATTTGCTTGGTATCATGCATCACCAAGATGTATATAGCTCTCTTTTGCTAGAGCATGGCTAAAATATAAAAACAGGTTTTCTTACTACACGTAGCTGATCAAAATAGTTCTTGCTTTGTTTATTCATTAATTCTTACTGCATTATTAAGATTCAGTTTAACCCTTTACCAAACTTTGAAATTTTACACTTGTTCATTTCATAAGCACTTGCAGGTAACAAATTTACTGTTGCCCATATGATAGGATTTGGCTTCAAAAGGGAATTTAAAATATTGAGGGAAAAGAAGAAAATGCTGGTTACCAGCATTTTCTTCATTTCCCACAATAATTTCAAAGGTCTTCTCTCTCAAAGTCATTTAATGTCAGAATTATTTGTAAAGGATTAAGTAAGCTGATTGTGGTGCGAATCAATTCAAAATATCCCAAATTCTAAAACTAGCCATGCAATTTGTTGAAACAGAAGGTCTGAGGAAATCGGATGGCTGGTAATAGAATTCAGAGTTAGAATAAATGGTTGGTAAATAGAGCTCCTGACTACACAAAATGTGGAAATTACAGTCTCCTTTGTGCAATTGTGCTGAAAAACAAAAAGTACATGCACTTTCAGTTAAGGCAAAAATGTCTTCGAAATTGTAAACTTTGAGTCTTTTTTTTCTCCTATGTTCACTGGACTTATTCAGAGCATAAGGGATCATCCTGAAATAACAGCTTACCTCTGGAATTGTAATATCTACTAGTGATGGACTGTCCTTGTAATAGTTACGTATATCAACTAATATCTGAAATGAAATAACAAAGAAGTATCTGTTATGTAACTGTTATTTTCTCTTTGAAGTCATACCTTATGCAGACAACTTTTATTGAGGTAGACCTCTCCTAAATTCTAACAAAAGCATTGCATGTAGTGACAAAGCTCAGCTACACTTGCCTGATTTTCAGTGAAAATTCTAATTTGAAAAAGGGGCATAACTGTGTCAAAAATACTTTGATAGTTACCTGCCCTTGTTGAATGGGGTCCCCAATTGATAGTTAAAAACTTGCTTTAGCTTGAAGTAAATATCTTCACTACAAACAAAGATATTATAAAATGTAAAAGTTTTCGCACAACAATGACACAGACAACAACAGGGCTATGTCTAACAATAATTTGATGTTTTCTTTTAAATAGCCAAACTAAAAATAACACCAGCAAAAGAAGAAACAAATCACAACAGCAATTTCGCATATTGCCACAATGCCAAAATGTGTGTGCATGTATCAAAATCTTCTTCGGCAAATTTATTCTGGGGGCTGCTTTTTCTTATCAACTTCCACACATAAGACTTTCATCAGTCTGATATCTGACAACGTAGATCCAAGATCAAATGCAAATTCTGTGTCAAGTGAGAAATGAGTCAATTCTGTCTCTGAAATATGTTAAAGATATCTTAAACAACTAACTATCTGCCTTTTTTAACTCTTTACCATACAACAAAATTTTAGACTTGGCCAAATTCAAAGCAATTGCAGACGACAGATTTGTTGTTAACTCAAAACATGAAATTTGTCTTTCCTAGGGTAGAAAACATTGTGGGAAAAGGAGAAAATGCTGGTTACCAGCATTTTCTCCTTTTCCAACAATGTTTTCAAAAGCCATTTTCCGTAGGGTCATTACAAGTTGGGACTGTGTGGTAAAAGGTTAAAACATGAGTGTTGAACAGTATTTCTTCAGCTATATTGGTAACTTTCATTCCATGATTTTGGTGAGAGCCTTGTCCAAAGCTTTGTCACAAAACATGGGGATTTTCAACAAAAAAAAAGGGGGGGGGGAATTCCCATAACCCTGCAGTCTTGATGAAAAAATGTTTCAATATTAACAAAGTCTAAAATGTTGTTGTTTGGCAGAGGTTTAACTCTTCACCAAACAACAAAATTTGGGAATGGACCAAATTAAAAGGATTTGCAGACAACAAATGTTGCTAAATTGATGATCTCTCTTTTTGATAATGTAGAAAAACATTGTGGGAAATGGAGAAAATGCTGGTTACCTGGTAAGCATTTTCTCTTTTTTACACCACATTTTCAATAGCCTTTTTTTCCAGGGTCGTTAACAAGTTGGGATTGTGAGGTAAAGAGTTAATACAGAACATTACCTGATAAGCATACTTCCTGTGCAATTTTTCCTGGTCCCTGAATGTATCTAATAACTGTTCTACAAATTCCTGAGTCACTTTTCCCTCCTCAAGTCTTGGACCAGAATAATCATCTTCTATGGCTAAATAAACAAAAACATAGCACTGTTACTTTATTGTTGCAGTATGAAAAAAGAATGGTGCTCTGTTAAAAAGGAGTTTAACTTTTTACCAAACGAGAAAATTTTGTACTTGACCAAATTGAAAGCATTTGCAGACGACAAAACAAATGTGACTGAAAAATTGAAATTTGTTTCGGGAAGGGTAGAAAACATTGTGGGAAAAGGAGAAAATGCTGGTTACCAGTATTTTCTCCTTTTCCCACAATGTTTTCAAAAGGCTTCTTTATGAGGGTTGTTAAAAGTTGGAATTGTGTGGTAAAGAGTAAAAGAATCTTCATTATGCATTATACCAAGCAAATTATCACATAACTGTAGATCCATAACATTCATTTAAGGAATGAAGAGAATTTTTTTTTTTTTTTTTTTTTATTTAGGTATGAAAAAACAAAACAAACTTAATCACACTGTATGAAACTGCAAAGCGGTTTCATACAAAAGTGTGATTAAGCTTTTTTTTTTCATACCTCCATGAAAAAAAACCCATTCTCCTCATTCCTTATAATTTAATATTACAGCCAACATACACCCACGGAAATAATTCAAACTGCATTTATTTTCTTTATTTTTAAATATAACGTCTGAGTTTAGCCCCTTCCACTCATAATTTGTATGGCGCAAGAATATGTCCTTAAAATCAACCAATAAAACGCAAGTATTAACACGGAAGTGTGTAGAACCCGCAATGTGTAACCTTCACTCTGAGTAGAAGCATGGTGAATATTGCAGTGGGAATTCATGATGGATTATTGTTCCCAAAAAATTGGATTGTACAATTTTCGAAGGAACAGTTGGACATTATACCAGCAGATATTAGATTACTTCTGCTTTTATTTGAAATTTGGTTCGAGACAGCGACTTTGGCTTGGCTTTAACCCGATTCGGCCATGACGGTAGCAGACAATATTTTTTCTCTTGTAATTTTTTTTTGTTGAATTGAAATATAATTTTTTTAATCTTCATAAAATGATATTCAGGGCAAAAAGAAGCCAACTAAAAACCTTTGGACTCTGTATAAAATTCTTAAAAAAAAAATGTGGAATATTGTATACATGTTTGTTTACATTAGTTGACAGCTAAAGTAGTTCCGGCACAATGTGATTTTTTTTTTCATGGAGCTATGAAAAAATATTTTCAGCCAATCAGAACTTGCCAAAATTCATGAAAACAATTGATATTAAATTATTATGTCATAAGTCATGTCTGAATCATGAACTGGAGTGGTCCTTGGACACACACAAACATTTACAAATAGCCAAAAGATATGACCTGTGTCAGCCTGCTTGGACTGTGCAGGCTGACATGAATCAATACTTTTTGCAGATGTATTTATTAAACCCCATTTTCAAGGAGCATAACTCAAATGTGTGTTTAGCTACTTCTACTCTAGTTCTGCAAAAAGCAAGCTGATTAATTTACCCTGATGTTATATTCAACAATCTCTACCTTTGAAGAATTTAAAGGCAACTAGCAAAAAGATTTGACATAGAAATATCTTTTAAAAAAAATTAAACATGTATGATAAAATCGACATAATGGAAATGCAAACACCTAATATTTGAACAATTTGACAGCACCATCAGTGTGGCTTTTACTAATAACGTATTTATAGTTTGTAATGTGATATTACCTATTCTAACAGTGCAAGAAATTTAAATCTTTACCAAACACCAAAATTTTAGGCTTGTCCGATTTGAAAGCAGTTACAGACGACAAACAAAATAGGTTCAAATGCTGAGATTTGTCTTTGCATAATTAGAAAAGTTCGTGGGAAAAGGAGAAAAGCCTGGTTATCAAAGGCATACTTCCTCAAGGTTGTGAAAACACAGAATTATTCGGTAAAGAGTCAAGAGAAAAACAATGATTTGTTCCAAAACTCACACATGCTTGCAATATCTAATGTATCAGCTATAGACTTTTCATCATCAACGGCAATAGCCTTGGCAAAAGCCGCCATTTTCACTATTTTGTTACACTCTGTGTACTTTGCTTTTGCATCCTTATCATTGGGCCGCACTTTCATCACCTATAAAAAATTAAACAAAATGTACATGAACCATGCTCTGTGAAAAGGGGCCATAATGCATCTGCAAAAAATTTCGACCGATGTCAGCCTGCGCTCACTGCGCAGGCTGACATGGGTCGAAACTTTTTGCTATTGGTCAATTTTCTCTATGTCGAAGGATCATTTCAAATCATGATTCAGTTGATTGTTAGACAAAATGGATTTTATGGATCCGTAATATTTTGATGACTTGCTTAGTAGCATGCATCACGGAAATGCATTAAGCCCCATTCTGCCAGAGTATGGCTCACATAATCATCATATCCATTTCAGATCCCTGGAAGAAATTCCGTCTCTCCTACAAATGATTTCTTTCAGTGTTTTGGTCTTGCTGCTGACCACTTTTGAAAATATTGTGATAAAAGGAGAATTTGTTCATATCAACCTATGGATCTGCAGGTGATGCCTTTGAATGGAATATAATTTGAGTGATGTATACAAATGAAATTTTAATAAATGAATAAATGCAAAACTATTGATGCAAAAAGAAAAATTGCTGGTTACAACTATTTCCTTCCTTTGCCAGCCTGTTTTCAAAAAAAGTCTGAGGCAAAAAGAGTTGTCTTCAGATGTGAGTGACAGAATATATTCTAGGCATAAATTGATGCACATCTAAATAGGCAGAGGTTTTCTTTTTACTCTCAAGGGCTTTTCTTCTCTGGAACTTCGTTTTATAAGTACTTACCAAAATTGTCTAAATGAGAATACAAATCTGAGACACAGTTCCATGTTAGATGAGTTCCCATAAGTTTACAGCAAAGGACTTTACCAAAATTGCTCTTTAAACATAAAATACTCAACTCAAGTTTTATCTTTGCCTCAGCTTTGTGTAAAAAAGCTTTGTATATGAACTTACGGTTTCAAAATCTTTTAAGGCCAGTTTAAACTTTCCCAAAGCCATGTTGGCTGAGGCTCTTCTGTAATATGCCTGAAATTACACAAATTAAAGCCTGATATTGATAAAAGGGTAGAAGTATCAAAAGAAGATTTGCCTAAATGCTGATTGACATAAAAATGGTCATTACAAAAACTGTTAAACCTGTCTAAGAATCACCCTATCGGAAACACAAAAAAATTGGTTGCATAGGACAGATGACCTATGAATACAGTTTAACTCTTTCCCAGACTATGACATTTTAGACTTGTCCAAATTGAAAGCATTAGCAGACTACAAATTTAATTTCATTCCACTGATGTGGTTTGCCTTTGGAAGGGTAAAAACTATTGCAGGGAAAGGAGAAAATGCTGGTCACCAGCATTTTCTTTCTAAGGGTCATTAAAACTCGATTTACTTGGAATTATGTGTTCAAGACTTTATCTACAGACAGATATGCCTAAATCAAGACAGAGATACTGCATGGCTCAGTTATAAAGGGTAGAACTTGTGAACTGGAGGCCCTTGGTTTGAGTCCACCCTGGAAGCACCACGTTTTTCATGGGAGATGGGAGTGTCCCTGGTTTAGACACTTCAGACCCTTAGCCAAGTATTGATGAAACCCATGACATACATGAATATATCATCATGATATGCATGAAATAATGTTAAAGGTGGGGTAAAACATTACTGAATCAATCAAGTAAATCTGAACAAATCCCTAATGTATAGTAAAGAGTGAGGAAAAAAAGGTCAAGTTTTGTAACGGGATAATGAAAAGAATCCTACTTGATACCAAGCAATTTGTTAACTTAAAGAAAAGGTATGAAAGGAAACCATGTATCACCTTGATGTATTTCGAATCACACTGTAAGGCTTTGGTAGCATCTTGCAGAGCATATCCAAAACACTCCATCCTGAGATAGGCAAAACTCCTGTTACCATAGTAGGCTGCTGAGTAAGGGTATGTGTCAATGGCTTGTGTATAAAATGTTATGGCTTGATTATAATCCTCCTCTAAAAAACAAAACTTCTTTTTCTTTATCCCTTTACCAAACTATCCTGTATTTAACAACCCTGTGGAGGAAAGCTTTTGAAAACATTGTGGCAAAAGGAGAAATTGTTTGTAACAAGCAGTTTCTCCTTTTCCCAGTATGTTTTCCACCCCCATTGGAGATCTTCGGCTCATTTGTACCAATTCCAAATTTGTCGTCTGCAGATGCTTTCAATTTTTAAGTGTCTAAAATTTTGTTATTTGGAAATGGTTAAATGTTTAACCTGTATGCTCATATTCTTAAATGTTGTCTATACTGCAGAAAAACGTGTTCTTTTCAAGAAATATATGTGACGTAAGTACTTTGGGTAAGTTTTCTTTTACTATAATATAGCAGATATAGGTAACGGGTAATCGTTCAATAAGTCTGGGTGTGTTAAGTTCAGAAAATATAAGGGAAAGGACAAAATGCACTGTCCTTTGGCATGTTTCTTGGGCACGTGTAATCAATATGTTTGAATCCGATCCCGATCTATGCTATCGGATGATGATTCCGGAGCATGTTGGTAAATAACTGAAAAAGAAAGTGGTTGATTACGGCCCGAAGAGAAAGGAATGCAACAGTTGAAATGGCATTATGTCATCAATATGTCCGCGAAAACCCATTACGAAGGTTGAGCATTCCAGATACAACTGACGCTACATTACTTTTGAAAAATTCGTTAGCCTTTTCTTTAAATTCTTCAGCTTTTTGTTTGTCTTCTTCCGAATATGAACTTGGATCGTTGAGAATAACTATTTGTTCTTTCTCGGCGTTCCCGTTTCCACTCGGCATGTTTTGGTCAGCCATTTTTTCCTCAACTTTGAAGAGTAATGAAAAACGTTTCGGATCCGAAGTCATTCGTAACAACAAGCAGGTTAGAAAGAAAGAAAGAAAGTTATCTTAGGTCATTACAGAATGACTAGTGTCATAAGAAATGCCAGTTTGAAATTTCAAGAATGGTGATTTGATTAACTCTTCAAATACCGTACAGGCTATTAATACTGCATGCATACAACTATTTCTGTCTTGCGGCCAACCATATTGCTGGAAAAATAATGACAAAAGAACACATAACGCGTAACAGGTTAACTTTTCCGTTTTGCTTTTACAACCATAATTATAAGTAAAGCTGTTGTTGCTGTCGTATTAGAGTTTTAACGCTGTTTTAACAGCCTAGGTCTTATCACGGCGGTCAGTGCACCTACGCATCTGTTTCCTGGATTTCTCACACCAGTACTGACACAACTTTCTTCCCAAGTCACTGACTACTTTTTTCACATGCATCAGAGGTGAGAGGCAAAATATCGCTGGAAAGAAAGATTGCCTCAACCGAATATTGAACTCGCAACCACCAGGTCACGAGCCAGATAAGCTAACCACTGAGCTACCCGGGCGGGCTATAAATAAAGTAATTTAAAGTGAAGTTGATTAAGCTACTTTCATATTACATTGTATTATGTTTCAAAGACTGCTGCTGCAAATTCATCTCAGGATAAAGTAGACAAGCCTCGATCAAATAACGCTGAGTTTTGACCACCCTGATAAAGGAAGCTTTCCATAATATTCCGGGAGAAATGTAGAAAATGCTGGTAAACAGCATGCTTCAAGCGTTTCCACAACGTTTCAGCCTATCCATTTAAAGCCAAAGCCCATTATCTGTGTAACATTTAATTTGTGGTCTGCAAATGCTTTCAATTTGGAGTGGGTACAGACATACATTACACAAATCTTTTTCGTTTTGTACACATAAAGACTTAACTCTTAACCAAACGACAAAATTTTGGACAGGATGAAATTGAAAGCATTTGCAGACGGCAAATGAAATGTAGCTCAAAAAATGATTTCTAGCCTTGGTAAGATGGAAAACATTGTGGAAAAAGGCGAAAATGCTGGTTACCAGCATTTTCTCCTTTTCCCACAATGTTTTCGTAAAACTTTTTAATCAGGGTCGTTAAAAGTGGGAATTGTGTGGTAAAGGGTTAAAGTGGCGACGTGACCTTGGAGGCTGAACGAGAAAGCATATTTGTCTGACGGCTGTTCAAGGTACTGGTTACATAATGCAAGTGACGACTCGAAAGAGAAATAAATATCAAGGAGGTAAGTAAAACTCCAGATCTAATTCAGTATTATTGAAGCTCAGTGATTGTTCAGTGTTGAATTGTTTGAGTGAAAAAAAAAAAAAACTAAATAAAAACTAATTTTAGCCTCATTTGTTACCATTTTATCAAAGCTATGCTCTGTAAAAAGAGGGCTCAATGTATTTCCGTGATGCAAGATACCAAACAAGTCATCACATAATAATGGATCCATAAAGTCTGTTTTGTCTAACAATTGACTAAATCTGGAGGTAGAATGGTCCTTGCACATGCAGAAAAATTGATCATAGCAAAAAGTTTCGGCCCATGTCAGCCTGTGCAGTCCAGTCCGCGCAGGCTGACATGGTCGATACTTTTTTGCAGATGCATTGAGCTCCCTTTTCACAGAGTGCATCTCATTATATAAGTGCACCCGAAAAAGAAATATGTATACCTGTATAAGTGTCGTTTTCAGAGAATAATCTGGCTCAGATTTTCCAAGATTAATGA
Organism: Tridacna gigas; assembly: GCA_945859785.2. NCBI lineage: Eukaryota > Metazoa > Mollusca > Bivalvia > Cardiida > Cardiidae > Tridacna > Tridacna gigas. The sequence goes on from OX244029.2 coordinate 42,011,766, forward strand.
ATAACATCCTTCAGACGTGGGAGACAGCGGCGAACTGGTAAAGCATCGTCCTTTTTCATCAAAGGTTTCGGGTTCGAAACAAAATGTTGGAGTGGGCTGAAAACATTGGCGCTTGTTCATTTACTACTCTTATTTCACCGCGATTTTAATGTACTGTACCGGCCCGGTAGCTCAGTATGCTACGTTCAGGGCTAAAAACCACAGGGTCCCTGGTTCGAATACCAAGCTCGCGAATATTCTCTCCGAGGATTGATGATAGCCATAGCGACATGATTCATTCCCGTGTCACTGCTGGTAATTGTTTCGACGATGCTATGAGGGAAAGCAGCCAGTGTCTTGGGAAGAGCCGAACCCCGATAGCCCAGTCCGTAGCGTACAGGACTTGAGAACAGGAGGTCGCCGGTTCGACTTCCGGCTCGGCCAATTTCTTTCCGAGGATTGATGATTGTCATTACGGAGTTCATTCCTCTCTCTCCGCTGACCATTGTTTCGGCGATGGCTTTTTGAGAAAGCAGCCAGTGGCTTGGAAAGAATATTGTGCGTAGTACTGATAAAAGAAACCACAGGAGAGCATGGATAGGTGTACTGGCCGCCGCGATATAACTGAAATAATATTGAAAACGGCGTTAAACGTCATAATTATAATCCATCAATCAGTCTTGAAAAGAATTTTGTGTGATGTACTGGTACAGAAGCTCCGGGAAAGCTTGGATAGGAGCTCTGATCACCACGATTTAACTGAAATAATGTTGAAAACGACAGAAACACCACCTGAACAAACAAAATAGTCCCTGTAGTCGTCGAATCAACCGATAAAAAAATAACATATGCCTGATACAAGTTGGCTTCTTTAAAAAAGAAGCCGGGAGAGGTCAGCATCTTCAAATAGTTTAATGGCTTTAAATTTCAATATATTTCACAACATGTAAACAAACAAGTAAGGCATTATATGATTGCCGCTGCATAGAAACCTCTTATGCATTACATAACAGACACGTGACCATCCCGCGTTTTCAAGTCCCGCGATCTTTTCCAGCGGTGTTCTTTCTCTTTTTTCAACAAAATTCTTTTGTTTTTTTCCCACATAGATTTATTTGTTTAATGAAAAGTTACAACTACTGAAGCGGTCATTTTGTACTGAAGACAATGACTGTAATTGAAACTATCCTTTGAATAGAAATAATGAATAATTGAAACTATCCTTTGAGGTTAAGCAAGAATTAGTTCCCTCAGTTTTCCCTTTTTCGAAAAGATGAATGATGGGACAGAAAACAAAAGAAGAAAACATCGAAAATAATCTTGTTTTTTGTATCGATTGTCGAAAAACATTTACAATCAAATCAATACAAAAATCTATTTTTTGAAATCCGTCACATAAAAACAAAACACGTCTATTTCCTATTTTAGTTTTTTGATTTCGGTTTATTTATAAAACCATGACGAAACAGACTGTGTATCAGAACAATTTCGCTAAAAGGTGGATTTAGATTGCAATATCTGAAGCAGTCTGACTTTTAAACTCACCACTTTTGGAGAGGTCTTATGACTTCTCCAATTAAATTGGATGATCATATTTTATTCACATGGCAACTTATAGGCATACAAATTAATAAACATTTGAAACTTTTCCACTATACACCTCTTATTCCAAGCCTCGCCACACCTCGCCTCCGCGGCGGCGGTATGTCAGTTCTAAAAACCAAGATGAGCAACCCAAAGAGTTGTGAGCTTCAATGCCGACTCGGTCCAGATTTCTTTACGAGGATGAATAAAAGTTCGTTCCCACCCCATCGCTGAACATATTAAGTTAGATGTAGTGTATGTTTGGAAATCAGTCTGGTTGATGGTGTGCTCAGCGCTTGTTGAAGAAACTTCAGGAGCGCATGGATACAGTGATATGATTTTAACACATTTTAAAACAGCAATAAATAGAGGATACATTTTTTTTTTTCGGTGAAACATCGAAATTTATTTCACTGAGTAAACATCATTGGTAATATTTTCACGAGTGGCGTAGCCACGAGTGAAAATATTACCGATGATGCTCACAAGATGAAATGAATTTCGATCTTTCACCGAAAAAAACCAACAAATATCCTCTATCTATTTCATGCTTGTAACCTCTTTTATGTCGGATCTTTCATCAAAATCCAGTACAGTTTTTTTCAGTAATTTCCCGTGGCGTACTCCCCCCACATAACAGCGCATTACAATATCACGTAAAGCGCGAGAATTATAGCGTAAACTATGTCATATTTCTCTACATTGGAATGGCACGCGCTGATTACCTAGGTAACTAGTGCGCAGGAACAACTGTTTCCATCTTCAATTGAAGGTTTAGAAAAAAAAAAAATCGGAATTTTCACTGGTCGTAACTATGAAATATCAAACCATAATCCACCATTATTTCTCGATGAACTACCGAAAAGCATGAAATAAGCATCGATATACAAGCAAACAAAACGATCTTTATTTCTAGAACATAGACTGTTAGATACGGCCATGATTAGACGATTTTAGAATGCGTTAACTTTTTGCTTTTCACAACTTTTAGTGTTCCGCCGCCGAGCCAATATAAGTAGCCATTGTGGGCAGCGTAGATTTTAACTTTTTACCAGATGACAAAAGTTTAGATTGGTCCACATTTAAAGCAAATGCTGACGAGATCTTGTATGTCTTTCGAATGATGGTACATGCGTTTGTCTTTAAAGAGATAGAAAAAAATGCGGGAACAGGAGAAAATGCTGGCTGAAAGCATTTTCTCATTTTCCATCGGTATTTTAAAGGTCGTCTCCTTCGGTGTCGTTAAAACTCGAAAATGTTTTGTAAAGGGTAAAGAATTGTCTACACAGGTCTTGGAAATATATCATCTGATTCCTGAATGAAAATCACGAAACGGTCTACTTTTTTTTCACAAGTGTTTTCGAATGTAGTCGGTAACAAGACAAGCCATCTGTTTATGCTATCTTATGACAGTAGGCCTAATATCATTTATAACTTGCATTACTTAGTTCAGAGTAAAGCGGCTCATTGTCTCATTATCGCCAGTCTGATGAAGTTATCGCTCTTTGAGAACTCTTGTGCACACTTGCTAACAATATCTCGCGGGAAAGTGCGAGACAATAGGGACATCCACGGTAAGGTGTAAACTATTCAAAGAACGGATACCATTCTTAGAAATGAAAGTCGAAAAATGTCAGTCAGATGCTACGCTGCAGTGAAATGTAGGCCTACATCTGACAGAAAAAAAAAGGGGGGAGGGGACGGAAAGAGAAATCTCCAATTTTGCCAGTATTGCATACAACTGACAATAATCGAAGAAAATGGCTAAGTTTAGGCGTTGTCCCTACCGTAAGTCTAAACGTTGCTTTCACGTGAAAGGTTTACCTAATGGAAATAGGGAGTATTAAGGCAATAGAATTCAATTTTTGCTTTTAATCAATCAGCAGTCGAAAATAGTATATCGGAAAATCCGAACCGTTCCTGCACTATCACCCACCCATAAATATCCCCTCCTGTCGATCCCGAGGGCATTGGGGCCGGATATTCCGTCCCTACGGTTGACTAAGTTCATGATAAAGTTTCCATCTTTATCCAGTACGTGGACACAGTCGTTATTCCAATCCGACACAAGTATATATCCATCCTCGTCACACACAATTCCATGTGGAAGGAATGGTTTATCCGAAGCTTGACCAGTCGGAGGCCCTTTGTACCAACCTTTTACATTTCCGTTCTTGTGCAAAATCGTAACCCCCGTGGTACCTTCTCCATAATCTGCCACACAAATGTCACCATTTTTGTTAACGGCGACTCTATATGGGTATCCGAATATATTCTTTCGGTCATCATCCTTTTCCACCGTAGCTGCAACCCTGCCATCGCTTAATAATTTCGCGACCATCCGTCTGGAGCCAAACGTGGATTGTCGCTGATAGCTGTCCCGGAAGCAGACGTAAAGACCGCCCTTTCTATCCCAGCAAAGACCGCCAGGATAGAGATTTATAAACGCAAAATCAGACTCTTTCAGGGTTTCTGGATTTACCCGTTTGATGCTCTTTTCTTTGAAACTGGAAACCAGTAAAATGTCATCATGCCCGTCCGGATATGACGTAATGTCATTAATCTATAAAAAACAGGAGACAGTGTATTTTAATGTACATGCTCTTAAGGTCTAAAAAATCCATATTCAGTGTAAGAGTACGTTTCGGATAAAATTTACCCAAGAAGCAGATTTGTACATAGCACCAATGGGAAAGTAAATGCAGTCTTCATATATAAGCCAACTTTTAGAAAGTAGACAGCAGTTTACAGTATAGACAGCTGATACAGTCCGAGACACTAACCGAAAAACGACTGAAAGTTACATGCCTTGACCACAGACAGCCTACGTATCGCGTATGGCAGTGACCTAAAACTTCTTATAAATATTTACTATTATAAAGTATATTTTTTAGAGCTTATATATCAAATAGAAAATGAGTTGGTATTTAAAGGCAATTTTTGAGGTCGGTTGACTGTGCCACACACATGATGGGTTCCTGTTGCCTTGATTAAGACCATGGTCAACCTTAACCAGAATTTACAAGATTCAAATTTCATGGTAATTCGAGCCCGCCCGGGTAGCTTAGTGGTTAGCGTATCTGATTCGTAGCCTGGTGGCTGAGAGTTCGACACCAGGTTGGGGCAAACTTTCTTTCCTGCGATTTTTCGCCTCTCACCTCTGATGCATGTGAGAAAAGTAGTCAGTGGTCTGGGAAGAAAGTCGTGTCAGTACTGGTGTAAGAAAGCCAGAAAACACATGCGTTGGTACACTGACCGCCGTGATATGACCTAAGCTGTTTAAACGGCGTTAAACTCCATAGAAACAAACAAAGGTAATCCAAGTTACAATCTACCACGATATACTGCCTTAAATTGGTTTGTGCTATGGACCTCTGTCAAAATGAAGTAAATATTGACAATGCATTTGTATCTAATGATAGTAACAAGTTCGGATTTTCACCTTCGCATTCAATACGGCAGTTTTAGTTTTCCTTCCTGTTTTGTCATACAGCGACATTTTCTGTTCCCAGTCGCAACAAATCCATGCATGATCCTCTCCGACTGGTGCAATTGCATGTACTGTAATTTGGTCTGCATTGGCTTTGTCTGTACATTTGAATGTTTTAACAAGTTTCACCTCTGACCTCCGAGTGGCTTGTAAAGATCTTTCTATATTTGTGATTGAAATGGACACACTCTCTTGAAAAACGTATCTTCCGACAAGCTTCTGAAATGTTTTGTCACTTATTTCACCTTCAAAAAAAGCAACTTCTCTTTTCGAAAAAGATTCCTTGTTATCTGTGTTTATGTCATTTACACTAGAGAGTCGTGAACTGTTTAAACTGAAATCAATGGCACCCAGTTGCTTTCTCGGTGTAGACTGATACACCGGAAGTCTATCTTGTGAAACAGTTCTCGGGCTTCCTCCCATTTCTTCTTTAAATCTGTCCACTGCTTGACGAATTCTTTGTAATTCTTTATCGAAGTCTGTTTTAAGTTTATCTAGCATGTGTGTAATAAATACATCTAACTCGTGATGCAGAACTTTTGCTCTTTCACGTATTTTCTGCACCGTCTGTTCCACATGAATCATTATCGTGTCTTCATACGCCAGGATGTCACGCAGCGCCCTCTTCCGACTGGCTTCCTCTTTGCCACGATGGGCCATTGCTATTACATGCACGCAAAAAGGTTAAGTTAGTCTACGAAACATACGATATTTTAAAAGTCTTTGAAAACTAGATCTACACGCGATATTACGTTACACACTATATCGATAGCCTATACACATTCAAAGATACATAGAAAAACTTATATACTCTGATCTAATTTTAAATCAATCTCTCATAATGAGACCGTTTCAACAGACATGTAATGTTGTCCATTGGTACCATTGAAATACGCTGATTTGACGAAACTAACATACATTTAGCAAAATTTGGTCCGATAAGCCACGACTCGTTGTAGCGTAGCTATTGGACACTTCACTCATACTTATATTGACTTCTACCGCTATGCCGCGTTAAATATCACTTGTCTTTCTTGTTTGGTCTTGCATTTCATTGAGTTTTCACCCTTTCAGTACTATAGGAGGAAACGCAGGCTTTTGCAGACGGCATAGATCAAGATCAGACTGCACAGAAAGTGCAGTCTGATCTTTGATCTATACCGACCGCTTCTACTGTCAAGCCTACAAAATAAAAATCCCTCATATTTTCAGAGGATTGTATTTTCAGGTGTGGACAAAGGTAGAGTGTACATATTTGCGCTGCAAAAGACTGTAACCTTTATCAAACGAAAAAAATTATCCAAAAGAATCTTAGCGTTGGCAGACGACAAACAAGATTTGACTCAAATGGAGAAATCAGCTTTGGAAGGGTAGAAAACATTGCGCGAAAAGGAGAAAATGCTGGTTATCAGCATTTTTTGTTTTTCCGACAATATTTTCAAAAACCTTTTTCCCAGGGTCGTAAAAAGTCGGAATTGTCTGATAAAGGATTAATCTTTTTTCGGAGGTTTTAAAATTCACGATTTAGTCGACCATTGGTGCGGATTTACCAAATTGTTTACACTGAGTATTATATAATTTTTTTCAGAGGTTGTAAAAGTAACACTGTATTAAGAAGTGCCGATCAAGATCAGACTGATTCCACGTGCAGGCTAATCTATCTGAGTCGTCCCTATCAACAAAGGGGAGTAAGAGGAAAGTTTTACAAATCAGGTACCACCTACAGACACAGTTTGCGTCTTTAAGCAGACAAAAGCAGACAACTATGGAAACATTGTGGCAAAAGGAGTAATTCTTCGTGAAGAACAATTCCCGTTTTGTCAAGGCTTCAATATTTCATTTTATATTCATTTTTCAGTTGACTTTACATACTTAAATCAGATGTTCTCATGAAATTTAGTTGTAAATTTATCTCCTGAGAAAATGGGTTGGAAAACTTAACCGTTTTGGATAGTGCTAAATAAATTGGTCATTTTCAGTCACTACTAAAGATGCATCTATATTGCAAGTTTGAAGGTTTTTTGGTTTTTATTTCCAAAATATCTGGCAAAGAAGTGAACAGTGTAGATCCAAGATCATACTGCACGTTCTGTGCAGTCTGATCTTGATCTACATTGTTCGCATAGGCCATTAGATCTGTGTTTGGTCATGCAAGGATTGAGAAATAAACACATTCTTTCAAAGCGTTATATTACTTTCACCTTTTGTTTTGAATATTTAACTATTTGAATGTACATATCGTATGTCTCTTGTTTTCTGTTTGTAATTTCTTCGTGCATTATATTTACCAGATTTGTAAGATTATAATTACCCGGACAAGAATATTTTCCACCAGTTTCGTTTCAGAGCAGCGTGACTCTTCTCCGGCTTCCGCTTGCGACCATAGATGTATTGAACAGAGTGTAAAATAAGACAGATACGTACAGTCTGATCTTGATCTACACTCTCCCGTCTTCTATATATGTAGAGTGTTCCATGCTGTATTCAACATTGTTTTAGTTATGTCATGGCGAACACTGCACCTATCCATTCCTTCCCCTTTGAACCCGGAAAATCATGATATGGTCCGCCACAGGGACAGTCAGCATGATCCGTTGGAACTACATCTATCTTAATAGAAATTATCAGTCTTTGGCCAAAATGCTTCATACAAACGACTGCTTCCATGCTGTATTCAACATTGTTTTAGTTATATCATGGCGAACACTGCACCTATCCATTCCTTCCCCTCTCGTTGCTAAACATGGTTTTGATGATGGTTATGTGGAAAAGCAGCCAGTGGCTTGGAAAGAATGTTGTGGGTAGAAGACTACTGGTAAAAGCCAATCCACGAAAGCATTGGTAGGCGCACTTGTCGCCTCGATATAGATGAAATAATGTTGTAAACGGCGTTAAACACCAAATAAACAAAGTTAAGTCGATCTTGACACTCATTAAATAGTCTTCGTAATCTGTTATTATCGTCCTGTAGCACATGGTCCGTTAATCTAGGTGTTGTGAGTTCGAACTCAGGCTCTGCTGAAACTCTTTCCGAGCATGGATGAAGATCGGTGTCCCAGAATGAATTCATTTCTCTCCTCATGGCATTTGTTTCGACCTTCTTCGATTTGCGAGACAGTAGCCGGATGATTGGAAAGGGTGTAGGATAAGTTCAAGGAAAGGGAACTCCAGCAGGACTCCAGTTGCGTGTATGGATATATGCACTGTGCACCGTGACGTAACTGAAATGCTACATAAGTGGGCTTTACCCCTTTACCACACAATCCCGACTTTTAACGACCCAGAGAAAGAAGTCTTTTGAAAACATTGTGGGAAAAGGAGAAAATGCTGGTAACCAGCATTTTCTCCTTTTCCCACAATGTTTTCTATCCTATCCAATACATAAATCACCATTTAGGCTACACTTAGTTTGTCATCTGCAAATGCTTTCAATTTGGTCCAGTCTAAAATTTTGTCGTTTGGTAAAGGGTTAAACACCAAAACAAACGAGCCATGCTCTGGGAAAGGGGGGGGGGGGGTTGATGCATCTACGTAATACACGATACTTAGCAAGTAATCACACAATTATGGATCCATAAAATCCATTTTGTCTAACAACTGACTGAATCATGAGGTACACTGGTCCTTTGACATGCAGAAAATTGACCTGTTAGCAAAAAGTTTCGACCCATGTCAGCCTGCGCGGACTGTGCAGGCTGACATGAGTCGATACTTTTTGGCAGATGCATTAAGCCCCCTTTTCACAGGGCATGGCTTAAACAGTATTTCATATAATATAGTTTAGCCAAGTTTAATGCCGTTAGTGTTTCACATGGCAAGGATCAAACTATTTTGATCTTTCGAAAGAGCATGTAGCCTACAAAACGAGTCTTGATTGGATTAATGTTATATGTATATATTTTATTGCATTAATCTTGTAAACGATAAATTATATTCCTAGATATATGAGCTATGCTCTGTGAAAAGGACGCTAAGCGCATCTGCCAAAAGTGTCAACCCAGGCCAGACTGTGCAGTCCGCGCAGGCTGACCTGGGCCGAAAATTCTTGCTATTTTGCTACTGGTCAATTTTCTGCCTGTCTAAGGACCATTTTCCCTCCAGATTCAGCTGGTTGTTAGGTAAATGGATTTTATAGATCCATAATTATGGGATGACTTGCTTGTACGATGCATGACGGAGATGCATTAAACCCCCATTTGCCAGAGCAGGGCCCATACACATATTACACTGTACAGTAATTTAGATGTTCATAATACCTGTTCTGTGTTTTTGTTGGATTGTTTGTTTATTCACAAATGACCCAATACCGCAGTAAGTTCGACCGCAAACGCCCAAAGGGAGATAAACATGGTTTTTATTGCCATTTACAGAGGCCTACAGATTGTCTGCCTTGAATCCTTTGAGACCCTGAAATTAAGTAGCAGCGGATAACTTGAAACTTATTTAAGAAATATCCCATCGACACAAATTAAACGCTTGTAAAAACATTGTGACAGGAGGAGAAAATCTCCATAACATGCAATTCCTCCGCATTTATAGCAAACGTATTTACCAAATGTGATCTGATCGAGTATAAAAGTTGGCTAAACAAAATAAACAAAAAATAAATAAGAATTTTGTAGCAATGACGAGGATCCTTTGGCAAGGATTTCTCGTAAATCTTGGTCACAGGAGAATCAAGATCAGATTGCATGCTCTGTGCAGTCTGATCTAAGTCTACTCAGCCCCCATAAATACCACTTAGTTTTAACCATTTACCAAACAAACCCGAGCTTCAATGACCCTGTGACAGGAGGCTTTTGAAAACATTGTGTGAAGATATAAAAATGCTGGTATTCAGCATTTTCTCCTTTTCCAACAATATTTTCTACGCTATCAAAGACATGTTCTGTCATTTGAGTCACATTTGATTTGTCGTCTGCAAATGCTTCGATTTGGACGAGTCTTTAGTCAAGCAATGATCTCTAGAAATCGGCGCTCCTGATCGCATTTTGTTTTGATGAATTGAAATAAGCAATTAACAAATTTGAACACTCCCTCTGGTGGATGTGAAAATCTATATAACGACTGGTTATGTTACTACTTTTTCATTCATCTGCGATCAGCTAAGCAAATTGTGATCGCCAGAAGACAGAACTTACAGACTCAGTCATGTTCAAAGCATTTGCAGGTTATAAATTGAGACACCAATTTACCGTGTTGAATAATCCAAAAGTGCAGTCTTGGTCCGTATTCACCAACCATTCAATGATTAAGAATGTTATTAATCTTGTTTTCTAGAATTTTCTTATTTTGAAAGTAACACAACTCCTAAGTCTTAAGTGGCTAAACCGTTTGGTTCAGCCAATCAGAAGTTCTGTTAATTTCAAATTTAGAAAATCTTGGAGAATAAGAGTGAGAATGTCTTGGAAATGTCCCCCGCACAACAAACCAACGATAGCCTGGCATTTATACGATAAATGGATAAAATTATTAGCATCGTTCCGGTAAATTTTGACATGCCGCGGGTTTTCTCACTCTGTCAGATTTCATGTTCATTCTGCACCTTGAATAGCGAATCGATTTGGTAAAGAAAACCGAACCTTTCAATGACGTCATGAGTCAGCATCAAGAACTATTTTTAGATTTTATTTACTTGTTTTATTAGCACTTCATTGATTGACAACCACGAAATCGACTGCACTCGTCATGTAAATAGAAACAAGGTTATAAAAGACAGCGAATGTACACGGCATGTGTGATGGTGAACAATTCAGACGGCAGCATTAAATCAAAGCACAGCGCGTATTGGAAGCCATTTTTGTAACCCCGTGTAGTATTGTATCTAGAAGGTTACTTTCCGAGGTAAGGCTCGCTTATCTGCAGGTTACAAAAATATCAGATCGCACTATCAGCTCAGCCCTGTACCACACGATCCTGTGTTTTAACGACCCTGATTGAGAGAGCTTTGAAAACGCGGACAGCGCAGGCTGACCCGAGTCAATACTTTTTGCAGACGGATTAAACATTTTGAATATGTAAGAAGTTCAGAGCAATGACGAGGATCCTCTGGCAAGGATTTCTCGCAAATCTTGTTCACAGGAGAATCAAGATCAGATTGCATGTTCTGTGCAGTCTGGTCTTAGTCTACTCAGTTCCCCAAAATATTATGTTCCACTGAGTTTTTAACAATTTACCAAAGAAGCCCGAGCCTAAACGACTCTGTGACAGGAGACTTTCGAAAACATTGTGTGAAGATATAAAAATGCTGGTAAAAACCCCATGGTGACAAAACAACTGTTAGCACCAATATCTATTTCTTATCACGCAGAAATATTTCGATGGCGGTAATCTACCTGCGCTTCCGGTTGAGACGGTCGCTATATCATTTAGAAAGCGATATGATGATTTGACGTTGTATGACCCCTTATATAGGGTCATTATAAAGGTGCGCTTTAGGATGATATCGTTCAAGTACAGGATTCAGTTTCTCTGCAGTCTGATGTTAGATTTACATACTAGTAATCTGAAATCTCGTGATGTATTGTAGTAAAAGCTGCCTTGATCCCCCAGTATCTGGATGACTTACACTTGATGAAAATGTCCTTGTCATGCAAATACTAGTTACACAATCAACTCTTCCAGCGCCACATATGAGCCGTGCTCTGTGAAAAGGGGGCTTAATGCATCTGCATCTGCAAAAAGTATCGACCCAGGTCAGCCTGCACCGTCCGCGCAGGCCGACCTGGACCGAACCTTTTTGCTTTTGGTCAATTTTCTGCATGTCAAAGGACCAGTGTATCATATGATTCAGTCGGTTCTATGAGAAAATGGATTTCATGGATCCACAACCATATGATGACGTGCTTGGCACCATGGATCACGGAGTTGCATTAACTCTTTCCCAAACAAGCCCTGGTTTTCACGTGTCTGCAGTACAAGTCTTTTGAAAACACTGTGGGAAAAGGAGAAATTGCTCGTAACGAGCAATTTCTCCTTTTCCCACCCTGTTTTCTACCCTATTTGAGAACTTTCTGCCATTTTCATTAAATTTAAAAATTGTTGTCTGCAAACTCTTTCAATTTCATCCAGTCCAAAATTTGTCGTTTGGGAAAAGGTTAAACCCCCTCATGCCAGAGCATGGCTTTTATATAAATTCGACCTCTCTCAACGGCTGAAAAAAGAATCCACTGAAATTCGGAAAGGTTCTTATCTTATGGCTTTGATTAGTCCTTATCCTGCTAAATGAAGTGAATAAAACTTTCAATACGGTTGTAAAACCCAAATAATGTTATATGTTTAACTTATTCTTTGGAGAAAAAAACACCTCCTTATCGGACAGTGTAGATCCAAGATCAGACCGCACGTTCTGTGCAGTCTGATTTTGATTTAAAAAAAACTGTCCGCCAAAGGTGTTAACCCTTTGCCAGACGACAAAATGTCAGACTTCTCCAAATTGTAAGCTTTTCCAGACGACAAATTAAAGGTGGCTCAAAAGACGGAAATTGTCTTTGATAGCGTAGAAAGCATTTTGTGAAAAGGAGAAATTATAGGTTACTTGGATTTCCTTCTTTCTCCACAATGGTTTCAAATGCTTTCTCTGTAGGACCGTTAAGGCCCGTGATTGTGTGGATACTGAGGGTTAAGCAAGAGGGTGTTTTGCAAACATCACTTTTAGTGCACTGGGTGTTGCCCTTGCTTTTCCATCTTCGCTAGAAAAGATGTTGCTATTTTTTTACCTGGATATTTTCAAAGTCGTCTGCTCCTACTTTGTATCAGGAAGCTGTTTTGTCGCCTTTATTTGCACTGAATTTTGCCCAGGGATTATGTTATTTCAATGGGTGAATGCACTATTTTAAATCTTGCATTGTTCCTAATTACACGCTGTTTGAAGGGGACATTAAACCAGATTTCGTTAGGCAAGTTTTTAACTCCCAGGCTGTTAAGCGCGACTCAAAGCCTTTTGCAGACATTGTAGATCAAAATCGGACCGCACAAAACATGCAGCCTGATCTTGGATCTACACTGTCCGATAAGGATTGATTAATTGATAGAATTGTGTTTGACACCGTTTTTCAACATTATTTCAGTCATATCACGGCGACAGCTCACATATTCATGTATTTCCTGAGGTTTCACCAGTACGAGGCTAGGGCTCTTTCCAATAAGGAAATAAGGAGGTATCTCTCCCCCCCCCCCCCCCCCCCCGAAAAAGAGAGAGAGAGAGAGAAACCTTCAAAATAGAAAAATTTGGATTTTACTATCGGCTTAACCCTTTACCACACAATCCCGACTTTTAACGACCCTGACGATGAAATCTTTTGAAAACATCATGGGAAAAGGAGAAAATGCTGGTAACCAGCATTTTCTCCTTTTCCCACAATGTTTTATTTCCTATGAAAGGCAAATCTCGTGTTTAAAGCTTCATTTGATTTGTCGTCTGCAAATGCTTTCAGTTTGGGCAAGACTCAAATTTTGTCGTTTGGTAAAGAGTTAAAAGTTTCATTTAACTTCTTTAGCAGGATAACGCTTAATAAAATCTTAAGGTTAATTTTTATTCGCGTGCAAAAATACATTATAAACATTAGTAAATACTAGGTAGTAAAGTCACCGACTCAGAATTTCCTTTTGTTTTCAGCATACTTTCCCCGTCTAGGGATAAACAGTCACTTCCTCGTGGGTTTTTCTTAAGAAACAGTTTCCGACCTTCCCAAAAAATTTTTAATCAAAACCACGGTTTTAATGTCCAATTAAATCGAACATTGACACATTTACCCATGTCCTTTCGAGGGTATGATGCTGACCAAAGGAGATTTCGTGAAGTCCATATATATTGTAAGTTCATTGAAAAAAATTGACAAAGATCATGACATTGATAGTGGAGAGAAAGTTGTAGGCCAAGATCAGACAAAACCGCAAAAAACACCCCGATGGTTTTGTAATAAGGGTTAATATACAATGACACCTACAGAGGTCGAAACCTAGCTAAAACCCATAACCCACAAATACAGCCCTTTACGATATTTCCTCAAAGAGTTTCTGGAGAAAAGTCTATATAAAAGGGGCAAATGCCAAATAAAGTTTCAAATAATCCCTGTTTTACCACATTGGTTTCATTTTCATTGAAGGAAGACCATTTGCTTATTCTTTTTGAAGCTATTCCTTTAAATTATATAGGATAGAAAACAGTGTGGGAAAAGAAGAAAATGCTGGCCACCAGCATTTTCTCCTTTTCCCATAATGTTTTCAAAAGTCTTCTTTCTCAAGGTCGTTAAAAGTCAGCATTGTGTGGTTAAAGGTTAAAAAAATCACGAAAAATTACATCAAAGCGTATCATTTTCTAGTGCATAGCCTCGAACAATTTACATACAGTACTATTTGTCATCCTTGGCTCTTCGCCGGAGATTGTCTCGAAGTTGTGTATGTGGGAATGATTGATTGACTGTATGGTGTTTAACGGCGTTTTCAACGTTATTTCAGTTATATCGCAGCGGCCAGTGCACCTATCCATGCTTTCCTGGAGTTTCTTTTACAAGTAAAACGTACAATATTCTTTCCAAGCCTTTGGCTACTTTCCCACATAAGCATCGTCGAAACAATGGTCAGTGGTGCAGGAGGAATGAATCCTGTCGCAATGACTATCATCAGTCGTGGGAAAGAAATTTGCCGAGCCGGAGCTGAGGTTCAACGACCCTGACGTAGAATGCTTTTGAAAATATTGTGGAAAAAGGGGAAATGCTGGTGAGCAGCATTTTCTCCTTTTCCCACAATGTTTTATCCCAATCCAAAGATAAATACTTCTATCACTGAATATGTCATTTGAAAATGCTTTCAATTCTGGACAAGTAAAAAAAATTTCATTTGATAAAAACATGTAGCTATCATTTTTTACCTCAAAACACGTGAAAACATTATGGCCAGAGAAGAGCGTTATGAGCAATTTCTTCTTTTGTCACAATGTTTTCAAATGAAGTCTGCAGAGAAAAAGAAACAAAAAAAGAAAAAGTCGCCTGTAAGAGGTATGCTTATTAATTAGTACCCTCCGGGTTAACCGCGCTATCAATATTAATCCACAATGTTTACATTCTACTAATAACCGGCTGTCTAGGGCTATCGATTTCCCCTGCCGTTATAAATTTATATATTAACATAAAAACGTTAATAGAGGCAAGGCAGTTTTGTACGATTCTTATACTTCGATCCAATTTTTTGAGCTCTTCTCCGAGAATCAATAGTTAATCAAGCTCTCGCGATTATTCGCCCACTACCGAGAGACGCGCGGAAATTAACGAGTTTAGTCGATAATGCGCGAACCGTCAAAAGCTGAGGCTGAAAAATATTATTGACTGAAAGAGCGGACAGTTTACAACTACACTCTTCGCAGTTCGCGTGTGTTCAATAATTATGCATTGAATAGTGATGAGAATCGGTGAAATGGCAGACTGTGTTTTACCCGAACCCGCTCCCCCGGCCCCCACGGACCCACGTTTGCCCCTAAACGCAAGGCAAGTGTTTAAACTTAAGAAATCCTGGAAAGGAATAAAGAGAAATATGGCTTCGACCGGACTGGAAATGTTCGTGAGGTAAGATTATCATATACATCTTTTTTCCCTGTGCTCTTAACTCTCTCTTATGAAACGATCCGGTGTTTTTATAACAAAGAGGAAGAAGCTTTTGAAATCATTGTGGGAAAAGGGGAAAATGCTGGTTACCAGAAGCTTTTGAAAATATTGTGGAAAAAGGAGAAAATGCTGGTAACTAGCATTTTCTCCTTTTCCCACAATGTTTTCTATCCTCTTAAGACCAATTTCTTCATTTGTGCCACAATTGATTTGTCATGAGCAAATTCTACCATTGAGAACAAGTCTAACATCTAGTTGTTAAGTAAAGAGAGAATTAAGTTCATTTTCTCTTTTCCCACACGATACATTTTTCGACTCATTCAAATTGAAAGCACTTACAGACGACTGATAAATGTCTCAAATGACAGGACTTGACTTCGATAGGGTAAAAACCATTGTGGGAAAAGGAGAAAATGCTGTTTACCAGCATTTTGTCCTTTTCCCACAACGTTTTCAACAGCTTCCTTCGTCATGGTCGTTTAACTGACTCTTTACCGAACGAAAAAAATTTAGGCTGGTCCAAATTGTAGTATTTGCAGACGACCAATCAACTGTGACTCAAAAATTTAAATTTGTTTTGGGAAAAGGAGAAAATGCTGGTTACCAGCATGTTCTCCTTTTCCCACAATGTTTTCAAAATCCTTATCGTCAGGGTCGTTTAAACTCGGGATTGTTTAGTACAGGGTTAATCCAGCAGGGAGACACCTGGTTCATGTTTTCGTCTGCTCGCCTTGCTAATTACCCTCTGCATCAATTTTGCAGCAGACGATTTTGAAAACGATGTCTGACTAATCTTTGAAATGTATGGATAATCAATATCGTTCAAGGTTAAACTCATTTGCCAAACATGTTCATTTTAGACGTCTCCAAATTGTAAGCATTTGCAGACGACAAAATAAATGTGACGCAAATCTTGAATATTGATTTGGAGAGGGTAGACCATATTGTGGGAAAAGGAGAAAATGCTGATTACCAGCATTTTCTCCTTTTCCCACACTGTTTTTTCGAAAGGTCTATTCTCAGGGTCCTTAAAAATCGTGATTGTTTGGTGCAGGGTTAATACATTAATACATGTGAGCCATGCTCTGTGAAAAGGGGGCTTAGTTCATCTGCTAAAAGCATCGATTCATGTCAGCCTGCGCAGGCTGACATGGTCGAAACGTTTTGCCATTGGTCAATTTTTCTGCATGTCTAAGGACCACTCTATCCCATGATTTAGTCAAAATGGATGTCATAGATCCATAATTATGTGATGACTTGCTTGGTAAAGTAGATCACGGAAATGCAATAAGCCCTCTTTTGCCAGAGCATGGCTAATATATATATATATATATATATAAATATCGTGACAAACGGAGAAGTTGTCCACTTTTCCACCAGGTTTCATTAGGGGTTCGAAAGGCGGCTGCATATTGTAACGTATGAGCGGTGCTGACTAAGATTTTGCATGGTTTCACTGACAGCGCAAATTAAGATCAGATTGCACAAAATATACATCTTAATCCTTGAGTCATACTAATTGCTATGCCAGTATTATCTAGGCCGAGAAAAGCCTTGAAATTTCAAATTTTTGAAGTTTACAGGCCTGAATACAGTCTGTCTCATTATCCCCTTACCACACAATCCCGACTTTTAACGAACCTGATAACCAGCATTTTCCCCTTTTACCACAATGTTTTCTACCCTATCCAGAGAAAATTGCACCATTTGAGCCACAATGAAACTGTCGTCTGCAAATGCTTTTAATTTGGACAAGGCTAAAATTGTGTCGTCTGGTAAAGGGTTAAAGGGTTAACCGAAATTTCATATGAATTAAGAAACTGACTTACATATTCTATATTAAAAATTAAAAAAAAAAGTAAAGTCTAAAATTACTGGACAGTGATAACCTTTGACCATACTACAAGGTCTGATCTTGGTCCATTTTGGTCGTTATTTTTCCAGTGGTCTAGATCTTATATTTTTGCCGCATTCATAGGTTTGAACACATTTCCTAGAACGGCAATCGTGCGTAGCTTCTGCAAATTTATTAATGTCTACTCATAATCGATTTTCGTTTTCTTGCTTAATCAATTTTTCATAAAAAGCAGATTTTTTTTTTTAAACAGAGTCTTTCTTCTTTCTTTCTTTTCTTTCCTTTCCTTTCTTTTCTTTTCTTTCTCTCTTCGTCGGATCATTAACTTAAGTAAATTTAGTTTGTCCATGTACATGTTTATTTATTTACACTAGTCCTAGAGTTGTCTTTTCCCCACCCCCATTCGAATCCTGTCTGCCTGTCTGTCTGTCTGCCTGCCTGCCTGCCTGCCTGTCTGCCTGTATGTCTGTATGCCTGCCTGCCTGTCTGTCTGTCTGGCTGTCTGTGTCTCTCTCTCGAACGGCATGCACTTCAACATTCATTAAACTATAAGCCAAAACATCAAGCCATACTAAGAATATTAGTTTGACGCGTACACACTAATTAACCAACATCAAATGAGTAAATTACACAGCTTATTTATATACCAAGCAAGTTGTACTATATATACTTTACACACGGAAATAGAATAACTAGTGAACGGAAGTAATATTGTGTTAGAACTTACTCTTCCGCTACCAAGTAAAGGGATTTTACATATGTCGAGGCCTAACAGTAGCTTTTCGTTGCTTTTGAAACTGATTTTGGTCAAAGATGAGTATTAGGTAGCGGATGGTGTAGATCCACGATCAGACTGTACGTTTTAAGCAATCTGATCTTGATCTACGCCATCCGCAATAGATGTCAAAGGCGACATTGGCAGTGAAAGAGCTAACCCTTAGCTCTTAGGCTGATAAGGAGTTTCTGCAGACAGTGCAGATCAAGATTAGGCCGCAAATAACATGCAGTCTGATCTTAGATCTACACTTTCTGAAACTTTGAAATTTTTCCAGAGAAAAGAAATTGAAATCGCAGTACTTGCTTTTGTTTTTGTATCGGCTGGAAAATTTCATTTTTTTTTTTCACATATTAAGGGTTTAATTGTTAATGAAAACTTATGATGCTTTTTGTGAACAGTCTGGATTTAAACCCAGATTGCACAAGACGTGCAGTCTGATCCTAGATCAGATGATCATTGATGAACATTTTCATCTAATCGGGCCGATATGTTATGGAATACACAGTCTAAACATTTATTGAATGAACATTTTCATCTTATTTTTGAGGCAATATTAGAATAAATGGTGAAGGGAAAATCATATTATGAAGACTAGCGTTTACAATCATTACTCATATAAATGTATCTGAGCTATGCTCTATGTAAAGGGGGTTTAATGCATTTGCAAAAAGTATCGATTCAGGTCAGCCTGCGCAATCCGCGCAGGCTGACCTGTGTCGAAACTTTTTGCTTTTGGTAACTTTTCTGCATGTCCCAGGACCATTCTACCTCAGGTTGTTAGACAAACTGGATTTTATGCATCCTTCATTATGTGATGACTTGCTTGGTATAATGCATCATCACGGATGCATTAAATCTCCGTTTGCCAGAGTATGAGTAATCTATATACATGTATTCCCATCCAGTCAATGAGACGCTTTAATAAATGCTATATAAGCATATTTTGCAAACATTGTATTCTTGTGGCGAACTCCATCAACTCGATGGAAACACATAGCGTAATGTAGAGAATGTTTGTTTGTGTTTAATGCCGTTTTAGCAGCTAGGGTCATATCACGGCGGCCAGTGCACATACGCATGTGTTTCCTGGTTTTCTCACATCAGTGCTGACACAACTTACTTTCCAAGCTGCAAACTACTTTTCTTAAAAGCATCAGAGAAGAGAGGCGAAAAATCTCCGGAAAGAAAGTTTGCTTCAGCCGGGTATCGAACTCGCAACCGCCAGGTCACGAGTCAGATACGCTAACCACTGAGCTACCCGGCCGGGCAATGTAGAGAAAATAAGGTCGAATCCTTGCTTTTAGAAAACTTTTTACCGAGCCTGATAGCTCAGTCGGAAAGGCACAGGGCTTGAAAGCCACAGGTCCCAGATTCAGTTCCCGGCATAGTCATATTCTTTCCTAAAATTGATGATATTCATAGTCATTGCGGCAGGATTCATACCTCTCTCAGCTCTTGGCATTTTTTCCCCGACGACGTTTATGTTGGAAAGTAGCTTGTGGCTCGAAAGAATGTTCTGCGAACTACCGGTACTCGTAAAAAAAAAAAACAGGTAAGCAATGATAGGTTCACAGGCCGAGGCTATATAACCGAAATAATGTTGAAAACAGTGTGAAACAACAAGCAAACAGACAACACTTAACAAAATGTTGTGTTGGTCTAATATGTCACAAATAACGCACAGTACATACATCAACATCACGATCATACTGAACGTTCATTGCATTTCTGATCTTAATCTATACACGGTACCCACTTACAACCTAAGATGTTCTTGGCTTCCTTAGGTTTAAGAGTTTAGAGAAAAAGGGTCAGGGCAGCGCCAGTAATCTTTCACCACAATGTCTTCCGTCATGTGCTAGATTGATTGATTGATTGTATGGTGTTTGACGCCGTTTTCAACATTATTTCAGTTATATCGCGGCGGCTAGTGCACCTATCCATGCTTTCCCGGAGTTTCTTTTTACCAGCACTCCGCACAATATTCTCTCCAAGCCACTGGCTGCTTTCCCACATAACCATCGTCGAAACAATGGTCAGCGGTGAAAGAGGAATGAATCCTGTCGCAATGACTATCATCAATCCTCGGAAAGAAATTGGCCAAGCCGGGCGTTATGTGCTAGAACCTTAGAGCATACCAAATTGAGATATCCAAAGTAAGACGGGATCCTCCATGTCTTAGAGATTAACCCTTTAACCCTTTACCACACAATCCCGACTTTTAACAATCCTGAGAAAGGGGCCTTTTGAAAACATTGTGGGAAAAGGAGAAAATGCTGGTAACCAGCATTTTCTCCTTTTCCCATTATGTTTTCTACCCTTTCAAAATCAAATATCAGGTTTTGAATAGCATTTAATTTGTCGTCTGCAAATGCTTTCAATTTGGACCAGTCTAAAAATTTGTCGTTTCATAAAGAGTTAAGCTCGGTGTGCGAAAACAGGGACTTTTGCAGATGGCATAGATCCAAGATCAGACTGCACAGACTGCGCAGCCTGATCTTGAATCTATACCGTCAGCTTGTTTGGTAAAGCCTTTAAATTTAAATCATTTCTCGGTTTCAATGGATTGTTTTTTCGAAAAGGGGTCGTGTTAATATATTTGCAGCTTGAAGAGTTAAAACTCATGTTTTTAATCAAGAAATTCAAGTTCGATACTCGCTGACTGCACCGGTCACGTGTTTTTTTAACCCTTAGGCTGCTAAGCGTGACCCAAGGACCTTTTGCGGACAGTGTAGATCAAGATCAGACTACGCAGTATTCACAGTCTTATCCTGAATCTACACTGTCCGATAAGGAAATGTCTCCCTCCCTCTCCCCCCAAAAATGTCCCTTTGAAATAGGAGCATTTGGGTTTATACTGTCGGCTTGAAAAGTTTCATGTAAATTATTTAGCAAGATAAGGGTTAACAAGTCATATCAGGGCACTAGAACTAATGAAAGCGCACTAATTGAGACATAATGCACAGGATCAAAAATGATTAAAACGGATTTCTATTTTCAGCTAAAAAGCGGCTATAGCCGTAATAGCCACCCACATTGATTAACTCAGACGACAAGATTTTACACTTGCCCTCGGAAAAGGAAAACATTTCCTGATGACATAGTAATGTGACTCCGATGCTGGGTTTTGTCTCTGAAAGAGCAGAAAACATTGTGGGAAAAGGAGAAAATGCTGGTTACCAGCATTTTCTCCTTTTCCCACAAGGTTTTGAAAAAAAAAAAAAACGTTCGCTTTCAGGTTTGTTAGAATTAGGAATTAACTGGTAAAGGGTTTAATGTGTTCTGGATGCAGGCAAATTAAACGTAAATAAATAAACCACAGGGGTTTATTTTACCTTATATTTTACCTTATATTTGAGCCGGGCTCTGGAAAAAGGGGTTTATTGCATTTCCGCAATGCATTGTACCAAGCAAGTCATTCCATAATTATGTATTCATAAAATCCATTTTATCTAACAACCATCTGAATCGCGAGGTAGAATGGTCCTTGGACATGCAGAAAATTTACTTTTAACCCAGGTTCGACCTGTGTCGATACTCTTTGCAGATGCATAAACCCCTTTTTCACAGAGCATGGCTCATTTATTATCGTTTTCAGCTTTGGCTTGGCCGCGACTGTTACATTACTCACCCAGAGGATGCGTAGAAAAACTGAATTTCACTGCAGACCAAATTTCAGCAATTTTAATCGTATTTTACCTTCTTTGCAGTCTGATTTTAAACTACGCTGTCTACAAAAGCGCAATCTTAATTATAGGATATTAAAACCTGCAAAAACAATTTTAGCTATGCTTAGCACGAAAATACTCAACACATTAATATAAAAAATAGGGAAAATTTTATGAAATTCGGTTGTAACAAATACTCGGCTTTTCCATTAACCAAAGCCGGAAGTGTAAGTTGCATTACCGCTGATAAAATGTAGGAATTACCGACGCGATAAAACGTAGATCTACGAGGGCCCATCAATAATTTCGAGAACTAATCTTATATCAGAAAAACACGTCAACCAACATACATTCAACATCTACTCCTTTTCAAAGTAACGTCCCTTGCACAGTTTGCACTTATCCCACCGTTCGACCCATGCCCGGAACACGTGATGCAGGCCGTCACGTGACATATCCCGCAAATATCTGTCAACGGCACGCCTCAACTCCTCTCTTGACTCGTACTTCTCACCAAGTAGCTTATTTTTTAGATTTGGAAATAGCCAGAAATCGCAAATTGCCAAATCTGGGCTGTACGGAGGGTGTGGTAGTATTTCTATATCCAGTTCCTTAATAGTGTCTAATACAACGCGACTGCTATGGCTTGGCGCGTTATCGTGGTGCAGCAGAATCCCGGACCTCATAAGTTGTGGGCGCTTTCTCTTGATAGCCGGTAGCAGATCAGATTTAATTAATGATGCATAATAGTTACCAGTAATTGTAGTTTTTGGAGGAACAAAGTGATTCAAAATAATTCCTTGGATATCACAAAAAATTATGGCCATTACCTTACCGGCAGACCTGGAAATCAACGCTTTTGTTGGCGAAGGCGAAGAAGGATGCTTCCACATTGAGCTTTGTTATTTACTTTCCGGCTCAAAAAAGTGTATCCATGTCTCATCACATGTAATTATTCGATTCAGAAAGTTTTCGCCCTCGTCATTGTAACGTTGACAGTATTCATGACACCTTTTGACCCTTTGTCCCATTTGATCAGGAAGCAGCAAGCGCGGTACCCATCTTGCTGAAACGCGGCGCATTCCGAGCTTATTGGTCATAATGTCCTGAGCTGTACCATACGAAATGTCAAAGTGTCTAGCTACAGTTTCAACAGTTACTCTTCTATCTTCAAGAATAAACTCTTGAATTTCAGCAACTTTCTTCTCAGTTGTTATAGTCACAGGTCTGCCAGTATGTTTATCATCTTCCGTTGATTCTCTACCGTCTTTAAAGCGCCGCATCCACTTTGAAATAGCACTATTCGCTAAACATGAGTCTGCATACACTTTATGCAAATCATCACGGATCTCCGTAAAAGATTACCGAGTAACACATAAAACTTTATCACAACGCGTTGCTCGCTGGTACAGGATGACGCCATTTTTAAACGAACGCTCTTGATATGACGTCATATTTTTGTTATGACGTCATATATTTTTGACGTCATCGTATTGGAGTTAGATGAGTTAATTGGAAAAGGAATGAGCTTTAATCATACGAATTTTCATGACAGTACGTCAACGCGTAATTGAATAGTGGAATTAGTTCTCGATATTATTGATGGGCCCTCGTATATTGTCATTCGCTAAATTTGATGTCATTAACCGTTTTAGTGCTATCGACAAAACAGGGGCTTTTTGAAGATGACGTAGGTCAAAATCAGACTGCTTAGAACGCATGGTTTGATCTTTAATCCGTATACCGTCCTCCTGTTTAGCCAAGTCAGTTACATAAAATAATTAATGTGGGTTGTATTTCCAGCTATCGAAACGGGTCGAATTTATAATTGAACCATGCACTGTGCAAATGGGACTTTATGCATCTGCGAAAAGCATCGACCCAGGTCAGCCTGCGCAATCCGCGCAGGCTGACCTGGGCAGAAACGTTTTGCTTTTGGCCAATTTACTGCATGTCAAAGGACCATTCTATCTCAAGATTAAGTCAGTTGTTAGAGAAAATGGATTTTATGAATCCACAGTTATGCGATGACTTGCTTGGTATCATGGATCACGGAGATGTATTTAGCCTGTTTTTGCCAAAGCAAGGCTCAATATATTTTGCAATGAAAGAGTTAAGTCTACTTTATACACAGTGCTATATGTAAAATCTGGTGAATTCCGTATTGCCGAACCCTTATACCTTAGCGGTAACGCACAGGGCCAGTGATCAAGGAGTTGCGGGCTTGAGATCCCTGCTGAGTCAAAATTCTTTTCCGAAAATTCTTTTGCGTGTGGATTCATTCCTTTCTCATCGCTTTACGTTCTTAAAGGTTGTTATTTCTGGAAGCAGCCACTGACTTTGTAAAAAAGTTGTGCGTAATAGCGGCAAAGAAACTCTAGGGAAGAATAAATACTAGTGCACTGGCAAACAAACGAACGAACGAATTACCAACGAATTTAAGAACGAACGACCTAACGAACTTACGAACGAACAAATGAATGAATGAATGAATGAATGAATGAATGAACAAACGAACGAACGAACGAACGAACGAATGAATTTGACATAGATATAGCTCATATACGATTGAAAACGTTAAGCACCAAACGAACAAGCGAGCAAAATCCCTATCTGTCATAGCTTTCTGTCTAGTCCTGTAGGAGGGGTTAAACATGTTTCTCGGTACTTTCCGTGCTTTGATTCAGAAGCTCTATTTGTCTTGCCATGTACTTGGTCACTAGTACATTCAATCATATTTATGATATTAGTAATGATGTGACAAGTGGACGAGTGATAATCTACCGCCCACATAATGATAATTACTCGGGACACCTGTATATCTACATACAAATATAGATGGGCCATGCGCTGTGAAAATGGGGCTTAATGCATCTGCGAAAAGCATCGATCCAGGTCAGCCTGCGCAGGCCGAAACTTTTCGCTATTGGTCAATTTTCTGTATGTGAGGACCAGTTTACCTCACTATTCAGTTGATTGTTACAAAAAATGGCTTTTATGGATCCATAATTATGTGATAACGTGCTTGGTATAATGCATCACGGAGATGCATTAAGCCCCCTTTTTGTCAGAGCATGGCTCATATATAGTCTACAAAATATCTCGAGTTAACTCATTACCTCCTGAAATAAATATACGGAGGGCGATTTTGAAAACATCCTTGTGAAATAAGGTTGATTGATTGATTGTATGGTGTTTTAAGCCGCTTTCAACATTATTTCAGTCATAAATGTATGTGAAATAAGGATTATATCAGGTAATTTAGATTTACCACAGTAAAACATTTGAAAATATTTTGGCAAAACGAGGAATGGCCCTTTACGACTTTAAGGCATCAGAAAAAAAAAAAACCCATAAACTTTATTCGGTTTTGTTTGTATTTGAGTTTAACGCCGTTTTAACAGCTTAGGTCATATCACGGCCGTCAGTGCACCTACACATGTATTTCCTGGCTTTCTAACACCAGTACTGACACAACTTTCTTTCCAAGCCACTGAACACCTTTTTCACATGCATCAGAGATGAGAGGCGAAAATTCGCCGGAAAGAAAGTTTACCTCAAAACAATCTTATTTGGCTCAATTTTATTTTTTGACAAAATATAAAACATTGTTGGAAAAGGAGATAATGCTTGTAACGGTTACTAACCCAATCCCAATACTTTTTATCATCCTTTCAAAGACTGACAAATGTTATAATTTTAAGCCACATTGAATTTGTTGTCTGCAGATGATCTCAGTATGGACTTGCCCAAAATGGTGTTGTCTGTCAAGGAGACAAGTGTATATGCATACATTTATGAAAGGATTGTGTTATCGTAAGCCATATAGATCACAAAATTAATTATGACAAGTCATGTACAGGAAATGGCTACTCGATATAGTTTTTGTATACATGTTAGCCCTTGCCTAGTACTGGTGAAGTACAGGACACACGTGAATATGTGAGCTGACGTTGTGATTTTACTGAAATCATGCTGAAAGTGGCGTAAAACACAAGTCAAATTAACCTTTTCTCAGTTTACATTTTTTTAACTGTATTGAAGGCACTTGCAGATGACAAGTTAAACACACATCTATACTAGTTTCAGACATTTTTGACCCATTTCATCTTTGCTTCATGAATTATAATCGTTACTGTATCTTCATGACAAATGTTGCCCCTAAGGTTGCACAGATTACGGCGGTTAGAAAATGCATTCATTTTCTGGAGGCATTCAAAGAATTCATTGTTGTCGTTTCGGGTTTAAAATAACGACAAATCCCTTGAGTTTCCCTATCCCTTACACCATATAATTATATTGGTAATTCATCTATGGTTTAGAGAGGTAGCCAAAATTATGAAAACATATATGCCAGAACAAGTATTTTATAAAAGTCATGTAAACTTCAATTTCTCTTTGGAACAATCTTCAACAAGAAATAAGAAGTAGTACAACATATAGTTCGTTCAAATCCAAACTAAATAATAAGACGAGGCCTGCCAAAACTTTAAATACCTATTGTATTGGAAATAGATATATCTCAGTTCTGAATGCACAATTAAGATACAATTATAGTCATTTAAATGAAGACCTTTACATGAATCATTGAAGATTGGATCCCATGTGTGACTGCAATAATGGTGTTGAAAATTGTGAACATTATTTTTTCAAATGCCACCGTTATTCAGATATACGAATCTCGCTTTTTCGAGCAACAAGGGAATTTCACTCTCTAAATATTGACAAATTATTGTTTGGTAGTGTTGACTTAAGTTTAGAACAAAACTGTTTACTTTGTGAAGCAGTTCACATGTATATCAAAGAGACAAAGCGTTTTAAGCAATCGACACCTAATACTCTTCTTCTATCGTTTTTTAGCTCCACTGGCCGAAGGCCAGCGAGCTATTGTCATGGCGTTGTGTCCGTCGTGCGTCCGTCCGTCCGTTCGTCCGTGCGTGCGTCCGTAAACTTTTTCTTTAAAAAACTTCTCCTCAGAAACTATTGACTGGATTTTTACCAAATTTCACAGGAATGTTCCTTTGGTGGTCCTCTTTCAAATTCCTTCAAATAATTGTGTTCCATGAAGAATTCTGGTTGCCATGGCAACCAAAGTAAAAAACCTTTAAAAATCTTCTCCTCCCAAACCGCTATTTGGATAGCATTATTATTTTGCAGGAATGTTCCTTAGATACAGGTTTACAGAATTCCTTAAAAAAAAAAATGATCTGTCAAAAAACATGGCTTTTATGGGAGACTCATTTTCCTTTTATGGTATAAAGTAAAATCTTTGAAAAATTTCTTCTCTAAAACTATTCATTGGATTTCATTGTTGTTTTGCAGGTAAGTTCCTATGGTGGTTGTCTGCCAAATTGTTTCTATGGTGGTTGTATACCAAATTCCTTTTAAAAAAATGATACACCTAAAAACACATTTTTTTATAGACAAGGCTTATATTTAAAAAAAAATGTTCTTCTCCAAAACTATTTATTGTGTTAGTTTTATCGACTAACAAAGAAAAAGGAAGAAAATTGGATTGACTTGACCTAGTCAGGGCTGTCCTATTTAAGCCCACACATTTTCCTTGGTATTAAGATCACAATTTACTCCAATGATATGCTATTAGTTAGTACTAGTAATAAAATATCACTGGCCATAAATAAGATAAAAGCTTGAGCACCTTTCACAACTTGAGCTTTTCAATTTTGCCTTATTACTAAGCCTGAGTAACCATGCCAAGATAAAAAAGAAAAAGTATTTTAATAACAAAACCCCCATGTTGTAGGTACTTTATAGTCCTTTTGATATAGAACAAGAGAACCTCTGCACTTTTATTAGTTCTGGTAAAGGTTTGTTGACCTACTAATGAGTAAATGCAGAGTGGACAGAAGGGGTGTAAATCCTGGTGACCTGGTACAAAGTGGGACAGGGCTTTACATTTGTGATAAGGCATTAATGTTATCCAGTCAAACTGATCCCGCAACTTCAGTACACCAGAATCAATCTGTGCCCTGGAGCAGGATATTTGATTTATGTAAATGCATTTGTAGACCATTTTGTGTTGTTTGCCACAGAAGACATTCTAACTGTGACTGTGAAAAGTTGATTATTAGGGATTAGGTGTTCATTGTATGCCAGCATATTTCATTCTATCTGGTGTATTGATGTAAGTTGATCTATATTGCTATAACATTCATTCATTTGCCCTCCTAGCTGTTCTTTTAGATTACCCCTTTACCACACAATCACAGCTTTTAACGACCCTGAGAAAGACATATTTTCTATATTTTGATGTTTCCCCACCCAAAATGGTTTGTGAAAGGACCTGTTGCAGACAACATATCTTCAAATTAGTAAGACATATATAAAAAAGGATAGAAATTATTGTGGGAAACTAAAAAAAATGCTGGTTACCATTTTTTTCTTCTTTTCTCACAAGTTTTTTCCATACCTTTTTTCCTCAGTGAGCTAAAATGCAGGATTGAATGGTAATTGTTAAAAACTTCTTTTCGCCATTATAGAAATATCAGGCCTGTGGAGCTATACAGGCGCTCAAGCGCCTCTAGTTTATATACTTAGAAGAGAAATCATTGCACTTACCATTGTTGGAAAAAGAATTATTAAAATCGTATTATTGGGGAAGGACCGATACTAAGTTGAGAGAACTTGTGGTCCAGCCCCATTACAGTAAATGTGAAATAAAATATGTTTAAACTAATCTATGCTTTCACACAGCTGACTATACTCTGAGCCATTCTACACAGCGTTTTTTCTCTCTGGTTGTAAGGATGTATCTTGAAAGAAGTATGACCCATGTAGGATTGTTCTGTGAAACGGTAGAAAACCTTGTGGGAACATAGGAAAATGGTTATGTCAAAAAGTAGCTAACTGGGACAAATCTTAGAAAAACCTTGTGAGCACTCTAGAGGCCACATTTTCAGCCAGAAACTCATGAAACTTATGCAAAATGTTGTTTGTCTTGATGATATCTCTGACAAGTTTGAAAGTGGGTCATGGCGGATCAAAAAGTAGGTCACTCTGCCAAATTTTAGAAAAACCTTATCTGCACTCTAGAGGCCACATTTTTAGATCGGTTCTAATGATAGTGGTAAGAATGTTTGTTTTGATGATATATCAGACAAGTTCAAAAGTAGGTCACTGGGACAAATCTTAGAAAAATCATGTGTGCTATCTGGAGGCCACATCTTCTGTTCGATACTCACGAAATATCATCAGAATGTTTGTGTTGATGGTATTTCTGACAAGTTAAAGGATAGATCAAGGTTGTCGAAAAGTAGGTCACGAACACTCACGTGTTTTACATCATTACAACCAGAATCTCTTAGCTTTATCAATCCTAGATGACTTTACTCAGGTGAGCGCTTTAGGGCCAATGGCTCTCTTGTTTTTGAAGAAATTTGCAGCGAAAAACTGGCATGATTTTTCCACAAACATAATTTATTGCCATTTTCCGCCTGCACGGCTTGTTGATATTTATCCTTTACAAGATAATGATGCGTCATGGTAGACAGGTCAAATCTTTCGAAAAATATTGACATGCGCAGACAACGCCTGTAGCAAAAATATTTTCTTTTCTCTCTTAGACAAATTCCATCATTTGAGTGACGTGTACTTTGTCGTCTGCGAAAGCTCTCAATTTGGATGAGTCAAGATTTTTGTCGTCTGGTTAAGAGTTAACAGGTCAATGCATGTATATGTACTCTAGCAGTTTAAATTTCAACAATAACAACTCTCAAAGCAAATAGTTTTACGATGAACACGCGCACTTGAACCATGCAACATGATTGCTAATCAAAATGCACATGGTATGCCCGCACCCACTCCATCATCATGGGCTTAAAATAGATTTTGCTGCTATTTTGTCACCGTTAAACCTTGACTACAAAATCCCAAGATTTAAGGATCCGGAGGAAGATGGCTTTTGAAAAGGTTTGTGGAAAAAAGGAGAAAAGGCTGGTTACCAGCATTTTCTCCTTTTCGCACAATGTTTTCTACCCTGGCACTGACAGACCCATTTATTTGAGCCACATTTGACACGTCGTCTGCAAAAGCTTTCAATTTGGATATGTCTAAAATTTTGTCGTCGGTAAAGAGTTGGAGTACTTAGCATCCCTAAATCAACGTATCGGTATCATTTCAGTCATTGACATCGTGTATAATTTTTACAATACAAAATACTTAATAAAGTGACCTCGTGACCTCGTGACCTCATACTTCCGGTTCTCTCTCTTTGCTCGTGTGCATGTCGAGTGTAATTATGTTAAGAGTAGTGTAATAGAGTAACGGACCGATAGAAAACCTGTCTGGGTGGAGGTCAAAACCACTACCTCTAGGTCAGATAGTAAACCCTCTTTCACCTCACTACTTAAACTAGCTCTTCAGGCATTCCTGTTAACCCTTATCCTGCTAAATAATAATAATAATAATGATAAAAATGATAATAATAATGATATCAAGCTGATAGTAAAATCCCATTTTTTCGTTTTTCAAAGATTTTTTTTTTTTTGATTGATTGAATGGTGTTTTACGCCGCTTTCAACATTATTTCAGTCATATCACGGCGACAGCTCACATATCATGTATTTCCCGTTTTTTTTTTTTTTTTTTAGGAAAGACATCTTATCGGATAGTGTAAATTCAAGATCAGACTGCACGTTCCGTGCAGTCTGGTCTTAATCTACGCTGTCCACAAAACGTCAATGAGTCCCGCTTAGCAGCCTAAGGGTTAATCCTGTGCAGACCGGCGCTTGTCTCAAAATCTAACAGGCGAATAATTATACAGCCCAAAACCAGGAACGAAATTGGTATGATCATGCCTTATGCCAGGACAGAAGATTCTGTCCAAACATTTTCAGCCCCATGTAGACGAAAACAGGATCTTTTTTGGGCCGGCATAGACCAAGGCCAGACTGCACAGAACGTGCAGTCTGATCTTGGATCTGTACCGTCTACTTGTTCATTAAGCCAGTAACATAAATATCTCTTTTAGTTTCAGTAGATTGTATTTTGAGCCGTGGAAGTCGCTGGTTCAATCCCCGGCTCAGCCATTTTCTTTCCGAGGATTGATGATAGTCATTGCAACAGGATTCATTTCGCTCTCACCGCTGACCATTGTTTCGACGATAGATATGTGGGAAAGCAGCCAGTGGCTTGGAGAGAACATTGCGCAAAGCTCTGGTAAAAAAAACTCCAGGAAAGCATGGATAGGTGCACTGACCGCGGCGATATAACTGAAATAATGTTGAAAACGGCCTGAGAGAGAAGTCGTGGTTAATTGATTAATTGAATTGGAGTTTAACGCCGTTTTCACAGCACAGGTCATGGAAGTCAGTGCACCTACTCAATTGTTTCCTGGCTTTCTCACACCAGTACTGACACAACTTTCTTTGCAAGTCACTGACTACTTTTCTCACATGCATCAGAGGTGAGAGGCGAGAAATCACCTGATAGAAAGTTTGCCATAACCGGGTATCGAACTCACAACTACCAGGTTACGAGTCAGATAAGCTAACCAGTGAACTACCCAAGCGGGCTGGAAGCATAAAAAACTTGTGTTTCACAATGGTACTCTAGCACTTCAGATGAATAAAGATTAGAGCCCTGTTATGGTTTCGTAGACGATTCCTTCTTCTTGTAATGGACTACTTTTAACCCATAGGGTGCTAAGCGCGACCCAGGAACCTTTTGCGAACAGTGTAGATCAAGATCAGACTGCACAGAACGTGCAGTCTGATCTTGAATCTACACTGTCGAATCAAAAGATATTTTCCCCAAAAAATACCCTTTTTAAATGCAAAATTTTGTTTTTTGCTATTGACTTAAAAGTTTCATTTCACTTATTTAGCAAGATAAGGGTTAAAAATGCTGTTGCAATAGAATAAATTGCAATTTCTGGTCATTTTTCCTGGCTGAAAATCTCCATCACTATAATAACTAGCTCTTAGAACGACAAAAATACATTTTACATTCCCTATACAATCCAAATGTTATTCAATAAAACGGTTGTCAGTTTTGAACATCTCATTTTATCCATCAGCGCAGATATAACCGTTGACCACACAATGCCGAGTTTTAACGGCCCCGAAGTTGGAATACTTTTGAAAACATTGTGGGAAAAGAAGAAAATGCTGGTAACCAGCATTTTCTCCTTTTCCCACAATGTTTTCTAACCTTCCCAAAACAAATTTTAATTTTTTAGTTACATTTACGTTATCTTCTTCAAATCCTTCAGTTTGGATTAGTCAAAAACTTCGTTTGGTAAAGAATTAACATGTGGCTTCAAACTTTGTGTAGCCAGAATTTGACCTATGCTGTCCTTTACTTGTAATTCCGGGGTTATAATAAAACACCAGACGTTCATTTCACAGTAAATTTCACAGAGAAAAATATTTATAGAGGAATTAATGAACTCCGGAATTAGATTAGGCCCGCAGCACGTTCCGTTTAACCTCTCACTCATAGGCATGTTAGCTCCACGCTTAGGGATTGCTATAACAATCTATAACAATGACCGTGGAAATCCTGTAGAAAATGGATGGATAAATTACACGTTCCTGGCAATTCTTTTCTTTTCCAAAAGATTTCTTGAATTTATCTTTATTTAGACATTAATGGTGTATGGTTTTTTTTTTGTGTGTGTCTAAGAACAAGAATTTTGCAAAAATAGCAGATGGCGTGATCCATGTAGGTCAAGTTCCCCTACTTAGGAACGGTCGACATTTGACCAACTTCCTTAACTCGTTTCTAAACAACAAAGTTTAGACCTTTCCAACTTAAAAGCATTTGCAGACGACAAAATTTAATGTAATGTGGATCAAATGATGGGCTTTTTCCTTAAAATGGTAGAAAACATTGTGGGAAAAGGAGAAAATGTTGGTTACCAGCATTTTCTCCTTTTCCCACATTGTTTTCAAGAGCCTTCTTCCTCACAGTGGTTAAAATACGAAATTTTGTGGTAAATGGTTAACATCATACGCATGTAAACATACTGCTAAGGTAATGAAGCTGGTTTTTGTTTCAACATGGAGGTAAACAAGAGTAACACGGGGGTCGTGAATCGCCTACCTGAGTTAACTAATATTGTGTCAGGATTCATAGCGGTGATACCGTTTGTAAATACGATACATGATTATTGAACAGCATTTAAATTCAACCATATTTACCCAGCCACGAGAACTTGGGAACGCACAACTCGCTTCTCTGATCGCAAATACTGAAGATACCAAAAGTCGAACTAACACATTGTCTTTAACGCTTAGCATGCAAAACCCAACTATGAATGTCTTTGCAAGAGTCACGGTATGAACAACGATCAGTCTTGAATATGTACAGCCCGATTTCGGCCTACTTTTCGGCTTCTCGTTTCAATTTCATTCCAGTGTGAAAATGTATCCATCAATATCATTCAATGCGCGGCGATTTTTTTTTTTCGGCGGAGCTAAATGCGCTGGCCTTTGACCTACTTCTTGGTAGTGATATTCGAATGAATAAATACAAGTTTGCGATTGGTCTAAATATTGACATATTTATTTTGAGGGCCCCTGCAGGCCTTTTTGTCAGCAAATTTACGACGTCTACATTTTTTAAAGATATTTCTTGTTTAAAATCCCACAAGAAATGGGTTTGACATTTTGCCCTTATTACTGTTAATAGTTGTTGCGATACGTTGTAAAACTAACATTTTATTGGATCTATACATTTTTCATGAGGTAGAAATTAGTTTTCCGGCACTATTGATATTAGTAACAATTTACGTAATGCGTGTTTAGGTAGGAGTAGTGTAAGTTGGCACCTATACAGTCTAGCCTTGGAGCTTTCGTATCATACCGATGAAATGTAAACCCTTATCCTGCTGAATTAGTATTATCATACTTTCAAGTCGATAGTAAAACCCCAAATAATGCTACTTCAAACTTATTTTTTGGAGAAGAATACCTCGTTCTTGGAGAGTGTAGATCCAAGATCAGACTGCACGTTCTGTGCAGTCTGATCTTGATCTACACTGTCCGCAAGAGCTCAGTAAGTCGCGCTTAGCAGCCTAAGGGTTAAGTTATTTAAGTTTTTACCAGATGGCAAAGTTTTAGATTTTTTTTCCAAATTGAAAGCATTTACATAGGACGAATTCAATGTGGCTAAAACGATGCAGCTTGTCTTTGAAAAAATAAATAGCATTGTGGAAAAAAAAGAAGAAACATGCTGTTTACCAGCATTTTCTCCTTTTCCCACAGTGTTTTCTAAAGCTCTCTTTCTCAGGGTAGTCGAAACTCGGGATTGTACCACTGGTAATGAGTTAACAAGGTCGTGGGTTCGATCGCCGCCCTATGCAAGTTATTTATCGGTCTGTCACATTTGGTGCTTAACATGGGACTGTGTAGTTATAAACAAGGGCTGCACCTCGGGTCTCCAAGAGTAAACTTAGTAGCGAAGTGGTAGTGGGTCTGCGCATTTAACCATTTAATCAACAAGGGCGTTTTGCAGACGGCATAGATAAAGATCAGACATCATAAAATATGCAGTCTGGTTATGGATCTATACCAACCACTTGTTTAGTCAAGCATATTAGATAAAAAAGCTTTATCTGAATGTCAATGCAATGCATTTTCAGCCCTATTTGGCGCAAAAAGAAATGGCGGTAGCCTGGCTACAGTTGAATCACCAAACGTTCGATACATCGCGGTTTCAGTTTCTTTCTGTTACTTTTATTAACCATTTTCCCTGTGTTGTTCGTTTGATCTTCGGATTATGGCTACCTTGCGACTGATAGTTTGTTTTCCATTCATTTTGTTAATCGATCTTTCTAAGAACAGATATTTTTGTTTGTGTTAATAGAAAACTTGTTTGGGTGTGCACAGGTCGATAGTGACTGTAAAACCACTGTTGCTGAGACTGAACTTCTAGCATGAGTAGGTTCATTATTTCAGGCCTTGCAGACAATGTAGATCAAGATCAGACTGCTTAGAATGTGCAGCCTGATCTTTGATCTACACTGTCCGATATGTTGATAGGGCGCTCAGCGATGCTACGGTCAAACCGATAGAACAGCCAACGAACATTATTTTTCAGTCTTTGCGGACACTGTAGATCAAGATCAGACTGCACAGAACATGCAGTCTGATCTTTGATCTACTCTGTCTGATATGTTGTAAGGGTGCTCATGACGCTAGAACAGCGGCGGGTCCTGGCAAGATTCGTGCCGGATTAACTAGTCATTCGGTCACACTGAAACAAGGGAGGTAATGCGATAAAAAAAAAAATCTGTCTGGGTTTCAGATGATTGTTTCTTTAGCCGTCAAAAGAGGTCGAGTTGAAAAATATATTTGACGCTGAAAGTGTTAACCCTTTACCAAACGACAAAATTTTAGCTTTGTCCAAATTGAAAGCATTTGCAGACAACAATTTCAGTGTGGTTCAAATGGCACAATTTTTCTTTGACAGGGTAGAAAACACTGTGGGAAAAGGAGAAAAGACTGGGTACCAGCATTTTCTCCTTTTCCCACGATGTTTTATAAGGCTTCTTTCCCAGGGTCGTTAAAGGGCGTCATTGTGCCGTAAAGTGTTAAACAACTGAAAATGTAGACAAAGAAGAAAAAGTTAGAAATACGGAACCCTGTTCCCGCCTTCGACTTTCAGTAAGCGAAAGTATAGGAGTGGAAATTAGGCGTATTAATCAGCCCTTATTCTGCTAAATGATATTGATTAAAACTTTCAATCCGATAGTAAAAACCCAAATAATGTTATTTCAAACTTCTTTTTTTTGGAGAAAATAATTCTTTTTATCGGACAGTGTAGATTCAAGATCAGACTGCACGTCTTGTGCAGTCTAATCTTGATCTACGCTGCTTGCAAAAGGTCATTGAGTCGTGCTTAGCAGCTTATGGGTTAAGACTTTTTTAGGTAAAAAGCTAAATCGAACGATCCAAGCTTAGTCAAAGAAAAACTTTAAACCGAAAAAATCGAAATCAGGATATCTATTTTCTATTTTTAGCTCGGCTGTTTTCGAAGAAAGCGTCGAGGTACTAGTGTTGTCATAGCCTTGGCATCGTCTGCGTAGTTGTCGTCTGCGTCGTCATCGTCTTGCAGAAACTTGGATATTTTATTATATCTCTCTTATTACTGATAATATTCAAATTGAAAACTGTCCACTGCTACAAAAATATGTGGTTAATACTGATGGATGTATTTTGTTGATAGTGTTATCATGTCTGAACCTAAGATTAATGTGTCGTCTGTTTGCTTACGGAATATCGTAACTACAGCTTATTTCAAGCATGTCTGAAAGTCAGAGTAACGTCTCATCTGTTGCTTCCAAAACATCGTAACTACAACTTGTTTCAAGCTGTGGTTGCAGTGTTTTGGAAATAAAACAAAATTAAAAACTATCCATTACCTTAAGTTTTTACTACTGATGTATGTATTTTGTTGTCAATGCTATGATGTCTGCACATGTAAGGTTTAGTCGTAATATTTTTTATATCTACGTTTAATTTTTTTTTTTTTTTTATACTATCATGCATTCATGAAAAATTATGATCACTGTTGCATCAACTGTACTTGTATGCCACGTGGGTCTATGACCTTTTGGAAAAATGAAATGAAACTTGAAACTTATTTACCTCAAACTCTTACTAGTCATTAACTAAAAAGGGAAACCCATAGAACAAGGGCATGTAACCACATAAATATTTTGACATACTTATGCCCCTTTTTGACTTAGAATTATAAAAAAAGCTTTGAAATTTTATAATATCTCTGTCATTATTGAAGATATTTACATTACACTTGAACTAGTTGTAAACTATCCATAGGGCAACCTATACAACATGGATAGGTAACTATAAACGGTGCTCCTGTTCTACCTCCGTCTGAGTCGAAATGGCAGGTACATGATTCCATAGAAAAAAAATCGTATCTCAAGTTTCTATGTTGTAATGGTATCTGACTAAATAATGAACGCCACATTTTTGTGGTCTCCAAATATCATGGATTTAGACAAGTCCAAATATTTTCTACAGGGTTCTCAACACTCCTGAAAAATAATAATTATTGGCGCTCATTTTTCTCCGTAACGTTTGTACGAACCCCTCGAGAGTATTGATAATCAACAGATAGAATTAATCCTTAACAAAAAAGCAGTCCCGTCCTTTTTTTATTTACAACCTTCGTGAAGAAGGCTTTCGACTGAAATATCGTGAGAACCTGCTTTATCTCCTCGTCTGACCAAATTTTCTTTCATTTTACAAAAGAAAATCCCACCACGTGTGCAAAGTATTTGTCGTCTGCAAATGGTTTCAACGTGGGCGAGTCTAAAATATTGTCGGCTAGTAAAGAATTAATGAAGCCATTGATAGTCCCAGTGAAGCGCTGTCAAGTACACTAATATATCAGAGACAATCAGCCAAAGCCACTCATCTTTTTCTACTTCCCGTACATACGAATGTATTGATCCCCGTTAAACTATTTTCCTTCCACGCTGGAAGTAGTCCATAGGATTGTTTCATTGACAGATTTCTTAATCATGCTTATTTCAGAAGACAATTATTGTTGATGGTCCTGTTATCTTTGCCTTTGAAAACGTTTTTCAAGTACAAAGGAGAAAAAAATAGTCCGATATTTTAGACGGTAAAATAACTCTTTACCACACGACAAAATTTTCGACTTGACCAAATTCAAAGCATTTCTTGACGACAAATTGTATGTAGCTCAAATTCCTGCTCTTGAAAGGGTAGGAAACATTGTTGGAAAAGGAGAATGTTGGTTACAAGCATTTTTCTCCTTTTCCCAGAAGTATTTGTCATAAGCTTTTTTCTCAGGATTTTAAAAATAAGGGCCTAGGCCTATCTGGCAGTGAGAAAATTCTGCTTTTCTTACTAAAACATTAACAAGTCAATTGCATGCCGGGGCCAACGCTCGCGGTTGCAGCTTTATTTACTGTGAAAATTTTCAGTCGAAAAAGGGTCTGAATTTCGTCAAAAATGTTCTGATAGTTACCTGGCTTCTACAAACCTCAGGTGATCCCTTGATCAAATCCCTCGACAATGGGTGATTGTACATCTACATGTAAATGGTAGGTTTTTTCGCCGGAAACACACACCTTCTACCGATCTTAGAATTGTTAGGCTCCAATTAAAAAAGAATAAATGAGTCACGATTATGTCTTTAAATACATTTTCGTTGACAAACAGATTTTTAAATTTGATTTTTAACTTGGTCTACCATTCCGTTGGCAGTTTTCACCGACAGATTGACATATGTGTATTGATACGGACGTTGTTAGATGTAGTTACGGAATCGGCCGAGTTGGGAAGAGTGTAACAATACCCCAACATTTTCTTCGAAAGAGTCGAACCCAAAATCCTGAGCTGACTTTTCATCATTTTGTGAATATGACTTTTCTGTTTGCAGATATGGGTTCGCCGTGGTTCGATGGTTAACCCTTTACGATGCAGCCCCATATTTTGAAGATGGCCTTTTAAAACATCAAGGAAAGATGAAAAAATGCTTGTAACCAGCATTTTCTCGTTTTCCCACAATGTTTTTTACTCTTGCAGAAAGCAAAGTCAATCATTTGAACCACATTTGAGTTGTCGTCTTCAAATGCTTTTCACGTTTTAGACAAGTCTAAGATTTTGTCGTCTGGTAAAGGGTTAAAGCATTGGACTCTTGTTCCGGAAATCTTTAAATCGATTTCTGTCAGGGGAACTCTACACGTGGAAGTGTCCTAGGGCAAGGCACAGCAGAGCCCAAGCCTAGTACTAGTAAAATACAGAATGACAAGTACTAGTAAAATACAGAATGTACAGGTATCAGTAAGCTGTCGCCTAGATATTAACAGAATATTGTTGAAAACACCATTCAAACTATCATGTTCCTGCAAGTGAATCTAGTGTAAAGTGTAACGGTCTCTCCGACGAGACCCTTATTGATTGTGTCGCTACTGAACAAAGTGAGAACATGACTTTTGGTTTCCTGAAGCCGAACATGAGTACTGAAATACAACCCTTAGGCCAACATTTGCTCCTTCACCAAACAATTCCGAGTTTTAAAGACCCTGAGAAAGAAGCTTTTTGAAAACATAGTGGGAAAAGGAGAAAATGCTGGTAACCAGCATTTTCTCATATTCCAACAATGTTTTCTTCCTTGAGCCTTATTTAAATTGTAGTCTGCAAATGCTTTCAATTTGTCGTGTGGTAAAGAGTTAAATCTGTTCCAGACGACAATACTTTAGATAGACTTGTTTAAATTGAAAGCATTTGCAGACGACAAATCACATGCAGTGGAAATGATGGAATTTGCCTTTAAATTTATCTGGTGGAAAACATTGAGGAAAAAGGAGAGAATGTTGGGGTAACCAGCATTTTCTCCTTTTTAGCTCCACTGGCCGAAGGCCAGCGGGCTTATGTCATGGCCCGGTGTCCGTCGTGCGTCCGTCCGTCCGTCCGTCCGTCCGGTCGTCCGTCCGTCCGTCCGTCCGTCCGTCCGTGCGTTAACTTTTATTTCAAACATCTTCTTCTCTGAAACTACCCATCCGATTTTCACGAAACTTCACAGAAATGATCCTGACATGGTCCTCTTCAGAATTTCTTGAAAGAATTTGATTCCTTCAAAAACTCTGGTTGCCATGGCAACAAAACTGAAAAATATTGGAAATCTTTAAAAATCTTCTTGTCTGAAACCATAAGGCATAGGGCTACCAAATTTGGCATGTAGCTTTATGTAGTAGACCTCTATCAAGTTTCTTCAAATTATAGCCCTGAGGTCAAAATTGGCTCTGCCCCAGGGGTCACAAGTTTTACATAGGCTTATATAGAGAAAACTTTAAAAATCTTCTTGTCTGAAACCATAAGGCATAGGGCTACCAAATTTGGCATGTAGCTTTATGTAGTAGACCTCTATCATGTTTCTTCAAATTATAGCCCTGGGGTCAAAATTGGCTCTGCCCCAGGGGTCACAAGTTTTACATAGGCTTATATAGAGAAAACTTTAAAAATCTTCTTGTCTGAAACCATAAGGCATAGGGCTACCAAATTTGGCATGTAGCTTTATGTAGTAGACCTCTATCATGTTTCTTGAAATTATAGCCCTGGGGTCAAAATTGGCTCTTCCCCAGGGGTCACAAGTTTTACATAGGCTTATATAGAGAAAACTTTAAAAATCTTCTTGTCTGAAACCATAAGGCATAGGGCTACCAAATTTGGCATGTAGCTTTATGTAGTAGACCTCTATCATGTTTCTTGAAATTATAGCCCTGGGGTCAAAATTGGCTCTTCCCCAGGGGTCACAAGTTTTATACATAGGCTTATATAGAGAAAACTTTAAATATCTTCTTGTCTGAAACCATAAGGCCTAGAGCTACCAAATTTGGCATTTAGCTTGATCTAGTTGGAGTCTACCAAAAGTGTCCAAAGTATAGTCCTGGGGTCAATTTGGCCTCATACTTGGAGGGGGGGGTTCACAAGATTTACATAGGCTTACATAGGGAAAACTTTTAAATCTTGGTGTACATAGCCATAAGGCTTAGGCTACCAAATTTTGCATATAATTATAGCATTATTTAGTGGACAGTTACAAAGAGGGCCCAAGTTACAGCTCTAGGATCAAGTTTGGCCCTGCACCAGGGATCACAAGTTTTACATGGGTTTATGGAGTGAAAAGTTCAGAAACCATCTTGTTACCAGCCATAAGGCCAAGAACTCCCAAATTTGGCATGTTATTCTTCTAATACAATATTCCCCATTTAGTCAGACTGTAGCCATGAGGTCAAAGTTTTATAAGGGCTTATATAGTGAAGACTTTTCTTCGTGGTTTATATTTATAAGCCAGTGGAGCGATACAGGGCCATCATGGCCCTCTTGTTTTCAATATGTTTTTAAAAGAACCTTCTCTTCAATATCTTCAAAACACGGTATCATTTTGTAAAGCGTTAATTCTCGAGAGCAAGAGCAAACAAAAAGGACGTTTTCAACCATAGGAAAGGTGGTCGATACATTTGAGCTATGCTCTGTGAAATGCGTCAGCGCAGGCTGACATATGTCGAGGCTTTTTGCTATTTGTAAATTTTCTTGATGTCCAAGGACCATTCTACCTCGTGATTCAGTGGGTTTGTGAGACAAAGTGGGTTGTATGGATCCAAAAACATGTGATGACTTGCTTCGTATAATGCATCACTGAGATGCTTTAAGCCCCCTTTTGCCAGACCGTGGCCAGTTCAGTTTCAAGAGGGCGGAATATCGCAGAATTACGAAAAGTGGGGATCAAGTATATGGTGTAAGGGATACACAAACTCAAGGGATTTGTCCTCCTTTAAATCCGGAAACGACAACAGCGATTTCATTGAAGGCCTCCTGAAAATGAAATGCATTCTCTATCTGTCGTAATCTCTGCAACCCTACAACCCTGCAACCGCCAGGGGCAACATTTGGCATGAAGATACAAGAATGATTATAGTTTCATAAAATAAAGATGAAATAGCCACGGTTAAAAACTCGCTGAAAACGAATATAGATGTATCTTTAACCCTTATCCTGCTAAATAACTGAAATGAAATTGTCAAACCGGTCGTAAAAACCCAAATAATGCTATTTCAAACTTACTTTTAGGAAAAGAATATCTCCTTATCGGACAGTGTAGCTCTTAGATCAGACTGCACGTTCCGTGCAGTCTGATCTTGATGTACACTATCCGCAAAAGGTCAGTGAGTCGCGCTTAGCAGCCTAAGGGTTAATGCATGAATAAATCTTGAAACGTTGTTGTGAAGAGGGGAAATTGCTCGTTACGAGGAATTTCTCCTCATTACTACAATGTTTTCCATACGTTGTGCGGTGGAGGACTGAAAACAAAAGACGTTCTCAGTCGGTTATGTGGTAAAAACAACAAATATTTATTCACATCTGACATGCAGTTTACAGAATACCTGGAATAGAATAAACTAGGAGATAAGATCAAAGAGTCATGTACTAATTATGGAACTTTGATGATAAGACGGGAAAACAAACTCTTAATATTCAGCTTGAGTGGTGTTTTGAGTCTTTTTCAAAAGTTTTTCAGTCAAACAAGGGCTGAGCTTACCTGTTCATGTCTTCAGGTTACGTTGGGATAAGTAAAGAAGAGTCTGATTTTTATAGGTCACTGACTTAATCTACATATAAGCAAACAACTTGTAGCTTTCTGATGATACCCTGTTCAGTCTATGACTTTGTGACATCGTTCAAATTGGAGTGGTACACATTTTGCAGTTCATGTCAACATTGTCATCTAGATTCAGCCGGTATATATGTGGGGCATGTATCAAGTATGGTTTTCAGCATGTTACATTTACCATGCTGATGAAATAAACCACCTTTGGGAATGGATAATGTTAATGCAAAACTGAGTTATTGTAAAATACAACGGTATTAAAATATATCTAAATGATCCATATCAAAGTGTGAGTAGTATATCTAACAGAATTACGGTTTCTAACAGAAAGAACTATCTTCCCTCGGGCAGTATTTGGCGACTGCGGGGATTTTTGTTTAAATTTGAATCTAGGTCACCCTTGATGGCAATATGATCGCTAGTCTACGATAGATAGTTCCAAAGTGAACACATTTCAGTAACAACCTTTGTCATTTTTTTTTTTCCTTCCCAATTTATTGATCCGCGTAGGATTACTTCTCTGGGCTCGGAGAAAATTGTCGTCACCTTATGACTAGAAGGAAGTGGAAACAAAGAGGCGCCATGGATAGTTCGGAGAAAAGTGGTTGTATTTTTCTTCCCGTAAGAAAATTCCTCAAAGTTTCTGTGGATTGATCACACGACTATTTCTTTCAAAAGGATGGTTTATCTTTGTTGTATGCGAGGTGCACTTTAGAAAACATCGTGGGATAATTAGCTAATGTTTATTACAAGCTATTCTTTTTTCCATGTAGTTTTCTTTCCAAAACTTTTTTACCCTCAGGCTGCTAAGCGTGACTCAGAGACCTTTTGCGGACAGTGCAGATCAAAATCAGACTGCACAGATAGTGCAGGCTGATCTTGGATCTACACTGTCCTTGTCCGATAAGGAGATATTTTTTTCATCAAAGAATAACTTAAAAATGGCAACTTTCAGGTTTTCACTATCGACTTGAAAATTTCATGTAACTTATTTAGCAGGTAAAGGGTTAACTCTTTGCTATTCTGTTTTTCACGTAGTTTTCTTTTCAAAACTTCATACTCTTTTAGATTGCCATTGCAACTTAACTCTTTACCCCACGACAAAATTCTAGACTCGCCAAATTACAAGCATTTACAGACGACAAATCAAAAATTACTCAGAACTTGAAATATTTCTTTCAAAGGGTAGAAAACCTTGTGGAAAAAGGAGAAAATGTTGGTCACCAGCATTTTCTCCTTTTCCCATAATGTTTTCAAAAGGCTTCTTCTTAAGGGTCCTTTAAAGTCAAGATTGTGTTCAAATGACTTTTGCGATGAATGCTGTCTGATGTTGAATCTGCACCGTCTGTTCCATTATACTAGACTATGAAATGAAATCGTCTTCAGTGGCCGTGAAAGTCGTAATTTGGTTAGATGGCAGTGAAAGAGTTACAAGAATTCATATTTCTAAGCCTGCAAAGTTTCACATTTGTGACTGTCGACTTTTTACTCATTTTCTGTTGGTGTCACACCTTGCGCATATATCGATCTGAAATAAAAAAAAAACTCGGATGATTTGATTAAAAAAAAGAGTAAGATAAGAACATGTTCAAATCTTCTTCCGCAGAAGCCATATATGACATTTAAAGGAAGTAAAAAATCATAAAGTACACCATTTTACCCGAGAAAAAACGTCTCCGTCATCTTTATTTCTTCCCTGGTGTATTGATCCGCAGGAGACTACTTTTTTATCCTGAGAGACTATTGTCTTCTCTTTCTGCCAAACGGGAAATAGTTCCAAAGAATTTCTATTGATAGCTCTCCAAAAAATTGATCGTATTTGTCCACTCCTTGAAATATTTTCCACTGTTTCCGTTGTGGATTTGAGAGACTTCTATATTGAGTAGGGTATGCCTTTACCTCTGGTATGATGAACTTGAAATACCTGCTGTTTGTAGTCTTGGTGAGTAACCTTTAAGATAGATCGATACCGGTACTCGTTTTCAGCCAGTTTTTAACCCATTAAACGGTAAC
This sequence comes from Tridacna gigas, assembly GCA_945859785.2. Taxonomy (NCBI): domain Eukaryota; kingdom Metazoa; phylum Mollusca; class Bivalvia; order Cardiida; family Cardiidae; genus Tridacna; species Tridacna gigas. Next base: position 42,055,867 of record OX244029.2, read on the forward strand.
TTTATCAAACTAGAATCATTCTTGTATCTTTAAACCAAATATTGCCCCTGACGGTTGCAAGGTTGCATAGATTACGACGGATAGGAAATACATTCTATTTTATGGAGGCCTTCAACGAAATCGCTGTTTTGACATTTCAGGTTTAAAATCGAAGATTTTCGATATATTTGTTCATCCCTTACACCATATATATCTTACATTTTTCCATGTTTACACTGCTGACTTATTCTCAACGATGGTACTGTCTATCAAATTTTAACTGCGTTTTTCTCTCTGGCTGCAAGGATATATCTTTAAACTGCTAAATAAATTAAAAAGAAATTCCCAGATAATAGTACTAACAGATATAATTATTATAATGCGATTTCACACATCTTCAGGTCGGACAAATCACATCGTATGAGACAGTTAGGACCTTATCTTGATCTACACCGTTGGCAAAAGAGTACTGAGTCGCGCTTCGTAATTCAATGGTTAGTGCACTTACATTGTGTCACGTGACGGCACCCAGTGAACGACTGCATGCTTCCCTTGTGTTTCTTTTTAGCTCTTTGCTCAATACTCTTTCGGAGAACGTAGTTCTTTCCCGAAGTCAAAACGAAATATAATGTGCCATGCTCTGTGAAAAGGTGCATCTGCGAAAAGTATCGATCAGGTCAGCCTGCGCAGTCCGCGCAGTCTGACCCTGGTCGAAACTTTTGGCCATTGGTAAATTTCCTTGGTGTCTAAGGACCAGTGTACCACAGGATTCAGTCAGTTGTTAGACATAAATGTTTTGTTTTTTTTTATCCATAATTATGGTATGACTTGCTTGGTCATGCAGAACGGAAATGCGTTACGCTCTCTTTTGCCAGAGCATGACTGAAATTAAATGGCCACTTCTCATGAGCATTAAAGACTAAAATATTGCGACTTAAGGACCTAACTATCTAATAGTCACACAATGCCCAAGGTCAACCTGTGCGAACACTCGAACGATCTCCTGAAAAAATGGAAAGAAATGCAGGCGGCGGTATTGGCCAACAAATCTACATTTTGGTCCATTCTAAATTCCATGATCAGCCAAAGTATTGACGAAGACAGTGTGTCTCAGCCAATCGGATGTCTAGTCTTGGAAGCTGGAGTTTAGAATTAAGAATTAAGAATTGAATTGAGAACGTTTTTTTTTTTAGCTCCACTGGCCGAAGGCCAGCGAGCTATTGTCATGGCGTTGCGTCCGTCGTGCGTCCGTCCGTCCGTCCGTCCGTTCGTCCGTGCGTGCGTCCGTAAACTTTTTCTTTAAAAAACTTCTCCTCAGAAACTATTGACTGGATTTTTACCAAATTTCACAGGAATGTTCCTTTGGTGGTCCTCTTTCAAATTCCTTCAAATAATTGTGTTCCATGAAGAATTCTGGTTGCCATGGCAACCAAAGTAAAAAACCTTTAAAAATCTTCTCCTCCCAAACCGCTATTTGGATAGCATTATTATTTTGCAGGAATGTTCCTTAGATACAGGTTTACAGAATTCCTTTAAAAAAAATGATCTGTCAAAAAACATGGCTTTTATGGGAGACTCATTTTCCTTTTATGGTATAAAGTAAAATCTTTGAAAAATTTCTTCTCTAAAACTATTCATTGGATTTCATTGTTGTTTTGCAGGTAAGTTCCTATGGTGGTTGTCTGCCAAATTGTCTCTATGGTGGTTGTATACCAAATTCCTTTTAAAAAAAATGACACACCTAAAAACACATTTTTTTATAGACAAGGCTTATATTTCAAAAAAATGTTCTTCTCCAAAACTATTTATTGTGTTAGTTTTATCGACTAACAAAGAAAAAGGAAGAAAATTGGATTGACTTGACCTAGTCAGGGCTGTCCTATTTAAGCCCACACATTTTCCTTGGTATTAAGATCACAATTTACTCCAATGATATGCTATTAGTTAGTACTAGTAATAAAATATCACTGGCCATAAATAAGATAAAAGCTTGAGCACCTTTCACAACTTGAGCTTTTCAATTTTGCCTTATTACTAAGCCTGAGTAACCATGCCAAGATAAAAAAGAAAAAGTATTTTAATAACAAAACCCCCATGTTGTAGGTACTTTATAGTCCTTTTGATATAGAACAAGAGAACCTCTGCACTTTTATTAGTTCTGGTAAAGGTTTGTTGACCTACTAATGAGTAAATGCAGAGTGGACAGAAGGGGTGTAAATCCTGGTGACCTGGTACACAGTGGGACAGGGCTTTACATTTGTGATAAGGCATTAATGTTATCCAGTCAAACTGATCCCGCAACTTCAGTACACCAGAATTAATCTGTGCCCTGGAGCAGGATATTTGATTTATGTAAATGCATTTGTAGACCATTTTGTGTTGTTTGCCACAGAAGACATTCTAACTGTGACTGTGAAAAGTTGATTATTAGGGATTAGGTGTTCATTGTATGCCAGCATATTTCATTCTATCTGGTGTATTGATGTAAGTTGATCTATATTGCTATAACATTCATTCATTTGCCCTCCTAGCTGTTCTTTTAGATTACCCCTTTACCACACAATCACAACTTTTAACGACCCTGAGAAAGACATATTTTCTATATTTTGATGTTTCCCCACCCAAAATGGTTTGTGAAAGGACCTGTTGCAGACAACATATCTTCAAATTAGTAAGACATATATAAAAAAGGATAGAAATTATTGTGGGAAACAAAGAAAATGCTGGTTACCATTTTTTTCTTCTTTTCTCACAAGTTTTTTCCATACCTTTTTCCTTCAGTGAGCTAAAATGCAGGATTGAATGGTAATTGTTAAAAACTTCTTTTCGCCATTATAGAAATATCAGGCCTGTGGAGCGACACAGGCGCTCAAGCGCCTCTAGTTTAAATTTACCTCCAGATCCAGTCGATTGTTAGACTAAATAGACTTTATGGATCAATAATTATGTGATTACTTGCTTTGTATAATGCATCACGGTTATGCATCAAGCTACCTGTTGTCAGAGCATGGTCCATTATACATGTACATGAAAAGGACTTTTTGTTGACAGAAATCCAACTTATCCCGGTCTAAACGCTGCTTTTACCAGATTTTATCACAAACTTCTAGACAATATGTATCCAAGATCAGACTTTACAGTCAGTGCAGTCTGATGTTAGATCTACACTGTCACAAAAAAGCAGCCGAGTCTACTTTTCTATTCTAAGGGTGAGCGATCATTTTACACAAACAACGTGTGTTGACCAGGTGACACAGGGCTGAACCTCTAACTTGTAGCTATTTTGTATAAACTGTCATTGTAAATTAATGCAGGTTGTAACATATTTGTAGCTAACCTGTAATAAACATCAAGTTTGACATGGTGAGGGTGTTGTTGGCCGGGATATATATGACATTAGCGGGGCGAAGTAGAAAAGCGATCGATAGGGAAATCTAATCCACCAAATAGCTCGAGCACTTTTTTGTCGTAATGTCGTTTGGCATTCGCATTAAATCTGATGCATTAGGGGAAATCTTGACTTCGTGGAATTAAAAGGACGGAAATCGAAATATTTTTTCCCGAAAACTCTTTACCTTTGTACCTAGGTATTTAAGCCTGGTATTTCTACGTTTTTTTTTTTTTCAGATAGGAAGTGCGAGTGTATTGCCTTTTAACAAAAGTTGCTCCGATGAAAAGTAAATCCCTATCACCGTTTTCGAAATTCAAAATTGAAATAGATGCACCCTGGAAGATCTGTACTTTGCCGAATCGAAAGGTCGTAAATCAACACCCTTAGCCCAAAAACTCTTCCCTATTTTAATCTGGCAATTATTCTGGAATTTCTACGCTCAGCAACCGGAAATGCAACGGCAGCCTTACAGTCAACAAAAGTATGTAGATCACCGGGACTTTTTAAGGAATTCAATATTTGAACTAACGAAAATCTTTACCTCATATAGGTTAAAGGACAGATACTAAAATTTTATTCCGAAACTCTTTACTAAAATTTTATTCCGAAACTCTTTACTTTCCAACAAGCCATTTGTTTCCACGCTGTCCAACCGGAAATGCAGACGGCGCATTGCTGCGATGAAAAGTAGATCCCTAACGCCTGTTTCAGAATTCAATCTGATGCAACGAGGAAAGATCTTATAACCGCGGAAATATAAGGACAGAAACTGCAACTTTTATCCTCAAAACCTTCCCTTTTCTAAATCAAGCAGTAAATCCGGCATTTTTACGCGGTCCACCAGGAAATGCAAAGTAGATCCATAAAGCCGTTTTTGAATCCAAAACATTCGTTTCGGATAAAATCCTAGCTTCGCGGAATTTAACTCTTTCATCACCTATGACGACTTAATTAACTCTTGCGGACGGCGTAGATCAAGATCAGAATGCACAGAAGGTGCAGTCTGATCTTGGGTCTACGCCGTCCGCTATATGATACTTACCTATGACAGCAGTCATCTTCAAAAGCAGTGTATATCTGCTTTTACAAGTTGGGAGAAAGTGGAATTTCTGGGGTTAGTGGTGAAAGAGTTAAAAGCACAGAAATCGAGACATTTATCCCGAAAAATCAGACATTTGGAGAGGTATTTCTACGATTTCCTACAAAGAGCACACAGTCGCCGGTATCATTTTCTGCGCTAAAAAGTCGTGGCCAAAGAATCGTTATCTAAACTCCATACAAGACCACAAACTTTCAAACTTGTCCCTGGGTAACTCGTCTACGGTACATCAGTTATACACTCGCATTTTCAAATGAAGAGAACTTGATCTGTAAAAACTTTATATGTATATAAAGCTGAACCCTTAGGCTGGTAAGCGCGACTTAAAGACCTTTTGCGGACAACGCAGATTAAGATCAGACTGCACAAAACGTGCAGTCTGATCTTTGATATACGCTGTCCGATACGGTATTTTCTTTCCGATGAAATCAACTTTGAAACCGCAATATTTGTAAAGGGTTAACTCATATCCTGCTAGATAAAAGAAATGAAACGTTCAAACCAATAGTATAAACCCCGAATCTCCTATTTCAAAAGAATTTTTGGAGGAAAGATATCTCCTTATCGGACAATATAGATCATAGATCAGACTGCACGTTCTGTGCAGTCTGATCTTGATCTACGCTGTCCGCTAAAGGTCAGTTAGTCGAGCTGAGCAGCTTAATTCTTGACAGTTTAGAAATAGTTAAAAGGAAAACACTAGGGTAACATGGTAAAGGGGAGTGTAGGACAAAAGCCTGATGGGACAAAATAGCCCCATGTTCTGTAATTCTTGATAGCCTTGGTGTGTTCATTCTAAACATTAAACCAGTCACTCTATTTTAAACTCTATTAGTCTGTTTTTTTCCATAAACATAATCAGAAAAAAAGCTGGAATTACACATGATTCAGTATCATGCGGATTTTGTCTCCTTAACCTGCTGAATAATTTAAATGAAACTTTCAAGCCCATAGTAAAACCCCAAATGTTACTATTTCAGTTATCTTTTCGGGCAAATATCTCCTTAACGGACAGTTTAGATCCAAGATCAGACTGCACCATCTGTGATCTTGATCTACGCTGTCCGCGAAAGGTTCTTGAGTCGCACTCAGTAGCCTAAGGGTTAAGGTCGTGGTGCTTTTGTCCTGTGGGGCTTTTGCTCGAGGGGCATTTGTCCTTTGGGGCCTTTGTTTTGACGTCAGCATCTCGCTTTTATATCACTTTAAACGGTCTAATGTGGAAAGAAAAAAAAAAACATCCTAGTCTAATGCTCTATCCGGCCTGATGTAATGCTGGATTTACGTAAACCACGATGTGTGCAATGTTCACAGTTTCAAAAATATCGTGGAACTTAACGATTTATTGCATCAGTTTTGCTTCCCCGCGTTTTCTTAAGCTCTCATCACGTTTTTTTTTTACAAGCTTCATCGATTTGTTACGAAACTGAAACGATTCTGGTCAAGCCGAGCCCCGGTGTCTCGGTCAGTAGCGTACAGGACTTGAGAACGGGGGGGGGGGGGGGCGGGGGGGGGGGGTCTTGGCTCGGCAAATTTCTTTCCGAATATAGATAATAGTTATTGCTACAGGATTCATTCCTTTGATGAATCATTGCCACAGGATCCATTCCTTCCGCACCACTGACCATTGTTTTGATGACTGTTATGTGGGAAAGCAGTCAGTGGCTTGGAAAGAATGTTGTGCGTAGTACTGGTAAAAGAAACTCCAGGAAGGCACGGATAGGTGCTCTGGCCGCCGCGATATAACTGAAATAATGTTGAAATCGGCGTTAAACACCAGACAACCAACCAACCAATGATTCTGGTCAAGATATGCTACGATTTTCATTACGTTCTCCCAAGTTTTCTAACTATTACTACGATCTGCTATCATGTTTTGTCACGTTCCGTTCAGACCCCCTCGCATTATCAAGTTCTGTTAGGCGCTGCTACAGCTTATGTCAACGATTTGATTGAGCTTGTCACGTTTGCGCACGATTTGGTATAATTGGCATGAAGTTGTGAAACATACTGAATTTTGTCTCCAAGTTCTCCAAGATCACACTACGATGAACAACCAAGGTCTGATGCGTCGCGTTAAGGTCTGGTTATACTACCTTCTACTACGATTTCCGCGATCTACCACGTTCTCTCAAAATTAACATTAAATCGGCGCAAACGTGGCAGTATTTTAAATCGTCAAAAATTCTGTCACGATCCTTACGATCATCTCTATAGCGCCAAGCTCACTCAAGTTCCCCCAAGATCAACACCATTGCATCCCACGACTCCAAACGATTACCACGCTTCTATCAAATCTCGGGCATCGCGGCTTATGTAAACGCAGCATAGCGACAACATGAAGCTCTCCTCGTTACGAGCAATTTCTCTTATTGCCACATTGCTTTCAAAATTCAGCGCAGCAAACCAGAAAACAAAACCGTCGTGTAGGAAATGTGGTCAAAAATTCTTTGGTCTGTGTACTATCAGTAATTTGATGTTTTCTCCCACAAATGACAAAATCTATAGACTCAACTGAAGTGATATTATTCATAGTGTGTCCACAGAGAAATTGTTATAGATGATATTTTTATCAGGAGTGTCAGTCTTATAGTATTGAGTTTTGTATGGATCCTTTGATCAAATAATCCCAGTTGCAACGACCTTGAGAGAGAAAGCTTTTGAAAACATTGTGGGAAAAGGAGAAAATGCTGGTAACCAGCATTTTCTCCTTTTCCCGCAATGTTTTCTATCCATTCCCAATCAGACATTTTAATAAAAGCATTAACTGTACCAATTTCGACTTTGTTATCTGCAGGTGTCATGAATTTGGAAGAGTCCGAAATTTGTTGTTCTGGAAAGGTACAATTGCTTTGCATCCCATTAACCCTTGACGTCACAACCCCGAGTTTTAACAACCCTGGAGAGAAAAGACTTTGAAAATATCGTGGGAAAAGGAGAAAATGCTTGTAAGCATTTTCTCCTTTTCCCAGTGTTTTCTACCCTATCATAGAACTTCAGCTCATTTATACCAATTTGCGATTTGTTGTCTGCAGATGTCATGAATTTGGAAGAATGTAAAACTTGTAGTTTTCGAAATTGTGTTTTTAATGGAGTTTAATGCTGTTTTTAACGGCTTAAGTCATATCACGGCGGCCACTGCACCTAATCACGTGTTTCCCGGCTTTCTCACTGCTGACAGACAGGAAACGCATGCCTATGTGCACTGACCGCCGTGATACGACCAAAGCTGTTAAAAACGGCATTTAACTCCAATGTTTGAGAAAGGGATAAATGCTTTGCGTCCCAGTAACTGTTATATTCGAGTATCAAATACATGGTAACCACCTTTGCCTCTCCTTCCTGTTTATGGGGTCAAAGTGTTAGAGCAACGGAAGTAATATTACTCATACAGTTCCCTTCGGGAAGTCATAATGGCTGATATTTTTCATCGTAGGTGTCAGTTTCAGAGAATATAATATTGTATTATTGCTCTGTATCACACTAACTGGTTTATATCAATTAAATACTGTGTTAGGATGGGCCAGCTCTACTTTCCCAATATGCGTAGCTGCATAATGATCGGATGAGATCGGTCGGTTAAGAGTGTAAGGGTAGGGAACACACTATAGGTGTACGAGAAGTGGGCAGCCAGGACCAGTTTTTTAAAACCCGCCCCCCCCCCCCCGCGTTTCTGTTGGGGGGGGGGGACGTGGTTGAAGGCTATTCCCACCCATATTTTAAACGCGCGCCTCCCACACTGAATAAGTCCTTTTATCACATAAAACCTCCTCCGGCAGTGTAATAAATCCATGACTTATTTTTGATAATGCTCTAGTGTATTATCATTTTGGGTCCCCGTGTTGATTAGTTTTTTAAGTCATGAGTGCATGAAGCCGGAGAAACCAGCTACAGCACGTGCCGGAATTTGTACTACTACGCCGTTTCGCGGAAAAATGACGTCATTGTTGCTAAGACGTATACGCGTCCACGGACATGGGCGTGAATTATGTATAGACTAAAGGTGATGATACAGGATTTTTTTTTTTTTTTTTGTCTTTCATTCGTTTTATGTGATGAATAGAATCTCACATTCGTATTTATGTATTGTCATTTTTATCAAACTCGTTGACTAAAATGTAGACTATTTGACGCTCGCCAAGGCTCGCGTCATACAATTTTATTCAACCCTTTTGATAAAAATGACAATACATAAACACTCATGTAGGATCCTCTATTTCGAGCATGATAATAAACTTTTGAAAATGTACACCCCCTTTCCCATGGCAAATCAGCCTACGCATATCTATAATTTTCCAAAACGAAACACAATTTCGAGTCGGTTTGAAGAAAGAGAGGGTAAAGAAAATAGCCAAAACAAAATGTATAAAGACTACACACAAAATAATCAAGATGGCTTTCTCATTTCTCTATAGATATATAGGATCTGATACGAGTTGGCAATTAAGATTAAAAGAAAAAAAGAAATACTGAACGAGTCTAGATAAATGTTATTAAGCGAGTTTGTGGCAAGCTTGGCAACACTTTTATAGACGAATTTAATAAGATTTTATTTCAAAAGCCAACGAGTGTCAGATTCATTTTATCACATAACAAAGTATCGCATATTATACGACAATATGCAAAACCATACATACTCACGTGGTAATTTTTATGAGGAAAACCTGATTCACGTTTTGCGTATAAAATGACGTCACATATGACGTCACTCCGTGCTTTTCTCAAACGCGTGTAAGATAAGAAAATTTGAAATATTACACTGAAACAAGGAAGGTTATGTGATAACCTCGTAAATTCGTTTTCTGGTGTTCATTCTTCTACAATCTGTCTCATAATGATGCTTTATCTGATTATCTCCTTATTTTCAGCAGACGACTTTGCAAAATGGCTCAGTTTGTGCATAATAAAATCAAGTTAAGGTCTAATCACAGGCCTTTGAAGCTCCATTGGTCTGTTACGGAACACTAACATTTTTCTTGGTTGATCATTGAATACTTGCGAATTGGTGCATCGCCTGTATATCAGGGAATACTCAAATTTTCATTTACATTGTTACTATAAATAATGCATTGGCGACTACCTCTATGTTGTATATAATATGACAAGGTGTGCAACGAAATCGAAGAAAATTTTTACCGCTGTCCCCTTTCAGAGATAATATTTAACCAAAAACGGAAAAATAAACCTCGTTACCGTTGCAGATGGGTTCACAAATGATTTTTCTTGAGTACCCTTACCTTAGAAAGTTCCAAACGGCTCTTGCGATCAAGCAATAGCTCTGATCTTAAAAGATTTAAAAAGATTCTACATTTTCTGGATCGCCATGCGCTGACGTCACACAATTCATTATGACGCAGCGAATTATAACTCACGTGAATTTACTATCAAAAGACGCGCCAAAGTTTTTGACCAATAAACGGTAAATACGCATTTGAAAATATACGAAATGGAAAATGAAAATCGTGATACTGGATTAGATTAAAAGATAAATTATAACAGACGAAATATTAATTTGATAATTTCATCAATATATCAACAAAAGAATTTTAGATCTTTGTTTGAAAAAAAAATTTTTTTTAGTTATAATTCGCAGCGGGATTATAAATTGTGTGACGTCACAGCATGGCGATCCGGAAAATGTGGAAGCTTTTTAAAACTTTTTAGATCAGAGCTATAGCTTGATTGCAAGAGCCGTTTGGAACTTTCGAAGGTCAGGGTACACAAGAAAAATCATTTGCGAACCCATCTGGAACGGTAACTGGCTTTATTTTTCAATTTTCGGTAAAATATTATCTCTGAAAGGGTACAGGGGTTAAAAATGTTCTTCGATTTCGTTGCACACCTTGTCTTATTATATACAATATAGAGGCAGTTGCCAAAGTGCTATTTATAGTAACGGTGTCCGATAAGGAAAATTTCGTTGTCCGGTAATAGACCAATGGAGTTTCAGTGGCCTATGGTCTAATGCACAAGTACATGCGAAAAATTCTGGATTTAAATCTTTTACCATATCTGATATAGATGTTTTTTCTAATTAGGTCTATTTCCTGAAATAAATAATTGCAGCAGACAGTCGTCTGCAAGGTTGAACCCTTCATCAAACAATTCCGAGTTTTAACGACCTTGAAAGCGAAGGCTTTTGAAAATATTGTGGGAAAAGGAGAAAATGCTGAAAATATTGTGGGAAAAGGAGAAAATGCTGGTAACCAGCATTTTCTCCTTTTCCCGCAATGTTTTCTACCCTTCCAAAGACATGTTCCATCACTTGGGCCACATTCAATTTGTCGTCTGCAAATGCTTTCAACTAGGACAAGTAGAATATTTTGTCGTCTGGTAAAGAGTTAATGAGCTGAATTTCAAAGAGCTTTGTTGCATGCAGAAAACAATTGTATCCTTTACAGTGATAATTGCCTGAACCCCTTAACTTGCTGGATAACCTAAATGAAACTTTAGAGTCATACTAAAAAAAAAAAACTCAAATATTGTAATTTCAAAGTTTTTGGGGGGAGAAATATACCTTCTGATCGGACAGTGTAGATTCAAGATCAGACTGCACGTTCTGTACAGTCTGATCTTGATCTACAATGCCGCAAAAGCGTCTTGAGTCGCGCTTTTCAAGCTTGAGAGTGGACCCTTTCAGCGCCATAGGCGAAGAAAAGGGGCTTAAGTTTTGTGGACGGCATAGATTAAGTCTCCATCAGACTACACCGAAAGTGTAGTCTGATATTGGATCTATACACTCTGTCAGTTGATTAGTCAAGCCTATAGGATAAAATTCTTTCTAAAGTACAACGGATTGTAATTTCAGTCGTTTATAGAAGTTGGTTTTACATATTGGGCACTGAAAGATTACCGTATAGCAGCAGAACAGTACTTGTTTAAGGGGTATCTTCAGACATTTTTTTTTTTTTCAAAATTGGATAAAACTATGCTAGAGTATGTTAAGAAAAAAATCTTAGTGTTCTCTGATGCGTAAATCGCGAGAAATTGAGGTTTAAACTTAGGATTTTCACCTGTCTGAAAGTCGGTAATTGAAAAATTCGTGACTTCCGGTAGTCTGCCGTGACGTCACAAGTGTGAGAAGAGATAGTCGCCACATATGAACAAGCGTAGAAAACTCAGATATTTGTATATAGATATCAATCGCTTTATCAAGTTTCAATCACGTGTGTACTGCGGAACTGTAACCTCTATCTCCTTAAAATCTTACTACAATGATGGGAAAGAAATATTGAATGACTTTGCCTAATGGAGTTAGTACTTATAAAAAGAGAAATATTATTCTTCCAGTGGGGAACAAATCTGTCTTGAAATTTATTTCTGGAGGTTATTTCAATTACACCACCGATAGTACTGACTACATAGCCGATTAAACCTCATCAACGAATTTGAATAAATAAATTCATAGAAAATGATTTATAACTCAAGACATATCAATAGTCTCATTCTGCTTACTGGTTGGATGAACATTGCAATGTGTATCACCAATGCTATCGAAAGCGTGGATCATAGATTGTACATCATATTTTGTGCTGTATGATCTTAATCTATACTGTCAGAAAAGGCACTTAGGAGTTGAAATTGGATTGATATCACGAAACAAAAACTTTGCTTCTTTTTTATGCCGTTTACATTTCAGCTCTTACGTGTCATGAGAAATAGAAAACGAGAAATCGTTGGCTTGCTATGCAATGTGTTTTTCTCTCAGAAAATATAGGCATACAGTCTGTCTGTCTGTCTCCTCTTTTAAAGGAGAAACCCTTGAACCCTTGAAATGGACGCTATAAAAGGGAAAATAGTCGATCCCATGAGGAGCGCGAAACGACTTCATTTCTAGAGAGAAAAAAAGTTTTTATAACGCACAAGTCGATAGGCTTCATGATGACCTCTACAGTAAAGATCAAGGTCAAACTAGATCGATTGCATACTTTGGTGAAGTCGGACACTGCCTTCTGAATGAAGAATATGATAATGAATTGGAAGCAGTCTGTTTGTTTAACACTTTGCCATTTTACAATGTCTTTTTTTTTTTCTTCCAATATACAACACCTGAAAGTAGAAATTGCTCATAACGAAAATGATCATGTTTTGGATCTTATCTGTTAATTTAACACATTATCGATTTGCAAAAGATTTTTTTATGACTGAGCTGTGCTCTGGGAAAAGGGGTTAAATGCATTTCCGTGATCCATGATACCAAGCAAGTCATCACATATTTATGTATCCATGATGCATTTTGTACGACAACCGACCGAAGCATGAGGTAGACTGGTCCTGTAACATGCAGAAATTAATTTGACTGCAAAAGTTTTCGATTCAGATCAGCCTGCCTCCTCATCACGAAGCCCCCTTTTCACAGAGCTTGGACCGCTTTTGAAAACATTGTGCCAAGAAAAGAAATCGCTCGTAACGATCAATTTCTCCTTTTGTCGCAATGTTTTAATCTTATTCATCGAAGACTAATTCATGTTGTCCATCCAAATTTTTAAAATCATTGCTATTAGAGTTGTACGCTGCTGATGCAGTTGATGAAGTAAACGTACTCGTGTGGTGCTAAATGCTAAATGAACTATAGATTTGAGCCGTGCTCTGGCAAAAGGGGGTTTAATGCGTCTCTCTATGATCTATGATACCAATCAAGCTATCATATAATTATGGATCCATAATAGCCACTTTTTTTTAACAACCGACGTAATTATTAGGTAGACTGGTCCTTGGACATACAGAAAATTGACCTATAGCGAAAAGTATCGATCCAGGTCAGCCTGCGCGGACTGCGCAGGCTGACCTGGATCGATACTATTCGCATATGCATTAATGCCCCTTTTCACAGAGCACTGTTCATTTTTAACCCGCAGACAAAAGCTAGAATGCTGTATTTTAACCCCTAGTTCGAACGAGAAAAGACATGGGACAGTGAAGATCAAACATTAGAAAGTTCACGTTCTTTACCGTCTTATCTTGCTCCATACCTTACGATAAATTACCTTTGAGTTGTCCATACAGTTGATAGCGGGTGATTTTTTTTTTTTATAGACTGGTAACATTTTTTACCTTAGCATGACAATTATTGCTTCCCACTTCAACATGTTATTTCGTATTGGAAGGAAAATAAGATGTACTGCGTTTTTGAAAGCCAAAGAAAATGTATCGATTCCCGTTAATTTCACCATTTTACAGCACATCTAGCATAATCCTCCCCTCCTCCCCATCCTCGTCATTCATTGTCATCATCATCATCATTTATAGGCATCATAAACTATACTTAGCCTTCTTAATACTTCCATAGGGGTTTCATTCCATATCATCTCTCCAGTTCCCGCTCCTACCATCTACAGGTAAAGTATTCAACAGAAGTACATTGGTCCTACATGAACTTTCAGAATGAGGTAGGGTAATTCTTTGGCTTCCAGGCCTCGAAGTAAAGTTTTTGTGCAACTGAAGATGATTAAGTCATAATTTAACCATCAGGCAGCAGACGGTGTGGATCCGATTTCAGACTGCACGCCTCGTCCAGCCTGATCTTGTCTACACCGTCCACAAAAGCTTTTTAGCCCAGCATTGGCAACAAAAGAGTAAACGATATTCTCAAGGTCGTGTAGATTACATAAAGGTTTTTTTACGGTGAATGTAGGGCCAGAGAATTGCTTGAAAAGGAAATTGTCAGGTGTTATATTTATTCTATTTATGGTTTCCTTTGTATGCACTTTGCAATTCTGAAGACACTTTCCCTGTATAGAAAACAATCGTGTGATTTCTAACGTCTGTGAAAAAAATATTTTTTTAACATTTCAACTTGAATGAAATCCTGATCTCGCATAGGAAGAAAAGCGATGTTTTTCTCTTTCTATTCACCGTGTATTTCTTTTTTATTACAAAAACATACATTTTTATGGGTATGTTTGAGTACAAAAATAAGACTGATAGGTCCGTTTATAATTCTAGATTTTAGCTCCACTGGCTGAAGACCAGCGAGCTTATGTCTCTGTCCGTCGTGCGTCTGTGGGTCTGTGTATGCGTTAACTTTTATTTCAAACATCTTCTCTGAAACTCCTCATATAATTTTGACCAAACCTCACAGAAATGACCCTGCCGTGGTCCTCTTCAGAATTCCCTGAAAGATTTTGAATCCTGTAAAAACTCTGGTTGCCATGGCAACAAAACTGAAAAATATTGAAAATCTTCTTGTCCCAAACCATTACGCCTAGGTTTACAAAATTTGGCATGTAGCTTCATCCAATAGACCTCTACTAATATTCTCCAAATTAATGTCTTGGAGTCAAAATTGACCCCTCCACGGAGGAGGGGGGGGGGGGTGTCACAATTTTTACATGGGTTACATGGGCTTATATAGTGAAAACTTCAAAAATCTTCTGGTTCTAAACAATAAGGTCTAGGGCTACCAAATGTGGCATGTAGCTTCATTTAATGAGCCTCTACCAAGATCTTCTAGATCTTCAAATAGTCGCCCAGGGGTCAAAATTGGCCCTGCCCTGAGTATTTCAAGTTTTATATTGTCTTATATAGTGAAAACTTTAAAGATCTTTCTGTTCCTAACCATAAGGCCAAGGGCTACCAAATTTGAATGTAGCTTTATCCAGTGGGCCTTTACGGAGACAAAATTTTAGCCCTTGGGTCAAATTTGGACCTGCTTGAGCAGTCACAAGTTTTATTAGGGCTTTTATAGTAAAAACGTTTGGAATATTATCGTACCTCAAAATAAGACTTAGGGCTACCAAATTTTACACGTATATTTATCTAGTAGACCTCTACCAAGATTGTTCAAATTATAAACCTGAGGTCAAAGTTGGCCCCCAACCCACAAGTTACAAGTTTTACGCAGGCATATACAGTGTATATAGTGAAAACTTTAAAGATCTTCTTGTTCCTGACTGTTAGCTAGACCGGTTATATGTTGTGAGTGCTATCATCTAGTAGGCTTGTTCCGAATTCTTATTAATTAAAGCCCTGGTGTCAAAGTTGGCCCTACTCCATGGGTCATAATTTTAATAAGTGCATATATAGTGAAAATTCTGTAAATCTTTTCGCTCCTAACCGTAAATCCTAGGGCTACCAAATTTGGCACACAGCTTCATCTTTTGGATCACTTCTGAATTTGTTCAAAAGTTAGCTCTGGACTCGAAATAAGCCTTGCCTCAGAGATCTCATGTTTTACAGGGACTTTATATTGAGGAAACTTTGAAAACCTTCTTATTTATAATCATTCGGCCCATATCTGTATTATTTTGGTATTTGGCTTTATTTTGTGGACCTCTACCAGGATTCAAGTAATTGTTGCTCTGTGGTAAAGAATGGCCTTGCCATTGGGTCAAAACTTTCACATGGGCTTTTATAGAGAAAAACTTTATAAGTCTTCTTGTTCGAAACCATTTTGGTCTAGAATTGTAATGTTTGGTATGTATGGTTTGTACGTATTAGACAGTGGAGCGATATAGGGCCATCATGGCCCCCCTTTTTTTTTAAATTATACAATTTGCTTTATGTGACTCCTGCTGCTCTGATATTTGACTCAGGTCAACCTGCGCAATCCATGCAGGCTGATCTTGATCGAAACTTTTTGCTCTAGGTAAATTTTCTGTATTTCCAAGGATCATTCTACTTCATGATTAAGTCGAGTGTTAGACAAAATGGATTTTATAAAACCATAATCATGTGATGTCTTGCTTGGTATAATGCATCATAGATATGCATTAAACCTCTTTTTCCAGTGTGCCGCTCATGTAATTTGTTCATTCATCATTTACGTAAAATATCGGCACTTCCAGGACTTTGATTTCTGCCACATAAATCCTAATCATCTCAGAGACATGGACAAATAATTGAAAGTCTCAATGTCTATTCTTAGAAATTTTCAGTCTAGCGAAATGATAGACGTGGTTCTCAGTGACTTTATATGAGCCATGCTCTGTGAAAAGGGGGCTTAATGCATCTGCAAAACGTATTGAGACATGTCAGCCTGCGCACTGCGCTCAGGCTAATATAGGCCGAATCTTTTTGCCATCTTTAAATTTTCTGTATGTCAAAGGACCATTCTACCGCGTAATTCGATCGGTTGTGAAACAAAATGGATTTTACGGATCCCTAATTATCTGATGGCTTGCTTGGTATAATACATCACGGGGATGCATTAAGCCCCTTTTGCCAGAGCAAGGCTCAATTATCTATCAGTTTTCTATCTTGTTTTTTGGAAATGAATATCTAGCTTTTTACAAGATAAAGTTTTCGATTCACCTGTACTTCACGGATAACAAGTTAAATGTAGCTCAAATGATGGAATTTGTCTTTGACATGGTTGAAAAACATTTTTGCGTATTCCAAGATTGTTTTTAACCCTAATTCTGCTGAATGAGTGACATGAAACTTTTAAACCGACAGTGAAAACCCAAATTCTGCTATTTCAAAGGTATTTTGGGGGAAAAGATATCTCCTTATGGGACAGTGAAGATCGAAGATCAGACTGCACGCTCTGTGCAGTCTGATTTTGACCTACAGTGTCCGCACAGGGTCCTTGAGTCGCGCTTAGCAGCCTTATGGTTAAATGCCTTCTAAGTCAGGGACGTAAAGCGCGGGAGTGTTTGTTGAAGGTTTAACTTAAACCTTTTACTCTTTTTGGCGTAACTGAATGCGCTGGCCTTTGACTTACTTCTTAATACCGATAAAAAAATGAATAGATGGCAATTTGCGAGTGGTCAAAAATGTGCGCATCTGCTGGCATATTTGTTCACACATTTATGAAACCACTATTAACAAGCATTGCTACCGCTAATCGATACCCCGAGGCTTTGATTCATACCATAGCAAACTAATGTGGTAGGGAATGATTCTTTTCTTGTCCTATTGGAAATTCAATAGTTTCATTAGCGTTACCTAATCACCCAAATACTACCTTTTCAATAAAATGAAAAAGAGTGAGGAAAAAGAGGCAGTTGCTCGTGAGGTTATTTTTTTTTTACTTCATATTGAGCCACAAAAGAGTTTCATTATTCATAATCCAGTATCTCTTGCGCCGTCTGTTTTTTTTTTTTTTTTTTTTAAGATATTTCTTGTTTATTTTTTCAGGATGTTTCGTTCAAGTGAGGATACCAAACAGTTGTTCAGTAAGTTTAAAGACATTCAATCGGAGGACGAGTTACGCCTCAATGACAACTTAGAGACCCACGGTTCTAAAGTCATGGAAGTGCTCGACGAGACTATATCGAATATAGAAAACGTGGACTATATACTAGAGCTACTGTCAACTACAGGCAAAATGCATAGAAAGTTTACAGGATTTTCATCGAATATGTTCTGGGTAAGTAGACCTAATATTAATGGACCAGTCCAAATTGAAAGCATTTGCAGCTTTACCACACAATCCCGGGTTTTAACGGCCCTGCTAAAGGTAGCTTTTGAAATGTTTGTGGGATGATGAGAAAACGCTGGTAACAAGCATTTTCTCCTTTTCCCACAATGTTTTCTATCTTATCAAAGACAAATCTCTTAATACGAACCTCATTTGATATGTCGTCTGCAGATGCTTTCGATTTGAACAAGTCTAAAATTTTGTCGTTTGGTAAAGAGTTAAATGTTTCTCTAATGATGATTTCTGTCTTTGATGGGGTAGAAAACATTGTGGGAAAAGGAGAAAATGTTGGTTACCAGCATTTTCTCCTTTTCCCACATTGTTTTCAAATGCCTTATTTTGCAGAGTCGTTAAAATTCGTGATTGTTTGGTAAAGGGTTAACGTAAGCTTTTTAGCGGCAAAAGTCTACCTATATCGACCGTTAAAAATACTTCCTATGGGACTTAAATACTCGAATTTGTTCACACATTTATGAAACCACTATTAACAAGCATTGCTACCGCTAATCGATACCCCCGAGGCTTTGATTCATACCATAGCATACTAATGTGGTAGGGAATTATTCTTTTCTTGTCCTATTGGAAATTCAGTAGTTTCATTAGCGTTACCTAATTACCCAAATGCTACCTTTTCAACAATATGAAAAAGAGTGAGGAAAAAGAGGCAATTGCTCTGAAGTTACTTTTCAGTTTTTTACTTCATATTGAGCCACTAAATAGGACAGAACCGCATCGGACTCAATAACCGGATTGGACCGAAACAGACCGAATGACCGGATTGAATCATTTTTTTTCCAATCCTGTATGGACCAACCAAGGTTTATCTTTGCCACGGCAGCTTTTACCACCTTCGCTAGTCTGCAAGTACTTTCAGTACTTTGATTGTCTCTTCTCAGTTTATGTCCGAAAACAAAAGGCTGCTTGGATATATGAAAGAATAATGGCTTTATACCAATGAAAAACGGCATTGGTAGGTGCTCTGGCCGCTTTAATAATGTTGAAATACCTTTGAAAATGATGTTGAACACTGAACAAACAAACAAAAAGACCAACAGTCACAATAGGGCGATGCCCTTTTAGTTAAGTTAAAAGGCAACGCCCAAGAATCTTCTATGCAACACATTGATTTGTTAGTGAGATATCCCGAAAATGTGAACTATAGTTCGTTAACTTATTCTAAAAAATATTTTTTATTTGACGAATTGTTGTTTTCGAGATTTCCATATATGGTAACGGAAATGGATTGTTTAACCCTTAAACTGCTAAATAACTTAAATGAAATTTTTAAGCAGAATGTTGCTATTTCAAAGTTATGGGAGGGGTAGGGGAAATTTCTCCTTATCGGACAGTGTAGATGTAAGATCAGACCGCACGTTCTGTGCCGTCTGATCTTAATCTACTCTGTCCGCAAAAGGTCCTTGAGTCGTGCTTAGCAGCCTAAGAGTTAATGTTAAACTCTAAGCAGATAAACGCGACTCAATATGTTGGAGACAGTGGGGTAAAGGTAGATCGTCGGTCATTCACATCAAATGATCCGGGTTCGAATTCCCGTGATTAGCGAGAAAAACCCACATCACGGCGCGAGTACTATAAAAGCTTCCAGGAAGCAATCAACGAGAGAGATTAATAAATTGTGAGAATTTCATTCATAATCAATGTAAAAATATATAGGTTTAAAGGTATGTCTATACTCGTTTACAGCCAGTTTTTAACCCATTTCATCTTTACTTTATGAAACTATAATCATTCTTGTATCTTCATGCCAAATATTGCCCCGGACTGCCGCAGGTTGCACGGATTACGACGGACAGATAATGCATGTTATTTTTTGACAGCCTTAAAAGACATCAATATTGTCGTTTCCGGTTTTAAATGACTACAAATCCCTTAGTTTCTCTATGCCATTTCGTAAAAAGTATCTCATGACCGGAAAATCAATACCTTCTATACCTAAAAACGAAATTTTTGGATTCATGACTGAATATAAGCACTATCTAGAAGGTATTAACATGTGTAAGAAACCATAAGGGAACGGCCGAACCTAAGTTGTTAGAACTTGTGGCCAGACCCCTTTGCAAAATATTTCTGTGTTTGTATATTATAAATATGATTCTGTACCAAAATGGCAATAAAATATGTTTAAACTAAACTAGTTTCTCTATCCCTTACATCATATATAATATTGGTGTCTATGTTTACTCAGCAGACCAAATTCTGAGCGATTCTACACACTTTGAAGTTTTAGAAGCGTTTTTCTCTCTGGCTCTAAGGATGTTTCTTTAAACTAAACTCATTGTGCTTATGCGAACAATGTAGATTAAGATCAGGCGTTACAGTCTGCCCTTGAATCGACACAAAATTTCCAGATCATCCGGCACAGATGTCCCCAAAGTTTCAGTACACGTGTTCCGAGTATCTTCCGGATATATAATTGCCCATTATCGTTAATTGAGCAATCTAGGGAATAAAGCAAAAAAACACCGAATCAATACCAAACCGTACGCTGACCTATGACGACTTCTCTAATGAGATACTAGTATATGCTTTCTCACCTTAAAATGCTGAATGAAATCAAAGGATTATTGAAACAGTGGTCAAAAGTTCAAGTCTTACCTTGACGTTTTAGTGCGTCAAACAATGGCTGTTTACGGTCTGAAGAAATTAGGGTTGGTAAGGAGGTACTATGGTGTCATACAACCGCTTTTCTGCAACACTGAAAATAGCAACTATTTTTGCTAGTCAACCTCAAATAAGTGAGAAATGCTCTGTGAAAAGAGGCTTAATGCATCTGCAAAAACTACCGACTCAGGTCAGCCTTCGCATTCCGCGTTACGTTGGCTATTGGTCATTTTTTTGCGTGTCAAATGACCAGTGTACGTCATGATTTAGTCGATTGTTTGACAAACTGGATTCTACTGATCCATTATGTGATGAGTTGCTTGGTATCATGCATCACGGAGATACATTAAACCTCCTTTTGCCGGAGCATGGCTCAAATCTTATCATGAAAAGTCACAGTAAACTGCGGACCTTCCTAGTTGTAGACCATACTCCTTTTTGTGGTCATAGGTACAAAGTTGTTCCCCAAGAAAAAACAGAGGATCTATATAGACTATCTCTGGAAATAAAATGCTTGCTCTTTATTTCCACGTAAAAATCATAAGATCAACACCAGAAACATATTTTGGACCCGTCCTTCCATTTTCTGGTAGTCACCTTGTTCGTCTGTCCCTGTGTCCCCCAAAATCTTGTCTGTAGCATAACTTCTAAAGTATAAAAACTGTTGACTGCATACTTCACATACAGATAGGTCACATTGAGGACAAGTACTGTGCAAAGAATTCGTAACTCTATCTTTATCATTTTTGGAGTTATTGCCCTTGAGTATTTTTTGTCTGTAGTATAACTTCCATAGTGTAAAAGTTATTTAATTCATACTTCACATACAGATAAAAACCACCCGTGAAACCATAGATCTAGTAGGCTTAGAAGAAATTTGCTTGTTTCAGGCAATATATTCTTTTGTTATCATGTTTTCAAAAATGTTTTTGTGCAAGGTTATAGGTGCGATTACCACATTATAAGTGATATACCGGTAACACCAGGTCACTGTAGTAAGTCACGAATGTCTTATATGCACCTATCTGAGTTATTCAACAGGCACGTATGTTCTGATTAACCCTTTACCAAACAAATTCGTGCTCTATGGACCCCGAAATAGAAGACCCTTAAAACATTATGGGAAAAGGAGAAAAATGCTGATAACCAGCATTTTCCGAGTTTCCCACAATGTTTTCAGCTTTTCAAAGACGAATTCCACCATACTTTTGAAAGTTATTGTCTGGAAACCCTTTAAATACGGACTAGGTAGATTTTTTCTCGTTTGTTAAAGAGTGACACCATCGTAAGAATTATAAAGATGATTTTAGGACTTACTGAAAGCTGTTACAAACTATGTACATAAAAGGGAAAAAATAACCACACACGAAGAAAAGTAAAGGATAATTTTTCAACGACACGGAAATCATTGGAAAAGGAAAACAAAAATTCAACAGTACAGGAAAACATTTGTTTTCAACGGGCTCGTAAAAAAAACTATTATGAAAAAAAAATATATATCATTTTACAACAGTACAGAAAACATGTTAGGAAAAAAAGGAGCAATAGATTTTTTCCCAATGGACGGGCTTGATAGCTTAGTCGGTAACTTGCAGGACTGGAAATCTAGGGGTCGTTAAGCTCAAGTACTGTCTTAGCAAAACCGTTTTCCAGGATGATACGTTACAGATGATAGTCATTCAACATCTATACACGATCTGGATATTAAAAGCAGCCAGCAGCAATAGAAAGAATGCTATGTGAAATATTAACAATTTAAAGAAAGCAGCCATTGATATTGGAAAGAGTGTTGAACGATGTACTAGTACATTAGATAAAGTCCACTGAAACGCATTGATAGTCGCTCTGGCCGCCGTTATATGGCTAATAATGTTGAAAACGGTGTTAAACACCAAACAAATAAATAAGAGAATCTGATGGTCGGCAAGACAGGTAGGTATTTGTTAGGCCCTTTGTAGTCACAAAATAGTTGAGCAGCAGTTCTGATTGCTCATATGAGCAACCAGAACTGCTGCTTCACTGTTTCCATTGGCGTTTCCGGTCCGGATTTCGAAAACCAAAAGTCAGTTCGTTCAATCATATGCCACTGAAACTTCATTGGTCTATCATGGAATACAGAAATTTTCATTGGCCTTTATTAAAAATGGCACACTGGTACATCACCTCTATATTGTACATATTAATAGCACAAGGTGTGCAACAAAATGGGAGAAAATTTGACCGCCTGTCCTCTTTGATAGGAATATTTAACCGCAAAAGGAAATAACAAGCTAGTGATCGGTTCAGATTGTTCTCAGACCTCCGAGCGTTTTAAACGTCTCTTGCAATCAAGCATGGACGCTGACCTCATGAATTTTAAAAAGCTGCCACATTTTCCGGATTGCCATGCGCTGACGTCACACAATTCATTATACCGCACCGAGTTTTCTTTTATGCTTTTCAGTAGTTTATAGAAATGTAACAGTGAATTATACAGTGAATTATACAATGAATAAATTTTTAGCCTGTGAACGCCACGTTTTATGACGAAGTCAACATCACTCATGACGTCATTATTACAGCTAATCCATATCCGTCTAGACTGAATAGATCTATTTCGCTTGAAAAAACACACATACATTTCATAACGAACAAAAATTAGATGTGAAAGAGAGGTTAAAATGAAGAGCATAAAAGAAATAGGACATATTTTTTTTTGTTTCAGTGCATGATCGCAATTTCTTTCATCTCGTGAAAAGCAAAAGCCACATTTTCACATGTGACTTCGCCCTTCGTGAAAAAATAACCTTCGCTTTTCACCCGATGAAAGAAATTACGATCATACACCGAAACAGACAATTATCCTCTAATAATGTAATTTTCTTTTAAACAAATATTGAATTTCTTTTTGTTGACGTATTGATTAGATTAGTAGAATAATATTTCGTCTGTTTTATCTCATATTTTCATCCAGTATACGAATTTCATCTTCTATTTCGCATTTTTCTAATTGCGTATTTAGCGTTTATTGTTCGAAAAAGTTTGCGCATCTTCTGAGAGTAAATTTGCATGATTCATAATTCGCTGCGGGATTATGAATTCTTGACGTCAACCCATGGCGATCCTAAAACTGTTGTATTTATAAAATTTATAAATCAGAGCTAGTGCTTGGCTGCAAGAGTCTTTTGAAACCTCCGAAGGACAGGTTGCAAAAGAAATTCGTTTCTAAACCAATCTACGCCAAACTTTCAGTTTTTTTTTCCGATCTTTTTTTTTTGCACGCCTTGAGTTATTATATACAATATAGAGGCGATGCGGCAATGTGCTATTTTTAGTAAAAGTGTTTGATGGTCGACAAATGGAAATTTTGGTGTTCCGTGATAGACCAGTGGAGCCGCAAAGGCCTGTGGTTCAGTCGACATATCACTTTTTGTTGTTACTGTATGTGGAAAAGGTCAGCTATACCTAATTAGACAACTGTTACGATCAAATGGGAGTAACTTTGATAGATCCGTGATCCCAATAATTGAATTACGATAAGTAATTAAAACCTTACGCAACTTGTTACTTGATGAAGACACGTTGATGCGTACCTGGGACATATGAAAAACTATGTCGACAAAATGACAAATTACGGAATCCTACTGCCGCCATCAAGATATCGACATACAAGGGCTTTCTCAATAAGTGGAGAAAATTTATATTTTTTTTTTCTTCAATGTTGTTCCTTAAAATAACAACAGCTGGCAAAATTAAACAAAGCAGGTCTTAAAATACAATTAACTTTAAATCTTACCATTTAATAGTATGTAAATTATTGTGTAGAGATATTAATTTCAAAACTAGGTTAAAACCTGCCAGGTCTCTCTTTTGTTTTCTTTCTGCCTGATTTTATAATTTATTTTATCTCCTAGCGACTAACACTTGGACCGACCGTACAATAACAGATTGTCATCTTCACAATATTTTCCGTGCTTTCAAATGGTTTGACTTTAATTTAAATGTATTTTATCACCTGCATTGATGTTTTGGCTGCTATTTGGCCTTTCAGTGAAAGATAACCCATTACGGTATTTTAAGTTTTCGAGACAGAATATTGCAAATGATTGCAGGAATGTCACATGACCAAAAGCACACGTTGATGAATATGTGGGGTCGTATTCAAAAAGATACGTTGACGTCATGTCTGGTCACATATGAATGATATGAGTTTATTTCATGCTTTTCGGTAGTTTATCGAGATATAATGGTGGATTATGCTTTGATATTTCATGGTTACGACCTGTGAAAATACCGATTTTATATTTTCTAACTCTTCAATTGAAGGCCGAAACTAGTTCCCGCGCACTCGTTACCTAGGTAAACAGCGCGTGCCATTCAAATAGACGGAAGTATGACGTAATTTACGTGCATTTACCCTAGACTTCTCGCGTTTTATCTAATATTGTAATGTATTGTTATGTGCGGGGATACGCCACGGGGAATTACCGTAAACAACTGTACTGGATTTTGAGGAA
The DNA here is from genome assembly GCA_945859785.2 of Tridacna gigas. NCBI lineage: Eukaryota > Metazoa > Mollusca > Bivalvia > Cardiida > Cardiidae > Tridacna > Tridacna gigas. Next base: position 42,080,811 of record OX244029.2, read on the forward strand.
AGTCCCAACAAAAACGGGGTTAGAAACATGAAAAAAATAGAATATTTCGGGTTTTTTTTCATAAACACCATCTGTAATACTTTCACTCGCTCACTCGCTGCGCCACTCGTGAAAATATTACCGATGATGTTCATTCGATGAAATAAATTTCGATCTTTCACCAAAAAAAAAATATTCTCTTTTTCTATTGTCAAACGCCATCCCTTTATCCAAACCCCAAACCTGTACATTTTTATCGAATGTGAGTGTCTCGTTTCTATACGCTTGCACAGAAAAAGTATCCTTTTTAATGTGTATCAGTGTTTTATAGGCAAAATTGATTCTCGGCAAAAATCAGAATATTCTCTTTTAAAACTAGTCACCAGAATTTCTAAGAATTTTTTACACGAGTTCAGTATGATAGTACTTACTGTATGTGTTAATATCAGTATTATGACATGGTCCTACAAAATATAAATGTTACCATCTAATCAACGTAACAATCTGTCAGACACATCCGTAGCACCAGTCACTAATGATCCATTAAAAGTTACAAGTAAGCGTCTTTTTTTCAAGATTTCACCATGTGGATTATCTGCAACGATCGAAACATTGCTATACATGAAGCCTCGATATGCTAACTGGCAGGTCGATTTAATATGCTACTATAAGGTGTGTCCAAGTTCCAGTTGCTGAAGAAAAAATGTATCCTAAAACAAAAAGTTGCCAATTGACAGATTACACTATTACGCATTATCAATCCTTGTTGACCCACTTCCGATGTATTCCGTAAACTACATTCATCGCCCCTGGGTTATCTCGCGTATGTTTTCTCGTTATCATAAATTATTCATGAGGCATTTTGATTAGAAATCTCAGTTTTTCAGTGAGAAAATTTAATCTATTTTTATCAACCATATGCCATCATTTCTATTTTTACCTCGTCTACAACCAATCAAATCGCTTGTTTCAAATCAAGCCTGGCTATACTTTAAATATGGCTGAGGCCGTGACCATCATTGACAAAAGTTTACAAAAAACATTCGGCGTCACCCCGAAAGAGTTCCAGCTTAAAGCCCTAGCAGCTTTGGTTAGAGAACAGGATATGTTTCTGTCAGCAAGAACAGGCGGCGGGAAAAGTCTCTATTATCATGGTTTCCCATATTCGTTGATAATGATGTGGGTTTTACCCGGTTTATTCATAGTAACGGAACAAATGTGATAATCCTCCACTACAAGAGAGTATCGTTATGTTATCGACAATTCGATTGGCTATTGGGTGTAATTCGCAATCTTATGAATATTCATAGAAACGACGCCGTTTCACAATTGAATGTCCCAGGATTGATAAATGGTAATACTTGACACCTGGGTTAAGAAGGTGCGCACTATCAGGCCTATGACAGTATATGCACTTGTAAACGGTATGAATTATGTTTTTCCTGCATTTTGACCTGAATTGTAATCTGCAGTTGAAACAAACTTAACAGATACGGCAAAGACGTCCAACTTGGGTATTTTTGCAGACAAACAGAATGAGACATTCGATATTTTAATAGTAATGCTTTGCCTCACTTGTTATTCCTACACAAGCACCCACTTGTTTGCATTCGTTCAAGGGAGGTAATTATGCAATCCAAAACAAGGACAAGTGCTCATAAGGCATTTTGGTAGCATAACTTAGCTGAGCATTAAATTCCTATAGTACTGCATGTAACTTGATACACTAATACAGTGAATTATTAGCGTTTTAACGATTCTTCCTTTCTCTGAATCAAATGAATGCCTGAATATTGAATTTCAAACTGTATGTTGACGCAATGAAACGTTGAATTTAAGAACTGGCTCAACTGAGCATGAAATTGGGGTCTATAAGTGCAGGTGTTGTTTATTTATGCATTTTCAAAACAGTAGCTTCCGTGCTTTGATTTTTTACGCTAAAGTAATCATTTTTCGATAACTGTCAAGTCATTCCGCATGTCATCTTCAACCAGTAATTAACGCAGATTTCTCGAAGGGAACACTTTCAAATTACAGGAAAAACGTCATGGCTTTTGCTAATAATATTTCCTACATGTAATCATGCCTTCACGCTCCAAAAGCAGTCCGGGTTGCTTTTTGCGGACAGTGTATATTCGTGATGAGACTGATTCCAGATCAAGATCAGACTGCACAGAACGTTCACGCTCTTCTTGGATCTACATTTTCTGTTGCTTGGCCAGATATGTTGACAAAAAAATTGAAATTGAAATATTTGCATCTTTTGTTTTGACTCGGAATGTCCTTTTTAGTTATTAGAACTGTGCATAAGAGTATAAACTCTGCATACCTTGCACGGAACGGAACGTGCTGTCTGATCTTGGATCAACACTTTCCGATATTTCGTGTGAGATATCATTGGGAAAAGAAAGATCCAGAAATTTGATATCGGGCGGTTAACCTTTAAGCTGCTCGGCGCGATTCAATCATCTTTGGCGGATAGTGTCGATCAAGATCAGACTGCACAGAACGTGCAGTCTGATCTTGATCTACACTGTCCGATGAGGATATTTTTTCCCTAAAAAATATCTTCGAAATAGCAAAATTGGGGTTTTTACTAACCGCTCGAAAGTTTCATTTTACTTGTTTAGCAGGATAGGGGTTAATTTACTTACGGAGTATTTCCATCTCACTTGTTCGCTCTAAGCATTAATGAACTCGTAAGGTCAATTCGCAAGATTCTTATCAGTCTTGATGAAATTTTCTCCTGTCGTGCAGACTTCTAGGTCCTTGTTCCCGATTATCTTCTGAAAGTAAGTTGTAGAAAATGGCTTGAAAACATCACAATGAAATTGACTCAAGGAACTTTAACTAAAAGGGAAAAAAATTAATACAGATAATGGTAAACAAGAGAAACTGCCCGTTATGAGTTGTTTCTTTTCTTGCTGCACCATGTTTACAAAAGTGGTCTGCTGAAAGGCGGAAAAATAAGTTTTCTTCACGAAAACTAGGTTTTTTGGGGTCCTTCATGGCTAAGTGGTAAAGTGTAGGACTTGTAAGCTGGAGGCCACGGGTTCCAGCCTCACATGAAGCACGGGCTTTTTCGTGGGAGTGCTTTGTGGGAAAAACAGTTCACCCCCCAGCCTAGCGCTGGTGAAACCCAGGATATACAAGAATATGTGAGCTGTTGCCGTAATGTGACTGAAATAATGTTGAAAGCGATGTAGAATCATATAATCAATAAGTCAAACAATCAATCAAAATCAATCAGTAGGTTTTGATCCAATGCTGGTAAAGGATCCATGGGAAGAAGGGGGTACTAAACGCAATTCAGAGACGGTCGCTTTCATCCTGTTCGGCCGTGGCCGTGGCCGCGGTAGCTTAATAGTGACACACAGGGCTAGTTACAGGGGGATCGCGAGTTCGAATCCCAGCTTAGGCTCTATCCAATGATTGACGAAGTTCTATGTCGCAGGATTCATTTTTCTCTCACCTCTGAACATAAATACGACTTTGTTTCAGCGGGAGAGCAGCTGGCGGTTTCGAGGAGTGCAGCGCGTTGTACTGGCGTAAAAATCTTCAATGGATGGATAACTTTATTGGCTAATATGATACAATTGAAAACTGTTGAAAATGCTTTTAAACCCCAAAACAAAACAAAACCAAAAAAAGCTAAAACTAGAAATATCTTTTAAAAAAAGGTATACGGCGTAAATTTGCCAGCAAATAGGCAGGGACCTAAAACATGTCTACACTTTTGACCAATCACAAATTTCTATTTATTCATTTAGTACCAAAAAGTAGGTCAAAACCAGCATATTCAGCTACGTCGAATAATAGAAATACTATCTAGAAGAGATCTGCATCTTGCAGCGTTGCATGAGGAATTATGGCTAGGATCAAAGTATTCAGAGGGATAAGATAATAGCTTAACTCTTTACCAGGCGACACAGTTTTAGACTTGTCTATATCGGTCGCATTTGCAGAATACAGTTCTAATACAGCCTAATTGATGGGATTTATCTTTGAAAGGGTAGAAAACATTGCGCACCAGCATATTCTCCTTTTCCAACAATGTTTTCAAATGCCTCTCTTACCACAGGGAAACACGGAATTGTTCGGTAAGGGGTTAACCCTTTCCCATACAATTCCGACTTTACACTACCCTGAGAAAGAAAGCTTTTGAAACCATTTCGGGAAAAGGAGAAAATGCTGGTAACCAGCATTTTCTCCTTTTTCCCCAAATGTTTTCTCCCCCACAAAACAAATTTCAAGTTTTGAATCACATCTAATTTGAAGTCCGCTAATGTTTTGAATTTGGACTAGTCCAAAATTTGGTCATTTGGTGAAGGATTAAACAGTGTAATTATTCGTCGTAAAAGTGCATGTACTAGTATACAATGGAGCAATTATCTTAATGCTTACACATATTGCATTCTGTATTTGTTTGTTTGCTTTTCACAGTTTTTAAGTCATTCCACGGCGATAACTCACCTAGTTAGATCTTTCTCTTGTTTCACTCGAGCTATTCTGGGTGTGCAGTGCTTTTGCCCATGGATACTCCTTGTGGCTAGCGGGGATTTTGCAAGGATTTTTCCTCATAGCAAACCCAGCTCTTTGACTATTTCGCTGCTGCTAGCGACCTAAAATAGCTGTCGTGGACGTCATATACTCAGATCAGACTCAGATGCACAAAACGTGAAGTCTGACCTTTGACTTACATCCTCTGCCACCAGACGCTAACCTGCGACCAAACTTATTGTCCACTGCTATGGAAATGTATTTTGAGACCTCGAAAAACGCCGAATTCATTTAACTGGCAGCAAAAGAGTTAGCCATCAAGCTCCGATACTTTCAACCATGAACCAGTGTGAGCCATGCTCTGGCAAAAGGGCAGCTTAATGCATCTCCGTGATGCATTATACCAAGCAAGCCATTACATAATTACAGACCCCGAAGTGGGAGAAGCCACTTTTTAAACAACCGACTTAATCATGACATAGACTGGTCCTTGGACCTACAGAACATTGACAGTAGCGAAAAGTTTTGGCCCAGATCAGCCTGCGCTGACTGCGCAGGCTGACCTAGGCCTATACTTTTCACAGATGCAATAAGCCCCTGAGTATGGCTCAAATCTGTCCTTCTTTGGCGCTAAACCCTTTACCAATTTTGGACTCGACCAAATAGAAAGCATTTGCAGACTACAAATTCAGTCTAGCCCTAATGATGATTTCTGTCTTTGACAGGATAGAAAACCATTGTGGGAAAAGGAGAAAATGCTGGTAACAGCATTTTCTCCTTTTCACGCAATGTTTTCAAAGGCCTTCTCTTGTGGGGTAGTTAAAAACCGGGATCGTGTGGTAAAGGGTAAATACCGTTTGCAACATCATTTAAGTTTTATGGCGGCCGAGTGCGATTCTTCTTACTTCTCTGTAATTTCTTCAGCTTGTTATGTATTTGTACAAGGTTCCATCCAAGCTGCCGTGTGGCCAAGCCCCGTAGCTCAGTCGGTAGCGCACAGGACTTGAGAACAGGAGGTTGTTGGTTCGATCCCCGGCTTGGCCAATTTCTTTCCGAGGATTGATAATAGTCATTGCGACAGGATTCATTCCTCTCTCACCGCTGACCGTTGTTTCGACGATGGTTATGGGAAAGCAGCCGGTGACTTGGAAAGAATATTGTGCGGAGTACTGGTAAAAGAAACTCCAGGAAAGCATGGATAGGTGCACTGTCCGCCGCGATATAACTGAAACATTGTTGAAAACGGCGTTAAACACCATACAATCAATCAATCAATCAATCCAAGCCGCCGTGGCCACTTTCCCACTTAGACACTGTCAAAACAATGTTCAGCTATGACAGATGGACGAATCATGTCGCGTTGACTATCAACAAGCATGCATAGAAAAGATTCGAATACAAAACCGCCTGGATTGTGTCCATGCCCATTACTACTAAGCTGTCGGGGGCTTTGTTACTGAAACACCATTCATAAACTATTCTCCCACTTCGGGGCCCGTATTCAGCAACCATTCTTCATTGCGTTGTAATGCTAATTCTCAATAATTTTCTAAAATTGAAAGTAACGCTATGTCTGATTGGCTAAAGCAAACGATTTAGCCAGTGAGACATTGTGTTACTTTATAAATTTACAGAATAGACCGATCAAGCAAATTAGACTTACTGGTGCATACGGTTCCTGAATGTTCTCAGGTTTCTCAGAAGCTTTCAGTGTGTGCATTATATACACTTTACTGTCTCTCTCAAAGGCTGTCATATTCTCTCTTATCTTTTTTTTTTCTATTCTTGATCTGTCATATGGCCCTTCACTTGCTTGGGACAAAACTTGTAGCTTTTGCAGATAGTGTAGATCATGATCAGACGATTGAATCTTGAATCCATGCTGTCCGACTTTTCCACAAATATTCCGGCCACTAGTACATTGAAATCGCAACATTTCGGTCTTTCGTAGTCATTTACGTTGTAGGGCTTAAATGGAATTGGTTTTTATCCGAAATATGGTAATTGACTGTTGGTTCCGGTGTAAAGCAGGGATATTCGGTTTCCATGACAACGATATCAACTCGGGGGAAGATGGTACATGACAGTTGTTTTAACGTTTTATCCCAGTGAATGGAAATAATCAACGTAATCAATCATTGTTTAAGGTTTTTTCCTTCCTATTAACCTTAAGACTGCTAAGCGCGACTCGAGTGCCTTTTCCAGACAGTGTAGATCTAGATCAGTCTGCACAGAACGTGCAGTCTGATCTTGGATCTACACTGTCCGATAAGGAAAATTCTTTCCCCAAAATGCCCCTGAAATAGCAAAATCTTGGTTTATACTATCGGCTTTCATTTCATTTATTTAACAGAATAAGGGTTAAGCTGATGATTTCTTAAAACATTGCGGCAAGAGGAATCTTGCTCTTTATAAACCCTCTCAGCGCCAAACATATAAAATCAACATCTTTCGACGGCTTAGAAAAATATACTCCATCGAATCACAAAGAGAGTTCTACATTATACGCTTAAATAAACAAGCGGACGGTATAGATCCAAGATCAGACTGCACTTTCTGTGCAGTCTGATCTTGATCTATGCCGTCCGCAAAAGCTCAGGACTGTTTTCACCTATGACGCCTAAATGATTAAAGATTAATTAACTGATTAACTCCGTTTAACTCTGCCAGACAACAGATTTTAAGACTTGATTTAGTTCAGAGCATTTTATAGGCGGAAAACTGAATGTAGTTCTTAATAATGAATTTTTTCTTTGAATGGAAGGAAACGTTGGAAGAAAACATTGTGAGAAAAGGTGAATGTACCGGACACTAGCATTTTCTTCTTTTCTCACAATACATGTATTTGCAAAACGTCTTCGTCTCTCATGGTTGTTAAAAGTCGGGATTGTTTGGAAAATGTTTTAATAGTGCTTTTAATTTAAAATCGTCTGTTGCCATTTTTTTATTGTTTTAAATGAATTAGATACATGTATTGCCATGGATGCTAAAAGTTTCTGAAGTGAAGACAGCAAACGAAGATTGGACTGGCTGGATCTGAAAGCTGATCTTTGTCATCAATTTTTTAGGTTTTTTTTTTTCCATAAGTCGTCATGATAAGCATTGATTTGGATCAAGTTACTGCCTACTCAGCAATTTGTTATGACCCAGTCATTTTATTGGCAACACAGTAACAACGAAGCAATTATTTGGTTATCGTAGGGATAGACCAGTATATGACTCCATGGGCGTTTTTAGTGTCAGTGTAATGAGTAAACCCTCTACCAAACGACTCCATGTTTTAGTGTCCCTGAGGAAGAAGGCTTTTATAAACATTGTGTGAAAAGAAGAAAATGCTGGTCACCAGCATTTTCTCCTTTTCCCACAATGTTTTCTACCCTTCCACAGACAAATCCTATCATTTGAGCCATAATGGATATGTCGTCTGTAAATGCTTTCAATCTGAACGAGTTTAAAATTATGTTTATAGATTAAATGGAAACAATAAAAGATTGCCGGTGAGAGCAGATTGAGATCAGACGACAAGGACTAACTGGCTTGCTTGCTGTCTGGCTGACTGGCTGGCTTGCTGGTTGACTTGCTGGCCGGCTGGCTGGCTGGCTGGCTGGCGGTAGGGCGGGCCGTTTACCACTGTGGTCTGATCTGTTCGGATGGATGGATGGATGGACCGACCGGCCGACTGATTGATCGATCGATCGATCGAAACTGACTTTTGTTTCGTCTTAAATGTATTTCATTACCCCCACCCCCTTTTCAGGGACCACAGCTCTCCAGCCGACATTGCAATCATTCAGTATTGATTGCGGAAAGTAATTCACCGTTTGTTAACATATCATGGAACATCAAACGAACTTTATTGGTTCCAAACATGCTCTAGAAGGTTTCCGAGTTAGTCAGTATGCCTGTCCTTAAGAGGTTATTTTTCCCCTTTCGATCTTTGAGCTACACCATCCGCAGCGTACGAGATTTTCAAGACAATCCCGGGTTCAAACGACCCTTTGAATAGACAAAAACGTTGGCGCATGGTAAACAATTACAGGAGTTCTTCGTTTTCCACGAAAATGTCGTTTTAGCTGCCAAAAATCTTTTGACTGGTTTAAAAATAGAAATCCTGTGACAGATGGTCTCGCCTATTAAGACTAAAACAATGAATCTAGCATCGAAAAGCATGCATCTTACATCTTTTCTTTTTAAGTTGTTTTAAAATCGAAGAGACAATATAATTTGTCTACAAATAGTTATTAGTGGGATAGTTTTCTCCAAAAATTGATCTTAAAATGAGACAGAAAAGAGCCTCTTCAAAATAAAAATTAATAGATGTTGAAATTACGCTGAATTTGTATGTTCAGCAAAAGAGAAAACAATGAACTGATACCAAGTAGTTAAGAAAAAAATGCAACGTAGTCAGAAAATAATGTTAAGAGCTGGGCCCGTATTCATGAGCCATTCTTGAGAATATTCTTTGTTTTATTCTAGATTCAGAAAGGAACGCAAGTTCTGATTGGCTAAACCAAATGGTTTAGCCAGTCAGAACTTGTGTTACTTTCAAAGTTAGACAACGCTTGATATTAAGACTAAGAATGGTTAGTGAATACGGATCCTGATCATTGAACGAAACCTGTAATTGCTTTCTCATTATAAACGGAAGTCAAAGTATTGATGGAATTAAAGGAATGGCTACAGAGATCTACTTTTCATTGCGGAGGTACATTTTGTTAGCAGTAGTGCGGTCTGTATTTTCGGTCAAACTGTGGCAGAATTAAGTCATGTTTAAACATACAGCAGTCTTAAACCTTTACCACACAATTCCACAGTTAACAGCCTTGAGAAAGTTTTTGAAAACATTCGTCTGCACGTGTTTTGAACTTAGACCAGTGTAAAATTTTGTCGTTTGGTAAAATTTTAAACATTTTATCAAACAATCCCTGAGGAGATTGGCCTTCAAAAACATGGTTGGAAAAAGAGAATTCCTGCATTTCTCCTTTTTCAAAATGATTTACCATTTCAAAGAGAAATTTTGTCATTTAAGCTGCCTTTAATTTGTCTTCTGCTTGTGTTTTGAGTATGGTCGAGACCGATATTTTGACGCCTGGTTGTGATTTAACTGAAAAAAAAAATATATATATAACAAGATGGGAAAATTGCTGCAGTGGAGAAGATAATTCTCTTTGAAAGCGTAATTGTTTTATCGGTCTCATTACGAGAAACTGGAAGCTGTAATTAAACCATTTTCCAAATAATTATTGCAACAAATCTTCCGCCACATAATCATAGCTTTGCAAAAGTTTAAACATCGACCCTTTTGCCAGTAAATGTGCACTGAAACCCTTTAACAAACGATACCGTACTTTAAACGACCGTGTCAGTGAAGGCTTTTTGAAAACATCGTGGGAAAAGGAGAAAATGCTGGTAACCAGCATTTTGTCCTTTTCCCATACAATGTTTTTCATCCTTGCACAGAAAAACCATTCAATTGAGCTATATTCAGTTTATCGTTAGCTTATGTTTAAATATATCGGGAAGTCTGAAATTCTATTATCTGGTAAAAGGTTAAAACCTCTGTAAGATACGGCAAAGAAAACAAGAGGGTATGAGTTATTGAGTGGTCCCCGTCTCTCAGTTGTCCCATTCGGCATACCTCGAGTGACCCGGTGATCAAGTCCCTCGGCTGTATCATGTAGCTTAATATGCACCTACACGGTACATTTCGTCGCCGGAAGTACGCTGTTTTACCGTTATTAAAGTTGTAAGGTTCCTCTCAAAAAAAAAACATGAGTCAGTTTTCTATCGATATTTTTCTATGAATATTTCCGTCGTTGAACAGTTTGTACTTTCAATTTTTAGTGTGGTCTTTCAGTTCCGTTGGGAGCTTTCATCGACAGAACGATAGATGTGAACAACTTCACCGTGGTTGTTCATGTCAGTGCTAAGCGATTTACTTTGGCCCGACATGTTTAAGATCATGTGATTGATAGTTCAAAATGGAAGCCTCCTTAATATGGACGAGGTTAGATGTAGGTACGGAATCGGCCAATTTTAATTGAACTACTCGCTCTTTGATTGGATGAGATGTTTATTACCTAGCCAATCGGAAAATTTGTTTTGAAATTTACGGCCAGAACGCCATTGGATGTTTTGGCATTGGGCTTTTTTTTTATGGTGAAAAACTGAGACCGGGTACAAGTTTCATCTAAGGAGTGGTAAAAAATCTACAGTAATAAGTTAGAATAAGATCCAGTTTAGCCTTAGGCTGCTAAGCGCCACTCACTGACCTTTTGGGGACAGTGTAGATCAAGATCAGACTGCACAGAACGTGCAGCCTGATCTTGGATCTACATTGTCCCTTTAGGTGGTCTTTTTTTTTCTCCAAAAATAAGTTTGAAACAGCATTATTCTGTTTTTTTTTTTTATGTCGGCTTGAAAGTTTCATTTAAGTTATTCAGCAGGATAAGAGTTAAGTCAAATGTCTAAGTCCATGACTAGTCGTAGTAGAGTTATTGTTATGTTCATTGTTTCATAGTCAGCTAGTCACAGTATGGTCGAGATACATGTACATGTATGGTCGACGAAAATAAATGCTACTTTTAGTTGTTTTTTTTTTTCATCTATTTCAAAGTGACGTCTCACTTATTCGTGTCTCTGCGAGTTTCGCCAGTACAGGGATGGGCTCTACGATGCCTTGCCGGAGGGTCCACATGACCAATGTCAGCAGCAGGGATCAAACCGGGAATTTCTAACGACGAACCCAATGCATCGTCGTTTAAAATGAGAGGAGACAGTTTGTAATTAATAGCATTCATCGGCGGTTTTAGCTAACGATGCAGTCTTGATAATTCACATGTATACTCTGCACAGCTGGAAAAGGTTTTTCCCTATCCTTTTGTGTTTACCACGACCGTTTATCCTTTTTGCCTCTTTACCTTAAACATGTGGCAGCGTTTGTGAAATTAGACCACACAAAAAAATTAAACAATGGCACAAAGTAAGCGTATTTGGGTTGCACTATTGAACTGTTTTGCGGAATAGGGTGCCCGCACCCTCTTCGTCTATTCCCATTAAGACCGTTTCACATGGTTTTAGCTCACCTGAGCACGAAGTCGTCAAGGTGAGCTTTTGTTATCGTGCTGTGTCGTTGTACGTCGTGCGTCGTCCGTCAGGCGTCGTGCGGTCGTCAACGATTACCTTGTGTGCACTCTAGAGGCCACATTTTCAGTCCGATGATCTCGGACACGTTCGAAATTGGGTCACGTCGGGTCAAAAACGTTGTCATTGGGCCAAATCTAAGAAAAACTTGGTGTACACTCTAGAAGCCATGTTTCATGCAAGAAACTCGATCAGAATATTTGTCTCAATGATAAGTTGGACAAATTCAAAACTGGGTCACGTCAGGTCAAAAAGTAGGTCACTGGGCCAAATCTTAGAAAAGCCTTGTGTACACTCTTGAGGCTACATTTTCAGTCGGATACTCATGAAACTTGGTTAGAATGTTTGGCTTGATGATGTCTCTGATAAATTTAGAATTGGGCCACGTCAGGTCAAAAAGTAGGTACCTGGGCCAAGTCTTAGTAAAACCTTGCATGCAGTCTCGAGGCCATATTTTCAGTCCGATACTCATGAAACTCTGTTAGAATGTCTTGATGATATCTCTGACAAGTTCAAAGGTAGATCAAGTTGATCTAAAGGTAGGTCAAACACACTCATGTGTTTTACATCATTAAAACCAGGATCACTTTAGCTTTATCACTCCTAGATGATTCTACACAGGTGAGCGCCTTAGGGCCTATGGCCCTCTCGTTATATGTAGGGTTGGATAGTTATAGTGCTCGCCTGAGTTCGGAAGACGAGCTTTACCGAAGTAGCTTTTGTCACTCTTTTGCAAGAATCCTGTAAAGTATTTATAGTCAACATGAATTATGGTTTTATGCCCAAATAAATTTGAAAACATTATGGCAAAGGGAGACTGCTCGTCTCGTCCTGAGACAATGTTTTAAAAGAGGTCAATAGAAATACAAAGATTTCAAAGTAATGTGTCAACTTCTAAACAGACAAAATTTCGGATTTTTTTCAAATTGAAAGCATTGGCAGAAGGCAAAAACAAAAACGAAACGTTGAAAACATTGTCGGAAAGGGAGAAAATGCTGATGGCCAGCATACATATTCTTCCTTAACCCTTTACCAAACAACAAATATTTAGACTTGTCAAAATTGAAATCATTTACAGACGGCAATGTGACTATGGCTCTAATGATGTTATTTGTTTCTGAAAGAGCAGAAAACATTGTGGGAAAAGAAGAAAATGCTGGTTACCAGCATTTTCTTTTTTTCCCAGAATGTTTTCAAAAATGCCTCTTTCTTGGGGTTGTTAAAACCAGGGATTGTGTGGTCAAGGGTTAAGGTGATTAAAACGTTTACGAAATATGGCTAAATGAGGGAAAAAAATGAGGGAGGAGAAGCAATACAATACAAAACAATATTTTTATTCAGAATATAAAGGCCTCCACCCCATAATATTAATGACATACATGTCTAAACATATACAATATAAATATTTCGGGCAATTGCAAGCGACAAATTATCGCTCCATTCCCCCACAATGTTTTTAAAAATGTTGTCGTCTGTCAGGACATTAAAAGTCATGTCAGTACGAAGACGGGCAAAAACAGATTCGTTTTATCCGAAAACTAGTCATTTTAGCTCGTTCCAATACATCATCGAACTGTCGTTGTCATGGCAACATTATCAAATCCATGGAAACGGTACACAGGATTTCATTGTGGATGGACGTGATCTTCTACGTTTTCGAGAAAATGAATGGTTTAACCCACGGCCGAACAACAGGATTGAAATTGAAAGCATTTGAGGACGACAAAGTAAATTCTAAAACTGGAATTTGTCTTTTGAAGAGCAGAAAACAGTATGGACATAGGAGAAAATGCTGGATACCAGCATTTTCTCCTTTTCCCATAGTGTTTTGAAAAGCTTTCTTTTTCAAGGTCGTTAAAACTAGGGATTGTGTGGCAAAGGTTAAACCCTTTAGCAAACGTCAAAATCCGAACCTCGTCCATATTGGAAGCACCTGCAGACGACATATTGAAATGTGCCTTAAATGACTTGGGTATCTTTTTTAAGTGTGGAATGCATTCTTGGAAAAAAGAGAAAGTGCAGGTAACCATTACTTTCTCCTTTTCCCGGAATCTGTAAATGCTTTCAATTTGGACTTGCCTAGGGGCTCTATCGTTTGATAGAGAGTATGAAAAAGGATTAGTGCACATCAATACTGTGGCATAATCTCAATATTTCCCGCTAGATTTTGACCGTCCTCTTTCTGAAGAAGGCGGTTGTTTTGTAAGGAAGACTAATTAGGACGTGACAATTTACTCGTAGTTTGGGGGACCATATTTAAATAGATCATAGTACTAAGCGAACATTGAAATTCGAACCTGCGACGGTCAAAACTGTGGTCCATTAATTCTACTGACTGAGCTATATCAGCTCAATTAGCTTTGTAATGTGTTCGAAAAGTATTGACGTCTTTGTTACACAAAGACGGCGACTCCGTTACAAACGGTATTATTAATTTTACAGAAAAAATATTCAAAAAATTGGACAGGATGGTATACTCTACATGTTTTCTGCAAGGTTTTTGTTGTTGTTGTTATGTATCTTAGGTTTAAAGTCATCTGTGCAGACAAACAAAATTCATTTAAAAAACTTGTGAAAGGAAATCAGGTTGCATGTCACTTTAAATGGCGACATTTGGATTATTTTTCAGGGAAAAAATATTCATTTCATTTATTATGCAGTCTAAAGGTTAACACGATCTTATTTGTAACTAACTCCCGAGGGAAATCACGTCTCTACGTTTTTGTTCATTTGTCTTCTGAAACAAAACGCGAGACAGCCCACCCTTTCTTTTCATTAACTCTTTCGTTTCCTAATGAATAATAATAGTTTTTTTTTCCGATGTTTGAAAATAGAATTTCATAAGAAATAATGGGACATTTTGGTCATCATTCAGACTAAAGAAACGATCATTGTACACGTATATCTAGGATCAGACTGCGCTCTCTGTCTGGGTCCGTATTCACCAACCATTCTTAAGAACATTCTTTGACTTATTCTTCACTTATTCTTTGGAGAACAAGACCAAGAATATTCTTAAGAATGGTTGGTGAGTACGGACCCTGATCTTGAGCTATATCATCCGCAAAAGACCCTTCGTTCGCCCGAGCTGGCGGGAGAGTTAAGCTGACAGCGGACATTTTTCCATTTTCTGCGTATTCTGCTCTTTAAACTTGTAGAATATTTATTGAAAGAAATGCTTTCAACATTTATAAAGAAGATGCAGCTTCAATATTGCTTTCTGAAACGGAGTAGAACGTGAACGTGGATAAAGTCGAGAGAATATCTGTAGGCCTACTAGTTTTGTTAGCACAAAAGTGGCATTGTTCAACAGAGGGCATAGCACCATTTACGTAACTTTTAACCCTTAAGCTGCTAATCGCGACCCACTGACCTTTTGCGGACAGTGTAGATCAAGATCAGACTGCAACGTGCAGTCTGATCTTTGATCTACACTGTCCGATAAGGTATTTTCTTTCCGGTGAAATCAACTTTGAAACCGCAATGTTTGGACTTTCAGTATTGAGTAGAAATTTGCGTTTCATTTATTCAGCAGCTTAAGTGTTAAGCCGATAGTAAAAACCCGAATAATGCTATTTCAAACTTATTCTTTGTAGAAAAATATCGCCGTATCGGACAGAGGAGATCCAAGATCAGACTGCTCGTTCTGTGCAGTCTGATCTTGATATACAGTGTCCGGAAAAGGTCAGGGAGTCGCGATTGGCAGCCTATGGGTTAAACTTTTACCAAACGGCAATGTTTTAGACATTTCCAAATTGAAACCATTTGCAGACAACAAAATAAGTATGACTCAAAAGTTGAAAATTGGTTTTTGAAGGTAATAAAACATTGTAGGAAAGAGAAAATGCTGATTACCAGCATTTTCTCCTTTTCACACAATGTTTTCAGAACCCTTCTTCATTAGGGTCCTTAAAAGGCGGTATTGCGTGGTAAACGATTCAACCTTAAGCTGCAAAGTAAGTCTCGGTCGTATTTGCGGACAGTTTAATGGATGAAGACCAAACTGCAGAGTCTGATCTGAATCTACAATGTCCGATACAATGAGATTGTTTCTGGTGAGAAAACTTTTGAAGTAGCAAAATTTTTGCTTGTTACTTTTGGCTGAAAAGCCGAACCCCCGTAGCTCAGTCGATAGCGTACAGGAGTTTAGAACAGTTGGTTGCTTGTTCGATCCCCGGCTTGGCCAATTTCTTTCCGAGGATTGATGATAGTCATTGCGACAGGATTCATTCCTCTCTCACCGCTGACCATTGTTTCGACGATGGTTTTGTGGGAAAGCAGACAGTGGCTTGGAAAGAATATTGTGCGGAGTACTAGTAAAAGAAATTCCAGGAAAGCATCGATAGGTGCACTGGCCGCCGCAATATAACTAAAATAATGGTGAAAACGACGTTAAACACCAACCATCCAATCAATCATTGGCTGAAAATTTTCTTGAAATAATCTAACATTGTTATGACAAGTCTAATTACCTCCCTTTAATGAATGCAGATGAGATAGGCTGGGTAAAGTGTTGAGATGAGTGCGTAAGTATATAATCTGAGACTGGAGATTTGCTATTAAATTGTCGAATGTCTGCTTTGCTGCAATACGTACTCTTGCTAGACGCGTACGCCGAGTATGTCTACATTGTATTAACAAATTAAAGGTGAATCATCAGATTTTTATAGTGTCACCAAGCTTAAAGGTGATTTATCAATGAATTAAGTAGAGCGATAGCTTACACACAATTAAAGAAGAAAGACAAATATAAGAAAATGTATAAAGACATTTTTATCGATAGTTTTTCCTTAGTTGGCTACGTAGCCTCTTATGGCATTTCTAGTTTTCGCATCAGAGTTTTGTGGGAAATTCAGGTGATCAGTTACACGCGTCGATTATGTTGGGTCGTTTTCAAATAAAACGATGACTTCATATCAGATCTCATTTATATAGGCGAAGTTACGGATTGCAAAGCGGCCACGCCGGCATTTGAACACCCAAAATTACCATTTTTGTGGCATTTGTCGAAGACAGTGCCACTATGAGTTCAATACGGTATTTTGAAAATCGTGTATCGTAGTTTGTGCAAAACCGAAGGAAGTAAACCCAATCAATTTCATTTTTTTTCTAAGACAAATAAGTGTTTCGATAACACTCAGATATATGATTAACAACGGCGTATAAAGATAAACTGGATTAGGCCACCGATCATGGGAACACTTCGTTTTCTTTTTTATTGAAAACATCTATGCCTGTTATGGTCTTCATTGGCGCAATGATACACACAGCCTTTTTTTCCCGACCATGTTCGTCCCAAAACTAGTTCGTGCATGAGCTTGTTCGTCCTTTCGCTTGTTCGTCAGGGCTTGTTCGTCCCACACTATTGTTTATTTTTCAAGTTATTAAATCCACACAATGGCTCCCGTGACAAATGCCACACCAGTGCTTTCAACGCTTTGAATACTGTACATAACCGCACAGTTTCTTTACGCTTGCAAAGGAAAATATATTTGATTCATGCTCTGTGAAAAGGGGCTTAATGCATCTGCGAAGCGTATCGACCTAGTTCAGCCTGCTCATTCCTCGCAGGCTGACATGGGCCGAAGCTTTTCGCTATTGGTCAAATTTCTGTATGTCCAGGGACAGTCTACCTCATGTTTGAGGTGGTTATTTAAGAGAAAGTGGATACAATTGATCCATCATTATGTGATGGCTTGATTGGTACAATGCATCACGGAGATGCATTAAGCCCCCTTTTGCCAGAGCAAGGCTCGTTTATGTTTATTTGTAAGTGTCTGAAAAGAAATTTTGATTTACGACAAAGAACCTTAAGCAGGTCCATTTAAGGGTTAACCCTTATCCTGTAAAATAAGTGAAACAAATTTTTCAAACCGATAATATAAACCCGAATAATACTATTTCAAACTTATTTTTAGGAAGAAAATATTTCCTCATCGGACAGTATAGATCTAAGAGCAGACGGCACGTTCTGTGCAGTCTGATCTTAATATACGTACACTGTCCGCAAAAGTTCATTGAGTAGCGCTAGCAGTCTATGGATTAAGTAATGTTTTCGGCGTGTAAGAATAAGAGACAAGAGAAGACAGACAACCGAGGAAGGGTATAATTTTATGTAATCAGATCCACACCAGACACGCGAGCTTTTCTTATGTTCTGTCGAAGACGTTCGTTCGTCTAATCATTGTTTATTGATCTAGTCTTTCTGGATATAGACAAACTGGCAACCTTTACGTTTTAACTTCAGGATGCATATTCTTCGTTTAATTCCCTACGGGGCACTCTGTCTCTGTTTAAAAGGCCCAGTAGCGGCCAGAAGTAAACAATGCGGTTGTTAAAATGCAAAAATTACACCATACCATTTTTAAACGCATGGAAATTATTGTGAAGATGACAATCTATTATTGTACGGTCGGTCCAAGTGGTAGTTGCTGGCAGGAAAAACAATGTAACTAGGTAAAGAGTTGCTTTTGTTTACTTCTTACCTGGTTTTACAGTTCTTTTTTCTGCCAGCGACTAACACTGGGAGCAGCTGTATATTAACAGGTTATGATCCGCAAAATAATTTCCATACTTTTAAATAGTATGCTTTAAATTCAAATATATATATTAGTATCTGCATTGTTTACTTTAGTCCACTGCTGGGCCTTTAAATCATTTTAGGCCGAACTGGAATTGCCGTAGGTCCACGGGATTTTATACATATATATGTTTTTTTTTTTCGGTGAAAGATCGAAATTTATTTCATCAAGTAAACATAATCGGTAATGTTTTCACGAGTGGCGCAGCCACAAGTGAAAATATTAGCGATGATGTTCACGAGATGAAATAAATTTCGATCTTTCACCGAAAAAAACAAAGATTCTATTTATTTCATGCTTCTAAGCCCTTTTATGTTAGGACACCCATCAAAATCCAGTACAGTAGACTATTGTTTACGGTAATTCCCCATGATGTAACCACATCACATAACAACGCATTACAATATTACGTTAGGTACGAGAAATATAGCATAAATTACGCCATACATGTATTTCTCTCTATTTTAATGACACGCGCTGTTTACCTAGGTAACTGTTGCGCGGGAACTACTGTTTCCACCTTCAATTGAAGAATTAGACAATGTAAAATCGTTATTTTCACTGGTCGTAACCATGAAATATCAAACCATAATCCATCATTATATATAGTTTATACAAGATCGTACTGAATAAGATATTGCCTAGTGTGTACGTATCAGTTGATCTAAGCAATGGTTTTGAGGAAAAGGCGTAGTATTAGGTGCTGCGTCGTTTTCCAAGAGAAAACAATGTCTAGTATATTACGCTTTACTAGACCGTAAAATTTTAGACTTTTCCAAATCCAAAGTCCTTACAAATGACAAAATTAAAAATGTGGCTCAAATTGTTGAATTTGTCTTTAAAACGATGGAAAACGTTGTGGGTAAAAAAGGAAGAATGTGCTGGTGTCTAGCATGCACTTGTTATCCCACAATTATTTCAAAAACCTTTAAGGTCGTTAAAACACGGGAGTGTTTGGTAGAGTGTCAAGGGACCCATTAAACATCCCACTGATACAAAACTTCTGCACTACGATTTTGAAATTACGAACAATCATTATTATTAACCGAGGTACACGTATATGAAAACATTGTGGGTGTGGAAGAATTTGTCTGCTGCGAGAGTGTATCGTTTTGGCCATTGGTCGTATAACTACTCAATCACTGTATAGTTAAAGACAAATATTCATACCTTCATTACGTACACAGCAAAAGCAGCTACTTTTTGCATTTCTTTATATCTATTTTCAGAGAATAGAAGAGCCTTTTCTGAAAGCTGTGATGATAACCTTAGGTGATCGGTACACCGACAACATGGACACTATCTATAAAATCCTCATCAAATTCATTCTACAGAAACTTATAGACGCAATGAATTCTGATACCTGAGGAATTAGGAAAAACTATGGAAGACTCGTTAGAAATCACAATAAAGCAATTTCAACTAGCCATGGATTCCAAATGAGAGTTAATCCAAGATGGTGGTTTGTTTACGAAGGTCACGTGGTTATAAATTCTCGTGCATATAACTTGGAAGTTTCACCAGTTTCTCGCAAATAGAAATGGGAAGTGTTAAGTCATTCTCATGAATATTAATGACAAGTGGCACGTGATTTTGTGATCGGTGATAACTCATTTATTGACGTCTTACTGGGGAAAAAGCTTGTGAGGTCGAACGACTTTGGTATTATTTATGGCAATTTGCAGCCTTTGCCTGAAGTAGAAGTGCGTTGTGGACTAGATAGTAATATACATGTAATATTATAAATAGTTTCTATTAGTTGTCTTTTGTTCCTACATAATATACTTATTTATCCTTCAACAAACTTCCTGTAGATCGCTATGAAAAAAATCATTGTAAAGTAGGGAAAATCAACATGATCTGAGATTTGATGCATTAAACATGTGTGAAAACAAGTTGAAATTTCTCCTGACAAGGTCGTTAGCCTTCCGTCACAGTCTTCTAAAACTTTTGTCTGATACAGATCAAAATGGTCGGTTATCAAGGGTTTCATAATTTGATGTTATGCTGTGTTAGTGTTTAATTCACTGATGGTATACTCAAAGAAAACGGCTCCTTCATCAAAGAGTGACCCTGTTTTGTACGAGCATGTATGGTAGACCTACCAAGTGGCAGTGATGTACAAACCCATTAAACATTTCGTGAATTGATTGGGCCAAAAGTACAATATTACTCTTCATACACGCAGTCAAAACAATAAATATTCTAGAGTCTGCAAATAATAAACTAAAGCATAAAGTCCGCCTACTTTCAGCCCATGGGAAACCTAAAATCCAAATTAACCAGTGCTAATACAGGCGAGTTTAATCTCAGCTCCAATGCAAATGAAAATCGCATAGACTTAAAAATAAACTCCGCAGATCCACAAATATAGCTTATGCAGTCTTAAGATCCGATCTCTAAGAATCACATATCAGGTGAATTTTAAAACATCTTTAGCGCTCCCATTCATGGAGAAACAATAAATACATACTATTATCAAATAACTCCTTCTATAGAATCTACTTCTCCAAGAAACGTTTTTATTGATGCACTGAGAGTAGTATCGAGAAGCGACCTCTAAAGTTCAAATTTCTTTGCCTTCTTAAACTAAATGATGTATGCATTACAAAGTGACGGTGACGTTACTGTTACAGTAACAGTGAAGTCATTACAAACGATATGTAAACTTGCGGAACTTTCGAATTTGAAAATGAGTAAAAGCCCAATTAATTTGTTTTGCCTCCAAAGGTTTTCCAGCAAGTATACTTTAATAATTGTACATGAAAACCCATGTTGGTATTTTGTACGAATTCAATTCAAATTTATTTGATAAGGAATAAGCTTGAAAATGATTCTTTTACTGCATTTTCTGCCAATTTGTCCACGAGAGGTCAAACATATATTAAAACAAATCGTCCTAGTTGCCCTCTTGTTGGACTCCAAAATTCTCATTTAGATAATTGAGATCTTCGTATTTTTCTTGAACAATATCTGATCATGTTTTAAGTAGGATCATGTGTTCATTTTATATTGAATTTATTCAACTCCTCATCGAAAACGAGATAAAACTTGACAAGCCTCGTTTTATCTTGTTTTAGATAACTCGTTTATAATTCAATATGATATGAACGCTCGTGTAAGATCCTTTATTTAAAAATTTTGTGATTTGTAAAAATCATTTCATTCATGAGATCAATTATTTTTCGCTGTAAAAATTGATTTCAATGTACTGCAGATACAGAAAAATTTGAGCTATGAGGACAGGGCTGTTTTTACAGCGTTGTGAAAAATGAAGTCCGTCTTTATCATTTAAACGTTTTCTATGTAAATTAATAATTTTAAAGGTTTTTAAATGTATGAATACTAAGAATCGATATCCTTATAAAATCAAGACAATTGCTGTTTAGGATTAACATTTTTGTCACAAATGTGAAGAAAAGAGGCTGTACAAACGTTTTACACTCCCTCATAAAAATCAATGGTCGGTATCCATATTATTTATTCTTTACCAATATTGATCCTTCCAGTATATCCCCCTTTTATGTATATAGGGCGGGAGTATTTTGGACATATAGAGTAAGCTTTTCCAACTGAAAAAACTCTGCTATTTTCGCCAGTTTTATTCAATATCTGTCGGATAATACCCTTTATTTCTTACAAAGTATCCAAGTATACGCTTTGCCTCACTTTGACTCTGCAGCTGCATGTCTGAAAATTATCTTTTTTATAATGGGTGTAAAGGGAACAACTGAAAGTATTTTACATTATTGCGTTGAACATAAAATATATGTATAAACCTTAGTTAATTTTATCATTCCTTTCTTTTTTTTTTTTTTTTTTTTTCATTTTCTGGTGCAAATTTCGTTCAGGAGATAACGCGTTTGACACAGTCTGCATTGACGTGGAATAAAAATTGATTTTCCCACACTGGTCTAGATATTTCGAAACTCAGAGAAAAATTTACAAATCATCGATGAAATTGCTCGAGTTTTAGGCGGAATCGTACAATTAAACGTGCAGAGAGTTTTATGTATCTGTAGATTTATTAGTAAAGGCAATAGATATCAAAATAATTATGGACAATTTAGTCTTGTTGATATCCAATCATATCGGTCAGATAGGTTTATATTTTGTTGAAAGTGTTGGCATAAGTATCACCATTAACCATAATTATGCTAGGAATTGAGGGCTTTAGGCGAAAGGCGAGTCTTATGAGGACGGCACAGATTAAGATCAGACTGCACTAAACAGGCTGCATCATCAGTGTTGGATCTGTGCGTTCTGCTCGTCTAGTCAAGCCCATCAGATAAAAGTCTTTCTGAGTTTCAGTAGATTGCAGTTCCAGCCATCGAAATAGGCTGAGTTTATTTACTTGGCACTGAAAGCGTTAAAGGCTCCGAACCCACTTATATTGGCGACAGTGTCGTCAGCACTTTGATTCTCGTGCGTAGTTTTTCTATAGATAGCAACAGATTCCAAATAGGAAAAACATCACCGCATGACATCCTGATTTCCTTTATCAAAATTGAGTGAGACTAGGTGGAAATTCCGTAAAAGGAATCCATTCTCACAAAAAAGTTCAAGGGGAGGTCATTTTTATACAGATTAGATCTATGGAATTAATGTTCAAAACTCGTTAAGCTTTACACCCGCTGCCAACAAAAATCAAAGAACTGACAGTGCTGGTAGCTTATTATTTTCATTCAGCGTGACGGGAATAGATATTTATAAAATTATTTTGTCATAAATTTCTTGATGATGATAATTCGGAGAAAGTCTTTTTCAGATAGGCCCGTTTCATACTACCCTGAGGAAGAGGGAAATAGGCCTATAGGTGTTGAAAATATTGTTGAAAGGAGAAAATCCTGTTGACCAGCATTTCTCCTTTTCCAATAAAGTTTTCTATCTTATCATAGATAAATCCATGCTCTGTAAAAAAGGGGGTTTAATGCATCATTGCAATGCTCTATACCGAGCAAGTTGTCGCATAAAATAGGCCTATTTTTTCGTAAAACCCGCATAAACCGTAGGGTAGAATGCGGTAGCATGGTTCTTTGATATGCAGAAAAAAAATAACCATAAGAAAAACGTTTCGATCTACGTCAACCTGCGCGGACTGCACAGACTGACATGGGTTGATACTTTTTTTCAGTTACATTAAACCCCCTTATCAGAGAACATGGCCTATTTATTTTTGCCACATTTGATAATGTTGACTGCAAAAATTTACTGTTTTTAATATGGATGAGTGTAAAATTTTGCCGTCTGGTAAAGAGCGAACAAAGTTTATCTGAGCTTTGACTTAAAAAATCTTTTTTCGTCGCGGCCAAACCTTTTACAGGCGGTGATGCGGCCTGTATTTCCTGTTGCACAATTCTGTGAGTAAGGTTTTCTTTGTAATTGATTTTGTTATTACTTTTTTCAAAGTTATCTGCTACGAAAAACAAAGTCGTTTGCAGGAGGTAGTGCTTCTTTCAATAGATTCCCACTTTCAGAGGACCTTCCATTTACTTCACAACAGACCACTCTTGAGAGTATTGTGGCAAAGGGAAAAACGTTTCCATTTGTATACATATATAACATTTTAGTTCATGTTTATTACCAGTAATTTCAAGAACGTTTACAATATCGTCAGTTGCATATTTTTTTTTTTAAGAAAAAAATAGCATCAAGCCAGATATAGTATCCGAGATATTTTCTAGCCCCTAAACTGTTAAGTAAAGCCTTTACCAGACATCTTCGAGTTTGAACGACCCTAAGAAAGGGGGCTTTTAAAGACGTTGTGTGAAAAGGAGAAAATGCTGGTGACCAGCATTTTCTCCTATTCCCACAGTTTTCTACCCTTCCATATGAAAACAATTTTTGATTAACATTTGTCTGGCCGTCTGCAAAATGCTTTCAGTTTGGACCAGTCTAAAATTTTGTCGTTTGGTTAAGAGATAGAAAGTAACTTACATCCGATAGAAAAACGCAATAACTACTAATTCAAATATCACCGTATAGTACAGCCTAGATCCCGTATCAGAACATACAATCCATGCTGTCTGATCTTAACCTACACTATCCACAAAAGCGCCTCTGATTTAGCAACGTTAGTACAAGGTAAAAGGGTACCTTTGTATTCTGATAAGCATTGCAAGCAGTAATAGACGGAGAACCATAATGACAATATTTGCGTCAAGAAAAATAATGAAAAGTTTCATGTCGAGAGCGTTTAATTGTCTTTACTTTGATCTGTGGTTTAACGAGACCATATTGGCGCTTATCAAGGGAAAGAGCACACAGTATTTCATTAATCAGATCTAAGCTCAGACCAGTGAATTAAAGACTGTAAGAGGCAAAAAAGTCCAACAGTGGTTAAGATAGTACGTCAATGGGTTTTAAGCTCCGCTGACCAAAGGCCAGCGAATTTATGAAATGGCCGATGTCCGTCTGTTCGTGACTTAACTTTAATTTCAAACATTCTCAAACCATTGAACCAGTTTTGGCTTACTGTCAGAGAAATTTTCCTGTTATCGGCCTCTTCAAAATTTCTTCAAATAACATGGTGCTTTTGAATGTCTGTTTTCAATAGCAGCAAAACTAAACTAAAACATAATAAAAATTTTAAGAGATCGTCTCTAAAAACGCGTGTTTGAATTTACGTGATATTGATGCAGGCTATCCTTGAATCGACTAGACTTTTGATCGATCAAAAAATACTGCCTCTGTTAACTTCCATATTTTTCTCGTTTTGACAAATATTGATTCAGATACTTGTGAAAAGGGAAATAACCCATGTTTTAGTAAAAATATTGAAACCATCTGTGGCCCTCATCCTGAATTGCAACACGATCATATTTGTTATGCTTGAATTTTTCAATGTAGACAATATTCATTTGTACATAATTATATTCCTAGCAAAAAATTTTATCATTCAAATCAAAGAAAAAATACAATCTTTGAAAACCTTCTTGTCGAAAACTGCGTTAGATTGCATTAATATTTGATACCAACGATCCTTGGAGTAACCGCTTTCATATTCTTTGACATCGTCTTGGTATGAAAGGGAAAGATTCTGCTCATGCTCTGAGAAAAGGGTTTTAATGCATCTGCAAAAAGTATCGAACCAGGTCAGCCTGCGCAGTCCGCGCAGGCTGACCTGGGTCGAAACTCTTTGCTATTGGTCATGTCAAAGGACCTGTCTACCTCAGGATTCAGTCGGTTGTTCAACAAAATATATTTTATGGATCAACAATTATGTGATCACTCGCTTGGTGTAATGCATCACGGAGATGCATTCAACCTCATTTTCCCAGAGCGGCACTCAGAATGTAATGTGCTCGCTTTATATTGTCTGTATAAGATTTTAAGATTTCTTTGATTACAGTCTTCTGATGGAAAATGTCACAGCCAAAGTCGATTATGACTCACCTCGCCTACAAGTCGGTGGAGCGAACTGTTGTTTCTATTGATATCGTTAGGCGTCTATTGTCGGCAATGTCATTATTGTTGCAGCACAAACAGTAAATCTTTAATTACTTGAAAATGCGATAGTTCAATTGCGGTCAATTCGAGGTAATGGCTTGAAATGAAATGCCTCTCGGAAATAATGGAGCAGCACTTCTGACGGCTCTTGCGAGCTATCAGAGCTGCTATTCCACTATTTTTAAATGAAACAGATTATAAATATGTCTCGGTCAACTCACAACTTTGTAAGTACATGTGCTGTATGTGTCTTTGTTGTTTTAACGCAGAATGAAGTTTCAAAATAGATAGATTGTTCAAACTTACTTTAAAAAATTTAGACGTTTTGTTTAACTCTTTACCAAACGACGAAATTTTAGATTCGACCGAATTGAAAGCATTTGCAGACGAGAAATTCACTATGACTCAAATGATGGAATTTGTCTGTGAAAGGGTAGAAAACATTGTTGAAAAAGGAGAAAAACTGATTTCTTCTTTTATTACAGTGTTTTAATCAGGGACTTTTAAAGTGATATTTGTTTGGTAAAGAAAGATAACCGCTCTAGTTTCCTTTAATCTTCGGTGCTTTTTAGCCGTTATCTTGTTCTTACAGAATTCCCGTTACTTTCTCTTTCTTCTTTTTGCTTCCATGTAAAATTATCAATGAAAAAAAAAATAGGGGGCAAAGTTTAATGCAAAACGAAAGGTCTTAAAAGCCTCTTGGAGTTATTTCGTACAGACTCAAAAAAAGCATGTTGAACCAGAAAAATCTCCGAACTACGTTAATTAGAAAGTTCATGTCTCCTTTGTAATTCAATTTCTCTCAGAAAATGTCTTCGGAATTCCCTAGACAATATTTTTTTTGCGATTCTCTTCATAAAAGTTTGCTGTCTGGGATTTTTATTATCTGCAGTCTATACCAGACGACAAAATTGTAGACTTGTCCGCATTGAATGCTTTTGGTTTAATGTGGCCCATATGATTGGATTAGCCTTTAAAGAGGTAGATACCTTCCTGGAAAAGGAGAAAAGTTAACCAGCATTTTCGACAAGGTTCTTAAAAAGGTCTGTTTCTCTCTCTCTCTCTCTCTCTCTGTCGTAAAAACACGTGGTCGTTTAATAAAGGATTAAAGTGCATATTTTACAGTCTGATTTTTTTTTTATTTTGTAGATTCGGAAAAAATATATAACAGATATTTCCAGGCTTCTTTCTATTCCTACGCATTCCAGACTTTCGCCCAAATTGATTTGGAACTAATTTCAAAATTTATTCTACGTTCAATTCTAATTCTAAAATTCCAAACTTAGTCATCTAAATGCCTGAGAAAGAAAATCTTAGCCAATCAGATCGATGGTCTTTGAATTATGCATTGGAACAATATTTTTTTAGAATATGAATTTTTGGTTTGTTTGGTTCCTGTCTTTGCCGTTTTGTCACGGAAAAAGCCCCCTGTCTCTGTATTCATCAATCATTCTTAGTCCCATTCTTGGTCTTTTTTTTTTAAGATTTAGAAAGTGACACATCGTTCTGATAGGCTAAACTACTTGGTTTAGTTGTGCTACTTTCAGATTTAGAAAATTTTTGAAACTTAAACTAAAGATGTTTTAAGAATGGTTGGACCCTGGTCGACATGAAATATCAGTCACACAAAATATAGGATGGTGTTGATATAAGATGGTTAGTAAACTTTCATCATCATCATCATCATCATCATCATTATTATTGTTATTATTATTATTATTATTATTATTAATCTAAATCAGTTGTTCAGTTAAGTACACGTGGTTGACAAAGTCCTATCAGTAGCAAATCTGTTACATGGTTTTGCACTAGATTGTATCCTTAACCCTTTAACAAACAAGTCCGTGCTTTGACGACCCTGGGGAAAAAACAGACAACATGGTTGAAAAAAAAAAAAAAAAAAGCAAATGGTGGTAACCAGCAAATTTTTTCACACATTTCATTCCAGTCCTTCAGAAGCACATCCCACAATTTCAGCCACATTTTATCTCCTGAAAATGCTTTCAACAGTTGTCCGGTAAAGAGTGACGTTGTCGTCATGGCGACTCCACGAAAGGCTCTTGAACCGATTGGCCCTAAATTTACAACTAATTACTATATACCGTTTTGTTTTTGTACAAGCAACGTAAATTAAAAGATTTAAATGATAGTTCACTGTCTTGCTTGAATTACTATGGAAGATATTGGGGAAAACAGTTCGCATGTTTATAATAGGACGTCAGGAATTTCAGCCCTTTGAATATTACAGCCAATGGACTTTTGTATTGATAAATTAGATTTGACACTAAACCCCTAAAGCGCTGAACACGGCTTTGATTGCTTTCGCGGACAGTGAAGATTAAACCTTAGGCTCCTTAGCGCGACACAATGCACTTTTACGGCCAATGTAGAACAAGATAAGACTGCACAAGACGTACTGTCTGATCTTTGATCTACACTGTCTGATAAGAAGATATTTCCCCCTTCCCCCCAAAAAAATAGCTTTGATATTACAATATTTGGATTTTTACTATTGGCTGGTTGGCTGGAAAGTTTCATTTCACTTATTCAGCAGGTTAAGGGTTAAGATCAGACGCCAGAAAAGTTGCAGTCTGATGGCTTGGATTTATACTTTCGGCTACTTTGTCAGATATTTGGACAAAAACAGACTTGAAGTTGGAATATTTGCATCTTTTGTACAGACTTACAATGTCCACTGCATTTGATTTTCAACCTTTTATCATATAACTTTATCTCAAAATTTGTAGTTCAGGATGCATTAAAACAAAGACCTACTTGTATGTACATGTGTGTATGTGTACTGGAATTTACATGAAGCCAATAACAGGTGTGTACAAAAAAAGACAAAAAATAGTTCCAAAGAAACGTGCATGTAATGATTTTGTTTTGAATCTAACGATGACAAAATTTTCTGCTTTGTCATGATCATCAATTTTAACAGTTAATTCATTACAGAGAAATTTGGACCAGAAACCTTTTAGAAATGAGGCGTATGATTACAGAGACCAAGTACGGCACTATTTGCTTGTCTCAAGCGTCTGTTAGACAAGAAAATTCGTAATGGCTGTATTACATTGAAAATAAGGGTAGTTACGTGATAAACTTATGTTTTGTAACATAATACGTTATATATATATGTACATGTGTTCACAGTTTGAGCTAGATGCGGAACCATTTTTGAGGCCAAATAAATGTGCGAGCTTTCGGCGCAAATGAGCCCTTAAACACCGAACAACGGCGAATTTAAAAGGCTTGTAAGAAGAAGGCTTTTTAAAACATTGTGAGAAAAGGAGAAAGTGTTGGTAACCAGTATTCTCCCAGTATTTTGTACTATTAGAAAAACAAAATTAACCATTTAATCGGCATCGTCTGCAAATGGTTTCAGTTTGGACGGGTCAAAAATTGTGTCATACGGTAAAGAGTCTAGTCATGGTTGTGTTGTGCATAGTTAGTTCTCGAGTAAAAATCTTTGTTATTTGAACCTGCCACATAAACGAATGAAATAAATTGACTTTCTTGCTCACCTGGGTACCTTTCTTTAAACTGCGTATGCACGAAATTTGCGTATGCAGTTTAGGTAAGCAAGCATCAAGTCGGGAAACAAGTTTTACCGAACAACTTTGCAACACTGCATAACTTTACGATTTGATTAAATATTTGCGCAACTTTTTGCCAGCTCATACCTTTGGATAAAGCAGGGATCGTATGTGTGTATATTCACTAAGAAATGCACAAATCTTCGCAGTTTAGCGAAAGGTACCCCTGAGCACAATGTGTACAAGGTGAGCTCTTCTGTCCGCTTTATCGTTGGATGTCCGTAGGCCTAATGCATCTTGCGTTGTACGGCCAAATTAAGGAAAACTTGGTCTGACTTCCATCTAATATTGACAAAACTTTGTCAAAATTTTAGAATCTATAATTTTCAGATAAGGTTGGAGCAATTTTTAGAATCTATGATATAAAATAAGGTTTGAGGGAATTTTAGAATCAATAATATGCAAATATGGTTTGATGAATGGGACTGTCCGATCAAGAAAATAGGACACTAGATCAATTCATTGAATTTCTTTCGATTCAATATCTTCGAACATAGTTTATGTAAAAAAGGAATGAGCGATAAAGTATCTTATAAATGTGAAATCAATGTCTGAATGATTTAAAAAAAAAAAAACGTCCAATACTTTTCGTCATCTTGTATAATAACATATTAGCCATGTTCTTTGAAAAGAGGGTCTAATGTATGGTGGCATATTTCTGCCACGAGATACGAGATAGCTATCATGATAATTTTAGAGAACTATCGCGATAAAACAGACTTTCCTGGAAATATTATCTAGATAACAAAAAATTTCACGATAGAAATATCGCGAAATTTCTAACTGTTATCACGATTTTTTTTTTACGCTCGTGCCCACAACTGACATTCACGGTATCTATAATTAGATATGGTTTCGGATCATCTTTGTCTCCTGTACAATCAAAAACTTCCGAGTTCATCCAAATGGTGATTTTTCTATTTATAGATATCGAGAAACGGGTAGAACTATCGCGATAATTTTACCTCGATGTCAGCTTCGTGCACGAATGAGAAATAATCAACATAAAATTTTCAAGATAACAAAGTTTATCGTGATATTTTTTTCAGAAAACTTTTCACTATCTTGATAAAATTTCCGGGAAACTTCGAATTATCGTGAAAGTTTTCTAAAATTATCACGATAGCTATCTCGTATCTCGCGGCAGAAATATGCCACCATACTAATGCATATGCAAAAAGTATCGACCCTATGTCAGCTTGCGCAGTCCACGCAGGCTGACATGGGTCGAAAGTTTTTGCTATTGGTCAATTTAATTTTCTGCATGTTGAAGGATCAGTGCATCTCATGATTTAGTCGGTTGTTCGACAAAATGGATTTTACGGATCTATAATTATGTAATGTCTTGCTTGGTACAATGCATTGCATAGATGCATTAACCCTTTCCCAAACGACAAATTTTGGACTGGTCCAAATTGAAAGAGTTTGCAGACAACAATTTTAAATTTGATGAAAATGGCAGAAAGGTCTCAAAAAGGGTAGAAAACACTGTGGGAAAAGGAGAAATTGCTCGTTACGAGCAATTTCTCCTTTTCCCACAGTGTTTTCAAAAGACTTGTACAGCAGACACGTGAAAACAAGGGCTTGTTTGGGAAAGGGTTAAATCCCTTTTTTTTTCAGAGCAATTATATTTTGTTCAAAGCTTGAAACCCCTTGTCGTAAATGTTTCAGTGACAGGCTGAATGTAATGTTCGATATAGTATAGAAAACGTATAACCCTTCAGGAGCCCATTACAGTTTAAAAAATTGAACAATGCTCTGTGAAAAGGAGGCTTAATGCATCTGCAAAAAGTATCGACCCAGGTCAGCCTGCGCGGACTGCGCAGGCTGACCTGGTCCGAAACTGTTTGCTATGGGTCAATTTTCTGCACGTTCTAGGACCATTCTGCATCCGCATCTAGCTGGTTGTTAGACAAAGCGGATTTTATGGATTCTTAATTATGTGATGTTTTTCTTGGTAGAATGCATCACGAAGATGCATTAAGCTCCCTTTTCACAGAGCGTGGCACATTTAATCCTTTTTGCTAACAGTGTAAATCAGGATCGGACTGCATGCCTGATCTTAGATATACATTGTCACCGCACTGTGAGAGAAAAATAATTGATTTTGACTAATATGGGTCAGTCGTCGCAACTATTCTGAAGTAAATTCTAATTCGAATTTCGAGGACTAGCAATGTGATTGAATGACAAAGAACATCCAAGAACATCTTAGCTAATCAGATGGCCAGTGTTGGAATTTAGAATTGGAACAACACAGTTATCGGGTGATTAAGGACCTGTTTTTTTTTGGCGACTGAATCTATCCATTTCAGACTTTTTTTTGCCTCCAAAGGGTTATCTGCAAGGGGAAAAATTGTGCAGTTTGTTTCAATGGCGGGAGAGTTGAATTATTATATTATTATGTAGTATGTGGGGAAAAATAAAACTAATAAAGCATGTGCATTAAAGAAACTTTCTTGTGTTTTTGTTGCATCTGATTCACTGCTATACGCTTGGTATCCGCTACAGACTGTTTACTGTCGCCAAAGACGTGCCTGTGTTATGCACCTGAAACTAACTTATTTTACCCTGACGATGGCTTGTAACCCCGTACCACACAGCTTTAACAACCCTGAGGAAGAAGCCTTTGGAAAACATTGTGAGAAAAGGAGAAGATGCTGGTAAACAGCACTTTCTCCTTTTTCTACGATATTTTCTTCCTTTCCAAAAGCAAATTTCAATCTTTGAGTTACATTTATTTTGTCGTCCTTAAATGCTTTTAATTAGGACAGATCTAAAATTCTGTTGTTTCTGTTTTTTCTCGCTTTTTACCACCTAGTTGTTTGCATGGAAATCTCGAAAGCAGACTTCACTAATTATAACTTTTCTCTGTAAAATCTAGTTTTGAAAATTCGAAAATTGTTTGACAATTATCAAGACAAAAACTTCCACTTTCCTACCTTTCGTAGGAAATAGTGTACCTATAAAAGTCAAATTTGGCTACCATATTTCTGGTTCTCCACTTTCGCTTTAGTTGAATATTCAATGGCAGGAACAAGATTCCATACTGTTGGTAGAGTTCTATTTTTATCGCAAAAGGTCAGATACCTGGTCTCAAACGTCAAAACCATGCCCCCGGGTAAAAACCTGTATCAGAGCAACTGCTATCGCTATTTATCAGACGAAAATAACTTCGACTTTTCTAAACTGAAAGTATTTACAGACGACAAAACAAATGCGGCTCAAATGATCTTTCTTTGAAAGGTTAGAAAACATTGTGGTAAAAGGAGAAAATGGTGGTTACCAGCATTTTCTCCTTTTACCACAAGTTTTCTAAAGCCGGTATCTTCAGGGTCGTTAAAACGAGTGGTTGTAAGGTAAAGGATTAACCCTTCAAGTAATTTATATAAAAAAAAATGAAAATTTCAAACCAATAACTAAAACTAAAGTATTGAGATTTCAAAGTTCTTTTTGCCGTGGACAGACCCGCATTATCGAACAGTACAGATCCAAAATAAGACTGCACGTTCTGAGCATTCTGATCGTACACGTTCTGAGCATTCTGATCGTACCATACACCGTCCGCAAAGGTGCATTTCATCAGCCGTGATAGCTGAAGAGTTCATAGACACGAAAACGTCACTGCAGCAATATGTCACGAACCTGGAAGGCACACGCCATTTTACAAAAATTACAGACGTGAACTCGATGATTTGCTGTTGATTAAAACCCTTGACCACAGAATCCCGAGTTTTAACGACCCTGAAAAATAGAAATTTTAAAAAGGAGAAAATGCTGGTAACCAGCATTTGCTCCTTTATCGACAATGTTTTCTACCCTTTCATAGACGAACTCCATCACTTGAGCAACATTTAATCTGTCGTCTGCTTCCAATTTGGACCAGTCTAAAATTGTCGTTTGTTAAAGAGTTAAAAATGCTGAACTTTGTTCCACCGAGTGCCTGAAGGGCAGCCACACTTTTCTAAGAAAGGATCTTTATTTACTCTTTACTAGACTGCAAAGTTTTAGCCTTGTCCAAATTGAAAGCATTTCCAGACTATAAACCAAAAGTTCCTCAAAATCTCAAATGATGGGATTTATCTTTGGAATGGTAGAAAACGATGTGGGAAAATTAGAAAATGCCTTTACCAGCATTTCTCATTTTCCCATACTGTTTTCAAAGGCTTTCACTTTCATGGTCATTAAAAGACGGGACTGTATGGTACTTGGTGTAATCAGCTCTTTACTTCTGTAGACGATTCCGAAATACATCCTTGTGAGGCGAGCATTATCCGAAATATGAGTTGATGCTTAATACGTGAAAATGTAGTAAAACCATTTTGGCAACAGGAGAAAATGCTCAATACCTGGATTGTTTTGAAAACTCTGTTTCATGGAGTATCGAAACTCATTTGTTCTCAATGCCTTTGAGCACCAACAGTCTCAGCCATTACCTCCATCCTTCATAATGGCTTTATTAGGGTGAGACATAGAACATGTACTTTACATCCATTTGAAGTAATTCTATCGGAAATTTTAACGGGTTGTGTTTCTTTTTCCTGTCAAAAATTGAGACAGTACGTTCTTCTGACCCCTTCATCTTGAATAACGAATAGGAATGCCAGTTCTGGACTGTAAATGGACTTTTGTATGACATCGCAGTAGATTGAAAGAAGTGCCAAACAATTAAAGAACAAGACGGGAAACAAAACCAATGACGTTTCGATCCAAGATACTATGCTTACGTTGGCTTACGTTGACAGGATCAATGGAAAGTCTCGGTCTTCTAGACATCCATCTATTTCTACTAAGTATGACTTGTATTGGTCGTACCAGGATCCGTATTCACCAACCATTCGTAAGGACATTCTTAGCGTTATTCCGAAGAATTTTGTGAATTTGAAAGTAACACAACTTCTGATTGGCTAAACCAAATGGTTTAGCCTATCAGATGTTGTATTACTGCCAAATCTAAAAAAAGGAAATCTCCAGAATTAGAAAAATCTCCAGAATTAGACACTGGATATTCTTAAGAATGGTTGGTGAATACGAACCCAGGACCCAGTGCAGATCATACCACACAATTAGTACCAGGACAATTCATCCCTAGGACAATTGATATTCGGTACAAGTAGTACCTGGGACAATTTGTAACACGACGATAGGTACCCGGTATAACTAGTGCCTAGGATAATTTGTCCCCAGGACAATTCGTACCAATAGATATTCATGAATACTCGCCACCACCATTATTGACTGATTCTCATACCGGCACAAATACTGATTTCAGGTTTAAAAACAAAAGCTGAAGCGTAGGCCTCTCTTAAATCTATGCCGGAAACTTGATTATTTAATTTCTTCTTGGCTTATTTCTCGTAAAATAAGTTGTTTATCAATGACGTACTGTTTAGTATTTTGAAATAGAATAGGAAGACATTGTGTCCTTGCAGATAAGTAAAGCAGCACGGTTTCGGCAATGTGCAGCTTTCAACTCCTTGATCTTAAGCCATTCTAGGACTTATGCTGGCTTATAAAGGTTTCAGCCACCTTTTAGAGCGGCCACATTGTTCATTAACTTGGTTTGATGATTTTCGCAAGTCGTAATGGACAAGGCTAGTAGCTCATAAGACAAAGCTAACAACTTCTACAATATACCTAGGTAAACCTGACTTCCTAGCCAATCCTGATCAAAAGAGTAAATAACCATTGGTATTAATGTCTGAGGTACGAGTTGTCCTAAGTACCAATTGTCCCGGTAAGAATTGTGCCTGGTATGAGCTGTCGTAGGTTCCCACAGTCCTCGGTACCAATTTTCCTGATACGTATTGTCCCAGGTACGAATCTCGTGCTGGTGCGAATTGTCCCATGTATGTTGTGTCCTTGCAAATTTTTTTTGGCACGAAATATCTGGTGCGATTTTTCCTGCTACGAATTGTACATTTTCGAATTGTCCTAGAACCGATCTGGTAAAACTGTGATATGTTTTGAATAGATATGATCCAATAGACAAACCGAGCTTAAGTACATCGACGACACTTTTCCAGGTACTTTTCGAACGCCCCCTCTGATTTATGTTTTCATAAAGGCGAAAATCTTAAAATGACGCGCTGCCGGATGTCGCGAACTGGGTTCCGTAGACAACATTATTGCAAGATGTTACCTCATGACCTACATTACACAATTAATAGTGACAATTTGAAAAGCATCTATCAAAGGCCAGGAGGTTAACCAGTAAGCTGAAAAGCGCCACTTGATGCAGTCTTGGGAATAGTGTAGATCAACATCAGACTGGACAGAACAAGCAGTGTGATCTTGGATCTTCACCGTCCAATACGGTGAGATATATTTCGACGAGAAAAACTTGAAAATCGCCTTATTTCGGTTTCAACTTTTGGCCAAATATGTTAATTTATTCTGCATAGCAGTTTTAACCATAGGCGTAGCCAGGATTAAAACACTGAAACGCACAGTGAGGCCCAAAGTGCCGATCGGGAGGGAGCACGAGAGGGTGCCCCCCCACCCCCACCCCTTGGTTGTGGAATTTAATCCATTTAATTAATATTACCCATCTGTTTAGTTTGAAACGGCGCGCAGATCTCGATAAAATCAAATACATGTAGATCTATATGTTACTATGATTTATAACTTTGGTCGCGGATTTTTTTTATACGCACATGCGGAATGGGCTGTACGCCCTTTGTTTAAGGATTGAACGAGACTCGTTGCTAGGTTTTGTCGGCGACAGATAGGAGCCAGTGGCAGCCAGTAGTGTAGGGTATAGCAACAACCTCTCATACACGTGGTAGAGGATTCGATCGGCGGAGTAGAGCACTCGTTAGATTTCCAATAGGGAATCGCAGAGATTTATTTATTCGTTCAAACCTTTAACCCTATACCGCACAATGACGCCTTTTAACGACCCCGAGAAAGATGCCTTTTGAAAACATTGTGGGAAAAGGAGAAAATGCTGGTAACCAGCATTTTCTCCTTTTCCCACAATGTTTTCTATCCTATCAAGAGAAAGTTGCACCATTTGAGCCACATTGAAATTGTCGTCTGCAATTTCCTTTCAATTTGGGCAAGGCTAAAAGCTTGTCTTCTGGTAAATGGTTAAATGACTTGTCCAATTTGAAAGCATTTGTACTCAGCAAATTAAATTAGGCCTTATATCAAGGCATTTGTCTTCGATAGAGTAGAAAACATTGAACAAAAATACGACAATACTGATTATCAGCATTGTCTCCTTTTCCCACATTTTTTTTTTTTTTTTTTCAAAATTCTTTTATCCCCAGAGTCGTTAAATTACGGAATAGTTTGGTAGAATTAGACTAGTTGCACACAATCATGTTTCACTTGACTACAATGTAGATCGTATAGCCTACTTGCAAATTAAAGTGCGTCCAAGCGGTATAGTTGATTCATGTAGACATCGATCATAGACAGAAGACAGTTACAGAAAAAGAGTAAAACAGTGAGCCAGAGGTATTCCCTCTAAATTCATTACTACACTGACTCTTTTTTTAGCGTGAATTAGTAAACGGCTCTGCTGGTGCTCAGAAATAAGGGAAGGAATCGTAATAAAAATTTATACTGTATAAGAATGGTTGTCTCCCTTGAACATAATTTACAAGCCGTCTCTCACGGATTTTTTTCCACGATAAGAAAATGTCGGCGGTTATGTCGATCAAGATCAGAGTATCCAGGGTAGATGTGAAGATAGATTTATCCGGATCTACACTGTTCAATATTTGTTGAGGTTCTCGTATTATCATCAAAGTAACCTTGACATCGGAATATTATAGTCTCTCTTTAACTCTTTCACGACCAAAAAAATAAATTGCTTTTTCTCAGTGGCTTCAAATACAGTCCCGCTGCAAAATCAAGAGACACTTCTGTCATAATCCAGAACAAAATAGTGGACAGTGTAGATAACAGATCAGACTGCGCGTTGTGTGCAGTCTGATCTTGATCTACACGGTCCACAAAAGCTTCTGGTGTCTTCTATGGTATAGAAAGAGTTTACCCGTTTTTGCCGAGCCCGGTAGCACAGTCGGTAGCATAGAGGACTTTAGACCGGGGGGTCGCTGGTTCGAACCCCCAGCACAGCTAATTTCTTCCGATGATAGATGATAGTCACTGCGACAGGATTCATTCTCTCTCGCAATTGATCATTGTTTCGACGATTGTTGAAAAGCA
Source organism: Tridacna gigas (assembly GCA_945859785.2). Classification (NCBI taxonomy): domain Eukaryota; kingdom Metazoa; phylum Mollusca; class Bivalvia; order Cardiida; family Cardiidae; genus Tridacna; species Tridacna gigas. Next base: position 42,118,237 of record OX244029.2, read on the forward strand.
ATCGGGAATCGATGTGGCAAAGCAGTGAGTGGCATTGGAAGAATATTGTGCAAATAACTGGTAAATGAAACTCCAGGAAAGCATGGATAGGTGCACTGGCTGTCGCGATATAACAGTTTTGAAAACGGCGTTAAACACCATACAAGCGCACAAATTTCACTCTTTACCAGACGACAAAATTTCAGACTCATCCAGATTGAAAGTATTTGCAGACGACAAAAGTTATAGGTATCAAATGAAGGGATTGTTCAGGATAAGACTGTTGGAAAAAGTTACCGACATTTTCTCATTTTCAAGCAATGTTTTCAAAGGCTTCTTCTTTAGGGTAGATAAAACACGGGACTGTTTGGTAAAAGCTTATTGACCAGAAACTCCTTAGTTCATTAATCTGATGCTGCGATGGTATCTAAAATGATTTCTATCGAAAAAAGATGACTAGGTGTACAATTTTGTCGGTCTGTTTTAATAAAAAAAAAACTGAGTTAACTGTCTATGCTAAGACGTGAACGGTGTGCTCCAAATAAATGCAAAAGCATTGCCTTTCGGTGGTTGCAGATTTTATAAATCTTCTGAGAAGAGTTTTCTAACTACAAGAGCACAGAAGGGACAAGCGAAAGAAAATAAGCTTGTGACCACGGATTAATATCTCGTGGTCACGAGATATTAACCCGTGGTCACAAGATAATTATCCAGTGAAAACAAATTCCAGGGAATATCACATTTTCATAAAATAATTATCTCGTGACCATGACTTTATTATATCATGGCTACAAGATAAATTCTTTCTTCGCATTTCCTTTATATGCTTCAGAGTCTAACATAGGGACGTAGGCTATGTACAATAAATGAAGGCTTCCATCCGCTATACTATTCATTCGAGTTGGCCTAACTATATAATCCTAGTTTTGGTCACTTTATGGCCTTGAAAGTCTAACGTTGAGTAATGCAGTGTTTGCGACTGCACTGAAGCCAATTACTGTATGCAACACATAAAACTAAATTCTTTTAACGTCGATGGTCTCATCTGGGCCCGTATTCACCAACCATTCTTAAGAATATTCTTGGTCTTATTCTTCATATTCTACATTTGAAAGTAACACAACTTCTGATTGGCCAAACCATTTGGTTTGGCCAATCAAAAGTTGTGTTAATTTCAAATGTAGAAAATCTTGAAGAATAAGACTAAGAACGTTCTTAAGAATGGTTGGTGAACGGTTTCGCAACCAATGCCTCATGGTAGTATGAAGAAGTTTCATTTATCTAGCCAATGTTTTTATTAATTGATATAAACTTAAAATTATTTCGTTTCTATAGTAACACAGACAGTGGCCTTGACCTAAGGCTTCAAATTATCATAAGAGCATAATTTAAATATTGCCATTTTTTCCAATGAGAAGTTTCAGACATTGACTGAAATATTTTTGGACTACATGGTTTTCAGTTTTTTGCCTTTCCAAAGACACGTCCCACCATTTAAGCCCCACAGAAAAAGGTCTGCATATGCTTTAGATTTTGACAAGTGTACACTATTGATATTTAGTATATATTTATTCTGTTACAGAAATTATACCAGACATTTCCAACCAATGGTAATGCCGAAATATTGCGTTTGCATTCTTTTTTTCCGTTGCAACATTCTCACCTATCGGACAGTGTAGACCTAAGATCAGACTACACGTTCTGTGCAGATGACAGACAGTACATTCTGGGTAATGCAATGATGATCTAAATCGTCCTCAAAAAAAGGTACTCAAGTCGGTCAATGGCTGTTAAAGTGTTAACCCGTTACCATACAATTCCGAATTTGAACGATTCTGAGGAAAAATGCTGTTGAAAAAATTGTGGAAAAAAGAGAAAATTCTGGTAATCAGCATTTGCTTCCCCTTTCAATAATGTTTTTACCCTCTAAAACAAGAATCCAATCATTTGAGCCATAATTATTTTCTTTCCCTCTGCAAATGCTTTTAATTTAGACCAGTATAAAATTTTGTTGTCTGGTAAAGCGTTAACCCTTTTCCAAATGACAAAATTTCGGACCGGTCCAACTTCAAGGTATTTGCAGGCGATAAATGAAATGTTGCTCAAATGATGCAGTTCCTATCTGAATGGACAGAAAACACTGCGGGAAAAGGAGAAAATGCTGGCCACCAGCATTTTATCCTGTTTCCACAATGTTTTCAAAAGCCTTCTCCTTCGGGGGCGTTAAAATCCGAGATTGTGTGGTAAAGCGTTAAAAAATGCTAGTCCTGTTTAAAACTCAAAACAAATAAACTCTTGAAAGGTCTATTCTTTACCCTTTACCAAACGACAAAATTTGAGACATGTCCAATTTGAAAGCACTTGCAAACGACAAATTTAAAGTAACTAAAATGACTGGGTCTGTCCTTGAAAGTGAGGAAAACATTGTGGGGAAAATCAGAAAAATCCTACTTACCACCATTTTCTCCTTTTGCCACAACGTTTTCTAAAACATTCTGCTTCAAGGTCGTTAAAACGCAGGATAAATTGGTACAGTGTTAATCTATTCCAATTTACAAAATTAAGACATGTCCATTGTCAAAGGATTTGCTTATTACAACAAATGAAGAGCGGTTAAAATGTTGGATTTTTGTTTAAAGAAGAATAAAAAAAAAACGTTTCCCACAATGTTTTCAAAAATCTTCTTTCATCACGGTGGTTAACACACGACATTGTGTACCAAAGGGTTAACTCTTTCGGCGCCAAATAAACAAACTACGCCTCTTTTGATGGCTGTAAATACAATCTACCGAGTCTCCGGAAGATTTTTATCATATAGGCTTGACCAAACAAGCGGAGGGCATAGATCAAAGATCAGACTGCACGTTCTATGCAGTCTGATCTTGATCTATGCCGTCCGCAAAAGTCCCTGTTTTCGCCTATGGCGCTGAAAGGGTTAATAAATGGGATACGCAGACACGAGTAAACAACGTCGGGCTGGCAGAAGACAACAAATTAATTTACATCGATTTTGTCACGCTGCTAGTAGTCTGCCGCATTGACATGTTGCCCCCCTGCAGATAACCATCTCGGCGCTCCGGCTAAAACCCCGTTTGAAAACATCGCGGCAAATGTACATAACCGCTAACAAACTTCAACTTCGTCATAACGAACCATTTTAGGCTTATCAATTGATTGAATTGAGTTTTACGCCGCTTTCAATATAATTTCAATACCACGGCGACAGCTCACATACTCATGTATTCCTGACTTTCACCAGTACTGAGCTAGGGCTCTGAACCTTCTTGCTCAAGGACACTCCCACGAAAACAACCCAGTGCATCCAGGTAGCTTACAAGACGCGAGAACAGGAATTCGCTGGTTCGAATCCCCAGCTCGGCCAGTTTTTTTCCGATAATTGGTGATTGTCATTGCGACAGGATTCATTAATCTCTCACCGCTGATCAGCGTTTCTTCCATGGTTATGTGGGAAAGCAGCCATTGGCTTGGGAAGAATATTGTGCGAAGTACTGGTAAAGGGAACGCCAGGAAAGCATGAATAGGTGCACTGGCCGCCGCAATAAAACTGAAACAATGTTGAGCATGGCGTTTAACACCATAAAATCAATCTTATCAAAATAGTGAACTGCCAAAAGAAAGTAAAAGAAATTCTGTTACAAAGGAAAAGACACTCGTCTGCAGGAACTAATGACTTAACTCTTTACCAGATGACAAAAATTTGGCCAGGATCAAATTGATCGCAGCTGCAGGCGATAAATCAAATATTGCTAAAATGAGGATTTCACTCTTTGACAGGGTATAAAACATTGTGGGAAAAGGAGAAAATGCTGGAAACCAGCATTTTCTCCTTTTCACACAATGTTTTCAAAAGCCTTCATCTTTAAGGTCGTTAAAAGTCAGGATTGTGTGGTAAAGGGTTAAAGGAAAAATGGAGCACTGTTAAACTTTTATATGCAGGATAATGGAGTCAACGTTTATCAATGGGGAGATCATTAGCAAAATCTGGGTAAACATCGGGGGTATTATCCCTGACCTGACCCTTTACGCCCCGAGCCCTGGTCGCCCAGCGGTGATGCGGATGTCTAAGCGCAGGTCTATAATTCTGGCGATTTTTCGACAGCGTTTTCTCCCGTCCTGTTTCGTGTAATCGATCTTTCAATAAAATGCATTAATTTTTGACTTCCTATGACGAGGTTTTTTTTTTTCGCCTAGCACTTGACCATTTTTGAAAACATTTTGGTAAAAGGAGAAATTGCTCGCAACGAGTAATTTCTTCTCGTCACAATGACTTAAAATATCTTCCTAGATTAAACTCCAATTCATTTAGATACTCAATATTTTAGTACCTTTAAGGATATTTTTCTCTGTGTGTCTGTTTGTTCGTAGGGTGTTAAACACTGTTTTTAACAACATTTCAGTTATATCGCGGCAACCAGTGTACCTATCCGTGCTTACCGGAATTTTTCTTCTACCAGTACTTCACACAATATTCTTTCAAAGCCACTGACTGCTTTCCCACATGACCACCGTCGAAACAATTCACAGCGATGAGAGAAGAATGAATCCTGTCGTCATGAATACCTATCAATCCTTTGAAAGAAATTTGGCCGAGGAGCCGAGGACCACCAGGCTGGGCCGGTATTCACCAACCATTCTTAGGAACATTCTTGGCCTTATTGTCAAAAATTTTCTATTTACATAGAATAAGACTAAGGATGAAATTAAGAATGGTTGGTGAATACGAGCCCTTGTCTCAAGTCCGGTACGTTACACACTGGGTTACCCGAGCTCAGTGTTTTGTCGAAATGATCTTTAACAAATTTGCTTCGAAAAGCAATTAATTCACCCATATAATTGTCTCGGACGAGCTCGGTACCTGGGATAGAAACCAGGGATTACTGGTTCGATTCCTAAATCGACCTAATCCTTTACGGGGATTGATGATAGTCATAGCGACAGAGTCATTGATTTTTCACTGTTGCACGTTGTTTCGACGATATTTATTTGGGAAAAATGAAGCCAGTGGCTTGAGAAAAATGCAGTACGCAGTACTGGTAAAAGAAAATCCACGAAAGAATGGATAGGGTCAGTGACAGCCGGGATATAACTAAAAAAAAAAAGTTGGAAATGGCGTTAAGCACCGTACAAGCATGTCACCGTAGTATTGTCTTGAGTGATTTGACCGTAAAACATTGAACCTCCAAACAAATTTCTTTCGTCTAACTCGTGTTCGAACTCTGTGATCTAGGTTCGTAACCTTATACCTGACAATGAAATTTCAGACTTGCCCCTATATTGAAGTTACCTTTACAGGGATAGAAAAAAAAACATTCTGAAAAAAGGAGAAAGTGCTGGTAACCAGCATTTTCTCCTTTTCCCATGATGTTTTCGAAGGCCCAAGTTAAACGGCATGGTAGATGGGTCAGTAAAACTTTGAATTGTTTGATAAGGGGGTTAATCTGTTCACATGTTCACATTAAACCCTAGTACATTTACCACTTATTAAATGAAACAGACAGTCAATTGATATAAAACCGAAATATTCCTATCTAAGTGTTGTTTCACCGAAAAAAAATCTCTTCGAAGCGGACAAACGTAGATCCAGATTCAGACCACACGTTCCGTGCAGTCCGATCTTGATATAAACTGTCCAAAAGATCGCACCCAGTGGCGCTAAGCCGGAGAAGGGTCATTTGTAGTAGACCGGTTGTAAAATTAGATGAATACGTTCATTCATAGTGGAAGACAATTTGGCGGAAACGTAAGGAAATTTTGTAAACAAGTTTGTAAATAAACTTGCACTTAAAGCCTTACCTTTCTTCCGGATATCATGAATCAAAATGGCCGTCGGGGAAAAAAAAAAAGGAAATACTCTCTATATTATGTTGTTTATCTCAGGAAGTTTTCAATATTGATCAAACTTATCTTTGAAATATGATCATTTTCTTTATCCTTATAATTCTTCGAGCAACGTTAGCATTTTCGGGGCTTATTTTAATTCCGAATCATAAGATTTAAAATTCGTCCATAACTAGAGCACCCAGACCGGAAAGGGTTAAGTAGCCGGATGGCTATGGCCCACCGCTAGGTGGCGTCACGTTTATTAACTGTGTGTATATTGTACGGTGCCTCGTCTCGGCTGCGTGGCGGGTGATTTCGAATTTATTTGTGATATATTGGAAAACTTGAAAGGATTATCACCTCTCCTAATAAAAATCGGAACATATCAGCCAATAAACAAATAGGCCCCCACAGGACAAAACGTACCGTATAGATTTAATCCGTAAAGCGCTGGAACCGACTGAAGTTGTTTTTGCGGACAGTGTAGATCAAGATCAGACTGCACAGAACGTGCAGTCTGATCTTGGATCTACACTTTCCGCTACTTCGTTGCATAATTTAACCAAAACAACAATGAAAAGACAGTATTTCGGATGTTTTTCCTGAATGAAACGGTCCATTTCATTAAGTCGATGCTCAAAGGGTTAAAGGTAAGTCGAATATACCCAACACGAAGCATAAAGGGGGCGTCTGGTGATTGGAGATATTTTCCGGCTAAACCTATTGTTTTATCTTACAGTGGCCCAAACTTTGTTGTTTTTTTAAACAATAAACAACTCTTGCCAAAACAAAAACGAGTTTTGGACTTGGGTACATATTCACCAGCCGTTCATATTCTCAAGAATTTTCAAAGTTTGAAAGCAACACAACTTTTGATTGGCTAAACTAGATGGTTTAGCCAATCAGAAGTTGTGTTACTTTCTAAATCTGTAATAAGACCAATAATGGTTGGCGAATACGGACCCTGCTAAAATCAAACGTGTTTGCAGACGGCAAATTACATGTGGCTCAAATGATGGGATTTGACTTAGTAAGAAAAAAAAAACATTGTGTGAAATGGGGAAATTTATTTCCGAGAATTAATGATTGTCATCCTATCCCAATGACCATCATCAATCCTCTGAAAGAAATTGGCCAAGCCGGGGATCGAACCAGTTACCACCTGTTCTCAAGTCCTGTACGCTACCCACTGACATAACCTTTGAATCTCAAACTGTTCAATAAAGGATACTTTTGGTGACCTTTAGGCTTAAGCGCCCGTCATACGACCCGGAGGATTGAACAGCCATCCACCAGTCTATCATTCTGTTGCAGCTGTTGGCCCTTCTCAGCATCAGGTAGGCTACCCGACTAGTGTAGCAACCCATAGCCTTACAGTAGGAGATGGAGATGATAGAAGTTGCCGTTGTGAACCCAGGAGAGAAGACATTAGTTAAGGCAGCTCCACACCATTCTTGCATAGCTTAGGGAAGGTGATACCAGCTCCTTCCTGAAATATATGACGATGACCCCAGAAATGTTCGCGGAGCTGTTTCATTGCTTCAAGCCCAGACAGGTGAAGCCAGGCGTCAACATTAAAACCGGATTAAAATTGGTTAGAGCATAGCTCTTACAATCCTCAGTGTTCTACAGAGCTGGAGTATGTTGCTAGGTGGTGATCAGGAAAGATGTAAAGTTAGCTCTCGCCGTGTTTTTACTAAAATACAGTTGAATGCACCGTTAATCCCTTTGTAGACAGATCAAATTACTACACTGCTTTAACTTCAATATTAATTGGTTCGATACCCAAATTTTCACAATCTTTAATGTGAGTCATGCTTTTTGAAAGTGGGGTTGGGTGCATCTGCAAAAAGTATCTATCCAGGTCTGCCTGCGCAGGCTGACGTGGTCGAAACTATTTGCTTTTGGTAAATTTTCTGCATGTCCAAGAACCATTCTACCGGAGAATTCAGTCGATTATTGGACAAAATGGATTTTTATGGATCCATCATTATGTAATGAGTTTCTTGGTATCATGGATCACGGAGATGCATTAAGTCTCTTTTGCCAGAGCATGGCTCAATAATACAGGTCTCGCCTGTAGCTTGTACTGCCCTGGATATGGTTAGCCATCTTATATTCATCATAGGCCAGGATGTGGGTTCGAGGGCTGATTTAATTACCATTTTATGACTTGGGTCGGATTTTATTAGTGTAGAATTTTATCTTTGAGTCAAGTAGAATATATAGCAATCGTTGGACTGCAAGGTATATGTAGTGGATATACATGTTCCCTTATCTGTAAATGGTCATAGACATGTGCTATGTCGATAATGCTAATGACTGTAATGAATGAAATGAAATTCAGTTCCTGTCTTTATATTTCGTGTTGACCGCCTCCCTGCATTGAGAAAGTCAATGGTTTTAAATAACTCGCAGCTACTTATGTGAAATATAAAATAGAGTTTATTAACATAAGTGTTTGGAAACTTCAGAGATTCTCAGAAAATGCAAGGCTGTACGTCAGAGAAAGCAAGAAATCGCCAAACGGTTATGATCTAAAGCTCCTTGAAGCATTTTATTGTCCCTAATTATTTCAAGCATTGACAACTTCATATCAAGGCGCTTTCACATTGACAGCCAATAATTGTCATGCTTTTCAGTTGATAGTTTTCAGTGGTACTACTGTCCTCAAAAATGAGGACAGTAATGGTCTTGCACGTAAAATTGTTCAATGGAAACAATTTAGTTCATTCTGTACAAATGACTGTTTTCTCTTCTTGATGTTGCAGGTTCAACCTCTATCCTGGATTGGCTATTAGCCGACTCGTTATATTACAAGCCTAGAGTAGGGCAGTGTAAGATGACTTGTGGCTCAATTAGAATGCCCAAGATCGGTTCAAAGCAAGCTTTGTTCCTGAAAAAAAAATCGAGGTCAAAATGGAATTTAATGCATAAGGAGTTTATATAGCAAGGTATGATGTGAGTTGGGACTTGTACTTCCCTGTTATAGACCTAATCGTGTAGCGATATGCGAGACCGTTTGCTCATAGGTGCGATCCTCGATCCAGGCACGTTATTTATCAATTTGCAAATTTATCGTGGGATTGTATGGCAGTAGCATGTTGGCTGGCTTCTATACAGGGTTTCGAGATGGTTTTACCAAGGTTTTTTTACTAAGAAATTCGGGGTTGAATTCAATGTACGAAGGGGTAGTAAAGGGTGGTTTAAGTTGTAGAATGCACTGCCTGTGGGGCTGGTTTTTGTAGCCACGTGCTCGAGTGGTTTGCCCACTAATTGGTTAAGGGTTCAATTTCCGCCTGAGCTGGTTAACTATGGACCTGTTACATCCGTCTTGTGAGACGGCCACATTTGGATGCTTTATGACCATTACACAACAATATTTGTCTGTGAGAAACCCGAGGGCAAATCTGATAGGAAGCAAGTATAAATAGCCACGGGTAGTGCAAGCTAGCGCTTTATCAGTGTTGCTGTAGCGCAAAGCTATAGTAGCGACGTGGTAGAGCGTTACTTATTGACCTTAAGACTTGGACAGGATATTCATCGGCCCGATACATACAGGCCCGTGATGCATTAAAGCAATCACGCTATCACATGATTAGGGATCCATAAAAGCCACATTTTTTAACAACCGACTTACTCATGAGCTAGACAGGTCCTTGGTCATACAGAAAATTGACCAGTAGCGAAAAGTTTCGGCCCAGGTCAGCCTGCGCGGACTGCGCAGGCTGACCTGGGTCGATACTTTTCGCAGATACATTAAGCTCATTTACATTTAGTCCAAACATGGGCGGAATGGGACAACCTAGAGCTGCATTAGACCGCCTCAACGATCTCTGTCTCTTTCTTGCTAATGTTATGACGAATTTAATATGAAATGGGGGCTTAAATGTATATATATATATCCATGCGCAGTAGACTTTGGTGGTTGTAATTGACTTCCTCATCGTAGAACTGGCTTTCCAAGCGTTATAGAAGAGTGTTTGGCCTCTGACTTTGCGGAAATGGTTCGATGACCGTCGAAAGATTTTGACGAGGATCTCAAATACAACTTAATATGGCCCTAAAAGAGTTCCACAGCGCAATCTGATACAAAAATTGTAACTCCAGTCATTGATGGACATAGTATGCTTTTCTTTATTTCCGCAGGAGATAGTGTAGGAGGCGGTCGTGGTCTTGTGGAAATGGTTAAATGGACACGAATTAAAGTTTACCCCTCTATCTCACTATCCCGAGTTTTAACGACCCTGGAAAGTGGTACTTTTTTGAATATTGTTGGAAAAGGAGAAAAAAAAAACGCTGGCAATCAGCGTTTTGTCCATTTCCCACAATGTTTTGAACCCTTTCAAAGACAATTCCAATCATTTCCGTCACAGATAAGTTACGGTTTGCAAATGCCCTTCGGTTTGAACAAATCTTAAATGTTGTCGTAAAGAGGTAAATCACCAATACAATTGAAAACATTGTGGTAAAAAGAATTTTCTCCGTTTATCACAATGTATTCACATCGTTTTATGTACTTATGTGCATTCTTGATGTGTACCTTTATAAAAAAAAAAACATAATAAATGATGACGTATTGAAAGATGTTATTGTTTTATTCAGAAGTTCAAATAAATAGAAATAAACACAAATAAACATTTTAAATAATCAAATTTATCACAGGTTAACATTTAAACATTTGTCTTGTTTTATCTTAGTTTACCATTAAACAGAAATAAACAAATATATTACACCATCTTTTTTTTATAACACTAAATCCTCGTAGACGATTCTTTCCGTCCTACAAGGGAAACTTTTATTGTTTTAAAGAAAAAAAAAAAAAAGAATTTAGCCATGCTCTGTGAAAAGGGGTTTAATGGGTCTGCAAAAAAGTATAGACCAAGGTCAGCCTGCGCAGTCCGCGCAGGCTGACCTCGGTCTATACTTTTTGCTATCAGTTAATTTTCTGAATGTCAAAGGCCCAGTCGGTTGTTAGATAAAATAGGTTTTTTTATGGATCCATGATTATGTGATGACGTGCTTGATATAATGCATTACGGAGGTGCATTAAGCCCCTGTTTTGTCAGAGCATGGCTCAAATCAATTTTCGATTCAGATAGAGTAGTCGGACTTTGACTCATAAAGTTCGGCACCCAAATTCTTTCCGTCCTAGAAAAACAAAGCTTTTCAAGACATTTTGCCAAAAGAAATTACCAAAAATAAGCAAATCCCACTCTTACAACACGGAGTTCACATGTATCCAATCTTAAATTTATCTCGATTTTTCATAATTTACAAGGATATTTTCAATGTCGACTGCTACAAGCTCGTCTCAGAAGGCAATGCAATTAAAATCTTTTCCGCAGCAAAAATGGCTTGAGAGAGCTAGTTTTCATTGCGACAGTTTTACTTTCTGTCTGGTAATGCGCCTTCCAGTTCCGGTTCCGGTTTAATTACGAATATGTCACAAGTCTTGCTAGAAGTAAGTACTTGTGTCGAGGTTAAACCATGTCGTGTTTGCCATGTATTCAATGCTGAAGATTTACTTGTACGGGATAACCCAATAGCAAACGATCCTTTGTTTTACGACACTTGAAAAGAATGGTTTTGAAAACATTGTGGGAAAGGAGAAAATGCTGGTAATCAGCATTTTCTCCCTTTCCCACAATGCTTTTAATCTTTCCAAAGACGAATAACTCACTAAATTTATGCTTTCAATACGAACCGTTTGAGGGCCAAACTTTTGCCGTTTTGTAAGATTTAAAAGCCTGAAGGTTTTCCCTATGGTACAAGCGTAGACAGATTTTTAAGATCACGAAAAGACGTTAAACCGTTAAATGGTTTTCAAAGGAAACAAAAATGGGGATTGGGAGGGAATCCATTACGTTAATGGTTCGTCCGTAGACTTTATATACAACTTGGGAGCTCTTAAATACTGAGTAACCCCAATAAAAGACGTTTCTTGAAATGTTGAAAGTCTTTATGGCCAACAGGAGTAAATCACCACAAGCATTTTATGGCCTGCAGCAGATCAAATTTGATAATAACGAGTACTTGCCACTTTTGCACATTGTTTTAAGGCGTATTCAAAAGTTAGGCCTTAATCCATGCAGATCAACCACATTTTTACGATGATGTTACTAATTTCGTCTGTTCAAATTATTTCAGTGGGCAGTAAGATAACCCTTTGCATGCACTGATTAACGTGCTCTGATCTCTGCACTTAGTTAATCTTTAAAAAAATGTGCAGAATGTTTACATGAGTACCCAGGAAAATACGCTTTGGTTAAGATTTGAATAACAATAAGAATTTGAATCTAAGTTGGTTTTTGTCTGTTCCTGTGCTTAAAAAAATCCTCCGAGACAAACTCACTCTATGGCAAAAAGAGACATTCCCTCATGCATCTACTAATGGAACTTAATGGCGGTAAATGTACCAAAAAGAAAGGAAATATATCGAGACAGCTAAAAGACGTATCAATTTGTCATCAGCCATTTTCACCATTTACTTCGATATTTTTTTTTCTTCCGGAAACCTCAAAACCGAATCCCTCATTTATAACATAGATGCATTTAGCGGACTTCATTTCAAATAAAGAATGAACGATCTGTGAAAATGTGGGGGAAACGACATATTTATATTTAAACTACTCTGCCAAGTACAACTTTGATAATTGCCTTTGAGGATTAGTTAGATCCAGATCTTGCAGACTGACATTGGGCGTAAATTGTCCCATATGTCACGATACTGTAACCTAAAAACAGTCTTACTGATTGAAAATGGCAATTTCGTTTATTTGGCGCTGCAACGATTGTAAAGAACACAGACAAGCAACTATCTGTTTGATGATGCGCAAGATTTCTGTCTAATCGGAGCACCGAAAAAACGCTTCATGCTGATTTCGTTTCTGCTACTGTTATTGTTACTATTGCAGAGAGATTGCGATTTTGAGTCGATCTCGGAGTTTATCGTTACCAAATATCGACGTGACGCCCGCCCAATCGCCCAATCAGCTTGTCGATCGGCTACCTTCGGAATAACACGGTTTTCACCCTTTGAATGTCTAACTGGTGTCTACAGACACACTAAGCAGATTAATTCTTTATCAATTATCGGTTTGTAAACCTTTTTGTTCACTTTCCTCATCCTTAACCCTTATCCTCCTAATTAAAAGAAACGAAAATTTGAAGCCGCTAGCAAAACTCGAATTTTCCTATTCCAAAGGTATTTCTGGAGGAGAGATATCTCTTCATCGTACAGTGTAGATCCAAGATCTACGCTGTCCGCAAAAGGTCAGTGAATCATGCTTAGCAGTTTTAGGGTTAACTTTTTACCTCCTAGCTGCCATGAATGTCACCCCTCTGACTTCTTGACGGACGAGAATGGATACTCAGCCACAGAGGGGGTGGGTGGGGATGGAAAGAAAGCTGAATGGATGCATTGTTCATTGTTCCAAGGAATCTTACACAATATGCGCTAGAGAAATTAGAGTTGTTAACAAGATAAAATTCGTACATGTAAAATATCAGGCTGTGATAATGTAATGTTAAGAAAAATCGAAATGATTAATCTATGAGAGACAACATTAATGCATGTTTTTTTAATACAACCAAAAATGGGAAATACCCGGTAGTGTATCAGATTTTCTTTTTAGGAATTTCAACCATGCCAAAACATAGAATGAGTCATCTTCTGTGAAATGAGGTTTTCATGCATCTGCAAAAAGTAGCAATCCAGGTCAGCCTGCGCAATCCCCGCAGGCTGAACTGGGTAGACACTTTTTGCTTTTGGTAAATTTTCTGCATGTTTAAGGACCATTCTACCTCAGACTTTAGCCGGTTGTTAGAAAAAAAAATGGACTTTATTGAGCCATAATTATGTAATTTCTTGCTTGGTATAATGCATCACGGAGATACACTGAACCCCCTTTTACAGGAGCATGGCTTATATATGTTACCAAATAGCTCCTCAGATACTTGGTATAACATATAACAGATTTGTAGTACAAGCCGGACTGAATACTTCCTCACATGAATGCAAAATCAACTTAAATTGATTTTGTAAAATATATTCCTCAAGAAGGATTAGACTAAATTTTTTTTTCCAGGGAAAGAAGTACAAACATTGTGTCCAACAAGAAATACGCTTGTTACGGATATTTTCTTTTTTCGTCTATGTTTCTAGAAGTAGTCTCGTACAAAAAACGAAAAGTCGTCTGCAGTAATAAATGCGTTAATTTTAACCACGTGATACCATTCACTCACTGTTAACGATCTGCACTTTGAGTAAATATTGATAACGATCTTCCTAAAGATATAATGATTGGAAATCAGATTTCGCGCCAACTGTGAAAAACACAATCTTCGTGAAAAACGGTCGTCTAGAAGAATCCTTTCGACAGTGGCAGACGACTACTTGTATTGTATAGAAGACAAACACTGTGAAACATCGTCGTAAAGTCTGAGCTATCCGTCTAGCGATGGTTTCAAACACTGCACAAACAGTGAAGAGTAAGATATGGCTACTTTGACTCGAAATTCGGAACAAAGTATTTTGACCTAACCCTTAACCTGCTAAATAAGTGCAATGAAACTTTCAAGCCAATGGTAAAAAATACCTAAATGTTGCTGCTTTAAAGGTATTTTTGGGGAAAATATCTCCTTATCAGACAGTGTAGATCCAAGATCAGACTGCACGTTATGTGCAGTCTGATCTTGATCTACACTGTCCGCAAAAAGATCCTGAAGTCGAACTTAGCAGCCTGTGGGCCAATTGCCACAAAAGCCAAGAAACCAAGATGATATGATTACTGTATCTTTTAAACAAATTTCCATCAGACAGCTTTAAAAACAACATTGTAAATTACGAAAAATCAATATGAATTAAGGTCTAATAAACAAAATGAATAACAAAATAATGTGGCCAAAGGGATAATTGCTTGTTACGTTCTTAAAAAGTGGTCTGCTTCAAAACTAAAGAAGTGTTTTGCAAGTGGCTGTAAGTTAACAGGAAAAGTGTAAGTTTAGTCAGGCTGTAGTTGTCATACTTAAATGAAAGATTATTTGTCGTTATATAATAATGCAGAAGCTGTTCTGAAAGCTTACATGAGTAAATTTGCAACACTGACATATATCCCATAATGAGCGAAAATTTCATAAACACTTTAAACGCCAAAGTTATAGATTTGAAGATACCCCTATACTCGTTTTCAGCCAGTTTTTAACCCATTTCATATCTATTTTGTAAAACTATAATCATTCTTGTATCTTCATGCCAAATGTTGCCCGTGACTGTTGCAAAGTTGCATAGATTACGAATGATAGAAAATACATTTCATTTTCTTTGAGCCATCAAAGAAATCACTGTTGTGACGTTTCCGGTTTTAAATGGAAGATTTCCGATATATATGTATTCATCCCCTACACAAAATATTTTGGTAATTTATCTACAATTAAATTCTGAACCATTCTACAGTCTATCAAATTTTTACAGCTTTTTTTCTCTCTTGATCTAAGGATGTATCTTTATCCTCTATTGATGACTGAAAATAAAATATATTTAAAGCCTTCACTAAACGAGCGGACGATATGGATCCAAGATCAGACTGCACGTTCTGTGCAGTCTGATCTTGATCTATTCCGTCCGCCAAGGTCCCTGTTTTCGCCAATGAAAAGGTAAGCGAGACTGTTGTAACGAATGAATACTCTATCGGCAAGAAATGTGCCGAATTTAACCCCAGAAAACAGATTTTTCACGCGGGGCAGCCCCTTGCCGTTTTATTTCTCAGAATCACCGCGATCTCCATTACATTGCGACCTTCTGTCGCCACAAATTGCAGGTTAACTGAAACACTTAACGGCAAGCAGACGATTTTTTCCTTCCTAGCAGCAGATGACATATGAAAACATTGGGGTGAAAGGAGAAATTGCTCGTAACGAGCAATTTCTCCTTTTACAACGATGTTTTCAATTGTAAGGATGTACCAAATGATAAATTTAGGGTTTCAAAGTCGTCTGCTGCCGACTTTATCCAGAAATAAATAATTTTACCCTTCCCAAACAATCCCATTTACATGTACTGTAAGTTACAGCTCTAAAAAAAAAGTTTTATAAAACATCGCGGAAAAAATGGCTGTTAACAGTGTTATGTCCTTCTTTGCCCACAACTTTTTCTATGCTTCCAAAGACGAATTCCGTAATTTGAACAATAAGTCAGAGGTCGTCTGCAAATACTTTCAAACGGGAGAAGTCAATCATTTTGAGTGTCTGGTAAAGAGTTGCATACATTGAAACTCCCATTATCTACCCCGACACTATAACTGATATTATCTTCCCATCGAGATAAATAATCAAACAATTTTCTCGCAATGTTCTCTGAATGCGTTTGCACTCGGCCATTTTGCTTTTAACCCGTTACCACCTGATGCAAATGTGTAGCACAGACTTTTGTCGTCTGCTAAAAAGAGTAAAACAAACATTTAAAACGCTATTATCTTACCCCGCCGCTAACCGATCCTATCTTCCTATCCAAATAGCTTGAGCAAATCTTTAGCTTTGCTTTCTGAATGTGTTTGTACTCGGCCATTCTGATTAAAACCTTACTCCCCGCCCCCCCAAAAAAAATATAGCAAACAACTATTGCCGCCGGAGTTAAATATATGAGTTAAATATATGAGCCGTGCTCTGAGAGAAGGGGGCTTAATACATATGGGGGGGGGGGGGGAGTTTCCACTCATGTCAGCCTGCGCAGTCCGCGTAGGCTGACATGAGTCGAAACTTTTTGCTACTGGTCAATTTTCGCCATGTCAGAGGACCATTCTACCCCGGGATTCAGCCGGTTGTTAGACAAAATGGATTTTATAGATCCATAATTATGTGATGACTTGCTTGGTAAAATGCACCACGGAGACGCATTAAGACCCCTTTTTAAGGGACATGACTCATATACATTGAAGACACCATTATCAGCCCCACCACTAATTGATTCTATCCTTCTATCAAGATGAATTGTACAAAGTTCTCGCTTTGCTCTCTCAACGTCTTTATACGTTGAATACGGCCCTTAAATTACGAAATTTGTCTTAGAAAGGGTTGGTAACCTTGTGGCGGACAGGAGAAAATGCTGTCAATTAGCCTTTTCTTCTTTTCAGTCAATGTGTTCAAACGACTTCTTCCGCCAAGGTCGTTAATAATACGGGACTGCTTAGCATAGAAAAATACTGATGTTAACGAACATTGAGGGATGTTCGAAAAATATCGGGAAGACTATCATACGTTTTTAATAATACGAGTTTTCATATACAACTTCAACCAAAGATACTTTGATATGTTTTTGAAATGAAACAATAGACAAACTGAAGCCTATGTACACCGATGCGAGTCTCTTAGTCACGATGGCAACATCAGGCAGCAGTAAGGACGCTTTGCCGGATACTTTTGGAACACCCCTCATATCCAGCAAAATATATAGATTGTTGGAAAATTGTACAAGCAAAGAAAACTAAAAGAAGAAATGTAAAACACAATTTGGTCAAAGCATTTCAATAACAAACATAACAAAGATCGGCATTTCCTTCTTCTTGAATCGTTCCTCTGACCAAAGTATAATCTTTGAAGCGGTAACAGTGTAATTTGCACGCCGTGACCATTACGAAGATAAGTTCATATCTCCTTCACCACAAAAATGAAGGAGCCATGTTCTGTATTGTTATTGTACACGTCACATGACCACAGGTATGGTAAAATCATGTATTATATAACAAGATGCATGTATATGTGTACGTAATAAAGTATGTCTATGTCTATGTCTATAAAAAGCGTTTAATGCATCTGCAAACAAGTATCGACCGAAATCAGCCTGAGCATTCCGCCAAGGCTGGACCTGGGTCGAAGCTTTTTGCTGTTCGTAAATTGTCTGAATGTCCAAGGACAATTCTACGTCAGAGCTTGTCTTGTTCTTCAAAATTTTCCAAATTTGAAAGTAACACACCTTCTGATTGGCTAAACCGCACGGTTTAGCCAATCAGAAGGTGTGTTACTTTCAAATTTGGAAAATCTTGAAGAATAAGTCTAAGAACGTTCTTAAGAATGGTTGGTGAATACGGACCCAGGTGTTTGTTAGACAAAATAGACTTGCTTGATATTATAAATTACGTAGATGCATTAATCCCCCATTCACGAGAGCGCAGCTCAAATATACTCTCCTGAAGTATTGTTTCTTACATCTGCCACAAAAACGTGTTCATGTCTTCCGAGTTCTGTGTTCATTCACTGACTAGTATACATGTAAAATTACTTCTTTACCCAGACTACAAAATTCCAGTCTCGCCCGAATTGATAGCATTAGCAGACGACATATTAAATGTGGCTCAAGTATGTCAGTTTTCTTTGACAGGATTGAAAACACTGTTGAGAAAGCAAAGAATTCTTATTAACAGCCCCACACTTTTTTTCAAAAGCTTTCTTTCATAGGGTCCGTAAAGCATGAGATTGTTTGGTAGTGGCAAAATGTCCACGACACTAGACCCAGAACAGATATGGTTTGGATCACAAACTCTCATAATCCGGAATTCCCTTTTACGTTCATGAATTTGTACACTGAATTATCTTCAATGGAAGATTTTTGGTACAAATGAGTTATTCATGTTACCATCAATAGAAACTTATGACGATGGCAACAGTCCCGTATGAGATATTGCGTGTTTATTGCTTGCGTGTTTTTTTTTTCACGATCTTCGAATGTCGTGTCTATGAACCCCTTGTGAACATGTGCAAGAAAGGCCAGCCACGTACACGCTATACAGTACTCCACCGATTTACCGAGGTATATACTTTCCATTGAATCACATACATCATATTGCACCTGTGTAGCTTGAATAGAATCCAACTATAATACTGGTACCACAGAACTCACCTTTCCATGCATCTACACTGTTTGATTTGTTTAACTTTCTTATGTTTGTAACCTTTCGCTCTACCGGGACATTTTAAAGTGACCACAATGGTATGGGTTCGTTTAGGTTTACATACCCCACACGATTTAAACACTTTCTTTTTCATTCGTTTCCGAAGAGTCCGTGGGATATAGAAAGAGTTGCACTGGCCGTAGCAAAAACGATTTAAAACTCTCCTCTTGATACACCCTGGCTCTTTAATAAGCTGCATAAATGGTTCAGTTTTGCACCAGGTCTTTTTAAACTTACCCATCATTGTCAACGGTGTAAGCTTGGTCTCCCTCTCACCAACGAGTGGTGGTTCTTTATCAACCGTCTTTCCGTGAGTAGCTCCAACTAAAACATTGTCAGA
Source organism: Tridacna gigas (assembly GCA_945859785.2). Lineage (NCBI taxonomy): Eukaryota > Metazoa > Mollusca > Bivalvia > Cardiida > Cardiidae > Tridacna > Tridacna gigas. Next base: position 42,137,344 of record OX244029.2, read on the forward strand.
TACACGTATTCCTTTTGTCACATTATTTTGAATGTCTCCCAAGTTTGCAAAATTTGTACTGGAAGCGTCAATAGTCCTTTCTGGGTTAGGAGTATCGGGTGTGAGCATTTTCAAAAACTGACGTCTTCTTTGTGCGTCCGTCTGTGCATATGTCCGGCACTTACTGTTGATCGCCAGAAAAATTACCAGAAAGGAAAGATAGGCAACTGTCTGCTGGTTTATCCGCCAGTACATTTTGATGTTGTATCTTACTGTCTCTGAAAAAGAAACAAGTAAATTAAATAAACAATTTAAATGTTATTTTACACTGTTTTCAACAACAGCATTTAATTCATACGACGGCGCAGCTGTCTTTTTTTTTTAACGAGAACTGGGCTAGGACTCTGCACTGGCTTGCTCAATGGTGCCATCACGTGACTGAGTATCGCAGGCGAGGATCGAATTGTGAATATGTGGAGCACTTCCTGATGGCAAATCCATTTTTTTAACTCCTTACCAGACGACAAAAATGTAGATTTGTCCAAATTGAAAGCATTTACAGACAACAATCTAAACGATGCTCCAATGATGGAATGTCTTTTGGAGGCTAGAATACATTATAGGACACGGAGACAATACCGGTTACTACCATTTTAACCAGCATTTTCTCCATTTCCCACCATGTTTACAAAAGCCGTCCTCCTCAGAGTCGTTAAAACTGTTCGGTTAAGTGTTAACGCTTTACCACACAATCCCGAGTTTTAATGACCCTACGAGAGAAAGCTTTTGAAAACATTGTGGGGAAAGGAGAAACTGCTGGTAACCAGCAGTTTCTCCTTTTCCCATTATGTTTTCTTCCCTAGTAAAGAAAAATCTCCCCTTTTGAATGATACTTGATTTGTCGTCTGCAAATGCTTTCAATTTGAACCAGAAAAAAAAAATTCGTCGTTTGGTAAAGAGTTAAACAATGAACAAGAAGGTCCATCTTAAAAACCCCTAATCTTCTGATGTCGAGTTTGCTTCTTGCAGGATAACACTTTGGAAAACACTTTTGCATTAAGATAACGAGCAACGTCTTCCTTTTACCACAATGTTTCCATAATAATAGATTTTAATCCTTTACCACATAATCATGGCTTTTAACGACCCTGGTCGTTTTGTCGCAGATTTGTTTCGGGAAGCGACCGCTTGATCATACTTATTTCACGACAAGTAAGTGAAAACATTGGCTTAAACTGTTTTACCTCAAGTTGAATCTACATGTATTAAAATTTAATTTATAAAAGATATTTCACCAATTACTGCAAGGAAGACTTTAAAAAATGCTTACGAAAAGTTTTCACATGAAATAAGTGCTAAAAACGTTTTGAATACATACAAAAATTGCCCATGTGCAATACAGATTCTACACATCAAAAATCATACTCCAGAAATAATATCCAAATACTTTTCAAAGCAATCCGTCAAAATTAAATTTTCATCTGACAGAAAATAAAACATGACTTAATCATTTAAGCATGAAATATGGTCGTATTGTACAAAACAGTTCTTTTCATTGTAGTACTGATTTTTCAATAGTAATCAGTTTGACTCCGCCCCCGACTTCTAATTAACCAATCAGAGGACAGAAGCGTTAAGATTTTGATTCAGTGGATCCACGAGCGGCTAATTTATTATGATATTTATCTTATTTACAGGTATTGTCCGAGAAATTCTTCATATCAGAGCATCAAATACGCACTACACCCCCTTCTGCTGAAAAGTTGTACGATAAACAGAAACAATATTAGAATGAGCGATTGGCCGAAGCAAAATACACTGAACGTACTGTACCCATAAGCTCTCTTGGTATGTTATACGTACTTGAACCGCGCTCTGTGAAAAGGAGACTTAATGCACCTGCAAAAAGTATCGACTCATGTCAGCCTGCGCAGTCCGCGCAGGCTGACATGAACCGAAACGTTTTGCTAAATTTGTAAATTGTCTGCATGACAAAGGACCATTCTACATCCAGATCCAGTCGCTTGTTAGGACAAAAAAGGAAATTATGTATTCATAATTATGTGACGACTTGCATGTTATAATGCACGACGGAGATGCACTAAACCCCCTTTTGACAGAGCGTGACTCACTTGTATTTGATGGGTGCAAACGAAGATTTAATCCGCAGTCACAGCCAGTGGCTTGGAAAGAATATTGTGTGGAGAACTGGTAAAAGAAACTCCAGGAAAGCATGGATAGGTGCACTGGCCGCCGCGATATAACTGAAATAATGCTGAAAATGGCGTTGAACAGCATACAATCAATCAATCAATCCGCAGTCAAATGTAATAAGAGAAGAGATTGCCTTAATACTTACAGCAGTTTTTACAATGTTATTTGCCTTTTCGTCCAGAGCAGATCAAGCTTTATTCTGCACGAAATCTTTGATCTGCATGATTAAAAGAAATTGCAGGTAGTTTCATTGTAATTTTTGAAAGCAATACGAGAGGACAAATGCTGTGGTCGTTTTCCCTCTCTATTTTTCGCACAACTGTTTTACAATTTCTTTTTTTTTTTAGAATCGGAGAAAAAACCCGGGGATCGATAAGTGAAGGGTAAACTCTTTACTAAACGACAAAATGCAGGCTCAATGTCAAAACTGAAACCATTTGCAGATAACAATCTATATGTGACTCAAACGATGGGATTTGTCTTTGATATGGTTAATGGGATAGAAAAAAAAAATGTGGTAAAAGGAGAAAATGCTGGTTACCAGCATTTTCTTCTTTTCCTACAATGGTTTCAAGAGACATCTTTCTCAGGGTCGTTAAAAATCTGGATTGTGTGGTAAAGGGTTAAATGGTTTACAAACAAAACAAACAAACAGTCGAGACAAATTTGTGACACGTCCCCGCCTGCACCAAACAACAATTTAGCACTCCCTATTGTTTGCTTGACTTCATGTCTCAAAGGGACTCATGACATTTCTACGTCGAAAACCATTTACTCCGGAAAAGCAATTCCGCCAAAGTACCATCAAATTGAAGCAAGAAAAAACCACAAATATAACTTATATCAAATTTGGGCAGCGCTCTCGGAGACTTGATGTGGTTTAATGAATCTTAGTAGGTCATTATACCCAGTTAGTCTTCGTATAAAATGCATCCATTACGTCTAAAAACCCACTGAATCATGAGGCAGAACGGTCTCTTGGCATGCAGTTGATTTATCAACATTAAACGGTTTCGATTCAGATCAGCTTGCTCGGACCGTGCAAGCTCACCTTTGCCAATACTTTTTGCAAATGCACGATCCCACACTTTCTACCCCTTTCTGGCGGTAAGCTCATTCTTTTTTTCAAAGAGGTTTACAGTGAATAGTATCATGAAACTTACAATGGGGTACACTTAATTGGTTGATAGGTTGATTTCGTTCCAGACTGATAGATCTACTGACTTACTTGATATCTGACAAGGTATCCCGCTTGTCTAAATACTCAGAAAATGTCTCATGATAGCAACAGAGAACGTGTGGCATGGACGTTTAAGGTAATCAATACACTCTATATGCTTGCACAAATGAGCTGACTGATTAATATATGAACTGATTTACCATTAGAATTAAATGATCGATTCATAAGTGTGTTGATTGGCTATCAGACATACCAATAACCAATCAGATCATTGGACAGCCATTCCCTTACTCCGAGAATATGAATGAAAGACTGGGCTAGGTGACAAGTGTCAAATTTCCTGGCGGGTCACTTGATTACCATCAGTTTAAATAGCAGACAAATTAGAAAACACTGGAACCAATCCGCCCGAATAGCGATACTGGTTAACATAAGACTTGTGAACAACAAGTCTCGGACCGCTGGAGGGTGTGGGTTCGATTCCTTCAACTAGCCAGCTAAAATGCTGATAGTCTTTCGGATGAGACATTAAACCTAGGTCCCGTGTGACGGTGCTATACACCGAGCACGTTGATTGATCGTATGGTGTTTAACGCCGTTTTCAACATTATTTCAGTTATATCGCGGCGGCCAGTGCACCTATCTATGCTCTCCTGGAGTTTCTTTTTACCAGTACTCCGCACAATATTCTTTCCAAGCCACTGGCTGCTTTCCCACAAAACCATCGTCGAAACAATGGTCAGCGGTGATAAAGGAATGAATCCTGTCGCAATGACTATCATCAATCCGAGCAGGTTGAAGAACCAGGCATATCTTACGATGGGTTTTGTCCTGTACCTTGCGCTATACCTTGTAACATAACTGAGAGCTGTTTGAGTGGCGCCAACCTTACGGGTTACCAGTAGCGTCGATAAATCAACAAAAATCAACCAGTTAAACACTGTAACATATCGATAATACAAGCCAGGTTCGTTACATGTACTCTTTACCAAACGACAAATTTTTGGACTGGACAAAATTTAATGCATTTGCAGACGACAAATTCACTGTTGCTAAAATGATGATTTCTCTCTTTGATAGGTTAGAAAATATTGTGGGGAAAGGAGAAAATGCTGGCTATAAGGCATCCAATATGCTATTTTTTTAAATCTGTTTCTCTTTATGCAATAACAGTAATACCGTTACTAACGAAATAAAAGTTTTCCAGCAAAAATTTAAAAAAAAAACAAAAAAGACACGACGATTCTTCGGGTTTTTTTTTTGTTGTTGTTGTTGTTGTTGTTTTTTTTTTTAACACGTCTTTCTGTGTTTTAATTTAAAAACCTTCTTTGTACTATTAGTAGTCTTTAAGATATTCTTTTTAAAAAATGTGAAACAAAATTTTGCCGCAAAGCCCCTTTAATTACAAAGGTACGGGAATGGGGAAGGGGGGAGGGGAAATAAGGGCCATTCTTCAGTTACTTCACTTGATTCCTCTCCAGTCATACATTGGTCCTAATTAATGGGTGACTTGGGTTTTATTCTCGATTTTCTTGCTCTACATAGATATGTTTTTGAGATAATATACAAATCGATTTCATGCTTTGCTTTCAAATTACGGGGGATCCTTAGATATATATCATAATCAAATTATATTTAACGCAACATCCTCAAAGAAATCAACGATAAAAACAAAGGAATACAGGTAAAAGGACCAATCTGTTATTTGGTTACCTTTAGTCTTTATCTGGCAAGGGAGATAATATGACTTACAGGAATGGCCCCCATTCTGCGAACAAGTTGATTATTCGATGAGGTTCCAAACAACAAAATATCTATAAACCATGAAGCTTTAATAGAATCAAAACAGGGAGAACCGTGTGTTTTGAATTCTTATAATTCTTTGGAATGAAAAACCTTAATTAGATGACAATTTCACTTGACTTAAATGTAAACAACTTATGTTTGGTACATAAATATAACTACCTCGGTAAAATACATACTTTGTAATTTCAAGTATCAAAAATCCGCGATGCTAGAAGGGCACTCTCAAACGAGACATCACTGTCATTATTCTGATTGCTTGAACGACTGTAAGCCCATTACTACAGGTCTTTAGACTTCATTTTTTTAATATCGAGTGCTTTCGAGGAAATATTGAAGTCTTAACCCTTAAGCTGCTTATCGCGACCCACTGACCTTTTGCGGACAGTGTAGATCAAGATCAGACTGCACAGAACGTGCAGTCTGATCTTTGATCTACACTGTCCGTTACGGTATTTTGTTTCCGGTGAAACCAACTTGGAAAACGCAATGTTTGGGCTTCTAGTATTAAGTGGAGATTTTCGTTTCATTTATTCAGCAGCTTAAGTGTTAACCTAGTCATCGTTTGGGCCGTGTTCGTCTGCGTCGTTGGTGTTGTCGTCGTGCGAAAACTTTGACACTTTCTCATATCAATTGACTGGTTTTCGTTTACTTTTCGTCGGCGCCAACTGCCCGTATGGGCGACGCCCCTGGAAGACTGTTAGTTATGTTACGTCGGATAGTGCGAGATAAAGAACAAGACTCGTCCTAAGATACGCCTGGTTCTTTCACGTGCTCAATGTATAGCAGCGTCTCATACGAAAGACTACATGTATTAGCATTTTAAGTTGGCCAGGCGTGGGAACCTGGTTCTTTCACGTGCTCAGTGTATAGCACCGTTACGCAGGAGCTCTGTTTAACGTCCCATCCGAAAGGCTATAAGCATTTTTAGTTGGCCAGTCGTGGGAATCGAACCTACACCCTCCAGTGGTCCGGAACTTGTAACTCACAAGCCTAATTCAGTGTATAGCACCGTCATACGGGACCTAGATTTAACGTACATGTATTATCCGACAGACTTTGTGTTAATTTTTGGTGGCCAGCCCTGGGGATCGAACCCACACTCTCAAGTGGCCACAGATTTGACCTGGTCCTTGCCTTTTGAAAACATTGAGGGAAGGAGAGAGAATTGGTAGTCAAGATGATAAAATTGTATTTAATGTACTTGCAGCCGACGATTTAAATCAGGTTTAGAATATAGGATCTGTTTATGAAAAGGTTAAAAACAATGCGGGAAAAGGAGAAAATGTTGGTTACCAGCATTTTCTCCGTTTCCCACAATGTTTTCAAAAGCCGTCTCCATCAAGTTTGTCACAAAATCGGTATTTATGTAGTAAAGGTTTCAGAAGTTACCGCGATTTGGTTAAACAAATGCCATAGTAGAGGTATTGCCAAAGAGTATTCAAACCGCTCAATCTGCGTCCATCAAACAAACTGCCGCGTATGTGCTGTTCGTTTAGCATACGTCGAAAAATTTCGAACACACGTGCGTGAAAAGAATGCAGCGAACTGAGAAGTTGCTAACAAGTGCTCTCTCTCCCTGTAAGACGAGAAAGCGTTTGCAGGAAGCATTGACTAAATTGGAGTTTAACGCTCTTTGAACAGGTCATATCACGACGACCAGTGCACCTACGCGAGTGTTTCCTGGTTTTCTCACACCACTACTGAACCAAAACTTTCATTCCAAGTCACTGACTACTTTTCTCACATGCATCAGAGGTGAGAGGCGAAAAATCGCCGGAAAGAAAGTTTGCCTCAACCGGATATAGAACTCACAACCACCAGGTCACGAGTCGGATACGCTAACCACTGAGCTACCTGGCCGGGCTTTACAGCAAGCAATGTTTTACTTGGATTGTTATAGCAGGCATAATATCATTTATAAGGGTCGATATAACTTTTTCCTTGATATAAGCGTTTTAAGATTTAATTTAATTTGCAGTGGCATAAGCGATTTATCTTCCACTTGAAAATGATGATGTAATTTTGTGCTCAAGAAATTACTTAATCAGTATATAAAGAAGTGGTTTCTGCATCTAACTGTCAGATCTTTCGCACTAATGGTGTGAAAATAGATCGCCTAAGATCTAAAAGCGATTCATTTTAGATACTCGATCAGTTTTCTGAACTGAAGAGGATAATATTCGTAATCTAACCGTTAAGGCACGATCGCCGAAGGCGCATGAAAAGAATGTACGAGGAAGAGATCAAAAGTTTTACCAGAAGTACAGGTATCATGAAATATTCTCTGCATAAAACATTTTCGGCGGTATCAAAGACCATGGCCCGTATTCGGCACCCAGTTTTAGTTCTAATTCTTAGGACAACGTGTAGAAAGTAGTGTAATTTCTCATTGGCTAAACCACTTGATTTAGCCAATCAGAAATCATATTACTTTCTAAATATAGAATAAGACTAAGATTGTTGTTTAGAAATGTCGATGACTTCCGGCCGAGTTCTCCAGTGATTTCTTTGACAATTGGAATTGCTTTTCTAAAACTGTACCATTACTGCTTAAATTTAATCCGTTTCTAAAATTGAAGCCCAGTCTTTTGATTGGTCGAGGTGTATTTTGCCACCCAATGGAATAAATAAGGACATAAAATATTTTAATGAAAAGAGTATCTGAGTGATTATTTCTTATCCTAACATGACACGAGAATTTGGCTCTATACACACAGTGCACCGGAAGCGTGGTAAAATCGACATCATTCTATATAAAGTGACGTCATTCTATGTAAAGTAAGTCGCCCGTGGCTGTTCCATGTCTCCGCCCACCTTCATTTAATCAACGAAAGTCACTTGACGTTAAAAAAAAATCGCCATTTTCCGCTTCTTAAACATACCAATTCTAGACTTCCAATGTCTGAGTGGTGGCCAGTTGCTTCTGTTAACTTTGCAAGGTAAAAAAAAAAAAATGCTAACAGCAAGTACATGTATTTGCTCCTTTTTGCCACAAAGTTTTCCACGTCGTTCATAAAAAAATACAATGCCCTTTCCTACCAATAGTTTTTTTCACGTGTTCTTGTAAAACGTAAAACTTTGTCGTCAGAAAAAAAAAAACTCTATACCAGGCGACAAAATTTTGGTCTTGTCCAGATTGAAAATATTTCAGGCGACAAATCACATGGCGCTAAAATGGTCGGATTTGTCTTTGAAATGGAAGAAGACATCGTGGGGAAAAAGCAGAAAATTATTTTCTCCTGTTTTCCATGATGTTTTCAAAACCTTCTTCCTTAAGGTCGTTTAAAACACGAAATTGTGGAATTAAGTCTTTACAAAACGACAAAATTTTACACCGGTCTAAATTGAAAGCATTTGCAGACGACACCATAAAATTTTAATGTGACCGAAAAATTAAACTTTGTTTTGAGAATGGTAGAAAACATTGTGGAGAAAAAGAAAAAAATGCTACCAGCATTTTCTCCTTTTTTCATGATGTTTTCAAAGGCCTTCTTCCTTAGGGTCGTTTACAGTACGAAAATGTGTGGTAAAGAATTAAGGAATACAGGTAAGAGTAATGTTCTAAAATCGTTTTCTAATGGAGACAAAAACCGTTTTACTTCGATGTAGTGTGAAGCCAGTTGAAATTCTAACAATTAGCCAGTCTAGACTTTGTGATCCTAATTACTGAAATTTAAATTAAGTTTCTTGATTGCCCGATGTTTATTTTGCTAGCCAATCAAATATCGATAAACTGGTCTAGACATTGTTCCTGATTTCTTAAGTCTGAATATAGTCGTTTGATTAGCTAAGATGTATTGTGCAAGCCATTTAAATCGAAAGGAGCAGTATCTAGTGGAAAAATTTGGTCCTTTCCCAAAAGATGTGTTTCTTTTAAAGATACGCTTATACTCGTTATCGGCCGGTTTTTAATCCATTTCATCTTTATTTTATGAATCATTTTTGCGGCATTTGTCGAAGACAATGCCACTATAAGTTCAATATGGTATTTTGAAAATCGTGTATCGTAGTTTGTGCAAAACCGAGGGAAGTAAACCCAATTAAACTCAATTTTCAATGGGACAAATCGGTGTTTCGGTAGCACCCAGATATATAATTAACAACAGCGTATTAAAATAAGCTAGATATAGGCCACCAATCATGGGAACACTTCCTTTTTTTTTTTAAATATGTATACGCGTTATGGTTGATAGATTGATTGTATGGTGTTTAACGCCGTTTTCAACAGTATTTCAGTTATATCGCGGCGGCCAGTGCACCTATCCATGCTTTGCTGGAGTTTCTTTTTACCAGTACTCCGCACAATATTCTTTCCAAGCCACTGGCTGCTTTCCCACATAACCACCGTCGAAACAATGATCAGCGGTGATAGAGGAATGAATCCTGTCGCAATGACTATCATCAATCCTTGGACGCGTTATGGTCTTCTATTGGCGCAATGATACACAAAACCTATGTTTCATGACCGTGTTCGTCCCAAAACCAGTTCGTACACGGGCTTGTTCGTCCCTTCGCTTGTTCGTCGGGCATGTTCAACCCACATTATTGTTTATTTTTTCAAATCATTAACTCCACACAATAGCTCCCTTGACAAATGCCACACCAGTGGGTTCAACGCTTTGACTGTATATTCTTGCCATATGTTGCCACTGACAGTTGCACGGTTGCACAGATTACGACCGATAGAAAATGGATTTCATTTTCTGGAGGACTTCGAGGAAATCACTGTTGTCGTTTCTGGTTTTAAATGGGGACAAATCCTTTGAGTTTCTTTATGCCTTACACTATATATATCGGTAATTTGGCTGAGTAAATTCTGCACCATTCTACACAATATCAAGTTTAAACACCATTTTTTTCTCTCTGACTGTAAGGATGTACTGTATCTAAACAGTTGATGATGATAATGATTGATTGTTTTACACTGCTGTCAAAATTATTTAAGTCATATCACGGCAACATCTCACAGATTCATGTATATGTCCTAGGCTTGGGTTCTGAAGAGTATTGCCCAAGGACTCCCCCACGAGAAACCTAGTGCTTCCAGTGAGGCTCGAACCCGGGGCCTCCAGGTCCTACGCTTTACCTCCCAGGACCCGATGGTGATAATGATGATGATGATGATTTGAACAAAAAATCTTTCAAGCGACTCTTGTTACGAATATCTCAGTAAATATCTGATAATCCGGCAATCGTTTTAGCGCCATAATGGAAAACAGGGACCTTGCACATGGCACAGATTAAGATCAGACCGCACAGAAAGTGAAAACTGATCTTAGATCTGTACCGTCCGCTTGTTTAGTCACTCCCAAAAGATAAAAATTTTCTGAGTATCAGTGGATTGTATTTTCAACACGGTCGAAAGCTGTCGAGTTTTGTCTCTGAAAGAGATTACAGATGGTCAGATTCAAGAGCGGATGGTGCGTTCTCAGTTCTGTGCTGTCGGCAAAGACGACTTGAGTTGGGCTTGCATCCAAACACAATCTGCGTGAGAACGGATCAGCCTTTCGATGTCAAAGCGCATGCGCAGATACATCTGACTATGACGATGCTCCTAAGATCAACGAACCTGTTCTAATGTTGATAGAAATGAGTAATGCTCTGTGAAAAGGTGCTTTCATTATTGCGCCTGCAAAAAGTATCGACCCATATCAGCCTGTGCAGGTTGACCTGGGTCCGTATTCACCAACCATTTTTAAGAACGTTCTTAGTCTTATTCTTCAAAATTTTCTACATTTGAAAGTAACACAACTTCTGATTGGCTAAACCATTTGGTTTAGCCAATCAGAAGTTGTGTTACTTTCAAATGTAGAAATTCTTGAAGAATAAGACTAAGAATATTCTTAAGAATGGTTGGTGAATATGGACCCTGGATATAATTTTTTTTTTTTTTTTTCTTTCGGTAATTTTTTTGCGTGCCAAAGGACCATTCTACCTCATGAATCAGCCGGTTTTTAGACAAAATGGATTCATACTATACTTGCTCGGCATAATACATTACCAAGATTCACGTTAAATCCTATTTTTTTCCAGAGCGCAGCTCAAATGCTATATTATACGCCCATCTTCTGACTAAGTTATGGATAAAAGACCAGGAGTGAGGCCTCAAATTTCAAAGATCGCTTAGATCTTAAAAGTTGGTCAATAACATAACAAGAAGCATATACCGGAAAACACCTGCCTCGAAAATGAAACTAAAAAATAATTCAAATCTTAAAGGAAAAAGAATCGTGAGTCGACATAAGGTGAGCGCATGTTTCAGAGATAAAATAAAATGAGTTTGACACAATAACCTCACAAATTTACAGAATAAATTGGGTTTTTTTTTTGGAGTTACAGAAATATGGAAAATTGGACTAGGTTTGGGTCGCGTCAAATTTAACCAGAACAGAACAGAACATAATTTCATTTAGACTTGTACAATACATATCGCCATACAATACAAAATGGATAAGAACTATCACGTGATTATTTACCATTATTTCATAGATCTTTGCCTGTATGATTTCAAAAATATGAGCAATGCTCTGTAAAAGACGGCTTAATGCACCTGCGAAAAGTATCGACCCAGGTCAGCCTGCGCAGTCCGCGCAGGCTGACCTATGCCGAAACTTTTCGCTATTGGCCAATTTTCTGTATGTCAAAGGACCAGTCTACCTCATGATTGAGTCGGTTGTTTAAATAAAAATGGGGGGGGGGGGGCTTTTATGGATCTATAATTGTGTGATGGCTTGACTGGTACAATGCATCACGGAGATGCATCAAAACCCCTTTTGCCAGAGCATGCCTTATATGTTAGATTCAGCAATTGCCTTCTTGAAACTATACTTTCATAATCATCCAAAAGTTCATCTATTTTTTCCCCTTCGAATATTTCTCTATTACGTACATTATGCTCTCTTAGACAGGACTTAGAGTGGTGATTTGTTAATTCTTATAGAACTTTGGTTGTGTGTTAGAGTGTTCATTAGCAGGCAGGGGTCCTGCGTGGCTCAGTGATAAAGCGTGGGACTCGTGACCTGGAGGCCCCGGATTCGAGTCTCACTGGATCTATTGAGGTTTTTCATGGGAGTGTTCTTGGACAAAACACCTCAGAGCCCTAACCTAGTACTGGTGGAACCAAGGAAATACATGAATATGTGGGCTGTCGCCGTGATATGACTGAAATAATGTTTAAAGCGGCGTAAACACCATTCAATCAATCAGTCATTACGAGGCACAACAGAGACCCAACCTCGTACTGGTGAATCACAGGGCCTGCATGAATAACCCTTTGCCAAACAATCCCGTGTTTTAACAACCCTGAGGAAAACGGCCTTTGGAAACATTGTGAGAAATGGATGAAATGCTTGTTACCAGCATTTTCTACTTTTCTCACAATATCTTCTACCGTTTCGGAGACAAATTTCATTCTTTGAGACATATTTAATTTGTAACGTGTAAATGCCGTCGGTTTGGGCTAGTCTAAGATGCTGTGATTTTGTTAAAGGCATAAGCAAGCTGTAACTGTCGCCGTGATATAACTGAAAACTGATGAAACATCATACAAGTGTATTGATTGGCATTTTGTCGATTGAAGAGGAATGCGATTGCAGGGAGGTGCATGTACGGGCCATACTTTAAGAAACGGGGGTTTAATGCATCCTTCTAATGCAATATACCAAGCAAAGTCACATAAAATAGACCTGAAAACCGACAGAACCACGAGGTAGAATGAGGTAGTATTGTCCTTTAACATAGAAAATTTAGCAATAGCAAGAAATTGCTACCAAGGTCAGCCCTCGCAGCTCGCACGCGTGGGTCGATTCGTTTTGCAGATGAAGTAAACCCCCTTTTCACAGAGCATGAGTCAGTGATATAGATCTATATTCTCGTATTTTTTTAGCATTCAGATCGTAGACTCTTCTGATTGAGATATGCAGGTTAGAACTTTTTGAAAGAACATTCTCTTTGGGTCTGTGTTAATTGGAGAGAATAGTATCTGAATGACTTAACACCATTTTCAACAGTATTATATCTATGGATGAATGGATGAACGGACGGACGGATGGACGTACGAGTGTATGTATGTATGTATACCAATGCAGAGACATAGGCACGTATCATGTGCATTATTGATTTCCTTAATGGTGCATGAAAACATTGCCTTACAAAAAAAGTCTACACTAGTTTTTCTTTTGACAAAGCGCCCTTGTGTTGCACGTCGCCATATTACGTTATCTAACGTTATGATATGTGCAGAGAGTTCAGAAGGGCCACCTTGGTCGCTGAAAAATCTATTTTCGTATCATCGTTGAATTCCAGTTGTACTTGACGGTATGCTCAATTAGCAATAGGCGAGATAAACTCGTTTATAACGCGGGTATCGTTAATCGCGTTATCGTGAATTCGACATATCCAAAATTCCAAAGGATTTTTCTTCTTTCTTTACACATTACCACTTTATAAATAACTTTTTACAGTAGAAAACTGCTCAAACTTCTAGAAAACATTTTGCAAAAATTGTAAATTGCCAGGTTGCTGTATATGTTACGAAATCTTGATAAACAAAAGATATTTCGTTTTCACTATTGATTCAAAGGAATTTTTCATTTTTTTTTTACAGCACAGTAGTCAGGTCACTTTCGATCAACCAATAGGCTGCTAAGCGCGACTCACTGACCTTTTTGCGGACAGCGTGCATCAAGATCAGACTGCACAGATCTACACTGTCCGATAAGGAGATATCTTGCTTCTAAAATATAGTTTCCCTTTGAAATAAGAAAAATCGGGTTTATACCATCGGTTTGAAAGTTTCTTTTCTTTTACTAAGCAGGATAACGGGTAATAAATGGAAGCCAATTTTGAAATTTTGACAGCCTACTGAAAGATCGTGATACCGTATTACGATGATAAAGATATAAGCACAGGGGTTGACTTCTCGGCAAAACTTGAGAAACGGTGTTTATTTGGTCAAATGATATGAGCCATGCTCTGTGAAAAGGGAGCTTCATGCATCTGCGAAAAGTATCGACACAGGTCAGCCCGCGCAGGCTGACCTTGGCCGAAACTTTTCGCTGATGGTAAATTTTCTGTATGTCCAAGGAACAGCCTCTCTCGTAATCAAGTCGGTTGTTACAAAAAAATGGCTTTGATAGATTTATAAATATATGTTATGGCTTCATTGGTACAGTGCATCACGGAGATGCATTAAACCCCCTTTTTGCCAGAGCATGACTGATATTTGAATTAATCATTTTCTTTAACTCTTTCTGTCCTGTTCCGGACTACTTTATCACACGAAATGGCTGCTCCACGACCTAATGAGAATCTACGACTTCATGACAAATAGCTATAACATTAACCCTTAAGCTTCTAATCGCGACCCACTGACCTTTTGCGGACAGTGTAGATCAAGATCAGACTGCACAGAATGTGCAGTCTGATCTTTGATCTACACTGTCCGATACGGTATTTTTCTTTACGATGAAATCAAGTTTGAAACCCCAATGTTTGGGCTTTAAGTATTGAGTAGAAATTTGCGTTTCATTTATTCAGCAGCTTAAGTGTTAAAATTGGTTCCCGGAAATATTCAAGCCATACTCTGTGAATAGGGGGTCTCATGCATCTGAAAAAAGGTAACGTCACAGGTCAGCCTGCACAATTCGTTCAGGTCGAACTGTTTCGAAACTTTTTGCTTAGGGTAAATTTTCTGCGTGTCAAAGAACCGCTCTACCTTAGGATTCAGTGGGTCGTCAGACAAAATGAATTTTATGGATCTATAATTATGTGATGACTTGCTTGGTATAACGCACCACGGACCTGCATTAATTAAACCCCCTTTTGCCAGAGCATGACGCATTTCTTAATTTTTACTCATTTTCCCCTGAAACAAATTGCATCCACCTGAAATGGGGATTGCAACTTAAAGCAACTATTTACCAAATGACGAAATTTTGGACTTGTCCAAGTCCGAAGTAGTTGCAGAAAACAAACCAGATGTGGCGTAAATTTGTGTGATTTGTCGTTGAAGGGATGGAAAATATTGTGGGAAAGGGAGAAAATACTGGTACCGGTATTTGATCCTTTTTGCGCAATGTTTCCAAAAGCCTTCTTCCATAAGGTCGTTCACCGGTTCCCGTAGTTCGCCGACTCATATAATGTGATAATCAGCATTTTCTCCCTTTTCAATAATATTTTCTATCCCATCCAAGAGAATTTCCACAATTTGAGCCACATTTAATTTCGTCCTCTGCAACTGCTTGGGATCAGGCCCAAAATGTTGTCGCTTTTCCAGCTGTTTTAATTTATCTGGCTCTAATTCTGGTATTTGTTTTTGAATGGCTAGTAAACATGGTGGTGAAGGGAGAAAATGCTGGTACCAAAAGCTTTCCTTCCCCAAGGTCGTTAACCCCTTACCAGAGGACAAAATTTTAGACTTGTCCAAACTTAAAGCATTTGTAGGAGACAAATTAAATGTAACGCAAAATATGACATGTAGAAAACATGGTGGGAAAAGGAGAAAATGCTGGTCACCAGCATTTTCTCCTTTTCCCACCATGTTTTCAAAAGTCCTCTTTCCCAGGGTTGATAAAAGTCGTAAACGTGTGGTAAAGGGTTAAATTCCGTAAGTGTGTAGTAAAGGGTAAATAAATTGAATTCTGCCGTGGTTAAAGATCGTTAAGGATCGTTAAAGATCGTTAAGGATCGTTAAAGATCGTTGAGGATCGTGAGGGCATTCGGAACAAACAGAGAGCTGTCTCATTCGAGAGTAACCTTCTAGCATCGCGAATTCTTGACACTTGAAATTACAAAGTAGGAATTCTACCAAAATAGATCTATTAATGAATCAAACACAAGTTGTTTACATTTAAGTTAAGTGAAATCATCTTTTAATTAATATTTTTCATTCAAAGAATTCAATAAAATAAGGCTTATTTGTTTTTGCTTCTATTGATTTTTCTTCCATATTTGATGGTTTCAACGTGTCTGAAAATTGATATTAAAGAGGCATAAAACTGGATTTTGACCCCCCCCCCCTCCCCCATGGTTTTTTTTTTGCGGGAGAAATCTGATATTTTGTCAGGAAAGTTCATACGGAAGTGACTGTTTACCTTTAGTATGGGGAAAAAAAAAACGCTTAACCCTTCCCAAACGACAAATTTTCGTCCAAATTGAAAGAGTTTGCAGACGACAATTTTAAATTTGATGAAAATGGCAGAAAGGTCTCAAAAAGGGTAGAAAACACTGTGGGAAAAGGAGAAATTGCTCGTTACGAGCAATTTCTCCTTTTCCCACAGTGTTTTCAAAAGACTTGTACTGCAGACACGTGAAAACCAGGGCTTGTTTGGGAAAGGGTTAAATCGAAAGAAGTTCATCTAATGCTACCAAACCCACGACCTTCAAAATTGTAGTTCGCGACTGTATCCACTGTGCTATAGAGTCAAGCTGATCTAATGTTAAACATCAGCTATGCTCTGGCAAAAGGGGGTTTAATGTATCTCCGTGATACATTATACCAAGAAAGTCATTACATAACTATGGATCCACAAAACCTATTTTGTCTAACAATTAACTGAATCATGAGGTAGAATGGTCCTTGAACCTGCAGAAAATTTACCAAGTGCAACCCCTGCCAACTGCGCAGGCTGACCTGTGTTGATACTTTTGGAGGATGCATTAAACCCCCTTTTCCCAGAGCATGGCTTACATGTATTTATCCCTTGTCATGTTATAACGGCCTTACCGTTACTAACGGAGTAGGAAATTCACTGTAAAGATATAATAATCATATAAAAAGAAACCTCGGCAATCACTCCTTGTGTTTCTATCTAGGTTTAAATGTTTAGGTTGTCTTCGCACACCCGAATGAAAATTAGCAGACTTTTTCAGATTTAAAAAAAAAAACTTGCGAAACGAAATCTGGTTTCACAGCTTGTAGCCCAGCCCTGTGCTTTTGTACATTTTATACTCTAACTATGGATGGTACGTGCAAAGCTTTATGCTTTCGCGGGCAATACTGAACAATATAAGATCAGACTCTATAGAACTTTATGTCTTAGACATCTAATGCTCGTTGTGTCATATCCTGGCCAAACCAGCACTGACAAAGTGGTGTATGAATGTTTTTGTATCAGACATATTTTCCTCTCTACCAGATGACGAAATTGTTCGGCTCGTCCAATTTAACTCTTTACCAAACGACAAAATTTTAGACCAGTCCAAATTGAAAGTTTTTGCAGACGACAAAATTAATGTGACTAAAAAATTGAAATTTGTTTTTGGAAGAGTAGAAAACATTGTGGGAAAAGGAGAAAATGCTGGTTACCAGCATTTTCTCCTTTTTCCACCATGTTTCAAAAGGCTCCTTCCTCAGGGTCGTTAAAAGTCGGGATTGTGTGGTAAAGGATTAAGGGTATTTGCAGACGACAAATTACGTTTGGCTCAAATAGTGGAGTTTGTCTTTAAAATGGTTGAAAACATCGAGAGGAAAGCAGAGAAAACTGGCTATCAACATTATCTCCTTTTCACCACAATGTTTTTAAAAAACCGTTTCTGTCAGTGTCATTAAACACGGGATTGTTTGTTTGATTGACAGTATGTGTGGTGTTTAAACCTTTCAGCGCCATAGGCGAAAACAGGGACTTTTGCGGACGGCATAGATCAAGATCAGACTGCACAGAACGCGCAGTCTGATCTTTGATCTATACCTTCCGCTTGTTTGGTCAAGCCTATATGATAAAAATCTTCCGGAGACTCAGTGGATTCTATTTACAGCCATCAAAAGAAGCCGAGTTTGTTTATTTGGCGCCGAAAGAGTTAACGCCGCTTTCATCATTATGTCACTTAAATCGCGGCGGCTAGTGTTCTGTTCACTATTCTTGCCAAGCCACTGACTGCTTTTTTCACATAACCATCGTCGAGACAACGATCAGTGACCCCTTATTCTCAAGTCCTGTACGCTACCGACTGCGCGACAGAGGCTCGGCGGCATTGTTCGATAAAGGCGCTAAAACGTGACCAGCTGTAGAAGAGTTTCTTTTCATCTGACAGCAGATTACTTTTAGCCCTTAACCGGCTAAATTAGTGAAATGAAAATTTTTAGCCTAAAGTAAAAACCAAAATCTTGCTATTTCAAACAGTTTTTTTTTTTTAGGTAAAACAATCTCCTTATGGGACAGTGTAGATCCAAGATCAGACTGCACGTTCTGTACAATCTGATCTTGATCTACACTGTCTGCAATAGGCCACTGAATCGCGCTTAGCAGCCTTAGGGTTATAAAGACTGCGACAAAAGGAACAACGCTGAAGCCCTGTAGTGTCCTGCTCTGGGACACAAAAACGAAGTTGATAAACCTTTTCTGCACTGTTTAACTCGACCCCTTTCGACGGCTAAAACATACAATTCATTGTAACCAGAGAGCTTTTTACATTTAGGCTCGACTAAATAAGCGGACGGTATAGATCCAAGATCAGACTGCACGTTCTGTGCAGTCTGATCTTAATCTATGCTGTCCGCAAAAGCCGCACTTTTCGTCTATGGCTCTAAAAAGATTGGAAGGAAATACCCATGGTTTCCCTAGAGGCGATAACTAGATTATTACGAACGAGTGTAAATAATAACAAAATCCAAGCCTCCTAAACACCAGACATATTTTAAATCCGTAAATCAAATTTGCAGCTGATATTTTCGACAAGACCTACTTAAATACGGATAACCGGTAAATATAGGCTCAAGACATGATTGCATGCGTTACGCGCAATTTCTTTTTCTGTCACATTGTTTTCAAAAGTGGTCTGATACAAAATGGAAAAAAAAAAGTTGCCTCAGAGTGATAATCTGTCAGGCTTATAGAAGCTGTGAACTTAAGCGAACTTTAAAGACTGAAATATGAGCCAAGTTCTGGCAAAAGGGGGGTAAATGCATCTCCATGAAGCATACACTACGCAAGTCATACATTCAACTATGGATCTATAAAATCCATTTTGTCGAACAATTGACTGAATCAATAGGTGAACCTGTTTTGTGAAATGCAGAAAATTGACGAATAGCAAAAGGTTTCGACCCAGGTTGGCCTGAACGGACTTCGCTGGCTGAACTGGGTCGATACTTTTTGCAGATGCATTAAACCCTCTTTTCACAGAGCATGGCTCATTTTGACTGCTAACGAAGTAACAGTGCACCACGTTCTTGCAGCCGAAGAACTTTACATGTTCAATCTATCAAGAAAATGCAAGAAGAGGTAAAGGTATTATGGGGGAAAATAGAATATAATTGACGATATTGTACTGATTGATGATGATGATGATCACGATGGTGATGATCACGATGATGATGGTGATGATGATGATGATGACGGTGAAGGCAGTGAAGATGAAGAAGAAGAAAAAGAAGAAGAAAGAAAGAAAGAAAGAAGGCCGTGAAGAAGAAGAAGACAATGAAGGCAACGAAGAAGAATACAGATACGCAACGAGTTTCGACCCCCCCCCCCCCCCCCCCCCAATAGCGGACAGCTTTTGAAAACTTCTTGAAAACAGCGTAATTCCTCATTAAAACAAACAAACAAATAAAGAAACACAAATTTAATGCGAGATCGACAGTTTATCTAATAAACGCAGGCAGAAATCATGCAGTAAACAACAGAACAGAACATTTAGTAAACAACGATTTCTATTCGAGTTGCTTCAGAAAACACCATCCGGAACGTAAATTGAGAAAGAGTTAACCCCTACCACACAGTTCCGAGTTTTAACGATCCTGAGAAAGAAATCTTTCGAAAACACTGTAAGAAAATAAGAAAATGCTGTTAATCAGCATTTTCTCCTTTTTTCCACAAAGTTTTCTTTCTTAGTAAAGCCAAATCTAATGATTTGAGCCACATTTAATTTGTCGTCTGCAAATGCTTTCAAATTGGACCGGTCTCAAATTTTGTCTTCAGGTAAAGAATTGGGTAACTAACGATAATGCAGGACGTATACTACAATTGCAAATCGATTAGCCAAAAAACTCTACAATGAATGTACAGTATAGATATGATTGAAATAAAACTACTTAAAAACATTAGCAACTCGAAAAAAAACTGGGGATCGTGAGAACTATCAGCGAATTTGAATCATCTAAAATCGCTCGAGACTTCGATATGAATGCTGCTCTGGGAAAAGGGGACTTTAATGCATTCGTATCTGCATCACACCTGGTAAATTGTTGCATAATTTGGGTCCATTTTCTTTTTTTTCTTTCTGGGAAAAAAAAAACCGGCTGAATCCTACGGTGGAATAGGTCTTTACTCTGTACCACACAACAAAATTTTAGACCGGTCCAAATTGAAAGCGTTTGCAGACGACAAAAAAAGGAGGGCACAAACGACATTACCTGTCTTTGAGATCTATGAAAACATTGTGGGAAAAGAAGAAAATGCTGGTTACCAGCATTTTCTTCTTTTCCCGCAATGTTTTCAAAAGCATTCTTCTTCAGGGTCGTTAAAACTCGGGATTGTGTGGTAAAGAGTTAACATGCAGAAAATTTACTCACAGCAAAAAAGTTTCGACTCACGTCACCTGCATCCACGTAAGCTGACATGAGTCGATACATTTTGCAGGTACATCAAACAACCTTTCCATAGAGCACTGATTACATGCTTTAACCCTTTCCCAAACGACAAATTTTGGACTGGTCCAAATTGGAAGAGTCTGCAGACGACAATTTTAAATTTGATGAAAATGGCAGAAAGTTCTCAAAAAGGGTAGAAAACACTGTGGGAAAAGGAGAAATTGCTCGTTACGAGCAATTTCTCCTTTTCCCACAGTGTTTTTAAAAGACTTATACTGCAGACACGTGAAAACCAGGGCTTTTTTGGGAAAGG
The DNA here is from genome assembly GCA_945859785.2 of Tridacna gigas. Taxonomy (NCBI): domain Eukaryota; kingdom Metazoa; phylum Mollusca; class Bivalvia; order Cardiida; family Cardiidae; genus Tridacna; species Tridacna gigas. The sequence goes on from OX244029.2 coordinate 42,158,365, forward strand.
ATTAACCGTTTACCAGACGAACCAACAACTTGGTTTATGGAAAAGAAACCTACAAACTTTGTAGCAAAAAGGAAGAATTTATGGAAGGCAGTGTTTTCTCGTATAGCAACATATCTGTCTGTCCTTACGAAGGGAAATCCAATCAGCCATATCAAATTATAGTTTGCATATTCTTTCAGTTTGCAAAAGTCCAATTTCTGTGGGAAAGTTACAAAGGATTTCATTATACGATATCAATTTTGCTTGCAACACCTTTGTGAATAACCATTTTAGCGATGCGAACCTCTGTGAAAAAGGGGTTTAATGCATCTCCGTGATGCATTATACCAGGCAAGTCTTCACATAATTATGGGTCAAAAAAAGAGTCCATTCTGTTTAACTACCCACCGAATCATTAGGTAGACTGGTCCTTTGACAGCAGAAAATTTAAAGATAGCAAAAAAGTTTCGGTCCATGTCTACCTGGGCAGACTGATAAAGGTGGATACTTTTTGCACCTATTCATGCTTTTTTTTCCCCGAAGTATCTTTTACAAGTACTTCGCACAATTTTCTTCCCAAGCTACCGGCTGCTTTTCCCGCAAAACAATCGTCGAAATGGTGATCAGTGGTGAGAGAGGAATGAATCCTGTCGCAATTACTATCATCATTCCCCGAAAAAAAAATTTCCGAGCTGGGGATGCGAACCAGCGAGCCCCTGGTCTCAAGGCCTGTAAGGGGCTCGGCTGGTAAATCGCGAAAAAAGAAGCTACCAGAAGATACTTCGAAATGTTCAAATTGAAATACACTTACCACCAGTGTTAAATGCTTTCAAGTCATCCTCGATTGGCGCAAGTTATTGTAACAGCTTTCAACAAAAGAAAAAAAAAGTATATTTTTTCACTATTCGAAACAAACTGTTCGAATGTTAAATGACTCAACGATGTAAATTCCTATTTAGAGTAATTCCACATTTTTCTGTCGCGTGTGATTTTTACGGTATTATTAATTTTTACGAGAGACCTAAATTCTCTCGTACTTAAAATGTTTCGTACCACGATTCATCGATCTATCAGGTAAAATACCCCACCGAACGTCTTCTTATTGTGATAGAGATTCGAGAGTCGGTGGTTCTATATAGGCAACCCTAAACCCAATAACTAACACTCGTTTTCAATCAACTTAACATTTTTTTCCCACTTTATTCCCCGTGATAAAAGCTACAAGACAGCAATAAAAACTGCATCAACTTTTCTTCCATGAACACCGCAACGAAATTGAAGATAACATAACTTTTAACAAAACAAATGTCCTGTTGGTATTTTGATGACGGACTTTGTCCGATCGTTTTTGCAGGTAAGATCGAGAATCAATCGAATCAAGGGTGATTAGTGAGGAAATCAAAAGTGTTGGGCTCCGTAGACGCTCTATAGTCAATCTGGCGCCGATCGTGTGAGTGGCTTCGTAACTGTTTGGCAGCGCTCCAGTCTTCAACCCTACTTATCCTACCCCGTAATTCTCCCGCAGAATTGTAAACACGGATCAGACGGTCTTATTACATCTGTCATTTCACCATTACAATGAAATTAATGGAATTGTATTAAAAGCAATGCGAGGTATGGATATAATTTTATCGCGTAACGGGAATGCTGTCTTTCCTTATACAAAACATACGATACATTGTTTATTATAAGTTATTATCTGCAATATTGTAGGGAGAATACCACCAATAGCTTGATACGCAAACCCATCCCACTACAAACATGATTATTTTTTTTTTACATCTTTAGATATACAGGTGTAGAAAATATTGAGGGAAAAGGTGAAATTGCTTGGTACAAGCAATTGCTCCTTTTCTCACAATATTTCCCATGACTTTCAAAAAGACTTTTCCTTTCCTTTAATGTCTTTTCCTTTCCATTACTTCCTTTAAGGTTTTGTGCTCTAAAAATTAGCCTGAAAGGCGATGCGTTAACAGGTTGTTGCGGATGGGAGAGGTAGAAATCGTTTTCTCCTGTAAAATAGCTTTCCGAGGGAAGAAAATATTTTCAGATCGCCTTTATCAGCGGTTATGAAGATCGCTAACTGTTTAATGAAGTCATATCAGATTTTATTGGACGTGTGTTCGAAAGAAATGAAATAAAATGGTTATCATTTGACTGACTGGCTGGCTTACTTGCCGACTGTGTGTCTGCGTGTATGTGTGTGTATTTGACTGAGAGACTGACTTACTGACTGGCTGGCTGGCCGACGGACGGCCTGACTGTCCAACCGACCAACCAAGCGACTGGATGGATGGATGGATGGCTGGAAGTATGGACGGATGGATGGACGGATTGATGGATGAACGAAAGGACGAATAGATTGATGTATAAAAGTCTGATGGACTGACGAATTTGACACTGAAAAGCAAAGTAATAAGCCAGCACTTATACTTCAACCGCTTGCAAGCCCTTTCTGTTTTTCTATCCATTCATAAACATACGGTATTCAGTTATTTTAGCCACAAAATTTATTTGTCATCAGCAAATACTTTCAATTTTGACGAGTCTAAAATACTGTCGTCTGGGTAAAAAGGGTTTTTTTTAAATGCACCTTGGGCTATCCTCAGCGTTTCCACAGCCAGATATCAGTCAATGAATGTCTGCTCGCAAAATTATCAGAGTTTACAATGTTCAGAAATCTTAACATTCAAAATACCGTAAAAACCTTTATCGTATTTCGTTTCGCATTTTGTAAAATAATACTTAAATATCATTGACTTTATCTCTTGAAATTGTATGAGATAGGAGCATCCGCTCGACCATTTGGGTTTTTTTTTTCTTTAACTCTTTACCATACAGTCACGAGTTTTAACGACCCTGAGTAGAAAGGCTTTGAAAACATTGTGAGAAAAGGAGAAAATGCTGGTAACCAGCATTTTCTCCTTTTCCCACAATGTTTTCTACCCAATCAAAGATGGAAATCATCATTTGAGCTACATTTAATTTGGCGTCTGCAGAAAGCTTTGAATTTGGACAAGCCCGCCCTGGTAGCTCAGTTGTTAGCGTATCTGACTCCTGACCTGGTGGTTGTGAGTTCGATACCCTGTTGAGGCAAACTTTCTTTCCGGCGATTTTTCGCCTCTCACCTCTGATGCACGTGAGAAAAGTAGTCGGTGGCTTTGGAAAGAAAGTTGTGTCAGCAATGGTGTGAGAAAGCCAGGAAACACATGGGTGCGTCACTGACCACCATGATATGACCTGAGCTGTTAAAATGGCGTTAAACACCAATACAAACCAGACTAGTCTAAAACTTTGTCAAATGGTAAAGAGTTCGACAAGCTCTGTCATTTCCATATCCCCTCTTTTTTTTTTGCCCCAGTTTTTATCCAACCCCCCCACCCCTCGGGGCGCTGGGAATTACGTGAGAATGTCCTTGCGCAAGACACCTCAGAGTCCTAGCCTAGCACTGGTGAGACCCAGAAAACACACAAATAAGTAAATTGTTAACGTGGTGTGTCTGAAACAATTTTGAACGTTTAAAGCGTCATTTTCTTACGTATAAAAAAAAAACTTTTGCCAGAGCATGGTTCATATTTAACATGGATTAATGCCGATTCCCCTATTGCATAACGATATTGCCCGGCCGAGAAGCTCAGTGGTTAGCGGGTTAGATGAGGCAAACTTTCTCTCTGGTGATTTTTCGCCTCTTACCTCTGATGCATGTCAGCAAAATGGTCAGTGACTTGGAAAGAACGTTGTGTCGGTACTGGTGTGAAACAGCCAGGAAACACATGCGTAGGCGCACTGACCGCCGTGATATGACCTAAGCTGTTTAAACGGCGTTAACCCTAAGGCTGCTAAGCGCGATTCACTGACATCTTGCGGACAGTGTAGATCAAGATCAGACTGCACAGAATGTGCATTCTGATCTTGGACCCACACTGTCCGAAATGAAGATTTTTTTTTTTCTCTAAATAAGCAGTTTGAAATAGAATTATTCGAGTTTCATTTTACTTATTTAGCAGGATAAGGCTTACACTCCAATATAGACAAACAAACAAACAACAAAATCGTCTGCTGCGAATTTGTTTCAAGCGGTAACGAGTTCACAATACTGTTTCAACCTTCGGCCTGATAAATGATCGTAACGGCTCCAGCCGCTTAACACTTCAGAATTGTTAATTCTCAGCTTGACCTTGATCTTCATTTATCGTAGAACTCGTGAAGTTTTTATTAAAGCCTTTACACAGCTAAGCGCGACTCACTGACCTTTTGCAGATAATGTAGATCAAGATCAGACTGTGCAGAACGTGCAGTCTTATCTGGGATCTACACCTTCCGATAAAGAGATATTTTTCTCTCCCCCCCCCCCCAAAAAAAAAACAGTAAGTTTGAAATAGCATTATTCTGGTTTTTACTATGGGCTTGAAAGTTTCATTTAACTAATTTAGCAGGATAAGAGTTAAATCCCATAATGCGAGGGAGATGGCTTTCAAAATCAAAAGAAAAACATTGTGGGAAAAGGAGAAAATGCTGGTAATCAGCATTTCTCCTTTTCCCACGACGTTTTCAAAAGCCTCCTCCCGATTTGATAACACCCTCCGGTTTAACACTCTCACTATCAGCTAAGTAAATCGAATTTAATTCCAGGTCTAGAAGTGAATTCACATGGTAATTGAAACTGTCTTGTCAATATTAAGCAACAGATAGCGGGGAGGCGTAGATCCAAGATCAGACTGCACGTTCTGTGTAGTTTGATCTTGAACTACGTCATCTGCCAAAGCTATTGAAATTGCCATTAGCAATGAAAGAGTCAGCCCCTTTTCCGGGACGAAAAATTTTACATTCTTTCAAATTACAAAAACATCCGCAGAGGAAAAAATCAAAATTGGTACAAATGAGCTTTAGATCTCTACTATGGTAGAAAAAATTGTGGGAAAAGGAGAAAATGCTGGTTACCAGCATTTCCTCCTTTTTCCCACAATGTTTTCAAAAGCCTTCTTTCGCTGGTCCGTGAAAATCCGTGATTGTTTGGTAAAGGGATAAAGAGTGTTTGGTGTTCCAGAGGCTAAAATGTTAGCCTTTCAATCAGAAAACCCTGGTTCGACCATTGCTGGTGGCGCTAGTCAAGTGGTTGTGTCCTTTGGAAATGCAAAGCAGGATCTCAGCCTCGTTCTGGTTAAAACCAATGTAAGGCATGAATAGAGCTCCTGATACCATTGCACTGCGAGCAGTTTATAATCACCTGCTTCACTCCGTTAAGACATGTTACACGAAAACTCTTATTGTACCTTGCAAGGTATTACAGTCATTTTGCAGAGTCTCAAGCAGTCGCAACCGGTCTAAAATTTTGTCATCGTTTAAAGAAATAATGCAAATCAACTTGTATGAAATCTATCTTCATGACGATCGACCATACGGGTTCGTTCTGATGAAGGGTAAGGACTAGTCTAAATTCGATTTCTCATTACGTTGCCATCGTCTACTTCGAGAGACACTCGATCTTTATCAGACCTCGTTAATTAGAAAGTAAACCTATTTATAAACGGTTTAATAGCAACTTAATTTATAATTGTAAATAAATGTCATTCTCAAGTATTGTAGAATAGCACCTTTCTGTTTCTGTCGGTATGTCTGTCTGTGTTTCTGTCTATCTGTGTTTCTGTCTGTCTGCCTGCCTGTGTTTCTGTCTGTATGTGTTTCTGTCTGTCTGTCTGTCTGTCTGTCTGTCTGTCTCTCTCTCTCTCTCAAACACAATCATCAGTCATTGACAGTATTTCTCATTCACCCTCTGTCTTCATTCTCCATTCACTTTTTAATGCTGTTTGCAGTCTGTGTGTCTGTCTGCCGAAAATCATTTCGGAGACATGTCAATTAACATTTTGCAAAAGCAATCAGATTGAGGCAGAATTTATCGTTGATCTGAATGCATTTAACAGCATTGGGATAACACATCAACATATTTAATACATGCTCTGTGAAAAGGGGGCTTGGTGCATCTGCCAACAGTATCGACCTAGGTCAGCCTGCGCAGTTCGCCGAAACTTTTTGCCGTTGGTCAATTTTGTTCATGTCCAAGGACTAGTCCACCCCATGGTTCAGTCGGTTGTTAGACAAAGTGGATTTAATTGATCCATGATCATGTGATGACTTGCGTGGTGTAGTGCATCACGAAGATGCATTAAGCCCCCTTTTGCCAGAGCATGGCTCATCTGTACTTGGCAATAACTTTGCTTGAATTATATTACAGTATTGCAGACAATTTATATTTTTTCAGCAATCAATCTTTATTATGATTGTTTATACATTAACCCTTATCCTGCTAAATAAGTTAAAGAAAATTTTAAGGCCGATGGTAAGAACCCGAATAATGTTATTTCAAACCTTTTTTTTTTTTTTTTTTAAGAAATATATCCTCTTATCGGACAGTGTAGATCCAACATCAGACTGCACGTTCTGTACTGTCTGATCTTGATCTATACTGTCCGCTAAAGGTCAGTGAGTCGCTCTTAGCAGCTCAGGGGTTAAGAAAATTTTAGTAGCAGATCAAAACTAGATTTATATAGAGCACCCCAAGTTAGACTACTTCCGAAAACTTTGCGTCAGTGCCATTTTGCTATCAGAGAGGCAGTACTGATATCACCCAATCAACTGCAAGTTTACAGTTTGACGTCACAAGCACTTTACGCAGACAACAATAACAAAATGAATGGAGACACTAGCCTAATTATGCCGACAATGATAAGCATATCATAGAAACAATAGCTCATAAAAGTTCCAGTCATTGTAATTATACCTACCAAGTAACTGGAAAAAATACGATTGAGTGGTAGTCTAGAATTCGAGACGACGGGGGCCGCGTTATTTCAAACAACTTTGCCATAAGACAAGCACAATGCCAAATTCTGTAACTCTTGTGGCGCCAGGGGCTATTAAAAGTCTGTTACTAAATAGACCTTTTTTTTCGACCCAGAGGAAGCAAACATAAATTTTGAAACCATTGTGAGAAAAGAAGAAAATATTCATTACCAGCATCTCTTAGTCCCTACAATGCTTTTAATCTTTCAAAACCAAAATCCCATTATATGAGCCATACTTAAACCCCCAATAGCGGCCAAAAGCAATCAAAGGGGGTGTTAAAATTCATTTGAATTTAAACCATACCTTTCAAAAGTATGGACATTGTTTTGAGGGATGAAAATCTTTTATTGTACGGTCGGTCCAAGTGCTAGTCGCTGGCAGTAAAATGAATTCTAGAATCGGATAAAAAGTAAACGAAAAACGAGCGACCTGGCAACTATTGGCCTACTTTTAGAATTCATTTTTCTACTGGCGGCTCATCCTTGGACCGACTGTACAAGAACAGATTGTCACCTTTACAATAATTTCCTTACTTTAAAATGGCATGATTTACATTTAAATGCATTTTAACGCCCGGCAATGCTTACCTTTGGGTGCTATCAGGGCCCTAACGTGTCGTTTGCAAATGCCTTCAACATGCACGCTTCCGGTCCACCCGCCCCCCTCCCCCGTCTTGTAAAGACTTTAAATCAATAACGAAGACATCGACAGGCAGGAACGAGACAAACACTGATGAGATCTTTCGACTGCTTCAAACAAGTGGTTCAAAAGTTGTTAAACCTCAACCTGCTAGATAAGTAATATAAATAAAATGAAACTCTCCAGGAAAGACCCAAATTTTGCTATTTCAAAGGGTTTTTTTTTTTTTTTTTTCGGAAGGGGGGGATATTTCCTCATCGGACAATGTAGATCCAAGATCAGACTGCACGCTTCGTGCAGTCTGATCTTGATCTACACTGTCCGCAAAAGGTCTTTAAATCGCGCTAAGCAGCTTAAGGGTTAAAACCTTTTTCCCTAACCCAAAGCGTAGGAAATATGTCCGCACAGATATAATTATCGAGGTTTGTGTCATTTCCATGTTAACGAACTAACCCTCTACCATACCATCCCGAATTTTAACAACGACGACGAGAAGACTTTTGAAAACATTCTGGGAAAGGGGGAAAATGCTGGTAACCGGCATTTTCTCCTTTACCAAAATTATTTTCTATTCTATCAAGGAAAAAATTTGTAATTTGAGCCACATTGAACTTGTCTCCTGCAAATTATTTCTGTTTGGACTAGTCTAAGATTTTGTCTTTTGGTAAAGGATTATCAAAATTCTTGGACAGGATGGCAAGAAATGTCCAATCAAATTGACTTTTGAAAAGAACGTTCAAATTGTAGGTAGTCAGAACAAGCGCCAGCTGAAACTTGACAGTGCCTAAGTTGGCGTCTGTACCGCCTTGCTACAATAAATCAGTTTTTATCTATAATCCAGCTTTAAAAAAAAATGATTTTTAAAGAAAAGAATGGGTACTTTGAAATCAAAGCAGTAACTTTGTGCTCAAAAAGAGGGATGTTATAGATCTTTGTTAAACAGAGAATTTCATTCAGTCAGTCAGTCAGTTGAATGGTTGGTCGGTCGGTCAGTAGGTAGGTAGGTAGGTAGGCAGGCAGGTAGGTAGTCCTAACAGGCTTGACTTAACAGCGGACGGTATAGATCCAAGATCAGGACCAGTATTCATCAACCATTCTTAAGAACATTCTTGGTCTTATTTTCCAATATTTCCTACATTTCACAGTGACACAGCTTCTGACTGGCTAAACCAAAAGGTTTAGCCAATCGGAAGTTATGTTACTTTCAAATTTAGAAAATCCTGGATAGTAAGACTTAGAATGTTCTTAAGAATGGCTGGTGAATACGGGCCCTGACTACACAGAATGTACATTCCGATCTTGATATATAAAAAACCGCTATTTTCGACTATGAGGCACCGAAAGGGTTTAATGACAAACAAACAAAGGGTATCAGACAAGGTAAATGACAGAGGTATGCAAGAAATAACAGGTTTATTATCATTATAGAGTCAGGTAACAGTTTTCTGTCTACAAATGTCATTGAGTTCGATTTTTGCACTTCTGAGAAACTTGGATTCCATTTTGTTGACAAATTTAACAAGATGAAAGCAAAACCCGACACTTGAAAAAACCCCATCAGGGCTGAGTCTCATGGCGCCGTCTGGTGGAATCTTTATTACTCTGCGAAATACCTTTGGGTATGAATAAGTCAATAGACAAAGGTATATATTTTGTTTAATTGCGTGGTATTCAACACCGTTTTCGATACATTTGTATTCATACCATAGTGACCAGTACACCTATTCATGTTTTGTTTTTATTTCCACGCCAGTAGTATGCAAAATAGTCATTCTAAGTCGCCGGTTGCTTTTCAACATAAACAAAGTTAAACAGTGTAAACCCTTAAGCTGCTAAGCGCAACTCACTGACCTTTGCGGGCAGCGTAGATCAAGATCAGACTACACAGAACGTACAGTCTGATCTAGGATCTACGCTGTCCGATAAGGATTTTTTTTTCCCAAAATATAAGTTTGAAATAACATTATTAGGGTTTTTACTAGTGTCGTCAACGTTTCATTTAACTTACTCGGCAGGATAAAGGTTAAGCAATGATAGAGAATGGAATCTGAAACCATGACTATAATTAACCCTTTCAGCGCCACAGGCGAAAACAGGGACTTTTGCGGACGGCATAGATCAAGATCAGACTGCACAGAACGTGCAGTCTGATCTTTGATCTATGCCCTCCGCTTGTTTGGTCATGCCTATATGATAAAAGTCTTCTTGAGACTCAGTGGATTGTATTTACAGCCATCAAAAGAAGCCAAGTTTGTTTATTTGGCGCCGAAAGAGTTAACTATCGGAGAGAGTTTTTGACCAAACTGAAAATCGAATCTTCAATCCTTAGCTTCCTAATTCTGATGAAATAAACAAAACAAAACAAAAAAGCCATGTCTTGTTGGTAAATTAATGACAAGATAAATAAAGAGGAACAAATTTCAGGCACTGAACGATCATAGAACTACACCGTGCCTTACTTGATCCTGAAGCCCTCGACTTGAAACTGTCGAATTTTATTTATATAAAAGAGTAAAAGCGAAGACCTACGAGATGAAGGGGACCGGGCGAACGGTTTATTTCGTGATTTCTTTTCAAAGAATCAAATTGATAGATGATTTATGCACATTCTACTAGAGGAATGTTGTTAATTCGTTTATGTGGAAATAATACAAACCGCAAAAACTGTTGTTTTTTTTTATTCCGATACAGATCTGCTTCTCTGAAAACTGAAAAAAAGGCAGGTATAATAATTTTTCAACCACTTGTTTCCGAGCAGTCGAGACGGCTCATCAGCAGTCGTCTCATTGCTGCCTTTCTCTGTCTCTGTAATAGACTTTAAATAGCCCCTGGCGCCACGAGAGTTACAGAATTTGGCATTGTGCTTGTCTTATGGCAAAGTTGTTTGAAATAACGCGGCTCCCGTCGTCTCGAATTCTAGACTACCACTCAATCGTGTTTTTTTCCAGCTACTTGGTAGGTATAATTACAATGACTGGAACTTTTATGAGCTATTGTTTCTATGAAATGCTTATCATTGTCGGCATAATCAGGCTAGTGTCTCTAGCTCTTTGCGTAAAGTGCTTGTGACGTCACATCGTAAACTGACAAATGATTGGTCGGCATTGTTGCAGCCTCTCTAATAGCAACATTACGCCTAGAGAGTAGAAGGCAAATGGTATTGACAAAAAATTTACGAAATGATCTTACAGCTTTGTTTAATGGAGTGCATTGAAAACTTTGCAAAGGAGTGCAATTAAAACTTTAGATGAAACAATCTCGATTGCTTATCTATTCACAAGACGGCAAAAATTTAGTCTAGTCCACTTTTGAAAGCATTTGCAGACGACAATTTTATTGTGTCTTAATCCTTAGGCTGTTAAGCGCAACTCGAGGATCTTTTGCGGACCGTGCAGATCAAGATCAGACTGCACAGGACGTGCAGACTGATCTTGGATCTACACTGTCCGGTAAGGAGATACTTTTCACCCAAAAAATAACTTTGAAATTGCAACATTAGCTTATTTAGCAAGTTAATGCTAGAATAATGGAATCTGTTTTTGATTGGATAGAAAACGTGGTGAGGAAAGAAGAAAAGCTGGTAACCACCTCGAAAAGCCTTTTTGATTGGAGATTGTAAAGACTCGTGAATGTTTGGTAAAGGGTAAAAACTCTATCGTCTGCAATATGAATAAATTGAAATAGATTTATTGTCGAACGGAAATACTTCGACGCGCTATCCTTATCGTTGTAAACTTTATCCAGATTAAAGATAAATTCTGTCTGCATCTGAACGCTTTTGCACAATGTTAAATGACAAGTCTCGCGAAGAATTTTCGGTCGACCATTAAATGTAATCAGACTGACAGACTGCCAGAATTGGAAATTATAGCAGTTGACATTTTTCGTCCTGAAATAGAAAAACATTGTGGGTAGCAGAAAAATTCTTCTTCGTCGCTTGATATTTCGTCTCAGAGCGACTTTATGGTCATAATAACCTCAAATCTTGGGGCGCTGAAATGAATCTTTATAATTAGGACTACTAGCCAAACTACGTTCAAGGTTGTTTATCAGCCCTGTGGCCTATATCTTAAAGAGAATCATAAACGATTATTTGGGTCTTATTTCTAGGCTGAATATGTATGTTGGGTTTATCTGGGTCAAGCCTGTGGTCTATCACTTAAAAAGAATAATAAACGAGAAATCTGATAACCTTTACCACATTGGACGAAACAATTTAATAGCCTCAGCGCAACCGGCAACACAGTTCACCAATATTACCACAGTGCATGTATAAATTTAACTTGTTTCAGACGATACATTAAACTTTTGTTGTAACCATTTCACAACCATGGACGACATAATTCAACCCTTTCACCACAAAGGACGACAAAACTGAACCATATCACCACCAGACGACAAAGCTGAACCATATCACCACCAGACGACAAAGCTGAACCATATTACCAGCATGGATGACATAATCTAACCATATCATCACCATGGACGACATAACTGTACCATAACACCACCGTGGTCGACATAACTGAACCATAACACCACCATGGGCGACATAATCTAACCATATCACCACCATGGATGACATAATCTAACCATATCAACACCATGGGCGATATAACTGAACCATATCACCACCATGGGCGACATAACTAAATGATATCACCACGATGGGCAACATAACTGAACCATAACACCACCATGGACGACATAGTCTAACCATATCACCACCATGGACAACATAGTCTAACCATATCCACACCATGGGCGATATAACTGAACCATATCACCACCATGGGCGACATAACTGAATGATATCACCACCATGGGAGACATAACTGAACCATAACACCACCATGGACGACACAATCTAACCATATCACCACCATGTACGAAATAATCTAACCATATTACCACCATGGACGACTTAATCTAACCATATCACCACCATGGACGACATAATCTTACCATATCACCACCATGGACGATATTATCTAACCATATCATTACAATGGACAATAGCCCTCTTGTCGACATAATTAATCTAACCATCTCACTACGGACATGAGCGATATAATTTACGTTTCTCTCCGACATACGTATCATAAATTAGCCATGAATGACAAATCTAACCGTTTATCAGTATAGATGACAAAATTTAGCGCTATCATTGACGACATAATTTAACCATGTCACCATGTTTGACCACATAATTTACCCGTATCACCACTGTACACGTCATTTTATTTCCCTATCAAAACCATGGACAATGTTCAACGTTCTTTGACTACATGGACGACGTAATTCAAAGCATCACCCCCATGGACGAAGTAATATAAACATATGACTATGGACGACGTAACATAACCAAGTCACAACCATGGACGACATAGCTCTAACCTCACTCTATCATCAAAGACTTTTATTAATCTTTTCACCACCATTGCTAACATAATATAACCTTATCACCGCAATCGACGACAATATAACCTTATCACCACCATGGACGACATAATATAAACCTATCACCGCAGTAGACGACATAATATACCCTTATCAACGCCATGGACGACATATTATAAACCTGTCACCACAGTGGACGTCATAATATAGCCCCATCACCATTATGTAGGATAAAATATCACCCTTCCACAACCATGGATGTCATAACACGAATGAAATGGTGAAACCCTTCCACCACTACATATGACACTACAGTCCAACGATATCGACACGTTGTAGCTCTTGACATATACATAGTAAAAATAGTGTTGCACCCCCTGTGTTTTTACCGGGTTTGATTTTCTGACGTGAACGATATGAAATGGGGAGGAAATTAGAATTTGGCTGCTGCATACACCAACAATCCAGTCTGTTGCCTCTGAAATGAACTGAACTGAGGTATCCCTTGACCTCATGGAAGCTGCTACTGATCGAACTGTTTAACCCTCTTGTGAGAGGTATGAGACGAAGACTGCAAGCTGTTTTGCAAGCCCTTGGCTGATTGTGTGTGCCGATTCTCTGCAGATCACTTTCAATCTGTAGTAAGTTTTATTTCGACATTAAATTCCCAACTTAAAAGGTTCTCGTTTTTCTTAAATTTGAAAGCAATATCTAAGCAAAAAATTCCTACTTACAGCACCAAGAGGTCAACGGATACCTCAGTTTAGTTCATTTCATATGCAAAAGACTGGTCTTTTGGGGTATGCAGCAGCCGGATTCTAATTTCTATCCCATTTTGAATTATTCACGTCAGAAAATCAAGCTCGGTAAAGATCATAGGGGGGTGCAAAACTTTTTTCTACCATGTATATCTTATATAACCATCTCACTATCGACATGGACGACATAATTTAGTTTTCTCTCCCGATATGCACAACATAATTCAGCCATGAATGACAAATCAAACCGTTTATCACTATGTACGACAAAATCTAGCGCTACCATCACCATTTTAATGTTTTCAACCCATAAGGACGTTTACGGTTTAAGCATCTCACGGACATGGTCGACATAACACTGTCATCGACATCGATGACAAAATCGAACCCTGCCACCAACACGGATGACACTTTTCAACCCACATACCCAACTGAATGACAGAAATTCAGTTTCATTTTCATCGTTTTCACCACGTCGCTGCAAACTAAGAGTACCTTGATACAATTAACCCATGACCAAGCAGTCCCGAGTTTTAACGACCGTGAGGAAATAAGCCTTCGGAAACATTGTGGCAAAATGAGTAAATCTGCATTTGGTTAGCCTGTAATGTTACATTTACTTCCTCAACGACAGTATTGTTGACAAACTACAAGAAGGAAACAACACAGACTTGTAACGACAGCATTAAATCAAAGCGCTGAAGGCCTGGGCATCAGAACGGGTGAAGAGGTAGGAAGATGAGGCCTAGAAGCTCAAAGTTGCTATCACGTTTGTACAGGCTTAAAAACTGCTATCACATTTGTACAGACTGATGAAAAAATATCTACATGTCTCACACTGACAGTCTGTGGAGTTGACAAAAGAGTGGAAAAAAAATATATAAATTTGTAAAGGCCAATATAATGAGTATTTTTGTATAGCCTTGGTCTCATGGTCTTTATGGATTGAAAGGAGATAATTTTAAAGGATTTACTGTTTCCTTTCTTTCTTCCTTTACGTTGCTTTGGCAACAAATCAGAATGGTAACAAACCTAAATGAGCAGCGTGCAAAAAAATCGCTGAGCTGTGACAAGGAAAAACACAAAGTCTTTAAAGGCTAATATCACAGACCATGATTTGGTGTCTGAGAAGACATTTTTTTTTTTTTATTTCCTTTTATTTTTGCATTTTGGTTTTTATGGCAACAAATAAAAAGACGTCCGCATTCTGGCGCCAATGTTCGGCAACAGTTGTGTTTGGTAACAAGAGCACCATATGCGGGTGCCAACACGCGGCTGCAGTTGCTTGATTTTCAGTGAAAACACAAAGTTGAAAAGGGGCATAAATAGATAGTTATTTACCCTTATTGTTTATGTTTCCCTTTTGATAGTGAACAGCTTGTCCAGGTTTGAAGTAAACATCTTCAGTAATAACAAAGATATTGTAAAATGTCAAAGATTTTGCATGACGAGGACACAAACGACGAAGATGACACTAGGGCTATGAAAATACCATGCCTCTAAAAACAGCTGAGCTAAAAGTTCTTAGTCGAAAAAGGGGTATAACTAATTACTTTATCAAAAAATTTTTGGTGGTTACCTGCCACTGTGGTACTGATATAAATTCCACTTTTAATAGTTAACAAAAAGTCGAAGTTTGATGTAAGTATCTTCATTAATGACAGATATGATAAAATGTCAAAGGTTCCGAAAATTCAAAGTAATAAAACAGGGCGTAACTGTATCAAAAATATTTTGATGGTTACTTGCCCCTATTATATGGGCACCCCTTTTGACAGTTAATAAATTGTCCAAGTTTGAAGTAAATATCTACAGGAATAACAGAGATATTATAAAATGTCAAAGCTTTTGCACGACGACAATGATGCATAGGCTTTGACAAAAGCATGACGCTTTCTTCGTAAACAGATGAGCTAAAGATTACCGGTTGAATGGATGATACAAGACTACTCAAGGAACATTTCGATAAAAGTTTTGTCAAAATATCTACTGTAAATTCCACTTTTCAATTTTCCCCATTGAAAGTCTATGGAATCACTAAGTTGGAATGAACGACCAAGTTGGAAATCCAATTTTTGTAAACAAGAGGGCCGTTGGACCTAAAGCCCTCATCTGAGTAAAGTCATCTAGGATTGATAAATCTGAAGAGCCCTTAGTTGTGATTATGGAAAACACAAGTGAGTCATGCTCTGGCAAAAGGGGGATTAATGCATCTCAGTGATCCATTATTCCGAACGAGCCGACATATATTTATAGATCCATAAAATCCATTTCGTTGAACAACCGACTGAATCATGAGGTACACTGGTCCTTTGACATGCAGAAAATTTGCCAAAAGCGAAAAGTTTAGATCCAGGTCAGCCTAAATACCAATGGAGATCAAGATCAGATTGCAATGAATGTCAATTCTGATCATTAGTATAAAACGCCCACCACTTCCTTAACTCTTTACCACACAATCCTGAGTTTTAAGGACTCTGGGGATATAGCCTCATGAAAACCTTTAGGAAAAAGAAGAAAATGCTCTCTTTTTTCCTACAAGGTTTTCTGCAATTTCACAGTCAATAACCAACATTTCAGCTAAATCTAACTTGCCGTCCGCAAATGTTTTCAATTTAGACAAGTCTAAAATTTCATCGTTTTATGGTTTTCAATGGCTCATGTTAGAAACTTTATACATATTTGATATTGTATGCGCCGAGTTTGCTATGGGTCGAAATGGTTATGGGCCGAGATGTCATATCAAGACAACTCTCACAGGAAGAAATACGTCGTAATACACCAATCAAATACATAGTTATAACTTCAGACAGGAGGTGCACAGTAACTGTACGAATATTAAAATCTTACCGAGGTTTTGAGACACCTTTATCAGAGAAAGAGCATCCCGTATGCGTAAAGTACGCTATCATTATTTGTCATTCACATGGTGTCTAGAAAAAGGACAAACGAACGATCCCGATTAGTGCTCGGCAACAGCACTTTCACAACTCGGTCGATTGCGCACCTACATCTAAACATTTGATTAACGATCACCCGAGGTTTGCCAGTTATTTCTTTCAGTGATAAGCCCACGAATTTGCAGTTATGAATAAGCTCACCAGAGCCCAAAATTCTCAGTCAACAATTTCGTACGATTAAAATCGCACATCTGTCAAAGTTTGTTGTGAAATTAAACCTTACCATGATGCTCAAATCGAAATATTTTTATTATTTTAAGGAGTGCTTTCTTTCAGCGTAGTGAGATGGATTGCAGGCGGTACTTTTCACTTTTACTCGGGTTTTTCCGTAAATGCTTGGATGGGGTTGAAATTTTCATACACGATTCCTATGGCCTTGGGCTTGGCAAGCCAAGCCCAGGCCAAAAATAATGACAAAAGCATCCTGCAGCTTCATTTCTTTAAAAAAAAGTTTAACGTGGATTTTTTTTTTATAGTCTATCTAATAATTTTGTTCTCCGGATGAAAAAATGTACATTGTACTTATGTATGAACGTGTATCGACACTTTCATTGACTAATAAATTACATGTATGTACCAGTAAGCAGACTTCACTATGCGAGAGGTGTTTTTCCAGATAGAAAGAATGCTATCTCAAACGAAATAACTTCTTTTCGTATCTAGTTTCTGCCTATTTTAATATCATAAAAGTAGCAATGCCTTGCAGTTTACGAAATAATTCAATTTCACCGGAAGCTTATCAGTATTAAAGTATTGGATGCATGCGAGGTGCTACATATGCATATTGATTAACAAAAAAATTTGGAATATTTTACGTCAAAGGCAGTGCGTAATAATTTCTTTAGTATCACGATCAAGTTGTCTTACACATAGATACCATGGGGTGCATCGATATAAAAATGATAGCCTTAATTCATACATGTTAATAACCTGCCTGTTTTATTGTATCCTCCTTCTTTTGGCGGTGATAATTACTAAATAACCCGGCGGTAAGTGGTTTTATGCATACCGTAAATAATACTCATTTCTATGGCGCCGCCAGTCTGAAGGGAGAAAAGAGATCCTCTAAAAGACTCCTTATCCAAGAACTGGCGAATGAAAAGTTTGAAACCTAGGAAAAAATAAACTCGAATGCCTCGAAACAAAAGGAATGAATGACAAACGGAAAAACATATAAAAGGTCATTTAAAAGATTACTCTGGTTCTTTTTCTAATTTCCGATTATGATAATGCCACCTGCAAATGATTTTTCCCTTGCAGTAGACGACTCTAGAAAACACCTTGGCAAAAAGAAGAAATGGTTTGTAACGAGCAAATTTTCCTTTTGCTACAGTAATTTAATATCCGATCATGTGTTAAAACCTAGTCTATTTTCCCTTTTCTGTATGATTTTTTTTTAAGTTGTTGCAGATTTGTTTCTGGCGGTAATGAGTCTATGAAAGATGCACTTTCCGTTTGAAAAAAAATAACAATAAAATTGCACCTCAGTGCATGAAGAATAATTAGGGCGTATTTCATGTTTATGTTAACACTTTTAACAAACGATCACGTACTTTGATAGCCATAAGGATAAAGGCTTTTGAAAACAAAGTGTCGGAAAAGGAGAAAATGCTGGTTACACCAGCATTTTCTCCATTTCCCACAATGTTTTCTGTTCATTTATGGACAAGTACCATCATTTAGGCATTATATGATTTGTCGATTGAAATTTCTTTCAAATTTGAAAAGCTTGAAAGTTTTTCGTCCAGTATAAAGTTAAAACGATAAAGAACTGTAAAGCTGTGAACTGCAAATGAGTGCATTGACTCAACAGGTATTTTTCAATTCCACCAATATAGAGGTTTCATACATAATAAGAAGCGTAGGATTTGTATTGAAGGCTTGAGAAAAATGGAAGAAGCATTTCCACAAATTGAAAAATTGCTCGTATTGAGCAATTTTTTACCATTTTTTACCAGTTGTTTTTCTTTTTTTTTTTTATAAGAGCAAGGGAAGTAAAAAAGAAAAAAATCTTCAAGAAATAATCGATTAATTATTACTCTATAGACCTAGCAAGTTTCAATGGTGAGCTTATCAGCAGTGCCAACTGACTCGCTAATAATCAAGCTGTGCAATAAAGAAACACTTAACAATGTCTTTACTCATGACCACCCGCAGACGTCCTTTTATATCTCTTTCAGAAAACAAACTTTTGAAAACAAAGTGGCAAAACGAAAAATTGCTCGTGACAAGCAATTTTCCGTTTTACCACAATGTTTTCATATGCATACATGTATTTAACTATAATTCAAGTTGATTTCCCATATTTTACAAGGATGCTTTTGAAGTCGCCTGATGCAGATTGGTTCCTGGCGGCAATGGGTTTAATCTTTCATCTCCAACTTAAAGGAACCGTCACATTTGAGCATTCAAAAGTACAATTCCATCCCAAATGAAATGGCTCTGGCAAAAGGGGATTTGGTGCATATCTCTGTGATGCCTTGTACCAAGCAAGACATCACATAATTATGGATCTATGAAATCCATTTCGTCTCACAACAGACTGTATCATGAGGTAGGATGGTCCTTTGGCATGCATGGTCATTTGACGAATAGCTAAAATGTCGACTTAGGTCTATGTCAGCTTGCGCGGACTGCGCAGGCTGACATGGATCGATAGTTTTTGCAGATGCATTAAGCCCACTTTTAACAGAGCATGCCTCAAATGTTTTAGACTGCTATCGGATAAGAGAGACGATGGAATAGATCTAAGATCAGACAGTGCCTTCTGTGCAGTCTGATTTTATCGATGAAGTACGTATACATAGAAATTACTTATAGCGTTACAGCCTGGGTTCCGGACCGATCAACTTTTTTCCTTTTAGTTTTTTACGTTCGCATGTTACTTGTTCAAAAATTGTGACCAAGTAACGTCCGAATGTATTAACCCTTTCCCAAACAAGCCCCGATTTTCACGTGTCTGCAGTACAAGTCTTTTGAAAACACTGTGAGAAAAGGAGAAATTGCTCGTAACGAGCAATTTCTCCTTTTCCCACAGTGTTTTCTACCCTTTTTGAGAACTTCCTGCCATTTTCATCAAATCTAAAATTGTCGTCTGCAAACTCTTTCAGTTTGGACCAGTCCAATATTTGTCGTTTGGGAAAGGGTTAAAGGAAAAAATGATTGGGCTGGAACCCAGGCTAATATCGCTATGGCAATATAACGGAAAGTATTAAAGCTCGATAAGACTATGGTATCATCAGACTGACAGTGCCTGTACAGGACATCTTCGGATAGGCTGTCTGAAACTGCGTTTATGTCGCTTTCAACTCTACTCAAATTATATCACGGCAATAGTTCAATCATTCATCAATATCTTTGATTTAAACCTGCCCTAGACGTGAGCCCTGATTTAACTTTCCTAAAGACACTCTACCGCGACAAGTCCCATTGATCATCCTGATTCGAACCCAGAGCTTTCACTTCTGACCCATAATGGACTCATGTGTTTGTCGTGAATACGAGTCTTGTATGTTATGTGCTCTTTGACACGTTTTGGTTTCCATACTTGCTGCTATTGCTGCTTGATCTTATGTTTGTTTTTTTTTTTTGGAACGTCGTTTGCAACATTATTTCAGCACATGCACCATGCGTTCCTGAAGCGTCTTTTACCGGTGCTTCAGGCAATATTCTTTGCAAGCAATAGTTTGCTTTCCCCATATACATCGTAATGAAAGTGTTCAGTAGTCTGAGAGGATTCTAGTTTAAAGACCTAACCCCCCCCCTCTCTCTCTCTCTCTCTCTCTCTCTCTCTCTCTCTCTTCCATTTTCATAAAGAGGACTGTACAAAATCACCAAGATTCAGTGGAAAAAAAAAACAAAGAAATTGGTAAAATTGGTAAAAGCTAACAGTTACCGATAAGGCGCATTGAGATTCAGTAGTAAAAATAGCCCGCGCCAAAAAACAGAAGAGAAGACGGAGAGATGTGCGCGCACAGTAGGAAGTAAACAAAACGTCGGTATCAAAGATGGAGTTTACAAGCAGCATCGAACCGAGCAATGGAAATACTTCGGGAAATAAACATTGTGCGAGAGATTTTTAAGACATCTCCGCAGTTTTCAAATTACCTCATCTCTAATTGCCATATTTTGGGTCTTGCCTCAAAATGTGCATACAGAGGTTTTTCGTTATTATCCAATTGACTAAAGCTTCGGTGAAGTAAACAACATGCTGGTATCTTATTTAAAGGCTTACCTCAATTTCTGTGCCCATTTTTTTTTTTTAATTAAAGAAGGCATGGAGCTTTAACGACAATTCCTATTTCTCGAAACGCCCATTGGCTGTACTGTGATTCGAACCCTCGGCCCTTGGAACGCAAACTGTGTACGTTACCGACTAAGCTGGCGAGTTCTGTATCGTATAGGCAAATCGATACCTCAATTTTCTGGATAGGAACTGCTGTCTAAAATAAGCATTACCTCATGAAAAAAATGCACCGCACGTTTTTGACAACATTCTCGCCGCACCATGAAAAAAAGTCTTCCATATGCTATTGCGTTAATTCAGAGTGTCAATATTAATTTCTTACCAACACTGCGTAACAGCAAGAACAACATTTGTTCGTTTCTTCCGGAACATATTTTCAGGTGACGACTTTGTTCTCTTGGATAATATGAATAAAACACGTTAATTTAAGTATAATCTGCTATTTTATACTAAACCATCGTGGCAAAAGGAGAAATTGGTCGTTACGAACAATTTCTCCTTTTGCCACGAAGTTTTCAAAAATCTTCTGCAGATGGTTATATTAGAAATATCCTCAGTTTCGAACGCACTATGTAACCCGAATGTTTCGGCTTCGGCGTAATGTCGTAATGTACTAGGCCAAGAAAAACAGCTATTAATTATTTGCATAATGAATTCGACGGGTCGAGCGTATTATTTTTCTGCAGTATTACTCAGAATCTTCTTGGACGCTTGTTTCTTCCCAGTTTCCCTTTTTTTTTTTTTGTTCTTTTCTGAACTTGAAAATAATTTAGCATTAACACTGTGACGTACAGATAATAAAAATGCTTCAGTCATGGTAATATAATTATCAGTATTACAAATGCATGTGTACGTGCACTCTGATACCGCGGACCGGCCGAACTCGGACACAACTACCTAGATAATAAGAGACAGAAAGAGCAAGCTATAGCACCTAAAACAGAAAGAAACAGTTCTCGCTGCTCATATTCTGCCACACTGGTTTCCAAGGGTGTGTAAGTATAAGTCAAAACCTTCAAAATGAAACGATATGATCAAACTTGCTGTGAGCAGTCACCTAGGGGACCTAACAAAACTGACCTATCACGGCAAAGTGCTGCAGTATGATTTAGTCCATTTTATCACATATTGGATTGGAAACTTGCTGTAATTGTTGTTCTTGTAATGGTAGTTCAATTCGCCAAGTGTTTGTAAACATAGGTTAAACTAAATATATATTCGAACAGTTGCTACTCCGGTTAATCAGGGGGGGGGGGGGGTTGTATTCATGTCACCAGGGTCTAAAATCAACTAAAAGAATTGATGTGACTTTGATTCTCTATTTAGGATATGAATAGCTTCTTTTATGGGCCGAGACAGCTTACATCTACAGCCTATATAGGTTTATCTTCAGAATTTAGATTGATTGATTGGTTGATGGATGGATGGATGGATGGATGGATGGACGGACGGACTGATGGATCGATCGATTGTGTCGGAGTTTGACGCCGTTTCAACAGCTAAGGTTATATCACTACAGTCAGTGCACCTACGCATTTGTTTCCTGGCTTTCTCAAGAAGAACAAGGCCAAAAATTCGAACATTTAGCCTCGAGGGTCTTTGACTTACAATGCCAAAAAAGACTTCGGGTGCTTTAAAGGCAAACCTTATAACGATCACAGAACAAGCATTTTGATCTTACATCGACACAGTAGGATATTGTGTAAGACCGTGCCTTTCGCTTACCTTTAGAAGCTAACTAGCTTATGTACAACTGCACAAGTAGCTTCGAGTACTGTATATGAACTAGTGGCAAAACTAAAGTATCTGAAGCTAGTTGCTCGTATCCGTCGTCTTTCTTTTTATGAATTTGTACTTATGTTAGTTCATTAATTCTAGTAAGGAGGCGGCATGTAAAGATAAGCTAATATTTTATGTTGTCTGTATGTGATACTAGAGCATAACTTTGCAAGAAAGCATTGGTAGGGGCACTGAGTCATTGTTAAAGCTGGCATAAAGTCAAGTGCAGTCAGCTTAATGTAGAATCATTCTTTTTAGTTGCTTTACAGGGATTTTGTCATTAAACAATAATTTGAATGTACATGTATTTTATTTGAGCCACGGCGGAATTGTGAATTGTTGTATTTTGTATTTGAAATAATTAAGTTGGATGTACATACTCTGTACATGTAACTGTCACAGTATCTATCTGTCTTCGTTTCTGCATAGTAACAGGTGGTAGGATACTCGCTATATGGCGATTTTGCCGTTTCATTTGTCAATTAATGTTAGACAACTTCTAAGATTCAGCGTCTACAAGTATCGCTGTTACTATATATAGAGGAAGTTAGTCTCGATTGTTTGTCTTTATTTAATATTTTAAGACAAATCAGGCTTATGCGATCTTCTGTATAAAGGACAAACCCTCCATCGCTTGATCACGTTAAACCGTGATGATGTGTTTTTATGAAAATAATTACTAACATGAGCCATGCTTTGTGAAAGGGGACAAAATGTGTCTGCGAAAAGTATCGACCCAAGTCAGCCTGCGCAGTCCGCGCAGGCTGATCCTGGCCGAAACTTTTCGGTATTGGTCAATTTTCTGTATGTTCAAGGACCAGTCTACCTCATAATTAAGTCGGTTGTTAAAAAGTGGCTATCATGGATCAATAATTATGTGATGGCTTGCATGGGGTACCATGCATCACGGAGATACATTAAACCCCCTTTTGCCGGAGCATGGCTCAAACATAATTGCCCGAAAAACCTATGTAGCGGATATCTTGTCAGAGAAAATAAAAATTAGAATAAGATTTTCAAAGAAATCTTTACTCTAATGTATATGTTAATAAATACAATTAGGTTCATCCCAAAATACATTACAATGACAATAAAACGTATTTTCTTACCTCCATTTATTACCTAAATGATTCCTTAATCCTTAACTTCATGTACATATATTATGATTTGATAGTTCTTCATTAATCTTTGAAAACATTGAGCCAAAAGCAAGAATTACCCTGAATGATCAATTTGTATATTTGCCAAAGTGTTTTCTTAACTTTACGTACATAAAAATAATAGATATCAAAGTGTAATGTTATTTTCTGAAGTTGTAATCGATAGTTGAACTTATTGAATACAACTGAAAGAGTTAATTGGTAAATTAGAATTTCCGCTTATATTACAAAGCGTTAGGAACTATTTTTTATGTGTTTTAGTGCCGAAAAATGTCTAATTTTCACGTTTGTATGGGTTGTTTTGGCTTACCGGCTTAATTGCGCCATTTCATTTAGCTTTTAATAGTATGTGATTTACCTTTATGTTATAATTTATGTTTTAATGATATTGTGGGGGTTGCCTGCTCGCTGTCTTTCTCTCTGTGTCTCTCTTTCTGTCTCTTTCTTTGTGTGTGTGTCTCTGCAATATTTTCTTCTCTTACACAGAAAAACTCATTTCAGCCCATTTTTATTTGTCGTCTGCAATTGCTTAAAAAAATCCAATGTCTTTTTTTTTTTTCGTCTGGTGAAGAATTAATCATTTACCAATTTTAAACGACCCTGGGTAAAAGGGTTTTCTTGAAAACATTGTGGGAAAAGGAGACAAATTACATCAATTAAGCCCAGTTTTTATTTGTCGTCTGCAAATGCATTAAAAATCGTTGTTTGGTAAAGAGGTAACCCTTATCCTCCAGTGTAGTGAAACTTTCAAACCGATAGTAAAACACGAATAATGACATTTCATTTCAAACTTATTTTTTGGTGAAAAATCTCTCTTTATCGGGCAGTGCAGATCATAGATCAGGTTTGCACGTTCTGCAAAAGGTCATTTAGTCGCACTAAGTAGCCTAATAGTTGAGAGAAATAACGAAATAAAATGGTACGAATCTTCGCTTGTTGTACCAGTTTTATTTACTCTACTTAGCGGGGTTTCAACCCGGTATGATTCTCTATTATGATTGATTGTTTAGTCTAGATTCCGACGTTGATATAAATTATATATTGTAGAGGAGGGCGAAAAAAATCTCGTAAAAATATTTATAAAGTGATCCTAAGCAGTCGAATGTCTGACACCTTCTTTTTTTTTCTCTTTAATTCAGGAATTTTGATGTAGTGTTTGGAATTCTTGCAATCGTTTGCAGTTCAACGAAAACAGTTCTCGGTGAATTATTGTAATATTTCGGGGTCGATATTTGACGATCATGCTAAATCCGTTTTTAAATTCTGAATTCCAAGACAAGCCATCTGATTGGCAAAGACCTCCTGTGTCAACCAATTACATGGATTACACCTTAGATTTAGAATTTAATTATTTCTTCACATAACACGCTTACCGGGCCAATCCACTGGCTGCTTTCCCACACAAATCATGTTTAGATGAACTAAAACATAAATCCTCGGAGAGAGTTTTTTTTTTTTCCTAGCAGAGAATCGAACTTAAGAGCCCCTGATCACAAACTGCGTATTACCACTTGTTGACCTGAGCTCGGCTGAAATTTTTAAGAAAGAATTTCACAGATATCCTGACTCTTGTGTAAGGTACTACCATCGTCGAATGGATTTTTTTTTTCTGTTATCTTGCAACAGACAGCTTTCGGAATTATTGTGGTTAAAGAATAAGTTGCTCATGGGCAATTTCTCCTTTTATCACAACGTTTAACTTGTATTAATACATAACCCTATTTCATGTCGGTTCTCCATGTTCCAGGGATGTCTTCAAAGTCGAAAGTTGTAAGAATGGCTTCGCCATGTTTAGCATTAAAAGCTGAAAGCCCATTAGGATCTTTTCAGTCCTACGTACAAGCCCAAATCCGTTTTATACTTAACTCTTTCCCAAACAAGCCCTGGTTTTCACGTGTCTGCAGTACAAGTCTTTTGAAAACACTGTGGGAAAAGGAGAAATTGCTCGTAACGAGCAATTTCTTCTTTTCCCACAGTGTTTTCTACCCTATTTGAGAACTTTCTGCCATTTTCATCAAATTATTTAAAATTGTCGTCTGCAAACTCTTTCAATTTGGACCAGTCCAAAATTTGTCGTTTGGGAAAGGGTTGACCTGCTAAATAACATAAAAGAAACTATCAAGCCGAAAGTAGAGACCTGAATTTGGCTAGTTCATTTTTTTTTGTGGGGGGATATCTCTTAATCGGACAGTGTAGATCAAAGATTAGACTGCACGTTCTGTGCAGTCTGATCTTGATCTACAGTGTCCGCAAAAAGCTAATGAGTCGCTCTTAGCAGCCTAAGGGTTAATCAATATCTCTGAGAAAATTTCTCTCACTATTCGAGAACCAGGTGGAAGCCGTCAGTACAGTACAGGAAACCAGTCATAATATTTTCATATGACTAACCGGGTTTTTCTTTTACGGGAAAGAAGCCAAAGGACAATCTGTCTAAAGGGAAAAAAATGGGTCAATTAAGTACTATTTTGATTGTCAGTAAATCTTACCGGTCATTTTTTCTCTTCTGACGTCATGGTAGGTGTTTCATGGTGTTTTTCGGTGCTCATAAAAGCCGCGAGACACCACTAGACTATGGCGTTTATAACCCTTGGAGCGCTTTCAGTCCCGCGAAATATCAAATTTTACCACGCAGCTCGAGGCAAGTAACATAAAATTTATTACAACGTAATATTCCTCTTATAATATACAAATGAATCTACACGTTTAACAACAAAATAACGCAGTATTTGACTTTTTTTTTGTCGAAACGGTAAGGAATTAAAACAATTACTAGTTTAGTAGATGATAACTTTTTTTTTAGGAGAAGGCGGATGAATATTATGAGTTAACATTAAAACCAATCAAATATTGAACCAAGCTGGAAGTAGTCTGCACGCTGGTTAACGCCACCATACCATGTCTTGGACTGTATTTGAAACTGTAAGTATCGGATTTTCCCGTCGATCCCTGTATCTAAGCCAGAAATTCGTAGATAAATGAGCAGCGCTCTGGAAAAGGGGTTTAATGCATCTCCATGATGCATTATACTAAACATCTCATAACATAATTACGGATCAATAAAATCCATTTTTTCTAACAACCGATTGAATCAAGAGATAGGATAGTTCATGGACATGCAGAAAATTTAATAAATAGCAAAAAGTTTCGATCCATGTCAGCGCGGATTGCGCAGGCTGACGATCGATACTTTTTGCAGATGCATGGAGCCCCTTTTCAAAGAGTATGGCTCGTGATTATAATAAAGCATAGTACATGTATACCCATCTTGCCCACATTCAGTGCGCTAGCTAGGGCATGGCATAGTGTTTGGCCGCTTGGTTTCTTGAACTATGTGCTGTGACGGCCTTTGGCCGTAAGCTAAACATAACACAATTTAAATTTTCAATAATATTCTTTTTTCCAGAAAAATACTGAAACATGAGGTAGCGTAGAGATTAACTGACTTTAGATACATAGAAAAAAAAAAGACGCATTTGCAGAATCAGACACTGAATACAGAGAGAAACATATCAAGATGACGATGAATAGCAATTTGAATTATTACGAAAACCATTTTAAGGGTTAGAATTAAATTCATGTCAATGCAAGTCTTTTATTTGTACATATTAGGCCTCTGGCTTATTATACAAACGATGCGAAATTAAAAAATCTCTGGTGTGTTGTCATATCTACAATAAAATATGTGTAAAAAAATTGAAAAACAAAAACTTGAGGAACCTGGGCGCTAAATTGCCTACGCACAAAATATGTGCACCCAGTTAAAGTAAGCAAGCATCAAGTCTGAAAACAAGTTTCACTGAACTGCGTAACTGCGATTTGTGTAAAATATTTGCATAACTTTACACGAGCTCATAGCTTTGAGTAAAGTATGGGTCGCACGCGAGTATATTTTTAAAACAAGAGGGCCATGATGGCCCTGGATCGCTCACCTGAGTCAATAGGCGAAATTTCACTCCAGGGTCACTCTAGAGCGCACACAAGGTTTTTCTAAGATTTGACCTAGTGACCTAGTTTTTGACCCTACATGACCCAATTTCAAAGTCGTCCCAGATTTTATCAAGACAAACATTCTGACCAAGTTTCATGAGGATCGGACCGAAAATGTGGCCTCTAGAGCGTACACAAGGTAAAAAGTTGACGACAGACGACCCACGCCGCACGACGGACGCCGACACAGCACGATCACAATAGCTCACCATGAGCACTTTGTGCTCAAGTGAGCTAAAAAACATAAGTCAAAAAAGAGTACCACATGCAGGTGCCAACAATTGGCTGTTGTTTTTCGATGGATAAAAATTACCCTAACAATTTTAGAAAAAGGGCATCCTAGGAACATTTCTGTGAAATTATTTCAAAATCTGACCAGCCATTCCAGAGAAGAAGAATTAAGAAATTCCTCCTCATGTCCCTATGGTGCAAATAGCTCCGACCACCAGAGCCATGTTTCTTGACAGATCACAATTTTGCGAACAATTTTTGAAAAGAGTCACCAAAGGAACATTTCTGTGAAATTATTTCAAAATCTGACCAGCAGTTTCAGAGAAGAAGAATTTTTAAGAATTTCTTTATGTCCGTATAGTGTAAGTAGCCCACAGCCATCAGAGCCATGTTTCTTGACGGATCAAAATTTCTCGATCAATTGCGAAAAGGGTCATCCAAGGAACATTTCTGTAACATTATTTTAAAATCTGACCAGCCGTTTCAGAGAAGAATTTTTAAGAATTTCTTCATGTGTGTATAGTGCAAGTAGCAACATCTGGTTAAGCCAATCAAAAGCTGTGCTACTGTCAAATTTAGAAAATCTGTTTCTACTAAATGAAGATCATTTGACAAACAAAAGGTGCAAACTTTATAGTTAAGATCAGTTCCTGTATCGTAAGAGCGTGTTGATGGTCTAAAGCGCACAGGTGCCTGTTTAAATCGAGAAGGTAGATCGATATAACGATATGATCCGTGCTCTGGCACAACGGGGTTTAATGCAGTAGGACATTAAAAGCAAGTCATCATATGATTAGGGACCCCTGAAATCCATTATGACTAACAACCAACTGTATCATAAGTTAGACTGGTCCTTTGACAGACAGAAACTTGGTTAGCTGCATGTTCTCCTTTTGGACTGTGTCATACTGTAAAGAGTTAAGATACCTGTTGCATGTTAATGGTCCAGTCTTTCTGGTCTTTCGGCCCAGGTCAACCTGCGCGGACTGCTCAGGCTGACCTGGGTCGATACTTTTCGCAGATGCATAAAGCCCCCTTTTCACTGAGCATGGGTCATATGTTTCTGGATTAACCCTTTACCAGACGACAAAATTTTAGCCTTGTCCAAATCGAAAGCATTTGCAGACGACAATTTCATTGTGGCTCAAATAGTTCAATTTTCCTTTGATAGGACGGAAAACATCGTGGGAAAAGGAGAAAATGCTGGTTACCAGCATTTTCTCCTTTTCCCACAATGTTTTCTTTCCCAGTGGCGTTAAAAGGCGTCATTGTGCGGTAAAGGGTTAAGTAGCGATTTGTAGGATTTGTAAGACTCTCTTTCTAGTTCCGTGTAGTGTTTCATTCCACTTTTGTGTATAGATATCAATTGCTCGCTGTTTAAATGTCGAAATATACCGAATGTTATCTCCTACCTCTTGAGCTAGCCATACATAGCAAAGGCCGAAGGAAAATATAAGATGTTTTTATATCACTAACCCATGTTTTTCTGCCCGAATCGTCCAACTGTTTTAAAACTTTGTAGCATTCGAGTAGGTAGCGATGAGTGTCCATATGCAGAAGTTTAATCCAATACTTTTGAGATTGGGTCATATAAAAAATACAAACTGGTAGTCGGCAACATTCGCCGTAAACAAAAGCAATCGAAGTTTGTTGTGGAAGAGAACAGTAATGTTTACCAAAGGTGAGATGAACCAATTCAACTTTTTCATTATACTGGTAGTCCGACACTTGGGCTCCAAGTCTCCAACCGCAGACGACGTTCTTCTTTTTCTTTTTTACAAGACTACTTTTGAAAATATACCCACAAAAAAAAAAAGAAAATAATCGTTATGAGCAATTTTTCCTTTGGTAAACATGAATGTTTTCACATGTATTCGTATATGAGCCATGCTCTTGCAAACGGGGCTTAATGCATCTCCGTGATCCATGGTGCCAACCAAGCCATCACATACCTATGGATCTATAGCAGTCTCTTTTTAAACAACCGACTTAATCATGAGATAGAATGGTCCGTGCATATACAGAAAATTGACGAATATCAAAAGGTTTCGGTCCAGGTCAGCCTGCGCGGACAGCGCAGGCTGGCCCGGGTCGGTACGTTTCGCAGATGCATGAAGCCCCTTTTCACAGAGCATGGCTCATATTTATAACGTCTTTTTGTTGTTAATTGTCCCTACTTTACAGGGAAATTTTCAATATGGTATGTCGCAAATTTGCTCCTAAGGTTATGAAGTTATATTCTCCACGCTTTTTTTTTTTGTAAAGTGTATAGACTCTAAATACTGTAGTTATCATCTTCGCAAGCCAAGGTGACGATCACTACGTGGATCATATCAAGATGTGCAGTTATAAACTTTTGCCGTTTCGCTACTAATCACTTCTAAAAAGATTGTGGCAAAAGAATAAATTTCTGGTTACGAGCGACTATTTCTTTTGCCCTAGTGTTTCAGCATATATTCATGTAATATACATTTACCCTCTACCACATAATCCCGAGTTTTAACAAGCCTGAGAAAGAAGGCATTTGAAAACATTGTAGGAAAAGGAGAAAAAGCTGCTAACCAACATTTTCCCCTTTTCCCACAATGCGTTCTACCCTTTCAAAGAACAATTCTCACCATTTAAGCCACATTTAAATTATCGTCTGCGAGTGCTTTGAATTTAGGAAAGTTCAAAGTTTTGTCCTTTGGTAAAGGTTTAACTCATGTTGAATTTTCCTATTTGATAAGAACATTTGTTTCAGAGGGAAATTACTTAACCCTTTACCAGACGACAATTTATCGGACTGGTCCAAATTGAAAGTATTTGCAGACGACAACATGAATGTAACTCAGAAATAGATTGTTGTTGTTGTCGTTGTTGTTGTTGGAAGAACAGAAAACATTGTGGGAAAAGGAGAAAATGCTGGTTACCAGCATTTTCTCATTTTCCTACAATCTGTTTAAAAGCCTCCATCCTCAGGGTCCTTAAAAGTCCGGATGGCGTGGAAAAAGGTTAATGTTCAGGTCGGTACTTAGTGTAGGAAAGGTAATAACATTGATGAATAATTTTCATTGCTAAGAAATGTCGTCTGGTTCGTGGTATAAACGTCATCATTCACAATGTTTACGGGAAACAAAACTGATCTCTCTGCACCAGACGAACTTCCAACAAAATTATCGTCAACCTTTCCCCCTGTCTGGCGCGATTCCTTGGAATTTGAAAGAAAAAAAAACTAATATAAAATGAAATTATAAAAAGCAAATTATTAATTAGAAAACGCCTCTTAGAAATGATTATTGGAAATAGGTCTGGCATATGTAAAAAAGAAAGGCAACCCAAGAATAGAAGCAATAACAGCTTTTTCTACATCATCTTTGAAAAGTCGTCTGCTTCGAGACGCTCAAAGCGCGCGCTTCTTTGATATTCAGAGTTAATGATTATCAAGTCTGAAGCGTCGAGACTCTACCTTAGGTACGGTTCCAAGTAAAGAATTTCTGATCGTACACTGTGGCGCCTAAATGTCCAGCAAGCAGACGTTAAACACAGAGCGCGTCTCACTAATGAATTGTGTTGTGGCTAACAGGCGGAGAATGGTGCCAAAAATTACACCTCTACATCCGCACCCGTCACTACTGAGGTAGACTGGTGTTATTATAATTATTTTATGTTTATTTACCTGGATCATTAAAACTTGTTTTATTTCTTTTTATGAGAGCTGGGGTCGACTTCGGTTTTGTTTATTTCGGGTTTCGTATCCAAACAATATTCTTTAATTAAATTCTAATTCCAGATTCCAGATTCCAAGACTAACCATCTGATTTGCTTAGACAGAACGTCTCAACCAATCAGATGGCAGTTCCTATAATATTGAGTCAGACCTAGATTTAAATCTTTCAACTTTTGGTGAATACGACGCCAGTTTTTAACCTGAGCCTGGAGGTCGAAATGCCCCTCTATCAACTCGGGCGAAAAGATAATGACGTTTCATATCAATCAAGCATTTAGTACAGGTTGCCTTGAACTGTAAATCTTTCTACGAACGTTCAGATAACCGATGTCACGTGAACTCCGATTTTAGTGGACCAAGATCAGAAAGTACGATTGTTCAGTTTGGTTTTGGTCAGCAATCCACTATTAGATAATTAAATATGTAACCGGCCATTATCGCGCAGGCTACCAAACTTCACCTGTAGCAACTACAGCTGGATTTCACAAAGGGCCGAGAGTAACGTTCTTCAAGACTTCGGAGCAATTACTTCTTTCCCACAATGTTTTCATAGAGGTCAACCGAAGGAGCGTAAAAGGTGGTATTTATATATAGGTTTCTAGGCTGCTGTATTTGACAAAAAGCAGTCAGTGCACACCCAAGACCTGACTGAATGTTCTGTTCTGTTTGATCTTGGTCTGCACTCTACGCCTAAGCAATTAAATCCAGCTTCACCCACACAATGGCTTAGCATATTATGTGAAGTCAATGACTTGGGCCTAGACTATGCTCGGCGCTCCGTTGATTATTTTGATTCACAAGGATAAAGAGTAAGAAAAACAAATAAATCAGATTTCGATAAATACCAAAGAGTACAAAGAAACGAGACCAGGATTGATCGATTTCTTCAAGACGCCGTCTTCTCTTAGCAATCGAAGTTTTTGTGATTCGGTAAATCCGGGTTGATCAGTTGTGTTTTTAGAAGCTGGAGAACTCAACTTGACGCCAAGCTGCCGACTATATAAACGTTGGTTAACAGAGTTTGTGTTAACTTATTGGTTAGTGATTGTATAAAGTTCTGGTTCACTTCAACCAGAATCGAAATTCGGTTAAATTTAACTCACCTTCCCTGTACCGGTTAACTTTTTAACCAAAAGTCAACATGGCCGCCGTTGTCCTCCCGACAGCTAGACGGCTGAGACAAATTAAACGACTGCGAGCTGACGAATTTGACGACAAAGAACTTAAACGACGATAAATCTATAGGTTTGAAGCGGCAAATTTAGACAGACTGTGTAACCTTTTAGGGGATCGACTTCAACAAGGGACGAATTGTAACTTACCGCAAGATCTAAGTTCTGTCCTAAGGTTTCATGCTTCTGGGCGTTTTTTCGTACTTGATAGGGGACACATTTTGGGTAGATATATCCGCACTGTGTCCAGAACCATTATAAGGGTTAAATACTAAAAACACCTTTAATATCTTTAACCCTTTACCACACAATCCCGGCTTTTAACGACCCTTATAATGAAGCCTTTTGAAAACATTGTGCGAAAAGGAGAAAATGCTGGTAACCAGCATTTTCTCCTTTTTCCCACAATGTTTTCTACCAAAATCAAATTTCAATTTTTGATTTACATATATTTTGTCGTCTGCAAATGCTCTCAATTTGGACTAGTCTAAACTGTTGTCGTTTGGTAAAGGGTTAAAAGACCCAGATCAACCGGTAGGCCTACATGTATAGAATTTCCGACGACAGTGGTCAAACGACGCGCTACACGACAAGGAGTAGTATGTCCGCCACTTTGGTTGCAAACAAAGATGACGTAATCGGTGGCTATCTTGACCTACTTTCGGTCATGGTGTTACTATTTTTAGTAACTCATTTGCATATAAGGAGTTGTTGGTGTGTCATGGGTATTCGCGGCGTGTATGGGGAGTCCGCCATATTGGATGACCTAATTTCTATTTTTAGATTAGCAGCCATTTTGGGTGACCTGTTTTCTTTTTTAGACGACCATTTATTTAAATGTGCTTTGTGGCACAATTTTTTTTGGTGATAAATTTGGAGAGAAATAGCTTTAAAAATGAGTCATATAAGCGAGTACCCTAACAGTATACAGAGCTGACTTGTATACTCTATCTAGTAATGATCGCGGGCATTGAGGGTCAGGCCCTTTTACGAGATGGAGATTGCCCCACTTAGACTCATCTTTAACGCCACACCGAGTCAAAGAGCCGATTCCTAACCGTACTACGACCCTCGGCCAAGTCTATACGGTTAAGTCGGTCTAACGACACATCCATGCTCTTTGAAGTATCTCACAAAAGTAAAAAACGATGGAAATAAATATAAAACGGTACCTTCGATGTGATCTCTTCAACGTCCTTCTGTCAAATGACCAAGATCGTAAAAGTATGCAACCACCAGTGTATCTATTTTTAGATAGTCATGTTCAGACATGTACGGGGGGAGTGATCAATAGTCCTTTGTTAAAGTCGCCACAATGTCTGGTTTTGTTTATTTTGTGACGGAAGTGAGAACGATGGTCTTTAGAAATGTCAAAGTTAATCCCCTAACAAAGGACAAGGTGGCTGAATAATAGTCTTTTGTTAATGTCACCATACTGGCTGGTTTTATTTATTTTGGAACGGAAGTCCGGACAATGGCATATTCGACTGTCAAAGTTAATCCCCTATTGAGAAATAGCTTTAAAAATGAGTCGTTTAAGTAGGCACCCTTACGGTATACAGAGCTGACTTGTATACCCTATCTAGTTATTTCTGGCGGATATTGAAGGTCAGGTCCTTTTATCTAGATGGAGACACTCCCACTTAGGCTCATCTTTAACGCTTCATCAAGTCAAAGAGCTGATTCCTGCCCATACTTCGACCCTTGACCAAGTCTATATGGTTAAGTTGGTCTAACGACACATCCATGCTCTTTGAAGTTTCTCATAATACAAAAATGTAAAATTTACATAACTCTCAAATGACCAAGATTATTGCCATCAGTTTGCAACTCTTTTTCGAGATATTCATGTTCAGACATGTACGGGTGAGGGATTACTAGACTTTTGTTAAAGTCGCCACGTTGACTGGTTTTGTTTATTTAGGGACGGAAGTACGGACAATGGCCTATTTAACTGTCAAAATCAATCCCCTATAAAGGACCAGATGGCTGAACAATTGTCTTTTGTTACAGTAGCCACAATGACTGGTTTTGTTTATTTTGTGACGGAAGCACAGACAATGACCTATTGAGATATCAAAGTTAATCCCCTAACAAAGGACCAAGTGACACAGAGCTGACTTGTATACCCTATTGAAGAAGTAGTCACGGACATTGAGGGTCAGGTCCTCGGTCCTTGATAGGAAAAAAAAAAGTAACTATAAAGATAAAACGATACAAAGGCGAAAAATGAAAAGAAAATAGGCTATTGGTAAAAATATAAAAGTACAGAGGGAAAAACAATGGAGTTAGCAGAAAAAAAAAATAGTTTACGGTGAAAAAGAAGAAGTAGAAAAGTCAAAAATAGTCTAAGAGTAAATATAATAAAAGAACATATAACTTTCTAACGATATCAAAGGGGGGAAAATGAAGAAAAAGCAGAAAATTCAAAATAAGAATAGTGAAAAATAAAATGGTACCTTTTTGTCCATGTTTTCTCCTCAAACCTCATGCTCCAGAAAATGAACTAGTTCAGCAGCTTGAACACGCTCTTTTACCAAGATGTCATCTTCAAGGATATATTCTAACAAAACACTTACTTGACCAAACGTGGTGGTCCCAATACCAGAAAATATATGGAAATCCACTGAGTCCTTAACTTCAACAATCACATTTATTATTGGAGCAATAAAAAAAAGCCGACAATTAATGATATCCATCAAAGAAAAAAAATCAAGTTGCCCCCTTTAAAGTAAAAGATTGAATAACTCTAACAAGATTGGGCAAGACCCCGAATCCTTTAAGCTCCAGTACCCATTTTAAATGTATATCAATGATTATGATGCAAAAGCGAAAAAATCGAGTTGTCCCCCTTTAAAGCTAAAGACTAAATGACTCTAACAAGATTGGACAAGACCCCCACTCCTTTAAGGTCCAGTACCCATTTATATGTATATCAATGATTATGATGCAAAAGCGAAAAAATCGAGTTGTCCCCCTTTAAAGCTAAAGATTAAATGACTCTAACAAGATTTGACAAGACTCCAAACTCCATTAAGGTCCAGTACCCATTTCATATGAATATCATTGATTATGATGCAAAAGCCGAAAAATCAAGTCATTCCCCTTTAAAGTCAAAGATAAAATGACTCTAACAAAATTGGACAGGACCCCCGTCTAATTAAGGTCCAGTACCCATTTATATCATTGATTATGATGCAAAAGTGAAAAATCAAGTCGCCCCCCCCCCTTTAAAGTAAGAGATTAAATGACTCTAACAAGATTGGACAAGACCCCCACTCCTTTAAGGTCCAGTACCCATTTATATGTATAGCATTGATTACGTGTAAAAGCGAAAAATCAAGTCATCCCCCTTTAAAGCAATGGATAAAACGACTCCCACCCCTTTAAGGTCCAGTACCCATTTATATGTATATCATTGATTATGATGCAAAATCGGAAAAAATCAAATTGTCCCCTTTAAAGCAAAAAGTTAAATGACTCTAACAAGACTGCACAAGACCCCGCGCCCCTTTAAGGTCCAATACCCATTTATATGTATAGCATTGATTACGATGTAAAAGTGAAAAATCAAGTCATCCCCCTTTAAAGCAAAAGATAAAACGACTCCCAACCCTTTAAGGTCCAGTACCCATTTATATCATTGATTATGATGCAAAAGCGGAGAAATCAAGTCGTCCCCCTATAAAGAAAAAAGTTAAATTACTCTAACAAGATTGCACAAGACCCCGCGCCCCTTTAAGGTCCAGTACCCATTTATATGTATATCATTGATTATGATGCAAAAGCGAAAAAATCAAGTCATTCCCCTTTAAAGCAAAAAGTTAAATGACTCTAACAGGATTGCCCCTTTAAAATTCAGTACCCATTTATATATATATCATTGATTAAAATAATAAAAAAGAGAGAAAAAAAAAAAGTCGTTCCCCCCTTTTAAGGCAAAAGAGTAA
The DNA here is from genome assembly GCA_945859785.2 of Tridacna gigas. Classification (NCBI taxonomy): domain Eukaryota; kingdom Metazoa; phylum Mollusca; class Bivalvia; order Cardiida; family Cardiidae; genus Tridacna; species Tridacna gigas. The sequence continues at coordinate 42,195,178 of OX244029.2, forward strand.
ATGGCTCTTACAAGATTGGACTAAACCCTAATCCCTTTAAGGCCCAGTACCTATTTATATGTCAATGTTTTTTGACTTGAGATTGGATTAAGATAGCTTATAAAGGGAGCTGGCCAATGTTTACATAAAGATTTATGATAACCCTAGTAACGGATTAAATTGAGCAAAAATGTAAGATTTTAGTCGAAAGTTATAGGAGTTGCTACTTTCAGCAATGAAATGATTTTTTGAACATTCTAACCTTCTAACAAGTAAAGCCATGTACTGATAAGCATAATTCTAGGAAATGTACGCAATGTCATCAATTCCAGGACAACTAAGAAATGAAACCAATGTTCGTCTTTTTCTTTCATTTTGTGACAGTTTCTATTCATAAAATTTGAGATAACCCTACCTAGTTTGTTTATCTCATCAATAGATTTAACCCTATTGATTTTGAAAAAAATCCACCAAACAGTATGGGAAAAGTAGCCATTTCAAGTTGAAAATTTTTATTTCTTGTGTAGGCGTTAAAGTCTACATTTGTAGTCAGATTTTCATGAAACTTGCAGAGTTTGTTTATCTCGTCAATAGCTTCAACCCTATAGATTTTGAAAACATTCCAACAAATAGTATGGGAAAAGTAGCCATTTCAAGTTGAAAATTTTTATTTCTTGTTTACGCGATAAAGTTTGCAGTTGTTGTCAGATTTTCAAGAAACTTGCAGACGTTGTTTATCTCATCAATAGCTTTACCCCTACTGATTTTGAACCAAAAAAAAAAAAAAAAAATCCAACAAATAGTATGGGAAAAGTAGCCATTTCAAGTTGAAACAAAAATGACGCCATTTTCTATAAAAATTGCTTCAGAAGATCGGCACAAAACAAAAATAGTTTTGTACATGTAATTATATGTACTGGCACTAGCATTTCAAAAAAAACATCACTGACGTCTGACAGTACGATATGGGGTATACCTTTTGAAATTACCCTCTTAGTTTTTTAGGAGAAGATGTTTGAAAATTGAGACAATGGGCAGGTACAGGCACGCACGCGCAATAGGTACACGGCCATAACATAAGCTGGCTGACCTTTGTCCAGTGAAGCTAAAACTTGCGTAGTGTAAATAAAAGGTTGAATGTATTCTACAAGATACTATTACACCAAACTGTTGCTACTACCATTAGATGAAATAAATAAAACTTACCTATATAATGCTCGCCTTCCCAACTCCATATCTAAACTTTTCTTATATTAGAAATATCCATAACAAACGTTAACACTGTTTCCAAAAAAATCGGCAATTTGCCCACAAATATAATCCATTATCATTGTTCTGATATAGAAAGTTGAGAATTGTAGGTATATATAATTTTATGTCTTGTCTTGAGTGACCTGGACAAGTTGTGACAAGCTTCTACAAGTTCTCACATGAAGTCAATCCCCTCCTGGGTTCATTTGTTTTCTATTGTCAATGTTTTTTGACTTGAGATCGGATTAAGATAGCTCATAAAGGGAGCTTGCCAATGTTTACATAAAGATTTACAATAACCCTAGTAACGGATTAGATATTGCAAAAATTTAAGATTTGAGTCGAAAGTTATAGGAGTTGTTACCTTTAGTAATGAAATAATTTTTTGAACATTTTAACCTTCTGACAAGTAAAGCCGTGTACCGATAAGCCTAATTCTAGGAAATGTAAGCAATGACACCAAATTCTAGGACAACCAAGCAAAGAAACCGATTTTCGTCTTTTTCTTTCATTTTGTGACAGTTGCTATTCATGAAATTTGAGATAACCATACCAAATGATACATGACACTTTACTCTTTCACTTTGACTCCCCCATTATCGATTCAGTTTTCAGCCGCTTCAGGTCCAGTACTCCTTTTCTTAAAAAAATATCGACTTTTTTATTTGCAGTCAGATCGAATCGATATAGTTATGATTAAAATAGTCTTCTCTCACTGACCAAGAAAATGTATAGTTTTGTAGGTGTCACTTGAATGACAACGACGATATGAGGATTAATTTTGAGAGATACACGCTTTTGGCATCCACTGGTACAAAAATGACTCAATTCGTTATTTATTGACCGATTTTTAAGTTCTTGGTGTCTATCTTCGATAATTTTAACCTAGGAATTCAGTTTTGAACTCAGAATTCACGTAGAGATCATAGTAAGATCGTAATGCCTGAAAGATTTCAGATACGTTATTATGAAAGATTTCAGATACGTTATTAATGCACTAACTTTAACAAAAATGGCTAAAATCGTTGTTTATGAACCGATTTTCATGATCTTGGTGTCTAATTGTATCAATTTTTCCTCAAAAATCCGTTTATTAGGGTAACGAATACAATTCGGTGAGATGGCGGTCAGAAATGACGCCAGTGTGTGTTTCAACACGTTTATATTTGACTAATTTAAAACGTCCTTGATTGGATAATAAAGTATGACGTTATTTTTTGTAGCTCATTTAATCCTAAGGTATTCCATTTACTTTATTATCGTTGAGAACTTCATTATGAAACCTACACTTTCACTTTCGACTCATGACGTCAAAAAGCACTGAAATGCATATAATTCAAGTGCCTCTGTATTTTTCAACGAACACGTTATATATCATGTAATACAAAAGTGTTTAAATCATCCTGACACAGAGAAACAGTATGACAAAAGCTTTGAAATGACCAAAATGTTCAATTATGATATTGGACTTGTAGGATTTACAAATGTACCGAGTAAAAAGCTGAAAATGATATTTACCAGGACAAAGAACGTCATTTTTGTTATAACTGCTTATCCGGTTGTCTAGTTAATAAACTGACAAACATGGTTGGTCACGTTTTTATATTTAGACCATGGCTAAGATGTCTTGTCAACCAATCAACCAGTGGTTCTAAAAATAGACAATCAATCAGATGCAAGAGGAAGTGGACCAATCAGAAGAGACTCTGATCTATAAAAGACATTGTCGAGAGTGTGTGTGTGCCAAAAGTATGCCCATACTGAAACAAGGCAAACACCAGATGCAAACTTAGTCTTGATAACAGGTCAGTGAATGAAAAGTGGAACTGAGAGTCGATATCAGAGAATGAAAGGTGAAAACTCATAAGAAAAAGCCATAAGCTTAACCATGATGCGTTAGAAGAACTTAGTAGATCAGCTAGAATATGTTGACAAATCCCTCCAAAATAAAGTAACGCACGTATATCATACTGGGGGTAATGTCTATTCCAATATTGATGAAAACAGCGTTTGTGTAGATAAAAGACAGTACTTCAAACCGAATGAAGAAGTGATGTCTACCAGGAAAGACATCTGTTTGAGACCCCAGGAATACAGTCGATTAAAAGAACTTATACCGAACATTTGAAAAGACTTGCCCGAATTGGATAGTGTTGTATCTTTTTTACTTACAGCGTGATCATATGAATCAGGTAGGAGTCCCATCAGTGTACAGAGTGTAACCCAAATGAATTTATAGATTGATGGTCATGTTTGGACTTACGCATATGATAGTTTTATTGATTAGTGAATGGATACATTATAGACATATAAAAACAGAAATAGAAATTGAAATGGAGCGATTTTTCGCTCTTTTAAATGATTACCAAAATAGACCTTTGTATCCAGTTTTGTTGTAATTCTATATATTAAGAATGTACGTTATGTATATGTAAATATGAATAAAAATGGATGACTGGAAAAGATACTTGTCCTCTATTTATTTTGATACTAACCATCTTGTCAGTTTTAGCGGTCCTGAGAAATCGTATCAGTATGTGAAAGCCTAGAGTAAATACAAAATTAGTACATTGGATACAGAAATGGCTACAAGACCAAGAGCCCTATGCCCTTACAGGGGCTGTTTTCTTAAAAAAGTGTCATTCATTTCTTTAAAGTGTCATATATCTTTCAAAAAGTGTCACTCATTTTCTTAAAAGTGTAACTCATTTTTCAAAAACTGTCTCTCATTTTCTTAAAAGTGTCACTATTTTTTAAAAAGTGTAACTCGTTTTTCAAAAAGTGTCAATCATTTTCTTAAAAGTGTCACTCATTTTTTAAAAAGTGTAACTCATTTTTCAAAATGTGTCACTCATTTTCGTAAAAGTGTTACTCTTTTTCTAAAAAGTGTCACTACCTTTTTCGTTTTTGTACTTTTACATGTAAATTCCCATAGGGTCTATTTCAAAAAGTGTCACTCATTTTTTAAAAAGTGTCACTCATTTTTTAAAAAGTGTCACTCATTTTCTTAAAAGTGTCACTCATTTTTTAAAAAGTGTCACTTATTTTTCAAAAAGTGTCAATCATTTTCTTAAAAGTGTCACTCATTTTTTAAAAAGTGTAACTCATTTTTCAAAAAGTGTCACTCATTTTCGTAAAAGTGTTACTCTTTTTCTAAAAAGTGTCACTACCTTTTGCGTTTTTGTACTTTTACATGTAAATTCCCATAGGGTCTATTTCAAAAAGTGTCACTCATTTTTTAAAAAGTGTCACTCATTTTCTTAAAAGTGTCACTCATTTTTTAAAAAGTGTAACTCATTTTTCAAAAAGTGTCAATCATTTTCTTAAAAGTGTGACTCGTTTCCTAAAAAGTGTAATTCTTTTTTTTTTTTTTTTTCAAAAAGTGTCACTCATTTTCGTAAAAGTGTCAGTCATTTTTCAAACAGTGTCACTCATTCTCTTAATAGTGTTACTCATTTCCTAAAAAGTGTCTCTTGCTTTCTGAAAAGTGCTATTCATTTTCCCACAAAAAATAGAAAAAGCTGTCAGATTAGGGTATAAAATCAAGAAAATATACGATGTGTACCACTGAGAAGAAACCACTCAATAAGAGACGGGCAGAGGGAGACTATTCGCAAAATACATAAATACCTTTATAAAGTTGAAACAAGAGGCTAGCAGTCCCTCTCCGCCCGTCTCTTATTGAGTGGTTTCTTCTCAGTGGTACACACCGTATATTTTCTTGATTTTATACCCTAATCTGACAGTTTATCTATTTTTTGCGGGAAAATGAATAGCACTTTTCAGAAAGCAAGAGACACTTTTTAGGAAATGAGTAACACTATTAAGAGAATGAGTGACACTGTTTGAAAAATGACTGACACTTTTACGAAAATGAGTGACACTTTTTGAAAAAAAAGAAAAAGAATTACACTTTTTAGGAAACGAGTCACACTTTTAAGAAAATGATTGACACTTTTTGAAAAATGAGTTACACTTTTTAAAAAATGAGTGACACTTTTAAGAAAATGAGTGACACTTTTTAAAAAATGAGTGACACTTTTTGAAATAGACCCTATGGGAATTTACATGTAAAAGTACAAAAACGCAAAAGGTAGTGACACTTTTTAGAAAAAGAGTAACACTTTTACGAAAATGAGTGACACTTTTTGAAAAATGAGTTACACTTTTTAAAAAATGAGTGACACTTTTAAGAAAATGATTGACACTTTTTGAAAAATAAGTGACACTTTTTAAAAAATGAGTGACACTTTTAAGAAAATGAGTGACACTTTTTAAAAAATGAGTGACACTTTTTAAAAAATGAGTGACACTTTTTGAAATAGACCCTATGGGAATTTACATGTAAAAGTACAAAAACGAAAAAGGTAGTGACACTTTTTAGAAAAAGAGCAACACTTTTACGAAAATGAGTGACACTTTTTGAAAAATGAGTTACACTTTTTAAAAAATGAGTGACACTTTTAAGAAAATGATTGACACTTTTTGAAAAATGAGTTACACTTTTTAAAAAATGAGTGACACTTTTAAGAAAATGAGAGACAGTTTTTGAAAAATGAGTTACACTTTTAAGAAAATGAGTGACACTTTTTGAAAGATATATGACACTTTAAAGAAATGAATGACACTTTTTTAAGAAAACAGCCCCTGTAAGGGCATAGGGCTCTTGGTCTTGTAGCCATTTCTGTATCCAATGTACTAATTTTGTATTTACTCTAGGCTTTCACATACTGATACGATTTCTCAGGACCGCTAAAACTGACAAGATGGTTAGTATCAAAATAAATAGAGGACAAGTATCTTTTCCAGTCATCCATTTTTATTCATATTTACATATACATAACGTACATTCTTAATATATAGAATTACAACAAAACTGGATACAAAGGTCTATTTTGGTAATCATTTAAAAGAGCGAAAAATCGCTCCATTTCAATTTCTATTTCTGTTTATATATGTCTATAATATATCCATTCACTAATCAATAAAACTATCATATGCGTAAGTCCAAACATGACCGTCGATCTATAAATTCATTTGGGTTACACTCTGTACACTGATGGGACTCCTACCTGATTCATATGATCACGCTGTAAGTAAAAAAGATACAACACTATCCAATTCGGGCAAGTCTTTTCAAATGTTCGGTATAAGTTCTTTTAATCGACTGTATTCCTGGGGTCTCAAACAGATGTCTTTCCTGGTAGACATCACTTCTTCATTCGGTTTGAAGTACTGTCTTTTATCTACACAAACGCTGTTTTCATCAATATTGGAATAGACATTACCCCCAGTATGATATACGTGCGTTACTTTATTTTGGAGGGATTTGTCAACATATTCTAGCTGATCTACTAAGTTCTTCTAACGCATCATGGTTAAGCTTATGGCTTTTTCTTATGAGTTTTCACCTTTCATTCTCTGATATCGACTCTCAGTTCCACTTTTCATTCACTGACCTGTTATCAAGACTAAGTTTGCATCTGGTGTTTGCCTTGTTTCAGTATGGGCATACTTTTGGCACACACACACTCTCGACAATGTCTTTTATAGATCAGAGTCTCTTCTGATTGGTCCACTTCCTCTTGCATCTGATTGATTGTCTATTTTTAGAACCACTGGTTGATTGGTTGACAAGACATCTTAGCCATGGTCTAAATATAAAAACGTGACCAACCATGTTTGTCAGTTTATTAACTAGACAACCGGATATGCAGTTATAACAAAAATGACGTTCTTTGTCCTGGTAAATATCATTTTCAGCTTTTTACTCGGTACATTTGTAAATCCTACAAGTCCAATATCATAATTGAACATTTTGGTCATTTCAAAGCTTTTGTCATACTGTTTCTCTGTGTCAGGATGATTTAAACACTTTTGTATTACATGATATATAACGTGTTCGTTGAAAAATACAGAGGCACTTGAATTATATGCATTTCAGTGCTTTTTGACGTCATGAGTCGAAAGTGAAAGTGTAGGTTTCATAATGAAGTTCTCAACGATAATAAAGTAAATGGAATACCTTAGGATTAAATGAGCTACAAAAAATAACGTCATACTTTATTATCCAATCAAGGACGTTTTAAATTAGTCAAATATAAACGTGTTGAAACACACACTGGCGTCATTTCTGACCGCCATCTCACCGAATTGTATTCGTTACCCTAATAAACGGATTTTTGAGGAAAAATTAATACAATTAGACACCAAGATCATGAAAATCGGTTCATAAACAACGATTTTAGCCATTTTTGTTAAAGTTAGTGCATTAATAACGTATCTGAAATCTTTCATAATAACGTATCTGAAATCTTTCAGGCATTACGATCTTACTATGATCTCTACGTGAATTCTGAGTTCAAAACTGAATTCCTAGGTTAAAATTATCGAAGATAGACACCAAGAACTTAAAAATCGGTCAATAAATAACGAATTGAGTCATTTTTGTACCAGTGGATGCCAAAAGCGTGTATCTCTCAAAATTAATCCTCATATCGTCGTTGTCATTCAAGTGACACCTACAAAACTATACATTTTCTTGGTCAGTGAGAGAAGACTATTTTAATCATAACTATATCGATTCGATCTGACTGCAAATAAAAAAGTCGATATTTTTTTAAGAAAAGGAGTACTGGACCTGAAACGGCTGAAAACTGAATCGATAATGGGGGAGTCAAAGTGAAAGAGTAAAGTGTCATGTATCATTTGGTACGGTTATCTCAAATTTCATGAATAGCAACTGTCACAAAATGAAAGAAAAAGACGAAAATCGGTTTCTTTGCTTGGTTGTCCTAGAATTTGGTGTCATTGCTTACATTTCCTAGAATTAGGCTTATCGGTACACGGCTTTACTTGTCAGAAGGTTAAAATGTTCAAAAAATTATTTCATTACTAAAGGTAACAACTCCTATAACTTTCGACTCAAATCTTAAATTTTTGCAATATCTAATCCGTTACTAGGGTTATTGTAAATCTTTATGTAAACATTGGCAAGCTCCCTTTATGAGCTATCTTAATCCGATCTCAAGTCAAAAAACATTGACAATAGAAAACAAATGAACCCAGGAGGGGATTGACTTCATGTGAGAACTTGTAGAAGCTTGTCACAACTTGTCCAGGTCACTCAAGACAAGACATAAAATTATATATACCTACAATTCTCAACTTTCTATATCAGAACAATGATAATGGATTATATTTGTGGGCAAATTGCCGATTTTTTTGGAAACAGTGTTAACGTTTGTTATGGATATTTCTAATATAAGAAAAGTTTAGATATGGAGTTGGGAAGGCGAGCATTATATAGGTAAGTTTTATTTATTTCATCTAATGGTAGTAGCAACAGTTTGGTGTAATAGTATCTTGTAGAATACATTCAACCTTTTATTTACACTACGCAAGTTTTAGCTTCACTGGACAAAGGTCAGCCAGCTTATGTTATGGCCGTGTACCTATTGCGCGTGCGTGCCTGTACCTGCCCATTGTCTCAATTTTCAAACATCTTCTCCTCAAAAACTAAGAGGGTAACTTCAAAAGGTATGATGTTTTTTTTTGAAATGCTAGTGCCAGTACGTATAATTACATGTACAAAACTATTTTTGTTTTGTGCCGATCTTCTGAAGCAATTTTTATAGAAAATGGCGTCATTTTTGTTTCAACTTGAAATGGCTACTTTTCCCATACTATTTGTTGGATTTTTTTTTTTTTTTTTTTTTTGTTTTGTTTTTTTCAAAATCAGTAGGGGTAAAGCTATTGATAAGATAAACAACGTCTGCAAGTTTCTTGAAAATCTGACAACAACTGCAGACTTTATCGCGTAAACAAGAAATAAAAATTTTCAACTTGAAATGGCTACTTTTCCCATACTATTTGTTGGAATGTTTTCAAAATCTATAGGGTTGAAGCTATTGACGAGATAAACAAACTCTGCAAGTTTCATGAAAATCTGACTACAAATGTAGACTTTAACGCCTACACAAGAAATAAAAATTTTCAACTTGAAATGGCTACTTTTCCCATACTGTTTGGTGGATTTTTTTCAAAATCAATAGGGTTAAATCTATTGATGAGATAAACAAACTAGGTAGGGTTATCTCAAATTTTATGAATAGAAACTGTCACAAAATGAAAGAAAAAGACGAACATTGGTTTCATTTCTTAGTTGTCCTGGAATTGATGACATTGCGTACATTTCCTAGAATTATGCTTATCAGTACATGGCTTTACTTGTTAGAAGGTTAGAATGTTCAAAAAATCATTTCATTGCTGAAAGTAGCAACTCCTATAACTTTCGACTAAAATCTTACATTTTTGCTCAATTTAATCCGTTACTAGGGTTATCATAAATCTTTATGTAAACATTGGCCAGCTCCCTTTATAAGTTATCTTAATCCAATCTCAAGTCAAAAAACATTGACATATAAATAGGTACTGGGCCTTAAAGGGATTAGGGTTTAGTCCAATCTTGTAAGAGCCATTTACTCTTTTGCCTTAAAAGGGGGGAACGACTTTTTTTTTTTCTCTCTCTTTTTTATTATTTTAATCAATGATATATATATAAATGGGTACTGAATTTTAAAGGGGCAATCCTGTTAGAGTCATTTAACTTTTTGCTTTAAAGGGGAATGACTTGATTTTTTCGCTTTTGCATCATAATCAATGATATACATATAAATGGGTACTGGACCTTAAAGGGGCGCGGGGTCTTGTGCAATCTTGTTAGAGTAATTTAACTTTTTTCTTTATAGGGGGACGACTTGATTTCTCCGCTTTTGCATCATAATCAATGATATAAATGGGTACTGGACCTTAAAGGGTTGGGAGTCGTTTTATCTTTTGCTTTAAAGGGGGATGACTTGATTTTTCACTTTTACATCGTAATCAATGCTATACATATAAATGGGTATTGGACCTTAAAGGGGCGCGGGGTCTTGTGCAATCTTCTTAGAGTCATTTAACTTTTTGCTTTAAAGGGGACAACTTGATTTTTTCCGATTTTGCATCATAATCAATGATATACATATAAATGGGTACTGGACCTTAAAGGGGTGGGAGTCGTTTTATCTATTGCTTTAAAGGGGGATGACTTGATTTTTCGCTTTTACACGTAATCAATGCTATACATATAAATGGGTACTGGACCTTAAAGGAGTGGGGGTCTTGTCCAATCTTGTTAGAGTCATTTAATCTCTTACTTTAAAGGGGGGGCGACTTGATTTTTCACTTTTGCATCATAATCAATGATATAAATGGGTACTGGACCTTAATTAGACGGGGGTCCTGTCCAATTTTGTTAGAGTCATTTTATCTTTGACTTTAAAGGGGAATGACTTGATTTTTCGGCTTTTGCATCATAATCAATGATATTCATATGAAATGGGTACTGGACCTTAATGGAGTTTGGAGTCTTGTCAAATCTTGTTAGAGTCATTTAATCTTTAGCTTTAAAGGGGGACAACTCGATTTTTTCGCTTTTGCATCATAATCATTGATATACATATAAATGGGTACTGGACCTTAAAGGAGTGGGGGTCTTGTCCAATCTTGTTAGAGTCATTTAGTCTTTAGCTTTAAAGGGGGACAACTCGATTTTTTTCGCTTTTGCATCATAATCATTGATATACATTTAAAATGGGTACTGGAGCTTAAAGGATTCGGGGTCTTGCCCAATCTTGTTAGAGTTATTCAATCTTTTACTTTAAAGGGGGCAACTTGATTTTTTTCTTTGATGGATATCATTAATTGTCGGCTTTTTTTTATTGCTCCAATAATAAATGTGATTGTTGAAGTTAAGGACTCAGTGGATTTCCATATATTTTCTGGTATTGGGACCACCACGTTTGGTCAAGTAAGTGTTTTGTTAGAATATATCCTTGAAGATGACATCTTGGTAAAAGAGCGTGTTCAAGCTGCTGAACTAGTTCATTTTCTGGAGCATGAGGTTTGAGGAGAAAACATGGACAAAAAGGTACCATTTTATTTTTCACTATTCTTATTTTGAATTTTCTGCTTTTTCTTCATTTTCCCCCCTTTGATATCGTTAGAAAGTTATATGTTCTTTTATTATATTTACTCTTAGACTATTTTTGACTTTTCTACTTCTTCTTTTTCACCGTAAACTATTTTTTTTTTCTGCTAACTCCATTGTTTTTCCCTCTGTACTTTTATATTTTTACCAATAGCCTATTTTCTTTTCATTTTTCGCCTTTGTATCGTTTTATCTTTATAGTTACTTTTTTTTCTCCTATCAAGGACCGAGGACCTGACCCTCAATGTCCGTGACTACTTCTTCAATAGGGTATACAAGTCAGCTCTGTGTCACTTGGTCCTTTGTTAGGGGATTAACTTTGATATCTCAATAGGTCATTGTCTGTGCTTCCGTCACAAAATAAACAAAACCAGTCATTGTGGCTACTGTAACAAAAGACAATTGTTCAGCCATCTGGTCCTTTATAGGGGATTGATTTTGACAGTTAAATAGGCCATTGTCCGTACTTCCGTCCCTAAATAAACAAAACCAGTCAACGTGGCGACTTTAACAAAAGTCTAGTAATCCCTCACCCGTACATGTCTGAACATGAATATCTCGAAAAAGAGTTGCAAACTGATGGCAATAATCTTGGTCATTTGAGAGTTATGTAAATTTTACATTTTTGTATTATGAGAAACTTCAAAGAGCATGGATGTGTCGTTAGACCAACTTAACCATATAGACTTGGTCAAGGGTCGAAGTATGGGCAGGAATCAGCTCTTTGACTTGATGAAGCGTTAAAGATGAGCCTAAGTGGGAGTGTCTCCATCTAGATAAAAGGACCTGACCTTCAATATCCGCCAGAAATAACTAGATAGGGTATACAAGTCAGCTCTGTATACCGTAAGGGTGCCTACTTAAACGACTCATTTTTAAAGCTATTTCTCAATAGGGGATTAACTTTGACAGTCGAATATGCCATTGTCCGGACTTCCGTTCCAAAATAAATAAAACCAGCCAGTATGGTGACATTAACAAAAGACTATTATTCAGCCACCTTGTCATTTGTTAGGGGATTAACTTTGACATTTCTAAAGACCATCGTTCTCACTTCCGTCACAAAATAAACAAAACCAGACATTGTGGCGACTTTAACAAAGGACTATTGATCACTCCCCCCGTACATGTCTGAACATGACTATCTAAAAATAGATACACTGGTGGTTGCATACTTTTACGATCTTGGTCATTTGACAGAAGGACGTTGAAGAGATCACATCGAAGGTACCGTTTTATATTTATTTCCATCGTTTTTTACTTTTGTGAGATACTTCAAAGAGCATGGATGTGTCGTTAGACCGACTTAACCGTATAGACTTGGCCGAGGGTCGTAGTACGGTTAGGAATCGGCTCTTTGACTCGGTGTGGCGTTAAAGATGAGTCTAAGTGGGGAAATCTCCATCTCGTAAAAGGGCCTGACCCTCAATGCCCGCGATCATTACTAGATAGAGTATACAAGTCAGCTCTTTATACTGTTAGGGTACTCGCTTATATGACTCATTTTTAAAGCTATTTCTCTCCAAATTTATCACCAAAAAAAATTGTGCCACAAAGCACATTTAAATAAATGGTCGTCTAAAAAAGAAAACAGGTCACCCAAAATGGCTGCTAATCTAAAAATAGAAATTAGGTCATCCAATATGGCGGACTCCCCATACACGCCGCGAATACCCATGACACACCAACAACTCCTTATATGCAAATGAGTTACTAAAAATAGTAACACCATGACCGAAAGTAGGTCAAGATAGCCACCGATTACGTCATCTTTGTTTGCAACCAAAGTGGCGGACATACTACTACAAGGGATTTCCGAGAACGACAATTTTCTCGGTGTAGTGGGATGTGTAAACAGGACCCACACTAGAATTTTATGTCCATCTAAAGAAAGAGATATCATTTAATGAATGTGCAGGCTACCTGCGATTTTTAGAAGTTTGCAACTCTCCTGGGTGAAAAAAAAAGTGTGCTGTCTCCCCTGTCGGGATTATACCCTGAATATTGACAGTGACTTTCAAATAAGAGCAAATAGCTAAGTCTTCTTAATTTTCACCCCAAGATAACAACTTTTATTTTTTCTTTAAACTCAAAAGTCATAACTAATTCCTGCATACGGCAATATGTTTTATAGTTTATAATAAGAATCTACTGCATATAAACATTTGTTCTTTATAGCCGAATGTTTAGAGCGCCCGCTAAATGCGCTCGAGTCAGGAGTTCAAATCTCATGTGAGAAAAACTTATTTTAGCCCTAGGAATTTACCTCACTATTTTTTTTACACATTCATGCCGTCAGAAATTTAATATGTATCAGGTATTTGCTTCAATAAATAAATCCTACACAATCATTCTACCTATCTTTTAATACATAAGCGGTAAAATGTGTGTGAGGGGATATATTTGTGACGTATTACGCGTAAAAAACTTGGAAAGAAGAGCTGCATGACGGGATATATCGGTTAGAGTAGCCTCTGGTTAATTTAACCATTCTGGTTAAGTAAACGGTTTGGTTATCTCTTTTATACAAGTATTTAACCAGTTTGCTTGGTTAACAAAACTGGTGTGAAGTTAACCTCAAGTATGAGTTCAACCCTGGGTTGCTTTAATAAACGTTTATACAATCGGGTGCAGGTGGCCCAGTAGCGCTTCCCGGTTGCTCTGTCTTTCCTAAAAGTTAAGGAACTCAACCGGATGCCAAGGTGGACCATCGGCTCTTGTCTTGAGGGCGGGATCGCCGGTCGGAGGTAATATATACCATCCATTCTACTTAATTCTAATTCCAAAATCGAAGACTAGCTGTCTAATTGACTAAGAAATTCTGATGACTACTTTGATTACTACATCCAAAGGCATTTTCTTCTTGTGCGACACCATGAAATCTCAACCAATTCTACTGTTATCTCGTATTAGAAGCATTTGGCAAACCTCGGCTGACCCGGTGATCAAGTTCCTCGGATGTATCACGTAGCTTGATATACACATACACGTACATTTCTTCGCCGGAAGTACACCGTTTTACCTTTATTAAAATTGTAAGGCTCCTCTTATAAAAGAAAACATGAGTTACAATTTTCTATCGATATCTTTCTAAGAATATTTCCGTCGGCAGACAGTTTGTATATTCAATTTTTTAATGTGGTTTATCAGTTTCGTTGGGAGCTTTCATCGACAGATCGATAGATGTGAATAACTTCAACGTGGTTGTTCATGTCGTTGCTAGGCGAGTCGCATGGGCGCCGCCATGTTTAAGATCATGTGATTTGTAGTTCAAAATGGGAGCCTCCTTTATACGGACAAGCACTCGTCATAACTCGGCCGATTCCGTACCTACATCTAACCTCGTCCGTATAAAGAAGGTTTCCATTTTGAACCACCAATCACATGATCTTAAATATGGCAGGGTCGAAACTTTTTGCTACTTGCAAATGTTCTGCATGTCCAAGGAACAATCTACCTCATGATTCAGTCGGTTGTTGGACGAAATGGATTTTGCGGATCCATAATTATTCGAAGACTTGCAAGGTATGATGCATCATGCAGATGCATTAAGCCCCCTTTTGCCAGAGTATAGTTCATTCCTATATATTGTTTTTACTATACAGTGCATGGCTAATCGTTTAGTTATTTGAGAAAGAACCTCTTGTCCATTTATCCAAGTGCTAGTTGCTGGCAGAAAAATGAATTTTAGAACTAGGTTTAAAGTTGCCAGGTTGCTCTATCTTCTGTTTACTTTTTATCGAATTCGAAAATCCTTTTTTCTGCCAGCGACTAACGCTTGGACCGACCGCACAATGACAGATTGTCATCTTCACAATATTTACCATACTTTTAACCCTTTCCCAAACAAGCCCTGGTTTTCACGTGTCTGCAGTACAAGTCTTTTGACAACACTGTGGGAAAAGGAGAAATTGCTCGTAACGAGCAATTTCTCCTTTTCCCACAGTGTTTTCTACCCTTTTTCAGACCTTTCTGCCATTTTCATCAAATTTAAAATTGTCGTCTGCAAACTCTTTCAATTTGCACCAGTCCAAAATTTGTCGTTTGGGAAGGGGTTAAATGGAATGATTTAAATTGAAATGCATTTTAACACCAGAATTCTTTTACTTTTGACCGCAGCCGGGCCTCTTCCGTACTCTTTAAATTCGTTTGAGATTAATACAACTGTGTTAATGGCTGAGAACGTTGATAGAGAAAGGTCAACAGATCACAGAAAGTAACAACTTTTGAAGGTCACAAATTACCTCTGACATAATTTAAAAATACTCGTTATATTATTTATAACTTATATTCGCATTGTATTTTTTTTTAATCAAATAATGAATAACGTTTGTTCAGTTTCCAGTAAGTTTCATTTGAAGAGGAGAAAAAGCATAATAGCAGTTTGAACTTTGAACCACAATGTGGTGCAAACAGATTTTCCCACGCTTACAACAGGCCAGTTATGAAAACAGTATAACAAATAAAAATTATGAAATGCTTCTTAATTGATACGGCGTGAATAATGCTATTACTTATATAGGAACGAGGCTGACGAGGAACACATGAAAATTTCTGCTCTGTGAAACCACTGAAAAATATCCAACTACATCGGCTTCACATAGAACAGTTTCTGTTGGTAAACCCCCGCTGGTGATTCGGGAGTGTTTTTTCTTTGTTCTTGAAATGTTTTTGGCGTGATTTAAGGCTTTATTTTGCCGAGACGGAGGGAAATTATTTCTGCCATCTGGGCGCCATATTGAATTTCTCTTTTGGCACCTGTTCATAACAGACTTTTCTCTCGTCGACACGTCATCAACCCGGCCTCGGTTCTCTGAAATTGATTTTTTATTCTTAATTGTTTCTCTTTTAACGTTTGTTTTACCATAACAAATTTTAGTTTACTCTATTAATTTTGTCAGGGTATTGTCCGAATTTCACTTACCCCACCCCCTTTTATTTTCAGCAAAGTGAGGAGAGTATCCTTGCGATTATTTTGACTAGATTCTTAGGGCGAAAAGAGGTTAATCTATAGTATTTTTTAAATGTAAAAGCAGTAAGCCATTTTATCTCCACATCCACCTTCTGCAGAAATTAAAAAAATAAAAAAAAATCTTTAGCTGTTGAGCGTGCTTCCTGTTATCCATTTTGTAATATTAATAATTAAGTAGTAAGTCCCCCTGTTCCGAAAATATTTGAAGGCTTGGCAGGGTTCATCCAGCCAGCTATCTGACTAAACTATTCTAAATGAGTGTAAGTAAATTAAATAAATTTCTTGAAAAACCATTATTAAACCCAAACAACACCCTTGCTAAACATCCCATTCTTCCTACTGATAGTAAAGGATTCTCCTCGAAAAATACATTCAAAGGCCAATTTCCATTAGAACTTTGGGATAATTGCGGGGCCAGAATTAAAGACAGGATTGATTATTTAGAATGTAATATTAGACGAATCTCAAAAATACATCACAAATCAATCATCTAAATTTGGGCTGGTACATGTGACCTCACACTGAAAACAGGAAAGAAGCCAGAGATTAGAAATAGGGGAAAAGAAACTGTAGATGAATACAAAGTCCAAGTTGAACGTGAATTTGACATCGCTAAACCTTATAAAGAAAAAGTTCAAATTAAATTTATAGACGTTCAACCAATTTCAATTGAAAAACACGATAGAAGCCAGGGCATTTCATGTACCACCGAGTCTACTAAAAATGATGATAAGCTAATAACTGAACAAACTCAAGAAATAAATCAATTTATTAGACAAATCAGTAATGAAAACAATTCCCAAACAGTAGGACTTACCAGATTCATATATAAATCAAGGGAAAAAAAAGGAAAGAAGACCAGATATTCAGTCAGTTTGGATTTTTATTTAGATGGTGTACATCCTGGTGGAAAATTGTGCCAAGTGTTCACGAAGGCCATTCAGGAAGATTTGATTAAAGAATGCTATGTTCAAACTGATGACCAGGATATCCTGAGACTTTACCCTGATAGTAGTGAATCCGAAGATCTCTGAATTAGCCTATAATTAATTTAAAAAAAAAATGGCGTCTACTAGTAGTGAGTTGAACATCATGAAAAGAAGCAGAAGACTTCAAAAACCGAAAAAAGTTTATACCCCTAGTAATGGTAAAGCTATAGGAATTAAAAGGCAAACAAAATACTCATTGAATAAGGCAAAAGCAATCAATAAGAAAGCAGATAGTACTTCCAGGGAAAATGTGAAAATTGAACTGAAAAAAGGTACTTTAGTCATCACAATGCCAGCAGCAGAATTTGAAGCCTTCAGAGAATGTTCTAAGACTTTCCATGACAGAAATCCTGAACTTGAAATCTATACAGTAATGGACAACCAAATAGCACAAAACGATCTCATTGTAAATGAATCACTCTCAATCAAAGATAGAAAAAGCAATGAACAGCTTTACAGAATAAACCTTCATTTAACATCTTCCACAGCAACAATAAATGGAAAAAGGTTAACCCTGTTCATGAATCAACATCTAGAAATTATCTGTAACACCATGGCAATGATGGGTAACTTTTCGGAAGCAAATTTGATAATAAGAGAAGCATGGCTGGAATTACTAAAGAAAGTTCCAAATACAAATAATGAAATGACTCTAAACTTTAAGAATAAAAGCTGCTACAATGGAATTCCAGACTTAATAGAAAACAATCGGCAAATAGAAATCGGGGCAGGCTCGAATGATATCAGAATCTGTACTAATACTTGTGAGACTACCAAGAGCCCAAAGTCGGGAGCAAATGAGGAAAATAAAGAATGCAGTGTGTGTGGTAGAGAATGTACCCAGGAAAGCATCTTCTGTGACTTGTGTGAAAATTGGTCACATTACTCTTGTGAGGGTATAACAATTGCTGATAAAGTCAGACTAGAAGAGCAATTAGATGAGAACTATACATGTAGGGGCTGTAGTAGCTTGGAAAGTATGTTAATCCAACATAATGATAAGGATAAAAATGTTCCTGTTCAGGTAGACTTTAATGCAATCTGTCATCATGAGGCTACAGCTGGTGTATTTGACACTGAAAAGACAAAATTATATAATGATGATAAAAGAAATGGCAGATCCCCGAACAAAATAACAAATAAGAGTGGTTTTCCCAATAGTAATATCAACTTACAGGATGCTGGTACTAATTCAGAAGCCATACAGCAGGAAGACAAGATTACACTGAGAGAATACCGTAAGGAGATCCAACGAAAGGAAATCGAATTGAAGAAAAAATATCAAGAGCTTGATGAAGTCTCAAAAAAAAAAAACTAGCAACTGCTAGGGCCTATATCATTAATTTAGAACAGAAGATCAACGAGTTAAATGTATCAAATTCATTAGCCTCAGGGTGCACTGGTGAAAAACCATATAATTTAAAAACTCTATCTTTCCCTGATAACATAACAAATCAAAGATTACCTCTTCTGGAACAACGTTTAGCTGCAACAGAATTGACAACTCTAAAAGACAGAGTAACCACATTGGAGAATAGTTTAACTCATAATACCAAAGTCACAAACTTGCATAAGTGTAACCATAAGTCCTGTCTGGTACAAGAAATAGATGACTCTGAGACCACTGAAACAGATACGTTAGATTCAAGCAGTACACAGAACTCTAAAAAAACTCAAAAAGTAGGTGAACACCAAGTAAGAGACGACCAAGCACAACAAGAACGGGAATATCTTTTAGGGCACCCGATGCAATCAGAAAAACCCCCATGGGAGAAACACCCAAGACAAAAAAAGAAAGGAAAAAACAAAAAGAAGAAACAAGGGGTGACACACTTGCAAATGGAACAAGAAAAAGCTGTCCATCCAGTCGGAGTAACTACCATCCGAATCAAGTACAGAACACCCCTGCGGATCCTATTCAGTTTGCTCAAGCACAACAGGCGACCCAGTTGGTAGTAGATCAAAGGATGTATCCCAACCCCCTCAGTCAGAGATACAGAGCCATGTTGGAAACATTTCCTCAGAAAATAACACCAATTACAATACATCAGAATGCTCTACAGACTGCCATGGAATCCAGCACGGTTGTTGCGTGCAACCAACCTCCTCAAATACCAACGAGCAGATCTTCCGTTTACAACCCAGAAATATATTACAGTCAACCACCTCCCAGCAGGTCATGTCAGTTGTTTCGATTAATGTAGAAAACATAAAAACGAACATACAGTACCTACTGTTTCTGATGAAGTTCAATGATATTGTTATAGTCCAAGAGCACTGGATGTATTGTTTTGAAAAACAATTCTTAGAAGCAATAGCACACGAAAATAACTGGAGTTCTACAATCATGTGTACTGATGAATTGGACCCTATCAGCCCATTTAAGTGTCCAAGAGGCAAAGGGGGTGTCGCAATACTGTGGAGTAATAAAATTATTAATGAAATTACAACCCTCCCTGACTGCAACCATAGAATAATAGCAATAAAAGTAGCAAATCAACTTTGTATTATTAATGTTTACATGCCGGCAAGAGGTTTAAGTGACTCTGACCTTGAATTCGAATCGTGTTCAGACGAAATAGCAGAAATGATAATTAAATATGGAGGAAATTTGGACATCATATTGGGAGGTGATATAAATGCTTCCCTGCACAGGCAAAAGAACATAAAAAGGGGCCTAGCCTTTCATAAATTTAGTGAGGAGTTTTGCTTGAAAATGATTCAGGATTATCCAGAGGCTCCTACCTTCCACAATTTTAATGGTACTTCATCACAGATTGATTACATTCTAACCACGAAAACGCAGAGAATCTTAAATGTGAATATAGTACAATCCGATTATTTGAATACATCTACTCACAAAGCCATCCAGGCAAAAGTTGCTTTAAATTGTGCCATCCAAAAGAAAAATCAGACCAGTCAGACTCAAAAAACTCAACGAATTAACTGGGACAAAATAGATAAGTGGGCCTATGCAAGAAAAGTGGAAAAGAAATTGGAACATTTTACCTACCAGACGTTTGATAGCCATTCTCATCTAGCAATGCTAACTGATATCTTATTAAAAGCTGCGGAGGAGTGCCAACCAAAAAATCAAAGGAAAATAGTCAAGAAAAACAGAAAATTGATTTTACCAGCAGTACTTGCAGCATGTGCTAAAAGCAAAAAAAAAAAAAAAAAAATCATTGTGAATCAAAAACTTTTAATGGTGCAGATCAGAGAAAAAATCAATTAATGTGGGAGCGAAAAATAGCCAAGAAAGAGCTGAGGAAAATCCAACGAATAGAAGCAGCAAAGAGGAGACACCAAATTTACACGGACATTATGAAAGCAGATAATGAAGACAAACAGCTTTTTTTTATAAGTTAATTAAGTTACAACGAGAAGGGAAAAACAATAAGCTTAGCAAACTTGTCATAGATGATGTACATCTTACTGATGAAAATGACATTAGAGAAGGGTGGAGCAAGTATTTTGGAGTTCTTAGCAGCGTCAGCAACGATCCAAGATTTGACAATGAGTACAGGGATAGGATAGACAGGGACATCACTTATATAGAAAAAAGGGAAATGGCTGAAAGGAACAGTAACATGATCATCGATGTCAACACATTAAAATAAGTTATTAATGGAATGAAAAATGGAAAGAGTCTAGATGGAGACGGAATTATGATGGAACATCTTAAATATGGAGGAGCAGCTCTACTGAGTAATCTTGAAATCCTGTTCTCGAAGATCATACAAGAACAAAAAATCCCTGAGAAGTTTAACAATGGTATTATAACACCAATCTATAAAAAACAGAATAAACCTGTTGAGGATCCTAACTCATATCGTAGAATCACTGTTGCAAGTAACATTGGCAAAATCTTTGAGAAGTTACATCTTAATACTATCATTGACCAAACTGAGGAGCTACAAAGCAATCTGCAAAGAGGGTTCACCAAGGTACATCCCCTCTGTATGCTGCACTTTTATTAACAGAATCTATTGCTGAAGCGCAAGATAGAAGAATACCTTTATATGCCTTCCTAGACGCACCCAAAGCCTTTGATGTGGTGTGGCACAATTCAGTACTGAAAAAACTAAATGATCTTGGTCTTAGAGGAGTGGATTGGATCATTATGCAACAATGGTACACGAATATGACATCGCAAGTCAAGTGGGAAGGCCTGCTCTCAAAGGTTTCAAAATAGGGTCGATCCATGTAGCAACTCCCACATGTGCCGACGATGAATTTCTACTTTCCGATAACAAATATGAACTCATGACACTTTTAAAAATTCAGGAAACATACGCAAACAAGGAAAGATACAAGCTTAGTGAACAAAAAAGCAAAATTCTAATTTTTAGCCAAAACAAAAAGCCAAACCTGAGGACGGAATATGGTCACTAAATGATAAGAAGCTTGAGATAGTTGATCATTACACGCATATAGGAATAGAGAGAAGCCCCATGGTTCATCTCAACCTAAGTCTTGCTATAGATGAGGCCATAAAAACGGCGAGGAAAACAGCTTATTCACTCATGGGTGCAAGCTTTCATGGACTAAATGGAATTAACCCATATGTTGGGTTAAAATTATGGAATCTTTATATAAAGCAAGGTTACTTTATGGTCTTGAATGCCTTACGCTTCGAAAACAAGACATACAAAGACTCTGTCAGTATCAAAAGAAAATTCTCAAATTCTTAATGCACCTCCCAGAAAGAACTGCGGATCCTGCAATCTGTATCCTCTCAGGAGAGCTCCCAATTGAAGCAGACTTAGATAAGAAATATCTTACCCAACTTATGAACATCCTTAGAAGGAATGGGATAGAAAAACAACTAGCAAAAAGACAACTAGCAATAAAAGATAACAACTCGAAAAGCTGGTTCATATATGTTGCAAAAATATTGAAGAAATATGACCTCCCATCCATCTATGAGGTAATGGAAAAACTAATGTCAAAAAATCAGTGGAAGGCAAAGCTAAAAAAGTCAGTTAATACACTATGGGAAAAAAGGATAATTGAAGATAGCAATACAAGAACCAGTCTCAAATACCTGTATGCTGAAAACTACCACCAATGAAAACCTCATAATGTATGGATATCATCTAGTATTGACACACTGGAAGTAAAAAAGGCAGGTATTAAAGCAAGACTAAAGGATAATAATTTATTATAATAATGATAACAAATAAGTAAATAGATAAAATCAAAATAATGGACCTGTTTTAGAATTACAACATGCAAATGGGGTTAAATAAAACTCAATCTGAATGAGAGATATAAACTGGAAACTCCAATGCCTATAATTTAGGTAGAACAAATGTTAACTGACTTAACTCTTGTAATTATTCTGTATCCCTTTAGTATGCATACTATAATATTTTCTCAAAGAGAGAAGTTGATCTGTAACTGCCCCGTGGTAGATAGGCATGGTCCATCATGCCATCTGCACCTGGGCGGGGTTCTGCATATGCACGGGCGTGCATGCATGCGTATGATTATGCGGATGCATGCGCAGCGTGCAATGTGCTCATTAATATATGCAGCAGTAATTAAATGCCTATTGTAGTCCTGATGAGAATTGACAGAGCTAATGTCTAAAGGGTGATAAATAAATGAAGCATATATTACCTTGTGTTACTCTTAATCCCTGACAGATAATAGACTTTTCCTATAATGTGTACGTCCCATGTGCGTAAATAGTGTAAATGTGAAGAACTCTTCTGGTTCCAACTAATACATACTAACATAGTAACTCCTCTCTCTTGCTATTCTGAGAGGAAAATTAACGTTAACGCTATTACGTACCTACTTACATTTTATTTCCTATTATGTTTTACAATTAACCCTATGTTTTACTTTAGTTCATCTACGTTCTTTGTTCTGTTATAACCTGAAATCTGAGACCAGTGGGGGTATACCGTAACACTGCCCTAATAGGGCAGATTAAGTCGAAGTTTTAAGTAAAATTTTTAATAAACAACTTTTATCAATTAATTGAAAAATTCAAAACCATTTTAGATCTTTTAAGTTATTTTACCAATCAAATCTCTCAATTATGTAACAATAAGCAATAGATTAAGCGAACACTGAGCAGTGGTACTCCAGACTAGTGGAGGGATTTATACTTGAAAAGAAAAGCTATTAGCGAAGTAAAGAAAAAAAATCGTTGAATTAATGAACAAGAAATAGGGCT
Source organism: Tridacna gigas (assembly GCA_945859785.2). Taxonomy (NCBI): domain Eukaryota; kingdom Metazoa; phylum Mollusca; class Bivalvia; order Cardiida; family Cardiidae; genus Tridacna; species Tridacna gigas. Next base: position 42,218,589 of record OX244029.2, read on the forward strand.
TTTGTTTTCTGTAATTTTCAACTACTGACTTTCTCTTTGTTTTTATCTCATTTTTATTTATTCTAATTATCTTTTTAGAGTTTTACTTCATTTGTTCCTATATTTTTTTTGTAAGTTTTCACTAAAAAAAGGGGATGTTAACTCCGTGCTTATGTTGTAATGAAAAAAGATTTATTATCAATAATTTTAACCCTTCAGCTGTTAAATAAACGAAATGGAAATTTCCGCACAATAGTAAAAACCCAGATATTGTGATTTCAAAGTTCTGTGCAGTCTGATCTTGATCTACACTGTCCGCAAAGGGTCAGTAGGTCGCGCTTAAGGGTTAAAAAAGCCAAAATCAAAAGTTCGGCTTAATTAATAAGTGTATGTAATTGTTTCAAGTTTGATCATATATATTATATCAAATTCTTGAGGATGTCATTATAACTGTCGTGTCTATCCCCGTAAACCAATGCTTTACCTTAGCCCTTTTGAGGACGGCATAGATCAAGATCAGACTGCACAAAACATGCAGTCTGATCTCGATCTATGCAGTCCGCTTGTTTAGACAAGCCTATATGATAAAAAAAAAAAAAAAAAAAACCTCTTTAAGTTTTATTTGATTCTACTTTCAGCTTAGAAAGGCCGGGTTTAGAAATCTATTTGGTGCTGAAAAAGTTAAACCTACATGATTCTCCACAGTGAACTCCAGTGTGAGAGTTGGAGTGACGCTGTAAGGGATTGATGTAATCTCGCACCAAAAGTCATGAGGTAGAAAGGCCGGGTTTAAAATCTGTTTGGTGCTGAAAAAGTTAAACCTACATGATTCTCCACAGTGAACTCCAGTGTGAGAGTTGGAGTGACACTGTAAGGGATTGATTTAATCTCGCACCAAAAGTCATGAGGTAGAAAGGCCGGGTTTAAAATCTGTTTGGTACTGAAAAAGTTAAACCTACATGATTCTCCACAGTGAACTCCAGTGTGAGAGTTGGAGTGACACTGTAAGGGATTGATTTAATCTCGCACCAAAAGTCATTATAAATGTCGTGTCTATCCCCGTAACCCAATGCTTTACCTTAACCCTTTTGCGGACGGCATAGATCAAGATCAGACTGCACAAAACATGTGGTCTCATCTCGATCTATGCAGTCCGCTTGTTTAGACAAGCCTATATGATAAAAAAAACCTCTTTAAGTTTTATTTGATTCCATTTTCAGCTTAAAAAGGCCGGGTTTAAAATCTGGTTGGTACTGAAAAAGTTAAACCTACATGATTCTCCACAGTGAACTCCAGTGTGAGAGTTGGAGTGACACTGTAAAGGATTGATTTAATCTCGCACCAAGTCATGAGGTAGAAAGGCCGGGTTTAAAATCTGTTTGGTGCTGAAAAAGTTAAACCTACATGATTCTCCACAGTGAACTCCAGTGTGAGAGTTGGAGTGACACTGTGAGGGATTGATTTAATCTCGCACCAAAAGTCATGAGGTAGAAAGGCCGGGTTTAAAATCTGTTTGGTGCTGAAAAAGTTAAACCTACATGATTCTCCACAGTGAACTCCAGTGTGAGAGTTGGAGTGACACTGTAAGGGATTGATTTAATCTCGCACCAAAAGTCATTATAAATGTCGTGTCTATCCCCGTAACACAATGCTTTACCTTAGCCCTTTTGAGGACGGCATAGATCAAGATCAGACTGCACAAAACATGTGGTCTTATCTCGATCTATGCAGTCCACTTGTTTAGACAAGCCTATATGATAAAAAAACCTCTCTAAGTTTTATTTGATTCCACTTTCAGCTTAGAAAGGCCGTGTTTAAAATCTGGTTGGTGCTGAAAAAGTTAAACCTACATGATTCTCCACAGTGAACTCCAGTGTGAGAATTGGTGACACTGTAAGGGATTGATTTAATCTCGCACCAAAAGTCATGAGGTAGAAAGCCTGGTTTGATTCGAGCTCGCTCCCAAAGTCATGGGGCTGAAAGCCTGGTTTGATTCAAGCTCGCACCCAAAGTCATGAGGTAGGAAGCGTAAGCGTATTTCATGAAATAGCGGTAGTGAACCTCCCAGATTAGACTGAACATTATGTCGATGGGTGAGTGCAACACTATCCTAAGTGCCTATACAAAGTATAGGCACTTAGTTAGGATAGTGTTGCACTCACCCATCGATGTGCAGTTTGATCCTGATCTACATTGTTTACAAAATGCAGTCTGACCTTGATTTACCTTGTCTACAAAAACAAGTTGCGCTAAGCAGTCTAATGGCTAATTCATTAACAGGCAAAGTAAACTTAAGATAACAGCCAACAAAAAACGGAGGATTTTTTTTTGACGTCTAGAACATAAAAACGGTGAAAGTACAAAAAAACTTACTTTGATTTTTTTTATTTTAAAACAGAAACCTGTAATAAAAATAACAAAATAGATTAAAACTCGAATTTTCTCGTAATTTTCACACATAACGATTTCTACCCCTTGGCTCTTTGGAAAGACCCTCAGATTTTGTTTTTTTTTCTCCTTGTCTGAAATGAATTCCTTTACATAAGATTCTGCCAGAAGTTTAACCCTATGATAGTTTAACACTTTCCTTGCCAGTGGTGACTTTAAAAAAGTTTCCGCAGACGGTGTAAATCATGATCAGACTGCACAGAACGTGGAGTCTGATCCGTGATCTAATTCGTCTGCTACCTGATATCTTCAGTTGTGGAAATCTTCTTTTGGACCTCAAAAAAGATGGATTTAATAAGTTGGCAATGCAAAAGTTATATCACGTATACCGTCATATTTGTTCGTTTGTTTGTCTGTCTGTTCCACATAAAGTATCGTATATGTAACTGACAAGGACTCTTAGTGTTCAGTTGATTAATTGGTTGGTTGGCTGGTTTGTTGGTTGGTTGACTGACTGATTGATTGATTGATTGATCGATCGATCGATCGAACGTTTATGCAATTGTGTGCTGACCTTAATTTACATTTCTACAATTACAGACTTGGGCTCAAACTGTCAACCTGACAGACACCGAAGAGCTTATTTTTACTTCAAGAAAAGCTCTTAAGAGAGACAAGCAGGGCATTGCTCGTTAAAATTAGAGTGTTAACACAGACAGACAGATAAACAAACAGATTAACAGAAAGACAGGTAGGGGCTCGGACAGACAGACAAACAGACAGACAGAAGGACAGACAAACAGACAGATGCTCATTAAGCTTAGATAAGGGTAGAAACAGAAGGAGGGAGAAGAAGAGTAAGAGGGTAGAAAGTAAAGATAACATATGAAATATGTATATAGATTAAGAGATACCATATTTTTTTATGTCGAAGACTTGAAAATAGTCGTTAACTCTTTACCACACAATCCCGTGTTTTAACGACCCAGGGAAAGAAGCCTTTTGAAAACATTGTGGGAAAAGGAGAAAATGCTGGTAACCAGCATTTTCTCCTTTTCCCACAATGTTTTCTACCTTTCCCAAAACAAATTTCAGTTTTTTAGTCACATTTATTTTGTCGTCTGCAGCTGCTTTCAATTTGGACCAGTCTAAAATTTTGTCGTTTGGTAAAGAGTTAAGGAAGGGGCGTTAACCCTTTATAAAAAAAAAATCCTTCACGACCTAAAGGAAGAATCCCTTTGGAAAAAAAAAAATGTGGGAAAAGAGAAAATGCTGGTTACCAGCCTTTTCTCCTTTTCCCAGATTGTTTTCTATCCTTTTGAAATTAAATTGTACCATTTCAGCCGCACTTAATTTTTCGTCTGCAAATGCTTCCGATTTGGACAAGTCTAAAATTTTGTCGTCTGGTAAAGGGATAAAGAGCTTTGAAGCTTATTTAATTACATCAGTAACATTATCACAACTAACATATTTGATAGACTATTTTTATAGCCTAGACACGAGTTTGTCTAATAAATGCAGGAAACCCGAAAAATAACCTGATGAATTATTTGGATTTTTTTCCAGTCTAAAAATACGCACAAAAACTCTTTACCCATACGACAAAAGTTAAGACCCCCTCCTTACTAAAAGCATTTGGTGACAACAAACATCAACTATGGCTAAAACATGTCCAGAGTGTCAGAGAGCAGGAACAGCACGTTCTATACGGTCTCTTGTTGATGTACACTGTCCACAGTAGCCCCTGTTTTCGCTCATGTCGCTGATAGGGTTATGCCAAAACTTAAAAAAAAAATCTTGTTTTTGTTTTCGGTATGGTTTCCAAAGGCCGAATTTTCATGTAATTCAAAGACCTAACCATTTTAGACGTCATTAGGCAGACAAAATGATGTTCGAGTGTTTTTTATCAAGGCGCGTTCTATACAACATTCCTCGTGCTAAATGATACAAATTCATGAAACATCCAATACATACTAGAACAAATCACTTGAAAGGTAAATTTGACACACTAAATAGACTTTCTACTAAAACACAGAACCATCTGCCATTTTGAAATTTGGGCGGGTTCCAAGCTTCTCGATTTATGGTTTTCGGATGACTGGTAATGAGTAAATTGTCTATGATAGGGCACCAGTCGCCGGGACGGTAAAAAAACCCTAGCATACTTATTGCAGAACAAGTAGGTAATTAGTGTAAAGTAATAGGAACTATGGATAAATAATACGCGTTGTGAAATTTGTAAATGGAGTGTAAAAACTTTCTCTTATAATAATTTGCTTGAATTACGGATATCACGATTTGCTACCCCTCTCAAATACCAAAAGAAATATAGTTTTTTCCGTAATTTGCGCCATGCAAGTGAATATTGGAGTACACATGAATGGTCTTTTACGCCGGTTTTAACATTATTTCAGTCATATTACGGGAACTGCTCACTTACTCATGTGTGTCCAGTATCATCATTTCTAGTTCTGAGGGTTTTTACCCAAGACCACTCCCACGGAAAGCACAGCACCTCGAGATATGATAAAACCCGAAGCCTCTATGTTGCGAATCCTATACCTTCACCAGGGAGGACCCGTATTTGAGTACAAAGAATAGGTTACTCGTACATGGACGTTGGGGCATGGTAAAAGGGAGTGGGGAAATAGGGCCCGCCCCTGAATAATTTTGGTAGTTGTCGCAAAAGTCTCCCCTCTTCAGTGTATTTCAGTATTTTCATCTAAACCTTTTCCTGCGTGAATATCTTAACTCTTTACTAAACGACAAAATTTTAGACTTGTCCAAATTGAAAGCATTTACAGACGACAAAATAAATGTGTCTGCAAAGTTGAAATTTGGTTTGGAAAGGGTAGAAAACATTGTGGGAAAAGGAGAAAATGCTGGTTACCAGCATTTTCTCCTTTTCCCACCATGTTTTCAAAAGGTCCATTTCTAGGGGTCGTTAGGATTCGGGATTGTATGTGAAAGAGTTAAACTCTTTTCTTAGAGAGGACTCGTCTGTATTAACTCTTTTCCAAACGGCAAAGTTTTACACTGGCCCAAAATGAAAACATTTGCAGACGACAATTAAAATGTGTCAAAAATGATGGAATTTGTATCAGAATGGATAGAGAACGTTGAGGAAAACGGAGAAAATGCTGGTTTTACCAGCATTTTCTCCTTTTTCCACAATGTTTCCCTAAGCCTTCTTCTTCAGGATCGTTTACTTTCGGAATGATGTGGTAAAGAGTTTGGAGTATTTGCAGACGACAAATTACATGTGGCTTCAAAGATAAGGCTATATTTGCAGGAGTACCAAACATTTTTGAAAGCAAGAAGCAAGGGTTGGCGGTTTTTTTCCCAAATTGTTTTAAGTGACACCTTCCGGTCTTAAAAACACACGTTCATTTGGTTACAAATCCAGCTGTTTGTTCCCTCTTGCCAATAAAGCTGAAGTGGTAGGTCAGAAAGTTATCCAGGGGTTTGGAGTTCGAATACCTGCACGAAAGGAAATAAAATCTATTCTTGGACTACACAAGCGCTAAAGTCATTTCTCTCTAACCCCTCAAAATGAGGGTAAGAAGTCTTTGGCTTGAAACGGATTTTTGTTTTTGCATGGTACTGGTCAAGAAATATATGAGCCATGCTCTTGCAAAAGGTGGCTTAATGCATCTGAACAAAGAACAACCCTGGTCAGCCTACAGGCTGACCTTGGTCGAAGCTTCTTATTATTGGTCAATTTTCTGCATGTCATACGACCAGTCTACCTCATGATTCAGTCGATAGTTAGACAAATGGATTTTATGGATCAATAATCATACGATGACTTGCATAGAATGATGCATGAAACCCCCTTTTGCAAGAGCATGGCTCAAATAGACAGTAAGTAGCACTGACCTCACCGAAAAATGTGAAATCGATATACTGTTGAAAATGGCAGTAAAAACTAACCATCCATAACAAACAACAGAACACACTAATGCTAGTATATAGTATCCGAAACAACAACAAAATCTTACTGAGTGTTCTTCTATGTTTATTTCTTTGTAAAGTCAATATTGAGGGCCATTCTTGAGTTAGTTCCCCTAATTCCTCTCCAGTACTACATTGGTCCTGAAAATGGGATTACTTGGATTTTATCCTTGATTTTCTTGCACTACACAAATATGTTTTAGAGATAATATCTCAGCTAAATCTGGTCAGATTGTTTTACAGATCGATATATACGTTTTTTCTCATATGATTGAAAACATGATCTGCTTTAAAGTTTTATGGGGATCTTACATATAATCGTAAATCAAATTATATTTATGGCAACATCCCTAAGGGAATTAAGGATAAAAACAAAGGAACACAGGTAAAAGGACCAATCTGTGATTTGGTTACCTTTAGTCTTTATCCGACAAGGAAGACAAACTGGCTTACAGGAATGGCCCTCATTATGACGGCAAATGCATGTTCTGTACAGTGTTTTAGTTCATCTAAATGCCATCTATTCACAAGTTATAAATAACAAGAGGGCCATGATGGCCCTGGGTCGCTCACCTTAGTACAGTGCCTTAAAGGTTTTTCTTTAATTTGACCATGTGACCTAGTTTTTGACCGCAGGTGACCCAACTTCAAACTCATATTTCATGAAGACAAACATTCTGACCAATTTTCAAGTCAACTGAGCAAAAAGTGTGGCCTTGAGTGCCCTAAAGATATTTCTTTAATTTGACCTAGTGACCTAGATTATGACCCCAGGTGACCCAAATTTGAACTGGTCTTTGACTATATGAAAAGAAACATTTTAACCAATTTTCAAATCAAATGAATGATAAATGTGGCCTCTAGAGTGCCCACTAGCTATTTCTTTAATTTGACCAAGTGACCTAGTTTATGACCCCAGTTGACCCAAATTCAGACTCTTGTGAGATTTTACAAAGACAAATATTCTGACCAATTTTCAAGGCAATTAAGCAAATAATGTGGCCTCTAGAGTGCCCACAAGGTATTTCTTTATTCCGACCTAGTGACCTAGTTTATGGTTCCAAGTGACCCAAATCCAAACTCATCTGGTATTTCATCAAGACAAACATTCTTGCCAAATTTCAGGTCATTTGAGCAATAAATGTGGCCTCCAGAGTGCAAACAAGGTATTTCTTTAATTTGACCCAGTGAACTAGTTTATGACCCAAGTTGACCCAAATTAATCTTATGTGAGACTTTATAAAGACAAACTTTCTAACTAATTTTCAAGGCAATTGAGCAAATAATGTGAGTGCCAACAGGGTATTTCTTTAATTAGACCTAGTGACCTAGTTTATGACCCAAGATGACCCAATTTTGAACTCAATGAACTTGTTGCGCTTAGATGGGCAAACAAACTTAGAAGAGAATCACTACATACCAAATATCAAAGCTCTACACCTTCCAGTATTAAAGAAGAATTTTAAAGTTTTCCTTCTTTGTTCCTATGTTCGAACTTGTGACCCCCAGGGCAGGGCCAGTGTTGACCCCAAGGACATCATATAAACAGACTTGGTAGAGGTCCACTAGGACATGCTTCATGCCAAATATCAAAGCTCTATGCCTTCTAGTTTTAGAAAAGAAGATTTTTAAAGTTTCCCTTCTTTGTTCCTATGTTCGAACTTGTGACCCCCTGGGCAGGGCCAGTTTTGACCTCAAGGGCATCATATGAACAAACTTGGTAGAGGTCCACTAGGAGAAGCTTCATGCCAAATATCAAAGCTCTATGCCTTCTAGTTTTAGAGAAGAAAATTTTTAAAGTTTTCCTTCTTTGTTCCTATGTTGGAAATTGTGACCCCCGGGGCGGGGCCAGTTTTGACCCCAGGGGCATCATATGAACAAACTTGGTAGAGGTCCACTAGGAGATGCTACATGCCAAATATCAAAGCTCTATGCCTTCAAGTTTTAGAGAAGAAGATTTTTAAAGTTTTCCTTCTTTGATACTATGCTCAAGCTTGTGACCCCCGGGGCGGGGCCAGTTTTGACCCCAGGGGCATCAAATGAACAAACTTGGTAGAGGTCCACTAGGAGATGCTACATACCAAATATCAAAGCTCTGCGCCTTCTAGTTTCAGAGAAGAAGATTTTCAAAGATTTTGCTTTTTTTCCCTTTTTGTTGCCATGGCAACCAGAGTTGTGGGTGGAATTCAATTCTTTGAACAATTTGGTAGAGCTTCACCCAAGGAACATCCCTGCCAAGTTTCATCAAGATTGGCCCAGTGGTTTAGGAGAAGAAGATGTTTAAAGAAATTGTTGACGGACGACGGACGCCGGACACAGGGCGATCACAATAGCTCACCTTTAGCACGTTGTGCTAAGGTGAGCTAAAAACTAACAAATACATACATCTGCTAAAAACCTGATCAGTTCACAACTTAAACATGATTATACATAGATAAAAAAACTATTCCCTAACATTTACCTCTGGAGCGCAAAGTACACTTAACTCTTTATCAAACAACAAAATTTTAGACTTGTCTAAACTGAAAACATTTGCAGACAACAAAAAACAAATTTGACTCAAAAATTGAAATTTGTTTTTTGAAGAGTAGAAAACATTGTGGGAAAAGGAGAAAATGCTGATTACCAGTATTTTCTCCTTTTACTACAATGTTTTCAAAAGGCCTCTTACCCAGAGTCATTAAAAGTCGGGATTGTGTGGTAAAGGGTTAAAAGTAGCTTTGTAGATACTGTAGATGAAGATCAGATTGCGACATTTCTTGCAGCCTGATCTTAGACCTACACAGTCTAATATGTTTTGACAAATGGTCAACACAGCTTTGACAGAGCAATAGTTTGTCTTTTTCTTCCCTGAAACTAAAACTGCCCATATCATTCATTTAGTGCTCCAAGCTTCAAGCTGCAGATCCTGAGCCCCTGTACAAACAAAATGGACATTTATAGTCGATAAAATTGACCCATTCATATAAATTTCGCCGCTGTACTAGCCAGATCATGTTACAAAACACTGATTGGACATAAGCAGTCTAATCTTGGTTTACACTGACTGTAAAGTCACTTCCAATTTTGCTTAGTTGGCAAATTTAAAAGTCTCCTTCAGTAAAACCTTTACACAAGAGGTCCATAATGGCCCCCGACTGTTCACCTGAACCATCTGATATAAATAAAATTTTAGGTCCATGTAAGATTATCTCAAATTCCGTTCATCTTTTTAAAAGTTGTTGAATCTTTTACCAAAATACAAAATTCTAGAATCATCCATGTTGAAACAATATGCAGACAACTAATTAACCCTTTCCCATACAAACAAGAGTTTTAATGACCCTGGGGCAGAAGGCTTTTTGAAAATATTGTGGGAAAAGGAGAAAATGCTGGTACCCAGCATTTTCTCCTTTTCCCACAATGCTTTCTACACGATCAGGGACAAATTTTGACATTTAAATCATATTTGTCTTTTGCACATGCTTTGAATTTAGATGAGTCTACAATTTTGTTGTGCGGTAAAGAGTCAAATATAGCTCAATAAGACTATCTCTTCAAGGTTGGAAAAGATTGAGGGACAGGAGAAAATGCTGGATACAAGCACTTTTTCCTTTTCCCATGATGTTTTCAAAAGGCTCTTTCTTAGGGTTGTGATATTCTGGGATTGCTTGGTAAAGGGTTGAAAGTTTTCCCAACCTCAGCATTCCAGCCATCTTGTCCAGACAGTTTTGGCAATGCTGGAGAACAAGCGATTCTTACATATACTTTTAAAACCAGTTCATCTATTTGGACTGCAAAATATTAATTTTATAGGGTTTTCTTTTTAAGCTCTGACGGCCATTTTGTTGACAAGTTTAAATCAAACTGACCTGATATTTCGAAAAGAAAGACATTTGAATGCATTGTTGACAAAACACTACAGACAACAAAAATCACAAGCCAGACACCAGGCCATGACCCCATCATAATGCTTCCTGCATACATGTTATGCTCATGAAAGCTAAAAAATAAGCGACAACCATAAGAAGCACAAATAAATTTGCCAGCACAACACATATAATGGAATTATCTTTACCAGATTGACCAAAGACATTTACATAGTCTGTGACCTTTTTTCATTCAATTTAGGAAATAAAACAGCTTGCAGCTGACTCGATCTTCGGATCACTGTTTTGGTAAGCGGTTGTCTTATCCTTCTGACCATTTTGAAATAAAATTTTTCTATTATATAGATTGATTTTGATCTAAAATGCATGCATATTATGGCTATATACAGATACACATAAATACATCCAAACTACACAGGGGGGAACTCATTCTGTCAAAGGTCAATCCAAATAAATAACTACGGTGAATCAAATGAATATGAGAACCTTAAGTTAGGTTCTAATTTCTTATCTGTTCTAACTGTTCAATATTTTTGTAGATATATAGGAAGATGACATAAAACTTCAACATGATTCTAAATAACAAATATATAAATATAAATTTATCAGATCTTTTAGCCTTCACGCAGCTGTAAATTTCTTTCTTTCCCATCAGTAAACAGAGTGGTAGCAGCTCTTACTGAGTTTAATAGGAACTATAGCAATATTTTTCACAACACATGGCCATTCAAGCTAATACATAGATATGCTTCTTATTAAAGGCCCAATAGGGGCCAATAAAACAGTGCAGGTGTTGAATGCATTTAAATCTTAATCATACCATTTAAAAGTAAGTGTGGAAAATATTGTGAAGATGATAATCTGTTATTGTGTGGTCAGTTCAAGTGTTAGTCGCTGGCAGAAAATTGTATTTTAAAATCGGGCAAAATGTAAACAAAAAGTAGAGTGACCTGGCAACTTTTAACCTAGTTTTGAAATTAATTTCTCTGCCAGTGACGAACACTTGAATCTACCATACAATAACAGACTGTCATCGTCACAATAATTTCCCTACTTTTAAATGGTGTGATTTCACTAAATGCACTTTAACACCCACTTTGTTTGCTTTTGGCAGCTATTGTTACTCCGACTCCTGCCCAGATAACAATAACCTGTCTTATTTGCATTTGGAGTCCATTCCTTTCCAACAATGTTTCAAAAAACTATGATCTGCAGCAAAACACAGAAAGGCATCTGCAGGAGATAATAAGTTAACTTATCAACCCTTTACCACACAATCTTGACTTTTAATGCTTATACCAGATGAAAAAACTTTGGACTTGTCCAAATTAAAAGCATTTGCAGAGGACAGTATAAATTTGGCTCAAATGATTGGACTTGTCTTTAATGAGGTAAAAAACATTATGGGAAAAAGAGAAAATGCTGGCCACCAGCATTGTCTCCTTTTCTTACCATGTTTTCAAATCCCTTTTTTGTCAGGATCTTAAAAACATGAGATTGTGTGGTAAAGGATTTATGATCTTGAAAAGGACGGTTTTTTAAAACATTTTGGAAAAAGGAGAAAATGCTGGTTACCAGCATTTTCTTCTTTTTCCACAATACTTTCTACCCTTTCAAAGATTGATAAAATGTATCATCATCATATTGGGCCGTGTCAAATTTGTCATTTGCAAATGCTTTCACATAGGACATGTCTAAATTTTTTGGCAAAGAGTTAAAGTTATTGACCTTGTTACTTCCTGCCTCAAATTTGTGGGAGATGACTTAATAAAATATTCTTGTAAAATATAGAAAATGAATGTGTACCAAAGCTTTGATACATGTGAAAATGTCATGTGAAAACATTGTATTAAACCTTTACCACACAATCCCGAGTTTTAACGACCCTGAAGAAGGTTTTAGAAAACATTATGGGAAAAGGAGAAAATGTGAGTAACCAGCATTTTCTCCTTTTCCCACAATGTTTTCTACCATATCAAAGAAAGCAGTCACCTTTTGAACTACAATTATTTTGTCATCTGCAAGAGCTTTCAATTCTGGTCCAGTCCAAAATTCTGTCGTATGGTAAAGTTTTAACCCTTAAAGTACTAAATAAACCAAAGAGACATTTTCAGTCTAGTTGTAAGAGCCAAATTTATGCAATTTCAAGGTCATTTTTGACAAGAATTGTCAAACAAAGTGGACTCAGTAGATCAAAGATAAGACTGCATCTACACTGGCAACTTTAGTCCTAGAATGTGCTTTAACCCTTTACCAGACGATAAAAGTTTAGCTTTGTCCAAGTTGAAGGCATTTGCAGAAGAAAATTTCAGTGTGGCTCAAACATTGCAATATTTTTTTTCAAGAAAGAAATTGTGGGAAAAGGAGAAAATGCTGGTTACCAGCATTTTCTCCTGTTCCTACGATGTTTTCAAAAGGCTTCCTTCTCTGGGTCGTTAAAGGCGGCATTGTCCAGTAAACAGTTAAGGGTTAAATAGTCCTGGAGAGCACTTTCAGGGTTAAAGGGAGAAAATGCTATTATAAGCAATTTCTCCCTTTTCCACATAATTTCTCAAAAAGTCATCTGCTGTTAAAAACGGAAATTCAATGGCAGGAGTAAATGAGCTGACTACCTAAGGAATGGTAAACTATGAAACTGCTTTTATAAAATGTATGAAAATGAATAACAAATGTGGAAAGAAAAATCAAATGTGTAAAGGAATAACAAATTTGAAAAGGAATGAATAGTAAGATTGATAAATTTACAAAATAAATAAGATTTTGTAATATCAATATTCTTTTCAAGGAATGTTGTTTTTAGGTAACAGGAAACAAATAGGAATACAAACAACACAAGAGCACGACATGTAGGTGCCAATGCTCAGCTGCAGTTGCTTTTAGAAATTGATTGATTTTCTGTGAAAATTGTACGTTAAAATGGGGCAAAACCATATCAAAAATATTTTGGTTATCTGCCCTTGCTGTATTGGTTCCCCTTTTGATATTAAATACAATGTTCAAGTTTGATCTAAATATATTCAGTAATGACAGAAATATTATAAAATGTTGAAGTTTTTGCACGAGGCAGAAGCCAACAGGGCTATGACAATACCTTGATTTTTCTTCAAAAACAGCTAAGCTCATAAAAATTACCTGGAAGAATTCAAATCTCCACATACAAAAGGCAACATACTTTTGTAAACAGAGTAGATAAAGATCAGACAACACATTCTGTGCAGTCTGATCATTTATCTACACAATCCAATATTTTGAGAGATGTTCTGGTAAAAGTAGCTTTGAACTTGCAACAGCTGTGTTTTGTCTCTGGAGTGTTTTACCAAGGAATGACAATAAACAATAAACAAGAGGGCCATGATGGCCCTGGGTCGCTCACCTTAGTAGAGTGCCTTAAAGGTATTTCTTTAATTTGACCATGTGACCTAGTCTTTGACCGCAGGTGACCCAATTTCAAACTCAGATTTCATGAAGACAAACATTCTGACCAATTTTCAAGTCAATTGAGCACAAAATGTGGCCTCGAGTGCCCTAAAGGTATTTTTTTAATTTGACCTAGTGACCTAGATTTATGACACCAGGTGACCCAAATTTGAACTGGTCTTGGACTATATCAAAAGAAACATTTTAACCAATTTTCAAATCAACTGAATAATAAATGTGGCCTCTAGAGTGCCCACTAGCTATTTCTTTAATTTGACCAAGTGACCTAGTTTATGACCCCAGTTGACCCAAATTCAAACTCATGTGAGATTTTATAAAGACAAACATTCTGACCAATTTTCAAGGCAATTAAGCAAATAATGTGGCCTCTAGAGTGCCCACAAGGTATTTCTTTAATTTGACCTAGTGACTTAGTTTATGGTTCCAGGTGACCCAAATCCAAACTCATCTCGTATTTCATCAAGACAAACATTCTGGCCAAATTTCAGGTCATTTGAGCGATAAATGTGGCCTCCAGAGTGCAAACAAGGTATTTCTTTAAATTGACCCAGTGAACTAGTTTATGACCCAAGTTGACCCAAATTAATCTTATGTGAGACTTTATAAAGACAAACCTTCTAACTAATTTTCGAGGCAATTGAGCAAATAATGTCGCCTCGAGAGTGCCAACAAGGTATTTCTTTAATTTGACCTAGTGACCTAGTTTATGACCCAAGATGACCCAATTTTGAACTCAATGAACTTGTTGTGCTTAGATGGGCAAACAAATTTATAAGAGAATCACTACATACCAAATATCAAAGCTCTACGACTTCCAGTTTTAAAGAAGAATTTTAAAGTTTTCGTTCCTATGTTCGAACTTGTGACACCCGGGGCAGGGCCAGTTTTGACCCAAGCAGCATTCTTGGAACAAACTTGGTAGAGGTCCACTAGGAGATGCTACATACCAAATATCAAAGCTCTACACCTTCCCGTTTAAGAGAAAAAGAAATTTAAAGTTTTCCTTCTTTGTTCCTATCTTCGAACTTGTGACCCCTGGGGCAGGGCCAGTTTTGACCCTGGGGCATCATATGAACAAACTTGGTAGAGGTCCACTCTGAGATGCAACATACCAAATATCAAAGCTCCACACCTTTCAGTTTCAGAAAAGAAGAATTTTTAAAGTTTTCCTTCTTTGTTCCTATGTTCGAACTTGTGACCCCAGGGGCTGGGCCAGTTCTGACCCAAGCAGCATCCTTGGAATAAACTTTGTAGAAGTCCACTAGGAGATGCTACATACCAAATATCAAAGCTCTACGCCTTCCAGTTTCAGAAAAGAAGAATTTTAAAGTTTTCCTTCTTTGTTCCTATGTTTGAATTTGTGACCCCCGGGGCAGGGCCAATTTTGATCCCAAGGGCATCATATGAACAAACTTAGTAGAGGTCTACTAAGCGATGCTACATACAAAATATCAAAGCTCTACACCTTCCAGTTTCAGAGAAGATGATTCCTAAAGTTTTCCTTCTCTGTTCCTATGTTCGAACTTGTGACCCCCAGGGCAGGGCCAACTTTTGCCCCAAGGGCATCATATGCACAAACTTGGTAGAGATCCACTAGAAGATGCTACATACCACATATCAAAGCTCCATGCCTTCCTGTTTCGAGAAGAAGATTTTTAAAGTTTTCCTTCTTTGTTCCTATGTTGGAAATTGTGACCCCCGGGGCGGGGCCAGTTTTGACCCCAGGGGCATCATATGAACAAACTTGGTAGAGGTCCACTAGGCAATGCTACATACCAAATATGAAAGCTCTACGCCTTCCAGTTTCAGAGAAGATGATTTTTAAAATTTTCCCTCTTTGTTCCTTTGTTTGAACTTGCGACCCCCAGGGCAGGGCCAGTTTTGACCCGAAGGGCATTATATGAACAAACTTGGTAGAGGTCTACTAGGAGATGCTTCATGCCATATAGCAAAGCTCTATGCCTTCTAGTTTTAGAGAGGATGATTCTTAAAGTTTTCCTTCTTTGTTCCTATGTTGGAAATTGTGACCCCCAGGGTGGAGCCAGTTTTGACCCCAGGGGCATCATATGAACAAACTTGGTAGAGGTCCACTAGGAGATGCTACATGCCAAATATCAAAGCTCTATGCCTTCAAGTTTCAGAGAAGAAGATTTTTAAAGTTTTCCTTCTTTGTTACTATGATCAAACTTGTGACCCCCAGGGGCGGGGCCAGTTTTGACCCAAGCAGCATCCTTGGAACAAACTTGGTAGAGGTCCACTAGGAGATGCTACATACCAAATATCAAAGCTCTACGCCTTCCAGTTTCAGAGAAAATGATTTTTAAAGTTTCCCCTCTTTGTTCCTAAGTTCGAACTTGTGACCCCCGGGGCAGGGCCAGTTTTGACCCCAAGGCCATCATATGGACAAACTTGGTAGATTTCTACTAGGAGATGCTTCATGCCAAATATCAAAGCTCTATGTCTTCTAGTTTTAGAGAAGAAGATTTTTAAAGTTTTCCTTCTTTGTTGCTATGTTGGAAATTGTGACCCCCGGGGCAGGGCCAGTATTGACCCCAGGGGCATCATATGAACAAACTTGGTAGAGGTCCACTAGGAGATGCTACATGCCAAATATCAAAGCTCTATGCCTTCAAGTTTCAGAGAAGAAGATCTTTAAAGTTTTCCTTCTTTGTTACTATGCTCAAACTTGTGACCCCCGGGGCGGGGCCAGTTTTGACCCCAGGGGTATCAAATGAACGAACTTGGTAGAGGTCCACTAGGAGATGCTACATACCAAATATCAAAGCTCTGCACCTTCTAGTTTCAGAGAAGAAGATTTTCAAAGATTTTGCTTTTTTTTCCCTTTTTGTTGCCATGGCAACCAGAGTTGTGGGTGGAATTCAATTCTTTGAACAATTTTGGTAGAGCTTCACCCAAGGAACATCCCTGCCAAGTTTCATCAAGATAGGCCCAGTGGTTTAGGAGAAGATGTTTAAAGAAATTGTTCCTATGTTGGAAATTGTGACCCCCGGGGCGGGGCCAGTTTTGACCCCAGGGGCATCATATGAACAAACTTGGTAGAGGTCCACTAGGAGATGCTACATACCAAATATCAAAGCTCTACGCCTTCCAGTTTCAGAGAAGATGATTTTTAAAATTTTCCCTCTTTGTTCCTATGTTTGAACTTGTGACCCCCAGGGCAGGGCCAGTTTTGACCCGAAGGGCATTATATGAACAAATTTGGTAGAGGTCCACTAGGAGATGCTTCATGCCAAATAGCAAAGCTCTATGCCTTCTAGTTTTAGAGAGGATGATTCTTAAAGTTTTCCTTCTTTGTTCCTATCTTGGAAATTGTGACCCCCAGGCGGGGCCAGTTTTGACCCCAGAGGCATCATATGAACAAACTTGGTAGAGGTCCACTAGGAGATGCTACATGCCAAATATCAAAGCTCTACGCCTTCAAGTTTCAGAGAAGAAGATTTTTAAAGTTTTCCTTCTTTGTTACTATGATCAAACTTGTGACCCCCAGGGGCGGGGCCAGTTTTGACCCCAGGGGCATCATATGAACACACTTGGTAGAGGTCCACTAGGAGATGCTACATACCAAATATGAAAGCTTTACGCCTTCCAGTTTCAGAGAAGATGATTTTTAAAGTTTTCCCTCTTTGTTCCTATGTTCGAACTTGTGACCCCCAGGGCAGGGCCAGTTTTGACCCCAAGGACATCATATGAACAAACTTGGTAGAGTTCTACTAGGAGATGCTTCATGCCAAATATCAAAGCTCTATGTCTTCTAGGTTTTAGAGAAGATTTTTAAAGTTTTCCTTCTTTGTTGCTATGTTGGAAATTGTGACCCCCGGGGCAGGGCCAGTTTTGACACCAGGGACATCATATGAACAAACTTGGTAGAGGTCTACTAGGAGATGCTACATGCCAAATATCAAAGCTCTATGCCTTCAAGTTTCAGAGAAGAAGATTTTTTAAAGTTTTCCTTCTTTGTTACTATGCTCAAACTTGTGACCCCCGGGGCGGGGCCAGTTTTGACCCCAGGGGTATCAAATGAACAAACTTGGTAGAGGTCCACTAGGGGATGCTACATACCAAATATCAAAGCTCTGCACCTTCTAGTTTCAGAGAAGAAGATTTTCAAAGATTTTGCTTTTTTTTCCTTTTTGTTGCCATGGCAACCAGAGTTGTTGGTGGAATTCAATTCTTTGAACAATTTTGGTAGAGCTTTACCCCAGGAACATCCCTGCCAAGTTTCATCAAGACTGGCCAAGTGGTTTAGGAGGAGAAGATGTTTAAAGAAATTGTTGACGGACGACGGACGCCGGACATAGGGCGATCACAATAGCTCACCTTTAGCATGTTGTGCTAAGGTGAGCTAAAAACAGACTGAAGTGGATTTTTCTCATTTTTACAAGGAATGTTTCAAGGTAAAATAATATATTATTGGAATGGAGATTTATATGCCTTTATGCAGTATTTAACCCTTTCCCAAATGACAAATTTTGGACTGGTCCAAATTGCAGGAGTTTGCAGACGACAATTTTAAATTTGATGAAAATGGCAGAAAGGTCTTAAAAAGGGTAGAAAACACTGTGGGAAAAGGAGAAATTGCTCGTTACGAGCAATTTCTCCTTTTCCCCCAGTGTTTTCAAAAGACTTGTACTGCAGACACGTGAAAACCAGGGCTTGTTTGGGAAAGGGTTAAGCTATATCACAGCACTGAATCATTCATCTACGTATTTCCAGGGTTTTACCCGCATTGGTAGGTAAAATACATCGATAAAGGTTAACTCTTTACCAAACAACAAAAATGTATACTCGTCCAAATTAAAAGCATTTGCAGATGACAAATTAAATGGACAGGTAGTAAACATTGTGGGAAAGGGAGAAAATGCTGGTTACCAGCTTTTTGTCCTTTTCCCACAATGTTTTCAAAAGGCTTCTTTTTTAGGGTCATCATAAGTCGGGATTGTGTGTTAAAGTGTAAAATCTTTACCAAAAAATCCTGAGTTTTAATGACCCCGAGAGAGCAGGCTTTTGAAAACATTACTGGAAAAGGAGAAAATGCTGGTGACCAGCATTTTCTCCTTTTCTAACAATGTTTTCTAGCCAGTTAAAGAAAGTGTTGTTTACCTGCATTTTCTCCGTTTTCCACAATGTTTTTCGTAACTGCATTTCCTAGGGTTGTGTAGTAAAGGGTTAAATGTCACACTGCACATAAAATACAGTCTCATCTTAATCTACATGGTAAAACATTTTGTAACATAAGTATATAAAGCCAATGCAAATAAAGACAGATCTCTTTACCACAGAGTCTCCTGTCAAATTTTTAACCAAACAACAAAATTTAAGACTTTTCCAAACAGAAGGCATTTGCAGCAGACAAATTACATGTGGCTAAAATAACGGCACTTGTCTCTGAAAGGGTAGGAGAAATTTTGGAAAAAGGAGAAATTGCTCTTTACCAGCATTTCCTACTTTTCCTACACTGTTTTCAACATGTGTTTTCCTCAGGTTAGTTGAAATATGGTATTAAATGACCCCCAGGAAAACAGCTGATCAAAATAATGTGGGAAACGGAAAAAATGCTGGTAACCAGCATTTTCCCCTTTTCCAACATGTTTTCTACCCTAGGCTGGACCTCTGCAATGCTGTGCACATGAAAAACTTGTATGTAAGGGAAATTACGTAGAGCCCCTAGATTTTAACTCAACAAAACCAAGCAGTCATGCAGGACCCTTATAAACAATTAACTCTTTACCAAACAACAAAATTTTAGACTGGTCCAAATTGAAAGTATCTGCAGACGACATATCAAATGTGGCTCAAAAACTGAAATTTGTTTTGGTAAGGGTAGTAAACATTGTGGGAAAGGGAGAAAATGCTTGTTACCAGCATTTTTTCCTTTTCCAACAATGTTTTCAAAAGGCTTTTTTGTCAGGATCATTAAAAGTCTGGATTGTGCGGTAAAGAGTTGAGATAGACATAAAAAGCCAGTTTTGTGTGAAGCCTAATAAAATGGCATGCAAAAACCATGTTTAACTTTGATAAATTATACTTTTGTTCCTTTGATAAAGTCCAGAGGCCAAAGTACATGTATTGAAAAAGATTCCAGTCTTTTTTGTATATTTGAACAAGCGCTCAGAAAAATAGCAAATGATTTCATAAAAGGTGGAAAATTCAACAGAATAAAGGTTTTTATTGTTACAATGGCAACAAAAGTATTTTTTTTAAAATATCACAGATTGTACATCCTTTTTCTATCTTCTATACATCAGATGTCATGACTCTAACAAGCCCTTCTTTGCCATTCTGTCTTTCTGGAAACAAAAAAGAAACTACCTGTAATTTAAGATCAGTTTTGACTTCAGCATTTTTCTGCCAAGTAACAAAGAAATGGTTCATGGAGAAAGTAAGATTCAACCCTTTCCCAAACAACAAATTTTAGACCCTTCCAAATTGAAGTTTTCAGCAGATGACAAATTTGAAAATGGAACAAATGAACTTCGGATTTTGGACAGGGTAAAAAATATTGTGGGAAAAGGAGGAAATGCTGGCAACAAGCATTTTTTCCTTATCCCATAATGTTTTCAGCAAGCCTCTTCCTCAAGCTCATGAAAACACCGTTTGTTTGGTAAAGGGTTAACTCTTTACCACACAATCCTGCGTTATAACGACCCTTAGAAAAGAGGCCTTTTGAAAACATTGTGGGAAAAGGAGAAAATGCTGGTAACCAGCATTTTCTCCTTTTCCCACAATGTTTTCAACCCTATCAAAGACAAATCGCATCATTTGAGTCAAACTGAAACTGTCGTCTGCAAATGTTTTCGATTTTGGCCAGTCTAAAATTTTGTCATTTGGTAAGGGGTTAACTCATTACTGCACAAAAAAATTTTGAATCTGCCAATTTGAAAGCATTGGTTGACACCATTTTAAATGTGGCTGGAATAATGAGATTAATTTGGCTGTGAACCAAGAGGAAAGCATTGTGGGAAAAGGAAAAAAATGCTGTTTACCAGCACTTTCTCCTTCTCCCATAATTTTTTCGAGAGCTTTCTTTCTCAGGATCGTTAAAACTCTGTATTGTGTGGTACAGGGTTAATTGAAAACCATCTAAATGTGTGCATTTTCCCCTTTGATGAGCCAATAATTTCTGAAATTCAAAGAAATCCAAACATAATACAATGGTGTTTGCTGTCAGAATCCTGCAATGTTTCATAATAAAATCTTTAACACTGTAGCAAATGACGAAATTATAGGCTTGTCAAAACTGAATTTGCAGACTACAAATTAAATACTGATAAAATGATAAGATTTGTCTTTGAAAGGGTAAATAACCTTGAGGGAAAAGGAGAAAATGCTAGTTACCAGCATTTCTCCTTTTCCACTGTTTTCAAAAGCTCTATTCCATGGGGGTCTTTAGAACTTGGGATTGTTTGGTGACAATTTACCTCTTTAACAGATTACAACATTTTAGATTCATCTTTATTGAAAGCAATAGCAGATAACAAATAAAATAAGCTGCATTAAAAGATAAGATAAAAATTTGTCTTTGAAAAATTTAACATTAATGTGAGAAAATCCTGGTTATCAGCATTTTCTCCTTTTCCCTGAATGTTTTCAATAACCCCCATTCTTTAAGGTTGTAAGCACACAGACTACTATTTCATAAAGGGTTAAAGAGTGAAACCAAACAGTCATCCTACTTCAGGGCTCATGCCATGACAATGATAGCTTATTGTAATTGAGCCATGCTCTGGCAGAAGTGGGCTTAACCCTTTCCCAAATGACAAATTTTGGACTGGTCCAAATTGAAAGAGTTTGCAGACGACAATTTTAAATTTGATGACAATGGCAGAAAGGTCTCAAAATGGGTAGAAAACGCTGTGGGAAAAGGAGAAATTGCTCGTTACGAGCAATTTCTCCTTTTCCCACAGTGTTTTCAAAAGACTTGTACTGCAGACACGTGAAAACCAGGGCTTGTTTGGGAAAGGGTTAATGCTTCTCCATAATGCATTGTACCAAGCAAGACATCACATAATCAGGTATCCTTAAAATCCACTTTGTCTAACATGCGACTGAATCGAGAGGTGAACTAGTCTTTTGACATGCAGAAATTTGACCGATAGCAAAAAGTTTCGGCCAAAAAATTGAAAGTTGGATTAGGAAGGATAGAAAATATTGTGTAAATGGTAGAAATACTGGTTACCAGTATTTTCTAATATTCCACGTTTTCTACAGTGTTTTCAAAAGCAATCTTTCTCAGGGTCATTTAACCCTTTACTGCACAATGACGCGTTTTGACGCCCCCTGGGAAAGAAGCCTTTTGAAAACATTGTGGGAAAAGGAGAAAATGCTGGTAATCAGCATTTTCTTCTTTTCCCACAATGTTTTCTACCCCATCAAAGTGAAGTTGCACCATTTGAGCCACACTGAAATTGTCATCTGCATGTGCTTTCAATTTGGAAAAGGCTAGTTTTGTCGTCTGGCAAAGGGTTAAAGTAGAATTTGTGTTTTTGGTAAAGGGTTGACCTGGGTCATACTTTTCGCAGATGCATTATGCCCCCTTTCCACAGAGCATGGCTAAATCATAATTGTACTATTTATACAGAAGTCTCAAAATACTGTTGCCCTGAAATATACAAACAGTGTAATACTGTAAGCTTGTTCATAGGACTGTACTATCAGTCCAAATGATCTAACCCTATACTAAACCATCTCATGTTTCAATGATCCTGACAAAGATGGTTTCTGAATACAGTACATTGTTGGAAAAGCAGAAAATGCTGGTAATCAGCATTTTCTCCTTTTCCCACAATCTTTTCTACCAATGATATGGCAAATCTCATCATTTAACCCTTTCCCAAACAAGCCCTGGTTTTCACGTGTCTGCAGTACAAGTCTTTTGAAAACACTGTGGGAAAAGGAGAAATTGCTCGTAACGAGCAATTTCTCCTTTTCCCACAGTGTTTTTTACTCGTTTTGGGACCTTTCTGCCATTTTCATCAAATTTAAAATGGTCGTCTGCAAACTCTTTCAATTTGGACTAGTCCAAAATTTGTTGTTTGGGAAAGGGTTAAGATAACTTTTTAATTTGCTGTCTGAAAATGCTTTCAATACGAACAAGCCTAAAATATAAAGTTTCATCCACTAAAGGGTTAAAAGCAAGAGAGGAAGGAGAAAAGATTAATATACCAGTCCCCCAGCTTTCCTTGTGCGAGTCCTGACAGGCTTCTTGGCTAGATTCTCCTGCATTCTTTTCACCTTCATTTCATTCTCTTTAATCCTGAAAAAAAGAAAAAGAAAACTTAACAGATTTTGCTTAATCCTGTACAATATTATGAATTTCTAAACCTGTGTAGAACGAATGTAGGACGTTTTGGCCACGGACGTTTTGGCCAGGACGTTTTGGCCAGGACGTTTTGGCCACGGACGTTTTGGCCACATATAGTGAAAAAATGGACGTTTTGGCCAAAATAATTTTATATGTACTTTTTATGTAAAATAAAGCTAAAAAAAATTTTTTTTTTATTTGATCAATTGTTTAGACTTTTGTTGAACTTTTGTTGAAATTTGGTAATAAATTTTAGAGTTTTACAGTTTTATTTATTCCTTTGAAGTAAAGGAAAACATCAACAATTTAATGTTTTTAAATTATCTTCAATTTTCAAGTTTTGTCTTTTGATTGACAAACAGTTTGATTGACTAATTGCTTATTAATGATACTTTCTTGCATTTAATGTTGTTATTATTAGAAGTGTAAAGAGTTTCATTGTTCTTGTCTTTTAACACTAATGAATCTGTAGATCACACCACACTTTAATCATCTATTTCAATTAAAGAAATATGTGATTAATTAATTTGTTTGAAAAACTGTTAAGAAAGATCAAAGATCAACCTGAGAGCAGGTCAACCAGACATTTAAATTTGAAGTGATGAAATTATAATTATGAAAGAAAGTGGTGTTATAATAGCCTATACAATTGATTTATGAAATCATTGTAAGAAAAAAGGAAATTGCTCAGAATGAGGATTTCTCTTTTTCTTCCAATGTTTTCCATCATATAAGAAAACATCAATTTCCTTGATCAATACTTTTGATTATCCTCTTCAGAAGCTCCCAATATGGAAGGATTAACTGTATTATGAAATCATTGTAAGAAAAAAAGAAATTGCTCAGAATGAGGATTTCTCTTTTTCCTCCAATGTTTTCCATCATATAAGAAAACATCAAATTCCTTGATCAATACTTTTGATTGTCCTCTTCAGAAGCTCCCAATATGGAAGGATTAACTGTATTATGAAATCATTGTAAGAAAAAAAGAAATTGCTCAGAATGAGGATTTCTCTTTTTCTTCCAATGTTTTCCATCATATAAGAAAACATCAATTTCCTTGATCAATACTTTTGATTATCCTCTTCAGAAGCTCCCAATATGGAAGGATTAACTGTATTATGAAATCATTGTAAGAAAAAAAGAAATTGCTCAGAATGAGGATTTCTCTTTTTCCTCCAATGTTTTCCATCATATAAGAAAACATCAAATTCCTTGATCAATACTTTTGATTGTCCTCTTCAGAAGCTCCCAATATGGAAGGATTAACTGTATTATGAAATCATTGTAAGAAAAAAAGAAATTGCTCAGAATGAGGATTTCTCTTTTTCTTCCAATGTTTTCCATCATATAAGAAAACATCAATTTCCTTGATCAATACTTTTGATTATCCTCTTCAGAAGCTCCCAATATGGAAGGATTAACTGTATTATGAAATCATTGTAAGAAAAAAAGAAATTGCTCAGAATGAGGATTTCTCTTTTTCCTCCAATGTTTTCCATCATATAAGAAAACATCAAATTCCTTGATCAATACTTTTGATTGTCCTCTTCAGAAGCTCCCAATATGGAAGGATTAACTGTATTATGAAATCATTGTAAGAAAAAAAGAAATTGCTCAGAATGAGGATTTCTCTTTTTCCTCCAATGTTTTCTATCATATAAGAAAAAGAATTAAACACTTCATTTGAAATTAAACATCTTTATTTTAAAGCTTAAAATTGTGTCTGAGTTGTAAAATAAATTTAGGTTCGTGTTTTATTTCTTTTGTCTCATTTTATATTTTTATAATGTACTACCAAACCTTCTACACAATTGTCCATGGCCATCAGTATATAAGTACTTATTAAAGATTGAAAAGACACAGATACAAAGTCTTGAAACCATCTGTTATAATAAAAAATTGCAATAAAGGTCTAAAATGTTGATCAAATAAGTAAATTAAATATGTTTGTAGCTTTAATATCTATAATAAGTACATATATAATAGATTTGGCCAAAACGTCCGTTTTTTCAATATAGGTGGCCAAAACGTCCGTGGCCAAAACGTCCTGGCCAAAACGTCCTGGCCAAAACGTCCGTGGCCAAAACGTCCGTCCTCCGTGTAGAACACAGCTTGGTAAAATGTAGAGGAAAAAGGAGCAATCATCACTGTAACTCTTTACCACATGACAAAATTTCAGCCTTGTCCAAATTGAAAGCATTTGCAGATGACAAATTAACTGTAACTCAAAACAGGAAATAGTCTTTCAGCGAGTAGAAAACATTGTGGAAAAAGGAGAAAATGCTGGTAACCAGGATTTTCTCCTTTTCCTACAATGTTTTCCAATGGCATCTTCCTCAGGGATTGTGTGGTAATGGGTTACATAGAACTGCTGTCATACGCAGGTGACAGTTCACTTCATCATGTCTTTCACCAGTACTCGGCTGGGGCTCTGCAATGCACTTCAATGAGAACAGCAACATCAGGGAATATCAAATCATAATTTCCAACTATAATTCAAACGTCACCACAGAGCCAGTGAAGATCCCGGAGCACTATGGTTGAAAGCCAAGGATAAGACTATGATCATCAGGACCACCAACTTTGCTATTGTGAAGACATGGCCAACTTTAGGTTAGTGTTAAACAGAATTATTTAAAAAATGATTTACTAATTATGAATTTTTGTTATTTTTTTCCTCATCCAGAGTGTTGAGGATATTTCTATAGATTGAATTACCTATCAGTCAATAGCAAAAATAGTGTTGTAAAAATAGAAAAATATCAATATACACAGTGTAATGTTCAGTACCATGAAGGGAAACCACAATAATTAACTTCATCATGACTACCGATTTTGCCATTTATCAGACTGATAATGTTGGTGGTCATATCTCTGTGGGTAGACATGTAACACTACAGTTAGGTGCAAACAGTCATCCAAACAATGATGTACTACTTAAATTCTCCCACCCCCTACAGCGTATTACTGTAACCCTTTACCATTGAACAAAACTTTAGACTTATCCAAATTGAAAGCATTCATTTTGCAGACAGCAAAATAAATGTGACTCAAGCATTAAAATGATAGGGTAGTATAATAAATGAGACTCAAGCATTGAAATGATAGGGTAGTATAGTATGGCTTCCCTCCTTTGTACTCAGAATAGCATGGTTATGGTTCAACAACCCACCCATCCCCTTTGTCCTCAGGATAGCATAGTTATGGCTTTCCTCCTTTCTACTCAGAATAGCATGGTTATGGCCCCATCCCTTCCCCCCACCCCTGTCCTCAGGATGGTATAGTTATGGCTTCCCTCCTTTGTACTCAGGACAGCATGGTTATGGCTCAACCCCTCCCCCTTTTATCCTCAGGATAGCATAGTTATGGCTTCCCTCCTTTGTACTCAGAATAGCATGGTTATGGCTCCATCCCCCCCCTTGTCCTCAGGATAGCATAGTTATGGCTTCCTTCTTTTGTACTCAAGACAGCATCATTATGGCTCACCCCCTCCCCCTTTTATCCTCAGGATAGCATAGTTACGGCTTCCCTCCTTTGTACTCAGAATAGCATGGTTATGGCTCCATCCCCCCCTTGTCCTCAGGATAGCATAGTTATGGCTTCCCTCCTTTGTACTCAGGACAGCATGGTTATGGCTCCACACACCCCCATCCTCCCTTTGTCGTCAGGATAGCAGTTATGGCCTCCCGCCTTTGTACTCAGAATAGCATAGTTATGGCTCCATCTTCCCCCACTCCTGTCCTCAGGATAGCTTAGTAATGGCTTCCCTCCTTTGTACTCAGGATAGCATGATTATGGCTTTCATCCTTTGTATTCAGGATAGCATATTTAACAGCTTCACTCCTCTGTACTCACTAAGGAATTGATGGGAAAGCAAAGTAATGGTTTTCCTTCATTGCAGTCTCAGGATATAACGGCATGTCATTTGGAATGACCCTCTTGAGCCTGGACACTATAATGGTTGAAGCTCCTTGGTTTTTAACAGGCAAGGAAACATGATTATGAGACTATTGGAACTATTACATGCAAGTGCTGGCATGTTTAAGTAACACAAAGGTGATAGAACTGAGCAAAAGGAAAATATCTTATTGAATGATACTGAAACATTTTGAGTAAAGGTACAGTTTATAGGAATATGCATGGTCCTTTTTGTTCCACAAATCTGTTAAAGTCTGTTTCCTTCAAAGGTTTTTGATTAGTAATGGGAAGAACTGGCAGCTGTTTAATGGTATTCACAGTTTGGTATTGCACATAAAAACAATCCCAATCTGCTTTGGTCAGAATACTCCTTACAAATTAGGCTAGTAGATCCAAGATCAGAATGCATCTTCTGCACAGAAGAATCATGTTCTACACTGCCTATGAAAAGTTCAATCTTATCTTAACACCGAAAAAGTTAACCCTTTGCCAAACAATCACGTGTACTAACCAGCCTAGGGAGAAAAGCTTTTGAAAACATCATGGGAAAAGGAAAAAAATACTGGTAACTAGCATTTTCTCCTTTATCCACATTTTCTACCCTTCCACAGAGAAATCCAATCATTGGAGACACATCTAGATCAAATTTGCAGTCTTCAAATCCTAACAATTTGGACAAATATGATATTCAATTGAGCCATGCTGTGTGAAAAGGGGGCTAAGTGCATCTACAAAAAGTATTGACCTAGGTCAGTCTGCTCAGGCTGACCTGGGCCAAAACTTTTTGCTGTTGGTCAATTTTCTACATGTCCAAGGACCAGTCTACCTCATGATTCAGTCTGTTGTTACACAAAACAAATCTTATGGATCAAAAATCATGTAATGACTTGCTTGGTATTATGCATCATGGAGATGCATTACGCCCCCTTTTTGCCAGAGGTTGGCTCAATTGTTTAGTTACATGATATTCCACCATGATACAAACAAATAATGACCTAGGATAAGGATTCCCAAATTTTATACAGGGGATTCACACTATATTGACAGGTTTATGGGACAAAAAAATTGACTCCAGGGGCTGTAACTCAGTGTTCTATCTCTGCCTCTTGACAGGTCTTACTACAATTTCAGATAAACTAATGTTTTGGCAATATTTTAAGGTCTACTGATAAGCCACTTTAAACAGGTTGGGTAACTCAATATTGTTCTTGATGGCATTTAACTTTCCTCAATCATTACCTTGCTGAGGCCTTTTGTATCTTACATCATACTACTGGTACTTTTGGAGATGTGGTAGAACATGGAAAATTACTCCTGCTGAGCATTTCTCCTTTTGTCAAAATTTTTCAACATGTGCTTTTATAGGTTAAAATGCAATTGATTTTAAATATCAGTTGGTTGGTTCAACGATGAATGAAGCAGTCAGCAGTATGAAATGTAGTCTGGTACCCCACCATACTTTAAGAGTATATTAAGCCAAGTGCAGTAATGGCGGCTCCCATTGGTAATATGCATGCGTAATGGGATATTGTTATTTCACTTAATCAAGTTGGACCATTGGCTGAATTAACAACAAATCTGTTGCAAAAAAAGTAGATAACCTACTGGCAGTGGTTTTTTTTTAATTGTTGTTCTTATTTAGTGACAAAAACTACATATCAGAAATACTTAAAGTATCTGAAATGTAAATGGACCTATGACATCCAAAAATAGTGCTCCTTTTAAAAATAATTCATAGTCCAATTTAGTGGTGAAACGGTTTACCGATTAACCGATTAACCGCGGTCTATTCAAAGAAAAAAACCGAAACCGGTTCGAATTTTACCGTATCGGTATTTCTGCAATATGTCGACTTCTCTTAATTGCATCAGAAAGTCCAGTTTTCCCAAAAATTCTGTCAGAAATCGATCGTTTTTCAACTTACAGTTCTAAAGATTTCCAAAAGCGAAAGATGTTTATTTTTTTCCACAGACGGTGTCACCGGTGTTTAGGTAAAACTATGACCACATAAAATTCACGACACAAACTCCAAATAACTGTCGAGCTTTAATGCTTTTGGATCAACGGAGTTTGTATGTTATTCATTTCTTATAACTTTGCTTACACTTATTTTTGCGTTTTCCGGTAGTTAAGCGGCAAAGTATTAGTGTTAGTACAGTAAGCAACTGAGTAAGTTAGTGCATCGCACTGTCTACTCTGTTGAGCTCCCGAAGTTCGGTATAGTAGCGGTGGTTTTTATATAAACAAGTACGCTCTTGAAGAAAAAAAAAAAATGGCAGACGAAAATCGTCAAGATAGCGAGTGTTAAAGACTAGTCAATTTCAGTTTGTTTTTATTTGTTCATGCAAAAGAATTGCTTTTTAGTTCATTATCTTGAAAGAATGGAAGAGTTCCAAGCACATGTACTAGTTTTCTTTATCACCTTTTGAGCATATGCTACCCTAACAGTGACTACAAGTGGTCAGATATGCTAAATGTCAGCATATACATTATATTGCAATACGTATTGCAATATGGGTCAGCCGTATTGCAATATATTGCAATACGCTTTTTACCGTATTGTTTCACCCCTAGTCCAATTTATACTAAAACCATACTCCAACAGCACATTTTAGATTTGGTAATGTATATTTTGTACAAAATTGATCTCATTTTATTAAATAATCAAACTGGATCCAATGAAACTAGGAAAAACATGGAAGCACATAGGGCTATGCTTGAGATCACCATGGAGGCCGCCATTATTGCGCTTTACCTGACCCGATAACATAGTGGCAGGTAGTCCAGACAATATGAAATGTGTTTCTAAAGGTGACAAGAAGAAGAAACCTTGTAAAGGAACAGAATTTCCTCTTACGATAATAGTGATAACATGGAGGAAAAAGAAACACCCTGATAGGAAGTACTTAATTATTGCTTTCTTTGCTTTGATTTTTTTTTTCTAAATTTATCAATCGTATACCACTGTTAACTCTTTACCACACAAGGACGAGTTTTAATCCCTATAGGAAATTTGACTTTTGAAAACATCATGGGAAAAGTAGAAAATGCTGGTAACAAGCATTCTCTCCTTTTCCCACGATGTTTTCTTACCTTTCAGAAACAGATCCTATCATTTAAGCCACATTTAATTTGTCGTCTGCAAATGCCTTGACTTTGGGCCAGTCTGAAATTTTGTCATCTGGTAAAGAGTTAATGGGTTAAAAAGGACCAGAAGTAAAACTCTATCCTGATCTTCAAATAAAGTGTACAGAGTAAAATGTTAATGGTGGAAAAGGCAATAACCTAATATCAAGCAATTATTAGTCTTTTTACCCATTTCTTTTGAAACCCTTTAGATCTGTAGGGTCTTGGCAACCCTTTACCAATTAATCCTGAGTTTTATCGACCCTGAGGAAGATGGCTTTGGAAAGTATTGTTGGCAAAAGGAGAAAATGCTCACATTCCAGCATTTTCCCCTTGTCTCATAATGGTTTCTAATCTATCAACAACCAATTCCATTATTAGTGTCATGTTCATTTTGTCGTCTGCAAATGCTTTCAATTCGTACAAGTCTAAAATTTTTTCCTTGATAAAGAGTTTAAAAAAAAGAAGGAATGCTACTCTGACTTTCAAATAACGTGAAGCTCTTTCAACTTCCAAATATGCCGACATATATTATACATGTATGACAAAACCGCTCATCAAACTATGTTGGAATGTAATAAAGAACACCCTGTATCATAATCAACATTAAATAACAAAGCTGGTGGGTTGTTAAACGATGATAAATGACTCTCTGTGAATGTAATTAATCACTTTTTTACACTATTCCCAGTGATAAAAGATCAAAGAAGGCCCAAAAAATTCCTGCCTCTCAGCTCTCTCAAGAACAGGAGAGATGAACAACTTGTTATTATTCCATTACCCATAATACAATGCAGTGTTCGGAAAAACTTTTTAAATTTTGACCCTTAATTCTTTACCAGAAGGTGGAAGACAAAATTTACATTTTCCAAAATGAAAGCATTTGCAGGCCATGACTTAATTCTTTACCAAACGACAATCTTACACCATTCCAAATCGATCACATTTACAAACGACAAAACAAAAGTGATCAAAAAATTGAAATTTGTTTTAGGAAGGGTAGAAAACATTTTGAGGAAAGGAGAAATATAGATTACCAGCATTTCTTCTTTTCCCGCAATGTTTTCAAAAGCTTTCATTTGCGGGGTCGTTGAAAGTCCAGATTGCGTGGTAAAGGGTTAAATGTGGCTAAAACAATGGGATATGACTTTGAGAAAGGCAGAAAACATTGAGAGAAATTCTGAAAATGGCATAAAAACCACCACACAAACAATTTACTTCAAACTAACAGCAAATTAAACATCCATCTAGCTTGAGCACTTATTTCAGACGACTCTTACAAAATTTTTCAGCACCATCCATATTAAAGTTTGTTGTTTCTTGTTTGTTTGTTTTTATTTAACGCTGTTTTAACAACTTAGATCATTACATGGCGTTCAGTGCACCTATGCATGTGTTTCCTGGCTTTCTCACACTAATACTGGCACAACTTTCTTTCCAAGCCACTATTAAACTACCGTTCCCACATGAATCAGAGGTGAGAGGCAAAAAATCACTGGACAGATTTGTTGCTTTTGAATGCTTTAACCCTTTGCCACACAATCCCGAGTTTTATCTACCCTGGGGAATAAGCCTTTTGAAAACATTGTGGGAAAAGGAGAAAATGCTGGTAACCAGCATTTTCTCCTTTTCCAACAATGTTTTAGAGTCAGGTTTCATCTATTAAGCCACAGTTAATTTGTCGTCTGCAACAGCTTTGAATTTAGATGAGCGTGAAATTTTGTCGTATAGTAAAGAGTTTAAATCTGGAGGAGTCTAAAATTTTGTTGCACGGTAATTATTTAACCTTTTACCATGGAACAAAATTTCTGACACATCCAAAGTGAGAGCATATGCAGATGACAAAGAAGATAGGCTCAAATGATGGAATTTGGTTTTGCATGAGTAGAAAACATTGTGGGGAAAGGAGAAAATGCTAGTAACCAGCATTTTCTCCCTTTCCCACAATGTTTTCCAAGGTCTTCTACTTCAGGGTCGTTAATACTCAGGATTGTTTGCTAAAGGTTAAACTACAAAAAACTGTTTATAGACAGAAAATAAGATGTTCTCTCTCCCAGAAAGCCTGCTGAATATTGCAAAATAATTTCAATGATCATAGAGGTAGATGCCAACACAAGTTAAGAATCTATTAGCTATCATGATACAACAGAAATACTCTTAGAAATGACATTAAGTCTTTACCACACAATCCCCGGTTTTATCGGCCCTGAGAAAACAGCCTTTTGAAAATCCTCTGTGTAACCAGCATATTCTCCTTTTCCCATAAAGTTTTCTACCCTTTCACAGACAACTACCATCATTTCAGTGACATTTGTCACTTGCAATTTGGAGAGGTCTAAAATTTTATTGTTTGGTAAAGATTTAAACAACAAACTATCATTACAAAGTATCCATGTACCACCCAGACCAAAGTAATATAATTATTCTAAGACACCCGGATAATGATTTCAAAATAATTGCAATTAATTAGAGACATGAAAAAATTGCCGATTGGCTGTTGTGATATAAATGATATACTGTTGAAAATGGCATAAAGAACTACCCAACACTGTATATACGGATACAGGTATCCTTAGACAGGAAGTATACTAGCTGTCCCCCGCAGCCAGTCAGATAAGTATCGCAAAAATAATTTCTAGGATTGTAGAGGTAGACCCTGCCAGAAATTACTTATCTATTTGAGAGACGTGATTTCCCACTTTACAATAAGATTACCTCATCTATTTGAGAGGTTGGTAATTTTCGTTTCCATCTCATCTTTTCCCACTTTTTACACATTAGGAGATTTTCATCTATGAAGTTTTGTTTTGTTTGAGATCAGCACTGTGCCATTTCTTCAACTCATTCATTGCTATCCAAAATTCCAAACTTTAGACTGATTAAGATGCAAATGATTGAATTTTTCCTTTGCAAGTATGGGAAAGATAATGAGAAAAGGAGAAAACACTGGTTATCAGTATTCTCTCCTTTTCCAAAAATGTTTTCAGAAGGCTTCTTCCACAGGAACATTAACACATGGGATTGTTTGGTGAAGGGTTAAAATGCCATCAACCAGCATTTTCTCCATTTCCCACAATCTTTTCTATCCTGTCAAAGGTAAATTCCATCTTTCAGTGATATTATATCCCAGGTTATAACAACCCTGGGGGAAAAAGGCATTTGAATACATTATGGAAAACGGAGAAAAGGCTGTAACCACTGATTTCTCCGTTGCCCACAATTTTTACTATCTACTCAAGGGCAATCTCTTCATCTTAGCCACATTTAATTTGTCGTCTGCAAAGGCTTTCAATTTTGACAAATGTGAGGGTTTGTCAGGGTCCTTATTCACCAACCATTCTCAATCAAGAGTATTCTTAGACTATAATAATGCTGAAGAATTTTCTAGATTTGAAAGTAACACAACTTCTGATTGGCTAAACCAATCCCATTTGGTTTAGCCAACCAGAAGTTGTGTTATTTTCAAAGACTAGAAAACTCTTGAGAATTTGACAAAGAAAATTCTTAAAAAATGGTTGGCGAATATAGACCCAGATTTGTCCTCTGGAAAAGAGAATTATCCACACTAATTTCATCAACTAATAGGAAGGTAATGGTAAACAGATGAGAGTAGGTAATAGACTTGTTATAAATTGTTAATTGCTAATTACAAAAATCTCTCTTAGTTTAAGACCTCTTGGACATGAGAAGTGGCTGGTGCCAAAATTGTGGTATATTGAATTGTTAGCTCTTTACCAAATGACATAAGTTTGAACTTGATCAAATTGAAGGCATTTGCAGATGACAAATTCATAGTACCTCAAAATTTGATTGTTGTCTTTGAAGTGATAGAAATGATTATGGGAAAAAGGAGAAAAATGCTGTTAACCAGCATTTTTCTCCTTTTCCCAGAAAGTTTTCAAAAGCCATCTTGTTTAGGATTGTTAAAACTTGGAATTGTTTTGTAATGGGTTAAGTGAATATATACAACAGTGTGTTTTTGCCTGGTCAACACTTTACCAAATGATCCTGTGGCCAAGAAGAAAAAAAGCTTTTGAAAAGATGGAGGGAAAAGGAGAAAATGCTGGAAATCAGCATTTTCTCCTTTTCACACAATCTTTTCCACTCTTCAAAGAATAAATTCAAGCATATAACTCTTTTACCAGAAGACAAAATTTGTGACTGGCCCAAATTGAAAGAATCTGCAGACAGCAAATAAAATTCAGCTTACCCGGTTGCTGACAACAAATTCAATTTGGCTCACAATTATTCTGGATTGTGTGAAAAAGGGTTAAAAACCCGTTAATGAGGAAAATTAATGATCGCACAATATCGTTGTTACAATCAGTTACCAGCATTTTCTCCTTTTCCCATATTGTTTTTAAAAGACATCTTTCTTAGGGCCATTAGAACTCCGAATTGCATGGTAAAGGTTTAAAAAACACATCCAATAGGGAATGATGGTACAATTTATGGGAGACAAAAACAAATTCAAGCTAACGAGTTTATCTTCACTTTTTCCCTCCAACAAATTAAAGTTTTTTAAAACTGCTCCACTTATCTGAACATCCACTGTAGGGGTGGGTCTTCTTTCATTTGGATTATCATCTAAACCCTATCTGCTGATAATCCAACTTTAGTTCACCCTTTTTAACAATCTCAAGTTCTAACAAACCTGTTGTAAGAGGCTTTTTGAAAACATCATGGAAAAAGGTGGAAATGCTGGAAACCAGCATTTTCTCCTTTTCCCATAATGTTTTATACCATTACAGAGAAAAATTCAATCTTCTTAGACACATTTTTTGTTGTTGTTGCCTGCAAATGCTTTCAGATTGGATTGATTGATTGGATTGATTGATTGGTTGGTTGGTTGGTTGGTTTATTGATTGATTGATTGATTGACTGATAGGTGTTATATGCCAATTTCAACATCATTTAAATCATATTACAGTGACAGCTCACATATACCTGTGTTTCCTGGGTTTCACCAGTACTAGGCCAAGGCTCTGAAGGAAGAAGCTGTTTGAAAACATCACGGGAAAAGGAGAAAATGCTGGTAACTAGACAACAATTCTGTCATCTGAGACACATTTTATTTGTTGTCTTCAAAGTAAATGCTTAAATCTGGACAAGTTTAAATTTATCATCTGGTGAAGAGTTAAATCCTGTACCAGGAGAAAAAGATTTTAGACTATCGGTATTTCAAATTGAAAGCATTTGCAGATGAAAAATGAAATGTGGCTCAAATGAACAGATTTGTTCTAAATGAGTAGAAAACATTGTGGAAAAAGGAAAGAATGCTTGTTACCAGCATTTTCTGCTTTTCTCACAACGTTTCACAAAAACCTGCTTACTGTGGGTCACAAAAACAAGTGCCTGTCTGTAAGAAGCGTCTTGCAAAAGAATTGACATAGGATCTGCAATCTACTGAGTAGAGGGTACACAGTTTTACTGGAAGTGTGAAAATTGATTCAGTATTAGTGTGGGTATTAAGTTTGCTAGGAAACGCCCTTTCCAAATCATTTATTATCATTGTATTGTATGTTTACTTCAATTCGAAGATTACTTTACAATTTCTTTTGATCATATTTTTATAAAATTTTCCTTTTTATTTTCATGAAAATCGAAGGGGGCAAAAATGCTAGATTCAGAATGACCTAGAGAAAACAATAAGGAGTTATTACAGACAATTTCATCTTTTACTCTATCATTATTCCATAAGTTTTAACCCTTTACCAAACAATCCCTTTTAATAACCCTGATCAAAACGGCTT
The DNA here is from genome assembly GCA_945859785.2 of Tridacna gigas. Taxonomy (NCBI): domain Eukaryota; kingdom Metazoa; phylum Mollusca; class Bivalvia; order Cardiida; family Cardiidae; genus Tridacna; species Tridacna gigas. The sequence goes on from OX244029.2 coordinate 42,254,339, forward strand.
TCAATGCAAACATTGTACGAAAAATAGAAAATGCTGGTAACCAGCATTTTCTCCTTTTCCCACAATGTTTTCTACCCTTCAAAAAACTTATTTCTATTTCTGAGTAACTTTTGTTTAGTTTTCTGCAAGTGCTTTAAATTTGGATAGATCTAAAATTTTGTTTTTGGTAAAGATTGATTGCTTGATTGGTGTTTTACGCCAATTTCAATATTATTTCAGTCATAATCATGGCAACAGCTCACATAGTCATATATTTCCTGGGTTTCACCAGTAGTAGGCTAGGATCTGAAGTGTCTTACCCAAGGGCACTCCCAGTGGATCCAGTTAGGCTTGAACCCAGGGCCTCCAGGTCTCGAGTCCTACACTTGAATAATTCTGAGCAAGGCAGGACCCCTCAGAAGTCATTACGAACAATGCCAATGGTGGAGGTGACATACAGCAGACAAACTCATGTATTTTCTGGGTACATTGCTGATAAGGCAATCCGGTTGGATGCAAGCATGCTATGTGAATTTGCTTATCCATTCTTATCCTTGTATTTATCACATAAAAACAAGCTATTGTATCAGAAACTTGGAACTCTATGTTCAGAGTTTAGATTACTCCAGACCTGTCGTAACTGATACATTATCCTTTGCTTTTCTTTAACTCTTTACCAAACGACAAATTTTAGACTGGTCCAAATTGAAAGCATTTGCAGACTGCAAAATAAATGTGACTCAAGAATTGAAATTTGTTTTGGGAAGGGTAGAAAACATTGTGGGAAAAGGAGAAAATGCTGGTTACCATGTTTTCAAAAGGCTTCTTTTTTAGGGTCGTTAAAAGTCGGGATTGTGTGGTAAAGGGTTAACTCTTTACCAAACAACAAAATTTTAGACCGGTCCAAATTTAAAGCAGACGACAATTCATATTCTTTACAGAACCTAATATGCATGTATGGTTGGGTCAGTGGGTGGGTGGATAAATGGATGAAATGATAAAACAAGAGCACCGCGTGCAGGTGCCAAGGCTTGGCTGCAAATGCTTGATTTTCAGTGAGAATTCAAAGTTGAAAAAGGGGCATAACTGCCCTTGCTGTATGGTTTTCCCTCTTGATAGGTAACAATTTGTCCAAGTTTGAAGTAAATATCTTGAGTAATGACAGAGATATTATAAAACATCCAAGTTTTTGCAGGATGAAGAAGACAACAAAGATGCCAGGGCTACAACAACACCTTGAAGTTTTCTTTGAAAACAGCAAAGTTATAAATGGAGGGAGGGCCTAACTGAATAAACAGACTGTCAGGAACGTGTATGGGAGAGATGTTTGGGTAGGCAGATAGGAGGAATAAATGGGATAGAAGGATGAATGGAAGAAGTGAATGTCAAAAGTTACATACTTGTCCTTGCTGTATATGCAAGGACCACTGAGGTGTCCTATATGGCTCAATGGTGGAAGTGGTGAGTTAACCCTATACCAGACGACAAAACTTTAGCCTCGTCCAAACTGAAAGCATTTGCAGACGACAATTTCAATGTGGCTCAAATGGTGCAACTTTTCTTTGATAGGGTCGAAAACATTGTGGGAAAAGGAGGAAATGTTGGTTACCAGCATTTTCTCCTTTTCTCACAATGTTTTCAAAAGGCTTCTTTTCCAGGGGCGTCAAAAGGCATCATTGTGCAGTAAAGGGTTAATATTCTGTAGGTCATAGGTCAGCCCAAGACTAGTATAGTAATGGGAAAATCCAAGGAAAAGACAAACAAGAGAGCTACCTCTGTGACATGATTGATGGACTGTTATTAGCCATGCAAAACACAAGACAACAAAATTTCAGATTCATCCATATCGAAAGCAATTTTAAACCTTTACCAGACGACGAAATTTTGGACTGGACCAAATTGGAACCATTTGCAGATGACAAATGCGACTCAAAAACTGAAATTTGTTTTGGGAAGGGTAGGAAATATTGTGGGAAAAGGAGAAACTGCTGGTTACCCGTATTTTCTCCTTTTCCGACAATGTTTTCAAAAGGCTTTTTCCACAGAGTCGGTAAAGGAATAAAGAACTTATTGAAATGGCTAAAACAACAAAACAGGTGTCTAGTAGGGTAGAAAACATTGTTGGAATGGGAGAAAATATTGGTTAACAGCATTTTCTCCTTTCCCACATTGTTGTAAGCCTGCTAAGCACAACTTGAGGACCTTTGGCAGATAGTGTAGATCAAGATCAGACTGCAGAGAATGTGCAGTCTTATCTTGGATCTATGCTGTCCAATAAGGTTATATATACCGCTCAAAAAATACTTACGAAATTGCAAAATTTGGATTTGTACTATTGGCTTGAAAGTTTGATTTAAGTTATTTAGCAGGTTAAAAGATTAATAAGACTTCTTTAACCCTTTACCAAACGACAAAATTCTTGACTGATCCAGTTTGAAAGCATTTGCAGACAACAAAATAAATGTTACTAAAATGATGATTTCTGCCTTTGATAGGGTAGAAAACATTGTGGAAAAAGGAGAAAATACTCATTACCAGTATTTTCTCCTTTTCCCACAATGTTTTCAAAAGGCTTCTTTCTCAGGGGCGTCGAAAGGCGGCATTGTGTGGTAAAGGGTTTAATGGAGGTTGGTAAAACACAAGATTGTCTGGTACAGAATTTAATCCCCGACACTTAAACCTTCATTCAAATTCAAATATCTTTTGATATTTCCGCAGTACTGGGCTTTGGAAACAATCTGGCGATAAAACTGTGAATGAACTGCATTTATCACCCGACTGACTGAAAACAAGCAGTACAAAATTCAGGTTTCAACACCATTATTGATAAGAGAGGTTTCCATTTCTTCAAACAGGCTCATCAGCCACCTCACAGACATATGATTTACACCCTCAGACATCATAAATTTTCACACCTTGTAATTAATACTCAAAATTCCAACCAATCTAAACCTTTACCACTAATAAACAGACTTCTTACAGATTCCCAATTGTGAGACTTGCACTTTGCGTAAATCCTTTCGGTAACTTACTTTTAACCATCCGCTAAAATTAAAAACGTAGAAAAAAAATGATATAATAAAATATCCAGATTTTGACCAGTCTGATTTTGGTCAAACTGAGTTGTATTTATGATCCCTTCTGAATTCTATTCTTAACCCTTTTGCTGCTAAATAAGTGAAATGAAAGCTGATTGTACAAACCTAAATTTTGCTGTTTCAAAGGTTTTTCTGGGAGGTAAAAATATCTTCTTATCTGACAGTGTAGATCCAAGATCAGGCTGCATGTTCTGTGAAGTCTGATCTTGATCTACACTGTTCTCAAAAGGTCATTGAGTCATGCTAGGCTGCCCAAGGGTTAAACTGATTCTCTAGACTTTTCTAACAAGCAAAGGAACAAAATTTCTGAAATTTACCAGACAAAAAATTTCAAGACTCACTAATCTGACCCTTTACAAAACAAGCCCATGTTTTGGCAACCCTGAGAGAAAAGGCCCTTTGAAAACATTGTGGGAAAAGGAGAAAATGCTGGTAGCCATTTCCCACAATGTTTATCTAACTTTTCAAAGACAAATTTTGTTATTCTAACCACATTTAATTTGTCGTCTGCCAGTGCTTTCAATTTGAACAAGTCTAAAATTTCATTATATTGCAAAGTGGATAATTTCAATTTGGACGATTCCAAAGTTTTGTCATTTGGTAATGAGTTAAACAGGCTGTAATGGGACATCCTGGTGAATACCTCTCATCTTGATAACCCATACAATAATCCCATCTTCTGACTGTGAAAAGCCTTAAACCCTGTACCATAAAATAGTGAGTTCTAACAACCCTGACAGAGAAGGCTTTTGAAAACACAATGGGAAAAGGAGGAAATGCTGGTAATCAGCGTTTTCTTCTTTTCCCATAATGTTTTCTACCCTTCCAACAACAAATTTCAATTTTCAATTTTCAATCACATTTATTTAGGCATCTGCAAATCCTTTCAGTTTGGACAAGTCTAAAATTTTGTCGTTTGGTAGAGAATTAAAAAAAAAAAAACTGAGGGAAGATGAAACACTATAGGTAACCAGCATCATTTTCTTTTTTCTATAATCTATTCTTGCAAAGATAAGTTCCATCATTTGAACCACATTAACTCTTTACCAAATTTTAACACTTGTCCAAATTGAAAGCATTTGCAGACGACAATATAAATGCTGATAAAATCATGAAATTTGCTTCCGATTCAGAGAAAACATTGTGGGGAAAAAGGAGAAAATGCTGGTAACCAGCATTTTCTCCTTTTCCCACAATGTTTTCAAAAGGCTTCTTTCTAAGGGTCATCAAAATTTGGGATTGTATGGTAAAGGAATAATCTTCTTCAATCAATCTTTGAATATGGACAAGTCCAAGTTTTTCTAAGGCCTGGTAAAGACTTTACCTGTAAGACAAGGACCCCAGCTTGACATGGAGTTACCTCCTTACACCAAAGAGTCTAAATATAGCTTATCTGTAAATTAATGATGCTGCTAAACTATGATATCATCGATAATTCATGAAAAATCTTAATGTGGCAGTTACTTTGAATTTTTTTAAGTGATTGTTTCAAACTTATTGAGATGTCAAACCGACTTGATAGATAACAGGTTTCTCAAAATTGTTTTATATTCTGCTTATGTTTCAGACCTTGACTGTCAATCTCACTATTTAGGGTGTTTATTTTCTCCCAAGCTTTTTGCAGTTAGACATGCAGTCTGATCTTGGATCATTACTGTTTCATTATTTTGCGAAATGTTCTTACTAAAACAGCCATGAAATTGCACTCTTTTGGTATCACAGACTGACTCAGAACTGAACATGCCTATCTAATTAACCCTTTACCAAACGACAAAATTTTAGACTGGTCCAAATTGAAAGCATTTGCAGACGACAAATTAAAGGTAGCCCAAGTGATAAAATCTGCCCTTGACAGATTAGAAAACATTGTGCGAAAAGGTGAAAATGCTGGTTACCAGCATTTTCTCCTTTTCCCACAATGTTTTCAAAAGCCTTCTTCCCCAGGGTTGTTAAAACTCGGGATTGTGTGGTAAAGAGTAACTAGAGGCGCTTGAGCGCCTGTATCGCTCCACAGGCCTGATATTTCTATAATGGCGAAAAGAAGTTTTTAACAATTACCATTCAATCCTGCATTTTAGCTCACTGAAGAAAAAAGGTATGGAAAAAACTTGTGAGAAAAGAAGAAAAAAATGGTAACCAGCATTTTCTTAGTTTCCCACAATAATTTCTATCCTTTTTTATATATGTCTTACTAATTTGAAGATATGTTGTCTGCAACAGGTCCTTTCACAAACCATTTTGGGTGGGGAAACATCAAAATATAGAAAATATGTCTTTCTCAGGGTCGTTAAAAGTTGTGATTGTGTGGTAAAGGGGTAATCTAAAAGAACAGCTAGGAGGGCAAATGAATGAATGTTATAGCAATATAGATCAACTTACATCAATACACCAGACAGAATGAAATATGCTGGCATACAATGAACACCTAATCCCTAATAATCAACTTTTCACAGTCACAGTTAGAATGTCTTCTGTGGCAAACAACACAAAATGGTCTACAAATGCATTTACATAAATCAAATATCCTGCTCCAGGGCACAGATTAATTCTGGTGTACTGAAGTTGCGGGATCAGTTTGACTGGATAACATTAATGCCTTATCACAAATGTAAAGCCCTGTCCCACTTTGCACCAGGTCACCAGGATTTACACCCCTTCTGTCCACTCTGCATTTACTCATTAGTAGATCAACAAACCTTTACCAGAACTAATAAAAGTGCAGAGGTTCTCTTGTTCTATATCAAAAGGACTATAAAGTACCTACAACATGGGGGTTTTGTTATTAAAATACTTTTTCTTTTTTATCTTGGCATGGTTACTCAGGCTTAGTAATAAGGCAAAATTGAAAAGCTCAAGTTGTGAAAGGTGCTCAAGCTTTTATCTTATTTATGGCCAGTGATATTTTATTACTAGTACTAACTAATAGCATATCATTGGAGTAAATTGTGATCTTAATACCAAGGAAAATGTGTGGGCTTAAATAGGACAGCCCTGACTAGGTCAAGTCAATCCAATTTTCTTCCTTTTTCTTTGTTAGTCGATAAAACTAACACAATAAATAGTTTTGGAGAAGAACATTTTTTTGAAATATAAGCCTTGTCTATAAAAAAATGTGTTTTTAGGTGTATCATTTTTTTAAAAGGAATTTGGTATACAACCACCATAGAAACAATCTGGCAGACAACCACCAAAGGAACTTACCTGCAAAACAACAATGAAATCCAATGAATAGTTTTAGAGAAGAAATTTTTCAAAGATTTTACTTTATACCATAAAAGGAAAATGAGTCTCCCATAAAAGCCATTTTTTTTGACAGATCATTTTTTTTTAAAGGAATTCTGTAAACCTGTATCTAAGGAACATTCCTGCAAAATAATAATGCTATCCAAATAGCGGTTTGGGAGGAGAAGATTTTTAAAGGTTTTTTACTTTGGTTGCCATGGCAACCAGAATTCTTCATGGAACACAATTATTTGAAGGAATTTGAAAGAGGACCACCAAAGGAACATTCCTGTGAAATTTGGTAAAAATCCAGTCAACAGTTTCTGAGGAGAAGTTTTTTAAAGAAAAAGTTTACGGACGCACGCACGGACGAACGGACGGACGCACGCACGACGGACACAACGCCATGACAATAGCTCGCTGGCCTTCAGCCAGTGGAGCTAAAAATGGTGAAAAGGGTTTTTCTACTGCAGTACAAATACAATTTTTTATATGTTTCTGTGGTTTGAAATCTTAGAAAACATGGCACAACAAGTTAAGTGCTGAATTGATATCCCCTGTCCAAAGGGCATGTTCCTGTCTAAACTACATGAGCCATGCTCTGGCAATAGGGGGCTTAATGCTTAATGGCGAACCTGGCCAGAACAACAACAACTCAAAACGCCGACTTCTGTCATGTTTCATCGATAGATCTTCATGATGGACATCTTTCTAAGTAAAAAAGGATAAAGTTGGTGTATAATTTCCAGACTTGTAAGTATTTGAAATTATATTTTATTTTAACTAAACATTAAGTACCGCGGGAATACGAGGCGACAGTATATCAAGCAAGACATACCTAATTATGGATCCATAAAATCCATTTTGTCACAAAATCGACTGAATCATGAGTCAGAATTATCCCTTGACATGCAGAAACTTTGAAGATAGCAAAAAGTTTCGGCCCATGTCAGCCTGGGGTCAATACTTTTCGCAAATGCATTCAGCCCGCTTTTCACAAAGCATGGCTCAAACAGAATGGAAGGAAACGACAGATAATGACTGCGAGACCAAACCCCCAAAACCTTTCCTTCAAATGTGTTGCCTTTGTGTTATTTGTAGTACTGTACTATGTAAAGAGGTAACCTTTTAGTACATAACCCCAAGTTTTAAGGCCCGGTCACACCGCCCGAACTTTGCTGGAGCGTTCCTTGAACGGTAGGGAGGGGGGACCGAATTTCGACAACGCTCGTCACCGCGCACAAAATGGGAAAAAAATCGAAAACACGGGCGTTGGCTTAGCGGTGCACCGCTGAAGCCGGCGTTGCTTTAGCGTTGGTTTAGCGGTAGCGAGCGTTGGTTTAGCGGTGACGCGAGCGTTGGTATAGCGGCGTTCTGCGCATGCGGGCTTTGGCTCGGCGGGGGTATAAAGTTGGTTTAGCGGCATACCGCTTGTGACTACGGAGCTGAACGGATCGTTTTGATACAAGTTCTGATAGATTTTTGATAGAAGTCGATAGTTGAAGTTCATCATGCCACGTGGACAAAAGAGGAGTAAGGCTGGAGAAGGAAAGGCAGCAGCACCCTCCAGGCATACTGCATGTTTCTGTAGGTGTTACCAGAGGCCAGGTGCCGTAGGGTGATTGCCACTTTGAGACCAAGTTCCAGGCTTGCACGGTAGTTGGTGTCTTGCTTGGTCAATCTGGGGGTCAGCCTCTGTACAAGTTCATCAAACATGGCTGGTGGCATCCTCATGAAGTGCTGGAAGGCTCGTGGATCCTCATTCCTCAGCTCCACCATCAGCTTCTCATACAGTCCATGTTCAGGCCTTCTCAGTATCCACTGTCTGACCCACACAACTCTGTCTCTCCTTCTCTCTCTTCTCCTTCTGTCAACAGCTTGTTGCAATCTGAGGAGGTTCTGATTCTGCTGCTGGACAAGTGCACCAATCATAGCAAGTCTCTCAGCATCCATGGCGATACAGTTTTACTGTAACTTTGAGCAATTTCGATATAGATGAGGTCTGAACTCAACGGCAGCTTGATTCCAAATGAGCTCCTGGTCCATTTCTTCTCGTATTTATAGCCAAATTCTGGTCCCGCTCCGACACCTCTATACCAACGCCAAACCAAAGTTCATCGCCGCCATGGCTCGCTGCTTCAACGCCCGACACCGTTCCAACAACCCCGTGTCCGCTCGTAAAACGCTTACAACCGCTCCACCGAAGTTTGTGCAACGTTTAATCGCCGCCCGGGCAACGCTGGCGAAGCAGCGGTGGTCCAGCGTTCAAGATTTCTGCGTTGGCCTAGCGGACCCAAGCGTCCACGAACTTGCGTCTAGCGGTGCCAAACTTTGAATGGGCGTTGGTGGAGCGGGGGTGAACGTTGCCAGGGCGGAAAATTGCCCCCTCCTCACCGCTCGCAATATTTTGTGCAGCTCAAAACTTTCAGAGCGGTAGGAGGGCCCCTCGAGAAACATCAGCGGTGGCCGAGCGTATACGGCGTTGCTTTAACGGGGGCCAACTTTTGTTAAACGGTGGTGAACGGTTACGAGCGGTGATGAATTTTTTTCACCGCTCCAGGAACGCTCCAGCAAAGTTCGGGCGGTGTGACCGGGCCTTTATAGACCCTGAGAAAAGAACACTTTTGGAAACATTGTGGGGAAAGGAGACATTAGTGGAAATCAGCATTTCTCCTTTTCATATGTTCTCTACCTTTTCAAAGAAAATTTATCATTTCAATCCAAAAGTTGTTGGTCATCTGCAAAATGCTTGTAAAATGCTTGGCCGGAGAAACACATAATAACAGACAGTGTAAATCCATGATCAAGACTGTACCTTCTACCCTGTCTGATCATAATCTACATTATCCATAGAAAGGCCTAATGTAGTACACAGCATTTCGATTCTTAACCTGACAACATAATTTTAGACTTGTCCAAATCCAAAGCATTTGAAGACAACTGCTAGAATAATGATATTTTTCTTTAAAAGGGTTGAAAAAATTGTGGGGAAAAAATACTGCATGTAAGTGTGAGGAAGACTGTCTTTATCAACACAGATTAACTCTTTACCACACAGGAAAATTTTAGCCTGGTCCAAATTGAAAGCATTCGCAGACGACAAAACAAATGTGACTGAAAATTTGAAATTTGTTTTGGGAAAGGTAGAAAACATTGTGGGAAAAGGAGAAAATGCTGGTTACCAGCATTTTCTCCTTTTCCCGCAATGTTTTCAAAAGGCTTCTTTCTCAGGGTCGTTAAAAGTCGGGATTGTGTAGTAAAGAGTTAAACCATTTGAGCCATGCTCTGTTAAAGGGGGGCTAAATGCATCGCGAGACACATGATACTAAGCCAAAAATTCATTGTGTATAACTACCTACTGAACTATGAGGTACACTGGTACTTGGACATGCAGAAAATTTACCACAGGCAAAAAGCATCAGCTCAGGTCAGCCTGCTCGGACTGCGCAGGCTGACCTGGATCGATGCTTTTTGCAAATGCATTAAGCCCCCTTTTCACAGAGAATGGCTCATTTAATTTTTATCTAATTTTGAAATAAAAACAGACAGGTTTGATTTTGAAATAAAACTTCACGGGTTTTATATGAAATTCAATTACTCCTATAATACAAGTACGTAAACTGCAATCCTTTACAACCTTTTCAGACTTGAATTTTCATAAGCGTTGTAAAGATTTGCTTGGAATTTATCAGTTTATTAATCTTGATCTTAAGATTCGTCATCATCACAGTGGCTTTAAGGAATAACAGTACGTAGTGCGAGGGACATACACTGGAAACATTGCAGGAATAGTAGCGCTTAACTGTAATAAGGAAGAGCTCCTTTTCCCACAGTATTTTCAAAAACTGCCAACAACTTGAATGTATGAAGTGGTACTTTATATGATAGAGGCCCATAAGATGAAGAGCAAGGACCAAGAATAAACAAGAAATGTCACTCTACAACTAAATAACCCAGTATCATACATAAGGAATCAAGTATTATCTCCCTTGTTCTGATTATGGCAATTTCAGCAAACTTAGTGCTTCTATCCTGATACAACTAACGGATTGATTGAATGGTATTTTAAGCCACTTTCAACATTAGTTCACTCACATCATGGCAACAGCTCAGACATTCATGTATTTCCTGAGTTCCACCAGTAGAAGGCTAGGGCTCTGAAGTGTCTTGTCCAAGGACACTCCCATGAAAAACCCAGTGGATCCAGTGGACTCAAACCTGGGGCTTCCAGGTCACAAGTCCTACACTTTACCAGTGAGCCACGCAGGATCCCCACAACTCATGGAAAGTCAGCTCTTATGTCATTAGTTTATACTAACTTGTTTGAAACTAATTTCTGAACAACATGTTAAATCATACATCTTGTATCAGAACTCCAGATAAGAGGGAGTGATGGTATTCTAAATCCATTATTTCTCTTCCAAACCCTATGTTGTGGGTACTCATTAGAATCGTCTCAATGAGACGATTCTAATGAGTACCCATAACGTAGGGTTTAGTTAAGAAAAATTAATATTTTTCAATTCTATAATCAAAATCACTCCCTCTGTGTGAAGCTCTGTTGTACTGTATTATTGGTAGGAGGCTATACATACCAAGTAAACCATTCGAACTATTCCCTAATTCATCATAACACATATTTTGCTTTAAACAGCTATATTCAAGAGCAGTTTGGTCGGAAAAGCCACATATTTCTGTACTTCATTCCACTTTGTAAGCAATTTTAGCCATCCTTCTACATGAGTGGTGCTCAAAAGGAGGTTTAATGCATCTCCTTGAAACATTATACTCAGCAAGTCATCAGATGATTATAGATCCATAAAATCCAATTTGTGGAAGAACAACCGACTGAATCATGAGGTAGACTGGTCCCTTGACATGTAGAAAATGGACCAATAACAATAAGTTTCGACCAAGGTCGGCCTGCATGGAATATGCAGGCTGACCTGAGTCCATACTTTTTGCAAATGCTTTAAACCCCTTTTTCACTGAGCATGGCTCAAACTGATAAAGTGATTGACACTAAGTTGATCCAGATTTAATGGTACCATCCCTGGTCTTATACATCAAATCCTTGAAGTATTATGTCTGTAAGCCATGAAAGAAACAAAAACCAACTGCCAGTAACCTTGCAAAATGGACCTGAACCTTGACCAAGGAGACCCAATCAATATAGTGCCATTGTTGGGCAATATCTTACTCTATACCACACAAACCCGACTTTTAACGACCCTTAAAGAGGAGGCTTTTGAAAATATTGTGGGAAAAGCAGAAAATGCTGGTAATCTCCTTTTCCCACAATGTTTTCTGCCCTATCAAACACAGAAATCATCAAGTTAGCAGCATTTAATTTGTTGTCTACAAATGCTTTCAATTTGGTCCTAACACACATTTTGTCATTTGGTAAAGTGCTAACACAAGCATGACAGCCCTTATTCAATGTCAAAAAAACTTGTGAGGTAGCAGAAAAATGTAAGAAATAGACCAACAGTTGAACACTGATACAAAGGAAAGAAACATTGACCTTTATTCTCTCAGGGGAGTTTATAAGCAGGAGGCAGACAACTTACTCATTCCTAACTAGGATAAATAAATTCTTCATCACATGACGAAATTGTAGACTTGTCCAAATTGAAAGCATCTGCAGAAGACCAATCAAATGTGGTTCAAAAGACAGAATTTATCTTTACTAGGATAGAAAACATTGTGGGGAAAAGAGAAAATGCTTGCTACCAGCATTTTCTCCTTTTCCCACAATGTTTTTGCAATGCCTTCTTTCCTAGGGCTATTATGACTTGGGATTGTGTGGTTAAGGGTTAGACAAAAAAAGAGTTCAGAACCTGACTTACTTTTGTTTTATAATACGCTGCTGTTCTCGTTTCCAGGTGTCTTTGAAATCTTGACAAAATGAAGACCAGAGAGAGAAAAAATATTCTGGAGTCACCTCCTTGTCCCCTGACTTAGGCTTCACACAGAAAAATATCACAGTCTCTTGAAACCTGAAAAATATGGGTATTATAGGCTTTTATTTCATGTTTTTCAGTAGTTTATCAAGAAATAACGGTAGATTATTTTTTGATAATTTCACTATTTCAACCAGTCAATTTAACAACTGATAAACTCACTGGTACTGAAATACAGAGAGCTCCCCTGTACCTTGCAAATGCAAACAAAAGGGGGCTTGAAGCATGAAATAAATAGAATTTTTTTTTTTTTTTCAGTGAAATATCGAAATTTATTTCATCTCATGAATATCATACAGTAATATTTTCACTTGTGGCTGCACCACTTGTGGAAATATCAGTGTGTGTTCAATTGATGAAATAAATTTTGATCTATCACCAAAAAAACCCACAAATATCCTCTACTTGCTATCTTTACCAGAATTGTATTTTGATGTTTACTTTGAAGAAAGTAAACAAATTTGAATTTGATATTTATGCTGAAGAAAGTAAAGAAAAAATCCTTACTTCAAATATCTTTTTACTTGCCTTACACTATATACTTTCTTCTGATGCTCTTAACTTGGAAGGGTATAAATTCTGGCTCTATTTGGAATAATGTAAATTTTCTATAGGTTTACAATTAACATATGGAAAATGATGCTTCAACAGAAAGGAAGATCAGTATTATGCATGTGGATCCCTACAAAACAGCACAGTAAACAGCACTTAGTCCTTTTCTGGCAATGTTTTCAAAAGCCTTCTTTCTCAGGATGTCAAATCTTTGTATTGTTTGGTAAAGGAGTAGCAAACAATTCATGAAGGAAAAACCCAAGAATTAAAACCCTTTGTCATTTTACAACAATAGATGTTCATATCTGCTTTTAACCCTTTACCAAACCACAAAATTTTGGCCTGGACCAAATTGAAGGCATTTGCAGACAACTTAACTGTTTTTAAAATGACAATTTCTGTCTTTGATAGGGTAGAAAAACATTGGGGAAAAAGGAGAAAATGCTACTTACCACCATTTTCTCCTTTACCCACAATGTTTTCAAAAGCCTTCTCTTTCAGGGTCATTAAAAGTCTGGACTGTGTGGTAAAGGGTTAACAAGCAAGCAATCCTTTTACCAAAAATGATTTCTATACCATTGGAACAATAATTCCCTCTCCTTGAAATGTTTGTCACTTGTATAATTTGTTATGTAAATGTTTATTTTCATTCTAAAAGTAACAGTTTTTTTCCACATTCATTCTTTACCAGACGACAAAATTCTACACCTGGTCAAATTGAAAGCATTTGCAGATGACAACTCAAATTTGGCCCAAAAGAGGACATTTTTTGTGAGAAATGGTAGAAAACATTGAAGGTAAAGGAGAAAATGCTGTTTACCAATATTTTCGTCTTTTCCTACCATGTTTTCTAAACCCTTATTCCACAGTTGTTAAAACTTAGAACTGTATGGGTTAACCCTTTCCCAAACAAGCCCTAGTTTTCATGTGTCTGCAATACAAGTCTTTTGAAAACACTGTGGGAAAAGGAGAAATTGCTCGTAACGAGCAATTTCTCCTTTTCCCACAGTGTTTTCTACCCTTTTGGAGAACTTTCTGTCATTTTCATGAAATTTAAAATTGTCGTATGCAAACTCTTTCAATTTGGACCAGTCTAAAATTCATCGTTTGGGAAAGGGTTAAATACACTGCAAAGATATCTACATAGTATTAAAGATACAGTAGTGTTTGTTATTTGTCAGTACTCACATATGTATTTATAACCTATGTATTTTGACAATGAACTGTATGGGTTCAAGTTGAGTTCATGAATAAAGTTCCTGTTCTGTTGTATATCAATACAATACTTACACTTTTCTACCATCTTCTAAACTCTCAACCTGTTCTGCATACTGCTGTTCGCCTGGAAAAAGGTAAATTTCACACCAATTAATAAATTTGTGGGAAAAGGAGAAAATGCTGATAACCTGTACTTTCTCCTCTTCCCACAATGTTTCCTTACCTCGTTAAATAAAAATCAAACCAGTTATTTGAATCACATTTAAGTTGATGTCTGCAAATGCCTCCAATTTGGAAAAGTCTAAAATTTTCTCATCTAGTAAAAAGTTAAACTACATGTAATATTAATTCTTTACCATACAATCCAGCATTTTCTCCTTTTCCCACAATGTTTTCTACCCTTCCAAAAAGAAATTTCAATTTTTGATTCAAATTTATTTTGTCGTCTGCAAATGCTTTCAATTTGGACAAGCCTAAAATTTTGTCATTTGGTAAAGAGTTAACAATAAATGGAAAACCTGATACCAATATATCCCCATCCCATTTCCCGAACTTTGCTGGGGTGGGAAGAAGCAGGGAAAGATTTTTGTTTGTGTTGGAGTTTAACGCCATTTTAACAGCTCGGGTCATATCACGGTGGTCCGTGATGCACCAATGTGTTTCCTGGCTATCTCACACCAGTAATGACACAACTTTCTTCCCAAAGCCACTGACTACACACTCTCTCACATACATCAGAGGTGAGAGGCGAAAAATTGCCAGCAAGAAAGTTTGCCTCACCTGGGTAATGAACTCACAACCACCCCGAGCGGGCAGCAGGAAAAGAAAGATGGTTTATTAAACTGCACTGGGATACCAAAGGATTACCAAACACTTTCAAAAAAATAAATGCTTGATGAATCATATCACTTTTCTGATTTTATTATCTGTTTACCACACAACCCCTGGTTTCACCAACCCTGAAGAAAAAAGCTTTTGAAAAAATTGTGGAAGAAGGAAAAAATGCTGGTAACCAGCATTTTCTCCTTTTTCAAAAAATGGTTTCTACCATTTCAAAAACATATCCCTTAATTCGAACCACACATAATTTGTCATCTGCAAATCCTTTCAATTTGGACAAGTCTAAAATTTTGTTGTCTAGTAGGATATTTTTCCAGGATGACAAAGAAGTAAACTCCAAAAGCTGCACTTACCCTTTTCAAAAAATGCCAACATAATATCTTTGAAAGGTTGCAAGTGAAAATGTTCTTTGGCCATCTGCATCACTTTATCTGCTCTTTTTCTAGCAGCTGTAAAATAAAATGTCCACTATAATGAATATTACCTTTCACCTATATAGCCTAATTAACCCTTTACCACACAATCCCCACTTTAAGCAACCCTGAAGAAGAAGGCTTTTGAAAACATTGTTGGGAAAGGAGAAAATGCTGGTAACTAGCATTTTCTCCTTTTCCCATAATGTTTCCTATATACGGTGGCACAAAAGTGACATGGAAGATATATTTTATACTACGTGCGCACGTAATAGTTATTACGTGCGCACGTATTAGTTAATACGTGCGCACGTATTAGCTACTGCGTGCGCACGTACTAGCTACTGCGTGCGCACGTAATAACTAATACGTGCGCATGTAATACTATTGCGTGCGCACGTATTAGCTAATACGTGCGCACGTATTAACTAATACGTGCGCACGCAATAGTATTACGTGCGCACGCAGTAGCTAATACGTGCGCACGTATTAACTAATACGTGCGCACGTAATAATCGACCAATCAGTTTATAAGGAACAGAAGCCATATTGTTGCGAGGGAAGGGCAAAATTACATTGGTCCAACACGGCAACAGATGTGCATACATCTGACACCCAAGTAAAAAATCAAGTAGAGCTATTACTTCTTAAATCGTTTAGGCATACTGCGATTATTTTAAGTATCTGTACCTTGGTACGGTACAGTAACTATTAATACTCTAGCCTACGGTCCATCGAATTACCCCAAACCACCCCAAAACACCCCAAACCACCCCAAAACATCCCAAACCACCCCGAAACACCTTTTATATGATATAAAATTATTAATACAGTAAGGGTTGGTTGAATTGTTGGGTAAGGATCACTTTTAACAAAAAATATCTATATTACGTCCTGTCACGTTAGCCTAAGGATAAAAGGACTACATGCATTACATGCGCTAGAGACTTTTTGGCCCCACTGAGATCTGGGACCATAATGTCTGACTGTCTGAAAAAGTTCGTTCATGCCTCCAAACTATATGTTATCAGAATGGCAAACATTGTGGACCCGGATCCGACTGCCCCTTGAAAGAGCAGTCTGATCTGGGTCCATTATGTTTGGTCATGTCTGACTGTCTGAAAAAGTTCGTTCATGCCTCTATATGTAGTTAGAATGGCAAGCATTGTGGACCCAGATCCGACTGCCCCTTGAAGGAGCAGGCTGATCTGGGTACATTATGTTTGGTCATGTCTGACTGTCTGAAAAAGTTCGTTCATGCCTCCAACCTATATGTAGTCAGAATGGCAAACATTGTGGAACCAGATCCGACTGCCCCTTGAAGGAGCAGTCTAATCTAGGTACATTATGTTTGGTCATGTCTGATTGTCTGAAAATGTTCGTTCATGCCTCCAACCTATATGTAGTCACAATGGCAAACTTTGTGGACCCAGATCCGACTGCCCCTTAAAGGAGCAGTCTAATCTGGATACATTATGTTTACTAATGTCTGACTGTCTGAAAAAGTTCGTTCATGCCTCCAAACTATATGTAGTCATGCTGTCAGAATGGCAAACTTTGTGGACCCAGATCCGACTGTCCCTTAAAGGAGCAGTCTAATCTGGTACATTATGTTTGCTAATGTCTGACTGTCTGAAAAAGTTCGTTCATACCTCCAAACTATATGTAGTCATCCTGTCAGAAAGGGAAACTTTGTGGACCCAGATCATGCGCGGATCCAGATATCTTTCTCAGGGGGGGTCCCACCGCAAACGTACTCTTCTTATTATATGATACTTTGATTTCGGATTTCAGTGGATGTAAGTCAACGTTTCCAGTTCTAACCATGAGGAGGTCTCCACATTTAGAACCGTTTATTTTTTATATTCATGACTGTATTTTACATAAATGCTGTGCAATATCAAACCAGTACCATTTCACGAATCCGATAACCACATTTTTCCGAAATTCCAGGGGGGGTCCGGACCCCCGGTCCCCCCTCTGGATCCGCCCATGAAGATCCAACTGCCCCTTGAAGGAGCAGTCTGATCTGGGTCCATAATGTTTGGTCATGTCTGACTGCCTGAAAAAGTTTGTTCGTGCCTCCAAACTATATGTAGTCAGAATGGCAACAGATACCGTAATTTATATAAGTTTTAGGGAAGTTAGATATATGCAAACATTGTGCAGCCAGATCATCAGACTGCTACTAAAGTAACAGTCTGATTGGGGTCCACGGTGTGAGGCATTCAAACTACATCTTTTGAACCATAGATATTTCAGTTTAAGGAAAATTAATTATTGTGTATGCCATTTTCAATTTGATTTATACTGTTCCTGCATCTTAAACCGTTGTAAAATGATATCACTTTTTAAACGCCTTTTTTGTTTTCTTGAGGTGTTTTGGGTAGTTTTCGGTGACAAAACTCCTTGTATAGCTCATCAGTCTTTCGTACCCTACAAATCATTCCACCCCCAACCCCACCACAGTATTAATTTTATATGATAAAAGGTGGTTTGGGGTGTTTTGGGGTGGTTTGGGGTGGTTTGGGGTGTTTTGGGGTGGTTTGGGGTAATTCGATGGACCGTAGGCTAGAGTATTAATAGTTACTGTACCGTACCAAGGTACAGATACTTAAAATAATCGCAGTATGCCTAAACGATTTAAGAAATAATAGCTCTACTTGATTTTTTACTTGGGTGTCAGATGTATGCACATCTGTTGCCGTGTTGGACCAATGTAATTTTGCCTTTCCCTCGCAACAATATGGCTTCTGTTCCTTATAAACTGATTGGTCGATTATTACGTGCGCATGTATTAGTTAATACGTGCGCACATATTAGTTAATACGTGCGCACGTATTAGCTACTGCGTGCGCACGTAATACTATTGCGTGCGCACGTATTAGTTAATACGTGCGCACGTATTAGCTAATACGTGCGCACGCAATAGTATTACATGCGCACGTATTAGTTATTACGTGCGCACGCAGTAGCTAGTACGTGCGCACGCAGTAGCTAATATGTGCGCATGTATTAACTAATATGTGCGCACGTAATAACTATTACGTGCGCACGTAGTATAAAATATATCTTCCATGTCACTTTTGTGCCACCGTACCTATACTTCCAAAGAAAAATTTCAGTTTTTAGGTCACACTTAATTTTTTGTCTGCAAATGCTTTGAATTTGGACAGTTTTGAAATATTGTTGAGTTGTAAAGACTTAACCCTTTACCAAACTACAAAATTTTGGACTGGTCCAAATTGAAAGCATTTGCAGACATCAAATTATATGTGATTGAAAAATTGAAAATTGTTTTTGGAAGGGTAGAAAACATTGTGAGGAAAAGGAGAAAATGCTGGTTACCAGCATTTTCTCCTTTTCCCACAATGTTTTCTACCCTATGAAGCACAAGATCCATCATTTGAATAACATTTGAATTGTCGTCTGCAAATGCTTTTAATGTGGACAGGTCTAAAATTTTGCCGTTTGTTAAAGAGTTAAACACATTGTGGTAAAAGGAGAAAATGCTGGTTACCAGCATCTTCCTCCTTTCCTGCAATTTTTTTTAAAAGGCTTCTTTCTTAGGGTCGTTAAAACCTGGAACTGTGTGTGGTAAAGGGTTAAATTGTTGTCTGCCAATGCTTCAAATTTGGATAAGTCTAAAATTCTGTCTTTTGCCAAAAAGAAAGAATCCGAGTTACCATACCTTCAAAATCTGCCTGTATTCTCTTCAACTCCTTCTCTAGTTCCGTAAAGTTAACCTGGGTTCCCTGATTTAGATCACTGGGATCTGGAAGGGGCAGTTTGACCCTTTCTGTCCCGGCATCGTTTTTCTCATACTTCTTAATATACTGTTGTACTGTGTAATGGAGCAGATTGACCGACGTATCTTTACTCTTCACATCTTTCAATTTGGGCAAAATGTCGATGCCAAAGCCGTCTGCTTGACCTCTCTTGCTCCCTGTGATATAGTAAGCCAGAATTAACCCTTTACCACACAATCCCAACTTTTAACAAACCTGAGGAAGAAGACCTTTGAAAACACTGTGGGAAAAGGAGAAAATACTGGTTACCAACATTTCCTCCTTTTCTCAAAATGTTTTCCAAAGTCTTATTTTCCATAGTCGTTAAAACTCAGCATTGTGTTGTAATGGGTAGAATGTTACATGCAGTTACTTCCCTCCTCATGATATAATCCAAATTACTGACTGAGGTATCACTGATCTTAAAGGAATCTTTTGGCCAGGCAAAAAAATCAATCCCAAAGCCATTAGCTCCCTTTTACTTCCTGTGAAATCTTCCTGGAAAAATTATGAAAGAAAACAATAACCCTTACAACAAATTTAAAAAAGGTCAGCACCCCATTGCTTCTGAAAACAGTGAAAAAGGAGTGTTTGTGTCTGATAATGCTTTTTAGGTCTTTCAACTTGTGTAAAATCCAAACAGAAAAGCTGTCTGCTTTACCTCTTTGACTTCACTGATCACTAATGACAATTTCAACAACCATGTGCCAATTTTATTCCAGAGTTTCAGTATGTGAAGTAACAGTTTAACTTTGACCCTTTACCAAAGAATCACAACTTGTAATGACCCTAAAAAAAGCCTTTTCAAAACATTGGTAACCAGTATATTCTCCTTTTTCCTGCAGTGTTTTCTACCGTATTCAAAACAGAAACCATCAGTTTAGCAACATTTAATTTGTCATCTGCAAATGCTTTCAATTTGATGCAGTCCAAAATTTTGTTGTTTGGTACAGAATTAAGCCTTCTGAGGGAAACCAATAATACATGTGAGCCATACTCTGCGAAAAAAGGGCTCAGTGCATCTGCAAAAAGGTATAATCGACCCATGTCAGCCTGTGAAGTCCACACAGGCTGACATGGGTTGAATTTTTTTTTCTATTTGTAATTTTCTGCATACCAAGGGACCATTCTAACCATAGTACCTTATGATTCATTCGATCCTTTGTTGTACAAAATGGATTTTATGGATCCATAATTATATGAGCATACTCTGGCAAAAGGGGGCTTAATGCGTTTGAGAAAAGTATCGACCAAGGTCAGCCTGCGCAGTCCGCGCAGGCTGACCTGGTCCGAAACTTTTTGCTATTGGTCAATTTTCTGTATGTTCAAGGACCAATCTACCTCATAATTTAGTCGGTTGTTTAAAAAAAAAATGGCTATTATGGATCCATAATTATATGATAGCTTGCTTGGTATCATGTACCACGGAGATGGATTAAGCCCTCTTTTGCCAGAGCATGGCTCATATGATGACTTGCTTGGCATCACGAAGATACATTTAACCCCCTTTTGCCTGACCTCCACTCATTTGTGAGATGAAAAGATCAGACTGAACAAATTTTGCAGTTTGATCTTGGATAAACAATGTCAGGTATTATTTTTTATGTAATTATGTTGGCAAAAGGGGCTTGGACATTCTAGTTTCTTGTATCTAGGTCTTTCCTTTAACTTTGTTTTTTATTTAGCAGTGGAGTATGAATAAATTTACCTCCATTCATGTAGTTTCCCATGGCAAGCACCAAACCCAATATTCTTTTCAGATGAATACTTGATATCAAACTCTGAAATATAAGCACAATGTAGACTAGTTCAGGGCAGAAAAGGAGAAATACTGATCTTACAATGAACAAACAAACAAATAAACAAACAAACAAATGAATAAATAAATGACTGTTCTTTTATGACACATCAACAGCTAGGGTCATTTGGCACAAATGGCATGCAATTTGGCGTCAAAACGACAATGTTTCTTACAGGATGCTATAGAGAAATTACAAGAACTTTAAAAAGATTTAGACAACATAAATTGATGGTATTGAAAAAAGAATATGCCGATCTTTCAATACAGCCGACTAACAAAAAAACAAGAGGGCCATGATGGCCCTGGGTCGCTCACCTTAGTAGAGTGCCTTTAAGGTTTTTCTTTAATTTGGCCATGTGACCTAGTTTTTGATCGCAGGTGACCCAATTTCAAACTCATATTTCATGAAGACAAACATTTTGACCAATTTTCAAGTCAATTGAGCAAAAAATGTGGCCTTGAGTGCCCTGAAGATATTTCTTTAATTTGACCTAGTGATCTAGATTATGACCTCAGATGACCCAAATTTGAACTGGTCTTTGACTATATCAAAAGAAACATTTTAACCAATTTTCAAATCAAATGAATAATAAATGTGGCCTCTAGAGTGCCCACTAGCTATTTCTTTAATTTGACCAAGTGACCTAGTTTATGACCCCAGTTGACCCAAATTCACACTCATGTGAGATTTTACAAAGACAAACATTCTGACCAATTTTCAAGGCAATTAAACAAAGAATGTGGCCTCTAGAGAGCCCACAAGGTATTTCTTTATTTTGACCTAGTGACCTAGTTTATGGTTCCAGGTGACCCAAATCCAAACTCATCTGGTATTTCATCAGGACAAACATTCTGGCCAATTTTCAGGTCATTTGAGCAATAAATGTGGCCTCCAGAGTGCAAACAAGATATTTATTTAATTTGACCCAGTGAACTAGTT
The DNA here is from genome assembly GCA_945859785.2 of Tridacna gigas. NCBI lineage: Eukaryota > Metazoa > Mollusca > Bivalvia > Cardiida > Cardiidae > Tridacna > Tridacna gigas. Next base: position 42,276,153 of record OX244029.2, read on the forward strand.
TATGACCCAAGTTGACCCAAATTAATTTATGTGAGACTTTATAAAGACAAACTTTCAAACTAATTTTCAAGGCAATTGAGCAAATAATGTGGCCTCAAGAGTGCCAACAAGGTATTTCTTTAATTTGACCTAGTGACCTAGTTTATGACCCAAGATGACCCAATTTTGAACTCAATGAACTTGTTGCGCTTAGATGGGCAAGCAAACTTAGAAGAGAATCACTACATACCAAATATCAAAGCTCTACGCCTTCCAGTTTTAAAGAAGAATTTTAAAGTTTTCCTTCTTTGTTCCTATGTTCGAACTTGTGACCCCCGGGGCGGGGCCAGTTTTGACCCAGGGGCATCATATGAACAAACTTGGTAGAGGTCCACTAGGAAATGCTACATACCAAATATCAAAGCTCTACACCTTCCCATTTAAGAGAAAAAGAAATTTAAAGTTTTCCTTCTTTGTTCCTACTTCGAACTTGTGACCCCCAGGGCGGGGCCAGTTTTGACCCGGGGGCATCATATGAACAAACTTGGTAGAGGTCCACTCAGAGATGCAACATACCAAATATCAAAGCTCCACACCTTTCGGTTTCAGAAAAGAAGAATTTTAAAGTTTTCCTTCTTTGTTCCTATGTTCGAACTTGTGACCCCAGGGGCTGGGCCAGTTTTGACCCAAGCAGCATCCTTGGAACAAACTTGGTAAAAGTCCACCAGGAGATGCTACATACCAAATATCAAAGCTCTATGCCTTCCCACTTAAGAGAAAAAAAAAAGTTAAGTTTTCCTTCTTTGTTCCTATGTTTGAACTTGTGACCCCCGGGGCGGGGCCAATTTTGACCCCAAGGGCATCATATGAACAAACTTGGTAGAGGTCTACTAGGCGATGCTACATACCAAATATCAAAGCTCTATGCCTTCTACTTTTAGAGAAGAAGATTTTTAAAGTTTTCCTTCTTTGTTCCTATGTTAGAAATTGTGACCACCGGGGCGGGGCCAGTTTTGACCCCAGGGACATCATATGAACAAACTTGGTAGAGGTCCATTAGGAGATGCTACATGCCAAATATCAAAGCTCTATGCCTTCAAGTTTCAGAGAAGAAGATTTTTAAAGTTTTCCTTCTTTGTTCCTACTTCGAACTTGTGACCCCCAGGGCGGGGCCAGTTTTGACCCCAGGGGCATCATATGAACAAACTTGGTAGAAGTCTACTAGGCAATGCTACATACCAAATATCAAAGCTGTACGCCTTCCAGTTTCAGAGAAGATGATTTTTGAAGTTTCCCCTCTTTGTTCCTATGTTTGAACTTGTGACCCCCGGGGCAGGGCCAGTTTTGACCCCAAGGGCATCATATGAACAAACTTGGTAGAGGTCCACTAGGAGATGCTTCATGCCAAATATCAAAGCTCTATGCCTTCTAGTTTTACAGAAGAAGATTTTTAAAGTTTTCCTTCTTTGTTCCTATGTTGGAAATTGTGACCACCGGGGCGGGGCCAGTTTTGACCCCAGGGACATCATATGAACAAACTTGGTAGAGGTCCACTAGGAGATGCTACATGCCAAATATCAAAGCTCTATGCCTTCAAGTTTCAGAGAAGAAGATTTTTAAAGTTTTCCTTCTTTGTTCCTACTTCGAACTTGTGACCCCCAGGGCGGGGCCAGTTTTGACCCCAGGGGCATCATATGAACAAACTTGGTAGAAGTCTACTAGGCAATGCTACATACCAAATATCAAAGCTGTACGCCTTCCAGTTTCAGAGAAGATGATTTTTGAAGTTTCCCCTCTTTGTTCCTATGTTTGAACTTGTGACCCCCGGGGCAGGGCCAGTTTTGACCCCAAGGGCATCATATGAACAAACTTGGTAGAGGTCCACTAGGAGATGCTTCATGCCAAATATCAAAGCTCTATGCCTTCTAGTTTTACAGAAGAAGATTTTTAAAGTTTTCCTTCTTTGTTCCCATGTTGGAAATTGTGACCCCCCGGGGCGGGGCCAGTTTTGATCCCAGGGGCATCATATGAACAAACTTGGTAGAGGTCCACTAGGAGATGCTACATGCCAAATATCAAAGCTCTACACCTTCAAGTTTCAGAGAAGAAGATTTTTAAAGTTTTCCTTCTTTGTTACTATACTCAAACTTGTGACCCCCGGGGCGGGGCCAGTTTTGACCCCAGGGACATCAAATGAACAAACTTGGTAGAGGTCCACTAGGAGATGCTACATACCAAATATCAAAGCTCTGCGCCTTCTAGTTTCAGAGAAGAAGATTTTCAAAGATTTTGCTTTTTTTTCCTTTTTGTTGCCATGGCAACCAGAGTTGTGGGTGGAATTCAATTCTTTGAACAATTTTGGTAGAGCTTCACCCAAGGAACATCCCTGCCAAGTTTCATCAAGATTGGCCCAGTGGTTAAGGAGAAGAAGATGTTTAAAGAAATTGTTGACGGACGACGGACGACGGACGACAGACGACGGACGACGGACGCCGGACATAGGGCGATCACAATAGCTCACCTTTAGCACGTTGTGCTAAGGTGAGCTAACAAGAGGGCCATGATGGCCCTGTATCGCTCCACTGGCTTATAAATATAAACTATAAATACTAAACATTTCAATTCTGAGCCAAATGGTTTCAAAATGAAGACTTACAAAGTGTTCTCTGTAAAAGCCCATGTGAAAGTTGAGACCCGCAGGGCAAAGCCATTTTTGATCCCAGAGCTATAATTACTTGAACCCTGGTAGTGGTCCACAAGATAAAGCCACATGCCAAAATGATACAAGTCTATGCTGTATGGTTATAAATAAGGTGATTTTCAAGTTTTGTCCATATGAAGCCTCTGCAAAACATAAGACCCCTGATGCAAGGCTAATTTCAAAAAAAAAATCAAAACAGGAAGATTTCTTAAGTTATCACTATGTAAGCCCATGTAAAACTCGTGACCCCTGCAGCGGGGCCAATTTTGACCCCAGGGCTAAAATTTTGGCCCGCTTGGTAGAGGCCCACTAGATATAGCTACATGCAAAATTTGGTAGCTCTAGGCCTTATGGCCAGGTACAGGAAGATTTTTAAAGTTTTCTCTATATAAGCCTATGTAAAACTTGTGACCCCTGGGGCAGAGCCAATTTTGACCCCAGGGCTATAATTTGAAGAAACTTGATAGAGGTCTACTACATACAGCTACATGCCAAATTTGGTAGCCCTATGCCTTATGGTTTCAGACAAGAAGATTTTTAAAGATTTCCAATATTTTTCAGTTTTGTTGCCATGGCAACCAGAGTTTTTGAAGGAATCAAATTCTTTCAAGAAATTCTGAAGAGGACCATGGCAGGATCATTTCTGTGAAGTTTCATGAAAATTGGATGGGTAGTTTCAGAAAAGAAGATGTTTGAAATAAAAGTTAATGCATGGACGGACGGACGGACGGACGCACGCACGCACGCAAGCACGCACGCACGCACGACGGACACCGGGCCATGACATAAGCCCACCGGCCTTCGGCCAGTGGAGCTAACAACAAAACTTTGGAATGGTCCAAATTGGAAGCATTTGCAGATGCATTTAAATGTGGCTCAAATGATGCAATTTGTGTCTGAAAGCGTAGAAAACATTGTGGGAAAAGGAGAAAATGCTGGTTTCGACTAATATTTTCTCTTTTTCCCACAATGTTTTCAAAAGGCTTCTTCCTTTGGATCATTGAAACTTGGGATTGTGTGATAAAGGTTTACATTTCTGACATGAACAGAAAACTTCTATTTCTTTTGCACGGACCATTTTCTACAACAGTTGAACTCCTAGTATCTACATCACATATTCACACACACAAAATATTCTAATTCCATGACATGCAACTCTTTCAGCACATGAAAAGTACAGAAATAAATTTACATATGAGCCATGTGAAAAGAGGGCTTAATGCATCTGCAAAAAGTCAGCCTACGCAGTCCACACAGGCTGACATGGGTCGAAATGTATTGCCACTGGTCAACTTTCTGCATGCCAAAGGACATTCTGCCTCCAGATCCAGCTGTTTGTTAGACAAAATGGATCTTATGGATCCATAATTCTGTGATGACTTGGTTGGTATAAGTAATCATGGAGATGCATTAAGCCCAGTTTTACCAGAGCATGGCTCATAATGTAAAGCGACAGACCGTAAAATAGTCTTTCAGTTCTTTACCGCACAATCCCAACTTTTAACGACCCTGAGAAAGAAGCCTTTTGAAAACACTGTGGGAAAAGGAGAAAATGCTGGTTACCAGCATTTTCTCCTTTTCCCGCAGTGTTTTCTATCCTATCCATTACATAAATCACCATTTAAGCTACACTTAATTTGTCATCTGCAAATGCCTTCAATTTAGTCCACTATAAAATTTTGTAGTTTGGTAAAGGGTTAATAATGATGAGAATATATACTCACACTGTCAAATATTTGAGCCATGCTCTGGTAAAGGGGGGCTTAATGCATCTCCGCAATGCATGATACCAAGAAAGCAATCACATGATTCTGGATCCATAATAGCCACTGTTTTAAACAACCAATTTAATCATGAGGTAGACAAATCCTTGGACATACAGAAAACTGACCAATAGCGAAAAGTTTCGGCCCAGGTCAGCCTGCGTGGACTGAGGATGCTGACCTGGGCAGATACTTTTCACATATGTATTAAGCCCCCTTTTTGTGCAGCATGGCTCATTTCTAAAATAGCAGACTACCTGTGGGTCAAAATATGCCCATAGGTCTTAGTAAAACACACCATTTAAACCATTTCACCATCAGCTCACTAATTCTTGTATTTCCTTGGTTTCATCAAAATTAGAGTACAGCTTGACAGTGCCTTGCTTATGGACATTTCAATAGAAACCAATACTAACAACAGGGATCACTCATCTAAAACTGATTATGAACTTCAAGAAAATTCTACTCCTTTTTACTCTCAGCCAAAAGGTTCAAAAACAGAACTGTTACCTGACAAGTCAATCTCAAATTGGACAGCTTGGTTTCTATCACAGATATGCTTTCTTGGAAAGCTTCCCGGAAAATGAAGCAAAAAATTCTCTCTGCATAGTCAGGTATCAGGGACATATCATACAAGAATCTGAAAGATAGAGAAGGTTGGTTTGCATATATTTAAGTTTGGTTTGAATATATTTGTAGTACATTGATTATGAACATAAATATTTCAAACATGGTGGACTCTAGACCAAAGGAAAAAAAAGAGGTTAGTCAGGTACATATGAGAACACTTACTGATCTGGCTTGTCCAGCTGTACATCTGGATGTTTTCTGACATGGTCTTTTAACTTTTTAAGTTCTTCATCATCACATCTCTGAAATTGCAATTCCAAGATCATACAATGTCAACATAACAACAGATATTGCAAAACTGAGATGCATGGAAATATTTTAATTTCAAAGCTTAAACATTACCAAACTGACAGCTTCTGCAGATGAAAAATAACTGTTGACTCAAAAACTTCTAGGAAGGTAGAAAACATTGTGGGGAAAGGTGAAAATGCTTGTTACCAGCATTTTCTCCTTTTTCCACAATGTTTTCAAAAGGTTTCTTCCTAAGGGTCATAAAACTCAGGATTGTGTAGTAAAGGGTTAAATGAATATTCATCATGGTAGATGAATCATTAAAACCTTAAGTACATGACCAGCTATTTGACTGGCTGAGACATTCTATAATACCTTGTCATCATGCAGAAACTGGAGAAATGTTTGTTAAACCCTTTAGCAAACAATCCTGTTTTAACTCCCTTGAAAAAGACTTTTGGAAGCACTGTCGGAAAGGAGAAAATGCTGAAATATATTTAATTTGGACCAGCCTAAAATATTGTCCTCTTCTAATAACAGTATTATGTGAAACTAATCTTCATTTAATACAACAAAGAAAACAAATTTTGAAAACTTTGTGGGCAAAAGGAGACAATGCTATTAACCACCATCTTCTTCTTCTCCCACAATGTTTTCTATCCTTTCAAAGATAAATCCCATCATTTTTGCATTATTCAAATTGTTGTCTGCGACTGCTTTGAATTTAGACAAGTATGAAATTTAGTAGTCAAATCGAGTTTACAAATATAAAAGCAAAAGGGAGCTTAATGAATCTCTGTGATACATCAAACCAAGCAGGTCACCACATGGTTCCAAAAAGTCCCTTGTCTCATGAGGTAAACTGATCCTTGGACATGCAGAAAATTTACTGATAGCCAAAAGATTTGGCCCAGGTCAGCCTGCACCGACTGTGCAGGCGGACCTGGGTCGATACTTTTTGCAGATGCACTAAGCCCCCTTCTCACAGGGCATGGCTTATTAACAATATCTCAAAAAGCTAGTCAATACTTACACATTCATATATTTGGCGTAGTTTTTCTTCACTGATCAATGAAGTATCAAAATTGAGTATTGCTGCAAAAAAAAAAAAGGAAGAAAGCAATGACACTGTATTAAAAAGATTTCAATATTACATGACATGGAGTATCAGAAGAATCTAATGATTTTTTTCTTTAGCATGTGTTATAGTCTTCTTTTCTTTTTTTTTTCCAACAGTATTTCAATTATATCTCTGTCATATATACTATGTGAAAAGGGGCTTTAATGCAAAAAGTATCAACCCAGGCCAGCCTGTGCAGTCTAACCTTGATAGAAACTTTTTACTTTTAGTAAATTTTCTGCATGCCCAAAGACCATTCTAGCTCAGGATTTAACCAGATGTTAGACAAAATTTCGTTTCACGGATCCAAAACAACACAATAAATTGCTTTGTATAATGCGTCATAGAGATGCATTAAATCCCCTTTTGCAGAGCATGGCTCCTAATCATATATACATTATTATAAATTTAAAATTATTTCACATTTTTATGTGAACTCAAAATTCTTTAAATGCAGTTTTATACTCACCATGTTCTATTTCAGACATATCAATACGAAGACTAGATAACAAAATCCCAACAACTTGGGATCTTTTTGGAGCTATCACTTTGGCAACCTGCAAAAAAATATACAAATTTTCAGCCCAATCCCATTTCCAGTAAAATCCCATTTCCATCCTGATATTTGAGAGCAAGGGTCATTGACTGATGTTATGGTGGTAGCCCCTAGATTCCGATGGTCAATTAAATAAACAACTTCCTTTGTAAATCTATGATTGAAATAAATACATAATTATATAGAGCAACTGGCTATAATAATCAGCCAGAACTGTATAACTGACCAATTGTGTTGAGCAATCACCTGCATTAACCCTTTACTGCACAATGCCGCCTTTTGACGCCCCTGGGAAAGAAGCCTTTTGAAAACATTGTGGGAAAAGGAGAAAATGCTGGTAACCAGCATTTTCTCCTTTTCCCACAATGTTTTCTATCCTATCAAAGAAAAGTTGCACCATTTGAGCCACACTGAAATTGTCGTCTGCAAATGCTTTCAATTTGGACAAGGCTAAAGTTTTGTCGTCTGGTAAAGAGTTAAACAACCATCTTTTTATGTTTCTTAATCCTACATATAAATATGAGATTATATGTGTCTGATTGTCATTTTGTCATTTGAAAAGTTTCATTTGTCAAAAGTTTCCTTCCACATTTTCTTAACACAGGATGGCTATTAACACAAAAAAGCGTTGGTTTAACTCTTTACCACACAATCCCGAGTTTTAATGACCCTGGCGAAGTAGCCTTTGAAAAACATTATGGGAAAAGGAGAAAATGCTGGTAACCAACATTTTCTCCTTTCCCACAATGTTTTCCTCCCTTTCACAGACAATTCTTACCATATGAGCCATACCTGATTTGTCGTCTGCGAGTGCCTTCAATTGGGACAAGTGTAAAATTTTGTTGTGTGGTAAAGGGTTAACGCATCTGGAAAAAGGCCAGCAGTTTGACTTGGGCTGAAACTTTTTACTTTAGTAAATTTTATGCATGTCCAAGGGCCATTCTACCTCAGGATTCAAATGATTTTATGGATCCATTTGCTACTTGCTAGGAACAATGCATCATGGAGATGCATTAAACCCCTTTTTCCCACAGCATGGCTCATACCTATTTACTTCACACCAACCTATGCTATTGGTGACCATAGTAATTGTCTTGCATCTATGTTAGAATATTTCATAAAACATTGGCTGCTGTAAAGCCAAGATCAGGCTGCAAATTCTGTAATTCTTGACCCACATTGTTCACAGGAATCATTACAGATATCATTGGCAATCTACAAATCAATTCTTTACCTCTCAACGAAATTCTGGACTTATCTTACTATAGAGCAATCATAAAAAAACAATTTGATGTGACTCAAAGGATGGGATTTGTCTCCAAAAGAGATGAAACCATCATGAGAAAGTGGGCAAATATTGGTTACCACCCGTTTCTCCTTTTCCAACAATGTTTTCAAAAACAGGCTTTCTGGGATCTTTAACCCTTTACCAAACCATCCCTGGTTTTAACAACCCTTGCATTACAGCCTTTACAAATCATTCTAGGAAAAGGAGAAAATGCTGGTAACCAGCACTTTCTCCGTTTTTCACAATGTTTTCCACTCTTTCAAAGGCTAACCCAATCATTTTAGATACATTCAAATTGTGGTCTGTTAGTGCTTTCAATTTGGACAAAGCTAAAATGTTGTCATTTGGTAAAGAATTAAGTGACCGGATTGTTGAGTAAAGGGTTAAATGACCAAACAGTAATACATACCTGTTTTGACTTTGATTTAGGCTTATTAAAGCTGAACTTTTTGGAGTGTTCTGTGTTTGTTTTAGAGAAGAGCTGATCCAACTCCCCAATGTCTATCTTCTCCTCTTCTATCTCCTCCCAAACCAACTTCTTGTCCAATAACCTAAATTAGAAAAATATCGAAAGAATTAAACTCAATATTTTATTCATATTACAGGCCCCTGGCCCGAAGTACATACGTTACACTATTTATTGAATGTAAAAAGAAAGATACGGGAAACATTTTATGCAATAAGTACTGAACCACTGAACTACTTAGAAACATTGGTAAAACCTTATGAAATTGTTCAATAATTCTGCACTGAATTCTAGTCATAATGTAATGAATTTTTAGGCATTTATTGAAAAATGTTATGTCTTGAAATAAACCAAATATTGATTCAAACAAACACTTTCATTTTAGCACATAAAACATTTACCCTGCATTTCTTTTTTTGTTTAGTATACATGTTGGTCCTTTCTTCAGCATTGTATTTATCGTAACATTATGATTTTACAAAGTGTCTAAATATTGCAACAGCAACATAAGCTTTTTCCATGAAGTTTTTCACCATTATCTAAAATTGAACACCCAATGGCAAGAAAATCCTCATAATAACCCAATAAATAGAATATGATCACTTCAAAATAAAGTAAACAAGAGCACTACATGCGGGCTACAACACTCTGCTGCAAATGTCTGATTTTCAATTATGAAAATTACAAGCCGAAAAAGGGGTATAACTGTCAAAAATGCTTTTATGGTTACCTGCCCTTGTTGTTTAGGGTTGCCTAATTAATTGACAACTTGTCCAAGTTTTAAGCAAATATCTTCAGTAATAAGAGAGATATTATAAAATGTCAAAGTTTTCATAGTACAATGCAGACAATGCCATGGCTATGCTACCACAATGCATCAATGTTTTCTTCAAAAACAGTCAAGCTAATAAGTTTTACTTACTCCTTGTTCTTTGGTGTTTTCATTTCATGTACTTGTATTCTATTCCAGAACAATGGCTTCATGGGAGATTTGGGGTTTATAATTGGTTTCATAGAAGCTGTGAAAATAGGAATAATTTCTATCATTTTTAAAATCTAGCAAAGGAAAGGTGTTCAAACTCAAACTACAATTGAGTCATTCCTAAAGACATCCCTTTTACTTATTCAAGTTCAGTTACGAACCAATCCAGACTTTTAACTACCCTGAAGAAGCAGAATGCCTTTGAAAACATAGTGGGAAAAGGAGAAAATGTGGGTAAACAGCATTTTCTCCTTTTCACACAATGTTTTCTACTCTTCCAAAAACAAATCTGTCGATTGAGCCACATTTTGTTTGTTGTCGACAGACCAGTCTAAAGTTTTGTTGTCTGGTCAAGAACTAAAGTGCCACTTCAACTCAATTGAAATGATCTGGTAGGAAAAAAATCCCCAATCAACTGCCATTTCCAGAGTGACCAGAATGAGGGACAGTGAAGCCAAAGATATGGCTACATGTTTTGTGCAGTCTTGGCCTGTATTCACCAGCATTTCTAAATTGCCTTCTAAGACTTATTCTAGTTTGTTTGTATATGCATGCTGTTTAACGCCGTTTTCAACATTATTTCAGTTATATCACAGGGGCCAGTACACCTAATGCTTTCCTGGAGTTTTCTTTTACCAGTACTTTGCACAATATTCTTCCAAAAGAATCCTGTCTCAGTGACTTTCATCAATCCTCAGGAAGAATATAGGCAAGAAGGGGATTCAAACCTGGGAACACCTGCATCGGTATTCACCAACCTTTCTTTAGAAAATTCTTAGGCTTATTCTGAAGAATTTTCTAAATTTTAAAAGAAACACAAGATCTGACTGGCTAAAGCATTTGGTTTAGCCAATCAGAAATTGTGTTACTTTCAAATTTAGAAAATCTTGGAGAGTAAGAACATTCCTAAGAAAGGTTGGTGAATACGCCCCTGGTCTCAAGTCCTGTACACTATTGACTGTACTACTGGGTTCGGCAGACTTATTCTAGATTTCCAAGTTTTGTATTATGTGTTTTGCAAAGTAAAGCATTCAGTTTAGGCAATCAGAAATTGCTTCACTTTGAAATTTAGAAATATTTTGAGAATCACACTAGGAATTTAATTAAGACTGATCTTTATCTATACAGGCCATAAAAGCAACTATAGGGTATTTTAACCCTTTACCAAACAATCTTGAGTTTTAAAGATCCTGAGAAAAGATGACTTTTAAAAACATTTTCCCATAATGTTTTCGATACTTTCAAAGATGAGTGCCATCATCAGAGCCATATTCAATTTGTTGTGCGCAACTGCTCTCAGATTGGACCAGTCTACACTTTTGTTGTCTGTATTAATGCTTTCAACTTTAGAAAAGTCTGCATTTTTCCTGTCTGGTAAAGAGTTATGGGCTATTCAATAACCTTACCTCTCCTTTGTATCATAGTCCCTGGAAGAGGAGGAGGTTCAGGTATAACTCCTGGAAGTGGTGGAGGAGGGGGTGGGACTTGCAGTGACTCCGCCTCTGACCCCTCCCCTTCAGGATTGTCCTGGCTTTGCTCTGATGTAACAGACCCATCGTCATACATGTCTGTACTTTTGACTCCGTTGTTTAGCACCATTTCAGCTGGAAGACCTTCGGGACTCATGGCTGGAGTGTGATACTGGGATACAGAAGGTGTGGCAGACGAGGGGGTGTGGAAACCATTTGCATAACCAACAGACTCATCAGCAGGGAGACCAGCTTCTAGCCGAGCTGCATTGGCTTCTGTTTGGAGTAAACAATAGAAACATTCAGCATTTAAATCAGTTAATATTTATTTGTATGGAATCTTTTTAAACCCTTTTTTAGTATATCACCAGCTAACATGTAGCAAAAGTTAACCTGCACGCTAAACAGCAGCCTTTACCACATGACAAAATTTTAGACTCGTCCTAATTGAAAGCAAAAAAACACTGCTTGAATGATAGTATTTTTCTTTGTTGGGGTAGAAAATGTTATTGGAAAAGGAGAAGATGCCAGTTACTGACATTTTCTCCTTTTCCCACAATGTTTTCAAAAGCCATCTCATGCACAGTCAATAAAACTCAGGATTCTGTAGTATAGGGTTTAAAGGGCATTATGATTTTTTTGGCATGTAAACAGCATGATTGCATGGGAAACTTCACTGGCTCCAGTGATTTAACTCTTTACCACATGGCAAAATTTTAGACTGGTCCAAATTCAAAGCAATTGCAGACCACAAATTAAATGAGGCTCAAATGATTTTTTTTTTTTTTTGACAGGCAAGAAGACATTGTGGAAAACAGAGAAAATGCTGGTTACTAGCATTTTCTCCATTTCCAACTATGTTTTCGAAAGTCTAATTTCCTGGTGTTGTTAAAACCGGGAATTGTGTGGTAAAGGGTTAAGTTATTACATCCTGAAACAAACCTACACCAGGGTCTGTATTCACCAATCATTGTTAAGACCATCCTTAGTCTCATTCACAATAATTTTCTAAATTTGAAAATAACACAACTTCTGACCAGCTAAATAAAATGCTTTAGCCAGTCAGAAGTTGTGTTTCATTCTAAATTCAGAATTATACTACGAATGAAATTCAGATTAGTTGGTGAATTTGGGCCCAGATGACTTTCAAAACATCCAAGTACAGTATGCACTATTAACCCTTTCCCAAACGACAAATTTTGGACAGGTCCAAATTCAAAGAGTTTGCAGACGACAATTTTAAATTTGATGAAAATGGCAGAAAGGTCTCAGAAAGGGTAGAAAACACTGTGGGAAAAGGAGAAATTGCTCATTACGAGCAATTTCTCCTTTTCCCACAGTGTTTTCAAAAGACTTGTACTGCAGACACGTGAAAACCAGGGCTTGTTTGGGAAAGGGTTAAGGACTTGCCAAAATTTGAGTAAATATCTTCTGTAATGTCAAGGATATAAGATAATGTCAAAGTTATGGCATAATTACCCAGACAAAGATTGGGCTATGAGGATACCTTGACATTTCCTTTGAAAACAGCAAAGCTAACAAGAGTGCTACATGCCGGTGCCAACGCTGACCTGCAGTTGCTTGATTTTCAGTGAAAACAAAGTCAAAAACGGGGTATAACTGTGTGCAACATACTTTGATGGTTGCCTGCCTTTGTTGTATGGGTTTCCCTTTTAATAGTTTACAAGTTGTCCATGTTTGAAGTAAATATCTTCAGTAAAAAGAGAAATATTATAAAATGTCAAACTTTTAGCATGACAATGCAAATGCAGATGACTACAGAGCTATGGCAATAACTTAATGTTTTCTTCGAAAACTGCTGAGCTAAAAATCACCTGCAGCTAATACTAGAACTTATCAAAACTGTACTCTCAAACCAGAAAATCTTTATCTATGACAAAATTAAATTTCTAAAATGAATAAAGCACACTTCCACAGACCTGACAGAGCTTTTTGAGACAATTGTTCCAGTCCTGCAAGGTTTTTGTACTTTTCTACCTCCTGTTGTAGGAGAGCTATTCTCTGTATGGCTTGCTGTAGACGGGTTTCATACTCGTTTCTTGCTTTATCAAGGACCCCTTGGTGCTCGGCCTGCAGGGAGAAAAAAGGATAATTTAAAAACTAAGAATATTAAATTTGATCTTATCCCTTTGTAGTGCTTATCCCTTTACCACCTTGCGAATTTAAGACATTGAAATAATTCACAAACAACATTTCAAATATTTTTCCAATGATAATATTTGTCCATGAATAGGTAGAAAACTTTGTGAGAAACGTAGAAATGCTGGTAACCAGAATTTTCTCTTTTTCCAACAATGTTTTTCAAAAGCCTACTTTTTCAGGGTTGTTAAAACTTGGGATAGTGAGGTAAAGGGTTAATAAATAAAATTGACATTCTGGGTAAATACTACAGATACATTATATTGCAATTTCAAGGCTGCGTATGTCAGAAAATCTGGCAAAGAAGCAGGCACAGTAGATCTAAAATCACACTGCACAGACTGTCCAGTCTGATCTTGATCTACACTGTCTGTATAAGCAATAAGGGTGCACCATCTAGCGTTTATTGGTACACAAACTGCAAGGTCTAATTTTTTGCCAGGTAAGTAGTTGACTCCTTACTAAACTATAAAATTTTGGACCTGACCAAGTTGAAAGAAATTGCAGACAACAAAGTAATGTGATTCAAAAGCTGATATTTGTCTTTTCATGGAAAGGAAATATTGCGCGAAAAGGAGAAACCAGCATTTTCTCCTTTTTCCAAAAATATTTTCAAAAGCCTTGTTTCTCAGGATCTTTAACTCTTTACCATATTATAATATGTTAGATATGTCCACATAGAAAAGGAAAATTGAAAGTGGCTTCAATGAACGGATTTTTTCTTACACATTAGAAAACATTTGCGGGAAAATCAATTTCTCCTTTTCCCACCATGTTTTCAAAAGTCTACATTCCTTGTTTTTTTTAAAAACTCTTGATTGTGTGTAAATGGTGTAAGGATTGTAAGGAAAAAAGAAATTCAGTTATCATCCTGAAGAAAGTGAAAGCCAAAGCATCCATTGGGATTTTCTATAAGAAACGTATATGTGTTGTAGTAAACCTTTTTCAAACATATAATTTTACAGATACATACCTGCATCTTGTCCACTTCCTGTTTATATTCATGTCGAAGGGTAACCATGGCAGCCTGGTGATCTGCAACAAGCACCATAAAATCTGTAGATATTGTTTTAATCGATAACAGCATCAACACAGGTAAATTACAGTGCTGCTGACCATACCTGTATCAACAACTACACTGTGTAATTATTTTTTGTGATTACTGGTATTAACCCTTTATCACACAATCCCAACTTTTAACAATCCTGAAGAGAAGCCTTTTGAAAACATTGTGGGAAAAGGAGAAAATGCTGGTAACCAGCATTTTCTCCTTTTCCCACAATGTTTTCTACCCTATCAAAGACTGAAATCATCATTTTAGCAACATGTAATTTGTCGTCTGCAAATGCACTCAATTTGGTTCAGTCCAAAATTTTGTCATTTGGTAAAGAGTTAAAACAATATCATTTCTACTTGCAACTAGATAATTACTCCTAGTTTTACTCTTTACCAAACGAGAAAATTTGGGTTTAGACCAAAGTGAAAGCATTTGCAGACAACAAAATTAGTGTAGCTCAAATGATGATTTCTGGCTTTGATATGGTAAAACACATTGTGAGAAAAGGAGAAAAATCTGGTTAGCAGCATTTTCTCCTTTTCCCATAATGTTTTCGAAAGCCTTAATTCTGAGGGTCATTAAAACTTAGGATTATGTCGTAAAGGATTAAAGAATATCAGACAGAGAATATTTAATTGAGACCATTCAATCTGTAATCTAATCTTTCTGCAAAAGCAACTTTTGTTGTCTTTACAGTAAAACTCTGATATAGCGAATTTCACGGGACCGTCAGATTTAATTCGCTATAAGCATAATTCGCTTTACTGATAGTACGAACTTCGTTATATTTCGGGACTCAAAGGTGGACACATGTACATGCAGTCTAACATTTATTTACCAGAAAAATGTTTTTCTAACATACTTTGACAAATATGTGTTATATTTATAGTATCCAATGACATTTATGACAGGTGGGAAAAACTAGTAGCTGATTTCGTATTTATTTAATCGAGTGAGCGATGTTAATCATTGGAGAGGTCATCAGACCTCTCCAACAGTGGTGAGTTTAAAAGGCAGACTGCCTCAGAAATTGCTGTAACTCCATGCTTTTCTGCAAAATTGTTCTGATACACAGTCTATTTCGTCATGGTTTCATAAATAAACCGAAACCAAAAAGCTGAAATAGGAAAAAGACGTGTTTTGTTTTTATATGATGGATTTCAAAAATGATTTGTTATATTGATTTGATTGCAAACGACCTTTCCAGTAGTTGTAATTTTTCATTAAACAAATAAAGCTACACACACACACAAAAAAAGAATTTCGTTAAAAAAGAGAACACCGCGGGAAAAGATCACGCAACTTGAAAATGTGAGAAGAAGGTTACATGTCTGTCATGTAATGCATAAGAGGTTTCTTCTTTTTACACAGCGGCAATCATGTAATGCCTTACTTATTTGTTTACATGTACCAAAATATATTGAAATTAAAAGCAATAAGCTATTTGAAAACATTGATGCAGACCTCTCCTGGCTTCTTTTTTAAAGAAGCCAACTTGTTCAAAACACATTTTATACCGGTAGGAATTGAAAGCATTTGCAGACAACAATTTTCTACTTGTGGCAAATTATACCTTACCACAATAATTATCGATCGATATCGCAGTCAGTTTATGTTGTGTAGATCAACGCCTCTAGCGTCAACATGTTAATTGGGCAAGCGGGAAGGTGTGAATAACTGACTTAGTAATTAAAGACCGTTAGATGCGACTTCAGTGTAACCAAGGTATTTTCAGTTGAAATGGATATCTGGGGACCTGATTTCTGATTCGCAATATGCGAAAATTCGTTATATCCAAATTCGTTTTAATTAATTTTTACAAAGGCGAAAGAAGGTTTTTGCCGGGGAATTGATTTCGATTCGTAATAAGCGAAAATTCGCATTATCAGAGTTCATTATAATTAAGTTTTATTGTATTGGGTTGACAGTTATAACTGAGCCATGCTCTGTGAAAAGGGAGCTTAATGCATCGAGACCAAGTATCAATTTGATTTTACATTCAAAAATGAAATGTTAAACCTTAGAGTGCCCAATTAACCCAACAGTCATTTTCAGTCTGGAAATAAAACCAAGATAACTGCAATTTCAGGGTCAGTTGGTTAAAAAAGCAAATGGATTTTATGGATCCATAATTATGTGATGACTTACTTGGTGTCATGTATCAAGGAGATGCCCCCTTTTGCCAGAGCATGACTTATTTATAAATAGAAAATTCTATCAGTTTATTATCTCATTGCACAGACCTAATAAGCCATAGCTGCATGAAGAATATGATGTGTTTTGATAAAATATGATTTACAGTAGCCATAATATTACCCATTATCCTTAATACAAACCCACATCCTACCTCATATTTAACCACACTGGTGTTTTGGGCATTGTTTCATTGACAGCTAGATAACAAGACGTGGGCATATGCTGGTGCCAACACTTGGCTGCAGTTGGTTTTAGAAATATAATTTGGGACATGTCTGATTCCAGCCAGCAGTACTAGTCAAACTGATAAAGGGACATAACTGTGTTAATAGTTAACACCAGTTACTAGCCTTGGGCAAGACACTTCAGAGCCTTCCTTTTTACTGGTGAAACCAACGACATTCTTAAATAGGTATGCTGTTGCTCTGATATTATGACTAAAATAATGTTGAAAGCCAATTTACCCACCATTCAATCAATCGATCAATCTATCAATCAATACTTTTTTTGCCTGGTAAAAGACTTAAAGAATATCATACATGCACATTACATAATATGGCCACCATTAACATAATTTATGATGTATACATAACTACACATGTTTAGGTCTAATATGAGCTACAATATACTGCTCTATATACATTATCTAACTGGCTATATTTCCAACATTCATGATTACTATGCAATTTACATACCTAACGTTTGATACATAATATCTATAATTATTATTTTTACA
The DNA here is from genome assembly GCA_945859785.2 of Tridacna gigas. NCBI lineage: Eukaryota > Metazoa > Mollusca > Bivalvia > Cardiida > Cardiidae > Tridacna > Tridacna gigas. The sequence goes on from OX244029.2 coordinate 42,293,487, forward strand.
TGGAATTTCTGAGCTTTTTTAACCCTTAAAGTGCCTTTCATAACAACTGTTGCTTTAGCAGCCAGTGTACATCAAGATCAGACTGCACAAAATGTGCAGTCTGATCTTGATGTACATTGTCTGCTTAGATGAAATATTCTAAATAAGAGCAGCCTCAAAATTGCAATCATTTGGGTGTCATAGGTAGACCTTGGGTTTATTTGGCACCAAAGAGTTAATACCAGTATGCAGGGATTTTCTGGGAAATTTACTTCATTTTCCTCTCATTCTGAAACATACATGCAGTATAAGATATAGAAAACATTTTTGTGAAATACTAAAAAAGAAAAAATCCTTACCATAAATAATGTGTTTAATAAAAATATTGTGGCAAAGGAGAAATTGCACAGGAGCATTTCTACCTTTTCAACCATGGTTTCAAAAGAGGTCAGTTGCAAAATGAAAAAAAAAAATCACATACATGTGGGAAATAATATTTATCAAACTCTGCATGTAGCTATCAACCTTCACTTTAAAGGGCCATAACTTGTTATTGTCAGCCAATCATAAAAATTGCTGGTGCACAAGTTCCCAAGGCAGGAAAGCTTCCATCAAGATTTCAGCCATATTTGTTGAAAACTTTTGGAGAAGAACAGGACATACTGTACTGTATAAACTGACACATGAACACACAGGCAAACAACCTAAAACCTGATTCCATCATGCACGTGCCAAGCCCCTGTAGCTCAGTTGGTAGCGTAAAGGACTTGAGAATGGGAGGTCGCTGATTCGATCCCTGACTAAGCCAATTCCATCATGCACGTGCAGAGCCCCAGTAGCTCAGTTGGTAGCGTAAAGGACTTGAGAACAGGAGGTCGCTGATTCGATCCCCGACTCGGCCAATTTCTTTTCCAGGATTGATGACAGTCATTGCGACAGGAACCATTCCCATCTCACTCCTGACCATTGTTTCGATGATGGTTATGTGGGAAAGCAGCCAGTGGCTTGGAAAGAATATCATGCAGAGTACTAGTAAACGAAACTCCAGGAAAGCATGGATAGGTGCACTAGCTGCCATGATAAAACTGAAATAATGTTGAAAATGGTGTTAAATACCATACAATCAAAATCAAACCAAATCATACATTATTTCTCCCCCCCCCCCCTCCACCACCTTGGTTGTAGGTTGGTGGGTGGGGTTCAACAGAAAAGGTTGGGAAGTTACCCATAATATTTGTTCTAAAAGAATATTTCCCAGAAAAACCCTAATGGACATTCACAAGACATAGATTTACCTTCTCTCCCTTGAAAAAGTTGAAACAGTCTTATTTCTAAAATTATGAAAACAAATCTAACAATACATTTTGGAAAATACCAAAATGTATAAATCTTTTTTTTTTTATATCTGTAATCCTGTCAATTACATCATCTTTTAAAACTTAACCCTTTACGAAACAATCACGAGTTTTAACGACCCACAAGAAAAAGCTTTTTGAAAACACTGTTGGAAAAGGAGAAGATGCTGGTTACCAGCATTTTCTCCTTTTCCCACAATGTTTTCTACCCTTCCCAAAACAAGTTTTCATTTTTGTGCCATGTTTATTCTGTCCTCTGCAAATAGACAAGTCTAAAATTTTGTTATTTGGTACAGAGTTCAATCTTTACCAAACGACAACATTTTGGACGTTTCTAAATAGAAAGCATTTGAAGACAACAAAGGAGATGTGATTCAAAAACTGAAATTTGTTTTGGGAAAGGTAGAAAACATTGTGGGAAAAGGAGAAAATGCTGGTTACCAGCATTTTCTCCTTTTCCCACAATGTTTTCAAAGGACTTCTTACCCAGGGTTGTTAAAAGTCAGGATTGGGTGGTAAAGGGTTGAATAATTATCATCCTAAATATCCCATTCTCACGTAAACAAAAAAATGTAAAGGAAACAGTCGAAAGTTTGATAAAGAAAACCAATAGCAAAATCAGAGTTTATGAAATTGAATTCAATATGGAATGTCTTAGTAAAGCTCCAAACCAAAAAAAACCCAAGCCACCCCTTTCAAGCTAAAATGCCTCATCAAAATATAAACACACACACACACACACACACAAAAATGTAACTGCACACTCCCTTACTCTTTGCATTTTTACATGCAAGGGCACCTTATCCAATACTGTTTGCCAAATCATTAACTCTTTACAATATGACAAAATTTTAGAGTTCTCCAAATTCAAGGCATTTGCAGACAACAGAACAGATGCATCAAATGATGAAACTTTTATTTGTGAAAGGACAGAAAACATTGTTGGAAAAGGATAAAATGCCATTTACAATTATTTGATTTCTTTTCCCACTATGATTTCGAAAGGCTTCTTCCTCAGGGTCATTTAAACACCTGATTGTTTGGTATGGGGTTAAAACAAAATCCTTTCCTTTCCTATAGATATTTTACATGATTTGTGTCATTTGTAATCACTGGCAGAAAGTCTGAAATTAACATGTAAGGTAACAGGTTAACCCATCACCAAACAATTTCAAGTTTGGGAAGTCAGACTTTTGAAAACATTGTGGGAAAAGGAGAAAATGCTGGTAACCAGCATTTCCTCCGTTTTCCACAATGTTTTCTAACCTGTCAAGGACAAATTCACTAAGTTGAGCCACCTTTGTCATCTGCAAATGCTTTCAATTTACACTTGTCTAGAGTTCTGTGGTTTTGGGTTTGCAGAGGCCAATCAAGATGATGTAATTTGTGAGAACGTGTGTTACAATTGATGTAAAAAAAATAGGTTTAAACTAACATTGTGGCAATAGAAGGAATTTTTCCTTTGAGCAATCTCTCTTTTTAAACACCTTTTTTTTTTTAAAAAACTGATCAGCTGCAGGCAAAATCAGCTATCTGAAAGTGCATGATAATGGATTAATTATGATAAGCAAAATGAAAACCTAGCGAAGTTCAGCTGTCGAACACACAGTTACAGAGCTGTAATTATAAACTGTGCAATGCAAAGACTTAAAAAAAAAAAAACAGACTTCAAACACCAATTTGACTGTGACTCACGATATCAGCTGTAAGAATGAAATATTGTATACATTAAATAGCATTTAAAACTAATTTCTGATTTCTATATTTCAGGATGGTTTCAGCCCTTGTATCACACCATCCTGGGTTTAGCCAACCCTGAGGAAGAAGCCTTTTGAAAACATTGTGGGAAAACATGGTGCCGGTTGCCAACATTTTCTCCTTTTCCCATAATGTTTTCAAACCCATCAAAGGAAAAACCAACATATTATTATTTATTGTGCCACATTTAAATATTTTTAATTTGGACAAGTTTTCATTTTTGTTGTGTGGTAAAAAGTTAACTCTAGTAGTTAACGTAACAGTCCATTAGTCACAACTTAATAAAACCCTTTTTTCAAAATTTATTTTATGGTTTTTTAGACTGTTTTAAAGAAAAAAAATGGGTCCTTTACATTTTATATCCCACAGCTTAGAATCACTGGCCTGTATTTTCTAACTCTTTACTAAACAACAAAATTTAAGACTGGTCTGATTAGAAAGTGTTTGCAGACGACAAAATAATGTGACTGAAAAATTGAAAATTGTTCTGGGAATGGTATAAAACAATGTGGGAAAAGGAGAAAATGCTGGTACCCAGTATTTTCTTCTTTTCCCAAAAATGTTTTCAAAAGGTTACTTTCTCAGGGTTGTTGAAAGTCCGGATCATGTGGTAAAGGGTTAAGCAGCCTAATCTTGATTTGAGCATTCTTAACAAGTACCTTAACCCTTTACCACACAATCCCACCTTTTAACAACCCTGTGAAAGAAACCTTTGGAAAACATTGTGGGAAAAGGAAAAAATGCTGGTAACCAGCATTTTCTCCTTTTCCCACAATGTTTTCTACCCTTCCAACAATAAATTTTAATTTTTCAGTCCCACTTATTTTGTCGTCTGCAAATGCTTTCAATTTGGACTGGTCTAAAATTTTATCATTTGGTAGAGTTAATCTCAATACCTCCTGAAACACATCATTTCCTGCATTCAACTTCGAAAAATCTTTCAATATGCAGTCTGATCTTGGACATACAACATCCTCCCCCCACCCCCAATTTTCCTTTTTTTGACTCTTAACCAGATGATAAAATCTCTAAATTTTCAGACATACTCATCCATAGTGAAAACAGTTTGCTTATGATCTCTTCACTGTAGCCAGAATGATGGAATTTGTCTTTAAAGATTAGAAAACATTGTGGAAAAAGGAGAAGATGCTGATTACCAGTATTTTCTCCTTTTCCCACAATGATTTTTAAAAGCCTTCTTCCTCAGGGTTGTTAAACTTAGAAATGTCTGGTATAGGGTTCATTCTTTACCAAACAACCAAATTTTAGACTTGTCAAAATTGATATCATTTACAGACGACGAAATAAATTTGACTCAAAATTCAAATTTTGTTTTTGGAAGGGTAAAAAACATTGTGGGAAAAGGAGAAAATGCTGGTTACCAGTATTGTCTCCTTTTCCCAAAATGACTTTTAAAAGCCTTCTTCCTCAGTGTCGATGAAACTTGGAAATGTTTGGCAAAGAGTTAAAAGATGCTCTGACAACATGTCCCACGACAATTTCATTCATGTAGGCTTGATATGTAGATCTTGATCTATGACCTGAATGTGATAAATTCAACATCCATCTAGGCCAAGCTATATTCAAATAGGGTTGTACAGGTGAGTTATTGAGTAATTATTGATTTGCTCTCAACAGTTGGGAATCACAATTAAATTAAACAGCATTTAAATTGCAACATTTTTGTTTTCAAAAACATGTAATGAGCCAGTATTGGCAAACCAATACCACATTTATCTGTGTTTGCATTATACACAGTCCATAAAAGCTGCTAAATTGTCCCAATTAACAAGCCAAGACATAGATATGAATCCCATCCCCCATCCTTTACCAAGCTATCCTGGATCCATGTTCACCATCCTGGGTCCATATTCACCAAATGTTCCTAGGAATATTCTTTGTCTAATTCTTAAGAATGTTCTAGATTTGAAAGTAACACAACTTCTGATTGGCTGAACAAAAGGGTTTAGCAAATCAGAAGTTGTGATATTTTCAAATTTAGAAACTGCTTCAGCATAAGACTCAGAGGAACATTTTTAAGAATGGTTGGTGAATATGGACCCCAGGTCTAACCCTTTACTAAACCAAAAAATTTTATATGTTTCCAAATTCAAAGCTTTTACAGCCGACAAATTTAAAATGTGCTCCAAATGATTGGAGTCATCTATGAAAGGGCAGAAAACATTGTGGAAAAAGGAGCAAATGCTGGGTACCAGCATTTTCTCCTTTCCCCACAATGTTTTCAAAAGGCCGTTTCCTAAAAGTCGTTAAAACTCAGGATTGTGTAATAAAGGGTTAAAAGCCATATAGAAAGCATTTTGGAAACATTTTGGAGAAAAAAAGAAAATGCTGGTCACCAGCATTCTCTGCTCATATTTTTGTGGAAAAAGGAGCAAATGCTGGGTACCAGCATTTTCTCCTTTCCCCACAATGTTTTCAAAAGGCCGTTTCCTAAAAGTCGTTAAAACTCAGGATTGTGTAATAAAGGGTTAAAAGCCATATAGAAAGCATTTTGGAAACATTTTGGAGAAAAAAAGAAAATGCTGGTCACCAGCATTCTCTGCTCATATTTTTTTCCTCACCATAATTTGGGCTGCACCTAATTTTTGTCCACAAATGCTTTCAAAATGGTTGAGTCCAAAATTTTGTTGCTTGATATTGAGAAAATGTGTTGTCTGCAAGATTTCAATACGGGCATGCCTGAAAAAATTTTATCACATGGTGAGGAGTTAGACAAAGAGGACAAACCAATATGACTTTTTTTTTTCTTGTCACAAAAATGGCTATCTTTGTTTCAACATTGATGTCATTTACACAAACTGTGATTAAGTTCACAAGAATTCAGGAAAATAAATCCCTTTTAACCCTTCACAACACAATCCTGAATTCTAACCACTCTGAGGAACAAGCCTTTTGAAAACATTGTGGGAAAAGGAGAAAATGTTGGTAACCAGCATTTTCTCCTATCCTCACAATGTTTTCTACCCTATCATAGACAAATTCCATCATTTGAGCCACATTTAAATTGTCGTCTGCAAATGCTTTCAATTTAGACAAGCCTACACTTTTGTTGTGTGGTAAAAGGTTAAAAGAACCCATGATATTCTACAACTTTAATACTTCAATTGTCATCTACCTTGCTTTACTCAGTTTGCAGTAAACAACTTTGAAAACAATCTACGAGAATCTTAAGAATCTTTACCACACAATCCCGACTTTGAAAGACCCTGATAAAGATAAAGTTTCTGAAAATATTGTAGGAAAATGAGAAAATGCTGGTAAGCAGCATTTTCTCTTTTACCCTCTATGTTTTCTACCATTCCCAAAACAAATTTCAATTCTTGAGTCACATTTAGTTTGTTGTCTGCTTTCAGTTAAGACTAGTCTCAAATTTTGTCATTTGGTAAAGGAGCTGTCACACCATGACATTCTGGTCAACGTTTTCTGACGTTTGAGGAAACGTTGCCCATGGTCGCTGGGATAGCGCCAGAAGAGCGTTGTGTGAACGCTAGTGAACGTCGGTGATCGCCGGGAATCGGCGGAGAACGCTGGTCCGGAAAAAAAGTTTTGAACATGCACAAAAGTTCTCACTGACACCAGCGTTCTTCAACGTTTAATTTTAAACGCTGAAGAACGTTTAAGAACGTTCATGGAACGTTTTAGTAACGTTCACCGAGCATTGCACGCGTTCGGCTATCGTTAGTCAGTCGTTACTCTAGCGTTACTTAATTGTTACTAATCGTTTGCTTTGCAGTGAACGACTCACTGGTGACCTGTCAACAACCGCTGAACGGTCCCTAGCGCACGCAGCGTGTGACTAAATCGTTTGTCGCTCACCAGTGGCACGTTAGCATACGATAATGGTTTTCAGGGGTATCTTACTTGGTCGCTGTTACACGCTTCTCGTGCGTTAGATACACGCTAGTCATGCGTTAGGCACACATTAATAACACGCCAGATGTGCCATCCTCATTCTAGGACGCTAAAAAATCGAATGATTGAAATGTTCAGAGAACGTTGACCAGAACGTCATGGTGTGACGGCTCCTTAAAGAGTTAAAATATGAATACAGATACATGTGAAAACAAGAGCACTGCCTGCTGGTGTCAATGCTCGGCTGCTGCAAACTGAGTTGCTTTTCATGAAAATTCTAAGTCAAAAAAGGGGCATAACTGTGTCAAAAATATTTTAATGGTAACCTGCCCCTATTGTATTGCTGCCCCTATTGTATGGGTTCCCCTTTTGACAGTGAACAACTAGTCCAAGTTTGAAATAAAACTCTTCAGTAATGACAGAGATATTACAAAATCTCAAAGAAGTTTTTGAAATTGTCAAAGTTTTTGCACAATGACACTGTCAATGCCAGGGCTATGACAATATATGAACATTTTCTTCAAAAAAACAGCTGAGCTTATTATGTTGCATAGGAGGAAATGCAGACTTCAAGCTACAACATCTTAATTTTGCAGCCTTGAGGAAAAACTCTTCGATAACATCTCTGGAAAGGGAGAAAATACTGGTAACATGAATTTTCTCCCTTCCCCACTGTGTTTTCTACTATTTCACAGGCAAAATTACATCATCAACATCACATCTTATCTGTTTTCCGCCAATGTTTTCATAAAAAGCAACAAATTGAATGAAGCTAAAATAAAGCAGTTTTTCAATGAAATCTAGGCAGAGAAGACCATCTTGTGAAAAGGGGACATTTGCTGGTTATCAATATTTTCTCTTATTCCCACAATGTGTCTAAAAGACTTCCATCTCAGGGTTGTGGAAACAAAATGCTGGCAACAAAATGGATTTGACTTTTCTCAGGGTCTTTACATATATTTTCGTTTTGCATGTTTTGTGCAGTCTGACCTTGATCTACACCAGCTGCAGGCTATCCAAGGCGACACTGGCAGTGAAAGAATTAATCTGAAACCCTGATAAAAAATTTATTATGCTCACATAAATACATACCCTCACCATCTTCGGACCCCGCCATCCCTGAATCCATAGAGGGCTGTGGGGACGGGGATGCCATCGACTGCCTCTCTTGACACATGGCAACACTATAGAGGTACTCCAAATGTTTAATGGAATCCATCGAAGTCTCGTTTGATCCAAACATATCGTTATTTCACATTCATATCTCACAATATTATTATCATTTTTCACAGGAATACTTTCATAACCATGGCAGATGCATTTTGTTTTAATGCAAAATCGCTGAAACTTACATTTTTTGATATGAAATTAATATTTTAAAACAGGTAAAGTTCTATGGATTCAACACTAGAAATGAAAGAAAAAAAAATACAACTGATATTTTTAGGCATGAGAATGCTAAAGTTTTCAAGGTGGTTTATCTTATCTATGTATCTTGCTGAATGTCAGACAGTCCAAGACAAAAAAGCAGTCTGATCTTGATCTCAGAATCTTCAACAGCAGCTTAAGTTTTCCTCAATATGCTGAAAGCTGAGATGATGATCTATTTCTTTACCAGCCAAAAAAATTTTAGACCAGTCCATATTGTTGAAAGCATTTACCCTTTACCACACAATCCCTTGTTTTAACAACCCTGAGGAAGAAGCCTTTTGAAAACACTGTGGTAAAAGGAGAAAATGCTGGTAACCAGCATTTTCTCCTTTTCCCACAGTGTTTTCTATTCTATCAAAGGCAAGGTCCATCATTTGAGTCAAATTTAAATTGTCGTCTGTAAATGCTTTCGATTTCGTCAATCGTAATATAAAATTTTGTTGTTTGGTAAAGATTTAATTTGCAGACCACAAATTGAATTTGGCTGAAATGATTGAATCTGTCTCAAACTGGGAGATAGAATTGTGAGCGAAAACTCCTGATAATCAGCATTTTTGCTCTTCCCACAATGTTTCCAAACCCCTTCTTCCCACCATGAGTTCTTGAAACATGGGATTAACTTGTAATTTAATTTTTTGTTTTTCTTACAATATCAGTTCAAACATGTTTTGAACTTGAAAAGATTTACACCTATTCAAGCAGCAAAACTTTTTGTTCACTTCTAAATGATTTACACGCATAAAAAGTTAAAAATATCTTCATTTTTTCCCCTTCTTAATGTAAAAAACACCAACAAAATACCAATTTTAAAAATCCAAGGTAAAATTGTACAAGATATAATTCTGTAAAATGTGTTCCTTCCTTATTCCTATTTCAGTTACAGACAAAATGTTTATCTAGATTGTAATACATACACCCACATGTACAATAATTTATCTTTTTTTTTTTCTCAAATTCATGCTTAAACATATTCAGTCTGATAAAAGAAATAAAAGTCTATGTTGAAAAAAATATATAGATATTCCTGTTTAAAATGTAAATTCCTCAACTCATGCTAATGTAAATCTGATCACATTGTCCAAAGAAATTGTATAAAAAGAACTATTTCAGCTATTTTTATGACATGCCCTTTTCTCACATAAATGAGATTAACTTCCAATACGTAGGCAATACAGTTTATGACTGATATTTATGTCAACACTCAATATTTGGGTATCAGCTTTTTGACCTATTATCTTTTAACCCTTTACCGCACAATTCCGAGTTTCAATGATTCTAAGGGAGAAGCCTTTCGAAAACATAGTGGGAAAAGGAGAAAATTCTGATAACCAGCATATTCTCCTTGTCCCACAATGTTTTCTACCCTATCAAAGACAGAAATTATCATTTGAGCTACATCTAATCTGTTGCCTGCAAATGCTTTAAATTTGGAGTAGTCAACAATTTTGTCATCTGGTAAAGAGTTAACTCTTTACAAAACAGTAAAATTTGAGACCTGTCCAAATTGGAAGCATTTGCAGACGACAAATTTGTTGTGGCTTAAATGATGAGATTTGTCTTTGAAGGGGTAGGAAACTTTGTGGAAAATGGGGAAATGCTGGTTACCAGCAGCATTTTCTGCTTTTTCCACAATGTTTTTCAGGGGAGGGGAAGGGTTATTAAACTATTAAATGCATGATTGTATTGTAATGGATTTGATTAAGACTGGGTTTTTTTTAAGACAAATCCACAGCAATTACAAACAACACAACTGAGTCATACTGAAAGAAAAGGAAACTGATTCTTTCTTTATTGACATGAAAAACAGTGGGTAAAGAAGCATTCAGTTTTGATAGTACTATGCTATCACTGATTTCATGTTTTTCCCCCCAAGACCTTTTAGTTTACTCGTATCATAGGCAGCTCACTCACTTATGCATTTCCTTATTTTCACCATCATCTGGTTTCACCTTTGCAGTGCCTGAATTAAGGACACTCAAACATGACCATATTGGTTTGTTGGGATCAAACCAAGATTTCCTGACCATAAGGCATATTATGTTATATTCTTGTTCTATATTCTTTCTATATTCTTTCTACCTGTCTCTAATAGTACCATGGAAGAGTAAAAAGTACAAGCTCATTGTTATGACAATGCCAATACGGCATTTTGAAAATCATGTATCGTAATTTGTGCAAAAACCGAAGGAAGTAAACCCAATTATACTCAATTTTTCTGACAAATAAGCGTTCCAATTGCACTCAGATATAAAATTGAAAATGGCATATGAAAATGAGTTAAACTAGGCCGTCGATTGTGGAAACACTTCTCTTTATCGAAAATAGCTTTATTCGCTATACCCTTCTATTTGCGTTATGATACACATGATCTTTGTCTTCTTACATATCGATTCCATGCTTGTCCGTCTCAAAATCAGTTCGTTCCTGGGCTTATTCGTCCCTGGGCTTGTTTGCCATGGCTTGTTTGTCCCACAAGATTGCATCTACTCCATTGGATTGTGCATGACTACCGGTATATAGTAGGTTGACTTCAAGCAAATATTTTGAAACTATTTCTGATGTTTATTTTTCAAATTATTAATTCAACACAATGGCTTCCTTGACAAATGCCACACCAGTGCTTTCAATGCTTTGATTTTTCATTTTGTATGATATTAATCTTTTACCAATCAAATACCTACATGCTGGGGGAGGTCCAATCTATACATATAGGAGATAAACTCTTAACTCTTTACCAGAGGCAAAAATTTAGACTTGTCCATACTGAAAGCATTTAACCCTTTCCCAAACAAGCCCTGGTTTTCACGTGTCTGCAGTACAAGTCTTTTGAAAACACTGTGGGAAAAGGAGAAATTGCTCGTAATGAGCAATTTCTCCTTTTCCCCCAGTGTTTTCTACCCTTTTTGAGAAGTTTCTGCCATTTTCATCAAACTTAAAATTGTCGTCTGCTAACTCTTTCAATTTGGACCAGTCCAAAATTTGTCGTTTGGGAAAGGGTTAAGGATGACCATTTCAGTGCTGCTTGACTAAAGTATTTACCTTAAAACTTAAGAGTGGAAAACATGGTGGGAAAAGGGGAAAATGCTAGAGACTTGCATTTTCTTCTTTTCCCAATATGTTTCCTTCAACTGCTTTTTTCTTCAAATATAGTATAAACATTGGATTAGATAGTAATGGGTTTTGATTGATTTTCCTTTTATTTATTATCACCATCAGTTGACCATATGGGTGATTCCCCCTGAAGGCTGTTAGTACAAGATCCAGGACAAAACCCATCCCAAGTTAAGCCTTGTTCTTTAATTTGCTTGCTGTATGGCACCGTCACATGGGACTTTGGTTTAATGTCTCATTTGAAAGACTATTAGTAATTTTTGATGGCCAGCGGTGGGGCTCACACCCTCCAGTGACCCAAGACTTGATGTTTACAGTCCTACGCCGTACCACTTGAGCTATAATGCTGGCTAGTCTAGTAAAGGACTAACCCTTACACCAGACGACAAAATTTTAGCCTTTTCCAAATTGAAAGCATTTGCAGACAACAATTTCAATGTGACTCAAAGGGTGCAATTTTTCTTTGATAGGGTAGAAAACATTGTGGGAAAAAGAGAAAATGCTGGTTACCAGCATTTTCTCCTTTTCTCACAATGTTTTCAAAGGGCTTCTTTCCCAGGGTAGTTAGAGGGTCCCATTGTGCGGTAAAGGGCTAATGAAATGTAAATATATAGACTAATAGTTTGACAAGGTCATCCCAATTGGAACTGGTCAACTGTGACAATACTCCCAAGTCAAACTACTTATTACTAATAACTTAAATATTTTATCTGTTTGGAAGGGGATTGTCACAAAATACAATTTAAACAATTTAAAGTTTTTAATAAAATTGTTATAGATAAAAGACACCAAAAGTTAAGCTTTCTCATACTGCAGTAGTCCTAAAATGACAAAACTTTTAACCTGTTTATTTTGGAAGCATTTTCAGAACTCAAACGATATAAAAAATTGCAGATAAAGGAGAAAATGCTGGTTACTGCCATGTTTTCCTGTTGTTATGTGGTTTCCTAAAGGTAATAAAAATACAGATTGTTTGGGAAGGAGTCAACAGATGTCAGCTCCCCCAGACAAATTTATTTCAGCCACGCTCTTTGAAAAGGGGGCTTAATGCATCTGCATAAAAGTATCGAGCTAGGTCAGCCTTCCCAGTCCACACAGGCTGACCTGAGCCGAAACTTTTTGCTATTGGTCAATTTTCTGCTTGTCAAAGGACCAGTCTACCTCATGATTCAGACAGGTGTAACAAATATACACAATGGATTTTACGGATCCATAGATTTTGATGACACCTTGCTATAATACATCATGGAGATGCATTAAATGCCCGTTTGCTAGAGCATGGCTCCTTTATAGAGTGCAGAGCCCAATACCTTAGTCAATAACATACTGGGCTTGAAACCAAGGGGTTGCAGGTTCAAATCCCGAGGACTGATGATAACCATTGCAATAAGATTCATTCAATGCTCTCTCATTGCTACAATCACTGTTTCGATAATGACTTGAGCAGCCAATGGCTTGGGAAGAATATTATACAAAATTCTTGTAAAAGAAAGTCAGGGAAAGTATGGTTTGGTCCACTGTCTGCTGGAAAATAACTGAAATAATGTTATCCCCTCCCCCCCCAAAAAAAAAACATATTATCACTTTTATGGCAAAAGGGGAACTGGCAAACAGCAAGCAATTTCTTCTTTTTCTTAAATGCTTTTTTTTTTCTTTCCCCCACAGTTAATGTTAGTAGATTACATTATTAACCTAAACTTAAAGAAAACCTGCATTCTCTCTTTTTCTCACAATGTTTTTTACCCATCCAGTGACAATTTACACCACTTCAATGTAATTAATTTGTCAACCATTGCAATAAGATTCATTCAATGCTCTCTCATTGCTACAATCACTGTTTCGATAATGACTTGAGCAGCCAATGGCTTGGGAAGAATATTATACAAAATTCTTGTAAAAGAAAGTCAGGGAAAGTATGGTTTGGTCCACTGTCTGCTGGAAAATAACTGAAATAATGTTACCCCCTCCCCCCCCCCCCCCCCCCCCCCCAAAAAAAAAACATATTATCACTTTTATGGCAAAAGGGGAACTGGCAAACAGCAAGCAATTTCTTCTTTTTCTTAAATGCTTTTTTTTTTTCTTTCCCCCACAGTTAATGTTAGTAGATTACATTATTAACCTAAACTTAAAGAAAACCTGCATTCTCTCTTTTTCTCACAATGTTTTTTACCCATCCAGTGACAATTTACACCACTTCAATGTAATTAATTTGTCCTCTGCAAATATCTCCAACTTTGTTTTGTCTAAAATTTTGTTGTTTGGTTAAGAGTTGACCATTTACTAAAGAATCCAGTGTTTTACTCTTTACAACACAATCCTGTGTTTTAACAATCTTTGGGAAGAACACCTTTAAAAACATTGAGGAAAAAGTAGACAATGCTGGTAACCAGCATTTTCTACTTTTCCCACAATATTTTCTACCCTCTCAAAAAAAAAATTACACCATTTGAACCACATTTAATTTGTCGTCTGCAAATACTTTGAATTTAAAAAGTCCCAAAGTTTTGTACCGGTAGTTTGGTAACTAAGAGTTAAACCACCCTTCTGGGTCCATATTCACCAACCATTCTTAAGAATATTCTTGGTCTTATTCTCCAAGATTTTCTAGATTTGAAAGTAACACAACTTCTGACTGGCTAAACCAAAGGGTTTAGCCAATCAGAAGTTGTGTTACTTTCAAATTTAGAAAATTCTGGAGAATAAGACAAAGAATGTCCTTAAGATTATGGTTGGTGAATACAGACCCTGAAAACATTATTGGAAATTAATAAAATGCTAGGAACCTGCATTATCTCCATTTCCCATGATATTTTCAGCCTCTACAGATACAAATCATATAAGTAACATTAAATTTGTACTCTGCTAACTCTTTGAATTTGGACAAATCTAAATTTTTGTTGTTTGGCAAATAAATTAAGGTTTGATATATTGTAAATTTGGAAACATTTCCTGCTACCATCTTTTGCTTTTGCAGCTATTTTTTTAAATTGACTGCCTGTGAAAGGGAAAAAATAAAGTTTGTTACAAGAAGTAAGATTTTTAGGACAACAGAACATAAGTGTCATTAATAAATATAGTTTTATGAGCTATATTTGGGTTATAATAAATTTATGAGAATACACAAAGATGCTTGAAACAATCTAAAAGTGACCTTAAATTGACCTTTTATCACAATGAAAAAAACTACCAATAAAATTCCCATTGTCCTTTTTTTCTTTTTTTTTGGGGGGGGGGATGGGGGGAGGGGAGTCTTTTTCTTATAAAATTACTTTTTACAAAATGCTTTGTTTGCTTGTTTGTTTGTTTGTTTGTTTAAAATAAAAAAAAAAAAATTTTGCAACCACGTTCCATTTATGTTAAGGTAGCCTTTGCACCTAACCATGAGCTCCTGTGTCTCTTGACCAGCACTCACACATAATATTATTCCCAAACCAGTACCTGCTATCCAAGATAAAAAAAACCCCACTAAACATGGCATTCTTTCAAAGCCACTACCTGCTATCCATGATATATAGAGCAGAATACACAAGCAAACCACTGGATGCTATCCAAGATGAATATAGCACTATACTTAATATTCTTCCTGGTGCCACTGGCTGATATCCAAGATAAACAGAGCTCTACACATAATATTCTTCAAAAGCTGCTGGCTGCTATCCAAGATAAACATAGCACCATTATGCACTATTCTTTCCCAAGCTACTGGCTACTGTTCCAGATAAATAGAGCACTATATCTTCCCAAAGCCACTGGCTGCTATATAAACAAGAGGACCACGATGGTCCTAAATCGCTCACCTGAAATGCAACTCAGCTCAACACTATAATGCTACATGCCAAATATGAAAGCTCTAGCCCTTATGGTTTGGGACAAGAAGATTTTTTAAAGATTTCCTTCTTTATCTCTATGTGAAATCCGAGAACCCACAACATAGGGCCATTTTCCACACTAGGGCCATTATTTGAAGTATTTTGGTAGAGGGCCACTAGATGATACTACATGCCATATATGAGAGCTCTAGCCCTTATGGTTTGGGACAAGAAGATTTTTACAGATTTCCTTCTTTATCTCTATGTGAAATCCGAGAACCCACAACATAGGGCCATTTTCAACACTAGGGCCATAATTTAAAGTATTTTGGTAGAGGGTCACTAGATGATGCTACATGCCCTATATGAAAGCTCTAGCCCTTACGGTTTGGGACAAGAAGATTTTTACAGATTTCCTTCTTTATCTCTATGTGAAATCCGAGAACCCACAACATAGGGCCAATTTCAACACTAGGGCCATTATTTGAAGTATTTTGGTAGAGGGCCACTAGATGATGCTACATGCCATATATGAGAGCTCTAGCCCTTATGGTTTGGGACAAGAAGATTTTTAAAGATTTTCTTCTTTATCTCTATGTGAAATCCGAGAACCCACAACATAGGGCCATTTTCAACACTAGGGCCATAATTTGAAGTATTTTGGTAGAGGGCCACTAGATGATGCTACATGCCAAATATGAAAGCTCTAGCCCTTACGGTTTGGGACAAGAAGATTTTTACAGATTTCCTTCTTTATCTCTATGTGAAATCCGAGAACCCACAACATAGGGCCAATTTCAACACTAGGGCCATTATTTGAAGTATTTTGGTAGAGGGCCACTAGATGATGCTACATGCCATATATGAGAGCTCTAGCCCTTATGGTTTGGGACAAGAAGATTTTTAAAGATTTTCTTCTTTATCTCTATGTGAAATCCGAGAACCCACAACATAGGGCCATTTTCAACACTAGGGCCATAATTTGAAGTATTTTGGTAGAGGGCCACTAGATGATGCTACATGCCAAATATGAAAGCTCTAGCCCTTACGGTTTGGGACAAGAAGATTTTTACAGATTTCCTTCTTTATCTCTATGTGAAATCCGAGAACCCACAACATATGGCCAATTTCCACACTAGGGCCATTATTTAAAGTATTTTGGTAGAGGGCCACTAGATGATACTACATGCCATATATGAGAGCTCTAGCCCTTAAGGTTTGGGACAAGATTTTTAAAGATTTCCTTCTTTATCTCTATGTGAAATCCGAGAACCCACAACATAGGGCCATTTTCAACACTAGGGCCATAATTTGAAGTATTTTGGTAGAGGGCCACTAGATGATGCTACATGCCAAATATGAAAGCTCTAGCCCTTACGGTTTGGGACAAGAAGATTTTTACAGATTTCCTTCTTTATCTCTATGTGAAATCCGAGAACCCACAACATAGGGCCAATTTCCACACTAGGGCCATTATTTGAAGTATTTTGGTAGAGGGCCACTAGATGATACTACATGCCATATATGAGAGCTCTAGCCCTTATGGTTTGGGACAAGAAGATTTTTAAAGATTTCCTTCTTTATCTCTATGTGAAATCCGAGAACCCACAACACAGGGCCATTTTCAAGACTAGGGCCATTTTCAAGACTAGGGCCATAATTTGA
This sequence comes from Tridacna gigas, assembly GCA_945859785.2. NCBI lineage: Eukaryota > Metazoa > Mollusca > Bivalvia > Cardiida > Cardiidae > Tridacna > Tridacna gigas. The sequence goes on from OX244029.2 coordinate 42,310,468, forward strand.
AGTATTTTGGTAGAGGGCCACTAGATGATGCTACATGCCAAATATGAAAGCTCTAGCCCTTAAGGTTTGGGACAAGAAGATTTTTACAGATTTCCTTCTTTATCTCTATGTGAAATCCGAGAACCCACAACATAGGGCCATTTTCAAACTAGGGCCATAATTTGAAGTATTTTGGTAGAGGGCCACTAGATGATGCTACATGCCAAATATGAAAGCTCTAGCCCTTAAGGTTTAGGACAAGAAGATTTTTACAGATTTCCTTCTTTATCTCTATGTGAAATCCAAGAACCCACAACATAGGGCCATTTTCCACACTAGGGCCATTATTTGAAGTATTTTGGTAGAGGGCCACTAGATGATACTACATGCCATATATGAGAGCTCTAGCCCTTATGGTTTGGGACAAGAAGATTTTTAAAGATTTCCTTCTTTATCTCTATGTGAAATCCGAGAACCCACAACATAGGGCCATTTTCAACACTAGGTCCATTATTTGAAGCCTTTTGGTAGTGGGTCACTAGATGATGCTACATGCCAAATATGAACGCTCTAGCCCTTAAGGTTTGGGACAAGAAGATTTTTACAGATTTCCTTCTTTATCTCTATGTGAAATCCGAGAACCCATAACATAGGGCCATAATTTGAAGTATTTTGGTAGAGGGCCACTAGATGATGCTACATGCCAAATATGAAAGCTCTAGCCCTTAAGGTTTGGGACAAGAAGATTTTTAAAGATTTCCTTCTTTATCTCTATGTGAAATCCGAGAACCCACAACATAGGGCCAATTTCCACACTACGGCCATAATTTGAAGTATTTTGGTAGAGGGCCACTAGATGATACTACATGCCATATATGAGAGCTCTAGCCCTTATGGTTTTGGACAAGAAGATTTTTAAAGATTTCCTTCTTTATCTCTATGTGAAATCCGAGAACCCACAACATAGGGCCATTTTCAACACTAGGGCCATAATTTGAAGTATTTTGGTAGAGGGCCACTAGATGATGCTACATGCCAAATATGAACGCTCTAGCCCTTAAGGTTTGGGACAAGAAGATTTTTACAGATTTCCTTCTTTATCTCTATGTGAAATCCAAGAACCCACAACATAGGGCCATTTTCAACACTACGGCCATAATTTGAAGTATTTTGGTAGAGGGCCACTAGATGATACTACATGCCATATATGAGAGCTCTAGCCCTTATGGTTTGGGACAAGAAGATTTTTAAAGATTTCCTTCTTTATCTCTATGTGAAATCCGAGAACCCACAACATAGGGCCATTTTCAACACTAGGGCCATAATTTGAAGTATTTTGGTAGAGGGCCACTAGATGATGCTACATGCCAAATATGAAAGCTCTAGCCCTTATGGTTTGGGACAAGAAGATTTTTACAGATTTCCTTCTTTATCTCTATGTGAAAACCGAGAACCCACAACATAGGGCCAATTTCCACACTAGGGCCATTATTTGAAGTATTTTGGTAGAGGGCCACTAGATGATACTACATGCCATATATGAGAGCTCTAGCCCTTATGGTTTGGGACAAGAAGATTTTTAAAGATTTCCTTCTTTATCTCTATGTGAAATCCGAGAACCCACAACATAGGGCCATTTTCAACACTACGGCCATAATTTGAAATATTTTGGTAGAGGGCCACTACATGATGCTACATGCCAAATATGAGAGCTCTAGCCCTTACGGTTTGGGACAAGAAGATTTTTAAAGTTTTTTCTCTCGGTTGCCATGGCAACCAGAGTTCTTCATGGAATTCAAATCTTTGAAGTATTTTGAAAGTGCATCACCTAAGGATCATTTCTGTGAAGTTTCACTGAAATCTGTTGGGCGGTTTCAGAGGAGAAGATTTTTTAAGTGATTGTTCACTGACGGACGGACGGACAGACGGACGGACGGACGGACACACGGACGGTCGCCGGACAACGATCGATCACAATAGCTCACCCTGAGCACTATGTGCTCAGGTGAGCTAAAAATAAACAGGGTTGAAAAAATACATGTATTCAACAGTGAAAGAGCACTTTATCCTATAGCAAAGACTTTCAGCAATCCTGAAAAGAATTTCGACATGTGCCTTACCCCTATACCACACAAACCCGAGTTTTAATGACCCTGACAGAGAAGGTTTTTAAAAACATTGTTGGAAAAAGGAGAAAATGCTGGAAAATTCAATCATGTATAGGCCATATTCAATTTGTAGTCTGTAAAATTTATATGGATGAATCTAATTTTTTTTTAACCCTTTACCACACAATCCCGAGTTTTAACTACCCTGGGGAGGAAGCCTTCTGAAAACAATGTGGGAAAAGGAGAAAATGCTGGTAACTAGCATTTTCTCCTTTTCCCACAATGTTTTCTACCCTATACGAAACAGAAATCGTCATTTACGCTACATTTAATTTGTTGTCCGCAAATCCTTTCAATTTGGACCAATCTAAAATTTTGTCATTTGGTAAAGTTAATCTGGTAAAGATTTAATTGTTTACCAAAATTTTCAATGTATCACAATGTTTTGCAATATTCTCTGTGGCAGCTGAACTAACATCAACCACTTGAAGCACAGGGTCAAAGATTATGTCAAACATCAAGAATTTTGGGCTGGTATTTTAACTCTTTACAAAACAGCAAAATTTTAGAGTTGTCCAAATTGAAAGCACTTGCAAGTGACAAAATAAGTGAGACTTAAAAATTGAAATTTGCATGTGGAAGAGTAGAAAACATTGTGGGAAAAGCAGAAAATGCTGGTTACCAGCATTTTCTCCTTTTCCAACAATGTTTTCAAATGCCTTCTTTTTCAGGGTCGTTAAAGCTCTGGATTGTTTGGTAAAGAGTTAAATCTTTAAGGCCCTATTTGTAACTTGGTTTTTTTTCTGGATAATGAAGATCAAGCTCAAACTGAAGCGAAATAAATCTCGTCTACCAGACAAGTTTTCATCCTCCAGGAAATAATCCTGTGTTTTAATGACCCTGGAGAAGAAGGCTTCTAAAAATTGTGAGAAAAGGAGAAAATGCTGGTAACCAGCATTTTCTCCTTTTCCCACAATGTTTTCTACCCTTTCCAAAACAAATTTCAATTCTTGAGTTGCATTTAATTTGTCGTCTGCAAATGCTTTCAATTTGGACGGGTCTAAAATTTTGTTATGTGGTAAAAAGTTAATGACCCTGGGGAAGGCTTTTAAAAACTGTGAGGAAAGGAGAAAATGCTAGTAACTAGCTCTTTCTCCTTTTCCAACAACATTTTCCACTCTTTCAAAGACAAACCATAAAATCTGTGTCACTTCTACTTTGGCATCTGCAAGTTTAATGCATTGAAATCGGACAAGTCTAAAATTTTGTTATCTAGTCAAGAGTCAAACTAGAGAGAAATATCCACATTGAAAGCAATTTGCAGACAAAAAAAGTGAATATGGCTCAAATGATGCGATTTGTTTTCAAATGGAAAGAAAACATTCTGGGAAAAGTTTCAAAAAAATGCTGGTCATCTGCATTTTCTCTTTTTCCCATGCTGTTTTTCTTAACCGTTTACCACCCAATCCCAATTTTTAATAACCCCGAAGATGAGTCTCTTTTGAAAACATTGTGGGGAAAGGAGAAAATGCTGGTAACCCGCATTTTTTCCTTTCCCCATGGCGTTTTCTACCCTATCAAGGGCAAATTCAATCATCTCTGCCACAATGAATGATTGATTAATTGTATGCTGTTTAATGCCATTTTCAACATTATTTCAGTTATACAGCAGCAGCCAGTGCACCAATACATTCTTTACTGGAGTTCTTGTCACCAGTTCTATGCACAATATTCTTTCCAAGCCACTGGCTGCTTTCCAACATAACCATCGTTGAAACAATGCTCAGAGGTGTGAGAGGAATGAATCCTGTCACAATGATTATCACCAATCCTTGGAAAGAAATTGGCCGAGCCAGGGATCAAACCAGCGACCCCTGTTCTCAAGTCCTATACATTATCGACAGAGCTACCAGGGCTCGGCAACTACAATGAAATTGTCGTCTGCAAATGCTTTCAATTTGGACAAGTCTACATTTTTCTTATGTTGTAATGAGTTACAACATGTGACCGTGTGGCAAAATACAAATGTTGCAGATGACCACTTTAAAACTGTCATAGTGGTCACATCTATTAACCCTTCATCACACATCATTTAAATGATCCTGAAGAAGGCTTCTGGGAACACTGTGGGAAAAGGAAAAGAAAAATGCTGGTAACCTGAAATTTTTCTTTTTCCCAAAAGAAAAATTTTATCAGTAAAACTACTTTTGTCTGGACTGGTCTAATATTTTGTTATTAACCCTTTACCGCACAATGACGCCTTTTAACGACCCTGGGAAAGATGCATTTTGAAAACATTGTGGGAAAAGGAGAAGAAAATTGCACCATTAGAGCCACATTGAAATTGTCGTCTGCAATTCCTTTCAATTTGGACAAGGCTAAAATTTTGTCGTCTGATAAAGGTTAAGCAAGCACCTATCTTAACACTTAAGCTGCTGAATAAATGAAACGCAAATTTCTACTCAATACTAAAAGCCCAAACGTTGTGGTTTCAAAGTTGATTTCACCAAAAAGAAAATACCTTATCGGACAGTGTAGATCAACGATCAGACTGCACATTCTGTGCGGTCTGATCTTGATCTACACTGTCCACAAAAGGTCAGTGGGTCACGATTAGCAGCTTAAGGGTTAAACAAGCACATTTTGAGTGCCAAGGTGCTTGCTCAATATATGTTAGATTGTAACTCTATTTCTGGACTGAATACCATGGACCTAGATCAGTCTAGGTCCACTTTACATGCAAGAGCCATTATTGGACAAAAATAAGCAATAAATTCCTGACATGGCAGAATTATGACCCTGCTATGAATTGAACATATAACCTCCAGATCAGGACTCCTGACCTTCTATGACTGTGCCACTTTGACTCAGGCCATTTAACCCTTTACCAGACGACAAAATTTTTGCCTCCTCCAAACTGAAAGCATTTGCTGATAACAATTTCAATGTGGCTCAAATGGTGCAATTTTTCTTTGAAAGGGTAGAAAACATTATGGGAAAAGGAGAAAATGCTGGGTTACCAGCATTTTCTCCTTTTCCCACAATATTTTCAAAAGGCTTCTTTCGCAGGGTTGTTAAAAGGCAGCATTGTGCTATAAAGGGTTAACTCTTTACTAAACAACAAAATTTTGGACTTGACCAAATTAGAAGCATTTGTAGCAGACCAATGTAGCTCAAATGATGATTTCTGGCCTTCATGGGGTTGAAAACATTGAGAAAAAAAAAAGGAGAAAATGCCCATTACCAACATTTTCTCCTTCTCCCACAATACTTTCAAAAAGCTTTTCTTCAGGGTCGTTAAAAGTCTGCATCGTGTGGTAAAGGGTAAATCAAGATGGAAAAGAACCTTCTATAATGAGGTAACAGGTCTGAATTGACCATTGGTCTAAACTCACCAACATGTATCTCTAGATGTAGGGGGCACTGTGGACACTGTTTGCCCATATCGTCCATCAAGCTGATATAATCCCGCTAGTTGTTCCTATAATCCTATAAACACCTTATCACAACATAGCCTGAATGTCCTACAAAACTGGCTGACAACCGACAAACTTCCCGTGAACAGTAATTCAACTGTAATTATCCCTTTATCGCATTATCAAATAACTCTTTAACAGACGACAAAATTTTATACTCGTCACTATTGAAAGTATTTGCAGACGTCAAATTCAGTCAGTACCAGACAACAAAATAGGAGACCTGTCCATCTTGAAAGCATTTCCAGATAGCGAATTTGAATATAACTCAAGTGTTGTACATAACATGTCTGTAAAAAGAGTAGAAAAAATGGTGGGAAAAAGGGAAAAAATACTGGTTACCAGCATTTTCTTCTTTTATCACAATGTTTTCATTAGTCATTTTTCGCAGGGTCATTAAAAAACATTTGTTTGGTAACCGAAAATATGTGACTTAAATGAAAGAAATTCTTGTTGAACAGGTGGAAAACATTGCAGGGAAAGGAGCATGTGCCAGTTTCCACCATTTTTCCGAAGCCTTCCTTCATCTCACTGCAAAACCAAGGGTTCCTTTGGGAAACAGTAAAGAGACTCCTATCTCTCTTGAAATGACTAATATTAAAGAAATTTGCAGAGCTTGGGATTTGAACCACTGACCCCGAGGTTTTCAAGTGCGCGACGAGCGTCAGCTTCTCTTTTTTAGAAAAGGTTTAAGAAAACACTTAATGATAACATAGAGAGAACATTTACTTTAGCTACTTCTCTCTTTGTCACAATGTTTTTTTTTTTTCAAATTGCCACTATAAAGATTCAAGTTTTGTCTCAGTTTTCTGTAGATCCTGACAAAATCAGATCAGTCCAGAAAGTGTCACATGATGTGTTGGATTATTCTACAAACTGCTGCTATTTGTCATGCTAAATTTATGTACAGGCCAGCTTCAATGCACTTCTCACACAGCTACCAAACTACCAGTCTTTCTCTCACTCAGATTTTTCTCTTAACCCTATACCACACAATCCCGAGTTTTAACAACCCTAATGAATCAACTTTTTGAAAACATTGTGGGAAAAGGAGAAAATGCTGGTAACCAGCATTTTCTCCTTTTCACACAATGTTTCCTGCTCTTTAAGACACAAATACCATAATTTCTGCCACATTTACTTTGTTGTCTGCGATTGCTTTCAAATTGGTCCAGTCTACAATTTTGTCATTTGGTAGGTGATTAATTAATTTCCGAGTAAGTATTGTAAATTCACACATTTTGACACAGTCATGAGATAATATGCATGAGAATTTATTTGACCGCGATGTTTTTAACATAAATTCAGTTGTTTTGTGACTGCCTGAATACATCTTTCAATACTTTACTTGAGTTTCTTTTACCAGTACTTTGTACAAAATTCTTTCCAAGCCACCGGCTGCTTCCACACATAAACATTGTCAAATAATGTACAGCTGTGAGAAAGGAATGAATCCTGTCACAATGACTATCATCAATTCTAAGAACTCATTCAGCCAAGTTGGAAATCCAAATTGCAACTGCTAGGTTGCAAGCCCTCTACACAAGTTATTAACTTACTAATTGAGAAAATGTAGACTTGTCCAAACTGAAAGCATTTTCAGTCAATTTAAATGTGACTCATAATTATTATGGAATTTGTCACTGATGGGGTAGAAAACATAGTGGGAAAAGGAAAAAATACTGGTTACCAGTACTTTCTCCTTTTGCAACAATGTTTTCAAACGGCCTCTTCCCAAGTCAGGATTGTGTGGTAAACAGGGCACTGGGCTCTGCTTTAATCAGAAAAATTGGTAATTCAATGCAAGCAACAGGACGACTTTTTGTCAATTTTTTTTTTTTATCCTATTTACTAAATCTAATGTATACTGAATCATCTGGGTAGGTATTCACCAACCATTCTTAAGAACGTTCTTTGTCTTATCCTCCAGAGTTTTCTAAATTTGAAAGTAACACAACTTCCGATTGGCTAAACCATTTGGTCTAGCATATCAGAAGTTGTGGTACTTTCAAACTTAGGAAATATTAAGGAGTAAGACTATGAATATTCTTAGGAATGGTTGGTGAATACAGATCCAGATCTATTAACCCTTTACCACACAATGCCGCCTTTTAACGACCCCGGGAAAGAAGCCTTTTGAAAACATTGAGAAAAGGAGGAAACGCTAGTAGCCAGCATTTTACTATCAAAGAAAATTTGCACCATTTGAGCCACACTGAAATTGTCATTGTGCAAATGCTTTCAATATGGACAAAGCTAAAATTCTGTCGTCAGGTAAGCGTTTAATAAATTATTTCTAATGAAAAGACATCTTCCCCTCCTGCAACTGAAGAGAAACGATTGGTTTGTTTGAACAGAGTATAACCCTATCATATCCCTGTGGTGGCTCACCTTTCCATGCTTTTCTTGGGCACCATATGGTTTGTTTGCCTGTATAGGTGTTTTACGCCATTTTACCAGATTAGGTCATATCACGGCAGTCAGTGCACCTACACATATGCTTCTTGGCTTTCTCACACCAGTACTGACACAACTTTCTTTCCAAGTCACTGACTACTTTTCTCAAATGCATCAAAGGTGAGAGACAAAAAATGGTACAAAAGAAAGTTTGCCTCAGCCGGGTATTCAACCTACAACCACAAGGTCAGAAGTCAGATACACTAACCACTGAGCTACATGGACGGTGGTCACCGTATGGACTTGGATAAGATTTTCCTGAGCCTTGCTCAAGGCCACAACATGGGTCCTCGGACAGTGGTGAGGTATAGGATTTGAAATCTGGTGGCCTCAGGTTCCATCCCTACCAATGGAACTAAGGTCTTTTTTGGTGTGTCCTTAGGCAACACACTTCAGAGCCCTAACCTAATACCGATGAAACTCAGGTATAAAGTGAACCATCACTGTGATATGAGAGAAATGATATTTGGAGGAACATAAAATACAATTCAGGCACTCAACCACTGACACTTCAGCATTATAAACTGCTGAATTTTGTGTATCTTACATTCTCGTATGACTTTTCATACAGCAAAATGTAGAGTTCCGCCAGATAATTTCCTGAATTAGTATTGATGGCTCAACCCTTTCCCAAACGACAAATTTCAGACAATCTATTCAACTCTTCACCAAACAACAAAAACTAAGACTAGTCCAAACTGAAAGCATTTGCAGACGACAATGTAATTGTGTCTCAAATGATGAAATTTGTTTTTGATTAGTCAGAAAACATTGTGGGGAGAGGAAAGTTGCTTTCTACCAGTGTTTTCTCCTTTTTCCACAATGTTTTCAAGAGGATTCTTTCTCAGGGTTATTGAAGTCGGGATTGTAAGGTAGAGGGTTTGACTTGAAAGCAATCTGCTAAAAACAAGTTCGAAATAAGTGCAAATGACCTGAAATTCTCTGAAAGGGAGGAAGACAATGTCGGAAATGAAGAAACTGCTGGTTACCAGCATTTTCTCCTTTTCCCACAATGTTTTCACCAGGCTTCTTCTTCAGGGCTGTTAAAACTCATGACTGTTTGGCAAAGGGTTAAAATTGCAGAAACGGGTTCAGTTTCTCTGTAGATCCTTCAGCTGGTTCTGGCACCCACAAATAGCTAAGATAAAATATCTAACCCATTCACTCAAGCATCAAAATATTATAGAAGTCCATATTGAAAGTACTTGTAGATAATAAATTGTTGCTCAAATGATGGAGTTTGTCTTTGACAGGGTAAAAAACATTGCAGGGGAAAAAGGTAACCAGCATCTTCTCCTTTTCCCCACAACATTTTCATGGGTCACAACAACACGGGATTGCTTTGTGCAGGATTACACAACTTTGTCATTTATGTGTTACAAGTCATAAAAAGTCATAAAAAGTCAAATAATTGCATATCAGCCAATGAACAAAAATGCAGCTGCACTGAGCGTGCATAAATTCATACAATATTATTATCCTGTTTCTAATTCCCATGATTCAATCCCTGTTAATGTTTGTTTTTCTAGCACACTCATATCTGGTACACTTCTAACATGTACTGCATTTTTTCTTCACCCTTTACAAAACAATCCTTTAGTATAAAGATTTTGAAAATATTTTGGAAAACTGAGAAAATGCTGGTAACCAGCATGTTCTCCTTATCCACAAGGTTTTCCACCTTTTTTAAGAAAGAAACCATTACTTGACCCACATTTTATTTGTTGCCTACAACATGCTTTCAATTTTTTTTGGACATGTCTAAATTTTTATTAGTTTTAAAAACAGTTAAGGAGAAATCCACATTTCAGATTCCAACACTTTTTTCTTTGTACAACATATTAAGACACACACAACTAGCATATATGGATACTGAAATTCTTCTTAACCCTTTACCACACAATCCTGACTTTTAACAACCCCAAGAAGAAAAAACTTTTGGAAACATTGTGGAAAACATTGTGGGAAAAGGAGAAAATGCTTAACTGATATATACTTATATCTTTACCATATGATAAAAATTATAGACCTAACCTAATTGAAAGCAATTGCAGATGACAATATAAATTAAACTCATAAATTGAAAATGATACTTCAAAGGGTAGAAAACATGGTTGGAAATGGAGAAAATGTTGGTCACCAGCATTTAGCTTTTTCCCACAATGATTTCAAGAGCCTTCCTTCAAAACTCCTTTAAACTTGGGATTGTGTGGTAAGCAGTTGATAAATGACAAAATTGCTTACAATAATAATTACAATAACATCTACACAATCACCAGGGGCTCAATTCAAGATGTTCCAAATACACTGAGCAACTCTTAACCCTTTCCCAAAAGACAAATTTTGGACTGGTCCAAATTCAAAGCGTTTGCAGACGGCAATTTTAAATTTGATGAAAATGGCAGAAAGGTCTCAAAAAGGGTAGAAAACACTGTGGGAAAAGGAGAAATTGCTCGTTACGAGCAATTTCTCCTTTTCCCACAGTGTTTTCAAAAGACTTGTACTGCAGACACGTGAAAACCAGGGCTTGTTTGGGAAAGGGTTAAAAACCGCCACTGTATAAGATATTTCTTGGCACTTTTGCTCAAACGACACCGACAAGTCACACCAACTGTGTATTAAATACTTCTAAAACTTTACACATTCATTGATTGTATAATGTATGATGCAGTTTTCCACATTATTTCAGTTATATAGTGGCTGCCAGTGCACCTATCCATGCTTTCACGAAGTTTCTTTTATCCAGTAATTTGCACAATATTCTTCAAAAACTGGTTACTTTCCCATATACCCATTGTCTAAACAGTGATCAGCAATGAGCAAGGAATAAATCCTGTTGCAATGACTATCATCAATCCTCAGAAAGAAATTGGCTGAGCTGGGAAATTCAAACCAGTGACCCAATCTTCTCAAGTCCTGTACATAATATGGGACTGCCCTACCAGGACTCAGCAAAAAAAACCCAATTTTAACTCTTTAGCAAATGACAAAATTTTAGACTAGTCCAAATGCAAAGCATTTGCAGATGACAAAATAAACCCGACGCAAATTTTTTTTCTGTTTAGGGAAGGGTAGAAAACATTGTGGGAAAAGGAGAAAATGCTGGTTACAGCATTTTCTCCTTTTCCCACGTTTTCAAAAGGCTTTTTCTTGAGGGTCGTTAAAAGTCGGGATTGTGTGGTATAGGGTGAAACATGTAGTAGAATAAAATAGAGAATCCTATCTCATAACAGTTGATTTTGCTCATCTGTGGTACTGTAGTTCTAGAAAATGGACAGTAACGGTTTACAAGTTTTGCTGAAAAAGTAAGACAGAAGCATAAACAATGTTGCAAAATCAAATTTCTGCTCAGGACTTTAAGGGCTACATGCTAAAGTGAGCAAATAAATGAACAAGGTCACGATCAAACATTAAAAAACAAGATTTTCTATTGATGACTATCCACAACATAGGTTTTAGGTATTTAACCTTTTACCAGACAACAAAATTAAAGCCCTGTTTAAATTGAAAGCATTTGCAGGCAACAAATTAAATGAAATTTATCATTTAAAGGATAGAAAAACATTGTGGGAAAAGGAGAAAATGCTGGTTACCAGCATTTTCTCCTTTTCCCACAATGTTTTCAGGGTCAGTAAGTCAGGATTTCGTGGTAAGGGGTCAATAATGCTTTAAGAGTACTAATTACCCCACTGATCTCAATATTCAAATAACCCATTACCAAACAATCTCGAGTTTCTACGACCCTAAGGAAATAGGTTTTTGACAACCTTTGTGGAAAAAGGAAAAAAAAGCTGGTAAACAGTATTTTCTCCTTTTTTCCCAATGTTTCCTATCCTTCCAAACACAAATCCTATCATTTGAGCTATATTTCCTATATCATTATTTAACCCTTCACCAAAAAATCCCAGGTTTCACAACTCTGGGAAAGAAGGCTTTTGAAAACACTATGGGAAAAGGAGAAAATGCTGGTAACCAGCATTTTCTCCTGTTCCCACAATGTTTCCTACCCTATCAGAGACCCTAAGCTCCTTTCTTCATTTATCGTCTGCAGATGTTCTGAATTTGAAAGAGTCTAAAAGTTGTCGTTTGGGAGAGGCTTAACTCTTTGCCAAACAATCCCAAGTTTTAACAACCCTGAGAGAAAAGCCTCTTGAAAACATTGTGGGAAAGTAAGAAAATGCTGGTAACCAGGATTTTCTTCTTTTCCCACAATGTTTTCTTTTCTTTCAGGAGCCAATTTCAATTTCTGAGTCACATAGAATTTGTCGTCTGCAGATGCTTTCAATTTGGACCAGTTGAAAGTATTGTTGTTTGGTAAAGAGTTAACATCTTCAATTTGGGCAGGTATAATTTTTTTTTTGTCATGTACAGAGTTAAATTGTCAAGTCATACCTGCTTCAGTGTACTTCAGTCCAGGTTTCTCGGGCGAGTCTTCCTGGAGGGGAGGCCACATGGGGGTCAGTTTGTTCACATCTTGATTAATCACGGATTTGTTTGTCTCTGTATGCGTCCAGTAGTACATACAGTTGCTCTGAAGCCACATGATAGATAGATAGATTTTATTAATTACTTATGCATACACATGCATTTCGTAACATACACATATATAATACATATTAAAGGTCACTACAAGTGTTGAACTAGATAATGAAATGACGTAAAAAAAAAAAGAGAGAAAAAAACAGAAAAGAGAAAGGAATCAGGAAATAGAAGGTGGAGAATGAGCACAAACAGTTTCAGATTCGAATCACAACACAAGTATGATTATATATGTTCCTTACAGGTGGCAATCGTAAGAGTTACTTCTGCATTTGTCAGACGGTCAAATACATAAGCAACTCCATCGACCAACCACATTACTAAAGTGTGGATTCTTTGGGTTAAACACTCAACCCAGTATTCTATAGATCTTTTCGGAAATAGACCCGTGAAACCACTGCGTGAAAAGCAGAAAAAGCCGGCGATAAACCGGCATTTTCCTCCATTCCCACAATGCACCCAGATCTTCTAGAGACCAGACTCATAATCATAGACGTAGTAAGCTTACGTCTATAACTAATTTAAGCTTCGACCAGAAAAGACATTATCGTGTTGCAAGGACGCAACTTGGCTCATAAAAGCTACAGAATCCATAGAAAACAGAAAATACAGGTCTAATAAAATAAAGACTTAAAATTACATTTTAAGTCAACGCATGGCTAACAAAGAGTACCCGAAAGAGAAACTCTCGACTTTTGAAACCACAGTTTGAAACCACTGTCTGAAGGGCAGAAGAGCCAGTCTGTAGCTAGCATTTTCCTCCCATCACACAGTGTTCACAGCCCTTTTAGAGATCAGACTCGTTATTAACGCCTTGGTAAATTCCCGCCTTTCACAAACCGACACGGGAATAATACATCGCAATGCAAAGACTTGACTTGACTCACAAAGGACTGCAGAACCCTTAGTACTTACCATTGAATGGCTAGCGCAATAAAGATTTAACCCCTTACCAAACGACAAAATTTTGGATTAGACCGAATTGAAAGCATTTGCAGACGACAAAATAAACGTAACTCAAATAATGAGTTCTGCGTTTAATAGGGTAGAAAAATTGCGGGAAAAGGAGAACATACTGGTTACCAGCACCATCTCCCTTTTTCCAAAATGTTTTCCAAAATGTTCTCCCTTAGGATCTTCAAAACCCGGGATTGTATGGTAAAGAGTTAAAGCGACATTATAAGTCAACACATAGGTATTACAAAATAATTATATGAAAATAAACATTTGAAATCATTGTGCAAAAACCGCCTGCGACAAACTGGCATCCCCACCCTTCTTAGAATGCTCCAAGTCCTTTCAAAGACCAGACCTATCAATGCAAATATAATAAACTTCTATTTCTAAAGACTGGTCTAGAATTTGACCGGATTAATTGATTTAATGGTTAAAACGCGTTCAACATTATGTAATTGAACAGGAATAAAATAATGTGGCATGGCAAGGATTTTACCCCCAAACCACAAATCTGAAACCCTTTTGTATTAAAAATGAAAAAGTGGGGGACAAAACATTCAAAATGAGAACAAAAGGGCTTTAACTCTCTGATATGACGGAAAACATTGTAGAAAAGGAAAAAAAAAAAGAAAACGCCAGTTACCAGCATATTCTCCCTTTCGCACAAAGCCTTCAAAAGCCGTCATTCACCGGGTTGTGAATAGCCGGGTTTGTTTCTCAAAAGATTACAACGGCTCGTAAAAACACTAAAGTCCATAGAAATCAGTAGACAATACAGGCCTGATACAGTAAACGGCCATAACTCTACATAAGTTAATTCCTAATTAATACAGTTCACCTGAACAATATTATAACAGCAAAACGCTTAATATGTATGGCGACGCATTTATGGACTCCAACCTATTTACATACACACAAAAGATAAGTATTTAGGATGAAGAAAACCTACGTTTGAGTGTATCCATCACATGCTGACGACACAATTAAGAATCGATGACGTTAATAATTGAAAGGCGGCGCTTTACAGCTTCGCTTATATAGTAGCAGAGATTTAAGATGGTTCTTTTATTACTAGTAGCCGATAATTCTATAAATTTGTACATACTTGGTTTTTTGTAGAAATAACTTTTAATATATTTATGACGAATATCACTATACATACCACAAATTAATACGAAATGATACTCATCTTCTATGTCTGACGTATGACAAATCAGGCACTTTCTTTCATTTCGCTCAATACGGTTTCTACCATATCTGCCTGTCTCTATTCTTAAATCGTGCGACGAAACTCGAAGACGAGTCAACATGCTTCTAAAATATTTCGAATGTACCTTCTGAATATAGGCTTCTAGTCCAAAATGTGGTTTGAGATGAAAGTACAAATGATTTAAAACAGAATTATTTTCTATAGCGGACATCCAAGACTGTTGGAAACAGTCCAATATCCGATTCTTAAAAACAAGAATAAATCGTTTCTCGTTAATATTATTTTGAAATTCCCAATATTCTGAGAGGCCAAAATAATTCAATATCGACTTAACATTATATGCCCAATTCTTCTCACCCATGGAGCTTTTGTATAAGGAGTTTTGGTATACTGTTTTAAGTATGATATTTTCTGTATGAATTAGCTTTAACCAGTACTTGATAATCTGAACGTATCGATTAATATACAGTGGACATCTACCAAGTTCCCCATAAATAGCCGCGTTAGAACAATTAAGCTTAACTCCCAAAATACGTTTACAAAATCTTAAATGTATACGTTCAAGCTCTTTAGGTTTACCAAATCCCCAGACAGGGCAACCATAATTTAAAATAGAGCCGACAAAAGCATCAAACAATTCAAGCGATACTACCGGACTTAAGTCAAATTTTGCTATATTTGTGAGTAACACATTCATTGCTTTTAGGGATTTACCAACTATGTATTGAATATTCAAACTAAATGAGCCAGTAAAATTGAACACAGTTCCTAGATAATTAAAGTTATCAACAACCTCTAACGCATGGCCATTATAGTACCACTTCTCGGACTTGAGTACAGGACCTCTCTTTCGAAACACAACTACCTTGGTTTTCTCAATGTTTACCTCTAAGCCCCAACGTTCGCAATATTCATGTAACCGATTCAAACTGTTCTGAAGATCTTCAACAGAATTACCAAATATTACCATATCATCAGCGAAAAGTAATATTATAATGCACAAGCTTTCAAGGCTAAGCCCAGAGTCAAGATTACTTTGCAAAGAGAGCTCCAAATCCTCTAAAAATAAAGCGAACATGATTGGCGAATTATTTAAACCCTGTTTTAAACCAACTGCTATTTCAAAAAAGTCAGAGTAAGAGTTCAAGTGTTTCACACACGATTTCACTATGGAATACATTTCTTTAAAAATTCTCAAAATTTTTCCGTCCAATCCCATATTAAAAAGTTTAAACCACAAAGCGTTCCGATAAACAGAGTCAAAAGCCTTTTTTAAATCAATGAATGCACACGGCATACGCATTTTTTCACTAAGAAAATTTTCAATCAGATTGTGTAAAACAAATATTGCATCTACAGTACTACGCTGTTTGCGGAAGCCGAATTGTGCATCGGACATTAGATTGTTTTTTTCAAACCATGTCTCTACCCTAATTGTCAAAATACTTGTGAACAGTTTTCCTAAATTGCTCATTAACGTAATGCCCCTATAATTATTCGGCGAAGATTTATCTCCCTTCTTATGTATCGGTATAATAAATCCTTCCGACCATTGTTGTGGAAAATAACCAGCATTAAAAATTATATTAAAAAGATCAGTAATCACATGAATAACAGAAAGTAAAGTAAAATGCCCCAAGAGTAATAATACAAGAGCATGACATGCTGATGCCAACCCTCACATGCAGTGGCTTTAACTCTTTACCAAACGACAAAATTCAAGACTTGTCCAAATTGAAAGCATGTGCAGACGACAATTGAAAGGTGGCTTAAATGACAAAATTTGTCCTTGACAGGATAGAAAACATGATGGGAAAAAGGAGAAAATGCTGGTTTACCAGCATTTTCTCCTTTTCCCACAATGTTTTCAAAAGCCTTCTTCCTCAGGGTCATTTAAAGTCAGGGCTATATAGTAAAGGGTTAACTTAAAAAATGATTTACAGTGAAAATTCAAAGTTGATAATTCAAAGTATTTTGAGGAATACCTGCACTTCTGGTATGGATTACCCTTTTGAAAGTAACAACTAACCCAACTTTGATGTAAATATCATAATCTTTACAGTAATGATGGAGATATCAGAAAATGAAATGAATTGTGCATGACAAGGACAGTCTTAACCCTTTACCTAAAAATGCCTCTTTTTGACACCCCTGGAAAAGAAGCCTTTTGAAAACATCGTGGGAAAAGGAGAAAATGCTGGTAACCAGCATTTTCTCCATTTCCCACAATGTTTTCTACCCTATCAAAGAAAAGTTAGACCATTTGAGCCACACTGAAATTGTCGTCTGCAAATGCTTTCAATTTGGACAAGGCTAAAATTTTGTCGTCTCCCTTTACCACATAATCCCGAGTTTTAACAGCCCTAAGGAGTCAGCTTTTTGAAACATTGTGGGTGGGAAAAGGAGAAAATGCTGGTTACCAGCATTTTCTCCTTTACCTACAGTGTTTTCTATCCCATCAAAGACACATTCCTTCATCTGAATCACAATTAATTTGTCGTCTGCAAACGCTTTGAATTTGGACAAGTCCACATTTCTTTTCATTTTGTGAAGAGTTAACAATGCCTCAACATTTTCTTGGAAAACAAATGAATTAGAAATCGCTATTCTGTACTTTATTTCCCAGCATTCTGAAGGCAACCTACATCCTTCTGTAGACACTATGAATCAATGATCAGACTGCATGGAACATGCATGTTGATTGTTAATCTTTGATTTCTAAAATTCTAAGAACTTCCTTGTTAAAAAAGCCTTGAAGTTTGTGTTGTCTACCAACTTAAGTTTGATCTACTTTGCCAACTAAGATAGAACTCTTTACCATATGCTAAAAGTTTAGACTTGTCCAAATTGAAAGCAACTGCACACAATAAATTCAATGTGACTTACTTATTGGATATAACTTAAAAAGGTAAGAAAACATTTTGGTTTCCAGCTTTTTCTCCTTTTCCAACAATGTTTTCAAAACCTGTTTTTATCAAAATCATAAAACTTGAAATTGTTGGGAGACGGGTTATCTCTTTACCAAACAACACAATTTTGGACTTTTCCAAATCCAAAGTGTTTGCAGACGACTAATCAAACATGGTTAAGTTGTCTTTAAAATGGTAGAAAAAATTGTGTGGTAAAGGAGAAAATGCTGGTAACCAGCATTTTCCACTTTTCCAACTATCTTTTCAAAAGCCTTCTCTACCAGGGTCCACAAAAGTCGGTATAGTGTGGTAAAGGGTTAATCCACAAGATCTGATACACACGTAATTATGACCTACTGTATGATTCTATCATGGATATTATTTCTCTGGTAAATCTGACAAGATACAGATGATTTAGTTTGTTTGGTTTGTATTGGAGTTTTAATGCCATTTAACATACCATGGCAGTCAGTGACACATCCATGTGTTTCCTGGCTTTCTCATACCAGTACTGACACAACTTTCTTTCTGAAAGCCACTAAGTACTTTTCTCACTTGCATCAGAGGTGAGAGGAAAAAATCACCGGAAAGAAAGTTTTGCCTCAATCGGGTATCAAACTCACAACCACCAGGTCAAAAGTCAGATACGCTAACCACTGAGCTACACCAGTGGGTAGATCCAGATGAGGTATTATATCAAAAACATATCTGTGTAGTGCAAAAAAATCAAGGATAAAAACCAAGTAATTCCCTTATCAGGACCAACGTAGTACTGGAGAGGAATCAAGGGAAATAATTGAAGAATGGCTCCAATTCAATGTGGCTAAAATGTTGGGATTTATTTTTGAAAGGACAGAAAATGTTGAGAATGTTGTGGTAACTAGCATTTTCTCCTTTTCTTAAACTATTTTCATAAGGCGCCTTACAAGTTGGGCAAAGAGTAAAAAAACAATGTAATGAATAGTCTGTTCATTGTACTAAAAAGCAATCCTCTCTGATTATCATCTGTGCTAAATACCATGCATAATTATGTTACATACTGTCATTAAACAGCTACACTATACATTGACTTTTATCCGTTCACATTTAACTATGGACCAAACAACAAAATTTTGGTCTAGACCAAAATGAAAGCATTTGCAAACGAAAAAATAAATGTAGCTCAAGTGATGATTTCTGTCTGTGATAGGGTAGAAAACATTGTGGGAAAAGGAGAAAATGCTGGTTACAAGCATTTTCTCCTTTTCCCACAATGATTTCAAAAGCTTTCTTTCTCAGGGTCGTTGAAAGTCGGGATTGTGTGGTAAAGGGTTAACTATGCACCAAACAACAAAATGTTAGACCAGTCTAAATAGAAAACAAATTTGCAAGGCAAAAAATAACTCAAAAATTGAAATTTGTTTTGGGAAGTGCAGAAAACATTGTGGGAAAAGGAGAAAATGCTGGTTCCCACCATTTTCTCCTTTTCCCACAATGTTTTCAAAAGGCTTCTTTCTCAGGGTGATTAACAGTGGGAATGGCATGGTATAGGTTTAAATTTTAGAATCGTCCAAATTCAAAGCATTTGCAGACAACAAAGTTATTGCGACTCAAAAATCGAAATGTATTTTAGAAAGGATGGACAACATTGTGGGAAAAGGAGAAAATGCTGGTTACCAGCATTTTCTCCTTTTCTCACAATGTTTTCTAAAGCTTTCTTTCCCTGGGTCATTAAAAGTCGAGATTGCCTGGTAAAGGGTTAAAGGAGAATAGACTTAACCCATTATCAAACAATCCTGTGTTCTAGAAGCTTTGAGGAAAAATGGCTTTTGGTAACATTGTGGGAAAAGGAGATCATGCTGCTATAAATTTGTTTCTGATAATGAGTTTACATCATAGGAAACAATGTTAAAATATGCTAACCCTTCACCAAATGGCAATAGAAAACATTGTTGAAAAAGGAGAAAATGCTGATAACCAGCATTTTCTCCATTTTCCCACAATTTTTTTCTTTACCTTTCTTAGACAAACCTGACCATTTGAGTCAACTCTAATTTGTCCACAGCAAATGCATTAAATTTGGAGAAGTCTAAAAGTTTATCATCTGATCACAAATTGATCCTTTACAAAACAATCCCATCAGAAAAAGGACTTCAAAAATATCTTGGGAAAGGTAAAAATGTTTGTCACCATAATTTTCTCTTTTTTCAACGTCCTTTTTTTTTTGGCCTTCCCAAGAAAAACTGTTCCATTTGAGCAACATTAACTTTGTTGTTTGCAAACACTTTCAATATGGACAAGTCTGAAATGTTGTCTAATAGAGAGTTAAAGATATATCTATACTCGTCTTCACTTTTAAACCCATTTCATCTTTACTTTATGAAACTATAATCATTCTTGGATCTTCATGCCAAATATTGCCCCTTACGGCTACAAGGTTGCACAGATTACGACGGATAGAAAATGCATTTCAATTTTTCGCAACCTTCAAAGAAATCACTGTTGTTTCTGGTTTTAAATGAGGACGTATCCCTTGAGTTTCTGTATCCTTTACGCCACTATATATTGGTAATTTATCTATCTTTCCACAGCTAACGAAATTCTCAGTCTTTCTACACACTTTCAAGTTTCAACCCTTTACCAGACGACAAAATTTTAGCCTTGTCCGAATTGAAAGCATTTGCAGACAACTATTTCAATGTGGCTCAAATGGTGCAATTTTTCTTTGATAGGGTAGAAAACATTGTGGGAAAAGGAGAAAATACTGGCCACCAGCATTTTCTCCTTTCCCCACTATGTTTTCAAAAGGATTCTATCCCAACTCGTTACAAGGCAGCACTGTGTAGTAAAGGGATAACAGTGTTTTTTCCCTCTGGCTGTAAGGATGTATCTTTAAGTACAAATTACCTTAAACACGGCTTCCTGGTCTTTACTCTCTAGCTGCCTGATAACCCCAGCGGCCAACAAACACGTACATATCTGACAGGCAATAACACTCAAATCATGTTTTGTCATCACCAGACGAAGATAATGGGACTTGTCAATGGAACCAGTCAACCAGTTTAACAGCATCTGACCTGAAAAAAAAAACACCAAAACTTGATTTAAACCCTTGACCATAAAGTCCTGAATTTAATTACCCTGGTCAAGACAAGAGTCCGAAAACATTGTAGGAAAAGAAAAAAATGCAGCTAATCTGCATTTTCTCCTTTTTCCAAGATGTTCACTACCCAATCTGAGACTGTTTCCATCTCTTGAGCTACGTTTAAAATGTGGCCTGCAATCGCTTTCAATTTGGACGGGTCTATTTTGTTGTCTGGTATAGAGTTATTTCTGCACAATGATGCACAGCTCCAATAAATAAGGCTCCTTACATCGTCACCTTACCATCTCCTTAACCCTTTACCGCACAATGCCGCCTTTTGAAGACCCTGGGAAAGAAGCCTTTTGAAAACATTGTGCTAAAAGGAGAAAATCCTGGTTACCAGCATTTTCTCCTTTTCCCACTGTTTTCTACCCTTTCAAAGAAAAATTGCACCATTTGAGCCTCATTGAAGTTGTCGTCTGCAAATGCTTTCAATTTGGACATGGCTAAAATTTTGTCATTTGGTAAAGGGTTAAAACCTTTTTTTTTTTCAGATTGCATTACACAGCTTACTACATGAAGTAATGTGTAGAAAAAAATGCGGCAAAAGAAAACATTGCTTGCAAAGAGCCTACTCCTATTGCAATTACTTTTTTGCATGATCTTTGTATTCAACCATACTGCATGTTATCTGTATTCTACCACCGTGTTTTCAAAGTCTTTTTCAGCAAATTTATTTGAGTTGTGCTCAAAGAACAGGGGGCTTAATGCATCTCTGTGATGTATTATACCCATCAAGTCATCACATAATTATAGATCCATGATAACAACTTTTTTTAACCCTTTCCCAAATGACAAATTTTGGACTGGTCCAAATTGAAAGAGTTTGCAGACAACAACTTTAATTTTGATGAAAATGGCAGAAAGTTATCAAAAAGGGTAGAAAACACTGTGGGAAAAGGAGAAATTGCTCGTTACGAGCAATTTCTCCTTTTCCCACAGTGTTTTTAAAGGACTTGTACTGCAGACACGTGAAAACCTGGGCTTGTTTGGGAAAGGGTTAAACAACAAACTGAATCATGAGGCAGAAAGGTCCTTGGACATACAGAAAATTGACCAATAGCGAAAAGTTTTAGCCCAGGTCAGACTGCACGGACTGCACAGGCTGACCTGGGTCAATACTTTTCGCAGATGCATTAAGCCCCCTTTTCACTGAGCATGGCTCATTTAGTTTTTTTTTTTTTTTTTTTTAAGGAAGGGAGATTACTTCAATAACATAGTATTTTATCCCATGACAAGCTTATCTCCCTTATTTTCCCAGGCATAAAATTTCAGGATACTCCACTACTTCAACCTTAGTCCATGACCCAAACGAAAAAGGCCTTTAAAAACACTTAAAATTTTAACAGCTAAAAATGCTGGTTACCAGCCTTATCTCCTGTTTGTCCTAATTCAAAGACAACTCCAATGATTTAGTCAAATTCAGTTTGTCATTTGCAGTTACTTTCAGAATGGACAAGTCTAAAAGTTTGTTTTCTCGTTAATGATAACACTTTAATCATGACACTCCTATCATTATCGAAAGCTGAAAAATTATACATCAGTAACCATAGTACCAATTGTGAAAAACGGAGCTTAGCACAATTGCAGTACTAAATAAATGAGCAGTGCTCCTGCAAAAGGGTATTTAATGCATCTCCATGATGTACCATACCAAGCAAGTCATAACATGGTTATAGATCTATAAAATCCATTTTGTCTAACAACCGACTGAATGCATAGGTAGAATGGTCCTTTTAACATGCAGAAAATTTAAAGATAGCAAAAAGTTTCGGCCCATGTCAGCCTGCGCGCACTGCACAGGTTGACTTGGGTCGATACTTTTTGCAGATGTATTAAGCCCCCTTTTCACAGAACATGGCTCAAATGAAAAAGATATTCTCAGTACTAAAGATGCAGACATTGCATTTCAAAGCTGTTTTTGTCAAAATCTATGGCAAAGACAAAGAAGTGGACACTGTAAATCCATGATCAGACTGCATGTTCTGTGCAGTCTGATCTTAATCTACACTGTTTGGAAAAGTAATTAAATCCAGGTTCAAGCCTACAAGGGTCAAATTTAGTTCCATAAAGAGAAGTGTATGTTGCAATATAAACACAAAAATTGCAATAAATCCAAAGTTTCAATATTGTTATTTAAGCTAAACTCCCTGGTACACCTGTATACTACAATCATTATACCTTCATCACACAATCCAAAGTTTACAACTGGAGAAAGACGGCTATTGCAAACGTTGTGGGAAAAGGAGAAAATGCTGGTAACCCTTTACCGCATAATGCCACCTTTTGACGCCCCTGGGAAAGAAGTCTTTTGAAAACATTGTGGGAAAAGGAGAAAACGCTGGTAACCAGCATTTTCTCCTTTTACCACAATGTTTTCTATCCTTCCAAAGTCAAATCCCATAATTTGGAGAAAAAAATAACTACATGCTTTCAATTCTGACAAATCTAAAACTTGGCAATCTGGTAAAGAGTTACTATGGTTTACCTCCTAAGTTTGTAGCTTTGAAAGGCAAACTTCCCTACAAAAAAGCACAGAAACAGCTACATGTAACAACTTTGAAAACAGCCTTGTAAATTATGGATAATAAACAAGTACTGATGTTCAATACATGGACGCAAGTGAGAACAAGAGCACCGCACGTGTGTGCCAACCCTTGGTTGTGGTTGCTTGATTTTCAGTGAAAATGTTAGGTGGAAAAAGGGGCATGAATGTGTCAAAAATACTTTGGTTATCTGCCCTTGGTGTATAGATTACCCTTTTGATGATTAATAACTTGTCCAACTTTGAAGCAAATATCTTCAGTAATAACAGAAATATCATAAAATGTCAAAGTATGTGCACAACAATGCAGACGGCAACACAGATGATGCCAGGGCTACGATACCTTGACGTTTTATTCAAAAACAGCCAAGCTAACAATATGGCAAAGAAATTTTTTGTTGCTCCAAATGATCAATTTGAGTTTTCGTCATGATGTTTTTAATAGTGGTTTTCTTTCGGGTAAAGAAAAGTCTACACAAGAAATTGTGTTTAACCTTAGAATGCTGGAGACAACTTAAGTACATATTCAAACACAGCAGAATAAGATCAGACCGCAAATGATAATTGTACAATCTGATATACTACATTAAAAAATCCTGCAACATATCCTTGACAAATCTGCCCAGAAAATCCATGCAGAATCTGTAAATATCTATTTAGTATTAGAGCAGTGTAAAGGGTTGCCCTAGAGCTTATGTTTTACCGAACGACAAAATTTTAGACATGTCCATATTGCAAGCATTTGCAGTCAAAAAAATAAATGTGACTTTAGAACTAAAATTTGTGTTTGGAAGGGTAGAAAACAATGTGGGAAAAAGAGAAAATGCAGGTCACCAGCATTTTCTCATTTTCCCACAATGTTTTTAAAAGTTTTATGTCTCAGGGCTGTTAAAATTTGAGTGGTAAAGGTTTATAAAACTGAATAAATGAAATCAACCTTTTCTAAAGTCAAAATATTGTTAGGTCAATGATATTTTGGCAAAATCATGTTACAAAGTAGTGATAATGTAGAGCCAAGACCAGACTGCATATTTCGTGCAGTTTTATCTTTAATCTACACTGTCTGTAAAAGCAAAATAAGTCATTCTTACTGCTGCCTTAGAGCTCTAAGGGTTTACTTCTAATTTCGTATAAATAAATTTTGACAGGTAGAGGTATAAATTGCAATTTACTGTTTTTTCTACTTATTGTTTGATAAAGCAAGTGGGTCTAAACTGCCCTTTGTTGCTCACTCTGCTTTTAAAATACTACTACTACTAATTGCGACAGACGATTTCTTAAAATGTCAATGTCTTTGTAGGAAATCAAATTGGCTTCTTTGACAGGTATGTGCAGAACAGTGTAGCATGAACAAAAAATAAATAAAAAAAAAAACTTGCACATAATAATTTTGCTTTCAATTTCAAGATGATAAAATTTGCAGCTTTGTCATGATCTTAAATTTTGATACAGAGCTCCAGAGAGAGTGATTTTGATTCCAATGAGTACCCACAACATAGAGTTTGAAAGACAAATAATAGATTAAGAATACCATCACTCCCTCCTATCTTGAACTCTGTTGATACCAGTAGTTCATTTCATAGATAAGTCTGGGTCAGCAATGTTTTTTAACCCTTTCCCAAACAAGCCCTGGTTTTCACTTGTCTACAGTACAAGTCTTTTGAAAACACTGTGGGAAAAGGAGAAATTGCTCGAAACGAGCAATTTCTTCTTTTCCCACAGTGTTTTCTACCCTTTTGGAGAACTTTCTGTCATTTTCATCAAATTTAAAATTGTCGTCTGCAAACTCTTTCAATTTGGACCAGTCTAAAATTCATTGTTTGGGAAAGGGTTAAATAATGCATATGGGACTATTTGCATTTCTCAAATGGGTGTAAGATAGATAATTGATTGACTGATTGTTTGACTGATTGATTGAATGGTGCTTTACGGTGCTTTCAACATTTTTTCAGTCATATCACAGCGACAGGTCACATATTCATGTATTTCCTGGACTATACCAGTACTAGGCTAGGGCTCTGAAGTGTCTTGCCCAAGGACACATCCACAAAAAACCCGGCGGATCAGGTGGGACTCGAACCCGGGGCCTCCAGGTTACGAGTCCCACACTTTACCACTGAGCCATGCTGGACCCCTAAGATAATTCAGCATGCCTGTATGAATGCTGGAGAAATCGGCCCCTGGAGAAATCAGCCCCTGGAGAAATCGGCCCCAAAACGCTTGGGGCCGATTTCTCCGGAGAAATCGGCCCCAATAGAAAGTTTGGAGAAATCGGCCCCAATGTCAAATTTTATATATATAGATGTTGCTTTTTCAGAAAATATAATTTCCATTTAGGTTTTATTTAACACATACACTATGCCGAACATGCAGAAAGGGAGAGAGAGATCGAGAGAGAAAGGTGAAAAAAAAATCATCCAAACTTTCTATTGGGGCCAATTTCTCCAGAGAAATCGGCCCCAGGGGCCGATTTCTCCGGAGAAATCGGCCTCAAGCGTTTTGGGGCCGATTTCTCCAGGGGCCGATTTCTCCAGGGGCCGATTTCTCCTGACACCGCCTTTATTACACCGAAAAAAAGAGAAGTGATAAATCAGTTAAAAATATGGATAAAAAATATAACATGACAGATTATTAGCAGATTCAGATTTTGCCAGAATATTTTCAGAACTATCCTGCAGCTCCTGAAAAAATAATCTGTAGGTTGTAAAAATTAAGTCAAAAAGAGACCAGGGCCTTTATTCGCCAACCAATTTTAGTTTCATTCTTAGTCTTATTCTACATTTAGAAAGCAACACAACTTCTGATTGGTTAAACTATTTGGTTTAGCTCATCAAAATGGTTTAGCCACTTAGAAATTGATTACTTTCAAATTCAGAAAATTCTTGAGAATAAGACTGAGAATGTTCTTAACTCTTTACCAAACAACAAAATTCTGAATCAACGAAATTGAAAGCATTTGCAGACAACAAATTAAATATTGCTTAACTAGAGAATAGATGGTTGATGTCTTGGATGGGTTAAGTTTATATGGCAAGACTAAGGAATTTATTTGGTGAACCTAATTTTTCTCTGAAATTAGAAGCTTTTTTTTCCCTTTTCCCATGATGTTTTCAACAGCCTTCTTCTTTGGGATTGTTAAAAGTCTGAATCATTTCGTAAAGGGTTGAGAATGGTTGATGAATACAGACCTAGAGCTTTAGAGTTTTTCCTTGTACTGCTACATTAGAAAGCTACTGAAAACACTGTGACAGATTGAACATAAATAATACCTTCAAAAACTTCCATTTTCCTGAAGTCTAATTTGCCTGGTATTTCTAAAGGCCATTTTACAGCATCCTCCAGGTTTACACTAGGTTTATATACCATAGGGGCCACAGCCCCAACAGGAGGTGGCCCAGGAGGGGATGTGGGTGGGGAAGGTTTGTCATCCATTGACCATGCTGTTTTACGGTGTCGCAGTGGACTGCGAGCAATCCTGTTGTGTGGAACATGTCTGGCATCAATGTCTGTTTCTTTTTCAGTGTCATCTATTTTCTCTGAAAGTATAAGCATATTACTTGCATAAGTTAACTGACCCTTTACAACACAATGGTAACCAGCATTTTCTCCTTTTCCCACAATGTTTTCTACCCTTCCCAGAACAAATTTCCCTTTTGGGGTCACTTTTCTTTTGTAGTCTGCAAATGCTTTCAATCTGGACCATTCTGAAATTTTGTCATTTGGTAAAGTGTTAATCCTTTTCCAACAATCACATTTCAGTATTTCATGTACAAGGTGTTGGATTGCTGCAATACCCAGTTATTTTTTGAAAATCCTAAACATTTTGTTACATAGTGCTGGTCAATTCTATTTTCCACAGCTTGTACTTATGTCAAAAGTCTGTGATTAAGTTTCATGTAACTAAATTGATGATTTCTGTCCTTGATTGGGTAGAAAACATTATAGGAGAAGGAGAAAATGCTGGTAACCAGCATTTTCTCCTTTTCCCACAATGTTTTCAAAAGCTTTCTCTTTCAGGGTTGTTAAAAGTTGGAATTGTGTGCTAAAGGGTTAAGTTTCATTTACAAGTCAGATTTATTCACTGTATTCACCATGCTACTAATGTTTCCTTGTCAGGTACATAAGAAAAATTTGTCTCTATCAGAAGTTTTGGCCTTTATGGCTCTAAAATGTTTATCCATTTGCCCTGTACTAGACTGAAGATAAACTACTGCAAGCACAATAAGAGTAAAACCTTTTTCCATTTAACGCTTTACCAAATGCCAAAATTTTGGTTTTGTCCAAATCCAAAGCATGTGCAGACTACAAACTGAGTAAGTCAAATAGTGGAAATTGTCTTTCAAAAGGGTTGAGAACATTGTGTGAAAAGGAGAAAATGGTGGTTACCAGCATTTTCTCCTTTTCCCAAAATGTTTTCAAAATCTCTCTACCTCATGATCGTTCAAACTCAGGATTGTGCCGTAAGGGTTAATGTTTAAAAAAAAAACATGAAAAATACTGAAAAATGACTGGGGATTGTGTTTGGCACCTAATAGAGTTGGATGCCATGTTTTATATGCATGTATTAGGTTATATTGGGTAAGGTTGTCAAAAAATAAATGTCAGTCGTTAAAACCCAGGCTTCCTTGCTTTGGTCTGGTCATGTGCCTAGAAGGTCACCCATCAAAGTACTAAGTAGCAATCCTTGGGCAAGGCAGTGCACATTCCCATACTTGCAAATATGAAACCTTTCACCTTATGAATAAGTAAGCTGTTATAGTGATATACCGGTAACTGAAAAACTGTTGAGTAATAATAGAAACAAAATTAAAATCCAGGCCTCTTACCTTGGGTTTTGGGTATGTCCTCATCAACAGCTGACTTGTTTTCATCTTTAAATATCAAATTTAATTTCTGCTGATCCCTATCTCTCATGGCTTTATCAAGATCAGTCACAGCAAAACTTCTCTTCAGGGCTGCGGAAGAATTCATAAAATCAGCTTCTTGTGTGTTGTCATAAGATTTGGATGTCCGCATATTTGATGTGCTGGAAACTGGTGTTGATGGTACTGAACCAGGATTTAGCAGGGAAGCTTCCCCCATTTTTGAGACAGACCTTGTATACATAGACTGTGACATGGTTTCAATTTCATTATTTATCTGCTCTTCACTTGGAGACAGCAAGTCTTTCTCAGGCTGACCTATTTTTTCAGAGTTGAAAACTAGATTTGCTTCATTTTCTTTTTCAATATCAGAAATTGCTTTGACTCTCTTATCAATGCCAGGATCTATTTTCGAAGAATTTTCTCCTGCATCAGCACTAAGATCACTTTTCTGTTCCAATTTATCCAATGGCAATGTAGTATCAGACTGAAACTCGCTGGATTCCTGAAGATTTGATGGCACATTTGACTTTGGATTTGTAATCCTAGTTCTTGGACTACGTAACAATGTAGCACCAACACTAACAATAGGTTCTGTGTTTGATGTATCATTTTTGGCAGAATTTGTAATGCTTTTTTTGACATTTGTTTCAAAAACACCTGAGTTAGTCATAGCTGATGCTCCATGAGATTCATCAGAGTTCTCACTAAGGTCAGATTTGGCTACACTGGAAGCACTAGATTTATCAGTAGATTGTGGTGATTGTCCTTCAGGGTTAGATGCTCTGTTTCTAACTGACCGTGCTGAAATCAAAGATGCAGTTCTCTCACTGATTCTGGACCTACTTCCAGTTACTGACAAGGAACTTGCTTCAGTTCTCCATCTAGACCTTGATGTGGCTTCACTTTTTATCTCAGCACTTACTTCAGACTTCTCATCACCTTCAAGTTTTGAATCCTGGTCAGCTCCTATCTCTACATTAGATGTTGAGGAATCATCCTTAGATGTACTGTCTAAAGTTTCTTTTCTTTTTGTAAATGGCCTTTGGGTAAGTAGATCTTTAAGTCTAAAGCTGTTTGCCCTTAACTTGTTTCTTATTGCTGCCTTTTCAGCATCAGTTGCTGAAGCACTTTGGTTGCTGGAATCTTGATTATCTACATGAGGGCTCCTTGGACTTGTAGCAGACAGAGGACTGTTTGGGCTTGAAGAACTATTTTCTACACTTATTTGTTTATGAATCAAAAGCTGTGACTTTCCAGAATGTAGTGGACTTTGTGGTCTCCGCAACAATATTGATCCAGCCATACTGCTAGAAGACTGAATCCTGGGGGGCAAAATCGATTTTGACTGGTTACCTGACCCATCTGATGCTAATGTCCTATCAGCAGTTGCTCTACTGAACACCGCTTGACTGGATACCTCAGTATCCTCAGGGGCAGAAATAGAACTGGCTATCTGATTGTTTTCTGAAGATTTTGTAGTTGACTTTGGCGGCTCTGATGATCCAGAACTGTCAGTGGCTTGCCTTGACATTCTAGCTGCAGCAGCTAATGCAGGGCTCTGGGCTCTCTGTAGTATTTTATGCATTGGACTTCCTGGTCTGTTTAAAGCTGCAAGTCTGCTACCAGGAGCAGGGCTAGCTGTGGCTCTTAGTGAGCTGGAAGATGTCACTGTTACTGTGGATGATGACAGCGTAGCTGCAGATGAAGAAGCAGGCGTATTTTGGGGAACAGAAGGTAAACTTCTAGAGGCAAAGGGATTTGCGGGCCGAGAAAGTCTTATAATTCGACTTGGTTGTTTTGGAGATTGATCAGCTTGTTCAACTGAATTTGTATCTTTGTCAGGAGGAGTTTTGTCTTCATCTCTATTGCTTGTCTCTGCTTGTGAGATTTCTCTTGAAGCCTTACCTTGACCTTCAACATCAAATGCAGACAGTTCATGCATAACATTCTGCACAAATGCCTCATTTTCTGTATCAGAATCTCCCATCATTTAACCCTCGAATTCTCCTACTTTCACAAAACAATTATGTTATCATTCCAGTAAAACATAAATGTAAAAGACTGACTCACTCTCACATCTAAACAATACATTGTAAATGAAAGAAATGAATCCAGCCTATTCCCCTAAATAAAGCACAGATACATGCATGTTTAACTTGAACCATCAGCATTGACTTTCTTCCTTGATAGGCTGATATTTACACTGTAGATGTTTGTTTTCTGTATGCATGATAATTTTTCCTTTGGGGTAAATAAACTGCCAATTATTACTGCTGTGGTTATGGCTGCTTCATTGACCTAACCTTTCCAATCAATATACTACTATCATTTAGAGGTAACATATTCCATTGGTCTTAAATCTAAATAGCCATTCAAATAAAACACTGCACTGGTAAATCATACCCGACTGTGAAATATCGCACAAGGAATCTAAAATAACTGGTTAAGTTAATTTTCCGCCCCAAAGATCACCATTCATTATATTAACATCGGCACATTTCATTCTATGCACTTTGATCAATTTACCAGTTCACCAAAGCCTGATATTTACCCTTAGTAATACCATTAAATCCAAAATTGAGTAACTGTGTTAGTCACAATATCGTCACCTATAATCCAATTATAATCATGTGTGTATTAATGTTTATAGAAGTCAAAGTTTATCCATGGCTCTCCTGTCAGTTCCTTTTACCTTACTGATCTTGGCATTCATGCATGAGTTGCCTGAAAAAACAAGACAAGAAAAAAATTACAAACTGACATACTGACATTTTCTTTTTTTTTTCTCCACCATGTTTTCCACTCTTAATCCTTTACCCCAAAAAAACGAATTTTTTAGACTTGCTAAAATTCAAAACTTTTTTATACTACAAAGCTGTTGTTACTCAAAAAATGAAATTCACCTTCGGAAGGATGGAAAACATTGTGGGAAAAGGAGAAAATGCTGGCTAACAGGTTAACTCTTTACCATGTTTTGTGCAGTCTGATCTTGATCTATACTGTCCGCAAAAGATCAGTGAATCGCACTTAGCAGCCTAAGGGTTCAAGACAGAAATAATCATTTTAGCAACATTTGTCGTCTGCAAATGATCTCGATTTGGTACAGGACAAAATTCTGTTGTTTAATTAACTCCTCCAACACAATACATTTTGACCCAACCTCCATAGACAGCTGAAAATACAATCCACTAACTCAGAAAGATTTTTACTATATGAGATTCACTAAAAAAGTGGACAGCATAGATCCAAGATCTGACGGCAAGTTTTGTGCAGTCTGATCTTGGCCTATTCCATCTGCAAAAGGGGCTTGTTTTTGCCTATGACAAAAATCCTCATTTGACACACATTTAAAGCAACAAAAGCTGCCAAAATTAAACAAAGCAGGTGCTGAGTTGCATTTCAAATGTGACTCTACCAAACGACAAAATTTTGGACTTGACCAAATCGAAAGCATTTGCAGACGACATAATAAATGTGACTGAAAAATTGAAATTTGTTTAGAGAAGGAAAGAAAACACTGTGAGAACACTGGTAACCAGCATTTTCTCCTTTTCCCAAAATGTTTACAAAAGGCTTCTTTCTCAGGGTCGTTAAAAGTCGGGATTGTGTGGTAAAGGGTTAACTCATACCATTTAAAAGTATGGAAATTATTGTGAAGATGACAAGCTGTTATTGTACGGTCTGTCCAAGTGTTAGTAACTGGTAGAAAAATTAGTTTTCAAAACTAGGTTAACCCTTTCCCAAACAACAAATTTTGGACTGGTCCAAATTGAAAGAGTTTGCAGACGACAATTTTAAGTTTGATGAAAATGGCAGAAAGTTCTCAAAAAAGGTAGAAAACACTGTGGGAAAAGGAGAAATTGCTCGTTACGAGCAATTTCTCCTTTTCCCACAGTGTTTTCAAAAGACTTGTAGTGGAGACACGTGAAAACCAGGGCTTGTTTGGGAAAGGGTTAAAAGGTGCCAGATCATTCTTTCTTTTGTTTACTTTTTGACTGATTTTAAAATTCATTGTTCTGCTGGACACTAACACTTGAACCAGCCATGGAATAACAGATTATCATCTTCTCAATATTTTCCATACTTTTAAATGATAAGATCTAAATTTAAATGCATCTGAACATCTGCATTGTGTTTTTGGCCCCTACTGGAACTTTAATAATGTCATCTGCAAATGCTTTGACCCTTCACCACAGAATCCAAACTTTTAATGGCCCTAAGAAAGAAACCTTTTGAAAACATTGTGGGAGAAGGAGAAAATGCTGGTAACCAGCATTTTCTCCTTTTCCCACAATGCTATCTACCATTCTAAGAACAAATTTCAAGTTTTGAATCACATTTAATTTGTCCTCTGCAATGCTTTCAATTTTGACAAGTCAAAATTTTTGTCATTTGGTAAGGAGCTAAATTTGAACAAGTCTAGAATTATACCATTTGGTAAAGAGTTAAAGCTCCTTTTACAACTTCACTTGGCTTTTAGACCAAAGCAGATCAAGATCAGAAAGCACAAAACTTGCAGTCTGATGCTTTATCTACAGTGGCCTTTTAATATCCTGGCAAAATGCAACCTTGCTGATAGTGCAACTACTTAGATCTCATTTTAAGTCTTTACCACACAATCCCGACTTTTAACGACCTTGAGAAAGAAGCCTTTTGAAAACAATGTGGGAAAAGGAGAAAATGCTGGTAACCAGCATTTTCTCCTTTTCCCACAATGTTTTCTATCCTTCCCAGCACAAATTTCATTTTTTCAGTCACAAACATTTTGTCGTCTGCAAATGCTTTCAATTTGAACTAGTCTACATTTTTGTCATGTGGTAAAGAGTTAAGATTCATTATGTCAGTGGTTTATTGAGCACTCAATGGTAAACAGCATTTTCTCCTTTTCCCAACATGATTTCTGCCCTTTCAAAAAAGAATTCCTTACTTTTAGACACATATAACTCTTTACCAAATGATGAAATGTAAGACTTGTCCGTATTGAAAGCATTTGCTGAACACAAAATAAAATGTGACTCAAAAATGGAAATTTGTTTTGGGAAGAGTAGAAAGCATTGTGGAAAAAGGAAAAATATTGGTTACCAGCATTTCCTCCTTTTCCCATCATGTTTTCAAAAGCCCTCTATCTTAGGGTCGTTAAAACTCGGGATTGTGTGGTGAAGGGTTAATTTGTCATTCTGCAAACGCTTTCAATTTGGACCAGTCTAAAATTTTGTGTCATGGTACAGAGTTCATATTATCTCAACTGCAAATGCTTTCAATATGGACAAGTCTAATATTTTGTATTCTGGTAAGAAGTTTAATTTTCAAAACCTGTATGTTTGACATTATAATTATTTTGTATTGAAAACAGGTTTTAGAAATTGAGCTTAGGAAATGTATTTGGTTTGGACTGCACCCAAAAAGTTTGAATCAATAACACAGAATAAAAAATCAAGTGACTTATACCCTTTTTACCAGCTAGTTGATCCTTTATCGATTTGAAAAAAAATGTGAAGTTTGTCATTTCAGAACAACAAAATTAACTCATGAACCTGCTTGATGCCTCTACAGCCAACTTAGATCAAGATCAGGTGATCAAGATCAGATAGCACAAAATGTATAGTCTGATCTTTGATGTACACTGCTTTGCTCATCCATACTCAGCAACCATTCTTATATAGAAATGTTCATATTCACCAGAATTTTCTAAATTTGAATGCAACACAACTTCTGATTGGATAAGCCATTTGGTTTAACCAATCAGAAGTTGTTTTGCTTTCAAATTTAGACTAGGAACATTCTTCTTAAGAATGATTGGTGAATACAGACCCAGACTGGAAGAAAACAACCTTGTAATTGGATCTCAGACCTTATTTTTCCACTGAAAATTTATGTTAGGTTTATTCTGTGCTCTAAGGATGCAACAGAAAACTATAGAAACAAAGTTTAAGTCTTCGCATTTGTAAATTATCAGTCTGCAGAAAAAACTACCATTATTTTCTCTTGCCTCTAATAAAATCTTCTATCCCCAAAGCCAAATATCTGTCCAATAAGAAAAGGGAAAGTGTAGGCAGAAAGTATTGGGATATTGATCCTTGGGTAATTTTCCCTATTATTGTATAGTATCTAAATGATATTATATCCACCTAAGTGTTTTTATCACAACACTTTAAAGACATTCCATTGAAAAACAGAATTGACCTGGTGACTGACTCCTTGGGACATACTTTGCCAAACATTCTAAACTTAAATATAGTTCAAAATTCTAAGATAAGCCACCTGATTGGCTTAGACATTCTGTCACAGCCATTTATATAGCCAATTTCGGAATTCGGCAGTACAAGACTTCTTTGACTGATTTTTTCTGTAACTAAACAATCCAGTGTTTTCACAGTCTTGAAAGAGGAGGATAATGTTGGAAGGAACAGGCATTTTGTTCCCTTTAATCCCATTATTTTCTCCTTTTCCAACAATATTTTCTAATGCAAGGGTGTCAAAATTTAGATTAAATCTCTACCAGATGACAAAATTTTAGACCTCTTCATAGTGAAAGCTTTAAGTCTTGCAGAGGACAAATTAACTTAATGAGGCTTAACTATTTACCACAAAACCAAATCTAAGACTTGTCCAAATTGAAAGCATTTGCAGATGACAATTTAAATGTGGCTCAATGATGGAATTTGTCTTTAAATAGGTAGAAAACAAAGTGGTGAAAGAAAATGCTGGTTACCAGAATGTTTCCCACAATGTTATCAAAAGGCTTTGTCCTCAGGGTCATTAAAACTCAGGACTGTGTGGAAAAATAATGGGAGATGTGGTTGGGACGAACACTATAGGGAAGAAGTACAAGAGGGCCATGATGGCCCTGTATCGCTCCACTGGCTTATAAATATAAACCATAAATACTAAACATTTCAATTCTGAGCCAAATGGTTTCAAAATGAAGACTTACAAAGTTTTCTCTGTAAAAGCCCATGTGAAAGTTGAGACCCGCAGGGCAAAGCCATTTTCGATCCCAGAGCGATAATTACTTGAACCCTGGTAAAGGTCCACAAGATAAAGCCACGTGCCAAAATAATACAAGTCTATGCTGTATGGTTATAAATAAGGTGATTTTCAAGTTTTGTCCATATGAAGCCTCTGTAAAACATAACACCCCTGATGCAAGGCTAATTAAAAAAAAAAAAAAATCAAAACAGGAAAATTTCTTAAGTTGTCACTATGTAAGCCCATGTAAAACTTGTGACCCCTGCGGCTGGGCCAATTTTGACCCCAGGGCTAAAATTTTGGTCCGCTTGGTAGAGGCCCACTAGATATAGCTACATGCAAAATTTGGTAGCTCTAGGCCTTATGGCTAGGTACAGGAAGATTTTTATTAAGGTTTGATATATTGTAAATTTGAAAACATTTCATGCTACCATCTTTTGCTTTTGCAGCTATGTTTTTAAATTGATAAGCTGCAAAAGGGAAACAAGAGGGCCACGATGGCCCTGTATCGCTCCACTGGCTTATAAATATAAACAATAAATACTAAACATTTCAATTCTGAGCCAAATGGTTTCAAAATGAAGACTTACAAAGTTTTCTCTGTAAAAGCCCATGTGAAAGTTGAGACCCGCAGGGCAAAGCCATTTTTGATCCCAGAGCTATAATTACTTGAACCCTGGTAGAAGTCCACAAGATAAAGCCACATGCCAAAATAAAACAAGTCTATGCTGTATGGTTATAAATAAGGTGATTTTCAAGTTTTGTCCATATGAAGCCTCTGTAAAACATAACACCCCTGATGCAAGGTTAATTTAAAAAAAAAAATCAAAACAGGAAGATTTCTTAAGTTGTCACTATGTAAGCCCATGTAAAACTTGTGACCCCTGCGGCGGGGCCAATTTTGACCCCAGGGCTAAAATTTTGGCCCACTTGGTAGAAGCCCACTAGATATAGCTACATGCAAAATTTGGTAGCTCTAGGCCTTATGGCTAGGTACAGGAAGATTTTTAAAGTTTTCTCTATGTAAGCCTATGTAAAACTTGTGACCCCTGGGGCAAAACCAATTTTGACCCCGGGGCTATAATTTGAAGATACTTGATAGAGGTCTAATACATAAAGCTACATGCCAAATTTGGTAGCCCTATGCCTTATGGTTTCAGACAAGAAGATTTTTAAAGATTTCCAATATTTTTCAGTTTTGTTACCATGGTAACCAGAGTTTTTGAAGGAATCAAATTCTTTCATGAAAATCTCAAGAGGACCATGGCAGGATCATTTCTGTGAAGTTTCATGAAAATTGGATGGGTAGTTTCAGAGGAGATGTTTGAAATAAAAGTTAATGCACGGACGGACAGACAGCCGCACAGACGGACGCACGACGGACACCGGGCCATGACATAAGCCCACTGGCCTTTGGCCAGTGGGGCTAAAAAACTCATGATTACTAGCAGATATTTCCCAAATCTTCCCCCCAAAAAAGATTTGGAGAATTTCATGCCGCCCATCAGATTGCAGGTGGAGCTAAAAACAAGTACCTGTAAAAGCAACTGCTAGACTAAGTGGGTAAGAAACTTCCCACAAAAAGTAATAATGAAGCAGGATATCCCACATCCTGTGTTTTAAAGACTCTGACAAAAAATTATGTGAAAATAGAAAAA
The DNA here is from genome assembly GCA_945859785.2 of Tridacna gigas. Lineage (NCBI taxonomy): Eukaryota > Metazoa > Mollusca > Bivalvia > Cardiida > Cardiidae > Tridacna > Tridacna gigas. The sequence goes on from OX244029.2 coordinate 42,347,264, forward strand.
ATATGTGAGTAACCAGCTTTTTCTCTTTGTCCCAAAATATTTTCAAATATTTCAAGACTGCATTTGATATTTTAGCCATACTTATCAAGTGCAGTTGCATTCAACCCTTTACCACACAACAAAAATCTTAGATCTGTTTAACCCTTTACCACACAATTCTGACTTTTAACAACTCTGAGGGAGAAGCCTTTTGAAAACATTGTGAAAAAAGGAGAAAATGCTGGTAACCAGCATTACATCCTTTTCCCACAATGTTTTCTACCCTTCCCAAACCAAATTTTAAATTTTCAGTCGTGTTCATTTTGTCGTCTGCAAATGCTTTCAATTTGGACAAGTCTAGAATTTCGTTGTCTGGTAAAGAGTTAAATTGAAAGTGCAGTATTTGAAGATTAAAGGTGAATGTTGCTCATATGGTGAGATTAGTCTTTGAAAGGGTAGGAAATATTGTGGAGAAAAAGAGAAAATGCTGGTTACTAGCATTATCTCTTTTTTCCCACAATGTTTTCAAAAGTTGTTTACTTCAGGGCCATTAAAACTTGTGATTGTACAGTACAGGATTAATCTGGACAAATCTAAAATTTTGAAGCTTGGCAATAAGTTGAAGGAGATCTTTGCCGACAAATACTGATTTTCAGCATCAGTATCATGGACATATTTCTTTTAACACTTTACTAAATAATCCCACGTTTAACCCTCTACCACACAGTCCCAGGTTTAACCACATCTCAGGAAGAAGCCTTCTGAAAATTTTTGGGAAAAGGAGAAAATGCTGGTAACCAGCATTTTCTCTTTTTCCCATAACTTTTTCAGATCTTCCATAGGTGGATTTTAGACAAGCATTTTCTCCTTTTCAGCAACGTTTTCTAAACTTTTAGAGACAATTGCCAATCAATTTACTTTATGAGTCCTATTTACTGAAATTGGTATTAACACTGCAGAATTATCACTGTTAATTAATGCAACCTTATTTCCGCCATTAATTTAAACCTAAAAAATGACAAAATATATCTGTCAATGGTAGACTTTTGCAATTCTGTAATCCCATCACAAAGGGGTTTGACTTTCCGGTTGATCACTCAAACTACAGTTTATTTTCTTATCATAAATTAACCATGTTTGATCAGATCATCCAGGAGCCATTTTGTTTGAAACTTGTGTTACTGTGGGACTTTATTTTCGTCACTTGAACTAGGGGCAAGGACTGGCCCGACTGTGCCTTCCGAAGTAGTACTTTCAACAGGTTTTGCTTTTTTGCGCCATTGATACTTCCAAAACACTCAGAAAATCATTTCATAATGATCTTGAATGATCAGCAGAAGCTCAAGGATACGTAACTTCTGGTACCTGTTGTATCTCCAGTAACGCCCGGGTAGCTCTGTGTTTAGCATATCTGATTCGTGACCTGGTGGTTGCGAGTTGGTTACCTGGTTGAGGCAAACTTTCTTTCCAGCGATTTTTCGCCTCTCACCTCTGATGCATGTGAGAAAAGTAGTTAGTGGCTTTGGAAAGAAAGTTGTGTCAATACTGGTGTGAGAAAGCCAGGAAACACGAGTGCCTCACTGACAGCCATGACATGACCTGAGCTGTTAAAATGGAGTTAAACTGTGATACAAACAAACAACAAACAAAATATACCTCCAGTAACCGTCCAATATGAAGATCAGTAATAGGCTACCAGTTTAATGTTAACCATCAGGTTATCGATAAATTCTCAATGGCAAGGTCAGTACAAAGTATTATGTTTATTGAGCAGAAAAAGCCGAAATGGCTGAAACTGACTGTAATTCATGGAATGGTTCTTTTACGATCGAGTGCGTCCAACAGGCTTTCCACATTATTTTTCCCCCCAAATGTCATTTTCCACCAATTTTTTCTCCTTTGTATCTTTTGTATACAGGCATGATTTCGGGAACTCTCCAATGTGGATTTTGCTTGGCAATTTTCGGTGGATAAAGCGTGAAATGTATGGAATGAATGTTGAAATGGTGAATACACAAGTCCTACGTTTACCATCAATACCGTACATTTCTTGGGTTATCCCCCGAAAAATGCCAAGCAAACTCCATGGTGGTGATTTCAAAGGATTATACCTGTATTGAACATTACCATACCTGTAAATCACACGGGTGAAAAAAAGGTTAGACATCTGATGAAAACTTTGAACCTGATCTGAAGGTACTACGATTCGAAGGTTGACTAAAGTTGACAATACATGTATTGATTCGTCCCACAACCACAGACGTTAAAGTCGGCTTTATTCAATTAATGGCTTATTCATCAAATACACCATGTCATAAATGTTTGTAACGAAAGAAGTAAACCATAATTAGAAGCACTAATAATACTCTGTAAGTCATACTTACTGGTAAATTATCCAGCTACGACTGGGAATGTGCAACTAAATACGTAAGGGAGGTAACTCCGTTATTGTAATTGGGTCACGTATAAAAAAGTCAACAGGTATAAGTAGCGTTGTCGTCCTAAAAAAAAAAAGAAAAATCGACCGCATCAGATAAATGGGAAATAAAAGGTTTTTATTCTCGCCAAAATGTGAATTACCTGTCTGTCAAGGTTTTCTGTCAGTGTCTGATCATTAGAAACTAAACTTAAATACCTAATTTTATTTAAAGCCAATATGTAGAACTTGGCAATTTATACTGCTTTTTTTTTTCATTTTACTTTAAACAGGTGACTGGGCATTTCGGCCAGGCAACGCCTGAACGCGTGGTTCTGGGCTTGTTTGTCCCAAAACCACTTCGTCAAGGGCTTGTTCGTCTGTGGACTTGTTCGTCCCTGGACTTGTTCGTCCGGGCTTGTTCGTCCCAAATGATGGTAGGCTTCTCTTTTGGATTGTACATATGATTTATTACTGATCGAAATAGTTAATTGTAACTTACACTTAACGGGGCTTGCCTCGTGTGACGTACGTATATTGTATGACTTGTATAAAGATGACAATAAAATATGCGTAAACTAAAGTGAGTCAAAGTATATTTTAGTTTGAAATTCGCTGCATCGATTGCCGCCTTGAAGAGTAGTCCGGTTCTGTACCCAGAATGCCGATATCGGATAGGTGGGCCTATGTATTTGGAATGATTCTGCAAACCTCAGGTGATCTGTTGATCAAGCTCCCCTCGGCTGTATCACGTAGCTTGATATGCACCTACACCACTCGTCACAACTAGGCCGATTCTGTAACTACATCTAACCTCGTCCGTATCAAGGAAGTTTTCATTTTGAACTGCCAATAACATGATCTTAAACATGGCGGCGCCCTCGATTAGCAACGACATAAACCACGATGGAGTTAAATGTACATGTATTTACATGTTAATATCGGTGTAAATGCATACGAGGTCGTATCCCTGACATAAAAACGTGCTTATCGAGAAAAATTTTAAAAATGAGTAAAAAGTAAAATTAAAACGCGATGCATAATTTCTTTGAATAAATTCAGAGTAGAATTTGAAGCCGTTTTGACTGTGGAATATTTGGCTGCAGGTAAAATAGTCTCCTGAGACATCGTCTTGAAATGAAACTCAGATATAGCATTATTTCAAAGTTTCATGACCATCTGACTAACTTATATTAAATGTGGTCTGCAGAGTACACACGAGGTTTTTCCACGGACTGGCCAAGCGATTTACATTTTGATTCTAGTTAACCATATTCAAACTCCTAAATATTCCAACAAAGTTTGGACATTGGACTGAAATCTTTGCCTCTAGACTGCACAAAAAGTGAACCTAAAATCTAACCTAGCGGCCTCTTTTTTTGCTCTTCTGTGACCCATTTTCAAATTTATCCGAGATATCATCAAGAGAAATATTATGCAAGTTGCATGAACAACCGAGTATAGGGCTGAAAATGTGGCCTCTAGACCATACAGAAGGTAAAAAAGTTGACCAGGGACGCCGGGCGACAGACACAGCACGATCGCAAAAGCGCGCTTTGTGCACTTTGTTTCCTACATAATCCAAAATGATACAAGTGGAGTAAATTTACGTGGCTGTGAGGAAATCTTGTTTTTTTCCTCGTTCCGTTTGACTTTTTCAGCGAATGAAACATTCAGTGGAAACAGCTTTACACTCATGTGCAAGGTAGAAGTTGTTTCCACTTTTGTTTGTGCGATATGTTCTTTTTTATATGTGTGTTTTTCTGTTCGTATTCCTTTTATCTAGCTCAGGTGATCATTCTAATTTTAGGGACTCAGTGCAAAAATACGTAACTGGGGCTTAACCCTTTACCGCACAGTGCTACCTTTTAACAACCCTGGGAAAGAAGCCTTTTGAAAACATTGTGGAAAAAGGAGAAAATGCTGGTAACCAGCATTTTCTCATTTTCTCACAGTTTTCTACCCTATCAAGAGAAAATTGCACCATTTGAGCCATACTGAAATTGTCGTCTGCAAATGTTTTCATTTTGGACAAGGCTAAAATTTTGTCGTCTGGTAAAGGGTTAATGTAACTATTTGAATATTCATGTTTGGTTTATTGGTTGTTAACTCTCCTGGGCACAGAGTGCTCGAGGTGAGCTTATGTGTGGTCATGCTCTGTCCGTCGTCCGTCGTAAACTTCCACCTTGTGTACGCTCTAGAGGCTACATTTTCAGTCCGATACTCTTGAAACTTGGTAAGAAAGTTTGTTTGATTGTATTCCGGATAATTTCTAAAATTAATCACATGAGGACAAAAAGTATGTCATCAGGTCAAATCTTAAAAAAAAAAAAAACTTGTGTACACTCTTGAGGCCATATTTTCAGTCCGATACTCATGAAACTTAGTAAGAATACTAGTATTTGTCTTGATGATATTTGACGAGTTTGAAAATGGGTCATGTTGGGTCAAAAACTGGGTCACTGGGTCAAATCACTGAAAATCCTTGTATACGCTCTAGAGGCCACATTTTCGACCAAATACTCATAAAAAACGGTCAGAATGTTTGTCTTGATAATATCTCGTACAAGTCTGAAAATGTGTCAAGTTCAATAAAAAAAATAGGTCACTGGGTCATATCACTTAAAAGCCTTGTGTCGGCCTTGATGCCACATTTTCAGTCCAGTACTCATGAAAGTCGGTCTGAATGTTTGTTTTAATAATATCTCAAACAAGTGCGATAATGGGTCAAGTAATGTAAAAAAGTAGGTCACCAGGTCAAATCTGAAATAAATCTTGTGTACACTCTAGAGACTACATTTTCTGTCCAATACTCATGAATTTTTGCCAGAATGTTTGTCTTGATATTATGTAGGACAAGTTGGAAGATGAGTTATATCAATTTCAAAACTAGGTCACCAGATCAGATCTTTTAAAAACCTTGTGTACGCTCCAGAGGCAAAATTTTCCGTCCAATACTCATGAAACTTGCTCAGAATATTTGTCTTGGTGATATCTCTGATGATTTCGAAAATGGGTCATGTTGGGTTAAAAAATAAGTCGCCTTGTAAAATCTTTGAAAAACCATGTGTAAACTCTAGAAGCCATATGTTTAGTCCGATACTCATGAAACTTAATCAGAATGATTGTCTTTATGATATTTTGGATGCAGTTAAAAATGGGTAATGTGGGGTCAAAAAGTAGGCCACCTGGTCAAATTTTTTAAAAGCCTGTGTACACTGTAGAGGCCATATACTTATTCCAAAACTCATGAAAGTTTGTTAGAATGTTAAACTTTGTATTGATATCTCAGAAGAGATTGGAAATGGATCTTCTTCGGTCAAAAACGCTCAGGTGAGCAATTTTAGGGCCATCATGGCCCTCTTTTATTACTCCATACATCGAAAAGTGTACCATATATAGAAAAAGGTTGTAAAAGTGAACCATTCGCTTCTGTGCTACATTACAGAGCATCACTTCTCAAGATTTCACCTACCTCTGGTCCAAGGCTGCGGATTTGACATTTGCGTATCAGTCAGTGCTGTCAGCACTTTGATTATTGTCTGGTACATGGTTACATGAATTAAAATCTGCATAGTCCCCTTTTAAAAGCGTCGAATCCCGAGCTCGGCGGATTTCTTTCCGGGGACTGATGAAATTCGTTGTGACTGAATGAATTCCTCTCTTACCGCCGATCATTGAACATTTCGACGATGACATGGTATAACAGTTATGTTGGAAAACGTCCAGTGGATTTGGAAGAATATTGTTCGAAGTGCCGATAAAAAAATTTCCAGGAAAGCACCCTAGCCGGAGCGATCTAACTGAGATAATGCTGGAAACGGCGTTAAACACCATACAGACAAACCTTTCCAAGGCTGGCTGTTTGGATTATGATTGCACACATGTATGTATTTGCAAGCTCAATTTAAAATAAATATACCTGCATATTATAACTTCTTGCGTTATTACGACAAAATTCGCTGATTGATGGCTGAATTATGCATTTAATCTAAATGATTTACATGTGTGTCTATGCATAGATGATTTAACGCCGTTACCAGGCTGCGTTTCAACTACCTTGAGGAGGAAGGCTTTCGGTTGACTGAATTCATTGGCTGGTGTGTTACGCCGCTTTCAAAATTATTTCAGTCATATCACGGCGACATATCAGTGTATTTCCTGGGTTTCACCCGTACCGTGCTAAGGCTGTGAAGTGTCTTGTCCGAGTACACACCCTCGGAAAACCCAGTAGATCCAGTGAGACTCGAACCCGGCGCTTCCAGGTCACGAGTCCTACCCTTTACCATCTAGAAACGCTTTTGAAAACATCATGGGAAGAAAAAAAAAAAAAATGCTCGAACCAGCAATATCTCCTTTTCACACAATGTTTTCTAATTAGGACCATGTTTAATTTATTCGTCTGCAAACGCTTTCAACCGGTCTAAAAGTTTGTAATCTTGTACAACGAGTAAATATGACATCCATGCACATCAACTTTAACGTACAAGACAACGATTACGAAATTCGGTTATTCGGGAGTACAAATAGATATAAATCTGTTTCACTTTTGCCAAACGCTGTCACCAGTGCAACTCGTGGTTTTCATAACGTAACCGAATTAATAGGCTAGTCAGCTACGGTACTTAAATTATCTCTTTTACACATGAATGTGTAACACTTTTTACCCACGTTAGTGCCGTAAAACAAACCACAAGTTCAAGGCCAAGTCTCCAGCGTCTGCCCGACCTTGAATATTTCAGACCTGTCAATTTTCTGGAGAGCAAGCAAGAGTTTAGAAGTTTCAACTTTGCAAGACTTTGGAACCTTTAACACCTGTGAGAAATATGTCTGCATCAGTAAGTAATTTAGCTTCAGAATTATGTGTGAAATTATTTGTTTAACGATATAGCTAAACTGTCGTGAATGTCAACTGTCACAAATAAGGCTAGTTTTCGGATGGTAGAGTATCTGGATGTGTTACTGATAACCCTTAAGCTGTTAAGCGCGACTCCCTGACCTTTTGCGGACTGTGTAGATCAAGATCAGACTGCACAAAACGTGCAGTCTGATCTTTGATTTACACTGTCCGACACATTTTTTTCTTTCCGCTGAAAACAACTTTCATGTGAAAAATGTTGTTTCATTTATTTGGCAGTTTAAGAGTCAAAAAATGTTTTTACAAATTAGTCAAGAGCTTTTGGCATATGTCTTTGTATCAATAGAATTTTGAAGATGATAAAGTACAGAGATGGATTTTTCTCTGTAATTTTCTTTGAACAATTTGGGAGAGAAACCAAATTTCATTGAAGACCAAATTCCGGCAAATGCCATTGTAGTCTACTTCACCTTAAAGCCCCAAAAAGCAGCCAAAAGTAAATAATGTGGGTGTTAAAATGCATTTGAATCATACCTTTTCAGGGTATGAAAATTACTGTGAAAATGACAAATCAGTAAATGTTGACAATCAGTAATTGTTTGTTTGCCATCGTTTGGTCCAAGTATTATTCGCTGGCAGAAAAATGAATTTGAAAACCAGGTAAAAAGTAAGAGATAGAGTGACCTGGCAACTTTTGACCTACTTTTAAAATTTCATTATACTTCCAGTGACTAACACTTTGGTGGTATGTATTGGAGTTTAAAGTCATTTTAACACCTTAGGTTATATCACAGTGGCCAGTGCACTTTCTCATGTGCCTCTTGGCTTTTTCACACAGATACTGATGTTAACTTTCTTTCAAAGCCACTGACTACTTTTCTCACATGCATCAGAGGCGAAAGGTGAAATATGGCCGAAAAGAATGTTTGACTCAACTGGATATCAACCCACAACCACCTTGTCAACAGTCAGAGATACTGAGCTACCCGGCCAGACTTCTCCAATATTATTATGTGAAAGCATTATAGCAAAAGGAGAAAATTGGACATTGCATATGAATTATTATTTTAGCGCAATTTTTTCACATGTATCAAACCAAAATCTCCCATATTTGAAAAAGGATGTTTTCAGTGTTATCTAGTTACAGTTTAACCCTTTACCAAATGACAAAATTTTATACTTGTTCAAATCGAAAGCATTTGCAGACGACAAAATATGAATAAAAAATTGGAATTTGTTTTGGGAAGGGTAGAAAAGCTTGGGAAAAGGAGATAATGCTGGTTATCAGCATTTGCTCCGTTTCCCACAATGTGTTCAAAAGGTTTTTTCCTTAGGGTCGTTAAAAGATGGGATTGTGTGAGAAAGGGTTTACTTTTCAGAAAGAAGACTACTAAAGAGTGTTTGGTAGAGATTTAACACTTTGTCGCAAAATCCTGAGTTTTAAGGACCCAAAGCAGGAATGCTTTTGAAAACTTTGTAGAAAAAGGAGAAAATGCTGGTAACCAGCATTTTCTCCTTTTCCCACCATGTTTTCTACCCCTTAAAATACAAATCTAATTAGTCTAGCCACATTTAATTTGTCATCTGCAAATGCAATTATTTTGGATGAGTCTAAAATTTTGTCATTTGGTAAAGGGTTAATATAGTCAATAAATACTAGTAGACATTTTCAATCTTGATGAAAGACTCGGAGGAGACACAGTTCAGAATGGTCGTTACAGAGCTCCAGATAGAAGGAGTGATTTTGATTTCAAAACCGAAAATATTAATTATTCTTCACTAAACTCTTATGTTATGGGTACTCATTAGAATTGTCTCACCGAGGCGATTCTGATGAGTACCCACAACATAGGGTTTGGAAGAGAAATAATGGATTTAGAATATCATCAGTCCCTCTTATCTGGAGCTCTGTTTGTTACCTTGCAAAGAAGTAGACTCTGTTTGTAGATCCAGGATCAAGGTACTCAGTATATGCCCAATCTAGCCAATTCCTTTTAGGGGATTCACAAAAGTTGTTTGCGACTGGATTTATTCCTCTCTCAAAGCTGAATGTTGTGATGATGATGGTTATGTTGAAAATTAGCCAGTGGCTTGGGAAGAATATAAGTACTGGCAAACAGAACTCCGGGCATGCATGGCTAGGTGCACGGAATGACACTTTGTATCTCAAATAATGTTGAAAATGGCATTATACATGGGACAAGTGAACAAAAACAAACTCAGAATAGACAGTAAAATTTTTAGCTACCTTATCATTTTTATTGTATTTTGCATCAGAAAAAACAATGGAAGTGTTAAAGGACAAAATTAAACATGATAAAGAAAGAAAGCTACCTATTTTCTGTTTGGAAAATTTACTGGGAGACAGAGCTAATTGATTGTTACAAGCATTTCTCTTTTATCCACAATGTTTTTCAAAGATAACAGAAGGGTCATGGAAATTCATATACAGTATGTATAAATTGAACGCAATAAAAAAAAAATGCCATCCACCTGGATCAGTCAATCAGACTCGCATCCTTTCATGGACAGTCCTACAACCTGACCACTTTACCATGGTGGCAAGTACAACTCTGGCAATGCAAAATAACAGATTATAATATTCATGACTTATAGCCTTTGCATGTTTTCAGTGAGCCAATATTGGTAAACAAATATCTCTCAATTATCATGTTTGCATGATACAGCTGTGATCTACCAAGGATTTTTAGCAAAGGGACAAAGTTGCAGAAATATGGATACCTGGTACATGTACATGTGTCTTCAAAATAAATAAGCAGGGCTTTCCATGACCCCATCTCATTGAATCTGGACCCCCAAGTTTTCCATGTATGACTTCCAAAATTTGATTGTTTGCCTTCTTTTGAAGGTAGTCAAAAAATGATTTTCAATATAAAAAAAGTTTAAGAAAAACCTTGAGTGAGGCATAAAATTATGGATTCCAGGGTCTGTATTCACCAACCATTCTTAAGATCATTGTCAGTCTTACTCTCAAGAAATTCTAAATTTGAAAGTAACTAAACCAAGTGGTTTGGTCAATCAGAAGTTGTGTTATTGTCTAAATCTAGGATTAGACTAAGAATATTCTTAAGAGTGGTTGGTGAATGTGGAAACTGAAGGCTTATTCTAAAGTAGATTCTAAAGGGACATAAGGCCCATAGAGTACCTTGGTAGAACAATGGCTCAGTAATGAGTTGTCTACCTTGTAACAAACACCAAGGAAATGTATGTATGGTTATAACCCTCTTTCTCACCTCCTTTATTTTCACAATTTTACAGTACCATGCAAATGATGATATGATAAGTTTGTTACATCATTATCATTCGTGAACTTTACCCTTCACTGATGATCTGTATAACATTGCAGATTAACTCTTCACCAAACTACAAAATTTTGGAAGCAACCAAACTGAAGGCATTTGAAGACCACAAATTAAATGCGACTCAAAACTGAAATTTCTCTTTGGAAGTGTAGAAAACATTGCGGGAAAAGGAGAAAATGCTGGGTACCAGTATTTTCTGCCTTTCCCACAGCGTTTTCAAAAGACTTCATCCATAGGATTATTAACTTGGGATCGTGTGGTGGAGGCTTATCACTGAAAAGGAATGTTCAGAATGATAGTTTATAATAATGTATTAATCTCATCATGATATGCGTTATCTGTATGAATATAGGGGATCCTGCTTGGCACAGTGATTAGGTGTAGGATTTGTAATCTGGAGGCCCTGGGTTCAGTCCTCACTCAGGGCACTGGCTTTTTTTGTGGGAATGTCCTTTGGCAAGACATTTCAGAGCCCTAGACAAGCAATGAAACCTAGGACACATATGAATATATGTGAGCTGTTGTCATGATATGGCTGAAATAATGTTGAAAGCAGGGTATAGAAACCCATTCAATCTGTATGAAAACAAGACTTTACCTTTAAAGCAGCATACTTGTACAATTAAATTGACTGTAAATTTCTTGTTCAGGGACTTGTGTACAGTTACTTTAAAAATTAGACTGCATATAAATACTGTAAGCAATCCAGTCTGGAATCTGTGTGCTTTATCAAGAGTCTCAGTCTAGTTAAAAAAGAGTACAGAAATGTCATATTTGTATTTTTGTAATGTTGAAAGCAAGGGGATAGAAGCCCATTCAATTTGTATGAAAACAACACTTTACCCCTAAAGCAGCATACAAATAGATAGACTATAAATTGCTTTTTTGGGAATTTGCGTACAGTTACTGTCAAAATCAGACTGCATAAAGTTACTATAAGCAATCCAGTCTTGTATTTGCACTGTTTGCTTTATTAAAATATTCAATCTGGTCAAAAAGGAGCACACAAGTGTCATATTTGTTTTTGTTTTTGACTCCTGTCCATTTCATTTATTCCGAACTTTTGAGATTTAACTTTACCAAACAACAAAATTTTAGACCACTCCAAGATGAAAGCTTTTGCAGATGACAAAATAAATGTTACTCAGAAATTAGGGGAGAGTAGAAAACATTGCGGGAAAAGGAGAAAATGCTGGTTACCAGCATTTTCTTCTTTTCCCACAATGTTTTCAAAAAGCTTCTTCCTCAGGTCATTAAAAGTCGGGATTGTGTGGTAAGGGCGTTAACTGTTTACTAAACAACAATTTTAGATCCATCAAAATCACAAGTATTTGCACACAACATATCAAAAGTGACTCAGATGATGGAATTGGTCTTTGAGAGAACAGAACATGGAAACCAGACTTTTCTCCTTTCCCTACAATGACTTGTAAAGCCTTCTTCAGGGTCATTAAAGGCCCAAAAGTGGTCAAAAAAGCAATGCAGGTATTAAAATGTGTTAAAATTTAAATCATACCATTTAAAAATATGGAAAACATTGTGAAGATGATAATCTGTTAAGGTGTGGTTGGTCCAAGTGTTAGTTGCTAGCAGAAAAATGAATATTAAAAACTGGCAAAAAGCAAACAAAAGATAGAGTGACCTGGCAACTTTTAATCTAGTTTTGAAATTAATTTTTTTGCCAGTGACTAACAGTAACACTTGGATTGACCATACAATAAGTGATTGTCATCTTTGCAATAATTTCTGTATTTTTACATGGTATGATTTAAATCTAAATGCACCTTAAATACCTGCCTTTATTTTTTACTTTCGGCAGTTATTGTTACTTTAAATCACAGCATTGTTTGATCAAGGGCTAACGGGTGAAAAAGTCCTCTGATATGTGGCCCCCTAATTTTTGAAAATTCGTCATGTGATATTTGATAAACCTCTATCATTGAAAAACAGAAATTTGTTTTACTTTCCTTTTCATTATCTACTGAGCTTTTTTTATCCCATTATAAAAGTTCAAAATATTCTGTAAGTAAGCAAGGTAACCCTTTCGGATCATATAAGTAAGTAAAGGAATTTGTTGATTTGAAAGGAGTTAGGTGAACAAGGAACTCTTTACTAAATAACAAAATTTGAGACTGGTCCAAATTGAAAGCATTTGCAGACAACAAAATAAGTGTGACTCAAAAACTGAAATTTGCTTTGAGAAGGTTAGAAAAAATTTTTGGAAAAGAAGAAAATACTGGTTCCCAGAATTTTCTCCTTTTCCAACAGCGTTTTTGAAAGCTTTTTTTTTTTTTTCAGAGTCGTTAAAACGCAGGATTGTGTGGTAAAGAGTTTAAATCAGCAAAATTTTAGACTTTATTCTATCAAAGCTTGTACAGACAACAAATTAAACTTGCGTGGGGCATTTTGTCTTTGAAAGGGCAGAATTTGGCCGAGCTGGGGAATCGAACCAGTGACTTTAGAGTTTCAAGCCCGATACAGTGTAGACTGGGCACAGTGATAAGAAGTGAAATGCGGACATCTGAAGATTTGATGACATCAAGCTATATTTTACAGTGTCTTTTCAGAAGTTTGTGTTTTGCATCATTTCTTAATATTAATAAGCAACAGGAATCTTTATTGATTTATTAATTCAAAATATACATGCACTGTAAGCTTTTTTTTGGTTGGTTATTATTTCTTTTGATGTCAGTTTTGCAGCAATGACACACATGAGTACGTCATTATACTGATGCATAATGGCAAACCAACTGCATAATTTATATCATAATGCCTGTCCCATTCATTAGCATAAGCATACATTTTGTTTTTAATAGTCTCATCCCTAAAATTTGAAAATTACTAAAATATGATACTTTGGTCCACTATCTATTACTGCCACCCCCTTCAGGGCTAATTTGTCCAGGTTACCATTATTTGTGACAAAAACGAAATACATGTAGAATGTAAATTTTTCATAGAGAGGAAGAAAAGATAGTTTGTAAGTAAATCCAGAGCCAATGTTCCAAAGCTGAACTTGGCTGCTCAATCAGTTAACTGTACATTCAAGGTTTGAAATCCAGGGTCCTTGGTTTGAATTGTTGTTCTGCCACATCCTTTCCCTATACTTAGTTTTAATGGTCCTAACAGAGAAAGCATTTGAAAACATAGTGGGAAAAGGAGAAAATGCTGGTTACAGGCATATTCTCCTTTTCCTAAGTTTTCTGCCATATTAACCCTTTATTGCACAATGCCACCTTTTAACGACCCTGGGAAAGAAGCCATTTGAAAGCATTGTGGGAAAAGGAGAAAATGCTGGTAACCAGCATTTTCTCCTTCTCCCACAATGTTTTCTACTCTATCAAAGAAAAATTGCACTATTTTAGCTACACTGAAATTGTCGTCTGCAAATTGCTTTCAATTTGGACAAGGCTAAAATTTTGTCTTGTGGTATAGGGTTAAAGACTGGAATCATCATTGGAGGCACATTTAGTTTATTGTCTTCAAAAGCTTTGAATTTGGTCTAGTGCACAATGTTGTTGTTTGGTCAAGGATTAAAAGATTGATTAACCCTTTACCAGATGACAAAATTTTAGCCTTGTCCAAATTGAAAGCATTTGCAGACTACAATTTTGGTGTGGCTCAAATGGTGCAACTTTTCTTAGGCAGGATAGAAAACATTGTGGGAAAAGGAGAAAATGCTGGTTACCAGCATTTTCTCCTTTTCCCACAATGTTTTCAAAAGGCTTCTTTCCCAGGGGCGTCAAAAGGCTGCATTGTACAGTAAAGGGTTAAAGTCATTGTGACAAAATTCATTCCTATCTTATCGCTTGACATTTTTTTGATGATATTTATGAGGGAAAGTAGCCAGTGGCTTGGAAAGATTGCTGTGTACCCTACTAGAAAAAGAAATAAAAAATGAATAATGAATGAACAATGTAGGTGAAATGATATTGAAAACAGTTCTACCCCATTACCACACAATCGCAACTTATAAGGATGCTGTCAGAAAGAAGCCTTTTGAAAACAAAGTGGGAAAAGGAGTAAATGCTGGTAACACCAGCATTTTCTCCTTATTCCACAATGTTTTACAACCTTTCAGATATAGATTTCAATTTTTTAGTCACATTTATTTTGTTGTCTGCAGATCCTTTCAATTTGGACTAGTCTAAAATTTTGTCTTCTGGTAAAGAGTTAAAAACAAACAAGGAACTAATATCCCACATAGCAGGCATATTCTAAACAAGAGGTATAAATAGCATCTTTCAGAATTTATAATAATAAATTATAGTGGGGAGCATGCATGATATATCAACCTTTTCAGTGATACCGTTACATAAATGACATTATATTCTCATTCAATACAAAAGATGCAAATACTGCACTTTCAATTTGTTGTTGTCATAAGTATCTGTAGTGGACAGTGTAGATTAATGATCAGACTGCATTTTCTAGGCAGTCAGATCTTGAACTACTATATTGGCTGCAGTTTTAGATTTGATTCTTTTGGCTGCTATTGGGCTTTTAAATCCGAGATTGTAATACATTTTCAGTCCAGGTTCAGTGCTTTAATGGCTAAGCTTGTACAGTGTTATGGGTTAACTCTTTACCATAGATCTATAGCAAAATTTAAGAATTCTTCAGAATGAACCAGAACATTTTGGAAAAAGGAGAAAACGGTATTAGCATCAGATTTTTTTTTATCCCCAGATTGTTTTTCAAAGTGTACTATGTTTCAGGGTTTTCAAAACCCTGGTTTGTTTTGTGAAGGGCTATGTTTTTGACATGTAAAGTAAAAGAAGCCCATTTAATTCTGTATAAAAAGTGAACTGCAGACATATGGGATAGGGAGGTGTCAGTATCTCCCTCTATTATTAATGGTCTATATAAGAAAAATTGTATCGTATTTAATAGTGACATCCGTCCTCAATTGAAGTGAGTTCATGCACGGCATAACTTATTAACTTAAGAAATTATGTTTGAATTAACATGGTATATGGTTTTTTTTCTTCTATGATTTATATGTGAACATTTCTATTTTGTAATGCATTAGACTGCATGATAATTGCATAGCTGGAGAGACTAGCTGTGTTTACAAGCAATGGAATGGCTATGAGGGCAGCTGCTTGACTGTTTGATCTAGGTAAAACAAAGTGCTAGATGGGGATTGATAAATGATGCAAGGGTAAACATATGCTACACTTACCTTGAAATGATACAGAACATTTCATTTGCTTCAATCATTGAAATGTGCTCAAAAAGTACTCAAGTGACCAATGAAATTTGTTTTTTTAAATGATACCATTTGGTGAAGAATTTGTTGGTAACTTTGCGAGGCAGATAAAATGAAGGTAACAAGAGTGATCAAAGCTGCATTGCTCTACTACTACAAGTCATGATCTTGATGATTAAATGCCCACCAGTGGCCAAAAGTAACCAATGTGGGATTCAAAACGCAGACAAATTTAATGAATACCATTTACAAGTACATTGAATATTACCTGTATGAGTCTGATAATGTGTTTGATCTGTCAAAGTTCTAGTTGCTGGCAGATGTATTGTAAAACAAAAAAAAAAAGTAGGTAACTTTAATTTTCTACATTTTACAATATATTTTTCTGCCAGCTAGTGGGCTTTAACACTTTACCACACAGTACAACCCTGAGGAAGAAGCCTTTTGAAAACATTGTGGGAAAAGGAGAAAAATGCTGGTAACCAGCATCTTCTCTATCCACAAAGTTTTCTACCCTTCCAAAAACAAATCTCAATTTTTATTTTTTGTTTTGTTATGTGCAAGTGCTTTCAACTTGGACAAGTCTAAAGTGTTATCATGTGCTTAAGAGTTAGCTCCTTACCACACAGTCCAGAGTTTTAACGACCCAAAGAAGGGAGGCTTTGGAAAACATAGTGGGAAAAGGAGAAAATGCTGGTAACCAGCATTTTCTCCTTTCCACAATGTTTTCTTCCCTATCAAAGACAGAAATCATCATTTTAGCAACAAATAATTTGTTGTCTGCAAATGCTTTCAATTTGGTGGAGTCAAAAATTTTCTTGTGTCAAAGATTTAACTCTTTACCACACAATCCCGACTTTTAACGACCCAGAGAAAGAGGCCTTTTGAAAACATTGTGCGAAAAGGAGAAAATGCTGGTAATCAGCATTTTCTCCTTTTCCCACAATGTTTTCTAACCTATCAATGACAGATTTCATCATTTGGGCCACCTTCAATATGTCGTCTGCAAATGCTTTCAATTTGGACAAGTCTGAAATTTTGTCTTTTGGTAAAGAGTTAAGAGAGACTCAGACAAGAAAATACCTAGACAAATAGAAAAACTACTGGACCTTTATTTGCCACTATATTTTCAAAAATCATAGGTGGTGGATGAGCAGTAACATGCCTAAATGAAGTAAACTCTCTACCAGACAACAAAATTTTAGCCTTGTCCAAACTGAAAGCACTTGCAGACAACAAATTAAATGTTACTCAAAACATAAAATTTGTCTTTCATAGAGTAGAAAACATTGTGAGAAAAGGAGAAAATGCTGGTTACCAGCATTTTCTCCTTCCCACAATGTTTTCTAAAGCCGCCTTTCTCAGGGTCGTTAAAAGTCTGCATTGTGCTGTAAAAGGTTGAGGGTTAAACTCATCATGAATATTTATTTATATAATTACAAAACCTCTAACTCAGGACCACCCTTTCTAAGTTTCACAACAAAAATACAACCGTGGACCATGATCCTGAACCATGACATTATCCCTATACTTAACGACCCCACTGATTTAACAATCCAGGGGGAGAAGGCTTTTGAAAATATTGTGGGCAAAGGAGAAAATGTTCTTAACCAGCATTTTCTACTTAGTCTCTTCCAATGTTTTTTACTCTTGCAAGATAAATGCCACAGTTCAAACCATGTTTGATTTGCTGTATGCAAATGTTTTCTAATTTGACTTGTCTAAAATTTTGTCATGTGGAAAAGAGTAAATTATGAAACATGCCAGAAACATAATGAGAAGTGGGATTTTCTGAAAATTTGTCATTTTATGCAGGCAAAACATAGACAATATCGTATAATGGGTGTTGTTTTGCTGATTTAATTTTTAAAGTTACTGGTACATTTCACCTTTTTATTCAATACTCAGTGTTCTTGTAAGGCTGACTCTTAAAGTAGATAAAGTGTCTAGGCCTGATTCTTTAACCCTTTCCCAAACGACAAATTTTAGACCCTTCCAAACTGAAAGAGTTTACTTTTTGAAGATACAATTTATATTTAAGTGCATTTTAACACCAGCGATATTTACTCTTGCCCGTCTCCTTTTCCCACAGTGTTTTCAAAAGACTTGTATTGCAGACACGTGAAAGGGTTAAGTAATTCAAGACAAGAGCATTGCATGCTGGTACCAATGTCAAGCCTCAGTAGCGGCCAAAAACAAATAATGCAGGTGTTAAAATACATTTGAATTTAAATGATTACTTTTTAAAGAATGGAAATTACTGAAAATATGACATTTTGTTATTAGACCCTAGGTTCAAGTGGCAGTCGCTAGCAGAGAAATTAATTTTAAAACTGGGTAAAAAATAAACAAAAAATAGACTGACTGTACAATAAAAGATTATCATCTTCACAATAATTTGCATACTTTTTGAAGATACGATTTATATTTAAATGCATTTTAACACCAGCGATATTTACTCTTGCCCGCAATTTGGGCTTCAAATCACAAACAGGTTCAAACTGTATCAAAAGTACCAGTATTTTGACTGTTACTTGTCTAGCTATTGGCAAGGTTCCCCTATTGATAGTCAACAACTATTCCTGGTTCGAAATGAATATCTTCCGAAATAACAGAAATGATAAGAAAATGTCAAAAGATCTGCGCATGACAACAATGACAAGACCGTGATAATACCTTGATGTTTACATTGAAAACAGCTTAGCTAAAAAGGCTTCGGTCAGTAAGTCATAACCCTGATGTTGCATATGGAGGCTTTTTGGCCAGGATAGCTCACAAAATATTGGATATTAAGAATCCAATATCAGAAATAATCAGAAAGATCAGGCAAAGGGATGCTTAGCAAGTCTCTGAAGCAGTTCAAAACTGAGCTAAATGCACCTCGACATTTTATTGTACGTCAGATCTAGAAAGAACGATTGGACAAAGGTGCCATCAAGATGCTCTGACAATACATCTTTCTTTGCTTGATACCATGTCTACTTAGTAAGAACTTCTTTCTGCAGCAGTCAGTTTTTGTTAGCAGCCTCTTTCCGCATAGCTGTATGTTAGCGTCCCTTTTGCAGCAAAATGATAGAAACTGTAAAGCATGAAAGAGCCATTTAACCCTTTACCCCACAGCCTTGAATTTTAACCCTTTATTACACAATCCCTGGTTTTAATGACCTTGAGGAAAAAAGCTTTTTAAAACATTGTGGTAAAAGGAGAAAATGCTGGTAACCTGAGCATTTTTTTCCTTTTTCCACAATGTTTTCTACCCAATCACAGACAAATTCCATCATTTGAGTCACATTTAATTTGTTGTGTGCAAGTACTTTCAATTTAGACAAGTTTAAAATTGTGTCATTTGGTAAAGAGTTAACAGTTTTTAGAAAAAAGGATTTTGAAAACAATTTGGAAAAAAACAAAAATGTTGGTTACAACCAGCACTTTCTCGTTTTCGAAAAATGTTTTCTGCTTAGCATTTCAGTGGCATTTAAATCCGTCCAAGGCTAAAAATTTTTAGACTTGTTCAAATTGAAAGCATTGGCAGAGAGCAAATCAAATGTGTCATAGATTTTGGAATTAAACTGTGAGAAAGGGTAGAAATTGCAGAGAAAGGAGACAGTGGTGGTTGCTACAATGTTTAAAAAAAAATACTTTTTTTCTCAAGGTTGTAAAACTCAGAATTGGGTGGTAAAGTGTTAATTTGTTGTGTGGAAGTTGTTTCCTTGCTGATGAGACTCAAGTTTTGTTGATAACAAAGATTTCTCTAATTCACAAGTTACAATACCATTTCATGCACTAGCATTATAATGTTATATATGCAGGCTTTGCAGACAGGATTGATAAGATCAGGCTGTACAGAAAATGCAGTCTGATCTTAAATGTACACCATCTGCTACACATTGGTTATATTCCTTTCTTTCACAATGAAATCACCATTTTGGACCTCAAAAAAAAAAAAGTCAAATTGATATGATTTGCTGTGAACGAGTTAAAAAATACAATATAAACTATGATGAATGAGGGGCACCACACCACACCTACGGAAATATGCATAAAAACAGTCTTTACGAGACTGTAACATTTTGGACTTGTCCAAATTGAAAGTATTTGCAGATGACAAATCCGATGTAACTCAAATAGTGTCTTTGAAAGGATGAAAATCATGGAAGGAAAGGGAAATAATGCTGGTTACCCGCATTTTCTCCCTTTTCCACAGTGTTTTCAAAAGCCTTTCTACTTCAGATGCGTTAATACATGGGATTCTGTGGTTAAAGGTTAGATGTAAAAAATGATAAGTACAAAATTCAACAGTGGTTAAAGATTGAATAAGATGAAATACTATCAACTGTGTATTGCTTTAATTTCATGGGAGTTTCAAAAAGTGAGAAAGATAGATACGTCTGCTTTTGGTAAACATTTTTTTCCAACATATTAACCCTTATGCTGCTAAGTGAGACCCGGGGCCCTTTGTGGACAGTGTAGATCAAAGACCAGACTGCACAAATGTGCAGTCTGATCTTTGATCTACACTGTCCAGTATGATATTTTCTATATGGTGAAATAAACTTTGAAATTGCAATATTTTGGTTTTTATTATTGAGTGGAAATTTTTGTTTCATTTATTTAGCAGTTTAAGGGTTAATGTTTTTGTCAGTTGGACTTGATGCAGGTGTCGCACAACCATGTTCTTTTGGACCAGTTAGATCAGTCCTTGCAAGTTCCGTATTTAGCAGGTCTGTTGTTGAACAAAAGGACGGGGTATTATGTCATTAACAGCACTAGGTGAAGTTACTGGCCCAGGCCATTGTTATATTGCCAAAATTTTCTCTAGCTGCTACCCCGTTGTTAACCCTCAGAGGGCCAAATGAACCCAACAGATATAATTATTTGATCTAGAAATAAGTCCCAAATATTTCCAATTTGATGGTTATTTTGTCTGTAGTGTTTTGCTAAGCGGACAGTGTATATCAAAGATCAGACTGCATGTTTTGTGCAGTCTGATCTTGATCTACACTGGCTGCAAAAGGTGCTTTTAGGCTCAATGTAAAAATGAGAACCCATTATACGAGAAGGCAGGTAATCCTCGAAATTTTTGATGCAGGTTCCTTTTTCAACAAGCCGGCCCGTTTAGCTCAGTGATTAGCGTATCTGATTCGTGACCTGGGGTTGTGAGTTCGATACCCAGTTGAGGCAAACTTGCGTTACCATGATCATTCGCCTCTCACCTCTGATGCAAGTGAGAAAAGTCCCCTGTGAGGAATTCAAGAAACAGTTCTAGAACAGTTCTTGAACCTAGTTCTTGAATAGTTCATGAACATAAAATGGCCATAATTCTAGAAGTGATGTTCAAGAACTAATTCAAGAACTTCCTGTAAGGAATTCAAGAAACAGTTCCAGAACAATTCTTTACTCTAGTTCTTGAAAAGTTCATGAACATTAAATGGCCGTTCTAGAACACTGATGTTCAAGGACTTAATCAAGAACTTAAAAAAAAGATTCTTGAACACATTCTTAAACAAATTCTTGAACCTGTAATTCTAGAAGTATAATTTAAGGTTCATGAACAATTCTAGAGCTGAGTTACAGAACTTATCTAGAACAGCAATTTTATGATCAAAACTAAAACTTTGGTATCCTCCTACTTCTCTGGAGTTAATTGGACTCTGCATTTCAAGATTCAAGCTGCTATGATCTTTTTCTGGTCGTGAGTCGCTACAAAAAAAGGACAATCAAGACAACAAACAATACACAAACAATTTACAATTGATGTTTTTGATTGTCATCTCTTTACCAAATGACAATAATCTTACCCTCATCCATACTAAAAAACTTGTAGACGTCAAATTTGCAGCAAAACATACAAGTTTACCAAATGATAGGATTTGCCATTGAACGAAGAGCAAATATGTAAAAACACGAATGCCAGCACCATTTTCTCTTTTTTTATTCAAAAATTGTTTTCAGAATTGTAACAAAACATGTCGGTGAGAAGTGACATATCTGTCAGTGTGGTAGTATCCCATGATTGTATCTTATATTTTGATCTTTAAACAGACTTCAAAAAAAATGTAGATCGAGATCTAATGAAAGTAAAATCTAATTCAAATGATTGCATAAATGTACTAGGTACAAACAAGACATTTTGAAATTTTCGGTAAAATCGCCAATCTGGAATCACAAACACAAAAAACTCCTGGATGAACTGGTTTGGGGACGAAGGAGCAACGGCCGAGCAACATAAAACAACGGTGGACGAAATACTGGAAAGCATCGCAAGATTAGATCTACTTAGAGATATTCTCGATAAATTGATGTTCTTCAGTCTTCTGTTCTGTTGCGGGCTTTAGCAGAAGACACACACAGAAAACACAAAAATGCAAACGATTCTTAACTGACATTCAAGCATCGTCCATATTTCTTCCCTATGAAGTCATCATCTGGGTCTGATTGCGCTTTACAGAACTAGCCAATGAAAACGAACAAGAAGAAATCGACATCCAACCGCATAAGGTGGAGAAGAGCTCGGCCGATATTCTGTGCATCTAACAGATTTAAATTAGACAAGCGTTGATTGCGCACGTCATGTATTTGAAAATTTGAAAAATGCCACCTAGCGGAAGGTAATGTTGAATAACGGATTACTAGTGGTGTACCGATAATCGGCAAGTATCGATTAGCGGCGTGTTGGAAGCTCCCGATGTCGATTATCGATTGCACTTTGTCATAATCGATGATCGGCAGGAAGTCTGCACCGTCGGTCGGGTACCCGATTTTATATACCGGTGTCTGTTACAGCGTTTTTTTTCCTTCTATGAACGGTCCGTAAAACGGACCAGTTCCCTATGCCAAAAAATGACCTTTTTTCCCAAAATCCAGTTTAAGAAATTCCCAAAACGAAAGACCCCAAGTCGTCGGCTATTTTTTGGATTTCCCATAGCTATATATAGATATTCCAATTATCAGCGATGTCATTGGTCAAAAAAAGGTGAATTTCCCAAACACATGCACTTCCTTTTTTTTTTTTAGATCAACTGGTCCCGGAGTGTGGTCTCTATTATTAATTTAAGCCGGGGTCCAGTGTATTTAGTTCGGAGAACTCGGTAGTGAACGGCGCTTCGTTTCTGTGGCGCCAAAAACTTGCGATTTTCCCCGCTCGGTCTGACATGTGATTTCGCGGAGAGACGAGAACGGTAAATTAACGTGAAAATGAGCCACAACAGCAAATATTACCGAAAAAAGTTAAAACCAACGGGGTGTAAAAGGTTAACAGACTTTATTTGTAAGAGGCCAAGTCATAATTCTAGCCAAGATGAGGTTGAGTGAAAGTGAAAGTAAGCGCTCGTCTGCAATTGTAGATCGAGATCAAAACACTTCAAGTACAAGATGTAACCAAGTTATCCCGTTCACAGCAGGCTCGAGTTTTGCTATGTCTGCCATTCAGTGTGAATCTACCTGCCACCCTGATCCCACTGTCAGTAATGAAACTCTGTTTGCCTCTAAAATAGACCATCTACCAGAACCCAGTCCCTCTACCATATTTCCTCTTACTAATTTTATAGAAAACGACGCATTTTTCCCAATTTGCCTGGTTTCGGGCTATGAGAAAAAACGCTGTGTTAACTGGGTTTTATCACTCCCACGATAACAGCAACTCCCTTGATAACAACAACAATCAGCCGAAATACTTCTGTGTTACAAAGCCAAATAGCACAAAGCAGAGGTGATTAAAAACCAAAAGGTGTATAGAAAGCAGGTGCAAAGGTAAAACTACAAAAAGTCTATCTGCAACACAAACAACAGCATAATACATAAATGATACAAGGGTTTACAATGAAACATGCAAATTTATGAGGAACCGATTATAATCGGAAGAATCGCATCGGTAGCAGCAACCGATTCCAACCGATGATCGATTATGATTTCTAACCGATGTCCCATCACTACGGATTACCGTAGATTTTCCGGGTGCATGAAAAAAACCAAATTCCACAGGATTTCAACACTTGATGACCGTATTTCACCGAAAAATGACAATTTTTACTGACGTAGTGATAACTTTTGACCTGAAATGAAATATATTTATGTATAGTATAATTTTATGCTAATTTTCTGGAAAATATCTTTTTCTAACGATAATTTGTCAGGGTTTCTTCTAATTCCATTTGAAAAGATTTTGTTTGACATGTTAGCAATAATTACATAATAAATTAGCTGAATGAGTGTAGCCATGGCGAAGAATTTACTATTTGATGTGAAATACAGTCATAAGAGGTGAAATATGAATAAACATGTTCCTCCATATTCCCTATGCTTCTTTGTCAGAAAACCGCAAGTTTACGATTTTGTTAACCAGCATGACAATTAAATAAGGATTAGTAAACTAGTACATCGTAGATCTCTATCTGTTAATATTTATGACGAGATTAATACGAACGAAAATGATAGGCGTAAATAATTATACCCCCCAAAACTCTGTTTGGGGGGGTATATAGGAGTCAGCTTGTCGGTCGGTCCGTCCGTCCGTCGGTCGGTCGGTCTGTAGCTTTTTGTCCGCTCTATTTCTCATAAACTATTGGACGAATTTTATTCAAACTTCACAGGTAGACTCAGTATCAAGCAGAGATGTGCATATGAAATGTTGGATATGGTTCATTGATTTTTCACTGAGTTATGGCCCTTTCATGAAATTTCTTGTCCGCTCTTTTTCTCATCAACTATTGGACAGATTTGGTTCAAACTACACAAGTAGACTCAGTATAAAGCAGAGATGTGCATATCCTATTTTGGTTATGGTGTATTTAGGTTTCATGGAGTTATGGCCCTTTGATGATTCTGGACACCGTCGGTCGGTCTGTAGCTTTTTGTCCGCTCTATTTCTCATAAACTACTGGACGAATTTTATTCAAACTTCACAGGTAGACTCAGTATCAAGCAGAGATGTGCATATGAAATGTTGGTTGTGGTTCATTGATTTTTCACTGAGTTATGGCCCTTTCATGAAATTTCTTGTCCGCTCTTTTTCTCATCAACTATTGGACAGATTTGGTTCAAACTACACAAGTAGACTCGGTATCAAGCAGAGATGTGCATATCCTATTTTGGTTATGGTTTATCTAGGTTTCATGGAGTTATGGCCCTTTGATGATTCTGGACACCGTCGGTTGGTCTGTAGCTTTTTGTCCGCTCTATTTCTCATAAACTACTGGACGAATTTTATTCAAACTTCACAGGTACACTCAGTATCAAGCAGAGATGTGCATATGAAATGTTGGTTATGGTTCATTGATTTTTCACTGAGTTATGGCCCTTTCATGAAATTTCTTGTCCGCTCTTTTTCTCATCAACTATTGGACAGATTTGGTTCAAACTACACAAATAGACTCAGTATCAAGCAGAGATGTGCATATCCTATTTTGGTTATGGTTTATTCAGGTTTCATGGAGTTATGGCCCTTTGATGATTCTGGACAAATTTCTTTCAAACTTCATGGATAGACTTTGCACTCAGCAAAGATGTGCATATCATAAATTGTTCTTAGTTAATTAAATAAAATTTCCAAGAGCTAAGCCCTTTTTTGTCGTTCTCTTTATGACGGTGCCCTTGCTGAATTGATGAAAATAAATTATACTTTTGATAGAATACTTTTAACACAGCTGTCCGTCCGTCGGTCGGTCTGTAGCTTTTTGTCCGCTCTATTTCTCATAAACTATTGGACGAATCTTATTCAAACTTCACAGGTAGACTCAGTATCAAGCAGAGATGTGCATATGAAATGTTGGTTATGGTTCATTGCTTTTTCACTGAGTTATGGCCCTTTCATGAAATTTCTTGTCCGCTCTTTTTCTCATCAACTATTGGACAGATTTGGTTCAAACTACACAAATAGACTCGGTATCAAGCAGAGATGTGCATATCCTATTTTGGTTATGGTTTATTTAGGTTTCATGGATTCCTACACCTGTAGATAGTTAACAGTAGACTTACCATCACTAACCATCACTGGTAAGTTTTCATGTCACTTCACTTATGTCATGTCATGTCAATTTCATCTTTTCATCGGAAGTTTACTCAAATATAAGACAGATTAATCTTTCAGATATGTTTGGAAAAGGAGAAAATGCTGATTACCAGCACTTACTACTTTCTACACAAAATTGGAAAGATTAATCTTTGCAGTTACTTGGGAAAAAAATAAAATGATGATTACAAGCATTTACTACGTTCTCCACAACTATTCCAAGTCTTCAACTTGTGATGTGTTAAAATAGATACCAATACCGTATGGAAACTAACGAAAGCAACATTTTTTGCGGTTCCGCTTCGGCTTCGCTGCGGTTTCAGTGCATTCCGTATTATATGACTAAAAAGGAAAACATTGTAAACATCGTGAGCAATGGCTTCTGTATTTACAATGTTTTCTTAAGTTTATTACTTTCGGTTCAGTTCAGTTACTATTACGGTTCCGATTCGGTTCGGAGGTTGCTTTCGTTAGTTTCCGTACTGTATAAGTAAGATGTAGAGTCTGGTCAAAAACATTGCATGAAAAGACATTTGTTGTCTGCAAAACCTTTTCATTTAAACCAATCTCAATTTGTCCAACTGGTAAAAAAAAATGTATCAAGTAAGTTTTATTCTCTCCCAGTCTTTAGTCTGTAACAAAGAGTAATTCTTTGGCAAGAAGCCATTGCAGGATATTCATCACCTTCAGTGATAGCTCTGGTATAATTGACTCTCCAGTCACTTATTTTGCATTCCTGTGACATTAATCTGTTTTGTGACAAGGAGCTGTTGGGGGGTATGATCACGTTTAGTGATAGCTCTAGTTTAGGTAGATGTATCTACTTTCGGTTTCGTTCTCCAAACTTGTCCTCAAGAGTGAGTTCCCCTGCAAAGTCATACAATTTCTGCTTTTCATTGCAATTTTTTTTTATACCCCCCAAAACTCTGTTTGGGGGGTATGTAGGAGTCAGCTTGTCGGTCGGTCGGTCGGTCGGTCGGTCCGTCCGTCCGTCCGTCTGTAGCTTTTTGTCCGCTCTATTTCTCATAAACTATTGGACGAATTTTATTCAAACTTCACAGGTAGACTCAGTATCAAGCAGAGATGTGCATATGAAATGTTGGTTATGGTTCATTGCTTTTTCACTGAGTTATGGCCCTTTCATGAAATTTCTTGTCCGCTCTTTTTCTCATCAACTATTGGACAGATTTGGTTCAAACTACACAAATAGACTCAGTATCAAGCAGAGATGTGCATATCCTATTTTGGTTATGGTTTATTTAGGTTTCATGGAGTTATGGCCCTTTGATGATTCTGGACAAATTTCTTTCAAACTTCATGGATAGACTTTGCACTCAGCAAAGATGTGCATATCATAAATTGTTCTTAGTTAATTATTTGGTTAACCCTTCACTAGACAATCCTCACTTTTATTGACCTTTAGGTGAAAGGCATTTGAAAACATTTTTTGGAAAAGGAGAAACCAGCCTTTTCTCTTTTTTCCATAATGTTTTCTTCCCTTTCTGATACAAATCACATCATTTGAGTATCATTTTATTGTCGTCTGCAATTGCTTTGAACTTGGACCTTTTTTGTCGTTTGGTCAAAGATTAAAGGAGAAGTAAAGTGTAAGGGTGCTATTTGGGTATGGTTAATTACCTGGAATTGGGTTCCATCAAATTGTACCAGTTTATACAGGGGCACTGCAGGTCAAACACAGGAAGTGGCAGGGCTAATAGAATTTTCTGAAAAACTTCCACTAACCCTTTATCGCACAATCCCAAGTTTTAGAGACCCTTAACAAGAGGCCATTTGAAAATGTTACGGGAAAAAGAGAAAATGCTTGTGACCAGAATTTTCTCCTTTCTCCACAATGTTTGTTACCCTATCAAGGACAAATTTTGTCATTTTAGCCACCTGTAACATGTCTGCAACTACTTTCAAACTGGACAAGTCTAAAATTTCATCGTGTGGTAAAGAGTTAATTACTGTCTGGTACTTTGTTCCATCATGACCTCAGTTCTTTGTTAGTTTGGTGTTTTACACTGACTTGAACATTATCTCAGTGATATATCCTGGTAGCCAGTACAAATATCCATGCATTCCCAGAGTTTCTTTTACCCTTTCCCAAACGACAAATTTTGGACTGGTCCAAATTGAAAGAGTTTGCAGACGACAATTTCAAATTTGATGAAAATGGCAGAAAGGTCTCAAAAAGGGTAGAAAACACTGTGGGAAAAGGAGAAATTGCTCGTTACGAGCAGTTTCTCCTTTTCCCACAGTGTTTTCAAAAGACTTGTACTGCAGACACATGAAAACCAGGGCTTGTTTGGGAAAGGGTTAACCAGTAATTTGCATGACATTTTTTCCAAGCCACTGGCTGCTTTCCCATATAAACATAGTCAAAGCAATGCTCAGCAGTGAGAGAGGAAGGAATCCTATTGAAGTGACCCATCAGTTCTTGGAAAGAATTTTGCCAGCCAGGTAGTGACTTAGGGACCCCTTGGGTTTCAAGCCCTGTATTTTACCAGGCTTCACTTCATGTCTGATGCACTTTTTGTGTATGTCCTGTCATTTGGAAATAATTATACCCCCCACAACGAAGTGGAGGGGGGTATACTGGAATTGCCATGGCTGTCCGTCCATCTGTCCGTCCGTCTGTCTGTAGACACAGTTTTGTCCGGAGCTTTTTTCCTACAGTTTTTCAAGTACTGCACTGAAATTTACACATAATGTTTGGGTACATATGAAATTGTGCATGTGCAATTTTCACGACCTTGCTGCCATTGGCTGCCGAATTATCTCCCCTTAAGCTTGTTGCCCTTTGTAAATTTTAACCATGGATTTTTGTCCAGGGCATAACTTCCAAAGTATAGAAGCTTATGACTTCAAACTTCACACACAGATAGATCACTATAAGGCGAAGTGCAGTGTACAAGAACCATAACTCTGTTCCATTTTTTTTGAGTTATTGCCCTTTGTAAGGTTTAACTTTGGATATTTGTCCGGGGCATAACTTCTGAATCATGTAAGCTAGTGACATCAAACTTCATATACAGATAGACCACATTAATGAGAAGCGCAGTTTACAAGTGCCATAACTCTTTTTCCACTTTTTTTTTCAACTCTTATTTTTTTACGAAACCATTCTGCATTCTGTGACAAATAGCTGTTTTGTGACAAGGAGCTGGTGGGGGGTATGATCACTTTTAGTGATAGCTCTAGTTTAATCATTGATACTTATATGATAATATCCAGAAAAAAAAAAAA
This sequence comes from Tridacna gigas, assembly GCA_945859785.2. Taxonomy (NCBI): domain Eukaryota; kingdom Metazoa; phylum Mollusca; class Bivalvia; order Cardiida; family Cardiidae; genus Tridacna; species Tridacna gigas. The sequence continues at coordinate 42,376,307 of OX244029.2, forward strand.
GTTTGCAATAATATCGTCAAGTGACGATGAAACAAAAATCCAGGCCAATGAACATTAAAACTTTACATGTATGTTTTTGGATGGTACTAGAAATAAATGAGTCTTACCATTATTGCAGCAAAGTTTAACAAAGGACTTCTGAGTGAAATTGATTTCCATAATTTTCTTATTGATTGCTTAGGTGAATAAGGTTTTAACCCAAGCCACCTTGAACATAGTCACTATTGTTCACTTCACATCTATATTGCAATATTAATAATAAGTCCAACAACAACAAAAAGTTGCTATAAACTCTTAAAGTTTCCTTTTTTAACTCCTGATTTTTTTTGTTTGACTCTTGAGAAATTAGATTTGACCCCTGAAACTTTTGGGTCAATGGGTCATCTACTCCTGAATTTCCGAGGCTAGCTAAAGTCCTGCTTATTCACCAACTGGACTTATTCAGTTTTGGGCTTGACTTACCATTACGTAAGAGACTGCGGCAATGCAGAGATTGGTTGTAACTTAATTTTAGTAGCAAGATAAAAGTTGATAAAGAGCCATTGTGTAAATCATCAGTAGCATATTATGCAATCCCACGTAGATCAAGTGGAAAATGAAGTCGCAATTTTCAAAACATTGTGACAGAAAAAAAATTCAAATTATCTGATTGACTTCAAAAATGTAAGTGAGCCTGCAACAGTTATATTACTGCCATTTCACATAAATCGGGGATAATATATGTACACAATCATGTATGATCCCTGCATAAATACACAAGACCTCATGGCTTCTAATGTTTCTGAAAGTTAGCACATGTATGCATCTGAAATATAAACAAGCATCTGAAACCACTTTTATGCAAATTGAAGGAAAGACAACTTGCTAATTTTTGCCATTACACAAATTTGCAGCAAAACATACAAGTTTGTCAAATTCTAGGTTTCAACGGTTCAAGATCTGGTACAGTTCTAGAACCAGGGTTTGTAGAATTTGGTCAATGTATTAAAAGCAATGTTCTGGAACCATTTGTATTCTAGGTTAACTGTTCAAGAACTTTCAGATCAGTTCAAGAACTGGTAGTGTTCTAGAATTAATGTTCTTTCACTTGTGTGCAATTAGAACCAATGTTCAAGAACCATTTGGATTCTGGAACCTCAGTTCAGGAACTGTTTTATTAGTTCAAGAACAGGTCTAAAGGTTCAAGAAAGATTCTTGAAAGTTCATGAACTTTCAGATCAGTTCAAGAACTGATGGTTTTCTAGAATTAATGTTCTTTCACTTTCTTGCTTTTAGAACCAGTATTCAAGAACCATTTGGGTTCTAGAACCTCAGTTCTTGAACTGTTTTATTGGTTCAAGAACAGTTCTTAAGGTTCAAGAAAGGTTCTTGAATGTTCATGAACTCACCACTTGTTCTTGAACATTTTTCGCAGGGGGGGGTACTCAGTGGCTTTGGAAAGAAAGTTGTGTCAGTACTGGAGTGAGAAAGCCAGGAAACACGTGGATGCGTTACTGACGGCCATGGTGATTATGACCTGAGCTGTTAAACTTAAAATGGCATTAAACTCAAATATAAAAAAAGCAAACTACTGGTATTTCAACAAAGAATTTCCCTGAAAGCCGTACAAAATCAGGCCGCACTAAATGTGCTGCCTGATCTTTGAACTACATCGTCTGCTTTTACTGTAATACTGAAGGCGAAAGCAATCATGAAATTGCGATTATTTGGGTCGTATTTCTAGGATGAAAATGTCTGATCGGTTTATTGGGCGTTCAAAGGGTTAAAATGTTTGTCCTAAGTGAACTGATGGACTGGTAATAACAATGTGATAATACAATAATTGTAATAGCTTTAAATTTGGTTGATCTGAAAACAGTCTGTAAAGTATTACCAGACATCAAAAATGTAGACGTGTCCATTTTGAAAGGATTTGAAGATGGTAAGATAAAGGTGGCTCAAATAGAAATATTGTTGGAGAAAGGAGAAAATGTTGGTTACCACAGTGCTTTCAAAAGTCAATTTCCCTGTTGTGGTTCAAATAGGGGATTGTTTTGTCAAGGGTAAACTTATCACCTTTTTCATTCCGCCCAGTGGTATAATTGTTATTACTAATTTCCTCACTGTATGTTGCTTACATTTCCTATACGTATGACAGGAAAGGGCTATTGGAAATGAACCCTGTCCTAAGATGAAATGAAAGTTGCATGATTAGAATCAGGAGGGTCCTCTTTGTCTCCGAAGTGAAGGCATTGGGTTTGTAATCTGTAAGTTTTAGATTCAGAACTTCTGCTACCAGCATGGGAGTTTCCTTGAGCAAGGCACTGGAGAAACCCAGGCCTTAGGAATGTGACTGTGAATACTGCTGAAAGCAGCATAAAAACACCACACCAATAGAATGCCCACAGAGATTATTGTTGCAAAGAAACACACAGAAAAAAAACTGTTGAAAAAGGCATTACACCCATTTAACCTTTTATCACACAGTCCTGAGTTTTAACGACCCTGATGAAGAAGGCTTTTGAAAACATTGTGGGAAAAGGAGAAAATGCTGGTAACCAGCATTTTCTCCTTTTCCCACAATATTTTCTATCCTATCAAAGACAGAAATCATTATTAGCACTAATTTGTAGTCTGCGAATGCTTTCAGTTTGGTCGAGTCCTAAATTTTGTCGTTTGGTAAATAGTTAAACAAAGACACACCATGAAAAAAGTTTGAAGGAAAGGACATACTTGTTATGATCTTAGGAATATTATGAAGAAAAGCTTACAAATTTTTAGTAATGCTCATTGTTCATAAAATTGTCCTTAGTAGGAATAATTACGCAATTGTCCGTTGCTCTTAAACTTTTTTTGAAAAATCATGACACACCAGTTTCTTTTGAAAAATTACAAGCATTAAGTCAGAAAATCATTTCTCAGATCTGAGAGGTGGAATAGATGCAACGATTTTTGTCAAAAAAAAAACCCCTCAGTTACTGCAATTTCGAGTTTATGAAACTGGGTTTAACAAACCTTACCATGAGGCCTTGAAAACATTGTGGGTAAAAGGACAGTAAAAAAGGACAAACTACTAGTTACTAGCAATTTCTCCTTCTCCTACATTGTTTTCTACCCTTTAACTCTTTACCAAATGACAGAATTTTAGACTAGTCCAAACTGAAGCATTTGCAGAAAACAAAATAACTGTGACTCAAAAATTTAAATTTGTTTTGGGTAGGGTAGAAAACGTAGGAAAAGGAGAAAATGCTGTTAACCAGCATTTTCTCCTTTTCCCACAATGTTTTCAAAAAGCTTCTTACCCAGGGTATTTAAAAGTCAGGATTGTGTGGTAAAGGGTTAAGTGATCTTTGGTTAATTTTTTACTAATTTTGAATCTGTCATTTTGCTGAATGATCTCGGTTACAATCAATTACATTATGGCCGCAATGTTTTCATGTGCTTGACTGCAGTAGCAAGTATATTATATTTTTTTCACAAGTTATCTATTACATAATTATGTTCCTTCTCACTGTTTTGTCTCCCTAACCCTTTAGCCAAGCCCCCGTAGCTCAGTCGGTAGCGTACAGGACTTGAGAATAGGAGGTCGCTGGTTCGATCTCCGGCTTGGCTAATTTCTTTCCGAGGATTTATGATAGTTATTGCAACAGGATTCATTCCTCTTTCACTGCTGACCATTGTTTCGACGATGGTTATGTGGGAAAGCAGCCAGTGGCTTGAAAAGAATTTTGTGCGTAGTACTGGTAAAAGAAACTCCAGGAAAGCATGGATACGTGCAATAGCCGATGAGATATAATAATTTTGAAAATGGCGTTAACTCTTTACCAAACGACAAAATTTAAGACCTGTCCAACTTGAAAGCATTTGCAGATGACAAAATACAAGTGACTGGAAAATTTAAATTTGTTTTTGGAAGAGTAGAAAACATTGTGGAAAAAGGAGAAAATGCTGGTTACCAGCATTTTCTCCTTTTTCCATAATGTTTTCAAAAGGCTTCTCTTTCAGGGTCATACATTCAATTCATTCCCTAACCCTTTACCACACAATCCTGACTTTTAATAACCCTGTGCCAGGAGGCTTTTGGAAACATTGTGGAAAAGGAGAAAATACTGGTAACCAGCATTTTCTCCTTTTCCCACATTTTTTTCTTCCCCATCAAAGATGGAAATAATCATTTTGATTTGTCATCTGAAAATGCTTTCAATTTTGACAACTCTAAAATTATGTCGTCCTGTACAGAGTTAAACTTCGCCTGTGGCACACATAGTTACTTGCCATTCAGCGAACCTCGGGTGATCCATTGATCTGTACAGAGTTAAACTTAGCCTGTGGCACACATAGTTACATGCCATTCAGCGAACCTCGGGTGATCCATTGATCAAGTCCCTTGGCACTTACACATTTCTTTGCCGGAAATCGACCATTCTTAAAATCGTAACACTCCACTTAGAAAAAGAAAACACAGGTCCCAGTTCTCTTATGGGAATCTTTGTAAAAACATTTCCTGTGACAAACAGTTTGAACATTTATTTTCTTTCTTGGTCTATCAATTCCATTGGCATTTTACAGAGACAGGTTGCTTATCACCCTGGCTTTTTTTGCCATATGCTAATCGATTTACATGGGCATCGCCATGTTTACGATCATCTGACAGGCATTATTTCAGAATGGAAACCCCCTTGATATGAACGAGGTTAGATGTAGTTACGGAATCAGTGGAATTGTGATGAGTGAGGTACTTGCTTGGTGGGTGTTAATTTTGGTCCGTATGAAAATGTTCTTAGGGTAATATTTAATTATTTTTCTCCAGATTGATTCCTCCTCACTCTGTACTAGTACTAGAAGACAAAATATAAAACTTTTTTTTTTTTAGATTTTTATTAGCCACGTCAACTGGTATGATGGGAGTCGTGGCCATCTCCCACCATACCTTACAATTCAATGTTAGTAGGTTTCTAAATAATTTGTTAGTACTCTTAAACAAAAGCTGTTTCATATACCTAACAAAAATTGTATTTTTTGTAAAGTTGTTCCATCACTTGAATGTGGCCTTATTAAGAGAGAGAGAGAGAGAGAGAGAGAGAGAGAGAGAGAGAGAGAATCAGAAATCAGGGTAAAAAAAAAACATGAAATAGATGTAAGTATGTGTGTGTGTGTGGGTGAGTGGATATGTGCATATGGAGTAAAGAAATTGGAATCTTTCAGAAATTTTATAGAAATTCGTTAATATTTACTACCTGTGCACTATACTGGCAAAGGAGACTTTGATAAACATGTTCTACAATTGTCATGTGACATTTGTCAATTTCATGTGTGTTTGTGCATTTATAATATAAAACTTGTAAGCATTTTGTTGATGATATATGTATCGTTGATAATAGGTGATTTGTCCTTGAAAGTATTTAACTTTTTACCACAAGACAAAATTTTAGACCAGTCCAAACTGAAAGCATTTGCAGACGACAGTTTCAATGTGGCTTAAATGACGCAATTTTTCTTTGATTGGGTAGAAAACATTGTGGGAAAAGGAGAAAATGCTGGTTACCAGCATTTTCTCCTTTTCCCATAACATTTTCAAAAGGCATCTTTCCTCAGGGCCGTGCAAACCGGGATTGTTTGGTAAAGGGTTAATTATAAACTCTGGGAAAAGAAGAAACTTCTGGTTCCACCATTTTCTTCTTTTCCCATAATGGTATCCAAATCCTTTCTCTCTAGAGTTGCAGAAGCACAGGATCATTTTGGTAAAGGGTTGCTTTTGGATATTTATTACCATGAGGGATGTACTTACCTTACCGAGTTCATAATTTGAAATATCGCACATAATTTTTTTTTTTTTCTTTTTTATACCATGTTGTTCACATGTCGATTGAGTACAAAGTTCTCTAAGAAAGCTAGAGCTGCAGGTTAGGTGTCTGGCATGCCACATCTACAGTTGGGTAATCGTAAAGAAAATCCCTCCCCCCCAACAAAAAAAGTTTATGTGATCAAGATGGCCTCTGTCTCTAATATCTTTAGCTAAAACATTGAAAAATCTTCTTCTCCAAAACATGAACTAAAGTGGCATTGAAACTTGGCATGGATAATCAGTATCATTAGTACTCCAAAGTTTGTTCAGATGATTTGTACAGAAAGGAGAGAATTTATACTCTAATTAGAAAAGGGAATTGTCTATGAACTCTTTACCAAGCAACAAAATTTTAAGTTTGTTTAAATTGAAAGCATTTGCAGACAACAAACCTAGTATGGGTCAAATGAGAGGTTTTGTCTTTGAAAGGGCAGAAAGCATTGTGAGAAAAGGAGAAAATGCTGGTTTCCAGCATTTTCTCCGTTTCTCACAATGTTTTCCAAAGTTCTATTTTCCAGAGTCATTAAAACTCGGGATTGTGTGGTAAACGGTTAACATGCAAAAGACTAGGTCATGCTGACTCAGGTGAGCATTACAGGACCATCTTGGTCCTCTTGTTCCTTATTTTTCTTTGGAAATCATGTTTATTTTGATTTCTTTTTGATTTTTGTGATTAATTTGAATTGAAATTTGATGCAAATGATCAGGGATTGGTACAAATAGTTCTACAATTTACACAAAACCATCAACAAAAGACAGCAATCCTTTAGTAGCGTGATTTAGGACACTGTCATGGCTTAACTAGTGGTTAAAAGGTGTTGGATTTGCAATGAGACAAAACTCGTTACCAAATGATAAAGTTTTATTTAGACTTGAAAGCATTTGCAGACATCGTAGCTGAAATGATTGTAATTGCCTATGAAATAGTAGAAAACCTTGTTGGAACAGAAAATGCTGGTTACCATCATTTTCTCCTTTTCCCACAAGGTTTTCAATAGGCTGTTTACTCAGAATTATTAAAGTCTGGGTTTTTATCATAAAGGGTTAAGCCAAATGAAGTTTGGGTTATGTGAGAAAGCAGCCAGTGGCTTGGGAAGAATATTGTGCAAAGAAATGGAAAAAGAAATTCCAGGAAAGCATGAACAGGACTGGTCTGTGTGCTTCGATGATAATTACTGAAGTAATGTTGAAAACAGAGTTAAACACCATACAGACAGACAAACAACTGATATGCTGTTGTGTTAAATTTTGTCATGTGGCAAAGAGATAATTGTGAAAAGCTGAACCATAATAAGTGAGCCATGCTTTGTGAAAAGTGAGGTTAATGCATCTCCATGTTGCATGATACCAAGCAAGACATCACAGTATTATAGATCCATAAAATCCGTTTTTTATAACAACCTACTGAATCATAGGTAAACTGATCCTTTTACATGCAGAAAATTTACCCAAAAGCAAAAAGTGTCAGCCCAGATCAGCCTGCGTGGACTGCGCAGGCTGACCTAGGTCGATACTTTTTGCAGAGGCCCCCTTTTCACACAGCATGGCTCATTATTCTATTACGCTGTTAAGGACTTTGAAATGTTCAAAATAATCCAATTATAACCGTTAATTTCTTGTTATACTGATATTAATATGATCCTCATCCGTCACTACATGCATTTTTATGTTCATCTGCTGTTATCAATCAGAATAAATGGCTCATTGTTTGTATGAAAATTTGCGCAATTATTTGCAGCCCATAATTAAACCCTTTTGCTAGTTATTTTTCGGTAAACAACATAACAAAAAAAAAACATATTTCTCCTATATGGCTGAGTGATAAACTCTTTACCAGACGACAAAAATGTAGACTTGTCCAAATTGAAAGGATATGCAGATGATAATTTAATTTTGGCTCCAATGATTGAATTTGGGTAGGAAACATTGTGGGCAAAGGAGAAAATGCTGGTTACCAGCATTTTCTCCTTTTCCCACAATGTTTTCAAGGGCTTGATAGGATAGGAAACATTGTGCGAAAAGGCTTCATCTCTAGGGTTGTTGAAACCTGGGATTGTGTGGTAAAGGGTTAACTCTTAACCAGATGACAAAATTTTACAGTTGTCCATGATAAAAGAAAGTGTTGATAATAGCAATTTCACTTTACCCAAAGACAAAATTTTGGACTTGGCCAACTTGGGACCATTTGCAGAGTACAAAATACACATGGTTGAAAAACCGGGATTTCTCTCTTACAGCATGGAAAATATTTTGGGAAAAGGATTGATTGTGTATTGTGTAATGCCATTTTCAACATTATTTTAGTTATATTGCAGTGGCCAGGGCACCTATCCATGCTTTCCTGGAGTTTCTTTTACCAGCACTATGCACAGTATTCTTTCCAAGCCACTGGCTGCTTTCCCACATATCTCTCGTCGAAACAATAGTCAGCGTTGAGATAGGAATGAATCTTGTCACAATGACTATCATCAATCTTCAGAAAGAAATTGGCTAAGCTGAGGACTGAACCAGCGACCCCTGTTCCAAAGTCCAGTATGCTACCGACTAAGCTACCGGGGCTTGGCTGGGAAGAAGAGAAAATGATGGTTATCAGCATTTTCTTCTCCCAAAGTCGTTTCAAAAGCCTGCTAATTCTGGGTTGTTAACTCTACCACACAATCCCGACTTTTAACAACCCTGACAAAGAAGCCTTTTGAAAACATTGTGGGAAAAGGAGAAAATGCTGGTAACCAGCATTTTCTCCTATTCCCACAATGCTTTCTACCCTTCCCAAAACAAGTTTTACTTTTTCATTTGCATTTATTTTGTCATCTGCAAAAGCTTTCAATTTGGACCAGTCTAAAATTTTGTAGTGTGGTAAAGAGTTAAAATGCCAGATTGTTTAGGACAGGGTTAAATCTGTACCAAAGAACCATGACTTATAATGACCAACAGAAAGAAGGCTTTTGAAAATATTGAGGAAAAAGGGAGAAAATGCTAGTTACCAGCATTTTCTCCTTTTCTCACAATGTTTTCTACCCTTCTGAGGACATATCTAATCAGTTGCAACACATCTAATTTTATGTCTTTAACTCTTTACCAAACGACAAAATTTTAGACTTGTCCAAATTGAAAGCATTTGCAGATGACAAAATAAATGTGACTGAAAAAATGAAAGGTGTTTTGGGAAGGGTAGAAAACATTGTGGGAAAAGGAGAAAATGCTGGTTACCAACATTTTCTCCTTTTCCCACAATGTTTTCAAAAGGCTTCTTCCTCGGGGTCATTAAAAGTCAGGATTGTGTGGTAAAGAGTTAAATATGTGTACCTTCCATATTTGGACAAGTCTAATAACTTGTAGTTTGGTAATGCAGCGTTTGCATCAGCCACAGTGTCCACAGTTTGAGAGAAGCTTGGCATGTTGGGTGGTAGGATTGAATCACATGGCTCTTAAGGGAACTTGGCACAATTAGGACGATCATAAGGATTGTGACAACATTTTTAATGGTAAAAAATTTGGCCATGATTACTGCGATTTATTTTTAATCTTGAGAGAGTAATACAATGTAGCAGAAGGAGCACAACAGACCTAGTTCATTATAGGTGATCTTGGTGAACACACAGATCGGTAAGTGTCACTACACCGTGCTTCATTAGTACTCTGTTAAGAAGTTGGGATAATTGTCTCAATAGCTATCTGCGATCAACACTTCACCATGGTCTCACCAAGCTTAGAGTCTGATGCCTTCATTGTTGCTTCTTTTCTTCTCTTCTATCCTATTTCTTATAAAGGTATACAATAAGACCTGGCCAACTCGGCGTCTGGATGCATAGCGTGCGCCTCTTTTGAATCTCTGGTGAGGATGGGAGGATGGATGAAGTATCTTTTATGTATGTATTGTGGTACCGATGGATGGATGTCATGCCATTTAATAATACCAAAATTTGTGCAAAATGTGACAGCCTCAATCAAATTGTTGACATAAGCCGTAGCAGAGCTTAACAGAATTTGATAATGTGAGGGGTCTGAACGGAATATAACAAAACATGAAAGCAGATTGTAGTAATCGCTAGAGAACTTGAGAGAATGTAATGAAAATCATGGCATATCCTGACCAAAACCGTTTTTAAATTTCGTAACAAATCACTGAAGTTCGTAAAAAACATACTGAGAGCTTAAGAAAGCCTGGAAAAGCAAAAGTAATGCAATAAAACATGGAGTTCAGCGATGTTTTTTCCGTGGACATTGTGGTTAATGTAAATGCAGCATAAAGACTAAATTATGGGTCAAATAATGAACCCTGGCTTTGAAAGGGTAGAAGCCCTTTGAAAGGGCTGCTAACAACTGGGAATTTTGTGGAAGTGGGTTAAGGATGAAGATTTGTTATTAGGAAATACTGATTTGATCTGTAAGTCCAGGGCACCTGGGAGTGACTCCTTTGGCAAGACACTGTGGAGCTGCAATCTAGTACTTAAGAAACCAGGAAAAGACATGAGTAGGTGAACCGTCTATTGTGATATTACTGAAATAATAATTAAAGCAAAGAAAAATCCTTTTCATACAAATCATATATTTTAACTTGTCACTTTATGGAGTTTCATGTGAGTAAAGCTTTTACCAAACAACAAAATTGTGGACTTTATCAAATTGAGAGCATTTGCAGACGACAAATTAAAGGTGGCTCAAACGACTATTTTGTCTTCAATAGGTTAAAAAACATTGTGGGAAAAGGAGAAAATGCTGTTACCAGCATTTTCTCCTTTTCCCACAATGTTTTCAAAAGGCTTTTTCCACAGGGTCGTTAAAAAGGTGGCATTGTGCAGGAAAAGGTTAAGCTTTTACCAAACAACAAAATTGTGAACTTGATCAAATTGAGAGCATTTGCAGACGACAAATTACTAAATACATGTATTGCTAAAATTATGATTTTTGTCTAATATGGTAACCAGCATTTTCTCCTTTTCCCATAATGTTTTCAAAAGCTTTCTCTTTCAGGGTTGTTAAAAGTCAGGATTGTGTGGTGAAGGGTAAAACTTTTATCAAACAACCCTGTTTTTTAACAACAATAGAAAAGAAGGCTTCTGAAAATATTGTGGGATAAGGAAATAATACTAGAAACCAGCATTTTTTTCTTTTTTTTTTTCCCAAATTGTTTATTATCTTTTCAACAATAAAACTCTTCATTTGACTCACACATAGTTTTAAATGATATTATCAAAACCGCGATTACATAATCGCTGTTTAAAAATGCAGTCTGCATCATGTAACAAGTTAAGACTGTTGATATCTCTTGAACCATTTACCTTTTTTTCATTTGACTCGAGCTCATTTGGTCATGTGCAGCAGCCTTTGTTGACATGTATAAACAGAAAGAGAGTGACAGTCAAGGATTGTACTGACACAGTGTAGCGTAAAAGGATGTTTTTTTAAAAGATGTTTTGCTTGCTATATTTAGATGTGGGTGTATCCTAACATGATGGGAGGGGGCAGTTCTGTATTATGTTTTTTTTTTGAATGATATTATTTAAGGCTTTGCCACACAATCACGATTTTTAACAACTCAAGGGATAAGCCTTTTGAAAACACTGTGGGAAAAGGAGGAAATGCTGGAAACCAGCATTTTCTCCTTTTCCCACAATGTTTTCTACCCATTGAATGACATTTTCATGTTTTAACTCTTTAGCACACAATCCTGACTTTTAACAACCTTATAAAGGAAGCCTTTTGAAAATATTGTGGGAAAAGAAGAAAATGCTAGTAACCAGCATTTTCTCCTTTTCCCACAATGTTTTCTACCCGTCTCATTAACAAATTTAAATTTTGAAGTCAAATTTGTCTTCTGCAAATGCGTTTAATTTGGACTAGTCTAAAATTTTGTTGTTTGGTAAAGAGTTAAGTTACAGTTTTTTTTTTATTGTATGCAAACGCTTTCAGTTTGGACAAGTCTAAATTTTTGTTGTGTTGTAAAGAGTTAAACCCTGTCTTCATATTATCAGTGACAACAGTAAATAAATTAGTGCAGGAAAAGTAACTCTGAGTGCAGCAACAACACATATTTTGTTCTGTCTGTCATCATCTAAGGTCATTTTGAAAGAGTATTTGTAACACAAGTCCTTTTGTCAGTGTTGGTATTATTTTTGTTTTGAGCTAGGATAAAGAACGGAAAGTAAAATTTAGTTTTTCTGATAATTTGCATAAACAGCTTGAACATATGTAAATGCAGAGGACAAAAAGTGCTTGTGCTTTTGCAGACTGTATATATCAGTCAGAGTGCACAGAATTCCTAGTCTGATCTTTAACTCTTTACCAAACGACATAATTTTAGACTTGTCCAAATTGAAAGCATTTGCAGACGGCCATTCAAATGTGGCTCAAATGATAGAATTTCTCTCTAATGGAGTATAAAACCTTGTGGGAAAAGGAGAAAATGCTGGTTACCACCATTTTCTCCCGTTCCCACAAGGTTTTCAAGGTTTTGTTGTGCTGGTAACCAGCATTTTCTCCTTTTCCCACAATGTTTTCTTCCCTTCCCAAAACAATTTTCAATTTTTGAGTCACAGTTGTTTTGTCGTCTGCAAATGCTTTCAATTTGGTCGGTCAATCCTAAAATTTTATTGTGTGGTAGAGTTAAAAGTTTTTCCTAGACAACAACATTTTAAACTTGTCAAATTGAAAGTGTAGAAAACATTGTGGAAAAAGCAAAACAATTTGTGCTGTTACCAACATTCATCCTTTTCCCGAAACGTTTTCAAAAGCCCTTTTCCTCAGGTTCTTTAAAACACATGATTGTTTGGTAAAGGGTTAAAGATGTCTATTAACCCTTATCCGGCTAAATAAAAGAAATGAAAGTTTAAAGCCGATAGTAAATACCCGAATTTTCCTATGTCAAAGGTATTTTTTAAGGAAAGATATCTCTTTATCGGACAGTGTAGATCCAAGATCAGGCTACACATTCTGTGCAGTCTGATCTTGATCTATGCTATCTGCAGTTTAGGTCAGTGAGTCGTGCTTAGCAGCCTAAGGGTTAAATTTTTACCACACAATCCAGACTTTTAACTAAAAAGGAAGCCTTTTGAAAACATTGTGGGAAAAGGAGAAAATGCTGGTAACCAGCATTTTCTCCTTTTCCCGCAATGTTTTCTACCCGTCCCAAAACAAATTTCTATTTTTAAGTCATATTTAATTTGCTGTCTGCAAATGTTTTCAATTTGGACTGGTCTAAGATTTTGTCGTTTGGTAAAGAGTTAAATAACTCTGAGTCTTCCCAAGTCTTACCAAATATCACCTTTTCATCTATTTTACAGTGCAGTGGTTAATAAAGATATTACTGCTTTTGATCTATATAAAAAGCATTTAAAAAGGATGTTCAAGGAAGAATGTTTGAATTTTGTATAAACATAGGGTTTTTTAATAATTTTAATAAAATTTATAAATACTACATTTATTGATCAAAATTAAGAGTATATTGACAGGGAAGGATGAACTATTGTAGTTGCGTCAGTGTTTGTAGTCATGAAAACAGAAGGTGCATGGAGGTGTAAATGTATTCAGTTGCTATATAAGTCAGACTTTTGAAGGAATATCATTTATAATCACACACTAATTGAGTGTAAATTTGTTAAAAGTCACAACATAACACATTTTTAGATGTTAGACAATAATTTTGTTTTAAAGAAAGATCACATCTATTTGTGCATTGAATTTAACATTTCTTTCTTGCAAAATTTTACATTTTAGGAGAAAGTTCATTTTAGATAAGATCTGGACAATTGTCGAGGGTTTTCTATGAGAAGTGTTGAGGTGAATAAAAGCAATTTTCTACTTTATCATCATATTTTATCAAACATATTCTTATAACGGGATTAGTGTTGACAGAGTGGACAAAAAGTGACAGGTTTTGCAGTTTGTACGTACCGTCGACATGACAACCTACTCGTACAACGCTACGTTAACAAATGGCTATAAGACAGGCTATGTAAGTACCGGTAGATAAGAAGTTGAATACAGAGAGAGTTTATGCATTATTTTTATGTGCTATTCTATGTATTGTAAAAAAAAGTACATGCATCCGTGAATTATTATCTGATCCTCTTGATCTACCTTGACAACAAAGTCTATGAGCAACTTCCATTGTTTTTTTCTGTATTGGAGTTTGCATTAACTCTTTACCAAACGAAAAAAATTTTAGACTGGCCCAAATTGAAAGCATTTGCAGACGACAAAATAAATGTGACTAAAACATTGAAATTTGTTTTGGGAAGGGTAGAAAACATGGTGGAAAAGGAGAAAATGCTGGTTACCAGCATTTTCTCCTTCTCCCACAATGTTTTCAAAAGGCTTCTTTTTCAGGGTTGTTAAGAGTCGGGATTGTGTGGTAAAGGGTTAAACTTTAACAGCTTAGGTCATATCATGGCAGTCAGTGCACCTTCGCATGTGTTTCCTGGCTTTCTCACACCAGTACTGACACAGCTTTCTTTCCAGGCCACTTACTACTTTTATCACATGCATCAGAGGTGAGAGGCAAAATTTAAAAGAGAGCTTTGCCTCAACTGGGTATCGAACCAGCAACCAGCAGGTCACGAGTCTAATTTGCTGACCACTAAGCTACCTGACCGGGCAACTTAAGTTGTGACATTTTTTAGGATTGGGAATATTTCCATCTCATAGGCTCTGATAGAGCACTACACTTGATAATGCAACTGAACTATGAGACTGTCAGCACTACACTTGATAGATCTACAACCAAACTTGTCACTTCTAGAAGCAGATTTGCAGCAATTTTGAAAACGCTGTTGTAAATTACAAATTATCAAAATGAATTCAAAAAGTTAATTCCTAAAGCTCCTTTCATGACTTGTAGTTGCCTTTGTAGCCAGTGTAGATCAAGATCAGACTGCACAAAATGTGAAGTCTGATCTTGATCTACCCTGTTTGCTCCTCTGAGATGTTCTGGACCAGAGTAACCTTGAATCTGACTACTTGGGTCTTATTTCTAGACCGAAAGTGGCTGTTGGCTTTATTTGGCACTATTAACTCTTTACCATACAGCAGTATTTCAGACTGGTCCAAATTGAAAGCATTTGCAGACTACAATTTAAATGTGACTTAAATGACTGGATTTGTTTCTGAAAGTAAAGAAAACATCGTGGGAAAAGGAGAAAATGCTGGTTACCGACATTTTCTCCTTTTCCCACAATGTTTAATACCCTAGGCTATCAAAGATATAATTCATCATTTGTGTCACATTTAAAATGTTGTCTGCAAATACTTTAAATTTGGACAAGTCTACATTTTTCTTGTGTGGTAAAGAGACCACGATATTTGGAAAGGGGTTTACTCTGTAACAGATGCAGAAAATATAGACTTCCATTTTGAAGGCTGTAAAGTACATATAAAAGTTCGATCGATTGGCGGGTATTTGTCTAGTATAACAGTATAAAACATTGTGGGAAGTTTACGGAGAAAAACTGTGGTTACCAGCATTTTTGCTGTTTCAACCTGTGTTTTCAAAGCTTTATTCCTCATTTAAAATATTAGATGTTCTGATAAAGGTTTAAACAACAGTTTTGAATATAAGCCTTAACCCTTTACCAGACGACAAAATTTTAGCCTTGTCAAAATTGAAAGCATTTGCAGACGACAATTTCAGTGTGGCTCAAATGGTGCAATTTTTCTTTGATAGGGTTGAAAACATTGTGGGAAAAGGAGAAAATGCTGGTTACCAGCATTTTCTCCTTTTCCCACAATGTTTTCAAAAGGCTTCTTTCCCAGGGGCGTCAAAAGGTGTCATTGTGCAGTAAAGGGTTAAAGAGGCATTAAACCAGATTATGACGAATTTTTTTTTTGGGGGGGGGGAGGGGCCAGGGAGGAAGAGAGAATGTTGGTTATCTTGCAAGGAAAATCATGCTGTTTAGTGTTTACCCATATTTAGGGAAAAAACAAAACAATGCTGAAAAAGAATTGGTCCTCGTCGGACTCAAACCCACAACCTGCAAAACCATCATAAGCAGTTCTACCAATTAACTGTAGGGCAAACTGATATCTACCATGTTAAAAATGTACAAAATCCCATATTTTAACAGCCCTGATGGAAAAGACTTTGGAAAATGTTGGGGGAAAAGGAGAAAATGCTGGTAACAAGCATTTTCTCCTTTTCCCACAATGTTTTATACTCTTCCTAACGCAAATTTCAGTTTTTCAGTAGTGTTTAACTCTTTACCACACAATGACGAGTCTTAACAACTCTGAGGAAGAAAACTTTTGACAACATTGTAGAGAAAGGAGAAAATGCTGGTAACTAATTGCTGGTAATTTGTCGTCTACAAATGCTTTGAACTTGGACCATTCTAAAATTTTGTCATTTGGGAAAGCTAATTTGTCGTTTGCAAGTGCTTTCAATTTGGACCAGTCTAAAATTTTGTTGTATGGTAGAGACTTAACTGTATGGCAAACTGATACTTATCATGTTAAAAACTTACTTATCCCTTTTAATGCAATTATTGCTGTATCTTTAATAACAGTTTAGGAAATTTTACAGTAAAAATTCCGAAAGTTGTGTAATTCCTTGTATTGTCCTTGTACATCTATCTAGATTTTAAGTTTAAAGCCTGGTCTTTGCTTGCGCATCATGAAAATCAGCGGTCTTTGTTAGCCCTTGAAGCACCTTTCACTGCTATGGTTGCCTGTGTGGCCAGTGTAGATCAAGATCAGACTGCACAAAACATGCAGTCTGATCTTTGATCTACACTGCCTGCTTTGCCGATTCAGTACAGATAGAAAGCAGCCACAAAAATGCAGTCATCTTGGTCTTATCGTAGAACGAAAATGTCCATTGGGTTTGTTTAGTGCTTTAAAGGTAACAAGATTTAAAAAAAATGCAAAATGAATCTTGTATGAAATAGTTGTGTCTCTGTCTGGAAGTCTAGTCTTGATCTACTCTGTTCACCACAGCATTAAAAAATTATCTATGGCATACTAAGGGTGAAGGATTGAAAATCATTGTTTTTGTAACTCTAGACAAAAATTGTTGTATTCAGGTCAATGTTATAATTGATCTTGCCATTATTCATAAAGGATAAACTAACTCAGCACAATTCATGTTGTATTTTGTTATTCTCTGAAACTTGATGTAAAATATTTATTTTACCAGCAAACTTGATTCAGTTAAACTCATATTTTTGCATATTTAATCCCTTTACAATCAATATGTTATTTAACCATCCATCAAATGATAGAATTTTAGCCTTTCAGAAATGAAGGCAGGTGCAGGTGACAAAATGAACATGAATCAGATGATGGGAAAGGGTAGAAAACATTGTGGGAAAATAAGAAAATGCTGGTTACCAGTATTTTCTCCTAATTAAATCCCACAATGCTTTTAAAAGCTTTCTGTTCTCTCGGTCATTAAAATACAGGATTGCTTGTTAAGGAATATGTAGGAACAACTTTTCCATCAAGCAGATCTAGGAAGAAGTGGCTTAATTTGTTTTGGAGTATTCAAAGGGAAAGATTTCCGAAGTTCATTTACCCTTTACCACACACTGTACTGTCTTTTAACAAGAAAGAAGCTTTTTGAAAACATTGTGGGAAAAGGAGAAAATGCTGGTAACCAGCATTTTCTCCTTTTCCCATAATGTTTTCTACCCTATCAAAGACAGAAATCATCATTTTAGCTACATTGAATTTGACATCTGCAAATGCTTTCAATTTGGACAAGTCCAAAATTGTGTTGTTTGGTAAAGAGTTAATAAAACTTAGTTTAGGATAATCATAAAGAATATCTCTCTTTGTGGGTGTACAAACTGTCTGATTCATTCTTGACCCATGGAGGGCGGTAGCTGAGTTAGTAAGACACAGGGCTTGAAACCAGAAAGTCGCTGGTTCAGTTCTCCTTGAGCTTTTTATATTTCTATCTGGGGATTGTTGAAAGTTGCTGCGTCCGGATCCATTGATTCCTCTCAGAGTCTGATCTTTCTTCAAGTTTCACTAGCACTAGGCTTGGGCTTTGCAGTGTCATTAAGCATTCTTTCGGTGACGTTTATGGTGGTAAAGCTGCCAGTGGCTTGAAAGGAATTTCATGCAAATTTAACTAATAAAAGAAACTCCAGGAAAGCATAGATAGGTGTACCAGCTGCTGCTATATCACTGAAATAATGTTGAAAACGGTGTTAAAAACACCATCCAATTATCTGGGACCGATTACTCTGCAAATATGACATAATGCCATTACAGTTGACAGCTTTGGAAAAAACTTGTATGAAGCAGTTGCTTCTTTTCTTGTAAGGTTTTCCATTCTGCTGAAGAATGATCATCTCGCTTAGTAATTTGCCCCTCTTTGTAAATATTTGTGGCTTTGTGGGTCTAAGAATAGCCCGGACAGTGTAGGGTCAACTCTTCATCAAATGACTGGATTATGGGCATATACATAGGAAAGCAATTTTAGACAAAATGGTCATTGGATTTGTCTTTGAAAGGATATAAAATATTGTGGGAAAAGGAGAAAATGCTGGTTACCAGCATTTTCTCCTTTTCCCACAATGTTTTCAAAAGAATTCTTCCACTGGGTTTTATAAATACTGGATTGTTTGGTAGTGAATTCAGGAAAAGAGGGTCAGTTTGAATTGAATAGAGTGTAGGTTTTCAAATAAAAAGATTGATGATTGTATGAAAAAAATTAGCTATAAGTGTATGACTTGGTGGGGTTGGTTTAATGTTTAATTAAATTTTAGCTATGGATAATTCAAATGACAACACCAATTTATGGCAGGTAATTACAACTTTTTTTTTGCTTTAATTTCCCGTAAATTTTTTGCCACTGAATTTTGACAGTTTCCTCTCCCGGCTTTTGAAGATAGTGTAGATTAAGCTTTATCAGACTGCAAAGAAGACCTCTATTGCTTAGTCGTTGACCTTTCCTATCCAATGAAATTCTTTAGGTTTTCAAAATACTGCCTGGCTAAATCATTAAATGGCATGCCATCATCTGACCTACCTATTTAAGTGTTTGTGACTTAATGATTAAAAGTATTTGCACTAAACTGCACATGCGCTATTTAAACTCCACCCAGCTCATTGGCTCTTATTGGTTGCAAATAAGGTAAACCGCTAGGAAAGTTTGTGGTTATTAAATGTGGTTTCAACAGTCATATATGCTCACTCTCTTGTTGTTTCTTGATTGTTGAATCAACTTTTGGCTTTTCTCATTAATCGTTTGACACTCTGAAGGTTGTGCTTTCAGATTTTAACCTGTTAGTCCTATTTGAATTTTGGATTACTTTCCTCATATGAAATATTTTTTTTTAGGGGAATGTCTGTCTCAGTGGTTATAGGGCATTGGATTATGCATTTGAGGAAATCCTTGTCAATCCCCCATGATGGCTCTTAGTCATGCGGAAGTGTTTATAGGCAAGGCACTGCAAAGCCCAAGCCTAGTGCTAGTGAAACTTGAAGAAAAGACATGGGGTAGCAAGCTTTCTTTTACTTATGACTAGGTTCCATAATTTATAATACTCTTTTTTATAGTTGCCCATCTTTCAACTTAACCTTTTCAGTGTGGAATAAACTCGATGGAAATTTCATATGAGAGTAAGACCCAGATATTGTAATTTCACGGTTGCTTTTTGTCTGTAGTCTTTCAGCAAATCAGACGGTGTAGATCAAAGATCAGACTACACATTTTGTGCTGTCTAATCTTAATCTACGTAATGTCTCCAAAGGCAACTACAGTTGTGAAAGGTGCTTTAATGGTTAAATTGTAACCAAATGACCAAAGTTTTACACTCGAACTTACAGAAAGCCGTTGGAAATGACAACTTAGATACAGTTCGGATAACAGAATCTGTCTATGAAATGACAGAAAACATTTTTGGAAAATGGGAAAATCATGACAGCCAGCATTTTCTCCTTTTCCATAATGTTTTCAAAAGCGTTGTTCTTTGGTGATAAAAAAATATTGGATAGTTTGGTGAAGGGTTGGGGGGAAAACGCAACAACTTACTTTGCATCTTGCAAATAGTGTAGATAAAGATCAATGCGCAAAACATGTGCAGTCTGATCTTTGATCTTCAGTCTCCAAGAGACTTTTCTTTGCATACAATGTTTTCTAAAACTGTCTACCGCAGGGGTTGAATAAGTTAAACATAAAATTACATAATGATTTGATGTAAAACCTTACAACTCAGCTGTGGTGTAAGGTTAGTCCTAGGAAAGGAAGGATGTTAACCCTTTATCACATAATCCTGAGTTTTAACGATCCTGAAGAAGAAGCCTTCTGACTACATTGTGGAAAAGAAGAAAATGCTGGTAACCACAATCTTCTTTTTTTCCCAAAATGTTTTTTATGCTGTCAAAGACAAATTTCATCATTTGAGCCATGTTTAGATAGTTGTCTGCAAATGCTTTCAGTTTGGACAAGTCTATTAGTTTTTGTTGTTTGGTAAAGATTTAATCAAATATTTGAAATTTGAGGTTTAAATATTTACAGTTTTGTAAGAGCCTTAATTTTTTACCAAATGACAAAATTTCAGACTGGTTGAAAGTGAAAGCATTTGCAGACGACAACGTGAAATCAACTTTGAAATTAAAAATAGTTTTAGGAAGGGTAGAAAACATTGTAACCAGCATTTTCTCTTTTCCCCCCACAATGCTTTCAAAAGGTTTCTTTCTCAGGGTCATTAAAAGTCGGGATTGTGTGGTAAAGGGTTAAACTCTAAGCCAGATGTGGGGCAACAGTTGTATTGGTGTTTTATTGATAGTATAGATCATGACTGGACTGCATCAGCAGACAACAGATTTAGTTCAGATGCCACACAGCACATTTAGGACTGTTTTCTTAAACTGTTAAAAATTGAAGTCTTAGTCAAACTCACAAAGATTTTCAGTATTTTAACCCTTTACCAACAAGTCCGGACTCTAATGACTCTGAAGAAAATGCCTTTTGAAAAAAAACATCATGGGAAAAGGAGAAAATGCTGGTAACCAGCATTTTCACCTTTTCCCACGTTTTCTACCCTTCCTGAATCAAATTTTCAATTTTTGAGCCACATTGGATTTGTGGTCTGCAGATGCTTTCAATTTGGACCAGTCTAAAATTTTGTCGTTTGGTAAAGGGTTAAAGGAAGGAAAGTTTTGACTGACTAAATAATTTGACATAGCCAATAAAAAGTTACATTATTTTGTAGATTTTGCTTTGAAGGATGTTGGACAATTCTGTTGGCAATGGTTAGATGATTGAGTTCAGAATAAAAAGGCCAAAGACATTGCTATTTTGTCATACTGATAACCAGCATTTCCTCCTTTTCCCACAATGTTTTCTAATCCTATCAAAGACAAATTCCGTCATTAGAGTAATATTTATATTATCATCTGCAAATGCTTTCAAGTTGGACAAGTCTACAATTTCGTTGTTAGGTAAAGATTAATTCTTTACCACACGAGAAAAATTTTGACTGGTCCAAATTCAAAGCATTTGCAGACGACAATTTAAATGTGACTCAAATACTGGAATTTGCCTTAGATAGAGTAGAAAACATTGTGGGAAAAGGAGAAAATGCTGGTTACCTGCATTTTCTCCTTTTCCTACAATGTTTTCAAAAGGCTTCTTCCATAGGGTCATTACAAGTCGGGATTGTGTGGCAAAGAGTTAAATGAAAAAATTGTAAGAAAATATGTTGAACAACAAACAGTACAAACCGTAGATTGATTCATGATTGAAAACATGTAATGAAAAGCCTATGGAAAAAGGAATGATAGAATAACCTTTTGTAAGTCTAAGGTAAAACATGTTGACCAGTGATAGAAATGTCGTAAAGCTGTTTCAGAGCATTATGTAGGCAACAGTAGGTACTGAAAGAGAGAATATAAACCTAGTATTAACTCATAAAGCACCTTTCATTTCTGTAGTTGCCTTTGCAGCTGGTGTAGATCAAGATCAGGCTGCTCAAAATGTGCAGTCTGATCTTTGATCTACGCAGTCTGCAAAAGCAATCATGAAATTGCTGTTATTTGGATTGTATTTCTAGTAGGAGGAACATTCCCGTTGGTTTAATTTAAGGGGTAACTCTTTATGAAACCACAAAACATTAGACTGGTCTAGATTCGAAGCATTTGCAGACAACAAATTAAGTTTGGTCCAAAGTGTTGGTTTGCCTTTGGGAGGGTAGAAAATAATGTGGTGGAAGGAGAAAATGCTGGTTACCAGAATGTTTTCCTCATCACAGTGTTTTTAAAAGTTTTTTTTTCATGGCTGTCAAAACCCAGAATTGTGTGGTAAAGGATTAATAGAATTTTAGACTGGTCCAAATTGAGAGCATTAGCAGACAATTTAAATGTGGGTCAAACAATGGAATTTGTCTTTGACAGGGTAGTAAACATTGTGGGAAAAGGAGAAAATGCTGGTTACAGGGCCGTTTAAAGTCGGGATTGTGTGGTAAAGGATTAAGCAACCAATCAACAAACTGGGGTCACAAATTGATGTAATGTCTTTCTATTATAACACATTTTGTGAGAAATGGCAAGTCGCAGCTTCATATGGTCCGTAATGGTTATGTCATGTTCGCATTTTGTAAACCTGGTATTAAACATGTAGGCATGCAATAGAAATGCAGTTAAGCTGTTGACCGACTCCCTCATTAAACACTGTATGGCAACAGCTGTCATATAAGAAACAAACCAATCAAGATACAGGGAACAAATTGACGTGGTGTTCTTGTTAATATCACACAGTTTGTGATAAATGCAAAGTTGAAAGGTACAACATCTTGTTTTATCTTTTATATATAATTTTTTTTTTCTGAATATTGAATTCTGCTTCTTTTGAATTTATTATGACACTAGGTTTCTTTGGGAAAAGGGATTTTAAAAGTTTTTTTTTTCATATGTGAGTGTCATATATAGGATGCCAAACTCTTTACCACGCAATCCCGACTTTTAACGACCCTGAGAAAGAAGCCTTTTGAAAACATTGTGGGAAAAGGAGAAAATGCTGCTAACCAGCATTTTCTCCTTTTCCCACAATGTTTTCTATCCTTCCAAAAACAAATTTTGATTTTTCAGTCACATTTATTTTGTTGTCTGCAATTGCTTTCAATTTGTACTAGTCTAAAATTTTGTCGTTCGGTAAAGAGTTAATGGTTTGCTGGGCGACAAAATCAAGATCTTGTCCTGATTCTGAAAGCATTTGAAGACAGGACATAGAATACACCTTGATTAACTCTTTACCAAATGACAAAAATGTAAACTTGTCCAAATTGAAAGCATTTGCAGACAACACTTTAAATGTGGCTCAATGACAGAGTTTGTCTTTGATAGGTTAGAAAACATTGTGGGAAAAGGAGAAAATGCTGGTTACCAGCATTTTCTCCTATTCCCACAATGCTTTAAAAAAAATCTTTGTCATGGGTTGTTAAAAGTCAGGACTGTGTGGTAAAGAGTTAAAAGGATAGGGCTTTGAAAGGATAGTTTGCTTGTTTATTTGATTGTATGGTGTTTAACTCAGTTTTCAACATTATTTCAGTTACTATATATCACGGTGACCACTGTGCACCTATCCATGCTTTCCAGGAGTTTCCTTTACCTATACATTGCATAATATTCTTCCCACTCCACTGACTGCTTGTGCAGATAATCATTGTCAAAGCAATGATCAGCAGTGAGAGAGGCATAAATCCTGTGGCTATGACTATCATCAATCCTTGAAAAGGAGAAAATTCTGAACTAGGGGAACATGAACCAGTAACGCCCTTGTCTTTTTTCAGGATTTTCTCCTTTTCCTATGATGTTTTCAAATAATCTCTTCCTCAGGGTTGTAAAAATAGAGAACTGCTCAGTGAAGGGTTAAGCAGCTGTACATGGAATTTGGTTAAATTTTTACCTCTTGAAACAAGTATGCTGCTGGCAATTTTGATTGATTGATAGAATGGTGTTTGAAATTGCTATCCATATTGCTTCAGTTACATCAAGGTGACATCTCGCACAATTATAATATCCATGTTTATTTGATGCCTTTTGCCAGTTTATGAGGAAATCATGGTGGATTATCATTCGATATAATTTCACCATTTCGACCAGTGAATATTCAGATTGAAAAACTAACTGGTACAGAAATAGCGAGAGAGCATTTTGCGCTTCAAGGGTTAACATCAATTGAGGTGTTATGCAGGGAAACATGTGAAAAACATTGCTGTAAAAGGAGACATTACTTGTTACAAGCAATATTTTTTTTTTTCCCAAACTCTTCTGTTGCCAAATATTGATGATTTCAAACATGGTCTTTTACAGGACAAAATGTCACCTGCAGATAGTAACATGATAAAGAAAGCATGGGAGCATTATATGAAAACAGGAGAATGTCCTAAAAACATTAAGACAGATTGAAAAATTGCTGTGTATAAAGTTGTCAACTTGATTAACTCTTTACCAAACAACAAAATTTCAAACTAGTCCAAATTGAAAGCATTTGCAGATTTACAAGATAAATGTGACTGAAAAATTGAAATTTGTTTTGGGAAGGGTAGAAAACATTGTGGGAAAAGGAGAAAATGTTGGTTACCAGCATTGTCTCCTTTTCCCACAATGTTTTCAAAATGCTTCCTTTTCAGTGTCGTTAAAAGTAGGGATAAAGAGTTAAGTTGCTAAATTGATGTCAAAAAGACTCAGTGCAGACCGCTAAATTGAGGTCCAAAACACGAACAGTAATGCACACTGGAATCCCAAGATCTACAGAGTTCCAAAAGTGGCCATGAATATTTCATCATATGCAGAATCCACATTGACTTACATGTACTTCTAAGTTAACTTTTTAATTAATATGGGTGAAATGATAAAGCTATGTTGTGAAACTTAATGAAAATGAAGAAAAAAAAAATTGAAGTTCAAATATGTATATTATTTTCAGACTTGGTACAATAAAATCTGATGAAAATGCAGCTTGTTAAAAGTGATCAGTATTTTCCAAAAAAGGTTTTTACATTGACCCTTAAATCGCCTTTCATGACCATAGTTGCCTTTGCGGCCACTGTAGATCAAGATCAGACTGCACAAAATGTGCAGTCTGATCTTCTGTCTACACTGTCTACTTTTCTGAAACACTCTAAACAAAAGCAACCTTGGAATCACAATCATATGGGTTTTATCCTAAACAGGTAATGTCTGATAGGTTTATTTGGTGCTCTAAGGGTTAATATTAATGGTGATGTCAGCAAAATTTAATGGAACAATAACACTGCTAGGTTTCAGAGAGCTGCAATTTAAAAATTCGATGTAAGGCATAGGACAATAATAGCAATAACCGTGCTTTCTACCAGTTTAGTTTTCTTTATCATAGCATAATGGGAAGCTGCATAAATAATTTTCTCGCACACTCAGGGTTTTCCTGCACGCTGAAAAATACTCGTAAGTCCGTGGGAATTTGGAAATAGATGAAATACTTAATATGGCCACTATCCATACAAGGGAAAAAGATGTTTGTTTTCCTACTATACAGATGTTGCTCTGTAATGTTTGCCTGATACAAAATATGTTAAATACAAACTACTGTTTGATAAAAACATTGATTATTTTCTTTTCACAGCAGTCAACTAGAGGTAAAGCTCCACCAAGCAACAAAATTTTAGACTTGTCCATATTCAAAGCATTGGCAAATAACACATTCAACTTGGCACAAACTATAAAATTGAGTTTTGAGGAAACAAAAACAATGTGGAAAATGGGGATAATGTTGATAATTGGCATATTCTCCTTTACCACAGTATTTTAAAAAACTTGTTTCTCAGAGTCCTTAAATCTTTGGATTGTTTTGTAAAGGGTTAACTCTTTACCAAATGACAAAATTTTAGACTTGTCCAAATTGACAGCTTTTGCAGATGACAAAGTCAGTGTGACTCAAATGATGGGAGTTGTCTTCAAAGGGGTAGAAAACTTTGTGGGAAAAGGAGAAAATGCTGGTTACCAGCATTTTCTCCTTTTCCCACAATGTTTTCACAAGGCTTCTTCTTCAGGGTCGTTAAAACACAGGATTGTGTGGTAAAGGGTTAAACAGGTAGGACCTGACAGGAGTTGACTTTGGAGATAAACTGTTGTTGTAAGAGTCTATATAAATGTTAAAAATCCCTTACATGGCTAAGCATAACCTCTACTGCTTTAGGAGATAGTGTAGATCAAGATCAGACTGCACAGAATGTGGAGTTTGATCTTGAATCTACACAGTGAGCTACTTTGTAACAACATATTCTTTGCAAAGTGAACTTTGAAAGGAAAAACCTGGTTTGATTCCCCAGTACAGTAATGGACATGAGCAAGGCACTGCAACATTCCAGTCTGGTACAAATTAAGTGGACGAAAGAAATGAAGGGATGAGTTGTCATTGTGATACAACTAAAATACCTTTGAAAGTGGTGTGGAACACCAGTCCAACAAACAAAACACTGATGAGATTTTCTGTAACATTACTTTATTGTTTACTTTCAGACTGCTTTTGTCAAGGGCCACCGGAGGACCTCTAGCGATGTGGAGTTTAAGGAGAAGATGAAATTGGATGCAAAAGCAGCCATGAATAAAGAGTTACAGAAACTAGTGCTTACAGCCCCATCCAATAAAGAGGTGAGTCATGCTCTGGCAAAAGGGGGATTAGTCCATGTCCTTGATGCATGATACCAATTAAGCTATCATAGAATTATGGATCCCAATAGCCACTTTTTTTAAACAACCGATTTAACTCTTTACCACACAACAAAATTTTAGACCAGTCCAAATTGAAAGCATTTGCAGACGACAAATTAAATGCAACTCAAGAATTAAAATTTGTTTTGGAAAGGGTAGAAAACATTGTGGGAAAAGGAGAAAATGCTGGTTTACCAGCATTTTCTCCTTTACCCACAATGTTTTCAAAAGGCTTTTTTCCCAGGGTCGTTAAAAGTAGGGATTGTGTGGTAAAGAGTTAATCATCAGGTAGAATGATCCTTCAACATACAGAAAATTGACAAATGGGGAAAACTGAAAATTTTCTTTCTATCAGAAGCTTTAGTGAGACGTATAGTTTGAACGTCAATGAAACTTCTATAAGCACTTACATGTACATAGACCAGTCTCACAAAAATACTTAGTCTCTTATTTACTCAAATTCGCTAATGGACTCATTTTTAGCTCACCTGAGCAGAAAGTGCTCAAGGTGAGCTTTTGTGATCGCCCAATGTCCGTCGTGCGTCGTCGGTTGTCCGTCGTCCACAATTTCTTTAAACATCTTCTCCTCCTAAACCACTGGGCCAATCTTGATGAAACTTGGCAGGGATGTTCGTCAGGTGAAGCTCTACCAAAGTTGTTCAAGAGATTGAATTCCACCCATAACTCTGGTTGCCATGGCAACCAAAGGGAAAAAAATAGCAAAATCTTTAAAAATCTTCTTCTCTGAAACTAGAAGGTGTAGAGCTTTGATATTTGGTATGTAGCATCTCCTAGTGGACCTCTACCAAGTTTGTGCATATGATGTCCCTGGGGTCAAAACTGGCCCCGCCCCGGGGGTCACAAGTTCAAACATAGGAACAAAGAAGGAAAACTTTAAAATTCTTCTTCTCTGAAACTGGAAGGCGTGGAGCTTTGATATTTGGCATGTAGCATCTCCTAGTGGACCTCTACCAAGTTTGTTCATATGACGCCCCTGGGGTCAAAACTGGCCCCGCCCTGGGGGTCACAAGTTTCGAACATAGGAACAAAGAATGAAAACTTTAAAATTCTTCTTCTCTGAAGCTGGAAGGCGTAGAGCTTTGATATTTGGCATGTAGCATCTCCTAGTGGACCTCTACCAAGTTTGTTCATATGATGTCCCTGGGGTCAAAACTGGCCCCACCCCGAGGGTCACAAGTTTCAAACATAGGAACAAAGAATGAAAACTTTAAAATTCTTCTTCTCTGAAAATAAAAAGCGTAGAGCTTTGATATTTGGCATGTAGCATCTCCTAGTGGACCTCTACCAAGTTTGTGCATATGATGTCCCTGGCGTCAAAACTGGCCCCGCCCTGGGGGTCACAAGTTTCGAACATAGGAACAAAGAAGGAAAACTTTAAAATTCTTCTTCTCTGAAACTGGAAGGCGTGGAGCTTTGATATTTGGCATGTAGCACCTCCTAGTGGACCTCTACCAAGTTTGTTCATATGATGTCCCTGGGGTCAAAACTGGCCCCTCCCCAGGGGTCACACGTTTCAAACGTAGGAACAAAGAAGGAAAACTTTAAAATTCTTCTTCTCTGAAACTGGAAGGCGTAGAACTTTGATATTTGGTATGTAGCATCTCCTAGTGGACCTCTAACAAATTTGTTCATATGACGCCCCTGGGGTCAAAACTGGCCCCGCCCCGGGGGTCCCAAGTTCGAACATAGGAACAAAGAAGGAAAACTTTAAAGTTCTTCTTCTCTGAAACTGGAAGGCGTGGAGCTTTGATGTTTGGCATGTAGCATCTCCTAGTGGACCTCTACCAAGTTTGTTCATATGATGTCCCTGGGGTCAAAACTGGCCCCGCCCCGGGGGTCACAAATTTCGAACATAGGAACAAAGAAGGAAAACTTTAAAATTCTTCTTCTCTGAAACTGGAAGGCGTAGAGCTTTGATATTTGGCATCTAGCATCTCCTAACAGACCTCTACCAAGTTTTTTCATACAATTCTCCTTGGGTCAAAACTGGCCCCTCCCCAGGGGTCACAAGTTCTAACATAGGAACAAAGAAGGAAAACTTTGAAATTCTTCTTTTCTAAACCTTGAAGGCATAGGGCTTTGTTATTTGGTATGTAGTGAACCTGTTCTAAGTTTGTTAGCCCACCTGAGCACAACATGTTCAGTCAGTTTGAAATTGGGTCACCTGGGGTCATAAACTAGGTCACTAGGTCAAATTAAATAGATACCTTGTGGGCACTCTAGAGGCCACATTTATTGCCCAAATGACCTGAAATGTGGTCAGAATGTTTGTCTTCATAAAATCTCGGATGAGTTTGGATATAGGTCACCTGGGATCATAAACCAGGTCACTAGTTCAAATTAAAGTAATTCCTTGTGGGCACTCTAGAGGCCACATTTTTGGCTCAAATGACTTGAAAATTGATCAGAATGTTTGCCTTGATAAAATCTCACATGAGTCCGAATTTGGGTCATGTGGGGTCTTAAATTAGGTCACTAGGTCAAATTAAAGAAATACCTTGTGTGCACTCTGGAGGCCGCATTTATTGTTCAATTGATTTGAAAATTGGTTAAAATGTTTCTCTTGAGGAAATCTATGATGAGTTTAAAAGTGTGCCACCTGGGGTCATAATCTAGGTCACTAGGTCAAATTAAAGAAATACCTTGAGGGCACTCTAGAGGCTACATTTCTTGCTCAATTGACTTGAAAATTGGTCAGAATGTTTGTCTTGATGAAATATCAGATGAGTTTGATATTGGATCACCTGGGGTCATAAACTAGGTCATTTGGTCAAATTAAAGAAATACCTTGTAGGCACTCTAGAGGCCACATTTATTGCTCAAATGACCTGAAATTTGGTCAGAATTTTTGTCTTGATAAAATGTCTAATGGGTTTGGATTTGGGTCACCTGGGGTCATAAACTAGGTCACTAGGTCAAATTATAGAAATACCTTGTGGGCACTCTAGAGGCCACATTTTTTGCTCAGTTGACCTGAAATTTGGTAAAAATGTTTGTCTTGATAAAATCTCAAATGGGTATGGATTTGGGTCACCTGGGATCATAAACTAGGTCACTAGGTCAAATTAAAGAAATACCTTGTGGGCACTCTAGAGGCCAAATTTTTTGCTCAATTGACTTGAAAATTGGTCAGAATGTTTGTCTTGATAAAATCTCACATGAGTCCGAATTTGGGTCAACTTGGATCATAAACTAGGTCATTAGGTCAAATTAAAGAAATACCTTTTGGGCACTCTAGAGGCCACATTTATTGCTCAGTTGACTTGAAAATTGTTCAGAATGCTTGTCTTGATAAAATCTCTTGAAAAAATCTAGGATGAGTTTAAAATTGGGTCACCTGGGTCATAATCTTGGTCACTAGGTCCAATTAAAGAAATACCTTGTGGTCACTCTTGAGGCCACATATCTTGCTCGACTGACTTGAAAATTGGTCAGAATGTTTGTCTTGATGAAATATCGGATGAGTTAGAAATTGGGTCACCTAGGGTCATAAACTAGGTCACTTGGTCAAAATAAAGAAATACCTTGTGGGCACTCTAGAGGCCACATTTATTTCTCAATTGATTTAAAAGTTGATCCAAATGTTTGTCTTGATAAACTCTACATGAGTCTGAGTTTGGGTCATGTGGCATCTTAAATTAGGTCACTAGGTCAAATTAAAGAAATACCTTGTGGGCACTTTAGAGGCCACATTTATCGTTCAATTGATTTGAAAATTGCTTAAAATGTTTGTCTTGATGAAATCTAGGATGAGTTCAAAATTGGGTCACCTGGGCTCATAATCTAGGTCACTAGGTCAAATTAAAGAAATACCTTTAGGGCACTCTAGAGGTCACATTTCATGCACAATTGACTTGAAAGTTGGTCAGAATGTTTGTCTTGATAAAATATTGGGTGAGTTTGAAATTGGGTCAGCTGGGGTCATAAACTAGGTTACTGGGTCAAATTTAAGAAACACTTTGTGGGCACTCTAGAGGCCACATTTATTGCTCAATTAATTTGAAAACTGTTCAGAATGTTTGTCTTGATAAATTTTTTGATGAGTTCTAAATTGGGTCACGTGGGGTGATAAATTAGGTCACTAGGTCAACTTACGGAAATTCCTTGTGGATGCTCTAGAGGCCACATTTTAAGCTCAATCGACCTGACAATTGGTCAGAAATTGGATTTTTCACCTGAGTGAATTGCGCCTATTGACTCAGGTGAGCGACCTAGGGCCATCATGGCCCTCTTGTTTTTACTTAAGTTGAGTTTATTACTTGAGACGCATTTCTCTAACAGCAACAGATATTAGTAACATTCTTGAATTCTGAGTTGACACAGCATTTCAGAGTCAACTCAGCAGATTAATGGACTTAAGTCTGTTAGTTGAGTTATGTCTGTTACCATAGTTAATGTGATGACTTGCTTGGTATTATGCATCATGGAGATGCATTAAATCCCCTTTTGATGTAGCATGGCTCATATTATGAATATGCAAGCCAGTGAACTTCGTGAAATACAGGTAGCAACATTGAATAGCAAACTTGATATAAGTATGAACTGAATGAATTTCATAGTTTTGAAATTGTAAAACTATTTCAGGAAATCCAGAGAGAGTTTGATGGGTTCGAGGAACTGTTCAACAGATATCTGGTGGAAACAGGGCCCTCTGTTGACTGGGAGAAAATCAAACTACTGCCTGATGATGCGGTAAAAAAATGGCATCTCTTTATTTATAATGCTGCAGTTGGCATATATCTGGTCAGATGGTTATAAGTATTTGGGGTATGGACAAAAGCCCCAAAGGACAAAAGCCCCATGCACTTAACAGAAATATGGACAAAAGCCCAATGATATTAAACTTGATATATCTTCTGACTTTTTCACCTTCTACTGTAATTGACTGGTTTAGTATTGAAGATTAAAAATTTTATTCTATCAAGAATCACAAAATACCTTCAATGATAAACTAATCTCTGTTTGTGCTAATCGCATGTTTGAAAACATCCTTTCAAAATTGGAATAATCAACAGAAAATACAACCCTAGACCAAATGATCCTGTCTGGTCTTTTCAAAACATAACTGAGCAGATGTCATTGCTGTTCATATATATTTCAAATGACTATCAAAAATATCTGGGGTCATTTGAAAACTCAAGAAAACTAGACCACAAGAAATTATATACATAGTAAAATTAGTGTTGCATCCCCTGTGTTTTTAACGTGTTTAATTTTCTGGCGTGAATGATATGAAATGGGTTGGAAATTAGAATCTGGCTGCTGTATACAAGAACAAACAAGTCTGTTGTCTCTGAAATGGAATGAACTGAGATATCCCTTAACCTCATGGCAGCAGCTACTGATCGAGCTGTTTCAACCTCTCGTGAGAGGTGTGAGACAAAGACTGCAAGCTGTTTTGCATGCCCCAGGCGGAAGTACGCAATATTGCCTGATTTTGTGTGTCCATTCTCTACAGTTCACTTTCAGCCTGTCGTAAGTTTTGCTTCGACATTAAATTCCCTGTTTTAACCAAACTTAAACGCTTCTCGTTTTTCTTAAATTTGAAAGCAACATTTTAGCAAAAGATTCCCACTTACCATGAGGTCAAGGGATACCTCAGTTCAGTTCATTTTATGGGCAAAAGACGAGTTTGTTGGTGTATGCAGCAGCCGAATTCTAATTTCGACCCAATTTTATCTCATTCACGTCAGAAAATCAAACCTGGTAAAAAACACAGGGGGTGCAACACTAATTTTACTATGTATATCTATCAGTTCATACACCAAAATGGTTTCTCTCTTGTTAAAAGAATGATAACTGAACATTTACTTTGAGTTTGCAAATTTGATGATATGAAGTTATTGCTCATAATATATCACTTTCTTTAATCACACTTAATAATGTGGGGCTTTTGTCCTTTGGGCCTTTGTCCATGGGGTTTTTGTCCTGTGGGGCTTTTGTCCTACACTCTAACTATTTGGCTGAAATATGTACAACTTCGTAAAATTGTGTACCTGCTCTGGTTGCTTAAATGAGCTATTAGAGCTCTTGCTGCAGTATTCTAAGAGGATGAAAAATCATAGTTGTTTAAAGATCAATACTCTTACCTCACTTTACACATAGCTTATCTTAACTCTTTACCAAAAGACAGAAATGTATACTTGTCAGTCCAAATTGAAAGCATTTGCAGATGAAAATTCAAATGTAGCTTAAATGATGCATTTTGCCTTTGATAGGGTAGAAAACATTGTGGGAAAAGGAGAAAATACTGGTTGTTAGCATTTTCACCTTTTCTCACCATGTTTTCAAAAGGCTTTTTCCTTGGGGTCGTTAAAATCCGGGATTGTATGGTAAACGGTTAATTAATGTAAATTTGTGTAGCTGTTACAAAGTGTATATATTATTTAGCTTGGAACTTGTTGCATTTACATAGTATATATTATTGAGCTGGGAATTCATTGCATCTTTTCAATTAAGGATTCTAATCTAAGGTTTGAATGGCCAATTAAAAGTTATTGATAATTTTCTGAATGGAACTTCAAAACTTTGCTCCCAAGTAAGAAGTTCTAACTGAAAAACTTGGATGTCCGTATTTAGATAGAGACGGATTTAAAAAATTGTGTGACAGATGTTGTAAAATGAATTTTGTATTGCTCCCTTACCAACAGGTTAAGAATTATGGAGAACTGTTACAACCAAATGCAGACGAGGTGAAAGCTTTGCTTGACAAACTGGTTGTGGTTAAACTGAATGGAGGTTTGGGTACCAGTATGGGCTGCAAAGGCCCAAAGAGTGCCATCAGTGTGAGAAATGAACTTACATTCCTAGATCTGAATGTACAACAGATTGAGGTTTGTGTGATCTTTGTTTACCCTATTACCATAATGCGATACATAAGTGCTAATGTTTATACTTCTGAAGTTAGAAAAAAAAATAGCTGTTGTAAAGTTGAATGGAGATTGAACTCTATACCACACAATCCTGAGTTTTAACGACCCTGAAGAAGAAGGCTTTTGAAAACATTGTGGGAAAAGAAGAAAATGCTGGTAACCAGCATTTTCTTCTTTTCCCGCAATGTTTTCAATGCTCTCAGAAACAGATACTGTTGTTTGTTTTATTTGTCATCTGCAAACGCTTTCAATTTGGACTGGTCTCAGTTTTTGTTGAGGGGTAAAGAGTTAAATACCAGTTTGAGCTGTAAGAGCAAACAGGGTACCATCAGTGCGAAAAATGAACTGATATACCTAGATCTGAATGTTCAACAGATTAAGTTTTGTGTGGTATTTCTTTACCCTATTACCATAATGCAGTGCCAAAGTGCTATGGTTATGCTCCTAAAGTAAAGAAACTTGTTGCTGTCAAATTGAATGGAGATTTAAGTATCAGTATGGGCTTTAAGAGCAAACAGGGACCATCATTGTGAAAAGTGAACCGATATTCCTGGATTTGAATGTACAACAGATTGATATTTGTGTGATATTTGTTTACCCTATTACCATAAAGCAATACCAAAGTGCCATGTTTATGCTCCTAAAGTAAAGAACCTAGTTGTTGTCAAACTAAAAAGAGATTTAGGTACCAGTATGGGCTGTAACAGCAAACAGGGTACCATCAGTGTGAGAAATGAACTGATATTCCTAGATCTGAATGTTCAACAGATTAAGGGTTTGTGTGATATTTGTTTACCCTGTTACCACAATGTAATACCAAAGTGCTATGGTTATGCTTCTGAAGTAAAGAGACTAGTTGTGATCAAACTGAAGGGAGATTTGGGTATCAGTATGGGCTTTAAGAGCCCAAAGGGAGCCATCAGTGGGAGAAATAAACTGACATTTATTCCTAGATCTGAAAGTACTACAGATCGAGCTGAGCTTCCTGTGGCTCAGTCGGTAGCATACAGGACTTGAGAACAGGAGGTCACTGATTCGATCCCTGGCTCGGCCAATTTCTTTCCGAGGATTGATGATGGTCATTGCGACAGGATTCTTTCCTCTCTCACCACTGACCATTGTTTCGATGATGGTTATGTGGGAAAGCAGCCAGTGGCTTGGAAAGAATATTGTGCGTAGTACTGGTAAAAGAAACTCCAGGAAAGCATGGATAGGTGCACTGGCCGCCATGATATAACTGAAATAATGTTGAAAATGGTGTTAAACACCATACAATCAATCAATCAATCAAACTACAGGTGGAGTTTCATGTTTATGTGTGTCATGTTTATGTATCCCAGGTCAATCAATACATTTATCCCTTTTCTTCGCCCCTGAAAGAGATAAGTTTTGCAAATGCTTGGGAACCAGTATAGATTGTACAATCTCAGAGATTGCAATGAGTTTAAGGATATTTGCAGGCTTTTTCTTATCACTCTGAAGATGAAGACTTTTGAAAACATTCTTGGAAAAGGAGAGAATGCTGGTAGTGAACATATTCACTTCCAGCTGCAGTCTTTTCCACCATTTTATATTTGACCCATATTTCGTTATGTAATTTGCAAATGCAAACTTGTCCATCATTACAACAGACAAGTTAACGACCCTGAAGAAGAGGGCTTTTGAGAACATTGTGTGAAAGGAGAAAATGCTGGTAACCAGCATTTTCTCCTTTTCCCACAATGTTTTTTACCCTTTCAGAAACAAATTTCTTCAGTTAAGCCACATTTTTACTTTTTTGTCTGCAATGGCTTTCTGTTTGGATGAGTTGAAGATCTTGTTGTTTGGTAAAGAGTTAAAACTTTGCAGAAAGGTATATGAGTTAAATGTGGATGTACAGCAGCTGTTTACAGATCTTTTAAACAGCTATTAATATTAAATCACAAATATAGATAAATGGTAACATCTTGAATGACATGTTGTTGAAGTTTGTGTTGGAACAGAAAAAATATGTAGCAAAATAGTTTTGCTTGTATAAGGCAAGGCTTCCTGTATAGAACTGAACAGAACTGAAAAACTATAAGCTTCAGTGCTTTGACTCATGGTAGGATTATCACTGTGCACATACTATAGATTGCTTCAAAGACAAAAGGTTAATCCTGTACCACACAGTCCTCACTTTTAACAACTCCGAAGAAAAGCCTTTTCAAAACATTTTGCAAAAAGGAGAAAATGCTGGTAATCAGCATTTTCTCTTTTTCCCAAAATGTTTTCTACCTTGCCCAAATCAAATTTCAATTTTTGAGTTGCATTTATTTTGGCATCTGCAAATGCTTTAAATTTGGATAAGTCTAAAATTTCTGGTTTGGTAAAGAGATAAAGTTGTCAGCTGCAAGACCTCAAAAAAGCCATCTGTCATATGATACATTGTTCTTTTATATTAGACACTTAACAAGAAGTATGATGCTGATGTGCCGCTTGTCCTGATGAACTCCTTTAATACAGATGAAGATACAGAAAAAATCCTGGTGAAATACAACCAGGTGCGTGTGAAGATTTACACCTTCCGTCAAAGCAGGTAAGGGCACCTTAGCCATGATAGACAGTTTAATTGTAAGTTCAATTGGAGAAGAACTGGGTCTCCATTCACCAGCCATTCTCAAGAACATTCTTAGTCTTATTCTTCAGTTGAGGCATGGTAGCTGAGTCAGTAGCATACAGGACTTGAGAAGGAGGTCGGCCAAAAGCATGGATAGGTGCACTTAGCTAATCAGAAGCTGTGTTATTTTCAAGCTTTAAAAATTCTGGAAAGTAAGAGTAAGAACATTCTTAGGAATGGTTAGTAAATACAAGCCCGGAAGTGAAAAGAAATCAGTTGAATCATTAAATCTTTACCAGAGGACAGCATTTTAGATTTGTTGAAATCAAAAGCACTTGCAGACGACAAGTGTTGCTCCAGTGATGTCTTTGAGAGGGTGAAAAACATGGAAAGGGAGAAAATGCTGGTAACCACTATTTTCTCCCTTTCGTTTTCGGAAGTCTTCTTCTTCAGGGTGGTTAAAACACTTGATTATTCAGTAAACGATTAAAGCCCTAAGCCTGTCGTGAGTGCTTTTGTAGATGGTATAGAATCAAGATCAGACCATGCACTGTGCAATCTTGGATCTACTCTTTCATGGTTTGGTCTTGCAAGGGATCTTTCTTTGTCTGAAACATTCTCCAGGCCAGAGATAATCATCACTTTGATGACAATAAATGCAACCTCTATAAGCAGTACAAAACTCCATTTTTGGAAATGAATATTCAACCAAATGAAAATGTAATAAAAATATATAAGCAATGCTCTGGCAAAAAGGGGGCTTAATGCATCTCTTGTGATGCATGGTACCAAGTCATCACATGATTATGGATCCATAAAGTCTATTTGTCTAACACAGGACTGAATCAAGAGGTAGACAGGTCCTTGGGCATGCAGAAAATTGACCAATAGCAAAGTTTCGGCACAGGTCAGCCTGTGCGGACTGCAGAAGCTGACATAGGTTGATACATTTTGCAGATGCATGAGGCCCCTTTTTCACAGAGCATAGCTCATGTTATAGCTATTTTGACATCACTGAACAGGAGCATCTAAGTTAGACATTAGACTAAGGCATTTACTATTTCAATAGAAATGATTCTGATACACACTTATTGCCACATTCAAATAAAAAACAGAAGCAACCTGGAATGCTTAACCCTTTACCACACAATCCCGACTGTGAAGGATCCTGAGAAAGAGGCCTTTTGAAAACATTGTGGGAAAAGGGGAAAATGCTGGTAACCAGCATTTTCTCCTTTTCCCACAATGTTTTCTTACCTATCAATGACAAATTTCATCATTTTGGTCACCTTTAATTTGTCATCTACAGATGCTTTCAGTTTGGACTAGTCTAAAATTTTGTCGTTTGGTAAAGAGTTAAAATTATATCCTTACAGCCAGAGAGAATAAAACACTGTTAAAACACTGTTAAAATACTGTTAAAATTTGACAGACTGTAGAAAAGTTTAGAATTAGCTGTGTAAAGACAGAAAAATTACCGATATATATTTGGTATAAGGGATAAATACATATATCAGAAATCCATGGTTTAACTCTTTACCAAACAACAAAATTTTAGACCAGTCGAAATTGAAAGCATTTGCAGACGACAAAACAAATGTTATTCAAAAATTGAGATTTGTTTTATGAAGGGTAGGAAACATTGTGGGAAAAGGAGAAAATGCTGGTTACCAGCATTTTCACCTTTTCCCACAATGTTTTCCAAAGCATTCTTTCTCAGGGTTGTTTAAAGTTGGGATTGTGTGGTTAAGAGTTAAAGCTGGAAATGTCACAACACTGATTTCTTTGAAAGTCTCCAGAAAGTGACATGCATTTTCTGTCTTTCATAATCTATGCAACCTTGCAACCATCAGGGGCAACATTTGGCATGAAAATATAAGAATGATTATAGTTAAACCCTTTACCACACAATCCCGACTTTTAACGACCCTAAATAGGAAGCCTTTTGAAAACATTGTGGGAAAAGGAGAAAATGCTGGTAACCAGCATTTTCATCTTTTCCCACAATGCTTTCTACCTGTCCCATAACAAATTACAATTTTTAGGTCACATTTAATTTGTTGTCTGCAAATGCTTTCAATTTGGACGCATATACATTTTCGTTGTGTGGTAAAGAGTTAATGAAATAAAGGTGAAATGGGTTAAAAACTGGCTGAAAACAAGTATACATTTAGATGTATCTTTCTTTGTATATTGTGAAGCACTGCATGGGATTTTTTGGTGGACTGAATGTGTAACAATTTGTGTAATTATATTGGATTCAGGTAATCAGATGAATAAAATGTTTGCTGACCATTTATTTTCAGGTATCCGAGAATCAACAGAGAGTCTTTGCTGCCTATTCCTACCAGTGTTGGACCAGACAATAATGACAGGTAAGATACACTACTGATTCTGTGTATCATTTTGACTACCATTATGCAGAATTTGGACAGCTCTATTTTGGAGGCTTCTGCAAGTAACAGGGATTAGATTTTTATGAATAACTGTCGCTGTGAGACTAACTTGAAACCAAGGTGACATACAGAGAGATTGATCTGTCTGGGCAACTTACCCAATGGCCTCTGTGTCTTCAAACACATTTTTACTGAAAAAGCATAGATAGGCAGTTGTATAAAGGAAGGGTTTGAAGCAAAAAAAGAAAAGCATTTACAGTATTAATGACATGAATACAAAATGAAGATCATGTAATATGTTCCAAGACTCAAGTCCTTACCAGAAAATGACAACCAAAAAATCATTTTTGTCTGTTTAAAAGCTTTTGCAGACAGCACTCAAAAATATGCCCAAGAAGTGAGATTTTATTTGAACTGTTTTCCAAATGACATAATTTTACTGTCTAAACTGGAAGCATTTGCAGACAACAAAAATGAAATGGGACCCAAATGCTGATATTTGTCTTACAAATGGTTGACAGCATTTTGGAAAAACGGAAAATAAACTGGTTACCAGCATTTTCTCAAAATGTTTTCCAAAGCCTTCTTTCTTGTGAGCATTAAAATATAAGGTAGTTTGGTATAGACTTAACCCTTTACTAAACAATCCCGTGTTTTCACGTCCTTGAGGAATAGGCCTTTTAAAAACATTTTTGGAAAAGGAGAAAATGCTGGTAAACAGCATTTTCTCCTTTTCCCACAATGTTTTCTACCCTGTCAAAAAACCTTAAATTCATTTGTACCATTTTCAAATTTGTCATCTGCATATGCTTTCAATTTGGGAGAGGCTAAAATTTATCATTTGGGAAAGGGTTAAAAGGTTTAAAACTTTGTGGAATAAGAAGAAAATGCAGGTTTTCACTCTTTTACCACACGACAACATGTCATGCCGGTCCAAATTGAAAGCATTTGCAGACGACAAATTAAGTATGACACAAAAACTGAAATTTTTCTTTGGAAGTATAAAAAACATTG
This sequence comes from Tridacna gigas, assembly GCA_945859785.2. Taxonomy (NCBI): domain Eukaryota; kingdom Metazoa; phylum Mollusca; class Bivalvia; order Cardiida; family Cardiidae; genus Tridacna; species Tridacna gigas. The sequence goes on from OX244029.2 coordinate 42,415,646, forward strand.
TGGGAAAAGGAGAAAATGCTGGTTACCAGCATTTTCTATTTTTCCAACAATGTTTTGTACCCTGTCAAAAAACCTTAAGTTCATTTGTACCATTTTCAAATTTGTCATCTGCATATGCTTTCACTTTGGGAGGGGCTAAAATTTATTGTTTGGGAAGGGGTTAAAAGGTTTAAAACTTTGTGGAATAAGAAGAAAATGCAGGTTTTCACTCTTTACCACATGACAACATGTCATGCTGGTCCAAATTGAAAGCAATTGCAGACGACAAATTTAGTGTGACACAAAAACTGAAATTTTTCTTTGGAAGTATAGAAAACATTGTGGGAAAAGGAGAAAATGCTGGTGACCAGCATTTTCTATTTTTCCAACAATTTTTTAAAAAAGTTCCCTTCCTTGGGGTCATTAAAACTTGGCATATGGGGTAAAGGGTTAAATATTTTTGACACAATTATGCCTCTCTTTTCAACCTAAAAATTCTACTATAAAAGCAACTGCAGCGAAGTGTTGGCATCCACATGTGGTGCTCTTTTTTTAAAATTACATGTATCTGCTATTTTCCAATGGTAAAAATTATGTTGTTGTCATGGTTAACTGAGAGGATGGTATTTCTAGTGATGGAGCGTGCAGGTAAACACATCACACCTATATTATAGCTGTCTTCTTTTTTCACTCTTTAACTCTTTACCAAACAACAAAAGTTCAGGCTGGTCCAGATTCAAACATTTGCAGAGGACAAATGTTGCACAAATTATGAAATTTGTGTTTGAGAGGGTAGAAAACGCTGTGGGAAAAGGAGAAAATGCTGGTTACCAGCATTTTCTCCTTTTCCCACTATGTTTTCCAAAGTCCTTTTCCTTGGGGTTGTTAAAATTCAGGATTGTGTTTGTTTTAAAGGGTTAACAAATGTCAAACTTAAGATTACAACCAAATTGGAAGCATTTGCAGATAACAGTGTGACTCAAAAGATGATTTCTGTCACTTAGTGGAAGAAAATAAAAAGAGGAAAGGAAAATGTTACCAGCATTTTCTCCTTTTCCCACAATGTTCTCCAATACCTTCTGCTCAAGGCTTGTTAAACTATTGGATTGTTTGGTAAAGGGTTAACCATTTACCTCCTGAAACAAAGGTATCAACATGAATAAATTGTGAGTACATAAATAAGTAATACATGTGAAAACATTGTAGCAAAAGGAGAAATTGTTTTTTACATGCAGTCTCCATGTTTACCACAATATTTTTATTTACGAGATACAACCTGATAAAAAACAGTATCTACAGCTGGTAATGTATTAAAGGCCCAGTACTGGCCGAAAAGTCAATACACATGTTAAATTTAAATTTAAATCATACCATTTAAAAGTATGGAAAAAATTTTGTGAAGATGAAAATCTGTTATTGTGTGGTTGGTTCAAGAGGTAGTCGCTGGCTGAAAAATGTATTTTAAAATCAGGCAAAAAGTAAACAAAAGAAAGAGTGATCTGGCAACTTTTGACCAAGTTTTGAAATTAATTTCTCTGCCAGCTGCTAACACTTGGACCGACCGTACAATATTGTCATATTCACAGTAATTTTCATACTTTTAAATGGTATGGTCTGCATTTTAACAGCCGCTTTGTTTACTTTTGGCTGCTACTGTTACTTTAATTAATTAAGTCTCACCCAGTATCGTACACAAGTAATTGCTTCTTCCAAATTTATAACATGGAAAATAAAGAACTGAAATGATAATGAAGTAAGATTGTTAAGGAAAATTCTGTCAAACATTGCTAGTAGGCCGCTTTCACTAACACACAACAAAAATGTGGACTTGTCCATACTGAAAGCATTTGCAGACAACAAATTAAATGCGACTCAAATGAAGGAATTTGTCTATGATAATGTAGAAAATATTGTGTGAAAAGGAAAAAACACAGGTTACCAGCAGTTTCTCCTTTTCCCACAATGTTTTCAAAAGTCTTCTTCTTTAGGGCTGCTAAAACTCAGGATTGCTTGGGAAAGGGTTAAGTCTCACCCAATATCTCACACAAGTAATGTACTCTTCCAAATTGATAACAATAACTATGGGAAAGAAAGAATTGAAATGATAATGACATAAGATGACAGAAAACTTTGCCAGTAATTGCCAGTACACGGCTTTGACTAACCCACAGGAAAGGGAACACAGAAATAGAGTACATGTATTATCCCTTTACCATACAACAGAAGTGTAGACTTGTCCAAATTGAAAGCATTTGCAGACGACAAGTGAAATGTGACTCAAATGATGGAATTCATCTTTGATAGTGTAGAAAACATTGTGGGAAAAGGAGAAAATGCTGATTACCAGCATTTTCTCCTTTTCCCAAAGTGTTTTCAAAAGCCATCTCTATCAGGGTCGTTGAAACTTGGGATTGTGGGGTAAAGGGTTAACTCTTTACCAAACGACAAAATTTAGACTAGTCTAAATTCAAAGCTGTTGCAGACAACAAATTAACTGTGGTTCATTTGATGGACTTTGCCTCTAAAAGAGCAGAAAATAATGTATTGTGGGAAAATTTGCCTCTGAAAGGGCAGAAGACACTGTGGGTAAAGTAGTAAATGGTATGTAACAGCATTTCCTCCTTTATCACAATGTTTTCAAATGCCTTCTCCCACAGGGTCGTTAAAACTCGGAATTGTGTGGTGAAGGGCTGAAAACCAATTACTATTCAGGCTTTTTTCCAGACGTACTTTTGTAACTAAAAAGTTTTACATATTACACCAGGGGCTATCATTCCATGTTAAGGAAAGTGAAGTATGGAGGTATTGTGGAAAAAGAAAACTTGTCTTCTACATGTAATTCCTTTTCTCCCACAGTGTTTCCTGTCGGCTTAGGAGTTGTTTAAAGTCATATTTCTATAGTGTTTTGATAAATCCATGCATTTGATGAATTCACAACTTATTTTTTTCCACAGATGTATCATGCCTTTATTGTATTGCTATGTAGAAAAGAGGGTGCTTTGTAAGAAAACAGGAAACAATGAACTTGTTCTGATAACGGAAAATTCAGGGGTTTCCCTGAATGTCTGTCTAGCTCAAAAAAGATGACATAATACGTCTGTCTACAGGGTCCTATTATCCCTTTTTTTGGTCTTAACCCTTTACCACACAATCCTAAGTTTTAACAATCGATAGAAATAAGACTTTTGAAAACATTGTGAGAAAAGGGGAAAATGCTGGTTAACAGCAGTGTCTCCTTTTCGCACAGTATCTTTCCATTCAAAGTCAAAATCATCATTTGAGCAACATTCAATTTGTTGTCTACAATTTGATACAAATAACCATCACTGAAACAATGGTCAGCAGAGAGAGAGGAAGGAATCTTGTTGCAATGACTATCATCAGTTCCCAGAAAGAAATTGGCCAAGCCGGGAATTGAACCAGCGACCCAGATCTCAAGTCCTGTTCACCACTGACTGAGCTACCAGGGCTCGGCAATCTAGTGTGTTGATAGTGTATGTGTAATTATCCTTTCATATGTAAATACAGTCACCATTTAAAAAAAAAAAATGGACATTCCCTCATGTTTTCTACATGTTTTTTCAGTCTGTATCTTACTTTTAAAACTTTTCAGTGACGTAAATTATTTTTTTTCACCCTTAACTCATTGATAAATAGCAACATTTTTTTTCCAATCCAAAAAGAAAGCATTTGCAGCAACAAACTAAATGTTGCTGATTTGTCTCTCAGAGAGTAGAAAACATTGTGGGAAAAGGATAAATTGTTTGTTGTAATTTTGTTTTTGGAGATGATTGATTAATCCTTATGGTGATAAATAAATAGACATACAGTATTTAGTTCGTGGAAAATGACTTTAAAATTGCATTTTAACCCTTTACCACACAATTCCTTGTTTTAATGACCCTGGGGAAAGAGGCTTTTGAAAATACTATGAGGGTTATGTGTGGCTCAGTGGTAAAGTGTAGGACTCATGACCTGGAGGTCCTGGGTTCGAGCCTCACTGGATCCACCGGGTTTTTCATTTGAGTGTCCTTGGAAAAGACACTACAGAGCCCTAGTCTAGTCCTAGAAGAATCAAGGAAATACATGTACATGAATATTATTGTGAGCTGTTGCCCCCATATGACTGAAATAATGTTGAAAGCAGCGTAAAATACCAATCAATGAACAATGAAAATACTGTGAGAAAAGCACAAATGCTGTGACCATTTCATGCAATGTTTTCTACCCCTTGAAAGACAAATTCCATCATTTGAGCCACATTGGTTGTCTGCAAATGCTCTCAATTTGGACAAATATGAAATTTTTTGATGTGGTTAACAGTTAAAGGAATGTGTTGCAATGCATTTTAAATATATGACAGTATAAATCCATGATCAGGATGCATGTGATTAACAGTTTAACCCTTTCCCAAACAAGCCCTGGTTTTCATGTGTCTGCAGTACAAGTCTTTTGAAAACACTGTGGGAAAAGGAGAAATTGGTCGTAATGAGCAATTTCTCCTTTTCCCACAGTGTTTTCTACCCTTTTGGAGAACTTTCACCATTTTTATCAAATTTAAAATTGTCGTCTGCAAGCTCTTTCAGTTTGGAAGGGTCTAAAATTTGTCGTTTGGGAAAGGGTTAACCATGATCAAGTCAACTGAAATTATACTTGACTTCTCCCTTTGTTTGACAGTGTGATAGTTATAGTTTGCTTCAGCTATGAAGATCATAAGGACTGTTAAGAAAGCCTTGAAGTTAATTGACAAAGAGGTTAAAGTAAGAGATTTCGCAGTGAAGGAAAGGGCAATAAAAAGAGATATTTTTCAAAACAAATTGAAAACATTGGTTTAACCCTTTACCAATGTCATGTTGCAACAACCTCGATGAGAAAGGCCCATCAAAATATTGTAGGAAAAGGAAAAAAGCACTGATAATGGGCATTTTCTCCTTACCATCAATAGCTCTTACAAAGACAAATCTCATTTCTAAGCCCCATTACCTTTTTAACAAACGACAGAATCTTAGACTTGTCCAAATTGAAAGCATTTGCAGACAACAATATAAATGTGACTCAAAAATTGAAACAAGTTGGTGGAAGGGTAGAGAACATTGTGGGAAAAGGAGAAAATGCTGGTCACCAGCATTTTCTCCTTTTCCCACAATGTTTTCAAAAGGCTGCTTTTTTAGGGTCGTTAAAAGTCAGGATTGTGTGGTGAAAAATTATAGTTTTCATCTGCTGTTGCTTTCAAATTGAAGGAGTCCATAATTTTGTCATCAGGATCTGTATCCACCAACCATTCTTTAAAGCATTCCCAGCCTTATTCTTTTGAAGTTTCTAAATTTGAAAGTAACACAACTTTTGATTAGCTAAACTGTTTGGTTAAGCCAAACAGAGGCTGTATTGCTTTCAGATTTAGATAATCTAGGAGAATACGACTAAGAATGTTTTTAAGAATGGTTGGTGAATACAGACCCAGGGAAAGGGTTAAGGAGCTTTGACAACTTGTTTTTCTTGGACAAGTATTGCTTTCAAAAGCTGCCTGAAGCAGAGATGTATAAATGCAATTCTGTGTTGCAATTTGATAAACATTGTCTTTTATTTGAACGTTTTATATTTTTGAACAGTTGGTACCCACCTGGTCATGGTGGTATCTATGCAAGTTTTTACAATTCTGGTTTGCTGGACGAGTTTATCATCCAGGGCAAGAAGTACATGTTTATTTCCAATATTGACAACTTGATAAACATTATCTTTTATTTGAATTTTTTATATTTTTGAACAGTTGGTACCCGCCTGGTCACGGTGATATCTATGCAAGTTTTTTTAATTCTGGTTTGCTGGACGAGTTCATCAACCAGGGCAAGAAGTACATGTTTATTTCCAATATTGACAACTTGGGCGCTACAGTTGATATCAGTATCCTTCTTATGGGTATAACTACATGAAATATATCTTACATTGCTGAGGAAGACCTTAGAAAATGTTACATCTTTTCGCAAATAGTGTAGATCAAGATCGGACTTCTCTGTCCAACTTTTCATGAGAAACAGACTACAATTGTTTGATGTTAAATTTTGCAACATCTCTTCATATTTTGTGAATGATGGCAGGGGCATAGAAACAGTAAATCATCCTTATCAGCACCAGATATGTAAACTAAACCTCCATTGACTTTAATATACCGGAAATACTGCTGAAAATTTCATTACCTCTTTACCAGATATCAAAATTTTAGACTTATCCAAATTTAAAGCACTTGCAGACAACAGATCAGATGTGACCCCCCAAATGGTTTGATTTCTCAATGAAAGTGATGGAAATATGATAGAAAACGGAAATAATGCAGGTTTTGGGTATTTTCTCCTCTTCCAACAGTGTTCTCAAAAGTCTTTTTCTTTAGGGTTGTTAAATCACAGGATTGTATGGAAAGGAGTTGAGCACTTAATAGATTAATGAATAAATATATATGGTTCGTTTTCTGTGAAAAGGTGAGATGCACTATACCAAGCAAATCATCTCATAATTATGGGTGCGTGAAGTCCATTTTGTCCAACAATCAACTGAATTATGAGGTGATAGGTTCCTTTGACCTGCAGAGAACTGACCAAAATCTCCTGAGTATTTCCTTAATCAATTATTAAGATATCATGAAATTTTTGCTCAACTCTAAGAATGGAACTACCCCAGAGTTTGTTATGGAAGTCACAGACAAAACTAGGGCTGATATAAAGGTAACTGCTAAATGTAAATCCTTGTCATGCTTAGCCAATAAAATGGCCACTCTTGGTCAGTTCTAGAAATGTATATATTTAGATTTCAAGGCTATTTTGTTGGAATATCTTGCAAGGAAGTGGATATTGAAGATACATGATCAGATTGCACATTCTGTATTCTCATCTTGAAGTACATGGCCCTATCAAACAATTTAATTTGGGTTCAATGCACCAAGACTTAGGTCACATGGCTGCAGCCTGTAATCATGAAATATATGGGACTTTTTGCGACCCCTGCAAAAAGCATATGAAAACATTGGGGGGGGGGGGGGGGGGGGGGGGGGGGGGGGGGGTTAGATAGTTTTCTACTGTATACTTGGCACTATGTGTATACGATGCTGCAAATTCATGTAATAATGGATAGTTTTCTGATGTATACTTTGCTATATGTGGATACAGTGCTTCAAATTCATGTAATAATGGATAGTTTTCTGCTGTATACTTTGCATTATGTGTATACAGTGGATAGTTTTTAGCAGTGTACTTTGCAATATGTGTATACAAAGCTGCCAATTCATGTAATAATGGATAGTTTTCAGCTGTATACTTGGCAATATGTGTATACAAAGCTTGCAATTCATGTAATAATGGATACTTTTCAGCTGTATACTTTGCAATATGTGTATACAATGCTGTCAATTCATGTAATAATAGATAGTTTTCTGCTGTATACTTTGCTATATGTGGATACAGTGTTGCAAATTCATGTTATAATGGATAGTTTTCTGCTGTATACTTTGCTATATGTGGATACAGTGCTGCAAATTCATGTAATAATGGATAGTTTTCTGCTGTATACTTTGCTATATGTGTATACAATGCTGCCAATTCATGTAATAATGGATAGTTTTCTGCTGTATACTTTGCTATATGTGGATACAGTGCAGCAAATTCATGTAATAATGGATAGTTTTCTGCTGTATACTTTGCATTACGTGTATACAATGGATAGTTTTTTTGCAGTGTACTTTGCAATATTTGTATACAAAGCTGCCAGTTCATGTAATAATGGATAGTTTTCAGCTGTATACTTTGCAATATGTGTATACAAAGCTTGCAATTCATGTAATAATGGATACTTTTCAGCTGTATACTTTGCAATATGTGTATACAATGCTGTCAATTCATGTAATAATAGATAGTTTTCTGCTGTATACTTTGCTATATGTGGATACAGTGCTGCAAATTCATGTAATAATGGACAGTTTTCTGCTGTACACTTTGCATTATGTGTATACAGTGGATAGTTTTTTGCAGTGTACTTTGCAATATGTGTATACAAAGCTGCCAATTCATGTGATAATGAATAGTTTTCTGCTGTATACTTTGCTATATGTGGATACAGTGATTCAAATTTAGGTAATGATAGATAGTTTTCTGCTGTATACTTTGCTATATGTGGATACAGTGCTTCAAATTCATGTAATAATGGATAGTTTTCTGCTGTATACTTTGCAATACAGAATTTCAGGAGAATGTTGTCATCTGAGTCATAGCCCTAGGCCATTGTTATACCTGTAATAAATGGCTATAATGGATGATACTTCAAAATTTAATATGAAACTTATTACATGTATTTAAAACTTTATCTCAACAGGGAGGTACACTGGTGGAATATGAAGGCAAACTTAGACTGCTGGAAATAGCTCAAGTCCCAAAGGATTATGTAAGTGGCTTTGTTACATACATTTATTTCACTTAAAGTACAAATGAAAGCATATTGTTTGTGATATTTTGCAGCCATATCAAAATGTACATGTATACATGTATTAAGCTCAAGTCCCAAAGGATTATGTAAGTGGCTTTGTTACATACATTTATTTCACTTAAAGTACAAATGAAAGCATATTGTTTGTGATATTTTGCAGCCATATCAAAATGTACATGTATATGTTTTACTTGAATATCTCTGTAAGTTTTACTTGAATATCTCTGTAAATTTGTTTAAAAGAAGTTGAGGTCAAGGTCACCTGTTGTGTTTGGTGTTGTTGTTGTGTGAAAACCAACATTTTCTCATCTCTCTCATTATTGAAGATATTCACTTCAAATTTGAGCCAGTTGAAAACAGTTAACCCTTTACCACAGAATCCCGACTTTTAACGACCCTGAGAAAGAAGCCTTTTGAAAACATGGGAAAAGGAGAAAATGCCGGTAACCAGCATTTTCTCCTTTTCTCACAATGTTTTCTACCCAATCCAATACATAAATCACTGTTTAAGCTACACTTAATTTGTCGTCTTCAAATGCTTTCAATTTGGTCCAGTCTAAAATTTTTTCATTTGGTAAAGGGTTAAAAGGGGGACTTGTGCGAGGGCAGGTAACACTGAAAACATTTTTGACTTTAAATTTTAAAATGCACAGTCAGCCAATCATTGCACCATTGCTTTTGTTTCATTCTGTTTCAAAATATTGAAAATAGGTACATGTACATATATGATAGAAGTAAGAAAGTATCTAGTGGCATGAATAGATATACTGTCCCACTTATATAACTAAAATACTGTTGATAACAGCCCGTAACTCCTTCCTAAACAAGCCCTGTGGAAGAAGGATTTTAATCCTTTACCACACAATCCCGACTTTCAATGACCCTGAGGAAGAGGCCTTTTGAAAACATTGTGGGAAAAGGAGAAAATGCTGGTAACGAGCATTTTCTCCTTTTTCCACAATGCTTTTTACCCTATCCAAGACAAATTCCATTAATTGAGTCACATTTAAATTGTCGTCTGCAAATACTTTCAATTTGGACCAGTCTGAATTTTTCTCATGTGGTAAAGGGTTAAAAACACTCAGGAAAATGGAGAAACTGCTGATAACCCATATTGTTTTCTAACATTTTTGCCCTTTGCCAGACAACAAAATTTTAGAATTTTCAAAATCCAAAGCATTTTCAGATGAATAATTATAGGTCACTGGATACTCAAATAAAGGAAATTGTCTTTGAAAGGGAAGAAAATGTCCAAACTTGTGTCATGTAGTCAAGAGCTAATACATGCACAATCAGATTAACTCACTGTACCTCTAATTTTCTATGTTGTTTTATTTTCTTTGTTTCCAGGTAGATGAATTCAAAAGTGTTAGTAAATTCAAGTAAGTATTTTTTCTCTTAAGTGTATGTGTCAAAAAATGTTTCACAGGTTTCATGGATAAATTTTGAAAGATATATCCATACAGCCAGAGAGAAAGAACGCTTTTAAAACTTGAAAGTATGTAGAATGACTCAAGATTGGTCAGCTGTGTAAACATAGATAAATTACCAATATACATGGTGTAAGGGATAGAGAAACTCCAGGGATTTGTCCTCATATAAAACTGGAAACAACAACAGTGATTTCTTTGAAGGCTGCCAAAGAATGATTATAGTTTCATGAAATAAAGATAAAATTGGTTAAAAACTGGCTGAAAACTAGTATAGATGTATCTTTTACATTATTGGATATTTCTCACAAGTCTTGATCCAGATGAAATTATTCATTGTACAGCCAAATGTCTGGTAGTCCCTAGTTTGCTTGTTTGTGGAGTAGCCTTCGGTAAGAGCCCCAATCTAGTGAAGATGATACCCAGGACAAGTATTAGTAAGTTAGCTGTTCCCATGATATGACATATATTGTTGAAAGCTGCCTTAAATCTTTACCAGAAGACGAAATTTTAGACTCATCCATATTTAATGCATTTGCAGACAATTTACACATGATTCATATAATTGTCTTTGAAAGGGTAGAAAACATTGTTGGAAAAAGAGGAAGAAAGCAAGCAGGAAGATTGTCCATATCATTCACAAATGACATTTTCATTTCTTTCAAATATTTCTCCCTTGTGTCAACTATACTAGTTTGCCCATTGCCACACAATCCCAAGTTTTAACAACCCTGGGAAATTAGAATTTTGAAACATTGTGGGAAAAGGAGATGATGCTGGTAACCAGCATTTTCTCCTTTTCCCATGATGTTTTCTTACCTTTCAGAAACGAATCCAATCGTTTTAGCTACATTTACTTTGTCACTTGCCAAGGCTTCCAATTGGGACCAGTAAAATACTGTCAAGTGGTAAAAAGTTCAATGGATATGTCTAAAAACAAGTTGTATTGTGAGTTAGAACTTTGATTATCATTGATTGATTGATTGTATGCTGTTTAACGCAGCTTTCAGCATTATTTCAGTTATATTGCACTGGCCATTGCACCTATCCATGCTTTCCTGGAGTTTCTTTTACCAGTACTTAGCACAATATTCTTCACAAGCCACTGGCTTCTTTCCCACATAACCATCATCAAAACAATGATCAGTAGTGAGAGAGGAATGAATCCTGTTGCAATGAATACCGTCAGTCCTCAGAAAAAATTCGCTGAGCTGGGGATGTGAACCATAGAACCCCAGTTTTCAAGTCCTTTAAGCTACTGACTGCAGTACCAGGGATTATCAACTTGGGATATATTTACCATTTGTCTGTTTTTGTAATATTTCTGGTGAAGTGATTAAATTTAAATCAATGTTGCAGCAGTCATCTTTAAATGAATCAGAAAGAAATATGGACAATCAACACAAAATTAGTTTTTAGTCCATTTATACATTGGAAAACATTGTTGCAGGAGAAATTACTTCTCAGCAATTTTCATTTTATCACCATGTTTTTAAAATCAGTCTGCTGTGACAGCAAAAAATTGGTAACGCATGAAATAAGGCCAGACACAATTTATGAAAGAGTTGATTTATCGTTTCAGAATTTTCAATACCAACAATTTATGGATAAGCCTTGATGCAGTGAAAAGGAATATGGAAGAAAAGACAATGCATATGGAAATTATTGTGAATCCAAAGGTACAGTCACAGTCACACTGTCATTAATTCATTGGCTGGAAGGTGGAGGAATAGTATTATTGCATTGTCATTCTGTCTTTCCATCTGTCTCACCATCCTTTCGCCCGCCCGGGTAGCTCAGTGGTTAGTGTATCTGACTTGGGACCTGGTGGTTGCAAGTTCGATACCCGGTTGAGGCAAACTTCCTTTCTGGCGATTTTTCGCCGCTCACCTCTGATGCATGTGAGAAAAGTACTCAGTGGCTTTGGAAAGAAAGTTGTTTCAGCACTGGTTAGAGGAAACACACGGATGCGTCACTGACTGCCATGATATGACCTGAGCCGTTAAAAAGGCGTTAAACTCCAATACAAACCAATACAAAACCATCCTTTCGTCATTTTGTCTTTTTTAGCTGGACTGTTTTCGAAAAAAATATCAAGGTATTGCAGTAGCACTGGCGTCATCTGTGTCATGGTGCAAAAACTTTGACATTTTGATATCTCTGTTATTACTGAAGATATTTTCTTCAAATCTGTGCAAGGGCAGGTTACCATCAAAGTGATTTTGACAGAGTTATGCCCTTTTTGGACTTTTTACTGAAAATCAAGCATCCGCAGCCAAGCCTTGGCCACCTGCATGCGATGCTCTTCATTTTTTTTTTTTTCGTCATAGAAAATAACATCCATTTTGGCAGGGAATGTCACTGGAACACAGTGACTTGTTTGCTCATGAATTCTTCACAATTGGATATATGCTATTCTTCATTAAATCCTTACCAGACAAGGACAACAGGCAACAGGCTTTAAGACTAGACCATATGGAAAACATTTGCAAATGAAAAATAAAATGAGGCTGAAATGATGTGGTTTTTCTTTGAAAGGGGAGAAAACATCATGGAGAAAAAAGAAAGTGCTGGGTTTCAAAATTCACTCCTTTTCCCAGAAGTCTTTGTCCCCAGGTTTGTTTTCAAAAAAAAAATGAGATTTTTTTGGTAAAAGGTAAATACAATTTCAATGTCCCATATTTTTGTATTATTTTAGGCATCTTTTACATATTAAATCATAACATTCTGAAATAAATTTGCAACAACAAACTTCAAAAGTATCCACATAGAATATGAATAATTAAGATTAATGAAGGTTTGATCGATGAATACACCTACATGTAGAAATAATTTGACTCAAGCTTGTGTTAACCCTTGACCACACAGTGTCGAGTTTTAGCAGCCCCGAGAAAGAAGCATGTTGAAAACATTGTGGGAAAAGGAGAAAATGCTGGTAACACAATGTTTTCTACCTATTCAAGGACAGTTACAAACTGAAAAGCAGTTGAATTGTTGTCTGTAAATTCAATCAATATGGAAAAGTAAAAAATTTTGCCAAGTGGTTAAGGGTTAAACAATTCTGTGTTGTCAGTACCCAACAAGAGACAACTGTTGAAAATATGTCCATGTTTTCTACCCTTTCAAAGTGGAATTCCATTATTTAACCCACACAATCCCGACTTTTAACGATCCTGAAAGAGGAAGGCTCTTGAAACATTGTGGGAAAAGGAGAAAATGCCGGTTATCAGCATTTTCTCCTTTTCCCACAATGTTTTCTATCCTGTCACAGAGATATTCTTTTTTGTAACATAAATTTTGAATTGATGACTGCAAATGCTTTTGATTTCGTCCAGTCCAGAATTTTGTTGTTTGGTAAAGAGTTATGCCACATTCATTTTGCCAACTTTGAATTGCTGTCATTATGAGGTATTTGCAACCTTAGTTGTTTGATAAAGAGTCCAGGAGAAACTACTCAGTGAAATCACAACATTGGAGTCTTTGTTGCTGATTGATTTTATCTATTGCTATTTTTTTTTCCTGGCTCTAAACTTTGAAATTTTGAATATCTTTGCTTTTGAAAGAAGATACAAGGCTTTAAACTTTTAATATCTTTGCTTTTGAAAAGAAGATACAATGGTGATTAACAACAAAAATGGCCATTTGGTAAAGGGTTAGCATATTTTAACATTGTTTCCTATGATGTAAACTCATTATCAGAAACAAATTTATAGCAGCATGATCTCCTTTTCCCACAATGTTACCAAAAGCCATTTTTCCTCAAAGCTTCTAGAACACAGGATTGTTTGATAATGGGTTAAGTCTATTCTCCTTTAACCCTTTACCAGGCAATCTCGACAATCTGTACATGGGGTTATACACAAAAAAGTCATGATATAAAGAACAACATTTCCTTCTTTTGTAATAACTAGTTATTTTTTTCCTGCTTATTTTCAGACTTTAGACAATGGTTTGAATGTAATCCAACTGGAGACTGCTGTAGGAGCTGCCATTAAAAGTTTTGACGGAGCTTTAGGTCTGTATTTTTGGTCAGTGATGGATTTTTGTATGGTGAACATTTGGCAATTAAGTGTGACACAGTGCCCTTTAACTCTTTTCTAAACGACACAATTTTAGACTTATCAAATTGAAAGCATTTGCAGACGACATATCAGATGAGGCCCATATCAACAGATTAGTCTTTGATAGGCTAGAAAATGTTACAGGAAAAAGAGAAAATGTTGGTTACCGCCATTTTTTCTTTTTTCGATGTTTTCAAAAGGTTCCTTAATTAGGGTTGTTAAGTCAGGATTGTGTTGTTGAAGGGTTAATGGACAATATAGATCAAGATCATATGGCACAGAAGGTACGATCCCATCTTTGATCTACTCTGTCAGTTAATTCTTACCACACAATTCTGAGTTTTGACAACCTTGAGAAAGAAACCTTTTGAAAACATTGTGGGAAAATTAGAAAATGCTGGTAACCAGCATTATACCAAACAGGTGATCATATAATTATGGATCCATAAAATCCATTTCGTATATCAGTTGTCTGAATTATGAGGTAGAATGTCCTTGGAAATGCAGAATATTTACCAAAGGCAAAAAGTTTCGACACAGGTCAGCCTACGCAGATTGCACAGGCTGATCTGGGTCGATAGCTTTTGCAGATGCATTAGACCCCCTTTTCATGGACATGACTTACATGTAAATGTATCTATGTAGATTTTCAAGAAAAGCAGCACACTTCACAATCCATATGATGTGATCATTATCTGCACTGGCTGCAACAGTTTTAATTTGCTACCAGTTTTCAATAATATAATGTTTTGATGTTTTATTTGTTGATACATGGTCACCTTTACTGTTTATTTTCTTAAATTGGTAAAGGGGCGTTAACCAACCAATCTCATGTTTTTACAATCTCTTTTAAAAAGAAAAATTTTAAAACATCATGGGAAAAGGAGAAAATGTTACGGACCAAAGTCCAGGATTAGTGTTTGAAAAAGTTAAAAAAAAAAAACCCAAGGAAAAAGGAGAAAATGCTGGTTACCAGCATATTCTCCTTTACCGAAATTTTTTTAACCCTTTACCAGACGACAAAATTTTAGCCTTGTCCAAATTGAAAGCATTTGCAGACGACAATTTCAGTGTGGCTCAAATGGTGCAATTTTTCTTTGATAGGGTAGAAAACATTGTGGGAAAAGGAGAAAATGCTGGTTACCAGCATTTTCTCTTTTTCCCACAATGTTTTCAAAAGACTTCTTTCCCAGGGGCATCAAAAGGCGGCATTGTGCGGTAAAGAGTTAAGAAGTTTTACTCCTAAGGGTAGTTAAAACACAAGATTATCTGGTTAAGGGTTGAATTGATTTTTGTCTTTAAATTTCTGTAAACTGATCAATTGGACATCTGTTGTGTGTGAGTATTTCAGTTCTAAATTGCTGTAAAGGATTTTATCTGTCCATTGATTACTTCTGTATTACGGCAGTTATAATCATGTACAATTTTGAAAAAAGAATATAAAAGAACCTGCCCAAGAGACCACTTGTATTGAACAACCCATTGCTTTAAAAGGCAACTGTTTAATTCCATATGCAGTCTTAAATTAATTCAGTGGAGCTTGCGTTAGAAACTGGTTGTAAGAGGCCACTTTTCTTACTTCCCATTGGTGGCATCTGAATACAGGTTTGACAGTGTACAAATGATTATTTTAACTCTTTCACTGCCTATGGGGACCTGATTAGCTTTTGCGGACAGCATAGATCAAGATCAGACTGCATAGAGCATGCAGTCTGATCTTGGTCTATGCTGTCCGCTACCCTGTATTTGGATTATGACAAAAGTCATTTTCAATAGCAGTGGAAATCTATTTTTAGAACTTGGAAAGAATTTGAATTTCTAGTGGTGGTAAGGAAAGAATAAAGGCTGTTTGTGCCAGAATACTGCACCAGATACTGGATGTTCTAGATCCAAGATCTGAATGCATATTCCTTGTAGTTTGATCTTATGTACAACATGGGCAAAATCACCGAATGACTACTCCACATTTGAAACAGGATTATTTGTTTTATTTCCGTTTCAGGAATCAACGTACCTAGAAGTCGCTTCTTGCCAGTGAAAACAACGTCTGACTTACTAATAGTAATGAGTAACCTTTATGCACTGAGAGCTGGATCCCTCGAGATGAGCCCCAAAAGATCTTTCCCATCTGTACCCCTGTGCAAATTAGGATCTCATTTTACAAAGGTAAGTATTGAGGTTTTTTTTTCCATTACTTTCTCTGTAACAGATTTGATGGTAAATTTTAAAACTTTAACCCTTTACCCGTGTTCTGATGACCCTGAGAAAGAAAACTGAGAAGCAGCATTTTCTCCTTTTGCCGCGATCTTTTTCTAATCTCTCACAGACAAATCCCATTGTTTTGCCACATTTATTATGTCATCTGCAAAGGCTTTTAATTTGAACCAGTCTATAATTTTGCCATGTAGTAAAGAGTTAAAACAAGGTTGAGCACAGATACAAATTTATACTCAACTCTGATAACAATTTTTGAAAGCATTTTAAGACAAGAGGCAGTGTTTTCCATATCAAAGAAGACAGTTTTCTGGCCTGAAAGTATTTTTCTATTGTGTCACTTGAACTACCATAATTGGTGTGTTTTAGATAGAATTTTATGTGGCTTTCAACATTCTTTTAGTCTTATCACAGGGACTGATCACTTGCTGATTTGTTGCCTGGGTTTTTCCAGTACTAGGCTGAACATCTGACTTTTCTTGTCCAAGAACACATCTGTAAGAAATCTAGTGCTTTGAAACCAACACCTCTGTATTAGTAATCCTACTAACTTATCCCTTGTACCAGGCAGTGGGTATATTTAAAACCAGCCTGTAGGGTTGGGATTTATACTGAAGTTAGAATATACATGTATAGTGAAGTCAGAGGTAGGATTTATTGTAAAGTTACTCACTATTGGACTTGTTTGCACAAATATCTTTATCATTTGTCAAACGACAATGCGTCAAAGGTCTATGAAAACATTTTGGGAAAGAAGAAAATGCTGGTAACCTGCATCATCATTTGAGTTATGTATTTCATTTGTTGTCTCCAAATGCTTTCAGATGGATCGAGTCTAAAATTTTGTTGTTCAGAAAAGAGTTAACTATTTGAAACTTGACACACATGTGTTTGAAAGTAATGGCTTTGGGAAACATTTTGACCAAGTGGCAAATTTGTCTTCACTAGATTTTCTCTTTTATTCTTGTCTAGGTGTCTTAACTCTTTACCAAATGATAAAATTTTAGACCAGTCCAAATTGAAAGCTTTTGCAGACAACAAAATAAACGTGATTAAAAAATTGAAACTTGTTTTGGGAAGAGTAGAAAACATGTTGGAAAAGGAGAAAATGCTGGTTTCCAGCATTTTCTCCTTTTCCCACAATGTTTTCAAAAGACTTCTTCCTCAGGGTCGTTGAAAGTCGGATTGTGTGGTAAAGGGTTAAATTGAGCTATGCTCTGTGAAAAGGAGGCTCAATGCATTTCGGAAATTAATGACCCATGTCTGCATGCGCAGGCTGACCTGGGCTGAAACTTTTTGCTGTCTTTAAATTTTCTACATGTCGAGGATTATTCTACCTCATGACTCAGTAGGTTGTTTGACAGAACTGATTTATGGGTCCATAATTAGGTTATGTCTTGCTTGCATTGCTGTGATGCATTAAGCCCCCTTTTGCCTGAGGACAGCTCATATGTAAATTTTCACATGCCTTATTTCATTTTCCTTACAAGTCCAAAGAGTCTCTTGATTGGTAAAAGAGTAGGAAGGCTGCCAACCTGATTAGTGAGGGTACTTTTGTTTTTTCAGGTGAAGGATTTCTTACACAGGTTTGCCAGTATTCCGGATATATTAGAGCTGGACCATCTTACAGTGTCTGGGGATGTGACCTTTGGAAGAAATGTCACCTTAAAGGTAAGCTTGTGACCCTATCTAGATAGCTAAAAACATGAAAAGAGTTGTATAGCTATAAATCTGAGTTTCAGGGTATAGTATTTTCAGCTGTTCCAAGAGGTCATTGGTTTGATAATTGCACTGTTTCGACCAGTGAATTTACCGATTGACAAACTTACTGGTGCGAAAATACTGAGAGCTCCCCTGTACTTTGCTAGTCCCAAACAAAAAAAGGACTGGAAGCATGAAATGAACAGAATATTTGTTTATTCAGGTGAAAGAATGAAATTTATTTCATCTCGTGAACATCATATGGTAATGTTTTCACTCATGGCTGCACTAGTCATGAAAATATTTCAGATGAAGTTCACTCAGTGAAATAAATTTCGATCTTTCACCCAAAAAAACCCAATTATCCTCTATGTATTCGGTTCTGAAAGGGCTTGTTACCTACCATGACTTCTACATCTCCAAGCTCAGGGGCTATATTTACCACCCACTTTAAGTATTGTTCTAATTCTAAGTCTAGCTATCTGATTGGCATTAACAGAATGTCTCAGCTGAGTAATAGCTGTATGATGGCATTAGAAGCTCTTGTTTGTTCTATTTATCATACTGCTCTTTTCTTCATAATGAGATTAACTCTTTACCAAACAACAAAATTTTAGACTGGTCCAAACTGAAAGGATTTGCAGATAACAAATTAAATGTGGCACAAAATCTGGAATTTGCCTTTGGAAGGATAGAAGACATTGTGGAAAACGAAGAACTTGCTGATTACCGGCATTTTCTTCTTTTCCCACAATGTTTTCAAAAGCCTTCCTCTGGGTTGTTAAAAGTTGGGATTGTTTGATAAAGGGTTAAAGCTAAAAAACATTGATGCTATTTCTGAAAGAATAAAAGTTGGCTACCAGTATCTTTGACCTACCCAACCATTATTTTTTTTAGAATACTTGGAAATTTGGAGATTTATTATATACCTTTAATTTTTCCAGAGAAGAGTACAAATGCCGCACATATAAAATAGCACACATGGCAGATAAAAATCTGTATCTACACAGTGTCAGATACAATTCCAAATATGGTATGATGATGTATCTCGTGCACACATGCATTGATTTGTGATTTGTCAAAATGTTAAGCAATGATATTCATCTGCCATTCATAAAAACAAAGTTACTACCCTCTACACCATTAATTGTTTCATTTTGATTACTGTTTTCAAATAAACTGTCTATAATTGCAAAATTTTGTTGTTGAAGTTGTAGTTACAAATGTATATAATCAAAGGAATATTATGTTGAAGAAACTTTCATGGTGCTTGTGTTTGCCTCTCGCTGTGTAAGAAAATTATGACATCTTGCTCGACCTTCAGTCGTGCACAATATAAAATTTTCTCTGTTGCTCGAATCAATTGCAAGGAACAAGAAAGCTACCACAACATAATATTCCATATTTATTAGATTGATATCTTAAAATATCTGTGATATTCTAGAAAAGTGGGAGAATTTAGCATGACAGGGCTTTACCAAGATTGTAAAATATACCTATTTATATTTTTTTTTTTTCCTCTTTCTTTTCAGGGCACAGTAATAATTATAGCTAATCATGGAGACAGAATAGACATTCCAGCTGGTGCCATATTGGAAAACAAGATTGTGTCAGGAAACTTGAGGATCTTAGATCATTAGTATGTTACATTGTGACAGGTGGACAGTCTAAGAGTGTATTGAACCCATAGCTTTAAGTAGATTGCTGTGTAATCAGTATGTTCCATTGTCACAGATGAACAATATATAAACCATGTTAAGAAAAGATGAGTTTTAATGACCTAGAAAAAGAAATCTTTTGAAAACATTGTGGGAAAAGGAGAAAATGCTGGTAACCAGCATTTTCTTCTTTTCCCACAATGTTTTCTACCCTTTTACAGAAAATTTCCTGATTTGTGCAATGTTTAGTTTGTCACATGCAAATGCTTTCGATTTTTTACAAGTCTAAAATTTTGTTGTTTGGTAAAAAGTTAAAAGAGAATGTGAGAATAGAAGAAAATGCTGGTAACCAGCAATTCCTTCTTTTTTTCCTCCATGCTTTTTATACCTCAAATCCTAGCATTTGAGCCACAGTTAATTTGCTGTCTGCAAATGCTTTCAATAAGGACAAGTCCAAAAGTTTGCCACAGTGACTTCACATTTACTCAAATATACGACCTTTACTCATTTGATTTTCCATCTTTCACAGGAATATTATCAAAGATAACTGTTGCAAACTGGATGCAGGGCATGAAGTCTAATCATGGACCTTTACTGTCTGATAAGGAGATATTTCCTCCCCCCCCCCTCAAAAAAAAAAAAAAAAAAAAAAAAAAGCTTTTAAATAGGAAAATCTTGGTTTTTACAATTGTCTTGAAAGTTTCATTTCACTTATCTAGCAGGTTAAGAGTTAAATTCACTGGTGTTAAATAAATAGGAAATACAGACAAAACAATATTTCACTTTGGAAAACATCGTTGCTTGTGGAGAAATTGCACAAATTGATAATTTACTTCATCAACGTCAAGGAATTAAACACACAACAAAATTTTAGCCGGGTTAAAATTGAAAGTATTTGCTGACCACAAGGTGAAAGTGGCACAACTAATGGGATTCATGAATAAGAGGTTTATTAGAAAACATTGTGGGAAATGGAGAAAATGTGGGTTACCAGCATTTTTTCCTTTTTCACTCAATGTTTTCAAAAGGCTTCTTCCTTAACCCTTTCCCAAACAAGCCCTGGTTTTCACGTGTCTGCAGTACAAGTCTTTTGAAAACACTGTGGGAAAAGGTGAAATTGCTCGTAACGAGCAATTTCTCCTTTTCCCACAGTGTTTTCTACCCGTTTTGAGAACTTTCTGCCATTTTCATCAAATTTAAAATTGTTGTCTGCAAACTCTTTCAATTTGGACCAGTCCAAAATTTGTCATTTGGGAAAGGGTTAAAGCTTCCTTAAAGCCGAGGCTTGGGTATTTCTTGATTTGGCTTGGTTGTATTGATCATCAGTGTTGTAAATGTGTGCAAATAGTGCTAGAATTATGTTGAAATGATGTCATAATTAGAATCAAAACTTCATATTTATGTAGTTGTATTCTTAGAGATCTATAGTAGAGGAGTGCAGTCAACACTGTGACCATGTTTATCCACTTGTTACATTGTATACTTACTTGACTTCATTATCTTGATAATACCCAGATTTAGTTGCTCCTCAAGTTTTTACCAAATGACAACAGTTTAGACTCGTCTGTATTACAGACAAATCAAACGTGGCTCAAGTGATTGGATTTATCTGTGAAAAAGAATAAAACATAGTCAGAAAAAGAGAAAATGATGGTTGTAAGCATTTTCTCCTTTTCCCACAATGTTTTCAAGAGCCTGCTTCCTGTTAAAATAAAGGCTTGTTCAGTATACGGTTAGATCTTCACAATTTGTCAAGGGGTTGGGGGGTTAAGGTGAAAATATATGAATTACGCAGTCAGGATAAATGTGTTGAAATAAAGTGATTTAGTGCTGAGTATTTATGAAATTCTCTCGCATTAAACACCTTTTTACTTTCTTTTACTTTATGCTAAACAACTAAATCTTCAAAGTTGTTCTTATTGTGAGGATTTGCACATAATGCAAATAGAAGAATTCATCTTTGAAAAGCAGAAGACATGAGGGAAAAAGTAGAAAATGCTGATGTTTAGTATTTTTTTCTTTCCCTTAACTCTTTACCAAACAATCCTGACTTTTAATGACCCTAAAAAGGAAGCCTTTTGAAAACATTGTGGGAAAAGGAGAAAATGCTGGTAACCAGTATTTTCTCCTTTTCCCACGTTTTCTACCCCTCCCAAAACAAATTTCAATTTTTAAGTCATATTGAACTGGTTGTCTACAAATGCTTTCAATTTGGACTGGTCTAAAATTTTGTCATAAAGAGTTAATCACAAGAAGATTTGTAATACCATCTTCTCCAAGGTTGTAATGGAGAACCTTTGGTAAAGGGAGGACAAATTCAAAATTGGCAAAAAATGAGCTTTAGCTCTCTGATACGGTAGAAGACATTGTGGGAAAAGGAGAAAATGCTGGTAACCAGCATTTTCTCTGCTGGTTACCAGCATTTTCTCCTTTTCCCGCATTGTTTTCAAAAGCCTATTTCCAAGGGTTGTGAAAACCCGGGGTTGTTTTAGAAAGGGTGAACTTACGACACAAATTTTCAGGCATAAGCTTATTTTTTAAAAAAACATCATGGTAAAACAGGGGTTGTCATTATGAATTCAGTGAATAGAGGTTTTATAAATGGATTTGATTAGAAACATTTTGGTAGAAGGAAAAATTACTTGTTACTTACAATTTCTCCCTTTGCCAAAATGTTTTGAAAACTCATATACTAGTCTAAAAGTTTTCTTCAGGAGAAAGAATTTGGAGTATAATGTGTAATTGCTTGCCTTCATCTGTGATTATGAAAAAAAAAATAACAGTAATCATCGTAATAATAATAATAATGATTATGAAAATGATATAAAATCATGAAATGTCATTTTTTTGTACAAAAAAAAGCACTCATCAATTTTCCAGTTTTTGTTTGGTCATGGAAGTGTTAATACATCTTGCATCAAGAGAAACAATTATCCTGTGCATGACAGATTAGTATTTATAGTTATGAATCATAGCTAATTATTAAATTCTTTGTAAAATATAACCCAAGTGCCCTTTACCTCTACCACATGACAAAGTTTAAGACATGTCCAAATTCAAAGCAAGTTCAGACAACAAATTAAATGTGATTCAAATGATGGGTTTTGTCTACAAAAGGGTAGTAGATACTGAGGGAAAAGGATTTAATGCTGGTCATGAGAATTTTTCCTTTTTCCACAATGCCATGGATAATTACAACTAGGTATCATTTTTTACTTTTAAATGCTTGTTACTGGTAAATGAAATCTACATTGTTGTTGATCTACTCTGTTCACAAAAGCACCTCAAACTTGGCTCTGTGCTTTAACTCTTTCCCAAACAAGCCCTGGTTTTCATGTGTCTGCAGTACAAGTCTTTTGAAAACACTGTGGGAAAAGGAGAAATTACTCGTAACGAGCAATTTCTCCTTTTCCCACAGTGTTTTCTACCCTATTTGAAAACTTTCTGCCATTTTCATCAAATTTAAAATTGTAGTCGGCAAACTCTTTCAATTTGGACCAGTCCAAAATTTGTCGTTCGGGAAAGGGTTAAATCTTTACCTCACAAGAAAATACAGACTTGTCCAAATTGAAAGCATTTGCAGATGACAATTTCAGTGTGACTCAAATGTGGAAATTTTGTCTTTGATATGGTATTAGACATCGTGGGAAAAGAAGAAAATACTGTTTAGCAGCATTTTCTCCTTTTCCCACAATGTTTTCAAATGGCAGTTTCCTGAGGGTCGTTAAAAGTTGGGATTTTGTGGTAAAGGGTTACCCTTTACCAATCAATCCACCCTTTTAATGCCCTCAGGCTTTTGAAGACACTATGGGAAGACAAGACAATGCTTATAACTAGCATTGTCTCCTTTTCTCACAATGCTTTATAACTTTTTAAAGACAAACCTCATCATCTGGGTCCATATTCACCAACTACTCTGAGGAACATTCTTAGTGTTTTTCTCTTAGACTATCCAAATTTGAATGTTACACAACTTCTGATTGGCTCAACCATTTGTTTTAGCCAATCAGAATTTGTTTTACTTTCAAATTGGGAAAATCTCAGAGAATAAGAGTACAAATGTTCTTAAGAATGGTTGGTGAATACTGACCCTGAGAGACATTTTTTAAATGTCCTCTGCAAATGCTTTAAATTTAGACACATAAAAAAAAGAAATTGTGTGGTAAAGAGGTAAGCGATATTTTTTGAGTCACTCATTGAAGACAGATTAGTACAGTAATATTTTTCTTTTTAACCCTTTACTGCACAATTCTGCCTTTTGACGCCCATGAGAAAGAAGCCTTTCGGAAACATTGTGGGAAAAGGAGAAAATGCTGGTAACCAGCATTTTCTCCTTTTCCCACAATGTTTTCTACCCTATCTAAGAAAAGTTGCACCATTTGAGCCACGTTGAAATTGTCATCTGCAAATGCTTTCAATTTGAACAAGGCTAAAATTTTGTCATCTGGTAAAGGGTTAATTACATTGAGGGTGTTCATGCAGTTCACTGTAAATAACCTGAAATTATCTTGAATAACAGATAAGTCTCCCATAATTGATTTTTTCATTTGTCAAAACAATCAATTTTGTAACTGATGTAAGATAGATTGGTACTTAAGTATTACCCCTTTTCCTTGTTTTATGTCTCATTTGTAGCCAATAGAAATGATTGTGAAACATAGTGACAAATTGCTCCTTCTGGTGGATAAATAACTTTTCCATTTGCTGCTATGTTTTCTGTATCTGTTGCATTGGATTATACATGTATGTGTGCATGTACTGAAAGTGGTATAAATGCCACAGCAAATTATATGAATGCTTGTGTGTTATGTTTCATTTTGTAAAACAAATAATGACTTTTCTGTATACACTTTCTGTTGGAATATGTAAGTTTTTCTTGTTTTTCTTTGTTGTTTTTTTTTATACCCCCGCAAAACGAATGTTTTCGGGGGTATACTGGAATCAGCCTGCCTGTCCGTCTGTGTACAAAACACAAGCAATTTTGTGTCGTGAACTCCTCCTAGAGTTTTCCTTCAATTGCATTGGAACTTTGCACATGTATTGATCATATATTGAAGATTTGCAAGACATAATTTTCAAGTGTCAGCTCCCCCTGGTTGAGGAATTATCTCCCCTTGAACTTGACACTTTTTTTCTGTCAAAGCGCTGGTGGGGGTATTAAGTCACATTCAGTGACAGCTCTAGTTTTTTAGCTCCACTGGCCGAAGGCCAGCGGGCTAATGTCATGGCCCGGTGTCCGTCGTCCGTCCATCCGTCCGTCTGTCCGTGCGTTAACTTTTATTTCAAACATCTTCTTCTCTGAAACTACCCATCCAATTTTCATGAAACTTCACAGAAATGATCCTGCCATGGTCCTCTTCAGAATTTCTTGAAAGAATTTGATTCCTTCAAAAACTCTGGTTGCCATGGCAACAAAACTGAAAAATATGGGAAATCTTTAAAAATCTTCTTGTCGGAAACCATAAGGCATAGGGCTACCAAATTTGGCATGTAGCTTTATGTAGTAGACCTCTATCAAGTTTCTTCAAATTATAGCCCTGGGGTCAAAATTGGCTCTGCCCCAGGGGTCACAAGTTTTACATAGGCTTATATAGAGAAATCTTTAAAAATCTTCTTGTCGGAAACCATAAGGCATAGGGCTACCAAATTTGGCATGTAGCTTTATGTAGTAGACCTCTATCAAGTTTCTTCAAATTATAGCCCTGGGGTCAAAATTGGCTCTGCCCCAGGGGTCACAAGTTTTACATAGGCTTATATAGAGAAAACTTTAAAAATCTTCCTGTACCTAGCCATAAGGCCTAGAGCTACCAAATTTTGCATGTAGCTATATCTAGTGGGCCTCTACCAAGTGGGCCAAAATTGTAGCCCTGGGGTCAAAATTGGCCCCACCGCAGGGGTCACAAGTTTTACATGGGCTTACATAGTGACAACTTAAGAAATCTTCCTGTTTTGATTTTTTTTTTAAATTAGCCTTGCATCAGGGGTCTTATGTTTTACAGAGGCTTCATATGGACAAAACTTGAAAATCACCTTATTTTTATGGCTTTATCTTGTGGACCTCTACCAGGGTTCAAGTAATTAAATAGCTCTGGGATCAAAAATGGCTTTGCCCTGCGGGTCTCAACTTTCATATGGGCTTTTACAGAGAAAACTTTGTAAGTCTTCATTTTGAAACCATTTGGCTCAGCATTGAAATGTTTATTATTTATGGTTTATATTTATAAGCCAGTGGAGCGATACAGGGCCATCATGGCCCTCTTGTTATGATTTTAAAGGGAATATAGGGACTGTTAGTTGTAGAACTGTCTAGATAATACTTGTTCATACATGTGTCATGTGTCAGACTTCGTAGAAAAGGAAAAAAAGAAGCAATTTTTCCTTTTGATTTGTTTGTCAAAGGGTTGAAAATATCGTTGGAAAAGCAGAAAATGCTAGTTACTGTTATTTTCTCCTTTTCCCCAAAATGTTTTCAAAAAGGTGCTTCTGCAGGGGTGTTGAAACATGGGACTGTTTGGTAAAAGTACAAATTGCAAAAACTTTAAGCCCAAGTCAGCCTGCGCAGATTGCACAGGCTGACATAGGTCAGTGCTTTTTCAGATGCCATAAGCCCCCTTTTCACAGAGCATGGCTCAAATGTATCAATGAACTCTTTACCACACTATCACGGGTTTTAAGGACCCTGAAGAAAAGGCCTTTTGAAAACATTCTGGGAAAAGGAGAAAATGCTGGTAACTAGCATTTTCTCATTTTCCCA
Organism: Tridacna gigas; assembly: GCA_945859785.2. Taxonomy (NCBI): domain Eukaryota; kingdom Metazoa; phylum Mollusca; class Bivalvia; order Cardiida; family Cardiidae; genus Tridacna; species Tridacna gigas. The sequence continues at coordinate 42,441,909 of OX244029.2, forward strand.
CAATGTTTTCTGACCTTCCCAAAACAAATTTCATTTTTTTCTGTCACATTTATTTTGTTGTCTGCAAATACTTTCAATCTGGACAAGTCTAAAGGGTTAAGATTGTTAGTTGTATGCCTGAAGAGTACCTGTATGGGAAAGGGTAAATGTACATGTATATAGCTTTTGTTATAGATATGACTAATGTGTGTTTGAAGTGTGAAATCCTATTTAACCTGTTTGTGCATAGTATGCTGATATCTTTCCCCTGATTACTGATTATGAAAGCTCATATTGAGCTTTGACTTTATTTATTACAACAGTGTACAAAACAATGAAAGTACACACAAAAGGAACTCCGACACACTTTAATCCTGGTGAAGAGATAGGGTGGGTTAAAAAATATTTCTTAAACACTGCACTGTCAAGAAGAGTACATTATTTTCTTTCGTTTTAATGCAGGGGGCGAGTCAAACTTGTGATTATTAATCGTGATGCTGAAGTTTACGATTGTACTGAACAGTAGCATTTAAAAATACCCTTTTGAAACAACACATGACAGTTATGGGCATTGACATTGGACAAAATCAAGTTCTGCATAAAAAGTTATTGAAAAAAGATGACAACAAATAACAGTCGAAGTATCTTTACATACACTTAATTGTGGTATTTGTGATTCGTCATGCTAGCTGAATGGAAAAAGGGATTTGGCTGAAAGTCCCAAAAGTTATTACAGAAGTAGTCCTTGTACACAATATGCTCTACACATGGTACGAGACCGATACAGAAAAATTTCCTATCGGGTTGTATTTGAGAGTTAGATAATGCCTATATTATACTCAGATCATATATAGGTATGTGCCGGTAATAAATGTCTATCCTAGTCATTGGTACTTTTGATTATAAGAGTGGCAAAATGAGAGAAATGGATGATCCAGGGCCCATATTCACCAAGCATTCTTAAGAACGTTCTTAGTATTATCCTCTAGAATTTTCTAAATTTGAAAGTAACACAATTTCTGATTTGCTAAACCATTTGGTTTAGCCAATCAGAAGTTGTTTTACTTTCAAATTTAGAAAATCTTGAAGAATAAGACTAAGAATGTTCTTAAGAATGGTTGGTGAATACGAACGCTGGTCAGAAAGAAACAAACAAATATTGCAGTTTCAAGACTTTTGTGGCAGAGTATTTTGCTGTAGGATAGATAATCCTTAACTCTGTACCACAAGACAAAATTTGAAACCTGTCCAAATTCAAAGCATTTGCAGACGACAAATCAAAGATGGCTGAAACAATGAAAAGTGCCTTCAACTGAGTAGAAAACATTGTGGAAAAAGGAGAAAATGCTGGTTATCAACATTTTCTCCTTTTCCCACAATGTTTTCAAAAGGCTTCTTTTTAAGGGTTGTTAAAACTCTGGATTGTGTGGTAAAGATTAAAGCACCTTTCATGACTGAGGTTGCCTTTGTGGTCAATGTAGATCAAGATCATACTGCACAAAAAAATGCAGTCTGATCTTCGATCTACTCTGTTTTGCTGAGGCACTCTTGACAAAAGAAACCTTGAAATTGTAATTATTTGGATCTTATTTCTAGAGTGAAAATGCTTGTTGGGTTTACTCAGTGCTCAAGGGGTCAAGATCAAAGACCGTTTGTTGTGTTTAGTCTTATGTCGTCTACACTGAAAAAGCTGCTAGAATTGTCAAAGGGAGATCAAGACAAAAATGTGGAGACAAAAATTGTTTGATACAGAAGTAACAATTATTTCATTGCTGTTAAGTTTTTTTTCTTTAAATATGGTTTTTATTGTGTTGTGCTTTTCATATTTTATCAAACCTCCATTTTAACACATGCTAAGATAAAAACAATGATTTCTGTTTAGTGTTAAGGGGTGCATAATAGACTTATTTTGTAAATTCTTATAGTTTTTAAATGAAACCATCATGATTTTTTATATAAGATAGACATGTTTTAACACATCTACTAAATGTAGCATTTGAAAACATTGTGGCAAACACAGGAAATGTTCAGAATAAACAATTTCTGTATTTTCTTGAGACTGTGTACACAAGGACCACATTATTCTATAACTAGCATCGATTCATGTGTCTTTAAGTGAAATTCAAATGTAACCAAAATATAGTTTATGAGTTAAGAGTTGATTTCCTGTAAGTTTGTTTTATTTTGAGAATGATATTTTACATTGTCCCAAAACCTAAGTAAGAGTGCCATCTAATTAAAATTACCAGTAATATTTATGTTGCCTTGACTTGTTAGCTCCACTGGCCGAAGGCCAGCGGGCTAATGTCATGGCCCGGTGTCCGTCGTCCGTCCGTTCGTCCGTGCGTTAACATTTATTTCAAACATCTTCTTCTCTGAAACTACCCATCCAATTTTCATGAAACTTCACAGAAATGATCCTGCCATGGTCCTCTTCAGAATTTCTTGAAAGAATTTGATTCCTTCAAAAACTCTGGTTGCTATGGCAACAAAACTGAAAAATATGGGAAATCTTTAAAAATCTTCTTGTCGGAAACCATAAGGCATAGGGCTACCAAATTTGGCATGTAGCTTTATGTAGTAGACCTCTATCAAGTTTCTTCAAATTATAGCCCTGGGGTCAAAATTGGCTCTGCCCCAGGGGTCACAAGTTTTACATAGGCTTATATAGAGAAATCTTTAAAAATCTTCTTGTCGGAAACCATAAGGCATAGGGCTACCAAATTTGGCATGTAGCTTTATGTAGTAGACCTCTATCAAGTTTCTTCAAATTATAGCCCTGGGGTCAAAATTGGCTCTGCCCCAGGGGTCACAAGTTTTACATAGGCTTATATAGAGAAAACTTTAAAAATCTTCCTGTACCTAGCCATAAGGCCTAGAGCTACCAAATTTTGCATGTAGCTATATCTAGTGGGCCTCTACCAAGTGGGCCAAAATTGTAGCCCTGGGGTCAAAATTGGCCCCACCGCAGGGGTCACAAGTTTTACATGGGCTTACATAGTGACAACTTAAGAAATCTTCCTGTTTTGATTTTTTTTTTAAATTAGCCTTGCATCAGGGGTCTTATGTTTTACAGAGGCTTCATATGGACAAAACTTGAAAATCACCTTATTTTTATGGCTTTATCTTGTGGACCTCTACCAGGGTTCAAGTAATTAAATAGCTCTGGGATCAAAAATGGCTTTGCCCTGCGGGTCTCAACTTTCATATGGGCTTTTACAGAGAAAACTTTGTAAGTCTTCATTTTGAAACCATTTGGCTCAGCATTGAAATGTTTATTATTTATGGTTTATATTTATAAGCCAGTGGAGCGATACAGGGCCATCATGGCCCTCTTGTTGTAGGTGGAATTATTAAGTAATACCAAACAACAAAATTTTAGGATTGTCCAAATTGAAAGCAGATGCAGACGACAAAATAAGTGTGTCTCAAAATTGAATTTTCTGTTTTGTTGGGTAGAAAAAGCTGTGCGACAAGAACAAATGCTGGTTACCAGGGTTTTCCCCAAATTTTTTCAAATGCTTTCTTGTCCAGGGTCGTTAAAACTTGGGATTGTTTGGTAAAAGATTGAACTGAACTCTGGGGAAAGGAGAAAATGTAGGTTAATTTTCTTCTCTTCCCATCATGTTTTCAAAGGACTTTTTCCTCAACTCGTTAAAATTTGGCATTGTATTGCAAAGGGTTGACCCTTTTTGAAATAATCTTGAGCCTTAGGGTTATGGCATTTGAAAACATTGTGGAAAAACATGAGAATGCTGGTATCTAGCATTTTTCTCCATTTCCAACAATGTTTTGTGCCCTTTTCAATATAAATCCATATTTAATGATGGACTAATAATGTTAGGGAATTTAGATGTTTTTATTTTATTCTTTTTGTGTATTTTAATATAAATATATATTCAAAAGCGATTTGTGAGGGAGATAATAATTTGGGGAAAAATAAAACAAAATGATCTTTATTAATAGTTTCTGGTTTTAAATTCCTGTGTGAATTTTAGTTAGTTTTGATAGAACTACACTGTGCCCCCATTTGATTTGAATCTAGTTTCTTGGCCAAATAGTTTGAGCCATGTTTTGGCAATGCAGAAAATTGATCAATAGCATAACATTTCATCCCATGTCAACCTGTGCAGACTGTGCAAGCTGATATGGGTCTATATTTTCTTTTGCAGATGCATTATGCCCCCATTTCACAGAGCATAGCTCCTTTACATAATGAAGTGTAGTGAACTGTTGCCACTGGAGTAGGAAACATCTGCATCAGTCCCCATGGCTTCATACACTTCAAGAGAATATGTAGAGGTGCAGACAGATGATTGCCAACAAACAGCACCCCACCAACATGGGAGTTATGTAAGAGAGACAGGAACAAGTCCTCACTTAACCCTTTATCACACAATCCCGACTTAATGACTCTATAAAAGAAGCCTTTTGAAAACATTGTGGGAAAAGGAGAAAATGCTGGTAAACAGCATTTTCTCCTTTTCCCACAATGTTTTCTACCCTTCCCAAAACAAATCTCATGTCTTCAGTCCAATTTATTTTGTCGTCTGCAAATGTTCTCAATTTGGACTAGTGTAAAATTTTGTCGTCTCGTAAAGAGTTAAGTTAGCATTTAACCCTTTACCAGACAATAAAATTTGAGCCTAGTCCAAACTGACAGCTTTTGCAGACGACAATGTCAGTGTGGCTAAAATGGTGTAACTTTCTCTTGAAAGGGTAGAAAACATTGTGGGAAAAGGAGAAAATGCTGTTTACCAGCATTTTCTCCTTTTCCCATGATGTTTTCAAAAGTTTTCTTTCCCAGGGTCGTTAAAAGGCGGCATTGTGCGGTAAAGGGTTAAGCTGTTGCAGGTAACAAGATTGTGATTGTAAAGCACAGGATCATTTGACAGGGTGAACAGAAATTACCGTTTTCCTAATTCCAAATCCAGTCTTACTAACCAAGCCAGAACAGACCCTCATCAAGGCTATTTTACTTAGGCTTGAAAATTAGAAAGATCACATCTTTTGGGGAAAACTTTAAAATCATGATGTAAATAAATGGACAATTATTTTGACAAATGGATTCTATGATTTAACAATAAAACAAGTTATGACACAATTTAATATTAAGTTGTTCAGCACAAAAACAACATTATTTAAGAAAAACTTTTCCTTCGAAATGTACTGTGTTTAACTCTATACCACACAGTGTGGTGTTTTAACGACTTTTACGACCGAGTTTTAACGACCTTTAGAAAGAAAACTGTTGAAAACATTGTTGAAAAAGAATAAACTGGTGGTAACCAGCATTTTCTCCTCCAACCATGTTTTCTACTCTGTATAAGACATCATCATTTTAGCTACTTTTACTTTGGCATCTGCAAATACTTTGAATATGGACTAGTCCAAAATTTTGTTGTTTGGTAAAGAGTTTGACAAATGACGAAAATTTAGATTTAACTAAACTGAAAGCTTTTTAGACAACTAATTCAATGTAGCTTAAATTAACTAAATTGGAAGCATTCTCAGAAGACAAATTCAGTGTTGCTTAGCCTTCACCATGCGACAAAATTATAGAACGGTCAAAATTGAAAGCATTTACAGACAACATAGTAACCGTGGCACAAATGATGGGATTTGTCAGTGAAAGGTTAGAAAAATGGAGGAAAAAAATAGAAATGCTGGTTACCAGCATTTTCTCCTTTTCCTGCCATGTTTTCAAAAGATTTCCAGGTCAGGATTGTTAAAACTGGATTGTGTGGTAAATGGTTAAAAGATTATTTCTGTCTATGAAATGGTAGAAACATTGTGGGAAAGGGAGAAAATGGTGGTTAACACCACTTTCTCGTCTGACCATATTTTCAAAAGCCCTTTTCCTTGGGGTAGTTAAAACTTGGGACCTAGTTATAAAACATTAACCAAATGGAAAACATTATCAGAAAACCAACTCTATGTTGCTTTAACGATTATTTCTGTCCATAAAATGGGTTAGGAGCATTTCCTCCTGTTCCTGCAATGTTTCCCAAAGCTTTTTACCATAAGGACATTAAAACATAGGATTGTCTGCTAAAGAGTTAAAAAATGCATAAGATCAAAGCACTTGTGCTTGTTTTGAAGTTTCAGTTTTGCTGGTTTTTTGTCTCCAGAATTCCACCCCTATCCCACCAAGAACTAGCTTTAAGCGCACAGAACTAGGAATATTTTGGCATGAAATGAAAGAAAACTTTTATGTACAAGTTACATTAATTAGAGCAAATTTTATCATGAACAATGACTTCACATAATTTATACACTATTTTTTCCAGTTCAACCTTTACATAGCTAAACAATGAAATGGATTTTCTGTTGTGAGAAAACTCCGCAAACTTTGAAAATTCAATCCTGTGTTTGCTAGATCTATATCACAAAATAATGGATGTAATCTCTGTAATCTGATCCAAATCTCCACAGCCAAAGAAAACATTTGACTCAATTCGACACAATCCAGAGTTTAAAAAACCTGATGAAGAAGACTTTTGAAAACATTATGGGAAAAGGAGAAAGTGCTGACAGTCAGCATTTTCTCCCTTTCCCACAACGTTTTGTTCTCTTTCACAGCCAAATCCCAAAATTTAAGACACAATTAAACTGTCATCTTCAAATGCTCTCAATGTGGACGACGTCAAATTTTTGTCCTTTGGTAAAGAGTTAAAGCTGTTTTAAGGACCCCCGGAGTAAATACAAGCATCAGACTGATTGAAGTCAGCATTTTTTCCTTTTGCCATAATTATTTGATGACTTCAGCAGTGTAAAAAAAATCTGAGGTTGCTTGGTAAAGGGTTAACTCTTAACCAAATGACAAAATATTAGACTGATCAAACTTGAAAGCATTTGCAGAGGACAAATTAAAGGTGTCCCAAATGAAAAAATTTGTCCTTAACAAACAGAGTAAAAAAACATTGTAAGAAAAGGAGAAAATGCTGGTTACCAGCATTTTCTCCTTTTCCCACAATGTTTTCAAAAGTCGTCTTACTGAAGGTTGTTAAAAGTTGGGATTGTGTGGTAAAGGGTTAAAGGAAACCATAATTTTGTAAGCATAAAACCTACACAGACACAGGTAATTATACACAAGATTAATACTGATTAAAACATTGGTAATAACTCAAAAAGTCATTATTCTTCTATTGCTATCTACATATTGCACTGTTAAAACAAAATAATTGTAAAAATAAAATAACACATTTAAATGAAATTAAAGAAAAAACTTCAGTAAGTTGAATCTAATGAACAAAATTTTTTTATTTCAGAAATAACCCTTTACCACACAATCCCCACTTTTAACAACCTTGTGGGGAGAATCCATTTAAAAACATTGTGGGAAAAGGAGAAAATGCTGGTAACCAGCATTTTCTCCTTATCCTACAATATTTTCTACCCTGTCAACGAAAAATACCTTGATTTTAGCCACTTGTGATATGTCTGTAAATGCTTTCAATTTAAGTGGATCTAAAATTTTGTCGTTTGGTAAAGTTAACACGTCACATTGTGGGAAAAGGAGAAAATGCTGGTAACCAGCATTTTCTCCTTTTCCCACAATGTTTTCTACCCTATCAACGACAAATACCTTGACTTTAGCCACTTGTAATTTGTCATCTGTAAATGCTTTCAATCTGAGTGGATCTAAAATTTTGTCGTTTGGTAAAGAGTTAACATTTCACTGCCCAACCTGCAGCCAACATTTATTTTTTCTTGATGAAGATCACCTCAAAAATCATTCTTACAAAAGGAGAAATCATTTCCCCATGTTTTTTTTTTCTTGTACACTTATCCTTTACCACACAATCCCGAGTTTTCACAACCTTTGGGAAAAGAGAGAAAACATGAAAACAGTGTGGTGGGGTGGGGGGGGGGAAAGAGAGAAAATACTGGTAATCAGCTCTTTCTCCTTTGTGGGGGAGAGAAAATGCTGGTAATCAGCTCTTTCTCCTTTTCCAACTACATGTATATGTTTTCTACTATTTGCTGGAAAAATCTCATCATTTGAGCCACATTTATTTTGTCATCAGCAGTTGCTTTCAGTATGGACAAGTATAATTTTTTTTGTCTAATAAAGAGTTAAACCATTACCTCACAATGCTGACCCTGATGAAGAAAGCTTTTTGAAACACTGTGGGATACAGAGAAAATGCTGGCAACTAGCATTTTCTCCTTTTTCCACAATGTATTCTACCATTTCAAAGACTGAAATATTCATTTAGGCTACATGTAATTTGTAGTCTGCAAATGCTTCCAATTTGGGCATGTCTGAAAACTTTGTTGTTTGGTAAATAGTTAAAAAATCTATCATTCTGATTGTCATTATTTCACAAGGATAAGTTGTTGGCTGCAAGTTCGTTCCAAGAGGCCAAGGGTTAATTTCTAGATAAGCCTCCCATTCAAATTATTAATGTTTTACTGTATATAATCAATATATTCTAAAATTATTGCATGTTTTAATAACCTGGGGCAGTAATCACCATCCATTTGAAATTCATTTATAATTCTTAATTCCAAGACTAGACATCTGGGCCCGTGTTCACCAACCATTCTTAAGAATATTCTTTGTCTTATTCTCCAAGATTTTCCATATTTGAAAGTAACATAACTCCTGATTGGCTAAACCAAATGGTTTAGCCAATCAGGAGCTGTGTTACTTTCAAATATAGAAAATTCTGGAGAACAAGACAAAGAACATTCTTAAGAATGGTTGGTGAATACGGACCCTGATTGGCAGGCACAAAAAACCATTCCGTTTCAGCCAATCAGGTGTTTAGTCTTGAGATTTAGAATAAAAGCAACACCTTTAAATTGGCGAATGTTTACAACCGAAACTCAGTATATTGAATGAAATTCACTCTCTCTCACAACATCAGAAATTGACTGCTGAACAATATTTTAAATTATCAGTACTGGGAACTAAAGAAGCCTCTTGAAAACATTGTGAGAAAAGGAGAAAATGCTGGTAAAATGCTGGTAACCAGCATTTTCTCCTTTTCCCACAATGTTTCCTACCCTATCAAGAGAACATTGCACCATTTGAGCCAAAATGAAATTGTCATCTGCAAATGCTTTCAATTTGGACAAGGCTAAAATTTTGTCATCTGGTAAAGGGTTAATGCCATTTTCAATATTATTTAAGTTAACCAGAAGCCAATGCACCTATTCATGCTTTCCTGGTGTTTCTTCTACTAGTACTGCTCACAATATTCTTTCCAACCCAAGTCAAAACAATGGTCAGCAGTGAGAGAGGAATGATCAGAATTATTAATCAATTGCTGTAACCTGAATGTTTTCAAAAGCCTTTGTGTTTTAAATACACAGCATCATTTTGACAAAGGCTCAAGTGGCATCTACAATAACATATCAATTCATTCAGTGGAAAATGAATGGAAAATTAAAACTCAAATATGACTTAGTTATACAAGATTTGGTTAATTGATTCAACATTAAAGAAAGCATTAAACCTGACTATCAAATAAATGAACACAAATTACTTTCAGTCTCTTGTTACAATTTCTAGGACTCTTCAGTCTATCTCAGGATGTGACATACAATGGCATTTGAGATAAATGTTTAATAACTCTTTATCAAACAACAAAATTTTAGACTGGTCCAAATTCAAAGCACTTGCAGACGACAAATTAAATGCTGCACAAATTATGAAATTTGTCTTTGAAAGGGTGGAAAAGACTGTGGGAAAAGAAGAAAATGTTGGGTACCAGCATCTTCTCCTTTTCCCACAATGTTTTCAAAAGGCTTCTTTCTCAGAGTCGTTAAAAGTCGGGATTGTGTGGTAAAGGGTTAAACGAATCTGGAAAAACTTTATTAACCCTTTACCAAACAATCTCGAGTTTCAACAACCCTGAGAAAGAAGCCTTTTGAAACCATAGTGGGAAAAGGAGAAAATGCTGGTAACCCAGCATTTCCTCCTTATCCCACAATGTTTTCAACCCTTTCAAAGAAAATCTCATCATCTGGACCACATTTAACTTGTTGTCTTTTAATTCTTTCAATTTGGACAAGTTTAAAATTTTGTCATGTAGTAAAGAGATAAGCAAGCCTTTGGTGAGCTTAATAACACTTTCTTCTTGACAAGTTCAATAAAATTTCTTCTCTATAGCCAAGCTATGTCAGATTCATTTTACCACACAACTGCATCTGAAGAATTATGGATCTAGTTCATTATGTGTGAAAACACAGACCTATATCTGCACATGTATAGAAATTCATGTGAAGCCTGTTTGCTTCTTTGACAGGTGTGGTTAAAGATAGTTCCAAAGAAAATTCCATATGATGATTAAATGACTGTGTTTTGAACTTTAAAATGATAAAATTTGACTATGAATTTCACAGAGAAATCTGGGTCAGCAATGTCCAGAGCTTTGATCAACTACAGCACTATCTGCCTATCTCAAACATGTGAGATTACAAAATTCATAACATCTGTACTCCATTGAAAATAGCGGTAGGTATGTGATATAAACTCAGTTATAAAAGGGGGGGGGGGGGGAATTAATGAATAAAATAACTACAAAGCTACAATGTATACAGTGGCAAGATAGCAGTAAATCCTTTTAACCCATAAAGCGCAGGAACCGACTTCAGTTGTTTTTGTGGACAGTGTAGATCAAGATCAGACTGCACAGAAGATGCAGTCTGATCTTCTCTACACTGTCTACTACGTTTTTGCGTATTCTGGCCAAAACAACCTTGAAATGACAATAATTCAAATGACATTGTCTGTTTAACTCTTTACCAAACGACAAAATTTTAGACGGGTCCAAATTGAAAGCAAATGTAGACGACAAAATAAATCTTGACTAAAAAATTGAAATTTTTCATTGTGGGAAAAGGAGAAAATGCTGGTTACCAGCATTTTCTCCTTTTCCCACAATGTTTTCAAAAGGCTTCTTTCGCAGGGTCGTTAAAAGTTGGGATTGTGTGGTAAAGACTTAACTCTCTACCACACAATCACGGGTTTTAACGACCCTGAAGAAAAAGCCTTTTGAAAACATTGTGGGAAAAGGAGAAAATACTGGTAACCAGCATTTTCTCCTTTTCCCACAATGTTTTCCAACCTTGCCGAAACAAATTTCAATTTTTGAGTCACATTTATTTTGTCGTCTACAAATTCTTTCAATTTGGGCAAGTCTGAAACTTTGCCGTTTGGTGAAGGTTTAAAAAGGTCCATTTCATTAATTCAGCATAGTAAGAGTTACGCTTTTCCCACATGACAAAATTTTAGACTTGTCCATATGGAAAGCACAAGCAAACTTCAAATTACATGTGGTTGAAAAGGTGAAATTTAGCTTAAGAAAGGATAGAAAACATTGTGGGGACAAGGAGAAAATGCTGGTTACCAGCATTTTCTCTTTTTCCCCCACAATGTTTTCATGGTTATTAAACCAAACACTTGTGTGGTAAAGGGTTACACCTTTAGAATGCCAGGCAACTGTTCGGTAAGTTATAAATTTGGATTCTTCACAACAATCTATGGTATTGGTTATCATTAGATTTGTCTCAAAAGTACCCACAACAAAGGTTTTGGCAAAGCACCATTTATTTCACGACATGAACTCTTTACCTAACACTAAAATTTAAGACTCATCCATTTTGCTAGGGATACAGTCATATTTGCAGACGACAAATTAAATATGATTAAAATGACTGGATTTGTGTTTGTTAGGGTAGAAAACATTGTGGGAATAGCAGAAAATGCTGGTAAGCAGAAATTTACTCAATTTTACTCATTTCCCACATTGTTTTCTACTATTTGAAAGAAATTATTTACATAACTATGTTTTGGGCAATCATATCACTTTTTCCACACAAGTACCACAACAGAGGCTTTGGCAAAGAACTATTTGGAACATGAACACCTTAAATGAACTCGGATCATGAACACCTCAAAAAAAAAAGTCTGAATCATCTTCCACATTAATTTGTTGTTGTATGGTGCAATAGAATAAAAATATATCAAAGTACATAAAACAATACATGAATTTCATTTCGTAAACAATGCAGTTCAGTTTAAGTACACAACCATGAGATTCAATCACTAAATCTCGAATCATTTTCACACTTTGACATAAAGTTCCTAATCAATGAAATAATTCTATAATGAGCAATGATTCAATCACTCTGTAACAATGTTTTTTAGCCTTCTCTGACTGGACAAAATAAAATGTTATAAGTACTGCATTCTTTTCCTCAAGTTGGGTGATTTTAACCCTTAAAGACACAACAAAATTTAATACTTGTCCAAATTGAAAGCGTCTGCAGACGACAATTTAGATATGGTTCATATGGTGAAATTTGTCTGTAAAAGGACGGAAAACATTGTGGGAAAAGGAGAAAATGCTGATTACCAGCATTTTCTCCTTTTCCCACTGTTTTCAAAAGCCTCTTTCTCATCTCAGGGTAGTTAAAACTGGGGATTGTGTTATAAAGGGTTAAATCCTTAGCAAAATTTATTGACTTGTCCAATTCAAAAACTTTTGTAGGCGACAATCTGAAACTTCAAAAAGTGGCTAAAACAAAGGGATTTGTCACTGAAAAAGTAGAAAACATTGTGAAAAAAAGTAGAAAATGCTGGTTTCCAGCATTTTTTTCCTTTTCCTACAATGTTTTCGAAAGGCTTCTTCCCAGGGGATCATTAAAACACAGAATTCTTAGGTAAAAGGTTAAAAGATTTCAATAACAGTTCATTCACTACATGTACTGCCATGTCCAAATTCTTTCTAATAACAAATTTGGATACGTATTCCTCCAGACAAATACTTGAGCCATGCTGTGGCAAAAGGGGCATCTCCGTGATACATGATACGAAGCAAGTCGTCTCATAATTATGGATTCATAAAATCCATTTTCGTATAACTGCCAACTGAATAATGAAAAACACTGGTCCTTTGACATGCAGAAAATTGACGGATAGAAAAAAGTTTCGAATAAGGTCAGCCTGTGCAGCCTGGGTCAAAACTTTTTGCAGGTGCATTAAGCCCCTTTGTCAGAGAGCATGACTCATTTGTTTAATGCCTTAATTTGTTTGTACAATATCTATCATTTAACCCTTTCCCAAACAAGCCCTGGTTTTCACGTGTCTGCAGTACAAGTCTTTTGAAAACACTGCGGGAAAAGGAGAAATTGCTCGTAACGAGCAATTTCTCCTTTTCCCACAGTGTTTTCTACCCTTTTGGAGAACTTTCTGTCATTTTCATCAGATTTAAAATTGTCGTCTGCAAACTCTTTCAATTTGGACCAGTCTAAATTTTATCGTTTGGGAAAGGGTTAAGCTTAGTATGCATTAATTTTCTTTCTTTCACAATGTTTTAAAAGCCAGAAAAACATGAAACTAGATTCTCAATCTTTAACTCAAAAGTGCTTTGGAATTTTCATATTTTTGGAATCAATAGTATGAGTATACCAAAAATGACTTTAAAAATATTACATCTTACATTTCATGTTGATTGTTCATAAAAAAACTACTAAAAGCAATTTCAATACAAATATGAACTTTTTGCATCCCAATAGCAGACAAAACACTTGAAAATACAGTGTAGACATAGGACCAAGTATTCTTTACAAGCCACAACTCCTTTTCTCACTAATTCCCTATAACTCAAAAAAGCTATCCTAAGAGCATTCTTTCATATTAACCCTTTCCCAAACAAGCCCTGGTTTTCACTTGTCTGTAGTACAAGTCTTTTGAAAACACTGTGGGAAAAGGAGAAATTGCTCATAATGAGCAAATTCTCCTTTTCCCACAGTGTTTTCTACCCTTTTTGAGACCTTTCTGCCATTTTCATCAAATTTAAAATTGTCGTCTGCAAACTCTTTCAATTTGGACGTCCAAAAATTGTCATTTGGGAAAGGGTTAAAGGTTTGTTCTTGTCTTTGGTAGGCATGATAAATAAATGAGCCACACTCTGGCAAAAGGGGGCTTAATTCATCTCCACGATGCATGATACCAAGCAAGTCATAACATGCAAGTGGATCCATAAAATCCATTTTGTCTAACAACCGACTGACTCCCGAGGTACACTGGTCCTTTAACTGGCAGAAAATCGACCAAATAGCGAAAAGTTTCGACCCAGGTCAGCCTGCACGGACTCCGCAGGCTGTCCTGGGTCGATACTTTTCGCAGATGCATGAGACCCCCTTTTCACAGAGCATGGCTCAAATGAATACAGTAAAATGTTTTATGATGGTTCATTGACAGTCACGGACATTTTGCATGTATCATGGGTATTGGCAAGCCTAAAATAGCTGGTAGGGAGTGATAACCTTTTATTTAACAATCCTGTGTGCTAAACAGCATTGATGCTTTTCAAAACATTGTGGGAGAAGGAGAAAATGATGATTAACCACACCACAAATTAATGTGGCTTGTAAGAATCTATCTTTAAAACTACAGCAATCATTCTGGGAAAAGGAGAAAATACTTTTTAACCAGCATTTTTTTTCCTTTTTCCACAATGTTTTCTGTAGCCTTCTCTATCAAAATGGTTATAACTTAGGATTGTTTGATAAAAAGGTAAACAGAATCATTAAGATTGCCCACAGACAACAAGCCATAAAATTACAAAGCAACACATTTTGGCAGGGAAAAGGATGTCCTATGTTTCACTCTTTACCAAACGACAAAATTTTGAACTAGTCCAAATTCGAAGTATTTGCAGACAACAAAATAAATGCGACTAAAAATTTGAAAGCCATTTTGAGGAATAGTAGAAAACATTGTAGGAAAAGGAGAAAATGCTGGTTACCAGCATTTTCTCCTTTTCCCACAATGTTTTAACAAGAGGGCCATGATGGCCCTGTATCGCTCCACTGGCTTGTAAATATAAACCATAAATACTAAACATTTCAATTCTGAGCCAAATGGTTTCAAAATGAAGACTTACAGTTTTCTCTGTAAAAGCCCATGTAAAAGTTAAGACCCGCAAGGCAAAGCCATTTTTGATCCCAGAGCTATAATTACTTGAACCCTGGTAGAGGTCCACAAGATAAAGCCACATGCCAAAATAATACAAGTCTATGCTGTATGGTTATAAATAAGGTGATTTTCAAGTTTTGTCCATATGAAGCCTCTGTAAAACATAAGACCCCTGATGCAAGGCTAATTTCAAAAAAAAAATCAAAACAGGAAGATTTCTTAAGTTGTCACTATGTAAGCCCATGTAAAACTTGTGACCCCTGCTGCGGGGCCAATTTTGACCCCAGGGCTAAAATTTTGGCCTGCTTGGTAGAGGCCCACTAGATATAGCAACATGCAAAATTTGGTAGCTCTAGGCCTTATGGCTAGGTGCAGGAAGATTTTTGAAGTTTTCTCTATATAAGCCTATGTAAGACTTGTGACCCCTGGGGCAGAGCCAATTTTGACCCCAGGGCTATAATTTGAAGAAACTTGATAGAGGTCTAGTACATAAAGCTACATGCCAAATTTGGTAGCCCTATGCCTTATGGTTTCAGACAAGAAGATTTTTAAAGATTTCCAATATTTTTCAGTTTTGTTGCCATGGCAACCACAGTTTTTGAAGGAATCAAATTCTTTCAAGAAATTCTGAAGAGGACCATGGCAGGATCATTTCTGTGAAGTTTCATGAAAATTGGATGGGTAGTTTCAGAGAAAAAGATGTTTGAAATAAAAGTTAACGCACGGACGGACGGACGGACGCACGGACGGATGCATGGACGGACGCACGACGGACACCGGGCCATGACATAAGTCCGCTGGCCTTCGGCCAGTGGAGCTAAAAAGGCTTCTTCCTCAGGGTCATTAAAACTTGGGATTGCGTGAAAACAATCTTTGCAAGTTAAACATTTTAATTTATCCTTTGAAGTGAGAAAGTACAAATTTGCCAACTATCAAAAGAGTAAACCAATTTCAGAAATTCTTGTTTACCTAAAATTAGAGAAGGTAAAGTGAAATTTAGAATTCACAGCATCATTTCAGCAATATTCTTTGTCTCTCTGGGATGTTGACTGTATACATCCCTGTCCTGGGAGAATACCTGAAGCTTATGAGATAAAACAGGTCTCAGAAAAAGAAAATTGAGAGTTGTATGTTTATTCTGGCAATTATGTCTGCTGGAGCATTGAAATTTTACAGTCTAAATCAGGGCAGTAGTATTGGAGATAAACAACCTGTTAATTTTGAGAAAGAGAACCTATAGCAGCTTAGAGATAATGGTATCTACTCATATTTGTAGGTGGGGTATGGATAATTGCCCATCTGGACATTTGCCTACTAGGACAATTGCCACCTGGACAAATGCCACCTGGACAAAAGCCCACCTGGACAAAAGCCCACACACAACAGTAGCAACCCAGACATTTGTCCACCAGCATGTTTTTTTTTTTCACTTTTCTTTATCTATTTTTATGTGATTTTAAGTTAAATAATTTTTCATGATAAATAATTTTTCACCATTTTTTCCCCCCACATAAACGATTTGCATTGCATTCAAAAGGCTGCAAGTATAAATTAAATTCCTTTAACCTTAAATGTATAACAAGAGAAGTGTCCAAACACTGTAATTGTTAAGACTCTGAAATAGTTAATAAAGTTGTTTAATTATGAATTAAATTCTTCTAATCTTAATAATAAGAGAAGCATGTTCAAACAATGTAATTGTTACAACTCTGAAACAAAGATTCCAACGATTCAATTATAGAATTATTTATTTGACCAACCAGGGATCATATATAACATTAATTTACAAACCCTGGACCACCTTTTATCATTTAAAATACTGGAAATAAATATATGTTTAAACTTTCTCAAAATGTCTGTTTCATTTACCGTTCAGCTTGCCCTTCGCCCCATACGATCTTTTAACTTTCAATGCTTCAACCATCATGAAAAAAAAAAATTCAGTGCACATATGAGCAACCCAAAAGTGTAATGGCTCCTCTTTCCATGAAATTTTAATGAACATATTTAAAAGGTACACTTAAATTATTTCAATCTATCAAACGACAAAAATTTGCATCGGCCCATTTAAAGAAATTTGCAGACGTTAATTTGAAATGCAGCAAAAATAGAAGAAAATTTAATGATAGGATAGAAAGCATTAAGGGAAATGGAGAAATGTTCATTAAAAGCAATTTGTCCTTCTTCCACAGTGTTTTCACAAGTCTTCAACTGCAGACACATAAAACACTGGTCTTCTTCCCATAAAGGAAGGTTTCATCTGGTAGAGGGTTGAGACAGTTAATCAATGAGTTAACTATCAACATAGCATGGGAGGTCTTTTGTCATAGTGGGCTTTTGTCCTAGGTGGCAAATGTATGGGTGGCAAGTGTCCAGGTGGTCAAATGTCTGGGAAGGCAATTGTCCTACACCTTTTGTAGGTGGTTACTGAATCTGATTCAGTCAATTTTCTTCGAAAAAAGAAAAAAATAATAATAATAAGGACCCCTCTGTCATTCATATGGATGTATTTTCCTCTACAAAACTCTGGCAAAATTCAATTACTGGCAAAATTTGTTTATGGTACTATAAGTACATGTCATTTTTCAAACAATAAATAAAGCAATACAGTTAAAAGGGTAAATTTTTTTTAAAAGAGCACATTTCTGAGTGATTTGTCTTTTGACCCCTCCCTTGAGACAACACTGAACAAAGAATGAATAAACATGTTTTGATGCCTTCACTCTCTTGCTAAAAGCTCTGCCCCATCAGCTCTAAACAATGATTCCTCCACATTTTATGCCTTCAGTCTGGTAAAAAGCACTGTCCCTATAGTCAGGTGGTATGCCCATGGTCTGTAGTGAACACACACACAGGGAACTGTTTTATGTGGGTTTGCCACTGTGATGATAGCTGGAAAAACTTCACCCCAAGCCAATCTATACTGTCAACACCGACTGAAATTATATGTTGTGAAATCACATAAAATCTCAAATATACAAAGTAGAAAAAGAATATATGTTTAAGTTGAAGATATTTAAGATGGCATGGATTTGTGTTGCAAGTTAAGCAGAGCAATACACAATACTCAAGCTTGTCAGAAATTGCTTATTTCTAGTTTCAAGGACACATAACTCTTGAAAGCCTTAAATCTTTACATCTGACAGCTTGTTCCATACATTATGTCCTTATTGCCTATAACCAAATAATTTGATGTACCTCTAGTCACATTGGAGTATCCTTGGGGAAAGGTACCACACTGCACTGCCGTTGCAGTGGTAAGACTGAAATACTGTTGAAAGCCCAGTACAACCCACATTCAAAAAAAGCACACAAACCTTTGAGTGAGTGGTTCTGACTTTTTGAGGTACAGATAAGTCGACTGATCCCTTCAATTATCTGACTCCTAGATTCTACTTCTTTGGATTTCTTCCCTATTCGAACTGAAAATTAGTAGGATAAACATATGACTAAAATACTGAAAGAAAAGAAAAATAGCAAAATCATGCACACACATACATATTTTTATAGCAGTCGTATCTTATTTCTGAGACATAAAAAATATTATTTTCCAGTTTTCAAATAAAATAGACTGTTAGTCATCTTTTAGAAACAAGAGAGCCATGATGGCCCTGGGTCGCTCACCTTAGTAGAGTGCCTTTAAGGTTTTTCTTTAATTTGACCATGTGACCTAGGTTTTGACCGCAGGTGAGCAAATTTCAAACTCAAATTTCATGAAGACAAACATTCTGACCAATTTTCAAGTCAACTGAGCAAAAAATGTGGCCTCGAGTGCCCTAAAGATATTTCTTTAATTTTACCTAGTGATCTAGATTATGACCCCAGATGACCCAAATTTGAACTGGTCTTTGACTATATCAAAAGAAACATTTTAACCAATTTTCAAATCAAATGAATAATAAATGTGGCCTCTAGAGTGCACACTAGCTATTTCTTTAATTTGACCAAGTGACCTAGTTTATGACCCCAGTTGACCCAAATTCAGACTCATGTGAGATTTTACAAAGACAAACATTCTGACCAATTTTCAAGGCAATTACGCAAAGAATGTGGCCCCTAGAGTGCCCACAAGGTATTTCTTTATTTTGACCTAGTGACCTAGTTTATGGTTCCAGGTGACCCAAATCCAAACTCATCTGGTATTTCATCCAGACAAACATTCTGGCCAAATTTCAGGTCATTTGAGCAATAAATGTGGCCTCCAGAGTGCAAACAAGGTATTTCTTTAATTTGACCCAGTGAACTAGTTTATGACCAAAGTTGACCCAAATTAATCTTATGTGAGACTTTATAAAGACAAACTTTCTAACTAATTTTCAAGGCAACTGAGCAAATAATGTGGCCTCAAGAGTGCCAACAAGGTATTTCTTTAATTTGACCTAGTGATCTAGTTTATGACCCAATTTTGAACTCAATGAACTTGTTGCGCTTAGATGGGCAAACAAACTTAGAAGAGAATCACTACATACCAAATATCAAAGCTCTACGCCTTCCAGTTTTAAAGAAGAATTTTAAAGTTTTCCTTCTTTGTTCCTATGTTTGAACTTGTGACCCCAGTTTTGACCCAGGGGCATCATATGAACAAACTTGGTAGAGGTCCACTAGGAAATGCTACATACCAAATATCAAAGCTCTACACCTTCCCGTTTAAGAGAAAAAGAAATTTAAAGTTTTCCTTCTTTGTTCCTATCTTCGAACTTGTGACCTCCTTGGCGGGGCCAGTTTTGACCCAGGGACATCATATGAACAAACTTGGTAGAGGTCCACTCTGAGATGCAACATACCAAATATCAAAGCTCCACACCTTTCGGTTTCAGAAAAGAAGAATTTTAAAGTTTTCCTTCTTTGTTCCTATGTTCGAACTTGTGACCCCCGGGACTGGGCCAGTTTTGACCCAAGCAGCATCCTTGAAACAAACTTGGTAGAAGTCCACTAGGAGATGCTACATACCAAATATCAAAGCTCTATGCCTTCCCATTTAAGAGAAAAAAAAAAAAATTTAAGTTTTCCTTCTTTGTTCCTATGTTTGAACTTGTGACCCCCGGGGCAGGGCCAATTTTGACCCCAAGGGCATCATATGAACATACTTGGTAGAGGTCTACTAGGCAATGCTACATACCAAATATCAAAGCTCTATGCCTTCTAGTTTTACAGAAGAAGATTTTTAAAGTTTTCCTTCTTTGTTCCTATGTTGAAAATTGTGACCCCCGGGGTGGGGCCAGTTTTGACCCCAGGGGCATCATATGAACAAACTTGGTAGAGGTCCACTAGGAGATACTACATACCAAATATCAAAGCTCTGCGCCTTCAAGTTTCAGAGAAGAAGATTTTTAAAGTTTTCCTTCTTTGTTACTATGCTCAAACTTGCGACCCCCGGGGTGGGGCCAGTTTTGACCCCAGGGGCATCATTTGAAGAAACTTGGTAGAGGTCCACTAGGCAATGCTACATACCAAATATCAAAGCTCTACGCCTTCCAGTTTCAGAGAAGATGATTTTTAAAGTTTTCCCTCTTTGTTCCTATGTTCGAACTTGAGACCCCCGGGGCAGGGCCAGTTTTGACCCCAAGGGCATCATATGAACAAACTTGGTAGAGGTCCACTAGGAGATGCTTCAGGCCAAATATCGAAGCTTTATGCCTTCTAGTTTTACAGAAAAAGATTTTTAAAGTTTTCCTTCTTTGTTCCTATATTGGAAATTGAGACCCCTGGGGCGGGGCCAGTTTTGACCCCAGGGGCATCATATGAACAAACTTGGTAGAGGTCCAGTAGGAGATGCTACATGCCAAATATCAAAGCTCTACGCCTTCAAGTTTCAGAGAAGAAGATTTTTAAAGTTTTCCTTCTTTGTTACTATGCTCAAACTTGTGACCCCCGGGGTGGGGCCAGTTTTGACCCCAGGGGCATCATATGAACAAACTTGGTAGAGGTCCACTAGGCAATGCTACATACCAAATATCAAAGCTCTACGCCTTCCAGTTTCAGAGAAGATGATTTTTAAAGTTTCCCCTCTTTGTTCCTATGTTTGAACTTGTGACCCCCGGGGTGGGGCCAGTTTTGACCCCAAGGGCATCATATGAACAAACTTGGTAGAGGTCCACTGGGAGATGCTACATGCCAAATATCAAAGCTCAATGCCTTCTAGTTTTACAGAAGAAGATTTTTAAAGTTTTCCTTCTTTGTTCCTATGTTGGAAATTGTGACCCCTGGGGCGGGGCCAGTTTTGACCCCAGGGGCATCATATGAACAAACTCGGTAGAGGTCCACTAGGAGATGCTACATGCCAAATATCAAAGCTCTACACCTTCAAGTTTCAGAGAAGAAGATTTTTAAAGTTTTCCTTCTTTGTTACTATGCTCAAACTTGTGACCCCCGGGGCGGGGCCAGTTTTGACCCCAGGGGCATCAAATGAACAAACTTGATAGAGGTCCACTAGGAGATGCTACATACCAAATATCAAAGCTCTGCGCCTTCTAGTTTCAGAGAAGAAGATTTTCAAAGATTTTGCTTTTTTTCCCTTTTTGTTGCCATGGCAACCAGAGTTGTGGGTGGAATTCAATTCTTTGAACAATTTTGGTAGAGCTTCACCCAAGGAACATCCCTGCCAAGTTTCATCAAGATTGGCCCAGTGGTTTAGGAGAAGAAGATGTTTAAAGAAATTGTTGACGGACGACGGACGACAGACGACGGACGCCGGACATAGGGCGATCACAATAGCTCACCTTTAGCACGTTGTGCTAAGGTGAGCTAAAAAGTTCTTGATGTTGCCGATCAAAGCTGAGACCACTTGCTCTCTATAATCTGGTTTACATCTATGTTATCTCTAAATATGCTTTAATATGTCTGCCAAGGCAGAAAAAGTTTTAACAAAATACATTCTTTAACTCTTTACCAAACGACAATATTTCCGACTGGTTCAAATTGAAAGCATTGGCAGATGACAGATTAAATGTGGCTAAAATGATTGCATTTGTTTCTGAAAGGTTAGAAAACATTGTGGGAAAAGGAGAAAATGCTGGTTACCAGCATTTTCTCCTTTTCCACATTGTTTTCAAAAGGCTTCTTTCTCATGGTCTTTAAAAGTCAGGATTGTGTGGTAAAGGGTTAAAAGCAATGGAACTTGATGACAAAACAATTAATACATAATCAAGGTCAGCAAATTAGGGTGGTCATGATGGCCATTAAGGGGCAAAAAGTCTCTATGGCAAGAAAATTTCAAAAAGAAACCAAAGCTTAACCCTTTACCACACAATCACAAGTTTTGACGACCTTGAGGAAAAGAGCTTTTGAAAACATTGCGGGAAAATGAGAAAATGCTGGTTATAATCATTTCTACCATTTCAAAACGGAAAATATCTTTTTAGCCACATTGAAGTTGTTGTCTGCAATTGCTTTTGATTTGGTTTGGTTTAAGATAATGGCGTCTGGTAAAGACTTAGCCCCAAAAAGTAAATCCACTTTTATGTGTTAAGATGATATCAGACATAAAGGATCTGATATAAGTTGGCACTTGAGATAAACTCTTTTAAATGAGTCTTGAAAAATGTATTCGAGCCTTTGGCAAGCTAAGTAATATTTTTTTTCTTTTTTTTTTGGACAAGTTTGATATAATTTTATCTCAACAGCCATTGAACGTCAGATTTTTTTTTCTCTTCTTAACTAAATCAAAAATCACTATCTCACAAATTTAATGCCAATAATGTAAAACCATAAATGCTCAATTAGAAACTTCTATGATAAGAATTAGACCCACTTCTCTGAATGTGTCAAGAAATTATGTCATACATGACATCATGTAATACTTCACTCAAATTTATGTCAGAAAAGAAAGTTTGTAATGACTGTATAACATTGGAAACAAGGGAGTTTATGTGATAAAAGGTTTTCAAAAGCTGTTTACTACAAGGGTGGTACAATATGCACTTCTGTGCTATTGGATTTTATGATTTATTATTTCCTTTGGATCTAGGTGGAAGCTAATCTGACTGCTCATCATAGTTAGGCAGTGGGAGTACATAGTATAGCGGTAGACTGTCAGCCACACACATTAAGTTCTAGGTTCGAATACCACAATCAGATGTCAGCCATTGAAACTAACCATATCCTGGTGCCAGTTCAGCTGATGTGTCCGTGAGGCAATCATTGAGTGATTAACCCTTTACCAGACGACAAAATTTTAGCCTTGTCCAAATTGAAAGCATTTGCAGACGACAATTTCAATGTGGCTCAAACGGTGCAACTTTTCTTTGATAGGGTAGAAAACATTGTGGGAAAAGGAGAAAATGCTGGTGACCAGCATTTTCTCCTTTTCCCACAATGTTTTCAAAAGGCCTCTTTCCCAGGGGCGTCAAAAGGCATCATTGTGCAGTAAAGGGTTAAGTTGTAACATTTGTTTCACAATCGCTGTGCAATTAAGATAAATATGATTAAACTAATCAGCCCTTTACCACACAATCCCGAGTTTTAATGACCCTGAGAAAGAAAGCTTTGGAAGACATTATGGGCAATGGAAAAAGTGCTGGTAACCAGCATTTTCTCATTTCCCACGTTTTCTACCCATTTCCATCATTTACAACACTTTTTTTTTTAATTTGTTGTCTGCAAATGCTTTGGATTTAGAAGAGTCTAGACTTTTGCCATGTAGTAACACGTTGACTCTTTACCACAGAGTCCCGAGTATTCCCAACCCTGGAAGAGCTGGCTTTTGAAAACATTGTGGAAAAAGGAGAAAATGCTGGTATCCAGCATTTTCTCCTTTTCCCACAATGTTTTCTAACCAAGCAAAGGCAGAAATCATCTTTTGAGCTTCATTTAATTGTCGTCTTCAAATACTTTCAATTTGGTCCAGTCCAAAATTTTTTTCATTTGGTAAACAGTTAAAAGACGCACAAAACAATACATACTTTTCTGTTTCTTTTCCCTCATCACAGCTGTCAATGAGAATGGTACAGACTGGCTTTCTGTCACTGCACTTGACAACAGTCTGGTAACCTGCAACATCTTAAATGCTGACTTCAGTGAGGACTTGTTCCCATCTCGCTTACTTGACTTATCTCCCTTGTCGGTGGTGTCCTGTTTGTTGGCAATCATCCAATAATCTATCTGCAGTTCTACATATTCTCTTGGAGTGTATGAAGCCATGGAGACAGGTGCAGATGTGGTTGGAGTTTGGCTGTAATGTAATGGTAAATGCTTACAGCTAGTTTTTAACCATTTACCTTATGGCAAAACCTTAGACATTTCATTCTGAAAGCAAATGCAAGACAACAACATAGCAGAAATCACTGGATTTGTCTTTGATAGGGTACAAAACATTACTGGAAAAGGAGAAAAATGCTGGTAATTAGCATTTTCTCCTCTTCCCACAATGTTTTCCAAACCTTTTTGCTCAGGGTTGTTCAAACTCTGAATTATGTGGTAATGGTTTAACCCTTTCCAAAACGGCAAATTTTGGACTGGTCCGAATTGAAAGAGTTTCCAGACGATAATTTTAAATTTGATGAAAATGGCAGGAAGTTCTCAAAAAGGGTTGAAAACACTGTGGGAAAAGGAGAAATGGCTCGTTACGAGCAATTTCTCCTTTTCCCACAGTGTTTTCAAAAGACTTGTACTGCAGACACGTGAAAATCAGGGCTTGTTTGGGAAAGGTTTAAGGCTCTTTTTAATCCCTTTACCAAACAATCCTATGTGTTAACAACCCTGAGGAAAAAAGGCTTTTCCTTTTTAAAACATGGGACAAGGAAAAAAGGTTGGTTACCATCATTTTCTCCTTTTCCCAAAATCTTTTCAAAAACCTCCTTCCACCAGGTCGATAAAACTTGGGATTGATTGGTAAAGAGTCAAAGAATAGATAACATTGTGGAAAAAGGAGATAACGCTGGTTTTTCAGTTTTTCTCCTTTTCCAACATGTTTAGCCAAATCTTCTTTCTCAAGGTCATTAAAACTGAGGATTGTGTGTTAAAGGGTTACAGGGGGGTATATGGATATTCTTCACCACATCAGACTTTCAAAATGTAGCACTGAACGTAGAAAGTCCATACTATGTTAACTACTCAAGTTTAAGGATTGATTGACTGATTGCATGGTGTTTAACACCATTTTTCACATTATTTCAGTTATATCATGGCGACCATTGCATGCTTTCCTGGAGTTTCATTTACCAGTACTCCACATAATATTCTTTCCAAGCCACTAGCTGCTTTCCCACATAACCATCGTCGAAACAATGGTCAGCGGTGAGAGAGGAATGAATCCTGTCGCGATGACTATCATCAGTCCTCGGAAAGAAACTGGCCAAGCCGGGGATCGAACCAGCGACCTCCTGTTCTCAAGTCCTGTACCCTACTGAATGAGCTATGGGGGCTTGGCTCAAGTTTAAGGAAGATGAACGAAAAAGATGATTCTGAAGTACTTGTAATTTCTTTCTAACATGACACAACCCCTTAACCCTTTACCAAATGACAAAATTTTAGACGGTATGAAATTGAAAGTATTTGCAGATGACAAATTAAGTGTAGCTTAAACAGTAATTTATGTATTAAATAGGGTAGAAAACATTGTGGAAAAAGGAGAAACTCCTGGTTACCAGCATTTTCTCCTTTTCCCACAATGTTTTGAAAAGGCTTCTTTCTCAGGGTCGTTAAAAGTCGGGATTGTGTGGTAATGAGTACAGTTTCACGCAAGGATTTGGCCATTTAGAATGCAAGCCGGATCCGGTACCCTCAAAATAAACAACGTTCCCTCTTTTAAAAAGGCTTTTGCATTTTTTGACCCTTTACCACACAAATCTGACTTTTAACAACCCTGATGATGAAGGCTTTTGAAAACATTGTGGGAATAGGAGAAAATGCTGGTAACCAGCATTTTCTCCTTTTTTCAGAATGTTTTCAACCTTTCCCCAAAACAAATTTTAATTTCTGAGTTACATTTATCTTGTCGTCTGCAAATGCTTTCAGTGTGGAATTGGCTGTAATTTTGTCGTTTGATAAAGAGTTAACCCTTTACCACACAATCCCGAGTTTTAATGACCCTGAGAAAGACAGCTTTTGAAAACATTGTGGGAAAAGGAGAAAATGCTGGTAACCAGCATTTTCACCTTTTCCCACAATGTTTTCTACCCTATCAAAGACAGAAGTCGTCCGTTAATCAACATTTAAACTGTCGTCTGCAAATGCTTTCAATTTGGTCCAGTGCTGAATTTTATCTTATGATAAAGAGTTAAGGCACATGTACCACGTGTATCATGAATGGAAATGTAGTACACTCTTCACCAAACGCAAAATTTTGGACTCCACCAAATTGAGACCATTTGCAGATGACAAATTAAATGTAGCTCTGATGATGACTTCTGTCTTTGATAGGGTAGAAAACATTGTAGCATAAGGAGAAAATGCTGGGTTCCAAAAGCCTTTTTTCCTTGTCCCGTGTTTTGCAATTCTGCAAATTTTCTCCTTTTCCCAAATGTTTTTTACCCTTTAGATGACAAAGTCCAATATTTGAGCAACATTTAGTATGCTCTCAATTTTGGCATGTCTAAAATGTTGTTGTTGGGTAAAGGCTTAAAAAACATTTCTTGTCATCTGAGCCATATTATGTTTCTGCAATTTTTTTAAAGATGGATTAGTCTGCAAACCTGTCGTCTGATAGAGTTAAAAAAAAAGTTCATTGCAGGATAAAATTGTTACCTTAACAAAGTGGTGCCTCCTACATTAGGAGAGTTTGGTGGAGTATGGACTTGTTTGTCTGCAGATGATATATTTTGTGGTGGGGAACTGGAAAGCGTTGGCGTTGTAACAGGGGTGTTCTCTTCCAGATCTATAGATGCACTCATCACATCAGAGGTGGCAATCTTAACCTCCTGTGTGTATATGTATATATATATATGTGTGTGTGTGTGTGTGTGTGTGTGTGTGTGTGTGTATATATATATATATATATATATATATATATATATATATATATATATATATATATATCATGATCAGAGACTTTAACTGTACCACACGACAAAATTCTAGACAGGTCCAAATTGAAAGCATTTGCAGATGACAAAATAAATGTAACTAAAAAATTGAAATTTGTTTTGGGAAGGGTAGAAAACATTGTGGGAAAAGGAGAAAATGCTGGTTACCAGCATTTTCTCCTTTTCCCATAATGCTTTCAAAAGGCTTCTTTCGCAGGGTCATTAAAAGTCGGGATCATTGTAAAGGGTTAAAGATTACATCTATCACCAATGATCTTTTACTAAACAATTAAAGCTTTCAACAATCCAGAAATTAGCAGTTTTGAGTACATATACAGGTATACAGTATTAATTTTTTTTTTCTTATGAAAAGGCCAGTACAAAGCTATTCAAAGCTGTGAAATGAGTTTTTGATCTAGCAAGTAAGTTTACTATTTTGTTGTCTTTTCACATATATTGCAGAGACCATACCCTTAAGATAAAACTTTCCTGTACATAATGGCAAATATTTCATGAACAGCCACAGCCATGTTGCATATCTGCACTAACCTAACAATCAATGGCTTCTTTTTCCAAACTCTTTTCTCAAGGGAAACAATTAGATCATTACTTCCGCAAACAAATTTGCAGCTGAAAACTCGGAAAATATTTCAATAAAATACTGACAATCAGCATGAATTAAGACTGATGTGAAAACATTGACGTAAAAGGCAAGATTGTTACAAGGTCCCAAAAGTCGTCTGCTGCAAGACACAAAGTGTCATCCACGGGAGGTGCTGCGTTTTAATGACCCTGAGAAGAGAGGTCTTTTGAAAACATTGTGAAAAAAGGAGAAAATGCTGGTAACCAGCATTTCCTCTTTTTTCCGCAATGATTTCTACCTATTCAAAAACAAATTCCATCGATAGGCCACATTCAGTTTGTTGTTTTGCTAATGCTCTCAGTTGGGGCTAATAAACAAAATTAACACTGTCTTACTGTTAAGAGCTGAATATTTTGATATACGGATGTAAGTTATTATCTCTTTACCATACAACCCCGACTTTTAATGACCCTGTGAAAGAAGCCTTTTGAAAACATTGTGGGAAAAGGAGAAAATGCTGGTAACCAGCATTTTTTCCTTTTCCCACAATGTTTTCTACCCTTCCCAAAACAAATTTCAATTTTTCAATCACATTTATATTGTTGTCTGCAAATGCTTTCAATCTGGACCAGTCTAAAATTTTGTCCTTTGGTAAAGGATGATGAAAGAAAGAAGTGTAGTATCACAGAAATCATCTTACACTCAAGAATGGTATGAACACTTGGGATGACTCATCGTCAGTTCTGAAAGAATGATAAATTATGATTTACTACATCATAACATATGTGCCATGCTCCCTAAAAAGGGGGCCTAATGCATATGTGAAAAGTATCGACCCAGGTCAGCCTGCGCAGTCCATGCAGGCTGACCTAGGCTGAAACTTTTCGCTATTTGCCAATTTTCTGTATGTCAAAGGACCATTCTACTTCCAGATCCAGTTGATAGTTAGAAAAAATGGATTTTATGGATCCATAATTATTGGATAACTTGCTTGGTATGATGCAACTCGGTGATGCATTAAAACCCTTTTGCCAGAGCATGGCTCACATTAAGTTAGTTAACTCTATACCTCACGACAACATTTTAGACTGGTCCAAATTGAGAGCATTTGCAGACCACAAAATAAATGCTACTCAAGTATTAAAATTTCATATGGTAAGGGTA
Organism: Tridacna gigas; assembly: GCA_945859785.2. NCBI lineage: Eukaryota > Metazoa > Mollusca > Bivalvia > Cardiida > Cardiidae > Tridacna > Tridacna gigas. The sequence continues at coordinate 42,470,533 of OX244029.2, forward strand.
GGAAACTTTGTGGGAAAAGGAGAAAATGCTGGCTACCAGCATTTTCTCCTTTTCCCACAATGTTTTCAAAAGGCTCCTTCCTCAGGGTCCTTAAAACTCTGGATTGTGTGGTATAGAGTTAGGCTGCATTCAACATGCTATTCTTAACTGAACTCTAATTTGGAATTTAGACACTACTCATCTGATTGGCGGAGACAGAACCCCTCAGCCAATCAGGTGGCTACTCTTGTAAAAAAAATTATCATCATCATATAATTATCAAAACAATACTGAAAAATGGTAGTAGTATAATTAGTGCCAATTTGAAAAATGTTGACAGCCAATTAAAAATTTTAGCATTATCATCTTGAAAAAATATACCAGTCTTCCCTCAAATACAAACACCTTGATAGATCAGCAAAAGACAAATTTGAAAACAATGTGAATAGGGAAATGAAAGGTAGCCATTGTCTCATTTGTTCATGAATGTACTAACCTAGTTTTTTGATATCTGATATATGATTTTATTACATATCTATATATGATCTGAGTAAGATACGGGCATTATCTAACTTTAAAAATACAACTCGACAGAAAATTTTTCCGTATCAGCCTAGTGCCGTGTGTAGAGCATAATCATGTACACAGGGCTCAGATCTTCTTAGAACTGCGTAATAACGTTCGGTACTTTAAGCCAAATCCCTATTCACTTTCAACTAGCATGAAAAAGCACGAAAATTCCATTTAAATATATTTGTAGATACTTTGACTGTTATTTGTCATCTTCGTTTTCAAAAATCGTTTTTATGCAGAACTTGATTTTGTCCGGTATCAATGCCCATTATATGTTTTGAAAGGGTATTTCCAAATTCTACTGTACAGTACACTTGTGAACTTCAGCATCATGATTAATAATAACAAGCTTGACTCGCTTCCTGTGTTAAAACAAAAAAAAAACATGTGCCGCTCTTGACACTGACAGTGAATAACAACCACTGACTACCTTTTCAGTGTTTAAGAAATAGTTTTTAAGCCACACTTGTTGCTTTTTCTCTTGAAGTGGCTTGAGGACAGCAACTGCAATTTTTAAATGAATAATCATCTATGCAGACTTACAATTGTCTATGTATATTCATCCGCCATTCATAAATATTGTACATGTGTACAATAAAATGTAGTTCTCTTATTTTTTGGTTATATGTATTGATTTTGTTACGTTTCTTTACAGTTATAGAGGTGAGGTATACAATAAAAGGAGTATTAAAACAGTCTGCATTTCTGCGTGGTCAGATCATGTCTCGCTGCATGTGTAAAGAGATGTGCATCGGATTCAACCTTTGGTCTCATCCGATACGCATCTCTTTACACATGCAACTCGACATGATCCGACCACGCAGAAATGCAGACTGTTGTAACATTCCAAATATCTAACACGCATGTACCAACAGTATGGGAGCTTTACTACATGTAAATGAAATGAAATTCAGTAGAAAGTTCAATCAAGATATAAGACAAATTTAATTGACATATACCCTCTGCCTTTGCACATAATCATGGCCTCTGCAATAGGAATATGGGCAACACTGTTGGCAGAAGACAGGTATTTTGACACTCTGTTTAATATCTCTTGTGCTTCTGTAACATAAAATAAAACATATATTATAGTCAAAATACAAACATCACTGATGAAAACTGAGAAAAAAAGGGTTTCTTTTTGGATGTGTGTGTGTGTTTTTTTTCTTTTCCCAAAAGCATAATTTCATGTCTAATTCTAGTTCATTTCTTTTTTGTCAAAATTGAAAGCATTTGCAGCCACAAAGGGGCTGGAGCTCAAATGGTGAGATTTGCCTTTAAAGGGTAGAAAACATTGTGGAAAAAGGAGAAAATGCTGGTAACCAGCATTTTCTCCTTTTTCAACAATGTTTTCAAAAGGCTTCCTCCTCAAAGTTGTTGAAACTGTGGATTGATTGTATGTTAAGTAAATGAAAAACCTTTTTCAGTCTGTAGACAAAATAATGTGAATCAATTTCACATCTAACCAGAATTTCAATTTGTGGACAAAACCCATGTTAATCAATTTCAAAGCTTACCAGAATTTCAACCCATTGACAAAACCCATGTTAATCAATTTCAAATCTACCCAGAATTCCAATTTGTAGACAAAACCCATGTTAATCAATTTCAAAGCTTACCAGAATTTCAACCCATAGACAAAACCCATGTTAATCAATTTCAAATCTAACCAGAATTTCAATTTGTAGACAAAACCCATGTTAATCAATTTCAAAGCTTACCAGAATTTCAACCCATAGACAAAACCCATGTTAATCAATTTCAAAACTAACCAAAATTTCAATTCGTTGACAAAACCCATGTTAATCAATTTCAAAGCTTACCAGAATTTCGACCCATAGACAAAACCCATGTTAATCAATTTCAAACCTAACCAGAATTTCAATTTAGAGACAAAAACCAACATTAATCAATTTCAAAGCCTACCAGAATTTCAATTCATATACAAAAACCCATATTAATCAATTTCAAATCTAACCAGAATTTCAATTTGTAGACAAAACCCTTGTTAATCTATTTCAAAGCTTACCAGAATTTCAACCCATAGACAAAACCCATGTTAATCAATATCAAAGCTTACCCCAATTTCAGTCTGTATACAAAACCCATATTGATCAATTTCAAAGGTGACCAGAATTTCAGTCTGTAGCCAAAAATTCATGAAATCAATTTCAAAGCTAACTAGAATTTCATTCCACAGACAAAACCAATGTGAGTCAATGTCAGTTTTAATCCATAGACAAAACCCAAGGGAATGATTTTCAAAGCATACCAGAATTTCAGTGTGTAGCCAAAATCCATGTGAATCAATGTCAAGGCTTACCACAATTTTAGTCCATAGACAAAATCCGTGTGAATCACGTCAGAGCTGACATGAATTTCTCCACAAATACCCGTATCACAGTGTAGATCAGTGATATGGCTCCACATCTGATCTTGATCTACACAGTCAGCAAAAGTACTTTGTGTTCTACTTTTGGTTGTCCCTAGCATACTTAAATTCAGAACTCACCCAATTTTGTAGAGTCTGTTTTGTCGACAAATGTATCCCTCCATAATGAATCACTGAACAAACTACTGTAGGTGGTATCTATTTGAGACAAGTATTTTCCTAAACTGCTGTTACCTAAAAGGGAAAGAAAATGACAACAAACATTAGACGTAACCAATGCTGGTAGCTGAATGAAACTACCAATTTTTCCTTCAAAATGTAACAGGTAGAAAGTCGTAATTATTCAATGTATGTAAAAATATAGATAAATTTTAAGGCTTACCATTCGAATTTTAGCTATGGCCATACAGAGAAACATATGAAGATATTCTTACCAAAAATTATTGACTTACCAAAAGGTATGACCAGAAAGCGCACATAGTTTTGCCAGTCTGGTGATTTGGCAGAAAATTGTTCCACATAGGGTCGTAATACTGAATTAATGAAAGCATCTCCTCCAGATATGCCAACCTTCACTGGGGCAGGACTTCGAGAGTTATAATTACAACTGAAAGTTTAAAACCAAAAGTCATTAGTCTTCAATCCTTGATCCTATTAAAACAATTCCTCACATATGTGAATCATACTCTGTAAAATGGGGGTTCAATCCACTTGCAAGAAGTACTGACCTATGTCAGCCTATGCAGTCTGCTTGCTATTGTAAAATTTTGGGCATATCAAAGGACCATCGTATCTCATGATTCAGTCTGATTTAACTCTTTACCAAACAACAAAAATTTAGACTGGTCCAAATTGAAAGCATTTGCAAACCACAAACTGTAGGTGGCTGAAATGACAAGATCTGTCCTTGAGAGAGTAGAAAACATTGTGGGAAAAAGGAGAAAATGCTGGTTACCACCATTTTCTCCTTTTCCAACAATGTTTTCAAAAGGCTTTTTTCTCAGGGTTGGGATTGTGTGGTAAAGGGTAAAGACAAAATGAATCCATATTATCATGTGAACACTAGCTTTCTATATGGCATTAATAAAGAAGATGCATCAAATCCCCTTTTCCCAGAGCAATTATACAGTAAACCCCTTCTATTAAGACCACCCATGGTACCTTTCAAAATTGGTCTTATTGGCAGGGTGGTCTAATTACTGAATTTCACATACAATGTACCTATGTACCGATTTGAAAACAAATTCTTATTTTGTGTACACTTGCCTCTTTAAGAAATAAATTAAGGGCACAGTATATTATTTTTATGTATGGAATCCTATGTAAGCACATAGAATACCAAATGGAGAATTTTCAAATGGACAATTTATGTTTCTTGAATTAATAACCAACTATATGTCAATTCAATTGTAACATGAATTGTATATGTCTGACTGTTTAATAATTAGCGATTACTGTTAATTTTCTTTGACAACGGGAAAGAACATAATTTGTTTGTGCTACATTTTATTCTTAAATGCACATGTCGCAATGTTAAGTGTTTAGACAATTATGAACTGTATATACACAGAAAATTAACAGTCTCCCTCAAATGCCTCACGTAATTCTCATGGACAAATCAATTTGTTCTATGGATTACAACAAACCTGTACCACAATGGGTTAATGTTTCACCAAACAATCACAAGTATAAACGGCCTTGAGGCAGAGAGTTTTGAAGACATTGCTGAAAAAAGAGAAAATGCTGGTAACCAGCATTTTCTCCTTTTCCCACAATGTATTCTAGCCTTCCAAAAACAAATTTCTGTTTTAAAGTCTTGCTTACTTTGTATTCTGCAAATGCTTTCAATTCGGATCATTCTAAAATTCTGTCATCTTGTGGAGAGTAAATCAAACAGAAATAACATTCTTGTTATACTCACAATTTCTGTATTTTTGACACAAGAAAGTTAAATGCTGCTCTCACATCAGCATCAGAACATGTACATATAACCCGGAGCTGCTTCTCCTGCAACTTCTGTACCAATAACTGCAAAAAATCAACAAACCATTTAACCCTTTACTGCACAATCCTGAATTTTAACCCTTTCCCAAACGACAAATTTTGGACTGGTCCAAATTGAAAGAGTTTGCAGACGACAATTTTAAATTTGATGAAAATGGCAGAAAGGTCTCGAAAAGGGTAGAAAACACTGTGGGGAAAGGAGAAATTGCTCGTTACGAGTGAAAACCAGGGCTTGTTTGGTAAAGGGTTAAAGATGCTGAGAAAGCTCTTGGAAACATTTTAGGAAAAGGAGAAAATGCTAGTGACCTGCATTTTCTCCTTTTACCACAATGTTTTCTCCATTTTCAAAAGCAAATCTAGAGGTTTGAGCCATATTTCTTTTGTCATCTGCAAATGCTTTGGATCTTGACAAGTATAGCAATCTTGTTGTATGGTAAAGAGTCAAGGCCTGACCTATGAGATACAGGTGTTCCATACACGCCCCCCACCTCCCCATTGACATCACGTAAGAAAAATTATTAAAAATGTCACTTAAAAATTGAAGAATTTTGAATCAATCCCTAATTCAGTTGTAAAGACAATCTACCTTCTTATTGTTACCTTTGTCCGTATTTGTCATCTCTCATTGTTGCTGGTTTTTCCGACAACTTTGTACTTGATTCTCTGATATAGAAATTCAGACTTCCTCTTGAATCTATTCCAAGCTTTCAACAAATACAAACAAGAGGGCCATGATGGCCCTGGATCGCTCACCTGAGTCAATAGGCCAAACATTCTGACCAAATTTCACAAGTATCTGACTGAAAATGTGGCCTCTATGGCGTGCACAAGGTTTTTTGAAGATCTGACCTAGTGACCTAGTTTTTGACCCCACATGACCCAATTTCGAACTCGTCCCAGATTTTATCAAGACAAACATTCTGACCAAATTTCACAAGTATCTGACTGAAAATGTGGCCTCTATAGCGTACACAAGGTTTTTCGAAGATTTGACCTAGTGACCTAGTTTTTGACCCCACATGAACCAATTTCAAACTCGTCCGAGATTTTATCAAGACAAACATTCTGACCAAGTTTCATGAGGACTGAAATGAAAATGTGGCCTCTAGAGCATACACAAGGTCTTTCTAAGATTTGACCTAGTGACCTAGTTTTTGACCCCACATGACCCAATTTCGAACTTGTCCGAGATTTTATCAAGACAAACATTCTGACCAAGTTTCATGAGGATCAAACTGAAAATATGGCCTCTAGAGCGTACACAAGGTTTTTTGAAGATTTGACCTAGTGACCTAGTTTTTGACCCAACATGACCCAATTTCAATGACGTCTCAGATTTTATCAAGACAAACATTCTGACCAAGTTTCATGAGGATCGGACTGGAAATGTGGCCTCTACAGCATACACAAGGTTTTTATAAGATTTGACCTAGTGACCTAGTTTTTGACCCCACATGACCCAATTTCAGACTCATCCCAGATTTAATAAAGACAAACATTCTGACTACATTTCACAAGTATCTGACTGAAAATGTGGCCTCTAGAGCGTACACAAGGTTTTTCCAAGATCTGACATAGTGACCTAGTTTTTGACCCCATATGACCCAATTTCGAACTCGTCTGAGATTTTATCAAGACAAACATTCTGACCAAATTTCACAAGTATCTGATGGAAAATGTGGCCTCTAGAGCGTACACAAGGTTTTTCGAAGATTTGACCTAGCGACCTAGTTTTTCACCCCACATAAACCAAATTTCGAACTTGTCCCAGATTGTATCAAGACAAACATTCTGACCAAGTTTCATGAGGATCGGACTGAAAATGTGGCCTCTAGAGCGTACATAAGGTTTTTCAAAGATTTGACCTAGTGACCTAGTTTTTGACCCCACATGACCCAATTTCGAACTCGTCCCAGATTTTATCAAGACAAACATTCTGACCAAGTTTCATGAGGATCGGACTGAAAATGTGGCCTCTAGAGCATACACAAGCTTTTTCGAAGATTTGACCTAGTGACCTAGTTTTTTACCCCACATGACCCAATTTCGAACTTGTCCCAGATTTTATCAAGACAAACATTCTGACCAAGTTTCATGAGGATTGGACTGAAAATGTGGCCTCTAGAGCGTACATAAGGTTTTTCAAAGATTTGACCTAGTGACCTAGTTTTTTACCCCACATGACCCAATTTCGAACTTGTCCCAGATTTTATCAAGACAAACATTCTGACCAAGTTTCATGAGGATTGGACTGAAAATGTGGCCTCTAGAGCGTACACAAGGTTTTTCTAAGATTTGACCTAGTGACCTAGTTTTTGACCCCACATGACCCAATTTCTAACTAGTCCGAGATATTATCAAGACAAATATTCTGACCAAGTTTCATGAGGATCAGACTGAAAATATGGCCTCTAGAGTGTACACAAGGTAAAAAGTTGACGACGCACGACGGACGACGGACACAGCATGATCACAATAGCTCACCATGAGCACTTCATGCTCAGGTGAGCTAAAAATACAGGTAAAATAGTAACCAGCTAACCTGTCCTTGCCATTCGGCTGTATTGACCAGTAGAAGTGTGTCTGGTAACTTGTCGTCTGCTCCACCCAGTACATGACTCAGCTGATCCAGGAGGGCTTTACGAGGCTGAAACAAACATCTCAATGATCAAGATTTTCTGCCACCATGTAAGTAAAATAACTTGACAGAAGTGTTCACAATGCCTGGTTAAGCTAAGATGGATATCTTGTACACAGATGTTAGTTCACATATTAGGTTAGTTGCACTAGAACAAGTAAAATTAAACCCTTTTCCAAACAACGAAACTTTGGACTTGTCCAAATTTAAAGCACTTGCAGATGACATATTAAAAGCAAGCAATATGATAAGATTTGTAAAGAAAAGGGTAGAAAACACTGTGGGAAAAGAAGAAAATGCTGGTTACCAGCATTTTCTTCTTTTCCCACAATGTTTTCAGAGGTTTTATTCATCATGAATCTTAAAACACAGGATTGTTTGGTAAAGTGTTAAATCAGTAATGCATTATAATCAAGCAAAGATATAACAGTTAAGCCTTAAACCACAACTTTGCCAAATTTAATCAAATTATGAAGTTACCAATTCGTAGTTAACCCTTTACCAAACGATAAAATTTTACACTGGTCCAAATTGAAAGCATTTGCAGACGACAAAATAAATGTTACCAAAAAATTGAAGTTTGTTTTGGGAAGGGTAGAAAACATTGTGGGAGAAGGAGAAAATGCTGGTTACAAAATTTTACACTGGTCCAAATTGAAAGTATTTGCAGACGACAAAATAAATGTTACCAAAAAATTGAAGTTTGTTTTGGGAAGGGTAGAAAACATTGTGGAAAAAGGAGAAAATGCTGGTTACCAGCATTTTCTCCTGTTCCCACAATGTTTTCAAAAGGCTTCTTTCTCAGGGTCGTTAAAAGTCGGGATTGTGTGGTAAAGGGTTAAGGAGTGAACATTAGCAAAGACATAGGTTATATTTGTCCAAGACAATGAAAGTTAAGAGCAAACACAGGTCTGAGAATTTTCTCCTTTTACCTCAATGTTTTAAAAAGCGGTCATCTGCAATAGAGAATTAAAAATTTGTCTACAGTAAGCAAAAAGTTTTTATCCTTTTTTTTGTTTTTTTAAAGCGCTTGCAATTCCAAGGCTGAATTTAAAAGAGTGATCAGTGCATTTAATGAAATAGCACTACAAATGATCATACTGCACAAGTGCACATTCTGTATGCTAAAGTGTGCTTTAGTAACTAAACTTATGTTTCTCATTCTCAGGTTAATATAATTCTGTAGTCAATTCAGAGAATCCAAGAACAATAAGCATGGCAATTTATGTGCATGTGTGAGAAAGAAGGTAAATAAGCAGGGAGAGTTACAGCAGCTTTAGCTAAGCAGCCATACACAGGACAGAATAATGTATTACATGTTTGAAAAAAAAGAACAAATAAAGTTTTTGTAAATAGGAACTCTTACAATGAAATCTATTGGTTTGTAGACACCAAATTTTAAAATCTATTTTAAATAAATCCTTACAGGGTTACCAATTTAGTAATATCTTGATTATAACAAACATAATCTCTGACCAAACACTTTAACCTCTGCCACACAATCCCGACTTTTAACAACCCTGAAGAAGATGAACTTTGCAAACACTGTGGGAAAAGGAGAAAATGCTGGTAACCAGCATTTTCTCCTTTTCCCACAATGTTTTCTGTCCTTTAAAAAACAAACTTCAGTGTTTGAGTCACATGTATTTTGTTGTCTGCAGTTTGGAAAAGTCTTAAATTTTGTTGTTTGGTAAAGAGTTAAGCAATCAGAAAAAGTCCAATAGATCAGAAATGCCACAGCAAGATGCACATGTTGAAAACAATTGAAATAATGCACATTCTTTAAAGTCATGAATGATTTATAAGAATAATTATCACAGCATAACATAAGCAAGCATACCAATGTGAACTAATATACTATACAGAATGCATTGCATGCCAATACATCAATAATTCATAGCTACAAACTTGCAACAGACAACTCCAAAAACATTCTTGTACAATTGGACCAGATAAACATGAATAAGGGTTCAACCTTTTACCAAACAAACCCAAGTTACATCAACCTTGTAGAAGAAAGCTTTTGAAAACATTGTGGTAAAAGAAAATTGGGGTAACCAGCATTTCTCCTTTTCCCACAATGTTTTCTATCCTTAAATTTCATCAATTTAGCATTATTTACTGGTAATTTATTGTATGCCAATGCATTATCCTCTAATATACAAATTTTGTCAATTTAGCATTTCTTAATTTGTTATCTGCCAATGCTTGCAGTTTAAACAGTCTGAATTCCTTTGTGTTGTAAAGGGTTAACTCTTTTCCAAGCAAAAAAAATTTGACTTGTCCAAATTGCAGAAGACAAATGTAGCTGAAATGATGTGACTTATCTTTAGAAGTACAGAAGTACAGAAAACATTTTTGTAAAAAGGAAAAAATGCCGGTTATAGGATTTTCTGCTTTACTTACAATGTTTTAAAAAGGCTTTTTAGGAAGGATCTGTGTGGGTTTGTGTTGTAGAGTTAATACATATGAAAATATAGTGATAAAAAGAAAAAATGTGTTTAGTTAAGAAGCTATCTGCTGCAAAAAGGAAAGTCTTCTGCAGGTGGTAATGACATCATTCAGTACATATAATGACAATAAATTTTGGTGTAATACTGGTAAATAAATACAAATATGCACAATGCAGAAAAAGCAGAATTAAGTAAAATAAGAGTCTTATAAAAAAAACAAACTTTTTTTGTTTTCAAATCTTAATTTTTTGTTAAATAAGGGATAGAATCCCCCCCCCCCCTCCCCCCATAATTCATGGAGCATGAAACAATGAACTATGTGTATTTACCCTTTACCAACCAATCAACTTTCAATGACCCTGAGGCTTTTGAAAAAACACTGTCAGAATAGTAGAAAATGCTGGTAGCATGTTTTTTCTCCTTTTTCTAAAAGTGTTTTCTATACTTTTAAAGACCTATTCCATGTTTTGAGTAAAATTTAATTTGTCACCTGCTAATGTTTTCAATTTGGACAAGGCCAAATTTTTGTCTTCTGGTAAAAACTTATTTTAGCAGATACATTGTGTGTCTTAAATTGATTATTGTGTGTAAAAATCAAATTTTCTGCAATAAACACTATCAAACATGTATGCCAATATGTTTGTCCCCTCTCTACACAATGTTTTTTTCAGACCAGTCAAATACTGCTATAAACCACACAAAAATAGAATCCACTGAATGAAAGGAAATCTACTTTTGAGTGACATAGAAACCTTTGTGGAAAGAAAAGCAATTGTGGATAAATAGGCATATGTTCATTTTCCAAAAATGTTATAATGTGTTCTGAAGGGGGTGTTTAAACAGGTACCTCCATGTTAATGTGTTTGTGTGGAGCAGAATCCATTCAAAAAATCTTTTCCACATAACAAAATGTTTTCATTAAAATATGAGATTGTGCTGTACAGATTTACTAATGAGTGGAGCATGAAATTATAGAAATTTAGCAAAAAATTACATACATATATGAAATAATCAAATATAGTTAAATCCTTTTTACATAAATAATTGGAGTGCGGATACAAAAATTATAATTTATACTGAAAACATACACTGATCTATTAAATGCTATGTATGTTTCAACCATATATACATGGACGATAAGTCTCTTTTTTTCTTTTCAGTATGTTCAAAATTACAATAATTGGCATTATATTATGAGCCATGCTCTGGCAAATGGGGTTTAACTCTACCACACAACAAAATTTTAGACCAGTCCAAATTCAAAGCATTTGCAGATGACAAATAAAGTGGGGCACAAATGACATTACCTGTCCAAGATCTTTGAAAACATTGTGGGAAAAGAAGAAAATGCTGGTTACCAGCATTTTCTTCTTTTCCCACAATGTTTTCAAAAGCCTTCTTCTTTAGGGTGGTTAAAACTCGGGATTATGTGGTAAAGAGTTAATGCATCCCTGTGATGCACTATATCAATCAAACTATCACATAATTATGGATCCATAATAGCAACCTTTTTAAACAATCCACTTAATTATGACGTAAATTGGTCCATGGACATACAGAAAATTGATCAATAGGGAAAAGTTTCTGGCCTGGTCAGCCTACAGGATACTTTTTCCAGATGCATTAAGCCTTCCAGAGCATGGCTTGTATTGTACATGCATGCATGTGTTTGTGTCTGGTAACATATGGGTAATTTCATCCCATTTTTCAATCCTGAATTCAACTTTTTTGTTTGAATGGTTCTTTATATAAAAACATACTGGTCATTGATCTTTGAACGACTGAGATTTAACTGTAAACAGAAACATAAAAACACATGAGTAGCTATAAAATATCTTAACAAGAGGGCCATGGTGGCCCTGTATCTCTCCAATGGACCTTTAGTGCAGGGCCAATTCTGACCTTGGGGTTATGGCATGAAGAGTTCTTGTAAAGGTTTATCAGATAAAGCTACATGCCAAATTTAGTAGCCCTAGGCCATGTGGTTTAGGACTAGAAGACTTAAAGTTTCCACCATAGAAGCCTATGTAAAACTTGTGGCCCCAGAGGTGGGGCCAATTTTTACCCTAGGGCTATAAGTTGATGAGTTTTTGTAAAAGTTCATTTGATGAAGCTAAATGCCAAATTTAGTAGCCCAAGGTGATATGGTTTAGGACAAGAAGATATTTAAAGTTTTCACTATATAAACCTAATTAAAACTTGTGACCCTCCGGGGGCGGGGCCAAATTTGATCCAGGGGCTATAATTTGATGATGAGATTTTATGCCAAATTTGATATCCTTAGGCCATATGACACTATATAAACCTATGTAATACTTGTGACCCCTGGGGCGAGGCAATTTTGACCCCGCGGCTATAATTCGAAGAGTTTTTGTAGAGGTCTATAGATGAAACTACATGCCAAATTTGGTAGCCCTAGGAGATATGGTTTAGGACAAGAAGATATTCAAAGTTTTCACTTTATAAATCTATGTAAAACTTGTGACCCCCCCCCCCCCCCCCCAGGGTGGGACCATTTTTGACCCAGGGCTATAATTTTTAAAGTTTTTGTAGAGGTCCATTAGATGAAGCTACACACCTAATTTGATAACCCTACACCTTATGGTTTCAGACAAGAAGATTTTTAAAGATTTTCAATATTTTTCACTTTTGTTGCCATGGCAACCAGGGTTTTTATAGGAATCAAATTCTTTGAATAGTTTCTGAAGAGGGCCATGGGAGGATCATTTCTGTAAAGTTTCATTAAAATTTGATGGGTAGTTTCAGAGAAGATGTTTGAAATAAAAGTTAACGCACACATGGATGGACGCACAACAGATACAGGGCCATGACATAAGCCTGCTGGCCTTTGGCCAGTGGAGCTAAAAATGAATCTATACATTTCTCCGTGAAAAAAGCAAAGAATAAAGTCGAGACAATGTTGTAAAAATCAGTTCACTTGGGTATCGAACATCCCCTTTCTACAATTTATCTGTGTTGGTTCCTAACATAATTGTTCATACAAAAACTTTGAGCGATATGATTCAAAGTCCAAATCAAAATGCAGGGTAAAGCAAATGGGGTTCAACAAAGATATATACAAATCTTAACAGTGCTCTATAATTATGTGCCAGGGTAATATCTGTAAAATGTGCTTGTGCCCTTACATAAGGTCAATAGCTATTGGTTAAAATCTTTCTGGGGAGCAGATTACTGTGCTCTTAAGCCAATAACTAATATTGTAACTAAAGAAATAATTAGCTTATATAACACAATAATTTTTATATGCATCTCTGTAGCACGTGTGTATAGATGTATAATAAAGCTATATGTTCAACCTTTCTTCACCTATATATCTCAAGCAAAATTATTTGAAGCAGGATTGTATTATTTTGGAGAGAATGTTAGCAACAGACATTATATTTTTTTATAGTATCAGAACCAATCATAACTTTGAAATAGTAAAGAAAGAAACTACAATATTTGGCTGTTAATTGTTCATTGAAAATATCATTTATTCATCACTAAGATTTAACCCTTTACCACACAACAAAATTTTAGCCTTGTCCAAACTGGAAGCATTTGCAGACGATAGTTTCAGTGTGGCTCAGATGGGGCAATTTTTCTTTGATAGGCTAGAAAACATTGTGGGAAATGGAGAAAATACTGGTTGCCAGCATTTTCTCCTTTTCCCACAATGTTTTCGAAAGGCTTCTTTCCCAGGGTCGTTAAAAGGAGTCATTGTGCGGAAAAGGGTTAAAGTGTTTGTGGACTAATCACTTCTCCAACATTTGCAGACGACAAATCAAATGTGGCTGAAATGATGGGACTTGTCTTGGAATGCACAGGAAACATTGTGGGAAACAGAAAAAATGCTGGTTGCCAGCATTTTCTCCTTTTCTGACAATGTTTTTATAAGCCTTTTTCTGGAGGGTTGTTTTTTGGTTAAATCTTTACCACACAATCCCGAGTTTTAACGATCCTGGGGAAGAGGCCTTTTTAAAACATTGTGGGAAAGGAGAAAATGCAGGTAACCAGCATTTTCTCCTTTTCCCACAAAGTTTTCTACCCTTTCAAATGCAGATTTCATAATTTGTGCAACATTTAATTTGTCGTCTGCAAACGCTTTCAATTTGGACAAGTTGAACATTTTGTTGTTCGGTACAGAGTTAAACGGCTAACATATTTCCACTAGCAGACAACCTTTTTTCGGCTTACAGCAAACTCATAACAGCCAATTTTTCCTTTATCCCTAATGTTTTCTCATGTACATAATTACGTACCAAAACGCTATTTCTGATGAATGGTTTCCATGTCATTCGTAATAACTTAATGCCAAAAAGTAGAGATAACATGAAGAAAAGTGAACAAAAATCTGGATTATGAATACACCTAGACAGTCTGGGTTAAATAGCCCCTATTCCTATATCTGCCAGTCCACTTTTCCTGGAATGTTTCTGACACACTGAATTGTAATATACTTGAGGAAAGGAAACCTTGTGCATTTTTATTGTCATCAGAAACCATTGTAGTAAAAAGCAGCAGTTGCAAGCAAATGGTCTTTTTTCCACAATGTTTCTAGCAGGACTGTAAAGAGCTATATTTGTACATCAACCCTTTACCACACAATCCCAAGAATTAACTACCCTGAGAAAGAGGCCATTTGAAAACATTGTGGGAAAAGGAGAAAATGCTGGTAAGCAGCATTCCTCCTTTTCCAAAATGTTTTCTACCCTATCACAGCCAAATTCCATCATTTGAGTCACATTTACTTTGTCATCTGCAAATAAGTTTAAAAATTTGGACAAGTCTGAAAATTTGTTGTTTGGCAAAAAAATTAACTTTCTACTTCACAACTTCATTGTAGACTTGTTCAATCTGAAAGTATTTGCAAATGACAAATAAAATTTGGCACAAATGATGGAATTTGTCTTTGATAGGATAGAAAACATTATGGGAAAAGATGAAAATGCTGGTTACCAGCATTTTCTCCTTTTCCAATTAAGTTTTCAAAATCCTTTTTCTCTTGGTCGTCAGAAGTCAGGATTGTTTGGTACAGAGTTAACCCTTTCCCGTACAATGACGCCTTTTAACGCCCCTGGGAAAGAGGCCTTTTGAAAACATTGTGGGAAAAGGAGAAAATGCTGCTAACCAGCATTTTCTCCTTTTCCCACAATGTTTTCTACCCTATCAAAGAAAACTTGCACCATTTTAGCCACACTGAAATTGTCGTCTGCAAATGCTTTCAATTTGGACAAGGCTAAAATTTTGTCGTCTGGTAAAGGGTTAAAGCTACAAGCCCTACAGATTTGCATCAAAAACATTCTAGCCATGAACAGAAGGGAAAATCTGAGAGGTCTAGGTAAACCCATAGACTACAAAGAATAAGGAAGCCATTTTCCACTGTTGAGTCAACTTCTTAAGTCTTTCCCAAATGAGAAAATTTTGAACAAGACCAAATTGAAAGCATCTGCAGACAACAAATGATGATTTCTATCTTTAAACATAGTGTAAAAAGAGAAAATGCTGGTTAGCAACATTTTCTCCTTTTCCCACAATGTTTTCAAAAGCCTTCTTGTCAGGGTCTTCAAAACTCAGAATTGTGTGGTAAATGGTTAACCCTTTACTGCACAATGCCACCTTTTAACAAGCATTTTCTCCTTTTCCCACAATGTTTTCTACCCTATCAAGAGAAAATTGCACCATTTGAGCCACACTGAAATTGTCGTCTGCAAATGCTTCCGATTTGGACAAGATTAAAATTTTGTCGTCTGGTGAAGGGTTAAAGCTGCTTGGCCAAACACCTTGAAATGTGTGACAGTGTAGATCCATGATAAGACCAAAAAAATCACGGCTTTTTTTTCCAACATTTTACCAAATGACAAACAACAGATAAGTCCACATCGAAAAAAAAGATTTGCAGATGACAATTAGATACACCTCAATTAAGGGAACTTGGTTACTTGCATTTTTTCCCCACAATATTTTGAAAAGCCTATGTCTTAACGGTGGTATTGACACAGAATATTTTGGTAAATGATTGAATTTACAGTATTGTGGAGTTTTTCTACCAGACAGAAAATGCCAGTTTCATTTCATCAGCAGTCTATGGGTTAGAGTGTCAATGTGCACAAAATGTAGCTAGTTTTCTTAACCTTTAGAATAATAGTTAACTTAAAATTGTTAATACTTTTGCATTGCTTATAGTTAAGTTCTTCGAAGCCTTGCCCACTGAAATGTGCGTATGACCTGCACAGCTGGAATCAAACCTCAATATCCTAAAGAAAACCCGTCAGAAATAAAGGCAGATCAATATGTGTTACATTTAATCTAGATTTCATGCACAAAGTAGACACTTCTAGTAGGGCAAAAATCTAGTGCCTAGAACCAGTCTGTTAAAACTCAACCAATCAGTAAAATTTAGACAACCAGTCAAGTACTGACCGACTGATCAACCCAGCCCATGCTGTTGCATCGCTCCAAGTGTTTGTAATCTTTTTTGTTCTTGCTTTCCTTGTATGATGTGCTTCTTTCCCGATGTATCGGTTTCTGGAGAGTTGATGGAGACGCAAGCTGAGATTTACCCTTTTGCAGCTACAAATTTTTACAGAATAAGTCAACTCATTACATGTGAATGGTATATCAATCCTTGCTGTGTGGGTACGCTGAATGAAAGCTGGTCTATACTGTGACCAATAAAATAGCATACTTTTTATCAAACGACAATGTCTAGACCATTCCAATTTCAAAGCATTCACAGATGACAGATAAAATATAGTTCAAATGCTGGAATTTGTTTTTGGAAGGGTAGGAAACATTGTTGGCAGAGGAGAAAATGCTGTTTACTAGTATTTTCTCCTTTTCCCATAATGTTTTCATAAGCATTCTTCTTCTGGGTCTTTAAAACTTTGTGGTAAAGGGTTATCTTATCACTCAACAAAGACAACTTTTTACGTGACTGTGGTTGACAACTTAAGAAAGAGTTGTTATATTACAGCTATGAAATCTTTTACAAGAGAGCCACTGGCCCTAAAGCACTCACCTGAGTAAAGTCATTGAGGATAGATAGAGCTGAAGAGGTCCTGGTTGTAATGATGAAAAACATGAGTGTCATTGACCTACTTTTTGACTGACTTGACCTGCTTTTGCACTTGTGAGAGATAGAATCAAGACAAACATTTTGACAATGTTTCATAAGTATCAGACGGATAATGTGGCCTCTAGAACAAACACAAGATTTTTCTAAGATATGTCTCAGAGACCTACTTTTTGAACTGATATGATCCAATTTTGAACTTGTCTGATATATCATCAAGACAAACATTCTGGGTTAATCATCATGAGTCTTGGTCTGAAAATGTGGCCTCCAGAGTGCATACAAGGTTTTCCCAAAATTTTCTCAATGACCTTAATTTTGACCCGACATGACCCAATTTGAACTTGTACTAGATTTCATCAAGACAAACATTCTGATAGAGTTTCATGAGTATCCGGCTGAAAATGTGACTTATAGACTACACATACGGTTTTTCTAAGATCAGGCCCAGTGAACTACTTTGTGTCCAGACGTGATTCAACTTCTAATTTGCTCAGGACATGATCAAGCAAACATTCTGGGCAAGTTTCATGTGACTCAGGCTGAAATTGTGGCCCCTAGAGTGCACACAAGATTTGGCCCAGTGACATACTTTTTTGACTCAATATTACCCGATTACAACCTAGTCCGAGATTTTATCAAGACAAATATTGATTATATTCCAACCAAGTTTCATGAGTATCAGACTGGAAATGTGGCCTCTAAAGTGCACACAAGGATTTTCCATGATTTGGCCAAGTGACCTACATTTTAACCCTACATGACCCAGTTTCAAACATGTCCAAGCTATTATGAAAACAAACATTCTGACCATTTTTCATGAATGTCAGACTG
Source organism: Tridacna gigas (assembly GCA_945859785.2). Lineage (NCBI taxonomy): Eukaryota > Metazoa > Mollusca > Bivalvia > Cardiida > Cardiidae > Tridacna > Tridacna gigas. The sequence continues at coordinate 42,488,481 of OX244029.2, forward strand.
AAAATGTGGCCACTAGAGTGCACACAAGGTTTTTCTAAGATTGGCCATGTGACCTACTTTTTGACCCAACATGACCACTCTATGATTTTATCAAGACAAATATATGACCAAGTTTCATGAGCATCTGACTGAAAATGTGGCCTCTAGCATGCACCACAAGGTAATTATTGATGCCCAGAGAACAGATGAAGCATGAAGGACACAGCACAATTCCAAAGGCTCACCCTGAGCACTTTGTACTCAGGTTAGCGAAATAGGAGAAAACGAAGTGAATGTATGATGTATTTCATGATAAAGCAAAAAATTACTAGATCAAGAATTAGTATGTCCCACAATAGATAACTATTTGCCATGCTCTGTGAAAAAGGGGTTTAATGCATCTCCGTGATGCAACATACCAAGCACGTCATCACATGATCAAGGAATCCATTTTGTCCAACAATCAACTGAATCGGGAGATAGAATGGTCTTTGGCCATGCAGAAAATTTACCACAAGCAAAAAGTTTTGATCCAGGTCAGCCTGTGCAGGCTGACCTGGGTCGATTTTATTTTATTTATTTATTTATTTTTTTTTTTTTTAATTTATTTATTTATTTTTTTTTTTATAAGATGCATTAAATCACCTTTTCACAGAGCATGGCTCAAACGTATCTTTTTTCTGAATTCAAATGTACATGTATTTAGCATTTCCACAGACCCTTTACAGAAACAAAATTATAAAACCAGTCCAAATTTAAAGCAGATGCTGATGACAAATCAAAATGTGTCCTGAATGATACAATTTGTCTCTGAAAAGATTAAAAACATTGAAGGAACAGGAGAAAATTCTGGTTAGTAGCATTTTCTTCTTATTCAAGTATGTTTTTTTCAAAAGGCAATCATAGTCGATGAAACTCAGGATTGTAGGACAAAGGATTAATCCTCAGATCTCTAAGCACAACCAATGTGCTTTCACATAACAATGTGGACTAGATCGGACCATACAAAATGTGCAGTCTGATCCAAGGTCTACCATGCGTGTTTCATTAAAATGTATTCTGCCGTACAAAACATTTAAATTTCACTATTTTGGCTCTTCATCGAATTTGAAAAAGACCATTTCACTGCATTAGAGCTACTTTTTCTACAAACAGAAATGTCAACTTTCTTTATGAACCCCTTACCAAACAATCCCGGGTTTTCACGACCCTAGAAAGAAAGCCTTTTGAAAACATTGTGGGAAAAAGAGAAAATGCTGGTAACCAGCATTTTCTCCTTTTCTCACGTTTTCTACCCTTTTAGGACCAGGTTTCATCATCTGAGCCACATTTACTCTGTTGTCTGCAACAGCTTTGAATTTGGACGAGTGTAAAATTATGTCGTTTGGTAAAGAGTTAAGAAGCCTATAACATAAATTTGCCTTTCTTATTATTCTCTCTAGATGTCTGCAACATGAAAATGAGAAAATCTGTTGGTAATTCCAACATTTTTCTAGCCATAATTTTGCAATACAGTCATTTAGAAGATCTTGCAAAAATCAGACCTCCTAATTAATTTTGATCAATGTTTTGATTTTTGAAAAATCACTTTAAATGAAATCTGTTTTTGTTTTCAATGTTTTAAATGTCTACCAATGCAGATATTTCAAGTAATTACTATATGTAGAACAGAATTAACACTTTACCACACAATCCTGGGTTTTAACAACCCTAAGGATGAAGCCTTTTGAAACATTGTGGGAAAAGGAGAAAATGCTGGTAACCAGCATTTTCTCCTTTTCCCACAATGTTTTCTACCCTATCAAAGAAATATCATATCATTTGAGCCACACTGACACTGTCATCTGCAAATGCTTTCAATTTGGACGAGTCTAACATTTTTCATGTGGTAAAGGGTTAAAGTTTTGCAAAAGTGATGAAGCAAAATAGGTGAAATACTGATTTTTAAGGCTATCTTAGTGAAGTGAGTATTTTTAAGCAAATATACTGATATATGTACAGTTACATTCAGGACTGGCAGATGCAAAAAAAAAATCTTCCAGGTAAAAAAATAAAAACCAGAGAAAAACTTGAACATTTGTTTACACTATGAGTTCTAAGCACAACTTCAGTACATGTAGTTTCTGAGGACACTGTAGATCAAGTTCAGGCCAGACAGTCTGTACAGTCTGATCTTGGATCTACATACCGTAGTCTACTATCTTGAAAGGTTTTCAGAACAACTCAGCCCTGCCAATAGACAATCTAGTACTAGGTAGATTTTTATTACATGCTACAAGTTTCTTTTTCACTTATTTAGTGCTCTTCATGTTAATGCATGAAACATGACCAATTATTTGCAACATTTCCAGCTCTACCCATATATTTCTAAATAAATGGAGGTACATACTCTGTACACTAAAAGAGCATTAAATTTTGTTGGGTTTACCAGTGTGATTTTAACTTCAGCGCCAAGGCCAAAATGGGGTCTCTGCACACAGCACTGATCAAGATCTGACAGCTAAAAACATGCAATACGACCTTTGATTTATACTGTCTGCTTGTATGGTCAAGCTTTCCAGATAAAAATATTTGTGAGTTTCCACTGGTTGTACATGTGTATTCACCCGTCCAAAGAGGTCGAGTTAATATCTTTGGTGCTGAAAGGGGTAATATACACCATCCTAAAAAGCATCTAAAAATAGCTACATTAACAACTTAACCACGTGACAAAATTTCAGACTAGACCATTTCAAAAGCATCTGCAGGCGAAAAACAAAATTTAGCTCCAATTATGAGATTTGTCTATAAAAGGGTAGAAAATATTGTAGGAAAAGGAAACAATGCTGGTAACCAGCATTTTCTCCTTTTCTCACAATGTTTTCAAGAGCCTTCTTTCCTGGGATTATTAAATCTTGGGATTGCATGATAAAAGGTTAAGCTATGGGTCAGATAGTGTGGATTATGGACACTGATACAGCTCTCTGCATATGGGCATGCTTGTATACCAAATGATTCTACAAGTTTGCTTTTCTGTTCAACATTGTATAAAGTAACCCATCCATGATATTGACAGCTTACTAGAAATATGATACAATTCTATGAGCAGATGACTTTTTTGTCTTGCAGCAGACTACTTTTGAAAACACTGTGATTATACTTTTGCCAAACAATAACCCGTTTTAACTGCCCTGAGGAAAACAGCTTGTGAAAGAGAACAAAGGCTGGTAGCCAACATTTTCTCTCCTCTCTCCCCCCCCCCCCCAATGATTTCGACACTTTCAAAGACAAATTTCATCATTTGTTCCATTCAGTTTGTTGTCTGCAGATGCTTACAATTTGGACAAGTCTAAAATTTTGCTGCCTGGTATAGTGTCAAAGGATACAAAACGACAAAATTTTAGACTGATCCTGGTTGAAAGCATTTGCAGACGCTAGATTAAAGCGTGGTTCAAATGATGGAATTTGTCTCTTCTTCTTTTCCTACAATCTTTTCAAAAGTCCTCTCAGTAAGGGCTGTGAAAATGCAGGATTGTGTGGTAAAAATTTAAACAATTTTTCTTTGTCCCCAGATGCTTTTGCATTTACTAGGGCATTACACCTTATCCAAATTTCACCATCTTTTTCTTTTTCCAGTTGTCTGCTGCAAATTTGTTTCAGGAGGAAATGAATTTAAATTTTAAGTTAAAAGGCTCGCAGGAGATTTTTGTAAAGCGTTACATAGAAAGGATTAACTTTGAGAGAAAGACACAAAAAAATAAGTGTATAACTGCAACATAAATATATAGATATATACCTCAACTTTAACCGATTCAACATGAGACGGAACTTCAAGACTGGTTCCCATGGCAACGTCCGACATTTCAGGGTCAGTGTCATGTTCCTGTTAGAGTATTAGTTACTTTTTCAATACACAGACAGTCAAAAATGCAAACATAAGAAAAATAATCAAAAACAAGAGATCACTGCAGCCAAAATACTCCCCCACCCACATACATACATTGTCATCTGTTGCGTGTATCTCCATTAACAATGAATCTAAACCACTGGCACTTGATGTTTGATCCCATTTTTCGATCTTATTTAACCCTTTCCCAAACGACAAATTTTGGACTGGTCCAAATTGAAAGAGTTTGCAGACAACAATTTTAAATTTGATGAAAATGGCAGAAAGTTATCAAAAAGGGTAGAAAACACTGTGGGAAAAGGAGAAATTGCTCGTTACAAGCAATTTCTCCTTTTCCCACAGTGTTTTCAAAAGACTTGTACTGCAGACTCGTGAAAACCAGGGCTTGTTTGGGAAAGGGTTAATTAGATTTTGAGGGATGACTCAAATTTCGACATGAACAATACACAGTATTCTATTGCTTTACAACTCTGTATCACCTTTTTACCAAGGAATACAGGTTTTAACAAACCTTAGGAAGAAGGCTTTTGAAAACATTATGGTAAACAGGAGAATATCCTGTTTACCAGCATTTTCTCCTTTTACCAAAATGTTTTCTCCTCTTTCTAAAACAAATCCCATCATTTTAGTCAAAGAAAATTTGTCATCTGCAAATGCTTCTGATTTTGACAAGTCCAAGATTTTGTTTGGCATAGAGTTTAATGGACTTTTACACTCCTCTTACAGACTAGTCCTAGTATTATTAGATCATGGTGTTGAACAAAAGCATGGTAGCCTTCCTGCAGTACAAATTTTTCACTAACTTGTAAAAATATCTGCCAAACTTCTTAATTTACATAACTATACATATCTATGTCATAGAAGCAATGGAAAGCCAGAAGAATGGTACTGGTAGCCAGCACTTGATACTTTTCCCACAGTGTTTTCTTTCCTTAAATAAATCAATTCCATCATTAAAAACACATTTCATTTGCCACCTGCAAACGCTGAAAAAATCAGACAATATTGTAGTCTGGTAAATGGTTAACCCCAATTCAACTGATAAACTGTAGTTATCTACCCTCTATCAGTATTCATTAACTATAATGAGATAAATTTCAGTATGTCTGACAGTATTCACAGGGACTAGTAATAATTTCACAAAGACACCATATTTCACATGTACATCACTAGATGACAGTGGGTGGGGTAACATATTTAAACTGAACAGAAATACATACTACTTTAAGAACTAAACAGCAATCATTCCACAAATTCATGCCATAATCAATGCATCATAATTTAAAAATAGTCTTTTAAATTCATTAGCCCCCCTCAAACAACTACTTAGTATAAAATATACTTGTCAACTCAATACACAAGCTGAAATTCTATACAAGAAAACATGTCAAAAAATTTCTTCAGTAGGAGAAATAAATCGTTACAGCACTTTCTTCTCTACTCACAATGTTTTCAAAATTGGTAGAAGCAAAATATTGTTTGAGGGCGGTACTGAGATAAAAAGAAAGGCTTGATTGCAATTGCCATTTTAAACTCTTTTAGCACCAAAACAAAATTTCAACTTTTGAGTCACATTTATTGTGTCATGTGCAAATGCTTTCAATTTAGACCAGTCTAAAAGTTTGGCATTCGGTAAAGAGTTAAAAGTTTGTGATTAACAAGCAGGCAGTATAGATCCAAGATCAGACTGCACATACTGATAGTCTGATCTTTGATCTAAGCTGTCTGTGTTTCTGCAAATGGTGCTGAAAGGGTATAAAAGAAAATACCTTCCCACATGCAACATACACCATTATGGAATCAAGTAAACATGACATTCTTCCTTTCCTACAGTGTTCTAAATCACTTGTTCAATTTTCCACAATGTTTTCTCTCACTACCAAATAAGGTACACAACAACCTTTAACTGACTACTTTTTTAACCCTTTACCAAATGACAAAATTTTAGATTTGCCCGAAGTGAAAGCATTTGCAGATGACAAAATAAACGTGACTCAAAAATTGAAATTTGTTTTAGAAATAGTTTAAAACATTGTGGGAAAAGGAGAAAATGTTGGTTACCAGCATTTTCTCCTTTTCCCACAATGTTTTCAAAAGGCTTCTTCCTTGGGGTCGTTAAAACTCTGGATTGTGTGGTAAAAGGTTAAACAAATGAGCAGGAGACGACTTTGAAAACATCCTTGTAAAGTATGGATAATCAACCTGCATTTAGGTTTAACACTTTCCCATAAAACACTGTTCTAGACTTGTCCAAACTGAAAGAATTTGCAGAGGTTACATTAACTCTTCACCAAACCACAATATTTTAGACTGGTCCAAATTGAAGCATTTGCAGACGACAAATTAAAGGTGGCCCAAACGAAGAAATTTATCCTTGATAGGGTAGAAAACACTGGGGGAAAAGAAGAAAATGCTGGATACCAGCATTTTCTCCTTTTCCCACAATGTTTTCAAAGCCTTTTTTCCTCAGCATCATTAAAACTCAGGACTGTGTGATATAGGGTTAAATGTGGCATAAATGATGATTTCTTTTTGTTGTTGTTGAAAGGATGGAAACTTTGTGGGAAAAGTCCATGTCCAATTATGTGGTTCCTATAGGAAAAAATTAATTTAACCCTTTAAGTGCCAAATAAACCTAAGACTTCTAAGGTCTACAAATAAGAACCAAATAACTGCAATATTACGATTACTTTTGTCTGTAGTGTTTCAGGAACGCAGACAGAGTAGATCAAAGATAGACTGCACATTTTGTGCAGACTGCACATTTTGTGCAGTCTGATCTTGATCTACACTGGCTGCAAAGGCAACTATAGTAGTGAAAGGCACTTTAAGGGTTAAGATCGTACAGTACAAAGTACTGAGGCCATATTCACCAACCATTCTAAACAGAATTCCAAGACTAGCCACTTTATTGGCTGAGACAAAATATCCGAGCCAATCATATGTCTAGTTTTGGAACTGGGGAATAAGAACAACATTCATAATTATTGATGAATAGAAACCAAAAACTTACAAAGTGTTTTACAAAGTGTTTTCTTGTGCTTGAAAACTGACTGGATTAAAATTTCAGAAAATAAAACCTACCTCCTTTGGTTAGAACTTTACGAAATAATTGACATCAAGACAGCATTTATTTAAAAGGTTTTTTCGTAATGATGATTTCCCTGCCAATCATGTTATCTCTTTACCAAACGAAAAAATTCTAGGCTTGTCCAAAATAAAAGCATTTGCAGATGACAAATCAAAAGTAAGCAAATGATGAATACCTCTTTTAACAGAGAAGAAAACATTGTGGGAAAAGGAGAAAATGCTGGTTACTAGCATTTTCCCCTTTTCCCACTGTGTTTTCAAAAGGTTTCTTCCTCAGGTTCGTTAAAACATGGGATAGTTTGGTAAAGGCTTCATTCCTTCTAATTTATCATACTTTTGCATTTAAATCTTAAAATGAAACTGAATCATGGTCATATTAATTGGATCCCTTACTTATTTTTACCGTCTCACAACTATTGACCTCTGTTTCATCTGAAATTATTTCTGTCAAAGCTAATTCTATCTATTACAGAAAATTAAAGGATTTAAATCGAACTTTAAAATATGGACTTACTGCCTGACTGTTTGAGCTGTCGTCACTTGCAGTTGCTCGTATTGGGTACTCCTGCTGTATAAACAGTGGAAATACTACTACTACAGGTGTTCTCTTTAACCCTTCACCATACAGTCCCCAGTTTTAATGACCCTCAGATAGGAAGACATTTAAAAAGCATTGTGGGAAAAGGTGAAAATACTGGTAACCAGCATTTTTGCCATTTCCCACTAAGTTTTCAAAAGCTTTCTTTATCAGGATGCTGGCATTTTCTCCTTTGCCCACAATGTTTTCTGTTCTTTAAGAAAAAACATACTATCATTTTACCAATATTTTGATTTAAATCATCGTCTGTAAATTTTCTGAATATCAACTAGTCTAAAACTTTGCTATTTGGTAAAGGGTTATTAGTGTACATGATAAGCATCCCCTATGCTATCCTTTGTATTAAATCTTTACTAAACAACTGATGGAGGAAACTTGAAAATATTGTAGGAAATGGAGAAAATGCTTGTAATTTTTTTCCACAATGCTTTCTATCCTTTCAAAAAAGCAAATGCTGGTAACCAGCATTCTCTCCATTTTCCACAATGTTTTTTGTCCTTTCAAAAATAAATCCTATTATTTGAACCAAAGTTAATTTGTTGTACAAGATGCTTTTAACTCATTACCAAATGACATTTTGGGGTCCTCCAAATTGAAAGCATTTGCAGACGAAAATTTAGAAGTGGCTGGAATTATGCTTTTTGGCCATGAAGGAGTAGAAAACATTGTGGGAAAAGGAGAAAATGCTGATCACCAGCATTTTCTCCTTTTCCCACATTGTTTTCAAAAGCTTTCTTTATCAAGGTCACTAAAAATCAGGAATGTTTGGTAAAGGATTAATAAAGAAATTTCAAAGAATTAACTCTTTACCACACGAGAAAAAATGTAAACTTGTCCAAAATGAAAGCATTTGCAGACGACAATTTACGTAAGACTCAAATGATGAAATATGGCTATAATAGGAAAGAAAACATTGTGGGAAAAGGAGAAAATGCTGGGTACCAACATTTTCTCCTTTTCCCACAATATTTTCAAGAGCCTTCTTTCTCAGGGTCGTTAAAAGTCTGGATTATGTGGTAAAAGGTTAAACAGATCATGGGGCATGCTTTGTAATGTTCCACTGATAATTGAATAACAATAAGATTTTATAAAGGACAATCCGTGTATACAACAATAGAAAGTGTTAACACATGGGGACTAATTCGATTGTCCAAGTTACGTAAACGAAAACCCACAAAATGTACCGTTTGATTCAGTAGCAGCTATATAATGAAAGAAAACGAGAAATTTTACGATGACTAGATGACATACATGCAACGGACAATATACATGTACAGTGGATTAACAGTTTGCCCTTTTCCCCGCGACTAGCTCTTACATTACAAATTTTCAGGAAACCTTCAAGCAATAATATTCAGTAAAAAGGTTTTGACTTGAATGGCGTTTTCTATCCCTTGAGACATTTACCACTGAGGTATTAAGAATCAAATAAATCCCAAGGAAATATGACCTTAGCACATAATTCATAAGACCGACCTCTTTTGGCGGTTAAAAATACAGTCAAATAAAAGTCAGAAAACTTTTTACATTGAAGGCTTGACTAAACAAGCGGAGGCTAATATAAAAGATCAGACTGCAAGTTCTGTGCTGTCGGATCTATGCTACCAACAAAAGCCACTGTTTTTGCCTATGGCAGAGAAAGAGCCAAAGCACTAAGCACATCCTCATATTCTTTTGCAGAGTGAAATATGATCATTACTGTACAGTGCTCTCTTCATTGGTCACAATGATTTCAAGACTGCCCATGTATCCCTATCTAGTTTGTAGTGATTTCTTGACATGCCAAGTAACTAATTTGGAGGAGTATAAAAAAAATACGCAATCAGAAAATGAACAAGTCCATCAGAGCATGATTATTTTAGACTAGAAGCTATATTGACAAACTTGTCTCTCTTTGATTGAGGGACATGGAAAATGATGAGAGAAAAGGAGGTATCCCTTGTCACAAACAACCCTTAGTTTCCCTCAGTGTCATAAAAGGCTGTCTAATGAAGGAACATAAAAGCATGTTTTTGGGTGTAGTAATGGCTTGTTTCTTTACCAAACGACAAAATTTTAGATCTGTCCAAATTTTTAAATCTGTCAAAATTTTAGATCTGTCCAAATTGAAGGCATTTGCAGGCGACAAATCAAAGGTAGTCCAAATGATGACGTCTATCTTTGAAAGGGTAGAAAACAGTGTGGGAAAAGGAGAAAATGCTGGCTTCCAGTATTTTCTCCATTTCTCACTATGTTTTCAAAAGGCTTCTTCCTCTGGGTCATTAAAACTCAGAACTGTGCAGTACAGGCTTCATACAAAATTTGACTTATCAGCCATTTGGACCAATTACTTTGAGTCACTGTTATTGGAAATAGAAAACTTTAACCCTGAATCTTACAAACATTGTGACAACAAAGTAGACTTACAAGAACCACATGCAAACAATAGGTCACTTAACCAAATCATTGCTTAGTTAATATGTAACAGCCAGATGTCACTAATTTTCTTGGCAATTGAACAACATTTTTCAGGCCTTTCCGATATCATTTTTTTCCTCTCTTTATCACACAATCCCAAGTTCAAACGACCATGAAGAAATAGCCTTTTGAAAACTTTGGGAGAAAACCTTGAGAGAATAAGAGAAAATGCTGGTAACCAGCATTTTCTCCTTTTCCCATAAAGTTTCTTTTCCCCCCGATGTTTCAAAAGCTTTCTTCTTCACAGTCTTTGAAACTCTGGATTGTTTGGTAAAGGGTTGAATAACACAATGACAATTAGCAAACTCCACAATGTTTTTGTAGTTTTTAGATGGAAACATTCTGTCAAAAGTAAAGCAGATGATTTGTTACAACATAATTTTCAATCCTTCATACTGAAACACAGACATGAGTACAGCTGACCATCATTAAAACACATTGTGAAATATCAAGAAAATGCAGTTATTGAGCATATTTCCTTATTTTTCACAACGTTTTGAAAATTTCAAAAATATTTACTACTTCTCATACTATGGAATTTCTTTTAATTTTTTCAAGCCTTTCAAAATGTTTGGGGTTTAGCAACATTACTTTTCAATTACAGAGACTTTAACAATACAATAGCTACAGGATATCTTGAACATTGCTTGAAGGTGTCTTAGGTTGACTGTTAAATCGGAGTTTTGAGTCTAAGCAAAAATGGTGTTAAGAAACCTTGCACTTACACTGAGGCTCTGTCTGTCAATATCGTTACTGCTACCTCGCCCCGTAAAAAATGGTCTGAAAACAAACAGTACATGAACAATTAAAGAATAGGCCATAGCAAAAGGCAAAATGTTACCTCAAACCAGGGTTTCAATTCTTTTTTTATTTTGTTATTTTCAATACTGCCAGATGAAATGCTACTGACCAATTATAACCAACATAAAGGAAGCAAGCAAAATTACACAAGCCTAGGTTAAGGGTTTTAACCCTTTACCACACAATTCCGAGTTATATCTCCCTTTAGAAAGGAGCCTTTTGAAACACTGTGGGAAAAGGACAAAATGCTGGTGCCAGCATTTTCTCCTTTTCCAAAAATATTTTTTACCCTATAAAATACAAATTACATCACTCGAGCCATTTTTAAATTATCATCTGCAAATTCTTCGAATTTAAACAGGTCTACATTTGAGTGTGCGACATTTTGTCGAAAACCACATTCATCAAAAATGATCCCTAGCCCTGACCCTAACTCTAACCCAGACAAATTTGGGCTCAAATCTTCCTCCCAGATTTATTTCATGAAATAAATCTAGGAATTTAGCAATCAGTATTTTAAAACATGCATGGATTTCGATGAAACATACTTTTGATGAAAAGTTGTGCACCGCTACATTTTTGTCATGTGGTTCAGTAAATATGACATTCTCTGTATCTAGATCTGGTTCAGTATCACAAATATCTTCTAATTGTTCTACAAAATCATCATTGTCAACTCAATTCCCAAAACAAATTAGTCTGGCCTTATTACTATTTACCAAACATCATAATTTCAAACCCAACCAAATCTGAATCATTTGCAGACAACACATTATATGTAGCTCAAATGATTTCTTTTTTTTTAACAGGGTTGAAAACATTGTGGGAATAGGAGAAATGTTGGTTACAAAAATTAAATTCTTCCCCTTTTCCCATAATGTTTTCAAAAGCCTTCTTCTTCAGGGTCATTAAAAGTCAGAATTGCATAGTAAATAGTTCGGCATAGTCCTTTTTGCCCGAGTAAGATACATACCTGAGTCTATGTTTAGGTGTTTAGATCAAAATCATGGTCACCACATCTGGTTCACTATCACTTAGATCTCTGTTCTATGAAATCATCAATGTAGCCAGAGTTCCAAACAGTAAATTGGTGAAGCCTTTATAAGACCTTGCCCTCTTTAGCCCTAGTAAGGCACCTACCTGAGTCTAGGTTTTGGTGTAGACATGACACTCATTGTATCTAAATCTGGCTCACTGTCACTTAGATCTTCTAACTGTTCTATCAAATCATCAATGTCACCAGGGTTACCACCATCACCAAGTTCGTGATCAGCTTCTGAATCTAACACCTAAATTACAAAGAGGTATGCCAAATGAATTATAGCCTTCATTGTGCAATCTTAGCCACACTCTTTGCCCAGCTGGGTAGCTTAGTGGTTAGCATAACTGACTCCAGCCCTGGTGGTTGTAGGTTCGATACCCAGTTGAGGCTAACTTTCTTTCTGACAATTTTTCTCCTCTCACCTCTGATGCATGTGAAAAAAGCAGCCATTGGCTTAGAAAGAAAGCTGTGTCTGATGTGAGAAAACCAGGAAACATATGTGTAGGTGCACTGACCACCGTGATATGACCTAAACTGTTAACTGGCATTAGACTCCTACACAAACAAACAAATATATTAAGCCATGCTCTGACAAAAGGGGGCCTAATGCATCTTCATGGGGCATGATACCAAGCAAACCATCAGATGATTATGGATCCATAAAACCCATTTTGTCTAACAGCAGATTATATAAGGAGACAGAGTGGTCCTTTGACAATCAGAAAATCGACAAAAAGCAGAAAGTTTCAACCCATGCCAGCCTGCATGACTGCCCCACATGCAGGTGCCAAATTTAATATCTTCAGGAATAACAGAGATATTAAAATAGGTCAAGGTTTTTGCAAGAGAATGCAGAAGACAACAAGGCTACGGCAAAAAGTTCCTTGTTTGTTAATTCATTAACCTATTAACAACACCCAAATGCTTTCAATTAATACAACACATTCAGACTTAGAAAAGAGTCTTTGTCAAATATATAGATGTATTTATTTACCTCCTCAGAGATCTTGAATCTTTTTAGTAATGCTACAAATTTCTGCTTCAAATTTCGTTGCTGAAAATAGAAAAGGCAACAAAACAAATGATGCAACCGATCTTTGAATTTCGATACTTGTCATTATTTCGTATGAAATGTGGACTTCATATAATAAATGAATTCTAGGCAGCATGACAAACCAGAACTGGCCACAATGTATATCGGCTTAACTCTTTACCTGATAAATAATTCTAGACAGGAAGCATTTACAAAACTGAATGTGGCTAAAAAGATGTGATTTTTCTGGTAACCAGCAGTTTTTCCTTTTTCCCCAATGTTTTCAAAAGCCTTTTCCTCCATGGTAGTGAAAACAAGAGATTGTGTAGTAAAGAGTTAACCATTTACATCATGTATCCTGGAATGGAAAAGAGAAATAAAAATATGGATTGTCTCTTCTAACATCCCTTATCAAGAAAACAAAAAAACTCCAATGAACAAACTATATGAACACATTACTACATTAACTCTTTACCAGACGACAAAATTTTAGACCAGTCAAAAATGAAAGCATTTGCAGACGACAATTTCAATGTGGCTCAAATGGTGAAATTTTTCTTTGATTGGGTAGAAAACATTGCGGGAAGAGGAGAAAATGCTGGTTACCAGCATTTTCTCCTTTTCCCTCAAGGTTTTCAAAAGGCATCTTTCCCAGGGTCGTTCAAACTTGGGATTGTGTGGCAAAGAGTTAAACCTTTACCAGATGACAAAAGTTTAACCTTGTCCAAAATGAAAGCATTTTCAGACAACATAAACCTTACTTGAAACATAAAATTTATCATTCAAAGGGTAGAAAACATTGTGAGAAAAGGAGAAAATGCTGATTACCAGCATTTTCTCCTTTTCCGACAAAGTTTTCAAAAGGCTTCTCCTTCAGTGTTGTTAAAAGTTGGGATCGTGCGGTAAAGGGTTAAAATCATTTAAATGTGTACTGGTATAGAATGTTAAAGATACATCCTCACAGCCTGAGAGGAAAAACACTGTAAAAATTTAAAAGACTGTAGAAAATTTCGTCAGCTATGTAAACATAGATAAATTATCAATACATATTGTGAAAGTGACAAATACATAGATCGGAAATTGTTATAAAATTGGAAATGGCGCAACAGATTTCTTTGATGGCCCTAAGAAATAAAATGCATTTTCTACCGTCTGTAATCTATGTAACCTTGCAACCATCAGGGGCTATATTTAGCATGAAGAAACAAGAAGGATGAATAGTTTGATAAAAACAAAGATGAAATGGGTTAAAAACTGGCTAAAAGTGAGTATAGATGTATCTTTAGTTTGTTTGTGTTGAAGTTTAATGCCATTTTAACAGCTCAGGTCATATCATGGTGGTAGATGTATCTTCAACAATGTTGCAAGTTTCAATAAGAATGTCAACCATTCATTGACTCTTTACCATACATCGCAACCTTAGACTTGTTCAAAATGAAAGCATTTGCAGATGAAAAATCAATTATTGCTCAAATAATGGTTTTCATCTTTAACTCTTTACCACACAATCCCGACTTTTAATGACCCTGAGAAAGAAGCCTTTTGAAAACATTGTGGGAAAAGGAGAAAATGCTGGTAACCAGCTTTTTCTCCTTTTCCCACAATGTTTTCTGCCCTTCCAAAAACAAACTTTCATTTTTTGGTAACATTTATTTTGTCATCTGCAGATGCTTTCAATTTGGACCAATCTAAAATCTGTCATTTGGTAAAGGGTTAAACAATGTGGGAAAAAGAGGAAATACTAATTACCAGCATTTTCTCCTTCTCCCACCATTTTTTAAAAAGATACCTTGACTACAGACATGTCTAAAACTGCTGGATGGGTGTAAATAAACAATTCCTTAAAGGGACCTATTTATATTTTTTTGCCTGTGAATTAAAATGTTTTTATTAAACCCTGATAAATACTACAAATTATACTTTTTCCTGTATACTTAAAGAAACTGGGAGATTACTTGCCATAAAAGGTGTTCAAATAATGGGTTGGTCACTTAGCAATCAGTTACTCTATGTAAAATATGAGGTCATCATACTTATTTGGATATGATCCCACATAATCGACTTGTGTTATTGATCACTTATCATTCCCATAAACTTCTGCAAAATTCTTGAGCGAAATCTATAGGTTATGTAGTCCATTAAGGAAAAACCACTGAAAAATTCTTTTCTTACATTTGTCTTTCTTCTTCATTTATGGTTTGCCAGCTATCACCTTAATTTATGTGTTTCTTTGTTAGTATTGGAGTTTAACGCAGTTTTTAACAGCTTAAGTCATATGATGGCGGTCAGTGCTCCTATGCATGTGTTTCCTGGCTTTTCCACACCAGCACTGCCACAAATTTCTATCCAAGTCACTGACTACTTTTATCACGTGCATCAGAAGTGACTGGCGAAAAAACACCAGAAATAAAGTTTGCCTCAACCAAGTATTGAACTCACTGAGCTACCCAGTCGAGCTTACTTTATTCAGTAATGATTTTTGAAGCTTGGTGAGATTATAATAATCTGAATTGCACCCTTTACAGCTCAAGGCAAAAAAAAAAGACAAAATGATAAACAGAAACACCATTCATAACTATGAAAGATACCCTATTCATAGTTGGTCTCACTTTAGATCTGATGACTGTTCTCTTTCTTGTATGGCCGTCCTCCAACATGGTAGGTTCACTGTCAGAGAGTTCATCATTGGAGGAATTCTCCTGGTCCTCTTCGTTCTCATCATCATCAGTCTCCCCATCTACATCAGGGGACCGGTCTGCAGGGATAGAAATAAGACTATAGTAATGCACTGTGGAAATTCAGTTTCATGCATCTACAAAATGTATCCACCCAGCTCAGCCTGGCTCACCTGTTGGTAAATTTTCTGAATGTCAAAAGATCATTGAGGACCTAATGATCCAGTCATTTTTTTTTTTTTTTTTTTTGACAAAATAGATGCATTCTATGTGACAATTTGCTTGCTATGATGCATTACAAAGATTTGTTTAACTCCATTTTCTCAGAGTAACCCTTAACTCTTTACCAAACGACAAAATTTTAGACTTGTCCAAATTGAAAGCATTTGCAGACGACAAAATATATATGGCTCAAAAATTGAAATTTGTTTTGGGAAGAGTAGAAAACATTGTGGGAAAAGGAGAAAATGCTGGTTACCAGCATTTTCTCCTTTTCCCACAATGTTTTCAAAAGGCTTCTTCCTCAGGGTCGATAAAAGTTGGGAAAGTGTGGTAAAGGGTTAAATGATATATTTTTCCACTCAAAGTGTGATAGGACCCATATATTCAGCAGAATTGTCTTGGTGACACACTTTCTGATTAACACCAACAACATAGGTTTCAGTCTTTGTTCTCATCATTATAATCATGTTTGGCAGTCTATATTGGAGGAGAGAACTCTACAGAAGTAAAGATTAGAGGAAAATTTTCAGGCCGTTTCAATGATCTAAAACCTGATTAAAATTATAACAAAAACCCTCATCTATTTACATCGAAATATTAGAAAGAATTGGACCAAATCATTCACTCCTAAATTGATTTTGAAGTTGTTCAATTACTGCCAAATACAAATGACATGCACTGATTTCAATTCTTTGTCTGTAAAAAGGCTACAAAACAACTGTCTTTTTGTAGTGAAAGCACAGTTACAAGCCACTTGGCATTCTTCCAATAACTTGACACTATTCCCAAAACTCACATACCAACATCGGAAGATGTAAGTTTCCGTCTACCATTTTGATTTTCTTCATGATCCACAGGAGAACTTGAAATGTTTAACATCATCAATTTGGCAACAATATTTTTGTGATCCTTGATGTCAGAGAATAATGACAGCTCCCGACTTTCTGAATGCTGTAAAACCTGCAATGGCCATATCACACATACATGATAAATCAACTTTCCGAATGCTACAGGCAGAGATCCAGATAAAAGGGAGTGATGGTATTCTAAATCCATTATTTCTCTTCCAAACCCTATGCTGTGGGTACTCATTAGAATCGTCTCGATGAGACGATTCTAATGAGTACCTGTAACATTGGGTTTAGTGTAGAATAATAAATATTTTCAATTTTGAAATCAAAATCACTCCCCTCTCTCTGGAGCTCTGCTAAAGGTACAAGATGCAAATGTCATCAGGTCTAGACAGAAAGTGTAAAAGGAATGAATGCAAAGAGAGGAAAATTTTGCCATTGACAAAAAATGCTCATTTTGAGCCAAACTCTATATTTGTAATAAACTTTTTTAAAAGCAAATCATGACAAGAGTCTAAATGGGGCATACACTGTGTCAAAAACATTTTGAAAGTTACCTGTCCATCTTGTAAGGGTTCCCCTTTTGATAGTTAACAACTAACCCAAGTTGTAGTAACCCTTTACCACACAATGCCGACTTTAACAACCCTGAAAGGAAGACTTTTGAAAACATTGTAGAAAAAGGAGAAAATGCAGGTAACCAGTATTTTCTCCAATTTTCACAATGTTTTCTACCCTACCACAGACAAAAATCATCACTTTAACCCTTTACCGCACAATGCTGCCTTTTAACGACCCTAGGAAAGAAGCCTTTTGAAAACATTGTGGGAAAAGGAGAAAATGCTGTAACCACCATTTTCTCCTTTTCGCACAATGTTTTCTACCCTATCAATGGAAAATTGCATCACTTGAGCCACATTTAAATTGTTGTCTGCAAATGCTTTCAATTTGGGCAAGGCTGAAATTTTGTCGTCTTGTAAAGGGTTAATAATATTTCATTTGTCATCTGCAAATGTGTTTCCATCTGGTTGAGTTCAAAATTTTTTCATTTGGTAAGAGACTTAAACCTCTTCAGTCCTTATAGTGATGTAAGACAAAATCTAAAACATTGCATGATGACCATGACAATGACAGGATAACAGCGACAGGGCTATGACAATACCACCACACTTTCTTCAAAAACAGCTGGGCTAAAAATGAACTTCTTGAGGGGACAGTACAACACTCTATCACCAACACACAGTGTTTTTTTGTCATGCAGTAGACCAACTTCAAAAAAATTGTGTTGAAATTATCGAAACAATTCTAGCAAAAAGAAGTTGCTCAAGATGAGCAATTTCTACCTTTGCCTAAATGTTCTGACAATAAATCTTCATCTATCTTGATCACCCATATTTTGCTAAAAAAAACTAGGATTTTCTGCTACAAAATTGTTTCAGGGGGAAAAGAATGAACACTAACCATAATGATCTCCTGTTTTTATGACCCTGAGGTTTTACTAAACATCATAGTAAAAAGAAGAAAATGCTGGTGAGCCATGTTTTCAACCTTTTCTAGAACTAATCTTATCATTCAAGTCAGAATAAATATGTTCTTTTTAAGTACTTGTACTATCAATATGGACACATCTAGTGTTTTGTCAAATAGTACAGTTATTTCAGAGCAGTCCCGACCTTTCACATGAAGCAGATTTATAAGATAAACCAGACGCCCAATGGTACTTACTTGGGCCATATTCAACAGGCCAATGGCAAGAGTTTTATAACCTATGATAGGTCTGTTTTTGTAGCGTTTACGTCTTTGTAGCATCACCTGTAGTTTGTTCCCTTCTCTTTTTAAGAAATGGGGATACTGAAAAATACAAATAAAAACATGATATAAGCATTACCACCATCAAAACAAAGATCTGCTAGGGCCCATATTCACCAACCATTCTTAAGAATGTTCTTGGTCTTATTCTCCAGAATTTTCTAAATTTGAAAGTAACACAACTTCTGACTGGCTAAACCATTTTGTTTAGCCAATCAGAAGTTGTGTTACTCTCAAATTCAGAAAATCTTGGAGATTAAAACTAAGAACGTTCTTAAGAATGGTTGGTGAATACGGGCCCAGAGCTGAGAGAGGAACGAATCCTTTGCAATGACTATCATCAATCCTCAGAAAGAAATTGGCAGAGCTGTGGGTTTAAACCAGTGATCGCGAGGTCTCAAGTCCTGTACACTTCCAACTGTGCCACTGAGCTCTGCAGTATATGATGAATGAGTGAATCTTCTCATATGAAGTTACTACCAAGCACTGGCTGCACAGAATAGCCAAAACAAACTTCAGGAAGTTACAGGAGTTGAGAACAGGAGGTCACTGGTTCGATCCCCGGCTTGGCCAATTTCTTTCCGAGGACTGATAATAGTCATCACGACAGGATTCATTCCTCTCTCACTGCTGACCATTGTTTCGATGAAGGTTATGTGGGAATGCAGCCAGTGGCTTGGAAAGAATATTGTGTGGAGTACTGGTAAAAAAAACTCCAGGTAAGCATGGATAGGTGCACTGTTTGATATAACTGAAATAATGTTGAAAACGGCGTTAAACACCATACAGAGATCAATCTAAAATTTTGTTGTATGGTAGAGAGGTAACCCTTTACCAAACAAATCCAAGTTCGAACAACTCTGAAGGAAAAGACCCTTGAAAACAGCATAACCAGCATTTTCTCCTTTTGCCATAAGGTTTCCCATCCTATCCTAGGTGCTTTACGGATATTTGAACAAAATCTAGTGAATTATGTCATCTGAAAATGCTTTCAATCTATGCGAGTGTAAGATTTTAGTGCTTGTTGGTTTTAAACATATTTATTTTACACTGATTGAGAAACAAGTTTTTGCAACTTATGCTAATCTCTCTCGATCCTACTTCCTGGAAACTCCACCAGTACTCGCGCCAAATATGTGGGCTAATAAACAGTCCCAAAGTTGACACCCGCTCCTGTGTATTGAACTCAGTACATTATGATTACAAAGCCACTGCTCAATCTCACAACCATGAATGCCACTTTAGTGTTTGTAAAGGATTAACGGTTAAGGGAAAAACATAGTACATTGTCCAGGTCACTGAATTACCATCATGCATGACAAAATCAAAAACATTGTGACACAGTGACCTTTAATCTCATACCAAACGATGTGCAGGCACGTATAAATTATCATATCATTACATCTAGGTGTAGATGAAAATCCTAGTTTCTGTAAAACTTTGGAAATAGCATTTGAAAAACTTTTTAAACAGACACATTCAAGATTTAACCCTGACTTAACCACTGTTCTGTGATCAACACTCTGGAAGTTGGCATTTAAAAATTGTGGGAAAAAGGAGAAAATGTAAATAACCAGCATTTTCTCCTTTTCCTACAATATTTTCCACCCCCTCCAATAACTACAGCTCACCTTGCTCAATTTACTAATTTCAAATTTGTTGCCTGCATATTATTTCAATTTGGAAGATTCCAAAACAAACACTGTCTTTTGGAAAAAGGGTTAACAGTTTACCAAAACGCCCCTCAAAGTTTTAGCTACACTGGAGAAGAAGCCTTTGGAAAACATGTTGGGAAAAGGAGAAATTGCAGGTAACCAATTGACCTTTTAAAGATAAAATCCCACAATTTTAGCCATATTTTATTGGTCATCTGCAAAGGCTTTCAACTTGGAGGAGTCTATAATTTTGTCACCTTGCAAATTATTGATGATACTGTTACATCAGAGACAATTTAGTAATGTTACATTAGAGACATTTCAGTTCAAATTACCTGTAAGATGAAAGACAAGTCTAATTGCACGTCTGCCATACCTCCACTGGGTACTTCAATCTCATTGGATCGTAATACTCTCTTTGAATTCTGAAATATAAAATAAAGCATAGTGCATTATATATCACTACAAAGCACAACAAGAGGACCATCATGATCCCAAATGCGCTTACCAGAAAAAGAGATCAAGAATTTATACTGATTTTTTAATTAATTACCAATTTTTATCCCAAATGGCAAAATTTCAGCAACTTTGTATTAATCTCTTTACCAAAATATGGTGTATGTAATCTAATGTTCTGACTCTTTACCACACAATTGCAAGTTTGAACAACCCTGAGGAAAAAGCCTTCTGAAAACCTTGTGGGAAAAGAAGAAAATGCTGGTAACCAGCATTTTCTCTTACCAGCATTTTCTTCTTTTCCCACAAGGTTTTCTACACTTTCACAGACAAATTACCATCATTTAAACTAAAATTAAAATGTGGCCAGCAAATGCTTTCAATTTTGATTAATCTAAAATTTTTGTTGTTTGGTAAAGAGTTAATGAAACTGGAGAAAAAACACAAATGCTGATGATTACATGTAAACTCCTTCATTCTAGCCATTTTTAATTTGTTGGCTGCAAATGCTTTCAATATGAAAAAGTCTAGATTTTTTTCATCCAGGAAACAGCTCATTCTTTACAAGATGACAGTATCTTAGACTAATGTCCACATTGAAGCATTGAGTTTGCAGATGACAAATGAAATGTTGATCCAATGATAAAATTTGGACTCAAAAGGGTTGATAACATACTTGGAAAAGGAGAAAATGCTGGTTACCAGCATACTCTTCCTTTCCCACAATGTTTTCCAAATTATTCTTCCTCGGTTTGTTAAAACATGGGACCATGTGGTTTTGTGCCTAAGGACCCTAAGACAATGCTTTTTACAAAATATCCCAGCTCTGGACCCTGTGGTAACAAACAAGAAAGTTGTAATTGCTTCCATTGGTAAAACATGTGCCAACCAAAATCAGGGATCAAACCCAAAACCTCTGAACTACAAAGTTTACAACTTAATACAAATCCAGTTCTGTGGCATATTGATAAGGAAAACACCATGGAAAACATAAATGTTTTCAAATACTATCAACTGCAAGCAAGTAAAAAGTGGTCTAGTCTGTAGTGTAAATTCTATTACTAATAGATTTTATGTCACAGAGACTACTGTGCAGCAAAACCTGCCTTGGTGGTCATCTCTGTTAAGCAAGCAACATTAAATTTTACTAACCAAACAACAAAATTTTAGATATGTTCAAATCGAAAGCATTTGCAGACAGCAAATTAAATGTAACTCAAAGCTAATATTTGCCATTCTCAGAGCAGAAAGGAGAAAGTACTAGTTACCAGCATTTTTCTTCCTTTTCCTATTTAGATTTAAATCATACTACTCAAAAGTATGGAAAATATTGTGTAAATGACAATCTGTTATGGTCCAAGTGTAAGTCGCTGGAAGAAAAATGAATTTTAAAACCAGGCGAAAAGTTAACAAAAGACAGAGTGACCTGGCAACTTTTAAGCCATTTTTGAAATTAATTTCTCTGTCAGCAACTAACACTTGGACCAACTGTACAATAACAGGCTGTCATCTTCACAATAATTACCATACTTTTAAATGGTATGATTTAAATTTAAATGCACTTTAACACCTGCTTTTTTTACTTTTGGCAGCTATTGTTACTTTAAACAGGGCATTTTACGGGACTGAGATTTGCATGTATGTATGTGTAAACATAAAGGCATTTAAAACAAGGCTTTTTTCCTTTAATTCTCAAATTAACCATGCCAAAGGATGTAAATTTTACATCCTACTCCATTACATGTTCATGTATTTCCTTACCCTTTACCAAACAACACCAAGCTTTAACCCTTTACCACACGATAAAAAATTATACCAGTCCAAATTGAAAGCATTTGCAGACGACAATTTCAATATGGTATGATGTGATGGGAGAGAAAACAATTATGGTAACAAGCATTTTCCCACAATGTTTTCTCTATTTCAAAGACAGAAATCAACTTTTGAGCTTTGTCGAATTTGTTGTCTGTGATTTGCTTTCAATTTGGACAAGCCTAAAATTTTGTCCTTTGGTAAAGGTTTTAACTACAAAGGCTCAGGCTAAGTTAACAAAAGTTTTGAAGGATTAAATGTGTCAATATTGTTTTAGATAAACAAATCTTAATTCAAACCACAGCAAACCAAAGAGAATACATCTATCCAGCCTTTCATTAAAACCTAGATTTGACATTTTAACTCTTTACCAAACAACACAATTTTAGACTTGCCGAAATTAAAAACAACTTGCAGACTGCAAAATAAATGTTGTTCCGTGACTGCAATTTGATTTTAGAACGGTAGAAATCATTGTAGGAAAAAGAGAAAATGCTAGTTACCAGCATTTTCTCCTTTTTCCACAATGTTTTCCCAAAGAATTACTTCTCAGGTTCGTTAAAACTCTGGACCGTGTGGTAAAGGGGTTACCATTGATTGATTGATTGTATGGTGTTTTAACGCTGTTTTCAACATAAAATTAGTTATATCGCAGCAGCCAGTGCACCTATCCATGCTTTCCTGGAGTTTCTTTTACCAGTAATACCCACAATATTCTTTCCAAGCCAATGGCTGCTTTCCCACATAGCCATTGTCCAAACAATGGACAGCAGTGAGAGACGAATGAATACTATTGCAATGACTATCATCAATCCTCAGAAAGAAATTGGCTGAGCCAGGGATCATACCAGTGACACCCTGTTCTCAAGTCCTGTACGCCGAAACTCTGCTAATGGGTTACAAGTATTTTTGTCTATTTCGCAAAATAGTAGACATTGAGGTCCAAATTCAAACTGCACATTCAGTGCAGTGTAACCTTGATCCTGACTATCTGCAACAGTTACTGCAAAGAAACTTTTTCTTAAAGCTCATTGGATGACTCTTTACCACATGATCCCGACTTTAAACGATCCTAAGAAAGAACCCTTTTGAAAACATTGTGGGAAAAGGAGAAAATGCTGATAACCAGCCTTTTCTCCTTTTCCAACAATGTTTTCTAGCCTATCAAGGCCAAATTTTGTCATTTAGGGCCACCTTTAATTTGTCATCTGCAATTGCTTTCAATTTGGATGAGTCTAAAATTTTGTTGTTTGGTAAAAGAGTGAAGCCATTACAAGTATTTGAAATCACACTCTTTATTGAGGGTTTAAAGTACCAACAGCTGCCAAAAGTAAACAAAGCAGGAGTTAAAATATATCTAAATTTGAATCGTATCATTCAAAAGTAAAGCAATTATTTTGAAGATGACAATCTGTTACTGTATGGTCAGTCTAGGTGCTAGTCACTGGCAGAGAAATTAACCCTTTACTGCATAATGCTACCTTTTAACGCCTCTGAGAAAGAAGCCTTTTGAAAGCTTTGTGGGAAAAAGAGAAAATGCTGGTAATCAGCATTTTCCCCTTTTCCCACAATGTTTTCTACCCTATCAAAGAGAAATTGTACCATTTGAGCCACATTGAAATTGTCGTCTACAAATGCTTTCAATTTGGACAAGGCTAAAATTGTGTCATCTGGTTAATTTCAAACCTAGGTTAAAAGTTGCCAGGTCACTCTTTTCTTTGTTTACTTTTTGCCTGATTTTAAAATTCATTTTTCTGCTAGCGACTGACACTTGGACCAACCACACAATAACAGATAGTCATCTTCACAATTTTTTCCATACTTTTGAATGATATTATTAAAAATGCATTTTAACACCTGCATTGTCTTTTGGGTGCTATTGGGCCTTTAATTATTCTCAAGGTGATAAAAATTTAACTTTTTCAAAAAGCACTTGCAGTTGATATATCAAATGTGGCCTAACTGATGGTATTTGTCTTTGAAAGAGTAGAAAACAAGAAAACATTGTGGGGGAAAAAGGAGAAAATGCTGGTTCTTAAATTACGTTTTCAAAAGTCTTCTTTCTATAGATTGTGAGAACATGGCATTGTTTGTCAACTAGGTAAGACATTAAAAAATTCTAACATGTTTTGATCAATTGTTTTTCGTCAGGGTTGTGAGAGCAGCGGATTCTTTGGTTCTGGCCTGAGTAGCTCAGTGGTTAGCATATCTGACTCATAACCAGGTGGCTGTGGGTTCAATACCCGGATGAGACAAACTTTCTTTGCAGCGATTTTTTGCCTTTCACTTCTTATGCATGTGAGAAAAGTAGTCAGTGACTTGGAAAGAAAGCTGTGTCAGTACTGCTGTAAGAAAGCCAGGAAACACATGCATAGGTGCACTGACAGCTGTGATATGACCTGAGCTGTTTAGTCGGTGTTAAACTCCAATACAAACAAACATTTTTTGGTAAAAAGTAAAAGGTGCTGCTTTTATTAGCACTTCTAAGAAAATCTCACATTGTGTAGATCGAAGTTCAGACTGTACATTATTTGTAGTCTGATCATGTTTTACACATTCTGCAAAAAGTGAAAGATAACAAGTAAACCAAACAAAATCGACAGAATGAAAATAACAGCTTTATTTACACAAGCCAAATAGGCCTACAACCCCTTACCACACAATCACGATTTTAACAACCCTGAAAAAGAAAGCTTTTGAAAACATTGTGGGAAAAGGAGAAAATGCTGGTAACAAGCATTTTCTCCATTTCCAACAATGTTTTCTACCCTATCAAAGAGAAATTTCCAATTTTTGAGTCACATTTATTTTGTCGTCTGCAAAATTAATGCTTTCAATTTGGACTAGTATAAAATTTTGTTGTTTGGTAAAGAACCATTTGGGCAAATTTGAAGAAATTTGGGCATGTCTAAAATTTTGTCATGTGAAAAGAGTTACACGTAAGTCACCTGATGCCTGTTATAAACACCTTTATGGCAGATTTATAGCGACTCACTGAGGTAAGCCTTACTATCGATTTTGATGATGTAAACCATTCAATAAAATAGAGTGATTATGTAATTCAACCCAAAGACTCCCATGGTTTTATGTCCCTGAGGAAGAAAAGTTCTGAAAATATTTTCTCCCTTTCCACCAATACTTTTAGCCCTAAATGTGGCTCAGATGTTATGGTTTATCTATGAAAGGTCCGAAAACATTACAGAAATTGGATAAAATGCAGGTAACCAGCATTTCTCCTTCTCAAACAATGTTTTCTAACATTTCGAAAACAAAATTCAAACATATGTGTCAATTTAAATTGTCATCTGCAAATGCTTTCACAAAGGACAAGTCTAAAATTTTGTTGTCAGCTATACATTTAACTCTTTACCAAATGACAAAATTTTAGACTGGTCTAAATTCGAAGCATTTGCAGACAACATATTAAATTCAGCTGAAATAATGGTAATTGTCCATGAAAGTGTAGAAAACCTTTGAGCCACATCGAAATTGTTGTCTGCAAATGCTTTCAATTTGGACAAGGCTAAAATTTTGTCGTCTGGTAAAGGGTTAAAACTTGGGTTGATTGATTGATTGTACTGGACTGTTTTAACAGCTTAGCTCATTTCACTGCGGTCAATACACCTACGCATGTGTTTCCTGGCTTTCTCATACCAGTACTAACACAACTTTCTTTCCAAGTCACAGACTACTTTTCTCACATGCATCAGAGTAGAGTGGTGAAAAATTGCCGGAAAGAAAGTTTGCCTCCACCAGGTATTGAACTCGCCACCAATTGGTTAAAAGTCAGATACCCTAACCACTGAGCTACCCGGGCAGTAAAGAGTGGTACAGGGTTTAACTATTGGCGTACCAGACTATGAATGATATTAATGTATGTAGAAAAAATTTCAGTCAATATAAATGACAAAACATCCAGTCCCATGCTATCTTTAAAGTTTAAGCATATTTTTTTTTTTAACATCAGTTGAGAAACAAATTCTTGCAACTTATGCTAATCTCTCTCATTTCTGCTTCCTGGAAACCACACCAGTGCTCGTGCCGAATGTGTGGGCCAATAAACAGTCCCGAAGTTGACACCCGCTTCCCAGTATCGAACTCACGACCTTCTATTTACAAGGCTGACGCTCTACCTGACAACCTTGGACACCATGCAGTCTTAGTCAGTATGTATTGGGAAATACATGTATCAGACAATGTAGGTCCAAGATCGCTGCATATTCTGTACAATCTGGTCTGAATCTCCTCTGTCAACTAAAGAAATTCAAGTAGCATGTGGCAGACGAAGGGTTAATCCATGATTGACCAGTCCCTAATCCTTACATGGTATTTCAATTATTTAACCCTTTACCACACAATCCCGACTTTTAACAACCCTGATGAAAAAGCCTTTTGAAAACAATGTGGGAAAAGGAGAAAATGCTGGTAACCAGCATTTTTTCCTTTTCCCACAAGGTTTTCTACCCTTCAGAAACCAAATTTCAATTTTTGAGCCGCAGTTGATTTACTGTCTGCAAATGCTTTCAATTTGTACCAGTCTTCAATTTTGTCGTTTGGTAAAGAGTTAACCCATTCCTCATCTTTGCTATCTGAAGTTGACAATCACTTCATTCCTCTATTCACCCTTGGCTGATCTAAATGGAATTTGTATTCCCTGTGTAATCCCTGTGATATATTGCCTACTGGATTCAGATTGTTTTCATCCCTAGAATTACATCATCACAAACCAATCGAACATTGCGTAACATTACCCTTTCTGCAAAACCCACACAAATATTTGGACGGCCCATCATCTGGTGTTAGAATGTATCGTAAAACTTCATCGTGAGTTCGTTACGTTGTTAAAATGAATATGAGCTGTGCTCTAGCAAAAGGGGGCTTAATGCATCTGCATTATACCAAGCAAGAGATCACCTAATTGTCACCCATAAAATTCAAACAAACAATTGAATAATGGGGTAGAATTATCCTATGACATGCAGAAAATTTAAAGATAGCAAAAAGTTTTTACCCACGTCAGCCTGCGCGAACTGTGCAAGCTGACATGGGTCGATACTTTTTCACAAATGCATTAAGCCCCCTCTTCACAGAGCATTGCTCATATCATTTATGTTTTGATGATGAATAAAAAATGCAACACATTATTTGATGGGTGCTTTTAGAACAGATTGCAGCCAATGAATACAGGCATCTCTGCGAAAACAAATTTCAACCCTATCAGCCAACGTTAAATAAAGCAATGCAGTTGATCATCATCTTTGGCTGGCGAAGATGTCCATTTCTCAGATAAACAACTTTGGTAGATGACCTTTGGAGACGTTGTAATAACTGAAGATATTACTTTAAACAAAAGTAAATGACTAAAATGAGACAATTTTTTGTGGCTTTAGCAAAATACATAACTATATTTTCTACCTCTATATTTTGTTCCCTTCTCAGACAAAGTAGCAACATTTGAGCCATACTCATACTGTGCAGGCTAATCTGGGCCGAAACTTTTTTCTATTGGTCAATTTTCTGCATGTCAAAGGACTAGTGGTTCAGTTGGTTGTTAGAAAAAAAAAATGATTAAACAGATCAAGGACTATGTCAGAGCTCCAGATAGCGGGAGTGATTCTGATTTCAAAATTGAAAATATTATTAACTCTTCACTAAACCCTATGTTATGGGTACTCATTAGAATCGTCTCATCGAGACGATTCTGATGAGTACCCACAACATAGGGTTTGGAAGAGAAATAATGGATTTAGAATGCCATCACTCCCTCTTATCTGGAGCTCTGATTATGTGATGAATTATTTGGTATAAGCATGAAGATGCAGTTACAATCCCATTTTGCCAGAGCACCTAACATATGAGCCATGCTCTGGCAAAAGGAGGCTTAATGTACCTCCATATCCATGATACCAATCAAGCCATCACATAATTATGGATCCATAATACCCACTTTTTTTTAACAACAGATTTAATCATGAGGTAGACTGTTCCTTGGACATTCAGAAAATTGACCAATAGCGAAAAGTTTCGGCGAAGATCAGCCTGTGCGCACTGCAGAGGCTGACCTGGGCCGATACTTTTCGCAACTGCACTAAGCCTTCTTTTCACAGAACACCTCTCATTTATTTAGTAACCATAAAATAAATTCACTTCCTAGTCTAGCCCTTTACAAAACAACCCTGAGTTTATTACTTTAAACAACGCAAAGGAAAAAGATTTTTCGGAAATATTGTTGAAAAAGGAGAAATAATGGTAACCAACATTTTCTCCTCTTCACCATAGACAAATCCAATTATGATGTCTGTAAAAGTCTCCAGATGGACAAGTAAAAATAATGTTGTCTGGAAAAGGGTTTAGTTATTGAATGATTGAATGGTGTTTTACCCTGCTTTTGACATTATTTCCGTCATATCACAGGGATGACATATTCATGTTTGTGCTGGATTTTACCAGTGCTTGGCTAAGACTAATATGAAGTCAACTTTTCCTGATGTTTGTTCATTCTGTTAGCAGGTTGCACATTTAATGGAGTAGAGTACAA
The DNA here is from genome assembly GCA_945859785.2 of Tridacna gigas. NCBI lineage: Eukaryota > Metazoa > Mollusca > Bivalvia > Cardiida > Cardiidae > Tridacna > Tridacna gigas. The sequence continues at coordinate 42,517,385 of OX244029.2, forward strand.
AAACAAAGAAAAATTCACATTACAGTCCAACCCATGTTACGTGATGTACAAGGCGTAAATGTCGGGTAAGAAACTACACTCATGAATTCTTCTCTCCCTTCAAAAAAAGGGGGGGGAAAAGAAGGACACTCCTACCCAGTGCTTCCAGCAAGGCTCGAACACAGGGCCTCCAGGTTACGAGTCCTACAATTTACAACTGAGCCACGCAGGATCATGATAAAGGGTTTAAATTCTATCTTTTAAAAATAAGATTTCAACTTAACCCTTTCCCAAACAAGCCCTGGTTTTCACGTGTCTGCAGTACAAGTCTTTTGAAAACACTGTGGGAAAAGGAGAAATTGCTCATAACGAGCAATTTCTCCTTTTCCCACAGTGTTTTCTACCCGTTTGGAGAACTTTCTGTCATTTTCATCAAATTTAAAATTGTCGTCTGCAAACTCTTTCAATTTGGACCAGTCTAAATTTTATCGTTTGGGAAAGGGTTAATTGATATATTTTGATGATGTTTTATAACCCTTTACCAAACGACAACATTCAAGACTTGTCAAAAATTGAAAGCATTTGCAGACGACATACTAAATATGGCCCAAACATTGCATTTTGTGGTTGAAAGGGAAGAAAACATTTTGGAAAGGGAGAAAATACTGGTTACCAGCATTTTCTCCTTTTTCCAAAATGTTTTCAAAAGCCCTATTCCACAGAGTCGTTAAAACTCTGGATTGTGTGGTAAAGGGTTAAGTCACTTTCAAGAGAATTTCAGAAATACACCACAATGAAAGCTCACTCAAATGATGACCTCCTTGATTTTACCATTACTACGCTATGACTCTGTGATGCCTTGCCAAAGGACACTCCAATCTGAGCAGTACCGTCCGTAGGGATCAAACTTGGGTTTCTAGTATACAAACCCTTTGCCTTAGACAGAAAAGAAAACCACTGCAAGACATATCAAATTGACTTTCAAACCTGAAAACATCATGGCAAATGGCAAGGAACTGCACAATGAAGAACTGTACGTTATCTTCTAACAAGATAATTCCGCGATAACAATTGACAAAATGTCATGGTATTATTTGTCCACTGTCGAAATATTTATTCAGTAAGGCGATTCACTGGGTATCAGCCTAGACTGAGGTCATCTTGAGTAAATTAACCGACTATAGTTTCCTTTGAAGCAAGTGTAGATCAAGATAAAACTGCACAAAATCTGCAGTCTGATCTTTGATATACACTGTCCGCTTTCCTGAAACACTAAGGTCTTACATACAAAAGCAATGTTAATATTGCAATTACTCTGATCTTATTCATCTTATGTGTTGATTTGGCACTCTAAGGGTTAACTCTTTACCACACAATCACGAGAAAGAAGGATTTGAAAACATTGTGGGAAAAGGAGAAAATGCTGGTAGCCAGCATTTTCTCCTTTACCCACAATGTTTTCTTCCCTATCAAAGACAATTCCATCATTTCAGCAACATTTAATTTATTGTCTGCAAATGCTTTCAATTTGGACCAGTCTAAAATTTTGTTGTTTGGAAAAGGGTTAACATGCAATCTATATTTTAAAACTCTGAAAAGAAAAGGGCCCTAAAAGATATATTGCAGGGAAGAGAAAATCTTCACCATCCCCCCCCCACCCCCCCCAATGTAATTGTTTTCTCCCCTTTCAAAGATGACTTGGATCATTTCACCCACGCCGAGCCCCGTAGCTCAGTCGGTAGCGTACAGGTCTTGAGAACAGGGGGTCGCTGGTTTGATCCACGGCTCGACCAATTTCTTTCCAAGGATTGATGATAGTCATTGCCACAGGATTTATTCCTCTCCAACCACTGACCATTGTTTCAACAATGGCTATGTGGGAAAGCAGCCAGTGGCTTGGAAAGAATATTGTGCGGAGTACTGATAAAAGAAATTCCAGGAAAGCATGGATAGGTGCACTGGCCACCACAATATGACTGAAATAATGTTGAAAACGGCGTTAAACACCATACAATCAATCAATCATTTCACCCACACCTAGTTTCATGTGTGCAATTCGAGGGCTGAATACGAAACTATTCCATCCGCGTTTTGAAAAATTTTACAGGAGAGGGAAAAACGCTTCTCATTTCTGTGAAAAGAATAGTTAGATCATCTTGTTTAGATATGCTGAGTTGAGCTGAGAGCATGAATTCAGCACAACATAATTAAACAAGACGATCTAACAACGCTTTTCATGGAATTGAGTTTTTTTCCCCTTCTCTTGTAATATTTTCCAAAATGCAGATGGATTAGTTTCGCATTCACCCCTCGAATTGCTTTCAGTAAGACTTTTTTTTTTCTATCCTCTACTATTTCTCTATACAGTCATTTTTACAAGTACATGTACGTACTAAATCAGGTAAGTCAAAAGTTGCACACTGATTTCTTCTATATATACTGAACAGTATTTCAGAGAAATTTATATGCACCATGCTCTGTGAAAAGGGGGCTTAATGCATCTGAAATAGTATCGAAACATGTCAGCCTGCACAGTCCACGAAGGCTAACCTGGGCCAAAACTTTTTGCTATTGGTCAATTTTCTGTATGTCAAAGGTCCATTCTAATTCATGATTCAGTTGGTTTGGGGACAAAATGGATTTTATAGATTTATAATTATGTGATACCTTGCTTGGTATCATACATCATGGAGATGCATTAAGCCCCCCCTTTGCCAGAGCATGGCTCAAATTCAAAATAGAAAGCATTGACAGATGACTAATAAATGTAGCTTGAATGATAGAATTTGTCTTTGAAAAGGTAGAAAACACTGTAAATAAAGGTGAAAATGCTAATTCCCAACATTTTCTCCTTTTCCTGCAATGTTTTCAAAGCCTAACTCCTTCAAAACCTAAAAACACAGGATTCTTTTGTAGGGTATTTAACCCTTTAACTCTTTCCCACACAATCCTGACTTTTAACCCTTTACCGCAAATTGCCGCCTTTTGACGCCCCTGGGGAAGAAGCCTTTTGAAAACATTGTGGGAAAAGGAGAAAATGCTGGTAACCAGCATTTTCTCCTTTTCCCACAATGTTTACTACCCTATCAAAGAAGAATTGCACCATTTGAGCCACACTGAAGCTGTTGTCTGCAAATGCTTTCAATTTGGACAAGGCTTAAATTTTGTCGTCTGGTAAAGGGTTAACCCTGAGAAAGAAGTCTTTTGAAAAATTGTGGGAAAATGCTGGTAACCAGAATTTTCTCTTTTTCTCACAATGTTTTTCTGTTCTTCGCAAAACAAACTACTATTTTTCGGTGACATTTATTGTGTCATCTGCAAATGCTTTCAATTTGGACCAGTCTAAAATGTTGTCGTTTGGTAAAGTGTTAATACACAATCTCGGCTTTTGAAAACATTGTGAGAAAAGGCGAAAACGCTGGTAACCAGCATTTTCTCCATTCCCTACAATGTTTTCTACCCTATCAAAGACAGAAATCATCAACTGAGCTTCATCTATTTTGTAGTCTGCGAATGCTTTGAATTTGGTCAAGTTCAAAGTTTAGTCATGTGGTAAAGAGTAAAAACCTTTTACCAGACTGAAAAATTTTAGATCCATTCTGCACTGAATGCACTTGCAGGCTACAAAGTTTTGTAGTTCTGCAATCTGCCTCAAACTGACACTTGTATGAAAAAGGGTCAAAAGCATTGTGAGAAAAGGAAAACATTTTCTCCTTTTCCCACAATATTTTCAAACACCTTTTCAGTCAGGGTTGTTAAAATTCTGAATTGTGGTAAAGGGTTATGTTATTATCTATCACATCAAAACTTTAGAGATTATGAGGGAAAATACACATAAATAAATAGATAACAGACACAAGAGATCATCAGCAAATTATTCTGTAGGTCTTTTTCCAAAATCAATAATGCCACTGGTAATTGAATTCCTTATTTTTGGATCTATACCTGTAAATAATTACAGCACCCCCCCCCCCCTCCTCCAAGGTCAAAACTTCTTGTTCTAAACTCCAAGAGCTAAAGCAGAGCTGAAGGTGTCTCTGTTTCACAGGTAATCAAGATCAGACTACAGTTCCTGTGTGGGTCTTATCCCATACCATACAACAAAATTTTACACTTGTCTATGCTGTAAGCTATTGCAGAAAACAAATGTGGCTCAATTGATGAGACCTGGCTCTAAAACTTAAAGGGCAGAAAACTTTGTGGGAACAGAAGAAAATGCTGGTTACCAGCATTTCTCTTTTTCCCACAACATTTACAAAAGGAATCTTCTCAGGGTCTTTAAAACTCAGGATTGTGTGGTAAAGGGTTAAAGATGAATAATTAACTCTTTATCAAACGACAAAATTTTGGACTTGACCAAATTGAGAGCATTTGCAGACAACAAATAAAACAAAGCTCAAATGATGATTTCTGTCTCTGATGGGGTAGAAAACATTGTGAGAAAAGCCGAAAATGCTGGTAACCAGCATTTTCTCCTTTTCTCACAATGCTTTCAAAAGCCTTCTCTTTCACAGCCATTAAAACATTTTCTCTTTTCCCTGCATTATTTTAAGGTCCTATTCTTTCCATGGTCGTTAAAAGATTGGATTGTGTGGTTAAGAGTTAATTAATTTGTCCCGAATGATGGGACTTGTCTCTGGAAGAATAAAAAAAGAAACATTGGGAAAATGCCTATTAACTGCACTTTCCCCTTTTCCCTGCATTGTCTTAACCTCTTTACCAAACGAAAAAATTTTTACACTTGTCTAAACTGACAGCAGTTGCAGACAACAATTTAAATGTGGCATAAATGATGAAATTTTTCTGTGATAAGGCAGAAAACATTGTGGGAAGAGGAGAATATGCTGGTTACCAGCATCTTCTCCTTTCGCAAAAATGTTTTCAAAAGGCTTCTCCTTCTGGGTCGTTAAAAGTCGGGATTGGGTGGTAAAGAGTTAAAAAGCCCTCTACCTCAGGTTTGTAAAAATCAGGCCCTGCTTGTTAAGGGTAAGAATGCAATGACTTCTGACTTCTGCCTTTTAACACTCTACCAAACAACAAAATATTAGACTTGTTCAAATTGTAAGCATTTCCAAATGACAATATAAATAACAATTGAAAATTAAAACTTGTTTTTGTTTTTTAAAGGGTAGAAAACATTATCGGAAAACGGGAAAAAAAATGCTGATTACCAGTATTTACCAGCACTTTCTCCTTATTCCATAATGTTTTCAAATGTCTTCTTCTTCTGTGTTGTTTGGTAAAGGATTAAGTGCAATAACATTTCCTTTATCTAATGTCCTTAACCCTTTACCAGACAAACCTGAGTTTTAACGACCCTGAGGGAGAAGTCTTTTGAAAACATTGTGGGAAAAGGAGAAAATGCTGGTAACCAGTATTTTCTCCTTTTCCCACAATGTTTTCTACCCTTCCCAACACAAATTTCAATTTTTCAATCATATTTAATTTGTCGTCTGCAAATGCTTTCAATTTGGACCAGTCTAAAATTTTGTCGTTTGGTGATGAGTTAATAAAATGCGTGACAATGTATAGCAATGATAGCATTGATGATTCATTATGTTTCATGAATTCTGTATATTAATGTCATTACTTTACAAAAAAACTCATAAAGCACTTAACTCTTTTACCAGTCAACGAAATTTCAGACTTGTCCAAATTCAAAGCACTTGCAGATGGCAAATAAGAGATAGCCCAATTGACGAAATTTGCCTTGAATAGAGTAAAAAACACTGTCGTTAAAACTCAATAATGTGTGGTAAAGGGTTAACCCTTTACCAGATGACAAAATTTTTGCCTTGTCCAAATTGAGAGCATTTGCAGACGACAATTTCAATATGGCTCAATTGGTACAAATTTTCTTTGATAGCGTAGAAAACATTGTGGGAAAAGGAGAAAATGCTGGTTACCAGCATTTTCTCCTTTTCCCACAATGTTTTCAAAATGTTTCTTTCCCATGGGCATTAAAGGCGTCAAGAGTTAACCAAACAATCCCATGTTGTTACAGTCCCGTGGAAGAAATATTTTTTCCTATAATTTTTCCTTCCTTACCTCTTTACCAAACGATAAAATCATAGGCTTGCCCAAATTGAAAGCATTTGCAGACGACAAATTAAATGTGACTGAAATTTGTCTCTGATAGGGTAGAAAACATTGGAGAAAAAGGAGAAAATGCTGGTTAGCAGCATTTTCTCCTTTTCCCACAATGTTTCCGAAAGCCTTCTTTCTCAGGGTAGTAGAAAGTTGGAATTGTTAGGTAAAGGGTTAACCCTTTCCCAAACAAGCCCTGGTTTTCACATGTCTGCAGTACAAGTCTTTTGAAAACACTGTGGGAAAAGGATAATTTGCTCGTAACAAGCAATATCTCCTTTTTCCACAGCGTTTTCTACCCTTTTTGAGACCTTTCTGCCATTTTCATCAAATTTAAAATTGTCGTCTGCAAACTCTTTCAATTTGGACCAGTCCAAAATTTGTCGTTTGGGAAAGGGTTAAGTCTCTACAAAACAATGAAATTTCATCTATATTGAAGGCATTTGCAGATGAAAAAATATTATCATAATTATGATATATATTTTTTTTAAAGAATGGAAAACATTGTGGAGAAAGGAGAAAATGATGGTTACCAGCTATGTTTTTTCAAAGGGCCTCTCCTTCAGGGTTATTAAAACTCAGGATTGTGTGGCAAAGGATTAAAAAAAAAATCCCATCATCTTAGTCATTATATACTTGTTTGTCTATAAATGATTTCAACATGGAAAAATCTAAAATTTCGTCATCTGGTAATACATGAATATGAGTCATGCTCTGGGAAAAAGGGGGCTGAATTCATCTGCAGAAAGTATCAGCCCAAGTCAGTCTGCCAATTCCTCGCAGGCTGCCCTGGGCCGGAACTTTTTGCTTTTGTCATTTGATCTCAATTTTCTGTGTTGTCAAAGGACAAGTGTACCTCATGATTCAGTCAGTTCTAAGAGAAAATGGATTTTATGGATCCAGTTACATGTATATGACTTGCCTGGTATTATGGATGATGCATTAAGCCTCCTTTTGCCAGAGGATGGCTCATACTTAAATGTTTCTTCCTGAATCAAAATTGCAGCATGTAACACTGATAATACTCTCTTAACCTTTACCAAACAACAGAATTTTAGATTAGTCCAAATTGAAAGCATCTGTAGATAACAAAATAAATGTAACTCAAAAATTGAAATTTAATTTCGGAAGGAGAGAATACATTGTGGGAAAAGGAGAAAATGCTGGTTACCAACATTTTCTCCTTTTCCCACAATGTTTTCAAAAGTTTCCTTTTTCAGTGTAATTAAGTCCGGATTATGTGGTAAAGGGTTAACCTTTACCAAACATATACATATTTTAACAATTCTGAGGAAGAATGCTTCAAAAAACATAGAGGGGAAAGGATTGAATTGAATAGTGTTTAACGCTATTTTTAACATTATTTCCTTTTTAACATTATTTCAGAGAGAGAGGAATAAATCCTGTCGCAATGACTATCATCAATCCTCAGAAAGAAATTGGCCAAGCCGGGGATCAACCCAGCGACCTCCTGTTCTCAAGTCCTACACGCTACTGACTGAGCTACAGGGGCTTGGCAGAGGGGAAAGGAGAAAATGCTATTAACCAGCGAATTCTACATTTTACACACAATTTTCTACCCTTTCCAAGGCAAATGTAAACATTTGGGTCAATTTAATTTGTGAACTGTGTGAATGCTTTCAATTTAAACAAGTCTAAAATTTCGCTTTCTTGTCAAGAGTTTAAACAGGGATCAATCACCCTAATAAAAAAGCTTTTCAACTCTTTACTAAACAACAACATAAGACTTGTCCAAAATGAAAGCATTTGCAGACGACAAATAAAATATTGCTCAAATGATTATGTTTTTCTATAAAAGGTTTGAAAACATTGTGGGAAAAGAAGAAAATACTGGTTACCAGCATTTTCTTCTTTTCTCACAATTTTTTCAAAAGGCTTTCCCCCAGGGTCATTAAAAGTTGGGATTGTGTTTCTCCTTTTCCCGCAGTGTTTTCTAATCTTTCAGAAACAAATTTAATAATTTCAGCCACATTTAATTTGTCGTCTGCAAATACTTTGAATTTGGACCAGTCTAAAATTTTGTAGTTTGGTAAAGATTTAAAGCTAGTTTTAAAAAACCTTCTTTGTTGCTATAACACAGGATTGTGTAGTGAAGGGTTAATGCATAATGTTTTCTGGTGTATGTTCTTTTACAGTATCCCTTTAACACACAACAAAATTTTAGACTACACCAATTTCAAAGCATTTGCCGACGACAAATTCAACTTTGGTACAAATGAGCTTAAGCTTTCTGATAGAGCAGAACACATTGTGGGACAAGGAGAAAATGCTGGTTACCAGCCTTCTTATCCAGGGTCATGAAAACCTGGGATTGTCGGGTAAAGGGGTATACTGTGTACTACATGTATACATGTACATGAGACTTTCACTCAAATCAACAATCTATTGACCAAGCACTAACAGCCAGTTAACCCTTTACCACACCATCCCGACTTTTAACAACCCTGAAAAAGAAAGCTTTTGAAAACATTGTGGGAATAGGAGAAAATGCTGGTAACCAGCATTTTCTCCTTTTCCCACAATGTTTTCTACCCTTCCCAAAACAAATTTCAATTTTTCAGTCACTTTTACTGTGTCGTCTGCAAATGCTTTGAATTTGGCCTTGTCTAAAATTTAGTCGTTTGGTAAAGAGTTAATCTGCAATTCGTAAATCAAGTCATTTTGTTTTGTGACAACGCATTCAGTGTTGCATACATGTACATGCCAGCCACGGTATTACACAATCGCTTAGCTGAGGTCTCTCAAAAAACGAACTGTCATGCTCAATTGTGCATAACAATCAAGTAATTCAAAAAGAACAAGCTGTTAGACCTCATTTTCTGTGCAGTGACCCTTAAGCTGCAGGGCCCGAGTCTTGAACCTTTTGCACACAATGTAGATCAAGATCAGACTGCACATTCTGTGTAATCTGATCTTGGATCTACACTGTTTGTTAGGATATATTTTTTGCCCCAAAAATATCTTTGAAATAGTAAAATTACTTTCGGCATTGAAGTTTCATTTAATTGTTTAGCAGGATAAGGTTTATCCAACAATCTTAAGTAATTCTCTAATTCGAAATTCCAAGATTAGTCATCCAATAGGCTGTGACATTGAGTCTTGGCCAACCAGTTGCTGAGTCTTATTATTTTGACACTTTGTAAATTACTTCCACTGGTTGGAGAATACAAACCCTGATCCAAAGAAATCTATAAATGTCTGCAATGGCAACTGAAGCCATACTTTGCTCTCTATCTCTTTACGAAACAAAAAAATTCTAGACTGGTCCAAATAGAAAGCACTTGCAGACGACAAAATAAATGTTGACTCAAAAATTGAAATTTCATTAGGAAAAGGTAGAAAACATCGTGGGAAAAAGGAGAAAATGCTGGTTACCAGCATTTTCTCCTTTTTTCCACAATGTTTTCAAAAGCTTTCTTTCTCCAGGTCTTTAAAAGTTGAGATAGTGTGGTAAAGAGATATGGACTAAGCTGTCATTTCAACTCTTTACGAAATGACATAATTTTAGACATCCAAATCAAAAGCATTAGCAGACAACAAATATCAAAACTCAAAAATAGAGACATGGTTTTGGAGGGGTAGGAAACATTGTGGGATAAAAGGGAAAATGCTGGTCCAAGCTTTTTCTCCTTTTCCCACAATGTTTTCAAAAGTCTTCTTTAGGGTCATTGAAACTTTGGCTTGCTTAGTAAAGGATCAAGCACTTAATGCATAAGCACATACCTGCATCTTCACAGATATTATAACTGATGTGAGCTCACTCTCCAGTGGCTTCAAAACAACTAGCCTCGTCAACCTCAGACTGCATATTCTGTAAAGGTAGAAGAAAAACCCTTAAAATCTTAACCAGTCCACAAGATTTAACCCTTTGCAACAGTCCTTAGTCTTAACAACCATGACAAAGACAGATTTTGAAAACATTGTGGGAAAAGGAGAAATGCTGGTAACCAGCATTTTCTTTTACCTCAGTGTTTTTTTTTACCCTTTCTGAGATGAATTCCATCCTTTGAGCCATACTTAGTTTGTTATTGGCAAATGCTTTAAGATTTGGACAAGTCTGAATTGCTGTCGTTTGGTAAAGAGTTAACACTGGTCCTTATTGAAATCATTTGCAGACAAATAAATGTGATTCAAATGAAGGGTTCAGTCTCATAAAAGGATAGGAAACAATGTAGGAAGAGCAGAAAATGCAGGTGACCAATGTTATCTCCTTTTCCCACAATGTTTACAACAGCTTTTTTCCTCAGGGACGTTAAGTTAACATCATTGTAAAACCAAAGCATCGTGTATTTAAGCAATCCTGATTAACCCTTTACCACACAGCAAAATTTTAGACGAGTCCATATTGAAAGCATTTGCAGATGACAAAATAAATGTGGCTGAAATTTTGAAATTTGTTTTGGGAAAGGTAGAAAACATTGTGGGAAAAGGAGAAAATGCTGGTTACCAGCATTTTTTCCTTTTCCCACAATGTTTTCAAAAGGCTTCTTACTCTGGGTCCTTAAAAGTTGGGATTGTGTAGTAAAGAGTTAACAGGGCTTTCGAAACATTAAGGGATAAGAAGAACATGCTAGTAATCAGCATTTTCTCCTTTTCCTACAATGCTTTCTACCCTTTTAACTTTTTACCACACAACAAAAATGTAGTCTTGTCAAAAAGGAAAGCATCTGCAGATGACTTTTATATGTGGCTCAAATTATGGAATTTGACTGTGATAGGATAGAAAACATTGTGGGAAAGCAGAAAACGCTGGTTACCTGCATTTTCTCCTTCTCCTACAGTGGTTTCAAAGGCTTCTATCTCTGGTTTGTTAAAACTCAGGATTGTGTGGTAAAGGGTCAAAGACAAGTTCCTTCATTTGAGCTACATTTTACCTTTAGACTCCATATATATAAATACTTTAACTCTTTACCAAACAACAAAATTCTAGACAGGTAAAAATTGAAAGCATTTGCAAACAACAAAATAAATGTGTTTGAAAAATTGAGCTTAGTTTGTGGAAGGGTAGAAAACATTGCAGGAAAAGGAGAAAAGCTGGTTACCACAATGTTTTCCCACAATGTTTTCAAAAGGCTTCTTTCTAAGGGTTGTTAAAAGTCGGGATTGTGTGGTAAAGGGTTAAATATAGATTTACTCTCAACTCTTTACTACACGATGACATTTAGAATTGCAGAAGACAAAGGTGGTTCAAATGGCAAAAAATGACCTTGATAGGTTGGTTACCAGCATTTTCTCCTTTTCCCACATTTTTTTCAAAAGCTTTTCCTTTCAGGGTTGTTAAAAGTCTGGATTGTATGGTAAAGGGTTAAATTTTGTTTTCTAGAAATGAGTAAACCCACTATCTCCTCTGACAACTTTGTGGCAGATGACTTTGAAAACAAGCTAAGTACATCTTTGTAAATACAAATTACCTAAATTATAACAAATAAAGGTTTCATACGCAAATTAAAGTATAACACAGATGCAAATGGATGAAAAACTTATTATTAGCAATAATTCCTCTTGCCTAGTTGTTTTCAAATTTGGGAAGCTGCATAATGGAATAAGTGGATAATTCAGTATTGTTTCCTTAACCCTTTACTATACAATCCTGAGTTTTAACTACCCTGAGAAAGAGGACTTAAGAAAACTTTGTGGAAAAAGGAGAAAATGCTGGTAATCAGCATTTTCTCCTTTTCCAACAATGTTTTCTACCCTTCCTAAATCCAATTTCAATTTTGGAGTCACAGTTATCTTGTTGTCTGCAGATGTTTTCAATTTGGACAGGTGTAAAATTTTGTCGTTTGGTAAAGAGTTCAACAATATTCAGGGCTGAAAATGTTATTTGAATATATCTGATTTTAGCACAGATACATGTAAAATTATTGCCATAACATGACAAATGGCATGTTTTAAACATTTTTCAAAGCCATGATATTTTCTTTTGCATGACATTGCAAAATCTTAATCAAGTGTGAATCATGTACATAGAGAGTCTGACATTTTCATAGTGAGAAAAATCATGTCATCCTATCCTTTCAAAACCATGAAATTAAGTTCCATCTTCTTTCTTGTGAAAAATTATCTGTATTGCATTTGGAAATACAGCTAGCAACCAAAAATCTTTTGCTAATGTTTGACTTACAACTGTCAAATGGGAAATAATTACTCTACAGCTGATGTCATTTTTTTAGTTGACGATTGTGTTTGAAATTAAAAATATATATATATCATTATGAATCACTCACTGATTGTGCATCCCCTCATTATTAAAAGCCCTCCATCCTTTTATTAATCATAATGATGCAACGTGAAAATGCCGATATCTTACCAAATTACGTACGTATATAACATGAATTAATAACCTACCTCGGTATACAGTTTGGGGATGATTTCTCCACTTCCCATGTGGCGAACAATTTCATAGAAATCACTTTCTGTCCATTATGCTCAGACAGACTTTTGCTCTTGTCCGCCATGATTTGTTTATGAAAATTGACGCATGCGCACTGGGAAACAAATTAATTTATTTTGCCTTGTTTTAGCCGCTTCTCGAGACATGATCGGAAGGACCGTCTTTTTTGCTACGTTCATTGTAAGACAACAGACTTTTTTCAGATCTGTAACATTTCAACCAGGAATTACATATCTCAATTTAAATCGAAAAATAGTCCGAGAATTAAAATTGTAATGTTTTAAAAGTTCTTGGAAAACAAGGCTGTAGGCCTTCCTAAACGATTCACGACTTAGGCTGGCATCTAGATCTGGATCTATATAGTCCTAACACAAAGCTTTTCATTTAGAGACATCTCGATATCTAAGAATGACATTTTGTTATACACAGTGCAGATCAAGATCAGACTGTCTATCATACATTCAGACCCGGGATCTCTAAAATGAGCCTATACAATCAGGAAATACTCTCGCTGAAGAAACAGCCTTTTGCAAATAGCAGTCGATCTGAAAGATACAAAGTCACTGCAAATAGTCATCCTTTATCCCTTAACCATTTACCACACAATCTCGACTTTTAACGACCCTGAAGGAGAAGCCCTCTGAAAATATTGCGGGAAATGGAAAAAATGCTGGTAACCAGCATTTTCACCTTTTCCCACAATGTTTTCTACCCTTTGAATGACAATTTTCATGTCTTAAGTAACATTTAATTTGTCGTCTGCAAATGCTTTCAATTTGGACAAGGCTAAAATTTTGTTGTCTGGTAAGGGGTTAAACTGCTACATAAATGAGACGAAAATTTCCACTCAGTGGTAAAAATCCAGATAATAGCGATTTCAAAGTTGATTTCACCTGAAAAAATACCGTATCGGACAGTGTCGATCCAAGATCAGATTGCACGTTTTCTGCAGTCTGATCTAGATCGATACTGTCTATGAAAGCGCCTCGACTCGCACTTAGGAGCCTAACGGTTAAAAAAAAAAGGCAAGCAGCGTAGATCCAAGATCAAACAACACGTTCTGTGAAGTCCTTTCTTGATACACGTCCACGAATAGAGCTCTACCGATGAGCAACATACCTTCTTAGAGAATTGTACGTATAATTCACGTGGTCTTTAAGCTTTTTGGTCTGTTTTACATGTATTTTACATGAATAGCCAGGGTCCAGGTGGTAACAATTTTTTAATCACTCCTTATTGCGGTCTCCTTTCTAGAGTTATGTGTGTGTGTGTGTGTGTGTGTGTCACAAACCAGAAACGGGATGTGTGTGTGTGTCACAAACCAGAAACGGGATCAGAGGCAGTACAAGGCCGGAGGCATGCTTACGTGACTCCATAGATCAGGGCGTTAACAATGAGAGCCTGGTTGCTACTCAAAGTAAATTATGAAAAGACAGGTCTAAAATGTATTTGCTATTTAAAGGTGGCCATTTCTTGAGAAAGAGAGTGTAACATAACTATTTCTTTAGGAACTAATTAGCGTCAGTGCCCTTATCAAGAAACGCGGTCTATGTACGATTGAGCCGAGCCCCGTAGCTCAGTCGGTAGCGTACAGGACTTGAGAACAGGAGGTCGCTGGGTCGATCCCCGGCTTGGCCAATTTCTTTCCGAGGATTGATGATAGTCATTGCCACAGGATTCATTCCTCTCTCACGCTGACCATTGTTTCGACGATGGTTATGTGGGAAAGCAGCCAGTGGCTTGGAAAGAATATTGTGCGGAGTACTGGTAAAAGAAACTCCAGGAAAGCATGGATAGGTGCACTGGCCGCCGCGATATAACTGAAATAATGTTGAAAACGACGTTAAACACCATACAATCAATCAATCACCTATGTACGATAAGAGCCTCTTTTTTTTCCTGATTTTTTCGAGGATAGAACTTTGTGTTTTTGGTGGAATTGCAAAAACTTTCATAGCTCATGATGCCCCTTTCTCTGCCTAACTGTAATGACCGGAGCAAGACAGTTCCCCGACAAGACAGTTCCCCAACACAAGTAAAGGCCACTGGACATCCTGTTACAGAGAAGGCTCAGCAAGACTCCCACTTTGTCAACAAAAAAGCAGCAAAGGGTCGAACACAGTGTTTTTCACTCTATTTTCAAAGTACCAAAAAGTAACCGGTGTGACACCTATATTTGCTTTAAATAAGCTACCAGTCTGAGTCAATCCAGGGTAAGTCTTTGAAAAAAAAAGAAACAGAAATGTAAAAGGTAAAATCAGGCTAAGGCAATGGGACCGCCGTTTTTTTTTTAACGAGGTTTGCTAAGAGTGAAAAATTTTCCGTCTTTTCTTTTTTTTAATTGTTATTTCTTAATCAACCAATCAAAACCGGCACGTGACGACCACTCCGGTTTTTGGCACCCATTGACGAGTGGTAGAGAAAGGAGTTGCGAGGACAGAAAAAGCTTGTTTTACTTTGGAAAGATGAGGTTAGTTTGTTATTTATTCGTTATCCATATAGATTTTATAAATGAAAGTTAAAAGATCTACTAGCATGGTTAATTGATAATGTTTTTCTGTCCTTCTAGCATTGTCTGACTTAAGCGTATTGTCATACTTTGGAATGTTTTCTTTCCCGCCCTCCGATTTTCTCAAGAAATTTTTGTTAATGTAGATCTAAAAGTTGTCCTAGTTTTCTTTCCTTTGTATTTTGCAATATGAATTCTTTTACAAAAAGTTCATTTTTGGTTATCCTTCAATAGAAAATTACTTAAAAAAAAAAAAAACTTGGTGAACAAGGCTCGTGCAAGATTCTGTGCATTGACCCAGCTACGATAAATATTCCATTTACCCAGTAACTTAGTGCTTAGTGAATTCCACCAATTATTTTGCGAAGTGACTTATGTAACCCTTTAGCACACGGTAATGTTCTAGACTGGCCCAAATTCCAAGCATTTGCAGATGACAAATCAAATGTGGCTCAAATAATAGGATTTGTTTATGAAAGGTTAGAAAACATCTTGGGGGGAAAAGGAGAAAGTGCTGCATGTTCTCCTGTTCCCATGATGTTTTCAAAAGTCTACTTTCCCAGGGGCGTTAAAACTCATTGTGTGATAAAGAGTTTACTCATCATTCAAGAAATTTTGGACTAGATCTAGACCAAGTCAGGGATTGTAAATAACATTGCAGCTGACAAATGTACTTCAAATAATGATCTTTGTCTTTGATAGGATTGAAAACATTGTGGGAAATGGAGAAAACGCTGGTTACTAGCATTTTCTCCTTATCCCACATTGTTTTCAGAAGCCTTTTCTCCCAGGGTCGTCAAAACTAAGGCTTGTGTGGCAAAGGATTAAGGCCATGGAAACACTTTAGATATACCAAACAATCTCTTGTTAACCCTTTACCAAACAAGAAAATTTTTCACTAGACCAAATTCAAAGCATTTGCAGACAACAAAATAAATCTTACTTGAAAATTGAAATTTGTTTTGGGAAGGAGAGAAAACATTGTGGGAAAAGGAGAAAATGCTGGTTACCAGCATTTTCTCCTTTTCCCACAATGTTTTCAAAAAGGCCTCTTTCTCAGGGTCGTTAAAACTCGGGACTGTGTGGTAAAGGGTTAAAGGAGCCCAAGAAAGAACACTTGACCCCTCACCACACAATCCGGAATCTAACAACCCTTAGAAAGAAGCCTTTTGAAAACACTATGGGCATAAAGGCTGGTTTACCAGCATTTTCTCTTTTTCCCACAATGTTTTCTAACCTATCAAAAGGAAAATCCTATAATTTGAGTCTCATTAAGTTTGTCAACTGTGAGGGTGTTCAATTTTTACAAGTCTAAAAGTTTGTGGTTGGTAAAGAGATAACTCTTTAACCCTTTACCAAACAACAAAATTTCAGACTGGTCCAGATTGAAAGCATTTGCAGATGACAAAATAAATGTTACCAAAAAATGGAAGTTTGTTTTAAGAAGAGCAGAAAACAATGTGGGAAAAGGAGAAAATGCTGGTCACTCACATTTTCTCCTTTTCCCTCAATGTTTTCAAAAGGCTTTTTTCTAAGGGTCGTTAAAAGTCGGGTTTGTGTGGTAAAGGGTTAAAATTCTTTATCAAATGACAAAATTTTAGACTTGTCGAAATTCAAAGCATTTGTGGGAGATACTTTTAATGTGGCCTAAATGATAGCTTTGTCTTTTGATGGAAAGAAGACATTGAGGGAAAAGGAGAAAATGCTGGTTATAAGCATTTTCTCCTTTTTCTACAATGTTTTCAAAAGCCATATTTCTCAGTTGTGAAAAGTCGGGATTGTGTGGTAAAGGGTTAACTGATAAGGGAGAAGAAATAGATCTAATACATACCCAGTCTTTCCTTCATTTCCCAAAATGTTGTATAACCATAAAAGACGAACCTGTTGGTTTTAGACATATTTAATCGTTTGAGGGCTTTAAAAAGGAAAAATTTACCTTTTCAATAAAAAAACAAAAGCCAAAATATGCTGATAGCAATTTCAAGGGTGCTTTCCAGAATGCATGTTTCTATTTAAGGAGGAATTCTGGTGTTTTTGAAGCTGACACGGTTGCAAATGTCTTTCTTTGAGAGAAATTTATGTCCTTAATTCTCTAAGAAAAGAGAACTTAGGTTGCAAAATGATCAGGGGGGAATACTTCATACTTTTCTCAACCTCTTCCCGATTTTGTTCTTGATATTTTCAAGAGTGACTAAAGAAATTTAGCATGTGAATACTGTATGGGGGAAATAGTAGAGAGAATTTGGGCATAGAAACGATCCTGTGCACTTCACATAATCCCATCTTCGACTCGATATTGTAAAAACGGAGACTTACTGGGAACGGACCTAAGTGCTTCTCACGTAGGAACCCCGAGTATACAAAAATTACTAGTAGTTTAGTAGAATGTATTCCATTTTCCAAACTTTTTTGCTATCCTGAATGAAAATAGGAATAGAAAATCAAAAGCAACAATCACTGATAATTTGCTTCTTTATTTTGCAGTATACTTCTATAATTTATTTTATCTGCCCTACCATTTTGTCATGCCAAAATTAACTCACATATCTTTATGTTATAATTTAGAGCAATGGTTTGTCAAAATAACATAAAACAAAATCAGAATTTGAAAAACAACATGACTTGGATCCCAAAAATTAAGACCAAAATCATGCTTTTATAAATCAAGAAGTAAATAGTATAGGTCTACGGGTATTCCGGCCCGACTTCAACATACGATACATGTACATGTTTAAGGGAGCATTCCGGTATTTTTGAAGAGGACTTGAATACAAATGTCTTTCATTAGACCCGATCTGTGTCATATTTTTCTAGATTAAGAGAAGTTTGTTTGCTAATGATTGCAGGTACTTCATACTTGTCCCGGTTAGAAATCGCATACATCAGGATATTTTGAAGAACGACAGGAGATTTTTATAGCGTGAAAATCTACAGCAAACTCGTGGCCTCGAAATGATCCTGTTTACTTCATATTTTCCCAGACACCCTCCTGATTCTGACTCGAGATTGTAAACATTGCGACTTTTCAAGACTGGCAAGAGAATTTCGTGTTAAAATTATTGGTAGATAGCGGTATTCCGGCCCGTCTTGCAAGCGTAACTTGCATATTGATTTTTTTGGGTATACCGGTGTTTCGGCAGAATTCCGGTATTTCAGCAAGTCGTGTAACCCTGTTGAAAGCGTAAGGTAGAAATTTGGGTGCTTTTCTAGACAGTAGATTGGATCAGACTGAAGAAATTCTCTGATCATGGAATTACCCTAGTGATCATTTTGGTTAATTGTTTATATGCATTATTTTGGGCCTGGTTTCAAATTCAAAGTTTGTAGAAAGGCAATATTGGGACAATGGTATAAGTCATGCCTTGACAAAAGGGGGTTTAATGTATCTCCAAGATGCATTTTACCAAGCAAGACATCACCTAATTATGCACTGGATCCATAAAATCTATTTTGTTTAACAACCAACTGAATCAAGATGTAGAATAGTCCTTTGACATACAGGAAATCATCAACATGTAAAAAGTTTTGACCCATGTCAGCCTGCGCATGTTGACAAGGGTGGATACTTTTTGCAGATGCATTAAGCTTCCTTTTCACAGAGCATAGCTCATATATAATGATGATTCCTATTTCAATTCACAGCTGATTGCTGTATTAGATGATTCAAGAAGTAACATTGCTTGAGCCACTGTTGATGTGAGCATTCTGGATATTCCAGATGATATATGTCAGAAATTCACAGGGACTGATAATGATGGCGAGTACAAGGTGGGTAAAATAAGTAATGTAACCCACTGAATTTGTTCAGGACAGACAGGTCAGTTATTTGACTTTGTTTTATTCCCTTCTTTTGTCTTTTTTATCTTCGTCTTTTGTCTTCTTGTTCAGGGCGAGTCTCTGCAGCAGGCTGTAGGGCCATTAGTTCAACGGTTGTGAGTTTGAACCCTGCCTCAGTCAAAATACTTCATAAAGACTTTTTCGGGAGGTTTTTTTGCGCAACCTAGTGTGCATGGAAATGAGCTTCTTTGTCCCCGGGCTTGTTCGCCCGAGCTTGTTCATCTGGGCTCGTTCGCCAGGCGTCTTCATCCTTTTGAATGATCTCATTTCTTTTAAAATCAATTTGGAGCTAAGAAGGCATATTAAATTAAATGACGATATTTGACTCTTCACGAAGGAAATAGTTAGCAGTACTTGGATAGTTTCACTGTACGGCGTGAAGTCATAAACAGTCTAAACATTTCGCTTTAACTCTTTACCGCACAATGTTGCCTTTTAAAGACCATGGGAAAGAAGCCTTTTAAAAACATTGTGGGAAAGGGAGAAAATGCTGGTAACCAGCATTTTCTCCTTTTCCCAAAATGTTTTCTACCCTATCAAAGAAAAACTGCACCATTTGAGCCACAATGAAATTGTCGTCTGCAAATGCTTTCAATCTGGACATGGCTAAAATTTTGTCGTTTGGTAAAGAGTTAAAGGACACTTTGTGAGGAAATCTAAGTTAGACCGTATTTCAGGGGTTCAGTCTGCAGTTCCAATAAATAATACTACAAGAAATGCCGACTGTATGCAACTAGCGAGGCAGAAGAAACGAAAGTCACTGTCAGTACCCCACCCACTTCTTCTAATGCAAGATGTACAGAATGTATTCTCGTGATGAGATTCCATAATCGTCGAACGAGCCATGGGAAAGTGTTCGTTGAATTAGTAGCCTACGTCAAATTACCAGCCTACAGACTTGACTTAACAAGTGGTTGGTACAGATCCAAAATCCAACTGCACATTCCATGCAAACTGATCTTCATCTATGTCATCCGCTAAAGCCCCTGTTTTCGCCCATGGCACAGAAAGGGTAAAGTGTTTTTTTTTTTATCCAGGGTTGTACTCGTACTAACCTGATGTTAAGTAATGCATATTATAACCAGCTTACATACTTAAAAGATTTTAGGAGCCCAATTCAAAATAAATCTGAAAAATTTCCATGTTGACCCGAACCAATCTTAACTTTTGGGTGGTCTTTGATAGAAGGTAATCTTTCAGTTCAATTTGACATATCAAATGTTTAATTGTTTTTACTAATAGATGACTATGCTTGAATGTTTTCAAGAAAAAAAAAATGCTTGGTTTTAACCCTATACTCCACAGATACGCGTTTTAACGCATCTATCCACTACTCCACAGATACGCGTTTTATCACACCACAGGTTTACCTCCTCTACTCCATAAATACGCAGTTTAACGCATCGACCGCTTACTCCATAGATACGCGTTTTAACGCAATCAACTTTAAATACTAAATACAACCTCATTTTTAAGTGTAAGAAGTTTAACAAACGCATTTTCGAGAAGTATAATATATATCTAAAATAATGACTAAAAAAAATCATGGGCTTACTTCTTGACTTTGTACCGTAAATTCAAGTTTTGTACGTAAAGGTATTCCATATAAATCCCATTGACCTTTTTCGCCGTGTGTACACGCTTACAGTGGAAAAATACTGCGCTTTGGATGCTGGGATCGTGATTAGCAATCCTGTTATTATCGGGCTAATCTATAAATTTGGGTTAGCCCATTACTGCAGACGGGACTAGTCTATATGGCATGTTGAATATAGATCGATCTACTTCTTGAACAAGTCAGAGCTGAGAAAGTCTTATGAAATGGGCTTGTATGCATTAAACAAAAGGTGAAGATTGAAGTGTTACCAAGATTTATGTTGCATTGTGGTTTTAGATTTATATACTGTTCTCGAGAGAAAGACAGCAAAAAAAGTGAGGTCTAGAGATCAAAGATACAATTCACGAGGGCTGATCTTAGTCCGCTCGAGAAATGTTCCTGTTATTAGTGCGATAATATATAAATTTGGCCTAGCCCATTAATGCAAACGGGGCTAGTCTATATGACATGCTGAATTTAAATCGATCTCCTAAATACGTAATTTTTATTTTGTCGCCTGCTTGATCAAGTCCAAAATTCTGTGTCAACTTGTCAAGTCCGTAGTTTTCGAAATTGCATCATCCTCTAAGATAGATTGTGTTTGTGTAAAGTCATTTACATGCATGTGAGTAAACATTCGGACACTGAATTTCGTTTTCGTGTGAATTTTACGGGGTTATCAAGACACATGGATCTATATGGGTAATTCACCTTTTCCCAGAGAAATATAAAGATCAATTTTTAATTTTAAGAAAATGCCTGTCGATAAAATCCCCCATGAAATGATTTTGACTCTACAAAACAACAAAATTTTAGATTAGTCCAGATTCAAAGCACTTGCAGACGACAAATGTTACTCCGAACTTTCAATTGTGACTTTCGTAGAGAATAAAATATTGTGGGAAATGGATAAAATGCTGCTTTTCTCCTCTTCCAACAATGTTTCCATAAGCTTTCTTTCTCAGTGTCGTTTGAAGTCGGGTTTGTATGGTAACTCCCCAGTCAAAATTTCAGACCATTCGAAATCGAAAAGCATTGGCATTGAAGAAGTTTTGAAATGATGACACTGGATTTTGATGGGATTCACGGAACATCGTAGGTAAAGGGGAATGCTGGTTACTAACATATAGGCCTAATTGTCTTTTCATCACCATATTTTCCTGGAATGGCCCGGCCTGTTTGCCGCTAAACCAAACACTGCACAACTTTTTTCCCACCTTTGTCATAGGCAGACAGTTTTTTTTATGTGCACAGCCATGCTGTCTGATCTGTGTCCGCAGTGGGTAAACCAATCGTTTGGAACACAACTTTAGTTTGATTTTTCCCCCCAACTGTAAACAACATAAAAAAATTTTAGACTGATCAAATTTGAAAGTATTTGCAGACGACTAAATGAATGTGAATACAAAATTTAAATTTATTTCGGCAAGAAAAAGAAACATGGGTTCCAGCATTTTGTCCTTGTCTCACAGTCTCAAAATGGTTCTTTCTCCTGGTCGTTAAATGTCGGGATTATGTGCTTATAGGTTATAAAAAAAATCTAGTCCAGTGAACATTTTTTTCAAAATAATCGGAATACTTTTCCAGCACTGAAAAAATACAACCAATTAAATTACTCAAACCGTAAGGTCATGCATATGTAATTAGCTGTGTGTGACGTGCGATTGTGTATGTTCGGATTGTTGTTGCTATGCGAAACAGATGTTCGGTATAGATGCAGAAACGCGTGCCAGTAACTGTTGCCGGCTTCTTTGAGCTGATCTTGGATTAACAGTCTTGGATGGTAAGTGTTTTTATAAGCTTTCTTTAATTGATTGATCGGGGTGGCGGTTTCTAATTAATGTTTTATTAGTGGACTTTAATTGTCTGATCGGCCGTGCCTTATCAATGTATTACGTAATTACAGGACACTACTGTAAGAATTGACTCGTTCTTGATTGGTAGAGCACCAATTTATAATATTGTAATTAATGTAATGATTAGCTGTTTTGATTATCCAATCAAATTTCTTC
The DNA here is from genome assembly GCA_945859785.2 of Tridacna gigas. Classification (NCBI taxonomy): domain Eukaryota; kingdom Metazoa; phylum Mollusca; class Bivalvia; order Cardiida; family Cardiidae; genus Tridacna; species Tridacna gigas. The sequence continues at coordinate 42,539,821 of OX244029.2, forward strand.
TAATTAAGCCCTCGATTGCTTCTTTTCCCTACAAACAAATCAGTTCGTGTGAGAACGCCTTGCGATTTACATTGCAGACAAACTTCATTATTCTACTTTCATTTTTAAAATTTTTAATATGGCACACATTTTTGATAGTGACTCTGGCGACGAGTCTGATTTTTCTGGTTTTGGCGAGTCTGATATTGAGGTGCCACATGAGCATGAGTCGGATTCTGAGTCTGATGATGATGATGATGGGCCAGTTCGGGCTGACGGCTGGTCTCAAAACTTTACAAATTTGATGGTGCGTTTTCGTGTTTTCACATTCAAAATCCATTATTTGTTTGAACACAGACGAAAAAGAAACTCGCCCTTTAGCTTGATTTTGGAAATTGAAATAATGATGATGAATAAAAACTGTTGGATAAACATGAAGACAATAAAGAAAAACGAACAAAATGAAAAGAAAGAGTTTTTTTTTACTTTGAAAAAAAAAAAAAAAATATATATATATATATATATATATATATATATATATAGATATAGATAGATAGATAGAGCTTTATCTGATAAAATGTTGGATGAAATGAAATTTAAACAAAATTAATGAAGGGTTTGAAATAAAAGTAACAAATTTTCAGTTGTAAACTTTATTGATTGATGAAAACTCCTAAGTCTACAGATGGGTTCATGCAAAACTATTGTAGATGCATATACATTGCAGTCTGTATTGCATTTGCACTTACAATAGTTTTGCACTAACTCATCAATATATAGACTCTATATATCTATGCAATTTACGCAATGAAATAAATACAGAGTACCACAGAACTTTTAGGAAAAAGTAGCCACTGCTTGTTACAAGTATTTGCTGCTTTTCTTGAAAAAAAGAAAAGTATTATTTACAGAAAAGGAAAATTTGAAAATCCTGGACTATAGAACACCATGGAAAAAGGAAGCCTATGCTTGGTATAAGTAGATCTAGTGGCTGCTTTTCCCATGAAAGTTTTGAAGCTCATTTTAGAGCTCCTGATGGGGTGGGGGTGATGATTTCATCAGTTCTCATCATAAACCATTGTTGTGATAACTTATTAGAAATGTCTCGATGACACTATTCCAATGAGTACCCACAACATTGGAGTTGAAATTATTTTTTTTATATTTTGCCTTTGAAATGCCATCACCCACACTTATCTGGAGCTCTGGAACCCCCTTGGGTACAATATTTTAATTTTCGTTCTTTCTTTCACAGTTCGATGAATTTGTTGAGCACCCAGGACCAAACCTACCCGACGACTTCAACAGGGAAACGGCAGCACCTATGGATTACTTCTGGCTTATGTTTCCAATCCAACTTGTTCGAAATCTGGTGGAACATACTAACAGCTATGCCTTTTGGAGTCAGCTCAACCGCGGTGCTGTAGATTCTAACTGGGATGACGTCACAGAACCCGAGATGAGAGCCTTCCTTGGCATTAATATTTTGATGGGAATAAACCAGCTACCTGAGGCAGACATGTTTTGGTCATCTGATCCCTTGTTTGGAAATACTGGAGTACAGCAAGTGATGACGTGCAACAGATACCACAAGATAACCCAGTATTTCCATGCATCAGACAGAGCAGCCGAACCGCAACGTGGTGACCCTAATTATGACCGCCTGTATAAAATAAGGGAAGTCCTGGATATGGTGTCGGAGGCCTTCAGACGAGGATACACCTTTTCCCGTGAAGTGTCTGTAGATGAGGCAATGATCAGGTACTGTGGACGATTAGCTTTCCGACAGTATATGCCAGCAAAGCCTATCAAGCGGGGAGTGAAAGTCTGGATGCTCTGTGACGCCAACTCATCATATTTATCTAAGTTTGATGTTTACCTTGGGCGCCAAGACAACAGGACAGAACACGGACTTGGATACAACGTGGTGATGAAAATGACAGAACAGATCCGGAACACATTTCGATGGATTTTTTTTGACAATTTCTTCACCAGCATGCCTCTTCTACAGACACTTTTGGACTTTGGCCTCTACGCCTGTGGCACAGTAAGAGTAAATCGCCAGGGATTCCCAAAGGACCTGAAAAAGCCAAGAGATCTGGTCAACAGGGGACAATCCAAGACCCTACAGTTTAGAGACACCAACCTGACAGCCACTGTATGGAAAGACAAACGATTGGTCCACCACCTTTCCACTCTGAGTTCTCCGACAGATATCCGAGAGGCCCATAGGAGAGTTGGAAGAGAAAGGATCCATCTAAATCAACCCCATACAGTGTTTGCCTATAATAAATTTATGGGTGGTGTAGATCTGCACGACCAGCACCGGGCGAAGTACAGTGTCGGCAGAAACTCCAAGAAATGGTGGCGGTACATTTTCTGGTTTTCCTTGAATTGTGCCATTGTCAACGCCTATATAATATACAAGGAGGTCTCAAGTAGGGTGACGAAGAAGAAGAGATTCAATCAGCTCGACTTCAGGCGGGAGCTCATTCAAAATTTGATTGGAGGCTTTTGTAAGAGAAAGAGAAGAGTAGGAGACGAAGTTCGAGACCCCCTTGTCCAAGAAGAAAATATAGCTGGCCATATCAACGTTAGGCTACCTGGGAAGAGGACGAGTTGCAAATACCACAAGCGTCATCTAAACCAGCGACATGACACAAGTTACGGGTGCAGTATATGTAATGTCCACTTATGCAAGGACGGTTGTCATGCCCGCTACCACAACTTGTTGAACCAGTGAGCTGATGAGGAAAAAAAAGTGATTTTTTTTTGGGGACCTTTGAAAAAATTCAAATTCGAAAACTTTTTGGATATAAAACAGATGTATTATTTTGGACTCAAAAGATGTGTAATTTTGGACTTAAATCAAGTGTGATTGACTTTAGTGTTTTGGACAAAATTTAGTGGAGAAAAAAAAAAAAACTGTCGTGGTAGCAAAAAGCCACCTGACGAGTCCCTTGGCAAGGACGAAACAGTATTATTATATTTATTTTTATTATTATTATGAAATAAAATAAATGATATAACTCTTTACCTAACAAAAAAAATCAGACCCGTCCAATTTGAAAGCATTTTCAGACGACAAAATTAATGTGACTAAAAAAGTGAAACTTGTTATAGAAAGGCTAGAAAACATTGTGGAAAAGGAAAAAATGCTGGATTCCAACATTTTTTCCTTTTCCCACAATATTTTCAGAAAGCCTCATCCCCAGGGTTGTGATTGTGTGGTGTAGGGTTAAAGCAAATGAAGAAATGAAAGGGTTTTGTTTCTTATATTTTTTCCATCCTCATTTTTCTACCCCTATATGTACATACAAACACATTTTCACCAATTGTTGAAAATTTATTATCTAAAAAAATGCCCCATATATATCTTTATATCAAATTAACTTATAAAAGCCTTTATTGGTTATTTATAACAATCATGTTATTATAAATTTTCAATAAAAATCTAGACATTCTAAGTTTAAACTTTCCTTTCTCAAAAACTATAAATCACACAAAAGTAAAAATTAGACCATAAAAAAGAACATTCAATTGCCAAAAAACTTTTTATAGATCATAAAACCATTAAAACAAATCTTATTACACTAATTTTGATTTAAAAAACACATGTATGAATTTTCTGATAAATCTGTCATTTTCCAATAATCTGGTATCAGGACAGTGTACACTTATTGGACTTGGGTGTATTGGTTATCAGTGATCAATAATCTTGTGGCTGTATTGAGATAACAGGGCTGATAAGGCTACTGGTATGTGGAGTATAGGGTTAAGTAAAACTGGGAATCTTTGTATAATACTGTTTTATGGTTGCCATGGAAACTTAATTTTGTGAAAATCTGAACTCGATGACCTATTCTTTTTTTGTTAAATTTGAAAAGAGGATACTTCAAGGATTCTATACAGAAAAATTGGACAAAATCTATGGAAGGATATTTTTGATAACTCAGTTTTACCTGCAGAACTCCTAATTTTTTTTTTGCATTTTTTGTGAACACAAAATTGCTAAGAAATGACCCTTTCTGAAAAAAACATGAATGGAATTCAAATTTTCTGAATGTTAGATCAGAATATACAAATATTTAGCTCTGATTTTATATAAATTATAAAATAAACTTGTCTGACAATGTTATAATAATTTTTAAGCAAAAGTCACAATTTTTAGAATTGGGGGTATACTGTTAACATGGAAACAGGCATTTAACCAGAAAACAAATTCGACAACATATCAGTTTCTTTTTATTTTTGTATTCAGCATAAAATTTTTCATAATATATTAGAAAAAAAAAGAAAGTCTATGGAAGAACAAAAACTCTAGAAAACGTCCTTAAGAGTATTGATGATAGTTATTGTAACATCGCTAACATTGCTTTCACCTTGATTATGTGGGAAAGTAGCCAGTAATTCCAAGAGAGAATCATTAGAAGTGCTACAAAAGAAACTCAAGGAATGCATGGGTAGGTGCACTGGCTGCAGAAGGAGTTTTTAAGATATGTGCCATGCAAATGTTAGAAGATTCATAAAGGGGCACATACCTATGTGGACTTTTTTATCGCAAATGAAAATTTATTGCATAACACTCTTAACTGCTACCAAAGTTATTTTTCTTTGCAAGTGTTAGGGAATGGAAGGTTACATTCACTACAATGGTGTGATTATGGTATTTAATTATTTTTCTGAGACCAGATATGAAATCATAGTACCATTTGAATGTGATCCCCAGACTGACACTTGATATTGATCATGTGACATTTCAACAAGCCATTGTGAAATTCTGACGAGAAATGTAAAAATACTTTAAGAGGCTTTGTATCACTGTCTGGAAATACCATTAATTTTTAGCTCTGCAGGCTGAAAGCTAGAATAGCTTATGTCATGGCATAGCTTCTGTTGTCTGTCCGTCTATCTATCCATCCATCCGTTAGTCCTTTTTTGGTTCACATGATAAGAATCAGCCTTTGTGGTTGGATTTTTGTGAAGCACTTTGTTTATATCATTACTAGCTTCAACCCTCTTGATTTGAATTTTTTCCTCTTTAACCCTTTAATCAAGCCCCGGTAGCTCATTTAGTAGAGAACAGGACTTAAGAACAGGAGGCCGCTGGTTCAATCCCAGGCTCTGCCAATTTCTGTCCAAGGATTGATGACAATCATTGCGACAGGATTCATTCCTCTCTATGCCAAAAATGGCGTTTAACACCATACAATCAGTCAATCAATCTTTAACCCTTTACCACACAATCCTGAGTTTTAATGACCCTTATGAACACTGCTTTTGAAAACATCGTGGGAAAAGGAGAAAATGCTGTTAACCAGCATTTTCTCCCTTTCCCACAATGTTTTCTATCCTTTCAAAGAAAAGTCCTATGACTTTTGCCATGTTTGAAATGTGATTTGCAAATGCTTTTAAATCAGATAGGTCTAACATTTTTTGGTTTGGAAAAGAGTAATAGAAATTGAAGGCTTTTTTTTTTCAAAGAGTGCCTACTTGGATTGATATTTTACTGATATTCAAAGTTTCTTGTAAAACACTGATAAATGTTACTATATATATAGATACATTTTTTATTAGACTAGCGAAGCTAGTCTATAGGCATGAAGATTGACCTAGAGTCAAAGTAAACAAAAAAGCCCACAGTTGCCAAATACTGCCCCACAGAAAATACTTCTTTTTGTTAGAAATCTTAAATCTGTTATATATGATGATTTTGACAAAAACCACTAAATGTCTACCACTCCAATTTGAACATTTCTTCTTACAAAGTAATAAACCAAGATGTCATTTATAAGGTACAAGATCTTTGCTTATATGTAAATTAAGCGACCTATGCAAAGCAGAGAATCACTTATTCCTACACCACTGTAACATTGTGAATGAATCTATTAACAGATACTCCAAGGTAACTTGTAGAAAATCCCAGTTACAATAACCCTCACTGGACAGGGAACCCTTGTCAGTCCTTCAGTCATTCATTATTTAGATAATTGTGTATAGTTAAACTGTTATGTTAAATTGTTACTCTTTGTCTTGAATATCAACCGGTTACCAAACAATCCCAAGTTGTAATAAAACTGGGAAAGAATCCCTTTGAAAACATTGCTGAAAAGGAGAAAATGCTGGTAACCATCATTTTCTCCTTTCCCCACATTGTTATCTGCCCTTTTGGAATCTGGTGTCATCAATTCAGCCACATTTAATTTATTGGCTGCAACAGCTTTGAATTTGGAGGAGACTGTTTGGGTCATGTTGGGTCAAAAAGTAGGTCACTGGGTCAAATCTTAGAAAAACCTTGTGTGCACTCTAGAGGCCACATTTTAAGCCTGAAACTCATGAAAGTTGGGTAGAATGTTTGTCTTGATGATATGTCGGACAAGTTAGAAATTTGGTCATGTTGGGTCAAAAAGTAGGTCACAGGGCCAAATCTTAGAAAAACCTTGTGCGCACACTAATGGCCTCATTTTCAGCCTGAAACTTATGAAAGTTGGGTAAAATGTTTGTATTGATAATATCTGGGACAAGTTCGAAATTGGGTCATGTCCAGTCAAAAAGTAGGTCACTGGGCTAAATCTTCAAAAACCTTGTTTGCACTCCAGAGATCACATTTGTTGTCAGATACTCATGAAACTAGGTCCGATTGTCTGTCTTGATGATACATGTATCTCAGACAAGTTTGAAATTTGGTCATGTCAGCTGAAAAGGTAGGTCACTGGGCCAAATCTTAGGAAAACCTTGGGTGCTCCATGGAGGCCACATTTTCAGCCTTATACTGATAAAGATTGGTCAGAATGTTTATCTTGTTGATATCTCAGTCAAGTTTGAAAGTGGGTCATGTCGGGGCAAAAAAGTAGATCACATTAGATAAACTTGTCTGCACTCTAGAGGCCACATTTTCAGCCTGATTCTCATGAAACTTGCTGAGAAAATTTGCCTTGATGATATCCTGGACTAGTTTTAAAGTGGGTCACATCTGGTCAAAAGGTAGGTCACTGGACCAAATTTTAGAAAAATCTTGTGTGCACCGTAGAGGGCACATTTTCAGTCTGATAATCATGAAACTTGGTCAGAATTTGTCTTAATGATATACAGTGTATTGGATAAGTTTGGAATTTAGTCACATTGGTTAAAAAAAGTAGGTCACTTACACTCAGGTGTTTTACATCATTAAAACCAGGACCTTAGTCTTTTGTAATATCCTTTTGATTTTATTACATTCTGTATCCTCCTTGGTAGGCTGGAATAAAAGTTCTGTTGTAATCAATAGGAATGTTTGTGCAGACTGCACGAATAACATTCTCAAGCTTATCTTGCGTGTCAATGATTTCAGGTTGTTTTTTCAGTTGCCTTTTAAGTCTATGCAATAAGTTCTCGGTAATTTTCAAGTCCGGACTTTGAGCAGGCCAGATCATCAAGCTGAACCTCGGGCTGGGTGGAGTAGCGAGGCAACATGGTAACCAATCTCACCTACCTTTCTTGAAATAAAATCCTTGTCCGTTCCAATATATCCTTGGCCGTACAATGTCCTTTGAGCAGTCGGTTTAGAAACTGTAGATTTCCTTGCCTGATTAGAAATTCCTGTTATGTCCAATTATGTTTGTGTCCTGTTTTGTTTTACAATTCATAATGTTCAATGTCCGACTATCATGTTCACTTTTTTTTGCCGGGGCACCACTTCTTCATATGTTTTCAACACTATTTCGTATACGATATCTGTTGATAATCCCATTAATTGTAGTCTGTGGTGTGTACAGTCTACAAGATATTTCTAATTGTCGAATACACGAATGACATAATCAAACAATAACTGTATTCAAGTCAGAGGTAAGTTCATTCCTTCTTCTTACCGGTATCTGTTTACAATAACATTTATGCGATTGATTACGTAGTATTCAGAGAAAATTACGTCATATGGCGTCGGCCTACATTTCCAAAACTTATTGAATACAAAAAGGGATATAACCCCAAAAATTTCCCCTCTAGTTGGATGTTATTTATTTGCTGCCCTTATTAATGTTGCCATAACTGGAGCCGTTGGGTCGTTCGCCTACAGTACAATATGGCACAAGACTGCATAGTTCGTTGCATTGACAGTCAGCATACATAGCAAATATCAACATATTTAGAAATAAAAACAGTGATGTTACGCTGGAAATTGTGAAAAATGACTCATTTTTTATGATATTTGGGTATTCTAATCGGATATAATAGGAACTATTGTTTTCCTCGGATTACTAGAGTAAGTGCGTACTTGGGCTGCTTGAACACCAGGACGTAGGGGACCTATTGTTAACAAATAAAAAAATTTAATAAAAAAATGAGGAGTAAAAAAGTTTTTTTTTTTTTCCTTTAGAAAACGGGATAAATTGAATATATGGTTGGTGCCGAGATGGATAAAGTTTATCAGGCTTGGCCCGAAAACTGAAGAGGGCTCGCTAAAGCTCGCCCTCTCAGTTTTCTAAGCCTCACCAGATAACTTTGTCCATCTCGGCACCTGTAATACTGGTTAGGGTTCAGGTATCAGGGTGCCCAATCACATACTGAAGTATGTAAATCACTTATAAATTCTACACCGCAAGTACAAGTTTTTACAGCGCTTATGTGCATTTATGCACTGTAAAAAGTATGTACAAACAGAAAGGAAAGAAATTACATACTTGTACGCTGCACATACAAATTAAATACATTTTGTATTCACTATTTCCCCATTATATCAAGCTATATTTAACTTTAAGTTCCTGTTGCAGATGGTCTAGATCAAGATCAGACTGCAGAGAACATGCAGTATCATCTTAGATGTAAAATTTCTATTTTGTGAGGTATTCTGGTGAGAGCTGCCTTGAAATTTCCGTACCTTTCTTTTCTACCAATGAACTCGCCTGAGCACAAAGTGCTCAGAGCGAGTGCGTGTGATCACTTGAAGCCCGTCACGTGTCTGTTGACACACAATAATGAAAACCACTTCTCAGAAAGTGCTGGATAAAATGAATTGAAATTTTACGTGCAAAATCCATATTTATACATTTATGAGCTGCACTCTGTAAATAGGGGACTTAATGCATCTGCAAAAAGTATTGATCCATGTCAGCCTGCACTATCCATGCAGGCTTACATGGATCTAAACTGTTTGCTATTTGTAAATTATCTGCATGTCCAAGGACCATGCTACCTCCAGATTCCGTCAGTTGTCAGACTAAATGGATTATATGAATGCTTAATTATTTGATGATTTCCTTGGTATCATGCATCATGGAGGTGTATTAAACCCCCTTTTGCAAGAGCATGGCTTATGTATAATACTTCATAATGAAGCATTTTAGGATAGTCTTTTATTAAAGTTGTGTCCCTTTGGTCAAACATTGCCAGCCCTGGGAGTCACAAGTTAAACAGAGTAATGAAAAGAAATATCTTCTTGTCTTAAACCCATGGGTTTAGAATATTGATATTAGGTATGTGGCTACTTCGTTGGATGGTCTTTTATCAAAGTTATTCGAATTGTGCTTTCGGATCAATGATAGTCCAACCCATGGCGTCACATGCTTTACATTGTGTTCTACTGGAAGACATTTATTTCTACCAAAAGGCAAAATTTTGGACTACACCAAATTTAAAGCATATGCAGACAATAGATTAAATGCAAGTCAAATTATGATTTCTGACTTTGATAGAGTAGAAAATACTGTGAGAAAAGGGGAAAAAGCTAGCATTTTCTCCTTTTCTCACAATGTTTTGAAAAGCTCTCTCTTTTAGGGTTGTTAAAACTCATGACTGCATGGTAAAGGGACTCATGATTGCATGGTAAAGGGTTAAAGAATCTCCTTGTCTGATAAATTTAGTCCTTTGGTTGTTATATTGGGTATCCAGCATCAAAAGATATAGAGGATATTTGGGTTTTTTTGGTGAAAGATCAAAATTTATTTCATCGCATGAACATCTTGGTAATATTTTCAAGAGTGGCACAGCCACAAGTGAAAATATTACGATGATGTTCACAAGATGGAATTCAATTTCGATCTTTCACACGAAAAAACAAATATTCTATTTATTTCATGCTTCTAACCCCTATTTTGTTGGAATTTTTGTCAAAATCTGGTGCAGTAGTTTTCAGTAATTCCCCGTGGCGTACACCCCTCACCTAACGCATGACAGTATTACGTAAAGCATGAGAAATATAGCCGTAAATTACATCATATTTCCCTCCATTTGGATGGCACGCGCTGCTTACCTCAGGAACTACTGTTTCAATTGAAGAGTGGGAAAATATATAATTGCTATTTTCACTGGTCATAACCATAAAATATCGAACCATAATCCACTATTATTTCTCTATAAACTACCGAAAAGCATGAAATAAGGTCTGTTATATAATGTATTTACATTGTTTTGCTTTGGTTAAATATGGCTTTACCCTAGGGTCACATTTTGCACAATAAGTTATCTTTTTCCTTTTTTCTGCTGAGCCCCCGTAGCTCAGTCAGTAGCGTATAGGACTTGAGAACAGGAGATCGCTGGTTCGATCCTCGGCTCGGCCAATTTCTTTCCAAGGATTGATGATAGTCATTGTGACAGGATTCATTCCTCTCTCACCACTGACCATTGTTTTGACGATGGTTATGTGGGAAAGCAGCCAGTGGCTTGAAAAGAATATTGTGCGTAGTACTGGTAAAAGAAACTCCAGGAAAGCATGGATAGGTGCACTGGCCGTCACTATATAACTGAAATAATGTTGAAAACGGCATAAACACCATACAATCAATCAGTCAATCAATTTTCCTTTTCTCTGAACTCATAATGGGGTCTAGAGCATTTATATTTGTGTTAACTATCATATAATCATTTACGGGCTGAAGTTAATGATCTAGGTCACTTGCTAAATATAGAATAGAAAATAAAGTAAGGAATCAATGATAACTCTGTGAAAGAAATGTGCTAGAATGATGAATGTGAGCAGTTAGGTATCTTGTCATGCAAGATCATGTTCAATTTTTTGTTTTGGGAAAAGTAAAGGTAAATGGCACTGTTTCTAAAATTTTAGAACAATATGAAATTTTCAATTGCATCTTTGAGCTACGTTTCTCTTTGTTGATTGGTCTCGATTTGTAGATAATATGCCCATCTTCTATGTATGCTTGAAGTAAAGTATTATGGAAGATTTTGATATGCAGATGGTGCGTATACTTTCATTGTTTGTTTGAAGTAAAGGTCAAGGTCACTGTAACTTAAAATAGAAAAAGGGAAATCTGCAGTTATCTTCAGTATTCATTTAGCTATGTATTTGAAATTTGGGAGTAGGCCTCGCTATTCAAACTGGACAGATACCATCTTCATAAGGTAAATTTCACTGTTACTTATAGGCACTGTAGTGGCCAAAAGTAAAATGGGGGGGGGTGGGGGTCATACTGAAGACGAGTTTAATCCATAGCATTCAAAGGTATGGATATTATTGTAAGTCTGAAAACATGTTAGTTTATTCTGTCAAAGTACCAGTTGCTGGAAAAAAAAAATGCTTGAAAAAGAAAATAAATTTTAAATGTATATAGAATTAATTTGGTAACTTTAATTCTAGTTCTATGGTTTCTTTTTCTACCATCTGCTTTAAGTGGAATGAATTTATTTTGCCCACCGTTGGACCCCCAAATTATTTTCTATTGGCAACTAGCAGGCCTTTAATGAATTCAGCAAAAAAATAAACATTCAAGTTCTTAGCTGGCAGTAGTCTTTTCTCTTGCCATACAGTTCTGCTTGTTCCAGATCTTGTTTGCTCTGGTGAGCGATAAGGACCATAATTGTCCTCTTACTTTAACTCTTTACTACACAACACAAAAATACGGACTTGTCGAAATTGAAAGCATTGCAGACAACAATTTAAATTCGGCTCAAATGAAGGAATTTGTCTTTGATGGTGTGAAAAACATTGTGAGAAAAGGAAAAAATGCTGGTACCCAGCATTTTTTTCCTTTTCCCACAATGTTTTCAAAAAGCCTCTTTCCTAAGGTCGTAAAAACTCATGGTTGTGTGGTAAAGAGTAAAATGTTGTCTTTTTTTATGTGGCAGGCACTTTAACACTTTTCTGGTGAAAGTATTGGGGCCAGAATAGTGATAAACCCTGGCGATCTGGAACTGAATTGAAACATCTCTAGGAGCATACTCCGCTTTGATCACCTGTGAATGTCAGCAAGTCAACAGTGTGGCACCGGCGCACCAACGTGGTGAGACGGGATGATTCCGGCAACTCCGGCACATCATTGGCAGCAAACCTAAGGTACTCAGTCCCAAACCAGGGCTTCACCTGAATAGTCTTTGGTCATAACATGCAATCCAGCTTCTGAACTGGGAAAAACCAGGGCAACATTGGGTTTATGAGAGTGTTAACCCACTTTTAAGAGGGAAAACACCCTAGTATACATGCTACCCTTCAACATGAGGAAAACGGGCCAACAATTACTGTGAGAATGTGTTTTAGTATGAGATTTAGGCTGGTCTTTAGTAATGCAGATTTCAAATCTGTGAGAGCCAAGCACAACTTTTAGCTTCTTTTGCAGAGCGTAGATTAAGATCAGACTGTTCAGAACATGCAATCTCATCTTTGATGAACTCTGTCTGACATTTTGTGGGGTATTCAGTGAAAACAGCTCTGAAATTGCAATATCTGTCCTGGCTATTGATTCGAAATATCCTTTCCACATTTTGCAGGCACTTTTAACTCTTTACCTCACAATGATGCGTTTTAAAGACCCTGAGAAAGAAGCCTTTTGAAAACATCACGGGAAAAGGAGAAAATGCTGGTAACCAGCATTTTCTCCTTTTCCCACAATGTTTTCTGCCCTATCAAAAAAAAATTACACCATTTGAGCCACATTGAAATTGTCGTCTGCAAATGTTTTCAACTTGGACAAGGTTAAAATTTTGTTGTCTGGTAAAGAGTTAACCCTTTCCAAATCAGTATTATTCAGGGTCATCCAAACTGAAAGGATTTGCAAATGACAAATTTGTGATTCCAGTGATAAAGTTTGTCATGGAAAGAAAAAAAAGTATTAGGAAACAGAGCTCCAGACAGAGGGACTGATTTTGAATTCAAAATTGAAAATGTTAATTATTCTCCACTAAACCCTATGAGACAATTCTAAGGAGTACCCACAACATGGGTTTGGAAGAGAAATAACAGACTTAGAATACCATCACTTTCTCTTATCTGGAGCTCTGAGGAAAACAGAAAAAGCTGCTTAACCTTCATTTTTACCTAGGCCTCCTTGCTCTCAGTTGTAAAAACACAAAATTGTTTTGTAAAGGGTTAAGGGTAAGTGGGTCAAACTTATACCAGTACCTCTTGTAATACAAAAGAAAACAACATTTTGACTGCCCTCAACTTATTTGCTGCCAAAGAAATAAAGAATAAGATTGCACATGTATGTACCCAGAATGAAAACATAATTATTAATTGAAAGTAGATCTAGACAAATGGACAAATTGTGCAAATAAAATTTCATTAATGTATGATCAATGCAAACCAGACAGCCTGTTGATCTATCCAGGGAGAAATAATGGAAAGAAATTCATCCCAGAGTAGTTTATTTCTTTACGTTTAAGGGCAGATAATTGTAGGAAATTTATACCAATAGGTATTATGTTTTTCTACCCATAGAATGCGGAAGAGGGGGGTTTAAGATCCCTCACCAGAATAAATCATTGTAAGAACATGTATAAGCAAGATATTTATACAAGCTGTATTGTACAGGCTCAAGTCCATCTTTTCAACTGTTTATAATAGATGGGATGATGACACTGTCACCAATGACGGATCAAGGCAAGCTAGAAAAGTTGTCGGTCTATTCAGGGGCAGGTGTGTTCAAGTTGCGAGGTCGATCCTATGACGCCTTTTGTCAAAAAGTAAGAAAATGAACTGCAATGACAAATAGATCACCTATGGGACAGAACATGGTTATATAGAAGAATAGCATAAGTCAAGATCAGACTGAACAAAATGTATAAAAACCAATACTAGGCTAGCTGACATTGGCCCAAGTTACAAGATGCGTGAAGAACTTTATCCTGGACCCAAATAGTAATAAAGTACTTGTATAAAATATCTTGCTTAAGTTAATTATTCTAGCACTGACTTAAAAATGTTGGAAGTCTTAAGTTCTCTTTCATTTTATCGATAAAACATGAATCATAACCAGTATTACGCTCGCTGACAATGGCGCTAGTTATAACCTAATAGTTGTCAGGATATTATTGTAAATCCTACCAAATTAAATCTTACAAAGATTATTTCATGGTCCCAGACCAGTATTCAGCTCATATGTATAAAATTCTTGCCTAATAATACTCTTTCCATGAAGCATACTTCTTGGCATCTTACCTTCCCAACAATTTTTTACCGGCAGGTAATAGTATGTTAACAGGGAGCTTGAATGTCTCTAAGAGAGAAAATAAAGTAGTAAGACATTAATTTCTTACAGTAGATCAACAGCCTATCTGCCCTGCATTGATCTATTATTGTGACTATATATCTCCACTTATGTGGTGAGAATCTAAAAGTTTTGGTCCATTTATTTATACATGACTTACATGTATCCAAAATTCCACTGAGTTATCAGGGCCTGTATTCACCTGTGATTTTTATTAGCATTCTTAATCTTATTCTCAAGAATTCCCTATATTTCTAAGTAACAAAATTTCTGATTGGCTTAACCCTTTACCACACGATCCCTAGTTTTAATGATTGTAAGGAAAGAGGCTGTTGAAAACATTGTGGGCTAAGGAAAAAATGCTGGTAACCACTTACCAGCCCTTTCAGGAGATGAATCCCTTCATTTGGGTCACATTTAATTTGTTGTCTGCAAATACTTTCAATGTAGAGGAGTGTTAAATTTTGCCATGTGGTATAGGATTAACCAGTTTGTTTAGTCAGTCAGATATGGTTTTCATTAAGGTACAATATATAGAAATGTGATCTTTATTTCTTCAGCAGCGTACAAGTTAAAGTACATGTAGTTAGAATGTTTTGAATGGGGATATGGTATAAGTTTGACCAAATTACCCTTAAAGTGCCTGCTTAATCTGAAAAGGACAATTAAAATCAATCGAAAGGGCAGATATTGTGGTTACAAGCCTTTTTTTCACCAGAATACCTTACAAAGTATCAGACATTATACATCACAGGTGATGCTGCATGTTCTCTGCAGTCTGATCTGAGTCTGCAATAACTGCAATATGAACTTAAAGATGTACTTGGCTTTCTAGGAGTCAATATGGGTCAGATAACTTGAATGCAGAATCTGCTTAAATCAAGATCAGCCCAAGTCTCTAAATAAAGCCCTATTCTCACAGTCACTGTGTTCGCCCAGATCCTCCCAGTGAAGTGTAGCTGGTAATCAGGGGGTGTTTTTACTCAAAAGAATTGGGGATACATTCTCATACACCTGATGTTACCTTGGTTTTATCCTGGTAAAGAAGCCAGATTTCATGTTGTGACCACAGGCTGTCCAGGTTAAGCTCCAGTTTGTGATGGAGTACCTATGTTTTGCTGCCACTGATGGGCTGAAGATTGCCAGGATCATCTTGTCTTACCACCTTTGTGCGACAGTGACATGCCAGCGACATGCTGGCATTTGTAAGTTACCAAAAACAGAGTGTGTTCCTGGGGGTGATTTGATTTAGTGCCAGAACACCAGGGTTTATCACAATTTTGGCCCCAATAAATATTGCAATTTCAAAGCTGCTCTTGCCAGAATACCTCACAAAGTATCAGTTTTTGATGATGGCTATGTGGGAAAGCAGCCAATGGCTTGGAAAGAATATTTTGTGTAGTACTGGTCAAAGAAACTCCAGGAAAGCATGGATAGGTGCACTGGCTGCCGCAATGTAGCTGAAATAATGTTGAAAACGGTCTTAAACACCATACAATCAATCAATAGCGAACATCAGAGATTGGGCCGTTTGACCCTTTACCAGATGACAAAATTTTAGACTGGTCCAAGTTAAAAGCATTTTCCCGACAACAATTTAAATGTGGTTCAGATAATGGGAATTGTCCTTGAAGGCGAGGAAAACTTTGTGAGAAAAGGAGAGTATGCTGGTTACCAGCATTTTCTGCTTATCCCATAATGCTTGCAAGAGGCTTCTTTTTCAAGGACATTAAAACTTGGAATTCTTTGGTAAAGGGTTAAAAAATCTTTCCTTGTGACTCCAAGTTATACTAGCAGTTTCAATACATTCAAAACTAAAAGTCAGATCATAAGGGTCCATTCCGGTTTGTCATACATTGTCCTTGTTCACAGATCTGCAAATGTAAAATGCAGTCTGACCTTTGATCTGTGCTGTCTATAGCTTTATTATAGACCATGACTAAAGATTACTTTCATTTGGCCTGGAATGAACTTTTTAACCCTTTGCCACACAGTCCCAAGTTTTAATGACCCTGTTACTCTTTTGCGTGTGCCCCATTTCACCTGAAAATCTTGTTTAATATTTCACTCACAACATCAACCATGATACGACAACATGCATAGCTGAGGTTTCACGTATCAGTTTCCAAGGTCATGGTCACAGCAAGGGTTCAAAGATCATTATTATACAGGAATCATGTCGGCTGTATTTTCTGCTGAATCTCTCTACTCTGGTTAGCCATAGTTTTTTTACATACTTGTTGTGTACACTTTGATGAGACAACATGGAAATGAAGGTTTTACATATCAGTCCCCAAGGTCAAGGTGACAGCAGGGGCTGACAGATCACATGTACTAGAATCATATCAGCTCTATATCTCTTGAACCCCTTGTCCTACTCTTTTTATGCCCTTGAAAAAAATGTTCGTGTTGTCCGTCCGTTCGTCCATCAGTCCGTCCAGACAGATATCTCAATAGATGAAATATGATGAAACTTATACATGTGTTCCTTATAATAGTCTGCCAACTGCCAATGTACTTTTTTATTTATTTTTTTTAATTGCCACATCATGGAAAAAGGGGGCTTGATGCATATTTCCATTATGGACCAATATCTCTTAACTGCTAGACAATATTTTGTGAAACTTCACATTTATATTGTTTATCTTAAGCCACAGACAATCATTATTTTTTATTTGATGAAATTCCATGTCATGGAAAAAGGGGTCTTAATGTATAATTTCATTATGGACCAATAACTGTCAGCTTGTCCGTGTGGACAGATATCTTCTAAAATCCTTGTCGAAAACTGATGAAAGTTCATACATGTGTACATTTTGATAGTGCGCTGATATAGGTTTTTATGACCCTACCATGGAATGGAAGGGCATATAGTGTTACCCTTGTCTGTGTGTTTAAGCATGTATGTTCAGAAAACAGTGGTGGTCGTGTCCAGACAATAACTTCCATGTGCATGGTCCGATTTTGAGCTGCTGACACAGCGCTTGGATGAAATTTATCAATATTTGTACAATTATAGTGATGACGGATGTATGGTCCAGTTCTAAAATAACTTGGCACAAATGATCACCATGGATAGACAAAGTGTCACGTGCAAAATTCGTGATGCCAGGTCAAAGGTCAAGATCACAGGGCCTGGTTGAACTTGGTCAATAATTTTTACAATTATAGTGATGACAGGTGTTCCTGTCCAGCCAATAACTTAAGAAGTATGGTCTGATTCTAAAATAATTTTTGGAACAAATTATTACCATTTATTGACAACATGTCATATGCAACATTCGTATCACCAGCTCAAAGGTCAAGGTCACAGCGCTTGGTTGAACTTGGTCAATATTTGCTACAATTATGGTAAAGAGTGGTGGTCGTGTCTGGCCAATAATTTCCAGGTGCATGATCAGATTCTAAAATAATGTGGCACAAATGACCATTATGGATACCTGACGAGTCGCATGCAAATTCATGTCACCAGCTCACAGGTCAAGGTCACAGTGCTTGGTTTGTCTTGAGTTATCTCCCATAGTTGCTAAATTCTGTGAAGACCATAACTCTTACCTGTTGATATATTTTTATGATACTTCATCAAGCTGTAATGCTTATAAGTAGGTATATTTACAAAAACGACAACTGTTGACTATTTTTGAGTTATCTCCCATGGCTGTTAAATTTTCTTTAGGTCAAAACTCCTCTACCAATGGAGATATTTTGGTGATAATGAATATGGATGCTTAGGACACCAAGAAGAAGAGGTGTATTTAATAATTTTTACTCAGGTCTACTCATGTATTTTTAGTGATCTCCCCTAGTGGTAAAATCTTGTGTAGGCCATAACTCTTAAACCAGTGAAGCCAAGCCCAGTAGCTCAGTCGGTAGCGCACAGGACTTGAGAACAGGAGGTCGCTGGTTCAATACCCGGCTTGGCCAATTTCTTTCCGAGGATTGATGATAGTCATTGCGACAGGATTCATTCCTCTCTCACCTCTGACCATTGTTTCGACGATGGTTATGTGGGAAAGCAGCCAGTGGCTTGGAAAGAATATTGTGTGGAGTACTGGTAAAAGAAACTCCACTGCCTGCCACGATATAACTGAAATAATTTTGAAAACAGCGTTAAATACCATACATTCATTCATTCATTACCATCAGCTTGAAAGTTTCATTTAACATTTTTTAGCAGGTTAAGGGTTAAACGTAAACTGTATTATAGTTAACCAATAGCAATGTGCACTGGCTACCGCTACATAACTGAAATAATGTTGAAAACAGGGTTAATAAACACCATACAATCAATCAATCAATCAAATTCACTAGTCTGTCAGTACTTTTAGTACTTTGATTTTTTAATGTTGACTTGAAAAATTTGGCCTTGAGCCGGATATTGAGTATAGTATGAAAAGATTTTTTGTTTTGGTTTTTCAAAAGTTTTTGCAAAATGTGCTGATTGGGTCAAAGATGTCCCCATCAAAGAGTCTTTGTTTAACTGGAAGATCTGTAGGAGTTTCTCTTAGAAATCTGTCAAAGAGCAATATTGGGGAAAAAATTATTAAATCTCTCCATCTGAAATCAAAAGGCCAGAGGTGTTGATATTTGGCATCATAGGATGGTCCTTAAAGATGTTGAAATTTGCCCCTGGGATCATAAAATGTCTCCTTGTGGTAATCATTATGTTTTGCATAGTTTCATATGAATTTTTTTTTGAATTGAGACTAAACCATATTGCATTATTTCGATATTTGGAATGTAGCATCATAGGGCATTTCTGTATGAAAGCTGCCATAACGGAGGGTGACACATATTTTTCACCGAGTTTTTTGGGAATTTCTTTTGGAAAAAAATGGTCTGGAACCATGATGGCTAGAGCCTTGATATTTGGTGTGTAGCATGATAAGATGTCTCTTTTTATCAAAGTCATTCAAATTGTGCACCTGGGCCTAATTAAAGATGGCCCTGTCATAGGGATTAAATTTCTTCCATGGAGTTCTACATGTATTTTCTTTTTAAATTAAAGTCTCTTAACCCTTTCCCAAACGACAAATTTTGGACTGGTCCGAATTCAAAGAGTTTGCAGACGACATTTCTAAATTTAATGAAAATGGCAGAAAGTTCTCAAAAAGGGTAGAAAACACTGTGGGAAAAGGAGAAATTGCTCATTACGAGCAATTTCTCCATTTCCCACAGTGTTTTCAAAAGACTTGTACTGCAGACACGTGAAAAGCAGGCCTTGTTTGGGAAAGGGTTGAGAAACCACAGAGCCTAAAACATTGATATTTGGTATATAGCATGATAGGATGGTCCTTAACCTTTTACCTGCCAGGGTAGCTCAGTAGTTAGGGTATATGACTTGTGAGCTGGTGGTCACAAGTTTGATCCCCGGTAGAGGCAAAACTTTCTTTATGGCGATTTTTCACCTTCTCATCTCTGATGCATCTGAGAAAAGTAGTCAGTGGCTTTGGAAAGAAAGTTGTGTCAGTGCTGGTGTGAGAAAGCCAGGAAAACACATGGGTGCGTCCCTGACTGCCATGATATGACCTGAGCTGTTAAAATGGTGTTAAACTGCAAACCAAACTAAACCTTTACCATATGACAAAATTTTGGACCAGACCAAATTAACCCTTTCCCAAACAAGCCCTGGTTTTCACGTGTCTGCAGTACAAGTCTTTTGAAAACACTGTGGGAAAAGGAGAAATTGCTCGTAACGAGCAATTTCTCCTTTTCCCACAGTGTTTTCTACCCTTTTTGATAACTTTCTGCCATTTTCATCAAATTTAAAATTGTCGTCTGCAAACTCTTTGAATTTGGACCAGTCCAAAATTTGTCGTTTGGGAAAGGGTTAAAAGCATTTGCAGATGACAAATAAAATGTAACTTAAGTGATTATTTCTGTCTTCATTCTGTCTTCACTGTAGAAAACATTGTGGGGAAAAGGAGAAAATGCTGGTTACCAGCATTTTCTCCTTTGCCCACAATGTTTTCAAAAGGCTTTTCCCCAGGGTAGTTAAAAGGCGGCATTGTGCATTAAGGCTTAATCAAAGTTGTTCAAATTGTACCCCTTTAGTCAAACATTGCCCTGCCCCAGGTTCACATAGAGGCATATAGATTAACCCTTAATCAGACAACACATGATTGTAGAGTTGTCAAATTGAAAACATTTTCATACAACAAACAAAATGAAGATATTTGGCCTTGCAAGGGAAGAAAGCATTGTGGGAAAAGGAGAAAATCCTGGAGAAAATACTAGATACCAGCATTTTCTTCTTTTCCAAAATGTTTTCAATAGCCTTTCTTCTTGAGTCCATAAAAAACAGGAATGTTTGGTATAGAGTTAAAGGGGGGGGGGGGGGGGGGGCTATTCAGATTTTGATTTCACCAATCTTCAGAAATGAATTATTAATGAATTCAGTAGGGCGATTGCTGGCAAACCATCAGAAGAAAGGCAGGTGTAAGAAAAAGGTATTTTACATTGATATAAGTTTCTTTAATGGGCTATGTAGCTTTGTAGGAGATTTTTATTTTTCACTAGAATTTCACAAACGTTTGATGGAATTTCACATGATCAGTGACACAGATTTATTATGTAGGATCATATTCGAATTCGATCACGGCAGTTTTTGTCTCATAAAAATTAACAGAGTTGCCAATTGCAAAGCAACCAACTGGCAATTTAATCCTTAAAGCGTCAAATAAACCTGATGACCATTTTCATTCTAGAATGAGACACATATAATTGTAATTTCATGGCTGTCTTTTGACTGTTCTGTTTCAGCAAAGCAGTCAGTGTAGATCAAAGATCAGATTACTTGTTTTCTACAGTCTGATCTTGATCTAAACGGGTACGTAACACTTATTTTGCATCTTTTTCATGCATGTAACTACCCCAGTTCTATACGTTTGCAGGGAAATACATGTTGTAGTATCAGACTGCACAGAACATAAGGAGATACCTTTAAAAAAAAAAAACTACCTTTGAAATAACGAAATTTAGGTTTTTAGTGTCTACTTGAAAGTCTCATTTCATTTACATGTATTTAGCAGGCTAAGATTAATGCTTGAGAAGATAAAAAGTATGGTTCACCGTATTGTTTGACAGTATTTGAAAATTCTAGGGTAAGAGTTCAAGGAAGTGCTGATGAACAATAATTTGTCATACCCAACTCTTTTACCAAATAAGTATAAATCTTTACCTAGCGACAAGATTTTAGAATTTTATCCAAATTGAGAGGTTTGCAGACACAAATATAAATGTGCTTTAAAATTTGAAATTTGTTTTTGGAAGGGTAGAAAATATAGGAAATGGAAATTTTCCTTTTTGCACAATGTTTCCACATTTTTAAAACATTCTTCTCCTGAGTTATTAAAACTTCAGGATTGTGAGGTAAAGGATTGTAAGAAAGACAGCCCACCCAGGTAGCTCCATGGTTAGTGTATCTGACTCATGACCTGTTGGTTGCAAGTTTGATACACTGTTGAGGCAAACTTTTCTTTCCAGCGATTTTTCGCCTCTCATGTGAGAAAAGTAGTCAGTGGCTTTGGAAAGAAAGTTGTGGTGTACTGGTGTGAGAAAGCCAGGATCATGGGTGCGTCACTGACTGCCATGATATGACCTGAGCTGTTAAAATGGCGTTAAACTCCAATACATACTAAACTAATTAAGAAAGACAGATTTTAATAGCAGACTCTGTTTTGTTCGCTCACCTGAGCACAAAGTGGTCAAGGTGAGCTTTTGTGATCATGCTGTGTCTGCCATGAGTGGTCTATTGTGAGTCGTTCAGGCATCAACTAGTACCTTGTGTTAACTCTACAGGCCACATATTCAGTCATATACTTCATGAAACTTGGTCAGAATCACATATTCAGACAAGTGCTTATGATAATTGGTCAATGTTTGTCTTGATGATCTATCAGACAAGTTCAGAATTGGGCCATGTTGGTTCAAAAAGTAAGTCACTGGGACAAATCGTAGAAAAACCTTGTGTGCACTCTGGAGGCCACGTTTGTAGTCCAGTACTCATGAAACTTGATTAGAATATTTGTCTTGATAAAATCTCAGACGAGTTTCAAATTGAGTCATGCAGGGTCAAAAAGTGGGTCACCAGATCAAATTAGAAAAACCTTGTATGCAGTCAAGAGGCCACATTTTCAGTCTAATACTTAAGAAACTTGGTCAAAATATTTTTCTTATGATGTCTTGGACAACTTTGAAACTGGGCCATGTTGGGTCATGAAGTAGGTCACTGGGACAAATCTTGGAAAAACCTTGTGAGCACTCTAAAGGCCACATTTTTAGTCAAACTCTTGAAACTTAGTCAAAATGTTTGTCTTGATGATATCTCTGATAAGTTTGAAATGGGGTCATGTCGGGTCAAAAATTCGGTTAGTCTGCCAAATTTTAGAAAAACCTTGGGTGCACTCTTAAGGCCACATTTTCCCTCAAATACTCATGAAACTTAGAATGTTTGTCTTAATAATATATCGCACAAGTTTGAAAGTGGTTCATGTTGGGTCAAAAAGTAGGTCACCAGGTCAAATTCTAGCACAACCTTGTGTGCACTCTTGAGGCCTCATTTTCAGTCTAATACTTATGACACTTGGTCAAATTGTTTGTCATGATGATAGCTCGGACAATTCAAAATTAGGTCATGTTCTGTCAAAAAGTTGGTCACCAGATCAAATTTTAGAAAAACTGTGTGTGCAATCTTGAGACCACATTTTTCGTCTAATACTTTTGTAACATGGTCAGAATGTTTGTCTTAATGATGTCTTAAACAACTTTGAAACTGCGTCATGTTGGGTCAAAAAGTAGGTCACGGGGACAAATCTTAGGAAAAAACTTGTGAGCACTCTAGAGGCCACATATTCAGATCAATTCTGATGAAAGTTGGTCAGAATGTTTGTCTTGATGATATATCGGACAAGTTCAAATTTGGGTCATGTAGGGTCCCAAAATAGGTCACTGGGACAAATCTTAGAAAAATCTTGTGTGCAATCTTGAGGCCACCTACTCCATTCGATACTCGCCAAGCCCCCACAGCTCAGTCGGTAGCATACAGGACTTGAGAACAGGAGGTCGCTGGTTCAATCCCCAGCTTGGCCAATTTCTTTCCGAGGATTGATGATAGTCATGGCAACAGGATTCATTCCTCTCTCACCACTGACCATTGTTTTGACGATGGTTATGTGGGAAAGCAGCCAGTGGCTTGGAAAGAATATTGTGTGGAGTACTGGTAAAAGAAACTCCAGGAAAGCAAGGATAGGTGCACTGGCCGCTGTGATCAGGGGTGTGGAAATCTTAGAAATTTCTACTTGACCACGGACAAGTAAATTACAAAAATCTACTTGTCCGCCAGTGTGGCTCACTTGTCCAAAACAAAACGATTTTAATTAAAAGGTACACATAAAGTGACATGTCTGCAACATGGGGATACTCTCGACAAACGTTAAAAATATTGTCACAATCGTCTGCTTTCAACCACAGGAATTCTTTCAAGCACGCCTCGTTGAAAAAAAAAAATGTTTTTGTCATATTTCTTGTCACGGTCCGCTTTACGTTAGGAGCCGCCATATGGTTTGGAGTCTCAGACTTCCCACTTCCGTTTGCATTGAAAATTTGATAAAAAAAAAAACATTTTCTCTGATTTTACGCACCAACTGATCGCTGAATCGAAAACTTTTGGATATTGAGACAGCTTCTGGCAGAGGTGTTAAATCACGGCCCATTTCACACCAAGCTGTTTAAATCAGATTAAAGGCTAAAATTTTCACGTGTGCGACATTGTAATCAAAGATCTCTGAATCGGTACTAAAATTATACCAACAAAATTATTTTAATCCATAATGATGATCTTGAAGGTGTTTACACATTTTCAAAAAATTGACGTGCAACAACAGCAGCATAGATTTTACTGATTTTGTCTAATGCGGTGAAAGCGGAGGTAGACCAAATGTGTATTTTGGGTTTCCAGAAATCAGAGATCATCTCAAGACACTGTTAATCAGTCGAAATGTCATTTTGTACGGAATGAGAGCATACGTATTTCACTGGATATGTATATACAACAGATTTTTGTTTAAAAATTTTCTTCATATTTTCTACTTGTCCGCGGACAACTAGACTGAAAAAAATCACTTGTCCGACGCTGAATTTTCCCGAGTCGGATGAGTCAGGCATAATATTTCCACACCCCTGGTGATATAACTGAAATAATGTTGAAAATGGTGTTAAACACCATACAAACAAACAAACCATTAGATACTCATGAAATATCATCAGAATGCTTGTCTTGATATCTCTGATAAGTTCAAAAATAGGTCAAGGAGGTCGAAAAGTAGATCACGAACACTCGTGTTTTCCATCATTACAACTTCAGCTTTATCAGTCCTAGATGTTTTTACTCAGGTGAGCACTTCAGGGCCAATGGCCCTCTTTGTTTTTTTGGCTCATCTGAGCACAAAGTGCTCAAGGTGAGCTTTGGTGATCATGCTGTGTCTGGCGTCCATTGTGCATCGAGCGGTAGTCAACATTTACCTTGCGTGCACTCTAGAGCCCACATTTTCTTAGAGACACATTGTGTGCACTCTTGAGGCCACATTTTCAGCCTGATACTTATGACACTTGGTCAGAATGTTTGCTTGGTAAAATCTTTGACAGGTTTGAAATTGGGTCATGTTGGGTCAAAAACTAGGTCACAGGGCAAAATCTTAGAAAGCCTTGTGTGCTCTCTAGAGGCCAAATTTTGAGCTTGATACTCATGAAACTTGGTCAGAATGTTTGTCCGGATATAATGTTGGACGAGTTTGAAATTGGGTCATGTCAGGTCAGAAAGTAGGTCACTGGACCAAATCTTGGAAAAACCTTGTGTGCACTCTAGAGGCCACATTTTTAGCCTATTATTCATGAAACAATGTCAAATTGATTGTCTTGATGAAATCTCCTATGAATTTGAAATTGGATGACCTTGGGTCAAAAAGTATTTCACATCCAAATCTTCGAAAAACCTTACATACACTCTAGAAGCCACATTTTCAGCCTGATACATATGAAATTTATTCAGAATGTTTGTCTTAATAAAATCTTGGACACACAGAAAATTAGGTCATGTCCAGTCAAAAAGCAGGTCACAGGGCTGAATCTTGGAATAAACTTGCGTGCACTCTAGAGGCCACATTTTCAGTCTGATACTCATGAAACTTGGTCAGAATGTTTGTCTTGATAAAATCTTGGACAAGTTTGAAATTGGGGGTCACGTCTGGTCAAAAAGTAGGTCACGGGGCCAAATCTTTGAAAAACCTTGTGTGCACTCTACCGGCCACATTTTTAGCCTTATCCTCATGAAACTTGGTCAGAATGTTTGTCTGGATGAAATCTCGGAAGAGAAAGATATAAAGTCACATCAGGTTAAAAAAATAGGTCACAGGGCCAAATCTTCAAAAAACCTTGTGTGACTCTAGAGGCCACATTTTTGAGCCAGATTCAAAAGTCATCAATAGGCTAAATCGGTCAAAGAGTAGATCACTCACACCAATGCGTTTTACATCATCATGACCAGGATCTTTTCAGCCTTATCAATCCTTGATGACCTTACTCAGGTGAGCACTTAGGCCCCCTTGTATATTTTTTAGTCTAAACAACATTGTATTCAAAACTATCCTGCATGATAAAATCATACCTACTGACAACATCATTTGTTTCTTTCCATTTTTTGGCAAGAACTGTCATGTCATCCCCTAATATCATTTAATGTAAGCTTAACTTATATTTTCTTATATTTTACTTTCCTTATAAATAAAGAAACAGAATCTTGCATTATTATAAACATTTTCATGGGCCCTTATCCTTGTTAGATGCTGACATGTGGTTGAATATAAGCTAATTATATATAAAATAACAGAAATAGAATCTTGTTTAATGTTACACTCTGTCTGAATATTTAGGAAAACTTATTTTTTAGACTGTCCGGAGTAAGGCATCAAATTGTCAGTGGTTCTCGTCTTTGTTGGATGTTGACACATTTAAAGAGGAATATAAGCTAAAATGATATTACATAACAAAAAAAAAATTATATATTAAAGTCTTTGAGGCCCTTTTCCTTGTAATATGTTGATATACATAGTTGAATATAAGCTAAATTTATATTAGATAGTTGAAACTGAATCTTGACTTCATATAAATCATAAATGTTTCCAGAGGTCTTTGACTTTGAGAGATATTGACACATATATTGATGAATTATAATTTAAACTTATATTGAATAACAGAAACAAAATAACATATAAAAGTTTGCAGGTGTCGATGTCCTTGTCAGATGTTGACAAATATACTTACATAAATAATAAAAACAAAATTACATACTAAAGTTTTCAGTAGGCCTTGTCCTTGTGAGATGGTGAAGCATGTAGTTGAATATAAGCTGGACTTATATTGAATAGTAAAAGCACAATCATTAGTTTCACAATAAAAGTTCTCGGAGGTCGTTGTTCTTATGGGATGTTGAAATATGTATCTGAATGTAAGCTATTCAGAACCAGATTCCATATGAAACTTTTCTGCAGCCCCAGTTCCTGTAAGATATTATTGACATGCATAGTTTCCCCCCTCATCTCCCACTCCTCCAGTTCATTGGGGGGAGACTGTGACTGTATTAAAGTTGTTTGTCTTTCTTTTTTTGGACTATATTAAAGTTGTTTGTTTGTCTTTCTGTCAGTCCACCTCTATCCATTCTTCTGCCCATCTGGCCAGATTTTGTTTCATATTATTATCATGAAATTTCTCAGCAGACCTTTTCTTTGTGAGATGTTGACCTAATATATAGTTGAATAAAGCTGATTTTTCTTTAAACAGTAGCAAAATCTTGTAACAGAAACAAAATAGCATATAAAAGTTTGCAGGTGCCCTTTTCATTGTCAGATGCCGACACATGTATCGTTGAATATAAGCGTAACTGATATAAATAACAGAATTACCGCAATTCACCAGTGTATTCGGACAGAAAAAAACAATTTTTTTAGTGTCCGAATCTTTAGAAATTCATAATTTTGAAAAAAAGAGGGTGGCCGAAATAATAGGTTTTACCTTGTTGTCTGAACGTGTGTCTGAAATAATATGGGTAAAATTTGGCAAATTTAGATCTATTTATAGCATCGATGAAGGGGTCTAAGCTGTAGTATATCTAAAGTTCCAGCATGTCTTCAGTCTTAAATGCACATGTTTTAAATATTTTCTTAATTTATTTTAGACCTGAAAGCAGTAATTTTCAAAAGTCATAGTTCAGTAGTGGATGGTATAGATCCAAAACATACATTCTGTTTAATCTGATGTCTCTCTAAATCGCCAGCCAACATTTCGAACAAATGTTTGCAGTAAAATTTGGATTAGGGGCATGATGTAACATGCAAATCATCCAGAGCGAGAGAGTTGAAATGCACCAGTTTTTTGTACACACACTGCTCAATAGATCTCCCTGGTTACAGGCTGACCTCCAACCGACATGAAATGACCACACAATAATCCTATATCATGTCTACTTTATACTAGCTGATAGTTCATTTTTGCGTTAGGAATGGTTGTTACTTGAACACCTGGGCAGCTGTGTCACATAATTTGTGTATTCAGCAGAAAATAAAATCAGCCTGTTTTTTTCTTTTCAAAAAAATTCCTTGCAGCCAAAATAAAAAGGAATGCATACGATAATTAATGCATTAGATCTAGTATTATATACAAATGGATTACCAATTAATAAAGGAAATAAACAATGAGGTTTAGTATTTATAAATTCTGTAATATTGTTTATGGAGGGACAATTTCACGCTTCTGCAGGTGCCTTTTGAAAACGTTACGAAAAAAGGAGAAACTGCTTGCACAACATCAAAAAGCCGAGAACCATGAAACCCTTCAATCATCTTTCAAAACTAGTTGCTTTGGCGGCCTGTGTAGATCAAGATCACACTAGGTAGAATATTTGGTCTGATCTTTGATCTAAATCTACACTTCGTTTTGGTGAGAAGTTTTTAAACAAAAACAATCTTGGTGTTGCATTTTTTCGGTCTAACTTCATGACTTTAAAAAAATGCTGAATCACTTGGCTCTTAAGGGATTCATGTTCATAACGATGAATATTTGCAATGCAGAAATGTGCAAATATTCAGCCGATCATTATCAGAATCATTTTCTAAATGTGTTTATGTTAATAAGTATTAACTGATATTTTTGAAACTTAATGTTACAGTCTGTCCGAATATTTAGGAAAATTTATTTTTTAGACTGTCCGGAGTAAGGAGTCAAAATAAATTATTTTTGAAAAATTTTGAACGCGTCTGAACTTTAAGGGTATCGGAATACATTGGCGAATTGCAGTACATATAAAAGTTTGCAGTAGCCCTTGTCCTCGTGAGATGGTGAAGCATGTAGTTGAATATAAGCTAAACTTATATTTAATAATTAAAGCAGAATCATGTGTTATAAAAAAAGTTCCAAGAGGTTGTTGTCCTTATGAGATGTTAAAATATGTATCTGAATATGAGCTATTGAGAACCAGTATTGCATATAAAACTTTTGAGCAGCCCTGGTTCCCATGATATGTTGTTGACATCTATACTTACATCTTCCCACTTCTGCCGAGCCCCAGTGGCTCAGTCGGTTACAGCGTACAGGACTTGAGAACACGATTCGACCCATGGCTTGGTCAATTTCTTTCCAAGGATTGATGATAGTCAGTGTGACAGAATTCATTCCTTTCTCGCCACTGACCATTGTTTTGACAATGGCTATGTGGGAAAGCAGCCAATGGCATTGAAAGAATAATTGTGCATAGTACTGGTAAAAGAAACTCCAGGAAAAGCATGGATAGGTGCACTTGCCGCTGCGATATGACTGAAATAGTGTTGAAAATGGCGTTAAACACCATACAATCAGTCAATCTTCCCACTTCTCCAAATGATTTGCTTTTCAACCCGTTGTGTAAACTCATTTTTCTACTGCTTAAACCTTTTATCTCCAGTTTGCATCTCCTTAAAGGGAGGATTACCTCTTTTGAGGGCATCTTATCTCATTGGAGACGGGACCTCTTTAATGGGAGTATTTTGATCCCATTGGAGGCTCCACCCTTTCTCTATTCACATTCTTAACCTTTTCATCTAAAACTTTGAGTAGGCAGGGATTGCCCAGCCACTCAATATTATATTTTATGCACATTATCAGTTACACATAACCTTTCATCATTTAAAGACTTTTTCTTATCATTTTAAGACTGTTCAAATTTTTTTATCACAATCTTAAGTTTGCATCTCCTTAATGGGAGGATTACCTCTTTTGAGGGCATCTTATCTCATTGGAGACATTCATTCTTCATTTAAAGACTCCTATATTATCAATTTAAGACTGTGCAAATCTTTTTATCGCAATCTTAACATCATTATTCAAAACCTTTTTGAGTTAATAGGGAAGCCCTGTTGCTCAACTATATCTTTTATGCATACTAAGATCACACATGATCCTTCTTAATTCAACTCTTTTACTGTCAGCATGTCTCAAATCGTTTTAGCAAAAAAATCCGCCTTAATCATTCCTTCAACACAGATATGCGCGCTAAATGACCAAAGCTGTCGATGCGCCATAAAACAACATTCATTCATTCCAAATGATTTGGGGGAGACAGTGTTTGCATTTAGGTTGTTTGTCTGTCTTTCAGTCAGTCCACCTCTTTCAATTCTTCCACCCAGCTGTCCAGATTTTGTTTCTTAGAGGTCATTGCCCTTGTGAGATGTGGCACATATAGTTGAATATTACATAAACTTATATTGAATTATAAAAGCAGAATCATGTGTTACAATAAAAATTCTCAGAGGCCCATGTCCTTGTGAGATGTTGACATAAAATATTATATACTTGAATAAAAGCTTAATTTATACTAAATAACAGAAGCAGAATCTTGTATTATTACAAACATTAGCAGAGGGTCCTTGTCCTTGTAAGATGTTGAAACATGTATTGTTGAATATAAGCTTACACTGAATAACGTACAGAATTACATAGACAAGTTTTGAGGCCCTTGTCCTTGTGAGATGTTGAAATATATTTCGTTGAATATCAGCTAAATCTCTATTAAATAATAGAATGACATGTAAAAGTTTGCAGGGGCCCTTGACCTTGTGGGATATTGACACATGATGTTGAATATAAGCTGGCAGGATCATGTGTTAAAAAAGTTCTCAGAGGCCCTTGTGCTTGCGAGATGTTGGAACACACAAACGCAATCATGCGTGCATGCATGCACCTGTGTGTCCTTGTATGTGTGTATATAGTTGCATATAAGCTAAACATATATAAAACAACAGAACCAAAATTAAATAACAGAACCAGAATTTTATATAAAAGTTTGCAGAGGCTCTTGTCCTTGTGAGATGTTTATACATGTATAGATTAACAGAAGTTCAAATTATAATAAATAATAGAAATAGAATAAATATAAAAGTTTATAGAAGTCCTTGTCCTTGTGAGATGTTGACATATAGTTGAATATAGGTTTTGCTTTTACTTAATAATGTTGAGAAGCAGAATCATACATTATTATAAATGTTTCCAGAGGCCCTTGTCCTTGTGAGATGTTAACATATAGTTGAATATAAGGTAGAGGAATGTGGTATAACAGAACCTGAATTACATATTTTACATAAGTTGTTGACATTTACAGTTTAAAAGTCAATAATAGAACCAAAATTATGTATTACCTATTATTTAGTAAGTTCTCAGAAGCCCTTCATTGCTCAGAAATGTTTTCCATACCAATGGATGATTCCCTTTCGGTGGTTAGTGTTACAGAAAGTATAATTTACACAGACAGAGTCAAGTTGGTTACCGGTAGGATGCTAAGGAAATTCATTCCAACAGAAGTTGTCTCTCTCTATTAAAGGACAGATAATTGTCAAAAATTCATGCCATCAAAGTTCATTTTCCTCTATCCTCTATTCCCTCTATCAATAGCTTTGTGGGGAGGGTAAGATTGGCACAGGTACAGGTGATGGTTAAAACAATTGTAGACAAGATATCTTATACAAGTTAGTCTAGTACTGGCTAAAGTCCAGGTTAATTGCTGGTTGGCAACTGTCCACAATAGGATGCTGATGCTGTCACCAATGACGGATCAAGGCAAGCTAGAAAAGTTGTCGGTCTATTCAGGGGCAGCCATGTGTCATTTAAAAGACAACCTAAACATACAGGGTTTTTTTAAAAGTTACATCAGCAGATTTATTTTTAACCCTTCAACACAGAAGGCAAAGTATGTAGCATTACAGATAGTATAGGTCAAGATCAAACTGAATAAATGTCCAAAAAACTATTAATGAGGTTGTGGTATTTGCCTTATTGGTAACCTCATTTTTGTCAGAAGAATGACCTACAGTATGTTTTACCAATGAACATGTTATGGAGAGAATTGTTCCTTGACCCACATCAGTAATAAGCTTGTATAAAATATTCTGCCTACAAATAATATCACCATTACTTAATCTGGTGGGAATCTAACCCGTCCCCAAAATTTATAGATAAAAATCTGGCTCATGGCTAGTATTATGCTAGCTGACATTAGCCCCATGGCCAAAATTTATTAGTAGTATTGTCAGGGCTACCACATACACGTTGCATGAACCATTTTTCCTGGACCAAAACGAGTGTGTTGTTCACATTATGTATAGTATTCTTGCCTACCCATGTTCTTAAAATAACGTACATGTATACTCCCAGTAATTACTCCATACTTTCTCTGTCTACCCTATACTTTCTGGATACTTACCTGTGCAAGGAAATCACCCATTCAACAAGGTCAACCTCTTTGAGCAATGAACTTTTAAAAGGTTTTGTTTTATAAATACTATTTCAATTTAAGAAAACTTTTTTGCCAAAATTTGTGTGTTCCATCTTTTGAAATCCTTTTTCATAATTTTCCTTCAAATTTTTAAAAAGAAACTTTAAAAAAAAATTGAATCTCTTGTCTTCTTATGCTAATGTTTATGCAGTTTTATTTTGAAAAAAGAAGTATTGTCCCCATGAGATGTTGGTTTTGACATTTATATTTTAAAAGAACAAACTTCTATCAAACAACAAACCTTAATTGTAAAAAGCATCTCAGAGGCCTCAATTTTACTCGAGACATTTACATGTACTGAGTACATGTATAGTTGAAGTATAGAGCTCTGAACTTAAATAATGGAACTAGTTTTGCATAAAAATAGTCTTGAAGGTCCCAGCTTGGTTGTATCCCATGACATGCTGACATATATGAGCTGTGCTCTGGCAAAAGGGGGCTTAATGCACCTCTCTGATCCATGATATCAGTCAAGCTATCACATAATTTAGGATCCATAATACTCAGTTTTTTTCAACAACCCACTGAATCATGAGGTACACTGGTCCTTTGACAGGCAGAAACTTGACCATTATCGAAAACTTTTGGCCCAGGTCAGCCTGCATAGACTGCACAGGCAGACCTGGGTCGATACTTTTCGCAGATGCATTAAGCCCCCTTTTCACAGAGCATGGCTCATATATTATTTAAGTTAGGTGACAGATTTTTGATTGTTTGTTTCACCGATCTGCCAACCTGATTTTTCATGAAACCGAAAAAAAAATTAAAAGTACTTTTTTTCACTTTTATTTTCCGTCACCGCTCTGACTCAATTAGCAGAACGGCATACCAAAATACATGAACATCTTTTTTAAAAGCACCAACATGGTACCCACACTATCCTGAAAACGGTTAACAAGTTCAGAACTTGGAAAATTCTTTCAACGGTCTTTTTCTGTTACGATATTGAGCCAAAGCAGGGAGGAGGAAGTCGGGAAAAGTACATGACGTAAACAGATACCTATTGTTTCTCTGATAATGCAATGGACTAATAGACTAAGATCGACATTAGACTGCCATTTATATATTATTGACTACCTGAGGTCACTCTGAGGCACATTTTCTCTCTTTACTATGATAGGAATAGCTTACAAATGACAAATCTCACAATCATACTATCCTGATATATATCGCTCCATGTTAATGGCTGCAACTGCATTCTAACTTTCCCACGTATACAAATTAAGCATTGGGATACTTCAAAAACAGCATATCTTAACTGAAAACATGATGTATGTAATAACTTTTGTCATGGAACTTGTATGTAAATCAAAGTCCAGTCAAATTCTCTGCTAAATTTAGACACAGCCTTGGTCTGACGTTACTTTCCTGCCTTTTACATTTACGAGAATTTTGCCGCGCTTGCTCTATACAATTGTAAACAAACCCTTATTTGGACGTGTACTACGCTTCAATAGTAAGAACAATTTCTCATCAAACAAAACTTGTTTTCATGTGATAAAATATTTGTATAGGCCAACTGTTTAGTAATAAAAGAATCTTGCCACAAGACTTCAGGTTTTTTTTTTCTGTCTTTTGTCGTGTCATTTGAGGTAAAAGCAAAAAAAGTGGGGAGTTTTTTGGTGGTAGAGATTTCAACAACACTGGTGACTTTCATTTGCAGTAAATTTTGAGTGGAATAAATCTATTCACTTAAAAGGGAAGCACATATTTAAAACTCGCAACGCATGTTGTTAAGTATAAATCTAGATTTAGACCAGGGCGTCATACTTAGTAATTCTCGGAAAACAAGGATTTAGACGTAAATCCAGTGGCAGTAATTGAACAAAAAATTATCGATGTGCGGTGGTGAAAGAAGACACCTGTTACCTCAAAAGTTGTCTTAAGAAATCGGCTTTAGTTGACTGACATTTAATACTAGTTTCTTTTTCCCTATGTTGGTGTATTTTTGAAGATATTGCCACATAATACCTAAATTTATGTCGCTTAAAAACAGATACTGATGAGACATTTGTCGCATATTGAAAATTATTGAATACGAAGTAGACATACTGATGCCTGAGCAGTTGATATGAAGGATTGTACAAAAATAACAATAGCGCATCTTTTGGGGTGAAATGTCTTAGGTTTATTGAATTATGTCACAAGAGAACCAGTCCTGTATCATGTTAAAAACTTGTCTAGCACATGCAGACAGTCATGGATCCATTTTAATTGCCATAGTTTTGTTTTTTTTCAATCGCTGATTCTGCAATGACACGCTCATTGTAGAAGTACCCAAGATGTATTCATTGCATCCTTGAAGTACAAAATGCTCAATATTTTCCAACTTCCCTTAACTCTTTCACTAATAAATTCTATTTTTTCCTATAACTGATAGAAGATTCCCACTGCTATTGACGATGAATTGCGTCATAGTCTTGCATCAGGTAGCAGATGGTGTGGATCAAAGACCAGACTGCACATTCCATGCAGTCTGATCGTAATCCACACCACCAGTGAAAGAGTTGGATAAAAGATATTTGAGGATATATTTCATATTATTTGTATGTGCTAAAGACTCTTTTCAGAAGTGAACAGTGCCTGGAAGTTATAAATCTATAGTTATTACTGTAAGTCATGACTTTTTTACCATTTTCCAGCAAAACACAGTGCTTGCTATGGCTGCTGTCTTTAATCTCTACTGTAGAATTGAAAGACTGCAGCTTAAGCAAGCTAATCCTGCCCATACTACAGTACCATATTAACATAGTTCCAGAAAAGGTAATTTTGCAGATATGAATTCAGCTTGGCTCATATGATTGGTCTTGTGATGAAAAGAGGGAAAAATATTGGTTAACAGCATTTTCTTCTTTTCCCACCATGTTTTCAAAGGGCCTCTTTCCTATGTCTTCCTTAAAAACAGAACTGTTTGGTAAAAGATAAAGAGGAATAATTTTAAAAAACACAGTTTCAATGTGCCCTTGTTTGTAGCTAAAATATCCATGACATGACAGTGATAGATCTAGTTGTGGTGAATTTTATTTTTTTTTTTTTCGTCCTCCGTCCCTAACTTTTCATGTAAAAATCGGTAAAACAAAAAAAACAAGCATTCTGATAGTATTGCATAGCAATACACAGTCGCCTACCGGCCGTATGTATCGCTGGCATGTCAGTGAAATTTTTAAAGTCCAAGGCCCGTAAATGCGTCAAAAAGCAGTGGAGTGGGATGAAACTCGAACTTGATGTGTAAGTCATGGTGGTTGATGTACACACCAAAAATCAGCTCTATATGTAGCAGTGTTTAGAAAAAAAAGTGCGGAAAAATGTTTTATCAGTGAAATTTTGTAAGTCCAAGGCCCGTAAATGCATGAAAAAGCAGTGGAGCGGGACGAAACTCGAACTCGATGTGTAAGTCATAGTGGTTGATGTACACACCAAAAATCAGCTCTATATGTAGCAGCGTTTAGAAAAAAAGTGCGGAAAAATGTTTTATCATTGAAATTTTGTAAGTCCAACGCCCATAAATGCGTGAAAAAGCAGTGGAGCGGGACGAAACTTGAACTTGATCTGTAAGTAATGGTGGTTGACTTACACAGCAAAAGTCAGGTGAATATCTACCAGCATTTAGAAAAAAAGTCCAGAAAACTGATTTATCAGTGAAATTTTGTAAGTCCAAGGCCCGTAAATCCGTGAAAAACCAGTGGACCGGAAAGAAAGTCAAACTTGATCTGTAAGTCATGGTGGTTGAGTTACACAGCAAATCTGAGATCAATACCTACCAGCGTTAAGGAAAAAAGTCCGGAAAACTGATTCATCTGTGAAATTTTGTAAGTCCAAGGCCCGTAAATCCGTGAAAATGCAGTGGACTGGAATGAAAGTCGAACTTGATCTGTAAGTCATGGTGGTTGAGTTACACAGCAAATCTGAGATCAATACCTACCAGCGTTTAGGAAAAAAGTCCAAAAAACTGATTTATCAGTGAAATTTTGTAAGTCCAAGGCCCGTAAATCTGTGAAAAACCAGTGGACCCGAACAAAAGTCGAACTTGATCTGTAAGTCATGGTGGTTGAGTTACACAGCAAATCTGAGATCAATACCTACCAGCATTTAGGAAAAAAGTCGGGAAAACTGATTTATCAGTGAAATTTCGTTAAGTCCAAGGCCCGTAAATTCGTGAAAAACCAGTGGACCGGAACGAAAGTCGAACTTGATCTGTAATTTATGGTGGGTGACTTACACACCAAAACTCAGCTCAATGTGTACCAGCGTTTAGAAAAAAAGTCTGGAAAACTGAATTGCTGGACTGAAGGACAGACAGACAGACGGAGTGCAAACCTAAAGTCCCCTTCGGCTTCGCCGGTAGGGGACTAACAAAAACACTGGCCTTATTGACTTTACTTCTTACTTAAGTTATAGCTAAAGTAACTTTGTACATATATATATCAGAATTTACACCACAATCAAGAGTTTTAACTATTTACCAAACGACATAATTTTAGCATTGTCCAAACTGAAAGCATTTGCAGACGACAGATTAAATGTAACTCAAAACATGAAATTCGTCTTTTATAGAGTAGAAAGCATGGTGGGAAAAGGAGAAAATGACTGGGGGAAAGGGAGAAAATGCTGGTTACCGTTTTCTCCTTTTCCCACAATGTTTCAAAAGGCTTCTTCCTCAGGTTTTGTAGTCGAGACCCCGTAGCTCAGTTGGTAGCGTAAGGGACTTGAGAACAGGAGGTCGCTGGTTCAATCCCCGGCTGGGCCAATTTCTTTCCGAGGATTGTTGATAGTCATTGCGACAGGATTCATTCCTCTCTCACCGCTGACCATTGTTTCAACGATAGTTATGTGGGAAAGCAGTCAGTGGCTTTGAAAGAATATTGTGCGAAGAAACTCCAGGAAAGCATGGATAGGTGCACTGGCCGCCGCGATATAACTGAAATAATGTTGAAAACGGCGTTAAACACAATTATACAATCAACCTCAGATTCGTCAGAAGTCGGGATTGTGTGGTAAAGGTTTAATGATCATCAGCAAGAAAACTTTCCAAAATGTTATGAGAATAGAAACATTTTCTCCTCCCACAATACTTTAGCTCACCTGAACACAAAGTGCTCAAGGTGAGCTTTTGTGATTGTGCTGTGTCTGGCGTCCGTCATGTGTCATGTGGTCGTCAACATTTACCGTGTGTGCACTCTAGAGGCCACATTTTCTGCCAGATCCTCAAGAAACTTGGTCAGAATGTTTGCCCTTATAAAATCTTTGACCAGTTTGAAATTGGGTCACAAGGGGTCAAAAAGTAGGTCACAGGGCCAGATCTTAGAAAAACCTTGTGTGCACTGTAGAGGCTTCATATTCACCCTGATACTCATGAAACTTGGTCAGAATGTCTTGGTAAAATCTTGGACAAGTTTGAAATTGGGTCATGCAGGGTCAAAAAGTAGGTCAGGGGGCCAGATCTTAGAAAAAGCTTGTGTGCACTCTAGAGGCAATATTTTCAGTCTGATACGCATAAAATTTGGTCAGAATGTTTGTCTTGATAAAATCTCGGACAAGTTCAAAATCGGGTCATGTGGGGTAAAAAATTAGGTCACAGGGCCAAATCTTAAAAAAAGCATGTGTGCACTCTTAATAGTCACATTTTCAGCCTGATACTCATGAAACATGGTCAAAATGATTGGATGTAATCTCGGGAAAAAATTGAAATGGGGGGGGGGGGGGCGTCAGGTCAAAAAGTAAGTCACTGGGCCGAATCTGAGAAAAACCTTGTGTACACTCTAGAGGCCACACTTTCAGCTTGATACTCATGAAACTTGGCCAGAATGTTTGTTTTGATAAAATCTTGAACAAGTCTGAAATCTGGTCATGGGGCCAAATCTTAGGAAAACATTGTGTGCACTGTAGAAGCCACATTTTCAGCCTGATACTCATGAAACTTGGTCAGAATGTTTGTCTGGATGAAATCTCGAACATGTTCGAAATTGGGTCATGTCGGGTGAAAAAGTAGGTCACGGGGTCAAATCTTAGAAAAACCTTGTGTGCAGTCTAGAGGCCACATTTTCAGCCTTATACTTGTGAAACTTGGTCAGAATGTTTGTTTGGATGAAATCTCGAAAAAGAATTATATCGAGTCACGTCAGCTCAAAAAGTGGGTCACGGGCTCAAGTCTTAGAAAAACCTTGTGTGACTCTAGATGTGAAATTTTGATCCAGATTAGAAATACATAAATAGGCTTAACCAGTCAAAAAGTAGATCACCTACACTCATGTGTTTTACATCATCACGTCCAGGATCTTTTCAGCCTTATCAATCTTAGATGACCTTACTCAGGTAAGTGCTTTAGGGCCAATGGCCCTCTTGTTATTTTGTGTGTGTTTTTTTGTTTTAGACAAATCCATTCAATTGAGCCACATCTTATTTGTGGTCAATTTTGAAAACTCTTAAATTTTGTCTCCTTGTAAAGAGTTAAAACTGTCATTCCCGCATGTAGTAAAAGATTGCATTTTTTTTCAGTAGGTTTATATGGAATGTTATGTTGTAACTTTCCTGGTGCTTACGCAACGAAAAGTAAATACAAGCACAAGGAAAGTTACTACAACAAATTCCTTTTATTATTTATATACCTAAAACTGTCAATGACAAAATTTTTCAGCTCTTGACATTTTATTCGTAAATTGGTAAACAAAATAAACAAACACTGATGTAGTAGCTAGTGACATCATTTTTATGAATGGCAGATAAATATAATAGCGTAAACGCTGACCAATCAAATCGTAAATTAATACATACGTTTTCTGCACACAAGTTATGTCATTGTTATTTTATCCGCTTGCGATGCATGTATTTGAGCCGGAAAAACTTCATGTATATAATAAAACAAAATATCAGATATGGTAGAGTTAGGTCTACATGAATTCTGTTATTTTTTCAATGACAATCGAAATACTTTGCTGAACCCTGGTATCGCAGTCGGTAGCTACAGGAATTGAGAACGGGGTTGACTAATTTCTGTTCTGAGGGATGATGATAGTCATTGCAATAGGATTCATTCCTGTCTAACCGCTGATCATTGTTGAGA
This sequence comes from Tridacna gigas, assembly GCA_945859785.2. Taxonomy (NCBI): domain Eukaryota; kingdom Metazoa; phylum Mollusca; class Bivalvia; order Cardiida; family Cardiidae; genus Tridacna; species Tridacna gigas. The sequence goes on from OX244029.2 coordinate 42,579,122, forward strand.
TGATGGTTATGTGGGAAAGCAGCCAGTGGAGTAGTTTCAGGTTTTATCCCTGTGGGAACTTTCAAGATTGAAATGTAAAGGCATGTCTGATATTGTTTTAAAATTACATAATGGATTTCCTTCAACTGTATATAAAGGGGGTGCATACCGGTATATAGTTGTTGTTCAGTCCATCTGCCCATCTGTCCATTTTCGTGTCTGGGCCATAACTTTTTTCCCTATTTTTCAATTTCAAAATAACTTGGCACATATATTTAATCTCATCGAGACAATGTGTCATACAAAAGAGATATGTCCATAGGTTAAAGGTCAAGGTCACAGCAAGGTCAAATGTGCTTAGGGCATGGGGGATGGTCGTTTTCATGTCCAGGCCATAACTTTTTTCCCTTTAACTTAATTTCAAAATAACTTTGCGCAAACGTTAACCACATCAGACAATGTGTCATGCGCAAGAGTCATGTCCATAGGGTAAAGGTCAAGGTCACAAAACGGTCAGATGTTCATAGGGGATAGTATTCGTTTCGGGCATTTAACTTTTTTAATTATGAATGAATTTCAGTGTAACTTGGCAGAATTTTTAACCACATAAAGACAGTGTGTCATGCGCAAGAGTCATATCCTTGGGTTAAAGGTCAAGGTCACAACATGGTCAAATATGTTGCGGGGGTAGTGGTTTTAGTGTCCAGGCCATCACTTTTTTCTTTATGACTTGATTTCAAAATAACGTAGCACAAATGTTAACCACATTTTGACAATGTGTCATGTGCAAGATTCATGTTAAGGTCGAGGCCACAGCAAGGTCATATGTGTTTTAGGGGGCATCAGTTTCTTCTCAGTGAGATGTCTTGTTTGTAGGTTAAAAAATAGCCTATGCATTGCTGTCTTTTACAGCATCAAGTGATGTTGAAGTAAGTTTCTGACAATGAAGTACTTTTATCAGTCTTTGGCCATCTTGAGAAAATAAAAAAGTTGAAAATGTGTCGATATTTGGTTAAAAGTCTAAAAGTTCCAGACAAAATTCAGATTTTTCTGAAACAATACTATGTGCAAACTGTACTTGTAGGGACAAGAGTCGAGCTCTGAAAAAGAACTAAAATTTGTAGGCTTTGTATAACTGTAGCTCTACACTGTGACTTACTGTGTCACTGCATTAAGTGATATATGCTAAACTTCTAACAAACCAATTAAAATACAAAATTGTACATATAAAATGCTGGTAGGAATCAGTTTCACACAAACTACAAATTATCAACAGACATTGGAGACACTAAAATGTTCTCTAGTTTGTACATATATCTGAGTTTTAGCCTTTGCTTACCCTTGGAGAGTATATGAACTATATTAGATTTTACCTAATTTTTTACTCTATTCCACTGACTTTCATTCAATTGCAGAAGTGAGGTTGGCAAATTTTTTTGGTAAGAAATAGTGATGCAAAATACACAGGAAATGCAATTTGAGAAAGCAGGGAAGAGGACAGAAATACACAGGCATCAACTTGTATTTAAAAATTAAAAAAAAAAACTACTGTCTGAAGGTTGGATGACTGTAGAGTAGCTGATCAGGATACTCCACACCATTTCTAACCGAAAAAACATTTCAGAATTCTGAGGTACCAGTCCAAAATACCTAACATTTTGATTAGGGTTTGGTAATGGAACCAAGCAAGATACCTTAGTTGTACTCCTCTGATTTTCAATCCCTTTTATGTTTGTAACCTGTTTCTGTGTGAGAGCACATTGAAATGCAGGCAGACAAATGCAGGCTCCAAATCAAACTCTCTATACCATTTAAAATGCTTACAACCTTAAAATGCTTACAACCTTCAATGTATCTACCAGTATGTAACCACCTGCCACCTCTGTGCAAACTTACTTTGAAAACTTGTTTTTGCTTTGTATTAGCTGTGTTATTTGGTGCATTATGTGCATCTATCACAAGTTTAGACTTCCTAGTCTGAGAGTAACAGCTGCCTACAATTTCTGGAACACCAGACTTAGGGCCATCAGTCTCAATAAACTGTTGGTGTACATCCACCTGAGGTGGTTGATGTGGCTGCTGCTTACTAGAGCATGGCAGCCTGTCAACATCAGCATCAGTAATTTGATCATCCATGGACTCAATACCCTTATATATAGTTTTATCTGTATCACAATGCTGAACATTTAAAGTGAAATTAAGATAAAACCATATTTGTTTGGGTGAAACTAATGAACTCCTACCTTAACTCTGAATGGTGTTCAACTGGTTGTTCTGCAGTCTGTCTTGAACTTTAATCTGTGTTTGGTTCTGAATCTATTGTTCATGACGACTACCCATCTTGGATTTGCGACACAAAAGATTTGTAGAACTTGCCTTAAATGCCCACTAGAGTCAGGAACTCAGTTACCACTTTTTACACTGGGTAGGGATGGGTATGCCTATGTGATTGTTTCAGGAAATGTTGGTCCCAGGTAAGGTTTTCTGTCTGTCAAATTACAACTCCTCCAACTGTCTTGAAAAAGGGTCAGTGGGGATGCTTCGTATAATACAAATCCTCCAGCTGTCTTGGAAAGGGTCAGTGGGGATAATGTTTCTGTCCAATCCTTTGTGCTGTGGCTCCCTAGGAAATGCCAATGGTTTGCAGAGTCTTCAAAGTTGGATCTTTCTCCACCAATTATTATGAATGGCTCTTTAATTTATTCTCAAACCTCTATAACCTTTTTGGAGCCAAAAAGATACGGGCAACTATGCTTATATGTAGGAGCTTGGGTCAGCAGCTGGAAATGACGAAGATAGTTTTAGTATTTACAGTTCTTTATTCAATGTCACAAGCATGAATGATTTGAGAATTAAAAATTCAGATGAAATTATCAAAATATCGAAAATACTCTAAATATGAAAACTATAATTGCATTTGCCACTTACATGAATAAAAACATTCAAGAATGAACTCTACTTAAAAAGTATACATGATGTTAAGGGGGAATTAACATTATGCTTGGCTATGAATGGTACGAAATGAAGTTCACTTATTATCTTATTACTCATAAGATGAAACTGCAATTATCTTTGGTATTTGATTTAAGACCAAAAGTTATTCCTATCTTATGGTGGCATATTTCTGCTGCGAGATACGAGATAGCTATCGTGATAATTTGAGAAAACTTTCACGATAATTCGAAGTTTCCTGAAAATTTTATCTAGATAGTGAAAAGTTTTCTGAAAAAACTATCACGATAAACTTTGCTATCTAGAAAATTTTATGTTGATTATTTCTCATTCGTGCACGAAGCTGACATCGAGGTAAAATTATCGCGATAGTTCTACCCGTCTCTTGATATCTGTAAATAGAAAAATCACCATTTGGATGAACTTGGAAGTTTTTGACTGTACAGAAGACAAAGATGATCCGAAACCGTATCTAATTATAGATACCGTGAGTGTCAGTTGTGGGCACTAGCGTAAAGAAAATCGTGATAAAAGTTAGAAATATCGCGATATTTTTATCGTGAAACTTTTTGTTATCTAGATGATATTTCCAGGAAAGTTCGTTTTATCGCGATAGTTCACTAAAATTATCATGATAGCTATCTCGTATCTCGTGGCAGAAATATGCCACCATACTATCTCTAAGTTTACTTCTCTATTTTATGTTATGAAGTCTCCTTCATAAAAACAAAGTAGAGCAGACTATACGAAACATACAGATTTTTGGACATAACCAATTTTTGTGTGATTTATGCATTTTAGTCCTACTGTGCTCTAATTATGATTTAAGACAGAAGAAACATAGAAACAACAACAATACAATTTGGTAAGTTTATGAACGAAAAGACATAAAATAATATTTCAGTGATGTCTTACTATTAAAATAAAATTTAGTTAAAAATGTTTGAAGCATAATAATTTCTATTATAACATAAGTAAAAACTAATAGAAAAAATTTAAAGTAAAACAACAATTTCTACATACCTGGAAATGACGAAGACAGTTCAAGTATTTACAGTTCTTTATTCAGTGTCACAAACATGAATGATGCTTGCTACTGTGAAACTGTTGTTTTTAAAACCTGCTTCGCTTACCATGGGCAAACTCATAAGTTGCTCAGCTAAACTCGAAAATGATTAGTTAAAAACCTAAATTGAAGGGTGGAGCCTAGAAAGGCTTAAGAAAAATCCTTAGCTTATGTGTGTTGATTGCAATATCCAACAAAGAATGTAAAAGTAAAGCCAACCAATCTAGAAATGCAAACATCTCAAGTTTGTCACGTCTGATCTTTAGGTAAGACCCTAATGAGCAAGCAATGGTAATGGCTCAATTAAGTGTCAAACATTCCAATAAAGATCAAAGAAGATAGGATAATATATTTTCAACATTTTTGGAACATTAAAATGTATTTTGCTTAAACTACAAAATTCAAAATATTAGTAACAAAACCTTAATGTACATGAAAAATCCTTTATTTTGATACTAAATAAATATGTTATACTTTTATCAGCTTTAGACCAAATCTGTAATTTGATATTATGATGCATTATATAATATTATGAGGAAAAATATGCATCATTATAATTAAAATCAACTTACTAAGATTCAGTTCCTCCGACAACTCTCTGAAATTTTTCATTCCCTTACATCATTTGTATCGGTAATTTATCTATGTCTACACAACCAACTAAACTGTGTCATTAGCCTATCAAATATAACATGCCTTTTTTCTTTTGCTGTGAGTGTGTATCTTTAATTTTTTCATTTTTTGCTTCTGTCTATGCAATTTTTCACATTATTCATGACTATGTGATTTTCACCAAACTTTCAAAGAATAATCAGTATCAAGTGTTGAAGCGCATAATTTTTATTCAGTCATATTTGGTGGGTTTTTTTTGCCCTTTATTCATTTTTATCTCTTAATACTTTTGCCCTTGCAATTCAATTCAATTCAAAATACTTTATTGGCTCAAATCTTCAGGTAAAGGATATATGAGCAATTAACAATTCTAATTTTTCATTTGTGACAACGAGAAATTTCTTTTCTACAGTAGGGGAAGTTTGAATGTGCAGATAGAATAAAGTTCTTCTAAGAGACACTAATTTTCAAAAATATTTTAAATCTTTACTCATACCCATATTACATAGGGTGGACTAAAGATGCAAAATACTCTTGAGAAAGTCCCTCGTTACATGGCCTTGACATTGTCAACAGCTGATTTGTCGCTTATATCTTTTTAATAAGATGATTAACACCTGAACACGTGAATTTGGATACCTTACTCGAGATTTACGAAAAAAGAGTGTTTTGTGTGCAATAATTTCATTATATCTCCATGAAAAACATAAAATAAGTAATTTATATTTACCGGAAACTATGTAATAGAGGTAACTGGTCAACTCGTACCTAAGTCAACTCGTACCCATTTTGGTCAACTCGTACCCGAGTCAACTCGTACCCGAGTCGGTTTACTTCTAAAACTGCGGTAAACAGCTGCTGGGAAGCCTGCTGAGACGACTGAAAATACATGGATATACATAGGACATTAAAAGGTAATGTATTGTTGACTGTATTTCATTTTGGAAAGTAGACAATTTCAAAAACAAATCTATTTCATTTTGGAAATAGGAAAATAGTACAAAAACAAATGAAAATCACTTACCTGTTGTGTGATGATAATTCTTGACTTCTTCGACGGAACAGGCGCATGGTTATGTTCCTGTCCTCCAAGTTGGAAACTACTGCCGGTCTGTCGTACTCGAGCTGGACATCTGGTACTGGTAGAGTTGTTCCGCACGCTACACCACCACACCGTAGACTTTTTGTTACGCTCCTGAAAAACAACAACTTGTTTATATGACTTTGAGTCGCGTTACTAGCAAGTTCCCATTTCTCAAGATCTATACAAATCAGTTTAACGTGACGGAATGGAATTGCGAACAAATTGTACGTAAATGCTGATATAGCATACCTTGACGTTGTATGTGTAGCCAATGCTGTCGGAAAGTATGTCTTTGCCTCGCTGTGAAGCCCCCATTAACACTTCGTATGTGACAGGTGCATCTTCTGTGAACGACTCTCCTGGTGCAACATCTTCAATGGATCTGAAACGATACACGTGATTTCCATTGCAATCTGACGTAATACTATGATTTATTTGGTCAAATGTTTAATGGTGAAAACAGTGGGATTCAACATAACTAGCTTTGTTTGACATCGATTTTACTATTAGAAACATATTTCTGTCGACGAATAAATAAATAATAACAGACTTTTCTTAGAGCATTAAAAAAACTTACTCTTCTAAGACCTCTATGGGTTCTTGGAACGATGAATTGACCCTGATGGACACGTCGGGAATGCGGCTGATGTCTTCTTCATCGCTGGAGTCCTAAAATATAAGTAAGCATGTTATGTGCTAAAAAGCCATAGTTTAACCCTTATCCTGCTAGATAACTAAAGTGAAATTGTCAATCCGATGGTAAAACCCGAAATATTGTTGTTTCAAGATTGTATTTCAGGGATTTATATCTCCTTACCAGACAGCGAAGATACAAGATCAGACTGCACGTTCTGTGAAGTCTGATCTTGATCTACAATATCAGCAAAAGGGGGAAACGCGATAAGCAGTCTATGGGTTAATACAGATCCTACCAGACTATCAAACTGATATAAAACAACAGATTAATTTCCGATTATTTAAAAGAAGTTAAGACTTCCAAAACGTTTTCATTTAACCCATTACCACACAGTCCCTACTTTAGACGCCCCTGAGAAAGAAACCTTTTGAAAACACTGTGGGAAAAGGAGAAAATGCTGCATTTTCTCCTTTTCCCACAGTGTTTTCTACCCTTCCCAGAACAAATTCCTTTTTTTTTGTCACCTTTGTAACATTTGTCTATATAACGGGAAAATCGATAAAAGCTTGGATAGAGATACATATATCTTAAAATTATTACTAGTAAATTACATAATATTACTAAATCTAGATAGCCATAAAAAAATATTTGCGTCCGGTGTAGGCCACACAAGATAATGGGTAAAATGAGAAATCGATCGTAACGAGCGATATCTCCTTCACCCCACCACGAGAGTTCAGGATACACAGGTATCTTATCAACTACTTGTCAAGTGTGTAATATACGTTGGGCACGTGTTGATTTACATGTAATTAACAAAAAACTTAAACGGATTATCTAGGCAAAATATTATAGTTCCTGTGTACTTTTGTTCTTACTTAGCAATAATGAATAAATAGACAGATAAATGAATAAAATGGTTTGAAACATGTATATTACTTTTTTGAGAAAAAAAGTAGATTACTTCACTGAAGACTGAATAAGTTATAAATGTGTCTAATTAGAAAAATAAATAAATAATTGAATGAATAGGCATGAAAAAACAATCGACGAATACACTTAAAAGAAAGAATAATTTTATTAGTGTATATTCGGTAGTACAGAAATTACATGTAGAGATCGAAATGCAAAAAATGGTAAAAATATCAAAAGTAGATAAAGAAGCAATATATTCTTACCTGTCCCGCAGACACGATGCTGCCAGCGGTCGCACACATCACAGGTAACGCCATGCTGGCGTTTCCCTACAACCTTATCACACACAATGCATAGATCCGACATTTTCACACAAAGAGTAATCCAATATAAATGATGCTGAGAATATTTTAACATCTTATATACCTAGTCATCGGCAATTTAAAAGATAAAAATGCAAAATAGATAATTACCTTTAAAATTCCTGCGTGTCATTAGACATTGCTTGCAAAAAAAAGCCGCCACCCGCCGAAAACAATCAAACGAATTTAAGCAGTGCTTGATTAAGGAATCTATTTTTCACACCAAAACTAATCGCGTTACCCTAAGTGCCAATCAATAAAGGCTCTTAATTATTGCATGCACACTAAAGGGAATAAATCTTGTGTCCTACCGCCTTTCCAATTAAAGTTTTCAGATATTTTGTTAAAACATAATTAGGGGATATACTCAATAAGCTGCACATAAGTTAAATGCAAACAGCCAACTTAATAATACAGTTATCTATCCGTCCGTCCGTATAAAGGTCCGTGCATCCGTCTGTCTTTCCATCTATCTATCTATCTATCTATTAGACAAAGGGTACGAGTTAACCAAAACAGGTACGAGTTGACCAAAATAGGTACGAGTTGACTCGGGTAGGTACGAGTTGACCAAAAATCAGGTACGAGTTGACCAAAACAGGTCAAATGTATTTCCTGTATTTCACCAGAACTTAGCTAGGGCTCTGAAGGACAGCCTGTTTTCGAAGAAAACGTTGAGGTATAGTAGTAGCCCTTTCGCCGTCTTCGTCGTGCAAAAACTTTAAAAGCACTTTGTAATATCTCTGTTATTACTGACGAGGTTTACTTTAAATTTAGTTGATTGCATGGTGTTTAACGCCGTTTTCAACATTATTTCAGTTATATCAAGGTGACCAGTGCACCTATCTATGCCTTCATGAGTTTCTTTTACCTATACTCAGCACAACATTCTTTCCAAGCCACTAGCTGCTTTCCCACATAACCATCATCAAAACAATGGTCAGCAGTGAGAGAGGAATGAATCCTGTTTCAATGACTATCACCAATCCTCGGAAAGAAAATGGCCAAGCCGGGGTCGAACCAGCGATCCCTATTCTCAAGTCCTGCATGCTACCAACTGAGCTACCCAAGCTCCGCCCTTCAAACTTAGACAAGTTGTCAACTATCATGCAGGTAAACAATACAAAGACAGGTAACCATCAAAGTATTTTTGACACAGTTATGACCCTTTTTCGACTTATAATTTTCACTGAAAATCGAGCAAATGTAGCCGAGCATTGGCATCTGCATGCGTTTTTTTTTTTTTTTTTTTATTTGGTGCAGTCTAAAAATGGTGTACCAGGGAGCGGGTTAGATGTAAGTATATATGTTGTACTTTACACACTTCTGTATCTGATTTAAAAAGATTCAGTTGCTAAAATGCTGCTGTATCCCATGGTGTCTGTATGCATTCAGACCTTGCCCTCCATGTATGCAAACAAGCTCATCTTCACTAGAATCTTTGTTATATCAGTATCATCATCATCCAAGTCAATTGGTTTCCCTAAATAATTACACTGTGCAGAAGAAACACTGCCACTATGACCGATAGTGATGTTTCAAGTTTTGCTCGAAAGGAAGTGTGTAAACAGTGGAACTGTCGTTTTACCACACTGAAAAGATGCTCAATAATTCCATATGCTCTTTTGTGTGATCTGTTGTACTGTTCTTCAGTAGCTGATGATGGATTGAGAATAGGGGTTAACAAGAATCAAATGCTTGTAAAACCATTATCACGAAGCAGTCTTGGAAGGGCACCGCCAAATGTCATCCCATACCATTTCCATGAGTTCCATTGCTTTATACTTCCTAAACCTGAATCTTTGGCGAAATTTGCCTCTATCATATTCTATCTATATACCTTTCCCCTTGCAGGTTATTTCACATCCTATTATAATCAATGTATTGAAGTATATGTGCTGCCATTTTGAATGATCACACTAAAATAGCAGCTTAACACCGGCCTTAAACTACCCCGCTAGCAGGTTTAATTTTTTACTGGGTTCGGGGTTAAGTAAAACTGGAGGTTAGCTTAAACTAGTATTATGCAATTCGTTGGTTTTAAATGGTAACACAGGGTTAACTAAACTTCTGTTATGCAAACCGCATGCACTAACCCTGGCAGGTTAGCCTTAAACTTTTGTTATGAAATCGGGCCCAAGTGTTTAAAATGGCTCCAATCTGGGAGTTACAACTTTTAGTATGTGCTTTTATGGGGAAAACTTTGAAAAACTCCTGGCCCTCTTGTGTTGGAAATTTTCTTGCCAGAAACTGTTTGTCAGAGTTCATTGATATCTGGTATGAATGATACTTTATTAGACCTGCTTGTATTCATTAACATCATCCTGGTGTAACGTATTCCTGAGCGGTTCCTCGATAAAACGACTTTTGAAATAGTTGGGGGTTAAACAATAGAACAACAAATGTAGTGCTGGCTGCTTTGCCAGGACTCACTTCATATAAAATCACCTATAAATGATTAAACGATGATTTCAATTGATGAAAGGGCTTCTTTCCCCAGAATTATCTATTAATTATATATGAATCGAAAAGTAGAATAGAAAAGGCAACTCTTTATTACTTTGACCACTGGATACTATATCTATCCCCTGCACACTAACTAGATTGACTTGGGGTGGCGGCACAGAGCTAGTTCTGAAAGTGCATCTGCATTGCAATAATGCTGAGCACTTTCAGCACTTGTCTTCTTTACCACTTACCAAGTCCGGAAAATAATTATAAATAATTACCTCTGTGTGCGCTTCTCAACAGACGGACGAGAACTGCCGTGTAACACTGAAATCAGCCTTTATATACTACCAGACAGGTCACGTGATTCCTTGCGTTATCATAGAAACATCAAGCGCCTCTACCTCTCGAATGCTCGATCTGCTTTCTTACCTTTTTCTAATGAGCGTCTACCGATGCAGACAAAAATAATATAGAAAGATTTACGGAAACACTCAAAAATGAAATAGTTTGGTATCATTCAAGATAAAGCTATATTAAAACTACGAATGAAATCAGTATAGATGGATAAAAGATTGATGCTGTACCTTTTTGGCTAGCTTTGACATAAACTGCTCTGCACAAGAAATAAATGGCGTACTTCGAATCACGGGAGATAACTTTTGAAAGCAACATTTTCATCACATTACCCACGCCTCCGGGTTCAGTCGTCCCGACTGGATTAGACAAACACAAAAGGTAACTGATCATAATTACCGAACTCTTTATTCAACAAGCCATCTGCTTTGAGAAATAAACGAAACAAAACCATCCAAATTATAACATCATAATACTTTAGTTCACACTGGCATCACATATTACATATGCCTGATCTCCACCTGAAGATTACCATCTACACATCTGAAAACCACATCCTCTGGTTTGATTGATTTAATATTTGGGACTAACTCCTGAAGTCCAAATTCAAAATTACCCAGACGAGAACCCTCTGTCCTCGCAACAACAGTCTCCATCACAGTTTCATCGTTTTGACGAACTGTAAACTTTTGTGTAACCTTTGATCCCTCTTCAGCTTTTGAACTGAAGCTGAGTTTGATTTTGCTCTCATCAGGGGCTTTTGTGTCTGCTTCTACTACCTTCGGTACAACAATTTTTGTCCTCTTCGGAGCTGAAGGCTTTACAGGCTCAGGGGATGTCGGCTTTCTAAAGGTTCTACCCTCCAGAAAGTCATCTACGGCTCCACTTTCAGATACTAGATCAATTTGTGGGTCCTTGTCCCACTCTTCATCAGACGACTCCGGTTTGTCTTGGCCGTAGTCTTGAGTATCCATGCTACTTGTTTCCTGGGTAGCTTCACTGACACTATCCAAGTTCTTCTGATCGTGATCTTCATGGAACTTTTTCATGTGTCTCTTTAGATACAGGGCCTCTTTGAAAGTCTTATCGCACGATTTACAGGAAAATCGTTGATTCCAGCAGGTTTTTGTATGCTCTGAATACTCATCTGCAGGTATTCGTGTTTTGCAGTGAAAGCAAAGGGGATCCATTCTTGGTGTTTGTTTCAGATTCGGCATGTTTGACCTGAAAAGAGAAAACACATAGTCTTTTGACCATACTGGTTTCTGTCTTCTTCGACCAAACTTACTTTGTAAGACTTCTGAGTTATCATACTCTATCTCTGTCTCAGAAGCATATTCATCCTGCTCTTCTGAGGATGGGAAGATTTTGAAATCAGATTCCAACTCAGGACCATTGAGCTCTTGTTCGCAGTCATATTCGTTGCTCAGAACTTGTATATTTGCCTTTTTAATTCTGTCTATATGTATGATTTGGTTCGAACCAGCCCTGCCACAAGAAACTTTATATAAAATATCTGATACCTTTTCAACTATCCGATAAGGGCCTCGCCAGTATGAGGTCAGTTTGGAAGAACACCCAACTTTCTTGACCGGAAAAAAAACATATACCTGATCACCTTTGTCAAACTGGTGTTGGGTTACTTTGCTATCGTGATATTTCTTTTGTCTTCGCATCGCCTGGCTTGTGTTGCGACGCACCAAAGAATGGGCAGATTCCAGAGCCTCCTGAAGCTCCCAAACCCACCGATTGCTTGGGATTGTTTTTATTGTCACAGGTATCTCATACATGAGCTCAAGAGGAGTAAATGTCTCCCTGCCAAGCATAAGCATGTTTGGTGACATTCCAGTTGATTCATGTTGTGCGGATCTATATGCCATCATAACATAAGGGAGATGATGGTCCCAATCGTTTTGGTTCTCCTCCACATACATACTGAGCATCGTAGCCAGTGTTTTATTAAAACGTTCTACCATACCATCTGATTGAGGATGATACGGTGTTGTTCTTGTCTTGTCAATCTGTAAAAGCTGGCACGTTTCACGAAAGAGTTCACTTTCAAATTGGCGTCCTTGGTCGGAATGTATTATTCTAGGAACCCCAAACCTGGCAATTATTTCTGTTACCATTATCTGAGCTACTGTTCTAGCCTCGATATTCGTCCATTTAGTAAAGTAGTCTGAGACTACTAGAATATACTTATTACCTCTTTCGGTTTGAGGCAGCTCTCCCAGAATATCCACGGCGATTCTCTCCATAGGATAACCACTTGGATAAATTCGCATGGGAGACTTAGCTTTTGGTATTGGAGCTTTGCGCTTCAAACATGCCTGACATCCTCCAACGTAATTTTGGACATCATTTTGTAGGCCAGGCCAGTAGAACCTTAGTCGGATTCTATTCAAAGTCTTCTTTACCCCAAGATGACCGGATGCATTTACATCATGGCAGTACTTCAGGACCTCCTTCCTTAATGACAATGGGACAACTGCTTGCCAGTTCGAAATTGATGTTCCTAAGACATCCCATTTCCTCATGAGTAACCCATCAACTTCACTGAGCCGCTCCCACTGATTCCATAGAGCCTTTAGAAAGTAACTTTCTCCACTAATCTCTTCCTGGTCCGGCCTTTTACCATCCCTTAACCATTGTTTGACCTTTGAAATATCTTGATTTGTGTCTTGAGCATCTTTCAATGGAAGATTTCCATCCCTACTGGAAAATTTCTCGCCGCATTGAAATGAAGTCATAGATGAGATCCTATGAGGTTGAATTTCCTCCACTGCCTCGTTACGGCCACACTGCCTGCAAGGGATCCTACTAATCCCGTCTGCATTCCCGTGGAGACGCCCAGGACGATGCTCAATCCTAAAGTTATAGGATGATAAGGTTTCCAACCATCTAGCAACTTGCCCCTCAGGATTTTTAAAGTTCATTAACCATCGCAAATACCCATGGTCTGTTCGGACAAGAAATGGCTTTCCAATAAGGTAATGCCTAAAGTATTTCACAAAGTGTACCAGTGCAAGCATTTCTTTGCGGGTCACACAATATTTGCGTTCAGACTTTGTCAAAGTCCTGCTTGCATATGCTATCACAACTTCTTTGCTCTGAATCTTCTGTGAAATAACTGCTCCGATGGAATCATTACATGCATCAGTATCAAGGATAAAGCTGTTAGAGAAGTCTGGATGGGACAGTACAGGGCTTTCAGTCAACATTTTCTTAAGTGCACTGAAGGCGTTCTCACACTTCTCGTCCCAGTCAAATTTTACATTCTTTTCAGACAGCCTAAACAGAGGCTTGGCTATTTTGGAGAAGTTTTCGATAAACCTCCGATAGTAACTGCATAATCCCAAAAACGACCGTATTTCCTTAATATTTGATGGTGTTGGCCATTCACGAACACATTCTATTTTCTTTGGGTCCGTACTAATACCTTCTTCGGAAACTATGTGTCCTAGAAATTCTACCTTATGTTGAAATAAATGGCATTTTTTTGGTTTAAGTTTCAGTCCCGCTTCCCCTAGCCTCTGTAGAACTAGATCAAGGTTCTGATACATATCGTCGAAGGTTTTTCCAATAACAATTATATCATCAAGGTATATCAGGCATATTTGCCAGTGCAAGCCAGCCAAGACTGTCTCCATCAGGCGCTCAAACGTGGCTGGTGCGTTACAGAGGCCAAATGGCATGACCTTGAACTGATATAATCCTTGTCTAGTCACAAATGCTGTTTTATCACGATCTGCAGGGTCGACCTCGACTTGCCAGTACCCTGAATTAAGGTCTAAACTAGAAAACCATCTTGAACCAGCCAATTGGTCCAAACTATCATCGATTCTTGGTAAAGGATATGCGTCCTTTATAGTGACATCATTAAGTTTCCTATAATCCACACAGAATCGGCGGCTGCCATCCTTTTTCTGTACTAATACAATTCCACTAGCCCATGGACTACTGGATGGCTCTATGACATCTTTTTCTAGCATGTTTTTGATCTGGACTTCAACTTCACTGGAGAGATGTGTGGGAACTCGACGTATCCGTTGCTTAATTGGAGACGTGTTTTCAGTTGAAATTCTGTGTCGAACTATGCCTGTTCGACCCAGATCTTCATCAGATTTCGAAAACACTTTGCTATGCTTTTGGAGTAGGGTGATTACTTGTTTACGATTGTCTTCAGACATGCCCTCAGTACTTCTCTCGATCAACCCAACTAAATGTTCAGGTAACCTGCTTTCTGGCCCAGGTTTCGAGCCTGAGTTGTGTACTTTGGTAACAGAACTCAGTGTCGCTATATTTGTCCCGACATGGAAGATCTGGTCTTCATGCGAGAGATTCATGATTCTCACAGGCACAGAGGAGTTAGCTTCCACCAATGACCTTGCAACAAGACTTTCAGTATTTCTTAATAGTTTTTCAGATGGTTCAACGAGGTAAGCTCCACCCTTTTTAAGCATATGGCTCCCATCAACCTTACCCAAGACTACAGTTTCTGTTCTTGGTCTTAACAGAACCTGCTCTTGAGTAATGACTCGGAAACAGCCAATCTTGCCAGCTGTATGCAGACTACTTTTTGCACCATTTATGGTCAAAATATTATTTGCAACATCCGTAATAACATTGTAAGACTTCATAAAGTCGAGGCCAAGTATTCCATCTACTTCTATCTCTGCAATGATCACCGTAGAAGTGTACTTCGAGCCCATAATTTCTAAGACAACCTCAGTCTTTCCCAAGACATCTAAAGGAGTTCCTGAAGCAGACACTATGTCCTGATCAAATTTCTGTAAGACAGAGGCATCCAGCATATTCCATATTATGGGTGAAATAATGGAAACTGTTGCCCCGGTGTCAATCAAGAACTCTAAATTGACATCGTTTACAGATGCACTAAGGAACAACCCAGATCCTTTTGGACTCGTGTATTTGACACTCTGTGCCTCTGAAACATCGTTTTTCGGACCTTTATTATTTTCAGGACAAGACCGCTTCAGATGAGAAAATGAACCACATATGTAGCAAGCTTTTCTGTTGTTACTCTGGTTGCCAGATCTATTGGTTTGGTATCTTTGTCCCTTTTGCCAACCATTCCTATAATTTTTCAAACTTTCCAAGCCATGTTTCATATCGGACATATCTTGTTTTAACTGCTTAATTTCCGAAACGACCTGATCCAGCCCCGAGGAACTTGGTTCAGATACAGCGTGTAGGTATCCCTTACCCTCTGTTATTTTCTTTTCAGCTCTCACAAAAGCTTCAAGCTCTAAAGCATGCCTTACTGCATCATTCAAGTCAAGCGGTCTTGCCTGCTTGACTCTAAGCCTCATTTCTGAACTTACCAGAGAATCAATAAATTGTTCTTTGGCTAAAACATCTCTTACATCAATAGGTGCAGACGGATAGGCAAGGTTAGTTAACCTACGAATGTCTTGTGCCATTTCTGACAATGATTCTGTAGCCTTTTGTCGCCTTTCCCGAAGCTGGGCCCTATATAACTCGGCTTGATTAGGGGGTGCAAATCTTTCTTTCAAGGCTCTCATCAACTGATCAAAGCTATATGATTCCTCTGCCATGTTACTCAAGATACCCTGTGCCTGTCCACGCAAGGAAACAGACCAATAAAGACCTTTCTCTTCCTCGGTCCAATTATTTATCCGACAACATGCTTCGAAATGAGCCTTATAGTCATTCCATGAACTTGTTCCATCATACGTGGCGGGTTTCATTTTAATGCTTCCAGAACCTATAGCACTTTGATTAGAGGCCTGCTGAAACCTTTCTCTCGAGGTTAACTTGGGGGTGGAAGAAACTGGGCCCCTAAGACCTTTATACCAAGTGTCTCCGGCCTCATAATCCTTAGCCCAAGGTTCTTGCTTTATCACCGGAGTCAACATCGGAGGGTTTCTGCTAATCAAAGTAGGTCTATCTTGCTCCCTGGATTCAAGCTTTTGTCTTCTAAAAGTCGACTTTGGCTCTTTTTTTAAGCTATGGGGCCTTTCATTCAGACTCAAACACTTTTGTTCAAGCAGAGAGATTTCGTTCTGAAGTCTAGATATTTCTGTTTGAGCCTGAAGGCGACTTAATTTGGCATCCAAACTGCGCATGTGCTCGTCCATAGATTCGTTATCCATGTTGAGGTATATTGGGTAAGTTATAACTGGTGATTGTTATAATGAAAATCCCACCTCTGCCACCAAATTTGTAACGTATTCCTGAGCGGTTCCTCGATAAAACGACTTTTGAAATAGTTGGGGGTTAAACAATAGAACAACAAATGTAGTGCTGGCTGCTTTGCCAGGACTCACTTCATATAAAATCACCTATAAATGATTAAACGATGATTTCAATTGATGAAAGGGCTTCTTTCCCCAGAATTATCTATTAATTATATATGAATCGAAAAGTAGAATAGAAAAGGCAACTCTTTATTACTTTGACCACTGGATACTATATCTATCCCCTGCACACTAACTAGATTGACTTGGGGTGGCGGCACAGAGCTAGTTCTGAAAGTGCATCTGCATTGCAATAATGCTGAGCACTTTCAGCACTTGTCTTCTTTACCACTTACCAAGTCCGGAAAATAATTATAAATAATTACCTCTGTGTGCGCTTCTCAACAGACGGACGAGAACTGCCGTGTAACACTGAAATCAGCCTTTATATACTACCAGACAGGTCACGTGATTCCTTGCGTTATCATAGAAACATCAAGCGCCTCTACCTCTCGAATGCTCGATCTGCTTTCTTACCTTTTTCTAATGAGCGTCTACCGATGCAGACAAAAATAATATAGAAAGATTTACGGAAACACTCAAAAATGAAATAGTTTGGTATCATTCAAGATAAAGCTATATTAAAACTACGAATGAAATCAGTATAGATGGATAAAAGATTGATGCTGTACCTTTTTGGCTAGCTTTGACATAAACTGCTCTGCACAAGAAATAAATGGCGTATTTCGAATCACGGGAGATAACTTTTGAAAACAACATTTTCATCACACTGGTATGTAAAAAAGATACAACTTTTTTGGGGGCTAGGCTTATTTTCTTTACTGCAATCCGGATTTCTTCAGAACTGTTCAGCAGTGTTAAAGTGAGTTTATAAAAGTGAATGATTGATAAGTTTGTTTGATGAATTCCTACGTTTTCCTTATAAAATTCCTACTTTTTATCAAAAGATTCCTACTCTTTTCCTACTTTTTGCTTGAAATGACTCCTAATTTTTACCTACTTTTTCATGAAGAGCCACTTGTAAGCCTGAGAATGAAGTTTGTTGAAATGATCTGCATCCCACTGGGATTACCAAAGAGATTGGATGGAAGGTGCTTTAAAGTATGAGATATGAGAAGAGACAATTCCGACTTGGTTTAGCTCGAATTACTTCTCATGTATAATGAATTTACAGTTTCGTAACAGTAGTGTCAAGTCAGATAACGGTAGCGTTTTTTCTGCTATACAATGACTTTTTTTTCCCCAATTCACCATAAAATCACACATCTTTTTAAAATGAACCAAGAGAGTTAAATATTCTGCGGATTTCCCTGCCTTACTGGACTGCTACGGTATCCTGTCTTAGGTCTTCTTATCCCTTAACTCTCTGTTGATGTATCATTAGAAAATATTGATAAATTAGCATTTACACGTCACAAGCAAATGCTCATTTTCGGATATTTTCATTGAGAGAGAGAGAGTGAATGAGAGTGTGTGTGTGTGTGTGTGTGTGTGTGTGGCAATGGACTGATCTAATTGGTTCCTTGGTAATTACCAAGTAACATCCTAACATATTTATAAAAGGAAACTGATCGGACAGGAATCGAGGCTAAGCTGGCGTATATATGATCATAGGATGCAAATTAGATCGACTCTCGAATATTTATTTCTGGCAACAAATGGATCGTATATCGCGGTGTGACATCAGTATCTGTTCAAGAGAAGACAAAGGCACTAAAAGTCTTGTTTATGACAAACTTACCCCTTCACAAGAACGTACCGTCCATTACCCACAATATGCAAGTGCTTAATTGTAGAAAAAAAAGGAAAATTCTTTTTTCACTTTATAGAACAACTCCATTTTCATAATCGAGTCTAAAACTGCGCAGAAAAATAAAATGAAATTTTCCATCCGATAATAAACGAAATATTGCGATTTCATCCGAAGAAGCGCTCTACGTCGCGCCTAGCAACCTAAGGGTGAAACTACTCACGGTTCGGGACGCGTAATGATTCTGAACCCTTGATTACGCCCCTTGCTCCATAACCTGAATACTATAATGACTGGTATATTAGACAGGGCAAAGTTTGTCAAAACAAGTGCCTATGGATGAAGATCACCATTAGCGGCTCCTTACCTAAGGAATTAATTATAATACGATGGTGTTTATTTCTTCTTCCACAAAAACAGGAAGTGAAAAAGGTATCCGGATTCCTGAGAGATTAGCATTTTTCACTTCCATCTCCAAACATAATTACCTCCTGAAAATTATCGGAAAATGCCAGGGGCCTGGTCCTAGAGCACATCTCTCTATGTACCAAACAGTTCACTAAAACATGCAGAATTACCCTCAGTTTCCTCCAACATAGTCAAATCCTCAGCAGATTTTAAACATTTCAGGCCCATCCTTAGTTTCGCCCTGAAAGAACAGCCAAGTGCTTGATATCAAAATGATTTCACCATAATTTTCGCTGCATTTAAAAAGCCAACAATCAACATTATCTGGTTTTGAAAGGCAAAATTTTGACACAAAAAATAATTGCTCCATTCAATTTAGTTTACATCGATTGAGAAATAAGTTCTCGCAACTTATATAAATATCTCTTGGTTCTGCTTCCTGGAAACTACACCAGTACTCGCGCCGAATGTGTGGGCCCAAAGAACGGTCCCAAATCTGACACCCGCTCCCGGAAACGGAGCTAGGGACCTTATGGTTACGAGGCCGACGCTCTAGATACCTTACAGTCACGGACACCATTGCCCCCTTTCAACAGGCAGGTTCATTATTTGACAGATTGAGACATGTAGGCCATCTGACACTCTCTGTCAGAACAAAAGACCCAAATACTGTATTGGTTATATCCCGGCTGTTGTGGCAAGGATATCTCTTTACACAGTCGAACACGCTATGGAAAGTCTGATCTTGATCCCCATTGGTCGTCCTCTTAAGTACCAGATCCGTTGTGGACCACACATTCGGCGCGAGTACTGGTGTAGTTTCCAGAAACGGAAATCGAGAAAGCATGATTAGCATAAGTTGCAAGAATTTGTTTCGCAATCAAGGTTGAAAAAAAAAAATGTTTAACTAAGCTAGAATGTATTCCTAGAGTGGTATAGGCATTCTTAGCGGTCTTATCTTGATCTAAATTGTTCAGAAAAATAAAACGAGTTGCGAGAAGCCTAATGGTGTGTGCTAAACGGTCAACGCTTTTAATGCTTGTTACGCAATTACGATTACCCGGCGACAAGCGGGATAAGAAAGTCTACAGAAAAACATGAACGTTGCTCTGGCAAAAGGGAGCTTAAAAGCATCTTCGACATGCATTATGTAAAGCCAGTCGTCACATAATACAGTTTCATTTTGTCTAAACATCGGATGAATCACGAGTTACATTGCTCTTCTGACATGTAGAAAATGCAACAATACCAAACACTTTTGACCCAGTCCCGCGGACCGCTCTGGCTGACATGCGTCAATACTTCTTGTAGATACATTAAACCCCCTTTTCACAGAGCATGACTCAAACATGTATCAAGAAAATTAGACATTTCTCATACGCTGTACAAGTCTACATGTATTTCTGTCTTTATTAGCTCACCTGAGCACGAAGTGCTAAGGTGAGGTATTGTGATGGGTCGTTGTCCATCTGTCCGTCTGTCCACAATTCCTTTAAACATCTTCTCCCCCTAAACCGCTGGGCCAATCTTGATGAAACATGTCAGGGATGTTCCTTGGGTAAAGCTCTACCAAAGTTGTTCAAGAGATTGAATTCTACCCAAAACTCTGGTTGCCATGGCAACAGAAAGAAAAAAAAAATTGGAAAATCTTTGAAAATTTTTCTCTGATTCTAGAAGGCGTAGAGCTTTGATATTTGGTATGTAGCACTCCTAGTGGACCTCGACCAAGTTTGTTCATATGATGCCCCTCGGGTCAAAACTGGCCCCGCCCCGGGGGTCACAAGTTCGAACATAGGAACAAAGAAGGAAAACTTTAAAATTCTTCTTCTCTGAAACTGGAAGGCGTGGAGCTTTGATATTTGGCATCTAGCATCTCCTAGTGGACCTCTACCAAGTTTGTTCAGATGATGCCCCTGGGGTCAAAACTGGCGCCGCCCCGGGGGTCAGAAGTTTTGAACATAGGAACAAAGAAGGAAAACTTTAAAATTCTTCTTCTCTGAAACTGGAAGGCGTGGAGCTTTAATATTTGGCATCTAGCATCTCCTAGTGGACCTTTACCAAGTTTGTTCAGATGATGCCCCTGGGGTCAAAACTGGCCCTGCCCCGGGGGCCACAAGTTCTAACATAGGAACAAAGAAGGAAAACTTTAAAATTCTTCTTTTCTAAACCTTGAAGCCATGGAGCTTTGTTATTTGGTATGTAGTGAACCTGTTCTAAGTTTGTTAGCCCACCTTAGCACAACATGTTCAGTCAGTTCGAAATTGGGTCACCTGGGGTCATAAACTAGGTCACTAGGTCAAATTAAAGAAATACCCTGTGGGCACTCTAGAGGCCACATTCATTGCTCAAATGACCTGAAATTTGGTCAGAATGTTTGTATTGATAAAATCTTAGATGAGTTTGGATTTGGGTCACCTGGGATCATAAACTAGGTCACTAGTTCAAATTAAAGTAATACCTTGTGGGCACTCTAGAGGCCACATTTTTGGCTCAATTGACTTGAAAATCGGTCAGAATGTTTGTCTTGATAAAATCTCACATGCATCCGAATTTGGGTCATGTGGGGTCTTAAATTAGGTCACTAGGTCAAATTAAAGAAATATTTTGTGTGCACTCTAGAGGCCACATTTATTGTTCAATTGATTTGAAAATTGGTCAAAATGTTTGTCTTGATGAAATCTAGGATGACTTCAAAATTGGGTCACCTGGGTTCATAATCTAGGTCACTGGGTCTAATTAAAGAAATACCTTTAGGGCACTCTAGAGGTCACATTTCTTGCTCAGTTGACTTGAAAGTTGGTCAGAATGTTTGTCTTGACGAAATATTAGGTGAGTTTGAAATTGGGTCAGCTGGGGTCATAAACTAGGTTACTGGATCAAATTTAAGAAACACTTTGTGGACACTCTAGAGGCCACATTTATTGCTCAATTAACTTGAAAACTGTTCAGAATGTTTGTCTTGATAAATTTTTTGATGAGTTCTAAGTTGGGTCACGTGGGGTGATAAATTAGGTCACTAGGTCAACTTACGGAAATTCCTTGTGGACGCTCTAGAGGCCACATTTTAAGCTCAATTGACCTGACAATTGGTCAGAAATTGAATTATGCACGTTGAGTGAATTTCGCCTATTGACTCAGATGAGCGATCCAGGGCCATCATGGCCCTCTTGTCTTAATCTTAAAGTTATTTTTAAGGCAAATAAAAATCGTTTACAGTTTTCGTTAAGAATTTCTGAGAAACTTGCGAAACAAAATCCGGTTGTAGGCCACTTTAAGGGCTGAATCATCATTCCTGTCAATTAAGCTTGACTCACAGCGCATCGTTATGTGCTTGGAACTATCATCTTCCGCTAGGTTGCACTTTTCAAATACAGTCAAATCTTCGAAGAATATTCATGACATGCGCAGACAACGGCTTGGAGCTGCATGCTGATTTCTGGAAACTTGTAGTTAAATATCTGGCTACATTCTGGTCTTGGATCTAGATACAATATATATATATATATGAGCCAGGCTCTGGCAAAAGGGGGCTTAATGCATCCGCGTGATGGATGATTCAAAGTAAGTCATGTTACCAGGGATCCATAGAATCTATTTTGTTGAAGAACTGTCTAAATCATGAGGTAGACTGGTCCTTTGACATACAGAAAATTGACAAATAGCGAAAAGTTTCGGCCAGTCCGCGCAGGCTGACCTGGATCGGTACTTTTCGCAGATGCATTAAGCCCCCTTTTCGCAGAGCACGTTTCATATCTTTCTATTCTGGAAAAAGGGCTTTAGGCCCATTGTCTATCACACCACAAATCGATGCATAAGAATAACTGAAGGACGAAATTGTTACGACCTTACACGATGCATGCATGTACATAGGCCTACATGTACATTTGGAAGCTTTATTTCAAGTTCTAGGTCGGTATAATATTCTAAGTCTTATGCTGGAAATTGTTCTATGCTTGAAAGTTCTGATTGGCTAAAATGATTAAAAAAAAGGCGATGAAAAAGGTCATAGGTGAAGTCTATAGTGGTAATAATTTTCTTTTAAGTTTTCTCACCCGATCTTGTTATTCTAAAGCATCGAAAAATATAATTAAATGTAATGATGCCGTAAGTAACGGAAAGATAGTCTAACAACGATTCACTCGTCACAACTCGGCCGATTCCGTACCTACATCTAACCTCGTCTGTATAAGGGAGGCTTCCATTTTGAACTACCAATCACATGATCTTAAACATGGCGGCGCCCCTGTAGATCGCTTAGCAACGACATGAACAACCACACTCTCTTGCACTCCGGTTCATTCACATTCACCTCTGTAGTGGGCTCAGAAAGTAGTCCGTCCTCTCGCGAGATTTTCCGTCACATGACCATAACCCCAAATGGCGACACAAACGCCGGTGAAAGAAAGATGTATCGATTGTTTTGTTTGCTGTTCAAACAACATACGGCCAATCAAACTTAGTGGGAGAAAATGTGGAAAAGAGGGGTTTTCTGAAAAGCTAAAATGTGTTTTAAAGGACGACAATCTCTTCTTTGATGTTACAAACTTAGATCTATCGGTTTGTCGAAACTGTCACAGGACTGTATAATTTTGTTGAGTCGCCTGGTTGCGTAGCAACCAGGCTCTCATTGTTATCATCTTGATCTATGGGGTGACGTAAGCATACCTCCGGCCTTGTACTGCTTCCTGTCCCAAGATCCGGTTTACGAGATAAAACATAGTTTTTTAATTATTCGGTAAACAACCAAATTTCTGTTGTAAATAACTTACAATTGTGCCTTTGTGATAATGAATATGTCTATAAAGACCGTGCTATTTAACGCTTCAAACCTTTGAAACAGTCATTTCGTCCATGAGCGTATACGATAGCCTATGGCTTACACAGACATCATCTCCAAAAATAGCGCATTATGTATGTATCTAAAAATAGCCGTTGTGAACTGAACAAGTTTGCAGACACGCTGAAAAATACTTTTCGACGACAAGCCTCTTTACTGCGACACACTTCTATTTGTGGACAGTTCTCAGCGAAAATGGTTTGATAATTACCCATTAGAAGCACAGTTTAAATCTTACAATCTGTCCTTAATTGTAAGTCTTATTTCAATTCAACACTCAACCTATGGTCGGAAAGAGAAAGGCGATACCGAGTTAACATGGTCCAAGCTTTCAGTGGAGATTTTTCCCAACAGTAGGCTAATTTTTTAAACAAATTTATAACGACTTGGAATGGTTGCGTTGCCTTCTTAGACATTCTTACACGTTGCTTCTTCACAGCTTTTTATTCTAGACTTTAGATATTTTGCACACCCATATTCTAGGTGCACAAGCAGAGATCATACACAGCGTATGTAATGCGCACGTTCTAGGCTGTACCAAGTAATCGCTGAGCAGGTGCTTTCTGGAATGTAGCTGTGCGACAAATATAGATCTTATAATCACGTGATGTATAACGTCATTTAGACCACGGAATTCTTTATGAATTTACATATAATTTATGAATCAGTCGCTGAACCGTCCTTTATATTCAGCATACATCGACCTAGCGCCTCACCGATCCGTGCAGAGAGAGTGTTTTAAAGTTTACTGTGTTCAATTAATTGTTTTTCGTTTTTAAAGAGGTGAATTTGTCAAAGTCTGCTGCTGTTCTTTTTCAATGTGCGATTAACCTAGATCTAGTATTTATGAAACAACAATTTATCAGCACGGGTGTCGCAAAGTGCTTTCGTAACTGCCGAAATCTGAATTCACACGGGAATTCGACTTGAAACCACGCAGTTCTAACAATCAGCAATCTGAGAACTTGACATTTTACTCCACTATATTTCAAATATCATAGAACAGATCGATGTTAACCCAATCGAACAACAAGTTCTTTATTGGAGTGTTTGTAATCTTGTAAAGGGTTGTTGTAAAGGGTAATAGAGCGAATCGCTAACATTTAGTTTACACCAAAGCAATACACATGTAGATCCCTACAATTTTCAATTGGTGTGGAAGCAGTACTAATTCCTGTGACATTGTAAAACGCAGACAAAGTTAAAAGGCTGATGATCATGCTATTGGGTTATATTGTTTTTCTTGAGCTGTCGCAGCCACATTCCTAGAGTCCACTGTGGACAAAACTTGAACCCGGACAACAACAGAAACATATTATTTCTAATGGACAGGTAGATTACTGAGTCAAACATTTGTGTGTGCTCCAGAGGTTATATTTCAGTCCAATGATCATGAAATTTTCCGGCTGTTTGTCTCAAGAATATTTTTGACAGAATTGAATGGAGGTCACTGGGGGTTAAAAGAAAAAGGTTTTCACTATGTCTTATCAGACGAAACAATAATAGATCTAGTGCTGTAGAATCCATTTATGTTCAGTCCAATACTCACGGAACTTTGTCAGACTGCTTAGATTAGATATGGGTGAGTTGCAACAGGGCATTTTTGGTCTAAAAAGTTTGTCACTAGATCCTATACCAGAAGACAAAGTTCAACTGAGTTCCATACTTATGTTGCCTAAATGGTCCTCTTTTATATAATTGTTCAAGTGGTTCTTCAACTAAGAAGCCTAATTTTTGTCCACATTCTTTATAATTATTATTAAGGTAGGGAGTAACTGTAAATATTGATGGAACTTCGGCAGTTATTCTGCCCCGCCGAATTTCGTGGGGGGGGGGGGGGGGGTAAAGATTTCATGTTGCATGTCTGTCCGTTCGTCCGTCTGATCTTTCGTCCATCCAGACATATTTTCTAAAATCGTTGACGAAAGTTAATGAAACTTTACACATGTGTTCCTCAGGATAGTCAGCTGATATACCTTTTTTTTTTTAATGTAATGCCTTGTCATTGAAAAAGGAGGCTTGATGTCTTCCGGTCTGCTTGTTTTGTTTTATTTTGTTTTTGTTTTTAATGCGGTGTCATGGAAAAAGGAGGCTTGATGTATATTTCCATTATGGACCAATATCTCTTTAACTACTGGACAAAATTTTATGAAACTTCATATTCATATTGTTTATCATAAGTCACAGACAATCGGTATTTGTTTTTACTTGATTAAATGCCGTGTCATGGAATAAGGGAAGACTTAATGCATATTTTCACCAATAACAAAAAAGGCCATTTACATGCAAAACGCAATACCTCATATAATTATGTTTCTATCATTTTTTTTTTGTTTTTTTTTGTTTTGGCGATAGATATCACTTCAACGAAATGACTTGTTTTATATTGATTGTATCTTTTTAAATGAAGTCACCCGGGGTAAGAGACATTGAACTTTTTAAACCTGTTCCTGGTGCCTAAATCTGAATTCTCACCACATTTTTTTTTTTTTTTTTTTTTTTTCATGTAAATTTCAATATTAATGTTTGTAATTTTAGGATGACAACTTAGAAATATGATTGCTTATAATACTGTCTTATGGTTAAGTTACTTTGTATCTTGAATGCTTTTAATAGATTGAACAAAAAAGGGTGAAAACTTCTAACCCATTACCCTCCAGGCGACTCTCAGGACTATCAGTCCTTTGATTTAACTTGTCTTCATTCGTGGGCGCAGCCATTCGGTTTACAATTGGCGTAGGAATCTGATCAGTGAAGAAACTCGAAAAAATAGTTCCATTGTATACAGGTAAATTCATCAATTTAAATGCACCTATAATGCATCTGGAATCATATTTGCTTTGTCTACTTTATCATGTTACACATGAAACAGTTAAACAGTAACAAAACATGTTTTCCTCGGTTTGACAAGATTCTTGTCATTTAGCCCATCGCAGAGATGTATGTGAGGTAACGAACGACAACTCTGCTCGGAGATTGGAACAACCACTGTGAAGTTATTCACTTCTATCGATCTGTCGATGAAAGCTCCTAACGGAATTGATAAACCACGCTAAAAATTGAATGTACAAACTGTTTGCCGACTGAAATACTCTTAGACAGATAACGATAGAAAATTTACTCATGCGTTCTTTCTAAAGAGGAGCCTTAAAATTTCAATAACGGTAAAGCGGTGTGCTTCCGGAGATGTGCGAAATGTACCGTGTAGGTGCATATCAAGCTACGTGATACAGCCGAGGGATTTGATCACCGGATCACCCGAGGTATGCCGAATGACAACGATTGTATTTCAGTACATCAAAAATTGTCTCTCTTTAAGTCTACGTATCTAAAATCACAGGAGTTTCAGGCCACTATCATAATCCATCATCATCGCTGTCGTAGTCATCACTTTGTTGTATTTTGAAATATGAAATAAAATGTTGTTTGACATCTTCCAAAATAGTCTGAACCAGCTCGTGAACAAATTTCTACGAAAGTGACCTTTCAGCGTTCTGGACAGAACTATCCTCATTAAGGCGCGAGAACTGAGCATAGTTTCTTCAAAGTAGATAACCCTTATTTTCCCCTTGTTTTTCTGGGAAATTCCTTACTCTGTTACTGACATTAAAGCCACCATCATTTTGTGACAAACTTTTAATAGATTTTATATTCAGGTTATACATGCACATGAATGGCAGGCCTGTTTAAAATGACTCAATGATTTTGGTAGTTGAGACATATTTTCGAAGTGACTGTAAGTTCGCTTTTTGTGTAGAATCGTTCATCTCCACATAGGTTAGACATCCTCTCTGTGATAACGAAATTTCTCTAAAAAAGGTCCTGGTAAAAATCTGGTTTTAAGTCGCTTTAAAGTTATCATCAAAGAACAACAACTCCGTTACGTCAAAGTACGAAGAGTAATTTCCATAAGAGCGATGGCAGTCTGTTTGCGAAAAACCACATCCGGCTTTCATCTCGCGAGAGCCATAGCTGGACTTAGTATACCGTTAAGGAACTTGTACGAACAGAGGCGAATTGATAACTATTGTAAAGTGAGTAAACTGTGAAAGGTATTAGATTTAAGGGTGACATAATATATGCTGTAATGGGTTTTCGCGCCTACTTCCTCAAGCTGTGATTTAACTTTTCAAACGACCATTTGATCGCAGATTTATGGATATATTTCTCAATTTTTTGATATTATTATGTCTATATAAAGAAGAGGTTGCCATAACATGTTATGCCATTCTTCAGTTTAACTGTCATATTGTAGTCTTCTTGTACCTATTCAACAGTAAGTCAAACCCCTGCGGGAGACTTGGACTTTGTGCGTCAGCAAACTACTGTACATAATAGGTTAGTTTTCAAGTCTTTCAGATAAGTTTAGTCGCTAAATTACTTGTCCTGCAATGTTTTCAAAAGCTGTGTACTGCAGGCTCATACAAAATTATATTGAATGGAAATGGGTTATTATTATTATTATTTTTTTTTTCCATTTGATTCATTTTTAGGACCAGAGGAAGTCATTGATTTTATTACAAAAATAATCACAGAGAAAGAAATGTCAGTAACCAGCTTTTTAACCTCTACCTACAATGTTTTCAAACTGGTTACAGACACATCCCTTCGTTCAAACCACAAATGATTTGCCAACAGAAGGTACTTTCAAAATGGTTGAGTCTTACGATTTTGCCGGGGTCCTGCATGGCTCAGTGATAAAGTGTAGGGCTTGTGACCTATAGCCCCGGCTTTAAACCTAACTGGATCCACCAGACATTTTGTCAGAGTGTCCTTAGGCAAGAGCCCTAGCCTAGTACTGGTGGAACCCAGGAAATACATGAATATTGTGAGCTGTCGCCCTGATATGACTGAAATAATGTTGAAAGCGGTCTAAAACACCATTGAAATAATGTTGAAAGCGGCCTAAAACACCATTCAATCAATCAATCAATCAAGCGACTAAGATTCTGTCATCTTGTAAAGAAATAATGCTGATTGTTTTTTCTACTTTCAGATAAGATATGGAGATCCCTTGCCATCAGTAAATGTATATTTAGACACACCAAAGAATAGTGTTAATGTATATGAATTATTTAAAGGCAAAAGGGGTGTGCTGTTTTCAGTGTTGGGGGCTTTCACACCTGGTTGTTCAAATGTGAGTTTACACATTTCTATCAATTGTTTGGTGATAAATTGGGATAGAAATATAAAGAGAACTTGCAGAAAACATGATTGTTAATAGAGAAATGTTCATCACTTGCAATTTGTCTTTTTGCAACCTAGTTTCAGAAGCTAGCTGCGGTAGATGCAGTGTAAGGTATCATGTAATTCTGCTTTAACCCTTTACCACATGATCCTGAGTTTTAATGTCCGGAAGGAAATAAAAGGTTTGAAAACATTAATTTGTCCTTTTCCAGTAATGTTTTCTAAACTTTCAAAGAAACATCAAATCTTGAGATTCATGATTAATTTGTTGTTTGGAATTGCTATTGACTTCGACAAGTCCAAAATTTTGTCGTCTGGTACAGACTTAATTTGCTGTGTGCCAATACTTTCAATTTGGACAAGTTTAAATTTTTGTCATATGGCAAAGATTGGTCGATTGAATGGTGCTTATGCTGCTTTCAACATCATTTCAGTCATATCACGGCAGCAGCTAACATATTCATGTATGTCCTGGGTTTCATCAGTACTTGGCTAGGGCTAAAGTGTCTTACCCAAGGACACTCCTAAGAAAACCCCAGTGGATCCAGTGAGGCTCAAACCCAAGACCTCCAGGTCATGAGTCCTACACTACCTCTGAGTCATGCAGGACCCCAATCTTGCAAAGATTTATGCAGAGAGGTAATTAAGAGAAAGTCAGAAATTGCCCATAATTTGTGTTTAAAAAAAAAAAAAAGGAAATGGAAGTTTTCTATACATGTTAGTAGAAAAGACCAAGAATTTGAAACTGCAAATACTGGGCTGTTTCAGACTGGATGCGCATTATCTACCTAAACAGAGGACTATGTAGATAAAAGATCAGACTACACCAAGACAATTTTATATGACCACTTATGACAAAGGTTTCAGTGATGAACTTTTCTAATAATTTTATTGTTACCTTTGACTTGTGATTGATAAATACAAAACCTTTCTCTTACCTGTTTCAATTTGTTGACAATGTTTGATTAACTTTACCCTGTTTTTTTCAGGAGCATATACCAGAATATCTGGAACATTATGATTCCTTCAAGGTAAGAAAATTTTGCTTTAATTATGTATTAACTCTTTACCAAACAATAAGATTTTGGACTCAACCAAATGGAAAGCATATGCAAATGACAAATGTAGTTTAAACGATAATTTCTATTTTCTATTTGGGAAAAACATTGTGGGAAAAAGAGAAAATGCTGGTTTTTGATCCTTCCAATGACAAATATCAGTTTTTAAGCAGCATTTAATTTGTTGTCTGCAAATGCTTTCAGTGTAGACTGATACAGAGTTAACTCGTTATCAAACTGTGTTTTTTAAGAGTTCAAGGGAGCAGTCATCACAAGTAATTGGGGAAAGTTTTAGAAATTAGCTTTCCTCCAACTTGGATAACACAATACTACATGCAGATTTTTTTTTCCCATTCTAACAGACAAATATTTTTGATAGCATATGGCAAAGAGTAAAATTTCAGAAGTACACAGCAACAAGTCTTATCTGTCAGTAAACATTCCTCATGAAACTTGTAATGAGTACTACAACATAGGTTTTAGTGAAAGTATGATATGTTCAGAATGCTTATATGTCTCTGCACTCGACTAGTTCTCTGTTCATACTTTACAGGAAAACGGGTATGATGTAATCGCATGTGTTGCTGTCAATGACCCGTTCGTGATGTCAGCATGGGCCAAGGCTTTAAACACCAAAGGAAAAGTAGGTTACAAGAAGCTCTATATTAACCCCTATAGACAAATTCTTTTGTTTTTGCCATCAACTGCTGTGTCAAATATTGTAGCAGAAGGGGAAGTTGCATGTGATGTGTAAATTGAAGGAAAGACTAAATCTATTTTGAAAGGCATGGAAACACTGTGGGTTAAGCAGCAATTGTTTATCAGGCAATTGCTGTTTCCATCATTGTTTTGATAAGCTGTCTTATGTAGCAGGTAAAAAGGTCTACTTATTAATACAGAGCTCCATATAAGAATCGTTGCTATAAATTTTGTCAAGACCATATGATGCTCAAGAATTGAAATATAACTAGATATTCAAGTACATGTTCTCTATGTTTTTTTTTAACATCATTCATTTGAGCAGTGTTCTGTGAAAAAGGGGCTTAATGCATCTGCCAAAAAGTATAGACCCAAAAAGTATAGTCAGTCTGTGAAGGCTGCCCTGGGCCCAAACTTTTCGCTACTGGTCAATTTTCTGTATGTCAAAGGACCATTCTACCTCATGTTTAAGTTGGTTGTGAAAAAAAGTGGCTATTATGGATCAATACATATGCGATGGCTTGATGGGTACCACACATCATGGAGATGCATTGAGCCCCCCTTTTGCAAGAGCATGGCTCGTTTTTGTTTATTGAAAATATTTTGACCGTAGAGAAATTACCCAAAATGAACACTATTGGTTGAGACATTTTTAAGAACTGCCTGGTGATGTTTTTAAAAACAAGGTAGGGACTTGTCCACATTGAAAGCACTAGCAGACAACTAATTAAATACTGCTCGGATGAGACCATTTGTCTCTGAAAGGGTGGAAAGCATCCACAGTGGTTTCAAAGTCCTTCTTCCCTAGGCTCATTAATACATGGGATAGTTTGGGAAAGGGTAAATTAATTAAGACACTTTTATTTCAGATGAATTACTGCAGATAAAAAATGAAGTTTTGGGTGTAATGAGTGTTTGGCTAATGTAGTTTGACTTTGCCCTTCTCTGGTCAGCTAAAATAGTTTCTTGGAGCTTGCAATAGTCTTGGCTTTTTCTCCGCCAACAAGTTTTTCTGCGATTTGTTTTAAATAGATAGATTACCATTTGGAGTTTTTTTTTCCTTTTTTTTTTTTTTTTTTCAGATTTTAATGTTAGCAGATCCAAGAGCAGAATTTACGCGTGCACTGGGAATGGAATTAGATTGTCGGCATATTTTAGGAACAGTGAGATCACGGAGGTAAATATTGAGTGCCATTATAACACTTTTGTAGCAAGTTATATCAATATTTTTAGGTCATCTTACCAGCTGAAACGTTTGGAAGATGACCTTTTGAGTCCCTACAGTTAATAGCTGTTGAAAACAGTGGGGAAAATGTAATTGCAGTTGTTCTTATTCCCCCAGTTTTAATCCTTTACCACACAATCTCAACTCTTAAGGATCCTGAGAAAAAGTGCTTTGAAAACATTATGGAAAAAGGAGAAAATGCTGGTAACCAGCATTTTGTCCATTTCCCACAATGTTTTCTACCCTTCCCAAAGCAAATTTTGATTTTTGAGTCACAATTATTTTGTTGTCTGTAAATGCTTTCAATTTGGAGTCTAAAATTCTGTCGTCTGGGAAAGAGTCAAGTCCCTCTAGTGGACAGCTTTTTGAAAATATTTTAATAAAAGCAGCAAATATTTGCTGCCAGCTCATTTTCTGACAAACTTTTCGATACAGGCCACTTCGCTCTGAAAGTGGCCTGGAGAGTAAAGGGAGAGTGCTGTGGAAATAAGAAAAAAACCCTCAAGACAAAAATTTGTTCCTATCATGCAGCATTCTTTAACTCTTTACCACACGACAAAAATGTAGACTTGTCCAAATTGAAAGCATTTGCAGACGACAATTTAAATGTTGTTCAAATGATGGAATTTGTCATTGATAGGGTAGAAAACATTGTGGGAAAAGGAGTAAATGCTGGTTACCAGCATTTCTCCTTTTCCCACAATGTTTTCAAAAGGCTTCTTGCTCAGGGTCGTTAAAAGTCGGGATTGTGTGGTAAAGACTTAAACTTAAAAAAAAGGTTTTGTTTTCTTTTATAAGGTTCTATGGTGTGCCACAGAATTATGTGTTTTTCTAGAAACAGTCTGTGCAGCAGAGGTTCGGATGGGGGAGTGGGAGGGTTGCCAAAAAAATTAAAACTTGTATTTATATATAAAACTTGTGTTCATTATAACCAGGTATCCAGCTTTTGAATGAGCTTGAGAGCTGTTTCTTTGATACCATTCTAACAAGTACCCAGGACATATGAGCAATGCTCGAACTAAAAAGGTTTAACTCTTTACCAAACAACAAAATATTAGACTGGTCCAAATTGAAAATAATTGCAGATGACAAATTAAATGTGACTCAAAAATTGAAATTGGTTTTGGGAAGGGTAGAAAACATTGTGGGAAAAAGGAGAAAATGCTGGTAACCAGCATTTTCTTCTTTTCCCACAATGTTTTCAAAAGGCTTCTTCCTTAGGGTTGTTAAAAGTCGGGATTGTGTGGTAAAGGGTTAATGCATTTCCAAGATGCATTATACCAAGCAAGTCATCATATAATTATGGATCCATGAAATTCATTTTGTCTAACACCCGACTCAATCAAGAGGAAAAGTGGTCCGTTGACATGCAGAAAATTTACAAATAGCAAAAGGTTTTGACCCAGGTCAGCCTGTGCAGACTGTGCAGTCTGACCTGGGACGATACTTTTTGTAGAGGCA
Organism: Tridacna gigas; assembly: GCA_945859785.2. Taxonomy (NCBI): domain Eukaryota; kingdom Metazoa; phylum Mollusca; class Bivalvia; order Cardiida; family Cardiidae; genus Tridacna; species Tridacna gigas. The sequence goes on from OX244029.2 coordinate 42,612,401, forward strand.
TTAAATCCCTTATTCATAGAGCATGGCTCATTTGTTTTAACTGTTTATTACACAACAAAAATTTAGATGTGTTCAATTTGAAAGCATTAATTTTTACAAGACCACAAAATAAAATGTGGCTCAATTGTTTAGATTTGTCTTGGAAAGGATGGAAAAGATTGTGAGAAAAGGAGAAAATGCTTGTTATCAGCTTTTTCCCCTTTTCCCACAATGTTTTCAAAAGGCTCTTTCCTCACAGTCATTAACAATTGGGACTGTTTGGTGAAGGGTTAACCCTTTACCACAGGATCCCAACTTTTAACAGCCCTGAAAAGGAAGCCTTTTGAAAACTGTGTGTGAAAGGAGAAAATGCTGGCATGCATTTTCTCCTTTTTCCACAATATTTCCTATCCCATCAAAGAAAGAAATCATCACTTGAGCTACATTTAATTTGTCTTCTGCAAATGCTTTCAGTTTGGTCGAGTCCAAAATTTTGTCATTTGGTAAAGGGTTAAGAAAGAACTGAAGAATCAAATAAAATGAATTTGAATCCCAAGGTACTTCCTTTATATGTACCTTTGCTGTTCAGAGATAGGTTCACAAGACACATGAGTCATGCCCTGGAAAAGGGAGTTTAATGCATCTGTTTAACCCTTTACCAAACAACAAAATTTTAGATTGTACCAAATTGAAAGCATTTGCAGATGACAAATTAAGTGTAGCTTAAACGGTGATCTGTGTATTGGATAGAGTAGAAAACATTGTGGGAAAAGGAGAAAATGCTGGTTACCAGCATTTTCTCCTTTTCCCACAATGTTTTCAAAAGGTTTCTTTCTCAGGGTCGTTAAAAGTCGGGATTGTGTGGTAAAAAGTTAAAGTATGAACCAATGTTAGCCTGCGCAGTGAGCGCAGGCTAACATGGGTCGAGGGCTTTTGCTTTTTGTAAACTTTCTTCATGTTTCTACCTCATGGTTCAGTTGGTTGTTAGACAAACTAGATTATAAGGGTTCCATAATTATGTGATAACTTTCTTGGTACAATGAATCGTGGAAATGGATTTAATGCCCTTTTGCCAGAACACTGCTCATTTCTTTATTACAGGCCGAGCTCCGTAGCTCAGTCGGTAGCGTACAAGACTTGAGAACAGGAGGTCGCTGGTTCAATCCCGTGCTCGGCCAATTTCTTTCCGAGTATTGATGATAGTCATTGCTACAGGATTCATTCCTCTCTCACCGCTGACCATTGTTTCAACAATGGTTATGTGGGAAAGCAGCCAGTGGCTTGGAAAGAATATTGTGTGGAGTACTGGTAACAGAAACTCGAGGAAAGCTTGGATAGGTGCACTGGCCGCCGCGATATAACTGAAATAATGTTGAAAACAGCGTTAAACACCATACAGTCAATCAATCAATCATTCTTTATTACAGGTACAGCTTTCTTATTGATGACGGTAAAGTCCAGGGAATCAACCACGAACCAGACCATACGGGGCTTGCTTGCTTGCTGTGTATTCAAAGATTAAAAGGACAGCCAATTAAACCAAGAAAGGACAAATGAGGTCTAGGATCCTCCTCAAGGTCGTGGCTATGTGTGAAATCTTAGTCTTTTAATGATTTGGGGTGTAACACAATCCCGACTTTTAACAACCCTGAGAAACAAGCCTTTGGAAAACACTGTAGGAAAAGGAGAAAATGCTGGTAACCAGCATTTTATCCTTTTCCCACAATGTTTTCTATCCTTCCCAAAACAAATTTCAATTTTGAGTCATGTTTTTTTTTTGTCGTCTGCAAATGCCCTAATATTTTTGTCATCTGGTAAATAGTGAAAGGGTAGATAACATAAGGATTTTTAGTGTTTCAGAGTTACTAATAATTGCTTGAATGAGCAATTAGTTCTACTGCTACTCTATTAACCCCTCATCACACCACAAAAAATTCAAATTCAAATATCCAAATTCAAAGCATTTGCAGACAACAATTTAAGTGTGGCTGAAAATATGGAATTTGTCTTTCATAGGGTAGAAAACATTGTGGGAAAAGGAGAAAATGCTGGTAATTTTCTCCTTTTCCCATGATGTTTTAAAAAGGCGTCTTTCTCAGAGTCGTTAAAAACTCGGGTGCTGTGTGGTTAAGAGTTAACCGAAGACATTGTTCCAGCCAGTACTCTCATTTAACCCTATAACAGTCAAATGTTTTATGAACCTTAGGATGAAGGCCCTTGAAAATATAGAAGAAAAAAGAGAGAATACTGTCATTAGGGATTTTCTGCTTTTCCCATGATGTTTGGTTGCTCTGTTCATTGACAAATCCCAACATTTGAGCAATATTTAATTTGTCGTCTGCAATTGCTTTATCTATGGACCTAGCTAAAATTTCGTCAATCTGGTGAAAATTAATCATAACCTCCTGAAAGAAATTTTGGGTGGCATTTCAAAATTAACATAAATTAATGTGACATAACTTATTGTCAGAATGTTTTTTACAAACACTTATGCTAAATTCTCTACCAAACAATAGAATTATAAACCTGTCTAAATTGAAAGCATTTGCAGACGATGACTTAAATGTGGTTCAAATAATGCAAAGTTTGTTTGAAAGGGTAGGAAACATTGGGGAAAAGGAGAAAATGCTGGTAACCAGTATTTTCTCCTTGTCCCACAATGTTTCAGAAGCTTTCTATCTTGGTACCTCAAGACAGTTAAAACTTGGGATTGTGTCGTAAAAGTTGAAAGCCTGAATAGCTTTTTGTCTGCAGATGGTTTGATTTTGGACTTGCCTAAAAGGGAGAAATAGATATGACCTAATGAATGCACTAATTACAGAGAGGACAGGTTTTTTACTGAAAGGAATAAGTAATTTTTAAACAAGGTGGAAAACATTGTTGGAAATAGATTGTCAATTGTAAATCACTACTTCATTTGCAGTGATATTTTCCATGGCTTGCTAGGGGCGTAAAAAGTAATATTTGAATGGTGGTGGGTTTATTGTATGTTATGTACATTTATATACAAGTATGTTTATTGTGTTAATGTCTTATTTAACTGGATTTTAGTTATGCCGTGAAAGCCAGTTTATCTGTCCACAGCTTCATATTTTTATTCCCAGCAAGAACTGTACATCCCATTCTCTCCAACCCATTGGCTGGTTTCTCACATTAACAAAGTCAATGCAAACATTCAGAGGTAGGGGCAAAGCACTGCTGATTATGTTAGATTTTTTTTGTTTCATTTGTCTCCAATATCTGATTTTATTCTTGGTGCATGTAGAAATTGGCCATGCTCTGTGAAAAGAGGGCTTAATGCATCTTCAAAAAGTATCGACTCTGGTCAGACTGCGTAGTCCACACATATTGACCTGAGTCAAAACCTTTTGCTTTTCACAAATTTTCTGCATGTCAAAGGACCAGTGTATCCAATGATTCAGTCAGTTGTTATACAAAATGAATTTTATGGATCTAAAGTACTGTGATGTCTTGCTTGGTATCATGCAACATGGAGATGCATTAAACCCCCTTTTTGCCAGAGCACAACTGAAATGTATTCAAGTTTTTATTTTGTTTGATGTCTATTTAATGAATCCATTAAGTATGATTGTGTTTTTAGCTCACCTGAGCACATAGTGCTCAGGGTGAGCTATTGTGATCGATCGTTGTCCGGCGTCCGTCCGTCCGTGTGTCCGTCCGTCCGTGAACAATTACTTAAAAAATCTTCTCCTCTGAAACCGCCCAACAGATTTCAGTGAAACTTCACAGAAATGATCCTTAGGTGATGCACTTTCAAAGTACTTCAAAGATTTCAATTCCATGAAGAACTCTGGTTGCCATGGCAACCGAGAGAAAAAACTTTAAAAATCTTCTTGTCCCAAACCGTAAGGGCTAGAGCTCTCATATTTGGCATGTAGCATCATCTAGTGGCCCTCTACCAAAATACTTCAAATTATGGCCGTAGTGTTGAAAATGGCCCTATGTTGTGGGTTCTCAGATTTCACATAGAGATAAAGAAGGAAATCTGTAAAAATCTTCTTGTCCCAAACCATAAGGGCTAGAGCTCTCATATATGGCATGTAGTATCATCTAGTGGCCCTCTACCAAAATACTTCAAATAATGGCCCTAGTGTGGAAATTGGCCCTATGTTGTAGGTTCTCGGATTTCACATAGAGATAAAGAAGGAAATCTGTAGAAATCTTCTTGTCCCAAACCGTAAGGGCCAGAGCTTTCATATTTGGCATGTAGCATCATCTAGTGGCCCTCTACCAAAATACTTCAAATTACGGCCCTAGTCTTGAAAATGGCCCTATGTTGTGGGTTCTCGGATTTCACATAGAGATAAAGAAGGAAATCTTTAAAAATCTTCTTGTCCCAAACCATAAGGGCTAGAGCTCTCATATATGGCATGTAGTATCATCTAGTGGCCCTCTACCAAAATCCTTCAAATTATGGCCGTAGTGTTGAAAATGGCCCTATGTTGTGGGTTCTCGGATTTCACATAGAGATAAAGAAGGAAATCTGTAAAAATCTTCTTGTCCCAAACCTTAAGGGCTAGAGCGTTCATATTTGGCATGTAGCATCATCTAGTGACCCTCTACCAAAATACTTCAAATTATGGCCCTAGTGTTGAAAATGGCCCTATGTTGTGGGTTCTCGGATTTCACATAGAGATAAAGAAGGAAATTTTTAAAAATCTTCTTGTCCCAAACCATAAGGGCTAGAGCTCTCATATATGGCATGTAGTATCATCTAGTGGCCCTCTACCAAAATACTTCAAATTATGGCGGTAGTGTGGAAATTGGCCCTATGTTGTGGGTTCTCGGATTTCACATAGAGATAAAGAAGGAAATCTGTAAAAATCTTCTTGTCCCAAACCTTAAGGGCTAGAGCTTTCATATTTGGCATGTAGCATCATCTAGTGACCCTCTACCAAAATACTTCAAATTATGGCCCTAGTTTTAAAATGGGCCTATGTTGTGGGTTCTCGGATTTCACATAGAGATAAAGAAGGAAATCTTCAAAAATCTTCTTGTCCCAAACCTTAAGGGCTAGAGCTTTCATATTTGGCATGTAGCATCATCTAGTGACCCTCTACCAAAATACTTCAAATAATGGCGCTAGTGTTGAAAATGGCCCTATGTTGTGGGTTCTCGGATTTCACATAGAGATAAAGAAGGAAATCTTTAAAAATCTTCTTGTCCCAAACCATAAGGGCTAGAGCTCTCATATATGGCATGTAGTATCATCTAGTGGCCCTCTACCAAAATACTTCAAATAATGGCCCTAGTGTTGAAAATGGCCCTATGTTGTGGGTTCTCAGATTTCACATAGAGATAAAGAAGGAAATCTGTAAAAATCTTCTTGTCCCAAATCATAAGGGCTAGAGCTCTCATATATGGCATGTAGTATCATCTAGTGGCCCTCTACCAAAATCCTTCAAATTATGGCCGTAGTCTTGAAAATGGCACTATGTTGTGGGTTCTCGGATTTCACATAGAGATAAAGAAGGAAATCTTTAAAAATCTTCTTGTCCCAAATCATAAGGGCTAGAGCTCTCATATATGGCATGTAGTATCATCTAGTGACCCTCTACCAAAATCCTTCAAATTATGGCCGTAGTGTTGAAAATGGCCCTATGTTGTGGGTTCTCGGATTTCACATAGAGATAAAGAAGGAAATCTGTAAAAATCTTCTTGTCCCAAACCTTAAGGGCTAGAGCTTTCATATTTGGCATGTAGCATCATCTAGTGACCCTCTACCAAAATACTTCAAATTATGGCCCTAGTGTGGAAAATGGCCCTATGTTGTGGGTTCTCGGATTTCACATAGAGATAAAGAAGGAAATCTTTAAAAATCTTCTTGTCCCAAACCATAAGGGCTAGAGCTCTCATATATGGCATGTAGTATCATCTAGTGGCCCTCTACCAAAATACTTCAAATAATGGCCCTAGTTTAGAAATTGGCCGTATGTTGTGGGTTCTCGGATTTCACATAGAGATAAAGAAGGAAATCTGTAAAAATCTTCTTGTCCCAAACCGTAAGGGCTAGCGCTTTCATATTTGGCATGTAGCATCATCTAGTGGCCCTCTACCAAAATACTTCAAATTATGGCCCTAGTGTTGAAAATGGCCCTATGTTGTGGGTTCTCGGATTTCACATAGAGATAAAGAAGGAAATCTTTAAAAATCTTCTTGTCCCAAACCATAAGGGCTAGAGCTCTCATATATGGCATGTAGTATCATCTAGTGGCCCTCTACCAAAATACTTCAAATTATGGCGGTAGTGTTGAAAATGGCCCTATGTTGTGGGTTCTCGGATTTCACATAGAGATAAAGAAGGAAATCTGTAAAAATCTTCTTGTCCCAAACCTTAAGGGCTAGAGCTTTCATATTTGGCATGTAGCACCATCTAGTGACCCTCTACCAAAATACTTCAAATTATGGCCCTAGTTTGAAAATGGCCCTATGTTGTGGGTTCTCGGATTTCACATAGAGATAAAGAAGGAAATCTGTAAAAATCTTCTTGTCCCAAACCTTAAGGGCTAGAGCTTTCATATTTGGCATGTAGCATCATCTAGTGACCCTCTACCAAAATACTTCAAATTATGGCGCTAGTCTTGAAAATGGCCCTATGTTGTGGGTTCTCGGATTTCACATAGAGATAAAGAAGGAAATCTTTAAAAATCTTCTTGTCCCAAACCATAAGGGCTAGAGCTCTCATATATGGCATGTAGTATCATCTAGTGGCCCTCTACCAAAATACTTCAAATTATGGCGGTAGTGTGGAAATTGGCCCTATGTTGTGGGTTCTCGGATTTCACATAGAGATAAAGAAGGAAATCTGTAAAAATCTTCTTGTCCCAAACCTTAAAGGCTAGAGCTTTCATATTTGGCATGTAGCATCATCTAGTGACCCTCTACCAAAATACTTCAAATTATGGCCCTAGTGTTGAAAATGGCCCTATGTTGTGGGTTCTTGGATTTCACATAGAGATAAAGAAGGAAATCTTTAAAAATCTTCTTGTCCCAAACCATAAGGGCTAGAGCTCTCATATATGGCATGTAGTATCATCTAGTGCCCTCTACCAAAATACTTCAAATAATGGCCCTAGTGTTGAAATTGGCCCTATGTTGTGGGTTCTCGGATTTCACATAGAGATAAAGAAGGAAATCTTCAAAAATCTTCTTGTCCCAAACCGTAAGGGCTAGAGCTTTCATATATGGCATGTAGCATCATCTAGTGACCCTCTACTAAAATACTTTAAATTATGGCCCTGGTGTTAAAAGTTGACCCTATGTTGTGGGTTCTCGGATTTCACATAGAGATAAAGAAGGAAATCTTTAAAATTCTTCTTGTCCCAAACCATAAGGGTTAGAGTTTTCATATTTAGCATGTAGCATTATGGTGTTGAGCTGAGTTGCATTTCAGGTGAGCGATTTAGGACCATCATGGTCCTCTTGTATGAATTTTCTTGTGCATTTGTTTGAGGAAGGTATTGTGAGATTGTTTGGCACTCTGATTAACCATTTACCAGACGACAAATTTTCAGACTGGTCCGAATTGAAAGCACTTGCAGAAGACAAATTAAGGGTGGCCCAGATGACAAAATGCGTTCTTGATAGGGTAGAAAATATAGTTGGAAAAGGAGAAAGTGTTGGTTACCACCTTTTTCAACAATGTTTTCAAAAGCTTCCTTTGTCAGGGTTGTTAAAAGTCAGCATTGTGTGGGAAAGGGTTAACCATTTACTAAACACTACTTTATCTGCATGTGTGACACCAAAGACGAAAGTGTCTGAAAACATTGTGGGATATGGAGAAAGTGCTGGTTACAAACATTTTCTTCTTTTTCCACAATTCTTTCTACCCTTTTCAGACAAATCCCATCATTTAAGTCCTTGCCACATGACAATATTTTAGACTGGTCCAAATTTAAAGCATTTGCAGATGACAAATTACAAGTGGCTCAAATGATTGGATTTGTCTCTAAAAGGTAAGAAAACATTGTGGGGAATATGAGAAATTGCTGGTAACCAGCATTTTCTCCTTTTCCCACAGTGTTTTCTAAAGTCTAATTTACCAGGGTCGTTAAAACTTGTGATTGTGTGGTAATAGGTAAAGCCATGTTTGACTTGTTTTCTGTAAATTGTTCCAGTATAGACAAGTTTAAAATTCAGTTTTGTGTCATACAGTTCACATGTTTCAGCTTGCAGATGACTTGTTTTCATCTTGCAGCAGACATTGTGGAAAAATGAGAAATTGCTCAAAATTGTGAATTTCTCATTTTGCCCCTGCCTATTCACTTTGATTCATATGGCGTGCAACACACGAAAAGGGGCCTTTGGACAATTGCGTAAAGTGTTGTCCCGGATTAGCCTGCGCACTCCGTGCAGGCTAATCTGGGACAGCACTTTACGATTGCATAAGATTTTTTCATACAGTAAACTTTCAGGACTTAGAAAATCGCACAAAAAACGGAAGGTGTCGTCTCGGATTAGTCACAGACTGCTCAGGAATATCTGGGATGACACACTTTTACACATATGTCCGAAGGCCCCTTTTCGTGTGTTGCACGCCATATAGTAAACCTCAACCCCTTACCACACAATCCCAACCTTAAAGGCCCTGTATTTCCTCCTTTTTTGTTTTCTATTCTATGTATAAGACAAATTGTATCATTTCAGTCACAATAAACTGTCCTCTGCAAATGCATTCCTTTTGGACAAGTCTACATTTTTCTGATGTTGTAAAGAGTTAAGCTGATAAACCACATTGTATGTCTAAAAGGTCTGTCCTACCTTTAAGGGTTTGTTTCAGAAGTTATTGCTAAAAACCTTTATAAACATGTATGCTAGCACACTGCATCAGTGACTAGGGTGTTAGCGTGCTTATCTCAACAGTAGGGGAGTCCAGCCTGAGTCTGTATTCACCAACCATTCTTAAGAATATTGTTAGTCTTGTTTTCCAAGATTTTCTACATTTGAAAGTAACACAACTTCTGATTGGCTAAACCAAATGGTTTAGCCAATCAGAAGTTGTGTTACTTTCAAATGTAGAAAATTTTGAAGAATAAGACTAAGAACGTTCTTAAGAATGGTTGGTGAATACGGACCCTGGGATCAAGCCACGAGTAGGTTACATAGGCACTGGATTTAACCAGTGACTGCACATTTGCAGATGTGTGACTTGTTACATCCCCTTGAGGCGACAGCCTCACAAGATATTGTGTGAAAAATTAGCAATTGCTTGTACATGTAACAGTATTGTCAAAAGTGACCTAATGTAGGGGTGCAGACAGATGTATATGTAAAGATATTTTGTTGATAATCTCTATGCACTTCACTAATCAGTATTATGCATAATTTTGTTATTTGATCAGAAATTACATTTGTATATTTCTGCTTATCTAACCGAGACGCAATACAATGTTGTATGACTTCTTTTGATCCCGTGTCATAAAAATACAACACAGAAAATACGGTCTCCTTCTCTCTATTTCTGTCCTTGTCTTTCTATCTGTCTCTCCTCTCTGGTCCTCTACCTGTTTCTCTAGCCATCTCTTCTCCTCTCTATTTCTCTCACTGTCTTTTGGTCAGTGTGTACATCTCTTTCTCTCTCTGTTTTTTTCCCATCTCTCCCTCCCTCTTTTTCTGTGTCTGTCTGTCTGTCTCAGACCTGAGAGCAAATCCTGTCTATCTTCTAACGTTTTAGGTAGTCTCTACTTTATGTGTAGGTAAAAGTGCCCATTTATGCTAGTCCGGCCCTGTAATTGCAAAATGTTTATATTTCTCTGCAAAGGGTCATTTTCAGGGAGTACACTTGAATCACCCTTTCTGTTTATTTGTCTGTTTGTTTGTCTCTTCGTCTGCATGTCTATATGGGGGCATGCACATGGGCTGTATTTCTGCTGAAAACTTTGTCCTGCTTTGCTGTCATTGATTTTGAAACTTTAAATACTTATTTAACCCTTTACCGCACAATGCCGCCTTTTAATGCCCCTGGGAAAGATGCCTTTTGAAAACATTGTGGGAAAAGGAGAAAATGCTGGTAACCAGCATTTTCTCCTTTTCCCACAATGTTTTCTATCCTATCAAGAGAAAATTGCACCATTTGAGCCACACTGAAATTGTCGTTTGCAAATGCTTTCAATTTGGACAGGGCTAAAATTTTGTCGCCTGGTAAAGGGTTAAATGGACAATGTAGATCTTTAAGATGCAACTTTTCTGATGGCTGCTTTTCATTTAAAGAATTTTCTCTCCTTGGACTTTGACATTTTTGTGTATAATGCATGTCTGAACATCAGTCTTCTATATCAGAGCTTTTTGAAGGGGTATTAACTCTTTGACAAAAATAACAAAATTTAGAAAGCATTTACAGTTGATAAATATTGTGTGAATCAAAAACTGTTTTTTTTTTTATGGGTAGAAAACGTGGTAAAAGGAGAAAATGCTGTGCTTTTTCCACAAAATTTTCAAGAGCCATCTGTCTCGGGGACATTAAAAATGGGTTTGTGTGGTTAAAGGTTAACTGTTTTTCAGAGGGCAAACTTTTAGACTTGCCCAAATTAGAGGCATGGCACAGGTGACAGATATAAAACGGCTGACAGGATCGACTCTGTCTTTGAAGGGGTAGAAAACATTGTGGATAAAAGGACAAAATGCATTTTCTCAGGTTTTAATCGATGTCTTTTACCCTTTCAAGACAAATCTTATTCCTGTAGCCACATTTGATTCGTCATTTAAGAACAAGGGCTCATCTGTTAAAAGGTAGGGCGCATTTTTCCATCGTTTATGTTATAAATACAAACAATTACTGCTGGATGCCATGTGAATATAATTTGCAATAAATGTAGTTTACAGTCGTTGGTTTGTTTTTAATGTCATAGTCTTTGACAAATAGCCGATGAAGACTTTTTACGCGTTTGAAAACATAAGGGTTACGCGACAAATTACTTTTTAAAAGCAATTTTTCCTTTTGCCTCAATGTTTTTACATGTATTTATGAACTAAGATTTACTATTTTACAAAAAACTCCGAGAGTTTCAAAGAAAGAGGGCGGTTCACAGTTTCACCATTTGTAAGATCGTAAAGGGAACGCATTTTATATCTATGGAGAAAGGCAGAAAAAAATGAAGCAATGAGTTATGTCCCTTTGACTGGGGGGGGCGAGGGGGGGGGATGAGCGGCTCTCTGGCAAAAGTCGGTGAAATGCATCTTGGTAACACATTATATCATGCAAGTCATCACATAATCACAGATCCATGAAATCCATTCTGTCTTAACAACCGACCTAACTCTTTACCAAACGACAGAATTTTAGACTGGTCCAAATTGAAAGCATTTGCAGACGACAAAATAAATGTGACCGAAAAATTGAAATTTGTTATTGTAATGGAAGAAAACATTGTGGGAAAAGGAGAAAATGCTGGTTCACCTTTTCCCACAATGTTTTCAAAGGGATTCTTTTACAGGGTCGTTAAAAGTCGGGAATGTGTGGTAAAGGGTTAACATTTAATTAATCACGAGGTAAATGCTTTGGACACGCAGAAAATGTGCTAATACCAAAAAGTTTCGACCCATGTCAGCATGCGCGAACTGCGCAGGCTGACATGGGTCGATTCTTTTTGCAAACGCATTAAACCTTCTTAGCGCTAAAACTTGGCCCATTTCTATCAGTCTTCAAAGCCGTTGAAGATGCAATTTTACCTATACTTCACAATCCTGAATTTTAACGACCCTGACGAAGAAGCCATTTGAAAATTATTGTGAAAAGGAGAAAATGCTGGTAGCCGGTTGAGACAAACTTTCTTTCCGACGAATTTTCTCTTCTCACCTCTGATTCATGTGGGAAAAGTAGTCAAGTGATTTGGAAAGAAAGTTGTGTCAGTACTGGTATGAGAAAGCCAGGAAATACATGCGTAGGTACACTGACCGCCGTGGTATGACCTAAGCTGTTAAAACGGCGTTAAATACCAGTACATACAAACGAACTGATAAAGGGTTAAATAATAATAAAAATAACAACAACAACAACCAAAAAAAAATCAACGGAATAATCTTTAAAAATGACCAGTCATCTTTATTGAAGTGTCAAAAAATTCATTCTTTCTATTCATGAGACGATGAAAATGAAGTTGGTATGTTATGAATTCATAATGGTGCTATTATCAACGTTCGTAACACAGTTTTATTTTTAAACCTGTGATCTTTGACGTACCACGTCAGCTAATTCTTTACTTTACACGCAATTTACAAGATAACAATATTCGAGACTTGTCCAAAAAGGAAGCATTTGCAAACAAAAATTTAGATGCGGCTGCAATGACCTGGGTCCGTATTCACCAACCTGTCTTAAGAACGTTCTTGGTCTTACTCTCCAGAATTTTCTAAATTTGAAAGTAACACAACTTCTGATTGGCTAAACCATTTGGTTTAGCCAATCAGAAGTTGTGTTACTTTCAAATTTAGGAAATCTTGGAGAATAAGACTAAGAATTTTCTTAAGAATGGTTGCGGAATACGGACCTTGATTTACATGCAGCTTTGAGAAGGTAGTGGGAAAACGAAAAAAGGTTCTTCGGCATTTTCTCCTTTTCCACCAAAATTTTCAAAAACCACATTTTTTTCGGGGTTGTTTTAACACTGGATTTAATGGCAAAAATTATGACTTACAAAGACAGTGGGCCATGTTTTGGCAAAAGGGGGCTTAATGCATCTCCGCGATGCATTATACTGAGCAGGTCATCACACAACTATGGACCAAAAAAATCAAATCATTCTCACAATCGACAGGATCTTGAAGTGGACCGATCCTTGGAAATGCAGAAAATTGACAAATGGTGAAATGTTTCGGTCCAGGTCAGACTGCGCAAGCTGACCTGGGTCGATACTTTCTGCACCTGCATTAAGCCCCCCCCCCCCCTTTTCACAGAGCATGGATCATTTTACTATAATAAATTGCAAAATGAACAAATTTTTTAGAGGAATTTAGGTATATCGTTTCCTAACATTGTGGAAAACAAGTTTAGTATAAGAGCAACCGCTCCTCTTCCATGGGCCTAACAGTCTTTGCACTGATATGGTTTAACCCTTATTCTGTGAAAAGGCTTTGATGAAACTTTCAACGAGGTGGTAAAACCCCAAATTTTGATAGGTATTTCTGGGGAAAATACTAGTATATCTCCTTATCGGACAGTGTAGATCAAAGATCAGACTGCACGTTCTGTGCAGTCTGATCTTGATCTACGCTGTCCGCAAAAGGTCATTGAATCGCGCTTAGCAGCCTTAGGGTTAAGAATAAAAACCGCATGCTAAACAAAGAATATTCGGAAATTTGACGCAGTTACATGTATATTAAAAGACTAAGTAAATTTTCCGTCGGGTGATAATAGATCGAAAATCAACGGCCACTTCAAGCGCCGACATTCGCAGATGTGTCGTAAGTCTCATTAAAGATTCTGAAACCTAATACACATATGGTCATGTATAATATTTCATAATTCTTTCGCAAAATTTTACACTCAAGCATAGTATTTATCCATCCTTTTCCCCTATGTTTTTATACGGTGAATTGAGTCCTCTCATTTTCATAAAAATGTCTTTGTAACCTCCCTGAACATGACCAGATAGTCTCATCCAATCAAAAACATTATACAGGTCACGTGATCCCCTAGCACCAAAATTATGCCATCTTATAATCCCAGACATGCGCATGGAAACGGTAAAAGAACTACTTGGAATAGTATTTACATGTAAGTAAATGCATCATCGGTTCCACGACAGTTCCACCGAATACACTCCATGTATATACCCCTGAGAAATTGACTGTTGAATTTTTTTTTTTTTCAGTAATATGAATCGATGAGCTCAAAGTGCCACTATTCAACCATTCAATTGAGAACCATACGACAGAGTCTGGCTATGAATCAAATTTGGTTTTTGTCACCAAAATTAGACCAGGAGTGTTTAAACGCTCGCGAGCGTGTAAATTCATTGGTAGAAAGTCCCGTTATAACGTCAGTGCGGGACCAATGAAATACTTGTTTATCTGGTGGACAAGATTTTGTCAGTGCAATATCCCACTGTATAGATGAATTGTAGGTAATCAGACTGCAGTGGGTTACCAACGATGAAACAAGTGAGCGGTGCTCTGGGAAAAGGGGGCTTAATGTATTTCTGTGATGCATTACCACAGGGGACACTACATAGTTATGGATTTATAGGGTCCATTTTGTCTAACAACAAACTGAATAATGAGGTACAGGACTATTCGTTTGACACGCAGAAAAATGAAAGATAGCAAAAAGTTTTGACTTCGGTAAGTCCGCACACAGTGACATCTGTCTTTTGATCAATTTTCTGCATCTCCAAGGACCATTCAATCCCGGGATCCAACCTGTTATTTGACAATATGGATTTTATAGATCCATAATTATGTGATGACTGGCTTGGTATGATGTATCACGGAGATGCATTAAGCCTCCTCTTTTGCCAGAGCATGGCTCAAATAAATGATTATGTACATTTTAACATTCTTTATGCACGATGTAGTACATTGATGGACGGATATAAAATCTAGAACAATGAAGAAGCGAATATGACAAAAAAAAAAATCGATGGTTTTTTTAAAAAAAAGACGAATATAACAAGCGTTCAATCCATTTTCGATAGTTCCTAATATTTATCACCTTTGTCAAACAGACAATTTTTTTTCACACTGGTTAACTCTTTATCAGATGACAAAATTTTAGACCTCTCCAAATTGAAAGGAAAGGCAGACGACAAATTTAAATATAGCTCAAATGATTTGATTTTGTCTGTGATAGGTAGGAAAAAAATGTGGGAAAGGGAGAAAATGCTGCATACCGGCATTTTCTCCTTTCCCAACAATGTTAGTAGTATATATTATACCATTTTCAGGAAAAAGTAGATTACAACCGTTTCATTCCATTTCTTTCCGTCTCATTCCATATCTCATCATCCCATAACTAAATGTCCTCTAAAAAAGGTTCCTCTCTTAACTAAAATATCCTCAAACCGATTCGCTGTCATCCGCTTCACTTCCCACTTCCCACTTCCCCCTTCCCTTTCGTAGATCGCCGAGAATCGCTCTAATCAATCCGAGTCCCCCATCATCTCATTCAACCGAGTCACTGATTCACTAAATCACTCAATCAACCGAGATACCGAGACACTAAGTCACATAACCGCAGCCAACCGTTTCGTGGTCCTTTGGTCTTTAAAAAAAAAAAAAAAAAAAAAAAAAAAAAAAAAAAAATTTACAAGTTAAATAAAAAAAATAATAAAAAAAAAAAAAAATTTAATTGCTTTGCTAATTGGCAAGTCATTGTATCAGAAAAATTAATTTTAAGTATAAAAATACCAGGAAACTATAAGTACATAAGGTACACAAATACAAAGAGATATGTATGCAACCGTAGAAATGGATGAAATGAGATATTATGAAGATAATATCCGAAACAAATTCTTATATAGACCCGTGATACACCCTCTTGTCGACCATATTTGTGAAAACGGTTCGATAACCACAGAAATGAAGACGTCCATATTTAATCTTCTAGAATTTGTAAATACTATAGCAGAAGCACCCTGGAACAACGTAGACTCTAAGATGACCGAGGAAATATTTAATCTAGAAACTTACATTATTCTTCTTTGTGAAGATGTAAGATACCTAGGCGTGGTGATGAAATTTTGTTCTGATGCTATAACAGAATATATTAAAAAACACCCAACCCCAGGAGGGGCTCTAATAAATAGTGACTTTCTTAATAGTTATTTTAGTTTCTTTTTGATGGAGTATCTGTTGATGATATTTAATAAACATAATTTTAGAATTTATGAATTTAATTGTTTAAGAGACGCCGTGAGAGGTGTAATGATAAACGTTCCAGAAGAAGATTTCGAATCGATACTGCAATATCTAAAAAGAAAATATAATTTAAAAAACGTGAAAAACGCAAACGAATTATTTTCTAAAATAGCCAACAGACGCCTATTCTCACGTCGCTAATTGCTTCACAAAATCATGTTATCTTTATCCACAAGATAATATGATTGATTAATCATCCTTTTGTAACGCGGTCATGGGTGAAATAAAAAATTGATTTTAAGGTAAAAGATCGCGCAGAGACAGTAGGTAAGATGACAGACTTACAAGATAAAATAAAAAGGTATCTACCTCCAATAAAATATCCAGTTTCATTTTATCCAAGAAATTTTATACCATATTCATTAAGACGCGTAGAATATAGTATAGATGATTTTAATTTATATTATGATTTAGCAAAAGCTATTACTTTAAAAGAAAAATATGAAAAATTAAAAAACGGAATAAACTATAATACGGGGAAAAAAATACAATATGGAAAAGAAACTTATATTAAACTTTTACAAAAATTAAAGAATCATGTTCTTTTACTTAACACAAAAGAAAAATATAGAGATACTTTAACAAAAGAAGATTTAGAGACAATTGAAAAGATAAATGAAGAAGTAGTCATCATTAATAACTTAATATCAGATTATAATGAAAAAAGAAGTGGACTATGTAAGAAAATGCAGGAATTAACAAATTGGAGAGAATATACAATTTTTGAAAATAAAAAATATGGTCTTTTTAAAGAATGTTATAATAATCTTCATCATGAAAATAATTGTTTAGGCAGATTTGAAAGAAAACTAAAAGAAAACATATCATTTAATGATATAATGAATTATATTACAGGAAGAAATATTGACGAAAACTATGTTTTAGAATGTATAACATGTGGTAAAATTAAAAATTTATAATTTTTATTTGTTCTTAACACAAATAAAAATTTATTTTTTGTACTCCTCTATCCTATGATGTCCCCAGGCAAGTGTATGAATTCTATCAGGTAAAATAAACCTTTTATCATCATTTGCACTTAATGCTATTTTATTAATTTCTTCCGTATAAATTTGATGCTTATAACTTCTTAAATTTGTCATTGTTCTATGCTGTATATTATTTTTTTCTAAACAATTCAGATAATCCTGATGCGTTATAGTTTTCTTAATTATATTTTTCTTAATCCCCTTACATTTTCTATTTTCATTCTTATTAACTCTTTCACATTCATCACATGTTCTACTATTTTTAATGGCACTTGTTATCTTTCCACATTCAACACAATACTCTTCATCATCTATTTTAATACTGTACATTTTTGGTTTTAATCCAATAGTTTCTTCTATTTCCCTCCCACTTGTTTCATCCTTAAACATACCAATCACCTTTTTATTTATACCAACTGGAATACCTGAAGGATGACCCTCTTTTGGATAGTCACTTGTATCAAACTTTTCTTTAACATCATCCGAAATATCTTTATAAAAATCTTCTGTTTTAATTTCATACAATAAACTATCTGTATCAGTAAGTCCTAAAGTTGCTCTATCTCCATATTTTGCTTTAATATAGTTATAGTGAAAATCATACATCAATGTTTTACTTAACTCAAGAATGGAAAACCCTAAATATATTGGCTTGTTAAATGTTATTTGTGTTTTTCCCATATGAATGCTTATTAAATTTTCATTAAATATTTCTAAATGCTTAAAGTTTGGTTTGTTTACAAATCGTCTTGCTGTTTTCCTACTTCTAACAAGCCTAACATTTACCCTTTTTCTTATATTTTCCATAGTTTTGCCAAATACTGCATTGTTCATTAACTTATAAAATTCTTTTTCAAAATCATTTTTTGCTTTTGTTCTTAGCTGCGTGTTTAAATCTATGTATTGTTTTAACCAATCGCTCTCCTTAAACTTAATCCCCCTATGTATCTTCCTCAATTTTAAACCAAGACTTAAACACTGTTTTAAACTTTTATAATGTATAATATATTTCTTTTTATCATGTAAATTTGGTACCAGCTTTTCAACTTTATTTACTTTTTTTCTCTCTGCAGCAAGAGGAAGCTCATTAAAATAATCATGCAGTTCTTTAGGAACATCTAAATCAACTTCTAAAAAACAGGGATGACGTTCCCAGTTGTTTAATTCCTTTTCCGTCATCCATTTAAATCCACCAATTGGAAGCTTCTGACTCATTGCCCAACCATACAAGTTATTCGCATCTAAATATTTACAAAATACTGAAGGCATATCCGAATTGTACTTTTTACCTAAATATTTATTATTAGCTTTTATATGCCTTTTAACAATCATTGAAATTCCACCTCGGATCCCCCTTTCAATAAATTGGATTTTATTTTCATCTCTAAGCAGTTTTAACTTAACACCAGTTAACTTTAATGCAGCATCCCAAGCTAAACCAGGTGCAGTAAAATACCAAGCAGGGTCTAATTTATAAACGTTAAAACAAACTTCTCTAAAACTTTCAAACACATCAGCCAAAAGAAGAACATCCGTTTTTAAATATAAATCATGATATTCACCAAGAGTTTTAATTTTAAATGTTTTCCATACCTTTTTTGCATCTTCATAATCTTCTTCTGTAATTCCTTTCCCATCAAGTTTTGAATAAAATGCTTCTATAGGTGGTAATTGTGTTTCATTAAGTCTTTCTAATGAATCAATATATTCGTATGGATAAACGCCCTTTCTACGAAGAAGTTTAAACTCTTCTTCTTTTGGAAATTCACTTTTTAAGTTTTTGAATTGATAATCTTTTAAATTTTTTACTAGTTTTGCTAAACTGCTACTCATAAATTTAAAACTATCTAAAAACCTAATATCCTTATAAATATCTTTACTTTTATACTGACCTACTAAAGTCTTTTTTGTAAAGCTTATATATTTTTCTTCATTATTTGGAATTACATTAATTTCCCCCTCACTAACACCAAGATTTTTAACAAACAAATGAGTATCATATCCAGACAAATTATGAAAGAAAACAGGAAGAAAGTTTGGTTTATTAAATTTAAGATTACATTTATTATGTGCGGCTCCTCTATATATGCCACTAAAATGACAGTGGTCTCTTACTTTTTTCCATCTATCTTCATCTTTTTCCTTTTTTTCTTCTTTTTCTTCCTCTTTTTCCACTCCATCTTCTTCATCGCTTTCATCTTCTTCATCCCTTTTTTCTTCCTCCCCAAACTTTATATTACAAAGATAACAAGTATCTGCTTTATTAAATTTTTTTACATCCTCTGGTTCAAATATCATTTTCTTTTTTGGTAATTTAAAAATCTCTTTAGTCAGACTTTCTATTTCTTCAACAAACTTTTCCTCCGCTTTTTCTCCTCGATATAGTAACAATCTAGACTTAAAAACATTTTCATCAAAACTTTTTAAAAAGAAAGCATAACCTGTTGGTACATGCATATGAGTTTTTGTTGTTGAACTTTTACTTGGGTCTGGTTTTGTATGTTGTATTGGTACAAGCATCGTTTCAAAATCACCATAAACAACAAAAGGATGCCACTGTGTTTTAACCCAGTTTTTAAACATTACGGTACACTGTTTTTTTGATGGCATTTTAATTCTTACAGCATCTTCTTCATAGCAAAACACCCTATGATCTTCTAAGACTCTTTCACTCGTAAAATGCCCTAAACAACTCCAACAAAAAGAAAGTTTATGTTTATCTTTGGATATTTTTGATGCTAATAGTGCACTTGGATTTTTTACCCAAACATAATGACTATTTTCATCTTCATCTTTTATTAACAAAAGAATCACTAAATGTTTTCTACCAAAAGTTTCTTTTCTTTGCCTTCTAAGAGGATATAACCCATCTTTCTCATCATAACCTATAACAACGATAGAAAAATCCGGATTTTGATTTTCAAATTTATTAATATCACACAACTTAACGGGACATTCTATTCCCCTCATATTTAATTCTTTGATTTGCTCTTTTAATTTTTTATCAACTATTTCTGGATGTTCTTTTTTTGGATAAACCACCCTCATACAACAATATAAAAAACAGTTATGATCTTCTTTGTTTTTAATATTAACAAGTCCATTTCTGTTATTTGCTCTTTTTAATCCTGCTGGTAAAGACATCCATGAACCTGCAAGCCCCTCCCATAATGGCCTATTTTCTACAGCATGTAATGTTAAGCTTATAACCCTCTCAAATTTCCATCCACTTCCTGATTGTACAAAAGACACAAAATTTTCCATAATTCGTTCTACCATATCATCATAAGCCTCATTTACATCACGTTCCCTTGTTATAGTTTCACTAATTGAAGAAAGTTTAGCTTGTTTATATTCAATATCACCATCAGATTTTGTCCTTGAAAATAAACATACTAGTTCTAGCTTTACCTTTGTATTTCTATTGTTTCTTAAAAAATTAGTTATGCTTTCTCTACATACTTCTAAAAAATCATTTGCCCCCCATCCTCTTACTCCATCTATAACATGCTGTGTTGCAAATTCTCTTAATGCAGACGCTTCTTGTCTTAATACAAAGTTTGGCATTTCTCTTCTTGGCAAGTCTTCTTCTACATTTTCTAAAACCTCGTTTATAACTTGTGGAATTTGCTCTTCTGGAACATTACCAGTCATCCAATTAGTAAAATTAGTCACTCTTCTTCTAACACTCTGAGGAATTGCTACTGAGGCAACCCTTTGAGCACCACTATATAAATTAGATGCAATTGACTGACTAGCATCTACCAGTCTATTGATAAATCTTCGTGAAAAAGAATTCATCGCTATAATTTTTAAAATAAATAAAATTTACTTAAGTCAAATTTTATTATTTTTTCATAAATAATAAAATTACTCACTGAAGAATATCAATTCTATATTTACCTTTCCATACTCTACCATTCCAATTTTCAATCGTTTGTGGACATCTATCAATATACTTACTAGCATTATAAATTGATGGAAACTCTTTCACCTCTTCAGTTTCAACATCCTTTAAGGTAACCCTCTTTGGGTTTTTAGCAATATACTTTAATCTTTCATAATTAGGAATTTTTTTTTCTTCCTCTTCTGGATACAAACCATGCTTTTTTAAAACATCAATATACTTTTTCTTGGTCCAATAGGAATACCACTTAATATTGTTATCTGTTAATATTTTCTTTAAATCAGCAACCTTTTTCATTTATTTAAGTAAAAAATTACTTAATACACTACACTCATTTTATTCCCATCACTCTGGAAGTTAATTAGTCTATCACTAAGTAAAACTGCAAATGCCTCAGTATTTGCTGGAACAGGTGCGCCAAATGTTGCTTTAACATGTATATCAGTAACAGAATACTTAAGCCTTTCACTTTGTTTTGATAAATCAAACACAAACAAAGGAAAAATATATTTAAAATCATAAGGACTAATATTTGGATTTGATACCAATTCATCCATATTATAAAATTTCTTTCTAAAAGAGGAAGCTTCACCATATATTCTTCCAAATTTATTAGTTGTAAAATTAATATCATGTTCATAGTTTGGATATTTATTTGAACCCAACATTACATAAATATTTCTAACATCTATATTATCAAATATTGCCGGGTTTTGTAATTGATTACCACTTTTGTCAGTTTGAAAACCAATGATTAAGAAACGTGGCACTTCAGGAGATGATTTAGATGATAACCTCCAAGTAAAACCTATGGCTCGTGGTACAACAATGCTATCGCTTTGTATCATTCTATAACCAACTGGGAATTTTTCTTTTTTCTCGATTAATTTAAAAAGTTGCATCTTATGACTATCTTCTGGTGTTACATGCGGCATAAACCAAGATACTTTACTTAATACAACCCTACCAGGTTCATGTCTTTGATTACCACCTACTGCCGCTTCGGCAAGTCTATAAATTGCATCATTATCATTGTTTCTTGTTAAGGTTAGAGTTTGTTTCATACCATATAAAATTTTGTTGTAATCTTCACAAAAACCAAATATATGCTTTAAGGGTATCTTTAAACTAAATGTTCCAGTAGGTACTGAAGAATAAATTAAACCTTTTCTAGTTTTATAACCTACATTTTCATTATTATTAACATCTCTAATAACAGTTAGTGTATCCTTTTGCCAAAACTGATTTAATCCTTGTGATCTAGAAAAGTCATCAGGGTATTTTAACAGACCTAGCATTGTAGTAGTTTGACCAGGATAATTAATACTTTCTATCTCTTGTCCACTAAGTTGATATCTTATATTTTTAAACAGATACATCAATCCATTGTTTGTTAAGTTGACCATATCATCATTCACATAACTAGGATTAACAATAACAAGAGATTCTTTTAGCAATCTTCCTTCTATTAGTAGATATGATTCTGAAGGATGATAAAAAATATCTTGTGTTTCAATATCAATCCTAATATTTCCTCCAGGGTTGTCTAGATTGGTCCCTGTAATAGGCAGATATTCATAATACTCATATTCATCAATACTATCATCTTTAAAAATCGGTGCTTTAATATTTAAAATATCCATTTTTATTATATGCAATTATAATTTTAAATCAAATTATAATTGTTTAATTTAATTTGCCCATAGTTGAGGGAATGACTTGTTTTCATCATCTACATACACACCCTTAAGTTTAATATTTTTAATTTTTTCTACTGAAAGGTTTTTTTTCATTTTTAGATAAATTCTATTTCCGTAAAGAATGGTTACCTTAGGCATATTATTTTTTTCTAAATATCGATTTACATCTTCTTCAAATTCCTTAATGATATCAGCTTTTTCAGGTGACAATTTTAAAGCAATCTTTTTATAATCATAATTTGTATCACTGCTATCTAATACTTCACAATCTTCATCAAGTTTTAAATTTGCATAAAGGATACTAACCTTTTTTGTGTTGTATTTTTCATAATGCGTTAAATTAAATTTTAGATTTGTCATTCTTTTTTATTTAATGTAATATTTTACTTAACTTAACTTAAATTTATAATACTTTAACTCCGGAACCCTTACTATTTAACTTCTTAACTAAATCTTGTATAGCAATGGCACCACCATCCATTAACTTACTAATATCTTGCATTGCAGGTTGTGTTGTTGTAGTAGGCTTTTGAGTATATTTTTCTATAATCTTTTTAGATTTTGGTGTTAAAGCCTTTTGAACTAACTTTTTACCTGCATCAATTGCTGCCGTCTTTCCAACCTCTAACGCTTTCTTTGCTCCTTCCTTAGCTACACTCTTACCAACATCAACTGCTGAAGATGCAATTTGTTTAGCTGCGCTGCTTGTAAAGAATTTAGTAAGAAAATTGGCTAAAGTATCAAATATTCCTGCTCCTCCATAAGCATAATTTCTTTTAAATCCTCTCTTTTGTGATGTAATCATTTTTATAGTATAGACATTAATTTTTTATAAGTTTTTGCATTTAATATACGCTGTCTTTTTAATTCATCACAAATACTTACAAGCTCATTTCTTACACCTGTATTACCAGCTCCTTTACTTGCCATTAAGAGATCAAATCTTTCTAATAGAGCGTTAGGGTCAGAAGGGATTACCGTAATTCCTTTTCCAAGGACTGAATCATTCCAAATATGTCTAAGCATGTTATTCCACTTATATGATTTACCGCTTTTTGGAAATTTACTTTTTGGGTTATTATCTCGATGAAGAGTGCCAGATTTTATTATTAACTCCTTGTAATTATCAAAATCCTCCTCAGTATATTTATCTTTATCCGGTTTTTTAGCTACAATTAACTCCCACAGACCGGGAGTGCCTTCATAAGTTTTATTTTCAAATAAAAGATCATCTCCTAAAATTTCTGTTTCCATATTACCAATATAAAATTTGCCTTTTTTGTCATATAATCCATAAGTTGTATCGGCTTCATCCTTATTTGTAAATCTTCTTAGTTGCTTTGCTGCAAGTGGTCCAATAAGTAACAATTGCTCTTCATCATCCATTTCATCTGCATACCAATATATTTCTTCAAGTTCTTCATCAGTTAAGACCATCACTTTTTTCAGCTTTTATAGAAGGAAATGCCGGAAACGAAATAGCCTGTGGCATCTGTTCAATCCCCTCTTTAATAGGTCTAAGCCCTTCTGTAATTTCCTTTGTTGCAGCTTTTTGTGTTTCTGTAATAGGTTTAAAAAACTTTGAAAGGTCTGTTTGTAATTCAATTTCACCCGTTTTTTCTGCAAGCTGATTATCATGAATTCTTTTCTTCAGTGCAAGAAATTCTTTTACTGTTTGTTCCCTTTTTAAAGGGTCTTTTATCTTTAAAAATGACATTTTTTTAAAAGTAAAAAAATTTTTTAATTTGTATTGTCTATCTCACATGCACAAGAACATTTAAACTTAGGCGGTTTTAGTTTTAATTTGAATGCCTTTCTACAAGTCTCCTGAATTCCTCCCGTGCTTCTATTCGCCCCTTCTCTATTAAACTCTCCGATTCCTCTAGCTTGCTTTTTTTCTTTGTTTTACTTCTAATTTCTTCCTTCATTTGTTTATATTTTTCCAATTCTTCCATAATTAAAGTAAATTCTGAATGATCTATTTTGTTGTCTGTTATTGCTTTTGATATATGTGTAAGTAGTGTGTTTAGCTTTGAATCTGCTAACATTTTAATCTGAAGATGTTTTTCAGATTTTGTTCTGCTTCTTCTAACCACAAACTTACCCACTAAAGCGGCTAACCCAACAACTAAAGCACAGCCTTCTAGAACCATAGTTGCAGGTATCGCTACTACGGTTGATAGTAAAGCGATTCCCCCTGCTCCTGCACCTAGTGCTATAACGGTTAGTCCAGCTTCTACATTGTCCACATTCTTACTAATCTTCATGTATTTTTTACTTAGTTGCTCTCTTTCCCTAACTTCATTTTCTAGAAAAGTCTGAATTTCTGATATCTTTTGTAACCTGAATGATTGACCGTTATCTCTTGCAGTTATTACTGGCTCTAATGATGGTGCATTTGGTATATTTCGTGCTTCTGGTAGCTCTGGATAAATCTTTTCTTTTAGTTCCATTTTATTAACAGCATCTTATTTTTTAAATAGAATAGTAAAGACGACACAAAAAGGTGTTTTCCTGTATTTTTTTTATTTTATTATAGTTGTTTGTAATTGTTGTAACCATATCATCCACCTCTTCTAACGTAACTTCATTTGTAATAGATAATTGATTGAGTTTAAGATTATAAGATAGAGAAGCTAAAACAAAACCTTTACTCATATTGAAGCCCATACCTAAGGCTATCGTCTTCGTTTGTCCTCCTTCTATTACTAACGGTTGTTGAGTAAAAACATCCCATGTAACAGGATTAACTTTTTTAGCTGGATACTTAACTTCTACAGGTTTCCAAAAAATAGTTTTTGGTTGAACTATTTTATGTTTTCCATTTCCAAATTTATGCACATTCATATTTTTTTATTTACAATATTGCGCCTAATATAGGAATATTAGCGAATGGGCTATTAGGTCCTAAAAGAAGACCTTTTCCATCATAAATTTTACCACCTTGTTTTAAATATAATCCATCACCAACGGAACCTAATCCTTTACCTTTTGCTGGACCAAGAAATAAACCTTTACCATCAGTTTCTACTTGACAGACGCAACCACCTTTCTTAAGATATAGACCATTACCCATTGCTTTTTGAACTCCTGAAGATGCTAACCCAGATAGTGCTCCAACTCCCAAAGCAGGTAAAACGGTCCTTGCTAATGTAGGTAGAACTGATGAAGCTAATCCTGCCAACATTCCAAGAAATCCGCCTTCTACTTTCATATTATGCTTAAGTTGTTTAGTTGACATTCTAAACGTTGCCCCCTTACCAGATTTATAAGCTTTTGTAAGTTTATTTACTTGAGATTTGGTTAATGCTATTATATCATTACCATGAATATCCTCATGCTTTAAACGAATACTAGCTGGAGCTTTGTTTCTAAAAGAATGTAAAATTTTTTCCTTTTGTCCGTCTGATATATTTATTTTAGCGTTAATATAGTTCGTCATTTTTATATTTATCTTGCTTCTCTTATATGAAATCTAATTGATAAATTTTCCCCTCTTAGATTGAGTAATGTTCCATTTTGATCAGTAATTGACACATTTAAATTATGTATTTCATTTAATGTTAATGGAAGGTAAACTAAATTGACTGGATTTTCTATAATTTTATATCCTGGTGATACATTTGGAAAAAAACTATAAATTGTATTTCTTTGTGAACCGTTAACATAACTACCTGAAATTAAATCTATATTAACTAGTAAGCTATTAATACTAAGAATATTTACTACATTTTCTGATTCATGAAATCCTTGTTCATATTTAGCACGAGAGAACCCTAATACTTTAGCAATAGAATTTTGTTGGTTAAAATCAACCTGATATCCATTTTCTAAAACAAGAATAGACTTTAAAGTATTAGTATTTGCTGAGATGTTAATATAATATTCTTCATTAACAGCATCATAATGACCTTTTTTTCTCATTTCTTGTTGAATTACATCATTAATATCAACTAGATCATAACTTCCTTCTGGTATTCTTATTTTTATCCATGACGTACCATCGTCTGGTGTATAAACAAAAATGTTATTGCTTGCGTCAATATTAGGAAATGAATAGTAAGTTTCAAGATTAACCAATGCTATTTCATATTCTTTATCTTTTTCTAATAAAAGAGGAGGAGTAAATCTTGTTCTAATCTCTGTTTTGTTATCGCTTACGATAATTTGAAATGAAGTTTTGTGGTCAGTGTTTTTTACTATCTTTTCAAGTAATTCTACTTCCATTTTATTAATTTGTAAAATATATTTTAAAATGAAAAATATATTTTTAATAATCTTTATAATCTCGTGGTATATAAACGATATCAAATCCACATCTATATTTACCATCATTAGGGTTCTTAGTTAAATCTAACACTACGAATCCATGAGGTTGTTCCCAACACTTTTTACAAAAATTAATAAACTCTGTTTTAGTCATATCATCTCCTACATGATCACTATAAATATGATTAAGATTTTTTAAGTCTTGTCTAAACAAGCATATTAAGTTTGCATTTTCTCTAATAGTTTGACGAGGTAGTCTAAAATAGTTTTGTGCTAGATAAAAACAATCTGCGTTACTATGTCTACCCCGCACATAATAGTTTTCACACTTGTTTTGTCTTTCTAAAAGTAAGTCATCAAATATCATTAAGTTTTTATTTGATGCATTTAAATCTCTCGGATCAGGAACATCACTAGCATATTCATAAAATTCACAATTGATATCAGATTTTTCCTTAATTGTTTTTGCCCATTCTTCAACTAATGCTGTAGGTGAAATATCTCGGTTTTGAACTTCATCTTTAATTGAAAACAACCTTAATATGATTTCTTTTGGTATTTTTTCTTCAAAAGCTTTTTTAAGTATGCGATATTCTGGTTGAAACAAACTTTTACCAAAAACGTATAAGTTACTATAATCTAACCAATCTGGTCTTAACAAAAGGTTAAGTAAAAGTGTAGTTTTACCACATCCCGATTTACCTACTATTAAACCTCTGATACTCCTAGGTAAAAGGGGATGATTAAATCTTTTTGCTAATGTTTCATTCCAAGATAAATTAACAATATCCATTTTATATTAAAAAATATATTTTAATATAAAATAATGTATTGCGTTAAATGTAAAAAGAAAACTGATACTACAGATTTAAATTGTGTAGTAAGTAAAAATGGTAAAAAAATGGTGCGAGGAAAATGTGTTATTTGTGGTACAACTAAAACACAATTTGTTAAACAAAAAGAAGGTGGTTCATTGTTAAACAAAGCAATCAATAACTTGCCTGTTGAAATGCACTTGCCTGGTCATAATTTTACTGGTCCCGGTACAAAGTTAAAGAAAAGATTAAATCCTGACTTAACACCTAAAGATTGGTCAAAGCCAGTAAATCGTGTTGATAAAGCGGCTTATCATCATGATATTTGTTATCTTAAGCATAATGATACTAAAACACGTAATGATGTATGTGATGCTAATATGCTTAAAGAGTTAAAAGGTATCTATAATCCTACTATTAAGGAAAGAATGGAAAGAGGATTGGTTTCATCATTGATAGGAACCAAGAAAAGATTTGGTATGGGAATGAGTAAAAAAAAAAATATTCACTAGCAGAAGAATTACATAAACCTGTAAAAAGAAAATTTAAGAAGAGAAGAGTTAGAGTAAATGGTATCGATAGGATATGGGCTGCTGATTTAGTAGATATGCAAGCATTTTCTAAACTAAATCGTGGAGTAAAATTTCTTCTTGCTGTCATTGATATCTTTTCAAAATATGGATGGCTTATACCATTAAAGGATAAAACAGGAAAATCTGTTTCTGTTGCACTGAAGAGTATTTTTAAGGAAAGAAAACCTGAGAAAATGTGGGTGGATAAAGGTAAAGAGTTTTATAACAAAGATGTTAAAGATTTGGTTGAATTGTATTCTACTGAAAATGAAGAAAAATCAAGCGTTGTTGAGAGATGGATTAGAACAATGAAAGAAAAAATGTGGAAGTATTTCTCTGCTCACTCAACAAATGTATATATTGATGTATTACAAAATCTTGTTAAGGAATACAACAACACGAGGCATTCTTCTATTAAGATGACACCAATTGAAGCAAGTAAGAAGAAGAATGAAAATAAAGTTTGGACAACATTGTATCCTGATTATGATCAAGTAAGGGAGGATATTAAACCAAAGTTTTCTGTTGGAGACAAAGTAAGGATAAGTAAAAAGAAAAAGACTTTTGAAAAAGGTTATACTACGAGATGGACTGAAGAGGTTTTTACTGTTACAGAAGTAAAACAAACAACGCCTATAACGTATAAGATTGAAGATTTAAATGGTGAAGAAATTAAAGGTTCTTTTTATGAGCCTGAACTACAAAAAACGAGCCAAGAGGTGTATAGGATAGAAAAGATTATTAAAAAAGGTAAAAAGAAATCTCTTGTAAAGTGGAAAGGTTATTCTGATGAGTTTAATTCGTGGGTTGATAATAGTGCTATTGTAAATATTTAAGTATATAAAAAATGGAGAATATTTTAGTTGATAAAATAACTTTACCAAATAAACCTTTAAGCAATTTTGAGCTTGAGGATGCAGCAAAAAAATTAAAAATAAAAAATTTTAGAGGAATATTTTTAAGAGATACCCTACCTAAAAAAGTAAGAAATAAAGAATGTGGTATATTTAATCTTGATGACGTGGGCGGACCTGGTACTCATTGGGTTGCATGGTTTAAAGATGGAAAGAAAAAAATTTATTTTGATAGTTATGGTATTCAACCGCCTCTCGAAATTATAGATTATTTAAAAAGTCCATTACATTACAATACGGATCAATTACAACAAGCAGGTGAAGTATTTTGTGGACATTTATGTTTATATATTCTTAAAGAATTGTGCTTGGGCAATAAATTTCAAGATATTTTAAATAAACTTTTTTAGCAATATTAAAAATGCCTGTTGATAAATTTGGAAGAATGGATGAAGTTAAAACAAGCGGTGATGGTGTATCACTTGCTTACATCTCAAATAATTTTTTACGTAGAGATGGAACTACCCCCGCTGCTGGTTCTATAAATATGAATGGAAACACACTAACTAGAGTTAGTAATCCAGTAAATCCACAGGATGTTGCTACTAAGAGTTATGTTGATGCAAACGCTGGGCTGTTAGATGAAAATGGAGGATATCATATGACGGGATATTTAAATATGGGTTTTAATAAAATAAAAAATATAGCAGACCCTGAGGAACTGAGTGAAGCTGCTAATAAAAAATATGTAGATGCTGCAGAAAGTGCTTTTGTTTTGGGGGCAGATGGTACAGCAAGAGGAGATATTTCTATGGATGGATTTAGGATTAACAATGTTGGTTCACCTATAGAAACTCAGCAAGTTGCAAATAAGTTTTATGTTGATACCGCTGTTGAAGCAATAACTGCAGGTAATAATGCTTTAACAAAAAACCGATATGGAACTTTCTTAGCAACAGGTAAAATAGATATGAACACTCACCCACTTACTGGATTGCCGAATCCTACAGATCGTGATGCTGCTGCTAATAAAAATTATGTTGATAATGGAGGGGCCATTGTAAAAAATCCTGATGGAAGTTTTACGGCAATATCTGATGTAGATTTTCAAGGTTTTACTATAAAAAATGCTGGGGCTCCTGTAGAAGAAAGAGACTTAGCAACAAAATCTTACGTGGATGGAAAAGTATCACTTCCTTCTCTCATAGGCCCTAAACCTATTATAAGCGTGCATGCTGAGGAACAAGGAGAATTAAAAATTGGTAGTTATGAGTTTGCTTTTGGTAATGGAGGCAGTGGAGAAACTCATGGGTTAGGAGGTTATTGTATGTCTGCTCCTGGTAGAATTATAAGAGGAACTTTAATGGTTGTTAAAGGAACCGGTGCTCTAAGAGAAGAGTCAAAAGTTAATATTGTCGTAAATGGAGTTGAACAACCTAACTACTCCATAATAAAAAAGAAAGGAGAAGGTTGTAGTTGTACAGTTTTTCCTAAACCTTTAGAGGTGGAGCAATGTGATGTTATTAACTTTATAACAAAGAGAAACAATCCAAACGCTAGAAATGCATATTTGACAATATTAATAGAATTGGACTTGTAAAAATATATAACCCTTTACTGGGTTAAATATTTATAGAAACTTAAAGTTTATGCTATATTCTTCAATATCATTAAGTCGGCTTTCTAGGTATTGTCGATGTTTATTTGGACGATCTATAAATCTTTCTTTAAAGAGAGATAGCAAATTGGTTAAATCTTTAATGTAAAAACAATGATTAACGTGTATGGTATTTCCACCAGCATAAAATGTTATGTTTAAAGTATCTTCTTTAGACTGTTCATAAAGCATTTTACTGCAGTAGTAGTATATATCACTAAACCATCTTGGATTTTTATAGGGCATTAGACCGGTTCCATTTGTGTAAATGATTTTGTTCGTGTTTATAGGATAAATATTTAATTTATCCCCAAGTATGTTATTTAGTTTTTGTTTGAAAACTGGCTCTAGTTCTAGCATTTTAATTTTATGAAAATTTTTGTTTAATAATCTATTTCTTCTATTTCATCCATGATGTCTTCTCTAATTTTTTTATATTCTTCTTCTACCACAGCTTTCAACTGTTGTTCTTCTACCGTGATACCCTCTTTCTCTTTCAACAAAAGATTTTCTAGTTTTTTATAAATTTCTTCCCCTTTCTTTTCTAAATATGTTCTTATACCAGCTAGGGTTTCTCTTTTAAAATAATTATAAGCTTCGAAAAACTGATCTTCCATTTCAGATATGCGAGCATCTGTTGAAAAGGGATTATAGTCTTCATCTTCGTTATCGCTGCTATTAATGTTTATTAAACCGTTTTCTAGTTCTTCTCTTTTTGATATTAGATGATCTAGATAGAAACAATCGTCTGCAAATTCACATTTTTTATCAAACCATTCTTGCTTTACACCATCGTGTATACTATGGGTTATGTAGTAAGTATAACAATTTATTTCTTCATAAAACTTTTCTAGTTCTCTATATTTTTTTATCACATCTACTACGTGTTCATATTCTTTATCCTCTGTGGAAAATGCTACACTTGCTTTGTTTGTCATTTCTTTTAATAACTCATAACTATCACTAATATCTATAGATGCTCTTGATAGGAATTGATCTATTTGCCATTTATCTTCTACAGTTTTACTTGCTTCTATATCTTCATTTATTTTTTCCATATTTATATATCTCTGGTTCTTTAACCTACTATGTTGTTGAGACTTTTTAAGTAAAAATCAAATTTTTATTTCTATCAAAGGAATAAAAAATTAAATTTTTTTTTTTTAAAGCAATACCAACGGTTCTCCATTAAACATATGTCTCAACCCAAAATTCGCTATACTATGCATTAGACATTTAGAAAAAAATTCACTAATATCTTCTTTTTTCATTTCATAAATACTTTTTTCCAATTTCAACAAATACTTTCTATTACCATTGTCCACCATATCGAATATATCTTCTTTAAACTTTTCGTAAACTTTCCTTTTTAAAACTTCCTCTGCTTGTTCTATTACTACAGATTGTATCATGTCTTCTTTTTGGTTGAAGATTTCTTTTAAAAACTCATCACTCATTACTTCGTCTTCACTAGTCATATTTTTTTTTTATTATTTTTTTTTATTTAACTTTTATTTTTTTTTTTTTTTTTTTTTTAAATCAAAATCTTAAGCCACCTACTAGTTCATCAGTTCGTTGAGCAATGATGTAATGATGCACCTGGTTGACTCAGTATCTCAGTAACTGATAAAACGGCTTGCCATTGCATGATGCGTTGATTGATGGGGGGTTTGTCTAGAGCAACTCAGTAACTCAGTATCTCATTGAATCAGTGAATCGGTGACTCGAGTGAATCAGTATCTTGGTTGATTGAGTGACTCGAATGATTAGGAGAAATTTTTTTTAAATTTTTTTTTTTTTTTTTTTTTTAAAGACCAAAGGACCACGAAACGGTTGGCTGCGGTTATGTGACTTAGTGTCTCGGTATCTCGGTTGATTGAGTGATTTAGTGAATCAGTGACTCGGTTGAATGAGATGATGGGGGACTCGGATTGATTAGAGCGATTCTCGGCGATCTACGAAAGGGAAGGGGGAAGTGGGAAGTGGGAAGTGAAGCGGATGACAGCGAATCGGTTTGAGGATATTTTAGTTAAGAGAGGAACCTTTTTTAGAGGACATTTAGTTATGGGATGATGAGATATGGAATGAGACGGAAAGAAATGGAATGAAACGGTTGTAATCTACTTTTTCCTGAAAATGGTATAATATATACTACTAATGTTTTCAAATGCCTTCTCTGTCAGGGTCGTCAAAAGTCAGGAATGTGTGGTAAAGGGTTTATCGAAAATATTTTAGAACTTTAAAACGTTTGATTCCAACTTGAAGCGGTTTGGTGTAAGACCAACGGTAAGGTCGAAGATGAGTGGCAATGTATTTACAGCCTTACTCTTTAGCAAACAACAAAGTTTTAAACTTCTCCACATTGAAAGCATTTGCAGACGACAACATAAATGTAACTGAAAAACTGAAATTTGTTTTGGGAAGGGTGGAAAACATTGTGGGAAATGGAGAAAATGTTGGTTACCAGCATTTTCTCCTTTTTCCACAATGTTTTCAAAAGGCTTTTTCTTCGTGATTGTTCAGTAAAGACATGATTAGAGACTGATAGCTGTACATCAGTAGGAAGAACCAAATCGTTGCATTCTCAATGCTGTATTTGGCAAGAATGTCAAAAAAGAAGATAGATACAAAAAATACTGGACAGTATAGAGTCAAGATCAGACTGCAAGTTCTGAAAAAGAGGATCTTACTCTACACCGCCCGTACAAAAGCATTCTTATTTGTTTTCAACATGATAAGCGCGGCAAAAGAATGCAGGGATTCGTCTTCGTAAGGACGGAAAATATTGTGGAAAAAGGAGAAAGCTCTGGTTACCAGCTTTCACCGTTTCCCAAAATGTTTTCATCAGATTTTTCACTGTATGGGATTTTTTGGGGAAAACACAAACACTGTACTCACCATTTTCCTCAAATATGAGGACAGCAACGGGCTTATACACAGGGCTGAATATGCGCTGGTCCGTATTCACCAACCATTCTTAAGAACGTTCTCAGCCCCCCCCCCTCCAGAGTTTCCTACATTTGAATGTAACACAACTTCTGATTGGCTAAACCACTTGGTTTGGCCAATCAGAGGTTGCGTTACTTTCAAATTTTAAAAATCTTGGAGAATAAGACAAAGAATAGTCTTAAGTTCTTTAAGAATGGTTGGTGAATACGGACCCGGTTTATGAATTTCGCAGTAAAAACGGGCACAATTAAAACGGCGTTTGTAAATTGTTACAAAAAATGCGATAAACCCTTTGCCAAACAATCCCGTGTTTTGATGACCATGATACATAAGCCCTTTGAAATTCCAACACTTCCAAAGCCATTTTCCATCATCTGAGCCACGTTTGAATTTTAGTCGGTCGCACCTTTTAAGTTAGATAAGTTTAAGTTTGTCGACTGGTAAAGAGATGAAGCACATAAAATTGCACGCTATTTCTATATCTATACTTTTGATTCATTCTGTATGTATGAAAAATAAAAGGAGTCAGTCAACAGTTTTCTAACAGTGGATTCGTATCACATTTGAATAATATTGCATTTCATCACTTGCAACAATGGCAACAAACGTGTAAGTACACCACATCTCCTCTAATTACTCAAGACAAGTTTGAAGAAGACGACTTCTCCCACACATTTGTAAAATATGGAAACTGAGGGCTAAAGGTAAAGTTTGTAGATTGGTGAAGGGTTGAAGCACATAATCATGCGCACCATTTTCGTATTTATGTTTTTGATTCATTCTGTAAGTACGAAAAATAGAAGGAGTCATTCCACAGTTTTCTAACGATAGATTCGAATCACTTTTGAATAATGTTGCATTTCAGCACTTGCAACAATGGCAACAAACGTTTAAGGTAAATCGCCTCTCCTCTAATTACACCAGACAAGTTTGAGGCAGACGGATTCTTCCACATATTTGTACAATATGGAAATTCACATGGACCAAAGTTTTTAACACACACATTAAAACAACGTGGCTAGAGAAGAACTTGGTCGTTACGAGCATTTCTGTTTTTTTTTTGCCAGTGTTTTTTTAATTTTAGAAGTAGTCTGCTGCAAGACGTGAAATTTCGTCTGCTCAAGATAATGTGTTAAGCCTTTACCGCAAACTTCTGAGTTTTATGGACCCTGAAGAAGAAGCCTTTTGAATACATTGTGAGAAAAGGAGAAAATGTTGGTAACCAGCATTTTCTTCTTTTCCTACGTTTCCTACCTTTTCACAGAAAGATCCAATCATTTGAGCCACATTTAATTTATTGTCTGCAATTACTTTCACGTTGGAACAGTCTTAACCTTTTTCGCCATTTGGTACAAAGTTGAACGCTTGCAACAAATGGCAATGGAACGATACGATTTACATTACTTTTAAGTTTTTTTTTTTTTTAAAGAAGGATATCACACTTTTATTTGTCCCTCTTTCTGTGAATTTCTGTTGCCTCCCATCCATTGTTTTACACTTCGTGAGGAACTCACTTCGATAGCTCGTGGGGAAGCCATTTGAGTTCCGTCTTTATAAGTGTTCTCACGCGCGATTGCATCAAGCGCATCGTCACTATCATTAGTGTATTGTTTACGACCACTGACAATTTCATCATCGTCAAATTGCTTGG
Source organism: Tridacna gigas (assembly GCA_945859785.2). Classification (NCBI taxonomy): domain Eukaryota; kingdom Metazoa; phylum Mollusca; class Bivalvia; order Cardiida; family Cardiidae; genus Tridacna; species Tridacna gigas. The sequence goes on from OX244029.2 coordinate 42,647,616, forward strand.
ACATGTTCAGATTATCTTCTTCCTCGGATTGAATACGTTGTCGCCTTTTCTTTTTCTTCTTGCGATTTCCGATCGGGTCACCTCGGATTGGCAGCAGCAGTGCAGCCGTTTGATTTCTTTGTGGATCCCGACTCGACGCTGATCCATTGTTTTGCATTGTCTCGAACGCGTTCACCATTGATTCGCTCCTGCGCAGGCTCAGTGATGACTTTTGATCACATGATTTTTCATGCGCATGCGTGCGAATGTCCGTAGTTTTTTGTTTCGAAGGTTCTTTATTACACTCATTGCTTTTACTAAATATATTTGGTAACTTCATTGTTTCTTCTATGCTTGTGGATTCACTTCTTCTTATCGTTAAATCCTTTTGTGAATCTTTTCTAAATCGTGAAATGTCGAGATTTGAAATATTTCTGCTCCCATCGAGATGTGATGGGCAGCTGGGAGATCTACAATAGCTGGCCCGTATATCTCGAGCCTGTGACCTATGGCGTGCGGCTCTGGAACCAGGTAAACTCGCAACACTTGTAGAGTTGGCGCGGTCTATCGTTGGAAACTTAATTGGACTGCTAGACAAGGAAGCGGGAACACTACCCCTCGTAGTGAGCTTCCGGTCTCCAATATTACCATTGTTGTTACAAAAATCGCTCGGGTCTTGTTCGCTTCCGATAGAGAGGGCGCTCTTTCTGACGATAGGCGGGAACAAAGATTCCTCCATTTTTGTACGAGAATACTGGGGAGGCGTGGCGGCCAGCTCGGAGCCAACTAAACCAGGTGACATCGTGCGTGTAAATATTTAAGCATGTCCTCACAAATACTGTTCAAATCCTTACTACCTGAGAGACGACGATCATTCGATTTGTAGATAAAAATCACGACATGGCAAGAGTCAGAAAGAACTTTTCATGGTATAGATGTCACTCTTGAGGCCCAGTGCAGTGAGACAGTTAAATCTTCCACCTGAGTTTCATCTGAAAAAGTAAGAGAATAAGATCAGAACTGATGGACATAGATGCTTATTACAGGCAGGGCCATTGCCTATACAATACTTTTCGTGCTCAAATCAGCTAAGCACTATACTTTCAAGTTATATCGATGTTAGCAAATAAACCGAATGAACTAAATTTTTAGATCTACTTTTTTCATTTTCCTTATCAAGATCGAACTCTTAGCTTCAGATTTTCCAACTGTCTGAAGCGTTCTCAAGTCTTACACTCTGAGCACAGACTCACTTGATTGAATTTGCGTTTATTATCGTCGCCATCGGTTTCCCATATGGTCGACGCCCCCTGAAGACTGTTAGTTTAGTTTCTGGGGATAGTGCAAGATACTGGACGAAACCTATCCTATGTTACGCCTGCTTCTGTAACGTGCTCGATGTATAGCACCGTCACACGGGACCTCGGTTTAACGTCTCATCCGAAAGACTGTTAGTAATTTTAGATGGCCAGCCGTGGAGAACCAACGCCGTCAAGTGACCCGAAACATGATGTTTACGAGTCCTACGCTCCCCTACCACCTGAGCTATGCGGGCTGGTCAAGACTCAGTTGAGCATGAACTCTAGTTTTATAAAGACGAACCTTGACGGGGATAAAGTAAAAATAATTTGTTGGCTGCATTAGGGTGTTCATTTTCTTTATCTCACCTATGTTAATTCTATATGAGCCATGCTCTGTTGAAAGGGGGTTTAATGCATCTGCAAAAGGTATCGACCCAGGTCAGCCTGCGCAGTGCGCGCAGGCTGACCTGTGTCGACACCTTTTGCTATAGGTCAATTTATCGCATGTCCAAGGACCATTGTACCCAGAGATTCAGCGTGTTGTTAGACAAAATGGACTCTTTGGATCCATAATTATGTGATGGCTTGCTTGGTATAATGCATCACGGAGATGCAATAAGCCCTCCTTTTGCCAGAGTATGGCTCATATATTTTCTTTTCATATTTTTACGAAGGAGATGTGTTTTGAAAATGTTATTTTTGAAAAAAATTCGTGTATTCCTTTTTAGGGAGTATTAGGATAGGCTATGACGCTTCTTGTTGAAATGAATGGGCTCGTGCTTATCAAACCGGAGTTTATGGTCAACTGAGTGTACCCTTTAAGTTAAAGTCTTGTTAACGCTTCAGATAGTTGAAACACTTAACTCTTTACCAAACGACAGAATTTTAGACTGGTCCAAATTGAAAGCATTCGCAGACGACAAATTTAAGGTGGCCCAAATGACGAAATTTGTCCTTGGTAGGGCAGAAAACATTGTGGGAAAAGGAGAAAATGCATTTTCGTGCATTTTCTCCTTTTCCCACAATGTTTTCAAAAGTCCTTTTCCTTGGGGTCTTTAAAATTCGGGATGGTCTGGTAAAGGGTTAGAGTTAAGGCCTCGATTTGATAACAATAAAAGAAGGGGCTCTACAAAATAAAAAATTACAAACATTTGGTGTATTAGCTAACATCAATCTGAGCCATACTCTCTAAAAAAAGGGGTCTTAAAGTATCTGCAAAAAGATATCGACCCAGGTCAGCCTGTGCAGTCCGTGCTGGGCCGAAACATTTTGCTATCGGCCATTTTTCTGCATTTCCAAGGACAAGTCTCCCTCGTAATTCAGTCGGTCATTAGACAAAGTGGATTTTTATGGATCCCTAATTATGTGATGACTTGCTTGGTACAATGTATCACGGAGTTGCACTGAACCACCTTTTGCCGGAACATGGCCCATATAACTTCAAAATGTGTTCAGCTGTGATGAGCACGAAAACAAATGAGCCATGTTCTGTGAAAAGGGGGCTCAATGCATCTGCGAAAAGTATCGATCCAGGTCAGCCTGCGCACTCCGCGCAGGCTGACCTGGGCCGAAACTTTTCGCTATCGGTCAATTTTCTGTATGTTCAAGTACCACTTTACCTCATGATTCAGTCGATTGTTAAAAAAATATTTTAGAACTTTAAAACGTTTGATTCCAACTTGAAGCGGTTTGGTCTAAGACCAAAGGTAAGGTCGAAGATGAGTGGCAATGTATTTACAGCCTTACTCTTTACCAAACAACAAAGTTTTAAACTTCTCCAAATTGAAAGCATTTGCAGACGACAACATAAATGTAACTGAAAAACTGAAATTTGTTTTGGGAAGGGTGGAAAACATTGTGGGAAATGGAGAAAATGCTGGTTTCCCCTTTTTCCACAATGTTTTCAAAAGGGTTTTTCTTCGTGATTGTGCAGTAAAGACATGATTAGAGACTGATAGCTGTACATCAGTAGGAAGAACCAAATCGTTGCATTCTCAATGCTGTATTTGGCAAGAATGTCAAAAAAGAAGATAGATACAAAAAATGTGGCTATCATGGATCCATGATCATGCAATGACTTGCTTGGTATCATGCATTACGGAGATGCATTAAGCCCCCTTTTGCCAGAGCAGGGTTCATATATTTTCTGCTGATAGAGTTAACCCTGGGCGAAACTACCCCGCGTTTAAACGACCCAGAGGGGAAAAAAAAAGTCTTTTGAAAATATTGAGAGAAAAGGAGAACTAGCACTTTCTCTATTTTCTTACAAGGTTTTCTTCCCCTTTAAAGGCACCCCCATCATTTGATTGATGTCTAATTTGTCGCCTGCAAATGCTTTCAATGTAGACAAGTCAGCAATGTTCTCGTCCGATATAGAGTTACGGTATTTATCAGTATTTCATTCAGTGAATTTTATACGTAGAATAGATGGTCAACACTGATATGATTCAATTGATATGAGCCATGCTTTGGAAAAAGGGGGCTTGATGCATTTCCTTGATGCATTATACCAAGGAAGTCATCACGTAATTAGGGACCCATAAACTGCATTGTATCTAACAACCGACTGAGTCAGGATGTGGACTGGTCGTTGGACATACAGAAAATTGACCAATAGCGAAAAGTTTCAGCCCAGGTCAGCATGCGCAGGCTGACGTAGGTCGATGCTTTTCCCAGATGCATTAAGTCCCCTTTTCATTGAGCATGGCTCTAGTATCTTTAGAGTGTGATTATTAAACTTTTATATGACTCGTTAACAGGCAATAAAATTTTAGACTTGTCCAAATTTAAAACCTATACAGACGACAAACTTAATGTGGCTCAAGTGGTGATTTTTTTGTCTGTAGGAGGACAGGAACTATTGTGGTTTCCAGTATATTCTTCCTTTTCATTATATTTTTCTTTTTTCAAAAACATTCTTTCTTCACGCGGGATCGTCCAGTTATGGCTTCATAAATAAATTTGATTCAATGAAAGATGAATGGTTTCCACACCAGGGTCCCTATTCACCAACCATTCTTAAGAACATTCTTGGTCTTGTTCTCCAAAATTTTCCAAATTTGAAAGTAACACACCTTCTGTTTGGCTAAACCATATGGTTTAGCCAATCAGAAGTTGTATTACTTTCAAACCTGGAAAATCTTGACGAATAAGTCTAAGAACGTTTTTAAGAATGGTTGGTGAATACGGACCCAGTTTCGCTGTTTGGCCGCTAGATAATTAAAATGGACATTTCCGCTGTATGGAAAAAAAGAAGTTACGAGCCCGAAAATGTAGTTCGTAAGCCTTGATGATTCTTACATGTCGGACATAAAGACCGGCAGTTCAACAACAACAACAACAACAACACGATGACAACGACGACGAGGGCGGCGATGACAATATTGATAATGATATTTCTACAATGACTACTACTACTATTACTACTACTACTACAACTACTAACAATAATAAACAACTTAGTGTAAAAAAAAAAGGTGGGTGTGGATTAAGAAATCGCATAACCAAAGCGTATTATCGTTAAAGATATTTGATAATCTTGATCAACTTGACGAGCCATGGCATTTATTTCTGCTTAAACCGCTCCTTAATTACAGTGACGTAGGCACACATACAAACTTGCTGACTTTTACGTTGGTGTATGTCTATATGTATGTGTGTTTCCTCGTGTGTATGTTCGCTCTCGCTTTCTCTCTCTCCCTCTCTTTGCTGTTCTTCTTCTTCTTTTTGTAGCGGAGGAATTTTTCTAAAACATTGTGACAAAAATTGTTTTTGTCACAATGATTTTTACGTGTACGAATGTCGTAAACTTCATTTCATGATTTTTAAACCTTTACCTAACAAACCTGTGTTTGGACGACCCTGTGCAAAGCGGCTTGTGAAAACATTTTGGTAACCAGCATTTTCTCCTCTTCCCACATTGTTTTCCACCTTTTTATAGACAAATCTCATGATCTGAGCCATATTTAGTTTGTCGTCTGCAAATACTTCCAATTTGGACAAGTCTAGAAGTTGTCGTTTGGTAAAGAGTTAACACAATCGATTGTTAGAAAAACGGTAATCTAAAGTTACATAAAGAAAATAGAGATTAATTACGGGTATATTATCTTGTTAATCTTGGAATTAATCATTCAGCGACTTGATTTTCTCCAAGCGTCCGTAATCACCGACCATTCTTAAGAACGTTCTGAGTCTTATTCTCCAAGATTTTCTAAATTTGAAAAATAACACAATTTCTGATTGGCTAAACCAGATGGTTTAGCCAATCAGAAGTTGTGTTACTTTCTAAATCTAGAATTAAACTTAGAATGAAATTAAGAATGGTCGGTGAATACTGTCCCTGGATCTATAATTCATATAGGAAATCTGATAACCCCTGTACTGAAGTATGGACTTATCGATTTTTAAAGAAAATGTTATCATTTAGGCTGAAATTGGTAATGGACACTGACGGGGTCATCCTTTAAGCGCCCTACGCGATAATATTGGCTTTTGCGGATGGCATAGATCAAGATCAGACTGCACAGAACTTGCCGTCTGATCATGGAATCTATTTTACCCACTTGTTTAGTATTCAAGTCTAAAAGTTCAAAATCTTTCGAAGTTTCAGATGATTGTATTTTTAGCTCTCGGGAAAGGTCGAGTCTATCTATTTGGCGCTAAAAAAAAAAAAGATGAATTACGTGAGTCAAATTCATAGACTGAACTGGTAAATTGACCCGTCAAAATTGATAGAGTTTGCAGACGACAACTTCAGTATGCCTCAAAGGATGAAATTTGATTGTAAAAGAGTGTAAAAACTTTGTGAGAAAAGGATGAAGTGCTGGTTATCACAAATGTTTCAAAAGTCCTTTTCCCTAGGGCTCCTTACATGCGTTATCTTTTTTTGTTTCGCCCATGAGTATAAAGATTTTTTTCTCAAGCTATACCACCAAAAACTCACATATTTACCCGCAAACTGTAATGATTCTTGCCCTAGATACAAGACGAATTTCGTTTATTTCGTGCTCTTAGAGTTAAATCTAGTTCGAGGCTGATTTCCGGTGCTTATCAGTCGGAATAGTATCTACCGTCACGAGAACCGTAAAAATAAGTCATTGCTGATAAAACTGGTTCATTAATATTAAGCACGTTGCCCTACCGCAGACGACTTCTTTTTGTTTAGTAGCAGACGACATTTGAAAACATTGTGGCAAAAGGAGAAATTGCTCGAAACAAGCAATTTCTCCTTTTGCCACAATGTTTTTATATGTATCCATCGCATTAAGCCGACATTTATGTTTACTATTTACATTTTCCAAGGACTACTTTTTTACGATATTCTGCCGCAAATTTGTTTGAGGATGTGCAGCGGAGAACCACTTCCTGCGTAACTGCCGAAATAATGTCACTGAAAATTTGTTATTAGGTCAAATATGACAAATATTTTATTCATATTGACTATTCCGTCCAAGTTTACCATTTTTTGACTCTCGTTTACGGCAACATGTTCTATCCTTAGACAACCCTTTACCACACGATCCCGAGTTTTAACGATCCAGGAGGAAAAGGGCCTTCGAAAACATTGTGGAAAAAAAGTAAAAATTGCTGGTAACCAGCATTTTCTCATTTTTCTGACCATGTTTTCTAACCTTTCAGAGACAATTTTCAAACGTTTGAGACAAGTTAATTTGTCGTCTGTAAATGCTTTAAATTTGGATGAGTCTAAAAGTATGTCAGTAGGTAAAGAGTTAATAGAACAGACTATCAAAGTCAAATTTATAAGAAAAAAAAAACTGAAAAATTTTGAAGTGGGTGACTTCAAACACATAATCGTCAAAAGTAGATAATCAATCTAAAAAAATGTCAAATACGCGCGCAATAAAATAATATATGGAAGTAAAAGCGGATTTACGTGTTCGAAGTCCTCTGCTGCATGACGCTAGGAGTCGTCTGAGAAAGTTTAACAGGTTTATGGAGGTAAAAGGGCTCCTCCACCTTCTGCCGGCGATTTCGAATCAATAGAAGCATTTCAGTTGGTGACCACTTTGTACTTCGATTAAAGTACTTTGATTTTATATCCTCAACTTCGTCCCATGCTTTCACCGTACCTTTCATTTTTTGAGAAACAGTTTCAAGAGACAATTACCGCCTAAAGTGAATGATAATATGAATTTAACAGAGCGGGAAGAGTAGAGTTTACCTATAACATACATTAATCAGATTTTTTCATTACCATTCCCTGACCTATTAAATAATTCACAAGTCTGCCCAACGGCAAGGTCACGTGGCATGTGATCACGTGGTCAGCTTCCATCTTGGTTCAAAACGCAGAGGAATCATTTACAGTTGGTGTTCGAGATTATAGTCAGTGTAATAATACATGCTTATTACCATACACACACTGCTCTAGGTCTAACTTACAGTATGTGAAACAAGATGAAATATCCTTTTGAAGACGAGGAGTATGTCTATTGCTCTGAAATTACACCATTAAATTTTCGCTTTATATGAAAAAGAACGTGAAAATCTTCGACTCTTTGCAGCTCCTTTCCCCAAAGAGCGAGGACTTTCCTGCTTGAATGGAAGATAATGATCCATGCTCTATGAAAAGGGGGTTTAATTCATTTGCAAAAAGCATCGACGCATGTCAGCCTGGGCAGTCCGCGCAGGCTGACATGGGCCGAAGCTTTTTGCCATCTTTTAATTTTCTGCTTGTCGAAGGAATTTTCTACGACATAGTTTAGTCGGTTGTTAGACAAAATGGATTTTTGTGAATCCGTCACTATGTGCTGACCTGCTTGCTATCATGTATCACGGAGATGTATTAAACCCTACTCTACCACAAAATGGGTCTTGTAATTATGGCCCATGGCCTGCACACAAGAAAAGTAAAACAATAGCACCTTAAAAGATTTGCCCATTCGCTCCTCGAACACAATGAACATTTGAAGACGCCATTGCTAGATGTAGACCATGACTTTATACATGGTCACAGGTAACAAAAAGTTCTTAAAGAAATAACGGGTAAATCATCAAATCGACACCAAGAGATATAGTTTGGAACTGTCCCTCTATCTGTCTACTCGTATTCTCATAAAACAGTGATACAAAACAGGACTTGATATAGAATTTAAAGACACTGCCCTTCTGAAGGTATTCTCCACGGAAAGTTGAAAGGCTTGATATCAGATTTTTAAGAAAGAATATTTCACCGCTTCAACACGGAAGCCGTTGTGGAGTTATGCCTTCTAAGTTACGTTTTCCAAGAGAAACAACCGTAAAGTAAGGGATACTCAACAGGTTGGGTGTGACATAAAAATCTGTCACAAGAATGGGATGTGATTAACCCCTACTATCTGCCGTAGATGAATACATGTTTCTGGAACAAATTTTGAAATCAGCGCCATGTTTTTCTACTCAGCTGAAGTCGACGATCTTGCGTAAATTATCCTTTTCTCAATACATAGCAAAGTTTTATAAAGTTTGGTGAAATGTTGATCTAGTGGAATTAATTGGAAGCATAATGCAGAAAAACTACTTTCACATTTTGTCACAAGTATTGGTCACAATTCTTAATCTGCCATTCAGTGATAATCAAGATATTCTGTTCCGCACACATGTTGGAAATTAACCCATAGACTGCTAAGCGGGACTCACTGACCTTTTTGCGGACAGCGTAGATCAAGATCAGACTGCACAGAACGTGCAGTCTGATCTTTGATCTACACTGTCCGATAAGGAGATATTTTTCCTCGAAAAATACCCTTGAAAAAGGAAAATTTGGGTTATACTATTGGTTTGAAATTTTCATTTCTTTTATTTAGCAGGATAAGTTAAGAAAATGCAAAAAAAAAAGAAGTTCCTGACTTCCGACAAAGTGTTATCTTCACTCTAGTGAAGATACCAGTTACAAAATTTATCTGAGAAATCCCAGTATATCACTGTTGGGTATATGATAAAACGATTAAATTGGAGTTACATTTTCGCCTTTCTCAGTCTACGCATGTCCCTTTTCGATTTTTTAAACTTTTAATTCATTAACGTTTATTGCTTCTTTTTAACTCTTTACAAAAAAAAAAAAAGTATTTTAACGACCCCTAGTAAGGCGGCTTTTGCAAGCTTCAAAGGAGTGCATGCTGGTAACCAACATTCTCTCCTTTTCCACCAATATTTCCTACACTATCAATGAGAAATCTCATTTTAAAAACATATTATATTTGTCGTTTGCAAATGCTTTCAGTTTGGACCAGTTTAAGATTTTGTCGTCTGGTATAGAAAGAAAAAGATAATGAATTGATTCGAATAAATAAGGAATCGTGTCGGTAAAATGTAATAAATTTCATTGTCTTTTTGCACGCGACACGTGTCTAAAATGGACAAGTTTGATTGGACGGAATTTTATTACAGAAGTCTCGCAGAAACTAGGTCAAATCCGATAAAGGAAAGTCTTAAAAAACAACAACAACAAATGACACACTTCTTTTGGCATTAGCGGTGATTTAATGTCGGCAATAAAAAAGGAAATAAGATGTGAAAGTATTGCGAAATCACGCAAAACTTTGCTTTTATGTTATTGGCAAAGCTAAGCTTTTTTTGACACAATACACTCGGAGGATAATCCTTTGTTTTGATGTTATACGTTCGAGAGTGTTTCAATAAGCGAACCACCAAAACAGAAGACTGCAAATGAAAACAAGAGCACTGCACTCGGGCGCAATCACTCGGCTGCGGGTCCCTTTACAGTCATCATTTTAATTCGAAAGAGGGGCGTAACTGTGCGAAAAATGTGCTGAGATTTAACTGCTTTTTCTGTTATAGCTTCCCCTTTTGATAGTAAATAAGTAACCCTACTTCGAAGTAAATATCTTCAGTTTTAATATTCACCACATAATCCCGTGTTTCAATGAAACTGAAGAGAAAGGCTTTTGAAAACATTGTGGGAAAAGGAGAAAATGCTGATAACCAGCATTTTCTCCTTTTTCTCACGATGCTTTCTACACTTTCAAAGACAAGTTTCTTGTTTGATCCACACTGAATTTGTCGCCTACAAAACCTTTTAATTTGGACAAGTCCAAATATATGCCGTTTGGTAAAGAGTTAACAGGAATATGAGAAATTATTCGAGTTTTCGCACGACCACGACGCAACCGCCGCCGACGACGACGACGAAAAGGATAACAAAACAGACTACGGTGACGCCGACGCAATCGACGCAGAAAACGCAGACGACGACGAGAGGGTGATGACAATATCCCGACACTTCCTTCGGAAAAGATTAACCTTTTTTTTTCATCAATGAATTCGATATAACATCAAAATAATTCGAGGAATTACTATCGTACACCGACAAAACAAGTATTTTCACGAGTATTCTTGATTCAGCCTGTTCGCCTGCCCCGTACTATGTCTGTCCGTCAGTTCGTAGGTCTGTGTACGTTCACACCTTGTGTCACCTTAGTTTTGTTTTCATTGTAATATTTGCACATATATCAGCTCTTTACCTGACAAAATTTAGGTCGTGCAACCGAAAAGTATTTGCATACAACAAATTCATTGAAGCTCAAACGATTTGTGATTGAAGCGTTAGAAAAATTGCGGGAAAAGAAGAAAATGCTGATCACCAGCATGTTCTTCACTTCCCACAATGTGCTCAAAAGCCTTCTCCCTCATGGTCTTTAAAAACCGGGGTCCGTATTCACCAACCATTCTTAAGAACGTTCTTCGTCTTGTTTTCAAGAATTTTCTACATTTGAAAGTAACACAACACCTGATTGGCTAAACCGTTTGGTTTAGCCAACTGATTGGCTAAACCGTTTGGTTTAGCCAATCAGGAGTTGTGTTACTTTTAAATGTAGAAAATCTTGGAGAATAAGACTAAGAATATTCTTAAGAATGGTTGATGAATACGGACTCGGGATAGTGTTGTAAGGAGTTATCCATAAACTGTACGCAGGACAAAATTGTCGGCCATTTCGAAAGCCTGACTCGGTAAAGAATTATCTCCTGTTTAACTCAGACATGTTTGTTTGTAATGCACAACTTTTTGTATCACAGCACTAGGCAGGGGTTCTGAGTCCCATCTGTTTTGGGGTGTTCAAAGCCAATTTATCATTATTTCAATTATATCGCGGTGGCCAGTGTACCAATCCATGCTTTCCTGGGTTTTCTGTTGTAAACCAGTACTTCGCATAGCATTCTTCCCGAGCCACTGGCTGCTTTCCAACAAGAACACAACGAACACAATACATACAATGTTCAGCGTTAGAAGAAGAATGAATCTTGTCACAATGACTCTTCTCATTCCTGGGACAGAATTTGACCGAAATGAAAATCGAACCAGAGGCCCCCGAGTTTCATGCTTTGTACGTAACCGACTGAGCTACCGGGCTCTGCGCCTCTATCATGAGGGGACTGAAACATTTGTTCCAATGAATATATGCAGATAAGCGAAAAAAAGAGAACAAACCTACTTGAAATTTTAGTTTGCGTGTTAAAGGCCCAGTAGCAGCCAAAAGTGAGAAATGCGGGTGTTAAAACACATTTAAATCACACTATTTAAAAGTATGGAAATGACTGTGAGGATGACAATCTCTTTTTTTTTCTCACGGTGGGTCCAAATGTCAGTGGCTGGCTGTGAAATGAATTCTACAACTATGTCAAAAGCTGCAAGGCAGCTCTATCTCTATGTTTTGGTTTTTACTTGGTTGTGAAATTCATTTTTTTGCCAGCGACTAACACTTTGATCGACCGTACAACGACAGATTGTCATCTTCATCTTAATTTCCATACATTTAAATGATATGAATTAAATATAGATGCATTTTAACACCTGTATTATTTACTTTTGGCCACTATCGGACCTTTAAATCTCAATTTCATATTTTGTTTCGGCCCCGAGAAAGAAGGAGTTTAGAAACGGCCCGGTAAAAAAAAGAAATGTTGTTAACGCTTAGGCGTGCTAAGCGCGAATCACTGACCTTTTACGGACAGTGTACATCAAGGTCAGACTGCACAGAACGTGCAGTCTGATCTTTGATCTACACTGTTCGATACGGTGTTTTCTTTCCGGTGAAATCATCTTTGAACTCGCAATGTGTTTCTTTTTTACTATTGCGTTGAAGATTTCGCTTCATTTATTTAGGAGTATTAAGGGTTAAACAGCATTTTAGAGGTTTCTGCTCTAAGACAAATCCTATCACGATGAGTCACAAATGATCTGTAGTCTGAAAAAATGGACAAGTAAAAAAACTTTGTCGTCTGATTAACTCCATACCAAACGACCAAACTGAAAGCATTTGCAGACGACAAAATAAATGTAGCCTTAATGTCAATATCTGTCTTGGACAGGGGCAGAAAACATTGTGGAAAAAAGGAGAAAATGCTGGTTACCAGCATTTTCTCCTTTTTCCACAATGTTTTCAAAAGCGTCTTCTTCAGGGTCGTGTGGTAAATGGTTAAAAAGATTTGTTGGTATTAACTACATGTACATGTAGTTACATATTCGCATTCGTTGATTAGTCATTGATTACTTTCCGCCGTCGCGTTTATCGCATTCCCTTTCTCTATCTGACGACAAAATTTTGAAACCTGCCACATTGACAGCCATGAGATGTGTAAATATCAGATAAAATGTGGCTAAAACGGTAGGATTTTGTCTTTGATAGAGTAGAATGCATTGTGGGGAAAAAAGAGAAAATGCGGATGTCCAGCACGTTCTCCATTTCCCATGGTTCTTTTTTTTTTTCTTCGAAAAGCCGTCCCGGGGTCATGAAAAAATTAGAAGATCATTTGTTAAGGCCTAATCTTTCCGCTGTTAAGCAAAGTATTACAAATTATATAACTTCACATGTTTCTTAAAAGTTAAAACGTAAATCTCTCGATTTGTTTCTATATATTTGTATATGAGCCATTCTTTGCAAAAGGGGCCTTAATGCATCTCAGTGATCCATGATACCAAGCAAGCCATTACATTATTATGGATCCATAAAATCCATTTTGTCTAACAACCGACTGGTTCATGAGGTACACTGAACCTTGGACATGCAGAAAAATTTACCGAAAGCAAAAAGTTTCGACCCATGTCAGCCTGCGCGGATTGCGCAGGCTGACATGGGTCGATACTTTTTGCAGATGCATTAAGCCCCCTTTTCAAAGAGCATAGCTCATATGTATGTCATTAGTATTATGTGCCGGAGGAATATATTATCATTGTTCTGTTCTCCATTTATCGACGACTTGATGAGTAATTCGAAACTTCGGCTTATTCGAAGCATCGGATCCAATGGACAGGTCTTCAGGAAATATTGCAGTGACAGTTTCGATTGCTTATTTAAGAAACGAGAACTACTGCTGTACCACTGGTACACGTATTTCCCCAAAAATAACGAAAATTATTTCATGCTTTTCGGTAGTATATCGAGAAATAATGGTGGATTATGGTTTGATATTTCATGGTTACGACTAGTGAAAATATCAATGTAATATTTTCCAACTCTTCAATTGAAGGCGGAAACAGTAGTTCTCACGCACTTGTTACCTAGCACTCGTCACAACTCGGCCGATTCCGTACCTACATCTAACCTCGTCCGTATATAGGAGGCTTCCATTTTGAACTACCAATCACATGATCTTAAACATGGCGGCGCCCCTGTAGATCGCTTAGCAACGATATGAACAACCACTGTGAAGTTACTCACTTCTATCGATCTGTCGATGAAAGCTCCCAACGGAATTGATAAACCACGCTAAAAATTGAATGTACAAACTGTTTGCCGACTGAAATACTCTTAGAAAGATAACGATAGAAAATTTACTCATGCGTTCTTTCTAAAGAGGAGCCTTACAATTTCAATAACGGTAAAGCGGTGTGCTCCCGGAGATGTGCGAAATATACCGTGTAGGTGCATATCAAGCTACGTGATACAGCCGAGGGATTTGATCACCGGAGGTATGCCGAATGGTTACCTAGGTAAACAGCGCGTGCCATTCAGATAGAGAGTAATATGACGTAATTTACGCTATATTTCTGGCGCTTTACGTAATAATGTAATGCGTTGTGATGTGAAGGGGTACACCACGGGGAATTACCGAGAACAACTGATTTTGACTAAAGTACCAACAAAAAGGGGGTTCGAAGTATGAAATAAATATCCGTGAACATAATCAGTAATATTTTTACTCGTGGCTGTGCCACTCGTGAAAATATTACCAATGATGTTCACTCGATGAAATAAATTTTAATCTTTCACCGAAAAAAAAAAACATCCTCTATTGCATTCATGTTTTTTATAACAACTTTCGGACTTAATAAAAGCGCACCTTTATATAAGCCATGCTCTGGAAAAAGAGAGTTTTGCGGATTTCAGTAATGCGTTAATTATATCAAGCAAGTCATCGCATAATTGTAATATAGATACATAAAATCCATTTTGTCTAACAACCAACTGAATCCTAAGGTAAAATGGTCCTTGGCGATGCAGAAAATTTACCAATAGCAAAAAGTTTCGACCCAAGTCAGCCTGCGCAGACTGGAAAATTAACAGATGGCAAAATTTTAGCTTGTCTGTATTTTGAAAGCATTTGAAGACGATAAACCAAATGTGACTCAAATATTGAGATTTATCTTTCAAAGGGTAGAAAACTTTGTTGGAATAGGGGAAAATGCTGGTTATCAACATTTTCTCATTTTCCAACAATGTTTTCAGACGACTTTTTCTGTGGGGTGTTGTACAGGCTTACGGTTTAATTGTTATATAAATACACTGTGACAAAGGGAGAAATGGCTTGATACAAGCAATAGTATACAAAATCTAGTGCTGCAAGACGAATAGGTCGGTTTCGGGTTGTAAATTTTGTGACAGTGACTCTAGAATGTACATCTAATATTATATATGCATTTACCAAGCAATACAATGTTTTAAAAGGCATTGTGGGAAAAGTAGAAAATGCTGGTAAAAACCATTTTCTTTTTCCACATTGTTTTCTATCCTGTCACAGACAAACTCTATAATTTGGGCCACGTTTGATTTGTCGTCTGCGAGTGCTTTCAATGCACACCAATCTAAAACTTTCTTGTTTGGCGTGGGGTTTAAAAGACTAGCATCTCATAATTGAGCTTGATGAAAAGATTTTTTTTGGGGGGGTGGGGCGGGGGCTGACGTAATCAGTCACATTGGAAAGGTGTGATAAGCCTTGAAATATAGTGGTCTCATTTTATCTCGCTAC
This sequence comes from Tridacna gigas, assembly GCA_945859785.2. Taxonomy (NCBI): domain Eukaryota; kingdom Metazoa; phylum Mollusca; class Bivalvia; order Cardiida; family Cardiidae; genus Tridacna; species Tridacna gigas. The sequence continues at coordinate 42,663,101 of OX244029.2, forward strand.
ACATAAAGATCAGGCAGAAACGTTGAAGTAATCCAAAAGTTGGTGTTTACGAGCAATTTTACCAATTGAAACGGTGTTTCATAAGCCGGGTAATAATTTTGCCATTTGACACAGTGTTTGGTAAGCTGAGCAATAATTTTAACAACATCAGGTCATTTGTCAAACAACAGATGAATGAAGTTCACGTATAATACTTGATATAAATGTTCTTTTCTTTATCTATATGTATATATATATTTTTGAAAATACAAAATTATAAAAAAAATGAAAAAGAGTAGCAAGTACAATTTCAAAGAAGAATTCCTAATCTATTTATGGTCCTTATAAGTTACATAAGAACTCTTTTATCACCATGGACGCCATAAGTAACGTTTGCGGACGGTGTAGGATAAGATCAGACTGCACGTTTGTGCAGTCTGATCCCATCTTACACCGTCCGCTACTTTACTCACAACCATGACTAAAAAAGTGTTTTTATTGGAGTTGAAGTTACTGTCGGGAATAAGTCGAATTTACTTGGGGACGAAAGAGACTTTAATACTTACATAGAATGGAACCGTTTTATAAAATGCAATATATCCATAAAGTTATCCAAACAAATCCATCACACAAATATTATTTGTTCTATATTTTAACAATAAATCACTTTCATTCTCGAATGAAGAACGTTTCAAAACATTTATTCACTGCTTATAATCGTGTCGTGTTTTTATATTGTAAAACTTTTCTAATCTATTTTCTATTTTCACTCATTGTTAAAAAATCGTTCTTGCTATTACAGAAAAAAATCAAAACTGATTTATAGCGTTCTTTAGTCGAACTTTTACGAAATCAATTAGTTGTTATTCGCAGACGAACTCTTACTGACATTAAAGCGAACAATTTTCCAATAGCAGACGAACAAATCCGATATACAATCCACAATACAATACATATAGGAATTTATTATTGAATTAGGCAGTGGGTTTTTACCCTTTCACAATTTGTCGTTGTCGTCCCTTTTCTAGATTTAAATCGTTATCTCTCAAAACAAAGTACCAGTGGACAACAGTCTGATTGATAAACACATGTGGAAACATAGCGGCACGATGAAAAATTGCTCGTAACAAGCAAAATCTCCTGTTGTCGCAATGTTTTTAGAAGTGAACCGCTGACAAAAAAAAAAGAAAAGAAAATGTCTGCGCATGGTAATCTGTGAAAATATTTTTTTCAACCGACTTTGCTTTTTTTCTCTTTCATGCAAACGGGAAAAATTATATCTACTTTTCTTTCCATAGACTAACACATCGTGGAAAAAGTGAAAGTGAAAGCCGAAAATTTCTCTCCCCCTCCCCCTTCTGTACTTTTGTAAATATTTAGTACAAGCTTTTATTTAGAAACTCTCCGAATCTTTGGTGAATACTTCAAAGGTCTCTGCTGAAATTGGATTTAAATGTAATTAAAAACGGTCAATAACCAGCCTGTTGGTTGTGGAGGAATGGTCTGGATTACACGTTAAACAACCTGTGTGATTAATACACACAGAGAGAGAGAGAGAGAGAGAGAGAGAGAGAGAGAGGCGGGCCGACAGGCAGGCAGGCAGGCAGGCAAACAGACAAACAGACATACAAGCAGACAGACAGACAGACAGACCGTGTGAACATTATTTTGACTATTTTTTTTTATTTGTGAAAGCTGCAGGGTAATGATACTGTACGAAGTTCTTAGAGAAACTGCAGGAAAGCATGGATAGGTGCACTGGCCGCCGTTATACAACTGAAATGATATTGAAAACGGCACTATACAACGTACTAACATAACTGATAAATAAACGAATAAACGAATTAGATATTTTTCAGTCAGCATAACAACAAAGACAATAACAAGGCCAATACAGCAAGACCGTTTCACAAAATTGGCGGACTTGAGCGTATTTCACGGTTTGTGATCTGAATCTGCACCGAAGAAAAAACCCTAACTTGCGCTATCATTCATCCCATCCAATGCTTTTTATTAACCCGTTACCACACAAACACTTTGTTTTAATTACCTTGAAGAAGAAAAAATCTTTTGGAAACATCGTGGAAAAAGGAGAAGATGCTGGTTATCAGCATCTTCTCCTTTTTTCAAAATGTTTTCTCCTTTTCAAATACAATTCAACGTGCATTGGCAAGAACCGAGAGGATATTCAAAATTTGCTTGTTAATTACATGTTTATTTGAACAGATTTACCTTCACTGGAGACCAGGACAGGTAGCACAGTCGGTAGCACACAGGGCCTGAGACTAGAGTGTCGATGGTTCGAATCCCAATCTTGGCTGATTTTATGTCCCGAGGATTGACGATGGTAATTGCGACAGGATTCATTCCTCTCTCACTGCTGATCATTGTTTCGACGACAGTTATGTGGGGAAGCAGTTAGTGGATTGGGAAGAATATTGTGCAAAGAACTGGTAAAAGAAACTCTAGGAAAGTATGGATAGGTGCACTGGCCTCCGCGATATAATTAAACATGCACAGAACATGCAGTCTGATCTTGAATCTACACTGTCCGATACGGAGATATTTTTCTTCCCAAAATACCTTTAAAATAGAAACATTTGGGGTTTTACTATCGGCTTGAAAGTTTCATCTAACTTACTAAGCAGGTCAAGGGCAAATGTTCTCAGCAAAACGCAATCATTTATTTCTTTACCTCACAATCCCGACTTTTAATGACCCTGAGAAAGAAGCCTTTCGAAAACATTGTGGGAGAAGGAGAAAATGCTGGTAACCAGCATTTTCTCTTTTTCTCACAATGTTTTCTAGTCTTCCCCGAAACAAATTTCAGTTTTAAGTTAGATTTATTTTGTCGTCTTCAAATGCTTTCAATTTGGACTAGTCTAAAAATTTGTCGTTTGGTAAAGGGTTAATCAATCCTTCTCTGGGAATTTAGTATAATGCTTGCCTAATACAGGTCGCTTGCTAACTAAGGGTGGTCACTAGGACAGGTTTTACTGGTCAAATCCTATCATTTGTACCAAGTTTAAACTGTGGTATGCAAGCGGCTTTCAATTTGGTCAAGTTCAAACATTTTTCGTCTGGTTTATTTTCGCTTGTATGGTGTTTAACGCCATTTTCAACATTATTTCAGTGATATCGCGGCGGCCAGTACACCTATTTATGCTTTTCTGGAGTTTTCCTTTTTTCCAGTACTACTCCGCACAATATCCTTCTCAAGCCACTGGCTACTTTCCCACATAACCATCGTCGAAACAATGTTCAGCGATGACAGAGAAGAGAATCCTGTCGTGATGACTACATGTATAACGATTCCTCGGAAAGTACTTGGCGGACCTGGGGATTCGAACTTGTGCCCCCCCCTCCGTCCGACCTCAAGTCCTGCACGCTACCGACTGCGCTACCGACTTCGGCTTGTTTAATACAGGCTGCTTGCTAACTAGAAATGGCCGCTATGACAAATCTAACTCTGGATAACTCATGATTTGAATCACATTTAATAACTCTTTACCACACAATCCCGAGTTTTAACGACCCGGTGAAAGAACGCTTTTTGGAAACATCGTGGGAAAAGGAGAAAATGCTGGCAACCAACATTACCCCATTAAAGATATACATGTATCCCATCTTTTGAGCGATATTGGATTTGCCCCCTGCAATTGATTTTGATTCGGCCAGGTCCAAAATTTTGTCGTTTGGTAGAGTTAAAATTGTCGTCTGCAAACGCTTTTAAGGCTTTCAGCGCCAAATAAATAAACTCGACTTCTTTCGGTGGCTGTAAATACAATCCACAGAGACCCAGAAAGATTTTTTATCGTTGCGGCTTGACTAATTAAGCGGACGGTACAGATCAAAGATCAGACTGCACGTTCTGTGCAGTCTGATCTTGATCTGTGCCGTCCGCAAAAGTCCCTGTTTTCGCCTATGGCGCTGAAAGGGTTAAATATCTCCTTTTCCCACGGTGTTTTCTACCCAATTAGAGACGAATCCCATCTTTTCAGCGATATCTGATTGATCGTCTGTGAATGCCTTCGATTTAGACAAGTCTGAAATATTTGTCGTCTGTTAAAGGGTTAACCCTTTCCCAAACAAGCCCTGATTTTCACGTGTTTGCAGTACAAGTCTTTTGAAAACACTGTGGGAAAAGGAGAAATTGCTCGTAACGAGTAATTTCTCCTTTTCCCACAGTGTTTTCTACCCTTTTTGAGAACTTTCTGCCATTTTCATCAAATTTAAAATTGTCGTCTGCAAACTCTTTCAATTTGGACCAGTTCATAATTTGTCGTTTGGGAAAGGGTTAAGGAGGATACATGTTGCAAAGGATTAACCGATATGCCATGATTACGTCATATGTCTTAAGTTTCCCAAGTAAATTATGTGACAAAGATTAAGTTTCAAAGGATGAACGTATTATCAGGATTTAAAGTAAAGACAAAATGTCTATAAAGAGGAGGACGAAACATAAATTTGACCCTTACGAGGAATATTATGCGAAGTACTGAAACAGCAACAAAAAAAAACAAGGAAAGCACGGATAGAAGGATTGGCCGCCATGATATAATTGAGCGCAGAATGCCAAGCCAACTTTTAGATACTTAGCGGACAGGATAGTATATGAGAGGTCAGCCTACAAGCCCACGCAATCCGATCTTCTTCTGAAAACCTTTTTTTTTTCAGTCAAATTGATTTCCAGCTTTACATCCATTCAAACCAAGTTTTTTTTTTTCTTTTAAATTCTGGGGAGTGTCCTTGGGAAAAATACTTCAGCCAAGGTCAAGAACAGTGAATCCAAGGCAACACCATAATAAACATGCTGTCACCGTGATATGAATGAAATAAAGTTAAAAGTAGTGTAAACATCCATCCATCCATTCATCCATCAATCATTCAGTCAGTCAGTCAGTCAGTCAATCAGTCAGTCAGTCAATCAATCAATCAATCAATCAGTCAAACTTCAGACTAAAATAACTCAATCCTTGCATACACCCTTCCTGGACATCTATTGTCGGGCAATGTAATTTGCAGCCGGCGATTTCGGACAGGTGCGATTTTTCGTAATCGTCCCAAAAATAGAACAAAATTAATCATCGGTACGAAAAGTGCCAGTAACTTCGACAGAAAAATGCGTGAAAGGTACTTTTAGGGAAACAAGGAGAGTAGAAGACTCAGAATTTCACACAGACAATGTACAATGTTTCCTACCACCTGAATTATTAATTAAATTTCTCGACAACTATCGCATACGATTAAACTAATCGTTGTCGCTGTCCATTTCATTCGGTAGTAAATGTATACTCGTATGTTTGTGTGTGTGTGTGGTTTTTTTCTGGGGGTGGGGGAGAAGAGAAGCAACATTTTGTGCTTTAACAGACAGTTTAGATTTAAGATCAGACTGCACAGAACGTGCAGTCTGATCTTAGATCTATACCGTCTGCTTGTGTCGTCAAGTCTTTGAGATAAAAAATAAAAAACTAGAAAAAAATCTTTCTTGGTTTCAGTGGTCTGTATTTTCAACCGTCACAAGATAGTAGCCGAGCTTGTATTTTTAGCACTAAAAGAGTTAAATATGGCCCTCAGTAGCTTCAACTAAATAATGTTGATAGTGGCTTAAAGTCTATTCAAACAAACAAATGATGGTAACAGTAATGATAACAGTATTCTTGTCGCTGCTGCTGCTGCTGATGATGATGATGATGAATGGTGATAGTGATGTTGTTGATGATGATGAAGATAAATGATGATGTTGTTATTGTTAATGATGATGATGATGATTATGATGTTGTTATTGTCAATGATGATGATAATGATGATGATGATGATGATTATGATGTTGTTATTGTTAATGATGATGATGATGATGATGTTGTTGTTATTGTTAATGATGATGATGTTGCTGTTGTTATTGTTAATGATGATGTTGTTATTGTTAATGATGATGTTGTTGTTAATGATGTTGCTGCTGTTGTTGTTAACGATGATGTTGTTATTGTTAATGATGATGTTGTTATTGTTAATGATGATGATGTTGTTATTGTTAATGATGATGTGGTTGTTATTGTTAATGATGATGTGGTTGTTATTGTTAATGATGATGGTGTTATTGTTGATGATGTTGTTATCTTTAATGATGATGTTGTTATCGTTAATGATGATGTTGTTATTGTTAATGATGATGATGTTGTTGCTGTAAATGATGATAATGTTGTTATTGTTATTGATGATGATGTTGTTATTGTTGTTAATGATGATGATGACGATGTTGTTGTCGTTGTTAATGATGATGAAGATGACGATGATGATGACTGATGATGTTTTTGTTAATGATGATTATTATGATGATGACGATGATTATTTCAATACATAAACAAAGAGAATTCCTTAGTACAGAGAAAAGGCGTAGCGGACGGAGTATCAATTTTTGTGCCTGTCCGCAACGAACCCGATTGCCTTCCATGAATATTTAAACAGCGGAAAGTCATTAAAAGCGGCGAGCCTTTAGATTTCCTGGTCCCCCGATAGCAGTTCTAGACGAAAGCTGACCGGCGGAGAGTGACCAGTCTACTTTTCGGATCGATGCAAACACATTACCGAGATATTGAAATTTTTGCACTCTCTTTCAGCAGGTGAACCGCTATCAGAACAGAACAGAATCGGGGGAAATACTTCATAATCTGAGCTATGCTCTGTGAAAAGGAGGCTTAATGAATCTGCAGAAAGTATCGACCCAGGTCAGCCTGCGCAGTCCGCGCAGGCTGACCTGGGTCGAAACTTTTTGCTTTTGGTAAATTTTCTTCTTGTCAAAGAACCATGCACCTCATGACTCAATTGATTGTTAGACAAAATGGATTCTGTGGATCCATAGTTTTGACTTGTTTGATGTCATGGATCACGGAGATGTATTAAGCCCCCTTTCACCAGAGCATGGCTCGATTGTCATGAAAAGTACATGATTATTACACTCGAAGTAAAAACAGAATAATTATGGATTTTACGTATTTGTACTTTGGCTAACTCTTTACCAGACGACAAAAAAATCAGACTTGTCCAAATTGAAAGCATTTGCAGACGACAAATATAATATGTCTCACTTGTCGTGATATTTCTCTGAAAGGGTAGAAAACATCGTGGGAAAATGAGAAAATGCTTGTGACCAGTATTTTTTCCTTTCCTCGCATTGTTTTCAAACGCCCCTTTTTCTCTCAGTGTCCTTGAACAGGATGGTTGGGTAAAAGGTTAGATCAATGATGACAGTGACGGGAGTTAAGGGTAACGGATATGCCTGACCAACGGTCTGTGGGGCCCATCCCGTCCCCCCTGAATAATTTAATAATTTTACGCGATGATTTATCGAGATAACACCGAAAAGTGAATTTCGGATGAGCATCAATAATGAAAACGACCAGGGGTCATATTCTCCAAACTATGGTTCTTTATCCACATCTCGAAGGAACGCAAACTCTGATTGGCTTAACAAATGGCTTAGCCAATCAAAAATTGTATTACTTTCTGTTTGGGAATACAAGCCTAGAAAGAAGCTGTTCCTGCGAATTCGGTTCTATTTGTGTTCCATCGGTTCTATTTGTACAATAAATATACTACTTTTTTGGTGGGTGGTGAGTAAGCGGGCGGGCGGGTGAGTGAGCGTGCGGGCGAGTGGGCGAGTAAGTGGGTGAGTGCAGGGGTGGGTGAGAGAGTAATGAATGAATGAATGAATGAATGAATGAATGAATGAATGAATGACGAAGGAATTGACAAATTAATTAGGTCACATTTACCAAGCATTCGAAATTGCATTGTACAATTCTTCTTCGCAAGATTTTCCCAAATCTCGAAGAAATGCAATTTCTGATTGACCGAATCAAATGGTTAGCGTGAAGAAAAAGGTCTATATTGCAATCTGTGCGATTTCTTTATACCACTGGGTAAGAAATGTTGTTAAGTAAACGTTATACTTCAAAGTTCTCTTTTCTACGTGATCGATTCATACCTGATCGATACTGATCAAGGTGATCGATAACCGATCAAAAGAAAATTTAGTAGAGTTTACCCCATTGTTGTGTGCGTAATCGACATTTTATATTAGATTGCGTCGACACGATCTACCCTTTTATTTCCCGAAGACCTAATTTTTTGACCAGAATCAAATACAATCTCTTCCTATTTTGTAAGCAAATAATGACATAAATCAGATTTTCTGATCCGTTTTGTAGACAAATTTTGAAAATACTTTGGAAAAAGGGGCAATATCTTGTTAGAAAAGATTGCTTCTTTCCCACTATTCTCCCTAAATACCTTTTGAAACCATTTACCAAACATTCTCGCTTTTGACCTACCCTGTGGAAGACGACTTTTAAAAACACTGTGGGAAAAGGAGAAAATGCTGGTTATGCAACATGTTCTTCTTTTCCTGCAATGTATTTTCCCAATCCTTTCAAAGACAGATTCCACAATTTTAACCACATTTAACTTGCTATCTTTCAGTGTTTTCAATTCAGGCAAAAAGTACAAATTTTTGTAGTCTAGGAAAGAGACAAGGAAAGTATTTTCCCCTCCTTGAAACTGTCCTCCCTACCTGTTAGTTACGATAGATCATTCGTCGTTCTTCGTAAATCATATATGAGCCTTGCTGTGTGAAAAGGGGGTTTAATGCATCTGCAAAAAGTACCGACCCAGGTCTGCCTGCGCGGACTGGGCCGAAACTTTTCGCTACTAGTCAATCTTCTGCATGTCAAAGGACCACTGTACCTCACGACTCAGTCGGTTGTTAGACAAAATGGATTTTATGGATCCATACTTATGTGATGACTTGCTTGGTATCAAGCATCACGGAGATGCATCAAGCCCCCTTTTGCCAGAGCATGGCTCTTATATCACGGGCTGTTTTAATTCTTTACCAAACGAGAAAATTTTGGACTCGACAAAATTTGAAAGCATTTGTAGACGTAAAATTAAATGTAGCTCAAACGATGATTTTTGTTTTTGATAGAGAAGAAAACATTGTGGGGAAAAGAGAAAATGCTGGTCACCAGCATTTTCTCCTTTTCCAACAATGTTTTCAAAAGTCTTTTTCTTCAGCGTCGTATAAACTTGGGGTTGTGTGGTAAAGGATTAATAGAAAATTCTGTTTGTCCGATAATCTAATCTAATCTCCAGTAATATCACAGGACCAGGTCTACCACTCATTTTATTTACGGAGTTTCACCAGAATGAGGCACGACTCTGCACTACCTTGCCCATGGACAGCTTATGTACCAGCGCTATCAGTGGGGGTTAAATTTAACCTATGGTGTTTTATTCCAAGTCCATAAGTTAGTGGAGAGGGGGAAGTGGTAAAGGAAGCTTTGGTTTACAATTACTCTTGACGTTTTCGACGGGCTTCATTTTTGATGAAATATCCGTCCTCCCCCCCCCCCCCTCCCCTGGAGATTTCTTATCCCTTCCACAATCGCTTTATCATTGAGCCATACGTAATCTATTCAATACTATATGCTTTTGATTTGTCATCATATCGCAAATTAAACTGTCTGCTGGATCAGTAAAGAAGATTATCTATATAGAATTACACAATAAAATGTCTGGGTTGAGAATGAATGAATGGATGAATGAATGAATGAATGAACGAACGAACGAAAGAATTAATGAATGGCGAACGAACGAACGAACACACGAAAGAACGAACGAACGCATGAATGATGAACGAACGAACGAACGAACGAGTTAAGAAATTAATTGATCAATTAATTCATTCAAACTTTCTGCAGTTTCTTTAAAAATGGATAGCAATAATTTCTATACATGTAAATGATAAAACTATAGTCTGTCTATCTGTCGGTCTGTCTGTGTAGCAGGCCCTATGGTTTTTCACATGCCGCCTTTTATTCAAAAACGATTTCATGTTAGAATTGTTAAATAAATTAAACAGACAAGGCAATCCAATTTGAAGCCTACCTTTCGACGGAAAAATCTCACCGAACCGGACAACGTAGATCAGAGATCAGACTGCGCGTTCTGCGCAGTCTAATCTCTGATCTACACAGTCCGCAAAAAACGCAATGAGTCGCGCTTAGCAGCCTGTGTATTAACTCATACTTCCCGAAGACGACGTTTATGTCGCTTTGCCACAGACCACTTTTAAAATGCATTACAGCAAGATATTCTGTCACAATGTTTTCATTTGTATTTATATGGCCAGCAATTATCATGGCTTGAAAGGTCCAATATCATTATCTATATTACTTAAATTTCGGCAAGCCCCAAGAATAAGCACATAGTTTATGTTAAAGTTGCAATTTTATTATATCTTTTTGTTTCAAATCTCAATTAACTCTTTACCACACAATCTCGACTTTTATCGACCCTGATGCTGAAGCCTTTTGAAAACATTGTGGGAAAAGGAGAAAATGCTGGTAACCAGCATTTTCACCTTTTCCCACAATGTTTTCTACCCCATAAAAGACAAATCGCATCATTTGAGTCACAATGAAAATATCGTCTGCAAATGCTTTCAATTTGGAGAAGACTAAAATTTTGCCGTGTGGTAAAGAGTTAATGACTTCTCTGGCAATGTAGACAAAGGAGTTTACATTGTCGCAGTGCTTTACATGGTTTTTAAAATCGGGGTGGGGGGGAAGGGAGTTGGGGGTGGGTGGGTGTAAAATCATTTCCTTGACGTGCTAGAATTGAACTTACAGCCTATGAAATATGTGTTCAATGGAAACCATCTTAAAGATACGTCTACACTCGTTTTCAGCCAGTTTTTAACCCACTTCATCTTTATTTTATCAAACTATAATCATTCTTGTATCTTCAGGGCAAATGTTGTCCCTGATAGTTGCAAGGTTGCATAGATTACGACTGATAAAAAATGCATTTCATTTTCTGGAGGCCATCAAAGAATTCGCTGTGGTGATGTTTCCAGTCTTAAATCAGTCGTAATTTGTCTATGGCTACACATCTGATTAAATTTTGAAACATTCTACAGCCTGTCAAATTTTAACAGTGTGTTTTACTGAACCACACGCTATAAAAAATATCACAAACACCAGTAGCTTACTTCTCATACGAACCTTACAATGCTGTGAGGAATAGTCGAAACATTTGATACTTAGCAAACTTGAAGTAGCGTATAGTAGAAAACAAACAAAATACAAGTTTGACCTTCTGAACGTCCCAGAAGGACATTTGCATATACGTTTTAGATCACTTAAATCGATTTGTGCAAAAAACAAGCCTTTATCCTTGACAGGCTGAAGGTGGTTTTTCGAAAGGATCAGATCAAGTTAGCCTGAACAGAAAGTGGAACCCGATCTTGGACCTAATCTGTCAGATATTTTGTGAGTTATTTTCGCGACCCCCCCCCCCCCCCCCACCCCCGCCAGTGGTATTGTCATGAATTGGTGTTTTTCAGGACAAAAAAAAAAAAAAATCCATACTATTTCCAAGAATATTGACGCGCACAGGTTACTACAACTTCATTAGACCCCGAACCACATTTGTAATAGGAGACCCTTCAAAACATCCTTGTTAAATAGAAGTGATCAACATAAACGCAGCTTTGATACATAAATACTCGAGAAAAACATTGTGGCAAAAGGAGAAATTGCTCGTCACGAGCAATTTCTCCTTTTGCCACAATGTTTTTCAAAGGTCATATGCTGCAAAGCAAAATTAATCATAAAAAAAAAAAACAACTCGTTTTCAGGAGGGAACATAATTATGTATATTGACTTCATGGTCATAAGGTTGACGTTCTCAAACAAGAATCAGGTGCGATCACTAACGATTGTTACGAGTTTCCGGTGAGATCGTTTTCTGTCTTCGTTGGCACAGTAGTTCACGTACTTTTAGAGGACATTGTAGATCAAGATCAGACTGCACAGAACATGCATTCTCCCATACTTTGTAGAATATACTGGTAGAAAAAGCTCTAATGTCAGCCTGTTTTCATTTCATTCATACCGACGAACCGATAAGGCCGTACCCTCGGGTATTTTTTCGCGAGGCGTGGGGGGAGGGGGGGGGGGTTCATATTGAACTGGGTTATTATTCATATACCATTCTGAAATTGTATGTTTAATTTTCAAGAAGTTTCTAAATTTGCAACTAACGCAATTTCTGTTTGGCTACACTCTAACTGAGCTACGGAGCTCAGCTCTGCAGGGAGTAAGGTTTTAACCGATTACCACACAATGCGAAGTTTTAATGACCTTGAGAAAGAAGACTACTGAAAGCATTGTTGGAAATGGAGAAAATGCTGGCACCAGTATTTACTCCTTTTTCCACAATGTTTTTTTTTTCTTTTTCAAAGACATATCCCATCATTCGAGCCACGTGTGAATTGTACGTCTGCAAACGGTTTCATTTTTGACTTGTCTAAAATATTTCCGTCTGGTAGGGTGAAATGTGCAGATGACGAAACAGTTTCAAAGCGATTGAAGTTGGTCAGCCGTATTAATTTTTCACTTTCTAATAATAGTAACAATATAGAATTTCAACACGGCAATTTTGATCCCAGTCCAAACATTTACTCTAAATGTTGGAAACCTTTTTAAAAAAGTTAGTTTCAATTCACTGCAATAAATCATTGTGTGAAATGGCATACCTTTTACATATGGAACCTTACAACGATTGTTACACGTATGTGTGCGGCGATCAAAAAAAAAAAAATAGCAATGTGGCCTCACTGATTGATTGATTGATCGATTGATTGATTGATTAATTGATTTTCGTTTATTCATCATCGCCAACGGTTGCTCATAATATCATGGGCGACACCCCAGAGGGTTGATAGTTATAGCACGAGGGATAGGCCTAGTGAAAGATACAGAACGAAACCAATCCACTGTCACACCTGGATCTGTAACGTGCTCGGTATGTAGCACCATCCCACATCTCATCTAAAAGACCCGATAATAATTTTAGGTTGCCTGCCGTGGGAATCGAACCTACACCCTCAAGTATCCTGAGATTTGTCGCGTACAAATCTCATGGCACAACACTGGAGCTATTCCGGACCACCATTTGCACAATAGTTTTAGGTGCGTTTAAGATTGATTCTTATTTTACTAGAATGTTTTCAAATCCATCTGCTGAAAGTTCTGTTCCATGGGATAACGAAATGATCCACGTTCTGGCGAAAGGGGGATTAATGCATCGCCGTCATTCATGATACCAAGCAAGTAATTACAGTATTATGGATCCATGAAATCCATTTTGTCCAATAACCGACTGAATCATGAGGTAGGCTGGTCCTCTGACATACAGAAAATAGACCAATAGCGGAACGTTTCGTCCCAGGTCAGCCTGCGCGGACTGCGCAGGCTGACCTGGGCCGATACTTTTCGCAGATGCCTCGCATTAAGCCTCCTTTTCACAGGACCACATATAAACCGACTTTTGAACTTTCTTACGCAACACAACTTCTTTGAATCAATCAGACAACCGTTATCAGAGCTGATAATGCGCTGATAAACTTGCAGACTGTACTTTGGCTTGTAGTACCATTGCCCATCACAGGCTTATTTAACTCTTTACGAAGCAATCCCGAGTTTTAACAACTCTGACGAAGAAAGTTTGTGAAACCATTTTGTGGGAAAAGGAGAAAATGCTCGTAACCAGCATTTTCTCTTTTTACCACAATGTTTTCTACTCTTCAACAAAGAAATGTCAGTTTTTGAGTCATATCTAATTTATCGCCCGTAAATACTTTCAATTTGGACAAGTCTAATATTTTGTCGTTTGGTAAAGAGTTAACCCTTGGGATGTTTGTGGCGCTATGTGTTTTTCCGGACAATGAAGGCCTGGGGCCGTATTCACCAACCATTCTTAAGAACGATTTCAGGCTTATTCTCCAGACTTTTCAAAATTTGGAAGTAACACAACCTCTGATTGACTAAACAATCAAATGGTTTAGCCAATCAGAGATTGTGTTACTTTTCAATTTATAAAATCTTGGAGAATAAGACAAAGAATGATCTTCAGAATAGTTGGTGAATACAGACCCAGATCAGATTTTGAAATCGTAATATTTGAGATGTTACCATTTGCTAGAAATGTTCATTTCATTCATTTGCCGGACAACAAAACTTGAGATTCGTCCATATTTGCATGCGACTAATTAAATGCGACTCAAATGATAGAACAGAGAAAATTCATCTTTCTAACGACAAATATTTAAACAAAGTTATGAAAAGTATCATCGGAAAAAGTACTGTTGTAAAAATACTTGAAAAAAGGCCAAGAATAGTTTGGATAAAGGTCAAGGCACACTTGTAACAAGCATTCATCTCTCAAAACCGCCCATGTTGCAGCTGTTTACCGCAGGGGGATGTTAAGTATGCGCGGTAAAGGGCCACATAGTTTCCCGAAATGGCAACACCAGATAAGATCGACATTTTATCTCAACTGAAAGGAAAATGCGCATCCAGATAATACTGCAAACACTGCATACTTGTGTATTCACCTCTTTGATTTGAAAAGTTCAGAATACGGTTTATTTGTTTACAAACACATCAAATACGAATCTAATCATTCCAGTCGTTTGACAATCCAGCGCACTGATTGGCTGACTAAAATGCCCTGTGTGAGCCAATCGTAAGCTATACATAGCAGCCATTTAATTCTGAATTCAAATGAGCCATGCTCTGGCAAAACGGGGTTTAATGCATCCACGTGATGCATTATACCAGGCAAGTCATCACATAATTATGTATCTATGAAATCCATTTTGTCAAACAACTGGCTGAATCCTGAGGTAGAATGGACCTTGGACATGCAGAAAATTGACCAAAAGCAAAAAGGTTTCGGCCCATGTCAGCCTGCGCAGGCTGACATGGGGTCGAAACTTTTGCAGATGCACTGTAACTCTCTTTCGCAAAGCATTGATGGAATATAATACTCAAGTCCAATACTAGCTATAACCCAGGTCAACCTGCGCAGTCTGCACAGCACAGGCTGACCTGGTCCGAAACTTTTCGCTATTGGTCAATTTTCTGTATGTCAAAGGTATGATTCAGTCGGTTGTTTGACAAAATGGATTTTATGGATCCATTATACTTTGATGACTTGCTTGGTATCATATCAACTAGCTATATAGCTGAGATGGGTCGAAATTTTTGCAGATGCACTCCAACCCTTTTTCACAAAGCATTGATCGATTATATAATACTGACGCCCAATACTAGCTATATGATTGGCTGAGACAACTTGTCCGACTCTGTATTTGACTGATTGATTGTATGGTGTTTAACGCCGTTTTCAACATTATTTCAGTTATATCGCGGCGGTCAGTGCACCTATCCATGTTTTCCTGGAGTTTCTTTTACCAGTACTCCGCACAATATTCTTTCCAAGCCACTGGCTGCTTTCCCACATAACCATCGTCGAAACAATGGTCAGCGGTGAGAGAGGAATGAATCCTGTCGCGATGACTATCATCAATCCTCGGAAAGAAATTGGCCAAGCCGGGGATCGAACCAGCGACTTCCTGTTCTTAAGTCCTGTACGCTACCGACTGAGCTACGGGGCCTGTTTTATAAGCCTTCTTCCACAAGGATCATTTAAACAAGAGATTGTCTGGTAATGGGCTCATTCCAGGAGGCTTGTCATAATCGAAATCTAGAGAAGACATTTTGCAATTTTGTCGATAAAGTAGTAAAAGAGAATACAAATGGTTTTCAAATGAGTATGTTTTAAAACCTTTAACGAGAAGTTTTTCAGCAAATTTTATCGAGTACTTTTGCTGTCTGTTAAAATACATTTCTATCAGAGAGCATGCGCACACTTCATCCCAGTGGCAAACATAGTAATTCCATCAGAAAACCACAAATATTTGAAAATTCAATATTCTTTGCTTTCAGTGGATTGAAACGTTTCTCATTAAACCATAGGCTGCTAAGGTCGACTTAAATCTAAGGCTGCTGAGCACGACTAAAAGCGCTTTTGCAGCCAGTGTAAATCAAGATCTTACTGCAAAGAACATGCAGCCTGATCTTGGATCTACAGTGTCGGATAAAGAGATACTTTTCCACCAAGAATAACTTTAAAATTACGATATTTGGGCTTTTTACTATTGGCTGAAAGTTTCACTTAACTCTTACCTCACGACAAAATTTTGGACTGGTCCAAATTGAAAGCAAAAATAACAGGATTTTTCTGTGATAAGGTAAGAAAACGTTGTGGGAAAAGGAGGAAATGCTGGTTACCAGCATTTTCTCCTTTTCCCACAGCGTTTTCAAAAGCTGTTTTCCCCAGGGATGGTGTGGTAAAAGATTAACTTATTTAGCAAGTTAAGGGTTAATACGCTTTTTCGTGTAGTGTAGATCAAGATTTGACTGCAAAGAACGTGCAGTCTAAACTTGTCTCCAGTCTATCTGATACGTCGAGATTTTCCGGGTAAAAAAAGAACGATGAAATTGCAACTTTAGAGTTTTTACTATTGACAGGAAATTTTCATTTATACTAATTAGAAGTTAAACCCATTACCAAGCAACCCTGAGTTTTATATGATGTTGAGGAAGAAGGCTTTTGAAAAACAACAACAACAAAAAAATGTCAGCCAGGCTCGCCAACATTTTCTCCTTTGTTCACAGTTAATGATTTGACTCACATTTAATTTGTCTTCTTCAAATGCATCCAGTTTGCTGGAATCTAAAATCTTACCGTCTGGTCAGAAGAACCTCGCGTTCTGTACAGTCTGATCTTAATCTCTACATTTTCCGCATAAGCGGATTGAGTCGCAGTTGGTACAGTTTAAAAAATAAGACTGGTAGCCTATCTTTGCTTAAAATGAAGATAAAAAAACCCCACACTATTTTACCTCAGAGACCGGAACAATAAGTTACAGTATGTATACGTTGTATTTACCCTTAGGCTGTTAAGCGCGACTCAAGCACCTTTTGCAGACAGTGTAGATCAAGATGAGACTGCACTAAAGGTTCAGTCTGATCTTGGATATATACTGTCCGCTTGGGTGTTTACTATCGGCTTCAAAGTTTCATTTAGTTTATTTAGCAGGTTACAGGTTAATCTAACATTCGCCCTCCATTCGTATTAGCGAACAAGCATTGTGTGATTGGTTTAATTCAGTCACAGTACGAACTGATCTAGGGACGATGATAACATTCTAGAACGCGGGCTAAAAGCACCGTGTTCCAGAAAATTGATTTATTTAAAACCTTAAGACTGTTAAATTAAGGAAATGGAACGAAACTGATGTAAATGACGCTGATTTACAACTTCACTTTCGTTTTCGTCCGAATGTCTCACAACACAACGGACAGTGTAGATCAAAGATCAGACTGCACGTTTTGTGCAGTCTGATCTTGGATCTACTCTGTCCGCAAAAGCGACCTGATTTTCAATCACCATTTGAAAGGATTAAAATGAAATTCAATGGCGAATCGATAGATAATCTCCACAATCGCGTGGCGGGGGACTCCGCTATTTACTTTGTCTATTCCTGTTGTTCTACTGACCTGTTTTTCCTGAGAAAATACATCACTCTTCTATTCACTCTTTACCAAACGACAAAATTCTAGACTGGTCCAAATTGAAAGCATTTGCAGACGATATAATAAATGTGATAGAAATAATGGAATATATATGTGAAATGTTAGAAAACATTGTGGGAAAAGGAGAAAATGCTGGTTACCAGCATTTTCTCCTTTTCCCACAATGTTTTCAAAAGGCTTCTTCCTCAAGGTCGTTAAAACTCGGGATTGTGTGGTAAAGGGTTAAAGATATCTTTACAGCCAGAAAAAAAAAAAAAAAAAAACTGTTAAAATTTGATAGACTGTGGAATGGTTCAGAATTTAGTCAGCTGTGTAAACATAGATAAATTACCGATATATATATGGAGTAAGTGATAAAAACAAATATCGGAAATCTTCGATTTAAAACCGGAGACGTCACAAAAATGATTTTGATGGCCTCCAGATAATGAAATACACATTTTCTATCGGTTGTAATCTATGCAACCTTGCAACCGCCAGGAGCAATATTTGGTATGAAGATACAAGAATGATTATCCGATGATAGAACAAAGATGAAACTTGCTGAAAACGAGTATAGATGTATCTTTAACTCTTTACCACACAATCACGAGTTTAAAAGACCTTGAAGGAAAAGCCTTTTGAAAACATTGTGGAAAAAGGAGAAAATGCTGGTAACCAGCATTTTCTCCTTTTCCCACAATGTTTTCTACCCTTCCTAAAACGAATTTCAATTTTTGATTCACGTCTTTTTTGTCGTCTGCAAATGCTTTGAATTTGGACGTGTCTAAAATTTTGTCGTTTGGTAAAGAGTTAAGTTTACTAATACCCCGTGAAGTCGCCGATTGGTACAGATTGATTCACTTATCGTCTCCACCGGCTGCCAGTAAGGACAACGCCTCCAGAAGACTGTTAGTTATGTTACTGAGAAACATGCAAGGTACATGACGAAACTCATCCTAAGTTGCGACTGGTTCTCTGAAGTGCCCTGTGTGTAGCACTAATAGGGCAGAAAAAACATTGCGTAAAAAGGAGAAAATGCTGATCACCAGCATTTTCTCCATTTCACACGATGTTTACAAAAGCCGATTTCCTCAGGGTCATTTAAACACGGGACTAATTGGTAAGGGTTTAACAGAGTCAGTTTTTAATTTGATACATAGTCACTCACCATAACTAGGCAATAATCTATGGGACCTATCCCAATTCCTGAATAATTCCACTCGATTTTCAGCGAGATAGCATGGAGAGGTGAATTTTTAATGATCATAAATAATGAAAAATACCTAGGCAATCTGTTAAGGATGGTGGATCTAGATCATCACGAACTGTGCTTTAAGGGGAAAATCAAAGCGGCGAAAGCGCTGCTGAGGTGGGATGCATTTAATCCTACTCAAATTGAAATCTAATTGTCGTACCAAATAATAAGCGCGTAGTGCTTCTAGAAAGAAATGAGTAAAAGCAAGCAGACATTTAAAGAGCTGATATGTATCTCTCCTATAAAATTCAGAGCAAACTAACACATTTCTCTTTTTTGTTTTTCTGTGTGAGGGGAGGGGGTTCAATAGAATGTCAAAATAAAACAACGTAAGAAGTATTTTTAAGCAATATCTAGACAAATAAAGCAACCCTGTTCTAAGAAATTACCACAAGAGTTCTCATGATGCTTCTAAGCTTTCCATGACGCTTCTTGACGCTATTTGGTGGAACCGATACGTGAATGCGTACACCTACGCATGCCTCATGGTAGTCTATTCTAACACTCTTTTTTTTTTAAATTGTGTCATGATAATGGTGTATTTGTTTACATATTTATCGTCCAAGTTCTTTTAGTTCCCCTATTGGTAACGTTTTAGTCATGCCTTGATGCCTAAGTAAATAAAATGCTTTCTCACTTGTACTATTTTTCCAGGTAATGATTTTGCAATATTAGGTACCCCAGAATCAGATTTTTTAGGTTTAATTTCCCACATGGTAAATCTCAGCTGGGATGCTTCACACCCCACCTCAAAAACGATATGTGTGGTTCTGTTACAGAATCGCTGAGTGCTCGCATAGGTGCACTGGACACCATAAAACAGCTGAGTTGATTTTGGTAATCGATGTGAAGCATCAAGCAAGCACATTATTTTACTTTTTTTTTTTTTGAAAGACGGCAAAATTTCATTTAAGTCCCAATTGAAAGCATTTGCAAGCCAAAAGTTGAATGCTTCCCTAAAATGATAGGATTTTTCGTTGATAAGATAAAAATATTGTAGCGGAAAAGTAACAATTAGTCTTTAAAATAGACATCCCATCGTTTGACCCACACTTAACCCTAAGGCTGCTCGAGGACCTTTTGCAGACAGTGCAATTCAAGATCAGACTGCACAGAACTGTCCGATAAGCAGATACCCACCCCCCCCCATAAAAAAAAAAAAAAAAAAAAAAAAAAAAAAAAAAAAAAAATTTGAAAAAGCAAAATCTGGGTTTTTACTATCGGCTTTTAAAAGCGTTTCATTTCACTTATTTAGCAGGTATATGGTTAATTCTTAAAGTGCCAAATAAACCCAATGTTCATTTTCATTCAAGAATAAGACCTAGATAATTTCAGTTCGAAGCTGCCTTTTGTCTGTAGTGTTTCAGCGAAGCGGACAGTGTAGATCAAAGATCAGACTTTGTCGTTTGGAAAAAAAATATGGCTACAAAGCGAGCAACTTCTTGTAATGAGCAAAAAAAAAAAAAAAAACTTGCAATTCTTCCTTTTCGTAATTTTTAAGAATTTTTCAGTTTCGAAACTTTACTATGTGGTAATGGGGTAACAGTGGCAAAACTGAAAATTAAGGCAGTCTCCTTTGGCCCTAAAAAATTACTTCCAGAATTTCTTTATCTACTGTCAGCGAATTTCTATTTTATTCTATAATGAAATTGCTGTCTTTGATTAAGAAAAAAACCTGATTACCACAGATAAGAAATTGGACATGACAGCCAATCTACTCTTTAACCCTTTGCAAGACGAAGAAATTTCAACTCTATATCAGAGGACAAAAATTTTAGCCTTGTGCAAATTGAAAGCATTTGCAGACGACAAATTAAATGTTACTCAAAACATAAAATTTGTCTAGCTTAGGATAGAAAACATTGTGGAAAAAATGAGAAAATGCTGGTTACCAGCATTTTCTCCTTTTCCTACAATGATTTTAAATGCCTCCTTCTCAGGGTCGTTAAAAGGCGGCATTGTGCGGTGAACGGTTAAGATTGGTCTTTATTGAAAGCATTTGCATACAATAAAAATTACATGCAGCTAAAACCTTTAGGTCTATCCTTAAAAGGGTAGAAAACATTGTGAGAAAAGAAGAATTTCTGATTACTAGCATTTTCTCCTTTCCCCACAAAATTTTCAAATGTTTTCATACTGAAATTCAGGATCGTAAAAGCTCTGGCCTATCTTGTACAAAGGGATATATTACGGAAATGATAGATTGCACATTCTTTAATATTCTAAGAGTAATTGCAGTGTAATCGAACCCAAATTGAAAAACTAACAAAAAGGACTTTATATGATAATGATGACAAAATGTAATCGAGCGGAAATGATGGGTCACGAACAGTCAATAGTTGGAGTATTGAGTACACTAAATATCTCATAACTGCACTTATAAAAAATATTAAAAAAAAAAAAAAAAAAATACTTTCTATATTAAATTCGAATTTTAAATTGCAAGACTTTTAAAATCTAACTGGCTGAAACAGAATGTCCTAGCCTACAAGATGTACAGGCGCACAGCTATTTTTCCATCATCATTTGAAACCCCACAATTCTGACAAAGAAAGCCCAGCCAAACGTGATAGCCCTTGATCAACCCCGCTGCAATAATAGTTATCAGAAATCGGGCTGGGGTGTTCACTAAAAAACATCGGGAGCACCATTGTCTTCAAAATGTTCCCGGTGGTCTGCCCCACTCCCCTCTGGAACAACTAGAAATCCGCATGAATAAGGTTAGTTATAACCCTGGGTCGCGTTTCAATAGACTTCGTAGATTTACGCAAGTTATTTCGGATTTTATATACAAACATACGATCCCCGATTCACCCAAAGGTATGAGGGAATGTAAGGTTATTCAACTCTTTACCACACAATCCCGACTTTTAACGACCCTGAGACCCAAGCCTTTTGAAAACATTGTGGGAAAAGGAGAAAATGCTGGTAACCAGCATTTTCTCCTTTTACCACAATGTTTTCTATCCTTCCCCGCCCCAAAATTTCAATTTTTCATTCACATTTGTTTTGTCATCTGCAAATGCTTTCAATTTGGACTAGTCTAAAATTTTGTCGTTTGGTAAAGAGTTAAGTACGAACATTTACTCAAATCGTAATGTTACACAGTTTAGTGAAACTTGTTTTCTGACTTGATGCTTGCTTACCTAAACTGCGCTCGTAAACTTCGTATGCGGTTTAGTGAAAGGCAGCGCTGATGTGCTCTCATTTTGAGTTGTACAATATTCACATCTTTCTGGTGAATATGATTCCAAAACTGATAGCAAGAGTTCGTACAACCATACCTACCGAAAGCTGAATTATTAACCCTTTACCAGACGACAAAATTATAGCCTTGTCCAAATTGAAAGCATTTGCAGACGACAATTTCAATGTGGCTCAAATGGTGCAATTTTTCTTTGATAGGGTAGGAAACACTGTGGGAAAAGGAGAAAATGCTGGTTACCAGCATTTTCTCCTTTTCCCACAATGTTTTCAAAAGGCTTCCTTCCCAGAGGCGTCAAAAGGCGGCATTGTGCGGTAAAGCGTTAAATAAAAATGATAAGAAAAGTAGGGGAATGACCATCATATATCATCAGCGAGTACTGTGGCCGACCTTGGAATCAACCCACGTACCCTTCAAGACTGGCAGCGAGCATAACCACAGAGCAGCTCGGCCCGGCAGCTCGGATCTTGTATTTTCGAAGATGCAACATATCAAGATCAGACTCCACAGAACTTCACACAACGTTAGGTACACTATTAAATATACCGTTCACTTGTTTAGTCAAGCCTGTGAGAGAAACATCTAGTTACAGTGGATTATATATATTTTCAGCGTTCGACAGCGATCGCGTTGAAATATTTGGTTCTATAAAGTTAACGTTTCTGATTGAGTGAGCTGGAAACGACTAAGGACCTTTCAGATCAAGATCAGACAGCACGGTATGTGTAGTCTGACCTTACATTGACACTGTCCGATATTTGGTGAGATATCGTGGCAAAACTAATTGCAACAGATGTGTTTTGTTTTGTCGACGGACTGAAAATAATAAATAATTTAGCATCCGCATGTTTAATATACAGGTTAAACTGTATATTGCTTTTCAATCGTACGCTTGGGGAAAACTCGATTATTGGCATTAAATTATTAATTTAAATTGAAGATTTTTCGACATTAGTAGGGTTAATTGAAAATTTCACACTGCCCTTGAGATTCGGTACACAATTGACCTTCACGCATAGAAACGCCCACGCTTGACTGCCGACCAAAAACATAAGCTTCCTAGTCTGACGGTATAAGAATATGAGCCATGCTCTGGCAAAAGGGGGTTGAATGCATCTCCGTGATGCATTATACCGAGGAAGACGTCATATAAGTATGGATCCACAAAATCTATTTTTCTAACAGCCGACTGAATAATGAGGTAAAAGAGTCCCCGGACATGTAGGAAAAAAGTTTCGATACAGGTCAGCCTGCGCAGACTGCGCAGGCTGACCTGGGTCGATACTTTTTGCAGATATATTAAGCCCCCTTTTCCACAGAGTATGGCTAGAATTATTTCTTAAGAGCGTTAAAGGCCGCTGTCAACAGTATTTCAGTTATATCACAGTATCAGCTAATTCATTTTTGTATTTCCTTGGTTTCATCCGTGATAGGCAAAGGCTTTGGAGTACCTAGGCCAAGTCACTCCCACGTGACCGAGAAATTCAATATTTTGGCATAATACCGGCAACTCCCCACCACTATATCGCGAAAACCCATGAAAATAAAAATTATGCGTGGGGAAAAAAAATTGCAATTTTTTACGGAATCTTTCCGTATACATCATTTGCAATATTGATCAATGGAATGAAACTGAAAAAAACATTAAAATTTCTTATGTTTTCATTCATAAAGCAATGCCATATATATAACAGTATAGTGGTGGGGGTTTGCCGGTATTATGCCATTATGTTCTTGTTTCTGACGCTCGGAAGGGCCTTCTAGCAACAGGAAGAGTAAAATTTGTCCATCTCCAAAGTTTCGACCCACTTACTCGCTAAATAATCATTCTTTTGTTCCATCCCATGTATTTCATTGAAGATAGATTAGCAGAACAGAACAGAACAGAACATACGTTTATTAATGACTTTTACACAAGATACGTAGTCCATTATACAAAAATGACATTGTAAATATACTTTTTCACATAGGTCAAAGAAGGCAAAGGACTGTCATTCAAAACAAGCATGATAGAACTGACGACCCTTCCACCCATGCTTAGAAATACATGAAAAATATTGACAAAGGATAGAAGCACGGTGCCGCAGGCAATACAGATGGACACCTTGTCTTCTATTGGGTTGTACGAGTCGAAGTTGGTCAAAATCAAAGTGCCTTTTGGTCGACGTCACGTCTGAAAAATTATTTGAGCCATGCTGTGTGAAAAGGGGGCTTTATGACATCTGAAAAAAGTATCGACCCATGTCAGCCTGCGCAGACTGCGCAGGCTGACATGGGTCGATAGTTTTTGCTATAGGTAATGTCCAAGGACCATTCTACCTCCAGATCCAGTCGATTGTTAGACAAAATGGATTTTATGGATCCATAATTAACTGATGAATTGCTTGGTATTACCCACTACGGATATGCTTGATGCCCCGTTTTCCCAGAGAGCAGCTAATTCATATTTCCTTAGCTGGGCAGCCGTGGGAATCGAACCAACACCCTCAAGTGATAACAATTCTCGTTGCCTAACATTTCAGCCAGTCGGGCTGATTCTTCAGTTCAGTTAACCCTTTCCCAAACAAGCCCTGGTTTTCACGTGTCTGCAGTACAAGTCTTTTGAAAACACTGTGGGAAAAGGAGAAATTGCTCGTAACGAGCAATTTCTCCTTTTCCCACAGTGTTTTCTACCCTTTTTGAGACCTTTCTGCCATTTTCATCAAATTTAAAATTGTCGTCTGCAAACTCTTTCAATTTGGACCAGTCCAAAATCTGTCGTTTGGGAAAGGGTTAATGTAATGTCATATGTCCAACATAAGGTTTTACGTTGTTGAGTACATCGTATATAATCGAACGAACAGTAACATTATCTCTGCTTGTACCTGTCAAATTTCCCTTCAAATGGTCCAGTATTTCAAAGGGAGTAGTAGTATTTCATGGAGACCCCGTTGGTATCGGTAAACAAAAGGGGTGTAAGTTCACACAAGGGGGGTAGGTTTTCCTCACCCAATTAACCCTTAGGCTGCTAAGCGCGACTCAGGGACCTTTTTGCGGACAGTGTAGATCAAGATCAGACTGCAAATGCAGTCTGATCTTGGATCTACACTGTCCGATAAGAAGATATCTCTCCCCCTCCCTTGAAATAGCAGAATCTTGGTTTTTACTATCGGCTTGAAAGTTTCATTTCACTTATTTAGCAGGATACGTGTTAAACCCTTAACCTGCTAAAAAAAACTGAAATAAAACTTTCAAGCCGATAGTAAAAACCCAAATTTTGTTATTTCCAAGGTACTTTGCGGAGAAAAAATATCTCCTTATCGGGCAATGTAGATCTAAGATCAGACTGCACGTTCTGTGCAGTCTGATCCTAATCTACACTATCCGCAAAAGGTCATTGAGTCGCGCTTAGCAGCCTAAGGGATTAACCCTTTCCTTCAGCTGTTTGGATGTATGGGATGGGGGAAGGTGGAGGTTCGCTAGTGTAGATCAAGATTGGACTGTATGTTCTTGGACCTACGTTGTCCGTTATTTTTTAAATTGTCTTGGCAGTTTAACTGAAATTGCAACAGGTATTTAAAGTGTTTTCATTTCTAAAGACCGTCGAAAAGTACGGATGAACCACATGTGCTGTTGAGGACAATGTAGACCACGACAGGACTGCAAAGAACGTGCACTCTGATCCAAGACCTATACTGTCCTATATGGATCCAATGGGTTTTTCGTGGGAGTGTCCCTGGGCAAGACACTTCAGAGCCCTAGCCTAGTACTGTCGGAACCCAGGAAATACATGAATATGTGAGCTGTCGCCGTGATATGACTGAAATATCGTTGAAATCGGAGTAAAACACCATTCAATCTGTCCTATATTTTGTTAGAAATCCTGGTGAAAGCAGCTTTAAATTAGCTGGGTACCCGTACTTACAAAACTTAATATTCCTTCTCAGGTTGTAAATTAACTTTCCTTTCTTTTAAAGCATCCACATCTTAAGTGTTTCTTTTTTTTTTTAGTATTGAACAAATGAAATGAACTTTTTGGCCAGTTTTTACAACATCATAAATTATACAAATGACACTCAAAATTTTCCAAAAAGTGTAACGTAAACCTTTTCTCATTAAAAATTAAAGCGTCAATTACGTCATTTGCAACGCACAATAAATTTGAATCATTTCTCTGTGAAAACGGGGCTTAATCCATTTGCGAAAAGTATCAACCCATGTCAGCCTGCGCAGTTCGCGCAGGCTGACATGGGCCGAAACTTTTCGCTATCTTAAGTTTTCCGCATGCCAAAGGATACTAATTCTACCTCATGATTCAGACGGTTGTTTGTCAAAATAGATTTTACGGATCCATAATTAGGTGATGTCTTGCTTGCTAGGCCTATAATGAATTACGGAGATGCATTAAGCCCCCTTTTCCCAGAGCATGACTAACTTATTGGTTGAAACTGTATATTCCTTTCCATACAGCACTTTACCAGACAGCAAAATCTTAGATTCTTCTCTACCAAAAGCGTTTGTAGGCGACAATGAAATGGTACATCAGCATTTTCTCCTTTTACCACAATGTTTTCAAAGGTCTGCATCAGTGGTTAGGTATTAACATGAGAAACAACAACATTGGTTTGGGTGAAGAACTTAATCCTTATCCTGCTCAATATGTTAAATGAAACTTTCAAGCCGATAGAAAAAACCCGAATAATACTATCTATTTCGAATTTGTGTTTTGCTGAAAATTATCTCCCTATCACACAGTGTTGAACCAAGATCAGACTGTACGTTTTGTGCAGTCTGATCTTCATCTACATTGTCCGCAAAAGGTTAATAAGTCGTGCTCAGCAGCTTAAGAGTTAAATAACTTAAGCTTTGAAATCGCAGTGCGCTTCTTTAATCTTCAGTTAGTACTAACAAGACATTCGATTTAGGGGGATAAAAGGAAAAAGAAAAACACATAAAAAGTATAAAAGAAAAAAATGAAGAAATAAATCTCAATTTTCGCAAGATTTGATGTCAATGTAGGTCGTGGAGTAATCTAACTAAATCCAGATATTTTCTTAAATACGGTCATAAATATCGAATGACGCTTAATTCATTCACACATTTACACTTTTTTTATCATTACATTTAAATTACAGCTAAACACTCTCAGCGCCATAGGCAAAGAGGTCGGCTTTATAGGACGGCATAGATCAAGACCAGACTGCATAAAATGTGCGGTCAGGGTCCGTATTCATCAACCGTTCTTAAGAAGATACTTAGTCTTATTCTCCAAGATTTTCTACATTTGAAAGTAACACAACTCCTGATTGGCTAAACTAAATGGTTTAGCCAAACAGGAGTTGTGTTACTTTCAAATGTAGAAAATTCTGGAGAACAAGACAAAGAACATTCTTAAGAATGGTTGGTGAATACGGACCCTGGTCTTTTATCCATACAGTGCACTGACATTAAAAGAACTTGAGCCCTATTTTGCCGTCTGAAAAAGCCAGTTATTTATTTGACATTCGAAGAGTAAATCTTAACTTCTTATCAGATGATAAAATTAAACACCCGCCCATAATTAAAACTTTTGCAGGGGCTAAATAAAGAGTGGCTTAGTTCATGGGATTTGTCTTTGAAAGGAGTAGAAAACATTGTGGGAAAAGGAGAAAATGCTGGTTACCAGCATTTTCTCCTTTTTCTCACCATGTTTTGAAAAAACTTTCTCCCTAAGGGTCGAAAGAACACGGCGTTATCTGGTGAAACGTTTAAATGTATATTTTATTTATAACCGAAATAATTATCCGATATGTGATCATCGTATACTTTGAAACTATAAAGCGCCCTCTGGCTGTTTTCAAAAATCATTCTATAACGTGCATTTTTGGTCTGATACTAGGCTGTAACCCCTAAGCCGCTAAGCGCGACTCACTGACCTTTTTGCGGACAGTATTGATCAAGATCAGACTGCACAGAACGTGCAGTCTGATCTTGGATCTACACTGTCCGATAAGGAGATATTTTTCTCCAAAAAATAAGTTTGAATTAACATTATTCCAGTTTTTACAATCGGCTTGAAAAAATTATTTAACTAATTTAGCAAGATGAGGGTTAAAACTAACACATTTTCTGACTGCCTAAGCCATTTGGTTTTAGTGAGAAATATTTTCTTGAGAATTAGCCGTAAACTGTTATTAAAGATGGTTGGTGAATACGGGCTCTGGTGTCCGTGAGATTAGAACAGAACATGACAAAGTTTGTATGTTTGGTCTTTAATGCCGTTTTCATTTACTTGTTAGATGGCGGCCTGTGTGTACATCGATCTATGTGTTCTTGAAATTTTTTGCCATGGAGATTTTGAACGACACTCTTTCCAAGCCGCTGGTTGCTTTCCCGCGTAAACATGCCCGAAAAAATTCAGCGTTGGGAAGGGAATGAATTCCAGGAAATGAGTGTGGCCGAACTGGAAGCCGGATGCATTACGTAAACCAATGTCCAAGTTCAAGAAGAAACTAATTCTTGAAAGTTGAAGATTAGAAAGAAGAAAATGGCGTTTTGCAAAATTTGTAGTATGTTCTTAATACATCTGTTATTTAAATGTTTGTACAAAAATAAAATGTGTTCATTTTCAGCGCAACTAGCGAACGTTATTGACAGAAAAAAAACAACAACATCAATTCTGCTTGTTAGTGCAACTTGCGGGGGCCAGGGGGCTAATTATCTGTTCATCTACAGCAAATACGTATTTCTTCCTCTGAAAAGGTAACTCGATATCGTTGCAGGCGACATTTCCAGGCAGACCAAAGACGGATGCAATTTGCATTGTGGCTGTCGCCATTATCAGTCTTACATCGCTTGTTTTGAAAATGCTGCACTTCCGCTACAGGGCCAAATCAGGTTTTCTAAACTGCAATTACCGTCAAGGAAATCGGCTGTGCGGGGCATGTTTGTTTTGTTAGTCATTGTTATGCCTGTCTGTATCGGATATTGTTTCAATTTGTTTCAAATTCATTTTTTATTTAATTGAACCTGTTACCTCCTGCAGACGTAATCATACATTTCTTTTCAACTTTTTACCAGACAAAATTTTAGATATGTGCAAACTGAAAGCATTGCGGGCGACAAACGAACTGTAGCTCATCTGATGGAACCTTTATTTGTAAGGGGAAGAAGACACTTTTAGAAAAGAGGAAAATGCTGGTTACCAGCGTTTTCTTCTTTTTACACAATGTTTTCAAATGCGTATTTCCCCTTCGGTGTCGTTTAACCTTTAACTAAACGTTCGACGGAGTTTTATAGACCAAAGAGAAGAAGGCCTTTGATAAAATCGTGGGAAATGAGGAAATGCTGGTAACCATTTTTTTCTCTTTTTCCCTCAACATTTTCTACCCTTCAAAAAGCAAATTTCAATTTTTGAGTCGCATTTATCGTGTCGTCTGCAAATGCTTCCAATTTGGGCAAGTCTAAAATTTTGTCGTTTGGTAAAGAGTTAAACATGGGACTGTTTGGGAAAGGGTCAAATGACATGTCTATCAAATATCTCTCCGTGATAACAACAGCTCAGGTATAGAACATAAATTATATCTGCAGTTATTTCTACTGTAAATTTCAGAGCTCCAGATAAGAGGGAGTGATAGTATTCTAAATCCATTATTTCTTTTCTAAACCCTATGTTGTGGGTACTCATTAGAATCGTCTCGATGAGACGATTCTAATAAGTACCCATAACATAGGGTTTAGTGGAGAGTGATTAATATTTTCAATTTTGAAATCAAAATCACTCCCTCGATCTGGAGCTCTGTGTAATTGTAAAACAGTGTCTAGAGAATAATACGTAACAGTTTATCTGGTATGCAAATTATATATACTTCATTTATTATTAAATATAGTTTTTGTATTAAATCAGGATCACACCAACAGTCATTTTGAAAACATCCAATCCCTTTCGCGATGAAAAAAACATCGTTCAGCTGTTTAGCTGTTAAACACACGGCAAAATTCTAAACTCGTCCAAACTGAACACTATTAAAAGTTAGCTAAAATGACTGGATTTGTCGTTGAAAGGGGGGGGGGGGAAGAACATTGTGGGAAAAGGAGAAAATGCTGGTTATCAGCATTTTCTCCTTTTCCCATAATGTTTTCAAAATGCTCCCCCCCAAGGGTCGTTAAAACTGGTACTGTTTGGTTAAGGGTTAGAGTCGTGAGTCGTTCTTGTTTTTGCGCAACAATACATTTATTGCCAAACCCATCTATTGGAAAAAAAACCATAGTATTGGTATGCGTGTTAAGTTTGAATTCTTGGTTTTTTAAATATGTATGTTGATTTAATTATAAAGCAACAGGCAACCCAGCAAAATTTAATGGAAATTTGCATTATGCATTTTTGTGATTTTCTCAAGTGGCCTTTTAATTCATTACTACCTACCAACTTATGTTCAGTTTTGTTGGATCTCATTGAAAACAACTTGACAAAAAGAGAAAATGTTGCCATATTGCTTTTACATTCTTTAAGCACTGTGTACGTTGAAATTTTATATTCATTTCCATTTAGCGCTTTACCAGACAGTCCACATTTTACAAGAATGTTTTCGAATTCGTCTGCTGTATTTTTTTCGGATGGGGGGAGGGGGAGGGAGTGTGTAAATGAATGAGATAGTGAAATATTCACCCTTTAACGAAAAGGTGGTTTAATGCATCTGTAAAAAGTACCGACGTATCGACGTATCAGGGGCGTAACTGCTGTACGCAAAAACGCAGCTGCGTACACTTGGGAAAAAAAAAAGAAATTGCTAAAAAACGTCACTGGAGGCCACCAAATAGTTTCTACAATTCAAAGATTTTCTCGGGGGAGACACCCGGACCCTCCTGGTAAATCCCCACCCCTCTCTCGGCACTTCGCTCCATGGGTGATACCTTAGGTATCACTTTTGTTACACTTTATTCCCGGCTAGCTATGCTCCTGTTTAGTTTGAACTTATTTTATTCGATACAATAATTACATAAATGTTAAATTCTAAAAAAATAAGTTGCGCGAAAAGGATTGGAACGAAAGCCCCTGTTTACGTCAGACTGTGCGGTCTGCTAGCGCTAAATTTTCTGCAAATATACGGACCATTCTACCTCATGATTCAGCCTGACTTTAGATAAAATGAATCCATATTATTCCACAACTATCTTGTTAAACACCCTTTTCCCAGAACATCGCTAAAATATTTGAGCGACTATCAGGCAAAGGGGGGGGGGGGCTTAATGCATCTCCATGATGCGTTATACTAAACAGGTCATCTCGTAATTATGGATCCATTATATCCATTCTATCTAATAGATGATTGAATTATGAGGTAGAATGGTCCTTGGAAAGCAGAAGATTGACCCAAAGCAAAAAGTTTCGACCAAGGTCAGCCTGCGCGGACTGCGCAGGCTGACCTTGATCGATACTTTTTGCAAATGCATTAAGCCCCTTCTTCACGGAGCATGGCTCATTTGTTTCCTTCCTTCCTCCACAAGTGGTCGATTGAATACTGTCTTACACCACTTTCGGCATTTTTACAATTATCACACCTCTATTATCCACGTGTTTGTCCTGGGTTTTTACTAGTACTTAGGCTAGAGCTCTGAAGTGGCTTGCCATAGAACACTCCCACAAAAAACCAAGCTCCTCGAGTAAGGCTCGAACCTTACGATTCCAAGGCTGCCTTTCACGCAAAAAAATTGACGCAAACTATAAAGGATGGTGTATATATATATATATATACACACATACGACCACTGCTTTACCCGAAGGTATAAGCTCGTGTAAAGTTATTAAAATATTGACTCAAATCGTAGTGATATGCAGTTTAGTGAAAATTCTTTTCAGCCTTGAGTCTTGCTTACCTAAACTGCGTACGCATATTTCGTGCGTACGCAATTTAGTGAAAGGCAGTCTAGATTGCGAATCCTACACTTTTCAGCTGGGTTACACAAAAGCCTCTTACGGCATGACGTAAACCAAACAAGGTACAATTATTCAAGCTTACCTGAAGTTCAGCAAATCATTTCCATGGACTTTGCAAACTATAAATTCTTTTACTGCTGTATGTGACATAAAAAGCCTACTCGGACTGTGTAGGTCACTAAAGGTGCAGATGCAGGGGCTGTCTGGTCTTTGATCTATATAGACCGCAACTTTATACTGACCCTTAAATTGCTAAGAGCGACTCGCTGACCTTTTGCGGACAGTGTAGATCAAGATCAGACTGCACAAAACGTGCAGTCTGATCTTGGATCTGCACTGTCCGAGAAGAAATTATTTTTCCTCCGAAAAATACCTTTGAAATAGGAAAATTTGGGTAATTTGATCAACACTGTCCAATGCAGTGTTTTCTTTCCGGTGAAATCAAATATGAAATCGCAATATTTTTTTTTACTATTGCGTAGAAAATTTCGTTTCATTTATTTAGAAATTTATGGGTTAAATTATGGACAAAGGTCTTTTTATTTCATTTGCAGTGGATTTATTCTGAACTCTCTACTTGACAATGAAATGGTAGACTTGTTTAAATTGCAAGCATTTGAAGAGGACAAATTAAACGTGTCTCAAATTATGGGATTTGTCTTTGTTGTGGAAAAGGATAAAATTGTGGAGTCTCCTTTTTCCACAATGATTTCAAAAGCCTTCTTTCTCAAGGGTCGTTAAAACTTGGAATTGTTTGGAAAAGAGTTAATCTATGTTGGAAAAAAAGTAAAGAATTTATTTATTTTGTGACCAAAGAGTTTCACACAGAAATTCGATCCAGTTGATTATTCTAAACTTTATCGTTGTACAGATTGGAATTCCTTTCATGCTGAGATTGCCCTGTTAACCCTTAGGCTGCTAAGCACAACTAAAGGAACTTTTGCAACTGGTGACTGCAAAAACATGCAGGAATTCTTACTTGGACTAAAGTAACATACACGCGAAAGAAGTGTGGTAACAGCGGCATTTTATCCATTTGCCACTACGTTTTTACTACAGGTCTGTGGCCAGACCAACAAAAATAGAGAGTAAAGAAGCTAAGGGATTGATCTAAAATAGAATTTTGTATAGGAAAAATTTTATACAATAACCGATACAGACTTGCATTACAATGAGTAACAAAACAAACACGCCCCGCACAGCCGATTTCCTTGACGGTAATTGCAGTTTCGAAAACCCGATTTGGCCCTGTGGCGGAAGTGCAGCATTTTTAAAACAAGCGATGTAAAACTGATAATGGCGGCAGACACAATGCAAATTGCATCCGTCTTTGGTCTGCCTGGAAATGTCGCCTGCAATGATATCGTGTTACCTTTTCAGCGGAAGAAATATGCAATTGCTGTAGATGAACAGATAATTAGCACCCTGGCCCCCGCAAGTTGCACTAACAAGCAGAATTGATGAGTTTTTCCGTCAGTTACTTTCCCTTCGATTGTATTCGTTATGAACATGCGTCATTTTTTCTTTTGTATCGGCTGTTCGACCAAGTTTTTGGAATTACGGCTAAGTTTATAAACTTTCAGCCGCTGTCATTCATCGTCTGCCTCATTTTAACAAATCACTGCGTGAATAAATTTGCAGCAGACTTTTTTGAAAATATATATAGGATATTTATTCTTTTTCGGTAAAAGATCGAAGTTTATATCATCGAATGAACATCATCGGTAATATTTTCGTTAGTGGCGCAGCCACGAATGGAAATATTACCGATGATGTTCACTCGATGAAATGATTTCGATCTTTCACCGAAAAAAACAAACATTCTATTCATTTCATGCATCTAACCCCTTTTTTCTTGGGTCTTTCATCAAAATCCAGTACAGTAGTTTTCGGAAATTCCCCGTGTCGTACCCCCCCCCCCATATCACAACGCATTACAATGTTACATAAAGCGCGAGAAATGTATGGTAAAAGAACGAAAATTACGTCATATTTCCCCTATTTGAATGGCACGCGCTGTTTACCTAGGTATCTAGTGCGCGGGAACTACTGTTTCCGCCTTCAACTGAGAGTTACAAAATATGAAATCGGTTATTTTTCACTGGTAGTAACCATAAAATATCAAACCATAATCCACAACTATCTGCCGAAAAGCATGAAATAAAATTGTATAATAGGGATAATAAGAAACGAACAAGACTGAACACAACAAAAAATTTGAAAGGACTGCGGCATAGCTGCACTAAAAAGCATAACAGATGCATTTTTGTCACTAATACACATTCACTATTTTTTATTGAAAATGGACATATATTGTACTCTTTACCTAACCCAAAAATGATAAATTCATACACCAGACTTAGTTCACTGTTGTTCGCTGAATTGTTTTATAACCACAACAAGACAAATTTTTGATGCATAGCATCAAAGAAGCCGGCAATTTTTTTGTTACTATCAATGAGGAAGGTGCTTTAGGAATAACTCGCTTATCAGAAGTTGTGTTACTTTTAAATTAAAAATTCTGGAGAATAAGACTAAGAATGTTCTTAAGAATGGTTGGTGAATACAGACCCAGTAGAAAATTTTACCGACTGCAACAATTTGGGGTCTAATTAAAATTTTCTTTTTTGTTGTGAATCCTATTTTTTGTTTAACTCTTAACCAAACGACAAACTTTTAGACTAGTCCAAATTAAAAGCATTTGCAGACGACAAAATAGATGTGACTCAAAAATTGAAATATGTTTTGGAAAGGATAGAAAACATTGTGGGAAAAGGAGAAAATGCTGGTTACCAGCATTTTCTCCTTTTCCCACAATGTTTTCATAACGCCTCTTTCTCAGGGTCGTTAAAACACGGGATTTTGTGGTAAAGAGTTAAACACTAATATAAACTTCACTTTTCTTCCTGCATGCATTCGGAAAGAGGACAGTTACATTCAGTAAACAGGAATGGTGCAATTTTGCTCTTCAGATAAAAGCATGGTCATTTTGGATTAGGTATTTTCTCTATTTTGACATGATCAAAATACTGTTATCATTCTTACATGAATATGATCCTACATACCGTAGTCAGACCTCCAGGTAAGAGGGAGTGATAGTATTCTAAATCCATTATTTCCCTTCCAAACCCTATGTTGTGGGTACTCATTAGAATCGTCTCGATGAGACGATTCTAATGAGCACCCATAACATGGGGTTTAGTGGAGATTGATTAATATTTTTAATGACCCTGAAGAAAAAGGTTTCTGAAACCATTGCGAGAAAAGTATAAAATGCTTGTCACAAGCATTTTCTCCTTTTCCACAATGCTTTCTATCATTTCAGAGCCAAATCTCATCATTATAACCAAATCTAATTTGTGGTATGCAACTGCTTTGAATTTGGACAATACTGTCCAAAATTTTAGCCCCCCTGTCCAAGTTGAAAGCATTCGCAGACGACAATTTCAATGTGGCTAAAATGATTGCAATTGTTCTGAAAGGTTAGAAAACATTGTGGGAAAAGGAGAAAATGCTGGTTACCATCATTTTCTCCTTTTCCAACAATGTTTTTAAAAGGCTTCTTTCTCAGGGTCGTTAAAAGTCGGGATTATGTGGTAAAGATTTAATCCTTCACTAAACAATTATATGTTCTAGTGACCCTGAAGAAAAAAGCTTCTGCAACCATTGCAATAAAAGTATAAAATGCTTATCACAAACATTTCTTCCTTTTCCTACAATGCTTTCTACCATTGTAGAGACAAATCTCATCATTATAACCGAATTGGATTTGTCGTCTGCAACTGCTTTAAATTTGGACAAGTTCTAAATTTTGTTGTAGGGTACAGAGTTAAGAGGCTAACTAGTCCATTGAAGAAGTACCATCAATTTGTTTTTCCTTTGCTTCTTGCTTTATTTCTTGATTCTTAGTCAGCTATTGCCGTACTAAATTGAGCAATAAAATATTTTCAAGTTTGGTTTGACTATGAAAATCTGAATATCCCCTTACAATGTAATAGTTGAACATGTAAATGAGCCATGCTCTGGCAAAAGGGGGTTTAACCCTTTACCAGACGACAAAATTTATCCTTGTCCAAATTGAAAGCATTTGCAGACGTCAATTTCAATGTGGTTCAAATGGTGCAACTTTTCTTTGATAGGGTAGAAAACATTGTGGGAAAAGGAGAAAATGCTGGTTACCAGCATTTTCTCCTTTTCCCACAATGTTTTCAAAAGCCCTTTCCCTGGGGCGTCAAAAGGCGGCATTGTGCGATAAAGGGTTAATGCATCTCCGTGATCCATGATACCAAGCAAGCCATCACATAATTAAGGATCAACAATACATGTAGCCCCTTTTTTAATACAATCAACTTAATCATCAGGTAGACTGGTCCTTAAATGTACAGAAAATTTACCAAATACCGAAAAGTTTCAGGTCAGCCTGCACAGTCCAAGTGGGCTGACTTGGGTTGATACTTTTCCCAGATTCATTAAGACCCTTTTTCACAGAGCATGGCTCAAGTGCAATGATGTACAACATCAGTCAAAAGCTGTCGAGGGTCATTTATAACTAGGTGCAAAACCCAAGTTTGGCTGGAGCGCTAAAGCCACAAAAATAAGTGCAATACCCTTAAACGCTACATCAAAAGTTCCATTACATTTCCTTTCCAGCCTTACTTTAGACCTTTGAAAGGATAGAAAACATTGTATGAAAAGGAGAAAATGATGGTAACCAGCATTTTGTCCTCCTGCAGCTACGTTTCAATAGTCTTCTTCCTCAGGGTTATTAAAACATATGAGACATGCTCTGGCAAAAGGGGACTTAATGTATCTCTGTCATCCATAATTCAAGCAAGTCATCACATATTTACGGATCTATAAAATCCATTTTGTCTAGCAACCAACTGAAACGTGAGGTACACTGGTTTTTGACATGCAGAAAAATTACCAAAGCAAAAGGTGTCGGTCCAAGCTAACCTGGGCCAATACTTTCTGCAAATGCATCAAGCCCCCTTTTCACAGAGCATGGCTCATAAATAAATGCCCAAGGATTTAGTGTGTCTCAGTTGTGCTCTGAGTATGCAAGGCTTGTCACAACAAAGGTACATTCTTACAAAAAAGTTATTACAAAAAGTTTCCAAAAGTAAACAGATTAATTACACACCTACAAACTTTCCTGCTAAAATACAATATATTGCACACAGATAAAAATAGACACAGTGGAACAAAAAATCTGAGACATGCTCTGTGAAAGGGGGGTTTAATGCATCTGCAAAAAGTATCAACTCATGTCAGCCTGTGCAGTCCCCACTGGCTGACGTGGGTCAATACATTTAGCTATTTGTACATTTCCTGCATGGCACAGGACCATTTTACCGATTAAAATCTTATTGAGCGTTTTTAGAAATAAGAGTTCAAATACAAAATCTGTAGTTTTCATGCTCGCAATTTATGTGAACAGCACAAAAAAAAAACCGTAATATTGCGCTAATCTACTAGTTTTAAACTGGTCCCTTGTTGTATCGTGTATTACACGTATAGTAGTATCAGGGGAGGTAACCAGTCTATACTAGTTTAAGAAGAGTTACGCTGCCTGTGGGGTCAATCATTAATCAGTTATTAAATAAATATCTATAAATACGAAATCTTTACTTTTCATGCTCGAAATTCATCTCAACAGTACATACGAAAGAAATACATAATTTTGAGCTTAATAGCAACATACTATTAAAAGTATTTGAGTGAATATGTCGGAAAAGTTGTGCAATGATGTATCCCAAAATTCCCCATGTGCATAAAAAAAAAAGCATTCCTACTGGAAGCCGGCTTCAAGAGCCGGCTTCCAATAAAAGTGAATAATCAAAGCACTGAAAGTCCTGTAAGCTGTTTGTATAGGGGTTCAACGACGTCTGCACACGGCGTCTAAATACAGTTATCGTCTTAGGATACTTCTGAACTCTAGATTGATATCTTACCTAACCTATTAGAATAACCATTTAAACTGACCAAAATCACAACAACAAGTGAACAACCAGGTAGAAAATGTGATTTGCAAATCTAGCTATATTAGCGTTAATTTCTAAGTATACATGTATACATTTAAAAAGGAATGTATTATCCGACCTACATGTATTTTTGTACAAAAAAACTTTACAGCATCCTTGTAAATCATTAGTTATAAATACTTAGTACGGTTCTAGACTGGAAAAAAATGAAAAAAATTTCAAAACGGTCCCTTATTAAACAAATATTCCCGTCTGCAGACGGCGATCTAATAAATTTGTAGTCATTTTTGCAAAAAGCTTAAACTCGCAATTCGCTGTTGGGTCCAACACTTTTATTAACGGACGTTAGTACTTACAATTTCCGGTTAGTCTGTGTTACACCTGGGATATCAATGGACAATTCTACAGGTTGTGACCTCCATCTGAAAACAGAAAATATAACATATTGTAGCATGAATGGTCACTGCAGTCAACCAGGCCCGTATTCAGTAAGCATTCTAAATTTAGAAAAGTAACGCTATTTCCGATTGGCTAACCTTAGTTTAACCAATCAAGCATTCTAAATTTAGAAAAGTAACGCTATTTCCGATTGGCTAACCTTAGTTTTGCCAATCAGAAATCGCGTTTCTTTGATATCTGAAAATTCTAAGATTTACACTTTACGAAAAGACAATAATTTAGACTGGTCCATATTGAAAGCATTTGCAGACGACATATTAAAGGTGGCATAAATGACGAAATTTGTCCTTGATAGAGTAGAAAACATTGTTGGAAAAGGAGAAAATGCTGGTTACCAGCATTTTCTCCTTTCCTCACAATGTTTTCAAAAGACTTCTTCCTCAGGTTCGTTAAAAGCCTGGATTGTGTGGTAAAGGGTTAAGAATTTGCACTCATTTGAGAATGACTGGTTAATACGCAGGGACGTAGCTAGCCCAAAATAAAGTATACCAAAAAATTAATACCGAAGGTATTGTCTGAGCCACGAAATGCAGAAGGAGGGGAGGTGGGTTTACCAGGAGCGTCTTGAGGGCCTCCTCAAGAAAAGTTTTGAATTGTAGAAGATATTTGGTGGCCTATAGTGACCTTTTCGTGGCAAACTTGTCTTTCTTTTCTTTCTTTCTTTCTTTTTGCAAAGTGTACGCAACTGCGTTTTTGCGTACAGGCCCCTGATACGTGTCTTGAACAACTTTATGGTCAACGTTACACAGCTTAATATCAAATGGTCTTTTTGGTCAGAAATGAAAAATGTAACTCAAATCAAGGCTTTTTTTTTCATTCAATACCAAAATATCTGGCGGTGTCGATCAAAGAGTGAACCTTCTGTGCAGTCCGATCTTGTTCCCAAAAATGTCCTTTTTGATCTTGTTCTATCGTGACACTGGGCAAAAACATAAATGAGCCATGCTCTGTGAAAAAGGGGTTTAATGCATCTCCAAGAAGCATTATACTAAGCAAGTCATGACATAATGATAGGTCCATAAAATCCATTTTGTCTAACAACCGACTGAAAAATGAGGTAGACTGGTCCTTTGACATAAAGTAAATTGACCGATAGCAAAAAGCTTCGGCCCAGGTCAGCCTAGGCGGACTGCGCAGGCTGATATGGGTCGACATATTTTATAAATGCATTAAAGTCCCTAATCACAGAGCACGGCTCATAAAAAGTTTGCCTTTGAATATTTTTTTTTTTACATCCCAACACCGTCTTACTTTTTAAACCGAACAATGCGTTCCGTTCTGTGCACTCCGATCATGCTCTATGCCGTCTGAAAACGCTCCTGTATTTGTATATGGCGCTGAATGACTTTAACTCATTTTTGAAGCTTTACCGATTAAACTCAAGACCCTGCAGTTTATAGCTTTGGAAAATAATGTGTAGAAAAAAAAGCACTCTCTCATTCCTGCATATTTTGCCGTACAATAACACTTTGACCCCCCTCCCCAAATCTTTCAATTGATCGCTCTCTGTGTATTTTTAAAACTTTTAACCCCCCATCTTTCAACTGATCGCCCTTTGTATATTTTCTAGACTTTTCGAAACGTCTTCAATAGCCTGTGAAAAAATTAAACTCGTGTACATAAATTTTCCATCTCTTGTCTGTTATGAGGAAAGTAAATTCCGCATGACAGTAGTGACGCAGATTTCTGTTTTTGATCCCCAGACAAAAAAAAAACAAAACAATCGAAATGTCAAAATAGTACCCTGAGAAAGAGGGAAAATTAGGTTAAAGAACACTGTTTGTTGTAATTTCATAATTTATGGCAGGGTTTGAAGTACATTTAACTTATTGCCTCTTGTAGATTTTTACATATGTCAATAAAAACTGTCGAAGATGCCTTCAAACTGGCGGCATCATTTACATAATCCTGTGATTTATGTTTTACACTTTAAAATATAAGAACCATGCTCTGTGAAAAGGGGGGGCTTAATGCATCTGCGAAAAGTTTCGACCAAGGTCAGCCTGCGCGGATTGCGCAGGCTGACCTGGGTCGAAACTTGTCGCGATTGGTCAATTTTCTCTATGCCCAAGGACCAGTTGTTGTAAAAAAAAAAGGGGGGGGCTCTTATGGATCCATAATTATGTAATGGCTTGAATGGTACCATTCATCACGGAGATGCATTAAGCCCCCTTTTGCCAGAGCGTGGCTCATATGTTCGCTTTATTTTTAATCCTTTCAGCGCCATGGGTGAAAGCAGGGGCTTATCGGGGCGATACAGATCAAGATCTGACTGCACAGAACGTGCAGTCTGATCTTGAATCTATACTGTCCGCTTGCATAGTCAAGCATAATGAAATAAATACTTTCTTTGTTTCAGTGGATTTTATTTTCCCCCTTCGAAAGAGGCCAAGTTTATTTAACCAGCGCTGAAAGAGTTAAAAATGCATTTACTCTTGAAAAAACTTTCTGCAGATGGTTAGTATAAAAAAAAATAAATCTCGTAAAAACGTGAAACTTCGACATGAGTTACAGTTTTGTAAAGGCTGAGCAGGATTAGTCATGTGTAAATGGTGTCGAATGGTCACCTTTCGCTTGCAGAGGCGTAGTTTGCCATTTATCTGTGTGAATACAAAGAGGTAGGGGAAAGGGAAGTCCGGGTGGCATCCCCCTAGGTAAGGTCTAAAAACAAAGGTGCATCCTAGTGTACTCTGGCGTTCTAAGGACGTCCTGAATTGAAGTATTTTTGGACTGAAGATCGACGATTAGATAAGAATAAGTTAATAAATAAACACTTTACTTTGCAGAATTTTCTTTTGTCAGTGGAATCATGTGGATTTAACCGCATACTCGCCCATAGGACGCTATGTACCTGATCTGAGAGCTGCTAAATAACATGTGATGAATTGGTTAAGATTTAACAGGTCTGTAGTTCGATGCAACAAACTTCATTTTAATAATGTATATATATTGTGTGTGTGTGTGTGTGTGTGTGTGTGTGTGTAGGGCGAGGGGACTCAATACAATACGGACATTAATAAATTTTTATGTCATGGTTTAGATGACGTGGAAGTGGAAAGAAAGGCATGGTATAGTCTTAATTCTAAGGAGTAAACAGAGGAAACTCATGACTGCGTGCGCTGTCGCCAAGATAAGGAAAAACCGCTTATATTTGCCATAAATCTTGATAGATTCTCACGCGTTTGCTATACAACGTAATGAGATAATGTCACGAAAATCCTGCGCCAAAGTACATTTATGTAGGACCTAAGTCATAAACAAGCCATTTTCTGGTCAAAAAGGGGGTTTAATGCATCTCCGTGATGCATTATACCAAGCAAGTCATCATATTATTTTGGATGTATAAAACGCATTTTGTCTTACAACCGACTGAATCATAAGGCAGACCGGTTCTTTGACATGCAGAAAATTGACCGAAAGCAAAAAGTTTCGAGCTAAGTCAGCCTGATGGGAGACCTGGTCGATACTTTTAGCAGATGCATTAAACCAACTTTTTAAAGAACATAGTTTAATTGAAAATAAATCCAAACCAAACTAGCAATCAGCCTGGTGATATACGTGGACATTGTCGTCAGGTGCGATTTAAATCTATAATTATAGCTGTTCTCGGCTGTAGGTGGTAGACCTCCCGCCTCGAATTTAATTGTTTTAATACAAACAAGCTTCTTATTTCATTACCTGACCTTGAAAACACTGAACCCGACCTTTTTAAAACGTCATTTCCGCTTCCGGAAAACGTTCTGCCTGAATGAAAGTACCATAAGTAACTGGAGTAAAAACGGCCGTTATCTGTGACAGGTATCGTTTTTATATAAATTTATCAATTATGTAGCCTGCCATCGACCGAGGTTGATGGCGAATGTATGGATTACTGTTGCATAAGCAATATCCTCATTTGTCACACTATTTTCAAAATTGCTTGCCTCTGTTCATATAATTTTCTCATTAAGAACTGAAATGGCACAAGTTCCAGTAGTTGGAACGGTCCATTAAAATTTCAGCACAACTGGTTGAAAGCTGTAGGTAAGAATAAGGACACAAAATTGAGCCTATGGACGGGCGAATAGACAACTTGATTAAAGTACACTCCCTGAACTGTGTCGTAAGGGGTATTAAAAAAGGATTAAGCAAGACGGACGGACGGACGGACGGACGGGCAGGCAGGCAGACAGACAGACAGACAGACAGACAGACAGATAGATAGATAGATAGATAGATAGATAGATAGATAGATAGGCAGACAGAAAGATAGATATGTAACGACAAACAGGCCAACGGCAAATACTCAAACACACGGAAAATTGCGTATTCGTATCATGATTTATCCTCGTAGTACTGAATAAACGAAA
The DNA here is from genome assembly GCA_945859785.2 of Tridacna gigas. NCBI lineage: Eukaryota > Metazoa > Mollusca > Bivalvia > Cardiida > Cardiidae > Tridacna > Tridacna gigas. Next base: position 42,705,719 of record OX244029.2, read on the forward strand.
TAGACACTCTTAGTATTAAACATACGAGCAACGCTCTGGCAAAAGGGGGCTAAATGCACCTACGCGATGCATTATATCTATCAAGCCATCGCATAAAATTTGGATCCATAATACTCACTTTTTTAACGACGGAATTAATCATGAGGTCGAATGGTCCTTGGACATACGACTGCGAAGGCAGACCTGGGTCGATAGTTTTCGCATATGTATAGGGCTCCTTTTCACAGAGCATGGCTTATATATTTCAATTACTCAAAATTTTTTTGCCACAACATCAGGAAAACAGCGGATAGCGTAGATCAAAGATCAGCCTACACGTTCTGACCGCATATGCAATTAACCGTGCCTTAAACTGCCAAATAAATGAAACGAAAATGTCCACTTGATAGTAAAAACACAAATACTGGGCCCGTATTCACCAACCATTCTTTAGAACATTCTTAGTCTTATTCTCTAAAATTTCCTGGATTTGAAAGTAACCCAACTTCTGATTGGCTAAACCATTTGGTTTAGCCAATCAGAAGTTGTGTTACTTTCAAATTTGGACAATCTTGGAGAACAAGAGAGAATATGAGGATATTCTTAAGAATGGTTGGTGAATACGGGTCCTGGTTTTCAAGGTTGATTTCACCGTTAAGAAATTACCGTATCGGACAGTGTAGATCAAAGATCAAACTGCACGTTTTGTGCCGTACTGATCTTGATCTACACTTTCCGCAAAAGCGCTTCGAGTCGCGCTTAGCAGCCTAAGGGTAAATCTGGGTTCAGAGCTACAAACGTTAAGGGCACTTTCAGCCCAATTCAAGTGATTTTGAGTCAATAGGTCAAATGCAAATTGCTCTAACGAAGTGGCAAATTGCTTTTCTTATTTGAACGACTCGGGTTGTATGCTCGAAAACGCCCACCTTGCATTAATGTGTAAATCCGCCAGTCTGCGCCTTACCCCGATCCGGCGTATACATATCGTGTTAACTTTGAAACCATTGCGACAAATGAAGAAATTGCTCAATACGGGCAACTCATTCATCTGTCACAAAGGTATTTTGGCTTTATTTGCATTTATTTTCATCTACCTTTGTCATGTTAATTTCCTTAGCCTATAACTGGTGCTATTTTACGACAGTTGCATTTGTAGATTCGTGTTTGCTTATGGAGTAAAAAAGAGAAGGCTAATGTTAGCTAAGTGCCGAAATTTAAATAAACCACTTAAAGAATTAAGTCTTCGCAAGACGACAAAATTTTAGACTTATCCATACTTGCAGACGACAAAATAATTGTTGCTCAACTAATGGAATTTGTCTTTGAATTGGTACGAAACTTTTGTGAAAGAGGGAGAAAATGCTGGCGATAACCTCCATGTTCACTTTTTCCAACCAAGTTTTAAAAACCTTCTTCTTTAAGTTCAAACAGAAACACGATAGATTGATCAAGAATTTAACCGTTCACCTGTTAAAAAAATTAAATGAAACTTTCAAGCCGAAAGTAAATTCTGAATTTTTGCAGGTTCAAAGGTATTTTTGGGAAAAAATATCGCCATATCGGACAACGTAGATCCAGGATCAGATTGCACATTCTGTGCAGTCTGATCTTGATCTACACTGTCTACAAAAGGTTCTTGAATAGTGCTTAGCAACTAAGGGTCAAGCACCTTTCACAACTATAGTTGTCTTTGCGGTCTGTATCGATCAAGATCTGATTGCACATAACGTGCAGTCTGATTGTTGATCTACACTGTCCGCTTCGATGGGACATTCCGGACAAGATAAACCAAGCACTTTGATTCTTTTTTCTATACTGAAAATGTCTGTTGGGTTTATTCGGCGCTATGAGGGTAAGCATACAACTGACCAGTGTACAATCAAATAGAACTCAACTTTTTAAACTCTCTAGCAAACGACAACATTTCGGACTGGTTCAAATTGGAAGCACTTGCAGATGACAAATTTAATGTGGTTCAAATGATGGGATTTGTCCTTGAAAAGGTAAATAACATTGTAGGCAAAGGAAAAAATGCTGGTTACCAGTATTTCTCCTTTTCCCAAATTGTTTTCAAGAAGAAGTTTACTAAGGGTTGTTAAAACTTTCGATTCTATGGCAAACGGTTAATTCGCACCCAGGAACTTCTCTGCCATTTTAAACAACGACATCAAGTGTGTGGCAAAATGACTCTTACAAATCCATCGGCTGCTTTTCTACATGAAAAAAATGTCGAAACAAGGATTCAACAGTGTTAAAGTACATCTCACACCATATACTGGAAAGTGTATATATCAAACGTCAAACTACATCTACAACCACACTTGAAGGTTTACCCAGTGTCAAACTGTATGGCACATGTAAACAGTTCTTTTCGAACCAGTCATTGTCAAAATTAGAAATAATGGAGAAAGGAAGGTTTTCAATGCAATTTTTATAAGAAAAGCAGTTATTACACCGATGAATTGTGTATGATTATTGAAAAGAAGCATTCAGGCTGTCTTTGAAACAGGAGGTCATGACCTTTCCTTCTTTGTTCCATTAGTTTTGAGCCCATATGCAAAACCGAGGGGCCATGGAGTTAGTAGCTAGCTTTAGCCGTAAAAACAATGGCGGAGTAATGCCATGAAAGAGTGCGAAAAAACAACATGGTAACGTGCTATTTTTTATTTTATCCCCACATTATGTATTGTTTTGAGTTTCAATTTAGCTTGGCATTTTCAGACTAGTCTACTGGGTTTCCTTTTTGTAAATTTTGGAATAAAAGCTAAAATAGCTTATTTTGTTCATTTTTTTTTTCCGACCATGCCAGTAACCTGTATTGGTCAGTAATTTCACTATTTCACAAGTTTAACATGATTTCTTGATGAAATCTAAAGAATCGGGGTTATGCTGCTGCATTTAAGTGCTCTTTATCATTTCAGGCTGATTTTATAGACCTTTTTTTGAAGAAGTTCTGTTTGGAGTGTTGATGGTCGACACAAGTTTAGCCAAAAACCGTGTTCTGGCGCCTGTCTCACACCATACTGGAGATTGTGTCTCTAGCGTCTAACAATATCTCGAACCATACTGGACAGTGTGTTTCCAGAGTCAAACCATATGAGCCATGCTCGGTGAAAAGGGGGCTTAATGCATCTGAGAAAAAAAAGAAAAAAAAAAAAAGTATCGACCCATGTCAGCCTGCGCAGACTGACACGGGCAGAAACTTTTTGCTACTGGTCAATTTTCTGTATGTCGAAGAACCAGTGTATACCTCATGATTCAAATAGCGGTTAGAAAAAATAGATTTTATGAATTCATAACACTGTGATGATTTGCTTTGTACAATGCATTACGGAGATGTATTAAGCTACCTTTCTCCAGAGCGTGGAAGAAGATGCTGAATGATTTTTTTCTCTTGTGTCAAATTATATCTCGCACCATACTGGAGACTGAATACGAGAATCTCGTGTTAAACTATATCTCCAACTATACTGGACAGGGGAATGAATCCTGTCGATCTGATCATCATCAGTCTTCGAAAAGAGTTCGGCCGAGCTTGGGCGCTAATTAACAACCACTGGATTATAAGCCCTATACGATACAGACTCCGTCACCGGGCTCCGAGGTCGAGAGAGGATTGAGTTCTGTCGAAATGACTATCATCAATCCTCTTTAAGAGCATGGCCGAGCCGGGTTACGCACGCACCACGCTTTGAGCACAAGCCCGCAGTCTACGCTATCGACTAAGCTACCAGACTCGGTCTGGAAGAGAGAACTGAATTTTGTCGCAAAGACTATCACTTATCCTGTAGAAGAGTTTTGTCGAGCTAGGATACGAACCCACGACCCTGGGTTACGAGCAGTTAATATTACCGACTGAGGGACCGGGCTCAGCATTCCGTGGAATATAGTATCTTCCGAATATTGATTTGGCTTTATTCCAAGACGCCAGCCATTATTCACAAATGACAGAAACCCGATCTCGTGCAAAATGCACGTAATTTATCGAACTGCGTGCATTGGTTGTATTCTTTCTCCGCTTTGTAATTAATTACAATGGCTATTTGTTTATTTATAAACATCATTACTTTTTCAAACAAATTTGCAGCAGACGGCATTGAAAGTATCTGCTTCAGAAAAATGAATAATCAGCAAAAGTGTCATGTTGTAGTTTTCATGCATGAAAAATACATTATTTATTAATCCTTTATATATGAGCTGCGCTCTGGCAAAATGGGGTTTAATACATCATCGTGATTCATTATGCATGTACCTAGCAAGTCATCACATAATTGACGATCCATAAAATCCATTTTGTCCAACAACCGACTGACAACTCTATGTCCTTGGACATACGGAAAATTAACCAATAGCAAAGGTTTCGGCCCAGGTCAGCCTCCGCGGATTGCGCCGGCTGACCTGGACCGAAATTTTCTGCATGCCTAAGGACCAGTCTACCTCATGATTCCGTCGGTTGTTAAGAAAAGTGGCCATTATAGATCCATAATTATGTGATGGCTTGATTGGTATAATGCATCACGGCGATGCATTAAACCCCCTTTTGTCAGAGCATGGCAGCATGGCTCAACTACGTGACAGGAGAGGCCCTGCCTATAACTTAAAGTCCCATAGAAGATGTAAATGTAAATATACAGGTTCACGTGCAAGACAAGAAATAAAGAGTAAACAAATAGCTGACACTGGATAATTTCTCACCATACATTTTTTTCAATGTCTTGTAGCCTCGCATGATGAGTACATATCAAACGGAAAATCTACCATTATTTCCTGTGGAAACTGACAAAAACAAACAGATTTGCTTACCGTATAAAAGATTGGAATTTAAATATTTAATTCGACTTCGGACAGATTTGCATTTAAATGTTTAATTCGGTTGCACACATTTCAATTAATCTTCAAAGTGCCGATCTAGCGAGATCGGGCGGACCAATTCAGTCATGGTACAAACGTTGTATATGTAACTCGGTCTGTAGGTCGATATCCATCGACAAACCAAAATATCGTTCTAATTCGAAGTTCTTAGACTAACAATCTGATTGGCCGAGACTTTCATTGAACACCAAAAACGCAACTTTCGTGCCATGATGTATTTTACTTCGAGGGGATTTACTATAGTGTAAGATCTGACATAAGTTTGCGCTTGGGATTAACTTTTCTTAACCCTTTCCCAAACGACAAATTTTGGACTGGTCCAAATTGAAAGAGTTTACAGACGACAATTTTAAATTTGATGAAAATGGCAGAAAGTTATCAAAAAGGGTAGAAAACACTGTGGGAAAAGGAGAAATTGCTCGTTGCAATTTTCTCCTTTTCCCACAGTGTTTTCAAAAGACTTGTACTGCAGACACATGAAAACCAGGGCTTGTTTGGGAAAGGGTTATACAGAAAATGTTATTAAGCGAGCTTCTGGCGATCTAAATGACACCATTTTCTGAGCCAGGTTGATAAAATTTTTATGTCACACGCCAATGATGTCAGATTCTTTTTATAGCTTAACTGTATCTTAAGAAATACATATGTAGTCATTGGATCTACATGCGAAACCCACATATCAATGAATGAGACCGACTCACTACTTTGGCAAGAATGTACGTTCCGGATTAAATTAGTTTCAAAGAAATTGACGTGTAACTGTTTGACTTGGAGTCTAAAACTAAAACACAACTTGGGTTAAAAAAGATCATCATTTTTGATAGTTGAACTGATCAGAAAATTTTTCGTCTTTGGGAACTGACGGGCAAAAATACGCTGCTTTGGTACATGACGTCCAGAAAACTGCTATGACGTCATAGAATCGTTGGTCATACGCCCGTAAGATAAAATTATTTGTAATGGCTTCATTGCATCGAAAACAATGGGGGTTTATCTGATAAAATGAATCAGAAGGGTATCACCTCACCCACAGAGTGAAAACAAAGGGTTTTATTACATGATAAAACGCATATACATGTAATTGAAATGAAGGAATGACAAGGCAAAGTTTTAACTCTTTATCACTCGATCCCGAGTTTTAACAACCCTGAGGAAATGGCCTTTTGAAAACCTTGTAGGTAAGGGAGAAAATGCTGGCAACCAGCATTTTCTCCTTTTCCCACAAGGTTTTCTACAATTTCTCACAGAACTGCCATCATTTCAGCTACATATAATTTGTCGTCTGCAAATGCTTTCAATTTGGACGAGTCTAAAATTTTATCGTTTGGTAAAGATTTAAGAGCTTTAAAGCAGATAAATTATGAAGAGTAGGTCCAACATCTTCTTGAATCAGGATCTAACCAGACCAAAAAACAAATTAAGACTTACCCAAATTGAAAGTATCTGCAGACAACAAATTAAATGTGACTCAGATGAAGATATTTGTCTTTGAAAGGATAGAAAAAATCGGGGGGGAAAAGGAGAAACTGGTTACCAGCATTTCCCCGTATCGTTTTTCGGACGCAGTCCTTCTTAGGGTCGTGAAACCTTTACCACACAATCCCGACTTTTAACGACCCTGAAGAGAAAGTTTTGGAAAACTTTACAGTAGATCTAACTAGCATTTTCTCCTTTTCCAACAATGATTTCTCCCCTGTCAAAGACGGTCATAAATCATCATTTCTCCCCTGTCAAAGACGGTCATAAATCATCATCTGGGCTACATTTAATCTGTCGTCTGTATAAGCTTCCACTTATTCAAGTGGTCGTGTCCAAAGTTTTGTCGTCTAGTAAAGAGTTAAAGCACGTATTGTTTGGTAAAGAATTAAATGTTTACAATGAAGAATTAATTTTCAATAGAATTTTGAAAACATCATTGCAAGTTATGAATTATCAACAAGAATTAAGTTTAACAGTTTAACCAAACCACAGAGTTTTTACCACCCTACGGAGAAGACTTTTTAGAAAAAAAAAATTGGGAAAAGAAGAATTAGCAGGCATCCGGAATCATCCTCTTTTCCCTCAATGTTTTCTTCCCTTTTGAAAGTCAAATTAGATCTATGTCATTTAAATCTCAACCAGTTTGTAGTTTACAAATACTTGCAATATGGGCAAGTCTAAAATTTTGTTCTCTGATAAAGAGTGTATACACGAATTCATACATGTGACAGTAAAAAATGTTGCACAAAAGGGAGATATATCTGGCTATACTGCTGTTTTGAAACCTTGTCTGCTGCAAGAGAAAAAAAAATATCAAAGAGGTAAATCTGCCGAAACCGTTACATCGGTCAATAGATCGTTTATTTCAGATTCACAAGAACCCGCCATAAAATTATATATCCGTGTAAAAAGTACCATAAATTTTATACGTCAAGTACAACTTTTATGATTATCAATACAATAAACGGGGGAAAAATATAACGCAAAAATATCTAGAGATGTTATTAATATTTGAACATTGGCATAGACAAAATTCTTCCTTTTTTTTTTCCTCTGTAACCTATAGTGCATTAACCCCTGTGAAAATTAGCCCCTCGGTTATAAATGAAAGACGGACATTTCATTCTTTACGAAAATGTGACGTTATTTATCTACATCGAAACATTCTAATAATTTGAACTGGTTGAACTAATTTGTATAATATGTACTATGATTACGGGAAATAACTACGAGGACAAAATTCCTTGACATACAAACGCAGCAACTTTTGTCAGGTTGCTATTTTCCGCTACAAAGGCAGAACTAAAACCTTGCAGAAACGGACATTATTCCATTCAGATGGCAGACGTAAGACATTACCGCGGCTGACGATATCCCCTTAAAACGGCGGCCGTAATAACCGTTCAAAGGTTGGGTGGGGGGGTTGGCGCGGATCGATGAAGTGATTTCCCTAAAGAGAATGAACATAAGCATTTCTGAGGCGGAAATTATTCCCTACAATGCCTACCGAATACCAACATGAAGTTGTTAGATAGAGAAACAAGTCAAAACAGTGTGACAAAAGCAGCAATAGTTCATCATGAGCCTTTCTGTCGATGTTTTCAAAAGTGGTCTGCATTTAACTCTTATCCTGCTAGACAAGTGACATGAAACTTTCAAACCGACAGTAAAACCCAAATTTTGTTATTTTATTTTTTTTGGGGGAAAGATATATTATTATCGGACAGTGCAGATCCAAGATCAGACTGCACGTTCTGTGCAGTCTGATCTTGGATCTACACTGTCCGCAAAAGGTCCTTCAGTCGCTCTTAGCAGCCTAAGGGTTAAGACGCAAAACTCCGTATGAAGAATGAAACGAGTTTATATATAATTGATATACATACAATCAATGCATTTTATGAACATAGCTCGCTTCCAAAATTTGGGTTTCCGAAAACCTACCAACAAAATGGAAACAAACTCGTCTAACTGAAAATTTACAGAGCAAAGTAAACTTTATTATGGATGCAGAAATTTTCTCCATTGGTCACAATGTTTTCAAAAGTGAATGACTGCATTTGCCACAAAACAAGTTCAAATGAGGGAAAGTAGTTTATGAATACTCTTGACGCAAGTTAGATGTGGTGTCAACAAAATTTTAAAGTAAATTTAAATGCCTTTAAATTGCACTTAACAAGTTGAATATTTACATTTAAATCTTGACATATTTTCACAAAACACTACAAGAAATTGGAGAGGGTCTTCTCTCTTGTAAGTGCCTATTTCAGTTTAAATTTTACTGCCAAAGCGTTTCACAGTGTTGAGGTAAATGTTATTACCTCCCTTAACTCCTAGTCCATAGTATGCAAACGGCGTCATCCGGTTCAGATTGTTAGAGCGGTTAATTCCCAAATGTGCCACACTTTGATTCTAGGAAAATAGTATCGATTTAAAACGATTGGGATTTGTTATGGTTAAGGGGACAGAATTACCACAGTCTGGGACAATTTTGTCAGCCATAGTTTGTAGCAACGCTGAATTCTTGTCCAAACCGAAAGCATTCGTAGACAACAAATTAAATATGATTCAAATGATTGGATTTGTCTTTGAAATGGTGGAAAATATTGTGGAAATAGGAGAAAATTCTGGTAACCAGCATTTTCTTCTCTTTCCACAATGTGTGTTCAAAACTCTTCTTCCTCAGAGTCATTATAAAACCGGCACTGTGTGATAAAGGGTTGACATGATGCTTAACCCTTTCCCAAACGACAAATTTTGGACTGGTCCAAATTCAGAGAGTTTTCAGACGACAATTTTAAATTTGATGAAAATGGCAGAAAGGTCTCAAAAAGGGTAGAAAACACTGTGGGAAAAGAAGAAATTGTTCGTTACGAGCAATTTCTCCTTTTCCCACAGTGTTTTCAAAAGACTTGCACTGCAGACACGTGAAAACCAGGGCTTGTTTGGGAAAGGGTTAAGGATATCTGTGAGTGGGGAAAATCTATTGTTGGCATTGTTTACGCACGTGCATGACGTATCGAAATGCAATTTAGACAAACATGCAGACTAATGTCTGTTTAGGAGCATAACCCATAACCGAGAAATGAGTTTTATGCCTTTTGCAGTGGGCAGATTTTGAAAACATTTTGGAAAAAAAGACTGCTTAATTAACGCTTTACCACACGACCTTAACGACTCTGAGGATAGGTACTTTTGAAAACATCTTGGGAAAAGGAGAAAATGCTGGTTACCAGCATTTTCTCCTTTTCCCACAATGTTTTCTAACCACTCAGAGAAAACTTCCATCATTTGAGACATGTTTAATTTTTCGTCTGCAGATGCCTCTAATTTAGACGAGTCCAAAATTGTGTCGTGTGTTGAAGAGTTGATTAAACGGTGCTTTACGCCGTTTTGCATCATTCAGTCATATAACGTCGACTGCTCACCTATTTATATGATTCCTTGGTTTGACCAGTACAAGGCTTGGGCTCTTCACCGTTAAACTGCTAAAGAAATAAAACGGAAATTCCCACTCGATAGTAGAAACTCAAATATTGCTGTTTCAAAGCTGATTTCATCCTAAGGACAGAATGTCCAGTCTGATCTTGGACAGTGTAGCTCAAAGATCAGGCTGCAGGTTTTGTACAGTCTGATCATGATCTACACTGTCCGCAAAAGCGCCCCGAGTCGCGCTTAGCAGCCTGTGGGTTAATTGGGCTTTGTGTATGCAGTGAGGCTATAGTGTGAAAACAAGTTTTACTAAACTGCATAACTTTACGATTTGAGTAAATATTTGCATTAACTTTACGCCTTCTAATATACCTACATTTGGGTTAAGCAGGGATCGTATATGTGTATATACAATCCCAAATAATTTGCGTAAATTTACGCAGTTTAGTGAAAGGTAGTCCTGGACACCAAGTTAATTATTCCTCTTTCACACCATTTCTTCTGAGGTCGTCTTTCTCTTTCTTGTTTGTGTAGATCTATAACTAAACTATTTCGTAGGCCCATACTGATGTGTGCTATAACTATCCCTCTGTCACTCTAGGGGTTCAACTTTTAAACAGGTCGAATTTAAATTTTGTGATATACCGAGATAATATTCAATCTGTATCCGTAACGTCAAAACGCATTCTTAATTTCTTCCAAGTCGAAAATATTTCGACAACGGCATTTCAAAATGAGCTGCAACAATTGAAATATAGAAAAATACTCAAGAAAATATTGCACAAGAAGAAATTATTGGTTATGAGTAATTTATCAATTTCTCACAATGTTCTAACAGTCTTTATCTGTAAATGCGATGGAATTCATTCACATGCGTCAAAGATTATAATGATTAATCATTACACGTATTGAGGTCAAATAAGGTTACAAATGTCATATATCAGGAAAAGTATTTTTGGAAATAATAAAAGGGAGAATATTACACGGACAGAAAAGCTGGCACTTTGTCAAAACCGCAGTGAGTGGTATAGACGTGCTCGATTCTCCACGGTGATGCCGAGGTATAGCGGAATGCGGGGCTATATAAATTTGTTGTCAAAGAATTAATCTTTGGCTTCAAACACTTCGGGCTCTAATACTCGAGTATATCAACGTCTAATTAAAAGCACTATGGGGTAAAAAGGGGAGGGCTAGCTATAAATAATATCCTGTCGAAAAACTAATTTGAAACACCTCTTTCACTCTTTCACTGCCGATTGCGAATTAGGCACCTTTAGCGGACTGCGTTGATCAAGATCAGACTGCACAGAACGTGCAGTCTGATCTTGGATCTACACCGTCCGCTACCTAATGGTAAATTTTTTTTAAAAACTATCAATAATTACAGTGCAACTGTTCTTTTAGAACTCAAAAAAAGTCAAATTTCCTTTTGGGGGTCAAGAGTTAACTCTGTACTATCAAACAGGCCCTTGTCTTAAGGACCCTAAGGATGAATTTCGAAAACATTGTAGGAAAAGAAGAAAAACTGGTTAACAGGATTTTCTCCTCTTTCAACATTTTTTTCTACCCTTTCAAATTAAAATCCACACATTTGAGCAACATTTCACTTGTCGTCTGCACATGTTTTTTCTTTAATTTGGGCGAGGACTAAATTTTGGGAATTTTGTCGTCTGGTGTATAGAGTTACAGCCAACTCGTGTTCGACCAGTTATATATGGCGTGCAACAAACGAAAAGGGGCCTTCGCACATATACGTAAAAGTCTGTCGTCCCAGATCAGCCTGTGCAGTCTGAGACTAATCCGAGACGACACTTCCCGTTTTTGTACGATTTTCTGTTCCACGAGAGTCTTCTGTATGGAAAAAATCTTATGTAGTCGTAAAGTGCCGTCTTGGATCAGCCTGCGCGGACTGCGCAGGCTAATCCGAGACGACACTTCACGCAAATGTCCGAAGGTCTCATTTCGCATGTTGCGGGCCATATTATCTCGTTTGTCACTGACATTTTACCGTGTCATTCCTTTCTACTTGTATCTGTCTGACTTTCGAAAACTTTTGAACTGACCCATGCTCTGCGAAAAGGGGACTAAATGCATCTGCAAAAAAATATCGACCCAGGTCAGCCTACGCAGTCCGCGCAGGCTGACCTGCACCGAAACTTTTTGCAACTGGTCAGTTTTCTGCATGTCAAAGGACCAGTTTATCTAGTGATTTAGTCGGTCATGACAAAACGTGGATTTTTATAGATCTCTGATTATGTGGTGTCTTGCTTGATACATGTACAACGCATTAAGGAGATGCAATTAACCCCCTTTTGCCAGAGAATGGTTAATTTTTATTCGGCTGTTAACTCATTACCTCCTGAGGCAAATTTGTAGCAGACGACTGACTGTGAAAAAGTCTTTGTAAAATTTTGATCCTCAATATCTATGTGCAAGGAGAGACTGCTTGGTTTCAACTAACTTTCCTTTGCTACAAATTATTATACCAAATTATTATAAATTGCAGTTCATATTGTTTTTTTTTAATGCTTTCAAGTTTGACAGACAATAAAACGTAGTTGATATCATTTGTAAACCTGTCAGCCACAGATATAATATGAGCCATGCTGTGTGAAAAGGGGACCTAATGCATCTGCAAAAAGTGTCAATCAATGTCAGCCTGCGCAGTCCGAGCAGGCTGACATGATCGAAATTTTTTGCTTTTTGTAATTTTTCTACATGTCAAAGGATCATTCTACTTCCAGACCCAGTCCATTGTTAGACTAAAAAGATTTTATGGGTCCATAGTTATGTAATGACTTGCTTGGTATAATGCATCACGAAGATGCATTAAGCCCCCTTTTGCCAGAGCATGACTCAATTATTATAAACTCGACCTCTTTCCGTGATTGAAAATACAACTCATTGAAACCAAAGAAGTTTTTTTTCTTACGGGACTGATCTAAAACAAAAAAGTGAGGGTATACATCCAAGATCAGATTCCACGTTCTGTGCAGTCTGAACCTGATCTAATCCGTCCGCAAAAGCCCCTGTTTTCGTCTATGAAAGGATAGTCTGACTTAAGACAGAAAACATTTTTCAAAGCTTGCAATCTGACAATCGTTACAATATGATTTATCACAAAGGTTCAGCAACCCCCTGCAGGGTATGGGGCAGGATAACAGAGGCAAATATGAGACATCGGCATATCTTTTCATTGAATGAGCTTTAATAAATGTCTGTTCATTGAATGTGCTTTTATAATCAATCAAAATGGTTCATTTATAAAATCCGACAATTTTGCGGTCTGTACGGATCCTGTCATTTTTATTGTGTTAGTACTAAGCTAACTGCCCACATTGTATACATACGGTTATTGTTTTGGGCTTGTGAAAGACTCTGTTACAATTGAAATACCGTGCATTTCCATTAACGTATAGATATTGATTTGTTTTCCTCCTATATGAATAGCAATTAGAAGCAGGATCTCTTGCAAATTTGATGAAAATCAACGCCGACGTTAAAGAAAGAATGTCAAATTGAAAATGTCCATATCATTTTTATTAGTAAAAAAGACGATAGTATCTTGAAAATATTCTATACATGCAGATTTTCGCTATTTTGATTTAAAACTCGATTTGCTGTCACTCTTTTACAACTCATGCTACCGGCATCATGAACTCACAGACATTCTTGCTGCCAGAAAATGGTATTTCTCTATGAATGGGGGTATTTTTTACTTTTCCCAAACAATGTTTTCTACCTAATCAAAGATAAATCATTACATCTACTGTTCTTTTTTGCAGAGATTATGGACACAGAGTATTTTTTTTTCCAAAAAGATAATAAAGTCATTTTAGTTTTTTTTTTTCAGTCATAGTCATTTCACGGATCCTTTTTTGTAGCCACAGCGGTTTCGAGTTAAAAGAAATATGCATAAGATATTCGCCAATTCCTTTAAATGTTTTTTTGCTTATTTTCCTTGGGTACATTCCTGAATATGAAAGCATCTAAAGGTAAGGCTGTTATTGGAACAGGGCATTTCAGCTGAAATTTCTTATTGGAAGTTTTGTATGTGCCATGCCTATTACAAAAGCTTAGGACAAAAACCGTAAGAATTTATTCAGAAAAGGAACCCACTGCCCTCAGTGCGTCAGCACTTTGATTTTCATTTTGGTGGTTCTTTGGTAGTTATCTACAATGTCAATATTCGGCGGAAGGACCATTTTTATTTTTCACGTAAAAATATGATTTTGTTTAACGCCAGATAATCAAATTGTGAGAAAACACCAGGAAAACGGGTTAAATCGATAGATTTTCCAATGAAATTGATACTGTAACAACGTGTTTCCGAGCTGGTCATGTGTCATAATAAACAAATAAAAGTATATTACATGTATATAAATTAACCTATTTATTTCTCTGACAGGTTGTTAAGTTTAATTGGTTAATTGATTTGTTTTTTTTTGTCATAAAACGACATTAATACCCCCAGCAAGTCACCCATATCATACTGTATTTGTTTCTAGTGTGTTTATATTTCGATGATTAAATATATATATATCTGAATTCCATTTTTTTCGATGGAAGATATAAAAATAAATCCTCCAATGGCAGAAAAAAAGATGCAATCCTTCAGCAAAGAAATCCGTGTTTTAACGAACCTTAGAGAAAAAGCTTTTGAAAACGTTGTGGAAAAAGGAGAAAATGCTGTAAAACAGCATTTTCTCCTTTTCCCACAACGTTTAATATCCTATCGTAACATTCGTAACATTCAGCTTTTTGAGTCACATTTGATTTATCGCCCGCACATATTTCCATTTCAAGTTTAAATTTTGCTATCTGGTTAAAGTTTTTATTAGTAAATATGCTTCTTTACAATGGACAACTAACTGTATACATTTAAGCCATGCTCTGGTAAAAAGGGGCTTAATGCATCTCCATCATGCCTTATATCAAGCAATTTATCACAATCATAATTAGAGATCCATAAAATCCATTTTGTGCAACGATTGACTGAATCTGGAAGAAGAGTGGTCTTTGGACATGCAGGAAATTTTTTTGTCAAACTCGTTGACTTCAATACGAGATATGACGCTCGCTAAGGCTCGTGCAATATAATTTTAGTCAACTCGTTTGGTAAAAATGATAATACATAAACACTTATGTGAGACCCTCTTTTTATCAAACAAATGAAACGCCAATTTTTTTCTCCTTATAAAAAAAACACACACACACAAGAGAACTTGAAATTTTCGGTCTAAAAATTTAATAAAAGTGGACAGTGCAGATCCAAAATCAGATTGCCGGTTTGATCAGATTAAATGTTCTGTGCAAACGTGCAGTCTGATCTTAATCTAATTGGTCCACAAAATTGACTTTAGTTGTGCCTTGCACTCTACGGGTAGAACTCACCAGCAAAAGTTGTTGTAAATCAGATCAGAATTAACCCTTAAATTTAACAGACGACAAAATTTTATGATTTGTCCAAATAGGAAGCATTTGCAGACGACACAGTAAATGTAACTAAAACGATGGGGCTTTGTCTCTGAAAAAAGGTTGGAAACATAGTGGGAAAAGGAGAAAATGCTGGTAACCAGCATTTTCTCCTTTTCTAACATTATTTTCAAAAGGTTTATTCTACAGGGTCGTTATAAAACACGGGATCGTTTGGTACAGGGCTAAACAAAATATTAGTTATTGGCAAAATTCACGCCAATATACTAATCCTGTATTTAATCTTTTAATCCTGTACGGTTTTAGAAATAACCTACTGACCCGTTGGCACTGGAGAATTTTCGTCTAAGATCAGACAAAACGGCCGGACTGACCATTTGGGTCATAACAAACGTTAGATAACTTTAACTCCTAGGCTGCTAAGTGCGACTCAAGGACCTTTTTGCGGATAGTGTAGATCACAATCAAACTGCACAGAACGTGCAGTCTGATCTTGGATATATTTTCCATGAAGGAGATAGTCCCCCCTCCTTAAAAAAAAAAATTTGAAATAGCAACATCTGGGCTTTTACTATCGACTTGAAAGTTTCATTTAGCTTATTTAGCAGCTTAAAGATACATATATACCAACTTTCAGTCAGTTTTTAACCCATTTATGAAAGTTTAGTCATTTAAGAAACTTTAATCATTCTTGTATCTTCATGCAAATAATGCCCCTGATGGTTGCAAGGTTGCACAAATCACAACCGATCGAAAATGCATTTCATTTTAAGGAGGCAATCAAAGAATCAGTGTTGTCGTTTCCGGTTTTAAATTGAAAAAAAAAAAAAAAAAAACACACACACACACACATTCGAATTTCTTTATCCCTTACACCCTAGATATATCGGTAATTTATATTTGTTTACAGAGCTTACTAAATTCTTATCCATTCTACTATTAAGTAATAACAGGGTAAGGATGTGCCTTTAAGGGTTACTACTTTTGAATTGTTGCCAATGTTTCGTTACATTAATTCTGCCAAAACTTTCAAGTGACTACTGGACAAATACTCCTATCTAACAATTTTACTGAACAGTTACGTGTTTTCACGAAAATGAGAAAAATGATAATTGAAAACGTTGTGAGAAAAGGCTAGTTACCATAATTTTATCCCCTTTCCACAATGTTTTCTTCCCTCTAAAAAAAGAAACAATTCTTATTTTTTTTAACAAAATTTAATTTGTCATTTTCAAATGCGCTGAATTTGGGGGAAAAAAACCGAAAATTTTGCGTCAATAAGCAGTTATGAGTTTGAGACGAGTCCAAAGTTTTGTGCTCTTGTAATTTGATTGTGTGGAGTTTTACGTGGTTTTCAACATTATTTCAATTATATCGCGGCAGCCACTGCACCTGTCCATGCTTCCCTGGATGTTCTTTTACCATCACTAATTCTCACAATATTTCTCCCATGCCACTGGTTGCTTTCCCACATAACCAGCGTCGGAGTAATGATAAACGGTGGCAGAGGAATCAATCCCGTCGCAATGACCACCATCACCAATCCTTGGACAGAAAATGGAGGAGTTTGGGGATTCGAACCAGCGAACCCCTGGATACAAGCCCTGAAAGTTACCGACTGAGTTACCGGAGCTCGGCTGCCGCCTGGTAAAGCGTTAACTCTTTCAGCGCCAAATGTTTGAACCAATGCTCTGGCAAAAGGGGGCTTAATGCATCTCCGTGATGCATTATAACAGGCAAGTCATCTCATGATTTTGGATCCATGAAGTCCATTTTGTCTGTATCATAAGGTAGATTGGTCCTTTGACATACAGAAACTTAACCAATAGCGAAAAGTTTCGGCCCAGGTCAGCCTGCGCGGACTGCGCAGGCTGACCTGGGTCGATACTTTTCGGAGATGCATTAAGCTCCCTTTTCACAGAGCATGGCTCATTTAAACTCGGTCGCTTTCGAAGGTTGAAACTACCCACGTTCCACTGAAATTCGGAGAGATTTTGGACCAAACAGGAGGTACAGATCAAAGATCAGACTGCACGTTCTGTGCAGCTCGACCTTGATCTATGCCGACCTTAAAAGTCCCTGTTTTCGCCTATGGCGCTAAAATCTTAATACAATGCAAAGACAGATAAAGCACGATAATAAATGTCTATCTGTAACAGTGACATATTGACAGGCCTCTATCTTTATGTGACCAGAGAAATATGGAATCTACCTCTCAAATCTTACACTACACACTTCCTATCCCATACTCTTGATACCCTTTATGAGCAAAGATTAGATTAAGAACAGCCTGTAAGTCCGAACAGTCTGATCTTACACTGCTCATTTCGAGTTTTTAATACCTAATTCTATAATAACTCTTATATTCGTTCTGCTTTATACATGTACTCGTACATAAAATTATACTCGTTCTGCTAAATATATAAAATGAAAAGTACCTGGCAATCGTTAAGAAAAAAAAAAACATTGCGATTTTAAGGCGCCTTTCTTGTTTTGTTTCCGGACCGTGTAGATTCAAGGTCAGACTGCACGTTCTGTGCAGTCTAACCTGAAATCTACAATATCCGCAAAAACGAATCGAATACGCTCTTAGCAGCCTAAGGAATAAGCTTTACTCTCCCTCATTAACTCTTTATCAGACGACAAAAGTTTAGACCAGTCTAAACTGGAAGTTTTTGCAGACGAGAAATGGAATGTGACTAAAATGTTTAGATCTATCTTTGAAAAGGTATACTGGTATATAAAGCATTGTGGGAAAAGGAGAAATGTTGGTTTTACCTTTTACCCAGCATCGTTTAAACATGGGATTGTTTGGTCAAGGATTAAAGGGATTTGTCTCGGATTTTCTCTAATCAGCTGGCAGGTTTATGTACTTTTAATACTATTTTGCCACTACCTTTCATTCAACTGTATGAATAAATCCGCGCGAATCGATTTTTCTGAATCCTGAATGGTTTCTTCTCGGAAAAAAGCCGAACTGTACATAAAATATTTTTAGTTTCTGCTGCATACATTTCAGGTCAAGATTTTAAAGGGTTTAATTAGATTTTTTTTCGCGGTGAATCATTTTATCTATTTTTATTCGTAAAAACTGTTAAATACTAACTAAAAAGCACTTTTCCCCCGCAAGTCGAAGAAACTGGAAGGTTACACTCTGTAAAAAAGGTGCAGTTTAGGCTTGTAACAGGATGTTTGTTTGCACTCGAGATCTCCATCTATTTTCATGAGATCAGATATGACGTCATCATGCCGACTTGTATACGAGGGACACTTTTTAAGTTCGTAGAGTATGCCTATAACTTTTTAACGCGATTATGAAGTTGCACGATGTTTTACACAGAACTTGCGTAATCATTCCTCTCTCGAACGGTGTCACGGTATGCGGCGCACGAGGTCCACGTGCGCGCTGCGCTGGGTATTTTCAACACGTGGTTTTATACACTATAGTAAAATATAGCGTTCAATATGGATGGAAAAAATCTCTGAACAGAGGGTATATTGTAAGATTCGAGCACAGCTCGGGTTTCCGCCAACAGAAATTCATGCTGATTTGCAAAAAGTTTATGGGAAAGGTGCTTTAAAATATACTACAGTTTGCAAGTGGGTACGTCGTTTTAATGATGGTCGGGAGTCAATTGAAAATGACCCTCGGGTGGGTAGGCCGGTTTCCGTTTTGACGGAAAAGAACGTTGCTACTGTGAAAACGTTAATTGAGGAAGACGCACGTTATACCGTGCAAGAGATAGAAGAATTAAGTGGCATTCATTCGTCAAGTGTTTTGAAGATCTTACGTGAACGACTTGGGCTACGTAAGATCTGCGCGCGCTGGGTGCCCCATTTGCTCACTGACGAGCAGAAACAAAGTCGGGTTAGACTTGCATCGCAAGTTATAGAAAAATATGATAAATGTGACCCACGTCGTTTGGAAGAGATACTTACAGGTGATGAAACCTGGATCTATCATTTTCAACCCGATTCTAAGGCTAAAAATAAGGTTTGGGTTTCATCTGAGGGCGACAGACCTGTCATTGCGCGCCGTTGCAAAACATCAAATCGCATGTTGTATGCGATATTCTTTGATTCGAAAGGTCCAGTCCTTCAAATTCCAGTCCCGAAAGGTAGTTCTGTCACTGGAAAGTTTTACAGAGAAAGTGTTCTTACTCAACTTGTTGATTTCTATCAGAAACGCAGACCGCGCACCGGTGTCCGCGGCATCAAATTACTCCATGATAACGCACCGGCCCATAAATCCGCTACGGTACAGGAATATCTGAAAGAATCTGGGCTTGATGTCTTAGATCATCCCCCATACAGCCCTGACCTGTCCCCCTGTGACTTTTGGTTGTTCCCAAGACTAAAGGAAATGCTGGCAGGGCACCGTTTTGAATCCCGTTGTGGTATAGGCAGTGCGGTCTACCAGTGTCTGCAACATATACCTAAAGAGGACTACCGGGCGGCGTTCCGGAAATGGGTAGATCGGTGTAAAATGTGTGTGGAGGCAGACGGGGCATATTCCGAAGGTCTTAGATAAATAAAATTTTGATATTTCAAGCGGTTTTAAAAAGACCGCCCTACTCTACGAACTTAAAAAGTGTCCCTCGTACGTTCCATAATCCAACCTTATCGTCGTGTGTTGTTGATCGTGCAAAACTCTCACAATCCTTTATGAAATCCTGGTGCAAAATCTAAAAATACCTGAAGAGGCTACGTATCGCTTTAAGAAATATCATTAAACTTTCATTTTTTACGAATACTTCTCTTTTTCATTTATTGATGGTTAGCAAATTATTGCCTCTTCTAATTCAATGAAACTTTTTTTCTTTTTTTCAAATCTTCGGTATGATTATAAAAAGAAATTTGAATGACCCCTTTAACAGTAGCATTCAAACAGATTTTGTTTCGCCATGTTATTTCTTTTTTAAATCTTTAGAATAAAAATAGAAATGAACATAAATAAACACGATCTCTAAATTAGAGTTTTTGGTACTTTTTCTGTTGAAATTCTTGTTTAGTTAATAAGGGAATAGACGTTATTAAGAAGGTTAAAAAAAATACTATAAACCCGGATGAATATTAGTTACCCAACGGGCTCAGTTGGTAAAGTCCCACAGTTATGGTTTTGAAGGTCGTGGGCTAGAATCTCTGCGGAGGCAAATTATTTGTTTAATATTGTTTTTTTTTTTAACCATGGCTAAACAGACCTAATGGTCCATATGATTTATCCTTTTAAAATATCATCTTTATCCCCGCCCCCATAATATTTTGGGTCGAAATCTATTGTTATACTCCTTTACCACACAACAAAATTTTAGGCCCGTCCAAATTGAGAGCATTTGCCGACGACAAATTAAATGCAACTCAAGAACTGAATTTTGTTTTTGAAAGGATAGAAAACATTGTGGGAAAAGGAAAAAAAGCAGGTTACCAGTTTCAAAAGGCTTCTTCCCCAGGGTCGTTAAAAGTCGGGATTTTGTGGTAAAGAGTTAATTCTCTGGTCGAATTACAGATCATTTTTAATCGACAAGTTGCATCGAATACGTGCAAACATGATATAAGGCCAAACTTGTAACTTATACTGTCCAAAGAGGATACTGGTATGTCCTGAAACTATTCCAACAAATTTGGATCACCTTTCACAGTCTTTCTTTGACTATGTCTAATTGTCACTCTGGGATTTAGTAAGGACACAGAGTTATATAATAGCTAGCTCTCAGCGATGTTTTATAGCCATATGACCTTTAGTCTAGACCGCAACAATACTTTTCGCAACCATATAAATGAAATCATCACTTTTGGAGTTCAAAAATTCGAATCCAAACATTGGATCACAGTTTACAGTCATGCAGCGGAAGACGTAGTTCAAAGATCAGACTACACGTTCTGTGTTGTCTGGTCTTTATTTGTGTCGTCCGCAATGGCCACTGACGGTGCCGAGGCCGTTTAATTAAAGAGTCATCGGTTATGTTTTGACTCTTACGGCGTTAGAACCAAATAACCCCGATTGGTTCCAAGTGTTTTATATTGATCGGTTTTTCTTATTCGATTAACAAAGCCTTTTATGGAGATTTACAAAGAGTAATCAAGTAGGCTGATCTAAAATAAGCCATAAAATGAGGCGATTCTTCTGGTTAGCCGATAGCTAATGACTTGAAAGATTTGAAGCAGAAAAGATGGGCGACATCACAGGTTACACCCCGGTGTGTTTTGTCAACGGACGCACGATTATGAAAATCTTGGTCTATGCTCGTAAAACATTTTTCATGCTCAACTCAGGTGAGCGTTGAATTTCATAACTGTATAAATTTAATCTGATAAACCTTACGGAGTAACTTCTGAACTTAAGAGCTTTTCTTTGTTTCTGCCTATTGAATCAAAATCTTTATCTTAAATTTTCATACCTTCTTCAGCATAAATGAGACTTTAAAGTTGGAGCACAAACTCAGTTGAGCATGGACTCAAATTTTATAACAACAGGCAAACGTCAAATATTATTCTACGATTATTTAAAGACAAAACACGTATCAGTTTTACTAAAGATACCACACGATTAACGAAAAACTGTGCGATCTGTCTATTGCTGCGATTCTCACACATTTGCTCTATGATCGCACAATGAATCCCGTCGCAATGACTGTCATCAGTCCTGGAAAGAAAAGTGGCAAGCTAGGGAATCAAACAAGCGACTCCTTCGTTTCAAGCCCTGTACGTTAAGGATTGAACTACCAGGCTCGACTGTCGAACACGGGGTTGAAAACAATAGTACAACGCCGGGGCGTAACCAGGGGTTCAGAATCATTCCGCACTCCGAATCGAGGATGGTATTTCACCCTTAGGCTGCCAAGCGCGACGCAGTGTGCTTTTGTGAACCGTGTAAATCAAGATCAGACTGCAGAGAAGGGGTGAGATTTTCCATCGAAAAGAAAAAGGATGAAATCGCAACATTTGGCTATTTACTATCGGTTAGAATTTTTTAAAGCAATTTTAGGCTTAATTATGTAAGATGGTGTTGTTTTATAAAGTGTAAAACATATGTTTCGTCAGTTCCCATCCTTTTAAAGCAGCTGTTACGAAAGTGCATTTTTAATGATATCGTTTGCAGAAATGGCGATGCGTCGCTTTAATCGGCTTCCCCCTGGCGGCAGGATTCGCCGTGCACCTCTACTTTACAAATCGAATTTTACCGAATGTGCATTATTAAAATTTTGTTTATTGATCATATCACCTTGTTCTACATTGCGCACTTACGCATTGTGCGTTATGGATGGCCTCGCCCTTGCAAAAGAAGGAGAAGTTTGTGATTGACCAAGGCCTAACAGTCACGTTTTATAGCTCCTGTTTACTTACAATATATCTATAATTCATACGGCTCTGTTATATTTCACCCTAGGGAAGAAGCCGAATAAAAACAAGGGTCATGTCACAGGGAGCGTGGAATGGGTCAATAAAGTCCAACCCTACTCATACATTACATGTACTTTATAGTCAATAGTGTGGCATCTGGTCAGCGTTAAAAAAAAAAAACGATTTTTTCAGCAAAAAATGTACAAAATATAACCTGAATTAATCTTAAAAAAGATAGACTAAATTCTAAATATACTTGTACAACGATTTTGATGTTCATAATACCCGTCCCGTGTTGTTGGTTTGGATTTTTTTTTTTTTGTCTATCTACAAGTGGCACAATATCGACCTTTAAGTACAACTTGCTTGTTTTTTTTTTTCTTTTTTTTTTACTGTTTAACTCTATTTTACACGATAAAATTTTGGCCAAGTCCAAATTGAAAGCATTTGCAGACGACAAATCAAATGTGGATGAAATGATGAACTTCGTCCTTGAAAGGGTTGAAAATATTGAGAGAAAAGAATAAAATGCTGGTTAACTGCCTCTCAGTCTTACTCTGGATTTAGAAAGTAATGCAATTTCTGACTGGCTAAACCATTCCGTTTGAAAAGTTAGAAAATTTTGAAATTCTGTAGAAGTAGTCTGAGAATGCCTGGTTTACAAATCATTCTCTAAGTTTCATTAATTTTCTGCTCTCATATTCCAAGATCAGCCAAGTAGTTGGCTACGACAATAGCAATTCCTTAACTCTTTACCACACAACAAAATTTTGGACTGGACCAACCTGAAAGCATTTGCATACAACAAATTAAATGTGGCTTAAAGGAAGTTTCCTGTACTTGATAGCGCAGGAAACATTGTGGGGAAAGAAGAAAATGCTGGTTACAAGCATTTTCTTTTTTTCCCATTGTTTTCAAAGGTTCCTTTCTCAGGATCATGAAAACTCGGGATTGTGTGACAAAGGCTTAACCCTTTCCCACACGACAAATTTTGGACTGGTCCAAATTGAAAGAGTTTGCAGACGACAATTTTAAATTTGATGAAAATGGCAGAAAGGTCTCAAAAAGGGTAGAATACACTGTGGGAAAAGGAGAAATTGCTCGTTACGAGCAATTTCTCCTTTTTCCACCGTGTTTTCAAAAGGCTTGTACTGCAGACACGTGAAAACCAGGGCTTGTTTGGGAAAGAATTAAAGGAAGTTTCCTGTATTTGATAGGGTAGGAAACATTGTGGGGAAAGAAGAAAATGCTGGTTACGAGCATTTTCTTATTTTCCCACATTGTTTTCAAAGGCTTCTTTCTCAGGGTCATGAAAACTCGGGATTGTGAGGGAAAGGGTTAAAATACCGGTGCAGGAATCAAACTAAATTCGATGACATGAAATGTTTCGGTCCGTCATTCTAGGCAGTTAGGCGAGTGAGAATAAACAATACGCCTGTGCCTTAGACTAAAACACTCGAATTTTGTGACCAATCATATGCTTTCCACTCTTTCACTATGGTCGAGTAAATTTTTTAACCCTTAACCTGCTAAGTGAGATAAATGAAACTTTCAAGCCGATTGTAAAAACCCAAATAATGATTTATATTTCAAACTGTTTTTGGGGTGGATGGGGGCGAAAAATATCTCTTTATTGGGCGGTGTAGATCACAGATCAGACTACACGTTCTGTGCAGTCTGATCTTCATCTACATTGTCCGCTAAAGGTCAGTGAGTCGCGCTTAGCAGCCCAAGGGTTAAAGTACATTCGCGTCTCAGCGTCTGTGCTATGTCTATAATATAGTTATGACACCACAAATGGAGGCAATGTAAGTTTTAATGTTTAGACTTTTTTTTTTTTTGGAAACTAATATTTTTCAGCATGGTCATAGATGGATATTGACGAAGAGAAATTGTCGAAAAATGTAAGCCAGTACGCGTAGAACGAAATTTGAAAAGTTACAAAAACTGATCGTTGCGGTAAGGATAAACCCGGCTTCAGGGTCAACTAGTGAAATTATCGGAATGTAAAGAAAGGAAAACAAAAGCTACCATCGGCAAATTACCCTGGGAAAAATGCGGATGAATCGACATTTCCCTCTTACAGATTCATTTAAGCTCTCGAATCGAGAACGACCGTAGTAAACATTGTGTAGATGTAAAAATGGTCTACCAAGATACACAGTGCCTTTCAATCCGTCTAGTTGTTTCTGAGCCCGCCATTTAAAAAAAAAAAATGAAATATTTATGAAGTTTAATTTAAGCCATGCTCTGGCAAAAAGGGGCTTAGTGCATCTCCGTAATGTATCATACCAAGCAAGACGTCACATGTTTTGGGATTCGTAAAATTCATTGTCTAACAACCGACAGAATCACGAGGTAGACTGGTCCTTTGGTATGCAGAACATTGACCAGTAGCGAAAAGCTTCGACCGCAGGCTGACCTGCGTCGATACTTTTCTCAGATGCATCAAGCCCCCTTGTCACAGAGCATGACTCATTTGTATATTTTTTTTTTCCCTTCTGAAAATCATTTTAATAATAATAAAAAAAAAATGGTTATATCGCCCGTACACTAGGTCTACGTAAATTCATTACAGCAAAAATAGGTATCGTTACCCGTCTGCAGCAGACAGCTCTTTACTTTTTTGGGGTAAAGGAAGTCATTGTTAGCTCGACTGTTTTCGAAGAGGTATCGTCATAGCCCCGTCGTCATCAGCCTCGTCGTCAGTCTCGTCGTCTGCGTCGTCGTACAAAAAACTTTGACCTTTTATGATTATATCTCTGTCATTACCGAAGATATTTACTTGAAACTCGGACAGGCTGTCAAAAATCAATCTATTTCAAAAAGCAACTGCAGTCGAGCGTTGTCACCTGCATGCAGCGCTTTCGTTTTTTGTCATTATTTACCAGTATTTTTATTGTTAACCTAACAGCTGTAGGTCTAGTTGCTTTTTCGGCCAGTGTTGAAACGTGCAATCTGATCTGAAATCTACTGTGTCGGTTTTGTGCTTAGACGTTCTGCCTAAAAACATTCCTAGCCATTTCTATTAGTACGGTCGTATTTGTAATCTAAACCATCTGATAGGTTAATTTGAATCTCTAAGGGTTAAAGAAGATCGTTTTTCCTAAAAGACGGCACTTATTTATAATCGAGTCGTGCTCTGGAAAAAGGGAGCTTAATGCATCTCCGTGGTGTATTATACCAAGCAAGCAAGTTATCATATAATTGTGGATCCGTAAAATCCAAGACATCACATGTTTAGGGATTCAACCGACAGAATCATGAGGTAGACTGGTCCTTTGACATGCAGAAAACTGACCAAAAGCGAAAAGTTTCGGCCCAGGTCAGCCTGCGCCGCGGACGGCGCAGGCTGACCTGGGCCGATACTTTTCGCTGATGCATTAAGCCCCCCTTATCACAGAGCATGGCTCCATTAGATTAAACTATCATGCATTTAGCTCCGTTTAAATATCACTTCTGATACTTGAAAAGCAGTATGTTTTTAGTGTCAGCCTTTGTAAATATGCCATGCCTAAGGTACTCCCACCAAGGCCAGGACATGACAATGGGATTCGAACCTAGTTATGTATTACTAATTCTAGATCGCACTTGCTTTATAAGATTTTAATGTATGTTATTCCAACAACAGTGTTATTTATCGCTTGGCCCACCAAATAAATGAAAAAAGATGAAGCTTTTACAGACAGTAAAAATTTAAGTACTGTATCTAACCAAGATGCCTTTCAAAAATAACGGACAACGTAGATGCAAGATCGGACTGCACGTTTTGTGCAGTCTGATCTTGGATCTACATTGTCCGCAAAAGTATCTTAAACTTATGACCCTTAGCATCTTTAGAGGGTCGATAAGGGGTTGAATTAACTGTTACAAGATTGTTTTGATCCTGAGTGAATTGGCCCAATTAGTTTTCCCTCGTCAACAGAATCAGCTGTTTATAAACTAACACGTACATCTATGAAAAGCCCATTCATAAGTTTTAATCAATCTTTTCACCAAGCCCACGACTCTATACTTTCCTGTATTGATCAGATTAATTGATTTGGGTTTCTGGACTTCTTAACCGATTCCCCCATAACTTTACTTGTGTTTTCTTTAATTTCATAGTCTGATGGACTTTTGAAAACAGTGCGGAAAGGTAAGTCGAAACCTAAAGCTAGCGTGCTACCTTCTTAATACTTGACCAAAAATTGAATTTTGGACGTCACCAAATTAAAAGGATTTGCAGAAGACAATTTAATGTACCTCAAATAATTTTTTCTGTCTTTGATGGTATTAAAAATGTTGTGGGAAAAGGAGAATATGCTTGTTTACAGCATTTTATCCTTTTTGCACAATGTTCACAAAAAGCTTTCTCTTTGAAATATGGATATTCAATATAAACGGAATTGTCGCTCCCCACTTTCCACCGGTTGCCCTTGCACTTTTTCTCGGAAAAAAAAAAAAATCCAAAAGGCCATGAGTCCTGTAATGGCAACTAGATTCGACCATTATGCATACTTGACAAATCATACCGTTACTTTGAAGCTGGTATTTAAATTTCACTGACCAAGATTCGTTCAATATACATACTGCGATATGAAAACTTCCATCTCACGGTGGAAAGAGAAAAATGTTTCCACCTCCAAAAGTGTCTGTCTTCATTTATCCGTTTGTTCCATTCCAATTGTTGGATCGAAGATTCATACCGTAGAGCACCAAAATATATACGACCTTCTTTCGTCTCAGTCAAGAAATGTGTGAGAAATACTGGCCTATGAAAGGTCACGTGCAGCAGGTAATATAGTTGGATACCCTCTAATATAATAGGTTGTACAGAAGGTAGTGTTTGTCAAAATCCAAGTGCTTTAGTTATATTGCCATAAATATCTACATTTAAGCGTCATTTCAACTTGTCCATTCATAAACATGATCGCTACATGTAAAAAAGTAAAAGTTACGAAATAGTGAAAACAATGTTATTGTTCTAACCATGTCAAGTGAGACTTATCACGTCACAAGAAACGCCGTTTGCCCACGTGACCAAAATTCTAACTCATAGTCTCTTTACTTTCATGCAACCGGGGCAGCTACTAAAGCTCGCGAATCAGTAAAACATTGTGTAGAATTTTGTAAGCGCTCATTTTTGGCATTTTTCTTTCTGTTTGTCACAATGTACCATAGACTGTAGTCTGCAACTTGTAAAGATAAGTGCTCTTGTTAACTATTCTTTTCTTCCGATTCTTTGATATTCTTTCGTATTTGGGTTGGTTCCAAAACTCCATACAAAGTTAAGAATTGAGAGGCTATAAATGTTGAAAATAGGTCATTCTTATTTAACTTAAACTTTTTTAAAAGTACACGTCAGCATACATGTAATTTTACACGTTTACCAATATCTTATTTTCAAATCTAATCAATGCTAAGGATGAAAATGAAACAGACATTTTCAATCATAAATAAGACCATTATATACATGTACATGTACCACAATGTCATTGGCAATTTTGTTGGAATACTAGCACTAGAGAACCATGATGGCCTTGTTTTGCCCCAGTTGCTAATACTATTTGTAAACGAGGCTGGATAAAAAGCCAAAGCATGGTTACCCAAGGTTTTGAGTCTGAGCAAGGATCTTTCATGCAAAATACAAATGAGCCATGCTCTGGCATAAAGGATTTTACTGTATTCTCATGATGCATTATACCAAGCATGCAATCTCATAGTTCTGGATCCATTTTGTCTAATAAGCACTATGTAGAACTGTCCTTGGATACGAATAAAATTGACCGACTTAGGTCTGTCGATACTCTTTTTGCAGATGCATTAAACCCCTCCCCCCCCCCCCCCACGCTCTCTGTCTCACATAGCACAGCTCAAATATTTTATTACCATGTAATTTTCTATGGTTGCAATGTGAAGTGTCTATAATTATCTATAACTCGAGTTTGTTTGACGGGAGTCTGATGGCCTTTCGTTGCCAAATACCAAACAATTATGAGAGAGGAAGGAATCCTGTCCCAATGACCGTCATCAATTATTTTCCTTTTACTTATTTTTAACTATTCACTTTTGTACTCTGAGTTTATAACAATGTGCTCCCGACCAGGGAAGGGGCTTTTGCATTTTCGTCTTTTTAATGCAAGGGTCTTTTTCGGGTCAGAGTTTGGTCGTACATTGGTTCTCTTCCTTTTGACATACACTTTATACTTTTTTTTTTTGTTATTTCTTTCTTCTTTCTTATTGGTTTTTTTTTGTATTATTATTGTATAATGCTCGCCATTTTGGCAGAAAAACAATAAAATAATAACAATAACTGGGAGCGGCACACCTTGAATAAGAAAATGACCCCAGCTCTAGCAAAAGGTTTCATGCATCTACGTAATTATTATACTAAGCAATTCATGATATAGCTATGGATGTATGAAATCAATTTAATGTAATAACCGACTGCATCACGGGATAGAATGGTCCTTTAACCTTTTCCAAAACAAGCCCTGGTTTTCACGTGTCTGCAGTACAAGTCTTTTGAAAACACTGTAGGAAAAGGAGAAATTGCTCGTAACGAGCAATTTCTCCTTTTCCCACAGTGTTTTCTACCCTTTTTGAGACCTTTCTGCCATTTTCATCAAATTTGAAATTGTCGTCTGCAAACTCTTTCAGTTTGGACCAGTCCAAAATTTGTCGTTTGGGAAAGGTTAACAAGCAGAGTATTAACAAATAGCAAAAAGTTTCGACCCATGTCAGCCTGCGCGGACTGCGCAGGCTGACATGGGTCGATACTTTTTGCAGATGCATTAAATCCCCTTTTCACAGGGCATGACCCTTATATTTTAGCTCTGCTTTCTGTCCCAATAACTCTTCCTATCCAATCTTGCAAAATGAATTTGACGCACATGTGCGATATGAGCCATGCTCGGTGAAAAGGGGGCTTAATGCATCTCCGTGATGCATGATACCAAGCGAATCATGACAGAATTATACATCTTTAAAATACGTTAATTTTTGTCTAACAACCGACTGAAGCATAAGGCACACTGGTCCTTTGACATGCAGAAAATTGACCAAAGGCAAAAGGTTACGGTCCCCGTCAGCCTGCGCGGACTGCGCAGGCTGACCTGGGTCGATACTTTTCGCAGATGTATTAAGCCCTCTTATCACAGAGTATGGCTCATATATTTTTCTCCCCGATGCAAAAAAATTGATGATACATTGTGTAATGTACCGTAAC
The DNA here is from genome assembly GCA_945859785.2 of Tridacna gigas. Taxonomy (NCBI): domain Eukaryota; kingdom Metazoa; phylum Mollusca; class Bivalvia; order Cardiida; family Cardiidae; genus Tridacna; species Tridacna gigas. The sequence goes on from OX244029.2 coordinate 42,735,465, forward strand.
AAACCAAGAGCGGACCTTGAGGGGACAAAACAAACAGCGAAAGGTCGCGACCCCGCAATATATTGCAAAATCAAATCTGGTACAAACAATGACGCACGAAGTCAATTATCAATATAAAAAGGCTTATAAATACAACATTTACAAATATCAAATTTCCTTTCTTCTTACGTTAAAACGTTTAACACAGGTGTCATAATTTTCAAGTACTCTAATTGGAGCAAGAAGAAGAAGAAGAAGAAAAGAAAAGAAAAAAGGCAAAATTTAGATTTTCCCTATCTCTTTATCCCGCAGAATTTAAATTGCTGACTGTTACAGAAATAGATCTCGTTAATCTTTAGGGATCTATAGGACGGAAACTACTGGAAGAAGAGCAGAGAGTGTACAGCAAGATTAGACTGCACGTATGTGCAGGCTGATCTTGCTTTACACATTCCGCAAAATAGATCTACAGCCGCAAACGGCAGGATAACTGGCATTCAAAACATATTCAAGTGATTTTGAATCCTTAGGGAGCTAGGCAGATCATAACGTGTTTAGGGGATGTAATAGGAAAAGATTAGACTGCACAGAACGGGGAGTCTGATCCTGTATCTACACTGTTTGTTTTATAAATCATTTCAGCGCCATGGGCGAAAACAGGGGCTTTTGCTTAGGGCATCGATCAAAATTAGACTGAACATAACGTGTAGTCTGATCTTGGATTTATACTCAAGCCAAGCTTACAAAATAAATTCTTTTGGAGTTTCAGCAAATTGTAAGCCTTTCAACCATCGAAAGAGGTCGTGTTAATATTTTTCGCGCTTAACTTTTTCGATGTCGACTTTAGTCGAGGTCCAAAGTATAGTATCACTGCAACTGAGGACAATTTTTGTTACAGTTCAGGATCGGGTAGCAGACGATGTATACCAAAATCAGACTGCACGTTCTTTGCAATCTAATCTTTATCTACGTCGTTCGCAAAAGCTCTCTAACCTGCAAATCCTCAGCAAAGGAGTTAAAGAGTTTAAGAGTCTATAAGCTGTATATAAACATCTCGTAGACCACTTGACCCGAGGAACGTGTCACCATTTCGGTAAAATATCATTTCTTTTCGGTACTTAAACAGGTTTTCGGCTCAAGTATAGGCAACCTTTGGATCATCAAAATATGCGCCATGTCACGACGACAGTGATCTTCAAAATTATTCGCCCGCTCGGGTAGCTCATTAGTTAGCATATCTGACTAGTGACCTGGTGGTTGCGAGTTCGATACCTGGTTGACGCAAACTTTCTTTCCGGTGATTTTGCGCCTCTCACCTGTGATGCATTTGAGAAAAGTAGCCCGTTGCTTTTGAAAGAAAGTTGTGTCAGTACTGGTGTGACAAAGCCAAGAAACACATGGGTGCGTCACTAACCGCCATGATATGACTTGATCTGTTAAAATGGCGTTAAACTCCAATACAAACCAAACAAGACACATGAAAAAGAAAAAGCATCATGAGGGTCCTGTTTTTACCAACCACTATGTATATCATTCTCAGTGTAATTCTCAAGGATTTTCTAAACATCAAAGTAACGCAATTACTGATTGGCTAAACAAAAAGGATTAGCCAGTTAGAGAGTCTTTTTACTATGTAAATTTAGAGCAAGACTAAGAATGCATTTCGGAATGGTTGGAGAATACTGGCCAAGGTAAGATAAGTCTCAAACCCTTTCTATTTTTTCAACTTTTCCTTAATGAAGAAGAGGAAGTATTAATTAATCCTTTACCACACAATTTGGAGTTTTAAAAAACCCCGAGGAAGAAGTCTTTTGAAAACATTGTGGGAAAAGGAGAAAATGCTGGTAACCAGCATTTTCTCCTCTTCCCACAACATTTCCTACACAGTCGAAGACAAATTCCATCATTTAAGAAACATTCATTTCGTCGTTTGCAAATGCTTTGAGTTTGGTCGAGTCTAAAATTTTGTCGTTTGGCAAAGAGTTAACGGGATTTTCTGAAATGAACAGAAGAAATCAGAGCTAGATAACTGATTAGCCGCAATTTTCTTAGAGGAGATTCCGTAAAAAAAAAGAGCACAAATTTGATCGATGGTCCCAGTAGGCGTCGACTAAATAATTGGGTCTCCTGCGACCTGTAGGTACAACTGCTAAAGATAATATTAGATGCGGTATAACAAAATCTTAACCTTACAGGGCTTTGATAAATCAAGGTTGGCGAATTCTGGCTACATGCCATTGATCAAGCATCGTGGTGAAGAGAGTCTTATTAGTTTTGAGCACAGGTCTTTGATGCTCCGTTGGTCTATCAAGAAACACTGAAATTTTAATTGGTCGATCATCGAATACTGTTTCAAAAAATAGCACATTGGCGCTTCCCTCTATAACGTATGTAATAACTCGAGCTTGTGTTCTTATATACGATATAGAGACGATGCGCCAATGTGCTATTTTTAGTTACGCTATCAAATGATTGAGCAATGAAAATTTCGGTATTCTGTGATAGACCAATAGGGTTTCAGTGGCCAATGGTTTTAAAAGTGGCAACGGAAATATTTCTATAAATGACGCAGTATCTTCTTGCGCAGTATGAACCAAATATGCCTGGACTCATGCAGCAAAATTTCTCCCACCTCATTATAACATTTTAGATTCCACCTCGAAATGTTTGTAACATCAGTTTTCTTAAATTATCTTATGAAATAAACTTTTAACGATGAAAATAAAATCATTGTGTCTTTTGTGTGAAGCAATTATTTACCTATGTATTGGCTTACACTATTTGCCATGCCTATTGAGTAGAAATGTTTAACCTATATCCTGCTGAGTAAAAGAAATGAAACTTTCAAACCGATAGCATAAACCCAAATTTTCCTATTTCAAAGGTATTTTTTGGGGGGAAAAAGGTATCTCCTTATCGGACGGTGTACGTTCTATGCATTCTGATCTTGATCTACGCTGTCCGCTAAAGGTTAGTGAGTCGCGCTTAGTAGCCTAAGGATTAAATCACGGGATTTTCTGGTAAAAGGTTAAATTTACGTCAAGAAACCGTGTGGGTTACCGGAAACATCTACCACGACACGCACTTTCCCATTACTAGTCAGTCGCCACAATGTCTGAGACAAAGCATTACCAACTGGTACCTTAAGTGGAAGTAATTAAGAAATCAAACACATCTGAAGGTGATCCGTAAAGATTTGACAATTTCAAGATTCACAGAATATCAATTCATTACCTTCTTATGGCTTAACCCTTACCACACAATGCCGACTTTTAACGACCATGAGAAAGAAGCCCCTTGAAAACATTGTGGGAAAAAGAGAAAATGCTGGTGACCAGCATTTTCTCTTTTTCCCACAATGTTTTTTTACCCTATCAAAGACAACTTGCACAATTTTAGCCACATTTAATTTGGCGTCTACATATGCTTAGGGTTTGGACTTGTGAGTCTAAGATTTTGTCGTGTGGTAATGAATAAAGTATAATTACCTCCCTTTAATGAATGCAAACGAGACGGGCTTCAGGCATAGTGTTGGGGTGCTTGGCTAGGCATATAAGCGGAGGCTAAGCATTTCTATTTATATTTCGAATGTCTTTGTCTGCATTCATTGCCCTCTGCTAAGCGCCTCCGTCGTATTAGTCTGACTTGTCTCCCTTGCTCTTTGTTGCGACTTATAGGTGCATGGTAACAGCTGGATGTTTGTCCGGGATGGCGCTTTGGGAAAGAGGGTTTCATGAATCCTCATAGTGCATTATACCAAGCAAGTCCTCACATAATTATAAATTCATAAAATTCATTCTGTCTACAAGCATATTGAATCATGAGGTAGGATGGTCCGTTCTCTCTCCCCCTCATCTTTTGATGGCTTGCCAAGCATTGCCTCACTTTATTCATCGATAAAACATTTAAGAAGTATGGTTTGATTATACAAATCTGAGAAACCCCCTTTAAAATGAATATGTTTAACTTATACCAACGGAATAAGAGTGAGATAAACGTTGATCTGAGAAGTAAATCCATTTAAACGGCTGTATAATCCTAAAATTAATTTTCAACTCTGCTTGTCAAATATTTTAATGGAAAGAATTAATTTATTTTGGTTATTTTCTTAAAGTGCACTCTGTAACCCTTCGCAATGGTTTTAATGAGGTTTTATTTAATCCTTTACTACAAAATCCCGAGCTTAAACTACCGTGAAGAATAAGTCTTCGGTAACTCAGCAGGTAACGTACATGACTTGGAAATGAGGGTCACTGCGTAATCCCCAACTCGGCCACCAATTTCTGTCCGAGGACTGATGATAGTCATTGCGACAGGATTCAGTTCCTTTCTCACTGCTGATAACTGTTTCGATGACGGTTATTCGAGAAAGCATCCAATAGCTTGGGAAGAATATTGTACGACGTAGTGGTGAAAAAACTTCATGAAAGCATGGATAGAGGTACGGGCCGCCGAAATATAACTGAATTAATGTTGAAAACGGCGTAAGATGTAAAAACAAACAAAAGCCATAAAGTTTGATGCCGAAGAAAAGAGAGAAAAGGTCAAAATATAGTTACATTGTATGATGTTAATTTAAATATTGACAAAGTCGGGGTAATTCTGTTTATATCTGATTGCATTTCAAGTAAATATTGAATACCCAAATATAGTATAAAGCTAATTGATAACAATGTATCTTTTCCATTATCAAACACAGAAATCTAAAAACAACAGCAAAAGGTCTTAAGGTTACCTTAACCCTTTACCAGACAACAAAATTTTAGCATTGTCCAAATTGAAAGCTTTTGCAGACGACAATTTCAGTGTGGCTCAAGTGGTGCAAGGGGAGATTCTGACTGATGGCAATATCTCTTTTTTCCACGATGTTTTCAGTGTCGGCGGTCAGTGAGATCATGCTCTTCTGTGCCCTGACACTGTTTCAGACAAAGATGTGAAAGCAAAGTGTTGAAATGGACTTTTTCATTTTGTTTAAAAAAATGGAAAAAAAAAAAAAAAAAAAATGAGCCATGCTCTGGCAAAAGGAGGTTTAATGCATCTCCGTGATGCATTATACCAAGCAAGACATCACATAATTATGGATCCATAATAAACATCTTGTCTAACATCCGACTGGATCATGAGGTAGACTGGTTCTTCACCACACAGAAAATTGACCAGTAGCGAAAAGTTTCGACCCAGGTCAGCCTGCTTGGAATGCGCAGGCTGACCTGGGTCGATATTTTTCGCAGATGCATTAAGTCCCCTTTTCACAGAGCATGGCTAAATTACATAATGCCCTTCACCAAACTATCGCGTGCTTTAACGATCCTGAGTAAGATGGCTTCAGAAAACATTACCAACATTTTCTCCTTTTCCCACAAAGTTTTCCATCCTTTCAAGGACAAATCTTATTCTTCCAGTCTATTTTGTTGTCTGCAAATGTTGACGATTTGGACCTGTCTAACAAATTGTCGTCTGGTAAAGAGTAAAAGGCGGTCACGAACGGTATGCTTTAGCTAAGTGGAGCGTGTGTAACTGAATGGTGGGTATAGGTACAGTCTAATTTGGGTTTACACTGTACGGATACGCAAGAATTTCCTGAACATATTCGTCAAGGAAAATAAGAAAAATGCACATATATGAGCCATGCTCCGGCCTTTGAAAGATGGGTTTGAAAATATTGTGGGAAAAGGAGAAAATGCTTGTAACCAGCATTTTCTCCTTTTCCCGCAATGTTTTCTACCATTCTTAAAACAAAATTCACATTTGAGTCACATTTCTTTCGTTTGGACATGTCTAAAATTTTATCGGGTGGTAAGAGGACTTTCAATCGACATGCCTCTTGTTAGTAACTTGATACTTTGATTATTTTCTCTGTTAATTTAAACCGGAAGCATAATTACAAAATCGAAATAATTGAAGAAAGAAACGAAACTAATCGAAATCGGTTCAGCTTAGCGAACATTTAGACTCTAATTTCTAGAACAGAAGTTCAGTTCGTTTCTTTCTATTGGTCTTGTGTGACTCAGTGCGTTTTATTATCAATCCAAAGGCCTGGGAACGATCAACGCTCGACACACGAGACAGATGGATAAAATGGTGTTTAACGCCGTTTTCAACATTATTCCAGTTAGGTTATATGGCGGCGGCCAGTGCACCCGTCAATACTTTCCTGGAGTCTCTGTTACCAGTACTTCGCACATATTCTTTCCAAGTCACATGCTACTTTCCTACATAACCGTCGTCGAAACAATTATCAGTGATGAAAGAAGAATGAATCCTGTAGCAATGACCATCAACGATCCTCGGAAAGAAATTTGCAGAGCTGGGGATTCGAACCAGCAAACACCAGTCCTGTTCTAAAGTCCTCTACGCTGCCAACAGCAGCTCGCGGCACTTGACGAAGTCACGCGGAAGTGTCCTTGGGCATGCACAAGACACTGCATAGCCCCAGACTAATACAAGTGAAACCCGGGAAACACAAGTGAAATGTCGCAAGGACAGGTGAGCTGGCTGTCGTGAAATCTCTGAAAACGATGTTAACTCTTTACTAAAAGACAAAATTTCACACTCGCCACAATTTAAAACATTTGCAAACAACAAAATAAATGAGACTCAAAAAAGTTAATTTGCTTTTGAAAGGACAGAAAGCATTGAGGGAAAAGGAGAAATGCTGGTTACCAGCATTTCTCCTTTTCTCTCAAAGCTTTCATAAGCCTTCTGTTTTCAGGGTCGTTAAAACTCGGGATTGTGTGGTAAAGAATTGCCCCCCCCCCACACACACACTTTCAGGGTCGTTAAAACTCGGGATTGTGTGGTAAAGAATTGCCTCCCCCCCCCCCCCCCCACACAAATCGCGTTCTCCTCCTATATCTCATCTATGTGTCCCTTGTTCTATATAGTTTTCAGTAGGCTATGTCTAAAAATAGCCCGAATGAGAATAGCTTTAATGGGTCTATCGGACAAGGCCAAGACATCAAAGGCGGTCCCCCATCTGAATTTTGCATTAACTCGACCAAAAGAAGTTAATTTCATCACGGCCCTTGAAAAGCCAGCCCTCATTTAAAATTGATTAATTCAATTAATCCCTCCGAAATAGGTAGACTTTGCAGATAATTGGATAAGTAAGTTGATATCGGTAGAATTGTCTGGTACTTTGGGCTTAATCCCTCAAACGCCATTCACAAATTTAGATGTCTTTGCGGCTAGCATAGATTAAGATCAGACTGCACAAAACGTGCAGTCTGATCTCTGATCTACACTGTCCAATTTGCCGAGACATTCTAGGCAAGAGCGATCTAGTAATCGCAATTGTTTTGGATTTTAGATCTAATTTTATATGTCAGTATTGCAATGGGTTTATTGTTTCTCTGTAAATAAGCGCATTTACGTATTCTGACGTACTGCAACGTGTGGAAACGGCCTCTGATCAAGACGGTACGTTTCAGCAATTCCCTGCCTTGATCAAAGTGTTCTCATTTCAATATGCGTATTATATGGGTAATCACCATATCATGATTATGGTGCTAACCATTCAAGGTCAAGAGTCTAAACTTCTATGTCATTACCGAGTTTCCGTCGTATGTCATATACTAGTCTCCATCCTGTGTCATTGAGGAGTCCTCGTCCTGTGTCACTGACAAGTCTCCATCCTGTGTAACTGACGAGTCCTAATCTTATGTCATTGATGAGTCTTAATCTTAGGTCATTGACGAGTCCCAATTCTATGTCATGGACGAGTCCCAATTCTATGTCATGGACGAGTCCCGATTCTATGTCATTTACGAGTGTCAATCTTATGTTAATGACGAGTCCTCATCCTATGTCATTTACGAGTCCCATTCATGTGTCATTGAAGAGTCCTCGTCGTGTGTCATTGACGCGTCCCAACCCTGTGTCATTGACGAGTTCCCACCCTGTATCAATGACTAGTCCCAACCCTGTGTTATTGAGGAGTCTCCATCCTGTGTAATTGACGAGTCCCCATTCCATGTCATTGACGAGTCCCTATTTTTTGTCACTGACGAGTGCTAATCCTAAGTTAATGACGAGTCCCCATCCTATGTCATTGACGAGTCCGTATCCTATATCATTTACCAGTCTCATTCCCGTGTCAGTAACGAGCTCCGTCCTATGTTATAGACGAGTACACATCCTATTTCATTGACGAGTCCCTATCATATGTCATTGACGAGTCCCTATCCTATGTCACTGAAGAGTCCCTATCCTATCTTTGTCATTGATGAGTCCCATCCTATAACTTTGAGGAGTCCCAGTCCTGTGTCATTGACGAGTCCCATTCTATGTCATTGACGAGTCCCCATCCTATGTAAATGATGAGTCCCTATCCTATGTCATTTACGAGTCCACATCATATGACACTGACGAGTCCCTATCGTATGTCATTGACGAGTCCCAATCCTGTGTCGTTGACGAGTCCCCATCCTGTGTCAATGACAAGTTCCAATTCTGTGTTATTGACGGTCTCCATCCTTGTCATTGACGAGTCCCCATCCTACGTCATTGACGAGTCCCCATCGTATGACATTGACGAGTCTCCTCCTATGTCATTGATGAGTCCCAATCCTATGTAATTGATGTCCCCAACCCGTGACATTGACGAGTCCCTATCCTATGTCATTTAAGTGTCTCCATCCTTTGACATCGACGAGTACTCATCCTATATCATTTACGAGTCCCTACCCTATGACATTTACAAGTCCCCATCCTATGTCATTGACGAGTCCCCATCCTATGTCACTGACGAGTTCCCATCCTATGTCACTGACAGTCCCCATCCTATGACATTCACGAGTCTCCATCCTATGTCATTGACGAGTCCCCATCCTGTGTCACTGACGAGTCAACATCCTATGACATTTACGAGTCTCCATCCTATGTCATTGACGAGTCCCCATCCTATGTCATTGACGAGTCCCCCATCCTATGTCATTTACGAGTCTCCATCCTATGTCATCGACGAGTCCCCCATTCTATGTCATTTATGAGTCTCCTTCTTTTGATATAGGTGAGTCTTAGGCTTTCATGCCAAGAAGAATGACAATCTATGCCATGAGGTTTATCAATCCTTTGTCATAGACTTCACCTTTATACGTCACAAACTGTCAGCATTCTTTGTCACAAACCGTTTAACTGACAAAATCCCATGTCATTACTTCGTACTAGCTCATGTCGTCAAGTGTCACCATGCCAGGTCATGAAATGCCACACTCCGACGTCACGAAAATTATCAACCAATGCCATGATGAATCACCATCCGATTTCACCACCTAGATACATCAGCATTCTTCCCCAGGGTCGGGAGGATGGTTTGGTAAGGCAGTGTTGATCCAATACCACACAAATCTGTCTGCAGTGGTTTGTGTCTTTAACCCTTTCCCAAACAAGCCCTGTTTTCACGTGTCTGCAGTACAAGTCTTTTGAAAAGACTGTGGGAACGAGCAATTTCTCCTTTTCCCACAGTGTTTTCTACCCTTTTTGAGAACTTCCTGCCATTTTCATCAAATTTAAAATTGTCGTCTGCAAACTCTTTCAATTTGGACCAGTCCAAAATCTGTCGTTTGGCAAAGGGTTAAAACATTATAGTGAAAGAAGCGAGCAATTGCTCCTTCTACCAGAAATCTATACCTATTTCATAAAAAAAAAAAAACTCTTACTTTTTCGATCCTTCGTGGAAAAGTTGGTTTCTTAAATCTGAAGACTCTAATAAAGAATATAATAATAATAATAACAATGCTATGTTGAACTTGCACAACATGATTTGTAGAGTGAAGGGTAAAAATAACAAAATCACTTACCGATCACAATCCTCCCTCATCACACTGTTAAAATTAAAGATCTGGGTAAACACTTCACAGAAGTCCAAACGTAATCAAATACACTTCATAAATTAAACCAGAAGTCCACGAAAACCGCTTGTTGTCTGCTTGAAATGCGTCAGCAAACGACAACTATTATTGTAGCAGACAGAATAAGTAATAACCTTTTTTTATCAGAGAGTTTCGTCTGTCCTTATCTACCAGATCTAGAATTAATAGCGAAAAGGAAGAAATCCAAAACGCAATTAACCGCAATGGACAACAGCTTAACGCTTGTCACTCATTGACAATATATTCAATAAGAACTATTGACATACCTGCCGACCCTTTAAAATTTCTATGAAAAAAAAAACCACGAAGAAATTTAACTCTTTACCAGACGTAAAAAAAAAAAACCCTCGTCCATTCTGAAATCTTTTGCAGAGTACAAATTAAATATTGCTCGACTGTGAAATCCTGGAAAACATTGTGGAGAAAAGGAGAAAATGCTGGTTACCAACATTTTTTCCTTTTCCCCACCATGTTTTCAAAAACCTTCCTCCTGGGTGTCGTAAAAAAAAAAACCGGAATCGGTTGGTGGAGGTCTTTTTCAGACGAACGTTTTCTTATATTATAGGACACGGGTGATCATTTCCCCTTATTTCGGTTTAATTACATGTATATAAATTTAATTTCACTTTTCCCTCGTTCTCAACTTCTCCACTGCTCTATCATAGACGCAATAATAACAGAGTTAACAATTTAGAGTCAAAGCTTTAGACTTGTTAACTCTTTTCTCAAAGACTGTTTTTTTTTTGTGCACAGTCTTGAGCACTACAAATGTATTCTGATCTTTGATCTATACTTCCCGATCATCGGAGGCGAAGTTTTTTTCATTACAGTTAGTGTAGGTCAAGATCAATATTGCACAGAATGTGCCGTCTTAACAGTGATCTTTTCCCCCATTGATATGCTTTAAGTAGTTCTACACCAGTCCTTCTCAAAATAGCAATACGAGTATTTTTGTATTTCCACAGGAGCTTGTGCCTAGCACGGTAGCGCACTCAGTACCGTTTAGGACTTGAAACCATGGGGTCGCTGATTCGAATGCCCTGGTCGGCAAATTTCTTTCCAAAGATAAATGATAGTCACTGCGACATGATTCAACCTTCTTTCACAGCTTATCCTTTTTTCGATGATTGTTATGTGGGAAAGCAGCCAGTTGCTAAGGAAGAAGATTTTGCGAAGTGACAGAAAACTCCAGGAAAGCATGGATAGGTACATTGGCTGCCATGATGGAATCTTTGTCTCCTGCAAACAACATTTTATTCCTTTCAGCCGATCATTAAAAAAAAGAAAGAGAAACTGGTCGTAGGGACCATATTGTTCTTTAGTTGCAATGTTTCCACTCGTTTTCAAATCTCAAACCTTAAACCATATTATGCTTGTTATACGAGAGACGTTTACAGAGTCCCTCGCGATGAACTAGTTGAACTCTTTACCACAAAACAAAATAAATGATAGACTTTTTCGACTTAAAATCAGTTGCAGACGAAAAACCAAATGTAGCTCAAATGATGAGAATTGTCTCTAAAAGGCTAGAAAACATTTTTGGAAAAGGAGAAAATGTTACCAGCATTTTTTTTTTTTTTTCCTTTTCCAAAAAAGAAAAAAGGGTTTCAAAAGGCCTCCCTCTCGGGGTCGTTAAAAATCGTGATTGTTTGGTGAAGGGTTTAGAAGGTAATTAAGTTTACAAAAAGGAAATACAGTTACCAGTTGTGGTAGCACTGGTCACTTTTTCCACAGTGTTTTCCTGGTTCTCCAGTCAGCACTTTCCATAATCTTGTGTGCATTTTTAATCTTCAAGAAATAAAAAACAGTTCTTTATACACGTATCTGTCTTTGAGTTTGACTCTTGGGCTCCTACATGTTGCAGACAGTGTAGATTAAGATCAGATTGCAGAGAACGTGCAGTCTTATCTTGTACAAACATTGTCCGATTAGGCAAGAGTTTTTCCAGCGAAAAGAACTCTGAAATAACCATATTTGGGTTTTTACCACAGGCTTGAAATTTTCATTTAATTTAATAACAGTTTGAATTTAACACTTTACCAAACGACAAAATTCTAGACTTGACCAAAACGGAAGCACTTACAGACGACAAATTAAAAGTGGTACAAATGATGATCTTTATTTTTGAAAGGATAAAAACATTGTGGGAAAAAGAGAAAATCTTGGTTACCAGAACTTTCTCCTTTTTCCACTATGTTTTCAAAATGCTTCTTCCTAATGGTTGTTAGATACATGGAATTATTTGGTAATGGGTTAAGGAAAATTGAAAAGGGTCTGATTTATTGATAGTTCTCAAATTCGTCTGTCGGAGATTATTCTAATAGATAAGCTCTCCTGGAAGCGAGCCAATCAGAGGCGTTTATATGAACTCACTGGAAGCCAGCCAATCACCGAGGCGTTTACATCAACCTATTCATACCCGCCTTTTTGCGCAACGTTTGGCACTTATGTGCTGATTCACATCATGCTGCACAGTCAGTGCAGACGGACCTTATATCTACAAATATTTTGCGAAATAGTTTGAGCACTGGTATTGGTTGGCGCAATACCATCATTTCATGTAATGGCCTCAATGAACATTAAACCCTCCCCCCCCCCCCCATAATAATGTTTTCACATATATTCGTGTACGAATAAGTAAGCATGAGCCATGCTTCGGAAAAAGGGGATAAATGCACCTCCGTGATGCATTATAGATCTACCGAGCACGTCATTATATTATTATGGATATATAGAATTCATTTTTTCTAACAAGAGACTGAATTATGAGGTAAACTGGTCCTTTAACCCGTAAAGCGCTGGAACCAACTTAAGTTGTTTTTGCTGACAGCATAGATCAAAGATCAGACTGCACAGAATGTGCAGTCTGATCTTTAATCTACACTGTCAGCTACTTCATTACACCTTCTGGCTAAAACAACCTTGAAATGACAATGTTTCAGATGTTTTTTTTCATTGAAAAGATATATTTTATAAATTCAGCACCCTAGGGGTTAACATGCAGAGAATTAACCAATAGTAAAATGTTTCAACATATGTCTGCCTGCGCGGACTGCACAGGCTGACCATAGATGCATTGAACTCTTTTTTCACAGAGCATGGCTGACTTGTTTTGTACATTACCTCACGCCCATCATCCGTATTTTACAATAGTGTTTACAAAGAATGCTGTTGTAAATTTTCTCAGAATGTAATGAACCAGATAATCTACAAAAACTTGTAGTATAATCGCGGGTTTTCACGACCCTGAGAAAGAAGCCCTTTGAAAACATTGTGGGAAAAAGGAGAAAATGCTGGTAACCAGCATTTTCTCCTTTTCCCACAATGTTTTCTACCCTTCCCAAAACAAATTTCAGTTTTTGAGTCACATTTATTTTGTCGTCTGTAAATGCTTTCAATTTGGATGAGGCTAAAGTTTTGTCGTTTGGTAAACTCGGAGTTAATCATTTGACAAAATTTTACACGTGTCCAAATCGAAAACACTTGCAAACGGCAACTTTAATGTAAATCAAAACTTAATATATGTGTCTATGGAAGGGTTGAAAACAATGTGGGAAAAGGAGAAAATGCTGGTTACAAGTATTTTCTCTTTCTCCAACAGACTTTTCAAAAATTTTCTTCTCAGGGCCCTTAAAGGCACAGTAGCGGCCAAAAGTAAACAAAGCTGATGTCCAGATTCGTTTGGATTTAACTCATACCATTTAAAGGTATGGAGATTATCATGAATGCGATAACATGCTATTGTATGGTCGGTCCAAGTGAAAGTCCTTGGCAGAAAAAAATGAATTTTAAAATCATGTAAACAGTAAACTAAGACAGAGCGACCTGGCAATTTTAAACCTAGTTTTAATATACATTTTTTTTTCTGCCAGCTGCTAACAATTGGACCTATCGTACAATAACAGATCGTCATCTTCACAATAATTTCTATACCTTTAACCCTTTACCGAACGACAAAATTTTAGACTTGTTCAAATGATTGAAAGCATATGCAGACAGCAAAATAAATGTGGCTGAAAAATTGGAATTTGTTTTGGAAAGGGAAGAAAACGTTGTGGGAAAAGGAGAAAATGCTGGTTACCAGCATTTTCTCCTTTTCCCACAATGTTTTCAAAAGGTTTCTTTCTCAGGGTCGTTAAAAGTCGGAATTGTGTGGTAAAGGGTTAAATAGTATGTCTGAAATCCAAATGCAATAATTTCTGTAATTTAATGGCACAATTTAAATTTAAATGCTTTTTCAACATTCACACTGTATATTTAAGCAGCCATTGGCCCGTTAAAATTCGAGATTGTTTAGTAAAGGATAAACAGCTTTCAAAATGACCGAGTTCACGTCCCTCTCGACAAGCAGTTTTCTTTAAGCCATGACAAAGTCTCTTTTTAGTCGACCAGCAGGTTTTGAACTCCATGGTGACACCAGATAAAAACTCGCCGACGGTACCGACTTAGCCAGTGTGGCACGCCGTATTTTTATTTATAATCATCTATGTTTATAGTCAGTCACGCATCGTGAGTCGTTTATTTGTCGATTGATTTATCGATTAACAATAAATCAAACTAGTTTTCGGACCATACAGGGAAAGATTTCATTCAGAAAAAAAAAGAGGAAAGACGTAAAAACCAATAGACTATAAAATAACAGTCATGGAGTGGAACAGAACATAACCAAACTATGCCACTATGTAGTCTGTTTGACCTTTTCGCCGCCAACTAAATGTATTCTACTTTTCTCGAGGAATATATAGATATACTACAAAAAAACCAAACAAACGATATGCTACAGCGTATAAACATTTACAAATATATCATTTTCTTAACCAAGTTTCTTTTTCCTTACTTAATATCTACACACCTATACACACACTTTTACATAACAGTTTCCTTTTTGTTCTTGTATGTTTGTTTGTCTTTGGTTGTTTCTCTCTCTCTCTCTCTCTCTCTCTCTCTCTTTCTCTCTCTCTCTCTCTCTCAATAAAGCCACATTTAAGGGATAGAATAGTTACGTAATAATACAATATTTGCTAGTATTAAGAGACAAATCTTTTTGTATATTAGTATTTAAAGCTTTCTTCTTTAAGTGGCTATTTTCTATACCATTATAAGCAATATGAATTATTAACCAAAACTTTCTACTAACATTGAATTGTAAAGTATGGTGGGGGATGGCCGCGACTCCCACCGTACCAGTTGACGTGGCAAAAAAAAAAACATTCTACTTTTCTCGAGGAATATAAATATGAGCCGTGCCCTAGCAAGATGGGGGGGGGGGGGTTTAATGCATCTCCGTGATGCATGGAACTAAGCAAGTCATCACATGATCCATAAAGTCCATTTTGTCTAACAACCAACTGAGTTATGAGGTAAAATAGTCCTTGGACATACAGAGAGATGACCAATAGCAAAAATGTTTCGGCACATGCAAGCCTGCGCGGACTGCGCAGGTTAATCTGGTCAATACTTTTCGCAAATGCATTAAGCCCCCTTTTGAAAGAGCATGGTTTAAATATTTTTCCTGGATTTGAAGCCGATTTTCGTCAAAGATTATCATAATGTGGCGGACGGTGTAGATTCAAGATCAGACTGCACGTTTTGTGCAGTCTGATCTTGATCTGCGCCATCCGCGAAAAGGTATCCATGGCGGCATTGGCAGTGAAAGAGTCAATCCTTTACCAGAAGGCAAATAAAATCAGACCTGCCCATATTGAAAGCATTTGCAGACGTCAAAATAAACATGGCTGAATACATGGGATTTTTCTTTGAAATGGTGCAAAACATTATGGGAAAAGGAGAAAATGCTGGTAGCAAAGCTCTGCTTTTCCTACAATGTTTTCTGCCCTCCCAAGGAAAATTCCATCTTTGCCGGCCACAAAAGCCCATGTTTTTTATTGTGGCGCTGAAGGGTTTGAATTCAGCATTTTCAGTTCCTTTTGCATCGGTGTTTTTAAATGATTAACTGCCAGGCTCACTGAAAAGCCATATACAGGACGTAATGAGGTAGTCTGGGTCTTTTTAATTTTTCTTCATTATTATTATTATTATTATCATCATCATTTTTTATTATTACTACTGTTAAATATGTGTGTTAAACAAACATGTGTTTATATTATAGATCTATATGAAGTTATTCCGCTCGGCTAAAGCCGATTCCCGGTACCTCAGTCGGTAGCTTACAGATTGGAGAACACGGGGTCACTGGTTCGATCTGCGGCTCGGCCAATTTCTTTCCGAGGATTGATGATAGTCATTGCGACAGGATTCATTCCGCTCTCACCGTTGACCATTGTTTCGACTATGGTTTTGTGGGAAAGCAACCAGTGGCTTGGAGAGAATATTGGGCATAGTACTGGAAAAAGAAACTACAGGTAAGCATGGATAGGTGCACTGGCCGAAAACGGCGTTAAACACCATACAACTCAGAAAATGTTAGGATGGAACTAGAATGAATTGTTGTAGGTATGTCTTTAACCTATTACCAGACAACAAAATTTTGTTTCTTTGTTTGTACTGGAGTTTAACGCCGTTTTAACAGCTTAGGTCATATCACGACGGCCAGTGCACCTACACATGTGTTCCTGGCTTTCTAACACCAGTACTGGCAAAAGCCACTGACTACTTTCTCACATGTATCGGATTTGAGAGACTCAGAATCGCCGGAAAGAAAGTTTGCCGCTACCGGGTATCGAACCTTCAACCACAGAACTACCCAGCCGGGCTCACAAAATTTTAGACTCCTCGAAATTCACATCATTTGCAGACGACAAATTCAATATGACTCAAATAATAGGATTTGTCTTTGAACGGGCAGAAAACATTGCGGGAAAAGGAGAAAATGCTGGTTATCAGCATTTCCTCCTTTTCCCACAATGTTGTCAAATAGCCTCCTTTCTTAGGATCGTTAAAACTCGTAAAGGATTAATTTTGGGCAATTGATGAAACACGACCAATTCTTTCTCTCAGTAGGAGAAAATTTTCCAAATATATTTCTTCAAGAGAAAATTGTCCTCTGTGATTCGTTGGGTCCCTGCAATCGTTGCATGACAACATTAACATTGATTTCTTGCTTGACCGACTTTTTTTCTGCATTCTTTTTAGCAAAGGCGTATTATTCCCCGTAACCTAACTAACAACCTTCTTGTGGTGTCTCCCGTGTGGGCAACCGGTGGCGACGATAAATAAACGCAGAACCAAATCAAATCGTTCTATTTTTACTTTTCACTAAAATGTCCTCATCTCAAAATGGTCCGAAAATCTCAAATAAAGTTCCAGGTTTGAAGTGTCTTGCTCTATGGTGGCATATTTCTGCCGCGAGATACGAGATAGCTATCGTGATAATTTTAGAAAACTTTCACGATAATTCGAAGTTTCCTGGAAGTTTTATCAAGATAGTGAAAAGTTTTCTGAAAAAAATATCACGATAAACTTTGTTATCTTGAAAATTTTATGTTGATTATTTCTCATTCGTGCACGAAGCTGACATCGAGGTAAAATTATCGCGATAGCTCTACCCGTTTCTCGATATCTATAAATAGAATAATCACCATTTGGATGAACTCGGAAGTTTTTGACTGTACAGGAGACAAAGATGATCCGAAACCATATCTAATTATAGATACCGTGAATGTCAGTTGTGGGCACGAGCGTAAAAAAAATCGTGATAACAGTTAGAAATTTCGCGATATTTCTATCGTGAAACTTTTTGTTATCTAGATAATATTTCCAGGAAAGTTTGTTTTATCGCGATAGTTCACTAAAATTTATCATAATAACTATCTCGTATCTCGTGGCAGCAATATGCCACCATATTTCTCAGCTCGTTTTATTTCATTTTCTCCTGGAACAACAAATGGAATGGGACATCTTTGAAAAAAAAAAAATGTAAATCATGGATTATCTACTTGAAATGAGGTTTGATAAAAACATTTATATGAGCCATGCTCTGGGAAAAGGACGTTTAATGCATCTGCAAAAAGTACCGACCCCGTCAGCCAGTGTCGTCCGCGCAGGCTGACATGGGTCAAAACTTTTTGCCATTGGTCAATTTTTTGCCAAAATGTGAAACGGCCATTTTACCTCAGGATTCAGTCGGTTGTTAGATAAAATGGATCTTATGTTAGGTGGATTTTATGACAGATTTTATGTGAGATAAAATGGATTTTATGAATCCAGAATCATCTAATGGCTCAATTGGTGAAAAGCACTAAGGAGATGCATTAAGTCCCCTTTTCACAGCGCATGCACACATATATATATTTGAGGGGAAAAAACAGTAAATGAAGTAATCGTTTGTAAGATGCAATATCTGTTTTTACCACCTTGTTTGTTTTCTTAACAAAAAAAAAAAACCTGTAGGCGGGAATGTTTTAATAGCCAAAGATATTCATTACATTGTCAATAACTTTGTCTGGAAACTCCAGACGTTTACCCAGCCGTATTACAATAAAAGAGTTATGCTCTGTGAAAAGGGGCTTAATACATCTGTGAAAAGTATCGCAGTTCGCGCAAGCTAACCTGGGCCGAAACTTTTCGCTACTGGTAAATTTTCTATATGTCCAAAGACCAGGCTACCTCATGATTAAGTCGATTGTTAAAAAGTGGATTTTATGGATCCAAAATTATGTGATGGCTTAATTGTTATCATGCATCACGGGGATGCCTTATGATACCGTCGGTTCTTAGACATAATGAATTTTATGGATCCCTTACTATGTGATGTCTTGCATGGTATCAGGCATCACGGAGATGCATTAAGCCCCCTTTTGCCAGAGCATAGATCAATAAAACCTAAATTCGATTTATTCCGCTCTTATCATTGATCATTATTTTCAACCGTTGATGATGATAGTCACTGCGACAATATTCATACCTCTCTCACCGCTGACCATTGTTTCGACGATGGTTAAGTGTGAAAGCAGCCAGTGGCTTGGAGAGAATATTCTGCGGAGTACTGGTAAAAGAAACTCTAGGAAAGCATGGATAGATGTACTGGCCGCCTGGATATAGCTGAAATAATGTTGAAAACGATGTTAAACACCATACAACCATACAACCAATCAACCGTTGATTTGGGAAAGTATCCTTTGCCTTTGTAAGATCGTTGTTGATATGACTGGCTTTACAGGGTTTGGATACACCGGAAATGAATGGATAGCTGGATTGTACATCTAGCTCGAGTCGGGAAAGAATGCCAACAACCCTCATGTAACAAGCGATAGACTTCACTGGCTATGTCGGCTAGTTCCGGGCCACACGTGTTTTTGACAATTTTCACTCTCCATATGAATAGACATATACAGAAGGAAAGCACATAAAATATGGTGGAATTTGAAAGACTTGTATTTTCAAACGAATTATTCACTTTTCTGTTTTTGAATAAGTTGTATATTGAGCTTCTTAGTTTTCATCTCATACGAGCAACTTCATCTAGCATAATTTAGCGTGGCTTTTGAAAATATAAGCCCTTTAAACTGGATCATTTTTTGGGTTCGGGGTTGGAGGTGGAGCGCCTTGCATATTATGCGTTTAAAGTAACAATTGCCGCCAAAAGTAAACAAATTGGGTGTTAAATGCATTTAAATATAAATCACACCATCTCAAAAGTATGGAAATTATCGTGAAGATGGCAATAGGTTATTGCACGGTCGGTCCAAGTATTAGTCGCTGGCAGAAGAATTAATTTCAAAACTAGGTGCCCGCCCGGGTAGCTCAGTGGTTAGCGTGTCGGACTCGTGAACTGGTGGTTGCGAGTTCGATACCCGGTTGAGGCAAACTTTCTTTCCGGCGATTTTTCGCCTCTCACCTCTGATGCATGTGAGAAAAGTAGTCTGGCTTTGGAAAGAAAGTTGTGTCAGTACTGGTGTGAGAAAGCCAGGAAGCCCATAGGTGCGTCGCTGACCGCCATGATATGACCTAAGCTGTTGAAATGGCGTTAAACTCCAATACAAACAAACAAACAAATCAAAACTAGGTTAAAAGTTGCCATGTCACTCTGTCTTTTGTTTACTTTTTGCCTGATCTTGAAATTTATTTTTCTACCAACAACTAGGATTTGGACGGACCACACAAATAACAGAATCTCATTTTCACAATATTTGTCATACTTTTAATTACGTGGTATGATTTAAATTCAAAAGCATTTTAACAGCTGCATGGTTCCTTTTGGCCGCTATGGGGTCTTTAAGCATAAGAATGCAGATTAAACCCCGAAACTGCATTCGGTCTTGAGAACAGACTTAAATACATGAGCCATGCTCCGTGAAAAGGGGACTTAATGCATTTGCGAAAAGTATCGACCCATGTCAGCCTGCGCAGTCCGCGCAGGCTGACATGAGCCGAAACTTTTCGCTATCTTTAAATTTTCTGCGTGTCAAGGGATAAATCTACCTCATAATTCAGTGGGTTGTGTGACAAAAAGGATTTTATGGATCCATAATGAGGTGATGTCTTGCTTGGTATTTTTGGATCAGGTAGATGCATTAAGCCCCTTTTGTCAGAGCACGGTTCACATGTAATTGCGCTTACAAACTTGCTCTTGTCCAGAACGTCTCAGCGAACCAGCTTGTGTAGACTAAGGTCACGCTGCGCGTTTTGTGCACTGACCGCATATGCAGCTATAGTTGTGAAAGGCGCTTTAAGGGTTAATGCATTAGTCTATACCAAAAAATTCTGTCAAACCAAAACAGTGCCTGCGTCAAATATAGTTTAAGTTCCGTTGTATTCTCATTGCATTAAATTAAATCTTTGAGTTCTTTTTTTGGAAATGCAGAAAAAGCGACCGACATTTTTTTTTTTATCTTTCTGTCACATTAATCATGGCTCATTATTATTCACCTTATCTGTCGAAATTAAATCAAACATCTCCCATAATCTCACGTTACAGTGTATCATTAGAGTTATAATGATGAACGCATGGGCTAATCTTTTCAAAAGTAATTAATCATTTGCAAGGATCACGTGCTTTTTTTACCCCATGCACAAGAAGACATTTGGAAACATTGTGGGAAAAGGAGAAAATGCTGGTAACCAGCATTTTCTCCTTTTCCCACAATGTTTTCAAACTTTCAAGGACAAACGTCATTTATTAAGCCACATTCAGTTTGTCGTGAACAAATGCTTTCAGTATGAACAGTTCTAAAATTTAGTCGTCTGGTAAAGAGTGAAAAAAAAAAAAACCAGAAAATAAAGCAAATTACGTCTATCCGTTTGTTTGACCGACATTTTCTCTGGAAGTTCATCAATTGTCCCGCCATTATTTTGCGCGCCAATTTGAAATCGATACTAATCACAGTCTCTTGTTACACGTGTTGTTTTGTTTACCGATTACTTCCAGAAACACTCTTATACAGCAGATGACCTTGAAAAAAGTAAAATATTCATAGAAAATCCACATAAATTAAAGTCTAAAGTATACATACAAGTGGAAAAATGCGGAAAAAAAAAAAGATAATTAGACCTATACTTCTTCTTCACTCGGAGTGTTTTTTCAAAAGTCGTCTGCTCTAGGACGAGAAGAAATAATCGTCTGCAGGAAGTAATGTGCCTTCTCGTAGACAATCAAATGAACGAAAAGGACATTTAAATCCTTGGCCACACGACCGTGAAACTGAATTAAAAAGCCGTTGCAATCGACAAATTCAGTGGGGCTCAAATAATATGTATTGTGTGTGTGTGTGTGTGTGTGTGTGTGGTAAGAAAACATTGTGGAAAATGGTAACCAATATTTTCTTCTTTTCCTATAGTGTCTTCAAAAGCATCCGTCATGGGTTTTTTTGAAAGTCTGATTAGTGTGGAAAAAGGGTAAATTTTAGACTACTCCAGTTTCAAAGCATTTACAGACGGCAATATAAACTTGAGTCAAAAAATGAAATTTGTTTACGGAAGGGTATAAAACATTGTGGGAAAAGGAGAAAATGCTGGTTACCAGCATTTTCTCCTTTTCTCACAATTTTTTCAAAAGGATATTTCTGCAGGGTCGCTAAGCTCGGGATTGTGTGACATCTAGAGGGTTAAGTCAATAAAAACCACTAGGATAGTGTTGAACTGTATTTATCCCGTCTTTTTTGTGGCAAGGTAGTAGCTGTTATGTAGAGCTCAAATTCCTGGATTCCCAACTCTTGTATTTCAATTTTAATCAGGACAGCCTTTCGAAACTACATTCAGTGATTTACATACCAATCTTATGAAGAAAAGTTAGATCGAGCCTAATTTGGTCTGCCTTTTTGTTTGACGCCTGGCCAGTTGGTTGGTTAGTCGGTTGGATGTTTGATTTTGTAAAAAGTTTTCTTTACTCCTAGAAGGAAGAGATGAAGAATGGTTTTACTGCATACATAATGACAAATACCGTAGTTGCAGTTGGCGATGCAACGACCGATATACCGCATCGCCGTGTTTAGGCAATCGAAATATTACGCGATCTTACTGACACAAGGTTTCAATAAAGATTTGTTGATAACCGTAATGTGCAATTGTGACTGTCGTCTTTTAGAAATGAAGGAAACAACTTGTTGACCTCCGATCTATGAGGTTTAGATGAGCCTTCGGTCCGGTCTCTTTTAATTTAAACATATTTTATTCTACAGAAGTACACTATACATAAACAATACAATAGGCCTACAATACAATCGGTTAACAAACATGATTCTGCAGAAATGGATTGGAACGAAAACAAAGCTTATAGAGTTCCTCTCCAGTTTCCGGTTATTGCATGTATAAAGTAGGTCTACAATACACAGAAGAAGTCTCTTTTAGCTCTCAAACAGTCAGAATTGATGTACAGATCTACAGTATGTTTCTGGTACTGATGTCATGATTTTTGTGGAAACCAAGTGCAAGTGTGCTACTTCTTTGGGAAGCGTTTTGTAGATCCCTGTGACTACATATAGGAACTTGGTCTACAACCGGCAAGAGTCTGGTTTTCTAAGGTTGGTCGTGTTTAAGCGGAAATAACAAAAGCAAACCGGTCGAGGTGGCAATTTCTTCTCTTTTTCTTGTCTTCTTTGTTTAGGTAAGTGGACATATACGTTCGTACCGATCAATCTTTCTCCTTTTATATCCTTTTTATGGGAGTGAAATCAATGTTATATGCATCTTCGGATTAAATCTGTTCAATTGGTGCCGCCTGCTCGTTCATTGACTGATGATAAATCAAGTACTTTGGTCATAGTCCAGCTTTGTTCCCTATGAAACTCTCTTCTAAGTGAGGTAGACATGCATTTTTCCACAATTTGATCACAAGTTCTTTCATCATAATCTGTGAATTTAGCCAATCTAGCTCTATTCGCCTTTTTTTTTTTTTTTTTTCTTTTTTCACAACAAAAATTCTGTACAGTTTTATGCAATTTTAACTGATCATGGTTTTGAGGACTGCTTTACAATGGATTTAAACAAGAATAAGAAATGTAAATCAATATACGTGGGATAAGAACCATTCATGAATCTACATGCCATTGTGTCGCATTTAGTGTTCCATTCCGTCCTTTTATACAGTTTCGCTTTTGCGGTAGTTCGCTCCCTTGGCATATACTCTTCGGTTCATGTGATTCAGGTTGAAAAATGTAAACAACGATGCTTGTCAAGGGGTTATTTAGGGAAAAAGTAAAGAATGTATGAGCTATTTAAATTGGTCAGACTTATTTCTGTAAAGGATACAATTCCAGTTAGAATCACATGTTATGCATGGCAACAAAGTGGAGAATCGAGCTTACTGGCACTCGCATGTTCCAATGGTGGGTACGAAGTCTGAGGGTTTGAAGTTTAAGACGGAAGATAAGGGGTGGCTTTCAGTTTCAGTGTTTCGATCGAGTTTTGAATTATCATTCTGTTAAACGCACCCGTATTCATTTGTTATATATATTGTTGTTAAAATAAATGAATGACTATATCAGGAAATGTAATAACAATGTAAAGATCGTGCCACCCAAGTCAGAGTCAAGTGTCGTCTGCTTTTTTTCTCTCTACCCCCTGAACCTGAAAAATTTTCAGGTATATACCGATTACTAAAGGAATGATATGAGTGTGAATCAAGATTAGATAAAAGCTTGTTAGAGTAATTAATTTCTTAATTAGCAGTAGACAACAAAAAGAAAGGACAACACAGAAATGAAATAATAATGATTTAGTAGTCTAAAGCCATATGAAGACAGTCGATACATTTCAGCATTCAAAACAAATAAGCTGACATACATACAAACAACATACAAAATTAATGAAGAACAGCCAAACAGTTACTAACACATGATGCACATGTATAGAGAACAGCAAGCAAAGAGCAGATTATAATTGAAGTTAATTTACATATTATGAAAGGAACATATACAAATCCGCCAAATTCAAGCCACCCCCCAAGCAGCATGATTAACCATACAACAAACATAAAAAGCATTCATATGAAATTCAAAGCACTAAAACTAAATACACAATGAAAAATAGATCACCGTTGTTAATCGATACATTAATTTTCCCTTTGATTCATGAATAGCGTCAAATACTGCCATCACACGAACCGAACTCCAATGAAGTAAAATACCTCCATTAAAGAGATTCTAAATTATTCACAAACCATCCCAACCCCGTTCAGGGATAGTATTAGTTACTACTACCACAAGAACAAGCCTCTAATGAAGTAAGATACCTCCATTAAAGAGGGCCCCACATCTAATTTACAGAAGACAAAGGTGATCTATACATAACATATATAATAATTACTTTAATAAATGAGCGACTGTATTTATGAGAAATAATCTTAAACGCCTTGTCCCTTCCGAATTTAAGTGTAACCCACCATCTCGAATAGCAAATAGCTCTCTGGCAGGCTTACCGGACTTGAAAAAAGGACGGAAGGAATGCAGAAATTGAATTTTTCTCTTTGAGCATAAAGCTTTCAAACCAGAGTTCACTTTTTTAACTTTTTCTCCAAAAATCTCATGGTCAATGGGTCTAGGCAAAATGCTAGGAAATATAATTTTACAGGAAGAAATTTTTTTTAATAACGGTTATCGAATTATTGAAAGCACTAATCAATTCTGATTCTGATAATGAAGTAATGTCATTTGTGCCAACATGAAGTATTACAAATGGTACCAAGACTAATTCTGGATGAGTTTCTATTCTTCTAGTCAGTCGCAGGACGTTAATGCCAGGAAAGGGATTTACCGTAGCGTATTTGATTTCGTCAACATACTTGGCGATGGAGTCGGACAGGATATTGACCTTAACAGATTCTGAGAAAACAAAAAAAAATAATTTTTTTTTTTTTTTTACAATTTTTCAAACAATCCTTGTAGAATTTTTAATTTATCTTTCCAAGACAATTCTAAATAGATTTTAAATGAGTCTGACTTCCAGTCTCCCAAAAACTGAATGTATTCAGGGGGAATTTTTGACTGAAATGCTAAAGTGGCAAAGCCACGTCGAAAGGAGTGAGTTGAAAATGACTGTGGGTCTAAGTTTAAAGCCGAGATACAAGTACGTAATTTTTTTTGAAACATATGATATGAAACATAATTCCCGTCCGGTAATACAAAAAATGTACCTGAAGGGTGTGATAGATTCAAATCTTTATATCGGTGATAAGCTGTTACTGGACATAACCTTTTATCGTTTAACGGTATTAATGGAGTTGTTACTTTTCTTTCTCCAAATTGAATGGTTTTTGTCCAAGTAAAATGAACTAACAAAAATTCATGACAATCTTGTACATTGTTTTTTTGCAGAAATTTACCACATTCGAGATCTTTTTTAGAAGAAGGGACTAAATTAGACTTACGAGCCACTAGAAAAAAAGCAAATATAAAAAGACACCAGTAAACAATGTTCGAATTATCTTTGAAATCCAGAAGCTGATAAATGTTTTGCAAGATCTGGAGGGTGATAGGTTCGGCCCGTTTAACTGAATGGGGGTTTAATCTCGCCAAACCCCTAAATGTAAGATTTAAGGTAAAATCTGTGAACTGACTGGTATCAAAGCCTAACAAAGCGTGCAAAGTCTTGACACCAGCCAAATAATTCTTGATACTCTCAACAGACTTGAATGATCTAGATAAAAACTGTGCATATAATCTTAATGTCAATGGTGAAACTGGTAAAAACGTCAAATCAAAATACAGGCGAAATGAAATAAAGGCCTCCCATTGAACAATTAAATTTGCATGTGTGCCAGAAGCGAAAGCTGACTTCGTTGAATGTTGCATTTGTCTCCTTAGATCTTTTAACTGAAGACCTGAAAAAAGAACTACCACTGATGAGTGAAACGGAAGTAATCCTCTGAAACAGAGTCTTCAATTAAAGAGTGCCTGTTTTCAAAGGCAGAAAAAAAAGAATGTTTGAATTTATCATGAAGATGCCACCTCGACAAAGAGTCTGCTGTTCTATTTTGAACACCTTCTAAATACCAGGCTCTAAAATGAAAATCATACACAGAGGATATGAAACATATCTCTCTCAAACATTGCTGTAAAAAGGGACTTATAGTTTTGCCAGAATTGATAGCAATACAAGCAGCTTGGTTATCACAATAAATTTGCACTTTTTTCCCACTCAAAAGGGGGGCCCATATATGTAAGCAAACCATAACTGATAATAATTCGAAAGCACTAATATGTAGATTTTGTTCAGTGATAAAGGG
Organism: Tridacna gigas; assembly: GCA_945859785.2. Taxonomy (NCBI): domain Eukaryota; kingdom Metazoa; phylum Mollusca; class Bivalvia; order Cardiida; family Cardiidae; genus Tridacna; species Tridacna gigas. Next base: position 42,761,934 of record OX244029.2, read on the forward strand.
AGGGAACTGTGAATGGAAATATCTACATCCCATAACTCCACCACAACCTGACAAACAACTATCTAGCAAAGATCTAGTTAACCACGAAAGAAATTAGTCCATAGTAAATGAAGAGATATTGCTAAAATAAATCTGAGAACAAAGATACAGCTGAAAACTCTGTTCTGAAGGTAAACAAAATTTAAACAAATACAAAGTTGACTGTCACAAAATAACAAAGGCTGTGACAAAGGGCGCGAAATCCGTGCAATTCATATGCCGGCGGATGAACACAATTCGGCACTGGCCTATCAGAAACTTGTTGTTTATGCAAATTAACTGGTTTTGTGAGTAATCACAAGAACCATGCCGATTACCAGACAGATTACATTTCTACATGAGAAATTCCATTAAAAATATCCATAAACTGCAAGATGTGGAGGTCTTTTACTGCAAAATATTCATTTCATTACACAAGTTTTAATCCATCATAAAAAGTTGAGTCTTTACCAAAAGACAAAATTTTAGACTTTTTTCCATGTTGAGAGTATTTGCAGATGACAAAGTAAATGTGGAAAAAAAATGATGGGATTGTCTGTGAAAGGGTAGAAAACATAGTGGGAATCGATCTAGGAGAAAATACTGGCTATCAGAATGTAGCCCTTTTTCCACAAGCCTTCTCTATCAGAGTTATTAAAACTCGGGAAAGCATGGTAAAGTGTTGAGGTGAGACGAAATTTGTGTGAATGATGCCCAATCAATCATATCTTTGATGACTCGTTATTGTAATTATTCATCTCCCTTGATTATAGTCCTTGCTAGCTTCATGGTTAGTTTTGTAGTCTTCTGTGTGGTTTTTTTTTAAAGTGTTCAGACTTTACTCATAATTATCCTTGTCCAAATGTAAAAATGCGATGTTTAGCATACAATAAATATGTAAATACTCAAACTAGTGATCAGAATATGGTTGGGAAAGATCAATAAGCAATAATTTAATCGTCGCTGATTCTGATAACCACTTACAGATACCAAAAATGGATCATCAGACCAACTTAACTTAAGGGATGCTTAAGTCAACTAAGGGCCACAACTTTAACGATGTTACAACATGAAAACACATTACAAAAATGGCTACCGACGCAGTCAAATTGCTTGAAATTTATCCCGACCTCAAAAACAAAATCTGAAGTTTGGAAGTATTTTGCTTTCATAAATTAAAACAAGATGAGCCTCCAATGAAATTCAATGTAGATCTGAGTAGAGATTTGAATATGTCTGAAGATGTAGTGAAATATGGATAAGAAAAGTCTCTCTGCATTTGAACAGTGAATATAATGACTATACATGACAATGGTTTTTAATTCGTGTTTAACAAACCTTTGTTCAAAAACATTGTGGAAAAAAGGAGATCCTGCATGTCAGGTACATTTTTACCTTTTTCAAGAACGTTCAATAAACTGATTTGTCCAACTTAAACCCATAACCAAACAACACATTTTATATTCTTCTATAACCAATTATATGACCGATTATTAGGGATGTGTATCGCCTCTGTAAACTGTATCATGATGTATAGTAATACATGGGTTTGTATTGTAGTATGCATCATGCTATACTGCAAGACTTTGTAAGATTTTTTAGGTATGATAGTACTCTCCACTTACCTTACTATGTCATAGTACTGATAGTACTGTCTATTGACATGTTTTAAGTGAGTGATAAAAAATCAATGGAAAATAAAAAGTATAAACCGGACAATGCCCTTTTTTTATTTCAACTTCCAGACAGCACTTATACAACTAAACATTGATAAACATATACTGTTAGGACTGAAACAAATGATGCGTGTGTGTGACTAAGTTGGTCATATGTTTAAGTTAACGTCTGATATTTTTGGTTATAGGCTTTGTAGTACTGAGATACAGCTCTGGAGAACAGCAGCCAGTAGTTAAGCAGCTGCCATGGCCACCAGATCAGCCGATCAAATCCATGTGTTTTGATCCCACAGTATCCTGGCTACTGATTCAAGCCGAAAATGGAAATATGTTTATTTTACCAGCTCTGTACATGTTGGTACGTAATATAAAAATTATTGAGGTTTCTATTAAACATTGAGCGTTTTGCAAAGTCCTTACCAAACAACCCCATGACCCTGCAGTTGGAGCCTTTTAAAAACATTGTGGGAAAAGGAGAAAATGCTGGTTACCAGAAATTACTCCTTTTCCCACAACGCTTTCTACCCATTTGATTTGAGCCACACCTACTTTGTCATCTGTACTTGCTTTCAATTTGAATGAATGTGAAATTTTTTGTCGTTTGGTAAAGGGTTAATCCTTTGTCACACAATTCAGAGTTTTAACAACCCTGAGAAAGAACGCCTTTTGAAAAAATGAGGGAAAAGGAGAAAATGCTGATAATCAGCATTTTCTCCTTTTCACACAATGTTTTCTACCCATTCAGAGACAAATGTCATTGCTTGAGCAACAGTTAAATTGTTGTCTGCAACGGTTTGCAATTCAGACAAGTCTAGAATTTTGTCATTTGGTAAAGGGTTAAATGACTAATCACAGTGTTTCAGTTGTAAATAATCTTTTTATCGGCACATTCTTTCAGCAGGACAAGGGTGATATTTCATTGTCTGGTTAATATTTAACAATTCGCTATACAGAATATATTACATGTACCGGTACTCGCAAAAGGAAATGGAAATTTATTTTAAGTGATACCGAAAAAACAGGAAAAAAAGAAGCAATTACATGAAATTACTTCTTTTTCATACATTTTTTTAAAAAAGTCTGCCTGTCATGGCAGGGGTATGAAAAGTTGTATATGTACAGTAATGTAAACTTAGCTCCGTGGATGTTTAACACAACTAAAAGTCTTGACTACTGTACTGAGAGTTTTCTGTAATCCACTGTATAGAATATTGGATGGTAAATAAACATATTATACAGAATATTATATTTAATCTAGGACCCAGGCTGCCAGATAAATCAGTTATGGAAACTTGATGATGTCACCATTATCACAAGTCTAAAGCCGCTTGGTATACCAACCATTACACTGTGGTGGCAAACACTGGATGCTCAACAAATTGGTATAACTGCTACTGATGTAAGTATAAGCTGATCTTTTTTTCATGTAAATCATATACATGTACTGAGTTTTTTTAGACCTGTTACAAAACAAGTGTGGCTTTTGATTCCCATGTTGTAGACAGCTTTAAAACATAGTGGAAAAGAAGAAATTGCTTGTTTAACCCTTTACCCCATAATGCCGCCTTTTTACGCCCATGGGAAAGAAACCTTTTGAAACATTGTGGGAAAAGGAGAAAATGCTGGTAACCAGCATTTTCTCCTTTTCCCACAATACTTTCTACTCTATCAAAGGAAAATTGCACCATTTGAGCCACACAGAAATTGTCGTCTGCAAATGCTTTCACTTTGGTCAAGGCTAAAATTTTGTCATCTGGTAAAGGGTTAACCCTTTACCAAATGACGAAATTTTAGACTTATCCAACTTCAAAGCATTTGCAGACGACAAAATAAATGTGACTCAAAAAATTGAAATTTGTGTTCGAGAGGGTAGAAAACATTGTGGGAAAAGGAGAAAATGCTGGTTACCAGCATTTTCTCCTTTTCCCACAATGTTTTCAAGGGGCTTTTTCTGTAGGGTCGTTAAAACCCTGGATTGTATGGTAAAGGGTTAAAGCAATTGATTCTTTTCCCATAATTTTTTAGATCCTGGTAATTATTTTTCTTTCCTTTACTTTTTGGTAGTTTGTGTGATTATTTATGAATGAGTATCAGTATTAATTTTGACAACACCATTATGGTATCAATAAATCCAGACATAGGTTTGCTGGAGTATGATATATACATGTAGATTGATTTATAAAATAAAGCACAGAAGACTGAAAAAATCATTTACCTTAGCATTGTGCCAAATTCCACCATTTTTCCATTCAGCATATCAAAACAAGAAACACATGATTGTCCCCAGTGTTTAACCCTTTTCCACACAGTCCCAAGTTTTAATGACCCTGAGAAAGAATGCTTTTTTAAACATTGTGGGAAAAGGAGAAAATGCTGGTAAACAGCATTTTGTGCCTTTCCCACAATGTTTTCTTTCTTTTCAAAGGCAAATGCTATCATTTGAGAAAACATTTTCCACTGTTGTCTGTAAATTCTTCCAATATGAGCAGGTCTAAAATTTTGCTGTGTGGTAAAGGGCCCTTCTCACATACTTGATATGTATAATTATTTAGCAGCATATTTCAGACTTATATGTCACTTGGACTTCTTTTTCCTTTACCTACAGCAAGGACAGGTTCTATTTTTGAACCTCCAGACCCAGAAAGTACTGAAGGACACAAGAGTGGACACAGCTATCAGAAATCTGGAACTGGTTCATGATGATCAGCAAATGATGACTCATCTCTTGGTACGTAGTGCAGTAAACCATGTGTTGTAACCTGTTACCTTCTGTAACAAGTTTACTGCAGATGACTTTGAAAACATCCATGTAAATTAACCCTTAAAGCACTGAATAAACCTGTTAGGCATTTTCATCTTAGAAATACGACCCAAATAATTGCAGTTTCATCGTTACTTTTGTCTACAGTGTTTCAGAAAAGCGGACAGTGCAGATCAAAGATCAGGCTACATGTTTTGTGCAGCCTGATCTTGATCTACACTGGCTGCAGAGGCAACTATTGTTGTGAAAGGCACTTTAATGGTTAAAATATAAATATTCAACATGAAAGTTGTAATGTATGACTGTAAAAATAAACATGTGGAAACATTTCAGAAAAAAAAGAAGTTACATGTTAGGAGCATTTTCTCCTTTGCACACAATCTTTTTAAAAGTATTCTACTTCAAGACTACAAAGGTTTTCTGCAGCTAGTGTATATAGGATCTGATATAAAATGAGGTAAATTGTTATGATGATTTGATTTAAGCCTTTGGCGAGCGTGACATAAGTTTTTCTAGAGCTTGTTAACATTTTATCTCAAAAGCATACAAATGTCAGATTCTTTTTATAACATATATGTATATCAAGGAGAACATGTATAATGATTAGATCTGTTTGTGAAACCATCATATTCAGTTGAATGAGACCTACTCACTACTTCAACAGGAAAGTAGGGATATGAAAGTGCACAGGATTAACATACAGGGTGTCCCAAAAGTAAAGTAAGTCTTTAATGATTGTAAAAATGGCTGGAAAGGGTGAATGACATTGGAACATAATATAGTCGTTCTTAACTTTATTGCTTTTCTGCATGGTATAATTTACATCAGGGCGACAACTTTTTTCTGTGGGGATATCAAAGTGTACAATCCAAAGCCTGAGACCAAAGATTATTGATAAGCTTTAAGGGCAAAGTCAATAAAATTGACTATGAAATGTTTGCTAATTTTACAGAGCATTTCATTAACCCATGTACAATTAGAAAAAAATATGACAGACTTTCACCTCGAAAATACCATGAATTACTGAAGCCAGACAAAGCCAGAAAATTACATGAAAAAAAAAACCCCTTGGATCTTAGATCTACCTACACTTTATGCATTTATGTGAAATCTTAGGGGAACTTGTTTATCTAAGAAAGTGTCACATTTCTTTTGGGATATCCTGTAGGTCCAAAGAAGCTGATATATAAACTCTTGACATGAAATCTACAGATAAAACATGCTCTAGCTTTACCGAGATTATCAATTTTGACAGTTGAACTGAAGGGGAAATTTGTGTCTGATGTGTTTTGGAAATACGAGGAAGACATACAATACTTTAACAAATTACATGATTAATGCTTCTTTCACAGCTTTGAATCTTACCCCAAACATGTGTCACGAAAGAAAATTGTGAATGGCTACATTACTGTGAAAACAAGGGAGATTATGTGATAAATACTTTAATCTGTTTATATTTCATTAAAAATGGTGTATTTCTGTTACAGATAACAGCTAGGTCAGGGCAGCAATGGAAAATGTTACTTGAAAAGAGAAGTACGATGGTTACACCCCCTGATGCTGAGTTATCTAACCTTGGATATGACAGTGTTGATGGGATGAATCTTCCAATTATCACTTTCCTAACCTCAGGTATTGTGTTTTGATTATTTATGTGATTCAGAATGGTTGGATATATCTGATTGAACCCTATGTGTTGCCTGTCCAACTACAAGTGAAATGGCAAGAAACATACAGGTACACTTATGTGTATGAGTGGTTTACACTTGGCACATTGGTTGTTTTGAAGAAGAGCTTGGTCTTGCATGCAGACTTTCTTGTATCTTCCATGTGTCTGACTCTTTTTCTTGGTATTTGCCTTTCAAACCATATTAGATCTGGGTATAGAGTTTATATTAGCACTCATGACATAGGCTCTGATAAAGAATTTATGATTTGACAAGGTTTATTTAGGCTTTGATAAAAGAACTTATGATTTGACAAGGTTTATTTGAGCCCCAGCCTTTCACTGATGAATCCAAAGGAAACTCATTGGTTGATGACTTGTTGCCATGATGTAACTAAAAATAATGCTGAGAGTAATGTAAAACACAGTGTAATTATGTTGCTTGTCTCCTTAACAGATGCTGATGATGACCAGTTTTTCCCAATGAAATTTTACCAGTTCTCAAGATCTGTTCATCTCTCACCACAGTATGCTAGAGGAAGACATTTCATATCAGCTTATTGTGATAAAAACTCAACATATCAGGTACAGTGAACACAGCACTGGTACTAGGGTAATGACCAGGGCCTGCATTTTCCTACCTTTCTTAAAAATACTCTCAGTCTTATTCTCAAGAATTTCCTAAATTTTAAAGTAACACAATCTCTGATTGGCTAAACCATTTAGTTGAGCCATTCAGAAGTTGTGTCGCTTTTTAAATCTAGAGTTAGACTAAGAATGTTCTTAAGGTGGTTGGTGAATATGGTCCCAGATTTTCATACATTATTTTATTACTACTTTAGAGATATTCAGATAAATACAGAAAAGAAAAAAGAGATTGAGAGATAATCACTAACATACCCAAAAAGAAAAGGAGATTTTTTACTTTACCACACAGTTCTTAACTGGTCCCTTAACCAATATTATTATTAGAATCAAATCCAGACATCCAGCATCAGTTTGTTTCTGTTTGGAATATAATGGCTGCTAATTGATTATCTCCTGCTGTATTTCTCACTTATCAAAATCTTTAAACAAAAGATATGTGGGATGATGGTGCATTAAACAAGAATTTTTTGTGGGTTTTAACTCTTCAACAAATAATCCCGTGTTTTAACCCTTTACCAAATGACAAAGTTTTTAACCAGCCCAATTTGAAAGCATATGCAGATTAAATGTTGCTAAAATGATGATTTCTGTCTTTGATAGGATAGAAAACATTGTGGGGAAAGGAGAAAATGCTGGTTACCAGCATTTTCTCCTTTTCCCACAATGTTTCCAAAAGCCTCCTCTTTCAGGGTTGTTAAAACTCGGGATAGTGTGGTAAAGGGTTAACAACCTGTAGGAAAATGTTTTTTTTAAAATGTGGAAAAAGGAGAAAATGCTGGTAACCAGCATTTTCTCCCTTTCCCACAGTGTAGGCAAATTCCATTATTTGGGTAAAATTTACTCAGTCTTCTTCTAATGCTTTCAAATTTGAAAAGTCTAAAATTTTGTCGTTTGGTAAAGTGGTTAATAAAGTATGTGTTGTCCCTTACAGTATAGTGTCTGGTAAATGAGGCACTGCTAACATTAGATATACAACCAACGGTTTGATATACATGCATACTGAAATCTATATACCTATTGACGGATAGTAGAAACCAGCCAATCAACACTGTTCTTGTTTCCGAAAAAACAATTGAGCAACACCCTGGCAAAATGGGATTTATGATGCATTATACCAAACAAGTCATCACGTAATTATGGATCCATACCATCCATTTCGTACAGCAACCAACTAAATCATGAGCTAGATTGGTCCGTCGGCAGGTAGATAATTGACCAATAGCAAAAAGTTTCAACCCAGGTCAGCCTGCTGGGATTTTGCTGGCTGACCTGGGTGGACACTTTTTTGCAGATCCATTAAACCCCCTTTTCACAGAGCATGACTCATATTTTTTTACAGGTCTACGACAGTAATCTAGGCCATAATCCTTTGTTTGTGTATAAACTTCCTGTTGGTTCCATGAAAGTAGTTCTCACAGATAGAATAATGTTCACAGTAAGCAAACTTGCTGGGCAACAGAAGTTGGTAGTATTATCCAATCAGAGAGCAGAATCTGCGGATGAGGAACATCAGGTAGGTTTGCTCTTCATGAGATGACAAAATTTTAGCTAGCTCCATTTTGACAGCGTTTGCAGTCAGCAAATCAAATAATCAAATGAAGCTGAAATGAGGGAATTTGTCTTAAAAAGGTTATAAAACACTGTAAATAAGAAAATAACAGTTACCACGGTGCTTCCAAAATACATGTATTCCTCTCTCAAGGTTGTTATTACACAGTATTGTTTAGAAAAAGGTTGAAAAAATATGACTATGCTTATCAAATGCAAGTGGTATACTAATGTTAGAGGCTTAATGTTATGAGTGCCGTGGGTTCCAAATATTTAACTCACACTGTGGATAAATGGAGTGATGCAATTTATTACCAGAGACTGCCATAGCCAAAGTTGCCATTTTACTTTATCACTTTACCAGGTGACAAAATTTTAGACTGGTCCAAATTGGAAGCATTTGCAGATGACAAACATTGCACAAATGATGAAACCGGTCCTTGCAAGAGTAGAAAACATTGTGGGAAAAGGAGAAAATGCTTGTGACCAGCATTTTCTCCTATTCCCACAATGTTTTCAAAATTTGATTTTCTTGGGTCATTTAAACTGGAGATTGTGCGGTAAAGGCTTAAGGCTATACATTCATGCATAAATCAGCTGTGGTGTGTAATATAGTCCACTGTAGATATAATTGAGGAGACCTATAGGAAAAAAGGGGGTTTAATGCATCTTTGTAATGCAGTATACCAAGCAAGTCACCTCATAATACCTTTTCTTAGAGCATGGCTCATATGTTTAGTGGTGTTGTTAAATTTTCTTTATTCAAAATTAAAATGGGATACATAAAGAAAGGAAAACTTGGCATGCGTGTCATAGCCCTGTCATTGTCTACGTCTTCGTCACTGTCGTGCAAAATCTTTGACATTTAAAAGTACAATTTATCTCCTTTATTACTGATGATATGTACTTCAAACCCAGAGTAGTTGTTAATTATCAAAAGTGGAACCCATACAACAAGGGCAGGTAACTATCATAGTATTTAAGACAGAGGTATGGCCCTTTTTTGACCTAGAATTTTCATTGAAAATCAAACAACTGCAGCCGAGCTTTGGCTCTTTCATGGCATGCATACATGTAGCTCTTGTTTGTTTTTAAACCCAGAAATATTGAGGCTAGATGTAAAAAAGGCTAAATAGGGAGCATAAACTTTTTAGCAAGCAATGTATTATGTAGTTTCACTCTTTATTGTTTTTTTTTTGCAGGAATTCAACAAAGATGCCATCCTTCAGCAGTTTGAATTTTCACCAGAAGAAAAACTGTTAGATATTCTACCAAAATCTTTTCCCTTCTATTGGCATGAGAAGCTTGAGGAGCAGGAATTAAAGCTTCTCAGTAACCAGGAAGCAGAATCCAAGACTGACTCTGATGCAGAGCAGACTGTTTTAACAACTTCAAAAGTGTCGTCTGCTTTGGGAATTGTGCTGAATTCTCACACTGTTTTGGATGGTTGTGTGATTGTCACAGATTCAGCTGTTTATGAATGCAGACCAAGGTTGTATAGATGCTTATCAAACATTCCAGTGCTCATACAGCCAAGTGTATGAAGGATTTTAAAAACATATTGGTAGAAGGAGAAAATGCTTACAACCAGCTTTTTCTCCTTCACTTGCCAAGTCCTGGTAGTAGAACTCGGTCGATAGTGTACAGGACTTTAGAACAGGGTTGCTGGTTTGATCACCAGCTTGGCTAATTTCTTTCCGAGGATTGATGATAGTCATTGTGACAGGATCGTTCCTCTTTAACCTCTGACCATTGTTTTGTCAATGGTTATGTGGGAAAGCAGTCAGTGGCTTGGACAGAATATTGTTGTGCTGGTATAAGAAACTCAAAAAAAACATGGATAGACGCACTGGCTGCTGTGATATATGTGAAGTAATGTTGAAAACAGCGTTAAACACCATACAGTCAGTGAATTCTCCTTCATTCGATGTTTTATCTACCCTTTCCATTTGAAATTCTATCATATAAGCTATATTCAGCTTGTTGGTAGTATAACGCTTTTGTCAGAGATGTATTCAAAATTTTGTTGTCTTGTAAAGAGTAAAAAAGTACTCTGATTTAGTTAAAAAAGATTTTTGCATTGAAAAGAAAATAGAATATATTTCTGCATGGCATCAGAGGTATTCCCAATCCTTACAGTGGTTAAAAAATCCTGATATTGTAAGGCTGTTTTGTCCAATAGAGAAGTAAGAGGGTCATTGGGCAAGACACTATAGAGTCCCATCCTGGTGCTTACAGAAGATACATGAATAAGTGAGTGTTGGTGTAATGTTATTGTAATAATGCATAATAAAGCAGCATAAATACCATTCACACACACAATTCAGTTTGGATTAACCCTTTACCACATGACAGAATTTTAGATCAGTCCAAATTGAAGGCATTTTGGGACCACAAAAGAACTGTGGTTCAAACGATGAACTTTGTCTTATATAGGGTAGAAAACATTGTGGGAAAAGGAAAAAATGCTGGTTACCAGCATTTTCTTCTATTTCCACAAGGTTTTCAAAAGGCTATTTCCTCGAGTTGTTTGAACTTGGGATGGTGTGGTAAGGAGTTGAAGGCATTTTGAGGCTAAGTCAACTTTCCATGTCATCCATTTGGTCTCAACACTAGCACAGGTCTGGAAAATACAGATACTTCGTCTACTGTTACTTCATAGACAAATATATGTTGACAATGATTTTACATTAACAGAGAAGTGAGTTGTAAATGAATTTAATCACCCCTGACAGGATATCACCAGAGCGCTTGTTCCTGGAACTCAGCATTAATGTGACTGATGCCTCATATGCAGAGCAGCTGGGTATCAGCCTCAGTTTGGATCTGAATTTCCTGTTTGAAATGGCGGCTGACTACTTGCTATACCATGGGAACTGCAAACAAGCTTCCAGACTTTTTCACATGTCAAAGGTGGGTGAATTTTTAGCCTCGGAATTATTCGATAAATAAAAATGACTTTCCTTAAATAAATAAAATGGATCTGTAATTCTTATTAGCTTCTCTAGGGGAAGACCAGGAAGCCTATGTTATAGCTTTTTGTCCACCATGAAGGTACTTTGGTGTCTTAATTCTTTATATACAGAGCCAATTTTAACTATAGGCCAATGAAATAATCCTGCTATTGTCTTCTTAAGAAATTATTCCTTTTTTCTTTCAAAAAACTTGATTTTATACAAGCTCATATCACTAAGACAAAAAGTCTGAAATCTTCAAATACCTTCTCAAAAACTGTTGTAGAGTATTCCGCTCTCTGGTGTAAATTATTTGTGGATGGACCTCAGAAAGATCTGGGAATATGTCTATATTCATAGCTTTGAAAAATAATGCTATACTATTATCATAAAACGAAATGTATTATGTACTTTTAACTCTAAACCCAATAACAAAATTTTAAACTTGTCAAGATCCATTGCATATGACAAATGTAGCTCAAATGGTGAAAACTGTATTTGAAAGAGTAGATAACATTGTGGGAAAAGGAGAAAATGTGTTAGAAAGCTTTCTTCCTCAAGATCATAAAAACGTAGGATTGTGTGGTAAAGAATTAACCCTTTATCAGACAATTCCAGGTTCTCACAACCCAGAGAAAGACTTTACCAGACAATCCCAGGTTCTAATGACCCTGGGAAAGAAGGCTTTTGAAAACATTGTGGGAAAAGGAAAAATTGTAGGTAACCAGCATTTTCTCCTTTTCCCACAATGTTTTCTTTCTTATCAGAGAGCTTAAGCCCAGTTACTAATTTTAAATTGGTCAATTGGTCAATTCCAGATGCTTGGAATTTGCAAGTCTAAAATTTGTCAGTTGGGAAAGGTTTAACTCTTAACCACTAAACCCCTACTTTTCACGACCCTGACGAAACAGGCTTTGGAAAACATTGTGGGAAAAGGAGAAAATGCTGGTAGCCAACATTTTCTCCTTTTCCCACGATATTTCCTACCCGTTCCAAATCAAGTTTCAGTTTTTGAGTCACACTTATTTTGTCGTCTGCAAATGCTCTCAATTTGGACTAGCCTTAAATTTTGTTGTTTGGTAAAAAGTTAAGTGAAAGTAGGCTTAAGTATAATAAATAAATAAATGTGAGTACATTTCCTTGCAGGGCAGTCCTGTAAAAAGAGTATCCAGTTTCACCAAATATGGTTTTATCCAGGAAATAATGCCATTTCTCCAGCAGTTATTGACTAAAAACAATCCTGATGTTAATGTTGAGGATAGAAAACAGCTGGCTGATCTGGCGCTACATGGGCTAATATACAGACTTGCACAGGAGAAAGAGAATGAAGAACTGGCTGTTAATTTAAGGTAATTAAAGCCTTTCCTGGTATTGAATATGGTTATTTTTTTTTGATGGCTATATGTACAAGTCCATTTTAAATGAAGAGGCATGGTGATCCTTTTTTAGCAGCAGTGGATGATGAAGAGCAAAAATTGGACTGCATGTTTTGTGCAGGCTAATACTAATTTTTTTTGTCTGCTAAAGCTTTTATATTCCAAATGACAAACGTTTGGACGTCTTGTCCAAATTGAAAGCATTTGCAGAAGACAAGCTGGATGTAGCTCAGTAGAGAGGGTTTATCTTTGAAAGATTGTCAGCACTTTCTTGTTTTCCTACAATGTTTTCAAAAGCCTTCTGTCTCAGGTTATTAATCCTTAAAATGCCAAATAAACTTATCAGACATTTTCAACCTAGAAATGTGGCCCAAATGATTGCAATTTCATGGTTGCTTTTGTCTACAGTGATTCAGCAAAGCGGACAGTGTAGATCAAAGATCAGGCTGCATGTTTTGTGCAGCCTGATCTTGATCTACACTGGCCGCAAACGCAACTATAGTCGTGAAAGGCGCTTTAAGGGTTAAAACTTGGGACTATGTTGTAAAGGGTTAATGTTACCCATTGTAGTGAAAGAGTTAAAGATTCAATGTTTAAAATGACAAAATTTTAGTACTTGTCCAAATTGAAGCATTTGCAGATGACAAATTCGATGTGACTGAAAATTGATGTTTCTCTTTGGAAGTAAAGAAAATGTTGTTGAAAAAGGAGAAAATGCTGGTTACGAGCATTTTCGCCTTTTCCCAGAATTGTTTCAAAAGCCTTCTTCTTTAACGTCGTTAAAACTTGGGATTGTTTGGCAAAGGGCTAAAGATTGTTTTCAACACTGTGGAAAAATATTAATTTCCTCTTTTAATTGTAAATCCATTCAGTTATTTGTTACAGTTGTGGGTCTGAAGAAAGCAAATACAGTCATGTGCTAAAAGATCGAACAGTGTTGTGGTTTAACTCTTTACCAAAGGACTAGATTGTAGACAAGTCCAAAATGAAGGCATTTGCAGACGACAAAATAGATGTTACTCAATAACTGAAATTTGTTTTGGAAAGAGTAGAAAATATTGTGGGAAATGGAGAAAATGCTGGTTTCCAGCATTTTCTCCTATTCCCACAATGTTTTCCAAAGCTTTCCTTTTCAGGGTTGTTAAATTTCGGGATTTTTTGGTAAAGGGTTAAAGATTGTAGCTTGCAGCTTGAGTTTCTATTTTCAGAGAGTTTCTTTTCAACAACTTTGATTATGACGACAAAAAGGCGCTCAATTTATTATGTGAATCAGGACAAGAGATGATGTTTTTTGAGTTTGCAATGGTGAGATATTGATAATTTTTGGATAGGCAGATAATATCAAAAAGTCTGTGCTCACAAGTTAAACAGTATACTACACAATTCTGAATTTTAATGATTCTCAGGAAGAAGGCTTTTAGAAACATTGTTTTGTCCTCTTTCTACAATCTTTTCTACTCTATCAGAGAACTACATTTTACAAGTACATGTACCAATGTTCAGTTTGAAGTCACATAAATAAGAATCTTAACACTGTACCAGACCATGTTATTGCTTTATGAGAACATTGAGGGAAAATTAACAATTGGTTGTGCTCCTTTTCCCACAATGTTTTCCATATCATACTACAGTAAGGCAATTTCTTTTCTTTCAAATGTCTCCCCTATAATGTCTTTAATGAAAGCTTTTGGTATATCTAAAATCAGCCTGTACATTTATGGGCCTATTTTAATATTTTCAAACATAATAAAGAGCCATGCTCTAGCAAAAGGAAGCTTAATGCATCTTTGTGATCCCTGATACTGAGGAAGTCAGCGCATAATTATGAATCCATAAAATCCATTTTGTATAACAACCGACTGAATCATGAGGTACACTGGTCCTTTGACATGCAGAAAATTTACCAAAAGCAAAAAGTTTCGGCCTAGGTCAGCCTCTGCTGGCAGTGCAAGCTGACCTGGGTCGATACTTTTTGCATATGCATAAAGCCCCCTTTTCACAGAGCATGGCTCAATTATTTTATTTTGAATTTTGATAGGCAAGAGGTCTAGTATTTGAAGCTCTACAAGTTCTAAGTCAGAAAGATCAATACAAAATTGGGAAAGCAGCTGTAAACTTACTGATCAGTAAAGGATTTGGTGTTCACCTAGCTCAGGCAGCTTCAGGTATGATGTCAATAAAGTATTTTTGTCATGCCCTGATGGCCAGTGTAGTGTTCTGAATGTTCCTCAAGGTTTTTAACTCTTTACTAATTGACATAATTTTAGACTTTCCCAATTTAAAGCATTTGTAGATGACAAACTCACTGTGACTCACATCAAAGCATTTGTCCTTGAAAGGATAGAAAACATTATTACAAAAAGTGACAGTGCTGGCAACCTTCAGTTTCTCATATTCCCATATGATTTTAAAAGCCATTTTCTTCAGGGTCTGTACCAAACATGGTGTTTTGTACAGGGTCAAAGTTATTCTTTGCACAAACTTTTTTGTCACAAACAATTGCTCATTTTCACATATTTACTGACTTGTAAAAATTATGTTATTGGCCTTAACTTCAAATGTTTGTCCTTTCCAGAAATTTTGTTTTATTTCATGCATTTTGATTGTTTATCAGGAAATAATGGTGGATTATGGCTGGTTTTGACCAGTGAATTTACCAATAGATAAACTCACAGGTATGCAAATACCTAGAGCTCTCCTGTACTTGGTAAGTCCCAACAAAAAGGGGTTTGAGGCAAGAAATAGAGTATTTGCTTTGTTTTTTTGGCGACAGATGGAAATTTATTTTATCAATTGCATATCATGTGGCAATATTTTCATGTGTGACAATATTACCAATGATGGTCACACCCTGAACTAAATCTCGATCTTTCACAGAAAAAAACAGAATAAGCTCTTTAATTTTTGTTTGGCTTGAAAATAGTATGTGTAGGAAAGAGTTAACTAGGGGATTTATTCTCTTTTTTTTCAGGATCATTCCTTCAATGCTTAGACACAGGCACACAGGTTTCAATTTTCTGTGAGAAACCACAGCTTGTCGCTATGCATTCAGATTTGTTGCTTAGCAACCTAAGTAACCTTGACCTGAAAACCTTGCTGCAAATAGCTGAAGCTTTAGACCCATCTAAGCCAGTCATACAGGGGTATATACAACGCAAACTGTTTTCCAGGAGAAGGACAAGTTCACTCGCATCACTTACAAGTGTTGCAGATGTGGGAGACTCTACCAAGGTTTGTACTTTCACATCCTCGTTGACCCAGTTCCGATGTATTCCATAAACTACATTCATCGCCCCTGGGTTATCTCGTGCATGTTTTCTCGTTCTCATGAATTATTCATGAGGCATTTTGATTGGTAATCTCAGTTTTTCAGTGAGAAAATTTAATCTATTTTTATCAACCATATGCCATCATTTCTATTTTTACCTTGTGTACAACCAATCAAATTGATGAATGTATATTACGGAATACATCGGAACTGTGTCAACGAGGATGACGTCACCCCTGCTACATACCCCTAAGGACTGCAACAGCACGCTGTATTTCTTAATATTTGCCTTCTTATACAAGGATTTGTAATGTTTGCCCAGGATTGTCGTAATGCAAATGCCACAGAAGGAGGGCTGGCGGCTGCCATATTCTTTGATAATGATGCGAGTTTTACCCGGTTTATTCATAACAATGGAAGAAATGTGATTATCCGCCACTACAAAAGAGTATCATTATGTCATTGACAATTCGATTGGCTATTGGGTGTAATTCGCAATCTTATGAATATTCATAGAAACAACTGTTGCGCAATTGAATGTCCCAGGGGTGATGAATGGTAATACTTCACACCTGGGTTAATGAGGGTGGTACTTTCATAAACATGCCTTTTCTTCCAGCTGATTTTCTCAAACTGTCAAATGAGCCATGCTTTGTGAAAAAGGGGGCTTAATGCATCTGCAAAAAATATCGACCCATGTCAGCCTGCACAGTCCGAGCAGGCTGACATGGGTCGGAACTTTTTGCTATTGGTCAAATTTCTGTATGTCCAAGTACCATTCTACATCCAGATTTAGTTGGTTGTTAGACAAAATTGATTTAATGAATCTAGAATTATGTGATGACTTGCTTGGTATTATACATCATGGAGATGTATTAAGCCCCCCTTTTGCCAGAGCATGGTGCAAATATATATGCAGGAACTGGAACTCTGATTTTCAAATATATATGCAGTAAATGGATAAAATATCTTTAAGCTGAAATCCTTGCTCAAACTCACATTTTCATTTGAAGACAAAATACCCAACCTAACAAATTTTTATTGTGGACAAAATCATCCTGTCCTCCCCACAACAATGCTAGTTTTTATTTTGTTGACAGGATGGATCAGATTTTGATGTAAACAGAATGGTTCACAGTTTCCTTATGACAGTGCTGTATATAAACAAAAGAAGACAAGAGAATGGGGAACCAGCCAACTCTGACTTCCTGTTTAAACATCCGGAAGACTTGGTGCAGAGCTTGGTAGGAGTAATTTATGTATACCACCACAAAAGGATTATAATACCCCCCCGCCTACAAAGTAGAGGGGGGTATACAGGTTTGACCATGTCTGTCTGTCTGTGTGTCTGTCCATTCATCTGCCCATCCATCTGTCCATCTATGTTTTTGCTTTCATGCTCAAAAGCCGTTTGACCTAGGACCCTGAATCTTTATACAAGTGTTGCTCATGACCCAAGGAGGTGCCCTATTGTTTTGGGGTCACATGGATCAAAGGTCAAAGTCATAGCTGAACTTTGTTTTGAAAGTCATTTCCGTTCTCTGATTGTGCTGCTTCAGTGACAAGGTGCTGGTGGGAGGTATTTGTCCATGTTGCGACAGTACTAGTTTTTGATGGTATACCAGAATCAGTCGGTTGATTTACCAGCATTTCTCCTTTTCCCATAATGTTTTCAAAGGCCTTCTTGCTCAGTGACCAATTTGTTTGTTAAAAGGTTAATTAAGCCTTTATCACACAATCCCGACTTTTAACACCTGTGAGAAAGAAGCCTTTTGAAAACATTGTTGGAAAAGGAGAAAATGCTGGTAACCAGCATTTTCTCCTTTTCCCACAATGTTTTCTCCCCTTCACAAATCAAATATCTATTTTTGAGTCACATTTATTTTGTCGTCTGCAAATGCTTTCAATTTGGACCAGTCTAAAATTTTGTCGTTTAGTGAAGAGTTAAGACAAAAGAAGGCATCTTGTTGATTGTGTTTCTTTTTTGTACTGATCTTAATTGGTATTTCATTGATATTTTGGCAATAGCTTACTTATTAATGCCTTTCCTAGATAGGCTACACCCTTGTAACTCTAGTCCCCAGTAGGGATTGAATCAGGATGAAATTTGTCTATATTTGATCACACACACTTTGAAATTTATGTGGTGAATAACTTTTTCTGTATTGTAATGTTTACAGAAAGAGAGCCTTTCTCAATCTGGTCACCATGTACTACCTTTAAAACCCAGTCCAGTAGGTTGTGGACCTTTTCATGCTGCAGTCGTTCTCAGAGGGGAGCTGTTTACCTGGGGCAAAGCTGAACTTGGCAGGTAAGGTAGATATCTAAATAAGTATCTTGATAATGAAAAAAAAAAAAGAATTTATGAAAAGAAAAGTTTTTCATCAACCATAGACAATACCACCATGAACAGCCTTGAAAATAGGAAGTATACCAGGTCAGACTTACTTATTACCAACCTCAAGATGCTCTTGTTGTAACAACTGGCTAGCACATCAGAGTATGTGAATTGAAATCTGGCTTAGCAATAAAATATTACAGAGGATTGATGAAAGTCACTGTCACACTTCATTTCTCTCTCACATTTCACCCATTACCACTCAAACCCAAGTTTTAAAGACTCAGAAGAAGAAGCATTTGAAAACGTCGTGGGAAAAGGAGAAAATGCTGGTTACCTGCATTTCTCCTTTTTCCATAATATTTCCTGTCATATCAAAGACAGAAAGCATCATTTGAACTAATTTCAGTTTGTTGTCTGCAAATGCTTTCAATTTGGTAGAGTACAAATTTTTGTCTTTTGGTAAAGAGTTGAGAATAAATTTCAACTATATTTGAGGGGGAAAGCATTGAATGTTTCAGAAAGAGTGCTGCACTCTGCTGGTCAGTGAAACTCCAGGAACACATGCATACATGTAAGTGCTCTCCATGCTGTATCGTTGCTGAAATACTGCTGAAAATGTATTAAAGTAAGAAATAACCACCTGCTTTGGCAGATGCTAAATGATATTCAACTTCTTTTTCATCAAAGACTAGGACACAGTGAACAGAGTGGTGATAAGCCAGTTGGGGGTCCATGTAAAGTGTCAACATTTAGTATGTTACAAATCCGAGTCATTTCTGTGTCTTGCGGACTGGAGCATACAGTGGCATTAACACAACAAGGGGTGAGTTTATGTGTTTTGTCTATGCACCTAACATATTACATCCTGAAACTAATTTGCCATTGACAACTTTGAAAACATTCTTGTTAGATACAGATAATCAGCATAAACAATGGTTAATTTTTTACAAAAGAACAAAATTTTGGATGCATCCAAATTGGAAGGGTTTGCAGACAACAAATTTAATATAGGCCAAATGAGGATTTCTGCCTTTGATAGGGTAGAAAACATTATGGGAAAAGGAGAAGATGCTGGTTACCGGCATTTTTGTCCTTTTCCCACAATGTTTTCAAGAGCCTTTTGTGTTTTTTGAAAACCTTTGGTAACCAGTATTTTCTCCTTTTCAAACAAGGTGTATCTACATTTTCACAATCAACTACCATCACTTTAACAGCATTTTATTTGCCCACTGCAAATGCTCACAATTTGGACAAAATTTTTTGTTTGGTAAACAGTCAATATATGAATTCTTGCAAACATATTATGTCAGAAAGGTAGATATTAACCTACATTGGCAGTTTTCCTATTTTTTCAAAGGTTGTCCGCAGCAGAATAAGAAAAGGGATGACAGCAGTTTTTATGCCACAGTTTTTCATTTGAACAATCTTCAGGATACATGTATTTGTGTTAATACATTTTGCAGTAATTAGGCATTTATTCTTTTAACTTTTTTCAGTTTAATGTCTTCAGTAGAATCAGAATTTAAGCCAACGTCAAGTCTACTCATGCAATGTACATGTATGTTTATATTTTCTTTTGTTAGGTGTATGGATGGGGTCACTCTAGGTTTGGTCAGGTTGGTGTAGGAACAAGACATGTTTATACACGGCCAATGATGGTAGAAGATCTGTCTAAAGTGACCATTGTGTCCTTGGACTGTGGACATTATCATACAATGGCTGTTACAGAAGAAGCCAGGTAGGTTTATATGTGAGCCATGCTGTAGTAATAGGGGGCTTAATGCATCTCCATGATGCAATATACCATGCAAGTCATCATCACATAATTATGGATCCATAAAAGCCACTTTTTTTTTTTTTAAATAATAGACACAATCATGAAATAAACTGGTCCTTGGACATACAGAAGATTGACCAATAGCAAAAGGTTTTGGCTCAGGTCAGCCTGCTTGGACTGCGTAGGCTGACCTGGGTCGATACTTTTCGCAGATGCATTAAGCCCCCTCTGCTGGTAATGCGATGTTAAACTGGGATGCCTTTGAAACAAATTAAAGCAAGATGTTTGAATTATTGCAGGTTTGTCATGGTTAAAAGCACTATTTGGTCAGTCATTCAATTTACTTTGCAATCAATGAAAAATATGCCATTGCCAGTTCACAAAAATATAAATTATTAGTGGATGAAAGCAGCAATGACAACAGATATTGAAGGAGCATTATAGCTATACATGAATCCTTCACCACACAATCCCAAATTTAACAACCCTGATGGAGAAGGCTTATTGTTGTCATTCCTCCCACAAAAACCATGCTCACCTCCTTCTTCTGTCACTGTTCTTGTTTCTAAATTTAGGGGTCCTGCATGGCTAAGTGGTAAGTGTAGAAGTTGTAACCTAAAGGCCTGGGGTTTGAGCCTCACTGGAAGCACTGGATTTTTGTGGGAGTGTCCTTGGGCAAGACACTTCAGAGACCTAACCTAGTTCTGATGAAATCCAGGACATACATGAATATGTGAGCTGTTGCCGTGATATGACCGAAATAATGTTGAAAGCATCAAAAAATACTATTCAGTTGTTTCTAAACTTGGTACTGTGTGTGAACATAGACTCTCATTTTTTTCCTCAGGGTGTATAGCTGGGGATGGGGTGTGCATGGACAGCTGGGCCATGGTGATACAGAAGAAAGACTGGTACCCAAACTCATAGACTATTTCCAGAACCAGAGTATTGTGAGAGTGGCAGCAGGCTATGGACATAGCTTGGCCCTGAATTCACAGGTACTCTGCTCTTGTACACTAACTCTTTATTGGAAGACACAATTTTTTACTTGTACATATTGAAGTATTTGCAGAGTGAAGAATTTTAGTCTTGATAATATTGAACAACAATTTGAATATGACTGAAATGATCAGATTTGTTTATGAAAGGGAAGAGATTGGAAAATGAGAAACACTTGTTATGTTCTGTATGGTCCGATCTTGATCTACACTGACTGCTAAAGCAATGCAAGTTGTGCTTTGAGCTGCAGGGATTAAATTCAAGACTAGCCATTTTATTTGCTAGGATCTTTATAGCCCTTTCTGTGGCTTATCTTGGGATTTTGAATCAGTGCAATAATTGAGCTATGCTCTGGCAAAGGGGGGCGTAATGCTTCTCCTTGATGCATGATACCAAGCAATTCATCACATAATTACGGATCTAGAAAATCCTTTTTGTCTAACAACTGACTTAATTGTGAGAGGGAATGATCCTTTAGCATGCAGAAAATTAAAAAAAGTTTTGGCTCAGGTCAGCCTGTGTGGACTGCGTAGGCTGACTTGAGTCGATACTTTTTGCAGATGCATTAAGCCCCCCTTTTCACAGAGCATGACTCAATTAGAACTGTTGGTGGATATTGCTTCTGATATAACATTTGAGGGGCAGTCTGGAAAAAGGAGATTTAATACATGTTCATTGTGCATTATTCCAAGGAAGTAGTTGAATAATATGGATTCATTTTTTTTCCTAGAATCAAGCTGAATCATTAGTTATAATGGTCATTTGACATGCAGAAACTTTACCAATAGCAGAAAGTTTGGATCCAGGTCAGCGTGCGCTGACTGCAAAGGCTGACATGAATCTATACGCTTTCTGATGCATTAAAGCTTCTTTTCACAGAGCATGACTCATTTGAAAGATCCCACTAAGGTGCTAACCTTATCAATGGTGATAAGAAATAATTTATAATTTCAGGGTGAGTTATTTGCTTTTGGGTGTAGTTTTTTTGGTCAGCTCGGTCTTGGGACCACTACAAAGGAGACCACTCCTGTGAAGGTCAAAACTCTGGCAGAAAAGGTCATCACCATGGATACCAAGTATTTCCATTGTGTAAGCTCTTTCTAGTTATAATGTCTGTCTTTCCCTTTTTTTCATTATCTCTTGAAACAAATATACAGCAAACAACTTTGATGATATCCTTGTAAGATATAGATTATTGAAACTGTTTATGAACAGTTAAAAGTATGTGTATATGCATTCAGAGAAAAGGGAAAGAGAATGAAAAATGCAGCTATGGTATACATTATTTTAAAAAAAAATTAGAAATGGAAAGCTGCATTTTTTGATCTTCTGTTTTTAATGAGTTTTAATATTTTAAAGTTAAAAAGTTTAACTCTTTCTGCGCCAAATAAACAAACTCGGCTTCTTTTAAAGGCTGTAAATGGAATCCACTGTGTCTACGGAAGATTTTTATCATACAGGCTTGACCAAACAAGCGGAAGGTATAGATCAAAGATCAGACTGCACATTCTGTGCAGTCTGATCTTGATCTATGCCGTCCGCAGAAGTCCCTGTTTTCGCCTATGGCGCTGAAAGAGTTAAAGAGACATGATTATCTTGTATCTGCAGGATCTTCAAAGAAATATTTTTATTTTTTGTTTCTTTGTGAAATAGTTTTTTCTGCACAAATGCAAATTTCTGTGCCCCTTGTTTTTATCAAGGATTACATGCCTGTTCATGTCATATAATTATCATTGTGCTGTCATGGGCATATCATTAATCTTTCAGTGTATGTAGCCTTCTATGTAAGTATTGTTAACTCTTTACCACACAATCCCGACTTTTGATGACCCTGAGGAAGAAACCTTTTGAAAACATTGTGGGAAAAGGAGAAAATGCTGGTAACCAGCATCTTCTCCATTTCCCACAATGTTTTCTACCATATCAAAGGCAAAATTCCTCATTTGAGTCACATTTAAATTGTTGTCTGCAAATGCTCTCAATTTGGACTGGTCTACGTTTTTCTCATGTGGTAAAGAATTTAAACTGGGGATTGTGTAGTGAAGGGCTGTGTAAGTTGTAAGTAATGAGTACACATTGCCTTATAATTTATGATTCAGGTTGCTTTATGTAAGAAAGGAAGAGTTTATGAGTGGGGAAGTCATCCCCATGGTTTGAGACATTTTGTTCACAACCAGAGGAGAGCTAGACAAGCAGGACAGTCTGGATTTGTCATGGCAGATGGTCATCTAAGACCTAGGCTGGTTGATACTTCATATGTCCATGGAAAAGTGAAACAGGTCGGTTTTATAAATTTCTTGGTCTTTTTATTTGTGTTAAATTAAACAATGTTTTAGCCATATTACTGTATAGCTCACTTATTCGTGTTTTTCTGGGTTTTAAAAGGAGTGTTGGTTAGGGATAAGGTAACCCTAACCTTCAGTTTAATATAGGTTGTACAAATTTTCGTAGCTTATTCTCATTTGAAATAGGGTTTTGTTACTTCATAGTCATTTGAGGTCTTTTTTGAAAGGGCTGACTTCCTGTTTGCTAATCATATCTCTAAAAATAGTCAGACACAAATTTCCTAACCAATTCATCTATAAAAATTGATGATCAAGGTGAAACTAGGAATTAATTATTTTTAGATGTAAAAAAAATTTACATCTCTTTGTAAGCGTCCTTCCTGAATGTCCACTCTTATCACATCAGCAATATGTTTCTATTTATGAACGTTTACAGGATTGACAGCAGTCATTATTAGTGGTTATTCTTGAGAGAACATTTTGTGGGAAAAGTAAATCTAACACTTGTTGGGTATAGAGATTTATTAATTCATAAAGAAAAAACGCCATCAAGATTGCCAAAGGCTTGCTTTTTGCTTTTCTAGACTCAGTGAACCCTTTACCATACAATTTGGAGTTTTAACGACCCTATTGAAGAAGGCTTTGGAAAACAATGCCAGAAAAAGAGAAAATGTTGCTTACCAGCATTTCCTGCTTTTCAGTTTGGATTGGTCTAAAATTTTGTCTCTTGGTAAATATCTAATAAAATCTTATTACAAATGTGAGAGCTGCCATCTGGCAAGTAGGGGTGTGCTCAACTCAAGTATTTATTTATGCAAAAGGCCACCGGCCCATAATGCAAACAACAATATTACATATATCTATCCATGAAAACAATACAGTCAAGTACCTTGTGGAAAAAAAAAATCATTTAGAAGGGATGCGGCGCAGCTTTTATATTCAAAGAGAACTTAAACAATGTTAGATGAATAGGTATCCGTCCAACATGGACTCGGATCAGACTGCAACAAGACGAAGACTGATCCGGGTGCTTGATGACAGGTAGTTCTAAGCTTTACGTAAATTTACAACAAAACAATATAACAACTTGATTCTAGGTAATACATATCTGTGACACATTATACCAAGCAAGTAATCACATAATTATGGATCCATAAAATCCAGTTTGTCTCACCACCAACTGACTCATGAGGTAGAATGGCCCTTGGACATGCAGAACATTTACAAATAACAGAAAGAGTTAATCCATGTCAGCCTATGGACTGTGTAGGCTGACATAGCTTGACACCTTTTGCAGATGTGTTAAACCCCCTTTTCACAGAGCATGACCCAAAATGTAAATAATTATCAGATCCTTTATATTTGTTCAGGTGATATGTGGAAGTCATCATTCCTGCCTGCAGACAGTTGAAGGAGACATCTATACTTGGGGTAGAAATATTGACGGACAATGTGGAAATGGAACCAGACAGGATGTGGTACATATTGACCTGCCTCTAACTCCTTACCAAATGTCAAAATTTTAGACTGGTCCAAATTCAAAGTACATGCAGACAACGAATTTTATGTGACTCATAAACTGAAATTTGTTATGGGAAGGGCAGAAAACATTGTGGGAAAATGAGAAAATGCTGGTTGCCAGCATTTTCTCTTTTTCCCACAATGTTTTCAAAAGGCTTTTTTTTTCAGGGTCGTTAAAACTCAGGACTGTGTGGTAAAGGGTTGAATATGCTAAGGTATATATAAATATTCTAAATTTGGATAGAATACGATTTGGGGTTTGATGCTTGAATACAAAAAAAAAATTGTGGCAAAGGATGAACTGCCTTTTACAAGTGATTGTTTTCCTTTCGACAGAATGTTTATAGAATCTGCTGCAAGACACAGAAGGGTCATCTGCAGGAGGGGAACCCTTTACCACACAGTCCTGAGTTTAAACAAGCCTATAGAAGAAGGGTTTTGTAAACATTGTGAGAAAAGGAGAAAAATGCCAGTAACCAGTATTTTCTCCTTTTCCCACAATGTTTTCTGACCAATCAAAGACAGAAGTCATCATTTGAACTTCAGTCATTTTATTGCCTGCAAATACTTTCAATATGGTCAAGTCCATTATTTTGTGGTTTGGTAAAGAGTTAAGGGTGAATGAAAGAGGTGTACAGTATTACATGAAATTTTATGAATTAACTCTTCTCCAGCTGTTCCTGAACTTGGATGTGTTTTGCGGAGAGACTTAAGTGACATCAACTGTCAACTGCATGCAGTTTGATCTTTCTCTACACTATCTGCTGCACTCTTTGTGGCTTTGGTCATATACAGGTATCCCATTCATGAGCAATAAATGCAACAAATGGTTAACCCTTTACCAAACAATCCCTCGTTATCACGACCCTGGGTAAGAAGACTGTGGAAAACATTGTTGGAAAAGGAGAAAAATGCTGGTAAGCAGCATTGTCTTCTTTTCCAACAATGTTTTCTGCCCTATCAGAGCGAAAGCTCATTTGTACCAATGATGAATTTGTTGTCTGCAGATGTTTTAAATTAGAAAGAGTCTAAAATGTGTCATTTGGGAAATGGTATATTATTTTAATATGGCAGGAAAAGAGTTGATGAGCTTTTCAAACTTTCTATTTCTCCCTTCAAATCCTGCATTTCCTTTATGGAATCATTTTTGGAAAGAACTAGATACAATGTTTTGCAAAGACTTGTACATTTCCTGCCATCATTGGAGAAACTCATGGTTGGCTGCAAGACAAGAGATAGCTGTGTACTGGTTATAACAGTTTTTAATGGTTAGGATAGGTCTAATGTGTGATTTGTTTCAGGCTTTTCCTCAGATGGTAACCAGTATTAATGATAGACATGTGAACCACATAGAGGCTGGGGGAGAGTTTAATGTGGCTGTAGACTCTGATGGGCAGATATGGGTGTGGGGCAGAAATGAATTTGGACAGGTACATGTCATGTTGATATTTTTCATGTTTATCTAAATCAAGTTTGTTCCTAGTTTAGTTCTGTGCTCATAAATGGCTGTTGTCAAGGAATCATTTCGTGTTTTATCATGAAATGGAGATATTTTAATATGATTATTTTGATCGTGACCATTCTTTCATGTACAATTGCATGTTTTACATAAGCTCTCAACTGTACGGATGTTGTATTTATGCATTTTTGATATGATCCGTTCAATGCCATAGGCAAAAACAAGGGCTTTAGCGGACAGCCTAGAACATGCAGTTTGATCTTGGATCTATACTGTCAAGTTTTTTAGCCAGACCTATAAGATAAAATCTTTTGGAATTTCAATGGATTGTATTTTCAGCTGTTGATAGGGGTCAAGTTTATAATGAGCCATGCTCTGTGAAAAGGGGCATAATGCATCTTCAAAAAGTATTGACCCAGGTGCTATTGATAAATTTTCTGTATGCCCAAGGACCAGCCTACCTCGTCATTCAGTAGTTTTTTTTAAAAAAGTGGCTAATATGGATCCATAATTATGTGATGGCTTGATTGGTACAATGCATCACGGAGATGCATTAAGCCCCCTTTTGCCAGAGCATGGCTCAATTATATATGGTGCTAAAAGAGTCAAAGATGTTGTTGATTTCAGCTTGGCATATGTGGAGGGGATATAAAAACATCTGGGAAGATGTCTCGATCATCATCGCAGACAAAGAACATCAGCCAGAATGTCACAGAAGTTTTGTTTCCCATGCATCTAACGTTGAGTAGCCTGACAAACACAGCAATGGCTGATACCTTTCTGACATCAGAGGCATTTGACATGAATTCCCTTGCGGTAATAGTGGTTTTCTTGATGAATTACTTGTACCTCCCATTTATACCTCATTTTATCATATAACCTCCCTTGTTTTCTGTGTAATATACCATTATGAATTTTCTTATCTTACACGTGTTTTAGATAAACATTGTCATTTGTGATGCTATTTTTTTACTTCTTTCAGAGAAATAAATGGGGTTTTATTCATGAAAATTATGGCTTGAGCATGTATGTTGTGCATATTCTGACCTATAATTTGTGAAATAGAGGATCTTACATGATTGTTTATGTATTATCATAACAATCATTTTTATCAAACGAGTTGACTAAAATTACATAACATGGGCCTTGGCGAGCATCAAATACATTTTAGTCAACAAGTTTGATACAAATGGTAATGCATAAATATGAATGTGAGATTCTATTTATCACATAAAACGAATGGCCAACATACAAGTATCCTGCATCACTACTTCAAGCCTGTATACTGTTCAAGGGTCCATGTTTACAGATGTAGTGTGGTTTGAAATTTGCACTTATCCAAGAAGATAACTCTCTGACATTTACATCAAAATAGAATGAAAGGATTTATAGAGGGAGTAAATCTTAAGATATTTCCACTGTTTAGTTAACTTATGCTGCATTTCTTGTTGTAATTGAACATGGAAATCGTAACATGTTCTGCACCGTTTTAGTAACAACAACATCATTTTTCCTTGAAATGGCGAAGTAGAACAAATTCCTGCACATACTTTGGTTGGTTTTGCCAGTTTCGCGTGCTTATAACTACAAAAGTAACTGTAATGGGGACCCAAAAAGTGATAATACACTGGTGTATTACTAAAATGAGTCATGGCTTTAATACAGTGCTAGAGGAGGTTTTATGTGATAGATATTGTTGTGTGATGAAAAAAACAACTTGCATTTGTTGGCTTTTGAGATAAAAGTTTATTAGACTTGTCTACAAGAATTTTATTAAGGCTGCCAAAGGAATTGCCAACTTATGTCAGAAGCTATATTATTATATTCTAGAACAAATTTACAGAAGACACTGTAGATATTTTCTTTAAATTTAATTTAAACATGGATAATCAATATTGTGTAAAATTACATAAATACAAGTATGTAGACTTTTCCCATTACTTGCCTACTTATCAACAGTTTAACCCTTTACCACACAATCCTGACTTTTAATGACTGAAGAAGAAGCCTTTTGAAAACATTGTGAGAAAAGGAGAAAATGCTGGTAACCAGCATTTTCTCCTTTTCCCACAATGTGTTCTACCCTTCCCAAAACAATTTTCAATTTTTCAGCTACATTTATTTTATCATCTGCAAATGCTTTCAGTTTGAACATGTCAAAAATTTTGTCGTTTGGTAAAGAGTTAAACATGGGTAATCAATATTGTGTAAAATTCCATAAACAGAAGTAAGTAGACTTTTCCCATAACTCACCTATTTATCGACAGTTTAATACCAAAATTGGTAAGATATTTTTGGACGTATCACTGATAAATGCTACAAATTTCATCCAAATTTTCATCATTATTTCCATCATATTACTGTGGCAAGTGTACCTGTCCATACACACCAAGAATTCCTATATCAAGTGCTTTTTTACAACACCAGTTCAAAGCCAATGGCTGCTTTTCCATGTTGACATCGTTTATATCGTGTTTAACAGTGTGAGCAATGAATCCTTTCAATCACCAAGCCTCAAAATGAATTTTTGGAGTTTAAGGTCAATTAAGTAGCTCTTGATAATGCAAAGAGCAAGAAATAATTGTAAGGAGGGTGCTGGGTTTTGCTTGACCTTTTACAATACAATCAGGACTTTTAATGACCCTGAAGAAGAAGCCTTCTGAAAATATTGAGGGAACAGGAGAAAATGCTGGTGACTAGCATTTTCTTTCGTTCCGTCAATGTTTTCTTCTCCTGTTAAGGGTAAATTCCCATCATTTGACCTGCATTTGATTTGTCATTCGCAAAGGTTTTTAATTTAGACTTGTCTAAAATTTTGTGGTGTGGTAGAGAGTTAAATACAAATTGAAAAAGATTTATAGTTTATATGCCTGTTTGCCACAATGATAACGAAAGTAGTCAGCTACAGGATTTGAAATTCTTCTAGATGAATGTATTAAAATCTTTACTAGACAGGATCCTGCCTGGGTTAGTGGTAAAGTGTAGGACTCGTGACCTGGAGGCCTGGGTTCGAGCCTCACTGGATTCAATGGGTTTTTAGTGGAGGTGTCTTTGGGCATGACACTTCAGGGCCCAAGCCTAGTACAGGTGAAACCCAGGAAATACATGAATATGTGAACTATCCCTGTGATATGACTGAAACAATACTGAAAGGGGCGTAAAACACTATTCTATGAATCTTCACTAGACAACAAAATTTTAGACTCATCCAGTATGAAAGCATTTACAAATGACATACTAAATTTGCCGGATTTTGCTGGTTACCAGCATTTTCTCCTTTTCCCACAATGTTTTCAAAACAATTCTCTCTAGGTGTTGTTAGAACTAGGAATATTTTGGTACTTAGGTTTCATAATTATTCTATTCTGTAGGTGAGAGACGATGAGATAGAAGAAGTGGCATATCCCTTACCATTACCTAGTCTAAATAAAGTTGGAACCATTCCATATGATAGATTGGTCATTCCAGTAATCCTTCAGGTATTTCTTAAAATTATTTCTTTGTTCCCTACCAGTTCATTTACCCTTTACTAGATAACAAGATTTTGGACTTGTCCAAATTCAAAGTATTTGCAAACGACTATTAATGAAATGTATGTCATATAGTGCTTTTGTCTATGGAAGGGTAGGAAAAATGGTTGGAAAAGAAGACAATGTGGATTACCAGCATTTTCTCTGTTATGAGCCAGGTTTTCAAAATCTTTTTTTCTTGGGTTTGTTAGGGAAAGGGTCAGAGGTGACTATTTATTTACCGTCTGTTTATCCCAAGTCTGTCTGACAGTCTTCTTACCTGCCTGTCTTCCCTTTGAAATGCAGGTCCTGCCAAAACTCAGGAGAACCACTTGCTTACTCTATGCAGAAGCTTGTTGAATAAAGTAAAAGTTTCTGTTACATAAACAAAAAAGTGGGATTTGCATAACTGCAACTATTAATGAGATAGGTTTACAAATTTTGCACCTATATAGATCTTAGCCTGGGTCCATGCAGTAATAATTGCTTAATTACTCAGTATCACACTCTCCTAATTCCGGTCTGCTTTTAATAATTGGTAGCTTTCTGTTTGTTATTGCCTGGGGATATTCGATGGTCTCCTCATGATTATCAATTGTGCTGATAATCTAATTATAGACTTGCTTATCACATGATGTCACAATATTGATAATGCTTTTTAGACCAATTCAATACAATAGGGGTGATTTCATATATGAGTGACTTTTCAGTGAACTGATCAGTCCCATCAAAAATACATTGCGACGTTCAACAACACAAGTTATTGTTATAGTATCCCCCAAAATCTTTGTGAATAACCTGTTTGAAATTTTGTTGTCAATATTTTCAAATATGGTGCACAAGCAGGAAGTGATCATTCTGAGGAATTTGGAATTTCAGTATCTATTTTTAGTCATTTATGGTCGAAAACAATTGCATTGACATCTGTTGTACTCCACTGTAAGATGGGATAAAGTAGATGTCGCTCTGATCGGTTTTTGAATGTCCCCAGGCCATCAGTTTTTGGCAAAGTAACGTTGGAATTAAAAAAAAAGAAAAAAATGAAGGGCTAATAGATCTTGACATGCAGATACAATGTTTATGAATATACCCTTATTGTACTGCTGAGGTAAAAGTTCAAAGTCACCACTATTGAAAGGAGAAAAAGTAGGATCCAAACTCCTTACCTGTAGGGGGACTTTTTGTTTTGCTGTCCAAAAGTCTCCAGCTCACGTTTATCTCTACAAGTCTGTAGCAACATTGCCGGGGGAGAGATATGTTCTTTTGTAGAATAGTAGGTCATGGGTTTTATCCAATATCCAGTGCATAATCTCTAAAGATGAGTTCAGGATTCCTCAATGACTCCATAGACTAGAGCTAGACCTACACAGAATTTACGCAACTTTTTTAGATTAGGAAATAACCTCCTTTAACGACAAGGAAAACCTTATGGGAAAAGGAGCATTTGAAAGTAAAAACTCATTCCTCATTTTGCCCCCAAAGCTATCAACTGTAGGGGAGTAAAAGGTTGTATCCAACAGTAATGATTTCATGAGAATGCATTATGATTTGCCATAATGTCAGAAAATTGATCTGGTTCAGTAGTGATTAACTCGTCACCACCTGAAACGAATGTGCAATAGATGATTTAAAGATACCTTTGTGAAATATGACTAGTTGCTGTGAATTGTGTTGAGTGTGAGAATGCTCGTAAAACATTATTGCAAAAGGAAAAGTATTTTCTAAGAATTTCTTGATTTACTGTAATGACTTCTGAAATGGTGTGCAGCTAATTATAAAAGGTTATCTGCAGGAGGTGATAAGAATGAGGATGAAAGCTCAAAGAATATGACAGAGTTTAATTTTTCTTCTAGTAGATTGCAGCAAATGATAGCATATGTTACATCATATATGATCATGATAACTGCAGGAATTCTTTATTATGATGTATTGAACTCTTTCCCTTACAGTCCCAAGGTTGAACAACCTTGAGAAAGAAAGCTTTAGAAAACATTGTGGGAAAAGGAGAAAATGTTGGTAACCAGCATTTTCTCCTTTTTCCAACAATGTTTTCTAACCTATCAAAGACAAATACCATCAATTGAACCACATTTAAATTGTTGTCAGCAAATGTTTTCCATTTGGACGAGTCTACATTTTTGTTGTGTGGTAAAGAATTAAATGAATTATCCTGTTCATTCCAGTGTTTACCAAGTGTTTGCAATGTAAATCAGCTGTTGAGAATGTGTATTGATTTAAAAGACTGGTATCTGGCTACTAGTGTCAACTTGTATCTTTGTAATTATACTCAGGTAAACAATAAATTATTTACATTAACTCTTTACCACACAATCCCGACTTTGAATGACCCTGATGTAGAAGCCTTTTGAAAACATTGTGGGAAAAGGAGAAAATGCTGGTAACCAGCATTTTCTCCTTTTCCCACAATGTTTTCTACCCTATCAAAGACAAATCGCATCATTTGAGCCACATTGAAATTGTCGTCTACAAATGCTTTCAGTTTGGACTGGTCTAAAATTTTGTCGTGTGGTAAAGAGTTAAATTATTTGATTATATGATAAATGCCCTTAAAGCTTCCACACTCTTGATTTCTAACTTCCCTATGAATATATTTTCAAATGTACAGTACTGTATGTGTTCACCGTTTACCACACAATCCTGAGTTTTAATGACGCTGAGAAAGAAAGCTGTTTAAAACATTGTGGGATCAGGAGTAAGTGCTGGTAATCAGTGTTTTCCACTTATTTATGGACAATCATTTTAAAAACATTTGAATTGTCTGTAAATTCTTCAATATGGACAAATGTTATATTTTGCTGTGTGGTAAAGGTTTAACCCTTTCCCAAACAACAAATTTTGGACTGGTCCAAATTGGAACAGTTTGCAGACGACAATTTTAAATTTGATGAAAATGACAGAAAGGTCTCAAAAAGGGTAGAAAACACTGTGGGAAAAGGAGAAATTGCTCGTTACGAGCAATTTCGCAATTTCTCCTTTTCCCACAGTGTTTTCAAAAGACTTGTACTGCAGACACGTGAAAACCAGGGCTTGTTTGGGAAAGGGTTTAAGGTACTCTGCTTCCTTCTGTCCATACATGTAGCTTTGTGATGCTTAAGTGAGTTTGGCAGATTCAATGTGTTGAAGGTTTTGGATATGGATACACAAAAGGGTGTGTAAAGTATTTCTTAGGAAATATCTGGTTTCAGATTTGATCTATAAAAATTATTTTCACTGATTTTCTTTGGGAAAGCAGCTCGTTTCTCTAGAAAAGCAGCTCATTCTTTGAAAGAGTTTCTGTAAGAAAGTAGGCAGTGGCTTGCCAAGATTGCCATGTTAAATACTAGTAAGAAACACCAGGGATGCATGGATATGTGCTATGGCAATAGTGATACGGTTGATCATATAACTGAAATTTTTTGATTCAGCATAAAAACACACAGCTGGGCTTGAAGCATCTTTTTTTTAAATGGGGGAGGTACCATAATTGTTAAAAAATGGCCACAGTATGGTACTTGATCAAATCTTTACCAGATGACAAAATATTTTAGACCTGTCCATATTGAAAGCATATGTAGATTCTGCTGACTCAAATGATGGAAATTGTATGTGATAGATTACAAAATATTGTGGGAAATGCCAGTTACCAACACTTCTATATTTCCCACAATGTTTTCATGGGTCTTTTTCCTCAGCATTGTTAAAATATTGAATTTCTGATAAGGGGTGAAATACTAAGTGATCATAAACAGTGATGATACATTTAGTGCCTACTTTTTGTTAACAGGCTCTTGGTTTTCATCTGATGTCACTTAGGGAAGGTCCTCAAAGTGAATGCAATATGAGCAGAAGTGTGGAAGTTATCCAACATTATTACAGGTAGCATTATCTAGTAACTATCTCATCCTACCATTCATGAACATTCTCAGTCTTATTCTCAATGATTTTCTAAATCTGAAAGTAACACAATTTCTGATTGGCTAAACCAGTTTTGGCTAAAGCCTGTTTCACATCAGCTTTATGACAGCCGTACGGGAACATCTTTTGACAAATCGCAGGACTTCGCGCGGACTCCGCAAGACTGCCGTACAAATTCGCAATGCCGCAGACGTCGCAAGCTGGTTTTTCAACATGCTCATTTTCTTAGCGATTTCTTTGCGATTTTTGAAGTTCGCACGGCAACTGTACGGTTGCCACACGGCAGCCATACTGCTACCTTGAGACCATCGCACGTCAATCGTACGATTTTATACTTGCTTTTGTCCTGCGAAGGCTGCATGGTGATCGTACGAACATCTTGCGGCTGTCTTGCGAATGCCTTGCATTTGGTGAAAGTCTGTCTAAAGACTGCTGCGGAACGTACGAACAATGTATAGATTCGCACGGCTGCCCCACAAATGCCTTGCGAAAAGTTAGCGTCATCCCTCCACTTTAAGAAGTTTGTCTGTCTTGTTTGTCATCAGTCGCTGTCGAGATTTTAGAAAGAGAAGCTCATGCCTCCAAAACAAAGATCTCAGAAGGGAAAGGGGAAGGCCGGTTGCTGAACCCGCCATTGAACCAGAGACAACCGAGGTACCACCAACCGAGGATTCAGATGAAGAAGGCACGTGCTTGTACAGGAGTGACAAATATGCCTTTACTTCACAGCAAGAGAATACAGTCACTGATCTGGGCTAGAAGGCAGAGTGAAAACTTCCTCTTTATACTCGTCATATATGGCTTGACACACCTCGGGAACAAAGCGGGAGATAGTGCAGAAAGCGAACACAGAGTTATCACTAACTTCTCTCCGGGCTTAATAGATCCACGACCCCTGAAATTGGAAAAATATAACAAAAATAAAAGTTTAAGGGCCCTTAATGCAATTTGGCATTTGCAAAGAACATGGATCCAGCTCAGTCGTGGCATAAAGACGCGTCTGATTGGGATCCATATTGTTTGCTGGTGTGATAGCAAAATGAAAAATAAGATACATCTGCTCTGTACATATATACAAGTATATATATTTAAGATGCAACATATTTATTGGAAACTAAAGAGGTAGTCAAATGTTTAACTTGCCTGTTGGACGTGGTGATTCGAGGACCATCTCGTAGAAGTAGCTCGGCAAACATGTTCGAGCTCATTCTTATGTAGCTCAGGTAATCCCTGTCGAACTCCCTTTCCAGCTCCTGAAAGAGTGTGTGATACTGGCCAAAAACCGACGCCGCTTCAACCATGGCTTCACCCACCAACGCCTCTGTTGGGCTCTTCCGCGTTGACGCTCACGGACAAGCATTAAAAAGATAGCGTCGTCCCGTTCTTCATCTGCGAGTATCCTGTTCATGGCTACAATACGCAACCTATGTGCCTGGGTAGCCGTAGTTAACTCAGTGAAGGCCTGCTGCAGAATGAAGCTGTTGCCGCATACCATTGTGTATATATATATCCAAATCTTGACAACAGGAGATAATTCCTCCTCCTAATCGCGATCGCACGAACACCGTACAGCTGTCTTGCAAATTCGTGCTTGCTGTGCAGTGGTCGAAAGAAACTTTGCAGTCTTACAGCAGTCTTGCGGGTGCCTTGACAATTTGTGCGGCAGCCTCACGATAACCGCATGACAGCCGTGCGAACACCTCGCTTTGTTTTCTGCATACGTTCAACCTGCAAACACCTTACGGTTCGTGAGTCAACTGTGCGAACAACATACGTAGATCGCTTTGCAAATTTGCATTATGTGCAACGGGTGCGAATAGGTAGCGATTGTATTTGCGGCGGAAATCATACGACGAAAAAATTGCACGGCTGATGTGAAACAGGCTTAAATCAGATGGTTTAGCAAATCAAAGTTGTTTCATTTTCTAACTCTAGAATTAGACCTGGAATGAATAAGAATGGCTGGTGAATACTGACCCTGAACAACAAACATTTTGTTTGTTTGTTTGTTTTGTGTTCAACCCTTTCACAAACAATCCCATGTTTTAATGACTCAGTGGAAGAAGGTCCTTGAAAACAGTTTGAGAAAACGAGAATATTCTGGTAGCCAGGTATTAGCATTTTCTTCTTTCCTATGAGCTTAACCCTGTAGCAGATAATCCCATGTTTTAATGCCTGTAGGAAGATAAGAAAATGATGGTAACCAGTATTTTTTTTTTATCTCCCTACAGTGTTTTCTACCAGTTAGTAAATATCCTATTATTTATGCACTACATGTATTAAATATGTATTTTGGTAATGCTTCTAATTTTGGCAAGTCTGAAATTTTGTCATGTTGTAAAGACTTAATATTTTAGTTCTCCTACACTTGCCAGTGCATATCCATTCTGATTTAGCCCTTCACCACAAAATCTGAAGCTTTAACTGCTTTGAGAAAGAGGTTTTGAAAACATTGTGGGAAAGGAGAAAATGCTGGTATTCAGCATTTTCTCCTTTTCCTGCAACGCTTTCTACTCTTTCACAGCCAAATCTCATAATTCCAGCCAAATTCAAATTGTCATCTGCAAATGCTTTCAATTTGGAAGACTGCAAATTTTTGTTGTTTGGTAAAGAGTTAACCCTTTCCCAAAGAAGCCCTGGTTTTCACGTGTCTGCAGGACAAGTCTTTTGAAAACACTGTGGGAAAAGGAGAAATTGCTCGTAACGAGCAATTTCTCCTTTTCCCACAGTGTTTTCTACCCTTTTGGAGAACTTTCTGTCATTTTCATCAAATTTAAAATTGTCGTCTGCAAACTTTTTCAATTTGGACCAGTCTAAAATTCATCGTTTGGGAAAGGGTTAAGACACAAAAAAAGCTGTATTGCAATAGCCAATATGTGTATGTTTTAATCCATAACAATAGATGTATGACATTATGTGCTTATGGGGCATACAGCTTTTGAAAAATTCATGGGGGAAGGCACAATTATTATTTTGAAATACCGGTAACTCTTCATTCCCATTGTGTTCTGCATTCTCCATACCATACAACAGTATTTATATTAGTCCAAATTGAAAAGATTTGCAGACTAAAATATGACTCAAATAATGGATAGTTGTCTCTGAAAGAGTATAGAACCGTCTTGGAAAAAGAGAAAATGCTAGTTTCTTCTATACAATATGGTTTTCTTGACTGATAGTGTTTCATCTTGGAGCACTGTTGTGTGCAAAATATTGTGTGGTAAAGGGATGAAAAAGACTTTTGTCCATTGCCTTGGTGTTGGTAAATTGTTAATGATTCTTTTATTTTTAAATTTCAGCATGATATCGGATAAGGAGAAGGAATCCAAAGACCATACAGAATACACACTAAGGAACTATTTATATCAGGTAGCCTATGTTATTATACGCTATTTCAGATAAATGTATAGATGTAAAGGTAACTCTGTAGCAGTCCACAAAATTTTAGACTCGTCCCTATTGAAAGCATTTGCAGACGACAAATTAAATATTGCAGATATGATCAGACTTGTTGTCAGAAGAGTGAAAAACATTCTGGGAAAAGGAGATAATTTTATTCATTTCCCACAATATTTTCTTGCTTAGGCTTGTAAAAACACAGGATTGTACAGTTTACCCTTAACCTTGCAATCCAGAGTCTTAACGACCCTGAGGAAAAAAGGCTTTTGAAAACATTGTGGAAAAAAGGAGAAAATGCCGATAACCAAAGGCAGAATTCATCATTTGAGCTACATTTATTTTGTTATCTACACATTTCCTGTTTTACAGTATATTGTGGTCTGCTGTAAGACAAAAAATGTTGTCCACAGGTGCTTGAGGTTATGTCACTCCAATATTTCAGGTACTGTATCATTGGGAGGTAGCCTGTCTACCTGTGTTAGACCTCGAAACTGCTTTAGACCCCACTTTGACAGAAACAGCTTGCCTGTTAGCTGCCATACTATTCAGGTATTTATGGAACAAATCTCCTATGTATATTGCTTCATGTGGTAAGAGCACCAAGGATAACTTACATTGCTTATGTGGGTAGTGTGGATGAAGATCAGATTCCACAGAATGGGAATTCTGATCTTGGAGCCACAGGTAGCTTCCAATATTTCGAGAGACATTCTTACTGAAGCGGATTTGAAACTGCAATTTCTGTCTAATTTCTTAACATTGACCGCGTTTATTTATGTATTTTGCAGTCCAAAGTTACCAGTAGTTCACAGCACCATCAGTTTCCCATTGTTATCTTTTTAGTACGGTAGTATCCATATTTTAGATATATATATACAATCATGAAATAGAGGTCAAGTTTAATTTCAAATAAGTTCCACCAGTTATTGTAGGTATCATAGAGGTCTACCTTTGTGAAACTAGATATCTTCTGATAGATAGTACCAGAATCAAGGTGCCATCTTACAGACAGTGGCTTCCTACCTATCCTGTGTAAAAGACAATGACTATGCTTTTATATACATGTACATGTACAGACCTCCAGATAAGAGGGAGTGATAGTATTCTAAATCCATT
This sequence comes from Tridacna gigas, assembly GCA_945859785.2. Classification (NCBI taxonomy): domain Eukaryota; kingdom Metazoa; phylum Mollusca; class Bivalvia; order Cardiida; family Cardiidae; genus Tridacna; species Tridacna gigas. The sequence continues at coordinate 42,800,170 of OX244029.2, forward strand.
TTTTCTCTTCCAAACCCTATGTTGTGGGTACAAATTAGAATCGTCTCGATGAGACGATTCTAATGAGTACCCATAACATAGGGTTTAGTAGCGAGTGATTAATATTTTCAATTTTGAAATCAAAATTGCTCCACCTATCAGGAGCCCTGCATGTAGGTAGTAAGGAGTATGGAATGTTCTCAAAATGGTTCTGCTGGAAAGTGAAAAAAAAAAAAATGCATCTACAGGTGGTTACATTTGAATGAGAGCAGATCTTACTGCAGATATCAAGGTTAATCTTTATCTTGCTAAATACGTGGAATGAAACTTTCAAGCTGATAGTAAAAACCCAAATTTTGCCATTTCAGAGGTATTTTGGGGGGAGACAGAGATCTCATTATCGGAAAGTGTAGGTCCAAGATCTGACTGCTCATAGTTTGCAGTCTGATCTTGATCTACACTGTTCATAAAAGGTCCTCAAGTGGTGCAGAGCAGTGTAAGTGTATTCCTTGTTTCCTTCCATAGAAAAACGCAGCATAAAGAGGATTCTTCAGAACCAGGAAAACCTTGTGTGTACAAGCCATCATCAGCATTTCTGGGAAAATTTTCTACAAAATTCTGCATGAAAGTTTGTTCAAGTGCTTTACAGGCAGTTGATGGTGATGTGGAAAAATCCAAACCAGTATCATACAGCTTATTAAAAGAACTCGGAGGGGAAAGTTTTGATTCTATACCTCCTGCAATGTTGGAAGGGGATAACCTGCCCTATGATCAGTTATGGCAAGATATTATGCAAAATTTACGGAAAGGAATGGATGCCAAGCAATATATACATGTCTCCCACACAGAACTTGATAGACTGGAGGAACAGTTGCAATACACAGACGGCACTCCAGGAGAGAGGGTGTCTGCAGTTTTCTTCACCTGTGGCCATTATTATACACAAATATCTTTTCAAAAGGAGCTTGAGAGAATGGAGCAACCTTTGAAATTGGGTAACTTCAGTTTACGAGAGACCGTTTCTGTTATTGTGGACTATTATAAAAGAGACGCTGCTATGCCCTTAGCTTGCCCTAAATGTGTATTTGGTGTTATTTCTAATTTGGTTTGAGCTTGAGACATTCAGGTTCATGCCAATATACATCTCAGTCATGGATTGACACTTCTTGTGTATTGTGATATTGAATGTTACAAAAAGAGGGAAAATGAATGTCAGACTGGGGTAGGATTTTTTGCTGTTTTGAAGACAAGAAATCATGTATGGAAAGTAAGTCAATAGTGAGAAATGAGTCGGAGACTGGTCAGATATTTTGAATATCTTTAGCACAATTTGACTTACTAATGACTTTATTCAAATTCCAGCAAACAACTTTTGCAAACATTGTGGCAAAAAGAGAGGTTACTTGTACCAAAAGAGTTTTGTACTTTTGCAAGAATATATTCACATGTATTTATTGAAACCCTGTTCATTTTGATATTTCCTCAGCAATTTTGTTTATTTGATGAAATTAACACATTCCAAAGGAACAATCAACTTTTTGTATTTGCTCACCAGTACACAGTGCAATAAAATTGTGTTCAGTATTTAGTTCAGTGTCTCAGTTGTAAATTTCTATCCAGTGCATAGATGTCGGGCCTACCTTTGACAAGATTTATCTTAATTACAGAGTATTGCATAAGTGTAACAAATATTTTACTTTTCGAAGTTCAATATTTCAGCCAGCAGCCTTTCTCGAGTTATGTAGACTCAAAGATGCTTACTGTGTTCAAATGAGATGTAGAATTTGCATCTAACTTTTAACTGCTCATTGGCCCACACAATAGGTGTGAGTACTGGTGTTGTTACCAGGAAGCAGAATCGAGAGAGATTAGTATAAGTTTCAAGAACTTGTTTTTCAGTTGATGTAAAATAAATATGTTTAAATCAACCCTTTACGAGATGACAAAATTTTAGACCTGTACAAATTGAAGGGATTTCAACAAATGTAATGTCGCTCAAATGGTAGGATTTTTCTGTGAAAGGGTAGAAAACATGGTGAGAGAAGGAGAGAATGCTGGTAACAAGCATTATCTCCTTTTCCTACAATGTTTACCAAAAAAGATTTTTCCACCAGGGTCATTAAAAATTGGGGTTGTGTAGTAAAGGGTAATTAAGAAAGATCGAGATACTAATAAGATTGCTATAGCCCTTTTTCATTTGATCCCATGACCCTGAGGAAGATGACGTTTGATTTTATTAACCCTTTACCCAACGATCCCGGGTTTTAAAGACCCCGAGAAAAGGGGCCTTTGAAAACATTGTGGGAAAAGGAGAAAATGCTGGTAACCAGCATTTTCTCTTTTTCCCCACAATGTTTTCTAACGTTACAAATGGAAATTTCAATTTTCGAGTCACATTTATTTTGTTGTCTGCAAAAGCTTTCAATTTGGACCCATCTAAAGTTTTTGTTGAGTGGTAAAGGGTTAATTATATATCTATAAATTTCCGGCTTGGATCCATGCTTTGCATGTGTATAAAATCACACTTGGTGGGGAAAAAAATCTGTACTGACACAGCATCAAATATGGTTCCAAATATGGTTTGATGACAAATCCCCTGCATGAAATATGTACATTTTGTTTGAGATTTGATTGGTCAAAAAGTTAACGTAATGATATTCATCTGCCATTCATAAAAACAGTGTTGCTACCCACTAAAGCAGTATTTGCTTTATTTTCATTACTGTTTAATATAAATTTGTCACAAGTTGCAATGCCTTGTTTTTGAAAGTTGCTGGTATATATTTAACCCTTTCCCAAACAAGCCCTGGTTTTCACGTGTCTGCAGTACAAGTCTTTTGAAAACACTGTGGGAAAAGGAGAAATTGCTTGTTACAAGCAATTTCTCCTTTTCCCACAGTGTTTTCTCCCCTTTTTGATAACTTTCTGCCATTTTCATCAAATTTGAAATTGTCGTCTGCAAACTCTTTCAATTTGGACCAGTCCAAAATTTGTCGTCTGGGAAAGGGTTAAAGGAATATTATGTTGTAGTAATTTTTCTGGTGCTTGTATTTGCTTCTTGCTGTGTGATAAAATTTCGACATCTTGCTCTATCCAACTCAACCTTTGGTCTCGGGGGGATATAAAATTTTTTCACATTGCTCAAAGCAATACAAGTGCCAGGAATTTTCTCCTTTTCCCAAAATGTTTACTACCCTTTCAAGGGCAAATCACAATATTTGACCCATAATTAGTTTGTTGTCTGCAAATGCTTTCAATATGGTTGGGTCTAAAATTGTAAATTGGTAAGGAGTTAACTCTGCATCAACCGATGACAAATTTGAAATCAGCACAAATGACCTGAATTCTCTGATCGGGTAGAAAACATTGTGAGAAAAGGAGAAATTGCTTTTACAAGCAATTTCTCCTTTTCCCAGTGTTTCCAAAAGCTTTCATCCTCAGGGTCATTAAAACACGGGATTGTTAATATTTACTGCTATGACATGGCTGAAATAATGGTGAAAACGGCACTTAACACAATACAAAAATCAAAAGCTTTAGCAAATAGCAACATCTGTTTACTCTTCACCAGATGACCAGATGTTAGACCATGTGGATCTAAGATTAGTCTGCACAATTAATGCCGTCTACTTTTGGATATACACTATTGCTTCAACTCTTTACCACATAACAAAAATGTAGACTTGTCTAAATTGAAAGCATTTGCAAAGGACCAAATAAATATGACTCAAAAGTTGAAATTTATATTAAAAAAGTTGGAAAACATTGTGGAAAAAGGAGAAAAATGCTGGTTACTGGCATTTTCTCCTTTTTCCAAAATGGTTTCATTTGGCTTCTTTCTCAGGGTTGTTAAAGTCGGGATTGTGTGGTAAAGGGTTAACCTTTACTTAATTTAACCCTTCACCACACAATCCTGAATTTTAATGACCCTGAGAAAGAAGCCTTTTGAAAACGTGGGAAAATGAGAAAATGCTGGTAACCAGCATTTTCTCCTCTACCCATCCTCTTTTTTTGCCTTTGAAGAGACAAAGTCCATTATTTGCGTCACATTAAATTAGTTGTCTTCAAATGCTTTCAATTTGAATTTTCATAGAATATGTTGTTTAGTAAAGACTTAAATAAGAGGAATGAAAGACCATGCAAATATGGACAAAGAACTTGACTTGGTTACAGAAGAAGAGTTTATTTCAGGTATCTTATAAAAAGAATAAACAGAATTTATCTGTTTGCTTCTTTGAAATGGGTCTCATATTGTTGTCAATAGGATTTCAATTGTATCAAGGGAACACTTCACTTAAAGATTTGCATCCTATCTGGGTTTACCTAATGCTAGTCTAAGGCTCTGCAGTTCCTTGCCCAAGGATACCTCCATTACATCATGGTTTTTCCTTATGGTTCTTTTATGGTCTAGTGAATAAAAAATCTTCATTGTTGCCCATTAGCTAGAATACCAAAATTTCTCGTTATACAAAAACCTTTTCCAGTGTATTCATGCATTAAACTTTATTCCTTGTTTCTTCTCCATACTGTTTTAAGAATATTTAAAAAGTCCTTCAAAGCAAAGTGTCCAGAGGTAATGTGTTAATCCATATAGACTGAGTACCAAGTACCCGGCAGAACTTACATATATATATCCATACAACAACAGGCTAATTTAAACCAACCAAAAGATATAGTTAATGGCAAACAGGAGAAACAGAAGAGAAGAACAATACTTTCAAAACTGAATGGAAATCTTAACCAATCACTTGTTTTCCTGAAATGTTTTGATTTCATCCTCTAAAGGGGTACAAAAAGCTGTATTTGGGTGATAATGGGTCTAATGCTTATGCAGACAATCATTTTACTAAACTACAGGCTTTGTATCATTTGACCTATAATTTTTTGTGTGATAAACTCACTATTATGATCAATAAAAGTGCAATTTTTGTCTTTTTTCTTGACTGAAAATGTCTTTTTATTCACTTGGCACTCTGTGGATTAATATTTTACGATGCAAATACATCTCCTCACATCTTGCCACAGGCTAATTTTAAAACAAGCAATAGCTTCTTTACTTGCAACATAATTCTCATCAGTCAACAGAAATAGTTTCATTCCTTATAGAAGTTATCCTGTTTAAAAATTTTAAGTTCCTGATCTAAATATGGGTCTTGTCTATGCCTGCACAGTAATGGATTAATGCAGGATCATTAGGTCATTCCCACTTGGGGTTTTGCTCCTCTGGTGGCAGAAGGCTCCAATTTGGTGAATGCTTGTCGGCAGCCAGCCAGTTAAAGTCGTCAATATCATCCCAGCTGTTTCTACTTTTATCCAAACCTGAAATCTTGTAATGTTCATCTATATTTGGATAAACCCAGTTGTAAGGCCCAAATTGCACTGTACTGCAATCTTCAATTATAGCCCTACTTGTAACATGTATGTAAAACTTGGTGTTTGTTGTTGTATGAATTCTCAGCTGTTGACATGCCACAACAAAAACGCTGTCAATACATTCTCTTATAAATATTGAACCTGATACAGGTCCACAAAAGACACGACATTTTGTCAGTTTATTGATGTGGACAGCTGATGGTGTACCATACAACTGTAGAGTACAAGAATCAAGATTAGCCAGTGCCACGTCCTTTTGGTTAATTTCTTCTTTCATGACTAGATTTTCACCATTTTTGTCTGTAAATTTACAGTCGGCTAAAACAACGTCACCACTGTTATCATTTGCTGCTTTTTCTGGTTTGGATTCGACTGGTTTTTCTGTCCCTTGCTTTTTCTTCGATTTAAATGCGAATTTCTTCTTAGGAATCATTTGATCTCGTTTTTCCTGAATTTTTAAACATAGGATTGCGAGAGCGTTTTGTGCTTGTTGCACATCATAAGCAGGGAGAAACATGACAGAATCTGTAAGAAATTTCTGCAACTGATGGTGCATTGTTGACAGTTTGTCGAAATGTTCAACCAGTTTATATTTGTCCAATGACTCGCTGGCCATGAGCTCGCTTTCGAGATCGTTCTTCGATTTCGAGAAATTCTTTGCAAAGTAACTGGTGCTTTCAAGAGCAGATGAATTGGTCAGCTTCTCCTCTCTTTTCTTTTCGATTTCTGCGAGTCTTTCGTCCTCTCTTTTCTGTAACTTGTCACCAATAATTTCTTTTTTTACATCGAAAGTTGACATTTCATCGGTAGCAACGCCGGAGTCGGCCATTTTGGATTCAGGTTATTTCAACACAAGTCATAAAACCTACTCAGCAGGGGAGGCGACCCTGATTGTCCGCATCGGTTATGCAAATTTTAGTTATGTCCCTTATACTTTCGGCGAATTCTCCATGCAAGACAGATCATATGGCTGTACATAACTTGTCTGAAGGCTATCGATCTTTGTCCTTTCACCGCTTGGGGAAAAAAAAAAAAAAAAAACGGATAAGCAACCCGAAAAAAGTTTAATACCAGTGAACACATTGATACAAAGAGAGAACGATATCTTGACGGAGATTTTCTCATAATCTTTCGTTGTGTGACATTTTTCAAATTCTACTGACATGCGCAGACGAGATTTTTTTACTTTGGTCACAGTGATTCCCAAATTAGGCTGACGCATAAGGGAGTAATAATCTTAAGTCACGGTTTTTACCACAAAATTCAGTGAATTCACCAAAAGAAGTCTTTTGAAAACATTGTGGAAAAAGGAGAAATTGCTTGTAACCAATATTTTCTCATTTTTCAACAATGCTTTTCATCAATTTAAAGACAAATATCTTCACTTAAGCCACATTTGGTTTGTCGTCTGCGATTGCTTTCAATTGGGTCCAGTCTAAAATGTTTTGTCTGGTAAATACACTGTAGTTAAGAAGTCGTCTGCGAACCGTAATGAGTTGAACAATGGGGAAATTAATTACACGTAATTATTAAGCAGACGACACTTTTTTGCAAACGCATTTGCAGAATAGAAACAATGATGAACAAATTATTAAGCAGACGACACTTTTTTTTTGCGCAGATCCATATCAAACGCATTTGCAGAATACAAACTAAATGCTACTCAAATGACGGGCGTACTGTTTTTATTTCCACAGAGTGTTGTCTGATCTTGATCTATAATCTCCGCTTCATTATCAACTACTTTAATCATAAAGATCAAATGGATGCCAATTCACGTAACGAAAAATATTTTTGTGTCAGTCAGCAGTGTAAATTCGACAGGGTACGGTCCAGTTTCCTTTCACAAAATGAATAAGCGGTGCTCTTGAAAAGGGTGTTCAATGCATCTCCGTGATGCGATCATCTGGCAAAAGGGGCTTTAATGCATCTTCCGTGATGCTTTATACCAAGGAAATCATCACATAATTATGGATCCATAAAGTCCATTTTGTCTAACAACCGATTGATTTATGAGGTAGAATGGTCCTTGGACATGCAGAAAGTTTACTCACTGCGAAAAGTATCTACCCATGTCAGCCTGTGAGGCTGACATGAGTGGATATTTTTTTTGGCAGATTCAAAAAACCCCCTTTTACACAGATCAGGGCTCAAATGTATTATTCTAGACAAGGTATGGTGAACATCAATAATTTTCAGACAGACTTTTACCACGAATGAAAACTTAACGCATATACATGCATTATATATTTAAATAGCATATTCTTCCATGCTGCAAATACTTAAACCTTTTCCACAAAATTCCAAATGTTAATGACCCTGAGACTGCAAGATAGTTAAACCTTTTCCACAAAATCCTAAATGTTAATGACCCTGAGACTGCAAGATAGTTAAACCTTTTCCACAAAATCCCAAATGTTAATGACCCTGAGACTGCAAGATAGTTAAACCTTTTCCACAAAATCCCAAACGTTAATGACCCTGAGACTGCAAGATAGTTAAACCTTTTCCACAAAATCCCAAACGTTAATGACCCTGAGACTGCAAGATAGTTAAACTTTTTCCACAAAATCCCAAATGTTAATGACCCTGAGACTGCAAGATAGTTAAACCTTTTCCACAAAATCCCAAATGTTAATGACCCTGAGACTGCAAGATAGTTAAACCTTTTCCACAAAATCCCAAATGTTAATGACCCTGAGACTGCAAGATAGTTAAACCTTTTCCACAAAATTCCAAATGTTAATGACCCTGAGACTGCAAGATAGTTAAACCTTTTCCACAAAATCCCAAATGTTAATGACCCTGAGACTGCAAGATAGTTAAACCTTTTCCACAAAATCCCAAATGTTAATGACCCTGAGACTGCAAGATAGTTAAACCTTTTCCACAAAATTCCAAATGTTAATGGCCCTGAGACTGCAAGATAGTTAAACCTTTTCCACAAAATCCCAAATGTTTGTGACCCTGAGACTGAAATAAAGTTACGTAAAACATTGTGGGAAAAGAAGAAAATGCTGGTAACCCGCATTTTTCTGTTTTCCCAAAATGCTTTTTACCATTTCAAAGACGAATCCCATCATTTGCGTCCCCTTTATTTGTCGTCTGCAAATGCTTTCAATTTGGACAAGTTTGAAATTTTGTAGTTTTGTAACTTGAGAAAAGAGTTAAACAGTTACCTACCAGCAGACAACTTCTTCACTTCTTGTAGCAGCACAATTTTGAAAACGTTGTGGTAAAAGGAGAAATTGCTCGTTTCGAGCAATTTCTCCTTTTACCACAACGTTTCAACATGTAGTAAATCTTAACCCTTTCCAAAACGAAAAGTTGTAGACCCTTTCTAAATTCGAAACGTCTGCAGACGACACATTCAAAATTGGTACAAATGAGTTTAATTTCTATAATAGTGTAGAAAACATTGTGAGAGAAAGAGGAAAATGCTGGTTACCAGCATTTGTCCTTTTCGATCAATGTTTCCGAGAGCCTTTCTTCTGAGGTTCGTTAAAACTTGGGATTGTGTGGTAAAAAGTTAACTCTTTACCACACAATCCCGACTTTTAACGACCCTGTGAAAGAAGCCTTTTGAAAACATTGTGGGAAAAGGAGAAAATGCTGGTAACCAGCATTTTCTCCTTTTCCCCCACAATGTTTTCTACCCTTCCCAAAACAAATTTCCATTTTTTTCAATCACATTTATATTGTCGTCTGCAGATGTTTTCAATTTGAACCAGTCTAAAATTTTGTCGTTTGGTAAAGAGTTAATCAATTCATAGTGGAACATGCTCTGTGAAAGGGGGTTTACTGAACCTGCAGAATTATCGATTAATGTCAGCCTAGGCAGTCCGCACAGGCTGACATATATGTCGAGGCTTTTTGCTCTGTGTAAATTTTCTGCCTGTCTAAGGACCATCATACCTCATGAATCGATCGGTTGTTAGACAAAATGGATTTTATGGATCCTTAATTATGTGATGATTTCCTTGGTATAAAGCATCACGGAAGATACATAAAACCCCCTTTTGCCAGAGGATCGCTCATATTGATTTTTTTTTTCCATATTACATCTGGATGTATTTTTTTAAATCGCCTGCGGCGAATTTGTATATTATTACAAGGCGCAATGTAAACAACTAATGCAAGTTTGGGTTTTCCAAGAAAAAGAAACAGATATATAATTACAGATGAGGACAATTCGGACAATCATTTTAGTAATATTTTGCACATTTCTTTCGAACTGCATTCGAATAAAATAAAGGGTTAACTCTTTACCAAACGACAAAATCTTTAAATTGTCGAAGTCCAAAAGCATTTGCAGACGACAAATTTTAACATGACTTAAGTGATAGAATTTGTCTGTGAGAAAGCAGAAAGTCGGAAAACGAGAAGATGCTGGTTATCAGCATTTTATCCTTTTCCTACAATATTTTCAAAAGTCGTTATTGAGGGTCTTCCAAAAATTAAGGTTGTCTGCCAAAGGGTTAAATGTTATGATCATTGTCAAAACAGTTCTCAACAAAAATTGAAAAAAAAGATAAATCAAGTGGTTTTGCATTTGCTTTTTTTTTTTTAATATTTAGCATCGCGTTATCTTTATTGGAAAAAATAATCTGGGTTAACCCTTTACCAAACAATCCTGGGTTTTAACGACCCTGGGAAAAAGGCCTTTTGAAAACACTGTGGGAAAAGGAGAAAATGCTGGTAACCAGCATTTTCTCCTTTTCCCACAATGTTTTCTAGCATTTCAGAAACAAATCCAGTTATTTGAGCAACATTTAATTTGTCGTCTGCAAATGCTTTCAATTTTGCCCCGTCTAAAATATTGCCGTGTGGTAAAGAGTTAAATAAGAAATCGGAGCATGTTTTATTCTGATACATGTGTCTGTGTTATAATGCCTCTTATATAATCATTTCACATTTTTTTGTTTAAAAGAAAATATTAACTCTTTACCAAACGACAAAATTTTAGACTTGTCCAAATTCAAAGCATTGGCAGACGATAAAATAAATGTGGCTAAACATTTGAAATTTGTTTTCTAAAGGGTAGGAAAGATTGTGGAAAAAGAAGAAAATGCTGGTTTCCAGCATTTTCTCCTTTTCCCACAATGTTTTCAAAAGGCTTTTTCTGTAGGGTCGTTAAAACCCGGGATTATGTGGTAAAGGGTTAACAAAGCTGGTAAATTTCTTCGACAGCAAAAAAGAATTTATACCAAAATAATAGACAAAAATAAACACATTTTGAGCACACGATGAAGTACACAGTTATTCCATCTTTTTTCTGGCAAAATTTCCTATTTCGTCGGTAACGGGAATGTCTTTATTGCGTAACGAGGGATAAATACATTTTGAACACCGAAGAATAGCGGTTGCTCGGATCACTCAGTTTGTATGGTCGCTCAGTTATGGCAAAACATTTTCTCCTTGTCCTGCAGTAACTGTAAAAGCAGTCTTTCACATGGTCAATAAAATCGGAATAGTATGGTAAAGGTTTAAAGGTTAACACGATGCCGTCACAGTTTAGAACATTTCAATTGCAATTTCTGTTAAAATCAAAGTCCTGAAAGTACGGATGAAGAACGGATAACCATGTTGGAATATAAAATTCTCTTTGGAATCCAATTACGGTATGTCAGTTTTATTTCACTACCACTTCACCTAGTTCGTACGATGGACAAATATTTCCATTCGAAAGGAGGCAAAAACGATGATCCCGGATCAAACACAACGCTTTACAACGCGTCCGATCTGGGCATTCAGTTTTGGGGTCCCGGTGAATACAACATTATATGAGCTATGTTTTGGCAAATGGGGGCTTAATGCATCTCCGTGATGCATAATACCAACCAAGTCATCACATGATTATGGATCCATAAAATCACTTTAGTCAACCAACTGACTGAAACTGGAGGTAGACTGGTCCTTTGCCATGCAGAAAAAAATTACAAAGAGCAAAAAGTTTTGACAAATGTAAGCCTGCGCAGACTCCGCAGGCTGGCATTGGTCGATACTTTTTGAAGATGCATTAAACCTCGTTTTCACATAGCACGGCTTAAATGTAATTTCTAAGATTTGATAAATAAAAACACCAGGCTGACGTAGGCCGAAACTATTGGCTATTGGTCAATTTTCGGTATGTCAAAGGACCTCTCTTCATCATAATTCAGTCGGTTGTTAAACATACTGAATTTTACGGTATGATGAATCACGGAGATGTACCAACCCCCCTCTTGCCAGAGCATGGCTCATATAATTTCGAATTTATGTTCATATTAATTTTCCCGATACCAAACAATACCATATTTTCATGACCCTTAGGAAGAAGGCGTATGAAAACATTATAGGAAGATGAGAAAATTAAGCTCCTTAATGTATTCTTAATGTTTTTTTTTTTTTATCTTTTTAAAGACGAATCCACTTATTTGAACGTCAATTTACATTGAAAAGTGTATTGTCGTAATGTTTAAGAATAAGTTAATTCATTGAATAGCGTAACATAGTACTAATTGTGGCGTCAGTACTTCTTTTCAGAGTAACGCGATCTACACTTCAAGTTGGTTAGCATAATGAAATTTAGATTGGCTACCTTCGCTGATACAGCTAAGGTGTATAATACATGTATATATTTTTACCCGTGATCTGTGAAAAGGGTCTTCAATGCATCTGCAAGAAGTATTGACACAGGCCAGTCTGTGCAGTCCACGCAGGCTGATATGGATCGAAACTTTTTGCTGTCGGTCAATTTCCTGCATGTCAGTGGGCCAGGCGGTCGTTATAGAAAATGGATTTTTATGGATCCATAATTATGCGATGACTTGCTTAATACGATGCACCGCGAAGATGCATTAAAACAGTTTTGCCAAAGCATGGTGCAGATCTACATGTACCACGGGCAATAGTTTAGATAAGATTAAGCCATGCTAAACTTCTTGAATGTCTGTCTTTCTATCTTTCTCACTTCTGAATCCTAATGGTTTTAAAAAGAAGTAACAGAGTATCCTTGCACAATAGCGCTCATTTGAGCTATGATCAATGCAGTTTACAAAAGCATTTTATGTTTTTCTCAGCTTTGAAAAGTAAAAAGGAAAAAGAGTGGGAGACAACTTACAGCCAACGAGACGACTAAATTACGTAAGAGGCACTTGGAACGTCTTTTTTATGGCAAATAATTCATCATTCGACTCGTCAAAATAGACGACCCTTGTGTACTAATTCTCTGAAGATTTGACCGTCTGTCTTGTAATTTTTGACATGCCAATATCAGCTTGCAAAGAACGTACAGGTTTAATCCATTACCATACACCAACATTTTTTATAGTTCTTATTGAAAGCATTTGTAGATGATACATTCAAGTTGGCTTCAGATGTTTGAATATACCTTCAAAATGATTGTGGGAAAAGGAGAAAATGCTTGTTACCAGCATTTTCTCCATTTCCCACAATGTTTTCAAAAGGTTTCTTCCTCAGGGCCGTGACAACGCGGTATTATCTGAAAAAGGGTTAAGGTTCAGGTCAGTCTGATCTTGACTTTTTCTTCGTATGGATTACCTGCCCCTACCGCTACGTTATCGGATCCACTCTCTTGCACTACGGATCATTCCCATTCACCTTTGTAGTTGGCTCAGAAAGTAGTCCGTCATCACGTGATCTTTTCGTCACATGACCATAACTCAAAATGGCGACACAAACGCCGGTGAAAGAAAGGCACATGTAAACAGTTTGTTTCGAATTGGCCATGGTCAAAATTAGAAATAATGGAGAAAGGTTAGTTTTGAATGCAATTTTGATAAGAAGAGTACTCATTACACCCATGAATTGTGTAAGATTATTGAAATAAAGCATTTAGTTTGTCTTCAAAACAGGAGGTCATGACTTTCCTTCTTTGTTCCATTAGTTTTGACCCCAAATGCGAAAGTGGGGCTTCATGGAATTAGTGGCTAGCTTTAGCCGCAAAAATAATGGTGGACTGATACCGTGAAAGATTGCGAAAAATCGGCATGGTAACGTGCTATTTTTGATTCTACCCCCAAATTATGTATTGTTTTGGGTTTCAATTTAGCTTAGCATTTTCAGGCTAGCCTCAGGGGTTTGGATTTTGTGAATTTTGGAAAAAAGGCTAAAATGGCTTATTTTGGCAGTTTTTTTCCGACCGTGCCACTTGCCTGTATAGGTCAGTAATTTCACTATTTCACAAGTTGAACATGATTTCTTGATAAAATCTTAAGAATTAGGATTATGCTGTTGCATTTAATTGCTCTTTATCATTTCAGGCTGATACTTCAGACCTCTTATTGAAGGAATTGTGTTTGGCGTGTGCTTGGTCGACAGAAGGTTAGCCAAGAACTGTGATCAGGAGCCTTAAGGTAATTTAGCGTTTTATGAAGTTTGTAATTTGTCCTTCAATTGCATTCAGTCTAGTAATTCCATCAATTTCTAGTCTGGAAATAGTACTTAAGGTGATCCTGAGACTGTGAATTTTGGCTGAAATGGATTTAAAGAAGGGAGGTAACTCAAAGTGCGGAAAAAGGCAAATTTTGCGAATTTGGCGCTTGAGGTCATGCTGCCTTATTTTATTTTTGGACTTTACTGGTGACTTTTTGCTTGAAACCAGTTTAATTTAGGCAGTTCTGGTAAATTTAAACCCATTTCTGATATTACAGCAACAAATCCACATACCTATATGGCCAGTGCAATCTTCAATTCTCCATTTTGTCCGAAAAGAGTCGTTAAGTTCCGAAATGCTTTATCCGACAAGTCTGTGGCCCGCAACGAATGTGTAGGTTGGACTGGCCCAACCGATTTATTTGGCTATGGTGTATACCGAGTCTTGGTTGATGGTAAACGGTTGAAACTGCTGGTTCATCGACTTGCATACGTTATTGCGAAAAGTCGAATTTCGTGAATTTGGCGAATTTGGCGCTTGAAGCCATGCTGCCATATTTCGCCATTTTCGGACTTTACCGGTCACTTTTTGTTTGAAACGGATTAGATTTAGGCAATTCTGGTACATTTAAACCATTTTCTTCAAACCATGTTGCTGTTTGGTTTTGTTATTTTATCATGATAGTTCTTCTCACATAGTAAAGGTGTGGGGGGGGGGGGGGAAGGGGTGGGTGTTTGGCTGCTATGGAGATTGTTAATTTTCTGTTATGAAGAGGGGCCTTGATTATGCTCCTGAGCTGATACAGAGGCGGCATTTCCGACACTGTTCAGATAATTGCTAAATAGGGATCGACTGGTGTGCCGCATGTTGTAGGCATGACATCATTATGATGTTTTGGGAACTCCCATAACAGTGTGCCTGATGACCTTTATAAACTTAGTAGCTCTCTTTTTGGTAGATTTGTTGCAACTAATCCAAGGTTTTCCTGTAATTTACAGGCATTTTGTTAGTTATCACTGAGATTTCACCATGATTTGTGATAAAGATCTTCCTTTCTTGAAAAGGTCAACTCATAAAGGGGGAGACTGTGCATATTTCTTTGTGTTGTAGATAGGATAAAGGATAAACTGACCACTTAGGCTCTCAAGAATGTGGAATTATCAGAAATGGTATCAGATTTCACAAACACATTCTTTCACCATAATAGGAGCATTAGCAATTGGCTCATGATATTTAAAAGCCTTCAATTCTGACTGTGACATTTGGATTACCTCCCTTTGATTTGATTGAATTTGAATGCTAAGGGGAAATTTCTGTCAAAAAGTTTGGAAAGGGTTCAGTTTATGTGTTCTTTTTGCTTCTTACATATGTTGTAAAGTGCTGATATCTTAAACTTGATGCAGAAGTTTCTAAAAATTCTAATTTTTAGAATTTTCTGTGTAACAGGCAGGCAATTTGCCATGGTATGTTAAAAAATTGTGACAAATGTGACATTTTGAACAGAAATGTAACCTGAGACAGGCAAAACAGTGCTTTTGCAACTGAACAAGTACCTGAGGTAAGATTTAAGTCCAGAAAGGGAACAGAAAACTAGCCTGACTTTGTAAAAGTGAAGTTCAAGTGATTCTCCTTAGACTTGTCTGTGAGATTAAATTGCCAGGAAAATAGGGTGAAATATGCTTATTTGCATAAGGGTTAATAATCCATGTAAAATGAGTTCTGTACAATTGAGCCTCATTTGGATGGTTTAGATCAGTCAGTATCAAGCAGTATCAAGGTATGTTACTTGTTTAAGGTGTTTTTTGGCATGTGTGAACAATTTCATCATTGCCTTAAGGCACATGTAAACAGTTTGTTTCGAATTGGCCATGGTCAAAATTAGAAATAATGGAGAAAGGTTAGTTTTGAATGCAATTTTGATAAGAAGAGTACTCATTACACCCATGAATTGTGTAAGATTATTGAAATAAAGCATTTAGTTTGTCTTCAAAACAGGAGGTCATGACTTTCCTTCTTTGTTCCATTAGTTTTGACCCCAAATGCGAAAGTGGGGCTTCATGGAATTAGTGGCTAGCTTTAGCCGCAAA
This sequence comes from Tridacna gigas, assembly GCA_945859785.2. NCBI lineage: Eukaryota > Metazoa > Mollusca > Bivalvia > Cardiida > Cardiidae > Tridacna > Tridacna gigas. The sequence goes on from OX244029.2 coordinate 42,815,986, forward strand.
AATAATGGTGGACTGATACCGTGAAAGATTGCGAAAAATCGGCATGGTAACGTGCTATTTTTGATTCTACCCCCAAATTATGTATTGTTTTGGGTTTCAATTTAGCTTAGCATTTTCAGGCTAGCCTCAGGGGTTTGGATTTTGTGAATTTTGGAAAAAAGGCTAAAATGGCTTATTTTGGCAGTTTTTTTCCGACCGTGCCACTTGCCTGTATAGGTCAGTAATTTCACTATTTCACAAGTTGAACATGATTTCTTGATAAAATCTTAAGAATTAGGATTATGCTGTTGCATTTAATTGCTCTTTATCATTTCAGGCTAATACTTCAGACCTCTTATTGAAGGAATTGTGTTTGGCGTGTGCTTGGTCGACAGAAGGTTAGCCAAGAACTGTGATCAGGAGCCAAAGACCAATCGATTGTTTTGTGTGCTGTTCAAACAGCATACGGCCAATCAGACTTAGTGGTAGGAAATGTGAAAAAGAGGGATTTTCTGAAAAGCTTAAATGTCTTTTAAAGGACGATAACTTGTTTTTTAATTTTGTTTAAATTGTCATCATTCATGGGCGCAGCCATTTTTTTTTTTTACAATTGGCGTAAGATTCTGATCAGTAAAGAAGCTTGAAAAAATAGTTCCATTGTATACAGGTAAATTCATCAGTTTGAATGCACCTATAATGTATCCAGAATCATATTTCCTTTGTCTGCTTTATTATGTTACACTTGAAACAGTTAAACAGTAAGAAAACATGTTTTCCTCGGTTTGACAAGATTCTTGTGATTTAGCCCGTTGCAGAGATGTATGGTGAGAGTAACAAACGACAACTCTGCTCGGAGATTGTATCGGATCAGGCAAAGCGCTATAATGGCGGCCTCCATGGCGTCCTCAAGCGTAGCCATTTATGCTTTCCTGTTTTCCCAATTTCATGTGATCCAGTTTGATCAGCGAATAAAATGAAATCAGTTTAGTACAAAATATACATTACCGAATCTAAAACGTGCAGTTGGGATATGGTTTAAATATAAATTTGACAATGAATCATCTTAAAAGTAGCCCTGTTTTCGGACGTTATACAGGTCCATTGACATTTTGGATACTTAAAGCATTTCTAATATGTAGTTTTTCTCGCTAAACAAGAACGACAGTTAAAAAAAACCCCCAAAACTAACTGCCATTACTTTATTGCAAGCGATCTGTTTTGAATTCAGCCTATGATCCGATTTGATCAGGTGAAATAACAATATCCTGTAACCTCTGCATATTACCAACGGGGGCCGCCTTATTGCGCTTTGCCTGACGTACCCTTGAAGTACGGCGGGGTACCAGACTAGACCTTTTCTAAGCATTTAGCACCATGTCTCATGATTTACGATCCTTTGAAAATAAACCTTTGAAAATATTGAGAAGATCAACATTGGCTTCTTTTTCCACACAAGGACAAAAGTTTAGACTTGTCCACGTTACAGAGGACAAATAGGGGCTTAATGCATCTGCAAAAAAAGTATCGACCCAGGTCAGCCTGCGCAGTCCGCGCAGGCTGACCTGGGCCGAAACTTTTTGCTTTCGGTGAATTTTGTGCACGTCAGAGGACCAGTATACCTCATGATTCAGTCGGTTGTTACACAAAATGGATTTAACGAATCCATAATCATTTGATGACTTGCTTGGTATCATGGGTTATGGAGATGCATTAAGCCCTCTTTTGCCAGAGGGTGGCTCTTATAATGACTTTAATCATAGGATTTGTCTTTGAAGTCGTAAAAAAAATTGTGACAAATCACGAGAAATACTGGTTAACAGCATTTCATCCTTCTCACGCATTGTTTTCAAAAGCCGTCTTCCGCGGGGTCGTAAAGGCACGGGGCCGTTTGGTAAACGGTTACAGAGATGCATTTTTACCCCCATACAGTGGCAGTGGTTTCTTGTAAATTTTAAACTCTGTTCCAGACGACAGAATTGAAGACTTGGCCAAAATGAAAGCAATTGCAGACGACAAATAAAACATGGCTCAGACAATGAGATTGTCTTTGAAATGAAGTTTAAAACATTGGTCGATAAGAAGAAAATGTCTTCTTCCCCAGAGTCGTCAGAATCAGGGATTGTTTTATAAAGGGTTAATTTTCGACAGTCATCTTGTCGCAGAAACCGAAATAACCGTAAAGAAATTGGAAAGTGCAATAACAATAAGTCAGAGAGAAAAGAATGAAATAACAGATAGCTTTTCTTGTCTTAATCAAATCAACAAGGCGACACGCTTTGACTGTTTATGGTAACAGTTTCGTCTTTAACGCTTTACCAAACGACAAAACTTTGTACTGTGCAAAGTTGAAGGCATTTGCAGACGACAAATTAAATGTTACTAAAATTGTGATTTTTGTCTTTGATAGGGTAGAAAAAACTGCGGGAAAAGGAGAAAATGCTGGTTATCAGCATTTTCTCCTTTTCCTACAATGTTTTCATGTTAAAAGTCGGGATCGTGTGGTAAACGGTACCACCAGATAAAATTTTAGACTTGTCCAAATTGAAAGCATTTGCAGACGACAAAAGTTTTGTGACTCAGAACTTGAAATTTGTTTTTGAAAGGGTACGAAACATTGTGGAAAAAGGAGAAAATGCTGGTTACCAATATTTTCTCCTTTTTCCACAGTGTTTTCAAAAGTCCTCTTCTTTATGGTCGTTAAAACTCAGGATTGTTTCATAAGTCTTTACCACTTTTAACAACCCTTAGTAAGAAGACTTTTCGAAACATTGTGGGAAAAGGAGAAAATGCTGGTAACCAGCATTTTCTCCTTTTCCAACAATGTTTTCTACCTTTCCCAAAACAAATTTCAATTTTTGAGTCACATTTAATTTGTCGTCTGCAAATGCTTTTAATTTGGACTTGCGTAAAATTTCGTCGTTTGGTAAAGTGTTTTAAAGGGATTCCAAGTCCAGACGATTATCGGATTTTCCCTCTTAGACATTTTCCTACCAAGCAAACGATTTTTCTGACAGTCCAAAGTTAAAGGCCTGGTAGCAGCAAAAACTATACAATACTGGTGTTGAAGTTCATTTCAATTTAAATCATACCATTTCAAAGTATGGAAATTATTGTGAAAATGGCAATTTAAATCATACCATACGGATATCATTGTGCAGATGCCAATCTGTTATTGCACGGTTGGTCAAAGTGTAGGTTACCGGAAGAAATAGGAATCTTAAAACCAGGTAAAAAGTAAACAAAAGAATGAGCGACTTGGCAACTTTCTACCTTGTATTAAAAATAATTCTATCTGCCAGCGACAAACAATAGTACCGATCGTGAGTAACAGATTGTCAACATTGTCATCTTTACAATAAATTCAATACTTTTAGATGGTATGATTTAAATTCAAATGTGTTTTAACACCCACATTGTTTAGTTTTGGTCGCCGCTGGGCTTTTAACAACAAACGGTAAATTCATCATGTGTCGCATTTCTGAGCAACGAGTAACTTTCCGACTTGGAAGCAGTGCGAAACATTTCGGCAGCAGACGTTTTTTTGACAATCCAAAGTTAGTAACAAACAACATTCTGACAAGAAAATTGGTAAAAGGGAGGTAACTACGAGCATACTTTTTTTCTTTATGTTGTCCATAATAAGCCAAGTTCTCATTATTTGCTGTTTGACAAAGTTCACTGGAGAAAGGTCAAGGTTGTTTTGTCATAGTACATGCACTTTAACCCTTACCAGACAACAAATTTCTAGACTCGCCCAAATCCAAAGCAGTTACAGACGACAAATCTGAATGTGGTCCATATAGCCTAATGAAATCAGTTCTTAAATGAGTAGAAATCATTGTGGGAAAAGGAGAAAATGCTGGTCACCAGCATTTTCTCCTTTTCCCACAATGTTTTCAAAAGTTTTCTTTTTCAGGGTCATTAAAACTCGGGAGTGTGTGGTAAAGCGTTAAAAAAAGTAAACAAACTGAAGATACTCTCTAGCAGACGACAAATAATTAGAATCTTCCTTATTGGAAGCACATGCAGACGACATAAAATATCGCTCCATATGTCTTTGTGTGTGGAGCGAATCTATTCCAGAAAAAGGAGAAAATGTTGATAGGGGACATTTCCTCCATTTCTCACAACATTTTCAAAATCTTCTTCCTCATGATCGTAAAAAAAAAGAAATCATGTGATAGGTTGATGAGGTATAAATAATTCGAATGTAAAGTTATAACGAAACACTGTCAAGAAATCATATTTATTTATTGATTCATAAATTCCATTTATTAATACATCGATACAAGAACAAAAGTGTGAAAATGTACAATTTCAAAACATAATTAAACATGAAGTTATAATTCATTTCAGTTCAATTCATCAACACATTACCCCCACCAACAAATATGTGACAGAATGTTGTAGCAGGCGACTTTGAAAATATCTTTGTAAAATAGTGATTATCACCATTTATTACAGTTTTATACATATATACAAGAACAAAAGTGTGAACATGTACAATTTCAAGACACAATAACACATGAAGCTACAATTCAATTCAATTCATTAACACATTAACCCCGCCAACAAAATTAATGTGTGACAGAACATTTGTAGCAGGCGACTTTGAAAATATCCTTGTAAAATAGTGATTATCAACATTTATTACGGTTGAATACATATATACAAGAACAAAAGTGTAAAAATGAGGAGTTTCTAAACTCAGTGACACGTGAAGCTATAATTCAAATCAATTCATCAACACATTACCCCTAACAACATATTTATTTGTGATAGTATATTTGTAGCTGGCGACTTTGAAAACATCCTTGTAAAATATCGATTATCAACATGTATTAAGTGTTACATCCTGACCAGACGACAAAACTTTAGATTGACCCAAATTGAAAGCATTTGCAGACGACAAATTAAATGTCGCTCAAATGATGGAAATTGTCTTTGAAAGTGTAGAAAAAATTGTGGGAAAAAGAGGAAATGTTGGTAACCAACATTTTCTCCTTTTCCCACAATGTTTTCATAGGCTGTCTCCCTTTGGGTGGTTAAAGGTCGGGAATGTTTGGTAAAGGGTTAATACATAAATACATATGAAAACTTTTTGGTAAAAGGAGAATTTGCTTGTTGCTGCCATTTTTTTTTTTGCTCTTATTTTCTTTTGCCACATTTTCTTTTTAGAAACATGACTGGTCTTCTCCCAAATGGAAGTCTTAAAATTCAGCTGCAGGGTGTCTGTCATCTGTCAAAGGATTGTTTATCAAACAACATTGAAAAGCTATCTACAGGTGAACGCTTAGAACGTAAAAGTTTAAGTAGTTTATTTCGCACATAAGGCTTCCGGCCTATCATACATGTACAATACAAAACATACAATTAGAAATAAACGTAAATTGGCAATTGACATACGAAAAGAGGAAAGAAAAGTCTTTTTTATACTATAAGCATCAATAAATACTTGCGAAGCATGCGTGCACTCGGGTATTCGAACCTTTAATATGTTTTAAATGGAACTAATGCATGCATTGCATTTGAGCCATGCTCTGTGAAGAGGAAGTTCAATGAATTCGCTAAAAGTATCCACACAGTTCAGTCTGTGCAGTCCGTGCCGGCTGACCTGTGTCGTTACATTTTACCTTGTGGACTTGTCTATATTGAAAGCATTTATAGATAACAAAATAAATGTGACTCATAAATTGAAATTTTTGTTGGAAGGACAGAAAACATTGTGGGAAAAGGAGAAATGCTGATTGTGGGAAAAGGAGAAAATGCTGGTTACCAGTATTCAGAAGGTAAAGGGTTAACTCTTTACCACGGAACATTGTGGGATGGAGGCTTTCTAAATCATTGTGGGAAAAGGAGAAAATGCTGGTAACCAGCATTTTCTCCTTTTCCCACAATGATTTAGAAAGCCTCCATCTTCATCTTCAGGGTACTTCAAAGCCGGTGTTCCGTGGTAAAGGGTTAACCCTTTACCTTCTGAATCAACTTTGACGCCGAGGACTTTGAAATCGTTAATGAATAACCAACATTTGTCAGGATTTAAAACACATGTACGTGTGAAAACATGTGCCAAAGGGAAAATTAATTGTTGTTGTGAATTCTCCTTTTTCCATATTGGGTTAAAAAGTTGTCGGCAGCGCGACAAAAAAAAAAATGTCTGTACGTGGTAATGACTAAATCTTTTACCAAACTATCCAGTATTTCAACGACCTGGAGAAGGAGGCTTTTGAAAACATTGTGGGAAAAGGAGAAAATGCTGATTACCAGCATTTTCTCCTTTGCCAACAATATTTCTACTTTTTTCAGAGAAAAATTACAAGATTTGAGCCACATAGAATGAATTTGTCGTCTGCTAATGCTTTTAAATTGGGTAAGCCAAGTTTGGTAGTGCAGTCGGTAGCGTACAGGACTTGAGACCGGGAAGTCGCTGGTTCGAACCCACTACCGGCCGAATATCTTTCTGAGGATTGATGATAATCATTGTGTCAGGATCCATGCCTCTCTCACCGATGATCATTGTTTCGAAGATGGTTATGAGGGAAAGCAGCCAGTAGATTGGGAAGAATATTGTGCCAAGTACTACTAAAACAAACTTCAGGAAAGCATGGATTGGCACACTTGCCGCCGCGATATAAATGAACTAACGTTGAAAACGGCGTTAAACACCAGGCAAAGTAACGAACAAATCAAATTGGATAAGCTTATAGTTTTGTCGACTGGTTTATCTTTAAAAAAAAGTCTGCAGTCCGTAATGAGTACAAGAATGGAAGAAACAGTTCACTGATAAGCAGACGACACAATTCTAAATTTAGCCGAATTAGAACTACATGTATTTGAAGAAGACAAATCGAAAGTTGATTTACTCTTTACCAAACGACAAAATTTTGGACTACACCGAATTGAAAGCATCAGAGGAAAAATTAAACATAGCTCAAATGATGATTTATGCCTTTGATAGGGTAGAAAACATTGTGGGAAAAGGGGAAAATGCTAATTACCATTCATAAACCTTCTCCTCAGGGTCGTTAATACTCGGGATTGAGTGGAAAAGGGTGAAATAGTGGAATTATTCTTTAAAAGACTACATAAAAGGGGAAAAAACCAGAAAATGCTGGTTGTCAGTATTTTTGTTCTTTTTTCCACGATGTTTTCAAAAGCAGTCGATCACAGTGTGGTAAAGAGATGGGGGATTGTTTAGTATAGAATGTAATTGAATTACTCTGTTTCTGTGGGCTGTAAAACAAAATGACATCAGTCTTCAATTGTTTCTCAGAAGATCCTGCAATTAGCTTAACACTTTACCAAACGACAGAATTTTACACTCGTCCAAATTCAAAGCGTTTGCAGACGACAATATTAATGTGACTCAAAAATTGAATTTTTTTTCGGGGAAGGGTAGAAAAATGGGAAATAGAGAAAATGCTGGCAACCAGCATTGTCTCCTTTTACCACAAAGTTTTCAAAAGAGTTCTTTCATAGGATCGTGAAAATCCAGGATTGAATGGTAAAGTGTTAATTCTCAATTTCCTGAAGAGGACTTTCTTTTCGTCATGCAGCACAGCACATTTGAAAACATTGTGGAGAAAGGAGAAATTGCTCGTTACGAGCAATTTCTCCTTTCCCCACAATGTTTTCAAATGTACCCAGGTATTAAACCTAAATTCATATTGATTATCCGTATTTTATGAGGATCTTTTTTTTCTGTCACAAGTCCACTGCTGCAAATTGGTTTAACCCTGTAAGCCCCATAGGCAAAAACAGGGGCTAGATTAAGATCGGACTGCACAGATCAATCAACTGATTATTGTACTGGTGAGTCCTTGACCCACGAAAAAATTATTTTTAAAGATACATCCTCACAGCCAGAGAGAAAAAACGTCGTTAAAATTTGATAGACTGTAGAATGGGTCAAAAGTTGGTCAGCTGTGTAAATAGAGAAAAATTACCAATATTATATGGTGTGAGTAATAATACTTATACGTATCAGAAATCTTTGATTTAAAACTGGAAAAATCGCAACAGTGATTTCTTTGATGGCCTCCAGAAAATGAAATGCATTTTCGATTGGTTGTAATCTTTACAACCTTGCAACCGTAAGGGGCAAAATTTGGCATGAAGATACAAAAATGAATATAGATTGATAACATGAAGATGAAATGGGTTAAAAACTGGCGGAAAACGAGTATAGATGTATCTTTAAATAGCATGGAAATAATTGAGGGAAGAGGAGCAATTGCTCGTCATAAGCCACTGCTTCTTTTCTCTCAGTGTTTTCCCTATAGGCGCGACAAGAAAGCCACGTGAGTTCAGTAGTGGACTGACCCATTATCAAACAGGTTTTAAGACATTTTTAGAATTAAAAGGGAAATAACCCAAAAAATGGTAAGTTTTTTTTTTTGCCAATGATATGGAAAACATTGTTGGAAAAAAAGCAGTTGTTTGTGACAAACTTGTGACGTGAATTTGCTCATATTCTCCCATAATATGTTTAAAACAATTGTATATAGATCTACTTCCGGGGGCGGGGTCAAAATTAAAAAAAACCGGGTAAAAAAAGCATGGACAGCAATTATTACAATGATGAATTACTTAAGGCTGTGTCTGAATTTATGATGCAGGAATGAAAATCTTCAAGCACTGGGCTGACATTTAACACTTTCCACACTGTAACCGATGATGAAATGATACACGTGATTTCGCCATTTGTCACAATACTCGTACGTTAAAAAGTCACCCAAAAATCAAAATGTATTTAACTAAAAATTAACCCCCGATACAAATTTGATGGAAGAAATTTAGATGTGACCCACTCTCTGGCAAAAAGGGGCATAATGCATCTCCGTGATGTACTATATGGCGTGCAACACATGAAAAGGGCCCTTCGGACAACTGCGTAAAGTGTTGTTCCGGATTAGCCTGCGCAGTCCGCGCAGGCTAATCCGGGACAGCACTTTACGACTACATAAGATTTTTTCATAGAGTAGACTTTCGTGAAACAGAAAAATCGCACAAAAACGGGAAGTCTCGTCTCGGATTAGTCACAGACTGCACAGGCTGATCTGGGACAACACACTTTTACGCATATGTCCGAAGGCCCCTGTTCGTGTGTTGTACGCCATATCATGCAAGCCATCACATAATTATAAACCCATTATATCCATTTTCTCTACCAAATGACTGAGTCCTGAGGTAGAATGGTCCTTTGACATGCAGAAAATTTATTAAAAGCAAAACGTTTTGGCTCAGGTCAGCCTGCACAGACTGTGAAGGCTGAGCTGAGTCGACTCTTTTTAAAAATGCATTAAGCCCTCTTTTTACAGCGCATGCCTCAAATCACTGATATTCGGCTTAAATTAGCTCATCTCTTTACAATAACGACAAAATATTGGTGTAATCCAAATTAAAATCATTTCCAGGTTTTAATTTTAATGTGACTCAAATGTGGAGCTTTGTCTTAAAAGTGATAGAAAAGATTGTGGAAAAAGGAGAAATATTTAGTTAACGGCATTTTTTCCATTTTCCACAATGTTTTCAAAAGCTTTCTTCCTAAGGCTCCTTAAAACATATTTATGTGGCATAGAGTAAATACATGTACATAGATAACTGTGAAGACAAAGAAGCAAAAAGAAAAAGGAGCCAAAAAATCAAGAAAAGGAAAACTCGCTCAACTCTTAACCAAACGACACAGTCTAGACTAATCCAAATTGAAAGCGACTGCAGACGACAAATTTAAAGGTAATAACATTGAATTAAAATTCTTCGACAGGTGAGAAAACACGGTGGGAAAAGGAGAAAATGGCGGTTACCAGCATTTTCTCAAATGCTGGTTACCAGCATTTTCTCCTTTTCCCACCATGTTTTCAAAAGCTTTCCCCATCAGGGTCGTGAAAACTCAGGATTGTGTGGTAAAGGGTTAAACTATTATGCATAATTTCTCAATTTGCTACAATGTTTTCAAAGGTGGTCTTTAATAAGACGAACAATTTTGTCGTCAGGCTTAACAAATTTGTTAACCCGAAACGACTTGAAAAGGTTACAAGGGTTAAGAATTATTCCAACTTTGCTCTGAGAGAATCACAAAGTGTCAACCCTTTCAACGCCACAGGCGAAATTAGTTGCATTTACGGTCAGTGGATACCAAGACTAGACTGCACAAAATTAGCAGCCTGATCTTGGATCTGCAGCGTCCGATATTTAGTTCGTGTAATTTGACACCCTTTTATCAAAACTGAAAAGCGTTGTAAATTTACATGCTAGCGTAAGCTGAAAGCGTTAACTATTTTCTAGCTCCATTGCAATGAGTCCAGACATGTTTCTGTACAAAGTCTATTAAATATTTACATCACAACCTAGCCTCAGACTCTGTATTCTGTATCTTCCTGTCAGTTTAGGTACAGAATGTTATTTTACTTATCCTCGATTGCTAGAGACATTTTATTTATTGCCTTTCCCGGGACACAGAAAGGCGCATTGTCGGTTATCCACGCTGCTTTGATTATGTCACTTGCTGTAACACTAAAAGCGGTCCCCGTTGTACGCTTTGTTGTATCAGGGGAGGTAACCAATCTAGTGTAACATTAGAACGTCCAAATGCTTCCAGTTCTTGCTGAAACACAGGTATGGAATGCTTCCGGGTCGTAGTGTTTGAGGCCTGTTTAAAAATTTGATATCAAGCACTTCTGCTGCTCTGTTTCATTAGAAAAGATGAAAATGTGTTTGTGGTGATGATTTGATCCTTTCTTGAGTGTCTTGGAGTCTGTAAAGTTACCAAGAAACATGGTCTAAAACTAGTCAAAGCCTCTTTTCACCCTAATTTTCCGAAGGTAGAATTTTGAGGTGGAATAGCAAAAGAAGTTTATCGCTTATGATGCCACTTTCTTAAATATCTTTTTTGTAGAGAACATTGACATACTTTTCAGAAAAATGAACAGCAAAACTCTCGGCTTTGTCAGAAAAAGAGCACAGAAGGGTAAAAAAACTTATTTTTCACTCTATGAATGAATTAATTAAAAAGTCTCCGGTGTGACTCAGATTCAGCTCTTGGAATTGAGTCCCTAGAGTGCACACAAGGTTTTTCCAGGATTTGTCCCGGTAACCTACTTTTTGACCTGACATAATCCAAGTTGAAACCTGAATTTACGTATCATCAAGACAAACTGTATGACCAAGTTTCATGAGTAACGGACTTAAAATGTGGTTTCTAGCATGCACGAAAGATTTCTTTTTAAACATTTGTCCCAATGACTACGTGACCAAATTTTGATTTTGTATTAGATGTCATCAAGACAAACCTTTCTGACCAGGTTTCATGAGTGACAGACTGAAAATGTGGCCACTTACTGTGCACACAACGTTTTTTTTTTTTTATAAGATTTGACTCAGTGGCCTACTTTTTGACCTGTTGTGACCTAATACTGGTATTGAGCGTGTACAAGATATCACCAAAACAAACATTCTGACCAAGTTTCATGAGTATCAGCGCGTAAATGTGGCTATTCAAGTGCACACAAAGTTTTTTTTTTTTCTAAAATTTGGCCCAGTGACCTACTTTTTGACCGACGTGACCCAATTTCAAGTATGTTTGAGATATTATCAAAACAAACATTTTCATCAAGTTTCATGAGTGTCGAACTGAAAATGTGGCCTGTAGAGTGCACACAAGACTTTTCTAAGATTTGGTCCAGTGACCTCCCTTTTGGCTCTACGTGACCAAATTTGAACTTTTCAAGATTTTATCAAGACAGACATTCTGACAAAGTTTCATTAGTATTCGACTGAAAATGTGGCCTGTGGAGTGCACACAAGGTAATTGTTGACGACCGCACAGCACGACCACTAAAGCTCACCTTGAACACTTCGTGCTTAGGTGAACTCAAAACTGGCCAATGAAACAACAAAATCACCACCACGAGGGACAAATCTCATACATAATTTGATTCGTCAGTTTCATGTCTAAATGTAGCCAGTATTGAGGTCAGAAACGAGGTCACTGCTAGATTCGTCCAGATGTAGATTCAGAAGCTGTAATTTAAAGAAACACGTAACATTACAGCAAAGGGAGGATTGAAAACATTATGTGAAAAGTGAGACAGTAGTAGTTTTTGCCCAGGTGTTTCACGGTAGTTGACTAGACTATATCGCATGAGATCAAACTGAAATCTAATCTCTAACTACGTTACAACAGACATACGTATATTTTCCATCCATCTGCATATTAGTTCATCTTTGAAAATTATATCTGATTTTCTGTTGTGAATAACAAATTGAAAAAGGAGAATTTCAGGCGCATTTGAAAATAACCGTTGTTATTTTTTCTATCGAACTTTTTGCTCTTCTAATGAGGTTTTTAAAAGGATCGTAATTTTGGGGGACCTACACGTATTTTGAGAAGTTATTATCTCTTTCACTACTACTGGTGAGTGAGTAGCTTTTGCTGATGGCGTAGATCAAGATCAGACTGCACAGAACGTGCAGTCTGATCTTCATCTACACCGTCCGCTACCCTGTTTTTAAACTGTGACGAAAGTCGATTTCAATAGACGTGGAAATTTATTTTTAGAGCTTGAAAAACAGTTAGTAGTGAAAGTTACAATAATTCTGCCTAGAACGAATCCGTAGAATGTGGAAGATTTTATTGAGAAACAAACTGAATTAAGACCAGACTGCATAGGGCATGCAGTCTGATCTTGAATCTTTACGGTCCGATACTTCTGTATGAGAAATGCCAGTCAAAGCAGCTCTCACTGATTTTATTGGGTCTTTTCTTTTGACTGAAAAAGATTTTTTTTATTAACTTCACCTAACAAAAAAAAAAAAGCCATTCAAACCTATTGATACATCCCATTTCATAAAGGGTGGACAAAGCATAGGACCAAATATAAACAGATACGTGAAACAAAATCTGATTCTATCATTGACGGCTTTTGACATAGAAATGGAAAGATTTTAATTCCATTGGTTGAATGTCTATAGGTTTATCAACCGGATGTCCTCCTTTAATGTACAGATGTGTCAAAGTTGTCTCCCTTGGATTTTGTATCGGTATATCTGGAAAGAGTTTTTCTAGAGTCATATCCCCTCCATTTACTATACACTGAACACCACTCACTGGGAAATTACAGGACGCACCTTTTCTATGAAGAATGAGACTAGAACCGTTATAAAACAAGTCTGAATTCACCATGTTTTTCAGATCTACAACTGAAACATCACAAGGCAACGATTGATTTGTTGGATAAAAGTTTGATTTCAGTATTTTGTCTTTTACTGATGTAAACATTGTCTGTATTGGGTTTTGTAATATTTCATTTTGAGTATTACTCACTAAAGAGGGATAGGCAAAGTTTAAATTTTTCACTGGAATGTTTGTTTCTTTAAATTCAAGTTGTAAAATAAAATTGGTCTCCGTGGGTCTGTTATCCCACACCCCCTCCCCGAGACCCCTGTGGTCATCTCTCATCACTTGACGATCAAGCATTACTTCAAATTCACCTTTCCGAAGTGAAGCTGAGCCATGACTTTGACCAGAATGGAGTGTCAGACGTCGTGAAATATCCTCTAGCATCACCATGGACGTTACAGGATAGTAATTTGACTCTGTGTTTGTACCCTGTATTGTCTGTCTACCGATCATTTGGAATCCATTCTGGTCAGTATAAAATGAACCCTCTTTGTTGTTCAGGTCACTGTGAATTCTCATAATGATTTCCGTATCTGTCATGTCAAACACATTCATATCTACGACATTCTTTATATGAATTCCCTGCCCCTGCACTGTTGGAGTGTCAAAGAGTGTTACAGAATGGAGCAAATGTCCAAATACTACCTCTACTTTCTCCATAAAAGGACCTTGCACAACTCTGATTTGTTTCAAGTTATAATGTATGTTTATTGCAGCGCCTTTAGGATAAAACAGGTAAGCCCCGCTACCTTGAGACTCGTATGCCTTGAACATTATCTCCAGTTTGCTTTTTTTACTTTCACGTTTATCGAATATGTGAGTTAAGAGTCCATACTTGTTGAAATTGAGTTTTAGAAATTCATTAGATATACTTAAATCTGAATTGAGAGATTTTTCATTTGTATATTGAAATTTATGACTATCAAACAACTGAATGTCATCACTATAAAACGTTTTTACAGTTGACCAAAACGATCTGTCTGAATTCTTCACAGGCAAAAGTCTGTAAGTTTCAATACCAAAGGGTGACATCTCTGCTAGAAATACTATTTCATACTCTGATTGACGTATCTTCGTTGTTGATACAAATATAGGATTGATTTGGAATGGAATGTTAACATTTTCGGAATTTATAATTTGAATGTTGACATCACTAACTTTAAGGCTCACGAATTCTGCTCTATGACTTGCCAAAGGATTAAACAGCACAACTTTGGTATGACCTTTTCGAACCGGAATTCTCTGTTTTATGGATGGTGCTAAAGCATCTACTCGTATGGTTTCAGGATGAAGAAATAGATGTATATCTGCTAAATTATCTGTAAGAATGCTCTGTGTGACTTTTGCTAGAGCAGTTTTGGAGTCATTATAAGCTTGTAAGAGCTTGTTTTCATAATCAATTACTACATAGGGTTTTGCAGTGCCTGTTATAGCATCATGGTGTAGAAACAGTCCCAAATTTCGTCTGGCATCCTGCAGCAGTGTTGCCACCTCATGATAGACATTGTATTCACTTCCTGTCTTAGCACTATTGCCGAATGCCAACACATTCAAGATGTCTGCCGCATGTAAGTTTGCCTCTATATCACGTGACATTTGTTTATGAAATGGGCGAGTAGAATAAAATCCAGTCCAGTAGTCGGAATTCTGGTCAGAATATGGGAAAAAGTCGCCTTTTAATACTGGGAATGTTTGTTCACTGGATGAAGATTTACTTTCCTCAGTCCTGACAAGATCAAAATAATCCTTCAATGTACCAAATCTTACATTCATATTCCAGTCCTTCTTGTTATTGATGTATTCCATTAGTTTTATGTAGTTTTCGTACTGCATGTCCCATTCTTTTGGATCATCAAAACGGAAATCATCTCCGATTGGTACAAGGACAGTTTTGTATTTGTAGAGACCTGCTTTCAGTCTGTATTGTCTGTATAGGTCAGATGCGAGCTTATCGATGTTATGGTCAGTAACAAGTAGTCCAGTTGGTTTTTCACTCATTGTTCTTGACTTCCCATAGTCATACATAGCACAGACATGTTTGTCAGGCCCACAAGTATACTGTTGCCCGTAAAATACATACGGCATCACGTGACATAAAATATCTGTGGAACCAGTCTGGTCCCAATATTGCCTCCATTTAAACTCCAGACTTTTGGTACTTGCTAATGTGGATTTGATTGCCTGATGTACTCGCTGAATTACCATATTTTGTAAACCTGCTTTCTTCCATAGATAGGGCATTGTTCCTGAGTGTCCGAAAGGATCTATTGCCCAGCTGTTGACTGGTTTAACATTTAGGTTTTCCAGAACCCATTGATGTCCCTCCATCAATTGATCGATGACAGACTGATAATGAGTTGAGGCTTCGTCAGACATAACCCATCCACCTAGGGCAATTTCTAGTTGACCCTTTTCAATCAGACAACGAACCTGCACCTTTACATCATCGTCAAGTTCATTCCACCAGATCGACAGAAACACAGTCTCAGCCCAGACAAAAGTCATACTGTCATATTTTTTTAGTTTTGCCACCATATTATTTAGAATCTTTTTCACGTTGGACACATAATATTCCTCCACTGTTCTAAGCCACCCTGCATCTACATGAGAATGGGGCAAAATGATCACGTTAATTTTGTCCGACTGGTCCGTCACTGGGTGATGTAGAGCATACTGTTTGTTACTGAACACCCTGTAATCAGTTTTCGATGGAAGATCTAGTGTGGAGATCACCGAACTCTCATTATTATAATTAAGATCCCTAACTAAATCACTATTATCACAGTTGAATTGTGTAATTGTCGGATGACCATATTTCTGGTCGATTTCATCATAGAACACAAACAATGATCTGCCATGTCGTGCCGGATGTACGTTCCAAACTTGTTCCACGCGTTGACTGTATATCAACAACAAGTACACGATAGTCAACCCCCCTACTGATGACGTCATGGCTAGACGATGTTGAAACTTCATCCTGGTACTATGTTGCTATGGGATACCAAAATGTCGGACATCTTTTTGAGACAGGCTGAGTTACTTCATTGTCTGAAATTAGAATAGAAATACCATTTATATGTCTGATGTTTAGTTCTGTTGATACTTGCACAGTCTTACATCGATAGTGAGACACACTTTATTACAACTCAGGTTTGGTCGTGAATGGAATCGAGGTTGTAATGAATATTCAGCTAAACGACATACTTTTATCGATGCTTGCTTAAAAAAACGCAGTATGCAGGCTATACACATCCATGATGTATTGTAGGCCTATCATACTATTCTCTGAGACAGAAAAAAGTGTGACAAAAGTTGAAATTGCTTAGGAAGGGCATTTTCAAAAATGTTATGTAAAATGTTTTAGAACTAAATCTTTCTTTTGGCGAAATCTCTACATTTAAAGGCAAAGAAATGACCCATAACTGTCAGTCATTGAATTTTTTGATGTGATGAGAATCGGTTTTACGTCATCCCAATACATATGAGCCATGCTCTGTGAAAAGGGAGCTTAATGCATCTGCGAAAAGTATCGACCCAGGTCAGCCTGCGCAGTCCGCGCAGGCTGACCTGGACCGAAACTTTTTGCTACTGGTAAGTTTTCTGTATGTCCAAGGACCAGTCTACCTTATGATTAAGTCGGTGAAAAATGTAGCGATTATGGATCCATAAGTACGTGAGGGCTTTCTTGGTACCATGGGTCACGGGGATGCATTAAGCCCCATTTTGCCAGAGCGCGGCTCATATCATATGAGACATGCTCTGTTAAACCGTGGTTTAATGCAATACAAAAACTGTTGACCAATACAAAAGTATCGCAATCCGCACAGGCTGAAATGGGTCGAAAGTTTTCGCTTCTGGTAAAATTTCGGCATGCCAAAAGAGCATTCTACCTCAGTATTCAGTCGGTTTGTAGACAAAATTGATCCTTACTGTGCCTCAACTTGCTTGGCATAATGCATAACAAAAATGAATAAAACCCCCTTTTTACAGAGCGTCACTCAATCATATTTGAGCCAAACTCCAACAAAAGGGGGCTTAGTGCATCTCCGCGAGGCATGATACTTAGTAAGCCATCACTTAATCGTGGGTCCATAAAATCCACTTTATCTAACAACCAAATGAATCATGAGGCAGACTGGTCCTTTGACATGCCAGCAACTATGGTGAAAAAGCAGGCTGTCCTGGGTCGATACTTTTTGCAGATGCATTAAGCCCCCTTTTCACAGAGCATAACTCATATAGATATGTGACGACAGATTCAATGGGGTTCAAACAATGGGATTTTTGTTTGAAATGGTAGAAAATATTGAGGGAAAAGGAGAAAATGCTGGTTACCAGCAATGTTTTCATAAGTCTTTTCAGAGTCGTTGAATTTCCGGATTGTGTAGTGAAATGTTAAGTCTAAAGCTTCTAAGCGGGCTTCTATCGGCTGTTTTGCATACAGTGCTGATCCAGACCTGGCTGCACAGAACGTACAGCCCAATCCTGGACAGTCTGATAAGGGGAGATTTTTCTCTTCGAAAGGAACTTTGCAATTACAGTATTTTGATTCTTGTTATAGGCAGGAATTGTAAACTGAATCGATCCATCACTTTAAAGGCACACTAGCGGCCAGTAATAAATAAATCGGGAGTCAAAATGCAGACAAATTATTATGAGATCTGATAATGTGTTATAGTGCAATCTGTCAAAGGTGCTGACAGAAAAAAATGTATTGTAAATCTAGAACAAAAAGTTGGCAACGTTTGTTCTAGTTTTACTGTACATTTTTTTTTGCCAGCAACTGGAATTTTGACAGACTATACTCTGACAAATTATCACTCATAATAATTTCCATTCTTTTAAATGGTATGGATTAATTGTGTCTGCAATTTAGAATTGGCAGCCAGTTGCCCCTTAACTCTTTGCCAAACGACAAAAATTTAGACTTTGCCAACTCGAAAGCATTTGCAAACAACGAACTAAATGTGAGTCAAATAATGGTTTTTGTTTATGATAGGGTAAAAAACATGGTGGGAAAAGGAGAAAATGCTGGTTTCCAGCATTTTCTCCTTTTCCGTCCATGTTTTCAAAAACCTTTTTTCCAGGGTCGTTAAAACTCGGGATTGTGTGGTAAAGGGTTAAGGTTTGATGAAAGGAAGAGCAAAAACATTGTAATCTGTGGAAGATATATTCACTTGTAACATTTTTTTCCTTCCTAACACTGTTTAATAGGTTAGTCTATTCTTATATAGCGCTAGTGAAACAAGAAATATCTTTAAAAATGATATACGGCGTAAATTTGCCCGCAAATAGGCAAGGGGTCCTTAAAGTAAACATGTCTACATTTTTGACCAATCACAAATTTCTATTTATTCATTTTTATCAGTACCAAAAAGTATGTCAAAAGCCAGCACATACAGCTATGCCGAAAAAAAAGAAAGGGTAAACGTAATTTACACTGGCAAAGAAGACCTTTACAAGTCACTTTAACAAATATTCATGGAACATTTGTTATCCCATCTGGAAAAATAATTACATCAAATCATTTTCCAAGGAAAGGTTCTTTCCCCAGGTTGTCCATTAAAACTCAAAACTACTGAAAATACTGTTTGAAATCAGTTATACAGATTAAGGGCTGCCAATTTTCTGTCGTTACATTGAGAGATTTTTCTCAAAGATTTGAACTGATAGCTGGGGTATTACATGTACTAGGATCTCTCTGATTTTTTTTTATTCTGATATCTTTTTTACCCTTAACATGCTAAACAAGTGAAATAAACCTGTCAGGCCGATAGTAAAAACCTGAATGATGTTATTTCAAACTTATTTTGGGGTGGAAAAATGCCTTCTTAACGGACAGTGTAGATTCAAGATCAGACTGCATGTTCTGTGCAGTCTGATCTTGATCTATACTGTCCGCAAAAGGTCAGTGAGTCGTGCTTAGCAGCCTAAGTGTTAAAATCCCTTACCACACAATCCTGTGTTTTATACGATTTTGAAGAAAATGAAGAAAAATGCTTGAATAAAATTGTGAGAGATTGTAGAAACCGACATTTTCCGTTTTCCCTACCATGTTTTCCACCCTTTCAAAAACAAATTTAGCCGCGCTCTGACAAAAGGAGGTGTAATATATCTTCGCGATTCAATATACCAAGCAAGCCATCATATAATTATGTATCTATAAAATACATTCTGTCTAACATTCGACTAAAGTTTTCGATAGAATGGTCCTCTTGCATGTATAGAATATAATCCTTTCCCAAACAAGCCCAGGTTTTCACGTGTCTGCAGTACAAGTCTTTGAAAACACTGTGGGAAAAGGAGAAATTGCTCGTAACGAGCAATTTCTCTTTTTCCCACAGTGTTTTCTACCCTTTTTGAGACCTTTAAAATTGTCGTCTGCAAATTCTTTCAATTTGGACCAGTCCAAAATTTGTCCTTTGGGAAAGGGTTAACAAAAGCAAAAAGTGCGCTGGCTGACCTATACCGACGTTTTTTGCAAATGCACTAAACCTCTTTTTTGCAGAGGACGTTTCAATTATTATATTCTATTATTTGAAGGGAGGCTTTTTAAAGCATTGTTGATAAGGAAAAAAGGCTGGTTTCCAGAATTTTCTTCTCTTCCCACAATATTTTAAATCTTTTCAAAGACAGAAATCATCGTTCGAACTACAATTTATTTTTCGTCTGTAACTGTTTTCAATTTAGACAAGTCTGAAACTGTGGAGAAATTCTTATTTTCTATTCTGTGTTATTGAGAAAAAGCAATGAGTCGTACTCTGTGAAAAGGGGGCTTTATTGCATTCCAGCGATGCATTATACCAAGCAGGTCATAACATAATCATGGATCCATAAAATCCGTTTTGTCTAACAAACAACTGAATCATGAGGTACACCCGTCCTTTGACACGCAGAAAATTTACCAAAAGCAAAAAAGTTTCGACCCAGGTCAGCCTGCGCGGACTGCGCAGGCTGACCTGGACCGATACTTTTTTGCAGATGCATTAAACCTCTTTATCACAGAACACGGCTCAATTGTAAAGCAATATTACAAGAAAGAAGCACTAATGTTCGCTAATTGTAACAGACAACTTCTCTCCCACTGATTAGTCTGTGTTTCTCCCTATTGTTTCTTTAACCCTAAGCTCCTTAGCGCGACTCACTGACCTCTTGGGGACAGTATAGATCAAGATCAGACTGCAACAGAACGTGCAGTCTGATCTTTGATCGACACTGTCCGATACGGTATTTTCTTTCCGGTGTAATCAACTTTGAAATCTCAGTATTTGGGTTTTTACTATTGAGTGGAAATTTTCGTCTTATTTATTTGGCAGTTTAAGGGGTTCATATAATCGTTTCTGTACAAAGTGCTGAATCAGGTAATCTTTGTGCTTCTAAACATTTTCATTTGCATAGCCGATACCATGGGCTTTAAGCAGACTGTATAGATCAAGATCAGACTACACAGAATCATACAATCTTTGTGTTTTTATGCGTTTTTAGGGCCGTCTGCGATACCATAGGCTTTTAGTAGACGGTGTAGGTCACGATAGACAAAAAAATCCCAACACATTGTGAAAATATGGAGAAATCGCTTATTATTATCATTCTCTACATCGTCACAGAAATGTCCCAATGGCAAAGTGGATCGATCGTAGGATATGTGATCAGAAAATGTAGGTTTGAATCTTAGTTAGCATAGCAAAACTCGTATTCTAGATCGCCTGGACTTGACATGATGTCTAATGAAAATATATTACATGTTTTTCAATATTACATCTCAGTTGGTAACAATAGAATGAACACCTTACTGAAAATCATGTTTAAGACAAATACTCATTTTCATGACAATCCCACGTTTCAACTGTCCTGAGAAAGAAGGATTTTGAAAAACACTTTGGATAAAGGAGAAAATGCTGGTAAAGAGTTACGAGTAAGACAAGAATTCATTTTCATGACAAACGAGGGAAAATTTGAATTTGAAACCTAGACTTGTCTGTGATATATTCGTCTGAGATGCAATTTGCAATTTGCTTTGAATGAATTCTACTCTTACTTCTTTTAGTTTCAACAATATCCATGTCCTATTATTTGTATAATTGTTAAAAAAATGTGAAATTTTCGAGGAAAAAATATATGTTTTTCAAAGTTATTTTTGCTTTACTTGTTTACTTTACTTTACTTCCGATAAACGACGTTTTTCCTGCTGTATTCATACTTTTTTTTTTTTGAAAATATTGTTGCCAAGCGATAGTCTTCTCAAGCAAGAAATAAATTGTAAGTTGTTAAGCCTAAGTGATGGTGATGAATTAGGAAGTAACAATAAAAGATTGGCATCGGGATCGCTTTTTGCCATTCCATATAGTAGTTTGTAAGTTGTTGATTATTTTAGACCTGTGGAAAAGAACAACTTAAGTCATGACCTAACAAATATGCCCTTTTACCCCCTTGTAACAGAAGGATTTTGCCAATACTTCGAGGAAAAAATACAGATGTATCGGACTGATTGTACATCGAAGAGAAGTAAGGGTTTAGAATAAAGTCCGTGACGATACATAAATACTTTTTATCCTTCTATAGTTGTGTACCCTTGAAAACAAAGTGTGAAAAGGAACAATTGTTTGTAACAAGCAATTGCTCCTTTTCCACAATGCATTCCCTTGCATTATTATTATTATTTTTTTAAAGACCGTATTTCTCCCAATCAAACATTTACCCCTGTACCACCGAATAGTGTCGAGCCCGGTAGTTCAGTCGGTTAGGTTCAGGGCTTGAAACCAGGAGTCACTGATTCAATTCCCCAACCAGGCAATTTTTTTTTTCCGAGCCTTGCTGATAGTCATTGCTACAGGATTCATTCCTCTCTCGGTGCTGATCATTGTTTCGATGATTGATATGTTTGAAAACAACAAGCAGCTTTGGAAGAATACTGGGCGAAGTACAGGGATAGCTGCACTAGCTGCACTAGCTGCAAAGCTGAAATAAATTTTGAAACAGCTTGACACACCACACAAACCAGCTTCTTAATTGGGGCCATTCCCGTGAGTCAAGTTATCTCCCTTGCCAGATAAAAACAAAAGGTAAACAAATAACAGATTGGTCCTTTTACCTGTATTCCTATAGTTTTATCCGTCATTCCCCTGGGGATGTTGCGATAGATATGATTTGATTTATGGTATATATATATGTAAGGACTCCATGTAATTTAAAGCAAAATCTGTTTCCAATCATCAGAGAAAACCGTGTAATCGATTTGTAAAACAATCTAACGAGATTTAGTTGAGATACTGTCTAAAGAACGTATCTGTGTAGTGCAAGAAAATCAAGGATAAAAACCATGTAATCCCCGTAGTAGGACCAATATAGTACCAGAGAGGAACCAAAGGAAAGAGCTGAAGAATGGTCCCCATTGGTACGGTTAACTTTTTAGCTGCTAAGAACGACTCACTGACCTTTTGCGGACAGTGTAGATTAAGGTCGAACTGCACAGAACGTGCAGTCTGATCTTTGAGCTACACTGTCCAATAAGGGGGTAATTTTCTCCAAAAAATAAGTTTGAAATAACTTTATTCGGGTTTTTACTATCGGCTTGAAAGTTTCATTTGATTTATTTATAGCAAGATAAGGGTCACGACTAGCCTGTATGATAATGGGATGGATCTCCCGGTATGGGAGACAATAATCATTATGATCACTAATGATGTAATTCTATCTGGCTGATAGCGCAAGACTAATAAACACTATTTAGTCTCTCCCTATGATATTATGTCCCATGGGTTCGCTCTTTTGCATATACAGCGGGCATCGAATGCCTGGAGTAAGCTAGGCTTAATTCCTCAAGCAAACTATTGCGTGCTTTTACAATCCTAATGAAGCAGGTTTTCGAAAATAAAGTGGGAATAGGAGAAAATGCTGGTAAAGCACAATCCCGACTTTTTACGACCCTAAAAAAGAAGTCTTTTGAAAACATTGTGGGAAAAGGAGAAAATGCTGGTAACCAGCATTTTCTCCTTTCCCTACAATGTTTTCTATCCGTCCCATAACAAATTTCAATTTCCAAGTCACATTTAATTTGTCGTCTGCAAATGATTTCAATTTGGACAAGTCTAAAATTTTGTCGTTTGGTAAAGAGTTAACCACAAAATTTCTCTGCTTTCAAAAACCGATCCCAGCATTTTAGCCATAGTTTATTTGTCGTCTGCAAATGCTATCAGTTTAGACAAGTCTAGAATTTTGTCGTCCGAGTAAGAGTTAAATGAACTGCTATCGGTACTGAATTTAACCGGAAGTGGGGTGCACTACCGACAACCAAAAGCACTGCCGCGAGAAAAAGTAGATCTCGTACTTCCTTTTTGAAGTTGCATTGTTTTAACGAAATGAAACAATTTATGCGTTATTTTCGATTCTTTACATTTCTTTTCCTTATGCTGTATAGTTGAAAACCAAGACTATCTAGAGGACCCGAATCGCCACGCTAATTCACATCTTGAAATGTATCATGAAAATCGGACTTGTGTTGATTGTCTTTACAATAATCGGTCTAGAGGCCGTTTTGCTAATGCTTTATTTTACGAGGTAATGCATAGAAAATGCATAAGTTGATCAATTAATTAATTGAATATTTACGCCGCTGTAAACATCCTTTCAGCCATACAATAGTGACACCTAACAAAGCTAAATGTGTTCACAATTGTACCAGGACTGGGATAGGGCTGTGATTTTTCTTGTCCGAGAACATTCCCACGAACATACCAACGCCTCGGATTGGGATCGAACACTGTATCAAAAAGTAATGAGTTAATAGCAGTAACCAGCTTTCAATCGTCATTCAAGAGTCAGATAGATAGGCTGATTGATCATGATCATTGGAGAGCTTCCTGTTTGGGTCTAATTGTATTAGTGGATTGGACTAACGCTTAACCACATGACAAAATTATAGTCCCGTCCACGTTGAAACTAGTGGCAGACAACAGTTAAACCGTGGCTTGAATGACGGGAACGGCTGTAAACATTGTTGGAAAAGGCGGAAATGCTTGTCACAGAGGTATTTTCACCTTTTTAATACTATATTTTCATTCTTTGTAAGGGATTGTGGAAACCTGGAACCATTTGGTATAGAATTAATTGTCTACATACGCCATATTCATTATTTCCGGCTGACCACATACTTCATGTATCGCAGACAGTCATGCAATAAGTCATTTGCCCTCAGATAGTGTTGTACGCCATTTGTTTCCACGCTCGTCTTTGTTTAATCCTTTACCAAACAATCTCGGGAGTGAAAGACCCCGAGGCAGAGGTTGTTTGAAAAAACGTTGTGGGAAAAGGAGAAAATGCTAGTAACCAACATTTTCTCCTCTTTCAACAAAGTTTTCTACCATATCAGGAACAAATTTCACCATTTGAGTCACTTTTGATTTGCAGTCTGCAAGTTTTAATACGGAGCGAGTCTGAAATTTGTCGACTGGTAACTGAGGGTTAACTTGTAGAGGCAGTATTGTCGGGTACCTTCGACAATTCGATTTGTCACACTGACAAGCAATATAAACGAAGCTTTTCATTGGTTCCGTAATCACACCGTGCAGAACTTTTTACCAATGAACATTTGACACATCACCTATAATTCTCGTATGAAACACGTTTCCTGGTCTAAATTTAGCAACAAAATCTCATAACCCTGAACTTATAACATGCACATTATCACAGAGCTACCACGGCTCAATAAGGGAGATAAGCTACAGATGATGCATACGTGTGCAAAAACACAATGTTGGAAAAAAAAAACTGAAATCATGTGAAAACATGAAGAACGAGTGTTTCTTCTGGAATTGACTTCACCTGTCTACTTTGTTAAATACATGCCATTTTATAACGAAGTGATCAGATCTGTGCATTATAATCTTGTACTACACTGTCAGCGAAAAGCAGTCTGATCGTTTTCTACCTTACCTGCAAAAATACTGTATGTGGTGCAAAGCACTCTCAGAGTAAAAATTCAATGTTGTCAGGTGAAATTCTGACAATTTCGGTGAAAATCAGAGACTTTCAGTGATATTCAGTTAAAGATAAAATTAAGGTTTTCCGTTGACCGGAAGTGCTGCATACACGGCAACAAACGTGTATTTCCGCGGTTAAAAGTAGATCTCTTACGCCAATTATCAAATTTAATAAATTCAGCGTGGGGTAACAGATTACTACCCTAAGGATGCTTCTACTTGATGACTCTTATGTTTACGTAACAACAATGGAAACACTGCCTGTATACTGGAGGTGGGTAGCTTTTGGAGCGTGCCTTTCATCGATCTGGAAAGTAGGAAAGAAATAGTCTTGGCCAAAAAATAAAGGCTCGTGATCATGTAAAGGGTACTGGAATGGCCATTAGCACTTTGGGTTTTCATTAAGGTCAATTAGTCACTAATTAATGCTAAAACAATCAATAACCGGGGTGAGCATGTGCCATTGTGTATTGAAGTCATTTAGATAATTATGCTCTGAACTCCCATAGCTTACTATCTGACACTTTTTCCCCTACTTCCATCTATATGTTCATGTAACAGAGGGGTTATTTTATTTTTTTTGTGTGTGTTTGACATCTTTTTTAACAGTATTTCAATAATTTCAGGGCTACCAGTGTACTTACGTACACTTATGATTTCTGTTCCAGTGATCTTAACCCTAATCCTGCTAAATGAAAGAAATAAAACTTTCAAACCGAAACTTTAAACCTTTTTTTTTTTTTCTATTTCAAAGGTACTTTTTGGAGAAAGATTTCTCCTTATCGGACAGTGCAGGGTCAAGATCAGACTGCACGTTTTGTGCAGTCAGATCTTGATCTACGCTGTCTGCAAAATGTCAGTGAGTCGTGCTTAGTAGCGTAATGGTTAACGGGCACTTTGCATAACCACTTCCAAGAAATAGACAAAGTCGGGACAATATTATGCATTGAGTGAAGAATGTACCCTATCCCATGGACTGTCACTATTCATCGGAAAAAAAAGAGAGTTAGTCTAGCATAGATTTGAACTTCGAACACCTCTGTCCTCTAAAACTATTCATAATAGCATTCTGAGTCTAATACTGGAGATTTTTCTTAATTTGAAACTAATGTAAGTTCTGTTTGGCCAAAACATTTCGTTTAACAAGTCAGAAATTGCGTTCCTTTCCAAACCTAAAACTAGACTAAGGATGTAATAGAGAATGGTTGGTGAGTACTGCCCCTGGACTACTTTATGATTACAATTTGAACCATGCTCTGGCAAAAGGGGGTTTAATGCATCTCCGTGCAAGATACCCAGCAAGTCGTCATAATTATGGCTCCATGGCATCCACTTTGTCTAACAACCGACTGAATCACGAGGTAGACTGGTCCTTCGATATGCAGAAAATTTGACGATAGCAGAATGTTTCAACTCAGGTCAGCCTAGCAGGCTGACATGTTCGATATTTTTTGCAGATGCATT
Organism: Tridacna gigas; assembly: GCA_945859785.2. NCBI lineage: Eukaryota > Metazoa > Mollusca > Bivalvia > Cardiida > Cardiidae > Tridacna > Tridacna gigas. Next base: position 42,842,587 of record OX244029.2, read on the forward strand.
AAACCCCCTTCTCTCAGAGCATGACTCAAATATATAATTCTTGATAAATTATGCACCCATGGCTTGATTTCGTATCTGTTTCAAAAAAGTTCAATTAATTGTGCTGACCAATAAAATTTTGTATCAGATTTTTGCCACTAATTAAATGGTTTTCCTATAATTTCATTGGTCATCTATCTTTAGACAGTGGCAAAAATTGCGCATGAAACATCCGGTCTCCTACGGCATCGCCAATGCTAAATTCAGGCATTGTGCACGAGAAATCAAGTCCCATATGATTCTCATCACTTGAATCGCGCTTATCTCTGCATGGTTTTCCCATAGCATCATTATCACAACTGTTTTCTCTAAACTAAGCTTATCCAGTTCTATTTATGTATAAACAAGTTAACCCTTAGGATGCCAACTCAATTACAGTTGCCGTTGCAGACAGCGTAGATCAAGACCAGACTGTGCTAATCGTACAGTCTGATCTTGACCTACGCTGTCTGCTTTTTAAGGCATTCTGGCCAAACAATGATCTTTAAGTTTAACTGTTTCCTTCTTTTTCGTGACTAAATGATTTTAGAGCGGCGAAAGAACGGCCGAAAAAAAAGAACAGATTATGCTATTCGAAAATCAAAGCTGTTTTTGCTGGAATAGCTAACAAACATACTGAATAGCTCACAAACCTACCGAATAGCTCACAAACATACCAAATAGCACACAAACATTCCGAATAGCACAAACAATATATCGAATAGCTCCCAAATATACAAACCAGTGAAGAAACAGTCTGTACCTAAAGCCAATCACGCTATTTAAAAACTTCCGTGATAAAATATTTAAGTGACATATGATGCCGTTGTATTTGCAGTCTGATCTTGATCTAAACTGTCAATCTGAGCACATGCATTCATCACAAGAGCCAAGAGGGTTGGTGCACCATAGTCTTAAATATGATGTTTCTTTAGAATTCCAGCAACCGTGTTAATAGATAAATCTTTTTGAAGTACATCACATCATGACACGAATAAATAAAGTGAAATTTGACAGATGTTTGAAAGATTTTAAACCGTCAGTTTGTCAGTTTATCATTGGAAGAATGGTACAATTTTTGAGGAGAGTTTCGAGCTGTCTGGTGTTGATCTGCACTCACCAAAAGACTACCTTGAATTGTGATTGGTATTTTTTGGAAGCGTTTGAATGACTCAAGTCCCAAATATTATGTTTTCAAGAAAATTCCACGGACTTTGTTTAAAAACAACTTTCCTGCAAGTAGTAATGCCACAAGTAAATAACACGAAAAGTGACAAATGCTTGAAATAATTGTTAACCTTCTAACACACAATCCCGAATTTTTTACGACCCTAAGGGAGAAGGTTTTTGAAAACATTGTGGAAAAAGGAGAAAATGCTGGTAAACAGCATTTTCTCCTTTTCCGACAATGTTTTTCTACCCTTTCAAAGACATATCCGATATGTTGTCATTTCGGCCACACTTAATTTGTCGCCAGGTTGGACGAGTCTAGTTTTTTCCGTCTGGTGAAGACTTAAACTGCGTGATTTTCTCAGTCTTTTGCCTTAACCCTTTACCGCACAATGCCGCCTTTTGACTCCCCTGGGAAAGAAACCTTTTTTTGGTAACCAGCAATTTACCCTTTTCCCACAATGTTTTCTACCCTATCAAAGAAAAATTGCACCATTTGAGCCACATAGAAATTGTCGTCTGCAAATGCTTTCAATTTGGACAAGGCTAAAATTTTGTCGTCTGGTAAAGAGTTAAGCTGAGTGCACTATGGTACTGAACGTTCTGTGCAATCTGACTTTGTCTACATTGTAAAAACCTTAAAACCTTAAACGTTTACCAAACAGTTATGAGTTTTATTGACCATTATTAAAAAAGCTCTTGAAAACATTGCCGAAAAAGGTCGAAATACTGGAAACCTTACTCCTTTTCCTACAATGTTTTCAAAAGCTTTCTTTTTCTTCGGGGTCGTTTAGACCCTTTATTGTTCGGCAAAGGGTTAAAAATGCTTTCTTTCGCGATTTCACATGAAACCAGCTCACAGTTTCTCCAGTTTCTCACACTGAAGATACAAAGAATTTTTAATGCTTTCATTGCCAACTAAATGCAACCGACTCTTTTCGAGTCCTATAAATAGATTCCCATCACGGGTAAAGATCATTTTGGTCATGGCAAAGCATCAGGTAACGGACGGTGCAGATCAAAGATCAGACTGCACGTTCTGTGCAGTCTGATCTTGATCTACACCGTCCGCTAAAGCTATTTCAGTCGCGTTGGAAGTGAGAGAGTTATATATGACTTTTGTATAAACATTCAATCAGAATGTTTGCCTTACTGCTCGCTAAAAAACCTTGACAGTATCTGCTATCAGTTTATTTCTTCAGCTTTGGGTAGAAAACATTTGGTAAAGATGGCAACGACTGATAAGCCTGCTCTTCCTATATCATTGCAGATCGCAGTTTCTGATAACCCCCTTTTCTATTCAAATGTTATTGTAACCTCAATTTAACAATTATTTAAAAAATGCTGTTTTAATCCTCATTTTGTATGTCTGGCAGATGTTTTAGATATATCGTTATGTAATGCAATTTTTCGAGGCCGGTCGGATAGCTCAGTTGTTAGCGTACCTGACTCTTGACCTGGTGCCTTACGAATTCGATACCCGGTTAAGGCAAACTTCCTTGCGGCATTTTTTTTTTGCCTCTTACCTCTGTTGCACGTGAGAAAAATAGTTAGTAGCCTGGAAAGAAAGTTGTGTCGGTACAGGTGTGAAAAAGCACGGCTGCACTGACCGCCGTGATATGACCAAAGCTGTTAAAACGAATATAAACAAAATAATGTTTTTTTTTTCTTCTAACTCGTTTCAATTTTCAGACGTTTTTATTTCTAAGTAACATTCTCAAACATCGTTACAAGCAATTTCTCCTTTCGTCACACTTTTTTAAGATGTATATGTGTAACAACTTTTTTTACCAATAGACAAACTTTTGGAGTTGTCCATACTGACAGCATTTGCAGACGACACCATAGTATGAAATGTTGCGAAAACGATAGATTTATCTTAGAAAGAAAACATTGTAGGAAAAGGAGAAAATGCCGGGTATCAGCATTTTCTCCTTTACCTACAATGTTTTCAACTGTGTCGAAGACAACTTTCCCCATTTGAGCCATAACTAATTTGTTGTCTGCAAATACTTTCAATATCGACGAGCTTGAAATTTTATCGTGTGGTAAAAAGTCCGTTATTTTCATTACAGTTAGAAGCTATTTAGGAGACAATTTGTCTTCCGTTCTTTCCATTAATATTTCACAATTATCGCAGCAGTCTTCATTAATTCTATAATACCATGTCCTGTTTTGTTAATGGCAGAAAAATAATCTCTTTCTATTCAATAGAATGGTCAAAATTTTATCAGTTGTATTTGAGCCAAGTTCTTGCAAAGAGGGGTTTAATTTCTTTCCTTGATGCATTATGCCAAGAAGTTCGTCACATAATTATGGATCCATAAAGTCCATTTTGTCTAAAAATTGGCTGAATCCTGAGATAGAATGGTCCTTCGACATGCAGAAATGTACAAAAGGGGCAAAAAGTATCGACACAGGTCAGCCTGCGCGGACTGCGCAGGCTGACCTGAGTCGATACTTTTTGCAGATGCATTAAACGCCTTTTTTTCCACAGAGCATGACTCATTTGTATATGTCCGAATATCTGATAGATGTCCTCAGCGCTGGGAACTATTTTTTTTTGCGGGGTAAAAAACGCATATTTAACATTCATTGCTACTTTCTGGGAGTTTATGATTTGTTTGATTTGACCTAGTATCCGACATGTGAGTTAATGTTCATATGTATGTATACTTGTTTAAAATTGCCAGTGGCTCATAGGCCCATGAGGCCGGGTGTAAGTTTGTCATTGTATGTTATTTTGTACACATGTCACTATGATAAAATATTTACTCACTCACTCACTCATTCGCTCGCTCGCCAGCTCCCTCCCTCACTCACTCATTTCCTCACTAACTCACTTCCTCCCTTGCTCACTCACTCACTCACTCACTCACTCACTCACTCACTCACTCACTCACTCACTCACTCACTCACTCATATTTTTTCGCATTTGCTGCTCTGTGCATAAGTATTAACCCTTCACCACTCAATCCCGAGTTTTAACGACCCTGAGAAAGAAGAAGGCCCTTTGAAAACATTCTGGGAAAAGGAGAAAATGCTGGTAACCAGCATTTTCTCCTTTGTCCCACAATGTTTTCTACCCTATCAAAGAGTGAAGTCATTATTTGAGTTACATTTATTTTGTCGTCTGCACATGCTTTCAATTTAGTCGAGTCCAAAATTTTGTCGTTTGGTATAGAGTTAAGTCAAAACTCATAATGAAAATCTTAGAGAAAGGTGTCAACGTCTTAACCCATACGATGCTAAGCGCTACTCACTGACCTTTTGCGGACAGTGTAGATCAAGATCAGACTGCACAGAACGTGCAGTCTGATCTTGGATCTACACTGTCCGATAAGGAGATATCTCTCCTCCAAAAATACCTTTGAAATAGGAAAATCTGGGTCTTTTACTATCGGCTTGAAAGATTCATTTCTTATATTTTGCAAGATAAGGGTTAAGCTTTCTGGGATGTATCCACCTATGCAAAAATGAACGAAAATGAGCACAAAATTTATGAGTCATAAATTTTGATTCCGAGCAAAAATGCAAAAAAAAAAGTCTTTGACATGTACTAAGTAATGATGATAGATCACGTGATCATTATCTCCAGTAGAATTGAGTAACCGATAACTGATTATCTAAATAACCCATCTCAAAATAGACCTTCTTAACATGTATCTTTAAATAGTTGAGCTTTCAGCTAAAGGTACTTTTTCTTCTAAATTGCATGGAAAACATTATGGGAAAAGAAGCAATTGCTTGTTACAAGCAATTGCTTCTTTTCCCATAAAGTTTTACAAATCAATCAATGACAGGGAGGACAGGAAAGGGGTTTCAAATCTTGTACCGCTATGGGAATGGGTTAAGTTTTCTATCTCAAGTAGGATCGAAAAGTTGATGACTGATTATCCAGATAAATTATCTCAACAATTTCTCCCCTATCAGCTGGTATACCAGTAAATGTCTTTTTTACTCTGTAAACATTTATTTTTTCCCCGCCTTTGATGGAGCCGAGATACGTAGCTTCGTTTGTCTGTTTGTTTAAATATTTACAAAATTTTAGAATTGACTAAATGGTAAGTATTTGCAGACGATTATTTTCGTGTCATTCAAAACATGAAATTTGTCTTTAAAATAGTAAAAAGCATAGTTAGATAAGGATAAAAATGTATGGTTACAAGCATTTTCTTCTTTTCCCATGATGTTTCAAAAGTTATTTTTTATCAGGATTGTTCCCTCTTATGTGGGAAAGGAGCCAGTCGTTTGGCAATAGTGTTGTACCGGTCTAAGAAACTCCACACAGAAGCACTGGCCCCCACGCAACCTACTTGAAATACTGTTAAACCGAACAATCATTGATAGAAACTTGCACTTTACACATAAGCTTCAAAAGAATATTTAAAAAATGATTTGAGCTAGGTTCTGTGAAAATGGGATTTAATGCATCTGTAAAAAAAGTATCGACCCATGTCAGCCTGCGCAGTCCGCGCAGGCTGACATGGGTCAAAACTTTTTGCTATTGGTCAATTTTCTGCATTTCAAAGGACCATTTTACCTCAAGATTTAGTCGGTTGTTAGATAAAATTGATGTTGGGCCACATGATGGCTTGATTGGTGAAAAGCATCAAGGAGATGGATTAAGCCCCCTTTTCACAGAGCATGGTTTATCTAATTTCAGAGGGTCTCTGCAGTACTCAAAAAAAGTTGATACCCCCATCCTTCCCACCCAAACAAAAAAAAAAAGGGGGGGGGGAGGTTTGTGAAAATTAACCAAAATGCTGTGCAGTATCATCGTAAGTTTCGTTAGCACTCAGTTAGTTAACCCCTATCCTGCTAAATAAGTGCTATATTTGTGCAAAAGAAGCTGGAAAAAAAAAAAAAAAATAAATAACCCATATTCTGCTGTATAAGTGAAAAGAAACTATCACACCGATAGTAAAAACCCAAATAATGCTGATTCAAACTTACCTTTTGGAGAAAAATATTTCCTTATCGGACAGTGTAGACCCAAGATCAGACTGCACGTTCTCTGATCTCGATCTACACTGTCTGAAAAAGGTCAGCGAGTCGCACGTAGTAGCCAAAGGGTTTTAACGAACATGAAAAAGACAGAGATTCTGCAGCTGCAGTGTCTCAAATCCACGTGTATCTGAGATCTCTTGTAAATTACTTGAAAGCCATTCATACTAGAGTTGATGTTTAGGTCATTTATCATGAATCTGCGGAAACTCTTTCCCTCTTCCTGCTGTTATAATAAAGTCATTTACGGTAAAAAATGCAGAAAAAAAAACATTGCAACAAATGACGGATAGATGGTGCCCCTCATACCACTTGTATCAGAGAATGCAATTGGGTTAAACCTTTATTACACTGAGGAAGGATGCATTAGAAAACATTATGGAGAGTTAAAGGAGAAAATGCTGGCAACCAGCATTTTCTCCTTTTCCCTTAGCATTTTCTGTCATTTAAAAGACGACTCTAAGCATTTTGGCTTCATGCTATTTATATGGGAGAGTCTGAAATAGTATTGGCTAGCAAAAGGTAGACCCTCTACTAGATTACAGACTTGTCTTAATTCAAAGCACTTGACGGCGACAATTTTAATGTGATCAGAACGATGGAATTTTTCTTTGAAAAAGAAGAAGCATTGTGGGAAAAGGAGAAAATGATGGTTACCAGCATTTTCTCCCTTACCCACAATGTACTCAAAAAAGCTGCTTTCCCTGGGCATTGCATGGTAAAGGATTAACCGTAAATAAGTGAAAGGCAATTTTCAAGCAGAAAGTAAAAACCCAAATTTGGCATTTCAAAAGTATTTCTGGGAGGATTAATACCTCCTTATCGGACAGTGTAGATCCAGGATCAGACTGCGCGTTCTGTGCAGTCTGATCTTGATCTACACTGTCCGCAAAAGGTCTTTGAGCCGCGCATAGCAGCCTAAGGGTTAAGGGGTAAGTCATGTATTAGAGAGAAAGTTATGCTGTATCTAGACTATCTTAGACATTCTTATCAATGGGGTACAGCAAAACCAATGTAAACAGTTTGTACTGAAGATATTTTTTCCTGTCAATTTAAATGTGCTATTTTCTATTTCATGTTTCTATTCTTGTCTTTAGATAATATTTTATCTACTTATATCCAATCATTCTTAAATGTCACGTGCAATGAGTCAGAGTTTTGATGAAGCAATTAGAGTTTTGTGAATGATATCAAATGAATTTAAATCTAAATTTAGAAGTAACCCCATCAAATTTCATCAAAATTCTTTGTGGAATTAAATGAAACAACATCATGAAATACAAGTTTGCCATTATTCAAGCAACACTAACTCGAGTGAGGAATAAAATAAATTTATATCAATTATGTCTTAAATTTTATTCGTGAAAAAATGAACCTTGAGTAGCATGGCAAAGCTCCATATCAGAAAAAAAAAAAAGAAAAAGTGTCATGCCCTGGTGAAAGGAGGTTTAATGCATCTCCCTGCTGCATGATACAAACCAAGTCGTCACATAATTATGGATCCATAAAAACCCATATTGTCTAGCAACCAACATGAGGTAGACTGGTCCTTAAACCATAGGCCACTGAAACTCCATTGGTCTATTACCGGACAAAGAAATTTTCCTTATCGGACACCGTTACTATAAATAGCACATTGGCAACTGTCTCTATATTGTATATAGTAAGACAATTGACAATTGACAACTGCCTCTATATTGTATACAGTAAGATATATTGTATATTGTATATAGTCTTATTATATACAATATAAAGGCAGTTGCCAATGTGCTATTCATAGTAACGGTGTCCGATAAGGAAAATTTCGTTGTCCGGTAATAGACCAATGGAGTTTCAGTGGCCTATGCTTCAACATACGCAAATTGACAAAGAGCAAAAAGTTTCGACCAAAGTGAGGCTGACCTGGGTGAGTTGATATTTTTTGCGAATGCATTGAACTCCCTATTCACAATTCATGGCTGAAATGGATTTATGTTAGTTAAATTCTGTTCATAAAGATATGAAGATTTGGTAGCATGGGATAGAACAAGTTGAAAAACAAATTTATATTTAAGCCTTTACCAAACTATCTTGTGTTTTAACGACCCTGAGGAGGAGGCCTTTTGAAAACATTATTTGGAAAGGAGAAAATGCTGGTAACCAGCATTTTCTCCTTTTCAAAGAATGTTTTTTATTTCACATTTCCAGTATAATTTCTATCATTTGAGTCAGATTTAATATGTCGTCTGCAAATGCTTTCAATTTAGACAAGTCGAAAATTTTGTCGTTCGATAAAAGGTTAACTAACCACATCCTTTAAATAAATCGCAGCTGATGATCTAGGTCTTCATGAAAAAATTCATTTCAAAAGACATGTACATCAGCGTGAATAAAGGTTCATAACAGGTATACAAGTTAAAACATGGAGGCAAAAGGAAATTACTGGTTAAGAGAAATTTTTCCTTCTGCCACAATGTTTTCAGAAGTAGCTCGGAAGACGTAAAGAGGAGTCAATAATTAATTGAAAGCCTAAAACATGACTTTTCAATTTGAGATTTATCTTTCTGATGTCCTATCAAATTTTAAAATGCAATTTTCTGAGGTTTTTTTTTTCCAGATTTTTTTTCTATGAATTTGCCGGAGAAAGTAAATGACATATTTGCATGTGAAAGGAGAAAAATAATGTGAATAAATGACCTCACAAAATGACATTAAGAGCATTTGAGAGAGCTCAGCTTTCACAGCTATTGCGAAAAAGCTTACCAACTCGTACATTAGCCTATTTCCACGCTGTATATTTTTCTAACCCTATAGTGAAAACAGGTACAAATTACGGAAAGGAAAATATAATTGTTGAGCAAAGGAAATACTGCTTATATTGAAACAATAGATTACTTTTTTTCCACAAGGTTTATCTAAGTAGCATGTACAGTAACTCTTACTACATAGTTCTATGTATTGACGATTCTGAGGAATATCGGCAGTTTAAAACATCGTCGGAAAGGGAAAAATCCATGGAGCCAGCATTTTCTCCTTTTCTCACAATGTTTTCTACCTATCCAAAACTAAATCCCTTCATTTGAGCAGCACTGAATTTGTCGTCTACAAATGCTTTTTACCCTTATCTTGCTAAATAAAAGAAATGGAACTTTCAAACCGAAGGTAAAAACTCAAAGTTTCCTATTTCAAAGGTATTTTGGAGGAAAGATATCTCCTTATCGGACAGTGTAGATCAAAGATCAGACTGCACGTTCTGTGCAGTCTGATCTTGATCTACTCTGTCCGCAAAAGGTCTTTGAGTCGCGCTTAGCAGCCTAAGGGTTAATTTGGACCAGCCTAGAGTTTTATCGTCTTGTAATGGTAAAGAGTGAAATAAATTGGGAGAGTCTGTCTGCCGTTGTAAGGACATTAGTTTTCCTTTACAGCCAATATCATCGGACCCATGTTGCAGACAAACATCTGAGTCATGCTCTGGCAAAAGGGGGCTTTATGCATCTCCGTGATTCATGACACCAAGCAGTCATCTCATAATTATTGATCCATAAAACCCATATTGTCTAACAACTGAATGAATCATGAAGTACAATGGTTTTTTTTTTTGAAATGCAGAAAATTCACCGAAAGCAAAAAGTTTCGGCCCATGTCAATCTGCGCAGGCTGACCTGGGTCGATACTTTTTGCAGATGCATTTGGCCCCCTTTTCACAGACAAAGACTCATATCTGTATTTCTCGAGGCGAACACCACGGATCCTGAGTAGACGGGGCTTTTAGCGGCGTCTTAAGTCCACAATGTTTGTATTTTTGTCAACATTTGTAGTCACCTGGCTTTAATGAGGAAAAACAAAATCGGTGTCATAAACGAGAAATAGCGTTTTCTCTCATGTGTTATCCATTTTCAGCCCATAAACAGTGAGTTAAAAGTTTCGAATTGCAGCTATCTATAGCATGCATGGTTCAGTGCTAATTGCCATCGTGAGAAATTCACCAGAGATAACTTTCATGGCTTATCATCAGTATAAAGCTCAAATTCCGCCATAAAACAAAATCCCCATACTGTGGAAGAGTAATTTGAACCTCGTGCTCTAAAGATCCATTCCTACCAAACTATAGCTGGAGCCATCTCAATATTTTGGTAACAAACGAAGATAAACAATAACTCTAATTAGCCACAATTCATTAAATCAGATTTAATGTCCGCCCTCTTTCAAGCTCAAAACAAATCAAACAGATATACATGCACCAATCCTTATTCTGCTAATAAGTGAAACGAAACTTTAAAAAATAACAATTTGCTATTTCAAAGGTATTTTTGAGGGAAAGGTATCTCCTTATCGGACATAGTAGATCCAAGATCAGATTGTATGATCTGTGCAGTCTGATTTTGATCTACATTGTCTGCAAAAGGTCCTTGAGTCGCATTTAGCAGCCTAAGGGTTAAGTTATAACAATACACATATCTTGCAATCCCAATGCTTTTTAGGTCGGAATATCTTACAAAAAACTGGTCAGAGTAGATCTTATATCAGATACTATATTCTTTGCGGTCTGATCTTGATCTACATCGACCTCTGGAGCAGCTGAAACCACCATTAGATCCGGTGTGATTAAATTGGCTTTTTGTATATTGTCAATAGGTGTTTTGATTTTAACTTGTCCAAAACGATAAAGAAAAGGGCTGGACATACCCACATGTGCCCATTTAGACACTGTTTATTGCTCATGCTGACCTGACGCAAAGAACATCTTGAATTAATAACCTCGTTCATTAAATGAACAAATCGAGACGAGGAGGTATTGACCGGGTAGGTAGGTGAAGCAATGGTGTGGTGGTAAAGTAGATATCGCAATCCGAAGGCCCTGGGCTCGATTTTACTTGTCCGAGAATGGAATTTTTCGGAGACACTTCGTGTTTCCCGTCGAATACAGCTGATCTTGAAAAATCCAAAGGGAAAGCTTCGAGTGTATCAGTGCCTAATCCTGTAGCGCACAATGCCGCCTTTTAACGCCCCTTGGAAAGAAGCCTTTTGAAAACATTATGGGAAAAGGAGAAAATGCTGGTAACCAGCATTTTCTACTTTTCCCACAATGTTTTCTACCCTATCGAGGGAAAATTGCACCATTCGATTCACATTGAAATTGTCGTCTGCAAATGCTTTCAATTTCGACAAGGCTAAAATTTTGTCGTCTGGTAAAGGGTTAACCCTTATCCTGCTGAGTAAGTTAAATGATACTTTCAAGTCGATAGTCAAAATCCAAATGTTGCTATTTCGATGTTAATTTTCCTTGTCGGATTGTGAAGATCAAGATCAGACTGCGCGTTCTGCGCAGTCTGATCTTGATCTACACTGTCCGCGAAAGGTCATCGCGTCCAATAAAAGCCTACAATCAAAGGATGGGTAGAAAACACTGTGGAAAAATGAGAAAATTCTTTATTAGTATTTTCTCCTATTCCCACAATGTTTTAAAAAGGCTCCTCCTTCTAAGAACAGTTTAGCTTTCACATAGGATTGTTTGAAAAGTATTGGGGACCATGTAAAGCTCAGTTAACAGCGCTCCACAAATGTTTTGGATACTGCTTTAAAGATAAGAATGGTTTTATGTTACAGGTTTCTGGTCAAAGACCCGGCCAGAGAAAATAACTGAAGCGGTTGTATTATGTAGACTGGTATTTGTCAGTGACCGATTATAGCGCCTTTTACAACTGTAGTTGCCTTTCCGACCCGTGCATATCAAGACCAGACTGTACAGAACACACAATTAATATTGTTTTTGTCATTATTCCTCATCTCACTGCTTAACTAGTTTATGTGGAAAAGCAGCCGCATGATGCTGGTGAAAAAAAAAAAACTCTAGCACTGGCTGAGATACATGTACTACTAAACACAAACTTGACAAACAAACTAGGGGCCGTATTTACAAATCATTTTAAATTGCATTCAAGCCTGTTTCTAAATTTAGAAAGTAACACATTTTTTTTATTGGCTAAACCTTATGCTTTAGACAATTAGAAATTGCGTTACTTTAAGACTTAGAAAAGCCTTGAGAACTAGACGGAGAATGGTATTAACCCTTTCCCAAACAAGCCGTGGTTTTCACGTGTCTGCAGTACAAGTCTTTTGAAAACACTGTAGGAAAAGGAGAAATTGCTCGTAATGAGCAATTTCTCCTTTTCCCACAGTGTTTTCTACCCGTTTTGAGACCTTTCTGCCATTTTTCATCAAATTTAAAATTGTCGTCTGCAAACTCTTTGAATTTGGACAAGTCGAAAATTTGTCGTTTGGGAAAGGGTTAAGAATGGTTGGAGGATACGGGTCTTCGATACTTAAACCGTCAGTTTCCTTCTTGTATACATAATGTACGTCTAATGGAGTAGGACAAATGTTTCGGATACTAGTTTCAAGATAAGGAGGATCTTATGTTACAAGGTTCTTGACAAAAGCCCTACCAGAGTATGCAATAGATACCACAGAAAGCAGTGCTGTAGACCTGTGTTATCGGTATTCCTTGGTAAGTATGTAATCCTCTATAAGTATGTAGAGTTTGTTGGGAATCACGTTGAACATTATTAAGCCATGAAAAGATTAAGAAAGTTACAGCTGCCAAGCTATAGGTTTTGGATCTAGACTGTCTATTGTTTTGAGATAATCCGGCCAGAACAGCGCTAATGCCCTAATCCTTTCCCTAACGGCAAATTTTAGAAATTTATTATTCAAAACATCTGCAGAGGACAAATTTGAAATTAGTACAAATGATCTAGCTTTTCGGATAAGGTAGAAGACATCGTTGGCTATTTAAACCGTTGATGTTTGTTACGTCCTTGACATTGGCATTTCTCTGTCTCTTATGTATATTGTGAATGGGAAACTGGTTTAATTTCTTGACAATATCTCATTCTGCTGTTAACTCTACCCCATGACATAAACATGAAAGTCAATGATGTCAGATTTTACAAGGTTAATGGTACCATTTAGGTCACATGATCCCACAGAAATAAATCACGACTTGGAAAACTGAGACCTATGGGAAAAAAAGTAATGGTTGATTAAGTTACCTAACAATTTTGTGCTTTAACGACCCTGAGGAACAAGGTTTTTGAAAGCATTGTGGGAAAAGGAGAAAATGTTGATTACCAGCATTTTCACCTTTTCCCTTCATGTTTTATACTCTAACAAAGTTTGATCTTTGCAGCCACATCTAATTTGTCTTCTGCAAATTCTTTGAAATTAGAAAATGTCAAGATTTTGTCGTTTTGTAAAGAGTTAAAGGTTTAAATCTTCAGCAAGGTTTACGTTTACTGATTTTTGACATGGGTTAAATTCAGTCGCGTTTTCAGTGTGTTTCTGAGGCATCGTGGGTGGCTTCGAGCTATGGATTATGTCTTTGACCTTTATTTTAGTACCAAAGCGTATCTCGTACCCGGCCCAGAGAAAAAGGCCTGAGAAAATCTACACACAGAAGTTGGGTTGTGGCGTTAATGTAATAAATAAAAGTATTCAATAAACTGCATCATGCAGGCGACTTTTTAGGGACTTGCAGTAGACCCAACTATTTTTAAGAACGTTCTCAGTCTTATTCTCCAGAATTTTCGAAATTTTAAAGTTATGCAACTTCTGATTGGCTAAACCATTTGGAAGTGCTTATATCATCACGAAAGCCATATCTCCAGGTTTCCTGATACTAAGCAAACAAAATGACACCTATGTGGTTCTCTAGATTTATAGTGATTACATTCAACACCAATTTCTTTTTCTCATAAGAATAAAAATACCCGGTATCCCAAAGGAAATAAAATCCCCCAAAATCAGGTTAAACTATTTATTTTTCATGGATAATGAATGCACGGTAGAAAAAAATATTCCTTTCGATTTGTAGAAACTATTTGCGTGAAAATCTGTCAAAATAATATGTCAAAATTTCTCAAGATTTCTGTGAAGATGAGATATATATTACCTTGCTTTTCTTATTACTTTTGTAGAGCATCCCAGGCCACAAAATATCATATTATGACACAGTTTTAACAAAAAAAAAACCACTATGCACTTACAAAATACTCGAATGAAATTATCTTTACAATATCTGGCAAAGATCTCGCCATAACATGATTATGGTGATGCTATGATCTGCATCTGCGCTTGCTTTCGTTGTCTAGGAGAGGGCTGTCTTTAGAAGTATAACACGATTCTTATCGACACAGAGAACAGGATCAGACTGCATATTCTATGCATTCTGATCTCTATCTACACTGTCCACAAAAGCATCTACATTTTCAGAAACAGCTGCAGTCACGTTCAGGATTTTAACCCTTAAACTGCTAAGAGCGACTCAGTGACCTTTTGCGGACAGTGTAGATCACGATCAGACTGCACAGAACGTGCAGTCTGATCTTGGATCTACACTGTCCGATGAGGAGATATTTTCTTCTCCAAAAATAAGTTTGAAATAAGAACATTCGGGTTCTTACTATCGGTTACATTTCACTTATTTAGCAGGATAAGTGTTACGGTTTGTCCTTGAGCCCCAAAGAATAGCAAAGGAATTCAGTAGGTCAAAACGATCGAAACGGTTTATATTCAAAGACCTTTTTTTTTTTTCGGTACGAATGCCGCACAGATAACGGAGAGTCTAGATGAAAGATCAGACTGTACGCTTTATGCAGCCTGATCTTGATTCTACACAATCCACAAAAGAACTAAATAACCATGGGCTCGAAAAGAGTGACTAGAATTTATTCCAACTGTCGGAGACATCTGCTTCAAATTCGAGGTAAATCACGATAAGATACAGAACTTCACGTTGTTTGCAGTCTGATCTTGTCTGCATTCAAGAAGGAAAAAAAAAATTCATCTTTAGCTCCAAGAGAGTTTCTAAGACCGTCTCTAACTCTCTAAGACATGTGAATACTTTAAACTCGAAATAAGCACTAACTGTCAGATTATATGGCTTTTAAAGACAGCCTTTCCGTCTAAATATTGAATGTATTAAAGACAAATAAAGCTGTAATAAAATCTATCAGTAATATACTGGGGAGCCAATAGAACTACCCATTTGACTTATGCTCTGTGAAAAGGGGGTTTAATACGTTGTTTCACGAAAGACTTCTTTCTTGGAGTTGTAAGTGGTTATCTGGTAAAGGGTTGAAACACAGGATTGTTTTTGAGGGTTAAATAGGTGAAAGAATAAAGTGTTCACGAAACAGGTCCCGGCCTACTTCAACCTTGGTACTTCATTTAATTACGGCCACTTCACATTTCACAGATAACAATCTGACATTCTACCGTACAATGCCAGTTAGATAAAACTCACCCTTTCTGTCTTCGTTCCATAGATAATAGTGCCATGCTCTGTCAAAAGGGGGCTTAAGAATATCCGTGATGCATGGTATCAAGCAAGCCATGGATCGATAAAATCCATTGTGTTTAAAACCCTTTCCCAAACGACAAATTTTGGACTGGTCCAAATTGAAAGAGTTTACAGACGACAGTTTTAAATTTGATGAAAATGGCAGAAAGGTCTCAAAAAGGGTAGAAAACACTGTGGGGAAAAGGAGAAATTGCTCGTTACGAGCAATTTCTCCTTTTCCCATAGTGTTTTCAAAAGACTTGTACTGCAGACACGTGAAAACCAGGGCTTGTTTGGGAAAGGGTTAAAACCCTTTACCACACAATCCCGACTTTTAACGACCCTGAGAAAGACGCCTTTTGAAAACATTGCGGAAAAAGGAGAAAATGCTGTTACCAGCATTTTCTCCTTTTTCCGCAATGTTTTCTACCCTTCCCGAAACAGATTTTAATTTTTCAATCACATTTATTTTGTCGTCTGCAAATGCTTTCAATTTGGACCAGTCTAAAATTTTGTCGTGTGGTAAAGAGTTAACCGCACCGCCTGGATCATGAGGTAGACTGGTCCTATGACATGCAGAAAAAAATTGACTAATAGCAGAAAGTTTCGACCTAGGTCGATACTGTTTGCAGATGCATGAAGCCCCCTTTTCACAAAGCATGGCTCAAATGAATTTCAAGGGTCGTGGAATGGAAAATTGTAAAATCATAACAAAAAGGAAAAAGTGTTTTAGCGTGAAAAAAAAAAGCATTGATCAACTATAAAAGAAATTAATCAGAATAAGTATATGCGTATTTTTTGTAAAACACGATATAAAAACTGTATCCTGATACACGTTAGATAATAGAACTGCATTATTCTTCTTCTTCTCCTTCTTCTTCTTTTTCTCATTATTATTATTATCATTGTTGTTGTTGTTGCTGTTGTCATCATTATAAGCAGTAGTATTAGTGGTAGTGGTAGTATCATTTGTAATTTCTTTTGAAATAAAAAAGATACCACCGGAATTTTAAGCCCAAGAGGTCAAATTTCTGCACCACTTCATTTCTATTATAGATATAAATCAGGGGAAATGTGATTTTAATTCAAGAAAAAGTGTGTGCTTTTAAATAATTAGAGTTAATGATCCAACTATAGAATTCTTATCACTTAACGCACCAGACGTGCAGTCTGATCTATGACCTACACTGTCCCCTTCGCTTAGATATTCTAGGCAAAAGCAACCTTGAAATTACATTAATCTGTGTCTCACTGCTACACTAAACAAGATTGTTCCGTCTTCTTCGTGCTCTGAGAGTTAACCCTTAGGCTGCCAAGCGCGGTTCAAGACACGCTTTTGCGGACAGTGTAGATCAAGATCAGACTGCACACAACGTGCAGTCTGATCTTGGATCTACACTGTCCGATAAGGAGATGTTTTCCGCAATTAAGAACTTTGGAATCGTAACATATGGCTGGAAATTTTCATTTGATTTATTTAGTAAGGAGTTAAATAGAAGGCAGTTTATTAAATTATGTTAAAATTGCACTTCAGTGTTAGGGGCTTTATCAGGTTGGTATGTAATCAACAAAAAGCGGAATTGTTGCAGTGGAAAATGTAAAAAAAAAACAGAATTTTTAAGGCAAAAACCTGTCTACCCACTTTCCTCCGCTTCTCAACCAACAGAAATAGAAAACCGTTTTGAACAAAATGCCACATATTTTATGGATTGCTCATGAAGTTTTGCCTTTTGTTAAAGAAAAAAGTATTAGATATACACTAAATCTTTACCACACGAACAGGTTTTGGACCAGACCAAATTGAAGCATATGCAGACGAAAAATTAATTGTAGGTCAAATGTTTGAGATTTATCTTAAAAAAATAGAAAACACTGTGGGAAAAGGGAAAAAGGGAAAAATGCTAGTTTCCAGCACCAGAGCCTTCTCAGGGGTGTTAAAAGTCAGGATTGTGTGGTAAAGGGCAAAAGGTGAATTTTGCAGCAATTTAGATCACGTTCTGTGGAGCTTGATCCATGATCTGTACTGTCAAAATATGGCATTTGGTATTGTGGCAAAAAAGAGTCATGCCTTCTTGTACATTGAGAAAATGCTCGAAACGGGCAATTCCTCATATTACCCTATTGCTTTTATATGGACGCTTGTATAAAACATTTAGTCGTTGTTGCTAATCATTATGTTTACAAGGTTGTTTTCAAAGTCTTCTGCTGCAAATTTGTTTTACATGATAACTAGCCTTTTACCACACAATCCCGAGTTTTAACGACCTTGAGAAAAAAAGAAAAAAGGCCTTCTGAAAACATCGTGGGAAAAGGAGAAAACGCCGGTAACCAGCATTTTCTCCTTTTCCCGCAGTGTTTTTGTCCCTTCGAAGACAAATTATTTCATTTGAACCACATTTAATTTGTCGTCTACAAATGCCTTCAGTTTAGACAAGTCTAACCCCCATGATATGACCTAAGCTGTTAAAATGGCGTTAAACTCCAATACAAACAATTAGACAAGTCTAAAATTTTGTCATCTGGTCAAGAGTTAACCTTTTCAACGCCGTAAGCGAAAACATGTGCTTTTGCGGACGCTATAGATCGAGATCAGACTGCACTGAACATGCAGTCTGATCTTGGATCCATACCGTCTGCTTTTTTGGTCAAGCATCTAATATAAAAACATTTTTCAGTTTCAGTGTATTGTAAACTTAGTATCGAAACAGGGTTTGTTTATTTGGCACTGAAAGAGTTAAAGGCTCAATGGCGACCAAAAGTAAACAGTGGGGTGGTAACATTAAATTAAATCTGTCATACCATTTAAAAGTATGGGAATTATTGTGACGATGACAATCTGTTTTCTTAAGCCTTTCCCAAACAAGCCCTGGTTTTCACGTGTCTGCAGCACAAGTCTTTTGAAAACACTGTGGGAAAAGGAGAAATTGCTCGTAACGAGCAATTTCTCCTTTTCCCACAGTGTTTTCTACCCGTTTTGAGACCTTTCTGCCATTTTCATCAAATTTAAAATTGTCGTCTGCAAACTCTTTCAATTTGGACCAGTCCAAAATTTGTCGTTTGGGAAAGGGTTAAGGTCTGTTGAAGTGTTAGTCACTGGCAGGAAAATGAATATTAAAACTAGGTCAAAACTTGCCTGCTCCTTCTATCTTTTATTTACTTTTCATTTGGTTTAAAAATTCATTTTTCGGCTAGCGACTAAAACTTGGACTGACCGTAAAACAACAGATTGTCATCTTCAAAATAATTTCCATTCTTTTAAATGGTACAGTTAAAAATTTAGAGGCATTTTAGCACCCCGTTGTTTAGCCGCTACTATGACTTTAAATGTACTTGCTTGACCACACCTATGAAACTTATCCAAAAGTACTAGTATGTTAGCGAACTTGAACATGGTAAAGTGAGAGTAAATTGACTAAATCAAAGCGGTCTGGCTTTGTGGCTTATCAGGTGTCTGTCGGCTTGGAATGTTTATCCCTTGTCTTGATAACTTCTTAAGGGGTGGTGGTAAAAGTATCTGACTTGAAAAAAAGAACCTAATCGAAACTGATACTATGACAACAATATTGAATTTTTGGTTCCAGGACTTCACCCTCCGTCTTCCCGCTCCCCTTGCTAGTGTTGTAAATTGTACACAGGTATAATATTTGTAGATGCGCCATGCTCTGTGAAAACGGGGATTAATGCATCTGCAAAAAGTATCGACCCATGTCAGCCTGCGCAAACCGCGCAGGCTGACACGGGTCGAAACTTTTTGCTGTTGGTAAATTTTATGCATGTCCAAGGACATTCTGCTCCGGAATTCAGCCTGTTGTCAGACAAAATGAATTTTATGGATCCATAATTATGTGATGATTTGCTTGCTGTGATAGATTACGGAGATGCATTAAGTCCCCTTTTTCCCCTTAGATATTTCAAGCCTAGCAAAATGAATATAAATTTTGTATGTATACAGGGCACAGTAGATTCCTGTGGTAAACGATGGGGAGTAGGGAGATAAAGCAGAAAAGACGAGAAGAATAAAAGTAACACATAGGTTTGTTCTTATATCTGTATAGATTAACCAGCCCAACCAAGAAATAATTGACAAAAGAACAGCAGGGATACAACCAGATAAACAGAGTACTGGTATTAGGGCTGTTGAGCCTTTACATACCCATTCCGTGCTTAGATTGAAGGCAACTCTTTTGGAAACATTATATGAAAATGAGAAAATGCTAGTAACCAACATTTTCTCCTTTTCCCACAATGTTTTCCGCTGTTTTCAAGACAAAATCCACCCCTTAGTTTAAGCAAAATTTAAACCTTAGGCTACTAAGCGTGACTCAAGGGCCTTCTGTGAAAAGTGTAGATCAAGATTAGACTGCATATAACGCGCAGTCTGATCTTGTATCTGCACTGTCCGATAAGAAGGTATCCCCCCCAAAAAATACCTTTGAAATAGCGAAATTTGCGTTTTTACTATCGACTTGAAAATTTCATTTCACTTATTCAGCGGGTTAAGGGTTAATTTGTCGTCTGCAAATGCTCTCTCAAAATGGGCGATTCTAAAATTTCGTCGTCTGGTAGAGAGTTAAGGGAATTTTCATGTAAGCTCCTCCAAGGGCAATCGAACTTGGATTCCCTGAAAATAAGTCGAACGCCTCAACCATAGGGTCATGAACCGAAGATCCTTTTTAACCTTGAAGTTCCTAAATAAATAAAATGAAACTTTGAAGCCGATAGTGAAAAACCAAATGTTACTACTTCAAAGGTATAGATTAGGGGAAAATGCCTCCGTATCGGACAGTGTAGTTCTGTTCTGTGCAGTCTGATCTTGATCTGCACTGTCCGCAAAAGGTCATTGAATCCTGCTTAGCAGCGTAAAGGTTAAAGCTCAAACATAAAGTATATTTTAGCATACTTTTTGCCCCGTAATTTACATGGATTTCTGAACTCAAAAGACAAAACCTTTTAAGCATATGTTACATTTATCCATTTCGCTTGATTTATTTTCACAGAAAAAGAGCTCTTTTGGTTTACTTTACCTAATGTTTTCTTGGAAAAATATTTGAAGAATTTTAGGCTGGCTACTTGTTCATTATAATGGCTAGACGGTGTTATATCAAAAGGCACGGAGAGAATCTTTACACTCATGGCGCAGATTAAATTACGGATCTATTGAACTAGTATAGTCAGTCAGCCTACATATTCAAGTTTCTTAGTTTTTGTTTGATATGAGTCGTGCTCTGTGAAAAGATGGTTTAATAAAACTGTTAAAAAAGTATCTACCCATGTCGAAACCTTTTTCTACAGTTATTTCTGCATGTCAAAGGACCATTCTATTCTCATAGTTTGGCGGGTTTTAGAGAAAATAAATCCATATTAAATTTTGGCGACGCCTTGCTTTTTATAATGCATTAAGAATATACAGTGAACCTCCTTTTCTCAGAAATATTTTCAGAATATTTCACAAAATAGCAAACAACTCAGACCAAAGATCAGACTGCAAATTCTGACACCAGAAAGTTCAGTTACCCAGGTGTCTCTAAGACTTTTTTTTTTACCACTAATAGGCAAAACACCCTTTCAGGGCCACGAATTTTCCACATGGACAAAGGTGAAAATTGGGATATTATTTAGAATTCGAGCTTGACTTTTGCACTGGCAAACGGGAATGTCACATGAACGGTAACAAGCGTCAGTAATGTGTGATCCTTTTCAAATAGGTACATGTATGATGACGTCATATCTGGGTCCGTATACACCAACCATTCTTAAGAATATTATAAGTCTTATTCTCCAGGATTTTTTACATCTGAAAGTAAGATAACCTCTGATTGGCTTAACAAATGGTTTAGCCAATCAGAAGTTGTGTTACTTTCAAATTTAGAAAATTCTGAAGAATAGGACTGAGAGCGCCCTTAAGAATGGTTGGTGACTACGGACCCTGGTCTCATGAAAATAGCGGAGTTTCTGATTGCATGACGACCATTTCGTTATCTGGTCACAAAATTTAACACTTTCACTCAATGTAACCACCCAATTTCTTTACTCTTGCAAAGGAAAATGAAATAGGTATCATTTAATCCTTGTTCCACATGACATTTTCATTTACATTGAGAAATAAGTACCTTTAAACAAGAGAGCCTGAGCTTCGAACTATGCGAATTCTACAACTGACGAATTATGGTAATTCAGTACGTAAATGTTATTCTACAATACGCAGATACGTTTATTTATCTGTTATTTTCAAACAAATTCAAATCCCAAAGGGGAGTCCAGGAATTCCTTTCAAGTAAATATTTCAATCTGTCAAAATTCAATCTTACCCTTGGGATTTAAGTAGATTCTGGTTTAGTTGCTCTCAAATGCATAGATCAAAAGTGTTTTTTTTTTTTATTCTGCAGCCCTGTCCTTTGTCGGTTTAAATCGTGTTTTATACATCTTGCAAAAAATACTACAGTCATATTACGGTTACATTCGACTTATACATGAGTTTCCGTATTTTCAATAAACGAGGGAGGGGGGTTTCTGCGTGGCTCAGTGGTAAAGTGTAGGACTCGTAACCTGGAGGCCCCGAGTTCGAGCCTCGCTGGATCCACTGGGCCTTTCGTGGGATTGTCCTTGGGCAAAGCACTTCGGAGCCCTAGCCTGGTACTGGTAAAACCAATGAAATACATGAATATGTGAGCTATCGCCGTTATATGACTGGAATATTGTTGAAAGCGGCGTAAAAAAACATTCAAACAATCAATCAATCAATAAACGAGGGTGCGGCTTTATGCTGCTTATTCCTTTAACACACAACCCCGAGTTGAACAGCCCTGACTGATAAAGCTTTTGAAAATATTGTGAGAAAAGGAGAAAATGCTGGTTACCAGCATTTTCTCATTTTCCTACAATGTTTTCCAGCCTTTCACAGACAAATATCACTAAGCAACAACTTTGTGTTATGAGTTATATCAAGTCATGGCGACGGCTCATTTTTCATATATCTCCCGGGTTTTGCCAATACTATTTCTAGGCTTGGGCCCTGCAGCGTTTCAGCCAAGGACATTCACTTCATAAGTCGCAGAGGACCCATGCTGTGACATTCAAAGAGATACAGCCCTAAACGATGTATTAATCACTGTTGGGCAGCAAAGTCTGACTTTCAGTCATAAACAGAACAGAACAGAATTTCATACAGTACCAAGCACAATAAGCACATGGTTACATTGACATAATTATAGGGAATGATTAATGCGTCACAGATTTAACAGTCTGTTTTGTGTTTAACGCTGTTTTCAACATTACTTTAGTTATCTAACGGAAGCCTATACAACTTCGCATGTTTTCTTTTATCAGTAATTTGCACATTTTTTGGGGGGCAGCTTAATGTTCGGCAGTGAGAGAGGAATAAACACTGTCGCAATAAATATTAAAAAAAAAAACCGAGAAAGAATCTGGCCGACAACTTGGTAATTGACCTGGTATCAAGCTGTGTGCGTTACCAACTGTAGTCACCGGGGCTCGCTATTGTACAGTTATGAGGAACATTATTTATAGACTATCACGAACATGTATTTTAAGTTTGTTTTTCGAAAGTGCAAATGTCTGTAAAACTACATTTGAAAATACAAACTGTAAAAAAAATGTGACCATTTTTGCGTTTCGTGATATTTTGCTTTTTCTCGGTGAGTCACTGAAATATCACACGAAACGAGGCCTATTACAAAGGCATCTGTTTTTAGAAAATGTTAGACCCTTTTTCTTCTGAAGGAAAACGCAAGGCCTGTATTCGCCAACCGTTCTGAATTCAATTCTAATTCAGAACTTGAAAGCTAGCGATTTGATTGGCAGAGACTTACATGTTGTCTGCTGCAAGGCGGATAAAGGTCATCTGTGGCGCCCGTGGTTGTGAAATAGAGGGTCGGGTTTATAACCATAAAGTCCCGAGTTCGATACCCGTGAGCGGGTGTCAACTTTGGGATTGGTCATTGGCCCATACATTTGGCGCGAGTACTGGTGTAGTTCCCGGGAAGAAGAATCGAGAGAGATTAGTGTAAGTTGTGAGAACTAGAGCTTGTTTCTCAATCGTTAAAAAATAAATATGTTTAAAAGTCATCGGCTGATGGTAATAAAGTAACAAATATACTGCAAAAAATAAAATGTCAATCAGCCAAAATAATTTGAATATGGCAAATCCATGAATGCTCTATAGGTCTGAATCATCTAACAAAACAATGGGAAGTGTCGACCTGAGATCAGACTGCACAGAACTTGCCGTCCTGAGTCCATATTCACCAACTATTCATCAGAACATTCTTAAGTCTTATTCTCAAAAATTTTCTAAATTTGAAAGTAACGCAACTTCTGATTGGCTAAACCATTTGGTTTAGCCAATCAGAAGTCGTTTTATTTTCTAAATCTAGGATAAGACTAAGAATGCAACCAGGAATGGTTGTAGCGGGCCCTGATCTTGTAGCTTGACCGTCAACTTGATCTATACTGTCAAGACATGCAACTTAAGTTGTCCTTAGTATCAAAGGAGTGGCCAGATCAATCTCTCTTTGGAGGGATAATAAGTTATAAAGGGTATTACTGTTAAGTCGAATTGACTTTTTTTGCTTTCACTGATTATTCATTGTGTTTTTTTATGAGGTTCAATGGCGAAGGATAGCCAGAACTGACTTTGTAACATTCCCGTCATTATTTTTTGGGACTGACTATGTCTTTTCAAACATTACTCGTGCATTTGTTAGGCCGACGGCCAAATACAGAGAATTCTTAACGGTTTTGAAATGTTGCATATTTGTTGTTTACATCATGAGCAAATCCTGCAAAGAAAATGAATGTCTACAACTTAATTGTTTGTGTTTAACCCTTTCCCAAACAAGCCCTGGTTTTCACGTGTCTGCAGTACAAGTCTTTTGAAAACACTGTGGGAAAAGGAGAAATTGCTCGTAACGAGCAATTTCTCCTTTTCCCACAGTGTTTTCTATCCTTTTTGAGAACTTTCTGCCATTTTCATCAAATTTAAAATTGTTGTCTGCAAACTCTTTCAGTTTGGACCAGTCCAAAATTTGTCGTTTGGGAAAGGGTTAAAGCCGTTATCAACGTCATATCAGCCACAGTAGAACAGCAAGTGTACCTATCCATGGTTTTCTGGACTATCATTTCACTAGCACTGTACACACAACTCTTTCAAACCCTCTGGTCGATTTCTAACTGTAACATCGTCGATGCAATGTTCATTGTTTAGGGTGGAATGAATCCTATTGCAATGACTTTCATTAAGCTTGGCCGAGCTTGGAAACCATATGAGGATACAACATGCGTGTGATCTTAGATCTACACCGTCCGATACCTGGCTTTAAATTATGGCTAAATTATATTTAGTTGCGAATTCACATTGAATTTTATTTAGTTGGCAGGGGAAAGGGATAAGGAAAATTTTATTATTAATACTGAAGAACGATTGCAGACAATAAATATGAAACGGTATTTCAACAAAATATCTGCGAACAGCGCTGTGACATCTGCATTGGAACGATTGGAGTTGTAACCCTTTCAGCACTAGAGGCGAAAACAGGAAGTTTTTGCGGACAGCATTGATCAAGATCAGACTGCAAACAAGGTGTAGTCCAATCGACGATCCATACAGTCCACTTGTTTAATCTTTCCGAGTTTTGTTGGGTCATATTTTGAGCCGTCGAAGGAGGTCGATTTGATTGTTGAGCCATGCTCCAACAAAAGGGAGGCTTAATGCATCTCCGTAATGCATTATACCAAGCAAACCATTACATAATTAGGGATCCATAAAATCTATTTTATAAAACAACCGACTGAATCATGAGGTAGACTGGCCCTTTGACATGCAGAAAATTTACCTACAGCAAAAAGGTTCGGTCCAGATCAGCCTGCGTGGACTGCACAGGCTGACCTGGTCGATAGATTTTGCAGATGCATTAAGTTCTCTTTTCACAGTACATGGCTGATATATTTGGAACCAGAAGAGTTACAGAAAAATATCTACCATGAGCCCGGTCTAAATTGTTGACCGATAGACAAACTGTTGGACGTAATAGATATCTAGATACCTATAAGTGAAGATGCGCGACAAAATACTATCCTATTTGCCTTTCTTATTACTAAAATCAAGGAATAGTGGGCAAAAAGGGATAGTTTTCTTTGATAAGTTAGGCAAACTCTCGCTAGAATGTCCTATCCCTAAAGAGAACAGAAACACTTTTGATGGTTATTTCAGAGAACTTGATACTGCAATTTAAGCATCAATTATTCAGCCATGTTGCTTGTCCCACGTGGTATAAACGGCGCCCCCTGGTGTGAAATAATTTCTTTTGATGGATAGGATAAATTTAAAACGATTAATCTAAAACAAGTTTTCACTGTCAGAGCAGTTGCCCTTTGATGCTATTTCATCTTTTATTTTCTCAGATGATGTACAAACTAAGTATTTCTCTCTATGTCCTATCTACAAATTAGCACTTACTTTTACAACCTTTCTGTCTGTCTGTCTGTCTCTGTCTGTCTGTCTCTCTTTTTAAACCCTTTAAACGCCATGGACGAAAACAGGGGCTTTTTCAGACGGGATAGATCAAGATCAGTCTGCACAGAATGTGCATTCCGATCTAGGATCTACATTATTGGAAACAATAAGAATTTTCCGTTCAAAAGGTTTTTGAATTCACGATCATTTAGGCATTTACAAATAGTCGTAAATTTCAAATTGTCTATTTGACAGTTAAAGTGTCTATGTAGAACAAATATCGGAATCAAGGTTTATGACCTAGTTACAGGGTCTGATGGGTACAGTGTTAAAATTATGCAATTAATTGGGTAACGAAGAGTGTGGAACAAGATCAGACTGCACGGATGTGCAGTCTGATCTTGATCTACTCTCTTCGCAAAAGGCATCGATCGTGATTTGCAGGAAATGGGTTAATTCAACAGGATTAAGGTTAATATCCCAAGAGATCTGTTCAGGAAAGGTCAGAGGCACCTCATATCAACAAAAAGACTAGTAAAGCCCGGGTGCTCAGCCCCTGTTGGCAACGGATCAAGTGAATTGACATTCGCTTTAAAGTCTCCATGCATTATTTATCTACTATTAGATGCTCCCAATATATTAAACTTGAATGGCGCAAACCAGTCTCCTAATACAGAAATAAACAGTTATGTTTCCTTCTAAAAACCGCTTGTTGAGAAAAAAAAGTTTCATTTTTGATTTAATTCTCTGTCTCGTTTTTTCAACAATTTTCTTCATTAGCAAATTATTGAAACTGCTAAATTTGAAATGTTTCTGTAAAGAAACAAAACGTGCTTTATGGACAGTTTAGAGATCTAACAACAAACTGTAAATTATGCACAAGATGTTGTTCTAAGCAACTTGGCTTTTAGTACTGTAAGTTAGGAAACTGCATTTTTTTTCTGCGTTCTTTTCATATTCAGAGAAAGAATTGCATAAAACTGGTGCCTTCTTAAGTTAATAGCTGCATGAGAAAAATCTGAATGTTAATGCATCTTTAAGTAAATAACATTAAAAAAAAGAAACAAAATGGTCTCTAGTAATACCCTTTTATGAGATTATAATGTCTTTTAATCCTTTGTTTTGGTATAAAATCGTATCCATTACACCTTTAAAGTTAACTGTTTTTCATTCATCTTGATTTGCATTAATAGATTAAAAGTTGATGTCAAGCGCTTAACAGTACCAACTAAGATAAAAAGAATATCTTCCCATCCTCCAAATGTTTCATTGGTCATGGGTTAACCAATCATAATTGATGTAACAAAGCATGCACCTGAGTCAAACTCGCGAAGTGAAGATAAAACACCTTGCATGCTTTTTTGTGGGAAACATCAAGTTCTTTGAAACCTACAACCTTCCGTGAAGCATATCCTTTCAAGTAAAATCAAATGAGCGGTGCTCTGGCAAAAGGCGGGGAGGGGGGGGGGGGAGGTGTTTGAACGCATCTCCCTGACCAAACATGTCATCTCCCTGATGCATTAAACCAAACATGTCATCTCCCTGATGCATTAAACCAAACATGTCATCATATAATAATGGATTCACAATATCCATTATGTCTAACAACCGACTGTGCCATGAGATAACGGTAGACTGGTCCTTTAACTCTTTACCAAACGACAAAATTTTAGACCAGTCCAAATTGAAAGCTTTTGCAGGCGACAAAATAATTGGGAATCAAAAATTGAAATTTGTTTTTGGAAGAGTAGAAAAAAAATGTGGGAAAAAAGGAGAAATGCTGGTCACCAGCATTTTTTCCTTTTCCCACAATGTTTTCAAAAGGCTTCTTCTACAGGGTCGTTAAAACTCGGGATTGTGTGGTAAAGGGTTAACATGCAGAAAAATTGACCAATTGCAAAAAATATCGACCCAGGTCAACCTGCGCGGACTGCGCAGGCTGACCCGGGTCGATAATTTTTGAAGATGGAATGAATACCCTTTTCATAGAGCATGACTCAGTCATATTTCATATGGCTTGTTGTTTTAAGTACGCCATTTTTGAAGGGAAAACACACACAAAAAGGAGAAGACAATATAATCAAAGTACTGAAAGTACTGACAGACTAGCGAATTTGATTGATTGGGGTTTTTTTTTGTATGGTGTTTAACACTGCTTTCAACATTATTTCAGTTATGTAACAGTGGACAGTGCACATATCCATGCTTTCCTGGAGTTTCTTTTACCAGTACTCCGCACAGTATGCTTCCCAAGCCACTGGCTGCTTTCCCACATTCATATTATAACCATCGTTGAAACGTGAGAGAGAAATGAATCCTGTCACAATGACTATCATCAATCCTCGGAAAGAAATTTGCCAAGTCGGGGATGGAACCAGCGACCTCCTGTTTCCAAGTCCTGTACACTACCGACCGAGCTGCTGGGACTCTGCGTGTTATTGGTTAACTGTAATCCAGTTTAAGTTTAACCCCTAACCTGCTAAAAATGTTATACGAAACTTTCAAGCCGATGGTAAACACCTGAATATTGCTATTTCAAAGTTACATTTTGGAGAAAGTAATATATCCTCTTATCCGACAGTATAGATCCAAGATCAGACTGCATGCTCTGCGCAGTCTGATCTTAATCCACACTGTCCGCAAAACGTCATTGAGTCGCGGTAGTGCTGGTAAAAGAAAGTCCAGGAAAGCATGGATAGGTGCTCTGGCCGCCGCAATATCACTGAAATAATGTTGAAAACGGTGTTAATCACCATGCAGTCAATTAGTCAATATCCAGTAGCACAAGATGTAGTTAACTATTTAACTCTCTTTACAAAACGAAAAATTTTACGCTAGTCCAAATTCAAAGCTGTTGCAGACTATAAATTAAAAGTGGCTGAACTGATGAAACCTGATTCCAAAAGGGTAGAAAACAATGTGGGAAAAGGAGAAAATGATGGTTATCAGCATTTTCTCCTTTTCCCGCAATGTTTTCAAATGGATTTTTCCCAGAATCGTTAAAACTTGGGATTGTTTGGTAAAGCGTTCATATTCAAGACTAGAATAACAGTTTAACATAACAGTTTAATTGTACACAATGATCTAAATAATGAATGACTGAAGGAATGACAAGGGTTCCCTGTCCAGTGAGGGTTAATGTAACTGTGATTTGCTACAAGTTACCTAGGTGTATCTATTAATAGAATTATTCATAATGTCACAGTGGTGTAGGAAAAAGTGATTCTCTGCTTCGCATAGGTCAATTTACATATAAGCAAAGATCTTGTACCTTGTAAATGACATCTTGTTCAGTTTATTATTTTGTAAAGACGACATGTTCAAATAGGAGTGGTAGATATTTAGTGGTTTTTGTCAAAATTTTCATATGTAACAGAATTAAGATTTATAACAGAAAGAAGTATTTTTCTGTGAGGCAGTATTTGGAAATGTCAATCTTGATGCCTATAGACTAGCTTCGCTAGTCTAAAAATCACGAATATGTTGTTTTCATTAAGATGCGGTCAAGGTTTACAAGTACAGTATAGTATTACCTTTGTTTGCATTCGGATGCTGCTCTCTCTCCGATGTTAATTGAAAGAACATTTGATGGCACCAAAATGGCGACTTTACAACATGATCCGTGTTCATTTTACCTTCTACAGACAACACCTGTTTTCGTCAACGGTCCAGATCCGAACTCGTGTTGGACACAACATAGAGCCCGATCTTTGTATCTAAACCGACCGTTAATATTAGTGAAAACGGTCATACATTCGAATTAGTTTTTCAGTCAGAAAAAAAGAAGCGGCCTGAATGTACATGCGCATTTGTGTAGACCATGCGTATGCCCTGTAACCAGAATTGAAAAATAGACTGTATTTGATTTAGTTCAAATTGAGTAGATCGTGGCACTGCGTCCGAGATCATTTTGAACGCAGAGATCGGATCTAAATGTTTTTTTTTTTTACTTTTCAACGTGATGCCATATTTTTCAACTAATGCTTCGTGCTTCGTGCTGGTAACCAGCATTTTCTCCTCTTCCTTTTAATGTTTTCTACCCTTTCCAAAACAAATCTCAACATGTGAGTCACATCTAATTTGTAGTTTGCAAATGCTTTCAATTTGGAGGAGTCAGAAGTTTTTTCGTCTGGTAAAGAGTTAACCATCACCAAGCCGCAACCATGGAATGACTAGCTCTTCAGTTTGGCTGAATTTATATGAGCCATTCTCTGTGAAAAGAGGGCTTAAAGCATCTGCAAAATGCATCGACCCAGATCAGTCTGCGCAGGCTGCCCTGGCCAAAACTTTTTGCTATTGGTCAATCTTCCGCATGTCCAAGGACCAGTTGATCGCATAATTAAATGGGTTGTTAGACAAACTGGACTTTATGGATCCATAATCATATGATGACTTGCTTGGTAAAATGCATAACAGAGATACATTAAGCCTCCTTTTGCCAGAGCATGGCTCATTTTTTTTTTTTTTAAACCAACACCTTTATTTGCGCCATTACCCCTCCCCCTCCCCTTTTCGACTAGTCTTTAAAAAAAAAAAAGGTAGAGCAACTCCAGTTCGACAGTTGTCATTATCGCTACTCTGCCACAAAATGTAACATGTATTAGCTTTGAATACCAGTTGAAATACACATCAAACGGTGTGTTGCTTACATTTATCACTGACAGAAAAGAACCAGACAGCACTACTGGAAAAGCTAGCTCTCCAGTAAAGCTTGGTTTAAGTTCTCTATAGCCGAACCTCTTTCTGTGACACAAACAAGTTGAACAGAGTCAATTACTTTAATGATATAATATCTCTGGTTAAACAGATAACATATTCCTCTATAGGCCTACCCATGGATCATAATTATACAGCATAGTACTGATATAGATAGGAAACTAATATAAACCAATCCAAGACCCACACACCCACACTCAGTTTTTTGTGCATTCCATGGATTAAAAGCGATGGGAAAAGAGAACTGAAGCAAAACAGGACCACTCATGATGAACATAGCCTACAGAAAATTTCCAGTTGAAGCCCTCGAAAATGTGCGCATTGTGCAGATTCATTGAAGCAGATGGGAAATTGATCTAATTAGGCTCCTCTTTTCTAGAACTGCAATTTTCTTGATGACCCAGTCTAATTCTAATCCTGATAGTGCAGACTGGTTTTGATTATTTTCTGTTTCATCTTTGAGTACATTTCGTTTCATCCTATATACTTTTTTGTCCTTTGTTAGAAGTTTTAACCAATTAGCGTTTTTGCTGACCTTTATCAAACAAAGCAGTATTTTCTCCTTTTCACACAGTTTTCCTAAGCGTCCAACTTCAAGGACACACCCAATGCTTTTAGCCATAATTGTTTTGTCATCTGCAAATGGTTTGACTTTGGACAGGTCTAGGATTTTATCGTTTGATAAAGTGTTAAAAATTAAGTGTATGACTTCTACCTCCAGCTTGTTTACCAAACCCCCCCCCCCCCCATTTCGCAACTGACCATCGTGGCAATGTGACCATAGCACCCTAAGGATTTTTTTTTTTTATTTCGCACAAGAATATCGCAAATGCTTGAACGTATCTTAACCCTTAAACTGCTAAATAACTGAAACGAAAATTTCCACTCAATAGTAAAAACCAAAATATTGCGATTTCAAAGTTGATTTCACCGGAAAGAAAATACCGTATCGGACAGTGCAGATCAAAGATCAGACTGCACGTTTTGTGCAGTCTGATCTTGATCTACACTGTCCACAAAAGCGCTTCGAGTCGCAGCCTAAAGATTAAATGATAAAATATGTGAGGGATCGTAGTCAAATGGGAACGATGACGTCATTTCTGGTTTTCTAAAAATAGACGTCGTTCAAAGTTGCAAAACTGCCATCCCGTTATTTAAACTCCGACATTGCCCCTTCTGCTGAATCTTATGGTACAGTTTCTTCACATGTGTTATTTATAGTAACGTGGAATTTCCATGTATCACTATTTTAGTAGAATTTTTTAATCACGGCAAAAACCTAGATTGGCTCCTTTAAATGATGATTTACAGAAAGCACACAATACGACTATTTTAGGATAGACAGTTATGTTAATATTTTCGAGGTCTGTGAAGTAATGGTTTCGAAAAAAAAAAAAAGTCATGCTCTGACAAAAGGAGGTTTAATGCATCTTCTGGTTAAATGATACCAAGCAAGTATTCACCTAATTTGGGATCCATACAATCCATTTTGTGCAACAACAGGCTGGATCCTGAGGTAGAATGGTCCTGAGAAAATTGACCTACTGCAAAAAGTTTCGACCCAGGTCAGCCTGCGCAGACAGCGCAGGCTGACCTTGGTCGGTACTTTTTGTAGAGGCATTAAGCCCCCTTTTGGCGGATCATGGCTCAAAGGAAGGTTTCTGGAAACGAAGAAGAATGCTAAAAATTGAGACGGCGACATAATCAAGTTTAGACGAAATTTCCCACCCATTACAGAATTCTGGGAAGTCTCTCACGAAAGAAAAAAAATCTTAAAAGAAAAAGTGAAAGCCATTATTTGATAATGGTAAAACGATGCTTTAATTAGCTCAAACATGATAAGCCCAAAATATAAATTACCCAAGCATCAAGATAAGAGTTCACGTATAAAATGATAAGAAATGATAGCATCAAGTTATTGTTATACACTACTAGAAGCTTGATAGAGGAAAATGCCTTTCGTTTGCATGACCCTCTTCCAAATAGTGATTGTATTGGAGTTTAACACCGTTTTATGATTGGTTGAATGGTGTTTTACGCCGCTTTCAACATTATTTCAGTCATATCACGGCGACAGCTAACATATTCATGTATTTCCTGAATACTAGGCTAGGGCTCTGAAGTGTCTTGCCCAAGAACACTCCCACGAAAGACCCAGTGTTAACACCGTTTTAACAGCTTAGGTCATATCACGGCGGTCAGTGCACCTACACATGTGTTTCCTGGCTTTCTCACACCAATACTGACCAAACTTTCTTTCCAAGTCAGTGACTACTTTTTCACATGCATCAGAGGTGAGAGGCGAAAAATCACCGCTAAGAAAATTTGCCTCAACCGGGTATCGAACTCACAACCACCATACAGGTCATGAGTAAGATACGCTGACCACTGAGCTAACCGGGCGGGCTCTTCCACATATAAGACCAGCCCCGATGGCTCAGATGATAGAGCATGAGACTTGTGAACGACAAATCTAGGGTCACTTGAAGGTTTGGGTTCGATCCTAACGGCTGGCCATCTAAAATTATTAAAAAGTATTTCGAATGGGACGTTAAATCTAGGTCCGGTGTAACGGTGCTATACACTATGCAAGTTAAAACACCAGGCGTAACTGAGGGTCGGTTTAGGAAATTGAAAACTACTTTAGAAAGTGTATTTTACTTGAATATTAAGTCTCAAAGCACATGAAATTCTAAATTAAAGTTACGTTTGCCCTCAGTGTAGATAAAACTCAACTGGCAAAAAAACGCGCAATGTGATCTGTGATCCACAGTCTCCTATTTTGCTGAGACATTCTGGACAAGAGCAATCTTGAAATTGCGACTAGTTTGGTCGCATTCGGTGTTTTCGAGGGTTAACTCTTTACCAAACGACAAAATTTTAGACAGGTCTAAATTAAAAGCGTTGGCAGCCGACATATCAAATGTGACTCTACAACTGAAATTACTCGTTGAAAGTGTAGAAAACATTGTGGAAAAAAGAGAAAATGCTGGTTACCAGCATTTTCTCATCTTCCCACAATGTTTTCAAAAGCCTTCTTCCTTAGGCCCGCAAAAATCCGGGATTGTTTGGTAAAGCATTAATTGACCAAGTCATCGAGAGAAAAACCAGGAACAAAATATTCACGTCGAGTAACACAGGAAAATGGCTACAATAGTGCAATGATTCTACCATAAAAAAAAAAACATCTATGAATAAACACAACTAGGTAAACCGGGTCATAATCATGATTGCGTTATCTTTATTTCGATCGTAAATTTTCGGGAGAATATCTCTGACATTTCTCAAAATATCATACTTTTTTCTGTATATAAACAGACGACTCGGCCAGCTCAATCGCTCACGTACAGGGCTTGAAACCCGGTGCTGGTTCGAATTCCCAGCTCGGCCAATTCCTTTCTAAGAATTGCCGATAGTCCATTGCGACAGGATTCATTCCTCACTCGCCCCTGATCACTGTTTCGACGATGATTTAGGTCGGAAAGCAGTAACTGGCTTGGGGAGAATACCGTGCAGAGTATTGGGAAAGCATGGATAGGCGGACTGACTGCCGCTATATGACTGAAATAATGTTGAAAACGGCATTCAACAGTGGTTCAGATAAGTTGATCATTTCTGGGTTTAGTAAGCAATATCTCTACAGTACTAGTGGAACCCAGTGCCAGCAAATATAGAAATATATGCACTGTCTACCTTCTGTAACTGAAGTACAGTTGAAAACAGAGTAATAACATCGTTCAAACAAGGTTGCTGGGCCGAAAAAGTTGTCAGAAGTTGGTGATGAAATAGGCACAAAAAAATTCTTTTTGAATCCTGAAAATCAAATTCTAGAGGAAACTAGGTATTCGGGAAAGTTTTCTAATCAGTGAATTGTTTAATATCCACAGGAAAAATATCTATCAACAAAGTTTTCCTGATTCAATAAACAAAACTTTGACGGATGCATCAGGCATGTTGTATAAATCTTGATCTCGGCAGACGCTTAATCTAATTTGTGACAATGAGCTTTTCAATAATCCAGGGTAACTTTTTCCTTTTCCAGGGAAAAATATTCACATGCGTTTGATTTTTTTTTTCGATTTACGTAAGGATAAAGTTATTGTAATTTACAAAGTAAGTTCAGTTTTTTTTATCATTCGACCTTTAACGCGTATTCAAGGGTATCTCTGTGTGCTTTTTCAGACAGTGACATACGTTGAAGTTTGATATCAAATCTTATTGAACGAGTCTGTAAAAATGTTACAGAGCGAGACTCTCGCGAGCTTACGTAACATTTTGCTGCACGTGTTTAATAAAATGACAGATTCTTTTTATCGCATAACCGTTTCACAAGAGTTACATTAAAATCATTCGATGTATAAGCCAGACCTAACTATTCGTGTATGAGACCTACTCTATGCGTTGTTATGAGTGTGCGTTTGGATGAAAATAGTTCCATAAAAACTGATAAACAATATACTCGTATCAAGACTGATAGTAATTGGGACCTTATTTTTGCTACGATCATCAATTTCGACAGTTGAATTGACCGGGAAATTTTTGTCATGCGTTTTTTTTTTAAATTTTAAGGCAGGATTACAAAGCGTTAAGAATGACGTCACATAGTTTTCCGATGACATCAGACGAACAGGTGTAAGACAACAAAATCGTAATGGGTATATTACACTGAAAACAAGGAAAATTATGTGATACAAGGTCATTTTAAAACTCGTCTGCAGCTAATTTACCACAGGAAGTATCGCTTTAAAAAAAATCACATATTTTGCAATTTCCATACGATTAATCCTTTACCAGACGACAAAATTTTAGCCTTGTCCAAACTGAAAGCATTTGCAGACGACAATTTCAATGTGGCTCAAATGGTGCAATTTTTCTTTGATAGGGTAGAAAACGTTGTGGGAAAAGGAGAAAATGCTGGTTACCAGCATTTTCTCCTTTTCCCACAATGTTTTCAAAAGGCTTCTTTCCCAGGGGCGTTAAAAGGCGGCATTGTGCGATAAAGGGTTAAGCAATATTTGCAAAAATAGGACGTTTTGTATCGGCAATTGTCGGTTCTTAGTTGTTTTTTTTCTTTACGTCCTTTTTTGATCGCATGAAAATAGACCGAGTTACCTATTGCATCACGACCATCCCGTTTATTTGAGCGCCAAAATTGCTTCCGTTTATGTAACTGTCCAGCTTCTGTACGCTTGCAGATAAATGTATAATGTAGTGTTTATCGGCGTTTCGAAGGAAATTTTGATTGACAGCAAAAAAATCTGAATAGGCCCTTTTAAACGTTTCCCCTTTGTGTGTGTCTCTCTATGTTGATGAATATCGAGCGAGGCGCATGTAGACCAGATCTGTCCAGTCTGATATTGATCTATACTGTCTGCAAAAAGGACTTAATTATTCAGTTAGCATGCCAAGACCTTTATCTGCATCATAGCTGAAAATAGAAGTTTTATTTTTTGGACGGCATAGATCAAGATCAGACTGCACTAAAATATGCATGATTTTGGATTCACACGGTCTGCTTCTTGTTCTAAAATCTCTTTGATTGCAATGGAATTATGTTTGAAGCTGTCTGTGAGT
This sequence comes from Tridacna gigas, assembly GCA_945859785.2. Classification (NCBI taxonomy): domain Eukaryota; kingdom Metazoa; phylum Mollusca; class Bivalvia; order Cardiida; family Cardiidae; genus Tridacna; species Tridacna gigas. Next base: position 42,878,862 of record OX244029.2, read on the forward strand.
CAGCAAAATAGCTTTAGCCCGTTGCCAGACGATACAAATTTGACTCGTCCATATTCAAAGCATTTGCAGTCAACACATTCAAACGATGGGGGTGTGTTTAAGAAAGGGTACAAAACATTGTGAGAAAAGGAGAAAATGCTGGTACCCAACATTTTCTCCTTTTCCCACAGTGCTTTTAAAACATGGAACCTTTGGGTAAAGACAGACTGAAAAGTTAAGAAAAGAACTATAGCTTGTAATAGAGTAAGATATAAAGAAGAACAGAACACAGTAAAGGATACGAGTGTTTGCATGCCGCCCTCTACTGTACTTTATCCATAAGAAAGCATTCTTTTTGCAAAGCAAAATGCTATTAGGAAATGAAAATTTACAGTTGAATATCGTTGATTGTATTACTTTTTAACTCTTTACCAAACGACAATTTTTTTGGTCTCAACCAAATTGAAAGCATTTGCAGACGACAAAATAAATGTAGCTGAAGTGATGATTTCCGTTTTTGACTGAATAGAAAACATTGTAGGAATAGGAGAAAATGCTGGTCACCAGCATTTTCTCCTTGTCCGACAATGTTTCGAAAGTCTTCCTCATCAGGGTCGTTAACACGCGTAATTGGATTGTGAAGGCTTAAATGTTATAAAAACCTTAAAGCGTTAAATAAACCCAACTAAAGTTTTTTATCAATAAATAAAAACAAATAATTGCAATTTCAAGGTTGCTTTGGCAAGTGTGTCTAGGCAAAGCGGACATAGTGGATTAAAGACCAGATTGCACGTTCTTTACAGTCGGATCTTAATTTACACCGGAAGCAAAGGCAACTATGGTTGTGAGAGGCGCTTGAAGGGTTAACGTAACCGGCGGAACCGAAAAAAGGTAGAGAAGGAAAGAAAATAAAAAACGAGCCCATTGAAGAGAAAAAATAGCATGAATATTACATAACACTTTGAGAGGCAGTTTTGCTTTTCAGCAGCAATAAAACAGCAGACGATTCTCACACTTCCTGTCTATATTCGGAATGCCTCTAATTATATCGATGCTTCGACTATACATCTAATTATGGTGTAGGGGAGTGAATTCCCAGATTGAATTTCATCTCTCTTACAGGTCTGGTTTTATTCACAATCGATTCTGTCAGATCTTGTCACTGAAAAATTATCTAAAATCAACTAAATTTTCAATTCAGTTCTGATATAGCACATACCCCTCCCAAATGATTGGCCTCAAGTTTAAAGATGAAGGTTTTATGACATAATTCAGGGATGTGATATCTCAAGTTACATTGAACTACTTATTCTTTAAAAAATGGCATCAAACGAATTAAAAGATCCGCCTGGAGTAAGGATAACCAACGAGGACTGAAATTAAGAACGTAAAACGAGGAAAATATCCTGACAAACAGATAAATTGCTCGTAACGATTTGCCATTTGCCACAATGTTTGCAATAGTCGTCTTTACAATAAGGAAAGGGACGTCCGCACATAATGAAGTGCTAATGTGCCTCTGCAACGTGTCAGTTATGTTTTTGTCTCATAAGGTTGTAACTTCTTATTCTGGCTTTAGTGGCGTATTGGTACTGAGTTAGACCGGAAGTGAAGGGTAACTTATTGTTAAGAAAACGTGTATCAGCGATAAGAAGTACCTCACTATCGCGGTCTGTGAATTTAGTAGGTGAAATTTAGCTGGAGTTTACTTTAATTTTTTTTTTTTCAAAATCTAAATTACATTGCTCATATTTTAATTTGAATTATATCCTTTGCATGTATTGTCAAAAGCAAACGATATAAATTGCCTTGTTGAGATAATTCGTCGAGCAACCAAGGGCGTCCAGAATTGAGACCTAAAACGCCAAATCAATGGACTTCTCAATCAAAGGAAATCAAACACAGTAAATGCGATACCAAAAGTGTTTTTGGCCAATAATTTTAGCAAAAAAGCGGATAGTGTAAATTCAAGATCAGACTGCACGTTCTCTGCTGTCTGAATTTGATCTACACTGACTGCATAATGCAATCTGATCTTATTATCGACAAAACCAATAAAAATTTACTGGGAAATGATGAGATAACAAAAAACCATATTCGATCTTATCCCGTCTTTTCAATATTTCACGCTTACGTTTTGTGCATAATGGGCGCTACACCCTTAAGTTTTAACATCATGTTTTTCAGCGAAATTGTCAAAGATGTTGCCTTTAAGCCTATTAATGGCCGTTTCCTACCAATTTTTGCGGTACCAAACACTATGACAACGCCAGGTACCGTAACTGATAAAAATTTTTAACATTTACCTTTGTAACAGCAACATTTGTCCTGAGCATGAGCCCAATGAGCCGTACTCAGTGACAAGCTGGTTTAATGCATCTGCAAAAAGTATCGACTCATGTCAGCCTGCGCAGTTACGCAGGCTGACAACGGTCGATACTTTTTGCTATATGTAAATTTTCTGCTTGTCAATGGATCATTCTACCACCGTAAAATCAATCGGTCGATGGACTGAATAGATTTTGTGGATCCATAATTATGTGATGATTCACATCGTATAATGCATCAGGAAGATGCCTTATACCCCCTTTTCCCGGAGCATCGCTCAAATACTGTATTCAGGGGCGTTGTCAGAAATGTTGCAAACATTAAGTCCCAGACTAAGGCCTGGGCCCAGCTTCAACGTATTTCGGCTATTTCATTTGTCTTTTTTTTCTTCCAACGAAAAGGCATACTTGTAACAAAGTGATGTTGAACACAGGGCTTCAAGGCCTCGACCCGGCTACACGACTGGCGTTACAGGAAAGCTGATGACTTTATCACTGCACGTAGACTCACGGAGTATTTAAGAAAATTCTATTAATCAAATTGAAATGATTTGAAAGAAGATCCACAAAAAAAAAAATACTTGGCTGTCTTTACACTTCTATCCAATTAGTTATCTTTCCAGTTTATTTCTCTGACACAATGGCGGAGTACCAGTGTATGGCAGCCATCACGCTAAGTGTTATCGATTATCAATTCCTATCACTCCAGGTATTAACCCAGAACTCGTGTATCCTGACTTCTGGATGTGTCCCTTCCAGCGAACAGAGTTGATTAAGATCAGACTGCACGGACGTGCAGTCTGATTTTGATCACCTCTCTTCCATACCGAACTACTTTCATGTTTATTTGTCTCGTACTAATTCAAAATGAGTAATTTGGCTTTAAGAATGATTTTTTGTCCCGATTGATTATGTTGATTCAATGAGATAAAGGATTTCTACAGATCACCAGCCCGATAACTTTTTTTCCTTGAGTAACAGATAGTAATAGATCAGGCTCGTGTTACCCCTTTCGAACATCAGCATGCGTAACGATAAACTGTTTTCATTTCAGTAATTTCTAGATTCGTCTACATGTATTTTTTTTTTCGAAATAACTCTCAGCATTCTCAAAAAGTTCCCATACAAAGAAAAGAGCATTATTACGCTCCGCGTGTTTTATTTAAAGAAAATATAGACTTTTTTGCCGCTGATGGTGGTAACAAAATTGAGTGGGTGGGAGTACATCTACGAGGAGGGAAAAGTGTTAATTATTTCTTGCCTGCTGTGGGTGCTTACAGATTTTAATTATAGAGTAATGAATATCCTGATTAGGCCGATTGTTGCTGCTATGTTTGTGTATGGTATACTTTCTCCTGTGTAGGTCTAGTTCAGTAACTTTTGTACCTCGGCTTCTGTTAAGATCGTTACTGGACAAAAAATAAGGCTGCAGACAGATAGGACGGATCAAGTATTAGGGATCTAACCCATTCAAACGAGAACTTATTTCTATTCATTAAACCCCAATAAGTTAATGTGTATTTATGGGACTTCATTCGTGCTGCAGACAAACATAACGTAGGCAAAGTCAGGCACTTTAACAGAACTTCTCACAAAACTGACTTCAGGCCAGCGGCTACTTTCCCACATAAACAAAGTCCAAAATACTGAAGAAAGATCAGAGAGCAATGAATCGTATCACAGTGACTTTCACCAATCATCGGAAAGAATTCCGCCTAGCCGGAGATTTAAACTCGTAACTCTCGGATTACTGGCACTGTGAGTTATCACTGAGCAACCAAAGCATGGTCAGGTTAATGGACAAGGAGCCTTCCCAAATGACACTAGTTTATGGTATCAAAGCGTTCGTCTTCGGATGCAATAACGATCATTTAACGCAAAAAATCGCCTTATCTATCTCTGCAATTCATCTCAGACATTCAGTAATTATTTCACACTTTTTTTTTTCTAGCCAGTTTTTCAGCATTTCTTTGCCGTTCATCCTTATGACAATGGACGTATATTGTGGAGAATGTAAACTAAGATCAAACCGCACATACATGCAGTTTGATCTTGGTGTACATTCTCCACCTCTTTACGAAATCTTTCGATCGTGTCAATTCCAATTAAAAGCCGCCAAATGTAACGAAATGAATGAGCAATGCTCTGGCAAAAGGGGGCTTAATGCATCTCCGTGATCTATGATACCAACCAAGTCATGGTATAATCATGGATCCATAAAATCCATTTTAGTCTAAAAACCGACTGAATCATGAGGTACACTGGTCCCTTGACATACAGAAAACTTACCAATAGCAAAAAGTATCGGCTCAGGTCAGCCTGCGCGGACTGCGCAGGCTGACGTGGTCGATACTTTTTGCAGATGTATTAAGCCCCCTTTTCACAGAGCAAGACCCAAATGTTTTTGGTAGATATTGATAAAGATTCCGAAGGATAAGAGTTTAGGCTTTGAGCACAAAAAGAGTAAAAAGAGATTTTTATTTTTATTTCTCAGTGAAAATGACCCAGCTGCCTCTATTTTCTGGCTTTTTGTTTCGTAAATATATTAAACAGAAATTCGAAAAGTGTAAATCAAAGATAAAGCTATCGATTTGTGCATTCTGATCTTGATCTGCACTGTCCGTGAAAGCAACTAAATTTGCTCTAAGCACCAAAAGAGTCGACTGTGAAAATGCTGTAATCTCATTTGTCGACAGTCGGTAACGAAACTAATGTGGTACGAAAATCTCTATCGTCGTGCAGTGAAATACCGCCATACATTATGTAAACAGATTATTTTCGGAGTTTTTCATTGATAACGATTAGACAAATTGAATGTGGATCAGTGATTCATACTACTGATAAGCCTTCCCGAAATATCTCGGCAAATCCGATCCTTCATTATTCAATACTGTCACTCTCCTTCGTCAGTCCTTTCCCGCCCCCTTCCCAAACAAAAATGTAAACTTAATTTATTTCAAATCGCTTATAGACGTTCAAAGTATTGATTTAATCTCTTTACTTTAACAATACTAATTTCACGTCAGTTCAGTTGTTAACTTGGGAAAATAGCGTGTTTCTCGATTTGGGTGTCTAGTGGTGTTTTTAGAGAAGCAGGTTATATCATGAGAAAGACCCAAATATACCGTTTCTGATCAGATTTCCTGAATCATTTACAGATGCAGTAAAATGAATTCAAAACAATGCTGATAAGAATCAAGGTCTTTAGGCAATTTTCAAAATTTTAGAAAGTGTGCATTATCGGAGACTATTAAAATTTAAAGCGCTTTTCACAACTCTAGTTGCCTTTGCGGCCACTGTAGATCAAGATCAGACTGCACAAAACATGCAACCTGATTCTTGATTTACACTGTTCACTCTGTTGTGACATTCTGTGCAAACACAAACTTGATTGTGCAATTATTTGGGTCTTGTTTCTGGGCAGAAATTCGCAATGAAATGATACCAAAACGATGCTTATAAGAATTAGCTACTTCAGATGAAAACAGAACTTTGGAGAGAACACACACTTATGATATAATGACCCAGTAATGCATGTTTTCTGTAAAATGGACATTTTTACATTTAATTGAGTATTTTGTTCCGACAGATGATCTAGGATTAACAGAATGGTATTTGAGATTGCCAAAAAGAAAAAAGAACAACTCTTGCTTTCACATGAAATATCTTGAGACTTTTATCCATGAAACATGCTGTATGAAAAGATGATTTAATGTATAGGCTATGCAAAAAGTTTCGACCCATGTCAGCCTGCGCAATCTGCGCAGGCTGACCTGGGTCGAAACTTTTTGTTATTGTTGAATTTTCTGCATGCTAAAGGGCCATTCTACCTCAGGAGTCACACAATGTTTAAACAAAATTGATCCATAATTAGGCGACGACTTGCTTATTATATTATGTTACGATGGTGCACTTAACCCCCTTTTTAGAGCGTCGGTCAAATGTGATATATAGGATCTGACATGAGTTGGCAGGTGAGATAACATTTGATTAAATGACACCAGAAAAAAAATGTTAATAAGCGAGGCCGTGGCAAGATCAATGTTTTCCTTGTCCACGAGGATAATACATTTTTTACCTAAAAAGCCAACGGATATCGGATTCTTTTTATCACATGACTTTATCTCTAGAGTAATGGGTTAAAACATAGGCCTACACATACATGTGTACTGAAATATACATGAAGCCTTTTCGCTTCTTTGACATGTGTGCACATTTTGGTCGAATATCAAATTCTTTCTATCACATGACTTTAGCTCTTTAGTAATGTGTTTAAACATAGGCCTAAATGTACACGTGTACTGAAATAGACATGAAGCCTTTTTGCTTCTATGACAGGTGTGCATATTTTGGACAAAAAGTAGTTCAAAGGAAACTTGCATATAACGGTTTTGTTTGTTTTAATGATAAAACTTGCAGTTTGTCACAACTATCAATTTCGACAGTTAATTTCACAGGGTAATATTGGTCATCAATGCTTTATAAATGAGGCGTATTATTACAGAGCTACGATCAAATACGGCACTATTTGCGTTTCTAAAACGTGTGTAAAATAAGGAAATTCATAACGGCTGTATTGCACTGCAAAAAAGGGTAGCTATGTGATAATGGTATCAAACAAATATTATCAAACCAGTATTGATAAGATCAGGGCGCGTGTCAATCAATCATTCATAATTTTATTCTTAGTTTTATTGTAGGTTCAAAAGGTAACGCAATTTCTGATTGGCTGAACAGCTTTGGGTAAGCTAATCAGAAATAACGTTACTTTGAAATTTAGAAGAACCTTTAGAATTAGACTAATAAAACACATCAGAATGATTGATAAATACGGATCCAGAGAGTATAGGTAAATTCAAGTTTTTACTTCGTTTGTTAGGTTTAAAAAAAAAAACAAACAGACAACCCATGGGAAAGCTTGTTCGATGCGTTACCACTGTTATCGGAGTTCGCTAAATATGAGAAGAATATTTGAGTTTGCAAAGAAAAAACAACTATAAAATTGTCTTATCTTTAGATATCCCAATTCGTTTACCGATATAATAAAATGATATCAAAACAATACAGATAAGAATCAGGCACTTCGGGTAAATTAAAAATAATTACGAGTGTGTATAATTACAGTATACTCGTATTAACCTGGTTCTGCAATCTGGTATCCAGTTTTTTTTTCCCCTTTTCCCTCACTGCTTTCTTGCTTTTCATAGACAAACATAACCATTTAACTTTTCATCAAACCACAAAATCATAGACTTGCCCTAATTCAAAACATTTGTGGACGACAAAATAATGCGACTCAAAAATTGACGTTAGGACTGGAAAGGGTAGAAAACATTGTTGAAAAAAGAGAAAATGATGGTTACCAGCACTTTCTCCTTATCCCACGATGTTTTTTAAAAGGCTTTTTCTTCAGGGTCGTTAAACTAGGGATTTTGTGGTAAAGAGTTTGGAGAGATGAACAATGCTTATATTTTTCAATATAATTTTGAATGGTATATTTTTTGTATGGTAATAGTGATTGTTTTTGCATTTATGTGTATCATTTTGTTTTTGTTTTTCCCCGAAAAGACGTGGAAAAACAACAAAAGCAATAAAAGTTTCATTTGAAATTAGAACAACAGTATTATGATATTACATGCACCTTTCTCTTCTAAATCCACAACTCTTTTTATCTCGTATAGAATGATGGAAGAGGAGGGGGGTGATTAACTCTCCTGCTAAATAAATGAAAACAAACTTTTAGGACGACAGTAAAAACCCGAATAATATTTCAAACTTATTTTTTGAAGAAAAAAATCTCCTTAACGGGCAGTGTAGATCCAAGATCAGACTGCACGGTCTGTGCAGTCTGATCTTGATCTACATTGTCCGCAAAAGGTCAGTGAGTCGCGCTCAGCAGCCTAAGAGTTAAAAGATAATTGAAATTTGGAGAAAAGATTAAAACTGGTTTAATATAAAAATACATACCGTTTTATCTAAATTCCAGTTGTTTCAATTAGTCGGATAACAGTTTCTTTCACTTAAATTTATTAAAGCCAAGTTTCTGATCCGCCACTTCCTAAAACCAAATTTACTCTCTTACGCAATCGATCACTATTCTTCCAGTTTGACTCACAGTCCAGCATCTAGCATACCTGTTAAAATCAGAACAAATCAAACAGCAGAGAAAATTTTCTGTGTTATCTATTCAACAATAAGTAGTAGTATCTATTTTTTTGAACGTGCTCAGTGAGAAGTATTGGCCAGACGTAGTGGCAGGCCTGTTGAATACTGCGATAGCACTGTGATCACGTTGTCTGGTACACAGTTAATTTTGCATGTAATGATCATCAACTGGTTTGTGACGCTGTACCAGTCCAGTGGTATTACTCCAAATAGCCAATAGGAAACAAGGACCGCAGGAGCGCCGGAGAGTAAAACTCATTGCAAGTTAAATAGTGGATTCACTTCCTCTCCGACAAAATTTGCGTTTGATAAATTTAGGAATATTATTCGAAAAACGAATATAAAAAAAATAATTACGATGAAACGCTATAAAACACGTTCAAAACTTGTGGAAAAAGGAAAAATTGCTCGTAACGAGCAATTTCTCCTTTTTTCACAATGTTTTCAAAAGCAACCTGCAGTAGCTCACGCAGCCATTCGCAGGCGGTAGCGAGTAAAACTGTATCTACGTGCCAATCAGATCTGATAATTTCTGAGAAAATGCATTCAATACGGCTTATTTCTGGAGCTAAAGCGAATTACCAAGTATTTTACAGAGCTTCGCTTGACTTCATAGTTATGGCTTTTACCTTGTATTTACATTGCACTTCAAAAACAAATACTACGCTATTTGACTGGCCTATTAATAATGGAATAAACGGCAACAAAGATTTTATCTCTTTTTTTTTTCCCTCTTGTGTATGTGTGTATTTAAAGCTGTTTTTAACGGTATTTCGGTTATATCACGGTGGCCAGTGTACCTATCCATGCTTTCCTAGTGTTTCCTTTTACCAGCACTAGACACAACAGTCTTTTAACACAACTGACTGCCTTCCCATACAAAGGTACCAGAAAGAATTTTCGGCGGTGAAAGGGGAATGAATCATATCGTGTCGCAATGACTATCATCAGTCCTCGAAAAGCGTTTAGTAGAGCTGGCATTCTATCTCTCGTCCCGGCCGGGTAGCTCAATAATTAGCTTATCTGACTCGTGACCTGCTGTTTGCTAGTTCGATACCCGGTTGAGGCAAACTTTCTTTCCGGCGATTTTTCACCTCTCACCTCTGACGCATGTGAGAAAAGGAGTCAGTGGCTTGGAAAGACAATTGCGTTAGTACTGGTGTGAGAAAGCCAGGAAACACATGCGTAGGTGCACTGACCGCCGTGATATGACCTAAGCTGTTAAAACGGCGTTAAACTCCGATACAATCAATCAATCAATCAATCTCTCGACCCCGTGTATTGCTTACTAGCCCTGAACTGTTACCGAATGAGTTACCGGGCACGGAAATCTGGAATTTCAAGAATTACGAAGTATTTTACAGCACTTCCCTTGGCTCCATTACGGTTTTTACATTGTCTGTTTATTTTACACTTTAAAACGAATACTATGTTATTCGAGTGGCACATTAATGATGGTATAAACACATCAAAGATTTCAAAATAAAACTATTTGTGTCAAATGGAAGAGAAGTAAAACAGTTTAACTCTCTCAGAGTCAAATACATATATGTGAACCAAGCTCTGTGAAAAGGAGGCTTAATGCAGTTGCAAAAAGTATCGACTCCTGTCAGCCTGCGCAATCCGCGCAGGCTGACATGAGTCGAAACTTTTTGTTATCTGTATTTTTTCTGCATGTCAAAGGACCATTCTACCTCATGATTCAGTCGGTTATTAGACAAAATGGATTTCACGAATCCATAATTATGTGATGATTTGCTTCGTATAATGCATCACGGAGATGCATTAAACCCCCCTTTTGCCAGAGCATGGCTTATATATAAATATAAACCCGACGTCTTTCGATGACTGAAAATTAAATCCACCAAAATCCAAAACGTTTTTTTTTTTTTTCATCTTAAAGAGTTGACTAAAGCCGGCTGTACAAATCCCAGATCAGACGGCACGTTCTGTTTAGTCTGATCTTGATCTATGCCGTCTGCAACAGCCAAAGTGTTTTTTTATCGTTCTCTTCATTGTTAATCTTTTGTTTAGTGCCACCTCCTTGTATCAGTTAAGGTGTTAAATTTTGTAACCAGAAAGTCCAACAATATTTTCTACCCTCTAATAGACAAATTTCGTGTTCTGATTTACTTTTGATTTTTTCGTCTGCCATTGATACCAATCTGGACAAGTTTAAAAATTTTGTCGTTTGGTAAAAGGTTAAGCTTTGTTAGAACCACTTTTGTAATAAAACGGCTTTTTGTAACAAAATTTCAATCTCACCGTATTCCTTCAATATTCATCCAAACAGTTTGAAATGAATATTTTCAAACGCATTTTTCCACCTTTCACGATGTTTCCAAAAAGAATTCGGTTCAAATTACACAAATATATTCATTTCAAACTGTTTGGATGAATATTGAAGGAATACGGCGAGATTGAAATTTTGTTACAAAAAGCCGTTTTATTACAAAAGTGGTTCTAACAAAGCTTCCCATACGTGTATGCCTGGAACAAAGTTTCAGCCCTGTATATCAAACCCTAGTTTATGTTTAACCCCTATGCTGCTAAGCGCTACTCACTGACCTTTTTGCGGACAGTGTAGATCAAGATTAGACTGCACAGAACGTGCAGTCTATTCTTTGATCTACACTGTCCGATAAGGAGATATTTTTCTCAAAAAAAAAAATAAGTTAGAAATTGCATTATTTTGGTTGTTACCATCGGCTACAAAGTTAGCAGGATAAGGCTTATAATTTAAGTCGTCTGCAGCAGTTTTTTTGTCGGGAATGGTTTCACAACAGTATGGTTTCATAACAATCATGCATTTGAAAATCTGCTCTGACGCTTCACCAGATGTCATGACAAATTTTTCTACTCTACCAAATTGAAAGCATTTTCAGACGACAAATTAAATGTTGCTCAAATGATGACTTCTGTCTTTAACATAGTAGAAAACATTGTGGGAAAAGGAGAAAATGCTAGTTACTAGCATTTTCTCCTTTTCCTACAATGTTTTCAAAAGCCTTTTTCTTTCAGGGCCAAGCCCCGGTAGCGCAGCCGGTACCTTACAAGACTTGAGAATGGGGGTTTTGCTGATTCGATCCCCGGCTTGGCCAATTTCTTTGCGAGGGTTGATGATAGTCATTGTGACAGGATTCATTACTCTCTCGCCGCTGATCATTGTTTTGACGATGGCTATGTAGAAATGTAGTTAGTGGCTTGGAAAAATGTTGCGCGGAGTACTGGTTAAAGAAACGCCAGGAAAGCATGGATGGGTGCACTGGCCGCCGCGATATAACTGAAATACTGTTGAAAATGGTGTGAAACACCATACAATTAATCAAATAATTTCCCTTCAGGTTCGTTAAAACTCGGGATTGTGTTGTAAAGGGTTAACGAATCAATTGGATATGTCAAGTATTTTATAGCGAAACATTTTTCCGCACAATGATGAAATATTTTCACCATCGATTTTTGTATTGTTATTTAACTAAGTGTGCAATGTACATGAACAAAAAGCTCGACTGAATGTTTAGTTTTTATTTAATTCTTTTGTCACCGATAATTCCATCTGAGCCATGCTCTGGCAAAAGGAGGTTAAATAAATCCCTGTGATCCATTATACCAAGCAAGTTATCAGATAATTATGTATCCACGGAATCCATTTGGTCTGAAAACCGACCAGTGTCACGGTGTTTAGACAAATCGTACGTCAATGCTATCAGTCCCAGCAGTTTTATGGGTGACGTCACACCAATTGCAATTACTTGTGCAACATTTACGGGTAAACGCGCGATCGGTCGTACGAGCATATGCGCCTATGTCTTGCAACGGTCGCTTCCACTCTCTTGTTGAACGACTTCTATCGCATCTATGAAAAATTACTGCGATCTATAGCGATAGTAGCTTTTTCAAGTCGATCGTGCGACTAAACCGTCGCAATTAGTTACACCTCTATTGTAAACGGGGTTTAACCAGCACGTATGCATACCTTTTATCAATTAATTTTAGTTTACTATATATGTATTTGCTTGTCTGGTGCGTAGCGTCTTTTTCATCTATATCTTATCTGTCACAGCGACCAGTCCACATATTAATGCAGCCTTGTCTGATGCTTAACGTGGTTTTTATCTATATTTCATCTCATATGTCACAGCAACCAGTCCACTTATCCATGTAGCTTGGAATTTCCTCGTTGAAAACATGGAAGAAATGCAATTCACTTGCTGCTGTCCATCATAAAAATATTCCGGACAATGATAAGCTGTGAGAATGATTCGTGTAGCCATTTGTCAACCATCAATGGAAATAAAACCTAACGGCGTTACTCTAGTTTTCTGCGTAGCTGAATGCTCTGGCTTTTGGTCTACTTCTTGGTATTGATATATTCAACTGGGCAAATAGAAATTTGTCATCGGTGAAAGCTGTGGAAATGTTTATTCTGAAGATCATTGCAGGACAATTTCCGGGCAAATATACGCCGGCTATCTTTTTGAAAGATATTTCTTCTCTCTTTTTTGAAGGACTACTTCAGCAGTTGTATTACCTTGATCAGTTGCTGGTGTTATCCCCAATATTCCTGATCATTCAGGAAGGGTGTCATTACTATCAGTGCTCCATTGTCTTTGCTATGATTAACAGGCTTGGCTTTTTACCCGCGACTGCGACATCTAGATACACTTTGTAGGCATAGCCGTTTACAATGTAATCGACGTTAATCACTGCTCCGTGGCCTTTGCTGTCATGAGCACACCTGGCTTTTTTAATCGCGACTGCGAGCTCTAGAGATACCTTTGTAGGCATAGCCGTTTACAATGTAATGGAGGTTATATGGCAATTTTTCGCAAAATTGTTCCATGTGACCTCTTTTTGTCCAAATAAAACTGGCTGAGTGTTGAAGACGTTTGTTCGGAATTCTTGAGACTGTATCATCAATGACAATAACTAGATAGTGTTGGATCCTTTGTTCCTCTCTCCTGACATTGTACTGCAGCGGGCATAGATACATATACAAGTTTAGTTTTCATTGTTTTCACTCTTCTCAATCGCCAATCATTATTTTGTTGTCAGTCGCTGACGTTTTCAATATCAGATTAAACCTTTTAAGTTTATTCATTTGATTTAGTTCAATGTAGTTGATAAACCACGTGACTAATTTATAGAGAGGAACTATATTATAGACCTTTATGGTTTCATTCCAATCCATTTCAGATTGCTTTGTTGTACTTAATATAACGCATGTAAATCTTTTGAATAAAATGTTATCCATGCTCCGGCAAATGGGGGTTTAATGCATCTCCTTGATGCATGATATCAATCAAGCCATCACATAATAATGGATCCATGACAGCCACGTTTTAATAACCGACCTACTCATGAGGTAGACTGGTCCTTGGACATACAGGAAATTAAATTGACCAATAGCGAAAACTTTCGACCCAGGTCAGCCTGCGCGGAATGCGCAGTCTGACCTGGGTCGATACTTTTCGCAGATGTATTAAGCCCCCTTGTAACAAAGCATGGCTCATATGTTTAAAACAAGGACAAACTGAATGTTGCTTTTCCGTAATTTTACACTGTAGGTCAATATCAGAATGCTTCTGTTTGGTCTCAAGCGGCTTTCTTATCACCAAATTGCATTCAAGGCCTTGTTTTCCATTTATCTCTAATTTCAATGTTGAACAGCTCGAATAAGCTTCCTGACTTCCTCTGTCCTTTACCTCCCATCAGGACTTTGCTTTGTCCCCTCAGGCAGGGATCGTATATTAACATGTAATTTACGATCACTGCCTCAGGATACTCAAAATTAGTTTATTATACAATATGACCACTATTACAATTATTTTTAGATGAAAAAGCACTACAGGTTATCGGTCATTGTACATCTAAGATCAGACTAAACGTTCTGTGAAGTCTGATCTTGGACCTACACCGTACGCAAAAACGCCTTAAGCGACGATCATCATTCAACTAGTTAATTCAGTATACAATGTAATCACTATAGAGACAATTACAATTGACAGAAAACGACGTAGTGTACTTATCAAATATTTATCGGAATAGATGGACATAAATCCTGCATTTATATAATGAAACAATCTGCCTAATTCAGCATTATATTCCTGATCCTATCGGAGCGTAAATTCAGTTTATCCACTTCATTTCCCCAGTTGCAAAATTATTTTTCTGGTATAAGGCCTTTCCTATCGTCGCTGTCCCCAAGCGTATGGGTGCTTTACACAGGACACGAGGTATCGTGCAACTGGTTTTTTGGTATATTGAAAATAGAGCGAAATTCACTATCTTTGACCCTCTGCTGTACTGTTATTGCCAAATTCAGAGCTTTGCTGTTTGGTTGTATCAAAAATATGGCCAGTGGACTTCACTAGAAGGAAACATCTGGCAACTCAAGCGGTCGCAATTTCTGCTATTCCATCTCAAACACAACTATGCGCTTAAAACACCATAGTAAAAAAGGCCCTTCCGGGCGGTAGACCATGTTCCTTTATGTGGGCAAGGCACAAAATGGTTCTCCAAGAGGTAACAAACTTACACCCAGTTTCCACAGCCATCATCAAATCAACACCAGAAACACATTTTATACATGTCCCTTCAAATAGGACTACTTTTGGGTACCACCATCCGAAAGCAGTGCGCAGTGGTGCGATGCCGAAAAAACCACAGTCCATTTGAAGAAAAGGTATAGTCTTTTATTTGGACTTTTTAGTATCTGAGTCTTTCTTTCTAGATTCACCCTTTCCTATCCTGTACGGTTCATACCTGATATGCCTAGATCACGAGGGAACCTAAATACTATATATTGAGCATTGTATCTACAGATGCTTTATAAGTTCATATAAAATTGACACGTTGGCTCATAACTTAACTTGGGTCAATGCTTATAAAACTATTTTCGTGCTCAACTCAGCAGAGGATGAAATTTCATCTAAGTTGTATAAAATTACTTTGATAAACCTTATGGAGTAACGTCTGAACTATACAGGTTTTCTTTGTTTCTGCCTATTGAATCAAAGTCTTCATTTCAAATTTCTACACCGTCTTGAAGATAACTAAGACTTAGAAGTTTGAGCTCAAACTCAGTTAAGTATGGGCACAAGTTTTATAAGCACGGGCACTGGATTTATGTACAGTAAACTCTCTCAAACGAGAGTTAACTCTTTACCAAACGACAAAATTTTAGACCAGTCCAAATTGAAAGCTTTTGGTGACGACAAAATAAATGTGACTCAAAAATTGAAATTTGTTTGGAAGAGTAGAAAACATTGTGGGAAAAGGAGAAAATGCTGGTTATCAGCATTTTCTCCTTTTCCCACAATGTTTTCAAAAGGCTTCTTCCTCAGAGTCGTTAAAAGTCGGTATTGTGTGGTAAAGGGTTAAGGCCATACTAAACTTTAGACTTGTCTGAATCGAAAGCGTTTGCAGACGAGAAGTTAGATATTGCTCAAATAATGGAGTTGTCTAAGAAGGGGTTGAAAATATTGTGTGAAAAGGAGAAAAGCTGATTACCACTTTGTTTTCAAGGTGTTTCAATGGGTCGTAAAAACATGGGATTGTTGGAAAGGTTCTAGGAAAAGTGCCCCCGGAAAACTGCTCCCGGAAAAGTGCCCCCTGAAAAGTGCCCCCAGGAAATCTGCCAACCCCCCCCCCCCGGAAAACTACCCCCACCCACACTTTTATGTGTAATTCTTGTTTTACAAAAAAAATGGCTCACCTACAAGCCTCATCAGGCGGTGATTGCAAGTTCTATCAAAAAGATAGAAACTGCCCCAAGTATCCCCGCTTTATCAAGTTTTCTTTAATTCTCTTATTTTATTGTTTTAGTTCAATACTTTAATGGAAACATTAAACAAAGTGGAACATATACATGTATACTCAAAGAAATATAAGCACTTTCCAAGAATGATATGGTGCATCTGCTTTTGTTTTCGTTTATTTCTTATTCAGTGCATCTTTTTTCTTTTTCTTTTTTTATTAAACAATGTACACATCTTTTTTTTCCCTGTTTTAGTACTATGATCTTTATTAAACATTTAAGGAATAAAGAGAATTTTTTTTTCATGGAGGTATGAAAAAAAAACCTAATCACACTTTTGTATGAAACTGCTTCGGTTCTACATTCCTTATAATTTAATATCAAGACAACATACACCCACGGAAATAATTCAAACTGCATTCATTTTCTTTATTTTTAAATACATGTATAACGTTTGGGTTTCTAAAGCCCCTTCCACTCATATTTGTATGGCGCAAGAATACAATAGGGAAGCAGTTTACAGATCCCCAATACTAACGTGTCCTGAAAATCAACCAATAAAACGAAAGTAAATTAACACGGCACTGTGTAGGACCTGCAATGTGTAACCTTCACTCTGAGTAGACGCATGGTGAATATTGCAGTGGGAATTCATGATGAGAATTTTTTCTCTCGTAACTTTTATTGTTGAATTGTTATATTATTTTTTTTCTTCATAAAATGATATTCAGGGCAAAAAAAAAAAAGCTAACTAATAAACTTGGGACTCTGTATAAAATTCTTAAAAAAAAAAATATGTGGAATATTGTATACATGTTTGTTTACATTAGTTTGACAGCTAAAGTAGTTCCGGCACAACGTGATTCATGGAGCTATGAAAAAAAAATTTCAGCCAATCAGAACTCGTCAATATTCATGAAAACAACTGACATTAAATTATTATATTTACAATGCATTACAACGGATTAAACCTTTCAAAGAAATCACTTCTGCTTAACAGGGTTAGACCTTTCAAAGGGAATCTTAATGTCTGGAGAAATGTGCATTCATGTAGAATAAATTCAATCAATGAAAATGAAATGCATTAAAATAATAATCAACAACATCAGCATCAGTATCACAATGTTAGAAATTTCCGGGGTCAATTTTCCTAGGGGGGCAGATTTCCAGGGGGACAGTTTTCAGGGGCCGTTTTCCAGGGGGCAGTTTTCGGGGGGCAGTTTTCCTGATACCGTTTGGAGAAATACATAAATACATACGAAAACGTCATGGAACATGGAAACTTTGCTTGCTACGAATTACGTGCATTGAGAATAGAAACAAATCTGGAAGGGTTAGATGCAAGTAGATGAATATGCTACCATCGAGAGGGAGCTATTAAGCTCGGATCATGCTGGGCACCAGTGAAGTAACAGCTGAGATACTTGCTGGTTTCCAGATAAACATGCTGAGCGCAGATGAGTATGCACAGATATACATTGATAATGAAAGCCATAGATCTTAGTAGTAGAGAAAATAAACGGCCAATATAAATGTCCGTGTAATAATTTATTGTCCTTATATCGCGTTTGATTCGAGCGAAGCGAATGCCAGTTTCAATCGTTTCTTATGGACAATAATTGTATAACAATTGCATGTTTTTTTTAAGAATTTTTCCCCCCAAATGACTAAAGAGGAAAAATGTCATTTAATGTTTACGATCTGTAACGTTAAGTAGCCCCCACTTCCTTGTCCTCTCCCCATCAAGGAAGCTTTTTTCGAAATGTACAGTGAGTAAGAAAGGGAAAAACTACCCTTCGTCCATGATAGCTAACAAGTGTTTTGATTGCAAATCCAAGATCAGACCGAAAGCCTTTATACTTAGTATTATATTAAAGTAAACTGCATAAATTTATTAAGTTGCAGAGAGAGAGAGAGAGAGACAGAGACAGAGAGAGACACGGGCAGGAGGGAGACAGGGTGGAAGGATATCTATTATGGTATTCCGTGTATTTGGCTTTGTCTGAATCATTTACTTTCGCGGTCATTATTTACGATTTAACAACATACGCACAGAGTGCCAGTCCGCTAATTGTTTTATAATGAGACATTTGTCAAATTACTATTACCAGTCTTCTAATGAGTAATCTACATGTATTAAGCGGTAAAAACAAGGGCTTTTGCCGACGGCATAGATCAAGATCAGACTGCACAGAACGTGCAGCCTGATCTTAGATCTATACCGACCGTTTGTTACTTCAAGCGTATAAGAAAGAAATGTAAGCTTCTGTGTGTTGTTGTTTTTCTTTTCAGCCGTCGGAAAAAGTAGAGCTTATATATTTGCGGCTCAAAGATGCAAACCCCACGTGATAAAATCAAAGCGTTGAAAGCACTGGTGTAGCATTTGTCAAGGGAGCCATTGTGTGGAATTAATGATTTGAAAAGTAAACAAACAATAATGTGGGACTAACAAGCCCGTACGAACAAGCCAAAGGGCGAACAAGCCCAGGAACGAACTAGTTTTGGGACTAACATGGTCAGGAGACAAAGGCTGTGTGTATCATTGCGCCAATAGAAGGCTATAGCGAGTATAAATATTTTCAATAAAAAAAATAAGTATTTCCATGATCGATGCCCTAATGCAGTTTGCTTTAATAACCCTGTTGTTAATTATATATCCGAGTGCTATCGAAACACTTATTTGTCCTGGAAAAATTGAGATTAATTGGGTTTACTTCCTTGGGTTTTGCACAAACTACGATACATGATTTTCAAAATACCGTATTGAACTTATTGTACATTGTCTTCGACAAATGCCACAAAAGACAAAGTAGATGTTTTCAGTCAGTAGAAAAGACCAACTTATTTGTAATTCATCAAAATCCACAAGTACTTCGAAAATTAAAAAGAAAAAAAAATGAAATACCATGGCAGTAAAAAACATGCTTTTCAAATCAATTGCCCTTGAAATACCCTCTTTCTCTTTCCCCCCCCCCCCCCCTTCTGTATGTCTGGGCCATTTATCCATTAAAAATCAATTTATACTGCCATAAAATATGGTAGAAACGTCTTACAATGAAGAGATACAGGTTTTAAATAATCATTATTTAGACATATCGCAGGGCTTACATGTCTAATTCCATCGGCGCTTTACCCTGACTGTAAGACTTATTTTCTCTCTTAACTCTTTACCAAACGACAAAATTTTAGACTGGTCCAAATTCAAAGCGTTTGCAGACGACAAAATAAGTGTTACTGAAAAATTGAAATATGCTTTGGGAAGGGTAGAAAACATTGTGGGAAAAGGAGAAAATGCTGGTTACCAGCATTTTCTCCTTTTCCCACCATGTTTTCAAAAGGCTTCTTTCTCAGGGTTGTTAAAAGTCGGAATTGTCCGGTAAAGGGTTCAATGTTTATGGAAATTTCTGTCTCTCTATAATTCCACTCTTTGGGAGTCACAAATCAATCGTTGATGTTTCTAAAAAAAAAAATTATGTCCCCGATTTTGATAGTTATTGGAATCACAGTTGGAGAAGGAGCAATTTCTCCTGTTCCCACAAAAGTTGTTGGTGTTATCGAGAGCAAAAGATGTGTTCCTTTCCTTTAAATGTACGTGCATATGCTTTTAATAATTCAAAAGAGTTTTGAAAATAGCCTGCACGGTAAATACGCAATATTATGTTGTAGTATCTTTCCTGGCGCTTGTATTTGCTTCGAGCTGTCTGAGAAAATTTGATATCGTGACCGAAGCTGAGCAAAATTTTCCCACGCAGCAAGTTCCCACAACATAGTATTCCTTTAGTCATGTACATGTACCTACAATATTCAGCAACAAAATATTGAAATTATTGACGTTATTCGACAACGATAAGAAACTGGAACAAACACTGGTTTAGCGTTTTATAACTACTGTTCATGAGTGGTGGATGAATGTAATAACGCAACATTTTTTTCAGTTATAACACGTTGACAGCTCGCCTTTTCATGAATGCTCTTGGTTTCACCAGCATTAGCGCTCTGATGTGTCTTGCCCATTGGACATCCTAGGGAAAAATCTAATGGGTCGAATAAGGATCGTGCCGGCAACCACATGTTCCGAATCCTACACCAGGTCCACATAGGACCCCGACTGAGACCTAAAAAGCAACAGCGGGATGTTTTGAGTGCTTTTTTTGGTTTGTATATCATATCATCTAACCCTTTACAAGACCGAAATTTTAGACTAGTCCATACTGAAAGCACTTGCAGAAAACAAATGATTCCATGCTCTGGCAAAAGGGGGGCTTAAAGCATCTCCGTGATACATTGTACAGATTTAGCCATCACATAATTATGGATTCATAATAGCCGCTTTTTTAAACAACGGACTAAATCATGAGGTAGACTGGTTCTTGGACATACAGAAAAATGATCAGTAGAGAAAAGTTTCGGCCTAGATCAGCCTGCACGGATTACGCGGGCTGACATGAGCCGAAACTTTTCGCAGATGCTTTAAGCCCCCTTTTCAGAGAGCATGTTCAAATTATACCTGGCTTAAATGATGGGATTCGTCCTATTTGAATAAGATGAAAACATTCTTGGAAAATGAAAAAATGCTAGTTGCTGGCACATTTTCCCCTTTTCTCACGATGTTTTCAAAAGAATCCACATAAAAAAAAAAAAAACTGGGATTGTTTGATATAGGATTAGTCTGTGAAAAGGCTGAATCTGCAGACAAAAAAAAAAATGTATGCTTTTTAATGTATGCAAAAAGTGTTAAACTGACTGTATCATGCTGAGTGAATGATATAATTTAAAAGGAAACATTTCTTTGCGTGACTTGCCTGCCGAACATTCAAGATTTTTTTCAAGGCCACTTAAGTTTCAAGTTTTTCTTTTAAAGTTTTCTTTTTTTTTTGTTTCTTTTTTAAGAACGGCGACATCTAAATTAAATGATCATTTCGTAATTCTACTTAGTTACATATACAAGAATTTCAATTTCATATTGTACAAAATACGATTGCTCTTAATGAGCTACTTTTGCCACAGGTCCCCCCCCCCCCAAACCATTTAAGCGGCCCTCTGGCAAAAGGGGGTTTAATGAATCTCCTAGATGCATTTACAAAGCAAGTCATCATATAATTATGGATCCATAAAATCCGCTTTGTCTAACAACCAATTGAATCATGAGGTTGATTGGTCCTTGGACAGGCAAGAAAATATACAGTTAGCAAATAGTTTCGACCCATATCAGCCTTCGCGAACAGTGTCGATATTTTTTGCAGATGCATTAACCCTTTACCACACAGTCCCGACTTTTAACTACCCTGAGGAAGAATCCTTTTGAAAACATTGTGGGAAAAGGAGAAAATGCTGGTAACCAGCATTTTCTCCTTTTCCCACAATGTTTTCTAACCTATCAAAGAAAAAAATCCATTATTTCAGCAAAATTTAAATTGTCGTCTGCAAGTGCTTTCAATTTGGACTGGTCTAAAATTCGTTTGGTAAAAGGTTAAACCCCCTTTTCACATTCATATTAAATGTCCTTATTCTTTATTCATATTAAATGTCTTTATTCTGAAAAAAAAAGACTACATCAAAAATTCCACCATTTAAGCAAAATTTAAATTGTCGTCTGCAAGTGCTTTCAATTTGGACTGGTCTAAAATTTCGTCGTTTGGTAAAAGGTTAAACCACCTTTTCACATTCATATTAAATGTCCTTATTCTTTATTCATATTAAATGTCTTTATTCTGAAAAAAGGACTACATCAAAAATTCCACCATTTAAGCAAAATTTAAATTGTCGTCTGCAAACGCTTTCAATTTGGACTGGTCTAAAATTCGTTTGGTAAAAGGTTAAACCCCGTTTTCACATTCATATTAAATGTCCTTATTCTTTATTCATATTAAATGTCTTTATTCTAAAAAAAAGAAGACTACATCAAAACTGACAGCTGCAATTTTCTCGTGATCGGTGATATCGGATAGTCATTCTGCTTTGTTCGATGAGAAGGGGCTGGTCCAAGGCTTATTTTCGTGACCCAACAAGGAAACTTTTAGTGCAAAAGAAACTGCTAAAAAAAAAAAACGGTAACCCTTATCCTGCTAAATAAGTGAAATGAAACTTTCAAGCCGATAGTAAAAAAAAAATGCTATTTTAAATGGGGGGAAAGATATCTCCATATGGGACAGTGTAGGTCCAAGATCAGACGTTCTGTGCATTCTGATCTTGATCAACACTGTCCGCTAAAGGTCAGTGAGTCCCGCTTAGCAGCCTAAGGGTTAACACGTATTATGGCAATTTGGGAGGGGGAACAATTAATCTCTCTTCTCCCCACCAAACCCCGCTTCGCTAAAATCAAGGGGAGGGGGGGGGGGCTGACCCCCCTGGTGCCCTTCTTTCTTAGCCTATGGTTTTTTTGACGATGATAGGCCAGATTTTTTTTTTTGCATCAATGATGGCGTAAGAATTGCTAAATATACGAAATAAAAAGGAATGGGTATTATGTAAAAATAGAGGTCGAGCGTGTACTACTAATATTCCATCATTAAGGGTATTATCGCCCCTCCTGTCTCCGGTGTACATTATTTTTACATTATCGTGATATAGGGTTGCACCGTGGAGACACATTACGGTATATAACTTGCAGAACCACTCGCTTGTGGAACTAATTCAATTAGCTCATTACTTCCTTGAACAATTTCACTACAGACGAATTTTGAAAACGCCCTTAAAACATAAAAAAAAAAAAAACCCTGTAAACATAAACTTTGGTTTGACTCATAAATGAACGTGAAACATCGTTACGCGCAGTTTCTCGGCAACAATATTTCTGCTGCAGGACGAAAAAAGTCGGTCGTCTGCAAGTAGGGAGTCTGCGATTCAAGTGGTACAGTCAAGTAAAGACAAAAAGTGTAGTCTTTGATGTTTGTTTGTCATGTGTTTAAGACCTAAGATTTTTATACGTTCAAGAAAAAGCGAAGCAAAAAGCACAAACAGTTCATGACTTGTTCGTTACCGTTGGATCATGCATCTTACCTAAACGGCTAAAAAATGATAAAAGGTGCCTTACTGCCAGTCTGGGCCTGTTATAATCAACCATTCTAAACTGCATTCTCAAAATAATTCTGAATTTAGAAAGTAACACAATTTCTGATTGGCTAAACCGTCTGGTTTAGCCAATCAGACATTTCGTTACTTTGATATACTTAGAAAATTCTCATAGAGAATAAAATTTACCCTAGTATGGTTGCTGAATACGGAGCCTGGATCAAGAGCAGACTGTCCAGGGCGTGTTGATTAGGATTGTTTGGTACGGGGTTGAAAGCAATGTAAGCTAAACATATAACGCCGACAAACATACTCGAAGTAAGTATAAAAACAGTTTGCCAAATATCTGAAGCACCATTAGTGTTAATACTACTGAAAAAAAAAAATGACTATAAATTTATAAATAAGGTTATCTGAAGTTTGATAGATACCAAACATTGCTTGACGTTGTTCATTGCTCAATATTGTCAAGAATATCTATAAACGCATCACCACTTAGTACCGCACTACGTTTTGTTTGAAAACCTTTTGAAAAGATAAAATATGAAAAAGAGATAGAAAAAAATGTACCGTTTTATGTCCAGATATCCATTTGTACGATGAAGTTGACGATGACGAAGTAAACATCCGGCCTTTTATTGACAGAGCTTCCGGTTGTCATGATAATTTCAGACAGGATAACGGCGGCCATTTTCGTCTTCGTATGTGGTAGGTCGATTTATCGCAATGACATTCTTCGTTTGCGACAGAGATAGTTTCGCACAGATGAGATCAGACTGGAACAAAATGTTTTACCTAATTTTAGATCTGAACCGTCCAGCATTTCTTAAGATAGTCGTAACATCGTTCGATTTGCACTATTTTGGTTCTCAGCTGTTTCTTTTACTCTAAAGTTTACTTTGTTCTGAACAACAAAATGTTACTCTTGTCCATTCTGAAAGTATGTGCAGACGGAAAATTAACTGTTGCTTAAATGATATCGTTTGCCTTTTACAGGATGGAAAACATTGTGGGAAAGGAGAAAATGTTGTTTACCAGCATTTTCTCCTTTTCCCAAAATGTTTTCAAAATCTCTCTTGCCCAACACCAATAAAACTCGCAATCGTTTGGTAAAAGGGTTAAGAATATGCGTCCACGGACCGATTTCAATATTAATTCTAAATACAATACTAGTACTGTAATTCAAGACTAGCCATTTGATTTGCTAAGACAGAATGTAATTCAGATTGCTAGTCTTGGAGTTTTGAACTGCATTTAGAATGGTCGATATGGTGTCTGAACAAAGCTAAAGGAATATAACATGCAAAACAGTGATGATTTTTCTTCGGCAGACAGAGACTAGGCCCAATGGGTTATTGGCGCAGCTTTATAAGCTGGCGTTTGACCTGCTTCCTTGTATAAAGAGAAGTTTTTGTTTGGTAAAAAATATGGGCATGTTTATTCTGCACCAAAGAGTACCAATGTTCATATTCCAGTACTCTAACCCCGTCTGTCTTTTTTTTTTAAAGATCTGTCTTGTTTATGAATGTAATACTTCAAAGGATCAGACCGCCAACTGTCTGGTTCACAAAGACAAGGCTTATCCGGTATACCGCAGGGGAGACCTTTAAAGCTGATTATATAAACTCAGTCACTTTCTAGGGATCAAGAAAGAATCCACTATAACTCGGGAATGTAGGGTAAAGGGTTAAGCACATAATGCAGATCAAGATCAAATTAATGGCATATATAATGCCGACCATTTTTAAAAGCGTTCTTAGTCTTATACTCCAGAAGTTTCTAAATTTGAAAGTAATACAACTCCTGATTGGCTAAACCATTTGGTTTAGCCAATCAGAAGTTGTGTTACTTTCAAGTTTAGAAAATCTTGGAGATATAGACTTAGAATGTTCTTGAGAATGGATGGTGAATACCGACTCGGATCTCAGATCTAAACTTATAGGAGACAGAGTGACAAAAACACGTTTAAATTGCAATATCTAAGTATGTATTTGCTTAAAACAAAGTGCCCATTATATTTCTTTGGTATTTTAAGGGTAACCATGTTTTTACCTGCAGGCGCGGGGTTGCATCTTTTTCTTTTTTACATCTTCAAGCAGACAACCTCTGAACACATTGTAACGAAAGGAGAATTTGCTCGTAACGAGCAATTTCTCCTTTCGTCACAATTTTTTCTCTCGTACTCATTTATTTATTACATCTTAATTCACATGAGCTTTACTTTGGGAAAAGGGGATTTCATGCATCTTCTTGACCCATTATACTAAGCAAGTCATCCATAAAATCCTGTTAGTCTAACAACCGACTAAACGATGAGGTAGACTGGTCCCCTGACAAGCAGAAAAATTGACCGATAGCAAAAAAGTTTCGACATAGGTCAGCCTGCGCGGAGTACGCAGGCTAACCTGGGTCGAAACTTCCCCCCCTTCCAACTTCCCCCCCTTCCAATGCATTAAACCCCCTTTTCACAGAGCAGGACTCGTATTCAATTTCCATAATTTACATGGATGCTTTCATAGCCGTCTGCAGCAGATTTGTTTCGGGAGGAATGATTTATAACGAATCACTTCGAGGGACAAATGAATCTATTAAGCGAAGCGTAGATATCCATTTTTACCCGGAAGTGCACCGTAATACGGCTATTGTCACGTGTTAATGGCGTTCTTCATAACGCATGGCTTGATACACATTTCCTCTTGAAACGCGGAATTTACAGCAGACGGCTTTGAAACATCATTTTAATGTGCGGATTATCTACTCAAATAAATGATTTATATATTACTGTAACCCTTTACCACAAAATGCCGACTTTAACCGATAGAAAGAAGACTTTTGAAAACATTATGGGAAAGGAAGAAAATGCTGGTAACCAGCATTTTCTCCTTTTCCAACAATGTATTCTAACCTATCAAAGACAACTTTCACAAGTTTAGCCTGTCTGCATGATATCTGCATTATGCTTTGGGTTTGGACAGGTTTAATATTTCATCGGGTGGTAAAGGGTTTATACTTTTACAAACACCCAGTTTGCGAGTATGCCTTAAAATAAAAAATGGGCAAGGCCGAAAAAGGCCGAAGGCGTGATCATACTGCCAAGTCCTCGGAAATGGGTTTCATCTTTGCTACATTCCTGGCTATGCTCTTGGGGGATAGAAATTTAGGGGTCAGAAGTTCTAAATCGTCACAAGTTCTAAATCCGTCTAGGCCAAACAAGGAATATCTTTAAAAAAGATAGACGGCCTAAATTTGCCAGCAAATAGGCAGGGGCCCTTAAAACAGACATGTCTTCATTTTTGACCAATCACAAATTTCTATTTATTCATTTGTTATCAGCACCAAAAAGTAGGTCAAAACCAGCATATTCAGCTACGTCGAAACAATGATGGAAGTCACTGTGGATGGATTCATTTCTCCCTCATCGCTGACCTTTCAAACGCTAGCTCGTAGTTAGAAAAGAGCGCTGGTTGTGAGACATTCCAGAGTAGACAGATATACACTTGTATTTCCGTCACATGACTAAAATATAGCTGAAAACGGGTTTTAACGCCAAACATACATATCCGTCAATGTTTCGTAGCACGGTAACTTAAATGTGACTCAGATGATTGATATGGTAGAAAACCTTGTATTGGAAAAAGGAGAACATGCTCCTTACCAGCAGTTTCCACTTTTTCCACGATGTTTCCTCAAGGTCATAACAAATACGGAATCGTTTAGTTACGGGTAGAATGTAGAACGATGTTAACCCTTAACCTGCTAAATAGGTTAAATAAAACTTTCCAGGCAATATTAAAAACCCCAAATGTGCGAATTTAAAAGATAAGTTTTTGGTAAAAATATCCCCTTAACGGACAGTGTAAATCCAAGATCAGACTACACGTTCTGTGCAGTCTGATCTTGATCTACACTGTCAGCAAATGTCCACAAAGTCGTGCTTAGCTGTCTAAGTGATAAAGTTTGTTGCCATTTACGAGTGACTGTGTGACGACGTATTGATTTTCAGATCTATGAAAGAACTGTAGTTTATGAGGTTTCTGCTGTCTGGTTCGTATTGCAATACGTTAACCCTATGCGCGACTCTAGGACCTTTTGCGGACAGTGTAGATCCAAGATCAGACTGCACAGAACTTGCAGTCTAATCTTGGGTCTACACTGTCCGATAAGGAAGATATTTTTACCCCGAAAAATACCTTTGAGATAGCAACATTTGGGTTTTTATCGGCTTGCAAGTTTCATTTACTTATTGAGCGGGTTAAGGGTTAATTATTGAAGTCGCTTTGGACCTTTAAATCCGTAACTCTTTACCAGACGACAATTTTTGGACTCGTCCATATTGAGATTATTTGCGGATGACAAAATTAACTGATTGTGTTTGTTTCTGAAGTAAAGAAAATGCAGTAAAAAAGGGGGGGAAGAAAAACGTTCGATAAGAGTGTAAAATTGTGAAGAAGTCACATTTGACCTTTACACTGCTTAAAACTCTCCGCCAGACGACAAAATTGTAGACTGGTCCAAATTAATACCATTTGCAGACGACAAATTAAATGTGGCTAAAATTAGGGAATTTGTCTGTGATAAGATAGAAAACATTGTGTTTTCAAAAGTCTTTTTTCTTGGGGGTCGTTAAACCTCGGCATTGTTTGGTAAAGTCTTAAAACTCCACCAGACAACAATATTTAGATTCGTGCACATTCAAATAGCCCGACGATGATAAATCAAACGTGGTTCAAATGGTGGGATTTGTTTATGAAAGGGTAGGAAACAATTTTGGAAAAGGAGAAAATGCTGGTTACCAGCATTTTCTCCTTTTCCCAAATTGTTTCCAAAAGCTTTCTCTATCAGTATCGTTAAAACCCGGATTTGTATGGTAAAAGGTTAATTTTTTGCCAGACGACAAAATTTTAGACAGGACCATATCCCAAGTATTTGAAGATCATAGATACAACGTTGCTGAAATAAAGGACTCTGTCTTTGGAAGAATGGGAAACATTGTAAAAAGAAAATCATGGCAACAAGACATTTAAAAATTGTAGAAGTCAGTTTGGACCTTTACACTGTTTAACCCTTTACCACATAATCCCTACTTTAAACGAGCCCGAGGAAGAAGCCTTTTGAAAACATTGCGGGAAAAGGAGAAAATGATAACCAGCATTTTCTCCTTGTCCCACAATGTTTTCTACTCTTATCAAAACAAATTTCAATTTTTGAGTTATTTTTTTTCTTCGTCTGCAAAAGCGTTCAATTTGGACTGGTCTAAAATTTTGTGGTTTGGTAAAGAGTTAAGTCTTTACCCAGAAGACAATATTTTATACTCATCAAACTTGTCGTTTACAAGCCTATGGTCTACCACTTGAGCTATTTTGTCTGGTCAAGAAATTAGTTATATGCTGTTCATCGTTCATGAAACCATTTTTCCATGGGACAGTTTCCTGCATATAGTCGGTCAAATTTGTCTGCTGCAAATGTGTTTCATTATGTCATGGGTTGATCACAAGTTGAAAAACGTTGCACTATAGCAATAGAGTAGAAATATCGATTTCTATCTACATAAAGTTTTACGAGAACACTTCGCAAATGGCCTAATTGATCTTCCTGTTCATTGGCCATTTCCGGTTTAGGTATCCAATGAATGAGTAAATTACAAACGCATTTTATCACTCTGTGATGAACCATGCTCTGTGAAATGGTAGATCAATACATCTGCGAAAAACTAAAGACCCATGTCAGCCTGAGCAGGCTGACCTGGGCCAAAACTTTTCGCTATTAGTCAATTTTCTTTATGTCAAAGGACCAGTTTACCTTATGATACAGTTGGTAGTTAGGCATAATGGATTTTACGGATCCCTAATTATGCGATGACTTGCTTGGTATCATAGATCACGGCGATGCATTAAGCCCCCTTTCGCTAGAGCATGGCTCATATATATATATATATAAAATGTTATTAATCAAGTATTTTCGTATTGTCCGATAATCTGCGCTATTAGCCCGTTTTGAACAGTATATTTCTGTTATTTCATACCGATCAGAATGTCTAAACATACTTTAAAAATTTCATGTTCCTTTAAGCCCCTTTGCAAAATTGTCTTGCGATCAGTTTACGACCACAAGTGTTGCACGCCCACTCGCATGATGTCTTGCGAGCTGTTGCAGTCATTGCAGAATCGCAAACGATCACAACTGATCGTATTTGACCTTTGAACATAGTCAAAATTCTGACGCGACTGCATGCGATCGAAGTACTCGTACTTGGTCACACTGACAGTCGTACGAGTGCTGCAAGCGTTGCAAACCGTTGCACGACAAGACGCCCTTCCTTTTAATACATGTTCCAGATAGGCAGGAAGTTTAAAGACGACAGAACAAACAACTGACAACACGTAGAAACAATAGAAGGCAACAAAAGCGTCTGCTTTATTTCTACATGTAAAACACTACGGGGGAAAAAAAGAGCAATTTCTTAACTTATTTAATCCAACAGAGGGCATTTTTCCTTCGTCTTACAGTCGAGCCCCGGTAGTGCAGTCTGAGAACTGGTTCGAAACCCCTGCTCGGCCAATTTCTTCCCGAGAATATATAGTAGTCATTGCGACAGGATCAATTCCACTCCCGCCGCTAATCAATGTTTCGACAATGGTTATATGGGAAAGCAGCAAGTGGCTTGGGACGAATATTGTGATAAGTGCTGGTAAAAGAACCTACAGGAAAGCATGGATAGGTGTTCTGACCGCCGCGGTATAATTGAAATAATGTTGAAAACGGCGTTAAACACCAAACAATCAGTCAATCAACTTTCGTCTTACAGCAGCCCGATCGTAAACACAGGAAATCGTTTGTTACCAGTGGTTTACTACAACAGGAGAAAGAAACCTCTGATGGCAATTTTGGGTAACTCTGCCGGTGCCAAATATATGAGCCATGCTCTGGCAAAAGGGAGTTTAATGCATCTCTGTATTGCATTGTACCAAGCAAGACATCACGTAATAAGGGATCCATAAAAATCCACTTTGTCTAACAACCGACTGAATCATGGGGTAGACTGGTCCTTTGACAAGCAGAAAATTGATCAATAACAAAAAGTTTCGGCCCGGGTCAGCCTGCGTAGGCTGACGTGGGTCGATACTTTCTGCAAATGCATTAAGCCCCCTTTTCACAGAGCATGGCTCATTTATTCGGCTTTTTCGACGGCTGAAATTACAAACCACTGAACATCAGAAAAAATTATGCCTTGTAGGCTGAACTAAAGAAACGGAAGTAAAGATCCAAGATCAGACTGCACGTTCTGTCTTGATCTATGCCCACTCGTCACAACTCGGCGGATTCCGTAGCCACATTTAACCTCGTCCGTATCAAGGAGGTTTCCATTTTGAACTGACAATCACATGATCTTAAACATGTCGGCGCCCGTGAAAATTGATAAGCAACGACATAAACAATCGTGGCGAAGTTATTCATATCTATCAATGTGTTCGTGAAAACTTCCAACGGAATTGATAAACCACGTTAAAAGTTGAATGTACTAACTGTTTGTCAACGGAAATGTATTTAGAAAGATTTCTATAGAAACTGTTGTGACTGATGTTTTCTTTTTTTTTTTAGAGAAGCATTACAATTTTAAGTACGGTAAAACGGCGTATTTCCGGCGAAGGAATGTATCATGTAGGTGCATATCAAGCTATGTGATACAGCCGATGTTTGACGAATGGATCCATGCCGTGCGCAAAAGCTCCTTTGTTTTCGCCTTTTACGCTAAATGGGTTATGGCTTTGCAGAATTTGAGGCAAAAACAGAAATGAAATATGAATAAAGACCCAGAGCACGTTTTTCAAAACTTAAAAAATAGCAGCATGAAGTCGAACGTATATCCAGCCGGCCTCCCATTAGTTCTACACAACAATGATAAATACCACATCGCGTTTCCTCTGAGAAACACCAAATAATATCTTAATAACCCTCTCGTTTTATGAAATAAGCAGTAATTTAGTAATTTAGACTTGTTCTTTGTTTTTCTAGCCTGAAATAGATTACTTGTTCTCAGAAAAGAGACTCTGGCACCAGACTGTAAAATTATTGTATTTGGATTTCCGAGAAAAAAATTCAAACACTTTTTCATGGAAGATAAACGGGGATGGAAGAAAGAACATAAGTTAAACGTTGAGAGAAACAGGCAAATCCTGGGTTGCTTTTGCGGACCGTGTAGATCAAGATCAAACTGCACAGAACGTGCAGTCTGATCTTGGATCTACATTGTAGGCTTCTTTTTGAGGTTCTGACTTACAATCTTAGAAATGCAAATATTTCTACATCCTGGTCCTCTGTGTCGACTGAAAATGATGATTTCACGTATTTCGCTTGAAGACCGTGTCTTTTTTTCTAGAAAGTAAATTGTTTACACAGTCTGAACTCTTTACCATTAGACAAAATTCAAGACCTCTCCAAATTGGAAGCAATGGCAGATGACAAATCAAATCTGGCTCAAGTGATGGCGTTTGTCTGTGATAGGTAGAAAATATTGTGGGTAAACGAAAAAATGCTGGTTACAAACATTTTATTCTTTTCCAAAGTCTTCTTTAGTCAGGATCGTCAAAACTGGTAAAGGGGGAATACAGTAAGCCAGTATCATTTGACCCTTTGAATACTTACACAAAGGAAAATTTCAAACCTATAGTAAAGGCCGAGCTGTTGCGATTTCAAAACCATTTTCACCGCTCAAAACTAATCATAACGGACAATGTAGATCCAGGATCAGACTGCACATTTTGTTCAGTCTGATCTTGTTCTACACTGTCTGCAATAACGTAATGAGTATGCTAAATGGCCTAAGGGTCAAGATCGTAAAAGTTCTAAAGCAGAACCCCGGTTGTTGAGTGGTAACTCGCAGGATAAGTCTGGTTGACATAACCCGTTACCTCACATTCCAGAGCCTTAACGACCCTAAAGAAGAAGACTTTTGAAAACATTGTGGAAAAAAGGAGAAAATGCTGGTAACCAGCATTTTCCCCTTTTCCTACAATGCTTTCTGCCTTTCCACGAACAAATTCAAATAATTTGAGTCACATTTATTTTGTCGTCTGCAATTGCTTTCAATTTGGACAGGTCTGAAATTTTGTCGTCTGGTAAAGAGCTCAACTGTCAAAGAGTTGGGGATTTTATGTGATACAGAGTGAGAGTCGATGCGTAGATAAAATAACAATAAGATGCACATGGCTGCATGACGTGGGGACAACTTCCATCATTTAAAATTGTCCTCCGCCAAATGCATATGCTTTCAAATTGGAACTCTAGAATCATGATACATGTACATGCATGTGAGTCATGCTCTGTCAAAAGGGGGCTTAATGCATCTCCGTGATGCATGATACCAAGCAAGTCATCGCATGATTATGGACCCATAAAGTCCATTTTGTCTAACAACCAACTGAATCATGAGGTAAACTGTTCCTTTGACATACAGAAAATTGACCGATAGCGAAAAGTTTCGGCTCAGGTCAGCCTGCGCGGACTGCGCAGGCTGATCCGAGTCGATACTTTTCGCAGATGCATTAAGACCCCTTTTTCACAGAGCATGGCTCATGTATATAAAAAATTAGACAACTCAATGGCTGAGATAACTAACTACATTAGATTTACATATCAACCATGCTCTGGGTAAAAGGGGGCTTAATGCATCTCCGTGATGCATGATACCAAGGAAGTCATCGCAAGATTACGAACCCATAAAGTCCATTTTGTCTAACAACCGACTGAATCATGGGGTAGACTGGTCCTTTGACAGACAGAAAACTGACCGATAGCGAAAAGTATCGGCCCAGGTCAGCCTGCAGGCTGACCTGGGTCGATACTTTTCGCAGATGCATTAAGCCCCCTTTTCACAGAGCATGGCTCGTGTATATAAGAAATGGCCAACTCGATAGCTGAAATAACTAAATACATTAGATTTACGTGTGAACCATGCTCTGGGTAAAAGGGGGTTTCATGCATTTTCGTGATGCATTATAGCAAGGAAGTCATCACATAATTATGGATCCATAAAGTCTATTTTGTCTAACAACCGGCTGAATCCTTAGATAGAATGGCCCTCGGACATACAGTGATTGTTTGATTGATTGTATGGTGTTTAACGCCGTTTTCAACATTATTTCAGTTATATCACGGCGGCCAGTGCACCTATCCATGCTTTCCTGGATTTTCCTTTTCCAGTACTCCGCACAATATTCTTTCCAAGCCACTAGCTGCTTTTCCACATAACCATCGTCGAAACAATGGTCAGCTGTTAGAGAGGAATGAATCCTGTCGCAATGACTATCATCAATCCTCGGAAAGAAATTGACCAAGCCGGGGATCGAACCAGCGCCCTCCTGTTCTCAAGTCCTATACACTACCGACTGAACTATGGGGGCTCGGCTTCCAACATACAGAAAATTTACCAAAAGCAAAAAAGTTTTGACACAGGTCAGCCTGCGCGGAAGTGCACAGGCTGACCTGGGTCAACACATCAAGTCTGCAGATACATTAAACCCCCCCTTTTCACAGAGCATGACTCATATCAAAATTTCGTAATATTTGGAGAAAATGGTTATCTAGTTAACCAATAGAAGCATAATGCACAAAGTGCAAAAAAAAGATTTATCATAAAGTTTTCTGAAAGAAAAAAAAAAAAAGGCTTATCGGTGGTGAAAATTTTAGACAAGCCTGCAAATATTTGATAGGAGAGAAATAATGTTTATTTAAAAATTTTGATATCAGAGTGTCACCTATGCTTCGAAACACTTTGTTTTTTTTTTCCTCGGCTTTTGTATCTCACGATGAAAATGCACTTACCCTAAATTCGCAGTGATTCCCTAGACGTGAAAAAATGTCCATCATTTTTTTCTAAGTTCAACCCTTTACCACACAATCCCACGTTTTAACAATCCTAAAGAAAGAGGCTTTTGAAAACATTGTGGGAAAAGAAGAAAACGTTTTTTCTATCCTTTCTGATCCGAATCTCATCATTTCTGCCGCATTTAATATTAATCGTCAGCAAATGCTTTCAGTTTCGATTAACCTTGAATTTTGTCCTACATACCACGTTTTTTCCTATTGCTCTAGAAAACATTGTGAGAAAAGTAGGACTTACCACAATGGTTTCTGATATACTCAAGTAACATACCTTATTGTTGAAAATCCTTTTGGATCATCTGTACGAGATTCTTACTCAAAAGATTGGATTGTCCTTGAAAGAAAAGAATCCGTACATTTCTCTTTTCCCAAACTTATTTTAACCCTTTCCCAAACAAGCCCTGGTTTTCACGTGTCTGCAGTACAAGTCTTTTGAAAACACTGTGAGAAAAGGAGAAATTGCTCGGAACGAGCAATTTCTCCTTTTCCCATAGTGTTTTCTACCCTTTTTGAGACCTTTCTGCCATTTTCATTAAATTTAAAATTGTCGTCTGCAAACTCTTTCAATTTGGACCGGTCCAAAATTTGTTGTTTGGGAAAGGGTTAAGTCCTTTTTCCAGGATCGTAAAACACGGGTTTTTTTAGGTAAAGGGTTTAAAATGAACCATGCTCTGGCAAAAGGGGCCTTAATGCTTCTCCGTGATGCGTGACACCAAGCCAGTCATCACATGATCATGGACCCATTAAGTTTATTTTGACAAACAACGGACTGAATCATGAGGTAGACTGGTCCTTTGACATACGGAACATTGACCAATAGCGAAAAGTTTCGGCCCAGGTCAGCCTGCGCAGACTGCGCAGGCTGACCTGAATCGATATCTTTCGCAGATGCATTAAGCCCCTTTTCACAGAACATGGCTCATATGGGAACAAAGAAAAACAGCTTAACACTTTACCACACAATCCCGACTTTTAACGACCCTTAGAAAGAAACCTTTGAAAACATTGTGGGAACAGGAGAAATTTCTGGTAACCAGCATTTTCTGCCTTTCTCACAATGTTTTCTAGCCTTCCCAAACCGAATTTCAATCTTTAGTTACATTTATTTTGTCATCAGCACAATGCTTTCAATTTGGACAAGTCCAAAGTTTTTTTGTTTGGTAAAGTGTTAAAACAGGTTGGATGGAAGACAGGAAATGCAGTCTGACTCATGAACAAGCAGCAACAAAATAATCATTTCTGCAACATCAGATTTAAAATCCCTTTATCGCACAATCCCGAGTTTTAGTGACCCCTGAGAAAGAAAGCTTTTGAAAACGTTGTGGGAAAAGGAGACAAAAATGCTGGCAACCAACATTTTCTCCTTTTCACATAATGGTTTCTAGCCTTTCCGATGCAAAACCAACAAATTGGACCACATTTTATTTGCCCTCTGAAGACGCTACAAAGTCGGACAAGTCTAAAATTATGGAAAAGGGTTAGACTTAACCGCTCGAATGCCGGACAACCCAAACTCTCACTTCCAGTCTAGAAATAAGTCTGAAGTACTCGCAGTTTAAACGTTTCTCTTGTCCAAAATATCTCATCGAAGCGCACAGTGTAGATCATGGATCAGACTGTCCTTTTTGTGCAGTTTCGTCTTGATTTACAGTGGCCGCAAAGACGTTATAGTTATTAAAGGCGCTTTTAGAGTAAAAGAAGGTGCAGTAACGCATTAGAAAGCCACAATAATGCAATAACAACAGTTTCGGTGCTGCATGAAAATATACTGTCCGGAAAAAGAAACGCATTGTAAACATTTTATACGCTAAGATTAAAGTGTTAAATTGTGTTATTCAATATATGGTTTAATAGAAGAAAAAACATTTCTCACAGATGGTCAAAATTTTATCATAGCCAGTCATTCCATTCGGCAAATCTCAGGTGATCCGTTGATCAAGTCCCTACACGGTACATTTCTTCGCAGGAAATACGAAGGCTCCTCTTAAAAAGAAAATATGAGTCAAAATTTTCTATAGAAATCTTTCGAAATACATTTCCGTTGACAAACAGTTTGTACATTCAACTCTTTAACGTAGTTTATCAATTCCGTTGAAAGTTTTCACCGACAGACTAATATATGTGAATAATTTCACCGTGGTTGTTTATGTCGTTGCTACTTACACTGGAGCCGCCATTTTTAAGATCATGTGATTGGCAGTTCAAAATGAAAACCTCCTTGAAACGGACGAGGTTAGATGTAGTTACGGAATCGACCGAGTTGTGACGAGTGCCAGTCATTTATGACTAGTT
This sequence comes from Tridacna gigas, assembly GCA_945859785.2. Classification (NCBI taxonomy): domain Eukaryota; kingdom Metazoa; phylum Mollusca; class Bivalvia; order Cardiida; family Cardiidae; genus Tridacna; species Tridacna gigas. The sequence goes on from OX244029.2 coordinate 42,915,276, forward strand.
GTAGAGTGATCAAACAATTCCCCGAGGGCACCCCGAACATTTTACAATGAAGGTTTCAGCTCTAAGTCTTGTAGCATAAAAATATTTACGCTGTGTTTCTTTTTCGTTAAGTATACATCATGCAGGGTAACTGCATTATATACAGGTTTGCGGAAAGGTAAAAAAAAAGAAACTTGGTTGAAAATAAAACAGATGTTTGTGCGATATCAGCCTCCTATCTCGTTTTATCTTTCCTTATCACAACCTCGGGGCCAGTTCGCAAAACAATTTGTCATAAACCTAATGGTAGTGACTGAAAACTTTGAACAAACCTCCAAAATAAATCTTATCAGAAACCTTCGATGTTTTTTTTTTTCCTATTGAGGGCTAAGTTACTAAAATGGATATACTGACTTTACGGAACGAATTAAAATCGAGACTGGTCAAAACTTAGAACTTTGCAGGCATACTATCCGATATTGCTTAAATTTTGGGAGTGTTCTTTGAAAGGGTTTCAAAACAACCTGAGAATATGTTGGTTTCCAGTATTTCACATTCTCTCAAATTGTTTTCAAATGTACTTTATCTCCAGGATCGTGTAAATATTGGTAAGTATGGTAAAGGTTTGATAAAAACAAAAATGCTCCAATTCCAAGGGGTGTTCTTTGGTCAGAATATTTCGCAAAGATTCGGACAGGGAAGTTGTTCGATTGTTGTTGGATGTCCAGAGGATTTGTCTTAATTAAAGTGTCGTTTTTGGACGAGTATAAAATTCTGTGGCCTAGGAACGGCCAAAGTAGAAAGAGGGGAATTCAGCGGATCAAAGAATCTTTTGAAATATCACTAAATAGAGATAAAAATCTCTAAAACTCCTTTTCAACAAAAACAAAACAACTGAGCCATATTTAACCTGTCGTCTACAAATGCTTTCAATTTGGACAAGTATAAAACGTTGTCGTCTGTTAAAGCGTTAAATTCGAATAGTTTGCAGAAGGGTCAAAGAATCTCTTAAAATATCATTATACGGAAATACAGTATTTTAAACTCCTTAACCCTTTACCACACAATCCCGAGTTTTACCGACCTTGAGAAAGACGGCTTTTGATTTTTGTTGGAAAATTAGAAAGTGCTGGTTTCCCACAGTGTTTTCTACCCAATCAAAGAAAGACAAGTTCCATCATTCAAGCCACATTTGAACTGTCGTCTGCAAATGCTTTCAGTGAAATTTGGACAAGTTTGTATTTCGGTATACAGTTTAACATACAGACAAAAATTAATTTCAAAACCATTTGAGCCCCACTTAACTCTTTAGCAAACGATAAAATTTTAGAGTGGTCCAAATTGAAAGCATCTGCAGACAACAAAATAAAGGTGATTCAAAAATTAAAATTTGATTTGGGAAGGGTAGAAAACATTGTGGGAAAAGGAGAAAATGCTGGGTACCCGCATTTTCTCCTTTGCCCACAATGTTTTCAAAAGCTCTCTTTCTCAGGGTCGTTAAAAATCGGGATTGTGTGGTAAAGAGTTAATATGTCGTCTGCAAATGCTTTCAATTTGGATACATATAAAATTTTGTCGTCCAGTAAATGGTTAAATCCACAGAATATACAGAAGGATCAAATACTCTCTTAAAATATCATTAAACAGAAATACAATATTGAAAACTTCTATCACACACACACAAGTGAAACCAAATGAGCCCCATTTAATTTGACGTCTGCGAATGCTTTGAATTTGGATACATCTAAAATTTTGACGTCTGGTAGATGGGTTAAATCCGCCGAATATACAGAAGGATCAAAGAATCTCTTAAAACATCATTACAGAGAAAGACAATCTTTAAAACTCCCATGAAATATGACAGCGAGTTATAACCAAACGATATTACTCCAGCGATTTCAATATTTCCATGCGAAAATCCGTCGCATAAAACAAATATACAGGCAAGTTATGGTCCCAATGGATACATAAAATGTCGTCTTAATCTAATGTTTGTAGATTGTGTCAAACAATCTAAACTGATTACATCCTTACCCCTCCCTTTCCCTCCGCAGTATCTTTTAACCGTTAGGTGGTTAGAGAGAGTTTCTTCTTTTGCCGTGATGTTTTTTTTTTTTAAACACAAGTCTACTGCAAGACAAAAAAAGTCGGTAACCCTTTACCTTACAATCGGGAGTTTTAACGACCCTGAAGGAGAAGGATTTGAAAGCATTGTGGGAAAAGGAGAAAATGCTGGTAACCAGCATTTTCTCCTTTTCCCACAATGTTTACTACCCCATTAAAGACAGAATTCATAAACTGAACGATATTTATTTTGTCGATTTCAAATGCTTTCGGTTTGGCCGAGTCCAAAATTTGTCGTTTGGTAAACAATTAACTCTTCACCAAACGACAAACAATTTTTTGACTTGTCCAAACTGAAAGCATTTGTAGACGATTTAATTGATTAATTATTGTTCAAATGAGAGGATTTTCTTTGAAGGGGTAAAAAGGTAAAACTGACGGTTATCAGCATTTTCTCCTTGTCCTACAATGTTTTCAAACACCTTCCCACCCTCTTCAGGGGTTAGGAACTCAATGTTAATTTTTTGACAAAACTTCAACTTTTGTATGTTAAGACTTAGCTATTTTTTTTTTTCACAAATTTCGACTTTTCTAGGTAAACTCTGGGTCGAAAAGTTGAAAATTTTAGACAATTTTCAAGACATAAATTCCCACTTTCCCATGGTTCGTGGGAATAATTCATAGAAAAAAAGGTCGAAACTGGTATGCCTGACTTCTAGTTTTCTACTTCCGCTAGGCATGTCTATTGATTGACAGATTGAATTATGTTTACGCTCCTATCATGGCGACAGCTCACTAATTCATGTGTGGTATGGGTTTCACCAGGACAATGCCAGGGCTCTGAAAAGTGTTGCCAAAGATCCCTCCCTAAAAAAAAAAAAATTAAAAAAGCATCTCAAGAGAGGATCGTGCCCGGGGCCGTCGGACTAAGAATCCTGCACTTTTACCACTGAACCAAACATGATTCCTAACGTAAGGATAATCAACCTAGAGACAAAGATATGGGCGGCGCTAAGGCAAAAAGGGGTTAGTGCATCTCTGTTATCTATTAACCCTTTCCCAAACAAGCCCTGGTTTTCACGTGTCTGCAGTGCAAGTCTTTTGAAAACACTGTTGGAAAAGGAGAAATTGCTCGTAACGAGCAATTTCTCCTTTTCCCACAGTGTTTTCTACCCTTTTTGAGACCTTTCTGCCATTTTCATCAAATTTAAAGTTGTCGTCTGCAAACTCTTCCAATTTGGACCAGTCCAAAATTTGTCGTCTGGGAAAAAGTTAATAAAGCAAGTTACCATGTAACTATGGATATGATCCATTCTGTCTAAGAACCGACTGAATTATGAGGTAGAATGGTCCTATGACTGTAGCATGCAATAAATTGACCAATAGCAAAAATTTTCGACTCAGCCTGAGGTCCGACTGCGCAGGCTGACCTGGGTCGATACTTTTTTTTTTGCAGATATAGTGAACCCCTTTTTCACAGAGCATGGCTCATACTAATCTGACACATATGAAAATATTGTAACTAAAGACAAATTTGCTGGGAACATGTAATTTTTCCTTTTGGTACGATTTTTTTTTTTTTCAAAATTAATAAGTGCAAGATGAGAGAGGCGTCGCCAGGTGGTAACGCAATAAAACACTAAATCGAAAAAAAGAAGAAACATTTAAAAAAATCAACAGGATTAAGGAAAGAAACATCAAACTAGCTTATTTACGTCATAACTCATATAGCGACCTCTCATGTCCTATGTTTTTAAATCTTTACCACACAATCATGAGTTTTAATGACGCTGGGGAAGAAGCCTTTAGAAAAGATTGTGGGAAAAAGAGAAAATGCTGGTAACCAGCATTTTCTCATTTTCCCACAATCATTTCTGCACTTTTGACAGATAAATTCCATCATTTGAGTCACATTTAATTTCTCGTCTGCAAATGCTTTCAATTTGAACCAGTCCTAGAATTTGTCGTTTGGTGAAAAGTTAACCCTCTGCGCCATAGGCGAAAACATGAGCTTTTGCAGATGGCATAGATCCAAGATCGGACTTCACAGAACGTGCAGTCTGATCTTGGTTCTATACTATTCCCCTAGTCTAGCCTATCATTAGGTTAGTTTATTATTTCAAAAATCTGAGTTTCTGTGTACATGTATTGTATAGATTTTTTTAGTCGTCGAAAGAGGTCGAGTGAGGTAATTAGGACTAACTTTATTTTGTAATATTAAAGAATATAAGATCTTTTATATAAGAGCCATGTCCGTAGAAAAGGGGGCTTAATGCATCTGTGAAAAGTATTAACCCAGGTCGGCCTACGCAGTCCGCGCAGGCTGACCCGGGGCGAAACTTTTCGCTATTGGTCAAGTTTCTGTATGTCCAAAAAAACAGTCTACCTCACGCTTCAGTCGGTTTGTCTAAAAATAGTGGCTTTTATGGATCCATAAAGGATGTGAAGGCTTAATTAGTTCACTGGATTACGGAGATGCATAAGCCCCCTTTTTCCAGAGCATGGCGCATAGGTATGCACTTGCAAAACTTCTGAGGTAGATGTAAATTATGTGATTCATCTCGTATTTACTTTTTTATCATTTATTCATTTATCATTTACTTGTCGTGCACTAGTTTTCTACTCAAACTGCAGATTTTAAAACTTATATATTTTTTTTGTTTCATCTAGGTCAGAATCACGATTGACAGCTTTGGTTTGAAAAAATGAAATTTTAGTTATTTATATGAAAGTAGTTTACAATGAAATACATATTTTCAAAGTCAAAATAATGTAAAATTCTATTATATGCAGCTGTTTAAAAAGTGATTAATATTTTTGAAAAAACGATTTTTTTTTTTTTACATTGACGTCAGTGGTGACGTCGCCAAACTTTAGCGAAAACAGCAATTGTTTTAAAGAGGTACAACTTGATATCAGACGGCGAACACTTATATCTTATTAGTACGGAATCGTAAAGCTATCACCAAAACCTCAGATGTTTAGACAATCGTTTTTAGTTGTTAGACAAATGGGATTTTAGGTGGCCGCTTTAGGATTCCGTATACAAGTGTAAGTAGCTCTGGGTCCGTATTCACCAACCATTCTTAAGAACGTTCTTAGACTTATTGTTCAAGATTTTCCAAATTTGAAAGTAACACAACTTCTGATTGGCTAAACCATTTGGTTTAGCCAATCAGAAGTTGTGTTACTTTCAAACTTGGAAAATTTTGGAGAACAAGACCAAGAATATTCTTAAGAATGGTTGGTGAATATGGGCCCTGGTAACATTCCGTTCTACCAGTATAGTTTTCCTCATGTTCCAATGATCAGAAGCAGCGTAATTAATTTTCTTGCACACTAAACAATGCATGCAAGTCAATGAGAATTCGCTATCGATGATATATTTATGGCCATTAACTATATTACATGGTAACTTTAGTGTAAATTTGTGGTGGCATATATGATATTATTGGTGATAGGTCGTCTAAATCCGAATTTGTCATGAAATTCTGTCAACCCTTTACCACACATTTCCTCCTTTTAATGACCCGTAGGAAGAGGCCTTTTAAAAACATTGAGGGAAAAGGAGAATATGCTGGTAACCAACATTTTCTCCTTTTCCCCATATTGTTTTCTAAACTTCAAAAGTTAAATTCAATCATTTGAGCCACGTTTAAGTTGTCGTCTGCAAATGCATTCAAATTGGACAAGTATAAAATGTGGTCGTTTCGGACAGGGTCAAATGATCCCGGAAAAATGTTATAATGCGAGCCTTTGACAGACGTTAGTTTTAAGTTACAAATAGACAAATTGATAAAAACAGAATGGTTGGTAAAGATGTGTTATTTATATTTTCCTAAAATTATTTGATACGAACTTTTCTGGAAAAGATATCAAAATACGAGAAAGTAATTAATGTAAAACTACATCCATTTGTGAAGGAATAATATACCGGAAAATTGGTGTATTCGTGGCAATTTCATGCAGAAGTAAGAAATAACAATCACGAATGAAAAAACTGTACTGATATCTGGCTTTGCAATTATATCATTTGTGAAAGATGGTTGGAATTATCAATTCTTAGAAAGCTTGAAAAAAAAAACTCGTGTGTTTTGCGGACAGTTAGTTAGTTTAAACATATTTATTTTACATCGATTGAGAAACAAGTTCTTGCAGTTTATCCTAATCTCTTTCGATTCTGCTTCCTGGAAATTACACCAGTACTCCCGCCGAATGTGTGGGCCAGTCGACAGTCCGAAGCGCACCAGCTCCCGGGTATCGACCTCGGGACCTTATGGTAACGAGGCAGACACTCTACCTCACAACCAAGGACACTATGGACAGTTGATTAATTCTTTATCATAGAACAAAATTTTAGAAAATTTTTGTTCAAAATTAAAGAAAAGACAGCGTGTTTTGTGCTGTCTAGTTTGGATCTACACCCTCCGACACGCTGAAAAACTACCCATTCACGTACAGAAGCATAAAAGTTCTATACATAGCATTTTGTGTGAGTTAATATTGCTTTATTTGGCAATCAGAACCGTTTCTACAGTTTTTCCACCAATATTTCTCTGTTCAAGTCTTTACCCCGGATTAACCGAAAAACGAAAATTCGAATTATCGGGTGTTTGGACAATCTCTCTTAGATCAGTCATGACTTAAATCCAAATGACAGAACGGTTAGCAACCGTAAAGGCACACTAGCGGCCAAAAGTAAATAATACGGAATTCAGAATGCTTACAAACTTAATTCATACTATTTAAAAGTATAGATATCACTATGAGTCCGATTTATAATGTGTTACAGTGCAATCAGTCAAAGTTCCAGTCGTTGGCATAAAAAATAACTGTAAAACTAGAAGAAAAGTTGGTGAACTGAATTTGCCTGCATTTTGACTCTTGGCTCGTTTAATTTCAGCAGCCTTCAATGGTACAAAGTGTATGCTAAGCGCTGATAAATTGGAAGAGCAAAATCTGAAAGTAAATCATGATCAACATGCAAGATAGAATAAAACCTGACGTTTAATGGAAACCTGATTTTGTAGGCCCCATTTGCTAACTGATCTTTATGTTGATAACTTCAAAATTTTAAGACTGTAAAAATTCAAATTATCAATTTTAGGGTCGTTTTCATTTTTGCTCTTTGGTATCTGATGTCGTCTTAATTTCACCCTTGACCCTATAACTCACAATCTCGAGTTTAATGACCCTGAGAGAGAAAGCTTCTGAAAACATTGTGCTAAAAGGAGAAAATGCTGGTAACCAGCATTTTCTCGCACAATGTTTTTGACCGTATCAAAGATAGAAATCATCCTATGAGCTTTGTTTAATTGATTAGTTTAAACATATTTTATTGCCATATTTTTGTTACAAAGTATTATACATAACATAAACAGTATTTATCTAATTAGGCAAAAGGGTCTGGCCACAAGTTCTAACTTAACTGATCGTCTGTAAATGCCTTCAATTTGGTTGAGTCCAAAATTTTGTTGTTTTTGTAAAGAGTTGACAAAGCCACCATGTGTGTTTACGGCCTTTAGCAAGAATACTTTTGAAAATAATGTGCGGAAACGAGAAAATACGGATAACCAGCATTTATTTCCTTTCCGAATTTTGTTTTCTTGCCTCTCAAAGACTAATTCTATTGTTTAAACTATATCTTTTAATACGCAATCAGCCAGAGCTTTGACTCTAAACATGTCGGAAATTTCTTCGACCGGTAAAGTGTTAAATCACTGCTCAGTTGAGAGAATCTTTATACCGCTCGCAACTAAACATCAACCCCAAAGTACAAAATGCGACAGCTCTACGTGGATTACGTATAAGAAAGACATACAGCGTAAACTACGTATAATCTGTCACCAGCCGCCGGACAATTAGTTCTTTTTAAGCGACTATAATTAGACTTTCAGATCATGTGACTGGATTGACCAATCAAATCTTGTATGAAATTTTTCACTTGTTATGGCCATATTGGTATCTTATCAGCTTGTTATTCTCATAAATTAGCAAAGGGTATCGTGTTATTACTACCGCGTCGAGAGATATCAGTATTGCTATATATAGACACAGAATACCAGCATACCCAAGAAATAACACTAGTGTAAATTATTTATCGTTCAATCACACAGCGAAGTCAGAGTAAAAATGTTTTGTTAAAACTAATAACGTCTCAGAGGTGTCTATCACGGCGTAAAAACGCTCAGAGTGACGTCCCCTGATTGATTTTCCATGTGGATCAAACATTTCTCCTCTCTGGAAGAGTCATTATCTAATGATAGATAGACGATTAGATCATGTAGAGCAATTTTACACATACCAACACACATTGTTACAGACAAGAGCGGCTCGATTAACCCCATCTAGCATTGTCTTCACCGGGAGAGAGAAATAAATTACTTCCATCCATCATTTTACAGTAGTGTCACTCGTTATCTCCTGAAATAAATTTGAAGCAGACGACATTAAATATGGAAAAAATCAGGGTGAATTAAAACATGGATACTTTTCAAATATTGTGGTCAGAAGAGAAACTGAGTAAGGTTACCTTGTTTTATACGCTAACACGCATTTTGTGAAATGTTTACGTAATTAGTCAGTTTCTCTTATCTTTCAAATAACCAGAACAAATACTTCAGTTGTCTTGAGCTTCATCCTTTTTAGTCGTTTGATCATTCGACCAACGACCGCAATAGATGCATAACTCGAGCAACTAAACGACATTTTTTCGACGACATGGCATAACTGGAGCAATGAACGTAGATCAGACCTAATCATTCGACATTTTATGAAAATACTTCAACCCTAGCTTTTGGTCACATCCGAACGATCCAACATCCTGTACCAGTGTAACCCTTAAGCTGCTAAGCACGACTCACTGATCTTATGTGTACAGTGTAGATCAAAGATCAGATTGCACAGAACGTGCAATCTGATCTTGGATCTACTCTGCTCGATAAGGAGATATTTTTCTCAAAAACTAAGTTTGAAATAGCAACGTTGGTGTTTTTACAACTGGCTTGAAACTTTCATTTATTTTATTCAGCAGCTTAAGGATTAACATTTTACTAAAAGTTCCTGAGATTTTACAGCTTTTCAAAACATAGTTGGAACAAGAGAAAATGCTGGTAACAGCCGCGCATGATTTTTCCCTATTTTGCCCATGCTTTCTACCCTTGGAAAGCCATATCCCATGATTTGAACCAAATGGAGCTTTAAGTCTGCAAATGCCTTCCATTTTGAGCAAGCCTAAAACTTTGTCGTCTGGTAAATAGTTAACTCATTGGCATGTAACATGCTATGCCTAGATGGAGATGGAACCAATCGGTCCAAAACTTTGTAATATATACGTGTAGATGTACACATGGAGTAGAACCATCTGTCGTGGAATGTGGAACTGTCTGCCGTCTTCATTCAATAGAATTTAATCAGTTCAAGAGAGGCGCCCATCCGCATTTGTCAGCTGCTTTCTTGGGCGATGCTCCGTTGGGCCAGTAATTTTGACGTCATCAAGAAGCATGGCTTCGACCTCAGTATGAGATTTACATGCCACAGTCATCCAGAAAATGTCGTCATATTTAGCAGGCTGGTTTCTTCAGCTGTGTTTGCGTGTACATGGTAACAAGACTTTGTCGTTGAAACATAAAAACAGAGCTTTCACCCATTAAGTTTTTGCCTCACAAAACGAACTTCCACAGATCACCTTTTTGAAACCATTTTGACAAAACGAGAAAAAGGTATTCGTGAAATAAGTCTTAACTCACTCATCAATATCTGTACATGAACGTTTCCAAAGTCGTTTTGCTGCAAATTGCTGTTTTAAGAAAGAATGGGTTGAATACCCGTTGCATCCAAATGTGTTACTATCTATGCCCCTTCTTGTTACATTGTAGGATCCTTTTTAGCCCTAAGCACATTTTCTTAGCTTTGTCCATGTTTGGACACATGAAAGACTTACAGGTAAACAAAACAGTATCACCGTGAAATAAATGATAAACTGTTCAATATCTCGTAAATATCAGAACATACAGAATATTCTCTATAATCAAACGTTGCAAAAAGTGAACTTGTTCCCATCACAAACACCCTCATCAGTCATCAGTCTAACTGAGCTATTACAAGCTGGGAGCTATCAACCATTGCTTTCAAAAGATTGGTTGTCAAGAGGAACTGTTTTCTAACAACATTTCCACATGCCTGGCAGTAAGAATTAATGGACTCGTTGATTGATATAGCGTGGCTGAGCATCATGTATATTTTACCCCTAGTCAAACATTTTTCCCCCGAGGTTTTTCAAATTGATAAGTCGTACTTGATCGTAAAGGCTTTACCTTAAACCTTTACCAGACGACAAAATTCTAGCCTTGTCAAAATTGAAAGCATATGCAGACGTCAATTTCAATGTGGCTCAAATGGTGCAACTTTTCTTTGATAGGGTAGAAAACATTGTGGGAAAAGGAGAAAATGCTGGTTACCAGCATTTTCTCCTTTTCCCACAATGTTTTCAAAAGGCTTCTTTCCCAGGGGCGTCAAAAGGCGGCATTGTGCGGTAAAGGGTTAATGCTTAACCCTTAATCCTTACCTTGCTAAATAAGTGAAATGAAATTTTCAAGCCGACAGTTAAAACCAAAATTCTGCTTTTTCAAAGGTATATCTATGGAGAAAGATATCTCCTTGTCGAACAGTGAAAATCCAAGATCAGACTACGGGCTAAGCTGCTAAAAAAATAAAACGAAAATTTCCACTCAATAGTAAAAACAAACATATTGTGATTTCGAAGTTTATTTCACCGAAAAATATACCATATCGGAGTGTATAGATCCAAGATCAGACTGCACATTTTGTGCAGTCTGATCTTGGTCTACACTGTCGGCAAAAACGTCCCGAGTCCCGTTTAGCAGCGCTGAATTAACAGACATTTTTAGTCTAGGAAGAAGACCCAAATAATTGCAATGTATGCAACGTTTTGTGCAGTCTGATCTTGATCTACACCGACCGCAAAATCGACTATAGTTGTTAAAGGCGCCTAATATTGTCATAAACGACCGTGTACAAACTTCGAGAATAGCTCTCACTGATCTTTGGTCCTCATACTCCGATTCTCTTCAAATGGTTCCAAAAGTGAGAGACGAATGAATCCAGTCGCATCCCGTCCATCCTCCAAAAGAATCTTGCCAAGCTTGGTATCGAACCTGAGACCGATGGATTTCAAGCCATGTACTTTACGGACGAACTGTTAGGCCTGGAAATTTTAGCCAAAGATAATTCTCATCAGAAAGTTAGTATTCTGCATAATATCGATATCATTGTGGGTAATTTTCATCAGAAAGTTAGTATTCTGCGTAAAAGAACAAAAGAAGCCATGTCAGTCATTTTAAGCCTAATGGAATAGCTCGAAGAGATGTGAGTTTATACCATTTTCCAGCAGTATTTCATCAGTATCACGACATTCGTTCATGTGTCACCATGGTTTCATGAGTGCCAGGCTTAAACCGAAAGACACTCTCGCTTGCCCGAAGCCGACAGCGTGGATCGAACAAGGATATTCACGTCTAAACCCCTGTTCCACGCAGGACTGCGCAAGTACTGACATTCAGTACTGACTGGCGTACTTCCTCGAAATGTAATAACATGATACTATAAGACATGTTTGCGCGGAGATTAAAAGCTTTCCAAGCATGAAATTGTTAAGAAGTTCACGCAGTTCAGTAAACAAAAGAACTATCAACTTGTGTTTTTATCATCGCGTTAACGCCTGTATATGAGTCATGCTCTGTGAAAACCTTGTTTAACGCATCTGCACAAAGTATCGAGCCACGTGAGCCTGCACGGTCGAGAGTTTTTGCCACCGGTTAGTTTTCTGGAAGTGAAAGGACCATTCTGCCTCAAGATTTAGCCGTTTGTATATCAAATGGATCCATAGTATGTGAAGACTTGCTTGAAATAATGCATTAAACTCTTTTTACCGGAGATCCGCTTATATATATATGAAACACAGAGGTTTTACCAGAGAATGTGATTGATTCAACATTAGCCACTTTTCACAGATGGTTTCTCCCCAATTGAAAGAAAACAAACACTTGAAAATATATCCATTACCATAAGATTCATTTCTTGCCCACCTGTAAAGAAACGTATAATTTTGCAAAATGTATATGTATGATAAGACGAAGCTACAAAAGAAAAGTAATAATTTCTTGGAGTAAGTATATTTTTTTGCTGGAATTTCCGTTCAGATGCAAGACAAGACTTTGCCTTTTTGTTCAATTTGATATTTATCTATACTTTCTTTAAAAAAACATCATATGGAAGCTGTTCTCATCACCCCATGGTTTGAGTGATACCATCCCTCGAAGTCATTTATTTAATTACTTGACCGCCAAACATGGCGTCATAACTGGGCATGATATATGAGGAAACCGTAAATTTTATAACTCCACATGAAGCCGAGTCGCTGGCTTGCAATCTGGAAATGCCATCACGCTATGACAAGTCTGATCTTGATCTACGCTGTCTACATAAAAACCTAAAGTACTCGTAGAATGCCATTTAGAATTTCGGGTAAATATGGACCCTGAAATCCGATCCAATGCAATTCTATACCATTTCCCAATCCCTGGGAGTCCCTAAAGAGAATTCAATTGGGTAACGATAGATAGATCTGAGCAAATTGAATTAGAACTGCAGGCCTTTCAATAAGGTCATGACATTTAACCATTTCGGCACCAAAAACTAAAATACGGACATTTGCGAACGGCATAGATCAAGATCAGACTACACAGAACGTGCAGTCTGATCTATACCACCCGCTTGTTTAGTAAAGCTTATCAATTAAAAACCTTTCAAAGTCACGGATGTCTGTATTTTAGGCTGTCAGGAGAGGTCGAGTCTATTCATTTGGCACTAACAGGGCTAAGCAAAATAATAGTAAAAGATCATAGTTTTATATGCTGTCTGTATGGTGCCTAAGGTATGCCACAAAGCATACTGATACCTTTTATGTTAGATACTTTCATATTACTTCAAAATGTCATCAATATAGTTTGGCCTTTCCATCTTCATTACACCGAGAACGACCCTAGGTACCTTTGGTAGTAATAATATATATATCAAAATAAAACTGCACAGAACAAGCAGTCTTTTTCGGAAACGACACTGACCGATATTCAGGTAGAAACGGCTGACAATTTACAGCAAATATCTTTTCCTATTGATAGAAAATTTTAATTCCATTTGGTAAGTAATCTGAGAACTAATTCATGTATTTCAAAATATACTGCTAAGATATTTTGTATAATACTTGATAATTTGATACGAAAACATGGTCTTATGCTAGTTTTATCGACTTTACAACCCTTGTTGATGCCCCCTTTGGCAGCGATATATATTACATGTATGACGACAATAACTAATTAGAACCATGCAAACTACTTGCAAAGCTCCAATACGTAATGTCAGAATTTCTTACAAAATGCTCAATGGGAAATACTACACCATATTTTCAATTTAATCTTAATCTGCAAAATCATAATATAAATCTTAGCATATTAATTAAGATTCAATTTACAGAGAAACTCAAATAGGCAAGTAATTTGTAGATCTACTTCTTTGCGGCAAATCATCTTGTTGACGGTGATACGTCCGCCTTTCCAGTTGGAATCCGAACCGATACCAATCTAAAGCCTGACTAAAAACTAAAAGAATAACAAATACGTTTTTGTTGTCTTGGTTAAGGAATTTACCGTTGTCGGTATTGTAATCCAGTGATTACTTAAATAACAAAAGGACTGACATAAATACATGTGAAAACACTGTTGTGAAAGAAGAAACACAAGGATTGACATGAACACATGTAAAAACATTGTGACTATAGAAGCAACTCAAGGAATCACATGAATACATGTAAAAGCATTGTAGCTATAGAAGAAACACAAGGATTTAAATAAATACATGTAAAACATTGCGCCTATAAAAGAAACACAATGACTAACATGGATACATGTAAAACATTGTGCCTATAGAAGAAACACGACGATTTACATGAATGAATGAATGAATGTTGTTTTATGGCGCATCGACAGCTTTGGTCATTTAGCGCGCGTGTCTGGGTTAAAAGGTGGTTAAAACGGGATCTGTACACGATAATAACAATAAAAGCAATGAATTAAGAGGGAAATGATTTACATGAATACATGTAAAAACTTAATGGCTGTAGAAACAACTCAGGGATTTTAATAAATACATGTAAAACATTGTGGCATAAGAAGAAACACAATGATTTACATGAATACATGTAAAAACTTAATGGCTGTAGAAGCAACTCAAGGATTTAAATGAATATATGTAAAACATTGTGGCTATAGAAGAAACACAATGATTTACATGAATACATGTAAAAACATTGTTGCTCTAGAAGCAACTCAAGGATTTAATACATTGTGCCTATAGAAGAAACACGATGATTTGCAAGGATACTTGTCAAACATTTTGCTAATAGAAGACGATGCTCATAAGGAGCGATTTCTCGTTCCGCACAAGGTTTAACTCGACCCTGAAAGAGAAGGCGTTTGAAAACATCGTTAGAAAAGGAGAAAATGGATGTAACCAGAATTTTCTCCTGTTCCTAGAACGTTTTCTACACTTCGAGAAAAATCTTATTATTTTAGTCTCATTTAGTTTGCAGTCTGCATTTTTTCTTTTAGTTTGGCCAAATGCCGTTTGGTAAAGAGCCTGCTGCAAGAATGCAAAAGACGTCGGTGTTTTTCAATTGTAGTGTCATGCTGCATACGGCAAAAAGACGTCCGCATGAGGAAGGTAACATTTTTCAATGGCAGATTCATACTGCATAAGGCAAAAAGTCGTCGGGATGAGGTAACAATTTTCAACGGCAGTGTCATGCTGCATCAGGCAAAAAGTCGTCGGGATGAGGTAACAATTTTCAATGGCAGTCTCATACTGCATAAGTCAAAAAGTCGTCGGGATGAGGTACCAATTTTCAACGGCAGTGTCATGCTGCATAAGACAAAAAGTCGTCGGGAAGAGGTAACATCTTTTAATGGCAGTGTCATGCTGGATAAAGCAGAGAGACGTCGGGATAAGGTAACATTTTTTCAATGGCAGTGTCATGCTGCATAGGGCAAAAAGTCGTCTGGATGAGGTAACATTGTTGTCGTCGGGATGAGGTAACATTTTTCGATGGCAGTCTCATACTGCATAAGTCAAAAAGTCGTCGGGATGAGGTAACATTTTTCAATGGCAGTGTCATGCTGCATATGGCAAAACGTCGTCGGGATGAGGTAGCATTTTTTTCTTCGGGATGAGGTAACATTTTTCAATGGCAGTGTCATGCTGTATAAGGCAAAAAGCCGTCGGGATGAGGTAACAATTTTCAATGGCAGTGTCATGCTGCATAAGGCAAAAAGTCGTCGGGATAAGGTAACATTTTTGTCGTCGTGATGAGGTAATGGCCGTTTCATGCTGCATAAGGCAAAAAGCCGTCGGAATGAGGTAACATTTTTCAACGGCAGTGTCATGCTGAATAAAGCAAAAAGACGTCGGGATAAGGTAACATTTTTCAACGGCAGTGTCATGCTGCATAATGCAAAAAGTTGTCTTCCAGGGATATCATGTCTAATATATGGATTCTTATGAATTCAGTTTATGAAAGATTCTGGGGGCAAAGTTTATATGGATCTACTTTTCGTCGGAATAGTACATTCTCCTGCC
Source organism: Tridacna gigas (assembly GCA_945859785.2). Classification (NCBI taxonomy): domain Eukaryota; kingdom Metazoa; phylum Mollusca; class Bivalvia; order Cardiida; family Cardiidae; genus Tridacna; species Tridacna gigas. The sequence continues at coordinate 42,931,029 of OX244029.2, forward strand.
GGCGATTGCGTTTAGTCTATATTCACCAATCATTCTAAACTGCATTCTTAGTCTTATGAATTCAGAGAGTAGCACAATTTCTCACTGGCTAAACCATTTGGTTTAGCTCATCAGAAATAATGTTACTTTGAAATACAGAAAATCCTTCAAAATTCGACCGAGAGTGAAATTCAGAACAGTTGGTGAATAGGGACCTTGAACTTGAGATTAAAAGCTGTAACAGAATCTTTGCAATAGCATGACTAATAAGTTGGAATCGAAGAGGAAAATACGCTCTGCTGCCTTTTGATGAAGAATACGCTGCGGTCGGTATCGATACGCCAGTGATATCTTATCTACAGCACTTTCTGAAGGGCGATACGTTAAAACTACTAGCATTTCACTGCAGGTGAATTCTCTTTGTGTGCGAAACCCTTTGTAAGCTCTGCTAAAGTTTATTGTCTATCGCCATACATCGGTGTCATTTGAAACAAAACGGGGAAGACTACACGGGTCGTACTGAAAATAAAATTCTTTCCTACTATTTACACCCTGTTGCAAAATTAACATGGTTAGTGTATTAGTACCGCCATTTGACACCATATTTTTTTTTCTTTCAGGAAAAATGAAAGGCTTTAGAAAAGGAGCATAAAGTTTGTTCTTTTTCGAAATGTAGGTTGATTTTTGATAAATGATAAAAAACTATACTTGTAACACGCTACGCTTTTCAATTTTGATAACCTAAGGATGTGCATTAAAAGTTATTTTCTCAATTACGACTAAATGCCCGAAAAGTCGATTTCCCAACATCGACTCGTTTACTTTAGAATTTTTAACAACCAGATTTATGCGTGACGGCAACGCTAAAAGGGGTTCCTACGCTACTCATTCTGTAGTAAATTTGAATATAATTTACGGGGGCCAGGTTTTTCCTGAATGCATGCTGTTGATAAGGCATGCTATCGGAGATAATGGGCGGTGCTGTGGGGATGATTAAACACTTAGATTACTGAATGAGGTAACAATGAAGCCTTGGATATGCATTTTTGCCCGCACGTGCGTTTAATTTATTTTTAATCAGGCAATTAACAACTTTCTGACAACGTCAGTATATTTGACATCGACCGGATATAATGTAAGCCAACAGTGTTTCCCTTCATTTCCTGCTCATGAAAAACTGTACAAACAGCTATCAAACAGTGAAGTGTACAATTTTTGTCCAATAGCATACTTCCGGAACAGTTATGGAGCCAATGAAAATCTTGGTGTTTGAGCCTGATACGGTATAAGCGTCATGTCCACATCCAGGGCACTTTGCTTCTATCAATACCACATTTTAACCCTTTTCCACACAGTCCCGAGTTTTAACGACCGTGAGAAAGAAAGCGTTTGAAAACTTTATGGGAAAAGGAGAACGTGCTGGTAACAAGCATTTTCCCCATTTCCCCGAAATATTTTCCACCCTTCCATAAACAGATTTCAGTTTTTGAGTCATATTTATGTTGTTTGTCTGCATATGCTTTGAATTTGGACAAGTCTCCGTTTGGAAAAGCTTTAAACTTTTCACACAGTGTGTGAATGTACAAGTTATCCAAAATATATGAGTTGTGAAATGGCAAATGGGGGCTTAATGCATCTCCGTGATGCCTTGTACCATGCAAGTCGTCACTTGATTATGAATCCACAAAATCCAGTTTGCTTAACGATAGTGACTGAATTTTGAGGAACAGTGGTCCTTGAAAATGCAGAAAATTGACAAATAGCAAAGTTTCGACTCATGTTAGCCTGCGCGGACTGCGCAGGCTAATATACGTCGATATTTTTTTTTCCCCCTTCAAATGCATTAAACCCCCTTTTTACATGGCATGGCTCATATGTTTGAATTTTCGCTTTTCTGTAGCGCATGACGTCAATTTACCGTTTTGGCAGAAAGTTAGCCGAGTTAGAAATCCTTTGGTTTCAAATTCACGTGATTGCATTGTTACAGACTGATTCTGTATTCCTTTACATTGTTAGTCAGTATCAGGTGTCACATTTAAATTGCAACCATAAGCCTCTTTTACACTCTAAATTCTAGTTCTGATATTTTCAAATTCGAATATTTCACTCCCGAAATTGTACATAGCTAGATCTAATGTTATACGATTTTCTTCTTGGCGACCTTTGAACATCACAAACGTACATGAGAAGAGTCATATGGACGTATATGTCGGGAAATGGCGCTCGTTGACTGTAATGCACTGTATCATGGTGACAAACAGTATCACTCGTTCACAGTTTTTCAAACATTTGATAGCCAAGGCATGGTTAGATTTTATTGATAGACTGAAGGCTGCGTTCGATTTGTAATCCCAATCTCAAGGTCTTTAATCAAACATTCGTGCATTATTCATCAAAGTAGGTGCGTTTAATGAGGATCTTGCATGGCAACAAACAAATACGCCTCGATTGTTTATAGACCAGGGAAGACGCCTGTAAACTGAGAAACAGTAATTACAGTTTTGAACAACAAAAAGTACTAATCTGTTGAGTTGTTACCTTGCAAACATATCAGAACAAGCACATTAGAACAAAATATTTATGACATGTTCTATAATATAAGGAAAACTTTAAATTTATGAGACAAGGAATGGCTTGGGACTGGCTAACTTACCCTTCGATTGCTGAATGAACAAAGCGATCATTGTGGTCGATGTCATGTTTTCATTTTCCCACAATGTTTTCGATCCTTCCAATCACAAATTGTACTATTTCTATTTGAGCCAAATTAACTCTTTACCATACTACAACATTTTGAACTCGTCCAAATTGAAAGCATTTGCAGACGACAAACCGAATGTGACTGAAATGATGGATCTGTTTATGTAAGGATAGAAAACGATGTGAGAAAAGGAGAAAATGCTGGTTTTCAAACCTCTTCTGTCTCAGGGTTGTTAAAACCCGAGATTCTGTGGTGAAGGATTAACCCTTAGGCTGCTAAGCGCGATTCACTGATCTTTTGCGGACAGTGTAGATCAAGATCAGGCTGCACAACGACGTGCACTCTGATCCTAGATCTACATTGTCCGATAAGAAGATATTCCAAAAAATAAGTTTGAAATAAAATTGTTCGGGTAATTACTATCGGTTTGAAAGTTTTTAAACTTATTTAACAGGATAAGGGTTAATTTTGTCGTCTGTAAATGCTTTCAATTTTGGACGACTTATTTCGTCGTCTGGTGAGTATTTTAACCGTACCGCAGTATCAATCCTTATTCTACTGATATGCAACATAGGTAATTGACAAACAGTGTAGATCAAAGATCACACTGTACACAACCTGCTTCTTATATCTTACATCGTCCTTGCTGCATCTATATTTTCCGCCATTCATGACTATAACCTGGCACTAAGCGTCCATGATTTCGATATTCTTTGGTCCAGATATCTATTTGAAAAAGTTCACTTATATCTCACAAGCTTGTGGGAGAAGGATGGTGCCTACTAAGCAATAAATGATTGAAGATTCATTAAGAATTAACGAACTTTTCTCTTTGTTCACCAAATGTTTGTTCGGTATTATTGTTGTTAATTTTTTTAAGTCTCAGCCCTTTACTAACCCGTTATTTTAACCCTTTCCCAAACAAGCCCTGGTTTTCACGTGTCTGCAGTACAAGTCTTTTGAAAACACTGTGGGAAAAGGAGAAATTGCTCGTTACGAGCAATTTCTCCTTTTCCCACAGTGTTTTCTACCCTTTTGGAGAACTTTCCGCCATTTTCATCAAAGTAAAAACTGTCGTCTGCAAACTCTTTCAGTTTGGAAGGGTCTAAAATTTGTCGTTTGGGAAAGCGTTAAGGCCAAGTAGCGGCCAAAAGTAAACAATGCAGGCGTTAAAATGCATTTAAGCCACGCTCTGGGAAAAGGGGGCTTAATGCATCTCCATAATGCATCGTACCAATCATGCTATCACATAATTGTGTATCCATAATAGCACTTTTTTTTAAACAACCGACTGAATTATGGGGTAGACTGGTCCTTGGTCATACAGAAAATTGACCAACTGCGAAAAGTTTCGGCCCAGGTCAGCCTGCGCGGATTGCGCAGGCTGACCTGGGTCGATATTTTTTTTTTTTCCCCAGATGCATTAAGCCCCTTTTTTCACAGAGCATGGTTCATTTAAATTTATAAGTATGGACATTATTGTAAAGATGACAATTTGTTATTGTATGGTCGGTCCAAGAGTTAGTCGATGGCAGAAAAATGAGTTTTGAAACTAGGTAAAAAGTTACGAAGTCGTTCTATCTTTTGTTTACTTTTTACCTGATTTTAGAATATATCCTCTCGGTCGTTAAAACATGCGATTGTTTGGTAAAGGGTTTAACTTGTTGCTTGAGCCTGTGTTCCTACGTGCTTTCTTCCTCTTTTCAGATGAGCAGCATTACCGGTCGTCCGCCCAGTTATTCCGAGTTACTGTCAGAAATGAAAGACCGGCCTTGCAAAAATCCGCAGATCATAACGCTATTTTCTGTAAAGTTAATAATATTGCGATTTCTAAGGTCTTTTTGAAGTAAACATCTGACAGTCTCCGACAGTGTAGGCCAAATGTCAGATTGCAAAGTCTGAGACATCTGATCTTGACTTACATGTGCAGAAACAACACGTTAGGTCGTTCCTAGTAGCCTTATGGTGGATTTCCCCCCACCCACCCAACAAGAAACGCCCTGCCTCTTGACAGTTATTATGGTTAGGCAGGATGCGTTGGGACAAGAAAAAAACCTCCTATGATAGATAGAGGCAAAAAAACCCTATTAGGCAATTAAAAAAAAAAGCAATCACGTGATGGCACAAAATGCGAATTAAGTAAGGTGAAAGACAGATGGGTCGCTTAAAGTCAAATAAAGTGTACAAGGTGTGGAGACAAAGTCAAACAAATCAATAGCGTAACGATTGCATTGGGGTTTTTACCGTCAACTTCCAGCACCTGCTCATTTCTCAAAAACTTCTGTGGTGCCCGAATCGACTATTCTGGACTTTTTAGATCAAACTAAGTTTTTAAAAATCAACAAATCTACATTAAAATGTATGAACCCCCCCCCCCCCTCGCCGTCCCTTCACCCCCCCCCCCCCCCGCGTAAAAAATAATGAGTAATAAGAAAAAAGATCTTTGAATCAGTGCCTCTTAAAACAAACTTGCAGAACACGGGTCTAACCCTTTACCTTTACCACATAATCCCTGGGAAAGAAGGCTTCTGAAAACATAGTGGGAAAAGGAGAAAATGCTGGAAACCAGCATTTTCTCCTTTTCCCACAATGTTTTCTATACTTTCAAATTCCATCATTTGAGCCACATATGATTTGTTTTCTGCAAGGGATTTCAGTTTGGACAATTCGAAAGTTTGTCGTTTGTTAAAGAGTTATTAAAGTGTCTTTGCAGGAGAGGAGTATTCAGTTTAAGGTATGGTTGAGTACATTTGGGGGAAAAGTGCAGTAAAAGGGAGAAATTGATGGTCACTAGCCACTTCTCCTTTCGCCACAATCTATCGTTGATCCTTACCAAATGACAAAATTTTAGACTTGTCCAAATTGAAAGAATTTGCAAACAACAATTTAAATGAGGCTCAAATGACTGGATTTTTCTATGAAAGGCAGGAAAACATTGTGGGAAAAGGAAAAAATGCTGGTAACCAGCATTTTCTCCTTTTTCAATGATGTTTTCCAAATGCATGTACTTCTTTTGTAGGGTCGTTAAAACTCGGGATTATGTGATAAAGGGTTACATGGTCTGTTGCGATAAGAAAAAGTCGTCTGTACGAAGTAATGGGTTACAGAGCGGGAGAACACAGCAAGATAAGGATAGACTGAATCCCATGTAGATTTCACGTTGTGTGCCCGGGACCAGTTTGGCGGGAACGAAGGTGGCACCTTCATTAAATTTTCATAAACAGTTCGCGCACAAGTCAGAATGTGTGATTGGTTAGATTCGTAGTATTTTGGAGGGGTAAACAATGTGCCCGGATTAATGAAATGTACTTTAGACATGAACAACTTTGCATAAATATGAGCCATGCTTTGTGAAAAGGTAGTTTAAAGCATCTGCAAAAAGTATCGACCCAGGTCAGCCTGCGCAGTCCGTGCAGGGTAACCTGGGCCGAAACTTTTTGCCATGGGTCAATTTTCCGCCTGTCAAAGGATCAGTCTACCTCTTGGCTCAATCGTTTGTTATACAAAATGGATTTTATGGATCCATAATTATATGATGACTTGCTTGGTATAATGCATCAAGGAGGTGCATTAATCCCTCTTTTGCCAGAGCGCTGCTCATTTATATAAAAGTAAAATATTTTGTTTTAACCCTTTAGCACACAATCCCGAGTTTAACGATCCTGAGGAAGAAGCCTTTTGAAAACATTGTGGGAAAAAGAGAAAATGCTGGTAACCAGCATTTTCTCCTTTTCCCACAATGTTTTCCTCCTTATCAAAGACAACTTACATCATTTGATTCATATTTTAATTGTCGTCTGCAAATGCTTTCAATTTGGACCAGTCTACATTTTTGTCGTTTGGTAAAGAGTTATAGGTCCGTGGCTTTATAACAAGCAACTTCTCCCCTTTTCTTTCAACGTTTTGAAAAGTTGTCCAGTCAAAAGACGCAGTAAGACAGTCCTGTTTGTATGCTGATTTGATACATTTAATCGGAAAAAAAAAATAAATCATTAAAGTGGGCTTCGAAAAGATAGGTAACGTTTATTAATTGGAGAAAATGTAACCAAATTGATTAATGATCGATGATTAAGGGGAAGATGAAAAAAAGCATAAACATCCATTGTAAATGACGTCATTTCACGAGCTTCTATGTTTGTTAATTACCGTCTGTAGGTCTGAGACTTAATTAAGTCAGTCAGTTCTTTTTGCAGACATTTTTTTGTGTGTGCCTCACCGCAGACGAGACTATAAAAGGTCCTATAGCGGCCAAAAAATCAATGCAGGTGTTAAAAAAGATGTATTTAAATTTAAATCATACCATTTTAAAGTATTGAAAATATTCAGAAAATGGCCACTTGTCATTGTGTGGTCGATTCAAGTGTCAGTCGCAAGCAGAAAAATGAATCTTAAAATCAGGCAAAAAGGAGACCAAAAGATAGACTGAACTGGCAACTTTTAATTTACTTTTGAAATTAATTTCTCTGCCAGCGACTAACTCTTGGACCGACTGCACAGTAACATGATTGTCATCTTCACAATAATTTCCATACTTTAACATTATATGATTTAAATTAAAACTACATTTTAACGCCTGCGTTGTTTACTTTTGGCAGCTATTTTTACTTTAATTAGCGTCTGTAGGCCTTAGACTGTGCTGAAATAATTAGTTAAGTCATTGCCTCTCGCAGACGACTTTTTGCGTCTTGCAGCAGACGTTTGAAAAACAGTGTGGAAATAGGAGAAATTGCTCCTACCCAGCAATTTCTACTTTGTCCTCCATGTTTTCAGATTTCTTTATGTATTGAAACCTTATGTTGATTAACCTTACTTCACAAGGATGTTTTCAAAGTCGCCTGCTGCATCTGTTACACGAAGTAATTAATTAAACTGTGGAGACAGAGAGTACTTTGATTGACTTGTCGGGTAATTTCCGTCTTTGTCTTAGACTAACCTGACTGTTCATGAATGAGACCGATTGACTGTTTTGATGTACTCGTAAGTTTACGTTCGGAGCTTAAAATAGTTCCAAAGGAGCTGACATATAATTACTAGATCTTAAATCTGAAAATTATACAAACCCTAGCTTTACCACATTCACCAATTTCACAGTTGAATTGCCCGTTACATAACACTCTTATGTGACGTCACAAAATCTGATCTCAAAAGAGTATATGATAAGAAAACTCGTAATGGCTATATTACACTGAAAACAAGAAAGTTTATATGATAAATAAAAGTAACGAAAAAGTTTCAAAGACAATCAAGCTTCTCTATATATGTACTGAGATTTGCCAGATGTATGAATTGAAATTAACCCATGAGTAGATTGGTTACCTCCCCTGATACAGCAAGTCTATAGGGATCGGTACAGGCTGCTAAAAGCGGGGCGGAATTCTGCCTGTCTATTTTTAGAACAGCTCACCCTCGTTAACCCAGGTGTGAAGTATTACCATTCATCACCCCTGGGACATTCAATTGCGAAACCGTCGTTTCTATGAATATTCATAAGGTTGCGAATTACGCCCAATAGCCAATCGAATTTGTCGATAACATAAGGATACTCTGTTGTAGTGGAGGATAATCCATTTCTTCTATTACTACGAATAAACTTGCTAAAACCCACATCATTAACAACGAACATGGCGGCGGCCGGTGGGCCTTCCTTCTGTGGCATTTGCCGTATGACAACCCAGGGCAGACATTATACATGTAATTCCTTGTATACACAGGCAAATATTCAGAAATACAGCGTGCTGTTGCAGTCCTCAGGGGTATGTAGCAGGGGTGACGTCATCCTCGTTGACCCAGTTTCGATGTATTCCGTACACTACATTTATCGATTTGATTGGTTGTAGACCAGGTAAAAATAGAAATGATGGCATATGGTTGATTAAAATACAATAAATTTTCTCACTGAAAAACTGAGATTACCAATCAAAATGCTGCATGAATAATTCATGAGAACGAGAAAAAATACGCGAGATAACCCAGGGGCGATGAATGTAGTATACTGAATACATCGGAGCTGGGGTTAACGAGGATGAGAACAGCCATGACGCAAGACTAATATATAGATATTCAGGGGAGGTCACTCTCACTTCGAGAGCAGCAGATTTTCCGATATTTTTGACCTCACGAATAAATGAATTGTATTTTTGGTATCACCTTTTATGTTTATGACTGCTAATATTCTTTTTAGTTTTGATTACCAATTTCGAATTGTGCAAAAAATCGCAGTGTTACCGCTACAGCCAAATTGCAAATGTGTATGCTGCTCTGATTGGCTATTCTGTGATATACATGTAGCCCAATGAAAAGCAACAACACAATAGCCTGTGCCAGTTGTAATATGTATATCTGCAACGAGGACCAGTTTAACCCATGAGCTGACTTGTAATACTGGTACGCTACGAATTTTATAAACCCTTCAATGGACAGCTTTTGAAAAGCACGACAAGGAAATGATAAACTGATTCAGAGTTCCAGATAGAAGGAGTGATTTTCATTTCAAAAATTGAAAATATTAGTTACTCTCCACTAAACCCTATGTTATGTGTACTCATTAGAATCGTCTCATCGAGACGATTCTAATGAGTACCCACAACATAGGGTTTGGAAGAGAAATAGCGGATTTAGAATACTATCACTCCATTTTATCTGGTGCTCTGCTGGTTGTTTCAGTCAGGTATTTCATTCTCAACAAGACCATCCCTATCAGTAAGACATGGGCCCTGCTATGTGAAAAGGGGGCTTAGTGCTTCTCTAAAAAGTATCGATTCATGTCAGCCTACGCAATCCGAGCAGGCTGATATTTTTTTGCAAGTGCAAAAACCATCCTACCTCATGATTCAGTCAGTTGTTAGACAAAATGTATTTTATCCCTTTACCACACAATCCCGACTTTTAACTACCCTGAGAGACAGGCCTTTTGAAAACATTGTGGGAAAAGGAGAAAATGCTGGTAACCAGCATTTTCTCCTTTTCCCACAATGTTTTCTACTCTTCCCGAAACAAATTTCAATTTTTTGAGTCACATTTAGTTTGTCGTCTGCAAATGCTTTCAATTTAGGCAAGTCTAAAATTTTGTCGTTTGGTAAAGAGTTAAGGATCCATAATTATGTGATGACTTGCTTTGTATAATGCATCACGGAGACTCATGTGAAGTTTTCTTGTCGTAAAAAGTTTGGCTTTCGTGTGATTCCGCAATTGTTGATGTAGGTCTAATTTCAACTTGTACTATTAACTAATTACCTTCTAATGAAAAAGAAACTTTAGACGACATTGAGAAATTGCTCTAAAATGTGTAAAATCAACCTTAAGCAAGGGTTTCATGGATTAAACCATCATGGCGAAATTTCTTCTTTTTGCCACAATGCTTTTTTCGGTACCGGCCTACTGAAGGACATAAAAAGTCGTCTACAGAGCTTTATGGCTCACAAAAAAAAAACTCATCTTTCTAAACCCGTTTATGAAAGTTTTATCTCTTAACCCTTTCCCAAACGACAAATTTTGGACTGGTCCAAATTGAAAGAGTTTGCAGACGATAATTTTAAATTTGATGAAAATGGCAGAAAGTTATCAAAAAGGGGAGAAAACACCGTGGAAAAAGGAGAAATTGCTCGTTACGTGCAATTTCTCCTTTTCCCACAGTGTTTTCAAAAGACTTGTACTGCAGACACGTGAAAACCAGGGCTTGTTTGGGAAAGGGTTAAGTCAGCTTGCATCAGGTCCTGTCTACAAGTAAGTGGCGCTCTGGGGAAAGGGGACTTTTAAATGTATTTTAGTCATGCATTATACTACACAAGTCGTCACATTATATGAATCTATCTTGTCTAACAACCTGCTGAATCCTGAAGTAGAATTGTCCTTTGACACGCAGAATGTTTGCCGTTAGTAAAAAGTTTCGATCAATGACAGCCTTCGCATATTGCTCAGGCTGACATAGATCGATACTTTTTGCACATGCTTTATACCGCCTTTTTTTTTTTTCTCAAAGGTCATGACTAAAATGTATCCGAAATGTTTTCACCTGGATGAATGAAAAAGCTAAATGCTACCATTGCGTGAAAGTTTTTCTCGTGTAACGAAGTGTTAAATCAATTATCCATTCATCAGGATATTCTAGATTAACGTAAAGTGGTAATGAAAGGTACTCCAGAGTATCTGTCTATAAATTATTCAATCTTGCTTCACAAACCATCCTACTCCACAAATACGAACGGTGTTTCGTATTGTATTGATAGGGCATTCTATTAATGTAATACATGCTGGAGTCTGAACGTCTTTAAAACGTTCCTAGACAAAATGAGTTTTCATAACTTTTTCTATTATCACATTGTTATCTTAATGGTTAAAAAGCAATATATGCGAAGGAAAACGCTGGCATCGTTCATATAGGAGTGGATGGTTAAAATGCATTGTAAAAACCAGTCTACAAAGTCTGACCTTCATTTAAGACTATAAATGAACTATTCTGCTCATTGTTTAAGTAATACTTTCTTTAAAAATCTTTTTGTCATGGCAAAATACTAATTAAGTCCCTCCTGTCTTAAGCCAGCACCTTGAGGACACTCAAAATCTGCTTGCTCAATGCTCTGTCCTCACCGCGGATCTGAGAACCTCGATCAAACTCGATCATGAGGTCGTGATCTTTCTCGGTCTGCAGTGGGGTCGCGCTCTATCTGCAGTCGATAGCTGTCTGGGTTCCAATACGATTGTTTTTGACATGTCAAAAATATCCCGTATAGCGACTGAGTAAGCAGACTGTCTGGAAGCGGTCTGAAATGCATCGTGTAACGATCTGGTAAGCACGTGTACAAAATCTAGGTCGTCGGGAAGACACCCGGTCACATATTTTTACATATTCTACTATAGCAAACACGCCTTCCATCCGATCACATCCAATCATTTCCAGACTGCTTGGATATACGTCACAGGGGAATTTGTTGTCCCCTGCCGTCGCATAGACCGCCGACCAAACACCCGTTGTCTGCGCATGTCAATATTCTTCGAAGATTTGACCTGTCTGCTATGACGCATCACTATCCTGTACAGGGAGAAATTAATACGCGAAATAGCAAGCGGAAAATGGCTATAAATAATACGTCTGTGGAAAAATCAAGCCAGTGTTTCGCTACAAATTTCTTGAAAGAATAATGATTTCAAACAGGGAAAATAATTTTATAAAATACTATTATTTACTGCAAATCTCTGTAGACAGTTTCTAAATATGGACAAAGGGAAAACCGGGATTTGTGCACCAGACTGACAACAAAGATAACGTCCCCACCTTGCTTGGCTTATTCCGGGGCATTTTCTCAAGCTTATAGGGGCTATGTTTTAAATGGCTGGTGCATAAGTTATGTGCTAGTTAACCATGGCTGGATGAATAGTACCAGGTAGATTTTATTGGGTAAACGTGTATTTTATTTTGAAATTCGCTGCCTTGATTGTCACCTTCAATTGTAGGTCGGTTCTGTACCCAGAATGCCCATATCAGATGGGTTATGTATATGAAAACTGCGGAAGATAATGACCAAACACATGTTGAGCTCTGTCGTGTAATCTGGCATGTCTGGTGAGATCGAAGTAGCGAGATCGGCGATGAGAATGGGACATAAGGTAGATGCTTGCTTAATACAGGTATGGTGACAGATAATTAAAATATCTGTCGTATTTTATAGGAGTGTCGGCTCTAAGTGAGGTTCCACTGTATCCGCCTAGGGTGTTACACCACTGGGATTTTTGGTTAATTGAAAATAGAGTGGAAATCTCCATCTACGACCCCTCCCCCTGTCTTGCTTTAATGTGCAAACACAGAGATTTGCTGTTTGTTTCTAGCAAATATATTTCCAGTGGCCTACAAAAGAAGCTAAAAAAAATGGCAAATCAACCGATTGCTGTTCGGCTTTTCTCACCTTACACAAAATTACCTTAAAAAATCTGGTGGTAGAGCATGTTTCTCTATGTGGTCACAAGCACAAAATAGTTTCCTAAGAAGAAACAACCTTGCACTCAGTTTCCACAGAAATCATCAAATTAACACCAGAAACACAGCTTCGACCTGTACTTCCATTTTCTCTGATAAAACAATGTAGCAGAATTACTTGCTGTCTAAGTTTTAAATAGGACTTCTATCGGATACTGTGACCCTGAAACAATTGCAGTGGTGCGACACCCTAAACGTCCAGAGCAGACCCAGAAAAAGAGTCGCTCGGTGTCTTCTAATGTTATGTATCACCTGTCCACATTTAATATTCACTAGGGTGGAAATAAAAGACTTACTCATGCCTTTTTCAGTGCCAAATACAAAAAAAATCAACTTCTTTCGAAATTGAAAATACAATCGACAGAAGCTAAGGTTAGAGTTTTATCTTACAGCCTTGACCTACCAAGCGCACGGTATAGATTCAAGATCAGGCTGCAAGTTCTGTGCAGTCTGACCTTGATCTATGCCGTCCGCAAAACCTCCTGTTTTCGCGTATGGCTCTGAAAGGGTTAAACACATGCCTGCTGACACGCTATTGATGCACAAGTAATCATTAATTTACTTGCTGATCTTGTGATGTGTTCTTCCCGACAAGGCCGATAGTCGCCACTGGTTCTGTTGGTTTAATTAATCTCAATACTCAAGAGAGAGGAAACTTTGGACGCTTATCCAAACTTAACACTATTTAACATTCTACTTAGTTTGTTGCTTTCAGTTTGAATTTCAATAAGAGCACCGCATGCAGCGGCCGACGCTCGCTGCAGTTTCTTTCTCTGTGAAAATTCCAGGTTAAAAAAAAGATGGGCATGAGTCATGCTCTGTAAAAAGGGGCTTAATACATCTGCGAAAAGTTCAGACCCAGGTCAGCCTGCGCTGTGCGCGCAGGCTGACCTGGGTCGAAACTTATCGCTACTGGTCAATTTTTTGTATGTCCAAGGACAAGTTTACCTCATGATTAAGTTAGTTGTTAGAAAAAAGTGGCCGTTGCGCATCATAATCATGTGATGGCTTACTTCGTATAATGCATCACGGAGATGCATTAAAACCCCTTTTGCCAGAGCGTGGCTCATATGCATGTAATAATGTCCAGAAAATTTTGCAGGTTACCCTCCCTCGTAGTATGAGTTCCCTTTGTTGATAGTAAACAACCAGTCCAAGTTTTAAGTAAATATCTTCAGTAAGGACAGAGATATGGAAAATCTCAAAATTTTTAGTATGACGGCATAGACACAGACTTCGCTTGTCCACAACAGGGCAAATATAATATCACACCGTTGTCTTCGAAAGCATCCCGGATAAAATCATAAAATGTATCCCTATACAGGCGTTAAACTGAAAGCGTTATTTTTTTTTTCTCCGAGTCGAAAATAATAACAACTTAAATCAAAGCGTTGAAAGCACTGATGTGGCATTTGTCAAGGGAACCATTGTGTGGAATTAATAATTTGAAAAATAAACAAAGAATAATGTGTGACGAACAAGCCAAAGGACGAACAAGCCCAGGGACGAACTGATTTTGGGACGAACACGGTCGGGCGACAGGTTATGTGTATCATTGGGCCATGGCGGGTATAGATATTTTTCAATAAAAGAAAAAGAAGTATTCCCATGACCGATGCCCTAATCCAGTTTATTTTAATACTCCGTTGTTAATAATATATCTGAGTACTATCGAAACACTTATTTATCTTACAGAAATTGAGTTAAATTGGGTTTACTTCCTTCGGTTTTGCACAAACTACGATTCATGATTTTCAAAATACCGTATTGAACTCATAGTGGCATTGTCTTCGACAAATGCCACAAAAACAAAATACGTTGGTGGGTCGGTAATTTTCAAAGGCCTAGTAGCTGCATAAAGTAAGCAATGCTGGTGATTAAAATACATTTGAATCTAAATCATACCATTATTATGAAGATGGCACTCTGTTATTGTACGGTCGGTCCAAATGTTGGTTTGCTGGCAAAAAAGAATGAATTTTAAAAAAAATAGTTGAAAATTTGCCAGAGTGTGCTATCTTATGTTTAAATGGTTCCTGGTTTTAATAAAATCTCATTTTCTGCCTTTTCCATCAGGGTTTTGTTTCGTACGGGGTTGAAATAAAAGTATTTGATTTAGAAAAAAAATACTGTTTACTATGAGTGCCTTTACGAACTTTGGTCTTTTTGCAATATTATTCTGATAGTGGCTGAAACAAATTTACATTAGCAAGATAAGCTGCTATCTGTATCTACTTGCACATTTGTGTGCAGTGATATATCTTACCTAAACACACACCTGATATAGATTGTTTACTTCTTCCGGTTGAAAGGTGAAACTTGAAACTGATGGATTTATTACTTCCGGGTGAGGGTTTAATATGCAAGAATAATTAGACAGTAATGCAACTGTGCTTGTGCTCTTCTTCAGGACACTTTAAAATGGGTGTTTAGGTTATCGTCAAATATATGAATTCCAGTATTCCATTTCCTTTCTTTTTTCTCATATATTTCTAGTCTACATGACTGTATAATCTGTTATCCACTTAAATCTCTAAATGAAGGTTATATGCATTGAGGGCTGCATGACGTGAAAAGGAATTATGAAAGACGTTTAAATAGTTTCTTACAAAAGATCAATACAATGCAGAGATAAATAATAACAAATAATGACAATAATATAAATTTTCATATTTTGAAATAGAAATATGAATATTTTCCTGTACCTCTTTCAGACGGTAAATCTCGGCCAAATAGCTTGTCTTGGACTATTGAAATGGGTCGTGTCTGCGCAGGCGGAAATAAGTCCAAAGTTTTGCTGTGGGTAATATTTTTTGTATGTCAAAGGACGATCCTACCTCGTAATCCAGCCTTTTTTGGGATAGACTTGTTCAATAATATACAACGAATTGCTTGGTATAATACATCACGAAGAAGCATTAACCCTAATTGTTCAAGAGCGCTGCTCAGATTTAGAACAAATTCAGAAAGATTGGTAATTTTGTCCCTTACGGTTACAAATCAATCAAACTGTACCCGTTGTTTTTGAGGACCGTGCAATTCAACATTCATATTACAGAGAAGGTGTTCGTTCGTGATATTCTGATCAAAGAAAGGTCGAAATTTTAAGTACACGTGGATTACCGAAAAAAAAATGCTTCATTATATTTTTTTGGACTTACGAGGCCGACCAAAAACGCCGCTTGTTCAATTTTTGTATTCATTTTCTGTTCAAATAGACATTTTAGGCATTTCTTTTTCGGCGGGTTTTAATTTTTTATGACGTCACGTTATTGATGCTAGGCCTGAGACTATGTCCCATTAATTTCTCAATCACTTCTGCTCCTGGTTACCGTATCATGGTCATTATAAATCCCTGTTCCTTAATAAATTATAACATTTGTTTAAAGCAACGTCAACTTATAAAAAGAAAAGTTACATGACTGGAACCAAAGCTAATTGACGATACAAACGCACAGCATTGCCGTCAAATATTGACCTTTTACAGGGGTTGTACAATGATAAGCAACCCGAGTCAAATTTCTGTTTATTCTTAGATTAAGCCTTTGCCAAAACACAGCAATATTTGAGGCTAGTCCAAATTAAAAGCATTTGCAGACTTCAAATTAAATGTAGCTCAAATGATTGAATTTAATTCCACACACATATTTTGTTCAACAGTGATACAACGTACAATAAAAAATGTAAAAAAAAAAAGATGTACAATCAATTAACAAAGTTAACACTTGAGAAAAAGATCAGAACGAAAACTCAGCTTATAGAGTTCTCTAATTTACTGCCTGACCCATATTATCTCAGTCGGTAGCCGACAGGACTTGAGAACAGGGGTCGCTGGTTCGAATCACCTGCTAATTTTTTCCATATGATTGATAGTAAGAATTGCGACGGGATTCATTCCTCTCTCGCCGATGATCATTATTTCGACAAAGCAGTCAGTGGTTTGTAAAGAATATTGTGCAAAGTACTGGTAAAAGAAACTCCAGGAAAGCATGGATAGGTGCACTGGCCTCCGCGATATAACTGAAATTATGTTGAAAACGGCGTCAAACAGCAATCAATCAATCAATCCAATATACGGATAACGGATGTATAAAGTACTATAGCAAGAAAAAAAACAGAGTTCGTTGTCTCAAATAATGCCGCTTTGTAGTTTTAGTATCCACTATTTCAAGGAAAAAATTCAGTTCTATTAATTTATCCCGTTTTATCATCTTGTTTATTTACTACTAAACTTTTACTCGAACCGAAAATAAGCTCTCTGCCTTTATTTCTGAGAAAAAAAGTGCCCATCGGAATCTTCGTGCAAAATCATTAATTTTCAAAAGAAAGGGATAATTAAATGTACCTGTTATTTTATTTAGAAGATTTTATTACCTTCAGTAATTCCATCTATAATGAGTATACATCCCTTAAGCTCTAGCAAAACAATCACGATTTCTTAACGGCCCTGAGAAAGATGGCTTTTGAAAACATTTTGGGAAAAAGGAGAAAATGCTGGTCACCAGCACTTTCTCCTTTTTCCCAAAATGTTTTCTTCTCTTCAAAAGACAAATTTCATCCATTTAGATGCTTTTGATTTGTCGTCTGCAAGTAGTTTCAGTTTGGAGAAGCCCAAGAATTTGTCGCCAGGTAAAAAGAAACTCATGAAATGTTCTTACTCAAAAGCTTGAGAACGAAAGAAGATCATTTTGATAAATTAATAAATCTTTTTTGGTTGGTTTTCTCTCTTTCCTCCCCCCCCCCCCCCCCCCCCCCCACACACACACACACACTCCCCATATCAATACAAACAATTAAACAAAACAATACAATAAATGGATCAATTGCTCGCTTCCAACGATTTCTCTACTCGTTATATTGTTTTCAAAAAATTCCTACTGCAGAGGAATTAAGACTTAAGGCCTGATGCAGGTGCGACAGATTTAAGCATATCCATTTCAAAGACCTTTCCTTTCTTCCCGGGAGTAATTACAAGGCTTTTATAATTTCAAATAAAAATGATGGACCGTTTGTTCTTTGAAAGAAACCAGCGCCCGTATTTAACAACGCATTCGAAACTGCGTTCTCCACCTATTTCTCGAGAATTTTCAGCTTTTTCAAAGTAACACAATTTCTGATTAGCCAAAAAGTGTGGTTTAGCCAATCAGACATTGTGTAACTTTCTCAATTTCAGAATTAGACTGAGAATGCTATTTAGAATGGTTGGTAAATGTTGATCCGAGTTAACCCTTAACCTGCTAAATAACTAAACTGAAATTTTCAGGTCGATAGTAAAAACCAATATATTGCTATTTAACCATTTACTACACAATCCCGACTTTTAACGACCATGAGAAAGAGGCCTTTTGAAAACATTGTGGGAAATGGAGAAAATGCTGGTAACCAGCATTTTCTCCTTTTCCCGCAATGTTTTCTTCCTGTCCAAAGGCAAATTTCAATTTTTGAGTCACATTTATTTTGTCATCTGCAAATGCTTTGAATTTGGACCAGTCTAAAACTTTGTCGTTTTGTAAAGAGTTAAAGAACTAAAATGAAACTTTCAAGTCGATAGTAAAAACCAATATATTGCTATTTCAACGTTATCTCCTTATCGGACAGGGTAGATGAAAGATCAGACTGCACGTTTTGTGGTGTCTGATCTTGGTCTACACTGTCCCCAAAAAGTCCTTGAGTCGGGCTAAGCAGCTTAAGGGTTAGAAAAATGCACCACATTTTATTAGGAACACTTTAATAATAAAATAAAAGCCATATTATAATAAAATGATAAAATGGTTGTGAAGGTTTTACTTATTGAAATGCAAACGGTTAAAAATTAAAATCAATTATACGGCTGAAGGCTCAAAAATGAATTTCAAGTGGGTTTCAATTAAGAAAATTAAATTTGTTGCAAAGAAAAAAAAAAAAAATGAAATATGGCGTTTTATTACAAAAGCGGTTCCAATGTAATAGTTCCCCATTCATTTAAATATACCGAAACTAAGTTCTACTGCTCGCGTTTACTACCAACACTGCACAAAGTTCAAATCCAAAATTAGAAGTGCTTAAACCTTTACATATCAATCTCAAGTTTGAACAACCTGAACACCTGAAAATGCTTCAAAAAACACTGTGGCTGAAGGAGAAACTCTTCTCTACTCTTTCAAAGACAAACTCAAAGACAATTCCTTGGGCCACTTTCAATATGAATGTAGACTTGTGTAAATTCAAAGCAGTTGCTGACGACAAATTAAATGTGCCTAAAATGATGGAACTTGTTTTTAATAGGGTAGAAAACATTGCGGGAAAAGGGAGAAAATGCTGGTTACCAGCATTTTCTCCTTTTCCCGCAATATCTTCGAAAGGCTTCTTCCTCAGGGTGGTTATAACTCGGGATTTGGTGATAAAGAGTTAAAAAATAAATTAAAAAAACAAATCATTTCAAATGCTGATATGAGACGCAAAAGGCATATTTTATTTTTAAAACAAACGGCAACCACGCTTTATTTTGTTGCTCTTGCTAATAATATTGTAGTTCAAAATCAGACGTGGAGTCGAATCTTTAGTCTCCAATTTCCATCCATTCTTAACCCTTAGGCTGCTAAAATTTTAAACTAAATATTTCCAGCCAATAGTGAAAACCCGCAGTTTACGATTTAATTCTTTTTTTTTTTGTCGTCGGAGAAATCTCACTGTATCGGAAAGTACAGATCAAAGATCAGGCTGCACGTTATGGATTTCCTTTTACCAGTACTTAGCACAAGCCACTGGCCGCTTTCCCAAATAAACATTGCTGAAACAATGATCAGCGGTGAGAGAAGAAAGAATTCTGTATCTATGCAAGAGTCTTAACCAATCCTCGGATAGAAATCCGCCGAGCTGGGGATTCGAACCACCGACTCCCTGGCTTCAAGTCCTGTACACTACCGTCTGCGCTACTTGGCTTGGCTAGATTTACTTTTGAGACAATCTGTCCTGTCCAACTGTCACGTATGCTTGTGAAAGATTCTGTTTGAATAATCTTTACTCTGCTTTTAACCGTATTTCAGTGATAAAACGCCCGTCCGGGTAGCTGACTCGTGACCTAATGGTTGCGAATTCGATACCCGGTTGAGGCAAACTTTCTTTCCGTCGTTTTTTCTCCTCTCACCTCTGATGCACGTGAGAAAAGTAGTCAGTGGCTTTGGAAAGAAAGCTGTGTCAGCACTGGTGTGAGAAAGCCAGGAAACGCATGGGTGCGTCACTGACCGCCATGATATGACCTGAGCTGATAAAATGACGTTAAACTCCAATACAAACCAAACCAAATCAGTGATAAAAGCGGTAAACTGTTCATGTAAAGAATTTTTAACAAAACTCGTTTACGGAAATGTTATTATAATAGGCTCGCGTTTCAACATTTATTCCTAACTCGTTCAATAGAATTTTAGCTCAAATGCAAATTCATGTCAGATCGAATATGTCTAATACATTTACTTTCAGAGTAATTGTCTTTTGTGCCAAGGTATCTGGCAGGTAAGCACTCAGCCTACTTTCAGAGTAATTGTCTTTTGTGCCAAGGTATCTGGCAGGTAAGCACTCAGCCTATTTAACTAGCCTGCAGCCCAACAGCCGGCCTTATCAGAACGACTATCACAGGCTGCCAACTACTTTCTTTAGAAATTTCTAAATTTGAAAGAAACACAACTTCTGATTGGCTAAACCATTTGGTTTAGCCAATCAGAAGTTATGTTACTTTCAAATTTAGAAAATCTTGGAGAATAAGACTAAGAACATTCTGAAGAATGGTTAGTGAATACGGGCCCTGGACTCGAACCGTTTACCAGTTCTGTAGGCGGATGGCTGAACCAAAATATTAGGAAGGAAAGCGGATTCAATAAACAGCTCGTAAACCGATATTAATTACAGCGTGACTCGAATTACAGGTAAAACTTTACTCCCTAAATTAACCACTTATTTCTTCCATCTGCCGTGAGAGTTTTTCCCTCTGCCACGCGGTAAACATGTGTTATATCAATTAGGAAATAACTCAACTCTGTACGAGACGACAAAACTTTGGACCTGTACCTATGAAAGCATTTGCAAATCAGCTAATCTAAATTTACTTGAGTTATCGAATTCGTCCTTGAAAGAGAAGAAAACATTGTGGAAAAAGGATAAAATGCTGGTAACCAGCATTTTCTCCTTTTCCCACAATGCTTTCAGGAACCATCTCCCCAAAGATCGTAAAAAAAGATATGAGGGATGGTTGAGAAAAGGATTAATAAGTATTTCTGTTTTCAAGTGAACCCAAGGTGTTGTTGGAAATAAACATGAAATAAATCAAATTTCTGACACCTATGAAGGGTACTTAACCCTTAAGCTGCCGAGCGCGACTCAAAGACCCTTTGCAGACAGTGTAGATCAAGATCAGACTGCACATTCTTTGCAGTCTTTATCTTGGATCTACACTGTCCGATAAGGAGATATTTTCCCCGAAAATAACTATGAAATAGCAACATTGGTGTTTTTACTATCGGCTTGAAATTTTCAAATTATTTAGCAAGTTAAAGGTTAACCTCTATGTCTGTCTGTCTGTCTGTCTGTCTGTCTCTCTCTCTCTCTCTCTCTCTCTCATACCAACGGCATTATCAGGGGGTACCTGGTAAATTACTCTATGTACAGTGGTGTAGGGGCGTAGGTCACTCACATCAAGGTTCCGGTTGGAATCCCGTGGTGACCTTTGGAACTACCCTCATCGAAGCGCGAGTTCTGGTTCAGATTTCCAAGTACCAATGATCGAGAATAATTGATTTAAGTTATATCTTTTTAAACTGAGTAATTCTGTGGTAAAATGAGGCCCAGCGTGGCCCAGTCGTTAGGTTGTAGAGTTAAGAGGTCCTGTGTTCAATACTTACCCAAAGCGCTGCTTTTTCCATGGGTGTTTTCTTATGCAAGTCACTTCAGAACTCGTGCCCAGGGCAGTGTAATCCAATAGAACACATAAATAAACGAGCCTTCGCTGTGATTTGACTGAAATGATAATGAGAGCGGTGTAAAATAGTCATTCAGAAAACTACGAGTACTATGACTAGAAAATAAATGGATAAAAATCAATGGGCGTCTAAAAAGCTACCCATGGGATAGGCCGTCTTACTTATTATAACATTAACATGTGTATCCAGATACGTGAATGAGAAATGATTCTAGAGTTTTTGCCAAAACCAATCAATCTTTGTAAGTACATCGTTATGGCAACGTTTTGACAGAAAACGAACGTCAAGTCAGGTTCGCAGATATGCTTACTCATGCCACTTGAGACATCATTATTATCATTCAGTTTTGCTTTACCATCAACAAGGTTCTCGCATTTTCATTGGACGAGAGCGGTCTTGTGATGACTCTAAAATATATGAGCCGCGCTCTAGGAAGAGGGGCTTAATGCAACTGCGAAAAGTATCGATCCAGGTCAGCCTGCGCAGTCCGCGCAGGCTGACCTGGGCCGAAACTTTTCGCTATTGGTCAATTTTCTGCATATCCAAGGACCAGTGTACCTCATGCATCAGTCGGTTGGTGATACAAAATGGATTTTATAGATCCATAATTATGTGATGACTTGCTTGGTATCATGGATCATGGAGATGCATCAAGTCCCCTTTTGCCAGAGCGTGGCTCATATGTATATGGCTGGTTTACTTTGCTTCACCAGCCCCAACAGCTTGGTTAGTAGAGCATTAGACTCACGAAAATCAAATTTCGGACCACGTGAGGGTGTGGGTTTTATCCCAACGGCTGGCCACCTAAAATTACTAAAAAGTCTTTCGGTTGAGACGTTGAGCCTACGTTCTGTGTGATGGTAATAACAGCTGAGGAAGTCAAAGAACCAGGCGGATTTCTCTAAGGATGGGTTTCGTCCTGTATTTGGCACTATGCCCAGTAACATAATTAGCAGTTTTCTTGTGGCGTCACCCATGTGGGCAACCGGTGGCGACGATAAATAAAGGAAAATAAATCATACTTTGGCTTAGACCAGCCCGAATAGCTCCGGTGAGGGAGCATGATACGTGTGAACGTCATATCTCTGACCACTTGAGGGTGTTGTTTCGATCCCCACGGCTGGCCACCTTAAGTTACTAAAAAGTTTTTTCGGATGAGACGTTGAAACTGTGTCTTGTGTGACGGTGCTATACACTGGAGAAAAATTTCTGCACGGTTGAAACTATGGGTTCGATTCCCAAGGCTTACCAACTAGAAAGTATAGTCTTCTGGATGAGACATTAAACCTAAGTCCCTTGTGACGTTTCTTTAGCCCGAGCACGTTAAAGAACCAGGTGTAACCTTGTATGGGTTACGTCCTGTATCTAGTCTGGTACCCCGCCGTACTTTAAAAGTACGTCGGGCAAAGCGCAAAAATGGCGGCCGCCCCTTGGTAATATGCAGAAGTAACGGATTACTGTTATCCAACTATAGACTGAATTGAAAACAGATCGGTTGCAAAAAAGTAATGGCAGTTAGTTCTTTTTTTTTTTAATTGTTGTTCTTATTTAGCGAGAAAAACTACTTACCAGAAATGCTTCAAGTATCCGAAATGCCAATGGACCGATATAACGTCCGAAAGTAGGGCTACTTTTAAAATGATCTATAGTCAAATTTATATTTAAACCATACCCCAACAGTACGCTTCAGATTCGGTAATGTATATTTTGTACAAAATTGATCTCATTTTATTCACTGATCAAACTGGATCACATGAAATTGAGAAAAACAAGAAAGCATGTAGGGTTAAGCTTGAGGTCGCAATGGAGGCCACCATTATTGCCTAACCCTATAACGTAGTGGCAGGGGCAGGTAATCCAGACTATCCTGTATCTTGCACTATCTCCCGTAACTTGACTGATAGCCTCATGGGCAATCGGTGGCGAAGATTTAGAAACGAAAGATTTAGAAACGAAATTCAAAAAATCATCGTTTTGCTTAAGTCTGTCTATATAGACTTACGTGTTTTTTTAGCAGTTTTTTTTTTTTTTAATGTTTTCTACCCTTTCAACCTCAAATTCAGTCGTGTGAACCGGGTTACATCTGTGTTTTGCAAATGTTGCAGGCTAGGTAAAGTGCGAAATTTGTTGTGTACTAAAGATTTAAGGAACCTGAGAATGATTGTACCTCAGAAATGAGTACGTCTGTCTTGTGGACATCGCTTTCATTTTTGTTTCATGATTTCCGATATCCTTTACGTTTAGAAAATATGCCGCAGAACATCCTACAAATTCTCAATGCACGTATGATCTAACAAATAGGTAGATAATTTAAACTCAGATCAGAATAAATCGTTAGCTGCAATTTATGAGGATAAAACACAGGACAAGTTAGTTACCGAGAGACCTTCATTACTTTTTCATTATTTCTGTCTGATACAAATGTAATTACTGAACTAAACCTCGAAACAGAGCTTGGACGAATTTTAAATGAAGCTGGACTGGTAATGTGACTGATTATGAGACTGGTCATGAGACTGATTTGAATCAGAACTGTAACACAGTCTGTTTGCTAACGCTTACCAAACGGAAAAATTTCATACTCATCTAAATTAAAAGCATTTGCAGACGACACTTGAAACACGGCTCAAATTAAGGGATCTGTCTCTGAAAGATTTGAAAACATTGTGAGAAAAGGAGAAAATGCAGGTTACCAGCATTTTCTCCTTTTCCTACAATGTTTTCAAAAGCCGTTTTTATCAGGGTGGCTAAAACTCGAGGTCGTTTGGTGAAGGGTTAATTCAATGCCTTCTGCAGACGACAATTTGCATTTTGAAGCAGACCCTTTTGTGAAAACATTGTGACAGGCAGTTTTTCTTACTGTTACAATGTGCTCACTGGGATTAATCGATAATTGTTAATCGGAATTTTTCGGTGATACGTTATAATTCACCTGTTGCAAATTGTTTTTGGAGAAAAATCTATAATTTATAAACGAAGTATACAGGCCTAGTAGGCCTAATTATAGGCCATCTGAAGGTTTGAGACACCGATTACTCTTTTCCCCCATTGTTATACTCATAAAAAAAGTTTTATTTCTATGGTAAAGTGGTAGCATGATAATACTATATGTAGGTCAGATTAATTTGACAAGCTTGAGAACTCAGTATTGTGCACCTCGATAGTGTTATTTTACTTTATATGCACAAAAAAAAAAATCCAAAAAAAGACCCAGAAGCACAGAACGGGTAGGGTGTAACGGCGGAACTGTCTCTCTTCATAAGGGTTTAAACCAAATGAATTTTCGACAGAAATTCTGTTAAAAGTTGCCAGGTCACTCTATCTTTTGTTGCATCGTGATGGTTTAATGCCTTCTCTTTCTAAAAATACACAAATTGTCAATTAGGCGAAGACATCTCCTTTTGTATTGTAACAATTAATTGCGTACCACCTTTTTCCTGGAACTTTTCAAAAACAGTCTAATCAGAGACATGTGCGGTAATACCTAAGTAGGTGTACAAAACTGACATTTGTATGACGCCATCGCCTTTTGTATTGAAACTCTTTACCAGACAACAAAACTTAAGATACACCCAAATTGTGTTTTCAGCCGATAATTAAAAGTTTATATAAATGATGTGATTTTTCTTTGGAAAGGTAGAAAATATTGTGGGAAAATGAGAAAATGCTGGTTACAGGGAATTGTGTGTTAAAGGGTTAATTATTCCCTTTTCTACAATGTATTCAGAAACTTTTGATGCTGAGACACCGACATTTAAATTTGTGTGACAATAGTTAACCCTTATATTATTAAATAGATATATTTAAAACTTTCGGCCAATAGTAAATCTCCAAAACATTGCGATTTGAAACTCAAAATCTCAACGTTTCGGAATAATAATGCAGCTGCAATATCAGACTGCACTTTCTGTGCATTTTGATCTTGATCTACGCTGTCCACATAAAGCGGTCTGATCTTGGAATACATTGTCTTCATAACTAAAGTTGTGCTCGCGCCCTCAGAGCTTACAAAAGATACTATATTAATAATTAGACGAGAACATCTATCGTGAGTTGTCAGTCAGACCGCAAATTGATTTTGATCTTCTATTCTCTTTGCACGGTCACATTCAAGTCAATGGCTATTGCACTCTTTTGCACTACGGATCATTCCCATTCACCTCTGTAGCTGGCTCAGAAAGTAGTCCGTCAACACGTGATATTTTCGTCACATGACCATAACTCAAAATGGCGACACAAACGCCGGTGAAAGAAAGACCAATCGATTGTTTTGTGTGCTGTTCAAACAGCATACGGCCGATCAGACTTAGTGGTAGGAAATGTGAAAAAGAGGGATTTTCTGAAAAGCTTAAATGTCTTTTAAAGGACGATAACTTGTTTTTTAATTTTGTTTAAATTGTCATCATTCATGGGCGCAGCCATTTTTTTTTTTTTTTTTACAATTGGCGTAAGATTCTGATCAGTAAAGAAACTTGAAAAAATAGTTCCATTGTATACAGGTAAATTCATCATTTTGAATGCACCTATAATGTATCCAGAATCATATTTCCTTTGTCTACTTTGTTATGTTACACATGAAACAGTTAAACAGTAACAAAACATGTTTTCCTCGGTTTGACTAGATTCTTGTCATTTAGCCCGTTGCAGAGATGTATGGTGAGAGTAACGAACGATAACTCTGCTCGGAGATTGTGGCTATTGCTTTGATCATCCAGTTATTGTGGATTTTTTTTTTAAGTTTGTAAAAGCTGGGGGTCCTGTGTGGCTCAGTGGTAAAGTGTAGAGGCCCCGGGTTCGAGCCCCGCCTGATCCGCTGTGTTTTTCGCGGGAGTGTCCTTGGGCAGGACACTTCAGAGCCCTAGCCTAGTACCCAGGAAATACATGAGTACGTGAGCTGTCGCCGTGATATGACTGAAAAAGCTCGACACTAAATCCTGTTAGTACTTTGATTTTCAAGCCATAAACATAGTTACGCAGTGTACTTTTGTTTAGATTAAGTTGTTGTTTCTTTTCCCGTCTCTCGCAAGCAACTGACAAGACGCTCTATTTGAATATGCACGCCGAACTGCGCTGCTACCTGCTGTTGGCGTTGACCCTCCAAGAGCAGGGCTATAGCTTGCCCCTTTGAATTTCCGTCAACCCTACCATAATAAAAAATTCTTGAATTTGAACCAAAGTTTGTAAAACCAACGTGAATACATCAAAAATACCAAATGGACTGAAAGTTTCATTCTGCAAACTCGACATTATCACTCTGAGCTTGCTTATTGCTTTTCAGTAATTTTTCCCCACTTACTACTACTACGTTGCGTAATTTTAACCACCATATTGAAGGGAATAGAAGAAAATGCTGGTAAACACAATGTGCTTTGCCATTTCGGAGACAAATACTATCTTTCAAGCCAAATTCAATTAGTTTGCTAAAGTCTCTAAAACGGGCGGGTCAAAAATTTCGCTGTGTGGTAATGACTTGATAAGAGTATTTTTTGCATTTTTGAAATATCATAGAATGAGCATTTCACTTATAAATGCAAGTAAAAATTTTCACATATAAGTCGCATGCATTGAGACCCCATTTTGCTAGGCAGATGTTTTATGACGTCCACGGGAGAAGACTATTGCCTCTCTCTCCCTTTCTCTTCATTATCTATTAATGACATTGTGGCTCTTGTCCCAATTGTCAACAGGAATCTGTATTTATATTAGGTAACAACTAACAGGTCTTTGACATACATGTATGTAATACCGCAATAGCCAAAACATAAATTGCCTCGTCGGATATAGCTACGAGTGGAAATTATCTAGATTTTTTATGAAGCCAAGAGACCTTGAGCTTTGATGTGTTGACGCACTTATGTATTTTGATTTGACCGAAGACCAATGCAGTTGCCTATAGTTTGCATAAGGTTAAAGCCCCAATGGTGGCCAAAAGCAAACAAAGCGGTTGCTGAAATGCATTTGAATTTGAATCAAACAATTTAAAAGCACAGAAAATATTGTAAAGGTGACAACCTGTTAGTTCCTGGCAAAAAGAATGAATTTCAAAATCAGTGAAAATGTAAACAACAGATGGAGCGACCTGGCAACTTTTGACCTTCTTTTAAAATTCGTTTTTCTACCAGAGACTAACACATTCGCAATAATTTCCATACTTTTAAATGATATGATTTAAATATAGATGCATTTTATCACCCGCTTTGTTTACTTTTGACAGCTATTGGGCCTTTAACAATAAGTGAGGTTTGGGGTAAGCACCAGGATCTTCTTTACCCTTTATCAGACGACAAAATTTTAGAACCGTCGAAAATTAAAGCACTTGTCAGATTATAAATGAAAAAGAAGTTAATATGATGTGATCTGTCTTTGATAGGTTTTGAAACGTCGTGGGAAAGGAGAAAATGTTGGTTTCCAAAAGTCATCCCTATTGGCGTCGTTGGAGTTGTTTGGTAAAAGGTTAAATGGAGTCAGAAAGGCAAGTAGTCATCACAGTTTGCAAGTAGCATCATCTAATTGTCCGTATAGGAATACTATTCAAATGGTACGTGTGTCATGCTCTGTGAAAAGGGGATTTAATGCATATGCAAAAAGTATCGACCCCTGTCAGCCTGCGCAGTCCGCGCAGGCTGACATGGGTTGAAACTTTTTCCAATTTTGTAAATATTTTGCATATCAAAGGACCAGTCTATCTCATTATTTAGTTAGACAAAATGGATTTTAAAGAATCCATAATTATGGGATTATGGCATGATTTGCGCGGTATAATGGACGGCAGAGATGCATTAAACCCTCTTTGCCAGACCATGACTCATATATCACAAAAAGCCTCGACTAGTCACATGTTTACCTAATAAATCTGCTTGCCGAGGCCCAAATGACTTTACGCTTTGCTATTTTCTATGTAGAATCATCTAAAGAACGCATTACAATTTTTGAGGTGGGGTGCGAATCCCAGGTCAGATTTAGAATACCATGTGAGAAATTGAACCTAGAAAATCTGATTCTGGGGTACCTTGTATACGCGTTTATGTATCAGTTTCACCAAATAGCGTCAAGGAGCGTCAACAAGTGCCATGGAAAGCTTAGTAGCATCATGAGAATTCTTGTGCTTATTTTTTGGCAGTTAGATTTCAATTTGAGCAGGAGTAAACGCACCCCACCTCAGCAGCGCTTTCACAGCTTTGATTTGTCCATGGTGCCAAAATGTGACATATTTCTCACATAGTGATGTACAGAAAAAGAGACATGTTTCAGAATCTTCTTTCTAAAACCAGGCCTAGAGCACCATTTATTAGTCCTATAAAATGTTCTTTAAATTTTTACCCCATAGACAAACACTTGTCGTACTACTGTAGTTACAATTGTTGTCTTTACGAAAGTGAGGGATATAAAATTATGGCCATTTCAAATATATCACTCAACAGAATTAACAAGTCGCTCATTAATATTCTTTTCGACCCTCATTAGTAGTTGGTTCGAACTTTCTAAATATATGTTTTTAAACGCTAATTTACAAAAGTTACGCCTTTCCAGCGGCACAGATAAATAGCTCCTCTAGTAAGGTGATTGACTCTCGATTCTTGGGTCATAGGTTCGAATCTTTTTTTTTTTTTTTTTTTTTATTATCATTTCTTTTAAATATGTTTTAGGATTACTACACAATATTGACCTGTCACTCATTCCTTTTCGTCCATACTCGGTGAATTTCGCCGGGTCATTTGTTTGTAAAAACTTGTTTATGAAATCGTACGATGAAAGTTTGAGTATGACCCCACGAAATTCACCAAGTATTGACGAAAGTAAATGTGTGGCAGGTCAATTTTGTTGAGTAATATATGTCAGATAGTTGCCATACAATTGTTGTTGCTGTTAGTAAGGTCAGCGACATAGGGCAATCAAGTTTGCTCTCTTTCAAAAATATCTTTTATCTATATGCAGTATATGTTTGACGCCAAAGTTGTTATTTTCTGTCTTCGCAGGTGAATCATTTGAGAATTGTTTGTTGTTTAGTGTGGTGAATTCACATCGTTTTTATCGTTTTATCTAATTATCTCGTTCGTATTTGATATTTCATAATAAATACCTCACCTTTGTTTCACTGTATCATTGTTGTGTTTGGTTACAGGTCTAGACTATAAACCACCTGTTATAAATTAACTAAAACCGTTCCAATAGAATTCTGCCCTGTAGCGTAGTCGGTCGCCCACAGGGCTTGAAACCAGGGGGTTGCTGGTTCGAACCCCCTGCTCGGTGAATTTCTTTCTGTGAAATGATGATAGTCATGGCGACAGGATTCATTCCTCTCACACTGCTGATCATTGTCTCGACGACTACTATGTGGGAAAACAGCCAGTGACTTAGCAGGAATATCGTGCGAAATACTGGTAACAGAAACCTCAGGACAGCATGTATAAGTGCACTGGCCACCGCAATATAACTGAAGTAATGTTGAAAACGGCGTTAGACACCATAAAATCAAACAAACAAACGAACGAACAAAGGATTCTGTAGCAGAGGAGTTTGAAAAAAAATCCATGTAAAAAGGATTACTTACAGGAAATAAGGTTTGATACATGAATGCGTATAAACGCTGTGGGAGAAAGTGAATTTTTCCTCCTGTACCTCTCTAGATCCCAGTGGTCGCTGTTTCACTTCTCCAGGCAGCCGAATTCTTTCCCGGAATTGATGCTAGTCACGTCGATAACATTCATTCCTCTCTCACCAACGAACATTGAGTTCAACGATGTTTATGTGGGAAAGCAGCCAGTTGCTTTCGAAGAATGTTGTGTGAAATGCTGATAAAAAGAAACTCCAGAAAAGCGTTGATAGGTCTCGGCAATGACGAAAATCATGCTCAAAACGGCATTTAAAACCAAACAAACAAGTCAAGCGTATTAACCCTTATCCTGCTAAACAGAATAAACGAAACTTTGAAGCCAATGAAAAAAAAATCCCTTTTTCAATGTATTTTTGGGTTAGAGATATCTCATTATCGGACAGTGTTGATCCAAGATCAGACTGCACATTCTGTGCAGTCTGATCTTGATCTACGCTGTCCACAAAAGGTCAGTGAGTCGCGCTTAGCAGCATAAGAGTCAAAAAGTTGGGCGAACCATTCACTTGGCTGTTTTTTCGGCCTAGCTGACTACGCTTGCTCTTGGCCTACTTCTTTGTATTGCTGTACCCGGATGAATGAATTGTGCTTTGCGATTGGTAAAAAATGTGGACGTGTTTATTAAGCGGAGCTCTTCTGGCCTATTTGCGGGCATATTTATCGCACCACATAACTTTTAGCAGAAACTGCTCCTTTTTTCCACGATGATTTGGATTAACATCTAACCTTCAAAACATAATTTAGGATAATGTATTAGAAAATCTCAGAGCTCCAGATAAGAGGGAGTAATGGTATTCTAAATCCATTATTTCTCTTCCAAACCTTATGTTGTGGGTACTCATTAGAGTCGTCTCGATGAGACGATTCTAATGAGTACCCATAACATAGGGTTTAGTTGAGAATGATTAATATTTTCAATTCTATAATCAAAATCACTCCCTCTATCTGTAGCTCTGAATGTATACAACCGAAAATTTCGATTTTCAACAGTACACAAAACAATGGGGAGAAAGGGGACACTGATGGTTGTAATTTTTTTTTTTTTTTAATTATTATTATTTCTATTCGTTTCTTACCACAAAAGAGTTTCATTGTTCATATTCATAATTCATATCTCAGCAACGCTTACGCCGCTTATCTTTTTAACCCTTATCCTGCTAAAAAACTTAATAAAACTTTCAAGACGATAGTAAAAACCCAAATAATATTATTTCAAACTTATTTTTTGGAGAACAATATCTCCTTATCGGGCAGTGTAGATTCAAGATCAGACTGCACGTTCTGTGCAGTCTGATCTTGATCTACACTGTCCGCAAAAGGTCAGTGAGTCGCGCTCAGCAGCTTAAGGGTTCCAGGATATTTCTTGTTCTACATCCGTCTATAGAAGGAATGCAATCTACAAACAGTGTTGATTTTGTTCTATTTTTAGACAAATGCCAATGTTTTTCGAACAGGTATTTATTTTAATTGTCTTGGGTTTAGCCGGTGTCTCTAATCTAATATCCATAAATGTCAAAGTGTCACTTTGTCACACTGCTTATTGGTGTCCTTGTTGATGTTATAAGCTTATGTGACATTACAATCTTGGCACATATTATTCCACTGATGTATTGACTGTAATCTCTCTCTATTGGCTTATTGCATAATTTAAAAAAGTACTAAAAAAGTAAGTACCTCTGTACCTAAGTATTTTCAGTAGTTTGATGGTAGACACTTTTACCACTGAACCTAAGAGATTGAATAACCTACTTTCAGTACTTTGATTGTTGACGATGATCGTCAGCAATTGAGAGGTTTAATATCGTTAATGAATTACATATTAAAAGCATTAGGACGGTCTGATGAATGAAATAGAAAAAAAAATCGTCTCCAGGATATAGTACTTTCAGTACTCTCGGCCATGGCCTTTGACTTTGGACTCTGTCGTGCTACGTAAAGGATTCAATAGCGTACAGTCAGAATTTTGATCCTGAAGTCTCAAGTATCACACCCTTTCGATAACATCTTAAAAAACATAGAGATCTTTTTGACCCCTCCAAGCTGCCCTTTCCCTGAAAAAGCCGGAGTTTTGCTGTTTATTTCTCTATATAAAAAAAAATTCTAATGGTTTAACAAGCGTAAAGAATATGGAATCATGAGGAAAAGACATTTTGCTATTCCTCCTCATACACAATATTCTACCCTCGGAAAATCAGAGTATAAAGAAGTCGTGACTATTTCTGAACTATATTTTTTGACTAGATCACAAAAACTAAATCGTTCCCAAAGGAACTGTAAAATTTTGCTTACTTTCTCAAGAAATGAGCAAATAAACATTACAAACACAGTGTAGGCATGATTTTCCATCCTTTTTGATAAAACAATGCAGCATAAATGTGGATATTAATTTCTCAAACTATTGACAATTACGCCCCAGAGGCCCATGAAGCATTCCGTTCTGGTGTTACACGTGATCTCGTTGGAATCCAATACGGCACTTTCAGCGCTTTGATTTTTGAGTGTTTTTCTCTCTCTCTCCTCTTCCCCCCCCCCCCCCCCCCCCTACATGTACGTTAATTGTAGCTCGTTTTTCTTACCGTTTTAAGCATTCACACACCTAAACCTAAAACAAAATGAGCCATTCTCTGTGAAAAGGAAACTTAAAGCATTTGCAAAAAGTATCGACCCAGGT
Source organism: Tridacna gigas (assembly GCA_945859785.2). Classification (NCBI taxonomy): domain Eukaryota; kingdom Metazoa; phylum Mollusca; class Bivalvia; order Cardiida; family Cardiidae; genus Tridacna; species Tridacna gigas. The sequence goes on from OX244029.2 coordinate 42,963,912, forward strand.
CAACCTGAGCAGTCTGCGCGGGCCTTTCTGCTTTTGGTCAATTTTCTGAGTGTCAAAGGACCAGTGTGCCTTCAGGATTTCAGGGATGTATAATACTGTGATGACTTGAATCATGAGGTACACTTGTCCTTTGACATGCAGAAAGTTGACCAATATCGAAAAGTCTGCCTTTCACAGAGCAGGGCTCATATTTAATGACAAGAGTCAGGCGAACTTGAATGAAAGAGTAAAGATGAGAAAATTTGTAAACTGAGAAATCAATTACTGGCTAACGTTGCAACATGGAAATTCTTGTACAAGGTATCCAATTTACACGTTCGAGGTTTTAATCCATCAGCTTACCTGTCAAAGCCTGGAACCTGGATAGTTTCATACAGAACCAGCAATTTTGATTGGTGGATATATTGGTGATGGTTCCCAGTTTTTATCGAGGCTTGGCCTTTGAATGCAAAACAGTTTTGAAACATGCACTTTGTGGACAGTCTACATAAGGTCAAGGTTAAAGTTCACAGAGCATAGATTTACATTGTCGGAAAAAGTGCTGAAAACCTGTCTGAAATAGCCACAAAGCCCTTTCAAATATTCTTTTGTTGGTATGGTAAAAGTAAAGGTTTTCGAAATGAAACCAACGAAAAGGCACGACACAAAAAAAATCTACAATCTGATCAATTTCTCTAGTTGCAACAAAGCTTTGTAAGTTGTCTGATTCCTCCTGCATTATAACCAGGGCTTGCATTCACCTGCCATTCTAAATTTCATTCCAACCCTAAAAAAAAATTTAAAATTTAACGGACAAGCATTTTCTCCTTTTCCCACAATGTTTTCTATACTTTCATAGATAAATCACACCAACTGAGCCACAGCTATTCGTTGTCTGCAAATGCTTTGAATTCTTGCCAGTCCAAAATTCTGCCGTTTGGTAAAGTTAAAACATGCCAGAGAAAGAAAGGTTCATTTTACACTTTTATTCAAATTTGACATTTTATGTCCTTCAGTATGTATAGATTTTTTAACATATAGGAAAAAGAAGCAAATTGTTTGTAAGAAACAGTTGCTAGTTTTCCTTAAACTTTGAAAAAGGAAAAAAAGTTTTCCATAAATAATTTCAATACAATTTACAAAAGGAACCGTTTTCCTCAATTATTCCCCTTTTTGAAATCTGTTACATTATTTCAATGGTCTTAAATATGCGTGTATGAAAATGAAAAAAAAAAAAAATTATCTGTGACTGAAAACTGCACAGAACAAACATTAAGGCACAGCTTACTTACGATAAGAACATGGTCCGTATTCGCCAACCGTTCTTAGTCTTATTCTCAAAGAGTTTTTTTTTTTTTCAATCTGAAAGTAGCACAACTTCTGACTGGCTAAACCAAATGGTTAGAAGTTTTGTTACTGTCTAAATCTTGAATGTAACACAACTTCTGATTGGCTAAACAATTCGGTTTAGCCAATCAGAAGTTGTGTTTCTTTCTGAATCTTGAATGAGACTGAGAATGAAGCTGGGAATTGTTGGTGAATACGAACCCTGAAAGCTATTTCGGGAGTGCTCTCGAACAGCTTCGCCATATTTTCTCCTGGACCGAAACCAATCAATAAGTGGCAGAAATGAAACGAAAGAACCGAAGAATCGAAAATCTTGTCAAAACGTTATAATAGATACATGAGATAATTAATCATTGTTTTAAAAACAATCATAGAGTCAAAAATGCCAAAATATTTGGTACCGTGGTATCAAATCGACACAAAGCAGTTCAGCAATTAACCCTTGGGCTGCTAAGCGTGACTTACTGACCTTTTGCGGACAGTGTAGATCAAGAGAACGTGCAGTCTGATTTTGGATCTTCACTGTCCGATAAAGAGATTTTTTCCCCCCAAAGAGTACCTTTGAAAAATCAAAATTTGGGTTTATTATGGGCTTCAAAGTTTCATTTAACTTATTTAGCAGGATAAGGATTAATGCGATTCTAATGCCAATTAGTCGGATTTTTTTCGTATTGAAATTGGCTCAACATTAGAAACAAATTCATTTACAAGCAACTGTCAAAATTAACAGATGTATCTGTTAATTATCAAACAGATGCCGACAGAGTTATTATAGAGATGCCAAAATTTGATGGTTTCCTCGGAATTCATGTGTATCTTACCTCATTCTGCAGTGTTCTCATTCATTCAATCAGTTACAAGGCAAGCACGGCTTATTTATCCAGCCCCCTAGTTTAATTCAGGCTATAGACATGGTAGTATTCTTGGACAAGACACAGTGTGCATCGGGCAAACACTATTAACCGCCCCCCCTTTCAGAGACAAAAAAATGCGTAAAATAGCATTTCAGAAAAATCCCACAAAAAAACACTAGCAAACTAGCTTCTATTAAGACAATAGCTCATTTCCTGTAATGTAATTTCCGTTCGTCGATGTTCAAAAACGGCCTCCAGTTTTCTTCTATTCCTTCATCATTTTTTTTTTTTTTTCAGCATTTCTCATTCCTTTCATTTTAAAGACTTATCATTTCGTATATAACCTGTATCTAAATGCAACAGCTTACCAAACAATCCCAGACGACCTCGAGAAAGAAAGCTTTTGAAAACGCGAATGGAAAACGAGAAATTGCATTTTACCTTGCAGAGAAAAATATCGTCAGGTGAGCCACATTCAATTTGTTGTCTGCAACTGCTTTGAATTTGAACGGGTGGATTTTTTTTTTATCTGGTTTAGGTTAAATAAATGAGATAAATATACTACCTAGAGCAAAGTGTTGCAATTTTATCAATATTATGGTCAGAATTTTTCATAGGAGGTACAGCTAATCCGCAATCTACACTATTTGAAAATTTTCTATACTTAGTTATCGCCCTTGTTACACTTCACACAAAAAAAAATGTCTTTTTTTTTTTCAAAAAGATTCCAAACTTCAATATCATGATAGACTTATTTCATACAAAGCCAAAATATGATAAGAGTAAAACGAGATCGTTCACAAATTAGACGTGTCTAATGCAGGTGCAGAATCTTAATTGATTTACTTTTACATTCCAATTAAAATTTTAAACCAGAGCTCTGCACAAAATCATTTATTTCTGGGAGAATTCTGTTTATATCCAGGGGAAGTCAAACAAATTTAATCCTAAACAAATTCGTGATAATGACTTGTTTTTTGTTGCTCTTGGTTTTATGTCACTGTCAAAAGTCATATCACCGAGACAATTCACCCATTTAAAAATTTCCTATGATTCTCCAGTAGGCTTGGATTGTGTATGCCTTGGTACTTATTTACCAACCATTTTGAAGAACAGTCTAGTTCTCAAGAATGTTCTAAAGTTGAAAGTAACACAACTTCTGATTAGCTAAACTAAATAGTTTAGCCAATCAAAATTTGCGTTACTTTCTACATCTATAATTAGACTAGGGATGATTAGTAAATACGAACACTGATTACGTTTCCAAATCCCTATAAACTTTTACCAAACAATCCCGAGTTTTAAAGACCCCGAGAGAGAAAGCTTTCGAAAACATTGTGGGAAAAGGAGAAAAATGCTTGTAAGAAAATGCCGGTAATCCTTTTCCCACAGAGTTTTTCTATTCCCTCACAGCCATAATCTCATAATTCCAGCCAAATCTGAATCGTCGTCTGCAAATGCTCTCAATTTGGACCATTACAATTTTTTGTCGTTTGGTACAGAGTTAAATCCTGGGCAAAGAAGAACCACAAAACATGTAAGAATCCATTGTTGGCAACTGCAGTAAAACCTGTCGTAAATGTCACCTCTACCGAGCCACGAGACTGTATTTAACAAGCGTATGTGATGTTACAAGAAGAGATAATTTATGTTGAAATACGCTGTATTAACTCTTTAGCAATCGACAATATTTTGGTCTCATCCATATTGAAAGGATCTGCAGACGACAAATTAAAGATGGGAAATGAGTGAATTTGTCTTTGATTACTGATTCGTTCAAGATTCCCATGATAAATCTTGTGGCATTAATGCTATAGTGAGGGTTCAAATTTTGTTTTCTAAGTATATTGATTTATAAAATTCAGTGCATGAAGATAAAAAGATAATGAAATGTAATTGATAATTAATGGAAACTTGAAAAGCGTTCTTGAAGTAAACGTCTACAGATGGCGTGAGGTAACTTTATTTCCCAGCAATTAACCCTCAGGCTGTAAGGAGTTTTTGCGGACAGTGTAGATCAAGATCAGACTGCACATAATGTGCAGTCTGATCTTGGATCTACACTGTCTGATGAAGAGATATTTCTCCCCAAAAATTACCTCTGAAAAAGCAAACTTTGGTGTTTTTCTTTACTATCGGCTCTTTTTTACTATAGGCTTGGAAGTTCCATTTCACTTATTTAGCAGGGTAAGGGTAAAACCCACGACTAATAACCCTCCACCACTTAAAAAAAATCGACGCGTCCATATTGAAGCTCTTGCTGACGACAAACTTGATATGGCTTAATGATGAAAGTTATTGGAAAGGTAGAAAAAATTGTGGAACAAGGAGAAAATGCTTGTAACCAGCATTTTCTCCTTTTCCAACAATGTTTTCAAAATCCTTTTCTCCCTAGGATTGTTTAAATAGGAGGTTGTTTGGTAAACGGTTAAAACTCCGAAAGATTTACGCAGATTGCCCCCACTGGATGACGATAATGAGTTTGGAATCATTTTCTTGGGAGAGTGAAGCAATCTGAAAGTGCATGTTAATAATTTATCTTGTTAGAAACCAATTTTCTATTTTAAAACTTAAAACAATTTCCGACATGAATTAATTCAAAAATCGTCTACGGACATTGCAACGTATTTCAATTAACTATTCCGCTGCTGAATCATCGAATGAATACGTTTAGTCGGTAACAAAACGGTCTAATTGAGACATACTCTGGGGAAAAGGGAGTTTAATGCATCTCCGTGATGCATTATACCAAGCAAGCTATCACATAATTATGGATTTATAAAATCTATGTCTAACAATCGACTTAACCCTTTACCAGACAACAAAATTTTAGTCTTGTCCAAATTGAAAGCATTTGGAGATGAGAATATCATTGTGGCTCAAATAGTGGAATTTTTCTTTGATAGTGCAGAAAACATTGTGGGAAAAGGAGAAAATGCTGGCTACCAGCATTTTCTCCTTTTCCCACAATGTTTTCAAAAGGCTTCTTTCCCAGGGTCGTTAAAAGACGTCATTGTACGGTAAAGGGTTAACCATGAGGTAGAATAGTCTTTGAACAAGCAGAAACTTTACATACAAATACCAACAGAAGACTGCGGGGGGCGGACATGGGTCTGTACTTTTTGCAGTTGCATACAACCCCCATTTCACAGAGCAAGGCACAATTACAAAGTGTTTCAAATTCAAGCAAAACTTCAACTCTTTCAGCGCCAAGTATGAACTCCACCTTTTTTTCAGCGGTTGCTCAAAAGATACAATCCGATACAATTTGACATTTTCATTTCATGGGTTTGGCAAAACAAGAGGACGGTATAATTTAAAAGCCCAATAGTGGCCAAAACATGCAGGTGTTAAAATGAATTTAAATCATGCCATTTAAAAGTATGGAAAATATGTGGTCGGTCAAAGTGTTTGTCGCTGGCAGAAAAATAAAGTTTAAAAATCCGGCAAAAAGTAAACAAAAGATAGGGTGACCTGGCAACTCTTAATCCAGTTTTGAACTTAATTTCTGTGCCAGCGACTAAGACTTTGACCGACCGTACAATTACAGATTGTCGTCTACACAAAAATTTCCACGCTTTTAAATGATATGATTTAAATTGAACTGCATTTTAACACCCGCTTTGTTTACTTTTGGTAGCTACCGTTACTTTAATCACGGTAGTTTTTGGGGGGTAGATGAGAAAATAGTGAAAGGATAAGCGAAACACAGAAGGGCTTCAGAATGTTGGGGTAAAGAACAAAAGTGTTACTAATCAAATGACTTCTATTACTCATAGTGATATGTTGAAGTGATGTAAATTGCTGATAGACCGGCAGTATTTCATTGGCTTTTCAAGATTGTTAAAGACAACGTCAAAACTGCCAACTAAATAGACATTTCTTTGTCAGTTATAATCTGTGAACGATACCTAATCGCCTAGCTTTAGTTCTGACGATGAACAAGTATATTGTCACATCGGTAACTTTGAAAGCACTATATAATATCACTATCTTCAACCCTCTGCTGTTCTTCCCTTGACGAAGCAGAAGTTTTGCTAATAAGTTCTGTGAAAAATCTTGAAAATATTTTTCACAAATCTAGCGCAAAACCGCATCGTGAGTAATGAACTTTTTCCTGGGTCCGTATTCACCAACCATTCTCAAGGACGTTCTTCAAGATTTTCTAAATTTGAAAGTAAGACAACTTCTGATTGGCTAAACCAAATGGTTTAGCCCATAAGAAGTTGTATTACTTTCAAATTTAAAAGAAACACAAATGGTTCAGCCAAACAGAAGTTGTGTTAATTACAAATTTAGAAAATTCTGGAGAATGAGACTAGGGGCGTTCTTAGGAATGGTTGTCGAGTAGGGATCCTGGACTCACTTCGGCACAACTACCCTTGGAAATCACGGTGAAAAGATGCCCTGACTCTCTGTAGATAATACTTCTTTAGATGGGCACGTTCTGCGCAGTCTGATCTTGATCTACGCCGTCCGCTAAAGGTATTGTAGTCACTATTGCTGGCTGTGAAAGATTTAATAGTCCCACGTTTTACGACCTGGCCTAGGATAGCTTATGAAAGGCCAACATTCTGAGAATCAACATGGTTCTCCTTTTCCAACAATGTTATCTTTCTATCCTTTCAGTCTCCTGCAAGTGCTATCAGTTAGGAGTTTAAAATTTTATAGCCTGGCAAAAAGTTAAAAGAAAATCCCTTTAATTCCAAAGTGCTCTTTTTGTATTTAGCTGTGTGTATAAAAAGCGCTTGCTCGGGTAGCTCAGTGGTTAGCGTATCTGACTCGTGACCTGGTGATTGCAAGTTCAAAACCCAGTTGAGGCAAACTTTCTTTCCGGCGATTTTTCGCCTCTCACGTCTGATGCATGTGAGAAAAGTGGTCGCTGGCTTTGGAAAGAAAACTGTGTCAGTACTGGTGTGAGAAAGCCAGGAAACATGGATGCAGCACTGACCGCCATGATATGACCTTAGCTGTTAAAATGGCGTTTAACACCAATAGAAGGAAAATACAAGTGTATAAAAGGCTATAAATCGCTTTCTATACACAATACTGGCCGAGATATACAGTCTTGCCGCAAACTACAGAATGTAGAATATTCACAAAGAAACATAAAATAAGCCCGAGTTATGAAAATTACGTGCTTTTGGAATGAGCTCGGCATAGCTCTATTTTTATTGGTTGTTAAAAAAGCCATAAAACGCCGCGAAGAGTGTGAACAAAAATCTTATATTAATCCTTTGCCTGCCATGCGCTACTCAAGGATCTTTTGCGGACAGTGTAGATCAAGATCAGACTGCACAGAATATGCAGTCTGATCTTGGATCTACACTGTCCGATAAGGAAATTTTTTTCCCAAAAAATAACTTCGAAATAGCAAAATTTGGGTTTGTTTTGTCAGCTTAAAAGTTTCATTTTATTTATTTAGCGGGATATTTAGCGGCATAAATACCATATAAACAAATAAAAAAGTTGGAACTATCTTACTTTCAGTTTAGCAAATGGGAGTCACTGCAAAACAAAACAAAAAAAAAAAACGAAGAAAGCAAAACAGAAACAATGTAGATCTATTCACGTTTTTGAGAATCTGAAATTCGAAATTTTAGTTTGGCATACAAAATAATTATGCTACCACTTTATTTTGAAATACATGTTTGTGCTTTTTGAGCGTTAAACACACTATCATGAGTTTTAACCAGGTGGAAGGCTTTTGAAAACATTGTGGGAAAAGAAGAAAATGCTTTTCCCGCAATGTTTGCTACCCTTTCAAAGACAAATACCAGTGCTTTTATTTTAGCTTCTTTTAATTTGTCGTTTGCAAGTGCTTTTTTCTCTGTTTTTGTGCTTTTTAAGTCCACTTTAACTCCATACTGTGATTCTTACTTTAAGTATTACTTTGTGCTGTCATACTAGTCATAGTGTGAAATCGAGTTTTTTTGTTAAAGGCAGACCCAGGGGGGAAAAGGAAGTTAAAACAAATTATCATGACAAGAATGACAAAAGTTATGCACATCACTCTCATAAAGTTACTTGTTAATGTTTGTTGGAGAAAGATGAATGTGTTATTGTCACAGGCATCTGTTGCAGGGTAAAAGTGCAAGTCTAGGCTATATCTTTTATTTATATATTTGTATATGAATAGGAAACTCTCTCTCTCTCTCTCTCTCTCTCTCTCTCTCTCTCTCTGTTCCACTCTCCTCTCTGAATCTATTATGTAACGGCCGAGTATAGGCTGAAAGAAATGACCTGGCAGTCCGGAGGTCTGTCACAGTTCACTGTATTTTATGTTGAGGTAAGATAGGTTATTCGGAAATCATCGTGAGTAACCGTAAAGAATCGATAAAATACTGTTATGATGTATGTGTTTACATAGATTTATGACGAAAGATTCCGAACTGGCTCGAGACCACTAAAATGAAAAGTAAACTGGTCGCCTTATGTTAAAAGTTAGCCATGTCCTTCCAGGTCATTTCTTACAGCCTTTAATAGGATCACATACTAGTTATTTTATCATAAATATAGAACCACATATGACCCAATGACATACGAGGTTTTTATTGTTCCATCGCCAAGGAAAAAAGCCAACAAAATTGGGTACCGTTGCTGACATACCAAAACCAGTTAGCATAAGACGTGCAGTTTGATTTAAATCTACAATCCATCCAATAATCTGGCAGAATGAACATAAATACTGCAACATCTTAGAATATTTTTTGCTGCTTGAAAATATCCCTTTCTTGATTTTTTGGCACTCCAAAACGTCGAAGTATGCACCAGAACCCGCGATTTTTCATCGCCGTCGAATTCGTTTTCTATGATTTATTTCCTTCAACTTTCAGAGATCATAGAGTTGTCAAGTAGGGTATGGCGGGAATGCTCCAAAATTCTTCCCGCTGTCTTAACTCTTTACCAACAGACACTTTTTTGAGTCCAAAATGAAAGCATTTCCAGACGACAAAATAAATGTGGCTCAAATGATTGAGTCTTTCTTTTATAGAATTAAAAAAAACATTGCGGAAAAATGAGAAGATGCTGGTTACCAGCATCTACTCCTTTTCCAACAATGTTTTTCATATGCGATATATTTACTTGTGCTCGTTAAAATTCGGGATAGTGTGGTAAAGATTAAGCCTGTAACGCGCCAAGTAGACTGAAATAGACGTAATTACTTAGTCGGTGAATACTTCGATATTGCAATATAAAACCAGTTTTGGACAAAACTTCCCATAGAATATAAAATACAACAGATCCAAGATCAGACAGCACGTTATCTGCAGTCTGATCTCGATCATCACCTTCTACTAAAGCAATCCAACTTGTGATTAAGACCCGAAAGGTTAATTGCATTTTTTACATGCAAACAGCTCAGCTTCCTCTCATACCAGTTTGTCTTCAGTATTCATTTTCCCAGACTGTCATGGTAACATTTGACCTACCCTTTACCACACAATCCCAAGTTTTAACAACCCTGAGAAAGAAAGCTTGTGAAAGAAAGCTTTTGAAAGGTTAGAAAACAATGTTGGCAAAGGAGAAAATGCTGGTAACCAGCATTTCCTCCTTTGCCCACATTGTTTTCTAACCTTTCACATACTAATTCCATACTTCTCGCCACATTCATTGCTTCGCCTGAAAATGCTTTTAAATTTGGACTAGTCTAAAATTTTGTCGTGTGATAAAGAGTTAACATAACAATGGCTGTTTTACTGCTATTGCAGATCAAGGTCAGACGGCATAAAACATGCAATCCGAAATTTGATCTTCACTGTTTTTCTAGTGGAGATACTATGGCCCCCAAAATTCTTGATTGCAATGCTTTGGTATGTTATCTTTGAAAATGTACATTTTATTTTCGTGGTCTGAGAGCTAATACTTCATCTGTGCTCTGTTGCACCCGCAAAGCCCGAATGGCCTACTAGTTGTGGGCAGAGCTGCTTATGAGCTCGAATCCCGTCTCGTTCAAATTTCTGATCATCTATTAAAGTCATAGCGCGCACAAGGTTCGTTCCTCTTTGAATGCTAAACACTTATTTGACTTTCTTTCTACCAGAAGCTGACATTTGCTTACTAAAAGAGCTTTACCAAGTATCTGTAAATAAACTCCTGGTCACGTATCATTCATCAGCCATTCTTTACGTCATTCTTAGTATGATTTTAGATTTAGAAAGTTACACAATCTCTGATTTGCTAACACATTTGGGTTAGTCAACCAGAAATTGTGTCACTATCAAATTTAGAAAATAAGACTAAGAATGTTCATAACTGTAACACACCAACTGTTATACCAACTTTACATGTATATGCCTGTATTTAATGCTTCCCTTTCCCCCTCCTCCCCCCAATATATATGTACTTGCTGAAGAGGGCATGCCGTTTCGTCCTCCCACTTTGATTTCCAACAAGTAATTCGAAGGCGGATATTTGTCACTAAACTAGTACTGAACGACTTTTACGCAGCTTCTGATAGAATAAAAAAGGAGATACAATTTTGTTTTAGGACCGTTATCAATTATACATGAATACCTAGTAAAATAGCGCACATGAAAGAACACGATTCTAATAGCTTTTCAATCATCTCGTTGCAATGAGCTTAGAAAAACTTCGAAAACTTTGACTTCGTCAGACGTAGATCATGTAGGTCTATATAGATCTATGAGACTTCCTAGTTTCGCATTACTTCACTGGCAAACAGGCTGTCCTGAGACAACGCATGTATAAATTTGACAAAAACAATAAAAAGGAGAAATAATTAAAGGCATTATTATTATTATTATTATTATTGCAGTAGTAGTAGGGCAAACATTGCAACAAGAAGAGCAAGAAGAGAAGATTTTCCTAGAACAATTTGGAAGGCCGTCTTCTGAAGACGCAAGTTGTGCTTTCAGCCCATTTATTTTGTACTGATTGTTAAATAAGTTCTTACAACTTAGAGACCCAGTAGCGACCAAAAGTAAACAATACGGGTGTTAAAATGCGTTTATATTTAAACATACTATTTAAAAGTATGGAAACCACTGTGAAGATGATAACGTGTTATTATTATACGGTCGGTCCAAGTGTTAGTCGCTGGTAGAAAAATGAATTTTCAAACGAGGTAAAAAAGTAAACCAAAGATAGAGCGACCTGGCAATTTTTTTACCTAATTTTATAATTCATTTTTCTATCTGCGATTAACACTTCGACCGCCCGTACATTAACAGATTGTCATCTTCATAACAATTTCAGTATTTTTAAATGGGTATTATTTAATCTTAAATAAGCCATCCTCTCTTCGAAAAAAAAGGAGGTTGGGTTGGTTTAAAGAATCCGCGAAACGTATCGACCCGTGTCAGCCTGCGCAGTCCCCGCAGGCTGAGCTGAGTCGAACCTTTTGCTAGTGATCAGTTTTCCGCATGTGAAAAGATCGTACTAGGTCATGATACAGTCAATTGTTGGACAAAATGTATTTTATTGATCCATAATTATGTGATAAATTACTTGGTATAATGCGTCACAGATGCATTTAACCCCCTTTTTCCAGAGCATGGCTCAATGCATTTTAACACCGGCATTGTTTACTTTTGGCCGTCATTTGGCCTTTAAATCTGACGCTATACCCTCGCACTAGTTTCTCCCAAATAAACAGCGTGTGTAATAGCAAAATTGGACAAAAATTTTAGCTTGTATTTTCACTACAGGTACACTGTATTATGATAGCTGTTTGGAATTACCTCGGAATTACTTGAGTTGTTTTGTTTTGATATGTTTGGTAGAAAGATTCCCTTGTTTATATTGGGGATAGATAAACATGCTTTACAGGGCCGTTTTCTGCGAAAAGAAATAGCTTTTGTAAAGATCCTGGTATTTGAAAAGATAGGAATCTGTTTACCATTTAACAACCAAAAAATATCTCGTCTAAATGCTGCTGAAACTGTTTTTTGCTACCCAACTACCTTTGATTTTCTTGAAGTTTAACAGTAGATAACCACTGAAATATCGTTTTAGTGATACAAATAAGTTGTTTATCAGGGAGCGGACAGTAGAGATCAAAGATCAGACTGCACTTTCAAAAGAATGAAGCATGGTATTATCAACGACAAACTGGTAAACCTTAATTTATCTGCATTCGTTCTCTTAACCCTTACCAGTGCCTTGGAAAGAATATTATGCATAGTACTGGTAAAAGAAACTCCAGGAAAGCATGGATAGGTGCACCGGTGTAATGCAGAGAAATGACTCTCCCCTACAAAATGACCCATGGGTCATTTCACTATGTAGAGGAATGACCCGGGTCATTATTCTACGTAGAGAAATGACCCCAGACGGCGGTCTGGGGTCATTTCTCTACGTAGAATAATGACCCAGGTCATTCCTCTACGTAGTGAAATGACCCATGGGTCATTTTGTAGGGGAGGGTTATTTCTCTGCATTACACCGGCCGCCGCGATATAGCTGAAATAATGTTGAAAACGGCGTTAAACACCATACAATCAATCAATCTCTTAACTATTAACCTGGCAAATGAGTTAAATGAAACGTTCAAGCCGATACTATAAACCTAAATGTTGCTATTTCAAAGTTATTTTCTTAACTCTTTCTCACATGACAAAATTTTAGCCTTGTCCAAATTGAAAGTCTTTGCAGACGACAATTTCAGTGTGGCTCAAATGGTGCAATTTTACTCTGATAGGGTAGAAAACATTGTGGGAAAAGGAGAAAATGCTGGTTACCAGCATTTTCTCCTTTTCCCACGATGTTTTCAAAAGGATACTTTCACAGGGTCGTATAATTTGGGATTTTTTGGTAAAGAGTTAAGAAAAATATCTCTCTACCGGACAGTGTAGATCAAAGATGCAAACCGCAACTTAATATCCATTTTGTTCACCTGTCCTGCTATCTTCGTGAATATAAGTAGCTTTTCATTGGGATGTGTTGAATGATATTTTCATTATCACTGTGAAAATTCATTCTCGGCTCAGTCAACAACACAAAAAAAAACTTTCTTATGTACTTACGAAAACAACCATCATCCAGACCGCAACTTAATGTCCATTTTGTTCACATGTCCTGCTATCTTCTTGACGTCATGGGTTAAATATGCTTTTAACGTGCAAAATGATCTTGTGCAAATATTTTCTGTCTTCAATACGCTTAAATTATCAAACAAACCTAAAATATGCTTTAACCCTTAGACTGATAATTGCGACCGAATGACATTTTGGGGGTCAGTCTGCCTCATTCTTTTGAACAAAAGGTGTAGCAGCTGCTGCGATCGCTCCCGTAAGTGATTGTATTCACCTACCATTCTACATTGCATTCTAATAACTGATTCTAAATTAAAATAGTAACATTAGGTTAGCTATAATATAAATGTGGCTTGTTGCAATTTAGACAATTTCTAAGGATTCGCTGTAGAATGAAGATTCGCTTTAAAATGATTAATTAGTGCATACGGCGTCTGATCGGGGGCATATTCGTTCCAAGCCTAAACTGCAGATCAGCGAGTGAATGGATGTATTACAGAACAGTGATATTTTCAAATAGCAATGTTTCTGCCTAATGAACTTTTTTTTATTTTTCACATGTTCTTTTTATATCCAGAGACAAAATTAGACCATAGGGGTTAGAGATGGCTAGGTGCCTGCCCGTTATTGCTATCCTATGCCAACACTTTGTGCATCAAACAGCACAATCTTGGCAATTGTCAAAAGTTGTTTCTTTTACATCATTTCTAGGCTTACCCCTTTATCATTATTGAGGGTATTCAGAAAATTATGAAACTTGACAGGTATTGCATTTCGTAGATAAGCTGATAAAGACTGGATTTCTAGTAACTTACTAAGAGAATGAGTATACTATACATTTATATACAGTGTATATTGCTAATGTGTGAGACCATTTTAGGGATCGCCCCTTGGTTCAGTGATAAAGGCATCGGATCTGCAATTATGAAATCTAAGTTCGATTCCTGCAGGCCGCGAATGACACTGAAGCACCTTGCTGAAGCTCAGAAAAACAGTAATAATTATTAAAGTCTATTGTGACAAAAAATATTGTGTAGACTGCGTAAACCCCTTATTGAGAAAAAAAAAAAGAATTTGAAAGAAAAAAAAAAAAGGATTTGTCTCACTATTAACCATTATGCTGCTAATCGCGACTCGGGGCGCTTTTGCAGACAGTGGAGATCAAGATCAGACTGCACAGAACATGCAGTCTGATCTTGGATCTACACTGTCTGATAAGGAGATATTTTTGCTTCGAAAATAACTTTGAAATAGCAATGTTTCGATTTCGCTATCGCCTTGAAATTTCCATTTTATTTATTTAGCAGGTTTAGGGCTAACGTCTATGTTATAATTGACGGTGTTCAGAACATTATTTTCTGGCTGCGCGTACTTGCACAAAGCAGTCTTGTCTTGGATCTTGTAACTACCAGAACAGACCCAATAAAGGGCAAGTGAAACACGCCAGGGAAATACGGCGAGAAAAGTGCAGTCATTTAGCCCTTATCCTGCTAAATAAGTGGGCTGAAACTTTATAGCCGATAGTAAAAACCCACATTTTGCTATTTCAGGGTAGTTTTTTGGGGAAAGATATCCCCTATCGAACAGCGTAGATCCAAGGTCCGACTGCACGTTCTGTGCAGTCTGACCTTGGATCTACACTGTCTGCAAAAGCGCCCCAAGTCGCGCTCAGCAGACTAAGGGTTAACTGTTCACCACATAATGAAATTTTAGACTGCTCACAAACTGAAAGTATTTGCAGACGAAAAATTAGATTTATCTCAGATGGTGTGTATCCTTAATAGCGTAGAAAACATTGCAGAGAAAAGGGAATGAATGAATGAATGAATGAATGAATAGTGTTTAAGGCCGTTTTCAACATAATTTCAGTTATATCGCGGCGGCCAGTGCACCTACCCATGCTTTCCTGGAGTCTCTTTTACCAGTAATCCGCACAATATTCTTTCCAAGCCACTGGCTGCTTTCCCACATAACCATCGTCGAAACAATGGTCAGCGATGAGAGAGGAACGAATCCTGTCGCACTGACTATCATCAGTCCTCGGAAAGAAATTGGCCAAGCCGGGGATCGAACCATCGACCTCCTGTTCTCAAGTCCTGTACGCGACCGACTGAGCTATGGGGGCTTGGCTGCAGAGAATAGGGAGAAAATGCTGGTTAACAGCATTTCCTCCTTTTTCCACGATATTTTCAAACAGCTTTCTTTCTCGGGTCGTTTAAACGGCAGAATAAAGGGGTAAAATTCAGACAAACACACTGAGACATCCACCATTTCAATAGAAAAGCTTTAACCTTACATGATATACCTAAATAAGCACTCAAACAATTCGCCGAACACTTGTCTGCCATTACTTAAAGGCCGAGTGGTGGCCAAAAGTAAACAATAGCGGCGTTAAAATGCATTTAAATTTAAATCATGCCATTTAAAAGTATTGAAATTATTGTGAAGATGACAATCTGTTACTGTACTGTCGATCCGAGTGTTAGTCGCTGGCAGCAAAATTAATTTTAAAATCAGGTAAAAAGTAAACAAACAAATAGAGCGACTTGCCAACTTTTTACTTAGTATCAAAATTAATTTTCCTGCCAGCGGCTAACACCTGGACAGACCGTACCATAGCAGATCGTCATCTTCTCAGTAATTTCCATACTTTTAACCCTTAGGCTGCTAAGCGCGACTTACTGACCTTTTGCGGACAGTGTAGATCAAGATCAGACTGCACAGAACGTGCAGTCTGATCTTGGATCAACACTGTCCGATCAGGTGACATTTTTCTCCAAACAAATAACATTGAAATAGCAACACGAGGCTTGAATGTTTAATTTCACTTATTTAGCAGGATAAGAGTTAACTGACTGCACTGTTCTCGCAAATGGCATTAAAACAGGTTACACACCCCCAAGATTTTAGCTATTATCGATGTGTTGTTTTTTGTGTGAATGATGCAAAAAAGCATAGTGCAAAAGTATGTAACGATGACAGAGGACTCAGCTATGCGTTTAATACTCATAAAGATCTTGTAAATGTTCGTAAGGTGAAGATTGATGAAGTCATTACGTCAAAGACACCAGGATTCCATTGTATGGTATGTTGTGATATACTGCAGTGTGTGACGCGAAATGGGCCTATAACAAATGCCTAACGCTCTTCGTGATTTATTCTCATCCTCTGATACCCGTACAAGTACGCAGTATTATTTTCTTAACCGTGTCGACGCCATAGACGAAAACAGGGGATTTTTCGGACAGTATAGATCAAGATCAGACTGCAAAGAACCTGCAGTGTCATCTTGGATCTGTACCGTCCCCTTCTTTAATCAAGTCAATATGAGAAAATGCTGTCTGACTTTCAGTGGACAGTATTTTCCGCTTTCGATAGAGATCGAGTTTTAAATATTCGGCGCCAAATTCCATCACCACTGGCGAAAACAGGGGCTTTTGGGGACGGTAGATCAAATATCGGACTGCTCAGAGCATGCAGTCTTATGTTGATCTACACCGTCCGATTCTGTATTCAAGTCTATAAGATCAAAATCTTTCATCTGCATACTTTCATCTGCATAAGCTTGGATGCATGGGCTTGTATTTTCAACCGTCAACAGTGGTCAAGCTTATCTACTTCGCGCTGAAAGACTTCACTTGTTGCCTTCTATTACAGGAGATCACTCCTTCCGTACGGCATAGCTTCTTCCAGTATAAAATCAATACCTGACAACTGCGTTAGGGACAATTCTGTTTAGCTCAGGGTTAGTGTATCGGTCTTTTACACCTCAATAAACGAGGATCTTGTCCCGCACGGATTCGAATCCCAGTCGGTGCGGTTTGTATTTGAGCTATGCATATGTTGCGAACTTTCATGTTCGTAAGACCTTCTAGCGACACATTTTCTGTCTATAGGCAGAAAATCTGTTGAAAACTTGTCATGAAAGAAGAAATTATTCACAGTGAGCGGCAAGATTTTATCATCTTCTGTAAGGGGTACTGCAAAGATAGCCATGTATTTGATTCTCTCTTATGACCACTTTAAGCCCCTACCAAACGATCTTGTATTTTTTGACCAACCTGACTAACCTGATAGTTTTTGTTTCCCAAAAAACGTTGGAAAATTGTAAAATGCTGGTAACCAGTATTCTTCTCTTTTTCTCTTTTTTTTTTTTCTCTTTTGCAGTCCTTTCATAGACAAACACTACCCTGTGAGCTACGTTTAGTTTCTTGTCTAGAACAGCTTTTTAATCTAGTCAAGTCTAAAAGTTTTTTCGTCTGGTAAAGAGCGAACAAGCAAAAACACTCAGGGAGTTGCGAAGGTGATGTGTTAGTTAAACACTTGACAACCAATACACAAGTACCAACCTTCAATGTGAATTTTAATTCTAATTTGTTCCCCACCAGATTAGAAGTGCTCCTATAAGAAACCCAGAGCTACCCTGGCGTGTATCGGTGCTTTACACATGGCACGTAAAAACTGGCGTGTATCTGTGCTTTACAAATGGCACGTAAAAACTGGCGTGTATCGGTGCTTTACACTGGGCATGTAAAAAAACAACAACAAGGGGTCTGTTCGAAGAAGAGCTTGATTAAAGTACCCGGACTTCCTTGTACCCCATCCGTAATCTTTAAAGATCCATATGCCAAGAGCACTTAAGAGGGCGACTTTTCAACCAATCAAGTCAGAGGTTTTAATTGAAAACTCTTTAACATGGACTCTAGCTTTAAAGTAAAGATGACACCCACCTCGGAAGTGGCTCCTGGTCGCTGTAGTCAAACCCCACTGTTTTATCGGAGACAATGGGAGGGCATATTTAAAATGTGTTTCTGGTGTGTAACCCTTTACCACACGAAAAAATTGTTTACTCATTCATACAAAAAGCATTTGTAGTGGAAAAACTAAACATTACTCAAATGATGAAATTTGGTTTTGAAAGGGTAGAGACCATTATGGGAACAGGAGAAAATACTAGTCGCCATCATTTTCTCCTTTTCCCACAATGTTTTCAAACACCTTCTTTTTCATTATGGTCGTAAAAACTCAGGATTTTGTGGTATAGGGTTAATAGATGATTTCTGTTGTAACTAAAGACAAGTTTATTATTTCTTAGGCAAGAATTTCGTGCCCGTGAACACATGATGGGACATGATGTACAAGCAGGGATTAGGGATATTTCAATGTTTAGTTACGTATAAACCGAACACAATAAATTTACCATCCACCTGGATCAATCAATCAATTTTGAATCGCTACATCGAGAGACCTTTAACCTGACCTCTGTACCACGGGAGCAGATACACTGCTGGAAATGTATAAGAACAACTATATTCACAACTTAAGTCCCGTATTCATGTATTATACGAGCCAGTACTGGTAAACAAATATCAAAATTATCGCGTTCGCATTATACGAGGGGGCAAATGCTCAGTCGTTTGAATCGTCAAATTTTGTGTAGGTCACTGGACATCTATTCGATGGGAATAAACAGCAAACTGTGGGTTTGCCTTGAAAAGTACAACAAATGGTCAAGAATAGTGATTTTCGCTTTATTTTCAGAGAAGCAGAAAACCAGCGGCGTGATACTCTAACCGCTTATTCGAATTCAAATTTAGCTAGGTACATACATGCGTTCAGTTCATACATTATGAGTGATTTGTAACTTGCCAATTCATTGGTCGGATGTTCCATCATTTATTCATCACGGAACCAATTACAACAAATTTACGTTACTTATTCCTGGGAATTAGATAGCAAGTAATTATGATGTGATTTAACTCTTTACCACGCAATCCCGAGTTTTAACGACCCTGTGAAAGAAACCTTTTGAAAACATTGTGGGAAAAGGAGAAAATGCTGGTAACCAGCATTTTCTCCTTTTCCCACTATATTTTCTAACCGTTTAGGAACAAATCAAATAATTTCAGCCAAGTTTAATTTGTCATCTGCAAATGCTTTGAACTTCGATCGGTCTAAATTATTGTTTTGTGGTAAAGAGTTACAGATGAACTGTAACTTTATCAAAATAACTTGAACCAAGCTTGGGTACAATGCATCTCCGTGATGCATTGTACCAAGCAAGTCATCACGTAACTAGGGATCTGTAAAGTCCATTTCAAACGACCGACTGAATCATGAGATAGAAAGGTCCTTTGACATGCAGAAACTTTACCAATAGCAAAAAGGTTCAACCCTTCTCAGCATACGCGGACTGCGCAGGTTGACATGGGTCGATACTCTTTGTAGATGCATTAGACCCCCTTTTCTACAGTATGGCTCATATGATTTGTAAGAAAGAAAACAAAGGGCTTTGCTTTCGAGGCAGATAATACCTTCTGGAAATCCTATCACAAACATAAACAAATCAACATTTATGTTCGGCTGGGCTGGGTTGTCAAAATGTCGTTAAAACCTAATTACCAGCATGCTCTGTTTAAAACTTTGAGTACCCTGGACTACTTCAGGTATTTTTGCTGTCAGGAATGATCGAGATCAAACCCTGCGGAACTTATGATCTGATCTTGTATCTGCGATGTTTGAATTTTTTAATGAAATATTTTGTTTTAAGCCATGATATACGTTATCAATTAAATTCTTAAAGTTTTGCTATCTGTACCCACTGCAAGTAGATCTAGTCTGTAAATTGTCTCCTGTAGACGAATTTTTGCATTTTTTGAAACAATGTGACAAAAAGGGAAATTGGTCATACTGCCATTATGTGTATTTATGCATTAAACCTTGATTCATAATAATAACTTATATTTCACAATGATAATAATATATATGTCGTCTGCTGCTAATTTGATTCAGCACGCGAAGAGATAAGATTTAACTTTTTACCACACGACAAAATTTTAGGCTGGTCCAAATTGAAAGCATTTGTAGGCCACACACTAAATGTTGAACAAAAAAATTCTGAAATTTTACTTTGACAGGGTAGTAAACATGGGGGGAGGGGGGGGGGGGGGAGAGAAAAGGGAGAAAATGCTGGTTATCAGCATTTTCTCCTTTTCCCACAATGTTTTCCAGAACTCTCTTCCCTGGGTTGTTAAAAACTCGAAATGTGAAGGTGTTTAATACGCCGCAAGAAATGATTATCAGTAGGTACCCCTGATTTTTTCTTTTGTCTTATTATTTTGCCAGCCCATTGATCGTTCTCCCACACATATTGACATGCATTCAAATGGTCTGGGTGCAATAAAACTGTTCTTTTGTGCATAGGCTTCTGTTTCACAAACAGAATAGATATATATAGATAGATATACGTATGGGAATTACGTCAATATAGCTTAACCTTTTTACCAAACATACCGGAATTTAAACAACCCTGAGGAAAAAGACTTCTGAAAATATTGTGGACAAAGAGGAAAATGCTGGAAATCGACATTTTCTTCTTCTCTCACAATGTTTTCCAGTCTCTCAGAACCGTATCCTGTAAATTGAGCACTGTTTAAGTCGTGGTCTTAAAATGCTTTCAATTTGAACAAGTTGGAAACTTTGTTTTCTTGTAAAGAATGAACTCTTTCAGCGCAAAAATAACTGCTCTTTTCACGGCTTAAACATACCATTCACAGAAACTCAGAAAAATTCTGATCTAACGGGCATGACTAAACAAGCGGACGGTATAGATCCAAGATCAGACTGCACGTTCTGTGCAGTCTGATCTTGATCTATGCCTTCCGCAAAAGTCCCTGTTTTCTCCTATTGTGCTGAAAAGATTAACTGACGTTGTTTGCCTTAAACTTTGTATATAGCTTTGTTGTGAATTTCCCCCTGTTCTATACACTGTACTTCAAAGCTTTTGGAATATGTTTGCAATGTGAAACCCGTTTGTTCCCTATACGAATTTCTACACGAAGACTGAAAATATCCTTGTAAAATGTTGATAATAGACTTGCATTAAAGGCAAACTAGCCCCCAAATGTTAACAATGCGAGGGTTAAATTGCGGAGATATTTAAATCGTACTATATCTACGTGTATTTGTAAGTATGAATATCATTATGGTCTAATGATTGACTGAATGGTGTTAAAATTACGCCGCTTTCAACATTATTTCAGTCATATTACGGCGACAGCTCACATACTCATATTTTTCCTGGGTTCCTACCAGTACTAGGCTGATTGCCAAATTTCGAGTCTCTCTTCTAGAATGACATGGCTTGGGTTCTGAAGTGCCTTGCCCTGGACAATCCGACGAAAAACCCGATGCTTCCAGCGAGGCTCAAATCCGGGGCCTTCAGGTCACGAGCACCACTGAGCTACGCAGCACCCTCGGATACCATTATGGGCATGATAATGAGTAACGGCACGGTCTGTCAATGAAGAAAAATGAATCTCAAAACTAGAAAAAAAACATGTTGGCAACATGTCTTCTAGTTTTACAATAATTTTTTTCTGTCAGCGACTGCTGTATTCAAATTATATGAATTAGATTTATCATTTTAAATCCCGCATCGTTTACCTTTTGGCCACTAGTGTGCGTTTAATTTTTGACCGTTTACCAAACGATCAGCTCTGAAAAATCAGCTTTTATTTAAGATAACATGGTGTTTTATGCCACTTTCAACATTATTTCACTAATATCACGGCGGCAGCTTACCTCTTTATGTTACCTGGGATTCATGAGTACTGAACAAGGATTCTGATGTGTCATGCCTAAGGACAGTCGCGCGAAAAAAAAAAGCCTGCGACTCGAACGAGGATCGAACCAGGGGCATCTCGGTGCAAATCCTAGGGCTGCTAAGCGCGACTCAATGACCTTTCGCGGACAGTGTAGATCAAGATCAGACTGCACAGAACGTGCAGTCTGATCTTGGTTCTACACTGTCCGAGAAGGAGATATTTTTATCCAAAACAATGAGTTTGAAACAGCAACATTCGGATTTTTACTATCGGCTTGAAAGTTTCATTTAACTTATTCAACAGGTTAAGGGTTTTGGCAAAGAATCTTGAAAATATCAAGGAAAAAATATGGTGACCTTACTGACAGTGCTTTTCTTTTACCTTTTTCTCAGACAAATCCTATCAAATTAGCTAAAAGTAATATGTCGGGTTTTTTTTTATGTGGACAAGTCTATTTTTGTGGCATTTGTCGAAGACAATGCCACTATGAGTTCAATACGGCATTTTGCAAATCATATATCGTAATTTGTGCAAGCCGAAGGAAGTAAACCCAACGAAACTCATTTGTTCTCAGACAAATAAGTGTTTCAAATGCACTCAGATATAAAATTGAAAATTGCGTATTATAATGAATTGAATTAAGCCATCGATCGTGGAAACACTTCTTTTTATCGAAAATAGCTTTATTATCTATGGCCTTCTATTGGCGTAATTGACACACACGATCTTTGTCTCCTGACCAATCGATTCCGTGCTTGTATGTCCAAAAACCAGTTCATTCCTGGGCTTATTCTTCCCTGGGCTTGTTCGCCATGGCTTGTTTGTCCCACAAAATTGCACCTACTCTATTGGATTGTGCAAATATTTTGAAACTATTTCTGTTGTTTATTTTTCAAATTATTAATTCAACACAATGGCTTCCTTGACAAAATGCCACACCAGTGATTTCAACGCTTTGATTTGGCCTGTTTGAGATAATACATTAATACTCTTGCATGCAAAAATCGTGCTGGCATAGAATTACTAGTTACAGGCAACTTCTCCTTTTGTCAAAGCCATTCAGGGCCCGTATTCGCCGACCATTCTTAAGGAGGTTCTTTGTCTTATGCTCAAAGATTTTCTAAATTTGAAAGTAACACAACTTCTGATTGGCTGAACCAAATTGTTTGGCCAATCAGAAGTTGTGTTACTTTCAAATTTAGAACATTCTGGAGAACAAGACTAAGAATGTTCTTAAGAATAGTTAGTGAATACGGACCTAAAAGTCGCCTGCTGAAAGACGAAATACGAGAGGTAGTCTGCAAGAAGCAATTTATCAAATGAAAACTAAAAAAAAAGGGACCATCGAGCCAGTCAGGCAAAGAAGATTTTAATTTCTATCTAATTCCATCAACAAAGTATCTCATTGCGCCTTAACCTTTTACCAAAAAACTCCATCTATTCAAAACCTTCCCATTTTTGCAAACATTATGAAAGTTTTTTTGGTTTTTTTTTTTCAAAATATTGTGGAAAAAAAAGAAAATGCTGGTAAACAGCTTTTCCTTCTTTTTTCACAATGTTTTCAACCCTTTTCAAGACAAGTCCTGTCACTGAAGCCACATTCACTTTGTTGTCTGCAAATGCTTTCAACTTGTCTTGTATCGTCTGATAAGAGTCACGATATGATTGATGCGAAAACATCATGACAAATGGACAAATTTTCCTTCCGAATAATCTCTTTTTATTTTAAAGAATATCTCCATAAGCGGCATGGTAAAAGAAAACCGAAAAGAAAGAATTGCCCATAAGAACAAAACGAATGGAATGAAATCTGCATTGAGCCAATCTTCATTTCCATCTAATAGCATCAGCAAAGGTCATTCCGTTATATTTTATTACACCTTAAGTGTCTTCCTCCGGCTGTGAAATATTATAAAGATGCAATAAAGCCCGTCATATTAAGTGATATACCGACCATTAATTTTCGTCTGCCTTTTTGCAGACTTTTCTATCACATAGCGATCAGGAAACATTTTCTCTGAATTAATTCGTCTGTTTAACCCTTTACCGCACAATGCCGCCTTTTGACGCCCCTGGGAAAGAAACCTTTTGAAAACATTGTGCGAAAAGGAGAAAATGCTGGTAACCAGCATTTTCTCCTTTTCCCACAATGTTTTCTACCCTATCAAAGACAAATTGCACCATTTGAGCCACATAGAAATTGTCGTCTGCAAATGCTTTCAATTTGGACGAGGCTAAAATTTTGTCGTCTGGTAAAGGGTTAAGGTGATGTTCTGTCGGACTAAACCCATTGCAACTTATTTCCAATGTATCTTTCTGCAACTTGGGTCTGAGACTTCTACGGCCTTTTTTCACCAACCTTTCTAAATTGCATTCTTATTCTATCCTAAATTGAGAAAGTAAGATAATTCCTGATTGGCTGAACCATTTAGTATAGCCAATCAGGAATGGTGTTACTCTGAAATGTAGGACATTTTTGCGAGTTTGACTAGGAATGCGAATTTTGAAATAAAAAACGGTACGCTATAAAGTGCATATCCGATTTAGAAGTAAAATATGGACAAGATATATTTCTCGGAGAAATATGCAGACAAACCCACTTTATTGACCACATCTCTTTAGCAATCAACCTGTCTTAACCTTTTACCACACAATCCCGATTTTTGACGGCCCTGAGAAAGAGGCCTTTTGAAAACATTACTGAAAAAGGAGAAAATGCTGGTAACCAGCATTTTCTCCTTGTCCAACAATGTTTTCTGCCCCTTCCAAGACAAATCTCAACATTTCAGTCACATTTTATTTATTGTCTGCAAATGCTTTCAATTTGAACAAGTCTGAAAATGTGTCGTTTGGTAAAGTGTTAAGAGTCCAGTAAATGAGTGCCGTGGAAAAACGTTTACCTGTACTTACCTTAAGCAAGCGCTTTTTCGATCCAAGCGCTTTTCCTTGGATCTACACTGTCCGACAAGGACATGCGCCCCCCCCCCCCCCCGCGCCCCCAGAGATACCTTCGAAATGATAAAATTGTTTGTTTTTTTTACTATTGGCTTTAAAGTTTCATTTCATTTATTTAGCACGTTAAGGATTAAGTAATTTAGATCCCACAACGCTCTGACAAAACTCGAAAAACACGTTACCTACAATGATTGAGTGGTGCTTTAGGAAAGGGTTTTTCAATATAATGAGCCATGCTCTGTGAAAAGGGGGCTTAATGCATCTGCGAAAAGTATCGACCCAGGTCAGCCTGCGCAGTCCGCGCAGGCTGACCTGGGCCGACACTTTTCGATACTGATCAATTTTCTGCAAGTCAAAGGACCAGGCTACCTCATGATTAAGTCGATTATTAAAAAAAAAAAAGTGGATTTTGTGGATCCATGATCATGTGATGGCTTGATAGGTATAATGCAATACGGAGATGCATTAAGCCCTCTTTTGCTAGAGCATGGCCCATATCTGTGTGATCCATTTTACCAAGCATTTTGTCACATAATTCTTGATCTACAAAATCCATTTTATATAACAACCGACTGAATCATGAGGTAAACTGGTCCTTTGACATGCAGAATATGTAACAACAGCAAAAAAGTTTCGACCGAAATGAACCTTCGTGGACTGCGCAGGCTGTTTTGGGGTGGATATTCTTTGTAGATGCATCAAATCATCTATTCAAAGAGCATGGAACATTTTTTCTTTTGTCGGGAAATGTCATGGGTCAATTTTGATTCTTGTCAGTTAGACGCAAACTTTCCTGAAAATATTGTGGCATTGTGGGAAAAAAGAAGTTCTCATGCTACATGTTTGAAGGTTTTGTTCATCGCAACTAACTCTAAAAGGGGTAACATAGAATTTTCATTCTGTTTGAAAATTCCAAATGATGCAAATCTTTATAACCAAAATACATCATACACAAAAATCAAAGCACTGAAGATCAAAGATCAGACCGTGCTTTTTGTTCATTCCAATCTTGATCTACGCTGTCCGCAAAAAAGCAATAAATAAGAAATATCCGTTGCGCTTTGAGGGGTCAAATCCAAAGTTTCAGTTGTAAGAAGGGAAACCACTTACGGGAGATTCAGTTTTGACTTCTTTATGCACGTTTCGGTGGAATTTCGATATGATTCGACGTGAATTATGGCTCTAAAAGCTTGGGGTCATGACCTTGCTTGTCAAAATAAAGCTAGAAATATATCTATTTATTGTTTTGATTTTGCATGTCTGATTATTTCGTTGGTTGGCGTTTTGAAAACGGCTATTTTAGTGTTTAGCCTTTGGTGTTAATGTTACTAGTATATGCCATTGCAGACAACGCAGATCGAGATCAGACTGCACAGAGATTACAGGCTGATCTTGGATCTACATTCTCTGATTTCATTTTAGTAAGTTTATGGGTTTGTTACTCTCTTAACCTTTAGGCTGCTTAGCCCGACTCACTGACCTTTTGCGGACAGTGTAGATCAAGATCAGTCTGCACAGAACGTGCAGTCTGATCTTGGACTTAAATTGTCCGATAAGGAGATATTTCCCCAACCCCCATGACTTTGAAATACCAACAAATCGGTTTTTGACATCGGCTTGAAAGTTTCATTTAAATTATTTAGAAGGATATGGGTTAAACCTTAGGCTGCTTATCGCGACCTACTGACCTTTTGCGGACAGCGTAGATCAAGATCAGACTGCACAGAACGTGCAGTCTGATCTTTGATCTACACTCTCCGATAAGGAGATATCTTTCCTCCAACAGTACCTTTGAAGCAAGAAAGTTTTTGGCTTATACTATCGGTTTGAAAGTTTCATTTCTTTTATTCAGCAGGATAAGGGTTAAAAGGTCTACCTGAATCGATTGGCTTTCAAAGGATAAACACTTTACTAGATGATAAATTTTTTGACTTGTCTATACTGGAGGCGACAAGGTAAATATGGCTCCAATGATGGAATCTGTTTTTGATATTGTATAAATCATTGTGAAAAATGGAGAAAATGCTGGTTACCACAATGTCTTCTAAAGCCTTTCTCCTCGTGGTCGTTAAAACTCGAGATTGTATGGTATCATCTTCTGTACACTTTCTGTATACCCTATCAAAAACCTGCTCTCAATGTTCAGCCGA
Source organism: Tridacna gigas (assembly GCA_945859785.2). Taxonomy (NCBI): domain Eukaryota; kingdom Metazoa; phylum Mollusca; class Bivalvia; order Cardiida; family Cardiidae; genus Tridacna; species Tridacna gigas. The sequence goes on from OX244029.2 coordinate 42,990,800, forward strand.
TCAAAATCCTGTTTTACTGCTTTGAAACACTCGTCACAACTCGGTCGATTCCGCAACTATTCGCACATCGAACTTGACCGACGGATCACCCGAGGTTTGCCGAATGGGTTTTGAAACTGAACTGAATGGCTTAATGGTGCCGCTTTCAACATTATTTCAGTCATATCACGGCGACAGCTCACATTTTCATATATTTCCTGGGTTTCACAAGTAATAGGCTAAGACTCTGAAGTGTCTTGCCCAAGGACACTCCCACGAAAAATTGAAACTGAAAGAAGACCAAAATTAACTCTTTATCTATAACAAGATCTATTGAACGATGAAATGTGGTACATTCGGAGGGGTTGCTAAATTCATCTGCTGGGCAACAAAGATTTCGGTTTAAAATACTTTTAATCCAACAAGGATACTGACTCGATGGTCCTTTAATCTATAAAATAAAGACGGATGTTAGTAAACAGAGAAAAGTGGTGAACGCCATATTGGGTTCATTGAACTAATGATATGGACCAAATGGAACTGACGTGTAGAAGGAATGAACCTTTATCAATGATCAAAATTGTTTAACCCTTAGTCCTTTACCACACGATCCCAAGTTCTATCGATCCTTGGAAATGAGACTTTTGAAAACATTGTGGGAAAAGAAGAAAATGCTGGTAACCAGCATTTTCTCCTTTTCCCACAATGTTTTCTAACCTTTCAGAAAGAAATCAAGTCATTTGAGCCACATTTAATTTGTGGTCTGCAAATGCCTTCAGTTTGGACCAGTCAAAAATATTGTCGTGTGGTAGAGTTAACTTGCTAAATAAGAGAAATTAAACTTTCAAGCCGATTGTTAAAAAAAAAAGTTGCTATTTCAAAGGTATTTTGGGGGAATATCTCATCGGACAGTGCGGATCCAAGAACAGACTGCACTTTTTTGCTATCTGATCTTGATCTACACTGTCCGTAAAAGGTCTTTAGGTCGCGCTTAGCAGCCTAAGGTTAAAAGCTGATGAGACTGAAAGTAACAACAAAAGAGCATAACCTGCAAAATATATCTTAAACCTGAAAGCATCGTTCCTTACTAAAGTTGATTTTGCGGCCAGTGTAGACCAAGATCAGACTGCATAGAACGTGCAGTCTAATCTTGGATCTACACTGTCCGATAATCATAAAAAAAAAATAATAATTTTAAAATAGCAACATTTATTTTTTTACTTTCGGCTTGAAAGTTTCATTTAACATGTCTAGCGGGTTACGGGTTAACACTTAAGCTGCTGAATAGATAAAACGCAAACTTCTACTCAGTACTAAACGCCCAAACATAGCGGTTTCAATGTTGATTTCACCGGAAAGAAAATACCGTATCGGACAGTGTAGATCAAAGATCAGACTGCACGTTCTGTGCAGTCTGATCTTGATCTACACTGTCCGCAAGAGGTCAGTGGGTCGCGATTAGCAGCTTAAGGGTTAAACTATATATATATATATATATATAAAATAAACAAAGGAAAGCGATTACATAGCAGACTAAAAGATATATCCTGAAAGAAGAGGGGTGCTTTACCTTTTTACCAAACAACAATTTTTACTCGGCAATGTTGTCAGTATTTGAAGACTACACGTATATTAACCCTAAAGCTGCTAAATAAATGCAAGGGAAATTTCCACTCAATAGCAAAAACCTATATATTGGGATTTCAAAGTTAATTTCATCGGAAAGAATAACCCGTATCGGATAGAGTAGATCAAAGATCAGACTGCACATTTTGTGCAGTCTGATCTTGATCTACACCGTCCGCAAAATCGCACCGAGTCAAGCTTAGCAGCCTAAGGGATAAATGTAGTTGAAATGATAGGATTTCTCTTTGACAGGATAGAAAACATTGTAGTAAAAAGAGAAAATGCTGGTCTCTCAGGAGAAAATGCGGGGAGCTAGCATTTTCTCCATTTACCACAATGGATCCAAACGCCTTCTATCTCCCAGTCGTAAAAACTTGGATCGTTTGGATAGCGGTTTTTACATATCAACACATGCATTTGATACAAAACTATCAGGAAAGACCTCCTGAACTAATTTTCTAATTTCAGCTGTTTAGAAATATTATAGGTAAACCATTGAAGATTAATTAGGAAGTCGTGCCAAAACTACAGGTGGGAAATGATGCAGACATCGGATAGACTTTATTTAGAATTAAATTTGGATTTTGATGTCATGTCAAGTTACCAACCTATCAATAGGAATTTTTATGCCATTAAATCTTGCTTATGCCAATCGCATTTACATTGCCACTGTTCTAAAGAAATTATAATGGGAGGAGGAAATGTAGTGGCCCAACAAGGACTCAAACTTTGGACGCCTCACTCACAGCGTGAATGCCTCACCAACTGACCTGTCTGATGTCGGTTTAAATCTATTTGGTGAACAGTTTTTCAGTGACATTTTGTTCACTAATTTTCGAAACTACTCAGAAAATTTACGAACAGAAATAAAGGCAATCAGCATAGAAAATTAACAAACAGAAATAGGGCATTCAGTAGAGAAAAGTTACGAACAAAAATTAAGGCATTTTCAGAACAGCTACAAGCTCAAGGTGTAACCATTTTTTACTGCAACGGTACCTTGTGGCTCATTATAGCATCGGGGGAAAATAAGTCGAGCCCTTAGAAACAGTTCGAAAACAAAACTTGAAGGCATACTGGCTGCCAAATGTAAACGATTCGGCGGTCAATTTGCAGACAAATTTAATCCACACCATTTAAAAATATGGATTTTATTATGTGTCTAATAATGTATTACAGTGGAATCCGTCAGTTGCTGGCAGAAAAATAAATCGATGGGTGAGTGCAACACTATCCTAAGTGCCTATTTTTGTATAGGCACTTAGGATAGTGTTGCACTCACCCATCGATATTGTAAAACTAGAAAAAAATTGCCAACGTTTGTTCTAGTTTTACAATATATTTTTCTGCCATCGACTGAAACTTTGTACAGGCCGTAGTTAAACATTTTGTCAGATTCATAGCAATATCCATACTTTAAAAAGGTCTGAATTAAATGTATCTACAATTTGACCGCCGTATTGTTTACATTTGCCAGCTAGTGTGCCTTTAATCTTAATGCAATAAGATGTTCCGTATGAGATGCTAGTGTCTTAGGTTTTCGACACGATTTCATTGGAATCCATTCTAAAATAAAATCAGGGCCTGCAATCATTCAAAATATTTGAGCCACGCTCTGGCAAAAGGGGGCTTATTGCATCTCCGTGATACATGATACCTAACAAGTCATCACATAATCATGAATCGATGCAAGCCACTTTTTTAACAACGGACTGAATCATAATGTAGACTGGTCCCTGGACATACAGAAATTGACCACTAGCGAAAAGTTTCGGTCCAGGTCAGCCTGCGCGGACTGCGCAGGCTGACCTGGGTCGATACTTTTCGCAAATGCCCCCTTTTCACAGAGCATGGCTCATTTCTAAGGATAATGTGCATACTGCAAAACAAAGCTGGAATTATCTACCCTCTCTAAGATAATAAGGGATTGGATTATTCTCGCAACCTTGCAGTAATTTCCAGTCTTTAACTGAAGTGATAACCTAAGTAATTCTACCCCTAATAATTTTTGAACCCCTCTCTCTATTTCGTCCGCGGTAATGCCTATCTGGTGTAACACCAGAACGAAATGCTTCCGGGTCGTAGTACCCAAAAGTAGTCCCACTTGAAATTTTGATATCTAGCACTTCTGCCACACTGTTTTATCATGAACGATGATAGGGCAAGTCTAAAATGTGTTTCTGAAGTTGATTTGATTATTTCTGCAGAGAATAAATGCCTTTTTTGCATTTCTTTCGGGACTATTTTTTGTTTTTGACTTGGCAAAGAGGCATTGTCTATCACCAGTGAGGGCCTAGACTGACAGCCATTTCCGAGGGGTGATGTGTTTGAAGAGGAATAGAAAAAAAGTTCATTGCTCATGATGCTATTTTCTGCACCTTTTTGTGAAGGATATTGAACATATATTTGATAGAAAAAAAAACTGCTAGGCTCCCGCTTCGTCAGGGAATCAGCAGCAGCCAGTCAATTAGCCAAAAAGTTACCGGTGTGACACCATCTGGGAAATAACAACGCCTGTGTACCTCAGTGGTAATGCACATGGTGTGAACCTGATTGATTGATTTCCGTTTATTGTAGTATTTGTCGAAGACAATGCCACTATGAGTTCCATACAACATTTTGAAAATCATGTATCGTGATTTGTGCAAAACCGAAGGAAGTAAACCCAATTAAACTCAATTTTTCTCAGACAAATAAGTGTTTCAATTGCACTCAGATATAAAATTGATAATGGCGTATTAAAATGAATTGAATTAGGCCATCAATCGTGGAAACACTTTTTTTTTTATCGAAAATAGCTTTATTCGCTATGGCCTTCTATTGGCGTAATGATACAAACGATCTTTTGTCTCCTTAGATTGGTTACCTCCCCTAATACAGCAAGTATATAGGGATCGGTACAGGCTACTGAAAACGGGCAGAATACTGCCCGTCTATTTTCAGAACAGCGATATCGCAAGATTCAGGGGACGTCACTCTCTCTTCTTGTGCTGAAGAATTTCCGATATTTTGACCTCACAAATAAGTGATGGTATACTGTATCACCTTTTAAAGGGAATTTCTGCTAATATTCATTTTGTATCGATTACGAATTTCAAATCGTGCAAAAAAATCGCTATGTTAGCTATACTGCCGAAATGGAAATGTGAAAGATGCTCCGACTGGCTATTCAATGATATTCCTGTAGCCAATGAAAAGCATCAACACAATAGCCTCTGCCAGTTGTAATATGTATATTTACAACGGGGACCAGTTCATTGTCTCCTGACAAATCGATTTCGTGCTTGTTCGTCCAAAAATCAGTTCGTTCTTTGGCTTATTCGTCACTGGGCTTGTTCGCCATGGCTTGTTCGTCCCAAAAGATTGCACCTACTCTGTTGGATTGTGCATGACTATTATAGAGGGTTGACTTCAAGCAAATATTTTGAAACTGTTTCTGTTGTTTATTTTTCAAATTATTGATTCAACACAATGGCTTCTTTGACAAATGCCACACCAGTGCTTTCAACGCTTTGATTTATCGTCGCCACCGGTTGTCAATATGGGCGACGCCCCCTTGGAGGCTGTTGGTTTTGTTACGAGGGATAGTGCAGGATACAGGACGAAACACATCCTAAGTTACGCCTGCTCCTTTAAAGTGCTCGGTGTATAGCACTGTCACACGGGACCTCGGTTTAACGTCTCACCCAAAAGACTATTAGTACTTTTAGACGGCTAGCCGTGGGGTTCGAAACAGCACCCTCAAGTGACCCAAGACTTGATGTTTACAAGTCCTACGCTCTACCACTTGAGCTATGCGGGCTGGTCGAAGTGACCCATACTACACTTGTAAAACTGGTGTCCATTTTCAACTGAGTTTGTGAGTCTTCTGGTCGATATAAATCAATTATGATACAGCATTACCCCCGTCAGTCTGGGCCCCCAAGGGGCGGGCCGAATCTGTCACATGACTGATATAATTCCCTTGCCCCATCACCGCGAGTGAACTATCGCGACAGATGATCTATTATTCAACAAGTTTGCCAATAAAAGTGTTATGTTGCGTCTTCATTATGCATTAATCCATCCTCTGACTAACGCTTTACCGGAAGAGACGTTTTAGACGCGTCCAAATTGAAAGCATTTGCAGACGACAAATTAATTCTTACTCAAAACATGGCCTTTGTCTTTCTAAGAGTAATAACACTGTGGGAAAAGGCGGAATGCTGGTTACCAGAATTTTCTCCTTTTCTCACAATGTTTTCAAGGCCTTCTTCTTCAGGATCGATAACCCTTAGGCTGCTAAGCGCGACTCAAGGACCTTTTGCGGTCAGTGTAAATCAAGATCAGACTGCACAGAACGTGCAGTCTGATCTTGATCTACACTGTCCGATAAGGAGAATTTTTTCTCCAAAGATAAGCTTGAAATGACATTATTGGGGTTTTCACTGTCAGCTTGAAAGTTTTATTTAACTTATTTAGCAGTTTAAAGATTAAAATCGTTATCATTGCATTTTCTTATGGAATCCAGTATCTTATTCGGTAAGTAGTGTTAGCAATTTGGAACCCTAGCTCAGCCAAGCTGATTTCGACGAACGATGACTATCGTTGCAACATTATTTACTCTTCTCTGACCACTGAATATTGTTTTGACGCTGTTTATATGGAAAGACACCCAGTGGCTTGAGAAGAATGTTGTGCGTATGATTGGCAACAGGAATTTCAGGAAAGCACGGATAGGTGTACAGGCCGTCGTGAAATAACTGAAACAAGAGCACCGCATACGGGTACCAACGCTTGTCTGCAGTTGCTTTTCAATGAAAATTCGAAGTCGAAAAAGGCTCATAATTGTGTCCAAAAAAACTTTGATTATGCTTACCTGCCATTCTTGTATAGGTCCCCGTTTCGGTAGTGAACAACTTGTCCAAGTTTGAATTAAATATCTTCAGTAATGACAGAAATATTATAAAATGTCAAAGTCTTTGAAAATGTCAAAGTTTTGCACGACAACGCAGACGAAGATGACGACGCCAGAGCTACGGTAATACTTCGACGTTTTCTTCGAAAAAAGCAAAGCTAAAATTGTTAAAAACGGCACTAAGCGCCAAAAAAACAAACAAACTTGACATAGCTTTATGATACACGAGATCTGAATAGATTCTCTCTCCTTTAGAACCGGAGCAGGGTGCTGGTACTGAACTTATCGTAACCCCCTGGCAAAACAATCCCGTGTTTTTGGTATGCATGGGAAAAAAGGTTTCGAAAACACCATCAGAACAGGAAAAAATAGTGGTAACCAATACAGTGTCCTTGTCGCAATATGCCTCTTGCTCTTTCAAAGGCGTATCTCATTATCTAATCCACTTAAAACTTGTAGTCTACAAATACTTTCAATATAGACGAATTTCAAACTTTGTACAGACTGAACTGAGAATGGTATAATCCCCACTCTCACCCCACACACAGACACATACCTGATGAAACAAATGGCACTGCAGGCAACTTTAAAGATTACTAATACCAACGATTGCCAGAGGCATAGCTGGGATTTTTTTTAACTTAAGAAAATGTGGAAAGGAAGATCTGGGGATCCCCCTCCAATAGGACATGGTTAAGGGGACGGAGCCTCTTATGTTGGGGGAACTGGGTAGGGCAAATCCCGCGCGTAGATAACGAATTTAGGCATTCTTGAACTTTAAAAATCGGCTACATCATTTTAATCGTTCACAAGAGAAAAATATGCATAATTTTACATTTTCGATACAAAGCATGCACGGGAATTTCGATGCTACACGCGAACGTCTGGCTACGCCACTGGTTGCAACAAATGCACAGCTCAAGAACCAGTTTTGTCTTGTGACCTGCAAACATTCTTTACACCGACTACTTTCAAATTTTGCGAAGAGACAACTAAGCATGGCGTGCCTTCCCTTGACATGCCAGGTGCAACTAATGACTCGGTTACGTACAGTGCAGATTACTACATCTTAAGGTCGCGACCAATACACGACTCAAAAACCCGACCGATCAAGTAGTGGCAAAAACATCGCTTAGCTTTAGCGCTGCATGCAGACTTGGGCATCCTACATGTACTGTTGTACTTGTTTATAGCTGATGTGTATAGTACAAACATTTGAGTTATGGTCTAATAAAAGGGGGCTTAATTCATCTCCGTGATGCATGATACCAAGCAAGTCATCACAAGTCATCAGACTATCATGGGTCTATAAAAAGCATTTTGAATAACAACCGTCTAAATCATGAGGTACACTGGTCCTTTGAAATGCAGAAAATTCACCCATAGCAAAAAATTTCGACCCATGTCAGCCTGCGCGGACTGCGCAGGCTGACATGGGTCGAAATTTTTTGCAGATGCATTAAGTCCCTCTTTTCACAGAGCATGCCTCGTTTAAATTTCTCCTTTTGCAAAACTGTTGTCAAAACGAGGTCTGTTGCAAGACAGGGCAAAGAAGACGTCCGTTGGGTGGAAAAGAGATAACGGCATGTGTGATGTTACCCAATGAGGCAATGAGTTAAATCCTGAATGATCATAGCTATTTACCATACGACACAATTTTATACTGTTCCATATTGAAAGCATTTGCAGACGACAACATTTTATACTGTTCCATATTAAAAGAATATTTGCAGACGACAACATTTTAGACTGTTCCATATTGAAAGCATTTGCAGACGACATTTTATACTGTTTCATATTTAAAGAATATTTGCAGACGACAACATTTTATACTGTTCCATATTGAAAACATTTGCAGACGACAACATTTTATACTGTTCCATATTGAAAGCATTTGCAGACGACGACATTTTATACTGTTCCATATTAAAAGAATATTTGCAGACGACAACATTTTAGACTGGTCCATATTGAAAGAATATTTGCAGACGACATTTTATACTGTTCCATATTGAAAGAATATTTGCAGACGACAACATTTTATACTGTTCCGTATTGAAAGCATTTGCAGACGACGACATTTTATACTGTTCCATATTAAAAGAATATTTGCAGACGACAACATTTTATACTGGTCCATATTGAAAGCATTTGCAGACGACAACATTTTATACTGTTCCATATTGAAAGAATATTTGCAGACGACGACATTTCATACTGGTTCATATTGAAAGCATTTGCAGACGACAACATTTTATACTGGTTCATATTGAAAGCATTTGCAGACGACGACATTTTATACTGTTCCATATTAAAAGAATATTTGCAGACGACAACATTTTATACTGGTCCATATTGAAAGCATTTGCAGACGACAACATTTTATACTGTTCCATATTGAAAGAATATTTGCAGACGACGACATTTCATACTGGTTCATATTGAAAGCATTTGCAGACGACAACATTTTATACTGGTTCATATTGAAAGCATTTGCAGACGACAACATTTTAGACTGGTTTATATTGAAAGCATTTGCAGACGACAACATTTTAGACTGGTCCATATTGAAAGCATTTGCAGACGACAACATTTCATACTGTTCCATATTGAAAGAATATTTGCAGACGACAACATTTTAGAATGTTTATATTGAAAGTATTTGCAGACGACAACATTTTAGACCGGTCCATATTGAAAGAATATTTGCAGACGACAACATTTTAGATGGTCCATTTTGAAAGCATTTGCAGACGACAACATTTTAGACTGGTCCATATTGAAAGAATATTTGCAGACGACAACATTTTAGACTGTTCCATATTGAAAGCATTTGCAGACGACAACATTTTAGACTGGTCCATATTGAAAGCATTTGCAGACGACGACATTTTATACTGGTTCATATTGAAAGCATTGGCAGACGACAAAATTTTAGACTGGTTCATATTGAAAGCATTTGCAGACGACAACATTTTAGACTGGTCCATATTGAAAGAATATTTGCAGACGACAACATTTTATACTGTTCCATATTGAAAGCATTTGCAGACGACAACATTTTATACTGTTCCATATTGAAAGAATATTTGCAGACGACGACATTTTATACTGGTTCATATTGAAAGCATTTGCAGATGACAACATTTTAGACTGGTTTATATTGAAAGCATTTGCAGACGACAACATTTTAGACTGGTCCATATTGAAAGCATTTGCAGACGACAACATTTTATACTGTTCCATAATGAAAGAATATTTGCAGACGACAACATTTTAGACTGGTTTATATTGAAAGCATTTGCAGACGACAACATTTTAGACTGGTCCATATTGAAAGAATATTTGCAGACGACAACATTTTAGATGGTCCATTTTGAAAGCATTTGCAGACGACAACATTTTATACTGGTTCATATTGAAAGCATTTGCAGACGACAACATTTTAGACTGGTTTATATTGAAAGCATTTGCAGACGACAACATTTGAGACTGATCCATATTGAAAGAATATTTGCTGACGACAAAATTTTAGACTGGTTCATATTGAAAGCATTTGCAGACAACAACATTTTAGACTGGTCCATATTGAAAGCATTTGCAGACGACAACCTTTTAGACTGGTCCATATTGAAAGCATTTGCAGACGACAACATTTTAGACTGATCCATATTGAAAGCATTTGCAGACGACAACATTTTATACTGGTTCATATTGAAAGCATTTGCAGACGACAACATTCTAGACTGGTCCATATTGAAAGCATTTGCAGACGGCTAATTAAGTGTGTCTCAAATGATAGGGGTTGTCTTTGATAGGGGCAGAAAACTTTATGGGAAAAGGAGAAAATGCTGGTGAAAAGTATTTTCTCCGTTTTCCACAATGTTTTCAAAGGTCTGTGTTTTCATACTTATTAAAATTCGGAAATGCAATTATACGATAGTAAAGGGATAGATTATCCGATCGTCATCTGCTAACTTAATATCCTGAGTTTATTTCGCCCTATTCAGCCCGTCAATGCCGCGAAATATTTCCCAGTATGGAATTTCTGCGTTCATGAAAGCATTATCTTGTGATGAAGTTATTCTCTCGCTAGATGGCGTGCTGTGCGGTACCTTTGTCCAATCAAAACGGTTTAAATAACTTCATTAGGAAAACACCACCATTTCCATCTTTTTTTTTTAATGAAACAATTTCTAATTTGTCGATATCAAAAGAAACATGGTATGGAATATGCTGTTATTTCATATTAGATATTTTATATAGTTGGCACAACAAACATTGTAGAAACTAAAAGGCAAAATTTACGATTAATCGCAAACTACTGACAATAGCGTAAAATTAAAGCGCAAACCATTGTCATAAAATAACCAATATCTGCAGATTTAATGTTTTACAGTTTTATTCATTTAAGTTCATTTTTGTAAGTTGTCTACCAAACTTCACAGCAATTTCTCCTTTTCCTATAAAGTTTTCAAAAGTCTTCTTCAGCAGGGCCGTTAAAACACATGATTATTCGTCAAAGGGTTAAAGAAAAAAGTAATGTCGACCATGTAACAGTTTCGTAATTTACCGAGTGCCAAAGGTTTACTGAGTGTGTTTCAGTCCTCAGTGATCAAACCGAGCTCATTGATTGGATAAGACAAAAGCGCTTGTTGACGTCACATCAAACGGATCGTGACTCTTTTTATCCACGAAAAAATTAACCCTGAATCTGCTAGGTAAGTTAACCCTTAAGCTGCTATATAAATAAAACAAACCTTTCCAGCCGATTGTAAAAAACACATTTTTGCTATTTCATAGGTATTTGTTGGAAATATATCTCCATATCGGACAGAGTAGATCCAAGATCAGACTGCGCGTTCTGTGCAGTCTGATCTTGATCTACACTGTCTGCAAATGGTCCGTGAGTTGCGATTAGCAGCTTAAGGGTTAAAAGAAAATTTCAAGCCGATAATAAAAACCTGAATGTTCCCCCCCTTTTTTTTTTTTTTTTTTAATTTGAAAAAAAAATCTTTATTGGGCAGTGTAGATCCAAGATCAGACTTGTGTGCTGATGTTGATCTACACTGTCCGCAAAAGGTCTTTTTGAGTCGCACTTAGCAGCCAAAGGGTTAATTAAGAAACAAGTTCTGTATATTTCATTCGAAAAACAATTAGTGGACAAGGTCGATTCTATTTCATTCTTTCATCCTTACAGTCACCTTCTGTTTTTATAAGTATACCGATATTAATCTTATGCTGCCGTTTAGTAGGTCAAATTATCTTTTGATATATTACTTTGTTTGACATATATTTCAAATTTAATGTTACACTGCATTCAACATTTTCATTATTTTACGGCAAAAATTCACTTTTTCGTATTATTCACAGATTTCTCTATTTCTCTAGGATGGGCCACTGGAGTGTCTTGCACAAGGAAACTCCGCCTGTGAGTAGCACCTAGGTCCATATTTCCCAACCATGCCAAAGAATATTTTTTGTCTAATTCTCAAGAATTTTCCAGATTAAAAAGTAACACAGCTTCTAACTGGCTAAACCAATTTAGCCAATCAGAAGTTGTGTTACATTTAAATGTAGAAAATTCTTCAGTATAAGACCAAGAATATTCTAAAGAATAATTAGTGAATACGGACCCTGGTTGCTTGATAGTCTGGTATAGAACGGTTACTGATGTAAAAATGATGTATAAAATACAAAACATTCGGAGATAAGTTATGTTGAGGTATATCAGTCTGAATCATTATTTAACACCTTTTGCCACAACGTTTCAACATGTATTTAAATGTAAAGTCATGCTGATAATTTATATATCAGATAGATACTAAATAGTCTGCTACCAAATTTGTTGGGTGGGGGTTGTAATGAGTTTTTCAATTTACTTCATTGAGAGTGTATAGCTGTGAATTTCTGGGAAGATAATAGCAGTAATGAATCAATATCTGATTAAAAAGAGGATTAACGTACTTTTTTGTCAAAGTGTAAATATTTCGACTGGCTCTGAAATTGTTCAATTCCCCGAGATAATCACCCCGCTTACCCACGTTTGATTAATCCCATTTTATCCGAATAAAACTGAATCGTTGGTGTAAAGTTTAACCCGTTACTCCAATCGCAACTCTTGGACACTGAATAGGGTTGACACTGTATCAAACGGTCCCATGTTTTTACGACCCAAAGAGAGATGCCTTTTAAAAAAGTTTTCGGAAAGAAAAAAAAAAAAAATCAGGAAACCTTTTCCCACAATATTTTTCTACCCTTCCAGAGGAAAATAACTAAATATAAGTCATCTGCAAACACTTTCAAAATAAACAAGTCTAAAATTCTTCGTGTGGTTGGGAGATAATGGCTTCACGAAAAATAAGGGAAAAATCATATGAATGAAAACATAAATGCTATAAAGAAAAAAGTGAAAACATTTTGACAAAATTGAGAAAATGCTTGTTTCGAGCAATATCTCCATTTGTAGCAACGTATTCAAATGTAATATACAGCAGAAGCGATAAGGAATAACTACATTCGGGGAAGAGTCATAACATAGAGATAATTGTACTTGTTGTTTTGCCATTGAAGGTGTCACACGGATCAAGTCCCCAGTACAAAGCTATCCCGTTGTTCAACACTGTTTGTGGAGTTATTCATCAGAAAATTGTATTAAATAACTATCCATCTTTTACTTCTGTTTATACTTTTGTCACAATATTTCAGATTGTATTACATTGCAGAGTCACATAAAAGCTGGTTATGAGAGAGAGTCAGTGCAAAATTATACATGTACGTATCTTTCGTTTTCTGGGTATTGCAAGTATAATACGAATCGTGTCCCAGAAATAAAACTACTACGTTGTTCCACATCGTTAGGGGATTTACACACCAGAAACTAGTAAATATACAGCTGAAATCTGTAATCAGTAATTGTGCGTTCTGGGTTTGTATTCACCAACCATTCTTAAGAATATTCTTTGTCTAATTCTTGAAGAATTTCAAAAGTTGAAAGTAACATAACTTCTGATTGGCTAAACCAAATGCTTTAGCCAATCAGAAGTTGTGTTACTTTCAAATTTAGACAATTCTGGAGAATAAGACTGAGAACGTTCATAAGAATGGTTGGTGAATATGGACCCTGAGCTGGCAGTCCGAACGTATTCAGTAATTCCATTAGATAGTTTTACCAGGGCAACCTTAAATATAGAATTTTATCACAAACGAACACAGATGTAGAACTTTATAATCTTTCTCTATCGTCTTTGCAGAAGACACATCAGGTAAGGATGTGCATGATATGGATTAATTCAATACAACCAATTTCTGCTGACAAACTAACTCCATATAATCTCAGACAAGACTGTCATTTTGACGGATAAGAAACGCCTTTTAATCTTTACTACTCGTTAGATGGACTTCAAACGAAGACAGAATTGTTCTCCCATTACAAGACAGACAGAGAGATATACAAAAGGACGAACGGACGGAAATACAGACAGAAAAACGCGCAAGCGGAAAGACAGAGTCGAACCTCACAAAGCAGAGCTTCGGTAGTGCGTTAAATGTTAGCGTTCTATAGGTTGAAAATGAATGGAGGGGCTAGCCCCTGCTACCCCTGCCTCCCACCAAGCCGATTCTTATGCCTATACATGTACTGGCCACACTTCTACTTTCCGTGTAAGAATAGCATTGTTAGAATTTCTTTTTGTGATAATACTCCAAATCGTAATTATATTATTCATTAAAGGTTTCTTTAGGTTTTGAGTATTCTATCATTATTACGAGGTTCACTGATAACAGTCAAGTAGTAGTGAAGGTCAGGCTGTAAGCTATTATTGATTGATTTTCCGTTTGTTTATCGTCGCCACCGGTTGCCCATATGGGCGACGCCCACAGAAGGGTGTTAGTTATCTTACATAAGATAGTGCAAGATACAGGACGACGCCTGGCTCTTTAATGTTTTCGATGTATAGCACCGTCACGCGGGACCTCGGTTTAACGTTTCATCAGAAAGACTACAAGTAAATTTAGATGGCAAGCCGTAGGGCTCGAACCCACACCCTCAAGCGGCTTGAAACGTGAGTCCTACGCTCTACTACTTGAGTTTCTCAGGCTGGTTGTAGTTATTATTGCCTATACATGTTCATGTACATAGGTATCTTCAGTTGGTACATGTATCTGACTAGTAACACTCCACACTGGTCAGTCTACCCCCTTTATTTTTCTTTTTTGTTATCAATGAAATTTTTCCATTTTTTTTTTTTCTTGCTTTGATTCTGTCTACACGCTATCACCCTCGTTAACCCAGGTGTAAAGTACTACCATTCATCACGATTTCATCCGGAAACTGAAGAAGAAGTCTTTAAGCTTACCATTCGTTCTAATCCATTTCTTCAGTATTATCTTTGTCAACAGATTGTATTGCTTTTTCAGAAGGTGATGAACTTACAGGTCTCACCTTCTTATGTCACCCGTCAAACGGCAATCGTGTGAGGACGAAACAGAACTAGAAAAACACACAAATCACTGTCATTACACCTCAAACCACTTTCCTCGATCCTAAAACCGCATGCAAAACACTTAAATACATGCTTTAATGGAAAATGGTCATGAAATAAAGCTATCAGTCTTACAGAAAAAAAATGGTTGTCAAACTTTAGATGAATTAATTTTTAATGATCCAGTGTTAAAAACCTCTTGCGCTCAAATTTCTACCTTCACCTTCTATCAGTACTTTCAGTACTTTGATTTCTGTGTAACCCATGAATTAAAAAAAATGTCAAAATTGAAATTGAACGTTTTGTTACGTTTTGGCATTTCATTACAAAACTTATTCCAGCATAGCCCCTATATTTGGATGTGGAAACACAGCTTCGGTTGCAGCACTTTACGCGAATTTGCGGACACACTAGTCTATTTTCAGTATGCATTGCTTTGGATACGCTAGATCTTAGTATTTTGCAGGTAGGTTTTCTTGACCTATCCATTTCCTGTGAGCACGGGCCCTAAGAAATAATAATTATATGAGTCATGTTCTTTGAAAAGGGGATTTAGGGTATGATGCATTTGCAAAATAATATCGACCCACTTCAGCCAGCGAAGTCCGCGCAGGCTGACATGAGCCGAAACCTTTTTTGCTATTGGGCCTATTTTCTGCTTGTTCAGGGAGTATTCTACCTAATGACTCAGTCGGTTGTCGGACAAAATCGTGGAGATTCATTAAATCCTCTTTTTTTTTTTTTTCACAGAGCATGTTCATTTATGAAAATGGGTGTCTCTGGCTAAATGCTTTTTTCAGATGTATTGTAAAAATGGATCAGATCGAAAGCTGTCAGCGTTGCGGGGATAAAATTTTGGCATTACTAATTATAAGAAACCATGCGACATATGTCACTTGCTCGATGTCCTTTGTGACTGATTGCTTGCTATAACCGAAAAAAACTTGTCTTTTTGTTAAAGGCACTATGGCTGCCAAAAGTAAACAGTGGGATGGTAAAATGCTTCTAAATTTAAATCATACCATTTGAAAGTATGGAAATTATTGTAAGGATGACAACGTGTTATTGTACGGTTGGTACAAGTGTTAGTTGCTGGCAGAAATTTGAATTTTAAAATCAGACAAAAAGTAAACATAAGATAGAATGAACTGGCAACCTGTAATTTAGTTTTGAAATTAGTTTCTCTACCAGCGACTAACACTTGGGCCGACTGTACAATAACAGACTGTCATCTTCACAGTAATATACATACTTTTAAATGGTATGATTTACATTTGAATGCATTTTAACACCTGCATTGTTTACTTTACTTTTGGCAGCTACAGGGCCTTTAAAAAAGTTTGCTGTCAGTACTGTATTCAATCGTATTTTAGTTATATTCCAACGGCAAGTGCTGCTATGAATTCGTTCTTTAAAAATATCATTGAAATTTGTTTCCCCAGCAAATAATGATAGAAGTACTAGATGACATGCACAAACGAAATTAATTATCATCATTTTTTTTCTCAAGGTTGCTGTAAAAGTACGATAGATCGCGTGAGATGATGAAGCACCAACCCTTAGGCTGCTAAGCGCGGCTCAGGGACCTTTTGCGCACAGTGTAGATCAAGATCAGACTGCACATAACGTGCAGTCTGATCTTGGACCTACACTGCTCGATAACGAGATATTTTTCCCTTTGAAATGGCAACATTTGGGCTTTTACTATCGCCTTGAAAGTTTCATTTAACTTGTATAGCACGTTAGGGTTTAACTCTCTACCAAACGACAAAAATTTAGACTGGTCCAAATTGAAAGCATTTGCAGCCGACAAAATAAATGTGACACAAAAATTGAAATTTATTTTGGAAAGGGTAGAAAAAATTGTGGGAAAACGAGAAAATGCTTGTTACCAGCATTTTCTCCTTTTCCCACAATGTTTTCTAAAGGCTTCTTTCTTAGGGTCGTTAAAAGTCGGGATTGTGTGGTAAAGGGTTTAATAGAAAATAGATCCTATTACAGTGAAAAGCCCGAATAAGATATCATAAGCCAAACGAACTTATTATATCATAATATCAGATAAATAACAGAGATTAGTAGGGCATTGTGCTCCGCCGATAACGCCTAACCAATAACCCTGAGTTTCCTAAGCGTGACTAAAAGCTCTTTTGCTGACATAACAACACGTGCAGTCTGATCTTGGATCTACATTGTCCTAGACGATGAGATTTTTTTCTGCCAAAAAAATCACATTTTTTTTTTTTTCTATTGGTTGGAAAAATCCATTTTATTAGAAGTGTATGGGTGGTCAAAAGTGGATTGAAAAGAGAAAGTGTAGGGCCACATTCACCAACCATTCTGAATTATAATTTTAGTCTAGTTTTTTTGTTTAGAAAGTGACACAATTTCTGATTAGCTAAACCATTCGGTTTAGCTAATCAAGACGTTGTGTTATTTTCAATTTTAGAACATCTTTCAGAATTATACTAAGAATTGTTTGTGAATACAGCATTAGGATTCAATTCATTTCCATTTTCTTCCAGTAGTAGTTGTAAGTTGTAAGTACTGAGACCGTTATTGAGGTGCGTGAAAAAAAGAAACCGATTTCTTTATCACGTAATCTCACAAAATCTATTTAAATAACGTGAAAATTGAATCAGTATACCCAAGCGCTGCAAGCGGCACACCACTGCCTTCTTTCAACATAGGAAAAAAGGGGGATCAAAGTACTGGAAATATTAAAAAAAAAACAGCAAGCTGTGAGGAAAACACTAATCAGCATTGAATGGTTGTTCTGTGCTGAATTTATACGATCAAAAATTTTCTCTGCAACTGAAATGTTTCTTTTCTTTTTCCAAAGATAGGGGTCGTACTGTTGCAAGGCGTAGGCTAAATTTTAGACTTTATTCCTCTCTCACCACTGAACATAGTTTTGACACTGTTTATGTCAGTAAACAGCCAGCCAGTATTCTGCAGCACTGTGCGAAGTAAATAAAAAAAAAATCTCCAAGAAAGCATGGTTAGGTGCACTGGACGCTACAATTTCACTGAGTTGAGGATAAAAATAGCGTTAAACACCAACTAAACACACAGATAAACAAGTATTAGACCTGGCCAACAATATTGGCTATTATGGTGCTCAACAATACATAAAATAGTCTCTAGGAAATGACAAGTTGTATTCACTTTCCACAAAAATCGTCAAATCAAGACCAGAACACATTTTAGATCTGTTCTACCAATTTTCGTTAATAAAACAGTGCAACAGAAGAGCTTGTTAAATTTTCAGTTTGGACTCCTTTTCACAACAACGATCCAGAAGCTATGACACAGGCACCGGACTTTTGACAGGCTTAACCCCCCTCTATAACCTAATGCATAAGACAAGGTGTTCAACTGACTACCTGCCGAACACCACTCCGAGTCAATTGTCCGTATTTCTCATATCATATACAAAATGAGCCATGCTCTAGCAAAAGTGGGCTTAATGCACCACCGCGATCCATGATACCAAGCCAGTCATCAGATGATTATGGACCCGTCAAATCCATTTTGTCTAACAACCGACTGAATCATGAGGCAGACTGATCCTTTGACATGCAGAAAATCTACCAAATGCAAAATGTTTCGGCTCAGGTCAGCCTGCGCAGGCTGACCTGGGTCGATATTTCTTTTTGCAGATGCATTAAGTCCCCTTTTTACGGAGCATGGCTCAATTATTATAGTTCTAAATTGGACCGGTTCTCCGCTGATTATATATGTATACATTTCTCGGCTATCTTTTCATTAAAACATTAAGCATTCACAAGTAAGTCCTAGCATTGGTGAACACTTTTGTTATTATCTAGACAGCCACTGGCTCATCATCTTTCCCCCCCCCCCCTCTCTCTCTCTCTCTCTCTCTCCCTCTCTCTCTCAGTATCAGATGATTAGCATGTTTGAAGTTCTCCTGCTCTCGAATTCAAAATCGGAAATAATGGTGTTTCTCTTGAACAAGAACTTCATGACTTCCCTGTATATATGCCATTATATAAGACTCGTTACCGCACAGTTTTAAATCTCTTCAGTATTCAGGATAACAAGTCCATTAATGTTTTAATTAAAATCGGAGAAAACCCCAGTGACAGTCTATGTTTAACTGTCAATCAATTTTGCCCCAGTACAATGGCAGGAAAAAAATAAATGGTGGAAATAAACATGGTCACGGTGCTTTGAAATTGTTACATAAAATAAAATGAAAATGAAAAGCGAATGGAAATGATGCCAGCCATCGATACACAATGCTTCTAATTCCGGTAAAACGCTTTACCAGACAACAAAATTTTAGACCTGTCCATATCGAAAGCATTTGCAGTCGAAAAATTAAACGTGTCTCAAATGATGGGATTTTTCTTTGAAGAAGTAGAAAACTTAGTTGAAAAAAAAAAGAAAATACTAGTAACCAGCATTTTCTTATTTCCCGTAATGTTTTTAAGAGCCTGTCTTTCTCAGGGTCGTTGAAATTTGAAACTGTTTGGAAAAGGGGGCACTCCTATACTTCTGTATAAACTGAAATGTACATTTCCGGTCTAGACAAAGAAATAGGGGCCGTATTCATCAACATTTCTACACGTTTTTTTTTAATCGCTCTACATGTCAAAACTAATCTACTGATCGGATGTGAAATTCTGCCTCAGCTACCTAGATGGTTTGTCTTTAATTTAGGATTAGAACAATATATAAAATTATTTGTGGGCATTGACCACAAATATCGCATTTCCTGGGCTGTCTTCGTCAAAATATGTCTCAAAATACTTGATATCGTAAGACTATTTTGAACGGATATTTTACTGGCAAGGTAACTCCCTAATGGATCTTGTCATGATCCCACCTCTGCCACGAAAATGCCACATTTGCAGCAGCTTGGGTCTCAAATCCAAGTACTAAACATACAGCATGCACATTAACTATCATGGAGGAGCAAGCACCAAACAGCATTTTTGTAAAAACTAACCATTCAGTAATGTTGTATTCCATTAATGCTTCATACGAAACCTCTCACCATGACAATGTAATTGGCATTACGCCTGTCACCATGCTATCCGGCCGGGTATCTGTCCTACCCCCCCCCCCCCCATTACCCTTTGACCAGCCACAATACTTCAGGTGGTAGAGCAGAGGACTTGTGAACGTCAAACCTCGGACCACTTAAGGGTGTGGGTCGATCCCCACGGCTGGCCAACTAAAAATAACTAAACTATTTTTCGGATGAGACGTTAAACCTAGGCCCCATGTTAGGGTTCTATACATTGAGCACGTTGAAGAACTAGACATTACTAAGGATGAGTTTCGTACTGTATCTTGCAGGATAAGCGGTGAGGTTTATCGATTTCTTGGCTTGGAAAGAATATTGTGCGGACTACTGGTAAAAGAAACTCCAGGAAAGCATGGATAGGTGCACTGGCCGCCGCGATATAACTGAAATAATGTTGAAAACGGCGTTAAACACCATACAATCAATCAATCATTATCGATTTCTGTTTATTCATCGTCGCCACTGGTATCCCCCGTAACATAACTAACTGTGTTCTGGGGGCTTGGTCCTTATGCTAGGTTCCCACTATCACGATTCGCGCCACGATTGAAATCGTGGTCTTAATCGTGAACAAGTCGTGGTGATCCTATCAGGTCATATCAGAACTTGATGTTAATCGTGGCTATCGTGTTAATCGTACAGAATTATTTGGCTGTCAAAGAATTTTCCACGATCGACACGATTGGTTTTCGATCGTGGTCATCGCATCTGATCGTACTGAATCGGAACAAAACGCAGCAGATCGCATTTAATCGTGCTTCTTAATCGTGTCGATCGGGATCAGTCTTGGACAAGGCAAAGGCCACGCTTTGTTGTGATTTGCCGCGATTTCATACGATCTGGCAGGCTGTGATAGATCCTTACCTCACGCTCTGAGACGAATATCTTGCGAAAAGATACGAGTTGATACAAAATGGTACAAGTAGTTACGATTTTATACGATTATACCGCGACGCTCACGGTTTGTAACGAGTTTTCTGCGTCTACATACATGTACATCAGCTTAAATTGACTTTCGCTTCATTCTGAGATTCCCGTTCATCGAGAAACCCAACATGAAGAAAACAGTAATTTCCTTTGCTGAGCAGCAGAAGGAAGGAATCATTGAGTTTCTCAAGAACAATGAGATCCACCTGGGGGGAAATGTCATAACGGACATGAACAGTTCAGAGAAGAAGGTGTGGGCTAAGTTCTCTTTTTTAGTCCCTCACATCGAGACACTCGAAGCAAGAAATATGGCATCCTTTACAAAAGCAGAACATACTCCCATACATCGAACATTCAGCCTCTCCTTGTAGTAGCTGTCCAGCACCAACAACTCAAGAAACTTCTCAAGAAGCCTCCCGAAAGCCCGCAAGCCTGGATCGGTCAGGCCGAAGCCCAAAGGGAAGGACGAAGAAGAAAACTCCCAAGAACTGAGTTAGTAACCCCCCATAACCCCCTGCCTCAAAATACTAATTTCGTCTGATTTATCCTGAAGTTATGAAATTAATAATTATGCTTGAAAGCACTTAGTTTTTTCACGGAATGGAACATTCCTATTGTGTACAGGAAAAGTAAAAAAGACTAATTCTCATTCTGAAAACATAAATTTAGTCTAAATAAAACAGAAATTGTAGTATTGTGCATATCTTTAGTTCCACTAAACATCATCTATAGTTCTATTTGATATTTTAATCATCAAGGTTACCTCAGTCTCTTTCTAGGATCTGTCTCGGAGGCCAGAAAACTGACCAAATTATTGGCTTCTTCCTCTGTGAGCCATGGTCGCACCCATAATTGTCTGACTACCGCTTTCCCGACCATTGCGGGTTGTGGTTGTCGCAGGTTTGGTAGCTGCTCGTCTGCTAACTCTCTGGCAATAATGTATGCATACATAAATGCTGCCAATGTCACAATATCATTCTCCCCAACAGTTGCCATCATTAAAACTAGGTTGCAAATTAGTCCTTAAAAGCCAATGAAGTCTATGGACAGTCGTGCTTCATTTGTACCCGTCGGGGTCCAGTCGTAGCTCACCCTCAGATCTGATCGTGAAACACGTCGCGACCACAATCGTATCTCAGCTAAGCAGAGCGCATCGGTTCGCAAATAACGTATCTGGACTTATCCACACGTATCTGCATGTTTTAAATCGTCATAACTCGGGATCTCCGCTCGAAATAATCGTATCAAATTGGGATTCAATCGTAGACTTGAACGGGACAATTTTATCGGAACGTAATGGACCGCATACGTACGTAAGGCCAGATCGTAATAGTTCGTGTGAACTGAAATTACCAATCGCTGTTATATTGCATCCAACGCAACTCGTCGTTTCTTAACCTATCCACTCGTATCATCTCGTATCCATACCAAACAATTTCCAAAAGTTTAACGATGAGCTGCGAATTGCGAATCGTGGCTCTCGTAACGAATCTCGCGACAGTGGGAACCTAGCTTTATGAACTGATTTTTCGTTGATTTATCATCACCAGTTGCCCCGAAAAACAGTTATGTTACGGGAATATGGATAACTGGAGGTGGTAATAAAAAAAAAAAACGAGAATAAAGCCGCACCCCTTACCATCCAGAGCAAGATGTTCTCCGATGTGTGCGATTCGTTTGTCAAAACGAAATCGTGAACACACGGACGTAGGGACGGACGGGCGAACAACGCTATGCTACATGCTCCCCAGAATTGCTTTCGGAAAGCATAAAAAAGTAAACATAATCCCGAAATAAGCCCAAAATACCCATATCATAAATATGACATGAGTTGATCAATTTCTAATTTGAAAGGTATATTGCACATAACAATCAGACATTGTATGGCTATGCAAGTCACGTGTTCATTCCCAATCATTTTCTAAACCAATCAATGTCAAGCTAATGAAACTAAATCTCTTTACGACAATACACAGGCTACGTCCTCTAACGACCTTGTTTTTATTCCTCGCTGGGTCTGACTCTTTCTTCCCAGTATGCTCTCTTTGCCTATCGGCCGCTCACGTTGACACTTGGCAAATAATGCAAGTCCAGATCAGACATCGAGTTTCGCAGAAAAATAGACATGGAGGTTTTTTTTTTTCTGCATTATTGTACTAGATTGTATTGGCAGTAAAAGAAATCTGATGCCTCTCAAAAAAGGCAAGTAGATTCATCATGGATTTCAAAGAAAATTTGATTATTAAGACTGAAATGGGGTTAATTATGGTTCATTTCAAATTCGTTATTAATTTTTTGTCACCCTTTACCAAACAGTTCCGAGGTTTAAATACCTTGTGTAAACAGGCTTTTGAAAACATTTTGGCAAAAGGAGACAATGCTGGAAACCAGCATTGTCTCCGTTTCCCCCAGTGTTTTCTATCCTTTCAAAAAGAGGCTCCATTATTTGATCGACTTCAAAAGGCTGGCATTGGTCGATACTTTTTGCGGATGCAGACGACAAAACTTTATCCTTGTCCAAATTGAAAGCATTTGCAGACGACAATTTCAATGTGACTCACATGGTGCAATTTCTCTTTGATAGGGTAGAAAACATAGTGGGAAAAGGAGAAAATGATGGTTACCAGCATTTTCTCCTTTTCCCACAATGTTTTCAAAAGGCTTCTTTCTGAGGGTCGTTAAAAGGCGGCATTGTGCGGTAAAGGGTTAAGACAACATGGCTCATATCGTCTTCGCGTTATTTCCTAGTTTGTAATGTCTACATTTAATGCATGATAATGGAGTAACAAAACTGAGAGGCTAGAATCCCAGAAAGTACTGAACTCTTTCCAGAATTGTCGCCTGTTAAGGCTTGTCGAGAAAATAGACCGGAGTGTGTCAGAATGATTTAATTATCGATGCCAACAGAAATCCTGTTTTTATCGCTAATTCGAGATGATTACATTTTCTCTCCCTTTTGTGTTGTAACTAGAATAGCTTTAGAAAGAAACAAGTAGAAATATGGCTGAGTCCGGCCGAGTAGCTCAGTGATTAGCGTGTCTGACTCGTGACCTGGTGGTTATGGGTTCGATACCCGGTCGAGCCAAACTGTCTTTCCGGCGATTTTTCGCCTCTCATCTCTGATGCATGGGAGAAAAGTAGTCAGTGGATTAGAAAGAAAGTTGTGTCAGTACTGGTGTGTGAAAGCCAGGATACACATGCGTTGGAGCACTGACCGCCGTGATATGACCTAAGCTGTTGAAACGGCGTCAAAGTCCAATACAAACAAAAGACATATTGCTGATGAAAGAGACTGATTGATTGAATGGTGTTTTACGCCGCTTTCCACATTAGTCCTATTACGGTTTTCAAAAGCCTTCTGTCTCAGAGTCGTTAAAGGTTACCATCATTTTCTCCTTTTTCCAAACATGCTTTCAAAAATCCCATTTTTTTTTCTCCTGGTCATTAAAAACACGGGATTGTTTGGTGATGTGTTATACAAATTTCTTTCAATTATCATGGTCATAACAAAAAGCAAAAAAAAAAACCATCTTATAGGCTAGCTTGATTTCCAAGAATTCTCGAGATCCCCAATTAATGTAAAAGATATAAAGAAATTGTAATTACAGAAGAAGATATTTCGAGACGCTCTGCGCTGCTCCAAATAAAAAACTCTATCGTTCATTCAATTTATCAGTATTACGGGCTTTTTTTCTCCCTCTCTCCCGGCTTGGTTATCTGCCATCAAGATCAGACAATATAATCTGCATTAACCCTTAGGCTGCCAAGCGCGACTCACTGACCTTTTGCGGACAGTGTAGATCAAGATCAGACTGCACAGAACGTGCAGTCTGATCTTTGATCCACACTGTCAGATAAGGAGATATTTTTCTCTCAAAATTTAGTTTGAAGTAGCATTATTCTGGCTTTTAGTACAGACTTGAAAATCTTATGTAACTTTTTTAGCAGGAAAAGGGATAAGTCTATCTTAATGCCAAGACTAATTAACCCTCAGCACGCTATGTGTGCAGAGCCCACTCGCTCAAACACTGACTTGCAATACTTGAAACTTAGAAGTCACTGGTTGGATACTAAGCTCAGCCAAACTCTTACGAAGGATTGATGATAGTCACTGCGATAGGACTCATGCCTCTTCCACGGCAGTCAGATTAGAACAAGAGCTGGGGTGAACCTTAAGGCTGCACAGCGCGACTGGATGACCTTTTGCGGACAGTATTGATCAAGGTGCACAGAACACGACCGTTCTCGCTGAAACTTCACCCATTACCAAACAATCCCATGTTTTAACGACCCTTTGAAAATATTATGAGAAAAAGGAGAAAATGCTGGTAACCAGTATTTTCTGCTTTTCCCACAAAGTTTTCCACCGATTCATAGATTATTTCATTATTTTGTTCACATTCCCCACAGTGTTTTCTACCAGTTCATAGACTTTCTCATTTTCTTGTCCACATTTAATTTGCACGTTTGCAAATACTATCATTCTGGACAAGTCAAAAGTTCTGTATATTGGTAAAGATTTTAGACAACAATGATAATATTTCATCATCAGGTAGCGAACGATGTAGGTCCAAGATCAGACTCCAAGTTCAGAGCGGACTTTGTGACGCAATATAGACCAAGCTTAATTTTATTGCAGGGCTTTCCCATAAGTCATTGTAGAGCATCAAAAATGAGCCGTGCTCTATGAAAAGGGGGTTTAATGTACTTGCAAAAAGTATTGACCCAGGTCAGCCTGCGCAGTCCGCGCAGGCTGACCTGGGTCAATACTTTTTGCTACCGGTCAATTTTCTGCATGTCCAAGGACCGGTCATCAGGATTCAACTGGTTGTTAGACAAATGGATTTTATGGATCCACAATTCTGTAATGACTTGATTTGTATAATGCATCACGGATACACATTAAACCGCCTTTTGCAAGAGCACCGCTCATGTAAAATCAGCCCTCACAAAGTGTTGTCAAATTTGGATGTTGTGAAAGCCAATGATCGTTGTCTTCATTCAGCGTTCCAAGTAAGCCATGGTGTCATATTCGACCGGTTTGATTTCTTTAGCTATGCATTGATGATAGTCATTAGGACAGGATTCATTCTTCTCCCAATGCTGATCATTGTTTCGACGATGGTTATGTGAGAAAGCATCCTGTGTGCTTTTGGAAGAATACTGTGCTAAGTATTGGTGAAAGAAACTCCAGTAAAGCATGGATAGGTGCACTGGCTGCCGCGATATATACCTGATATAGTGGTAAAAACGGCATAAGACAAGAAACAAATTCTTTAGCTATGGATCTTTGTATCCGTTGGTCGTGATTATCCTATGATCAGAATACATGGACATGTCGACTGATCTTAAGCTACACTCTTCGAAAGGGTCCTCAGACGTCAATTTAGTTAGGATATAGAATACCAAAGTCCAGTAGGCCTATGTCCAGTATTGTCCGCAAAATTTGATTGGAGGTTCATTGGTTGGGTCAGAAAACAAGTAATTACGAGCCTATTCAATCATGTAATAAATCCTTGAATTGCAATCATCAGTACGTTCTCATACTTCCTATTTCATTTACGTTATTGAATCCTACGATAAAAATTGTCACAGACTCCAAAATCAAAGTACTGACAGTTCCACATTGGATTTCGATTCAGCAATTACATGTAACCGCGTCCGTATTATTTTGAAGTACTGTCAGTCACATGATCTAGAGCGATGACATCAACAACCACGTTGAAGTGATTCACATCTGTCAACCTGTCGTTGAAATCTGCCTATAGAATTAATAGACCACGTTAAAAATTGAATGTACAAACTGTTAGTAAACTACATGTTAATTGTATTTAGAGAGATTTTGATAGAAAATTGTTTTGCTTTATTGAGTGGGGCCTTGTAATTTTTAGAACGACGAAGCAGTGTATATTCCGGCGAAGAAATATACCGTATAGGTCCATATCACGGATCATAATACAGCCAAAGAATTTTATCAACTGATCACCCGATGTTTGCTGAGTACCCTACAAGATGGTAGCAATAAATGGCGACGATCAAAGAACTTGAACTTCTAGGAGTTCGTCAATTAACTCAGAAAGTGGAACAGTCGATTTTATTTTAATTTAAACCATGCGAAGGTCATAATACTTCCAATTACATGTCTTTAAACGAATCTCTACAGCGTAGGAGAGAGGGAAATAAAGAGAGAGAGAAAAAAAACTAAAAATTCAAAGCGCTGAAAGTGCCGTATTGGTTTCCAACGAGATCACGTGTAACACCAGAACGGAATGCTTTCTGGGCCTCTGGGGCGTAATTGTCAATAGTTTGAGAAATTAATATCCAACATTTATGCTGCACTGCTTTATCAAAAAGGATGGAAAAGCATGCCTGCACTGTGTTTGTAATGTTGATTTGCTCATTTCTTGAGAAAGTAAGCAGAATTTTACAATTCCTTTGGGAACTATTTAGTTTTTGTGATCTAGTAAAAAAATATGGTTCAGAAATAGTCACGACCTCTTTATACTCTGATTTTCCGAGGGTAGAACTTTGTTTATGAGGAAGAATAGCAAAATGTCTTTTCCTCATGATTCCATATTCTTTACGTTTGTTAAACCATTAGAATTTTTTTTTATATAGAGCAATAAACAGCCAAACTCCGGCTTTTTCAGGGAAAGGGCAGCTTGAAGGGGTCAAAAAGATCTATATGTTTTCTAAGATGTTATCGAAAGGGTGTGATACTTGAGACTTCAGGATCAAAATTCTGACTGTACGCTATTGAATCCTTTACGTAGCACGACAGAGTCCAAAGTCAAAGGCCATTGCTGTGAGTACTGAAAGTACTGTCTCCTGCAGACGATTTTTTTTTTTTTTTCTATTTCATTCATCAGACTGTCCTAATGCTTTTAATATGTAATTCGTTAACGATATTAAACCTCTCAATTGCTGACGATCATCCTCAACAATCAAAGTACTAAAAGTAGGTTATTCAATCTCTTAGGTTCAGTGGTAATAGTGTCGACCATCAAACTACTGAAAATACTGGGGTACAGAGGTACTTACGTTTTTAGTACTTTTTTAAATTATGCAATCGGCCACTTTTGAAAACAGTTTGGCACAGGTAGAAATTGTTCTAAACGAGATAACAACGTGGTCCACTTTGTAAGGTTGGATTAAGATATCAGTCTTTCTCATCATTCATTGGCTGTCTGGAAATTAACAAAAACGTTCAACCAACTCTAGTGCAAACTTATCAATCCTAAATGGTTTGATTGAAGAACCGTTGAAACGTGTAAATACATAAATAAATCGTGCAAAAACCTGTTGAAAACAGACCCTAAAACTGCGATCAAAATAAATGCTTCTGTCAAACTATTTATTTTCAAATAATTAAAACCTCATTTTTTCAAGCCATAGATTATTTCATCCGGTCTGAAAAAAAATCAAACCTGTGCTTAGAATTCGAGGAATTCTGCTGAAATAAATGGCGAAGGTGTTAAAGACAAGAGAGTTCTACGAATACCATTTTGAAACTTGTAGATACTCTCCTTTTTGGTTTTTCAACTAAAAAATGACAACATTATCATCTTGTCGTCTTCAGCTCGTATTCTTTTTCAGTAACTCTTGTACAAGTCATACTAAGTATGACATACAACTTACGAGGAAACTTCGACAAATGGATTTAAAATGCAACTTCACTGTTTCACATCCCCTCTTCATAAATACTTTTAAGTCGAAGAATAGAATCAAGGGCTGACTTCGAAGATCCAAGATCATACTTCAAGTTCTGTGATGTCCGATCTTGACCTTCTGCGTACCCAAATGCTGTCTGAGCTACCAATGGCAGCGAAAGAGTAAAAGAATCGATTTTTGATTGTATTTTTATTTCCTCCTCCCCATCCACATGAAAAAGGCAAAATTCTGATTATCTGTTTTACCCTTTACCACCGCGACAATTCCGCGTTTAATGACCCTGAGAAAGAAGGCTTTTGAAAAAAATAATGTTGAAAAAGGAGAAAATGCCGGTCACCAAATTCAAATTGTCGCCTACAAATGCCTTCAGTTGAGCAAGTCTTAAATTGTTGTATGGTAAAAGGGTTAATCCAGTTAGGTTACGTTTATGAATGAGTTTACTCTTTACTATTTTACCAGATGACAGAATTTTAGACTCGTCTGTATTGAAAACATTCGTAGAAGACAAATTGCATGTGATCAAGACTATGGAATTTGTTTTTAAAAGAGGAAAGAAGCATTGCCGGAATGAGAGAAAATGCTGGTTACCAGCATTTTTTTTTTTTTTTTTTTCTTTTTCAACAACGTTTCAACGTTTTTCAAAAACCTTCATCCTCAGGGGCGTAGAAACACGGGGATCATCCGTTAAAGGGTTTTTAATTAAGATTTGACAGAAAACACGATCACAGTCTATGTACAACTGTCAATCAAGTTCACGCTCTAACAATAACCAGGAAAAGCGCGAAACGGAAATAAACATTGGTTGAAATTGCGACACTATTGTTGCATTTTGAATGCTTCATCCATAACAAACATGAAACAAGAATTAACTCTCTCAGCGCTAAATATGGAAACTCTTACCTATTTCGACGGCTGAAAATACAATTCTCTGAAACTCAGAATTTTTTTTTCGGAGAAGCTGAATATGATGGCTTTTGACCTGCTTTTTGGTATTGATATATATTCAAATGAATAAACAGAAATTTGTGATTGGTCCTAAATGTGGATAGGTTTGTTCTAAGGGCCCCTGCAGGCCTTTTAGCTGGCAAATTTAAGCCTTCTATTTTTTTTTTAAAGATACCCCGGTATTTCTTGTTCCATTGAGGCTTGAGTAATCAAGCGATACAAGAACAGAGGCATCCGCAAAAGCCCTTGTTTTTGGCCAGTGTCGATGAAAGGATTTAAGGAAGAGAAAAAAAGAAATGGTCGTTTTCTGTTAACAATAGTTCAAATTTTCAGGAAAAAATCTGATCGGAAAGCACAGCCTGTTACCAATCGACTTAGCCCTTGGAGCACCAAGCACATTTTTTTTCTTTTGCGGACGGTGTACACCAAGACCAGACTGCCGCTGACGCTAACTGCGGTCTGATCTTCGATCTCCACTGTCCGTTATTTTGTGAAGAAATGGCAGTATTAAGAGATTTTTTTTTTCTGTCCGAAAATTCCATTCCATAATTCAAACGTCTTTAGAGTTCAAAATAAAGCCATTCTTGGCAAAATGTCTTACGAAATATTGGACAGTGTATATCAAGATCAGACTACACTTCCTGTAAAACATGAAACTAATATTGATCAACAATGTCCACAAAAGAACACATGTTAAACGCCATCAGTAAATAGAAAAGAAACTGACATTCAAACTCACATTATATTCCAACCTTCTACTTTTTTAAACCTTTACAACACAATCCCGAGTTTAAACGACTTTGGGAGAGACGGCTTTTGAAAACACCGTGGGAAAAGGAGAAATGCTGGCAACCAGCATTTTCTACTATTCCCGCAGTGTTTTTTTTTTTTTGTCCTTCAGAAACAATTTCCATTATTTTAGCCACCGTGAATTTGTCGTGTGCAAATGCTATGGATTTTGAAAAGGTCCAAAATTTTATCCTTTGGTAAAGAATTAATGGTAATTGAAAAGTCTGCTGTAATAGATTATAAAACATAAAACAGTCATAACTTGAACATTCCATCTACTCTCCGGTTCTCCTTACGACCAATATCCGCAATAAATTGATCGTGTAACCGGTTCCATGATATTTCGTCCAGTGACATTTGGTCAAATTGAAATTTCGTCGAATGTAACAATTGGTCGAATACATGTAGTCAGATGGTCAGGTCGAATAGTCATACGCTTGAGACACGCTGAAGCTTTGATGAAGACTGACAGGTCAACGCAGAAATATCGGTTCAAATTCAACAGCTCTAGGCTTGCACTACACATTTGAACATAATTTCTTATGTAATAATATATGGTGGCATATTTTTGCCACGAGACACGAGATAACTATCGGGGTAATTTTAGAAAACTATCACGATAAATCAAAGTTTCGTGAAATTTTATCTAGATAGTGAGAAGTTTTCTGAAAAAAAAAAATATCACGATAAACTTTGATATCTAGAAAATTTTACATTGATCAGTAAATATTTTAACGCAAAACTTTTCATAGCGCACGAAGCTGACATTCGAGATAGAATCATTGGGATAGTTCTACGCTTTTCTCAATACCTATAAATAGAAAATTCACCATTTGGATCAACTCAGTAGTTTTTGACTGTACAAGATGGCAAAGATGTTCCGAAACAGTATCTATTTATAGATACCATGAATTTCAGTTGTGGGCACGAAAGCAAAAATCGCGATAAAAGTGAGAATTATTGCGATATTTTTATAGTGAAACTTTTTTATCATCGAGATAATATTTACATGAAAGTTCGTTTTCTCGCGATTGTTCTCTTAAATTATTGCAATAGTTGTCTCGTATCTCGTTGGAAAAAATATGCCACCATAGATAATGTGCTTTCTATCTAGGCGGTTTTTAGAGTAGGTCTGTGAGTTCCATATCAAAGTACGATGAGCCGAGCCGGAGAGCGCAGTCGGTAGCGCACAGGGCTTGAAACCAGGGTTCGAATCCCGGGCTCTGCCAATTTCTTTCCGAGGATTGATGACAGTCATTGTGACAGGATTCATTCCTCTCTCACCGCTGATTATTGTTTCGACGATGGTTGTGAGGAAGAGCAGCCAGTGGCTTGTAAAGCATATTTTGCGGTGTGCTGGTAAAAAGAAACTCCAGAAAAGCATGGATATGGACACTGGCCGCCGCGACATAACTGAAATAATGTTGAAAACTGAGCAAAAATACCTTGCAAACAAACAAACAAAGCACGATTAACATTGGACTGCAGTTTTCAGTACAATAGAAGGGATGAGTATATTCAAACTATATTTTCCTACAAAGTCACCAGCTTTTGTTCGAAGGTAATTTCAACGTGAAACCCAACCACCCCTAACCCATCCCCATGGGAAGAAGACAACCCAAAACTCGGTGGAAAACTTCAGAAACTGTAGGTGAGGATAAAACACAAGCTACGCTCGTCCTGATTTCATGGCGATGACAATGATTTATTTTGTGGACATTATGCTCACTGCGGGAAAAATGACTTATGTTGTGGACATAAGGGCTCAAGACGAGGACAATGACTTATGTTGTGGATATTAAGGCTTACTGCGAGGACAATGACTTATGTTGTGGACATTAGGGCTCAAGACGAGGACAATGAATTATGTTGTGGACATGAGGGCTCAAGGCGAGGACAATGGCTTATGTTAAGGACATTAAGGCTGAAGGTGAGGACAATGACATGTTGTGGATATTAGGGCTCAAGGCGAGGACAATGATCTATGTTGTGGACATTAGGGCTCAAGGCGAGGACAATGGTTTTTGTTGTGGGCATTAGGGCTCAAGGCGAGGGCAATGACTTTTGTTGTGGACATTAGGGCTCAAGGCGTGGACAATGATTTATGCTGTGGACATTAGGGCTCAAGACGAGGACAATGACTTATGTTGTGGACATTAGGGCTCAAGGCGAGGACAATGGCTTATGTTGTGGACATTAGTGCTAACAGGAATAGTTGCCCCGCTGGTCCACCAGACCCTGTACACAAGTTCGGATTTCCAATGTCCGTATTCACCAACCATTCTTACTGCCATTCTTAGTCTAATTCTCAAGAATTTTTTAACTTTGAACGTAACGCAAATTCTAGGTCCGTATTCACCAACATTTGAAAGTAACACAACTTCTGATTGCCTAAACCAAATGGTTTAGCCAATCAGAAGTTGTGTTACTTTCAAATGTGGAAAATTTTGAAGAATAAGACTAAGTACGTTCTTAAGAATGGTTAGTGAATACGGACCCTGATTGACTATACCAAATGTGAGGAATGATGTAACAGAAGAGGTGAATTGGGTTGATTAATAGGTTTCTCTATTATTATTGTTGTGCTTGAAAATGTAAATAGGACAACAGGTAAATAGCGTTATTAATATTTGATAGCCTTTTATCAGCCTTAACAACTTGATTGACACGTAATAGACAAGGCTGATTAAATTCAACAGGTTTTTTACCCGCAGAGAAGTTATTGAACACTCGCACTGACAAGGACGTCTTATGGAGTGTATAAGACTGATGAATTTGCAAAATGCATAGGATGTTTCAGCCCTGAATGGGATGAACTCTTTCACAAACAACAAAATTTTGGATTCGGCCATTTTGAGAGTATTCGCAGACGATAAATTGTTTTCGCCACAAATGAATGAATTTGTGTTTGAAATGGAAGTAACATTGTGGGGAAAAAAGCTGAAAAAATACTGGTTACAAGGACTTTCTTCTTTTCCCACAATATTTTCAATGGAAACTTTGAAGACTTCTCCTTATGGATCCCAAAACCACGAGCTCTTTTGTACAAAGGCTAAATGGTCTATTATCTGAGAAGAGAAACAAAGATATACGAGTATTGCAGTGTTAAGGTTTTTGTGACTATACTTTCCCTCTATTTAACATTTTCGTGCGATTTTTTTCATGACTCTTCTGAGCCCTAACCTCTTCCGGTGAAACGCAGGACACGCATAAATAAGTGAGCTGTCGCTTAGTCGCTTTCAGATGTTTTAAATAATGTTGAAAAAGGGGCAAAAACAATCAAACTCTAACAATTTGACACTGTAATTAACACAAGTTAACTTCGCTTTTACTGTACTGTAACCAGCGAATAAATATTTGGCCTACATGTACCTCTAGATGGTGCTAGCGAAAGATGATGAATGCCGAGATGATGCGAGAAAGAGAATGATCTGTGTTGATTAAAATCTGTCTTAAAATGGTATATGTTTGAGGATGCAGAATTTAAGAGAGCTGTTTAATGAGATTTCTTGTGTTTTGAGATAAACTTTTAATTTTCTTTCGAAAATAGATATATTTCAAATCTCTTGGGACGAGATTTGAAGATTACGGTGCAAAGTCAGGATTTGATTAACTTTCTTGTAATTTGGTTATCCTTTACCACACAATCCCGAGTTTTAACGACCCTGAGCAAATAAGCTTTTGGAAACGTGGTAGGAAAAGGAGAAAATGCAGTAACCAGCATTTTCTCCTTTTTCCACAAAGTTTTCTACCCTTTCAGAGACCAGTTCCATCATTTGAGCAACATTTATGTTGTCGTCTGCGAATGCTTTCAAATTGGACAAGTCGAACACTCTGTCGTTTGGTAAAGGGTCATCTCTCCTACTGTAGATATAAAAGAATCAACGTAAACCAGCCATATGTTAGGATCCACTTATTGACTGTAAACGGATATAGGTAATATATATATGACTGATTGGTTACCGAAAAGAGCCAAGATCAGAATTAAGTCTGTGGCCTGATCCTGATATACTTTCTTCACCGCAGCTGTTACTTGTCGCGATGAGATTTGAAGTTTCAAATTACTAGTGGCAAATACTCCTGACGTCAAATGTTTTACGGGTTTCCATGTTTGGATTTCTTGCGACATCGATTCAATAGAGCAGCGCTCTGGCAAAAGGGGTTTTAACCATCTCCGCGATGCATTGTACCGGGCCAGCCATCACATAATTATGGATCTATAAAATCCAGTTTGGTCTTACAGCCAAATGAATCATAAGATACAATCGTCCTTGAACATGTAGAAAAATTATCCATAGCAAAATGTGAAATTTGTCTTTCAAAGACTGGTAAGAAGGAAAAATGGCTCGTTGGCAACATTTTCTCCATTTACTACAAAGACTTAAGTATTTTTGAAAACAATGTTAGAAAAGGAGAAAATGCTATTAACCAACATTTTCTCTTTTTCCCACAATGTTTTCTATCCTTTCAGAGACAGAAATCGTCATTTGAGCTCCTTTAAACTTGTCGTCTGCAAATGCCTTGAATTTGGACTAGTCTAATATTTTGTCGTTTGATAAAGAGTTTAATCAATGTAAGTCATGCTTCGTGAAAAAGGGGGTTTCATGTATCAACAAAAATATCGACCCGGGTCAGCTGCAGGTGACGTGAAAATGAAGGACCCTCCGTGTTCGAGGTCTGTTTTAAATCTAAGGACAGTGGGATTTTAATTTTTTTTTATGCGATTTAAGGAAAAATACGTATATAGGCGACCGCCTTGCAAGTAACAAATATGGTGACAGAAAATCTAGTTTTGTTGAGATTTATGGAAAGAAAACTTGGAAATTGTTACGAGAGTGTAATGTAAATCTTCATGGGAATGCCTTGATGGACGTGATAAAGGTTTCATATACCCAACTTGTGACAGAGGGAGAAATTGCTCGTTACACGCAAATTTTATTCCTTTACCACAATATTTTTGCACTAGTTAGTTTAAACATAGTTATTTTACATCGATTGAAAAAACAAGTTCTCGCATCTTATACAAATCTCGATCGATCCTGCTTCCTGGAAACTACACCAGTACTCGAGCCCAATGTGTGGGCCAAAGCAGTCCCAATAGTGGGGCCGATTAAGTCCAAATTTCATGAAAATCTTCCACTTTGTGATACAAGCACCAAATTTGTTACAGTTAAAGTCTGTCATTTTAATTTCAAGAGAAGTACCTTATCCACCTGAAAATTCAAGATGGCCGCCATTTTTCAAAATGACCGCCAGTTTTAGGTATGACTGCCTTATTGTATATTATAAAAGTAATTTCAGGTTTATTTTTCTGTTGGACCTGATCATTTTCACGATTTAAAGATACATAATTACAACCAGAGAAAAAAAACGGGGTTAAAAGTCGACAGACTTTAGAACGGTTCAGAATTTAGTCGGCTGTGTAAATACAGATAAATTATCGTACTGATATATATATATATATTGTGTAAGGGAAAATACATATATCGGAATTCTTTGATTTAAAATCAGAAAACGTCATAGCAGTGATTTCTTTTATGGCCTCCAGAAAATGAAATGCATTTTCTATCGATCGTAATCTATTCAAACTTGCAACCGTCAGGGGCAACATTTGGCATGAAGATAGCAGAATGATTATAGTTTGATTGAATAAACGGTGAAATGAGTTAAAAACTAACTGACAATGAGTGTAGATGTATCTTTAAACATAAATATGGATGTTTTCTGAAAGTAGATCCTTATAATGTCAACAAGTTGGTGTTCGAGATGGCAGCCATTATATGGCTTAAAGTCTTTATTTTGTATTTAGATGTTTCATTTCAGTTGTATTGCAGCAATTCTGTGACACATTCCCTATATGAGCAATGCCAAAGTACAACCAGGGCACAATGATGGCATCACTGATGTAAGACTAAGCATGGGGTTCAGTGTCGGATTATAGTGTACTAACTGTAGTGGTAGTCACTAAATCTTGTATGTACTAACTGTAGCTTATAAATATAAAATTCCGACTTTGTTCTGGGTTTTAGTCTTAATTCAGAAGGGGATTGCTAAAAATTGTATGTCTTCCGGTTGGTCGCACATCGTCACACGTATCATAATCTTTTGCACATACACTTGATTGGCCAAAAATGACAATCATTGTTTTCCGATTGGATTATTATTGAAAAATCATCAAAATCATCTTCAGTTTAATGAGTACATAATTTCTAACTTACTTCCATCGTTTTCAACATCTATTTTTGTATAAATAATCGCAATATTCCCTGCTAGAAAATAATGATGTCAAAAATTATACTAGTTTTTATGCCATGCAATATGGATATGTGACAATGATTTTTTTTCCTTTCTGTCCGTCTTTTTTTTATATGTCTAGATCTACATGCAACGAGGAAATGTGAGCATAAAATGTTCTTTAAAAAGTGCATAAACCATAAAAAGAGGGCGCAGGATGACCTGGGCCGAAACTTGTTGCCTTTTGTCTAGTGTCTACATGTCAAAGGACCATTCTACCTCAAGATTTTATCAGTTGTAAGACAAAATGGATTTTATGGACCCACAAAGTATCGACCAAGGTCAGCCTGCACAGTACGCACAGGCTGACCTGGGCAGAAACTTTTTGCTACTGGTCAATGTACTGTATATCCAAGGTCCTGTGTACCTCATGATTTAGTAGATTGTTATGAAAAACAGATTTTAGGGATGAATGACACTGCAATGACTTGCTTGGTATCATGCATCACGGAGATGCATTAAGCCTTCTTTTTCCAGAGCATGGCTCATATAAACTCGACCTTTTTCGACGGTTGAAAATACAATCCACTCAAAATACGAACTCTTCTTTATCTCTTAGGCATGACTTAAGAGGCGGACAGCATAGATCAAAGATGCGCGTTCTGTGCAGTCTGATGATCTAGACCGTCTGCAAAAGCCTCTGTTATCTGTTTTCTCCTATAGAACTGAAAGGATTAAAAAAGGTACGTGTCGGAAACATGCAATATCTGTCCACAACGAAGTGATTTATGTTTGATTTACTTGCTTTGTCGTTCTTTTTTAATCCAATTTTTTTTTCTGAAACATAATTAAGGTTAGTTATTCTTCCTTCACAGATATCTCTTTAAATTAGTTTTAAGTCGCTTTTAACGGTATTTCAGTTACACCACGGCAACAGCTCATTTTACGATGACTTTAAAGATACGTCTATGCTTGTTTTCAGCCAGTTTTTAACCCATTTCATCTTTATTTTATGAAAACTACAATAGTTGTGGTATCTTCATGCCAAATGTTGCCCCTGACGGTTACAAGGTTTCAGGGATTACGACGGATAGAAAATGCATTTCATTTTTTGGCAGCCGTCAAAGAAACCATTTCTGTCGTTTCCGGTTTTAAATGAGGACAAATCTCGTGAGTTTCTTTATCCCTTACACCGTATATATTGGTGATTTATCTATATTTACAATGGTGACCAAATTCTGAGCCATACTCCACATTTTCAAGTTTTAACAGCGTTTTTCCTCTCTGGCTGTGCGAATGTATCTTTAATGGAAATTAAGTCGCTTATAACCTTATTTCAGTCATGCCGCGGAAACAGTCTATTTTTCGATTACTTTCGTAGGTTTCACTGGTGCAAGGTTTCTGACTCTGTACCATGCCCAGTGACACGCCCACGTGACAATCATCGTCCCAAGGATGGAGTCAAGATCTGATTAAAAAAGATTAAAAACCCGTTGCCGCGATCATCTGGGTGATCCTGCTTGAATGCCTCAGAAAATCTTACTTCACAATGTTCGCAACATCATTGTTAAAAATAATTATAACTGAATATTTTTATTGATATTTTTAGTGAAATAAATTCCTGTCCCACATAGTTTACATTGAATGTACCCCTTCTCGTCTCACTCTCTCTCTCTCTCTCTCCCTCTCTCTTTCGTACTGTATTTCTCTGCACCTATCTCTTCAATACTCGCACACATTACTTTTGTAAAACCAGAGGAAAATAACTTTTTGAACAGTTTTTTCCAATTTTTTTTTTTTATATTTTGTTTTTCCCCCAGAAGCACGGTATCATAAAAGCGTCAAACTAAAACCGCTAACATGTGGCAAAAGTTAAAAGTATCTAAGTAAACAAGCCATGCTCTAGCAAAAGGGGGTTTAATGCATCTCCGTGAAGCAAGCAATGAAGCAAGTCATTGCGTGATTATGGATCCATGAAAATCCATTTTGTCTAGTAACCAGCTGAATCCAGAGGAAGAATCGTCCTTGGACATGCAGAAAATTTACAGATAGCAAAATGTTTCGACCCATGTCAGCCTGCTCGTACTTTTTTTTTTTTTTTTTTTTTTTTTTTTCAGTTGTATTAAACCCTCTTTTCACAGAGCGTGGTTCAAATACAATAACTATAAGCCGGAATTCCTACCAGATATAATCCAAAGATTTAACTCAATACCATCTATCGATGACTTCCTTCGTCTGGCAGGAAAGCACATTTGTTAAGATCGTGA
Source organism: Tridacna gigas (assembly GCA_945859785.2). NCBI lineage: Eukaryota > Metazoa > Mollusca > Bivalvia > Cardiida > Cardiidae > Tridacna > Tridacna gigas. The sequence goes on from OX244029.2 coordinate 43,029,671, forward strand.
TAGAAGGAAGAAAATGCAAGTATCTTCTTTTGCCACAACCATATAACTTTTATCCAAGTATAGAGCCTCACTCTGTGTACAAAGTAATATTAACCCTTTCCCAAACGATAAATTTTAGACTGGTCCAAATTGAAAGAGTTTGCAGACGACAATTTTAGATTTGATGAAAATGGCAGAAAGTTCTCAAAAAGGATAGAAAACACTGTGGGAAAAGGAGAAATTGCTCGTTACGAGCAATTTCTCCTTTTCCCACAGTGTTTTCAAAAGACTTGTACTGCAGACACGTGAAAACCAGGGCTTGTTTGGGAAAGGGTTAACCCTTAGAGCGCCGAATAAACCTAGCAGACATTTCAACCTAAAAATACGAACCAAATAACTGCAATTTCATGGTTGTTTTTGTCTACAGTGATTCAGCAAAGTGGACAGTGTAGATCAAAGATCAGGCTGCACGTTTTGTGCAGCCTGATCTTGATCTACACTGGCCACAAAGGCAACTATTGTCGTGAAAGGCACTTTAAGGGTTAACCTGTCTGTAACGCATTTCCATTTAGGCTATAGACGCCGGATTTCTTTCGTACGGCGGTGGCCTGCAAGTTTTTTAGAGCATTCTTTCCAACAGGAGAATTCTCCTTTTTTACGCTGTTTCCGCTTTCATTCGGTTATCAAACCTTAAAGCCCCGAGAGCGGCCAAAAGTAAACAAAAAGGGTGGTAAAATGCATTTAGATTTAAGTCATACCATTTTAAAATATGGAAACTGTTGTGAAGATGATAATCCCTCATTATACGGTCGGTCCAAGTGTTAGTCACTGGCAGGAAAATGAATTTTAAAACTAAGTCCAAAGTTGCCTGGTCGCTCTATCTTTTGTTGACCTTTTACTTGGTTTTAAATTCATTTTCCTGCTAGCGACCTACTCTACAAAAAAGGTTGTCATCTTCACAACAATTTTTATAGTTTTGAATGGTATGATTTAAATTCAGAAGCATTTTTAACACCTCGTTGTTTACTTTTGGCCGCTACTGGGTCTTTAATCAACATCGAAATAAACTTTTGGACTCCCGTTACACATTTTTTATTTATAGACAATTTTAGATTTCGCGGAAGCATTACGTAAAAGGTTTGTGGAAGGTCACGTGATCAATAAGACGCGTCAATTAGGTGCCAGGATCATTTTCAAATAAGTGCGATGACGTCATAGTTGATCTCATGAAAATAAACCGGGAATTAACCCTGAGGCTGCTAAGCGTGACTCACTGACCTTTTGTAGACAGTGTAGATCAGAATCAGACCGCGCAGAACGTGGAGCCTGATCTTGGATCTACACCGTCCGTGAAGGAGATATCTTTCCTCTAAAAGTACTTTAGAAATAGGAAAATTTGGGTTTATACAATCGTTTTGAAAGTTTCATTTCTTTTATTTAGGAGGATAAGGGTTAAAACTACCTATTGCAAAACAAGCAAGCCGTATTATGAAGACTAATTCTGAACCTTTGTATTGTAGACCCTATGTAACCGTACAGTTTCTTTACGTATGCACCGGGGGAAAGTGCAGTTTTATAAAATATCTTTTTCTCAGTGTTTAACGAAAAATGAAAATACTTCTGCCCTGCAAAAATTATATTTAACATCATTTTCTCTTTTTCCTACAATGTTTACAGAAAAAGTTCTTTGTCAAGGTCGTTAAAATACAAGGCTGGAAAGTAAAGGATAGAGAAAAGGTATTAAATCGAAGATCAACAAAACGGCAATATTCTGACATTAATATAGGCGCTTTGTTCAAATAGTGATTTGCAACAGATGTTTTATATTGTCTGTTTGAACATCAAATGGTGCAGTGAACATCGGTACACGTGCCTCCGTAACTTTTGCCTCTTTACCCGTTTGATAAAGTTTGTAGAGTCGCACATATTGAAAGTATCATTTTTGTATGAAAGCAAAGTTTTAGAAAGACTTCTTCCGGATCTTCGAAAGGACAGACAGACAGACAGACACCTTACCGCATGATAGTTTTTGTTGCATTTGTCGAAGACAATGCCACTATGAGTTCAATACGGCATTTTGAAAATCATGTATCGTAGTTTGTGCAAAACCGAAGGAAGTAAACCCAATTAAACTCATTTTTTCTAAGACAAATAAGTGTTTCGATTGCGCTCAGATATGAAATTGAAAATGGCGCATTAAACTGAATTGGATTAGGCCATCGAACGTGGAAATACTTCATTTTTTTTTTATCGAAAATAGCTTGATCCGCTATGGCCTTCTATTGGCGTAATGATACACACAATCATTCATGACCGCCTGATTCCTAGTCTGGATTACCTGCCCCTACCACTACGCTATCTTGATGTTCGGCGGGGTACCATACTACCTGATTCCGTGCTTGTTCGTCCCAAAACCATTTCGTTCCTCGGCTTATTCGTTCATGGGCTTGTTCGCCCGGACTTGTTTGTCCCACAAGATTGCAGGCTACTCTACTGGATTGTGTATGACTATATAGTAGGCTGACTTTCAAGAAAATATTTTGAAACCATTTCTATTGTTTATGTTTCAGATTATTAATTCCACACAATGGCCCCATTGCTTTCAAGCTTTGATTCCTCTTCTCTCTTGACTTTGTAACTAAACCTCCTGCTGTGTATGTTCTACCAAACGAAGCCATGGATGGATGGATGCATGCATGCGTGCATGGGTTGGTGGGTGGGTGGGAGGATGAATGGATGGATTGATGGATGGATCGATCGATGAATGGATTGATGGATCGTTGGATGGATGGGTGGGTGGATGGGTTGATGGATGGATGGATGGGTCGATCGATCCATCGATCGATCGATCGATTGATTGATTGATTAGTGCCGAGCCCACGTAGCTCAGTCGGTAGCGTGCAAGACTTGAGAACAGGAGGTCGCTGGTTCGAACTTCGGCTCGGCCAATTTTTTTCCGAGGATTGATGATAGTCATTGCGACAGGATTCATTCCTCTCTCACCACTGACCATCGATTCGACAATAGTTATGTGGGAAAGCAGCAAGTGGCTTGGAAAGAATTTTGTGCTGCGTACAGGTAAAAGAAACTCCAGGAAAGCATGGATAGGTGCTCTGGCCGCCGTGGCATAACTGAAATAATGTTGAAAATGGTGTTAAATACCATACAATCAATCAGTCGTTTGTTCGTTCGCTCCTTCGTTCGTTCGTTTGTTCGTTCGTCCGTTAGTTCGTTCATTCGTTCGTTCGTTCACTGAAGGTCATAAAAACCAAAGACTTATTAAGTAAAGGATTAACCCTTAAGCTGTTAAGTGCGACTCTTTCAAGCCGATACTAAAACCTAAAACTGGCTATTTCAAAGTTTTTTTTTTTTCGGGGGGGAACCTCCTTATCGGTCAGTGTAGATTGAAGATCAGACTGCACATTCTGTGCGGTCTGATCTTGATCTTTACTGTACGCAAACGGCTATGGAGTCATGCCGCACTTAGCAGTCTAAAGTTTAAAAACATTTGCACGAGACAAATTAAATGTCTTTCAAATGATGGAATTTGTCAGCTTAATTATATAATTCATTGTAGGAAAAGGGGGAAACAACACTTTCTCCATTTCTCACAATGTTTTCAAAGGACCCTTTCCCACGGGTCGTTAAAGCGCATCCAAAGGTGAAATTGGTACTCTGTTAAAATAGCACACACACTTACTGCAATTTTCATGGCTTGGGAAATAAAAACTTTTATAGTCTATCCGCATAACGTACAATTAGTGAAACAATTATTTGGAAAAATATAAATATTCTGCAAAAAGGCATTGGCAAACACATGCTGAAATGCAGTTAAAGTATTTGAAATGATGATTATTATCAGAATTATGTTTAGATATTGGCAATTAATATGTAGAAACGTTAATGCGCTGCGAAACAGACTTGGGGCTACAAGCAGAATGTGCTAAAAGAAATAAAGAAGACAGAGTAAACATCCATATTTTATAGAACCAAAACTGTTTATGGCAGAATATCTCACAAAGACATCGGACAGTGTAAATCTTAGATCAGACTGCAAGTTTTGTGCAGTCTGATCTTGATCTACACTGTCCTCAAAAGCGAATTAAGTAACATCTGGTGGGCAAAGAGTAACGTGCCAACACATTACTTTTACGTCAATAAAATAGGCCCATAAACAAATCATACATGTGTTACATATGACCGTTTGCCACGCATTTGGCATTTTCACTTAGAAATGGGCGTATTTCAACTTCAGTTTTCAATTATTTTAGCATTTACCGCCATTTGTTACAATTTGCCCTCATTACAAACCAGAACGCTTTACAAGGAGTTTTTTTTTTTTCCCATTGCACAGGCAGAAAGAAGACAAACAGACCTAGCGAAGTAAAATTTTCCCTTTTCCCTGAAATGGAAGAGCCTTTGGGATAATCGAAACTTGAAGAGACATTAAGCCTGATTTCGCGAGTTTTAAGAAAAGTCTTAACAAGACTGCTAACATTTATTCGCGGACAACGATAGATTTAAAATAGAAACACATGTAGAAAACAGAGGGAGTTAACCGAGATTTTTGTGTGGTTTTTTTTTTTGTAAAATTGTAAAATTTAATACCGCTATAGTCACTACGGAATAACAAGGGACAGATTCATTTTAGTCCTGCTCTGGCAAGGGGCTTAATGCCTCTACGTGATGAATTGTGCCAGTCAGGTCATCACGTGATCATGGATCCACAAAGTCCATTTAGTATAACAACTGACTAAATCATGAGGTAGCCTGGTCCTTTGACACGCAGAAAATGTATCAAAAGCAAAAAGTTTCGACTCGGGTCAGTCTGCGCGGACTGCGCAGGCTGACCTGAGTTGATACTTTTTTGAAAATACATTAAACCCCCTTTTGACAGAGCATGACTCATTTATAACACATGATATTTATTACCAGCTGGCCGAATAACTCAGTTGATAAAGTCACCGACACTGGTTTTGAAGGTCGGTGGTTCGAGTCCCATCGGTGCAAATTTTTCGCTCAAACTATGGGTAAACAGTTACGTCCTTCACATTGATCCTTTTTAAAAAATGTCAAAAAAAATCTAGTTCTATACCCTTTTAGCTTCATAGTAAGTTTGATTGTTTGGCACTTAGACTTCGTGTATCCCACGGCGACCTGTGCGCCTATCTGTACACTCTTAGTGTTTCGTTTTAACAGTGGCGCATGTCACTCTTTTCAGCCCACCAATTACTTTCCAACATAATCGAAATCGAAATAATGTACAGACAGAGAGAGAGAGAGAGAAAGAATGGCTGTTAGGGGCGTAGCTGCCAGTTCGCGAAAATGCAGTTGCATACACTTTGCAAAAAAAAAGAACGAAAAGAAAGACAGTTTTGCCAGAAGACGTCACCAGAGGCCACCAGTTAGCTTCTATAATTCAAAAAGTTTCTTGGGGACGCCAGACCCTCCTAGGACCCCCCGCCCCGCCCCCCAGCACTTCGCACCTCAGGTAATACCTTCGGTATCACTTTTGCGTATACTCTCTTTTGGGCTAACTACGCCCCTGACTGTCATAAACTGAGTGTTGGCTCAGAGAGAGAGAATGGCTGTTAGGGGCGTAGCTGCCAGTTCGCGAAAATGCAGTTGCATACACTTTGCAAAAAAAAAAGAACGAAAAGAAAGACAGTTTTGCCAGAAGACGTCACCAGAGGCCACCAGTTAGCTTCTATAATTCAAAAAGTTTCTTGGGGACGCCAGACCCTCCTAGGACCCCCCGCCCCGCCCCCCAGCACTTCGCACCTCAGGTAATACCTTCGGTATCACTTTTGCGTATACTCTCTTTTGGGCTAACTACGCCCCTGACTGTCATAAACTGAGTGTTGGCTGAGGATCAAATTCTAAACCCCAGGATTACTATTCTCCTGCGTTTATGCCATGCTAGCGGGGATCAGCTCATAGGTTTTAGAGTCCTAGGTTGGCAAATGCCACACATAAACCATTTGGATTAACAGAAAATGTGATTCAGTGAGAGAAATAATTTATATGCCTGTATGGGGTCATCAGTTGAATAACGTGGTATGGCCGTTACATATGTTTTCTATATAAACTATATTACTAATGTATATGTAAGTTTTTGTCACGGGGTGGCTAATGGATTATTAATGTTGCTTGTACTTTTTTTTAAAAAAAAGGCTTGGATTCAGCCATTCGGCTCACCTCTGGTGATCCGTTGATCGAGTCCCTCGGCTGTATCAAGTAGCTTGATAGGCACCAACACAGTACATTTCTTCGCCGGAAATACACTGCTTTACCGTTCTTTAAGCGTAATACTCCACTTAGAAAAAGCAAGCACTAAACACAATTTTCTATCAGGATCTTTCTAAATACATTTAGGCCTATGTTGACAAACAGGCTGTACGTTTATTTTCTTGATCTATCAGTTCCGTAGGCTTTTTTCAGAGACAGGTTGCTTATCACCATGGCTGTTGTTGCCGTTGCTAATCGATTTACATGGGCGCGGCCATGTTTAAGATCATATGACTGACAGTATTTCAAAATGGAAAGCCCCTTGATACAGAAGAGGTTCGATGTAGGTACGGAATCGGCCGAGTTGTGACGAGTGTAACTCGGCTGCATTAGGTCCTTGGTGGGCGATGTTTTGCAAGATCAGACTCCACAGAACGTGCAGTGCATGGTCCTATATTTTTTTCATATTTCTATTTCTTATGTGGACTTGTTTTTGCTAATTAGGGATGAAAATTAATTGTCTGTAAGATGTACATCTTGCTCATATATGAGCTATGCTCTGTGAAAGGGGGCTTAACGCATCTGCAAAAAATATCGACCATGTCAGCCTACGCAGTCCGCGCAGGCTGACATGGTTCGAAACTATTTGCTATTTGTAAATTTTCTGAGTGGCAAAGGATATCCTACTTCCTGATTCAGCCGGTTGTTAGAAAAAAAATGGATTTTATGCTTGGTATAATGCATCGCGGAGATACATTAAGCCCCCTCTTACCAGAGCACGGCCTATATAGAATATGATCTTTGAACTTATCTTCATTTTATGTTTTACAAGTCGATTATCTTTTCTTTACTAGTTCTACGTAAAACACGTGCCATCATGGTCCGTATTCAACAACAATTGTTCAAAAAATTCTTAGTCCTATTCGCAAGAATTTTATTGATTTGAAAGTACACATTGGTTGGGCCAATCAGGATTCGTATTCACCAACCATTCTTAAGAGAATTCTTAGCCTTATTCTCCAGAATTTTCTAAATTTGAAAGTAACACAACTTCTGATTGGCTAAACCAAATGTTTTAGCCAGTCAGAAGTACTGTTACTTTAAAATTTAGAAAATTCTGGAGAATAAGACAAAGAAAGGTTAGTGAATACGGACCAAGTAGTTAAGTTATTTTCAATATGTAGAATAAGACTGAGAATGAAATTAAGAATGGATTTGCCGGCCCCAGTACCGTATTCACCAACCAAAGTAGCATTCTTACCCTAATTTTAGACGGAGAGAGTAACAAAACTTCTGACTAGCTAAATCATCTCGCTTAACCAATCAGAAATCTGTTACTTTGACAATATAGCGAATTTGTTAATGAGAATGAAATTGAGAATGGTTGGTGAATATGGATTGCGTACTCCAACCGGAGTTAGTAGTCAGTTACTTCCCTTGATACCTCTCCAATACTTCATGGGTCCTGATTAGGGGTTTTTTTCCTTGATATCATTTGCACTATTTGGGAACGTTCTTGCATTATCATTTGCACCAATTAGGAATGTTCATGCATAAATATCTCTGTCGGAATTTATCAATCTGCCGTTTCAATCCACTTCACGCATTTAGACGATAATATTGTGTAAACTTCGTTTTACAATTTCATGCAGGCCTTGCATATGAATCACAAGCCAAGTTGTAATAATGGCACCATCCCTAAGTGATGCAAGGATAAAAACAGAGAATGTGAAATAAAATTAACTAGTTGCAGTTTGGATACCTTGGTTGTTTTTATCTAAACAAGGGAAAAAAGTGGAATTTCACTATTTTCTCTCATCGCGGAAACGGCTAGAGAGCGGCAATATGTTATATACTGTAACATACTAAGTGTAAAGATGCAATGCATCTATCATTTTACCTTTTTTTTTTCGTTCAGTCTATGAAAAAAAGATGAGAGATGAAGAAAAGGATAAAACGTGTGTATAAATCATAAGCCTATAGTGTGGGAAATTAGGATAATTTCTACAGAATCAGTCAAAAGACAATTATAGGTCACAAGGTCGTGCCAAAACAGATTGTCTCGTGCCAAAACGTTCATTACATCTTTATTATCCCAACTACATGTACATGCAAAGTGCGATCTTTTTTGCATTCCTACTGTGGATGTGGATGGCTTTTGAAAATATTGTGGAAAAATGAGCATTGTCACAAGCAATTGCCCTTTTTTACCACACAATGTTTTACTGATTCTAATTTTACTAAGAGGAATTTTCTGTTTCTTCATGTACTTCGAACCTTTCTTTGCACTAGTTAACCTTTTATCAGATGGCAAAATTTTAGACTCGTCTGCACCGAAAAAACTTGCAGATAACGAATAAAACGTGATTCAAATTATCAGACATGTCTGTTAAAGGGTATAAAACATTGCGGGAAAAGGAGAAAATACTGGTAACCAGCATTTTCACCTTTTCCCACAATTTTTTCAAAAGCCATCTCTGCTAGGGATATTGTGATAAATGATTAACTCTTAACTTCCAGAAGTTTTTTTTTTTTCTTTCAATAGACAAGGTTATAGTTTAACTCTTTACCAGATGACCTTGTCCAAAATGAAAGCATTTGCAGACGACAATTTCGGTGTGGCTCAAATGGTGCAAATTTCCTTTGATAGGGTAGAAAACATTGTGGGAAAAGGAGAAAAACGCTGGTAACCAGCATTTCTCCTTTTTCGACAATGTTTTCAAAAGGTCTCTTTCCCAGGGTCGTTAAGAGGCGGAATTGTGCGGTAAAGGGTTAAGTAAAAGCAAATTCTCCCTTTGCCAGAAGATTCATATAGACTATAATTATGTCCAGAATTCAGTCAACCGTAATCAGTGTTCATAATCGACACGATTCAAATTCGTCTGCTCCATTTTTTTTCGAACGTAATGAGCCAGTGCGGGAAAGGGGGTCATACAAAGATAACATTATATTAACTTGTAGGTTTAGTTTCATCTGAGACACTCCATTATCTGTTGTAGACGATTCACATCTGTGTCCAATAATTCTAGGATAACTGTTACATAACATACCGTAATCATTGTTGCTGTTGCTGCTGTTGTTGTTGGTGGTGGTGGTTGTCTGCGCTTGTCAATATTCTCCGAAGATTTGACAGGTCTGCTATGACGCATCACAGTCCTGTACGGGACAAATGTTAATACGCAGTGCGTAAATAGTCGCTTATAAAGTGCAGGCAGGAAATGGCAATAAATAATGCGTTTGTGGAAAAAATCAATCCAGTTTTTCGCTACAAATGTCTGCAAAAAACAAAATGATTCCAAACGGGGATTTTTTTTTTTTATAACAATTGTTTACTGCAAATTTCTGTGGACAGTTTCTAAATGTAGACAAAGGGAAAAACAGGGGTTTGTGCAACAGACCTACAACTAAAATAACGTACCCGCCTTGTTGGGCTTATACCGGAGCTTTTTCCCCAAGCATATTAGGGCTATGTTTGGAAATGGCTGGTCCATAGGTTATACACTAGATAACCATGGCTGGATGAATCTTACAATGTAGTTTTAGTGAGTAAACGTACGATATATTTTGATATTTGGTGCATTGATTGCCGCCTTGAAAAGCAGTCCGGTTATGTACCAAGAATGCCTATATCAGATAGGTTATATATTTGAAAAAAAGGCACATAGTCGAATATAATGTTGTTATTGTCAGTGTCCTTTTCGTTGTAAAACCATGTCTATTAACATAACTTGATAATTCTGTAGTACGATTATTTTACAACATTGAATCATTTGTTGCTTTCGCAGACTGAGATGGACTAAGGGACCGGAAGTAGACCGAGAAGAGGCTGCACAGAACGGGGTAGGATAATCTTTGCAAGTTTGGACCAGTTTGATAGGAAACCACCAGATGGTTCTTCATGCATGCTATAAGAGCTCAAAGGCATTTGGTTCCCCTAACCCATTGCCAATGAGGCCCGTGTTTTAACAACCTAAGGATGAGCCCTTCTGAAAACATTGTACGGAAAGGAGACAATGCTGGTAACCAGCATTTTCTTCTTTTCCTAAGATGTTTTCTGTCCTTTCCAAGATAGAAAATTATGATTTAAGCCACTTTTGATTTGTCGTCTGCAAATGCTGTGAATTCGGACCAGTCTAAAACTTTATCGTATACTGTAACAGATCTATGGAACGGGACATGACCATAGTTTTACCATATCCAAAAATAGGCCAAAGGCAAAGCTATGGGTCATCATTTAATATGGGCCGTGCTCTGTGAAAAGGGGGCTTAATACATCTGCGAAAAGTATCGACCCAGGACAGCCTGTGCAGGCTGACCTGGGCCGAAACTTTTCGCTAGTGGTCAATTTTCTGCATGTCAAAGGACCAATGTACCTCATTATTAAGTCGGTTGTTATACAAAATGGATTTTATTGATCCATAAATATGTGATAACTTGCTTGGTATCATGGATCACGGCGATGCATTAAGCCCCCTTTTACCAGAGCATGACTCATATATTTACAGTACTGTTGTTCGTAAATATTCATGGTTATTATTCGTGCCAAGCATGAAGTTCCAACTAACCACGAGAGGAGGGAATTTTTATCGTTTTGGCTAAATTTAGTAACGACGGCCATCTCGGTCAGGTGACTTGAACCATTGGAAGAGTTTGTTTCTGATTCCATTTTCAACCCATGTACTAAACGACAATATTTTTGACTCTACAATAGTCACAGCATTTTCAGATAAAATAAAATCTGCTGGTAACTAGCATTTTTTGCTTTTCACGAAATGTTTTTCCCCATTTTAAGGACAATATCAACATCTGAATAAACATTTTGATCTGTCGTCTACATGGGCTATCAATTTGGATGAATATAAAATTGTGTCGTTTGGTAAAGAGTTAAAAAAATCTTTATGTAAAAATTTCATTTGGTTTTATCGCATATTTCCAAAGAGGAAATATTCGAGTAATTGTGGGCGCCGGATAGACGTATGATCTGCGGACGGACAATAAATGATCACAGTAGCTCACCCTGAGTCATTTGCTCAGATGAGCTAAGAAGTCTTAGTCAGATGTCATTTCTAACATGTGTTCAAGTTGTTTGGGTCGAAAAGTCTAGCAACACGTTTCCGCCATTCCCTGAGGCCCCTACAACCCTTTCAGCGCCATAGGTGAAAACACAGGCTTTTGCGGACGGCATGGATTCAGATCTAACCGCACAGAAAGTACAGAGGCTTTTTCGGACGGCATAGATCAAGATCAAACTGCACAGAAAGTACAAAGGCTTTTGCGGACGGCATAGATCAAGATCAGACTGCACATAACGTGGAATCTGATCTTTGCTCTAAACCGTGCGCTTATACTTCACTGGACTGTATTCTAAAATGTCAAAAGAGGTCGAGTTTATATGAGCCATGCTCTGTCAAAAAAGGGTTTAATGCATTTTCGTGATGCATTGCACAAAGGGGGACATCATTTAAATAGGGATCCATGCAATCCACTTTGTCTAACAACCAACTGAATCATGAGGTACACTGGTCCTTGGACATAAAGAAAAATGACCAATAGCGAAATTTTCGGCCCAGGTCAGCCTGCGTGGACTGCGCAGGCTGACATGGGTTGATAGTTTTCGCAGATGTATTAAGCCCCCTTTTCACATAATCATGGCTCATATATTTGGCGCTGAAAGAATTTAAAGATACATCCTTACAGCCTAGGGAAAAAGAATTTGAAAGTGTGTAGAATTTGGCATGAAGATACAAGAATGATTATAGTTTGATAAAATAAAGAATAAAATAGGTTAGAATGACTGAAAACTAGTATAGAAGTCTTTCAGGAATCAAGGTAGACAAGCCATACTTTTGGATCCTCATATGAACTGCAGTCAAAGAGTCCATGCGAGTAACAGGTTTCCGTAATACCATGAAATATGACAACAAAATCTGGGCACGTGGCATCATTTATATCTCATCAACAGCGAACACTGAAAGCTTGTTCTGGAAATAATGCAATTGGAATTCCGACATCTTGTTCCAGTTATCTGATGGACAAACATTGATTATATTGGCCGAGATACTGTATAGTGGTCACTGAACAGTTTGGTCATTACCTTGTTTTTTGTTTTGTTAAGTTCTGTGGGTCCGTATTCACCAACCATTCTTGGGAACGTTCTCAGTCTTATTCTCCAAGATTTTCTAAATTTGAAAGTAACACAACTTCTGATTGGCTAAACCAAATGGTTTAGCCAATCAGAAGTTTTGTTTCTCTCAAATTTAGAAAACTGTGGAGGATAGTACGAATAAGGTTCTTAAGAATGATTGGCGAATACGAACCCTGGTGTGCTTTGCTAAAAAGTAGACCTAGATCAAACTGTATATCGCGAACACCGAAAGCTTGTCAAGTAAATAATGCAAATGGAATTCATTCATGTTGTGCATATTAAAGGTCCAGTAGAGGCCAAAAGTAAACTATTTGGTTGCTAAATTCAAATCACATTATTTAGATGTAAAGAAATTATTGTGAAGATGACAATCTGTTATTGTGCGTTTGGTCCATGTGTTAGTTGCGGGTAGAAAAACAAATTTTAAAACCAGGTAAAAAGTAAACAAAAGATAGAGTGACTTGGCAACAATATTGTTTGTTTTTGATCGCCACTGTGCCTTTAACTAATGGACAAATTTTATTAAATTTTATAGGGAGTTGATTGTAACTACTGGGCAGTATAATCATTATCTTCACCAACCTTTCTCAATAGCATTCTTAGTCTATTTCTCAAAAACTTTCTAAATTTCTGAATTTGGAAGCAACGCAATTTTTTATTGTCTAAGCCATAATTATTGTAAAGCAAGTCGGAAATAGATCTAAATCTAGAATAAGACTGAAGCTCAAATTAAGAATGGTCGGTGAATATAGGCCCTGGTGTCCTTTGCGGAGACAGTCAATCAAGAATAGACAGTATTTTGACCGAGATACCGAGACAGATCCTGGTCATGCAGTTAGCTCTCTTATCAAACACTTCAAGAACTTTTGAAGTACCTTGTGACAGCGAGTACACAAAAAATGTCTATCCATCTGTCGATGATCTACGCAAAGTCGAGGTTCCAACTTGAGACCACAAAGTTCCAAAGTAAGACCTGTACAGTTTCCTGATAAAGTCATTGCACCCGGATTCATTCCTTTCTTGCCGCCGAGCATTGTCCCGATGTGAGGAAGCCGCTAGTGACTTGCAATGAGTTTGTGCAAAGTGTTTGTCAAAGAAACTCCGGGAATGCAGGTTTAATGGAACCAACGCTACTATATGAGCGTAAAAATGTTGAAAACGGCTTCGCACGACAAAACTAACTTTAACATTTATAACATTGTCTCGCCCAATTGAGGTTCCCTCTTTAACTCGCTGCCAACTAAATAAGTTCGGCCTTATTTGAGACCTTCGAGTATATGTACACTGCAGTTAGATTTGATTTTGGTGCATAGTTTAGTATCTGGAAACCGACGTTATATAAATCTAAGATCTGTACCGTCCGCAAAAGGTATGCCGTTCGCCACGGGCAGTGAATGGGTTAAACCACGTGATTGCAAAGTGAGGTCCGACCTGATTATTATGTTTGATGTCAATCTGTACGTTTTTCAGTGCACCCGCTCCAAAGAACGGAATCATTTTGTTTCCCAAGCAATAATTTTACCCCGATTCTTATCTACCTGAACTCGGTGTAAACGACCTGTTTTTAAAACACAAGTAATTAATCATTGTCGACGAATTTGATAAATGTTTTTTTTTTTCCTCCAAGTCTGAAATTGATTGGTTTATTAAAATGAAACTGGAATCAATCTATATTTTTCCCTTACTTCAGAAAAGGTGTATTTAAACGTGCTGAAATTGAAACCTAAATTTCAGTATTTTGCACGTTATAGCTAGCTTTTGGTGCTTTTGTGAAAGGCCTAAATCAAAATCAGATTGCAAAGAAATTGTCATACATTGATTTAACTATTTTAGCACCAAATATATAAGCTATGCCCCGTGGAAAGGGGGCTTGATGCATCTGCGAAAAGTATCGACCCAGGTCAGCCTGCGCAGTCCGCGCAGGCTGACCTGGGTCGAAACTTTTCGCTACTGGTCAGTTTTCTGTATGTCCAAGGACCAGTCTACCTCATGATTAGGTTGATTGTTAAAATAAAATAGCGATTATGGATCTATAAGTACGGGACGGTTTTCTTGGTACCATGGATCACGGAGATGCATTAAGCCCCTTTTCACAGAGCTTGGTTCAATTATAAACCCCACCTCTTTGGAGGCTGAAATTACAATCCACTGAAACTGAAAATGGACCATGCTCTGTGAAAAGGGGGCTTTATGCATCTGCGAAATGTATCGACCCAGGTCAGCCTGCGCAGTCCGCGCAGGCTGACCTGGGCCGAAACTTTCCGCTATTGGTCAATTTTCAACGTGTCAAAGGACCATTCTAACTCATGATTAAGTCGCGTTATGGATCCATAAGTATGTATTTGCTTACTTTGCATCATGCATCACGGAGATGCATTAAGCCCCCTTTTTACAGAGCATGGCTCTAATATAAAATTTACAGGCTGAAGCAACAATCCGAGCGCAAATTTGACATCTAGGTCAGTGTTCTACTATGACAGAAATTCTGCAATGTTCCCCTATTCAGTAAGATAAATATCCCAACATAATGCACACAGTTGGAACCTTGGCCCATGGATTCAAATTTACTTGAATATTGGTCTTTGGCGCACCTGGCTGACTTATTTAAAAAAAAAAAATAGTCGCCTTTTTTTCTGTAAGTTCATGGGACATGTGTCCTCTCTCTGAACAACCTGTGGTGGCGCACTGCCATGTGATATTGAATGAACATCTATAGGCCTTGAACGAATTATCTCTAATTTTGGGTCTCTAATTGAATTACTGGGTTTATTTGTAGGCGGTAAAACGAATTTGTTAACCCTTTCCCAAACAAGCCCTGGTTTTCACGTGTCTGCAGTACAAGTCTTTTGAAAACACTGTGGGAAAAGGAGAAATTGCTCGTAACGAGCAATTTCTCCTTTTCCCACAGTGTTTTCTACCCTTTTTGAGACTTTTCTGCCATTTTCATCAAATTTAAAATTGTCGTCTGCAAACTCTTTCAATTTGGACCAGTCCAAAATTTGTCGTTTGGGAAAGGGTTAAAGTACCTCTCTAACAATCTGTTATGTGTTCCATCCGGCGATTTGTTTTTTGTTTTGGTGTTTATTCCTTCACAAAAGAATCACGTGCTTTCACGACACTAGTGATGAAGACTTTTGAAAACATTGAGTGAAAAAGAGAAACTTCTGGTAACCAGCAACTTCTCCATTACACACGAAATCTTCTCTACGTTTCTTGGATGTCTCTAAAATTTTAACCGTCAAGTATACAGTGTTTCAACCGTGTTCCACTTACATCACAAAGGCTGGTGCGTTCTCAGAACCCCTTAACCATCAATACGCAGCAATAATATTTAGGCCAATGGCTGTCTTCCTGAATAAACAAAATTGAAACTATGTTTGCGATGAGTGAGAAGCAATCCTGTCAAAATGGCTTTTACGAATCCTCACAAATAGTCTGGACAGACCCCCGAGTTCAACTAACATTTCATATGTTACTGACGTCGTGCTTTACCATTGAGCCGGCAGGCTCAACCAAAAACAGGTTTCAGGCTAAGATGTTGGACAAGGGCGGTATCGAGCCTGTGACCTTTATTTCATCACAATGGCCGAAACATAGACTCACTTGGCGCAAATCTGCTCGTCTTTGTAAGATTTCTGTGTAGTATTGAATATTTACATGCGTTTAAAAGAAATCATCTCTAATTTTGGGCCCCTAATTAAATTACAGGGTTTAGTGGTAGACGGTAAAACAAATTTGTTTAAGGTACTCCTTTAATATTCCCGTTACATATTCCATCAGAGTATAGCTGACGTAATAAATGGGCAGACATTTTCGTGCGCACAAGCGCCTTTTGGTGATTTTGAAATACATACAGGACAATTGGAATAATATGGGGGAAAAATCGTATCTATCACATGTTACAATTTATCACAATATTTTCCTGGTAGTAACTGTGTCTAAATTACACGAGCAGTGTTCTGGAAAAAGGCAGTAAATGCATTTACAAAGCAAGTGGTCGCACACTATGGATCCGTTTTGTCGAATATTCGGCAGAATCAAGAGGCAGAATGGTTATTTGACGTGCAGAAATTTTACCAATAGTAAAAGTTTAGAATTTTACCAGTAGTAAAAGTTTAGAATTTTACCAATTGTAAAAGTTTAGAATTTTACCAATAGTAAAAGTTTAGAATTTTACCAACAGTAAAAGTTTAGAATTTTACCAACAGTAAAAGTTTAGAATTTTACCAACAGTAAAAGTTTAGAATTTTACCAATAGTAAAAGTTTAGACCCATGTCAGCTTGCACAGTCCCTTTTACAACGACCGCGAGGAGGAAGGGTTTTGAAAACATCGTGGGAAAAGAAAAAAATGCTGGTAACCAGCATTTTCTTTTTTTCCCACGATGTTTTCCATCCTTTCTAAGACAAAATCCACCATTTTAGACAGATTTAATTTGTCGTCTGCATGTGCTTTCAGTTTTGACTAGTCTTATACCTAGTCTTATAACGTTAGTCTATTAATATTTTGTCGTTTGGTAAAGAATAAGGAACAGTTTAGACCCGACAGCTCAGTTTAGATGCATACTTGGTGCATGCATTTATAGAGAATAGACGATTGGTGTCTTAAAAGGGAAAGTTTATCGGGAAAGGCGTAGGAATTTTATCCGATGAGCCCAAGGTGACATGACTGATAATATGAGGGATATCATGTGAATGCACGACACGCTGTTATCGGCTCCATATTACTACATGTGACAAGATATATTAGTTTGAAGACGCACACCAATGTTTCTAGAGACATTTTCACTGTAATCCTGTTGTTCATTCAATCAGATGCCTTGGTCCTGCTCGAACCGATTTATCCAGAAGTAAGTAGATCTTGCGGATGACACTCTACTTTCCAGAAGTTAACAGTAGTCTGTGTGTAAAAATGGATCGTGATTAGATTATAGTAAGAATATTTTCTCACAGAAATATCACGAACATATGTCGGAATTTCGTCCGTCAGACTAAATAATCCCTTCGGTTCTCATACAATAAATAAACAGTGATCAGTGTATCAACGCACTCATATTTCATATGCTTCCTTCAAACAGTTCAGAATTTCACGAGGGGTTATGTCAGCCGATAACCATCTGAAGATTGCTTCTGAAAACATTGTGGTAAAGGGAGAAATTGCCCGTCAAGAGCGATTTCTTCTTTTGTCACAATATTTTCACAATCATACATTTACATATTAAACTTTAATTAACGAGGTATGCTCCGACAAAAGGCGGTTTGATACATCTCCGAGATGCATTATAACAAGCAAGTCATCACACGATTATTGATCAATAAAATTCATTTTGTCTAACAATCGACTGGGTCTGGAGGTAAAGTGGTCCTTCAACCTGCAAAAAAATTACAAACATCAAAAAAGTTTCGACCCATGTCAGCCTGCGCGGACTGCGCAGGCTAACATGGATCGATACTTTTTGCAGATGCAATAAGACCCCTTTCCACAGAGCAATGGTCATTTATTTTTTACGATTAATATTTTACAAGAATGTTTTCAATATCATCCTGACAATTTGTTTCAGGAGGTCGCTGGTACAGTATTTACACTTTGAGGTCCTTATGAATAGAATGAGCATTCTCAATCGGGCAAAAAAAAAGATATAATTTCGGTTTTGTTGCCTGTATAATGTCAAAATTATCTCAACAAAACAACATACAGCGTAGATGCAAAATCAGATTGCACGTTCTGAACAGTCTGGTCTTAATTCATACTTTTCGCAAAATTCGTGCCAGTTACTTCTGCAGGATTAGAGCCCAGCTTCCACACATATCAAATATAAGGACCGTCATAATTAGTTCAAGCTTTTTATGTAAAAGGACACTCCTTGTGTCAAAAATTATCGCTGATTTGGCAAGAAGTCTGGGCCCGGTTTCACGAAAAAACATAAGCCTTATCCTGCTAAATAACTCAAATGAAACTTTCAAGCTGATAGTAAAAACCTCAATAATGTTATTTCAAACTTATCTTTTGGTGAAAAATATCTTCTTATCGGACAGTGTAGATCCAAGATCAGACTGAACGTTCTGTGCAGTCTGATCTTGGATCTAGACTGTCCGCAAAAGGTCAGTGAGTCGCGCTTAGTAGCTTAATGGTTAATTTGCTCATATCTGCGAACGGACTAATTTTCTGACTTTGAGTTGGGTTCGTTGTTTGAGACAAATTTCATTAACAGACTTTAGTAACAATCTCAAATCCTGAGTTGACACAAAGTTTCAGACTCAATTCGGCAAAATAACTGACTTAAGTCTGTTACCTGAGCTAAGTCTGTTTATTTTGTTCAACGGAGTCTGGAACGTTGTGTCAACCCAGGGTTTGAGGACGTTACTAAAGTCTGTTTATATTAGTGAAATGCTTCTCAAATACGAAACACAACTTAATTTCAGAAAGTGAGTTAGGGGATTTGAACAAAATAAGTGGCTTACGTTTTTTTCGAGAACCGGACCTTGGATTTCTCTTGGTATGGGATTCAGTTTTAAAATGAAAGTCTAGTCAAAACTCTAACCCTGTAGACTGACAAAGAGAACGATTTTTCGCAAAACACATTGCGTTTGAGATTAAAAGTTTCCTACCTTGGCCAAGCTTTTGCAATTTTTCAGAAACCGTTTCAGCTGTAACTTGCTTCATAAAGGATTTATACTGGAGCTAGACAGTTGTAAATATCAAGCAAAACCTAAAATTGCTCAAACTACAACATGTTAAAACGAAACTATTTTTCTTGTTACTTAAGAAAAAAAACATTAAAGTCCCAATAGCGACCAAATAATCAATGCAGCGGAAACTCATACCTTTTAAAAGTATGGAAAATATTGTGAAAAATGACAATGTGTTGTTATATGGTGAGTCCAAGTGTTAGTCGCTGGCAGAAAAATGACTTTTTGAAATCAGGCAAAAATTAAACAAAAGATAGAGTGACCAGGTAACTTTTAACCTAGTTTGGAAATTAATTTCTCTGTCAGCGACTAACACTTGGACCGAAAGTACAATAACAGATTGTCATCTTCACAATAATTTCCATACCTTTTAATGATATGATATGAATTTAAATACATATTAACGCCAACTATGTTTACTTTTGGCAGCTATTGTCAATTAAAGGGATCTGCAGAAACTTTAACTATGTCCACCTTTTCCAATGTGTCCATAGCTGGACTTCTACAAGGGCATAAAGACAAGTAATTTTGTGAGGAAATGTTTAATATCCATGACGAAAAGAACTTTTCTCGATAAGGGATGTCTGCGTTTCCAGGGTTGTATAAGAATTTCAAAAAGAAAAAGAGTAAAGTTTCCTTTTCTGTGCTTTCCTCTAACACCCAATGTATTCTACACAATCCCCAGCTCGGCCATTTTTTTTTTCCGAGCATTGACGATAGTTACTGCGACAGGATACATTCCTCTCTCACCGCTGATCATTGTTTGGACGAAAGAGTCGTGAAGCAGAATGTCCCTTTGAAATGAAAAAAAAATACCAACAGCACCAAGTTTCAACCTAAGTAAGCCTGCGCGGACTGCGCAGGCTGACATGGGTTGATACTTTTTGCAAATGCATAAAACCAGCTTTTCACAGAAAATGGCTCATACAAGAAAAAGGGTGAAACATATGTTTACAATCCCTCATCTCCTCCGATTGCAGACCTATCTTTACATTTCTGAAACACGATATAAAATGAAGATTTGTTTTTCAACAGCATACTTGATCAACATAACTCTCTATCAAGGCACGGATAAAAATACCCAAATAATTTTCTTTTTTGATATGACCCGTGTTACTGCATTAACATGCAAAGCTACTTGATCAACATAACTTTCTGTCGTGGCACAGATAAAAATACCCGAAAAATTTTCTTTTGATATGACCCATGTTAGTGCATTAACATGCATAGTTACTTGATCAACATAACTTTCTGTCGTGGCACAGATAAAAATACCCGAAAAATTTTCTTTTTTGATATGACCTGTGTTGGTGTATTAACATGCACAGCTACTTGATCAACATAACTTTCTGTCGTGGCACGGATAAAAATATCCAAATAATTTTCTTTTTTGATATGACCCGTGTTGGTGTATTAACATGCACAGCTACTAACCCCAATTTTTCGGACATATTTCTTCTAAAATGGAATCTTTGTTTTATGTGTAGTACAGGGTGTTTCAAATATGCATCGCGTTACTTTTTGTAATGGCAATACAATAAGATTTATTCCATTTATTCCTTTACCACACAATCCCGACTTTTAACGACCCTGAGAAAGAAAGCCTTTGAAAACGTTGTGGGAAAAGGAGAAAATGCTGGTAACCAGCATTTTCTCCTTTTTCCCACAATGTTTTCTACCCTTCCCAAATCAAATTTTAATTTTTGAGTCACCTTTATTTTGTCGTCTGTGCGGACTGTGCAGGCTGACAAGAGTCGATACATTTTTCAAATGATTTATGCCCCTTTTACACAGAGCATGGTTCATATAAATATAGATCCAGTTCCGGGGGATTATTAGGAATAATCTGCCATGTCAATTCCGTCAGCAAGGATTTCGAAGATTGACCTCGACCCTTTAAGCACCATAAGCGCAAATAGGAAAATCGTGGAGGGCAAAGATCAAGATTAGTCTTCAAAGATCTTGGATCTACACCGTCCGCTTGTTTGGTCCAGCCTAACAGATTAAAAAAAATCGCTCTTAGTTTCGGTGGATTGTACTTTCAGCCGCCGACGGAGGTCTATAATTTATATTTGCCGCTGAAAGCCCATGTACCAAATACGCCTAGAGCACTAACGGAACTTATAAAACTACAAATCAATCGATGTGACCTTTACAATTTCTCATCGAATCAAAAGCTCTAAAACTAGCTTTTGCTTTACATCTCAACCAATCGAAATGATATTTTTGGGTCGTAAAATTACAGCCAGCGTCCGTATTCACCGACCATTCTTAAGAACATTCCTGGTCTTATTCTGGATTTAGAAAGTAACACAACTTCTGAATGGCTAAACCATTTGGTTTAGCCAATCAGAAGTTGTGTTACTTTAAAACTCAGAAAATTTTTTAAAATTAGGCCAAAGTGTGCTTAAGAACGGTCGGCGAATACGGACCCAGATCTAGAGAAACTGGCAATATACTACGATAAGTTTTATTTCTTTCACACGTTCGTACTCAGTATCGTTGTCTATTTTTTCGCCAATAAATATTCTTGTCCGGTATCTATGTGTTGACGCATGTCAGATGTTTTGGCTGCTTATAGCTCATTTTGCATGACAGCTAGAATTAAGAAGACAAAGTATTTTCTGATTGAAAAATTGAATCAATGTCCTTGGCAAATATAAAACGTTCTCGTATTCAGTATAACCCTATACAAAACGACCCAGTGTTTTATCGACCCCAAGAATTAAGTTTTTTTTTTAACCTGTGTTAACGACTCCAAGGAATTAGGTTTCTGAAAACATTACGCAAACAGCAGAAAATGCTGATGAGCAGTATTTTATCTTTTTTCCCACAATGTTTTTTACTCTTTTTACCCTTTTTGAGCTGCATTTATTTTATCGTCTGCAGATGCCTTTCGTATTGAGAAATCTAAGATTTGGCTGCTTTTTAAGAGTTAAGGGATCAACACAGTTGGTAGTTCCTTTAATACTTTGTCATAATTATGAGATATTGAAAATCGTGACGTACATGTAACATCTACAGTGAATCAGTGAATCAGTTCCCTTTGCACTCCGTCATAATTATGTATGATCCATGCTTCGACAAAAAGGGGTTAGACGCATCTCCGTAATGCATTATACTAAGCAAGTCATCACATAATTATGGATCTGCCAAGCCCCCGTAGCTCAGTCGGTAGCGCACAGGACTTGAGAACAGGAGGTCGCAGGTTCGATCCCCGGCTTGGCCAATTTCTTTCCGAGGATTGATGATAGTCATCGCGACAGGATTCATTCCTCTCTCACCGCTGACCATTGTTTCGATGATGGTTATGTGGGAAAGCAGCCAAAGGCTTGGAAAGAATATTGTGCGGAGTACTGGTAACAGAAACTCCAGGAAAACATGGATAGGTGCACTGACCGCCGCGATATAACTGAAATAATTTGAAAACGGCGTTAAACACCATACAATCAATTATGGATCTATGTAGTCCATTGTGTCTAACAACCTACCTATGAGGCAGACTGTTCCTTTGACATGCAGAAAAATTGACAGAAAACAAAAAGTATCGACCCATGTCAGCCTGCGCGGACTGCGTGGGTCTACTTTTTTTACAGATGCATTAATCGCCATTTTCACATAGCATATACCTATATATGAGCCAAGTTCTGGCAAAAGAGGGCTTAATACATCTCCGTGATACATTATACCATGCGAGTCATCACAGAATCATATATCAGTGAAATCCATTTTGTATAACAACCGGCTGAATCATCATGTACACTGGTCCTTTAACACTTTACCAAACGACAAAATTTTAGACTTGTCCAAATTCATAGCATTTGCAGACGACCAAATAAATGTGACTCAGAAATTGAAACTTGTTTTGGGGTGGTTAGAAAACATTGTGGGAAAAGGAGAAAATGCTGGTTACAAGCATTTTCTCCTTTTCCCACGATGTTTTCAAAAGGCTCCTTCTTCAGGGTCGTTAAAACCCGTGATTGTGTGGTAAAGAGTTAACATGTAGAAAATTAAACAAAAGCAAAAATTTCGACCCATGTCAGCCTGCGCAAACTGCACAGGCTGATATGAGTCGATACTTTTGAAGATGCAATACGCCTCCTTTTCATAGAGCATGGCTCATTTATTGAAATCATGACGCAAAAGCTATTTCGGTGAATCAGTTATGTACAGGTTCCCAATATTTTACCAAATGATTTCATGTCTTGACGACACTGGATAAGAAAACCTTTGAAAACGACGTAGTATTTGGGGAAAATCTCGGGGACCGTTTTTGCTTATCCTTCATTTTCATTTTTTCCATTCCAAAGGAAAAATTCCATTCACCTTTAACATAAAGTATAATAACGTACATGTAAGATGTCATAATCATTCAACGGTTGTTTTTCCTAGTTTTCATATCTAAAGGCATTTTTATATATCAAAATAAGAACTAAAATCATAATAAACATAAAATATCTCTATTCAATACTTCAGCCTTCCGAATAAAATTATCTTGGATGAAAATTAGGGCAGGCTAAACTGTGACCCAAGAAGTAGTTCTGGTACACTTCGCCCGGAAATTAAGACAATCCAAAAAACTTCGGTTAAACCAAAATAAACTTTTTTTTAAGAGGCGCCAAAGCTAAGAAATGCATCACGAGACCGTTGAATGATGATATTGTTCCTAATGAGTAAAGTTTCCTTGTGCTGCAATGTTTTGCCTGTGGCACCGGAGCAAACTGTAACTGTACAACGTTGTCTTTGGTCGTCTGCTGCAGACTTCGGCGCGGAGATGCTGGTTTTAACTTCATTACCAATTTCAGACAATGGCCTGTCGCTGTCTTTCTGCACAAGGTCTAGGAGTATATTCATTTTCATAGCTCTCTCTTCTCAAACAGGACGAGCATTTTTCTCTATTTGTCACCATATTTTCATATCACGTCAGCTACAGAGACCGAAAAACAGCAGCAACATTTTAAGTAAAGGATTATTGGTAAACCAGATTATAGATAAGCCCTGTCCCTGTCTTTCTACACAAAGGTCTAGATTTATTTTCATAGAACTCACTTTTCAAACAGGTGTTTCTTTACTACCTTACCCCTTTGTCTTCACTTTGTTCTAGCAATCTCTTCAGTGTATATATGTGATCTATCGATCGATCGATTGATAATTGATTGATTGATTGATGGATCGAATGGTGTTTTACGCTGCTTTCAACATTATTTCAGTCAAATCACGGCGACAACTCACATATTAATGTATTTCCTGGGTTCAACCTGTACCGGTCTAGGGCTCTGAAGTGTCTTGCCCAAGGACACTTCTACGAAAAACCCTGTCGATCCAGTGAGGCTAGAACCCGGGGCCTCCAGGTTACGAGTCCTAAACTTTACCACTGTGCCATACAGGACCCTTACGTGACCCATTTCTATTTTCTGTAACTTAACCCTTTACTGAAGTCTTTGAACGACCCTGAGAAGTACTTTTTAACAACATTGTTGGAAAAGGAGAAAATGCAGGTGACCAGCATTTTCCCATTTTCAACGATATTTTCTATTCCACCGAAGACAAATGGCATCATTTTAGCTATGTTTGAGCTATACTCTGTGAAAAGGGGGGTATAATGGATCTGTAAAAAGCATCGACCCATGTCAGCCTTCGCAGTCCGTGCAGGCTGACATGGGTTGAAACTTTTTGTTATGGGTAAATTTTCTGCATGTCCATGGACCATTCGACCTCGTGATTCAGTCGGTTGTTAGACCAATTGAATTTTATCGATCCAGAATTATCCGATGACTTTTTGTGGTATAATGCATCAAGGAGATGCAATAAACCCCCTTTTTGCCAGATCGCCATTCATTGATTTGTAAACAGCGAATACATGTATTTCAATAAATTTATCAGCTGAATAAGAGTTGACCAAATCCAATGCTTCGGAGCTCGGCGGTTTAGTTGACGCCGACTGCTGATGGCTTCTTTTGTCTTGAACATATTGTGACAAAAAGTGGGGTATTGCTAGTAACATTCAATTTCGGGTGGGGGGGGGCAACGTTTTCACATTTACGAAAATCTAACGAACAAATACCTACCTGTTTCTATCAGTTAAACTCTCCCATACAAAACTTTCTTCACTATGTTCCTTTAAATACATGTAGAAGCCTATCTAATTTGGGCATTCTGGGTACAGAACCGGACTACTTTTCAAGGCGGCAATCGATGCAGCTAATTTAAAAAATAGATATATATATATACGTTTAGTCACTAAAACGCTGCCTGGTACGATTCACCTAGCCATCGTTAACTAACATAATAATCTCCGCACCACTCAGCTATAAATTGAACAGAACAGAACAGAACATCGTTTATTTGACAAAAACTACATAGTTTATAGTCATATAAATATATAAATTTTTAAATCAAATGTATTTAGTCACGCGATTTCTTGCTACGTGTGTTTACAATTCCGAATTATCAAAAGTAAAGCTTTAAATAAGTGAAGAGTAAATAATGAATAAGTGAAATGGATATTTTCAGTAATTAAAGTATAAGTCTCTGGAAGGAAAAACTCATGTTGACCTATAGAATAAGGGAATTATTACACCAATCAGTCGAAAAATCACTCGCTCAACCAGTCCGATTGAACGACTAATCAGTCGGTCGATTACCACAATAAGGTTTATCAATCAATCATTCAATGATGCTGCGTATTATCACTAATGGACAATTTAAATATCATGAAATGAATGAGAATGTAAGCATAAATTTAAAATTGGACTAAATAGAAGTGAAAAAGTTTAGATGCTTACATGTTCTAGTATACGTTGATGGTAAGTAAATGAATAATTGACAAATCAGATCAATCAGTCAGTTATCCATCACTATTAGACGAAAATAAATGAAATAACTAATAGTATAAACATGAATTCATACGCGTACCTGATAAAAAAAGAAGTAAAAAAGCTAATCCTATTTACAATAGGTTACATGTACATGTAATTAGTATAGATTCGGTGAAGGAATAATTGACTGATCAGTCAGTCAGCCTGTCTGATCAATAAAAACAGGTCAAAAGACGGGACCCTTATCAACAGTCAGTGGCAGCTTAAAGAAAAGGAGAAGAAAAGGAATAGTCACTCAATCAAATGACATACTAACAAATCGACCAGTCACATAACATCAGTCTCAGTGAATTAAACCGTTATACAATTATTATATGTATCAACTAGCTGTAACTGCATGCCTGTGGAAAGCAAAGTACAATACAATGAGCAACACTTACCCGAACTAAATAAAATGAATGGGTAAATAATAGGTAAACATATATACGATCGAAAAAGTATACAAGCAAAGGACTGGTTTAACTAGAAATTAACTATAGCTGTAACTGCATAACTGTAGAAAGCTAAGTACAATTCGATGAACAACAACTTACACGAAGTAAAAAAAAAAATGAATGGTTAACTAATTGGTAAACATACAGACTATCGAAGGAATAAACAAATACTGCCCCTATAAGCTTTGGAAATAGCCGCCGGTATAAGCCTAGCATGATGACGACGTAATTTTCGTTGTCACTCTGTTGCACAAATCCCGGCTTTCCCCATGTCTAAATTAGAAAACTGTACACAGAGATTTGCAGTAAACAATGGTAAATTATGAAATCAATTTTACCGTTTCAAATTGTTATATTTTTGAAGAAACTTGTAGCCGGAAAAAGTGACTTGATTTTTCCACAGACGTATTATTTATAGCCATTTTCCGCTTGATTTTTTATAGCCGCAATTTACGCACCGTGTACGTTATGAATATTTATTCTGTACAGACAGGTCTATCTTCGAAGAGTATGACATTCGCAGACAACGACCTTCCTTACATTAGAGTGATCCTGAGCCAGTGGTAGTCTAAGTTCTCAACGTCATGCATGATAGTTTTCAAATACAGATCCAAAACGAAACTAGCTCCTGATTAGTAACAAAATCAGGGAAATGAAAAATGCAAACAATCAAGAAAAATGCTCTAATTCTAAGAAAATATTGCAAACCTACTTCAGACATGTTCAAGTGGCTTATTAGACAGCATTACGCTATTCTTTAAATCTTTACAAGACGAAAAATTTCAGAGTTTTTCCATAGTGAAAGCATTTGTAGACTACAAATTACATTTGCACAACTGGTGTAATTCGTGTTTTAAAGGGTAGAAAACATTGTGGAAAAAGAAAAAAAAAATACTGGTTCCAGCATTTTTTCCTTTTTCCACAATGTCTTCAAAAGCCCTTCTTCCTGGGTGTCGTAGAAAAAAGCAGGGCTGTTTGGTAAAAGGATAACACGACCGCAGGGGGGTACATTCCGAGAGTAAAACCCCGTGTCAAGTGTCATTAAAGGCAAATACTACTGATTCTTAACCCTTAAAGGGCCGAATAAACCCAGTGGTCATTTTCAATCTAGAATAAAACCAATATAATTGCAAATTCATGGCTACCTTTTGCCTGTATGGTTTTAACATAGCGGACAGTGTAGATCAAAGATCAGGCTGCACGTTTTGTGCAGCCTGATCTTTGATCTACTCTGGCCGCAAAGGCAACTATATTAGTGAAAGGCGCTTTAAGGGTTAACCGATTCTCCACTCACAAAATGGTTGGTATACTGAGATATGTATTTTGAAAACAGAACGAGAAAATAACATCTGTACATTATATACTTGTTGATTTTTGATGACGACACTATTCATTAATCTCATTAATTTTCTCCGCTCGCAAACTAACCAACCTCTCTACCTCTTTCTTCTCTTCTCTTCTCCCTTCTCCCCTCTCTCTCTCTCTCTCTCTCTCTCTCTTTCTCTCTCTCACGTACACACACGCCCTCGCGCGCACGCCTAACGTGTTTGGAACTTAGTTTAAACATTATATGCGTAAACCATTGGTCAAAAACATAATGAGTAACACAGAAATGTCACGATAAAATTGTTAAAAATAACGAGTCGAATGAAAATAACCCATTCATCGCCAAAGGCGAAAATAAGGGCTTTTGCGGGCGGCATGGATCGAAATCAGATGGCACAGAAGGTGCAGTCTGATCGTTGATCAATACTGTCCGCCTGTCTAGTCAATTCTACAAAAGAAAAGTCCATCTGAGTTTCAGTAGATTGTATTTTCAGCCGTCAAAAGAGTCATTTTTAGATATTTGGCTCTGAACAAATTAATACAGATGAAAGGCCAACCCTATACATGACTGAGCCTTGGTTTGTGAAAGGGCTGTTTAATGTAACTACAAAAAGTATCGACCAGGACCAGGCCAATAGCAAAAAATATCAACCAGGTCAGCCTGCGCAGTCGGCGCAGGCTGACCTGGTCGATAATTTTAGCCATTGGTCAGTAAATTTTGTGGATGTCAAACGACCATCCATGCTACAACCGGATTCTAGACAAAATTTACCCATTATTATGCGACGACTTGCTCGGTACTATGCATTAAGACGATACATTAAAAAACAGTGTCGTTAATATCCTAGTGCTGGGTATCACCAGTTCCAAGGAATCGGAGAATACTTTTGTACTCATGTGTAAAAAACATAGTAGAAAAAAGGAAATCCCTCATTTTTGAGCAAATTTGTTTTATTCCCCAACTTTCATTATATTTTCAAATGTAAAGTTACGTGAAAACGGTAAGTGTAAGAGGAAAATCTTTACCCTTAGGCCGCCAAGAGTGACTCCAGGACCTTTTTTGCGGATAGTGTAGATCAAGATGAGACAGCACAGAAGATGCCTTTTGATCTTGGATCTACACTGTCCGATAAGGAGGTGTTTCCCCAACCCCCATAACCATGAAATACCAACATTTTTGGTTTTTACCATCGGCTTGAAAGTTTCGTTTCACCTATCTAGCAGATTAAGGGTTAAAATCCCATCCATCTGTCATCTACTTGCCTGACGTTAAGATCGCTAAAAGGGTATTACAGTAAATGAGGTTTAACTCCCTTAGACCTTGCTATTGCATACAAACATTGTGGGAAATGAATGAGTGAATATTAAATTTTGAGCAAAATTACCAGTTGTCACAAAGTTTTCAATCAAAAGTCCTACAGAGGGAAAAAAAGGTGATCGCGTGATGGAGATATTTAAACCAAAGCATCTGTTATCTACCTGCCTGACGATCAGAACGATCGGAGGTTTAAATTCCGTAGAGCTTTGAAGTTCCTTCTGCTGTGTACAAACTTTGAGAAAAATGCAAAAAATAAAAAAAAACGTTCAATTTTGAGTAAAACTACTAATTGTCACAAAGTTTTTCAATCAAATATGTCTACAGAGGAAATAAGAAATATCTTTAAAAATGGCGTAAATTTGCCAGCAAATAAGCAGGGACCCTTGAAATAAACATGCATACATTTTTGACCAATAACAAATTTCTATTTATTCATTTGTTATCAGTACCAAAAAAAAAGGGGGGGATCAAAAGCCAGCACATTTACCTACGCCAAAAAAAGGCGACTGCATGAGGGAAATACCTAAACCCAAACATCTGTTATCTACTTGCCTGACGTACAGAACGCTAAAAGGGTATTAAAGCTGAATGAGGTTTAAATCCCGTAGACCTTTGAAGTTCCCCTCATTGTGAAATTAAACGGCAGGAATGCTTGGCTTCAATTCTCATGCAAGAAAATCAAAACCGCTAAAATCTATTAAATTTCGATGAAAAGCATTCAAAAGAAGATGGTGTTTTTCCAGCGACCCATATGTTTGTATAATTAACTCTTTACCACACAATCCCGAATTTTAACTCTTTCGCTGCCAACTAAATAAAGTCGACTCTTCTAAGAGGTATAAAAAAAGGATTGTTTCCTTTAAACTGTAGAAGATTTTGGTCAACGGTTAGCATCAGGTAGCGGACAGTGTAGATCCTAGATCAGACTGCATGTTTTGTGCAATCCGATCTTGATCTAACCCTTCCGCAAAAACTATCCAGTGCGATATTGGCAGTGATGTTGAAGGATTCTAAAAACATCGTGGGAAAAGAGGGAAAATGCTGGCAAGCAGCATTTTCTCCTTTTCCCACAATGTTTTCCTGTCATTTCACGGAAACATCGCACCATTTGAGCCACATTTAATATGTCGTCTGCAACTGCTTTCGAAATGGACAAAATGAGAATTTTGTCGTCTGGTACAGGTTTATGTATGTAGATCAAAAGTTGAACTCTCACTGGAACATGGATTGACTTCATTTCTTTACCAAATTTAAAAGTTTCATACTTGTCAAAATTAAAAGCGTTTGCAGACAACAAAAATGTGGCTGAATTTATCGGTTCCGTCTCTGAA
Source organism: Tridacna gigas (assembly GCA_945859785.2). Lineage (NCBI taxonomy): Eukaryota > Metazoa > Mollusca > Bivalvia > Cardiida > Cardiidae > Tridacna > Tridacna gigas. The sequence goes on from OX244029.2 coordinate 43,059,998, forward strand.
CTGTTAAAATCTGTCGAAAAAGGTGAAAATGCTGGTTACCAGCACATCCGCCTTTTCCGAAAATTTTGCGAAGAGTTTTTACCTAGGGATCGTTATATATGTGGTTGTTTAGCAAAGGATTAACCCTCGTCCTGCTAAATAAGTGAAATGAAACTTTCAAGCCTACAGTAAGAGCCTAATTTTGCTATTTCAAAGATATTTTTTGGGGGAAAAATATCTCCTTATCGGACAGTGTAGATCAAAGATCAGACTGCACATTATGTGCAGTCTGATCTTGATCTACACTGACCGCAGAAGGTCAGTGAGTCGCGCTTAGCAGCCTTAGGGTTAATTAAACTACCGCTAGCATACATGTACATAAATCTGTCTTTGCGGCGATGTCGTCGAGATACCAGTGGCAGATAATAGCAATTACACTCCTTAAATTTACAAGAGTTCCTTTCGGACTGAACTCCATATAAATTCTAACACACAGGCCGCCACTTGATTGCAACTCCTATTGGTTGCCAGATACCAGATACTTATCTCCACTGGCCAAGTGTGACCATATACTTCGGTACGTTCATGGTCGCACTACCTAGTTTAAATTGTGCCTCGTCCTGGAAAAAGGACTTATAAAAGAGTTTGATATTCAACAAATAGTTATAGGGCCTATATACGCATAGCTCAGGTGGTAGAGCGTAGGACTAGTAAACATTAAGTCTTAAGTCACTTGAGGTTCGAGCCCCACGGCTGGCCATCTAAAATTACTAATGTTCTCTCGGATGAGACGTTAAACCGAGGTACCCTGTGACGGTGCTATACACCGAGCACGTTGAAGAACCAAGCGTAACTTAGGGTGGGTTTCGTCCTGTGTCTTTGCACTATCCCTCGTAACAAAAGCTAACAGCCTTCAGGAGCGTCGCCCAGATGGGCAACCGGTGGCGACGATAAATAAAAGCAAATTCAATCTAATAATCAAAGAGATCTGTCTTTTCAGCAAGTTTTCTTTTTAAATCCAAATAAAGAACATAACGACCATTGAGGCTTCTTAAATTTACAATTGGTACACTGGTGTGGACTGGAACTCACGACCATTCGATTACAATGCCTGTGGGTTACTGAATGCACAGCCGTAGTTTATTGCGCTATTCTGGAGTAGGGACTATGTACAACAGACTTGCACAAGCAACAAACACTCTTAGCTTTGCCTTTCAAATTCCAGTAAGCTCTTTTACTTCATCAGTAGTTCTTTTGTCCAAAACGCAATTATAACTTACAACCAGTGGAATAAAAGCCCAGTGCCTTACCAACCGATCTACCGTGGCTTGATGGCCGGCTCGGGAGTCAGGTAAAGACTGCGAAAGACTTGTATATATCAAACAAATACTCATTGAGATCTGTCTTTGAAATTCCAGTAGTGGAACATGGCCATCAAGGCTGCTTATACTTGACAAGTGGTGCTTACAAGGGATAATGAGGCCTGACACATTCAATGCTTCCACACACCTTTCTTTTATGTCCATTATTAACCCTTGTAACACTGAGTCCGGATTTCAATGCTTATGCTGACGGCGTAGATCAAGATCAGACTGGACAGAACGTGCAGTCTGATCTTGGATCTACACTGTCCGCTTCTTTGCCACATATTCTTATACAGACAGCTTTGAAAATGGAATACATGTATGTGCTTTTGAAGTACTGAGAATGTCCTTTTCAACCATCTATCACGATAGGGGTTAAGTATTAACTTCTGAGACAAACTTAGTATAACGGTCTTTTAGGTATTGAATCTATCCCTTAACTCTTTACCAAACGACAAAAAATTTAGACTTGTCGAGACTTAAGTGAGTAGCTGGAAAAAAGAGAACCATACACATATAAGTAAGTGTGTTCCTATACTATATAAGAGCAATGCTCTGGCAAGAGGAGGCTTAATGCATCTCCGTAATGCATGATACCAAGCAAGTCATCACGTGATCCATAAAACCTGTTATGTCCAACAACCAGCTGTATCATGAGGTAGACTCGTCCTTTGACATACAAAAAATTGACCAATCGCGAAAAGTTTCGGCCTAGGTCAACCTGCGCGGGCTGCGCAGGCTGACCTGGCTTGATACTTTTAGCAGATGCATTAAGCCCCCTTTTCACAGAACATGACTTAATTATACATGTAGCAATGTGACAAAAAGGAAGACATTGAAAACATTTGGTAAAAATTGTAATTGCTTAAAGAACAAGCAATTGCTTCTTTTCCAAGCAATGCTTTTTCCAAGACTCTTCACAACATGGGACCCGAAAATTCGTATTTGTTCGGCAGAAGGTTATTGAAGTAATTTTGTATGATGAAGTAAGATCTAATACTGCGATCAGTCGTTGGTCCTCGGTGCTTTTTACATGAGATCTACGGAGTGCAAAGTGAATAACAGTTTAACACTCTCCCGGAATTAAACTTTAATGAAGCAATTGTTGCCCAAACACATTATTCGTCGATTGTGGCACCATCGTCCTGGGCAGGCCGTAGACATAATGTCACGTGATTAGCTTTCGGCACGAGAAATCTATTAGTTTCAAATACATGTGCTTGCTCTGGAGAGCTATTCCACGAAATTTTCTCCCAAGACTTTCCCTTTAGACACCTGTTAATACCAAATCGTCTTGGTTCCTTATCATCGTTGGAAAAGCAGCAGTTGCTGCTAAAAATGATGTGTCCGAAAATACATAAAGACGTACATTTAATGAGAGTAACGCTTAAAAAGTATTAAATTACCAATTAGTGCAAGAAAAAGATTATCCTATATCCTATTGTGTGAACAAGCTTCCGGGGTAATCGACGATTGTAAATGCTTTTAGCAAAGGTTTGCAGTTATTGTAACAAATTTGCTTGCAAACAGGCCAACAGGGGCCCGCACAATGAACATGTTTACATCATTTACCAATCGCAAATTACTATTAATTTATTCGAGCGTATTTATACAAAGAAGTATGTCAAAAGCCAGCGTATTTAGCTATGCCGAAAAAGGGCTTAAAGCTATATTATTCAATGGAGTGAAAAGTCAGTGGTGTGACGCCAAGTTTCCATGCAACCTTCTTGAAGTACTTTAACACGAAGAGGAAAGCCAGAACATGTGTACTATCTAGGCGATGGAATCAAATTAATGTTCAGAAACTGATTAAAATACTCACCAAGAGAAAATATGGAAAACCATATTTGGAATCGAGTAATGCTCTTTGAAAGGGGTGGGGGTTAATGCTTTTGCAAAAAATATCGACTCAGCTCCGCCTGCGCTGTCCGCACAGGCTTGCCTCGGTCAAAACTTTATGCTATTGTTACATTTTTGCAAGACAAAGGACCTTTCTACACCATGATTCAGCCGGTTTCATACTATGCAACTTGCATTGTTCATGTATAATTCATCACAAAGATGCATTATACCCTCTTTTGCCAGAGCGCTGCTCAGATCGATTTTATTTTGTAAAGGATGTCTTTATTTATCCAGCGCTTAAACATATTCCGTGCAGCACCTTTTCAAATATTTTACGAGACATTTCTCCGTGAAATCTATCCATAACCATACAAGTTAAATAAGGACTGGGAATTTGATTCGCACCTTTAGCTTTTGAATATTCATGAACTCTCTCAGCGCCTAATATAATTATAAACCCGACCTCTTTCGACGGCTGAAAACACAATCAACTCAAACTCAGAAATTTTTTTTTTTGGCTTTATAGCCATAACTGAAGAAGCGGACGGTATAGATCCAAGATCAGACTGCACGTTCTGTGCAGTCTGATCTTGATCAATGCCGTCCGTAAAAGCCCAAGTTTTCGCCAATGATGCTGAAGGGGCTTGATACTGCAGCTCTGTCGGAGTACTCCCAATTAATGATATCTACTTCCCCAGGGAAAGGATTGGCCAGGCAAATATATACAGATGAACAAGGGTAAACTCTCGGAATTGTTATCAATACACTTAAACCTTTGTTGTGGGTACTCACCATAGGGTTTGCCTATGGTATTGAAATTCGGGTGACACCGTAAGCTTTTATATATTCATCTAATACGACAGCTTTTGTCGGAGATCCAAAAGCTCTCTCTATCCTTCCCACCGACAGGAGTTTCCATGTCAATACGATGAAAAGATTATTCTCTCAAAATAATTATCATTTCACTTACACCTATGTTGTGGGTACTCACATCAGGGCATGTTTAAAGCGGCCCATATAGCTTTTTATTCCGTAAGTCAAAATATCTATGTAAAACACCAATAAATACAACAATATATATTTTCTTTACAGTTGTATAAAATGTGAGGTTAGATTTTGTAAAGTGTGTAATTTTCGGCGTTTAAATGAATGGTTTTTAGCGTTTTGTAATCGGTAAAACTCCGCCTATTTCTCATTACATCAGATATGACGTCATCATACTGATTTGAATATGATTCCTCGTGATCGACGCGTGTTATTTATCATACGACATCCCACAAGTCTTTGCGAAACTCTGGAACAAAATCTAATTTATACTTTAAGAGGCTACATTATCTATTAAGGAAATACCCAAAAGATATCATTTCCTTATTCTAGTTTCTTTTTTTTTTTTTAACTGATGATTTGCCAGTTCCAAGCGGAAAGGATTGACCTTGCAAATATATCCAGGTGAAAAAAGGTATACTTAGAAAGTTATCATTTCACATAACTCTATACCAGACGACAAACTTTTAGACTCATCCAAATGTTTGCAGGCGAAGACTTAATGTGGCTCAGATAATGAGATTTGTCTATGAAAAGGTAGACAACATTGCGGGACAGAAGGAGAAAATGTTGGCTACTAGTAGTTTTTCTCTTTTTTTTTTCCTACGATATTTTCGAAAGCTTTTAAAATCAGGATCGTTAAAATACGGGACGTGTGGTATTAGGTTACACCTATAGTGTGGGTACTCATCATAGGGTATATAGATTTAATTTGTACCTCAAGTTTTTGAATATTCATAAATTGATACGGCGTTTTCAGAAATCTCTGAATGCTTTTCCTACTTCCGGAAAAGTATTATCCGCACAACACTAATAGAAGCTGGTTAATTTTGATATTCATACTTGACTCTTTACCAAACGACAAAAATTTTAGACTGGTCCAAATTGGAAGCATTTGCAGACGACAAACTGAATGCAGCACAAATTATGAAATTTGTCTTTGAAAGGGTAGAAAACATTGTGAGAAAAGGAGAAAATGCTGGTTAGCAGCATTTTCTCCTTTTCCCACTATGTTTTCAAACGTCCTTTTCCTTGGGGGTCTTTAGAACTCGGGATTGTGTGGAAATGTCTGAATAAGGATTACAATTTTAAATCTTTACCGGACCATCCCGTTTTTGAAAAAGGCTTTTGTTTCAGGGAAAAGGAGAAAATGTTGATAATCCGTAGCGGTTTTCCCTATTTACAAGTTTTTGTTTGTTTGTTTGTTTGTTTGTTTTTGAAGCCAATTCGCTCTGGATGTGTTCTGGGATATAATGATTCAATTACAATAACAAAGGCAAAACTAAGGTGATGATTAAGTTGAAGGAAAGACAAATGTCAGCCTGCGAAGTCCACGCAGGCTGACATGGGCTGAAACTTTTTACTATTCGTCAAATTTCTGCATGTCAAAGCATCATTCTACGTCATGATTCAAACGGTTGTCAGACAAAAAGAATTTTATAGATTCGTAGCTATGTGATGACTTGCTTGGTACAGTGCACCACGGGGATGCATTAAGTCCTCTTTTGCCAGAGCATGGCTCATTTAGAAGAAGAAACATTTCCAGGGAAATCGTAGAAAATTCTCAAGGCGCCTAATGCAAAAGGAACAGCATGACTAAGCCGTGTAAAAAAAAAACATCTAAATATAGAGTACAATCTAACCATTTTCATTTTACATCGATTATGAAAACAAGGTTTTCACTTTATATCAACCTTAAGCTGCTAAGCGCCCACACTGACCTTTTGCGGACAGTGTAGATTAAGATCAGGCTGCACAGAACGTGCAGCCCGATCTTGGATCTACACGGTCCGATAAGGAGATATTTTTTCTCAAAAAAATAAATATAAAATTACATTATTCGGGTTATTACTATAGGCTTGAAAGTTTTATTGAACTTTTTTAGCAGGATAAGGGTGAATCATCGTCGATAATTTCTTCCTGTAGAAACCCATACGAGTAATTACTAGTACATGTATTCGCGTCGTGGTGACAATGGTTCCAAAGTTTGGCCCCCATCCATCACGGGATTCGAACCCAGAATCTCTGATGTAAGACACAAATGATCCATCCCTCAACAAACCATTCTTGAAACTATTATTAGAATATGATTAAGTCCTGCCCTGGCAAAAGGGGGTTTGAAGCATCTCCGTGATACATCGTACCGAGCAAGTCATTATATAATTATGGATCCATAAAATCTATTTTGTCTAACAACAGACTGAACCACACGGTAGACTGGTTCTTTGACTTGCAGAAAATTGACCAATGACAAAAAGTTTCGTCCCAGGTCAGCCTGCGAGGACTCCGCAGGCTGACCTGGTTAAATACTCTTTGCAGATGCATTAAGCCCCCTTTTCACAGAGCAGACTCAATGCTGACAGAAGCAACGGGAAGTGAAAGCCTCGTCTTTAGAGAGATTTAATTGAATACGTGTTTTAATCCCGGAATGATAAGAAACTTATTTGTAAATGTAATTAGAATACCAGTTTTTTTTTTTTATTCTCTTTTCTTTTTTACTTTTACAGCGCTTTACCCAGTTTTAGTTGCGTTTGAGATTCTTTGTCAAATTCTGGTTTTAGATTGTAACTCAATTTATAATTGGCTGAACTGAATGGTTCAGCCAATCAGGTATAAGGTTCCTTTGAAATTTAGATAAAAGTATTGAGAAATAGAATTAGAATGCAATTCTAAACGATTAGTAAATACGGTTCCAGGCTTCATGGGATTTTAACCCTTTGACCGCCAAATATACGAGCCATGCTCTGGCAAAAGGGGGTTTAACGCATCTCTGTGATCCATGACACCAATCGAGCCATCAGATGACTATGGATCCATAATAGCCATTTTTTTACAGCCGACTTAATAATGAGGTAGACTTACCAATAGCGAAAAGTTTCGGCCCAGGTCAGCCTGCGCTGACTGCGCAGGCTGACCTGGGTCGAAACTTTTCGCAGATGGCTGACCTGGGCCGCGCGCAGGCTGACCTGGGCCGAAACCTTTCGCTATTGGTCAACTTTCTGTATGTCCAAGAACAAGTCTACCTCATGATTAAGTCGGTTGTTTAAAAAAGTGGATATTACATGGATCCGTAGTTATGTGATGGCTTGATTGGTAAAATGTATCACGGAACTGCATTAAGCCCCCTTTTACCAGAGCGTGGCTCATCTCTTTTCAACACCAAAGAATTGAACTATGCTCTGAGAAAGGGGGTTTAATATAGCTGCCAAGGGTATCGGTCTTGGTCAGCCTGCGAAATCTGCGCAGCCTGACCTGGGTCAAAACCTTTTGATATTTTCTGCATGTTACAGGACCATTCTACCTAATGTTTCAGTCGGTTGTTAGACAAATTGGATTTTATGGGTCCACATGATGACTTTCTTGGTATAACGCATCACGGAAATGTATTAAACCCTCCTTTTGCCGGAGCGCCGTTCAATTTGTTTTGTGTGTTTGTCGCAACTGTGTGTTTGCTAAATTGTGCATCGGAATCGCAAAACGGTTAAATGCAAAGCAGGGTTTTACTGTGTTTTTATGCAATATGCTATTATACAATTACAGAGGTTGAAAACGTTAGTGGAAGGAAGAAATATCAAACGCATCATGCTTAGAACATCGAGATTATTTGAAAGCTAAAAACATGTAAAAGTTTCTTTCGTTCTTGAATTTTTAATAATGAATTGTACTTTTATATTCAGGCATGCTTGAAAGGTTTTTTTTTTTTTCTTTCTTATAACTGGCAGAGTGCATTATTATGAAGAAAATTTACAACCATTAAAACCCCAAATATCATGAATTCGACGCCTTACAGTGTCGGATAATGAAGATTAAAGATCAGACTGTCTACTCTGTGCAGTCTGATCTTAATTCATCCTAGCCACAAAGGTATCCGATTACACGCCCACCATCTATGAGTAGGCAAATTTCACTTTGGCAAAGTGTCTATCGGGAAGGTCGATGTACCTTGTACACTGCTCGATTGGAATATGCAACCGTAAAATTAAACATTAGTTAGTATCTATTCAGTGATTTTGAAAGGGTTAAGATCAGTTTGAACCATCTGCTGCCAATTGGAAAAAAGCATTTTAAAAGATCAGACTGTACATACATGCAGACTGATCTTTGTATAAGCTCTTTTCGATGGACCATAGAAGTGGTGGATATTAACCCTTAACCTGCTAAATAAATAAAATGATATTTTCAAGCCACTAGTAAAAACCAAAATGTTGCTTTTTCAAAGTATTTTTTTTGGGGGGGGGGGGGATATCTCCGTATCGGACAGTGTAGATCAAAGATCAGACTGCACGTTCTGTGCAGTCTGATCTTGGATCTACACTGTCCGCAAAAAGGTCCTTGAGTCGCATTTAGCAGCACTAAGGGTTAGAGGCTGTGAGGATATTTATACCAGAATTTACAAGGATCTCAAATAAAATCCAAAGGCTTAGTTAAATAGGTTGACTCTTGGGGTGTGTTGATTTAAATCCAGCTTTTATTTGGCACTTCAACAAAATTAGGCTTGGGATCAAATGAAGAGCTTAAATGTATTATCATTTACGCTTGGGGTTCTTGTGGGATCTATTGGAGTTTTTGCGTTACAGTGTAGATCAAGATCAGACTGCCGAGATCGCGTTGTCTGGTCTTTGATCTACACTGTACGATACTGTATCAGATTATATTGCCAAAAAAATGTATCATCATTTTGGGATTCTTGAGGGATCTTTTGAGTGTTTTTTGCGTACAGTGTAGATAAAGATCAGACAGCGTGTTTTGTGTAGTCTGTTCTTGAATATACGCTGTGCGATATTGTGTCAGATGATATTGTCGAGACAGATTTTATCTTTGAAATGTTTGAGTCTTGTCTTTTAACCGAAAATGTTGGTTTCGTCTGTTGAGCAGGCCTTACTCTTTGCAACACAGCAAAGTGTTAGACTTGTCCAAATTGAAAGCATTTGCAGACGACAATTTAGTGCGGAGCAAACTCTAGAAATTTTCTTTGAATGGGCAGAAAACATTGTGGGGAAAGGAGGAAATGATGATCACTAGCATTTTCTCCTTTTTCCACAATGTTTTCAAAAGCCTCCTTTATTAGGGTCGTTAAAACTCAGGACTGTTCGGTAAAGGGGTTAAGGTTAAAACATATGGTACCATTTCACATCAATCATTAAACAATAGTAATGAGCCATTCTCTGGCAAAAGGGGGCTTTATGCATCTCCGTAATGCATTATACCAAGCTTGACATCAAATAAGTATAGATCCATAAAATCCATTTAGTCTGACAATTGACTTGATATAGGGGCAGAATGGTCCTTAGATATGCATGCAATTTACCGAGCAAAAAGTTTCGACCCATGTCAGCCTACGCGGACATGGAGAAAGTGCTGGATACTAGCATTTCCCGCTTTTCCCACAACGTTTTCGAGCGCAGACGAGAGGTTTCGATTGCTCAGTAGATGCAATAATGAATATGAAAGCAGACTTGCGAGTCGAAAGGCTTGTGGTTCTTAAGACTTGCTAGTTCGAAGGGTCCATATATCATGGTCACACAGGCGATGATTTTAACCTGTAAGTGTTGTGCACGCACTCAGAAAAATCAGGGTCTAAAAATAATCTGTGCTATGTCGTTATGAAGTTGTATTTACGTTAAAAGCCCAGTAGCGGACAAAAGTCAGCAATGTGTTAAAATACATTTGAATTTAAATCATCCAACTAAAAGTATAGCAGTTATTGCGAACATGACAATTTGTTTCTTTACGGTCAGTCCAAGCATAAGTCGCTGGCAGACGAATGAAATTTAAAACCAGGTAAAAGGTAAACAAAAGATAGAGCGACCTGGTAACTTTTTATATGTTTTATGGCTTTGCTGGTAAGTACTAAAAATATAAAAAAATATATATTTATGTCAGTCTCGCCGTCATGCTTGCCCAAGATCTTGTGATTTTCATGTTTATTATCTGTTGTGTATGACTATGACTGTACAACCGTGTACTTGTCGTGAAATAAAATGTTCCGTTCTGTTCCTATACCTAGTCATAATTCATTTTTCTGCCAGCGACTAATGCTTGGGCTGACCCAACAATAACATACTGTCATCTTCACAATAATTTCTATACTTTTAAATGGTATTATTTAAACTTTTAAAAATGCATTTAACACCCGCATTGTTTACCTTTAGTCACTAATGGGTCTTTCACAAAGCCATGTATCCACCTTTTAAATTTTTTAGTTTCAGAAAACATCCGTTCTCTACGGAGCCCGGTAGGTGTCATGCTCTGAACGACTTAGGATTTCGTTATTTCGAAATAAAAAATGTGTAGAGCATGACACGTACCGGGCTCCGTAGTTCTCTGAACATTAGTATTTTGATTCTCGAAAGAGGCCTTTACATTTTAGAAACACCTACAAAAAAAGATGCCTTTTATCATCGTTCTCTCCCTTTCCCCTGAAAAATACCTTGAAAAGCCTACATGTACGTATACATTTTTGCCTTTTTCACGCCCAGTAAAATTGAGTCACGCTCTAGCATGCATCTCCGCGATTCATGATACCTATCAAGCCATCTTATAATTATGGATCCGTAATAGTCACTTTTTATAACAACCGACTGAGTCATGACATAGACTCGTCCTTGAACAGACAGAAAACTGAGCAATAACGAAAAGTTTCGGCCCAGGTCAGGCTGACCTGGGTTGATATTTTTCGCAGATGCATTAAGCCCCCTTTTCACAGAGCGCTTATATATATGAAATTGATAAAAATTAATATCAAGGATATTTTTGCAAACAAAGAAAAAGAACAAAGGAATCAAAGATACCTGCTCTATTATGCACTATTTATAGCAACAATATTTTAAATTGGACAGTCATTAATAGACATTTATTATCAGGTTGGCTCCAGACCACTTAACAAATTAGTCCAGTAATTAAAGACTGATATCCGATTCTTAAACCTTTACCAGACGACAAAATTTTAGCCTTGTCCAAATTGAAAGCATTTGAAGACGACAATTTCAGTGTGGCTCAAATGGTGCAATTTTTCTTTGATAGGATTGAAAACATTGTGGGAAAAGAAGAAAATGCTAGTCACCAGCATTTTCTCTTTTCCCACAATGTTTTCAAAAGATTTCTTTCTCAGGGTCGTTAAAAGTCGAGATTGTGTGCTAAAGGGTTAAACAGAATGTAAGCTTAACGTCAAGTTTTGTTTTCCCTATATTTAAGCCGGTTTTAGGTTGCATTTTTGTAGATCAAGATCAGATTTCATAGAATGTGCAGTCTGATCTTTGATCTACTCTACCTGCTATTTTGCCTTATATTCTGAGAGAAAAAAAAAAAAACAGCATAGACATTGCAATATCTGCATCTATAGTATAACCTGACATTGGGGCCCATTTCATTTACATATACATACCAAGGTTTAACCCTTTATCATACAGTCCCAAGTTTTAACGACCTCCTATGAAAAGGACTTTTGATAAAATTGTGGGAATAGGACAAAATGATGGAAACCAGGATTTTCTCCTTTTCCCGCAAATTTTCTACCCTTTCAAAGATGAATCTAATAATTCGTGCAATATTTAAATTGTCTATAAATGATCTTAATTTGGACTAGTCTGAAACTGTGCGGTTGTAAAAAGAATAATATGCAGTCTTATAAACCTTACATTTACACATTTGTAGGAAGAAGAATGGGGAAAAAAAATGAACCATGCTTTGTGAAAAGGGGGCTTACTGCATTTGCGAAAAGTTTCGGCCCAGGTCAGCCTGCGCAGTCCGCGCAGGCTGACCTGGGCCGAAACTTTTCGCTATTGGTCAATTTTCTGTATGTCCAAGGACCAGTGTACCTCATGATTCAGTCAGCTGTTAGACAAAGTGGATTGCATGGATCCCTAATTATGTGATGCCTTGCTTGGTACATTGCATCACGGAGATGCATAAAGCCCCTTTTCACAGAGCATGGCTCAAAAGTGATAAAAAATGCTGCTCAAGAAATAACTCAATACAGATTCAAACAATAAAACGATGTGACAAATAAATAATTACTCGCTATGATCAAGTTTTTTTTGTGTTTAAAAATCTACTACCAAAGAAGACTCAAAGTGTGTGTGTGTGTGGGGGGGGGGGGGGGGGGGGGAAAGGTGGGAAGTTGAGGAAAATGGGTAGATCTAGAGGGTAGATATTTTTTATGTTAACGTTTACATGTACTTGTAAAATTACTAATATACAAATTGGCTCTTTCGAAATGAAACATTACAGTTACGTATTTTAACTTTCGAGAGGTTTAAAGTTCATTATCGGAGCTTAAGCTTGCTAGAAATCATAAATATCCTATAAAGATAATTAAGAACACCGCATCAACTCTTTCAGCAACACATATATAGACTCGACCTCTTTAGAAAGCTGAAAAAATACAATCCACTAAAACACTAGACATACTTTTTGCCGTATAGGCTTGACTAAGCAAGAGGGCGGTATAGATCAAAAATCAGACTGCACGTTCTGTGCAGTCTGATCTTGATCTATGCCGTCCGCAAGAGCCCCAGTTTTGTTTACCCTGTTGAAAGGGTTAAACACAGCTGGGTAAGAAAAGCTTTTTATCTGCATTTTAAAAACCTTTGCCTTGTAACGTTCTTGCAAAAAGAGGGATCTTTTATGTCAGATACGTTAAACTTGCTCTACACTTACAAAAAGAACACATAAACAGTTGGCACAGCATAACGTGAAGCGCGAGGTGACGTGGATATATTATTTTTCATGGATAATCTATATAGATCTACATACTTGTATAACGACTCGGCCGAAATTTGGGTAGTGTAAAAGAGGCCATTTAGATTTTCATAATCATACTAATCACTAAATTTGGCCAGTCATTTTCCAAATCACCAAAAGACAAGATAAAAAAATAAAAGCCTTTTCAAATATTTCCGTTCGGAGAGAATCAGCGTCCTATCGAATTATTTTTGTTTTGCGCCATCCTGATTGTCGCAATCATATTGGCTGGTGGAAATGTCACGTGATCAATGACACGTGTGTGCTATATGGGATTCTACTCAAATAGGTATCGTGACGTAATATCTGGTCTCATTAAGATAAACGGAGATCCCCATGTCAAAACGATCGCCTTTATTTAAATGTCAAAATTGTACTTTTTTACTGATTTCAACTGTCGGGTTTCTTTACGCAAGCAAAGAAATAGATATGTCATGGTATTTATTACTGTTTGGCAAATTATCATGGTTCACAGCAAAAAATGTCTATGTAAAGCCAACGCGAAGGTCGGTCTTTAACAGAGATACCAGGGTTCGCACTTGGTACAAATTCAATTCAAGCTCAGCGGCATATCCACTCTGGCTCAGCTAAATCGGTTTTTTTTTTTTTATGTTGAACGCCGTTTCAACATTTTTTTTTTTTCAGTAATATCACGACAGTCAGCGCACCAATCAATGTGGTCCTGGACTTTTCCATGAACTCAAGGCATAATTTAGTCTTTAAAAACCACTGACTACATTTTCACGTAAAAGTTCATAAGCCTGTCTAGCGGTGAGACAAAAATGTATCGTTTAATACAACTTTCATCAATCTTCGAAAAGAGTCACTCAGTTTTGCCGAATTTTGAACTCACAACGTCTGAATTACCGACGACTTACCGACAGAACTATATATACCACGGCTCGGCAAGATGAAGTGTGTTTTAAAGTGGTTCCAAGAGTGGAAGCTGGAAGCAAACCAAACGGAGATTCATTAATTAGGCTGTTGAATGTTTGAAATAAAATTGTTTTTTATGCAATCTGCTCCTTACTTGAAACTATCAAGAACACATGGCAATAAAGAACTAAATAATGAAAAGGGAGCATTGAAGAAATAATTAATGGCAGAGGAATTTTTCATTTTTTAATCCATGGGCCTGTTGTTTGTTAAGACATGCTCTTTCGCAGATTCTAGAAATATCTTGGCGAATTAAAACCAGATAATTCCACCGTCTACAAATCCACCGCTCGTTATGTTTCGTATCCGTTTTCAACGTTTAGCACTCGATGTCAAATTTCAGTAATGACGTCATTAGCTTGACGTAAGATCGCGGGAATATATCTAGCAAAATAGTAAACACTGTTTCTGTTACTACGAGCAATATCTTCATTTTTCATAAAGACGTCTAAAAGCCACAGAGAGAAAGAGCACATGCACTAAGAGCGCAAGCACTGAGAGAACGCTCAGAGAGAGAGAGAGAGAGAGAGAGAGAGAGAGAGTAAGCAAGCGAGCTGAGAGAGAAAGACAGACAGACAGAGAGCGAGGGGAAAGACATGCAGACAGATAGAAATTAGAGAGAGAAAAGACAGAGTCAAACAGAGGAAGAGAGCACATTCGTCCACAAAAAACAAATGAACCATGTTCTGACAAAATGGTGTTTAATGGATCTCCTAGATCCATGAAAGCAAGCAAGTCATTATATAATAATGTGTACATAAAATCCATTTTGCCTAACAACTGACCGAATATGGAGGTACACTGGTCCTTTGAGAAATACAGAAAATTGACCAATAGCCAAAAGTTTCGATCCTTGTCAGCCTGCGCGGACTGTGCAGGCAGACCTGGGTCGATACCTTTTGCAGTTGCATTAAGATCCCTTTTCACAGACCATGGCTCATTTATAATTACGGAATTAGATCTTATGCCATCTTGATGTAACAATAAACGTCTATTTCACTCAAATACCACTTAAGAAAAAAATACCAATCTTAATTCTGGGTAAGTAAAATTACATCATAACATTGTGAGAGCCGGGCATCAAAAGGGCTATGTAATTAAAACATATATAAAAGCAAAATTGTATTTAAGAGCATACGACAATAAAACACCGTGAGTTAAAACTTTCCCAAGTATTTTTTTTTTCTTTTGTTTTCCAACATCAAACCATTAGACTTTTTCGTATTGTAAGCAAACTGCAGATAACAAATTAGACATCTCACACGATCAGGTTTGTCTTTGAAAGCTTAGAAAACATTGTGGGAAATGGAGTAAAATACTGCTTACCATCATTTTCTCCTGTATCCACAATGTATTCAAAAGTCTGTTTCCTCTAGGTCGTTATGGATAAACGAACATGCTACCAACCGAAGATGACTGATTTATTGAACGGTGTTTCACTCCGCTTTCAATATTATTTAAGTCATATCCCAACGACAGCTAACAGATCCATGTACTTCTTGCTATTCTCAATAGCAAGAAGTTTTGGTCCAGGACAGCCCGCTTTTTGCAGATGCATTAAGCCCCCTTTTCACAGAGCAAGGCTCAGATATAAAATACAATCTGGCAGTATTAAGTTCTTCAGGTCCTTTGATTCATCCTTCTCTTCTTGAGAAGCAATTTCTCCTTTCCCACAATATTTTTAAAGTGGTCTCGTGCAAGACGCAAAATAGTTGCCAACAGGAGGTAATGTGTGAATGCATCGGAACGAGGTCAGCGAGTTCTGCTGTATTTAGAACTTTGATTGAAAGCAATAAGATTTTCTACAGTTTAATTAATTACAAAATATTTAGATAACATCGGATTTAGTCATTCGGCAGGGGAGATAATTAGAAAATTTATGTATTATATATAAAAAAAGTAATCTGATTGAATCAAGCTACTTGCCAACAAATAAATAGGATGAAAATCTAAAAAGATGTTATTTATCGTTTTTCGTCGTGTGGTTTTGACTTGTCTTATAAACAAAATTTCCAATTTTGTATTAATTAGCAATAAAGGGTAAGTGTCGCCTTTTGATCCCAATATTGATAGTTGAGGTACTTAACAAGCAAGAGGGCCATGATAGCTCTGTATCGCTCACTGCCTAATAAACTGCACGTACTATACATGGAATTGGCATCGAATTACCAGTATTGGTAGTTGAATACTTAACAAGCAAGAGGGCTATGATAGCCCTGTATCACCCACTGCCTAATAAATTGCAAGTGCCGTACATGGAATTGGCATCGGCAGTCATCAGACTGTAAGAAATCTGTGCTGTAATAATAGCTCTACATATCTTTTAAAAATGTCACCAGATTTTAATGAATAAGTGAATAACTTTATTGACTTATACATCCTGCGCATAGTCAGTTACAACCAAAGAAAAAAAAATTCAATATGTCCAACCTGACACAAACTCTCTCTCTCTTTCTCTTTCTCTCTCTCTCTGTTCTGTGGCAATATATTTGAATAATACATAGGTAACAAATGAATAGAGGCAGGTCTAAGCCAGTATAATTCATACCAAATATCAATGAACTCCGAAAAAAAGTACTTCTACCAGAGGATTTGCAACAAAGAGGCAAGCGTGGCCCTTAATCACTCACCAGAGAACATTTTGTGACGTCCCACCTCCTCTGGTGGGAGCAATTTTTGACCCCCACGGCAATGATTTGAACAATCTTGGTAAAATTCCCTGGTATCATACTACGTAAACAACATTACAGTTCTAAACAAAATGATTTGGTATATGAAGATTTACAAAGTTTTCTCTAGAAAAGCCTGTTTGAAAGTGGTGACCCCAAAGGCTGGGCAACTTTTGACCCAAGGGCTATAATTAGTTGAATCCTTGTAGAGGTCCACTACAAAGAGTTACATACAAAATAATACTGGTCTAGGCTAAAATGTTATAAGTGAAAAGATATTCAAAGTTTCCACAATATGAATCCTGTTAAACATGTGACAACCCTGGATGGGGTCAACTTTGACCCTTGGGCTAACTTTTCAACAAACCTGGTAGATATCCACTAGATGAAGCTACCTGCCAAATTTTGTAGCCATGAGATTTATGGTTAGGAACAAGATTTTCAAAGTTTCCCCTGTATCAGCATAATTATGTTAACCTTGCAAACCCTTGGGTAGGGCCAATTTTGGGCCCAGGGCCATAATTTAAATCATGACTCTTAGTAGAGGCATACAAGATGATAATACATACAGAATGTTACAGCTCTAGCTCTCACAGTTAGGAACAAGAAGATATTTCAAATTTTTGGATATAAACCAATGTTAAACTTGTGACCCCCACAGTAGGGCCAACTTTGACCCTAAGGCTGTAATTTGAAAATCTTCGTAGAGGTCCCTACATGAAGCTACAGCTACATGCCAAATTTTGTAGCTCTAGGCCTTTTTACCATGAAATTAAGATTATTTTAGTTTTCAATATATAAGCCCATGTAAAACTTATCACACCCATCCCCACCCCCTGGGTCATGGCCAACTTTGACCCATGGGCTATAATTTGAACAATCTTGGTAGAGATTTAGTACATATAGCTACAGGCAAATTTTGGTAGTTCTACGCTTTATGGTTACAAACAGAAAGATTTTTAAGGTTTTTACTGTATACCCCCCTAAAAACTTTAACCCTTTACCACACAATCCCGAGTTTTAACGACCCTGAGAAAGAGGCCTTTTGAAAACATTGTGGGAAAAGGAGAAAATGCTGGTAACCAGCATTTTCTCCTTTTCCCACAATGTTTTCTATCCTATCCAAGACAATTTACATCATTTGATTCACATTTCAATTGTTGTCTGCAAATGCTTTCAATTCGGACCAGTCCACATTTTTGTCGTTTTGTAAAGAGTTAAACCCCTTGGGCAGGGCCAATTTTGGCCTAGGGCTACAATTTGAAGACTTTTGGTAGCTCTAGGTCCATTAGATGAAGCCACATGCCACATCTGATTTTTCTAGGCCATACAATTTTGGACAAAAAGATTTTTCAAGATTTTCTATATTGTTCAGTCTTGTTGCCATGGCAACCAGAGTTTTTATCAGAGTTCAATTCTTTTAAAGAAATTCTAAAGAGGACCATTGCAGGACCATATCAGTGACATTTGGTCAAATTTGTATTTGGAAAAGAAAGGTTAACACATGGACACACAGCAGACAGAGGACCATGGCATAAACTCACTGACCTTTAGAAAGCGAACTAGTAATCATTAAAAAAAATTATGGTTTTGGAATTTTTTAGAAAAGGGGGTGGTGAGAGTGGGTGTGTGTGAGAGAGAGAGTGAGAGAGAGAGAGGGGGTGGAGAGAGGGAGAGGGAGGTGAACAGTTAGTTCTTCAAACTCCCTATTACTGGAAAGACAAAGGTAGATATGTTTTAAACTACCCTGTTGCAATCCCTGGTGTCACAGCTTGAATAATTTTGTAACTATTTACCAGATGATAAAAGTTTGGCACACGGTGTAGATCTAAGATCAGATTGCATAGACTATGCACAGAATGGTTAATTTTCATTGGGAAAACTAACTTTACAATCCCATTATTTAAATTTTTAGTCTTAACAGCTGAATGGTAAATATAATCAATTCATGCAGCATAATCAATTGATTCTGTAGGCAAATACAAAATTTTCAAAACTTGCGTACAAAAAGCCTGCTCTCCTCCCCGCACACCCCCCCAAACAAAAACTTCGATGATGAGATAATGGTTAAACAACCCTTTCGTCCCCGCCCCCATCAGGTAATAACTCCTTTACCAAATAACAAAATTTCATACGTGTCCAAACTGAAAGCATTCAGACAACTTGAATCATAGCTCAAATGATAATTCCTGTTTTCCATAGGATAGAAAAAACATTGTGGGAAAAGGAGAAAATGCTGGTTACCAGCATTTTCTCCTTTTGCCACAATGTTTTCAAAAGCCTTCTCCTTAAGTGTCATTAAAACTCATGCATGTGCGGTAAAGGATTAATGTCCAAGTACATACTCGGAAATTGGTTTCTTGTGAGGTTTCATTACTCTTTTCAAAAACAGAGTGTTTTTCAATTAAAAATGCATCAATCAAAAATGCATGTTGGGATAGATTTGTTGTGCCATGAAAGTGGGTGTTACAAGATGAAGTGATCTGACACTTCACATTACCTGAAACTTGAAATGCTACCCATCATCAATCTGTTAAGTAAAACTGACTTGTACTCAAAACGTTCTATGTTTAACTCTTTAGCAAATGACAAAATTTTAGACTGGTCCAAACTGAAAGCATCTGCAGATGACAAATCAAATGTGGCTACAAATTGAAATTTGTCTTGGGGAGTGTAGAAAACATTGTGGGAAAAGGTGAAAATGCTGAGCATTTTCCCACAATTTTTCAAAAGGCTTTTTCTTCAGGGTCATTAAAAGTCGGGATTGTGTGGTAAAGGGTTAACAAGATTCAGCGTACACTTTACCACACAACAGTATTTTAGACTGGTCCAGATTGAAAGCATTATGCAGACAACAAATTAAATATGGTTCAAATGATTTGATTTGTAGCCGAAAGGTTAGGTAAGATTGTAGGTAAAGGAGAAAATGCTGGTTACCAGCATTTTCTCCTTTACCCACAATGTTTTACAAAGTCCAGTTTCAATGTTTTACAAAGTCCGGTTTTCAACGGTCGCTGAAACTCAGGATTGTGTGGTAAAGGGTTAAAGACATTGACAAATAAACCTTTTGAAAACGTTGTGGGAAAAGGAGAAAATGCTGGTAACCAGCATTTTCTCCCTTTCCCACAATGTTTTCTAAACTTCAAAAGACAAATCCAATCATTTGAGCCATGTTTAATTTGTTGTCTGCTGATGTTTTCAATTTGGACCAGTCTAAAATATTGTCGTTTGGTAAAGAGTTAATACCTTTTTCATGACTATTCAATTACCGGTGGTTCATGGCGTTGCCTTTACACTTTACCAGATGACAATATTTCAGACTTGTACAAATTGAAAGTATTCGCAGGCGACAAATTATATATGACGAAAATGATGGGATTTGTTTTTGAAATGGAAGACAACACTGTGGGAAAAGGAGTACATGCTGACAGCAAAGAGTGAATGTTCTAAACTAGCCTTTGCACGGTTGTGGGAAAAGGAGTACATGCTGACGGCAAAGAGTGAATGTTCTAAACTAGCCTTTGCATGGTTGTGGGAAAAGGAGTAAATGCCGACGGCAAGGAGTGAATGTTCTAAACTAGCCTTTGCACGGTTGTGGGAAAAAGAGTAAATGCTGACAGCAAAGAGTGAATGTTCTAAACTAGCCTTTGCACGGTTGTGGGAAAAGGACTAAATGCTGACTACAAAGAGTGAATGTTCTGAAAGTTTCCCTGGCATGGTTGTATAAGTTTTCATGTAACTCTTTGCAAGATGACCATTCTTTAGCCATGTCCAAATTGAAAGCATGAGAAGACATCAAATTAGAGGTTGCTGAAATGTTGAGATTTGACTATGATAAGATGGAAAAGACTGGAAAAGGAAAAAATACTGGTTACAAGCTTTATCTCATCATTTTTCCACAATGTTTTAAGGAGTCGCCTTCCACAAACTCCTTAAATCTTGAGACTGTCTTGTATAGGTTTAATCTACTGAACACGTTTTGTAGATGAAAACATTTTTTCTCACAAGGGAGGTGTCTACAATTTTTTCAGCAGTCGGTGCTGGCCTTTTAAAAAATCTTTGAGCTTGTCTATAATTTTTTTCAGCACCTTTTGAAGCTGTGCAAAACGTGACCACACACCTTAACTTTTTACCGAACAACAAAATATTGGACTGGTCCAAATTGAAAGCATTTGCAGAGGACATATTAAATATTGCTCAAAGGATGAGATTTGACTGTGATAGTATGGAAAACGTTTTGGAAAAGGAGAAAATGCTGGTTACCACAAGATTTTAGACTCATCCATCAGGAAAGCATTTACAAAAAATGAGCCATGTTCTGTGAAAAGGGAGCTTAATGCGTCTGCGAACAGTAGTGACCCAGGTCAGCTTGCGCAGTCTGCGCAGCCTGACCTGGGCCAAAACTTTTCAGTATTGGTCAATTTTCTGTATGTCCAAGGACCAGTTTACCTCATTATTAAGTCAATTATTTAAAAAAAGTGGCTTTTATGGATCCATAATTATATGACGATTTGCTTTACATAATGCATTACGAAGATGCATTAAGCCCCCTTTTGCCAGTGCATGGCTCAAACACAATGATAAATTAAATATGACTCATATGCTGGGATTTATCTTTGAAAGGGTAGAAAATATTGTGAGAAAAGGAGAAAATGCTCTTTACCAACATTCTCTCCGTTTCTCATGTTTTCAAACTATTTCTATCTCAGGGTTGTTAAAACATGGGATTGTAAAGTAAAGGGTTAGGACTTTCCAAGTAAATACATCTAGGCCTGCTAAAAGTGTCTCTGTAGTCATGGAGTCAGATATTGGCCATCCTTTCCAATAAGGGAATATTATAAACCAACACTTGATTTTTTGCATATTACACAGAACATTAATTTTTCAATAGTAGCATACATCAGGGACCTCTTAGAAGAATACTTATATGCAACACATTAATAGAAGGAAGACAACTATGTTTAAGACTTGCATGAAATAGCATACAAGAGTAATCTCTCATTGAATTATCATTTCATTGGTACTGAACAATACCGTCACTGAAAAAAAAAGACAGGCTATTCAAGTAATTGACCTATTTTGAAATTCAAGTTCAAGGAGATCTTAATGGTCTCTAGCATTCAATTTTGAGTAAGCCCAATGGCTCAGCATGTAACATACAAGGCTTGAAACTCAAAAATGGCTGGTTTGATCCCCAGCTTGCCATGCCCCGGTAGCACAGCTGGTAGCGTACAGGACTTGAGATGACAGCGTTGCTGGTTCAAATCCCCAGCTTGGCCAACTTCATTCTCAGGAATACTGATAGTCATTGCTAAAGGATTTATTCTTCTCTCACCGCTGATCATTGTTTTGATGATGGTTGTATGGGAAAGCATCCAGTGGCTTAGGAAGTAAAAAATTTCAGAAAAGCATGGATAGGTGCACTGGTCCCAGAAATATAACTAAAATAATGTTGAAATGGCACTGAACACTATATACAATCAATCCAATTGGTCCCTAGCTCACCTCAATTCTTTCTGATGATGATAGTCATTGTGATAGGATGCACTCCTCTCTGACTAGTCAACATCATTTTGATGACGTCTATGTGGGAAAGCAGCCGGTGGCCTTGAAAGTGTTGTGCAGAGTACTCCTGGATGGCATCAGACATTTCATTTATTTTTCATGTTTTCTGGGTTGCATATGATAGAATTTAAACATCATTAGATCACCAATGTGATTCATCAAAATATTTAATTAAAAAATAATTCAACAAAGATTAATAAATATCTATGCTCAGGAACAATTGTAAAATCAAAATACTGATCACACACACACACACACACACACACACACACATATATATATAAGCCACACTCCGTGAAAAGGGGGCTTAATGCATCTGCGAAAAGTGTCGCCCCAGGTCAGCCTGCACAGTCTGCACAGGCTGACGTTGGCCGAAACTTTTCGCTACTGGTCAATTTTCTGTTTGTCCAAGGACCAGTCTACCTCATGATTCAGTCTGTTGACAGACAAAGCGGATTTTATGGATCCTTAACAACGTGATGTCTTGCTTGGTACAATGCATCATGTTGATACATTAACCCCCCTTTTCCCAGATCATGGCTCATATTTAAATGTATAAATAAAGATTGGCAACAGTGAACAACCTTTTTCTTTTTCAGCAAAATAAAACTCTGTGTATATCAGATAGGGCAGAGTGTCTTTACAAATATACAGACATTCCCTTACCAAATAATCCACAGTTTCAGCAACCCTGGGAAAAGGCTAATAAAAACATTGAGGGAAAAGCATTTTCTTCCTTTCCCCAAATGTTTTCTACCCTATGAAAGACATATCCCATCATAAGCAATATTTAACTAGTGTTCTGCAATTGCTTCCAATTTGGACAAGTCTAAAATTTTGGTGTTTGGTGAAGAGTTAAAATAAACTTCTGTACACATGTTTCTGTATGGCAAAGTCTTAACAATTGTAGGGAATGATAAATCATTCAATTAAATGCACCGGTCACTAACAATTTTCTTTTTCCCAAATAACTGTTACTCTAATTATGGCAAACTCTGGTGTGCTTAACACAGAGACTGAACCATGAATAGCCTTTACATGTGTTCAGTCTGATCTGTGTCTGCACTCTTTCAAACTAAATGAATTCTTTAAGCATCCTTCCATTATACCCATTCACATTCAGTATTCTGATCTCAAAAAAAAAAAAAATGTTAGTACTGTTGAGTATTTTAACCCTATACCACACAGACCCTGTTTTTACTAACAGAGGGAAGAGACCCTTTAACCCTTTACTACACAATCCCAACTTTTTCCGACTTTTTGACAAAAAGTTTTTGAAAATACTGTGGGCAAAGGGGTTTTTGAAAACACTGGTAACCAGCATTTTCTCCTTTTCCCACAATGTTTTCTACTTTATCAAAGACAAATTCCATCATTTGAACCACATTTAAATTGTCATAAGCAAATTCTTTCAATTTAACTCATGTAGTAAGGAGTTAAAATATTGTGAGAAAAAGAGAAAATGCTGGAAAACAACACTTCCTCCTTATCCCATGATTTTCTTCTCTTTTAGACACAACTAGCATTATCTAAGCCATTTCAAATTCACAAAATGGACAATTCTAAAATTTTGTGGTTTGGTAAAGACTTCAGTTCGATAAGAGTTCACAAGAGAAGCGCTGATAGATACACTCATAAATTTCATCTGTATTCCTATTCTGTCATTCCCTAATGCACAAGTGCATGAGTTTACGTATCAAGGAGATGACAGCAATTTTTTTTTTCATTATTCCTGTTTCTTCTATTCCCCCCCCCCCCCCCACCCCCACCCCCCAAGAAAAATTGGGTATTTTCTTGTTACCCCAAATTGTTAAAATAAAAATCATCTTCTCTTCTGGTACGGTTCATTCAATGATACAAACATGGGATACCTCATGGTAATGTGATATGAGGGAAATGTATATGAGCCATGCTCTGTGAAAAGGAGGTTTAAAATGCATACGTAAAAAGTATTGACCCATGTCAGCCTGCATAGTCCGCTGAAGTCAACAAGGGTCAAGGTTTTTTTGCTTTTGATAAAATTTCTGTATGTCCAAGGACTATTTTACCTTAGGATTCAGTAAGTTATTACACTACATGGATTTTTTATGGATCCATGGTCAGGTGATGACTGCCTTGGTATAATGCATTAAACCCCCTCTTACCAGAGCATGGCTCATATGTTAATGCCATATCATTAGCTGAAGCCAACATTTGAGGAACATTGCATCATGGAGATGCATTAAAACCCCTTTAGCAAGAGCATGACTCATAAAAGATAAACAAGAGGGCCATTGGCCCTGATGTGCTCACCTGAGTAAAGTCATCTACAGCTGATAAAGATGAAGAGATCCTGGTTTTAATGATGTAAAACACAGGACTCTAAGTGACCTACTTTTGGAACTGACATGGCAAAATTTCGAACTTATCCAAGATATTATTAAGACAAACATTCTGACCAAGTTTCATAAGTATCAGGCTGAAAATGTGACCTCTACGGTGCACACAAGTTTTATCTAAGATTTGGCCCAGTGACCTACTTTTTAACCCAATGTAACCCGATGTCAAACTTGCCCAAGACATCATCAAGACAAAAATTTTGACCAAGTTTCATGAGTTTCAGACTGAAATGGTGGCCTCTACAGTATTCACAAGGTTTTTCTCAGATTCGGCTCAGTGGCCTACTGTACTTTTTGACCCGACATGACCCAATTTCAATCATATCAAAGATATCACCAAGACAAACAGTCTCACAAAGTTTCAAGGTAACTGGCTGAAAATTACGGCCTCTGGAGTGTACACAAGATTTTTCTAAAATTTGGCCCAGTTTTTGACTCAACATGACCCAATTTCACACATGTTAAGGATAACATCAAGACAAATAATCTGATCGAGTTTTCATTAGTATCTGGCTTAAAATGTGGCCTCTAGAGTGTGCACAACTTTTTTCTAAGATCCGGCCCAGTGACCTACTTTTCGACCCAACATGACCCAATATCCAACTCATACGAGATATTATTAAGGCAAATAATCTCACCTAGTTTAATGAGTATCACGTTGAAAATGTGGCCTCTAGAGTGGACACAAGTTTTTTCTAAGATTTGGCCCATTGACCTACTTTTTGACCTGACATGACCCAATTTCGAACTTGTCCAAGATATTATTAAGACAAATATTCTGACAAAGTTGCAAGAGCATCAAGCTGAGAATGTGGCCTCTAGAGTGCACATAAGGATTTGCTAAGATTTAGCCCAGTAACCTACTTTTTGATCCAACGTGACCCAATTTCAAACTTGTCCAAGATTTTATTAAGACAAACATTCTGACCAAGTTTCATGGCTATCTGACAGAAAATGTGGCCTCTAGAGTGCACACAAGGTACATGGTGACGACCCCAACGGCAGACAACGGACGCCGGACACAGCACGATCACAAAAGCTCACTTTGAGCACTTGCTCACATGAGCTAAAAACCTTTCAGGTATTATGCCATGCTGCCCATTATAAGCATTTTGATGATTTTTTTCTCCTAAGTTGATCATTGCTTTTCTGCCAAAATGAATCAAGTTAACAATCAGATCAGTTAAAATGATTGCCTGAAGTCAGGGTGTTTTTTTACTTTTAACTCTTATACCACCAGTGACGACTTAAATAGCTTATGCAGATGGCGTAGATTGATCTTGGATCTACACCATCTGCTTCCTGATGCTAGTTTATGACCCAGTTCAGCTTCAATAGCCAAGGGAATCTACTTTTAAATCTTTAAAAAAAGTTGAATTTCTTGAGCCAGTAGTGAAAGAGTTAATGATAAACAATTTCATTAGCAGAAACCTCCCCAACCACTCAGAGATATTGTCAATTGCCAATGTTCAGAATCTACCTATGAACAGATCTCCGGATAAGAGGGAGTGATAATATTCTAACTCCATTATTTCTCTTCCAAACCCTATGTTTTCAGTACTCATTAGAATTGCCTCGATGAGACAATTCTAATGAGTACCCATAACATAGGGTTTAGTGGAGAGTGAGTAATATTTTCAATTTTGAAATCAAAATCACTCCGTCTATCTGGAGCACAATGAATACAATGATACAAGGAAAGAACCATAGGCAACACTAGCACTTCTGACAGGCAAGTCTGTGGCAGGTGCTAGAGTGTCAGCTGCTGTAGATTACAAGAAGTTGTTTTTCAATAATCATCATAATCATCATCCTCTTCATCATACCCTTCATATTCATCATAGCCTTCACCATTATCTCCATATCCTCCATCCCATCTCTTCTTCACTGAAACAAACACGAATGTAACATTGATACTGGCATACTATGCTGCAGTATAAGATATGCAAATAATTTTACTTCTTATCCTTTTACCAGGTAAAAGATAAAAAGTGTGGTAACTCAATATAATGTTTAAATCTGAGTAGAATACAAACAAGAGCTCTGTAAAGCAAGGCAGTAAACGCCTAAAAGAAGGCTATCAAAAGCATGTGACCTATGAAACGCCTTCCCCCAGCCGTGACCTTGACCTCAGAGCCTGGTGCCTGAAACCTCCACTCTGCATGTCATCTCATCTAGGTGCACATTATGTGTGAAATATCTTTAAAGTCAGACAAGGGTTTCAAGATACAGTTCACACAAAAAAATTGCTAACAGACAGACAGATGAATGTACACTTATACAAACTACCAGACAGATAAACAACCAGGTGCCTAACATAATAATTATGTCCCTTTGGTTTTTCATAATTTTGGGAAAAAAAAAACATGCAGATCAAAAGCTTTGGAAAAAGATTTGTATGTTCTACCAGATTTTTTTTTTTTTTAAATTCATTGTCAGTAGTCCATGTAAAAGTACTAATACAAAGGTAGTTTTTGCACTTTTCTGTATAAGTCAGTTCAAACAGAAAAAAAAAAATAAACAACTTCCAAAGGGTCTTTGCAATCTTTAAACAAATTCTTTTCCATATGTCTTAATCAGCAAAGCTTCAAGTCAGGGCAAAGAACCAAAAGCTTTGGTTGATGGAAATATTTCTATATGCAATTTGTCTTTTATTATTGCATCTGCTGTCCATTTGAAGAAAAAGCTTTCTGCTCAGCCCTCTACCAAACAATTCCGTGTTTTAATAAACCCATGAAAGAAAGCTTTTAAAAACACTGTGGGGAAAATGAAGATGTTGGCACCCAGCATTTTCTCCTTTTCCTGCAATGTTTTCTATTCTTTTCAAGTCAAATCCGTTCATCTGAGCCATGTTGAATTTGTCATCTGCAAATGCTTTCAGTTTGGATGAATCTGAAGTTTTGTTGCTTGGCAAAAATTTAACCCTTAGAATGCCTTTCACAACTTCAGTGGCCTTTGTGGCCAGTGTAGATCAAGAACAGACTGCACAAAACAATTTTAATCTGCACTTTTGGCTTTGCTTACATGTTCTGGACAAAAAACAAACTTCAAATTGCACTCATCTGTGTCTTATCCCTAACCTGAAAATTTTCCATTCAGATTAATTTGGCCCTCAAAAGGTTAAAATTATCATCATAGAGTACATTGCAAATGATAAAAAAAAAAAGAAGAAAAAAAAAAATTAACTCACTTTTTTCCAACAATTTGACAGGATCATATTTTAGCTGCCTGTCTTCCTCAGGGTGATCTTTGAGATATTCTAGTCTGGCTTGTTCAGCTGCTTGTAACATTTCGTCTTTGTGTAATGTGAATATATCAGAGTCTATTGGACATCTATAGGATTCACAAAGACAAGATATATTTGAGCATTGCTCTGACAAAAGGGGGTCTTAATGTATCTCCGTGGTCCATGATACCAAGCAAGTCATCACACAATTGTCAATCCATAAAATCCATTTTCTCTAACAACTGATTGAACCATGACATACACTGTTCTTTTGACATGTGGAAAATTGACCAAACACAAAAAGTTTCAGCACAGGTCAGTCTGCGCAAACTGCACAGGCTGACATCAGTCAATACTTTTTGCAGATGCATTGAGCCCCCTTTTCAGAGAGCATGCCTTTATAAGGATATTCTAATGAGTACATGTTGTTCTTTGATTTGTCAAATTGAAAGCATTTGCAGACAAAAAAATTCAATATGGCTGAAATGCAGGATTTTTCTTTGAATAGACTGAAAAACTTTTCTGGGAAAAAAAGAGACTGCTAGCTACCAGCATTTTCTGCTTTTCCCACCATGTTTTCAAAGGGCTTCTTCCTCTCCTGGGTCATGATAACAGGGGAAGATTACAACATAATCCTGGCTTTTAATAACCCTGAGAAAAAACTTTTTTGAAATCATTGTGGGAAAAGGAGAAAATGCTGGTCTCATACATATATGCCTTTCCAGGGTTTGACCAGTACTTGGTTTGGGTTCAGCAGTGCCTTTTTCAGGGACACTCCCACATGACCAGCACCATGATTGAAGATTGGACAAGAATTGCAAATCCAAAGCCACAGAGGACACTGATGACACATATACAAGAGGATATCATAATTTGTATATTCATCATTACATTAAATAAACTTATACTTAATTTGCCTAAATGACACAATTCTAGTGAGTATGCACAACAAAGGTTGTGCAAACACAGTTAAGAACTGTGATCATTTAGATTGCCAAAATAACCCTTCTTATCCCACCACTTAAGTAAAAGCTAATCAGTTCCTGATGATACTGCCCCTTCCCAATCAGATATGCTATGCTCGAGCCACAGTGATCTGATATCACTTTCTCAGCTATGTAATTTCAACATCCATCCAAGTTCTTGATAGGCACTGTGTGTTTAAGATACACTGAAGATTAGATTAGAATGTGCTGTAAAACCTCACTAAAAGCCTATTTGACTACACCCAGTTCCTGTTATTTGTCGACTGCAAATGATCAAATATGAATCAACCTATTCTCACGAATCACATAAATTCAAAAAAAAGCAAAACCAGTTTAATGAAAAATTAGGACAAACTCACTTGTTATCATCAAAATGACCGTAATCTATGTTAGGTTCCCTGCAGACATAGCACATTGTCGTGCCACATGTACATGTCATCTTGTTACAACCTGAATCTTTGTAAAATCTGAAATAGATTTCAAAACATTTGCTTGGTGATGTCAACTAACAACTGTAAGGTATAAAAGTATGTCAGTGTATGCAAAAACAAGAGGGGCTTCACTGATTAAACAGAAAATTCAAAAACACCAAAGCTATGACAAAAAATACTGAAATTTGTTGTTTACAAAATGCATATGAGCCATGCTCTGGCAAAAGGGAGGGGTCCTGCATGGCTCAGTGCTAGAGTGTGGGACTCGTGACCTGGAAGCCCCGGGTTTGAGACTCGCTGGATCCACTAAGTTTTCTGTGGAAGTGTCCTTGGGTAAGACACTTCAGAGCCCTAGCCCAGTACTGGTGGAATCCAGGAAACAAATGACTATGTAAGCTGTCGCTGTGATATGACTGAAATAATGTTGAAAACTGCATGAGACACCATTCAATCAATTAATCAACTGGAAAAAGGGGGCTTAATGAATCTCCACGATGCATGATACCAAGCAAGTCATCACTGTATTATACATCACATCCCTACAATCTGTTTTCTATAACAACCTACTGAATCATAAGCTACACTGGTCCTTTGACATGCAAGAAATTGACCAAAAGCAAAAGGTTTAAGCTCAGGTCAGCCTGCGCAGTCCATGCAGGCTGACCTGGTCGATACTTTTTGCAAATACATTAAGCGCCCTTTTCACAGAGTATGGCTCATATGTAAAATGACAAACAACAAGCCATTCTTAAACATTAGACATAAATGAAACTTTTATTTTCTACTCATTGTACTTCCATGGGATAGTGTAACCTTCAATGCAGTGACAGCATCAATACATTGATCTTAGAACCTTGCATGAATCCTTAAACAGACAACAAATTTTAGACTCTCCTACACTGAAAGCATTTCCAGACAACATGGTAAATGCACCTTGCTAAAATGATGGAATTTGTCTTTGAAAGGGTGTCACAGTTCTTTTAACAGACACAGTATGTCTTTTTAAACTAATTTTCCACTCTCACACTTAAAGATAATACATCACAAGTTTATATTTCCTTCACTTCTTTGCACAAATACACTTTCAGGTAATAACCCCAGATACATCCTTGTAATTCAGTGATAATGGATATGCATCAAGATTTAACCCTTTACCACACAATCCCTAGTTTTAGCAACCCTGAGGAAGATGCCTTTTGAAAACATTGCAGGAAAAGGAGAAAATGCTGGTAGTCAACATTTTCTCCTTTTCTCACAATGTTTTCTACCCTATCAAACACAAATTCCATCATGTGAACCACACCTAAATTACTGTCTGCAAATGCTTTCCATTTCGGCAAGTCTAAAATTTTGTTGTGTGATAAAGAGTTAATACACAGATACATGTGAAACATGATGGCAACAGGAAAGATGGCTCATCCCCAGTATTTTCCTTTCTCATCAAAGTTTTCCAAGTGGTTTCTTGAAAGAATAAGCAAGTTCTCTGCCGACTGAAATGGGTTAATGATTTCAAAAGTATTTATACCTCTTTTTACATGAGGCACAAGTTCTTAGCATGGCCTCGGACATCTTGGTTTCAATGTAGGCCCTCATGTTTGTCTCCCCTTGTTTCTCTACTTCATCACAGTGCAGTGGAATATGATTTGGTTCTCTACATAATCTTTAAAACAAGTGATTTTCAGCATGGCTCTTGGTAATAATGGCTCTTTATATATATATATCATATAATTATGGATCCACAAAATCAAGGTTGTCTGACCAACTGACTCATGAGATAGAATGGTCCTTGGACATGTAGAAAATCTAACAATAACAAAAAGTTTCAACCCATGCCAGCCTGCATGGACTGTGCCATATGTTAACATTCTTGACCGCTATTTTACTACTATGAGCTGAAAGCTGTTTTGACTAGGATATTATTAAAATATTTACCAAGAATAAGGCCATTCAAAATAAATATCCACCATACTTGTGCATAAAACTTGATAGTCAAAGAGAAATATACATGTAGCTAGTAAAATATGTTACCTTCCTGTGCGACACCAAAAGTGTGTAATATTTTACTCTTGACTGGTGTAAAAGCTGATAAAAATGTCACAGGTGGCTGGTAAAGTGCTTGAAATGATTCCACATCATTAGCTGATTAATAAATTCACAAAATTAAGGTTCTCCTTGCCAACATTTACAGCAACTAACAAATTGGAAAGTGGTCATTTAATTAAGAACCAGAGTTTTAGCTTTCCTGTATGAGAATCAAAGCTAAAATGCATGAAAATATGTCTGTAAGTCCAACATAACAAAAGCCAGCACTAAAATTAGTATGAAAAAGTACCGTAAAATTCTATACATACCTACATGAATCCCTAAGACAGTCAGGATTCAAACATTTAAATACTTTATCATCTGGGTCAGGCATAATTGTCGCAAAAGAACAAAAGGGACATGTGACCAAATCTGGAATATCTGCCTGTCTCAATTCCTCCTCCTGCATTTTACGTAACGCCAGTGAAAACAGGTTGGCAGGTAGGATTTCTTGTAGAGTCTTCAGTGGAAACTGATGCTCACATGTACCTAAAAATGTATCTCACAGTGACTTTGTGAAAAGGGAGGGTATAATGCCTCTGCAAAAAGTATCAACCCATGTCAGCCTGCGCAGTCTGCGCAGGCTGACATGGGTCAAAACTTATTGTTATTTGTAAATTTTCTGCATATCCAAGAACTAGTGTACCTCATGACTCAGTTTACTTGTTAGACAGAATGGACTCTATGGATCCGATGTTATATAATGACTTGCTTGGTATAATGCATTAGAAAGATGCATTAAACCTCCTTTGGCCAGAGAATGGCTCAATTTATAGTTTATCCATGTCTACCACTACATCCAACATCCTTTTTAATGTGACAAACCAAGATAAGACTGCATATTTATGCACCCTGATTTTAACCATCTCCCAAATGACAAAATTTTGACTTGTCCAAATCAGAAGCATTTAAGGACAACAAATTAACCCTTTACCACACAATCCCGACTTTTAATGGCCCTGAAGTAGAAGCCTTTTGAAAACATTGTGAGAAAAAGGAGAAAATGCTGGTAACCAGCATTTTCTCCTTTTCCCAC
Organism: Tridacna gigas; assembly: GCA_945859785.2. NCBI lineage: Eukaryota > Metazoa > Mollusca > Bivalvia > Cardiida > Cardiidae > Tridacna > Tridacna gigas. Next base: position 43,092,278 of record OX244029.2, read on the forward strand.
AATGTTTTCTACTCTATCAAGGACAAATTTTGTCATTTGAGCCACCTTAAATTTGTCGTCTGCAAATGCTTTCAATTTGGACCAGTTAAAGATTTTGTCGTTTGGTAAAGAGTTAAATGCAGTCAAAATGAAGAAATATTTCTTTGAAAGGGTTGAAAGACTGGTAACCAGTATTTTCTCCTTTTCCCACAATGTTTCCAAGTGCCTTCTTCATTAGAGCCCTTAAAACTCTGGATTTTGTGGTGAAGGGTTAATCTATTCTCTGATATCATGTTAAGCTTCAGAATGCAAAATAAAACAAAATTCTCATTTTAATGCAAGATAAATACTAAAATAAACTGCACTGCGCGACTTTGATGGGACTTGAACCCATAACAATCAAAATCAGTCAGCGACTCTACCAATGAGCCATGGTGCCAACCAATAAATTTCTGAGCTAAAAATGTATTTACGCCTTGTTATGCAATAATGGTTATACTGTTAGTAATGGAATAGGGAATTTTACAGTTAAAATGCAAAAATTCTGTAATTCCTTGTCTATGTTTGTACACATTGTATTTCTATCTGTATCTTATCTGTAAAACCATCTTTAGATGCAAATGAAAATTAGCAGTCAATGTTAAGATTTTCTAAAAAGCTTGCAACACAAAATCTGGTTTAATGTCCCTTTATATCAGACACACTAACCTGACAAACACATAAATCTTGTCTTGCCATCCCCTACTGCTGCCTCAGAAGACCTGTGTATACACTCTTTACAGAACAGATGGCCATCCGCACAGGCCTCCATATCCTCAAACAAACATTCATCATCATAGCAACATTGACACTCTATCAATTCTCCCTTGTCTCTTGCTGCTTCAATTTTATGCTGTTTTTCCCTTCGTTTCTCCTTTAGAAATGCTGCTTGCAGCAAACAAATTGAAAGAATGATAAATTGTGAAATAGATGTGAGCTATGCTGTGGCAAAAAGGGGCATCTCTATGATGCATTGTACCAATCAAGCTATTACAGAATTATGGATCCATAATAGCCACTTTTTTAACAACCAATGAAATCTTGAGGTAGACTGGTCCTTGAACATACAGAAAATTGACCAATAGTGAAAAGCTCAGGTAAGCCTGTACAAGCTGACCTTGGTCGACACTTTTTCACAGATGCATTAAGCCCCCTTTTCACAGAGCATGGTACATGTATAATCATGAAAAAGTAAGGCCAGTTTTCAACCTGGGGTTCTTTTTTTTTTTCAAAAATGATGCTTTTCTTTCAATGTTCATTAAAGTAACAATAGCTGCTAAAAGTAAACAAAGAGGGTGTCAAAATGAATTAATTCATACCATTGAAAAGTATGGAAACTATTGTGAAAATGACAATCTGTTATTGTCGGTCCAAGTATTAGTCGCTGGCAGAAAAATCAATTTCAAAACTAGGTAAAAAGTTCCCAGGTCATTCCATCTTTTGTCCAGTCTAAAAATTCATTTGGAACTCCAGGAGAATAACGAATTGCAATTTTCAGAATATTTTCCATATTTTTAAATGGTATAATTTAAATAGAAATGCATTTTAACACCTGCATTGGATTTTTTTGCCACTATTGGGCCTTTAAATAAATCCTTTTAGCTTCCTTTTCTATTCCATTTCATTGGCAGCCTTTATACACTTAAATTTAGCTTTTTGTGACAACAGTATACATGTAAGCTCAACATACAATTATCTGTTTACCACACAACAAAATTTCAGACTGGTCCATATTGAAAACATTTGCAGGCGACAAAAAAAAATTAGTTAAAATGATGGTTATTGTCTGTGACAGAGTAGAAAACCTTGTGGGAAGACGAGAAAATGCTGGTTACCAGCATTTTCTCCTTTTCCCACAAGGTTTTCAAATGTTTTTTTCATCAGGGTCATCAAAACCCGGGATTGTTTGGTAAAGGGTTAAATGACAAAATATGTTTTCTGTGCACAGCAATAAATCATTTGCATACCTTTAATTTGATCATGGTGCAAACAGTACAACACTTCATGGAAAAACAATTCCTCCGGGTCCTCCGGATAATCCAAATGTTCTTCCCTCGGTGTCAGTCTTTTTTTCTTTGACCTTCGATCTGTCAAATAAAGAAAATCATGGACACATAAAACCGATTTCAGATCTACCGAAAACTATTGTAAAGTTCTTCAAAGATACAAATTTGCAAGTTAAGAGAAATGTCATGTTTTTATTGACAAGGAAAATCTTGTTGATAAGTGGGCAGTTGCTATTTTTCCAAAAATGCCTTAATAAAACCCAAGGATCTTCACTGAGTCCAATAATTACAAGGATACCAAAGTTTCCGAAGCTGTATCTGAAGTTCAGAGTGAGGTATCTCAAATTTCTTAACCCTTTTTCAAACAATCTCAAGTTTTAACAACCATGAAGAAGAGGCTGTTTGAGAACATTGTGGAAAAAGGAGAAAATGCTGGTAACCAGCATTTTCGCCTTTAACCACAATGTTTTCTATCCTATCAAAGACATTCAGTTCATTATGTATCTCATTCAAATTTAGACTTAACCAAATTGAAAGCATTTGCAGATGACAAACTGTAGCCTAAATGATTATATCTGTCTTCATTAGGGTAGAAAACATTGTGGGAAAAGGAGAAAATGCTGGTTACCAGCATTTTCTCCTTTTGTATGTTTTCAAAAGGCTTTTTCCACAGAGTTGTTAAAAGGCAGCACTGTGTGGTAAAGGGTAAAACTCTTTACCAAACAACAAAATTTTGGACTCAACCAAATTGAAAGCATCTGCAAGACAACAAACTAAATGTAGCTGGTGACTTCTGTTGTTGATAGGTAAGAAAACATTGTATGAAAAGGAGAAAGTGCTGGTTACCAGCATTTTCTCCTTTTCCCATAATGTTTTCAAAAGGCTTTTTCCACAGGGTCGTTGAGAGGCGGCATTGTCTGGTAAAGGGTTAACTCTTCACCAAACAACAAAATTTCAGACTCAACCAAATTAAAAGCATTTGCAGATAACATATTATAAGTAGCTCGATGGATGACTTCTGTCTTTGATAGTTAAGAAAACGTGGTAAAAAAAGAGGAAAGCGCTGGTTACCAGCATTTTCTCCTTTTCCCACAATGTTTTCAGAAGCCTTTTCTCTTTTGGTCATTAAAACTTGGAATTGTGTGATAAAGAGTTAAAAGGTAGTGTTTAGCCTTCAAAGACAATTATTAATTATGTTGGTTGCTGTTACATCAATCAATTGATTACTAGTAAATGGCGTTTTTGGCTGCATTATTTTAGCATCATTCCAGTCGTATCACTGCAACAGGTAACTTATTCATGTTTGCTTTGCTTTGGGTTTTCCCAATACTATGCTGAGGTTCTATAGGGTCCTCCCCAAGGACACTTCCATGAAAAACCCAGAGCCTCAAGTTAGGATCCAACACAGAACTGCTGATTGAACCCTGCACCTTCATCGCTTGCCCTTAGAAGACCTCCGCGGTCCACTGCAGAGTCATTAAGCGCCACAACAAAAAATCAACAGCATATACTAAACTATTATTCTAAATTGAGTACTTTCATTGACAATGAGTATCAAAATGAAATTGCACAGAATGTACACTCTGATCTGGGATTTACACACATAGACATTCTGGCTAAGATGGCCTAAGTCTTTACCAAACAATAAAATTTTGAAAAAGTCCGTATTGAAAGCATCTCCAGATGACAAATTAAATGTAAATGAAAAACTGAAAACTGCATTGTAAAGGGTAGAAAACATTGTGCGACAAGAGAAAATGTTGGTTGCCAGCATTTCCTCCTTTTCTAACAGTGTTTTCAAAAGCTTTCTTTCTCAGAGTCACTAAAAGTCAGGATTGTGAGGTAAAGGCTTCAGTCTTTACCAGTAAGTTAAATCTTAGACTTACCTAACTTGAAAGCATTTGCAGACAACAAATAAAATGCATTACAGTTGATGGCATTTTTCTTCGAAAGGATAAAAAACAGTGTGGAAGGAGATAATGCCCCCGACACTTGCAAGGTTGCATAGATTACGACCAATTGAAAATGTATTTCATTTTCTGGAGGCCATTAAAGAAATCAATGTTGTTTCCCATTTCAAATCGAAGATTTCCGATATATGTCCATAATACCTTCTGGATATTGCATGACAATTATGCCTTCTATCCCATGACTATACTTGACCTTGGCCTTGAGTGTAATGAGGTGAACAAAGAAAATGGTTACTGAAAAGCTTGGGAGAAAGAAATTGTATGCACATTACATAATACATCGTATCCAACTCTTGGCGAAATCCAGCGATCAATTTTCTTATCACCCAGCCATTGTTTACAGCTTCGACCATAAACCAGTTTTCTTCACCAAGATTCGGTTCCTCGGACAAAATCCCTTGCGTTCTTTATCCCTTAAACCATATATATCAGTAAACTAATTATGTTTGCACAACTGACTAGATTCTGAACCATTACATAGGCTGTCAAATTTTCACAGCGTTTTTTTGTCTCTGACTATAAGGATGTATCTATTAGTGGTTTAAAAACTATGGGTATACCTTTTAGTAACAAAACATTTTTGAAGTTTGGCATGACTGTAAAAATCTGAATAGCTTTCTTTAACCCTTTACTACACAATCCCAACTTTTAACAACCCTGCGAAGAAGCCTTTTGAAAACATTGAGGGAAAAGGAGAAAATGCTGGTAACCAGCATTTTCTCCTTTTCCCATAATGTTTTCTACCCTATCAATTACAAAAGTCATCATTTAAGTTATGTTTAATTTGTCATCTGCAAAAGCTTTGAATTTGATCTAGTCCAAAATTTTGTCATTTGGTAAAGAATTAAATGATCAAGCAAAAGCTGAGACAACTTACTATGTAAAGAGCTGAATCTTAAGTTTCCCATCTGAAATTTTAGTGTCCTTGGCATAGTGGGGCACTGAAAGTCTTAATCCCTGCTTAAATATCAAAAGTAATTGTGTCATGCTCTGGAAGAAGGGGGCTTAATGCATCTCTACGATGCATGATACTAAGCAAGTCATCATATAATTATGGATTCATAAAAACCATTTAGTCTAACAACTAAATAAATCATGAGGTACACTGATCCCTTGACATGCAGAAAATGGACCAATAGTATGGTCCCTTCACATGCAGAAAATGGACCAATAGCAAAAAGTTTCAGCCAAAGTCGGCTTACACCAACTGGGCTGACTAACCTTGGTCGCTACTTTTTGCAGATGCATTAAGCCCCCTTATCACAGAGCATGACTCAATTATTTATGAGCATACCTCCCAGTATCTGGATTTCCTTCTCCACTTCCATAACACTGGGGGCTAAATGGTAATTATGGTTCTGTAAAACTTTCTTGATATAACCGTCTTTCATGAATGGATAAGTATTCTTTAAGTAAACTTGAGCATGGGCTTTGTAATTTTCATTAACTTGTCTGCTTGTATCACTGAAGTAAGTCACAGGATCTGGAAATTTAGCCAGAAAATCTGACTGATTATACATCATCTTATGTAGTTTTTCTTTATTGCCAGTTTTCTTTTCATTCTCGAGAATATCTTTCAACTTCGGATAATTCTTATTTTCAAATAACTCCATTGCAACTTTTCCAACTCTCTCTGGATCATCAGATAGCTCAGTCAGTTTTTCATATAAATAATTTGGATCACAGTCTGGGAATATTTCTTTTAACTCTACTAAGTTCCTTTGAAGTCTGTCTTCTGCTGTGACTGGTTCCTTTCCTTTATCAAAATCTTCAACAGATTCTTGTCGTATCACAGGCAGAGATTCCTGACTTTCAGACTTAGTTAGTTCATCAATAACTATTTGTACTCTGTTTGCCTTGTCAAAATGAGCCTCCAAGAATGCATACAACTCATTCGGGTCTTTTTCAGGTAAAACTTTTTTCAGTGTCTTTAAATCTTTGTACAGGGGGTTTGATTTGAAAGACGGATCATTTAACAAGTCTGTACTTTTATCACTACTTAAGACAGAAACAGATGAATTCTTTATAGACGAATCATCACTTGAAGAAGATGAGCTGTGAACAACTGATGACAAATGATTGATAACAAGCTGTAATCTGTCACTTTCATCTTTATATTTAGTCAACATATCATACACAACACTGGGATCTACTTTTGGATGTTTTACAAGAATTTCTGCCACTTCATTAAAGATTCCATCATCTGAAATATCTGATCCAGACAATGTCACATCTTCTGATGTCTTTTCTTCACCATTTTCAAGTATTTCATTAGTTACTATTTCTACTCTATTTATTTCACCTCTCTTTTCTAAGACCTTACAATAGATTTTATTAATGTCAACTTCTGGCACAATGTCTTTGATAACCGTTGCATCTCTCTGAACTGATTCAGTTTTAGCCATTCTTGTTATATCTTGACCTTCTGATGTTTTTTCTACTTTCATCTCATTCTCCCTTTCATCTTTATATAAATTTTTTTCTGTAATGATAGGAGTTTGTACACTCCCTTCACCATTTAAGAAGTCCTGTGTATTTTCTTGAAGAATCTCTTCACTTTCAACAAAGTCAAATCCATCAGAATCTTCCAGTTCATATTCCTGTGTTCCATCAACATCAACAGCAGTTTCTTTTCCAGTATCCGGTGGTGTTTCAATACTATTGTTATTAACATTCTCTTTAGATTTTAATTTCTTTGCATTGACATCATCTGTGTCATCCGTTTTACTACTTTTTCTCTTGTCACAATGATTAGCCCGTGCTGCCATCATGCACTTGAGAAAAACTGAAAAAAGTAAAAAAATATGTGTATTTCTCTTTTCCTCATAACTTTATTCTATCAAACCATTTGGCAAATGTATGGCCTATTACAGGCATAAGAAATTATTTTTTTTTCTGAGACAATTTTGGTTAACCCTTTACTGCATGATGACGCCTTTTAACGCCCCTGGGAAAGAAGCCTTTTGAAGTCCCATTTTCACAAAGCATGGCTCATTTGCATCCACCATCTTTGCTAATGTCCATTTGAAAATGGTCTGCATTATAACAAATGGGTGAAAATATGCAAGTATAAATGAGCCATCTGAAATGGAAATTGCCAAACAGCACAGTCTCTATGCCCAGGTCTTTGAAGACATGCTGTTTTTACTTCTGCCAAGCAGTTCATGGGCAAAGGCAGTAATTCAAGCATCATTTTATTGGTGGGAAGGAGGGCCATCATTTGTCTGTCCCTATTTGCTACCAGGAACATTCCTTTTGCTACATTATTTTAAGCTAGGTAGCTTGTACTTGCTTCCTGCAAAATAAGTTAATTTCTAACACTGTACTTGGAACTCATGGGAACATAAATTATAGTAAACAAATGTTGCGTTGTATAGACAATTGATGAATTACAGAAGAAAAAATACTGTTTTAGATAAAAAGTGACTTTCTAAATTGTAATTCTGTATTTTACACATATCTCTGCTTAGATAGCTTCTCTTAAATGTTTACTTCTGTAAATGTTTGACAGAGGGCACAAAAAAAGAGTGTGCAATAAAATATTGCTAGCAAACACAGATTCATGAAGATATGAGAATTCATAGAGTAATAGGAATGGAGGTTCCGGGCTTCATCATCCCAAAACCAGTTGCCTGGGCTTGTTCATCCCTAGGCTTGTTCTCCAAGGCTTTTTCCTCCCACATTAGACTAGCAGCCACAACATACATGTATGAGCTTAAAAAGACATTGAATCAACACTTTAAATTTCGGAAATATCTTATTTGGATCAAAATTTATGAGGATTTGAAAACTGAAAAAGTATGTGGTTTTTTTGTTTTGTTTTTTGTTTTAAATTTTCCAGCTATAAAACCTCTATCCGCTCACGTTTGACTCCTGGAACCATTTTGAAGAAAATTTTAACTCATTTTTTCATATCTAAACTTTCTTAATTTAAAAGATTTCATCTACAAATTTTTCAATTTTATGTATTTTAGACAGCGCTTATGCACAGATCTAATTCAACGTAAAATATCTTGCTGCGTTGAAAATATCTGTTTATACTTTGGGTTCTCTTTGAAATCACAATATTTTGATTTTTACTATTGAATGGAAATTTTTGTTTCACTTACTTAGCACTTTAATCCCTTACCACACAATCCCAAGTTTTGATGACCCTGAAGGTGAAGGCTTTTGACAACAGTGTGGATCCATGGCGATAAGATAAATTGACTTCCTTGGTTACCATGATTAAGGGCTCCACAACAACCGCAGTAACTAGATATACAGTATAGCAGAAAGGCTACTTAATCGTGTTATCATGACTGTTTCTCTCAATTAAACTCCAGAAAAAATATTCCTTTTAATGTTTCTGCCGATGATGAATTCTCGGTAAGAAATTTATGGATACTTGAACTTATTTACACAAGGACATGTACAAAAAGTGTGAATTTCAGGGGCTACGGACAATGTAGTACCTTTGCCAGCAAAGTTTTGAGCTTCAATGAGAAAGAATGAAACGCCTCATAAACCTCATGAGGTGCTTAATATTTTCGTAAGGCTTGTTAGGTTGTTTCAACATCATATTCGATAATAACTTACACGAAATTACATTTTGAATATTTATAGATTGTCTGATTCAACAGAGAGATGCAAGTTTGAGAAAACTTTCAATTTCAAGTTAAGGGAAAATGGTTGCTTGATGATTTTAAAATGTGTAAAGTAGGCTGTCATTTAACAAATTTGTTAATATCAGTGACCGTATTTTTTTTTATCTTATGATATACTGAGGACAACGAGTGGTCGAGTGGATTACAGCGGCAATCAAACACGTATCCTGCCAGCTAACTGTTTACCGGCATATCCTTTGAAATGGCAGAGGTGCTAATTCACTTAATATGGCTTAATCAAATGTTGATTTAATTGACATAAGTTGCCTTTTGAGCTGAACTTCCAAAAAAGTACAGCAAAGCTCTTAGTCTGTTTCATAATAGAAATCTACATGTACCGGTACTTTCAGTATGGAATACATGTAAATGTGCTTAATTTAAGTAGCAGATGGTTTGAATCCAAGAATAAACTGCATGGTTTTGCACTTTGATCTGTATCTACACATTTAGCATTCTCAGGCACCAAGGTTAAATGTTAACGTCAAACTGAAACATTGATGACAAGTGCCTCTTTTTGGATATGCAGGGGTTATTAAACAAGGTTAGATATTTTAGTGAACTTACTTTCTTTTTATTAGTATTTCATATATTATTACCTTTGTTTTCCACTGTAAACATTCTATGTCTCTTTCAACCAATTTAACCCTTTCCCAAACGACAAATTTTGGACTGGTCCAAATTGAAAGAGTTTGCAGACGACAATTTTAAATTTGATGAAAATGGCAGAAAGGTCTCAAAAAGGGTAGAAAACACTGTGGGAAAAGGAGAAATTGCTCGTTACAAGCAATTTTTCCTTTTCCCACAGTGTTTTCAAAAGACTTGTACTGCAGCCACATGAAAACCAGGGCTTGTTTGGGAAAGGGTTAAGAGGAAAAAAAGAAAACAAACAGTAAGTAACCTATTGCGTAATATAGCATTGATCGACACTCTTAACTCATGTCCCATTGTCAATCATAATCATAAGGCAAACTTGCAGCCTCTGCCTGTGTCTCACATAAGTCGTACACGTTCGCAAAGCACATCTTTTAAACTTTTTTGGGTTCAAGCATTGTAAACACACATAATATTGCACTTCTCTAAAAAACAGTCGCATGTTTGGGAGCCGAAATAACGGACAGCAAGGCTGCACATCGGACCAAATGAATGCAATGACCTGCTTGGTCAAATATCGATTTCTACAGATCCATGTATTTGGACACGTCTGGATTTGGCCGTTTGGTAAAGAGTTGGGGTTCAGATCCAAACAGGATTTTCCATGATGCACAAATCCTGCGTCAATGAAGCAATTTTATTTCGAATGACCCCCCAAAATAAATAACAGTGCGCCATCAGTGAATCAACTTCCCTAAAGATCTAGATCATCTAGGAAATTGAATAAATTGTCATAATCCAAGTCCCTTTTTTGCTACACACTGTCAATTTCAGAAGAAAACCATTCTCTTTTGACTACAAGGGTTTATTTTAGATTAACATGGTTTTCTGGTAATTTAATTCTAGAATAAGAGTGGTTTACGTATTATTACAGTAAAGTAAAGCAGACTGTTGTAGTAAATACAGGCCCTTCAAACTTATTGTTGGGTTCTCTGTGTTTTACAGCCTATTTATCGTGACTTCCGGTAGATAAAAGTACACATTGCCATTCTGTTCTGTTCACGTAAAATTTTCATGACAGAGTACAGTGCAGCATTATTTATCATCTGCTTCCAGCAGCACTGCAGATCACGTAACATCAAGCAGCCACTCAGACGAGAATGTACTGTCTGCCAAAAAATGAAGTCAAGCTTGCTGTCACCTTAAAAGAAGGTGAAATGTATTGTAATCCGTGCTTAAAGATGAAGAAATTGAACCTTATTCTAGCTGTTATACAAACATTCACTTGTCCTCCATGGAATGTCGTTCATACAACCCATTTATTTTGACCCCCAAAGTTAAAATAATGACCCACAGCTTATGCGACAAGGGTCAAAATGACCCCCATTTGTTGAATGCTGAGGGAAAACCTAGTCCAAATATTTAGACGTATACATGCTTATTTACCTTTCAACATTTATCGTCGGACATTTCACATTTGATTTTTCTTACTGCATGTAATGTCTAAATAGGTCCCATTCAGTTCTACGTAGCAAATCCGATCTCTCTAAAACCAGTATTATAACAAAAGAGAACTTCATTTACCTGTAGGCAGAACTTTTTTTGAAAATATTCAGCCGTTGTCTTGATAAATAATGAGCAGATTCATTTAGAATTCAATGAAATCAATCGCAAGTTGGATTGCCGACAGAGTCGCCGCCATGTTTTTCAGTCATGCAGACGGTTGCATAACAAATAAGAATCGACTTAAAGTTTATGAACGAAATCTGTTACAATAATCAAGCAAGACCGAAGCAAACAAAATTTCGTTTTAAAAAAAGACATAATACCGTTCTGTAAGTTGCACTGACCCGCACATGACGGTTCATTCAGAACAATCATATCTCTTCCACGGCAATTCATAACAAAACAGAGTGGTGTTGAATTGGAATAGATTTAGCTCATAAATAGGCAAGTTTTGGACAAATATCCTTTTTCAATCGAGAAATTATTCATTTATCTTACTTCTGATGTATATTTTATTGAACAAGTTCACTTGAAAGTATCCAAATTTGCTGTTCAAACAGCAACAAAATTCGATGTCAGAGTTTGCTAAAGGAAACTATGAAGGAGCCAGTAAGACCCTACGGTCTGAATGTCAGAATGAAAAAAAAAACGTACGTAGGGGCTTATAAATAGGACTAAGGGAAAACCCTGCCAAACCAAGCTGACACAACTGTTAGAGGGAATTTGCCTATAACTGGAGGAGAAATGTAGTGTCAAGATTATGTTAAGTTCATCATCAAATTTGGAGGGTATGTTCATTGTAGTCAGCATTGGAGAATATTACTAACGTCGCGAAGAAAACGCATATCCGAAAATACTCTGTCCGAATACTACATCAATTGCTACAACGCATTCCGTTTCACCACATCTTGGTCTGACAGCACACCTACTTCGGATGGCATGACTGATAATTTCAGAATTAGCACATTTAACTTTCGCTTACCATCCTCTGATAGAAAACTTACCGTCATATGACTTTTAAAGTGTGACCATTCAGAAATCTAAATATATTATTGACAGCAGACGTCTTGCTCAATACAATTTGCTCCACTTGGTTATTACGTACCTGGTAACAGTTTCGGAAGTTCTGAAATTTAACCGAATACATTATTTATTTACCGGTCGAAGACATATTTTGATCTCTCTTTCTTTTCCCCTTCTCCTTTACGTCTCTATTCTGACAGCGTGTAATGATTGTAAAAGTCTGTAATTTACATGGGAGTAAGTATATAAAGTTAATGGTACAACTACTTATTTTCATCTGCTGAGTCTTAATTTGTGTTGCATATGTAATAAGTCAGATATGGAAAATTCAAATCAGCAATACTAGTTTCGAACATTTCCATCAATTCAAGCGTTATGTGGATAAAATTCAACAAACGGAAGAGTTACCTGTAATTTTGAAATGCAGCAATTATTTTTTGTATAATTCCTGCAAATATTACAACTTTTGCCATAATTTGCACATCAAAATTTATATCTGGCTCTTTGATTCACGTTTTATCTTTTGTGAATAAAATCCAGTTCTAAAAGATAGAAACCAGTTTTACTACTTCTACTTTTCTTTTTGCTCAGAAAATAAGTAGATCTAGTTAAATCATACGCAAATCGAAACAAGTGTCATTTGTTTTATCAATTTACTTTTAATTTTCAAAATTTAGTCATTTCATTCGCTGGGTCGGGAATAGGTATTGTGACTATGTACAGTCGAAAGAAGTTCCTGAAATACAGTGTAAATCTGAAATTAAAAACATGGAAATATAGAATTACCCAGAAAATTCTTGAGACAGCAAATTATAAAAAAAGTGGGGGGGGGGGGGAGAATTTTACTAAAATATTTTCATCTAAAATATGACAGTAAAAATGATTTACTAATTTATGGTACTAGCTGAATGTCACCTAACTCTTTAATTTGACAGCCTGATATCGATCATTGTATCATGTGCATGCATTTGGAAAGGTGAAATTATATATGTTAAAGTCAATCTTTGAAATCAGCCAGAAAATAGACTGGGTCTAGGTGGTTTCAAGCTAAACTAGTTTTATGCAGAATAGCTTAAAATCCTGCAAGGTCTTTATCACGGGCGTTCGTTAAATGTGATCTATATATAATATTATAAGACGTCTTATATTTTACATTGTATAGATGGCGAAGTTCATCACAAAATGAACGCCTGTAAATAAGAATGGTTGGTGAATACGGACCACTCTCATACCCAGAACTGGGTTGGGCCTTGCTCTAGTTTTGTATAAACCTTTGTTATGCAGCAGGCCCAAATCTTTAAAAAAAAAAAAAAAAGATTTAAAAAAAATAGTGCGACAGTATCCATGTGCTGTATTAGTGTAGTCCGTTCTGCATTCCTAAAACCACATTTGATGTTATCTAACTTACCATCGTGTCATTTTACCTGCAAAAATATATAGTACCTAAATGAGGACACGAACAAGATCAGATCGTTAACGACAGTGTCTCGATTATGACGGTGTACTACTTCGTCCCCAAAATCGCAGCCTATCTCCTCAATCGCACATTTCATTAAAAATCTCATTTTTTTTTAGGGGAAGAAGGATGGTAACGGAATATAGTTTTGGTCTTAAATTACAATAAACTGGGTGATTTTTGAATACACGCCGATGAATGGAACCATTTGTGCTCGGTGACTTCAAGAACATGAATCCAAATTGTTAACATGCAATCAAAATAACATACTTCCGATCACCTTTGCTTCAGGAAAAAATGGATTTCTGCCGTACCATTCGTAGTCTGGCTTCGAATGAGCGTCATATTTGTAGGAAAATGGATAAAGGGTTGCATGACATTCTCTGACTTGATATTTGACTCTGGGACAGAAAAAATCCTGGTTCAACCACAAAACTCACCCTCGTACCGCCCAATTTAAGTTCAACCCGATGTACCCTCAACATTTTTTCATTCACAACACATTGACATTGTGTTTCAGGAGATAAGAGGCCGTAGTCTGGATTACCTGCCTCTACCACTAAGTATAGGTTTTGAAATACGGCGGGGTACCAAACTAAAGCGGCAGTGGTAAAGGGTGTGTGCACTCGTCACAACTCGGCCGATTCCGTACCTACATCTTACCTCGTCCGTATAAAGGAGGCTTCCATTTTGAACTACCAATCACATGATCTTAAACATGGCGGCGCCCCTGTAGATCGCTTAGCAACGACATGAACAACCACGGTGAAGTTATTCACTTCTATCGATCTGTCGATGAAAGCTCCTAACGGAATTGATAAACCACGCTAAAAATTGAATGTACAAACTGTTTGCCGACTGAAATATTCTTAGAAAGATAACGATAGAAAATTTACTCATGTTCCCTTTTTTAAGGGGAGCCTTACAATTTCAATAACGGTAAAGCGGTGTGCTTCCGGAGATGTGCGAAATGTACCGTGTAGGTGCATATCAAGCTACGTGATACAGCCGAGGGATTTGATCACCGGATCACCCGAGGTATGCCGAATGGGGTGTGTGGTGTTGTCTGCGCACGTCATTGCACTGCGACATCAGTCGCAGGGCTTACCCCCTTAGATCGAAGTTGTTCAGTACAGTTAGATGGAAGGCAAACATAAGATACCTAGGATCTTTGTGTGACATCGAGTAAGGGAAGATGTATAGCATAGTGCACTAAGTCACTATCATCAGGGATCATATACGATCCCTGCTATCATATAGTAACGCTAAGTTTCGAGGCCGTGTAAAAGTCTATTCTGCCAAAACCCTTATGCCTTTTATAATTGAAAATAATCAAAGGTTTAATTAGAAAACTTTATTTATGCTGTCTCAAGAGAACTAAGTTTCCTTTTCAGTCCGCAGTCCACGCAGGCTGACATGGTCCGAAACTTTTCGCTATCTTTAAATTTTCTGCATGTCAAGGGATAATTCCACCTAATGATTCAGTCGGTTATTTGACAAGATGGATTTTATGGGTCCATAATTAGGTGATGTCTTGCTTGGTATAATGCATTTCAGAGATGCATTAAGACCTATTTTGCCAGAGCACGGCTCATATATTAGGCACTTGTATAGACGCACACTGCCATACGCCATTTTAGATGAGCTGAGATTCACACTCAGAGTCTATTGAAGTAACACACACTTAAATACTTCAACCCATTTAATTATTTAATTTCATACTGGTTTACCGAATTTGTCTGTTAACGAAAAAACCTTTCACCCATTTTCATTTTACGTCTGAAAATATGCCAACCAAACAGACCATTTTAAATAGAAAAATCATGCACAGGAAAGATTAATGCTGACAAGATGAGTCTAGCACCAGATATAACCCCTGAACAAATTGATGACTGGTTTAAGATAGGGAAGAAGGCAATAAAGAGAGAAGGGATTCCTAAGTCAACCACCAAAGGGAGGTTCTATGATCCTGTAACACGCCAGCCAAGAGAACATCCCACCTATTTCGTCCCGCATTACAAAAGGTTCGTCCAGTGGCAATGCCCAAGTTGCCTTTTGGCCTTAGACCGTAGATCAAACTGCTCAGAACATTTAGCCATTCCTATGGCATTACTGTTAGCTTCGATGAAACATTCTGGCAAATTCAGTCGTCACTTTTGAATGATTGGGTCTTTTTTTAGTAGACCAAACATGTCCACTTCTTTTATTTGGCCCTGTAGGAGTAAGAACAAAATTATCAATCAATTAACCAAACGACAGACGATAGATCGCTCCTCCCACTGATGTCACGTGACCCGCGAATCTAAAAACCTGGACAAACATTACCCAGACACGAGGGCTTAGCTAGGAGACATATGCAAGTTACCAGAAGATACTTTAACACAAAATAATAGTTCAAGATAAAATAAGCATGGGAACAATTTGAGAAAAGGTAGTTACATCTTTTGGATTTAGGTTTTTCGAAGTTTTATAGGTGAAAATTGAAATAGAGACTGTTTATTTCGAAGTCAGTTGACTTATACCTCTTACGCCACTTACGTTTGATAATGTTGGTACAATACGTGTAAATGTAACTCGTGCTTCCTAAATATTTCTTAAAGTCATTGGTCTTCAAATGCAATTCATCTTTTACCTGGACAAAAATAAGCTTTTTCAAAGTTACAGAGATTTTTCCATTACTTAGTCCGTGATATATGCTTCAATAATTTCACCACAAATTGCAAGACTTTTACATTACGAAATGAAATATACATGTTTTTAACAGGGCAATATGATTACCAGATGTTTGAATTGAAATTAGAAGATACATTAGCAAATGATAGGTTTACCAAATTGATTTTTTCAAGTTTGACAAAAACCCGAGGAGAAGAATAAAAAGAATAAAAACATGAATATATTTCTAAGCATTCGCTGGTAAATACTGTGCTCTAAGAGTAATAGAAAAATAAATTGACTTACACATTGAACATGTATAATCCAAATTTCAAACACTAATAATCGTTGAAAGGGGTTATAGACGGTCACAAAGTGTCAGACTGATATGACACGTGTGCGTAATTTTACAAGTAGGACAGTACCAGACGCTTTTGGGGTGGTATACCGATATCAAAGGAATACCGCATAAACCCTTGCTCCACGTTTTGCGTAAAAAGTGGCAACATGTACAACAAATCAAACGAAAACGGCTTGATTGGTACCTAATTGATTTCGATAAATGAATAATAGTTTAAGGGAGATTAAAGGATTGAAAATAAAGGGAGGGGAAAGATGGTTTTATATATATAGGGTGGCATATTGTCTTTAATTTAACAGGCTTTAAGTTTGCATTCATAGATATGTTAAAATACAGAGACCAATGGGAACAACGTTTTTAATGGTTTACTGATGGAGGAAGATGGCATTTATTTTTAATTTAAACAAATGTCAAAACTGTGCCTACATTGCATTTACTTTAAAAGCGGGGGGGGGGGGGGGGTCGCTGTTTAGGTTTGACTTCTATGAAGACTATATGAAAAGCATTTTTACCCGAATTTCGTCGACTCAAATTTTATTTAAGGATAATTTGCGAGGGGGGAAAAGATTCAACAAAAGAGATGTAACCAGCATTCAAAATAACAAGTCAACTCAATTTGGTAAGAAAATGAATTACCGAGTATATATTTAAATGAAAAATAAGGTAAAGGAAATAAATAACTGAACATGATAAAATCCAATCAGTTGTCTAAAATATTAAATATACATTTCTTTTAGTAAAGAAACAGGAATCTGTTGCCAAGATTGAAATTCTGGAAAATTTATGACAATAAAAAAGCATGTTAACAATAAGTATTCATTTATTTTTCTCCTTTTAAATCTGAATTTGTCTTCTGCAACAATAGTTTTACCTGGTGTAGCTCTGCATCTTGAAATTGCAGTCGTAAGAATTAATAATGGATATAAAGTTTAAAGTTATTCATCAGTTTTTTCTCATAAATATACTATACATTTATATATAGTTATAAATCCTAATGATTCAGAATGTCTAGGTTTTATAACGGCAAGACGGCTTCCGCTCTGGATGGAAAAATACTGATCGCTGATTGGCTTATTGATTTTTTTGATTGACAGCTGGCGTTTGGTTAATTCATTTGTGAGAAACATTTAATGATATCGACCCTTACAGCATTACTCACAGCTATATAGTTGTCTAAGCAACCAGTGAAGATCTAGAACAGATTGGAGACATTTTGGACAAACATAGTCTTGAAATTGAAACTATTTGGGTTTGAAATGAAGGCTGAAAATATCTGTTAAATTAACTCTTTACCAAGTGATAAAATTTTATACTAGTCCAAATTGAAAGCATTTGCAGACGACAAAATAATTGTAAATCAAAATTGAAATTTGTTTAGGGGAAGCTAGAAAACATTGTGGGAAAAGGAGAAAATGCTGTTTACCGGCATTTTCTCCTTTTCTCACAATTTTTTCAAAAGGCTTCTTTCTCAGGGTCGTTAAAAGTCAGGATTGTGGGGTAAAGGGTTAATTTGGCTCTCTAATGGTTTACTCTTTACCACACAAGCAAAATGATGGACTTTGGTTTTGATAGGGTTTAAAACATGGTTGGAAAAGGAGAAAATGCTAGATACTAGCAATTTTCCCTTTCCCACAATGTTTTCAAAAGGCTTTACTTTAAGGGTTGTAAAAACTTGAGATTCTGTAGTAAAGAGTTAAACTTCAACATTGTCTTGTTTGAAATATATTTCAATTGGCTCATTCCTTTCTTGAACAACAAATTGTTGAATCTACCAAATTGAAAGTAGCTGACTAGCTGCCGTCGACATTGGTAAAATTGGTATATATATGAGCCATCATTCTTTGTCATGAGTTGAAAATTCTTGCATATGTAATCTGCAACAGCTTGGTCACCCTTCCAAGCATATTGCTTAACTATTACAGAGGCATGTCCCAAACCACATGGCTGTAAAAGCTAGCTCTATAGCAAGGCTGGTCTTATATATCAAACTGCTATCCATTACACAGTGTTCCCATTCATGTAAATTTTTACAGAAATCATAAAAATTGTAATGAAAAAACGCACTTGCTCTGATAAAAGATTTAAACTGTACGTGATGGGCACATTAGTAGATATACTTGAAATTTTAATTTTTACATGATGAGTTTGACATACATACAATTTTATTCTAACGATGCTTCAGTAAACAATTTAATCTCATTGAAAAATTTAAAAATTAAGGAAGGATAAACTGGGATTTTTCTTGACTGGTTACCTGTCCCAATTTCCAATTTTGCCAACATCATAGATTGATGAAACAGGTTAAACTAGTAGAAGATTTTCATAGGTCATGACCAAATCTGAACATCTTGGTGATGACTGTTGTAGCTTAACGGAAATACATTTTGTAAACTGTACCCCCCAATTTCATCATGGAACCCCTTGATTTTGAAAGTTGTGGACTTGAAGGGCTACAAACCCCCCCCTCACCTCCTCCCCCCTGCCAGAAAGTAGTGGGAACACTGATGACATTACTATCACATTTAAGAAATCTGGGCTGCCTTTCACTTACCTGCAAAGATCTATGCACATTTTTGTTATTTTATATATACACATGTGATCCCTGCTTTACCAAATGGTATGGAATGATGTAAAGTTACGCAGTTTAGTGAAACTTGTCTTCAGACTTGATGCTTCTTTATCTAAACTGTGTATGCAAATTTTGTACATACACAGTTTGGAGAAAGGCAATCCTGGACCTCAGGATTTAGATGTAAATAATGCAGAGGAATATAAGGGTAAGGCAACTCAAATCTGCTGGTTGTCATAAGCCCACCTCTGCCATCAAATATAACATGCAAGAGCTTGGTCATCCATCCAAGCACTAGCAACAAGGTATGTAGTTTAATTACCATGGAAAAAGAATGCACCAAACCACATTACTGTAAAAGCTATCTCTACAGCTAGGCTGGTTTGAGTTGATTTTATCAAAGGGCTGTCTGTGACACATACACTGACACTACAAGATGCCTTACACTTTTCAGTGTTAGGACAGGAATGTTTCAAAAAAGAATAAGTACAAATTGTGGTGTTTTCCTGTGTAAATGTAACTATACTTCCTGTGTGTACCCTTTGTAGCTCTACTGGCCAAAGGCTAGCAAGCTTATGTCTTAGCCCTGTGTCTGTTATGCCTCCCTCCATGCATCTGTCAATGGGTGCACATGTTAACTTTTATTTCAAACATCTTCTCTGAAACTACCAGTCCAATTCTGACAAAACTTCACAGAAGTGATGCTGCCACAGCCTTCTTCAGAAATTCTCCAAAGAATTCAATTCCAGTTAAAATTCTTGTTGCCATGGCTATAAAACTAAAAAAGATTAAAATTCTTTAAAAACCTTCTTGTCCAAAACCATAAGGCCAAGGGCAACCAAATTTGGCATGCAGCTTCAGCTAATAGACTCTTTCCAAAATTCTTCAAATT
The DNA here is from genome assembly GCA_945859785.2 of Tridacna gigas. Lineage (NCBI taxonomy): Eukaryota > Metazoa > Mollusca > Bivalvia > Cardiida > Cardiidae > Tridacna > Tridacna gigas. The sequence continues at coordinate 43,111,968 of OX244029.2, forward strand.
GTAGCCGGAGGGGTCAAAATTGGCCTGACCCCTGAGAGTCGCAGGTTTTACATGGGCTTACACAGTGAAAACTTTAAAAAATTTTGTTCCTGACCATAAGGCCTAGGGCTACCAAATTTTGCATGCAGCTTCATCTTGTTTTTCTCAGACGCTTTCAGTTTTGGATTATTTCCAATTTCATAGAAAAGTAATTGGATAAAATGAAAAAAATGTCATTTACCTAATGACAAAAGTTAGACTTGTCCACATTCAAAACATTTGCAGACAATTCATTTAATCCTTTACCACACAATCCCAAGTTTTAACAACCCTGAGAAAGAAGCCTTTTCAAAACATTGTGGGAAAAGGAGAAAAAGCTGGTAACCAGTATTTTTTCCATTTCCCAAAGTTTTTTCTACCCTTTCATGGTCCAGTTATAGTAATTATGCTATGTTTGATTTGTTGTTTGCAAATGCTTCAAATTTGGTTAAGTCTAAAATTTTGTTGTTTAGTAAAAAGTTTATGCAGCTTAAAATTAAAGGGGGGGGGCACCCTTAAAAGAGCAGAAAATATTGTGCTAATTGGCGAAAATGCTGGTTTTCAGCATTTTTTCCCCACAATATTTTCAAAGGCTGTTCTCTTCTGGGTTGTAAAAACCTAGGATTGTTTGATAAAGACTGTTTGATAAAGTGTAAAACATTGCACACTATTTTCTATCCATGTACCAGAGGTCCAGATAGAGGGAGTGATTTTGATTTCAAAATTGAAAGTATTAATCACTTTCCACTATGACCCTATGTTATGGGTACCCATTAGAATCGTCTCATCGAGACGATTCTAATGAGTACCCACAACATAGAGTTTGGAAGAGAAATAATGGATTTAGAATACTATCACTCCCTCTTATCTGGAGCTCTGCTCTGTATCATTTTAGTCATCCAGAGTTCCATGGGGGGCAGGATTATGCTATCCAGTATCAGAAGGAGGAAGAAGAAAGGCTGATGAACAAAGTGGCATGGGTGAGCAAACTAGACTGTTAACCTCGAAATCTTTGCAGCTGGAAATGTTTGTATTTCTATGCTGATCGGTCATTGCATAAATGAGCTGTGCTCTGGCAAAAAGGGCTTTAATGCATCTCTGTAACACTTGATACAATGCAAGTCATCACATATAGATCCATTAAAAACTCATTTTGTTTGACATGCAGGAAAATTGACCAAGTCGATACTTTTTGCAGATGCATTAAACCCCTTTTTCACAGAGCATGGCTCATTTATTTCCTAAATTCATACGAGTCAGCCATGCTAAGCAGCATTCACCTGTTTTGGTGAAATATAGATCAAGTTTAATGCAACATGGGCAATTGATCTTGTGTACCATTTGCCTTCTTAGAAATCTGTTTTGATGAAAAAAAAATTAGTCTTTCTTTTTTGCCATCTTAAAATGCTCTCAATCTTTTTTGCAAATTAAATTTTGAAAAAAGAGCAAATTTTATGCCAGAATATGGTGATTAGATTTTGAGTTTTAGGATCCTTGGATTAATCTCAAGACAATTTTTCTGTTTGAGCAAAGTCTTAACCCTTAACCACATAATCCTGAGTTTTAACAACCCATTAGAAAAGACTTTTGAACACATTGTGGAGAAAGAGAAAGTGCTTGTAACCAGCATTTTTCCTTTTTTATCAATTTTCCTCTTTTTTCAACCCTTTCCCAAACGATAAAATTTAGACTGGTCCAAATTGAAAGAGTTTGCAGACGACAATTTTAAATTTGATGAAAAAGACAGAAAGTTCTCCAAAAGGGTAGAAAACACTGTGGGAAAAGGAGAAATTGCTCGTTAAAAGCAATTTCTCCTTTTCTCACAGTGTTTTCAAAAGACTTGTACTGCAGACACGTGAAAACCAGGGCTTGTTTGGGAAAGGGTTAAAGGCATGTTCCAATATTTGATCAATAATGAATTTGTTGTCTGTATGTACTTTCAATTTGGTCATGTCTAAGACTTTGTGGTGTGGGATTAACTCAAAGCATTTGCAGATGAAAAATTAAACGATGCTCAAATTGTGGAAGTTTTCTCTGATAGGGTAGAAAACATTGTTGAAAAAGGAGAAAATGCTAGTTACAAGCATTTCTCCTCTTCCCACAATATTTCAAAAGTCTTCTATCTCAGGTTTGTTAAAAGTCAGGATTGTGTGGGAAACTGTTAACAGAGACATAATTTGCCATGAAATGTCACACTGAAACAATTCTAAAACTACAAGAAATTTGATATAGCATTTCACGGCAAGTAAAGAGACAGGAAGCTTGAATTTTTACTCTATGATGGTTTTATAATTGTTTAAAAAATGGTAGAATAGATGTGTTGGCTTTTTCTTTTGTATAAAAGTAATATTGACATTCATTTTTGCCAGTATGATTTTAATATTTTCACAGACAAAAATATTTTTGATATGTCCATGCTAAAAGCCTCTGACAGTGAATTACCTACGGCTCAAAAGACAGGTCAAGTCCTTGAAAGGAAAAAAAAAAATGTGAGAAAACTAGAAATGCTGCTGACCAGCATTTTTTCCTTTTCCAACAATGTTTTCAATAGCCTCCTCCTAGGGTCATACAAACAAAAGACTCTTAACTCTTTACTGAAAGATAAAATTGTAGATTTGTCCGAATTGAAAGCAATTGCAGATGACATATTAAATGCGGCTCAAATGGTGGGATTTGTCCTTCCAATGGTAGAAAACATTGTGGGAAAAGGAGAAAATGCTGATTACCAGCATTTTCTCCTTTTTCCACAATGTTTTTAAAAGGCTTCTCTCTCAAAGTCTTTCAAACATAGGATTGTATAGTATAAAGTTAAATAAGGAGTTTGGAATTTTTTCCTACAAAGTGAATGAAAGCGATTTAAATTTCAGTCTCCAAGTGAGACTGCGTCAATGTTAAGCAGCCATTTAGACACCCTAGAAATCGACAGCACAATCGCTGGCACAGATACCACTATTCCAGCAGAGTTCATCCCTGATAATGGCACAGATGTTTATAACAACTACTCTTTTGCTAGTCATTATGATAAGAAACTACCAATATATGAGTTCAGAGATCAGGTATTGAGTTTTTTTTTCTTTTTCTTCACAAGTTTACTCTTCATTATACCAGCAACTTTTAGACAGACCTTAAAGGCCCAATAGTGGCCAAAATATCAATGCAGGTGTTAACATGCATTTAAATGTAAATCATACCATTTAAAAGTATGGAAAATATTACAAAGATGGTTAATCTGTTATTGTGTGTTAGGTCCAACTGTTAGTCGCTGGCAGAAAAATTAATTTTAAAATCAGGCAAAAGTAAATAAAAGAGAAAGTGACCTGGCAGCTTTTAACCTAGTTTTGAAATTAATTTCTCTGCCAGCAACTAACACTTGAATCTATTGTACAATAAAGGATTGTCATCTTCACAATAATTTCCATACTTTTAAATGGTATGATTTAAATTTGAATGCATTTTAACATCTGCTTTGTTTACTCTTGGCAGCTATTGTTACTTTGAATATTATCAGTGATAATGAACTCTTTAAAACATTACAATTCAGGCTGTACCAGATCAAAAGCTTTTGCAGATGAAAAAATCAGAATTGGTATGGCTTAAATAATGCCATTTGTCTTTGAATGGGTAGAAAACATTGCTGAAAAAAATGCTGGTTACCAGCTTTTTCTCCTTTTCCCACAATGTTTTCAAAAGCTGTCTTTGTCAGGGTCATTAAAACCCTGTATTGTTTGGTCAGGAGTCAAGGAAAGAATTTGTATAGAGAAGAAAAAAAGTGTTTGCCAGAATTTTTTAAAATCATTTTGAAGAAAGGAGCAGTTAATCATTGCAAACAATTGCTCCTGTTCCCACAGCAGTTCAGTTGTTTCCTTCTGCAATGGTGCAAAAAGCCTCAGTCATTAAGAGCAATTTTCCTTTCCTTCAATGTTCTTCAAGAGTATTTTGTAAGACTAGGGTCTGTAATCACCAACTATTCTGAAGAATGTTCTTTGTCTTATTGTCTAGAATTGTCTAAATTTGAAAGTAACACAACCTCTGATTTAGAAGCTGTGTTACTTTCAAATTTATAACATCTTGGAGAACAAGACAAAGAACATTCTTAAGAATTAATGGTGAAAACTCACCATGAAAACATCATCTGCAGAAGTTAAATCTGAATCAGATGACAAAATTTTAGACTTTTGTCCAAATAGAAAGCATTTGCCGACAACAAAGTAGGTTTGGCTTAAATGTTGATATTTGCCAATGAAAAAGGTGGAAAATAATGTGGGGAAAAAAAGAAAATGTAGGTTACCAACATTTTCTCCTTTTCCCACAATGTTTTCAAAAGCTTTTTTCCTCAGGGTCTTTAAAACTCTGGATTGTTTGGTAAAATATTAATCTGTTAATCTGTCAATTTTATTTTCCTGCCCAGGTGATATCCACAATAGAAAGTAATCAAGTTACTGTTATTCAAGGAGCCACTGGTTCGGGTAAAACCACCCAGGTAGCCCAGTATATTTTGGACCACTACGCCCAACAGAACAAATACTGTAATATTGTGGTGACACAGCCTCGCAGGATTGCGGCCATTAGCATCGCACGAAGGGTTTGTGCGGAGCGAGATTGGGAACTTGGAACTTTGTGTGGATATCAGGTGTGTATATGAATTTAAACAATGGTTTTATTCTGAAGTCTTGAATCTTTTATCATACAATCAAGTAGTTTTTCAATGCTGGAAGAAGAGGGCATTTGAAAACATTTTGGGGAAAAAATACCTCACAAATGACATTCTAATTAACATGGTCATACACTGAAGAAGTCTTATATAAAGGTCCTGTGAAAATCCAAAATATTAATTGTTTACCACACATTCCCAAGTTTTAACGAGCGTGAGGAAGAAAACATTGTTGGAAAAGGAGAAAATGCTGGTTACCAGCATTTTCTCCTTTTCCCACAATGCTTCCTATCCTAAATTTTTGAGTCATGTTTATTTTGTCGTCTGCAAATCTGGACTAGTCTAGAGTTTTGTCGTTTGGTAAATAGTTAACATACAATGATGCTTTCAAACTGCCTGGTATTGTTTTGTATTAGTAGCAGCTAATTATTTCAAGTAAGTTCATCCTTTACCACACAATCAGGTGTTTTAACAATCCAGACAAAGAAAGCTTTTGAAAACATTTGGGAAAAGGAGAAAATGCTGGTAACCAGCATTTTTTTCTTTTCATACTATGTTTTATAGCCTTTCAAGACAAATTACATGGTTAGAGTAAAGCTTAAAATGTCGTTTGTAGACACTTTCAGTTTGGATAGGTCAATTTTGTTGTCTGGTATAGAGTACACCATCACATAAAACTAAAGGGATGAACACCAATACATCAATCATTATCATATTGTTGATATTACTGTTGATTAAAATGCTATTTTCCTCAAATTCAGTGACAGAAAATTATATTTATCCTCAAATGTGAGAATGGAAAAATATTACTGTCCTCAGATATGAGGACAGAAAAAAATACAACTATCCTCAAATGTAAGGACAACAAAAATACAACTATCTACAAATATGAGGACAGAAAAAATAACTATCCTCAAGTTTTAGGACTGAAAAACTCAACTACCTGTATCCTCATATTCGAGGGCAGAAAAGTTTCAACTATCCTCAAGTATGAGAACAGAAGTGGGCTTGTATATAAGACTGGATACAATTCAACAGGTTGGTTTGGACAAGATGGCCTCGGAAGACACCAGAATTATGTATTGTACCACAGGAATTCTGTTGAACAAACTGATCAACGAGAAAAACATGAACCAATACACACATGTTATACTGGATGAGGTAGAGTATTAACTCTTTACGAAACGACAAAAGTTTGGACTGGACCGAATTGAAAGTATTTGCAGATGACAATTTAAATGTTGCTGTTATGATGATTTCTCTCTTTTACAGGGCAGAAAACATTGTGGGAAAAGGAGAAAATGCTGTTTACCATCATTTTCTCCTATTCCCACAATGTTTTCAAAAGCCTTTTTTTGTAGGATTGTTAAAAGTCAGGATTGTGTGGTAAAGGGTTAATTTACTTTGTAAATGATGAGCATTGCAGTGCCAGGAGCTTTCAAAAGGCAGCCATTACTCTTGGCAAAAAATGCAACAGGCCTGGTCCCATACTATTTAACCCTTTACTACACAATTCCAAGTTTTAACGACCCTGAAGAAGGAGCTTTCTGAAAATGTTGTTGGAAAAAGAAAAAATGCTGGAAACCAGCATTTTCTCCTTTTCCCACAACGTTTTCTACCTTTTTAAAAGCAAATTCCATTATTTAAGCCACATTTAAACTGTTCTCTGTAAATGTTTTGAATTTTGACAAGTCTAGGATTCTGTTGTGTGGTAAAGAGTTAAATTGATTCATCAGTTATAGATATAGTGTAGAAACACGGAAAGAAAAAAAAAAAAAAATGGGAAAGTTCAGGTGAAATTTGCATATTACCCTCTAGTGTACAGGGTAATTTTAGACAGGTACAATACTTTTTACAAATTCCACATAGGAAAAAATTTGAAGGAAAGCAAAATAGTTTTTGTCTTTTTCTGAAATGGGTACAAAAAAAAAGTTGTGAGAAGGGATGGTTACTTTTTTGGTGCTTCTTGTTTCTAGAATGTTTTCAAAAGCTGTCCTCTGTTAGGCTGTAAAAAGTCATATGGGTAAAATAATAGGTTAAAAATGCGAAAAAAATCTGTCCTGAGTAAAGGTTTTAATTTCAAACAATCTGTGTTGTAATAAGCCAAAGAAAAGGGCTTTTGCAAACTTTTCAGAGAATGGAGAAAATGCTGATGCCCAAATTAATGTTTCTCTGCTGTAAAGACAATCCCACAGACTGAGCCAAATATTTCATCAGCAAATGCTTTAACCCTTAGACTGCTAAGGGCGACTCTGACCTTTTGTGGACAGTGTAGATCAAGATCAGACTGCACAGAACATGTATCTACACTGTCCAATATGGAGATGTTTTTCTCCAAAAAATAGGTTTTAAGTAGCATTATTCGGGTTTTTACAATCGGCATGAAAGTTTCATTTAATTTATATAGCAAGATAAGGGTTAAAAATGGACAAGTGTAATATTATATCTTCCACTAAACCAGAATATGTAGACAACAGATGAGGATCATATTATGTTGTCTGCATTAGCATAAGTAGGAAACATTGTGGGAATAGGAAAAAATGCTGGTTACCAGCATTTTGTCCTTTTACCACAATGTTTTCAAAAGCTTTCTTCTGCATGCTTGTTAAAAACAGGATTTTTTGAGAAAGGAATAATTTATCCCTTTACCAAACAATCCTGGGTTTTCATGACCCTGGGAAAGAAGGCTTTTGAAAACATTGTGGGAAAAGGAGAAAATGCTGGTAACCAGCATTTTCTCCTTTTCCCATGTTTTCTGCTTTATCAGAGCTTAAGCTGATTTGTACCAAAGTTGAATTTGTCGTCTGCAAGTGCTTTCAAATTGGTCCCGTCTAAAGTTTTGTTGTGTGGTAAAGGGTTAAGTCAATTTGTTTTACAGGTACACGAGAGGGATCAGGACACAGATTTCTGCTTGCTTGTTGTGAAACGGCTTCTACGAACAAACTCTCTACACACCAGAGTAGTGTTAATGTCTGCCACATTTGACACGGACATGTTTGCTCAATATTACGCACTTCCTGTGATGGATAAGTTGGAACAAGCTCCTGTAGTGAATGTGGAAGGCCGACCATTTAAAGTATTGCAGTTTTATGCAGAGGACCTCCTGAAACTTGGAGAGGTAATTTTGTCTCAATATTGTCATTTCACGGGAATATTTCATGCACTTTCCTTTCTTTTTAGCTCGCCTGAGCACAAAGTGATCAAGGTGAGCTTTTGTGATCACACTGTGTCCGTTGTCCATCGTGGGTCATCTTTAGTATGCCGTCTGTCATACAGTCGTCAACGTTTAACTTGTGAGCACTCTGGAGGCCACATTTTCAGCCAGATCCTCGTGAAACTTGGTAAGAATGTTTGTCTTGATAAAATCTTGAACAAGTTCAAAATTTGGTCACGTCAGGTCATAAGGTAGGTCACTGCGCCAAATCTTAGAAAAAACCTTGTGTGCTCTCTAGAGGCCACATTTTCAACCTGATACTCCTGAAACTTGGTCAGAATGTTTGAATGGATAAAATATCCAACAGGTTCGAAATTGGGTCATGTTGGGTCAGAAAGTAGGTCACTGGGCCAAATGTTAGAAAAGCACTGTGTGCACTGTAGAGGCCACATTTTCAGCCCAATACTCATGAAACTTTGTCAGAATTTTTGTTCTGATAAAATTTCAGACAAGGTAGAAATTGGGTCATGTCAAGTCCAAAAGTAGGTCACTGTGCCAAATCTTTAGAAAATCCTTGTGTGCATTCTAGAGTCCACATTTTCAGCCTGATACTCCTGAAACTTGATCAGAATGTTTCTCCCAATGAAATCTTTGACAAGTTCAAAATTGGGTCACACTGGGTCAAAAAGTAGGTCACTGGGCCAAATCTTAGAAAAAAACCCTGTGTGCACTCAAGAGGCCACATTTTCAGCCTGATACTCCTGAAAATTGGTCAGAGTATTTGTCTTGATGCTATCTTGGAAAAGTTTGACATTGAGTAATGTTGGGTCAAAGAGTAGGTCACTGGGCCAAATCTTAGAAAAACCTTGTGTGCACTGTAGAGGCGACATTTTCAGCCAGATTCAAAATTAAAAATGGGTCAGTGTGGTCAAAAAGTAGGTCACTTACACTAATGTGTTTTCCTTCATTACAACCAGGATCTTTTCAGCTTTATCAGTCCTAGATGACTGTACTCAAGTGACTGCTTTAGGGCCAATGGACCTTTTCTTTTTTTAATTTAGCATGTTTTGGCTCAGCTGGTTTCCAAGACAATGTTGAGATACTGTCATAGCCCTGTCATCTTTTTCATAGTCGTCATTTCAAACCTTTAACATTTTCTCATATCTCTGTCATTACCAAAGATAGTTATTTCAAACAAAGGCTAGGTCATAAAAAAGAAAATGGGAACCCATGCCAGAAGTGCAATTGCATGTAACCTTCAAAGTATTTTTGACACAGTTATGCCCCTTTTTCAACAAAGATTTTTCGCTGAAAAAGTAATTGCAGCCAAGCATTGGCATCCAGATAATCGTGCTATTGTTATTTTAGTTGCTTTCCTGTAGCTTACTTCCTTTTTCTGTCTTCCACCCACCTTTTTTGAAAACGTAACAAAACAAGTTGATAAATCAGCAATTTCTCCATTTTAGCATATTAATATTAATTATCCAATGATGTTTTCTAAACCTCTTGATGCAAATTTTTTTCAGGATCCTATTTCAAAGATTACCCTGTCTTAGATATATTATTAAAACTGAAAGCAAATCAGACACCTGCCTTAACCCTTTACCACACAATCCCTTGTTTTAATGACACAGAGGGGAAAACCTTTTGGAAAAACATTATGGGAAAAGGAGAAAATGCTGGTAACTAGCATTTTATCCTTTTCCAACAGTTTTCTACCCTATCAATGAAAAATTTCATCATCTGAGCTTTTTTTGAAATGTTGTCTGCAAATGCTTTCAATTTGAATTAATCGCTAAATTTTGACATGTGGTAAAGAGCTAAGTAAAAACCATCCATGTAATTCTGGAGAAACTACATGTACATATTATATACTTTGTAAACCCGTTACCAAACAACAAAATTTTGGACCTGTCTAAATTGAAAGCATTTGCAGACGACAGAATAAATGTGACTGAAAATTTGAAATTCATTTTTGGAAGGTAAGAAAACATTGTGGGAAAAGGAGAAAAATGCTAGTAAGCAGTATTTTCTCTGTTGCACAATATTTTCTACCCTTTTCAAAGACAAATCCCATAATTTCAGTAGTGCTTAATTTGTTATCAGCAAGTGCTTTTAATAAGGATCCAAGTCTTAAATTTTGTCTTCTGTTAACTCTTTACCAAACGAATAAATTCAGGCTGGTCGAAATTGGAAGCATTTGCAGAAGACAAATAAATGTGACTAAGACATTGAAATTTTTTGTAGAAGGGGGTGAAAACATTGCAGGAAAAGAAGAAAATGCTGGTGACCAGGATTTTCTCCTTTTCCCACAATGTTTTCAAAAGCCTTCTTCCTCCATTTTGGACTGTTTGGTAAAGTCTTAAAACAAAAATCACTCATTATGCAGATACCTACATGTATCTTAGATGAAAACAGTCTTTGGATATCCCTGTATGCAACAAACCTTGCTAAAACCCTATTCACTATCTATTTTCAGATACCTATCTTAGATGAGAACAATCCATGTATTTCCATAGAGGCCACAAACCTTGCTGTGAAGTTGATTGAACAATTTGATAGCCTTGAAGAGAAAGAACAAGGGTATTCTATATGTCTTCCATTCCATTTATTGTATAGGCTGATTTTAGATTCGCCAAAAACCCATAACAGTTACGGATAAATATTGTTTGTGGACATCAATGAAAAAAGATGTAGAAAAGGAGAAATTTCATGCTCCAAGAATTCTCTGGGGACCACGTTTGATTCATCACACAATAATTCCCACAAAATTCACCATGCTGTTCTGTAAAGACTCTTTCCCTTAACCCCTTACCACACAGTCCCACCTGACTTTCAACGACCCAGAGATAGAAGCCTTTTGAAAACATTGCGGGAAAAGGAGAAAATACTGGTAACCAGCATTTTCTCCTTTTCCCACAATGTTTTCTACTCTATTAAGAACAATGTTTATTGAAAATTTCACTTATTCAGAGGTGTGTTGTTGTGCATCAAATTTAAAGCTATTTCATGAGAACCTTGTCTACAAATATCAGTCTCTGTGTTCAAAATAAATAACTGCAGAATCTTTTTATCTTTATATTTAAACAGACTGAGTCCAACTGGTTTTGCACCAATCAGAGGCACTGTGTTAGTTTTTCTGCCAGGTAAGAGTTACTTGTGAGTTTTCTGAAATTCTCCAACCAGTGGTAAAAATTGACATTGTTAGTTTATGAAGGGGATGGTTTTCTGCAGTGTAAAACATTATTTTTATGTCTATTATTTTTAGCTCAAGTTGAACTTCTGTGATCATGCCGTCATCCGTCGTCCATCGTCAACTTTCACCTTCTGTACGCTCTAGATGCTAAATTTTCAGTCCAATACTCATAGAAATTTGTCAGAATGTTTTTCTTGATAATTATCAGACAAGTTCAAAAATGGGTCATGTCAGGTCAAAGACTAGATCACTGGATCAAATCTTAAAAAAAAATCTTGTGTACTCTGGATACCACATTTTCAGTCGGATACTCATGAAACTTGTTAAGAATGTTTGACATAGTCTAAAACTAGGTCACCAGGTCAAATCTTTGTAAAAAAACGTTAATACGCTCTAGAGGCTGCATTTTCAGTCCAATACTGATGAAAATTGGTCAGAAAGTCTTGATATTTTTCAGACAAGTTCAAAATGGGTTATGTCTGGTTAAATTCTAAGTCAGGTTAAATCTTAGAAAAACCCTAGAGGCCACACCTTCAGTCCAATAATCATGAAACTTAGAATGTCTTGATGATATCTCAGATAAATTTGAAAATTGAGCACAGGTCAAAATGAGGTCACCAGGTCAGATCTTTGTAAAACCTTGTGTAAGCTTTAGAGGTCACATTTTCAGTCCAATAACTGTGATAGTATGTCTGAATGTTTGTTCTGATGATTTCTCCTATGACTTTAAAAGTGGGTCATGTTGGGTAAAAAATTAGGTCACTAAGACAATTTCTAGAAAAAGCTTGTTTACACTCTGTAGGCCACATTTTCAGTCCAATACTCATGAAACTTAGGCAGAATTACTGTCTTGATAACAACTGGATAAGTTTGAAAATGGGTCACTGGGGGTCAAAAGCTAGGTCACCAGGTCCAATCCTAGAAAAACCTTGTGTACGGTCTAGAGGCCACATTTTCAGTAAAATACACATGAAAAGTGGTCAGAATGTTTGTCATTGTCTTCCATCATCAGCTTTTACATTGTGTATGCTTTAGAGGCTACATTGTCAGTTTGACACTTATGAAACTTGGTCAGAATGTTTGTCTTGATGATACCTCAGATGATTTTGAAAGAGGGTCAGAAACTAGATTACCAGGTGAAATCTCAGAAAAATCTTGTGTACATTCTATAAGCCACATTTTCAATAAAATGGTCATAATGTTTTGCTTAATGATATCTGGGATGACTGAAAATGGCAGGTCACCAGATCAAATCTTAAAAAAAACCTAGCGTATGCTCTAGAGGCCACATTTTCTGTCTATTGCTCATGAAAGTTTATCAGAATGTTTGTCTTGATAATATCTTTTACAGGTATAAAAATGGGTCACATCGGGTCAAAAAGTAGGTCACTGGGACAAATACTTGGAAAAGCTTGTTTACACTCAAGAGGCCACATTTTCAGTTTAATACTCATGAAAATTTGTCAGAATTTTTGTCGTGATATCCCAGAGGAGATTGGAAATAAGTCATTTGGGTCAAAAAGGCTCAGGTGAGCGACCTTTGTCATTGAATGGGTAGAAACATTGTGGGTAAAGGAGAAAATGCTGTTTACCAGCATAATAAAATACATATTTTATTACTAGACCAGTTTTTGAGTTGTCATCTGCAAATACCTTTAATTTTGACATATCTAAAATTTTGTTGCCTGGTAAAGAGTTAAACAAGCTATATGGTTCAGGAAAGGGTTAACATGTAGCCTATGGTCATAATAGTAACCCTCTTATTGGGGAAAATTTAGGAATTATGAGTGAATACAGTCATGCCCTGAGCTATCATGTGTTGTGTTTTGAACTTTTGAACCTGTATCATTTAAAGGGCTTGGTGAAATCACAAATTTCGTGGAAGAACTCAACAGACTTGCTGTCAAACACAGGTATGAAAATTTCATTATCACATAACCTAATTTGTTTTCAGCATAATATTCACATTATGAATTCTCTTTTATTTCATGCTTTTCAGTAGTGTATAGAGAAATACTGGTGGATTATGGTTTGATATTTCATGGTTACGACCAGTGAAAATCCCGATTTTATATTTTCAAACTCTCCAATTGAAGGCGGAGACAGAAGTTTCCATGCACTAGTTACCCAGGTAATAAGCGCGTGCCATTCAAATTGAGGGAAATATAACATAATTTACGCTATATTCCTCTTGGTTTACATAATATTGTAATGCGTTGTTATGTGAGGGGGATATGCCACGGGGATTTACCGAAAACAGCTGTACTGGATTTTGATGAAAGTTCCAACAAAATAGGAGTTAGGAGCATGAAATAAACAGAATATTTGTTTTTTTCGTTGAGAGATCGAAATTTATTTCATTGAGTGAACATCATCGGTAATATTTTCACAAATGGCACTACTTCGTGAAAATGTTACCAATAATGTTCACTTGATGAAATAAATTTCGATCTTTCGCCAAAAAAAAAAAAAAAAATCCTCTATATCTTACACACATTCTAGATAAGTATTGTGTGACATGATTCCGTACACTCCTTTCAGAGAAAGTGAATCAGGTTTTTATCTATGGGAAATACTGCATGTGCATAGAGTGTTTTACATATTCTGACGTATACTGCAAGTTTTCATTATTTGGTAAAAAGAATCTGACATTCATTGACTTTTGCGATGGAATTTATTGTGCTTTATATCATTCTACAAAATGATTATCCCTTTACCACACAATCCCAACTTGTAACAACCCTAAGAAGCCTTTTGAAAACATTGTTTGAAAAGAAGCAAATGCTGGTAACCAGCATTTTCTCCTTTTTCCACAATGTTTTGTACCAAATTCCATTATTTGAGTCACATTTAAATTGTCGTCTGCAAAGACTTTCAATTTGGACCAGTCTAAATTTTTCACATGTGGTAAAGGGTTAAAAAGCTGGCCAGAGGCTGGCTTGGTTACATTTTGCTAAACTTGTTTAGTAAAATTTTATCTCCAGTGCCAGCTTATGTTAGATCTTATATTTCTTAAGCAAACAAAATTATAGACTTGTCCAAATTGAAAGCACTTGCAGCTGATAAAATAAATGTGGCTTAACCCTTTACCAGATGACAAAATTTTAGCCTTGTCCAAATTGAAAGCATTTGCAGACAGCAATTTCAGTGTGGGTAAAATGGTGCAATTTTTCTTTGATAGGGTAGAAAACATAGTGGGAAAAGGAGAAAATGCTGTTTACCAGCATTTTCTCCTTTTCCCACAACATTTTCAAAAGGCTTCTTTCCTAGGGGCATTAAAAGGCGGCATTGTGCAGTAAAGGGTTAAATGATGTAAGTTGTCTTGAGAGGGGGGAAAATATTGTGGTGAAAACAAGAAACTGCAGGTTACCAGTTATTACGATTCAGCTGGTTGTTATTACAACACAATCCAGAGTTTTGATGACCCTGGGTAGAGAGGCCTTTGAAAACATTGTTGGTAACCAGTATTTTCTCCTTTTCCCGCAATGTTTTCTGCCTTTTCAAAGACAGAAATTATCTTTTAGGCTACATCAAATTTGTCATCTGCAAATGGTTTGAATGTCAAACTTATTCAATTTTCTACATTTTTTTAACCCTTTACCATACAATTCCAAAATTTAACAATCCTAAAGGGAATATTTTTGAAAACATTGTGGAAAAAGGGAAAAGAGGTGGAAACTAGCGTTTTCTCCTTTTCTCACAGTGTCTACCTATCCACAAACAAATTTCAGTAATTGTATTACATTTATTTTGTTGTCTGCAAATGCTTTCAATTTAGTCTAAAATTTTGTTGTTTGATGAGGAGTTAAACTGTATTGAGTACATGCATTTTTAGCTCACCTGAGCAAGAAGTGCTCAAGGTGAGCTTTTGTGATCATGCTGTGTCTGTTGTCAGGGTTGTCAACATACACCTTGTGTGCACTCTAGAGGCCACATTTTCAGCCCAGTACTCTTGAAACTTGGTCAAAATGTTTGTCTTAAAAATAAGTAGGTTACCGGGCCAAATCTTAGAAAAACCTTGTGTGCACCATAGAGGCCACATTTTCAGCCTGATACTCATAAAACTAGGTCAGAATGTTTGTCTTGATGATATCTTAGACATGTTTGGAATTTTGTCATGTCAGGTCTGAAAGTAGGTCATTTGCACTCATGTGTTGTACATTATTAAAACCAGAATCTCTTCAGCTTTATCACCTGTAGATGACTTAACTCAGGTGAGCGCTTTAGGGCCAATGGTACTCTTGTTTTAAATGGTCAACAAATAAATTGTTATCTAGGTTGAAGCTGATTCCGCTACATTCCTCAATTACCACTGAAGAACAAGCCATGGTGTTCCACAGTCCAGAGCCTGGATGGAGAAAGGTTATTCTTTCCACTAACATTGCCGAAAGTTCCATTACTGTTCCTGATATAAAATATGGTAAGATCAAAGTTCAGTAACAGTCCCTGATATCAAATATGGTAAACTGAACGTTCCATTGCTATTCCTGGTATCAGATATGGTACACTATAAGTTCACTTAGTCCCTGATATCCAATATGGTAAGTTGAAAACTCAGTTACAGTCCCTAATATCAAATATGGTAAGCTGAAATCTCAGTTACAGACCCTGATATCAGGTATGGTAAGCTGAAAGTTCAGTTACAGTCCCTGATATCAAATATGGTAAGCTGAAAGCTCAGTTACAGTCCTTGATACCAAGCTCAGTTACAGTCCCTGATATCTAATGTGGTAAACTAAAAGCTCAGTTACAGTCCCTGAGATAAAGTATGGTAAGCTGAAAATTCCATCAGCATGCCTTGTATCACATTTTGTTTACTAAATTTTCATTCATTACCCTGAAATCAGATATAGTAAAATGAAATTTCTTTAAGTGTCACTTTTTTATCACATTTGGTAAGCTGAATTGGTCATAAATGTCCTTGATATCAAATGAAATCTTATAGCATCAGCATGGTTATCAGCATTTTCTTCCTTCCCTACATTTTTGCAAAAGCCATCTTTTCTCAGGCTCATTATAACTCGGAATTGTGTAGTTACAAGTTAAACACTATCTTTTGTCTTCATATTTTTTTTTTATTTACATGGTTTATCTTTGATATGCATATTTCAGTGATTGACTTCTGCCTTACGAAAGACCTTACCTGTGACTTTGAGACCAATTTCACAAGCTTACAAGTAAACTGGGCTTCCAAAGCTAACTGTAGACAGAGAGAAGGTGAGAGATCTAGAGAACCTCAAATATGTTTTTCTGTTTAACTCTTTACCAAACAACAAAATTTTAGCCTTGTCTAAATTGAAAGCATTTGCAGATCACAAATTTAATGTAATGTAAAAATTGAAGATTGTCTTTCATAGAGTGGAAAACATTGTGGGAAAAGGAGAAAATGCTGGTTACCTGCATTTTCTCCTTTTCCCACAATGTTTTGTAAAGGGTTCTGCCTCCTGGTCATTAAAAGTCAGGATTGTGTGGTAATGGGTTTATGTGTGTTAGAGACATTTTGATGATGTAAGTTACGCCTATCTAATTACCTTATTTACTCCTTTGCAGACAAAAAAATTTTAGCATGGACCAAAGTGAAAGTATTTGCAGACCTACAAAGTAAATGTTACTATAAACATAAAATTTGTCTTTCAAAGGGTAGAAACATTGTGGGTAAAGGAGAAAATGCTGGTTTCCAGCATTTTCTCCATTTCCCACAGTGTTTTCCAAAGCTTTCTTCCTCAGCGTATTTTAAAACTTGGGATTGTGTGGTAAAAGAGTTAGACAAAGTTGCAGCAAATGTCAGTGAAAACATGTTTGTAACATCAGGATAATGGATATGATACATGAATTCATTCAAAAACAGTGTAGTAAAAGAAGAGATTTCTTGTTATGAGCAATTTCTCCTATTGCAGCAATGTCTTTTAAAGGCGTCTTCGGTAAAACCAAAAAAAAAATCATCATCAGGTGCTGCTCATTGAAACAGAGTTAATCCTACATTTACAACATTTTCATCTTGGATGTTTTTCAAGAAAATGTCCAGCTGTCATCATATTCCTGAGGTCGTCTGTGTCAGTGTTATAGTCATATGAAAATTTTTTTGCTTTCATACTTTTCAGTAGTTTATAGAATTGGAATATGTGAATTAAATCCTTATAATTCACAGGTAAATATTATAATTCAACAGTAAATGTTATATAACTTTTATTTTTGACATGCCACGGATATTTATGGAACACCAATGAATTTTTAGTGGGTAAATGTCATGTTTTTATGACGTAGTAGTCAGCATTGCTCATGACATCATTATTACAGCTAGTACGACTAGACTGAATAGATCTGCTTCGCTTGAAAAACACACATATTTGATGAGCAAAAATTAGACATGAAAAGAAAGGCTAAAGTGAAGAGCATAAAAGAAAATTTAATAGGATAATTATTTGTTACAGTGTATGATCGAAATTTCTTTCATCTCATGAAAAGCAAAGGCCATATTTTCACTTGATGAAAGAAATTTCGATCATAATCCTAAACAGACAATTATCCTCTATTTCTCGGATATCTCTGTCATTACTTCAGCTATTTACTTCACGCTCTGGCTAGTCATTTCACTACCGAAATGGTAACCCATACCAGGAAGGACAGGTAACCCACAGTATTTTTTGATGCAGTAATGCCCCTTTTTCAACTTTGACTCTTCATTGGAAAAACAAATGCAGCCAAGCGTTGCAAATTGTATACTGTGCTCTTGTATTCTTCACCGTATTTTGTGTATGCACTGTATAGGTCGGGCTGGGCGTGTATCTAATGGTAGAGTTTACAGACTTATTACCAGACGTTTTTATGAGGAGTGTATCCGTGACTATGGGATTCCAGAAATGCAGGTACAGTTTAAGCTTTGTGAACAACTACTTGTATAAATCAGTCACTTGCATTAAACAACCTCTCAAGTCTACTTTGGAATATAATTTAATCTGAGTTTAAACAGCCACCTGCCCATACAGGTCAGTTTTGCACATTCCCTTTGGTGTCTACTAAAATCTTTATCATGCAAAATTTTAGACTCACTCCTACTATTGAAAGCAGCAAGTCAGATGTGGTTCATATGACAAGATTTATTTTTGACATGTTAGAAAACATTATGGGAAAAGTTGAAAATGCTGTTACCAGCATTTTGTTCTTTTACACAATGACTTCAGGAAAGGGGTTAAGCCACCATCATTAAAGCTCCCGTATTGTAGTTTAAGATGTGAGCCATGCTCTGGCAAAAGGGGGTTAAATGCATCTCTTTGATGCATGATACCAATCAAGCCAATATTCAATTATGGATCCATAATGGCCACTTTTTTTAACAATCTACTAAATCATGAGGTAGACTGGTCCTTGGACATACAGAAAATTGACTGATAGTGAAAAGTTTCGTTCCAGGTCAGCCTGCACAGACTGTGCAGGCTGACCTGGGTCAATACTTTACGCAGATGAATTCAGCCACCACAGAGCATGGTTCATATAAATAAGTCCTTAATAAACAGCCACCTCCCTGAAGATACCTTTTTTTTTTTTTTTTTTTATTTTTGTTTGTTTGTTTGGATGGTTGTATAACACAAATTTGTTTCCCACAATGTTTTCAGGATGATTAAATGAAGGATATTTTCTTTTTCTTCAAAGTCTTCATTTTTGGCTCAGCTATTGTAGTGGAAAATCTTGAGGTATTGTCAGAGTCTCGTCATCATCTGGGTTGTCGTTATCCTTCAAAAATTTTGACATTTTCAGATATCTCTGTCACTACTGAGTATATTTTCTTCAAACTTGACTTGTAACTTCAAACAGTGAAGCCATACCAGGGGGCAGGTAAGAATCAATATAAGTATGGCAGAGTTATGCCCCTTTTTCATCTTGGAATTTAAACTGTTGCTGTTCTTGTGTTATGTACAATATGCACTAAGAACATGGTGGGTAATGGCTGACTAATTCAACACAACTAGCAGTAGATGGTGACTGAAATTGATAGAAAACTCAGTTAACTAAGTTTTTCTCCATGGTGTCTCAACTCAGAAATATTGCTGTCTTAAACCTCAAATTTCATTTCTTTTATTAAATTCATTAATCTTTCTTTCTTCCAGAGAAGTCCCCTAGACAAGCTGATTTTACAGGTAAAAGTATTAGATCTTGGTGAACCAAAGGCTATACTTGCACATGCCCTCTCACCACCAAACATAGATGACATTGAAAGGAACATTCTTTTGCTGAAAGAGGTACAAAATATTGTTTGGTTTTTATACCACCCACCTACAAAGTAGAAGGGGATATACTGGTTTCACCGTGACCGTCTGTCCATCCATCAGGCAATCTGTCTATCTTTAAACTTTTTTGTTTCCATGCTTTAACTCAAGTCAATTGACCTTCGACTCTGAAACTTTATACAAGTAGTGTTCTTGACCCAAGGGGGCTCCCTATTGTTTTTGCATGACATGATTCAAAGGTCAAGGTCACAGGTGAACTTCGTTTGAAAATGGGGCTTCTTCAGTGACAAGGTGCTGGTGGGGGGTATTTGTCCACTTTGTGACAGTTCTAATGTTTCATGCATGATTAGGTTATTTAACATTTGATACTTGTACTTTATGTTGCTACCTTTTTGAGTTACCTGTCTTGGCAGAATAGTAATCTTGGGGTTGTCAGTTAACTCTTTATCACACAATTCCTGATTTTGCTGAAAGGATGGAATTTGTCTTTGATAAAGTCGAAATTGTGAAGGGAAACTAGCATTTTCTCCTTTTCCCACAACATTTTCAAAAGGCATCTTTCTCAAGGTCATTAAAACTCAGGGTTGTGTGGTAAAGGGTTGATTAGGAAGGGAAAAAAGTGTGGGGGGTGTTTTAACAATTTTCAATGTACAGAGATAGAGATAGGTCAATATATTTCTGTTCCATTATTATTGGGCATTAAACATAGACCATAATATGGCTCGCAACATGTAAAACATGTAATGAGACCTTCGGACATTTGGGTAAAAGAATGGTTCCAGATTAGCCTGCGCAGTCCGCACAGGCTAATCTGAGATGGCATTTTACGACTACATAAGATTATTTCATACAGTAGACTTTCGTGAAACAGAAAATCACACGAAAACGGGAAATGTCATCTCGGATTAGTCACAGACTGCACAGGCTGATCTGGGACGACACTTTTACGCATATGTCCGAAGGCCCCTTTTCTTGTGTTGCACATCCTAACTGCATGCTTTTTGATTCTGTTCCAGGTATATATAAAAAAAAGTAGCCCTGTTTTTTACTGAAAGAATTTTCAGACAGCAAATTGAATTTTTCTAAAATGAAGCGATTTGTCATAGAAAGGGTGGAAAATATTTTCTGGAAAAGTTAAAAATACCAGCATTTTATCCTTTTTTCACTATGTTTTTAAAAACCTTCTTCCCCAGGGTTCCTTACTCTTTACCACACAATCTCGCCTTTTAACGACCCTGAGGAAATAGCCCTTGAAAACCTAATGGGAAAAGGAGAAAATTATGATAATCAGCATTTTCTGTTTTCCCAGAAGCTTTTCTATACTTTCACAGACAATATACGGATCATTATACCCCCGCAAACGAAGTTTGTGGGGGGTATACTGGAATCAGCCTGTCGGTCGGGCGGTCGGTCTGTCCGCAAAATCTTGTCCGGACAACTCCTCCTACAGTTTCAATCCAATTCCCTTGCTACTTGGCAGAAGTGTTCATTAGGAGCTGTAGATGTGCAAGACACACATTTTGTAAAAATTCCATCAAGAATTACTGAGTTATTGCCCCTGATTTGACTTAAAAATGCTTGTCCGGACAACTCCTCCTACAGTTTCTGTCTGATTCACTTTAAACTTGGCATAAGTGTTCATTAGGAGCTGTAGATGTGCAAGACACACATTTTGTAAAAATTCCATCAAGAATTACTGAGTTATTGCCCCTGATTTGACTTAAAAATGCTTGTCCGGACAACTCCTCCTACAGTTTCTGTCTGATTCACTTTAAACTTGGCATAAGTGTTCATTAGGAGTTGTAGATGTGCAAGACACAACTTTCGTGAAAATTCTATGAAGAATTAATGAGTTATTGCCCCTGATTCACATTTAAAATGCTTGTCCGGACAACTCCTCCTACAATTTCAGTCCGATTCGCTTTATACTTGGCAGAAGTGTCCGTTTGGAGTTGTAGATGTGCAAGACGCAAATTTTGTGAAAATTCCATCAAGAATTACTTAGTTATTGCCCCTGATTTGACTCAAAAATGCTTGTCCGGACAACTCCTCCTACAGTTTCTGTCTGATTCACTTTAAACTTGGCAGAAGTGTTCATTAGGAGCTGTAGATGTGCAAGACACACATTTTGTAAAAATTCCATCAAGAATTACTGAGTTATTGCCCCTGATTTGACTTAAAAATGCTTGTCCGGACAACTCCTCCTACAGTTTCTGTCTGATTCACTTTAAACTTGGCATGAGTGTTCATTAGGAGTTGTAGATGTGCAAGACGCAACTTTCGTGAAAATTCTATGAAGAATTAATGAGTTATTGCCCCTGATTCACATTTAAAATGCTTGTCCGGACAACTCCTCCTACAATTTCAGTCCGATTCGCTTTATACTAGGCAGAAGTGTCCATTTGGAGTTGTAGATGTGCAAGACACACATTTTGTAAAAATTCCATCAAGAATTACTGAGTTATTGCCCCTGATTTGACTTAAAAATGCTTGTCTGGACAACTCCTCCTACAGTTTCTGTCTGATTCACTTTAAGGAGGTCTTTTCTGTCATATGTATAGTTGGCCAACATTATGCGAAAAGGCACCTTTGGACATTTGCAACAAGCGTGGATCCAGACCAGCCGCTGTCTCTCAGACATATTGTCAGATCATGGTCTACACTTTTTTACACTCATTTAGTTTTGTGTCCAATTAAATTGATACTTTGCATAAATATTCACCAGGAGCAGTAGAGGTTCAAGATGCATTTTTCTCAAATGTTTGCCAAATTAATTACCCCTGAATTTACTCAAAACTTCTTGTCCAGAGAACTATTCCTTCAGTTTAAGTCTTATTCACTTGATATTTGTCATGATATTCACCAGGAGCAGTAGATGTGCAAAGCACAAATTTCATGAGTGTTGGCCTAATGATTACAGAGTTATTGCCCCTAAATTGACATTGCAGAGTTATTGCCCCTGTGACATGAAATATAGGGGCGGGGGTATTTGTCACCTTTAGTGATAGTTATTCTAGTTTCAGCTAAATTTAATGTGTTGTCCGCAAATGCTTTCAGTTTGGACCAGCCCAAAATTTTGTGGCTTGGTAAAGAGTTGAAAGACAGGATTGTTAGGTTAAAAGTTAATTTCTGTTTGCACAGATTGGAGCCCTCATTGACCACAGCGATGGCACTTTGAACAGACATGATGGACATTTGACTTTCATTGGTCGTGTACTGGCCGACCTGCCTGTGGACTCTAAGATTGGTAAGCTGATCATGCTTGGCCACGTTTTTGGACTTTTGGAGGAGTGTCTCATAATTGCTGCTGCAATGTCCCTCAAAAGTATATTTGCCAAACCTTTTAAACAGGGTTTGGAGGCATACAGGTATGTATTGCAGGTTATCATGGTCTTTATCATACATCATTCTAAATTTAACTCCTAAATTCCAAGACTAGTCATCTGATTGGCTGTGACAAGAGTCATCGGATTGGCTGTTACAAGTCATCTGATTGGCTGAGAGAGAATGCCTCAGCCAGTCAGATGACTAGTTTTGGAATTTAGAGATAGAAAAATAATTGGAATAGTTTGTGAATTTTGCCTCGGATTATTTTAAGTTACATTATTTCAAAATTGCATCGTTTTAAATCATTTCATTTGTCTTAATCTATTTCTATGCTAGTACGAGTCATACTTATTTTAATGTTCTTATAGGTTTAAAAAATATTCTCAGATATAGCAATTCTGTATTACGATCCGTTGCTTTTTTGCCCCGCATCATTTTTTTCATACAGTTCAGAAAAGGTAGTTTCCTTACCATTAAGTGTCTCCTCTTTCTACAGTTTTACTAGTGATTGTTATGTATATCTTTAGCCGCAGCATTCAAATCTTTACCACATGAAAAAAGTTTGGACTTGTCTAAATCCAAAGTATTTGCAGACGACAAATCAAATGTGACTCAAATGATGCAAATTGTTTTTGAAAGGATAAGAAACATTTTGGGAAAAGGAGAAAATGCTGGTTATCCAGCATTTTCTCCTTTTCCCACAAAATGTTTTCCAAGGCAGTCTTCCTCAAAGTTGTTATAACTCAGGATTGTGTGATAAAGGGTTAAAGAGCTGATATGTCCCATCTTTTTCTAATCTTTCGCAGAAACAAGCTTGCCTGGTCAAGTGGCTCTCTCAGTGATAGCTTGGCAATCTTGCAGGCTTATCAGGTAAGTCATATTTTTGCCCCAAATCCCTAATTAACTCCTTTCCTGTACAACTAAACTTTAGACTCATCAAAATTGTAAGCATCTGCAGACACAAAATATGGCTCAGCTAATCTTAAGAAGGATAGAAAATATTGTTAGAAGAGGAGAAAATGCTGGTTCCCAGCATTTTCTCCTTTTCTCACAATGCTTTCCAATGCATTCCTCCTCAGGGTCATTAGAAAATGGGATTGTGTGGTAAAGGGTTAAAGAGGTTTATCTCAAATAACTAACACTGTGCAGCCATGACAATTTGAAAATGATATTGACAAAGAAGTTTATTCAAACTATCATTGTATTTGGACCGGAAAATCATTTCAGAACTTCTTTTTGGCAGTTAAGGAAAGATTATCGTATTTTTCTGAACATTTAATCTTCATACAAAGAGAATTTCAGGTTCTTTTCCGAAGAAACAGAGAAATGGCAGTTTGGACTTTCTTATTGTTTGCCCATATACATACATACTATATTTAGAGACATTGAATGATGAAAACTGGTACAACTGGAAAAATGCACAAATGGCAAACACTGAAAGAAGAAGATAAATTGTTTTTGGCTTGTTTAATACTGTTTTCAACATGATATTAGTCATATAATGGCAGCAAGTGCAACTATCTGTGCATTCCTGGAGTTTCTTTTATCCATACTTCACTCAACACTTGCAAAGCTGCTGGCTACTATCCACCATAAACATTAAGGGACTATGTTCAGCATCGAAAAAGGAATGAATCCTTTGACAGTCACTACTGTCAGTTCTTGCAAAGAGTTTGCTAGAAATGGAATTTGATCTCAAGAGCCCTGGATTGCTTGCCAAGTATGTTTCTGACTATACCTCTGGGCTAGGCGATATCTTTTCGAAGGATTAAGAAAACATAAGACATGTTTAAATTAAAAGCATTTGCAGGTGTATAAAATGTTGCACAAATGAAATGATTTGTCATGAAAGGGTTTAGAGATTATGTAGGAAAAGGAAAGAATTGCTACAAAATATGTGTAACCTGCATTTTCTCTAGTTTGTATCAAGTTTTCATAAGCCTTCTTCTCTATAGTTGTAAATACAAGGAAAAGATTAACTCGTTACCACACAATCTCAAGTTTTAAAGATACTAGAGAAGAAGGATTTTGAAAACATTGTTGGAAGATTTCTACCATTTCCAACACAAATCGTATTTATTTTTTCACATTTAATTTGTCGTCTGCAAAAGCCTTCAATTTGGACAAATCTGAAATTTTGTCATGTGGTAAAGAATTGACTCTTTACCATGCGACAAAATTTTATACTCATTTATATCAAAAGATATTGCAGACAAAAATTTAATTATTGCTCAAATGATGGAATCTGACTTTGAAATGGTGGAAAATGCTGGTTACCAGTGTTTTCCCCGTTCCCAAAAAATTTTCAAATGCCATTTTTCTCATGGTCATTAAAACGCAAGATCGCTTCATGAAAGATTTAACCCTTTACCAAACGATCCCCATTTTTAACAAACATAAAGAAGATGACTTTTAAAAAAAAATGTGGGAAAAGGAGAAAATGCTGGTAACAAGAATTTTCTCCTTTTTTTTTTTTTCAATGTTTTCCACCCTTCCGAAAAGAAACTTTCAATTTTTGAGTCATATTTATTTTCATGGTCAGCAAACACATTCAGTTTGGACAAGGGTAAAATTTAGTCGTTTGGTAAAGAGTTAATGCTTTTTACAGGCATGGCAGAGTAAGCTCAATCGAGGTGAATTCAAGAGAAGGGGAGGTGGTGGTGAAGTTGGTTGGGGTAAACAGAGGTATCTACAGATACGCAGGCTGAAAGAGGTAAAAACTTAGTTGTACTGATATTTTTAGGTTTTGTGTACCCTTTTGTCCCAGATGGATTTCTGCTAGCTACACAATGATTGCTTAACTCTTTACCACACAATCCCAGGTTTTCATGACCCCCAAGAAAGAAGCCTTTTGAAAACATTGTGGGAAAAGGAGAAAATGTTGGTAACCAGCATTTCCTCCTTTTCCCACAATGTTTTCTACCCTATTGAAGAAAAATTACACCATTTGAGCCACACTGAAATTTTCTCCTTTTCCCAAAATGTTTTCTTCCCTTCCCAAAACAAATTTCAATTTTTGAGTCACATTAATTTTGTCATCTGCAAATGCTTTCAATTTGGACGAGTCTAAAATGTGTCATTTGGTAAAGAGTTAAGCCTCTACCTCATGGCAAAGTTTTAGACCTGCCCAAATTGAAATAATTTGCTGACAATATGTTAACACTTTACCAAACAACAAAATTTGAGCCTTGCCCAAGCTGAAAGCATTTGCAGACGACAAATCAGATGAAGCTTTAAACATGAAATTTACCTTTCATAGGAAAAGAAAACATTGTGGGAAAAGGAGAAAATGCTGGTTACCAGCATTTTCTCCTTTTCCCACGATGTTTTTAAAAGGTTTCATTGTCAGGGTCGTTAGATGTCGGGATTGTGTGGTAAAGAGTTAAATGTGGCTTAAATAATCGGACTTCTCTGTAAAAGGATAGAAAGCATTACAGGAAAAGGAGAAAATGGTGGTAACCAGCATTTTCTCCTTTTTCCCACAATGTTTTCAAAAGCCCTTAACATAAGGGTCGTTAAAACTTGGGGTCGGATGGTAAGGAGTTTTTTGTTTAACCCTGTACTACACAATACTGACTTTTAACATCCCGGGAAAAGAAGCCTTTTGAAAACATTGTGGGAAAAGGAGAAAATGCAGGTAACCAGCATTTCCTCCTTTTCCCACAACGTTTTCTACCCTATTGAAGAAAAATTACACCATTTGAGCCACACTGAAATTGTCATCTGCAAATGCTTTCAATTTGGGCAAGGCTAAAATTTTGTCGTCTGGTAAAGGGTTAACACACTGCCTAGTGTATTACCTTTACATTTATTGTTTGAAAAGAAAGCTCTGGAAAGGATGCTGAAATTTAAGAAAATCTGTATTACTTTCATTCATCATGACCGTAATAAAAGATTAGGTCCAGTAATGCATTTTTTATCAAGAATGATACAGTTTCTTTGTTTCATTGTTTATTCAATCAAACAATTTTTTTGTGTGTATGTATGTTATTTCCTCCACCTTATTTTAATGTGCAAAGCTCAAAAAAAAAGCTTTACTCCCATGCTTGATGATTTGTGATATTTCCAACATTACTGTGGCCAAATTACAGCAGCCGGTGCACTTATTCATGCATTCCTGAAGTTTTTCCTTGCACAACAGTTCCTTGCACAACATTCTCCAAGCCACTGGCTACAACTGCAAATTGACACTTACGAAACAATGAAAATAGGTGGAAATGACTATTTTCATGACTATCTGCACATACATGCAACCTGGGCCCATATTCAACTATCATTCTTAGAAACATTCACACTCTTATTCTAGATTTAGAAAGTAACACAATTACTGATTGGCTAAACCATTTGGTTTAGCCAATTAGTAGTTGTGTTACTTACAAAATTCTTGAGAATAAGACAAAGAATATTCTTAAGAATGGTTGGTGGATTAAGCCCAGATCTTACACTATACTCTCCATGCTGTATCAGTAGTTTAAGTTATATTAATTCCCATTCAGTGAAAAAAAAACATTAAAATCAATTTGTCAGATCATCAATAATTTGAATTTGGATAAGGGTTAGTTCTGTTTTATTTTTCATTAGGTATCGATGCTGGTGCAAGACTTGGAGAAGAGACTGGTTAAGTTTAACATCCTAAAGCCGAAACATGAGCCTCATTATAGACGTGAGGTCTCCCCAGACCAGCATAATCTTCTGTTAAAGGTATAAACCTACTCTGGCTTCACGCTTATAGACTTGAATTCATGCTTAAGTCTTTACCAAATGACAAAACTATAAACTCGTCAAACTTGAAAGCAATTGGAGATGACAAATCAAATGCATCTTAAATGATAAAATTTGTCGCTGAAAGTATAGAAAACATTGTGGGAAAAGGAGAAAATGCTGGTTACCAGCATTTTCTCCTTTTCCCACAATGTTTTCTAAAGCCATCCTCCTCAGGTTCATCAGAACTCGGGATTGAGTGGTAAAGGGTTAATTGAGTTTTTGCTGAAGCTTTAAGTTCATAATAGCTTAAAAAAGAATTTTACAATTCAAATTTAGATAAATGCCTAACTAGATGATCTAACTCATCTGATTGAAAGAATTTGCAAACAACAAATGAAATGTGACTCAAAGAATGGCCATTTGTCTGTAGAAGAGGAAAAAAGCAATGTGGAAAACAGAAAATGCTGGTAACCAGCATTTCAACTTTTTTCCGCAATGTTTTCATAAGTCTCCAATCTGAGGATCATGAAAAAAAGGAATGTTTCATGAATGATTGATAAAATGGAGAAAAGATAAGCTCAAAAAGTATTCTGTGAGTTGTGGTAGATTGAACAAGTATTTGTCTTACCTTTGAAATTTCATACTCCCCTGAATTAAGCATTCGAAAAAAAAGTTTTATAAGCATTGGCAGTTTTTTGTCTCTAATTCAAATACATCTGAGCCATGCTCTGTGAAATGGGGCTTTAATGCATCTGCAAAAAGTATCGACTAAGGTCAACCTGTGAAATTCACACAAGCTAACCTGGGTTGAAACTTTTTACTATTTGTCAGTTTTCTGTGTGGTAATAGGACCAATCTATCTCATGACTCAAACGGTTGTTTGACAAAATGGATTTTATGGATCCATAATTACGTGATGGCTAGGTATAATGCATCACTGAGATGCATTATACTCCCCTTTTTGCCAGAGTGCTGTCCATTTTTAAGTTACAACCTCTTATCATATCAGAAGTCAGTTCTTTAACTCTTGCCTAGACAACAAAATCTTTTGGCTTATCTATTTTGAAGGCATTTGCAGACAACAAATTAACCCCCAACCACACAATTCCAAGTTTTAACAACCCTGAAGAAGAAAGCTTTTGAAAACATTGTGGGAAAAGGAGAAAATGCTGGTAAACAGCATTTTTCTCTTTTTCCCCACAATGTTTTCTTCCCTTTCAAAGTTAAATCCCATTTGAGCAACAAGCATATTGTCCACTACAAATGCTTTCAAGTTGGATGACTTTAAATTATGTAAATTTGGTAAAGAGTTAAATGTGCCTCAAATGTGGGATTTGTCTTTGAGAGAGCAGAAAAAAATGATGGGGGAAAAAAGTAAAGTTGTTGTAACTGTAATGTTTTCTAACTTACCAAAACAAATCTACTGATTAGAGCAACATTTAATATGGCGTCTTTAAATGCTTTCAATTTGGATAGGGTCCAAAATTTTATCGGTTGGTACAGGATTAAAAAGAAAAATGATCTCTTATTATCAAAAAAAAAATGTTGCTGTACAAAAACTTATACTTCTTGAATGGACAGCTAATTATGTTTTGAAGGAAAGAGGTTTTATACATTGTACATTATGTTAGTTATTGATTGATTAAATTACAGATAGTGCTTTGTGGTGCATTCTACCCAAACTACTTTGTGCGAGGAGAAATTGATGAAATGGATTCATTAAAACAGTTGTCAGGAAAAAATCCCCTCAATACAGTCATGGTAAACATTAGTGTCTTTTCTTTTGTCAAATTCATCTTTTATTTAAAAACTTAAGTATTTTGACAGAGCTCCAGATAAGAGGGTGTGATGATTTTCTAAATCCATTAATTCTCTTCCAAACCTTATGTCAGGATTGTGTGATAAAAACTTAAGAATGGTTGGTGAATACGGACATTTATGTATAACTATTCTTATCATTGTTCAAAATTGTGGATGTAGCGTTTTTCATCATTTAGTAAACACTTTGCCTTCAGAAACAAATTTGAGGCAGGCGACTTTGAAAAAAAAACTTGCTAAATTTGGATTCTCAGCATTTGTTCAAAACATGAATACATTGACAGAAAGTCCTGGCTAAAAAAATTGCTTGTTAAATAAAATTACGCAGTAAAGGGTAAAAAAAATTCCTTTGAAATATTCCTTATCAACATGAAGTAAGGCCAGAATATTGTGGCTGAAGGAGGTATTGTTTATTAACAGCACTTTCTCCCCTTGCCACAATGTTTTCCAAAGTTGTCTGTTGCAAGACTAAATTTTTGTAATGCATTCACAGGTGAAAGGTTTGCCAGCAAATCATGGTCGCTTGTACAAGGAGGTGATTGAGGATATGTTCCGGAAATGTGAAACTAACCCTATGGCTTATTTTGAAGAAACAAAGTAAGTTAGCCATGGATATGGGTAGCACTCTGCCAAAAGGGGGTTTAACCCTTTCCCAAACAAGCCCTGGTTTTCACGTGTCTGCAGTACAAATCTTTTGAAAACACTGGGAAAAGGACAAATTGCTCGTAACGAGCAATTTCTCGTTTTACCACAGTGTTTTCTACACTTTTTGAGACCTTTCTGCCATTTTCATCAAATTTAAAATTGTCGTCTGCAAACTCTTTCAATTTGGACCAGTCCAAAATTTGTCGTTTGGGAAGGGGTTAACTCTTTACCACACGACAAAAAATGTAGACTAGTCCAAATTAAAAACATTTACAGACAACATTTTAAATGTAGCTCAAGACATAAAATTTGTCTCTTAAAGGGTAGAAAACATTTTGGGAAAAGAAGAAAATGCTGGTTTCCAGCATTTTCTTCTTTTCCCACAATGTTTTCAAAAGGCTTCTTTCTTGGGGTGGTTAAAAGTCGGGATTGTGTGGTAAAGGGTTAATGCATCTCCATGGTACTTTACACCAACCAAGTCATCACATAATTTTGGATCCATGAAAATCCTCTTTGTCTGACAACAAGCTGAATAATGCGGTAGAACGGTCCTTGGACACGAAGAAAATTGACCAATAGCAAAAAGTTTCGACCCAGGTTAGCCTGTGCTCACTGTGCAGGCTGACCTGGGTCGATACTTTTTGCAGATGCATTAAACCCCCTTTTCACAAAGCATGGCTCATATTTATGTTAAATTCATTACCATATGATGAAATCTAAGATTTACCTGTATAACAAGCATTTGCAGACAACATCTGTCTGAAATTAACCCATACAGTTATGAGTTAATAGTACCTCCCACCACATAGTTATGGAGGGGATGTGCTGGAATTGGGTTGTCCATCTGCGCGTCAGTCTATAGACACAATTTTTAACTCTTTACCACACAATCAGGACTTTGAACGACTCTGGGGAAGAAGTTTTTCGAAAACATTGTAGGAATGGGAGAAAATGCTGCTAAGCAGCATTTATCTCGTTTTCCCACAATGTTTTCTAGCCTTACAAGTATCAGTTTCGAATCTTGAGTCCCATTTATTTTGTTGGTTGCAAAAGGTTTCCATTTGTCGTCTGGGAAAAAGTTAACAAATATAGCTGAAATTTAAAGTGAAGTTGCCTACTTTTAAGTAAATTATTAATGTTGCCTTTTTCACTTTGTTAATTTTCTATTATCAGAGCATATGTTGAGTTTCCATGGAAACCATATATGAAGTCCAAGGTTCATCAAGGTGTATACATGGCTCTGAAGATGAAGTGAGTATTGTAATGTGCAAATTGTTTTGTCACAATTAACCCTCTTCAAACAATAAAATTCTGAACTCAACTAAATCGAAAGCATTTGCCTTGAAATATTGACTGTGGCTCAAATGCTGGTGTTTGTCTTTGAATGGGTAGAAAAACATTGTGGAAAAAGGAGAAAATGCTGGTTGCCAGCATTTTCTCTTTTTCCCCACAATGTTTTCAAATGGCTTCTTTCCCATTTAAACTGGAGATTGCAAATTATGGACTCAACAAACTGAAAGTACTGGTAGACAACAAACTAAATGTGTCTGAAATGGTAAGTTTTATCTTTGAAAAGGTAGAAAACATCATGGGTAAAAGAAGAAATTGCTGGCAACATTTATGAGTTACAAGTTAGAACACTGAAATTCTTTTCCATGATTAACTCTTTACCAAACAGCATAATTTAGACTGGTCCAAATTCATAGCATTTCTAGACAATATTATAAATGTGGCAGAAATAATGAGATTTGTGTGAAAGATTAGAAAACATTGTGGGAAAAGGAGAAAATGCTGGATACCAACATTTTCTCCTATTCCCACAATGTTTTCGAAAGCTTTCTTTCTCAGGGTCGTTAAAACTTGGGATTATGTGGTAAAGAGTTAATGAGTGTTGTTACAGTTATTATTCCTTTTGCAGTGCTTAACATTGCATTGATTATGTGGGAAAGCATCAGGTGGCTTCAAAAAATATTTTGTTTAGAACTGATAAAGAAGTCCAGCAAGCCATAAATAGGTGTACTGTCCAGAATATTTCAGGAAATGTAGATCCAAGGTCATACTTTATGTTCTTTGCTTTCTGATATTAATCTACACTGTTTGTTGTTTCACAGACAGCTAAGAATGCCCTTGTACCTAGATCTGTTCTCAGATGAAGAGGCCTTCAATGTGTTGAGGAGATTAGACAGTGCTAGAGCTGACACTTTGCAGGATGGTCATCTAAGGTCAAGCAGGTAGAAATACATGTACTTATCTATTGGAACATATTAAATAAGGGAGACTGTTGAAATCATTATGATGTATGGAATTTAATGTGAGTGATTTAGGCAGTAAAGATCTTGTTTCATTTAATAACTCCTGAGCTCCTGAAGTAATTGGAAAAAATAAAATTGCTGATGATATCTTTTAGTTATAACTCTCTGTCATGTTTTAAAGACTGTCTTTCTGTATGATGATAGTCTATGAGAAGCTTTGATCCTACTGTATATTCTGTGCCCTATTGAAATGAATTTAGAATAGAAGACTTTGAAAAAAAATCTTATAAACTCTGGATAATGAGCATCAAACAAGTTTTATGAGCGTGATTCACCGACCTTCTGCGGACAGTGTAGATCAAGATCAGACTGCACAGAATGTGCAGTCTGATCCTGTATCTGCACTGTCCAATAAGGAGATATCTTT
This sequence comes from Tridacna gigas, assembly GCA_945859785.2. Lineage (NCBI taxonomy): Eukaryota > Metazoa > Mollusca > Bivalvia > Cardiida > Cardiidae > Tridacna > Tridacna gigas. Next base: position 43,144,385 of record OX244029.2, read on the forward strand.
CCCCAAAGAAATAGCTTTAAAATAGCCAAATTTCGGTTTTTACTGTCGGCTTGAAAGTTTTATGCCACTTATTCAGCAGGATAAGGGTTAATCTATAAATACCAATGAAATCATTTTTGCAAAAGGAGAAATAGCTCAGTTTGAAAAATTTCTCTTCCAGAGGCTTTAAGTCTAACACTGCACCAAACATTCCTGTGTTTGCATGATCCCAAACAAGAGAGCTATAGAAAACAGTGTTGGAAAAGGAGAAAATGCTGGTAACCAGCATTTTTATTTTCTTTCTCCACAATGTTTTTTACTATTATGAAGACAAATCCCATCATGTGTGCCACACTTTATTAGTTTGTAGATGATTTCATTTAAGACCAGGATCAATGAAAATGTTTGCCCATTTTCTGGGTTCCTCTGTCCAAACCAGTCGGAATCATATTTTCATTTCTGTTTCTTAAATTTTCTTAACCCTTTACCAGACAACAAAATTTTACCTTTGTCCAAATTGAAAGCATTTGCAGACGACAAATTTAATGTGGCTCAAATGATGCAATTTTTCTTTGATAGGGTAGAAAATATTGTGGGAAAAGGAAAAAATGCTGGTTACCAGCATTTTCTCCTTTTCCCACAATGTTTTCAAAAGGCCTCTTTCCCAGGGGCGTCAAAAAGCGGCATTGTGCGGTAAAGGGTTAAACCGGAAAGTTACATATATATTTTGAAAAATAACACTATTACATGTATGGATTTCAATTAGAAATTCCCATCATGTAAAATTTAAAAAATTCTTGAGAATTGAATACTGCCCCTGAGATAGAATTCTTGGGGAAATTTCCATTGTGAAAAAAATGTTTATTGTTCTTTACCACACAATCTCGAGTTTTAATGACCCTGAAGAAGAAGGCATTTGAAAACATTGTTGGAAAAGGAGAAAATGCTGGTAACCAGCATTTTCTCCTTTCCCACAATTTTTTCTACCTTGTCAAACACAGAAATCACCATTTGAAGTACTTTCAATTTGTTTTCTACAAATGTTTTCCACTTGGACCTGTCTAAAATTTTGTCATTTGGTAAAGTGATGACACATATGCTTTATTGAAGGTTAACTGGGTTCACCACAGCTAGACAGGCAAGGGAGGCTGGAGCACAAGTACCTCCCCCAGATCCAACTAAAGATCTCTGCTATATTTGTGTCACAGATGTATGTGTCCAATTTATGTCTGATTAGAAAGGATTCTGTTTGTATGACATACTTGTGATCTGACAAAAGCTAGCTTTTGAGTAAACATTGTTTAACTCTATCAGAGGACAAAATTTTAGGCTTGTCCAAATTGAAAGCATTTGCAGATAACAAATAAAATGTGGTTCAAATGATGGGATTTGTCTTTGCAAGGTTAGAAAACATTGTGGGAAAATGCTGTTTACCAGCATTTTCACCTTTTCCTGCTTTGTTTTCAACACCAGTTTTCTTTATTGGGGTTGTTATATCTCAGGATTGTTATCATAAAGACTTAAAGAGTGTACCAAAATACTGCTATAAGGTAAACCTTTGACAGGCTTGAAGTAACAATAGCTGCCAAAAATAAACAAAGCAGGTATTAAAATGTGTTTAACAAATCATTTAAAAGTATGGAAATTATTGTGAAGATGGCAATCTGTTATTGAATGGTCAGTCCAAGTGTTAGTTGCTGGCAGAGAAATTAATTTCAAAACTAGATTAAAACTTGCCAGGTCACTCTATCTTTTGTTTACTGTTTGAATGATTTTAAAATTCATTTTTCTGCCAGCGACTAACACTTTGACATACCACACAATAAGTGATTGTAATCTTCACAATATTTTCCATACTTTAAATGGTATGATTTAAATTTAAATGCATTTAACATGTTTATTTTTAGGCCACTATTGGGCCTTTAATAAGGTTTTTACCAACAAGTTTACTAAATTTTTTAAGTATCATGGAAGCTAACAAGTGTAAGATTCTTTTTATGACAAACTGTGTCTCAAGAATTAGAGTGTGGAATAATGATAGGAAAACATACATATACAGGTGGAAATGTCTATATGTGAGACCAATTAACAGCGTTGACATTCAGGATGAAAAAAAGCTGTTAAGAAGCTTACACATAATAACTTGATTTTAAACATTTGAGTGCCAAATGAAGCTGACAGACATTTTCAGTCTAGAAGACACAAATAATCCAGAATGTCTCAGCAAAACAAACAGTGTAAATCATTGCATTCATGCATGTTTTGTGCCCTTTTATCTCAGTCTACACTGGCAGCAAAGGCACCTGTGATTGTGAAAGGCTCCTTAAGGGTATAATCTGAGCTTTCCCAATTCCAGGAAAACAGCATTTTTCAGCAGTATCAGAAACATTGTTGGACAAAAAGCAATTTTCATCTGACATGAAATTGCTCCTTTTTAGACAATTTTTGAAAAATACCATCTGCAAGAGTGAAGAAAGTCATATTGTATAGAAATGGATTAGAGGTGAAGACATGAACCACACTATGTGAAAAGGGGGCTTAATGCATCTGCAAAAAGTATGGACCTCCGTGCAGGCTGACCATGGCCAAAAACTTTTTGTTATTGGTCAATTTTCTGAATGTCCAAGGACCATTCTACCTCATGCTTCAGTCCATTGTTAACCCTTTCCCAAACGACAAATTTTGGACTAGTCCAAATTGAAAGAGTTTGCAGATGACAATTTTAAATTTGATGAAAATGGCAGAAAGGTCTCAAAGCGGGTAGAAAACACTGTGGGAAAAGGAAAAATTGCTCGTTACGAGCAATTTCTCCTTTTCCCACAGTGTTTTCAAAAGACTTGCACTGCAGACACGTGAAAACTGGGGCTTGTTTGGGAAAGGGTTAAACAAAAAGGATTTTATGGATCCACAGTCATGTGACGACTTGCTAAGTATCATGTATCATGGAGATGCATTATGCCCTCATATGCCAAAGCATGGCTCATACATTTTTTCATTATCAAATATCAAACATTATTTTCTATTGATAGGTGATTGAATGTAGCCATTTCTGGGCCCAGTATTGTGAACATCAAAATGTCTCAGATCTGAGAAGGGTTCAGGAAGTCCTAAATGGGGAGAGAAGCCCCATGTTGAAGGTAAATATAAACACAGATATATAGAGATCTGCCACAGCCCCGTAGAGAAGAGTGATTGATTTTAGCAATTTCTGTGCACAATACTGTACACATCAAATTGTTAGAGATCTTTGGAAGGTCTGGGAAGCCATGAAAGGGGACAGCTAGCATGTTGAAGAGTAGGGCATGCATATTCTTTAACTCTTTACCACATAACAAAACTTTAGACTGGCCCAAATTCAAAGCATTTGCAGATGACAAATTAAATGTGGCTCAAATGATTGGAGGTTAGAAAACATTGTGGGAAAAGGGGAAAATGCTATTTACCAGCATTTTCTTCTTTGTCCACAATGTTTTCAAAAGTCTGATACCCAGAGGGTGGTAAAACTGGGCATGTGTGCTAATGGGTTAACTTCTGTGACAAAATTTAGATCTGTCTAAATTGAAAGCATTTGCAGAGGACAAAATGATTGCTGTTAATATGCTATGACTTGTCTCTTAGAGCATATAAAACTGTGAGAAAAGAAGAAAATGCTTCTTACTAGCAGTTTCTTCTTTTCTCACAATGTTGTCAAAAGCTCTTTTTTTGGGGGGGTGGGGGGTTTCAAAAGTCAGGATTTTTCCTACAAGGGTTGAAACATGGAATTGTGGGTAAAGGGTATAGTGGTCATAGATTTAGAACAGAAAATCTTTTTCTCCCAAACTGTGAAATTACAAGGTTCCTCAAATTACAGAACTTTGATGAATGAATATAGACAATGAATATGGCATGCTTTAATCTCATTTCAGCAGTTTTTGTGGCCATCATGGCAGTATTGTGTCCTCTTTTTCCCAAATTTTCTGTGCTGATGAATCATGCCAAATTTTAATGCTTCCTGAAAAAAGTTAGGGGTGAACATATACCACTTGTTGCCTTATTGCACATCCGTCTGTGCATCCACAAATTTGTTTCTTCACAATTTCTCAGCAATCACAGGATGAAATTCAAATAAATTTCATGGATTTTAACAACCCTGAAAGGCTTCCGGAAACATTGTCCCACAATGCTTTCTACCCTTCAGGAATCATTATTTTAGCTACATTTTATTTGTCATCTGCAAATGCTTTCAATTTGGTCAAATCTAAAATTTTGTCGTTTGGCAAAGAGTTAAAGGAGGACATAGTGTCAGCCTGTTCTGGTTCAATGATTTCCTTAGAGCTTGAAATTATTTTCATCATTGGAACATGATTTGCTCGTATTGTAGTTTAAAGCAGTTTAAACAGCTTATTATTCATATCACAGCAGTCAGTGCACCTATGCATTTGTTTCCTGGATTTCTCATGCCAGTACTGACACGGCTTTCTTTCCAAGTCACTGACTACTTTTCCCACATGAATCAGAGATGAGAGATGGTTGAATGGTAATCCATGGGAGAGAGTATGTTATGAAGACAGCTATTTTGTGACAAAAACTTGTTCGGGGACTATCAACTGTCTCTGATAACTCTTGTTTCAACTTATTAACCTGCAGAAACCACTTTTCCTGCTTACACCTGTGAAATTGACTTTGTAAAATTGTGATAAGGGACAAGTATGAAAATTAAGCACAGGAAGTACACTTTGAAAAATTTGTAGCAAAAGAGAAATTTTTTAATTCATTACCACACAATCTCAAGTTTTAACGACCCTGAGGAAGAAGCCAGTTGAAAACATTGTGAGAAAGGAGAAAATTATTTTGTTGTTTGCAAATGCTTTCAATTTCGTCAAATACAAAAAATTGTCGTTCGATGAAGAGTTAATGTGCTGTAAAGTAATGTTTTGAAAAGTTGTTAGTGCTGCATTACATAGTTTTCTGCATGTGGTACTTTGTTAAGAAAAATCAGTTGATTGTTTTGTCACTCTTTTTCAGCCGTTTAGTGGACGATGCAGGGTTGGTCAGTTTTGTGTGGCTCCTTATATGGGACATTATTATAGAGCCAAGATCCAAGCAGTAGAAAATAAATTTGAGGAGAGTATGAGAGCCCATAGAGAAGTGGCAGAGGTATGGAAACTAAAGTGTTCAATTAAATCTGTACCAGACGACAAAATTTTTTACTTGTCCAGTTTGAAAGCATTTGCAGACAACAAATTACATGTGGCCCATATGATACGATTTGTCTCCAAAAGGGTTGAAAACATTGTGGAGAAAGGAGAAAATGCTGCTTATTAGCAGTGTCTATATTTCCTCAGATCTTTTCAAATGCCTTTGTTCTCAGAGTAATTTTAACTCAGGATTGTTTGGTAAACTCTGAACCCTTTACCACACAATCCAGAGTTTTGATGACCCTTCAGAAGAAGGCTTTTGGAAAACATTGTGGGAAAAGGAGAACATGCTTGTAACCAGCATTTTCTCCTTTTCCTACAATGTTTTCTACCCTTTCAAAGACAGCAATCATCACTTGAGCTATAGTTAGTTTGTGGTCTGCAAATGCTTTTCATTTGGTTGAACCTAAAATTGTGTCAGTTGGTAAAGAGTTAAAGGAATGTCTTCTCCTTTACCCACAATATTTTCTACCTGTAGCTTGGTATTGGGGGCATTATTACCAAGTTTCAGCTGTTGAGAACAGATTTGAGGAGAGCATGAGAGCTAATAGCAATATGTGTATGGCAATGGTATGAATTGAGAATAATTGATTTTAGCTAGTTGCATCCACTTGAAAACTTAATCCTTACCCTTTAAAATTGGTATGTTTACACAGAAAAGGGAAACAAAATGAGTATATTATTATTTCTACAAGCCTGTTGTCTGTCTGTGATCATCAATGATCCATGTCGTGAAGTTTGTTTATGATTGTGGGTGTATGAGGGATATATTATGCCTTTCGTCCTAAGTATAACTGAGGTCCTGTGTGGCTCAGTGGTAAAGTGTAGGACTCATAACCTCGAGGTCTCGTGTGCAAGCCTTACTGGACGCACTGGGTGTTTCATAAGAATGTCCTTGGGCAAGACACTTCAGAGCCCTAGCCTAGTACAGGTAAAACCCAGGATATGCATGAATAAGTAAGCTGTCGCCATGATATGACTGAAATAATGTTGAAAGTGGCATTAAACAATCAGTCAGTCAACAGCGATATAATTGTTGATGTTGTTGCTGCCACTGGCATCTACTCCTCCGTCTTCTACGATTACTTATACAATAACAACAATAGCTGCTGATACTAGAATTCTTTCTTTTATGATTATCATCTCTAATATTTTGTAAAGGTGGGTTTGAAACATTTTCATTGAAATGACTTATGCCTCAGTCTATTGTAACCTTTAACCAAATGACAAATTTTAAGACTTTTCTAATTTGAAAGCATTTGCAGACAACAAAATAAAGGCAACTCAAAAATTAAAATTTGGTGTTGAATGGACAGAAAAATTTATGATATGCTCCTCAAAAATTGAAAGTTGTTGTTAGATGGACAGAAAACGTAGTGAGAAAATGCTGGTTACCAGCATTTTCTCCTTTTCCCACAATGTTTTCAAAAGCCTTCATCCCCAGGGTTTTTAAAATTTGGGGTTTTGTGGTAAAGGGTTAATTAAATATTTTGTTGTCTGACACTGGTAATTACTTTTATGTCTGTGTAGGTTTTCTTTGTGGACTATGGCAATGTAGCTGTAATACCAACAGATCAAATGAGAGACCTACCCCCGCATCTGTTAGACATCCCCTTCCAGGTATGTTAATCTGACAAACATTTTGAAATGAAATATAAAAACAGTACACGTACAATGAAACTCAAAGAAAAAAAAAACATGAAATACATGTATTTGGAATATGTCAGGGCCCATATTTACCTAATTGCATTCTTTTTCTGTTCCTGATTTAGAAAGTAATGCAATTTCTTATTGGCTAAACCAAATGGATTAAACCAAGTGGTTTAGCCAGTCAGAATTTTTTTTACTTTGAAATTTAGAAAATCTTAGAATAAGACTATAAAATGGTATTTATTAGGGTAAGTGAATAGGGGCCCTTAATGGCACTCAAACCTAGCCCTAACTTCTGTCCTATCAAAGCACACAGCCTTAACTCTGTACCACACAATCCTGACTTTTAATGATCCTGAGGAAGAAGCCATTTGAAATCGTGGGAAAAGGAGAAAATGCTGGTAACCAGCATTTTTTCCTTTTCCCACAATGTTTTCTACTGAATCAAAGGCCAATTCCATTTACCTGTTTAGCAGCATTTTCTCCTTTTTCCACAATGTTGTCAGAAGCCTCTGTTCTCAGGGTCCTCAAAATATGGAATTGTTTGGGCAAAGATAAACAAGAGATGTTTGTAAAACATGTATGCCCCCCTAATGGCATCCAATTCTAAATATAACATGTGATTATAAACTGTTAAGTTCAAAGTGTAAAAACGAACAAAGGGTAATTACTCAAAAATTATTTATGATAAATTAACAATTCTTGGACACTGCACTTCCCATTTATGTGAACTATCAACTTATAAGGTTTCATGATTTTACCTCACATACTTTTTGAGTTATGCTCCGGAAAAAAATTAAGTACGAAAATTAACAAAGGGCAATAACTGCAAAAATATAATGGGCAGAGTTATGGTTCTTGTGCAATGCACTTCTCCTGAATAAGATCTATCCACATGTAAAGTTTCAAGATGATATCTGAAAAACCTTTTGAATTATGCTCCGGACAAAAATTAAGTATGAAAATCAACAAAGGGCAATAACTCCAAAAATATGATGGGCAGAGTTATGGTTTTTGTGCACTGCACTTCTCCTTAATAAGATTAATCCACCTATGAGGTTTCAAGGTGATATCTGAAATACTTTTTGAGTTATGCTCCGGACAAAAATTAAGTATGAAAATCAACAAAGGGCAATAACTCCAAAAATATGATGGGCAGAGTTATGGTACTTGTGCACTGCACTTCTCCTTAATGAGATCTATCCACCTATGTAGTTTCAAGATGATACCTGAAATACTTTTTGAGTTATGCTCCGGAGAAAAATGTGGTCTACGGACCGACCGACAGGCCGACCGACAAGTGCAAAGCAATATACCCCCGTTTCTTCGAAGGGGGGCATAATTATTGACAGAAGTCTATATCCTATGCAGCGTTTTCAAAATCTGTCTACCTCAGGGTTGCTTAACCCTTAAGCTGCTAATCGCGACCCACTGACCTTTTGCGGACAGCGTAGATCAAGATCAAACTGCACAGAACGTGCAGCCTGATCTTTGATCTACACTGTCCGATACGTTATTTTCTTTCCGGTGAAATCAGCTTTCTTTGAAATTGCAATGTTTGGGCTTTTAGTATTGAATAGGAATTTGCGTTTCATTTATTCAGCAGCTTAAGTGTTAAACATGGAAGTGTACGATATAAGGTTAATCACCGCTGATTGACAGAAATCTATATCCTATGCAAGGCGAGGCAATTGCTTTTAGTATTAGTATCCTACAGAAATCATTCAGAAAAGTTCTTTACAACTCACTCTTTAACCCTCACAGTGCTGGAGCCAAGTTAAGTTGTTTTTGCAGACAGTGCAGATCAAGATCAGACTGCACAGAAGGTGCTGTCAGATCTACACAGTCCGATACCATGTTACATTTCATGGTTGAAACAACCTTTAAATATTACAAGAGCTGTCGGAATGAGAGCAATGCCCCCCAAAAGCCCTATTTCCAGAAACTGTGACCTTAAACCTGTTGTTGGGATCAGATGATCCTGATTATTGTAATTTCAAAATGGTCTCCAGCTGGCCACCTTGTATCCAATCCAAGGAAAAAAGAGATGTTTGTAAAACATGTATGCCCCCCTAATGGCATCCAATTCTAAATATAACATGTGATTGTAAACTGTTAAGTTCAAAGTGTAAAAACGAACAAAGGGTAATTACTCAAAAATTATTAATGATGAATTAACAATTCTTGGGCACTGCACTTCCCATTTATGTGAACTATCAACTTTTAAAGTTTCATGATTTTACCTCACATACTTTTTGAGTTATGCTCTGGAAAAAAATTAAGTACGAAAATCAACAAAGGGCAATAACTGCAAAAATATAATGGGCAGAGTTATGGTTCTTGTGCAGTGCACTTCTCCTGAATAAGATCTATCCACATGTAAAGTTTCAAGATGATATCTGAAAAACCTTTTGAGTTATGCTCCGGACAAAAATTAAGTATGAAAATCAACAAAGGGCAATAACTCCAAAAATATGATGGGCAGAGTCATGGTTCTTGTGCACTGCACTTCTCCTTAATAAGATTAATCCACCTATGAGGTTTCAAGGTGATATCTGAAATACTTTTTGAGTTATGCTCCGGACAAAAATTAAGTATGAAAATCAACAAAGGGCAATAACTCCAAAAATATGATGGGCAGAGTTATGGTACTTGTGCACTGCACTTCTCCTTAATGACATCTATCTACCTATGAGGTTTCAAGATGATACCTGAAATACTTTTAGAGTTATGCTCCGGACAAAAATTAAGTATGAAAATAAACAAAGGGCAATAACTCCATAAATATGATGGGCAGAGTTATGATTCTTGTGCACTGCACTTCTCCTAAATGAGATCTATCCACCTATGTAGTTTCAAGATGATACCTGAAATACTTTTTGAGTTATGCTCCGGACAAAAATGTGGTCTACGGACCGACCGACCGACAAGTGCAAAGCAATATACCCCCGCTTCTTCGAAGGGGGGCATAATAAATAATTGAAATGACTGGCATGGTAGTGCTTTGGGTTGAAACCCTATACCTTACCTGACTGTTATCTCCTTCTTAGGCTTTTGAGTGCAAGTTGATTAAAATACGCCCCTCGCCCATAAAATGCCCAGATGGCAGATGGACCCAGGAGGCCAACAAAGTGTTCACTGATATGGTACTGGACCAAAACCTTGCTGCAAGGGTAAGAGATTTGATCTTTGCAACATCTTTACCAGACAACAAAAATTTGGACTTGCCCAATATCAAAAACACTTTCAGATGAAAATTCTTTGTGGCTTGAATGATGAGATTTGGCTTTGAAAAGGTAGAAAACATTACGGGAAAAGGAGAAAATGCTGGCTGCCAGCATTTTCTCCTTTACTAATAATGTTTTCAGAAGCCTTGTTCCTCAGGGCCATGCTGATCATTGTTTCGACGATGGTTATGTGGGAAAGTAGCCATTGGCTTAGAAAGAATATTGTGCTGAGCACTGGTAAAAGAAACTCCAGGAAAGCATGGATAGGTGCTCTGGTCGCCATGATATAACTGAAATAGTGTTGAAAACGGTGTTAAACACCATACAATCAATCTCCAGGGCCATTAAAATTCGTGATTGTGTAGTAAAGGTTTGTCAAGAAAATAGGTAACAAAGAGGAAGAATGGATCTAATTCTTCCAGGCAAACACTGACAAATTGAAAGGGTGAAAACTTGAAAGAAACATAGTGGACGACATGAATCATAAGAAAGAAGCTGAACTGAGGATTCTTCTCAAGGATTGATTAAAGTCATTAAGACTGGATTTATCCCTGTCTCACTGGATAGCATTTGTGTAGCTTTGTTTAACCCTTTCCCAAACGACAAATTTTAGACTGGTCCAAATTGAAAGAGTTTGCAGATGACAATTTTAAATTTGATGATAATTGCAGAAAGTTCTCAAAAAGGGTAGAAAACACTGTGGGAAAAGGAGAAATTGCTCGTTACGAATAATTTCTCCTTTTCCCACAGTGTTTTCAAAAGACTTGTACTGCAGACACGTGAAAACCAGGGCTTGTTTGGGAAAGGGTTAACTCCCTATCAAACACTAAAATTTTGGACTGGCCCAGATTAAAAGCACTTGCAGACAACAAATTAAATGCAGCTCAAATGATGGTATCTGCCTGATAGGGTAGAAGACATTATAGGAAAAGGAGAAAATGCTAATTACAAACTATTCTCCTTTTCCCTCAATGTTTTCAAAAACCTTCTCTTTCAGGGTCGTTTTAAACGCGGGATCACATGGTAAAGAGCTAAGTGAAAAAAGAGCCTGTGGCTTGAAAGGCTGTCATGTTTAGAACAAGTGCACTGGTTAAGGTACTTGTGGAATGCATAGATAGGTGCATGAGTTGCTGTTGAAAACAGCTTTCAGCACCAAACAAAGGAACAAACCAACTATTCTAGACTTGACCCTTAAAATGCCTTCTACTGCTTTAGTTACTTTTGTGGCCAGTGTAAATCATGATCAGACTTCACAAAATGTGCAGTCTGATTTTTTATTTACATTGCCCGCTATGCTAAACATCGTAGACGCAAAAACCATGGTGAGATTGTCAATGTGTGGGTCTTAAGTAGAAACCGAAAATATGTTTGATTTATTTGGCACTCTAAGGGTCCCCTGAAGTTGGTTTTGAATTATCCGATATAGTGGTTGGTAAACAGCTAAGTAAATTTGTATACATGTTTCAAAGATAAGATGTGCTTTTAGCTTGGCTGTTTTCAAAGAAAAGGTTGAGTTACTGTCATAGCCCTGCCGTTGTCTGCGTCATTTTGCTAAAACTTTGACATTTTGTAACATCTCTGTTGTCACTGAAGATACTTAGTTCAAACTGGAATAAGTTGCTTAACTATCAAAAGGGGAACCCATACAGCAGGGGCAGATAACTATCAAAGTTTTTTTGATGCATTAGGTCCCTTTTTTCGACCCGGAATTTTCCCTGAAAATCAAGCAACTGCAGCTGAGCGCTGACACCCGCATGCGGTGCTCTGGTAAAATTTCTACTTCCAGCCCTACTCTGTGGTCCATGGTGTTGTGAGGATGGAACTGATCTATTTTACTCCACACGGACAACAGTTCTACATTAGTGAGAAACTAAAAGATCTTGGATTTGCAGATGAGTCTCAAGAGAGTGGGGTGTCAGAGGTGAGGGTTCGAAATTGTCTTTTCCTTTTTTCATCAGAAGGAAGGCCCACCGGCAGCCGCAATATTCATTGATAATGATGTGGGTTTTACCGGGTTTGTTCATAGTAACAGAAGAAATGTGATTATCCTCCACTGCACGAGAGTATTGTTATGTTATCGACAATTCGATTGGCTACTGGGTGTAATTCGCAATCTTATGAATATTCATAGAAACGTTTTCAAAATTGAATGTCCTAGGGGTGATGAATGGTAATACTTTACACCTGGGTGAACGAGGGTGGTTGGTCTCGTCTGTCTGTTAATCCATCAGTCTATAGGTGTGATGTACCGGTATTTATAAATACGCATACCGCTAAGGCAAAAGGGGATTTGATGCATCTCCGTGATGTATTATACCAAGTAAGTTGTCACATAATTATGGATAGATAAAATCCATTTTGTCCATCAACCGACCAAGTCATGAGGTAGAATGTCCTTTGACAGGCAGAAAATTTACAAATAGAAAAAAGTTTTGATCCATGATAGCCTGCGCAGCCTGATGTGGGTCGATCCTTTTTGCAGATGCATTACAACCTCTTTTCACAGAGCATGGCTCACATATTTGTGATGTGAACTCCTCAGCCAGTTTTCCTGTCATTGTAGTAAAACTTTGCCCAATAATTATGCTTAATCTGAAAGTATGAATATGCAAAACTCAATTTGCATATGTCTGCATATAAGCATTAACACTTTAACCACACGACAAAAATGTAGACCAGTCCAAATAGAAAGCATTTGCAGACGACATTTTAAATGTAGCTCAAAACATAACATTTGTCTCTTACAGGGTAGAAAACATTGTGGGAAAAGAAGAAAATGCTGGTTACCAGCATTTTCTTCTTCTCCCACAATGTTTTCAAAAGGCTTCTTTCTTGGGGTCGTTGAAAGTCGGGATTGTGTGGTAAAGGGTTAACTCTTTACAAAATGACAACTTTTTGGACTGGACCAAAAACAAAGCATTTGCAGACAACAAATTAACTGTTGCTTAATTGATGATTTCTGTCTTTGATAGGATAGAAAACATTGTGGGAAAGGGAGAAAATGCTGGTTACCAGCATTTTCTCCTTTTCTCACAATGTTTTCAAAAGTCTCCTCTCTCAGGGTTGTTGAAACAGGAGATTGCATGATAAAGGGTTCAAGAACTTTCCCCACAGAAACTTAAGAGATTTTTTGCACATAATGTGTTAGAGATTTTAAAATATGTTTTATACATCAAAGCTTTTGGAGTATTAGTCACTTTCTGTGGTATCTGTAATTTTTGTGGTATTATTGTATTTCTAGCAAAGCCATCAGGCTAGGCTGGATGAGTACTCTAAGGCTGTGAATCAAGCGCCTGCTGTTCAACAGAGAGGTGAGATCCTTGGAGAAAGACCTGGATGGACCCCCATACATCTGGGGGTGGATGGTTTTCACAGATCTAGAAACCCCGGAGGAAGAGTAGGTCAAACATCTATACAGCAAGATCTAACTTTACTTTTACTCTTTACAACACAATGACCAGGGTCCGTATTCACCAACCATTTCTAAGAATATTCTTGGTCTTGTTCTCCAAAATTTTCCAAATTTGAAAGTAACACATCTTCTGATTGGCTAAACCATTTGGTTTAGCCAATCAGAAGTTGTGTTACTTTCAAACTTGGAAAATCTTGAAGAATAAGTCTAAGAACGTTCTTAAGAATGGTTGGTGAATACGGACCCTGTTTTAACGTCTATGGGAAATTAGACTTTTGAAAATGTCGTGGGAAAAGGAGAAAATGCTGGTAACCAGCATTTTCTCCTTTTCCCACGATGTTTTCTAACCTTTCAGGAACAAATCCTACCATTTGTGCCAAACTTAGCTTGTCGTCTGCAAGTGCTTTGAATTTGGGCCAGTTTACAATTTTGTCGTCTGGTAAAGAGTTAAATCCTCACTGATAAAGGAACTGCCTTGACACCAGCATGCGTTACTTGTGTTTTATGTTCATGATTACTTTCGTTGTGCTTGCTGCTGCTGTTGTTGTTGTTGTGACAAGCCCCTGTAGCTCAGTCGGTAGCATACAGGACTTGAGAACAGGAGGTTGCTGGTTTGATCCCCAGCTCAGCCAATTTCTTTCCGAGGATTGATGATAGTCATTGTAACAGGATTCATTCCTCTCTCTCCACTGATCATTGTTTTGATGATGGAAATGTGTGAAAGCAGTGTGGGAAAGCAGCCAGTGGCTCTGAAAGAATATTGTGCAGAGTAATGGTCGAAGAAACTCCAAGAAAGCATGGATAGGTGTACTGGCCACTATGATATAACTGAAATAATGGTGAAAATGGCGTTAAATACCATACAATCAATCAATCTGTTTGTTATTGTTATTACTTAATTTCAGTGTCAAGAACTACTTTGAAACTGTGATGTATTCACACAATAACAGAAGTTGTCATTGTTCATGCATGCAATTAGATCTGCCTCTGTGCATTTTTTCTTGGCAAGAAGACTTTGATGGCTGGTTAACCCTTTACAGTGCAATCTGGAGTTTTAAAGACCCATAGGATGGAGCCTTTTGAAAACACAGTGGGAAATAGATAAAATGCTGGTACCAACCTCTTCTTCCTTTTTTTATGTCAAAATTTTTATTTTTGAGTCACAACTATTTTTTTGTAGCCTACTGTTTGAGCAAGTGTAAAATTTTTGTCATTTTTTGCAGGGTTAAACTCTGTCTTTGTTTTCCTGTTTGTTCATCTGATGACAAAAACTGTGTTCCATGAGTAGGAAGTTTTTTCACAGATGATGATGACAGAATAGATTTTTTTGTTTTTATGTGTTATTTTTCTCCAGATACATCTGTCTGGACCAAGCAATCCATATGAGATGAGTTTTTACAGCATGACAAGTGTTGGAAGATTAAGGTATTGTCTGTTTAGACTATCAGAGGATTCAATGTAGCTAAATTACTAATCAATCCTTTATTTTCAACTCACCTCTGTAAAATGTGTTGTTTTTTTTTCCAACTTTATTTCTACTTTCCACATAATATACAAACATACCTTAATTATCAGTATGTATTACAGCTGTTTACATTCACTATAATATAATACATACAAATAATACTAAATAGAAATAAAGTTGCAAGAAAGTTAAGAGTAAAGAGATAGTCAGTGCCCACATACTTTTGAACTTCCTGAGTATTAAATTTTCATAGTGAGCTTTTGTGACTGTGCTGTGTCCAGCGCTCAGCATGTGTTTTGGGTCTTCCAGGCATCAGCAATTACCATGTATGCCCTCTAGAGGCCACATTCTCAGTCATATAACTTTGACAGAATGTAAAACATTTTATTTTTCATGTAGGATTTTTTTGCGCAATGTCAAAATTTGCAGTGTGCTTTTGTCCATTTAGTTTTTGTCTTGTGTGCTTTTGTCCTAGTGGGATGATGTCCTATTGGGCCTTTGTCAATTGTTGGACAAATGCCCAAAGGACTAAAGTCCCTTAAGACAATTGCCCCATGGAGCAAAAGCCCCGTGTTAATTATTAAAATAAATAATTATAAGCTTTGACTTAACTCTTTCACTGCCAATATTGCCTTGGATAGGCTTTGCAGATGGCACAGATCAAGATCAGACTGCTTAAAATGTTAGTCTGGTTGAGGATCTACACCATCTGCCATCCAAAGCTTATCTTCAAACCAAAACAGGTTCAATTGAAACGAAAGAGATACTTATAGACCTCAAGAAAAGTCGGGTCCATTTAGCTGGTAGCGAAAGAGTTAATATTCTCAAATTTTCATGTCCTCAAGTTTGGTTTTTAGTGGCCAATTTTCTGGGTTCTAACAACAGAGAAACTGTTGTGGTGTATAGGCTGTTATATAATTTCTGGTATTTTCCATGTGTTTTCAAACAACCAGAGATATGAATGATAATCATTTGAAATATATGAACAAATTTGATGAGCAGTGACAATTGATCTTTTATATTTTCAAATGAACAGACACAATTGTTTGGAAACAGGTTGAACCTTACTTTTTGCAGATCATTTCTATATACGTACATGTAATGAGGATGCCAATGTTTTTACATATTATGTGATTTAGTCACTCAGAGATGAAAGACACACTTGTAAACTTTCAAATCAAGTGCTAATATCTTATTACATTTTTATCTTTGTGGTATTCCGTGATCCTTGAACTTTATTTCTCTCTTTTTTTCATGGACATACAGTAAAAAGCCAAAATGTAAGAAGACACACAAAATACAACATCAAATGGTTTCCAGCATTTTGTCCTTTTTTCACATTGTTTTCAAAAGCTTTCTTCCTTAACCCTTTACCACACAATCCCAACTCTTAACGACCCTAAAGAAAAAGCCTTTTGAAAACATTGTTGGAAAAGGAGAAAATGCTGGTAACCAGCATTTTCTTCTTTTCCCACAATGTTTTCTATCCTTCCCAAAATAAATTTCAATTTTTGAAGCACATTTGATTTGTCGTCTGCAGATGCTTTCAATTTGGACCAGTCTAAAATTTTGTTGTTTGGCAAAGAGATAATGTCATTGAAATTCGTGATTTTATGGTAAAGAGTTAAGCTATATTATTTTATCAATCACAGGGCAGCCAAAATTGACCAAGATAGTGTTAACTCTGTGGCTATTGACGACGAGCCCTATGACCTTCACCAGAGGATGATGGTAGCTGGGTTTGTTGGTTTAAACCCCAATGGATCTGCCATGGTTGCTAGAGATACCACAATACTACCCTTGATACCAGGTCTTGCAGCAATTGTGGTACTGTTGTTTACGCCAAAAGCTGAATTCAGGTAAGGGATCTGTCCATACCAGCATACAACCACAAGTTGACAAGTAATTTTGCCATTTGCAACAAAGTTTTGAAAATGAGTCTGCTGCAAGATGTAGTCTCATATTTTCATCTCTCTATATTTGACAAAGCTTCAAGACCTCTTTTTACCCTTCAACAAGAAGCAAAGTTACAAGATTGGCCCATATCTAAAGCATTTATCAGATGGCAAATTAAGCCTGGTTACTAGTATTTTCTTCATTTTCACCAGTTTGGTTTCTACAGTCTTACTTTTCACATCTGAAAAACTCAGTTTTGCTTGGTGAAGGGCTGTTACGAGCATTTTGTCCTTTTATCTGACTGTTTTCAAAAGCTTTATTTCCTATGGTCATTAGAAGTCAGGTTTGTGTGATGAAGGGCCAAACTTATAGAATACAGATAGAGGTGTTCTTTGCAGCGTGGACCGACCAGTTTTGGATTGACTTAATCCATGATGTTAAATAATGCATATTTAAATGAAGTACTGATTGCCAACAACATTTTATAACTAAACAAATCAATTTTAAATGCCTGTAAAGGCATAATTTCTGCTTGAATTATACATATTCAATGGTAACAACATATTTCACACTTAAATCTTGTGTGGGAAAGTATACTGATGTATGGAAAAACCTTGCCTGTTTTCAAGGTTTTCAATAGCCATAGAACAGTTCATAAATAGCAGAAATTAAGGCAAACAGGTCCCTATTATCAATTTCTATGCACCTGTGAGGACAGATTAGGAATTGTTTGAAACCCTATTTTACATGTACATGTATTGTAAAACATCTGAAAATATTGGATGTTTTAACGAAAGGATTTGAAATATTTACTGTCAGTTGCAGCAAATATTCTGAAACATAGTCTGGCCGTAAGTTAAGGAATGAAATAGGTCATAACATTCTTTGGTCCAGCTATAGTTCAGAATCTTGTCAAGTTAGTCCACTATGTTTACATGACTTTTAGCATCTATCTCACATGTCGGCAACTTTTCAGGATTAAACTTAAATGGGGTTTAAAACAGTTACAAGAAATTTGTCAGTAAAAATGATCTTTCCTCTAGAAATGAGTACTTTGTTTTCATCATATTTTGTAATTGAAAAGCAGTGACACTGTTGTTTACATTCAGATAAGTGATTTACACAAAACTGTGACATCATTTCATAGTTTGCAAGAGAACTCCAATATCATTTTGGCTTTGAAAACCGGTGCCGGTTGAAAATAGGTTATTGACAACATGTAAACCCTTCATTATTAGGCAAAAAGAACAGATTGTGTTGAATTTCACCCAATATTGTAGATCCATCAAAAGTTCTAGATATTATGCAGTGATAGATATTTGAAGGAAAAGAAGGGGGAAAAAAACACCTTCTCTTCAACAGTCTTGGAAACACTTAAAAAAGGGGCAATCACTTGGACAAGAAAATACTCCTTTCCACATAATCTTTTCCCCAGTTGTGAAGTGCAGAGGCCATTGTCACTGTACAGTACTGTAAATTAATGTTTTAAGTGAAACAAAAAAAAAAAAACTCTTCACCAAACAACAAATTTTTAGACTAGTCCAAAATGAAAGAATTTGCAGACAACAAAAATAAATGTTACTCAAACTGAAACTTGTTTTTGGAAGGCTAGAAAACATTGTGGGAAAAAGGAGAAAATGCTGGTTACCAGCATTTTCTCCTTTTCCCACAATATTTTCGGAAGGCTTCCCTCTCAGGGTCATTAAAAGTCTGGATTGTGTGGTAAAGGATTAAACACTTTACCTGATGCTCCCATTTGTATTTGCCATGGGAAAGGTATTTTAAAAAACATTGTGTGAAAAAGCAAAAATGCTGGTAACCAGCATTTTCTCATTGTCTCAAAATATTTTCTACATTTTCTTCTATGAATCTCATCATTTGTGCTCCATTTAATTTTGTTGCCTGGACAAAGCTCTCAATATGGACAAGTCTACAATTTTGTTATGTAGTATAAAGTTAACCCTTTACCAAACAATCCCATGCTTAAATGACCCTTAGGAAAAACCCTTTTGAAAACCTTTTCGGGAAAGGAGAAAATGCTGATAATCAGCATTTTCTCCTCTTTCAACAGTGTTTTCTACTGTTTCAAAGACTTTTCTTTTATTCTTGCCACATTAACTTTATCATCTGCAGATGCTTTCGGTTTGGAAAAGTCCAGAATTTTGTCATTGGGTAAAGAACTTTTTTCCAAACCAGAAAATTTTGGACTTGTTCAAATTGAAAGCATTTGCAGATGACAAAAACAAATGTGAGTCATTTTTTATTTCAAAGGGTTGAAACAATGAAAACAGTGGAAATTCTGAATTCTGGCTACCAACATTTTCTCCTTTTTCCACTGTGTTTTCAAAAGTCCTCTTCTTTAGGGTCGTTAAAAGTGGGGATTGTGTTGTAAAGAGTTAACTTTTTACCAAACGACAAAATTTTTAGACTAGTCCAAAATGAGAGCATTTGCAGACGCCAAAATCAGTGTGACTGAAAAATTGAACATGGTTTTTGTAAGGATAGAAAACAATGTGGGAAAAGGAGAAAATGCTGGTAAACAGCATTTTCTCCTTTTCCCACAGTGCTTTAAAAAGTCTTCTTCAGGGTTGTTAGAAGTTGGGATAGTGTGGTAATGGAATTAATGGGCATTGACAAATACATTACCTATATGGATTTTCACACCTGTCACTGTAATCAGTGCTACCTGATGATGGTGTAAGTTACCTATGACATGTAAAGGTTAAATTTCTAGTAATTAACTAATGTGTTGATGCTTGTATACATCTTATCACCTGTCACTGCTAATCTAGCCCCTGTATGTCTGTGTATTCTGTTGAAGGATTTGACCTTTTACCAAACAATAAGAACTTTTAACGACCCTGAGATACAAGCCTTTTGAAAACATCCTTTTTCCACATTATTTTCTACCCTTTCATTGACCACGTCCATAATTTGGGCCCATTGGATTCAAAGAACTTTCAACTTGTTAACTCTTTACCAAACAACAAAATTTTAGACTGGTCCAAATTGAAAGCATCTGCAGACGCCAAAATAATTTGAAAATTTGAAAATTGAAATTTGTTTGGGGAAGGGTAGGAAACATTGTGGGGAAAGGAGAAAATGCTGGTTACCAGCATTTTCTCCTTTTCTCACAATGTTTTCAAAAGGCTTCTCTCTCAGGGTCATTAAAAGTCGGTATTGTGTGGTAAAGAGTTAAGTCTTTTCCAGTTGCAAAATTTCAAACATGTCCAATTTGAAAGCATTTGCAGACAACACAATAGTTGCAGCTCAGATAATGGGATTAGTCATGTAAAACGGAGAAAAGATTGTGGGAAAAGGAGAAAATGCTGCTGACCATCATTTTCTCCTTTTCCCACAATATTTTCAGAATTCCTTCTTCCACAGTCATGTTGAATATCATGACTGTTTGGTAAAGTGTTTATAGGATAAAATATGGTTTTGGGGGAGAATCGTTTCTAGGAAACAGTACAGAACTTTCACCTACACCAGAGTTTTGAGCCTATTAGGACCAACTATAACCATGCCCTAACTGCTAATGTCATTGAAAGTCACCTCAACTCTGTACCAGACGACAAAATTTTAGACTAGTCCAAATTCAATGCATTTGCAGACGACAAAATAAATGTGAATCAAAAACTGAAATTCATTTTGGGAAGAGTACCAGCATTTTCTCCTTTTCCCACATTGTTTTCAAAAGGCTTTTTTCTTCAGGGTGGTTAAAAATCATGATTGTGTGGTAAAGGGTTAACCCTGAGGAAGAAGGCTTTTGAAAACACTGTGGGAAAAGGAGAAAATGCTGGTAACCAGCATTTTCTCCTTTTCCCACAATGTTTTCTACCCTATCAAGAACAAATTTTGTCATTTGGGCCACCCTTAATTTGTTGTCTGCAAATGCTTTCATTTTGGACCAGTCTAAAATTTTGTCTTTTAGTAAAGAGTTAAAGGTGAAATATAAAGATACTGGATGGATGTTAACCCCCAAGTTGGTACTTTCTTGCAAAAATGATGAAAAAAAAAATGAGTTTGTAACCCTTTTTAATAAGCAGTGACCTATCATATATTTTTTTCGTTTTCATCTTCTCTAGCCCTTTTCATACTTCTACGCATCCCTAGAGGGGATCACCCTGCTGAGACACTTAAAATTTGCTTTTTTTTTTTAACCTACAAACCATAGAATTGATCTTTTCAGTTAGGAAAAATTGTCCTAAAGTTGTTTGGACAGACTATGTAACAGAAGAGCAGACAATGTCGATGCCACATCAGACTGTGTGTTCTGTGCAGTCTGATCTTGATCTACACTTGTCACAGTTTCAACTTAAGCTGGTTCCAGTGCTTAACAAGATGACAAAATTTTAGCCATGTCCAAACTGAGAGCATTTGCAGAAGACAATTTTAATGTGGCTCAAATGGTACAATTTTTCTTTGATAGGGAAGAAAACATTGTGGGAAAAGGAGAAAATGCTGGTCACCAGAATTTTCTCTTTTTCCCACAATGTTTTCAAAAGGCTTCTTTCCCAGGGTCATAATTAAAAGGCTGCATTGTACGGTAAAGGGTTAAAAGTGGCCATACTACTTCATCAGGTTCAGCCCCTGTCACATTTGATTAACATATTTTTGTATATTTGTCAAGATTTCTTTATCCTTTCTTTTAATCAAATCCTTAGAATGTTCACACCTATCCCCAGATATGGTAATGCAGTCACAGACAGGTGTGAAAAAGGTGGTTCCTTGGTCCCTTGAATTACTATATAGTCGTAAGTCTTACCTTTTGCATTGTTGATTATCAATTGACTTTGCATTATAATTAGTGAATTTGTGATCTATTGGACAGTGATCTAGTTTTAATATGTACTTTAGTTTTCATTAGACTTGCGTTTGTGTTTCGGCGATTTAAAGAAGCTGTGTTTTGGCAGTCCTTAGAAGAAGGCAGTAAAGACAAGAAAAAAGGTAGGTTTTCTCGTTTTGTAATTTTTGAGAAAGCAACTTACAGTGATGTAGGTTTTATCATGGTGAGGCATCGTTTCAAAACACTGTTGAAAAATGAACAATTGCTCTCAACTCTTGACTGATTGACAAAAAATTCTGTTTCATCAAAATTGGAAGGATTTGCAGACAACAAAATTCAGTGTGGCTTAAATGATGAGATCTGTCTGTGGAAGGGTAGAAAACAATGTTGGAAAAGGAAAATAAAAATGCTGGTGAACCAGCATTTTCTCCTTTCCCCACAATGTTTTCAAAAGCTGCATGTATGTTAAAAGTCGTGATTGTATGGTAAAGGTTTAACTCTTGACCAAAATTTGGACTCGTCCGAATTGAAAGCATTTGCAGACAACAACAAAAATGTGACTCAAAAATTAAAATTTGTTTGTGAAAAGGTAAAAAACATTGTGGAAAAGGGCAAAAATACATGTTACCTGCATTTTCTCCTTTTCTGACAATGATTTAAATGGCTTCTCTTGAAAACATTGTGGAAAAAGAAGAAAATGCTGGTAACTAGCATTTTCTTCTTTTCCCACAATGTTTTCTACCCTTTGAGAGACAAATTTTATGTTTTGAGCCACATTTAATATGTCGTCTGCAAATGCTTTCGATTTGGACAGGTCTAAAATATTGTCATTTGGTAAAGAGTTAAAAGCAGCTCAGTTCCATATTCCTTGGATAAACATTTTCCATTTTGTCTCTTGGATTTCTGTACATAGTAGGCCTAGTACATAGATTGTTTTGGAATTGCTTAAGTCTTTACCAAACGACAACATTTTGCACGTTTCCAAATTGAAAGCATTTGCAGACAACAAAACAAATGTGACTGAAAAACTGAAATTTGTTTTGGGAAAGGTAGAAAACCAGCATTTTCTCCTTTTCCCACAATGTTTTCAAAAGGCTTCTTCCCCAGGGCCGTTGAAAGTCGGGATTGTGTGGTAAAGGGTTAACCCTTAACCCTTTACCACATAATGTTAGACTTGTCTAACCCAAGGTTATTTGAAGAAGACTAATTCTGTCTGGCTCAAATTGTGGAAGCTGTCTTTGATAGGGTAGGCAACAGTGGGAAAAACATTTTGGGGAAAGGAGAAAATGCCAGTTAATAGCATTTTCTCCTATCCTCACAATGATTCTAGTCTGTTTTTTTCAAGGTCATTAACCCTTTACCACACAGTCCTGAGTTTTGACTACACTGAAGAAGAAGCCCTTTGAAAATATTTTGGGAAAAGGTGAAAATGCTGGTAACCTGCATTTTCCCCTTTTCCCACAATGATTTCTACCCATTCATGGACTAATTCCATCATCTGAGCTACATTCAGATTATTGTATGCCAATGTTTTTAAGTTGGACAAGACCAAGGTTTTGTCTTGTTGTAAATAGTTAACCCTGTACCAGACGACAAAATTTTAGCCTTGTCCAAATTGAAAGCATTTGCAGACGACAATTTCAATGTGGCTCAAATAGTGCAACTTTTCTTTGATAGGGTAGAAAACATTGTGGGAAAAGGAGAAAATGCTGGTTACCAGCATTTTCTCCTTTTCCCACAATGTTTACAAAAGGCTTCTTTCCCTGGGGAGTCAAAAGGCGGCATTGTGTGGTAAAGGGTTAAAAGGCTAATGGTTTAACCTTAGTATTCTGTGACGAGGGCTTACGAAAACATTGTTGAAAAATCAAAAATCCAACATTTTCACTTGCTTCAAGTATTTTTCTCCCTTTCGAAGGAAATAATTGTTGTTTGTACTAAAATATATTAAATTGAGCCATGCTCTGGCAAAAGGGGGCTTAATGCATCTCCATAACGCATTGTACCAAGCAAGTCATCATATTATTATGGATCCATAAAATCTGTTTTTCTAACAAATGGCAGGATCTGGAACTAGAATGGTCCTTTGACATGCAGAAAATTGACCAACAGTAAAAGGTTTCCACCCATGTCAGCCTGCGCAGGCTGACATGAGTCGAAACTTTTTTGCAGATGCGTTAACCCTTTACTGCACAATGCTGCCTTTTGACACCCCTGGGAAAGAAACCTTTTGAAAACATGGGGAAAGGAGAAAATGCTGGTAACCAGCATTTTCTCCTTTTCCCACAATGTTTTCTACCCTATCAAAGAAAAATTGCACCATTTGAGCCACATAGAAATTGTCGTCTGCAAATGCTTTCAATTTGAACAAGGCCAAAATTTTGTCGTCTGGTAAAGGGTTAAGCTCCCTTTTCACAAAGTATGGCAGGTATTCTGCAATGGCCTCAGACACTGACAAATTTGGTGTCCGTAAAAGGATTGTGAAGTGTTTACCTCCTAAAACTTAACTGAAAAAAAAATTCTGAGGAATAAGGTTTTTAACTCTGTACCAAACCACAAAATTTTGGACTCAACCAAATTGAAAGCATTTGCAGACAACAAATTAAATGCAGCACAAGTGATGATTTCTGTCTTTGATAGGGTAGAAAATACTATGTGAAAAGGAGAAAATGCTGGTTACCAGCATTTGCTCCTTTTCCCACAATGTTTTTGAAAGCTTTCTTTCACAGGGTCATTAAAAGTCAGGAATGTGTGGTAAACGGTTGAAATAAAAAGGGAAAAAGGAGAAAATGCGTGTAACTAGCAGTTCCTGGAATGTTTTCTATCTTTAAAAAAACAGAGTGCTATTATTTTAACTTTTTACCACACAGTTCCAACTTTTAATGACCCTGAGATAGAAGCCTTTGAAAACATTGTGAGAAAAGGAGAAAATGCTGGTGACCAGCATTTTCTCCTTTTCCCACAATGTTTTCTACCTTTCTCAAAAGGAATTTAATTTTTCAGTAACATTCATTTTGTCATCTGCGACTGCTTTCAATTTGGACTTGTCAAAAAGGTTGTTGTTTGGTAAAGGATTAACCCTTTACCACACAATCCCGAGTTTTAATGACCCTGAGCAAGAAGCCTTTTGAAAACATTGTGGGAAAAGGAGAAGATGCTGGTAACCAGCATTTTCTCCTTTTCCCGCAATATTTTCTACTCATCCCAAAACACATTTCAATTTTTGATTAACATTTATTATGTCTTCTGCAAATGCTTTCAAGTTAGACTAGTCTACATTTCTGTTGTTTGGTAAAGAGTTAAGTCATACTGAATTTGTTCTGTTTTTACAAGTCTAGAATTTATCAACTGTTAACTCTTTACCACACAATCCTGAGTTTTGACGACCCTAGTAAATTGGACCTTTGAAACATTGTGGGGAAAAAGAGAAAATGCTAGTCACTAGCATTTTCTCCTGTTCCCATAATGTTTTCTTACTTTTCAGAAACCAGTGAAATTATTACAGTCACAGTTATTTTGTCGTCTGCAAAAGCTTTCAATTTGGACCAATCTAAAATATTACCATGTGCTAAATAGTTAAAGAGCCCTTGTGTTTTCACTAACAATTTGAAATATTTTTATGTTCAGAGTGTTTCGAGACTACTCATTTCATTGACTGAGACATACCATTCTAAATTACATTCTTAGTCTCTTAGATTTAGAAAGTAATGCAACTTCTGATTGGCTTGTCCATTTGGTTCAGCCAATCAGAACTTGCACTACATTGAAATTTGGGAAATTCATGAGACATACCATTCAATATTACATTCTTAGTCTCTTAGATTTAGAAAGTAATGTAACTTCTGATTGGCTTATCCATTTGGTTCAGCCAATCAGAACTTGCACTACATTGAAATTTAGAAAATTCATGAGAATTTCACAAAGTATGTTATTGAGAAAATGGACCCAGAGTGGTTGAGGGATACAGCCCCAGTACTTTCTTGTCTCATATAAATGAACCATGCTCCTGCAAAAGGGGGCTCAATGCATCTCCGTGATGCACTGTACATGTACCAATCAAGCCATCGCATAATTATGGATCCATAATAACCACTTTTCTACCAACTGACTGAATGATGAGGTAGACTAGTCCTTGGAAATACAGAAAACTGACCCGCCGATTGCGAAAAGTTTCAGCCCATGTCAGCCTGCACTGACTGTGCAGGCTGACCTGGGTCAATACATTTCACAGATGCATTAAGCCCCCATTTCACATAGCATGGTTCAAATGTTTTATCAAACAATACATTGTGCTTGGTTTTAACTACCCTGAGGTAGAAGGCTTTTGAAAAACATTGTGAATAAAGGAGTAACATGTTGGTAAATAGTGTTTTCCCCTCTTCCCACAATAATTTTTTTAGTTTTAAGGGGAAATGTCATCAGTTGAGCCACATTTCATTTTGTTGTCTGCTCATACTTCTTGGGGTCTGTCCCAGGTTTTCACAACCCTGAGAAAGAAGCCTTTTGAAAACCTTGTGGGAAAAGGAGAAAATGCTGGTTGCCAGCATTTTCTCCTTTTCTCACAATGTTTTCTGAAGCTACATTTTTTAGTGTCATCAAAAATTGGGAAGGTGTGGTAAAGGGCTAAGTGTTCTTTTTATCATGGGAAATCGGTCCTTGTGGCCCATAGAATAAAGGCTTTTGATCGCATTTTGGGAAAAGGAGAAAATGCTGGTTACCTGAATTTTAGCATTTTCACGCAATGTTATCAGTCCCTTCAAAGACGAGTTCTGTCATTTTAGCCACACTTTGCTTGCTGTCTGCTACA
Source organism: Tridacna gigas (assembly GCA_945859785.2). Classification (NCBI taxonomy): domain Eukaryota; kingdom Metazoa; phylum Mollusca; class Bivalvia; order Cardiida; family Cardiidae; genus Tridacna; species Tridacna gigas. The sequence continues at coordinate 43,170,784 of OX244029.2, forward strand.
GCTCTTAAAATGGACAAGTCTAAAATTCTTTTGTCTGGCAAAGTAAGAAAGAAAGCTACTTGTAACAGAATGATCACATTTAACCCTTTACCAGACAACAAAATTTTAGCCTTGTCCAAATTGAAAGCATTTGCAGACAACTATTTCATTGTGGCTCAAATGGTGCAGTTTTTCTTTGATAGGGCAGAAAACATTGTGGGAAATGAGAAAATGCTGGTTACCAGCATTTTCTCCTTTTCTCTCAATGTTTTCAAAAGGCTTCTTTCCCAGGGTCATTAAAAGGCGGCATTGTGCGGTAAAGGGTTAAGGAAAAAAGTTTCAAGATTGAATAACCTTTGACCATTTCAACTCTTATTTTTAAAACTTTGAGGAAGCAGGCTTTTGAAAATATTGTGGGAAAAGGAGAAATTGCTGGTACAAGCATTTTGTCATTTTCTTAGAATGTTTTCTTCCCGAATACTTTACTTGTAACTGGATGATAGCATTTAAAACTTTACCACACAATCCCGGGTTTTCATAACCCTGAGAAAGAGGCCTTTTGAAAACCTTGTGGGAAAAGGAGAAAATGCTGGTAACCAGCATTTTCTTTTTTTTTTCCCACAATGTTTTCTACCCTTTGAAAGACAAATTTTATGTTTTGAGCCATATTTAATATGTCGTCTGCAAATGCTTGCAATTCGGATAGGTCTAAGGTATTGTCATTTGGTAAACAGTTAAGGAAAAATGTTTTCAAGTTTAAATAACTCACGACCATTTCAACTGTTATTTTTTAAACCCTGAGGAAATTTATAGCCTTTTGAAAATATTGTGAGAAAAGGAGAAATTGCTGGTACATTCTTAGATTTTTTTTCTACCTTCATACTCTTTACAACAAAATTCACTTGTCTGTTGGAAGCATTTGCAGAAGACATCTGAAACATGGCTCAAATAACAGAATTTGTCCATAAAAGAGTAGAGAACATTGTGGGAACAGCAGAAAATGCTGGTTAGGGGCATTTTGGGGCTTTTTGCAATGTTTTCTTTGCATTCTTCAGCAGGCTTATGCTTTTAAGGTTTAATACAGGTTTAATAGTACTTTACTATGTCTTGCATTTAATGATCCCAAGAAAGGCTTTTGAAAAGCATTGTAGGAAAAGGAGAACATGCCGATAGCCTTTTCCCCTATTGTTTTCAAACCTATCAAAGAAAATTCAAATGTTTGGATCACAATTTGTTTATCTGCAAATGCTTTCAATTTGGACAGGTCTAAAATTTTGTTGTCTGGTAAAGAGTTAAAGGTAAAATTTTGTTGTCTGGTAAAGAGTTAAAGGTAAAATCTTATCACCGAGCCACATGCACTTCATCCGTTGCAAGTTATTTGAATATGGACTAGTCTAGAGACTATTGCTCAAGTTTAGTTGAAGTATATATATTTTACATCAATTGAGAAGCAAGTTTGTGCAACTTACACGAATCTCTCTCGATTCTGCCTCCTAGGAACCACACCAGTACTCGCGCCAAATGTGTGGGCCAATAAACAATTCCAAAGTTGACACCCATTCACGGGTATCAAACTCAGGACCTTATGGTTACGAGGCCAACACTCTACCCCACAGCCACTGACTACTGATTAAGAGTTAACCCCTTTACTACACAATCCCAGGTTTTAATGACCTTGAGAAAAAAGGCTTTGAAAACATTGTGAGCAAAGGAGAAAGTGCTGCAGCCAGGATTTACTCTTTTTCCCAACAATGTTTTCTACCCTTTGAAAGACAAGCCCCGCTAGCAGAGCAACATTTTACCCTTTACACACAATCCTGAGTTTAACCCTTAGAGTACCAAATAAACCTAGTAGACATTTTCATCGTAGAAATACACCCCATATACTTGCAGTTTCATGGTTGCTTTCAACTATAGTGTTTCAGCAAAGCGGACAGTGTAGATCAAAGATATGGCTGCACGTTTTTGTGCAGCCTGATCTTGATCTACACTGGCCACAAAGGCAACTATACTCGTGAAAGGCACTTTAACGGTTAAATGACTCCTGGAAAGAGGCCTTTTGAACACCATATGGGAAAAGGAGACCAGCATTTTCCCCTTTTCCCACAATGTTATCTCCTTTTTCAAGAGCAAATTCCATCACTTTAGCAGCATTTGATATGTCCTGCAAACGCTTTAAATTTGGACAAGGTTGGAATTTTTGTCTTGGGGTCAAGAGTTAACCCTTTACCACACAAAGAAATTTTAGACTCAGGCAAATAAAGAGCATTGTAGCTCAAATGGTGTAATTTGTCTATGAAAGACAGGAAAACATTGTGGGGAAAAAGGAGAAAATGCTGTTTACTAGCGTTTTCTCCTTTCCCAAAATATTTTCAAAAGCCTTCTCACCAAGGGTCGTTAAAACTCTGGACTGTGTGGTAAAGGATTAAATGTTGTCAGCAATTGCTTTGGATTTGGACAATTTCAAAATATTTCTCATCTTGTAAAGAGTCAAACATAAGAAAACCAAACATTTACAGCGGAGCTCCAGATAGAGGGAGCGATTTTCATTTCAAAATTGAGAATATTAATTACTCTCCACTAAACCCTATGTTATGGGTACTCATTAGAATCGTCTCATCGAGACGATTCTAATGAGTACCCAACACATAGGCTTTGGAATAGAAATAATGGATTTAGAAAACTATTACTCCCTTATCTGCAGGTCTGAAATTACAGTAAGTAAAATAAACCTGTATAAAAAAGACTATGAAAATGTCTTCAAAGATTGGATCCGGAGAATGAAACTTTGTATATCTGTAGGAGTTGAAAACTTTGAGGGAACAAAATAAAAATTTCAGTGAAACCTATGACGAATAAAATTTTAAGAGCTTAGATGCATTCATATTTGAACACACCTCATACTATTTCAGACATATTAACTCTTTACCAAACGACAAAATTTTAGACCAGTCCAAATTGAAAGCTTTAGCAGACAACAAAATAAATGTTTCTCAAAAATTGAAAATTGTTTTGGGAAGAGTAGAAAACATTTTGGGAAAAGGAGAAAATGCTGGTTACTAGCATTTTCTCCTTTTCCCACAATTTTTTCAAAAGGCTTTTTCCTCAGGGTCGTTAAAAGTCGGGTCTGTATGGTAAAGGGTTAACCGTTCAGAGCCTTTTGCAACAATAGTTGCTTTTGCAGCCATTGATCATCACAACAAAAAGTGCTTTTGTAGATCAGAGTTCAGACTGCATATTAATATATGAGGTCTGATCTTTGACCTATACTGTCAGCTCTGCAGAGACATTCTGGCCAGCAGACACCTTGGATTTGCTTTTATTACCGGGTCTTATTCCTGGAATAGAAATGTCCTTGCTTTTCCTTTAGCGGTCTTACGATTTTATTTGAAAGCATTTGTAGTTGAATGTGGTTGAAATGATAATATTTGTCTATTTCTGCCAAAGAAATAGAAACATGCAAATACTTCATACGCAAAAGAAAAATGTATTTCTGGAAAAGAAATAAAAAGACAAAAATGTCATACTCCAAATATTGGAAAAATGTATGTTTGGAAAAGAAATGGAAGTACACAAAAACTGGAATTTTCCCAATATTAGGAAGAAGATATTTGTGAAAATAAATTCAAACACCAAACAAAAGCATAATTGCAACATCAGCAAGATTGCATGAGGCAAAAGGACTAGAAATGTTGTTAGAACTTAACCATATGGCAAAAATTATGAGTCGTCCAAAATGAAAGCGTTTCAGATGACAATTTAAATGGAATTATGACATTTGGCTGTGAAATAGGTAGTAGAAAACATGATTAAAAAAAAGGAGAAAATGCTAGAATGTATCCTAAAACCTCATTTAACGGATTTGTTACAGTAAATGTTGTTTGTCTGTATTTTTTGGCAATGATTTCCAGTACAACAACAATTCTCTCCTTGGATTTCTATCTTTATTGATGGATAGCAAATGAAACATGCCATTTGATTGGTTATTCTAGAACAGACTGCAACCAATGATTAAGCGTATTGCAGGGTTACATGTAACTTAATTAGCTAAGGGTGAATAGAGCTATTCTGATCTTCACCCCTGGCTAGAGAAGATGTGGTCAAAGGTCATTTATGCCAAAGAAGTGGAAATACAGTTAATATTTTGTCATTTAACTCTTTACCACACAATGCCAACTTTTAACGACCCTGAGAAAGAAGTCTTTTGAAAACATTGTGGGGAAAGGAGAAAATGCCACATTTATTTTGTCATCTGTAACTGCTTTGAATTTGGACCAGTCTAAAATTTTGTCATTCGGTAAAGAGTTAAAAGGTAGAAAATATTGTGAGAGAATGACAAAATCCTGATTACAGTATATGGTATCAAAGCTAGAAGATACATTACATAAAATGGTACTCTACCTTAACCCTTTCCCAAACAAGCCCTGGTTTTCACGTGTCTGCAGTACAAGTCTTTTGAAAACACTGTGGGAAAAGGAGAAATTGCTCGTAACGAGCAATTTCTCCTTTTCCCACAGTGTTTTCTACCCTTTTTGAGACCTTTTTGCCATTTTCCTCAAATTTAAAATTGTCGTCTGCAAACTCTTTCAATTTGGACCAGTCCAAAATTTGTCGTTTGGGAAAGGGTTAAGCTAGATTCACATTTATCACATAAGTATAATATTCAGGGAATAGGCATACGGAAAATTGACCAATAACAAAAGATTTTGACTCAAGTCACCCTGCACTGTGCAGGCTAATCCGAGTCAATACTATTGCAGATGCATTAAATCCCATTTTCTCAAAGCATGGCTTGTTTGTACGATACAGATATGGTACTTGTATTTATCAGCTCCATACTGTTTACCTTGCTTGACATAACTCTTTAATAAATGACAAAATTCTAGACGTTTCCAAATTGAAAGCATTTGCAGACGACAAAATAAATGTGACTTAAGAATCGAAATATGCTTTTGGAAGGGTAGAAAACATTGTGGGAAAAGGAGAAAATGCTGGTTACCACCATTTTCTCCTTTTCCCGCAATGTTTTCAAAAGGCTTCTTTCTCAGGGTCGTTAAAAGTCGGGATTGTGTGGTAAAGGGTTAATAAACGACAGAATTCTAGACTTTTCCACATTGAAAGCATTTGCAAACGACAAAATAAATATGGCTGAGGAATTGAAATTTGTTTTGGGATGGGTAGAAAACATTGTGGGAAAAGGAGAAAATGCTGGTTTCCAGCATTTTCTCCTTTTTCCACAATGGTTTCAAAAGGCAATTTCTCTCAGGGTCGTTAAACGTCGGGATTGTGTGGTAAATGGTTAACATGTATAATGATAGATTTTAATGCAATTACAGAATGATGACAAATTAACTTTTGCTATGGGAAAAGCCACATTTAAGTTTTCAAAGTGAACAATGTGTAAATTTTTGTCGCCAGGTAGAAAATGGGATTGTTTGGTAAAATAGTGAAGTGAAGAGCACAAGTTACTCTTGTATATAGTAAAGATCAAGACTCTGCTTAACCCTTTACCACACAGTCCCGACTTTAAACGACCCTAAAAAAGAAGCCCTTTGAAAACATTGTGGGAAAAAGAGAAAATGTTGGTAACCAGCATTTTTGCCTTTTCCCACAATGGTTTCTACCCTTCCCAATACAAATTTCAAGTTTTGAGTCATGTTCATTTTGTCGTCTGTAAATGCTTTCAATTTGGACAAGGCTAAAATTTTGTCGTTTGGTAAAGAATTAATAGGATATGCTTTTTGATCTTAGATATACATGTACAATATTTACTTTATTAGGAGAATTTGTAAGGTAATCCAAATTGAAACTGTAATTGTATCTCATGGTGATTATTAATGGCAGTAAATGTGATTTTACGTAGATAACAAAGTTTTAGATTTATCCATATTAAAAAACATTTTGCAAGACGACTCAAATATTGGCTACCAGCATTTTCTCCTTTTACCACATCAGGGTTGTTGAAGGTTGTGTTTGATAGTGTTTATTAATTTAGTAGTAGGTGATTGAAATTTCAGACTGGTGAAATACTTTTATAAATAAACAGAATTTTTCAAGACTTTAATTGCAGTTTCTTGCATGTTATTCTATGGATTAATTAGAGGTTATTTAACATGCTTGGGTACAATACGGAATTCTATTGGATGAGTAAACTGCAGAATTAGTCTCTATTTTTAGCCAAATCCAAACTATAGACTGGTTCTCCAGTGTACAAATCCACCTAACTTGGTATCGCACTCGAGCATGTTATTTGACCTCTTTACATTTACAAATTCACTTTAAATAAAGAACAAATTATAGCCATCTCATCAAAAAAAAAATATTTTAAACAAAACAAAAGAGAGGTTTAAGTGAATGTTGGTGATTTATGACAGCAGATCTCCATACATGTAGCTCACATTTCTGTGCAGTATGGATATTTGGGACCCTAGACCCATTCCAAAAAAAATCATACTCCTGGGCTCTAGCCTGGTTGCAAAAAATTCCATATTCAGGACTCTACTAAGTTCAATATGGATTGAGGTATTATATTACCCAGGTGGTAGTAAAGTGGTATAAATATTTGTCTTGATGATATCTTAGATGAGTTTAAAAACGGTTCATGTAGGGTCAAAACTAGGTCACCAAGTCAACTTGTAGAAAAACCTTCTGTAAACTCTAAAGGCCACAATTTCAGTCTAATACTCATGAAAGTTTTTCAGAATGTTTGTCTTGATAATATCTCGCTTGACTTTGAAACTGGGTCACATCAGAGTAAAAACTAGGTCACCAGATCAAACCTTTGAAATACCTTGTGTACACTCTAGAGGCAACATTTTCTGTCCAACACTTATGAAAGTAAGTCAGAATGTTTGTCTTGATGACATTTTGGATGAGATTTGAAATGGGTATCGTGGGGTAAAAAAATAGATCAACTGGTCAAATCCAAGAAAAACCTTGTTACCACATTTCGGTCCAACAGAATGTTAGAATGTTTGTCATAATATCTTGGAAGAGATTGGATTTGGGTCATGTTTGGAGAAAGGACTCGGATAAATGATGTCAGGGCCATCATGGCCCTCTTGTCATGAAATAGCCAACATGGTAGAGCTAGAGTGACATGCATGTTCTATGCTGTCTCCTCTTGAGATAAATTTTCTGCACAGTCAGCTTTAACTCTTTACCACACAGTGCCGACTTTTAACGACCCAGAGAAAGAAGCCTTTTGAAAACATTGTGGAAAAAGGAGAAAATGCTGGTAACCAGCATTTTCTCCTTTTCCCACAATGTTTTCTGCCCTCCCAGAACAGATTTAATTGTTTCAATTACAGTCATTTTGTTGTCTGCAATGCTTTCAATTTGGACTGATCTAAAATTTTGTTGTTTGGTAGAGTTACATGTAAACTTACAAAGAGACTTGTGGCTATATTCAGCATACTCGCTAAATAATTCATTTCTAATTCTGAAGTCAAAGGCTAGGCATCTGATTGGCTACCTACCCTCTCATTACTGATATTTAAACTTATGTTTAATATTAAACAATTTTAAACCGTACCAAACAATCCCATAAAAAAACATGGAGAAATGAAGAAGGTTTTTAAAATTACTGTGTAAAATGGGGAAAATACCTGTATCTAAATTTTTCTCCTATTCCCACAATGGTATCCATCATAGACGGAAATCTTTTGAACTGTACTTAAATTTGTTTGCAAATTACTTTGAAATAAGTTCAAGTTTAGAATTTTGTCATCTGAGACCAACACTTTACCACACAATTCAGCGTTTTTTAAAAGCCATTTGAAAACATTGTGGGAAAAGGAGAAAATGCTGGTAACCAGCGCTTTCTCCTTTTCCCACAATGTTTTCTCTATTTTCAAAGATATAAATTTGAGCAACATTTTATTTGTTGCCTGCAAATGCTTTTAATCCTTTACCACACAGTCCCAACTTTCAACGACCCTGAGAAAGAAGGCTTTTGAAAACGTGGGAAAAGGAGAAAATGCTGGTAACCAGCATTTTCTCCTTTTCCCACAGTGTTTTCTTGCTTTCCCAAAACAAATTTTAATGTTTCAGTCACATTGATATTGTCGTCTGCAAATGCTTTGAATTTGGGCAAGTCTAAAATTTTTTAGTTTGGTAAAGGGTTTGGATAACTCTAATTCAGTGTTATCCAGTAAAGTGTAAGATTGGATGTGGAATATAGCCTATGAACTTGCATTCACAGTCTGATGCTAGTGCACAGGACTTGAGAACAGGAGGTCGCTGGTTCGATCCCCGGCTTGGCCAGTTTCTTTCCGAGGATTGATGATAGTCATTGCGACAGGATTCATTCCTCTCTCACCGCTGACCATTGTTTCGATGATGGTTATGTGGGAAAGCAGCCTGTGTCTTGGAAAGAATATTGTGTGGAGTACTGGTAAAAGAAACTCCAGGAGAGCATGGATAGGTGCACTGGCCGCCGTGATACCACTGAAGTAATGTTGAAAACGGCGTTAAACACCATACAATCAGTCAATCAACTGATACTAGTACTTCTTTACTCTTTACTAAACAACAATTTCAGACAAGTCCAAATTGAAAGCATTTGCAGATGACAGAATAAATGTGACTAAAAATTTGAAATTTGTCTTGGGAAAGGTAGAAAACAATGTGGGAAAATGGAGAAAATGCTGGTTACCAGCATTTCCTTCTCTTCCCACATTGTTTTCAAAAAGCTTCTTTCTCTGGGTCATGATTGTGTTGTAAGCAGTTTACCCTTAGTGTGCTAGAAATGCAAAATGATATTTCCAACCTCAAAAAAGAGACAAATAATGATTATGTTCTGTGCTCCCTTTGGTCACAGCACAATATCTGATCAAATAGCATATTTTGTACAGTCTGATCCTGATTTATCTCTTTTCACCAAACGACAGAATTTAGAATGGTCCAAATTGAAAGCAACTGCAGACAACAAATTAAATGTGACTCAAAAAATTGAAATTTGTTTTGGGAAAAGTAGAAAACATTTTCGGAAAAGGAGAAAATGCTGGTTACCAGCATTTTCTCCTTTTCCCACAATGTTTTCAAAAGGCTTCTTTGTCAGGGTCGTTAAAAGGTCAGGATTGTGTGGTAAAGAGTTCAAACAAAGTAACCATGGTTCCCACAGACAAGCTCTGGGTTGATGTATTCTTGTTGATACAGATAAAAGAAATTATTGTTAGTCTGTCAGCTGATAGCTTTGTAGGGATTGAATATAAGGGGTCATGCGTGGCTCAGTGGTAAAGTCCAGGACTTGTGACCTGGAATCCCAAGGTTCGAGCCTCACTGAATCCACTGGGTTTTTCAAGGGAATGTCCTTGGTCAAGACACTTCAGAGCCCTATCTTTGTGCTGGTAAAACCCAGGAAATGCATGAATATGTGAGCTGTTGCCTTGATATGAATGAAATAATGTTGAAAGCGGTGTAAACACCATTCAATCAATCAATCAGCGGTTGAATATAAGATTAATCACCATAGACACGAAAATTCATAGGTACCATTGCTTATTTTCTATTTCTTGTTGTAGGTATTGCCCGGCTTGTGAAAGGAAAAGATGGAGAGTGCATTTGGTAGGGGTGGCAGCACCCGAAAAACCATCCTTCTGCCACCATGTGACTCTGTTGAGAGCCCTCTCTGTTCCTTGTTTATGAATGAGGAAAGCAGCAAAAATCCTACTGAGAATTTGTCAGGAAGCAGCACTCCCATAAGTCCTGTTCAACAGAAGGTAGCAGATTACAGCAAGAAAAAGCTTGATCTTCAGTTTGAATCCCTGTCTGGTAAAACCACACCAGAAGGGGATCCAAAAACATTCCAAAAGCTTCAGACCTATTGGGAGAAAAAAAGTGGGGGCATGTCTGACCTCAGTGTATTGAACTCAGATACTGAACCAGAAAACAGCCATAAAATAATTCCTGCTACAGCTGATAGTTCTATTTCCAAGAGTATAGATTCGGCTTGCAGTCTTGTTAAAACCTACACTCAGCTTGTCTTGAATTCATCAAATAACGCCTCAGATGAATCCCTCTTGGAGAGTAAGAAAAATGACATACCTTACCACGAAGAGAGCAATGTTTCTGTATGTACACCTGCGCCCAAAACATCCCTGAATGACTCAAAAATGGCACCAGCATCAGAAGAAGTCAGACCAACAAGACAAAGTCGAAGTAGAGACAAAACGCCTGTACAGACACCAAGAAGTAAATCCACAGGTGGTATCTCTAGCAGTGCATTTTCTCCTTGCTTCTCTGTTGATGACTTGACCCCAAAAATACACTTACAAAGAAAAAATCGGAAACAAACAAGACCAAGGAGACTGTTGTCCTTGGATCCAAATACCTACAGTCAACTGATATCCTCAGACAAGCTAGCATTGTCAACATCTGAAACCAGAAATTCTTCTAGAGGCAATGGTTTAAAGAAATCTGTTCAAGATATATCTACTTTTAACGCTGATGAAAGAAAAGTAACAGAGGACGTTCCTGTCACTGATCAGAACCAGCCTGTAACTGTAAATGATTCATGGCCAGATATCATAGAAACGCCAGAAATCAACAAACTATGTACAGGAAAAACAGAATCAGAGAGGAAAGCTAGTATAGAAACAATTAATCTTGCTGACATAAGTGAAATACAACTTGAAAATACAAGTATGAGAGAACTCAATGACTCAACCTTCATTGGTGATATCACTTTTGATTTGAGAGGCATGTCAGCTTTAACAGATGAAAGTTACCCTAGTTACTCACAGACATTTGAACAATCAAGCTTGGCAGGAGATGTGAAAGGAATTATATGTGATATAGTGGATGAATTTGTTAAACCAGGTTTTCTTTCCTGTGTTGGAGAGGTTACTCCAACTTCCATTAAAGATAGAGACTTACAGGATATTGGAGAGCAGATGGGTGAGATAAATTATGAGGACTATGATCATGAATCTATTTTTGGAGAGTTTGTAGACATAGCTGTTCAAATGGACAATGTAGTGCAAAGAGCACAACAAGAAGATCATAGTGAGAAAGTAGACATAGTGTTGGCAGTAAATGTAACTGATCTTGTTAACAACCTGGATGAAAATGTTGACTGTCATGGAACTCCAGCTGAACAACCAGAAACATTGTTTAGTAAGTTAGAAAATGAAAGTTGCAGCCGAGAAAATGTGTGGCCCACTTCCGAAAATGGTACCATGGTCCAGGACAATATTAACCATCTCATCAAAGACTTTAGTCCCTGTTACTCTCCAGACTTAAGATGCAATGAATCTCCTGTTGAATCACCACAATATGTAAACAGAGACATGAACTGGTCACCTACGCTTAGTATCACGGAAACAAGTAGTGTATTTAGCAAAATATGGACTGACACAGAAAATAAGCCCCAGGTTCTCAGGAAGAGATCTAATTTGAAACGTCCCAGAAAACTTGTGTTTGACACTCCAGAAAATGACAGATCTCTTGAGGATTCAGAGCCAAGCCCAAAATTAGCCAAAACACCTGTCGTCCTTAGTAACTACAGTCAAAGTGAAAAGTTTATGAAAGGAGTAAGCTATCCTGAATCTTTGAAATTGACGATTGCCACTGAACAGGTCCATGAGGATTCTGATACATCATACAGTTCATGTGACACATGTGATGCTCTGTATATTGACACAAGTACAAGTTCAGGATCATCAGATAGTGACTTCAGCTACAGTCAGAACATACCTCAAATCAGTATAAAGGATCAGGGCGAAACTAAAAAGGGACATAGCCATGCACCACCTACTGACTGTCCATCACCCATATTACAGCCTCCCTACACAAGATTTTCCAGTCCATCGTATTCGTCAGATGAAGAAAGAACAGAGCTTTTTGAGGCTCAGAGGATACCCAAAAGAAACAAGAAATCCCCCTCACCAGATATAACCAGACTTCCGTACTGGTCATTGGACTCACATGGAGACTATGTTGAATCTGTGATGGTAAACAACAAATTAAGTGATGATTTCAACGAATTTTGTGGTGATACTGACAAACACAAAGTTGTACACTTAGGCAGCACAGAGAAAATCCTTACATTGAATGACAGAGTCTCCAAGAGATACCTTGGTACAGCAATCAGTAAAAACATTGTAAATGACAATAGAGATATTCATAGTTTCAATAATGTAATCATACAGAATCAGTCAGACAAGCAACAAGCCCTTTTTGTCTGCAGTGAAGTTGGTCCAGACACAAGATGTCCCTCAAAAAATATCATAGAACTCAGTGAACCCCCAAAGTATGAAATCTTGAATACCGAAATTGATACTGGTAATGACATTGAATCATCTGTACAGACGAGATCAGTAAATGGGAATGAAGTTACACATAGAGATAAACAGAACTGTACAGAAATCCCAGACACATATCAGCCCAACCTCTTACAAAATTACCACAGGGATTCTGGATTTTGTGAAAATATGCCTTTATACAACACAAACTGGAATAGCAGTCCTGCTATGAATGTTGAAGAAACTCTGGCATATCATGTAGACACCTCAGGCATGAGACAACACCCACCATCAGTGTTTGGGACAGTATATAATCCTCTTTTATCTGCTCAACCAGTCAATTGCTTGTCTTACTGGACAGACTACAATGGTGATGTGGCTCCAAGAAACCAGGTATCTGACTTTGCCCAAAATTACTACAACAATGTTCAAACAATGAAATACTGGGATCAGAATTACTATATCGAGACCAAAAGCCCGACATCACAAGCATGCCTGTATACAGGTATGAGGACTGAAACCTATCTCCTTCCTGACAGCATGTTCAACTCTACAGTAACAATCCCTTTACAGCAGTCCACTCCAGCTGAGAAGTTTTCCCAAACAGAAACATACGTAACTCCTGTTCAACAGATACAGAATTCAAACAACCCTGTGCAGACACCTTCTACACACAGGGAACCTGAAATGACTCAGCCTTCAAATGGCCTTGAAATGAAAACAGGAGGTAACACAAATAGAGACCATAAGAACAAGAGAAGTGGTGGAATATTTGGAATGATGGCTCATTCTATCAAGAAAAAACTCACTAACAAGTTTTGTAAGCCTGGTTCACCAAACAACCCTCTGGAGTCGGAAAACTTTGAACTTTTTGATTCCTTGAAACACTGCCATCCATACCTGATATCAGGCTGGTTGTCATCCACTTACCTAATGTCGTTAGTGAATAAAGAAGATGTTTTAAACAGAATGTTCCAAGAACCACTTGACAGCAGTGGACACATACATCAATGGATTGTTGACACTTGTCGAAAAAATACAGCTGCTATTTTTGCAAGAGATCTTGTATTTCGAGTATTCACTCTTCTAGAACTGAATAACTTTAACATGGTTAAACTGAACAGACGAAAGATGGCTGCCATACGCAAATGTGTGAAGGAGCATTTCCCAGCTATGACAAAATGGAACTGGAAATCAAAGTGCATCCCACTTATAAAGTCGTCTGTCAACACTCTCTTTAAACACAGGGTCAGACAAGTGCAGCTGTTCTTAATGATGCATTCTAGGTAAAAGCAAACTTTATGCAAAATGCATTCTGGACTAAAAAAAAACCCTTAACCACACAATCCCGAGTTTTAACGACCCCGAGGAAGAAGCTTTTTGAAAATATTGTGGTAAAAGGAGAAAATGCTGGTAGCCAGCTTTTTCTCCTTTTCCCACAATGTTTTCTAATTTTCAAAAGACAAATCCAATCATTTGCCATGTTTAGGTTGTCGTCTGCAAATGCTTTCAATTCGGATAAGTATAAAATTTTGTCGTTTAGTAAAGTGTTAATGCAATTATGAAAAAAAGTTCAAAAGGGTACAGCAAGAAACAGAAGTTTACCAAAATGATTACAAAACTGTGAAACTTCAACAATTGTTGGAATTTAAATGATTATGGTTTTAACCCTTTACCGCACAATTCTGAGTTTTAATAACGCAGGGGAAAAAGGCCTTTAAAACATTTTGGGTAAAGGAGAAAATCCTGGTAATCACATCTTCTCATTTTCCCACAATGTTTCTAACCTATCAAAGATAAGTTCCATCATTTGAGCCACATATAAATTGTTGTTTGCAAATGCTTTATCCTTTCAATTTGGACAATTCTAAGATTTTATTGTGTTGTAAAGAGTTAACATACAACATTTGATTGTGAAGAGAAATGAGTAAAAATTCACTAGATTCAATTTTATAAACCAGTAAACTCCCTTTTGTAACTTTTGTAACTATAAATTGCCTTTACAGCCACTTTAGGTCAAGATCACACTGCACAAAACATGCAACCTTGAAAGTGAAAATCTTTTTGTCTAGACTGAAAATGTTTGCTGGGTTTATTCGCTCTCTAAGAGTTGTTCTTGTTGATCTGAAAAAAGAAAATACAGAAAGTATTGTTTTATTTACCTGTAGTCATCAAGATAACCCCTTCTAACAAATTACCTTTAGTTAGAAAACATTCCTTAAAAATGGGTAATCAAAATTATTAAAGGTTTATTATGTGAAAACTAGTTGGCAAAGGAGAAATCGCTTTTTACCAGCAATTTCTTCTTTCGTCATAATGTTTTTAAATGTTATCAGCATAGAAAAGGCAAAAAAATCAACTGCATGAGGTGAAGAGTAATAAGAATAATATAGGTTTTGGTTTAAATTGACTGACTCATTTCTCCAAAGGCTTATGTTTGTTTGATGCACAAAATGTCACAAATAGATGTATGTTTCTCTTCTATTGTATGAAAAACATTGAGGAAAAATGAGCAATTGCTTGTTTCAAGCAATTTCTCTTTTGCCTCACCATTTTCATAATCTTGCTGTTGATCATTTTGATACCTTTGCAGTGTTTCAGTTAGCTCTACAAACAACATTTTATATGCAAAATTGAAAGCCTTTGTAGGCAACAGATCGAATATTGCTCAAATATTGAGATTTGTCTTTGAAATGTTAGAAACATTGTTGGAAAAGAAGAAAATGCTGGCTACCAACATTTTCTTGTTTTCCCATAATGTTTTCAAAAGCCCTCTTCTTTGTGGTCGCTAAAAGTCAGGATTGTTCTAAAGAGATACATGTACAGTAAAAACTTTTTGTCTATAAATTTAAGTTCACATTTTTGTATGGTGGTGGTACTACATATAGTTTGTAGTTTATAGATAGATTGTTGATCATTAGTTTGTAATTTTCTTTCTTTGTGTGCTGAAAATGTTTTCCATACTTTTTTTTCTATTTCCATTTTTGCTTTTACAAGTGCTTTGTTTTGATGTCAGAGAATGTTTCTGTCATTATTTCCTTAGCTCTTTACAAAACAACAGAATTTTAGACTTTTCCAAATTGAAAGCATTAAATTTTGCAAACAACAAAGTCAGTGTGGCTGAAAAATTAGAATTTGTTTTGGGAAGGGTAGAAAACTTTGTGGGAAAAGGAGAAAATGCTGGCTACCAGCATTTTGTCCTTTCCCCAAAATGTTTTCAGAAGGCTTCTTTGTCAGGGTCGTTAAAAGTCGGGATTGTGTGGTAAAGTGTTAATTATTACCACTTTCTTCCTTTCTTCAAAACTTGATGGATACAAAAAATTGCAATGCCATATTTTTACGAGATGTTCAAATATTAGGACTTACACAAATTAAAAGCATTTGCAGACTAAAAAATAAATTATTTCCTATGATAAGATTTATCAAGGAAAGGGTAAAAAACTTTGTGTGAAAAAAGAGAAAATGCGGTAAACAGCATTTTCTCCTTTTCCCACAGTGTTTTCAAAAGCTCTCTTCTTCAGGGTTGTTAACACTTTGGCACACAATGCTGACTTTTAACGACCCTAAGGAAGGAGCCTTTTGAAAACATTTTGGGAAAAGGAGAAAATGCTGGTTACCCTATCAAAGACAAATTCCATCACTTAAGTCACATTTAAATTGTCGTCTGCAACTGCTCTTATTTTGGACAAGTCTACATTTTTCTCGTGTGGTAAAGAGTTAACAGTCAGGATTGTGCAGTAAAGAGTTCAATGCTTCAAAAACTTTCTACATGTAAATATGGTCATAATTTTGTGTGGTGCTGGCAGTAGTTTGTAGTTCATAGATTTTTGATCATTAGTTTGTTGTATTTTTTATTGTTTTTGTTTAAAATAGTTTCCAAAATTTTTCTTATTGCCATTTTTTCAAGTGCTTTTGAAAGTGCTTTTTTGTTTGATTTCAATGAATAAAATTCATGGGTGTCTCAAGCAAATTGAAGTATTTGCGGGCTACATATTGAATGTAGCTGAAATAATGACTTCTGTCTTTGACAAGGTGTTGGTTACCAGCATTTTTTCCTTTTTCCACAATGTTTTCAAAGGGCTTTTTCTTCGGGATCATTAAAAATCAGGATTGTGTGGTACAAGGTTAATTTTTACTGCTTTTTTCCTTTTTTCACAAGTTGATGGAGACAGAAATTTGCAATGAAACAATTTTAACAGATGTATAAATCTTGAAAGCATTTGTAGACTAACAAGTAAATGTAAATGTGGCTCAAATGACAAGATTTATCCAGGTAATGTTAGAACATTTTTGGGGAAAAGAAGAAAATGCTGGTGACCAGCATTCTCTCCTTTTCCCACAATGTTTTCAAAAGCTTTCTTCTTCAGGGTCCCTAACAATCAGGATTGTGTGGTAGAGTGTTTTAAAACCCTTTCGCGTGTAAATATGGTTATAGTTAAATACAGTATGGTGCTCATAGATTTTGGATCATTAGTTTGTATTTTTCACTGTTTGTGCGCTGAAAATGTTTTCTATTATTTTTTTTTTTAATTTCCATTTTAAGTGCTTTAAGAAGTGCTTTTTTGTTTCATTGTAATACATAAAATGTAAAAGTTCATGTACTGATTTTGCTAAATTTTAACTGCTTTCTCTTTTCTCCAAAACTTTATACAGACAAAGATTAGCAAAGCCAAATTTTCACCCAGACAAATTTTAAGACTTGTACCAATTGAAAGCATTTGCAGATAACAAAATAAATATGACTCAAGTGAAAACATTTATCAAGGAAAGGGTAGAAATATCTGTGGCAAAAGGAGAAAAGGCTGGTTACAAGCATTTTCTTTGCTTCTACTATTCTCACAATATTTTCAAAAGTCCTGTTCCCAAGGGCTTTTAAAAATTCTGGATTGCCAAATCTTTAACATTTCATTTATTTCTGTTTATGTTCTACCATTCAGCTACATGTAGGTGCGTTTTACAGAGACAACTGCATTCTGCTGCAGAAGACAATTTTTGAAAGCACCAGCAATTGCTCTTTCTCCCTTTATATTAAAATACCATTCAAATTTGACAGTTTTTGTAAACATGGTGGGAGAAGAAGCAGGTGCCTGGTGCCACCCTCGATATTGTTCTAAATTGACTTGCGAGTACTGGTAAAAGAACTTCCAGGAAACCATGGATAGGTACACTGGCCACTGCAATATAACTGACACAATGTTGAAAACAACATTGAACACCATACAATCCAACAAATCAGAACTGATCATTTTGGAACCATAGTGGGAAAAGGAACAACTGCTTTGGCACCTGCAATTGCTCCTTTTCCCTTTGTGTTAAAATATCACTTTTTTGTAAACATGGCAGGAGAAGAAGCAGTTGCTTGGTGCCAGCAAATGCTCCTTCTCTCAGCATGTTTTAAAAATTTGACAACATCAAGAAGTTGCTTGTTACCAGCAATTTGCTGCTTTTCCTTCAGTGTATTCGACATCTTCAAAAAAGGCCTATTATTTACTTACTTCTACTTGGCTTTGCTTGCTCTGATGAATGGTTTGTCTAGAAAAAAGGTGGTAAAATTGTGCTCAAATTATGAAATGTATAAGATATGACATGATTTGGCATTTGAGATAAAATTTTGTTAAATGAATCTAGAAAAAATATTATGCAAGCCTTTGGCAAGCTGAATAACATTTTTTGTTGATGAGTGTAATAAAATTTTACCTCAAAAACAAACAAAATTAATGTCAAACTCTTTGTATCATGTAATGATATTTCACAAATCATAGATCAGAACATGCAAAACCATCACATACTGTAATTTCTATAGAAAACTCATTTTTATGAAATATGAACAAAACGTAAAAAATGATGCCATACCATTGTGGTATCAAATGTGTATTTCACAAGAAAATTTGTAATGGGTATATTACACTGAAAACAATGAAAACAATTTATGTGATAAAATTATGCCTGTGAAAGAGTAGAATACACTGTGGGATAAGAGGAAAATGCTGGTTACCAGCATTTTCTCCTTTTTCCACTACGTTCTCGAAAGTTTTCTTTCACAGGGTCCTTAAAACTCTGATTTTTTTTGGTAAAGGTTTAAACTGCTAATTGAAAAAAATGAAAAAAAATATATATAAACCCAACTATTCCAGTTTCAGATTTCTCTCTTGTTGAAAAATCTTTGGTATCTGACAGTGTAGATCAAAGATCAGACAGCATGTTCTGTGCAAGTAATGATCTATGCTGCCCTCAAAAGTGCACTTGGAAGGGCTTAGCAGCCTAAGAGTTAATGCTTTTGATACTTTTATTTTAGTTTTTCATTGAAAATAAAATTTTCTCTTACTCTAGTATAGTTTAAGTTCTTTTTTTCTTGGTTTAGTATACATGTATATCCTTATCTGTTTATCTTCCTTTTATATTCTTACTTGCTCCCCATCTTCTGTCCTTCTGTCACAATCTTCGTCTTGCCCATCATGTTGTGCAATGAGTCTCAAAACAACTGGCCTTGTAAAAAATCTTTGGCTTTCTCTATACACCAGGCCATTATTGAAAACATGTATTAAATAAAAATCATTCAAAATCAGCAATTTCTCTTTCATGATCACATTGTTTTTATATGAAGTCATTACTACATTCTGTCATAATTCATTGATTATAACCTCCCACCTATGAAGTAAATGGAGGTATACTGGTTTCACTATTTCACCATGTCCGTCTGTCCATCAATCCTTCCATCTGTAGACTTTTTTCTTTGTGTGCTCTAACTCAAAAGCCATTTGACCTTGGATCTGTAATCTTCATACAAGTGTTGCTCATGACCAAAGGAGGGGCCTATTTTTTGGGGGTCACATGAGTCAAAGGTCAAGGTCACAGGTGAACTTTGTTTGAAAATCATTAATAGCTGTTTGACAAAGGACCCAGAAACTTTATATAAGTGTTGCTCATGACCCAAGGAGGTGTCCTATTGTTTTTTTTTTTTGGTCACTTGGGTCAAAGATCAAGGTCTCTGGTGATCTTTGTTTTGAAAATCATCTCTGTCCTCTGATTGCTTCAGTGGCAAGGTGCTGGTGCAGGGTATTTGTCCACTTGTGACAGTTCTAGTTATCCCTCTTGTGCTAGGATTTTAAGCTTGCCAAGTTTTAGCAGCTCTGATGAAAAGGGCTTTTGAAAACATTGTAGGGAAAGGAGAAAAAGCTGGTAGCCAACATTTTATCCCTTCCCCACAATATTTTCTACCATTTTAAAGACAGAAATTATCATTTTAGCTACATTTATTTTGTTGTCTACATATGCTTTGAATTTTGTATAGTCCAGAATGTTGCCGTTTGGTAAAGAGTTACCCTATTACCAAACCATGTTGTATTTGTTAGGCCCTAGCAGAAAAGGCTTTTGAAAACATGGTGGGAAAAGGAGAAAATGCTTGTAAAAGCATTTTCTCTTTTTCCCACAATGTTTTCCTCCACTCAAAAATAAATCTCATTATTTGTGGACAACTATAAAATGTTTCGCTGTTAAGATATAAGAAACCTATTCTGTAAAACTTATGGAAGCTTTCATCAGCTTCGCAACTTAACGTTTCTGAACGCTTTACCACACAACAAAATTTAAGACTCATCCAAACTAAAGGGGTTTGCATACTATATATAAATTGTGTACAATATATAAAGTGTTGCTCAAATGAAAGAATTTGTCGTTGAAAGAATAGAAAATATTGTCAGAAAAAGAGAAAGTCCTGGCTACCAGCATTTTCTCCGTTTTCCACAATTGCAAATGCTTAGTTTTCCCGGGTCATCAAATGTATAGATTACGTGTTAAGGGGTTAACTCAGTACCTCAAGAACAAATATTGATGCTATCTTAAGATGGCCCTTTACCACACAACAAAATTTTAGACTTGGTCCAAACCCAAATCATATACAGACCAAATTAAATGAGGCTAAAATTGTGTGTGGGATAGTTCAGAAATTAGTTGGTTGTGAAGACACAGATATATCACCAGTATATATGGTGTGAGGAACACAGAACACAAGGGATTTGTCCATTTAAAACCTTAAATGACAACAGCCATTTCTTTGATGGCTGCCAGAAAATGAAGTGCATTTTCTGTCTGTCATAATCTGTGCAACCTTACAACCATCAGGGGCAACATTTGGCATGCAGATACAAGAACAGTTATGGTTTCATAAAATAAAGATGAAATGGATTAATTAGTGGATGAAAACCAAGTTTACATGTATCTTTAAAGCCGTTTTTCTTAGAAGAATATTCAGAGAAATTGGCCATGGATACTGTATCCAAGATACTGTATACACGCGCTGTGCAGTCTGACTTAGAGCTACAACATATGCATAAGCAATGAAATCTGGGTTCATTGACAATGTGGTAATCATGGAGAAAAGCATCACTGCAAGCATCTAGTGTTCACACAGTCATTCTCCCCCCAAACTGTCTATTGCATTATGACAAAAGAAGTTTCTTATAGGTGACATGCAGTACCTCTTCTCAACATTGAAAAGTTAACTGTTGCACTGTTTAACTTTTTTTCCACTGTTTAACTCTTTACCAAACAACAAAATTTTAGACTTGGTCAAATTGTAAGCAATTGCAGACGACAAAATAAATGTGACTCAAAAACTGAAAGTTGTTTTTGGAAAGGTAGAAAACATTGTGGGAAAAGCAGAAAATGCTGGTTACCAAGATTTTCTGCAATAAACCCCCTTTTCCCACAATGTTTTCAAAGGGCCTCTTTCTCAGGGTTATTAAAAGTCGGGATTGTGTGGTTATGGGTTAAGGGGGTTTAAACACACTTTTAACTCTTTGCCAAACGACAAAATTTTAGACTGGTTGAAATTGAAAGCATTTGCAGATGACAAAATAAACGCTACTTTAAAATTGAAATTTGTTTTGGGAAGGGTAGAAAACATTGCAGGAAAAAGAGATAATGCTGGTTTCCAGCATTTTCTCCTTTTCCCACAATGTTTTCAAAAGGCTCCTTTCTCAGGGTTGTTAAAAGTCGGCATTGTGTGGTAAAAGGTTAAGTCAGAAACTCAGTTTGTATATTTGAGTTTACCGGGACAGACCATAAATTTGAGCCATACATGTGAAAGGGCAGTTTAATGCATTTTCGGGCTGACCTACTGGTAGGTCAAAACTTTTTGCTGTTTGTCAATTTAATGCGATAAACCCCCTTTTGCCATAGCATGACTCATATATAGGTGCAGACCTAAATCAGACCTTCATTTGTACCTGGTTCTGAAAAGAGTGTTTTGGAGAACTGACCTATGGGAGGACCAAAGACACAGATGTACTGTGCAGACTTGGATCAACTTTAGAGAAAACCTAATTCCTAGGTGTTTGTGTTTTTCAGGACAGATCCTGATAGAACTAAATATATAGGTGCACTGTGTGGACTTGGATCAGAAGCAGAAACAGGCTATCCATTACTTCCTGACCACGACATAGAGTTGCCATTTGACGTTAAATTTAAAACAGAGGATATTAAGGATGTATGTATATCTAGAAAATAAAATAAAACTGTGCTGGTTTGTGTAGGAGTTGGAGAAACTAGTTTAACTCTTTACCACACAATCCCGACTTTTCATGACTCTGAGAAAGAGGCCCTTTGAAAACATTGTGGGAAAAGGAGAAAATGCTGGAAACCAGCATTTTCTCCTTTTCCCACAGTGTTTTCAGTTTTTCAGTCACATTTATTTTGTCGTCTTCTGATGCTTTCCATTTGGACTAGTCTAAAATCTTTTTGTTAAACCTTTACTAAACATTCCAATGTTTAAAAAAAATTATTTTAAAAAAGCTTCTTCTTCAAGGTCGTTCAAAATCTTGGACTTTGTGGTTAATGGTTGAGAGGTACAAACTCAAACTGATAACTCTTTACCACATGAAAAAAATGTAGACTTGTCCATATTGAAAGCATTTGCAGACGACAACTTAAATGTGTCTAAAATGATGGAATTTGTCTATAAAAAAGTAGAAAACATTGTGGGAAAAGGAGAATATGCTGGTTACCAGCATTTTCTATTTTTCCTGCCATGTTTTCAAAAGACTTCTTCTTCAGGGTCGTGAAAACACGGGGTCGTTGGTAAAGTGTTAATAAATATTTCCATGTTTCAACAACCCTGAGAAAGAAGGCTTTTGAAAACATTGTGCGAAAAGGAGAAAATGCCAGTAACCAGCATTTTCTCCTTATCCCACATTGTTTTTAAACAGCTTCTTCCTCAAGGTCATTCAAAATCTTGGATTTTTTGGTAAAGGGTTGAGAGGTATAAAGTCATCTGCAAGTGAAAATGGGTTTATCAAAACTGAAAAAGTTTTTTTGTTTTCCTTCAAAGTACATGTACTGCATAAATAGCCACAAAGATGTATACAAGATACAAATTAGTTGTGCTCTGTGAAAAGGGGGCTTCATGCATCTGCAAAAAGTATCGACGAGGTCAGCCAGCACAGTCCAGGCAGGTTGACCCGAGTCAAAACTTTGTGCTGATGGTAAATTTTTTGCATTATTCGGCTGGTTGTTAGACAAAATGGATGTAATGAATCAAGAACTATGTAATGACTTGCTTAGTATAATGCGTCACAGAGATGCATTATACCCCCTTTTTCCCAGAGCATGGCTCAATTATATAAGGTTATTTTACATGCTAGGGTACACTACTGAATTCTATTGGACAAGTACACTGCAGAACTATATTTTTGGACAAGATGACAGCAGTATCCAAAATATAGACTGATTCTGCAGTGAACCAATCAAGTTTAATTCATTATTTCACTCTTACAATCAAACTCCAAATGACATCACTTAAATACTACTTTGTGAGTTCAAAATATCTGAAACCATATTGGACTCAGTGTCCAAAATATGGATTTTTTAGAATGAAGCAAGGGTCCAGGAATTTGGATTTTTCAAAACCAGGCTAGAGGCCAGAATATCCATATTTGCTCGGAAGAGTAGTCTACTGAAATCCGTTGTCATAAGTCACCTTTGTTTGCTTAAAAAGCCTCTATTGTTTTTAGCTCCACTGGCCGAAGGCCAGCGGGCTTATGTCATGGCCTGGTGTCCGTCGTGCGTCCGTCCGCCCGGTCGTCCGTCCGTCCGTCCGGTCGTCCGTCCGTCCGTCCGTCCGTCCGTGCGTTAACTTTTATTTCAAACATCTTCTCTGAAACTACCCATCCAATTTTCATGAAACTTCACAGAAATGATCCTGCCATGGTCCTCTTCAGAATTTCTTGAAAGAATTTGATTCCTTCAAAAACTCTGGTTGCCATGGCAACAAAACTGAAAAATATTGGAAATCTTTAAAAATCTTCTTGTCTGAAACCATAAGGCATAGGGCTACCAAATTTGGCATGTAGCTTTATGTAGTAGACCTCTATCAAGTTTCTTCAAATTATAGCCCTGGGGTCAAAATTGGCTCTGCACCAGGGGTCACAAGTTTTACATAGGCTTATATAGAGAAAACTTCAAAAATCTTCTTGTCTGAAACCATAAGGCATAGGGCTACCAAATTTGGCATGTAGCTTTATGTAGTAAACCTCTATCATGTTTCTTGAAATTATAGCCCTGGGGTCAAAATTGGCTCTGCCCCAGGGGTCACAAGTTTTACATAGGCTTATATAGAGAAAACTTTAAAAATCTTCCTGTACCTGTGCCATAAGGCCTAGAGCTACCAAATTTTGCATTTAACTTGATCTAGTTGGGGTCTACCAAAAGTGCCCAAATTATAGTCCTGGGGTCAATTTGGCCTCATGCTGGGGGGGGGGGGGGGGGGGTTCACAAGATTTACATAGGCTTACATAGGGAAAACTTTTAAATCTTGGTGTACATAGCCATAAGGCTTAGGCTACCAAATTTTGCATAATTATAGCATTATCTAGTGGACAACTACAAAGAGGGCCCAAGTTACAGCCCTAGGATCAAGTTTGGCCCTGCACCAGGGTTCACAAGTTTTACATGGGTTTATTGAGTGAAAAGTTCAGAAACCGTCTTGTTACTAGCCATAAGGCCAAGAACTCCCAAATTTGGCATGTTATTCTTCTAATACACATATTCCCCATTTAGTCCGACTGTAGCCCTGGGGTCAAAGTTTTATGAGGGCTTATATAGTAAAGACTTCTCTTCATGGTTTATATTTATAAGCCAGTGGAGCGATACAGGGCCATCATGGCCCTCTTGTGTTCAAATATTCCTTAACCCTTTACCACACAATCCCAACTTTTAAAGACCCTAAGAAGGAAGCCTTTTGAAAACATTGTGGGAAAAGGAGAAAATGCTGGTAACCAGCATTTTCTCCTTTTCCCACAATGTTTTCTACCCTATCAAGTACAAATATCATCATTTGAGTTAATTTAATTTGTTGTCTGCAAATGCTTTCAATTTGGAGCAGTCTAGAATTTTGTCATGTGGTAAAGAGTTAATGAAATGTTCCACATATTTTTTGTGAATTTTAAAGCCAATACATAAAATTGTGTGAAACAAAAAGGTCATTTAACATGCTTGGATACAAAACTGAAATCTATTTGATTAATACACTGCAGGACTACTGGTAATCTGTAATTTTTGGACACAGCTGTCGCCTTGTCCAAAACACCTGTGTAGACTGGTTCTACAGTGTACTCATCCAATAGAATTCAGTATCAAATAATGATGGTTTATGATTAAATATTTCAGAAGACCAGTTGCCCATACAAATATTGATATTTGGGGCTCTAGCCTTGTTCTGAAGGATCCATGATCTAGACTTATGGCTTAGGCAGAATAATCCACCTTGGGGACTCCGTGGAGTTCAATATAGATTCAGATATTTTGTACTCTCAGGGTAGTATGAAAACAATTTTAGTTTAGTCTGTATTTCAGATTCAGCCGTCTTCTAAACGAAAATATAGACTGATTCAGCAGTGTGCTCATTCAATCATCAAATAGAATTCATTATTGTACCTTAATCCTTTACAGCACAATGCCGCCTTTTGATGACCCTGCGAAAGAGGCCTTTTGAAAACATTGTGGGAAAAGGAGAAAATGCTGGTAACCAGCATTTTCTCCTTTTCCCACGTTTTCTACCCTGTCACAGAAAAATTGCACCTTTTGAGCCACATTGAAATTGTCATCCGCAAATGCTTACAATTTGGACAAGGTTAAAATTTTGTCATCTGGTAAAGGGTTAACAAGTAAAATGAGTTTGTAATACAAGTGAAATATGTTTTATAAATGCAGGAAAAAAACTACACATGTAATGGATATCATATGACAATGATCATATTTGTCACAGATACTGTAACTGACCCAAAGGAATTACTTGAGAATTAATTTTTTGTATATACATTTTAGATCAATGCAGTGAGACTTGCTATAAACCTTGCGATTGGGACACAGTCTGTGATTGCATCATGGAGTGAAAATGCTGTCTTCAAGATACAGAAAAGTGCCAGAAATAAACTTATGGAGTAAGTTTGATATTGACTGTATATATCCTACAACACCCTCTCCAACTTTGTATAGGAGAACAAAATTGTAGAATGGTCCACATTGAAAACATTTGCAGGCAACCAATTAACCCTTAGTCACACAGTCCATTGTATTAATGACCCTAAGAAAGAAAGCTTTTGAAAACGTTGTAGGAAAAGGAGAAAATGCTGGTAACCAGCATTTTCTCTTTTCCCCACAATGTTTTCTACCCCAACAAAGACAGAAATCATCATTTTAACAATGAATTATTTGTCGTCTGCAATGCTTTCAATTCAGTTGAGTCCAAAATTTTGTTGTGTGGTGAAGAGTTAAGTGGTGCTGGAATGATAAGCTTTACCTTTGGAACCAAAAGAAAAACTTAGGGAAAAGCATACATGACTGTTCATCAGCATTTTTGGAGTATCATGTTTTCAAAGACCTTTTTCTTCAAGGTTTTTAAAAAACTTAATTGGCTGGAAAAGGGTTATCGAGCTTCCTGGATATAGGAGTGTTCATAAATAGCAATTTCTTTTTTTTGTCCCAATGTTTACATATGTAGTGTAACATTATCAATGTTTGGGCTCATTGGCTGGGTCTCGTTGTTTCTGTTATGGAGGGACAGGAATATAGTAAGGCATGTCCACAGTCTGATTTTTAAATATCCAATAGGCAGTGTTCCGATGGACAGTTAATTCGAAGAACTGCCCAACCTGCATTAATGTTTTGAGTAAATCCCCCTGGCCGAATGACCAATGCAGTTGTAAGTGTAGTATGTTTGTAGCATGTTTGATATGATAATTAATGGTTATAAAACAAGAAAGTGTGTTAACCCTTTACCAGATGACAAAATCTTAAAACTATACCAAATTGAAAGTATTTGCAAACGAGAAATCCAATATAAGCCAGAAACTGATATTTGTCTCTGAAAGTGTAGAAAACATTGTGGAAAAAGGAGAAAATGCTGGTAACCAGCATTTTCTCCTTTTTCCCCCGATGTTTTCAAAAGGCTTCTTTCTCAAAGTTGTTTTGTAAAGGGTTAACAGAGAGATGGTACCAAGAGAGAGTGACAAACTTTTGCTAAATGGTCAGGCAAGTTTGAAGAAAATGTATCGAATAAACATTGTGTGTTTAACCCTTTACCACACAATCATGACTTTTAACGACTGTTAGAAGGAAGCCTTTTGAAAATATTTTGGGAAAAGGAGAAAATGCCGGTAACCAGCATTTTCTCCTTTTCCCACAATGTTTTCTACCCTTCCAGAAACAGATTTCAGTTTTTCAGTCACATTTATTTTGTCATCTGCAACTGCTTTGAATTTGGACCAGTCAAAAATTTTGTCCTTTGGTAAAGACTTAAACATTATTCTTTGTTGTTTAATCATAGAAAAGTTTAGAAATAGAAGCCACTTCATGATCCACACAAAACAGAACTAGGAGTTATAAGGTCACAGTAGTATTCGAGCCATGCTCTGTGAAAAGGTGGCTTAATGCATCTGCAAAAAGTATCAGCCCTTGTCAGCCTGCGCAGTCCACACAGGTTGACCTGGCCTGAAACCTTTTACTTTTATTAAATTTTCTGCATGTCAAAGGACCAGGGACCAGTCTACCTCATGGTTGGTTGCTAAGAGAAAGTGGATTTTATGGGTCCATAATTATGTGATGTCTTGCTTGGTACAATGCATCTTGGAGACATTTTGCCATAGCATGGTTTATTTTATACATGTAATTGAGTCTTGTTGATTATTCGTATTTTACATTCAGAGCCCTAGCCTAGTACTGGTGAAACCCAGGAAATACATGAATATGTGAGCTGTCGCCGTGACATGACTGAAATATTGTTGAAAGCGGCATAAAACACCATTCAATCAATCAGTCGTATTTTACAAGAATTTTTTTCATAATTTTCTGCTGCAAATTTAAGAAGGTATTCACTCTTTACCAAACAACAAAATTTTAGACTAGTCCATAATGAAAGCATTTGCAGATGACAAATTCAAGATGGCCTAAATGACAAAATTTGTCTGTAATAGTGTAGAAAACATTGTGGGAAAAGGAGAAAATACTGTTTACCAGCAGTTTCACCTTTTCCCACAATGTTTTCAAAAGCCGTCTTCCTCCAGGTCATTAAAAATCTTGATTGTGTGGTGAGGGGATATAGTAATACTGAATGGTAAAGATAGGAATTTCTATAACATAAATACTGTTGATTTAGCATAAAACATGCTGCCATACAGCATACTAAATCTTGCCCGTTGTTAAATGATCTTATGTTTTCCTTTTCTCCAATTTACAGACTTGTACAAAAAAGGCGTGAATCATGTGAGGTTGAATCACCAGCAAACATGTACCAGTGGAATCAAGTCGATAAAGACGACATTCTTGATCCCAAGGTCGAGGGCTATGACAACCAGGCAATCTTTTCGCTGCATTCAGGTGTCAGTATACAAGGAGAAGACCTGATGTCATCGGAAAAGAATCAGCAAAAGGAGCATCTACGTAAACATGCCATGGAGTTGCGGGAAATTGTGCGAAGGTAAGAAAAAATGTAAATCTGTAAATGACAGTGGTTTACCCTTTACCACACAAACCTCAGGTTTTAATGTCCCTGGGGAAGAAGCCTTTTGAAAACATTGTGGGAAAAGGAGAAAATGCTGGTAACCAGGAAAAAGAGAAATTTCTCATGAGCAATTTCTCTTGTTGCTGTACTGTTTTCAATATGATCAAAATGATCTGCTCCAAACAAAGGTGAATGCCTTAAAACATGGTTACTATGCAAAGAAAAAAAAAAAAACCTGTCTTTATGAATGTTTGCTCTTCTTTAGCTTGTAATCCATTGCCATTTTTACTCTACCAAACAAAAAAAATTTGGACTTGTTCAAGTCCAAAACATTTGCAAACAGCAAATGTGGGTCAAATGAAGAAAATTGTTTATTAAAGAGTAGAAAACATTTTAGGAAAAGAAGAAAGTTACCGGCAAAAAGCTTTCCTCCTCATGGTAGTAAAACTTGGGATTGTGTGGTAAAGGGTTAATCTATTTTCATACCCTCCCCCAACTCTTTCAAAAGAAATTTACCATACACAACTTGGAAAACGCTTATCATGTAAATTGATAATCAACATAAATGAAGATTTTATTACACAAATACATGTTCGTATGAAAGTATTGTGGCTTAACCATTTACCACACAATCCCGAATTTTAACGACCCTTCTGGAAGAAGGCTTTTGAAAACATTGCAGGAAAAAATAAAAATTATAATAGCCAGCACTCTTTCCCTCTCCCACAATGTTTTCTGCCTTTTCAGAGACAAATTTATTTGCCGTCTGCAACTACATGTACTTTGAATTTGGACCAATCTAAAATTTTGTCATTTGGCAGTCAAGGAGAAATTTTACATTATCAGCAAATCCTCCTTTTACCACAATTTCAAAATGGTCTGCTTAAAGAGGGAAGTGTCATCTGCAGGTGCTAAATTGTGAAAGATTATTTATTTTCAGAAATGAGAGAAGGCTTCCCACATTATGTGAGCTTTGTAATTTAACCTGTCCAACCAATCAGCTTCTAGCCTTACATTTAGAAACACAGAACCACAAAAAACTGGAGGAGAAATTATGACAGGAAAATGACATGAAAGTGTGGCCACAGCAACCAATGTAATGACAGACAGTCTCAATATTACCATGGCTATTGAAATTCAATACATATTGTGATTTTACAGATTTTGTAACTCTGCAACTGTTAAATGTAGCTGATCTAATTGTAGATCATGTACATGTACTTTGGGGAAAGATCTCGTTGCTAGAGAAATTGAAGGATTTTCTATACATGGAAAGTTGAAATTTTAGCTGATCTTGTTTCCATAGAAATCACAAAACCTTTTAACCATGGATTTGATCTTGTTACTATAGAAACTTACAGAGTTTCTGACCATTGGAAATTTCAGCCATGTTGTTGATATGGAAAATAACATATGTTATGGAAAAATAGTCATGTGCTCAATATAGGAAAGAAAGTTTGATGCAGGATTAGCTTATCTTGTAACCATGCAAATTTAGTTGATCTTGTAACCATGGAAATTGTATTTCTGGCTAATCTTGTTACAGTAAAGATTAAATGATTTTGTTATTGTACGGTAATTATATTTTGTTTAACTCTTTACCACACAACCGTGACTTTTAACGACCCTAAGAAAGATGCATTTTGAAAACATCATGGGAAAAGAAGAAAATGCTGGTAACAAGCATTTTCTTCTTTTCCCACAATGTTTTCTACCCTTTTTCAGTCACATTTATTTTGTCATCTGGAAATGTTTTCATTTGGACTGGTCTAAAAGTTTGTCGTCTGGTAAAGAGTTAAAAATAGATATCCTGGATTCAAAAATCCAACTTTTATCATTTAGTTCATCTATTTTTAACTGTCAAGTAGGCAGTATTCCTCTTTCGTTAATATCGTGTTTCAGAGATCTTTACTTTTTTAATGGTTAAAAATAGTATTCTATATATTTTGGACAACGTTGATGGTACGAAATAATGACAGTTGTAGGTATTTTTTCCCCAGATTTGGTATATAAATATAAACCATGTAGAAACATCACAAACTTTAGTAATCCTTAAATTTTTACCACATGATAAAAATTTAGACTTGTCCCTATTAAAAGCACTTG
This sequence comes from Tridacna gigas, assembly GCA_945859785.2. NCBI lineage: Eukaryota > Metazoa > Mollusca > Bivalvia > Cardiida > Cardiidae > Tridacna > Tridacna gigas. The sequence goes on from OX244029.2 coordinate 43,201,108, forward strand.
CCATTTACATGTAGCTCAAATGATGGAATTTGTTCTTGAAAGGGTAGAAGACATTTTGGGAAAAAGAGAAAATGCTGGTTACTGAGTAATGTTCTAAGTCCAAATTCCCAGAATAGCTATCTGATTGGTTTAGACATTGAAAGATTCTATCTTAGCCAATCATATGGTTAGTCTTTGGCTCATTTCTAGTAGTTGGATGTATACAGACTCAGAAAATCTGTACTGCTTTGGAACTAGCAAATTGTTTTTTATGCCTCTCTAGTGGACAGTTTTATTACTCCTTTTAACCAAACAATCCTGGGTTTTAACAACTCTGGGAAAGAAGCCTTTTGAAAACATGGTGGGAAAAGGAGGAAAGTGCTGGTTACCCGTCAGTGTTTTTTATCCTGTCCAAGACTAATCCAAACATTTGAGCCATGCTTAATTTGTTGTTTGCAAGTGTTCTCAATTTGGACTTGTCCAGGCTTTTGTCATTTGTTAAAAGAGTTAAAGATTCTCTTGACCCTTTACCACACAATCCTGACTTTTAACGACCCTGTAAGAGAAACCTTTTGAAAACATTGTAGGAAAAGGAGAAAATGCTGGTAACCAGCATTTTCTCCTTTTCCCACAATGTTTTCTACCCTTCCCAAAACAAATTTCAATTTTTCAATCACATTTCTTTTGTCGTCTGCAAATGCTTTCAATTTGGACAAGTCTAAAATTTTGTCATTTGGTAAAGAGTTAACCCATTACCACACAATCCACAGTTTTCACGACCCAGAGGAAGAAGCCTTTTGAAAACATTGAGGGAAAAGGAGAAAATGCTGGTAACCAGCATTATCTCGTTTTCCCACAATGTTTTCTATCCTACCGCATATGAAATCTTACCATCCAATCAATGTTTAATTTGTCGTCTGCAAATGATTTCAATTTGGACAAGTCTGAGATTTTGTCGTTTGGTAAAGAGTCCCTTTAGCACATTATGAAATTTCAGATTTGTCCAATTTCAAAGGATTTGCATTCCACAAATGAAAGGTGGCTCATATGTCAATATTTGTCTTTGAAATGGGTAGAAAACATTGTGGGAAAAGGAGGAAATGCTGGTTACCTGCATTTTCTCCCTTTCACACAATGTTTTTAAAAGCTTTCTTCCCAAGGGTCTTTAAAAGTCTGAATTGTGTTGTAAAGGGTTAAATAACCAACTACAAGCAATTGCTCCTTTGTCAAAATGTTTTCAGTATCATCTCAATACATTTCTTGTTCTTTACTGTACTGTTGTTCAAAATAACCAGGTATGGTTTTGGATTATGTGTACTTCGTTAGTTTGTTTTTATAAAACTCTGTTTGACCATAGTCTCCAAAGTGGGATTATAGAACAGTACAAGTGTATCAAAAATACAGTTGACACTATGTGATTTTTGTTCCCCATTCATTTAACCCTTTCCCAAACAAGCCCTGGTTTTCACGTGTCTGCAGTACATGTCTTTTGAAAACACTGTGGGAAAAGGAGAAATTGCTCATAACGAGCAATTTCTCCTTTTCCCACAGTGTTTTCTACCCTTTTTGAGACCTTTCTGCCATTTTCATCAAATTTAAAATTGTCGTCTGCAAACTCTTTGAATTTAGACCATTCCAAACTTTGTCGTTTGGGAAAGGGTTAAGAAACACATACATGAACATTGAACTTGGTCACGGAAACAAAGTAGTGACAAAGTGCTTTTACAATATTCATTTCTTGAGTTTCATTAAACATCTCAAGGAGTTTTCCACTATCAAAATAATTGTTGTTTTTTGTTCTAGTTATGTAGGACTGTTTAGTGAAACCGTCTTTACAATATTTGTTATAATGCTACAGCCATGATTTTGTTCTTTAACCCTTTACTACATAATCCCGACTTTTAAAGATCATAATAGAGAAAACATTCTGTTGAAAGGAGAAACTATTGGTAACCAGCATTTTCTCCTTTTCAGACATGTTTTCTACCCCGTGATAGACAGATCCACTAATTTGAGCCACTGTTAATTTGTCATCTGTAAATGCTTTCAATGCAGATAAGTCCAAGATTTTGTTTTGTAGTAAAGGTTTAAGTGAAAGATTTATTTGTTATCGTCAACATGCTTTTCATTTTATGCAATTCATTATCATTTTTGTAATAAAAAGATTTTAAATAATTTGAATTATAATGGTTTTTGTGTTATTATATTATGATCTACATCCAAAAAAGTCGGTCTTTTTTTTCTCTTTAGCAAACGACAAAATTTTAGGCCAGCCCAAACTGAAAGCATTTTGCAGACGACAAAATAGATGCAACTCAAAAATTTGATTTTGTCTTTGAAAGGGTAGAAAACATTTTGGGAAAAGGAGAAAATGCTGGTTACCAGCATTTTCTCCTTTTCCCAAAATGTTTTCCAAAGGCTTCTTCCTCAGGGTCATTTAAATTTGGAATTTTGTGGGATTGGGTTAAAGTAGTTCATTCAAATCTCAGATGTTAAGTGCTAATCAGTTGTGCTGCATTGATTGACAGTGCAGAGAAAAAAAGGGGCCCATAATAAAACACAGCCATTCTAAATATTTTTCTAATTCCGTGAATAGTCACCTGATTGGGCAGGACATTCTCTCTCAGCCAGTGAGATGGCTCGTCTTCCTGCAATTTAAAATAAGAACTGAATTTTGACTGGTTGTGAAAAACTGTCTCAGGTTGCACTGAACCTGCAGCCAGATCTGGGACCTGCACTCCCTGATGTTAACCCTTATGCTGCTAAGTGCAGCTCAATGACCTTTTGCAGACAGTGTAGATCAAGATCGGATTGCACAGAACATGCATTCTCATCTTGAATCTTCACTGTCTGATAAGGAGGTATCTTTCCCCGAAAAAATAGTAAAATCAGCTTTCAAGTTTCATTTCATTTATTTAACAGGATAAGGGTTAAAATGTCCAGGCAAAGAACAGGCCTTGAAATCACGATTTTTTAAGTCTATTTTCCACTAAACTATGTCCCATTTTCATACACATGTACTGGTTTTCATGTGAGGTTTATAATCTGCCCTTTGATTCAAATATACATAACAATCTAAATCTTGTTCACTAAGTGATGCTTTGTAAAACAAAGTGGCATTTTGTTTCATGATATCTTAGACTGGTGTATCTTGTGAGTCAACCAGTTTTTTCTTGTTTCATAATGTTTTCAAAAGTGTTCAGCTGCAAGACGCAGAATGTTGTATGCCATACAGAAAACCTTTAGGCAAATACATGTACTTCACAAATACATGTACTTCACAAATGCATGTACATCTGTAAGAAACTCTCCCAACCTGGAAGGGCGACGCTGATATTGTAACCCTTACCTCACAATCACGGTTACTAACGACCCTGAAGAAAAACCCTTTTGAAAACATTCTGGGAAACGGAGAAAATGCTGGTCACCAGCATTTTCTCCTTTTCCCACAAAGTTTTCTACCCTTTCCAAAACTGATTTTAATTTTTTAATCGTATTTATTTTGTTGTCTGCAAATGCTTTGAATTTGGACTAACCTGAAATTTTGTTGTTTGGTAAAGAGTTAAGACACCAACATGTTATTCTCTGTAACTGATCATCCTCAAATTTGCACTACGAAATTATGTTCTTTTAACACTTTACCGCACAATCCCGACTTTTAATGACCCTAAGGAAGAAAGCTCTTGAAAACATTGTGCGAAAAGGAGAAAATACTGGTAACCAGCATTTTCTCCTTTTCCCCACAATGTTTTCTACCCTGTCAAAGAGAGAAATCATCAGTTGCACAACTTTTAATTTGTCCTGGGCAAATGCTTTCAATTCGGTCCAGTCCAAAATTTTGTCATTTGGTGAAGAGTTAAAATTTGGAAAATTCTTGAGAAATAGAATCAGAATACAGCCCCTGCAGACTGAACAGGTTTGAAAACTAAAGGGTGTTATCATCAATCCTTTACTTGAATTGCACATATTCTTATGGCTCTCCAGCAGTAAAACTTTTGAAATGTGTGGATTTTTAGCTCGGCCATTTTCATTTGCCGTAGCCCTGTTGTCCTCTGCATCGTGGTTGTGCGAACACTAACAGTATCTCTGTATTTACTTCAAAATTGGACAAGTTCTTAACTATCAAAAGGAGAACTCATACAAAAAGGGCAGGTAACCATCAAAGTATTTTTGACACAGTTATGCCCCTTTTTCAACTTAGCCATTTCTCTTAAAAATCAAGCAGCTGCAGCCAAGCATTGGCCACCTGTATGCACTGCTCTTGTTATTTCAAGCTTTGTGTTCTCAAAGGTTTATTTGCTATATAGCATCACCTGGTAAATCACTTAGGCAAATATAACAGCAAATCCATACACAATCCACAATCAATGTCATACAATCCCAAGTTTTAACGACCCTAAAGAAGACAACTTTTGAAAACTGGGGAAAAGGAGAAAATGCTTATAACTAGCAATTTCTCCTTTTCCCACAATGTTTTCTACGCTTTCAAATACAAATACATATCATTACTGCAGGCATATCTAATATGTCATCTTTAAATGTTTTCAATTTGAACAGGTCTAAAATTTTATCGTTTGGTAAAGAATTAATGGATGATTGCTGCTTAGCAGCATTTTGTCCTTTTCCCTTAGGGATTTAAAAGATCTGCCTCCCAAAGTATGAAGACTGTTTGGTATAGCATTAAAAACCATGTACATATACTACAGAACTGCAAGTGTTAGGGAAATGATATTTGTTTGATTTTCAGCACCCTTTTCCAACAATATTTCAGTTCATGTATCCATTCATTTCTGGAGCTTTTTTGCAAGTACTCTGCCCAATAATCTTTACATGCCACAGGCTCCATTTCCCACGTAAGTAAAGCTTCGAATTCAGTGCATTTATCATTCAGAAAGAATATTTGCATTTTTCTTAACATCAGTAACTGTTGTTCTTGGGGAAAATGTAGCTTATCAGTAAGACCAGACTGTACAAAACACTCAGTCTGATCTTGTCTAGTCTACTTTGAAGAGAAATACTAGTCAAAAGCAGCCGTCAATCATCAGGACTTGCTGTCTTCTAAATTTTTTGAAAATGTCCATTTTGTTTTATCGCATACTAGTTAACTCTTTACCACACAATCACAAATTTTAATGACCCTGAGGAAACAGCCCTTTAAAACTTGCTGGTAACCAGCATTTTCTCATTTTCCCACAAAGTTTTCTACACTTTCAGAGATAATTACCATAATTTCAGCTACGCTTGATTTGTCATCTGCAAAATTTAATGCTTTCTATTTTGCCAAGTCTAAAATTTTATCGCTTTGTAAAGAGTTAATATTGACAAATTATAGTGTCCGTTTTATGCCCAGCGACCACCCTTTCAAGGTTTGATGTTCATGTACTATACTAGTTGGGGGTACTCATTAAGTATTGTACATGTACTATCTCCTTTTTCCCCATTATTTTTGAAAAACGGTAGAAACTGGCTTTTGTTACACTCTATGAGGTTGTTATTGTACACGTCACATGACCACAGGTATGGTAAAATCATGTATTATATTACAAGATACATGTATATGTATACGTAATAAAGTATGTCTATGTCTAAAAAAAAAATAATAAAGTATGTCTATGTAAAGAGTTAATATGCTTAATATTCAAACTGGGGCTCTAACAACTCGGTCAGTATTGAGTGACTCTGGGACTACAGATATCACAAAACATTGAATGATTTGGAAATACCACAATTTCTATGTAATAAAAATTATTATTGTACATTATTACAAAAAAATGTAAAAACAGCTCTGCTATCCTGCAACAGAGCACATTTCATCTTTTAAATGTACAGAACACATTTCATCTTTTAAAGTCCCCTGATAATTGATAAAGCCATTTATGCAATATATAAATGTACTCAGCGTATTTATGAATTTACCATATTGTTTGTAGATGGTAATTCAAACAAAATGAAGCATATGTAATGTATATTTAATGCATTCATGTACAAAGGCATGTTTAAACGTCAACACAGATGACAGCTTTAGGAGTCACTATAGGAAAAGGACCAAATGCTTCAAACTGGCAACTGCTTGTCCTTCAAAACAAAACAATACCTTTGTTTCATTCAAATGTATGTTTTTTCAACTGCTTTGTACAATTTTCTACAAAATTTTTGGTATATCAAACAGCCTATAAAATAATAGGTTAAACAGCTGATATTTGCATCAAAGTTTTAGTTTCACTTTGTCAGAATCTAATTTAGCTTCATCTGTGATTGTGTCATACAAAACACTCCGGGTTCTTATCAACTGTTCCAACTCCCTTATTCTTACAGACTGCTTGTTTAACTGAGCACCTTGATCATCTATTGTCTTTTTTAATACTTTAATTTCTTCTTCCTTCAGTTCTTCCTCTGCCTCTTTACTCCGTGATGACCGTGCTTCAAAAAATACATAAATTCCTAAAGCACAAAAAATGATGACTAGATCGCCAATTATTTCTGTTCCAAGTTCAATAGCTGCCTCCTCTGACAAAGGTTTTACGGCTTTTAGTCTTCCCATTCCCATTAAGTTTATCTTGGACCTTGTCTGCACCTTGTTATATGCTGTAAATAGATATAAACAAACTAAGTCTTAACCTATTTTTATTATACAACTATAAGTTTACTTTTTTTAAACAACAGCAGAGACCCCGTAGCTAAGTCGATAGCATACAGGACTTGAGAACAGGAGGTCCTTGGTTTGATCCCCGGCTCGACCAATTTCTTTCCGAGGATTATTGATAGTCACTGCGACGGGATTCATTCCTCTCTCACCGCTGACTGTTGTTTGGACAATGGTTATGTGGGAAAGGAGCCAACTGCTTGGAAAGAATACTGTGCAGAGTACTAGTAACAGAAACTCTAGGAAAGCATGGATTGGTGTACTGGCTGCCGCGATATAACTGAAATAATGTTGAAATTGGCATTAAATACCATACAATCAATCAATCAATTTTTTAACACCTCTGCAAGTTTTCAATGTTTGAAAAAATGAGGGATGACCAATCTCATCATGGGGTTCAAACCCAGAACCTCTGATAAAAGTGGCTGACACCCAGTTATGCCCACAGTGGCCTACTTGGCTCAATCCAGATGATCCTCACCAAAATAGTAAAATCTACAGAGTATAGGGGTTTTTTGTTGCTTTAAGCCCCTTAACTCTTTACGACACAATCCCAAGTTTTAACAATCCTGAAGAAGGCTTTTGAAAACAATGTAGGAAAAGAAGAAAATGCTGGCAACCAGCATTTTCTTCTATTCATGCAACGTTTTCATTGATCTCAAAGACGGATACTGTTATTTGTGCCCCATTTTCTTTTCTTGGACTGGTCTAAAATTTTGTTGTGTGGTAAAGAGTTAAGCTGTTCACTTTCAATATTAAATAAAGTATACCAGAAAGCCTAAATGGAATCATTGTTTTCAAAATTTTCTAGCAGGTGGGACGAGGGGCCCAAGCATCCTTTGTGCACAGCTATAAATCATATCTTTCCTACTGGTATATGGCCAAAAAGCCATAAAATCACATTGGGTATCTTCTTAATCACAGAAAATCTACACTTGTGTGATCTCTTGTATTTGATTATGTGTGTTAAAATAGTCTAATGTGCTGGATCTTGTGTGACTGAATGATTTGTTTCTCTAACAAAGACTCAATCACTGATACATGTTCGATCAAAACTCTCTCGTCCTTGAATTCTTCATTTTGCTTGGCATCTACTATATTCTACTGTCCTATCAAAAGTTAAACCATGGCGACAGCTCACTTTTCACGTTTTTCTGGACGCACTAGAATTGTGCAACGCGATATCACTACACTGCGCTATGCAATGACTATGTAAAGGTTAAAGGGCCGCCAGCGGGAATAAAACCGGGTACAGACAACGATCCTTGGTCTTGTGAGTTTTGTTCAAACGAGATGGCGAAGATTTTGCTCATTTCGTGCACTTACTTTGAGCGAATTTGACAAGTAGCCCTCTAAACGCTGGACTCGCTTTCGCTCGCCTTTTAGCAACGTTCGCAACATATTTACTTGCTTGTCTCAGTCCTAAAGTGACAAGTTTCAGAGTCGGAAAGGGCATACTCGCCTGTCCTTTTAGGTTGTTTACATTGACGATGATTTGTAAGAGGCTCCGAATGTGTGACTGGTTGCTTTGTAATTACATCAGAATTTCTCTACTTCTTGTTGTGTTGTGGATAGCAGTCTGTAAATGCACGTTGATATCGGTTATTCCCCCTGACACAGAAAAAAAAAAGCTGTCTGCTCTGAAAGCAACATGCTTGAATCAACAAACCGATTTTCAGAACAGAACCTGTTAGTTTTACAGAACTCTCTGCTTAGCGCTGAAACCAAATACAACTTGATAAATGCAACAGTGGTAATTGATTCCAGAGTTATGAAACCATACGCTGTTAAACAAAGAAAAAATTCCAAAGGGTAAAATTTATTGATCCCATTAGGCCGACACAGAGAGAGTTCCATCAAAGGCTGCTGGGCACCTTTCTGGAAAACCTTCGAAGGAAAATCAATGGGTTGCCATTCATTATCATTTTCGATCAATAGTCATCACAGTCACTGTTTACATGGAATACCGTTCTGTTGATTTCTTCTGTTTATCCCAGTGTATTTCTCTTTTTTGCATACTTGTCCAGAAATACTCTTATTTCTCTGTTTACAAGAAAGCGGATATTTTGGAAAATCTTAACACTGACCATGCCAAAGTTTCTCTCTTGTTCTATAATGGCTTGTAGGCTGATCTTTAAAGCTTGAACAGACCATGTTTTCATGTAAGTAGTCCTATTACTTACCTGTTTGTTGTGTACCTTGTGACAAATCGTTTTTCTTTTATATAGCACAAGCACTGAATCAAAAATGCAGAGAGGAGGTAAGTTTGGTTTCAAAAACTGACAGTCTGTGCTAACTATTCACCACAAACTCCCATGGTTTTTTTAATGACTGTTAGGAACTAGGCTTTTGAAAACATTGTGGGAAAGGAGAAAATGCTGTCTCCTTTTGCCTAAATCTTTTCTATCTTCAAAAGACAAATGACACTGTTTGAATGAATTAGATTTGTCATCTGCAAATGCTTTGAATTTGGAAGAGTTTGAAATTTTGTCATTTGGTAAACAGACTAAGTAATGTTCTTCATTGAATCCAATTATGTTGTGAATCCACATCAAGACAATTCCAAAGGGTACCCACAACATAGGTTTTAGTGAAGAACCAAAGTGGCATTACTCTGGACTCCCCAAAAACTGCTTTTATCCATTTTAACTCTATGTTATCTGTACATTTTGGAATTGTCTCAAAATAATACCGACAGATCAGGTTTTTGAGATTAATTGATTTAAAGCTTGGAAAAAAAAAATACCTGAATCTGTACATAATGATCCTCTCTCTTGAAATTTCAGAAAAAAATAAATAGGATGAAATAAAATACACAAGTGTATCATGTTTTTTTTTATGCCAGTGCAGTAGATAGTTTTTTGAAAACAATGAGGAAGTGACCATTTGACTGTAGAAAGCTTTTTCTGAAGTGTATTCCATAAAGTTGAAAAAAAAAAATCTTTCATAGTTAATATTTCTGATGCCTCTCATACTAGTGTTTAACCCTTTACCACACAATCCAGACTTTTAACAACCCTGTGAAAGAAGCCTTTTGAAAAGGTAGTGGGAAAAGGAGAAAATGCTGGTAACCAGCATTTTCTCTTTTTCCCACAATGTTTTCTACCCTATCAATGACAATTTACATCATTTGATTCACATTTCAATTGTCGTCTGCAAATGCTTTCAGTTTGGACCAGTCTACATTTTTGTCATTTGGTAAAGAGTTAATATGTCTTAGATATGGATAAAAGTGCTGAGCTCAACTTCAGGTTTTTTTTTCTCAAAGAGGAGATTGAGATCAGTCTACATAGAATGGATCTGCACTGTCATTTGGGACAAAACATCCTTGTTGATTTCTTTTTTATTGTAAGCATAGGCTCATTACTTTTGGTTCATATTGCCATTTTATGCTATTGTTAACATTGTTTTAGTTATACCATGGCAACAGCTTACTTATGTTTGTCTAAGATTTTTCAAGTGTTAGCTCTTAAATGTCTTGCACATGGACAAATCCACTGGTTCACCTCAGGATCAGGCCTGGAGCCCCAGTTTGGTGAATCCTACAACATCAGCATCGAGCCACACAGGACGTCTCTCATTACCATTCAGAACTAAAATTGCAGCGATCAGCTTTGAGATGTATACCTAAAAAATTTGAATAAATTAACAAAACATGGAAAAAGGAGAAATATGCTGGTATCCAATGTTAACCCATTTTTCCATGGTTTTTTCCATATGAAAGACAAAAGCAATTATTTTAGCACCTTTTCATGCATTGTTGGCTAACATTTTCACCAAATTAGACAAGTTTAAAATTTTGTTGTTTAGTAGAGAAAATAACAAGAAGAGATGTGAAAACATGGCATAAAGATGCCATAAAGAGAAATTACACTATTTTATGTTGATAAATGTGAAAACATTATGGCAAAAGGAAAAATTCCTCATAGTGATGTCTTCTGTAAGAGGAAAAAAGTTGCCTGCATGAGGTAACTAGTAACTATCCACAAAATTTTGGACTTGTACAAATTCAAAGTATTCACAGGTGACAAATCAAATATGGCTCAAATTGAGCGATTTGCCCTTGAAAGGGTAGACAACTTTGTGAGTAAAAGAGCATACATTTTCACCTTTTCCCACAATGTTTTCAAATCTATCTTCCTCAGGGTCATTAAAATGCAAGCTTATCTGGTAGACAATTGAAGGTCCCTTGAGAATCTGCCAACTCATCCAATCATGAACATGATTTGGATGGTTTCAATGATTAGCAATAATTGGAGGTAGCAATAATTGGAGGTAATTTGTACAAGTTAACCTCAGTATTAACTCTTTAGCAAACAACAAAATTATAGGCTGTACCAAATAAAGGTGCCTTGAATGATTGAAATTGTCTTTGAAAAGAGTGGAAAACATTGTGCGAAAGGGAGAAAATGCTCCGTTTCCCACAATTTTTGCCAAGCCTTCAACTTTAGGGTCATTAAAACAGTGGTTTGTGCAGGAAAGGGTTAATTCTTTGCCGAACAATCCCAAGCTTTAACAACCTTTCTGAAAATGGCTTTTGAAAATGTTGTTGATAAAGGAGAAATTGCTGGTTGCCAGCATTTTCTCCTTTTCCGACAAATGTTTTGTACCCTTCTAAAAGCAAGTTCTTTAACCCTTTCCCAGACGACAAATTTTGGACTGGTCCAAATTGAAAGAGTTTTGCAGACGACAATTTTAAATTTGATGAAAATGGCAGAAAGGTCTCAAAAAGGGTAGAAAACACTGTGGTAAAAGGAGAAATTGCTCGTTACAAGCAATTTCTCCTTTTCCCACAGTGGTTTCAAAAGACTTGTACTGCAGACACGTGAAAACCAGGGCTTGTTTGGGAAAGGGTTAAATATGGACTAGTCTAAAAATCGCTTTAATATGGACTCCTCTGAAAATTTGTTTTGTGGTAAAGGGTTAAACATTGTTCTGTATAATACCAACTTAGTCAAGCTGTATGCAACCATTTAACCCTTTACCAAACAGACCCGAGTTCTAACAATCCGGAAAAAAGAAGGCATTTGAAAACATAAGAAAATGAGAAAATGCTGGTAACCAACATTTTCTCATTTTCCCACAATGTTTTCTACCCTATCAAAGACAGAAATCATAATTTGAACTACATATATTTTGTCATCTGCAATTTGCTTGAGTCCAAAATTTTGTTGTTCAGAGGAAACTTGTTATTTTCAATTTTGATTTCGTACGCCACATGCAGTCAACAGCTTTGTAAAAAAACATGGTGGGAATAGGAGTAATTGCTTGCAATATAGGAGTAATTGCTTGCAATAAAAAATTTGTTTGTTTCCAACAATGTTTCTGGATAAACTTGATTGTTCAAAAAACACTTTGATTGGCATTTCAGTAGTTGTCCATTGTGTAGGTTGTAACAGTTATTGGTAGGTCCAATACACAGTAATTGGTGAAGATGTTTGTCATGAAATGTGGAGTGCATGTCTTGAAAATAGCTGTCAAAAAAACAATGCATTTGCATGTCCTGAAAATAGCTGTCAAAAAAACAATGCATTTGAATTCAAAATACTACCATGTAAAAGTACGGAAAATATTGTGAAGATGACAATGTATTATGTTGCTGGTAGAAAAATTAATTTTAAAATCAGGCAAAAAGTAAACAAAAGATAGAGTAACCTGGCAACTTTTTACCTAGTTTTGAAATTAACTTCTCTGCCAGTGACTAACACTTTGACCGACCATACAATAATTGATTGCCATCTTCACGATAATTTCCATACTTTTAAATGGTATGATTAAAATCTAAACACATTAAGCACCTGCTTTGTTTACTTTTGGCTGCTATTATTACTTCATGGGCAATAGGTAAAAAGAGGGGCTTTTGTAGACAGCAAAAATCAACCTTAGGTGGCACAGAATATGCTGTCAAATCTTTGATTGATACCATCCGCTTGTTAAGTCAAGCCTGTATGATAAAAATCTTTCTTAGTATTGGTGGGTTGCATTTTGAGCCATCAAAAGAGGTCAAATTTATATATTTGGTATTGAAAGAGTTGATGATCAAAGCTTCATTAAAAAAAAAAGAGAATCATAGAAGCTTGAAGAGAAAATCTTTTTCAAATTGTGGACAAACATTCTTTCTGTAGCAATATTTCTTTCTAGTGGTATTGGATTCATTGGGTCTCGGATAAGTTTTAAAATTATCTTGCTGCAGATCTTTTTCGAAAACATGATGACAAAAGGAGCAATTACAGTTAACTGCAAAATTGTCTCTGTAGATAATGAGGTAAATGAGTGGCAATGAAAAGTAACAAAAGTTCTGGGTCATATGAACTAGTAAAAGTATTGGGTCATAGGGAGAAAGTACTTGTTACAAGCAGCTTTTCCCATTGCCATAACGTATCTTTTATAATGTTCTGCAAGAAAAAAGTTGTCTGCACGAGAGTATTCCAATCTGCATTAATAAATGCATCATTCCAGGCAAAGAACAGGGCCACATAATGAACATTGTGACAAAAAGAGGAATTGTTCATAAGGAGTCAAGCAATGTCTCCTTTTCCAGCATTGTACAATATTTTCATGTGGATTCATGTATCAAACCTGTACTTACATGTATATTGGTCATCTATTTTATTGTACATGTATATTGATTTTTTTTTCGAAATTCTCTGCTGCAACTTTGTTTCAGTTGAGTAATAAGATAAATTTCAGTAAAGCAGTGTTTCACTTTGAGGCTAAAACAATACAGAAAACGTTCAATAATAAGTCTGAATTGATCCAGCTGGCCTCGTGTTGAAATAGGAATATTGATACATCATGAATTTTTCACCCAGACTAGATGTTCATTGATTATGATGACTTAGTTGGACAAGTTTCAGCCTTGATTTATTTAACTCTTTACCACACAACCAAACTTAGACTGGTCTAAATTGAAAGCATTCATGGACTGAGAGGGCAAATCAAATATTGCTCAAATGATAGGATTTGTCCTTGAAAGGATAGAGAGCATAGTGGGGAAAGGAAAAAGTGCCGGTTAACAGCATTTTCTCATTTACAATAATGTTTTCAAAAGCCCTTTTCCTCAGATATGTTAGAACACCAGAATGTTTGGTACAGGGTTAATCCGTTAAAGCAAATGCTCCGTTACCCATCAATATTTATCATCCGTAAAACTCGCTTTCTTTTCATTCTAATAGTTCCTCTTTTTCTTTGCTTGTCATGGTTAGCGGTTTGTCACAAAATGGCTTGTATACTAATGATCTAGCTTATCAACACAAAAAGATGGAGAACTAAATGGCGTACACTTGTACATCATCAACAGAGAGCAATTTAACAGCTTCACTAAAAAAAGAACTGGAGTACCGACATTTTTGTATTTGCATAATATTAGATGACCAATGAAATGACCAATTCAACATCACATGGAACAATCTGGAACAAAAGCAAGTGGCTAACCAAGTCACATGAGCTTGATTTCTAACAATTGACATTAAAAGAGGGGTGTATCACATACATGTGTCTTGCCACAGGTTATACAATATATGAAGATTGCTAGCTTTGGCGCTCACAGATCAGCTTAGTTGGATTCTATATTTCTTTCTCAAAGTAGTCATACCACACATGATCGAAATGTATATATATATATGTATAAAGGTTTTATGGGTTTTTTTTTTTGTCCATCATTGTAATTGCTGTCAAACTATGTTCATGAGTTGGAGCTAGTCATAAGTTTTTTTTATAATGTATGTATGTATTATGTAAGGCCATGTTGTAGTTTCTTAGTTAATAATCTTCTCTATGTTTCCTAATCCTGTATTTCTGCTTAAGTATTTGACATGGCATGCAGTAAAGCATACCTCTTTACAGTGTGCTATGTCTAATCCATTGTTTTCCAAATTTTTTTGTTCTGTATCCCTGAAGAAACCAGATGGCAAAATGGACAAATCAACAGAGACCTTTTTTTTCATGTTGGTATTGTGTTTTTCTGTTTATTATATTTCTCAAAGTACATCAGTTTCACATGGATGGCAGCAGATAATATATACATGTACCGCGGTATACTGTTTTGGCAGAGGTTGATATTTAGCCTTCGGCAGTATAGAAAGTCTGCGTACCTGAATATCCAGCTTACACTCAAGGTCTTATGTTGGTTTCAGGAACTTTTTACCAATTATATGTCCTTGACAGAATCTTTATAATCAATTTCTAACTACAGTGGTGATCCAATTAAAATACTGTTGAAAGTGGTAAATAAATGCCAGTAAAAAAGTCTTCAGCAAGTTAAATTGCTTTACAAGTTTGTTGCTACTGTTTGTGCACCCTCGTTAACCCGGAAGGTTTACCAAATACATAGGAACTGGGTCAACGAGGATGCTGTTTGTGGTCAGATGGGGGTTCCTTCAAGATATACCTACAGTCTTTCATTTCTACCCATAGAAGAATTCTTTACATTATACAATATAGTACATGAAAATCTTGTTGAAAACCGTTGGCCATCAGTAGAGGTATTGGTAAAATTGAGCTTCTCCTGCAAAACTTGCAGTATGGGAATTTGTTCCTATTATGTCAGGATTGATAAATAGACTCACTTACACCAGAGCATTCCTGTCGCTTTATTTGTGGAGCTTATTCACTTATCATTTACGTCATCAGAGAACAAATGGAAAACTGAAATAGTCTCAGAGGAGAGGTCAAAGACTTTTGTGTGCTGTTATACTGGTACCTAATCCTTTACTGTAAATGCTACCTTAAACCTACAGGAAATTCTTACATAAATTACAGTAACCAGTATTTTCTCCTTTCCCTGCATTGTTTTCTACCCTTTCATAATTTTGTACTATTTAACTCTTCACCAAACAACAAAATTTTAGACCTATCCAAATTTAAAGCTGTTGCAGACGACAAATTAAATGTGGCTCAGTTGATGAAATTTGACTGTAAAAGGGCAGTAAACATTGTAGGAAAAGGAGAAAATGCTGGTTACCAGCATTTTCTCCTTTTCCCACTATGTTTTCAAATGGCTAATTCCTCAAGGTCATTAAAACTCGGGATTGAGTGGTAAAGGGTTAATTTCTCGTCTGCAGATTCTTTAAATTTGGACCCGTCTAAAATTTTATCATCATCTTGTAAAGAGTTAAAAATATCTTTTTTCCAAGGCTGTTTTGGTCAGACTATCCCACAGATACCAGTGAAGATCCAAGATCAAACAGCAAATAAAGCATGTAAAAGCTTATGCCTAGTTTACATTTGGCCTATGTAACCGTTTACCACATGGCAAAATTTTAGACTGGACCTATTGAAAGCATTATTTTGCAGACAACAAATTGAATGTGGCTCAAATGATGGAATTCGTTTCTGAGAGGTTTGAAAACATTGTTGGAAAACTTGAAAGGAGAAAATGCTGGTTACCAGCATTTTCTCCTTTTCCCACTATGTTTTCAATAGGCAAATAGGCATCATTATCGGGGTCGTTAAAACAGGGGATTGTGTGGTAAAGGGTTAATAGATTGGCTCTATGATTATTGAACAGACTCACTGGCACCATAGCCTCCAAGATTTTGTTTGATTCTTTACCAAACAGCAAAATTTTAGACTTGTCCAAATTGAAAGCATCTGCAGTTAACAAATTAAATATGGCTCAAATAATGGGATTCATCTCTGAAAGGGTAGAAAACATTGTGGGGAAAAGAGAAAATGCTGGTTACCAGCATTTTCTCTTTTTCCCACAATGTTTTCAAAAGCTTTCTCTGTTAGGGTTGTTGAAAGTCAGGATTGTGTGGAAAAGGGTCAACTCCACATAATCACAAATTTTAAACTGTCATAAGCCTGCAGCTTGTAGAAACGTAAATATCATCACATGATCCCTGCAAAAGTACCATGCAGACTGGCTGTGTTATGAGCTTATGAACAACACACAATTTTAGATGGTCAGCTGGGCCCAAAAAATCTTTGGGTTATTGTGCTGCTTCCGCAGGACTATTGCAAGGTTGCCCCAAGGTGCCTGTGTGATGTTCATATAACTGCACAGATTTTGAGTAGTCATTTTGTGGCAATCTCACAGTGATCATAAAGTCACCATACCATCTCCACGGGGCCTCTGTAGAGAAGCTGCACAGGCTCCATGGAATTTCTGTGTGAAGACTATGTGATGCCTGCATGATTTGAGCCATTGTGTGAAAAGGGACTTAATGCATCTGCAAATAATATCGAGCCAGGTCAGCCTGTGTTGTCAGCACAGGCTGACCTAGGGCACAATTATTTGCTATTGGTCAATTTTCTGTATGTTCAAGGACCATTCTACCTTATGATTAAGTCAACTGTGGAAAAAAAAGTGGTTATTATGGACCCATGATTAAGCGATAACTTGCTTGGTATCATGCATCACATAGATGCATTCAGCCCCCTTTTGCTAGAGAATGGCTCATTGCCATATGATCTCCAAACTATCTCCATAGGGCTTTGCCCCTAGGATAGGAAAGATAGCACAAGAAATTTCACAATGGTTGCATATATTGTAACTACATACACTGTTGCCCATAAGCACTTATGGTGCCTGAAAATTTGTCCACCAAGCACTTGAGCCATACATGCTCAACAGGTGCTTGCATAGTACATGTAAATTTGGAAATAGTTGCCATTATCTTGCAGCTGAGTACATGCTGACTGAGTTGCAACAATACTATACTTGGGCTTCAAAGTACCTTGCCAAAGGATACACAAACAACCCTCAAAAAACTTAAGGCAAAAGACATTAGAGTATGTAATGTTGAACAGTTTCCATGATGTTTGTTGTAAATGGATGTCTTCTGCAGATTTGAGCAACAAGTTTGTCATTATGGAAAGTATTGGAGCTGTCATATACAGTTTCTCAATGTTTATATCCAATTTCCAGAAGTTCTCTATCGGTCACCATTTTCCTGAAATCCTTTACCATATAATTCTGTGTTCTTTCCCTACCAAGGCAATGAAAACTTTTGAAAACATTGTGGGAAAAGGATAAAATGCTGGTAACCAGCATTTTCTGTTTTCTCTACTGTGTTTTCTACCTTTTCTAATAAATTCAAGTCAAGTCATTAGTCAGCTAATGGTTACCAGCATTTTCTCGTTTCTCAACAGTGTTTTCTACCTTTCTACCTTTCCTAATCAATTCAAGTCATTAGTCGACTGTAAATGCTTCTACATTTACAGTTGTAAATGTAGAAGTACCTTTACAACTAGTAACCAGCATTCTCTCCTTTTCCCACAATGTTTTAGAAAGTGGTAAAGGGTTAATTAGCTTTTTCGAAGTCTTGGAACTCAAATTACGCTGAAGTTACGAGTAATTTCAAAGATGCCTTTGGAAAATCAGTTTCTCCAATTTGTTTGAAAAACTTATATGGCTTAAAGTACCAAAGCATTGTCAATTACCAACAGTACAGATAAAGGTCAGACTGTGGGGAATGTACAGTCTGATCCAAATTCTACACTTTCTGACTTTTGCAAGACAATCTGACCAAGAGAGCTTTGAAATTTCAGTATTAGGGCCTTTTCTAGTTAACAAAAATGTATATTTTATTTAAGCCATGCTTCGTGAAAAGGAGTTTTAATGCTTCTTCAAAAGTATTATCGATCCATGTCAGCCTGCGTAGTCTGCACAGGCTGACTGGGTCAAAACTTTTTGCAGATGATCAATTTTCTGCATGTCCCAGTACAATTCTACCTCATGATTCACTTGGTTGATAGACAAAATGAATTGTATGATTCCATAATTATAATGATTACTTGCTTGCTACATGTATAATGCATCACAGAGAAGCATTAAACTCCCTTTTGCCAGAGCACTGCTTTTTTTTTCCCCACTTAACCCTTTACCAAACAATCCCATGTTTTCACGTCCCTGAGGAAGAGGCCTTTTGAAAACATTGTGGGAAAAGGAGAAAATGCTCGTAACCAGCATTTTCCCCTTTTCCCACAATGTTTTCTACCCTATCACAGACAAATTCCATCATTTAAGTCACATTTAATTTGTCATCTACAAATGATTTCATTTTGGACAAGTCGAAAATTTTGTCGTTTGGTAAAAAGTTAATTGGTTTGCTCCTTAGATGTACTAGTACAACAAAATTTTAGACCTGTCAGAACATTGAAAGCATTTACAAGCAAAAGGGTTAATGTGAGTTAAAATATGTCATTAATTTACCGCACAGTCTTGAGTTTTAACAACCTTGAGAAAGGAAGCTTTTGAAAACATGGTTGGAAAAGGAGAAAAATGCTGGTAACAAGCATTTTCTCTTTTTCCCACATTTCAGAAGTCTCATTTCCCAGGGTCATTAAAACTCGGGATAGTGTGGTAATTGGTTAATTTGTTTGCTTTTTATGATTATTTTTATTTTTTCACAAGGGAAGTAATCATCAACAAAAGAATTTAGAAAAAAGAGTTATCTCTATTGAATATTGATAGAACTTATTTCCCTCGCCACAGATGACCTTGAAAAAGCCTTATAGGTATCCTGTTTAGATTATTAAACAAAGGGGTTTCCTTTTCTATGGTTATAATAATAAGTCTTTGCAACCACCAATTAACTCTTTGCCACACAACAAAATTTTACACTGGGCCAGTTTGAAACCATTTGCAGATGATAAAATTAATGTGACTGAAAAATTGAACTTTGTTCTTGGAGGGTAGAAAGCATTGTGGAAAGGGAGAGGGAAAGGGAGAAAATGCTGGTTTCCAGCATTTTCTTCTTTTCCCAAAATGTTTTCAAGCGACTTCTTCCCCAAGGTTGTCAAAACTTGGGATTGTGCGTGGTAAAGAGTGAACTCTTTACCAGACAACATAAAATTGGAATTGTTCAAATTGATAACATTTGTCTTAATTCGAGAAATGAAATGTGAATCTAAACTGTGTAATTTTCATGTGACTCTTTTCTAAAGGGAACTGAAATGTGATTGCACTTGATAAACTGTCAGCCAAGCAATTGATTGTGTTGATGTGTCAAGGTGAAACATTCATTCGATATGACAGAAAAGTCAACCTGTTACAGTGGTCACTTTTGTCGTCATCTGTTTGGCTGTTCTGAGTTTTACACCTGTGACCAAATGAATCAATTACATGCCTTGACCAATTGGACCTACAATCCCTCATCAATAGAAATTTGGCTAAAAACTTAAGTGTGCCTGGAAGAACCATTTGGGGCTTTTGTTGGTGTGGGATTAACCCATAGAGCGCCGAATAAACTTATCAGATAATTATTTTCATCCTAGAAATACAACCTATATACGGTAGTTGTGATTTCATGGGTGCTTTCGTCTACAGTGTTTCAGCAAAGCATGATTGGTGCAGCCTGATCTTGATCTACACTGGCTGCAAAGGCCAAAGGCAACTATAGTAGTGAAAGGCACTTTAAGAATTAACTATTAACTATTTACCAGGGTTACAAAGGGTTAATACTTAAACTGCTTAGCTTGACTTTGAGTGAATTTTAGGTCATTGAAGATCAAAATCAGACTGATAGTCTTATCTTGGATCTACACTGTCTGATATTCTAGGCAGAGAAAAAGTCGGAGAGTCATTGTCTGTGTCTTTCTTACTGAATAGATTACGTCCATGTATTTATTTTAATGTCAAAAAAAAAACAGTCATGAAATTTCAATGTTGGCATTTCTTTCAAACAAGAAAAATCCATATCATTAAATGGTGATTTACTCAGCTTTCAACATTATTTCAGTCATATCATGGCAGCAACTCACTTATTCATGCATCACCATTACTAGGCTAGGGCTTTGAAGTGTCTTGCTCAAGGACATTCGCACTCCTGCAGAGTCTGATCTTGATCTATAGTGTCTGCAAAAGCACAAATTAACTCTTAACAAGATAAAAGAAATTTAGATTTGTCCATACTAAAAGTGTTTTCCTACTATAAATTAGATATGGCTCTAGTGGTGAAATTTATCATTGAGAGGGTGGAAAACAAGGTTGGAAAAGGAAAAAATGCTGGTAAACAGCATTTGCTCCATTTCTTACTATGTTTTTAGAAGCCTTTCTCCTTAGAATCATTAAAACATTGATTGTAATGAGTTAACACTTAGGCTGCTAAGGGTGACTTTCTGGGCGTTTGCAGACAGTGCAGATCAAGATCAGACTGCAGTCTGATCTGGTGAGATTTCTCTAACAAAATGTTTAAATCATAAAGTATGGGTTTTCACAGCTAGCTAGATACCATTAACTCTTTACCAAACGACAAAATTTTAGACTGGTCCAAATTGAAAGCATTTGCAGATGACAAAATAGATGTAAACAAGGGGGCCATGATGGCCCTGTATCGCTCTTATAAATACTAGAGGCGCTTGAGCGCCTGTATCGCTCCACAGGCCTGATATTTCTATAATGGCGAAAAGAAGTTTTTAACAATTACCATTCAATCCTGCATTTTAGCTCACTGAAGAAAAAAGGTATGGAAAAAACTTGTGAGAAAAGAAGAAAAAAATGGTAACCAGCATTTTCTTAGTTTCCCACAATAATTTCTATCCTTTTTTATATATGTCTTACTAATTTGAAGATATGTTGTCTGCAACAGGTCCTTTCACAAACCATTTTGGGTGGGGAAACATCAAAATATAGAAAATATGTCTTTCTCAGGGTCGTTAAAAGTTGTGATTGTGTGGTAAAGGGGTAATCTAAAAGAACAGCTAGGAGGGCAAATGAATGAATGTTATAGCAATATAGATCAACTTACATCAATACACCAGATAGAATGAAATATGCTGGCATACAATGAACACCTAATCCCTAATAATCAACTTTTCACAGTCACAGTTAGAATGTCTTCTGTGGCAAACAACACAAAATGGTCTACAAATGCATTTACATAAATCAAATATCCTGCTCCAGGGCACAGATTAATTCTGGTGTACTGAAGTTGCGGGATCAGTTTGACTGGATAACATTAATGCCTTATCACAAATGTAAAGCCCTGTCCCACTTTGTACCAGGTCACCAGGATTTACACCCCTTCTGTCCACTCTGCATTTACTCATTAGTAGGTCAACAAACCTTTACCAGAACTAATAAAAGTGCAGAGGTTCTCTTGTTCTATATCAAAAGGACTATAAAGTACCTACAACATGGGGGTTTTGTTATTAAAATACTTTTTCTTTTTTATCTTGGCATGGTTACTCAGGCTTAGTAATAAGGCAAAATTGAAAAGCTCAAGTTGTGAAAGGTGCTCAAGCTTTTATCTTATTTATGGCCAGTGATATTTTATTACTAGTACTAACTAATAGCATATCATTGGAGTAAATTGTGATCTTAATACCAAGGAAAATGTGTGGGCTTAAATAGGACAGCCCTGACTAGGTCAGGTCAATCCAATTTTCTTCCTTTTTCTTTGTTAGTCAATAAAACTAACACAATAAATAGTTTTGGAGAAGAACATTTTTTTGAAATATAAGCCTTGTCTATAAAAAAAATGTGTTTTTAGGTGTATCATTTTTTTAAAAGGAATTTGGTATACAACCACCATAGAAACAATTTGGCACACAACCATCATAGGAACTTACCTGCAAAACAACAATGAAATCCAATGAATAGTTTTAGAGAAGAAATTTTTCAAAGATTTTACTTTATACCATAAAAGGAAAATAGTCTCCCATAAAAGCCATGTTTTTTGACAGATCATTTTTTTTTAAAGGAATTCTGTAAACCTGTATCTAAGGAACATTCCTGCAAAATAATAATGCTATCCAAATAGCGGTTTGGGAGGAGAAGATTTTTAAAGGTTTTTTACTTTGGTTGCCATGGCAACCAGAATTCTTCATGGAACACAATTATTTGAAGGAATTTGAAAGAGGACCACCAAAGGAACATTCCTGTGAAATTTGGTAAAAATCCAGTCAATAGTTTCTGAGGAGAAGTTTTTTAAAGAAAAAGTTTACGGACGCACGAACGGACGGACGGACGCACAACGGACACAACGCCATGACAATAGCTCGCTGGCCTTTGGCCAGTGGAGCTAATAAAAAATTGAAATTTTATTTGGGAAGGGTAGAAAACATTGTGGGAAAAGGAGAAAATGCTGGTTACCAGCATTTTCTCCTTTTTCCCCACAATGTTTTCAAAAGGCCTCTTTCTCAGGGTCATTAAAACTCAGGATTGTGTGGTAAACGTTGAAGTTGGTGTATGTAGCAGTTTGAAGGTTAACCAGGAACTTGTTCTATTTGGAGTCAATAAATTGCATGTAAGGTACTGTAGCTGACTCTGCTAGAATGACTTTCCTAGAACTAGAGAAGTGTTTTAATGTTGGTTCTTTTCTGTGTGTTTGTAGATTGTTCCCTAATATATTTGACTCCCCACCATTTTCGTCTGTCATGTTGAAGCATGTCTGAATACGATAAACCTGAAAAGCCTGTAGCGTGTAAGTAGTTCCTGAGTGCACAAGTTGTTTTGCATCTTTGTGGAGTTGTTTTTTTTGGTCTTTGCACATTACATGTATTTCTTACGCACTAATTTTGCATTACTACTTTCGGAGAAATTACGCCGTACAAAACTGTTGAAAACATTGTAACATTGGCAAAATTACTGGTACTTAATATGGTATTTTTGTTGACATAATGTGATAAAGGAAAACTAAAAGTGGTGCAACAAATTCATAATGATATGATGGAACAGTGTTTCGATCTTTGTGATTTTTGTTTGTCTGTGTCTCTGTTTTTGTTTTATTTTATATTGGAGTTGTCTGATTTCTTTCTACCCTGTTACTTACTGCACAAATCCATAATTTTTACAGTCCAACCTGTATTAAGCAAGCGGCTAAGGGACACTTAAAATCTGCTTGCTTCAGAATGGTTTTCAGACTGCATTGACAGTGTGCAATTGACATGTTCATTTATTGCAATCAGAACCCCATTTTCATATATACAAACTGACTACGTAATCTATCTTTTGAAACATGATCCTGAACATGCAGCAAATATGTCGGATGAAATAGAACATAGTTTGTGTTAAAGGTTGGACACATATATTTTAGATACAGAAAACAAAACTGAACAATGAAAATACAAATAATAAGTGAGGGGTATCAAAAGGAATAGAAATGACAGTGGCAAATTTATCATTAACTAGTAGTACGGGAAATATAATTAAATATATAATAACTTAAGACTGAACAGAGCCCAATTTGCCATCATTCTAGAAAGTGTTGAAGCTGACATTACAAGAAGATTGACTACAAGAGAGTCAACAAGTGCAAAACAACATCAATCGTCCGTTTAGATGAAAAAGAACATTGCATGCAGTGAACTTTTTTGTCACAGTTGGACTGTTGCACGCAGTTTGACACATGGAAAAATTCATATTGCAAACAATGTGATCTGACCTTTTGTTAAAAAAATGCACTGTCACAAACAGATAATGCAGTCATATGACAGACACAGGAAAAACCAGCCTAAGACAGGTGCTTGCTCAGCACAGGTATTACTTTGACATAGTGGCCTTCTCTGGGAATCCATTATATGTTTACTTAACCCTTTACCAAACAGTCCCTGGTTTTAATGACCCTGGTGAGGAAGCTTTTTCAAACATTGTGGGAAAGGAGAAAATACTGGTTACCAGCATTTTCTCCTTTTCCTACAATGTTGTCTACCCTTTTATAAAAGAATTCCTTCAGGTCAGCAATATTGTCATCTCCAAATGCTTTCAAGTTGGACAAGTTCAAAATTTGTTTATGTGTTATAGGGTTATTCAAGTCATGTGCTTTCCTTCCTTCTCTTTTTGAACTTCTACAGTTACCATCGTACTTTCTTTTTCACAAAGGTTTTGATAATTTTTTCTTCTGTTTACCAGTTGTTTCCTAACAAATTAATTATATTTTTCTTATGATTACCAGCTTTTTTCCAACAGAATATATTGTATGTGCACAAGCAGTGCACCTATCTATGCTCTTGTGGAGTTTTTTTGTATCCCATTACTGAGTTACATGTAAGTAATATTACCAGCATTTTCTTCTTTTCCCACCATGTTTTCAAAAGCCTTCTTCCTCTGGGCCATTAAAATATGGAATGGTTTAGTATAGGTATCACTAGAAACCAGTTTGCACAGAAAACTTCCTTCAAAAACATCATTGTGAAACATGGATAATCAACATGAAAAAATGCTTCTAGGACAGCCCAGATTTACTTACTTATGCAGATAGTCTAGATCAGACTGCAAAAAAGTGCAGTCTGGTTTTGGATCTGTGTGTCCCTTCCTTTATCTTGACCCTTTACCACATGATCCTGAGTTTTGATGACCCTGAACAAGAAGGTTTTCAAAAACATTGTGGGAAAAGGAGAAAATACTGGTAACCAGCATTTTCTCCTTTTCCCATAATGTTTTCTACCCTTTCAAGGACAGTTCCCACTATTTCAGCAACAATTAATTTGTCATCATGCATAGTGATACCTATACCAAACCATTCCACATGCTTTCAAATTGAACAAGTCCAAAATTTTCACATTTGGTAAAGAGTTTACCCACAAAACACCTTTCACAACTATAAATGCCTCAGTGTATATCAAGATCAAACTACATTAATGTGCAGTCTGATTCTGATCTCTGATCTACACTGTTTCTTTGGCAGATCTTCTGACAAACTCCATTGAAACTGCAATACCTGCATCTTTTGTACTGACTGAGAAGGTCCATTTGAGCTGTGCTCTGGCAAAAGGGGGCTTAGTGCATCTCCTTGATGTATGATACCAAGCAGGTCATCACATAGTTATGGATCCATAAAATCCATTTTGTCTAGCAACTGAATAACCCTCACAGTGCTGAATTTATGAAATGGACCTTTTCATTGAAGAAAAACATCCAAAATATTGTCATTTCATGGTTGTTTTAGCCAGAAAATGTAATGAAGTAGCTGACAGTGTAGATCTGTGCAGTCTGATCTTGATCTACACTGTCAGCAAAAACAAGTTTAGTTGGTTCCAGCACTTTAAGGGTTAAATCATGAGGTAGATTATGGTCCTTTGACATACAGAAAAAATGATTGATAGCAAAAAGTTCGGGCTTGGGTCAGCCTGCGCAGACTGTGCAGGCTGACATGGGTCAATACTTTTTGCAGATGCATTAAGCCCCCTTTTCATGGAGCATGGCTCATTTCCTGATTGCAGCACCATACAGGTTAAAACTGAATGCATGTTGAAAGGAGAAAAGCTTTTTAACCCTCTACCAAATGAATGCAAGTTGGAGGAAAACAGACTTTTAAAACATTTTGGGAAAAGGACAAAATGCTCATAACCAGCATTATCTCCTTTTCCCACAATGTTTTCTTTACTATATGTTACTAAACAATCCTGAGTTTTTACAACCTTGTGAATGGAGGCTTATTTCATTCTGAGAAAAGGAGAAAATGCTGAAAAACAGCTTTTTCGCCTTTTCCCACAATGTTTCCTACTTTGTGAAGACAATATTTAGCTATTGAGACACCTTTGATCTGACTGCAAATGCTTTGAATTTGGATAAGTCACTAATTTTGTCATCGTGTTGGATCCCCGACATTTCGTCAAAAACCACGTTCGTCGAAAACTACCCCTAGCCCTGACCCTTACCATAAACCAGACAAATTGTGACTCAGATCTTCCTCTCTTACAGAGCTTTTCATGAAATAAATCTAAGAATTTAGCAATCAGTATTTTAAAACATACATGAATTTCGACGAAACACCCTTTGGACAAAATGTCAAGCACCACATTGTGTTAAAGTGTTATAGAGTAAATCATCTTTTGCCACAATAGTTTTTAAAAAGTTGTCAAGCTGTCTCTGGCAAGAATTTGCAAGTAAAGTTGTGATAATTGAACATTATAAAAGTTAATCCTTTTCCAAAACAATCCTATATTTTAAAGACCTCGAGAAGAAGGGCTTTAGTAAACATTGTTGGAAAAGGAGAAAATGCTGGTTACCATCATTTTCTCCTTTTCCCACAACATTTTGTATGTTCCGAAAGACAAATTCCATGTTTTGAGCATCATTTACCAGTAGTTTGCCGTCTGCAAATGCTTTCAGTTTGGACATGTCTTAAATCTTACAATCCCAAGTTTTAAGAACCCTGGGAAATTAGACTTTGACAACATTGCGGGAAAGGGAGAAAATGCTGGTGACCAGCATTTTCTCCTTTTCCTGCAATGTTTTCTAACCTTTTATGATTAAATCTAATCATTAAATTTTGAGCAACATTTAATTTATTGTCCACAAATTTTTTTGTGGTAAAGAGTGTAAGGATCAATTAAGTTGTAATATAATTGTGTTTAAGCCTATTTCTTGTGAAAATATTTTCTTTACAATAAGCTAATATTGTACTTTGTCCCTGATCAAGAAAGAAAACATACATACATGATGAAGAATAGAACATTATCCTTGTTTGAATTATCCTATACCATTTCCACCTCATTATCGATTATTCTATTGTAAATTTAATCTTTAACTGCCAGTTTAATAAGAACTATTTTCTTTTTGGCTGAAGTTACATACTATTGGTATTGACAGAGCCTGTTTGAAATGGATTAATCCTTTACCAAACAATTCCATATATTAATGACTCTGGCAGTGTCTATTTTTGGGTGTGTGATTGCGGGATTCAGGCTTATTTTTTTCAGATCCCGCATAAATTCAGACACAATGTGTGACAGACCCACGTAAAGAATAAATAATGAAAAACGATCCCAAAATGAAGAATTTACTATTGCCTTGCAGATATACCATTGTTTTGAATAAGACCGCATCATCACCAAAGCTGTTTTTGCATTATGTCCATTAAATTAACCTCCCTAGACAGTTTCGATGAAATTCCCGAACAAATTTCATTACTCTTTGAAATAAACCTTGGCGCTGCAGTGTACAGTTGTCTCAGAGTCTGTTTTTTATCAGCTTATGCTCTGATCTGGGATACGTTTTGTTTGAATTTAAATATAAGAAACCGTCTTTTGACATGTAGATAGGTCAGCTAAGATTACTGTTTGTATAGTACTAGACAGGAAAAAATATCAGTTATATGAGCTATATGTTTGAATCCCCAGCTCAGCCAATTACGTTCCGAGGATTGATGGCAGTAAATTTGACTGGATTCATTCCTCTCTCACCGCTGATCGTTATCCACGTTCGTCGAAAAGGATCCCTAGCCCTGACCCTTACCCGAACCTAGACAAACTGTGGATCAAATCTTTCCACCAGACACAACTTTTCATGTAATAAATCTGGGAATTTAGCAGTCATTATTTTAAAGCACACATGGACTTCTATGAAACACCTTTTCGACGAAATTTGCATCAGGATACCGTAGGTGCACTGGCTGTTGTGATATAACTGAAAAAATGTTGAAAACGGCATTTAACATCATACAAACAAAACATACAAAAGCTTTAAATATGGATGAGTCTAAATTTTTGTTGTCTTGTAAAGACTTAAGAAAGGTTCGAGAACAAGGTCCCTTACTGATCTGATCCAGTGACACACAAGGAGACCCTCCATGGCCAAAGAAAAAGGGGGTATTTACCTAACCTTTTTTAAGCAAGAAAGCCATGTATACATCAGGGGCATAACCGGAGGGATGTCACAAGATGAAACTAATGACTGAAGCCTGTGTGGAGCTTCCACATATTTGGATTTTTCTCTTTTATTTCTTTTACCTTTAAAAGACGGGTATTTGCAGAAATTGATGTTGAAGGGTCTGGATTCATGAATAATTCTTAAGAATATTCTTAGTCGTATTCTCAAGAATTTTTTTAAAATTTAAAAGTAACACAACATCTGATTATCTAAACCAAATGGTTTAGCCAATCAGAAGTTGTGTTACTTTCTAAATCTAGAATAATTAAGACTAAGAATGAGACTGAGCGTGGTTGGCAAATTGGGGCCCTGGATTCAGGGCATCTGCCTGGCTATGTACTCTTACGTTAGGATAGTAGGTAAAAGCTGACTTTTCTTTCAACCTTCATTAGACACAGATAATGAACAGAGATACTGTGTTGTTAAAAATGAAAAGAAACTGCACGTTAGTGATCCCAAGAGATAAAATAAACCCTAAACCCTAAATAAAGCAGTGTGATACAGGTATTTATTGGGGATTAACACCTAACTCTTTCACTAAGACAAAATTTGAGACTTGATCTAATTGATAGCCTATGCAGACGACATTTTCAGTGTAGCTCAATTAATGATTTCTGTCTTTGAAATGGTTCAAAAGATTATGAGAAAAGCAGAAATTGGTGGTTGCCAGTACTTTGCCCTTCTCAAACAGTGTTTTTAAATGCTTTTTTCTTTGGGTTTGTTAAAATACAGAATTGTTTGGTAAAGGGGGAAAGTATTGTCATTTCACTTAGAACTGTGTACTTCACTAAATTTGTAAATTTTTATGAATTTGAAATTGAAATATTAGGCATTATTCCTCAAAGAAATTAAAGAGCACTGATGAAAAAGTATCCATTGTTCATTCTGAACAATCACTTCCTTTTTATCAAAATTTTCACTCAGCAAAAAAAGTTTCAGTTTATGAAATAAATGCTCTTCTTTTCAAAGGGGACAGAGATAAGCATTAGTAGTCTATTGTAACATAAGCTATTTACTTCGTTAATGGGAAAGCATAGAGTAGGCTACTGGATGTTGAATAGACATACAATTATTTTGCCTTTTGTGGGATTTTTTTAGTGTGTGTGATATTTTCTTTTTTGTTGTAAACTTGTATGACAATGTATTTTTGTACTCATTACTGTGTCCGATACAGGAATTAAAGTGTCAATGGAATGATGAACTAAAATTGGTCAGTGCATCAATGGGGTTAACCCTTTCCCAAACGACAAATGTTGGACTGGTCCAAATTGAAATAGTTTGCAGACGACAATTTCAAATTTGATGAAAATGGCAGAAAGTTATCAAAAAGGGTAGAAAACACTGTGGGAAAAGGAGAAATTGCTTGTTACAAGCAATTTCTCCTTTTCCCACAGTGTTTTCAAAAGACTTGTACTGCAGACACGTGAAAACCAGGGCTTGTTTGGGAAAGGGTTAATGGTTACTGACAGAATATCCTCTTTCTTTTGCTTTTTGTGGGGTTTTACCGAGTTCTTTTTCTTTTTCTTGCAAACTTTAATAGAAAAAGACTCAATGATATTTTGTTGCAAAATTTTGTGCTGCTTGTAATGAAAGTGGAAAATATTATAAACTGTCTTAAGTATGGATCACTATGAGGCTTTTTTTTAGGAGTTGGGGGGACAGGAAGAGAGAGAAAAGTTTTGAATGGAAATTTAAAGTATTTAATACTCTCGAAATTGTCCAGTGAAAATACACATACTTGTATACAAAGAACTAAAGTCAAGTCCCACTTTTCAGTAAACCTTTTGCAACCTTCTGGTATTTTAACATCATACCAGAAATTTGATCTTTGAAACTGATAACTTTGTCATCTCATCTCGCTTATTTCCTCTACTGGCTACTGATGTCTATCCTTTCTGGCTAAAAAGAATAAATTCTTAACCCTCAGGCTGCAAAGTGCAACTCAACAACCTTTTGCAGCAATGTAGATCAAGAACAGACTGTACAGAATGTGCAGTCTGATCGTGGATCTACACTGTCCGATAAGAAGATATTTTTCCCCAAAAATACCTTTGAAATTTGAATTTTTACTATTGACATGAGACTTTCATTTTAACTTATTTAGCAAGTTAAAGGTTGACCACGCAACAAAATTTAAGGAACAATGCAAACAATGTGGCTATAATGATGGAAATTGTCTGATAAAGTTGAAAATATTGCGGGAAAAGCAGGAAATGCTGATTACCAGCATTTCCTCATTTTTCAAGAATATTTTCAAAAGGCTTCTTCCACAGGTTGTGAAAAACATGGGGTTGTTCTGAAAGGGGTTGCGGTGATAGATTTATAATCAAGATATCCCAAATTCAATCTTTCCTGGAGGTGCTAGTCTTGTGGAAGTGTTCTTGGGCAACACACTGCAGCAGCAGAGCACCTGCCAAGTACAGATAAAACCTGGGTAACACATATCACAAATGAATAGGAAGCTGTTCCTACAATCTGACTGAAATACCCTCCCTTGAAAGCCCCTTGAATTTCCGTTCAGGCTGTTGTAGATTAAAAACCACACATGGCTGTTCAGGCTGTTGAAGATTAACCCTTAAGCTGCTAATCGCAACCCATTGACCTTTTGCGGACAGTGTAGATCAAGATCAGACTGCATGGAATGTGCAGTCTGATCTTTGATCTACACTGTCCGATAAGGTATTTTCTTTCCCGTGAAATCAACTTTGAAACCGCGATGTTTGGGCTTTTAGTATTGAGTAGAAATTTGCATTTCATTTATTCAGCAGCTTAAGTGTTAAACAACACACATGGCCGAGGCTGAGGATTGATGACAGTAACTGCAACAGGATTAACACCTCTCTTTCTGCTGAACATGGTTTCAAAATTTTTCAATGTGGAAAAATAACCAGTGGCATGGAAAGAATGTACCAAAATAAGAAACAAATAGGTTTCCTGACTGCAGCAAATTGAATTAATGTTCAAAATAGTTCAAAATAGTGTGAAACACCAACAAAAGATCGAACAAACCTATCAAAGATTATGCTGAAATTATCATTCATTCTCAACATCTCTCTGGCTGCAGCGGTATAACTGAAGTAATGTTGAAAATCCATATAACCCATGGGATGGTAAGCGCAAGTCAATGACCTTTTGGAGAAAACATACTTTTGAAATAACAACATTTTAGGTTTTTTTTCCCTCTTAAAAAAAATGGCTTGAAAGTTGAATTTCATTTATTTAGCAGGTTAAGGATTAAAACCAAAGATCAAGCAAAGTCATGGAAATTGCATTACAATCAACTTTTTAGTAATTACATGTATCTGTAATTTTTCTAATAGTTTTGCTGAAAAAATGGTTCATTCTTACACATTTTCATTTTGAAACTCCACGGACTTTCCTATTTGTGTCTGAAATTATCATATTTCATGTCATTTATTCATGCATACATCCACATGAAAGTGACAACCTACACTAGTAAAGGTTTTAGCTTTGTACATAAGATTTGATGATCATATACTGTGTAGATCCCTGATCAGAGTGCACATTCTGTACACTCTGATCTTGATCTGCTCTGGCTGCATGAGCAACTTAAACCAGTATCAAGATTGCAAGGGCTTATAAGCAATTTGTCACAATGTTTTCATGTGTGGTCTGCTTTCGTGACAAAAAAAAAAGTCATCTGTAGTTGTAAATTGTGGAGATAATGGTTTAAAGTTAGTACATTTAGATTCCTATCTTACTTTGCATAGACCCAAGAAAGACAGTGCAACAGAATTGCAAAGTACATTTATATTGTAAACTTGATGGCACTTAAAAATCCTTGCTCAGCTGAACCTGAATTGTATTACCAAGATATATACAGAGCAGGTCAGGATCAGACTGCAGAGAATGTGCAGTCTGATCTTTAGTCTTCACTGTCTGCTGTTTTGCTAGAATATTCAGATGGTAACAGCTTTGAAGCTGCAGTATCTGTATCTTACAGTCCTGAGAATATCCATTTTAAACTTCACTTTTATAGTTGCCGTCGCTGCCAGTGTAGATCATGATCAGACTGCACAAAACATGTAGTCTGATCTTGATCTACACTGTCAGCTTTACTGAAGACCTTAACATTGTAATTATACGAGTCTCCTTTCTAGACTGAAAACATCCTCAGGGTTTATTCAGCATTCTAAGGGTTAATTTATCAAGCTCTTTGCACATGCATTAAGGTAAATCGTAATGGTAAACAATAAACACAACCTTAAAGCACCTTTAACAACTTAAGTTGCCTTTGCAGCCAGAGTAAATAAAGATCAGAGATCAGACTCCACAAAACATGCAGTCTGATCTTTGATCTACACTCTTGGCTTTGCTGAAACATATTGGGCAAAACCAATCTTGAAATTGCTCTGGTCTAGGTTTGTTAGATGGACACTTTTTGGCACTCTAAGGATTGAAATTTTGCCAAGCAGTAACATATTTTTATAGCTCTTACCCGATAAACGTTTCATTATTAGTTTATATTATTGTTTATATTTGGGATAACTGGTTTAAAATCACGTACCGTGACAAGATAATTTATAAACCCAACTCAGTAATGGTTATATTGTCTCATCATGGTTCATGGTTTTAAACATGTATTCCCAAAAAACAAACAATTATATTAACTATTAATGAAAGGTTTATCGAGTTGGAGTTATACAACATTTATTTTGCATGCATAAATAGGGGATATGTCTGTCATGCCTAGAAATTCAGACAATGTTGTAACAAAATGAATTTACAGGTACTGTAAATATACATAGACAAATTGTTGTCCCCAGACATTTTTTTATGTACTCTTCACAAGATGATTGTATAATTCACACAGCCATGAATTTTGCTTGTATATTTCACTGAATGACAATGGGTCTGTCAATAGTGCCTTAATACAAAACAATTGGAAGTGTTTTTGCTGCGAACATGTGGATGGAATATTTATGAAAAAAAAAAGAAAATGCCAAGATGGGGGTCAGAAGGTTTGAAGTTCCAGGTAATTATTTTCTTTCATTATTCTTTCTACGTTTATATTAGAGATATTTTAAGTTTGCCAACGTTCTGTCATTTTTTTCTTGACCCAACTCCATACCTACTGTATTTAAGCCAGGCTCTGGCAAAAGGACGGGGGTTTCATGCATCTCTTTAATGCATTGTACTAAGCAAGACATCACATGATTATATAGATCTGTAAGATATATTTTGTCCAAAACAGACTGAATCATGAGGTAGAATTGTCCTGCGTCATGCAGAAAACTGATGAATAGCAAAATGTTTTGACCCATGTCAGTCTGTGCAGACTGACATGGTTCGATACTTTTTGCAGATGCGTTAAGTCCCCATTTTTCACAGAGCATGGCTGACATTTTTAATTGTAAATTATAATCTAAATTTTATCAGTTTAACAGTACGCTGCCGAGGCCGCGTATTTGCGATTTTCTCGCCAAAAAATTTAAAATGTCGCAAGAAAATTAAGTCGGAAGAGATTTTTGTCACAGGGTAAATACATCGGCAGAAAGTGGGGCGGGGGGGTCCATGTATTTTTCATGATGGAAGTAAATTTCACGATACCGCAACAAAAAGGTAAATCCAATTGGATGTCTGCACAATCAGGTGCGAGAAAACTCGCCAATCAATCGTCGTAGAAAGAACAAGTTTACTTTTGCCACTGCTCCATACAAAAATGGCTGAGCCACCACCGAAAAAGCCTAGTACAATCTTAAATTTCTTTTCCAAGTCACGCGATCAGCAAGTGA
Organism: Tridacna gigas; assembly: GCA_945859785.2. Lineage (NCBI taxonomy): Eukaryota > Metazoa > Mollusca > Bivalvia > Cardiida > Cardiidae > Tridacna > Tridacna gigas. The sequence continues at coordinate 43,235,024 of OX244029.2, forward strand.
CAAATGACAGTTCAACCCCAGATCCAAATCCCGTCCCATCTACATCTACGGACACCGAAACACAGAAAAAAGTACCAGTACGACAATTTCAGGATAATGCCTTTCCGATTTTTCTCAGCTGGAATATGACAGGGAAGAAAAATTTATGACTTGCAAATTATGTAAAAAAAAAAACACTAAGAATAACTCATTTACTTAACAGAACACAGATTTTAAAATTTAAACTACTACCCTACACAGACACGTTGAAAGTTCTGATCGCAAGGCGGCCCTCATGGCCGAATCCCTACGTGTTGATTTCAAAAAGTCAGTCGGGAAAGTTTTGAGCGAGAAAGAATCGGCCGTGATAGTGGCTTTCAAGTCTACATTTTGGATTGTAAAAGAGAATATAGCCCTTAACAAATATGACAAACTGCTCGATTTGCTGTCTCGGTTAAACTGTCCAGATGTAGGCAGTCTGAAAACTTCTTCCAAATGTGTTGACTATACCTTGGACAAAACTGCTGTTGAGATGTTAAAGATTTTGATTTTATAAAAGCCCTGGAACACTGGAGAGGCTGCAAGTCAATAAGTTATTCTTGACAAATTAGTTTTATTATCCTAACCAGAACTGTACATACTGTATAAAAGCGCTGACTGCATTGTTTGTCACTTTGTAAAACTGTGTTCCTGAGTTTCTGAAGTTAATTTTCTAAAGACAGTTAGTCCAAGAAGACATCTAGCCTTGAAATAAGTTATATATAGTCAACAATAAAAGAAACAAGCTGAAATGTAAGATAATTCAGTTTTATTATTTAATTTCATGCAGTGCATGATAATTTGTATATTTGTCCCCATGTTTCCAGAAATGTCTCCAACTTTTTAGGGTGAGTGAGACATTTGTCTCACCTTTATAAAATCCTTGGCAGATCACTGGTTTAATTTGGCGGTAGGTTCAGTACATGTGTTGATCCTATTTGTCTATGTTAGTTTGTCTATTTGGTGGTGTCCTTGATTGTTAGGTAGAATGTTGGCTTCGTAATCAGAAGGTCCCGAGTTCAGTCCCTGGGAGTGGGTTCAACTTTGGGACTTCATTGGCTCACACATTCGGCGTGGGTACTGGTGTAGTTCCTAGGAAGCAGAATCGAGAGAGACTAGTATATGTTGTACGAACTTGTTTCTCAATGTATGTAAAATAAATATATTTGAACCAAACCTATGTTAGATCAGGGAAGAAAAATAGTGGGCCAACTAAGACTAGAACCCATTCCCATGCAAGTCACTCAACCAATTTTTAAGTAACTTGGTCATGTATGGCCCTTCTATGGATTTAAATGTATTTATGATATATTGTCCCTTTACGTCTCGAGCATTTGTCCACAAATACGGTATTTATTCAGTACAAACTACAAACATCATTTAATAGTTTGTTACATTCTGGAACCAAATGATAGTAACCAGTGGAAAAAATAGCCTGGCCTTTGATTTTGCCTGTTATTGAACCCATCTACCATCTTTATGAGCCAAGGCTTTGTCAAAAGATTTGGTTGAAATTGGCTAATACATATTTAGGCTACCTAACAGAATCAAAGAAATTCCGAATGTCCATGACATCAAAGTCTCATAACTCTTTTGCAAGTTCCAACAAATTTGACTTCTTTCAAACTCTTCCTGAGTTTCATTAACTCTTTACCACACGAGAAAAATTTAGACTAGTACAAATTGAAAGCATTTGCAGACGACAATTTAAATGTGACTCAAATAATGGAATTTGTCTTAGATTGGGTAGAAAACATTGTGGGAAAAGGAGAAAATGCTGGTTACCAGCATTTTCTCCTTTTCCCACAGTGTTTTTAAAAGGCTTCTTCTTCAGGGTCGTTAAAACCCGGGATTGTGTGGTAAAGAGTTAAGAGAAATCCATAGATATGAAATTTGGTTTAAAGCTTCTGGAGATGGAAGTACCTGATTTCACAATTTCAAAGCCCAGTAACACCTCTCAACGTCGTCGAACCTTGACCTTAACCCTTTACCATACAATCCTGACTTTTAAAAACCCTTGGAAAAAAGGCTTTTGAAAACAATTGTAGGTGTAAGAGAAAATCCTGCCAGCCAGAATTTTCTCCTTTTCCCTCAATGTTTTCTGTTCTATCAGGGACAAATCTCACCATTTGAGCAGTAGTTATTTTGTCGCTTGCAAATTCTTTCAATTTGGACCACTCCGAACTTTTGTTGTTTGGTATAGAGTTAAACACTCAATTTAGCATCTTGTTAATTTAAATTGAATCCTAAGTTTTGGTAGAATTTGACAATTGCTATTGAACATTAACCCATGATCGTACAGCAAAATTTTAGTCTCGTCCATATTGAAGGAATTTACTGATCACAATTCAAATTATTTTCAAGTGATAGTATTTGTCCTTGAATAGGTAGAAAACTGGGAAAAGAAGAAAAGGCTAAAGTTATCAGCATTTTCTCCTTTTTATACGCCCGTCGAAGACGGGACGTATTATGGGATCACCCGTGGCGGGCGGGCGGCGTCCAGTTCTTTGTCCGGAGCATATCTCCAAAACTATACTACCTACGGTTATGAAATTTCATGCGTGGATAGATCTCATCAAGGGGGAGTGCAGTGCACAGGAATCATAACTCTTGCTTCCTTAATTTTTGAGTTATTGCCCTTTCTTGTTTTTCATACTTGAATTTTGTCTGGTGAATATCTCCAATACTATACTACCTACGGTTATGAAATTTCATGAGTGGATAGATCTCATCAAGGGGGAGTGCAGTGCACAGGAATCATAACTCATGCTTCCTTAATTTTTGAGTTATTGCCCTTTCTTGTTTTTCGTACTTGAATTTTGTCAGGTGAATATCTCCAATACTATACTACCTACGGTTATGAAATTTCATGAGTGGATAGATCTCATCAAGGGGGAGTGCAGTGCACAGGAATCATAACTCTTGCTTCCTTAATTTTTGAGTTATTGCCCTTTGTTGTTTTTCATACTTGAATTTTGTCCGGAGCATATCTCCAAAACTATACTACCTACAGTTATGAAATTTCATGCATGGATAGATCTCATCAAGGGGGAGTGCAGTGCACAGGAATCATAACTCTTGCTTCCTTAATTTTTGAGTTATTGCCCTTTCTTGTTTTTCATACTTGAATTTTGTCCGGTGAATATCTCCAATACTATACTACCTATGGTTATGAAATTTCATGTCTGCATACATCTCATTAAGGGGGAGTGCAGTGCACAGGAATCATAACTCTTGCTTCCTCAATTTTTCAGTTATTGCCCTTTCTTCTTTTTCATACTTGCATTTTCTCCGGTGAATATCTCCAAAACTATACTACCTAGGGTTATGAAATTTCATGCCTGCATACATCTCATTAAGGGGGAGTGCAGTGCACAGGAATCATAACTCTTCCTTCCTTAATTTTTGACTTATTTTCATACTTGAATTTTGTCTCGAGCATATCTCCAAAACTATACTACCTATGGCTATGAAATTTCATGTGTAGATAGATCTCATCAACTGGGAGTGCAGTGCACATGAACCATAATTTTTGACTTATTGCTCTTTCTTTATTTTGAAACTTTAATTTTGTTCAGTGTATATCTTCAGAACTATACTAGCTAAGGATATGAAATTTCATGCGTGGATACATTCCATCAACGGGAAGTGCTGTGCATATAAATTTCAACTCTTGCTTGCTTAATTTTTCAGTTATTGCCCTTTCTTGTTTTTTTTTCGAACTTGAATTTTGTATGATGCATATCTCTCAAACTATACTACCTCGGGTTATGAAATTTTAGGGCTGGATACATCTCATCAAGGGGTAGTGCAGTGCACATGAAATATAAATTGCTTATTTTTTATGCACCCTTTCAAGACAGGATGTATTATGGGATCAGCCATGGCGTACAGGCATCCAGGTAGCATAACTTACACATCTTAAAACCTATTAACTTTAAATTTGACAGTTGTGTTTGTTGTAATCATATGGGGTGCAGTGTACACAAAGAATAAATCTTCCTTCCTTATGAGTAATTGCCCTTTCTTCTTTTTCATACTTAAATTTTGTCAGCAGCATATCTCTCTTACTACACTACCTATGTATATGAAATTTCAGTGATGCATACATCTCAGATTATTAGAAACATAACTATTGCTTCCTTAACTTTTTCTTATTGTCCTTAGTCATTTTTCAGGCTTAAATTCAACACTATCGTATCTATGGATATCAACATAAAGTGTATAAACAAGAGTTCCGTCAACACAAATACACTGCCATTATCTTCAATCAACAGTAAAAAAAATATTCTGCGCTACTATTTTTCTATACCTCCCCTTTATCATTATTATGCCCCAACTTTACAACTTGGGGTAAGACGGGTGTATCTTGCGACAATTTGCCGCTCTTGTTCCATATTGTTTTTAAAAGCTGTCTGTCTCAGGGTCGTCAAAACTGAGCATTATATGGTGAAGGGTGAAACAGCACCCAAGTTAAGCAGACAAACAGATAAACAAAAGGACCTATGGACAAGCAGATGGACCAGAAACATCATGACCTCAAGTACTGATTTTGAGATGGCATAAATAAGCATGATACATGACAATATCCTTTTGATGATGAAATCAAAGTAATAATAATACTGTTATTAAACCTTTTCAAACCAATCACAGGTTTGAATGACCCAGAGGAAAAAGGATTTTGAGAACATTGTGGGAATAGGAGAAAATTCTGGTAACCATAATTTTCTCCTTCTCCCACAATGGTTTCTACCATTTTGAAAAAGAAACATGTAATTTATTGTCTGTAAAGGCTTCAAATTTGGGTAAGTCTCAAATTTTGTTGTTTGGTAACGAGGTAAGTATCATATCACATGTATATGACAGAAACATTTAAAAGCTTTTTATCTCTTTACCAGATGACAACATTTCGGATTTGTCCATGTATGGAAAGCTTTGAAAAAGTAGTGCAGACTTTAAAATTGGATGTTGCTCAAATGCATTGAGTTGGACATAAAAGGGTAGAAAACATTGTTGGAAAAGGACAAAATTCCTGTTACCAGCAATTTCTTCTTTTCCCACAATGTTTTCAAAAGCTTTCTTCCTGTGGGTTGCTTACACTCATAGTTGTTTGGTTAAGGGTTCAAAGATTCATTAACTCTTTACCAGACAACAAAATAAAAGACTTGTTCACGTTGACAGTATCTGCAGATGACAAGTGTAGCTCAAAAAGATGATTTCTGTCCTTAAAATGGAAGAAAACTTAGTGGGAAAAGGAGAAAATGCTGGTTACCAGCATTTTCTCCTTTTCCAACAATGTTTTATAGAAGTACCCATCACAGGGTCGTTAAAACACGGGATTGTTCTGTGAAGGGTGATAATGTAAAAGCATACTGCAGTGTTTTAATAATGTAAATCAGCCTTTGAAGTAAAACTTCATCATATAGAAATATACAGAAATATTTTATCAATATTACCCCTGAAAGAAATTTGCAGCTGAGGAATTTTGTCATCTTTCTAAACAACTGAAAGTGAACATATGAAAAAATTGTGCCCAGAGGAGAAATGGCTTGTTGCAAGCAATAAAAAGATATTTTCCTTTTACCCTAACGTTTCAGCAAGAGGTAGAGAGTCACCTGTTGGGTACCAGCCTTTTCTCCCTTTCCCTAAATGCCATCATCTTCTTCAGAATTGTTAAAACACATGATTGTGTGGTAATGGGTATGACATGTCATAAAATATATGTGTTACAGTTTGGTTATCGCAGCTGTTATGAATGCATACTTGGGTATAATTTTTATACCTTTAACTCTTTTCCAGATGACAATATTTTAGACTTGATCAGTTTGAGGGCTTTTGTAGACAACAATATAAAGGTGACTCATATAGTTGGATCTTTAGCTCACCTGGTGAGCACAAAGTCACCCTTTGACCTGAGCACAAAGTGCTCAAGAGTAGTAGTTGTGATCATGCTGCGTTCATCATCCATCATGTATCATTTGGGTGTCAGTGTTTACCCTGTGTGCATTCTAGAGGACACATTTTCAATCTGATACTAATAAAAGTTGGTCAGAATGTTTATCTTCATAATATCGAGGGTTCAAAAAATAGGTCACGTCAGACCAAAAAGTACGTCACTGGGACAAATCATACAAAAAACTTGTGTGCACCTTAGAAGCCACATTTGCAGTCCGATACTTAGGACAATTAGTCAGAATCCTTGTCTTGAAAGTATCTCTATTCCAAATTTGGGTCACATAAAATAAAAAAGTGGGACACCGAAACAAATCTTACAAAAAAAAACTTGTGTGCACTCTGTAGGCCATATTTTCAGTCCACAACTTTATGAATCCAAGACATTTTACTCTGTGAGCCAATGGCCCTCTAGTTCAGACTTGAAACAGATTTTACAATGAAATGTTAAATAAATTTTTCATTTCAATAGGTTAAGTTCAAGGTCACAGTAACCTTCAACACACTTAGCATTGTCTTTATAACTAGACAAAATTGTCTATAAATGTTCTTCAAATTTAGAACAGATATTGACCATAAAGTATGGATGATCGCTGGCACTGGATTTTAAATCAAAGTTCCCGGTCAAAGTGATTTCATTTACAAACCATTCTTCAGACAATAATTTGACGCTGGTAAGACCTTGGTGCTTCAAACTTGGTAGAGAAAATTTTTTGAGTTTAAAGTGAAAGTTATACTGAGCTTTAAGACACCAAACCCAGACATTCTTTTGACATAGGTTCTTCATTTGGTCCAGATGTTTACCATGAAGAGTGAATGATTCCTGCAGTTTGAAGATCACTAGTTCAAGGTCACAATGAACTTCAATATGCTTGTCTTGAAGACATTTCTGAAGAATTTAAAAATGTTTCTCATTGGGTCAACAAATAGGTCACCAAGTCAAATCTTTATTTAAAAAAAAAACAACCCTTGTGTATACTTTAGAGGCCACAATTTCAGTCCAGTGCTCTTGAAAATTGATCAAATGTTTGTCTTGGTGATATCTCACACAAGTTTGAAAATGAGAGACGTTGGATCTAAAAATAGGTCACCTGGACGAATGTGAACACTGTAGAGGCCACATTTTCTGTCATACGCTCATGAAAGTTGGTCAGAATCTTTGTGTATATATAATTTATTGGATTTGTGGCACAAAATCTCTGTCATATGAGGATAAGGGTTTTAAGATACTGTGTGATTTTTATGTTTAATAAAATTTAAATGGAAGTAATCTAGATCTATATTGGTTGTAATATTCTTCCTTCCTCTTAAGAACACCAGTTTAAACTTTACAAGGCAACAAAATTTTAGACTTGTCAAAACTGACAGCAGTGGCAGACAACACATTGAAGATGGCTCAAATTAGAGGATTTGTGTCTGATAGGGCAGAAAACATTGTAAGAATTGGAGAAAATGGTGGTCACTTTTTCCAACAATGTTTTTGAAGGCCTTTTTATTTTCCCCTCCGGCCAGGAGTGGAAAATCATTTTTTTGGAGATGCATATCCAATTAAAAGATTAACTTTTTGTGTGTCACGCTTTCTTTATTTTTGTCTTTGTCTCTCTATATCTCTTCCATTGTTGAAACAACAAACAAAAAGTTTATGATCTTTTTTCTTAATTATTCTTTACCAAACGACGAAAATGTAGAAGTGTCCAAATTGAAAGCATTTGCAGACGACAGTTTAGATGTGATTGAAATTTTGCACTTTGATTCTGAAAGGATAGAAAACATTGTGGGAAAAGGAGAAAATGCTGGTTACCAGCATTATCTCCTTTTCCCACAATGTTTTCAAAAGCTTTCTTTCTCAAGGTCTTTAAAAGTCGGGACTGTGTCGTAAAGAATTAAAGGCCTGAGTGTGTGGGGCCTATGTCTCCTGGGTACGCCCCTTCCGCCAGATATTTCTCAACTCTTTACCAAAAGGGACATTTTTGCACTTTACCAAATTGAAAGCATTTGCAGACGACAAAATGAATGTAGCTCAAGTGATGATTTCTGTCTTTCATGGGGTAGAAAACATTTTGGGAAACGGAGAAAATGCTGATTACCAGCATTTTCTCCTTTTCCCGCAATGGTTTCAAAAGTCTTCTTCTTCAGGATAGTTAAAACTTATGATTGTGTGGTAAAGGATTAAATGACTTGACTAAAACAGCCTCAATTTTGAAAGTACATGTACATTGCGTTCTACATTCTTTGACCTTGTTAAAAAGGCCCTAAACTATAATTTTTGAAGCCCTCTAAAAGATAATTTTAGCAATATTAGGTTTACTTCAGCTTTCAACTTCATAAAGTCATGGTACACAAATTACAATATTAATAGAGAATAATGTGCACTCAATGTGCATTTGTAAGCTTCAATTGTTAATTAAGCAGACGACAACTATTTGGACTTGTCTAAACTGGACACATTTGCAGACGACAAATGTATATTGAATGTTCTTACCAGCATTTTCTTGGTTTTCCCACAATGTTTTCATAAGCCTTCTTTATGATTGTTAAATCATGGGAATATGTGATAAAGGATAAACCCTCGGGATGAATAAATAAGTGTAAGCAAATGGATCTGACAATACAATTAGTACAATTAGTCCAGTGTTAGGGCCATTTTTTTGAAGAATCTATGTCAACATTATATTGGACAGAATAGATGCAAATTTAATTGTATTCTCTGCAGTTTGATCTTGATCTTTGCTTTCAGCAAATCGAAAAATGATTGTGCTCAGCATTTCAAATGAATAGTTACGGAATAAAATTTGCTGCAGATGACTTTTAAACATATTTTTGGCAATCAGTGTGAATTAAGGCTAATGGTGCATTAATACATTACATATATTATGAAGACACAATTCTGACTTTTAATGACCAGAGGAAGAAGGTTCTGAAAAAATTGTAGGAAACGGAGAAAATGCCAGTAACCAGCATTTTCTCCTTTAACCACAATGCTTTCTATCATATCAAGGACATATTTTGTCATGTTGGCCACCTTTAATTTGTTGTCTGCAAATGCTTTCAATTTGGACCAGTCTAAAATTTTGTCATTTGGTAAAGAGTTAACCCTTAGAGCACCAAAAAAACCCAACAGATAAGTTCAGTTTAGAATTAAGACCCTCATAATTGCAATATCATGGTGGCTTTTGTCTGTAGAGTTTCACCAAAGTGCACAGTGTAGGTCAAAGATCAGACTGCACATTTTGTGCTGTCTAATCTTGATCTTCACTGCCCACAAAGGCAACTACAGTCATGAAAGATACTATAAGGGTTAACACTTTACCAAACATCAAATTTTAGACTCAAATTGAAAGCAGTAAAATTTTGTTTACATTAATTTGGATGCTGCTCAACAACTGAGTTTGTCTCAGGAAGAGAATAAAAGCATTGTGGAAAAGGGGGGAAAATGCTAGCTACAAGCATTCACTTCATTTCCGAAAACATTTTCGAAGTTCTTCTTTCTCAGGGTTGTAAAGAAACACAGGTTTGTTGGTGAAGGATCAATCGATAGAGTGTCAGGAAGAGAGGGAAATGTAAATTTTGTTGTAAAATTTTTTATGATACTTTTCTTATATCATCTTGCACAATATTTCTCTTTACCCCTTTACCATATGACAAAATTTTAGGCTGGTCCAAATTGAAAGCATTTGCAGATGACAAACTAAATGCTGCTCAAATAGTGAGGTTAGTCTTTGGAAGCATAGAAAAAATTGTAGGAAAAGGAGAAAATGCTGGTTACCAGCATTTTCTCCTTTTCCCACGTTTTCAAAAGCTGTCTTTGTTAGGGTTGGGTTTGTGTGGTAAAGTGTTAACTCTTTACCACACAACAAATTTTTAGATTTGTCCAAATTCAAAATATTTGCAGACGACAAATCAAAGATTGCTGAAACAGTGAAAATTGCCTTCAACTGAGTAGAAAACATTGTGGGAAAAGGAGAAAATGCTGCTTACCAGCATTTTATCCTTTTCCCTCAAATGTTTTCAAAAGGCTTCTTTCACAGGGTCTTTGAAACTCTGGATTGTGTGGTAAAGAGTTAATGGATGAATATTTCGATTTATGTTATGATTTAGAGATTGAAGATGCGATTTGAAGATGTGATTGGCCTTGTAAAAATTTTTATCATAATGATCTGGGACAGGGACTTGTTACGAAATTGTTACAATATCGTGCACGGAAAATGTTCGCTTTTGATGAATGTAAGGAAAACCTGTTTCTTTGTTTTGATTTGTGACTTTCTGTGACAATCCTGAGTTTTAATAATCCTAAAGAAAAAAGCTTTTGAAAACATTGTGGGAAAAGGAGAAAATGCTGGTAACCAGCATTTTCTCCTTTTCCTACAACATTTTCCACCCTATGAAAGACAGAGATCATCATTTTAGCCATATTCAATTTGTCGTCTGCAAATACTTTCAGTTTGGTAGATTATAGAATTCTGGTGTTTGGTAATGGGCTAACCAGTGATGCAGCAACACTTTCGTTGCCTTCTTTGTTCGGTGTTTAACACTGTTTTCATCATTATTTCAGCTGTATTGTAGTGGCAAATGCACCTATCCATGCTTTCCTGGAGCTTTTTTTTATATTTAGTTCTAAACATTTCTGTCAAAGCAACTGCCAGCTTTCCTGCATAAAGACCACTGAAACATTGTTCAGCTGTGGGAGATTTGTTAGTTTTTTTGTATTGGACTTTAATGACGTTTTAACAGCTTAGGTCATATCACCATGGCCACTGCACATACGCATGTAATTCCTGGCTTTCACACACCAGTACTGACTCAAATTTCTTTCCAAGCTACTGACTACTTGTTTCAGTAACATCTGAGGTGAGAGGAGAAAAATCACCAGAAAGTTTGCCTCAACTGGGTATCAAATCTGCAACCACCAGGTCACAAACCAGATACAGCTGTAGGAGAGGAATTAATGACCATTATCAATCCTCAGAAAGAACTTGGCTGAGCTTGGGAATCCAACCAGAAGATCCCGAGTTGAAAGCCCTGTATGATACCAACTGAACTACCATGCCTGGCATGTGTTGCTTTTGCGAACAGTCACTGTAGATCAAAATCAGACTGAACAGAGTGTGCATTCTGACCTTGAAATTTACATTTTTCTTTTAATGATACTCTGATGGAGGCAATCTTGAAAATGCAGTAATTGACTTTTTGTTGCAGACTGAAAAAATCTATTCTAACCCTCAGAGTGCCTTTCACAACTATAGTTGCCTTTGCCGCCAGTGTAAATCAAAATCAGACTGCACAAAATGTGCAGCCTGATCTTTGATCTACATTGTCCACTTTGCTCAAACACTTTTGACAAAAACAACCATGTAATTGCAATTATTTGGTCTTATTTCTAGGCTGAAAATGTCAGTTGGGGTTTTTTCAGCACTTTAATCCTTTACCACACTATCCCGACTTTTAACGAACCTGGGGAAGAAGCCTTTTGAAAACACTGTGTGAAAAGGAGAAAATGCTGGTAACCAGCATTTTCTCCTTTACCCACAACGTTTTCTACCTTTCCCAAAACAAATTTCAGTTTTTGAGTCCCATTTATTTTGTCGTCTGCAAATGCTTTCAGTTTGGAAACGTCCAAAATGTTGTTGTTGGTAAAGAGTTAACCATTTACCAAAGTACAATCCCGAGTTTTAACGATCCTGTGGTAGAGGCCTCCTGAAAACATTGTGAAAAGGATAAAATGCTGGTTACCAGCATTTTTTCCTTTCCCCACAATGTCTTCTTCCGTGTGAAAGAGCTTCAGTTCATTTGTTCCACTTTCAAATTTGTCGTGTGCAGATACTTTCAATTTGGAAGAGTCTGAAATTTGTCAGTTAAAGGATTTAAGGTTAATATTGCCAGACAGCAGATGCTTTCATATTGCAAACATGTACAGACAGCAAATTCCATGTGGCTCAAAAGAAGGAATTTGCTGGTGAATTGAAAGAACAAATCGGAAGGAAAGCTTACCAGCATTTTCTCCTTTCATGAGTATGGTTTCACAGTCCTTGTTCTAGGTTGTGAAAACGTAGGATTGTTTGATAAAGGGTGAAGCGCATTCGGGGTAGATTACTAGATGCTGCTCTCAAGGTGAAACTTTTTCACAATATAATCATAAGCTGTTGTCTACAGCGACATAAACTTGATTATTTTGTGCTTTGCGTTTAGAATACTGTGAAATGATGGTCTTCATGTAACATAGTTTAACACTGTGGTTTTGAGTTCACTGGGCTGGGGTGGAGCATGTGGAACAGGTATTTTGCTTACGTATATGTCTGGGAGGATGTATAATATATATTGGTCATTTTACCTGACAATGGCAAACAGAGCGCATCAAGTTTAGTTTCATTTTGTTTTGAAATATTTCATGTAGCTGTTGAGGTCGAATGAGGTCCTACATTCTTAACCTGTCATTGACAAATGGACACAGGTTTCCAGAGTTTTTCTCTTAATTAAAATGTTTTATCTCTGTTTTTTCCAGGGCAAGACAGGTTACAACATTTGTTTTAGAAAGCTGGTATATACCTAACACTGTATTTATGTTCATATAATTGTCTAGATACGCTGAAAAAAAAAGGCTTTTCTTTTCCTACTGCTTTTGCCAAATAAATGCTCTCTCAAGATATTGCAAAGATGGAATTGTTGTTGTTTTTTGAAGTTAGGGAACTCGTATCATAATGATCACAGGTGTTAAAGACACACACAAAAACACAAATCGGATACATAATAATTATATCTTTTTCTTACTACCTATCTTATTATTTTCTGTATTTTCAGTGCCTTCAGAAGCGGTAGCATTTTTAGGAGCAGTAGCAGCATTTTTACTCATACTCATCATTTTCTTCCTCTATCTCAACAAACTTCTCTGTTTCGCATCATGTGGAGGGTTCCCGTGCATCGACCAGCCACCCAAGAAAAAAGAACCCAAATCAAGCAAGCTAGGTAAGTTTGTGTTTGTCTACATTCAAATTAGCTGATTTCCAAGCGACAAAATTTTAGACTGGCCCAAAATGAATGCAGATGACAAGTATTGCTCAGATGGTCAGAGTTGCCTGATAGGATACAGAAAGCATTATAGGAGAAGAAGAAAATGCTGGTTACCAGCATTTTCTCCTTTTCTCACAATGTTTTCAATAGCCTGTTTTCCAAGGGTTGTTGTAAGTTGGAATTGTATGGCAAAGAGTTACAAGTGCTTGATATTTATTACAAAGTGGTTATATGTCATTCACTTGAATATGACTGAGGGGAAAGTGGAAACAAAACATGATACGGATTTGCCATGAATACTTAACTCTTTACCACACAATGCTGACTTTTAACGACCCTGAGGCAGAAGCCTTTTGAAAACTTTGTGGGAAAAGGAGAAGTTGCTGGTAACCAGCATTTTCTCCTTTTCCCACAATGTTTTCTACCCTATCCAATACACAAATCACCATTTAAGCTACACTTAATATGTTGTCTGCAAATGCTTTCAACTTGGTCCAGTCTAAAATTTTGCTGTTTAGTAAAGAGTTAACATACTTGCTTAACTCTGTACCAAACGACAACATTGTAGACTTGTCCATATTGAAAGCATTTGCAGACGACAATTAAAAGTGACTCAAATTACAGAACTTGTCTTTAATAGGGTAGAAAACATTGTGGGAAAAAGAGAAAATGCTGGTTACCAGCATTTTCTCTTTTTCCCTCAATGTTTTCCAAAGGCTTCTCTCTCAGGGTCATTAAAACTTTTGATTGTGTGGTAAAGGGTTAAGTAAATGGGTAGAACAGGCATTTTGTGGTAAGATTGAACTGAGATTTATTTTCTGTATATCATCTTTATAAGTTTTCATGCATAGTATCTAGATGTAGTCGATGGAACAAGATGAAGTCATTGAATATGCAAATGTCTCGGGTGAATTTTTTCAAACAATAGTCTCAATAATGAGACATTTACGATGCTTCTTTTCATATTTGGACATTTACTGTGCACCCCATGGGCACAAGTCTATCATGAATTTTCCAGTGGAAAAACTACAGCACTGTACTGAGTTTTTGTTTCGTCGGTTTAATCTGTACTGCCGCAAAATGCTATTAATTTTTAGTGACACACATGATCAAAGACAAATTAATTGACCGAAGACAAATTATTAATCATTTCATTACATAAAGCATGTTTAGAAGTCATTTATATGATGTAAATCTTGGAAACAAAACTAACAAAATTTATTGCGCTTCGATGCTTAAAAGTCACTCTTGTGTGAATGTAGACCAAACACCTACAGAATTTGTGCATTTATTCCTGTAATCTTGTACTAAATAATACCAAGCTTTATGATCCTTAAGAAAGCTTTTTAAAACATCTTGGGAAAAGGAGAAAATGTTGGTAACAGCATTTTGTCCTTTTCCGCAATGTTTTCTGTCCTTTCAAAGATATATATCCTATCGTTGGAGCTGTAATGTTGCCTGCATATACTGGATGAGTCTCAAATCTTGACATCAAGTGAAGCTGAAGGATTAAACCTTTACCACACAATTCCAAGTTTTACCGACCCTGAAGAAGAAGGCTTTGCAGAACATTGTGGGAAAAGGAGAAAATGCTGGTGACCAGCATTTTCTTCTTTTCCCACAATGTTTTCTATCCTATCAAAGAGGGAAATCATAATTTGAGCTACATTTATTATGTCGTCGGCAAATGCTTTCAATTCGGTCAAGTCTAAATTTTTGTCGTTTGGTAAAGAGTTAAAAAACGTGGGGTTTCACAGTTGTATGACAAATCTGGGGTTGCTGGGGTGCCATAATTACCCCTCTAGGGCAATTTGTATTGTGGCAATTTTGTGGGGGATAATTGGGGCTAATTTTCATTTGAACAATTTACACATACAGAACAGTGGTATTTGTTCCTATATGTAATTGAGCCATGCTCTGTGAGAAGGGGGGCCTAATGCATCTGCAAAAAGTATCAACCCAGGTAAGCCTATACAGGCTGATCTGGGCTGAATCTTTTTGTTATTGGTCAATTTTCGGCATATCAAAGGACCAGTGTACCTCATGAGTCATTTGGTTGTTAGACAAAACGGCTTTTATGGATCGATGACATGACGACTTGCTTGGTACCATGCTTCATGGATTAAGTCCCCTTTTTTCAGAACGTGGCTCATACATTTTAGCACATAGACTGCTTATTTGGGCACAGTTTCTCATTAGACTGTTTTTTAACCCTTGACTTGCTAAATAACTTAACTCTTTACCAGACGACATACATTGTAATTTTAGACTGGTTCAAATTGAAAGCATTTGCAGACGACAAAATATACATAAATGAAATACTAAAATTTGTTTTGGGAAGGGTAGAAAACATTGTGAGAAAAGGAGAAAATGCTGGTAACCAGCATTTTCTCCTTTTGCCACAATGTTTTCTACCCTTCAAATACTTTCAACTTAAACTGGTCTAAAATCTTGTTGTTTGGTAAAGAGTTAAAAAGGATGAAGAAAATACTTTACAGAACCCTTCCTCCAAAGCTTCATCTCTCCCAAGGTTCCTCCCTCACAAGATGCCTCAGCAGATTTTGCCCTCTCAAGTTTCTTCGCTACCAGGAATTCTTCCAAGTTCCTTCCCAAGATTCCCCTCTCCCACAGTTCTGCCCTCTCAAGATCCCCACTGCTTACTCAAGTTTTATAACCCCTACAACTTTTAATGGTAAAAAGTGAAAGCTTCATCCATTTTATGATGTATTTAAAGGCATAATTTGGTAATTATTATTACAAAATTAAATCTGCATCATTTTACTCATCCAATTCTGTGATGGCTGTGTTTCAAAAAGGAGGATAAAAATGAGTTTATGCATAATCACTTAACCCTTTCCCAAACGACAAATTTTGGACTGGTCCAAATTGAAAGAGTTTGCAGATGACAATTTCAAATTTGATAAAAATGGCAGAAAGTTATCAAAAAGGGTAGAAAACACTGTGTGAAAAGGAGAAATTGCTCGTTACGAGCAATTTCACCTTTTCCCACAGTGTTTTCAAAAGACTTGTACTGCAGACACATGAAAACCAGGGCTTGTTTGGGAAAGGGTTAATTCAAAAGTTCAAGTACAATAAGTTGCACTAGCTTACTTTACCATTTGCATAACATGTCACATGTAAGTTCTTCTTTGAAAAGCATGTCAGATTGATCTGCAACAGAAGTTTTCTTTTTGAAAGGGAAATAACTTATAAAATACCTTGTGTATGTTATATGAGTAGCTTCCCTTGAAAGATTTTAACCTGTTCTTCTTGATACTTGCTTATGTCTAAAAAATGACTGGATTCCTCCAGACTTAATTATGCTTTTTATCAGCCCAAATGGCTCAAGTGGTAGAGACTTAGTGACAAGTCTTTGGCCATGTGAGGATGTGGGTTAAATTCCCAACGGCAAGCCAACCAAAATTACTAATAGTCTCTCAGATGAGAAGATAAACCTACATGTAGGTCCTGATTGACGGTGCAATACACCAAGAAAGTTAAGGAATCAAGCATAACTTAGCATGGATTTCATCCTATATCTTGCACTTTCCCCCATGACATAATTTTTTGGGGGCATTGCCAATATAGGCAACTGGTGGCAGCTGGCAACAATTAAGAAACGAAAATCAGTCAAAACCATATACATGTACTGTATAAAAATCAAATGAACTTATTCTTGCCATCCGCTTACAGTAGAGTTCCAAATAAACCCAACGGATATATTTGGACTCGGGATTAGAACCCAGTTAATAGCAATTTGATGGTTGCTTTTGTCTATAGTGTTTCAGCTAAACAGACAGTGTAGATCAAAGATCAGATTGCATATTTTGTGCAGTCTGATCATAATCTACACTGACTGCATAAGCAACAATGGCTGTGAAAGGCACTTTAAAGGTTAATTTGGCAGAGTCTACAGTTTGTACATCAGGTAAAAGGTTGAGGTTTCCCACCTTCTATATCGTAAAAAATGAAGTTAAAGGAACTTAAATTAGATTACTTGTAGATTTCTATTTTTGGTCTTCCTTTGTGTTACACGAGAAACATTGTTCCCCCAAAAATTTCAGTAGATCTAATTAACTCTTTACCAAACGACAAAATTTTATACATGTCCAAATTCAAAGATGTTACTGACGACAAATTCAATGTAGCCTAATTGATGAAACCTGACTCTAAAAGGGTGGAAAACATCGTGCGAAAAAGGAGAAAATGCTGGTTACCAGCATTTTCTCCTATTCCCACAAGTTTTCAAAAGGTACCTCCCCCAGGGTCGATAAAACTCGGGATTGTGTGGTAAAGTGTTAAGTTATATGAAGAAAATGGACTCACTCTCACATTTTCAAGAAAAGAAATTTTTATTTCTTATTAGTTTTTTCTATTCGAATTGCTTTATAAAATTTTACAAGAGAATATAGACCACAAAATATTTTTACTTTATTTATTTAGATGAAAAAGCTAGAAATCTCAGAACCAAATACTGTAATTAGAATTCAGAAACACCACACTAGAAAGGAAGGAATACTTTTTATAATCCCTTCCTAAATCCTCAGCCCCACCCCGACCTCAGTCTATACTGGTGCAGACATTTGTCTGAAGTGTGTTTCGTTGAAATCCATGTATGTTTTAAAATACCGATTGCTTAATTCCTAGATTTATTTTAAGAAGAGCTCTGTCTGGGAGGAAGATTTGAGCCACAATTTGTCTGGGTTAGGGTAAGGCTCAGGTCTAGGAATGTTTTTGACAAATGTGGTTTACAACGAAATGTCGACGAAATGTCACACACCCGTCTATACAACCCTGAGGAAGAAGGCTTTTGAAAACATTGCATTTAAAAAAAAAAATGTTTAGCTGATGGCAGCACTGAATAAAAGGGATATTATATCTGCCCTCTAGTTCACTCTGTAGATAGAAAGGTTAACCCTTTTAATGACCCTGGGAAAGAAGCCTTTTGAAAATATTGTGGGAAAAGGAGAAAATGTTCTCTGTCCTATCAAAGAAAAATTGCACAATTTGAGCTATATTGAAATTGTCGTCTGCAAATGCTTTCAGTTTGGACAAGGCCAAAATTTTGTCGTCTGGTAAAAGATGAAAGAATTCTTTCAGTCAAAAGTTTTTTGAATTGTGTGTGAGAGCAAGTTATCAGTTTTGGGTCATTGTGACTCAACCATGTTTCTTGTGTAGACTTTTAAATTCATTTAAGAATTGGTTAAATACTGTTGCCTGCGCATGTCACATTGTTAGTAGATTTGACCTGTCTGTTATGACACATCACTGGAAAAATAATGGACAAATATTAATACATGGTGCGTAAATTGCCGCTTAAAAAGTGCAAATCAAGCCAGTTCTTTGCTTCAAATTTCTCAAAAAACAAAATGATTTCAAACAGGGGAAATACCAACTGTTTACTGCAAATCTCTGTAGACAGTTTCTAAATATTGATGTGGGGAAAACTAGGATTTGTGCAACAGACTGACAACAAATAACATCCCCACCTTGCTGGGCTTATACTGGGGCTTATAATGGGGCTTTTTTATAGGAATTTATGTATATAAACGGCTGGTACATAGGTTATGTGCTAGCTAACCATGGCTGAATGAATCGTACAAGGTAGGTTTTAGAGAGTAAATGTATATTTTATTTTAAATTCATTGCATTGATTCCCGCCTTGAAAAATAGTGCGGTTGTGTACCCAGAATGTCTGTATCAGATAGGTGATGTATTTGAAAAATGCCAACTAGCGGAAGATAATGGGTTAAGTGCGGTTAAGATCTCCCAACACAGGGCTTCAGTGCACTCTCTATATGGAAAGACTAGAAATGACTTAGAGTATACCGGTAGTTATTTGAAAAGTGTGTGAGTAATCAGTTTTGGATCATTGCAATGCAGATATGCACCTTGTGTATATCTTTAAAAGATGCATCATTACAGCAAGAGAGAAAAACGCTGTTAAAACTTGAAAGTTTGTTTGTAGAATAGCTCAAAATTTTGTCAGCTGTGTAAGCATAGAAAAATTACCAATGTATATGGTAATAGGAATAGAGAAACTCAAGGGATTTTTCCTCATTGAAAACCGGAAACAACAACAGTGATTTCTTTGAAGGCTGCCAAAAAACAAAATTCGTAATTTCTATCCGTAGTATTCCCTTGCAACCTTGCAACCGTCAGGGGCAACAATTGGCATGAAGATTCAAGAATGATTATAGTTTCATAAAGTAGACTTAAAATGGGTTAAAAACTGGCTGAAAAGAGTATATAGGTGTATCTTTAAGTCTGTTTAGTAATATGTAAATTGTGGTTGAACCCTCTATTTTACAATCCCATGTTTAACCCTTTACTGCACAATGACGCCTTTTGACGCCCCTAGGAAAGAAGCCTTTTGAAAATATTGTGGGAAAAGGAGAAAATGCTGGTAACCAGCATTTTCTCCTTTTCCCACAATGTTTTCTACCCCATCAAAGCAAAGTTGCACCATTTGAGCCACATTGAAATTGTAGTCTGCAAGTGCTTACAATTTGGACAAGGCTAAAGTTTTGTCGACTGGTAAAGGGTTAAAAGGCCCTGAGGAAGAGTTTTTTGGAAGATATTGTGGGAAAACGAGAAAATACTTGTAACCATCATTTTATCCTTTTCCTACAATGTTTCTACCATTTCGGAGAGTAATCTCATAATTTGATCCGCATTTTATTTATCATCTGCAACAGTTTTGAGTTTGGACAAGTAAAAAAATATTGTTGTCTTTAAAACAGTTAATTCTTTACCACACTATCAAATTTTAGACTCAACCGAATTAAAAGCAATTGCAGATGACAAATTACATGTATTTCAAATGATGATTTCTGTCTTTGATCAGGTAGAAAGGGTAGAAAGCATTGTGGGAAAAGGAGAAAATGCTGGTTACCAGCATTTTCTCCTTTTCCCACCATGTTTTCAAAAGCCTTCTTCTTGAGGGTCATCAAAACTTGGGATTAAGTGATAAAGGGTTTAACCCTTTAACACACAATCCCAACTTTTAATGACCCTGAGGAAGAAGCCTTTTGAAAACATAGTGGAAAAAGGAGAAAATGCTGATAACCAGCATTTTCTACTTTTCCCACAACGTTTTCTACCATATCATAGGCAAAATTCCTCATTGGAGTCACGTTTAAAATGTCGTCAGCAAATGCTCTCAATTTGGACTCGTCTACATTTTTCTTGTGTGGTAAAGAGTTAAAACAGCCCTTGGACAGAGTAAAAAAGGGATATATTATCCTCCGACACTGCGCTTCAGTGCACCGTCTGAATGGAAAGGCTGAAGAGGGCTTGTAGGGAATAGTTATTTCAATATTGTGTGTGTTTGAGGTATCATCACCTTTGGATGGTAGTGACTTTTGTGACATATTGCCTTATATGGCTTATAATTTGTGTGTGCTTTTTTTGGTGGAAGAAAGAAATGTGAAGAAAAGAAGATCAAATCTTTACCAGATGACATAATTTTGGACTTGTCCAAACTGAAAGCATTTACAAATGATAAAATACATGTGGCTCAAAATTCAAAATTTGTGTTAGGGTAGAAAACATTTTGAATACTTTTGAAAATATCATGGGAAAAGGAGAAAATGCTGGAAACCAGCATTTTCTCCTTTTCCCATGATATTTTCAAAAGTATTCTTCTTCAGGGTCATTAAAAGTTGGGATTGTGTGGAAAAGGTGAAATAAAGGAATGGAAAATGATATCCATTAAAAGACCAAGTCAAGAAAATATTGTGATAAAATATAGAAATTGCCTATAACGAGATTTTTTTTCCCATTTGTCTAAATGTTTTCAATTCAAAAGATATATTCTGTACCAGAGTCAATGTGGAATATCACGCCAGGAAAAAATTGTAGAGTCCTATGTTATTGACCATCTGTGCTTTTTTGTGAATTCATTTGGATGGGAAAGAAAAGGATTTTTAATATACATGTATGGGATAAAATATTTGTTTATTTTGTGAATTATAAATATCTTGATGCATATTACCTTAAACAGGTATAGATAATTTTACCAGTCATCTTGTCTGCTCACTCTGCAAAAACTAGCCAAATCTTTCCCATGTGACAAAATTAAACTTTATCACAAAGTTTTCTATCTTCAAAAAAGCACCTGCATTCAGTTGAATGTCTCTGAATGTTTTCAGAGTTGACAAGTATTAAACATTCTCATGAGGTGGAAAATTAACTCATAACTTGCTGAATAAGTTAAACAAAGCTTTACAGCCAAAAGCAAAAAAAAAAGACAAATACATGTACACGTATTGCGCTTTTAAAATTATTATTGGTGGAAAAAATATCGCCTTATCGGACAGTGTAGATCAGACTGCATGTTCTGTCTGAATATTGATGTATAAATAAAATTTTGAGTTGTCCATTGAAAACATTTGGGGAAAGCAAAACAATTACGTGAAATGGTAGAGAACATTGTAGGAAAAAGAGAAAATGCTGATTACCAGCATTTTCTCCTTTTCCCACAATGTTTTGCTGCATGTTGTTAAAACTAGAGGTTGTGTGGTAAAAGGATTAAAACCCTTTTTATATGTCTCATTATAGCAAAGTTTAACTCTTTACCACACAATCCCGAGCTTAAACGCCCCCCCTCCCCCCCCCCAAGATAGAGACCTTTCAAAAACATTGTAGGAAAAGGAGAAAATGCTGGTAACCAGCATTTTCTCCTTTACCCACAATGTTTTCTGCCCAACCCAAAGCAAATCTCAATTTTTAAGTCACATTTATTTTGTCATCTGCCAATGCTCTCAGTTTGGACAAGACTGAAATTGTGCCGCGTGGTAAAGGTGTAACTCTGAATGAAATTATAGCTTTTCAATTGAATATAATAACTCTAGATTATAGTATCAAAAAATGACAATGAGTTGCAAAATTATTGAAGTCCTTGAAAGGAAAATAGAATGGTTTAACCCTTCATCAAACAATGCTGTATAACCCTGAGGTAGATGAATTTTGAAAAGATTGCAGGAAAAGGAGAAAATGCCTTTAATTTCCTCCTGTATTCCCTTTCAAAGACAAATCCCATCATTTCAGCCACAATCATTTTGTCTTCAATTCTTTTCATAGAGTCCAAAAGAGTCCGAAATTTTGTCGTTGGGAAAAGAATTCCCTCCTTACAGCCAGAGAGAAAAAACGCTGTCAGAACTTAAAAGTGTGTAGAATGGCTCAGAATTAGCTGGATAAACATGGATAAATTACCAATATATTTGGTGTAAGGGATAGAGAAACTCGAGGGATTTTTCCTCATTCATTCCTTAGGCTGCTGAGCTCGACTTACTGACCGTTTGCGGACAGCGTAGATCAAGATCAGACTGCACAAAATGTACAGTCTGATCTTGAATCTACATTGTCCGCTTAGGAGATATTTTTTTTCCCATGATAACTTTGAAACAGCTATCTTTGGGTTGTTACTATCCACTCGAAAGTTTCATTTAACTTACTTAGCAGGATAAGGGTTAAAACCAGAAATGACAACAGTGATATCTTTGAAGGCCTCCAAAAAAATGAAATGCATTATCTATCCATTGTAATCTATACAACCTTGCAGCCATCAGGGTCAACATTTAACATGAAGATACAAGAATGATTATAGCTTCATAAAATAAAGATGAAATGGGCCAATAAACTGGCTGGCTGAAATGAGTATAGATGTATCTCTAAAGTGCCTTTCACAACTAAAGTTGTTTTTTGTGACCAATGTACGTGAAGATCAGATTGCACGAAAGATGTTGTCTTATCTTAGATTTATACTGTCAACTATGTAGATCTATTCTGGTAAAAAATAGCCTTAACTAGTTTCCCAACAATACCATTTTGGACTAGTCCAAATTCAAAACATTTGCAGACGACAATTTATATGTGGCTAAAATGGTGGAATTTGTTTTTGATAGGGTAGAATACAAAATGGGAAAATGAGAAAATGCTGGTTACCAGCATTTTCTCCCCTTCCCACAATGTTTTCAAAAGCCCTTTTTGTAAACGCCATTAAAACTCAGGATTGTGTGGTAAAGATTTAAAAGAGAAATTTTATCTTTTATTCCCCTCCCAAAATTTGGATTTGTTTATTTGGTGCTTTACCAAACAACAAAATTTTCAACTTGTCTAATTTGAAAGCATTTGCAGATGACATATTAAATGTGGCTTTAATGATGGAGTTCACTTCTTAAAGGGTTACAAACATTGTGGGGAAAAAGGAGACAATGGTCGTTAGCAGCATTTTCTTCTTTTCCAACAATGTTTTCAAAAGTCTTTTTTGTCAGGATTGTTATAACTTGGGATTGTGTGGTAAAGGGTTAAGGCAAAAAAAGTCTATGGATCATGTTGACCAGATTTCTAAAAGAAATATTTTTCTTGTTGTAATGAATCAAGACTGTAATATCAACAATGAATTTACTCATATTAACCTTGAGAATAGAATAGAATCTTGTAACAGATTTAACTCTTTAACACACAATCCCGACTTTTAACGACCCTAAAAAGGAAGCCTTTTGAAAATATTGTGGGAAAAGGAGAAAATGCTGGTAACCAGCAGTTTCTTCTTTTCCCACAACGTTTTCTTCCCGTCCCATAACAAATTTCCATTTTTGAGTCAAATTTAATTTGTCTTCTGCAAATGCCTTTAATTTGGACTAGTCTAAAATTTTGTCGTTTGGTAAAGAGTTAAGTGATTTACAATTTGAGCCATGCTCTGGCAAAAGGGGGTTTAATGCATCTGTGTGACGCATTATACCAAGCAAGTCGTCCTATGATTATGGATCCAAAAAATTCATTTTGTCTAACAGCCAGCTGAATTATGAGGTAGAGTGGTCCTTTGACATGCATGAATCGAACTGTGCAAGCTGACCAAGGTCGAAACTTTTTGCAGATACATTAAACCCCCTTTTCACAGACAATGGCTCATCTGCTTTCTGAAGATTGATCTTTGGCCTCACCGTCACAGTATACTGGGAAGTTTTTGCAACACATGCCTAAATCCTAGACCTGTGCAAACTGAATAGGATGAATCAAATGCGGCTAAAATGCTTTGATTATGTCTAAGAGGGCAAAAAAACATTATTGAAAATGGAGAAAGTTCTGGTATTTTCTCCTTTTCCCGCAATACTTTGTACTCTTTAAAAAACAAATTCAACTATTTGATTCATGTTCAAGTTTACCTCCACAAATGCTTTTTATTTGAACAAGTCTAAAATTTTGTCGTTGTGAAGAGGTTTTAACCTTTTACCAGACAGTCTGAACTTTTATTTTCCCCTGAGAAAGAAAGCTTTTGAAAACATTGCAGGAAAAGGAGAAAATGCAGGTAGCCACAATGTTTTTTACCCTTTGAACAATTTTCAAATTTTAAGTACCTGTAATGTTGAATTTGTCGTCTGCAAATGCTTTCAGTGTGGGAAAGTCTAAAATTTGGTTGAGTAGTAAAGAGTTAACTGTCTCAGGGACCCAGTCTGATGCTGGGACTCAAATCTTTAGTCAGGCTATGTTGACGGTTTCTTGAGCTGTCTAGTTGATTCCCCCATTGGTCATGAAACTGTCAATATGACACCTGATCTGCCATTGTTTAGAAATATCCATTATCTCTTTGTCGCTGCAAGCTTCACCCATTTCTGTGCTTCAATTTCAACTTTGTTTGTCTCTGAAGTTGACTATTTTTGAAAAACATTGTTTGAAAAGGAGTACTTGCCTATCACAATCTTATCCATACTGAAATATTCCTTGCCAACAAATGTAAATCATTTCTTTAACCCTTTATCACACAGTCCCAAGTTTTAATGACCCTGAGAAAGAAGCCTTTTGGAAACATTGTGAGAAAAATAGAAAATGCTGGTAATCGGCATTTTCTCCTTTTCCCACAATGTTTTCTTACCTTCCAAATATTTTCTAACCTTAGATTTTTAAGTCCCATTTATTTTGTTGTCTGCAGATGCTTTACCGTAAATTTAAGCAAGTCTAAAATTTTGTCATTTGGAAACAAGGTAATTTACATTAGCTTTTGATACATCTAAAAATTCTCTGCCCAGTCCTGGAAAAAAGCAACAACTCTTTTCCAGGTGAAAAATTTTTTGACTTGTTAAAATTGAAAGCACTTGCAGATGACAAGTGTCTCTAAAATGATGAGTAGAAGTCCGGATTGTGCGGTAAAGGTTGCTCAAATGATTGGATTTGGATTGGAAAGGGTAAAAAACAGTGCTGAAAAAGGTGAAAATGCTGGTTAATAGGCAATGTCGTCATAAATATAGGGCTTGTTTCTGTTTTGCCACAGATTTTGTCCATTACTTTATTCTGAATAAATGTTTGTATGTCTTTGAAGTTGACGGCTTTGGAAATTATTGTTGGAAAAAGAACAAATGCTTGTGGCAAGCATTCTATATTGCTCAGCAGCACTGAAAAACTGTGTTTTCCATTGGTAGAAATTTATGTCTTATCTATAACTATCCACCGCAACTCCCACAAGAAAGTTCGGGGCTGATATTCTGTCATCAGGATGTCAGTCTATCTGTCCATTAGTAGATGCAGATTTTGTGTCCTCTTCCCATGAAAATAGTTTTCAACCAATTTGGGAAAAGAAGGTATAAAACATTGTGGAAAAATTAGAAAATGTTACCCATTACTGTTAACAGTCAAACTCGTTTTATCGGACTATGAAATTTTGAATTTGTTCCTTACTGCAAGCAATTATACAAGGGCTGAGCCAATAAATCATAGACAATGGGAATAGCAATAAAACTAAGTGGCAGTTTCATGAGACTCTATTAATCATTTCATTAAATGATAATGAATATTCGCTGACAAAGTCATTGAAATGTGATATATGGTCATTATTGTATACAATTTTGAAATATATCACATATATAGTCCACTGACCAGTTCACATTGCCACATTAATGATGTCAGCTACATATAAGGCTATGTTTATGCCTTTTCCAAATAACATGTTGCAGCTTTTTTGCCGTCCTCGCTGTGCCAATACAAAATCTCCGGGAAAAAAAAGTTTTGATGCCACTTAAACAAGGGCCCTTGGCACATTTTTGTGTTGCTCCAAGCTCTTTAACATCTTCATAGTGTCTGTTGGAGCCATTCCTGATTCAACACAGAAATTGATAACTGTATGGTGCACCACAGAATCTTCCGACGCTGACATTTTAATGCGATCTCCTTGTTGACTTGTGCACATTTCTGTTATAAATAATGTCACATTCATTAAATTTGGCAAAATGACCTCAAAATGAATGCTTTTAATGTAGGTGTAAACAATTAAAGAAACTTTTAACAAAGCGTGTGTTAATTAAGGCTTGAAGGTAATTTGTGAATTCCTTTTTGTGGTAAAATTTACGCTGCACCACAGATACAACCCGGCATTTATTTAAGTCCCGTTATGGTTTCCCATTAAGTTATTTTTTGTTGAAATTCACTGGCAGTTCCCCATAAATAGGTAAGATACAATTATATGCATGTAAAATTATTGTAATCAGACGTGAAGAAATGATTGTTGTTATGTAATGTGTCTACGATTTAATGGGACAACCCTTGTATGGTGGCTCAGATGATGGGCTTTGTTTTGGAGAGAGTAGAAAACTCATGCTGCTTCTTGAGTGTTTTCTACTTGTCCAACAGTGTTTTCAAAAGTTGTCCTCTTCAGGGAAAAAAAATGCAAGCACAAGATCACTTTGTAAAGGCACAAAGGAAATCAATTTGTCCTGTCTTCTAACATGGACCAGTAATCAAATCTACAAATGAAAGGGGAGACGGGCAAGTGAGAGAAGCTGACAAAAACCTTTTATCATTTTGTGTTACCAGAAAACCTATTGTTCTGTAACACACCATAGAACATTCCATTGTATAACACCCAAAAAAAAGGAAAGCTTTTGAAAACATTGTGGGAAAAAGGAGATAATGCTTATTAGCATTTTCTCCTTTTCTCATAATTTCTTCTTCCCCTTCAAAGACAATTTCCATCATTTGAGCAACAATTAATCTGAGGTTTGCAAATCAATGCTTTCAGTTTGGACAAGTCTTACTTTGTCATCTGGTAAAGAGTTTAAAACTATTGTTACCTTGGTTACCTGAGTTACAATATTGACCCTTACAGTACAGTACAGTGGAGTAAAATTTTCTGCATGTCAAAAGACCATTCTACTGTATGATTCAGTCAGTTGTTACACAAAATGGATTTTATGGATCCATACTTATATGATGACTTGCTTGGTATAATGGATCTAAGAGATGCATTGTCCCTTTACCAGACGACAAAATTTTAGCCTTGTCCAAATTGAAAGCATCTGCAGACGACAATTTCAGTGTGACACAAATGGTGCAACTTTTCTTTGATAGGGTAGAAAACATTGTGGGAAAAGGAGAAAATGCTGGTTACCAGCATTTTCTCCTTTTGTTACAATGTTTTCAAAAGGCTTCTTTCCCAGGGGTGTCAAAGAGCGGCATTGTGCAGTAAAGGGTTAAATGCCCTTTTCACAGAGCATGCTGATTTACATGTATTTGATTTTTCAGTATCTGTATGAATAATTGAAAAGTTCTTCAGAATGAACTTGGACATAGATACTGATTAGAAAACATTCTGATAAATAGAGATATTGTTCATCATGAGCAGTTTCACTATTTGTTATAATGTTCTTAAGTTGATCCTGTGCATGCACCAGTCTGTAAATACAATAATGAAAGAAAAGTATGATTAATGATTCCATTCTAGCTACACTAAGACTATAGCAACACTGGCTCTATTAAATACCAGCTTTACTCTACAGTATATAATTGAACTGAAATATGACTGCCATGGAATTACCATTCTCAACTCTTTAGCTAAGAATCTCTGTTTGTTTAGAACCCAGAGAAAAGAGGCCTTAGAAAACATTGAGGGGAAAGAAGAAAATGGTAACCAGAATCTTCTCCTTTTTCCATAGTGTTTTGAAACCTTTTACGATTAAAAGATTAAATCCATGGATCCATCTGTGCAACATATGTCATCTGCAAATGCTGTTAACCCTTTCCCAAACAAGCCCTGGTTTTCTACCCTTTTTGAGACCTTTCTGCCATTTTCATCAAATTTAAAATTGTCGTCTGCAAACTCTTTCAATTTAGACCACTCCAAAATTTGTCATTTGGGAAAGGGTTAATGTGGAAAAGGTTATGATCTTGTCCTCTCGTAAAAAGTTTAATGATATTAATGTAATTAGACCCATCTTGCTATTAGTGAGCCATGCTCAGTGAAAAGGGGACTTAATGCATCTGCAAAAAGTATCAACCAAGGTCAGCCTGCATAGTCAGCTCAGGCTGACCTGGGCTGAAACTTTTTGCTATTGGTCACTTTTCTGCATGTTCAGTTTACCTCATGATTCACTTGGCTGTTAGGTAAAATGGACTTTATGGATCCATGATCATGTGAAGATTTGCTCGATATCATGCATAACGGAGATGCTTTAAGCTCTCTTTTGCCAGGGCATGGCACAAATCTATTTGTTGAGTGGGTTTTTAACCCTTTACCACACAATTCCGACTTTTAACGACTCTGGGAAAGAAGCCTTTTGAAAACATTGTGGGAAAAGGAGAAAATGCTGGTAACCAGCATTTTCTCCTTTTTCCCACAATGTTTTCTACCCTTTCAAAAACAAATATAAATTCTTGAGTTGCATTTATTTTGTAGTCTGCAAATGCTTTCAATTTGGACTGGTCTAAAATTTTGTTGTCTGGTAAAGAGTTAAGCAGCTTTTAACATCATTCACTCAGGTCATCCTGAAAACTCACTTAATCATGTGGTTTCACCAGTACTGGGCTAAAGCAGCTCTCAAGTGTCTAACCCAAGGGTGCTATGAAAAACCAAGTGCTTCAGCTGAGGACTAAACCCAGGACCTTGACCACATAGCTAAACAACCACCCTTAACTCTGTACCACACAATTCTAAGTTTTAATGACCCTGAAAAAGAAAGCATTTGAAAACATTGTAGGAAAAGGAGAAAATGCTGGTAACCAGCATTTTATACCCTTCAAAAAAGAAATTTCAAATTATGAGTCACATCTATTTTGTTGTCTGCAAATGCTTTCAATTGACCTTTCTGCAAACGCGAGTTTGGCACACCCACCTTAGTAAGGTCGTTATGCCCGACAAACAAACCAGAAATTGGCATTGAATACATAGAGAAAGAGAGATTATTTCAGTTTTATATTTCGCCATAATTAAAGTACCCAAAGCTTTTTTCCCAATGTTCTTTTCATTTCGGACTAAATCGGCAAAGAAACAAGAAAAAGTATTTTGAATAATGTCATATTTATGAGAAATCGAAAAATGAAAATAGCGCAAATATGTTCGTAATTCCATGTTTGGTCACAGCATTTAAACTTAAAATACATTGTGAGAAGATTGCTGTCAGCATTATCCATAACTTAAAATAGGAGCATAAGTTTTTAAGACATTTCGTCAGTATGACAGTAAACAATATGAGAAAAGGATTTACAATTTAACCCTTTGCCATACAAACCTGTGCTTTAACGACCTTGAAGGAGGAAACTTTTGAAAACTTTCCCTTTTTCCTTAGATGTTTTCTACCCTTTCTTAAAAGACAAATCTCATCATTGGAGCAATGTTTAATTTGTCGAAAGCAAATGTTTTCAAAATAGACGAATCTAATCTTTTGCTGTCTGGTAAAGATTTACATGTAATTAAGACCTCTAACACCTGTTTGAGTGAAAATCAAGAAGTTAATGGTAAGTAATCAATTATGTGGTTTGTCGTATTTTTAACAGATGTATGTTGTAAAAAACTTTTAAATTAGGGGTATATTTGGTCACTTGGGTATTAGTAAGGATTATACTGGTTTGGAATGGATAAATTTGCATTTATCAGTCATGGGACAATTGTTGGGAAAACAAACACTTGCTCGAACCAGGCAAAAGTGACATTAAGAGTCACATGCAATCGTCTTTATGAAACAAGAATAAAATATGAATGCCCTCTAAAGTATTACAACAAGAACCATATGATGACTTTAGCAATGTCAATTTAGTTTTGAAACAGGGTGACGAGTGGCTGTCAATGAAATATCCTTCTTCCTGTCGCTCGTTTTGTATGTAACGATTACAACTGTCTAGGAGTAATGGTTTGGAATTTAAAAGATGTACAAGCAGTTAGACTTCAATACAGGTAGTTTCACAAAACAGTTTGGCATAACCGTTCTTTCTTTCCCACAAGACTGGGAAAAAAACTTGCTTTTCTGTCAATTTAGACAATCCTAATATGTTGTCATTTGGTATAGAGTAATTTCAAGTGTTAACCCACAGGCTGGTTGTTGCACCTTTTGCAAATGGTACAGATCAAGATTAACCAGCACAGATAGTGCGGTCTGATTTTTTATGTACACCATAGGGTACAGTGAGGTTTTTTGGAGCAAAAAGAATGTTGCAATTTATTGCAAAATATTGCACTCTTTGGGATTTGAATATTGGCTGGTTTTTTATGTTAAAATGATATTTTAAGGTTGGATTTTCACACCAGTATTACATGTGAAAAAAATAGTCTGGGATCTTGACATGTCGACATAATCCAGATGTTTTTGATGCTAATTCTGTTATACAATTCCATGGCAGGATGGAAGATTTTATATTTCTTGTATTATACCACACAAACCAGAGTGTTAATGACCACGAGGAGAAGGGTTTTTGAAAACATTGTGGGAAAAGAGAAAATGCTGAATACCAGCATTTCCCACAATGTTTTCTACCCTTTCAAAGTAAAATCCTGCTGTGTGAGCGATGCCTACTTTCTAATCTGCCCTTGCTTTCAATCTGGACAATTCCAAAATATTGCCCTTTCTTTTAATTACTGTCCGTTTTATAATACAACTCTCCTGGCTGGATGGAAAATTTTCTTATCAATTAACTGTTAGGCTCCTAAGCGTGACTCAAGGACCTTTTGCGGAGAGTGTACATCAAGATCAGACTGCACAGAACATGCAGTCTGATCTTGGATCTACACCATCAGATAAGGAGATATCTTCCCCTTAAAAAATACATTTAAAATAGCAAAATTTGTGTTTTTACTATCAGCTTAAAATTTCATTTCACTTATTTAGCAGGTTAAGCTTTAACATGTTACAATAATGGATCTCTTGAATGTCATACTATCATTACATAGAAGCTTTTAATGGATGGTGGAATTTCATGCTGTCATTCCATGAAAGCTCTATGAATTTTGGGATTTTGTACTATGATTATATGGAATCTTTATGAATGCTGGAATTTCATACTATCATTACATTGAAGCTATGTGGATTTTGGGATTTTTTACTATAATACATGGAATCTTTATCGATGTTGGAATTTCATACTATCATTACATTGAAGCTTTGTGGATTTTGGGATTTTCGCTGTCATTACATGAAATCTGTATGGATGTTGGAATTTCTTATACAGTCATTACATTGAAGCTTTGTGGATTTTGGGATATTGCACTATCATTACATGGAATCATTATGGATATTGGAATTTCATACTATCATTACATTGAAGCTTTGTGGATTTGGGGATTTTCACTGTCATCACATGAAATCTGTATGGATGTTGGAATTTCTCATACAGTCATTACATTGAAGCTTTGTGGATTTTGGGATTTTGCACTATCATTACATGGAATCATTATGGATGTTGGAATTTCATACTATCATTACACAGAAGCTCTATGGATGTTTGTGCCCCCTTGACATTTTGACATAACCAAGGCACTTGTGATGTTCATTCTATCATACTTATTTAATTGCCTTACTTGGAAGACATTGTCATGGTCATTTTCATGGTCAGTTTGGGCGTTATTTTTTTTTTTTATAGCTCCAGGAATTTTATAGGAGTACTACACACAAGTTTTATAGATGTCTGACTAGTTTACATTTTGATATAACCCAGACACTTGTATTGTACAATCTTTTGTGTATTGCTCTCATGGCTGGACGGAGAAAGTTGTTATTGCTGGATATTGTTTTGGTCAGTATTTCTCTGGTATGATATTTTCTGTATTTTTGTAAGTTACGTGCAAAGAACTGGAGTTGGCACTACTGTTTCTCTTAAGAAAATCCTTCAGTGAACAATCCAGAGTTTTAACCCGTTACCACACAGTCCAGACTTTTAATGACCATGCAAAAGAAAGCCTTTGAAAACATTTTGGGAAAACTAGAAAATGCTTGTAACCTAAGCATTTTCTTCTTTTCCCACAATGTCTTCTAACCTTTCAGAGACAAATTCAGTCATTTGATCTACATGTAATTTACCGTCTGAAATTCTTTTAATTTTGGGCTAGTGTAAAATTTTGCCATATGGTAAAGGGTTAGTGATCCAGAGGAAGACAGTCTAGCTTCAGAAACATTGTCGGAAAAGGAGAAAATGCTGGTTACTAGCATTTGTCTTTTTCCTGCAATGTTTTCTTCCATTTGAAAGACAAGTCCCATCATTTGACTCACATTTACTTTGTCACATGCAACTTCTTTCACTTTGGACAAGTCTAAAATTTTGTATGGTAATAGAGTTAAAATGATAAAACTTCAGAAAAGATGCCTCAAGTTGTGGGCTGACCATATGGTTCTTTCTTTTTTCTGCTTTATTTGCCCAAAGTAAATTTGCAGTGGACTGTGGCACAGCCTTACAACACTGGGATATCAAAAATGAGTATAAGATCTTCACCAATTGACAAAATTTTAGACTTTCCTTAATTGAAAGGATATGTACAGGACAACTTAGATTTGGCTCCAATAATGGGATATTGTTCAGAAAGGATAAAAAAAACTGTGGAAAAAGGAGAAAATGCTGGTTACCTGAGTAATCAACATGTGTTCCAAAGCTGTCTTAAATCTCAGGGTTACTAAATGCTGGCTTGTTTAGTAAAGGGTTAGTATATCAATACACCTTCAACATTGTGATAAATTGCAACATTGTGATAAATTGCGAAATTCTCTGTTGCATGCAATTTCTCCTTTTTACCCTGTTGTTTTCAAAAGTAGGCTGCTATTTAACTCCTTACCAAACAACAAAATTTTAGACTGGTCTAAATTGAAAGCATTTGCAGACGACAAAGTACTGACACAAAATTTGAATCTTGGTTTGGGAAGAGTAGAAAACATTGTGGGAAAAGGAGAAAATGCTGGTTACCAGCATTTTCTCCTTTTCCAACAATGTTTTCAAAAGGCTTCTTCCTAAGGGTCGTTAAATGTCGGGATTGTGTGGTAAAGGGTTAATAAAAAAAAAGTTACTCCTGTGTAGTTTAGCTCTTTACCAAGCGACAAAATTTGAGACTGGTCCAATTTAAAAGCATTTGCAGGCAACAAATTGAAAGTAGCTCAAACGATGATTTCTGTCTTTGATAGGGTAGGAAACAGTGTGGGAAAAGGAAAAAAGGCTGGTTACCAGCATTTTCTCCTTTTTCCACAATGGTTTCAAAAGGGCCCTTTCTCAGGGTTGTTAAAAATCGGGATCGTGTGGTAAATGGATAATGTTTATGATATTGGTAGTATGAATAATACATTCTAGGATCATCAAATATTCATAGAAATCAGTATAAGTGAACACAGGATTAGCTTCACTCCCACCGGGTTCAACTCTCTTGAACTCCATGAAAATTGAAAGAGGGTATTTCAAAAGCCTTATCGTTTCAGTAATATTGAAAGTTTTTACTCAAAATACAGTACAAACTGTATTAAATGTGCACCATAGGGATACTCAAAATTCGCCTGCATAAGACAAGTGCTTGCTCTTAGGCCCAATGGAAGCCAAAAGTATACAATGTGGGTATTAACATACATTTAGACCATATCATTTAAAAATACTCAAAATTTGCTTGCATAAGACAAGTGCTTGCTTCAAGGCCCAATGGCAGCCAAAAGTAAGCAATGTGAGTGTTAAAATGCATTTAGAACATATCATTTAAAAATACATAAAATCTGCTTGCATAGGACAAGTGCTTGCTTTAAGGCCCAATGGCAGCCAAAAGTAAACAATGTGAGTGTTAAAATGCATTTAGACCATATCATTTAAAAATACTTAAAATTTGCTTGCATAGGACAAGTGCTTGCTTTAACTCTTTCGGCGCCAAATAAATAAACTGGACTTCTTTCGGTGGCTGTAAATGCAATCCACAGATACCCAGAAAGATTTTTATTGTAGGGGCTTGACTAATTAAGCGGACGGTACAGATCAAAGATCAGACTGCACATTCTGTGCAGTCTGATCTTGATCTGTGCCGTCCACAAAAGTCCCTGTTTTTGCCTGTGGGGCTGAAAGGGTTAAGGCCCAATGAAAGCCAAAAGTATACAATGTGGGTATTAAAATGCATTTAGACCATATCATTTAAAAATAATCAAAATTTGCTTGCATAAGACAAGTGCTTGCTTTTAGGCCCAATAGCAGCCAAAAGTAAGCAAAGTGCATTTAAAACATATCATTTAAAGGTATGGGAATTATTGTGAAGATGACAGTCTTTCATTGTATGGTCAGTCCATGTGTTAATTGTTGCTGGCAAATAAAAGTGTATTTCAAAAGCAAGTAAAAAGTAAGCACAGGATAGAGCAACCTGACAACTTTTGACCTACATTTAAATTTCATTTTTCTGCCAGCAGTTAACCCTTGGACTGACCATACAAAAACAGATCGCTACCTTCATTTTTGGAAACATGCTTGGAAATGGAGAAATGCTGATGACCAGAAGTAGCTTCTTTTCCCACAGTATTTTCTATCCTTTCAGAGACAAATCCCATCATTTACACCACATTTAATATGTTACCTCAAATGCATGCAACTTATATTCAGATAAAGACTGAATCATGAAAATGAACTAAAACAGCTAAATAATAACACACAATTCATACAGTGATTATGGTGTCACACCACTGGTTTTTTTTGCCATATTGAAAATAGAGTGAAATTGACCATCTTTGAAGCTTCACAAATCGCTTAATGGCAAAACTTTGGCTTTACCATCTCTTGCTCTCAAAAGTACAGTCACAGTTCTTCAAAAAAATGCATAAAAAACAACATGTCAACCGATTGTGTTTTTCGCTAAATCCCAATCAATACAGGCACCCTAGAAATTGTCCTCTCAAAAATGCCTGATCACTGCCATGACCCCAAGTTTTTGGCCCTCCACTGACATAAAATAGTCCAATCAATATATGATAAAATCACATCTAAATGGTCCCCCACTACCTAAATTTGAAGCAAATCTAAATTATATACCACCAAGCCCTCTCAGCTCCACGAAACAGTGCAACAAAAGTGATACTGCAAAATTTCACATCAGACTACTTTTGACTACTACGACCCGGAAGCAAATTCGCAGTGGTGCGACACCTTATAGCAGTAGCTTTCATAATGTTGACAGTTTGTACCTCTAGATATTGAAGATTTAATGTACCTCCAAATACTGAAGATTTCACATTCCTCCCAATAAATTGAAGATTTCCTGTTGTGGGTAAGTAGTGATGCCAGTATTGAAGAGCTACAAGTTCTTCAGCTATACATGGATACCTAGGGGAGAAACAAGATATCAAACTGATTAAGAAAATTACTGATGGCACAAACAGTCAATTGTTCCATGTATAATAGTGTTTTAGAACCCAGTGGTCCACATGGTAGCATAGAGTTGGCCCATTTATGTCTTCAAGTCATAAGGTCATCCTAAATACAAACAGTCTTGGTTACAAGTTATTTTTAGCCACCTCAAAGCCCATTTCACTAACTTCACTTACCTTTGTGGCCAGTGTAGATCAAAATGAGCAGTCTGATCTTTGATCTACTTTATCCGCTTTGAGGGTTTGTCGACAAAAGCAACCATGAAATTATTTTGTATGGTCTTATTCTAGTCTGGATGAGTTTATCTGGGGCTCTAAGGATTAAATTACAATGTTTGTTTCTATAGTTATAACCCCCACCTACGAAGTAGAGGGGGGTGTACTGGTTTCACCATCCATCCATCAATCCACCTGTCTAGTTTTCATTTCCATGCTTTAATTCAAAAGCTGTTTGGCATAGGACCCTGAAACTTTATACAAGTATAGCTCATGACCCAAGGGGGTGCACCATTGTTTTGAGATCACATGGGTCAAGGGTCAAGGTCACAGGTGAACTTTGTTTGAAAATTTTTTACATGCTCTACCTCAGTAGCTGACCTGGAATCACTTTTGATTTTTTTTTTTTTTTGAAATTAGCCTTGCAACAGTGGTCTTATGTTTTACAGAGGCTTCATATGGATGAAACTTGAAAATCACCTTATTTATAACCATACCGCATAGACTTGTATTATTTTGGCATGTGGCTTTATCTTGTGGACCTCGACCAGGGTTCAAGTAATTGTCGCTCTGGGATCAAAAATGGCTTTTCACATGGGCTTTTACAGAGAAAACTTTGTAAGTCTTCATTTTGAAACCATTTGGCTCAGAATTGAAATGTTTAGTATTTATGGTTTATATTTATAAGCCAGTGGAGCGATACAGGGCCATCATGGCCTTCTTGTTTTATCTGAAAAAGTCATACTTGAAAAATGTGATGTTACAGCATTGACTTAATGACTTCCGCCTGGCTTCATGCCTGGTTACCATCTTCTGGTCAGTTTCATAGATGTTAATTTAGTGTGATGATGGCAGTATATTTCAGGAATGATTTATCAATAATTGATAAGATAGAACTATTCAATAGCATGTATTAATGTCTGGCACTGCTCATTTGTTGATCCTTTAGAAAACTGCTTTGTATTTTGAAATATACCATTAAAAAAATGGGGGTGGGGTAAAACAATTTGATTGAAAAATTTATTTTCACATGCAAAAACTGACATTTGTCACGAAATAGAAAAAAAAAAAAGCCATGCTGTATCAAAAGGGGGCTTAATGCATCATCCGTTATGTATAACATCCCACTGAATCATGAAGTACACTGATCCTTTGACATTCAAAAAGTTGACCAGATGCAACAAGTTTCAGCCTAGGTCAGCCTGTCTGTGCAGGCTGACTGGAGTCGATACTTTTTTCAAATGCATTAAGCCCCCTTTTAACAAGGCATGGCTCATTTTATATATACTAAGGGGAATGTGCTTCACTAAAGCCTTTGTAAACCTTTCCTTCCCACCCAGCCCCATCAGACACACCTACACACTGGGATTATCTGGCCCTGCACCCACCCACCCTGACACTAATGCCATCCTGACACCTGTATATTAATATCAGTATGACAGCTTACAATTTTGCATGAAACCTTATGGAATATAGATCTAGCAGATGGTGGAAACGGCTTATTGCAAGAATTCTTTGCTAAAATAAGCTCTTTTACACAACTGCAGTAACTATATATGTGGCAGATAGTGCAGATCAAGATCAAAACTCGTAGATCATATAGAATCAGATCTTTGGTTACCGTTTTTGTACATACTCTGTGAAAAGGGGGCTTAATGCATCTACAAAAAGCATTGATCCCAGGTTCAGTCTGCGTGGACTGGTCCAAACTTTTTGCTAATGGCCAATTTCCTGCCTGTCAACGGACAAGTGTACCTCATTATTCAGTTGTTCTGCTATACAAAATGGATTTCAATAATCCATAATTACAAAATGACGTGCTTGGTATCATGCATCACAGAGATGTATCTAAGATACATCTGTACTTGTTTTCAGCCAGTTTTTAACCCATTTCATCTTTGGTTTATGAAATCATAATCATTCTTGTATCTTCATGCCAAATGTGGCCCCTGACGGTTGCAAGGTTGCATAGATTATGATCATTTTCTGTAGGCCACCAAAGAAATTACTGATGTTGTTTCTGGCTTTAAATTGAAGACAAGTCCTTGAGTTTCTTTATCCCTTACACTGTTTATATCAGTAATTTATCTATGTTTACATAGCTGACAAAATTCTGAGCCATTCTAGACACTACCAAGTTTTAACAGTGTTTTTCTCTCTGGCTGTAAGGATGTATCTTTAAACCCCCTTTTGCCAGAGCATGGCTTACACATTTCTCTGAAAAAACAAACCCTGCAAATTGCAATATTTAAGTCTAGCTTCATGTTTGAAAATTAGTCATCTGTGTTTGACATACTTCGCTTTCTATAACCTATTTGAAAATATCAACTTCCTTTAACTCTTTAACAAACAACACAATTTTCAAGTAGTCCAAATTCAAAGCATTTGCAGACAACACCATAAATGTGACTCAAAAATTGAAATTTGTTTTGGGAAGGATAGAAAACATAGTGGGAAAAGGAGAAAATGCTGGTTGCCAGCATTTTCTCCTTTTCCTAGTTTCGACAATGGTTATGTGGGAAAGCAGCCACTGGCTTGGAAAGAATTTTGTGCGGAGTACTGGTAAAAGAAACTCCAGGAAAGCATGGATAGGTGCACTGGCCACCGCGATATAACTGAAATAATGTTGAAAACGGCATTAAACACCATACAATCAATCATACAATCCTTTTCCTACAATGTTTTCTAGAGTCTTTTTCCCTAAGCTTATCAAAACTGGGGATTGGGTGGCAAAGAGTTAACCCTTTACCACATGATGCCGACTTTTTATGACCCTGAGGAAGAAGCCTTTTGAAAACATTGAGAAAAAGAGAAAATGCTGGTAACCAGCATTTTCTCCGCTTCCCACAGTGGTTTTTACCCTGTCAAGGACAAATTTTATCATCTGAGCTACATCTAAATTGTCCTCTGCAAATGCTTTCAATTTGGACAAGTCTGTATTTTGCTTGTGTGGTAAGGAGTTAACTCTCTGACTACTTTATAAGTAACCTTAACTTTTTTAATGGCTAGGAATACTGAGTTCTGCTGTAAGATGAAGAGACGGTTCAGTTATAAGAATAAAAATTATAGAATAAAAGTATGAACAGTAGATCAGAGATCAGACTGCAGAATATGCAGTCTGATCTTGATCTACACTTTCCACTAAAGCTCATGTCATCAACAGTTAGGAAAAGGGTTAACCTTTTATCTTGGAAACAGATGTTCATGTGGAAAAAGGCTTTAGAAAACATTATAGGAAAACGGAGAAATGCAGGTAAGCAGCATTTTGTCCATTTTTAGCTTACCTGAGCACAAAGTGCTCAAGGTGAGCTTTTGTAATCGTGCTGTGTCGGGCGTACGTCGTCCGCCGTCCAGGTGTCAACAATTACCTTGTGTACACTCTAGAGGCTACATTTTCAGTAATATACTCATGAAACTTGGTCAGGATGTTTGTCTTGATAATATCTCGGACAAGTTCAAAATTGGGTCATGTCAGGTCAAAAAGTAGGTCACTGGGCTAAATCTAAGAAAAACCTTGTGTGCATTCTTGAGGCCATATTTTCAGCCTGATACTCTTGAATCTTGATATCTTGGACAAGTTCGAAATAGGGTCATGTCCGGTCAAACAGTAGGTCACTAGGCCAAATCTTAGAAAAACCTTATATGCACTCTAGAGCCCATATTTTCAGTCTGAAACTTGGTCAGAATGTTTGTCTTGATAATATATTCGACAAGTTCAAAATTGGGTCATGTTGGGTCAAAAAGTAGCTCATTGGGCTAAATCTAAGAAAAGCCTTGTGTGCACTCTGGAGGCCATATTTTCAGCCTAATACTCTTGAATCTTGGTCAGAATGTTTGTCTTGATAATACCTGGGACAACTTTGAAATTGAGTTATCAGGTCAAAAAGTAGGTCACTGGGCTAAATCTTAGAAAAACCTTGTGTGCACTCTAGAGGCCACATTTGTAGTAAGATACTTATGAAACTAGGTCAGACTGTCTATCTTGATGATATCTCAGACAAGTTTGAAATTGAGTCATGTCATCTGAAGAAGTAGGTCACTGGGCCAAATCTTAGGAAAACCTTGGATGCTCCATAGAGGCCACATTTTCAGCCTTATACTGATAAAGATTGGTCAGAATGTTTATCCTGTTGATATCTCAGACAAGATTGAAAGTGGGTCATGTTCGGGTAGAAAGTAGGTCACATGGTCCAATCTTTAAGATAAACCTTGTGTGCTCTGTAGAGGCCACATTTTCTGCCTGATTCTCATGAAACTTGGCCAGAAAGTTCGCCTTCATGGTATCTTGGACAAGTTTCAAAGCGGGTCACATGTGGTCAAAAAGTAAGTCACTGGACCAAATCTTAGAAAAACCTTGTGTGCACTGTAGAGACCACATTTTCAGTCTGATGCTCATGAAACTTGGTCAGAATGTTTGTTTTAATGATATCTTGGAGAAGTTTACAATTTAGTCACATTGGTTCAAAAAGTATGTCACTTACACTCATGTTTTTTACATCATCAAAACCGGGATCTCTTCAGCTTTATCAGCTGAGCGCTTTACTCAGGTAAGCACTTTAGGGCCAATGGCCCTCTTGCTCCACAGTGTTCGCTACAGGTTTACAGAAAAATCTGATAATTTGTGTTTCATTTAATTTATTGCGTACAAAATTAATGTAGATAAAATGTTGTCACCTGGTAAAGTCTATTGATTATTTCTTGCAACTGTTGCAATGATAATTTTGTTGTATTGCAATTTGCAATAGCCCAAGTCGCATCTGTTGTCACATAATTTGTCATAGGCTGGAAAATATAATGACATTTGTCAAACAGATATTGCAATCTGTAGGGAATGGATTTTATCATAAAAATACTCATTGTAATGATACCAAACTTAACCCTTAAAGCACCTTTCACAACTATAGTTGCCTTTGCGGCCAGTATAGATTAAGATCAGGCTGCACAAAAGTGCAGCCTGATCTTTGATCTACACTGTCCGCTTTGCTGAAACACTGCAGATGAAAGCAATCATGAAGTTGCAACTATCTGGGTCATATTTTTAGGTTGAAAATGTCTGATAGGCTTATTCGGCGCTCTAAGGGTTAAGGCATTTTTAACAATCCAGACTTTTGATGACACTGAGGAAAGAGGCTTTGGAAAACATTGTGTTAACTCTTTACCAATTGACAAAATTTTAAACTGGACCAAATAGAAAGCATTTGCAGACAACAAAATGAATGCGACTCAAAATCTGAAATTTGTTTTGGGAAGAGTAGAAAAGATTGTGGGAAAAGGAGAAAATGCTGGTTACAATGTTTTCTACCTTTCCAAAAAGAAATATCAATTTCTGAATCACATTTATTTTGTCGTCTGCAAATTCTTTCAGTTTGGACAAGCCTAAAATTTTGTTTGGTAAAGAGTTAAATAGTTCCTTAACAAGGCACAATTCCTCTAGAGCAGTCTTCAGCATTCCGACAGTAGAAAATGTTGCATATTTATTTATTCATGTCTGGCATTTTAGTATTTTAGAGAAGGTTCTGCCAGCAAGCTGATCAAATTGCTGATCAAATTACTGAAAAGTTTCAAAGGTTGAGTCTGTATTTTCCTGCATGACTGTCAAAGAATTTTCACTTCATATTAACAGAGAGATTGTCCAAATTTGGACTGGCACAATCCATTAGCCAGTATGCCTTTAACCCATGAGGTGCACTTTA
This sequence comes from Tridacna gigas, assembly GCA_945859785.2. Taxonomy (NCBI): domain Eukaryota; kingdom Metazoa; phylum Mollusca; class Bivalvia; order Cardiida; family Cardiidae; genus Tridacna; species Tridacna gigas. The sequence goes on from OX244029.2 coordinate 43,276,473, forward strand.
AGTCTTTACCAGACTTGAAAGTTTTAGACCTGTCCAAATTGAAAGCATTTGCAGACAGCAAGTTCATTGTGGCTCAGGAAATAAATTTTGTCTTTGAAAAGCTAGGAAACCTTGTGGGAAAAGGAGAAAATGCTGGTTACCAGCATTTTTTCCTTTACCCTGTTTTCACAGGCTTTTTTCTTCAGGGTTGGTAAGTCAGGGTTGTCTAGTACAGGCTTAACCCTTTACCACACGACAAAATTATAGCCTTGTCCAAATTGAAAGCATTTGCAGACGACAATTTTAATGTGGCTCAAATGGTACAACTTTTCGTTGATAGGGTAGAAAACATTGTGGGAAAAGGAGAAAATGCTGGTTACCAGCATTTTCTCCTTTTCCCACAATGTTTTCAAAAGGCCTCTTTCCCAAGGGCGTCAAAAGGCATCATTGTGCAGTAAAGGGTTAAGGTACTTTTGAGGACAGTGTGAGTCAAGATCAGGCTGCAGAGATCATGTAGCTTGGTCATTAACCTGCAAGGTCAGATATTTTGAGAGATCTTCTGATCAAAATAGCTTTGGGATGGTTAGTTAAACATATTTATTTTACATTGATTGAGAAACAAACTTATATTAATCTCTCTCGATTCTACTTCCTGGGAACTACACCATTCCTTGTGCCAAATATGTGGGCCAAATGAACAGTCCTAAAGTTGACACCCACTCACGGGAATCATACTCAAGACGTTTTGGTTACAAGGCAAATGCTCTACCTAAAGATCACGGACACGACGATGGTTACTATGTGCCATGTAACATGTCTTCTGCCTCAACACATGTTTCATTTAATAAGTGGTGTAAAAATGAATTAGCTCACTTGTACATGAATTGTATAGCTGGGTACTTTGTGTGTACTTGTAGAATAAACTATTAAAAAGACCTCCACAAACATTTCTTCACATTATCCCATTAGGGTCAAAAATAGCCTGGGTGCATATTCACTAACCATTGTTAAGAGCATTCTTAATCGTATTCTCCAGAATTTGCTAAATTTGAAAGTAACCAAACTTCTGATAGGCTAAACCATTTGGTTTAGCCAATCAGAAGTTGTGTTAGTTTCAAATTTAGAAAATCTTTAAGAGTAAGACTAAGAATGTTCTTAAGAATGGCTTGTAACAGACCCTTAGTTTCCATGGGTTAGATATTTCATATAGTTTTACCATACCAACATTGTTTGTCTTAAAGTCAATTCCTGGGGTAAGATTCTTTAGTTGGAGTACTAGATGTATATTTAAAAATTTCCTTGTTCGAAAGTATTTGGCTTTAGAAGTCTTGATATCTGGTATCACCAGGATTGATGGACATTGATAAGGACCTTTCAAACCGTTGCCCTGGAACCAAAATTGGCCATTACCTTTTGGTCAGATGTTTTATGTAGTATCCTAAAAACATGAAAAGATTTTACAGCAGAGGCTTGGGGCCTTGATAATTGTAATGTAGTACTGGCTTTTAAATTCTTCCAGGTTTATTCAAATTATGTTCTTAGGGTCAAGAATTGTATTGCCTGTGACAGATGGATGGTGGTCTTGTCTCAGACTATACCAATTTCTAAACCAGAAGCCCGCTGCCTTGATACTTGGTCCGTAGCATTGGCTTGCAAACTTGTCCCTGGCTCATTTAAATTACCATATGTTGCCGTTGTCAAGAATAACCGTGCCTAGGTGCTGAAGGTCAATGCCGCAATTTGTCGATTGTTGCTCACCAGATTTCTTTGCCAGATGAGCAATACAATGCACATACAACCCTCTTGTGGAACTTATTACATCAGAAATATACCTGGATCTGTATTAACCAACCATTCTTGAGAACGTTCTATGTCTCATTCCCCAAAATTTTCTAAATGTGAAAGTAACACAGCTTCTGATTGGCTCAACCAAATGGTTGGTGAATACGGACCCTGGAATAGTGGTAGAAAGAACTGACATTATCTTAAAACCTTTTTTGTATCTGGTGTCATGCTAGAAGTAATCATTATTACAATAAAATCACCAGAGAACACTAAAAAGCATGCAGTAATTAATTTCCTTTTTACAGTACCTGTCTTGAACTGCTGATCAATAAATTGCACCCTTAGAGTCCTGAAAAATTGAATAGGGAGCATGCAGATGATACGAAGGACCCACAGATCTCAACTGCAAGGTCTCTTGGCCAATTAATCTTCTCACAAGATTCAAGTTCAGAGTTCATATTTAGTGCAGTTTAACATTGATCTACACTGTGCACAAAAATAATTGTCACAGATGTGTGAAGATTAATTCCTTACCAGATGAGATTTCAGACTTTTCCAAAATTTGCAGATGACAAGTTAGATTCTTCAGGTGATGGAGTTTGTGTTTGAAGGAAAGAAAGCATTGTTGGAAAAGATGAAAATTCTGGTACTACCAGCATTTTCTCATTGTCCATTAATGTTTGCTAAAGCCTTCTTTTGGGGCTGAGAAAACACTGAGTTTCCTGGCAAAAGGTTAACTTAAAAGTCTGTGTGATACAACTGCAGTGCCAGACTCTAGGCAAAAATGGGTCTCAGCAACATCTGGGTGCATCAGATCTAATCCTTGAAGTCTTGGGCCCGTATTCACCAACTGTTCTTAGGAACATTCTTGGACTTGTTCTCCAGAATTTTCTATATTTGAAAGTAACACAACTTCTGATTGGCTAAACCATTTGGTTTAACCAATCAGAAGTTGTGTTACTTTCAAATTTAGAAAATCTCGGAGAATAAGACTAAGATTATGTTCTCAAGAATGATTGGTGAATATGGACCTTAGGCCCATCTTTTGTTTCAGACTTATAATCATCGCCATAATGTTAACTGAAATGAATCAAAGTCACCTGTATTTTTGGCCGCTATTGGGCTATTAAAGAATAACATCACTAAGCAAATTGTTTTGTTATGATCGACTATTACTTTGAAATTGTTTCTATTCAGAACCCTTTATTACAGTATTCAAATACTGAAGTGCAGGAAATAAACATTTGGTTAGATTGGTGTACAAACAGGCTAACTAAATGAAGTACTGATTTAAAAACATGCACTTCAACAAAAGTGACATTAAATTTACCTGGTTATAGTGTGAAAACAAATTTTTACCTGGCACATTAGAATACTTTAACAATAGTTGTAACTAGCCAGTACAGAAGTCAGGCTTTTCCAAAGAAAGTTCATTGAATATGCAGGTGCCTTGTTAAATCTTGTCAACCAATTTGTGTTATGCATATTGTAAATATGTGTGTAGATATCAACATCAAAGCAAAGTGAAGAGAGTGTTTTTATTGTGAATTATGAAGAGTATTCATTATTATGTCTAATAAGTTGATAAAAAGTTTTACTAACTTTTGACTAATTGAACACTAAAAAGGATGTGATTTTAAAGAATAAGATGTTTCGCAAGAAACTTTCTAGCCTCGAAATATTTCCCAAATTCTTGTGTTCATGTTGTTGGTCCAATAAACCACAGAGGGATGGTAAAAATCTAGCACGGAAAGACAGCGATGTTGTCAGCACAGCACAAACACATCGTAGCAGTGGAGATGGGGCATCACTTAACCAAACAGGTAGAAAGCGTCATTATGATTATAAAGCAACGTTTTATTTCCTTTTCCCTTAATATCTTCAAATGATTGTTGAATGTATTAACTCTTTACCACACAATCACGAGTTTAAACGACCCCAAGAAGGAAGGCTTTTGAAAACATCGTGGGAAAAGGAGAAACTGCTGGTTGCAAGCAGTTTTTCCTTTTTCTACAATGTTTTATACTCTTTGCAAGTTCAAATTCTATCACTTGAGCCAAATTCGAATTGTTGCATGAAAATGCTTCCAAAATGGACATGTTTATCATTTTGTTGTCTGGTAAAGGGTTATCCTTTATCCTGCCAAATAAGTTACATAAAAATTTCAAGAAGATAGTGAAAACACGAATAAGGTTATTTCAAACTTACTGTTTCGAGAAAAATATTTCCTTTTCGGACAATTTTAGATCCAAGATCAGACTGCACGTCAGTGCAGTCTGATTTTGATCTACACTGTCCACAAAAGGTCAGTGAGTCGCACTTAGCAGCTTAAGAGTTAACTTGGAAATCTTGTTGATCATTCCCTTGTGCAAAGATTATGGTTTGCTTTTAAAGTTGTCTGCAGAAATTGATAATTCCCTTCGCGGGCCCAATAAGTCTATACAGACATTTTACAGTCTAGAGATAAGACCCAATTAATTGCAGTTTCAAGTTTGCTTTGTCCGAAATGTGTAAAGAGGAGCAGACAGTGTAGATAAAAGGTCATACTTCACATTTTTGCAATCTGATCTTGATATATACACTGGCTGCAAAGGCAAATGAAGTAGTGAAAGGTGCTTTAAGGGACCCATTACAGACAAGAAATCAACTGTAAATGCTGTTTCAAGATTGCTTTTGTCCAGAAAGTCTTAGCAAAGCAGACAGTGTAGACAATCTTAAGCAGTCTGATCTTGATCTATGCTGTCTTAAAAGGAAACTGGAGTTGTGAAAGATGCTTTAACCCTTTACCACATAATCCCAACTTTTAACGACCCTGAGGAAGAAGCCTTTTGAAAACATTGTGGGAAGAGGAGAAAATGCTGGTAACCAGCATTTTCTCCTTTTCCCACAACGTTTTTTACCCTATCAAAGAAAAAACACATTATTTGAGCCACAATTAAATTGTTATCTGCAAATGCTTTCAATTTGGGCAGGTCTAAAATTTTGTAGTGTGGTAAAGGGTTAAAGGGTTAAAAAAAGTCTCACATACAATTTTAGAGTATTGCCGTTTACAAGTATAGTGGCTTGCACATAATGTGAATTTATGTATTTGTATTTCAATTTCCAAAGTCTTAAAACTGTCTGCAATTCCATGAGCAACTGTTCCCAGAGGGATGTTACTAAGCATTTATTGTCTGTATGTATATTTTCTAGAAATTTATGAAAACTGTCTGTATGTACATATATATTTTCTAGAAATTTATGAAAATAATGGACATCCAAAAGCAAGCAATTACATGGAAAGCAACTGACTCTGCACCAAATGACAAAATTCTGGACTTCTTCAAATTGAAAGCAATTCAATATTGGTGACTATAAGTTAAATGTGGCCAGACTGATGAGATTTGTCATTGGTAGAACAGAAAACATCGTGGGGAAAGGAGAAAATGCTGATTACCAGCATTTTCTTCTTTTCCCACTATATTTTCAAAAGCATTCTTCCTCAGAGTAATTAAAACTCCCAGATTGTTTGGTTAAAAGTCAAATGTTTAGCTTTTGATTAACCCTTACAGTGCTTTTCACAACTAGAGTTGCTTTTGTGGCCAGTCTGATCTTTGATCTACACTGTCGGCTTCGTAACAGACAAGAGTAACCACCAATTTGAAATTATTTGGGCCTTATTTCTAGACCGAATATGTTAGGTTTATTCGGTGCTCTAAGGAGTTATGTGCAAATCATTAGCATGATGTTTTGTCAGATTTGAGATGTTATCATGTATGTTACATCAGTTCTGGAAACAGTGGAAGTAAATTTTGATGTTTTGAAAATTCGTCAAGCCTGTCTTGACCTTTTACCATGCAATCCCGAGTTTTAGCAACGTTATGAAAATATTGTGGGAAAAGGAACATTGTCCCTTTTTCCCTCAGACAAACCCCATTGATTGAGCCTCATTTGACTTGTAGTCTGTAAATTTTTTCAATTTTGGCAACAAAGTCTAAATCAGACCTCCAGATAAAAAGGGAGTGATAGTATTCTAAATCCATTATTTCTCTTCCAAACCCTATGTTGTGGGTACTCATTAGAATCATCTCGATGAGACGATTCTAATGAGTACCCATAACATAGGGTTTAGTGGAGAGTGATTAATATTTTCAATTTTGAAATCAAAATCACTCTCTCCATTTGGAGCTCTGCTAAATTTTTAACGCTTCGACTTGTCCAAAGTAAAAGCTTTTGTCCAAAGTAATAGCTTTCGCAGACCACAAAGTCAGTGTGTGTCCCATGACTGGATTTGTCTTTGAAAGGTTACAAAACATTTTGGAAAAAAAATCAGTTTTGTATATGTATGATTGATTGAATGGTGTTTTACACCACTTGCAATATTATTTCAGTCATATCATAATGAAAGTTCACATATGTGTATCCTGGGTTTAGCCAATACTGGGCTAGGGCTCTGAAGTGTCTTGCTCAAGAACACTCCTACGAGAAGCCTAGTGAGGCTCAAACAGAGGTCCTCCTAGTGAGGAGTCCTACACTTTACAAGTCAGGACCTCTTGTATGTGTGGTGTATACTGCCATTTTCAACATCATTATGCCCCCCTTCAACGAAGTGGGGGTATATTGCTTTGCACATGTCAGTCCGTCTGTCGGTCCGTCCGTCGGTAGACCTTACCTTGTCCGGGTAATAACTAGACACAGAATTGACCTAGGTTCATCAAATTTGGCACAGACATGCGTCTTGGAGTGTAGATGTTCCCTATTGATTTTGAGGTCAATCGGTTAAATGTCAAGGTCACAGTGACCGTCAACGTGTTGATATATAGACCAAACCTTGTCCGGATGATAACTAGACACAGAATTGACCTAAGTTCGTCAAATTTGGCACAGACATTTGTCTCGGAGTGTAGATGATCCCTATTGATTTTCAAATTGATTCATCAAAGGTCAAGGTCACAGTGGCCTTCAACCTAATGATATATAGACCAAACCTTGTTCAGATGATAACTAGACACAGAATTGACATAGGTTCTTCAAATTCTGTACAGATATTCATCTTGGAGTGTAAATGATCCCTATCGATTTTGAGATTAATCCATCAAAGGTCAAGGTCACAGTGGCCTTCAACTTAATGATATATAGACCAAACCTTGTCCAGATGATAACTACACACAGAATTGACCTACATGTCACATGACTACTTAAAGTGATGTTATCAGTGTAATGTGTTTAGATCCAGCAGACGACACATAAAACAATATGGCAGAAATGATAGTGTCTTATTATCCTACATAGACTACATGTCACAAGACTACTAATAGTGATGTTATCAGTGTTCCATCTTCACCAAATGATATTCAATATGGGTATTATATTATACAGACAACCCATCAGATCCTCCAAAGACCATCACTATCTTCAGTATTTAATGTACAATGTACTATTTTTCTACTAAATATGATACTCTTTAATGCTTTGTCTTAACTCTTGCCATCCAGATGTCGACTCAAATAGTAGTTGCAAACAGTGTACACAATGATTTTTTCGCATGTATACATGCAGTTTAATCAGGGTCTACACTGACTGTTCTCCTATAAACATAAATACGTAGAACTAATACACACACATTCCAGCTTCACTTACAATTACCTTAATCCTTTCTTGAGATGACATTGATATTTCCCAATCAATTTTTTTGATATCAGTTTATGAACTGTGCCACTTCCTGTATCAATGTGGCAGTAGGGGGGTATGATTGTTTTACAAACAGACATCTTATTCCTGTTATACGTGGTGGCCTAGAGCTTCCTTTTACCAGTACTTCACGCAGTGTTCTGCCAAAACCACTGGCTGGTTTCCCACATAACCATTGCCGAAACAATGATCAGGGGTGAGATAGGAGTGAATCTTGTCACAAGGAATATCAGTAATCCTCAAAAAGAAATTGGCTGAGGATTCAAATCAGAGAACCTTTTTGGGCCCATATTCACCAACCATTCTTAAGAACATTCTTGGTCTTATTCTTCAGAAATATTTAAATTTGGAAGTAACACAAGTTCTGATTGGCTAATCCAAATGGTTTAGTCAATCAGAAGTTGTATTACTTTCAAATTTAAAAATCCTGGAGAACAAGACTTAAAGAATGCTCTGAAGAATGGTCGGTGAATATGGACCTTGGTCTCAAGTCTTGGACACTACAGACTATTTTTGAATTTGAAAGTAACACAACTTCTGATTGGCTAAACCAAATGGTTTAGCTGATCAGAAGTTGTGTTACTTTCAAATTTTGAAGATCTTGAAGAACAAAACTAAGAACGTTCTTAAGAATGATTGGTGAATACGGACCCTGGTCTCAAGTCCTGGACACTACAGACTATTTTTAAATTTAAAAGTAACATAACTTCTGATTGGCTGAACCAAATGGTTTAGCCAATCAGAAGTTGTGTTACTTTCAAATCTAGAAATTCTTGGAGCACAAGACTAAGAATGTTCTTAAGAATGGTCGGTGAATACGGACCCTGGTTTCAAGTCCTCAAGTCACTACAGACTGTGCTGCCGAGCTTGGCTATCGCAAAAGGATAAAATGCTTGTAACCAGACTATAGACTCCTGCAGGAGAAGATAACGTCTTGTACCTGCATGGTAAATTGATTGCTGGTAATATTGCTTGCGGCACAGTTATTATCTATAATAAAGTCTCGCTGATGAAGGCAAATTGATGGTTTTGCATGCAAGGTGTCCAACAATCAGAGATTGCCCCCTAATCTTTTCTCCTATGAATGAGTTTTCAGCACTGGGACAAAATGACTATAAAGCAGTTTTACCGTATTTCGGCCTTGTCGTGAGGAAACGTGTTTATTTTTGTAGCTATAATACATACAGTGTTTTCCATGTTAGAGGCCCAGTGGTAGTCAAAAGTAAAAAATAAGGGTGTTAACTCTTCACCAGACAATCCCGAGTTTTAATGACCCGGAGAAAGAAGCCTTTTGAAAGCATTATGGGAAAAGGAGAAAATGCTGGTAACCAGCATTTTCTCCTTTTCCCAGAATGTTTTCTAACCTATCAAAGAAAAATTCCACCACTTGAGCCACATTTAAATTGCCGTTTGCAAATGCTTTCAATTTGGACAAATCTACATATTTGTCGTGTGGTAAAGAGTTAATAATATGTATTTAAATTCTAGTCACACTTTTTAAAGTATGGAAATTATTGTATCGTATGTCCAAGTGTTAGTCGCTGGCAGAAAAATAATTTAAAACCAAGTAAAAAGTAAATAAAAGATATAGCTACTTGACAACTAATTTCAGTTTGCAGTCGACAAAATAGATATGACTAAAATAACGATAGATTTACATCTGTGAAAAGTGGGCTTAACTCTTTACCAAATGACAAAATATTAGCCTCATCCAAATTGAAAGCATTTGCAGACGACAACATAAATGTGACTCAAAAACTGAACTTGGTTTTGGGAAGGGTAGAAAATATTGTGGGAAAAGAAGAAAATGCTGGTTACCAGCATTTTCTCCTTTTCCCACATTGTTTTCAAAAGGACTCTTTTCTCAGGGTTGTGAAAACCCGGGATTGTTTGGTAAAGGGTTAATGCATCTGCAAAAAAGCAGGTCAGCCTGGGCAAGCCAAAAGTAAAAGTTTTGGTAAATTTTCTGCAGGTCAAAGGACCATGCAGTATGTAACCTAATGATTTAGTCCATTGTTAGACAAAATGGATTTTATGGATCCATAATACTGTCATGACTTGCTTGGTATCATGGATCATGGAGATGCATTAGGCCCCCTTTTGCCAGAACATGGCTCACATGTTTTGAATGCGTTGAAAATGTGGGAAAAGGAAACAATACTGCAATGTTCTCAAAAGATTTCAGGGTCATCAAAACATTGTGTTTTTTTGTAAAGGATGAAAGTCAGTGGGTCTTTTTTCTGCTGACCAGGCTTCCCTAAGACTTCATTCACTTACAGAGACATGTTTGGAGATAGAATAAAGTGGAGAGAAATTATAGGTTAAGATGGCACTATAAATGGATGTACGGTTCCTTACGCATTTCATCAACAATTTTCCCTTGTTTGACTTCTTTTTAAGTACATGATCAAGGGTCTTTGGCACAATGCTGTCTGCCACAATAACATGACACTTCCTTCTCATGAGATTAGCCCTTTTTTTTTAAAAAAAACCTTGGTTTAAAAACCATCTAAAGAAAAGTTTTGCAAAACATGGTGATCTGCATTTACTCCTTTTCCTACTATTTTTCTATCCTTTCAGAGAAAAAAGAAATCGGTGGAGCCAAATCATTTCTTGTCTGCCAAAACTGTTTATTAATTAAGACTAAAATTTTGTTGTTTGGTAAAGAATTAATCAATGACCTACAAAGCCGACTTTTTATGACCCTGACAAAGAGAGTTTTTGAAAACGTTGGAAAAGGAGAAAATGCTGGTAACCAGCATTTTCTCCTATTCCCACAATGTTTTCTGCCCTAACAAGGACAAATTTTGACAATTTGACCACCTTCATTTTGTTGTCTGCAAATGCTTTCAATTTGGACCAGTCTGAAATTTTGTTGTTGAGTAAAGAGTTAACAGATTCCCGATTGGTGAAAGTTTTCAGGATTATCCCCGATTTCATGATTTTTGGGTCGTCAAAAAGCCAAATTGCTAAATTTGTATGATTTCAGGATTTTTGAAAAATCTTAGTTTCACCCATAATTCCATAATGCTTTCTTGGCAGTCTCTAACTGTAAACTTTATTTAACTCTGTACCACACAATCATGATTTTCCCTGAGGAAGAAACCTTAAAAAAAAAAAAATAGGAAAAAGAGAAAATGCTGGTAACCAGCTTTTTCTCATTTTGCCACAATGTTTTCAACCCTTTCAAATCTAATTCCAATCTTTTGAGCCATATTATATAATTATCATGTCATCCTGCAAATTCTTTGAATTTGGAGAAGGCTAAAAATATGTCGTTTTTTAGAGATAAATGGTATATTAATTGTAACATGCATAAGCCTTAGGTGCCCATCGAAGCCCAACACATGGAGAGACAAACATTACTTCAGGCTGCATGCATATCCATATGGTTGAAATGCTAGCTTTCCAGCAAGGCTTTAGTTAACCCTTGACCTACCAATCCCATGTCAAATGAATATAGAAAAAAAGCTTTTAAATACTCTGTTGGAAAAGGAGAAATTGCTGGTGAAGACCAATTTCTTCTTTTCCCACAATTATTTTACCCTATCACAAGTCATTAACTTTTTTAGCTTCATTTATTTGAGTGTCTGCAGAGGCTGGATGCTTCTTAAACTCTGCCATCAAGATAAAGTAGACATTTTTTCTAGATCTAAAATTTTATGTGGAATTTTACTGCAATTGCATAATAAGCTCTGTGAAAAGGAGGCTTAATGCATCTGCAAAAAGTATCGACCCATGTATGCCTGCACAGTCTGGGCAGGCTGACCTGGGCCAAAACCTTTTTGCTTGTGATGAATTGTCTGCATGTCAAAGACCAGCATACCTCATGATTCAGTCAGTTGTCAGACAAAACGGATTTTATGGATCCATAATTATATGATGACTTGCTTGGTGTCATGGATCACAGAGATGCATTTTAAGTCCTCTTTTGCCAGGGCATGGCTCATATGATTGTATTCACAGTTTAGCATCAGGTAGTAGATAATGTAGATCCAAGATAAGACTGCATCTCCTATGCATTCTGATCTTTATCTGCAATGTCTGCATGAATGCATTGAATTTGCCCCTGGCAGGGAAAAACATTAGAGAATGGAAGAAAGGGTCTGGGTCTAAGATAAGACTGCATCTTCTATGCATTCTGATCTTCATCTACAATGTCTGCTGAAGGCATTGAATTTGCCCATGGTATGGAAAGACAAAAGAGAATGGAAGAAAGGGGTCTGGGTTCAGACTAAGTGTTGGGAAGTCAGAGGGTTTCTGAAACCTGTGCACAATATGATGTTTTATGCACAAACAAGGCTCAGTGTGGTAGTGAAAAAGCCAAACAGAGGTTTGCCACCCTCATAAACCTACTGTTGTTGTTGCCAATATACGCGATAGAATAAACTGCTGTAACCACACACTACCCAGATACGAATTTAAAAGACAAACAGCTTATATAAGTCCATGTTGTGACACAAATGTCACATTGTTATGTCCCCGCAAATTTGAGTTGGACGCTTCTGAATAAAACAACAGTTAGTCAACAAACCAGCAGTTTCAACCATTTGGCCACAATTTAGATTCTGTGTACACCATAGTCACAAAATTATAAAGGGAGTGTGTAGGTCAAAATTGTACTTTAATTGTCGGCCACAGACTTAGACTTGCCAGTTAACCCTTTACCACACAATCAGAAGTTTTAAAGACCCTGAAGAAGGCTTTGCAAACTTTTTGGGAAAAGGAGAAAATGTTGGTAACCAGCATTTTTTCCTTTTCCCACAATGTTTTCAACCTTACCATCATGTCATCCACAAGTGCTTTCAATTTGGTATAGTCCAAAATTTCTTTGTTATAAGTTAATGCATTTTGGAGACCAAGGGCTCTTTCCAGACAATATGATCTTGCACTTTGTGCACCTTGATTATCAGACTCAAATGCAGGGCCTATAGTGTGGTTGAAGTTTTGTGAAACAAACAAAAAGCTGATATTGCACTGTGTCTTTAATGTTATTTTGGAAACTAAATATTGTTTTAGATAGGCTATTAATGAAAAAAATCCACATTTAAATACTCAACCCTTGAAATACCATATGGTTGATATTTGATGCAGAAAGTGCTTTGTAATCCTTTCCCCCCAGAGAGAAAAATGTTTGACTCTTTGGAATTAAAATCATTTGCAGACGACAATTTGTATGCGGCTGAATGACAGGATTTATCTTTAAATGTGTTAATAACATGATGGAAAATGCATATAACGCTAGCTGCCGCCATTTTCACCTTTTCCAAGAATGTTTTCGAAAACTAAATTTCTAAGGGTTGTTAATTAACCCTTTACCACACAATCCTGACTTTTAATGACCCTGAGAAAGAAGCCTTTTGAAAACATTGTGGAAAAAGAAGAAAATGCTCCTTTTCCCAAAATGTTATCTAACCTTCCCAAAGCAAATTTCATTTTTATAAGTCACATTTTTTTTGTCGTCTGCAAAGGCTTTCAGTTTGGACCAGACTGAAATTTTGTCGTTTGGTGAGGAGTGAAGACATAGGATTTTTTAGTAAAGGGCAAATAGTTTCATGTTTCACTTATTTGATGCTAGAGACATCTTATCAGTAATCTGGCATTAGACTATGTTTAACTGTACCACACAACAAAATTTTAGATTTGTCTAAAACCATCTGCAGACTACAAAATAGGTCGACTGAAAAAATTGAAATTTGTTTTTGGAAGGGTAGAAAACATTATGAGAAATGGAGAAAATGTGACCATCAGGGGCAACATTTGGCATGAAGATACAAGAATGATTACAGTTTGATAAAACAAAGATGAAATGGGTTAAAAACTGGCTGACAATGACTATAGATTTATCGTTCAAGTTATAAAGATGGAGTCAAAACTGCCTACTTGTCAATGATGTCTTGCTAGTGATCTAGGATGGTAATCCATCATTTCTGCAATATTCATAAACTTTCTTGGGGGACTTGGACACTCACTGATTAACTCTTTACCACATGACAATATTTTAGACCCATCCAAATTGAAAGCATCTGTAGACGACAAAACAAATGGGACTCAAGAATTGAAATTTTTTTGGGGGAAGGATAGAAAACATAGTGGGAAAAGGAGAAAATGCAGGTTACCAGCATTTTCTCCTTTTCCGGCTATGTTATCTGAAGCCTTCTATGTTGGGGTCGTTTAAACTCGGGATTGCAGTAAAGAGTTAACTCTTCACCAGACAACAAAGTTTTAGACTTGTCCAAGTCGAAAGTATTTGCAGACAACAAATTATGTTTGCCTCAAATGATGGGATTTGCCTTTGAAATGGTAGAAAACAGTATGGGAAAAGGAGAAAATTCTGGTTACCAGCATTTTCTCCTTTTTCCACAATGTTTTCTAAGGACTGATTCCCTAGGTTTGTTGAGACATAAGTATTTTGTAAACTCTTTACCAGACAACAGAATTTTAGACAGGTCAACAAGGATTTGAAGATGACAGATGTGGCTTAAATCGTAGGATTTCACTAAATTTAGGAGCCAGAAGAGCTTGAAAACATTAATGAAATAAGAGAAAATGCTGGTTATCACAATATTTTCAATGTTCTTTTTCCTCTGGGGTCTTGAAAAATATGGGATTGTGTGGAAAAGGTGTACACTTTTTGTCTGTACTTATATGATTTTTAACAACAGTTGGGTCTTTTTCCGAGACGAAAAAAAAATGCTTACCGATAGTTCCAAAGCCGCACTTGCAGGTCTAGCACTGAAAAATATTCTGCCTTTCTGATGGATAATATGAAAGCCTATTTTGTCAGTGTTAACCCCTTTATCATGCAGTTCCAAGTTTTAACAGCCATAAAAAGAAAGCTTTTGAAAACATTGTAGGAATAAGGAGAAAATGCTGGTTACCAGCATTTTCTCCTTTGCGCAATGTTTTCTAACCTTTCACAGACAAATCTTTATTATAACTCTTTAATACCAAATTTCAACGTTTTGGACTGGACTAAATTGAAAGCATTTGCAGACAAGAAATTAAATGTTGCTTAACACTTCACCACACAATCCCAAGTTTTAACAACCCCAAGGAAAGGGACTTTTGAAAACATCTTGTGAAAAGGAGAAAATGCTGGTTACCAGCATTTTCTCCTTTTCATACGATGTTTCCAAAAGCCTTCTCTGTCAGGGTTGTTTGGTAACAGGTTAAGCCACAATGAGTTTATTGTCAGCAAATACATTTAATTTGGAACAGTGTGTTAAAGAGTCAATGATGATAAAACTTGCATAAATTTGAAGAATGGTCTGACAGAATGACTTCCCCATGCGAAATTCTGTAGATTCATGTACCCATTTTTGACTTTTCGCAAACAGCCCTGCATCACTGTTTGGTAGCCTAGCCGGGTAGCTCAGTGGTATGTAAGCGTATCTGACTCATGACCTGGTGGTTGCAATCTCGATACAAGGTTGAGGCAATTTTTTTTTCCTGCGATTTTTTTACCTTGCACCTCTGATGCATGCGAGAAAAGTTGTCAGTGGATTTGAAAGAAAGTTGTGACAGCACTGGTGTGAAGAAGTTGGGAAACATGTCAAGGTGATCTGACCGTCATGATAAGAACTAAGCTGTTAAATTGGCATTAAACTCCAATACAAACAAACAAAGCATTACTGGTAGGTGTTATGTTATTCCCAGACCATGAATATAGATACAAGTATTTCCCTGTTAGAACTTTTATTATTTCCATGGAAGTAAAAACATATTTAAATATTGTGAAAAGTAATATTGCCATACATCATGTGTTTATTGCTAACTTTTTCCTTGAAGAATCAAGAAATATTAACCCTTAAAGTGCCTTTCACAACTATAAGTTGCCGTTGCGGCCAGCGTAGATCAAAGATCAGACTGCACAAAAGGTGCAGTCTGAATTTTGATCTACACTGTCCACTTTGCTAAATCTTTATAGACAAATTTAAAGAAACCATGAAACTGCAGTTATTTGGGTTTTATTTTTCAACTGAATATGTCTGTTTGGTTTATTCGGAGCTTTTAGCGTTAACCCTTTACCACACGATCCCGAGTTTTAACAACCCTGTCAAAATGGTTGTGGAAAACATTGTGGATAAAGGAGAAAATGCTGGTAACCAGCATTTTCTCCTTTTACCACAATGTTTTCTCCTCTTTCAGGCACAAATTCCATCACTTGAGTAACATTTGTCGTCTGCAAATGCTTTCAATTTGAACCAGTCTGAAATTTTGTTGTCTGCTAAGGAGTTAACTTATGCTGTAATGTGCTGAAGAGGAATATGACAGATAAGATGATTAATTAGTCTACCAGTTAATCAGTCTACAAATATATAAGGTTTCTTGGCAAAGCTTAGAAGTGTATTAAATCAATGATTACCACTAACTCTTTTCCAACATCAAAATCACAGACTTGTCCAGATAGGTGGCACCTGTAGATGATAAATGGAATATTACTTAACTCTTTACCAAACAACAATATTCTAGACCAGTCCAAATTGAAAGCACTTGCAGACAACGAAATAAATGTGGCTCAAAAACTGAAATTTGTTTTGGGAAGTATGGAAAACATTCCAGGAAAAGGAGAAAATGCTGGTTACCAGCATTTTTTCCTTTTCCCACAATGTTTTCAAAAGGCTTCTTACTCAGGGTCGTTAAAAGTCAGGATTGTGTGGTAAAGGGTTAATCTTTTACTAAACAATTCCCAATTTTCATGACACTGAGAAGGAAGACTTTTATAAATACTGTGGGAAAAGGAAAAATGCATTTTGTCCTTTTCCGCAATGTCATGACAGCAAATCAAAGTAGGGATGGGATCATTCATTCATTTTCATAGTCATGTACTCAGTAATTCTTCCTTTTAAGTGAGCAATAGATATCAATGTATTGTCATGTTTTAGGAATGAAAACCATGCTCTGAAGGAGTTTTCAGTTGTACAGTGGGCAGTGGCTTCATGTACGCTTGTTACGTACGTGAATTTCAAAGCCTATTATTAGCTTGTTGGACCAAAAAGTAGATCACTGGGACAAATCTTTGAAAAACCTGTGAGCACTCTAGAGGCCACCATGTGAGGGCCATGTGCTGATTGAGTTCCAGTAACATGCACACACTTTTCAGCAGACATGACGGCAAATCAAAGTAGGGATGGGATCATTCATTCATTTTCATAGTTAAGTACATCAGTAAGTCTTCCAATTAAGTGAGAGATAAATGTCAATATATTGTCATGTTTTAAGAATGAACACAATGGTCTGAAGGAGTTTTTAATTGTACGGCGGGCAGTGGCTCCATAATCATATTCTTGTTACGTGAATTTCAAAGCTGTATATTTATTAGCTCCAAAATTGGTGAAATGTGGTTTTTGGGTTAGCATAGAAATTGAACTGTTAGATTTGGATCTAGAAATTGCTGGAGTTAGATTTCTTTGTATTTGTAAATGGTGTCCATAATATGCACAAGCATTTCTATTCATAAATACTTTAATTGTTCAATATTTAGTTCAAAAGAGGCTGCTCTGGTCAGAGTATCTCGCAAAATATCAGACAGTGTAGATCCAAGATCAGACTGCACAAAATGTGCAGTCTGATCTTGGATCTACATTGTCTTCAAAAGCATGTTGAGTCCTGCCTAGCAGCCAAAGGTAAAATTTGAAAAGCTGACAGAACATGAGAAGTCGACTATTGGAAAATGGGTTACTAAATAATGGATGCTAAGACATGATTAGATGGTATTGTTCTGTCAAGGGATTAATAATGGAGGGGATTTATTGCTATTTGGATGGGAACTGTGTGATTTTTATAGATGAAAATCTTTGGTTTACATTTTATTTCCCACATTTCAACTTTAACTTCATAATTAATGCAGCAGTGATCTTTGATAGCCTTGTCCTCAGCCATAGAGATAATAGTCTCTATTTGCCATCCTTTTGAAAGTCCCAACAAGCAGAGAATTAATCCTTTCCAAGACAGCATGTTTTAAACTCTTTCAAATTCAAAATATCTTCAGACAACAAATACATCATAATACACATGGGCTTTAGCTCTCTGATGGGGCAGAAAACATGGTTGGAAAAGGAGAAAATGCTGGTTACCTGCATTTTCTCCTTTTCCAACAGTGTTTTCAAAAGTCTTCATTCCCAGGTTCATGAAAACCACGGATTGCTTGGTAAAGGGTTTAGGCAATAGTCAATGTTTTACAGACAGCATCAAAAAGGATCAGACTCCACCTAAGGAGCAGACTTATCATACACCATTCAACAAACCTCCGTTGATCCGGTGATCAAGTTCCTCAGCTGTATCATGTGCACGTAGCTTGATATGCACCTACACGGTACATTTCTTTGCTGGAAGTACAACATTTTACCGTTATAGAAATTGTAAGGCTCTTCTTAAAAAAGAAAACATGATAGCGAGTCACAATTTTCTAATCTTTCTAAGAATATTTCCGTCGGCAAACAGTTTGTATGTTCAATTTTTATAGTAGTTTATCAATTCTGTTGGGAGCTTTCACTGACCAATCAACTGATGTGAACAACGTCACCATGGTTGTTCATGTCTTCACATGGGCACCACTATGTTTAGGATCATGTGATTGGTAGTTCAAAATGGAAACCTTTATACGTACAAGGTTAGATGTAGGTACAGATTCGGCCGAGTTGTGACGACTGATCATACACCTACCCTGTCCAAGATCATTATTCCTGTACGAAGCAGTCATGTTTTAATGACCCTGAGGAAGAGGCCTTTTAACCCAGTACCAAACGACAAAATTTTAGATTTGTCCAAACTGAAAACTTTTGCAGATGCCAAAGTAAATGTGAATCAAAAACTAAACTTTCTCTTCGAGAGTGTAGGAAACATTGTGGGTAAGGGGAAAATTGCTGGTAACCAGTATTTTCTTCTTATCCCTCAATGGTTTCAAAAGGCTTCCTGCTCAGGGTTGTTAAAAGTCGAGACTGTGTGCAAAAGAGTTAAAAGTATGGGAAATTGAGAAAACACTGATATTTGAGCAATACTTGATTTGTTGATTGAAAATTTGAACAAGTGTAAAAGTTCGATGTTTGGTTAAGAAATACGAAGAACTTGTCCAAACACAAAAGGATGGACATTTTTTCAGTCATATAAACAAACCTATAATCTGATGGACCTCACATGTTATACTTTAGCAACAGTCCCATGTCACTTGTATACAAACAAAAGTCAAAAACAAAAATACAGAATAGGTAACTCACATATATTTATGTCAACATTAATAACCGCTTAACTCTTTACAAAATGAAAAAGTTTTAGACTGGTCCAAATTGAAAGCATTTGCAGACGATAAATCAAATATGGCTCATATGACAAACTTTGTCTCACAGAAAGGGTAGAAAACATTGTAGTAAAAGGAGAAAATGCTGGATTACCAGCATTTTCTCCTTTTCCTACAATGTTTTCAAAAGCATTCTTCTTCAGGGTTGTCAGCTTCATTTGATATGTCATCTGCAAATGCTTTCAATTTGGAAAGGTCTAGAAATTGTCATCTGGTAAAGACTTAAACATTGTCAAAACAATGCTTGGCCGTGACAGAAAAGTGATTGACCTATCACAATGACTCTCAGCAATTTTTGACTGACCTTGGATTCAAACATAACAAGATTTCATGACAGTTTGATATTATTTCAGGAACAGCATATGCATATGAGGATGAGACATCAAGTGACAGCGATGCGGAAGTGCTTAAACGGTTCAAGACATCAATTCAAAGGTCTAGCAGTCGATACAGTCAGAAAGCAGGAAGTCCTGTTAGGAAGCTCACCTCCCAGTCCCCTCTTAGCAGTCCAGTATCATCTGGTATGATAGTCTTTTACATTCATTTTAAAGCCCCAAGCCTGTTTATATTAACCCTTTAGCAAACTACAAAATTTTAGACTGGACGATATTGAAAGCATATGCAGATGCCAAATTAAATGTGGCTCAAATGATGATTTCTGTCTTTGATAGGGTAGAAAACATTGTGGGAAAAGGAGAAAATGCTGGTTACCAGCATTTTCTCCTTTTCCCAGAATGTCTTTCAAAAGCCTTCTATTTCAGGGTTGTTAAAATTCATAATTGTGTGGTAAAGAGTTGATAAAAAAGAAAAGGGCATAAGAAATTAAATTAAGCTGTAGAATAAGTAGGCAATAGTTTTCGAAAACATAACAGAATATTGTGTGCTTCACCGAAGCTCTAATCAAGAGGATACTGAAAAGAAAACGCCCATTATGCATATTTCAAGTCAAGACCCAAAATATGGTAATGAGGTGTGGGATAATTTGCATACTGCAAGAATATCTTAAAATTTAAATGACCCGACATTTTAACCAGGGGGGAAAGCTTTTGAAACTGTTTAAGGAAAAGGAGTAAATGATGGCTGGTTACTAGCATTGTCTCCTTTTCCTAAACTGTTTTGTACTCTTTAAAAAACATACCCCATTATATGAGCTGTATTTAATTTGTTGTCAGTCAATCTTTCAACTAGACGGGTCTAAAAAACGTTGGGTTTTTATACCCCCGCAAACGAAGTTTGTGGGGGGTATGCTGGAATCAGCCTGTCGGTCGGTCGGTCATGCGGTCGGTCTGGCGGTCGGTCTGTCCGCAAAATTTTGTCCGGACAACTCCTCCTACAGTTTCAATCCAATTCCCTTGCTACTTGGCAGAAGTGTTCATTAGGAGCTGTAGATGTGCAAGACACACATTTTGTAAAAATTCCATCAAGAATTACTGAGTTATTGCCCCTGATTTGACTTAAAAATGCTTGTCCGGACAACTCCTCCTACAGTTTCTGTCTGATTCACTTTAAACTTGGCAGAAGTGTTCATTAGGAGCTGTAGATGTGCAAGACACACATTTTGTAAAAATTCCATCAAGAATTACTGAGTTATTGCCCCTGATTTGACTTAAAAATGCTTGTCCGGACAACTCCTCCTACAGTTTCTGTCTGATTCACTTTAAACTTGGCATAAGTGTTCATCAGGAGTTGTAGATGTGCAAGATGCAACTTTCGTGAAAATTCTATGAAGAATTAATGAGTTATTGCCCCTGATTCACATTTAAAATGCTTGTCCGGACATTTCCTCCTACAATTTCAGTCCAATTCGCTTTATACTTGGCAGAAGTGGCCATTTGGAGTTGTAGATGTGCAAGACGCAAATTTTGTGAAAATTCCATCAAGAATTATTGAGTTACTGCCCCTGATTTGACTTAAAAATGCTTGTCCGGACAACTCCTCCTACAGTTTCTGTCTGATTCACTTTAAACTTGGCAGAAGTGTTCATTAGGAGCTGTAGATGTGCAAGACACACATTTTGTAAAAATTCCATCAAGAATTACTGAGTTATTGCCCCTGATTTGACTTAAAAATGCTTGTCCGGACAACTCCTCCTACAGTTTCTGTCTGATTCACTTTAAACTTGGCAGAAGTGTTCATTAGGAGCTGTAGATGTGCAAGACACACATTTTGTAAAAATTCCATCAAGAATTATTGAGTTATTGCCCCTGATTTGACTTAAAAATGCTTGTCCGGACAACTCCTCCTACAGTTTCTGTCTGATTCACTTTAAACTTGGCATAAGTGTTCATTAGGAGTTGTAGATGTGCAAGACGCAACTTTCGTGAAAATTCTATGAAGAATTAATGAGTTATTGCCCCTGATTCACATTTAAAATGCTTGTCCGGATATTTCCTCCTACAATTTCAGTTCGATTCGCTTTATACTTGGCAGAAGTGTCCATTTGGAGTTGTAGATGTGCAAGACACACATTTTGTAAAAATTCCATCAAGAATTACTGAGTTATTGCCCCTGATTTGACTTAAAAATGCTTGTCCGGACAACTCCTCCTACAGTTTCTGTCTGATTCACTTTAAGGAGGTCTTTTCTGTCATATGTATAGTTGGCCAACATTATGCGAAAAGGCACCTTTGGACATTTGCAACAAGCGTGGATCCAGACCAGCCGCTGTGTCTCAGACATATTGTCAGATCATGGTCTACACTTTTTTACACTCATTTAGTTTTGTGTCCAATTAAATTGATACTTTGCATAAATATTCACCAGGAGCAGTAGAGGTTCAAGATGCATTTTTCTCAAATGTTTGCCAAATTAATTACCCCTGAATTTACTCAAAACTTCTTGTCCAGAGAACTATTCCTTCAGTTTAAGTCTTATTCACTTGATATTTGTCATGATATTCACCAGGAGCAGTAGATGTGCAAAGCACAAATTTCATGAGTGTTGGCCTAGTGATTACGGAGTTATTGCCCCTAAATTGACATTGCAGAGTTATTGCCCCTAAATTGACATTGCAGAGTTATTGCCCCTGTGACATGAAATATAGGGGCGGGGGTATTTATCACCTTTAGTGATAGTTATTCTAGTTTTTTCTATACTTTCCTGATTTTGAGGCTTTTGGAAAGAAAAACATAGTCTCTTTTTCCATTTGTGAACATCAAATTTTAGTATTTTTACATTTGTCTTTGCCACTGGTGAAAATATATGAGCCATGCTTTGTGAAAGAGGATTTAATACATCTACAAAAAGTATCAACCAAGGTCAGCCTGGGCATAGTGTGCAGGCTGACCTGGGTGTAAACTTTCTGCTATTGGTCAATGTTCTACATGTCCAAGGACCATTCTACTCCAGGATTCAGCTGGTTTTTAGACAAAATGAATTTTATGGCTCCATAATTTTGTGATGACTTGCCTGGTATAATGCATCATGGAGATGCATTAAACCCCCTTTTATGTTAGCTTTAAGTCAAAGATATTTACACCAATCTTAAACCTCAACAAAGGTTCTCTTTGATGGTTTTTTTTTCTTTTCCCTTATCACAGACAAATCTATAGTCAAGAAGAGTAATAGCCAAGCAATGATTCAGGAAAATCCTGCTGAACAATCTGAACAGGAGAAGGAACCCGAGACAGAAACACCAAAGATTGAAAAACTCATTGATACAGACTCCCCAGTTCACGAGGCCCCCTCCCCACAAACCTCTATCAAGGGTGCCAGTGGGGGTAGCTCCACCCCTGTGGAGGTAGCAGGATTTGATGCCACGCCTCTTACATCATCTGTAACAACAGGGTCTGCTCATACATTGGAGGGTACACAGACATACAATAATCAGGCTTTTGATAAAACATCAGTGTCTGCTACTGATGTAAGTATATGTACACATGCTTTAGTAAAGTTATGACATTCATTAAAAAATAGCAGAAATCGTTTGTTGTACATGTATTTTTTAACTGACAAGGTTTTCAAAGCCATCTGCCGCAAATTTCTTTCAACAGTTGTAAGGGAGTAAACCCTTTCCCAAACAAGGAACTCCTCTGAATTGAAAGCATCTGCAGACGAGAAATCTGAAAGTGGGTCAAATGAACTGAAATTCTTTGACAAGGTAGGAAAAATTGTGAGCAAGTACAGGGTTCGTATTCACCAACCATTCTTAAGACCGTTCTTAGACTTATTCTTCAAAATTTTCCAAATTTGAAAGTAACACACCCTCTGATTGGCTAAACCATTTGGTTTAGCCAATCAGAAGTTGTGTTACTTTGGTTTAGCCAATCAGAAGGTGTGTTACTTTCAAATTTGGAAAATTTTGGAGAACAAGACCAAGAATATTCTTATCAATGGTTGGTGAATACAGACCCAGAATGCTGGTTGCCAGCATTCTGTACTTTTCCCACAGTGTTTTCAAAAGGCCTCTACCTCAGAGTCATTAATACTCCGGATTATTTGGTAAAATGTCAAAGGTGTTGTATATAATGGGTATCTTCTGATTTTACTCCTGGGTCCATATTCACCAACCATTCTTAAGGCTGTTCTCAGTTTTATTCTCCAGAATTTTCTGAATTTGTAAATAACACAACTTCTGATTGGCTAAACCAAATCTGATTGGCTAAACCATTTGGTTTAGCCATTCAGAAGTTGTGTTACTTTCAAATTTTGAAAATTTTGGAGAATAAGACAATGAATGTTCTTAAAAATGATTGGTAAATACGAACCATGGACCTTTTAGGGCACTGAACTCCAGACAATTTTCGTTCTGTAGATGCTTGAATTGTGTCTTTATGAACTGAAAATATTTTAGACTTTTCCATATAAAAAGCATGTACAGAGGAAATATAGAAATGGCTCAAATAATGGAATTGTCTATGAAAGAGAAGAAAATATTGTTGAAAAAAGGGGAAAACGCTGAATACTGATTACCCAAATATGTCTCCAGACTTCTACTTCCACAGGGTCAGAAAAATGTGGGATCATTTTGCTAAGGGTTGATTTGTGTGAGAGAAGGCAATTGGTACTTAACTCGTTACAACACATTCTCGACTTAACAAGCCTGAGGAAGAAGCCTATTGAAAACATTGTGGGAAAAGGAGAAAATGCTGGTAAGCAGCATTTTCTCCTTTTTCCACAATGTTTTCTACCCTTTCAAAGATTGAAATCATCAATTTGGTCACAATTAATTTGTCATCTGCAAATGCTTTCAATTTGGATGGGTCAAAAATTTTGCTGTGTGGTAAAGAGTTAAGGAATCTGATGGGAAAATTGTGAGAATAGATTGAGACCTAACTAATAAGAAGATGTTTTATACAGTGATAGAGGAATAATGAACTTTTTTATTGTGATCACTATCATCATGCCTTACCCACTGGCAGGAAAATGTATGGTTTCTCTGTGACTTCACAGAACATGCAGTCTGATCTTTGAATGCTTTGAATTTGGACAAGCCGGACAATTTATTACTCAGTAAATATTTAAGCCTTTACCTAACAAATGCGAGTTTTAAGGACCCTGACAGAGATGGCGTTTGAAAATATTGTGGGAAATGGAGAAAATGCTGGTAACCAGCATTTTGACCTTTATCTACCATGTTTTCTATCCTTTCACAGGCATATCTCATAATTTAAGCCATGTTTAACTTGTTGTCTGCAAGCACTTTCAGTGCAGATGAGTCTAGAATTTTATAATCTGGTTAAGGGTTAAACAAATTTGCAATGGACAACCTTAACCCTTTACCACACAATCCTGAGTTCTAACAATCCTCACTGAGATGGCTTTTGAAAAAAATTGTAGGAAAAAGAAGTGAATGCTGATAACCAGCATTTTCTCCTTTTTAGCTCACCTGAGCACAAAGTGCTCAAGGTGAGCTATTGTGATTGTGCTGTGTCCGGCATCCGTCGTGCATCATGCGGTCATCAACATCTACCTTGTGTACACTCTAGAGGCCACATTTTCAGTCAGATGAAACTTGGTCAAAATGCTTCACTTGATAAAGTCTCAGACAAGTTTGGAAATTGGGTCATGTTGGATTAAAAAGTAGGTCGTAGGGCTAAATCTTGGAAATGCCTTGTGTGCACTCTAGAGGCCACATTTCCAGCCTGATACTCTTGAAATGTGGTCAGAATGTTTGTCTTGATAAAATCTTGGAAAAGTTTGAAATTGGGTCAAAAAGTAGAACACATGTCGGGTCACAAAAAGTAAGTAAATCTTAGAAAAATCTTGTGTGTGCTCTAGAGGCCACATTTTCAGCCTGATACTCATCAAAGTTGGTTGAATGTTTGTCTCGATGATATCTCGGACAAGTTCCAAATTCGGTCATGTCGGGTCAAAAAGTAGGTCACCGGGGGAAATCTTAGAAAAATCTTGTGTGCACTTTAGAGGCCACATTTTTAGCGTGATACTCATGAAACTAAGTCAGATTGTCAGTCTTGATAATATCTCAGACAAGTTAGAAATTGGGTCATGTTAGGTCAAAAAGTAGGTCACAGGGCAAAATCTTAAGAAAACCTTGTGTACACCATAGAGGCCACATTTTCAGCCTTCTTCTGATGAAGATTGGTCAGAATGTATATCTTGTTGATATCTAAGACAAGTTTGAAATTGGGTCATGTTGGGTTAAAAAGTAGTTTACAGGGTCAAATCTTAGAAAAGCCTTGTGTGCACTCAAGAGGCCACATTTTCAGCCTGATACTCTTGAAACTTAGAATGTTTGTCTTGATGATGTCTCAGACAGGATCCAAATTGGATCATGTCAGGTCAAAAAGTAGGTCACTGGACCAAATCCTAGAAAAACCTTATGTACACCCTATAGGCCACATTTTTGGCCTGAAATGCATGAAACTTGGTTATTGGTTAGAAAATTTGTCTTTATGATACGTTTGAAATTTGGTCATTGTGGACCAAAGAGTAGGTCACGGGGCCAAATCTCAGAAAAACCTTGTGTGCACCGTAGAGGCCACATTTTCGGTCTGATTCTCATGAGATTTGGTCAGAATTTTTTTTTTTGATGATACCTTGGACAGGGTCCAAAGGGGGTCACATCT
Organism: Tridacna gigas; assembly: GCA_945859785.2. Lineage (NCBI taxonomy): Eukaryota > Metazoa > Mollusca > Bivalvia > Cardiida > Cardiidae > Tridacna > Tridacna gigas. The sequence continues at coordinate 43,302,234 of OX244029.2, forward strand.
GGTGACAAAGTAGGTCACTGGACCAAATCTCAGAAAGAACTTGTGTGCACCGTAGAGGCCACATTTTCAGCCTGATATTCATGGAACTTGGTCAGAATGTTTGTCTTGTTGATATCTTGGACAAGTTTGAAATTGGGTCACATTGGTTCAAAAACTAGGTCACTTACACTCATTTTTTTTTACATCATTAAAACCAGGATCTCTTCAGCTTTATCAACTGTATACGACATTACTCAGGTGAGCACTTTAGGGCCAATGGCCCTCTTGTTCTACAATGTTTTCTCCCATTTCAAAGACAGCAATAATCTTTTGAGCTAAACATAACTTGCTCTCTCCAAATGATTTTAGTTTGGACAAGTTTAGAATTTTATTTTGTGGTAAAGAGATGAATTTTTTTTTTGTAGAATGGCGGTGGTCTACATAAATAAACCTTTTCCAGGCAAATTCTCTGGTTTGACATTGTTAAGGAAGAGTGCTTTTTAACCCTTTACTACACAATGCCGCCTTTTAACAACCATGGGAAAGAAGCCTTTAGAAAACATTGTGGGAAAAGGAGAAAATACTGGTAACCAGCATTTTCTCCTTTTCCCACTATGTTGTCTTCCATATCAAAGAAAAATTGCACCATTCAAGCCGGATTGAAAATGTCGTCTGCTAATGCTTTCAATTTGGACAAGACTAAAATTTTCTTGTCTTGTAAAGGGTTAAGAAATTGGGGGAGGGGGGGTGCAGGTTACAAATATTTTCTCCACTTCTCAGTTTGTTTTATATCCTCCTTAGAGACCAATCATAACTTCTGAGCCACTTTTGATTTAACATTCCACCGTTTTGGAATAAAATGTCAATAACTGCAAGTTTTGTTGTTGAAAGTTGTAGCTATAAAATAAAAGGAATATTATGTTGTAGTAACTTTCTTGGTGCTTGTGTTTGTTTGTTGCAGCTTAAGAAAGCTTTAACATCTCACTCAACCTTCAGTCTCACACGATATCAAATTTTCTTATGCTGCTCAAATCAAATACGAGGACCAGGAAAGTTACTACAACTTAATATTCCGTAAATATACATCATCAACAATGGGGATATCTTTGGAGTGGGGCGTGAAATAAAAGATGGGACAATTATTGGATTAGATTGCTTTGTAATCTGGCTTTCATTACTTGGTAATTGATTTACCAAGAAGCCTCATTCTGAAGTAATAACACTTTATCAGAAACAACAATCTGTAGAAAATGCTGAGGACAAAATGTTACTGATAAAAAAAAAAATCTACTCATACAATGTAAAGAATGTATTATTGCAACGCAGTCATCAGAGAACTGCTGTTTTTATACCATTGAGCAATAACAGCTATATGGGTCATATTTATATGATTCATGCTCAATGAAAAGGGGGGTTAATCTTTACCAAACAACAAAATTTTAAACTCGATCAAACCGAAAGCAGTTGCATACGACAAATAAATTGTAACACCAAAGATGATTTCTGTCTTTGAAATAGTAGAAAACATCGTGGAAAAAGGAGAAAATGCTGGTTACCAGCATTTTCTCCATTTCCCACAATGTTTTCAAAAAGGCTTCTTTTTTAGAGTTGTTAAAATACAGAATTGTTTGGTAAAGGGTTAATGCATCTGCAAAAAGTATCAACCGATGTGAGCCTGCCTTGTCCGCACAAGCTGACCTAGGTAAAGACAAATGGTCAATTTGCTGCATGTCAAAGGGCTAGTCTACCTCATGATTCCGTCGGTAATAAACAAAATGGATTTTATGGATCCATAAGTATATGATGACTTGCTGGGTATAACAGATCGCAGAGATGCATTTAACCCCTTTTGACTGAGGGCAGCAAACATATTGGTGAAATTGTTTCACATCCATATTATGTTATGGTGTGGAGTCCAATCTTTATTCTTACTTGGTAACAAAGTTTTTGGACCAAGTTGGCTTTTGCCAGTGATTCTATTGACAAAACTAACTGATAGTTTGACATCTTTATCAGTCTGTTATTAGAAAAACAATGACATTTTAATATTTTCATGCTTTAACCCTTTACCGCACCGCACAATAATGCCTTTTAACGCCCCTGGGAAAGAAGTCTTTTGAAAACATTGTGGGAAAAGGAGAAAATGCTGGTAACCAGCATTTTCTCCTTTTCCCACAATGTTTTCTACCCTATCAAAGAAAAATTGCACCATTTTAGCCAAATTGAAATTGTCGTCTGCAAATGCTTTCAATTTGGAGAAGGCTAAAATTTTGTCGTCTGGTAAAGGGATAAGTACCTTATGACTCTTTACCAAAAAAGCCCATGTTTTTATGACTCTGAAGAAAAATGCCCAAAAACGTTGTTGGAAAAGGAAAATAAGTCTTGTCACCAGAGTTTTAGTCTCCTTCCCAACAATGCTTTCTATTCTTCCAAAGTCAAAACAAATCATTTAAGATCCAAAGTCGGCCTGCATCTTCTTTGCACTCTGACCTTGCAAAAGCAACTTAAGCTGTGATTGGCATTTAACTCTTTACCAAACAACAACATTTTCAGCTAGTCCATATTGAAAGCATTTGCAGAGGGCAAAATAAATGTGACTAAAAAATTGAAATTTGTTTTGGGAAGGGTAGAAAACATTGTGGGAAAAGGAGAAAATGCTGGTTACCAGCATTTTCTCCTTTTCCCACATGGTTTTCAAAGGCGGCTTCTTTCTCAGGGTCGTTAATAGTTGGGATTGTGTGGTAAAGGGTTAAGGGTTTTTTTGTCTATTGTAGGAACACATGTTTGATGTGAGTGACCTACAGCATGAACCTCCGTTAATATCTAAATGTGGAAGTTTAGAAGTGACATTTTCGTACATTCCACGGAAAGGTAAAATGCAAGTAACGACACACCAAGCACAGGAAATTCCCGCCAAAGAAAGGGGTGGGGCTAATAATACACAGGTTCGATTGTTGTTACTTCCTACGAAAAAACAGAGACATAAAACTAAAGTGAAGCAAGGTGACAATCCAGTGTTTGAGGAGACATTTGTGTTCAGTAAGATATCAGAAGGTAAGGTTTTGTTTGACCAGTCATTTCTGTACTTCAGGATTTTTGCACACCATACATTTATATATTTTTCTGTCTGCTTTGTTTCATGTATACTCACAGGGAGTTTTCTACCCCAAATATGAGGCCAAATATGGCCCCAAAAAAGGTTAAAACACAGGCATTTTCCCCCAGTTTTATGTTTAAAATTTTCCAAAAGCATTTCTGATAAAAGTATTTCTACTAATTTTAGAACTGTTTATTTTAGAATATTACAACTATTCTAGACATCTTTAGTATATCACATATTGGTCCGGAAAACCAGGTTTGCTCTCAAAGTGTTATTTACATTGTATTGACCATTACCCAGGAAATACATGAATATGTGAGCTGTGGCCTTGATATGACTGAAATAATGTTGAAAGCGGCATAAAAGACCATTCAATCAATCAATCTAAAAAATAATCATTGTTGAAGAACTGAAGATAGTAGTTCTGCTGAGTCTTCATCAATATAATATGATGGCAAGATTGCTCTGGTAACAATGAAAAAAATAATTTGATTGAAGCATGTTTTCTTGTTTGAAGTCACACAACTCATTGTGATTGTCATTTAATTTTCTGTTCTAACACACATGACAGACATGCCTTGACCCTCTCCTTTGCGCAAACACTTGTTTATTTCTCTGTTGCCTTGATATGACTGAAATAATGTTGAAAGCGGCATAAAAGACCATTCAATCAATCAATCTAAAAAATAATCATTGTTGAAGAACTTAAGATAGTAGTTCTGCTAAGTCTTCATCAATATAATATGATGGCAAGATTGCTCTGGTAACAATGCGCAAACACTTGTTTATTTCTCTGTCGCCTTGATATGACTGAAATAATGTTGAAAGCGGCATAAAAGACCATTCAATCAATCAATCTAAAAAATAATCATTGTTGAAGAACTTAAGCATGTTTTCTTGTTTGAAGTCACACAACTCATTGTGATTGTCATTTAATTTTCTGTTCTAACACACATGACAGACATGCCTTGACCCTCTCCTTTGCGCAAACACTTGTTTATTTCTCTGAAGTATCATATTTGAGCCATGCTTTGGCAAAAGGAGCCATAATACATCTCCGTAATGCATTATACCAAGCAAGTCATCACATAATCATGGATCCGTAATAGACACTTTTTTTTTTACAACAGACTTAATCGTTAGGTAAACTGGTCCTGGGACATACAAAAAATTGTGAAAAGTTTCAGCTCAGGTCAGCCTGGGCGCACTGCACAGGCTGACCTGGGTCGATACTTTTCGCATATGCATTAAGCCCCCTTTTCACAGAGCATGGCTCATTCGTAAAGTTTTGGACAAAGGGAGAAATTGACAGTAGTCATTACAATTCCATATAAAATTTTCTCACTGCCCAAGTCATATTGGAAAAAAAATCTTTCCTGCACTTCAGAAACCTGCATATGAAAGTTACCAGAAATGGTATATGAGGGAAATTGTATGATCAGTTACAGCTGTCTTAATTTCCTGTCAGTGTGATTGATTCTAAGTGTTTGTATTAGCCAATCTTAAAGATACATCTATACTCGTTTTCAGCTAGTTTTTAACCCACTTCATCTTTATTTTATCACACTGTAATTATTCTTGTATCTCCATGCAAAATGTTGGCCTTGAGGGTTGCAAGTTTGCATTGATTACGACCAATAGAAAGTGCATTTTGTTTTGTTTGGGGCCATCAATGAAATTACTATTGTGATGTTTCCGGTTTTAAATCGAAGATTTCTGGTACATGTATTTATCCCTAAAACAATATATATCAGTAATTTATCTGTATTTACATAGCTGACTCACTTTTGAACCATTCTACAGTCCATCAGATTTTTATAGTGTTTTTGCGCCTTGGCTTAAAGAATATATCTTTAACAGCCTTAAAAATATTGGAATACGGTAGAAAAATTGTTGCTTATCTTCAAAGTGAGAAATTCATTTATTTCTCAAATGATGAGGTGCATTGTTTTATCTATGGTGATTTTCAGAAGCAAAAGGACAGTGCTACAAAATTCTTTGTAAAGACCAGTTCCACAAAGGCCTATATAGGCCTCTTTAAAAGCCAGAAGATATGAGATACCATGAAGAAACACTTGAAGAAAAAGGAAGAACCCGGAGCAGTGATATCCAATTTTAACCCTTAGGCTGCTAAGTGTGACTTGTAGACCTTTTGCAGGCAGTGCAGATCAAGATCAGACTGCACAAAATGAGCAGTCTGATCTTGGATCTACACTGTCCAATAAGGAGATATCCCCCCCGCAACTTTGAAATAGTAACATTAGGGTTTTTACCATAGGCTTGAATGTTTCATTCAAGTTAGTTTGCAGAATAAGGGTTAATTTACTTGTTTGTTAATAGAAAAGTCAACATCTTCTCGTCCATGAATTTTATATTAATTGAGCAGATTTCTTAAAATTTACTTTTTAGACAATATGTGTAACAGAATTAGTTGATTAAGCTGGTCCTTACACTTATATTAACCCTTTCCCAAACAAGCCCTGGTTTTCACGTGTCTGTAGTACAAGTCTTTTGAAAACACTGTGGGAAAAGGAGAAATTGCTTGTAATGAGCAATTTCTCCTTTTCCCACAGTGTTTTCTACCCTTTTTGAGACCTTTCTGCCATTTTCATCAGATTTAAAATTGTCGTCTGCAAACTCTTTCAATTTGGACCAGTCCAAAATTTGTCGTTTGGGAAAGGGTTAAAGGGGACATTCAGAGACTGATATAAATGATCAAATTCCTTTAGCAAGCAATTGCTCCTTTTTCCTCAGTCTTTTCTAGCACTGTCTATAGTAGAACTTTAAAGCTTGTATTTCTGTGTTTTTATGTTGCTCAATCTGCTCCAAGTTTTTACCCACATCTTTAACTACACGTACTGCGAAACTGAACACTGCCCAAGTACCATTTCCTGCTTGATTTCTTTGAATGTAACCATGACAGTGGAGTCTGAGTCGTTTCAGGCCAGGTCTCTCAAGAGACATTTGTACTTGACTTAGGTTAATAGGTAACTGCATATCCACTAATTGCTTTCTGACTATCTCAGGCTCTCCTCAGAATATATCGTCTCTGCTCTGATACAAGTTATGTTCAAGAAGTTATTGTCAGACATACTCTAGACAGACTGCAATCTGCTTTTTGTTAGGGTCAGCATTCTGCTGGTAACCAGCATTTTCTCCTATTTCCACAGTGCTTTATGCCCTTTTACAGACAAAAGCCATCATTTGAGTCATATCTGAATTGTCGTCTGCGAATGCTTTGATTTCAGACAAGTCTAAAATGCTGTCGTCATTAAAAAGAGAGATCATAACTGATATGCCACAAAGCCCTGTAGATCTCTGTAAACGCTTTACCACATGACAAAATTTTAGACCCGTCCAAATTGAAAGCATATGCAGACGACAATTTCAATGTGGCTCAAATGATGTGATTTTTCTTTGATAGGGAAGAAAACATTGTCAGAAAAGGAGAAAATGCTGGTTACCAGCAATGTTTTCAAAAGCATTCTTCTTCAGGGTCATTTAAACCTGGGATTGTGTGGCAAAGGGTTAATTTGTTGTCTGTTGTCAACTTATAAAGAGAAAGTTTAGTTCACAGTAATTCTAATAGGCTATAAATTTAAATTTGAAAAAATAAATACTTTTAAAATTTGATAGACAGTAGAATGGTTCAGAATTTAGTCAGCTTTGTAAACATAGATAAATTACCAATATATATTGTGTAAAGGATAAATGCATACATCGGAAATCTTTGATTTAAAATCGGAAACATCGTAACAGTGATCTCTTTGATGGCCTTTAGAAATGGAATGCATTTTCTATCGGTCATCATCTATGCAACTTTGCAATTATCAGGGGCAACATTTTGCATGAAAATACAAGAATGATTAGAGTTTAATAAAATGAAGATGAAATGGATTAAAAACTGGCTGAAAAAGAGTAAATTTGTATCTTTAAAGTAATCTGCATAAGTCTAGAAGTGCTCTAAAAAGGTAAAAAATATATGAGCCATGCTTTGTGAAAAAGGGGTTTGATGCACCTGAAAAAAGTATTGACCTATGTCAGCCTGCAGAGGCTGACAAGGGCCAAAACTCTTTTCTACTTGTAAACTTTTTGCATGTCCAGGGACTATTCTACCTCATTATTGAGTCAGTTGTTTGACAAAATGGATTTTATGGATCTGTAATTATGCGAGCACAGATGACTTGATTAGTTTTAATGGTTCACAGAGATGAATTGACCCTTTACCAAACAATCTAGAGTTTTAGCGACCCTGAAGAAGAAGGCATTTGAAAACATTGTGGGTAAAGGAGAAAATGCTGTACACAATGAATCTGCAAATGCTTCCAGTTTAGACCATTAATATTTTGTGTCTGGTAAAGAGTTAACCCTTTACCACACGACAAAATTTAAACCTTGTCCAAATTGAAAGCATTTACAGCCGACAATTTCAATGTGGCTTAAATGGTGCAATTTTTCTTTGGATGCTGTAGAAAACATTGTGGGAAAAGGAGAAAATGCTGGTTACTAGCATTTTCTCCTTTTCCCACAATGTTTTCAAAAGCCTTCTTCATCAGTGTCATTAAAAGGTGGCATTGTGTGGTAAAGGGTTAAACATATATAACTGTAATTGTTTCATTTTTTTTTTCCCAACAGAGGAAGTTGGGGGTTTTGGTCTCCGATTCCGTCTTTATGGTGTGGAAAGGATGAGACGGGAGAGGATGATCGGAGAAAGTATTATAGGATTTGCTTCATTAAATCTGTTGGAGCCATCCACACACTGGGTGATATTGGAGCCGCGCAGTAATCTAAGTGTAAGTTAGTGTTCTTTATTTCATGCTTTTCAGTAGTCTGTCTGGAAATAATGGTGGATTATGGTTCGATAATTTCACCGTTTCGACCAGTGAATATACCGATTGATAAACTCACTGGTGTGGAAATACAGAGAGGTCCCCTGTACTTCGCAAGTCCCAACAAAAAGGCTTAAAAGCATGAAATAAATAAAATATTTGGATTTTTTTTTTTTTTTCAGTTAAATATCGAAATTTTTTTCAGTCACCTGTGAAAATATTACCGATGATGTTCACTCAATGAAATAAATTTCAACCTTTCACTGAAAAAAAAAAAATATCCTCTATATATTCATGGTTTCATTCTCACCTCAGACACATTTGAAAAGAAAAGAACTATAACATACTTGTATTACCAGTACTCTTTTTACCCCTCTGAATCTTAGCTGTGGCGGCCAGTTAATTTCACAATATATTACACTCGCTAACAACTGCAAGTTGTGTTTGCCAACCAATCAAGATGTTGTTTCATTTCTACATTCCAAGATTAGTCATTTTATTGGCTGAGAGAGAATTGAAAAGTGTCTCAGCATACTCCTTCATAAAATACACTGAAACCTATCTTAAAGGCCCAGTAGTGGGCAAAAAGACAAGGCAAGTGTTAAAATCCATTTATATTTATACCATACCTTTCAAACATATGGAAAACATTGTGAAGATGACAATCTGTGATTATGTGGTCAGTCCAAGTGTTAGTCGCCGGCAGAAAAATTAACTTTTTGCAGCTACTGTTTCTTTAAGCAACCACCTAAGTGAACAAACAGACTTGATAGAGCAGATTGTTGTTTCTATACCAAAGATAAGAATGCAGCTATTTTTATCTATAGAACTTGATTGTTGAATAATGGTTGCTTGATGCAGGTGGCTTCTGAAAACAAATGGATTTTCAACTACCTTTAGGGCCAATTGCAAAACCCTTTCTATGGCCAGAAATATAATCCTCTGACACTATGAAAGATTTTCATGCTGTAGACTTGACTTTATAAGCTGAGATTTTAGGTCCAGGATCAGGCTGCTTGTTCCATGCAGTCTGATCTTGGTCTATGTACCCCCAAAAAGCCCATGTTTTCACTCATGATACTGAAAGGGTTACCACATAATCCCAAGTTTTAGCCACCCTGAGAAAGAAAGCTTTTGAAAACCGTGCAGGAAAAGGAGAAAATAGTGGTAACCAGTATTTGGTCCTTTTTCTGCAATGTTTTCTAACCTGGCAATGACAAAATCAATCATCTTAGCTACAATGAATCTGCAAATGCTTCCAATTTAGACAATGAATATTTTGTGTCTGGTAAAGCGTTAACCCTTTACCACATGACAAAATTTCAACCCTGTCCAAGTTGAAAGCATTTGCAGACGACAATTTCAGTGTGGCTTAAATGGTGCAATTTTTCTTTGATGCTGTAGAAAACAATGTGGGAAAAGGAGAAAATGCTGCTTACCAGTATTTTCTCCTTTTCCCACAATGTTTTCAAAAGGCTTCTTTCCCAGGGTCGTTAAAAGTCAGAATTGTGTGGTAAAGGGTTAAACGAACCTGGCCGTACATGATTTTTATATCTCGATTACAGCAAGGTGATTCCAATGCCGATGTGGCCAGTCTGTCTCGTAGCGACAGTGCATCGTCAACACAGTCACTACAACATGGCGGCATGCCAGAATTATTGCTGGGTCTTGCGTACAATGGGACCACAGGCCGACTCTCTGTGGAGGTCATCAAGGGAAGTAACTTCAGAAACATGGCTATGAATAGAGCTCCTGGTAAGATTATTTAACCATTTGCCACACAAATTGTCTTATTTCAATGACCTAGAAGGAGATAGCTATTGAAAACATTGTGGGAAAAGGAGAAAATGCTGGTAGCCCCCATTTTCTCCTTTTCTCATGGTGTTTTCTGTTCCCACTGTGCTCATATGAAAAAGAAAGAATGAAAGGTCTCTTTTTAAAAAGATGGTTACTTCTACCTTCGGTGAAAAGATAGCAAGTAAAAATTTTGTATGACTAACAAAGTACCATAGACTTTAAAGCTTTGGCTTTCATGGGATTATGTATAGGTATATTTATGGTGGACCATAAAGGTTTAACCTCTTGACCACACAATCTCGAGTTTTAACAACCGTAAGGAAGGAGGCTTTTGAAAACTTGGTGGGAAAACAAGAAAACTCTCATTACCAGCATTTTCTCTTTTTCCCCACAATGTTTTCTGCCCTTACTAAGACAAATATCATCATAGTCATATTTATTTTGTGGTGTGCAAGTGCTTTCAATTTGAACAAGTCCAAAATTTTGTCATCTGGTAAAGAGTTACAACCGAAATTACTTTCATAAACTCTTTTTTCTTGAAAATTTGGATACTGACCACATCAAAGAAATTGTAACAAAAGGAATAATGAAAATCTTGATTGAAATTATAAATTTTCAGATACCTACGTAAAGCTTACGCTAATGGCCCCAAATGGTACAGAAGTGGCTCACAGCAAGACTTCAGTCCGCAGAGGTCAGCCTAATCCACTGTTTAAGGAGACGTTTATGTTCCAAGTAGCGCTGTTTCAGCTCGCTGACGTCACACTTATGGTGTCTGTCTACCATAAAAAGTCGATGAAGAAAAAAGAAATGATTGGTTGGTTTTCTTTAGGTAAGATTCTTTTCTGTTCATCCACTGCCAGAATTAGAAAAGTGAATGTCAAGATACATGTACTAAAGGATATACATGTACTGTATGTATCATCAAGGTCCCAAGGTTTAATAAAAGTGGTACACCTACTAAATGCATTAAGTATTACCACAGGCCTTTGGAGCTCCATTGGTCTATCATGGAACACTAAAATTTTCCTTGGTTGATCATCGAACACTTTTGCATCGCCTGTATATCACAGAGTACTCAAATTTTCATTTACACCTATACCATAAATAGCACATTGGCAACTCCTCTATATTGTATATAATAAGACAAGGTGTGCAACGAAATCAAAGAAAATTTTACACCTGTCCCATCTTGGAGATAATATTTAACCCTGACCTTCGTAAGTTCCACAGGGCTCTTGTGATCAAACAATAGCTCTGATCTACAAAGAGTTTAAAAAGCTGCTACAATTTCCAGATCGCAATGCACTGAATGATGCCTTTAAAAGTTTTCCCCCAAGTATCTTATGCCGCCTTCTCATAGTTGCTTTGGAGTTTTCAGAATTTGTTCTGGTTGGTTAGACAGAGGGGTGATTGGATTTGTATTTCCAGATTTAATATGAAAAAAAAAAGATCAATTATTAGTTAAGTGTCTAAATCAGGATAGTTCCCATCTGTGGCTGCATGTTGTGTTTGTGAGGCTCAAGCTGTAATTAACCCTTCACCACACAATCCCAAGTTTTAATGACCCAAAAAAAGAAGCCTTTTGATTTGAAAACATTGTGGAAAAAAGAGAAAATGCTGGTAACCAGCATTTTCTCCTTTTCCCACAATGTTTTCCACGCTGTCAGAGAACTTCAGCTTATTTGTACTGATTTTAAAATTTGTCATCTGCAGATGTATGGAATTGGAAAGAGTCTAAATCTTGCGTGTGGGAAAGGGTTAAAAAGCCATTGATGTTACACATTCATTAAAGTTAGGGACCACAACAGTATTATTATAATTTACACAGGCCTTTGAAGCTGCATTGGTCTATTACAGAACATTAAAATTTCCTGTGAATTCGATCATCAGACACTTTTGCACATTGGTGCATCGCCTATATATCACAGAATACTTAAATTTTCATTTACACCATTACTTTAAATAGCACATTGGTGACTGCCTGTAAATTGTATATAATAAGACTACTATATACAATATAGAGGCAGTCGCCAACATGCTATTTATAGTAATGGTGTCCGATAAGGAAAACGTCATTATCCCATGAAAGACCAATGGAGTTTCAGTGGCCTATGATAATGTATTTGAATACAGATTCATTATGACCCATAACTTTGTACATTGAAGCGAAACTCTTTTGTGCTTCAGGACTAAACAGTTCAGGGGAGGAGGAAGCTTCTCACTGGCAGGACATGAGGGAAAGCAAGGGAGATAATATATGCAGATGGCATGTACTGCTGGAGTCATAACAGTTACTTTCCTTTAGTTTGGAGTTAAGACTGCATAGATGTGATCTGGCATGAAATATAACCCATTACCAAACAAATTCAAGCTTTAACTCTTTACCACACAATCCCGCCTTTTAACGACTCTGAGAAAGAAGCCTTTTGAAAACACTGTGGGAAAAGGAGAAAATGCTGGTAACCAGCATTTTCTCCTTTTCCCACAACGTTTTCTGCCCTTTCCAAAACAAACTTCCATTTTTCAGTAACTTTTATTATACCCCCCAAAACTCTGTTTGGGGGGTATATAGGAGTCAGCTTGTCGGTCGGTCCTCGGTCCGTCCGTCCGTCGGTCGGTCGGTCTGTAGCTTTTTGTCCGCTCTATTTCTCATAAACTACTGGACGAATTTTATTCAAACTTCACAGGTAGACTCAGTATCAAGCAGAGATGTGCATATGAAATGTTGGTTATGGTTCATTGATTTTTCACTGAGTTATGGCCCTTTCATGAAATTTCTTGTCCGCTCTTTTTCTCATCAACTATTGGACAGATTTGGTTCAAACTACACAAGTAGACTCAGTATAAAGCAGAGATGTGCATATCCTATTTTGGTTATGGTTTATTTAGGTTTCATGGAGTTATGGCCCTTTGATGATTCTGGACACCGTCGGTCGGTCTGTAGCTTTTTGTCCGCTCTATTTCTCATAAACTACTGGACGAATTTTATTCAAACTTCACAGGTAGACTCAGTATCAAGCAGAGATGTGCATATGAAATGTTGGTTATGGTTCATTGATTTTTCACTGAGTTATGGCCCTTTCATGAAATTTCGTGTCCGCTCTTTTCCTCATCAACTATTAGACAGATTTGGTTCAAACTACACAAATAGACTCAGTATCAAGCAGAGATGTGCATATCCTATTTTGGTTATGGTTTATTCAGGTTTCATGGAGTTATGGCCCTTTGATGATTCTGGACAAATTTCTTTCAAACTTCATGGATAGACTTTGCACTCAGCAAAGATGTGCATATCATAAATTGTTCTTAGTTAATTAAATAAAATTTCCAAGAGCTAAGCCCTTTTTTGTCATTCTCTTTATGACAGTGCCCTTGCTGAATTGATGAAAATAAATTATACTTTTGATAGAATACTTTTAACACAGCTGTCCGTCCGTTGGTCGGTCTGTAGCTTTTTGTCCGCTCTATTTCTCATAAACTATTGGACGAATCTTATTCAAACTTCACAGGTAGACTCAGTATCAAGCAGAGATGTGCATATGAAATGTTGGTTATGGTTCATTGATTTTTCACTGAGTTATGGCCCTTTCATGAAATTTCTTGTCCGCTCTTTTTCTCATCAACTATTGGACAGATTTGGTTCAAACTACACAAATAGACTCAGTATCAAGCAGAGATGTGCATATCCTATTTTGGTTATGGTTTATTTAGGTTTCATGGAGTTATGGCCCTTTGATGATTCTGGACAAATTTCTTTCAAACTTCATGGATAGACTTTGCACTCAGCAAAGATGTGCATATCATAAATTGTTCTTAGTTAATTAAATAAAATTTCCAAGAGCTAAGCCCTTTTTTGTCGTTCTCTTATGATAGATTCCTACACCTGTAGATAGTTAACAGTAGACTTACCATCACTAACCATCACTAGTAAGTTTTGCATGTCACTTCACTTATGTCATGTCATGTCAATTTCATCTTTTCATCGGAAGTTTACTCAAATATAAGACAGATTAATCTTTCAGATATGTTTGGAAAAGGAGAAAATGCTGATTACCAGCACTTACTACTTTCTACACAAAATTGGAAAGATTAATCTTTGCAGTTACTTGGGAAAAAAATGAAATGATGATTACAAGCATTTACTACGTTCTCCACAACTATTCCAAGTCTTCAACTTGTGATGTGTTAAAATAGATACCAATACCGTACGGAAACTAACGAAAGCAACATTTTTTGCGGTTCCGCTTCGGCTTCGCTGCGGTTTCAGTGCATTCCGTATTATATGACTAAAAAGGAAAACATTGTAAACATCGTGAGCAATGGCTTCTGTATTTACAATGTTTTCTTAAGTTTATTACTTTCGGTTCAGTTCAGTTACTATTACGGTTCCGATTCGGTTCGGAGGTTGCTTTCGTTAGTTTCCGTACTGTAGAAGTAAGATGTAGAGTCTGGTCAAAAACATTGCATGAAAAGACATTTGTTGTCTGCAAAACCTTTTCATTTAAACCAATCTCAATTTGTCCAGCTGGTAAAAAAAAATGTATCAAGTAAGTTTTATTCTCTCCAAGTCTTTAGTCTGTAACAAAGAGTAATTCTTTGGCAAGAAGCCATTGCAGGATATTCATCACCTTCAGTGATAGCTCTGGTATAATTGACTCTCCAGTCACTTATTTTGCATTCCTGTGACATTAATCTGTTTTGTGACAAGGAGCTGTTGGGGGGTATGATCACGTTTAGTGATAGCTCTAGTTTTGTCATCTGCAAATGCTTTCAATTTGGACAAGTCTAAAATTTTGTTGTTTGGTAAAGGGTTAAGCCCCTGCTAAAGGCAAAAAAAAACATTATTGCAAAAGAGCTAGAAAACCCATTTGAGTCATGCTCTGTGTAAAGGAGTTTTAAAGCATCTGCATCCACGCAGGCTGACCTGGGCTAAAACTTTTTGCTCTTGTCAATTTTCTGCAGCTCAAAAGATCAGCGTACCTCACGATTCAGCTGGTTGTTAGAAAAAGTGGATTTATGGATCCATTATTATGTGATGATCACGAGGGGGTGCATTAAGCCCCTTTTTGTCAGAGCATGGCTCATTTGTAGTTTTTTTGTATTAATATTTTTAGCCAGGGAAAAAAAACAAAAATAGCTGTTGTTCCAAGGTTGCTTTTGGCCAGAATGTCTCAGCATGGCATACATTGTTGATCCAAGATCAGGCTACACATTCTGTGCAGTCTGATCTTGATCTACACTGACTGCAAAAGCAACTGCAATAGTGAAAGGCATTTGAACGGTAAGGGAAGTCTAGGAAAGGAAAGGTAGGGCTACCCATTATCTCCTGAAACGTTCACATTAGACTATTTGGAAAAACATTTTTAGCTCAGCTTTTTTCGAAGAACCCATCAAGGTATTGTCTTAGGCATGTACATCGTCTGTGAAAACTTTGTCATTTTATAATATCTCTGTGTTATTACTGAAGATATTTGCTTCAAACATGGACAAGTTGTTAATTTTCACTGAAAATCAAGCAAATGCAGCCAAGCATTGGCACTTGCATGCCATGCTCTTGTTTATATAAATAGCATGTGTATTGTTTATCAATATAAAGAAAGATTCGCTTCATGAGTAAATATAAAAGCTTTGTAGTAAGTGAACATGGGCATGTGATGATGCCAAAGCTAAGCTAAGAAGATGATTTGTATTTTTAAAAAAATGCTTTCAAAGTCATCTGCTGCCAGTTTGTTTTTTTAGCTGGTAAAGCCAGCTGCTGATGTGCTTGAATAGAAAGAATGTGAATCATATTTATGTGTAAATGAGAAGAATGAAAGAATGCATCTTTGACTGATTTTTATCTGTAAACCATACCAATAAGCACATTACAATTATGTTATTATAGATGGGCCATGCTCTGGTAAAAAGGGGCTTAAAGCATCTCGGTGATCTGTAATACAAAGCAAGACATCATATAATTGTGGATCCATAAAATCCATTTTGTATAACAACCGGCTGAATCGGGAGGTAGAATGTTCCTTTGACATGTAGAAAATTGACCAAAAGCAAAATGTTTCGGCCCTTGTCAGCCTGCGTGGACTGAGCAGGCTGACATGGATCAATACTTTTTGCAGATGCATTAAGCCTCCTATCACAGAGTATGGCTCAGGCGTATTTTTCATTGAAAAACATGTCACATATGATTTCAGGTCATTATTATTTCTCAAAATACATCCTGGCAAGCAGACAAACTGTTAGAAATAAGCAATGTCTCCATTTGTCATTATGATTTTTACGGTTTTCTCACACTTCAGGTTTTTTTGTTGTATCTGCTTTTTACTTGTCTTACATGAACCGTACCTCATTGCCTCTTGAAATAAGTTTGCAACAGATGACACAGGATCATGGAAAAAAGATTGTAATCAGATTGAATTAGAGTACTTGAAAACATTGTAGCAAAAGGGAAAATTTCATGCCACATGCAAATTATGTTGTTAACCTTTTGTTTTCAAGAAAGATGTCGCTTTTGCTGTTGCTATAAATATACTGGTATACATATGAGAAACACTTCTAACAGAAATGAGTCTCTGCACCCATGTAGCAGATAGGTTTTGAAAAGATTATGGGAAAAAGAACAGTAGCTTTTTTAAAAGCAGTTGTCCCTTTTCCAACAAAGTTTTCCATATTGGAGAAAATTATTTTGCATTTCACTCATACGTTTCTGCTCTGTATAACTTCAGGTTTTTTTTACATACACGTATCAAAGAAATAAGAGATTTTTTTCCCACCTTGTGTCACAATCTGTGTTTAACTCTGTACCAAACAACAAAATTTCGGACTAGTCCCATATTCAAAGCATTTGCAGACAACAGTTTAAATCGGGCTTAACTCTTTACCACATAATCCTGACTTTTAATGACCCTTAGAAAGATGCCTTTTGAAAACATTGTGGGAAAAGGAGAAAATGCTGGTAACCAGTATTTTCTCCTTTTCCCACAATGTTTTCTACCCTGTCATGGACAAATGTCCCCATTTGAGTCACATTTAAATTGTCGTCTGCAAATGCTTTCAATTTGGACAAGTCTACATTTTTCTTGTGTGGTAAAGAGTTAAATAAATTTGTTTTTGATAGGGTAGAAAACAAATTGGGAAAAGGAGCATTTTCTCCTTTTCCCACTATGTTTTCAAAAACCTTCTCTGTTAAGGTCACTAAAACTCTGGATTTTTTGTGTTAAAGAGTTAAGTTTTATTAAAGAATCTCCTATAATTATTTTTCAAAACTTAGAGAATAATAGATCAATGGCTCATGACAAGTAGTTCCTAAATTTTTTGTATTATATTGCTTCAAAATGTGGTGTATCTCTTTGTTAATGTTTCTAACTTTGTGTTTAAGTTTACACTTCTATTATGTAAACTGTATAGATTATTTCCGTTAAGAAATAAAACACAGCTGAATATAGATTATGTTTATTACCTTTTCAAATCCGAACAACTGGCTTTATATTGTTGTGCGGTGAGAATCATGTTAGAGAATGTATGAGAAAATCACTAGGCTGGTACTTGCGAATTACAAGAACAAGCAAGCCGTTGAGAATATCTGTTACAGATGAGCCATTCCCTGGCACAAAGGGATTCAATACATTTCCGTGATGTATTATACGAAGTACCAGCAAGTCATATTATTACTGATCCAAAACATCCATTTTGTCCAACAACAGACTGAAGCTGGAAGTAGAATGGTCCTTGGAAATGCATAAATTTAACAAATAGCAAAAGAGTTTGGACCCATGTGGTCTTCTCCTTCCTTTAGCTCCTGGGTTAGGGAAGGTCAGGGTTGTCTAATTTGGACTCCTATGTTAAACAAAAAAATCTCTAAAAAGGGGGGAAGGATTAAGTAAAAGACTACTTAATCTGAATAAAACAAAAATGGGAAGTACAGACAAACAAACAATCAGTTTAAAATGAAGATTCTTGTTTTTTTAATAACACTTTTAAAGTATAATTACGGTACTCCACGAGATTTTAAAAAAAAGAAACAGTTCAACAATTTAAAAAAAAAACATAGATCTATTCAATAACGGCAACAGTTTACAAAATGACTAGAGTAGCATTAATTTCTATAAAGACTTTCAGTGAGCAGCAACTGTAGATCTGTAATTCTAAGTTTATATTTTAAATTTAGAGCTAAACCCCTTTAAAGAAAAAATAATCTTTTAACAAAGAAGTGATTTTCAAAGACAATGCACTTTAAGCTCTATTCAGCAGAAAAATATTTAAATCTAATACTGAACAGCATAATGTGGTGAGACGCGACAGTCCGATCTAAGTCCGTACCTAAAACCGAGAGCGAACAATGCAGTAGATCTAGATCTACACGTACACACTTTCCGGTGAACAAAAATAAAAAAACAAAAAAAAAAGCTAAGTACAAATAATCATAAGGAAACTTTATTAATAAACTTAAAAAGGAAATAAACTCCAATAAAAGATTAATTTGAGTGATACCAAAGAAAATTTCAAGTAGAATCCCAGGTTTGGCCAAAACACTGTCTTTTATACTTAAATTTTCCAACATACCAACATTCTCGGAAACAACATAGCAGCTTCAACACCACTCTCTTGCACTACGGATCATTCCCATTCACCTCTGTAGCTGGCTCAGAAAGTAGTCCGTCATCATGTGATATTTTCATCACATGACCATAACTCAAAATGGCAACACAAACGCCGCACTCGTCACAACTCGGCCGATTCCGTACCTACATCTAACCTCGTCCATATAAAGACAGATTCCATTTTGAATTACCAATCACATGATCTTAAACATGGCGGCGCTCCTGTAAATCGCTTAGCAACGACATGAACAACCACGATGGAGTTATTCACATCTATCGATCTGTTGATGAAAGCCCCCAATGGAATCGATAAACCACACTCAAAAATTGAATGTACAAACTGTTCGCCGACTGAAATATTCTTAGAAAGATAACGATAGTAAACTGACTCATGTTTTCTTTTTTAAGAGGAGCTTTACAATTTCAACAACGGTAAAACGGTGTGCTTCCGGAAACGTGTGAAATGTACCATGTGGGTGCATGTGCATATCAAGCTACGTGATACAGCCGAGGGATTTGATCACCGGATCACCCGAGGTATGCCGAATGACAAACGCCGGTGAAACAAAAGACCAATCGATTGTTTTGTGTGCAGTTCAAACAGCATACGGCCAATCAGACTTAGTGGTAGGAAATGTGAAAAAGGGATTTTCTGAAAAGCTTAAATATCTTTTAAAGGACGATAACTTGTTTTTTAATTTTGTTTAAATTGTCATCATTCATGGGCGCAGCCATTTTTTTTACAACTGGCGTAAGATTCTGATCAGTCAAGAAGCTTGAAAAAATAGTTCCATTGTATACAGGTAAATTCATCAGTTTGAATGCACCTATATTGTATCCGGAATCATATTTCCTTTGTCTACTTTATTATGTTACACATGAAATAGTTAAACAGTAACAAAACATGTTTTCCTCGGTTTGACAAGATTCTTGTCATTTAGCCCGTTGCAGAGGTGTATTTTGAGAGTAACGAACGACAACTCTGCTCGGAGATTGCTCCAACACATCCGACGTTGGAGGTTTCCGACCGATGCAGGATAACGGTTTTTCAGTCAAATCTAACAGTACCGCAGCCAATTTACAGACAAATAATCACAAAAAATTTAAAATAACACTTTTTCTACAATATTTAATGTTTTCTTTCAATTTTATCATTACCTAAAAGAGTTAAATGTGAAAAAGTGGTTTCTTTCAAATACTACCGCTTAAAATAGAACGTAGTAGTTTGTCGTCATAACAAATCCCAAAATGCATTGGGACAACAACAAATATGGAGTCGCTCTTTGAAACATGGATCCGTCTTGAAATGGATAATTCAGAGTAAATGCGCAACACATGATGCTTCCATCGTAAGGTAATGTGCACGAAACAATATTTGAATGATATGATAAGCTCAAAGTGACTATTATATAGAATCACTGCTGAAAATTAATGCGAACCGAACCGAAAGTAGGCTCCCGTTCAAACATGATAAGGACGAGGAGTTACGATATCGGCTCTCTGGAAGCCAAGACATTACAATATTAATCATGCTCCATTAAACCCTATGTTATGGATACTCATTAGAATCGTCTCATTGAGACGATACTAATGAGGACCCACAACATAGTATTTAGATGAAATTCGTATTATGTCTATAATTGCATATTAACTCTTTCCCAGACTGCAACTTTTTAAACTTGTCTATATTGAAAACATATGCAGTCTACAAATATAATTTTGCTTAACTCTTTACCAAACAATCCGGACATTTAATGATCCTGAAAAAAGAAGGCTTTTGAAAAGATTGTGGGAAAAAGGAGAAAATGCTGGTAACCAGCTCTTTCTGCTTTGCCCTCAATATTGCTACCCGGTCATAAACAGAAATCATCATTTGAGCTGATTTAATTTATGGTCTACAGATGTTTTAAATTTGGTCTAGTCCAAAATTTTGTCGTTTGGTAAAGAGTGAAATAATTGGATTTGCCTTTGACAGAGTGGAAAGCAGAGTTGAATAAGGAGATAACCAGTGACTTCTGTTCCAACACAATGCCTCCAAAAGCGTTCTTCCTCGGGGTTGTAAAGGCACAAGATCATTTGATAAAGGTATATGCAGGATTGTGTTTCTCCCTCCTCTCAGAGGATTTCCTCCTTTTCAACCCTTTCCCAAACAACAAATTTTAGACCCTTCAAAATTGAGAACATCTACAGATGACAAATTTAAAAGCTTTACATAAAACTGGTTACCAGCATTTTCTCCTTTTCCAACAATGTTTTCAAGAGGCCGCTTCCTCAGAGTCGTGAAAAACACAGGATTGTCTGATAGAGGGTTATCTAAAACTGAACATGCAGGACTATCCAAGCTCATGAGGCTCTGCTCAGAAATGATGTATTTACTGAAGTGTTTCGGGATTATCTCTTTACCACACAATCCCAAGTTTGAATAGTCCCCCTCCCCCAGGAAAAGGTATCAAGAAACATTGTAGGAAAAGGAGATAATGCTAGTAAACAGCATTTTCTCCTTTTCATACAATGTTTTCCACCATTTCAAAAAGTAAATTTCATTATTTGAGTAACTTTTGATTTGTCATTTGCAGATGCTTTCAATTTGGACCAGTCAAAAATTTTGTCACCTGGTGAAGAGTAATGGCATTTTCCTCCCCCTCTCCTATTTCATCAATCATATCCCTGTATGTGAAGATCATTAACCCAATACCAAACAATCTGTAGTTTTCGCGACCCTCAGAAAAAAAGGTTTTTGAAATCGTCACGGGAACAGGAGAAAGTACTGGTAACAAGCATTTTCTCCTTTTCCCTTATGTTTTCTATCATTTGTGTCTCATTCAATTTGATGTCTGCAATGGCTTGGAAGCATGAAAAAATTTTGCTGTTCGGTAAAAAATAAAAATACTTACATGGTAGTATCTGACTTGTAACTGGGTCAGTCTTGCTCTGTGAAATTGTGGTTTAACCCTTTACCAAACAATTCCAACTTTCAACAACCCTGATGAAGAAAGCTTTAGAAAACATTGTGGGAAAAGAGAAAATGCTGGTTAAGGTAACCAGCATTTTCTCCTTTCCCACCATATGTTCTATCCATCTAAGAGTCAAATTTCATCATTTGAGCCACATTTGATATGTTCTCTGCAAATGCTTTCTATTTGGACATGCCCAAAATTTTGTCGTTTGGTAAAGAGTTGATGCATCTGCAAACAAGAGGGCCATGATGGCCCTGTATCGCTCCACTGGCTTATAAACCATAAATACTAAACATTTCAATTCTGACCCAAATGGTTTCAAAATGAAGACTTACAAAAGTTTTCTCTGTAAAAGCCCATGTGAAAGTTGAGACCCGCAAGGCAAAGCCATTTTTGATCCCAGAGCTATAATTACTTGAACCCTGGTAGAGGTCCACAAGATAAAGCCACATGCCAAAATAATACAAGTCTATGCTGTATGGTTATAAATAAGGTGATTTTCAAGTTTTGTCCATATGAAGCCTCTGTAAAACATAAGACCCCTGATGCAAGGCTAATTTCAAAAAAAAAATCAAAACAGGAAGATTTCTTAAGTTGTCACTATGTAAGCCCATGTAAAACTTGTGACCCCTGCGGCGGGGCCGATTTTGACCCCAGGGCTAAAATTTTGGCCTGCTTGGTAGAGGCCCACTAGATATAGCAACATGCAAAATTTGGTAGCTCTAGGCCTTATGGCTAGGTACAGGAAGATTTTTAAAGTTTTCTCTATATAAGCCTATGTAAAACTTGTGACCCCTGGGGCAGAGCCAGTTTTGACCCCAGGGCTATAATTTGAAGAAACTTGATAGAGGTCTACTACATAAAGCTACATGCCAAATTTGGTAGCCCTGTGCCTTATGGTTTCAGACAAGAAGATTTTTAAAGATTTCCAATATTTTTCAGTTTTGTTGCCATGGCAACCAGAGTTTTTGAAGGAATCAAATTCTTTAAAGAAATTCTGAAGAGGACCATGCCAGGATCATTTCTGTGAAGTTTCATGAAAATTGGATGGGTAGTTTCAGAGAAGAAGATGTTTGAAATAAAAGTTAACGCACTGACGGATGCACAACGGACACCGGGCCATGACATAAGCCCGCTGGCCTTCAGCCAGTGGAGCTAAAAATTATACCCCTGTGGCTTGAGTTGAAACTTTCTGCTGTTGGGGAAATTTTCTGTATGTCATAAGACTATTCTTTCACATGATTTGGCCGGTTTTTTTTTTTTTTTTTTTTCCCGGACAAAATGGTCCCATATTCTGTGATGACTTTTTTGGAAAATGGTATTACAAGATACATTTTCCCAGGGCTCAAGTATGATTATGAAGATAGAGACCAACAAAAAATGAGAAACGATATGAAATACTTCAAAAAAAGCTTTTAATAGGTTTCCACAGTTATGTATAATAGCCTGGATTAAAAAGTAGAAAAAAAAATACACGTATTTAACAAATGTCTTTCTCCTTTAAAATGTGACAGAGACCATGCACTGATCATCAAACATTATTTAACCCTGTACCACACAATCTTGTTCTTTGACGACCCTTTTAAAAACAATGTGGAAAAAGCAGAAAATTCTGGTAACCAGCATTTTATAATTTTTCCCATGATGTTTTATGCCAATGCAAAGGCAGATATCATCTTTTAAGCCAAACTGATTATGTTGTCCTGCTAATGCTTTCATGCATATGATTGGTCAAGTATATGATTTTGTCACATGATAAAGAGGTAACTCCTTGCAAGATGACAAAACTTTAGACTAGTCCAAATTAAAAAAAATTGCAGATGACTAAAAAGGATATGTTATGGGATTTGTCTTTAACAGGAAACACTGTGAACAAATACTGGACACTTACTCTAGAATTCTCTCCTTTTCCCACATTTTTTTTTATACTATTTCAAGCACAAAATCCAATCATTCAAACCACACTTTAGTTACATTCTGCAAAAGCTTTCAATTTGAACTGATCCAAAGTTGTGTATTCTGGTACAGGTACAAAGTAGATAAACCCTTTAGCGTTAAAACCACCAGTAAATGAGCCACACTCTGATAAAAGAGGGCTTAATGCATATCTGTGATCCATGACACAAATCAAGCCATCAATAACTGTGGACCAATAACAGCCATTTTTTTTAACAACCGACTCAATCAAGAGGTAGTCTGGTCCTTGGACATACCGAAAATTGACCAATAGCGAAGGTTTCGGCCCAGGTCGGCCTGCGCAGGCTGACCTCGGTCGATATGTTTCGCAGATGCATTAAGCCCCCTTTTCACAG
The DNA here is from genome assembly GCA_945859785.2 of Tridacna gigas. Lineage (NCBI taxonomy): Eukaryota > Metazoa > Mollusca > Bivalvia > Cardiida > Cardiidae > Tridacna > Tridacna gigas. The sequence continues at coordinate 43,325,805 of OX244029.2, forward strand.
AGCATGGTACAAATGTACAAATATGCATTTTCAAACAGTTTTAACTCTTTACCAAACCACAAAATTTCAAACTGGTCCAAACTCGAAGCAACTGCAGACTAAATTATATATGGCTCAAATGATGAGATTTGTCTTTAGAAAGACAGAAAATATTGTGGAAAGAGGAGAAAATGCAGGTTTTAAGCATTTTCTCATCCTCCTATAATGTTTTCAAAAGCAATCTCTTGATGTCAGTTTGGTTAAGGGCTAAAGGCCAAAATGTTGCAGTATTACTGTTGATTTAGTTAAAATAATTAATGTAACATTGTATACTGTAGATACAAGACCAGGCTGCAAAACTTACACATTTGTCTACACTGTCTGACAACAACATAGGTTGTGACTGACCCTAATAGCATTAAAACCATCACTTTTAGAAGTGTATAATTCTTCGTTCATATGGGGGAAAAAATACAAATTGCACCAGAAAAAAGTCTTATGTATATATCTTCCACTCGGACTTCTGTATATATAACAATTTACACAGTATACATACAGAGTATTATGTTAAATAACTTTCCTGGTGCTTGTATTTGCATTGAGCAGCTTGAGAAAATTTGATGTCATGCTAGACCAAAGATCGAGCAAAGATGCTGAAATTTTCTTACGCAGCTAGAAGCAAATACATGCACCAAGAAAGTTTCTACAACATAACATTCCCTTTCTTGACAATTTTATTGCCAAAACATTGGGAAAAAAAATTAAACAAATACATACTGGTTTAGTGGGTAGTAACTTCGTTTTATGAATGGCAGATGAATACTATTGCAAAAAAATTTGACCAATCAAACCAAAAAGCAATATGTGCATATTCTGCACACACATGTAAATGTCATCATACCATATTCGGAATTATATTTGACGCAGTGTAGATACAGAAATTTTTTCTATCTTGTGTGATTTTTACCTCTGTGTGCTGCACGTATTTGGATCAGAAAATTCATAGGTATATAATAACAACAGCACTACATGCATGTGCCAAAGCTCACCTGCAGCTGCTTTTAGAAATGGATTGGTTGTCAGTGAAAATTACAAGTTCAAAAAGGGAGCATAACTGTGTCAAAAATATTTTGATAGTTATCTGCCATACTGGTATGGGTTCCCCTTTTGACAGTTAACCACTAGTTCGAGTTTGAAGTAAATATCTGCAGTAATGACAGAGATATTATAAAATGTCAAAGTTTTTGCAGACGAAATGACAGGGCTATGACAATACCTTGATGTCTTCTTTGAAAACAGCCAAAGCTACATAGGAATACTTTTATAAAGTATACATGCCCAGTATACACAGTAACTCTAGATCTACCAGACAACAAAATTTTAGAGTTGTCCAAACAGACAGCAATTGCAAGTGACAATTCAAATTTGACTCAAATTATGGAATCTGTTATAGAAAGGGTATAAAAGACTGGGGGAAAAGGGAAAATGCTGGTCACAAGGATTTTCTCTTTTTCTGCCATTTCTTTCGAAAGCCTTTTTCCTCTGGTCCTTAAAAGCAGGGATTGTGTAGTTAAGTGCTTAACGCTTTACCACACAATCCCCAGTTTTAATGACCCTAAGACAGACGGCTCATGAAAACATTGTGGGAAAAGAGGAAAATGCTGGTAACCAGCATTTCCTCCTTTTCTCACAATGTTTTCAACCTTTTCTGATATGAATGCTATCATGTTTGTCTTGTGCAAGTACTTTGAATTTGAAAAGGTCGAAAATGTTGTCGTTTGGTATGAAGTTAAAACCACACATGTTTTCTGTAAATGGCTTCAGTTTCACTTTAAATGGATTATTTTGTTCAGGAAGCAAAAATAAGAAACTGCACCAGGAAAAGTCTAATGTTGCTATCTTCTACTCAAGCTTAAGTTTAACCCTTTACCATACAATACCGATTTTTAAAAGCCCTGAGGAAAAAGCCTTTTGAAAAGTTTGTAGGAAAAGGAGAAAATGCTGGTAACCAAAAAGTCTCACATTTACAACCCTAAATAAAAGAAGGCTTTAAAAATACTGTGGGAAAAGAAGAAAATACTGTATATCAGCATTTTCTACTTTTCAAACAATTCTTTCCATCTTTTCTTAGTCAAATTCCAATGTTCGGCCAACACTTGATTTGCCGTCTGCAAATGCTTGGACAAGGCTATGGATTTGTCATTTGACAAGCCCTTAACCGGACAATAATGTTATTTACAACCCACTAGAATAAGGCTTTTAAAAACATCATGGGAAAAAAAAGAGAATGCTGGTCACCAGCATTTTGTCCTCTTCCCATGATGTTTTCAACACTTTCATAAACAAATTCCATCATATGAACCATGTATAATTTGTGTTCTGCATATGCTTCCAATATAGGCAAAGTCTACATTTTTTTTTCGTCTGGTAAAGAGTTCATAAAAGGACAATTTTTATAAAATATGTGTATAAGGATATATCCCAAAACAAAACAGGTACACTGATATCTTGTAGATACATGTATATAAACAGTACAGAAACAACAATACAGAGAAATAAAACACATTTAACTCTTTACCAAACAACAAAATTTTGGACTGAAGCCATTTACAGACAACAAAATAACTGAAGTTAACTCTTTACCACACGAGAAAAATGCAGTCTTGTCCAAATTGAAAGCATTTGCAGACGACAATTTAAAAGTGGCTCAAATGATAGAATTTGTCTTTGATAGGGATGAAAACATTGTGGGGAAAAGGAGAAAATGCTGGTTACCAGCATTTTCTCCTTTTCCCACAATGTTTTCAAAAGGCTTCTTTCTTAGGGTCGATAAAACTCGGGATTGTATGGTAAAGAGTTAAATAAATTACTTCCATCTTTGATAGGGTAGAAAACATTTTGGGGAAATGAAAAAATGCTGGTTACCAGCATTTTCTCCTTTTCCCACAAAGTTTTCAAAAGCCTTTCCCTTCAGGGTCACTAAAACTCGGGACTGTGTGGTAAAAGGTTAATCCTTTGCCACACAATGCCAAATTTTAACAACCCTGACAAAGAAAGCTTTTGAAAACCTTGTGGGAAAAGGAGAAAATGCTGGTTACCAGCATTTTCTCCTTTTCCAACAACATTATCTACCCTTTGAAGTACAAATTCAATGCTTTGAGTAACATCTGATTTGCTGTCTACATATATGCTTTCAATTTGGGCAAGTCTACAATTCTATCGTGAGGTAAAGGGTTAATTAGATTTCAGAAACCTACACATCATTTGAAGGAAAACTGTTCTTAAATATGTTTATCCCAAAGTAGACTCACAAATATGCCTTAGATACATGTACATAAACCACACAAAAACAACCCACACTAAAGAGAAATAACACATTTTATGCAATGTGACAAAAACAGCTCTTAAACACATGCACATGATCTATCTTGTATCTGAAAACAGACAAACAAATATCTTGCAGATAATTGTATATAAACAGTATAATAACAACCCATACTACATCATGTGAACTCTTTAGCACAAGACAGAATTTTAGACTTGTCCAAATTCAAATCATATGCAGACAACAATTGTAATAATGCATGAACCAAGGTATTTCTCTTTGATAAGTTAGAAAACATTGTGGAAAAAGGACAAAATGCTGGTTACCAGCATGTTCTCTTTTTCCCGCTATGTTTTCAAAAGGCTATTTACCTAAGGGTTGTTAAAATTCGGGATTATGCTATAGAGGGCTAACAGTACAAAAATGACCCATAATGCATCATGAGGAAAAAAAATTCAATAAAGTGTAAAAAAGCTACAATATATCAAATCAAAATGCAAATTAAGATCTGGAACTGAACTTTCGAGATTTTCAAAGGCAATGAAGCAACCCTTTACTAAACAATCCGCTGTTTTGATGGCCCTGAGGTAGAAGGCTTTTGAATACATTGCAGGAAAAGGAAAAAATGCTAGTATACGTTTTTCTCCTTTTCTTATGATGTTTTCAACTCTTTCTTCCTCAGGGTTGTAAAAACACAGACTGTCTGATAAAAAGAGATGGTAAAACCTCATGCAAAGTTTTGAAGATGGGGTTTAAATACAGACTTAACCAATTACCATACAAATAAGATTTCTTGCATCACTGCAAAAGGCAGCTTTAAACAACTTTGCAAGAAAAGTGGTAATGGATTGATATAGGCAATAGCTCCTTTTCCAACAATACAATACATACAAGTTATTTGCTTCAATGTAAACAATGAACATTCATCAAAATACATGTACAAATAAGTAAATACAAAACTATCAACATCGATTAATGATCAGGATCCATATTCACCAAGAATTCTTCAGAACGTTCTTTGTCTTATTCTCCGGAATTTTTTGAATTTGAAAGTAACACAGCTTCTGATTGGCTAAACCATTTGATTTAGCCAATCAGATGTTGTGTTACTTTCAAATTTGGAATATCTTGGAGAAAAAGACTATGAATGTTCCTTTTAGTATTGCTCAGAAAAAGACCCTTTCACCATTTTGATTCTATCGCAAAAACTTTCACCTCAAACTATCCATCTGATACACTGGTAATAACTCTTTACCAAAGGACAAAATTTTAGACTTGCCCAATTTGAAAGCAATTGCAGACAAAAAAAATAATAGGTTAATTAAAAAATGAAAACACTGTGGGAAAAGCAGATAATGCCTGTTACCATCATTTTCTCCTTTTCCCACAATGTTTTCAAAAGCAGTCTTTCTAAGGGTCGTTAAAACTCAGGATTGTTTGGTAAATGGTTAAATAAAAGGCAAATAATAAAAATCAATATGCTCATCCTCAGCATTACATAGAAAAAAAAAAAACCAAAAAGGCTCTGATAGTTTGAGATTATGTTTTGTCATTTGTAGTTTGATCTATCCATCTGTTTGTTAAAAAGCAAAAAAAAAAAAAATGTCAAAAAATAGTATATGCATAACAAGACAATAGTTTTGAAAAAAAAAAAAATAGCGTTCTGTAAATTTTCATTAATGCAACCAACAAATAATTAACAGAGAAAAATTCTTAACCCTTTACCACACAATACATTTGTAGACCTGTCCTAGAAACCACTTGTAGACAACAAATTCAATGTGACTCCAACTATAAACTTTGTCTTTGCAAGGGTAGAAAGCATAGTGGGTCAAGGAGAAAATACTAATTACCAGTATTTATTCTGTTCCCAGAATGTTTTCATAACCCTTTGCCTTCAGGCTCTTTAAAACACAGGATTCTTTGGTACAGGGTTAATTCAAACAAGAGCAGGACCAAAAATCAAAATTGAATCAAAAATATAATTGAGCCATGCTCTGGCAAAAGGGGGCTTAATACATGGTACCAATCAAGCCATTACATAATTATGGATCCATATTACCCACTTTTTCAAACAACCGACTGAATAATGAGGTGGAAATACAGAAAATGGACCAATTGCAAAAAGTTTCGGCCCAGGTCAGCCTATGCGGACTGCCAAGGCTGACCTGGGTCGATACTTTTTGCAGATGCCTTATGTTCCCTTTTCACAGAGCATGGCTCAATTATCATTTAACTCTTTACCACACAATCCCGACTTTTAACGACCCCGAGATAGAAGCCGTTTGAAAACGCTGTTGGAAAAGGAGAAAATGCTGGTAACCAGCATTTTCTCCTTTTCCCACAATGTTTTCTAGCCTTCACAAAACAAATTTCAAATTTTTGGTTACATTTATCTTGTCATCTGCAAAATGCTTTCAATTTGGATTACTCTAAAAATTTGTCGTTTGGTAAAGAGTAAACTCTTTCCCAGACAACAAAATTTTAGACCCATCCATTTTGGAAGCATTCATAGATAATGGATTAAATGTAGTGCAAATGATAGAATTGTCCTTTGAAAGAGTAGAAAACACTGTGGGATTAGGAGGAATGCTAGTTCCAAAAATTTTCCCCTTTTTCCACAGTATTTCCATCAAATTTTTTCCTCCGGGTTGTCAAAACATAGCATTGTTTCAAATAGAGTTAATTTGAAAAACAGCTTTAGTATGACATAACCCTTTACCAATAAGTTTGTACAACCCTAGTGAAGAAGGCTTTGAAATCATTGTTGGTAACCACTATTTTCAACTTGTACCACAATGTTTTCTACCCTTCTCAAGAGCTAGATCAAATTTGTCGTATGCTAAAAGTTTCAGTATGCTAAAACCTAACATTCTGCTGCCCAGTGCAGAATTTAACTCTACCAAGCAACAAAATTTAACCCTTAAAGTGCCTTCCACGACAATAGTTGTGTTTGCGGCCAGTGTAGATCAAGATCAGCCTGCACAAAACATGCAGCCTGATCTTTGATCTACACTGTCCGCTTTGCTGAATCACTGTAGACAAAAGAAACAAGGAAATAGCAATTATTTGGGTGGTACTGGTATTTCTAGGATGAAAATGTCTGACAGGTTTATTCGGCGCTCTAAGGGTTAACCCTTTACTGCACAATGACGCCTTTTGACGCCCCTGGGAAAGAAGCCTTTTGAAAACATTGTGGGAAAAGAAGAAAATGCTGGTAACCAGCATTTTCTCCTTTTCCCACAATGTTTTCTACCATATCAAAGAAAAGTTGTACCATTTGAGCCACACTGAAATTGTCGTCTGCAAATGCTTTCAATTTGGACATGGCTATAATTTTGTCGTGTGGTAAAGGGTTAAGACACATCCAAACCCATAGTATCCACGGAAGTCAAATTTTATGAGACTCAAACAGCAATTTGTTTTTGAAAATATTGTGAGAAAAGAAAAAAAAAAAAAAAATCATCATTTTTTCCTTTCCCAGTACTGTAATGTTTTCAGTCTTCTTCCTAAAAATTGTAAAAACATGAAATTTTTCGGTTAGGGGTTAAAAGGATGGAAGGTACTGAGTCAAGATAGGCTCCTTTTCCTAGAAAAACAATGTAGTTCCCAATGCTAGCATAGACAATCAAAGCCTGTACTTAGTCAAGATAGTCTCCTCTTCCTAGAAAAACAATGTAGTTCCCAATGCTAGCATAGACAATCAAAGCCTGTACTTAGTCAAGATAGTTTCCTAGAAAAACAATGTAGTTCCCAATGCTAGCATAGACAATCAAAGCCTGTACTTAGTCAAGATAGTCTCCTCTTCCTAGAAAAACAATGTAGTTCGCAATGCTAGCATAGACAATCAAAGCCTGTACTTAATCAAGATAGTCTCCTCTTCCTAGAAAAACAATGTAGTTCCCAATGCTAGCACAGACAATCAAAGCCTGTACTTAGTCAAGATAGTCTCCTCTTCCTAGAAAAACAATGTAGTTCCCAATGTTAGCATAGACAACCAAAGCCTGTGTTTACAAAACTTGAGTCCATGCCCAAACTTTTAAGTCTCAGGCTTAAGGCTGTATGAAAATTTAAAATGAAGACTTTGATTCAAAATTCAGAAACGGATAAAAGCTCTAAAGTTTACGAGTTACTCCATACGGTTTATCAAATTACATTTATACAACTTTGAAATTTCTTATTCATCTGAGTTGAGCACGAAAAAAGTTTTATAAGCACTGACCCTGAACTGCTGCCACACTACATTCTTAAGGCATTTACATACAAGCTTATACATGTACTTCTTATAAACTCATGCACTGGAATTACAAAACATTTGCATAATCAACATTTAACAGTGATTATTACTACAAAGAGACAAAATATCGAAGCTTGATCTATTAGTGTCTCAAAATGAGATGTTTCTTTTTCTTTACCCTTTTACCACACAATCACAAGTTTTTATGACTTCTGGAAATATTGTGGGAAAAGGAGGAAATGCTGGTAACCAGCACTGTTTCCTTTCCACACAATGTTTTCTACCCTTCTAAAGACAAATTTCTGTTTTTCAGGTACATTAGATTTGTCGTCTGCAAATGCTTTGAATTTAGAGGAATCTAGAATTTTGGTAAAGGGTAAAGAAAGTAGTGCAGCAGTCATTTATATTGCTTGCGTTAGCAACGAACCCTTCACCAAACAATCCCATGTTTTAACGACCCTGAGAATGAAGCCTACTGAAAACATTTTGGGAAAGGAGAAAATGCTCAGTACCAGCATTTTCCTTTTCCCACCATGTTTTCTACCTTAGAAGAAAATTTCATTATTGTGGCCACATTAACCCTTTCCCAAACAGGCCCTGGTTTTCACGTGTCTGCAGTACTTTTGAAAACACTGTGGGAAAAGGAGAAATTGCTCGTAACAAGCAATTTCTCCTTTTCCCACAGTGTTTTCTACCCTTTTTGATAACTTTCTGCCATTTTCATCAAATTTAAAATTGTCATCTGCAAACTCTTTGAATTTGGACCAGTCCAAAATTTGTCGTTTGGGAAAGGGTTAAATTCATCATCTGCTACTGCTTTCAAGATGAACAAGTCTCAATTTTTTTGGTAAAGAGTTGAAACTGAGTGGCCTTTTTCTGAAGGCATTGTCATACCACCTAATAATAGTCGTCATCATATTTCACAGTAATTATTATGATAAAAGGAGAAAATCTGTCAGATCTATAAATCAAATCGGGCACATAAAATTATCACATGGATTTTTCTTTGTGTTCGTGTAACTATATGAATATCTTTTGATAAAAGCACATAAATTATATACAAAATTCTGTATGTAAGATTTATTTCTCAGATTTGTTCGAAGATCTTTGTTTGCCAATCTCTTTACCACACAACAAAATTAGAGACTAACCCAAATTGAAAGCAGTTGCAGACAAAAAATTCAATGTAGCTCAAAAAAATCATTTCTCTGTCCTTGAAATATAGACAACATTGAGGAAAAAGAAGAAAATGCTGGTTACCAGCTTTTTTTTCTTTTCCCACAATGTTTTTTGAAGGCCTTTTTGCCAGGACCATTTAGACGGATTGTTTGATAAAAAGCTGGCCCAGTTATCTATGAAAAACAAGAGGGCCATAATGGCCCTGTATCACTCCACTGGTTTATAAATATAAACCATAAATACTAAACATTTCAATTCTGAGCTAAATGGTTTCAAAATGAAGACTTACAAAGTTTTCTCTGTAAAAGCCCATGTGAAAGTTGAGACCCGCAGGGCAAAGCCATTTTTGATCCCAGAGCTATAATTACTTGAACCCTGGTAAAGGTCCACAAGATAAAGCCACATGCCAAAATAATACAAGTCTATGCTGTATGGTTATAAATAAGGTGATTTTCAAGTTTTGTCCATATGAAGCCTCTGTAAAACATAAGACCCCTGATGCAAGGCTAATTTAAAAAAAAAAAAATCAAAACGGGAAGATCTCTTAAGTCGTCACTATGTAAGCCCATGTAAAACTTGTGACCCCTGCGGCAGGACCAATTTTGACCCCAGGGCTAAAATTTTGGCCCGCTTGGTAGAGGCCCACTAGATATAGCTACATGCAAAATTTGGTAGCTCTAGGCCTTATGGCTAGGTACAGGAAGATTTTTAAAGTTTTCTCTATATAAACCTATGTAAAACTTGTGACCCCTGGGGCAGAGCCAATTTTGACCCCAGGGCTATAATTTGAAGAAATTTGATAGAGGTCTACTACATAAAGCTACATGCCAAATTTGGTAGCCCTATGCCTTATGGTTTCAGACAAGAAGATTTTTAAAGATTTCCAATATTTTTCAGTTTTGTTGCCATGGCAACCAGAGTTTTTGAAGGAATCAAATTCTTTCAAGAAATTCTGAAGAGGACCGTGGCAGGATCATTTCTGTGAAGTTTCATGAAAATTGGATGGGTAGTTTCAGAGAAGAAGATGTTTGAAATAAAAGTTAACGCACGGACGGACGCACGGATGGACGGACGCATGGACGCACGACGGACACCAGGCCATGACATAAGCCCGCTGGCCTTCGGCCAGTGAAGCTAAAAATAATATAACAAACAATTTATAACCAGATCAGACACAGCAAAGCATGCCAGTGTTCTGTCTGCAACTTGTATTTTCATAATGAACTTATATTTCTCCAGCTACTTGGGATTAATTTGTGTCAATTCATCTAATAAAATCACAGACAATGTAGATCCAAGATCAGACGTATGTTCTGTGCAGTCTAAGCTGAATCTACAACGGCAGAGAAACCTAATCCTAATCCTGACCCTAAAGTGGTTATAGCTTGATGCTTTTGACCAGGAGGATAATACTGTAAAAAACATAATAAATGGGAAAAAAAAGACCATTTATAACAATATTGCTGTTTGTCATAATTTCTTCAAACCTTTTCAAACCTTATGTACCACACATGGATCAAAGCATGTCTGTATGAAGGAAAGATGTTACATAATTTATCTAACTCTTTGCTAGACTACAAAATTTTGAACTGGTCCAAACTGAAAGCATTTGCAGATGATAAATGCGGCCCAAATGATGCAATTTGTTTAAGAAGGGTTAAAAAAAAAACATTGTAGGAAAAGCAGAAAATGCTGGTTACCCAGCATTTTCCATTTTCCAACATTGTTTTCAAAAGCCCCCCCACAGGGTCGTTAAAACACAGGACTGTTCAATAAACAGTTAAGTACATGCTTGCTGACTTAGGTTTAAGAATGTAAGCAAAAGAGATCAACATTTCAAGTTACAAGAGCAGAATATAAATGTATCAATACAACCATTATTTAATTTACACACCCATAAAAAATACACACTCATACATGTACAAAAATACATCCATAGAAAAAGCTTGGCAAACTATTAAGTTTCACACACTAAAATACTTTGGATTAAATCTTATCCGTATCCTACGTTTTCTTATAAATTTATACATCAATATCAAAACTAAAGTTATACAAAAACCAAACACAAAAACTGCGGTAGAAGGTGAAATCGTTTCTGGGTCACGTAAATTGTCTTTACGTATGGCACCATGGTTGCTATTTTTTGTCTTTTTTACAGTCTCTTCGAATTGCACATCTCCCTTCAACTCTTCTTCTCGTCTCCTGGCCATTTCATCATTTTCATCATCATATTCATAATCATCACCGACATCATCATCTTCTTCTTCGTCTTCTTCATCATCATCATTTTTATATCTGTAATCTGGTGCTAAGTTTTTTTCATTGTTAAATCCACCATCATTCAATCTATAATCATGTCGACCAATATTTCTTAGATTTAAGTGTGGATGCATCCCTCCAATATCATTAATATTATTTCTGTCATTGTCATCATATCCATCATCATCATAATCATTTTCATCATCATTCTCATCATCATAATCATTGTCATCATTTAGATCATTTCTCTCCATAGGTTGTTCAATACCAAAATTATCACCTAGTTTTGGAAAAGGTTTAATATCTCCATCTCTTTCGTCATAGTAGTCATCATCGTCTTCATTATCTTTATCATTCCTGTTGTCATTGTATGTAACATCATCATCATTATCAACATCATTCTCATCATCATCTTCATATTCATCATCCTGCCCATCGCCATTATCTGGATCATCGTCATCCAAATCATCATCAACATCATCAACATCATCTTCCATATTCCCATCCAGCTCACCATCTTCATTATTTACATCTATCTGATTATTAAGTGCATGGTTAACTAATACTGTATCTTTATCATTTCCAAAATGATTTTGTAAATCCTGATTCTTTTCTTGGAATTCCTGAAACTTTTCTTTCTGTTCATGAAGATCAGGATCATTTAGCTGTTTTAGGTGTTGATTCAGATCAGACATGTCATTTTCAACATCAAGATCAACGTTTACATTTTTATTACTCTTAATAACATTTTTATCACCATCAACATCAACAGTACTATCTGGTAAACCACCATGTATCATATTATTAGGTTTCACAAAGGTAAGCTTTTTTGTAGGTTTAGTTTCTGTTTCCTCTTCATTCAGCATCCGTTCTGCATTCATTCCCAGATTAACAACAGGATGTATTTGATTTAGGTCAATTTTGTCTTTAGCACTATTAAATACTTTCTTATGGTCAACATTACCATTAAGGTTAAGGTTATTTTTAGCACTATTTAATACTTCTTTTGGGTCATTATCACCAGTGTCTATGGACCTTGTAACTCTGGCTTTGCCAAAGATTTCTGCGGCATCAGGTTCACACATGAACCTCAGGTATATGACCAGAGCACCGCTAGCCACTGCTGTTTTGTGAGCCAGACAGCCACCTGTACAGAAAAAGTATTTGATTATCTCATTCACTTAACATTCTACCATCTTGTTCTAACAAACCTGAAGAAGAAAGCTATTAACATTGTGAGAAAAGGAAAAATTTGCTGGCAAACACCATTTTCTCATTTTCCCACAATGGTTCCTAGACTATCAAAACCTTATCAAAGACAAGTCCCATCTTTTGAACCATTCTTTATCCTCTGCAAATACTTCCAATATGGACAATCTGAAAACTTTGATGTCTGGTAAAGAGTTAAGGTAGGTAGGAAAAAGGAATAATTTTGGTTTCGATAAGGACTGAGATATAATTACCTCACATTTCAATTTTGGTTTGTTTGTTTGAAAATTGTACTGGATTTTATCACTGTTTTAACAGCTTAGGTCATATGAGAGCAGTCAGTGCACCTACGCATATGTTTCCTTGCTTTCTCACCTCACACCAGTGCTGACACAACTTCCTTTCCAAAGGCACTGACTACTTTTCTTACATACATCAGAGGTGAGAGGCGAAAAATGGCCGGAAAGAAAGTTAGCCTCATATCGAACTCAAAACCACCAGGTCACAAGTCAGATACGCTAACCACTGAGCTACCTGGCCAGGCTTCGATTTTGGTGTACACCCAGTGAAATTATATCTTGATTTATACAAGATCACGAAAACATGATTTACTCATGTATACACTGACATGTTTAAAATAGGAACAAATTTCCCATTCACAAATTTTCTTTCCTCCTGTTATATAATGATGTCATTTAAACCTTTAACAAACAATACAGTTTCAAAAATCCTGACTGAGAAGGCATTTGCAAACATTGAAGGAAAAGCAGAAAATGCCGGTGACCAGCATTTTCTCCTTTTCCTTCAATATTTTCAAGCCTTATACAGATAAATCTCATCATTTGGGCCACAATTAATTTGTCATCTGCAAATGCTTTCAATTTGCACAAAGCTAAGATTTGACCATTTTTGGAAGAACTTCAACTCAAACACAGCTAAATATAAATTTGTCTGTTTTGTGTTCAAGATTATTTTCAACATCATTTCAATTATATCACGGCAGCCAGCGCACATATCTATGTTTTTCCTAAGTTTTTTGTACTAGTACTTCACACAACATTCTTTCCAAGCCACTGGCTGCTTTCCAACATATACATCATCAAAACAATGTACAGCTGTAAGAAAGGAATAAATCCTGTTGAAATGATGATAATCAATCCTATGAAAGAATTTGGCTGGGCTCGAAATGGAACCAGCGTGCCTTGAGTTGCAAGCCCTGTACATTACCAACTGAGCTACCAGGCTTGGCACTAAATATACAAGATCTAGATGTTTTCCCATTGATATTCTGTGCAGTCTGATCTTCATCTACACTGTTTAATCTACCCTTGACACTCTTAGGATTGAACTTCTGAGAGGGAAATGGATAAACCTTACAAATGTTTTTACCTGTCATTTCCTTTTCCACTAAGAGTTTCCTCCCTTTATTTGATGGGATTTCCCATGATTCCTTGGTTATCTTTGGTTTCCCAATGACATCACCCTTTGTGTGGTTATACACCAATACCCCATCTTTAACCACATTTTTCAGCTGAATTCCTGCAAGCAGCTTATCAAAATCATCATAATCATCATTGTCATCTGTGTAATCATCAGTAAATGACCCTTTCAGTGCTGGATCTAGTTTCACTGCATTTCTCACCCTCTTCATTTTTCCAAAGCAACCTGGTGGCAGTTGCCATGATAATATTTGAGGTAAAAAATCGGGATGAAGGAATTCATAATATCCCAAACTTGGGCAAATGAACACTGAAAAAAAAATTTAAGTTCTTATTGAAAATCTGCATGAGCTGAAAATTAAGACAGTGTAATTCTTGACAACAATGCGGGAAAAAGGTATTAATTTGTACAAGCAATTGCTCCTTTTGCAAGGATGTTTTCCAGGTCAATAAAAAAAAACCTTTACCATTCCTCCAGAACTCCTGCTATACTTTTTTTTTCCTAAGGATGCTTTCATCCCTTGAGGTACTTTGAATTAACTCTTCAGTAGATGACAAAAAAACTTATCCAACTTGAAAGTATTTGCAGACGAAAATTAAATGGGAATTAAGGAGTGGGAATCAAATAATGGAATATAACACAGCAAGGCTTGTAAAGAAGTGCAGGAAAAGGATAAAATGATGGATACCAGCATTTTCTCCCTTTCCCTCTTTGTTTTCAAAAAACGTCTTTCTTAGAGTCGTAAAAACATGCCGGGAATGTTTGATTAAATTTTAACAAGAAATTCGCCCAACTGAGAGCATGTGCAGAAGACAAATACAATATAGGTTTGGCCTTAAATCTTTCCTTACAGTTGACGATACAAGAAGCTTTTGTGGACAGTGTAGATCAAGACCTGATTGTGCAGGACATGCATTCTGAACTCTGATCTACATTGTCCACTCTTTTATTGTAGATTATAACTAAACTGTCTCTTCATCTTGCAGCAGACCTGCATTTGTAGTAATTAAAAAAGTATAGGTTAATTATACAGTAGTCAAAGGCTTAAAGATAGCAAACACTATGAAAAAAGGCATTTTCTACCCTTTTCCATAATGTCTTCAAAAGCTTTATTTCACAGGGTTATTAAAAACGATGGATTGTTTGGTAAAGGGCTAGCCAGCATATATAAATAATTGCTTGTTGTAGTAATTAAAATCTTGGAGAAATAAAGCAAGCACCTAAGGAACACTCAAATAGTGCTTGCTTCACCCTTTACCACACAATCTTGAGTTGTAACGAGCCTGAAGAAGAGACCTTTTGAAAAATTAATGAGAAAAGGATAGAATGCTGGAACCAGCATTTTCTCCTTTTCCCACAATGGCTTCTACCCTTTCAGAGATAGATCTTACCATATCAGCCATATTCACCTTATTGTCCTTAATTGCTTTTAGTATGGACAGGCCCAAAATTCTGTTGTGTAGTACAGGGTTATGAGAGGTGCTTACTTAGTAAAGGTACATTTTATGTCTGTCTTTAGCATCTCGATAAATGTTTGCATACTAAAAGTCCCTTGCTCACAGGTCAAATAGCAGCCAAAAAAACCAATGCAGGTGTTAAAGTGCATCTGAATTTAAATTATATCATTTCTAAGTATGGAAAATATTGTACATATGACAATCTGTTATTGTGTAGTCAGTGCAAGTGTTAGTCCCTTGCAAAAAAAAAAAAGAATTTTGAAATGAGGCAAAAAGTAAACAAAAGATGGAGTGACTTAGCAACTTTTAACCTAGTTTTGAAATTAATTTCTCTGCTTTGTTTCCTTTTGGCAGCTATTTTTACTTTAATCAAGATGGCCACTTGGGCAGATACATGTATTACTCTATCTGACAGTACAAAAGTTCTTACACTGCTCTAAAAACAGATCCTGAAAGGCTGGTGTGACTTGATTATTGTCCATTTTGCTGAGTGTTTCCTTGAGTTGATAAAAATTGTTTGTGCACATTTCTCGTCTTAACGACACAATTGTTCCCCTGTTGATCTCCTTCAGTTTCTCTTCTGTTTGACTTTTGCAACCTGCCTGTAACATTAAAACTGTGTAAACTAAGACCACCAAACTGCACATGCCAACACCTGGCTTCAGTAATTGTTGCTTTTCCAGTGAGGATTCTGTGTTTAAAAGGGGCATAACTATGTCAACATATTTTGAGGGTTAACCCTTTACCATACATTCTGAAGTTTTGACTTGGAAAAGGACGTTCGAAAACATTGTGGGAAAAGAAGAAAATGGTGGTAACCAGCTATGACTACCGGTATAACATGATGTTTCTTTACAAACAGCCAAGCTAAACTGAAAAGCAATTATCAAAAACATTAACATAAACCAAATAGTTCTACTCATCCAGTAAGTTTCTGCAGATTACCAAAACTCATTGACTGATTTATTGAATTGTGTTTTACGCTGCATTTCAACATTATTTCAATCATACCATGGCGACAGCTCACATATTTATTGAATTTATTGAATTGTGTTTTACGCTGCATTTCAACATTATTTCAATCATATCATGGCGACAGCTCACATATTCATGTGCAGATATCCAAAAAGTGGCTAAAACTCAAACATGTGATTAAATGTTTGAATGGTATTCCACATCAGTTATAACAATGCTTCAGCCATTTGAAGGGTATCCCACACCAGCTTTAGCAGTGCTTCTGTAATCTGAATGGTACTGGACTAGACCAAATTGAAAGCATATGCAGATGACAAATTAAAATAGGCTAAACTGATGGTTTCTCTCTTTGATAGGGTAGAAAACATTGTGGGAAAAGGAGAAAATGCTAGTTACCATCTTGATCTACACAGGATGCATATCTGTCTCTGGGAGAAGATGGGAGGGAGAAAATGGAAAAGGGATAAATGAGGAAATAAAGATTTCACTGAGTACCTTTTCACCCAGCATGGTCCACAACAACTGGTGTGTGTTACCATAACCCACGAGACCCGGGGTTGTCATGGTTTTAATACAGGAAATACTGATGTCACAGGGCGCACCATTAACTTTGTGGGAACCAACCAACTCCGACATACAGTTGTCACTAACTGTTTCATCAAATTTCACTGTGAAAAACACAAAATCAAAGGTTGAACTTTCTACTAGACAATAAAATTTTACACTTGTCTGAGTTTAATTAACTCTTTACCAAACGACAACATTTTCGGCTGGTCCAAATTGAAAGCACTTGCAGATGACAAATCGCATGTGACTCAAAATTTGATATTTGTATTGGGAAAGGTATAAAACATTTTGAGAAAAGGAGAAAATGCTGGTTACCAGCATTTTCTCCTTTTCTCACGTTGTTTTCAGAAGCTTTTTCTCTAGGGGTTGTTAAAAGTCGGTATTGTGTGGTAAAGGGTTAAAGTAGCTGCAGATGACAAATTGAGTTTTAATCAAATGATGTAAATGTATCTTGGAAAATAATGATAAGTATGTGAAAAGGAGAGAAATTCAGGATACCAGCATTTTCTTCTTTATCAACAATGTTTTCAAAAGTCTATTCCCCCCATTAAAACATGGGATTATTTGGTATAGGGCTAAATCAGAGTATCTTCACTGAGTAGCCGACCATAAACAATATACAGTCATAATCATTCAATCATGATTATTGGAACACATTGCTTAAATCTTCAAAAGACGAAATAATTGAGCCATGCTCTGGCGAAAGGGGGCTTAGAGCATCTCCATGGTATAATGCACCAAGCATGCCATCACTTAATTATGGATCCATAAAATCAATTTGTCTAAAAACAAACAGAATCATGAGGTAGACTTGTCCTTTAACATGCATAAAACTGACCAATAGATAAATGTTTCGGCCTAGGTCAGCCTATGCGGCCTGCACAGGCTGACCCGAGTTGATACTTTTTGAAGATGCATTAAGCCTTTACCACACAATCCCAACTTTTAACGACCCTGAGAAAGAAGCCTTTTGAAAACATTGTGGGAAAAGGAGAAAATGCTGGTAACCAGCATTTTCTCCTTTATCCACAATGTTTTCTAACCTTCCCAAAACAAATTTCTATATTTCAGTCACATTTATTATGTCGTCTGCAAATGCTTTCAATTTGGACTAGTCTAAAATTTTATCATGTGGTACAGAGTTAAGCCCCCTTTTCAGAGCATGACTCAATTTTACGTCGATCCAAAATGAAGGCATTTGCAGATGGAAAACTAAGAGGGGCTGAAATTACAGAATTCTTTTTTGAAAAAGAAGGAAAATACTGTGGAAAAAGGAAACAAGAGGGCCATGATGGCCCTGGGTCGCTCACCTGAGTCAACTGGCGAAATTCACTCAATGTGCATAATCCAATTTCTGACCAACTGTCAGGTCAATTGATGAACAAAATTGGTAGAGGTCCACTAGGAGATGCTACATGCCAAATATCAAAGCTCCACGCCTTCCAGTTTCAGAGAAGAAGAATTTTAAAGTTTTCCTTCTTTGTTCCTATGTTCGAAATTTGTGACCCCCGGGGCGGGGCCAGTTTTGACCCCAGGGACATCATATGAACAAACTCGGTAGAGGTCCACTAGGAGATGTTACATGCCAAATATCAAAGCTCCACGCCTTCCACTTTCAGAGAAGAAGAATTTTAAAGTTTTCATTCTTTGTTCCTATGTTTGAAACTTGTGACCCCCCGTGGCGGGACCAGTTTTGACCCCAGGGGCGTTATATGAACACCTTTGGTAGAAGTCTACTAGGAGATGCTACATGCCAAATATCAAAGCTCCACGCCTTCCAGTTTCAGAGAAGAAGAATTTTAAAGTTTTCCTTCTTTGTTCCTATGTTTGAAACTTGTGACCCCGGGGGCGGGGCCAGTTTTGACCCCAGGGACATCATATGAACAGACTTGGTAGAGGTCCACTAGGAGATGCTACATACTAAATATCAAAGCTCTACGCCTTCCAGTTTCAGAGAAGAAGAATTTTAAAGTTTTCATTCTTTGTTCCTATGTTCGAAACTTGTGACCCCCGGGGCGGGGCCAGTTTTGACCCCAGGGACATCATATGAACAAACTTGGTACAGGTCCACTAGGAGATGCTACATGCCAAATATCAAAGCTCCACGCCTTCCAGTTTCAGAGAAGAAGAATTTTAAGTTTTCATTCTTTGTTCCTATGTTCGAAACTTGTGACCCCCGGGGCAGGGCCAGTTTTGACCCCAGGGACATCATATGAACAAACTTGGTACAGGTCCACTAGGAGATGCTACATGCCAAATATCAAAGCTCCATGCCTTCCAGTTTCAGAGAAGAAGAATTTTAAAATTTTCATTCTTTGTTCCTATGTTTGAAACTTGTGACCCCCGGGGCGGGGCCAGTTTTGACCCCAGGGACATCACATGAACAAACTTGGTACAGGTCCACTAGGAGATGCTACATGCCAAATATCAAAGCTCTACGCCTTCCAGTTTCAGAGAAGAAGAATTTTAAAGTTTTCCTTCTTTGTTCCTATGTTTGAAACTTGTGACCCCCGGGGCGGGGCCAGTTTTGACCCCAGGGACATCATATGAACAGACTTGGTAGAGGTCCACTAGGAGATGCTACATACTAAATATCAAAGCTCTATGCCTTCCAGTTTCGGAGAAGAAGAATTTTAAAGTTTTCATTCTTTGTTCCTATGTTTGAAACTTGTGACCCCCGGGGCAGGGCCAGTTTTGACCCCAGGGGCATCATATGAACAAACTCGGTAGAGGTCCACTAGGAGATGCTACATGCCAAATATCAAAACTCCACGCCTTCCAGTTTCAGAGAAGAAGAATTTTGAAGTTTTCCTTCTTTGTTCCTATGTTTGAAACTTGTGACCCCCGGGGCGGGGCCAGTTTTGACCCCAGGGGCGTTATATGAACAAACTTGGTAGAGGTCCACTAGGAGATGCTACATGCCAAATATCAAAGCTCCACGCCTTCCAGTTTCAGAGAAGAAGAATTTTAAAGTTTTCCTTCTTTGTTCCTATGTTTGAACTTGTGACACCCAGTGCGGGGCCAGTTTTGACCCCAGGGACATCATATGAACAAACTTGGTAAAGGTCCACTAGAAGATGCTACATACCAAATATCAAAGCTCTATGCCTTCTAGTTTCAGAGAAGAAGATTTTTAAAGATTTTGCTATTTTTTTCCTTTTGGTTGCCATGGCAACCAGAGTTATGGGTGGAATTCAATCTCTTGAACAACTTTGGTAGAGCTTCACCTGAGGAACATCCCTGCCAAGTTTCATCAAGATTGGCCCAGTGGTTTAGGAGGAGAAGATGTTGAAAGAAATTGTGGACGACAGACGATGGACACTGGGCGATCACAAAAGCTCACCTTGAGCACTTTGTGCTCAGGTGAGCTAAAAATGCAATTTCTCCTGTTTCTGCAATGTTTTTAGAAGTCTTCATCTTAACAAGGAATTATGTGTGGTAAGGGTTAATTCACGCAATCCTGAAACTTTGCAGCAGCAGCTTTAAAACAAATATCTTCGTAAAATAAAGATGGTCAACATGAGGTTCAGTACATAAACAAATCCAAAAACGCTGAGGCAAACATGGAAAACGTCATTACAAGCAATTTCTCCTTTTTACTACAATGTTTTGAAAAGCAATCTACTGCAAGATACAAAGGGTGTCAGCAGGTGGTCAAATGTTAACCCTTCACACCACAAGCCTGACTTTTAGCTGCCCTATGTAAGAAGCCTTTTGAAAAAACTGTGGGAAAAAGAGAAAATGCTGGTAACCAGCATTTTCTCCTTTTCCCACAATGTGTTCTAATCCATGGAAGATAAATTGTAAGTTTTGATTTTACATTTAATTTGTCATCTGCAGATGCTTTCAATTTGGGCAGGGCTAAAATTTTGTCATTTCATAAGGGCTTCAGTCAATAAAAGTGGACAATGTATAAGTCATTGAATCTACACTGTTGCTAGATCTGGGATCATCTGACATTCACACAATTGTTTCAATATGACTACAATCTCCTTTTCGAAACAAATTGTATGCCAGATGTAAAATACGTAAACAGAAAAGTTAAATAAAAAGCCTATTAAATACTGGCTGTTTTCTTTTGAAAAGCAATCAAACACATAGCCAAAACATTTTTTTAAGAAAAATTATAACTCTGGGATATAATATGAAAAATTTTAATTCTGGGATATAAAATGATGGTTTAATTATAATATAAATAGGAATTTCACATGAGCACCGCATGCAGTTTCCTATGATAGGTTGCAGTTCCTTTTTCAGTTAAAATTCCAAGCTGACAAAGGGGCATTACTCTGTTACAACTATTTTTACTTACTTGCCATTCTGGTATGCATTCCCCTTTTAAAAGTTAACAACAAATTTGAATTTGAAGTAAATATATTCAGTAATAACAGAGATATGAGAACATTACAGTTTTGCACAAGGACAAAGCAGACAATGACAGAACAATCACAATACCTGTAACCATCGCAGTTTCTTCAAAAACAGGGGGAGATAAATAAGTAAAACAGTACCTGTTTTTTTAGCGTGATGATAAATATCCTGCCTCCACACTAAAGCTGGGTCAATTTGACGCCTTTCTTCATCAAAGACATACCAGGGGCTTCCAACAACAAAACTTAGTTGCCTAGTATATATATGAATACATGTATTATAATCTATTCAAAATGAATGACAATCTAAACCTGTTAAATGTTGTGGGTAACTTCATTGAGTTTTTACAGACAGTATATATCAATATCAGACTGCACAGATGTGCAGTCTGATCTTAATATACACTGTCTGACACTTTATTTGAGATATTCTGACCCATCAAATATGATGAAATAGCAAAAACTGAGCTTTTTTCCTGACTGAAAATATCTGTTTGATGTTGTTCAAAAATGTTAAAAATCGTTAAAGGTAAATCTTCATATACTCTTTTTATTTTTTCATATAGCACTCATAATTACATGAAGCAATTAAGAAAATGTTAAACTTGTCTTGACTCTTTGCCAAAGGACGAAATTTTAGACCAGTCCAAATTGAAAGCATTAGCAGATGACAAATGTGAGTCAAAAATAGAAATTTGTTTTGGATGGGGTGGAAAACATTGTGAGAAAAGGAGAAAATGCTGGTTACCAGCATTTTCTCCTTTTCCCACAATGTTTTCAAAAGCTGTCTTTTTCACAGTCATTAAATGTCAGAATTGTGTGGTAAAGAGTTAACTGCTAAGTTTTTCACAAATATTTCAATATTTCAAGTGAGGTAGCTATCACCTTTAAGGTTATAAAGTTAAGCATCTGAAACGCTGGAAGATTTACTATCAGGATTTAACATCATATTCAGAAATATGTAGATGCATCTACATGTAATTGTAATGAATTACTTCTCCATTTGCCACATTATTATCTCCAATATCTCAACACCAGAAGAAGACATTTGAAAACATTCTGGAAAGAGAAGAAAATGTTAGTAAGCAGCATTCTTTCCTTTTTCCCACGATGTTTTCAACCCTATCAGAGAGCTTAAGTCCATTTGCACCAAATTTGAATTTATCATCTGCAGATCTTTTGTAATTGAAAGAGTCTAAAATTTGTCATTTGAGAAAGGGTTAACTCTTTCCCACAAAATCCCAAGTTTTAACGACTCTAGGGAAGAAGCCTAGGAAAATCACAATGGGAAAAGGCAAAAATGCAGGTAAACAGCTTTTTCTCCTTTTCCCACAATGTTTTCTACCCTTCCTAAGGCAAAGTTCTATTTTTGAATTACATTCATTTTGTCCTCTGCAAAAGATAACATTTCGGGCAATCTTGGCAAGTCAAAAATTTTGTCATTTGGTAAAGGGTTCAGGGGAAAACATGTAAGAAAAATACTTCAGAAAAATATAAATATTTGGTCTTACTTATAATAATCCAAGTCATCCTTTTTCACATGTTGTATTGCTGAATCAGCAATGCTGCTTGCTTTTAGCTTCATTGTCCGTATCCTAGACACAATGTCTACATCTAAATGATCAAGTTTACCAGAGTTCTGTTTTTGCAGAATTAAATCTAAATGACCTGAAAAAAAGGTATTTTGGTCTTCAACTTCTTGGTACAAGCAAGAGAGAAATTTGCAGGGAGGAAATGGGCTTTTTTGACTGGTACAATTGAAAACAACATACATATGTATATAGCTGACATGAATAAAAATTGATACATGAATACACCCATGGTCTGAGTATACATTTTCCTCAATGATTCACCAGTAACTATCTACAACAAAGCTTGATGCGACAGTATAAATTTGGGTAGGGTTATGGAGAAAAATTATTTTCTGCCCAAAAATATCACTAAAACCAACAAAACACGGAAAATGCCTCTTATGAAAAGGGAACAATCTCAAAAACTAAGCTGACAAGAATCTTTGTGATGGCGTTCCTGTGAGGTCATCATCAGTATAGCTAGACACATGTAAACAATCTGACAAAATTATTTTACCTACTGAGAAGATAAAAACTTGTCCATCTATCAAATAAAAAAAATAATGCAAACAATGGTAAAATATGGGTAAATCTAAAAATTTTCATCCTCACTATCAAAAATTAAGGCGTAGATTCGAATTTTTATCGAAACCGATCATTTTCTTTCAATTTTCACTTAAAACATCTATTACCTACCAATTTTCCCTCTTCAATTTGGAATCAAATTTTTGATAGGCTAAATCTGCCCAAATGCACCAGAGAGCAATTGTACAATAAGGCAGATGCAATTATAGGGTGGCATGCCTATAAATACAGTACAGAGCAGAGCACATGAAGCAAACTCTGCAAAAGAAAAAAAAAACTTATGAAGAAATTTCTCTCAATTTCTTCACTTGCTCATATCTTACAAATGACCTTTATCGTATGTTACAAATAAATGACAAAGGATGTCATTTGCAACAAATGAAAAAGGTTTAACAATTTACTGCATATTGGTGCATAATGCAGCCTTTTACTGACCCTGGGAAAGAAGCCTCCTGAAAACATTGTGGGAAAAGGAGAAAATACTGGTAACCTGCATTCTCTTCTTTTCCCACAATGTTTTTTACCCTATCAACAGAAAATTGCACCATTTAAGCCACACTGAAACTGTCGTCTGCAAAATGCTTTCAAGTTGGACAAGGCTTAAAGTTTGTCGTCTGGTAAAGGTTTATTTGAAGAAATTCAAATTTTGCACTCTTAACCCCTAAATACTTCTCTGTAGGGTACCTCTGATAAACAATAGTGAGAAAAACTCGCAAGATGTCCTTGCAAATCTTTAACATACCTTCCAACACACGCAGCCCAAACAGTCCGTCAACATTCAAATTATGAAAGTCACTTTGGTAAAAGTCAATTAACCGTTCCATTGCTTGCAACAGCGGCATCATTGTTTGGTTTGTCTTAGCAAGGGGCAAAAATAGAAGTCCTAGACAGAAAATGAGTGACAGGGCCATTTTGATATCCATGTACAGTCGACAACAACCGAACCTTCCGATAGCAAAGTTTACAAATTACCTCCCTTCGAACTGCTGTAAAACTTAAATTTGGAATCCACGCCAGTTCGTTTTTAAATACCTAATTTCATTCGGCAAGGTTTTTTTTTAATTGTTTTGTCATTTAGTACATTTTTCTTTTTATTTCTAAATTGGTGTTTTGAAGTGACTTTGGGTTACCAGGCCAGTCAAATGGAAAATCTAAATTTTACACGGTGCCGACTTTTAGAACGATTACATTCACACAACCGGAAGTATATATTCTGCAATTTGACAGCTGATACACGTAGCCAAAATTATACCTGAATAGGTTTACTGTCCTTGTTAAATGTGGTGTGAAAACAAAGGCAACCGATAGGCTTGTTTAGTAACTATGTTGTAGCACTCTTGTTACGTTCTTCGGATCTTGTTTCTGCACTAGGCAGCTGCTGTCAAAACTCGTCGCAACATTCTGTTTTGGGTCATTTAAAATTCACTTTGTCAAAAAGACTTATTCATGCAGACGATCTTCTAAGTCTTGCATCAAATGTTTTAACACTTTTGTGACAGTGACTTCATTTGCTTTTAGCAGGCATTCATTTTGTTAATTCATGCTGATTACATATTTTTAACTAAAATTTTTCTTTAATCATCTGCTGCAAATTCATTTACGAGGAAATGAGATCAAGTGTTTTGGTGAAAAGCACGGTATGTGTTTACTAATGTTTTATTTCATTTGGGTTTGCCCAGTTTGGAAAAAGGGGCATTCTCCTCTGAATATTTAGCTGTCCAAAATACAGAGAATGATTTGTATTTCAGTGGACCAATTCAGTGTTCCTTTCATTTCAGTTTTGTTTCAGTAAGTCTAGGTACTTGGACATGTTTACTCTAGAGCACTACTTGCGAAAAATATAGAAGGGTTGGTGTTGATCTATTCATTAACCTGCAGCACTTATCACACCTTACCTAACAGATGTGATAGGTGATAATACTTTCCATATACCTGTTGGTAATTAACTCCATACTAAACAACTCAACTTTAAACAGTCTTGAAGAAAAAAAGCATTTGATGACATTGTGGGAAAAGGAGAAAATGCTAGTAACCATCATTTTCTCCTTTTGCCACAATTGTCAAAGACTGAAATCTTCATTTGTGCTACATTTAATCTGACATCTGCAAATGCTTTTAATTTTATTGAGTCAAGATTTTGTCATTTGGTAAAGAGTTAAGGAATTGTGAAATTTTGTGAAATTATTTTAAGTTTTTCTTTAATTGACTTCTAATTTTTGATAAGGTGCTCATTGAAAATTATTTTGTTTTTCCACAATATTAAAAAAAATCAGTTAAAAGAGGCAATTATTTGTCACAAGAAATTGTTTCCTTGTCACAATGTTTTCCAAAGTTTTAAAATGGAGAGGCCTATGGAGCTAAAGTTCTATGGTAAAGGCTTTCTGTCATGCCCATTAAATGCGTATGATAGAATAGGTAAGATGTGACTAACTGCTGTGGGATATCATTGGAAATGAGTCCATGACATTTCATCACAAAACATTTTTGTCAAAGACCCATCTTGTCAAAGGGATGTTTCGCTGAATGTGATGTAACATTGAAGCGACACTATGCAGAATTTTGTTATATTGTGTCAAATTTTGACAAAAAAAGGCTGTCCAGAACTATGATGGACGAGAAGAAGACTTGTTTAAAATTGCACTGTAAATCCATCACTGCAACATTTTAATTTTATCAGATTATCTAAAGTTGGTTAGGTTGTGTTCGATTTATAAGGTTAAAACAGGGGAAAGCAATATTCAGCCAGGTTATTTATGAAGCTACAAATTTATTCAGCCGACTTTCCATCAAGCAATAAATAGTTCAGGCTAATTTGATAATTCTGTGATCTACATGAAATAGTAACATTTTTTTTCTGCAATCTAGTAGGGAATGTTCTAATCAATCCCCCTTTAAATAGTTCATCACAGATATGAGGATACATGATAAACAGATGCACATGATAAATAACAGTAAATAGTCCTTAATGATTTCGAAAATAAGAACAGTCAAAAAAGTTGATTGACAAAGATATTTTCAACCAGCCCTCATGCTAAGATCAAATTTTGGTCTTTTTTGACAAAATATTGCATTCAGTGAAACTTGGGCAAGATGGGTGTTCAATGAAAATAAAAAAAAAAAAAAATGTTTTTATCATATTCCAAGTGCCATGACTTGACATTGTGTTCAGTGTGTTTATTTGAATGGAATTTTACTCAGCCTTCCAAAGTACTGTAAGCATACCATGGCAACATCTCAACACATCATATTTTCCTTGGCTATACTTGTATTTATAAGATAAGGGCTTTGCAATGCTTTGGTTAAGAAAATTCCTACATGACCAGTGCATGCCTCGAATTGGGACCTAACCAGAATTTCCAAGGTGTGGTTTCCAATCTTTTGACCTAAACACTCAATCACATGCACATTTACATTTCACTTGAGATTACCAGAAAATTTATCTCATGTAAGATATGTCCTAAATCTCATTTGGCACAAAATCATTATAGAAAACATTTCCAAAGTACAAGAACAAGTTGGGCAGTTCTACATACCCATATTATGTGTTGATGGTCACAGTCGAAGGCCCATGACTTCTGTTCGTGATGTTCATTGTGTCAGTTTGTTTGCTCACCCGAGCAAGAAGTGCTCAAGGTGAGCAATTTTGATTGTGCTGTGTCTGTCATCCGTCTTGCGGTCATCAACATTTACCTTGTGTGCACTCTAGAGGCCACATTTTCAGTCAGATACTCATGAAACTTGATGAGAATCTTTGTCTTCATAAAATCCCAGACAAGATCAAAATTGGGTCATGTCCGGTCAAAAAGTAGGTCACAGGAATAAATCTTAGAAAAACCTTGTGTGCACTCTAGGGGCCACATTTTGAGCCAAGTTGGTTGGAATGTTTGTCTGTATGATATCTCGGACATTTTCGAAATTGGATCATGTTGGGTCAAAAAGTCAAGTAACTGGACGAAATCTTAGAAAAACCTTGTGTGCGCTCTAGAGGCCACATTTTCAGCCTGAAACTCATGCAAGTTGGTTGGAATGTTTGTCTCGATCATATCTCAGACAAGTTCAAAATTGGGTCATGTTGGGTCAAAGAGTGGGTCACTGGGCTAAATCTTAGAAAAACCATGTGTGCACTATAGAGGCCACATATATAGCCTTATACTCATGAAACTAGATCAGACTATATGTCTTGATGTTATCTCGGACAAGTTCAAAATTGGGTCATGTTGGGTCAAAAGGTAGGTCACAGGGCCAAATCTTAGGAAAACTTTGTGTGCACCATAGAGGCCATATTTTCAGCCTTATACTGATGAAGGTTGGTCAGAATGTATATCTTGTTGATATCTGAGAGAATTTTGAAATTGGGTCATGTAGGTCTCAGGGTCAAATCTAAGAAAACCTTGTGTGCACGCACTCTAGAGGCCACATTTTCAGTCTGATACTCTTGAAACTTAGTCAGAATGATTGTCTCAGTGGTATCTTGGACAGGATGCAAAATGGGTCATGCCAGGTCAAAAAGAAGGTCACTGGGCCAAATCCTACAAAAACCTTATGTACACTCTACAGGCCACTTTTTCAGCCTGAAATGCATGAAACTTGGCAAGAAAGTCTTGATGATATCTTTGACAAGTTTGAAATTTGGTAATGTTGGATCAAAAAGTAGGTCATGGGGCCAAATCTTAGAAAAACCTTGTTTGCAGCATAGATGCCACTTTTTCAGCCTGATTCTCATGAAACCTGGTCAGAAAGTTTGTCTTGATGATATCTTGGACAAGTTCAAACTGGTTCATGTCTGGTCACAAAGTAGGTCACTGGACCAAATCTTAGAAAAACCTTGTGTACACCGCAGAGGCCACATTTTCAGCCAAATACCCATGAAACTTGGTCAGAATGTTTGTTTTAATGATATCTTTGACAAGTTTGAAATTGGGTCACATTGTTTCAAAAAGTAGGTCACTTACACTCACGTGTTTTACATCATTAAAACCAGGATCTCTTGAGCTTTATCAACTGTAGATGACTTTACTCGGGTGAGGGCTTTAGGGCCAGTTGCCCTCTTGTTTTACTTCTAACAGGTATGAAGAAAGTTTGATAGATCTAACATTTGTTTAGGGAGCAGTTGTAGCATGATGCATAAACGACAGTACTCGGATGACAAGGCAACTATTCCTTGCAAGGTAAGTATTACAATGAAGGTCAAGGTAAGTTGAGAAACAGTTCTACACTTAAACCTACGTTGTGGCTACTCATAAGAAGTGTCACGACAAAACAGTTTTAATGAGTACCCATAGCAAAGGTTTTAATGATGCAATATAGAGGAATTTTCTGTGAAGACAAAATACTATGTATGATTGCTGTACTATTTATTACGGCATTTGCCATTCAAATATACTGGTGCTTCCTCATTCATAACCATACAAGTAAAATGTACCAACCCAAGATCAGACAGCTTTTAACCTTTTACCATATAATCATGACTTTGAATAACCCTGGGGAAGAAGGCTTTTGAAAATATTGTGGGAAAAGGAGAAAAACCAGCATTTTCTTCCTTTCCCACGTTTCCTACCCGATTAAGGACAAATTTTGTCATTTTGGAGGCCTTCAATTTGTTGTGTGCAAATGCTTTCAATTTGGACCAGTCTAAATTTTGCCATTTGGTGAAGAGTTAAAAACATTTTCGAAAGGGATAAGAAAAATGTCAGTTTTGAAAGATTGGAAAAAACATTATGAGGAAAGACTAGCTGACGGTAGCAAACAATATCTCCTTTTACCGAAATGTTTTCACATACATTCATGTGTTTGCAACATATTAACCCTTAAATCATGTTGATTATGCTTAATTTTTCAATTGCCTTTTGTAAATACCAAGAGGTAATGAGTTACCTAAAGTTCTATACTTGAAGAGAGGAAATGACCTATATAGTCAACAAGTTATTCCCAATTAGTTGTGAAATTTTATTTATAACAAAATAAGACACATATTACCGGTATTTTTAGTTCCACTGCATGTTGGCTGGTCAGAGGCCAGAAAATTAAATGTGTCTCAGATGATGAAATTTGTCCTTGATAGGGTAGAAAACACTGTGGGAAAAGGAGAAAATGCTGGTTACCAGCATTTTCTGCTTTTCCCACAATGTTTTGAAAAGGCTTCTTCCTCATGCTCATTTTAAGTTGGGATTGTGTGGTAAAGGGTTCATGCTTTGGCCTTGTGTCCATTGTGCATATATTGCTGCACACATCCATGCATTTTATGATAGAATGAGACACAGTCTTAAGAGAATAACTAACCACTATTTGCCATGGTATTGTCTTAACCCTTGCAGAGCTGAATCATGATTTAGTATGTGCAGAATGTACAGTGTGAGCTTGGATCTACATAGTCTGCATCTTTTCCATATACTCTGACAAAAAAAGCCTTGCAATTGCAGTATAAGTATTTATGGAAGTGACTGTGAATGTCCAATACTTCCATTGAAATTATTTTTTTCGACCCAACATCTCTATTTTATAAGCTCAGCTGTTTTCGAAGGAAACATCGAGGTGTTGTAGCCGTGGCATCTGTGTCGTGTTACTAAAACTTTGTCATTTTATAACATCTCTGTTATTACTGAAGATATTTGCTTCAAACTTGGACAAGTTGTTAATTAATTAAAAGGGGAACCTATACAACAAGGGAAGGTAACCATCAAAGTATTTTTGACTTATTTATGCCTCTTTTTTTCGACGTGGAATTTCCACTGAAAATCAAGCAACCACAGCGTAGCGTTGGCACCCACATGCGGAGCTCTTGTGTATATTTGACATCTTAAACAAAAAGACACAGGTTCTGCAATTTTAAAGTTACTATAGCTGAATATGTAACAAAACATTGCACTGTTGACATCCAAGATTATACTGCATATTTTGTGCTGTTTGATACCGATCTTCCCTGTCTAGTAAGGTATTTTAAGTTGTTCTCAAAGCTTCGAGGGTTAAGCCTTTACCACACAATCCCAAGCTTTAACGAACCTAAGGGAGAAGCCTTTTGAAAAGATGGCGGGAAAAGGAGAAAATGCTGGAAATCAGCATTTTCTCCTTTTCCCATGTTTTCTACCCTATCAAAGACAAATTCCAGTTATTTGAGCTGCATTTAAATTGTTGTCTGCAAATTCTTTCAATCTGGACAAATTTTTGTTGTATGGTAAAGGGCTAAACACTAGACAAATTCTATATAGCACTTTTCTTGCTTTATTTCTAGACATGTGGTTGTGTATGTAACGGAAAGTTGGTAAATGACCCAGGGTAAGTAACAAATCTTTTCTTTACTACTTCTACTTCATAATCCTTAAAATGCTTTATACAGAACATGTATAAGGTGCTTTTACCACCAGTGTAGTTCAAAATCAGACTGATCTTGACCAAAAGATCAACACTTTGGCTGTTTTTGTTCAAAAGAAATTCTGGAATTGTAAGATTTTAGTCTTATTTTATTCCTGGCTGAAAATGTGCATTTTTAGCTCTGCTGTTTCCAAAGAAAAACATTGAGGTGTTGTTGTAACCCTGGCATCGTCTGAGACATGCAAAAACTTTGATGTTTTGTAATATCTCTCTTATTACTGAAGACATTTATTTCAAAGGTGGACAAGTTATTCACTATTAGAAGGGGAACCCATACAACAAGGGCAGGTAACTATCTAAGTGTTTTTGATGCAATTATACCTCTTTTTTTTACTTAGAATTTTCATTGGAAATCAAGCGACCACAGCCGAGGATTGGCACCTGCATGCAGTAGTCTTGTTTTTATTTGGTGCTCAATAGGTTAATTATATAAAAGGGTATTTTTGCTCACTGACAAAAATCGAAACAGGTATTGCTTTTTTAAGACTGCTCTGGGCAAAAATGTCAATCTGAAAAGGTTAATCTAACTCATGTCTTTACTTCATAAGTTCTTAGCACACAGACAAATGCTACTCCAAATCAAGTCATTTAACTCTTTAGCATACGACAAAATTTCAGACTAGTCCAAATCAAAAGCATTTGTAGACGACAAAATAAATGTTACTCAAAAATTGAAAATTGTGTTTGGAAGGGTATTAGAAAACATTGTGGGAAAAGAAGAAAATGCTGGTTAACCAGCATTTTCTTCTTTTCCCACAATGTTTTCAAAGGCCTTCTTCCTTAGAGTTGTTAAAAATCGGAATTTTGTTGTAAAGAGTTAAAGATCTGGAATATTTCTAAATTTGCCAAGATGCATTTAAAGTATGAGCAGAAGATGCAAAATACTGTAATATACCTGCATGAGGATAAGTGTCAGATTAGAGATGATTGTATGATTGCATAGAGTCATTTGCAGTTACGAACAAAGTGGTAGAATGCTTCTACAAAGAATTCTGTGTTATAAGGACTCTGAAGAAAAATACTCTTGAAAACATTTGGGGAAAAGAGAAAAATGCTGGCAACCAACATTTTCTCCTTTTACCAAATGTTCTCTATCCTTTCAAAGACAAATCCAATCTTTCAAGCCACATTTGATTTGTTGTCTGCAAATTATTTTAATTTTGAATGGTCTAAAATTTTGTCATTTGGTAAAGGGTAAAATGATTTCACTGTGCCATGCACAACTATGTAGTGAGTATAGATGAAGAACAGACTGCAGTCATAGCAAATTAGAAAAGGCAACTCAGTACTTTATTTTTAGCTCCACTGGCCAAAGGCCAGCGGACTTATGTCATGGCCCGGTGTCCGGTGTCCGTGCGTGCGTGCATGCATGCATCCGTCCGTCCATGCGTTAACTTTTATTTCAAACATCTTCTTCTCTGAAACTACCCATCCAATTTTCATGAAACTTCACAGAAATGATCCTGCCATGGTCCTCTTCAGAATTTCTTGAAAGAATTTGATTCCTTCAAAAACTCTGGTTGCCATGGCAACAAAACTGAAAAATATTGGAAATCTTTAAAAATCTTCTTGTCTGAAACCATAAGGCATAGGGCTACCAAATTTGGCATGTAGCTTTATGTAGTAGACCTCTATCATGTTTCTTGAAATTATAGCCCTGGGGTCAAAATTGGCTCTGCCCCAGGGGTCACAAGTTTTACATAGGCTTATATAGAGAAAACTTTAAAAATCTTCTTGTCTGAAACCATAAGGCATAGGGCTACCAAATTTGGCATGTAGCTTTATGTAGTAAACCTCTATCATGTTGCTTGAAATTATAGCCCTGGGGTCAAAATTGGCTCTGCCCCAGGGGTCACAAGTTTTACATAGGCTTATATAGAGAAAACTTTAAAAATCTTCCTGTACCTAGCCATAAGGCCTAGAGCTACCAAATTTTGCATTTAGCTTGATCTAGTTGGGGTCTACCAAAAGTGCCCAAATTATAGTCCTGGGGTCAATTTGGCCTCATGCTTGGGGGAAGGGGGTCACAAGATTTACATAGGCTTACATAGGGAAAACTTTTAAATCTTGGTGTACATAGCCATAAAGCTTAGGCTACCAAAGTTTGCATAATTATAGCATTATTTAGTGGACGACTACAAAGAGGGCCCAAGTTACAGCCCTAGGATCAAGTTTGGCCCTGCACCAGGGATCACAAGTTTTACATGGGTTTATGGAGTGAAAAGTTCAGAAACCGTCTTGTTATTAGCCATAAGGCCAAGAACTCCCAAATTTGGCATGTTATTCTTCTAATACACATTTTCCCCATTTAGTTCGACTGTAGCCCTGGGGTCAAAGTTTTATAAGGGCTTATATAGTGAAGACTTCTCTTCATGGTTTATATTTATAAGCCAGTGGAGCGATACAGGGCCATCATGGCCCTCTTGTTCATTTAACCCTTTGCCAAACAATCCCCAGATTCAACAACCCTTACAAAGAAAGCTTTAGAAAACATTTTGGGAAAAGAAGAAAATACTGGTAACCAGCATCTTCTCCTTTTCCCAATATGTTTTCTAGCCTTGTATAGAAAAATCCAGTCATTTGAGCCACATTTTATTTGTTGTCTGCAAATGCCTTCAGCTTGGACAAGTCTAAAATTTTGCCGTTTGGTAAAGAGTCAAGTAAGCTTTTGCACTGGGTGTAGGTTAAGATAAGATTTCACAAAATAGAACTAATTGTAAAACAGACTCACACTTAATGCTTTATCCAATTGCAGATGTAATTTAGACCTTCATCACCGTATTGAAGAATTACAAAGTCAGCTGCTACATAGTAAAGCTCATCTGTCCAACGCTGAACATGAATTTGAAAGTAGCTTACGACAGTCTAGTTTTGAAATAACAAAGTTGAGAGAAGACTTAGTCAAACTCAGGGAACGATACGACAGGTAAGAATATTGACTTGTGTCGTAAGATTAGTGTAATAAGATTGGTGTAATAAGATTAGTGTAGATCTCAAACTTGTAACATCAACATCCCATGTTACATTTCAGTTGCACTCATTTGGAGAAAAAAATGTTCCTTCAGGCAGTGTTAAAAAGAAATACCACGCTTTTCACTGTATGTATTTGTTGTGTTTGAATGATTACTTACACTACCTTTAACAGAATTTCCCTCTGAAAACTGTTTCTGTGGGTTTCTGTGTGGGAAAGCAGCCAATAGCTTGTGTGAAAGAAACTCCATGGAGGTATGGTTAGTTACTGGGCACTGTGCTTTGACTGAAAAATGTTGAAAACAGTGTGTATTAAAAACAAACAAAAAAAACAAAAACAAGTCGACAGTATTTCAGCTATTTTAGCCCTGTAACCAAACAATCCTGAATTTTAACAACCCTAAGAACAAACACTTTTCAAAAACAATGTGATGAAAGAAGAAAATGAAGGTAATCAGCACTGCCTCCTTTTCTCATGATGTTTTTTACCCTTTCCTTGAGATATTTTGTCAACTGAGCCACATTTGATTTGTCATTTAGAAATGTTTTCAGTATCAATAAGTTTAAAATTTTGTCATCTGGTTAAGAGTCATGAATGTGTTTCCTGGGTTTCACAAGCATTAGATTTGGACTCTGCCCTATCCTATTCAAGGTACTGATTGCAAATGTATTAACCCTTTACCAAACTATCACATATTTTCATGATCCTGGGGAAGAAGGCTTTGGAGAAGGTAACAGGAACAGGATAAAATGCTGGTAAATAGCATTTTTAACCTCTTCCCACTATGTTTTCCACTCTACATAAACAAGTTTCACTATTTGAGTTATATGTAGTTTGTCATAGGTCTGTAAAAACTATTGATACGGACAAATCTAAAACGTTTTTGTTTGTTTAAGTACTAGAATGTTCTTTATTTCTTAATTTACAGATTGATGGAAAGTCATAAAAGAATGCAGAAAATCAATGATAACTTAGAAAATAAACTATTGAATGTTGTAAGTATATATGACGGAGTGAGAACCATTTCTGTCTCTCAGAAATTCTCTTATAAAGTTTAATTCATCATTCTTGATCATCATTCATCATCTTTCTGTCAACAGATAACTTTGAAAAACATCCTTGTAAAGTATAAAAAAAATCAATCTGAACAAAGTTAACCCTTTACCACACAATCCCAGGCTTTAACAACCCAGAGAAAGAAAGCCTTTGAAAACATTATTGGAAAGGGAGAAAATGCTGGTGACCAGCATTTTCTCCTTTTTCCATAATGTTTTTTACCCTTCCTAAAACAAATTTCAGTTTTTGAGTAGTATTTATTTTGTCGTCTGCAAATACTTTCAAATTGGACAAGGCTAAAATTTTGTCGTCTGGTAAAGGTTTAAAACACAAAAAGATAGAAAGACATAATTGATTGATTTTTTTTTTACACATGATGTTTCTCGACGTTTTCAGTCATGTCGCAGCGACTGCTCACATATTCATGCTTGTCATGGATTGATGATTCA
The DNA here is from genome assembly GCA_945859785.2 of Tridacna gigas. Classification (NCBI taxonomy): domain Eukaryota; kingdom Metazoa; phylum Mollusca; class Bivalvia; order Cardiida; family Cardiidae; genus Tridacna; species Tridacna gigas. The sequence goes on from OX244029.2 coordinate 43,360,802, forward strand.
CCAGTACTATGCTTGGGCTTTGTACTGTCTTGCCCATGGACACGCCCACGAAAAATCTAGTGCTTCTAGAGAGGCTTAAACCAGGGGCCTTCAGGTTTCCAGTCCTACACTTTACCACTGAGCCACGAAGGACCCCTGAGGAAACAGTAAAGAAGAGGAAGACATTGCAGGATCTACTAGGCATAAAGACCTACATGATTTCACTTTACCGTTTCCCATACAACAAGTTTTGGGCTCTTTCAAATTCAAAACATCTGCAGACGACAAATTTAACACTGGTAAAAATAGTCCTTAGCTTCTCTGATAGGGCAGAAAATTTTGTGGGTTACCAGCATTTTTGCCTTTTCCCACAATGTTTTCAAAAGTCTTCTTTTCAAGGGTCATTGAAACCTGGGATTGTTTAATAAAGAAAACAGTTAATTCTGCACTGGAAGACCAAACTAATAGACTTGACCAAATTTAAAGTATGTACAAAAAAAATGTATTTGCTCATATGATGGCATTTGTCTATGAAAGGCCAGAAAAATTGTGGGAGAAGGAGAAAATGCTTGTTACCAGTGTTTTAGATTTTCTGTACTGTTCTGTACTGTTTTCATCTTCCTCAGGATAGTTAGAACATGGACTCACATGTTAACCCTTTACCTAATGACAAAACTTTAGACTTGCCTATTTTGAAAGCTATTGCCAATGACCGGTTTAATGTAACTAAAAAACTGAAATTTGTCTTTGATAAGGAAGAAGACCTTGTGGAAAAGGAGAAAATGCTGGTTACTAGAATATTCTCCTTTGCCCGAAATGTTTTCAAAAGCCTGTCTGTCAGGGTCGTTAAAAGTCATGATTGTACAATTATTTCTATGAACACAGTAAATGCTTATGTTCTGTCCATTGTCAAAAATTTTAGGTCAATTCTACAGAAGGTGAGAAGACAAATTTACAACAGGAAGTGGCAGCCATTACATCTAGACTGGTGGAGGCTAAGTCACTAATCTGCGATTTAGAAGAAGAAAATGTAAGAACTAGTCTGTTTATTTTTACCCCTACCACACAGCCTAGAACATACCATGAACTGTTCAAGTAACATCAAGGAGAAGGAATTTAAAGCAAAGAGAGAGTCTCATTGAAATGGTACTGCCAAAAAAAAACATTGAGAAGGAGCAGTTGATTGTAAAAACCATTTACATGTACTTCATGTAGAATACTACCTTACCTGGATTTCTTGTTTTACCTCTACTGGCCAACAGGCATACTATTTTATGGCTTCCATTGTCTGTAATGCCAGTGGACTCAGGCCCTCATTGGCCGCATTTTTTATCTTTTCTGTACAACATATGTAATGGATATTCATTTGAAATTGTCACATTTAAAATAAAGACTCTCCACAACATAGTTTTCTTTTTAACGAATAAAATGTGAGAGCAATCAATGGAATAATGTGTAAAACTGCTTCAAAAGAATATCAGTTATATAAAGGTGACAGCTCACTCATACTTCTTTAGCAGACGACAAAATTTTAGACTTGTCCAAATTGAAAGCATTTGCAGACAACAATTTCAGTGTGGCTCAAATGGTGCAACTTTTCTTTGATAGAGCAGAAAACATTGTGGGAAAAGGAGAAAATGCTGGTTACCAGCAATTTCTCCTTTTCCCACAATGTTTTCAAAAGGCTTCTTTCCCAGGGTCATTAAAAGGTGGCATTGTGCGGTAAAGCTGTGCACCAGCAGACCAATTACTCTATTGTTTGATTAGCTCCAGAACAGATATCAAGTTACAATCCCAAGTTCACTATGGAGGTACGCTTGATTTAGGACTAAAAAAGTTGCCAGGATTTCCATTCACTTATTTTTAGCCATATTATTCCAGGAGAGGTACAGGACAGATTGTGTGTTGGCAGTACAATTACTCCAGTGTAAACCTTCCAACTTTGTGGCTCAAAGATTAGATGCTGTAAGTAATTTTCAACCTGTTGTGATTAGTTTACATGTTACGGACAATACAAGGTACTTTTTCTGATACGATAGATAAAGAGCACAGTCTAATCTTAAATGTGCATGTGTTGGCCAGATTTTTTGTGGGAAAGTCTGGCCAACATGACCTTGACATTGCAATAACACTGATAGTTTGTACACAAAATTGTAGATTGTAGACTTGTCGGTATTAGAAGCATTTACAGACAACAAATTTTATATTGCTGAAATGATAGGATTTGTCCTTGAAAGGATAGAAAACATTGTGGGAAAAGGAGAAAATGCTGGTAACCAGCATTTTCTCTTTTTCCCACATTGTTTTCAAAAGCTGTCTGCTCAAGGTTGGTTAAAGGGGATTATGTGGTAAAGGGTTAATCCTTTCCTCTTCTCTTTCTTTTTACAGCTTCCTTTGAATCTCCAAGACAGAGTGAAAAGTCACTTGACAAGGGAACAGATTATAAACTTAGAGAACAAGCAGGCAGAAACTACAAAACTTATACATGTTCCTATGCAAACTTTCCCACCGACAGCCATGGTTTATTCAGTTCCTAAAACAGCAAAAGATACACAGAAAGAAACAGAAAATGTGGACACTACTCCGGCTGTGCCGATGAGTTTAATTGCAAAAGTATTATCCCCTTCTGAAGCCAAGCATAGACCAATTCGGACATACATGTGTACAAAATGTAAAAATGATTTCTCTTTTGCGAATAAAGAAACACAAACAAATACATGCACTTTAAAGCAGGAGAAAGGAAATCATGTAAGTCTAAAAGTTCACAGGAAAGTCAGGAGTTTGTCTTCCTCATCTACTGAAACAGACTTTTAGAATACGGAACCTTTTTATAGTATTAATGTTTTGTAACTGAACGTCTTGTTATGCTTTTTACACTCACCTTGAGATCTTGAGGTCATGGCTTCAAAAATAGATGAAATAATGGCATTGCTTAGACTTATAGTCTTTACCGAATGACAAAATGTTTAAATTCAGTCAAATCAGAAGCATTTGCAGACAACAATATCAGTGTAGCTCAAAGGATGATTTCCAATTTTGAAATGGTAGAAAACATTGTGGGAAAAGGAGAAAATGCTGGTTAACAGTACTTTCTTCTTTTCCCACAATATTTTCAAAAGCTTTCTTTCTCATGGGAGTTTAAACTGTGTAGGAAAGGGTTAAGGATGGAGTGTTCTGACTGGTTCACTGGAGTCAGGGGGATTTGACTGGTCCCTTACTCTTGCTGAAATCAGTCCATTGTTTTTGTCATTGCTAGCTTAGTATAGGCTGTAAGAACTGACCTGGCAGGGTGTGGCTAACCTTTGACATAAGTTGATTGCTTCATTTTTCATTTTGATGACCATGATCCAGTTTTGAATTTTTCGTCATAAATCTACATAAACACATGCATTATAATCATACTTTATCAATCATTTGCTTTGTGGGCACATGAAATGCATACTCTTTTATCATCTGAAAACATTTGGGAAAAAAAGGTGCTTCTTTTCAAATACCGTATTTATCGATTAATAGCCGAATATGGCTACTTACGAGGATTCCAACCATTTTCTCCTTTTCCCACAATGTTTTCAATCCTATCAAAGACAAATCTCATGATATGAACCACAGTTTATTTTCCTGCAGATGTTTTTATTTTAGACAAGTCTAGTATTTTGTCATCATCTTAAGGGTTAAGTTGTCCCGAATATTGCTAAATAATGGCCAGCATTTTACTCCAATTCCCATAATGCTTTCTAACTTTTCAACATCAAATCTCATCATTTAAGTTACATTTGAATTCAGTTGCTGTCTGCAGTTGATGCCATTAAAAAATCTAGAATTTTGCCATTGGATAAGAATTAACTCTTTGCCAAATGATAAAATCGTACACTTGTCAAAATTGAAAGCATTTGAAAATGACAAATTAAATGTAGCTGAAATGATGGTAATTATCACCTTGTGGGAAAAGGAGAAAGTCTGGTTACCAGAAATTTCTCCTTTTCCCACAAGGTGTAAAACGGCTATTTCCTCAGGGTCGTTAAAGCTCGGGATTGTTTTGTAAAGAGTTGATGTGGGTTTTTTTTTTTTTTTTTTTTAAACATCATAATTTATTCTCTTTGAGCATAGATCAAACTTCACACTTTTCCTTTTGTGTGAGTGCTTTTTTTGTTCTGTTTTAATAAACATTTTTTTTTTTAGTTATTTGATGTTAAAGTTATAACTAAAAATATACATGTATGTGTTTTTTTTTGTTTTTGCCTAAATCTGTAATGCCTTTTGACTTTTATTCTTTACCAAACAACTCCAGGTTTTAACAAACCCAACAGAGAAAGCTTTTGAAAACATCATGGGAAAAGAAGGAAATGGTGGTAACCACATTTTCTCCTTTTCCCACAATGTTCTCAAAGATCCTTTTCTTTGGGGTTGTTAAGACTCGGGATTGTATGGAAAAGAGTTAACCCTTTACCACACGATCCTGAGTTTTAACGACCCCAAGGAAGAAGCCTTTTGAAAACATTGTGGGAAAAGGAGAAAATGCTGGTAACCAGCATTTTCCCCTTTTCCCACAACGTTTTCTACCCTTCCCGAAACAAAATTTCAACTTTTTATTCACATTTATTTTGTCGTCTGCAAATGCTTTCTATCTGAGTGAGTCTAAAGTTTTGTCGTTCGGTAAAGAGTTCAAAAAAGGTTTTATTATTCAGATGAGATGGGTTTTGTGCAATGTTAATACACGTATTTTGTAGGTAGTTAGAAGAACCAACCAACAAAATTTTGGACTAGGCCAAATTCAAAGCAATTGCAGACGATAATTTAAACTTAGCTCAAATGATGATATCTGTCTTTGATAGTATAGAAAACCTTTTGGGAAAAGGAGAAAATACTGGTTACCAGCTTTTTCTCATTTTCTGACTATGTTTTCAAAAGCTTCGTCGGGGTCATTAAAACTCAGGGTTGTGTGGTAAAGGGTAAAGTTGGTTTTGAAGACAGAGACTGTACAGAACATGCAGTCTAATATTGGATCTGCAATGTCTGTTACTATGTTACGTATACCGGCCAAAACAACCTTTAACCCTTTACCAAACAACAAAATTTTAGACTTGTCCAAATTGAAAGTATTTGCAGACGACAAAATAAATGTGACTCAAAAATTTAAATTTGTTTTGGGAAGGTTAGAAAACATTGTGGGAAAAGGAGAAAATGCTGGTTACCAGCATTTTCTCCTTTTCCCACAATGTTTGCAAAAGTCTTCTTCATCAGGGTCGTTAAAACCCGTGATTGTGTGGTAAAGAGTTAAGCCCTTAACCGCATAATCCCGAGTTTTAACGATCCTGAAACAGAAGCTTTTTAAATACATTGTTGGAATAGAAGAAAATTCTAGTAACTAGCATTTTCTTCTTTTCCCACATAAATCACCATTTTAGGTAAATTTGATTTGTTGTCTGCAAATGCTTTCTACATGGCCTTCAACATGCAAAATGGGACCTTGAGACATTTGCGCAAAGTGTCGTCTCGGATTAGCCTGCGCAGTCCGCGCAGGCTAATCCGAGACGGCACTTTACGAATACATAAGATTTTTTCATACAATAGACTTTCGTGAAACAGAAAATCGCACAAAAACGGGAAGTGTCGTCTCTGATTAGTCACAGACTGCACAGGCTTATCTGGGACGACACTTTTACACATATGTCCGAAGGTCCCTTTTCATGTGTTGCACGCCATAATCGGTCCAGTCCAAAATGTTGCGGTTTGGTAAAGAGTTAAGATGGTCCATTTCATTGGTTTGGCTCTCTTAGGGGGTAACAGTTAGAGGTTAGCGAGTCATTGTCTTAACCCATTTAGCCTCCTAGGCACAATTTTAGCTGTGTTTGTAGACAATGTAGATCATGATCAGCCTGCACAGGCTGAGAAGTCTGGTTTTTGGATCTACATGTCCGTAGAGTATAGGATCTAGAATAAGTCTTCTGATGTTATGTTTTATAGTGCTACGGCCATAAACTTTGTTATATGTTTGAACCATGCTCTGTGAAAAGGGGGCTTAATGTATATGCGAAAAGTATAGACCCAGATCATCCTGCCCAGGCCAAACTGGATGGAAACTTTTCGCTATTGGTCAATTTTCTGTATGTCCAGGGACCATTGTACCTCATAATTCAGCCAGTTCTTATACAGAGTGGATTTTATAGATACATAATTATGTAATTACTTGCTTGGTGTCATTGATCACAGGGATGCATTAAGCACCCTTTTGCCAAGGCATGGCTCATGTATATTTGAAAATATGATGGAAAAACATGCATTTTTTTATTCTATTGCTTCAAGCTTTTAGCTTAGTTTGTGACATACAGAACTTATAATCAAGGGATTGCAGGAGAAAGTTAAACCAGACTACAAAATATTAGCATCGTCCAAATTGAAAGCATTTGCAGACGACAGTTGCAATGTGGCTCAAATGGTGCAATTTTCTCTTGAGAGGGTAGAAAACATCGTGAGAAAGGAGAAAATGCTGGTTACAAGCATTTTCTCCTTTTCCCACAAGTTTCTTTCCCAGGGCCATTAAAAGGCGGCATTCAGTAAAGGTTTAAGCTATGTATTTTAGATTGGTCATCTCAAATACCAAGTTTGAGATTCTTCCTGTTGTGCTATTTTGACATTGTTCATTGGTAATACTTGTCTTATGCTTTCCTCATACTGCAAAAGTAATTGCATCTCTTTGACATTTTTTCTGACCGAAACAGTCCTTATAATTTTATTGATATTATCACTACCCACAATGGCATCACATTTTTTTTTATACAGTGAGAAGTCTAGTTTTTTCAAGTCCTTGTTCACAGCAAAAAACAGAAATCAAGCTGGAAGCAGTTTTGGCAGCATACAGATATGGAAGTCTTCATGCTGCACCCTAAGCAAAAAGCATTGAACTCTATACCAGACGACAACATTTTTGACTGTACCAAATTCAGAGCACTAAAGCACTTGCAGACGAAATATTAAATGTCGCTAAAATGATGAATTCTGTCTTTGATAGATTAGAAGACATTGTGGGAAAAGGAGAAAATGCTGGTTACCAGCATTTTCTCCTTTTCCCACAATGTTTTCAAAAGCCTTCTCTGACAGAGTGGTTAAAAGTCAGGATTCTGTGGTAAAGAGTTAAGGTTTGGTAGTTGCAGATTTTTCTTGTAAATTGTCATGCTTAGAGCCCTATTGCTGAAATAGTATTTGATTCATGCAGTGTGGGAAGGGAGTTTAATGTATCTGCAAAAAGTATCAGCCCATGTAAGCCTGCGCAGTTCCACATGGGTTGAACATTTTTGCTGTTTGTAAATTTTCTGCATGGCAAAGGACCATTGTAACTAATTATTGAGTCGGTATGACAAGTTAGATCCATGCTATGCAACAACTAGCCTTGTACAATACATTAAAAAGATGCAGTAAACCCCCTTTTGCCAGAGAAATGCTCATTTACTTGTATTTGCATAGCCTGGCTTCCAGTCCGATCATTTTTTCCTTTTTTAGCTCACCTGAACACAAAGTGCTCAGGATGAGCTATTGTGATCACTCACCGTCCGTCGTCCGTCCGTCCGTCCACATTTTTTTGTTTACGCTCTAGCATCTACAAATATTAACCAATCAACACCAAACTTGGTCAAAATGTATATGACCATAAGATCTCGGATGAGTTCGATTAAGGGTGTAATCGGACCAGAACAACTGGAGTTATTTGCCCTTGAATTAGAAAAATTGCTATATTTGACGTTGTTTACACTCTAGCATCTACAAATAATAACCAATCAGCACCAAACTTGGTCAAAATGTATATGACCATAACATCTGGGATGAGTTCGATTATGGGTGTAATTGGACCAGAACGACTGGAGTTATTTGCCCTTGAATTAGAAAAATTGCTATGTTTGACTTTCTTTACACTCTAGCATCTACAAATAATAACCAATCAGCACCAAACTTGGTCAAAATGTATATTACCATAAGATCTAGGATGAGTTCGATTATGGGTGTAATTGGACCAGAACGACTGGAGTTATTTGCCCTTGAATTAGAAAAATTGCTATGTTTGACTTTGTTTACACTCTCGCATCTACAAATATTAACCAATCAGCACCAAACTTGGTCAAAATGTATATGACCATAAGATCTCGGATGAGTTGGATTATGGGTGTAATCGGACCAGAACAACTGGAGTTATTTGCCCTTGAATTAAAAAAATTGCTATATTTGACTTTGTTTACACTCTAGCATCTACAAATAATAACCAATCAGCACCAAACCTGGTCTAAATATATATGACCATAAGATCTCGAATGAGTTTGATTGTAGGTCTAATAGAACCAGTTATTGCTGTGTCATGGAAAAAGGGGGCTTGACATATATTTTCATTGTGGACCAATATCTCTTTAACTACAGGACAAAATGTCATGAAACTTCATCTTCTTATTGTTTATTGCAAGCCACAGACAATAGTTATTTGTTTCTATTTCATGAAACGCCATGTCATGAAAAAAGGGGGCTAAATGTTTAATTTCGTCATGGACCAATGACCATCTGTTTGTCCATCTTTCAGGACAGATATCTTCTAAAATCCTTGACAAAAATTAATAGAAATTCATGCAGGTGTTCCTAATGATGTCTGCTGATATTTATTGTTTTTTTTTTTTTTCCTTTTTGATATCAAATACTGTCTCATAGGAAAAAGGGGCTTCATGTATATTTCTGTTAAGGATCAATATACATGTATCTTCAACTCAAAATCCTGGACAAAAATTTGTGAAACTTCATACATGTGTTCCTTATGATAGTCCGCCAATATCATTAGTTTAGCTTTTTAGCTCATCTGAGCACATAGTGCTCAGGGTGAGCTATTGTGATCGATCGTTGTCCGGCGTCCGTCCGTCCATCCGTGTGTCCGTCCGTCTGTCTGTCTGTGAACAATTACTTAAAAAATCTTCTCCTCTGAAACCGCCCAACAGATTTCAATGAAACTTCACAGAAATGATCCTTAGGTGATGCACTTTCAGAATACTTCAAAGATTTGAATTCCATGAAGAACTCTGGTTGCCGTGGCAACCGAGAGAAAAAATTTCAAAAATCTTCTTGTCCCAAACCGTAAGGGCTAGAGCTTTCATATTTGGCATGTAGCATCATCTAATAGCCTTCTACCAAAATACTCCAAATTATGGCGCTGTTGTTGAAATTGGCCCTATGTTGTGGGTTCTCGGATTTCACATAGAGATAAAGAGGGAAATCTTTAAAAATCTTCTTGTTTACACTCTAGCATCTACAAATATTGACCAATCAGTACCAAACTTGGCCACAATGTATATGCCCATAAGGTCTCGGATGAGTTTGATTTTGGATCAAATCCAATCAGAACATCAGGAGTTATTTGCCCTTGAATTTGCAAAAATTACTGAATCTGACTTTGTTTACACTCTAGCATCTACAAATATTACTCAATCAGCACCAAACATTGTCAAAGTGTGTATGATCATAAGATCTCAGATTAGTTCAATTATGGATCTAATCGGACCAGAGCTGTCTGAGTTGTCTGCCCTTAAATTAGAAAATTTGCCATATTTGACTTTGTTTACACTCTAGCATTTGCAAATATTGACCAATCAGTACCAAACTTGGTCAAAATATATATTCCCATAAGGCCTCGGAAGAGTTCAGTTATGGGTCAAATTGAACCAGAACATCCAGAGTTATTTGCCCTTGAATTGGACAAAATTTCCATATTTGACTTTGTTTACACTCTAGCATCTACAAATATATACCAATCAGTACTAAACTTGGTAAAAATTTATATGACCATAAGATCTTGGATGGGTTTTGATTATGGGTCTTATTAGACCCAAACAACATGAGTTATTTGCCCTTCAATTAGAGTTGCTGTATTTGACTTGGTTTACTCTGTAGCATCTACATGTATATATAATGCAAACTGAAAAATCTTTATGTTTAAACCCAAAATGCCTAGAGCTATGATATTTTGCATGAAGCATCACCTTGTGGACCTCAAGAAATTTTGCACACAAGATGCCCCAGGGATCATTACAGGTCCAGCCGCGGGGCTTAGACGTTTGTACTTAGGTATCTTTCGTGAAATTATAAGAAAATTTTCTGGGTAACCAAAGGCCTAGACCTCTGTTAAAGTTGTGAGTTGTCTCTCTTTCATAATCATTTGGCCTTGAACTTCAGTATTTGGTATTTATCTTCATTGTTAACCTGTACTGCTTAGTACTCAGGTGAGCGATATAGGACCATCATGGTCCTCTTGTTTATATTTGGATTTTACTTTGTCAAAAATGATGTCATTTTTGACAAAGTAATATAAAAGTGGAAAAAATTATCAGACTTGAACCCAGGCTAGTATTTGCAGGAAAGGGTAAGGAAGATAATAGTTATATAGAACAGTGGTTATTAGTTTTAAATATCAAATCAACTGAATAAATCACATTGTGGGCATGTGCTGTATTTACTATTTATTACCTGTCGTTGGAAGTGCCACAATTCTATTGCGTTCATCAGAGATCATTACATTTGTGCAATTTGTGAGAAGTTATACTCACCGAGATATATTTTATCATTAAGTATTGATTTTTTTTTCCTATGGTTACTGAAATGTATATTTATGTACACATTTGTGAATAAATTTTACATTCACCAAACAACATGACAGTGTTTCATTATTCTAATTGTCAAAATAAATTATGTTTGGTCAAGACTGTAGTACAGATAACTGTCCCCAAATGCAGTTTTAGTTTTTGATGGTACAGTGCACAATAAATGTCCACAAATGAAAAGAAGCATCATAAACATCTCATTATTGAGACTAATCAAGACTGATGCTTACTTACTACAAGAACATTTCAACATAAATGAGTGGTGCTCTTGCAAAAGGGGATTTAACCCTTTCCCAAACGACAAATTTTGGACTGGTCCAAATTGAAAGCGTTTGCAGAAGACAATTTCAAATTTGATGAAAATGGCAGAAAGGTCTCAAAACAGGTAGAAAACACTGTAGGAAAAGGAGAAATTGCTCATTACGAGCAATTTCTCCTTTTCCCACAGTGTTTTCAAAAGACTTGTACTGCAGACACATGAAAATCAGGGCTTGTTTGGGAAAGGGTTAATGCATCCCCATGATGCATTATACTAAGCTAGTCATTCTGTAATTGTGGATCCATAAAATCCATTTTGTCTAAAAACCAACAGTATCATGAGATAGAATGGTCCTTTAACCTGCAGAATATAGACCAGTAGCAAAATGGTTTGACCCAGATGAGCCTGTGCAGGGTCGATACTGTTTGCAGATGCATTAAACCCAAGTTTCACAGACCATAGATCATTTGAGTCATGCTCTGGCAAAGGGGGGCTTAATGTATCTCCGTAATGCACTATATCTATAAAGCCATCACAAAATTATGGATCCATAACAGCCATTTTTTTTTTTTTTTTTTTTACAACTGACCGAATCATGAGAAAGGCTAGTCTTTGGATACACAGAAAATGGATTGAAGGCAAAGTTTTGGCCCAGGTCAGCCTGCACGGATTGCACAAGCTGACCTGGGTCAATACTTTTCGTGGAGGCATTAAACCCCCTTTTCACAGAGCATGGCTCATTTGTATTTGCCTTCTCTTGGAACTCAATATAAAATAATGTTTGCTTAAAGAGCCATCCTTACAGCCAGAGAGAAAAAAAAAACTGTTAAAACCTGAAAGTGATTAGAATGGCTCAGAACTTAGTCAGCTGTGTAAACATAGATAAGTTACCAATATATATGATGTAAAGGATAGAGAAACTGGATTTTTCCTCCTTTAAATCTGGAAACAACAACAGTGATTTCTTTGAAGGCTGCCAAGAAATGAAATGCATTTTCTGCCCATTGTAATCTGCAACCTTGTAGCTGTCGGGGGCAACATTGGCATGAAGATACAAGAATGATTATAGTTTCATGAAATAAAGATGAAATAGGTTAAAACCTGTCTGAAAAATATATAGATGTATCTTTAACTCTTTGTCACGCAACCTAGGTTTTAACGACCTCAAAAGCAATGGCTTTTGAAAGCATTATGGGAAAAAGAGAAAATGCTGGTAGCCATTACCTTCTGCTTTTCCCACACTGTTTTGTACCCTATCAAAGACAGAAATCATCTTTCAGTTACATCTGATTTTTCATCTGCAAATGCTTTCAGTCTAGTCAGGTAAAAAGTTTGGTCAGTTGGTAAAAAGTCAACAGAGGTGGCTACTGAGAACAGGTTTTACTGTACTTTGTATATGGTATGTTTGGTTTGAGATAGAAATTGTCATGTAATGAAAGCTCAGACAACAATTTCTCAATTTGAATATGTACATGATGGTGTATTTCGTGGTAGAAAACACATTAACAAAAGGTGAAATTGCTCAGGATGGCAGACTTCACCTTTTGTCAAAATGTTGTCAAATCTACAGGTGGTTCAAGCATCTAAATTTTATAAAATTGAGTTAGTTCTGTCCCATACAACTTTCTACCATATGTCACAAAGTTTTCTAAATCTTTTGGCGGCCAGTCTCTATACTCTAAGAAATATGCAAACTAATTGATCCATAAAATTGTCCACCCTTTTGTCACATTTCATTTGGTTTTCAGAAACTTTTGGTGACCCTGAGGAAGAAGGATTTTACAAAAACATAGTAGGAAAATTGAGAAAATGCTGATTACCAGCATTGTCTCCTTTTCTCACAATGTTCGCAATCAATTCAAAAAGAAACACTACCAATTCAGCAATATGTCATTTGATATTCTTGATAGAACTGCCTCATATCTGAGCCAGGAAGCACAGTCAGTGGCATACTTGAGACAAGGGGGTTGCTTGTTCAAATACCCAGCTCAGCCAATTTCTTTCCAAAGATTGATGATAGTCATTGCAACAAGATTCAATTCCTCTCTTACCACTGATCATTGTTTCGAAAATGGTTAGGCGGGGAAGCAGCCAGTGGCTCAGGGAGAATATAGTGCAGAATACTGGTAAAAGAAATCTCCAGGAAAGCACAGATAGGTACACTGGCTGCTGGGATATAGGTGAAATAGTGCCGAAATGGCATTAAACACCATGCAGAGAAACAGTTTGTCTGACTATGGGTAAAACCATGAGCAACAAACAATGCTGACAATAGAGGTGCCTCAAACAGGGACATACGAAGTACGAAAACAACTCTGTCACATGAAATGGATTTTCCTGGAAAAACAGGTAAAACTGTTAGTACAGACTGAGCATGACAAACGTGTAATTGTACTTAAGACTAATTACATCTCGTGAAGATATCCTTTTGAGGTTTCCTGATCAGCAATGATCAGTCAATCTGTCATACTTATTTCCTTTCCCTTAACTCCAAGCATAAATTATGGCGAGCAACTCGATGGCGGCATTTTAAAGACAGTTCATCATAACTTTATATTCAAAAGTCAGACTGCAGAGAACATCCAGTCTGAGATTTTATCTCCGCGACCAGGTTGTTGCGAGATATTCTGGCCATAATTACTTACTGTCTGGTTAAACAACTAGGTCAATGAAATTAGAAGTTTCGAGGATGCAGATACTTCCATAACAAAGCTGTTTTTTCTCAGAATATCTGACAAAGAAGCAGACAATGTAGGCCCAAGATCACACTATGTGTGTGTACAGCATTCTGTGCAGTCTGATCTCGATCTGGACTGTAAGCTTAATCAATCAAATCAGCGCTACATAGATTAACAATCATTTGGGCTTGTTCATATCGAAAACATGAGCAGAAGGCATTTTTAACCCTTAAGCTGCTAATTGCGACCCACTGACCCTTTGCGGACAGTATAGATTAAGATCAGACTGCACAGTACGTGCAGTCTGATCGTTGATCTACACTGTCCGATACAGTATTTTCGTTCCGGCGAAATCAACTTTGAAACCGCAATGTTTGGGCTTTTAGTATTGAGTAGAAATTTGCGTTTCATTTATTCAGCAGCTTAAGTGTTAAGTATGGCTCCAAAAATGGGATTTGTCATTGAGAATTATTCAAAAAAAGGGATGAAGTGTAGATTAGCAGCATTTTATTGTTGTGCCACAATGTTTCCAAAAGACTTAATCAAGGTCGTGAGATGTAAGGGATTAACCCTTTACCAAACAATCCCATGTTTTAACGACTCGGGAGAACGAGACTTTTGAAAACATCGTGGGTAAAGAATAGAAATGCTGCTAACCTGCGTTTTCTTCTCTTCCCCAATGTTTTCTACTCTTTCACAGCAAAATCTCATAGTTCCAGCCATATTTGAATTGTCTTCTGCAAATGCTTTCAAGTTGGACCATTCCAAATTTTTGTCGTTTGGTAAAGAGTTAACAATATTCGGTTTGATACGGTTGAGTATCGTATTCCTTGCACTATTTCCTTGGGAGCTAAATATAGACTATACTTCATTTATTCACACTCTACCAGACGACATTATCATTGACTTTTCCAAATTGAAAGCATTCCGCATACGACAGTTAACTGTTGCTCAGGCCAGGCAATTTGTCTTTGACAGGGTCGAAAACATCTCTGATAAAAGAAGGGGTAAACTCGTGGTTTACCAGTATTTTCCACTTTCCCCGTTATTTTTTTTTTAAAGTAGCCTTTTTTCCCCAGGGTCACTAAAGTATTGAATACGGATAGTTTTGCAAAGGGTTACATCGTCAATCACGTCCAGTCCTCGTTTCTCTCTCGGATAGCGTAGATTTAGATCAGACTGCACGGAACGTGCAGTGTTACCCGTCCTGTCACTGTCCGATTCAATATTCAAATATCTTTGATCTACAGAGCACGCTTTGCTGACACATTGTGAGCAAGGGCAACACTGTCATTGCAATCATCTAGGATTTGTTTCGAATTTGAAAATGTCATCTAAAGTTATCATCTTTTTTTTTCTCCTCGTCGACAATTATAATCAAAGTACAGTGTGTATCGTCGGACATTCATTCCCTCATTAACTAAATCTAGATCATTTCCATTTTATCAATATTCACTAAAAACGGGAATCGAAACACAAAATGTGAGAATCAGAATCTCCCATGCCCCATCCCCGGCCAAAACGAAAAAAAAAAAAATGTAAGTTCGGGGATCCAACGAATACGATCCCGGGTACATGTGTAGGCCAAGTACGAAATTACACCTAGATATTAGATACGCCTAATGTTTCTAGATCCGCCTGATGAAATTTGTTCAACGACCCACAGAAAGGACGTTTTTATGGTGGCATATTTCTGCCACGAGAAACGAGATAGCTATCATGATAATTTTAGAGAACTATCGCGATAAAACAAACTTTCCTGGAAATATTATCTAGATAACAAAAAGTTTCACGATAAAAATATCGCGATATTTCTAACTGTTATCATGATTTTTTTTTTTTACGCTCGTGCCCACAACTGACATTCACGGTATCTATAATTAGATACGGTTTCGGATCATCTTTGTCTCCTGTACAGTGAAAAACTTCCGAGTTCATCCAAATGGTGATTTTTCTATTTATAGATATCGAGAAACGGGTAGAACTATGGCGATAATTTTACCTCGATGTCAGCTTCGTGCACGAATGAGAAATAATCAACATAAAATTTTCTAGATAACGAAGTTTATCGTGATATTTTTTTCAGAAAACTTTTCACTATCTAGATAAAATTTCCAGGAAACTTCGAATTATCGTGATAGTTTTCTAAAATTATCACGATAGCTATCTCGTATCTCGCGGCAGAAATATGCCACCATACGTTTTTTTTTTTTAAATTTCATACAATGTGGGAAAACTGCTGGTAACCATTCCAGACGAATCCGATCATCGAAGTTAGCCCACGTTTTATCTCGTTGTCTGCAAATCACGGCTTTCAGTATCGAAGAGAATTCAAACATTGTCGTCTGCAGAAATTTAAGTAAAGACTATCGTATCAGGTCACATTCTTGCATTTGTCTGTATTCGAAATCGTATAACTGTACAAATGTAGTTTTTGCGTGCTGTTAAAGTAGATCTTATTAACTCTTTCACTACCAGTGTCGCATTGGAAAGACTTTGCAGACGGCGTAGTTCAAGATCAGACGACACAAAAGGTGCAGTCTGATCTTTGATCTACACCGTCAGCTATCTAGTGTTGGTCTTCAACCAAAAACAGATTCAATTCAAACGAAAAGGATACTGATGGACCACGTGAAAAGTCGGCTCCGTTTAGTTGGCAGCGAAAGAGTTAATGAAAACAGGGCTGGGAAATATGAGCGCAGCTAATTCAACTTAGAGTAGTGCTAACCCTAAAGTGCAAAATAAACCCAAACGCACAATTTCGGTCAAGAATAAAACCGCTTATTAGTGTCATTTCCAGGCCTTTATTCATACGGTGTCTCAGAAAAGCGGGCAGCATACCTAAAAGCGCAGGCTGCACATTTTGTGCAGTCTTATCTCAATCTGCATTGTCCACAATGGCAACAAAAGTAATGAAAGGTGCTTCAAGGGGCTAGAAACAAATCACCTGATTCAGGAAACAAGTGCATGCTGGCACACTACATAGCAACATTGTCCTTGTATTTGCTTATGGCAATAAAATGTGCTATTTGCGGCCAGTATAGATCAAGATCAGGTCGTACAAAGTGGAGTCTGATCATGAACATGTGCACACTGTCCGATATTTTCGTGAGATATCCTGGTCAGCACTGAGTATGTAATTTGTGAATCTTCCATATGAACTGAAATGCTACCTAGAGTACCTTGAAAAATATCTGAACATTATATGAACAAGATCAGTGACTCCCCTTCCGTGCGCCCCAATCTTGACCCGTGTCGTTCACAGTTGTACTAGGCGGTTTGGAGTTTATTGTATGTGAAATATCTGATCTGATGAAAATGTTGATTTGAAAAGTGGCTAACCATACAGGAAGTTGAAATATACGTGTCAAGTTCAATGGAAAGATGGGGGCGTTAATGCGGTTACTGAACAACAGATTTTAGAACAGCCCAAATTGAAAGCATTTGCAGACGACAATTTAAATGTGGCTAAAATGATGTAATTTGTCCATAATATGATAGAAAACATTGTGGGATAACGAGAAAATGCTGGTAACCAGCATTTTCTCCTTTTTCCACAATGTTTTCAAAAGCCTTCCCTTTCAGGATCGTGAAAACTCAGGGTTGTGAGGTAAAGAGTTAAAGCACCTTTCCCAACTTAAATTGCTTTTGCGCCCAGTGTTGATCAAGATCAGACTGCACGTTTTGTGCAGTCTGATATTTGATCCAGACTGTCCTGTGTATTGAGACGTTCTTGGTAAGAGCAGCCTTGACATTGCAATGACTCGGGTTTTCAATAGTTTAAACATATCTATTCAAGTTACATCGACTGAGAAACAATTTCTTACAACTTACACTAATCTCTCTCGATTCCGCTTCCTGGAAACCACACCAGTACTCGCGCCGAATGTGTGGGCCAATGAATGAACAGTCTCACAGTTGACATCCGCCCCCGGGTATCGAACTCTGAACCTTTTGATTACGAGACCGGCGCTCTACCTCACAACCTCGGACACCACACATGACTCGGGTCTTTTTTCTAAGACTGAAAATGTCTATTGGGTTTATTCGGTCACTCTAACTCTGTAACAAACAATATATTTTTTTTTAGATTCGTCAATATCAAACGACAAGTGAAATGTAGCTAAAATAACGGATTTCGTCTTTGAAGTGGATATTTACAGTTCAGGAAAAGGAGAAAATGCAGGTCACTTGTAATCGTTTTCCATCGATGTTCAACTTGAAGCCTTCTTCCACCGTTGAAGACCTGCGTTGTTTGGGAATGGTTACTTTTTACAAGTGCTTGTAAACGCACCTCCAACAGTTTCAAAGTCTAAATTATTTTGCTGTTACCCGTAAAATTTGAAAACACGATCGGAAACCAAGAAAATGAGGGTTGATATTTTGCTTTGTCTTTTCATTCCCTTCCTTCCACCCCATCTTTTTGTACTCTACCTAACAAAAATCCCATCACTTGAACCATACTTAATTTGTCGTCTGCAAACGGTTTCAATATAGCCAAGTCTAAAATTGTGTCCGTCTGGTTAAAGTACAAGTAGTAAAAGGGTTATTATAAACTTGCTTCTCTTTACCAAACGACAAAATCTTAGACTTGTCCAATTTAAAAGCATTCGCAAACGACGATCTAAATGTAGCTGAAATGATAGAATGTGTCTTTGATAGAGTAGAAAGCATCGTGGGAAGGTGAAAAAATGCTGGTTATCTTTTCCCCCACAATGTTTTCAAAAGCTTTCTTTTTCGGGGTCGGTAAAAGTCGGGATTGTGTGGTAGGCCCTACCACACAATCCCGACTTTTAACGACCCCCGAAAACTTAAGGATTTTCACAAACCTTAACTGGTATTTCCTGTTGAAAAATAAAACCAAAAATGCTTTTTGAAAACGGCTGTGTAGATCAAAAACCATTCGGTGCAGTCTGATATTAATCTATACTTTCTTATAAGCGAAATAAATGTAGTTGCGAAAAGCTCTTTAATTAAATTTTAGAAACAGACATTGCCTGCGTTGATCAGAACTCACACGAAAAAGCCATCTTTCACTTTATTTCTACAATTCAATGACAGTATGGTTATTTACATGTGCTAACTCTTTCTAATATCATCCACAATTTCCACTTTGAATTTGAAAACTCGAAATTCTTTTCATGTGAAAAGTCTTCTTGAAATTTCTGCCGGGATGATATACTGTACTTGATATGGCTGCAGACGACTTGAGATAACATCACGGACAATTTCTTGTTTAAAATTGTCCTATTTATCTAAAATCGCAGTTATAAACATGGGTGTAAAATACATAAACGATCGAAACTAAGTGAAAATGTTAACATCATGTTCTGGTAAACTTGGAGCTAATATTTTTTGTTTATTTTTGACAGTTAGCCACGCCCACTCGTGTTATAGCTTCCGACATTTTGATCAGGTCACATGATCAATGATTCTAAATAGATTATTCTATTTGGTTGGAGGGTATTACCTGCAGTATAACGTGCAATTTCCAAACTGAAATTTTCAAATATACTAATCAAGTTTATTCCCTGTTCATATGAGATAAAAATTTAACGAAAATTTGGAAAAAATAGGAGGTATATGCCCACAATGTCTGTGAAATATGCTAAAAATGTATGACGTGTAGGCAATGTCCTCCTCGTGATGTAGTTCGACTCATCTATGCATAGTAATGCAAGTCAGTCTATATGATAGACGTACACATTATTATGTTTTGAAATGGCGGGTGCAAAACCAGCCGTTCATGTGGTTCAGTTAAGACCGATAAGTGTTCCCGAGGTTTTAGTGAAAGGAAATAAATTCATAAAATGGGAGGATGTAAGTTTCATTTGTGTAAATTTATGCGAATTTTGAAATTTGAATAAGGTATCATAGGTTTGCACCGCACATCTTTTGATGTTACTTTGATCTGTGTCACCAAAGAGCATCCATGCGTGCATAAAGATCTAGGAAGAGATTTAAAAGAACAGAGAAAAAGCAGCCCTTTTATGTGTAATTACTGTCGTAGATGTGTCAAAATATTTAGACAGAACCTGGAACAATCAAGAATAATATGCGTCAAAAAAGTGTTACTCCACCCATTTGACAAACGCTATATTTCTGTCGAGGGTGAATCCAGTCGAACTACAATATGCTGACCCTGTGCCATGTTCTCACCCATTTACATATAGAACATCTCATTCTGTACCATTAACTCCTTACACCGCGACAAAATTTCAGACTTGACCAGATTGAAAGCATTTGCCAACTACATGTCAAATGTGACCTAAAAACTGAAATTTGATATGGAAAGGGAAGAAGCATTGTGGGAAAAGGTTAACAGCATTTTCTCCTTTATCCACAATGTTTTCTCTCATTGTTGATAAAAGTTGGTATTTTGAGACTTTTGCAAAACAATAAAATTTGAGACTAGATCTAGCTCATACTGAAATCATTTACAGACAACAAATTAATGATGTACCAAATGATAAAATCTTATACTTGAACAAATCCAAAGCATTTGCAGACGACTAAATGTAGTTGAAATAATGGTAAGTGTATGTGAAAGTGTATGAAACCTTGTGGGGAAAAAGAGAAAATGCTGCTTAACAGCATTTTCTCCTTTTCCACAATGTTTTCAAAAGGCTATTTTCTAAGAGGCATTAAAACTCGGAATTGTATTGTAAAGGGTTAAATGTGGCTCACATTACTGGATTTGTCTTTGAAAGGGTAGAAAACATTGCTAGAAAAGGAGAAAATGCTGGTTACTCACTGATTTTTCATGAGGGTTGTAACAATACAGGATTGCGTGGTAAAGGGTTAACTTGCACAAGCACGTTTGTATTGGAGTTTAATGCAGTTATAGCATATACAGGTAATGTCACGGCTGTCAGTGCACCTATGCATGTGTTAAAAGAGTTTCTTGGCTTTCTCACACAAATACTGACAGCTTTCTGACCAAGTCACTGACTTCTTTTCTCACATGCATCAGAGGTGAGAGGTGAAAAATGGCTGGAAAGGAAAATTGCCTCATCTGGGTATCGAACCCACAACTACCAGATCACAAGTCCGATACATCAACCACTGATCTACCTGGCCGAGCCTTATGAGCACAAGTGATGTGCAAACAAGACATACCTGACTGACTGGAAAATATTTTTCTTGAAAGGAAAAACAACCAAATTATCATAGGGAAAGGAGGAATTTGAAATGTGCTCAGATATCATATTTGCAGCATATGACATTGGAAACACTGAAAATTAAATTGAAATAAAACATGACATCAGATTCAGCATATGAATACATGTATGTGAGAACATCATGGCTAAAAAAGAAACTTGTGTATTGAGAAATTTTGTTTTTCCCTACAAAATTTACAAAGTGGTCTGCTGCAAAGAGGCTATTCTTTGCCGAAGGTTAACCCGTTACCATACAATCCAGAGTTTTAACAACCCCAAGGAAATGGCTTTTTGAAAACATTGTTTGAAAAGAAGAAAATGCTGGTACCCAGCATTTTCTTCTTTTCCCACAATGTTTTCTATCCTTTCTGGGATGAATTTCATCATTTGAGGCACTTTCTATTTGTCGTCTGCAAGTCCTCTCAATGTGGACAAGTTTAAAATTTTGTTGTTTGGTAAAGAGTTAACACTTCAATGTTAGACTTAACTCTTTACTACACAATCCCGAGTTTTAATGACCCTAGGGAAGAAGCCTTTTGAAAACATTGTGAGAATAGGAGAAATTGCTAGTAACCAGCATTCTCCTTCCACAATGTTTTCTACCCTATCAAAGAGAAACTCCATCAGTTGAGAACCACATTTAAATTTTTGTCTGCAAATGCTTTTAATTTGGAAAAGTCTACATTTTTGTCATGTGGTAAAGTGTTAACCAAATTCAAAATATTTGTAGAGGACATAACAATGTGGCTGAAATGCTGGCATTTTCACAGGATAATAAACATTACGAGAAAAGGGAGAGATGCCGGTTACCAGCATTGTCTCCTTTTTCCGAAAACCCTCTTCCTCGGCATCGTTTAAACCTTGATATTTGGGGTTAACCCATTACCAGACAAGAAAATGTTAGACTTATCTCAACTGAAAGCATTTGTTGACGACAAATCAAAGTAGTAAAGGGAAATAAATTTCTGTTTTCTCTCTCGTCTTCCTCTCTCATCTTTTGGTTATACCTCTGTGGGAAAGAAGGTAGTGGCATGAACAGTCTTGAGCATACTACTTGCAAAGAAACTTTGCAGTGCATGTATTAGTGTTCTTGCAACAGTGATATAAATGAGATAATGTTTGAAATGTTCTCCCAATTAACCCTTAGAGTGCCAAATAAACCTATCATGCATTTTCATCCTAGAAATATGACCCAAATAATTGCAATTTCATAGTTTATGTCTACAGTATTTCAGCAAAGCGGACAGTGTAGATCAGTGATCATGCTACATGTTTTGTGCAGCCTGATCTTGATCTACATTGGCCACAAAGGCAGATATAGTCGTGAAATGCGCTTTAACTCTTTACCACACAGTCCCGACTTTTAACGACCCTGGGAAAGAAGCCTTTTGAAAACATTGTGGGAAAAGGAGAAAATACTGGTAATCAGTATTTTCTCCTTTTCCTACAATGTTTTCTATCCTTTCCAAAACAAATTTCAATTTTTAGGTCACATTTATTTTGTCATCTGCAAATGCTTTTCAATTTGGACTGGTCTAAAATTTTGTTGTGTGGTAAAGAGTTAAGGGTTAAAAAAGAGAAGGCTTACCATTCATCATATTATTTGTTTACTAAAAGATATATCTGTGAACATAATATCCTTTAACTCTTTACCAAACGACAAAATTTTAGACTGGTCCAAATTGAAAGCTGTTGCAGACGACAAAATAAATGCGATTGAAAAATTGAAATTTGTTTTGGGAAGGGTAGAAAACATTGTGGGAAAAGGAGAAAATGCTTGTTACCAGCATTTTCTCCTTTTCCCACAATGTTTTCAAAAGGCTCCTTTCACAAGGTCGTTAAAAGTCGGGATTGTGTGGTAAAGAGTTAAACTAAGACTTGTTTGGATAAGGGCCAGAAATAATGGGTTCACAATATCATTTTCATAATGCATTTTTCTAGCCATTATTTAGTGTGCAAAGGAGACAGAATCTGATATTAGCTTATAGCTATGATAATTGCTAATTGGCTGTTGGTTTTAGGAGAGGCATCATTAGACTAGGTCAGTTTAACTCTTTACCAAATAACAGAATTTTAGACCAGTCCAAATTGAAAGCATTTGCAAATGACAAACTAAATGTTGCATACATTGGAAAGTTCTTCTTTGAAAGGGAAGAAAACATTGTGGGAAAAGTCCTTTTCTTTGGGATTCATTTAAACTCAGGACTGTGTGGTAAAGGTTGTAACTCCTACCAGTTGACAAGATTTGTGAGTAATCCATATTGATAGCATCTGCAGGTGGCAAAGTAAATATAACTTAAAAACTTGGAAGGACAGAAAACATTAAGGAAAAAGAAGAAAATGCTGGTTACCAGGACTGGTGTAAAAAGGAAAAAAAAAACATAGTGGCACCCAGCATTTTCTCCTCTTTCTACAATGTTTCAAAGAGTTTTTTTTTCTATTTTCCTTGAGTTGTTAAAGGGAGCTATTCAGATTTTCATTATCTCATCAAACTGAACAAATGATTCATCATTGGAGGTCATAGCTGGTAAATCATTAGTAAAGAAGGAAGACAGAAGTAAAAAAAATATTCAATCGTATTTCCTTAGTGGGCCACAGAGCCTACTATTAACTCTTTACCCCACAATCCCAACTTTAAATGACCCTGAGCAAGAAGCCTTTTGAAAACATTGTGGGAAAAGGAGAAAATGCTGGTTACTAGCATTTTCTCCTTTTCCCACAATGTTTTCCAGTCTTCCCAAAACAAGTTTCAATTTCTAATGTAGATTTATTTTGTCGTCTGCAAATGCTTTGAATTTGGACTAGTCTAAAAACTTGTTGTTTGGTAAAGAGTTAAGGTACTTTTAGATTTCATGCTAGAGTTAAGCAAAGACTTGTGGGAATGCCAGATGATCAATAGCATCATTCGGCATACCTCGGGTGATCTGGTGATCGAATCCCTCGGCTGTATCATGTAGCTTGATATGCACCTACACGGTACATTTCGCACATCTCCGGAAGCACGCCCCTTTACCGTTATTGAAATTGTAAGGCTCCTCTTAAAAAAGAAAACATGAGTAAATTTTCTGTCGTTATCTTTCTAAGAATATTTCAGTCAGCAAACAGTTTGTACATTCAATTTTTAGCATGGTTTATCAATTTTGTTGGGAGCTTTCATCGACAGATCGATAGAAGTGAATAACTTCACTGTGGTTGTTCATGTCGTTGCTAAGCGATCTACAGGGGCGCCGCCATGTTTAAGATCATGTGATTGGTAGTTCAGAATGGAAGCCTCTTTTATACAGACGAGGTTAGATGTAGGTACGGAATCAGCCGAGTTGTGACAAGTGCAATAGCATGTGTCATGTATGTGGGATCGTATGCAAATAAGCATGATGATGTCATATCTGATCTCCTAAAAACAGACTTACAAAATTAATGCATCCATCCTGTTATTTAAACAGCAAATTTGTATCTTTGTACTGAATGTGACTATCTGTTGTCTTTACATGTGCGAGATGAAACTTTGATTTTTAGGCCAGGGAATTCCTCTCAAGGGATTCCCTTGCCTATAGCGATCATAAGCTGACTTTTCCGGACTACTTTCAGACAAAATGTTGTATGGTGTGTCCACTGTATATCGCTGAGTCCGCCAAAACAACTAGTTTCCTAAGTACAGAGATTGCTTATCACACGGCGTGAATGTTTTCCCTTTCCTCACAGCTTTCCAACATCTGCATAGTGCTATGGAATTGCAAGGGTATTACAGCCCTTTAATAACTAACGACTGTGTGTTTTAAGGGTTGTGTCCCTGTTGAATACACAACATGACGGTCAATAATTTTCCATCACTGTGATTGGATACTGAAATCCTCTCGTATTACAGACATGATTACTGCCCCTGATATCACTTTCTAGTGTACTAGCGCGAGGGAAAAACCTGAGAACCAGTTTTCTATTTTCAGTTTCCATTGTCACTTGCTAGTTACTGTCTGCATTTCAAATAAAGATAAAAGGGAACCGCGCGCCGCGTCTCCTTTGACTGCCTGGTGAAAAACTGAGATATACGATTTTCCATGGAAATGTCGATAGTTGAATGAGATTATTGGTGTATTAACTGCATTTATTATCAGTTTCTTTTAATCACTTAGAACTGAACTTGATTTTCTCTACATGTTTAGAAAAAACAATCAATAGAATTAAAAAATATGCAGAAATTAAAAGAAATTATACTCTCTTTTTTCTGTGTGAATCGATTTAAAACATCCCTCTTTTTGTCAGAAGAATACGCAAACATTATGGAAAAATAAGAATTTTTTATTCTATCTACATTTTCCGATAATCAACCATGTTATCTGCTTATATTCTCTTTTTTTTTTTGTGACGACTGTCGATTGATTACAAATCATGAAAGTGTTGTGCGATCCTTGGACTTTTTTTAACTTTCAAACAAAATAATTTGAAAATAAAAGGTGTGTTTAAAAAATTAGGCTTTAATTCATCAGTTATTCATCACATTTACATACCTAGAGTTTCATTCACAAAACTGGTAGTTTCCGAAACATTGTTTGAAAATGAGAAATGAAAGTTTAAGAATATTTATTTTGAAATACATCCCGAATGTGCAAATTCATTTTAAGCGCCAGAAGCCGTTGTTGGAATCTCTCTCTCTCTAATGGGATGAGAAGGGCTAGTGGACCCGTCTTTGTATGATATAGTCAAAAGAATAGATTTAGATCGACTGTTTGAGAACAAAACTGCGATGTATTGACATCACCCTGCCCTGCGTTCGCGATATTAAGCGTTGGCATTTGCGTTGTGTCCAATTTTAAATTGTGTCTTATCTTTCTTATCATTGACGGTATTTATTTGAAACTTGGAATATATGTGCGTTATCATAAAGATCAACCTTAACCAATAAGCCAAATAACTCAAAAATGAATTTGCTTGATTTAAGCCCCTTTTCGACTTAGACATTTTTAAAGCCATTATCATGCACCCTATAGCCGAGCGGTGGTATCCACTACTTTGCTTTGGTTTAATTATAGAATCTGGCTTCTGAGCACTGCTTTTTTTTTTGCATTAATTTAATTTTTCCTGTTGATTATTGTATTATTCCATATTATGCATGACAGTACCCCTTTACCAACGAATTCTTTTGGTATAATTGAATTGGCCTGACTGTCTGTATGGTAGTGATAATTAGAAAATGAGGTCTCGTGTGAGTTCGTATCCTTCGTTCTTTAGAGATTACAGATCACCAGATTTCCTGGCCTTCAGTACTATCAGTACTTTGATTGATTTTGGTATTTGTCAGTGTTTTACATAAAATTCTGATTTTCAACAAAGAAATTTCAAAAGGCCCCTTCAAAACAAGGGATTGTTTAGTAAAGGATAAGCATGCATGCTATGAAATGGGACAAGAGGATAGGGTAGGGTAGGGTAGGGTAGGGCAGGAGGGTAGTGTAGGGTAGGGTGGGGGTGTGGGGGTTAGTCCATAGCAGTAGGCTGAAAATATTCAGGATATACCAAAGAATTCAAGGTCATTGTATGAGGAAGACTTTATAATCTTTCTTTGTCTGAATATAATCCTATTATCATTTGAAAACTACTTAGGCAGATAGTTATCAGAAAAAAAAGCTGAACTTTAGTCTACAGAGGTCTGTAGATGTTCCAAAGATGTAAAAGCTCCAACATAAGCATTTTCTGATTTTCCCACCATGTTTTTGATGGGCCCTTCTACAGGATTATTAAAACACAGAATTGTTAAGACAGAATTGTTTTTATAAACTGTATATAGTGTAGCAATCATGATTATTTTAGATGAAATATTTATTATGAAGGATTGTTTTATAAACTGTATATAGTTTAGCTATCATGATTATTTTAGATAATATATGAAGACATTTACATGGAGACAGAATTTCAGACTTGTGCATAGAAAGCTTTTGAAGTTAACAAGTGATCAATTGATGAGAGCTGTCCTTGAAAGAACAGAAAACAATATGATTGTAGGAAAGGAGAAAATGTTGGTTAACAACATCTTCTCCTTTTCCAACAATGTTTTTACAAGCTTTCTTCAACAGACTTGTTAAAACTTAGGATTATGTATTTTGTAATGGATCAACCCTTTACGACACAATCCAGACTTTTAACGACCATGATAAAGAAGCCTTTTGAAAACATTGTGGGAAAAGGAGTAAATGCTGGTAACCAGCATTTTCTCCTTTTCCCACAATGTTTTCTACCCCACCCAAAACAAATGTAAATTTTTGATTCACATGTATTTTGTCGTCGGCAAATGTTTCCAGTTTGGACAGGTTCTAAATTTTGTCTTTTGGTAAAGGATTAAATTGCTCATTGAACAGTTCCAGCCAGTAGTAAAATCCCAAATTTTGAAATCTGAAAGTTTTGTTGTCAAAAAAAATCTGACCATATTGGACAGTGAAAATCAGAGAATGGTTGTTTGCTGATTATTAGCTTGAGATTTATGCCGCTTTTGCGAATGTCTAAAAATCATGAATGAAACTTTTTTTATGTATATCATCATAGGCCTTTGAAGCTCCATTGGTCTGTTACGGAACACTAACATTTTTCTTGGTTGATCATCGAATACTTGCGAATTGGTGCATCGCCTGTATATCAGGGAATATTAAAATTTTCATTTACACCGTTACTATAAGTAGCACATTGACTGCCTCTATGTTGTATATAATAAGATTTACTATATACAATACAGAGGCAGTTGCCAATGTGCTATTTATAGTAATGGTGTCTGATAAGGAAAATTTCGTTGTCCGATAATAGACCAATGGAGTTTCAGTGGCCTATGATACCATCTGCAAGGACCTTTTTAAAGCAATCAGCTGACAGTATGTTTTAGAAATTAGTGACTTAACCCTTTACCACACAATCCCGAGTTTTAACGACCCCGAGAGAAAGGCATTTTGAAAACATTGTGGGAAAAGGAGAAAATGCTGGTAACCAGCATTTTCTCTGTTTCCCGCAATGTTTTCTACCCTGTCAAAGACAGAAATCATCATTTGAGCTAGATTTAATTTTTCATCTGCAAATGCTTTAAATTTGGTTGAGTCCAAGATTTTGTCTTTGGTAAAGCTGACTGAACAAAATCCATGTATATCATCTACAAAGATTTTTTCAAAGCAATCAGCTGACAGTATGTTTTGCAAAGTAGTGACTTACCGGTAAGTAGCTGACTGGACAGAATCCATGAGTTAATTATTTCCTTAGAGTGCCAAATAACCAATAGAACATCTCAGATAAATAACCCCTCACCACACAATCTCGACTTTTAATGACCATGGAAAAGAAGACTTTTGAAAACATTATAGGAAAAGGAGAAAATGCTGGTAACCAGCATTTTCTCCTTTTCCCACAATGTTTTCTACTCTAGCAAAGACAGAAATCGTCATTTTACCAAAATGTATCGTGTCGTCTGCAAATGCTTTCAATTTGGTCTAGTCCAAAATTTTGTTGTTTGGCAATGAGATAAAGAAGAATGTATAATTTGCAAGTTACCTCTATACCAGACAACAAAGTTTTGGGCTCTTCCAAACTGAAGGGATTTGCAGATGAAAAATGAAGTGTGACTCAAGTAATGGTAACTGGCAATCAGCATCTTCTCATTTTCTGACAGTGTTTTCAAAATCTGTCTTCCTTTAACTCTCTACCAAACAACAAAATTTTCCAAATTTACAGCAGAAGCAGATGACAATTAAGATGTGGCTCAAAAAATGGAATTTCCTAAATTGAAGGGCAGAAAACATTGTGGGAATAGGTGAAATTGCTGGTTACCGGCATTTTCTCCTTTTCCCAGAATGTTTTCAATTGCATTCCTTTCTCAGGGTCTTACGTGTATAACTTTGGGATTATGTGGTAAAGAGTTAACCCTTTTCTAGACGAGAAAATTTTAGCTTTGTCCAAATTGAAAGCATTTGCACACAACAATTTCAGTTTGTCTCAAATGGTACAATTTTTCTTTGATAGGGTAAAAAACTTCGTGGGAAAAGGAGAAAATGCTGATTACCAGCATTTTCTCCTTTTCCCACAATGTTTTCAAAAGGCATCTTTCCCAGGGTCGTTAAAAATGGCATTGTGCAGTTAATAGTTAAAAGGGTTGGTAAACAGGGTTAATATTTGGTTTAGGAATAAATATTGCTTTTTTTAAAAGAACATTATGGAAGATGTAGGTTCAAGATAAGACCACAAGTTCTGCCAAATATTCTAAGAATCAAATGCAGGGAAAAAAAAGCCAGAAATTGCAGTTACCAGTATAATGTATGCACTGCCTGCTATCCAATGTTTGAAAATGGCAATAGTCCTTTACCAAGCAATACCTTGTTTGAATGACCCTGAAAAACAAGGCTTTTTAAAACATTGTGGGGAAAGGAGGAAATGCTGGTACCCATTGTTTTCTCCTTTTCCTTTGTTTTTTCTCTCCTCCTTAAAGCAAATCGCATAAGTTGAGTCACATTTAATTTGTAGCCTGAAATTTCTTTCAATTAGAACTGAACAAGTCTTAGGAATTGTCTGTCCACTGGTAATGAATTAACTTAATTGATCCAGTGTATTAGCAACTAAAGGAAGAAGTCTTTTTTAAAGGCTTTTGGAGAAAGGAGAAAATGCTGGTAACCAGCATTTTCAGTTGTGGTTTGCAAAAGGCTTAACATCAAACCAAACATCAAAATTTTGGACTGAACCAAATTGAAAGCATTCGCAGACGACAAATTAAATGTAACTTAAATGGTGATTAATGTATTGGATAGGGTAGAAAACATTGTGGGAAAAGGAGAAAATGCTGGTTACCAGCATTTTCTCCTTTTCCCTGTATGTTTTCAAAAGGCTTCTCCCTCAGGGTTGTTAAAACTTGGGATTGTGTGGAAAAGGGTTAAAGCGATCAATTTTGAGAAGTCTAAAACTGATTCCAAGGCTAAACCATGGTGCTTTTGAGCATGCAGCATTTTACTTTGAGAAACAGTTGGCAAACCATGAATTAACTCTTTACCAAACAGCAAATTTTTAGACTCGTCCAAATTGAAAGCATTTGCAGATGAAAAAACAAATATGCCTGAAAATTTAAATTTGTTTTGGGTAGGGTAGAAAACATTGTGGGAACAGGAGCAAATGCTGGTTATAAGCATTTTCTCCTTTTCCTACAATGTTTCCAAAGGGCTTCTCCCTCAGGGTTGTTAAAAGTCAGGATTGTGTGGTAAAGGGTTAAATGTTGTTGAGAGTGCAAGTACACTCGAGGACAAGTGGAATGCTAGCATGTTCAGATTATTTCCAAGATGTAATGAAGTAATAGATTCATTAGAAAAAAGTTGATAATAGATGGCTTAATTGATATGTATTGCAACAGGTGTGAATGACAAGAGAGATTTTTTGGTTAAAAAATGTCTATTGTATACCTATCATTTTGAGACAGCTGTAACACAGTTACAATGTCCAAATTTTGATGTAGAGCTGGATTTAACCCTTTACCTAACAAAAAAATTTTTGACTGGTCCAAATTGATACTATTTGCATACGACAAATTAAATGTGGCTCAAATGAGGGAATTTGTGTGTGATAGGGTAGAAAACATTGGAGGAAAAGGAGAAAATACTGGTTACCAGTTTTTATGGCTTCTTCCTCAGTGTTGTTAAAAGATTGGATTGTGTGTTAACTCTTTACCGAACGACAAAATTTTAGACTAGTCTAAATTAAAAGCATTTGCAGACGACTATGTAAATGTAATTGAAAAATTGAAATTTGTTTTGGGAAGGGTAGAAAACATTGTGGGAAAAGGAGAAAATGCTGGTTACCAGCATTTTCTCCTTTTCCCACAATGTTTTCAAAAAGCTTCTTTTACAGGGACGTTAAAAGTTGGGATTGTGTGGTAAAGGGTTAAAGAGTCAAGCCTTCACAAAACAACCCAGTGTTTTTTAATGACCCAGGGAAGAATGTTTTTGGAAACATTATGGAAAAAGGAGAAAATGCAAACAAGTGAAGGTGTAGGATTCATAATCTGGAGGCCCTAGGTTTGATCCTCACTCAATGCACTAGGTTTTCCACGAATGGGAATGTCTCTGGGCAAGTCAGTTAGTTAGGCTTCATACTCAGGGATGGTAACCCTTATCCTGCTGAATAACTTAAATCACTTGAATATTTCGAGCCGATGGTAAAAACCAATTGTTGGTATTTCAAAGTTATGGGGGTTGGGAAAATATCTCCTTATCGGACAGTGTAGATCCAAGATCAGACTGCACAGAATGTGCAGTCTGATCTTGATTTACACTGTCCGCAAAAGGTTCGTGGGTCGCGATTAGCAGCTTAATTTAGGGTTAAAATTCGGGATTGTGTGGTAAGGGGTTTATCTTCGGATGAATTTTGATAGTAACACATCTGCCAATTGGCTTGACCATTTAATTTGGCCAATCAGATATTGCATTACTTTGAAATTTAAAAAAAATTTGTAAGATTGGAATGTAATTTAGAATGGTTTGTTAACTCATTACCACACAGTCCGAAGTTTTAACGACCCTGAGGAAATAGCCTTTTGAAAACTTTGTGAGAAAAGAAGAAAATGCGGGTAACCAGCATTTTCTCCTTTTCCCACAAGGTTTTCTACTCTTTTATAGACAATCTCCATCATTTCAGCTAAATTTGATATGTCGTCTGCAAATGCTTCCAATTTAGGCCAGTCTAGAATTTTGTGGTTTGGGAAAGAGTAACAACCCCAGATCTCTCTCACATCTATCTAAACATGATTCAGGTCATATAAACAAACATAGCATTAAATGTCATAACTCTTTGCTAAATGACAAAATTTTAGACTAGTCCAAATTGAAAGCTTTTGCAGACGATAAAATAAATGTTACTCAAAAATTGAAATTTGTTTTGGGAAGAGTAGAAAACATTGTGGGAAAAGGAGAAAATGCTGGCAACCAGCATTTTCTCCTTTTCCCACAATGTTTTCAAAAGGCTTTTTCCTCAGGGTCGTTAAAAGTCGGGATTGTGTGGTAAAGGGATAATACATGTATAAACAAACAAAGCAACAAGGTCATGTAAAAACAAACCATTAACATCATACAGTCATACATGTCATAATGGATGGTAAGCACTAATCAACAGCAACATTTCTGTTACATAAGTAAAATAAATGAGCTATGCTCAGGCAAAAGTGGGACTTAACCCTTTACCAAACAATCAAGACTTTTAATGACCCTGAAAGAGATTGTTTGTATGGGATTTAACGCCGTTTTCAACATTATTTCAGTTATATTGCGGTGGCCAGTGCACCTATCCATGCATTCCAGGAATTTCTTTTACCAGTACTCCGCACAATATTCTTTCCAAGCCACTGGCAGCTTTCCCACATAGCCATTGTCGAAACAATGGTCAGCGGTGGGAGAGGAATGAATCCTGTCGCAATGACCATCATCAGTCCTCGGAAAGAAATTGGCCGAGCCAGCGACCTCCTGTTCTCAAGTCCTGCAGGCTTCCGACTGAGCTACGGGGCTCGGCCCCTGAAAGAGAAGGCATCTGAAAAAACACTGTGGAAAAAGGAGAAAATGCTGGTAACCAGCATTTTCTCCTTTTCCCACAATGTTTTCTCCCACAGCCAAAATAGAAATCACCATTTTATTAACATACGATTTGTTGTCTGCAAGTGCTTTCAATTTGGTCCAGTCCAAAGTTTTGCCTTTGGTAAGGAGTTAATGCATCTTTGTGATGTATTGCACCAAGCAAGTTATCACCCTTTTGTCCAACAACTCAGCTATATCATGAGGTAAATTGGTTGTTAGACATGCAGAGAACTGACCAACAGCAAGTTTCGGCCCAGGTAAGCCTGCGCGGAATGCACAGGCTGACCTGAGTCAATACTTTTTGCAGGTGCATTAAACCCTCTTTTCACAGAGCATGGCTCAAATATTTTTTCACAACCCTTGTAAAAGACTTTTGATAACACTGGGAGAAAGTACTGGTATTAACCCTTTCTATCCTTTAATGTACACATCTGATCATTTGAGTCAATTGGGTTTATGAAAATATTTTCAGTATGAAAGAGTCTAAATTTTTGTTGTTTTTACCTGACAACAAATTTTAAGACATATCCAATACTTATTATAGCCAGTCTGACAGAGTTCTCTTTGAACACTCGTGCATAATATACCATAAGAAAACGAATAAGTCTTGCGAGACAACGCACTATTATCAGAACATACATGGTGCCTGTAATGTAGCCAAACTGTTAAGGAACTCATAACAGGAAAAGAAAATGAGAAATCAAAGCCATAATATACTTGTTAGACACTGCATCACAATGAAATGTGCTTCCGTTCTAAAGTACAGATGGTTGTGTTTGATTATAGTTCATAATTATAATGTTGCCATTAACTTTGCTTTACACATACTATCCCACAATGTTTTCAAAAGGCTTCTTCCTTGTCTCACACTGTTTTCTTTGGCCTTTTTTCTCAGGATCATTAAACTGTTTGTTGAAGGGCTACTTTGTTACCATCATTTTGTCATCATTGGGAACATTAACTCTCTACCAGACAACAAAATCTTAGACCTCAGTCCAAATTGAAAAAATTTGCAGACGACAAACCAGATGGGACTTAAACGGTGGGATTTGTCAATGATAGGTTTGGAAACATTGTGGGAGAAGGAGAAAATGCTGGTTACCAGCATTTTCTCCTTTTTCCACAATGTTTTCTAAAGGCCTGTCCTTAGGGTCGTTAAAAGTCAGGATTGTTTGGTGAAGGGTTGAAGAACAATACAAGCACTTAGGCCTCACTAGATCAGTAACATAAACATGACTGTAAGTCATAATTATTATGTTGATTGCTTGAATGGTGTTGTACACTTCAGTGGTAACAGCATACAAGTTCAAAGATCAGACTGCATATTTTGTGCAATGAATCTGATCTTGATCTACATGTACACAAGTTAGAAAGACAACCATAGTTTGGAAAGGGGCTTATAAACATGTCCATTGCAAGTCCTGTAGAAAAACTTTGTGTACACTGTAGAGGCCTAATTTTTGTCCAATACTCATGGAAGTTGGCCAGAATGTTTTACTTGATGCTATTCAGGATGAGTTTGAAAATGGGCCATGTCGGGTCAAAAAGTAGGTCACTGGACTTAATCTTCGAAAAACTTTGTGTATGCTGTAGAGAGTCCACATTTTCAGTCCAATGCTCATGAAAATTAGTCAGAATATTTGTCTTGATGATTTCTTTAATGAGTTTGAAAATGGATCACATTGGGTAAAAAACTAGGTCACAGAGACAAATCTTTGAAAAAGCTTGAGTATCCTCTAGAGGCCACATTTTGATTATCCAGTACTCATGAAAGTTTGTTAGAATGCTTGTCATGTTATCTAGGAAGAGATTGGAAATGGGTCATGTTTGGTCAAAAGGCTCAGATGAGTGACTTTAGTGAGGCTGAGGGCCATCATGGCCCTCTTGTTTCCATTTCTCAAGATTTTTTTTTTTTTAGAATCTTCATCAGCTCTGTAGAAACACCTGATTTTTTTTTTGTAAAGGGGGTTAAGCTAGATAAAAAAAAAAAATTGTCTGTTTCCTGGGTGTTTAACATTATTTTCAACTTTATATCATTTATTTCTTGGCAGCTAATGCACCTATCCATGCTTTCCTGGAGTTTGTTTTTACTAGTTTTTGTGTCCTAAGCCACTTGCTGCTTTCCAGTATTATTATCATTGAAACATGATCAGTGGTGAGAGGGGATGAATCTTGTGGCTGCTTGCAGTGACTGTCATCAATTCCTAGAAAGAAATTTGCAGAGACAGGGATTCAAACCAATGACCTGGTTTCAAGCACTGTATAGCTACCAACTGAGCTACTCAGTTTGGTCATATAAGTTAAAAGGGGTACAAAGATTTCAGTGAGGAAAGCAAATATTGCAGGACAGCTCTTTAGAATTTAACCCATCCTGAAAAAAGAAGGTTGTTAAGAAGGAGAAAATTCTGCAAAAATCAGCATTTTCTCCTTTTCCCACAATGTTTTTTTTACCTTCCAGAGTCAAATCCCATTACTTTGGACCCCATTTACATTCTTGTCTTGCAATAGCATTTCATTTGGACAAGTCTAAATCAATGTCATCAGGTAAAGAGTTAAACCCTAAAATTCTTCCTAGATCAGACTGTAAACAACATGCACTAATCTTGGTCTCGAATACTTTTTGAGATGTTTTGGCCTTAACTCTTTATCAAACAACAAAATTTTAGACTGGTCCAAATTGAAAGCATTTGCAGATGACAATATAACTGTAATTGAAAAATTGAAATTTGTTTTGGGAAGGGTAGAAAACCTTGTGGGAAAAGGAGAAAATGCTTATTACCAGCATTTTCTCCTTTACCCACATTGTTTTCAAAAGGCTTTTTTCACAGGGTCGTTAAAAGTCGAGATTGTGTGGAAAAGAGTTAACATTCTTGGGCTGCAGTGCTTGGATGATTCTTTAAATTACAGTATAACAGACACCATTTTTCATGATCTGATATATCTTTTTATTGAATTGAGTTGAAAGGTTTGAATTACAGAAGTTTAAACTTTGTTTTTTTTGTTTTTTCTTTTACCAAAAATGTTGCTATTTGAAGAAACTTCATAAATGTATTTGGTAACATTTAGACATACTGTCATATCTTTTTTTTTTTTGGTGTTTAACACCTTTCTTGCTTGGCTGTTTTTGAAGAAAATTTCGAGTTATTTTCACTGAAAAAGGAACTTACCAAGTATTTGCATCCACATGTGGTGCTGTGTTTTAATATTAGTAAAGTTATTTTGTGGTGCCCAGTGCACCTATCCATGCTGTCCTGAATTCTTCTTTTGAACTTTATGTCACACAAAGCTCTTTCCATGCCACTGGCAACTTTTCCACATAATCAATGCTCAGCCGCAAAAGAAGACAAATTGCTATGACAATTTATCCATGGAAAGGATTTGGATGAGCTTGGAATCTAACCTGCCACTTCTGGGTGTCAGGCCAATGCAGGTTATCAACTGAGATACTGGACTCTTCGCCACCATCTTTTGTCTTAGACAAGGAAAAGAAATAAAGCATATCACTAAACAAATCATTAATCATTCTCTGTGAAAAGGTGGTGTAATGCATCTGGTAAAAGTATCAACCAATCTCAGCTTGCGCAGTCCATACAAACTGACTTGAGTGGTTACTTTTTGGTATTGGTCAATTTTCTGCATGTCAGAGGACAATTCTACCTCGTGATTCAGCCAGTTATTTGACAAATGGATCCATATTATGCCCCCTTCTCACCGACAATCAGTGTACCTCAATCTCACCAGATGGGCCAAATTACACAAGCTCTTCTCTTCGTACAATATTCTCAAAGGGCTCGTCCCATAAGAAACCAATAACTCTTAACCAGTCGACAAAATTTTAGATTTGTCCAAATTGAAAGCATTTGTAAACAACAATTAAATGTGGTTCAAATGATGGAATTTGTCTTTGATGGGGTAGAAAACACTGTGGGAAAAGGAGAAAATGCTTTTCCCACTGTGTTTTCAAAAGCCTTCTTTTTTAGGGTCATTAAACATTCGGATTGTGTGGTAAAACATGGAATTGTTCTGTAAGGGGATAAACCATGCCTATTTGTCATGGATTTTTTTTACTGTTTTTCAGAGTTCAACAATTGGGGTCCCTGTGACCCTAAAAGTGGACCCTAAGGGTTATTATTTATATTGGAGGGACCAGAACAAGGTATGTCTTTACTTAGATTCTGATAATCTTTGTTCATAGAAGTCTCAACTATCCTTTATTCCTCAAATATCTTTTGCCAATGAATTATTGTAATGTTGCCTTTACTTATATCACCAAAATTATTCGACTCTTCCTCTCTAGCTTTGAAAAACATTTTTCTCTATGAAAGATGGGAAAGCATAATGGGAAAAGGACAAAATGATGGTAACAGCATTTATCTCCTTTTCCTGCTATTTTTATGCACTCGACCTCTTCAGATGGCTGAAAATACGGTCCACTAAAACTGAAAAGGATTACCATATCTCATAAGCTTGACTACATTAACTGATGATATAGATCAAAGATTAGACTGCATGTTTTATGCAGTCTTATCTTCATCTATGCCGTCTGCAAAATCCAGTGTTTTTGCCTGTTGGGGTGATTGTGTGAAAAGTCATCTTCAGGGTTGTTAAAATTTTGGATTTTGTAGTGATAGGTTAATGTACCTTTTTAAAAACAGACCTCCAGATAAAAGGGAGTGATAGTATTCTAAATCTGTTATTTCTCTTCCAAACCCTATGTTGTGGGTACTCATTAGAATTGTCTCGATGAGAATGGTTCTAATGAGTACCATAACATAGGGTTTACTGGAGAGGGATTAATAGTTTCAATTTTTAAATCAAAATCACACCCTCTATCTAAAGCTCTGTAAAAAAGAACTGTATGAAACATATGCATGTATTTTTTTTTCATGCTTTTTTCTCAACAATATTTTTTTGGGATGTGTGTATTATGTCATGCAATTTTTTTAAAATTGAACCATTGGAATTAGAATTTTGTAGAGAAGTAGATATATCTAGGACAGGCAAGGTTTGCAGCCAAACTTTGTTCAGCAGCCAGTTTCATGTAATCCCTTAAATGGCTGCTGTACACAGGTTTGATTATACAGTATACCTACGGCAGATAGCTTTTATTGTCTTGCATTAAACAACCTGCCAAAAACATTGTATCTAAAGGAGATAATTTGCATAACTCTTAACCAAATGACAAAATTCTGGACTCAACCAAACTGAAAGCATTTGCAGATGACAAATGGGGCTCAAATGATGACCTCTGACATTTTCAAAAGCTTTCTTTCTCAGAGTCTTTAAAACTCAGGATTGTATGGTAAATTTCAGGGTTAACAAACTTTCGAAGGAGCTAATCTGTTAAATCAACCCTTCACCAAGTTCAACCCTGAGTTTTAATGACCCTGAGAAAGAGGACGTTTTAAAACATTCTAGGAAAAGGAGAAAATGCTGGAAACCAGCATTTTCTCCTTTTCCCACAATGTTTTTTTACCTTTTACATACAAATCTCACAATCATGAGCCATATCTACTGGTAATTTGTCATCTGCAAATGCCAGGTGGACAAGTATAAAATTTTGTCATGTCGTAAAGGGTTAATGATGGAAGCCTATTCAAAGGATTGTTTTTGTAAAGTTTTAAGTGGATTTGTTGTATTTTAAGATGTTATAATGATAATTCTTTGCTTTTGCATAGCTACATATTAAGTTAATTACTTTTACGTGTTTGACTGGTAAATACATGAAATGTTTTAACCCTTTCCCAAACGACAAATTTTGGACTGGTCCATATTGAAAGAGTTTGCAGACTACAATTTTAAATTGGATGAAAATGGCAGGAAGTTCTCAAAAAGGGTAGAAAACACTGTGGGAAAAGGAGAAATTGCTCGTTACGAGCAATTTCTCCTTTTCCCACAGTGTTTTCAAAAGACTTGTACTGCAGACACGTGAATACCAGGGCTTGTTTGGGAAAGGGTTAAGGCTATACATAGTACCTAAATATTTCTAAGTCAGTGGGGTTTAGGCTGTATTGCCATTAAGTGTTGGACAGTATAAGTCCGAGATCAGGCTGCACATTCTGTGCTGTCTGATTTTGATCTGCATTATCCATAAAGACATTTTTAATGATTTCCTTTAAAAGATAAGTGTTAAAGTGGCTATATAAGTGTTGAAATTCTTTTAAACTTTTTGTTGCCAACAGATCTTATAAATAAATATTTGCATATTTTCCATAAGTATTTACTTTTGGACAGAGGCGCAGTGAATGAACCATTTGAGCCATGCTCTGTGAAAAAGGGGCTTAATGCAATTGCGAAAAGTATCGACCCAGGTCATCCTGCACAGTCCGTGCAGGCTGACCTGTGGTCCGAAACTTACCGCTGTTGGTCAATATTCTGTATGTCCAAGGACGAGTCTACTTCATGATTCAGTTGGTTGTTGAAAAAAAAGTGGCTATTATGGATCCATTATAATGTGATTGCTTGATTGGGACAAAGCATCACGGAGATGCATTAAGCCCACTTTGCCAGAGTATGGCTCGTTTTATGTTGATATGACAATTCTGATTTAGAAGGTATAAGTCAAGTAAATAAATTGTGTAGACTTATAATTTCCCACTGACAAGATTTGAAAAGATTCATCATTGTGACCAAAGAAGAAATTGCTTTTAACCGTTTCCCAAACAAGCCCTGGTTTTCACGTGTCTGCAGTACAAGTCTTTTGAAAACACTCTGGGAAAAGGAGAAATTGCTTGTAACGAGCAATTTCTCCTTTTCCCGCAGTGTTTTCTACCCGTTTTGAGACCTTTCTTCCATTTTCATCAAATTTAAAATTGTCGTCTGCAAACTCTTTCAATTTGGACTAGTCCAAAATTTGTCGTTTGGGAAAGGGTTAACCAGCAATTTCTATTTGCCACAATTTTTAGCTTGGCTGTTTTCGAAGAAAACTTTGAGGTATTGTCATAGCCTTGTCATCTGTGTCTGTGCCTTGCCTTGTCGTTGTGCAAATACTTTGACATTTATGATATCTCTGTTATTACTGAAGATATTTTACTTCAAACTCTGGTTGTTAACTTTCAGAAGGGAAACCCATACAAGAGAAGCAGACAATCATCAAAGTATTTTTGACACAGTTATGCCCCTTTTCGACTCAAAATTTTCACTGAAAATCAAGCAGCTGCAGCAGAGTTTTGGCACCCATATGCGGTGCTTTTGTTTCAATTGTAGTCCTGTATGCACTCTTTGTACTCTCATACAACACAGAACATTAGGCTATTTTCCACTCATTTATGATCAGTCTACGACCGGAAATATTTCTTGTCAGAGATAAATGCAGCAGGTTACATTCATGTTGTATTGATTTGCTTTTTTTTTTTTTGTATTCAAATGGCCTGCAATAAGAATGATTTCTGCAAGGCCAGTGGCTATAAAAAACATGTTTGGTTGCAAAGTCATGGTCTGAAATGATCTCTTCATTGGATGACAAAATTTAAGAATTGTCCATATACTAGTAGAAAAGCATTTGAAGACAACAAAAAGTTTCATATCACTTATTTAGCAGGATAACGGTTGAAATGAGAAACGTGTTTTAAGCTCTACTGGCCAAAGGCCAGCAAGCTTAGGTAATGGCCCTGTGTCCTTTTTGTGTTCGTGTGTCCATCTGTCAGTGCGTCTGTCCATCCGTCCATCCGTGCTTTAACTTTTATTTCAAACATCTTCTGTGAAACTACCAATCCTATTTTGACTATTCACTAAACTTCACAGAAATGGTTCAGTAAAAAACTGGTTGCCATGGCAACAAAACTGAAAAATGTTGAAAATCTTTGAAAATCTTCTTGTCCTAAATCATAAGGCCCAGGGCTACTAAATTTTGCATATCGCTTCAACTAGTGGACTTCTGCAGTTTCTTAAAGTTATAGCTCTGGGGTCAAAATCGATCCTGCCCAGGGGTCACAAGTTTAACATGGGCTTATATTGTGAAAACTTTTAAAGATCTTCTGGTTCTAAACCATAAGGTCTAAGGCTATCAAATTTGGCATGTAGCTTCATCTGATGGACCTCTACCAAGATTCTTCATATAGTAGCCCTGGGGCCAAAATTGGTCCTGTCCCGGGGGTTACAAGTTTTACTTGGGCATATATAGTGAAAACTTTAAAAATCTTCTTGTTCCTAATCATAAGGCCAAAGGCTACCAAATTTTTCAAGTAGCTTCATCTCTTGGGCCTCTACCAAGACAGTTATTTTCAAATTTGGCCCCACACAGGCAGTCACAAGTTCATTTTAATAGCAACTGCTCCTTTTCCAGCAATGATTTGGATTAATATATTATCTTGATAATGAAGAGTAATTGAAAAATTCCACCTAAGAAAATATTCAAAATAATGAAGAAAGAGTAGACAATTGCTGATGTAGTTACTTTCCTTTATTTCTCTTCATAATTAACCACAAAAAGAGTTCCAGTATTCATATCCCAGTATAAACTGAATGCAATAAAATAGCTATCCATCTGGATCAATCAATCAAACTTAAATCCTTTCATCCACAGTCCTACAATCTGATTGTTGTACCAAGGTAGCTGATACATGCTGGCAATGTAAAATAACTATTATATTTGCAACTTAAGGCCTGTGTTTTTGTCTTTTATATTAACCCTTTACGAGACGACAAAATTTTAGCCTTGTGCAAATTGAAAGCATTTGGAGATGACAATTTCATTGTGGCTGAAATGGTGCAATTTTTCTTTGATAGGGTAGAAAACATAGTGGGAAAAGGAGAAAATTCTGATTACCAGCATTTTCCCCTTTTCCTACAATGTTTTCAAAAGGTTTCTTTCCCAGGGTCGTCAAAAGGTGTCATTGTGCGGTGAAGGGTTAAGCCAGTATTGGTAAACAAATACATTTTACCTCAGTTATGCTCAATTATTGCATTCACATTATACCTCATGCGCTGTCTGTCTTTGTATAAAGATCTCGCTTGTTTTTGTTGCATTTGAAAAAAATTGAAATGCAGTAGGAACAGAGTGACATAATATTTTGTAAAGGTATTTTTTGCATCTACATGTATATTTATTTTTAGAATCAGATTTTCATCAGATTTTCTGCTATCAACCTTGTTTCTATTTCAGTCTGACTGAAAATTCTTCAATTGCATCCAGAATTTGAAATGTTGGCAAAAACTGAAGGCATTTTCTGGCATGGATGAATATTTTTCATTCTTGCATGGTGCTGACCCTTTTCTGAAACCCTTTACCAAAAGAGAAAATTTTAGACTGGTCCAAATTGAAAGCATTTGTCAATGAGAGAATAAAGTGGCTCAAAATTAATGATGATTTGTCTCTTGAAGATAGGGAAAGTTGTGTGAAAAGGAGAAAATTTCCTGCTTTTCTCACAATGTTAACAAAAGCATTGTTCCTACAGGTTGCCAAAACTGAAGAATCTAAAGAGAGCTTGGTACCTGCAATGGACATGATTATTTCAAACAGAGAGAAAAGACCTAAACATTGCTATATAAAAATGTCTTTGCAAGTATTTCTCAACAACATAGTGAAGTTAAAATCCAACACAAATCTGCATTTTCCATGCAGTTTGATCGTGATCAACACAGCCATGCAAAAACAACTTAACCCTTTACCAAACAATCCTAAGTTTTTATGACCCTAAGCAAAAAAGCTTTTAAAAACTTTGTGGGAAAAGGAGAAAATGCTGGTAACCAGCATTTTCTCCTTTTCTCACGCTGTTTTCTAGCTTCTCAAAGAGAATTTCGTCATTTGAGTCGGATTTAAGTTGCCATCTGTAAATGCTTTTAACTTGTGCAAGTTTAAAATTTTGCAACTTTGTAGAGGCTGTAAAAACTCTAATTAGAAACCTTAACCCTTTACCACACGATCCCGAGTTTTAACGACCCTGAACAAGAAGCATTTTGAAAACATTGTGGGAAAAGGAGAAAATGCTAGTAACCAGCATTTTCTCTTTTTCCCACATTGTTTTCTATCCTATCAAAGAAAAATCATGTCATTTGAGCCGTACTGAAGGTCCTGTATGCAAATACTTTCAATTTGGATGGGTCTAAAATTTTGTCGTGTGGTAAATGGTTAAGGCTAACCCTTTACCACACGACAAAATTTCAGACATGTCCAAAATGAAAGGATTTGCAAACAAATTACAGGTAGCTCAGATGAAAACGTTTGTCTTCAATAGGTTAGAAAACATTGTGGGAAAAGGAGAAAATGCTGGTTGCCAGCATTTTCTCCATTTCCCAAAATGTTTTCAAATGTCGTCTTTCTCAAAGTTGTTAAAAGTCGGCATTGAGTGGTAAAGGGTTAAAGTATATGGCACATTTATATGAGTTTCATGCATATCTCATTTGAAAAAGGATGTTTGTGGTTAAAATTAACAATTTCTCCATTTTGCTACAATGTTTTCCATGTAATTTTGTTAAGATTTTTGAAGCCTGCAGCATGAACCTATTGTATGTCCTCATCGTCCTGCCTATTTCTAAACTCCCTCTCAAGAAAAAGATAGACGGAAATGATAAGAAATTGCAGTTTTGTTGGAAAAGTGGAGCCAGGAATGCACATCAAAGGAAGTGGCCGTCTTTTCCTATAATTTGTTTTTCTTTTAAAAATCTACCTCGGAGGCGAAAAAGAAATGCCACTTGTTCAGGTCTTATTTGTTCATTGTAGTTTGAAACAATCCATTTTAGTATCTTCAATTTCCTTACTTCTGTAAAAAATTTATGGGTGAAAACCATGAAATAATGTATGATCGTGTAAATACATGCAAATTGATTGATTTTGCTGATGAAATTTTAGACTGATACTCATAGAGCAGAAAACATGGAAAATGAGAAAATCCTTAGTTACCTGATCTTTTTATTCTTTTCCCATGATGTGTTCCAAAGCTGTATACATCAATGGTATAAAAACATGGAATCGTTTATGACTTGTCTAGATTGAAAGGATAATTATGCAGATGACAAATGTGACTCAAAAATAGAAATTTGCCATGGAAGGGAAAAAAAACACTGTGGAAAAAAGGCTGGTAAAAGTCACTCTTCTTTAGGGTCATTAAAACTCTGGATTGTTTGGTGAATGATTAACCCTTTCAGTGACCTTGTGATAGAAGACTTTGAAAAGATTATGGAAAAAGGAGAAAATGCTGGTAACCAGTATGTTCTTTTTTTCCCAGAATGTTTACTTCCCCATCAAAGACAATTTCCACCATTTGAGACACATTTAACTCTTAACCCTAGGGTTTAAAGGATTTTGAAAACATTGTGGGAAAAGGAGAAAATGCTGATAACCAGCATTTTCTCATTTTCCCACAATGTTTTCTACACCTCCCGAAGCAAATTTCAGCTATTGAGTCATGTTTATCTTGTCACCTGCAAATGCTTTCGATTTGGACCAGTCTAGAATTTTGTCGTTTGGTAAAGAGTTAATTTGTTGTCTGATAATGCTTTCAATAATGGGAGAAGTCATAGCTATTTTGGACATTTTCCCACAATGGTTTCTACCCTTTTAAAGAGAAATCTTATGTTTTGAGTATCTTTGAAGTTGTCATCTGCAAATGCTTTCAATTTGGACCTGGCTAAAATTTTGTTGTCTGTTCCATACAGGGTTTTACATCTTTTTTCTCGCATTTCTGTACATGTATCTTGAACTCTGTTTTCTATCTGTTCTAAATGGTGCTAAATGCATTCTTCATCTCAACATGCATTTTTCAGTCTCAGCCTGGACATTCAGATGGGAAAGTAAGTAATCTCTAAAACAGCATGAGAGATGCGAATTATTTCCTAACCCTTAGAGCTCCGAATAAACACAGGGTCTACGAGTATTTTCATAAGACCATTATGATAGCAATTTCAAGGTCGCTCTTGTCCATTATTTCCTTGCAAGCAGACAGTGTAGATCAAAGATCAGATTGTTTTATGGTCTGACCTTGATCAACAGTGACCGCAAAGGCAAGTCAGATAGTGAAAGGGGCTTTAAGGGGTTAATCTTAATTATTTTTGAAGTTAGAAATTGTTGTATAGCAAGGAGTATGTCCTTTTTTTCTTATATTTTTTTTTATGAACATGAAATGATTATGACTTTGTGTACTTATGGTTTTAATTTTTGAGTTTTTGTACCAGTAATTTTTCTTTTGAGAATGATTAGACATGTTTTCGTTTTTTTTTTTGA
This sequence comes from Tridacna gigas, assembly GCA_945859785.2. Lineage (NCBI taxonomy): Eukaryota > Metazoa > Mollusca > Bivalvia > Cardiida > Cardiidae > Tridacna > Tridacna gigas. The sequence goes on from OX244029.2 coordinate 43,405,227, forward strand.
AGAAACTAGTCATTTTTTATGCACAACTTCTATGTTTTCATATTTTCACATGTCCAAAATTTAATAATGTGTAGACTTTGTAGAATTAAAGACAGATCCCATCACTTGAACAACACTTAACCATTTACCAGATGACAAAATTTTAGAAATGGCCAAATTGAAAGCATTTGCAGACGACATTTTCAAATGATGCGATTTTTTCTTAGATAGGTTAGAAAACATTGTGGGAAAAGGAGAAAATGCTGGTTACCAGCATTTTCTCCTTTTCCCACAATGTTTTTAAAAGGCTTCTTCCTCAGGGTTGTTAAAAGTCGGGATTGTGTGGTAAAGGTCCAGTTTGAGGTCTCTTAATGCTTTCAAAAGGGACAAGTGTAAAACTCAAGTTTTTGGTAGTGTTAACTGAAGACTTTACCACCCAACCCCGAGTTTTAACACTTTACCAAACAACAGAAATTTAGACTTGTCGAAACTGAAAGCATTTGCTGACGATAAAATAAATGTGGCTCAAAAGTTGGAATTTGTTTTGGGAAGAGTAGAAAAAATTGTGGGAAACGGAGAAAAATGCTGGTGACCAGGATTTTCTCCATATTTCACAATGTTTCCAAAGGGCCTCTCTCTCAGGGTCGTTAAAAGTCGGCATTGTGTGGTAAAGGGTTAATAACCCTGAGGAAGGGGCTGTTGAAAGCAATGAGAGAGAAAAGGGGAGAATTCTGGTTACCAACAATTTCTCCTTTTCCCGCTACATTTTCTATCCTATCAAAGGCCAATTTGAGTCATGAGGAAATCGTCATCTGTGAAAGCTCTTAATATTGACAAGTCTACAGTTTTGTTGTTTCGTAAAGAGTTAACGCTTTACCACACGACAAAATTTTAGACCAGTCCAAATTGAAAGCACTAGCAGACGACAAAATAAATGTCTCAAAAATTGAAATTTGTTTTCAAAAGGGTAGAAAACATTGTGGGAAAAGGAGAAAATGCTGGTTACCCACAATGTTTTCAAAAGGCTTTTTCTGTAGGGTCGTTAAAACCCGGGATTGTGGGGTAAAGGGTTAAGGAAGAAAATAGGTAATGTACATATATTTCACTAAACTGTGGCACATTTACCTGGTGAATTTTACTTGGAGAAGTGATTGAAAACATGCACAGTTTTAACTAAATCTTGATTATATCTGTCTTACTTCATACAGAGTTATCCATTTATCATTTCAGTTTTGAGCTTTATATTTCCCAGGAACTAAATCTGCAACAGGCAAACATAATAAACATTTGACAATAAGATTTATCAGCATACAGTATGTGTACATGAAACAAAAAGCTGAACCCTGGTAGCACAACTTTAGTGTATAGGACTTGAGAACAGGAGGGGGTAGCTGGTTTGATTGATTGAATGGTATTTAATGTTGCTTTCAACCTATTTCAGTCATATGACAGCGACAGCTCACTTACTCGTGTATTTCCTGGGTTTCTACTGTACTGGGCTAGGGCTCTGAAGTGTCTTGCCAAAGGACACTCCCACGAAAAGCCTAGTGGATCCAGTGAGGCTCAAACCCGGGACTTCCAGGTCACAAGGCCTACACTTTACCACTAGCCCATGCAGGACCCTGTGTCTGGTTCAAATCCTCAGCTTGGCCAGTTTCTTTCCGAGGATTGATGATAGTCATTGTGACAGCATTTGTTCCTCTCCCACTGCTGATCATTGTTTTGATGGTGGTTATGTGGGAAAGCAGCCAGTGACTTGGGTAGAATAATGTTTGAAGTACTGGTAACAGTAACTCTAAGAAAGCATGGATAGGTGCACTGGCTGTCATGATATATCTGAAATAATGTTGAAGACGGCGTTAAACACTATATCACCAACTCTTTACCACACAATCCCGAGTTTTAACAACCCTGAGAAAGAAGGCTTTTGAAAACATTGTGGGAAAAGAAGAAAATGCTGGTAACTACCATTTTCTTCTATTCCCACAATGTTTTGTACCATTTCTGTTACAAATCCCATTATTTGAGTCACATTGAATTTTTCGTTGCAAATGCTTTGAATTTCGACGAGTCCAGACTATTGTTGTGTGGTAAATAAATGAGTTTAAACTTATGAATTTAACATGTATTGTGAAACAAGGTCCTACAACTTATATCAATCATTCTCTGTGATTGCCCCATGGAAGTCTTAATCAGTACTTAGCCATGGTCTGGGTTACATTCCAAAGGTTGACCACAGGTATCATGGGGTTTGAACCAAAGAACTTCTGGTCTGAGAGGCAGATGCCCTACCAATTCACCACTATTTCCCACCAAAAAAACCCAATCACTGTGTTGCAGCTGGAAATTGCTTGATACCAACACCTTTGCATTTTGCTGCAGTGTTTTCAGTGACGATCTACTGGATGATGCAAGGAGTCATCATGGTAACATGGCATAGATGCAGTATGTATACCATACTGCTAGAAATACCCAGTAGCCAAAAGGAGAAAGATTTAAAGGAAATGAAGCTGCCTTGTATCATATGGAAAGAAAATACCGCATAGGACAGTGTAGATCAAAGATCAGACTTCACATTCTGTGCAGTGTGATCTTGATCTACACTCTGTCCATTAAAGGTCAGTGAGTCGTGCTTAGCAGCTTAACCCTTTCCCAAACAAGCCCTGGTTTTCACGTGTGTGCAGTACAAGTCTTTTGAAAACACTGTGGGAAAAGGAGAAATTGCTCGTAACGAGCAATTTCTCCTTTTCCCACAGTGTTTTCTACCCTTTTTGATAACTTTCTGCCATTTTCATTAAATTTAAAATTGTCATTTGCAAACTCTTTCAATTTGGACCAGTCTAAAATTTTGTCGTTTGGGAAAGGGTTGAAAGAAATGAAGCTGCCTTGTATCTTATGGAAAGAAAATACCGCATAGGACAGTGTAGATCAAAGATCAGACTGCACCTTCTGTGCAGTGTGATCTTGATCTACACTCTGTCCATTAAAGGTCAGTGAGCCGTGCTTAGCAGCTTAAGGGTTAACAACTCTCAGAAAGAAGGCTTTTGAAAACATTGTGGGAAAAGGAGAAAATACTGGTAACCATTGTAGGAAAAGGAGAAAATGCTGGTAACCAGCGTGTTCTCCTGTTCCCACAGTCCACAATTTTGTAGTTCAGTACAGGGTTAGTGATAGACTTAAAGCAGTGTTAAGATTTGTGGATAAGATGGGCTGAATGACAGGTGTCCCAGGATTTTAGCTGAGAGTTGAAATGATGTTGAAAATTGTGTTAAATACCATGCAAAAAAATATTCTGGTAAGCGTGAACACAGGAACGCATTATATGATCCTAAACAGGGGAGTCAGCGCGATGAATTGAAGTTGTTATGTTCCTGTCTGCATATCCACTTGCAGACTGCTACTTTGGTCTTGCAGACCACTTAACCCTTTACCATACAATCCCAGGTTTTAACAACCCCAAGAAAAAAGGCTTTTGAACACATTGTGGGAAAAGGAGATAATACTGATAACCAGCATTTTGTCCTTTTCCCACAATGTTTTCTACCCTATCAAAGACAAAAATCCATTATTCAAGTCAAATTAAAATTGTCGTCTGCAAATGCTCTCAATTTGGTCAGGTCTACATTTTTCTTGCGTGGTAAAGAGAAACATTGTGAAAGAAAATTGCTTGTGATGCGCAATTTCCCTTTTTGCAACAGTTTTTGATGTACAGGTATTTGATTGTAGTTACAAGCACATGTATTATAAAGTTGTTATTATCCCTCTCCCACAATGTTTGTAGACACAAAATTATGTTAGGCAAAATATCAATTAGCATGTTATTCTACCTTGTGTGTTTTAATAATTTTGAATGTACTGAATAGTAGATTTCGTACTTATTTTTGAATTGCATGATATTGCATTCAAGTGGGATGCTAGATGTGATGTGGATTTATTTTAGTTCAATAGCAATATTTTTGCAACTGAATTTTGATTTAGCAGTTAATTTACCGCTAGAGAATAATAAAATGATCATATACAGAAATCCCGCCAATTATACGAAGGATTATAGCACAAGGAAACTGATGCCTTTTTTATTAGCTCTTTACCACACGTCAAAAATGTAGACTATTCCAAAATGAAAGCATTTGCAGATGACATTGTAAATGTAGCTCAAAACGTAAAATTTTTCTCCTAAAGGATAAAAAACATTGTTGGAAAAGAAGAAAATGCTGGTTACCAGCATTTTCTTCTTTTCCCACAATGTTTTCAAAAGGCTTCTTTCTTGGGGTCGTTAAAAGCCGGGATTGTGTGGTAAAGGGTTAAAGATGTTTTACTATAAGCGAAAATCAAAGGATCTTTATGAGGGCATGATTCTTACAGTGTCATATGACTGATGATATGCACTTGATAAAAGCAGCTCATTAATAATCATACAAGAATGGGAATGTGACCTTTAACCCTGTCCCAAACAACAAAACTTTAGACTTGCCCATTCGAAAGCTTTTGCAGACAACAAAATAACTCACTCAAAAATAGAAAATTGCCTTTGGAAGGGTAGAAAACATCGTGAAAAAGAAGAAAATGCAGGTCACTAGTATTTTCTCCTTTTCTCACATTGTTTTCAAAAGGCTTTTTTCTAGGGTTATTAAAACTCAGGATTGTTTGGTAAAGGGTTAACAAACTGCAGCCCAGGTTCCCTTATATCAGTTCTACATGGCATGGTCTGATTGATTGTAAAGTAACATCTAAACCAATCAGAGGACAATTTTAATATGAAAGATAGCCAAAGCACCTTCAGAAAAGTTCTACTGAAACTGGACCAAGTTTATTGATTATAGTAGAAACAGTTTCCCATAAATTCTTGGTCCCCCCTTCCTGCAGGAAACTCCTGGTTCTCAAATATCAATCTTGTATGGCAGGGCCTGACTTGGGCTATAATCACCTATATCAAAGTGTCAGCAAAAAGCAGTAATTAGTTTTTCCCCAGGTCAGGTATAACTACCATTATGACATCATAGATTCGTGCTAGGCGTCTGAGCTTGGGGTTTCTTTCATCCCCCGAGATGCTGAACTCGGATTTAGTTGCTTATGCGGACATTGTGGATCAATATCAGATTTCAAAGAATATGCAGTGTGATCTGGGATCTACATTGTATATTGAAGAAAATGAGTGGATGAAAAATGAGAAAAGGTATAGAGGGATCAAACTTGGTATCTGGTTTATCAGGTAAAAATCCCTTTACCAGACCACAAAGTTTTCGACTTTTTCACATTGAAAGCATTTGCAGACCACAAGGTAAATGTGGGCCAAACAATGGACTTTGTCTTTTAACTCTTTACCAAACCACAAAAAGACTTTTCCAAATTGAAAGCAATTGCAGAGCACAAATCAGAGGTAGCTCAAATACTAGGAACTGAATTTGTCCTCTACATGATAAAAAAAAAATTAGGGGAAAAGAAGAAAATGCTGGTTACCAGGATTTTCTTCTTTTCCCACAATGTTTTCCAAGGCTTTTTTCCTTGGCTTCGTGAAAACTTGGAATCATGCAATAAAGAGCTAAAAGATGGGAAACATTTTGCAAAAAAAAAAGAAAAAGCTGTTCAACAGCATTTTCTTTTTTTCACTTACTGTTTTCAAAAGCTGTCTGCACCAGGAAGGTAAAAATAGGGTTTTTTTTGGCAAAGGGTTTAATGATGTATAGGACCCCTGAATGGCCATGGATGTATAAAGCCGTGGATGTATAAAGCCAGGTCTTAAGATTCAAAGGGTTGCATCCCAGTTTAGAATAACTAGAGAAAAATTGATTTTCAACTGATTTTGGTCCTGGCATTAAATTTCTGCTAGGGAAAAAAGTAACAGGCTTATGTAGAGAGATTGATCTTTTTTTTTTTTTGAAAAAGATTTGGTATTTCCTAAAGACTACCTTTAATATTGTTTGAGCCATTACTGGACAGGTACATCTAGTTTCTGAGCCTCAGCAGAAACCATTGTCCTCAAAGGAGTAAATTACTCCTTTGAGGACAATGGTTTCTGCTGAGGCTCAGAAACTACTATACTAAATTTTTTTTCTTTTTGTCACAATATTTAAACTTTACTATCCCATAATGTTCTTACTAAGAGTTCTCTTTCAGTTCAGTCATATAATACATGAACGACCCTTTGGAGAATTGCTCATCACATGTCAGTAGGCCTGTCTGTCAGTCTTTATCATTCAGGGGGGCTGCAATACCAGACTTTGTCTAAGAGGGAGATTTACAAGGAATTATAGAGGAATTTTATCGATTTTGAGGTCAAAGTTGAAGGTCATAATGGTCTTAAATATTCCAAACTTTATCCAGAAACAAAGTGGACCTTATTTGACCTATTTTCATCATATTTAATTCAGACACCTCACATGAAGTACAGAATTATGGTTCCTATTGATGTTGAGGCCATTAGATTGAAGGTCAAAGTCGTACTGTTCAATATTGTAAATCTTGTCCTGACAATAACTATGTAGACCTTGTTAGACCTCAGTTCTTCAAAATTGTTGCATACATTCTCTTTGAAGCCATTTCTACTGATTCTAGTTCAAAGTCAACATCGCAGTAACTGTCAATATTCCAAAGTTTGTCCATACAGTTAGTAGACACAGCTAAGACCTAGGTTATTTCACTTGCTACAGATAATCATGATTATACATTCTGTCTATGTTACTTTACCATGAATACTTTGGTTACTTTCAGATAATTACCAAGAAGTTGAGATAATCTGTAATTTAAGTTCAATAAGGCACAGGTCTAGGTTGTAGCGATTGTCAACATTCCAGACCCAGCCCACGCAGTTAATACTGACACTGGTCAGACATAGGTTCTTTAACCTGGTACAGATATCATGATTATTCATCTGTCTTACTGTACCTTGGAAATGACTTGCTTGGTATCATGCATGACATAGATGCTTTAACCCCCCTTTTGCCAGAGCATTACTCATTTCATATCACATGTCGTTAAATTTACCCTTTTACTGTGACTTGCTTTGCCTATTTCATTTTGGATGAAAGAAAACTTTCAATGCTTGAGGCTCCTTTTGCCAAAATGTGTTACATTTTTATGTTTAAAGCCTTATTTATTACCCCTTCCCTTTAGGGAGATATAGACCTGAATAAGGGATGTCATCTGTCCGTCAGTAGACAAATGTTTGTTTCAGCATCTCCATCCATGATTTCGTGAAGTTTAGCCCCAATTTTAATGGAAACCTGAACCAACCATGAGAAATTGTGCATCTGCAGTCGTGATTGGTTAAGGATTACAGGAGTTTCTGGTGGCCAATAATAAATAGCCTGTGATAGTTTTATAATCTCTTATAAATATTTTACAATGATGTTTTCAAAGATATTTATAGCTGTTTTATGAGATTACCTTGATTTACGCACATATTTATTCACACGAATTATGTTTTGAAACTCAAATCACCAAACGACCGTATTTCAGACTTGTTCAAACTGAAAGCATTTGCAGTCAACTTTTTAAATGTGACTCAAATGATGTGATTTGTCTTTGATGGGGGAGAAAACATTGCTGAAAAACAGAGAAAATGCTGGTTATCAGAATTTTCACTCTTTCAAACGATATTTTTCAAAAGTTTTATTCCTGTGGTCCTTAAAAACAACTGTTTGGTAAAGGATTAATAGGGATATTGTGACTCAGATTAGTTGGAGAGATGCAGAAGATTTAAATTATTTGGAGAGATGTAGAAGATTTCATTGATCTGCATGACTTCACCCTAATTTCTCTTACATACCTTGTTTGTCATCATTTTACTGTCCACTAGACCACAAAGTTTAATACCTTTTCACACAATGCCGACATTAAATAACCTTGAGAAGGAAATAACACATTGGGAAAAGGAGAAAATACTGGTAACCAGCATTTTCTCCTTTTTTCTCACAATGTTTTCTGTCCTCTAACAGACAGATCTCACCCTATGAGCCATATATTATGATTTGTTGTCTGCAAATGCTTTCAGTTTGGACAAGTGTAAAATTTTGTGGTCAAGTAAAGGGTGAAACATCTCTAGGAGTTGCTGAAAAGGCTAAGGAAACTAGCTTAAATTTGGCATTTATGAAGAAGTGTGGCAGACCAGAATATTGCCCTTAAAGCTTTGAAAAATCTAAATCATTTTTTTCTGAGTTGGAAAGCAGTCACCAATACTGTCCTTTTTCAAGGGTCTTTCTGCTAGAATATTTCACAAAGCAAAAATGAACAGACTGTAGATTCAAGATCAGACTGCAGTCTGTGCAGTCAGATTTTGATCTATTTCATGAGCAGATACAAATAGACTTGCACTCAAAGGGTTAACCCTTTACCACATAATCTCTAAGTTTTAAGGACCCATAGAAAGAAAGCTTTTGAAAACATTGTTGGAAAAGGAGAAAATGCTGGTAATCAGCATTTTCTCCTTTTCCCACAATGTGTTCTACCCTTCCAAAGCCTGATCACATTATTTGAATAAAGTTAAGTTTGTCATCTGCAAATATTTTCAATTTGGACAGGTCTAAAATTTTGTCATTTGTTTCAAAGTTAACCCTGCTTCTGCTACTAGATGTACTCTCCTGACTACCAGATAATGCCAGGTTGTCCCTTATGCATGATAATGAGATGATGCAGCAGTTATTGGGATGTACCATGGGCAACAGACAGGGTTGGGAGGGTTATGTCCACATCAATCAGGAAACATGAGGTGTCATATTGAGAGTAGCCTACTTCATCCCAAACTAGGAACTAATCTAGATAGTCTAGGTTCATTCTTCATCATCATCTGTTTCACCTTCTGAAAGGCATTGAAGTTCAGGGTCTGTTTTCTCAAACCATTCTTAACTCGTTACCAAACGACAAAATTTTAGTGTCATTAAAATTGAAAGCATTTGCAGACAATAAAATAAATGTGACTGAAAAATTGAAATTTGTTTTGGGAAGGGTAGAAAACATTGTGGGAAAAGGAGAAAATGCTGGTTACCAGCATTTTCTCCTTTTCCCACAATGTTTTCAAAAGGCTTTTTTCTCAGGGTCGTTAAAAGTCAGGATTGTGTAGTAAAGAGTTAAGAACATTCTCCGTCTTTATACCCGAGATTTTCTAAATTTGAATGTAACTCAACTTCTGATTGGCTAAACTAAATGGTTTAAGCAATCAGAAGTTGTGTTACTTTCAAATTAAGAAAATTCTGGAGAATGAGACTATTATCAGTTGTAAGATCAGGTGGCAGGGGACTTGCAAACTTGTTCAAGGCTGTGGCAAATCGTGTCGCCATGAGCCGAAGGTAATGTGGCAACATGGTTTGCCACAGCCGTGAACAAGTTTCCAAGTTCCCTACCACCTGACCGTACAACAAATTTATTATACTGCAAAGTTTTACCATTCCAACTTGCATTCAGCGAAATTTCCATTTTATTAGCTCCACTGGCCGAAGGCCAGCGGGCTTACGTCATGGCCCGGTGTCCGTCGTGCGTCCGTCCGTCCATCCGGTCGTCCGTCCGTCCGTCCGGTCGTCCGTCCGTCCGTGCGTTAACTTTTATTTCAAACATCTTCTTCTCTGAAACTACCCATCCGATTTTCACGAAACTTCACAGAAATGATCCTGACATGGTCCTCTTCAGAATTTCTTGAAAGAATTTGATTCCTTCAAAAACTCTGGTTGCCATGGCAACAAAACTGAAAAATATTGGAAATCTTTAAAAATCTTCTTGTCTGAAACCATAAGGCATAGGGCTACCAAATTTGGCATAGCTTTATGTAGTAGACCTCTATCAAATTTCTTCAAATTATAGCCCTGGGGTCAAAATTGGCTCTGCCCCAGGGGTCACAAGTTTTACATAGGCTTATATAGAGAAAACTTTAAAAATCTTCTTGTCTGAAACCATAAGGCATAGGGCTACCAAATTTGGCATGTAGCTTTATGTAGTAGACCTCTATCATGTTTCTTGAAATTATAGCCCTGGGGTCAAAATTGGCTCTTCCCCAGGGGTCACAAGTTTTACATAGGCTTATATAGAGAAAACTTTAAAAATCTTCTTGTCTGAAACCATAAGGCATAGGGCTACCAAATTTGGCATGTAGCTTTATGTAGTAGACCTCTATCATGTTTCTTGAAATTATAGCCCTGGGGTCAAAATTGGCTCTTCCCCAGGGGTCACAAGTTTTATACATAGGCTTATATAGAGAAAACTTTAAATATCTTCTTGTCTGAAACCATAAGGCCTAGAGCTACCAAATTTGGCATTTAGCTTGATCTAGTTGGAGTCTACCAAAAGTGTCCAAAGTATAGTCCTGGGGTCAATTTGGCCTCATACTTGGAGGGGGGGGTTCACAAGATTTACATAGGCTTACATAGGGAAAACTTTTAAATCTTGGTGTACATAGCCATAAGGCTTAGGCTACCAAATTTTGCATATAATTATAACATTATTTAGTGGACAGTTACAAAGAGGGCCCAAGTTACAGCTCTAGGATCAAGTTTGGCCCTGCACCAGGGATCACAAGTTTTACATGGGTTTATGGAGTGAAAAGTTCAGAAACCATCTTGTTACCAGCCATAAGGCCAAGAACTCCCACATTTGGCATGTTATTCTTCTAATACAATATTCCCCATTTAGTCAGACTGTAGCCATGAGGTCAAAGTTTTATAAGGGCTTATATAGTGAAGACTTTTCTTCGTGGTATATATTTATAAGCCAGTAGAGCGATACAGGGCCATCATGGCCCTCTTGTTATGGTCTCACAAATCGAGTATGTTTACGAAATCGACTTTCCCTTCTGAGTGCCTAAAACATTGAAAAATGATGTCACTGAAAACTGATGTCACTGAAGCCCAGGTTAAACGTGCAGTTTGGTGTATGAAGTCACTGCGATAGACATTCAACATATTGTTATTTAAACATGGATTAAACAACTCTAAGGTAAGTATGGTAACTTTTTATTTTATGATTTGTTGGCAAAAGTAAATGACCATTACTGTAATTGTTTCAAACGACAGTTAGTTTATCATTATTAGCTCCACTGGCCGAAGGCCAGCGGGCTTATGTCATGGCCCGGTGTCCGTCGTGCGTCCGTCCGTCCGTCTGTGCGTTAACTTTTATTTCAAACATCTTCTTCTCTGAAACTACCCATCCAATTTTCATGAAACTTCACAGAAATGATCCTGCCATGGTCCTCTTCAGAATTTCTTGAAAGAATTTGATTCCTTCAAAAACTCTGGTTGCCATGGCAACAAAACTGAAAAATATTGGAAATCTTTAAAAACCTTCTTGTCTGAAACCATAAGGCATAGGGCTACCAAATTTGGCATGTAGTAAACCTCTATCATGTTTCTTGAAATTATAGCCCTGGGGTCAAAATTGGCTCTGCCCCAGGGGTCACAAGTTTTACATAGGCTTATATAGAGAAAACTTTAAAAATCTTCTTGTCTGAAACCATAAGGCCTAGAGCTACCAAATTTTGCATTTAGCTTGATCTAGTTGGGGTCTACCAAAAGTGCCCAAATTATAGTCCTGGGGTCAATTTGGCCTCATGCTGGGTGGGGGGGGGGGTCACAAGATTTACATAGGCTTACATAGGGAAAACTTTTAAATCTTGGTGTACATAGCCATAAGGCTTAGGCTACCAAATTTTGCATAATTATAGCATTATCTAGTGGACAACTACAAAGAGGGCCCAAGTTACAGCCCTAGGATCAAGTTTGGCCCTGCACCAGGGGTCACAAGTTTTACATGGGTTTACGGAGTGAAAAGTTAAGAAACCGTCTTGTTACTAGCCATAAGGCCAAGAACTCCCAAATTTGGCATGTTGTTCTTCTAATACACATATTCCCCATTTAGTCCGACTGTAGCCCTGGGGTCAAAGTTTTATAAGGGCTTATATAGTGAAGACTTCTCTTCATGGTTTATATTTATAAGCCAGTAGAGCGATACAGGGCCATCATGGCCCTCTTGTTTTTTTTAATGTTACAATTCATGACCTTTAACACTTCATGGTTTATTTTCATGACAATCTAATACTGCCATCTTTGATTTTCCTGTGTTGTACCCTGGAAAATGCCAGTGTACAACACTATATATTTAGAACATATTATCCAATCAAATAGCGAGAAATTTCTTTGCAGTATAATAATGAATATTCTTAAGAATGGTTGGTGAATACGGACCCAGGGCTTTGAGAGGAAAAGCACCATTTGAGAGAACAAGCACTTCTTTTAGCTCACCTGAGCACAAGGTACTCTGTGAGTGTGTTCGGCATTCGGCGTGTGTCATCCTTTGTGCTGTCATCAACATTTACCTTGTGTGAACTCTAAGAGGCCACATTTTCAGTCAGATAGTCAAGAAACTTGGTCAGAATGTTTGTCTTGATAAAATCTTGGACAAGTTGGAAATCGGGTCATGTTGGGTGAAAAAGTGGGTCACTGGGCCAAATCTTAGAAAAACCTTGTGTGCACTCTAGAGGCCACATTTTCAGCTTATACTTATGAAACTTAGTCAGAATGTTTCTCTGGATGAAATCTCAGACAAGTTTGTAATTGGGTCATGTCAGGGGAAAAAGTAGGTCACAGGGCCAAATCTCAGAAAAATCTTGTGTGCAATATAGAGGCCACATATTTGGCCAAATCCTCATGAAATTTGGTCAGAGTTTGTCTCGATAAAATCTTGGAGAGGTCCAAAATTGGGTCATGTTGGGTCAAAAAGTGGGTCACTGGGCTAAATCTTAGAAAAAACTTGTGTGCACTCTAGAGGCCACATTTTCAGCTTGATACCCATGAAACTTGTTCAGAATGTTTATCTAGATAAAATCTCGGACAAGTTTGAAATTGGGTTATGTCAGGTCAAAAAGTAGGTCACTGTGCCAAATTTTAGAAAAACTGTGCAGTCTTAAAGCCACATTTTCAGCCTGATGCTCATAAAACTAAGTCAGAATGTTTTTATGGATGAAATTTTTGATAAGTTTGAAATTGGGTCATGTTGGTCCAAAAAGTAGGTTACAGGGCGAAATCTTAAAAAAACAATGTGTGCACTCTAGAGGCCACATTTTTATGTTGGACAAGGTAGAAATTTGAACATGAGGGGTCAGAAAGTGGGTCACTGGGCCAAATCTTAGAAAAACCTTGTATGCACTCGAGAAGCCACATTTTCTGCCTGATACTCATGAAACTTGGTCAGAATGTTTCTCTTGATAAAATCTCGGACAAGCTTGGGTTACATCAGGTCAAAAAGTAGGTCACTGTGCCAAATCTTAGAAAAACCATGTGTGCACTCTAAAGGCCATATTTTCAGCCCGATACTTATGAAACTAGGTCAGAATGTTTCTCTGGATGAAATGTCGGACAAGTTTGAAATTGGTCATGGTGGTTGAAATAGTAGATCACTGGGCAAAATCTTAGAAAAACCTTACATGCACTCTAAGAGGCCACATTTTCATCTTTGACAAGTTAGAAATTGGGTCACGTAGGGCCAAAAAGTATGTCACTGAGCCAGATCTTAGAAAAACGTTGTGTGCACTCTACAAGCCACATTTTCAGCCTGATACTAATGAAACTTGGTCAGAATGTTTGTCTTGATTAAATCTTGGACAAGACCAAAATTGGGTTAGGTCAAAAAGTAGGTCACTGTGCCAAATTTTAGAAAAACCTTGTGTGCACTCTAAAGGCCACATTTTCAGCCTGATACTCATTAAACTAAGAATGTTTCTCCTGATGAACTCTCTGACAGGTTGGAAATTGGGACGTGTTGGTCAGAAAGTAGGTCAGTGAGCCAAATCATAGAAAAACATTGTGTGCAGTCTAGAGGCCACATTTACAGCCAGATCCTCATGAAACTTGGTCAGAATGTTTGTCTTGATAAAACTTGGACAAGACCGAAATTGGGTCATGTCGGGTTAATAAGTACAGGTAGGTTACTGGGGCCAGATCTAAGAATAACCTTGTGTGCACTGTAGAAGCCACATTTTCAGCCTGATACTCCTGGAACTTGGTCAGAATGTTTCTCTTGGTGATATCTCAGCCAAATTTAAAATTTGGTCATGTAAGGTCAGAAAGTAGGTCACTGGGCTAAATTTTAGCCAAACCTTATGTGCAGTGTAAAGGCCACATTTTCTGTCTGATATTCATGAAACTTGGTCAGAATGTTTCTCTGGAATATATATTGGACAAGTTTGATACTGAGTCATGTCGTGTCAAAGAGTAGGTCACAAAGCCAAATTCTAGAAAAACCCTGAGTGCATTGTAGAAGCCACATTTTCAGCTAGATTCAAAATTCAAAAATAGGTCAGGTATGTCAAAAAGTAAGTCACTTAGACCCATGTGTTTTACATCATCAAGACCAGGTTCTTTTCAGCTTTATCAACCCTAGACGATCTTACTCAGATGAGCGCTTTAGGGCCAATGGCCCTCTTGTTTAATGCAAATCAACCGGAGGAAGCTGGGAAAATTCTGTGTCTGAGAACTGGACTGTGGACAGTGAAGATCAAAGATCAGACTGCATATTTTGTGCTATCTAAACTTGATCTACACTGCCTGCAAAAGTCACTCTAGTTGTGAAAGGCACTTTCTGGGTTAATGGAGAAATGAAACACACTTTCTCAACTGGTAGAAAAAGATTCGATGATCACAAATTTAATATTTCATTGGCCAATATATCTGAGAACATACCAGACAGGGTAAATCCAAGAGAATGGATTACCTTTTAGATATATAGATCTGCAAGTCATTGTTCAAGGAAATATTTCGCAGGATCAGCCTTTGAAGAATATGACAAAGGCACATGAGAAATCTTATGAGATTTATCGATAATAATCCGGCTGTCAATAAATACAAATGGAAATCACTTACATCCCTAGTGGATAAAAATGGCATTACTAGAAACTTATTTTTACGTCTTATTGCTTTATGAATATTCAAGCTGGGCTCATAATAGAATGTAATTGTGTTTGCTATGTGAGCTATTTTCTTATTACAACTCATTTACTCTCACCAGTGTCCGGTGGCCATGTTTTATACTGGTACCCATCAAAATGACATCAGTTATGTCCAGGAAAAATTCCGGTGTTCCGGAGTAGAAAAATCAGATTTATTTGATCTTTAACCCTCTACCTAAAGACTCAGTGATCTGCCTTTTTTTTTTTACAGTCATGAGGTAGAAGGCCTTTGATAACATTGTGGGAAAAGGAGAAAATGCTGGTTACCAGCATTTTCTCCTTTTCCCAAATTGTTTTCAAAAGCCTTCTTTGTCAGGGTTGTTAAAACACTCGATTGTGTGGTAAAGGGCAAGATGAACTGTGTAGAAGGTACAAAGCTACTTATGGCGGAGACTGAGACTGAGTAAATGTGATATTTCTAGTTTAGATCCCTACAAATAGATGTTGAAAACAACTAGGGGAAAAAAATAATATAATTGCTATGACGTCAAGTTGTACTTGTAAATAGTTCTCTAGTTGTAATTGCATGATAGGAAACAAAAATAATGTGATTGTAAAGAGGAATGGTGGCTCAATTTTAAAGAGACACATTTTTCCAGCCAAGACAGTGATGATTTGTCATACTGTTTTCAAGACTTCTTCCTAAGAGGAAGTTGCAACTCTTTTGTCAAATCATGTACATGTATAAGCAGCACTATGCTATTTTTGGAAATCTCTTGTCATGTCCAATAACAGCTTGATAAACTCTTTACCACACAATCCGAACTTTGAATGACCCTGAGGAAGACGGCTTTGGAAAAAATTGTGGGAAAAGCAGAAAATGCTGGTAACCTGCATTTTCTTCTTTTCCCACAATGTTTTCTACTCTTCCTAAAACATATTTCAGTTAATGAGTTACATTATTTTTTTGTCATCTGCAAATGCTTTCTATTGGACAAGTCTAGAATTTTGTTGTTGTGTAAAAAATTAATATATATACTAGGCCGAAAAAGAAACGCAGGGTAACCTATTAAGATAGTTTTAAAGGATATAATATAATATTACATTATTATATTCATTTTTTGTATAAAATTTCATCTGTATGGAACCAGTTGGTGAAGTTTCAGTCAATTTTCTATGCTGTTTATGCGAAAAAAAAAAAACCCTTTTAATGATGACATTAATAATGTAATATTACATTATATCCTTTAAAACTATCTTAATAGGTTACCCGGCGTTTCTTTTTCGTCCTAGTATATATATAGTAACTTTCCTAATTCTTGTCTTTAATTCACGCAGCATGAGAAATAGAGAATACGTACATAGTGTTGTCGTGTATCAGAAATATCTAACAAGGTTGGGAGAATTGATAATTTTCGAGCCTTGGCGAGACAATTATCAATTCTCACAACCAAGTTAGATATTTTTGATCTACGACAACACTATGTATGTATTTTATTTATCTTTTAATGTCTGATTTGTATTCATTATGAAAAAGATATGAAAAGTGTTTTGGACAAAAACATGTTGAAAGTTCATTTATATCGGAACTCCCATTTTAAAATTGCATTGCCCACATGTATAGTGCTTTATTGTGGTAATTAAACGTCCGAAAATTGCGACTGAGATCGCTTTGGATTATTCTATTTGAGAAGAGGGCATTCTTTTTTTCCTTCTTTTTTGCGGCCTTTCTGTAGTAATCGTTACTATTTTTGGAATACATTTCATTCATAAATGGTGATAGGAGGTGGAGTCACTGGAAATCATTATTCTATAAATATCCGTGGTATATCAAAAATCTATAAATATCCATGGTATATCAAAAAAAAATATCACATGGGTGTTATTGCATGGATATCTGGTTAGTTAAAAGATAAAATTTGATATTGCACGAGACCGAAGGTCAAGCGAGGTGTCAAAATTTTCTTACGCAGCAAGAAGTAAAAACAAGATAAATACTGGAAAGTTACTACAAGATAATATTCCTTTTATTATATACCTGCAACTTCCAACAACAAAATTTTGCAGTACATGACATTTTATACGTAAATTGGTAAACAAAATAAAACAAACAATGGTGTAGTAGCTTAGTAACGTCATTTTTATGAATGGCAGGTAAATATCATTTCATAAATTTTGACAAATCAAATTGCAAATCAATGCATATGTTTTCCACGCGTGAGGTATACCATCACTGCCATATTTGAAACCGTATTTCACAGTGTGTAGATCCAGATTTTTTTTCTGTGATACTTTACCCCTGTGCGACACATGTATTGAGCTGGAAAAAAAATCAGTGACCTTGAAGATTTTTTTTATGGCAATCCAGTGGAGGTCTACAGAAAGCCTGGATTGAAAAGGAACAATTGATTGTAATAACATGCTTATTTTCCAACAACATTTTCTTTACAATTGAGACTCATGATCAATCAGTCAATCAATCAATCTTTACAAATGAATAAATTTGACTCCTAACAAAGCAATTCTGAGTTTTAATGACCCTGAGGAGGATAGCTTTTGATTACATTGTCAGAAAAGGAATAAATGCTGGTAACCACAATGCTTTCTTTCCGTTTCAAAAACCTTCAAGATTGTTCCTATCAGAAAACAATTAGGGCAAAGAAGGGGACAGTGTGGATCCAAGATTAGACTGCATATTCTGTGCAGTCTGTTTTTGACCCAAGATTAGACTGCATATTCTGTGCAGTCTGTTTTTGACCTAAACAGAGTTGCTGTCCGTGAAAAGCAACTAAATCCTGGTACAGCACTTCAAGGGTAACCACACAATTCCGAGTTTAATGACCTTGAAGTGGAAGGCTTTTGAAACATTATGGAAAAAGGAGAAAATGCAGATAAACAGCATAAACAGTTTTACACAGCCATATCTCATCATTTTAGTCATGTTTGAATTGATGTCTGAAAATGCTTTCTGTTAGGCTTTTGTAAACATTGTTGGATAAAGAGAAATGCAGGGAACCAGCATTTCCTTCTTTTCCCACAATGTTTTCTACTCTTTTCAAGGTTAACCTTATCTTTTTGAAGCAGTTTTACTGTTATATGCAAATGCTTTGAATTTGGAAGGGTCTGAAATTAAGTTCTCTGTTAAGCCTTTACTGCACAATCCCAACTCTTAATGACCCTGAAGAAGAGGCTTTTTTAAAACATTGTGGGGAAAAGAGAAAATGCTGGTAATCAGCATTTTCTCATTTTCCCGCTATGTTTACTACCCTATGATAGACAGAAATCATCATTTGAGCTACATTTAATTTTTAGCTCCACTGGCTGAAGGCCAGCGGGCATAAGTCATGGCCCGGTGTCCGTCGTGCATCCGTGCGTGCGTCCGTCCATCCGTCCGTGCGTTAACTTTTATTTCAAACATCTTCTCTGAAACTACCCATCCAATTTTCATGAAACTTCGCAGAAATGATCCTGCCATGGTCCTCTTCAGAATTTCTTGAAAGAATTTGATTCCTTCAAAAACCCTGGTTGCCATGGCAACAAAACTGAAAAATATTGGAAATCTTTAAAAATCTTCTTGTCTGAAATCATAAGGCGTAGGGCTACCAAATTTGGCATGTAGCTTTATGTAGTAGACCTCTATCATTTTTCCTGAAATTATAGCCCTGGGGTCAAAATTGGCTCTGCCCCAGGGGTCACAAGTTTTACATAGGCTTATATAGAGAAAACTTTAAAGATCTTCCTGTACCTAGCCATAAGGCCTAGAGCTACCAAATTTTGCATGTAGCTATATCTAGTGGGCCTCTACCAAGCAGGCCAAAATTTCAGCCCTTGGGTCAAAATTGGCCCTGCTGCAGGGGTCACAAGTTTTACATGGGTGTACATAGTGACAACTTAAGAAATCTTCCAGTACCTAGCCATAAGGCCTAGAGCTACCAAATTTTGCATTTAGCTTGATCTAGTGGGGGTCTACCAAAAGTGCCCAACTTACAGTCCTAGGGTCAATTTGGCCTCATGCTGGGGGGGTGGGGGGGGGAGGTTCACAAGATTTTCATGGGCTTATATAGGGAAAACTTTTAAATCTTGGTGTACATAGCCATAAGGCTTAGGGCTACCAAATTTTGCATAATTATAGCACTATCTAGTGGACAACTACAAAGAGGGCCCAAGTTACAACCCTAGGATCAAGTTTGGCCCTGCACCACGGGTCACAAGTTTTACATGTGTTTATGGAGTGGAAACTTCAGAAACTGTCTTGTTACTAGCAATAATTAAGGCCAAGAACTCCCAAATTTGGTCATAAACATGTGCTTATAGGGTGAAAATTAAAAAAATCCTTTTGCTCGTAACCGCAAACCCAAGGGCTACTAAATCTGGATCACTTTTGATTTTTTTTTTGAAATTAGCCTTGCATCAGGGGTCTTATGTTTTACAGAGGCTTCATATGGACGAAACTTGAAAATCACCTTATTTATAACCATACAGCATAGACTTGTATTATTTTGGCATGTGGCTTTATCTTGTGGACCTCTACCAGGGTTCAAGTAATTATCGCTCTGGGGTCAAAAATGGCTTTGCCCTGCGGGTCTCAACTTTCACATGGGCTTTTACAGAGAAAACTTTGTAAGTCTTCATTTTGAAACTATTTGGCTCAGAATTGAAATGTTTAGTATTTATGGTTTATATTTATAAGCCAGTGGAGCGATACAGGGCCATCATGGCCCTCTTGTTTGTTTGCAAATGCTTTTAATTTAGTCGAGTCCAAAATTTTGTTGTTTGTTAAAGAGTTAAAAGACATAAATTTTCTCATGAAAACCTTGGCAAGCTCTTTTGGCATCAATGGTGACAGATTACACCATTTTGGCTAATTAAATTTTGTTGTCATTTCATTTTTTATATGTAATTTCAAGTGCCAAATAAACAGAATTAAAATTTTCACTAAAGAAGGGAACCAACATTACAATTTCAAAGCTATTTGTATTATTTAGGATTTGTAGATCAAATATCAAGCTGTATGTTTTGTGTAGTCTGATCTTTATCTACACTTTTCAAGAGAAGCAGTGGTTTTTGTGAGAGGGAGACTTTAAACATGAGTCTGGTTCAAAATTGGATTATGGGTAAAGAGTTTAACAGTGTATGTAGACATACCTGACATGGTAGATAATCAAGTTTTGCATCCAATCAGTTGTTTGTCCCCCACATGGCTAGCTGGTAAAAAGAGCACAAGAAAATTTGCTTATAAAAAAGAGCATTTGAGATCGGATAATATCGGCTTATATGTGGGGAGGGGGGGTGTTTCTGAAGGAATGTTGTAATTGGTACTTTGATGTCATTGATCTTGCGGCTGAGACGGGAAAACCACAGTTTTGTGGAGACAATTACATCCTCTCCAAAATTAACCCTTTCCTGCGATAATATATGCTTTGTCTTCACACCATTGACCTTGATGAACTTGGCCATAGATTATCTGTGTTTGATAGATTGAGTGGTATAGCACTGCTTTAGCATTATTGCAGTCTTGTGGTGCCATGTGATATCTAAAATTTTGATGGTTTCTGGGTTCCTCAGGTACAGCCCTGTGACCCCTGCATAATGCTTTGCTGAATGACCTTCCCTTGAAAATTTGTTTCCTTGGATGAGGATCAAACCCAAGACATTTCTAAACCTACACCTTACCAATGCAAAGTACTGGTGAAAGAAACATCAGGGAAGCATGGATAGTGCAATGGCTCATGCAGTGAACCTGAAATAAGGTTGAAAACAGCATTAAACACCATACAAGCAAACAATATGATCATTTTCATTAGCATGTCTGTTTTGTTTTGCTTGCTGTAGTTTCTTGTTTGTTTAACCCTTTACCAAACAGTCCCATGTTTTAATGACCCTACAGTGATATTGCTGGGTTCTCTGTGGCCCTGGGCCTGAGCCTCACTGGAAGCACTGGATTTTTTATGTGGGAGTGTCCTTTAGCAAGACACTTCAGAGTTTTTGCCAGGTACATGTATTGGTGAAGCCCAGGATGTAGGTGGATATGTCAGCTGTTGGCGTGATGTGACTGAAATAAAGTTGAAAATGGCGTAAAACACCAGTTATTCAATTAAAAGTAATACCTTTGAAAACATAACCAGCATTTTTAGCGCACAGGAACATAAGTACTCATGGGAAATAGCTTTTCTGGTCTTCTTTCAAATCTCATTATTCTGTCGTCCATTGTTCATCATCAACAATGTCTTTAAAACAATATCTCCTAAACAAAAAAGGCCTGTTGCAACCAAACTTCACAGGAATGTTGCTTAGGCCAAGGTCTTTCAAAAGTGCTCCAAGACTTGGATTCCAAACAGAACTCTGGTTTGCAGTGGCAAAAAACAAATGGGAAAAATGTGTAAATCTTAGAAAAAAACTTGTCCAAAATCATAATGTTTAAAGGCTACCATATTTTGCCCAGAGCTCATCTAGTGGACCTCAAATTAAATGTTAATTTTCTTCTTTTGCACAATGTTTTCAAAAGTCCTTTTCCCCTGGGATTTGTTGAAATTGTGGTTGTGTTATAAATGGTTAACCCTGTACCAAACAGTCTCATGTTTTGATAATCCTGAATGAGAAAGCTTTCGAAAAAATTGTGGGAAAAGGAGGACATGCGGATAACCTGGATTTTCTTCTTTTCCCACATGTCTTCAACCCTTCTAAAGACAAATACCATTTCTTTGGCCAAATGTAAATTAATTGTCAATTTTGTCATCTGGAGTGCTGTCAGTGTTGAAAAGTCTTAATCCTTTAACACACATCCGGAGTTTAACGACTTTGACAATGACAGCATTTGAAAACATTGTGGGAAAAGGAGAAAATGCTGGTAACCAGCATTTTCTCCTTTTCCCACAAGGTTTTATACCTTTCCAAAAACCACTTTCATTTTTTGAGTCACATTTATTTTGTCGTGTGCAAATGCTTTGAATCTGGACAGGCCTAAAGTTTTGTCATTTGGTAAAGAGTTAAATTGTGTGGCCTAGTACAGAGTTAATTTCAACTCAACTTACTATTTTGGTCTTGTCTTTTGACATCTTTACTACTCATCCAGTCAGCCTGACCATAGATTCACAGCTTGATCCTGTCATAAGGCTTTACCACATAATCTAGAGTTGATGCTTTACAAAAGAAGAAAATCTTAGACTGGTCCAAATTGAAAGCATTTGTAGAGAACAAATTAAAGGTGGCCCAAATGACAAAATTTGGCCTTGATAGGGTAGAGAATATTGTGGGAAACCTGGTAACCTGAACTTTTTCCTTTTCCCAAAATGTTTTCTATTATATCAAAGAGAAATTCCATCAGTTGAGCCACATTCAAATTGTAGTCTGCAAATACTTTCAGTTTGGACAAGTCTACATTTTTTAGCTCACTTGAGCATGAAGTGCTAAGGTGAGCTATTATGATCATGCTGTGTCCGGCATCTGTTGTGCATCGTCCGTCATCCGTCATGCGGTCATCAACATTTACCTCGTGTGCACTCTAGAGGCCACATTTTTTGTCAGATACTCATGAAACTTGGTCAGAATGTTTGTCATGATGAAATCTCGGACAAGGTCCAAATTGGGTCATGTGGGGTTAGAAAGTAGGTCACTGGGCTAAATCATAGAAAAACCTTGTGTGCACTCTAGAGGCCACATTTTCAGCATGATACTCTTGAAACTTCATCAAAATGGTTGTCTTCATAAGATCTTGGACAAGTTCGAAATTGGGTCATGTGGGGTCAAAAAGTAGGTCAACAGGCAAAATCTTAGAAAAAGCTTTTGTACATTCTAGAGGCAACACTTTCAGTCTGAAACTCATGAAAATTGGTTGGAATGTTGGTCTTGATGATTTTTCGGACAAGTTCGAAATTGCGACATGTTGGGTTAAAAAGTAGTTCACTGGGCTAAATCTAAGAAAAACCTTGTGTGCACTCTAGCGGCCCATATTTTCAACCTAACACTCTTGAAACTTAGAATGATTGTCTTGATAAGATCTTGGACAAGTTTGAAATTGGGTTGTGTCAAATCTTAAAAAAACTTTGTTTGCACTGTAGAGGCCACATTTTCAACCTGATACCCCTGAAACTAGGTTAGAATGTTTGTCTTGATGATATCTTGGATAAGTTTGAAATTGGGTCACATTGGTTCAAAAAACAGGTCACTTACACTCATGTGTTTTACATCATTAAAACTAAGATATCCTCAGCTTAATCAACTGTAGATGGCTTTACTCAGGCGAACGCTTTAGGGCCAATGACCCTCTTGTTTGTAATATGGTAAAGAGTTTACAGGCTGCTGCTTTGATTATTAACCTTTTTTGAGATAAATTTATGTAAAATAGCATTGTAATGCTGCCTGCTGCAATAGATAAGGTTGCGGGTTCGATACCTGGTTGAGGCAAACTTACTCTCTGGTGATCTTTCGCCTCTCACCGCTGATGCATGTGATGAAAGTAGTCAGTGGCTTGGAAAGAAATTTGTATGAGTACTAGTGTAAGAGAGTCAGGAAACACATGCGTAGGTGCACAGATGGCCATGATATGACCTGGGCTGTTTAAATGGTGTTAAACTCTAAACTCCTTCTCGTCTTAATAGACTTCTTTTTACCTTATTCAGGTGGTCTCTGAATAAAGACTGGACTTTATTGTGAGATACTGTGATAGAAAATGTACCGGTATATACAATTCAGCAGTGATATACACAAAACTCTAAAAAACAACACAGTGGCGGTTATGAATTATTGTACTGTTACATCTAGGAAAATAATTAGGAAAAAAACCCACAAAAACTATGGTAGATTTCTCTGAGGAAGCTAAATGGCAGAATGGAGGATAAATGTTTAATTCAATATTTTTTCATGTCGGTGTGGGGTCTGTGGCTCAGTGGTAAATTATAGGGCTCATGACCAGGAGGCCCGGGGTTCGAACCTTACTGGATCCACTGGGATTTTCGTAGGGGTGTCCATGGGCAAAATATCTCAGAGCCCTGGTGAAACCCAGGAAATACATGGATATGTAAACTGTTGCCGTGATATGACAGAAATAATGTTGAAAGCATTGTAAAACACCATTTAATCAATCTTGTTGGTGTTGTTATTTTCAATTTATACGTTTAGGAATGACTGGTTTATTGTTTATAAGATTTATTCAGATTCTCACAAATATGTATTTTCTGCCGAAAGACTATTTGGTTTTACCTCAACCAAGTAATATACCATTGTTGCTCTTCTATATTTCTATGTACTGTTTGTTGCATCATTTTCAGTTGCTAAGAAATTACCTTTTCCGGCGTAAGTGAATCCACTGGCTTTTGACCTACTTCTTTTACTTGATATATTCGAATGAACTAAATGGAAATTTTCGATGAGAAAAAAGGTGGACATACTTATTCTGAGGGTCCCTGCATGCAGGCCTCTTTGTGGATAAATTTGTGTCATTCATCATTTTTTACTCTTTACCAAAATACAAATTTTCAGACTGGTCCAAATTGAAAGCATTTGCAGACGACAAATTAAATGCTACTCAAAACATGACATATGTTTTTGAAAGCAAAGAAAACATGGTGGGAAAAGGAGACAATGCTGGTTACCAGCATTTTCTCCTTTTCCCACAATGTTTTCAAAAGCCCTCTCTTTCAGGGTCGTTAAAACTCAGGATTGTGTGGTAAAGAGTTAACCCTTTACCACACAATCCCGACTTTTAACGACCCTCAGGAAAAAGCCCTTTGAAAACATTGTGGGAAAAGGAGAAAATGCTGGTAACCAGCATTTTCTCCTTTTCCCACGATGTTTTCTACCATTCCTAAACCAAAAATAATTTTTGTTTCGGGTTTATTTTGTCGTCTGTAAATGCTTTGAATTTGGACCCGTCTGAAATTTTGTCGTTTGTTAAAGAGTTAAAGGTATTTCTTGTTATTTATTCAGTGTCTATAGAGTTTCATTGCAGATGACTCCCCTTTCACAGTAACTGTAAGACCTTGTCGGTAATGGTCTAATCTGTCTGTAATCTCAGTAAAAGAGTTTTGAGAAGCCGAGATTGGGTTATTATTGATTGATTCTTGTGGAGCACTGGGAGCTTCGGAGTATAATGCTCATGAAATTTATCTAAACCCTTGAAGCGCCTTTTACCGCTATAGTTGGTTTTTGTGGCAAGTGTAGATCAAAGTCAGGATTCACAAATGGTGAAGTCTGACTTTTTACCTACACTAACTGCTTTGCTGAGAGTTTCTGGATGCAAGCAACCTTGGAATTAAAATAATTTTGGTCTTATTTTTAGACTGAAAATGTCTGTTAGGTTTTTCAACACTCCAAAGGTAAAAATCATTTTCAGAGACAACATTTTAGACTTGTCCAAATCAAAAGCATTTGCAGACGAAAAATTAGATGTGACTTTTACTCATGCAATTTGTCTTTGAAAGGGAGGAAAACATAATGGGAACAGGAGAAAATATGCTGGTTACGAGCATTTTAAGTTTTCCAAAAGCCTCCCCATTAGGGTCCTGAGAAAACCCAGGATGTTTAGATAAAGGGTTAATATTGGAGACACTTTTTATAAAGAGGAAATAAATTACTCAGTGAGACAATGGAAGCAGGGACCGCCCCCATGAGCTGAAATATTTATCTTCTCAAACAGCTTCAATGACTATTAGAAAAAAGATCGTTCGGACAATTAAAAAAAGAATGCTAATGTACATTTTGAAAACATTGTTGCAAAACGAACTTTGTCTTGTTTGTTTGGGTATGTATATTAACACTTAACCAAAGGACAAAATTTTAGACTAGTCCAAATTGAAAGCATTTGCAGACGACAAAATAAATGTGACTAAAAAATTGAAATATGCTTTTGAATGGTTGAAAACATTGTGAGAAAAGGAGAAAATGCTGGTTACCAGCATTTTCTCCTTTTCCCATGTTTTCTAAAGGCTTTTTTCTCAGGGTCGTTAAAAGTCAGGATTGTGTGGTAAAGGGTTATTCTGGAATTTCAGACTGGTAGCTCATTCAGTAACATACAGGACTTGAAACCAAGGGATCACATGTTTGAAACCCCAGGTTTAGAATGACGTGTCACTTTCAACTGACTGTAGTTCAAAATGTTTGCAAAGAAATGATGGTACATGTATTCAAATGTTGTGCACTAGGTAGAGTTGCCTGTATGTCTTTCAGGGCTTGGGATCTACAGTTTGTCTGCTAAAAATAATTCTCATTTTACCAGTTTTACCTGCTCCACCAGCCAGTATTGAACCCAGAGCTTTGGGACGACAAGTTCCAAAGGCTTATTGGAGAGCCTATGAAGGTGTCAGCCAGGCTTTTATTGCTTTTTGCAAATCATCTCGAAAACCTAAATTGTTACGCCCTATTTTATTTACTCTTTATCGGACAACAAAATTTCAGATTTATTATGCCTCTGCCATGAAATGGGGGGGGGGGGGGCATGTAGAGTTACCTCTGTCTGTCTCTGTGTGTGTGTGTGTTGGTGTGTGTGTGTGCGTGCATGCGTGTGTGTGCGTTAGTGTGTGTGTCCCATTCTTGTCCGGAGCATAACTTCTACATTTATCAATGGATTTCAAAATAATTTTGCACAATTGTTCTCTTTAACAAGTACTAGTGTCATGCAAAAAGTTTGTTTCGATACGCCCAAGGTCAAGGTCACTGTTGAAGGTCAAATGTTTAAATTGACCTTGTCCGGAGCGTAACTTCTACATTTATCAATGGATTTCAAAAAAATTTTGCACACTTGTTCTCCTTAACAAGTACTAATGTCATGCAAAAAGTTTGTTTCGATACCCCCAAGGTCAAGGTCACAGTTGAAGGTCAAATGTTTAAATTGACCTTGTCCGGAGCATAACTTCTACATCTATCAATGGATTTCAAAAAAACTTTGGACGCTTGTTCTCCTTAACAAGTACTAGTGTCATGCGAAAAGTTTGTTTTGATATGCCCAAGGTCAAGGTCACAGTTCAAGGTCAAATGATAAAATTGACCTTGTCCGGAGCACCACTTCCACATTTATCAATTAATTTCAAAATAACTTGGCAAACTTGTTCTCCATTTTCAGTACTAGTGTCATATGACATACCTGTGACCAATACCATTTAGCGGGGGCATCCGTGTCTCTGACACACCTATTTCTAGTCCAAATTGAATGCATTTACAGAGGACAAATATGTATGGAGAAATCAGACTTTCAAAGGGAAGAAAACATCATGGGAAAAAGAGAAAATGTTGGTGATCAGCATTTTCTCATCAGTGTTTCAAATGCTTTCTCCAGGGTTTTTGAAACACAGGATTGTGATGTAAATAGTTCACAAAGTTAATACATATATTCCCTTTGCCACAAGATCTTTAGTTTTAAAGACCTTGACAAAAAAAGCCTTTGAAAACAT
Organism: Tridacna gigas; assembly: GCA_945859785.2. Lineage (NCBI taxonomy): Eukaryota > Metazoa > Mollusca > Bivalvia > Cardiida > Cardiidae > Tridacna > Tridacna gigas. Next base: position 43,432,449 of record OX244029.2, read on the forward strand.
TGAGCTAATAACCAGCCTTTTCTCATTTTCCCACAATGCTTTCTACCCTTTCACCAAAGTTTGATCATTCGAGCAACATTTGAATTGTTGTCTGCAAATCCTCTGGATTTGGACTTAGTCTAAAATTTTGTTGTGTGGTAAAGAAACAAATATTCAAACATTAAAAGCCTCTTCTTTTGACGTGGCAAATGATTTTATATCATCCTCAATCAAATCAGATAAAGATTTTGAAAAATTATTTCAGAAAAGAGGTAAAATGTTTGCTCTGACATAGGAAACTAGGCTCTCTGTTCACAAACCCTTTATAAGATGACAGAATGTCAGACCAGCATCCAGACTGAAATAATTTGCAACCAACCTACTGAATATGGATGAAATGAAGGGTTTGTCTTTTGTAGGTGAGAAAACATTGTGCTTACCAGCATTTTTGCCTTTTCTCACAATGTTTTCAAAAGTATTTACCATAGGCCAGTTAACTCTTTACCGAACAACAAAATTTTAGACTGGTCCAATAGAAAGTATTTGCAGACAACAAAATAAATGTAATTAAATTTGTTTTGGGAAGGTTAGAAAACATTGTAGGAAAAGGAGAAAATGCTGGTTACCAGCATTTTCTTCTTTTTCCCGTAATGTTTTCAAGAGGCTTTTCACAGGGTCGTTAAAAGTTAGGATTGTGTGGTAAAGCACAGGATTGTTCGTCTATGGGATCATAGTAACTCCATGATAGCAAGGACTTGATAAATTTCACTTGCTTTGAGTAACTTCCTTGGTTAACAGTTAGCCATACAATTGGGTACATGTTTTCTCGACCTTGACGAAGAAGGTTTTTAAAAACATTGCGAGAAATGAAGAAAATGGTAGTGACCAGCATTTTCTGCTTTTCAAACAATGTTTTCTACCTTTTTTAAGAAAAAACTCTTCCATTGAGCCACACTAAATTCTTTTTTTCTTTTAATCTTTTACGACACAATCCTAAGTTTAAACAACCCTTAGAAAGAAAGCTTTTGAAAATATTGTGGAAAAAGGAGAAAATGCTGGTAACCAGCATTTTCTCCTTTTTCCCCCCAGTGTTTTCTGCAAACCCAGGCAAATCACATGGGTTAAATAAAATAAAATTGGTGGACTGCAGATACTTTCAATTTGGACAAGTCTAAAATTTAAATGTTGTTTCATGAAGAGTTAAGATGGAGGGTATTTAAATGCAGTACTGTTTGTGAAAAGGGTAACTCTTTTCCAAAAGACAAAATATTAGACTGGTCCAAGTTGAAACCATTTGCAGATGACAAAATAAATGTGACTCAAAAGCTGAAACTTGTTTTGGGAGATGTAGAAAACATTGTTGGAAAAAGAGAAAATGCTGTTTACCAGCATTTTCTCTTTTTCCCACAAAGTTTGCAAAAGCCTTTTTTCCTTAGGCCGTTAAACTCAGGATATGTTTAGCGATTAAATTGGAAGCATTTGTTTTTGCAACGAAGGATTATTGAATACTTAAGCTACAGGTATGTTCAAATTCTAGTTTTGTCTGCTATTTGTGAAAATAAGAGAGTTTCAAAGTGCGCACAAAATCTGTGCGCAGATTTCAACCTTTTTTTTTTTCATGATCGTCTCTGTACCTGGAGGCGACCAATCAAACACTAACATTGCCTTTGGGGACAGTTATCTGTACTAGGTGAAGGGGTAAAACATGGAATTATTTAGTAAATGGGTTAACTCTTTACCAGACGACAAAATTTTGGACTGGACCAAATTGGAAGCATTTGCCAACGATACATTAAATGATTTTAAATGATGATTTCAATCTTTTATAGGGTAGAAAACATCATTGGAAATGGAGAAAATGCTGGTTACCAGCATTGTCTCCTTTTCCCACAATGTTTTCAAAAGCCCATTTCATCAGGGTCCTTAAAGGTAGGGATTGTGTGGTAAAGGGTTAACTCTTTACCATACAATCCCAAGTTTTAATGACCATGAGAAAGAAGGCTTTTGAAAACATTGCAGTAAAAGAAAATGCTGGTAACCAGCATTTACTCCTTTTCCCATAATGTTTTCTACCAGTTCGAGGACAGATACTATCATTTTAAAATACTTGAATCATCTGAGTAAATTCCTTCAAAATGGATGAGTCTAAAATTTTTCAGCATGGTAAAGGGATAAGTGGGTATAAACTCTGGTAATAGGCATAATGAGTAGAAGATGTTTTATATCGGCATTAAACAGGCTTCTATATCAACATTGCTGACAGCCTAATTAGACAAATGATGGAATATACACATTTTTCCATCATCCATTTGATTTGGTAGGTTCATGTTTTTGGCTTAGTTTAAATGTGGTTTTTAACTGCATAGTTGATCCTGTCTTAGAGACCATCTGTTTTAAGCAACCCATTGCTTTGAGAGACCACTGTGACTGGTCTACAGCCTATCTTGAATTAGATTTATTGAACTTGCATTAACCCCTTACCAAACGACAAAAATTTCGACTTACTGAAATTGAAAGCATTTGCGGACGACAAATTAAATGTAACTTAGACGGCAGGACATGTCTATGATAGGTAAGAAAACATTGTGGGAAAAGGAGAAAATGCTGGTTACCAGCATTTTCTCCTTTTCCAACAATGTTTTCAAAAGGCCTCTTACCCAGGGTCGTTAAAGTCAGGATTGTGTGGTAAAGGGTTAAAAGACCACCTATTGTTACTTGCTTTTAGCCCTATACAACACAATGTGGACTTTTAACAAACCCGAAAGGAAAAGCTTTTGAAAACATTGTGGGACAAGGAGAAATGCTGGTCACCAACCAGGATTATTTTCTATACTATCAAGAGAAAATTGCACCATTTGAGCCACATTGAAATTGTCGTCGGCAAATGCTTTGAATTTGGACAAGGCTAAAATTTTGTTGTCTGGTAAAGGGTTATTCAGTCACTCAATAATCAATAAAGTAACAGTCATGTCACAGCAACAGCTCATTTTGTTCATGTCTTTTCTGGGTTTCCGTAGCCTGGGGTAAACCGTTTGGGCTCAGAAGTGCGTTCCATGATGGCGTTCTTGCTAAGCTATTCCGGCTACGCTACCAAGGGTCAGACCAGGAGTTCATGCTTACCAATGCCATGATCACTAGCTTTTGAAGTAATTCCTTTCTGTTTTGGACGTGGGTTGGTTTTGACACATAGGGCACCAGGTTAACTCTTTACCAGGCAACAAAATTTTAGCCTCGTCCAAACTGAAAGCATTTGCAGACGACCATGTCAGTGTGGCTCAAAAGGTGCAATTTTTTTCTTTAATAGCTTAGAAAACGTTGTAAGAAAAGGAGAAAAAGCTGGTTACTAGCATTTTCTCCTTTGCCCACAATGTTTTCAAAAGACTGGAGTCGTTAAAAGGCAGCATTGTGTGGTAAAGGGTTAACTCTTTACTAGAAGACAAAATTTTAGACTATGCAACTTTTGAAAATCCTTGCAGAGGACAAATGTGGTTGATATGATGGAAATTGTCTTGGACAGGATAAATGGGTCCTTCATGGCTCTATGGTGAAATAAAAAAAAAAAGTTACAAGAGAGTCCTTGGATTTGCTAGAGTGCCCTAAGATTTGATAGAATGTCCTTAGGCAAGACATTTTAGGAGTCTTGGCCTAGTGCTGGTAAAACCCAGTATTAACATGAATAAGGAAGCTGTTGTCATTATGACCAATGTAATGATTAAACATTCAGTTGATCAATTTTTTCATCAGATAGAAATTATTGTCAGAAAATGCTTGTTACCAACAATTTTAAAGATACATCCTTACAGCTACCGAGAAAAAACAATGTTAAATCTTAAAAGTGTATAGAATGGCTCAGAAGTTAGTCAGCTGTGTAAACATAGATAAATCAGAGCTCCAGATAGAGGGAGTGATTTTGATTTCAAAACTGAAAAAATTAATTATTCTCCACTAAACCCTATGTTATGGGTACTCATTAGAATCATCTTATCGAGACGATTCTAATGAGCACCCACAACATAGGGTTTGGAAGAGAAACAACGGATTTAGAATACCATCACTCCCTCTTATGCGGAGCTCTGTAAATTACCAATATATATGGTGTGAGGGCTTGAAATACTCAAGGACTTTGTCCTAATTTAAAACGGGAAACAACAACAGTGCTTTCTTTGATGGCCCCAAGGAAATGAAATGCATTTTCTATCACTTGTAATGTATGCAACCTGAAATAATAGATTATATCTTTGATAAGGCAGAAATTCACATGGAAAAGGGAGAAATGCTGGTATCCAGTACTTGCTTTTTTTTCCTTTTTCACCCACAAGGTTTTGAAAGGCTATTTACCTCAGGGTCATAAAATCTCGGGATTGTTTGGTAAAGGGTTGAGAGAAGTAGAGCATGCTGTAACAACAAAACAAGAATTACTTCTGGAAGTGGTCCCGATTACTGTCACTGTAAATAAAATTAGGGAGATGATAATCTTGCACTTTTGTTATGATAGGTTTTTGGGACTTATGCCTTTACCAAACAATGGGTGTTTTAACAACCCTGAAGAAGAAGGCTTTTGAAAACATTGAGGGAAAAGAAGAAAATACTGTTAACAAGTCTAAAATATTGACGACTGGTAAACAGTTAAGAATTACGAAGGACAATAGATATGAACATGCTTTTGAGCCATGCATTCTCTGTAAAAAGGGGTTTAATGCATCTGCAAAAGTATTCAGCAATGTCAGCCTGACCAATCCGTGTAAATTTTCAGCATGTTATAAAGGACTATTCTACCTCATTCCACCTTATGGGTTGGCCACATTTTAGGTAAAATGAGTCCATCTTATGTGACAACTTACTTAGCATAGTGCATTACAAAGATGCATTTAAGTGTTTACCACACAATCCCGACTTTTAACTACCATGAGGATGAAGGTTTTTGAAAACGCTGTGGGAAAAGGAGAAAATGCTGGTAACCAGCATTTTCTCCTTTTTCCACAATGTTTTCTACTCTTTCAGGAACAAGTTTCGTCACATTGGCCACATTTTATTTGTCGTCTGCAAATGCTTTCGATTTGGACCAATCTAAAATTTTGTCGTTTGGTAAAGAGTTAAGCCACTTTTCGCAGAGCATATATATACATGTAATAGGAAATAGTTGTTCAGTATTTGACAGGTAGTAAATGTGTTCAGTTGAGATTTTTGTAACAAATTGTTGTTTAACCCTTTACCACACAATCCCTAGTTCTAATGACCCTGAGAAAGAGGCCCTTTTAATGACCCTAAGAAAGAGGCCTTTTGAAGCATTGTGGGAAAAGGAGAAAATACTGGTAACCAGCGTTTTCTCTTTTTCCCACAATGTTTTCTATCCTTCCTAAAACAAGTTTCAATTTTTGGGTCACATTTATTTTGTCGACTGCAATTCGTTTCAATTTGGACTAGTCTAAAACTTTGTTGTTTGGTAAAGAGTTAAGGTGTCTTTTTGGTGCAACATTTTTACCCTTAAACTCACAAATGCATGTGTGTTCAAGTTGAACATGTTTGCCAACATTACTGGAAAAGTAAGATAGAAAAGGCAGGTAACTACTAGCATTTAGTCCAGTTCTGACACTGTTTTCTATTCATTGAAAGACAATCTATTCTTTAAAAGACAATCTCATTGGTTGAGCCAGGTTTTGTTTGTCATCTTTGTTTTTTTTTCAAAATTTAGATAAATCTAAAATTTGAAAAATTGAATTAAAAAGTTGAATTAGACTGATATAGATAAGTTATTAAAAATTCCATTATATGGGCAAGTTTTTTTTTTTCTTTGGGTAACTATTTATGACACTAATAACAGTTAGGATGGGAAATACATGTATGGAGATTTAGATGGACAATTTTTAAAATTCCATCTTCTAAGAAAAATAAATGTAATGATATAATTGTTTTGAATTGATCTCAGCTAGAAAGATTTACTGAAAATTACCAATACATTTCAAGACAAGTTCTTAGGACTGCATATCAATACATGCCCATCTAGCTGTTTGAAATCAGTTCTCCTTTTGACAGTACATGTATATAACAAACAGTACATGTATACAACAAAATGCAATTTAGCTTTTTCCATTTTGTGAAAATTGAAGCTAGGATTATGCTGAGTGTTTAACTCTTTACCAAACAATAAAATTTTAGACTGGTTCAGATTGAAAGCATTTGCAGACGACAAATTAAAGGTGACCAAAATGACGATTTTTGGCCTTAATATGGTAGAAAACGTAGAAAAGGAGAAAATGATGGTTACCAACATTTTCTCCCTTTCCCACAAGGTTTTCAAAAGCCGCCTTCCTCAGGGTCGTTAAAAGTCAGGATTGTGTGGTAAAGGCTTAAGTCTGATCTTGAATCTGCTCTGTCTATTGGTGTTACTTCAAACAAAAGTCATTATGGCCTTATTTGGAGTGATAAAGGGTTAGCATATCAGTTTCATTTACTTAGCTCTCTAAAAAATAAATGTCAAAAAACACCTGTCCATAATTATCTACCTCAAATATTTTCTGTTTCAGGAATTCAATAACTGTATGTTTACCAAACATTTCCAGGTTTTAGGACAGTGATAAGTGGGGTGTGTGTGTTGAAAACATATTACAAAAAGGAGTAAATGCATGTCTAATGCAACATTTTCTGCTATTCCAATATTGTTGTTCACTCTCTTTGTCTTGATTCCAAGCTTCTTCTAGTGGGTCACTACCAAGTTTATTCAAAATATAGTTCTGTGCTCAAAATTGGCCCCTCCACAGGGGTCACACCTTTTACAGGCGCTTTATACCATTTGGCCTAAACCTGTATTATTTGGTATGTAGTTTCCTGTAGTGGACCTCTGCTAGGATTTAACTAATTGTAGATCTTGGGTTAAAAATGGCCTGGCCCTGGGAATTACATCTTATATATGTGCTTTTATAGGAAAAACTTGGAAATCTTTTGGCCCTCTTGTTGCAAATTGTCTGGTCAAAAATACTCTTTGTCAGAGTTCATCTATAATTTATATGAATGATTAGACCTGCTTGTATTCATTAACATCATCTTGGCATGTGGAAAAGATATGACTTCGGGACAAGGGGCTTATTTTCTCAATGAAACTTTATTGCAATACAGCTCTCTTTCATGTGTTTATCTTTATATGAATTGCATTCCTTAGGCAGTGGAGCAATACAGGGCCATCATGGTGGCCCTCTTGTTTTGTCTTTGAACTCTATAACACATGACCAATTTTTTAGTCATACATATTGAAAGTATTTGGCAGATGAAAAAATGATAGGTGGCTCAAAAGATTGGATTTGTCTTTGAAAGGATAGAAATCATTGAGGAAAAAGTGAGAACATTCTGGTTAAAAGTATTTTTTCCCACAATGGTCTCAAAGTCCTCTTCCTTAGGGTCGTTAAAACAGGGGACTGTTTGGTAAAGGAGTAAAGAGTAAAATATTAGAACTTTGTGATAGATGCTTATTATATAACTAAACAAAGATTTCATTTTGCCTTTCTTTATTGTCAAACAGGATATGGACAGCCTTGACATCTCATTGATTCGGGACACACGGACAGGAAAACATGCCAAAGTTCCAAAGGTAAACATCTTTTTTAATTTTTCACATTCTTTCAGCTGCAACAGTACAACATGTGTCAAATATTTAGTGTGTTATTTTGCTGTTTGAAGCTGATTTTCAACAATGCTTTAGACAAGTGATGGTGGCCACTGCACCTGTCCACGTGTTCCTAGAGCTTCTTTTACCGGTACTTTGGACACTCTTCTCAATCCATTGGCTGTTTTCTCATAATCAAAGGAATGAATCTCGGAGCTATGATTTATTATCAATCCTAGAAAAAGAGCAAGTCTGGGTTCGTAATCACCCAGCGTTCTAAAGGTTCTTAGTCTTGTTCTCCAGAATTTTCTTAACTTGAAAGTAACACAAATTCTGATCGGCTAAACCATTTGGTTTTAGCCAATCAAAAGTTGTGTCACTTTCAAATTTAGAAAATCTTCGAGAATAAGACTAGAAATACTCTTAACCCATAAAGCGCCTTTCACAACTATAGTTTCGTTTGCGGCCAGTGTAGATCAAGATCAGGCTGCACAAAACAATGTTTTCTAATCTTCCAAAAACAAATTTCTATTTTTGAGAAACATTTGTTTTGTAGTCTGCTAAAGCTTTCAATTTTGACTAGTCTAAAATTTTGTCGTTTGGTAACTCTTTACCAAACAACAAAATTTTAGACTTCTCCAAATACAAAATATTTGCAGGCTACAAATCACATTTGACCCAAATGATTGCATTTTTCTTTGGAAAAGACCCTGAAGAAGGAGCTTTTTGTAAACGTTGTGGGAAAAGGAGAAAATGCTGGTTCAGGGTCTAAAAAGGGTTAATCTGTAAACCCCCTGTTTTTCTCCTTTTCCTGCATTGCTTTCTGCTGTTTCAAGGGCAAACCCTGTTGCTTGAGCCACATTTAACTTGTAGCCTGTGAATTCTTTCTATTTGGAAAACTCTAAAATTTTGTTGTCTGGTAAAGGAACAAGTCCTTTTTTACTAGCGTCACATGTCCATTTCATTTACGTCACCTCTCAAAGGGTCAATGACAAAACTTGGGGACATCAGGGATGAACCAAATTGTTTGTTATTGATAAATAATGGCATTGTCTGGTACATGGTGTCACAGACCGGATACAAATCTCATTCCATATCAATCTAACTGACGGTCAGTATTGATTGATGGGCAGTTTACCAGACCACAATTGACTTCTAATTATCACTGATGTCTGGCCACCGAGACAGTTTTTGATCGCCCTGATCTATTGTTTGAACTTAGGATAACTGAAACAAGTTCTGTTCACTCCCTTTGCTCTGGATGACCTGGTAGGTTTTTTGCAAAACAGTGTCACAGAAATACAAAGAATGGGGTCTTTGCTTCTGTTTCATCATTTCGCAGGATTCATCATTTTAGCAGTCTAAAGTTATTCTCTTTGAGTACCGACTTAAGAAATTCATAGTTTAATTTAACCCTTTACCACACAATGCCGACTTTTAATGACCCTGAGGAAGAAACCTTTTGAAAACATTTTCTCCTTTTCCCACAATGTTTTCTAGCCTATCAAAGAAAAGCTGCATGATTTGAGTCACACTGAAATTGTCCTCTGCAAATGCTTTCAGTTTGGATGGATCTAAAATTTTGTCTTGTGGTAAAGAGTTAAAGGGATAACATTGAGGATCAGTTAGAGATCATCTTACATGCTGTAAGGGAGTCATGCAATTGTGTGATATGTTTGTAAATAGGATGTGCAATTCCAGGAATGATAAATAAAGTTTGATTATGCTTCTGGGAATTGTTTTTAGCTTCTTTGTCCCTGTCACAGACATCATTCGAGACACACTGATTTGTCGTCTGCTTTCATTTTGGAAAAGTAAAAATTTGTCATCAGGTAAGTGTCATACGACAAAATTGTAGACTATTCCAACTTGAAAGCATTTGCAGATGACAAATAAAATGTAACTCAAAACATAGGATTTATCTTTCATGGAGTAGAAAATGTTGTGGAAAAAGGAGAAAATGCTAGTTCCCAGCATTTTCTTTTTCCTCAATGTTTTCAAAAGCCTTCTTCACTAGGGTCATTAACAGCCGGGATTGTGTGGTAAAGGGTTAAATGTACCCGGAATGCCCTGGGATATAATGTCAGTGAAGCAGAAAAAATACATGTATATTTGGTCGAAAGATTTGTCCCGAAGCTCCATATAAGATATAAAATCTTTATCAGGCAACAAAGCTTTACACTTGTCCGTATTGAAAGTAATTTGCAGATGAAAAGTCAGATGTGGTTTAAAAGATAGGCTTTTGGCCTTGAAAGGGTTGAAAATCATTGTAGTGAAAGGAGAGAAAGCTTGTTACCAGCATTACCTCCTTTCCCCACAATGTTTTCATAAGCTGCCTCGCTCCAGGTAATTAAACTTTTTACCAAACAACAAAATTCTGTGTTGGACCAAACTGAAAGGATCTGCTGATGACGAATTCAGTGTTGCTAAAATGATAATTTCTGTTTTGGATGGGGTAGAAAGCATTATGGGAAATGGAGAAAATGCTGGTAACCGGCATTTTCTCCTTTTCCCACAATGCTTTCCAAAGCCATCTTTGTTAGGGTCGTTAAAACTCGGGATTGTGTGGTAAAGTGTTAGATAATAGATTGTTTGATAAAGGATTAACGATTTTTTAGTACGAAAATTTAGTTAAACCCTTAGCCTAGTAAATAAATTAAACTAAAGATTTCCAGCCAATTATGAAAACCCACAGTTTACACTTTAGATACTTTGCATGTTGGAGAAAGCTCTCCGTAGTGGACAGTGTAGATCCAAGATCAGACTACATGTTCTGTGCACTTTGATATTGATCTAAAGTTTCTAAACTGTTTGCAAAAGCCCACAAAGTTGCGCAGAGCAGGCTAAGTGTTAAAAAAAAAATGAGAAAATATAGGAACATGAATAATAGATCAAGAGCTAGAAATTACAGGGGCAAAAAGTTGCTCTAAGTAATGTCTTACAAACTGTAACTCAATTTAACTTTATTAGCTCAGCTTTGTTTGAGGAAAACATCGAGGTATTGCAGTAGCCCTGGCTTCAATTGCGTTGTTGAGCAAAAACTTTGTCATTTCACAATAGCTCTTTTATTACTGAAGACACATGTATTTACTTCAAACTTGGACAAGTTGTTAACTATCAGAAGTGGAACCCATACAACAGGAGTGGGCAACTATCAAAGTATTTTTTGACATACCGGTAGCTATGCCCCCTTTTTGACTTGGAATTAAAAAAAAAAAATTGACATTTTCTTATATCTCTGTTGTTACTGAAGATATTTCCTTCAAGCTTAGACAAGTTGTTAACTATCAAAAGGGAACCCTTACAACAGGGGCAGGCAACCATCAAAATATTTTTGAAGCAGTTATGGCCCTTTTATGACTTGAAATTTTCAAAAACTTTGACATTTTATAGTATCCCTGTTATTCCTGGAGATATTTACTTCAAACCTGGTCAAGCTGTTAACTATCAAAAGGGGAACTAAAACAACAAGGGCAGATAATCATCAAAGCATTTTGACAAAGTTATCAGCATGCCCACTGGGTTTTCAGTTTGGGGGTACATGCACCCTCCAGGTTTTGAATTGGGAGTACAAAGAAAAGATTGGGGGTACACTGTACCCCCCTAGGTTTTGAATTGGGGGTATAAAGAAAAATTAGGGGTACAGAGTAATTTTGGGCTGTTTCAGTGTTATTAATTATGGAATTGTGCATTTGGTGATTATATGGATGCATCATATGTCCCCAGGGCATGCACATACTTAGATATAATTGCAACGGCGGTCAGGGTTTAAAAGCCGAACACGGACATGAGTTTTGATAATCGACTGCCTACATGGAAGATTTTTCTCCTTTATTCCTTTCTCAAAGTTGTGAAGTACATTAGAACAGTTTTAAAAAGGAAGTGTAGACAGATTGATGCTCATTGTCCAAGATATATTTTAACAGCTTTTGTTGGCAGCAGACACCATACCTATGAAAATTACATGTTTAATTTGCGGCACAATTTTTCAGCTTTCATATGTCAAAAAAATGTGTTTTTAACAATAACTGCACATCATAATATAATTAAATGATTTTAATTTCTCATTGAAAATTAATTACCAGATTTCCTGCACTCATGGTAAATTTTGACACCTTAAAAAATCGTAGCAAATATTATTCAGACAGACGAGGGAGCCACAAAATATATATAGTGAAAATATTTGGTACCCCGCTCTATGTTGAGGACAAAACGTGGTACCCACTTATGAGGAAAACTACTTTTGTTTTATTTGTTTGGCATGCAATACAAAAATGGTATTTAATTTGTACGTGCAGTTTACGTAATTACTTTCCTTTTTGTATGTGCATACTTTTAACAGTGCGTGCATGCACATAAGCACAAAAAATTTGTACGCGCAGAGTAGAATTTATATGTGAATTACGGTACATACTGCAGCACGTGATTGGGCACCCAGAGTTATGCCCTTTTTTGTCCTAGAATTTTCACTGAAAACTGCTGGTTTTCAAGCATTTTCTCCTTTTCCCACAATGTTTTCAAAAGGCCTCTTTTTCAGGGTCATTTAAACTCAGGGTTATATGGTAAAGGGATAAGAGGCCCTTGGTTTGATCCTCTCTGAAAGTGCTGGCCTTTTCATGGGAGTCTCTTTGGGCAAGACTGTTCAGAGCCACAGCTCAGTACTGCTTAAAGCTGAGACATATATACATGTAAATAAGTGAGCTCTTGCTGTGATACAACTAAAATAATGTTGAAATTGGCAATTAATCAATCAATGTTTATTTTTTTATAATTGACAGGAGGGTAAATTACGGGAGTCCTGTATGATTGGACCTTCAGACATTCCATTAGAAGACAAGACAGTTACCATTTGTCACGGCACCGACATGGTCAATGTTGAGTTTGTCAACTTCGTCTGCGCAAGCAGGGAACTAGCAGCTGTAAGTTTACCCCAGTGTGTTTTCCATTGTCTAAAAGTGATTGTGATGTGTAGATATATTTTGTTATCAATACTTTGTTTGTCCTTTCTGTGATGTCTAGGAATACATTAACCCTTGAAGTGCCAAAAAAATCTGATGGACATTTGCTCTCTAGAACTTAACTCTGATAATTTTAATTTCATGGCTGTGTTTTGTCAGTAGTATTTCTGCAAAGCGGACAGTATAGATCAAAGATCAGACTGCACATTTTGTGCAGTCTGATCTTGATCTACACTGGCCGCAAAGGCAACTGTAGTAGTGAAAGGGGCTTTAATGGTTAACTTTCACTTTTATTCCTGCCTTTGCAGCCACTTTTGATCATGATTAGATTGCTCAAGCTGCAGTCTGATCTTTGATCTACATTATTAACTTCACTGAGACATTCTGGACAAAAGCAACCTTGATCTTGCGCCTATTTGGTATTTTATCCATGTTGAAAATGTTTGTTGCATTTAATTGGTGCTTCAAGGGATAAAACTCGGGATGAGGGGCACAACTATAGGGGCTTCATCGGACATTGTAGATCCAAGATCAGACTGCATGTTCTATGTGGTCTGGTCTTTGATCAATGTCCTGGGGCGTAACTGTAGATTTTAGTGGTTTGGGTCACAGTGTACCGATATATAAACTTACTATTATGGTGTTGCTGTTGAGTTTGCTTATTTTTTCATCGTGCAAATATGGTACAGGATATTACATGCTTTTTTATCTGTTATAATCCTTTACCAAACAATGTGGAGTTGTCATAGCCTTGAGAAAGAGGGCCTTTGAAAACGTTGTTAGAAAAAGAGAAAATGCTGCATATTTCCACAATGGTCATTCGATGTCAAGATCATTTGTTAAAGGGTTAAGTGGTAGTTTTATGAGGGCAGCTTTGGTTATTTAAACAAATTATGACTATAAAGGTCCAATACTGGCCAAAAGTAAACAGTGCAGATGTTAAAATGCATTTAAGCTTAAATCATACCATTTAAAAGAAAGGAAATTATTGTGAAGATGACGATATGCCATTGTATAGTTGGTTCAAGTTTTAGTTGCTGGCAGAAAAATGAATTTAAAAACTATGTAAAAGTTGCCAGGTTGCTCAATCTTTTGATTACTCTCTACTTGGTTTCAAAATTCATTTTTTTGCCAACTAACTCTTGAGCCAACTATACAGTAACAAAATGCCATCATAACGATAATTTCTATATTCTAAAATGGTGTGGTTTAAATTTAAAGGTACAGTCGAATGTCCATAGCTCGAACATCTACTCCTCGAAGTTCTCTATACGTCGAAGTAAAATTAAAGTCTGGATTGAAATGCTCTATTTTTCTATATAAAGTACTATCCGCATGTCGAAGTCCATATCTCGAAGTTTCTCCATACGTCGAACCTAATTTCAGGTCCGAACTTCAATGATCCAGTTAATTTACGCATCTTTACTTTGAACACAGTACAGAATTTTCACACATTTTAATTGACTTTAATTATAAACTTAGGTGTTATACATAATAAATAGAAATACCGGATACAACGACAGTATGTTTTTCGCACGTTTTCGATCATTGACTCTTGTCAGCTCGGGTGTTAACGTGCCGCTGATCTTGACTTGCAGATAATTATCGGTAATTGGTTCGATTAGAAATGTTTGGACTGGGATTTTCATACCATACACGGTGATTTTGACTGTGGCTATATAGAAAGACGGGCATTTCGTTGTCGACCGAAAATACAAATATCCTCGCTCCTAAGGACTTGTTTGGTGAAAGAAACACGGTAAAGTCCGGGAGATAGCCAGCAACTTCGGCTGACGAAATGCTTTTTTAATTTCACAACTTTCAGTATCGTTCTTACAAACAGAATGAAAGAAAAACATGTTAATGAAAGAAAATAAACAGTATGCATCCTTTACTCTTTAATTTTCGATCAGTTAACTATTAAAGGGAACAAAATGTAGCCTGAGAATGAAATATGCTTCGGTTACCTACTTCCGGTACCTGACACACTCATCTGAAGAATCTCTGCACGTCGAACTTTCTATACCTCGAACTTTTTTCGGTAGTCCCCTGAACTTCGAGGTATGGATATTCGACTGTAATTTAACACGATTGTCTATTTTTTGCTGCTACTGGGCCTTTAAGTGATCTGTCACTGGTTTTGTTATGCATGAGGCCTGCGCAAACTTGTGGGACAAATTTTATGTGGTGTTGTTTTAGTATCCTTTCCCTTAGATTGTGCAGTCGGGATCAGAGTGCACTGAATATAGAGTTAGATCTTGAAGTTTACATTGTCAGTCACTTACTTAGATATTCCCGCCCAGAACATTCATAAAGCTCGAACAATAGGGTGTTCAGTTAACTTGTTGGCTAAATTGAAAGCATTTGCAGACAACAGCTTTTTAGCTCCACTGGCCAAAGGCCAGCGGGCTTATGTCATGGCCCGGTGTCCGTCATGCGTCTGTCCGTGCGTTAACTTTTTTTTCAAACATCTTCTTCTCTGAAACTACCCATCCAATATTCATGAAACTTCACAGAAATGATCCTGCCATGGTCCTCTTCAGAATTTCTTGAAAGAATTTGATTCCTTTAAAAACTCTGAAACCATAAGGCATAGGGCTACCAAATTTGGCATGTAGCTTTATGTAGTAGACCTCTATCAAGTTTCTTCAAATTATAGCCCTGGGGTCAAAATTGGCTCTGCGCCAGGGGTCACAAGTTTTACATAGGCTTATATAGAGAAAACTTTAAAAATCTTCCTGTATCTAGCCATAAGGCCTAGAGCTACCAAATTTCGCATGTTGCTATATCTAGTGGGCCTCTACCAAGCAGGCCAAAATTTTAGCCCTGGGGTCAAAATCGGGCCCGCCGCAGGGGTCACAAGTTTTACATGGGCTTACATAGTGACAACTTAAGAAATCTTCCTGTTTTGATAATTTTTTTTTTTTAAATTAGCCTTGCATCAGGGGTCTTACGTTTTACAGAAGCTTCATTTGGACAAAACTTGAAAATCACCGTATTTACAACCATACAGCATAGACTTGTATTATTTTGGCATGTGGCTTTATCTTGTGGACCTCTACCAGGGTTCAAGTAATTATAGCTCTGGGATCAAAAATGGCTTTGCCTTGCGGGTCTCAACTTTCACATGGGCCTTTACAGAGAAAACTTTGTACGTCTTCATTTTGAAACCATTTGGCTCAGAATTGAAATGTTTAGTTTTTATGGTTTATATATATAAACCAGTGGAGCGATACAGGGCCATCATGGCCCTCTTGTTTTTTTCACAAAGGATAGAAAACATTGTGGAAAAGGAGATATGCTAGATATCAGCATTTTCTAGGCAGTGATTGTTTGGTAAGGGGTTAAAAGTTTCTTTAAATTTTAGAAGCTAAAAGGATTAATTTTTTACCAGATTATGAATTTTTCGACTGGTCTCAAGAAAAAAAGCATTTGTAGGCAACAAAGTAAACACCTTGTATAAAACAATTTGGGGAAGTGGATGAAATGCTGCTTCCCAGCATCTTCTCTGTTTCCCACGATTTTAAAAGCCTTCTTACCACTGGTCATGAAAAACAAAGGGTATATAACAGTACTTGTATGTGAAAGATGAAGGACTTGTTTATCAAGATTGTAAATATTGACATCTAAAGCAAAGGATACTATCTTGCTGTAAACAATTGTTTTGAGTAGTTATGTAATTTACACATAGGCTCTTTCGGTTTTGGAGATAGCACATATATCCACACACCTCATATTGTAAATGTTTTTGTTTACGTCTGGCAATATTTACGTTTTAGGTACTTTTAGGTACTTTGAGAATTATAGCAATGGACTCAGAATGGAACCACTTCCCTTTTTCATGTAATAGTTTTGGGACAAAAGCTTAACTTTTTACCACACAACGAAATTTTAGACTTGGCTAAATCAAAAGCACTTGCAGATGATAAATGTGGCACAAATGACAGGATACTCAGACAGGGTAGAAAACATCTGGTTATCAGCATTTTTCCTTTTCCAACAATGTTTTGGAAAAACCTTTCTTCTTCAGGGATCAATTAAACACTGGATTGTATGTTAAGTGGTTAACCCTTTACCACACAATCCCGACTTTTAACGACCCTGAGAAAGAGGCTTTTTGAAAACATTGTGGGAAAAGGAGAAAATGCTGGTAACCAGCATTTTCTCCTTTTCCCACAATGTTTTCTAACCTGTCAATGACAAATTTCATCATTTACGCCACCTTTAATTTGTCATCTGCAAATGCTTTCAATTTGGACCAGTCTAAAATTTTGTCGTTTGGTAAAGAGTTAAACTCCTGTCTATTATGTATGTACTCTTGGTGGTAAACTGCCATGTTTAAAAAACATCATATGACTTGTTAATTTTTCACTGTTATTTCAAAGATTTTTGGCTCTTTTATTTATGGAAATGAAATGTATATTGGTGACCAATGCCTACTTTACTTATGATGAAATCTTATGGATTGATGTTTGCTTTAGTCAAAAGTTGTTTTGGCCAGTGTTAAATTACTCCCCTTTAATGAATGCAAATGACATAGGGTAAGCAAAGTGTTTAAGTGCTTGTATAGGTATATCATCAGAGGCTGAAGCATTTCTATGAAATGTTGGGTGACTCTGTTTGTTTTCATTATTAAGTGCCACAGCTAGACACCTGTGCCATATATATTTTCCAGTTTGTTTCATTTGCTGTATGTTTTGCAATGCTGGTCATAACAAAATAAGCCCGCCCTGGTAGCTCAGTGGTTAGCGAGTCGGACTCGTGACCTGGTGGTTGCGAGTTCGATACCCGGTTGAGGCAAACTTTCTTTCCGGCGATTTTTCGCCTCTCACCTCTGATGCCTGTGAGAAAAGTAGTCAGTGGCTTTGGAAAGAAAGTTGTGTCAGTACTGGTGTGAGAAAGCCAGGAAGCACATAGGTGCGTCGCTGACCGCCATGATATGACCTGAGCTGTTAAAATGGCGTTAAAACTCTAATACAAACTAATACAAACATAACAAAATAATAAGCATTGCTGCTCTGTTGACCAATTGCTTGATTCACAGCCCTGTAATATTGCACTTGTAAATCTCTCTTTTGTAATGCTATTTGTATCATCGCTGTTTTCTTTGTTGAATTGTAATCGAACATGAGATCAATAAACTTTCTTTCATCAAAACTCTATCAACATTCAACAAGATGGCTTGTAAGTATGTATGTTCAGATGAAAGTTTGTTACAGGCAATCAAGATGATTCTTTCTCTGACAGCTAAATGTACAAGACCATTCCTTGTGTTTTTTTCCTATTTCTAATACTGAATGTCAACTCTATTCCAGTAGTCAAAATTTCAAACTTGTCCAAATTGAAAGCATTTGCTGACATTTGTAAGTCAGATGCTTGGATTTGTCTTTGAAAGGGTGGAAAACATTGTGGGAAAAGGGGATTTCATATATCAGACCTGATTTTATTTTGATTTTCCTTGTTTTACAAGGATGTATTAGAAGTTGTTGGCTGCAAATTTGTTTCAGGAAGATTCAAGTTGAATTAAAAAGTCTCCTCGATATAAATAAAGCGGGTTTTTGGAGTGATTCAGGTATAAAGTTAGAAACTGTTAGAGAAAGAGTTATGCAAATGACAGCTTAATAACAAAAGCATGCTGTAACAGTGTGTATGCAGCGACTTAACAAAAGATGATATGCTTCTTCTTTCCCACCAGGAAACAGCCAAGGTATGTCCATAAACAGTGTTGATTCCTCCCAAGATTGACTTTGTAACTTCATGCCCCATCATACTAATCATTATTCTCTGCTTGTTTAAACAGTCAAATTAGTGACATTTACTTACCTGTGCTAGTGTTCAATAACTCACTGAGTGCCCAACATTTTCAACCAGGAAAAAATCATTAGCATATATTCTAACCAGTATTAACTCTTTACCACACAATCCCGACTTTTAACGACCTTGGGATCAAAACAGTGGTCCATTATAGCAATAGAATGCAGGTGGACTGTACACTAGGTTCAACTGTTTTCCAATTGCATAACTGTATATTTGCCAGAATACCTCAATGTAGCTGACATGGTAGGTTAAGGTCAGACTGCATTTTGTGCAGGCTGAAAAGGATCTATATTTTCCACAGCCACAGTAATTACTACTGCTACTACATATATGTTTGGTGCTCTTTGAGTTAATGTTTTCAGGACTAATTTAAATGCAGCAATATGAGGGATCAGCAGTCAAAAGTAAGTAACTTGGACAGAAACTCTTATAGTTACAATCCAGATTTGTAGTTGTTTACCAAGACAATATTTTGTTTAGATAATGCTGAACTCTCTAATATCATTTAGATAATCTATAACAATTGAGTCATGCTCTGTGAAGAGGGGGTTTAATGCATGTGCAAAAGTATCTACCAATGTCAGTCTGTGCAGTCCTGTAAGGCTGACAATTGTCAAAAGCTTTTGATATTTGTAAATTGTGTGCATGTCAAAGGATCAATCTACCACATGATTCAGTCAGTTTTTAGATACCGTATTTCACCTAATTAACGCTCCCTCCCTAATAGTAGCAAGCACACACACCCCCCCCCCCCCCCCCACACACACACACACTATATTTCTTACTCCAGAGGCCTCCAGACAACCCCCACCAGCAGCCAATTTTCAAAAAATCGACGACTGGAGTGACAAACTTCCGAATGCAAGATAACTTCACTGAAACTTTTCAACGGAGACTCACAAAGACCACTAATGACTGATATTTTATAAGTAAACTTACCGGTACAGCATCAACATAATCCTAATTACTTCACAAATTGATGTCATTAACACCTGACTATCCAAATACACATATACATCCAATAATATTATAAACTTCCGGTAACACAAAATTTGTTAACTTACTTGGAAAAACTTTAAGAAAATGAAATATTGATAACCAGTGCCCCATACTAGTCATGAATGATATTAACTGCCCAAATAAATCATGATTGGTGGTAAAATCGATATTCTGCATTACTGTATTACATCAAGTCTTTCAAAATGGCGATCACTTTGCACTCGGCACTTAAACTAAAATCTGGATCAAAGTACTGTACTTACTCTCAGTGACAGCGCTAAAAATTCGGAAATTTGCTTTGAAATAAGGGTGCCCTGTTGGTGTTTTGCATAGCGCCCCGGCACATTAATTAGGTGAAATACGGTCAGTGGATTTTATGGATCCATAATTAAGTGATGACTTGCTTGATTATATTGCATTATGGAGATGCATTAAACCCCCTTTTACTGGAGCACTGCTTATATTTGTTTGCTTCTGTTTAGACTTGAATACTTGCTTGCATTACTTATCTGCTAAAGAAGTTTCAGCTTTTAAGCGAGAGACCATATCTGTAATGATAAATTTTTTTGAACGGTTTCCCTGCTTGCAGATTTTTGCAGTGCCTGGAGGTTATTTCTTTGTTTTTGGATTAACAGAC
Source organism: Tridacna gigas (assembly GCA_945859785.2). Taxonomy (NCBI): domain Eukaryota; kingdom Metazoa; phylum Mollusca; class Bivalvia; order Cardiida; family Cardiidae; genus Tridacna; species Tridacna gigas. The sequence continues at coordinate 43,452,436 of OX244029.2, forward strand.
TTGTACAATTTAACCTGAAGGGTAATAAGCAATAGATAGCTTAACCCTTTACCAAACAATCCTGAAAAGGCTTTAGAAAATATAGTGGGAAAGGAGAAAATGCTGGTTACCAGCATTTTCTCCTTTTCCCTCTATGTTTTCTACCCTGTCAAAAACAAATTCTAATCTGAACCACATTTAAATTGTTGTTTGCAAATGCTTTGCATTTGGTTTGATTGTACTGGAGTTTTACATCGTTTTAACAGTGGTCAGTGCTCCTTTGCATGTATTTTCTGGCTTTCTCATGCCAGTACTAGCACAACTTTCTTTCCAAGTAAGTCACTGACTACTTTTCTCACATGCATCAGAGGTGAGAGGGGAAAAAACGCAGGAAAGAAAGTTTGCCTCAACAGGGTATTGAACTCGCAACCACCAGTTCACAAGTGGGATACTCTAAACTGAGCTACCCAGATGGGCTTTGAATTTGGATCGGCCTAAATTTTGTCGGTCTGGTAAAGAGTTAAGTATTACTGTGACTCTTCAGCTCTTATTGGTCTCCTTGGTAGAGTCTTGACCCATATCAAATAAAGCCACCCTGTGCATAGCTTCTCATGGATAATTAACAGCTCACATCTCAGAACTGCTTCTAGCTAGGTGAGCAACATAGGGCCATTATGGTTCTCATGTTACATAGTAACATTATCAGTCATAGCAGCTAGCATACCGGTAAGTTTCTCTTCTCATTCTATTGATGAAATTAATATCATTATCGTTCCTAAAGTTATGCAATCAAGGAAGAAATGTTTTTAGGGAAAAGCCAAGTGAGTGGGTGATGTTTTATTTTTGTCCCTAAACTGTTAATGATATTACACAAAGTTGTGGAAAGTGTGGGAGTTTTGATTCTATTGACTATCTGATAATTCTAGGTAACAGTCTGAGGTAATCAGTGGTCTCATCGGCTTATTATAAGCAAATTCTCAGCAGCTTCAGAATGACCAAAAAAATCATGTGGAAAAAGCCTTGATTTATGAAAACCCAAGATACTGCCCAACTGTTACGCTTTCAAGCTCTCTGCTTGGTTTCAAATAAACTCTTTACCAAACTATAAAAATTTTAGACTGACCCAAATTGAAAACATTTGCAGACGACAAATATTGATCTGATGGTAAGATTTATCAGTGATAGGATAGAAAACATTGTGGGAAAAGGAGAAAGTGCTGGTAACCAGCATTTTCTCCTTTTCCCACAATGTTTTTTAAAGGCTTCTTCGTGAGGGTCTTTAAAACTTTGGATTGTGTAAAGACTTAAAAGCATCTGTTTTCTTCAAACCAAAGAACATTTCACCTTACTAATCCTTTACTGCACAATGCCGCCTTTTAACGAACCTGGGAAAGAAGCCTTTTAAAAACATGTGAAAGGGAGAAAATGCTGGTGGCCGGCATTTTCTCCTTTTCCCACAATGTTTTCTACCAAATCAGAGAAAAACTGCACCATTTTAGCCATACTAAAATTGTTGTCTGCAAAATGCTTTCAATTTGGACAAAGCTAAAATTTTGTCGTCTGGTAATGCTGATTAGCCCCTTACCAAACAATCCTATGATTTAACGACATTGTGAAAGGAGACTTTTGGAAACATTGTTGGAAAAAGAGAAAATCCTGGTAACCAGCATTTTCTCATTTTCCCATAGTGTTTTCTACTCTTTCACAACCAGATCTCATCACTAATTATTATCTTTGCATTCACATTCTTATAGAATCTGAATGTACATTTCTGAGCCATATCTTCTATACAATCACTACTTTCAGCCTTTTGTCCTTGAAGTTTCATTTCAGCAAATAACATTGTGCAAATGGTGTACAAATTAGTCTAATAAAATTGCATCGGTATATTATTGATGGATTTTTACAAGTTGTGGATAACACAGTCTATTTGCTTAGACATGCAAAGCTAAGGTCTGTTCTCTGATATACTTTAGTTATGGAGCATATTTACGGTATATGTGAATATAGTTTATCATGACCCCCAGAGGTGGTGCAAAACTTACCCCAGGTTACCGCATTCACCAACCTCAGTGGCATTCTTAGTCTAATTGTAAGCTCGGCTGTTTTCAAAGAAAAAGTCATATCTGCAGGGTATTGTCACACCCCTGTCATCATCATTGTCATCTGCGCCATTGTGCGAAAACTTTGACATTTTAGAATATCTGTCAGTACTGAAGATATTTACTTCAAACTTGGACGAGTTATACATTATCAAAAGGAAAACTCATACAGCAGGGGCAGGTAACCATCAAAGTATTTTTGACCCATTCAGCTTAGAATTTTCCCTGAAAATCAAGCAGCTGCAGCCATGTGTTGGCACCTTCATGCGAATTCTTATGAGAATTTTCTTAACTTCAAAACAACACAATTTCTCATTGGCTAAACCATTTGGCTTGAGCAAGTAAGAAGTGGGTTACTTTATAAAAGTAGGAAAAGACTTACTATACAATTTAGAATGGTTGGTGAATGCAGGCCCGTAAGTACCATGTTTATACTTTGATAAGTACATGTATTCACATGACACCATACCAAATATACTTAAGTCTTTACCAAACAACATAATTTTGGATTAGACCAAATTAAAAGCATTTGCAGACAACAAAATAAATGTTACTCAAAAATTAAATTGTTTTTGGAAGGGTAGAAAACATTTTGGGAAAAGGAGAAAATGCTGGTTACCAGCATTTTCTCCTTTTCCCACAATGTTTTCAACAGCCTTCCTTCTTTGAGTTGTTAAAAATTGTTTGATAAAGAGTGAGAAAAGTCACTTATGGTAAGAAAATAGGTGGTTGTGAATGGGGCCTAGATCTGCCCTTTGATCGTCTATGATGCAGATAGGTAGACTAAACAAGCCTTTGAGCAGTAAGATTTGTGCCTTTCTTACCTAACTGAAGAGGCCCATATGGTTCACCATACTGACTGGGTGTTAACTCTTACAGTAACAACAGCTGCCAAAAGTAAACAAAGCAGGTATTAAAATGCATTTATATTTAAATCATACAACAAGTATGAGAATTATTGTGAAGATGACAATCTGTTATTATACAGTCGGCCCAAGTGTTAGTCACGGGCAGAGAAAATACATTCAAAACTAGGTTAAAAGTTGCCAGGTCACCCCAATCTTTGGTTGCCTTTTTGCCTAATTTTAAGATTTATTTTTCTGCCAGCAACTGACACCTGGACTCAACACACAATAACAGATAGTCATAGTCACAATATTTTGCATACTTTTAAATGGTATTTGGTTTAAAATGCTTTTTAACACCTGCATTGATTTTTTGGCTGCTATTGAACCTTTAACCCTATACTGCACAATCTAGAGTTGTAACAACCCTGAGACAAAAAGCTTTTGAAAATTCTGTGGGTAAAGGAGAAAATCTAGTAACCAGTGGTTTCTCCTTTTCCTACACTGTACAACGTTTTCCATCTTTTCTTGTAAAAATCCCATCATTTGAGCGATAATTGTAGTCTACGAATGCTTTGAATTTGGACCAGTCTAAATTGTTGTTTGGAAAACAGTTAACTGAACAATCTTACTGTGGCTTAGAGCAAAATGGGTTTTGAAACATTGTGAGAAAAGAAGAAAATGCTGATGACTGAGCATAAAGAACCCAAATAGTATATGACAGGATTAGGATTTGGTGGACTGTATAAAAATGAAAACAAGTCTCCTGGATTTATCACCGACTGGTATTGATATTTATGAGGCTATTATCGTTTAATCATTTGTAAGTATTTCTAATGTAAAAAAAAAAATGTTACTATGACAACAACATGACATAATTTGATAGAAATTAGTAACCATAGATAAAGTAGTGTATCTTTTATCGATACTAGTTGAGTGGGCAATTTTTTTACTATGTAACAAATTTTACAACGAAAAAAATATGTGAATTTGCTCTGACCTAAAGCAGCCTTAAATATACAATTTTTTGGGTTATTTTTCGGTTATTTTTCAGAGACTGAAATTTGCCCATTTGTTTATCTGTTTCCCAAACAAAAAGTTTTAGGCCCTTTCCAATTGCAAGCATCTGCAGATGACAAATTTAAAAGTGATAGAAAGGAAATTAAGTTCATTGATAGGGTAGAAAACATGTTGGAGAAAGGAGAAAATGCTGGTTACCACCGTTTTCTCTCTTTTCCACAATGTGTTAAAAAGGCCTCTTTCTCAGGGTCATGAAAACAGTGATTGTTTGTGAAGGGGTCAATCCTTTAGCAAACAATGCCACAGATTTATAACCCTGGAAGAAAGACCTATGAAAACAGTGAGGGTAAAGGAGAAAATGCGTATAACCAGTATTTTATGACAGCAAAATTCATGAACATTTATAAAATAAAGAATTGACAACTTACACTTAACCTTTTACTACACAATCCCGACTTTTAAAGACCCTGATGTTGAAGCCTTTTGAAAACATTGTGGGAAAAGGAGAAAATGCTGATAAACAGCATTTTCTCCTTTCCTCACAATTTTTTCTACTGTATCAAAGACATATCATTTGAGTCACATTGAAATTGTGGTCTGCAAATGCTTCGAATTTGGACGGGTCTAAAATTTTGTTGTGTGGTAAAGAGTTAATCCTTCGATTCTCTCAGGTTCTAATAGGGTAGATATTATATTTTTACCACTATTATCAATAAATTTTCTTTATCTATGTAATAACACTCTTTTAAAATCTATAAATTGCATTTAGTAGACTCCTGTGATGCATTTTATCAACAGTTGTATGCCCATTTTTTGTCGTACAATTGTCAATGAGCTGCTTTTATCAACTTCATTATCATCAGTCTTATATTCTCAAGAAACAGTTTGATTTTCGCTTATCATGCCATTTCTTACGTAAAATAGGTGTGAAGTTTTGTCCTACGATAATTTCATGATAAAATTTCACTATTAGATTTTCGTAACAGTACAACCGTTGATAAAACTCACCCCTGAATCCATGTTAGCGTGTAGATCCTATCAAATAGCTGCTAGTTTGGTTGTTAATCTTGCTTCAAATTATCAGCATAATTATAGGTCTGTCTTTTTATCCTTTACTGAACAACCCAGAGTTTTGACGGCCCTAAAAAAAGAAGACTTTTTATAACATTGTGGGAAAAGGAGAAAATGCTGGTAATCAGCATTTTCTCCTTTTTCCATAATGATTTTTCTATCCTTCGTAAGACCAATTTTTTTTTTGGTTATATTTATTTTGATGTTTGCAAATGCTTTCATTTTGGACAAGTAAAAACATTTGTTGTTTGGTAAAGGGATTAAGTATGAAAACCATCATTGGAAAAGGAGAAAATTGCTGGTTATCAGCATTTTCTCTTTTTCCAACCATGTTTTCTAAAGCTCTTTTCCTCAGGATGATCGAAACATGGGGTTGTGTCCTAAAGAGGTAAGACTGGATACATGAACAGAGGTGAAAACAAGTGGCAAAAGGGGAGGCTACTCGAAATCAATTACTTTTTTTTTTACACAGTGTTTTCAAAAGCAGTCTGCAGCATACTTGTGAGCAAGAGGCGCTGATCAAGTTTTATCAACATTTGCTTATTAACCCGTTACCAAGGAAAAAATTTTAGGCTATGCCAATTTGAAAGCATTTGCAAACAACAAATAAACTGTGGTTCAAATGATGGAATTTGTTTGTGAAAATAGAAAAGAAGAAAGTACTGGTTACCAGCATTTTCTCCTTTTACCACAATGTTTTCAGAAGCCTTTTTATTTACAGTCAGTAACCCCTTTCCACACAATCCAGAGTTTTAATGACCATGGGAAATTAGACTTTTGAAAACATTGTGGGATAAAGGGGAAAATGCAGGTAACCAGGATTTTCTTCTTTTCCCATAATGTTTTCTAACCTTTCAGAGACAAATCCAATTTTTTGAACCACATTTAATTTGTTGCCTGCAGATGCTTTTAATTTGGATCAGTCTAAAATATTGTCACTTGGTAAAAAGTTAAACGATGGTAAAAAGTTAAGGCCCATATTTTCTTTGATGAAAAAAATTGGGCAAAGAAATTCAGATAAACCGTTGAATATGTTAACGAAAAGATACTAGAATGTTGGGTACCAGCATCTTTTCCTTTTACCACAATGTTTTCAGAAGCTTTTTCATTTACACGTAGGTCATTAACCCATTACCACACAATCAGGAGTTTTAACGACTATGGGAAATTAGACTTTTGAAAACATTGTGGGAAAATGTCGGGATTGTGTCGCGAAGGGTTAACTGAGTTAAGTCTGTTTATTTTGCTGAGATGAGTCTAAAACATCCTGTCAACTCAGGATTTTGGAATGTTACATAAGTCTGTTAATGCATCTGAAATAACAAACCCAAGTCGGAAAATGAGTCTGTCAGCAGATTTGAGTAAAATAAGAGATTTAAGTTTTTTTGTGAAACCGGTCCCTGGATTGTATTGGCATAGGGATAATTCAAATGATTGCTGTATTTATGTTGACTTCTCTATGTCATTTCAGATGTTGTGTGAAGAACTACTCACCTATGCCAACAATTTACTCAGCCTAAATGGAAGTGCTCTATCATTCCTTGAGAAAGCCTACACCAAGTTAACCCATGTTCTGGATGTGAATGGGAAAATTCCAGTCAAAAAGTAAGTCTGTGTGCTTTAAGGCAAAGCAGAGGCCAAAAGTAAACAATGCAGGTTAGAATTTAGGTTATACCATTTAAAAGTATACAAATTATTGTGAAGATGATAATCTTTTATTGTAGCACTGGTCCAAGTGTAAGTCGCTGGCAGAGAAATGAATTTTAAAACTAAAGTTGTCAAATAGCTCTATCTTTTGCTTACATTTTATCTGATTTTAATATTCATTTTAATATTAACCTAAAAAATTTACTTTAAAGCTTGGACAAGTTGTTCACTATCAAAAGGGAAGCCAATACAACAAGGGCAGGTAGCTATCAAAGCATTTTTGACACAGTTGTGCCCCTTTTTTGACTCCAGTTTTCATTGAAAATCAAGCAGCTGCAGCCCAGCATTTGTGCACACATGGGTGTTCTTGTTTTACTGCGAAATGGATTTTTGGTTCAACTCTAAACATGACAGAATACTTTTGTTCAAATATGATAAACATGACAAAATATACTTAGCACTACGAACATAAACTAGACGGTTTCATTTAGTGAAGCACCTGAGTTTAGCGTTAAGGAAATGGATGGCTCGCTTTGCAGTTGGTAACTCTGTTTTGTTAAGGGTTAAACACCAGGCAAACAAAGAGCTTTCTTGTAAAAAATGTATCAAATTGAGATAGTATTAAAACCTGAGTCTTAAATCCATACATTTCATAGATAATTTTGTTGAACTTTCCCTTAGACAATAGAATTTTAAACTTTTCAACTATTCTGTTGTCTGGCAAAGGGTTAACCTTTAACCCTTTACTACACAATCCCGGCTTTTAACAACTCTGAGAAAGAGGCTTTTTGAAAGCATTGTGGGAAAAAGAGAAAATGCTGGTTACCAGCATTTTCTCCTTTACCCACAATGTTTTCTAACCTATCAATGACAAATTTCATAATTTGGGCCACCTTTAATTTGTCGTCTGCAAATGCTTTCAATTTGGACTAGTCTAAAATTTTATCGTTTGGTAAAGAGTTAAACTGCTGAACAAATGTAATGAAGATATCCAATGTGTAATAGAAAACCGTATACTGTGTTGTGGTTTCAAAGCTGATTTTCACTCTAAAGAAAATTACCATATCGGACAGTGTAGATCAGAGTCAGACTCTGCTGTCTGCAAAGGTGCCCCGAGTCATGCTTAGCAGTATAGGGATTCATAACAGTACATCTAGGAGTATGTCAAAACGAATATATTGTATCATAAATCATATATCCCTATTGTTTGGTGGGGGGGGGGGGGGAGGGATGAAGCTTACAAATTGCATTACATCTGACAAGAGGGATTGCCTTATTGACTGTTACCCTTTACCACACTATCCTGAGTCTTAACGACCCTTAGAAAGAGGTCTCTTGAAAACATTGTGGGAAAAGAAGAAAATGCTGATAACCAGCATTTTCTTCTTTTCCCACAATGTTTTTCTACCCTTTCTAGGACAAATTCCATCACTTGAGCCACATTTAGTTTGTTGTCTGCTGAAGGCTCTCAAAATGGATGAGTCTAAAATTTTGTTGTCTGGTAAAGGTCTAAGACAGGATATGTAGTGATTGATCTGTCCGAATCTTTTGGTTAGAAATCTCAACTCTGTAGATTATGATCAGGTTAAACAGAACATGCAATCTGATCTTGATCTTTAGTTTTGGGCATTTTGAGATATTTCTACAAGACATTTTTCTTAAATATTAAAATATGTTGGACACAAAATTCCTCTATTGTTTATTTGGTAAGTCTGCAAATGACAAGAAGTTTACAAAATGTTCCTTTGTTGAAAATGGCTTCTTCTTTGGTCCTCTGCAGTAGACACCAATTCTCTTAAGCCTTTCCCAAACGACAAATTTTGGACTGCTCCAAATTGAAAGAGCTTGCAGACGACAATTTTAAATTTGATGAAAAAGGCAGAAAGGTCTCAAAAAGGGTAGAAAACGCTGTGGGAAAAGGAGAAATTGCTCATTTCTCCTTTTCCCAAAATGTTTTCAAAAGACTTGTACTGCAAACACATGAAAACCAGGGCTTGTTTGGGAAAGGGTTAACTCTTTGTTGCATGACAATATTTTAGACTGGTTCAAATTCAAAGCATTTGCAGATGACAAATGTGGCAAAAATCATGGGATTTGTTTCTCAAAGGTTTCTGAAAGGTTAGAAAACATTAAGGGAAAAGGAGAAAATGCTGGTTGCCAGCATTTTCTCCTTTTCCCACAATGTTTTCAAAAGTCTGATTTCCCAGGGTTGTTAAAACTAAGGATTGTGTAAAGAAGGGTTGACTGTTTACCAGACAACAAATTTTTAGACTCGTCCAAATTGAACGCAGTTGAAAACATCAAAATCATGTGTCTCGTATAATAGGATGGCTTCTTTGCAACAGTGAATATAGATATCATCTCTTGACAGATGACAAAATTTTAGACTTTATCTAAATTGGAAAGCTTGCAGACGACAAATGAATTTTGTCTCAAATGTTGCGATTTGTCTTGTAGAGAGCTATTCTAGCTAATATTGTGAAAGTTGATGAAATGGTGGATTCAAGCATTTTCTCTTTTTCCAACAATGTTTTCAGAAGCCTTCATCCTCAGTGTCATTTAACCCATATCGATCCAATTTTAAATTATTGACTGTTGCAAAAATAGGTTATGTTCAGTGTATTAGGTTTGGGTTGGGTTAATATGACAGAAAATACTGACAAAGCAGTGGAGAATGTAGAGCAAGATCTGACAGCATGTATGTGCAGGCTGATCTTGCTTTCCACTCTGGGCAAAAAACCCATAGTCGTGAATGGCAGGTAAAGAGTTAAACACAGAATTGTGTGGTGAAAGGTTAACTCTTTACCGAACGACAAAAATGTCCAAACTTGTCTAAATTGAAAGCATTTGCAGACGACAATTTAAATCTCACTAATGATGAACCAAATTTATCTTGAATAGGGTAGAAAACATCATGGGAAAAGGAGAAAATGCTGGTTACCAGCATTTTCTTCTTTTCCCACTGTTTTCAAAAGTCCTTTTCCTCAAGGTTGTTAAAACTTGGGGATTATGTGGTAAAAGGTTCATATTCCACAATAGTAAATGCCTTCTATCTGTTGCCCTGTTCTTGATGGCAATAGCGCTTGTTGAATACGATGGTATTTTCCACATCAATTCTCATCTACATTCCTAATGGGAATGCATTATGTTCAGTCAGTGGGATTGGATGACCACTTGACATACAAAATTCCTCTTTCAGGATATGACAAAAAAAAAAGTGTGTAACCCTTTATCAGACAATAAAAACTGTAGATCGGTCTGCCTCAAATTGGAAGTTTGGGAGCATTAGTAGATGACAGATTTAACATGGCTAAGAGGATGTACTGAGTTTTTTGAATGGTAGAAAGTTGTTGTGGGAAAAGCAAAAAAAAAATGCTGGTTTATAGCAATTTGCGCTTATTTAGCTCGGCTGTTTCGAAGAAAAAGTCGTGATATTGTCATCATGGTGCAGAATCATTGATGTCTTATAATATCTCTGTTATTACTCTAGATATTTACTTCAAACTTGGACAAGTTGTTCACTATCAAAAGGGGAATCAGTACAATAAGGGCAGGTAACTATCAAATTATTATGACACAGTTATGCCCCTTTTTTTTACTTAAAATTTTAACTGAAAATCAAACAACTGCAGGCGAGTGTTGGCACCCACATGCAGTGCTCTTGTTTCACAATGTTCTTAGAGACCTCATGTTCTGTGCAGTTTGATCTTGATTAGAAACAGTTCATGTGGGTCAAACAATTAGTCTAACCCTTTCCCAAATGACGAAATTTTGGACAAGTTCAAATTCAAAGCATTTGTAGACAATAAATTGTGTTTGGGAAAAAGAGAAAATGTTGGTTACCAGTATTTTCTCCTTGTCACACAATGTTTTCAAAAGACTTCTCTTTCAGGGTTGTTGAAATTCAGGATTGTGTGTAGTAAAGGATTAAAAGCTTTGATCCTCTAGGAAATGAATCTGAGTTTTACAGCCCTGAGGCAGAGTGAGATGGCATTTGAAAATACATGTATAGGGGGGAAAAAGAGAAAATGCAAATATCTGTTTCCTCTCTTTTCCACGATGTTTCTTACCCTGTTAGAGATTCCCACTATTTTAGCTATGCTAAATTTGTTGTTTACATAATTTATGCTTTCAATATTGATGGGTTATTAGCTTAGGTGTCTTCTAAGAAAATGCCGAATTGACATAGACCTGGCATCGTTGTCTGCGTCGTTGAGTGAAAACTTAGACATTTCATATCACTGTTATTACTGAAGATATATGCTTCAAACTTGGATAAGTTTAGCTCCACTGGCCAAAGGCCAGCGAGCTTATCTCATGGCCCTGTGTCAGTCTTGCATATCCATCCATCCATCCGTCTGTTTGTTAACTTTTATTTCAAACATCTTTGAATCTACCCATCCAATTTTGACGAAACTTCGCAGAAATGACCCTGCCATGGCCCTCTTCCGAATTTATTCAAAGAATTTGATTCCAACAAAAACTGTGGTTGCCATGGCAACAAAACAGAAAAAATATTGAAAATCTTAATTCCTTGTGTCCAAAACCATTAGGCCCAGGGCTACCAAATTTGGTATGTAACTTCATCTAGTGGAACTGTACCAGATTCTTCAACTTACAGCCCTTGGGTCAAAATTGGCTCCACCCCAGGTGTCAGAGGTTTACATAGTCTTATATTGTGAAAACTTTAAAAAATCTTCCTGTTCCTACCCATAAAGCAGAGGGCTTCGAAATTTGGCATGTAGCTTTATCTAGTGAAACCGTACTAAGGTTGTTCAAATTATGGCCCTGGGGTCAATATTGGTCCGTTGCAAGTGTCACAAGTTTTACATAGGTTTATAGAGTGAAAACTTCAAAAATTTGCTTGTTCTTAACTATAAAGCCTAGGGCTACCAAACTTTGCATACAGCTTCATTGAGTAGACCTCTACCAAAATTGTCCCATTTATAACCCTGGGGTCAAAGATGGCCCCACCCAGGGCTCTGAAAACTTGAATCTTCTGGTTCCGAACCGTAAGACCTAGGTTTATCAAAACTTGCATTTACATACATAGTTTGTCACCATTTACCTCCCTTGATTATCACAATCCACCATTACATGATTGGTGTTGGGTATTCAAGGTTTTTGGATTGAAAATGTTCAGTTTTCAGTGAGAGTGATTTATTTCGATGTTAATTGTTATGCTCAGATGAGTTAAATATCTAATGAAATAAGGTTTGTATCATTGATTTTTTTGTTCCAGAACTTTACTGTTCATGCCACTGAAAAAATGTTTACTGCTACTTAACTCTTTACCAAACGACAAAATTTCAGACTAGTCCAAATTGAAAGCATTTGCAGACGACAAATGAAATGTTGCTCAAAATTGATATTTGATTTGGGAAGCGTAGAAAACATTGTGGGAAAAGGAGAAATTGCTGGTTACCAGAATTTTCTTTTTTCCCACAATATTTTCTACCCTGTAAGAGACAAATGTTATGTTTTGAGCTACATTTAAAATGTTGTATGCAAATGCTTTCAATTTGGACAGGTCTACATTTTTGTGGTGTGGTAAAGAGTTAAGCACATAATACATTTTTTAAAAGCCAGTGGAGTGATATAGTGCCATCATGGCCTTCCTGTTAAATATCAAAACGGGGAACCTATACAACAAGGGCAGGTAAACCTCAAAGTAATTTTGACTGTTATGCCCCATTTTGACCTATAATTTTCACTGAAAATCAAGTATCTGCAGCTGAGTTGAGGCACTCACATCAGGCGCTCTTGTTTTGTCGCCTAGTAAAGATTTAATCCTATACCCGTCAGTTCGTTGTCAACTGGAAAGAGGGTTTTGAAAACACTAGAATCAAAGGCTGGTTTCCAGCATTTTCTGCTTTTCCTAACTTTTAAAAGGCAAATTTCATGTTTTGAGCAATATTTATTTGTCATGTACCAATAATTTTGATTCGGGCAAGTGCAAAAGCTAGCAGTCTGGTAAAGAGTTGAATGGCATAAATGAAAATGGCAGAAGCATTATATAACTTATATCATATTGACTTTCTGATGGAGGCTGATATCCAACTCAATAGAACTATGTCATATGATATTGACCAGCCATTAACCCTTTGGCAAACAATTCCAAGTATTCACAACCTTGAGAAAGAACACTTTTTAAAACATTGTGGGAAAAGGAGAAAATGCTGGTAACCAGGATTTTCTCCTTTTCCCATATTATCTACCCTTTTATGTTAAATCCATAGCTTTTGCTTTCAGTTTTTTTTTCATACGGTAAAGAATTAATATTAGATTTTCGTCATAATGAGATTTGTTTGGTGTTAACCGTTTACCACACAATCCCAACTTTTAACGACCCTTAGAAAAAAGCCTATTGACAACATTGTGGGAAAAGGAGAAAATGCTGGTAACCAGCATTTTCTCATTTTTCCACGATGTTTTCAACCCTTCCCAAAACAGATTTCAATTTGTCACATTTATTTTGTCATCTGCAACTGCTTTCAATTTGGACTAGTCTAAAATTTTGTTGTTTAGTGAAGAACTTATTTTACCCATGCAAAAAGAATGTCAGTTACAAACTGGAAACTTAAAGAATTTTTGTCAAAAAAAAAAGTTCAGTTTTCCTGTGATAGTGACTTATTTTGATGTTTCAATTTATGCTCAGATGAACCTAATATTTAGTTAGAAGGAAGGTTTCCAAGGTTTCTATCATTCAGTTTTGTGTTCCAGAACTTTACCATTCATGCCATTGAAAAAATAATTTCTGCTTCTGGAAATCTTCTTTTCAAAGCACTCTTTTTTAGAGTTCATCAATATTTTATATAAATGCTTCTTGCTTAGACCTGCTTGTATTCACTGGCATAATCTTTTCACTTGAATAAGATCTGCGTTTTTTTTTTTTTTTTTTCAGGGGGGGGGGGGGGAACTGGGGCTGAGCTAGGCTATTTTTTCTATGAAAGTTTATTGCCATACAGAATTCTCATGATTTATGTCTCTGTCAGTGCCAATTAAGTACACAATACATCTGTTTAAAAGTTAAAGGGAACTGGAGCAATAGAGGGCCATCATGGCCCTCTCCTATTCAAGTGCCATGTAATTTATATATGTGTATGCTATGCATAATTTTAGTGTGGTGATACTGAGTTTTGCCCCTTGTACATTTAAGTGTGATGAAATCTATTTAAGCCAAGTATAATTTGAGTATGATAAAATACTGCCTTGTATCATTTCAGTGTGATGAAATTGGTTACAAAAGACAACAAAGAAGACAGAAGAAGAGTAGAACAAGCATTACAAGCCACTGGATTCAAGTGTGGGAAGGTCAGTTTACTGTATACCATATAGGAAATGTAGGACTTGTCCAACTGATAAGCATTTGCAGACATTAAATGTGGTTCAGTGGGTGGCATTTTGTATTTGAAAAAGTTGGAAACATACCAGGATAAGGAGAAAATGCTTGCTAACAGCATTTTGTCCTTTTCGCACAATGTTTTAAAAAGCTGTCTCAGGGTAATTAAATTCAGAATGCCGTAAAGAGGCCACACTTAATGACCTGAAAACAAAGTGTTTGAATTGTCTGAAGTGAAAACAGTTGCACTGACAACCAATTAAATGTAGCTCACATAATGATAATTGTCTTTGAATAGTTAGAAAATGCAGGTTACCAGCATTTTCTCCTTTTCCCATTATTTTTTGAAAAATGTTTCTTTTTTTCGAGATTGTTACATCGGGATTGTCTCATAAAGGGCTGTGACCTTAAACCTGAAACAAATTCTGAGGTTGACCAGTTTAAAAATAGTGTGAACGTCCTCATAAATTGTGGATAAATAGCATGAGTCTAGGTTCAACCCTTTACCGAACAATCCTGTGTTTTGAAGACCCTAAGAAAAGAGGGGTTTTGAAAACATTCTGAGAACAGGAGAAAATGTTGGTAACCAGCATTTATTCATTTTCCAACAATGTTTGATTACATTTCAATTTCAAACCCATTCATTTAAGTCAAGTTTTATTTATTGTCTTTAAATTAAGTGGACTAGTCTAAAGTTGAGTCATCTGGTGGGCTTATCTCATGGTTTTGTGTCTGTCGTGTATCCATCTGTACATCCATTTGTGCATTAACTTTTATTTCAAACATCATCTTCTCTGTAACTACAAATCAGATTTTGACCAAGCTTCAAAGAAATTATCCTGCCATGGTCGTCTTCAGAATTTCTTAAAAGAATTTGAAAAATACTGAAATCTTAGGCTGAGGGTTACCAAATGTGGCATGTAGCTTCATCTAATGGACCTCTACCAAAATTCTTTGAATTACAGCCCTTGTATCAAATTGGCCCCGCCTAGAGTTCACAAGTTTTACGTGGGCTTATATAATAAAAATCCTCTGGTTTTAAATCATAACTTAGGACTATCAAATTTGGCATCTAGCTTCATCTGACTAAGAATGTTAAAATTTAGCCCTGGAGTCAAAATTGGCCCTTCCCTCGTGGTCACAAGTTTTACATTGGCTTATATAGTGAAAAACTTTTAAAAAAACTTAATCTTCTAGTTCCAAACCATCTTGCCTAGGGCTACCAAATTTTGCATATAGCTTTATCTAGTGGGCCTCTACCAAGATCATCAAAATTTTAGCCCTGGGGTTAAATTTTGGCCCAGCCCTAGCTGTCACAAGTTTTACGAGGGCCTATATTGTGAATACTTTAAAAATCTTCTAGTTCCTACCATGAGACTTAGGGCTATTAAATTTTGCATATTTATGTAATGGACCTATACCAAATTGTTCAAATTACAGCCTTGAGGTCTAAATTGGGGCCGCCACTGTCATTTTTATCAAATCTAAAATTGTCGTCTGCAAACTCTTTCAATTTGGACCAGTCTAAAATTCATCGTTTGGGAAAGGGTTAAAGAGGAAGATACTATAAAACAAATGTCATCACTAGTAAGAAGGGCTCGAATGTGTTTAATTATTAATATGAAAGGCTACAAATGTATAGGTTAGATTCATTATACCCTTTACCACACAGCAAATTTTAGACTCTCCCAAATTCAAAACATTTGCAGACAAAATTAAGATTAACACAAATGAGATTTAGTTCTCTAATGGGATGAAAACATTGTGGGTAAAGGAAAAAAATGCTGACAACCAGCATTTTCTCCTTTTTCCACAATGTTTTCAAAAGGCTTCTGACTGAGATTCTTTAAATTTCGGAATTGTTTGGTAAAGGGTTAAACTGTTGACCAAAGGAAAAGATTCCAGACATGTCCTGTTTTGAAAATATTGATTGAGAACAAATGAAATGTGGCCAGAATGATGCCAGCATTTTCTCCTTTCCCCAAAATGTTTTTAAAAGTTTTCTACCATGGATTCATAAAAAACAAGTGCAGTTTGGTAAATGGTTAATGTCCGGGTAAAAGAGTACATTACATTTCATCATGTAATAATTGCTCCCTGCCCTCATTATAGAGGGAAAAAAATAATCTACATTATATTGGATAATTATGCCTCCTTGACATTTAGCCCTTTACCACTCAATCCCAACTTTTAACGTCCAGGAGGAAAAGAAAAAAGGATTTCTAAAACGTTTTTTGGAACAGGAGAAAATTCTGGTAAACCAGTATTTTCTCCTTTTCCCATGTTGTTTTCTATTCTATCAAAGATAAATCTCACCATCTGAGCAATATTTGAGTTGTCGTCTGCAAATGCTTTCAATTTGGAACCGTCTAAAATTTTGTCATCTGGTAAAGAGTTAGTGTACTACTGCTGCTAAGGGTATACATTAACCCTTTACCACACAATTCTGACTATGAACAACCCACAGAAAGATGCCTTTTGAGAACATTATGGGAAAAGGAGAAAATGCTTGTAACCAGCAGTTTCTCCTTTTCCTGAAATGTTTTCTACCTTTCCAAAAACAAATTTAAATTTTTCAGTCGTATTAATTTTGCAAAATGCTTTTAATATGGACTAGTCTAAAATTTTGTCGTTTGGTAAAGAGTTAAGAACCCTAAAGAAGGGGACCACTGAAATAAATGTGAGAAAAGGAGAAAATACTAGTTACCAGCATTTTCTGCTTTTCCCACAATGTTTTCTGTCCCATGACAGACAAGTCTCATCATTTCAGCAATACTTAATTTGTCGTCTGCAAATGCTTTCAATATGGACAAGTCTGAAATATTGCCATTTGGCAAAGGGTTAAATAGTGTTTGAAAAAATAAGATATGATGGGAAAAGGAACCTTTTCTCACCATTTCTTTTATAGTAGTGCACAAAATATGGCTTTTGACATCCTTGCCACTGATAGCTGATTGAAAACATTGTGGGAAAAGTTACTTGTGAAAACCCAGTGAAAGCTTCTACAGAACATTGTAAAAAAAGCAGGAAATGTTGGTAACCAGAATTTGATCGTTTGTCCACAATTTTTTTTTACCCTTTCAAGTCCTTTCATTTTATCCATGTTTAAATGTTTATCTGCAAATGCTCTCAGATTCAGTAGTCTGGTATAGAGTTTACCATTGGTTTTATATTTTTTCTCTTTTTTTTTTTCCAGAATGACACCATAGATCCTAACAAATTCACATTTGAAGACTTTTTCACATTTTATCGCCATCTTGTAGGACGCACTGAGGTTGATAAGGTTTTTGATGAAATGTAAGTATCATTTAATATCACGAAAGATGCTCCATTGGAAACTTGAATGAAAGTCGGTGATATTGGCTGGCATGGATCTTTTACCCCCCTTACCATGGCATAGTGTTTTTTATTTTTTTTTTCACTGTCTATGCTCAAATTTCACAAACTGTAAGAGACCTTGACAAGTTGAAAAAGACCTTTTTCTATCTGTGAAAGAAAGTCTGGGGTTTGTATTCATAAACTATTCTAAATGGTCCGTTTAGCGTTATTCTAGATTCAGAAAGTAACACAATTTCTGATTGGCTAAACCATTTGATTAGCTCTTTACCAAACAACAAAGTTTTAGACTGGTCCAAATTTAAAGTATTTGCAAACAACTAATTAAATGTGATTAAAATTATTTATCTTTGAAAGTGTAGAAAAAATTGTGTGACAAGGAGAAAATGCTGGTCACCAATATTTTCTTCTTTTCCCACAATATTTTCAGAAGCCCTTCTCCTCATGGTTGTAAAAATATTGGATTGTTTTGGGAAGACTGAAGCCAATCAGAAATCATGTCACTTTCAAATTTAGCAAATTTTTGAGAATTAGGCTTAGAATGTTATTTAGAATGGTTGGTGAAAATGGGCCCTGAATATTTCATGTTTTAAGGCTGTTCTGCTATGGTATCTCATAAAACATCGGTCTTGTTTATTTGTATGATGTTTGACACTATTTTCAATATTATTTCATTTATATGGCAGTGGCCCATGCACCTATCCATGCTTTCATTGAGTTCTTTTTTACCATTATTTTGCACAATATGTTTCCATAGCCACTGGCTGCTTTCCTACAGAGCCATTGTTGAAACAATGGTCAGCAGCAAGAAAGGACTGAATTCTGCCGTAATGGATGTCATTAATCCTTGGAAAGAAATTGGGCAAGCCAACAACTTTTGCCCATATCTATGCCAATTCAAGTTTGCATATCCCTGTAGTACACAAGATTTGAAAACATTTTAATGGATTTGTTTTGTTTATATGGTGTTTCATGCCATTTTCAACATTATATCTGTTACACTGTGGCTGCCAGTGCACCTGGCCATGCTTTTGTGTGGGTTCTTATACCACAGGGTGCATTCCCACACATTTTTTAAACAATGTTTAGTGTTGAGAGAGTAATGAATCCTATTGCAATGAATGTTATCAATCTTTGCAAAGAATTTGGCCATGCTAGGAAGTTGAACCAGCAACCCCTGGGTTTTAAGCCCTTTATGTTTCTGACTGAGCTATCTAGTAGCGTTTGAGATTTCAGAGAAACTTTTTCTTATTGTGTGTTTAAATTGCTCCTTTCCCCACAGTGTTGTCTATATCATTGAAGACAGAACTTTTTTCATGTACCGATATAAAATATTCATAAAATCAGCCTGGTGGAGGAAATGAATTGGGTCAATGGTTACAGACAATTTTAATATGTTATATGAATCAGACATTTGACTAAATGATACACAGAATCACATCCCTGGAAAATGACATTTAGAAGAGCCGTCTGTTTGAAAAGCTTTCATTGTCATGCTTTCTGTCTATAGAACAATCAACACTGGTGACAAACTTTTATTTTGCTGTTTATTAACCCTTCCCTTTACCAAATATCCTGAGTTTTAAAGACCCTTACATCAAAGGTTTTTTCAAAACATTTTAGGAAAATAATGAAATGCTTGAAACCAGCAGTTCTCCTTTTCCCACATAGTTTTCTACGCATCCCATTTTTTTTAGCCATGTTAAATTTGTTGTCTGCAAAATGCTGTCAATTTTCACCCGGGGTTACCTGATTTAGCACACTCGGAGGGTCCGGGAACTCTGAGGTAAACAAAAATAGTCACGGTAGAGTAGGCTCGATGTTTATCCTGGTTTATTTTTAAAAGACAAACCCTTTCGAATATTAAATAACCATATATGTTAAGTTTAGAAGCCAAATGATCTATAATCGTCATTGATGTAAGCTTACAGGCCATTTTACAAAGAAAAAATTAATCTAAACTGGAAATTTTACTATTTTGAAAATCAATTTCAACTCTAACTGTCTCCTTGTAGGTTAATGGGTGATTTGTTATAATACTTCTGTTAGTGTCTTATATTATAGGGTCTTTTTTAAGGATCTGACACATTTTCAGTCTCCAGTATGTAAAAAATCAAGTGTTTTATACTAAATGAAAGTGGGAGGTATGGAATTTTTGGGTATGGTAAACCTCGGAGGTATGATATGGTTAACTCGGAGTATTGTCATATTTATGATATGGTGAACTCGTAGGATCCATATACTGAAGAATGTGCTAGTTTGTCTCAGAACCTTACCAGGCTTTAATTCTACAAAATAGTGTCCTGTTTATTATAAGCCTCTGAAAATATACCATGTAATACAACCTGTAAGCAAATATCTCGTCCAGGTAGCGTACGAGTTAACACTATTCCAAACAACAAATTTTAGAATCGTCCAAACTGAAAAAAGTTTGCAGATGACAATTTAAACTAGATGAATATAACCAGCATTTTCTCCTTTTCCCACAATGTTTTCTACCCTATCATAGACAGAAATCAATTTCAGCAAGAGTTGAATTTTCGTCTGCAAATGCTTTCAATTTGGTCTAGTCCAAAAATTTGTCGTTTGGGAAAGGGTTAAGCGACTAGCTCTAAATTACCCCTTTCAAAAGTATAAAACTCGTAACTAAGTACAAGGTTGTCCAGGGAAAACATGTCGAGCCCGCGTGACCTTGGGCCTACGTGAAAAAATAAATATTTCAAATGGCACATCTGCTCATGATGGAGAACAATTGTTTAAATTTATATTGAAATTCATCCAAAATTGTAGGAGTTATGGTCTGGACAAAAATTTGATCTTCAAGTGTGACCTTGACCTTGGGCCTACCTGAACGAATGCTTCAAATGGCACATCCACACGTGATGGAGAACAACTGTGTCAAATTATTTTGAAATCCATCCACAATTGTAGAAGCTATGATTCGGACGCACGCACACACCCACACACTGAACTGTCATTATACATTACAATAGACGTCTAGGCAATATACAACAACTTTACAGCTTTGAAAGTGACAAATTTTCAGTTGATTTTTAACCACAAATGAAGTTTTAGCCTGTAGACTAGAACAGCCTCTATGAGCGGTTCTGACAGGTACACAAAGCCGTAATTAAGAGCAAAAATATGAAATAGTAATGTACATTCCAGTTTAACAAAGGTGGGATGCGAGGCTGTCTACATAAAAAAGACGAATTATCCTGTCGGTTACTCATCTACTTTCATTGCATACATTGAAAACTTACCTTCCCTTAATACCTACCTCTGCCTACCTACCTACCGAGACATTCAGATAATCTCACATTAACATTTTCAAAAACAATCAGCTCTTCGAAAAGTTAAAACCTCCGAGTTTCCAAACCCATACCTCCGAGTTCACAAAATTACATTTAGAAATTACTCCGAGAATTCCCGTATTAAATTTTGTGACACATCGTTAATGTTTTTATTTATACAGAGATTATCCTTATACATGAGTGCACGATGACGCCGGAGATCTGTAGTAAAAAGACTGGATTTTGATTTAAAGATGGCAGTTTGTTGCTAAAATGGTATATTCGTTCAATATTAACCAGTGAATACGAATAATCTCGTCGCAGTAACATAATTCCGAGTTCAAAATAGTATATTATCTTTAAGTGACCACATAATAAGAAACGATGTTCATAAACTGTTTCATTATTATGTTGGCCAATAACCTACAACACCAATAATATCCGATAATACTTTAACATCATATTATAAATGATTTAATTCAGACCCTGGTCTACCGTGACTATTTTTGTTTACCTCCGAGTTCCCGGACCCTCCGAGTGTGCTAAATCAGGTAACCCCGGGTGATTTTGCTAATCCATAAATACTGTAATTTGGTAAAGTCTTTTACTTGGTAAAGAGTTACGTTTTTAGGGCATCAAAATTTTATAGAACTTTACTCTTTACCAGATGACATAATTTTAGACTTCAACAAACAATCTTGTGTTTACATGACCCCCAAAAGGCTTTTGAAAACATTGTGGGAAAAGGAGAAAATGCTTGTGAGCACCATATTCTGTTTTCTATCCTCTCTGATGCACATACTTTTATTTGTGCCACATTTAACTCTTTACCAAACAACAAAATTATAGCCTTGTCCAATATTAAAAGCATTTGCAGCGGACAAAATAAATTTGACCCAGAAATTGAAATTTGTCTTGGGAAGGATAGAAAACATTGTGGGAAAAAGATAAAATGCTGGTTACCAGCATTTTCTCCTTTTCCCACAATGTTTTCAAAAGGCCTCTTTCTCAGGGTCGTTAAAACTCGGGATTGTGTGGTAAAGGGTTAATTTGTCGCCTACAAAATACTTTCAATTTGAACGAGTCTATAATTTTGTGTGCTAGAGTTAACTCCTTGCCATATCACACAATTTTTTGACTTGTCTATTTTGAAAGCATTTGCACATGACCAACTACATTTTGCTCAAATGGTTGGATTGTCTTTGAGAGGATAGAAACTTTGCTGGAAAAGGAGCAAATGCTTGCTACCTTAATTTTCGCCATTTTCCCACAAATCTTCAAAAGCATTCTTCCTTAGGTTTGTAAACTGATACCTTTTGTATTTCCCATAACCGTACGATAGACTACAGGCAACACCCAATTTATTGATTGTAGCTATTGGTTTTCATATGCACCATATCCACTAATCAGCATTTTACAGAATGCTTTAATTTCAGCTTTAAAAGAAAGGAGAAATTCTAACTTTAGCTAAAATTTTTATGGAAGACGAGGCTTTTTCTGATTACAATAAATTTGTTAAACTCGAAAAAGAATTAAATCTTTATCAATAAGGTCCATCTTAGTGAATATGATCACAGTTTAAGTTTCCAAGTCTCACGTTATCTCATGAAGTCTTAAAATCTGATCCACATTTACTTAATTATCTACATGGGTTTTCAATACAGACTATTATCTGCAAGTGTTTTCAATACAGACAAGCCTAAAATTTTGTTGTCTAGTAAAGGGTTAAACCATGCAACTTTTTTGTCAATGGTTTAGAAATAATGCAAATGTTGAGGGTTTAAAGGTCAAAACTTTGTATAGTGATCACAATAAACCTGACAAAAAGAACCAAGATATTCCCAATGGATTTAGAGGGCAAGAGTTTTTGCATTCTTTACTACATTTGAGGTTTTATTTATGATGAAATGTTTAAGACAGAATTGAATGACAGAACAAGATTTGTGGCTTATACATTGTGGGCTGACTTGATTAAGTATTTCTATGACAATTTTTCATTTCTCCACTTACAGCCGATAATAGGCATTTTGATGTATGGCTTAGTAAAATCAGAAGTCATGATGAATAATTTTTTGATTCCCAGAAGACTTTTTCTTTTAGCTCACCTTAGCATGAAGTGCTCAAGATGAGCTTTTGTGATCATGCAGTGTCCAGTCTTTGTCGTGCAATGTCAGTTTCGTGTCGTCCAGGCATCAACAATTACCTTGTGTACACACTAGAGGCCACATTTTCAGTCCAATGCTCATGAAACTTTGTCAGAAAATTTGTCTTGATAATATCTGTGACAAGGCTAATATTATACACTCTATAGGCCACATTTTCTGTCCAATATTCAAGAAACTTGGACATATTTTCAGTCTGATATGTATGAAACTTTTTCAGAATGTTTTTCCTGATAATATCTCTTACAAGTTTAAAATTTGGTCACTTCAGGTAAAAAGTAGGTCATGGACTACCTAAAAACCTTGTATGCTTAGTACTGTAAAGGCAACATTTTCAGTTTGCACTCATGAAACCTGGTCAGAATGTTTGTCTTGATGATGTCACAGACAAGCTTGAAATTTGGTCACGCTGGGTCAAATTTTAGAAAAAATATCTTGTGTGCATTCTAGAGGCTACATTTTCAGTAAGATACTCATGAAAGAATGTCAGAATGTTTGTCTAGATATCTTGTACAAGTGTGAAATCCAGTTACACCAGGTCAAAAGGTAGGTCTGTGGAAGAAATTTTAGAAAAATTTTTTGTGCACTCTAGAGGCCACATTTTCAGCACTATACTCATTAAACTGTCCTGATAGTACCTAGTGCAAGTTTGAAATTGGGTCAGAAAGTCAGTCACGGGGACATATTACAGAAAAACCTTATGTGCATTCTATAGGCCACATTTTCAGCTGGATACTCATTAAACTTTGTCAGAATGTTTGTCCTGATGACATTTAGGACAAGTCTGAAAATTTGGTTACATTAGGTCAAAAAGTAGGTCACTAGGATAGAAAAACTTTGTTTTTACTCTAGAGACCACATTTTCAGTCTGGTACTCCTTGAAATTGGTCAGGATGTTTGTCCAAATGATATCTGCAACAAAATCAAAATTAAGTCATGCAAGTTCAAAATGTAGGTCACACAGACAAATCTTAGAAAAACCTTGTGTGCTTTCTAGAGACCATGTTTTTAGTCAGAGACTTATGAAAATTGATCAGAATGTTTGTTCTGGTAATATACTGAACAAATTCAAAACTGGGTCATATTGGATCAAAAAGTAGGTCACTAACACTCATGATTTCTACTTCACTACAACAAGGATGTCTTCAAACGACAAAATTTCAGACTAGTCCAAATTGAAAGCATTTGCAGACGACAAATTAAAGGTGGCCCCAGTGATGAAATTTGTCATTGACAGATTAGAAAACATTGTGGGAAAAGGCGAAAATGCTGGTTACCAGCATTTTCTCCTTTTCCCACAGTGTTTTCAAAAGGCCTCTTTCTCAGGGTCATTAAAAATCGGGATTGTGTGGTAAAGGGTTAAGGGTCCCAAGAAATTTAAATGTTTGCCTTGGTTTATTTATTTAAGAGGGGTCAAATAACCCCCATATGTGAAAGTCAAAGGAAAACATGGGGAAGAGATACATCCAGTTTGTTGTTGGTTTGCTTTGTGTTTAGTTTTGTTTTCCTCATTATTAAACTCTATACCAAACGGCAAAATTTTAGACCAGTCCAAATTGAAAGCATTTGTAGACAACAAAATAAATGTGACCTAAAAATTTAAGGAAAGGATAGAAAGCATTGTGGGAAAAGGAGAAAATGCTGGTTACCAGCATTTTCTCCTTTTCCCACAATGCTTTCTAAAGGTCTTTTCTTTAGGGTCGTTAAAACCCGTGATTGTGTGGTAAAGGGTTAAATCCTTTACCACCAACCCTAAGGTTTAATGATCCTTAGGGAGAGAGTTATTGTAGCCAACATTTTCTCCTTTTTTCTCATATTTTCTTTGTAAAGTCAGATCCCATCATTTTAGCCACCTTTAATTTGTCATCTGCAAGTGCTTTCAATTTGGGAGTCAGCTTGGAAGAGTAAAATATTTTGTCCTAGAAAGCATTGTTGGTTACCAGCATTTTTTCCTCTTTCTCCTTGTACTTGAATGTTTTCTATTCTTTGACAGACAATTTCTGTTTTCCATTCCAATATTATTTGTCATCTGCAAATGCTTTCAATTTAGATGAGTCTAGAATGTTGTCATCTGGTATGAACTTACGAAAGCTTGTTTTTATTCACTATTGCAGTGGAGCCAAGAAAAAGCCCTATTTAACATCTGAGCAGTTTGTCAACTTTCTAAACAATCAACAAAGGGACCCCAGATTGAATGAGATTTTATATCCTTACTACTCCAACAAGCAAGCTATAGAACTGATAGAGAGATATGAAACCAAACCGAACATGGCTGCTAAAGGTATATATCTATTATTTGTATTATACAGTATTTTTTTATGCATACAGTCAAACTCACTATGGCACTAATATTGCTTTATGCCTTCTAGTATTTTAGTGAAGGAAAATGTCTTTATTGAACTTACAAAATTTAATGTCTATATTGAAGTTGCAAAATGTCTGTTCATCTGTCCATCTGTAGGCACAGTTTTGTGTCCTTTTCTCCTACCATTTTTGCTGAAATTTCATTGAAAGCCTTCTTAACATAGGAATTTGCGCGCCTGCAATTTTCACCATGATTGGTTGACTGTTTTAGAAGTTTTGGCCCTTTGATTACTTTTAGCTCACCTGAGCACAAAGTGCCCAAGGTTAGCTTTTATGATCGTGCTGTGTCTGGCATCCGTTGTACAGCATCAACAGTTACCTTGTGTGCACTCTAGAGGCCACATTTTCAGCCAGATCTTCATGAAACTTGATACAGCCATAGGTCACGGGTCCAAATCTTAGAAAAAGCTTGTGTGCACTCCAGAGGCAACATTTTCAGCCTGATACTCATGAAACTTGGTCAGAATGTTTGTCTGGATATAATATTGGACAAGTTTGAAGTTTGGTCATGTCAGGTCAAAAAGTAGGTCACAGGGCCATATCTGAGAAAAACCTTGTTTGCACTCTATGAGGCCACATTTTCTGCCTATTACTCATGAAGCTTAATCAGAATGATTGTCTGGATCAAATCTCAGACAAATTCGAAATTGCGTCATGTTGGGTCAAAAAGTAGGTCACTGGGCCAAATACTAGAAAAACCTTGCTCATGAAACTTGGTCAGAATGTTTGAAATGGTAAATCTTGGACAAGTTTGAAATAGGGTCACATTTGGTCAAAAAGTAGGTCACACGGCCAGATCTCAGAAAAATCATGTGTGCACTCTTAACGGTCACATTTTCAGCCTTTTATTCATGAAACTTGGTCAGAATAATTGTCTGGATGAAATCTCGGAAAAGAATGATACCAAGTCATGTCAGGTCAAAAAGTAGGTCACTGGCCAAATCTTTTGGAAAAACCTTGTGTGACTCTAGAGGCTACATTTTGAGCCAGATTCAAAATTCAAAAGTAAGCTTAATCAGTCAAAAAAAAGATCACTTACACTCATGTGGTTTACATCATCATGTCCAGGATCTTTTCAGCCTTATCAATCCTAGATGACCTTAATCAGGTGAGCACTTAGGGCCAATGGTCCACTTGTTTGGAATTAGCACTCAACCAGTGACAAGGCAGCAGCTGGGGGTGATATTTGTTGGCCTGTTATAGTTCTAGTTTGTGAAAGACTTTCTCTTTTTGCTAAGAAGATGTAAGAAAATACAGCACTTTTTTGCAGTCGGATCTTGATCTTTACTGTTGACAAAGGCATGTGAGGTTGTTCTTAGTTTCTTCAGGTTGAAGTTCTAAACAACATGGAAAGTGGGCGGTATTAGATGATTCTCAGCTCTTTTCCAGCCAATCAGTGATTCTTGTTCAATATATAATGCACATGCATGTAATCCTGTCAGTAAAATTCTTCTCTCATTTTTCTCAAACCATGTTTTTATCTTTTCTATGTATTTTTGGATAGTAATTTTGGGCTGGAAGGCGTAGAGAAATGGGCTTGAAGGCTTAGAGAAAGAAAAATTCAGGGGGAGGGGATTTGGATTTTGTAAGATGGAATCAGTAGCAATGAGTAATTGTGTCATCCAGTTTTTTCTCATTTTCTTTCTTTGGTTTATGAGAGGATTATATTTACAGGTCTTCAACCTTTAATCCTTTACCAAAAACAATGCTGGTAGCCAGTTTTCTCCTTTTCCAGTTATGTTTTGTATCCTTTCCAAAACATATTCCATTGTTTGATCTATATTAAATTTGTTGTCTGGAGACACTTTCATTTTGGACAAAACTAAATTTAGTTCTGTTGGTAAAAAATTCACTTTTTACTTGACAAAAAAATTTAGACTTGCCAATTATGAAACATTTGCAGACAAAAGTTATTATATAGAAAACATTATGGGAAAAGGAGAAAATGCTGGTTACCAGCATTTTCTCCTTTTTCACAATGTTTTTAAAAGTCTTTGTCAGGGTTGGTAAAACCCAGGATTGTGTGGTAAAGGGTTAAAAGGTTTGAAAGTTTGTAGGACAAACTTCCTTACATGCTGAAATTAAAAGAGCTTGCAGACAACAAAATTGATCAAACCGTTGGATGACTATCTTTAAAAAGGCAGAAAAAATTGTGGAAAAAAGGAGAAAATGTTGGTTACCGGCATATTCTTCCTTTCCCACAATGTTTTAAAAAGCTGTCTTTCTCAGGGTCATAAAACAAGGGATTGTGTGGTAATGGACCAACAAGTGTCAAGCGAAAAAAACACAAACAAAAGGAAAGCTTGTTCTGTTTTACATACTGATTTTTGGTCTGTAGACCAACCTCCGAACCTGCAGCATTTCAGGCAAAGAATTTATTGCCTTTTGTGGTTTCTCAAAGCACATTCGATTTTACCCTTAATCAAACATTCTTGTGTTTACCTGACCCTGAGGAAGAAGAAGAAGGGTTTTGAAAACATAGTTGGAAAAGGAGAAAATGCTGGTAACCAGTATTTAACCAGCTACATTTATTGTGTCATCTGCAAATTCAGTCGATTCAGACAAGTCTAAAATTTTGTTATCAGTCAAAGAGTAAGATGCTTTTGAACTCTTTACCAGCATTTTCTCCTTTTCCCACAATGTTTTCTACCCTGCCCAAAAACAAGTTTAAATTTTTGTGCTACATTTAAATTGTTGTCTGCAAATGCTTTGAATTTGGACCAGTTAAATATTTTTTTGTGTGGTAAAGATTAAAAGCATCATCTTTTTTGACCACAATGTTTTCACAAGCCTTTTTCTAAAAAGAATTATTTTACACAAGATTGTTTGATAAAGGGATCATTTTTTTCCCCTTCTTTTTTCATCTTTTCAGCTTTTATTATCTGTCATTAGATTCAAAACTCTTTTTTTAAATTTCAATTTTCATAAAAGAATTAGAAAAGACTGAAGAAGGTAAGTAGGCATGAGCTGATTTGACAGTACTAGTGTATAATTATGATTTACTATTATTTTGATTTTATGGAAGGAAAGGTCTTTATGCCCTGGTATGATATAGTTGAAATTGCAGTTATTAAATGCAGCCACTGTTTTGCCTTCTTTTTTGCACTCAATCTAAGCTCTGCTGTTTTTAGAGAAAACCAGGTGTTGTCATAGCCTGGCGTTATGGTCTTCGTCTGCATCATTGTGCGATAACTTTTACATTTTGTAATGTTTTAGTTATTACTGAAGATATATTTGCTTTAAACTTGGACAAGATGTTTATTAACAAAAGGACCCTATACAACAAAGGCAGGTTATCAAAGTATTTTTTATGCAGTTATGCCCCATTTTTGACTGAACCCATACAAGAAAGGCAGGTAATCATCAAAGTATTTTTGACACAGTTATGCCCCTTTCCTTCTTAGAATTTTCACCGAAAATCAAGCAACTGCAGTCAAGCCTTGGCACTCACATGCGGTGCTCTTGTTTTGGATAAAAAACAACCCCTTGAAACAAACTTGCAGACAAAACAACTTCAAAGTATCCCCGTAAGATATGGATTGTGGATTAACCCTTTACCAATTGACAAAAATCTCACCCTCCATTAACCTCTGCAGACTACAAATAAAATGTTGCTAAAATGTTGGAGATTTTGAAAGGATAGAAAAGATTGTCGGACAAGGAGAAAATGCTGGTTACCAGTATTTTCTCCTTTTCCTGCAATGTTTTCAAAAGCCTTCTTTTTCAGGGTTGTTAAAGGTTGGGATTGTGAGGTAAGGGGTTAAAGCTGATTTCCTTTCCCCATAAGTTTATCAAAAGCAATTAACTGTTCTGATGTACAGAGATGCATAATTTTGTCTTGTAATTTTTTAAATGGATTTATATTTCACTAATTCAGACATTCTTTCATCAGCACATTTTTAGTGAGTGTGTTAAAGGCACAGAATTATTTTTGAAATTCATTGCAGTGGCACATTTTCATTTGTTTTAAATTTCATTATTTTTCACCCCAATGTAATAGATATATTAGTTTAATATGTATTTTTGTCCCCTGAAATACGACTTCTTTTATTTCATTTTGTTTTTACCGGTAGATTATGTGTGATTTCATGAGTGTTAGAATAGAACGGACTGATTTAGTTTATTTTAGACTTTATTTTGTTATATGGTATATATTGATAACCTGTTGTTTTAACGATTCTGTTGTTTTGTAGGAATAGCGGCATAATGTTGTATATGCATTATAAATGTGAATTAGAAAATAGACATGAATGATGTGTTAACCCTGTGCTAAACATACCCTCATTTTAACCCCTAAAAAGGTGGCTTATGAAAACATAGTGGCAAAAGAAGAACATGCTGGTAATCATCATTTTCTCTCTTTCCCATAATGTTTTCTCATCATTCTGGATATCCTACTATATACCTTCAGTGATCATGAAATTAGTCTCTGCTATCTGTTGGCCAACCTGTATTCGTTGTTGCGGGGTAAGTCAGAGATGAATGATGAAAATATGAAAAAAACCTTGTGGTCAGAATGCTTTCAAAAGTTGTCTGCTGCAAGAAGGAGAAGGCTGTCTGTAAGAACAAATGAGTTAATTGGCATCTGTTTCAGATAAATGGATCGAAATTTTGTTAACCCTTTACCACACAATCCCGACTTTTAACAACCGTGAGAAAGAAGCCTTTTGAAAACATTGTGGGAAAAGGAGAAAATGCTGGTAACCAGCATTTTCTCCTTTTCCCACAAGGTTTTCTAGCCTTCCCAAAACAAATTTCAGTTTTTTAGTTACATTTATTTTATTGTCTGCAAAATGCTTTCAATTTTGACTAGTCTATAAAATGTCGTTTAGTAAAGAGTTAAGGTGGACTTCAAGATTGACACTGGAAATCAGACTTCTCTTGTACATCAGTGTTGCTAGAACATCTGAGATAATTAATTTTAGGCTATCAAAAAGACTCGACTCTACCAAAGGACAAATTTCTTGGCTTGTCCAAATTGAAAGCATTTGCAGACAACAAATTAAATGTGGCACATATGATGGTTTTTAGCTCCACTGGCCGAAGGCCAGCGAGCTATTGTCATGGCGTTGTGTCCGTCGTGCGTCCGTCCGTTCGTCCGTGCGTGCGTCCGTAAACTTTTTCTTTAAAAAACTTCTCCTCAGAAACTATTGACTGGATTTTTACCAAATTTCACAGGAATGTTCCTTTGGTGGTCCTCTTTCAAATTCCTTCAAATAATTGTGTTCCATGAAGAATTCTGGTTGCCAGGGCAACCAAAGTAAAAAACCTTTAAAAATCTTCTCCTCCCAAACCGCTATTTGGATAGCATTATTATTTTGCAGGAATGTTCCTTAGATACAGGTTTACAGAATTCCTTTAAAAAAAAATGATCTGTCAAAAAACATGGCTTTTATGGGAGACTCATTTTCCTTTTATGGTATAAAGTAAAATCTTTGAAAAATTTCTTCTCTAAAACTATTCATTGGATTTCATTGTTGTTTTGCAGGTAAGTTCCTATGGTGGTTGTCTGCCAAATTGTTTCTATGGTGGTTGTATACCAAATTCCTTTTAAAAAAATGATACACCTAAAAACACATTTTTTTATAGACAAGGCTTATATTTCAAAAAAATGTTCTTCTCCAAAACTATTTATTGTGTTAGTTTTATCGACTAACAAAGAAAAAGGAAGAAAATTGGATTGACTTGACCTAGTCAGGGCTGTCCTATTTAAGCCCACACATTTTCCTTGGTATTAAGATCACAATTTACTCCAATGATATGCTATTAGTTAGTACTAGTAATAGAGATTTGCGTCTTACACCGAATACGATAAACGAGAACGGAACACTACTATGTACAAAGGGTCATATCAGCATGTGCGATTAGCATTCATCGCCAGGCCAAACAAAATAAAGAAAACGAACATTTGTTTTACTATAGATTTATTCCGAGCCAGTTGACTCATCTGAAGAGTTAACGCCCAACTGGCGCAAAAGTCTTGGTATTTTGTGTTTGATAAAATCATTGTAGAGTTCATGGTTCTCTCTAATAAGATCAGCTAAAGGACGTTTTCTCGTTCTTCTGCGACCTAAACGAGCTCTTCCCTGCTCTCGCACCGGACTGATGTTCTCATCATCCGATGAAAGTGCTGCTGCCGCTTCGTCCCGTCGATCATTCGAAGGTCCGGGTTGTGGGTCAAGAACATGTAACGGTTGCCGCACTATATCGTCTTGCTGTGGTTCTGCCACTGCTTGCCGATCTACTTCCGGCTCCTGTGGTTCTGCCACGGGTTGTCGGTCTGTACTTTGCTCTCGAGCATCTATCAGGCGCCGCTCCATGTTCTGAATGTCTACGATTGCTGATCTGAAAATTATGTAAATTTTTACCAAACAGAAATTCTTGAATAATTTTATACTCATATGAACAAGGAAATGTTAGTTAAAGTTCATTTTGCTTTTGAACTCTATAATAAATGATGTCAATGAGCAGTGCGAAAAAAAGTAATGAATGTTAGCCGGAACAAGGATGAGAAATAAAAATCGCAATAAATAGAAAAAAAAAAAAAAAATGATCTCGAAAATAAAAGCCGTTACGGAATCCGTTATGTGATCGACCAGTGCGGGTCAGCATATGGATTGCGAGACAGCAACATGCATGGGCTCCCCCTCTCTGTCTGTCTGTCTGTCTGTCTGTCTGTCTCTCTCTCTCTCTGAAAAAGAGTACCTTATGTCGGCGTCTTGTATGTCCCTGGGTCGTTTTTTCACAAGATTCCCAAGTTTATTAGACATTCTGTCCCGAATTTGTCTGGCGCTACCAGTGTTATACAGGTGTCTGGCTTCCTCAGGTAGATGGTAAAGATTCTGGTGAATATCATCGAGGACATCAGACCAACTTGTTGGGTGGGCCAAATAACCCCTCAGAATAAGCAGCGTTTCTTCTTTCCCTACCTTGATGGATCTACGTCGCCTTTGCAAGAGCGTACCTGAACAATACATTTTAAAAAGCAGCTCTAATTTTTCAATAGGACAGTAAACACATAATTAATTCATTCGGCCTAAACAGCATTGCACGTACAGTGCGTCATTTGAGTCGGGTAACAGAACGATTACTTTGGAAAGGAGCTTGATTTACTCGAAAGAAAATAAGAGTTACGTTCAGTTACGAGTACAGGTAAGACTCTTACTTACAAATTCAAATTTCAAAAACAGTAATCAAAAAAAAATTTCTTACCATTTGAATTGGCTCTATCCATTTTGAATGCCTGCATAAACGAAAATCTTGCACGAGAAATCCGCGCTGACATGTGTGTAGGTATTTTTTTACATATATGTCACATGTCACGCAATAAGTGCGAAAAGAGTCGACCTGGTCAGACTGCACGGACTGCGCAGACTGATCAGGATTGAAATCTTTTACTTTTTGGTATATACTCTTATTCAATGGTGTTTCCGCCTAGGTACTTAACGTACGAGGATTGACGTGCACTGGCTCCGAGCCCCTTTGAATTTATTTGATTTACGGAGCTACTATAATTATGGGCTGCTAATGCTTGATGAGTCACATATATGCAATTGTACGTTACTGTTTTCGTTACGTTTGACCCGAACTGACTAGATTGAAGTTCAAAGCTCTTAACCACTCAATCCCTTGTTTTGACACCCATGAAGAGTAATATTAAGGAAAACATTGTGAGAAAAGAAGAAATTGCTTGTAACAAGCAATTCCTGCTTTTCTCACAATGTTTTCTACCCTGTATGGTACTTATTTTTCAATTTACACACACTTTGAAATGTCGTCTGCAAATTCTTTCAATTTGGACCAGTCTAAAAATTTGTCGTCTGGTAATGGGTTAACGGACTACCTGCTTTTGAAAGGGTGTCTGTATGGCTTCCTGGAAGAACAATTAAATGTCCTGGGTCCCGTTTTACTAAGGTAGTTACAAACAAAATTTGCGAAAGTTTTACGTAACTGTAGTACGGTGGCATATTTCTGCCATGAGATACATGAAAATTTTCATGATAATTTTAGAAAACTGTTGCAATAAATCAAGGTTTCCTGCAAAGTTTTATCTACATGAAATGTAAAGATTAAATTCCCAGGAAACTTTGATTTATTGCAATAGTATTCTAAAATAACCATGATAGTTATACCGTATCTCGTGGCAGATCAATACTACTATACTATAGTTACGTAAAAGTTACACAAATTTTGTTCGTAACTACCTTAGTGAAACGGGTCCCTGGTGTTCAGGAAAGTCAGCGTTATTCTCATATCCTAAATGTTTCACATAGTTTGTGTCGAATAAAAGCATGTTTTAAATTTTACATCGCAAATGAAAGAATGTTGTCACACCGCTGTAAATCCGCATAAAGCGTTATACACTTGAACATTATCAGTTTATTGGTAATCAAACATGCATTCATGTAACTGGGTATTCCCAGACTTTGATTTTCGATACCCAGTTGAAGCAAACATTCTTTCAGGCGATTTTTCGCCTCGTACCTCTTGTGCATGTGAGAAACGTATTCAGTGGCTTGGTAAGAAAGCTGTGTCAGTACTAGTGTGAGAAAGTCAGGAAACACACGCGTAGGTGCACTGACCACCATTGTATGAAGGTAGCTGTTTAAACAACGTTAAACCCCATACAAACAAACAAGGTAGATTTTGTTTAGGACTTTGACGCCGTTTTAACTTCTAAGGTTATAGAGGTGTGGTCATTGCACCTATTCATGTCTTTCCCGGCTTTTTTACATCAGGGCAGACACAACATTCACTCCAGGCCACTGACTGGTTTCTTACATGGATCAGAATTGTGTAGTGAAAAATCGCAAAAAAAACCCCCCACAATCTGGTATCGTACCTGCAATCCATAAGCTTGCCGTTTTATTTCATTGAACACACTGAATAAGCGACGCCTCAATAATAAGCAAGTCTTACTTGATAAACAAAGGTTATGTCATGGGGGCGTTTTTGATCAATATTATGTTATTGGCTTTGAACAGCGATTTCCATTGCCGTTTTGTCGACCCGTGACAGTAACATAAAACTGGCAAAAATCAGTTACCATACATTTTACATGTAGGTGAACGATTTTTGGAATATAAATTAGTTCTTATCTTACAGGTCGCTATGGATGGATATAAAGTAGTAAAAGCCTTGTTACCTGCTCTCGCGCAGCCACCGCCAAAAGTCACTTCTTACTTCGGATTGATATGTATGCTATTGGAGCTTGTAAGACCCCCACCTCACAAAAACTTAAATGTTAGATATCGTTTGTTCGGAGTAATAGACGAAATTTACGGCGGAAGAAATGTGTTTGAACTGCTTGCCTCTCATCGTTTCCAGTTTTTTCAAGTTACTGGAGAGACACCAGAGACATTTCTTAACTTACTTGGAATATTAAATGCCACAGGTTACAGACCACACACTTTGTCCACTAGAAATAGGGTACTTCTAGTGCTGATCTGGTTACGTTCCTACCCAACTTACATGATGCTTTCATCTATATTTAATGTTTCTGTTACGACGGTAAGAGAAGAGATACGGCTTTTGCTTCCCGGCATGTTCTTGCGATTAAGACAATACGTGTCCTGGCCATCCCTCGATGAATGGCTGGACATGAGACATACTTGGAAAGAAATCCCTTCAGCAGTCGGTGCTATAGATGGAACATCACATCAGATATACCGACCGATGAGTGAGCCCCAACAGCAGTATTATTCGGGGCACAGGAAGCATCATGTAGTTCACACTCAAGTTGTTGTAGACTGTTATGGAACAATACGTTACATAGAATGTGGTTTTCTCGGACACCAAAATGATGCTCAACAGTATAGTTCAATGCGTGAAATAGGAATAGATTTACCTTTCCCACATCAATGTATTTTGTTTGGAGACAAGATCTATCCCAATAATAATACAATAATGACCCCATATACATCCAAGCAATTACGTCGTAAGGGGGGTCGTGAAAAGAGAAAATGCTTGAAATTGAATTGTTTGATTGGAAAGTATCGTGTTTGTGTAGAACATGCTATAGCCGAGCTGAAGAGCTATAAATCCATTGGAAGTGTCTGGCGAAATAAACGATCGGCATTACCACGAGTTGTACATATTTGCGGTGCATTGGTGTGCCGGAGGAAGAAAATCGGCCTGCTTATTTGACGTTGTGGATTTATGAAATAAATTGTTTGAGACGACCCCTTGTTTTCATCTAAATCCTAACTCGTTTGTCGTATTCCGTTTAAGACGTAAATCTCTATTGAAATATCACTGGCCATAAATAAGATAAAAGCTTGAGCACCTTTCACAACTTGAGCTTTTCAATTTTGCCTTACTACTAAGCCTGAGTAACCATGCCAAGATAAAAAAGAAAAAGTATTTTAATAACAAAACCCCCATGTTGTAGGTACTTTATAGTCCTTTTGATATAGAACAAGAGAACCTCTGCACTTTTATTAGTTCTGGTAAAGGTTTGTTGACCTACTAATGAGTAAATGCAGAGTGGACAGAGAAGGGGTGTAAATCCTGGTGACTTGGTACACAGTGGGACAGGGCTTTACATTTGTGATAAGGCATTAATGTTACCCAGTCAAAGATCCCGCAACTTCAGTACACCAGAATTAATCTGTGCCCTGGAGCAGGATATTTGATTTATGTAAATGCATTTGTAGACCATTTTGTGTTGTTTGCCACAGAAGACATTCTAACTGTGAAAAGTTGATTATTAGGGATTAGGTGTTCATTGTATGCCAGCATATTTCATTCTATCTGGTGTATTGATGTAAGTTGATCTATATTGCTATAACATTCATTCATTTGCCCTCCTAGCTGTTCTTTTAGATTACCCCTTTACCACACAATCACAACTTTTAACGACCCTGAGAAAGACACATTTTCTATATTTTGATGTTTTCCCACCCAAAATGGTTTGTGAAAGGACCTGTTGCAGACAACATATCTTCAAATTAGTAAGACATATATAAAAAAGGATAGAAATTATTATGGGAAACTAAGAAAATGCTGGTTACCATTTTTTTCTTCTTTTCTCACAAGTTTTTTCCATACCTTTTTTCTTTAGTGAGCTAAAATGCAGGATTGAATGGTAATTGTTAAAAACTTCTTTTCGCCATTATAGAAATATCAGGCCTGTGGAGCGATACAGGCGCTCAAGCGCCTCTAGTTTTTCTTTGAAAGGGCAGAAAATGTTGTGAGAGGAGAAAATGCTGGTTACCAGCATTATTTTCTCACAGTGTTTTCAAAAGCTTCCTTTCTCATGGTGGTTAAAAGTCAAGATAGTGTGGGAATAGATTAAAGACTGGTCCTTCCCCCAGAATGCTCATCCTTTTTGTCCGTTATTTTGTCATCATGAGAAGCATAATCAGTTACTGCAGGAGTAAAAAAAGAGAGATGATTAACCCTTCACCAAACGACAAAACTTCAGACCAGTCCAAATTCAAAGCATTTGCAGACGACAAAATAAATGTGACTCAAAAATTGAAAATAGTTTTTGGAAGGGTAGAAAACATTGTGGGAAAAGGAGAAAATGCTGGTTACCAGCATTTTCTCCTTTTCCCACAATGTTTTGAAAAGGCTTCTCTCCGAGGGTCATTAAAACCCGGCATTGTTTGGTAAAGGGTTAAAGTTAACTCTTTACCACACAACAAAAATGTAGACTTGTCTAAACTGAAAGCATTTGCAGATGGCAGTTAACCCTTTACCACATAATCCCAACTTTTAACGACCCTGAGAAAGAAGCCTTTTGAAAACATTGTGGGAAAAGGAGAAAATGCTGGTAACCAGCATTTTCTCCTTTTCCCACAATGTTTTCTAACCTTTCAGAAACAAATGCAATCATTTTAGCCACATTTAATATGTCATCTGCAAATGCTTTCAATTTGGACAAGTCCAAAATTTTGCAGTTTGGTAAAGAGTTAAAATGTAGCTCAGATGATGGAATTTGTCTTTAGTAGGGCAGAAAGCATTGTGGGAAAAGGGGGGAAAATGTTGGTTACCAGCATTTTCTCCTTTCCCACAATGTTTTCAAAAATGGTAATCTTCAGGGTCGTTTGAAAAATGGGATTGTTTGGAAAGGGGTTAGTTTGTCATTGGCAAATGCTTTAATTATGTACCTGTCTAAAATTTGTTTGGCTAATGAAGAGAGATAACAAAAAAATCTGTAATGTAGTAAGGTTGTAAATTATGATGAAGAAAGAAAGAAAAAAAAATGTTGTATATTCTAATATCCTTGCATAATAGCCACATCATCCTGGATGATCTATTTGAAGATGTTTTTTGCATGCCAGACATGTTTTGTGATGTAGAACACGAATATCACTAATTAGTTTGGTGCAAGTCAGTTCACAAGTACAATGATTATCAGTTATTTAACAAGATTGCCTGATGATAACAAATAGATTGTTGGGCATTTGTCAGTGTACATTATATTGTGAGGTGAAGTCTTTCTTAAAGATACATCTATACTCATTTTCAGCCAGTTTTTAACCCATTTCATCCATAATTTTATCAAACTATAATCAGTCTTGTATCTCCATGCCAAATGTTGCCCCTGAAGGTTGCAGGTTTGCATAGAGTACGACCATTAGAAAATGTATTTCATTTTCTTGGGGCAATAAAAAAATCCCTTTTGTGGTGTGTGCGGTTTTAAATCGAAGATTTCCAAAAGATATTTATCACTTGCACAATATATGTTGGTAATTAGTCCCCTACCGGCGAAGCCGAAGGGGACTTTAGGTTTGCACTCCGTCTGTCTGTCTGTCTGTCCATCTGTCCGTCAGTCCGGCAATTCAGTTTTCCGGACTTTTTTTCTAAACGCTGGTACATGTTGAGCTGAGTTTTGGTGTGTAAGTCACCCACCATCACTTACAGATCATGGTCCACTTTCGTTCTGGTCCACGGGTTTTTCACGGATTTACGGGCCTTGGACTTACAAAATTTCACTGATAAATCAGTTTTCCGGACTTTTTTCCTGAACGCTGGTAGGTATTGATCTCAGATTTGCTGTGTAACTCAACCACCATGACTTACAGATCAAGTTCGACTTTTGTTCCGGTCCACTGGTTTTTCACGGATTTACGGGCCTTGGACTTACAAAATTTCACTGATAAATCAGTTTTCCAGACTTTTTTTTCTAAATGCTGGTAGATATTCACCTGACTTTTGCTGTGTAAGTCAACCACCATGACTTACAGATCAAGTTCGAGTTTCGTCCCGCTCCACTGCTTTTTCACGCATTTACGGGCCTTGGACTTACAAAATTTCACTGATAAAACATTTTTCCGCACTTTTTTTCTAAACGCTGCTACATATAGAGCTGATTTTTGGTATGTACATCAACCACCATGACTTACACATCAAGTTCGAGTTTCGTCCCGCACCACTGCTTTTTGACGCATTTACGGGCCTTGGACTTTAAAAATTTCACTGACATGCCAGCGATACATACGGCCGGTAGGGGACTGTGTATTGCTATGCAATACTATCAGAATGCTTGTTTGTCTTTGTTTACACAGCTGACTAAATTTTGAACCATTCTACAGTCTGTCCAATTTTTACAGTGTTCTTTAGCTCACCTGAGCTTTTGGGATCGTGCTTTGTCGGTCATATGTTGTGTGTAGTGTGTTGTCCATTGTGCAGGCGTTAACAATGACCTTGTGTGCTCTCTAGAGGCCACATTTTCAGTCGGATACTCATGAAACATGGTCAGAGTGTTTGTCTTGTGAATGTTTTATAAAGAAGCTCATATCTTTGTCAAACGACGAAATTTAGACTTGCCCAAATTGAAAGCATTTGCAGGCGACAAATCAAAAGTAACTCAAAACCTGAACTTTTTACTTCAAAGGGTAGAAAACATTGTGGGAAAAGGAGAAAATGCTAGTTACAATGATTTTAAAAGGCTTTTTTCTCAGGGTTGTTAAAACTCTGGATTGTGTGGTAAAGGGTTTTGTCATATTCACTGCAATCCGGGTTTAATTACCCAATATATTGTTACAGATTTAATGTTAGCCAACCTGTAAGGACAAAATATGATTCTTGATCAGAAATATCAGATCTCTGAAGACAATTTAAAATGTGTGTTACCAACAGGGTAGATCCAAGATCAGACTGCACAAAATGTGCAGTCTGATCTTGGACCTACACTGTTGGATTCTGTGTTACTGGCTTGAACTTGTAATGTTTGCATCTTTTTCAAATCACTGAAATCATTTGGTAGTGTAAGGGTTAAAATCAATGATGTACCCACTATCTGGATCTGATCTCTACTATGATTCCTTTTTTTAACTCTTTACCAAACAACAACATTTTAGACTTGTCCAAATTGAAAGCATTTGCAGAAGACAAAATTTAATTTTAATTAGATGTGGCTCAAATGTTGGAATTTTCAATGAAAGGGTAGAAAACATTTTGGGAAAAAGAGAAAAAGCTGGTTTACAGCATTTTCTCCTTTTCCCATAATGTTTTCAAAGGCTTTCCTCAGTGTGGTTAAAAAGTGTGATTGTTTGGTAAAGCGTTATTGCTTTATGAAAGAACCCAAGGTTTTTCAATGGCCCTGAGGAAGAAGACTTTTGAATACATTGTCGGAAAAGGAGAAAATGCTGATAACCAGCATTTTCTCTTTTTCCAACAATGTTTTCTACTCTTTCAAAGACCAAACTATTGACTGCACCACATTTGTCATCTCTATATGCTTTCAAAGTACATGTATCTATGATGTTATTGTCTGGTAAAGAGTTAAAGATACATCCTTACATCCAGAGAGAAAAAAATGCTGTTCAAATGCAATAGACTATAGAATGGTTCAGAATTCAGTTGGTTGTGTAAACATAGATA
This sequence comes from Tridacna gigas, assembly GCA_945859785.2. Classification (NCBI taxonomy): domain Eukaryota; kingdom Metazoa; phylum Mollusca; class Bivalvia; order Cardiida; family Cardiidae; genus Tridacna; species Tridacna gigas. The sequence goes on from OX244029.2 coordinate 43,492,429, forward strand.
AATTAACTGTATATGTGGTGTAAGGGGTAAATACATATATTGCAAAATCTTCAATTTAAAACATAGGCATCACAACACTGATTTCTTTGATGGCCTCCAGGAAAAGAAGTGTATTTTCTACTGGTCGTAATGTATGCAACCTTGCAACCTCAGGGGCAACATTTGACATGAAGATACAACAATGGTATAGTTTGATGAAATAAAGATAAAATGGGTTAAAAAGTGGCTGAAAACAAGTATAGATGTATCTTTAAGTGTTTATTCCCATCAATAGCATACCCTAAGTAGGTTTTGTAGACAGTGTAAATTAAAGTCAGACAGCATAATGGATTGCAGTCTAATTTTGGGTCTTCATTGTCAGCTACTTCATAATTAGCTTTAACTCTTTACCACACAAGAAAAATTTAGACTGGTCCAAATTGAAAGCATTTGCAGACGACAATTTAAATGTGACTCAAATAATGGAATTTGTCTTGGATAGGATAGAAAAAATTGTGGGAAAAGGAGAAAATGCTGGTTACCAGCATTTTCTCCTTTTCCCACAACGTTTTCTAAAGGCCTGTTCCTCAGAGTCATTGAAGTCAGGATTGTGTGGTAATGGGTTAACAAAACTTTCCCTTGACTTTTCAGTGAAGTTGTATTTTTACCGAACAGAGAGGTCAAATTTATTAAATTTTCTTTGTTGGCAAAAAATTTGAGATTTTATGCTGTTCCCACATGCATGGATGGTAATCTGGGGAACTAGCTTCAAAAAGAGTCAATAGACTTTTGTTCACATTGTGGAATTTTATCAATACTGGGGGAGGCTGAAGCCTATAGATATGACGTAAAATGAAAAAATCTTAGCCTAAAATCTCCATGTTGACAGAAATTTTCAGTGCGGTGGTCTAAAATTGTGGCAAAATTAAATTCAGTATTGGTCATGTGACTTACAAAATGGTTATATATGATTCCGTGGATAAAAAGTCTTTCTTCTGTTTTGTGCATAAGCAAAGATTTTCAGATTGGCATCTGAATCCCAAGCTCAACCAATATCTTACAGAGGAATGATGATAGTCATTGCAACAGGATTTCTGTCAATATCTTTCTGAGGCTTGATGATAGTCATCGAGACAGGATTTCTGCCAATATATTTATGAGGATTGATGATAGTCATTGCAACAGGATTTCTGCCAATATATTTCAGAGGATTGATGATAGTCATTGCAACAGGATTTTTGCCAATATCTTTCCGAAGTTTGATGTTAGTCACTGCAACAGGATTTCTGCCAATAACTCTCCAAAGATTGATGATAGTTATTGAGACAGGATTTCTGCCAGTATATTTCTGAGGATTGAGTATAGTCATTGCGACAGGATTTCTGCCATTATCTTTCTGAGGACTGATGATAGACATTGAGACAGGATCTCTGCCAATATCTTTCCGAGGATTGATGATAGTCATTGCGGCAGGATTTCTGCCAATATATGTCCGAGGTTTGATTATTGTCACTGCAACAGGATTTCTGCCAATATCTTTCCAAGGATTGATGATAGTCACTGCAACAGGATTTATTCCTTGTTTTGACAGTGGTAATGTTGGAAAGCAGCCAGAGGCTCGGGGAGAATATGGTGCTAAAAGTATGTCCATGAAAGCATGGATAGGTACACTGACCGTCGTCATATAACTGTAATAATGTTGAAAATGGCTTTAAACACATTACAATCAATCTATTTTATTACTCCCCAGATGTTAATCATCTGTTTGGTTCTGTGGATAATGGTTCCAGACCCATTGTTCTTCAGTTTCCATGCATCCATTTTAGTAATCATCTATTGAACATGTGGTTTGTGTCTGGAGCACATATGCTTTAACCACTGCATGTATTGTTGTAAGATGGCATAAAGTAAGGCCCACTGGACATCAGTGAATGTGATTTTAACTAGTATAGGACAAGGAACGTGTGAATTCCAAACAAAAGGTGTGCCAGCCTATGGCTATCATACATCCAGAGGCCACCTTTGGTAAAGTATGTTCCAAAGTTCCAATGATATTGAGTTGATATAAAAGCTAACGAGAGATACTGATGTTTTAACTCTTCACCACACAATCCCGACTTTTAATGACCCTGAGAAAGAATCCTTTCGAAAACATTGTGGAAAAAGGAGAAAATGCTGGTAACCAGCATTTTCTCCTTTTCCCACAATGTTTTCAATCCTTCCCTAAACAAACTTAAATTTTTCAGTCACGTTTATTTTGTTGTCTGCAACTGCTTTCAATTTGGACTGGTCTAAATTTTTGTTGATTGGTAAAGAGTTAAGCACACTGGGTGCAGTGGAAAGAAAGTATGCTGTTTTCTCAAATAAAATGCTTGGAATGATCTCGCACCATAATATAAATATGTCCTCTTTGTATATATATAGACAACTATCCTTCCCACTCGTCACAACTTCGTACAGCTAACCTTGGTTGTGTCAAGAGGATTTCCATTTTGAAATACTCCAGTCACATGATCTTAAACATGGCCATGCCCCTGTGAATTGATTAGCAATGGCAATAACAGCCACGGTGATAAGCAACATGTCGCCAAAAAATGCCTATGAAATTGATAGACCAAGTCAGAAAATAAATGTAAAAACTGTTTTTAACAGAAATGTATGTAGAAAGAATCTGAAAGAAAATTGTGACTAGTGTTTTCTTTTGCTAAGTGGAGTAATACGAGCTAAGAACAGTGAAGTGGTGTAATTCCACCCAAGAAATGTACCATGTGGAGCAAAAAGCTACGTCATAAAGCTAAGGGACTTGATCGGTGGATCACCTAAGGTTTGCAGTATGCCATCCTTCCTACATTGTTTGTTGACATTTTCAAGGGGAAAAAAATACTGTCTCTCATTATCAGTTGAAGTGCACAATTATATGAGCAATGCTCTGGGAAAAAGGGGGTTTAATGTGAAAGCATTTGCAGACGACAGATCAATGTGACTGAAAAATGGAAATTTGTTTTGGGAAGGGTAGAAAACATTGTGGGAAAAAGAGAAAATGCTGGTTACATCAGCGTTTTCTCCTTTTCCCTCTATGTTTTCAAAAAGTGTCTTTCTCAGGGTCGGTAAAAGTTAGGATTGTTTGGCAAGGGTTAATTGGTGGTTTGAAAACACCAAGTCAGTCTCTGCATTAGGCAATTGCCTGTCTTCAGACTGTAAATTGTAGGGTGATTTCTTCTGGAAAATCTCTATAGTTGTTGTTTTCTCTGTGGATAATAAGGAACCATGGAAATCTTGGGCCTTTCTCTGTTCTCTTTTTGTCCTTAAAGCGCCTAATAAACCTAATGGACATTTTCAATCTAGAATAAGACCCACATAACTGCAATTTCTGAGTAACTTTTGTCCGTATTGTTTGAAGAAAGCGGACAGTGCAGATCAAATATCAGATGCATGTTTTGTGCAGTCTGATCTTGATCTTCACTGGCCACAAAGGGAACGCGCTTTAAGGGTTATGGCGCCTTTCATAACAATGGTTGCCTTTGCAGCCAGTGTAGATCAAGATCAGACAGCTTAAAATGTGCATATGATAGTTGATCTAGACTGTGGGCTATGCTGGACATTCTGGGCAGAAGCAACTTTGAAATTGGTATTATTTTGTTTCTATTTCTAGACAAACAATGACTGGTTTTTGTGGCACTCTAAAGGTTATTTCTTACCTCTTTCTCCAAATACCAGTATATAAACTTTTATTATATACCTAAAAATTTTCTGGCTTAAATACATGTGTTGCACACGGATAAAATATCACACATGACAGAAAAAAAATATCTGTATCTACACAGTGTTAAATATGGTTCAAATATGGTATGATGACATATCTCACGAGTGGAAAATGTACATACTGATCTGCTATTTGATTGGTCAAAATTTTAGGCTGTAATATTCATTTGCCATTCCTTAAAACGAAGTTACTGGCCACTATACCATTACTTGTTTTATTTTATCATTTTCAGAAAAAATGTCAATAATTGTAAAAGTTTTTTGTTAAAAGTTGTAGGTATACAACAAAAGGAATATTATGTTGCAGTAACTTCCCTGGTGCTTGCATGTATGGTAACGTTTCGCTGCGTGAGAAAATGTTGACATCTCGCTCTACCTTTAGTCTCACGTAACATTCAAATTTTCTCACGCTGCTTGAATAAAATACAAGCACCAGGAATGTTACAACATAACATTATGTATGACATCTGAAAATAAACTAATCTAAACTCAAAGATTTTCTTCTCACAGGCTTGACAAAACAAGAGGGTGGTATAGAATGGAGATCTGTATTCACCAACTATTCTTATAATGTTCCTAGTCTTGTTTTCAAGAGTTTTCCAGAATTTTCTATACTTTGAAGTAACAAAACTTCTGATTGGCTTAACTGTTTGGTCTCAAGAATGGTTGGTGAACAATGGACCCGGATTTTCATCTATGCAATCTACAAAAACCCCTTATTTTGGGCTATTTGGTTGTGGTGGTGAAAAGATGAAAGCGCGAAAAAAACCTTTCACACAATCCCAAGTTTCAACTCCCCTATGGAAGAAGCCTTCAGCATTTTTTTCTTTCACCCCAATAGTTTTGTATTTATTGTGCTGCTAGACAAAAGAACACAATCTGGAGGAGGCAATGAGTGCAAGGGTCAAGATGATTTTAAACTCTTTACCACACAATCCGAATTTTAACGATCCTGAGGAAAATAAATGCCTTTTGAAAACATTGCGGGAAAAAGAGAAAATGCTGGTAACCAGCATTTTCTCTTTTTCCCACAATGTCTTCTACCCTTTCCAAATCAAATTTAAATTTTTGAGCCACATTTATTTCGTCGTCTGCAAATGCTTTGAATTTGAAAAAAAAGTGAAAGAAAAAGCTATAATAGGGGTATCATCTGTTAGTTCATGCTTCAATATGTTATTGGCCTTAACTCTAATGAATTGGTCCTTCACCACACAAACCCAAGTTTTAATCACCCCAGGAAAGGCTTTTGAAAACATACTGGGAAAAGGAGAAAATTCTGGTAACCAGCATTTTCTCATGGTCACCCAATGTCTTTTGCCCTTTTTAAGAAAAATTCCAACATTTTGGCTGCACTTTCTTTGTCATCTGCAAATACTTTCCATTTGGGCAAGTCTAAATATTTGTCGTTTGATAAAGAGAAAACTTTTCCAGATAAGGGTTGTTCAAGTTCTAATTTTTGGGAAATAATTCTTTTGATACAGATTCTTTACCATGAGTCATTAAAACCCTGAAATGTTTCGTTAACCCCTTTACTACCCAATCCTGACTTTTTATGACCCTGACAAGGATGCCTTTTGAAAACATTGTAGGAAAAGGAGAAAATGCTGGTGACCAGCATTTTCTCCTTTTCCCACAATGTTTTCTAACCTATCAATGACATATTTCATCATTGGGGCCACCTTTAATTTGTCATCTGCAAATGCTTTCAATTTGGACCAGTCTAAAATTCTGCCGTTTGGTAAAGAGTTAAGGGTTAACTCTCTACCAAAGGACAAAACTTTAGACCTGTCCAAATTGTAAGCATTAAAAAATTTTGCAGACGACAAATGTGACAGATTCTTTACCATGGGATGTTAAAACTCGAGATTGTTTGGTCAAGGGTAAACTCCTTGCCTAACCACAAAATTTTAGACCTGTCAAAATTGAAAGCAGTTGCAGATGACAAATTTGACTCAAAAACTGAAATTTCTCTTTGGAGGTGTAGAAAACGTTGTGGGAATAGGAGAAAATGCTGGTTACTACCATTTTCTCCTTTTCCTACAATGTTTTCAAGAGCCTCCCATGTTAGCAGCATCATCTCCTTTTCCCACAATGTTTTCAAAAGCCTTCTTCCTTCAGGGTGGTTTAAACTCGGGATTGCGTGGTAAAGGGTCAAATAGCCCTTTTTACTTCTCCTTTGAAAAAAATCAGATATTTCCGCAGACATGGAATTCGATTTCAGCATCGGAAATGCCATTTGCATTAATATTGCATGGCTTGGATAGATTTGTCGAGACAAATTGTGTCTTACATTATTGATATCCAATTCCTTGGTATCTTTTATGGTGTACGCAGATCATTATTGCATGTTAGCCAGTTCCCTTAAAGATACATTTATACACGTTTTCAGTCAGTTTTTAACCCATTTCATCTTCACTTTATGAAACTGTAATCATTCTTGTATCTTCACACCAAATGTTGCCCCTGGTGGCTGAAAGGTTGCACAGATTACAATGGATAGAAAATGCATTTCATTTTTTTGCAGCCTTCAAAGACGCCACTGTTGTCGTTTTCTGATTTTACACGAGGACAAATCCCTTGAGTTTCTTTACCCCTTACACCATAATTATGAGCCATGCTCTATGAAAAGGGGGCTTAATGCATCTGTGAAAAGTTTCAACCCAGGTCAGCCTGCACAGTCCACACAGGCTGACCTGGGCCGAAACTTTTCCCTGTTGGTCAATTTTCTGTATGTCAAAGGATGGGTCTACCTTACGGAACATTCAGTTGCTGGACATACTGGATTTCATGGATCCCCAATTATGTTGTGACTTTGCTCTCTATCATGCATTGCAGAGATGCACTAAGCCCCTTTTGCCAGAGCATGGCTCACATATATATATTGATAATTTATCTATTGTTACACAGCTGATTCTGAACTATTCTACACACTTTCAAGTTTTAAGAGCCTTTTTTTTTCCCTCAGGCTGCAAGGATGTATCTTTAACCCTTCTCCAAACAGTCCCATGTTTTAATGACCTTTAGGAAAAAGGCCTTTTAAAACATTGTGAGAAAAGGAGAAAATACAGGGAATCGGTATCTTCTCCATTTCTCACAATGTTTTCCATCCTTTCAGACATCAGTCACTTCATGAAAGCCATATTTACTTTTCGTCTACAAAATATAATGCTCTCAGTACGGATCAGTCTAGAATTTTGTGTCTGAGCCCGTAAACATTGTTGGTAGGGTACAGGACTAGTGACCAGAGGGTCGCTAGTTTAACTCTTTACCAAACGACAAAATTCTAGACTTGTCCAAATTGAAAGCATTTGCAGACGACAAAATAAATGTGACTGAAAAATTGAAATTTGTTTGAGAAGGATAGAAAACATTGCTCATTCCTTTCTCACTGCTGATCATTGTTTCAACAATTGTTATGTGGAAAAGCAGCCAGTGGCTTGGGAAGAGTATCATGCAAAGTACTGGTAAAATAGACTCAGAGAAAGCATGGATAGGTGCACTGGCCTTCGTGATGTAACTCATTGTTGAAAATTGCCTTTAACCCTTTACCACACAATCTCAAGTTTTAATGACCAGGAGGAAGAAGCCTATTGAAAACATTGTGGGAAAAGGAGAAAATGCTTGTAACCAGCATTTCCTAACCAGCATTTCCTGCTTTTCCCACAATGTTTTATACCCAATAAAATACAGAAATCATAACTTTAGCAACATTTAATTTGTCATCTGCAAAGCTTTGAATATGGTCCCATCCAAAATTTTGTCGTTTGGTAAAGTGTCAACACTGGTAAAGTGTTGACACCAATCAATCACACTGCTTTCTATCCCTTCAAAGATCAATCCCTTCATATGAGCCACATTTTGATATGCTAGAAATGCTCTCAATTTGGACCAGTCTGAAATTTTGTTGTCTGGTAAAGAGTTAACCCAACGAGAGCCTTTCACAACTATAGTTGCCTTTGCAGCCAGTGCGTAGATCAAGATCAGACTGCACAAAATGTCAGGGTTGTTAAAATGCTGGGTTGTTTGGTAAAGGGTAAACTCTGGATTTGACTTCTTTAAAATCTCCAGAAACAATGCAGCCAATGGCTTTGAAAACACCCTTGTAAAAGAGAGATAATTTACATCAGTTAACTCTATACCACACAATCCAGAGTTTTAATTACCCTGGGGAAGATTGCCTTTTGGAAACATAGTGGGAAAAGGAGAAAATTCCGGTATCCAGCATTTTCTTCTTGTCCCACAATGTTTTCTACCCTTCCCAAAACAGTATCACATTTTCAATCATGTTCATTTTGTCGTCTGCAAATGCTTTCGATTTGGGCCAGTCTAATATTTTGTCGTTTGGTAAAGAGTTAAGTAAGCATTTTGTATAAAGTAGAAATTCCTTTGTTTGAGTAATTTCTTGCTTTGCCTCAAGGCTTAACTCTACCAAACTACAGAATTTTGGACTTGTCCAAAGTGAAAGTGTTGGCACTCAACAAATCAAATTTGGCCAAAATGATTATTTCAGTCTTCTAAGGAATAGAAAATATTGTGAGAAAATGATGGCTACCAACATTTCCTATTTTTCCCACAAAATTTTTCCAAAAGCTTTCCTTCTCAGGGTCGTTAAAAGTAGGGATTGTGTGGTTAAGGGTTGCATTGCAGTTGGCATAGGAAGTATTATAGGTAGAAGTTGAGCTTTTCTGAAAATAAATACTGAAGTTTTACTAGTTTGAAGGATTGGTATTTTTAGAGGATGGAAATTCTGAATATAGACTTTACTCTTAACCTTTTACCATACAATCCAAAGTTTCAACGATTCTGAGAGAGAAGCCATCTAAAAACATTGTGGGAAAGACAAACCTTAGTGTTTTAAGTTGCATTTAGTTTGTTGGCTGCAAATGCTTTGAATTTGGACAAGGCTAAATATTTTTTCATTTGGTAAAGAGTTTCAAGACTGTGTTGACCAGACTATCTCTCAAAATATCCTGTCGTTGTCAATCATTGATCAGCCAGCATGTTCTTTGCAGTCTGATTTCAATCTACTGTGTCAGCAGAAGCAGAAAATGTTCCAGCTAGCATGCTAAAATGGAAACAAAAGACAGATGCATAATGAAAGAAGGATTTAAAATCTAATTATAGAATTAAAACTTACCAGATTTAGCCTGTAAAATGCATGGTGCTTCCTTTCTTACGTCTGTTTTTGGAACTAATTCTGTTAATTACTTGGAAGGAGTGTACAAGACAGTTGATTGGCATGAAAAAATTATCTTTGAAGTCACTGTCCTGTTTTACAGATATTTTTAGGACTAATTTGGGGATCCATTTAACCCTTTCCAAACAAGCCCTGGTTTTCACCTGTCTGCAGTACAAGTCTTTTGAAAACACTGTGGGAAAAGGAATATAAAAGGGGGGGGGGTTTCCTGATCGTAACAAGCAATTTCTACTTTTCCCGCAGTGTTTTTTACCCTTTTTGAGACCTTTCTGTCCTTTACATCAAATTTAAAATTGTCGTCTGCACACTCTTTCAGTTTGGACCAGTCTAAATTTTATCGTTTGGGAAAGGGTTAACAACCAATTGGGCTATGCTCTGTATAAAGGGGGCTTAATACATCTGCAAAATGTATCACCCCAGGTCAGCCTGTGCAGTCCATGCAGGCTGACCTGGGTTGAAGCTGTTTGCTACAGGTCAGTTTTCTGCATGTCCAAGGACCAGTTTATATCGTGAATAAGTCAGTCTTGTTAGATAAAATGGATTTTATGGATCCATAATGATGTGATGGCTTGCTTGGTATAATGCATCACAGAGATTATAATAAGCCCTGTTTTTTGCCAGAGCATGGCTCAATTTCAATTCTGAATCTAAAGACTAGCTATCTGATTGGATGAGACAGGTCCTCCTAACCAAATCTATTGGCTAAGTGTTTCAATTAGGAATCCATTTTATATGGTAATTACCATATAATAGAAATTCTGGGCTTTGATATGACCCTTTACCACACAATCCCATGTTTTAATGAACCTAAGGCTTTTGAAAACATTGTGGAAACAGGAGAAAATGCTGGCAACCAGTATTCTGTCTTTTATAATGATGTTTTCTACCATTTCAAAGACAAATCCCGTCATTTAACCTTTTTCCAGGTGACAGAATTATAGCCTTGTCTAAACTGAAAGCATTGGCAGACGACAATTTCAGTGTGGGTCAACTGGTGCATTTTTTCTTTGATAAGATAGAAAACATTGTGGGAAAAGGAGAAAATGCTGGTTACTAGCATTTTCTCATTTTCCCACAATGTTTTCAAAGGGCTTAATTCTTTCCCAGGGTTGTTAAAAGGCAGAATAGTGCGGGTTAAGTCACATTCAGTTTGTTGTACACACTTGTTTTCAATTTTAAGCACTATGTTTTGAAAGACAAATTTTAAAACTTGAGCCACATTTTACTTTGTTGTCTTTGAATATTTTCAAGTTCAAAATTTTGTCATTCTCACACCCAGAGAGAAAAACGCTGTCAAAACTTGAAAGTGGAATGGCTCAGAATTTGTTCAGCAGTGTAAACATAGATAAATTACCAACATATAATTATGGTGAAAGGGATAGAGAAACTCAAGGGATTTGTCCTCATCTAAAACAGGAAACCACAACAGTGATATTTCTTTGAAGGCTTCCAAAAAATGAAATTCATTTTCTATCTGTCGTAATCTGTGCAACCTTGCAGCCATCAGGGGCAACATCTCACATGAAGATACAAGAATGATTATAGTTGCATAACATAAAGATGAAATGGGTTAAAAACTGGCTGAAAATGACCATAGATGTAGCTTTAACGGCTGTTGCAGACTGAGTAGATCCTGGTCAGACGGTACAGAGCCTCTAGACTGTTTCTACACAATGGTCAGAATGCCACTTTATTTGATATTGAATAGTATTTGCGGCCACTAAAAAGGTCAGTAACACTTTCAAAAGATTTTTTGTGTAGGTTCGGTTGCTGAAAACCGACAAAGATTTTTTTTTTGTTTGCTGTTGCTGAAGGAAACTCTCCCCCCCCCCCCCCCCCCCCTTTTATATTCCTTTTCATATTTTCATATAATTTTTTTACATATCACAAACTTATTTGCAAACCAGTTGTTTTGATATAGCTTTACATATTTTAAATAGCTTTAATTTCTAATATGGTTCTTTAGAAAACTTTAGTCTTTTCCCTTTGAAAGCTACATGTATTCTACATCCAACATCATTTTTTTGCAATGGAGAACATTTTTAAACATCAATTCAAGGCTTTTAGCTTTGCTGTTTTTAAAGAAAACTTCAGGGTATTTTAATGGCCCTGGTGTTGTCATTGGTGTCAACATGTGAAAAACTGACATTTTGTTAATTATCAAAAGTGGAACCTATACAGCAAATGCTGGTAATCGTCAAAGTATTTTTTACAGAGTTTTGTTCCTTTGTCAATGTAGAATTTTCACTGAAAATATAGTACCCGAAGCCGAGCATTGGCATCCGCATGCGGTGCACTTATTAGAAGATATACCGGTACCTGATGTGAAGTTAAAGACATCATATTCTACTACTCTCTGGTAACCAGCATTTTCTCCTTTTCCCACAATACTTTCTAACCTTTCAGAAACAATTCAAATCATTTGAGCAACATTTAATTTCTCGTCTGCAAATGCTTTCAATTTGAACCATCAAAAATTTTGTCGTTTGATAAAGAGTTAAGCATTATATCATGTGTCACTGAAAATTTCATTTGTTTGCTTGTTTCATATACTGTTAATTAAGATACTGGTTTGTATTTTACTGATATAGATGTATAGATTATGCAATATATGAGTCATGCTTCGTGAAAAGAGGTTTTAATGTGTCTGCAAAAAGTATTGTCAGCCTGTGCAATCAGTGCAGGCTGAGATAGGTTGAAACTTTTGCTAAAATTTTGTGCATGTCAAAGAACTATTTTACCTCCTGATTCAGTTGGTTGTGAAACACATTGGATTTTAAGGATCCATAATTTTGCAATGACTTGCTTGGTATAATGCATTACTGAGATGCATTAACTCTTTACCAAACAACAAAATCTTAGACTGGTCCAAATTGAAAGCATTTGCAGGCGACAAATTAAAGGTGGCCCAAATTACAAAATTTGTCATTGATAGGTTAGAAAACATTGTGGGAATAGGAGAAAATGCTGGTTACCAGCATTTTCTCCTTTTCCCACAATGTTTTCAAAAGGCCTCTTTCTCAGGGTCGTTAAAAGTCGTGATTGTGTGGTAAAGGGTTAAACCCATCTTTGTCAGGGCATGAATCATATGTAAATTATTGTCCAATGATTACTCTTACTCTGTTTTCAGGGAATTTCTCCCAAGAAGGTTTCCTCAAGTTCCTGATGAGTGAAGACAACAACCTTGTACCACCCGAGTACCTAGATCTGAACCAGGACATGGCACAACCCTTGAGCCATTATTTTATCAACTCATCACATAACACATACCTGACAGGTAAATGAACAAGTTATTTTGTTGAAACGATATCCCCTGCCGAAAAAGACCTTTTATGATAGAAACATATAAGAGGTATTGTGCTTTGCATGTACACATGGCCTTTTTTTGTTTTTGGTCCATAATGAATACATACACAAAGTTTCATAATTTTTTTTATCAAGGATTTTAGAATGTACCTGTCTGGATGGAAGGACAAACAGACAGTTATTGGTCCATAACGAAATTATACATTAACCCTTTCCCAAACGACAAATTTTGGACTGGTCCAAACTGAAAGAGTTTGCAGACGACAATTTTAAATTTGATGAAAATGGCAGAAAAGTCTCAAAAAGGCTAGAAAACACTGTGGGAAAAGGAGAAATTGCTCGCTACGAGCAATTTCTCCTTTTCCCACAGTGTTTTCAAAAGACTTGTACTGCAGACACGTGAAAACCAGGGCTTGTTTGGGAAAGGGTTAAGCCCCATGACATGGCATTTCATTAAATAAGAACAAAAAATGATTGTCTGTGGCTTATGATAAACAACATAATATGAAGTTTTATAATATTTTGTTCAGTAGTTAAAGAGATACAGGTACATAATGGAAATATACATCAAGCCCCCTTTTTCCATGACACAGCATTAAATTAAAAAAGAAAAAAAGAAACAGTATATTATAAAAGCCTTTTTCTGCCAGATGGTTAAAACAGGAATTTTTGGTAAGGGGTTTTTAAAGCTGTATGATTTCTTATAGCCATGACAGAATGAAATTGCGTATGTTTAAACCAGACATGACAATGTGTAACAGACTGTTAAAAACATGGTGTTGTACAATGGACTGAGAAATTGTTTGTCCTTCAAAGGTTAAATGTTTGAACGCTTTACCAGATAAAAGAACTCTAGAATTGCCCATATTGAAAGCATTTGCAGACAACAAATTGAATTTGGCTCATCGATAGGATTCGTCTTTTTTATACGATTTATACCAGCATTTTCTCCTTCACCCACAATGGTTTTTACACTTTCAAAGCCAGTTCCTATCATTTGAGCCAAATTTAATTCGTTGTCTGCAATTTCAATTTGGACAAGTCTAAAATGTTGGTGTCTGGTAAAGAGTTACCCACCATTACCACACAATCCTGAGTTTAACCCTTTCCCAAACGATAAATTTTGGACTGGTCCAAACTGAAAGAGTTTGTAGACGACAATTTCAAATTTGATGAAAATGGCAGAAAGTTTTCAAAAAAGGTAGAAAACACTGTGGGAAAAGGAGAAATTGCTCGTTACGAGCAATTTCTCCTTTTCCCACAGTGTTTTCAAAAGACTTGTACTGCAGACACGTGAAAACCAGGGCTTGTTTGGGAAAGGGTTAAATGACCTTGGGAAATTACTCTTGAAAACATCGTGGGAAAAGGAGAAAATTCTGGTAACCAGCACTTTCTCCTTTTCCCACAATGTTTTCTAACCTTTCAGAAACAAATCCAATCATTTGAGCCACATTGAATTTGTTGCCTGCAAATGCTTTGATTTGGACCAGTCTAAAATATTGTCATGTGGTAAAGAGTTAACTCTGCTGCACAACCCCAAGTTTTAACAACCCTGAAGAAGAAGCCTTGTAGAAACATTGTGGGAAAAAAGAGAAAATGCTGGTAACCAGCTATGTTTTCTATCCTATCAAAGACAAATTCCATCATGTCAGTCACATCTAAATTGTAGTCTGCGAATGCTTTCAGTGTAGACTAAGCTTGCATTTTTGTTGTTTGGTAAAGGGTTGATATGGCTCTTTTTAGACATAGCACTAAGTAGTACAAGTGATTGAAAGGAGAAATAATTGGAGGAAAGGAAAATAGCCTTATTCATGAGAAACAGGGCTATTGCATATCAGATAGAACATTTTCTTCTTTTTCTCTTCTAAGTTTTCAGAAGTTGTCTGCTGGAGGGATATAATGTAAACTCCTATTTGTATAATAATTAATAACAACCCTGCACTACAAATTCCCCAGTTTCAACGACCCTAGGAAAAAAAACTTTGTTGGAAAAGGAGAAAATGCTGGTAACCAGCATTTTCTCCTTTTCCCACAATGTTTTCTACCTTGTCAGAGAACCTTAGCTCATTTGTACAGATATTAAATTTGTCGTCTGCAGATGTTTTTAATTAGGAAGAGTCTAAAGTTTGCCATGTTAGAAAGGGACAAGCAATGAACCCTTTCCCAAACGATAAATTTTAGACTGGTCCAATTTGAAAGTTTGCAGACGACAATTTTAGATTTGATAAAAATGACAGAAAGTTCTCCAAAAGGGTAGAAAACACTGCGGGAAAAGGAGAAATTGCTCCTTTTCCCACAGTGTTTTCAAAAGACTTGTACTGCAGACATGTGAAAACCAGGGCTTGTTTGGGAAAGGGTTAACTCATTACCTCCTGTGGCTAAACTACAGTGGATGACTTTGAATATATCTCTGTAAAGTAGGCATAATTAACTTGAATTATTGTTCAATACTAGTGGAAACATTATGGCAAAAGGAGACATTGCATGTAAAAAGCAATTTCTCATATCCCTTTACCAAACTTCAAAATTTTAGACTTATCCCAATTGAAAGCATTTGCAGAAGATAAGATAAATGTGCCTCAGATATTGAAATTTGTTCTGGGAAGGGAAGAAAACATTGTGGAAATGAAGAAGAAAATGCTGGTTACCAGCATTTCGCCTTTTCCTGCAATGTTTTCAAAAGCCTTTTTTCTCTGGGTCATTAAAATTCAGGATTGTGTGGTAAAGGGTTGTGACAATATTTTCAGAGGTGATCTACCTCCAGATAAAGACAGAAAAGTTGTTTCTTGGAGATATTGGATAAACTGTGCCTGAGAAATTGTTTTAAATTCTTTGGATTTTTTTTCCAAGGTCATCAGTTGACGGGAAAATCCTCAGTAGAAATATACAGCCAGGTCTTACTGTCTGGGTGTCGGTGTATCGAGCTTGACTGTTGGGACGGGCGTGGAGCAGATGAGGAGCCCATGATTACCCATGGGTTTACCATGTGTACAGAAGTCCCATTTAAGGTGTGGAACACTTTTTTGCTAACCTTTTTTATGAAGGATAATTCAACATTCTTCAGGTTTTACTTATGACAGTTTTTTTTGGTGAAAAAAACATTAATCCCTTACCAAACAATCCCGACTTTTGACGACCTTGAAGAAGAAGCCTTTTGAAAACGTGGAAAAAGGAGAAAATGCTTTACAGCCTTTTCTCCTTTTTCGCACAATGTTTTCTACCTTTGCAAAGATAAATTTCTGTTTTTGAGTTACAGTTATTTTGTTGTCTGCAAAAGCTTTCAATTTGGGCAAGTGTAATATTTTGCCATTTAGTAAAGGGTTAAATAAAGGATCAAATAGAGGATCTTACATGCTTTTTTAGGTAATATCATTTTGATTAAACATCATTTTCAAGTTTTAATGACCCTGAAGAAGAAGGCTAAGACGTTGTGGGAAAAAGAGCATTTTCTCCTTTTCCACAATGTTTTTTACCCTTTCAAAGACAAAAATTGTCACTTGAGCTACATTTATTTTGTTGTCTGCAAATGCTCTCAATTTGTCCTTGTCCAAATTTTGTCGCTTGGTAAAGAGATAAACAAGCACAGTCAAACTTCGATGGCTCGAACATGGGTAATTTCGAATACCAAAGAAAGCTCAAACAATAATCTTAGTCCCGGCAAAGTCTCCATATAATTCATATTGTTGGACCTTGGAAAGCTTGCACAATCCTTAATTCGAATTTTCGAACACATATCACGGTCCCGCCGTTCATTTTCCTATGTATTTTACCTCTTCAAAGTTGAACAAAGGGTTGGTCAATCATTAGTCGTTGGGTTTCACACCTATATTTGTAATTGGACACGCTGGTAATCATCTGTCAAAAATGGATATGGTGCATATTTTTAACACTTTCTGTAAAATATACACACACTTGCTCAAGGTATTAATTTAGGGATTGGTTTGAAGTGATTGAATAATTGCTTTGCCTTTAAATTTTGTTTTTCAAGGTTGCTGAGATGACTTAGTGAGACAAGTCATTTTTGTAAGGCTACAAATGTATGAAGAGTGTCGCTCTCAAAACATCAGGTTTTATTTACTGCAAATTTGATCTTGATCCACACATGTAGCGTTGATGTGAGTTATAATTAGAACATAAACAAGATGATGTTTGGCACTAAATATCTGCATAATTGTAAGTTTCATTTTTCTTGGGCTATTTTTTGTTTTGCTGATAAAATGACTTTTAAGTCTGTACCAAGTAAATGACCACAGGAGTCAGTGTTTTAATTGGTGAAAATAGGTTATTGTCGGCCAAAATGGATACTTTCGATTAAAAAAAAATAATAAACGGTATGGATTTCAGCCGAAAACAAGCTATTTTCACTAATTAGATGGCCGATTCCTGTGAAATGACAAAGGTATGTGGTGTGTTCTGTGTGATATTTCCAAATACAGAAGTTATAAAGATGCAAAAAAATATGTGTAACTCGTCTACTGAGCACTTTATACTTGAAATATGGATCGTCGAACTACTGATATCTCGAGCAAATTACCCATCCCCAAAGGTGTGTTTGACTGTGCCATAATTCTGATACTAGTCTTTGCAAGCAGCCCATAATGTTTTTTTCAATGTAATGTGATTTAATAAAAATGATATAACTGAAATAATGTTGAAAACAGCTTTAACTCTATACCAAACAACAAAATTTCAGACTGTTCAGAAATTAAAAGCATGTTCAGATGACAAATTACATGTGACTTAAACTATTGAAAGGTTAGAAAACACTGCTGGAGAAGAAGAAAATGCTGGTTACCAGCATTTTCTCCTTTTCCCACAATGTTTTCAAAAGGCCTCCAGTTCAAAGTCATTAAAAGTCGGCATTGTGCTGTGAAGAGTTAAAATCCCATACAATCAATCAATCATTCAGCTTACTGTACGATATATCATAACACTGTATCTCATCATATTTTTCAGGAAGTAATCGAGGCCATAGCAGCCAGTGCCTTCAAGACATCAGACTATCCTGTCATCTTGTCGTTTGAGAACCATTGCTCGTATGTTGTTTTCCTTTTTAGCTCCACTGGCCGAAGGCCAGAGGGCTTATGTCATGGCCAGGTGTCTATTGTGCGTCTGTGTGTCCGTCTGTGCATCCGTCCGTCCGTCTGTCTGTCTGTCTGTCTGTCCGTGCATTAACTTTTATTTCAAACATCTTCTTCTCTGAAACTACCCATCCAATTTTCATGAAACTTCACAGAAATGATCCTGCCATGGTCCTCTTCAGAATTTTTTGAAAGAATTTGATTCCTTCAAAAACTCTGGTTGCCATGGCAACAAAACTGAAAAATATTGGAAATCTTTAAAAATCTTCTTGTCTGAAACCATAAGGCATAGGGCTACCAAATTTGACATGTAGCTTTATGTAGTAGACCTCTATCATGTTTCTTCAAATTATAGCCCTGGGGTCAAAATTGGCTCTGCCCCAGGGGTCACAAGTTTTATATAGGCTTATATAGAGAAAACTTTAAAAAATCTTCCTGTACCTAGCCATAAGGCCTAGAGCTACCAAATTTTGCATGTAGCTATATCTAGTGGGGCTCTACCAAGCAGGCCAAAATTTTAGCCATGGGGTCAAAATTGGCCCTGCCCCAGGGGTCACAAGTTTTACATAGGCTTATACATGTAGTTATATAGAGAAAACTTTAAAAATCTTCCTGTACCTAGCCATAAGGCTTAGAGCTACCAAATTTTGCATGTGGCTATATCTAGTGGGCCTCTACCAAGCGGGCCAAAATTTTAGCCCTGGGGTCAAAATTGGCCACGCCGCAGGGGGTCACAAGTTTTACATGGGCTTACATAGTGACAACTTAAGAAATCTTCCTGTACCTAGCCATAGGGCATATAGCTACCAAATTTTGCATTTAGCTTGATCTAGTGGGGGTCTACCAAAAGTGCCCAAATTACAGTCCTGGGGTCAATTTGGCCTCATGTTTGGGGGTGGGGGAGGGGAGGTTCACAAGATTTACATGGGCTTATATAGGGAAAACTTTTAAATCTTCGTGTACATAGCCATAAGGCTTAGGGCTACCAAATTTTGCATAATTATAGCATTATCTAGTGGACAACTACAAAGAGGGCCCAAGTTACAGCCCTAGGATCAAGTTTGGCCCTGCACCAGGGGTCACAAGTTTTACACGGGTGTATGGAGTGAAAACTTCAGAAACCATCTTGTTACTAGCCATAAGGCCAAGAACTCCCACATTTGGCATGTTATTCTTCTAATACACATATTCTCCATTTAGTCCGACTGTAGCCCTGGGGTCAAAGTTTTATAAGGGCTCATATAGTGAAGACTTCTCGACAATCTTCTTGTTTCTAACCATAAAGCATAGGACTAACAAATTTGGCATGTTTTGAGCCTTGGGATCAAAATTTGTCCCACTCCAGGGTTCACAAATTTTAGATAGGCTTACATAGTGAAAACTTAAGATATCTTTTTTTTATCCTTACTGTAAGGCCTAGGGCTATAAAAATTTTGCATGCCGATTCATATTGTAGACTTCTACCAAGATTGTTCCATCTTTTTCATTGAAACCACTCTTCCAATTTTGACCAAACTTTACAGATATCATCTTGCCATGATGTTCTTCAGAATGTCTTCAAAGAATTAAGTTCTGTTAAAAGCTATGGTGCTATGGCTACAAAACTGAAAAGTATTGAAAAACCTTTAAAAATCTTTTCCAAAAGCTTGTATTTACTAACGTCATTGTAGCTCGTGAAAAAGATACTGCTTTTTTGCTCCACAGGCCTAAGGCCATCAAGCTTATCATCTCTGAAACTGCTTCACCCAATAAGTCACAAGCTTTACATAGGCTAATATAGTGAGAACTTAAAAGGTCTTCTTGTTCCTTACCTTGAGTTACAGCTGTAATATTGTATGAGTGTAATCTAAATAACCTCTTCCAAAGTTAGTCAAGTTATGTCAAAATTAGTCCTATCTCATGGGTCATAAACATGTGCGTATAGCGTGAAAATTCAAAAAATCTTTCTGCTCCCAACCGCAAACCCAAGGGCTACCAAATCTGGATCACTTTTGTTTTTTTTTTTTTAAATTAGCCTTGCATCAGGGGTCTTATGTTTTACAGAGGCTTCATATGGACGAAACTTGAAAATCACCTTATTTATAACCATACAGCATAGACTTGTATTATTTTGGCATGTGGCTTTATCTTGCGGACCTCTACCAGGGTTCAAGTAATTATAGCTCTGGGATCAAAAATGGCTTTGCCCTGCGGGTCTCAACTTTCACATGGGCTTTTAAGAGAAAACTTTGTAAGTCTTCATTTTGAAACCATTTGGCTCAGAATTGAAATGTTTATTATTTATGGTTTATATTTATAAACCAGTGGAGCAATACAGGGCCATCATGGCCCTCTTGTTTAACTTTTAGTGAGCTATATCAAAGAACGGACATGTTTAAATCTTTACCACACAATTCCAACTTTTAACGACCCTGAAGAAAACGTGTTTCGAAAACACTGTGTAAACATTTCGTAAACATTGCTGGTAATGAGCATTTTCTCTTTTCCCACAATATTTTCTACCCTTCCCAAATCAACTTTTAATTTTTTAGTCACAATTGATTTGTAGTCTGCAAATGCTTTCAATTTGGACCAGTCTAAAATTTTGTCGTTTGGTAAAGAGTTAAACAGGAAAGATAGGCAAAGTGTGGTTAATTTAATACGTCGGCATACCACCATCACAAAGTTTCAGACTTTGGCCTTTTTGATAACAATTGAAGATGACAATTTAACACTTTACCATACAAAAAAATTTTGGACAGGACCAAATTGAAAGCATTTGCAGACAACAATTTAAATGTAGCTCAGATGATGATTTCTGACTTTGATTGGGTAGAAAACATTGTGAGAAAAGGAGAAAAATTAATGTGGTTACCAGCATTTTCTCCTTTTCCAACAATCTTTTCGAAAGCCTTCTCTTTCAAGGTTTTTAAAGCTTGGGATTGTGTGGTAAAGGATTAAATATGGTTCAAATGATTGGATTAGTCTCTAAAAGGGTAGAAACAGTTTTCTGAAATGGACGAAATGCTGGTTACCGATATTTTCTCTTTTTTCCCTCATTGTTTTCAAAAGCCTTCTTCCTAAAGGTGGCTAAAATTTGGGATTCCTTGCTAAAGGGTTACATTCTAGCCCAGTGCCAAGATTGCAAGGGCATAGGGCCCGTTACACACAAGATGCATACACAATGTTTATGAAAAAATTCTGCAACCACAAGTTGTAAATCATAATATCAATGACATGTATTGATTTTTCTCTAGGTCTGCATGCCTTTTCAAACTAAATAGATAAATTGATGCACTGTTGACTGAGGAATTCCTCTCTGCCTTACAATGAATGATGTTTCATACTGTCAAGTCAAATGTTGTCATGTGGCTCAGTTTGCATGTAAATACTTTAATCCTGGTTACGCCTATGGACAGGCATCACTTTTCCAACCACCTTTTTCTAAGGAATATTGGTTTTCCTTGAAATGAAGAAAGACCACATTGCTGCTCTGACTATTAAGTTTTTGTTGATAGAGTTATCTTGATAGAGAAATTTTTATGTAATGTTTTGGCCAATATATCACATGCAGTGATTGACAGTGTAGATCCTAGATCAAATTGGCCACTTAAACTCCTACTTACAAGCAATATCGTCCTTTCCCTCAATGTTTTCTATTCTTTCATAGCCAAATCCAATTATTTAAGCCTTATATAATGTTTTATCAGCAAATTCTTTCAATATGGACCAGTCTAAAATTATTTTGTATGGTAAAGAATTAACCGTTTACAACACAATCCTGGGTTTTAATGACCCTGAGGCGAAAGTCACTTAAAAACTTGGTGGAAAAAGAAAATGCTGGTAACCAGCATTTTCTGCCTTTCCCACAATGTTTTCTACCCTTTTAAAGACAAGTTATGTCTTTTGTACCACATTAAATTTGTCATATGCAAATGCCTTCAGTCGGAACAAGTCTAAATTATTGTCGTTTGATAAAGAGTAAAGGAGAGAAAAAAGGTTGTCTACGTGAGGCTATGTATGTATTAACCCTTAGACTACTCAGCGCAACTCTAGGGTCCTTTGCAGACAGTGTAGATCAAGATCAGACTGCACAGAACAATCTTGGATCTACACTGTCCAATTAGGTGATATGCGCCGCCCCCCCCCCCACCTGTAAAATAGCACCATCGGAAGGTCGTTAAAACTTGGGATTGTGTGGTAAAGGATTAAGCTGACTAGTTACGTAGGGGTCATGGCAAAAGAGGGAAACTAATCAAAATAAGCAATGATGGTTATGGCCATAAAGTTTTCACATATTTTCGCACATCAAGTCTCCATTCATGGTGACTAGCCATATGTTATAAGAATATGTAACTCTTTACCAGACGACGAAATTTTAGCCATGTCCAAATTGAAAGCATGTTCAGACGACAATTTAGATGTGGCTCAAATAGTGCAACTTTTCTTAGATAGAGTAGAAAACATTGTGGGAAAAGGAGAAAATGCTGGTAACCAGCATTTTCTCCTTTTCCAACAATGTTTTCTAAAGGTTTCTTTGCCAGGGGCGTCAAAAGGCAGCATTGTACGGTAAAGGGTTAAAAAGCAAGCTGTCTGCTGCAGACTTACTTGTATAGGTAAGAGCTAACCACCATTTTCTCCTTTTCCCAAAATGTTTTCAAAAGCTTTCTCCTTCAGGATGCTTTAAAGGCATCAATTGGTGGTAAAGTGTTAAGTTATTATAGAGAGTCAATTAAGCTATATATAGGGAAGTCATAATAACTCGTGTAATTATTTTGATGCTATTTATAGGAAAGCTTCTAAGCTAGTAACCTTGACTTACTGTATTAATTAACCCTTTACCACACAATCCCGAATTTTAACAACCCTGAGAAAGAGGCCTTTTGAAAACATTGTGGGAAAAAGAGAAAATGCTAGTAACCAGCATTTGCTCCTTTTCCCACAATGTTTTCTAACCTGTCAATAACAAATTTCATCATTTGGGCCACCTTTAATATGTTGTCTGCCAATGCTTTCAATTTGGACCAGTCTAAAATTTTGTCATTTGGTAAAGAGTTAACTCCTTACCAAACAACAATATTGTAGACTGGTCCAAATTGAAAGCATTTGCAGACGACAAAATAAATGTGGCTGAAAAATTGAAATTTGTTTTGGGAAGGGTAGAAAACATTGTGGGAAAAGGAGAAAATGCTGGTTACCAGCATTTTCTCCTTTTCCCAGAATGTTTTCAAAAGCTTTCACAGGGTTGTTAAAAGTCGGCATTGTGTGGTAAAGAGTTAACTCTTTACCAGAGGACAAAATTCTAGACACATCCAAAGCATTGGCAGACAACAAAATAAATATATGACTCAAAAGTTGGGTTTCATTTTTGGAAGGATAGGAAACATCATTGGAAGAGGAGAAAATGCTGGTTACCAGCATTTTCTCCTTTTCCCACAATGTTTTCAAAAGCTGTACTTCACAGGGTCATTGACACCTGAGATTGTGTCGTGTTTACCTGTACGTGTGCCAGATGCTTTTATGAAGTTGTGGAAGAAAGCTTTTGAAAACATACATGTAGTAGGAAAATGCTGATAACCAACATTTTTTCCTCTTCCCACAATGTTTCCTTCTTACTCGGAGGTAAGGAAACATGGGCTTATCTGGTAAAGAGTTAAAAAGTTGTGTTCATGTGGAAAGGGATTATGTCTTGTAGAACTACTTTTTCTGTTGAAGTGTCAGTGTAAGTCTTTTAAATCTTACCTGACAGTACTTTTTATCATGGAACTACTTTTTTTTTTCCAGTGTCAGACAGCAGGCCAAGATGGCAGCCCATTGTAGAAATATATTTGGTGATATGCTATTGACAGATACCATAGAGGGATACCCAGTAAGTTTTCCTCCTTTACCAAACAATCCCGTGTTCTAACAACCCTGGGGGAATAAGGTTTTTGAAAATATTGTAGGAAAAGTAGTAAATGCTGATGATAAATCTGCATGTTCGCCTGTTGCTACAATTTTATCGTCCCTCTCTGATGCAAATCCCATCAGTTGTGCCACAAATGATGAGTCTTAAAATTTTGTTAATTGGTAAAGAGTTACAACTTTGTACCCTTTACCAAATGACAAAATTTTAGACTGGTCCAGACTGAAAGCATTTGCAGACGACAAACAAAAAGTGGCCCAAATGACAAAATTTGGTCTTGATGGGATGGAAAACATTGTGGGAAAAGGGGAAAATGCTGGTAGGATTTTCTCCTGTTCCCAAAATGTTTTCAAAAGGCTTCTTCCTTGGGGTTGTTAAAAGTCGAGATTGTGTGGGAAAGAGTTAAGGGTATATGGGGAAACTGTAAAAGCTCTTGTAAAGAGATGGTTTGTTTGTTTTTATTGGAGTTTAACGCCATTTTAACAGCATTAGTCATATCACGGTTGTCAGTGCACCTATGCACATGTTTCCTGGCTTTTTCACACCATTACCGGCACAACTTTCTTTCCAGGTCACTGTTCACTTTTCTTACATGCAATAGATGTGAGACGTGCAAAGCTACTGGGTATCAAACCTGCAAAAACCAGGTCACGAGTCAGATACGCTAACCACTGAGCTACCTGGCCAGGCTGAAAGAGTTGATAACATTTACCAAATGTACACATAATTATTGTTCAGTAGTCTCGAGAAGGCAAAACTCAAAATATACAGTAAAAATAAATGAGCTATGCTCTGTGAAAAGGGGGCTTAATGCATTTGCAAAAGAGTATCGACCAAGGTCAGCTGGCACAGTCCTTGCAGGCTGACCTGGACCAAAACCTTTGCTATTGATCAATTTTCTGCTTGTCAAAGAACCAGTCTACCTCATGATCTAGTCAGTTGTTAGACAAAATGGATTTTATGGATCCATTACTATTTATTATTTATTATGGATCCATTATGACTTACTTGGTATAATGCATCCCAGAGATGCATTAAATCCCTTTTGCCAGAGCATCATGGCTCAAGTGTTGCAACCCCCCCCCCCCCTGTTTTTTTCAAACCGAATTTGATTTTCTCACGTGGATGATATGAAATGGGGTAGAAATTAGAATTCAAATGCTGCATACACCAACAAACCATTCTTTTGCCAATGAAAGGAACTGAATGGAGTTATTCCTTAAATTTTTTTTAAGCTTAAAGTATTGCTTTCAGAATCAAGAAAAACAAGAAGGTTTTAAGTTTGGTAAAAACTGGGAATAAAATATCAAAATAGAACTTGCAACAGTTTGAAAATGACCTGCAGAGAATGGGCACACACAGTCAGCCAATATCACATACTTCCGCCCATGGATTGGATGACAGCTTGCAGTCTTCGTCTGATACCTCTCACAAGAGGTTGAAATCGCTTGATCAGTAGCCGCTGCTGTGAGGTCATGGGATACTTAAGTTCAGTTCATTTCAGAGGTAAAAGAATGGTTTGTATGTGTATGCAGCAGCAGGACTCTAATTTCTACCCCATTTCAAATGATTCACGCCAAAAAATAAAACCGGGTAAAAACAAAGCGGATGTAACACTATTTTTACTGTGTATATAATGCTGACCCCCTCTCAGTATATTCCACTGAATACAGGCTTGACTAAATGCAGGACAATGTAGATGAAATACCAGACTACATGTTTTGTGGAGTCTGATCTTGATCTATGCAGTCTGCAAAAGCCCCATTTTTCACCTATGGCATTGAAATACTTGTTAAGGGATACAGCTTTTATACTTTTAAAAAAAAAGGGATGCAGTTGTCTTTTTATGGCTTACTTTCCTGTACTTCACAAACGCATAATTGATGAAATGTTTTCACATTTTGTAGCTTGATGCAAATTTACCCCTCCCAAGTCCAGATTTGTTAAAGAGAAAGATCATAGTGAAGAACAGAAAGAAACATCTTCATAAAGGTATGCTATACATAACTCTTTACCAGACAATGAAATTTAAGCCTGGTCCAAATTGAAAGCATTTGCAGACGACAGATTAAATGTTACTCAAAACATACAGACATAACTCAAAACATAAAATTTCTTGTTCGAAGGATAGAAAACATTATTGGAAAAGGAAAAAAATGCTGGTAACCAGTATTTTCTCCTACCATAATGTTTTCAAATACTTTCTTCTTCAGGGTAGTTAAAACCCATGATAGTGTGGCAAAGGGTAGGTTGCTTGTAGCAAGAGAACACACATTTGAAACCAGTGTGAGGAAAAGGACAAAGTGCTGGTGACCAGTATTTTCTCCTTTTTCCATCAGTGTTTTCCTTTCTTTTCATGTACATTTACTTTGTTTGAGCCACATTTAATATGTCGTCTGCAAATGCTTTCAATATGGATGAGTCTGAAGTTATATCTTTTGGTAATAGGTTAAGTCTACCACACAACCAAATTTTAGACTGGTGAAATTGAAAGCCTTTTCAGATGACAAATTATATACAGCTGAAATGGGGAAATTTGTCTTAGACGGAGTAAAAAACATGGTGGGAAAAGGAGAAAATGCTAGTAACCGGCATTTTCCTGGGGGTTGTTAAAACTCGGGACTGTGTAGCAAAGGGTTAAGTTAGTTACAGTGATAAATTTTTGGTTTTTGACATGTTGGCATTTATGTGCCTAGCCAGACTCCTGATGTTGGAAAGCAGTCCTACAGCTTTAAACATAAATTTGAACCATCTTCAGACATCCATTGAGAAATAATTCTGCAGGGAATTAACCCTTTCCCACACAATCCTATGTTTTAATGACCCTGAAGAGAAAGCCTTCGGAAAACATTGTTGGGAAAGAACAATTTCTTCGTTGCCCACAATGTTTCCTAACCTTTCAGAGACGTATCTCTTTAATTTAAGCCATATCTAATTTGCCTTCTGCAAATGCTTTCAAATTGAACGAGTCTAGAATTTTGTTGTTTGGTAGAGAGTTAACCCTTTACCACACAATCCTGACTTTTAATGACCCTGAGGAACAAGCCTTTTGAAAACACTGTGGGAAAAGGAGTAACCAGCATTTTCTCCTTTTCCCACAATGTTTTCTACCCTTCCCAAAACAAATTTCAATTTTTCAGGCACATTTCTTCTATTGTCTGCAAATGCTTTCAGTTTGAAATAGTTTAAAATTTTATTGTTTGGTAAAGGGTTAAAGTACAATTTATCACATGAAGTAAAACGCTCTTATGTTGTCCTGCAACAGCACTTCTAAAACAGTGCTGTAAGAGGAGAACTTGCTCATAACAAGAAAGCCAGAATTTTTCACAGAAAGTAGACAACTGTAGATTCGTGCAAGAATCCATCTACCATGAATCAATGAATGAATGAATGATACTGTCATTTAGATCCTGCTTAGCTTGGCTGTTCTAGAAGTAAAGATGGAGGTAAACTACGACGACAACATTTTCTAAAATATATGTCATTAATAAAGATATTTATTTCAAACTTTAGCTTGTGTTAACTCTTTACCAAACGCCTAAATTTTCGTCTAGTTCATGTTCATGGCATTTTTCTGGTGACTTCAAATTTGAAATTCCTTTCGGGAAAGGTAGAAAACATTGTGGGAAAAGGAGAAAATGTTGGTTACCAGCATTTTCTCCTTTCCTCACAGTATTTTCAAAAGGCTTGAGGGCCATTAAAGCTCGGGATTATGTGGTAAAGGGTAAAATATCAAAACAGGCACCCATTCATTGAAAAAGCAATTGCAGCCAAATGTTTGCAACTCCATGCAGTGCTCTTGTTTTAACTCCTTACCAAACGACAAAATTTTGGACTTGGCCAAATTAAAAGCACTTGCAGACGGCAACTTAAATGTGGCTAAAATTGTGATTTCTATATTTGATAGGATAGAAAACATTGTGGAAAAAGGAGAAAGTGGTGGTAACCAGCATTTTCTCCTTTTTCCACAATGTTTTCAAAAGGCTTCTTTCTCCTGGTCGTTAAAAGTCGAGATTGTGTGGTAAAGAGTTAATCTATAATAGAAAGCTGTTATGATTGAAAATTTTTATAAGCAGGGAAGCAAAAGGTGACATCTCCCAAAACCTCCAAGAGTCGTAGCATAAAGACAAGCTGTGTAGATACAGAAGAACATTCTGATAAAACAGCAGAAGCTACCCCTGCAGAACAAAGCTCTGATGAAAAACCACCTGAGAAATCGGGGGATGACGAGGTCTGTGAGTCAGAATCCTCAGAAAGTGATGACGATGATGAAGTTACGGGGCTCACAGAGGAGGAAGAGAAGGAAAGACAGAGGGAAAAAAGAGAAAAGGTAATTATAGGAGAAATAGAACAAATAGGGTAAGGTAGTTTTAAAGTTAGTCATGTCGGTACATAGTCATGTGATTCATATAGTATCAAGCAATATCACACTGTAGAAAAATTGGATGATCCTCAGATTGTCTGTGGAACCTTTGTTGGGTTGGGAGAGTTGAAACTTTGATTAAATACTATAAATTTTTGTGTGTGCATGTGGGGTTTGGGGGACATACCCGTCATAGCCTGAATGTTTGTCAGCTCTTGGAGTCTATATTGATCACATGACCTGTAAACTTGATCTAGTTTGAGATAAAAGTTGCATGTCTAGTTAGTTTTCATGTTAACATAGGGTATGATATGAGGTTAGGTTGAATTTTCAGAACCAATTCTAGTTTCACTATTAAAAACAAGTCTTGACAAGATTTCTATAAACGTTGCTATATGGATTTAATCCTTTTCCAAACAATCCCACGTCAAAACCACCCTGGGAGAGAAGATTTTTGAAAGCATTTCAGGCAAAGGATAAAATGCTGGTAGTCAGCATTTTCTCCTTTTCCTGCAAAGTTTTCAATCAGACCATAGACAAACCCCACCATTTTAGCAATAATAGATTTGGTGTTTGCAGATTCTTCCAGTTTGCGCAAGTCTAAAATTTTATCACAGGTAAAAGAATTGACTATGTACTTTTATGATCCGCTAAGTGTCTTGTAATGTACAAATGTGGAAATATTACAGATGATGTACTCTAATGTGAAGCCATTTAGTAAACTAGTTGCTAGAATCGTGAAATTAACCTGCATTGAATTGCATATTTGCACTACATGCATTGTGGAATTGATAAATTAAGGAAACTTTTTTGATATTGCATACTGTTGCTTTTCTCTGTATTTTTTTTTCATCAGAGTATGGATTAAACACTTACAGTACAACTATCTGTGACCAAAATTTATCAGTTTACTTTAAAGGCCCAGTAGTGTCCAAAATTAAACAATGCGGGTTGTAAAATGCATTCAAGTTTAAATCGCACCATTCAAAAGTATGGGAATTATAGTGAAGAAGGCAATTTATTAATCTTTGGTCGATCAAAGGGATAGTGGCTGGCAAAAACATGAATTTTAAAACGAGGTAAAAGTATGCAAAAGATGGAGTGACTTGGAAGCTTTTTACGTAGGTTTAAAAATCATTTTGCTGCCAGCAAATAACACTTGGACCGACGGTCAATATCAGATTGTCATCTTCACAATAATTTCCATACTTTTACATGGTATGATTTAGATTTCAGTACATTTGAACACCCACATTATATATTTATTGATGTTACTGGGCCTTAAAGTACAAAAAGACTTTGCTAAAAACAAGACTGAAAACTTTTAAATGTTTACCACACATCCCTATATTTTAATAACCTTGACAGGAAATGATTTTAAAGACATTTTCGGAAAAGGAGAAAATGCTGGTACTCGGGATTGTTTTTCCTTTGCCCACAATGATTGCTACCCTGTCACAGATAAATCTGATAATTTTAGCCAAATTTAATTTGTTGTTTGCAGATGCTTTCAATTTGGACGAGTCTAAGGTTTTTAATTGTCTGGTAGAGGTAGAAATGTCAGCTTTGGGAAACGGCTGAAATGCTGGTGAACACAATGTTTTCTGCCCTTTCAAAGAAAATCTCATTGTTTAACCCTTTACCAGGAACTCCTGACTTTTAAAAACCCAGAGAATGAAGGCTTTTGAAAACACTGGGGGAAAAAGGAGAAAATGTAACAAACCAGCATTTTCTTCCTTTCCCACAATGTTTTCCATCCATTCCATAGGAAAAATTTGATCAGTTGAGCCACAACTAATTAGTTGTCTGCTAATACTTTCAGCATAAAATGGTGTGAAATTTTGTCCTTTGGTAAAGAGTTAAATGGTTATCTTGTAAACTAATTGTTGTGACTCAAAACCTTGTCATGGTGAAACCTAAATGGGTCTGCTTCAGTGGTACGTGACATCTCCTGTTTCTATGGTAACAGTAACAAGTCTGCCAAATTCTGCCCTTTTGTTTCACATTTGTCTTCAGCCTTGCCTTTAGTGCTTTAATGTGAGAGAAAGTCACTTATGAGGGTCTTTTTTCTAGAATGTAAAGTCTGTTGGGTTGATTCAGCACTTGAGATTTGTACTGAAAGCAAAAGTGCCGGCTTTAGATTGAGTAATCAGCTTGTTGTATTTGTGATTTTTTAATGTGTTCTATTTCTATATTTTAACACCAGCTATCTAATTGCAGTCAGCCAATCAGATGGCTAGTCTTTAGATATGGAATAAGAATTTAGAATGGTTTAGAATTGACACTGTTCTCTGTAAAATATCTTTCTAGCAGATGTTAAAACATGCAGTTTGAATGGCTGATGCACACTGGGGCAGTCAATCTAAATTCTTGTCTTGAAATTTCGAAAGTAGGACTGACATGATAGTTATAAGTCAACAACAACTATATCTACATGTGGATAAATTGAATGAATAGTGTGTGATTTTCAAATGAGCCATGCTTTGTGAAAAGGGGTCTGAATGCATTTTGCAAAAAGTATCGATCCAGGTCAGCCTGCGCAGTCCGCGCAGGCTGATCTGGGCCAAAACTTTTTGTTTTTTGTCATTGTCTTGCATGTCTAAGGACCATGGTACCTCGGGATTCAGTCAGTTGCTAGACAAAATGGATGTAGTGGATCCATAACTATGTGATGAGTTCATGGTATAATGCATCATGGAGATGTCTTAAGCCCCCTTTTGCTGAAGCATGGCTCAAATGCTTTAGTCTAACTTCTTATACTTCTCATGCTTGTTATTAGTCTTGGTACTTCCTGATACTGTTGTCTGTGTTACCATGGTGCAGATTGCAACCAAGATGATGGAATTGAATTACTGGGTTGAAGAACTGCAATGAGGGAGATGGAATTTAGTTATTGGTCTCAAAAAACACAAGTTCAGTCAAAGTTGTAGTTTTAATGTTGTAAAGTGTATTTGAGAAGCAAAAGGATCATACAAAAGAGAAAGCAACAAAATATGAATGTCAACATTGTCAGAACTTTTGTCTTGCAGGTGGTCACATATTAATTTTGAAAGAAATCATTTAAAAGATAAAAGATAAAGCATGCCTAAATTCTTCGTTTGCTTGTGGCAACCATAAGGTTTTGGCTTTTGTGTAAAATTCATATCAATATCAAACTGCCAGAATCTGCAAAATGATCTTAAATCTTTACTACACAATCCCAAGTTTAAACGACCCTCAAGGAGGTTTTTGAGAACATTCTGGAAAAAGAGGAAATGCTGGTGACCAGCACTTTCTCCTTTTTTACCATGTTTTGCACTCATTGAAAAATATTTTCATCAATTTGAGCCACATAAAATTTGTCGTCTGCAAATGCTTTGGATTTTTACAAATCCATAACTTTGTTGTTTAGGTATGAAAGGGTTTAACCTTCAACATATGGCATATTTTTGGACATTCTTGCTAACAACAAAGAATCCTACAAAACACAGCTTCTTTTTAACAGATGCTCTGTGTATGGTTGTTTGGCATTTTGAGGGTCAGTGAATATTAAATCATTATGTAGTTTTAATGAATTCAACAGCTGAAATTTGCAATAGAGTAATGTTGACCCTAGCACCATGGTAACAACCTTCTATTTGACCTTGACCTTGATGGACGGTTTCTCTATAATTTTCAAGAGACTACAGGATGGTGAGGAAGATAGTGATGAGGGGGAGTACTATCTGGTATGCTTCTATCTCCACCTACATGCTGTGCATGGTTTTTTACTTCTGTTCTATTGTTTTTGAGATAATTTTTTCCTTTACCAAACAATCTTGTAGTTGTGACCTTGAAGAAGGCTTTTGAAAACACTGTGGTAAAAGGAGAAATTGCTTGTAACAGTAATTTCTTCTTTTACCACAATGTTTTCTTATTTGAGTTTGACATCTATGGATACTTTTCAATGAGATGAATCTAAAAGTATTATTTTATTCACAAATGCAATGATGAATAAAATGATAGACTTGTCAAAATTAAAAGCATTTGATGACACCAGCATGAATTCAGCTCAAGCAATGGGGATTGTCTTTGAAAAAATTGAACACATTGTGTGAAAAAGGAGAAAATGCTGGCAATGAGCATTTTTTTCTTTTCCCTCCTACAATGTTTTCAAAAGCCATGTATGTTCTTCACAGTCATGAAAACGGGATTGTATGGTGAAGCCTTATGTATGACATTTATAATTGCACTGGTACGTGTTTGGCCAACCTCTTTCTTTTTCCCTTTGATATGAGAATGTGCCTGTATGAATAATTTTTGCATTGGATATGCTGATTTTTTTACAGAGTTGTTTCTGAGCCTACTTTAAGAATCAAATACAAATGTAGTTATCACATAGATACCTCATGTTTGCCTCATTTTTCAAAGCTGTTCCTTACGCAATTACAGTCATGTACTTATATTTCTACATCGGTCTGCCATCATCTCTTGATTCAATGTCAGCCGATGTGAGGTTTTCCTTGGTGTAACATAAAGACCAATGATTGAAATACTGTGGAATGAAATGTACATAACATCTAGTAGAGTATCTCAGGCCCTCTTGGCACACTTGTTTGTCTGGAAACTACATCAGTTTTGATGAAACTAACAAAAAAAAAAGGAAAGGAATTCTGGTGAGGATTTGGGCTAGTCAAGTTCTAAAATTGTAGGTCAGGGCAAACACATGTCAGGGCTATTAGACAATGTTTTTAGCTGCAAGTTTGTGAGTGACTGTCTCCTCTTTTCAGTTACAAGCAGAAAAGGTAATACCCCTGTTTATTTTACTCTTGATTTTCATCTCCACTTTTATTCACTGGGGTCATAGTATATAAAGTGTGTTTTCTAATTTTTTTTTGTAATCAATATTACTGAGTTTGTTTTGGATATAAGTGTATGTAATTTATCTATCAAGAATTACCTGTATGTAGATATTTAATTTAATATTAACTCTTTACCAAACAACAAAATTCCAGACTGACCCAAATTGAAAGCAGTTGCAGACAACAATTTATATGTGGCTCAGATGATGAATTCTGTCTTTGATAGGGTAGAAAACACTGTGGTAAAAGGAGAAAATGCTGGTTTCCGGCATTTTCTCCTTTTCCCACAATGTTTTTAAAAGGTTTCTTTCTCAGGGTTGTTAAAACTTGGGATTGTGTGGGAAAGGGTTAAGTGTTTACCAGATGAAAAAAGAATCAAGACTCATTCAATTTGAAAGCATTTGTAGACAAAAGATTAAATGCAGCTTAAATGATAGAAACCATCCTAGAAGGGGGAGCAAAACATTGTGGGAAAAGAAGAAAATGCTGGTCACCAGCATTTTCTGCTTTCTCCTCAATGTTTTTAATTGCTTCTTTCCTAGTTAGCATTGTAACAACACAGGATTGTTTGGGAAAGGGTTAGTGTATCGTCCCACTGATTGCCACTCAAGCTCTTTCTTACCTGCAAAATGACTGATAAACCAGGACATATAATGAAACACAAGGGTAATTTTGGAGGGAAGTGATTTCTTTCTTTTGTTTTTTTTGAAGAATTTGAAAAAATATATATATATATATTGGGAAAATAGCAGTTGCTTGCAGGGATATATTTTCAAAGTTTGACAACTGAAGGGGTGCAAAAAGTTTAATTTTTTGTGGCAGTAGGATAATTCTTTCCCACGCAACACAGAAACAGGGAAAAAAATACCGTGGCAAACTGAGAAACTTACTGGTTTGTAGCAATCTCTCCGTTAGTCACAGGTTTGTCAGGAAAAAAATGTCTGGTGATTCTGAGTTATAAATTTGTGATGAATAGAAAGGGCTTTATTATGTATGATATTAACCCTTTTCAACATAATCCTGAGATTTTATGACCCTTAGGAAGAAGTCTTTTGAAAATATTGTGAGAAAAGCAGAAAATACTGGTAACTAGTATTTTCTCCTTTTCCCACACTGTTTTCTATCCTTCCCAAAACAGTTTTCAATTTTTTGAGTCATATTTATTTGTTGTCTAAAATTCTGTTGTTTGGTAAAGTGTTAACTCTTTACTAAACAACAAAATTTTGGACAAGACCAAATTGAAAGCATTTGCAGATGGCAAATTAAATGAAGCTCATATTATGATTTATGTCTTTGATAGGGTAGAAAACAATGTGGAAAAAGGAGAAAATGCTAGTTAACAGCATTTTCTTCTTTTCCTACAATGTCTTCAAAAGCCTTCTCTTTCAGGGTCATTAAAACTGGCGACTGTGTGTTAAAGAGTTAATTATTAATTATTCATTATCATATTTCCAGCTTTACCTAACTTCTTTTTCACATCAGCTAATCCAGCATTATTAATTAAATGTAAATCTAATTAGGAATTGCACCGAATGACACTTTTCATCAGCACACCTGCCTTTTAATATTTCTCTATGTTGCAACCACGCCCAAAGTCAACAAGGCACTGGCTGGTATTCAGTTTGCTCTGGGATTTTCATGGTTCTGCTTTGCTCTTCACCAGCTAGTGGAATTTTAGATACATCCACTTTGAAGGGGTCTGCAGACAACACAGGGAACATGGCTTAGTTCATGGAATTTGTCATTGATATGATAGAAAACACTGCTGGAAAAGGAGAATATGCTGGTTATGAGCATTTTGTCCTTTTCCCACAGTATTGTAAAAGTCCTCATTCTCAGAGTTGTTGGGATTGTTTCGTAGAGGGCTAGTTCCTTGTATGGAGGTTTAGACTGCTTTAATAAATGAAAGCTGCTATTTTGGTCGATAGATCTCGAGTTCAAGGCAGAGTTGGCCTAAACATTCACTAATTAGGGAACAGTGCACCGGTAGATCCACAATCAATCTGCAAGCTTTGTGCAGTCTTATCTTGGTATACATAATTTGCAAATTCACAAAAATTCACATTCAGATTTATTTGGCTTTATCTTTTATGGTATGTTTTTGCTTCTATTGGCAGCATAATTTATATAGATAATTTCTTAACTAGATCTTATTTTTGTCAATATTGTGTGTTTTTTTTTTAACATTCTTGGTTTTTGTTTGATGTCTTTAGATGTCTACATTGTGGACTTGTACAAAAATTGCTCATGAGGTAATGACCGATGAGTAGATGGAGCCAACAGGAAATGGGGACAAGAAATCAAGAGCTTTGCTCATTTTATACTTTATATACCAATGTTTAGAACTTTTGAAGATATGAAATTTACAGGTTTTGCATGTTTGTAATTCCATTGGGTTCTTTCATTTATGTAACTTGTGAAAAAATCTGGAAACTCTGACTCAGGTGACCAGTTGTCAGCATTTTCATATACATCAAAAAAGATAAGCAATGGAAACACAGGCAAGCTTTTTAAATTAAGACAAAAAAAAAGTAAATTCAGACAAGCAAAGAAATTTCAGGTAGCTAAGTAAATGCTGACAAGCAATGTTAATAATTCAGGCATGCAAAGTAAACACAGGCAAGCCAGATAAATCAAGACAAGCAAAAAGGATTTGGGCAAGCCAAGTAAATTCAGGCATGCAAAGTTGATTCAAACAAGTCAAGTAAATTCAGCCATGCAATGTACATTCTGACATGCAAAGTAAATTCAGACAAGCAATGTAAACACAGGCAAGCAAAGTAAATTCAGGCATGCAAAGTAAATTCAGACAAGCACTTTTAACACAAGCAAGCCAAGTAAATTCAGACAAGCAAATTGATTTTCAGCAAGCAAAGTAAATTCAGGCAAGCCAAGGAAAATATTCAGAAATGCAAACTATATTCAGGCAAGCCAAGCAAACTTAGAAAGGCAAAGTAAAGTCAGACAAAGTAAAGTGAAATATAAAGTAAATTCAGACAAGCAATGTAAACACAGGCAATGGAAGTAAATTCAGGCAAGCAAGGTAAATTCAGGCATATAAAGTGAATTCAGGCAAGCAATTAATAAAAGATAGCCACATTATGACTGTTGAAGTCTAAGGAAGTCGTAATGTTTTATTACCATTTGGTCAATGATTGACCTATGACTTGACATGCTATTTTTGGATTTTAGACATGACACCAAAGCATACATTTGAAACAAGTGAAAGAAATGTCAATGAAAGGAATACAACTCTTAGGAAAGGAATAAAAACACAATGTGAAAA
The DNA here is from genome assembly GCA_945859785.2 of Tridacna gigas. Classification (NCBI taxonomy): domain Eukaryota; kingdom Metazoa; phylum Mollusca; class Bivalvia; order Cardiida; family Cardiidae; genus Tridacna; species Tridacna gigas. The sequence continues at coordinate 43,528,107 of OX244029.2, forward strand.
AAAGGAAAAATAACTTGGAAAAAGTAATTCTTCCTTTTCTCTCCATAGTTTCAGAAACTCAGTACTGCAGACTTATAAAAAGGTTACTTTTTATCATAATGGGATAATCCTGTTTTAAATCTTTTTTAAATTATTTCTTTTTGTAGAATTGTTTTGCTTCACTGTAATTTCTTTCCTTAAGCAGTTTTCGATTAACTACCCTTGTATATTTTGCTATTTTATCCAAGTCTCCAAGTTAAACTACTAACCCAGAAATATAAGTATGGAGCAAAATATTAACTGGACTGGTGATGGGAAATTGATGTTGTTTAACTCTTTACTGTACAACCCTGACTTGTAATGACCCTAAGAAAGGGGCTCTTTGAAAACATTGTGGGAAAAGGGGAAAATGCTGGTAACCACCATTTTCTCCTTTTCCCACAATGTTTTCTACCCTTCCCCCTAAAAAAATTCAGTTTTAAAGTCATTTTATTTTGTCATCTGCAAATGCTTTCAATTTGGACAAGGCTAAAATTTTGTTGTTTGGTAAAGGGTTAACTCTTTACCAATGAGTAAAATTTTGGACTAGACCAAACTGAAAACAACTAGACCAAACTGAAAGCATCTACAGACGGCAAATGAAGCTCAAATGATGATTTATGACTTTGATAGGATAGACAACATTGTGGGAAAAGGAGAAAATGATGGTTACCAAAAAATGGATATGACAATAGGGGGATTGGGAGGCATCAGGTGAAAAAGAGGAAATTGTTAGAATAGTTTTCCTTTTATCACCATGTTTTCAAAAGTTTTCAGTTACAAGATAACAAGGTTGCCTGCAGATTGTAGTGTAACAAAAAGTCAAATTAAGAAAAAAATGACACTGAGACAGAAATCATCCTGGCCTCTTTGCCTTGATGGAGATTGAATTAGTCTATCATCTTTGTGTATATTGGTCAAATTGTCTATACAGCAGGAAAAGTTTTTATTTTATTTTGTAACATTTATTTGACTTATATTTTTTTTCGTTCACTGTATTTTCAATTATTTCATATTTTACCTTTCTTTATAGGGCCTAAGGGGTCAACATTCTGTGCTAAACACTGCTACAACCTCTTAATAGGACCACATAATTTTAACATTCAGATTGGCTACTTTCACATTCTATCTGCCAATCAGAAGCTCTATGAACTGAATATCAGGGCTACCTTTCACTCAAGTGCATACACGTGAAGTTGTGTATGCACTGTAGGTAAGCAAGCATCAAGTCAGAAAACAAGTTTCACAAAGCTGCATAACTTTACAATTTTATGCCATCTCATACCTTTTAATTATAGCAGGGATTATATGTGTGTATATACAATCCCAAATAATTTTTGTTAGTCTAAGCAGTTTATTGAAACACAGTCCAGGTTTCAAAATTGGAGTGAGTTTGGAGTTTTTACCCTTTTGATTAGCTTTTCATGAAACATTGGGCATAGGGATGGATGGGGTGATTTTGGAAAGAGCTGAATTATTTTCTAATTCTTTACATTTGACTGGTTCTCTAATTAGAGATTTTTGTCTTGAAAATTAACTATTTAGAACTATGTTTAAAAAGCAGAGCAAATCCTTATTGGAATTTTTTAGCGCATCCTATTCTGAATGCAAAATATTGTTTAGTGTTTCTTTTCAAAGTTGGTTATCCTTTAATCAAACAATTCCAAGTTTTAATGACCCTAGAGAAGACTTTTGAAAACACTGTTGGAAAAGGAGAAAATGCTGGTAATCAGCATTTGCTTTTTTTCCAGACAATGCTTTCTACCCATTCCAAAAAAAGTTTGTTTTTTTTTTAATTTGTCTACATAATGCTTTCGATTTGGACAAGTCTAAAATTTTGCCATTTGATTGAGCTATTTAACAAACCTGGTAATGAACTTTTCCTCCTATTTCTATAGAATTTTCCACCGTTTTTTTCAGACTGCTTTACCCCTATTTGAACCAAATATAATTTGTCATCTACAGATGCTTTCAGTCTGGTTAAGTCTAAAATTAGATAATCTGGATAAATACTGTTTTTGTGTTTAATGATTAACTAATAAAGAGAAGTGCATGGTTTCAGGATAGTGTGAGCTTTAACAGTGGTGTGACAAGCAACCGTGCAGCTTGAATCGCATGTCATTTTTTCAAAAATTCAAAATCAAAATATTGATCTTTTTATCTGCAAAGGCACTAGTATTCAAGCTTGCTGTTGGTGCTACACTGATATGCTTTGAATTATACATGTATACATGTCTTTTCCAATTCCCAAATTTCACGCTTTTGTCAAAAAATATTTTTGATTGATAGACCCTTTACTCATTGTCTGCTCATGTCATTATTCTTCAAAGATTTGACCTGTTTGCTATGACGCATCACTATCCTGTACAGGATAAATATTAATATGCGGTATGTAAATTGATGTTTAAAAAGGGCAGGTCGAAAATGGCAATAAATAATACATCTGTGGAAAAATCAAGCCAGTTTTTTGCTACAAATTTCTTAAAAAACAAAATTATTTTAAACAGGGATTTTTTTTTTTTTAAATTAATTGTTTACTGCAAGTCTTTGTAGACAGTTTCTAAATATAGACATGGGGAAAACCGGGATTTGTGCAACAGACGGACAACAAAAATAATGTCCCCCCCCTGCTGGGTTTATACCGGGGCTTTTTCCCAAGCTTATACATGTATTATGGGCTATGTTTATAAATGGCTGGTGCATAGGTTTTATGCTAGCTAACCATGGGCAGATGAATTCTACAAGGTAGGTTTTAGTGAGGAAATGTATATTTTTAGCTCAACTGAGCACGAAATGCTCAAGGTGAGCTTTTGTGATAGTACTGTGTCCAGTGGTCTTTGTGTGGTATGTGTCTTCCATCATCCGGGCATCAACAATTACCTTGTGTGCACTCTAGAGGCAACATTTCAGTCATATACTCATGAAACTTGGTCAGAATGTTTGTCTTGATAATATCTCAGACAAGTTTGAAATTGGGTCATGTCAGGTCAAAAAGTAGGTCACTGGGCAAATCTTGGAAAAACCTTGTGTGCACTCTAGAGGCCACATTTTCAGCCTGAAACTTATGAAACTTGGTCAGAATGTTTTTCTTGAGATCTTGAACAAGTTTGAAATTGGGTCATGTCTTGTCAAAAAGTAGGTCACTGAGCCAAATCATAGAAAAACCTTGTGTGCACTCTAGAGGCCACATTTTCAGCCTGAAACTTATGAAATTTGGTCAGAATGTTTTTCTTGAGATCTTGAACAAGTTTGAAATTGGGTCATGTCTTGTCAAAAAGTAGGTAACTGGGCTAAATCTTAGAAAAACCTTGTGTGCACTCTAGAGGCCACATTTTCAGCCTGAAACTTATGAAACTCGGTCAGAATATTTGTCTTGATGATATCTCGGACACATTCGAAATTGGGTCATGTCGGGTCAAAAAGTAGGTCACTGGGCTGAATCTTAGAAAAACCTTGTGTGCACTCTATATGCCACATTTTGAGCCTGATACTATTGAAACTTGGTCAGAATGTTTATTATAATGATATCTTGGACGAAATTAAAATTGGGTCATGTCCGGTCAAAAAGTAGGTAACTGGGCCAAATCTTAGAAAAACCTTGTGTGCACTCTAGAGGCCACATTTTCAGCCTGAAACTCATGAAAGTTGGGTAGAATGTTTGTCTTGGGACAAGTTTGAAATAGGGTCATGTCCGGTCAAAAAGTAGGTCACTGGGCTAAATCTTAGAAAAACTTTGTGTGCATTCTAGAGGCCACATTTGTAGTTGGATACTCATGGAACTAGGTCAGATTGTCTATCTTGATAATATCTCAGGCAAGTCTGAAATTGGGTCATGTTGGGTCAAAAGTAGGTCACTGGGCAAAAGCTTTGGAAAACCTTGGGTGCTCCATAGAGGCCACATTTTCAGTCTTATACTGATAAAGATTGGTCAGAATGTTTATCTTGTTGATATCTCAGACAAGATTGAAAGTGGGTCATGTAGGGGCAAAAAGTAGGTCACATGGTCAAATCTTAGATAAACCTTGTGTGCACTCTAGAGGCCAATATTTCAGCCTGATTCTCATGAAACTTGGTCCAAAAGTTTGCCTTGATGATGTCTTGGACAAGTTTCAAAGTGGGTCACATCTGGTCAAAAAGTAGGTCACTGGACCAAATCTTAGAAAAACCTTGTGTGTACTGTAGAGGCTATATTTTCAGTCTGATACTCATGAAAATTGGTCAGAATGTTTGTTTTCATGATATCTTGGACAAGTTTGGAATTTAGTCACATTGGTTCAAAAAGTAGGTCACTTACACTCATGTGTTTTACATCATTAAAACCAGGATCCCTTCAGCTTTATCAACTGTAGATGATTTTACTCAGGTGAGCGCTTTAGGGCCAAGGGCCCTCTTGTTTTTTTTTTTAAATTTGTTTCATTGATTGCTGCAGTGAAAAGTAGTCCGGTTTTGTACCCAGAATGCCACTATTAGAAAGGTGTATGTATTTGAAAAATTCTGCTTAGCGGAAGATAATGACCCTTTACCAAACAATCCTGTATTTTTAATATTAAAATATTTCTTTTTTTAAATGTTTATATAGAATACTTTTGTTATACAGCAATGGCATAGGAAATGACATATATTTAAAACTTAACTTAAACTAACATACCTGTTGGTAGTAGAAATGGGCAAGTAGAAATTCATGTCTGACTTGCACTTTGACAAGTTAGAAAAATAGGCATTCAGAACCATGGTATGTCCCATTATTCTATGTTATATGAGTACAGGGTCTTTGTAGGCGTATTCTAGATGGAAATTGCTAATTCATGGTAAGAATTCAAGACACAGAATGTCATATGAATGAAATATAACAGTTTACCAAGCAATTCCATGTAGAAGAATTTACCACACAGTCCCGAGTTTTAATTACCCTGACAAATGAGGCCTTTGACAACATTGTGAAAAAGGAGAAAATGCTGGAAAACGGCATTTTCTCCATTTTCCACTATGTTATTTTCCTTCCACAGACAAAATTTATCATCTGATCCACATTTCTTTTGTCATCTGCAAATGCTTTCAATTTGGGTTAGTTTGAAATGTTGTTCAATTTTGACAAGTGTGGCATTTAGTTGTTTGGTAAGGAGTTAACTCTTTACCAAACAACAAAATTATAGACCGGTTCAAATTGAAAGCATCTGCAGACGACAAATTAAATGCGTCTCAAAAACAGAAATTTCTCTTTGGAAGTGTAGAAAACATTGTGGTTACCAGCATTTTCTCCTTTTCCCGTAATGTTTTCAAAAGGATTCTTCTTCAGGGCCGTTAAAACTCAGGATTTTGTGGTAAAGGGTCAATGGATATTCTCAGTGTGGGGAAGGGACCCAAGTAATTGCAATTGGAAGACAGTTTGCCAAGTATTGGGGACTGTGTTGATAAAAGATGAGACTGTATTTTTCTCCAGTCTGATCTAAGTTTACACAGCCTACAAAAGTAATTTTAGCTGTGAAAGGCAATTGCAGGATAAATTTTTTTCAGAGGACAACAATGTTCTAGACTTTTTTATATTGATGGTAAAAGCAACGATGGTATCCATCTTTGAAAAGTTAGAAAACATTGCAGGAAAGCGAGACCCATAATGTTTCCATAATGTTTTCAAAAGATTTCTTTCACGGGGTTGTAAAAACATGGAATTGTTTTGTAAGTCTGGCCTTTAATATTTGCAGGGTACAGCTGGGTCAGAGGCAGAGGCAGGGTCAGAAATGTCAGAGTTGGTCAACTATGTGCAACCAGTTCACTTTCATTCCTTTGAAATCTCAGAGAGTAAGTATGAGAGGAATACAACTGGTTTCTGTTTTTTTCAATAGACTTTGGAGCAAAGGCATCACACCTGCAAATATTGTCTTTGGAGGGAAGAAGGGAGTAGGGTGTCTTTCTTCTCTCTCCCTCCCCCTCAATCAACTCAACTAAAGTCCATTTTAGCTTGGCTGTTTTCGAAGAAAACATTGAGGTGTTGTTGTAGCCCCGGAGTCATCTGCATTGTCATGCAAAGACTTCGACATTTTGTAATACCTTCATTGTAACTGAAGATATGTACTTCAAACTTGGACAAAGTTGTTCAATGTCAAAAGGGGACCATCTACAACAAGGGCAGGTAACTATCAAAGTAATTTTGACAAAGTTATGCCCCTTTCTTGAGTTAGAATTTTCACTGAAAATCAAGCATATGCAGTCAAGTGTTGGCACCCGCATATGATTGTTTATACATGGGAATGAGTCTTCACTCATATTTTGGGTTATTGTTCAACTCTAAAGAAATGTCCTTTTTGAAATATGAGAATAAGTCTTTGCCCACCACATATGACAGCTGAGCCTGGTAGCATATTTGTTACAGGGCATGTTCTGTTGGGTCTGTGGCTAGCAAGTGAAATTGCTCACATTGGCAAAATTCTTTACAAGATCTGATGTTATTTGTTGGGACAGGATTTATTTCTCTCTCACCATTAATTTTGTTTTAATGATGTTTATATGGGAAACACATGTGAAGTTCTGGTTAAGAGAAACTCTAGAAAGACACAGGTTGGTGAACTGGTCACCACATTATTACTGGAAAAAAATGTTGAAAAATGTTGCAATAAAAACAATCATAATATACATGTACCTGGAAACTTAAGTCTTTCAAAAGTTTATAAGATTTGACTACACATAAAAATGGATGAAAACATTTGAAATGTTGACAGCGTATTGATTGGTTTTTGAATGTTAATCTTTTTTTCATCTTTTGCATTTTCCAGAAAAGAACCGGAGCTATGAAATATCTTCCTTTGTGGAAACTCAAGCTACAAACCTATTGAAGGAGTATCCAGTGGAATTTGTCAAGTATCCTTTTACATACACCCCTCAAACTGCTGTATATGGCTTATTATCTCCATTTCAATAACAAAATTAACCCTTTCCCAAACAAGCCCTGGTTTTCACGTGTCTGCAGTACAAGTCTTTTGAAAACACTGTGGGAAAAGGAGAAATTGCTCGTAACGAGCAATTTCTCCTTTTCCCACAGTGTTTTCTACCCTTTTTGATAACTTTATGCCATTTTCATCAAATTTAAAATTGTCGTCTGCAAACTCTTTGAATTTGGACCAGTCCAAAATTTGTCGTCTGGGAAAGGGTTAACTCTTTACCACACAACAAAACTGTAGACTTGTAAAAATTGAAAGCATTTGCAGACAACAATATAAATGTGGATCAGGTGATGGAATTGGTCTTTGATAGGGTAAAAAACATTGTGGGAAAAGGAGAAATTGCTGGTTACCAGCATTTTCTCCTTTTCCCACAATGTTTTCAAACGGCTTCTGTCTCAGGGTCATTAAAAGTCAAGATTGTGTGGTCAACAGTTAAAGACTTGTCCAAATTGAAAGCATTTGGAGGAGACAAATTAAAAATGGCACAAATGGTAGAATTTTTTTTAAACAGAAGATTAGAAAGCACAGTGGGAAAATGAGGAAATTATGGTTACCAGCATTTTCACCTTTTCCCACTATGTTTTCAAAAGCCCTCTTCCTGAGGGTTGTTAAAACGCGCATTTGTTTGGTAAGGGTTAAATAACATTCCCAGAATGAAGTTGTATGGGGCGTATAGCTGCCATGCAGTCTTTGCATCCTTGTGTTCAAAGGTATATAGACCTGGGTCGATACTTTTCGCAGATGCATTAAGCCCCCTTTTCACAGAGCATGGCTTATATATATATATATATAGAGAGAGAGAGAGAGAAAGAGAGAGAGAGAGAGCAAATTTCACATATTTGGGAGCACCCGTCAGTTATACTAGTTTGCGGTTTTGATAATGTCGAGCATCATTTCATATGCTTGCTTTTTGTGGAGAGTATAGATTCAGATCAGACTGCACTGAACATTTTCTGCGATGTTACCTAAAACAGCTTTCAGGCTGCTGTGAATTGGTCTGTTAACACTTCACCACACAGTCCTGAGTTTTGATGACCGTGAGGAAGAAGGTGTTTGAAAACATTGTGCAAAAAGGAGAAAGTTGGGTCCATATAACATCTGCGGTCCGACAGACCAGTCTGTAAACTTCCTTATTGCCCTCAAGGTCATGTATTATTTGTTAAATAATGATCATGTCCAAACATATATAACGACATTAGTTTTATGGAGACATATGAAGATTAACTCTTTACAAAATGACAAAATTTTGGAGTGGACCAATGACAAATTGAATGTTGCTTAAATGGTGATTTCTGTATTTAATAGGATAGAAAACATTGTGGAAAAAGGAGAAAATGCTTATTACCAGCATTTTCTCCTTTTCCAACATTGTTTTCAAATGATTTATTCCCGAAGGTCATTAAAACATGGAATTTTTTGGTAAAGGATTACAGAAAGATGTATCCACCATTAAAGTCCTTGACCTTCACACAGCTATAACAAGAGGCAGCTAAGCAGAGTGTACCCAAAAGGAACAAGAGTGGATTCCAGTAACTTTATGCCACAGGTATAACCTCCGACTTATATCTTATTACCAGGCACCAAAATTTTAGACTTGTCCAAATTGAAAGCCTTTGCAGATGAGAAATGAAATGTGGCTGAATTAAAGAGATTTGTCTTTGATAGGTATTTTCTCCTTTTCCCACAACATTTTTGTCAAGCCCGCTTGCAGTGAGCAAGACATAGTTGTCACATTTTTGTCAAGCCCGCTTGCAGTGAGCAAGACATAGTTGTCACAATGTCACTTCGGTGTATGTGCGTCCATGCATGTGTGCGTCTATCCAAATTTGTCTGGACCAGAACTTTTATATTTGTGGATAGATTTCAAAATAATATGGCACAATTTTTCTCCTTTATGATTAGAAGTGCTGTTTGAAACGTTTGTTCTGGTAGGTCCAAGGTCAAGGTCACCCTTGAAGGTCAAATGATAAAATTGTCGTATACAGAGCTTGTCCGAGCTACAATGTATTTATAGATGGATTGAAATAATATGGCACAATTGTTCTCGTTTACCAGTAAAGGTGCCATTGAATGATTTGTTCTGGTAGGTCCAAAGTCAAGGTCACACTTGAAGGTCAAATGATAGTATTGTCATAAATGGAGCTTCTCCAAGCCATATAACTTAACTATTTATGGATGCATTTAAAGATAATTTGGCAAAATTATTCTCCTATATTATACCAGTAGAAGTGCCATTTGAAATATGGTAAGATAGGTCCAAGGTCACCCTTAAAGGTAAAATGGTAAAATGTCATGCATAGAGCTTGTCTGAGCTACAACCTCTACATTTATTAATGGATTTAAAGATCATTTTAAAAAAGTTTTTTCATTTACCAGTAGAAGAATACTTTCAGGTAGATCCAAGATCAGGGTCACACTGAAAGATCAAACAATAAAATTGTCATATATATAGTATATCTGAGCCATGAATTCTACATTTTAGGTAATGCAATACTTCAAAATTATTGGGCACAATTATTCTCCTCTGAGTAGATGTGCCATTTGAAATATATGATCATATAGGTCCAAGATCAAAATCATACTTTAAGGTCAAACGATAAAATTATCATAAGTAGATCTTGTCCAAGCCATAACTTCTACACATATGGAAGATTTCAAAATAAATTTGCAAAATCAATCTCCATTATGAGTGGATGTGCCATTTCTGAATTTGTTTAGGTAGGTCCAAGGTCAATTCACATTTGATGGTCAAATGATAAAATTTTTGACAACTTTTCTACTTAATAAGAAGTAAGTGTCTCTCAGAATTATTCACTTCAGTAGTTTCAAGGTCAAGGTCATATTTGAAGGTCATAAATTAAGCTTCTTCTTGTTCATAAATAGGGACTACTCTACCTTCAGTCTGAAGGTGTCTGCTCCGATGCTAATTTTGTGACTGTTCTTCGCATACACCTTCAGACCAACCTTCATTTAAGGTATCTGGAAAAAATACGATTTTACCCGCATCTTTTCGAACGGCTCTATGCGACATAATTTCCAATGACAACTGATAAAATGGGCATGGATCGATAGATAAATGATTAATCTTTACAAAAAAACTGATGTTAGTTAAAATCTAAATCTTACCTTCGTGCAAATCTGTACTTTTCAACGTAAATAACCGTTGACCTACTTCTCCGGAAATCAAAACATGGCGATATCATCAATGCGCATGTCTCGGCAGGGTTCGGTGGAAATCGCAATATCTCTGACACGCTACAGGACGGTTCATTTGAGAATTCCAGTGTGGACAAAGGCACCTTGTACGTAAAACGGTCTTTATGCTAACTTAGTTTTTATAGGGGGGAACAAAATAATGTAGAAGATTTAGGTACTTTTATGTAAGGGAAATAATGTATTCTGATTGTTTCTTGAAACAAATTTTAAATGCTTATTCACAACAGAAATGGCTATTTATGTTTATCCAGCTGGTAGAATATTGAAAATATTGTAGACAAAACGTACGACAAAATGTTACATTGGTGTAAATATATTTTGAATGGATTTTAAGAAGACAAATAGATTACATTTTAAATCACAAAACAAACAACTGTGAACTAGAAAACGTTGATTAAAAAAAAAAATAAATAAATAAATAAAACTGACATACGGTATCTGCTGTGATCATAACATTTTCTGAACGTCTTTATCGTATCAATACAGTGTACATATACATGCCATGCTCTGGCAAAAGTGGGACTTAATGCATGCACAATGGCAGGCAAGTCATGCACGTGTGGATCCACTGTAGCCATCTTTTAAAGAATGGACTAAATTATGCGGTAGACTATGCCTTGGACAAACAGAGAATTGACCGATAGCGAAAAGCTTCGATCCAAATCAGCCTAGACGGGCTGACCTTGGTCAATAGTTTTAGTAGAAGCATTAAGCCCCTTTTTGCCAGAGTATGACTGAAATCAGACTTCTTTGTCTTGACCGTACCCCAAATGCAAGTGAAGTAGTGAATCTCGCTTTTAGTGCCATCATACAACCTCTTTTCTATTTGCCAGATGATAGAAGTAATTGGCTGTAAAATATTTCTGATACATATATGTATAACAGCATAAACAAATTACCTTTAATCACGAAAAAAACAAACAAACAAAAGCCAAATACTGCATATTCCATGCAGGCGTAAGTATTTTAGGAATTCAAAATTTCGACAGTCGAGTTGTTTCTTTAAAAAAAAATGCTGTAAGTGCAGTGAATCGATGGATTTGGCTTCGTCACTCGCGACAGCAGACGATATATCTAGCATTGCATTTATTTTAAACCATAAAATGTACACATCAGGTATGCTGAGCACTTAAAAATTTTCACTGACGGAAGTAAAAACGAAAATCTAGCAGTTTCCGCGGCAATGGTTATACCAGCCCTTAAGGTTAAAACATCAAAAAGACTCAGCGACAGGTTATCTATATATGCCGCGGAACTGACAGCTATAAATTATGCATTAGACTGGATATTGGTCAACAAACCACACAAAGTTGCTATTCTATCTGATTCTGTTTCGGCCCTCCAATCTTTATCTTTAAGGAATAGCAACTCCCGGCCTGATCTTTTAGAAAATATTCTGTCCATTTATGATCAGTGCCAGCTGAATAACTCAGAGGTTACCTTTGTGTGGTGTCCAGCCCATGTCGGTTTTGTTGGGAATGAGGTAGCGGACGATGCGGCGAGGTGCGCTCTGAAGGGACCCGTTTGAGATAAAATACCCCTGGCAACCACTGAAGTATACTCCATTTTGAAAACTTCAGTTAAAAAAAAGTGGTCAAAGGGGCTGGCGGACAGACTTAAGAGCCAGCCCTTTTATGGAAATGGAGTGAGTTTCAGACCGCCACACGGGTATTCAACCAATAAAAGGGTGGATAAATGTGTGACGCGTCTGAGGCTGGGCTATAATTTATTGCCAGGGAGCCTAGGGCACCACATATTTGGGGGTTCGTCCATTTGCCCCACATGTGGTGTCCGAAACTCCACGGAGCACTTTCTGCTGGACTGTGGCGTCCATCTGGTTGCGAGGCAGAAACTCTCAAGTGCGATTTTTCGGGAGGACGTAGACTTCAATATCCAAAACATTTTATTTCCATCCAAAGCTCTACGGTCCTCCACTTTCAAAGCACTTGAGACATATTTATTGGACTGTCAGATGACGGACAAGATTTAAGTCCCAAGCCCATTCAAACCGGAGCACGAAAATCGAAATTCTCAGGCATTTTTTTTTTTTTTATATATACTTTTATTTCATAACAAGGCGCTCCCCAACAAATCCGCCCCAGTTCAGTTCCCAATTTTTTGACTGAGATTTCAGAGAGCTCTCATGACCGTACTTTTTCCTTTTCTTTCTCCATATACCAATTTTTCATATTGGTATGGTTTCTTTTATATGCATTTTTTAAATTTGTATAGCCCCTTGTGTTCATTCATAAACTAAATCTTGTATTATAAAACACAGGGACTCCTTTTATAATTATATATTATACCCCCATATACTAAGTATTTGGGGGGATTTACAGGTCACCAAGCCAAGCATGGGTGTTCCCCTATTTACAAGGGAATTTTACTTTTTCTTCCTCCTTGCTCAACCCATGCAGGTTTTTGTTTCTGTTTTTGGTGACTAGGTATAGAAATTTTCTTTTATTTCTTTTTTTTTTTTTTTTTTTTTTTTTAAATCCTTTGATTTATATCTCTAACTGTTAAGTGATCGTCAGTCAGTTTGCCACGGATCTGATCCGTGTCGATAATTGATCTTTTAAGCTATTTTTTATTGACACGGGGGCTTTTATATATGTCCGCTCTGAGCCCCCGTAGTCCTACCTTTTAGGGTTGTATTTTTGGTGAAAGTTTACCTTTTCTTTTTATGGCAGTTTTTACTCCTTGTGGGACCTGCTGTGGATAGGGCGGCAGGGAAAGAACTAGCACCCCAGTAGTCTTGGCTTTATGCCCCTACTGAGTGGTGTCGTCCTGATCGCCCTGCACAGCAGGCAGGACTGACGGTCGCTCCACAGTTTTTACGTGTATATATTTTTGTCTTGTATAATTTCTTTTCTTTTTTGAGAGAGAGCTCTCTGAAAAATCTTGGCCTCGACACAATACGAATTTAAACTATTTAGTTTAAATTTAATTTTTTGTCATTATCAAAAATTATGGGAAAAGCATATTATTTATCTATCATAAAATAGTACAACACAATGACCTTTTTACACGACAATTATGAAGCGCCAACACTGTAGAATCCAACACTTTCGCGAAAAAGAAAATAGACAAGTTTAAAATGTAGTGATCAAACGAGACCGGCAACGTTCCACGAGTTGTACATCTTGTAAATATGTGTGTATATATATATTTTTTTTTTAAATTAATATTTTAAAAGTGGTCCTGAAAGGGTTCGTTGCGGCTAGCCCGGTGTTACCTTTTACTTGTTTTTCTTATTTGCGTCTTTTTAAACCGTGGAGCGTTGCCGTTTGAACAAAATCTAACTTAATTGAAAAAGTATTTATAGTCTCGCAATAATACGGAGAAAAAAACCAATAGCTGCTCGCCACATGGCTTTATGCCGCATGGCGAGGGTAAATAAGCCCCCTACCCCATAGCTGAGCAACCCGGCGAAGGACCCTGGTCGTCAGGGGGGGATAGCCGGGTCAGCAACCAGGGGGAGGGGGGAAACGAACGAACGAACACATCACGTAGTGGATAGTGTCTATTCAGGATCAACAGGCATGTCCTGTACAATTTGATCATTATATTCAATACTCGTAACAGGCAGTCTAATCTAGATCTAAATCATATACCAGATCATCTTGATTAAACACATGCACAATATAAACACAAGGTAAAGAGTTACGGCACATTTCAGCCTGCACAGAATGCGCGGGCCGACATGTGTCGGTGTTTTTTGTATTTGCCCTTTCTTCTCAGAGCATGGCTCATATATTGAACACTTGGATCAAGGATCCCGGAGAGTTGGGTTGTCATTGATTTTAGTTCGACGATGAAGTCCGCTTTTTGCCGGAAAAATCCGATGTTAAAAGAACCAAGATGGACTTTATCGAAAAGGACTCCTTTCCTTCTAATTTCACATACAATTATTGGCAGCATTTACCAAACGTCAAATTAGCTTGAAAAACGGTAATAGTGTTTAAAAGGGTAGAACATATGGTGGGAAAAGGATAAAATGTCGGTCATCTACATATTTTCTTTTCCCACTATTTCATCAGGGTTGCCTAACAAAAGATTGTTTGGTTATTTTCTTTTCGTGATTGTTTTACCTAACGCTTCACACAGTATCCCGGATTTGCACTATCCTGTGGAAGAAAGCTTTTGAAGACACTGTGTTGCTGGTAGCCAGAAATTTCTCCTTTTCCAACATTTTCTTTACCCTCATAGAAATAAATTCCATTATTTATCTTGTCGTCCGCAAACGCTTCAAATCTGGCATTTCCTAATTTTTGTTGTGTGATAAAGGATTAGACCTAGGGTTATGTTATTTACTCCTTTCATTTCCCAATTCACCTGTTATTACCATATTGAAAATACAGAAAATCTTGAATATTTAACATGGACTCAAATTTATGGTTAAAAATGATCGATCTAGATACAGATCTAATGAATATAAAAGTTAAATTTGCTTTTTTCACCCGTTAGCAAATTAAAGTGAACAAAAGAACGAAACATCCAGGCTTCTTAACGGTTACCCATTCTTGGTCTTATTGAATGATTTTAACTATTTCTAAACAAAAACTCGGCATTTCCAACTGTATTTCATATCGAAGTTCGTAAACTGAATGAGTTCAGGGCTAGAAATTGAACTAGATATTTTCGTGTAAATACGTGGAATGCTTATTGTGAACCTGACTGTACAAAATTCAAATTCCTTTCAGTGCGCATGTCTGTTCAACGGAAGTCGCCATGTAAGTTGTTTACAAATGATACTGGATTTATTTACGTTGGGAAAAAGGTAAATTTCCATCGATTTTATTGGTATTTTGTAGCACAGTTTGTGTGATGTTAAAGATTAATCATTTATCTAACGATCCATGCCCATTTTATTAGCTGTCATTGGAAATTATGTCGCATAGAGCCGTTCGAAAAGATGCAGGTAAAATCGTATTTTTTCCAGATACCTTAAATGAAGGTTGGTCTGAAGGTGTATGCGAAGAACAGTCACAAAATTAGCATCGGAGCAGACACCTTCAGACTGAAGGTAGGGACTACTCCTATCCTCATGAAAACAAAGGGATCTGAAATAAGATAGATGTACATTGAGTGATTGGTTACTTTTTTTCCACATGAAACTTATGAGGTTCTTTACTAACTCCCACATGGTGGGCTTGACATATGTTGCCCTGGGCAACCTTCTAGTTAGAAGTTTTGTTGTTTAGGATTATTAAAACAGATTGTTTGGTAATAAATTTATGATTCCATATATTACAATGTTTCTTGACTCATTCTGAAGTCATACTGTCTGCTTTTCATTTTACTTTTCTCATTCTTGTTTGTTTCCCACTCTTGGATAGATTAAATGAGATTTTTTATGCATATAATTATGAACTTTGTGAAATGTCAGGGAAAAAAAAATCTAAATAAATAACTGAAACTTCCATGCTCTTATTGAGAAACAAGCTCTAAATGTTTAGACTACATCAAATTTTACTGTATTCTTTCAGATGTTCTGGAATGCTGGATGCCAGTTAGTAGCATTGAATTTCCAGACTTTAGGTAAGTCAAAAGCATTTGCATGTATGTTTTTGCATATTCTGGCCCATAATTTGTGAAATACCATATTATGTGATAAACAAGAATCTTACAGTCCTTGGCCTTTGAGATAGACATTTATTAACTTGTCTACTAAAATGTTACTAAGCTCACTGAGACTAGCTTAGTAACAGTTTTTCTAGACTTGTTTCACAACATTTTATCTCAGTTTATGCCAGTTTATGTCAGATCCTATATATCTCAAAAGCAAGTAAATTTCAGATTCATTTTATCATGTAATTCTTCCTGCAACTGAGTGTCAAAACCTACATGTATATCTGGAAATTTTCATGAATTGGAATGTCTCTTTGCTTTGAGGAGAGTGTTCATCGGGGATGTATGATTTAAATAGTCCATAATAGATGATATGTAACTCCTTACATGATATGTAACTCCTTTAAATCTGAAGATAAACCTGAAGTTTAACCCTTTACCGCACAATGCCACCTTTTAACGACCCTGAGAAAGAAGCCTTTTGAAAATGTGGGAAAGGGAGAAAATGCTGGTAAGCAGCATTTTCTCCTTTTCCCTTAATGTTTTCTACCCTATCTAAGAAAGATTGCAGCATTTTAGCCACATTGAAACTATCATCTGCAAATGCTTTCAATTTGGACAAGACTTAAAATTTTGTCGTCTGGTAAAGGGTTAAGAGGCACATCAGTTTCGACACTTGAATCAACTGGCAAGCTTCTTTTAGACATATTTTGTTAATAACCGACAGGATGTGTTAACATGTAATGTCACATAATGCTTGTTAAATGTCACAAAATCTTACGGCTAGCATGTGTACTTTATACTGAAAACAAGGTTATTTCTGTAATAAAAGATAGGATGAAAAGGAAATTCTTTAACTCTTTACCAAACGACAAAATTTTAGACTGATCCAAGTTGAAAGCATTTGCAGATGACAATTTCAGTGTGGCTCTAATGGTGCAATTTTCTTTGATAGGGTAGAAAACATTGAGGGAAAAGGAGAAAATGCTGGTTACCAGCATTTTCTCCTTTTTCCCACAATGTTTTCAAAAGGCTTCTATCTCGAATTCGTTCAAAGTCAGGTTTGTGTGGTAAAGGGTTAACAGCATGTCATTTCTACATGTTTACCTGTGTTGTATTTACAGATCTAGCTATGCAACTGAATCTAGGCATCTTTGAGTACAACAAAAAATCAGGCTTTGTGTTGAAACCAGATTTCATGAGACGGACGGACAAACTGTTTGATCCATTTGCAGAATCTACAGTTGATGGAATTATTGCAGGAACAGTCTCTGTCAGGGTATGTGAAAATGTGTTGAAGACAAACAGCTGGAAGTGAATTTTTAGCTCGGCTGGTTTTGAAGAAAACATGAAGATATTGTTACAGTACTGGTCTCGTCTGTGTTGTCATGCAAAAACTTTGACATTTTATAATATCTCTGTTATTACTGAAGACATTTGCTTCAAACCTAGACAAATTGTTGATTATCAAAAGGGGAACCTATACGACAGGGGTAGGTAACCATCAAAATATTTTTGACACAGTTATGTGCTTCTTCTATTTAGAATTTTCACAGAAAATCAAGCAACTGCAGCGGAGTATTGGCACACACGTGTGGTGCTCCTGTTGTCATAAAAGCTGTTATAGCAAGTAACATAAAGTAGAAATATTTAACTCTTTACCTGACAACAAAATTTTCGTCTTGTCCAAATAGAAAGCATTTGCAGAGGACTGATTAGATGTTACTCAAAACTCGAAATTTGTCTTTTGAGGAGTAGAAAAAATTGCTGGGTATTAGTATTTTCTACTTTTCCCACGGTTTTGTTTTCCTAAATATTCTCCCTCAAGGTCATTGCAAATTTGGATTGGTTGGTAAACGGTTTAGGAGAAGAAGGCTTTTGAAAATATTTGTAAAAGCCTTATTTCTGAGGGTTGTTAATTCTTTACCCAATGGCAAAATTTTAGACTGGTCCGAAATGAAAGGATTTGCAGACAACAAAATTAATATGATGAAAAATTCAAATTTGTTTTGGGAAGGGTAGAAAACATTGAGGGAAAAGTTGCCAGCATTTTCTCCCTTTCTCACAATGTTGTCAGAAATCTTTTCTGTCAGGGTCATTTAAGCTCTGGATTGTTGTGGTAAAGAGTTAAAACTCAGAACTTTTAGGTAAAATATTGAAACATTCATGTAATAACGTAATAGCATGTTTTAAAGGTGAACCCTATACTAAACAAATCCCATCTTTTTAATGACCCTGAGAAATAAGGCTTTTGAAGACATTGAAGGGAAGGAAGAAAATATTGGCAACTAGCATTTTCTCCTTTTCTGTTTTCTGTCCTTTCTATCCTTCGGATGAAGGCTTCTCATTTTCCCCCCACAACATTTTGAACCCTTTTGGAGGCAACCCCTATCAATAGCTCCACATTTTTGTCAGCTGCTGTCTTTTGACAATGAATGAACATATGTCAAAAGATTGTTGGAAATAATCTTTCATACAAGTATATAGATTTCAGATAAGAAACAGTGGTGATACATTAAATTGAAAGCATTCGCAGACGACAAAATTAATAAGACTTGAAATTTGAAATTTGTTTTGGAAAGAGTAGAAAACATTGTGGGAAAAGGAGAAAATGCTGGTTACCAGCCTTTTCTCCTTTTCCCACAATGTTTTCAAAAGCCTTTCTCCTCATGTCTGTTAAAAGTCGGGATTGTGTGGTAAAGAGTTAACAGCAAATAATTCTTCATATGCCATTACCGCATGACAAAATGTTAGACTTGTCCAAACCCAAAGCATGTGCAGACAAATGTGGCTAAAATTGTGCAAGTTGTGTCTTATAGGGTAGAAAATATTGTGGGACAAGGACAAAGTGCTGGTTATCAGCATATTCTCCTTTCCCCACAATTTTTTCAAAAGCCTTCTCCCTCAGGGTCTTTAAACAAGGGTTTGGTTGGTAAAGGGCTAACCTTTTACCAAATGACAGAATTTTAGCCTGATCCAAATTAACAGTTGCAGGTGACAAAATTTAATAAACTGATGCTCAGATAGTGAGACTGGGCTCTGATAGGATAGAAAACATTGTTGGAAAAGGAGGAAATGCTGGTTGGCAGTATTTTCTCCTATTCCCACGATGTTCTCAAAGAGTCTTCTTTCTTAAGGGCCTTGCTGGGCAGATTAGTGGTAAGCGTATCTGACTCACGACCTGGTGGGTTTGGGTTCGATACCTGGTTGAGGCAAACTTTCTTTCGGGCAATTTTTTGCATCTCATCTCTGATGCATGTGAGAAAAGTAGTCAGTGACTTGGAAAGAAAGTTGTGTAAGTGCTGGTGTGAGAAAGCCAAGAAACACAATCAGTCATGTATAGGTGTAAAAACAGCATTAAACTCCAATACAAACCAAACAAACAAACTTCTTTCTCAAGGTTGTTAAAACATGGGCTTGTGAGGTATGGGTGTTTTTCTTTATCACTCACTCCAAAGTTTTAACGACCCTGTGGAAGAAGGCTTTTGAAAACATTTGGGAAAAGCAAAAAATACCGGTAACCAGCATTTCTACCTTTCCCACAATGTTTTCTACAATTCCAAATGGAAAGTTTAGTTTTTGAGTCACATTCATTTGTTGTCTGTAAATGCTTTCAATTTGGACAAGTCTAAAATTTTGTTGTTTGATAAAAGAGTTAAACCTGTCTATTGTAGGTAATATCAGGCCAGTTTTTAACAGACAAGAGGGTTGGTACGTATGTAGAAGTGGACATGTATGGACTTCCTACGGACACCCATAGGAAAAAGTTTCGGACTAAAACTGTTCAAAATAATGGTGTCAACCCGGTGTACGACGAGCAACCCTTTGTTTTCAGGAAGGTAAATTTAATTTTTGTTATTCGCACATTACGAAATGACAAAATTTGAGAAGGGTCTGAATGGAAAGCAATTGCAGACAACAAATGTTGTTCAAGTTACGGAATTTGTCTTTCAAAGGAAAGGAAACATTTTAGGAAAAGCGAGAAATGCTGATAACTAGCATTTACTCTTTTTCGCACATAAGCCGAAGGCTTCTCGCCAAGCAGGTCGGCAAATTTCTGTACAAGGATTGATGATAGTCAGTGTGACAGAATTATTTCTCTCTCACCCCTGATCACTTTCTCAACAATGGTTATGTAGGAGAGCAGCCAGTGGCTTTGAAGAATATTGTGCAAAGCACTGGTACAAAGAACTCCAGAAAAGCCTGGATAGGTGCACTGGCAGCCATTTTTAGCTCCACTGGCCGAAGGCCAGCGAGCTATTGTCATGGCGTTGTGTCCGTCGTGCGTCCGTCCGTTCGTCCGTTCGTCCGTGCGTGCGTCCGTAAACTTTTTCTTTAAAAAACTTCTCCTCAGAAACTATTGACTGGATTTTTACCAAATTTCACAGGAATGTTCCTTTGGTGGTCCTCTTTCAAATTCCTTCAAATAATTGTGTTCCATGAAGAATTCTGGTTGCCATGGCAACCAAAGTAAAAAACCTTTAAAAATCTTCTCCTCCCAAACCGCTATTTGGATAGCATTATTATTTTGCAGGAATGTTCCTTAGATACAGGTTTACAGAATTCCTTTAAAAAAAAATGATCTGTCAAAAAACATGGCTTTTATGGGAGACTCATTTTCCTTTTATGGTATAAAGTAAAATCTTTGAAAAATTTCTTCTCTAAAACTATTCATTGGATTTCATTGTTGTTTTGCAGGTAAGTTCCTATGGTGGTTGTCTGCCAAATTGTTTCTATGGTGGTTGTATACCAAATTCCTTTTAAAAAAATGATACACCTAAAAACACATTTTTTTATAGACAAGGCTTATATTTCAAAAAAATGTTCTTCTCCAAAACTATTTATTGTGTTAGTTTTATCGACTAACAAAGAAAAAGGAAGAAAATTGGATTGACTTGACCTAGTCAGGGCTGTCCTATTTAAGCCCACACATTTTCCTTGGTATTAAGATCACAATTTACTCCAATGATATGCTATTAGTTAGTACTAGTAATGAAATATCACTGGCCATAAATAAGATAAAAGCTTGAGCACCTTTCACAACTTGAGCTTTTCAATTTTGCCTTATTACTAAGCCTGAGTAACCATGCCAAGATAAAAAAGAAAAAGTATTTTAATAACAAAACCCCCATGTTGTAGGTACTTTATAGTCCTTTTGATATAGAACAAGAGAACCTCTGCACTTTTATTAGTTCTGGTAAAGGTTTGTTGACCTACTAATGAGTAAATGCAGAGTGGACAGAGAAGGGGTGTAAATCCTGGTGACCTGGTACACAGTGGGACAGGGCTTTACATTTGTGATAAGGCATTAATGTTACCCAGTCAAACTGATCCCGTAACTTCAGTACACCAGAATTAATCTGTGCCCTGGAGCAGGATATTTGATTTATGTAAATGCATTTGTAGACCATTTTGTGTTGTTTGCCACAGAAGACATTCTAACTGTGAAAAGTTGATTATTAGGGATTAGGTGTTCATTGTATGCCAGCATATTTCATTCTATCTGGTGTATTGATGTAAGTTGATCTATATTGCTATAACATTCAGTCATTTGCCCTCCTAGCTGTTCTTTTAGATTACCCCTTTACCACACAATCACAACTTTTAACGACCCTGAGAAAGACATATTTTCTATATTTTGATGTTTCCCCACCCAAAATGGTTTGTGAAAGGACCTGTTGCAGACAACATATCTTCAAATTAGTAAGACATATATAAAAAAGGATAGAAATTA
Organism: Tridacna gigas; assembly: GCA_945859785.2. Taxonomy (NCBI): domain Eukaryota; kingdom Metazoa; phylum Mollusca; class Bivalvia; order Cardiida; family Cardiidae; genus Tridacna; species Tridacna gigas. The sequence goes on from OX244029.2 coordinate 43,549,584, forward strand.
TTGTGGGAAACTAAGAAAATGCTGGTTACCATTTTTTTCTTCTTTTCTCACAAGTTTTTTCCATACCTTTTTTCTTTAGTGAGCTAAAATGCAGGATTGAATGGTAATTGTTAAAAACTTCTTTTTCGCCATTATAGAAATATCAGGCCTGTGGAGCGATACAGGCGCTCAAGCGCCTCTAGTTATCTTTGAGAGGGAAGAAAACATTGTGGGTTAGGAAGAAAGTGCTGGTTTTAAGCATTTTCTCCTTTTCCAACAATGTTTTCAAAAGCTCTCTTCTCCAGGTACTTAAAACTCTGGATTGTGTGCTTGACAGATTGAATTGTTTACAGGCAGAGCTTTGCAACATTTGACAAATGATGTAAACAGTACTTTCTGTTTCATACATACATAATTATGAATCAACCAGAACTTTTGTAGTTCTATGTAGATCTTACTATCTAGTTTGTTACCAAAATAAGCTACATATTTAACCTTTCACCAAACAAAATTTTTCATTTATCCGCGTTGAAACCATTTGCAGATAACGAATACTGCGTGTATCAGGTGATGGTATCTGTCTATGACAGGGTAGAAAGCATTGTGGGAAAAGGAAAAAATGCCGGTTACCGGCATTAATTTTACTCCTTATCCCCACAGTATTTTCAGAAGCCCTTTATGGGGTCCCTGAAATTCCCATTTGTTTGTTAAAGGTTTGATTCACTGCTTGTAGAGTTTTTATGAGATAAAAAGTATCAGTAGTACAGATTTTATGTATCAAAGCAAGTTATAGATTAAGTTTGAGTCCTGCATGGCTCAGTGGAGTATAGGACTCGTAACCTGGAGGGCCTGGTTCAAACTTTAATGGAGGCACTGGATTTTCATGGGAGTGTCCTTGGGAAAGACACTTCAGAGCCCTAGCCTAGTACTGGTAAAACCCAGGGCAGACATGAATATGTGAGTTGTTGCTGTGAAATGACTAAAATAATGTTGAAAGCAGCAGAAAATATTATTCAATCCATCACTAGGTATAGATTGAAGTATTGTAGCAAGGCTCCTTTTTCAGAATTCAGCTGTTGTGATCCTTTTTCAGGTTGTGTTACCAAATTTAGCAGTGATCCGTATCTCAGTGTGTGAAGAGACAGGCAAACTGATTGGTCATAGGGTATTGTCAGTGGAGGCTCTCAGACCAGGTAAATGAATCCCTTAACCCTTTACCACACGATCCTGAGTTTTTAACAACCATGAATAAGAAAGCTTTTGAAAACATTGTGGGAAAAGAAGAAAATGCTGGTTACCAGCATTTTCTCCTTTTCCCACAATGTTTTCTACCATTCCAAGGCAAACCCCATTCATTGACTCATAATTAATTTATCTGCAATTGCTTTCAAATTAGACCAGTCAGAGATTTTATTTTGTTGTTTTGTAAAGTTATCTTTTAACCAAACAACAAAGATTTGGACTTGTCCAAATTGAAAGTGTTTGCAGATGAAAATATGACTTGGATGATAGAATTTGTGTTTTATTGGGTAGAAAAAGTGGGGAAAGGAGAAAGTAATGGATACCAGTATTTTCTCATTTTCCCACAATGTCTTCAAGAGGCTTCTTTCTCAGGGTCATGAAAACTTTCGTTGACAAAGTTAATGTTGCTTAACCCTTTACTAGACAATTCTGAATTTTAGTGATCCAGAGGAGGAAGACCTTTCGAAAACATTGTGGGAAAAGCAGAAAATGCTGGGACCTTCACCAGACAAATTCTTGATAGTGGTAGTTTTATTTTAGGTGGTCATTGTATCGGTGGCCGACTACAAAATGCCCAGCCTTTTTTTTTGCCACAGCCAAAATCACAGTGTATAGCACGAAAATCCAGTGCAAACATTTCCAGTGGAGCAAATTCTTGATAATTATACGCAACTCGGGTTGAGTGGCATGTTAACACTTGAGTTGACAAAAGTCAATGATCGAAAATGTGTGAAAAACATACCTCGCCATTGTATCCAGAATTCCAATCATGCATAACATGCAAAGTTTATAATTAAAGTCAATTATGATGAAAATTTGTGAAAATTTGTACTGTGTTCCAAGTAAGGATCTGTAAATTAATTGGATTATTGAAGTTCAGACCTAAACTTAGGTTCATCGTATAGAGAAACTTCGAGATGTAGATTTCGATGTATGGATAGTTCTTTATATAGGAAAATTGAGCAGTTCCATCCGGACTTTAAATTTACTTTGACGTATAGAGAACTGTGAGGAGTAGATGTTTGAGCAATTGACATTCGACTGTATGTCAGACAAAACCTCTTGGTCAATTCAACTGTCAAAATTATAATTATGGTAAAGCTAAAGCTAATTTTTTTTATCTCGACTGTTTTTTAAGAAAACATTGAGGTATTGTCATAGCCCCGTGTCCTTCTGCATAGTATGTGTTGTTGTGAAAAAAAAAAACTGAGACAATTTATAGTATCTCTGTCATTACTGAAGATATTTTCTTCAAACTCGGACTAGTTAACTATCAAAAGGGGAACACATACGACAAGGGCAGGTAACCATAAGAACATTTTCTACACCATCGCAAAAGATTCTAAAGAAAATAGGATGTTGATTTTTTTTTTTAAACATCATTTTAACTTGCTATGATTTTTTGTTGCAGGTTATCGACACATCAATCTACGCAATGAGTGTAACCAGCCCTTGTTACTTCCCACGTTGTTTGTTCATATCTCAGTGAAAGATTATGTGTCCGACGTACATGCAGGTCTGTATCATAACATCCAACTTTAACTCGTTCATTTAACCCTTTCCCAGGCAAAAAATGTTAGACTCTCCCAAATCCAAAACACCTGCAGATGGCAAATTCAAAATTAATATAAATCAGCTCAAGTTCTCTGATAGGATAGAAAACATTGTGGGAAAAGAAGAAAATGCTGGTAACCAGCATTTTCTCCTTTGCCTACCATGTTTTCAAAAGGCCTCTTCCATAGGGTCGTTAAAAGTCAGGATTGTTTGATAAAGGATTAACCATTTTGGTGCTAAATTTCTGTAAATAAACTCAAAACACAAAAGGGTATAAGTAGGATTTGAACCAGTTGTTTCATAGATATTTTCAATCTCTGTTGAAAGAAAAAAAGAATCATCTGATACAAAAAACCTCATGATATGGACATTTCCCCATTTTGGCGTCTTCAGGGTTATATTAGAGCCATGCTCTGGCAAAAGGGGGCTTCATGTGTCATCAAGATCCATGATACAAAGAAAATCATCACATGATTATGGAACCATAAAATGTTGGATATTTTTCACGGGATGTTTTTAGCCCCCTTTTTGCAGAGCATGATTCATTTGTTGGTATCTGTAAGATACAACCTATCATTTAGGTATGAGCCATGCTCTGGTAAAAGGGAGTTAATGCATGTCTGTTATGTACATAACCAAGCAAGTTATCATATAATTATGGATTCATGAAGTCCATTCTGTCCAGCAAATACCTGAATCATGAGGTCAGTTTGTCCTTTGACCTACAGAAAATTTACCAGTAGCGAAAAGTTTTGGCCCAGATCAGCCTGCACAGACTGCGCAGGCTGACCTGGATCTATACTTTCTGCAGATGCATTAAGCACCCTTATCACCAAGCATGGCTCATATATAGATGGGTGGGATGTTTTAAACTTTGGAAACTTTGTGAATCTGTAATTTATGTAAAACACAAGATTTCTAGTGGCAGCACAAGTCTTTCCACATGGGCACTGTACGGCTTGTTTTGGGCTGCCTTCATATTAATTCCTTACCGAATGACAGAATTATAGACTGGTCCAGATTGAAAGCGTTTGTAGGTGACAAAGGTGGTTTGATTGACATGTTTTTTCTTTGAACATTGTGGGAAAAGGAGAACATGCAGGTTACCTGCATTTTCGTGCTAGCTCATCGTAGCATGAAATGCTCGAGGTGAGCCTTTCTGATTGTGCTGTGTCCATCATCTGTCATGCGTGAGTCAACAATGACCTTGTGTGCACCCTGGAGACCACATTTTCAGTCTGATCCTAATGAAAGGTGATAAGAATGTTTATCTTGATAATATCTTGGACATGTTCCGAATTGGGTCATGAAGTGTAAGAAAGTAGGTCACAGGGACAAATCTTAGAAAATCCTTGTGCACACTCTAGGGGCCACATTTTCAGTCTGATGCTCATGAGAGTTGGTCATAATGTTAGGCACCAGGCCACTTTTGAAAACATTGTGGAACATGGGTAAAATGTTCCTGTTGCCATTCTGTTTCCTCATATATTCATTGTGTTTGTTACAGAGTTTGCTGAAGCCCTGTCTAACCCATTACAATACATGTCTAAACAACAGAGGCATGAGAAACAACTAGAGTCCTTCTTTATGGAAGATGATTATCAGGTAAGTGCCCAGGACCTGTATTCATAAATCTTAACCCTTATCCCACTAAATAAGTGAAATGAAACTCTCAAACGATTTTTACTATCAAGCCGATAGTAAAAATCAAGATTTGCTATTTCAAAGGTATTTATGGGGGAAAACCATCTCCATATTGGACACAGTGGATCCAATATTAGACTGCACATTCTGTGCAGTCTGATCTTGATCTACACTGTCCTGAAAAGGTCTTTTAGTCACACTTAACAGCCTAAGGGTTAATAAATAGAGGATCTTACATGAGTGTTTATGTATTATCATTTTTATCAGTTGACTAAAAATGTATGACGCGAGCCTTGGAGAGCGTCAAATACATTTTTGTCAACGAGGTTGATAGAAATGATAATACATGTACATAAACACAAATGTGAGATTCTATTTATCACATAAAACGAATGACAGGCAAAATATATCCTACATCGTCACCCTTAGCCACCATTCACAGGTCCATAGTTACAGTTGTAGTTTGGTTTCAAATGTGTACAGACACAAGTAGATAGTTCTTTGATATTTACACTGAAACTAGAACGAACCAGTTTCTAGAGGGGATAAGTCCACCTATTTCTGTAATTTTGTTGATTTAAAAGACTTTCACTGCATTTCTTTGTTTTTATTAAACATGAAAATCAAAAACTTTCTGCGCATATACGCCTTAGCAACAATGACGTCATTTTTTTCCGCGAAACGGCGTGGTCGCACTAATTCCGGCACGTGCAGTGGCTGGTTTCTCTGGCTTCACACGCGACTAAAAACTGATTAGAACCGGGACCCAAAAACCAATAATACACTGGTGTATTATCAAAAATAAGTCATGAGTTTAATACACTGCCAGAGGAGGTTTTATGTGATAAAATTGTTTGTCTTATTCTGAAGAATTTTCTAAATATGATAGTTACTCAATTTCTGATTGGCTAAACCCAATTTGGTTTAGCTAATCAGAAACTGTGTTACTTTTTTAGATCTAGAAAAAGGCTAAAAATGCAATTTAGAATGTTTGGTTAGTCTGACCTGGTGTTTGTAACATGACTGATGAGTGAGTGAGTGTGTGTGTGTGTCTGTCTGTCTGTCTCTCTCCTCCCCGAATTTTTATGTTGTAGGCAAAAGAAACATATACTCTGATAGATTTCAGTCATTTTCATACTTTGATCTTGTCCATTCTACAGGAGGATGACATAGACCAGCCAAAAGGAACCTCTGAACGCTGGCCATCAAACCCATCACCAATTAAACCCAAACGTAATGGCAGTCTACCGAATGTACACAATGGCAGCACAGAGGTTTCAAAGTTAATACGAACACCATCAAACCCTCACTCACAGCTGGGCAAGAAAGATAGTGTGATGTCTAGTAATTCTTCTCACAGTGATAATTCAGGTTTGTTTGTTATGGATGTACCTTGGAAAACATATTTGCATTGCACAACTCTGAAATCACCCTTCTCATAATAGATATTCAACATCAAATTACACCTTTACTGTTCACTCCCAACTTTTAACAACCCTAAGGAAGTAGGCTTTTGAGATTGTTGTGGTGAAAGGATAACCAGCATTTTCTTCTTTTCCCACCATGTTTCGTAAAGCCCTCCTCTGCAAGGTTGTTAAAGCACTAGATTGTTTAGTAAAGATTGACATACATGAGAAAACACTTTGGCAGTAGGAAAAATTGATTGGCAAAAGCATAGGATCTGAAATGCCATTAATTTTGAGCTGAATTTTTTATGAAATGAGAAAAATGTTTTTAAGGAAGCCTCTGGTGAGCTTAATGATACTTTTTTCTTGATGAGTTTTGATCAAGTTTTACCTTAACTCTTTTCCAAATGACAAAATTTTGGACTTTCCCAAACTGAAAGCATTTGCAGACAACAAAATAAATGTGACTCAAAAATTAAAATCTGTTTTTGCAAGGGTAGAAAATATTGTGGGAAAAGGAAAAAATGCTGGTTACCAGCATTTTCTCCTTTTCCTGTAATATTTTCAAAAGTCGTTAAATCGGGATTGTGTGGTAAAGGGTTAAAAGCCAATGAATGCCAGACTCTTTTTATCACAGACCTGTATCTTAATCCGTTACTAGACGACAAAATTTTAGCTTTGTCCAAATTGAAGGCATTTGCAGACGACTATTTCATTGTGCCTCAAATGGTGCAATTTTTAGCTCCACTGGCCGAAGGCCAGTGGGCTTATGTCATGGCCCGGTGTCCATCGTGTGTCCGTGCGTGCGTGCGTGCGTCCGTCCGTGCGTTAACTTTTATTTCAAACATCTTCTTCTCTGAAACTACTCATCCAATTTTCACGAAACTTCACAGAAATGATCCTGCCATGGTCCTCTTCAGAATTTCTTGAAAGAATTTGATTCCTTCAAAAACTCTGGTTGCCATGGCAACAAAACTGAAAAATATTGGAAATCTTTAAAAATCTTCTTGTCTGAAACCATAAGGCATAGGGGCTACCAAATTTGGCATGTAGCTTTATGTAGTAGACCTCTATCAAGTTTCTTCAAATTATAGCCCTGGGGTCAAAATTGGCTCTGCCCCAGGGGTCACAAGTTTTACATAGGCTTATATAAAGAAAACTTTAAAAATCTTCCTGTACCTAGCCATTAGGCCTAGAGCTACCAAATTTTGCATGTTGCTATATCTAGTGGGCCTCTACCAAGCGGGCCAAAATTTTAGCCCTGGGGTCAAAATTGGCCCCACCGTAGGGGTCACAAGTTTTACATGGGCTTACATAGTGACAACTTAAGAAATCTTCCTGTTTTGATTTTTTTTTTTTTTTTTTTTGAAATTAGCCTTGCATCAGGGGTCTTATGTTTTACAGAGGCTTCATATGGACAAAACTTGAAAATCACCTTATTTATAACCATACAGCATAGACTTGTATTATTTTGGCATGTGGCTTTATCTTGTGGACCTCTACCAGGGTTCAAGTAATTATAGCTCTGGGATCAAAAATGGCTTTGCCTTGCGGGTCTCAACTTTCACATGGGCTTTTACAGAGAAAACTTTGTAAGTCTTCATTTTGAAACCATTTGGCTCAGAATTGAAATGTTTAGTATTTATGGTTTATATTTATAAGCCAGTGGAGCGATACAGGGCCATCATGGCCCCCTTGTTCTTTGATAGGGTAGAAAACATTGTGGGAAAAGGAGAAAATACTGGTTACCAGCATTTTCTCCTTTTCCCACAATGTTGTCAAAAGACTTCTTTCCCAGAGGCGTTAAAAGTCGGCATTATGAGGTAAAGGATTAACTCTACCAAATGACAAAATCTTAAACCATTCAAAATTGAAAGCATTTGCAGATGACAAAAATTAGAAATTGTTTTGGGAAGGGTAGAAAACTGTGGGAAAAGAAGAAAATACTGTCTACCAGCATTTTCTCGTTTTCCCACAAAGTTTTCAAAAGCCTTCTGATTCAGGGTCGTTAAAACTCAGGATTGTGTGGTAAAGACTTACGCAATTCAAGAATGCATAATGTGATCAGGTGACCTTACCCAAGCTGTCTTTCCTATATGCTGTTGTTTTCTTTTCTGTTACCAAGGCATGACTGTGCATTATCATCTGTTATTTGTTTGAGATTTCTGTAATCCTAACCTTGGAATGCACAAACTGATTGTATTTAGTGACTCAACTGCTTCTGCTTCAACTCTTTACCAAACAACTAAATTTTAGACTTGGCCAAACTGGAAGCATTTGCAGACGACAAAATAAATGTCAATGAAAAATTAAAATTTGTTTTTGGATGGGTAAAAAACAATGTGGGTAAAGGAGAAAATGCTGTTTACCAGCATTTTCTCCTTTTTCCACATTGTTTTCGAAAGGCTTCTTTCTCAGGGTCATTACAAGTAGGGACTGTGTGGTAAAGAGTTAAGTCTGTACTAGCAGATAAAGTTCTAGTCTCATCTGAATTGAAAGCAATTGCAGACAACAAATTAGATGTGTCTCAAATAATGGCATTTGTCTTTTGAAGGGTGGAAAACACTGTAGGAAAAGGAGATTCCTACAGTGTTTGTCAAAACTCTTCATCTTCATGGTTGTTAAAACTTGGATTGTTTGACAAAGGGTTAACTCTCTATATAGAGCAAAATTTGTCCAACTGAAATCAGACATTAAATATTGAACATTCAAAACATGAAATTTGTCTTTAAATTGGTAGAAAACATTGTGGGAAAAAAGAGACAATGCTGCTTACCAACATTTTCTCCTTTTCTCATAATGTTTTCAAAAGCTTCTTCTTCAGGGTTGTTAAAACTCAGGATTGTTTGTTGAAGGGTAAAAGATTAGGTTTGAATTTTAGATTGGTCAAATTTCAAAGCATTTGCAGATGACAAATTTGGTCCAAATGGCCTAAAAGAAGATTTCTTTCTTTGAAATGGTACAAAACATTGGGGGAAAAAAGGAGACAATGCAGGTTACGAGCAATTTCTCCTTTTTCAGCATATTTTTCCAAAGGCTCCTTCTTTGGGGTTGTTGTATCATGGGATTGTGTGGTAATGTATTAAACCTTCCCCTCACTATCCCAAGTTGTAACTGCCTGAGAAAGAAAGCTTTTGAAAACATTGTGGAAAAAGCAGAAAATGCTGGTAACCAGCATTCTTTCCTTTTTTCCACAATGTTTTCTACTCTGTTAAAGGCAAGTTTCATCTTCTGAGCTACCTTTGATTTGTCATCTGCAAATGTTGTGAATTTGGACAGGTCTAAAATTTTGTCATGAGGTAAAGAATTAATTCTTTACCAAACAACGAAAGGTTTTTTTTTTGCCCATATTGAAAGCAACTGTAGATTGGATTTGTCTTTGAAGGAGTGAAAAGCATTGTTGGAAAAGGAGAAAATGCTTGCTACTCCTTTTCCAAAACTGTTTTCAAAACCATTCTTTGTCAGGGTTATGAAAAATGAGGAATGTTTAGTATACAGTTAAATTAGGAAGCCATCCTGTTCTAGCTTTTTCTTTTTCCTGCACTTTGATATTGTGTGATTGTCAGGGCTTGACATCAACGCTTGTCCAATGGATTTTGGCAAGTGAAAATCGCCATCAGGCAAGTCAATGTCAAATCTTATGGTCCCAAGGGACACATGAATTTCTTCAATTGATTATAAGAAGAAATAACTTGGGTGACAAAAAGGGAATGCCAGGTTACTGGTTGGATTGTTGCTTTCTCTCTCTGCTTTCTTATCTATACAAGTCATCGAAAATCCTAATACCACCACAATGTTACGATGAATTTCATTCCTAGAATGTGGGTCATAATACAGAGAAGAACATCTTCAAAAATTAATTGATTTGAGAAAAGATGTGAAAACCCATAACAATTCAAGTGTCAGGTTGACATCCTTTGATCAGTCCCTCTTCAAACTGCTGTTTCAGCCTTAGTAATGGCTTTGAACAACTGAAATATGCACATTGTGTAAAATGAATTAGGAGCAAAAATTCCTGTTTAGTTAAGGAGAGATTACTCAGAAATTATTCTAATGAAATGAAAATTACTCCTATCTGAGAAGCACTATTAAACAGGATGGTAGTGGATTAACTTGTGTTGCAGCATTAGAACACAAGTGGAAAAAATGCCAAGAAGTGTGTTTTACATTCCAACAAAGGTTGAAGATTAAAACAAATATTGTGTATTATGATCCCACAAAAAGATAAGCGAAAATCTTTAAAGGACAAGCAGTTTTGCATACTACTTGTCCGAATGATCCAGTGGATGAAAAAGTTAATGTTAAGCCCTGATTGTATGTATAAACAATTGTGTATATGACTGATTGAACCATATATACTTACTAGTTTCTATGTTGTGTTGAAGATGAATGACATGTTGTACTGTTTCGTCCCCTTCAGGAAGCATGAGAGCATTAAGATATAGACTGAGTGGTAAGAATGCTTTTCTAGCTCCTGCTCAATGATTTACTAACAGTGGTAGAAGGGCTCTCTTTTAAAGATTGGCTTCTAGAAATGGTGCTTCTTTTTTCATACTTACAGTAGATAGCCTCATTAACCCTTTACCAAATGACAAAATTGTAGACTTGTTCAAGCCCAAAGCACTTGCAGACGACAAACTAAACATGGCTCAAATAGTGGAGCTGTCTTCGATAGGATAGAAAACATTGTGGGAAAAGGAGAAAATGCTGGTAACCAGCATTTTCTGCTTTTCCCACAATGTTTTCAAAAGCTGTCCTTCTCAAGGTCATTAAAACTCGATACTGTGCGGTAAAGGGTTAACATCCCTCACATTCATATCCACGAAATTGTTCTTCTTTCCCCGCCCCCCCCACTCCTACACCACCCTTCATGAAGTAAAGTGGAGCAGTTTGAAATTTCAATGGAAGCTTTCCTACCGTGGGATTTTTATGCATCTGTAATTTTTATTATGATTGGCCTACCACTACAGGAGTTTTAGTCCTTTGATTTCCCCCCCCCCCCCCCTTACATTTGTGCTGATCCAGGGACAAGGCTCCTTGTGAAGGTTTTTGTCAGTCTGTTGTAGTTCTGGTCATATTTGATGGACTGTTTTATCACTAACTAATAATTGCATGAATTCATACTACTATAATTGAATATTTTATTGTGTCTTGTATATTTGAGACATACTCTGGCAAAAGGAGGTTAATACACAGTTGTGATGCATAATACCAAGCAAGTCATCGCATAATTATGGATCCATTACACAATTTTGTCTACAACCAACTGAAATATGAGGTAGTATGGTCCTTGGACATGCAGAAAATTTATAAATAGCAAAAAGTTTCGACCCAGGTCAGCATGTGCGGACTTCTCAGGCTGACATGGGTCGATACTTTTTGCAGATGCATTAAACCCCTTTTTCATAGAGCATGACTCAGTTTTATGCAAATATAATAGTATTCTATGAAATATAACAAAACACAAAGAATCCCCCAATATATTCTTTCATATTTTGCATAGTAATGCAACAGTATTTATTACATTAGACCCACACTGTATTGTTTAGACGTTTTTTCTGCTTTTCATGGTGACGGCTTTAGTTGGATAGAAATTCTGAACCTTAAATTATTACAAGGTGACAAAATTTTAGACTTGTCCAAATTGAAAGTATTTGCAAAATAGAAATTGAATGTGGCGTCAATGATGGGACTTGACTGTGAAAGGACAGAAAACATTGTAGGAAATGGAGAAAATGCTGGTTTACAGCATTTTCTCCGTTTCTTCACAATGTTTCGAACTCTTCCTGGGGATTGTAAAAGCACAGGATTGTTTGGTTAAAGGTTAAGACAGCTAAAGAAACCAGTTGGGCAGTATTTTGTCATAGGAGAAAAATCCAAAAATTTATAAACCAAGGATGATTACGGCAGAATAAAATGGACAGTTGAAATAGAAGATCAGACTGTTTTATATTCTGATATGAATCTTCTCAGTCCATGAAAGCACCAAAAGTAGTTCATAGCACTCTAGGTTTTACTGAACTTTTAGAAACTATTGTAAAGCTGTTATCTTCTTCTGGACCTAAGTTTTAGAGAAATATTGATAAAGGGTCAATGATTTACAAAACACTTATACCAGCATTTTCTACTTTTCATACCCCCCCTTTTTTCATGGTTGCTTTCTTCATTTGCCTTCTTTTCCTGTATATCATTTTACCCTTTTGTATCATAAATTTCTAAGTATACAGTATTTTTAGGTCACCTGAGCACAAAGTGCTCAAGGTGAGCTTTTGTGATCGTGCCATGTGTGTTGTTCGCCATCAGCTTTTATCATTCTGTATGCTCTAGAGGCCACATTGTGAGTGTGATACTCATGAAAGTTGGTCAGAATGTTTGTTGTGGTGATATGTGGGAGGAGTTTGAAAATGGGTCATGTCAGGTCAAAAACTAGGTCACTAGGTCAAACCTTTAAAAAACCTTGTGTACACTCTAGAGGCCACATTTTCAGTCCAATACTCATGAAACTTTGTCATAATGTATTCCTTGATGATATCTTGGACGAGTGTGAAAATTGGTCATGTTGGGTCAAAAACTTGGTCACTAGGTCAAATCTTTGAAAAATTTTATGTACACTCAATAGGCCACATTTTCAGTCCAATACTCTTGGAAACTAGTCAGAATGTTTGTAAAGATTATATCTCAGACAGGTTTGAAAGTGGGTCATGTCAGGTCAAAAGTTAGGTCACTAGGTCAAATCTTTGAAAAACCTTGGTTACACTCCAGAGGCCATATTTTCAGTCCAATACTCATGAAACTTTGTCAAAATGTTTGTCTTAATAATGTCTAGAGGGAGGTTGAAAATGGGTTTATGTCAGGTCAAAAGTGGGTCAGTAGGCCAAATCTTAGGAAAACCTTGTGTACACTCTAGAGGCCACATTTTCAGTCTGATACTCTTGTAACTTCATAAGAATGATTATCTTTATAATATCTCAGACAATTTTGAAAATGGGTCATACCGAGTCAAAAACTAGATCACAAGGTCAAACCTTTGGAAAACCTGTGCTGACTCTAGAGGCTCAATTTTTCAATACTCATTAAAAGTGGTCAGAGTGTTTGTCTTGATGGTTTCTTTGATAAGTTTGAAAATGGGTTATGTCAGGTCAAAAACTAGGTCACTAGGTAGAATCTTTGAAAAACCGTCTGTATGCTCTAGAGGCCACATTTCTAGTCCAATACTCATGAAAGTTGATCAGAATTGTTTATTTTGATGATATCTGAAATGAGTGAAAATGACTAATGTCAGGTCAAAAACTAGGTCACCAGGTCTAATCTTAGAAAAACCTTTTGCACACTCTAAAGGCCCCATTTTTAGTTCAATACTCATGGAAGTTGGTCAATATTTGTCTTGATGATACTAAGGACATGTTTGGAAATGGACCATGCCCGGTCAAAAAGTAGGTCACTGGGCCTAATCTCTGAAAAACCATGTGTATGCTGTGGAGTCCTCATTTTCAGTCCAGTGCTCATGAAAATTAGTCGGAGTCTTTATTTTGATGATTTCTGTGATGAGTTTGAAAATGGGTCACATTGGGTCAAAAGGTATGTCACCAAGACATCTCTGAAAAAACCTTGTGTACCTTCTAGAGGCCATTTTTTCAGTCCAATACTCATGAAAGTTTGTGTTATCTTGGAAGAGATTGGAAATGGGTCATGTTTGGTCAAAAAGCTCAGGTGAGCGACTTTAGGGCCATCGTGGCCCTCTTGGTTTTGTGGGTGTTAAAATTTGCTAGTATTATCTCCTTTCTTAGATCTCGAATATAATTCAAAGATTTTTATAGAATTAGCTGTGTATAGTCCATTAGTGCTTTGTGCTATACAATTTTTGTTGCAGCCAGAAGCTAGAATTTTGATTTGCTGAATACGAAGAATGTTTCAGGGAAAAAAATATTCAGTGAAAGAATGGCATCCAATGGTAAAAAACCCTAATATTGATTAAATTTGTACTATTATACAGGTGGAATGAGCGTTGTTTCACGGATGCCTTCGAGTGAGAATGTTGTCCCGACAGTTTCTATAGCATCCAGTACAAAACTGTATGGTAAGCCATGTTACCATGCACGAAGCCCTGGAAAATGTTTCGTAAAACATCTTGTTGTATTGAAGTGTCAGTTGAATGAGTTATGCATGGTTAAGTTAGCCTAAGTTACATTTCAGCAATACTGGCCTTTTTTTGAAGTAAACATCATGGTACATATATTGTCATAACTATATCATTTTCTGCTTTGTGAAAAAACTTTGTCATTTTCTTTTTTCGGTCATAACTGAAGACATTTTCTTCATACTCTAGCTAATTGATAACTATCAAAAGTGGAACTCATACCAAAATATTAAAAGTATTTTTTGACACAGATTTGCCCCTTTTTTGACTGAAATTTTCGCAGAGAAGTAGCGGCAGCTAAGCACTGGCATGCAGTGCTCTTTTCTCTGTCCCGTACCTTTTGCTTGATTTTTGTTTAGTCTTGGCAACAAATTCCTGACTTTTAACACCCTTGATACTTTTAAAGATATTGTAGGAAAAGGAGAAAATGCTGGTAATCAGCCTTTTCTTCTTTTCTCACAATGTTTTTTACCTTATCAAAGATGAATTCTATCATTTTAGCCACATTTCTTTTGGCATCTGTAAATGCTTTGGGTTTGAACTAGAATAAAATTTTGTGGTTCGGTAAACTGTTAAACTTAACCCAGAGGCTTCTTCACATGACTCAGTGTGATTTTTAGGACCAGCGTAGATCAAGATCAGACTGCAATTTCTATTCAGTCTCAGATCTACTTCACAGTGAGATTTTTTCCATGGAAAAGAACTTTGAAAGTGTGATATTTTGTTTTTTAGTTTTGGCTGGAAATTTTCCTTTGCTTTATGTAGTCATTTCAGGGTTAGCTAGTTAACCCTTTCCCAAACGACAAATTTTGGACTAGTCCAAATTGGAAGACTTTGCAGACGACAGTTTTAAATTTGATGAAAATGGCAGAAAGGTCTCAAAATGGGTAGAAAACACTGTGGGAAAAGGAGAAATTACTCGTTACAAGCAATTTCTCCTTTTCCCACAGTGTTTTCAAAAGACTTGTACTGCAGACACGTGAAAACCAGGGCTTGTTTGGGAAAGGGTTAAATCTATACCAGACAGCAATATTTCAGACTTGTCCAATTTGCAGCATTTGCAGATGACAAATCAAAGGTTCCAAAAATGATAGAGCTTACCTGTGATAGGTTAGAAAACATTGTGGAAAAGAAGAAAATGATGGTTACCTACTCCTTTTTCCACATTGTTTTCAAAAGCTTTCTTTGTCAGGGTTGATAAAACTCAGGGTTGTGTGGTAAAGGGTGAAATGATCCTTGGAAAACAAATGAAAATTGACAATGAGTTTTTAGGGTTAACAGTGCTGGTGTTGTTAGTTTCTGTTGTTGTTGTTGTTGTATTAGTAATAGACATCAACATGCTTGGTACAAGTACAGTCAGGAATCTGGTAATCAGTAGGACTTGTATTAACTCTTTACCAACCAACAAAATCTTTGACCTGTCCAAATTGGAATCATTTGCAGACGACAAATTAGATGTGTTTGAAAAATAGAAATTTGTATTGGGATGAGTAGAAAACATTGTGGGAAAAGGAGAAAATGCTGGTTACCAGCATTTTCACCTTTTCCCACAAAGTTTTCAAAGGCTTTCTTTCACAGGGTCATTAAAAGTTGGGATTGTGTGGTTAAGGATTAATCAATCATTCCAAAAATCTTTCCTGGTCCAAGTCTTAATATAAGAAAGCAACACACTTCTTTATTGGCTGAGCCATTTGTTTTAGCAAACGAGAACTAACTCTTGTTTTCTTTCAAAATTCAAAGGAAAGACTTTAGCTATGTTTTTACTGTAGAAGTTATTAACCCTTTACCACTTCATCCCGAGTTTTAACGACCCTGAGAAAGATATCTTTTGAAAACATTGTGGGAATAGGAGAAAGTGCTGTTAACCAGCATTTTCTCCTTTTCCCATAATGTTTCCTACCCCATCAGATACGAATTCAATCATTTGAAGCACACCAAAATTGTTGTCTGCAAATGCTTTAACTCTTTACCACACAACAGAATTTTAGACTTGCCCAAATTAAAAGCATGTGCAGACGGCAAATCATATGTTACTCGAAACATGGAATTTGACCTTCGAAGGGTAGAAAACATTGTGGGAAAAGGAGAAAATGCTGGTTACCAGCATTTCCTTCTTTTCCCACAATGTTTTCAAAAGCCTCCTCTTTCAAGGTCGTTAAAAGTAGGTATTGTGTGGTAAAGAGTTAAACTTGGTTGAGTCTACATTTTTGTTGTTCGGTAAAGAGTTAATGCTTGGATTGTAAAGTGCATTTTGCTTATTTATGCATGACTGTAATGATTTGCTGTCTATCTTGGCCTAGCTGAATGTGCTGGCTTTTGACCTATGTTTTGGCACTGATAAAAAAATGAATAAATAGAAATTAGTGATAGGTAAAAAATTTAGACACGATTATTTTAAGGACCTTTCCCTATTTGTGTGCAAATTTATGCCAACTATCTTTTTTAAAGATATTTCTTTTTCAGCTAGATTTTCAGATTGTTTTAGTTCTTTGATTTCTTTTTAGCTAAATTTCAACTCTTTACCAAATGACAAAATTTTAGATTAGTCCAGATTGAAAGCATTTGCAGACTACAAAATAAATGTGACCCAAACATTGAAATTTGTTCTGGGAAGGATAGAAAACATTGTGGGAAAAGGAGAAAATGCTGGTTACCAGCATTTTCTCCTTTTCACACAATGTTTTCAAAAGGCTTCTTTCTCAGGGTCAAACTCGGGATTGTGTGGTATAGGGTTAACTAGGGCTGGCCAGCAACTGGTTGCATAACTAGTAAGGAAAGTTATTGTTACAAAATGAAGAATGCAAAACACAATCCATTTTATGCATCGTATAGAAAGCCTTGCCTTTGGGGATTTTACTTTAGGCTGTTAAGTATTTACCAAACGACACATTTTAGACCAGCCCGAATTGAAGGCATTTGCAGACGACAAATATGACTTGAAAATTGAAATTTGTTATGGGAAGGGTAGAAAACGTGTGAAAAGGAGAAAATGCTGGTTACCAGAATTTTCTCCTTTTCCAATGATGTTTTCAAAAGGCTTCCTTCCTGGGGTCATTAAAAGTCGGGATTGTGTGGTAAATAGTTAAGTATACGGAAGTAAATTGTTCTGTATTAGGCAGCTGAACCTGGGTAGTGGAACCCAGGTAGAGCAGTCAGTGGCATACAGGACTTTAGACCAGGGGGTTGCTGGTTCAAAATTTCCAGCTTGGTTAATTTCTTTCCTAGTCATTGCGACAGAATTCATACCTCTCTTACCGCTGATCATTGTTTCGACAATGCTTATTTGGGAAAGCAGCCATTGGCTTGGGAAGAATATTGTTTGAGGCACTGGTAAAAGAAACTCCAGAAAAGCATGGTTAGGTGCACTGGCCACCAAGATATAACAGAATCACTGTTGAAAATGGTATCGAACACCTTACCAACAAACCAAATTTTCAAATAATGAATTTGATTTATGTATGATTCAATGAAGAACAAATTCTGGAAGGATCCATTTTATTTGTGAATATGGCTTAGAAAAGCTCCTTTCATTAATCCAGGAAGATGCAGCAAAAAATAGCTTTTGAAAACATAGTGGTAAAAGGAGAAATTCTGGAAACCAGCATTTTCCCCTTTTCCCCACAAGTTTTCAACCTTTTCATTAATAAATTACATCAATTATGTCCGATTTGTAATGTGCAAATGCCTTAGATTTGGGGAAGTCTGAAGTTTTATTGCTTGGTTAAAACTGAAAAAATTTAAAGATACAAGGAGAAAAAAAAAACACTGTTAAAATTTGGTAGACTGTAGAATGGTTCAGAATTTAGTCAACTGTGTAAACATAGATGAATTACCAATATAATTATATGGTGTAAAGGATAAATACATAATTATATTGAAAATCTGCATTTTAAAGTCGAAAATGTTACAACAGTTATTTCTTTGATGGCATCCAGAAAATGAAACATCGCTCCTAATCTATGCAACCTTGCAACCATCTGGGGCAACATTTGGCATGAAGATTCAAGAATGATTATAGTTTGATAAAATAAAGATTAAATCAGTTAAAAACTGGCTTAAAACAAGGATAGATGTATCTTCAATAGTAACATGCCCGCCCAGGTAGCTGAGTGGTTAGCCTACTTGACTTGTGACCTGATGGTTGCAAGTTGGATACCCGGTTGAAGCAAACTTTCTTTTTGGTGAATTTTCGCCTCTCACCTCTGATTCATGTGGGAAAAGTAGTCAGAAACTTGGATAGACAGTTTTGTCAGTCCTGTTCTGAGAAAGCCAGGAAGCACATCCATAGGTGCCATGATATGACTTAAGCTGTTAAAACGGCGTGAAACTCCAATACAAACAAACAAATCAAAAGTTATATAACCATAATTTTGTTTGGACAGAACCAAGTCTATTGCAACCAACCCCACTGACTGAATTGAAGAGGGAGAAAAGTTACTTCAAAATGTTGGTAAAGAGAGACAAAGACCTGGATCTGGTCAGGAAGAAAAACGAAAAGGTAAGAGCTTCTGAAAGATGTATACAAATTAATTGACCCTTTACCATATGATTCCATTTTTAGCTCACCTTAGCACAACGTGCTAAAGGTGAGCTATTGTGATCGCCCTATGTCCGGCGTCGGGCGTCCATCGTCTGTCGTCCGTCGTCCGTCATCCGTCAACAATTTCTTTAAAGATCTTCTTCTCCTAAACCACTGGGCCAATCTTGATGAAACTTGGCAGGGATGTTCCTTGGGTGAAGCTCTACCAAATTTGTTCAAAGAATTGAATTCCACCCACAACTCTGGTTGCCATGGCAACAAAAAGGAAAAATAGGCAAAATCTTTGAAAATCTTCTTCTCTGAAACTAGAAGGCGCAGAGCTTTGATATTTGGTATGTAGCATCTCCTAGTAGACCTCTACAAAGTTTGTTCATTTGATGCCCCTGGGGTCAAAACTGGCCCTGCCCCAGGGGTCAAAAGTTTGAGCATAGTGACAAAGAAGGAAAACTTTAAAAATCTTCTTCTCTAAAACTTGAAGGCGTAGAGCTTTGATATTTGGCATGTAGCATCTCCTAGTGGACCTCTACCAAGTTTGTTCATATGATGCCCCTGGGGTCAAAACTGGCCCCACCCCAGGGTTCACAATTTCCAACATAGGAACAAAGAAGGAAAACTTTAAAAATATTCTTCTGTAAAACTAGAAGGCATAGAGCTTTGATATTTGGCATGAAGCATCTCCTAGTGGACCTCTACCAAGTTTGTTCATATGATGCCCTCGGGGTCAAAACTGGCCCTGCCCCGGGGGTCACAAGTTCGAACATAGGAACAAAGAGGGGAAACTTTAAAAATCATCTTCTCTGAAACTGGAAGGCGTAGAGCTTTGATATTTGGTATGTAGCATTTCCTAGTGGACCTCTACCAAGTTTGTTCATATGATGTCCCTGGGGCCAAAACTGGCCCCGCCCCGGGGGTCACAAGTTTGAGCATAGTAACAAAGAAGGAAAACTTTAAAAATCTTCTTCTCTGAAACTTGAAGGCGTAGAGCTTTAATATTTGGCATGTAGCATCTCCTAGTGGACCTCTACCAGGTTTGTTCATATGATGCCCCTGGGGTCAAAACTGGCCCCGCCCTGGGGGTTGCAATTTCCAACACAGGAACAAAGAAGGAAAACTTTAAAAATCTTCTTCTGTCAAACTAGGAGGCACAGAGCTTTGATATTTGACATGAAGCATCTCCTAGTGGATCTCTACCAAGTTTGTTCATATGATGCCCTTGGGTCAAAACTGGCCCTGCCCCGGGGGTCACAAGTTCGAACATAGGAACAAAGAGGGGAAACTTTAAAAATCATCTTCTCTGAAACTGGAAGGCGTAGAGCTTTGATATTTGGTATGTAGCATTGCCTAGTGGACCTCTACCAAGTTTGTTCATATGATGCCCCTGGGGTCAAAACTGGCCCCGCCCCGGGGGTCACAAGTTTGAGCATGGTAACAGAGAAGGAAAACTTTAAAAATCTTCTTCGTTGAAACTTGAAGGCGTAGAGCTTTGATATTTGGTATGTAGCATCGCCTAGTGGACCTCTACCAAGTTTGTTCATATGATGCCCCTGGGGTCAAAACTGGCCCCGCCCTGGGGGTCACAATTTCCAACATAGGAACAAGAAGGAAAACTTTGAAAATCTTCTTCTCTGAAACAGGAAGGCATGGAGCTTTGATATTTGGTATGTAGCATTTTCTAGTGGATCTCTACCAAGTTTGTGCATATGATGCCCTTAGGGCAAAAGTTGGCCCTGCCCCGGGGGTCACAAGTTCGAACATAGAAACAGAGAAGGAAAACTTTAAGAATCATCTTCTCTGAAACTGGAAGGCTTAGAGCTTTGATATTTGGTATGTAGTATCGCCTAGTAGACCTCTACTAAGTTTATTCATATGATGCCCTTGGGGTCAAAATTGGCCCTGCTCCAGGGGTCACAAGTTCAAACATAGGAACAAAGAAGGAAAACTTTAATTTTTTTTTCTCTTAAATGGGAAGGCATAGAGCTTTGATATTTGGTATGTAGCATCTCCTAGTGGACTTCTACCAAGTTTGTTCCAAGGATGCTGCTTGGGTCAAAACTGGCCCAGCCTCTGGGGTCACAAGTTCGAAGATAGGAACAAAGAAGGAAAACTTTAAAATTCTTCTTTTCTGAAACCGAAAGGTGTGGAGCTTTGATATTTGGTATGTTGCATCTCCTAGTGGACCTCTACCAAGTTTGTTCATATGATGCCCTTGGGTCAAAACTGGCCCCGCCCCGGGGGTCACAAGTTCGAAGATAGGAAGAAAGAAGGAAAACTTTAAATTTCTTTTTCTCTTAAACGGGAAGGTGTAGAGCTTTGATATTTGGTATGTAGCATTTCCTAGTGGACCTCTACCAAGTTTGTTCATATGATGCCCCTGGGTCAAAACTGGCCCCGCCCCGGGGGTCACAAGTTCGAACATAGGAACAAAGAAGGAAAACTTAAAAATTCTTCTTTAAAACTGGAAGGCGTAGAGCTTTGATATTTGGTATGTAGTGATTCTCTTCTAAGTTTGTTCGCCCATCTAAGCGCAACAAGTTCATTGAGTTCAAGATTGGGTCATCTTGAGTCATAAACTAGGTCACTAGGTCAAATTAAAGAAATACCTTGTTGGCACTCTCGAGGCCACATTATTTGCTCAATTGCCTTGAAAATTAGAAAGTCTGTCTTTATAAAGTCTCACATAAGATTAATTTGGATCAACTTGGGTCATAAACTAGTTCACTGGGTCAAATAAAGAAATACCTTGTTTGCACTCTGGAGGCCACATTTATTGCTCAAATGACCTGAAATTTGGCCAGAATGTTTGTCTTGATGAAATACCAGATGATTTTGGATTTGGGTCACCTGGAACCATAAACTAGGTCACTAGGTCAAAATAAAGAAATACCTTGTGGGCACTCTAGAGGCCACATTCTTTGCTTAATTGCCTTGAAAATTGGTCAGAATGTTTGTCTTTGTAAAATCTCACATGAGTCTGAATTTGGGTCAACTGGGGTCATAAACTAGGTCACTTGGTCAAATTAAAGAAATAGCTAGTGGGCACTCTAGAGGCCACATTTATTATTCATTTGATTTGAAAATTGGTTAAAATGTTTCTTTTGATATAGTCAATGACCAGTTCAAATTTGGTTCACCTGGGGTCATAATCTAGGTCACTAGGCCAAATTAAAGAAATATCTTTAGGGCACTCGAGGCCACATTTTGTGCTCAATTGACTTGAAAATTGGTCAGAATGTTTGTCTTCATGAAATATGAGTTTGAAATTGGGTCACCTGCGGTCAAAAATTAGGTCACATGGTCAAATTAAAGAAAAACCTTTAAGGCACTCTACTAAGGTGAGCGACTAGGGCCATCATGGCCCTCTTGTTTAAGGACACTGAGGGAGAAGGTTTATGGAAAGCATTGTGGGAAAAGGAGAAAATGCAGGTGACCATCATTTTCTCCTTTTCCCTCAATTTTTTGTGCCCTTTCACTCTCAAATTGATCTGTTGAGCTACATTTAATTTGTTGTCTGTAAATGCCTTGCTGGTAACCAGCATTTTCTCCCTCTCCAACAATGTTTTCAAACCAGCATTTTCTCCTTTTCCCACAATGTTTTGTGCCCTTTTACTCTCAACTTCCATCTTTTGAGCTATATTTAATTTGTCATCTGCAAATGCCTTGAATTTAGACAAATCTACGTAGTTGTAGTCTGGTAAAGAGTCAAGTAAAAAATGTAGTCAACAACATAAGGGATACTAGTATTAACCCTTTTCCAAACAGTTCTAAGTTTCAATGATCTTAGTCCTTTACTACTCAGTCCTGACTTTTAACGACCCTGAGAAAGAAGCCTTTTGAAAACATTGTGGGAAAAGGAGAAAATACTTGTAACCAGCATTTTCTCCTTTTCCTACAATGTTTTCTACCTATTCAAGGACAACTATCATTTGAAAACCATTTGAATTATCTTCTGTGAATTCCTTCAATATTGACGAGTCTAAAGTTTTGCCCTGTGGGAAAGAGGTAAAAAAGAAAACTTGAAAAATAATGTGAGAAATGTAGAAAATGCTTGGAAACCATTTTCTCTCACAATGTTTTCTACCCTTCCTATTACAAATTTAAGTTGTGTCACATTTTATCATCGGCAAATACTTTAACCCATTACCACACAATCCCAACTTTTAACGACCCTGAGAAAGAAGCCTTTTGAAAACATCATTGGAAAAGGAGAAAATTCTGGTAACCAGCATTTTCTCCTTTTCCCACATTTTTCTACCCTTCCCAACACAAATTTCAAATTTTTAGTGACATTTTTTGGTCTTCTGCAAATCCTTTCAATTTGGACAAGTGTAAAATTCTGTTGTTTGGTAAAGAGTTAATTTTGACAAGTGTAAAATTTTGTCCTATGGTTAAGAGTTTTTAAAGATGGTTTTTTACAGCAAGTGGTCTTTTTATGGTAGTGTGATTTAACTTTACCAATTGACAAAATTTTGGACTTGTCCAAAGCATACACAGAAATGGTATCACAGAAATATTTGAAATGTAGCTCAAAGGGTGAAATTTGCCTTTGAAAGGGCACAAAACATTTATGGAATAGGGGAAAATGCTAGTTAGTGCAGTATTTTCTCTTTTCCAGCAATGTTTTAAAAAGGCTTTTCCCTCATGGTCATTAAAACATGGAATTTTTTGGTATTTGCAGATGACAGAATTTGGCTTAAATAAAAAATTAATTGTCAGTGTAAGGATAGACAACATTTTGAGAAATGGAGAAAATACTGACAGCCAGCATTGTCTCCCTGTCCTACAAGTTTCCTGACAACTATGAAAACACCACCATTTGGTTAAGGATTCAAAAATGTTTCAAGTAATAGGAAACTTAAAAGAAGTACACAAGGCGCAGGAAGAGAAACTTGGAATACAGCATTTGGCCTCAGCCAATCTGTTTGTTGGTCTTGGAATTTAGAATTAGACCAATTTGTTATAATACAATTTGGATAAAGCATGGCAGAAAGATGGATACCAAATATTCATAGATGACTATAAATGGTCATTTCATAAATTATCTTTAAATTTTTTGTGAATAAAACATGTTTTTGTATCTCATACTGAATTTTCGATGAAATGAAAGTATAGTCCAATAAAAAGATTTGGGTGTTTTGATTGTTATTGAATGAAGTTCAGGATTTTAAATCAGCATGTAAAGTGTATATGCATTTACCTTTAGGCGAGAGAAAATCTAAAAGAAGTACATGAGATTCAGGAGGACAAACTTAGAACACAACAGGCTAAAGAGAAAGCCACTCTTGAGAAGGAACACAACAAGAAAGTGAAGAAAGCAGGAAAAGCTGGTGCAACACAATCCATTGAGAGCCAGAATGCAGAGGAATATAACAAACTTATAGCTGAACAGGAAATGAAGGCAAGTTTCACATAAGTTGGTTCTTTCTCTGGAATGAACTGTTTTAGCCCTAGTTCACCCTTAATGACCCTCGTTAACCCTGGTGTGAAGTATTGCCATTCATCACCCCTGGGACATTCAATTGCGAAACTGTCGTTTTTATGAATATTCCTATGATTGCGAATTACAACCAATAGCCAACTAAATTGTCCATAACATATTGATACTCTCATGTAGTGGAGGATAATCACATTTCTTCCATTGTTATGAATTAACCGGGTAAAAACCACATCATTATCAAAGAATATGGTGGCCACCAGTGGGCCTTCCTTCTGTGGCATTTTCCTAATGACAATTCAGGGCAGACATTACAAATCCTTGTATACAAAGGCAAATATTCAGAAATACAGCATGCTGTTGCAGTCCCTAGGGGTATGTAGCAGGGGTGACGTCATCCTCATTGACCTAGTTCCAATGTATTCTGTAAACTACATTCATCGATTTGATTGGTTGTAGACGAGGTAAAAATAGAAATGATGGCATATGGTGTTGATAAAAATAGATTAAATTTTCTCACTGAAAAACTGAGATTACCAATCAAAATGCCTCATGAATAATTCATGAGAATGAGAAAACATACGCGAGATAACCCAGGGGCGATGAATGTAGGGAATACATCGGAACTGGGTCAACGAGGATGACCCTTAACCTGTTAAATAAGTTAACTCTTTACCTCACAACGAGATTTAAGACTTGCCCAAGTTGAAAGCATTTGCAGATGACAAATGTGGCTCAAATGAATGCATTTGTTTCTGAAAGATTAGAAAACAATTCGGAAAAAAGAGAAAATACTAGTTACCAGCATTTTCTCCTTTTCCCACAATGTTTTTTAAAAGTCAAATTTCTGAGGGTTGTTAAAACTGGGGATTGTGTGGTATTGGGTTAAATGAAACTTTCAAGCTGATAGTAAAACCAAAATAATGCTATTTCAAAAATACTTTGGGGAGTAAAATATCTCCCTATTAGACAATGTAGATCCAAGATCAGACTGCATGTTCTGTGCAATCTGATCTTGATCCTTTTTTTTTGTACATCTAAGACTAGATAACTCTAAGGAAGCTTTTTTTGTCATTTTTTAGATAGAAAGTGAGAAAATAATTGAAACATGCTCTGTGAGGGGGCTTAATGTATCTGCAAAAAGTATCGATTCATATCAGCCTGCACAGTCCACACAGGCTGACATGGGTCGAAACTTTTTGCCATTAGTAAATTTTCAGCATGTCAAAGGCCAATTCTACCGACAGATCCAGATTATTATAAGAAAAATGGATTTTATGGATCCATAATTATGTAATGACTTCTTTGGTATTATGCATCATGGAGATGCATTAAGTCCCCTTTTCGCTAAAGCATGGCTAAATGATATAGTTGACACTGATATCTCAATTGTTTACTCTAACAGCTGAAAGGTTTACGAAAATCTCAAGCGGAGGTGTTTGTATCCATGTGCACAGAGCATTTCCAATCAGAGCTGGATGTGTACATGAAACATCTAAATCCATTGTATGAAACATTGAGACAAGTGATGGACCAAAACCACCGTGACCATGAACAAAGGCTAAAGGTAATGATTGTGTATATTCTACTGGCCTTTGAAGGTGAAAAAAGATCTTTCTTAAAAATGTACCTGTAGGTAGTCACTGTTGGACTAAATGGACAATATTAGATATTTGATCTTGCTTTGTCTGATGTTGTGTTTTCGAAGGCTGCTTATGCCAGAATATCTTGATGTAGACTCTGTATAGTCAGATCTTCATTTACATTTTTCTGTGGCAAGAAGACTTTTGCACAAAATGCATGGAATGATTCACCAAGAAAATGTGGAGATAACTCCATGATACGTTACTACCATAGAAAAAAAGCAATAAGCTGTTACAACCTGCAAGTCACAACAGTGAGCAAATTTTTCAAGCCAGACAAATACGAGGAGTGTTCAAATATGAATGCATTTAAGTGCCTAAAATTTTATTCTTCCTAGGTTTCACTTATTAGCTCACCTTAGCACAAGGTGCTAAAGGTGAGCTATTGTGATCGCCCTATGTCCGGCGTCTGTCAACAATTTCTTTAAACATCTTCTTCTCCTAAACCACTGGGCCAATCTTGATGAAACTTGGCAGGGATGTTCCTTGGGTGAAGCTCTACAAAAATCGTTCAAAGAATTGAATTCCACCCTCAACTCTGGTTGCCATGGCAACAAAAAGAAAAAAAAGCAAAATCTTTGAAAATCTTCTCTTAAAGTAGAAGGCGCAGAGCTTTGATATTTGGTATGTAGCATCTCCTAGTGGACCTCTACCAAGTTTGTTCATTTGATGCCCCTGGGGTCAAAACTGGCCCTGCCCCAGGGGTCACAAGTTTGAGCATAGTGGGGTCACAAGTTTGAGCATAGTGACAAAGAAGGAAAACTTTAAAAATCTTCTCTAAAACTTGAAGGCGTAGAGCTTTGATATTTGGCATGTAGCATCTCCTAGTGGACCTCTACCAAGTTTGTTCATATGATGCCCCTTGGGCCAAAACTGGCCCCGCCCCGGGGGTCACAATTTCCAACATAGGAACAAAGAAGGAAAACTTTAAAAATCTTCTTCTGTAAAACTAGAAGGCATAGAACTTTGATATTTGACATGAAGCATCTCCTAGTGGACTTCTACCAAGTTTGTTCATATGATGCCCTTGGGGTCAAAACTGGCCCTGCCCCGGGGGTCACAAGTTCAAACATAGAAACAAAGAGGGGAAACTTTAAAAATCATCTTCTCTGAAACTGGAAGGCGTAGAGCTTTGATATTTGGTATGTAGCATTGCCTAGTGAACCTCTACCAAGTTTGTTCATATGATGCCCTTGGGGTCAAAACTGGCTCTGCCCCGGGGGTCACAAGTTCGAACATAGGAACAAAGAGGTAAAGCTTTAAAAATTATCTTCTCTGAAACTTGAAGGTGTAGAGCTTTGATATTTGGTATGTAGCATCGCCTAGTGGACCTCTACCAAGTTTGTTCATATGATGCCCCTGGGGTCAAAACTGGCCCCGCCCCGGGGGTCACAATTTCCAACATAGGAACAAAGAAGGAAAACTTTAAAAATCTTCTTCTCTGAACAGGAAGGCATGGAGCTTTGATATTTGGTATGTAGCATCTTCTAGTGGATCTCTACCAAGTTTGTGCATATGATGCCCTTAGGGCAAAAGTTGGCCTTGCCCCGGGGGTCACAAGTTCGAACATAGGAACAGAGAAGGAAAACTTTAAGAATCATCTTCTCTGAAACTGAAAGACGTAGAGCTTTGATATTTGGTATGTAGCATCGCCTGGTAGACCTCTACTAAGTTTGTTCATATGATGCCCTTAGGTTCAAAATTGGCCCTGCCCCGGGGGTCACAAGTTCAAACATAGGAACAAAGAAGGAAAACTTTAATTTGTTTTTTCTCTTAAATGGGAAGGCATAGAGCTTTGATATTTGGTATGTTGCATCTCAGAGTGGACCTCTACCAAGTTTGTTCATATGATGCCCCTGGGTCAAAACTGGCCCCGCCCCGGGGGTCACAAGTTCGAACATAGGAACAAAGAAGGAAAACTTTAAACTTCTTTTTCTCTTAAACAGGAAGGTGTAGAGCTTTGATATTTGGTATGTAGCATTTCCTAGTGGACCTCTACCAAGTTTGTTCACATGATGCCCCTGGGTCAAAACTGGCCCAGCCCCGGGGGTCACAAGTTCGAACATAGGAACAAAGAAGGAAAACTTAAAAATTCTTCTTTAAAACTGGAAGGCGTAGAGCTTTGATATTTGGTATGTAGTGATTCTCTTCTAAGTTTGTTCGCCCATCTAAGCGCAACAAGTTCATTGAGTTCAAAATTGGGTCATCTTGGATCATAAACTAGGTCACTAGGTCAAATTAAAGAAATACCTTGTTGGCACTCTGGAGGCCACATTATTTGCTCAATTGCCTTGAAAATTAGTTAGAAAGTTTGTCTTAAAAAAGTCTCACATAAGATTAATTTGGGTCTACTTGGGTCATAAACTAGTTCACTGGGTCAAATTAAAGAAATAGCTTGTTTGCAGTCTGGAGGCCACATTTATTGCTCAAATGACCTGAAATTTGGTCAGAATGTTTGTCTTGATGAAATACCAGATGAGTTTGGATTTGGGTCACCTGGAACCATAAACTAGGTCACTAGGTCAAAATAAAGAAATACCTTGTGGGTACTCTAGAGGCCACATTCTTTGCTTAATTGCCTTGAAAATTGGTCAGAATGTTTGTCTTTGTAATATCTCACACGAGTCTGAATTTGGGTCAACTGGGGTCATAAACTAGGTCACTTGGTCAAATTAAAGAAATAGCTAGTGGGCACTCTAGAGGCCACATTTATTATTCATTTGATTTGAAAATTGGTTAAAATGTTTCTTTTGATATAGTCAAAGACCAGTTCAAATTTGGGTCACCTAGGGTCATAATCTAGGTCACTTGTTCAAATTAAAGAAATATCTTTAGGGCACTCAAGGCCACATGTTTTGCTCAGTTGACTTGAAAATTGGTCAGAATGTTTGTCTTCATGAAATATGAGTTTGAAATTGGGTCACCTGCAGTCAAAACCTAGGTCACATGGTCAAATTAAAGAAAAACCTTTAAGGCACTCTACTAAGGTGAGTGACCCAGGGCCATCATGGCCCTCTTGTTTTTTATTTTGTTCCCTCAAAGTGTTCACATCCAACAGATATACCTGTACAAAGTTTCAGTCTTCGGATCCAATCTTTGAAGGCATTTTCATAGTCTCTCTTAGGTATACTATGAAGACACTGGAATGCCGAACAGAGTGTTTGCGCAGAACAAATTTTTGGCCTGAAAGGTATTTTTTTAGCTTTGGAAACAAAAAGAAGCCACAAGGGGCAAGGTCAGGTGAATACGGAGGGTTGGGGAGCACAACAACTTTTTCCTGCTTCAGAAAGTCTTGCACCTCATACGAAAGATAATTGCTGAAAATGATGATTCACACACATTGAAATAGAGTTTACAAAAACTAAATTCCAGTGTCTTATAGTACACCTAAAAAAGACTATGAAAATACCATCAAGGATTGGATCAGGAGACTGAAACTTTTTATATCTGTTGGAGGTGAATACCTCGAGGGAATAAAATAAAAATTTCAGTGAAATCAATGAAGAATAAAATTTTAGGTGCTTAGATGCATTCATATTTGAACACTCCTTGTACAGCACAGACATCTAGCTTTGGCACCTAATGCAGACAAATAGAATGAGGCATTTAACTTTTTACCAAATGAAAGAAATTTAAAAGAATTGAAAGCATTTGCAGACGATATTTAAATGGTGACTCAAATGATGGGATTTGGCTGTGAAAGGGTAGAAAACTTTGTGGGAAAAGGGGAAAATACTTGTTACAAGCATCTTCTCCTTTCCTACAATGTCTTCAAAGGCCTTCAGCTCTAAGGTCGTGCAAACACAGGTTTGTTTGTTTGGGTCAATTTAATTGAGCCATGCGCAGTCCATGCAGGCTAACCTGGGCCGAAACTTTTCGATGTTAGTAGATTTTCTGTATGTCTGTATGTCCAAGGACCAGTATATCTCATGATTAAATCAGCTGTTTAAAAAAAAAGGGCTGTTATGGATCCATAATTATGTGACGGCTAGCTTGATTTCATGCATCACAGAGATACATTAAGCCCCCCCCTTCTGCCAGAACATGGCTAAATTTTTTCAGTCTCGGCTTAAATATCTACACAAGCACCGCATCCCTGAGCATAGCCAGTCTCATTTGTTAAAGGGAAGTAATCATGCTAGCCATTACCAAACAAACAGAAACTGTATTCATGTGAAATTGTTTTGTCTTAATACAGGCAATCCATGACCAGGAAGTTAAAGATCTGACCAAGAGAATGGATGCTCAAACAAAGGAAGAAATGAGGAATCTACAAAAAATGCACAAAGACAAACAGGCCTTCAATAGGTAAACTGTCCTCATACTATGTAGCCTGATAATCTTGCATCTCAGTGAAAATGTGTCATGATGGTCTGACACAAGGTTATGATAACATTTTCACCATTGCGTTACATTACTTTGTCGGCTGTCTTGGTTAACTCTTTACCAAACAACAAAAGTTTGGCATTTCATTTAACAGTGTAAAGCCCCTAGCTTAGCCTCTTATCCCCTGTTAGTCATATTACCATAGCTAACATGTACCTTTTGCTAGAAAAAAGGCTTTCTACATCTTATCTCATTAAAGACAGGACCTCTTAAATAGGAGTGTTTTGATCCCACTGGAGGCTCCACACTTTCTCAATTTTTTCAGCTCTCATTTACTCAAAGCTACTATTCACAGTCTTAACTTTTGAATTAAGCTTTTGAGTGGGCAGGGATTGCCCATACAAATATGCATGCTAAATGACCAAAGCTGTCAGTGCGCTATAAAACAACATTCATTGCACTAGACCACATTGAAAACATTTGCAGAAGACAAATGTTGCCTAAATGATGTTTTCTGTTTTTGATAGAATAGAAAACATAGTGGGAATAGGATAAAATGCTGGTTACTAGCATTTTCTCCTATTCTGGCAATGTTTTCAGAAGGGTTCATCCTCAAGGTTGTTAAAATCAGGATTGTGTGGTAAAGAGTTAACTCTTTATCAGAGGGCAAAATTTCGATTTGACTAAATGTGAGATCATTTGCACATGACAGGCATGGCTAAGATGTTTGAATTTGTCTTTTTAAGGTTAGAAAATATTGTGGGAAAAGGAGAAAATGCTGGTTCCCAGCATTTTCTCCTTTTCTAACAATATTTTCAAAAGTTTGCTTTTTCAGGGTCTTTAAATTGTGTGATTGTGTGGTACAGGGTCAAGTTTTTACCACATCTCAAAATTTTTGACTTATCCAGGTCATATTGAAAGCACTTACGGACAACATTATAAAAAATACCTCAAATGATGAGATTTGTATTTCGAATGGTGGAAAACATTGTTGGAAAAGGAGAAAATGCTGGCAACTGGGTGATTGCAAAAGGCTTCTTAATCAGGGTCATTAAAACACCAGAGTTTGGGTAAAAGGCTAAACTTTAAAACCTAGAAATTTCATGCTCGGCGAAGTAGAGTGCTGTGATAGTTTTATGAGCATTCAACCAGAGTATGTTTGATTTTGCATTTGAGCCATGCTCTGTGAAAAGGGGGCTTAATGCATCTGCAAAGAATATCAACCCAGGTCAGCCTGCGCAGTCCATGCAGGCTGACCTGGGCTGAAACTTTTTGCTAACAGTCTACTGTCTGCTTGTCAAAGGACCTGTGTGTACCTTATGAATCAGTCGGTTGTAAGACAAAGTGAATTTTATGGATCCATAAAACTGTGATCTCCTGATTAGTACAATGCATGATGGAGATGCATTAAGCCCCCTTTTCACAGAGCATGTTTCTTTTGTATCATGTTACAGGTTAAAAAGAGAAAACCAGAAGAGACATATAGATACAGTGGTCAACGAGAGACACAAGGTAGCATATTCGAATAATTTACATTGATTGATTGATT
Source organism: Tridacna gigas (assembly GCA_945859785.2). NCBI lineage: Eukaryota > Metazoa > Mollusca > Bivalvia > Cardiida > Cardiidae > Tridacna > Tridacna gigas. The sequence continues at coordinate 43,581,035 of OX244029.2, forward strand.
GTTTGATTGATTGTATGTTGTTTAATGCCATTTTCAACATCATTTCAGTTACATGGCAGTGGCTAGTGCACCTATCCATGCTCTCCTGGAGTTTCTTTTACCAGCACTCTGCACAATATACTTTCCAAGCCACTGGCTGCCTTCCCACCTAATCATCATCTAAACAATGATCAGGGGTGAGAGAGGAATGAATCCTGTTGCAATTACTGTCATCAGTCCACAGAAAGAAATAGGCCGAGCGGGGGATGGAATCAGCGATCCCCTGTTCTCAACACCTTTACACTACCAACTGTGGTACCAGGGCTCATCTAATATTTGACATACTGTATAGATTGAAGAAGTTAAATTCGATTATTTTCAACTTATTTGATGTTTGGACATACTGCTTCCGTAGGCATATAAAACAAAAACAGTATGGTAAAATGAGATATAACATTGCACACGGTAATTTGGTATGCATGGCTGCACACCACCTGAAATGCTTCAGCAGAAAAACATGGATAAAAAAATACCTAGAGGAGATAACTAGGGCACCAGTCCCAAAGGTTAACCCTTTATCACACAATCCTGAGTTTTAACGACTCTATAGAAGAAGGTTTTTGGAAACATTGTGGGAAAAGGAGAAAATGCTTGTAACCAGCATTTTCTCCTTTTCCCATAATGTTTTCTAACCTTTCAGAGAAAAGTTCCATCATTTGAGACATATTTTGTCATCTCATCTGCAAATGCTTTCAATTTAGACAGCTTTTAAAACTTTGTCACGTGTTAAGGGTTAAAATAACAAAGGAGTCAAAAGTTTGGTGTAACAGAATAGGGGACCCCTCCATATCTCTTGAACTTCTTGTCTGATTGTAAAAAATATTTCACATGTGTTTCAAGCCCTTGTGAGATGACGTGCAGATGAAGACCAGGGGTTTTACATACCGGTCTCTAGGGTCAAGGTTATAGGGGTTTAGGGTCACATGCCATTTGGTCTTTCACTGTTAGTTTTATAAAGAGGTCACAGAGTGTTATGGCGACTACTTCTTTCTGCACAATGGCATGCAAAGTCTCATCTGACATAATAAAATAATTAAAGTTCATAAAGGACAAAATAAAAGTTGATTGTGTTCTATCTCTCTGTTTCAGTTGAAAGAAATTTTAGACAACCGTGTGGAAGAGCTTAGGAAAAAACTGGATGTAGTGAAAGAAGAATTGGACAAAGATAAATGTTTGGTAAGCTGATTTTCTGAACTATTTTTTGTTTTCTTTTTCAAACCTGATGAGCGATACAGGTAGCATAGGCAGTAACACTTCAGGTTTTAACTCAGTTTGAATCTCCACTTGGTAAGATTTCTTCATGAGTATTGATGCAAGTCATGGATATAGGACAAGATTCATTTCTGTCTGACCACTAAGCATTATTTTGAGACTGTTTAACTCTTTACCAAACAACATACTTTTAGACTTGTCCAAATTCAAAGAATTTGCCGACAGCTCAGAAGATAGAAATTGCCTTTGAAAGGGTAGAAAACATTGTGGAAAAAGGAGAAATGCTGGTTACTAGTTTTCAAAAGGCTTCTTCCTTGGGGTCATTAAAACTCGGGATTATGTGGTAAAGGGTTAAATCATAACCAAACAATAAAGTTTCAGATACATCCAAATGGAATGGGTTTGCAGAAGGCAAATATGTAAGATGTGTCTCAAATGACTGGATTTGTGTAGAAAAGTGTAGAAAACATCGTGGGAAAGGGAGAAATGGATGATTACCAGCATTTTTTTTTTCTTTTCCCACAATTTGTTCAAAGGCATCCATTTAATGACCATTAAAACAGGTGATTTTTAGGTCGGCTGTTTTCAAAGAAAACATCGAGGTTTTGCCGTAGGCCTGGCATCGTCGTTCTGCGAAAATTTTGGCATTTTGTAATATCTTTGTTATTACTGAAGATATTTGCTTCTGACTTGGACTAGTTCTTAAATAGCAAAAGGGGAACCTATACAACAAGGGCAGGTAACCATCAAAGTATTTTTGACACAGTTATGCCCCTTATTTATTTACAATGTACACTCAACGTCAGGCAATTGCAGCCTAGCATTGGCAACTGCATGCACCTCTTGTTTTGTGACGGATTTGATGGGAAAGCAGCTAGTGGCTTGGAAATAGTGTTTTTGTGTAAAACTTGTGTAACCCTCTACCACAAAAGTTTTAGCCTTTTCCTTAGTGCACACAGCCAATTCAAATGTTTACCAAATGATGGCATTTGTCATTGAAGAGGTAGGATAATGATTTGAAGTGTTGGAAATGCTGGTCATCATTTCCTACAAGACTTTTCAGGATTCTCCTGCCTAGCCATAAAGACCAGGGATTATTTGGTTATGAATAAAGAAACAACAGAAGTTGTAAGGCCATGCGCTTATGTTAAATAAAATACATTTACTTTTGACAGCAACAAAAACATCAAGCAAACAAAAACCATGAGATTCTTTTGCAGTGTCAAGAAATATCAGAAATTAAAGTCTATTACTGTATCATCCCTTTACCATACAATCAGGACGTTTAACCCTTTCCCAAATAATGAATTTTAGACTGGTCCAAATTGAAAGAGTTTGCAGACGACAATTTTAAATTTGATGAAAATGGCAGAAAGGTCTCAAAAAGGGTAGAAAACACTGTGGGAAAAAGAGAAATTGCTCGTTACGAGCAATTTCTCCTTTTCCCACAGTGTTTTCAAAAGACTTGTACTGCAGACACGTGAAAACCAGGGCTTGTTTGGGAAAGGGTTAACCACCCTGTGGAAGAGGGCCTTTTGAAAAAATATTTCGAGAAAAGGAGACAATGCATTTTCTCTTTTTCCCATAATGTTTTTCTACCATTTCAAAGACATATTCCATTATTCAAGCATCATCAAATTGGCGTCTGGAAAACGATGCTCTCGGTTTTGACAGGTCTACTATTTTGTTGTTTGGTAATGAGTTAAGACTTGACAGATACTGTGTCAGATAATATTGCCTAAAATGGCCTTTAGTTTGTTGTCTCGAATGGAATTGTTTTTTTTTTTGTTTTCTCTAATGTAAATGTCTCTTGTGTATTTGATGGTTTCAAGATTATAATTCAAAAGGCTGACTATATGCAGTATGATTGTGTTCTTTTTAGCTTGACTGTTTTCGAACAAAAAGGTATTGTTGTAGCCCTGTCATCGACGACATGTGAAACTTTTGACTGTTTCTCATATCTCTCTTATTACTGATGGTATTTATTTTGATTGTTGACCAATATCAACAGGGGAACCCAAACCACGAGGACAGTTTAACTCTCCGTTAACTCTCACAGTTATGCCCTTTTTTCAGTGTAGAATATTTACTAAGAAAGTACCAGCAGTCAAGCTTTGGCAGCCTCATATGATGCTTCTGTTTACCTTAACTCTTTTTCAAAGGATAAAATTTTGAACCATTTCAATCCAAATTGAAAGCATTTGCAGACAACAAATCACAAGTGGCTAAAATCATGGAATTTGTCTTTTGTGAGGTAAAAAATACTGTGGGAAAAAGAGAAAATGCTGTTACCATCATTTTTCTCCTTTTCCCACAATTATTTGAAAAGCCATTTCCATCAGGGTTGTTAAAACATTGGGATTGTTTGGTAGAGGGATAAAGATTGAAAGACTTGCAGCATATATACATGTAGATTAACCCCTTACAAAACAACAAAATTTTAGACCTATCCAAATTGAAAGCATTTGCAGACGACAACATAAATGTGACTCAAAAAATTAAATTTGTTTTTGGAAGGATAGAAAACTTTTTGGGAAAAGGAGAAAATGCTGGTTACCAGCATTTTCTCCTTTTCCCACAATGTTTTCAAAAGGCTGTTTTCTCAGGGACTTTGGTTTCGTATGGTAAAGGGTTAAGTGAGGAAGGATTGAATTTGATCTGTATAATTTTTCAGTCCCAACAGGAGTTCCATGATGAATTCGGGTTAAAGTGCCGCCAGATTAGGGATCAATTCAAGGACTTGATAGATATCACTGTATCTTTACCTTCAACCTCTCATCAACCCACAACCAATGGAAACGGAACAACTAGCGAAGAACATTCAATAAAAACACAATTATAGCATTTTGCAGTTCTGTGTTACTATAGAGACCAAATCTTCAAAAAATCATCCTTTTTATAATCATCATCATCATCATTGTGTTTGTTGTTGTTATCAATTATTGCCATTATCAACATGACTGATATCAGAAAAATCACTTTTAATACCCCCATGAGACAAATATATTTTTGGGTTATACTGGAATCTGTCTGTCTGTCTCCCTCTGTCTCTCTCTATCAAAGTTGTGTTGCACTAATTCCTCCTTCAGTTTTGCTGTGATTTTGTATTAACTGCTTATAAACAGACAAAATTTTGGCCTTGTCCAAATAGTTAACATTTTAGATAACAAATCAGATGTGACTCAAGTCATTGGATTCGTCACTGAAATGGTAGAAAACTTCTTGGGAGAAAAGGAGAAAATGCTGGTTATCAACATTCTGTCCTTTTCTCATATTGTTTTCAAAGACCTTTTTTTTTAATCAGAGTTGGTAAAACACTGGATTGTTTGACAAGGGGTTAACAAATGACTGATGATATGTCGAACTCACTTCAAAGGGGTCTGTGCTGAAGCACTAAAAATTGTCTCCCCTTGAACATGCTTTGCATTATGTATGTTTAATCCTGTACCATACAGTCCAGTTTTAACAAATGTAATGGAGGCTTCTGAAACATTGTTAGAAAAGGAGAAAGTACTTTAAACCAGCATATTCTCCCTACTCCACAATGTTTAAAACCCTTTTGCAGAAAAAGCCTATTATTTTGATATGTTACCTGCAAATGTTTTTAATATGGAGGTTTTTGAGAACATTATGAGAAAATACTGGTAACAAGCATCTTCTCCTTTTCCCACAATGTTTTATACCCTTTCACAGACAAAGCCCATCATTAACCCTTTACCACACAATGCCTACTTTTAACGACCCTGATTTTGAAAACATCATGGGAAAAAGAAAAAATGCTGGTAACCAGCATTTTCTCCTTTCCCACATGTTTTATATCCTATCAAAGAAAGAAATTATCATTTTAGCAACATTTCATTTATTTGTCTGCAATGCTTTCAATTGTGTCTAGTCAAAAAAATTGTCGTCTGATAAAGAGTTGAGGCACACTTAGTATGTTGTCTGTAAATGTTTTCAATATGGACGAGTCTGAAACTGTTATCTGGTTAAGAGTTAAAATATATTACTTGTTTTCTCTCTCAAAGCACTTCGCAGGGTTATTTAGGCACCTTAAGGTAGAGCTCTACTTCCTTTAGGCACTCCCCAGAATTTTGACACCAAACTATACACTACTACCTTGTGTTTTGTGACTCTGTGTAAGTAACAGTTATCGAGTTTGCACACATACACATATTTATCTTGGGCATTGCATGTAGTCGGATCCACATTATATTACACTTGTAGCGAAAGGTTGTTATGAAAATTATTGTCCATTTAGTCCAAAAGAAAACTTTTTCCTAAAAAAAAAAACCTTTGTTATGTAGTGCTAACACTATTATGATTTATATGTATTAGAACCTGTTTACACATTAAGAGGTGCAGAAGAATATTTTGATATGGTGCAGATCTTTTTTGAAGTCAAAGAGGCAAAACGGGGAAATGCATATTACAAGCTAACAAACACTTTCTGTTTTTGCTGCCATGTTTCCACATGTTTGTCCATTAAACCTTTATTCACCCTTTTTTCAACAGATGTATTCAAAGTAAAATGATGACCAATACACCAATGAAATATGTTTATGGTACTTGTTTAACCTTTTGCCACACAATCTCCCCAAGGACAGATATCATCATGTTAGCAACATTTAATTTGTGGTGTGCAAATGCTTGAATTTCAATTCGGTCGAGTCCAAACTTTTGTCATTCAGTAAAGTGTTAAACTCTTTACCACATAGCAAAATGTTAGACTTGTTGAATATGAAAGCTTTTGCAGACAACTAATCAAATATGGCTCAAATGGAGGAACTTGCCTTTGAAAGGGGAAGAAAACGTTGTAGGAAGAGGAGAAAATATTACTTATCAGCATTTTCTCCATTTCTCACAATGTTTTCTAAAGCCTTCTTCAGGTTTATTTAAACATTATTGTTTTGTAAAGGGTGAAATGTAAGGAAATTAGCTTATAGGATTGGTTGCTTGATTTACGGAAGTGATAAAGAAGTGAATAAATTTGCAGAAATGATGTTACACCTTTTTTCATGCCAAATTTAAAGCCAAAAACTTTGTGCTTACTTAGTTTTGTCTAGCAATATCTTCTTGTATATTTTTTGATTAATAGCTTTTTGTTCAAACAAGCAGGTAAATGTAGGTCTTGAAATATAGAAATGTTAAGTTGATAGATCCTTTACCAGGTCCATACGATCCCAAGTTTTGTCGACCCTGAAAAAGAATGCTTTGGAAAATGTTGTGGGAAAAAGAGAAAATGATGGTAACCAGCATTTTCTATATTTCTTACAATGTTTTCTATTTAATTGTCTACTGCAAGTTAATGTTTTCAATTTGGACAAAGCTAAAACTTTGTCATCTGGTGAAGGGTTAACCCTTTCCATGCAATTGCAAGTTTTTAAATCCTTGGAAAGGGGAATGCAGCTTTTGAAAACATCGTAGCAAAGGAAAAAATGCATGTAAATGGCCTTTTCTCTTTGTCCAGTGATTTTGTTATGCCTGTTTGAACACAGTGTTACATTTCTGAGACACATCAAAATTATTGTGGATAAATGCCTTTAATTTAGACCAGTCTAAAATCTTATCATAAATATGCAAAGCATGACTTGGGTTCCTATTGGAGTCTTTGCAGCTCAAGATCAGACACAGAGAATGTGTGCTCTGTGATTTTGGAAAAATCTGATTCTTAATAAGATACTGTGGTGTTGAAAATGCTATATCTGGATTTTTAGGACTGAAAATATGTAGTCCATTTGTTTAATGTTCTTTTTTATAATTTCGATAGGTGATTGCTAGTAGACAGTTTGTTTTTTAAAGGTTGTTCAAATTTTATTGTCAGGAAAATAATGGCAATTCTTTGGAATTCTGTTCAGGTTTGTATTTATTTTTTGAATCTGCAAAGTATCAAAGTAACTTTTTGTTTCAGTGATGTAGATGAATTACATACATGTACTCACAATGTCATTACTTAATCCTTTACCACACGATCCCAAATTCTGACTACCCTGTGGGAAAAGCTTTTGAAAACAATGTGGGAAAAGGAGAAAATGCTGGTAACTAGCATTTTATCCTTTTCCCACATTGTTTTCTACCCTCTCAAAGACAAATTGAGTCATTTAAATCACATTGATCATCTGCTAATGCTTTGAATTTGGACCTGTCTAAAATTTTGTCATTTGGTAAAGAGTTAAAGATTATAAGTATTGCAGATTCAAAGCTGGTTTCTGCCCAGAGCTGTCATAGAGTATTTCACAAGTGCTGATCCAAGACAAGTGCTGTCTGATCTTGATTTACACTGTGTAAGAGAAAATAATTTTTAGCTGAGTGCTTATAGGGGTAATGCATTTGCAGGCTGTGCTACAGCTATGAGTTTAACACTGTGAAATACATTTAACAGTTACCAATTGTCTTATTTTAATGTTCTGTTGGCCAAAATACCTTTATAGAAAACAGTGTAGATGTAAATCAGACTGCATGTTTCCTGCAGTCTAATCTCTTTGAAAGAGTATGTTTTTTGCCCTCAAAGTGCTGAGATGTAAAATACACATTTTTTACATGAAATACAAATTTTTACATGAAATACACACAATTAACCCTTTACCACACCATGCCGACTTATAACAACCCTGGGAAAGAAGCCTATAGAAAACATTGTGGGAAAAGAAGAAAATGCTGGTAACCAGCATTTTCTCTTTTTCCCACAATGTTTTCTGCCCTGTCAAAGGAAAATTGCACCATTTGAGCCACATTGAAATTGTCGTCTGCAAATGCTTTCAATTCTGACAAGGCTAAAATTTTGTCATCTAGTAAAGGGTTAAATGAATAAAATTCATGTGTGCAGCCCAGAGGGTGTCATGTATCACACTTTCCTTATTTCTATGAGACGAAATACTAAGTCGATGAAACTAAACAATAATTCATTTGAAAAAACAAATAGTAGTTTGTGTTAAGGAAATGCAAAGTTGTTATTTTAAAATTCAAATTTCATTTATCTAAATGCTACAAGCAGCCAAAGGCACGGAAAGAATACTGTGCGGAGTACTAGTAAAAGAAACTCTAGGAAAACATGGATAGGTGCACTGGCTGCCGCGATATAAATGAAATAATGTTGAAAACAGCATTAAACATCATACGACTAATCAATTAATCAATCAATCAATCAATCAATCATTTTATTGACTTGGTATTTAGTTATATAATAAAAAGTATTGTGACACTTGACACCCACAGGCTCTATAAAAACACAATTACCGGACACAGAATTCATTCTTTTTTATTGTTTTTACAGGGTTGTTTTAATCTTGCGAAGTTCATGTTTGTATCAAAAATACATTGAAAACCATAAACTTCCCTACTTAACCCTTTGCCATACGTCAAAATTTTAGACTTTGCCGAATTGAATGTATTTGAAGACGACAAAATAAATGCTGGGTAGGTAACACTTTGGTTTGAAAAGGAGAAAATAATGGTTACCAGGCTTCTCTCCTTGTTGCACCATGTTTTCACAAGTCTTTCTCCTTAGTCTTTAAAGGTGTGATTGCTTGGTAAACAGTTAAATATGTTCATGTCAAATAATGCTCTCATCTTAACCAGATGACTAATTACGGTAGCATTAACTGTAGTTCAAATGATAAGATTTGGTTTTGAAAGGACAAAAATGCCTGTGAGAAAAGGAGAAAATTCAGATTACTAGACTGCTCATTCTGTTGAGGCTGATCTTGATTTTTGCCAATAGTTTTGAAGGGGTTAACCCTTTACCAAATGACGAAATTTTGGACTGGGCTAATCAGAAACATTTGCAGATGACAGACAAATTAAATGTAGCTTAAATGATCATTTATGTCTTTGTTAGGTAGAATACATTCTTGAAAAAGGAGAAAATGCCGGTTGCCAGCATTATCTCCTTTTTCCACAATGTTTTCCAAAGCCTCCTATTTCTGCGTTGTTAAAACTCGGGATTGTGTGGTAAAGGGTAAACTATAGGAAAGCTTTCCATGTTGTCTGCAGCAAATTTGTTTGAGAAAGTAATGAGTGCTTCTGTCTTATTTGTGATGCTGTTCTTTTGTTCACCATGTGACTGTAGAATTTCTGTTCCTTCTTTTGTGGTTGTTTTGTTAGCTTGTCTGTTTTCAAGAAAACACCATGGTATTGTCACAGCTCTGTTGTTGTCTGCATTGTCATTGTTGCCCGAAAACTTTGATGTTTTCTGATATCTCTGTCATTACTGAAGACATAAATTTCAAATTCCAGCTAGTTGTTAAAGGCACTGTAGTGGCCTTAAGGAAACAAAACAGGAGTTAAAATGCATTTGAAATTCACTTACACCTTTTAAAATAATGGAAATTATTGTGAAGATGACAATCTGTTACTGTACAGTCGGTCCTAGTGTTGGTCGCTGTCAAGAAAATGAATTCTAAAATCGGGTAAAAAGTAAATGAAAGAGAGACTTGGCCAATTATTACCTACATTTAAAATTAACATTTCTGCCAGCGACTAACAATTCGATCAACTGTACAATAACAGGTTGCAACCTTCATGATAATTTCTATACTTTAAAATGGCATGATTTAAATTTAAATGTATTTTAACATCTGCATTGTGTACTTTTAAGTTAAAATATCAAAAGGGGGGGCCTCATACCAAAAAGGTAGGTAATCCTGGTAAACACTACATACCTTAACCATGTTAAAACATTCCAGTAGTAAGTTTTTTTCACACACAAAAGTTACCCTTTAACCCTTTACCACACAATCCTGACTTTGATCTACCTTGAGATAAAAGCTTTTGAAAAGTGGGAAATGGAGAAAATGCTGGTGACCAGCATTTGCTCCTTTCCCATGATGTTTTCTAACCTTTCAGAAGCAAATACAACCATTTGAGCCACATTTGATTTGTTGTTTGCAAAGTTTTTGATATTGATGAGGTTAAAATTATGTTGTTTGATAAAGGGTTAACTCTTTCAATTTGGACAAGTGTTCATTTTTGTTTTTTCAGTACAGAGTTAAAACATGATATCATCCAAACTTCACAGGAATGACCCTGCCATTGATGTAAACACTCATTCCAATTATGGTACTCTGGCTTAATTAGCAAGTGCAGCAAATGTGGGCAGTCACGGCTCTCGTAATATATTTTCTGAGTCTTATTTTTTTAGCTCACCTGAGAACAGTATGTTTACCTTGAGGCATATTTGATCACCCTAAGTTTATTGTAGTTTTTGTCAATGTACTAAGCCAGTATTTACAAATCATTCTGAATTGCACTCTTAGTCTAATTTCAGTTTCAAAAGTACTACATTTTATCTTTGGCTTTAAAATCTTTGAACAGACGACAAATTCTTAATGCATACAAATTGAAAGCATGTGCAAGTGACAAACTAAATATTGTCCAAAATGATCAAAGTTTCTTTGAAAAGGAAGAAAACTTTACAGGAAAAGGAGAAAATACTGGTTACCAGCATTTCCTCCTTTTACCACAATGTTGACAAAAGGCTATTTTGTTAACTCTTTACAAAATGACAAAATTTTAGACTGGTCCAAATTGAAAGCATTTGTCCAAATTGAAAGCATTTGCAGACGACAAAATAAATGTGACTGAAAAATTGAAATTTGTCTATGAAAGTGTAGAAAACCTTGTGGGAAAGGGAGAAAATACTGATTACCAGCATTTTCTCCTTTTCCCACAATGTTTTCAAAAGGCTTCTTTCACAGGGTCGTTAAAAGTCGGAATCGTGTGGTAAAGGGTTAACATTAAGAAAACTTCTGAGAACAACACCTAGGGTGCGATTTAGGACTGGTGAAAGTGCCCCCAGATGTTTCTTAGGTGAGCGATCCAGGGCTTTGTTGCACCTTTGTGTTGCTGTCAAACTGTTTAACTCTTTACAGCACAATCTCTTAAGAGTTAACAGCCCTGAAAAAGAGTATGAAAACATCCTTTCCCCACAATGTTTTCTACCCTGTCAGTTTCAAATCTCATTACTGGAACATCATCTTAATTTCTTGTCTGCAAATGCTTGGATTTTTGACCAGTCTAAAATCTTGTTGTCTGGTAAAGAGTTAAACAAATGTATGAGTTAACTCTACCAAACAACAAAATTTCAGACTGGTCCAAATTGAAAGCTTTTGCAGACGATAAATTAAGTGTGGCACAATGATAATATTTGTATCAGATAAAGAAGAAAACATTGTGGGAAAAGGAGAAAATACTGGTTTCCGGCATTTCCTCCTTTTCCCACAATGCTTTCAAAAGGCCTCTTTCTCAGGGTCATTAAAACTCGGGATTTTGTGTTAAAAGGTTAACCAAATGTGACTCAATTGATTTGATATTGTCTTTGAATGGTTATAATATATTGTGCCAAAGGAAGTTGTCCTTGAAAAGTTTGAAAACATATTAGTAAAAAGAGACTTTCTCCTTCTCCATGAATGTTTTCATAAGGTTTCATTCTCATGGTGGTAAAAACTTGGACTTATTTGTAAAGGGTTAAATGTGTTTTGTAAAGGATTAACTCTTTACCAGATGACAAAATTTTGGACTCAACCAAATTCAAAGCATTTGCAGACAACAAATTAAATGTTACTTAAATGTTTGTATTTGTCTTTATTAGGTTAGAAAACATTGTGGGAAAAGGAGAAAATGCTTGTTACCAGCATTTTCTCCTTTTTCCACAATGTTTCAAAAGGCTTCTTGCCCAGGGTCGTTAAAACCCAGGATTATTTGGTAAAGGGTTAAATATTTTGATTAACCTTAGTCTATGCAGAAAACTTGTTCTCAGTTCAAACATGGATTTTAACAACCCTTTATCGTCTTATAACTCGTTACCAAATGACAAATTTTTCTTTAAGTTGACCAAATTCAAAGCATTTGCAGACGACAAATTAAGTTTTGCTAAAATGATGATTTCTGTCTCAGATCAGGTAGAAAACATTGTGGGAAAAGGAGAAAATACTGGTTACTAGCATTTTCTCCTTTTCCCACAATGTTTTCAAAAGCCTTTTGTCTTAGGGTTGTTAAAAGTCGGGGTTGTGTGGTAAAGGGTCAATACTGCAAGTTGTAATATCCGTAAAACCTATGATGTCTAGTTTGAGAAAAGATAACAGTTATGTGAAAAATTTCATGATACAGAACATGGGGAGAATGTTTCACTTGTATAGTTATCATTACATTTTTATCCCTTTCCTAGTTGTTTCTGTGGATTAACCCTGTACTGCACAATGACGCCTTTTGACGCCCCTGGGAAAGAAGCCTTGTGAAAACATTGTGGGAAAAGGAGAAAATGCTGGTAACCAGCATTTTCTCCTTTTCCCACAATGTTTTCCACCTGATCAAAGAAAAATTGCACCATCTGAGCCACATTGAAATTGTCGTCTACAAATGCTTTCAGTTTAGACAAGGCTATAATTTTGTCGTCTGTTACAGGGTTAATGGATTTAACCTGCATTTATAAACTTTTAACTTTACCAAATGACAAATTTCAGACTGGTCCCAATTGAAAGCATTTGCAGGCGACAATTCAAATGTGGCTCCAAAATTGAAATTTATGGTGTGAAGGGTACAAAACATTGTGGGAAAAGGAGAAAATGCTGGTCACCAGCATTTTCTCCTTTTCCCACAATGTTTTCAAAAGGGGTTTTCTTCAGGGTCATTAAAAGTCGGGATTGTCAGGTAGAGGGTTAAACAGGTGAATGGATTGGAGGGGGTTGGGATTGACTTGCATACTTGATAATTTTCCTACTTTCAATCTTTTATTTGACTCAACTTCGTTTTATATAGTGTACATGATCTGAATTTTACATGTATGTATTATGTGTATTTGTTATATTTTGTTCACAATGTTCAAATAGTGCTTTGCTGCAGGGAAAAAAAGATTCATCTGTAACAACAGAAGTATTTTCAAGAATCTTTAGCAAAGAATTTTTACAAACATCATAGCGAATGGAAACATTGTTCGGTTCTCCATTTGTCGCACTTTAGCAGACTTCATGACCCATATGTTTTATTTGTCTTGTCACATCTGTTGAAAATTCCATGGTGTTTCACAACCGGTCATTGTTTTTGAAAAGGAGTTGGTAGAAGCCTGGTTTTTGATCAAGAAACACCAGCAGTGCTTAAATAGATCCACTTGTAAAAAAGATATAAATAGATCCACTTGTAACAAAGATATGAGCCATGCTTTGGCAAAAGGGGGCTTAATGCACCTCTGTGATCCATGATACCGTTCAAGCCATCTCATGATTATGGATCTGTGATGGCCACTTTTTTTAATCATGAGGTAAACCCCCCTTTTCACAGAGCATGACTCGTATTTTTTAAAAGTGCCAAACAACAAACTAATACATGTACCTGTAGATTCAAAGTTCATCATGTATACCAACTGGCCTTTGGCTTTCATACACAAGACTGTTAACGTTTAACTTCTTGGCTTCAAAGAACTGTGGTTTGGTTTTAAAGAATGCTAGTGTGCAAAACTCCACAGGTTTAACCCTTTACCACACAATTACAAGTTTTAACAACCCTGAGAAAGAAGGTTCTTGGAAACATTGTGGGAAAGGGAGAAAATTTTTACCTTTTCCCACAATGTTTTAATCCTTTACCAAACAATCCCGGATTTTCACGACCAGGAGAAAGAAGCCTTTTGAAAACATTGTGGGAAAAGGAGAAAATGCTGGTAACCAGCATTTTCTCTTTTTCCCACAATGGTTTCTTTTCCCACAATGGTTTCTTCCCTTCCCAAAACAAATTTCAATTTTTGAGCCACATTAATTTTGTCATCTGCAAATGCTTTTAATTTGGATGAGTCTAAAATTTTATCTTTTGGTAAAGAGTTAAACAGGTAAATGACAGAAAGCATCACTTGATCTACATTTATTTTGTCGTCTGCAAATGCTTTCAATTTGGATAAGTCCAAAATGTTGTCATTTGGTAAAAAGATAAGTCAGTACTGAGGGCACACACAAGGGTCTACTCTATGGTTTTTATGATTTCATTCCTTGGAAAACAGGGCAGCAAAAAACATTTTGGAATTACTGCATGTTCTACGATATAATTAAAGTCTTTATATTAAACATTAACCGGATAAATTTTTGTCTTGAGTTAATAATTTTCACAGCACTTTTTTGCATTGCAGCAAGGCTTGTTTTTTCCCAAATATGTGATATTTCTGTATAATTGTACATTTGTTCCTTTACATTTTTCTTTATGAATTCAACCTATATGAGTTATTAAACAGAGATAGTTTGCAATGATTGGTATATCTGTTTTCATGTATGACAATAGACCTATTAAATAAATCTTGTTATGTGTGTATGTGTGAAGTTAATGTTGTTGTTGTTTTTTTAACCCTTTACCAAATGCCAAAATTTTAAACATGTCCAAATTGAAAGCATTTGCAGACGACAATTTCAGTGTGGCTCAAATGATGCGTGTTTTCTTTGATGGATTAGAAAACATTGTGGGAAAAGGAGAAAATGCTGGTTACCAGCATTTTCTCCTTTTCCCACAATGTTTTCAAAAGGCTTCTTCCTCAGGGTCATTAAAAGTCGGCATTGTGTGGTAAAGGGTTAAAAACAAAAGACAAAATGTTTTGTATTAATTAAATATGACATAAATTGTGGTGTATAATCTGCTTGTTTTCTTAATTCCATGCTCAGCTCTGTAGTTCGAAGATAATGTAACAAATGATTGATTGAATGGTGTTTTACACTGCCCTTTACCACATAACAAAAATGTAGCCTTGTCCAAATTGAAAGCGTTTGCAGACAACAATTTCAGTGTGGCTAAAATGATGGAATTTACCTTTGATAGGGAAGAAAACATTGTAGGAAAAGGAGAAAATGCTGGTTACCAGCATTTTCTCCTTTTCCTACAATGTTTTCAAAAGGTCTCTTTCCTCAGGGTCATTAAAAGTCGGGATTGTGTGGTAAAAGAGTTAAACATCATTTCAGTCTTATTACGGCGACAGCTCACATATCCATGTACATGTATTTCCCGCGTTTCACCAATACTAGGCTAGGGCTCTGAAATGTCTTGCACATGGACACAGGCACGAAAAACCCAGTGGATACAGTGAGGCTCGAACTTCAGGTCATGATTCCTTCCACTGAGCCTTATGTAACAAATGAAACACTTATACTGATAATGTATCTTAAAACTACAATTTAGGATGTCAACAGTTTACTAGTGGGCCTTTAATATATTACTGGATTTGTCTGGAAAACATTGTGAGAACATTTTCGTCTTTTCCCACATTTTCAAAAGTCTTCTCTGTCAGAGTCATTTAATGAGGAATTGTGTAGCAAAGTTTTAACCATTTACCACACAATCCTGATTTTTAACAACCCTGAGAGAGAAAGCTTTTGAAAAAATTGTGAGAAAAGGAGAAAATGCTGGTAATCAGCATTTTCTCCTTTTCCCACAATGTTTTCTACACTTCCAAAAACAAATTTCAAATTTTGAGTCACATCTGATATGTCATCTCCAAATGCTTTCAAGTTGGACCAGTCACCGTCTTGATGTGAATAAAAATTTGTACAAAGTTATTTTGAAATTAAGTCATACGGAAAAAAGTTCTGGCCTGGACAGACCCCCTCCCTAAAAAAAACACACACACACATTTGACCTTGCTGTGACCTTGACCTTTAACCTACGGACATGACGTACGCATTACACATCGTCGTCATGTGGTTAACATTTGTGTAAATTTATTTTGAAATAAAGTCATAGAGGAAAAAGTTATGGCCCTGACATGAATACAACTCCCAAAAACACATTTGACCTTGCTGTGACCTTTACTTTTAAGTCATAGGGACAAAGTTATGGCCTGGAGACGGAAAGGGACAACGGACGGACTAATAAAAAAATATTTGCCACCGAATATTTTTTCGGGGGCATAAAGATATAAAAGTACAAATAAAACTTTTGTTCTATTTTTACAATACATTTTCCTAGCAGTGACTGGAATATTGACAGACCGTACTGTAACACATTGTTAGACTCATGATAATGTTCATACTTTTAAATGGTATGGATTAAATTTGTCTGCATTTTGACTCTCGGATTGTTTACTTTTGGCAGCTGGTGGGCCTTTAATAAATGTACATCGAAACAAGCTACGTGTATGCTTTTGAATGCAGCTCTTGCGCTGAAGATATTAAAGATATATCCTTACTGCCAGAGAGAGAGAGAAAAAAAAAAACATCCTTGTAAACCACAGGCATTCTTTTTGTGACGAACTTCGCCATTTATATAGTAATTGATGGCCAAGTTCATCACAAAACGAACGTCTGTTGTGTAAGCAATGAGATACCGGTAACTTTCAGAAATAAAAATTTGATACAAGAAATCATGTGAAAATATTATGACAAAATGATCAATAATTGCTTGTTACGAGTAATCAATCCTTCAGTCACATTTTTTTTTTTTTTCAAAAGTGTACCAGACGTCGTCTGAACGCTGTAATGATTTAACTGTACCAAAACACAAATCTAGGTTTGTCCGAATTGAAAGCATTTTGCACTCTACAAATGAATTAAGCTTAAATGATGGAATTCGACCTTGAAACCGTTAAAAACATTGCGGGAAAGGAAGAAAATGCTGGTTACCAGGATTTTCTTCTTTCCCCACAAAGTTTTCATAAGTCCTTTTCGTCAGTGTCGTTAAAAGACGGATTTTTTTTTCCGGTAAAGGATTTACTTATTAGTTCAA
Source organism: Tridacna gigas (assembly GCA_945859785.2). Lineage (NCBI taxonomy): Eukaryota > Metazoa > Mollusca > Bivalvia > Cardiida > Cardiidae > Tridacna > Tridacna gigas. The sequence continues at coordinate 43,597,967 of OX244029.2, forward strand.
ATTCCGGTAGGTTTCGATAACACGACCTGCGAACTGATAACCCCGTTTGCGTTATCAACTACTTTCAAGCACAGGTCTAGACCTATTCAAACATTTCCACGAAGACGTTGTTTTGCACATTGCCAGGTCCTTTATTCTTTACCGGACGACAATATCTTAGGCTTGCCCAAATTGAAAGCATTTACAGACAACAAATTAAGAATACTGTGGCGGAAATTATTGGATTTGTCTTTGATAGGGTAGTAAACATTGATACAATGCTGGATACCGATGCAGCTAAATCACAACAGTTACACCATTCCAACTGTGTCCTTACCAACTAGTGCATCGACCCGGGTACTCTTTCCAGTCCACTGGCTCAAAACAATGTTCAGCTATATACCTAAATGGAGGAATGAATCTTACCATAATGACTTTCATAATCTAGCCGAAGAAATTTGGCGTAGACCTGGATTCGAGAGAGCAACCCTTTGATTACTAGGTTTCTGGGTTGTACTTTTCACAGAGCTATCCAAGAATAACTTGCCTCATAAAGAAACGCTATCGCACCGAAGCATAGGCACTTGTGTTCTATCTCAAGACCCTTGTTTACCCTACATATAAGACAAATATAAATCCAAGCACCCGTGCTAGAGTTTTCATTCTCATTTTTTCTCTGCCAGCGACTGGAATCATTCAAACCAGCAATGCATTAACAGATCACCAGACTTACAATAATCCCCATGTACTTTGAAATAGTATGAATGAAATTTACCCGTGGTTTATACAAAACTGTTTACATTTATTCCCTATGGGCCTTTAACCCTTTACCACACAATGCCGCCTTTTAACGACCCTGATGAGAAAAGCTCTTGAACACATTGTGGGAAAAGGAGAAAATGCTGGTAACCAGCATTTTCTCCTTTTCCCACAATGTTCTCTACCCTTCCCAAAACAAATTTCAATGCATAAGCCACAATTATTTTGTCGTCTGCAAATGCTTTCAATTTCGACCAGTCTAAAATTATGTCATTTGATAAAGAGTTAAGGATAGGAGCTGAAGAATGTCGTGCTGATAATGTAACCAGTTGGTACAGTTAACTGTCATATGATGTAACTTACGTGATAGTAGAAGATAGTATGTTATCAGCGAGATTTTTTCTTCCTTGAACGTCAAGAGGGCATACTAACCCATTAAGCCTACTGTACATTTACAAATTGTGTACACCAATTAGTTTACAGTTCTTGAAAAGAATATTGGAAAGAAGAATATTGCTTGTCTGTATATGCTTTCAATATGAACAGGTTTAACCCTTTACCACGTAATCCCGACTTTTAACGACCCTAATGAAGAGGACGTTTGAAAACACTAGGAAGAAAAGGAAAAAAATGCTGTTAACCAGCATTTTCTCTTTTTTTCCTAGGTACTTTCTATCTTTTTACCAACAAAGTTCAATATTTGAGTCACGTTTATTTTGTCGTCTGCAATTGCTTTGAATTCGGAAAAGTCTAAAATTTTGTTGTTTGGTATAGAGCTAAAATTTTGTCGACTGGTACAGAGTTTGAAGATTTACTGTACTTAGCCTTATTATTAGGATAAAATCGGTAGGCTAATTATAAGCATTGACTGTCGAAGATTTTATTGATTATTCGTTTTGTTTTTAAAAAAGGTAAAAGCTAATACTGTAAAAAATAACTCTAAGAAACAAGTTGTTTTTATGAACTTTTTGTTGTTTTACATCGTTCATCGCCAGAACTGTAAACTCGGTCCCTTTCGATGGTGTAATATCCAAGATTCAAATGCATGCTCTGTGCGGTCTGATCTCGATCTATGCAGTCCACAAAAGCCCATCGTTTCGCCCAGGGCGACGAAAGACTTAGATGGGGTTAAAGACCCCCACAGCAGAATTTTGGTAAATAGCTTTCTTTTTTGCACAATGTTTTGTACCCTTTCGACGACAAATGCAATCATTTTACCCACATTAACCCTTTAAATACCACACAATCCTGAGGTCTAACCACCCTTAGGAAGATACCAGCATTTTCTCCTACCCCCACAATGTCTTCTATACTATCAAATACCAATTCCACCATTTCAGTCATATTTGAATTGTCGTCTGCAAATGCTTTCAATTTTTATAAGTCAAGCTTTTAGTTGTCCGGTAAAGAGTTCAGTCTGCAAGTACCGTAGCTCTTTACCAGGGCCCGTATTTACCAAACCATTCTTAACCCTTTACCACACAATCCTGACTTTTAACGACCCTGAAAAAGAAGGCTTTTGAAAACATTGTGGGAAATTACTCGCAGTGTTTCCTACCCTATCAAAAAGAGAAATCATCATTTTAACAACATTTAATTTGTTGTCTGAAAATGCTTTCGATTTGGTCCACTCTAAAATTTTGTCGTTTAGTAAAGACTTAAGAAGGTTCTTAGGCTTGAGAAAAAATTCTATTCTAAGTCTAGTATTTAGAAAAGTTTGGTGAATATGGGCCCAGATAACATAACTTTTGGCTTGTCCAAATTAAAAGCATTTGCAGACGACAGATTACAAGTGTCTCAATTAATTGAATGTGTAATCTAAAGGCTAAAAAAATGTAATTTAAAGGCTAGAAAACATTGCGAGACCAGCATATTCCCCACAAGTTTTCCAATTTTTTTTTTATGCTCACGGGATTGTTTGGTAAATCTGAAAATGTTTCGGTTCGTAAATTCATAAAGAATAAACGGGAAGGGATTAACGGGTATACAGTACACAGATGTTATCATATCATGCGTTTGTGCATGTACGTTGATTACTTAGTAACTGATGTTAAAGCAGCAAGATGGAAGGACGGGCTTGTTTTGTTATTTCCATAGTTTTGACATTTCTGCCAAACTGTTGCCTAGCAACGCATTTTCGTGGGGCTATCATAACGTATGAGAAAGGACCAACTGTCAATGGACGGGTAAACATGTAAACAATTTAATTCTGTCTGTTAGTCTGTGTCTGTCTGTCCGTCTCTCTGTGTTTCTGTCCGTCTCTCTGTGTTTCTGTCCGTCTATCTGTCTGTCTGTACGTCCGTCTGTCTGCTTCGATTTCATCAGCCAAGTACAAGAGTTTTTGGTGTTTTTTTTTTTTAATTTATTTAATTTATACAACCACCTAGTATAACATTTAAACAATGACGTGTTAATAGCAGCCAAAAGTTCACCATCATTATTATCATCATTTCTGTTGATATTATGATTACAATTATTATTATTATATACCTAAACTGTAGATAGAAACTTATGAACAAAATCCGAAAGATCAATTATTCCACCGAAAACTGCTTTTCCACTATATCAACATCCCCTCATTTACATTTGTATACTAGTATATTAAACTGTATTCATGACTCATATTTAGATTTTTTTCTCTGGGTATTTGCTAACGTTAATTTAGAACTTACACCTCTTTCACTTCATGTGTACAATCCGGTCGGCTCCATCAAAACAGAATAAAAAAAAAACGAAAGAATTTATCATCTTCTCTGTAAGCTTGATGACCTCGCGGGCGAATTGTAGTTTACACAGGAATCACCTTTTCTGGAATTCACAAGACAAGTGTGAATGGTACATGTACGTACGGAATCCTGTTTCCGCTATCCACTTTTTGACCTACGAGGAACTCGAAAAGTAGAAATTAGGCACACTAACTTCCACTTTTCTACTTTTCGACCTAGCAGTTTAACGCGAAAAGTTGAAATTAGTACTTCCTAATTTCTACTTTTCTAGACAAACGTGAGGTCGAAAAGTCGAAAGTTTTTTGACAATTGTCAAGTCAAAAACTTCAACTTTTCGACTTTTCGAGGTAACTTTTTTGCTACAAAAGTGGAAGTTAGTGTGCCTAATTTCTACTTTTCGAGTTCCTCGTAGGTCCAAAAGTGGATGGCGGAAACAGGATTCCGTATACATGGGATCTTGCCTATAGATATGCCTGTCTTGTAGATCTAAATCATTTGTTGTTGTTTTTGCGATATGATTAATTTCTTCCTCATTGCTAACCATTGTTTCGACTTTGTTTGTGAAAGTAGCCAATAGTTTGGAAAGGACAGAGTACCAGTTAAACTAACAATGGAAATACATGTCTTTGACTTTTCGCCGCCATGACTAAGAGCATCGGCTCATCACATCAGAGATTCCGGGTCCGAACCCCGTGATGAGTAGGGTCAAACTTTGGAACTACCAACATCCAGGCACGAGTATTGGTTAACGTTTTCAGGAAGCAATGAGCTTAAGTGATTGATATATGTTGTACAACTTATTTCAAAAGAGATGTTTACAACTGAATAGATTAACTCTTTACCAGACGACAATATTCTAGACCAGTCCAAATTGAAAGCATTTGCAGACGACAGAATAAAAATGGCTCAAAAACTGAAATTTGTTTTGGGAAGTGTAGAAAACATTGTGGGAAAAGGAGAAAATGCTGGTTACCAGCATTTTCTCCTTTTCCCACATTGTTTTCAAAAGGCTTCTTTCTCAGGGTCGTTAAAAGTCGGGATTGTATGGTAAAGAGTTAAGCTCGATCTTTCTTTGAACATATTCTAACAGATTCAGCTTGGCATCAACTATAGAATAGCATGGCGCCGTAGTTCGTCTGGGCATTTCTGTAATAGCGCTTCGATACGTAATGGGGACATACTTGGTGAAGGGACTCTGACTTGTCTGTCGAACTGTAATGGCAATCTTGGAGCGATGAACTATCTGTGTACGGACTTCAGTGTGAGCGAGGACTGGACCTCTGGTAGAGGGCACATTAATGTTTCACTGCCCACTTCTCTCTCACCACTTTATGAGTTTGGGTAAGAAATATTTTACTTTCAGATATCATTCGAGTTGTTTAGCTTCCACCAAGGCTAGACTTTTCTTGAATTTGAACGCTGTATTACTATTATCATTCACAGGCTACCGAAGCATATAGACTGTTCATACTGAGATACATCTCCGCGATGCATTATACAAAGCAAGCTATCATATAACTATGAATTCACAAAGACCATTTTGTCGAACAACCGACTGTATCATAAAGGAGACTGGTCCTTTGACATACAGAAAATTGGCCTATAGCGAAAAGTTTCGGCCCAGGTCAGCCTGCGCGGACTGCGGAGGCTGGCCTGGGTCGACACTTTTCGCAGGTGCATTAAGTCCCTTTTTCACAGAGCATGGCTCAGTTATGTTTGGTGCTGACAGAGTTAAACAATATCAAATAAAAAAATGCACTTTTAATAGACAATGTGCAAAACAGTGAGGAAAAAGATGCAATTACTGGTCTGGTTACTTTCCATAATTTATCTTCATTTGAACCACAAAAGAATTTCAATATGCTTCTCATTTTCCAGTACCTCTTACACCATGCCATCTATCTGTTTAAAAAGATCTTTTTTGTTTACAGCTGTCTGAAGATAGTTTAGCAATGAAATGGGAAAATAGCATCAATCCTTTACCACACAATCCCGACTTTTAACGACCCTGCAAAAGAAGCCTTTTGAAAACATTGTGGGAAAAGGAGAACTTTTCCCACAACGTTTTCTACCCTACCCCAAACAAATTTCAATTTTTCAGTCCCGTTGATTTTGTCTTCTGCAAATGCCTTCAATTGTGACCAGTCTAAAATTTTGTCATTCGGTAAAGAGTTAACAAGAGAAAAATCTTGTACAAAATTTATCCAATCAATCAAGTCACACACTCTCTGTGTCTATAAATGAAAAAGTAATCCAACGAACACTGTGCAGATATTGCGCTATTAAAGTGCATATCACATACCAGTATTTTACAATACCTCATGATTAAAATACCTTATTCCACAATTAAAATTAGCAGCCGAGGTGCATAATTCGATCTCTGCTTGGTTTCTAACAATTTTTAAAACAACATCGTCAACTACATGCAACTTCATCTCTCTTTATCAAAGATTTACAGGTTGCTGCTGGATATCTACACTTGAAGTTGGTAATGATGGTGATTGGGAGTTACGTGTTCGAGCAAATTTGACCACCAGATCTGACACTGGAAGAGTGAATTTTCCCCCTGGATCTGACATAACCCCGATTGTGCCACTTCATTCTGGATGTAACAACAGTGTTAGGATTCCAGGTAAAATATACGTGTACATGTACAAGGGCAGTTGAAAGATAATGTACACATAGACAAGCCATATTACCAGGCCGTTTATCGTGATATTTTCATGACTATCTCATACAGTGTGGCCAAACATTTTTAACTGAATGCGCTGGCTTTTGACCTACTTCTTGGTATTGATAGAGAATGAATAGATGGTAATTTGTGATTGGTCTAAAATGTGCACATGTTTATTCGGCGGGTCCCTGCTGGTATATGTTCTCACACATTGATTAACAAGCGTTGCAACTGCTAATCGATGCCCCGGGCCTTGATTCATACCATAGCGAAATAATGTGGTAGAGAATGATTCTTTTCTTGTGCTATTTGGAAATTTAATATGCTCACAACGTTACCCAATAACTCAATACTACTTTTCAACAAGATGAAAAAAGTGAGGAAAAAGAGGCAATCACACGTGAGGTTACTTTTCATTATTTTACTTCATATTGAGCCACAAAAGAGTTTCAATATTCATATTCCAGTATCTCTTACGCCGTCTATCTGTTTTTAAAGATGCTTCTTGTTACAGCTTAGATCTGCATGAACTATGACTGATCCGTGAATATGTGCCAAGAAAACTACGAGTATTACTGTTTCGTCACGTTGTTTACAGCAGTGTCATTTTGTATGCTATAGCTGAATGTGGTCTATTTACCAACTTAACTACAATATGAATCAAAGAAGTTGACAGATCCTGGTGAAATATAGGATTTATAGGTTAACTGCTGAAAAAAATTTTAGAAGGTTACACACACACACACACACACACACGCACACACAATGATCATGGTGAAATGAAGAGCCGAGAGAAATTGTTGACAAGTTCAACTATTTTGGTACACGCATACGGAATGATTATGTTATAGTGACTTTCCTTACGGGTGCTTGTATTTGACCCGAGCAGCGTGAGAAAATTTGATATTGCGCGAGACCGAAGGTACAAGCACCAGGAAAGTCACTACAGCAAAGTTAATAACAAATTATTCCTTTTATTATATACCAACAACTCTCAACGACAAAATATTGCTATTATTGACAATTTATTCGAAAACTGTACACAAAATAAAACAAATAATGGCTTGGTGGGTAGTAACTTCGTTTTTATGAGTGGCGGATGAATATTATAGGGTAACATTTTGAGCAATGAAATCGCAAATCAATATGTACATATTCCGCGCACGAGATACGTCATCATACCATATTTGGAACCGTATTTGATACTGTGTAGAAGCGGATTTTTTCCCAGTCGTGTGCGTTATTTTGGCCGTGTATGATGCATGTATTTGCGCCGGAAAAAATACAGGTATATGATAAAGTCTGTTATCACACTGGTAATTCTAGCACTTAGATCTACTTTAAACTAATCCATTGCCAAGCTCCTAAGGCTCTGTCATGTTTAATTATTTACCAAACGACAAAATTTTAGAGTAGATCAAATTGAAAGCATTTGCAGAGACCAAATGAATGTGACCCAAATGTTGGAATATTTCTTTGAAAGGGTAGAAAGCATAATGGGAAAAGAATAAAATGCTGGTTATCAACATTTTCTCCTTTTTCCACAATGTAGTTAGAAGCTTTTTCCCTCTTTGGCGTTTACACACAGAATTTAGATTTTTAAGATTACGGAAGGGGGGGGGGGCTAAATTATTTTCTTTCTTTGGGTCAATTCTAGATTATTTTAGCAAAGTTTGTGAAAAAAAAAAAAAAAAAAAGGTATAGGCCTAGAACATACAGTATTTCTGAACAGATACCGGTAGATCTAATCATTTGAGGTACTAGTATCAAGCTATTTACTGTGAAACCTGCAGAATGCCACAGTACTTAATTCGATATAACATATTCCAATGCTGGTTCAAACTAGTAGATCTGTGTGTACATTAATTAATAATAAGAATAGCGATTATCAAATAAATAAGTTTCTGTGTCTAAAAACCCTTTAAATAGTTCATTGCAACCATATGTGAATATACACGTACACGTAGATCGAATTTCATAGCAGTGATACAAGATGATGATGATATTGATAAAAGTTAACAAAATGTTTAAATCTAGACTAGATTATTTATTCATAATTATTTTTCACAGTATATGACGCAGATGGTGACACTGTGAGATGTAGATGGGCTATTGGAAACGAATGTGCTGATGTTTGTAATGCCTTTCCTAATGCTGTACTAGACGAGGTAATGAGACTTAGTATTTGGATAATATTTGAAATGTCAATAACTCTAATTTGTCATAGCCAGCGCAAGAAACCTCACCAAGCAGATCTATCAAAAATAATTGTGTAGTCAAAATTTCTTTTTAAGCAGTTGTGATGGTTTTATGTATTTTCTTGTCTTTTTCAGGGAACTTGCACGATCACCTATCAGTCTCAGTCTCTGACCCTTGGGGCCCTTTATGCTGTGGCCCTTCAAATTGAAGATTTTGTTGGATACTCGAGTAACAGTCAGCCATTGAGCAGCATTCCTCTTCAGTTCCTTGTCCATGTAACCAGTGGCAACTGTCAAACAGGGTCTAGACCAGTCTTTGGTGGCGAGACGTTACCAGACCAGGCTTGTATAACAGTGCCATATGGTTCAAACTTTACAACTAACATTACCATCATTGCTCAAGATAATGCAAGGTCTGTTTGTTTGTTTGATGTTCCATACAGTTTTCAACAGCTTTTTGCAACAATTTGTGGCACAAGTCACCCATTGCTTGTCTTTCTTTAACCAACAAATGTTGCTGATACTGTTTGTGATCACTCAGAATGTGTTTGCTTGTTTCCCAGCTGCATTTCCGTATTTCATTACAGTCAGTGTACCTATCCATCCAGCACTGGGGTTTCTTTAACCCTTTACCACACAATCCCAAGTTTTAACGACTCTGAGAAAGAAGGCTTTTGAAAACATTGTGGGAAAAAGAAGAAAATGCTGGTAAGCAGCATTCTCTTCTCTTCTCACAATGTTTTCTACCCCTTTAAAGATAAATTTCAAACTTAGGGGCAAATTTTTTTGTTGTCTGCAAAATTTTATCGTTTGGTAAAGAGTTAATTCTTTACCGAATGACAAAATTTTAGTCTGGTCCAAATTGAAAGTATTAGCAGACAACAAAATAACTCAAAAATTGAAATTTTCTTGTCGTTGCAAAGAAAACATTGTGGGAAAAGGAGAAAATGCTGGTTACCAGCACTTTCTCCTTTTCCACTATGTTTTCAAAAGGCTTCTTACTCAGGGTCATTAAGTCAGAATTGTGTAATAAAAGGTTAAGTGGTGTCCAAAGCAGCTGGCTAATTTTCCAATAGTGGTCTGGGAAAAATAGTTCTTGTCAATGTGACAAAAGTGAAATTTAAGATCCTTGACTAGACCTCCAAGGCTTGTGCTTGGGCCACTGGGGTATGGAAGATAACCATAGGTATGACATAGGTCTTCTGTGAGGACACTTTGTAATTATGCACAGTGAAGAGTTCTGCCGGTAGAGTGCAGAATGCAAGCAAAAAACAAAGGCATTTGACAATTTTAAAAGAATATGAGCCATGCTCTGGCAACATGGGGCATAATGCATTATGCCACGCAAGTCATCATATAGTTATGGATCCATAAAAACCATTTGTCTAACATCTGACTAGATCATGAGGTAGACCCGTCCTTTGACATACAGAAAATTGACCAATAGTGAAAAGTTTCGGACCAGGTCAGCCTGTGTGGGCTGCACAGGCTGACCTGGGTTGATACTTTTCTCACATGTGTGAAGCCACCTTTTCACAGAGCATAGCTTATGTGTAGTATCTTCATTTCTTTTTCATATCTGAATGAAATTTTACAGTGGGCCTGTTGAACTCATTTGCCTCCTGGTAGTGCGTACCTTGTACCCTTTACCACACAATCCAGACTTTTAATGGCTCTATGGGAGGGGACTTTTGAAAACATTGTGGAAAATGGAGAAAATGCTGGTAACCAGCATTTTCACTTTTTCCCACAATGTTTTTTGTCCGTCCAAAAACTAATTTCAAAATATAAGTCACATTCTATTTGTCGTCTGCAAATGCTTTCAGTTTGGACCAGTCCAGAATTTTGTCGTATGGTAAAGAGTTAAAGGAAGGCAAGATAATGGACAATAATTCTCCCTCATCAAAAGGAAGTCTTATGCTAGTAAAACAAATACCTAATTGAATCATGGTTAAAATAAATTGGGTTTATCTAGTATGAGCTCCATCCTATCTTTCACAGCCACAGTAACGGAAAAATTGGAGGAACTGAAAACAACCTGTTAGGTATGGTGATGTTGCCAAGGTAGAGTATAGTATGGAACTATTGTTCCATTTGGTTTCTGTCTCTTTCTGTATTTCAAAATTCGTAAAGCAGTTGATTTGACACATTCCAATCATGTGTTGAAAGATTCAGTATTTTTATTTTCAGCATCTCTGAGATCCAGACAATATCACCAGTTGGTCTCATCAAAGGACCATTAAGGCATGCATATTGGAACAGCAGTATTTGGTCAATGCAGGTCACCTGGGTTCCGCATGGTATTTCAACAGCAAACAATTTGTTTTGTTATACAGCTATAACCAGTCTAGGGTGCGTAATTACTATTTACAGATCACATTAAAGTGTCAAAGCACCAATTTTGTCATGATGTTGGTTAACTCTATTACAAAACATGTCAGAGCTAAGACTATTTCAGGCTTTGATGTTATAGACCAGTTCTACAGTGCACCTGCATTGGATAGCAAATAACCTAAGGATACCCAAGGAAAATCTATCTGTAGTATGCTTAACCTTAGCCTGTTTTCAGGCAGTAATAATTTTAATTATTCTGTATCATGCTCTCCTTAGAATTGTGGTCTGCTGTCAATCTTTGGCAGGAAAAGGAAAATGAATTTCAAAATCAGGTAAAAAGTAAACAGAAAGATAGAGCAACTTTTGACCTAGTTTTAAAATCCATTTTTCTGCCAGCGACTAACACTTGGACCAACTCTTTGATTCTCATTGCAGGCTCACCAGTGAAAAAAGATGCATCAATCTCCTGAATGAAGGTAACTTTTCTCATTTTCTTGATTTAGTAAATATCGGGTACTAATTTGGGATCTGTCTTCTGTAGTTTTCAATAATCCTTTTATTTTATTTAATTGATGCCAAGTCAGAACCATGAAAACGATACTTAACATTTTATTTAACTATTTACCAGACAATCCTGAGTTTTGATAACCTTGATGGTAAAGTCTTTTGAAAACATTGTGGGAAAGGGAGAAAATGCTGGTAACCAGCATTTTCTCCATTTCCCACAATTTTTTATATTCTTTCAAAGACAAATCCCATCAATTTGGTAATTTTTAATTTGCTGTTTGCAGATGCTTTCAAACTGAACAAGAGTAGAATCTGTATCAGTTTGGTTTACAAAGAGCCAAGACTTTCCAAAATTGGATGAAATTTACACAAGGGAAAAACATTTTAAGGACAACATTATGTGCTAAAATGAATACTTCTTTTTTCAAATTGCTTTCAATCGCTGCCGAGTTGCCAACTTCAAGCGCTAAAAAGTGATGTTCTCAGAGTAATGGAATATACTGACTCAAAATTCCTATTAAGTAATCACTGACCAACTGTATCACACTAGCATCATGACAATATGACAGCATTCAAGCATTGTTATTAAAACTTTCATTTGATGCGCTGGAAATGCACATCACTTATGTTTGGTCAGGAAGAATTCCTCTAGTATCGGGTATATTCACTTCTTTAACAGACAGCAGAAAACTGGATTTGTCCATATTGAAAGCATTTGTAGAGAACAACTTCTGTCTGGATCAAATGAAAGGATTTGTTTTGGAAAGGTCAAAAAGCTCAGTGGGAAAAGGTGAAAATGCTGGTTACTAGCATTTTCTCAGTATCTTTTCAGAAGCCTTTTTTTCTACTGGTTGTTAAAACTTGGGACACAAAATGTCACTGTCGGAAATGGTATATATTTATTTTTGACTTTTATTTAAGCTGTGGCCCCAAATTTCATCAATGGAACAAGAAGCCCATTCAGGGTAACAGATAGCAGGCAAGAAAAATTCAGTGTTGAACTAGACAAAGGGGTAGGTAAACTTGATGTTCCTTGTAAATGTTTGAAAAGTGCCTATCACAAGTATAGTTGCTGTTTAAGCCAGTGTAGACAAGATCAGACTGCACAAAATGTACAGATTGATGTTTAATTTACACTATCATGGCCTTTGAAATGGTATGGTAACCAGCATTTTCTCCTTTTCCCACAATGTTTTCTAACCTTTCAGAAACAAATAATTTCAGCCAAGTTTAATTTGTTGTCTGCAAATGCTTTGAATATCGACCAGGCTAAATTATTGTTTAGTGGTAAAGAGTTAACCCTTAAAGTGCTGGAACCAACTTAACTTGTTTTTGCTGACAGTGTAGATCAAGATCAGACTGCACAGAATGTGCAGTCTGATCTTTGATCTACACTGTCAGCTACTTCAATACACCTTCTGGTTAAAACAACCTTGAAATGACAATATTTTGGATGTTTTTCTTCACTGAAAAGGTTTATTTCATAAATTCAGCGCTCTAAGGGTTAAAGGAAAATCGATAGTAACCTTGGAAAGCAGTTTGCCTATTATTCATTGTTTATGATTGGAGAACTGTGGAACCTGACCCTTGACTAAACAATGCCATGTTTTAATGACCTTGAGAAAGAAGGTTTTTGAAAACACTGTGATTTCTACAATGTTTTTTTAGCCTTCAAAGACAAATCTCACAAGTATAGTTGCTGTTTAAGCCAGTGTAGATCAAGATCAGACTGCACAAAATGTACAGACTGATCTTTAATTTACACTATCATGTATCATATTTCCAACAATGTTTTCAAAAGCCTTTACTTTCAGGGATGTTATAACTCTGGATTGTTTGGTAAAGAGTTAAAGTCATCACACATCCTGAATCTAGACTGATATTTAAACTTGGAAGTGCTGCATACATAAGTAAATGAACTTTCTCAATCAGGAAAAAACAAAATCAAATTATTATTTCAAGCGTGCTTTGTGACAATATATGTGACAAAATGACAATGTTGATCTGAAATCAGACCGCACATTCTGTGCAGTGTGATCTTGATCTACATAGTCCACAAAAGGCTGATCATGATCTATATATTTTACAGAAAAAAAACTTAACACTTTATCAAACAATCCTGAGTTTTAATGACCCTAAGAAGTAGCACTTTTGAAAACATTGTGGGACAAGGAGAAAATGGACCAGTCAAAAATTTTATTGTGTGGTAATGAGTTAAGTTGTTTTTTACGCTCTATGGTTGAATGATAAATAAAACTTTAGGCTTCAGATTGACAAAATATATTATAAGGTTAGCCTATGGAGCCACAAGAACCAAGGTCAGCCTGCTCGGACTGTGCAGGCTGACCTTGGTTGATCCTTTTCACAGACATATTAAGCCCCCTTTTCACAGAGCATGGGACAGTTATATTACCTAATGACTCGATGTGGGAGTCAGTGGTGGAGGGAATGTCATAATGAACATATTGAACAAGGTCAGCCTTTGGAGCTGTCCACATCACAGTGCAGGTAATGATTAACCCTTTACCACACATCAAAAGTATAACCTTGTCCAAATTCAAAGCGTGTGCAGACAACAATTTAGATGTGGCTCTAATAATGGAATTGTCTTTGATAGGGTAGAAAACATTGTTGGAAACAAAAGGAAAAATGCTGGTAACCAGCATTTTTCTTTTTTCCTCAATGTTTTCAGAAGGCTTCTTTCTCAGGGTCGTTAAAACTTTGGGACTGTGTGGTAAAGGGTTAAGGTTTCCAGGAAGCAGGCCCTGACCGGGTAGCTCAGTGGTTAGCTTATCTTACTTGTGACCTGGTGGTTGTTGGTTTGATACCTGGTTGAGGCAAACTGTCTTTCTGATGATTTTTCACCTCTCACCTCTGATGCATGTGAGAAGAGTAGTCAAAGCCTTGAAAAGAAAGTAGTGTCAGTACTGGTGTGAGAAAGACAGAGAACCCATGTGTAGGTGCACTGAAAGGCTGAAATCATTTCAGAATAAATAGAATAGGTTAAAACATTGAAACAATATTAAGATGAAACCTCTGCTTGTATTTCTAGTTTACATGGCCGACTGGACCAGCATTTATAAACCTGTATAATGAGAGTGGAACTCTTATAGATAGGATCAACGCATCTGATGTGTACATGGTGAACCATTCTGGGAATGTACTTGAATTTTACTTTACAGAAAGACTTGAACCTGGACAGACTTATAGCATTTCACTTGATAAAGGTATGCCCAGCCTGGTAGCTCAAAGGGTCACATACAGGGCTTGAAACCTGAGGGAAACTGTCCAGCTTGACCAATTTCTTTCTGAGACTTGATGTTGGTCTCTTACTGCTGATCATTGTTTTGAAGGTGGTTATGTAGGAAAGTAGCCAGTGGCTTGGGAAGAATATGTTGCATAGTGCTGGTAAAAAAAAATTACAGGAAAGCATGAATAGCTGAATTAGCCACCTCAGTATCACCGAAATTATGTTGAAAACAGCATTAAACATCAAACAAACAGAGCTGATAATGTTACATTTTTAAGAATGATGTCGTTGAAAAGTGTAGATCAAGATCAGTTTAGATATCTATCCAAAATGATTGTTTTGGCCTTTTTTCAATTTGAAGTAGGTAGCATTATTCATTACCATATAAGTGTAAATTATGACCTGCCTATTTTTTATAATTTTGTGGAAAAAGGATGATTGTACCACACAATCCCGAGTTTTGATGATCCTTGGAAAAAAAGTTTTTGAAAAGTTTGTGGAAAAAGGGGAAAATGCTGGTAACCAGTATTTTATCCCTTTCCCAAAAAGTTTTCTAAACTTTCAGAAATGAATACAACCAGTTTAGCACATTCAATTTGTCGTCTGCAAAAACTTTCAGTATTGACAAGTCTAAAATGTTCAAAGGCTAATTAAACCCATATTCAAATGTGGGCTGCAAATGCTTTCGATTTTGACAAGTCCATGATTTTTTGTCTGATTTAGAGTTATCCTTTTCAGAGCCAGAACCGAAAACAGAGGCTTTTGCAGATGGTTTAGATCAAGATCAGACTGCACAATCTGTGCGCTTTGATCTTGGATCTATGCCATCAGGTTGTTATCATGCCTATCCCAAGGTAAAAGGTTAATCTAATTTGTTTGCATTGGAATCAATAGGGGTTGTGACTGGGACAGCTTACTGCAGGCCGCCGTCCCCTCCATTTCTATGGGAAATCGATGTGCGTAAGTAGAATCATTTGCTTTGTCTAATCTAATTTTTAACTCTTTACCACACAATCCCGACTTTTAACGACCCTGAGAAAGAAGCCTTTTGAAAATATTGTGGGAAAAGGAGAAAATGCTGGTAACCAGCATTTTCTCCTTTTCCAACAATGTTTTCTACCTTTCCCAAAACAAATTTCAGTTTTTGAGTCACATTTAATTTGTTGTCTGCAATTGCTTTCAATTTGGACCAGTCTAAAATTTTGTCATGTGGTAAAGAGTTAAACCATATTTGAACAACATACAATTCCACATTAGAAAGATAGATAGATAGATATATATATATATATATATATATATATATATATACAAAAAAAAAAAAAAAAAAAAAACAGAAATATAGGGTACATCAGACGTAAGTTTGAAATTGAAATAAACTTTTATTAACCCTTTACCACACAATCCCGACTTTAAATGACCCTAAGGAAGAAGGATTTTGAAAACATTGTGTAAGTGGGAGAAAATGTTGGTGACCAGTATTTTCTCCCTTTCACACAATGTTTTCTACCCTGTGTTTTGAGAAGCATTTATTTTGTCGACTGCAAATGCTTTCAAATTTGACTAGGCTAAAGTTTTGTTCTTTAGAGAGCCTTTTTCGTTACCTGAGTAGCCAGCGAATGCCAGTTTTTTTTTTATCACACAATATTAGATGATAAGTTAATTCAGAAAATGGAAAAACATAGCCTATCTGCCCGCAAAGTTTTCTACCCTTTACAAGTAAAAAAACCTATTACCTGAGCCACGTTTAATTTGTCATCTGCAAATGCTCCTAATTTAGAGGAGTCAAAAAACCTGGTCATGTGGTGAAGAGATATTTTCAAAGTATGAAACCATTGTATTGCAGATACACCTGTCAGGCTGGTGAATGGGACACGGCCATCTGAGGGACGACTAGAGATTTACTCACAAAACCAGTGGAAGACCGTTTGTTCTCGTATTTTCAACATTTTGGCTGCACATGTAGTGTGCAGAATGCTTGGCTATGAGTATGACATTTCCAAGTATGTTTCATTCTAAATATAAACTTTTCTTCTTTTAA
The DNA here is from genome assembly GCA_945859785.2 of Tridacna gigas. Classification (NCBI taxonomy): domain Eukaryota; kingdom Metazoa; phylum Mollusca; class Bivalvia; order Cardiida; family Cardiidae; genus Tridacna; species Tridacna gigas. The sequence goes on from OX244029.2 coordinate 43,614,432, forward strand.
CCCTTAGGCTATTAAACGTGACTCAAGGACTTTTTGTGGACAGTTAAGATCAAGATCAGACTGCACAGAACCATAAAAATGGTTTTTAAAGTAACAATTACTGCTAAAATATATGATTATTCTTAGAAACATGAAATTTTTCTGTAGTAAAAAGGATTTACTGGAAGAATTAAGCCCTAGACAGATCACAGTAGTAATTAGAAATGTTTTAATGTGTCAACAAAGACTAATTTTCTGATCATTTCTCAACAATAAGACAAATTTTCAGCAGACAATTTTTTTCAAATTTTGCACAGGAATAGTGCTTTTTAATATCTTAGAAAAAAAAAATTAAAGAAAGTGTGTCAACATTTGCAAGAGGAACAGTGTATTTACAAGAGTAACTGATAAAATGAGTTACCTTCCTTTATGATAAACGTTTATTTTTTTCGCAATTTGTGATTCCAATCATTTTTAATCTGCCGTTTTTCTTCCGCCTCTGTGATTTCCACATTTTAAACAGGCAACTGATATATTATACTGCACCAAATAATTAAAGAAGCACTTACTTTTTCTGAAGAAATTAATACAGAGGTTTGACAGGTAAAATTTTATTGACATTCAGTAATAGCTTACTAAAGCCGTCATCACTTAAGCATTACAGTATTTGAAGAATCTCACTTGCCAATTGTTCCAAAAATGCTGGAAAATCAGAACAATGGCAGTTTTTGGCATTTCTATTTCACTTAATCCAAACACTGTAAATGCATGATTTAGTAATGTGCATGACCACCATGGGCATTTAGGCTCTCTCTGCAGCGGTTTGACATGCTTTGAACCAAGATCAGAATCTGTTGTATGGGTACATTGGTCCAGGCTTTCACAATTTCCAGTTCCTGAACACTAATTCTTTGTGGAGGGTTAGCACTACTCGAAATCAACGGATAAGCAATAAACCATGTGTTTTCTAAATGGGGCCTGTTGCAGGGCATCAGGCCTGTGGACACACAGACTCCAGTTGCCAGCTGAGTCATTATGTATATATATAAAAGGTCTCTAACAGTTATGTAAAGCTAAAACCCACAAACAACAATCCTAAATGTTAGTTTTTGCCCTTGACCTACCCCTCCCTGGTCTTTTGCCGTAATTTCCTGTCTCCAAATAATGAGCCCAAAGTCTGTTAACAACACTGGGACACACACCAAGCATATATTCCCCCTGGCGCTGGGAAAATCCATCTTCAATCATTTGCACACACGGACTGCGCAGGCTGACATGGGTCAATACTTTTTGCAAATGCATTAAGCCCCCTTTCCACAGAGCATGGCCCAAATGTTTTGAGCAGGAGATACAAATATACCATCTCACTGTCACAGTGACCCAATGGAATATAATAGAGTTTCAACAAGGAAACATAAGCAATCTCTGAGCAGAGAAAACTGGCTTACTTTTTTAATTTATGACATTCTGTGCAGTTTGGTCCTAGTCAATGCTGTGCCTAGGAGTCCCTGTTCGAGCTTATGGGGCTGAGAGAGTTCAATTTTTGTTTCTCCATGTGCCATATCTTCATCATTATTTAGACCTGTTACTAGATAAACACAACCTTTAATGTCTTTTACAATGGACAGCTATAGGAGACATTGTGAAGGGAAAAAAAGAAGCAACAGCATGTTGCATGTACAAACTTCTTTTTCCATCAATCATTTCGGCGATGGTTATGTGGGAAAGCAGCCAGTGGCTTGGAAAGAATATTGTGCGGAGTACTGGTAAAAGAAACTCCAGGAAAGCATGGATAGGTGCACTGGCCGCCGCGATATAACTGAAATAATGTTGAAAACCCCATTAAACAACATACAAACAAACAATCTTTTTCCATAAGTTGCTCTCGCTTTACCCTTTACCACACTCTTCTGAGTTTTAACAACCCAGTGGAAAAGGTTTTTTGAAACATTGAGGGAAAAGGAGTAGATGCTGGTTATTAATGTTTCCTCTTTTTCCCACTACGTTTTCTACCCTTTCTAAAACAAATACCATCCAATGAGCTACATCTACTTTTTTGTCTGCAAATGCTTTCAGTTTAGACCAGTCTTGAATTTTGTTGTCTGTTAATCCTTTATCACACAATCCCGACTTTTAATGACCCTGAGAAAGAAGCCTTTTGAAAACATTGTGGGAAAGGAGAAAATGCTGGTAGCCAGCATTTTCTCCTTCTCCCACAATGTTTTCTAACCTTTCAGATACAAATGCAATCATTTTAGCCATATTTACTTTGTTGTCTGCAAATGCTTTTTTTAATTTGGACCAGTCCGAAATAGTGTCGTTTGGTAGAGAGTTAGAGGACTATGTATACGGCTTTGTGTCGATTGTACTCGCTTGTGATATTCTGAAAAAGAGAAACTGTCTTGTCATAGATCAACTCCCTATCATTTTTCAGCTCTATACCAAATGACAAAATTTTAGACAAGTCTAATTTGGAAGCATTAGCAGATGACGAATTGAACACGGTTAAAAATAAGTGGTTTTTGTCTTCGAAATGGTAGGAAAAATTCAGGGAAAAGGTGAAAATGCTGGTTACCAGCATTTTCCCCTTTTCTTACAATGATTTCTTGTTTGGGTAATTAACCCTTTACCACACAATCTCGGGTTTTCACTACCTTAACAAAGAAGGCTTTTGAAAATATAGTGGGAAAAGGAGAAAATGCTGGTAACTAGCATTTTCTCCTTTTTCCACTATGTTTTCTACCCCATCAGAAACAAATTCCATCAATTGAACCACATTAAAATTTTCATCTGCAAATGCTTTGATTTTGGATCAGTCTAAAATTTTGTCTTTTGGTAAAGGGTTAAAACTCTAGATTGTTTGATTATGGCTTAAAATTTTCTTTCATTGCCTATCAACAGCGTGAAAATGTACAACAACTCCTATGGAACTACATATGAGCAGATTATGCGAGAAACATATTTCTGTAATGGAATTGAAGAGGACTTAGTGGATTGTGGCCCTTACTATCAGTACTATGAGTATAGATTCTGTAACCATGACGATGATGTGGCTCTCGACTGTGGTAGGTGACTGTCTAAAAGGAATAAGGCTCGAAATACAGTTTTTCTTTATCTTTAATTTTCTAAATTTGCTATATACATATCATTAAATCCATTTTGTCTAACAATCAACTGAATCGTAAACTGGTCCTTGGACATGCAGAAAATTGACCAATAGCGAAATGTTTCAGCCCAGGTTAGCCTGTGCGCACTGCCAGGTATTCCAGCAGGAGAGATCAACTTGAAATGAACTCTTTTTCCCCACAGTAAAAATGTAGACTTGTCCAAATTCAAAGCATTTGCAGACAACAGTTTAAATGTGGCTCAGATGATGGAATTTGTCATTAAAAGTAGAAAACATTGTGGGAAAAGGAGAAAATGCTGGTTACCAGCATTTTCTCTTTTTCCCACAATGTTTTCAAAAGGTTTCTTCCTTAGGGTCATTAAAACTTGGGATTGTGTGGTAAAGGGTTAAAAAAGAAGGGTTGGGGTGGGTTTAATTACCAGAATTAGTTTTGATATTTTTCTTTGTTGTTTCACTTTATTTTTTACTGTTATAATGGTGAAATTATACAGCCTGTGATGTTTTCCTGAGACTAGGAAAATTATTGGCAGGCAGAATTTTTTATCGCAAAGCTACGCTGTTTTCGGATCAGTACATTCATTCAAATTTCCCTGTCTTATGCTTGTTTCAGATAAGATATTGTGACATCCAAGGAGCATGTGTGATGTCATTTTCTAATCCTTTACCGCACAATTCCAAGTTTTAATGATGCTAAAAGGGCCTTTCGAAAATATTTTGGGAAAAGGAGAAAATGCTGGTAACCAGCATTTTCGCCCCTTCACACAAGTTAATTGGCTGAGCCAGGTTCAAAACGATACAATACAGACAAAAAGACAGTTCTGTAAAGTACAATATTTTAATCTTACTAAATGCTAGATAATGAAATGAATACATGAAATTATAGTTTTGTGGAAAGTAAAACATAAAATATGATTGAAATTATCATTGGTCAATTATAGTGACATCCAAGTCAAATCACTCATGTACATGTACATGTAACCAATAAATTCAAATTACTGAAAGCACTGTCCATTATGCAAGGTTTTCTACTCTTTCAAAGGAAGATATCATTATTTGAGTCACATTTAATTTGTCATTTTCAAGTTCTTTCAGTTTGGACGACTCTAAAATTTTGTCATCTGGTAAAGAGTCAAACAAACTCTCAAACACCAGCTTATTAATGTCAGATCCTATTGCTATCTGGAATGAAATTGTTCAATGTTTTTTAGATGGAGAGCATTTTTCCAATGAAAGGACCTGTTTTAAATATGCAACAAAACACAGACTTGCTCATTTGCTAATTTTGAACAATTTCACCCTTTGTTAACTTTTTTTCCAGCAATAAGAAGACAAAATTAATATAATGATATTGGATGATGCACAAACCTGTTAGCTTTGGTCGTCTTTAAATATAGAGCCAACATCAGTCGGGACATTTTGTGTACCAGTATTCTGAATTCGATCTACAGTCCTTTGTTTTTCAAGGTTTCCCAGTCCGTCTAGTTGATGGAAATACGCCCCACAGTGGTAGGGTTGAATTATTCGACAAATATAATGGAACTTGGTCAACTGTATGTGGAAACAACTTTGGTGACAAGGAAGCTAATGTGGTATGCAGAACACTGGGATATGGCACGGGGTATGAATTTCAATATTAAACCCTTTGCCACACAATCCCGAGTTTTAATGATCCGAAGAAAGAAGTGTTTGGAATACATTGTGGGAAAAGGAGAAAATGCTGGCCGCATTTTCTCCTTTTCCCACACTGTTTTTCACCCTTGTACAAACAAATTCAATTTTTGAGTCATTTTGTTGTCTGCAAAATAATGCATCCAATTTGAGCAAGTCTTAAAATTTGTCGTTTGGTGAAAAGTTAACCATTGTAGTGCTAAATAAATAAAATAAATGTTCTCAGTCAGTACTTAATTAATGCAGGGCCCATATTCACAAACACTTGTTAGTAAGATTCTTTGTCTAATTATCTCTTTGCAAAATATTCTGACAAAAACAGCTATGAGTCTGCAATATCTGGGTCTGTATTCACCAACCATTCTAGAGCATTCCTGGTTTAATTCTAGATTTGGCAAGTAACACAATTTATAATTATGCGTGCCATTTGTTTTAGACAAATAGAAATTGTGTTACTTTCAAATTTGGAGTTATGTCTGTATGTTAAAGGTCAAGGTCATAGCAAGGTCAAATATGTTTTTTGGGGGATAGTATTTGTGTCTGGTCTGTAACTTTTACAATAATGAATGAATTTCAGTATAACTTAGGAGAATTGTTAACCACATAAAGACAATGTGTCACTTCCTAAAACCATGTCAGTAGGTCAAAGGTCAAGGTCATGGCTAAGTCAAAAAAGAAATTTTGGACAGTTATTTTCATGTCCGGCCTGTAACTTTTTTAATTATCAATAAATTTCAATACAACTGTATAGAATTGTCAACCACATAAAGACAATGTGTCATATGCAAAAATCATGTCCAAAGGTCAAGGTCACGGCAAGGTCAGATGTCCATTTTTGTGTCAGGGCCATAACTTTTTTCCGGATTACTTAATTTCAAAATAATTTTTGCACAAATGGTAATCACATCATGCACAGGAGTCATGTCTTTGGGTTAAGGGTAAAGGTCACAGCAAAGTCAAATGTGTTTTTAGGGGATAGTGTTAGTGTCTGGCCTGTAACTTTTTTAATTAGGAATGAATTTCAGTGTAACTTTGTAGAATTGTCAACCAGGAAAAAACAGTGTGTTGTACTGAAGAACTATGACAGTAGGTTAAAGGTGGAAGTCACAACATTGTTTATGATCAAAGCTCAAAGGAAAAGGTTACTATCTCTGGGGGCATCAGTCACTTCTAAGTGACATGTCTTGTTTCTATCTGTCATGATTGTGGATAAGTATTATTCTGGTAAATATGAATAGTAATTCCAGTGCTACATAAAGGAGAAAAAAAGAATTAAAGTTGATCTTAAATGGGTTTAAAAATGCTACTTTATCTTAGAGCTGTAATGAAAAGGGTTGGTAGACATGTATACCTCTTCTTTTTCATATGCTGCATATAACCTGAGCATGATAAGATGAACATGCAACATCCCTGAAATAAAGAAGGGCTTCATTCTGCAATAACTTCCTGTTTTATAAAGCTCTAGAACAAAAGTGAACCAAGCATTTTAGTGGTTGAAATGTTATGTCACACCTAATAAAATGGTTGATACAGGATTAGTTGAAATACTGTTTAACCCTTTACCACACAATCCTGAGTTTAACGACCCTGAGGAACAAGCCTTTTGAAAACATTGTAGGAAAAGGAGAAAATGCTGGTAACCAGCATTTTCTCCTTTTCCCAAAATGTTTTCTAACTTACCAAAGACAACTTTCATCATTTGAGCCACAATTGAATTGTTTTCCGCAAATGCTTTGAATTTGGACAAGTCTACACTTTTGTCGTGTGGTAAAGAGTTAAAGACAGAACTAACTCTAGGCCAGATGACAAAATTGTGGACTCAAAATTTTCTTTGATAGGGCAGAAAACATTCAATAGGAAAAGGGAAAAGAATGCTGGTCACCAGCATTTTCTCTTTTTCCCCCACAATGTTTTTTAAAGCTTTATTCTTAAAGGTTGTTAAAACTTGATATTGTGTAGTAATGGGTAAAAACTCACAACACCAACAAAAAAAACCACACAATGTTGTATCTTTCAACAGTCAAGTAAATAACAGCGCATACTATGGATATCCGTATGGACAAGGTTTACGATACTTAGACTGCCAAGGTACCGAGGAGGATGTGGCCAAATGTCTCATTACTCACTATCATTGGCAACCTTGCTACGGTCACAATAATGATGCAGGGGTAGAGTGTGGTTAGCAATTTTTTGTTTGTTCAATAGACATAACATTACATATCATTTTCAAAATCATCAGGCTACTCATCCAAGATACACACAAAAGAAAATATATGACCCATGCTCTGTGAAAAGTGGGCTCAATGCATCTCCGTGATGCATTACACCAGTCGAGCCATCACATAATTATGGATCCAAAATAGCCACTTTTTTAACAACCGACATTATCATGTGGTAGACTGGTCCCTGGACATAAAGAAAATTGACCAATAGTGAAAAGTTTTAGCTCAGGTCAGCCTGCACAGACTGTGCAGGCTGACCTGGGTCGATACTTTTCACAGATGCATTAGGCCCCCTTTTCACAGAACATGGTTCATATGAAAATGTCATACCTATTTCAGCTTAACTGTTCAAATGATACAGAATACATATTATTATAGCCAGTCTGATAGAGATATCTCTCTTTAGGCACTCTTGTGCATATATGTTAAGAATATGATCAAGTCTCTCAGGACAGCCCAATATTATCAGAACCTACACAGTGCTCATAGAGTAACCAAATCATGAAGTAACACATAAAAGGAAATGAAAATGACAAATGAAATGATGCTTCATTAGTATTAGATGGCTGTGTTTAATTGTACTCCATAGATGATGCAATTATTTTTTGTTAACTCTTTACCAAACGACAAAATTTTAGACTGGTCCAAATTGAAAGCATTTGCAGACAACAAATTAAAGGTGGCCCAAATTACGAAATTTGTCATCGATAGGTTAGAAAACATTGTGGGAAAAGGAGAAAATGCTGGTTACCAGTATTTTCTCGTTTTCCCACAATGTTTTCAAAAGGCCTCTTTCTCAGGGTCGTTAAAAGTTGGGATTGTGTGGTAAAGGATTAATGCATAGTCCTGGTAGTAGGTCTAAACACCCTTTTAACTTTAAGAAGTCCACTAATAGAAATAAGAGGTATTATAACATTGTTCTGCATTTACTTTGTAAGTGGAATGAAAAAGAAGCCAAGGCCCGTATTCACCAACCTTTCTAAATTGCTTTCCTGGATTTATTCTAGAATGAGAAAATAACACAATATCTGAATGACTAAACCATTTTGGTAAAGCCAATCAGAAATTGCATTACTTTCATATTTAGAAAATTCCTGAAGTCTGTCTTTCAAAAGGCTCCTTCCTCAGGGTCGTTAAAAATCGGGATTGTGTGGTAAAGGGTTAAAATGGATGAGTCTAAATTTGTCATTCTGTGGAAGAGTTACACCAGTATCCTGTAAGCAATTTTTAATGGGCAGCTCTAGTCTGATGATCTCCAAATGAAAGAATGTAAAAAGTGTACAGCAAAGATTTGGATGCTAGGACAAGCCAGAAAATATTGTGACAATTAGACAGGTGCTCATTAATGAGAAATTTCCTCTCTTCATCATAATTGTTTTCAAATGCCTACTACAGGTATCATTCTAATAGGTGTACCAGTATATATTATTACTACCTGGAAGTCACAGCAAATGGTGGTTGTATCTAACAAGAGAAACATGATTGAGCCAAGCTGGGGAATGTACTGCAGACAAACAGACTGAGACATTTGAGATTTTACTGGAAGTTTTAACCTCAGCTGATATATCAACACGAGCTCTCCAACACGTTTCCTAGCTTATCTTATTTGCATTTACGAAAGGGTGGTAATTACGCAGGCCATTATAGTACGCGGAGCTCCAGATAGAGGGAGTGATTTTGATTTCAAAATTGAAAGTATTAATCACTCTCCACTAAACCCTGTGTTATGGGTACTCATTAGAATCATCTCGTCGAGAACATGCTATTGAGTACCCACAACATACGGTTTGGAAGAGAAATAATGGATTTAGAATACTATCACTCCCTTTTGTCTGGAGGTCTGATGGTACACATTCTGTTGAGGTTGATAATTCTCTGAAATTTATTTTTATTGTAGGGACTGAGATCAGACTAGTGAATGGTTACTCACCATACTCAGGGCGTGTAGAGGTCAAGTACAATGGACAATGGGGCACTGTCTGTGACGACTCATTTGATGTTCAGGATGTGCGAGTCATCTGCCACATGTTGGGGTTCTATGTTGGTGATAGGTAAATATATCTATCTTCTCTTCAATGAGTGTATACCAAGATCAAGTTGCATACATGTAGTTCTATCAACAACCAAATTATTATTCAAACATCTTGAGTGAAAGTGATAATTGTAATTTCATAATTTTCCCTCCTTATTGAAGCTGTAAATCAGCAATCTGAGATTAAATAGTGGGTACTCGACCACTGTTTGCTCTGTTGCTTAGCTTTGATTCAGCAAGACAAATGTTAATCTTATCTTTATGTCATGTTACATCTTTTATTGGGGGGGGGGGGGGACTTACATCCTTTGTTTCGGGGAAAGAATGTACAGTTTCATTTTATTGAGACTATCACCTATAGACCCAAATATAGACTTAATTAAACTTTTACGAGCAGCCCCAAAAAAATGTTCAAAAGAATATTGCAATATGGAATGAAAAAGACTTATGAAGTAAGTTTGTTTGTTTGGTCTTCAACTCTGTACTTATGACAAAATTTTAGACAGGTCCAAATTGAAAGCATTTGCAGACAACAAATTGAATGTTGCCCAAATTCTGAAATTTCTCTTTGAAAGGTAGAAAACATTATTGGAAAAAGAGAAAATGCTGCTTACCACCATTTTCTCCTTTTCCCACAGTGTTTTCAAAAGTGCTTCTCCTTGGGGCTTGTAAATACTCTGAATTGTTTGGTAAAGGGTTAATGCTGTTTTCAACATTATTTCAGTTATATCATGGTGGCCAGAGCACCTATCCATGTTTTCCTGGAGTTTCTTTTACCAGTATTTAGCACAATATTCTTTCCAAGCCACTGTTACTTTCCCACAAAACAATCATCAAAACAATGATCATCTGTGAGAGAGGAATGATTCCTGTCGCAATGACTATCATCAATCTTTGTAACAAAATTTACCAAGCTGGGGTTCAAACCAGCCACTTTCTGGTGTCAAGTCCCGTAATCTACTGACTGCACTATTTGCCATGATGTAGGAACAAATAGTTGAAACAAGCCATTTCTTCCCACATATCCAATGCTATTTGCAGACAGGATGTCGAGATTATAAGTAGATCTACATGTTTAACAAATTTCGATTTCAGAAAAGTGTTTCAAAACTTTATTATGGATTTTAATGATAATTATAAGTACATATTCAGCCACGTAATCTTCACATAAAAAATTAATGACAGTGTTTCTTAGAAAAAATCACGGCAGCAGTTATGATTGTCATACAAGTGACCAAAAGAGCTGATACAATTTTTTTTCTCAAGATGTTCCCATCCAAGGTATGAATTCTATTATTAACTGCTTTCGGTGGTACTTAAAGCCATGGTGACAGCTTATGATATTTATGTCTTTTCTGATTTATATCTATATTAGGCTGGGGCACTACATTATCTTACCTATGGACATTCCCAATGTGACTAGCCCCACCAGTTTGATCAAACATGGATCTTCTGATCATAAACACATCTCTTTAACAACTGAGCCACGAGAAACATGCTTGGTTAATTTGAATAGTACTGATATGTTATTGCCCAATTGAATAATCCAGCTTTCGTTGAGAATCCAAAATGTAGTATGCTAGAGAATCCAAAATGTAGTATGCTATACCAATCCATACTTGCAGATTTTATATTTCGTTTTTAACAAAGATACTTGAGAGCATATGATAGCGCAAGGTTTGGCCAAGGCAGGGGACGTATTACCATTGACGATCTATATTGTGATGGGGACGAGACTGACATTTCTGAATGTAAATCATTGCCATGGTTACAACACAACTGTGGTCATGTTGAGGATGCAAGCCTTGACTGTCAATGTGAGGACAAAATTTTGTTCTTTTGTTTAAAAGCCTTGAAAATGTGTTCATGAAGTTACTGAGTGCCACTGCAGTTGTAAACATTGTTTTCTCAATACCGAGCAATGAGCCCTTGGACTTGTTTTTTGTTGGAGCAAACCAGTAACTTTGAAACAGAAAACCTGTTAACTCTTTACCATACAATCCCAACTTTTAACGACCCTGAGCAAAAAGCCTTTTGAAAACATCATAGGAAATGGAGAAAATGCTGGTAACCAGCATTTTCTCCTTTTCCCACAATGGTTTCTACCCTATCAAAGACAAATTTCATCATTTGAACGATCTGCAAATGCTTTCAATTTGGACAAGTCTAAAATTTTGTTGTTTGGTAAAGAGTTAAAGAGAATATCAGTAAAACACTGTTAAGTGCTGCTAAACTATAAATCGTATTCTGTTTAAAACAATGTTTAACACCAGATGCAGCATCTTTGTCTGCCACACTCAACATTGCTACAATCAGTACTTCTTTTTAGATTTTTAGATCCAAAAATATTCTAAGGCAAGCTTTCTTTTACCTTGGTCAAGCAAATGCTTCTTTTTTTATTATAATTGTCATATAATTGAATACTAACAAATTTTCTTCCCTTCCTTTGCATCACTTCTACAGTTCATAGACATGTCTTTATTGAGATGTTTCAGTCGTACTCCCTATTTCAATATGAATGCACTCTAGGTAAAGGGGGTTTGATGCATCTTGTTTATGCATCATACCAAGCAAGTTGTCGCATAATATGGAATGTTTAAAAAAAATAGTTTTGTGAGGTAGAATTTTCCTTTGACATGCAGAACAGTTTCAACCCAGGTCACCTTGGATGGACCGTGCAGGCTGACCAGGGTCAGTACTTTTTGTAGTTGCATTTTACCACTTTTTCCACAGAGGATGACTCATACACTTTGTTCATTTGTGATTTCAGATGGGCTGTATTCTTCAGAGTCATACACTACAGGTAAATATTTTTACAGATTTTACAGTGTCTTTATGGTGCCACCTTACCAGTTTGTATTGTAGTATTTGAGAAACAATAATAAAATATTCCATAAACAAGAAAAAGATGTGTGGTGTATCAAAATACTTGTGCAATAAATACCTAAACCTGCTTTCTCCCAGTCCCTATCTCTGATAAATACTTACGATTTTCTGATAGTATTACTGTTGCATGTATGAAGGCATGTTTTCTTCAAGTTGATGAATTTTGTAAAATCTGAACATAGCAAGACATGCAGGTAAGGCCAGACATCTCACAAAATACAGTACAGTGTAAACCAAGATACATCAAACAACTACATTTACATGCTTTATTTTTAGCTCCAACAACAACAGTCCGTCTTGTCAATGGAAATAATCGTTATTCAGGGAGAGTGGAAGTTTGGCACAGTGGTCAGTGGGGTACAATATGTGATGACAATTTTGGCCATCAAGAGGTTATGGTCATCTGTCGAATGCTTGGAATGAACTTTGGTAGCAAGTAAGTCCTTTATGTAGTCTTGCACAAAAATGTTTGGTTTAAAACCTTTATCTGCGAGTTACACTGGCACATTGGTTAGGGAGTTGAACTTGTAATAAATTGGTTTTGTTTTTATTCCAGTGGTAGTAGTGCCATTGGATTGTCAGCTGAAAAGGTAATGCTATGCCCTGGCCCAGTTTGCTTTTAGAAACAGTGCAAGGGCTCATTCCAATTCTGTTGTCCAAAAGATTGACCCCCCCCCCCCCTTATGGAATTCCAACCTACAATCTCTGATGAGAAAGGCTGACATTTTTCCCCCTTTACAACTACAGCTATCTTTCAGAATTTAAGGTGTCTTGGATGAAAGGAAATCTGAAACATCTGACATTCTTTGCAGACAGTTCTCCATTTATTCCTTACATTATTGTTCTTGTTGATGAAAGAAGTTCAGATGTAAAGTGACAGAGTACATGTAGTTGACATCGTCAATTCAATAATATCCCAAGTACCCTCAAAAGGTTTTTTTGTAGCCTCAGTTACCTAGAAACCACGTGTAGTTACATAGGGATCAACTGATGCCTAATGACAAGTGCTGGTCCTTGTGTAGCCGGAACAACACAATTTTGCTGCTTATCTCTTTATCAGACGACAAAATTTTAGCCTTGTCCAAATTAAAAGCATTTGCAGACGACAAATCAAATATTTACTCAAAACATAAAAGTTGTCTTTCATAGGGTAGAAAACATTGTGGGAAAAGGAGAAAATGCTGGTTACCAGCATTTTCACCTCTTCACACAATGTTTTCAAAGGCCTTCTTTCTCAAGGTTGTCAAAAATTAACATTGTGCAGTAATGGGTTAAAGATGTTTTACAACAAACACAATATTCCCCTTAATGTCTTGCAAACATTTGTTTCAACATGTTACTTGAACCTCACCAACTTAATGTCATAAAGACTTTCTGATGATGAAATAGCCATGCACAGCAACAACTAAACATCATAAGGACATTCTTGTTGATGATGAAATGGCCATAAACATAGACAGTTTAACATCATAAGGGCATTCATGTTGATGAAATGGCCATAAACATAGACAGTTTAACATCATAAGGGCATTCATGTTGATGATGAAATGGCCATAAACATAGACAGTTTAACATCATAAGGACATTCATGTTGATGATGAAATGGCCATAAACAGTTTTACATCATTGGTATGAATTTGTATGACGTTTGGAGGATATTTCAGGTATAGATTGTTTGATACGTATTCTAAATATGATCTTAATTGGTCTCCTAGTTTTATTTTAACAACAAAATTCCACGAATTTATTGAACAGCCCTCATATATATTGGCATGGTTCATTATCTGAAAAATGAATACTTATATGAGACTAGGTTTAAGATCTCAATAGTTCATTGGTTGTAAAATAAATACATATTATGTGGCTAGGTTTCACATTGTCATGGTTTGTAAGCTTCAAACTGAATGCATTTCTGTTGCTAGGTTTAAGATTAGCAGGTTTTAATTGCCACAAATGAATCTATATATGGCTATATTTCATTTTACAGTTATGGAGTCTTCTATCCAAATGCATATTTTGGATCTGGCTCTGGACCAATCCTTTTGGATGACCTCCAATGTTATGGACATGAGAATGTCATTCAAAATTGTGGCACAATCACCTGGGGTAGAAATGACTGTTCGCATTCTGAAGATGTCGGTGTTGACTGTCGAGGTAACAGTTTTCAGCATCTCTCTCTCATACTTAACAAAATTTACAGAATAATTAGTGTTATCCTTTAGCAAACAGTCCTGTCTTTCAACAACCTTAGGGAAAATGACAATTAAAAACATTGTGGGGGAAAAGGAGAAAATGCTGGTGCCCAGCAATTTCTCCTTACCCCACAAATGTCTTGCCCTTTCAAAGGCAAACTCTATGGATTGAGCCGCATTTACTTTTTCATCAGTAAGCGTTTTCGATATAGTTGAGTAAAATTTTGTCACCTAGTAAAGAGGTTAAATCAGTAATTTGTATCGACCACACATGTATCATAACTGTGCACTTATTGAACACTGGGTTTTCAGATATTATATGCCTGCCTAAATTTTTTTCTTTAATACACCTTATTCAACTCCAGAAAAAATAAACTTACAAAATATTTCATTAACTATTTACCAATCAACAAAATTGTAGACTTGACCATATTGAAAGCATCTGCAGGTGACAAAATAAATGTGACTGAAAAATTATAATTTGTGGTGGGAAGGGTAGAAAACTTTGTGGGAAAAGGAAAAATTGCTGGTTACCAGCATTTTCTCCTTTTCCTACATTGTTTTCAAAAGGCTTCTTTCTCGGGGTCGTTATTAGTCGGGATTGTATGGTAAAGGGTTAAAAAGAACATACATGTTTCTCGATTTTCTCAGTCCTTTGATTTTAAATTTTGTGCAATAACTTGAGATTTATGGACCAAGATTCTTACAGAATTGGTTAATAACAGAATGACAATGTGTTCATTTGGGCTGATGGTATTTCTAGGGTATGAGAATATCTTCAAATGGCCAGGAAATCTTGAAGTGCCCCAGACATTACACCACTGAGAGTCAAGAATGTATATATTACAAAATGATGTAATCATGTTTAGTGCAAATTTTGCAAACTGAAAACTTGCATTCTTTCCAAGATATCAAATCAGCCCCACTCCTGGATGACCAAATGACGGGGTTGTTGATTATGCGACGTCTGCTTTGTAAAGACAGCCATCTGTGATATTGTGACTAGCAAAATTGCTGATCGAAAATTCTCATCAAACACCCAGTGATATAAATGAACAGAAGAAATTTGGTAATTTTAACCCTTTACCACACAATCCCGACTTTCAACGACCCTGAAAAAGAAGCCTTCTGAAAACATTGTGTGAAAAGGAGAAAATGCTGGTAACCAGCATTTTCTCTTTTTCCCACAACGCTTTCACCCAATCTCAAATCAAATTTCAATTTTTCATTCGCATTTATTTTGTCGTCTGCAGATGCTTCTAAAATTTTGTTGTTTGGTAAAGAGTTAATTGTTATCTAATTAAAGGAATGCTGGGCAACAGTTCAACCAACTTGAACTATGGAACCACTAGATCCTACACTACTAGGTATTACTTCAGAACAACGACTTTTTACCCTTATTGGTTGAGTACAAGTAAGTAACTGATTTTTTCTTGGTAAACAGTTGGTCAGGAGTTTGATTTTACCTTTTGTATAACCCTTTACCAGATGACAAAAATTTAGCCTTGTCCAAATCGAAAGCATTTGCAGACGACAAAATAGATGCGACTCAAAATCTGACATTTTTGTTTGTTGGGTGGAAAACATTGTGGGGAAAGGAGAAAATGCTTGTTACCAGCATTTTCTCCTTTTCCCACAATGTTTTCAAAAGCCTTCCTCAGGGTCGTTAAAACTCGGGATTATGTGGTAACAGGATAAGCTAGAGATACAATGTGTAAGTGATCCACTTAACCCTTTACCATACAGTCTCAAGTTTAAATGACTCTGACATAGAGGGCCTTTGAAAACATTGTTTAACCCTTTCCCAAACAAGCCCTGGTTTTCACGTGTCTGCAGTACAAGTCTTTTGAAAACACTGTGGGAAAAGGAGAAATTGCTCGTAACGAGCAATTTCTCCTTTTCCCACAGTGTTTTCTACCCTTTTTGAGAACTTTCTGCCATTTTCATCAAATTTAAAATTGTCGTCTGCAAACTCTTTCAATTTGGACCAGTCCAAAATTTGTCGTTTAGGGAAAGGGTTAAAAAGGAGAAAATGCTGGTTACTGTAATAACCAGGTGTCAAGTTTTCTACCATCATAGAAATAGTTATGACTAATGTGCCATGATTTCTAGGTGATGGAATTACCACACTTAAGTGATTTTACAATAAATTTTACATTCTGTAATATAGGGATGTGCTAAAAATGATTTATTTGTCTCTTAACCCTTTACCAGACAATCCTGGCTTTTAACGACCCTAAGACAGAAGCCTTTTGAAAACATTGTGGGAAAAGGAGAAAATGCTGGTAACTAGCATTTTCTCCTTTTCCCACAATGTTTTCTACCTTTCCAAAGACAGATTTCAAATTTTCAGTAACATTTATTTTTTCGTCTGCAAATGCTCTCAACTTGGACTAGTCGTTTGGTAAAGAGTTAAGTCAATCATACTTTTAAAAATATGTCATTTTTTTTTTCTTGTGAGTGTGTTCACACACACGTACATGAGTGTGTGTGCACACATACATGTGCTAGCATGTGCATGTGCATACACACACAAGTGTGTGTGTGTGTTTTGAAATATTTTATGTGTTAATTGTGTCAAAATATTTTAGTCATACACACCTGGTGTTTCTGTTCAATGAGAATTTCACATGTATTTCAGGGTACCATTACCGTTTGGAAGATGCTTTCACTGTCAGTTGCAATGAAAATGGATGGAATGTCCGTGTCAACATGAGCATATTGCAACAAATTTATCCAAATGCTGTTGCTGGGGACATTTATATGGGAGACAACTCATGTACCGGATTCGACAGGGGCTATGACGTAATCTTCCAACAGGGTCTCAGGGACTGTTTAACGAGTGAGGTGGTAAGCCATATAACCTGTATAAATCATAGAAAAGTTTGTAAGTAAGTGGCATTTCACAGTCAAATAAGTGAAGTCATTCATGCTATTTATGCCAAATGAAATACTTTTAGGTTCAATGATATCCCATGCAAACTGCATGTCGCTCGTTGATACAAAATGTATGTTATCAATTTTTTTCGAGGCAGGGATTTGAGTATATCCTTGTTTCTTGATCCATTTCGCAACACTGCATACTTCATTGGAACTTTGCCATATAAGCCCCTAATCACACAATCCTGAGTTTTAATGACCCTGAAGAGGAAGACTTAAAAACATTGTGGGAAAAAGAAAATGCTGGTAAATTTTTTACCCTGCGAAAGACTGACTTCATCATTTGTGCAATAATAAATTTGTTATTTGCAGATGCTTTCAATTTGGACCATTCTAAGTTTCGTGTATGTCTGTAAAGAGTTAACCCTTTACCACACAATCCCGACTTTTAACGACCCTGAGAAGAAAGCCTTTTGAAAACATTGTGGGAAAAGGAGAATATGTTGGTAACCAGCATTTTCTCCTTTACCTCCAATGTTTTCTACCCTTCCCACATTTATTTTGTTTTCTGCAAATGCTTTCACTTTGAACAACTCTAAAATTTTGTTGTTTGCTAAAGAGTTAAAACCAAAAGGGCAATACACAAAAGTTAGTTGTTGTTGCAGCTAGGGTACATAAAGATAAGAAAAGACCTAAAAAAACACTGAGCTTGATCTTGGGTCTACACTATTAACTTTTTATATGATATTCTGACAAAGATTACCTTGAGTTGACAAACTTTATATTTTGTTAACTCTTTACCACACAATCCCAACTTTTAACGACCCTGAGGAAGAAGGCTTTTGAAAATATCTTGGGAAAACAGAGAAAATGCTGATAACCAGCATTTTCTCCTTTTCCCACAATATTTTCTAATCTATCAAGGGCAGATTTCATCATTTGGGCCACCTTTAATTTGTTGTCTGCAAATGCTTTCAATTTGGACCAGTCTAAAATTTTGTTGTTTGGTAAAGGGCTAAATATGGTGACTAAACATATGAATTTCATTACCTGAGAGCTTTGAATTTGTGTTTTGCTCTAAACATGCAGTCTGAACATGGACACTAACAGTTAAATTCTTGGATAATTTAGAAATAAGTTGACAACCGCTTTGAATCTGTAAGATGGAGATCTGTTCTGTTGTCTATAACAGTTTGTGTTCAAGGAGTCCTAAAGGTGATTAGCAATGTGTACAACAGCTCTTTGTGGATTTTTTTTTTTTTATCATTATCATTTAACTTGTTGTCATTATCATTTTGTTTTAGAGTGACCCAGTCATCTTCATGTTAATTTCAATCCCAATCATCAATATTTTCATATTTTTTTTCAATTAACACATTTCTATAGCAAATAAACAACAACTTGGTGTATAGGAATCAACTCGTCTATGCAGAACGAGACCGAGCACATCCGTTTATTATCCGACATTTTAACTGGACTGTTGACATTGAATGTGATGTTGGAAGAAATGAAACATCTTCAGGTCTGTTGGCAGTTTTTGATTTACTGTTTACCAAATAATTCGGAGTTTTTCATGACCATAAGGAAGGAGGCTTTTGAAATATTGTGTGAAAAGGAGAAAATGCTGGTAACCAGCATTTTCTCATTTACCCATAATGTTTTCTACCCTTTTTAGAACTTATTCCATCAAAGATTCATATTTATTGTGTTGTCTGCAAAATATTGATGCTTTGAGTTTGGACCAGTCTAAAATTTTGTCATTTGGTAAAGAGTTAATTTTTTAGATCTGTGTCATTGTTTTGTGATACTCTAGTCCTGTTGAACTCCATGGCCGTGCACACTGCTATAAGAATAATTTTTTGCAACAAACCATTTCCTGGATGTTGTTGCTTGTGCATTGAGGACATACAGTCTCATCTTTGATTTACAATGTCCGTTCTTTGCCAGAGAAAAGTAGCTTTGAAATTGCAATATGTGCATTGCTTGCACCGACTGAGAATGCCAATTTCATTTACGTGATCAGTTAACCTTCTACTGGGCACAATCCCGACTGTTAATGGCCCTGAAGAAGGAGGTTTTTGAAAACAATGTAGGAAAAGGAGAAATGCTGGTAACCAGCATTTCTCCTTTTCCCACAATGTTTTCTATGCCCGGCAGGGGTATGATTTTCCCTTTTTTCAGAGGATTTCCTCCCTTTGGAGCTAAAACTGAAATTTCAAAACTGTCCAAAGTCATGAGGATCTGCTCCTAAATGATGTATTTACTGAAGTATGTGAGGGGTGTTGAAACATTTTCCTCCCCTCTCATATTTCATCTGTAACACCCCTGGCTTTCAAAGATAAATTTCATGTTTTGGGTAACATTTAATTTGTCGTCTGCAAATTGGAAAAAGCTAAAATTAAGTTGTGCGGTAGAGAGTTTAAAACATTTATGATAATGTGTTGAGTAAAGGTTTTAACTTTGCACCAGACAATTTCAGACTTGTCCTTGGTAGCTCTGTTGTTTTGGAAGAAAATGACAAGGTATAGTTGTAGACCTAGCGTTGTTGTCTGCCTTATCGTGCATAAACTTTGACATTTTATAATATCTCTGTTATACTGAAAGTATTTGCTTTAAATTTGGACAAGTTGATGAAAAGGAAATGTATACAACAAGGGCAGGTAATGAGTTATGCTCTTTTTTAGACCTAGATTTTTCACTGAAAATCAAGCATCCGCAGCTGAGTGTCAACACCCGCATGCTGTGCTCTTATTGAAAGTAGTAGCAGATGACAAAGAAAATATGACTCTTAACACTTTACCACACAATCCTGACTTTTAACGACCCTGAGTGACAAAGCTTTTGAAAACTTGTGGGAAAATGAGAAAATGCTTTTAACTGGCATTTTTTCCGTTT
This sequence comes from Tridacna gigas, assembly GCA_945859785.2. Lineage (NCBI taxonomy): Eukaryota > Metazoa > Mollusca > Bivalvia > Cardiida > Cardiidae > Tridacna > Tridacna gigas. The sequence goes on from OX244029.2 coordinate 43,634,313, forward strand.
CCCACAATGTTTTCTACCCTTCCAAAATCAAATTTCAACTATTAATTTACATTTATTCTGTCGTCTGCAAATGCTTTCAGTTTGGACTAGTCTGTATTTTTGTTGTTTGGTAGAGTTAAACTTAGCTCAGGATCTTTAAAACCTGGGGTTGTTTAGCAAACAGTTTAACTCTTTACCAAAGAATTCGGGGTTTTCATGACTTTAAGAACAAAGACTCTTGAAAACATTGTCGGAAAATGAGAAAATGCTGGTAACCAGCATTATCTCCTTTTTTCCTCAAAGTTTTGTAACTTCAGGGATGAATTCAATCATTTAAGGCACATTGAAGTTGTCATCTGCATATGCTTTCAATTTGGAACAGTCTAAAATTTTGTCGTTTGGTCAAGAGTTAAGCAAGACACTAATCTTTGTGTTAATGATCCGTTTCTTTAAAAGGCCATCTTCACCATGATTCAAACACAAACAATTCCCACCATGTGTCTGGTTCCAGTCATTATGCTGTCAACATGACATTCTTCAGTGATCCTAACTTCCTGAACCAGCTCCAGGGAAATCCTCTTCATGTTCAGGTTGGGCAGAATGTTTATGTCAAGGTGTTTTCCACGGCTTCTGATTGGACAATCAAAATGAGGCTACACACATGTTACACAAAACCAAGTCCAACTGCTGGTGACCATCTAAACTTGTACATTATTCAAAATGGGTAAGTACATTAGGAATCAGAACTTGCAGCAGACGACTTTGAAAAAATCCTTGTGAAAATATGGATACATGTATATCTAAACAACATGAATTAAGTTACAATACGTCCATGAAGTCATAATGATGGCTGTGGTCTATGGTGTTTCAGCAAAGCAGACAGTGTAGCTCATAGATCAGAATGCACATTTTATGCAGTTTGACCTTGATCTACACTGTCCACAAAAGCAACTATAGTTGTGAAAGGGGCTTTAAGGCTTAAGCTTATAAATAGTGTGTTCTTACTGGTATGGCCAACAGTAATATTTCATTGTCAGTGGAAATTTCGACTTATGAACACTTCTGTCAGTTGTATACTATCCATGGCTATCAAAATAGTCACAGTGTTCCATTTGTATAATATACATTGTTGCATCGGAGATGAGTTACGGGGATTTGAAAGTCTGCATCAGGGCACATGATGAACATGTATTTATAGTTTGGCTATGTTGTTGTTAAAAAAAATGATAGAAGATCTTTTACAATGTGCTTCCCTGAAACGCTGATAATACAGTTAGGTCAAGACATAAATTTACAGACTGTCCTTTTTGTTTCCTACCATGCTTAGACTTGCACCTTGTAGGGAAATGATCTTTCATCATTTGTTTTTTAAGTCTTTACCAAATGACAAAAATTTAGACTATTCCAAATTCAAAGCATTTGCAGACGACAAAATAAATGTGGTTCAAAAATTAAAATTTGTATTTAGAAGGGCAGAAAACATTGTGGGAAAAGGAGAAAATGCTGGTTTCTAGATTTCTCCTTTTCCCCCAATGTTTCCAAAAGCCTTCCTCCTCAGGGTCATTAAAACTTGGGATTATGAGGTAAAGGTTTAAAGAAAATGAAAAATTGTGGTAAAGCTTTTTCTTTTTTTGCCTGTTTATGTATTAAGTACTCTAATCTCCTTCCCTCTCCCCCTTTGGGTGTTGTATTCACCATCCATTGTAAAATTTAGTTTTAATTCTAAGACTATCCACCTGATAGGTGGAGAGATTTTGTCCATGAGTTCAGCATCGCATTAATTGTAGAATGACAGTAAATATGTAAATACACTGTAAGTTTGAATGTTTCAGATGTGAAGTTGACACAAACACGCACATTATATCACAGTCCACGCATGAAACACGCTTTGTATTCCAAGACTTCCAGTACTCAAGTAACAAAGAGGGGATCTATGTGTATTGTCAGGCTACCTTCTGTGAAACTTCAGACTACTCTACAAGGTGTACACAAGCCTGCAACCCAGTTGCTAGGAGGAGTCTTCTGATTCCAGGAACCAATCATGTTGATGATGACAAATCGACCCCATCGACACCACCTCCATAATCCATCAACAGCACCTCCATAATTGTTTTTCATACTAGCCATGCTCTGGCAAAAGGGGGTTTAATGCATCTCTGTGATGCATGATATCAAGCAAGTCATCACAGGATCATGGGTCCACAAGATCCATTTTGTCTAACAACCAACTGAATGATGAGGTACTGGTCCTTGGACATCCGGAAAATTAGACAAAAACAAAAAGTATTGACCCTGGTCAGCCTGCGTGAACTGCACAGGCTGACCTACGTTAATACCTTTTTTTTTTTTTTTTTTCTCTTCTCGGATGCATTAAGCCCCATTTTCACAGAGCATGGCTCATATTTTTCAAAATAAACCATTGTTTCTATTTTGTCAATCTTTAGTAGATATGGACCTTATTTATTTCAAAATAACTTTACCCCTTTACCAAATGACAAAATTTTAGACCCGTCCAAATTGAAAGTGTTTGCAGACGACAACTTAAATGTGACTCAAAAATTGAAATTTGTGTTGGATGGGGTAGAAAACATTGTGGGAAAAGGAGAAAATGCTGGTTACCAGCATTTTCTCCTTTTCCCATAGTGTTTTCAAAAGGCTTCTTTCTCAGGGTCGTTTAAAGTTGGGATTGTGTGGTTAAGGGTTAAGATTGCTTTATCAGGTACTTAGAGAAGCATACGCAATAAAATTAAAATTTGAATACTAGATAAACTTTATCCCTAAAGAGAAAATAGTATTACACACCCCTGCATTAATTTCTTTATGTCTCTGTTTCTGTCAGTAGACCTTCTTGAATCTTGTCCCTTAAAAAAAAATAACTTGCAGCATAGCTGAGTAGGAATGTAGATCCTTAACCTTAGGCTCCTAAGTGTGACTTGATGTACTTTGCTGACACTGTAGATCAAAATCAGACAGCAAGTTCTGTGTATTGAGATTGTGGATCTGCTAGGTGTGACATATTAAGAATTGTTTGAAATTGCAATAATTAGATTTTGGTTATCGGCTGGGAATTTGAATTTGATTTATTCAAAATTTAATGTTTTAAATTAACTCTTTACAACATGACAAAATCATAGACTTGTCCAAATTGAAAGCATTTGCAGACAACAAAATAAAAGTAACTCAAAAATTAAGAGTTACTTTTGGAAGGGAAGAAAACATCATAGGAAATGGGGAAAATGCTGGTTACCAGCACTTTTCCTTTCCTATTACTGCTATGTTTTCAAAAGCTTTCTTTCTAAGCGTCCTTAAAAGTCAGGATTCTGTTGTAAAGAATTAAAAGAGCATGGACAATCCTGGTCTAAGTAATGAACCGCTGTATGGAGTACACATACAGAAACTGTAACCTCACACTTTTGTCATAAAATAACTGAAATATGTTATACAAAACCTGAACATGAAAAATTGTCATATAACTACTGAGAATCCACAAAAATGCTCGTAAACAGCATTTTCTCCTGTTCCCACCGTATTCTCAAGGACCTATGATTCAAGAGAAATGGTGGAAACACAAGCCATACGACATCTGGTCTTTACTTGGAGCTGAATGTTGGCATCCATCAAAAGAAGAACGGTAGGTGCAAGTAACTTGTCCCTGCAAAGACCCTTAGCATCAGCGGCCCTATTTACCGACCATTCTGTATTTAAAACCTAAGACATTCTCAAAAAAAAAAGAAAAAAAAAAAAAATATTAAAATGGAAGACGGTTTCTGATTGGCCAAACCAAATGATTTAGCCAATCAGATATTGTGTTACTTTTTGAACTTGGAATAAGACTAGGAATGCAATTTAGAATGGTTTGTGAACAAGGGCAAAGGTTTCTACAAAGTACTACATGTACATTGAGCCTGATGCAGTGTTGGGTGTAAATGACAACCAATGTCACTGGAACGTGGGGATATCAGCCCCAAGTCCATCCCTCTTGATCTGTGAATGACCCAAGCAGTGTCCTCTCCCTTCCTCCTTGGTCAAAGTGAAACCCCTTAAACCACAAATCCAAGTTTTAATGACCCCCAAGGAAAAAGGCTTTTGGAAAAATTGTGTGAAAAGTAGAAAATGCTGGTGACTATCATTTTCTCCTTTTTCCACAATCTTTACTACCCTTTCAAAGACAAATTTCATAATTTTTGCAACCTTAAAATTGTTGTCTGCAAATGCTTTCAATTTGTACAAGTCCCATATTTTGTCATGTGGTAAAGGGTTACATTTAAATGAAAACTGTTTTGTCGACTGGAGGTAAATTAAAGATGGATATAGTTTACAACCTCATAACTAAACAACAAAATTTGGATTTGTCTAAATTCAAAGCATTTGCATACGACATATCAATTGTGGCTCAAAAGAAAGAAATTGTCTCTGAAAGGATAAAATACATTTTGAGAAAAGAAAAAAATGCTGGTTACCAGAATTTTTTCCCTTTTCTGACGATGTTTTCTAAAGCGTTTTTCTTTCAGGGTCTTTAAAACACCTGATTGTGAGGTAAAGAGATAAACCCTTTCCCCAAATTTATTGGCAGGGGAAGGCAGATAAAGAAATCGGAACAAAATTTTGTCTATCTTTTATTAACTCTTTACCACACAACAATTTTTAGACCAGTCCAAATTGAAAGCTATTGCAGACGAGAAATGTGAATCAAAAATTGAAATTTGTTTTTGGAAAAGTAGAAAACATTGTGGGGAAAAGGAAGAAAATGCTGGTTACCAGCATTTTCTCCTTTTCCCACAATTGTTTCATAATGGCTTCTTCCTCAGGGCTGGTTAAAGTCGGGATTGTGTGGTAAAAGGTTAAGCATTGAAAGATATTTCTCGTACAAAGGTTGGTTAACATGTGTCCAAATTGAAAGCATTTCCCCCAACAATTTAAATGTGGCCACAATGATGGAAATTGTCAGTGAAAGGGTAGAAAAGATTGCAGGAAAAGTAGAAATTGCAGGTTACCAGCATTTTTCTTTTTCCTTTATTAACAGTGTTTTCAAAAGCTTTTTCTTTCAGGGTCCATAAAATGCTGGACTGTGTGGTATAGAGTCAACTTTTTCCCAAACAAAAAAATGGTAGACTCTACCAAACTGAAAACATCTGCATACAATAAATTTAAGTTGGTGCAAATGAGTGTAAATTCTATGATAAGGCAGAAAACATTGTGAGAAAAGGAGAAAATGCTGGTTACCAGCATTTTCTCCTTTTCCCACAATGACTTCAAAAGCTTTCTTTCTGAGTGTTGTTCCAACCCTGATTACCTGGTATGTGGTAAACACACACTCCCTAAATTTATTAGCAGGGGAGGGCAGATAAAGAATCAAATACAAAAAGTAACAAATTGTGACTTTCTTTTATTGAACATTGAAAGACTCTTCTCAAACAAAGGTTGGCTAAACCCCCAACAAATATAATTTATTGGCTTGACAGATTCTCTTCATACAAAGGTTGGTTAAATATGACAAAGAACTAATTTTCAACTCTTTAATAATAAAAGCATCTACAGAAGACAAATTTGATATACTGAGTTTTACCGACCCTGAGGAAGATGCCTCGAAAGGTACAAAAAATGTCATCACCCTCTATCCCAATGTCAAAATGCATTTTGTGAAAACTTGCAACCGGAAACCGGTTGGTCCACTGGGAAAATGATCAAAGGATTCGAACACGGAAAACGGTTTTGGAAACATTGTGGAAGAAGGAGAAAATGCTACTCACAAGCATTTTCTTCTTTTTCCACAATGTTTTCTACCCTATTAAACACAAATTCCATAGTTTAACCCTAAAACTGGTAAATGAAGATTTCCAGCCATCAGCATATACTGAAACACTGCGATTACAAAGTGCTTGCTGCTGGAAAAAACTCATCATATCTGTGCAGTCTGATCTTAATCTACAGTGTCCAAGAGCATTGAGTTGCGCATAGCAGCTTAAAGGCCCAATAGTGGCCAAAACAACAGTTCAGGCGTTATAACGCATTTAAATTTAAATCAGGCCTTTTAAATTATGGAAAATATTGTGAAGATGACAATCTGTTCCAAGAGTTGGTTACTGGCAGAAAAATGAATTCTATAATCAGGTAAACGGTAAACAAAAGATGGAGCTACCTGGCAAGTTTTAACCTACTTTTGAAATTCATTTCTCTGCCAGGGACTGACACATGGACTGACAGATTGTCACTCTCTATTTATCATCTGCAAATGCTTTCATTTAGGGCAAGTCACAAATCTGTCACTTGATAAAGAGTTACACATCAAAAGGATTCCTCTCATAGGTTTCATAAAGGCTTATGTCATCATGATTTTCATCATAGAATAAAGCGATATAGTCTATTTCTAGCTGAAAAGCTCCGCAGTAGTCCTGGGCATTGATACTAAAATACCGAACCTTCTCCAATGGCACGCTTGTTTGTTGATCCTGAATTTGTCCCACCACAGTATAGATAAAATTTGAAAAGGGGATCTGGAAAAGAATCCAAGATTTTCGTATGTTTTATGAGGATAATTTTGAAGTTATCAGCAGTAATTTCATTTTGGACAGTAATGAGTAAGCTCTTTACCAATGACAAGACAAAATTTTAGCCTCCTCCAGATCAACTTAGTGGTGGAGTATTATTTCTGAACCACTCAACAAAATTTCAAGACTTGTCCATATTGAAAGCATTTGCAGATGACAAAATTAAATGTTACTCAAAACACAAAATTTCTCTTTCAGAGGGTAGAAAACATTGTGGGAAAAGGAGAAAATGCTGGTTAACAGTATTTTCTCCTTTTCACAATGTTTTCAAATGCCTTCTACCTCAGAGATCTTAACCCTTTCCCAAACAAGCCCTGGTTTTCACGTGTCTGCAGTACAAGTCTTTTGAAAACACTGTGGGAAAAGGAGAAATTGCTTGTAACGAGCAATTTCTCCTTTTCCCACAGTGTTTTCTACCCTTTTTGAGAACTTTCTGCCATTTTCATCAAATTTAAAATTGTCGTCTGCAAACTCTTTCAATTTGGACCAGTTCAAAATTTGTCATTTGGGAAAGGGTTAAATGTTTGGATTGTTTGGTAAAAGTTAAAAAAAAAAGAAGATGAATTGCCTGCCACCATCCTCCTTTCCTTTCTTCATGTAAGTTGCATTCCTGGTCAATGCAGTACTGTTTCTGACAAATGATGAACATCATTTCTCAAAGATCCATTGATCTCCCATAGATAAATGTTTCTTTATGTGATTTACATTGAAAAGCAACCAGGGAAACTGTATGACTAGTACATGTATTTGCATAAACAATGTTGGGAAAGCGAAAGTAGGTCTTGCTGGCCACCGTGATAAAACTGAAATACATTTGAAAATGGTGTTCAACTCTTTACCACATGATCACAACTTTTGACGACCCTGGGGAAGAAGCCTTTTGAAAACATTGTGGGAAAAGGAGAAAATGCATTTCCTCCTTTTCCAAAAATGTTTTCTATCCTGTCAAAGACAAATCTCATCATTTGAGCAATATTCGATTTTTCGCCTGCAAAATTAATGCTTCAAGTTAGACCAGTCTAAAATTTTGATGTTTGGTAAAGGGATAACACAGAACAAACAATAACATGCGTAAAATTACCACTGGGTTACTTACATTAACAAACTGCCAATAAGGACCACCCCTAGTATATAATGGATACTGATATACATCTAGCCAGTTTGTATCAAAGATTCTGTCTGGATGGATGTTTAACATGTAATTTCTCCCATCCCCTCTAATACGCATCATTAAATGGGTATACTTCGACCAATCATATGGTATTACTCTTTCGAATGATTTCTGAAAAAAGAATGGGGAAATCAATAGTACGAGGAATGGAAGGTATTTCAGGGCCAGTATTCACCGAACATTTTATCTCTTTTACATTTTAACTCTTTACCACATGACAAAATTTGAGCCTGGTCAAAACTGAGAGCGTTTGCAGATAACACATTAAATATTACTCAAAACAAAATTTATCATTCAAAGGGTAGAAAACATTGCGGGAAAAGAAGAAAATGCTGGTTACCAGCATTTTCTTCTTTTCCCACAATGTTTTCAAAAGGCCCCTTTCCCTTTTCCCTGGGTCATTAAAACTAGGGATTGTGTGGTAAAGAGTTAAACAGTATTCTTAGATCTGTTCTAGATTTAGAAAGGAACACAATTTTTTAAAATGGCTGAACGATTGAAAAATACAGTTTATCTACAATGCAGAAAATGCTGAAGTAGTATTTTCTAGGATCCCTATGTTAAAAGGAGCCATTGCTTTTTAGAAGCACCAGCTGAGCTGCTCCTTCTCCAATGATGGATTCAATTGATTCTGATCTTTAATAATAGATCTAATTGAAGATTTGTTTTTTCAACAATATAAAAAATACTGAATGAAATTTGTGCTTGTTACAAAGAATTGCTTCTCTTTCTCATGGTGTTTTCTAAAGCTTTTAACTCTTTACCAAATGACAAAATGTTGGACTTGTCCAAATCCAAAGCATTTGCAGACATAAAATTAGATATGGCTAAAACGGTGAAAATTGTCTGAGAGGGTAGAGAACATTGTCGGAAAAGAAAATGCTGGTTCCTTTTTCTCCTTTTCCGACAGTGTTCTCAAAAGCCTTCTTTCTCAGGGTTCTTAAACATGGGGTTGTGTTTTAATGACCCTTAAGAAGCCTTTTGAAAACACTGAGGGAAAAGGAGAAAATGCTCCTTTTCCCACAATGTTTTCTATCCTTCCCACAACAAATTTCAATTTTTCAGTCACATTTATTTTGTCGTCTGCAAATGCTTTCATTTTGGACTAAGATGAAATTTTGTCGGTTGGTAAAGAGTTAACTGAATTGGCATGAAAAGTCATATCTGAAGAGTAACAGGTTATATTTGTATACATGGAAAGGATCATCCCATTTCATGTCCATGGTCGTGCTGTGAGGTATCAAGGTTACTGGCATTTTCTCCCTTTTCCAAAATGTTTTCAAAAGGCTTCTTTATCAGGGTAGTTAGAAGCCTGGATTTTGTGGAAAAATAATAAACAAGAGGGCCTAGATGGCCCTGGGTCGCTCACCTGAGTCAATAGCCGAAATTCACTCAACGTGCATAATCCAATTTCAGACCAATTGTCAGGTCAATTGATGAACAAACTTGGTAGAGTTCCACTAGGAGATGCTATATGCCAAATATCAAAGCTCCACGCCTTCCAGTTTCAGAGAAGAAGAACTTTAAAGTTTTCCTTCTTTGTTCCTATGTTCGAAATTTGTGACCCCCGGGGCGGGGCCAGTTTTGACCCCAGGGACATCATATGAACAAACTTGGTAGAGGTTCACTAGGAGATGCTACATGCCAAATATCAAAGCTCTACGCCTTCCAGTTTCAGAGAAGAAGAATTTTAAAGTTTTCATTCTTTGTTCCTATGTTTGAAACTTGTGACCCCCGGGGCGGGGCCAGTTTTGACCCCAGGGACGTTATATGAACAAACTTGGTAGAAGTCCACTAGGAGATGCTACATGCCAAATATCAAAGCTCCACGCCTTCCAGTTTCAGAGAAGAAGAATTTTAAAGTTTTCCTTCTTTGTTCCTATGTTCAAAACTTGTGACCCCTGGGGCGGGGCCAGTTTTGACCCCAGGGGCGTCATATGAACAAACTTGGTAGAGGTCCACTAGGAGATGCTACATGCCAAATATCAAAGCTCCACGCCTTCCAGTTTCAGAGAAGAAGAATTCTAAAGTTTTCCTTCTTTGTTCCTATGTTCGAAACTTGTGACCCCTGGGGCGGGGCCAGTTTTGCTCCAGGGTCATCATATGAACAAACTTGGAAAGGTTCCACTAGGAGATGCTACATGCCAAATATCAAAGCTCCACGCCTTCCAGTTTCAGAGAAGAAGAATTTTAAAGTTTTCCTTCTTTGTTCCTATGTTTGAACTTGTGATCCCTGGGGCGGGGCCAGTTTTGACCCCGGGGACATCATATGAACAAACTTGGTAGAGGTCCACTAGGAGATGCTACATGCTAAATATCAAAGCTCTACGCATTCCAGTTTCAGAGATGAAGAATTTTAAAGTTTTCATTCTTTGTTCCTATGTTTGAAACTTGTGACCCCCGGGGCGGGGCCAGTTTTGACCCCAGGGGTGTCATATGAACAAACTTGGTAGAAGTCCACTAGGAGATGCTACATACTAAATATCAAAGCTCCACGCCTTCCAGTTTCAGAGAAGAAGAATTTTAAAGTTTTCCTTCTTTGTTCCTATGTTCGAAACTTGTGACCCCCGGGGCGGGGCCAGTTTTGACCCCAGGGACATCATATGAACAAACTTGGTAGAGCTCTACTAGGAGATGCTATATGCCAAATATCAAAGCTCCACGCCTTCCAGTTTCTGAGAAGAAGAATTTTAAAGTTTTCCTTCTTTGTTCCTATGTTCGAAATTTGTGACCCCCGGGGCGGGGCCAGTTTTGACCCCAGGGACATCATATGAACAAACTTGGTAGAGGTCCACTAGGAGATGCTACATGCCAAATATCAAAGCTCTACGCCTTCCAGTTTCAGAGAAGAAGAATTTTAAAGTTTTCATTCTTTGTTCCTATGTTTGAAACTTGTGACCCCCGGGGCGGGGCCAGTTTTGACCCCAGGGGCGTTATATGAACAAACTTGGTAGAAGTCCACTAGGAGATGCTACATGCCAAATATCAAAGCTCCACGCCTTCCAGTTTCTGAGGAGAAGAATTTTAAAGTTTTCCTTCTTTGTTCCTATGTTCGAAACTTGTGACCCCCAGGGTGGGGCCAGTTTTGACCCAAGGGGCGTTATATGAACAAACTTGGTAGAGGTCCACTAGGAGATGCTACATGCCAAATATCAAAGCTCCACGCCTTCCAGTTTCAGAGAAGAAGAATTCTAAAGTTTTCCTTCTTTGTTCCTATGTTCGAAACTTGTGACCCCTGGGGCGGGGCCAGTTTTGCTCCAGGGACATCATATGAACAAACTTGGTAGGGTTCCACTAGGAGATGCTACATGCCAAATATCAAAGCTCCACGCCTTCCAGTTTCAGAGAAGAAGAATTTTAATGTTTTCCTTCTTTGTTCCTATGTTTGAACTTGTGATCCCCGGGGCGGGGCCAGTTTTGACCCCAGGGACATCATATGAATAAACTTGGTAGAGGTCCACTAGGAGATGCTACATGCTAAATATCAAAGCTCCACACCCTCCAGTTTCAGAGATGAAGAATTTTAAAGTTTTCATTCTTTGTTCCTATGTATGAAACTTGTGACCCCCGGGGCGGGGCCAGTTTTGACCCCAGGGTTGTCATATGAACAAACTTGGTAGAAGTCCACTAGGAGATGCTACATACTAAATATCAAAGCTCCACGCCTTCCAGTTTCAGAGAAGAAGAATTTTAAAGTTTTCCTTCTTTGTTCCTATGTTCGAAACTTGTGACCCCCGGGGCGGGGCCAGTTTTGACCCCAGGGACATCATATGAACAAACTTGGTAGAGGTCTACTAGGAGATGCTACATGCCAAATATCAAAGCTCCACGCCTTCCAGTTTCTGAGAAGAAGAATTTTAAAGTTTTCCTTCTTTGTTCCTATGTTCGAAACCTGTGACCCTCGGGGCGGGGCCAGTTTTGACCCCAGGGACCTCATATGAACAAACTTGGTAGAGGTCCACTAGGAGATGCTACATGCCAAATATCAAAGCTCTACGCCTTCCAGTTTCAGAGAAGAAGAATTTTAAAGTTTTCATTCTTTGTTCCTATGTTTGAAACTTGTGACCCCCGGGCCGGGGCCAGTTTTGACCCCAGGGGCGTTATATGAACAAACTTGGTAGAAGTCCACTAGGAGATGCTACATGCCAAATATCAAAGCTCCACGCATTCCAGTTTCAGAGAAGAAGAATTTTAAAGTTTTCCTTCTTTATTCCTATGTTCGAAACTTGTGACCCCCAGGGCGGGGCCAGTTTTGACCCCAGGGGCGTCATATGAACAAACTTGGTAGAGGTCCACTAGGAGATGCTACATGCCAAATATCAAAGCTCCACGCCTTCCAGATTCAGAGAAGAAGAATTTTAAGTTTTCCTTCTTTGTTCCTATGTTCGAAACTTGTGACCCCCGGGGCGGGGCCAGTTTTGCTCCAGGGACATCATATGAACAAACTTGGTAGAGTTCCACTAGGAGATGCTACATGCCAAATATCAAAGCTCCACGCCTTCCAGTTTCGGAGAAGAAGAATTTTAAAGTTTTCCTTCTTTGTTCCTATATTTGAACTTGTGATCCCCGGGGCGGGGCCAGTTTTGACCCCAGGGACATCGTATGAACAAACTTGGTAGAGGTCCACTAGGAGATGCTACATGCCAAATATCAAAGCTCTACGCCTTCCAGTTTCAGAGATGAAGAATTTTAAAGTTTTCATTCTTTGTTCCTATGTTTAAAACTCGTGATCCCCGGGGCGGGGCCAGTTTTGACCCCTGGGATGTCATATGAACAAACTTGGTAGAAGTCCACTAGGAGATGCTACATACTAAATATCAAAGCTCCACGCCTTCCAGTTTCAGAGAAGAAGAATTTTAAAGTTTTCCTTCTTTGTTGCTATGTTCGAAACTTGTGACCCCCGGGGCGGGGCCAGTTTTGACCCCAGGAGCGTCATATGAACAAACTTGGTAGAGGTCTACTAGGAGATGCTACATGCCAAATATCAAAGCTCCACACCTTCCAGTTTCAGAGAAGAAGAATTTTAAAGTTTTCCTTCTTTGTTCCTATGTTCGAAACTTGTGACCCCCGGGGCGGGGCCAGTTTTGACCCCAGGGGCGTCATATGAACAAACTTGGTAGAGGTCCACTAGGAGATGCTACATGCCAAATATCAAAGCTCCACGCCTTCCAGTTTCAGAGAAGAAGAATTTTAAAGTTTTCCTTCTTTGTTCCTATGTTCGAAACTTGTGACCCCCAGGGCGGGGCCAGTTTTGAACCCAGGGACCTCATATGAACAAACTTGGTAGAGGTCCACTAGGAGATGCTACATGCCAAATATCAAAGCTCCACGCCTTCCAGTTTCAGAGAAGAAGAATTTTAAAGTTTTCATTCTTTGTTCCTATGTTTGAACTTGTGACCCCCGGGGCGGGGCCAGTTTTGACCCCAGTGACATCATATGAACAAACTTGGTACAGGTCCACTAGGAGATGCTACATACTAAATATCAAAGCTCTATGCCTTCCAGTTTCAAAGAAGAAGAATTTTAAAGTTTCATTCTTTGTTCCTATGTTTGAAACTTGTGACCCCCGGGGCGGGGCCAGTTTTGACCCCAGGGGCGTCATATGAACAAACTTGGTAGAGGTCCACTAGGAGATGCTACATGCCAAATATCAAAGCTCTACGCCTTCCAGTTTCAGAGAAGAAGAATTTTAAAGTTTTCCTTCTTTGTTCCTATGTTCGAAACTTGTGACCCCCTGGGCGGGGCCAGTTTTGACCCCAGGGACATCGTATGAACAAACTTGGTAGAGGTCCACTAGAAGATGCTACATACCAAATATCAAAGCTCTATGCCTTCTAGTTTCAGAGAAGAAGATTTTTAAAGATTTTGCTATATTTTTCCTTTTGGTTGCCATGGCAACCAGAGTTATGGGTGGAATTCAATCTCTTGAACAACTTTGGTAGAGCTTCACCTGAGGAACACCCCTGCCAAGTTTCATCAAGATTGGCCCAGTGGTTTAGGAGGAGAAGATGTTTAAAGAAATTGTGGACGATGGACGACGACGGACGACGGACAACGGACATTGGGCGATCACAAAAGCTCACCTTGAGCACTTTGTGCTCAGGTGAGCTAAAAAAAAAAACCTGTACATATTGAAGGCAATTGCAGATGACAAATGTACATGCAACATGAATGTTGAAACTTTATTTGAAAGGGCTAAAACCATTGTGAGAAAACAAGAAGTTGCTGTTTGACAACATTCTCTCCTTTTCCCATAATTTTTCCAATTTTAAGCTTGACTTCTTCTGGCTTTAACAGCACACAGTTGTTTATTTAAGATTTTAATATCCCTTAAGACTTGAGATTTAATCTTTCCAACATAACAAATTTTTCCATTTTTGATGCATTTGCAGAAGATAAATTGTGTATCAAATGATGTTTATTTATCTGTGTTGGAGTTTGACTGCATTTAAATAGCTTAGGTTATATCACAGTGGTCAGTGCACCCACACATGTTTCCTAGCTTTCTCACACAGTACTGACACAACTTTCTTTGCAAGCCACTTTTCTCAGCTGCATCAGAGGTGAGACGTGAAAAATGATGAAAAGAAAGTTTGCTTCAGCCGGGTATCAAACTCGCAACCACCAGGTCACAATTTGGATACACTAACCACTGAGCTAACTGGCTGGGCATCAAATGATAGGATTTCTCTATGAAAGGGTGATAAACATTGTACGAAAAGGACAAAATGCTTCTTATCAGCACTTTCTCCACTTTCCACCATCTGTTTTCCTTCTGGGTTGAAAAAAAAGGATTGTTTATTATAGATTTAAATGTCCCTGAGAACTTACAGTACATGGAAACTTACAATTCTTAATGGCGATCTCAAGTTGCAAAATCCAAGTCTTTCTGTCTTTCCGTCATTGGGTACCTCATTGCGTATGACACCTTGAAATAAGGCCTTGTTACTCTCGCTCATAGTAAAACTAGCCTTACTTTTACCTTGATGATAGTCGGCATCTGTCGACACAACCCACTTTTTAATGCTTTCCTTATTGTCAGCTTGAAAAAAATACTCGAAGTTCCCGTGTTCTCTATGCAGGCTAATGCTTCCTGTAAGTTTCTCTTTCATTTCTTGCTTTAATTTTGGGAAGCCTTCCTGGAGAATACGAATGCCTTCCTTTCTAAGTTCTTGATCTGTAGGTTTGCATTCCTCGGCCTCTGCATAACCCATTTTTCTGTCCCGAATGTAGAAGGTATAATTACCTCCATACATTTTGTTTTTGTTCTTTGAAGCATACATGCGTACACTATAACACGTTACTCTGCTGAGACAGTTTAATCCAGGGAAAGTTTCAGAGCTAAATCCCAGTCTTGGCATTCCTCTAACACAGATCACATGCAAGCCTCGGTACATAAAAACTACCATTGTGCTTTAATTGTAAATCTGTGGAAAGATATATAATTCATGAGCCATGTTCTGGCAAAAGGGGGCCTAATGCATCTCCGTGATCCATGATACCAAGCAAGTCATCACATTATTATGGATCCATAAAATCCATTTTGTATAATAACCCACTGAATCATGAGGTAGAATGTTACTTTGACACGCAGGAAATTTACCAAAAGCAAAAGGTTTCGGCCCATGTCAGCCTGCTTGAACTGCACAGGTTGACCTGGGCCGATACTTTTTGCAGACGTATTAAGCCCCCTTTTACCATAGCATGACTCATATACATTGTTTTCTACATAACAAAAACTTTACCTCATTTCATCTAAGTACAAAAATGAAATCTCAGCAGATGACAGACAAGTTTGAAAACCACTATAAAATATGGATCTCCCTTCACCACACATTTCTATTATTTTTTAATATAAATTTCTGCAAAGACCTTTAACTCTTTACCACACAATCCCAACTTTTAACGACCCTGAGAAAGAGGCCTTTTGAAAACATTGTGGGAAAAGGAGAAAATGCTGGCAACCAGCATTTTCTCCTTTTCCCACAATGTTTTCTAACCTATCAATGACAAATTTCATCATTTGGGCCACCTTTAATTTGTCGTCTGCAAATGCTTTCAATCTGGACCAGGCCAAAATTTTGTTGTGTGGTAAAGAGTGAATTCTTTACCACATGACAAAATTTTAGCCTTGTCCAAATTGAAAGCACTTGCAGACAACAATTTCATTGTGACTCATATGATGCGATTTGTCTTTGATTGGGTAGAAAATACTGGGAAAAGGAGAAAATGCTGGTTACCAGCATTTTCTCCTTTTCCCACAATGTTTTCAAAAGGCTTCAACATCAAGGTCATTAAAAATCAGGATTGTGTGGTATAGAGTTAAAATATCATTGAATTTTGGCAAAGATGACCTTAACCCTTTATCACACAATCCAGAGTTTTAAAGCTGAAGGCTTATGCTAGTCACCAGTGCTTTCTCCTTTTCCCACAATGTTTTGTCATTACAGACAGCAATCATCTTTTGACCTACATGTATGTGATTTGTCATCTTTGAATACTTTCAATTCTGAGCAAGACTAAAATTTTGTTGTGTTGTAAAGGTATGATACCAACAAAAACACTGGAATAAAAACATAAATGTCCCAATGTTTTGTTACTTTCTGTGAAATTTATTTCACAGTCACAGGGTACCCATTATGCTGAGAAGCTCCAATATTTTCTTTTTTTATTTTTTGATTGATTCTCAACTACATGTGGTGCGATGAATTAAATAAAATAACTGTGGGGCAAAACTCCAAACAGTGGTCTGTCACAGGGCAGCCACGACTCTGTATTTAGACAAATATCCAAAATACTGAACATTGATTCTGCTGGTAAAGTCAAAATCAAGAAACCAGGGATTATGAACTTATCTTGTGTTAGATCTAGTTTTGTTCCTTCCTCTGTAGAGCCTAGACTGTCACTCTATAGAAACTTACTTTTTAGTCTTAACTCTTTACCACAACAAAAATGTAAGACCAGTCCAAACTGAAAGCATTTGCTGACAACATTTTAAATGTAGCTCAAAACATAAAATTTGTCTCTTAAAGGGTAGACAAAATTGTGGAAAAAGAAGAAAATGCCAGTTACTTTGAGTGATAGATCAGGAATTGTTTAAAGCACCATTTCATCATAAAACATCTGAATATGTTGAGACTCAGAGTGTTGTAACTGGAGAGTTGGAAACATTTGCTCTCAGTAGCAGCAAATGTTCTGGAAAAATTGTTCAGTAACAGGTGACAGAACGAAATAGGTCACGAAATTCTCTGGGCCTGCATTCACCAACCATTCTTGAGAATACTCATAGTCTTATGCTCAAGAATTTTCTACATTTGAAAGTAATATAAATTCTGATTGGCTAAACAAAATGGTTTAGCCAATCAAATTTGTGTTACTTTCTATATCCAGAATTAGACTAAGAGTGTCCTAAAGAATGGTTGGTGAATATGGCCCTGCATGCTCTAATTATAGATCAGAATCCTATCACATTATTCCAGTACGGTCACTGACTTTTTGGGGGAATGGGCTTTTTCGTCCCTGGGCCTGTTTGCTCCTGCTTGTTCGTCCCAACTTAAGATAGTGTAAACATATGTATCACAGTTCCCTCAAACCAGATTCATCTTATTTAACTCTTTACCACACAATCCCGACCTTGAACGACACTAAAATGTAAACCTTCTGAAAACATTGCGTGAAAAGGAGAAAATGCTGGTAACCAGCATTTTCTCCATTTCCCACAATGTTTTCTACCTATCCCATAATAAATTTCAATTTTTAAGTCACATTTAATTTGTCGTCTGCAAATGCTTTGAATTTGGACCAGTCTAAAATTTTGTCGTTTGGTAAAGAGATAACCGATTTTGACAGGCGTGCAAAGGTGAACTATGAACATATAATTTTCCAAACAAAGTAATTAATTCGAGTCTATAATTATGTTTACATTCAACTGAGCAGTTCACATACAATTGTGGACGTCATTCACTTCATAGTTCGCAGGAAAACTCTGATAGCATTTCGGGTTCGAAAACAGGTACCCCTCGGCTGGTCGACCTAGGTTTTTTAAGTTTCAACATGTATGCTGTTCTCGGATTATGCCCTAAAGTGTAGTTTGTGTCGTATAATGTATATTAGGATTAAAAAACTATAAATAATTTATACGTCGTTAACTTCAGATCTTTTTACGACTGATCCTGTTACAGTTGCCTGCCTGAGCTTTCTTGTTGAATTTTCTCAGACTCAACTTCTTTTCCTGCAAGTGTTGTGGTCTACTATAATGTGCAAATTGAAGCAAATAAAAAAAAAAATTATATAGGTCTTTTGTTGATTGGAATTAACAATAGATTTCATTATAGACTAAAATAACCTCACATTAATTGCTTTTAAAAGGAAATATGATTTACAAAATTGTACATTATAGGCCATGAAAGTGACCTTCACCTTGTTTGTCACTTCCTGTTAAATGGTGAGTCGTTTGTCCTGAGGCACAGTTAGATTTAGAGGATCTTCGGAAGCAACGAAATGGGTAACCGAGCTTCCATGCTATTAACTGACGGAGAAATTGGTGATATCCAAAATGAAACGGGCTGTAAGTATCCTAAACTCATTTCAGTCATGATCTAAGACCTACTAGATAGAAAGGAAATTGACTCAATATGTCACATGAGGAGGATAACTACGATTCCATGACATACTGCCTTATCTGTTGCGTTAGTCGTTGAACGAGTTATTTATCACGGTACTATTTTTATTGATTTCTATTTACTTGTTGCTATAGTGGTATTATAAAAGACATCACAGTAAGAGAATAGATTTCAGAGAAATCTAAAAGTGAAAGAAAAACTAAGTAAAATTTATCTTCAGGGGATTTGGATAAGTACAGATTTTGTGTTTTAGTAAAATTTGCATAGATAAGTATGAACGTAAGTTTTTGTGTAACTTTACATACAGAAAAAATGGTCATATGTAAGAACACTGGCCGAAGTCTGCAGGGATTTTTTTTTTTTTTTTTTTCAATCTCGCCAACATAGAGGAAGACATTTGAGAAAAACATTGTAATTATCCTTACAGGTATCACACATTAGTCATAAATTTCATTTTTTGATGAATTATTTTTTTTCTTCACATGTACAGTGTTCATATTTGAAGGAAGTGGCTGACATACGTGATGACTTTAATCATGAGAAATGTAGGGTATAAGCACATAAATTATGTCATACTTCCACCTGGCTGAACAGCATGCACTGTTTATGAAGATAACTAGTGTGCGGGAACATCTATTTCTGCGTTCAATTGAAGAGTTACGGAAGTATTCACTTATGCAAATTTACAAAATTATGACAGATTAGTAAACAAATTTACAAGTTTCGTAATTCTGAATGAAGGCATGAAGTTACAAAAGTTGTTATGCAAAAACATACGAATTTTTTGTGAAATGGTACCCAGGGGTACATCATAAAATGCAACAAGTCATTTTCAAAAACTCCCTTAGGTCAAACATAGGTTAAGATCCATTCCAGTCATTCATAGGTGTTATGTATGTTAAGCTCCTTTGTTCCTTTTCCCACATAGTGATTTCATGGTAGTTACAGTCTAAATGAAGAAAATAACAACATATCAACTACAATTCTACAAAATGATAGGATTCTTTTATACTCTCATCGTAAAATTTGTATTGCAGAAAATATCACTTTGTTTCATTCAGGCTTTTGAAGGAAAACCTACCTGAACCTTTGTCACTATTCGATCTCCACTTTGAGTGCTTGTCAAGTGATCCCATGATTACAGGGTTCGCGCTGCCGATCGCCATTGTCACCAATTGCGACAAAAATAAAAATTTGGCGCAAGATTTTTTCATTTGGCGAAAATGCGTGGCGACAACTTTTTTTCAAGTTGGCCCCAAAAAGAAATTCTTTTGAAATTCATTGTCGTAAGCGTTTGCGAGCTAAGCGAGTTCAATGACATTGTTTATTCGAGTCGCCAGCACATCATGAGAATGTCACCCATCATGACAACGCCTCCGATAAGAACCAAAGGAGATTTGACGTACGCTGATTGGTTGATAGGTTTGACTAACTGTCGATGGTGTTTACACGCTTGCTGCAATATTGATTGTTGTAAGTTTATGAAACATTTTGCATCGATAGCGGTGTTTCTTAGCGATAAGGACAATTTCAACACTTTGACAAATTGGTCTATTATCACATCGATTAATGGCCGTAGATTGTATAATTGTTAACTGAACACCGCATGGCATGAAAGTCCGAAAAGGTAAGTAATCGTTGTTTAATACGACAGATTAATGTGGTAATTAGATGCCGGCTTTTAATTAAAGGACGCTATTCAATAAGTCCAAAAAACAATCACGAGTCAATTATTTCCCGATTTTGTATAAATAGGTAACTTTTTAGCTCTTTCTTTCTGTGTAAAAATGGATCGCTATGTGACTATGTCTGTGAGAAAACGTAAAGCCGATGACTCAGATAATGAAAGTGAATCTAGCCAACTCGGCACGCCTTCAAAAGTTGCAAAACGATTATTTAAGGACTATTGGCTTTCTGACCCTGAATTTTTGGCCCCAACTGTCTCCAGATTGGCCCCAACTTTTTTCATTTGGCGAAAGAGCTGGCAACAACTTTTTTAGACCCAGAGCGAACCCTGGATTACTACGAAAAAAATGTAACGTTTTATCAATAGACCTAAAATGTAGTCATATAATAAAAGTTGCACATGATAAAGGATTCTAGCAGGATGGGGTAAGTAAAAGTAACAAGGAGGTGACAATAACATTGTTTTCACTTCTGGGATATTATTAACTGTTATATTTTGGTAATTATGTTGACAATGGTGAAATGTGGTCGTTGACAAAACATGGACTGTCATTGAGTCTTGGACTTATGGACTAGTTACAGACTAATTAATAGTACAAAACACAGACCAACAGACCAATATTCATGGACTTATGGACAAAACACAGAATGTGACAGACTATTACTTGGGAACAAGAGGTGTATTTTTGTAAAGACCCTCAGCTGGAAGGAACTGTCATTATTCACTACATGAGGGATTCGTCATTATCTGTTCTAACTTCTCATGGCATTTCGAAGATTCAAACAAGAATTTTTTGGAGAACGAAACCTTTGTTATGACACAGGATTTGTCCACTGCATCAGAACAATGTATGGCCTGGTGGTTATTTTTGGACTTGAAGAAATCCTCTCCGACTTTGAATTTGTTGTAGAAAATATTCCAAAATTTATACAACTTCTAAGTTATAACATCACTTTTTCTAAAGGAGATTTCTATGTTTCACCACTTCTGTGTAAACACTGTTGTTTTATCCAGATGCCATAATCCAGACTTTCTTCCTAATTCATGAGTGAAAATTACAAGAGCACCACGGGGCGGTGTTTAGACAGCTGAGAGATAGAATGAAACGGAAATTTAACCAGATCACTGAAGTGCCCATAGCAGTTAACATGGAGCAAGGCATCAAAGGCGCCATTGAGACAGAGACCATCCTGTATATATTGTTGGATGCTGGTGACATTAGAAAAATGACATTGAGGCCTGGGTTTTAAAACATTGAGTTGTGAAACAAGAGTCTGAAGCTGGCAGATGACCTATTTTTCATTCTTAGAACAAAAAACATTGACATTCCTAGAAAGCAAATGAGAAATGGCTGTCTGATTTCAACCAGTATTTCAAGAAACAACTTGAAAGTTGAATATAGATAACCAAATTATTGTCTCCAGTATATTCAGAAACATGTCAACGCAGATGGCTTTAATGGCATCACAACTAACCAATCAGAAGGATTCAACTGGATGATCAAGGATCTGAAAACTTGAAGGAAGGGCCATTCGACTGTATATTGCTTTTGTTTTCTTTGCAGCATTATTTCCTGTCAGAAATAAGAAGAGAGCTTGGGAATTTTATTATACCAGTGCAATGGCAGAATGAAAAACCAATATGGATTCTCTGGAGATGCAACCACCCAACTGTGACTTCAAAGAAATTGTAAACTTAATCAGAAACAAGGGTTTTCTGGTAGACACAGAAACAGCAAAAACAGAACCAAATTTAACTTTTCACGCAAAAACTAAAGGAACAGTAATGACAAACTGTATTGCATTCTGTCCAAGTTTCGATTCGTTGTTCGTCAATGGCACTACAGGTCAGTTCTTTTAGGCAAAGTTGTATCCAAAAGCAACATGTACTTGTGCATGCAAAAATCTAAGATGTTGTCATGTTTTAGCTGTCAGACTGGCACTGAGAATGAATGTACATAGTGATGAAAATTATGGACCTGACACTGACATTGCCAAGCCAAGACACCATTTAACAGGGAAAAA
Organism: Tridacna gigas; assembly: GCA_945859785.2. Lineage (NCBI taxonomy): Eukaryota > Metazoa > Mollusca > Bivalvia > Cardiida > Cardiidae > Tridacna > Tridacna gigas. Next base: position 43,656,344 of record OX244029.2, read on the forward strand.
GAGGCCAGGCAGAAAACAGAGATTTGGACAAACCATGATTTCTTGGTCAAGGTATTTATGCTTAGCAGCAGCTTGACCAGCCACTGGATGACACAGTTGATTGTTGTTTTACAGAAAATACTGTTAAGTGCAAGACTAAATTTGATACAAGAATACCTGCCTAGACTATTTATATAATTTCTGTTATATCAATCAGATTTACATTTTTTTTCTTCAGATGTTTCTTATGCCTTTGTTCTTGAAAATGTGTTGTTGTTAAATACAGTTTCCAACATTATTTCAGTCATATCAGGGCAGGTACTGGTAGTCACCTTTCTATGGATTTATTTATTTATTTATTTTTTCAACTAGTCTTCACAAAAAAAACTCTGTCCCCCTCTCCTCCCATGGCTGCTGTCCCACATACATGTAGACATCATTGGATCATTGTTCAGCATTGAGAATGGAGTGAATGCTGCTGCAGTGATCAATCCTTGCACTCATCAAGCTTGAATGTTAACTTGCAACCCCTGGATTACAAGCTCTACTTGATACTGACCGAGCTACAGGGGACAGCTAAATAGCACTGGGAATATCTTTAGATAACATGTATGGCCACAGGATAGTAGTGAATTAAAAAAAATTACTGAGATTCGGAATAATGACAGAAAGATTCTGTTTCCTTTCAGTTTCTTATAACCAGATTGTCAGACTGTATAGCAGATTCACAAGCCTGGATAAGAACAATAATGGATTCCTCAGGTAAAAACCAGAAACAACGGAGTTTTGCCATTTATCAAATGACCCCATGTCTTATAAACAGTGTCAAAAAAGATTTTTTTTTTGTATAAACATTCTGTTTACAAGTCCAGATATGAACACCAAGAGATTTCTTTGGTAAATATAAAAACAAAAATCATTGTTTGTTATGTTTGACCTGTAGAGCATGAAGCACAAATTAAGTTGTTTTGGGGACAGTTTAGATCAAGGTAAGACTGCTTTTTCCTGACAGTATAACGTAGCATCAGACAGCCCAGAATATGTGCAATCTCATCTTGGATGTTTAGTCAGTTACTCTGTTGAATATTTGCCATAATAATGTTTAACTCTTTACCAAAAGACAACAATTGAGAGTTTTCGAAATTGAAAGCAATTGCAGACAACAGAATAAGCATGGCTCAGACTAAAATTTGTTTATGGAAGGGTAGAAAACATTGTGTGAAAAGGAGAAAATGCTGGTTTCCAGCATTTTCTCCTGAATTGTTTTTTAATAGCCTTCCTGAAGGTCGTTTAAAGTTGGGATTGTGTGGTAAAGGGTTAAACAACAGTTTTTCTGTCTTCTTTACCCTGTCCTGCCCGGATTGGAAAGTCATTTTGATTTACTCAGTACCAACTTTCCAGCTTATCATGGGTTGAGGCCTAAATTATTGTATTTTTTATTGAAATCATTGATATATAACCTGTTGTATCAAAATCTGTGTTGTTGGAACTCATTAATTATCTCTTTTCATTCTATGTTGCTCTAATTAGATTTAAGAAATTCAACCTGATCCTGGTATATATGTGAGAGAAAGAGAAAATGCTGGTAACAAGCATTTTCTCTGTTTCCAGCTATCCTTTCTACCCTTTCAAAGCAATATCTCACTAATTTAGTCTTTTCTTTCTTTAGCAAGGTAATTAACGCTTTACCAAACAATTCCTGGTTTTCCCGACCCTGGGAAAGAGGCTTTTGAAAACATTGTTGGAAAAGGAGAAAATGCTGGTAACCAGCATTTTTCTCCTTTTCCACAATGATTTCTATCTTATCAGAGAGCTTCAGTTCATTTATACCATATTTGAACATGTCGTCTGCAGATGTTTTGAATTTGAAAGCATCTTGAATTTGTTGTTTGGGAAAGGGTTAATTGTCTAAAATAAAACGAACAAAATGATACAAAAATGGAAAGGTAATGTATGCAGAACACTGTACATGTATAAATTAATGTGAAAATGTGTTATCATTTTGTTTTTCTCATATTCTTGTAGCCGTGAAGATTTTCTGAGAATTCCAGAGTTGGCCATAAACCCACTTGGTGACAGAATCGTTCACTCTTTTTTCTTAGAAAGGTAAACATCAACAATGTAAATGTAATGTTGTATAAATGCATCCCACTTGGTTTACACCTATCATCATGTTTTTATTTTTTCAACACATAATAAATGATAAAGAAATGAGATAATAACAACCAATTAAAAAAAAAAAAAAAAAAAGGGGGAAGAAAAGCATTATAATTCTAGTCAAGGAAACTTAAGATTGTGAAACTTTTGTATGACAAATGCATTTTCTTAATGGGATTACATTTAACCCAGCAACAAATTTTACACTCTTCCGAATTTGAAACATCTACTGGTGACAAATTGGTACAAAGGAGCTTAAGTTCTATGATAGGTTAGAAAACATTGTGGGAAAAGGAGAAAATGCTGGTTACCAGCATTTTCTCCTTTTTCCACAATGCTTTCAAAAGTCTTTCTGCTCAGAGTGGTTAAAACTCGGGTTTTTGAGGTAAAGGGTTAAGCTTATTTAGTGTACATTGATTGTGAAACAGGTGGTCACAACTCATATTAATTGCTCTTGACGATTTGCATCCTGGAAACCATAACCAGTATACTCACTGTTATATAGGTGGTTCCAAAGATTGATCCCAGTAATCACAAGATTTCAACATGGAACCTTTGATGTGAGAGGCCATTGCTCTTCCACTACAAGTTAAACTGGCTGATGAGTACAGCCCCTGATGTGTTTTCAATTTTATGGAAATTGTAAAGAAAAAAATATCTTTTTCAGCAATGATGAAACTGTGAATTTCCGACAGTTTATGAGGGTCCTGGCAAGGTTTAGGCCAACAAAGACAAACATGAACAAAAATAAACTGAACACTAGAGAAGAGAAACTAAAGTGTGAGTTTGCATTCTTTTTTCAATACTCTGTGTATGTATTAGAATGAAATAAAACCTGTCTTACTAACCACCTCCATATAGAAAAGATATACATGTATTGAGTTCTCAAAGAGAGCAAATATGTATTGAAATGTACCTATATTAACCCTTTACCAGATGACAAAATTTTGCACCATTCCAAATTGAAAGCATTTGCAGACGACCAATGAAACTAACTAAAACGATTGGCATTTGTCTTTCAGAAGGTAGAAAACATTGTAGGAAATGGAGCAAATGCTGGTTAACTGCATTTTCTCCTTTTCCATCAATGTTTTCATTCAAAGGCTTCTTCCTCAGGGTTGTTAAAAGTTGGGACTGTGTGGTGAAGGATTAAACTAATATCTGTCTTAACTCCTTATCCAACAACAGCATTTTAGACTCTGTCAATTTGAAAATTGAAAGCATTTGCAGAGGACAAATTTAATGTGGCTAAACTGGTGGGATTTGTCTTGGAAAGGATAGAAAACACTGTGAGAAAAAAAAAAAAAAAATTGCTGGTTACCAGCGTTTTCTTTTTGCCCACAATGGATAATCAAGTATATTTTGCTTTAAGATTTAGCATAATATTGAAATTGTAAGTATATCCCTCTAGAACAAAGGGGGGTTGGGTTATACTAGAATGGGGTTGTCAATCTATCTGGCTGTCTGACTGGAGACCAAAATTTGAGTCCTCGTCTCCTTATACTAGTAGTTTTCAACAGTTTTGCTGTCAGAACACATATTGGAAGCCTTTCTAACGGTTTGTAGACAATTTCAGTCAGTCTATTAACCCTTTACCACAAAATCTGGAGTTTAACCCTTTCCCAAACAAGCCCAGGTTTTCACGTGTCTGCAGTACAGGTCTTTTGAAAACACTGTGGGAAAAGGAGAAATTGCTCGTAACAAGCAATTGCTCCTTCTCCAACAGTGTTTTCTACCCTTTTGGAGAACTTTCTGTCATTTTCATCAAATTTAAAATTGTCGCCTGCAAACTCTTTCTATTTGGACCTGTCTAAATTTTATCGTTTGGGAAAGGGTTAAATGACCCCAAGGAAAAGGACCAATGAAAACATTGTGGGAAACAGAAAATGCTGGTAAATAGCATTTTCTCCTTTTCCCACAACATTTTCTAACCTTTCAAAGAAAAATTTCCTAAGTTGTTCAACATACATTTTGTTGTCTGCAAATGCTTTCAGTTTGGACCAGTCTAGAATTTGGTGGTTTGGTAAAGAATTAAGTCATTCAATTTCACCATGGTATTTGTCAACCTGTGATAGTTACTGTACATGTTCTTGTCTTACTTAACAGTTGCATTCCAAATGTACGATTTAGATGGGGATGACAAAATTTCAAGAGATGAACTGCTGGCTGTACTGCACATGATGGTTGGGGATAACATATCAGAAGATCAGGTAATTTAACCCTTTATATACAGCCCGAAGTTTTGACAACCCTGAAGGAGAAGGCTGCTTGATTCCTGTGTGGATCTTGACTCTTTCAAGGTTTTGTAATTGTTGTTGGGAAAGAAATCATTGCTCCCTCATTTATGAACAGTTTTTTAAATTTGTTTGATCCTTTAACACACAATCTGGACTTTTAAGGACATTGTGGAAGGAGCCTTTTAAAACATTTTGGAAAAGGAAAAATACTTGTCCACAGCTGGTTTTTTTTTTACTCTTTTTAACCTTTACCACACAATCCCGAGTTTAACAACCCTGGAGAAAAAGGCCTTTGAAAACATTGTGGGAAAAGGAGATAATGCTGGTTATCTGCATTTTCACCTTCTCCCCAAATGTTTTTTACTCTTCCACAAATATGTTTCAATTTTTGAGTAACGATTATGTTGTCGTCTGCAAATGCTTTCAATTTGGACAAGTCTAAAATTTTGTTGATTGGTAAAGAGTTAAAGACAAATCCAACCATTTTGACCAACTTATATGTTGTCTGCAACTGTTCTCAGTATCGATAAGTCTATGATTCTGACACCTGGTAAAGGGTTAAAGAGGTAACCAGCTGCTTTGAAAGCACAAATATGGAAAGGTGTCCTTGCTGTCAGGACATGTGCTATGCTGTTAACCCTCTAGCACACAATGATGAGTTTTAAGACCTCTGGGGAATTACACATTTCAAAACATCGTGGTAAAAGGAGAAAACGCTGGTAACCAGCATTTTCCCCTTTTCCCACGATGTTTTCCAACCTTCCAGAAACAAATCCTATCATTTGAGCCACATTTAATTTGTCATCTGCAAATGCTTTGAATTTGGGCCAGTCTAAAAATTTGTTGCTTGGTAAAGAATTAAAGATAAACAGTGCAGATAGTGCATGTACTGTGCAGTATGTTTTACATGTCATTTCATTTGCATCTTCAATTGGCTTGATTCCTCAACCAGGCACTAACCTAGCTCTTTGCTCAAGTATCACTGTCAGATATGCACTTAACTGCAGTGCTGTAAAAGCTAGCACAAAAGGGAGGCTGGTTTAAAGTGCTATATATCAAACCAGTCTCCATAATAGTACATTATGGTATACCATTACATTTATTTTTCTAGTTAAACAGTATAGCAGATAGGACAATCACAGAAGCAGATACAGATGGTGACCTCATGATCTCATTCCAAGAGTTTGCAAAGGTAGCTTTCTTCCCCTTTTCTTTAGTTTTTGAAGAAGACCCAAGGTACTGTATTGTCATAGCCCTGTAATTTTCTGTCATGTAGTCTAGCAAAAACTTTGGCATTTTCTCATATCTCTGTAAATACTTAATGAAGATATTTACTTTAAACTTTGGCTAGTTATTAAATATCAAAGGGGAAGCCATACAACAAGGGTAGGTAACCCTGAAATATTTTTACACAGACTGGCCCCTTTTTCAACCTAGAATTTTCACTGAAAGCAAAGGCAGCCAATTGTTAGCACCAGCGTGCCATGTTCTTGTGTTATGGAGAGGTCTAGATGAAAAAATGGGAGTTTTAGAAAATGTTGAAAACATTGTATATTAAGCCCATCAAGTTGTTAGTTATTTCATTAATTGTTGTGTTGATGAAGTAATTCTATTGAGTAACCACAACACAGGTTCTAGGGAAGGACAAGAAAGATTTAAATCATTACCAAATGACAAAATTTTAGCCTTGTCCTAATTGAAAGCATTTGCAGACGACACAATAAATGTGCCTCTGAAATTAAAATTTGTCTTGGGAAGGATAGAAAACATTGTGGGAAAAGGAGAAAATGCTGGTTACCAGCATTTTGTCCTTTTCCCACAATGTTTTCAAAAGGCATTTTCTATAGGATCGTTAAAAGTCGGGATTGTGTGGTGAAGGGTTAACTTTTCTAATTTAAAATACTTTTAATATCTGCTGTTATGAATGTGCTTGAAAATTTATTGCAAGTTGTGCTTACCAGTAGATTTTAGTGTACAGGAAGTAAACTTGGAAAAATAGAGAGATTAGAGCTTGCATAAATACCGTAGTGTTAAAGTATTCATGAAAGGTCCACTCAATCCAAAGTTTAAACCCCCCAAAAAACAAAGGTTTTCAATAAACATTGTTTGAAAAGGAGAAAATGTTGGTCAGCTTGGGATAATAATGATAGGAAAGGATTGTTGCTTCAATTAACCCTTAACCAGACTACAAAATTTTAGCCTTGTCCAAGTTGAATGCATTTGCAAACAACAGTATCAGTGGTGCTCAAATGGTGCAATTTTTCTTTGATAAGGTAGAAAATGTTGTGGGAAAAGGAGAAAATGCTGGTTACCAGCATTTTGTCCTTTTCCCACAGTATTTTCAAAAGGCTTCATTCCCATGGTCGCTAAAAGGCGGCATTGTGCGGTAAAGGGTTAATAAGCTGAATATATGTGTTAAAGTTATAGAAATATGCAGATAAGGCACTAGTCTCTATGATATCAAGTTGGTTCTTTCCTGCTGAAACTTTCAGGTGATGGAAAGAGTGGACGTGGAGCAAAAGATGTCAATCAGGTTTCTACATTAGAACAGGGAGAGGAAAAATATGCTGAAGTATCACAAACCAATAATTCCATGTCAGCCTCAAAGATAAGTAGAGAGGAAGGAAAAAGGTGTTTCATCTACAGATGCCAGTATTTTGATGTCAGTGTGGAAGAAAATGTTTTCATTTGCAATTAAAGTCCAAAATAACTACACTTTTCAGTCAGCCTTTTAACCCTTTGCCACACAATGCCAACTTTGAAGGCACCTGAGAAAGAAGGCTTTTGTAAACATTTTTGGAAAAAGGAGTAAACGGTTAAGCAGTAGTATGATGTAAATATAAGATAAGACTGCACTCATTGTTAAGCCTTATCTTTGTCATTGTCATCCCCAATCCCATTCTGTCTAGCGCATGACAGTGACAGAAACTAAAAGGATGAAATTGTGAATTGTTTTCCTTTTTTTTTTTTTTTTATCTTTTACTAACACTTTTTTGGTTTCAAGACCCTGAGTAAAAGGGTCTCTAAAAACATTGTGGGGAAAAAAAAAATTCTGATAAACAGCCTTTTCTTCTTTCAAGCATTGTTTTCTGCCCTATAAAATACTGATCCACTCCTTGGAGGAAGATCTACTTTGTTGTCTGCAAATGCTTTCAGTTTAGACAAGTCAAAAATTTGTTTTCTGGTCAATGGTTGTTGATACTTGTGAATATGTAATTTCTGTATTTTCTTCTTGAAGAACAAAATATTTTAACAGGTTGTATTTTCGTGTGTCTGTAGATCTAATCTTTTTGAGCGTTTCCTGGTAGAATGGCAGTCCCACAGAACATGAATTGATTCTTGAATGTCAAAGAAATAGTACTCACATTGTAATCAACTATTGAAGTATGTGCAAAAGTTTACTGTTGCTGGGTAAATCTGTTGAATTATGTACATAAATATATTTTTTTTTTCATGCATTTATTGGATATGATAACTTTTTAATTATCACCTTTATCTTTAGTCCTTTTGCAAACAATCCTGATTTTTAACTAGCCTGGGGAAGAGACCTTTTGAAAACATGGAGGCATAAAGAGAAAATGTTTGTAATCACTATTTCTTTCTTTTCGGACAGTGTATGCTTTCAAAGACAAATCGTTTTGTTTGAGCCATGCTCAATTATTTTCTGCAAATGTTATAAATTTTGTCCTTTGGTAAAGATTTAAAATGTATATTCTCATAATGGTGGTAAAAAGGTGCATTCTATTTAGCTCTTTACCAAACAACAAAAGTTTAGACTTGTCCAGTTTGAAGGCATTTGCAGATGACAAATGTGGTTCAAATGATAGAGTTTATTTTTGAAAGGGCAGAAGGGTTACTTGCATTTTCTTCTTTTCCCATAATATTTCTAAAAGCCTTTTGCCTAAGTGTTGTTCATTTTCGGGATTGTGAAGTAAATATTTATATATGATTATCATTAATTATTGGAACTAAGTAAGATTTTCATCCATTGTTGACAGCTGAGCAAAGAGGAGGTTTTTTTTTGTTTTGTTTTTTCTTCTTGCTACATGTGTGTCTAAAGGTATCTACCTTACTTCCAAGACAAGTGTTCTGATTGGCTGAGACAATTTGTCTCATCCTATCAGAGGGCTAGTCACACTTGGAAGATAACATTGGGGGGTAATGAAGTGCAAAAAGTGGAATTGTCAAATTGAAGTTTAAATCTTTACCACACAATCCCGAGTTCGAACAGCCCTGAAAAAGAAGGCTTCTGAAAACATCATGGGAAAAGGAGAAAATGCTGAATTCAATATGAATTCAATATTCATATTCCAGTACCTCTTATGCCATCTGTCTTTTTTAAAGATATTTCTTGTTATTTTTTAAATGTTTGTAGAAATCCTAGAAGTATAGTTATTGTACTTGGAAATCCAAATTTTGAGATCAAGGAAAAAAGGCATATTCCAGTAATCCAGAACTTGTTTATTTATTGTAATTTGAAATGTTTTGTTTCTTATTCAATATGGTTTTCTGTTATTTTAACATTTTTACTTTTATTAATTTACTGCGTAATGAACAATGACATGTTGTAACAACACTGAAGAAGGAGACCTTTGAAAACATTGTTGGAAACGGAGAAAATGCTGCTAAGCAGCATTTTCTCTTTTACCCACAATGTTTTTTGCTAACAGGAAGACAAATCTCTGTATTTGAGCCACATTTTAACCCTTTACCACACAATGCTGACTTTTAACAAACCCAAGAAAGAAGCCTTTTGAAAACATTGTGGAAAAAGAAGAAAATGCTGGAAACAGCATTTTCTTCTTTTCCCACAATGTTTTCTACCCTTTAAGAGACAATTTTTTTTGTTTTGAGCTACATTTGAAATGTCATGTGGTAAAGAGTTAAGTGGTTGTCTGTAAATGCTGATACGGACTAATCTAAAATTTTGTCATATGGTTAAGAGTTAACTCCTTACCAAACAACAAAATTTTAGGCCCGTCCGAATTGAAAGCATCTGCAGACAATTTTAATTCAAAAATTGAAACTTGTTTTGAGAAGGGTACCTTGAGAAGGGTAGAAAACATTGTAAGAAAAGGAACAAATACTGGTTACCTGCATTTTATCCTTTTCTCACAATGTTTTCAAAAGCCTTTTTGCTATTGGTCAATTTCCTGCAGCCCAAAGACCAGTTTACCTCAGTTCAGTCAGTTGGTGTACAGAATTGATTTTATGGATCCATGATCATGTGATGACTTGCTTTGTATAATGCATTATGAAGTTACATTAAGCTCCCTTTTGCCAGATCAAAAGAGGGCTTAATGCATATTCGTAATGCACTATACCAAGCAAGACATTACCTAAGTATGGATCCGTAAAATCCATTTAGTCTGACAATTGACTGGATATATGAGTAGAATGGTCCTAGGACATGCATGAAATTGACGAATAGCAAAAGGTTTGAACTCATGTCAGCTTGTGCGGACTGTGCAGGCTGACATGGATCGATAGGTTTTGCAGATGCATGATGTTTAATAAAGAGTTAAAGATAAACAGAACATGGCTCAAATTTAATATCTATTTTCTGTAACATTTTTATGCAGGTTACGATTTTGACATTTAAGTAGTACTAAGAAGTGCAAATGATTGTTTCAGAACTTTTAAATGAGAAGTAAATTTGTCATGTTTGACTGATATGCAAAACATTGTGGTAAAATGAGATGTGCAACAGATGCTGCTGTTTTTCTGTCAATGTTTTCAGTAGCAATTTGCAAAGTCATTTTCCTCTGCTATAGATCTGTCACTTGCAGTTATTTTTCTTTAATCGCCTTTCACAGTCAAAGTTGCCCCTGCAGCCATTGCAGATCAAGAAGAGTGTTTATACTGTCTGCTTTGCAGGGAAGTTCTGGACAAGAGCAACTTTGAAAATGCAATTATTTTGGGAGAGCTACAGAAAGAGGGAGTGATTTTGATTTCAAAATTGAAAATATTAATCAGTCTCCACTAAACCCTATGTTATGGGTACTCATTAAAATCGTCTCGCGACAATTCTTAAGAGTACCCACAACATAGGGTATGGAATAGAAATAATGGATTTAGAATACTATCACTCTCTCTTATCTGGAGATCTGTTTTGGTCTTGTAGGCAGATTGAAAAATGTCTGTTGGTTATATATGGAGCTGTAACTGTTAAAAGTATGTCCGAAAATAGCCAATATATTGAGTGCTTGAAGTTATTTTCAGCACTATTAGTCATATCATGGTATTAGTACACATATCCATGCTTACTTGACAGGACTAGGACTCTGAAATTTGTCTTTTACATAAGCCTTGTTTGGAGAGCTATTGAAAATGTTATTGTAAAATAACTAAGTTTAATTTTCATGTGCCAGTTTTAACCCAGGTCAAAGGTAAAACTAATATACATATTATCACTAAGTTGACCATTGTTTTACATGAAGAAGACTGTAGAGCATATTATATGATATGTATAATATATATTAATCAGATTGAACAAGATTACTAGTTATGGCAATGTTTAACCCTTTACCAGATGACAAAATTTTAGCCTTCTCCAAATTGAAAGATTTGCAGACGACAATTTCAATGTGGCTAAAATGGTGCAATTTTTCTTTGATAGGGTAGAAAATATTGTGGGAAAAGGAGAAAATGGTTACCAGCATTTTCTCCTTTTCCCACAATGTTTTCAAAAGGCTTCTTTCCCAGGGGTTGAAAAGGCGGCATTGTGCGGTAAAGGGTTAAGAATAAAAGTAATGCATGTACATCGCTTATCACATAAAACCTCCTCCAATAGTGTTTTAAACCCATGACATATTTTTGATAATACACTTTTGTATTATCATTTTTTGGGTCCCGGTTCTGGTTATTTTTGTACTTATGAGCGTGTGAAGCTAGCGAAACCAACAACATTATGTCCCAGAATCTGTACTACTTTGTGATTTTGTGGGAAATTGATATTATTGTTGCCAAGACATATTCATGCGGAAAATGTTTTAGATTTTTTGATTTTCATGTTTAATAACAACAAGAAAAGTAGCATAAGTTATTGGAAGTCAACAAAGTTGTGGAAATAATTCAATTTATGCTCTGTATAAACTGTTTCATTCTACTTTCAATGTAAATGTCACAGAGCTATGTATTATTATTTTAATCAAACTTGTTGATTAAAATAGGCTTGGGTCATTAAATTTTTGTCTACTCACTTGATAAAAATGATTATACATTAATCCTCATGTCAGATCCTTTATGTAGACTTGGCACTTAACCTGAAAATATTGTGAGAACAGGAAAAGTGCCACATTGTTTTCCATCCTATCAAAGACAATTCATTATTTGTACCATATGTAATCTGTTGTCTACAAATGCCCTCAGTGCTATGAAATCAAAAGCTGTCATCTGGAAAAGACATATTGCAGTATTCCCTGGATCTTGTTAACCCTGTCGAAAATGAATAAGTGTTATACTCATCCATATAGAAAGTATTTGCTGCCAACAGATTTAATTTGGCTGAAATGATGGGATTTAACTTTGGAGAGTAGAAAATAATGTGGAAAAAGGAGGCAATGCTTGTTTCCAGTATTTTGTCTTCTCAGAATGTTTTCAAACACTTTCTTCCTTCCTGGTTTTTACCAGTAAAACATTTGATTGTGTGATAAAGGGTTAACTGTTGTTTTTATAGTCCAATCTTCAATCATATCAAATATAAAATATTTACTTGTTGTAAAATCAATGTAAGTGGATATCAATGAGGTCAGAAAAGCAAGTCTTAACCCTTTCCCAAACAAGCCCTTGTTTTTACGTGTCTGCAGTACAAGTCTTTTGAAAACACTCTAGTAAAAGGAGAAATTGCTCATAACGAGCAATATCTCCTTTTTCTACAGTGTTTTCTGCCCTATTTGAGAACTCTCTGCCATTTTTATCAAATTTAAAATTGTAATCAGCAAACTCTTTCAGTTTGGAAGAGTCTAAAGTGTGTCACTTGGGTAAGGGTTAACCAAAATAAATTTGATAACTAATTTAACAGCCATTAAGATCCTGGTATTGCAGTGTCAAGCCTGATGTTTAGAAGAAAAAAAAAAATAAAATGAAAAATCTGAAATCTGACCATGTAGATCCAAGATCAGACTGTAGCTAGACTGATCTTGATTATAAATGACTGTAAAAACCAGGGTTCTGATTGGCATTTCAATAGTATAATAACATTTGGACAATATAGTATATGTCAAACTATTTGAACAGTTTATCAGCTAGTCACTAGTTATAGTTATCATATTATTTGGATTTTAGCATTGTACATGTATTTGGTACACTTTTAAATTATTGTATTGAAAGATATTAGATTTAGAAAAGGTAATGGGGAAAGGGGGGGGGGTCAATTTGCGCATTTCGTCTTGATTCTTCAAATCTGGATATCCTATTTTGAACACAAAAATAATGTGAGATTTGTTGCATAAATTCAATCTTGGTGTTATAGAAAACATTTTTGTGTGTATATAGTCTTCATTAGCCTGGGATTTTCATTTGCCACAGATCTGTATGGACCATGAAAGGAGACAGTGATAAGGAGTGATGAAAAGATTATTACTGCCTGGACCCACAATAAGTCTAACCTGTAGAGTGCAAAAAAAACACCATGGCCAGTTTCAGTTAAGAAAAAAAACTCAAAATGTAGTAATTTAACATGTTTTTTGTGGGCTAAGTTTCTCAATATGTCTGATGGTGTAGATCCAAGATCAGACATGTTTTGTGCAGTATGATCTTGATCTGCAATGATAGCAAAAGCAGCTCAAGTTTTTGAAAGGCACTCTATGGGTCTGGCAGTTGTGAAAATGCCCTGTATTTTGTTATTTATTAAAGAGAAAATTGATGAATATGTTAAATGAATGGCTATTTTTATAACCTTCCCCTATGACTTTATTGCTGTCCCCACACAGGAGGCTTTATAGAGGTTTACCAACACTTTTCTGAGCAGAAATATAAAACAGTTGATTTACAACAAAAATCCAAGTCATTAGTTTCTCTGGTGTTAAATACCATTTTTAACAGTATTACAGTTATATCAGATTTCCTGGGGTTTCTTTTACCATCACGTTGCACAACATTCCTTCCAAACCACTGGTTACTATTCCGCACAAACATCTTTGAAAAAAAAAAAAGATCAACAGGAATAGAGGTATGAAACTTGGCTCAGTGTTTATACAACTTATTTTATGTTCATCGGAGTTGAGCTTAAAATTTCAAAGTTTTATCAATATATTTCGATATATAACTAAAGGAGTAAATTCTTAACTTTCAGAACAATTCCTTACTTCTTGTCCGTAGGTTACTGTCATTTTTTAGCTCTACTGGCTGAAAGCCAGCAGAGCTTATGTCATGGCGGGGTTTCCGTCGTCCGTCCATCTGTCCGTCCGTTAGTCTTTTTCTTGTTTACGCGATAAAGTCTGCATTTGTTGCCGGATTTTCATGAAACTTGCACAGTTTGTTTATCTCATCAATAGCTTCAACCCTATTGAATTTGAAAAAAATCCAACAAACAGTATGGGAAAAGTAGCCATTTCAAGTTGAAAATTTCCAGATCTTGTTTACGCGATAAAGTCTGCAAATAACTTCAGATTTTCGTGAAACTTGCACAGTTTGTTTATTTCATCAATAGCTTCAACCCTATCGACTTTGAAAAAAATCCAACAAATAGTATGGGAAAAGTAGCCATTTAAAGTTGAAAATTTAAATTTTCTGTTCTTGTTTACGCAATAAAGTCTGTATTTCTGGTCAGATTTTCATGAAAATCACACAGTTTGTTTATCTCATCAGTAGCTTCAACCCTATTGATTTTGAAAAAAAAAACGAAGAAACAATGTGGGAAAAGTAGCCATTTCATGTTGAAAATTTCCAATTCTTGTTTACATGATAAAGTCTGCATTCCCTGCCAGTAGAGCATATTCAGGCCCTTCAGGGCCTTCTAGTTTTTTCTCACTTTCTAAACTATTAACCCTTTACCACACAATCCCATGACCCTTGGAAAGAAGGCGTTTGAAAACATAGTGGGAAAAGGAGAAAATGTTGGTAACCAGCATTTTCTCCTTTTCCCACAATGTTTTCTATCTTATCAGAGAGCTTAAGCTCATTTGTTCCAATTTTTAATTTTTTCGTCTGCAGACATTTTGAATTTGAAAGAGTCTAAACTTTGTCGTTTGTGAATGGGTTAATGATATTCAAAGTTGTGCATGAACTAACCTGAGCATAAACAAAATTTTTATATACTTGGTCCCTGTTGCTATGACGAGAGTTGGTCCTCTGGGAGTATTTGGCTGAGCTTGGTATTAAACCAGAGACCCCTGAATTTCTTGCCCTGTTCCTTACAGCCTGAGCTCAGCCAATGTGGATAATACCTTGAGAAATTTGGGGCATGACTTCAAATCTGCCATGTCATATGCCAAACAGATAAAAAATGGTAGTATGAGCTTCCAGAGGGGCCTATCTAACTCAGAAGCATATTAAATGTCTCAAGTGATGGCGGTTGTCTTTGAAAGGGAAAAAACATTGTGAGAAAAGGAGAAAATGCTGTGTACCAGCATTTTCTCCTTTTCACACATTGTTTTCAGAGGATTTCTTCCTCACTGTCTTTAAAACACAGGGTTGTCTAGTGAAAGGTTAGGCCATAATGTTGCCTAATGTCCTAATGCATTAAGCAATGTCTTCTGTTGATTATCAGTGTTTTCAGAGTTGTCTGCAGTTGTTTCTAAATGTCCTAATGCATTAAGCAATGTCTTCTGTTGATTATCAGTGTTTTCAGAGTTGTCTGCAGTTGTTTTTCATGAAGAAGTGAGTTTATCTCTAACCTTTCAATAAATAATCCAGAATTTTCACAGCCTGAAGGAAGAAAGCTTTAGAATAGAGTGGGAAAAGCAGAAATTGTGGGTAACTAGCTTTTTTCCAACAAGGCTTTCATCTGTTTTATGGATACATTTCATCCTTTGAGCCATATTATATTTGTCATCTGCATTCCCTTCCATGTCAAGCCCGCATAGCTCAGTCGGTAGTGCACAGGACTTGAGAACAGGAGGTCGCTGGTTCGATCCCCAGCTTGGCCAATTTCTTTCTGAGGATTGATGATAGTCATTGCGACAGGATTCATTCCTCTCTCACAGCTGACCATTGTTTCGACGATGGTTATGTGGGAAAGCAGCCAGTGGCTTAGAAAGAATATTGTGCGGAGTATTGGTAAAAGAAACTCCAGGAAAGCATGGATAGGTGCAATGGCTGCCGCGATATAACTGAAATAATGTTGAAAACGGCGTTAAACACCATTCAATCAATCAATCAATTCCCTTCCATTTTAGACAAGTCCAAAATTTTGTAATCTAGTTGAGACTTAAATTTTGGTCTCCCAGTGTGTCCTGGTTTGAAATAGTCCATTTAAATGAATATGCTAATTACTATCTCTGAATGTATCATAATTAACCCTTTCCCAAAAAAATCCTCCTAATCTCTCAATGTTTTTTATTGTTTTTTTTTTTTCATCCTTCAGATGCATTGTCCTATTATTCAAGCCACATGTAAAATTGAGCCATGCTCTTTAAATAGGGAGCTTAATGCATCTCTGCTCCATTATACAAAGCAAGTCATCACATAATTATGGATCCACAAAATCCATTTGGTCTAACAACTGACTGCAGCATTAGGTAAAATGGTCCTTTAACCTTTTACCACCCAATCCCGACTTTTAACGACCCTGAAAAAGGAAGCTTTTGAAAACACTGTAGGAAAAGGAGAAAATGCTGGTAACCAGCATTTTCTCCTTTTCCCCATGGTATTTTCTACCCGTCCCCATACAAATTACTTACATTATTTTGACGTCTGGAAATGCTTTCAAATTTGGACAAGTCTAAAATTTTGTTGTTTGGTAAAGTGTTAACATACAGAAAATTTACAAATGGCAGAAAGTATCTACCCATGTCAGCCTGCATGGACTGTGCAGGCTGACATGGGTCACTACGTTTTGTAGATGCATTAAGCCCCCTTTTCACACAGCAATCAGCATGGCTCAAATGTTTTCGAAATGCTTTTGATTTAGAAAAGACAGATTTATTCATTGTTGGTATAGCCACAAATGACTGGAACTGTTTTAGGTCACAGAATGACCCCCTCTGGTTGTCTCATCACTGGATTGTGATAAGATTCAAAGGGCCACAACTCCTGCAATAGTCTACCAATCATAATAGAAATTGCAGACACACAAGCTCTCATGACAGGAAATTTCAGCCAAACTAGTTGAAAACAATAGGCAGAGAAGAGGACACAAAAAAATTGTGCTTTTGGACGGAGTGACAGATGGACAAACTGATTCCAGTATCCCCCGTCATACACAAATAAAAAAGTGAGCAGAGTTTGCTTTAAGAAAATTTAATTTCATACATGACACAAAAACAAAAAGGATGAAAACTGACTTGTAAGACAAAAACATTGACACAAACAAAAATACTTCAGTGTTAAAAATTCATGTATCAAACAGTAAACATGTACAGGTTTTATGAGAAATGTAGTCTAAAGCCACTCAAATCTACAAGCTTTTGCATTCACACAGGGTATTGGTACTTGTAGATCCAAGATCAGAGCACATATTTTCTGCAGTGTAATCTTGATCTATGTATTCCTCAATAGCAATTTAAGTTGATCTTTGCATGAAAGATTTAACCCTTTACTAAACAGTCCTGTATTTTCAGGGCTTAGCAAAAGCAGAAATTTTAAAACATTGCAGGAAAAGGAGAAAATGCTGGTTACCAGCATTTTCTCCTTTCTCCTCCATTTTTTCTACAATTTTCAAGACAATCACCATCATTTCAGCCACAATGACTGTTGTTTGTATATGCTTTTAATTTGGGCAAGTCCAAGATGATGTCATTTGGTAAAGAGAATGCCCCTGGTTTTTGCATCTTAGTAATGGCACAGAAGATGTACAGAAGATTATGACAAAAGTTACATTGGTACCACAATCTCCAGCAGCCTTTTCTCTATCATAATGCAACTCTTATGAGAGAAAAAAAAAGTGCTTTTACAAGACAAGACAATTTCTCCAGTTCTTGCAATGTTTTCAATGTTTCCCTCCCCTACAAATACTGCCTGCAAAATGAAAAGTAAATAGCTGTTTGTGTTTTAGCACTTGCCTACCATTTAACCCTTAAAGCGCCTTTCATGACTCGTATAGTTGCCTTTGCCACCAGTGAAGATCTAGATCAGGCTTCACAAAATGTGCAACTTGATCTTTGATCTACACTGTCTGCTTTGCTGAAACACTGTAGGCAAAAGCAACCATGAAACTGCAATTATTTGGGTCATATTTCTAGGGTAAAAAAAGGCCACATAGGTTTATTCAGCGCTTTAAGGGTTAAAATAAATAATTCAATAATAAGTAATAACTGTTAACCCATTACCATGAAAACACAGACTTTGAACAACTTTGATAGGTAGCTTTTATTATTGTTATTTTGGAAAAGGAGCAATTGCTGGTTACAGGCAATATCTCTTCTCTCTGATAATATTTTCTGTATCATCCAAAGGGATGAGTTTCTTTCCATCAAGTATTTCTCTTAGATTCACTTCCTCAATTAGAGTTACATGAATGACTAAAATTAACATTTATGGTAACAGATTTACTAACTGTGGTTAAACTACAATAATCATTTAGTCAAACTTTTCCAAATTCAAATGCATGCACAGATGACAAATCAAAAGTGTCCTAAATGACGGCACATGTCTTTGAAAGGACAGGAAGCATCGTAGAAAAAGAAGAAAATGCTGGTTACTAGCATTTTCTTCTATTCGCACAATGTTTTCCACAGCTGTCTCCTTTCGTGTCAATTACAAAGAGGATTGTTTCATAAAGAGCTAGATAATTTCTCTGAAATGTGTAAAAAAAAAGAGAACCTTAGATGTAAAATGACAGGAAGTGAGCATGCAAAATTTCAGTATTAACCCTTTACCAAGTGGTCCACTTTTTATTGCCAAAGAAAACTATAGTCTTGAAAATATTGTGAAACAAGGAGACAATGATGGTAAGCAGCATTTTCTCTTAATCAAAGAATGATTACCACCTTACCAAAAACAACGCATCCATTGATGTTCATTTTTCATCAGCAACTGCTTTTGGTCTGAAAAAAATCTATAATTTCATCTTCTGGTGAAGAGTTAACCCTTTACAAACAATACAGAGTTGATAGACAAACTACAGAGAAAAGCTTATGAAAACATTAACAGAAAAGAAGAAAATGCATGCAACCAGTATTTCCTCCTTTTCCCATGTTTTCAACCCTATCAAAGACAAAATCCATTGTTAGGGAAATGTCTGTAATTGTTTTAATTCTGCAAAGTCTTGAAGTTTTGTAGTTTGGTAAAGGGTTAAAAGAGCTAAATGTATATAGATTGCTGGTTTGCCATAGTGGTGGTAAGCATGTAAAAAATTACTAACTCAAGGTACAATATTTAACATGAATAACATGTACATGCACTATATTCCCATATGGCTGTACATGTTATATCAAATGAAAATATTTGATAAAATGTATGTGTGCTTTGCTTTTTTAACAGTGCGCCAACTTCACAAATGGCTCAAATGTGAAATTTCTCAATTTGCAACATCAATTTCTGAACTTACTCTATATTCAGATGCTACTGTTTTTAAAAAAAGTATCAGTACTTTCTGATCTTTTCTTCCGAAGTCCTTATAAAAGAAAAGTCTAACATGTGCATACAACTACATGTAAACCATAAATGAATTAAAATTCAATATATGAAGTTCAGAGTGATTCAAAAAGAAATGTTCATATCATGTGACCAGACAGTCATAGACAAAGTCTCATCATTGAAAATTCAAATCAATATTGGATAAACAATCAAATAATATCTAAATTTCGTCACTTCAACTGTTTACCATGGACAAAATTTTAGAATGTTCCCATTCAAAGCAATACAGACAATACATTACATGTGGCTCAAATTGATTTTGTTTCTAAAATATTAGAAAATATTGTGAGAAATTGACAAAATTCTCAATTTCCCACAATGTTTTAACCCTTTACCACACAATCCTGACTTTCACGACCTTAGGAAAGAAGCCTTCTGAAAACATTATGGGAAAAAGGAAAAAATGCTGGTTACCAGTATTTTCTCCTTTTCCCACATTGTTTTCAGAAGGCTTCTTTCCCAGGGTTGTTACAAGGCGGCATTGTGCAGTAAAGGGTTAAGAATAAGACTAATAATTCAGTTCAGAATGGCTCATCCAAAGTCACCCATTAAGAAAAAAATTTACGCAATTTTTTTAAAGTCAAGTATCCTTATTTTTACCATATAAGCTGCTAAGGTATTCTGAAGTACTTTATCCATCTCTTTTCTTACTTTTCTTGAACATCTTTTTCTTTTGACTAAACTGATCATCTTTTCAGTCATTTTAAGCTTGCAGTCTGATCAGTAGGCACTGAAGATATTTTATAACTACATGTATTTACCAGAAGACAAAATTTTAGAAAGCTTCAAAAAGCATTAACCCTTTACCACACAATCCCAAGTTTTAATGACCCTGAAGGTGAAGGCTTTTGAAAACATTGTGAGAAAAGAAGAAAATGCTTATAACCAGCATTTTCTCCTTTTCTCACAATGTTTTCTACCCTATCAAAGAACTTTGGCTCATTTGTACCATTTTCAAATTTGTCGTCTGCAAATGCTTTCAATTTGGAAGAGTCAAGAATCTGTCTTTTGGTAAAGAGTTAAATCTAATGTGATTCAAGTACATGTAATTGGATATGTCTTTCACAGGGTAAAAACATAGAGGGAAAAGAAGGAAATGCTGGCTACCTGCACAAAACGTTGGCAAAATAGGGAAAGCATTTGCCTGTTGCCAGCACCTGCTCCTTTTCCCTCACTGTTTACAAAAGCTGCCTAATATGGGGGGGGGGGGGGGGGGGGGGGGAGAAGGAGTAAGTTCTTGCATTATTTTGTATAATTTGGGAGCTGGGTTGGAATTATTTCAGTACAAAATAACCAGGGTCCGTATTCACCAACCATTCTTAAGAACGTTCTCAGTCTTAATCTGCAAGATTTTCTGAATTTGGAAGTAGCACAACTTCTGACTGGCTAAACCAAATGGTTTAGCATTTGGTTTAGCCAATCAGGAATTGTGTTACTTTCAAATTTAGAAAATTCTGGAGAATAAGACAAAGAATGTCCTTAACCCTTTCAGCGCTATAGGCAAAAACAGGTACTTTTGTGGATGGCATAGATCAAGATCAGACTGCACAGAACGTGCTGTCTGATCTTTGATCTATGCCCTCCACTTGTTTGGTCAAGCCTATAGGATATAAATCTTCTGGAGACTCAGTGGATTGTATTTACAGCCATCAAAAGAAGCCAAGTTTGCTTATTTGGCGCCGTAAGAGTTAAGAATGGTTGGTTAATAGGGACCCAGAACACAAAAATCAGCATAAACTACATTATGGTAATCGTGTCTGTATCCCCTGTATCTACGTTGATAACATCACCGGTCACATGATATCGCGACCATCAGGACGAGCTAGATACTGCCAGTTTTTTCAAGTGTTCCATAAACACCTGGAGACTCACATCGTCGGTAAGGACTGCTTCCTGGGCATCCTGAAATCGGAGAAATACCAGTATGGATACTTACTGCAATGAGTGAACCTTTCACCTTACATTCCCAGGTGTAACTCTTAGGTTTAACTCTTTACCAAACGACACAATTTTAGACTAGTCCAAATTGAAAACATTTGCAGACGACAAAATAAATGTCACCGAAAATTTGAAATTTGTTTTTGGAAAGGTAGAAAACATTGTGGGAAAAGGAGAAAATGCTGGTTACTAGCATTTTCTCCTTTTCCCACAATGTTTTCAAAAGGCTTCTTTCTCAGGGTTGTTAAAAGTCGGGATTGTGTGGCAAAGGGTTAAATGACCCTCAGGAAGACAGCTTTTGAAAACAACGTGGGAAAAGGAGAAAATGCTGATAACCAGTAATCTATCCTTTTCTCATACCATTATTAACTTGTCGTCTGCAAATACTTGCAATGAAGAGTTATTTTTTTGTTGTCTGCTAAAGAGTTACTACCCTTAGTACTCTATTACATAATGAAATCTTGATTATTAAACATATTGGTAGTCCTACCATCTTTCTAGAGGTTCTGGCTGAAACAATTATGCCTT
Organism: Tridacna gigas; assembly: GCA_945859785.2. Classification (NCBI taxonomy): domain Eukaryota; kingdom Metazoa; phylum Mollusca; class Bivalvia; order Cardiida; family Cardiidae; genus Tridacna; species Tridacna gigas. The sequence goes on from OX244029.2 coordinate 43,677,922, forward strand.
CAATACATTACCAAACAGCCTCGAGTTTTAATGACCCCCGAGATAGGAGGCTTTAGAAAACTTTGTGGGAAAGGGAGAAAATGCTGGTAACCTGCATTTTCTCCTTTTCCCACAATATTTTAAACCCTTTCAATGACAAATTCTATCGCTTGAACCTCATTTAAATTGTCGTCTGCAAATGTTTTCAATTTAGACAAGTCTAAAGTTTTGTTATGTGGCAAAGTGATCAGAAAAAATAGCCGCTGTAGTTCTAGTTGCTCATGCATTATGACTAGCATACTTATTTCCCTTTACGAAGCTATCGTGAGTTTTAACGACCCTGAGAAAGAAGGCTTTTGGAAACATTGTTAGAAAAGGAGAAAATGCTTGTACCCAGCATTTTCTCCTTTTCCCACAGTGTTTTCTTCTCTTTGAAAGACAAAGCTCATGATTTGATTGACATTTGTCTGAAAATGGTTTCAATTGATGAAGAGAAAGTTTTGTCATCTATTAACTCTTTAATACACAATCCTGAAAGTGAAGGCTTTTGAAAACACTGTGGGAGAAGGACAGCAATTTCTCCTTTCCCGAAGATGTTTTCTACCCTATCAAAGATAGAAATCCTTGTTTGAGCTACATTTAATTTGTCTTCTGCAAAGGCTTTCAATTTGGTCCAGTCCAAAATTTTGCCATTTGTTATAGGGCTACTTTTATAGCACACAGCATTTTAGAAGTGACCACTACTGAAAGCACTTGCTGACACCAAATTTATGTCGCTCAAATGATTTGTCTTTCAAAGGATAGAAAAGAGTTTGGGAGAAGGGGAGAATGCTTAAAACCAGTATTTTTTTTTTTTTATTATATGTTTAGTTTCAGTGACCCTGGCAAAGAAAGATTCCTAAAATACTGTTGAAAAAGGAGAAAATGCTGGTAACTAGTATCACTCCTTTTCCTACAATGTTTCTACCTTTTCAAAAACAAATCCAACAAACTTATGTTATTTGCAAAATACAATACTTTCAAATTGGCCAAGTCAAAAAAAAATGTCTGATAAAGACTTAACTCTTTACCATACACCAAAATTTTTTACTAGTCTATATTGAATGCATTTGCCAATGACAACTTATGTTGCACATATTATGAAATCTGTCTTTGAACGGGTAGAAAACATTATGGGTAAAGGAGAAAATGCTGGTGACCAACATTTTCTCCTTTTCCCACAATGTTTTCAAGAGTCCTTTTCCCAGGAGGCTGTTGGAAATCGGGATTGTGTTGTAAAAGATTAACTAGAACCTTTTATGACAATATGTAACTAAAAAGTGAAAAAGGTCTTATTTTGTACAAGAGAGAATACCTCACATTAAACAAGCCTGTAAAGCTATTACTAAAATGATCCTGCGTCTTTAAGCCTCGAGGCAGAATGCCTTTGAAACACGGTGACAAAATAGGCAATGTAGATCAAGATTAGACTGCACAAATTAAACAGTCTAACCTTTATTCACATTGTTGAGATGACATTAGTAATTTATCATTATACTCTTAACTCTTTACCACACAATCCTGAGTTTAAGTGACCTTGAGGAAGAAGCCTTTTGAAAACATTGTTGGAAAAGGAGAAAATGCTGGTAACCATCATTTTTTCTTTTTCCAACAATATTTTCTACCCTTCCCAAAACAACGTTCAATTTTGCAATCACATTTATTTTGTCATCTGCAAAATTTATGCTTTCAATTTGGACGATTCTAAAATTTTGTTGTTTGGTAATGAGTTAAACTAATTCTTTCTTTCTATCTTTCTAATAACATCATGCAGTTACCTTTTACCCCTTTCTTTTACCCCTTTACCAAACAATTCTGTATTTCAACGACAGTGAGGGAAAAATGTTGTAGGAAAAGAAAGAAAACCAAGGCTGCCCAGAATTAAACCAAAGAAAGCACTGCCACCAATAAAACCATCAAACCAAGAAAACACCTTTGAACCTAAATTCTGAGGTTGCCAAAATCTTAAACAAAATACCTGAGACTTGTCAGTAGTTGTTGTGGAGATTGAAAACGTCTAGTGATATTTTAAGAAAAAGTAAATGTTAGAAATCAAAATGTGCAGAAGATGTCTTCAGTAAAACGAAGATCTGAGATAGATTTTTAGACAAGCAAAACTGTACATTGATCCCATTTATAAAATTGGCTGTTACTTTAACATGAAATAATTTAAGGACATAAGATCCAGTATTTTCATGCTCCTCAGGAAATAGATATTTCAAAACATTGTGGGTAAAGGGAGAAAATCATAGTTACAAGCATTTTCTCCTTTTCCCAAAATGCTTTCTTTCCTATGGGACATCAATCTGACCATTTTTACATTTGCCGATTATTCATCTATAAAATAATGTCTTTCCTTCGGACCATTAAATGGGTCCTGTGTGGCTCAATGTTCAGTGTAAGACTCCTGACCTCGAGGCCCCAGGTTTTAGCCTGATTTTTTCATGGAAGTAACCTTGGGCAAGACAATTCAAAGCCCTAGAACTACTGAAACCCAGGACATACACAAATATGTAAACTGTTGTCATGATATGACTAAAATAATGTTGAAAATGCTGTAAAACACCATTCAATCAATCAATCAATCAATCAATCAGAGCCTTATAAAAGTCATTCAAAAACTGAATTTGTGTATGACTTAACAGTACAAAGTTAATAATTCATTGACAGTTCATCATGCTTCTCATGACAATGAAAGCCCATGCAGAGAATAAATAAAAAGCAATTAGTTTCATTTGTTGTCTCCATAAGTTAACCCTTTATCACTCAGTCTTGAGTATTAATGACCTTCAGGAAAGATGCTCTTGAAAACATTTTGGGAAAAGGAGAAAATGCTGGTAATCAGCATTTTCTCCATTTCCCAAAATGTTTTCTACCTTTACAGGGACAAATCTAACCATTAAAAATTCCGAGCTACATTTAAGGCGCCGTCTGCTACTACACTGAATGTGGATGAGTGCAAAATTTTGCCATTTAACCATGGTTAAGAGTTAAAACAACTATGTCACAACATCAATGAAATAAAATTTACAATCTGTAGAAAAAAAAAGACATGGTTGTACTTGTTATATTTAATTCAGTTCTAGTCTTATTTCACAAAAGAGAGTGGATACCAGATCAGATGGCAGAGAACATGCAGTCTGATCATGATCTACAGTATGCAAAAGTGCATAATTTTAGTTGTCATGTTAAAAGATAGGATTAGTTTTTGCAATTGGTAGGAGAAAAGCATTCATTCAATTATGTTTTGCATTGAGTTATTCAACAATAAACAATAAAATCAATATTAAAAGAAGGCTTGTTGAGAAATATGATCTAATTTAATCCTTTACCACTCAACCCCGACTTTTAACAACCCCAAAGAAGCAGCCTAATGAAAACATGGGAAAAGGAGAAAATGCTGGTAACCAGCATTTTCTCCTATCCCACAATGCTTTCTAATCTATCAATGACAAATTTCGTCATTTGAACCACCTTCAATTTGTCGTCTGCAAGTACTTTCAATTTGGACCAGTCTAAAATTTTGTTGTTTGGTAAAGAGCTAAACTGCAATCTATCTGAACAAACTACATTGTATAATACTCATCTTTCTTTCTAACTAGTGGTAAATATCTAAATTGGCTTTTTGCTAACTGCCTAATGGCACAAAAGAGTACACATACAAGAAAAATTATTAATAAATAGAAAACAAGTTATATTTCATTAAGAATGTTGTTGTCGACCTTTGACAAACAAGTCTGTTTTACAATACTTAAAGTACACATCTTTAATGGTTTTTGAGTTTATAGAAAAAAAAAAGGCCATAGCATTTTGTTTTTAGATGTTAATACATGTTTTGTCAAAAAGGCATTGTTTCTTTTAAGTTATTGCTTGGTCTCTTTCTAAATGATCAATAAACCTAACACAGAGCATGTTATCACAAGGGAGAGACAGAGTATGCCCACAGTTCACCACAACACTTGAAATTAAGATATACTAACCGCTGAGCTTCCCTGTAAAGGTGCAAAGAAAAGTTTAAAGGTAAGTCAGTACATGTAGAAAGGAAAACTGTGAAAAATATGCAAAATAAATAAAATTCTGCCTTTTGCATCATTCAAACTGAAAGTAGCAGAATGAAATTAGTGACCATCCATATACATGCATCAAAAAGCTATCTCTCTGTTTGCCTACATCAAACTCCTACTTTGTTTTTTTCTTCTACTGTTTCATTGAAACCCTTTCCGCACAATCCAGACTTTTAATGAAGATGAAGGCAAATGCTTCTGAAAAATCATTGTGGGAAAAGAAGAAAATTTTGGTAACCTCCATTTTCTCCTTTTCCCACCATGCTTCCACCCTTTCACAGAAAAATACAACAATTTCAGCCACATTTAATTTGTCATCTGTAACTGTTTTCTAATTGGATGTGTCTAAAATTTTGTTGTGTGGTAAAGGGTAAACAAATGACCAACTACAGACAACTTTATTCCACTGCAGAAGACCACTTTTGATACCACTCTGGCAAGAGGGGAAATTGCTTGTAACAAGTGATTCCTCCTTTTGGTACAATCTGTTCACATGCATATGAACTGAAATGGCAATCCATATTTCAAAAGGATATTGTCAAAACTATTAGCAGCAGATTTGTTTCAGGAGAAGGCACCGAGTTTAAATCTTCTCCAGGTGTTCACAACTATGGCTGTATTTTGTGCAGAGTGTAAAGCAAGATCAGCCTGCATATACATGCAATCTGATCTTGCTTTACACTCTCCACTGCTTTGCCACTATTTTCTGTCACATTCACCAAATCCAAATCTAATACACTTAACAAAATCTATCTTTGTGACAGTCAATAATTCAATTTTGGCAGAATAAGGGTTTGCTTCATACACCAAAATACTTCTACAAGGTATTTCAAATGTTGCTGAAAGACATCTGCAAAAGCAAATCCATTCAGACTGTATGCTTAAACAGTTCAATGATGAGATAAATTTATCCTCTGGCAAAAGGGGGCTTAATGCATTTTTGTGATGCATAATACCAAGCCAGTCATCACATTATTATGGATCAATAATAGCCACTTATTTTAACAACTGACTTAATCATGAGGTATACTGGTCCTTGAACATACAGAAAAACGACCAACAGCGAAAAGTTTCGGCTCAGGTCAGCATGCACGGGCTGTACAGGCTGACCTAGGCTGATACTTTTCACAGATGCATTAAATCCCCTTTTCCACAGAGCATGGTTCATACTATATTGCAAGATAACAATACTTGTTAATTTAAGAAGCTTCTCTTTACAATTACACAGGGTTGACTTTCATGCTCAAAATAAATACACAGCTTGATAACTACTAAATATCATAATGCTGTAATTAATCGAGCTATATCAAGTGTGTTATATATTTAAAGTTTAACAAATATAGCAGGGAAAAATACACAAAAAAATTAAGAGGTTATATATCTTATGTTTGGATTAATCTGGTTATTGAAAATGTAAAGGTAAAAATAACTGTAAAATGATAAAGGAATTTTTCACTCCCTACCTCCTGCATATACAGTCAAACCTGGTTTAAGAGACCACCCAAGGAAAATCTAAAAAACGATCTCTCACAGCAGGTGGTCTCTTATTGCAGGGCTGAACTTTTTAACTTGTACTTGATTTTTTTTTTCAGATCATTTCGAGACCATTCTTAATATGCCCGTGGATGATATTACAATACTGAATGTATTTTTGTCTTGCAGCAATTGGCAATGGTCTTTCAAAATCATTGTGTAAAAAAGGAAAATTGCTCACAATTTCTCCTTTTGGTGTAATGTTTTTATGCATCAAACTTACATTCATGTGGATTTTTCCTATTTTACTGGAATGTTTTAACCCTTTACCACACAATCCTGAGTTTTAACAACCCTGAAGAAAAAGGCTTTTGAAAACATTTGTGGGAAAATGATAAAATGCTGGTAACCTACATTTTCTCCATGTCCCACAATGTTTTCTACCCTTCCCAGAACAAATTTCAATTTCTGAGTCACATTTATTATGTCGTCTGCAAATGCTTTGAATTTGGACTAGCCTAAAATTTTGTCGTTTGGTAAAGAGTAAAGATGTCTGCTGCAAATGTGTTTAAGGAGGTAGTGAGTTAACTGTCTTGAAATGAAAACATCTTTACTTACCCCGTAAGCATACATGTTGTTATGTGTCTGTGTTGGATTTACCCTGGACAGCAAGAAACGAGACTGAAAACAAATTGGTATATGTGAGTCCATTTTGATTCCATTCTTAGGATACTTTCTTTTATTGCTTTTATTATAACATCAATTATAATTAAGAGACTTTCTTTTAATCTTTAACAATAATTTCATTCGCTATATTAATCAGCATATTGTAAACAAATATGTGACTAGGCAATGAATTTTTCATAACTTTTCTTTACTATATGGAAAACCACTGATGACAAACATTCTGTGGAAAGATGCAATTCCTTTCATCTAGCATCATAAATTTGATTCCATTCATAATTCAAGGACTACCCAACTGATTTGTTGAGAAAGAATGTCTCAGACAAATAGACTATAAATCTGTAGTTCAGAGTTACAAAAATATCCACACTAAAACATTGCTTGTAATGATATTATAGCCCCTGAAATGTACTCTGCTACACCTAGAGTGATTCAGCTGTGAGTAACATAGAAACTTCCTGCACCTGTATACACCAATATTAATAACTTGCATTCTCAAACTAATTCTAGATTTAGAAAACAACACAATTTCTGATTGGCTAAACCAGACAGTTCAGCCAATCAGAATTGTGCTTCTTTGAAATTTAGAAAATTGTTGAGAATTTGACTTAGAATGCTATTCAGAATGGTTTATGAATATGGTTGGTTTCTGAAGTGGGCTTTCAAATACAGACGTCTGATTGGTTACTGCATTGTCTTACCTGAGATCCCCCCTTTCTAGTGTCAATGTATCTAGGCATTGGAAACCTTGTCTGCAGAATTTCTTGGGCGTCATCCACTGGGGCCTGGAGTAACTGTTTGAAATTTTCGTACTCTGGCAGTTCATGATATTTCTGATCCCTCCACTGGGCTATAGTCTGTAAATATAGGTGAAAATATTTTGTAATATTCTCTCATATCCAGTCAGTCTTGCATTTATGTGAAACATTTAATCAGGGATAATTTTCATCAAGGGTTTTAGCCCTTTCCCAAACTACAAACTTTAGACTCTTTCAAGTTTCAATCTGTAGATGAAAAATTCAAAATTTGTAAAAATGAGCTTCAGCTCTCTGATAGGATAGAAAACATTGTGGAAAAAGGAGAAAATGCTGGTTACCAGCATTTTCTCCATTTCTCACTATGTTTCAAAAGCTTTCTTTCCTGGCAGGGTCCTAAAAACCCAGGATTGTATGGTAAAGGGTTAAATATTTATCTAATTCTAGATTTCAAGACTAGACATCTGACTGAACAAGACTTTTTTGTCTCATTCAAGCAAATTGCTAGTCTTGGAATTTGGAATTGGAATTGGAATTCTGATAAGAATGGTTGGTGAAAGTATAGTATATGTGGTTTCCCCATTTTACACAACGCTATCGTGAAGACTTCCAAAGCCACTGGCTGCTTTCACAAATAACCAATGTAGAAACATTGATCACTGGTAAGAGATGAATGAATCCTTTCATACAACTATCATCAATCCTCTGAAGGCAAGCGACCAAGCTGAGGATTTAAACATTTGACGCCCTCACTTCTAGCACAGTATGTTACCAACTAAGCTAACAGCTTGGCACTTTAAAACAAATAGTAACCTCAATTCTTACACTCATACAAAAATGCTTTGCAAGATAAGAAATAGGAAGACTTTGGATTACAAAGTTGAAAGATCTTTGCTAGGACATGTATATGAGTCTAAAACACTTTCCTAACTTCTTTAGAACTACATGTATAACAAGCAAACAGGAAAGCACAAATTAAATGTTTTCATATTTTTGGAGTTTCTACAGAATGATTTCTTTTCAAATCTGTTTAGTTTATTTTCTACTAAATTTTGAAAAGATTTAATTCACAGCATTAAGGAAAGCTTGGTAAACTAACTAGTCAAACTTACCTCTCCATGATAGATAACAAGCTGGAAGAAAGTGTCCATCAGTAAAATTCTATCAGGCTGTATACTGCTGGTATCCAGCAATACTGGCTGAAATATAAACATACCATCCATACAAAATCTGTTTTCATACTCTAGCAGTTCCCGAAGAATACTAGCTCCAAACTTCATGTATAATTCACAGTGGATGGAAAATTGAAAGAATATTCCTCAGTAAAATTCTATCGGGCTATATACTGCTGGTATCTAGTCCCACAGGTTGAAATACAAACAGCATTTACACATAAACTGTCTAATATACAAGTTTGTTCTCATTCATCCTTTCATGCACAAATACCATATTTATCTGTCTGCCATACAAGCTTCAGAGCCATACAAAAAGGCAGAACCTGCTGAAAATGATTAACTCTTTACCAAACAATCCCAACTTTTAACAACCCTGAGGAAAAAACCTTTTGAAAACTTGTAGGAAAAGGAGAAAATGCTGGTAACCAGCATTTTCTCCTTTTCCCACAATGTTTTCTTCCCTATCAAAGGCAAATTCCACCATTTTACCCACAATGAAATTGTTGTCTGCAAATGCTTTCAATTTGGACAGGGCTTCATTTTTGTCGTGTGGTAAAGAGTTAGTATCATCAATAGTTGTACTTTTTTCTCACGGGGTTCATATGCATTAGCCTGAGATTCTATGGTGCCTTGCCCAGAGCAATCGAATCACAAACAAGCAATCTGAGTGATGGTTGGGCTTGTGACCTCTGAATTGTTAACTCTTTTAGGGCCAAACATATTAACTCTACCTCTTTCAACAGCTGTAAATATAATCCAATGAAACTCAGACAGACGTTTATCTTAGAGGCTTAAATAAACAAGTAGACATTATAAGTATAGATCCAAGATCAGACTGCACATTTCACATTCGGTGCGCTCTGATCGTAATCTATGCAGTTTTTCAAAGTCTCTCTTATTGCATTTAATAGGTTAATATATCCCCTTGACCATTAAACAACAGAGCACTCTGTACTTTGGACATACAAAAGGCCTACGACAGTATCAATTATAAAACTGTGACTAACCTCTGGCGTTCCATTGAAAGAATATGCATACAAAATTGGCTGGATCATTATCAAACTTTGGGTCAAATCCTCTATATTTAACATATGCCTGTAAACAAAAGCAAAATCATTTTATTTCCCTCTGAAATTTCTTCCTTTAGTAACATTGCATAAATACATTATCACTCATATTGCAAAATGAAAAAAAAAAAAAAAAAAATTGACCAGGTCTTGAAATTTTCAAATAAACTTGTATAGAATACCCCACATCACAAGTTCTCAGACAACGTTGAACCTTAAAGATTAGCAAGATCTAACAATACTGATAAATAGCTTGTTTCTTCGCAAGTTAGCTCATGCATTACACTATTTGACTACAGCAGTGAAATCTGACAAGGGACTAGAATCATATTATTTAATCTCAGTAATGCAAACAGAGACCCTAAAGAAATAGTGCAGCAGTTATTCTGATTGCACATCTGAGCAATTAGAACTGCCACTGCACTTTTTTGTTGCCTGGAAAAAAATAAGGTAGATTTTGGGTCAGTATCGATCAACATCACTGACTGAACCACCGATTCATATTCAAGCCATACTCTGGCAAAAGGGGGTTTAATGCATCTCCACGATACATTACACCAACCAAGCCAACACATACTTATGGATCCATAATAGCCACTTTTTTAAACAACCAACTTAATCATGAGGTAGTTTGCTCCTTGGAATGGGCATACAGAGAATTGACTGAAAGCGAAATGTTTCGGCCTAGGTCTGCCTGTTCAGGCTGACTTATGCTCCCTTTTCACAAAGCATGGCTCATTTATAATACAAAATTATGTTAAAGGGTCTCTCAATACCTGGCCTGTCTCACTCTCCAATATGACTGATATAGTGCTAATATTGGCATTGAATATCATCAAATCCAACTAACCCCTACCTGTAATATGAAGTTTCATCAGGGCTGTTATTAAAAACTTGTAAAAACTGGGATCTCCTTAAGTGGAACATAAACTGAGGATACAGGGAGAAGTTCTCAGAAAACCGGAAAGAATTGGGGTCATCTCTGTGGTAGTCACCAAACTTCTGACACTGTAAAAAAACAGGAAAGAAAGAGTGACTTAATACACTAATTAACTCTTTACCACACAATCCCAACTTTTCTCGATCCTAAAAAGGAAGCCTTTTGAAAACATTGTGGGAAAAGGAGAAAATGCATTTTCTCCTTTTCCCACAATGTTTTCTACCCGTCCCATAACAAATTTCAATTTGTCTCAAAAATATATCTTCCACAACTACTATTCTGTAATTATTCTAAAATCATTTGGAAAAAATCAGTAGTGTCTATAGAAGGTAATGATTCTACAAGATGTATGATGAAAATGTATCTTCCCTACCCACAGTTGAAAATTCTTAAATGTTGTTCATGACCATGCTGATATAGGAACTTGCTAAATGCATGTTGACTTGAACCCAGGAGAACATATACATATCACAAACTGGTACAAATGGGACAAAAGTTTCCAGCAATATTTTCAAAACCAATCTTTCTTATAGGGAATAAGAAAATCAAGCATAAGTAGTTCCATTCAAAATACATAGACAAGAGGTTGTACTTACAAGTCTAATCAACATTCTATCCAGCCAGCGTAAAACATCAGGTCCATCGTCAGTCTCTGCCCTAAATACTGCAATACGAGCCATCAACACGGCTGCTGCTTCCTGATCAAAGCCGGCTGCTATGTGTTGTATATTTGTGCTGGCATCTGCCCAACTGTAGAGAAACATGACTCGTTACTAACACATTTCCTTTGAGGTGAAATATCAGTTCAAGCTGTATTCAAAAGAACCACAAGTACTCATACTTAAATCCCATTTCCACTTCATTATCTTTCATGCACACAACTGACCTTAGCTATGACATTCATTCATTTTTCCACTTGAAAAAACCAACTTTGTAGTATCCTTAAAGTTAAAGTGGATAGCAGATTGATCATGGTTTCCAAAGAACAAATTGTAATGATGTAAATGTGACATAAAAGAGATTTGCAAAATGGGTATTATAACAATAATTTGAACATACAGACGGACTTATACATTTATGATAAATGTTTTGAACTCCTGCAGCTGAATTTTGTGTCTTAAAGTATACCACTTTTGAAAAACTTTTGGAAAATTTAGAATTTGCTCCTTTAGCTACAATGTATTTATTATACATTGATTAAATCTTAGTGTAGGTTGACTATACATATTTCAGCATGTTGTTTTCAAAGTTGCTTTTGGTCAATTTGTTCCAGAAGGTAAGAAATTGACCCTTTCCCAAGTAATAAACTTTACAGTCTTAAATGTTGAAAGCATCTTCAGATGCCTGATTGGAAATTGGTACAAATACACTGAAGTTCTCCAACAGGGTAGAAAACATTGTTGGTAATGGAGAAAATGCTGGTTACCAGCATTTTCTCCTTTTCCCACAATGTTTTGAAAAGGCTTCTTCCTCATCTTCCTTTAACACTTCACCACACAATCCCTACTTTTAGCCACCCTGAGAAAGAAGGCTTTTGAAAACACTGAGGAAAGAGTAGAAAATACTGGGAACTAGTATTTTCTCCTTTTCCCTCAACATTTTCTACCATTCACAGGCAAATGCAATCATTCAAGCCACATTTAATTCGTTGTCAGCCAAGTTTTTTATATGGACAACTGTAAAACTATGTCATCTGGTAAAGGGTTAAACATGCTATTTGGTAAAGGGTTAACATGAAAAGTACAAATGAAATCCTTCTATCCTACTCACTTTCTGGCCACTGTGGTAACTCTAACCCGTCTCTGTCCACTTGAATGCTGATACTGTGATATAAACTGTAGATATCCACGACCACCCTGTGGTATAGGAGCATTGTGCTGCAATCAGAAATGAAAATAAAGTAGCATCTAAGTGATACAGACAAGCAACAATATGTATTTCTGGCTTCATCCTTCACCATACAATTGAGAGTTGCCATATCTGAGAAAGATGGCTTTTAACTCTTGATCACACAATCCTGACTTTTAACGACCCTCAAAAAGAAGCCTTCTGAAAACACTGTGGGAAAAAGAAAATGCTGGTAACCAGCATTTTTTCCTTATCCCACAATGTTTTCTAGCCTTCCCAAGACAAATTTCAATTTTTCAGTCAAATTTGTTTTCTTGTCTGCAAATGCTTTCAATTTGGTCAAGTACAAAATTTTGTCGTTTGGTAAAGAGTTAAACACAATTTGCATAAAAGAGAAAATGCTGACATTTACCATTTTTTAATTCTTCAACAAAGCTTTTTCTTGTAATGCATGCCAATTCTGGACTATCTGTCTTCAAAGCATAATAAAGTCAATATACATCCTCTATCACAAAGATAATTTAGTAAAAATATTCAACCTTAAAACACTACAGGTTGATGCATTACCTAAGATAAATCAATCCAACAACATCTCACAACAGCTAAGCTCAAATTTTTAACCACAAGGTTTTTCAGCCTGACTTGGAAAGGAAAAGTCCTCTACCTAACCATTGCTTTACTGGCAATCCATATCTCATCATTCCTTACCTGATTTACGACTTCAAAGAAGAATGCCAGTGTAGTATTGGGGTACACTCCACACATTTTCCATTGACAGGTTCCTCCTAGGCCCATCTCTGTCTCTGACACAGATGCCCCTTTCACACCCAGTGACACACATGGACCAATTGCTCCGGATACCTTAACCTCTCTAGATGTCTGAAAGTAACAACAGAATAATGTTTTATCAAGCTTGAGGTGGTTGTTTTTGTTCAACAGTAGTCATACATCATTTTCATAAAACCTTGTATCATAACCTCTTGAAATAAATTTGCACCATTAACTTTGGAAACATCCTCAAACAAGATGAACTATCATTAGGTACATAGATAAATGAGAGAAGAACATTGTGGCAAAAGAACAAAGTGCTTTTTAAAATTTAAGATCATCTATCAAAATAACATTAACCCTTTACTAGCAATCTTGATTTAGAGACTCTTAGAAAAAAGCCTTTCGAAAACATTGTGCAAAAGGCAGAAAATACTGGTAACCAGCACTTTCTCCTTTTCCCACATTGTTTTCTACCCTTCCGTGATTTTGATTCACATCTATCTTGTTGCCTGTAAATGTTTTCAATTTGAAAGTATCTGAAATTTTGTAATTTGATAAAGGGCTAACAATTCTAAATACTAATGGAGGTTCAAAAACATTTGAGGCATGCTCTGTGAAAAGGGGTCTTAATGCGTCAGCGAAAAGTATCAAGAGTCCACGCAGGCTGACCTGGGCCAAAACTTTTCACAACTGGTCAATTTTCTGTGTGTCCAAGGACCAGTCTACCTCATGATTAAGTCGATTATTGAAAAGAAAGTGGCCTAAATGGTTCCATAACCATGTGATGGATTAATTGGTATGACGCATCACTGAGATGCATTAAGTCCCCTTCTGCCACAGTATGGCTCAATTAGAATTCTTCAATGCCAATGAGATACATGATTGAACTCTACCTTAACTTCAACTGTTGCACCAAAAGCCATTTTGAATTCTCCTTTAGCATCCTTTGAAAAGACTCTTTGGAAAGTCTGTTTAAACAGAGACGTATTGAACGAATCACCCATCACCATGTGGCCACTGTAAGAAAAAACGTAATACATAAACACATACAAAGTTAATTAATGGTGTTTTGTGGCACATCAACAGCCTATTTCATTTATAAAAGATGGGACAATTCCCAGCTCTGTGAATTTCTTTCAAAGGATTGCTGATAGTCATTGCATCATGATTCAATCCTCTCTCAACCCTGATCATTGTTTTGACCATAGTTATGTGAGAAAGCACAACTTGCTTGGGAAATACATTGTACAAAGACCTGGTAAAAGAAACTCAAGAAAAACATCAATAAATGCACTTGCTGCCATGATAAAAACTAAATATCATTAAAAATGGCATTAAACACCATACAAATATTCAAAAATGTGAAACCATGGTGGCAAAAGGAGGCAGGGCTCATTTTAAGCAGAGTCTCCTGTCACATGTTTGTTTGCTACCAGGCACAATCATCTGCAGGAAGAAATGAGGTAATAAGAATGAAACTATATCAGCCATGCTCTGGCAAAAGGGGATTTAATGCATTCCTGTGATGAATTATACCAAGCAACTCATCATGTGATTATGGATCTATAAGAGCCTTTTTTTTTTTTTTTTTCTTTAACAACTGACTTAATAAGGTAGACTGGTCCTTGGACATACAGAAAATAGAGCGACAGCGAAAAGTTTTGGCCCAGGTCAGCCTGCGCAGACTGCGCAGCCTGACCTGGGTCCATACTTTTCGCAGATTCATTGAGCCCACTTTTCACAGAGAACTGATAGCTCATAAAAAGCTCTGGGAAAAGTTATATTTACCCTGTGTAGCGAGGACAGAATTTCATCTCATGTAAACCTGTCTGATCAAGGGCACAAGAATAAATGTCTATAACGTGTCCATTGCTGGCTGCCCTATTGGCTAATGCCTCATAGTGCTGAAAAATAAACATCACTTACTATAGACAACGGTTTAAAACCATAAAGACTTTATTCAAGAGCTGAAAAACTTTGCTTGTTTCTCTTCCTGATGAAATAGACAAAATGTTAACGAAAATCTACATCACAAATATAAAATCCCCTTTAACGCTTTTTTTACAAATACAGTGACATAAATGACTTTGACATGTGGACTGACTATGATCTCTGCCTTTGACTAATTGACCTCAAAATCAATAGGTATCATCTATGCTTCATACTGATTACCCATTTTTCAAGTTTCATACAGCTAAGTCAAACTACTGTCTATATATTGCCTTGACAGAGTTAATTATGTTAAGGTAACTGTGACTGAATCTCTGGGTGCGTTTTCACCAACCATTCTTAGTTTTCATTCTTAGTCTTATTCTAGGTTTAGAGAGTAACACAACTTCTGAATGGCTAAACCAAATGATTTAGCCTTTCAGAAGTTGTGTTGCTTTCAAATTTGGAAAATTATTGAGAATAATACTAAGGATGTTATTATGAATGGTTGATGAATACAGGCCCTGACATGTTGACCCCAAAACCAACAGGGATAATCTGCACTAAATAGCAACTATCTATACCATGTTGATAAAGCTAGGGCAAAGAAGTGTCTAATAATCACCTAACAAGGTTTGATATTCTAATGCAATAAATCATTTTCCCTTTTCTTTGAGGGGGAGGGGGGGTGGTGGCTGAAAATTACAAGGATTTCCTATCTGACTGACTTCAGGTTCAACTCTCATTCACTACTTTAGTTACTTTAGTGGCCAGTGTAGATCAAGATCAGACTGCACAAGACGTGCAGTCTGATCTTTGGTCTACATGGTCTGCTATACAGAGACATTCCAGACAACGGCAACCTTAACATTGATCTTATTAAGATCTTATCTCTAGTATGAAAATACCTGTTTGGTTTATTTGGCACTCTAAGGGTTAAGACCTAGTAATACAAACTCAGAATCATGAATGTTACCAACCTTCATTGCTTTCTTCATATATTTACAGTCATCTTTTTCAATAGAATGATGTGATCTGATTGGAAACTTCAGCTCATCTCCGACCACCATTCCAGGTCCCTGGGTACATGGGCCTCCACAAAACAACATAATTCTAGCTCCAGTATTGGGGAAAGTACACTGAAAACATACAACACTTATGTCATAAAAATCATTACC
Organism: Tridacna gigas; assembly: GCA_945859785.2. Lineage (NCBI taxonomy): Eukaryota > Metazoa > Mollusca > Bivalvia > Cardiida > Cardiidae > Tridacna > Tridacna gigas. The sequence continues at coordinate 43,693,824 of OX244029.2, forward strand.
TTACAGCTCCTGCAAATAAGCTGCAGATGAATTTATAAACATTGTAAATTAGGAATGATCAACATGGCATAAGGTTTAATACATAACATCGGTGAAAATGATGTGACAAAAGGTGAAAATGTTTTTTTTAAGAAGTAATTGCTCCTTTTGCCAAAATTTTATTTAATAGGCAAAGAAGAACCAGTCTATATATTTTTCAGGCTATGAAATAGCAGATGGATGGTCTGCTCAGATCAATTGTCTAAATTCAACAATTTGATAGTATTGCTAGGACTTTAACTTTTTTTCATTTGAATTGAAAAACAGTTTTCCCTCTTTTCTGTGTCTTAGATACAAGCTTGATCTCTTTATTAAATACATGCCTCCTTCATCCATGCCTTATCAATAAATGTCAACCTGACTTTGATCCCACTCTGACATTATAACCAAGAGAGTTCACCTACATTTCAAGGTGAATGTCTGTACAAATTTGGGCTAGGTCAAACAAATGCTTTCTTAGTATCTGAGTCCAATTCACTAACTATTCTTAAGAACATTCCTAGTATTATTCTAAAGACTTTTTTAAAGTTTGAAAATAACAAACAATTTCTGATTTGCTAAACCAAATAAGCTTAGCCCATCAGAAATTTTGTTACTTTGAAATTTAAAAAATTCTTGAGAATACACAAAGAAACTGATCAATCAGCTTACAAAGCAATCCACTTCCTCTTTTTCAAAGAGGGCTCAGAATAAAGTAAACCTATACCTCCAGTAATCCCACAGCAATAGACAGAGCCACCCCTGTAGATCTAAGTGGTCGCCTTCCTTGGGCAACCGGCCATGGATCACACTGTAGTTCTCCCAATAAATCAGTCAAGTTAAAGTCACATTTGTGTACGGGTTGTAGGAACCTATGTAAAAAGCAGATAAGATTGAATAATTTCAGACAGTGATAACTTTTTTTTGTCTTGTAGCAGAGTAAGTGGGAGGAAATAGAGGTAAAAAATGACACTGCTCCTGCTGAGCAATTTCTATTTTTGTCACAATGTTTCCACTTGTAAAGTGTATTCAACTTTAAATAGCAGCTAACCTTAAAGCACAATGATTATCAATTTTACATGGATATTGTCACATTTGTCTACTGCAAATTAGTTTGAGGGAGTAATCATTTTAAGATAAACTATTTTTAGAGATATCATTCAAAGCTTTACTCATTTATATCAATCAAACTGTGTAACAGTTTAGATGCTGGAGCTTTAACTCTTAACCAAATGACAAAACTTTCAACAAAATAAATGTCACAAAGCTTAGGGAATTTTTCTTTGAAAGCGCAGAAAACATTGTGGGAAAAGAAGAAAATGCTGGTTACCAGCATTTTATCCTTTTTCAGCAATGTTTCCAAAAGTTCTTTTCCTAGGGGGTCGTTAAAACTTGGGATTGTGTGGTAAAGGGTCAAGGGGTGTAGATCAAAACCTGACTGTCAAATATACATGCAATCTGATCTACAGTCTACATTCCCTGGCCTGGTACATTTGAAAAAATTTGGTCAAGCTAAGATTCCATCTCACAGCCTCTGAATTACTAGCCCTGCATAGCTTGACTGAGATACCTGATGGTGTTCTACAGAGAAAAGAATGAAAAGAGTGACTTTTGTAAGAAAGGACTATCCTGTGTTATAATAACCTTGAGAAAAAAAAAAAAAATCCACTATAAAAACATTGTGGGAAAAGGATAAAATGCCGATGACTGGCACTTTCTCCTTTTCCAACAATGTTTTCTACACTTTCAAAGACAAATCCCATCTTTTGAGCCATGTTTGTCATCTGCAGATGTGTTACTTGTAGTGCTTTTGCAAGGTTTAGGCATGAATCTCTTAGGCAAGCCACTGCATATATCAACTGAGGGTATTGGCTGGATTTTCACAAAGAATTGAATGTGAAGCGAGTCTTTTTCACAATGGATTAACCCTTTACCAGTGACTCCTATGATTTAACAACACTGAGGCTGAGGGCTTTTGAAAACATTATTGGAAAAAAAGAAAATGCTGGTAACCAGTATGTCCTTCTTTTTCTACTATGTTTTCCACCCTTTCGAAGAAAATCCACCATTATCTGCATCACATTTAATTTGTTGTCTGCTACAATTTCAATAAAAATGAGTAAAAAAATTTTGTCATCTGCTCAACCTTTTACCACACTAGAAAAATGTCCACTTGTCCAAGCTAAAAACATTTGCAGATGACAATTTAAATGCACATTGAATAATGGAATTCCTCTTGTGATAAAAAAGAAAACATTGTAGGAAAAGGAGAAAATGCTGGTTATCAGCATTTTCTCCTTTTCCCATAATGTTTTCAAAAGGCATCATCTTCAGGTTGTTAAAACTCAGGTTTGTGTGGTAAATGGGTAAGAGCATAAAGTTGGGTTCTATAGACCTGTTTGATGGAAGCTGCTGTTGTTGAGGTTGCTGGGGCTGTTGACCCCTATTTTGTGGTACACCTGAACCTCTACCAATACCCAACATGTCCTGAAATGAAAACGGAAATCATATTCAAGAAATTACCTCACAGTAAAACTTAAAATTTGAAATGCCGACGGGATCAGGAAATTAGCAGCTTGGTTTAAATTTATTAGTAAATTTAACATAAATTGTGACACAAGTTTCCTGCACTTTCCCCTTTTCTCACCATGTTTTTCACCTTATCAAAGATAAATCCCTTGCTTTAGCCTCATTCAAAATGTAGTCTGTATGAGCCATGCTCTGGCAAAAGGGGGCTTTATGCATCTCCGTAATGCATAATACCACACAAACCATCACATAACTATGGATCAATAATAGCCACTTTTTTTTTTTTTAAACAACCGACTTAATCACTAGGTATACCAGGCCTTGAACATGCAGAAAATTGACTAGTAGGGAAATGTTTTGACCAAGGTCAGCCTGCGCTGACTGCGCAGGCTGACCTATGTCGATACTTTTTGCAGATGCAGTAAGCCCCCTTTTCACAGAGCATGGCTCATGCTTTCGATTTAAAACAAGTCAAAACCTTGGTCATCTGATTAAGGGTTAAACATATATCAATACAAACAATACATTAAACAATTACCAACTATCACAACCAGCTTTACCTGTATTTGCTTGGCATTCAAGTCCTTTGTTCCTCTAAAAACGTAACTTTTAGAACATCCCTCACATCCCAGTTCATGTAGCTGTACCATTTTCCCATAGGTAATCAATCCTATCAGGGCATTCGGAGGTAACAAACTTAAAGACATCTGCAGGGATTCCTATAAAATAAAATAAGTAACAAAACATGATCAATCTTACAATACATGATCAATCTTTTACAATGAAGGTTATATTGGGCCAACATAACCCTTGACCACACAATATTGTGTTTTTAATGACCCCAGGAAAAGGTTTTTTAGAACACTGTGGGAAAAGATGATAATGTTGTTAACTCTTTACCACATAATCCCGACTTTTAACGACCCTGAGAAAGAAGTCTTTTGAAAACATTGTGGGAAAAGGAGAAAATGCTGGTAACCAGCATTTTCTCCCTTTCCCAAAATGTTTCCAATCCCTTCCAAAACAAATTTCAATTCTAAAGGAACATTTATTCTGTCGTCTGCAAATGCCTTCAATTTAAACCAGTCTAAACTTTTGTTGTCTGGTAAAGTGTGTTTTTCTCAAGGCTTTCTATCCTGTCAAAGATAAATGCCATCACATGAGCCACAATGAATTTGTTATGTGCATATGCCTCAAATTTGGACCAGTTTAAAATTCTATAACTTGAGACAGAGATAAAAGCCAGTAGATCTACTTATGAAAAAAAAAAAGACAGAAAAATATTGTATTCTGTAGCTCATGACCATTTTTCCTTGAGTTTGAATAATGTTCTTTGCCATTTTCAAAGGTATTTTAGACATTCCATGGCAACATAATCAGTACAAATTTGGGGCTTAGCAGTGCCTGGCAAAATGACACTCCCATGAAAACCAGCGATGAGGATCAAACCTAGATCTTCTTCATTATCAAGGTTCCATTACTGAACCACGCAAGATCCTGCATGAGTGACATACATAGAGGGATGCATGTAATACTGGATACCTTTAAAGCCTGCAGATCATCCTCATCCATACAGGTATCCAAAACAATCAGATAAACTGGTGGTGCACAGGTTGCTCTCTGAAAGCCACAAAGAAAAGAAATGAAATATACCCAGATGAACCCTTCTCTAAACAGAAAAATTTCTGACTCTACCATGTTGAAGGAATCCACAGATGATCAATTCAGACGTTTTCAAATAATAGTATTTGTCCATTAATAAGTAGAAAACATTCAAGGAAAATAAGAAAATGCTGGTTACCAGCATTTTCTCCTTTTCTCACAATGTTTTCAAAAGTCTTCTTTCTCAGGGTCAATTTAAACTTGGCATTGTGTGGTAAAGGGTCAACAGATTACCTTCAACAGACAAGTCTTTGGAACTTACAGTATACCACTTAAAAACAATGTGGCAAAAAAGAGTAAATTCTTACATGGTATTTTTCTTTTTGCCAAACTGTTACCATGTACCACGTAACCTTAATTTATGTTGATTATCCAAATTTTACAAGGTTGCTTTCCAAGTCATCTGCTGCAAGTTTGTTTCAGGAGTTAGACAATTAAGCCTTTACCAAACAATCCCTTCTTTATGGACCCTAAGGAAATGCCTTTGAAAACTTTGTGAGTAAAGAAGAAAATGCTGGTCACCAGCATTTTCTCCTTTTCTCACCATGTTTTCCAGCCTATCACAGACAAATTCCATCAATGAATCATTGTACAAATCTAACATTTTGTAGTCTGGTAACGATTTAAGCAAAGCAGTTTATTGATCCAAGAAAATACAAAGAATTTGTTATCTTACATCACCAAATAGGATATTGAAAATAACGACACAAAGAAAACCCACACTAAGTTACCGGTACGTTTTCCTTTTATATTTATGTATTGCTATTAGGATAACGTAGCCTTCATTTACAAAAGTGTGATTTCGATATCATCATTACAAATGTATCCGAGTTCACATGTAATAATACTAATATACATACCGTTATTGTATATTCGATGGTGGAGAATTGAGGAATAATCTCAGCTGGTTGATGCTGTTCTGTTATTGCTGCATACTGGGGCGGAAACTGAGAGAGACAAAGTTTAATGTAAAAACATTTTCTCGACCAACATTGCATGACTTAATAAACCCTCTACCGAGCAATTTGAGTTTTAATAACCAAAAGAAGACTTTTGAAAATATGATGAAAAAAGGAGAAAATGCAGGTAATTCTATCCTTCCAAACACAAATTACAATTTTTTTTAAATCATATTTCTTCTTGTCTCCAGCAAATACTTTCAATTGGATAGGTTAAAAATGTTGTTTGGTAGTTAAAGATAGGTGCTTTCATGTGAAAGAGGAAATCTTGACATTTTAGTTAGAAGCTTGAGTCATGTTAGCAATACAATACAAAACAATGGGTTTTTATTGTCAATATAGCTCCCCCCACCCACCCATTTTATACAGTATTACAGAAAAAATGCATATTATTACAATGTTAACCCATTACCACACAATCCTGTGTTTTAACGACCCTGTAAGAGACAGCTTTTGAAAACATTGTGAGAAAAGGAGAAAATGCTGGTAACCAGCATTTTCTCCTTTTCCCACAATGTTTTCTACCCTATCCAAAACTGAAATCATCATTCAAGCTACATTTAATTTGTCGTCTGCAAATCCTTTCAATTTGAATCAGTCTAAAATTTTGTGGTTTGGTAAAGAGTTAATACATACAGTTATTTCACCTGCTTATTACCTAGCATAATATTATGAAGGCTAATGAAAAAGCAAGGGATGAGAGGCCAGTTTAGGACACAGGCACACAGAAAGATAATTCTCAAACATGAAGATGAAAAGAGCAAATATAATTTCTACATATATTTGTTTGAATACCTTTAAAATTTTTTAATCATCCAATTCATGATGGGAATCTTGAAATTAACGCTATTGCCACATACTAGTAGCAAGTATGTATCTTAACCCTTTACCACACAATCCTGACTTTTAACGACCCTGAGGAAGAAGCCTTTTGAAAACATCGTGGGCAAAGGAGAAAATGCTGGTAACCAGAATTCTCTCTTTTTTCCACAATGTTTTCTATCCTATCAGGGAAAAATCACATCATTTCAGTCACGATGAAATTGCCGTCTGCAAATGCTTTCAAATTGGAAGGGTCTAAAATTTTGTGGTTTGGTAAAGGGTTTTAACAGTACTAACAATAAAGTAACAAAAGGTGAGAAGTAGAAAAAGGAAAGGAAAACAGACTAACAATATCAAAATAAGGTAAAAGGAGCCAATGGAATTCACATTTTTAAAACACTGCTATCACAAGAATGATAGCTTGTACACAGAATGTATGCTTCATCAATAAATTAATTTGTATTATTAATATTTTTTTAATATGTATTTAACAAAGTCAATAATAACAAAAATGCAACAGTGGAGGTGTATTTTAGAAAATCATCAACAAAGTTGCAAAAATCAATCACTCTCAGTTTCTCAATATATTAAAAAAATCAATCACTCAAATAATATAAACCTCAACTTACAGGATTTCTCTGGAAACAGAAATTACATGACCATATCTTTGCTCTGTAATCCACCTGACTGTAATGAAAATAAAACTATCACCATAAACAGATGAAACTTGTTAGTTTAAACAAAAATATAATGTTGTATTGTCCAGAAAAAAAAAAAAAAAAAAAAACACTAAAAATACTGAAAATTCTTCTTTTAAAACCACTGGGTGGTATCATTTTTAAAACGTGAGGTTGTAAATCGGGTCAAATTATAAAAGAATTTCCAAGGATAATGATGATAATTGTCAACCAGGTTTCAGACAATGTCAAAGACGACGAGATTATCTTGTTCAAGAACAGCTGTTTTTACAACTGTTACGCCATTTTTGCCTCCCATAGTGATAGTCTTAGACACTAAATAGTTTGCAGGATTAACTCTTTACCACACGATCTTGAGTTTTACCAACCCTGAAAAAGAAAGCTTTTGAAAACATTGTGGGTAAATAGAATTTTCTTCTCTTTCCACAATGCTTTTTACCCTTTCAAAGACAAATCCCTTCATTTACATCTACTTTTAATCGTCATCTTCAAATTTGGACAAGTCTAAAATTCTGTTGTTTGGTAAAGTGTTAATCTGGGACATTGCTCTTCACCATTTTTTTCCCAAAAAAGTTCTTTCCATTTCTTTGAGGATTTAATATGTGTAAAATAAGTATGAATACCAGGACAGTCAGCTGTAAAAGATGCAGATTTGTGGAGTAAGTAAGGACAAATTTGAGGTCAATAGCACTTGCATGCTGGTTTACCGGGAAGACTTTTGAATCATTAAACTCTGACATATGTATTGGCATTGTAGTAAATAAGTTAACTTATAAAAGAAACTGGGGAAAGTTTTACTTATGGGGCAGCATGCCAATTAATTATGGGGCAGAATGCCAATTAATTATGGGGCAACATGCCAATTAATATTGGGCAGCATGCCAATAAATTGTAGGGCAGCATGCCAATTAATTATCGGGCAGCATGCCAACTGGGTTTTTCATCTGGGGGTACCATGCACCCTCCAGGTTTTGAACTGGGGGTACAAAGAGCAATTTGTATGCAACTACTTTGCTTTGTTTTAGTTAGGCATGCAATACAAAATGGTATGTGTATTTAATTTGTATGTGCAGTGTACATAATTACTTTCCTTTTTTGTACATGCATACTTTTTACAGTGCATGTATACACGTAAGCACTTAAAAAAATTTGTATGTGGGGTGTAGAATTTATATTTGAATTATGTACTACAGTACGTGACTGGGCACACTGATGGGGGAACATTAAATGAAAGATGTCTGTGAAAACAAAAAAAACAAATACAAACCAATATGGATTCAGGATGGCTCTGCAATTTGGTCTGGTACACAAGACCGGATCATACATGATTGGAGGGAGGTCTGGTCTTTCCTTCAATGGAGTAAATAAACAACCCAGAGGAACTACCATTCTGGTGGCTTCAAGTCTACTGGACGGCCAAACATTCCAGCTAAATCGAACTCCATCTCTGTCCTCGTTTTGTTGAATGAATTCTTGATAGGTTGCCATATTTCCAAATCTGTAATGATTGTACTGGTATTAGGTAAAGAATGTGCTTTATTTCATGCTTTTTGGTAGTTTATCGAGAAACAATGGTCGAATTTGGTTTGACATTTCATGGTTTAGACTAGAAAAAAAATCTGATTTCATATTTTCTAACTCTTCAATTGAAGGTGGAAACAGTAGTTCCCACCCACTAGTTACCAAGGTAAACTGAGAAATATCACGTAATTGGTCCTATATTTCTTGCGCTTTAATATGTAATATTGTAATGCGTTTTTATGGGGGGGGGGGGCTATACCATGGGGAATTACCAAAAAAACAACTGTTCTGGATTTTCATGAAAGTCCCAACAAAAAGGGGTTAAAAGCATGAAATAACAAGAATATTAGCTGTTTTTTTTTTTCTTTGAAAGATTACAATTTATTTCATCTCGTGACCATCATCAGTAATATTTTCATGATGTTCACTCAATGAGATAAATTTTGTTCTCTCACTGAACAAAAAAAACCCCAAATATCCTCTATGTAGTAAACTGAATTGGGGTTTCAGAGATTGGTTATTTCAGTATAATTTGTATATTGTCTAAGCATTCATTTTATCATAAGAATAGTTTGAGGTGAAGCTATCTTTGCTATCTTGTTGGCAAAAATCTTTAAATAGTGTCACATTACATCTGCATGTTTTTTGTCATAATTTTCTCTAATTTTCCTCAAGTACATCATTTTCATGTGTCCAAACCCTTTACCACACCCAATCTTGACTTTAAACACTGTGGGGAAAGGAGAAAATGCTAGTGACCAGCATTTTCTCCTTTTCCCACAATGTTTTCTACCCTATCAAGGATAAATTTCCTCAACTGAGCCACCTACAATATGTTATCTGTAACTGCTTTCAACTTGGACCAGTCTAAAATTCTGTTGTTTGGTAAAGAGTTAAATCCTAAAAACTGGAGAAAGAAATCAAAGCCTGACAGTAATGTTTACTACAACTACTGGATGATTACATTATTACCAAAGTCTCCAATTTGTTGCATTGTACTATCAATTTACTGATTCACATTTTACTAATTTAAACCCTTATAGTGTTTTTCACTTCTGTAGTTGCCTTTGCAGCCTGTGTAGATCACGATCACACTACATAAAACATGCAATCTAATCTTTACACTATCTGTGTAGTTAAAGCAAAGAAACAAGGAAGTTAAAATTATTTGGATCTTATCTTTATACTGCAAATGTTGAGTTGATTTGGCACTTTAACCCTTTACCACACAATGCCGACTTTTAACAACCGTGAGGAAGAAGCCTTTTGAAAACATTGTGGGAAAAGCAGAAAATGCTGGTAACCAGCACTTTCTCCTTTTCCCACAATGTTTTCAACCCTATCGAAAGAAAAATCACATCATTTGAGCAACATTGAAAATGTCATCTGCAATAAATGCTTTCAATCTGGACGGGTCTAAAATTTTGTCATTTTTTTGCCAATGTACGTTCATCAATAAAAAATTCATACATTGATTTTTTTTACATGCACCATAACAGTGTCGTCTGCATGACTTCAGGGTACGATTAAACAGATCTGTGAGTTCTTCATATCGCTTTTCAGTAAAAAGGAAAAGAGAAGAAACTGGGCAGTCTGCTTCTAGAAGTTGTGATTCCAAGACAATAGTTAATAAATGTTTACTGCGAAGAGGCCTGTGGTCTGTAACATTCCTGTAATCTGCCTAAAAAACGTTTGATATCAAAATAATCAGGACCCTCACATTTATTAAAAGGCCGCCTTTCTACATATGAAGGGGCCCTTCAGGCCCCCTCTCCTGAAAAGATGGAGAAAGCACTGGAAAAATGTGAAGAACAAGGTAAACAAGAAGTCAATCAAATATGTTGATGAGCCAATGAGTTTACCGAATGTGAAACTGTGTCCGACTTAATGTCTATCCGAATTTACATACACAAGAAAAGAATTCCCACACATTAACACAGACGTATTATGTACAGGAATATGATACCTTTCTAATCCTATGGTCACCTTCATGATTAGGTAATTTGCATAAGAATTGATTTGTATGGTAGACAAATGAATGATGAATATCCGTCACTAATTTTTGGAGTCAGTAAACGCCCAAATGCCGGTTCTCAAAACAGATCGTTAGGTAAAACAGACAATCTGCGATTGGTATAAATATGCTACATTCTGATTAAAATCTTACCAATACACCTTCGATTGGTGTATGAACTTCCACGTCAAAAACAAATTGGTTAAAATTTGACAACTGCCACAATAACACGTCAGGACAAATGGGGATTTCTGCCACGTAACGGAAGCGTCCCATAATCCTAGTTTGACGTCATAAAAATTTAGTGACAATTTCGACCAGATCAGATAAAGTTCTGATTTTTTTTTCTGAGAACAAGTATAAAAAAAAATCGACAAGGATCAAGAAGATGAAGACACATATTTGCAGTATTGAATCTTTATGTGTTAAATAAAATGAAGTAATTCACTTAATTGTATTTTTTTTACCCTTGACTTTTGAAACGAAACCCAATATTTGTGTTTTAATATGATGGTCGAAAATACCCTGTTGATCCCGGCGACCATGGGATTTCCCAACTTTGAAAATGACTGACACAGGCAGAGGCTGCTTCGTTGCAGTTCATGCTGGTAGGTTTGCTTAAGCTCTTTTGAAGAACTAGTGTACATCAGTTGGAAAACATTATCTTGGACTTATCATCGGATCAAGCACAGAATTTGTTAAGAATGCAGTCAAGATCAGCATGCATGCTTAGTATAGTCTGATCTTGATGAATTCTGTTCTGTAATACAGACTGTATACTGAATTTAAATAAAAGCATCTTCCGGATTCATTGGTCCCACTCGTTTGATTTTGACAAAAAAAAAAAAAGAAATTTCTTGTAACAAGCAAGAAATGTGTAGATCTCTGACGAAACAACTAGATCTAGAGTCCTAGACTAGTCTACAAGAAATGATTTGCTAAAATTTACAACCATTCACAGTACACAATAAAAGCATCCTTCAGGGTTGTTTGAATATAGGATTGTGTGGTAAAGGCTGAAAGCACTTTAACTACTTTTGTTGCTCTTAGGGCAAGTGAGGATTAAGATCAAATTGCACAAAAGTTTGAAGTCTGATCTCTGATCTCCACTTTTGGCTTAACTCGATCTTTACCAAACAACAAAATTTCGGTCAGGACCAAATTGAAAGCATCTGCAGATGACAAATTAAATGTGGCCAAAAAACTGAGGTTTGTTTTGGGAAGGGTAGAAAACATTGTGGAAACCAGCATTTTCTCCTTTTCCCACAATCTTTTCAAAGGACTTCTTCTTCAGGGTCGTTAAAAGTCGGGATTGTGTGGTAGAGGGTTAAATGAGACATTCTGGACAAAAGCAACCTTAATATTTTACTAAGAAGGATTTTTTTGCAACCAAAGTAGGTGCAATGGGTCTATGTAGCACTTTATTAGGGTTAAAATCATCTGCATTTTTCTTGTTCATCATTATGATATTTATTTAAATCTTTTAATCAAAATTCCTCTTGCGATCATAATTCATATTCACAGACCAGTCAAAAAATTGTTCCATATAAATTCAAATTACAACACTGCTAGCTACCTGATTGGCTACTGCAGAAATTAAGAATTTGTAACTAGCCAATCAAGTGGCACCTATAGCTGTAAGGATTGATTCTGTACCAGTTGACTCAATTTTAGACTTGTCTTAGGCTAGTTGAAAGCAATTGCAGTTGACAAATGAAATGTGGCTCAATTAAATAATGGATTTTGTTTTTGAAAGGATTGAAAACATTTCTTGGGAAAAAAAAACTGTTAGTTTCAAATATATTCGCTCCTTTTCAAAAATATTTTTGAGAGGGTTCTTCCTCAGGGTCCTTAAAACACAGGATTATTTGTTAAATAGCCAAACATCAACAATGGATTTAGAATGGCTGGTTAACCCTGAAATTTTGTAAAAGTGTTGCTCATGTGTTTGGTAAAGGGTTAATCTGGTTCCTGATTTTTCAAATGCTATAGGTGCAGGATACCATTCAACAGATAAAGAAAAGGAATACAAGACAGCTTGCATAACTGCTTGTAAAAAAGTAAGTGTATGTCTTTCCTAGTCCTGATATTCAAATATATTTCAGTGTTATATTTTTTGAAATGTTTCTAACTTTGTAGGTTGAATTTTTTACATGTTTGTTTATGACTGATTTTAAAAGTGGTGTTTTGCTTTACCTCAAATATACATACATGTATTTGCTCTGATGCTTTTTTTTTCTTGTTGGAAAGTATATTGTATTAATATTTTTCTTATGCAAATGTTGCAAAAAAGTCTTGTCATTTACAAATTATACTGTCTTCAGAATGACACTCTCAGTGCATGAGCATTTCTTTCAGTTTCATCCCTTTTCCTTGGCTCATGAAAAAGAGATGAAATTAACAGAAGGCCCATGCAATCGGACTGGCAACCTTAGTCATCATAATTTTAATTAAATGCACTTACTCAATAAGCATACAGTGTTTACACATACCATACAACTTTTAATGTTCCTTTTAATGACAGTTTTTAAAAATCATTGTGGGGAAAGGAGTACTTACATATAACAGAAAAATCATGTTCCAACTTCAACAATGTCTTAACCTTTTACCACAGGACAAAATTTTACACTTATGACACAAATGACAAATTAGGTATGGCTCATATGGTGAGATTTGTCTGTAAATGGATAGAAAACATTGTGGGAAAGGAGAAAATGCTGGTTACCAGCATTGTCTCCTTTTCCCACAATGTTTTAAAAAGGCCTCTTTCTCGGGATCGTTAAAACTCGGGATTTTGTGGTAAAGGGCTAAATATCATTTTAAACTTACATTTTTAGCTTGGCTGTTTTTGAAGAAAACCAGAGATATTGTCTTGACCCTGTCATTGTATGCAGATCTCTGTCTGTGTAGTTGTGCTAAAGTTTTGACATTCTCTGTCATTATAGAAGATAGTTGCTTCAATCATGGGATTGATTGTCCAAAGGAGAACCCATACAAGAATGACAGATGGGAGAAGGACAATATGCCAATCTGGACTATTGCCCACTCGGACATTTGCCATCTGAATATTTGCCCACCCAGGCATATGCCACCTTAGACAAAAGCCCACTAGGACAAAAGCCCTCCCATACAATGTTAGATAGTTAACTCATTGATTAACCCTTTATTACACAATCCCGATTTTTAACGACCCTGGGCAAAAAGCCTTTGGAAAACATTGTGGGAAAAGGAGAAAATGCTGGTAACCAGCATTTTCTCCTTTTCCCACAATGTCTTCTACTCAAAGACAAATTTCATCATTTGAGCCACAATCAAATTTTCGTCTGCAAATGCTTTCAATTTGGATAAGTCTAAAATTTTGTTGTTTGGTCAACTGTCTCAACACTCTACCAGATGAAGCCTTGCTTTTACGACGTGGGGAAGAAGACCCATGGTTTTATGTGGCTGCATCTGAGGACCAATGACAGCATTATGGGAAAAGAATTCAATTGCTTGTAACAAGTAATTTCTCTGTCCCTCACAATGTTTTCTATTTGTCATACAATTTTCTCCCAATTTTTGCTGTATTTGAAATTGTCGTCTGCAAGTTTCTTTGAATTAGGGCAGATGCAAATTTGATTGACCGTTTCAGTCCTCTAGATGAAGCCGTGTTTTTACGATGTGGGGAAGAAGACCCATGTTTTTATGTGTCTGCAGTTGAAGACTTAGGAAAACATTGTGGGAGGGGGACGAATTGCTCATAACGAACATTTTTCTCCATCTCCCACAATGTTTCAATCCTATGTGAAAACAGAGGGAAAAATGTGGGTTGGCAAATATCGGGGTTGCTACTATTGTGGGCAAGCTTTTGTCCAGGTGGCATTTGTGCAGGTGGCAATTGACCTAGTGGGCAAATGTATGGGTGGGCAATTGTCCGTACCCATGACAGATAATCCTGACTGTTTTTGGGTGGGTTCAGTTATGGCCCTTTTAATTTAGATTTTTCAATGGAAAAGCAACTATAGCCTAGTGTTGGTACTGACATGCCATGCTCTTGTCCATTCTTATAATTTTTTTCTTCTGTGTCACTTGTCGTGCTCTGTGGTAAGTCTAAAAATAGACCATCTGGTAATAGTTTTATATCTACTGTACCACAGGCAATGGCAAAATTAAAGAATGGGACATCAGCTCTTGAAGCAATCAGGATTGCAATTCAAAGTTTGGAGGTAAAAAAAGCACCTTTTTTTTTTTATACCATGACCATTAATTTTGGATACTGAATTATTTTCCTGTGGCAATTTCTTTTCTTTCTCTGTGTTTAAATCTATACCAGACAATCAAAAAACCAGCCCTGTCCAAATGGAAAGCATTTGCAGACAGCAAATTGAATGTGCCTCAAATGAGGAGATTTATCTGTGAGAGGGTAGAATACATTGGCGGGAAAGATGAAAATGGTGTTTACCAGCATTTTTCTTCTTTTCACATGGTATTTTCAAAAGCTTTTTCTATGTCAGGGTCGTTAGAACATTGGAATATGTGGTAAAGGGTTTCAATAACACCATGCGAGAGTTTACTAGTATATTGATTTAATATTGTGATCTTTCAAAATGTAAATAAACCTATCAGACATTTTCATACTAGAAATACTACTCAAATAATTGCAATTTCATGGTTGGTTTTGTCTACAGTGTTTCAGCAAAGTGGACAGTGTAGATCAAAGATCAGGCTGCACATTGCTGGTTAACAGCATTTTCTTCTTTTCCCACAATGTTTTCGGAGACCTTTTTCCTTAGGGTCATTAAAAGTCTGGATTTTGTGGTAAGGGTTTACAGCATACGTGTGAAAACATCTTTGTACAGTGAAAAATTGCTTGTTAGGCAAAATTGGTGTGGAAAGCGTTTTTTGCTAGATGTAAAGTCTGCTGTTGTTAACTTTTTACCAAACAATCCTGTGTTTCTTTAACTCGCCCACCGCGATATAACTGAAATAATGTTGAAAACGGCGTTAAACACCATACAACTTTAACTCGCAGAAAAAAACACTTGCAAAATAATGTCGGGAAAGGGAAGAATGCTAGTTACCAGCATTTTTAGGTTCGCTGTTTTTGAAGAAAATGTTGCATTGAAGCCCTGGCTTCGGCGTTGTCGTGCAAAAACTTTGACATTTTGTAATATCTGTTATTACTGAAGATGTTTGCTTCAAACTTGGAAAAGTTGTTAATTATCAAAAGCGATACTTATACAACTACAACTTTGACAGAGTTATGCCCCCTTTTTTTAACCTATAATTTTCAAGAAAACTTTAGACATTATGATATCTCAGTTATTACTGAAGATATTTGCTTCAAAGTTGGACAAATTGTCAATTATCAAAAGGGGAACCAATACACAAGGGCAGATAACCATCAGAGTGCTTTTGAGAGAGTTATGGCCCTGGTTCGACTTAGAATTTTCACTGAAAATCAAGCATCCGCAGCTGAGGGTTGGCACCGCATGCTGTGCTCTTGTTTCCTTTTCCTACAACAATTGCTACCCCATATCAAAGACATATCACATTATGTGGTCCACAGGTTGTAGTCAGCAAAATGCTTTCTATTTGGACAAGTCTAAAATTTTGTTGTCTGGTTTATAGCTAATGTATTATTTTAGGATTCGGAGGTTACCAATGCAGGAAAAGGTTCTAATTTGACCATTGATGGCACAGTTGAGTGTGATGCAAGTATTATGGATGGCAAAACACTGTTGTTTGGAGGTGTAGGTGCTCTTTCAAGTATGTACATGTACTAGTTTGGTGTTAGTTTACTCTTCACCACACAATCAGTAATTTTAATGACCCTGAAAGAGAAGGCTTTTGAAAACATTGATGGAAATGAGAAAATGCTGGTAACCAGCATTTTCTTCTGTTCAAACAATGTTTTATACTCTGTCAAAGACAGCAGTTGTCTTTTGAGTTACACTTAATTTTTCATCTGCAGATGCTTTCAATTTGGACTCCACCAAATTGAAAGCATATGCAGACAACAAATTAAATGTACCGGTATCACAAATGATAATTTCTGTCATTTATGGAGTTGAAAACATTCTGGGAAAAGGAGAAAATGCTGG
Source organism: Tridacna gigas (assembly GCA_945859785.2). Lineage (NCBI taxonomy): Eukaryota > Metazoa > Mollusca > Bivalvia > Cardiida > Cardiidae > Tridacna > Tridacna gigas. The sequence continues at coordinate 43,710,130 of OX244029.2, forward strand.
TTACCCCTTTTTAGACTAGCGAAGCTAGTCTATAGGCATCAAGATTGACCTAGAGTCAAAGTAAACAAAAAACCCCACAGTTGCCAAATACTGCCTCACAGAAAATACTTCTTTCCTTTAGAAATCTTAATTCTGTTATATATGACAATTTTGACAAAAACCACTAAATCTGTACTGCTCTAATTTCAACATGTCGTCTTACAAAGTAATAAACTGAACAAGATGTCATTTATAAAGTACAAGATCTTTGCTTATATGTAAATTAAGTGACCTATGCAAAGCAGAGAATCACTTATTCCTACACCACTCTTACATTATGAATGAATCTATTAATAGATACACCTCCCAGCTATGTTAACCCTTACTGGACAGGGAACCCTTTTGATTCCTCCAATCATTACATGTACCGGTATTTGATCACCGTGTACAGTTGAACTGATTTTTTATGTCTTGAATATTAACCTTTACCAAACAATCCCAAGTTTTAACGACAATGGGGAAGAATCCCTTTGAAAACATTGCAAGAAAAGGAGAAAATGCTGGTATCCATCATTTTCTCCTTTTCCCACATAGTTTTCTGCCCTCTTAGAATCAGGTTTCATCATTTCAGCCACATTTAATTTATGGTCTGCAACAGTTTTGAATTTGGACTAGAGTAAATTTTTTCTCTCTGTAAAGAGAGTTAAGTAGTTAACTACATCTTGTACTATTGGATATTGACTAATTGATTGCATGGTGTTCAGTGCTGTTTTCAACATTATTTAATTGATATTGCGGCGGCCAGAGCACCTATCCATGCTCTCCTGGAATTTCTTTTACCAGCACTACCGCGACTCGGTAACCTTTTGCGGACAGTGTGGATTAAGATCTTACTGCACGGAGCGTGCAGTCTGATGTTGGATCTACACTGTCTGATAAAAGGATATATTTTCTCCAAAATGTAACTTTGAAATAGCAATATTCAGGTGCTTACCATTGGCTTGAAAGTTTCATTTAACATTTTTATGCAGGTTTAGGGTTAAACTTAAACTAGATTATAGTTGACCAACAGCACGCATAGCCCTGGCAGCTCAGTCGGTAGCACACAGGACTTGAAAACAGGAAGTAACTGGTTCGATCCCTGACTCGGCAAATTTCTTTCCAAGGATTGATGGTAGTCATTGTGACAGGATTCATTTCTCTCTCACGTTTCAATGATGGTTATGTAGGAAAGCAGCCAGTGGCTTGGAAAGAATATTGTATGGAGTAGTGGTAAAAGAAACTCCAGGAAGACATGGATATGTGCACTTGCCACCGCTACGGTGATGTAATGTTGAAAACAGGGTTTAACACCATACGTACAATCAATCAATCAAATTCGCTAGTCTGTCAGTACTTTCAGTACTTTGATTCTTGAGGGTCATTAAAACTCAGGATTGTTTGTCAAAGGGTTAGGTCCCTACTCCGTTGCTTAGTTCTTTAACCCTTTGCCACACAACAGTGTTAAACAACCTTGCAGAAAACATTAAAGGGAAAGTAGAAAATGCAGTTAACTGGCATTTTCTCCTTTACCCACAATGTTTTCTGCCCTTTCAGAGAGAATTTACCTCTTACAAGCAATTTCTCCAATTGCCACACTGTTTTCAAAAGTAATCTTCTGTGTGACAAAAAGAAGACTAAAGTTTTTAACCCATTGCCAAATGACAAATTCTAGGCTTTTCCAAATTGAAAGGATCTGCAGACGACAAATTTGAAAGTGATATGAATGAACAAATGTTCTTTGCCAGAGTAGAAAACATGGTTGGAAAAGGAGAAAATGATGGTTACCAGCATTTTCTCCTTTTCCCACAGTTTTCAAAAGCCTTCTCCATTAACCCTTTACCACACAATCACGGGTTTTAACAACCGTGTAAAAGAAGCCTTTTGAAAACATTGTGGGAAAAGAAGAAAATGCTGGTAACCAGCATTTTCTCCTTTTCCCACAATGTTTTCTACTCTTCCCAAAACAAATTTCAATTTTTGAGTCACATTAAATTTGTCGCCTGCAAAAGCTTTCAATTTGGGCTGGTCTAGAATTTTGTTGTTTGGTAAAGAGTTAATAGGGTCATCAAAACCCGGAATTATATGGTAAAGGGTTAACACTTTATCAAATGACAAAATTTTCGACAAAATTTCTACTCTGTCAAAGACAGCAATCATCTTTTGAGCTACACATAATTTGTCATCTGCAGATGCTTTCAATTTGGATTCCACCAAATTGATAGCATTTGCAGATGACAAAGTAAATGTAACTGAAAAATTGAAATTTGTTTTGGCAGGGTAAAAAAGATTGTGGGGAAAAGATAACATGCTGGACACTAGCATTTTCTCCTTTTCCAACAATGTTTTCAAAAGCCATTTTTCTGAAGGTCTGTAAAGTCAGATTGTGCAGTAAAGGGTTAAAGAAAACTGTACTATGTTCTTCAGATGTGAAAAATCCCATTCAAGTTGCTGAAAATCTAGTAGAGGAACAGAAGCATGGAACACTACCACTTGGAAGGATCCCACCATGGTATGTCATGCTCATATTATGCCTGATGCATGTGAGTAGTAGGAGGTATACTGGTTTCATCATGGCTGTCTGTCAGTCTGTCTGTCCATCCATCTTTTCGTTTCCTTGCTCTACCTCAGAAGCTATTTGACCTAGGACACTGAAACTTTATGCAAGCGTTCCTCATGACCCAAGGGGGTGCCCTATTGGTTTTTGGTCATGTGGGCCAAAGGTGATGAAATTTGTTTTCTCTTATTGTGCTGCTTCAATGACAAGGTGCTGGTGGGGGATATTTGTCCGCTTTCTGACAGTTCTAGTTTGTGTGAGTATTTGTTTGTTTATTGACTTATTAAGCACTTTGCATGAGTCTAATAGCATGCAAATCCTCTTTTCCTGTGTGTAATTGGCAGGTTCAGTTTCGACCCGTATAAAATTTTGTCATTTTGTAAAGAGTTAGCTATTTCTACCCCTTTTTTTTATGTGCTAATTTTAGAATATTACTGCACGTATATATGCTCTCTTGAGGAAATCCTTTGTGGCTGATTGATAAAGTATAGGACTTGTAAGCTGGAGGCTCATGGCTCGAGCATTACCTGATGCACTGGTTTTTTCCTTGAGCAGGACATTTCTAAGCCCTTACCTAATACTGGTGAATCCCAGACATACATGAATATGTGAGCTGTGGCCATGATTTGACTGAAATGATGTTGAAAGTGGCACAAAACACCATTCAATCAATTTTATAATCATGCTTTCTTGAGGTTTTCTTGGCTGCATTTTGGATTTTCATGGTCAGCTTTAACCCATTACTACACAATCCCAACTTTTATAGACCCTGTGAAAAAAATGAAAACATTGTAGAAAAAGGAGAAAATGCTGGTAACCAGCATTTTCTCCTTTTCCCACAATATTTTCTACACTTCCCAAAACAAAATTCAAATTTCTCAGTCATATTTATTTTGTCGTCTGGAAATGCTTTCAATGGACCACTCTAAAATTTTCTCATTTGGTAAAGCGTGAAGTCAGTAAAAGAGAGGAGAGAAAATGCAAATTCTGTCCCTCTTATTATGTAATACCTTAACTGAATTTGAAGACAGAATGGACACACAACCAGGGGCTTGAAAATTAATTTCTTGCTCAATACAAGAATGCTCATTGACACATTACATGTAGAAAAAAACAATGTTGATTGTTGCTGACAGTAGTTTTTTGCCCATAAATGAACTGGTGCTATGACATTAATTTTAGTGTATTCAGCTTGATACATGTAGATCTTATTCTGTGGTTAACCAAATGGTAATGATGCTCAGGAAATAGACTTTTGAAAACCCTCTGGGAAAAGGAGAAAATGCTGGTAACCATTATTTTCTCCTTTTTCTGCAAGGTTTTCAACACTTTCACAGACAATTACCATCTTTATACTAAATTTCATGTTGTCTGTAAATACTTTCAGTTTGGATCAGTCTAAAATTTTGTCGTTTGGAAAAGAGTTAACCCTTTACCACATAATCCTGAGTTTTAACTACCCAAAGAAAGAGGCCTATTGAAAACATGGTTGGAAAAGGAGAAAATGCTGGTAACCAGCATTTTCTCCTTTTCCAACAGTGCTTTCTACCCTATCAAAGACAGAAACCATCACTTTAGCTACTTTCAAGTCGTCGTCTGCAAATGCTTTCAATCTGGACCACACTGCAATTTTGTTGTTTGGAAAAGAGTTAAAAAGGTCAAGTTTACCAATGAGTCTTTATTTTGTCATTCTAGCATGATGGTAGGGGAAGGGGCACAATCCTGGGCCAAACAACATGGTGTGGAGGTGGTATCATGTTCTAGTATGAAAACAGGTATGAACATTTAAGTCTTTGTGTGCCAAGCAAATAAAAGTTGATACTGTGGCAGTGTTAAGATTTTCTTCATTGAAATGTTTCTAGAAGAATCAGACAGTGTTGGCCAAGATAAGACTTCACATTTTAAGTCTTTACCAGACAACAAAATTTGAGACCGGTCCAAATTGAAAGCATTTGCAGACGACAAATTAAATGTGACTCAAAAATTGAAATTTATTTGGGGAAGGGTAGAAAACATTGTGGGAAAAGGAGAAAATGCTGGTTACCAGCATTTTCTCCTTTTTCCCACAATGTTTTCACAAGGCTTGTTTCTCAGGGTCATTGAAAGTCGGGATGGTGTGGTAAAGGGTTAATGCAGTCTGGTCTTGTTTCATATTGCCTTGTAAGTGTCTAATACTGCCATTAGCACGGAGAGTTAACTTCCATTTTATTTCAAAATCATTTTCATAGAATATTATGATCAAGGTTACAATGTCACTACTGGAACACTGAGAATCCTAAATAAACTGAAGATATCAATACAACATGTAAAGTACTGTTATGACTCAATTTTCAGCACACTTTGCCAGAATGTCTCATGGAATATTAGAAAGGGTAGATTCAAGATCAGACCATACACTCTTGGCAGATCCACCCCTTGACTGACAAATTTGACTTGGCGAAATTGGAGGGTTATTGCGTATCCCCCAAATTTTGAGCTGTTTGAGGGGGTCTTTTGTAAGGACTTTACATTTTAATTCTTTACCAAACAACAAAAATTTAGACTATTCCAAATTCAAAGGATTTGCAGACGACAAAATTACTGTGGTTCAAAATTTGAAATTTGTTTTGAGAAGGGCAGAAAACATTGTGGGAAAAGGAGAAAATGCTGGTTACCAGCATTTTCTCCTTTTCCCACAATGTTTTCAAAAGCCTTCCCCCCTCAGGGTTGTTAAAACTCGGGATTGTGTGGTAAAGGGTTAATGCAACAGTCACATTTCCAGACATCGAAATTCAAGCCCTGTTGGGCAGTCTTTAGCTTATAGCACTTGAGACCAGGGGGTTGCTGGTGTGAATCCCCAGCTTGGCTTGAGAAGAATATTGTTTCTGGCTATATATTTCATGTACATCTGCAGTTTACATTTTGTTATGACTCCATAATTGGTTTTTGTTTAGCAGACCAGACTGGCTGTCAGAATGTTAGCACACCCAACCTTGGAATTCAAAAGTTTTGACTGTTACTAGTATTGCAGTTCGTCATACCATTTTTTTCACATACAACAGATCCTTTTTTTAACACCACCTGTTTTGTATTAGAAGGAAAAGAAAAGTAATGTGCTGGGAAAACATTCATAGAAAAGAAGCACTTGTTAGGCTGTGATTTGAAAATTATCAAAAAAATTATGTTGAAATTTTCCAGCTTCGTCTGTGAAAGTTTTTGAAAGCCATAAGAGGCGTTTGGAAAACTATGAAGAAAGGAGAAAAGCGAAAAGGCGAAAACATTTAGAGGTTAGTATTTTTGAAAGATTTCTACTGTAGGCTGTTACAGCACCATCATGTTTGGTAATTGTGGAAACAGTTTTTTCAAGACCAACTCGTTCTGTAGGACGAGTTAATTGAAAAATTGATTTTCTTCATTTTGGTTCACTCATCTTACAGAGAAATAAAAACAAGCAAATTTCACCAGTTACACTGATTTTATTTAGACAGAAGAATGAGGAAGATTAGGAAAACCACATCATAAGAACACTTTAGTTTAGGAAAACATTTGCTCGGTATGTCCGATATTCTTGTAAGGAAGTGCAGACAATATGGACATGACTTAAATGAGCATGAAAGGTAGCAACCAAGAGACCAATTTTTGACACTAAGAAATTATCCAGCTTTAATAAATGCCAGGAAAAACTTATTCCATTGACTGAAAACGGCCATCTTCCATTTGGAAATCAGGTCATGTTCTTATACTTAATAATATTTAATGCATGCATTGAATTCTGAATTTCTGCAGAACCCAGAAATGCATCTAACTCATTTAGACGTTTATCTGTAGAGAATGTGCATGTACAAATTTTTCTGTTCTCTTGATTTGAGGGTAATATTTGATCTCATCTTTTCTTTAATTTGCCTTTGTCAGGATTTCGTAATTTTTTTCACTTGCCAGACAGGACAATTGATGACAAAAAGCTACTTGTCCTGACCTGGAGTCCACTTGTCATGATAAGCAGAATTTTCAAGCCCAGGGAAATGGAAAAAAATGCTTGTAGCCAGCATTTTTCATGTTTTCCCATAATGTTTTCTACCAATTCAAAGACAGATTTTATCATCTAAGCAACATTTAATTCGTCATCTGCAAAAGCATTTGTTTTAGACAAATTTAAAATTTTGGCATGTCTTAAACAGATAAAGGAAGAGTGAAAATACCAGATAGAAGGAAGGTAACATCAACTTTTTCAAGGACACAATGTCTTTTTCTCTAGCACCAACATGCTGATAGAATCTTTGAAGGAGATTTTTGTATTGAAAATGAAGGCATACAAGACACAGTGGGTGCTGTGTGTATTGATACACAAGGAAATATGGCTGCTGGGGCATCCAGTGGGGGAATCTCATTGAAACAGATTGGAAGATTAGGACCGGTAAGATATATACATATGAGCCATGCTCTGTTAAAAGGGGGCTTAATGCATTTGCAAACAGTATTGACCCAGGTCAGCCTGTGCAGTCTGTGCAGGCTGACCTGGGTCAAAAATTTTCACTATTTGTCAATTTTCTGGATATTCAAGGACCACTTGTCCTTAAAATTCAGTCAGTCGTTAGACTATGTGGATTTTATGGATCCATGAATTATGTGATGACTTGCTTGGTGTAATGCATCATGGAAATGCAATAAGCCCCTTTTTGCCAGAGCATGGCTCATATATATGAGTCAGGCTGTGTGAAAAGGGGAGTTTAATGCATCTGCAAAAAGTATCGATCCATGTCACCTGCCTAGTCCGTGCAGGCTGGCATGGGTCAAAACTTTTTGCTATTGTTAAATTTTCAGCATGTTAAAGGACCACTCTTACTCAGGATTCAGCCAGATTGCAAACAAAATGGATCTGTACAATAGGAAAACTCTCTTTATCTAATGTATTACAAAGATGTGTTTGCTGTAGCACTCATATGTGTTTAATTTAATGGTGTCATATTAGTATAAAGAGCTTGATACACATTAAAGGGACGCTAGGGGCCATCCACAGAATTTTGACATTGTTACGCTACCCACCCAAACAATTCTTTTATGTAGCAGTACTGGAAAGAGTGTGTCCAACCTTCTAATTGCTTTCAGTCTTCACTGTCTGACCATCTGTCCCTCTGTCCAGCTGGATTTCTGCATGGTAACATGGCAGTTTAACATAAAACAGAAAAAAGGTCATTTGCAGTCTGCAGATGATTATGTGTATAGAGAAAAAAAGCATCTTTCATTATTTGGTTGTATGGACTTTCTGCAGTTGTGGTTTAGTTTTTCATGTCGGGTGTCAAGGACAGCAGAATTAATGTGCTATGTAAAATATAAGATGGTAGAAAAATTATGAATTTCGTCACATACTGTTTTTAGTGTAAGTCCAAAGTTAGACCTTGTTATGTGGTAACGTAAATCTGTTAGTTAGATCTTGCAGAAACATTATGGAACAAGGACTGTTTGAAGACAGAACAAGAATCTTTAGAAATGAAGATGAATGACATTTAACTGATTACCAAACAACAAAATTTTGGACTTGTACAAATCCAAAGCTTTCGCAGACAACAAATTCGTTTTGGCTCAAATGGCAAGAATTCTATTCCATGGGATAGAAAACAATGTGGGAAAAAAAGAAGAAGTTGAATACTAGCATTTTCTCTTTTTCCAACAATATTTTCAATTGCTTTCTTTGTCAGGGTCATTAAAAGTTGTGATTGTAGGGCGAAGGTTTAAATAATGAATTAAAACTAATTAACAAGTATTTTTCTGATTCATTATTGTAAAGGCTGCACTGTATGGTGCTGGGTGTTGGGCCTACAACTGGAAAGCAGAGAAGAAACCAGGAGTAGCCATTGCAACTTCAGGTGATTGAGATAATTTTACTCAGTCTAATTAGCCCTTTAACTCCTTACCAAATGACAAAAATTTAGACTTGTCCAAAGTCAAAGCAGTTGCAGGCAACTATTTAAACGTAGCTCAAATGATGGACTTGGTCTTTGATATGGTAGAAAACATTGTGGGAAAAGGAGAAAATGCTGGTAACCCAGCATTTTCTCCTTGTCTCTCAATGTTTTCAAATGGCCTCTTTCTCAGGGTCGTTAAAACTTGGGATTGTGTAGTAAAGGGTTAACGAAATGGGTTAACATAAGATCCTGTGTTTTTCCTACCTGTAGGATAAAGGCTTTTGCCACATTGTGCTCGAAAGGTGGTCTGCTAGGAGGCAAAAAAATATGTAAAATGATGCATGAATTCTAAATGTTTACTAGTGGTAACTTACAAAACATCTTTGTGTTTTTTTTTGTTTTTTGAACGAAAAAGGTAGTTCATTGTCAAAAATTGTTGAAAAACCTTGTGTTACCCTTTGATTTTTTTTTACACACGTCTGTTAAAGTGTAATAGAGTTTTGTGTGGTGATATTTCAGACTGCTTAAAATATTAGTTGACTTTGGTCAGAAACTATGTCACTGGGTTGCATAGTAGAAAAACCTCGAATGAATTTTTGCGTCAGACTCGATGATACCCGTATAGTTTAACTGTTGATTTCATTATATCATGGATGTAATATAATAGATCACACAGGTGAAAAGTTTCAGGTAACTATGTGATATTTTGATAACCTTTTTTATCAGATTCACAAGCATAATTTTTTTATGGATAGAAACATCACCAAATGTGCATCTCAAGGTTATATTAGACTATCCCAGGGGAGCGATTAAGGGCTTGCAGAGTTCTCTTGCTTTGTTCTAGGTACTGGTGAACATATCATTAAAACTTTGTTGGCAAAGACATGTGCAGACAGTCTACAGAGGGAGACTTCCCCACTAGAAGCCATTCAGGACACCATCCAAGAACACTTTCTAGGTTTGCATTAGAGTTTTATGTTCTTGATTGGATGGTGTTTAACGCCGTTTTCAACATTATTTCAATTGTATCACAGTGGCCAGTGCAACTACCCATGCTTTCCTGGAGTTTCTTTTACCAGTACTCCGCACAATATTCTTTCCAAGCCACTGGCTGCTTTCCTACATATCCATTGTCTAAAAATGGTTAGCGGTGAGAGAGGAACGAATCCTGTTGCAATGACTATCACCAATTCTCAGAAAGAAATCGGTAGAGACTGGGATGGAACCAGCGACCTCCTGTTCTCAAGTCCTGTATGTTACTGACTGAGCTACCGGGGCTCAGCATTCTGCACTTTTTTGTCCTGAGTCTGTTCTACAGCTCTGTGCTCTCTGTTAGTTTATATTCTTTATGGTTAAGTTCTGCTAAGTCATTCTAGTTTTGAGCTGATGCTTGAAGTTATGGTTCTGATTATATATACTAAACCTTAATTAACCTTATGTTTTTCAGACTCAGATTACTTGGATCATTCCAAAGAACGATATGGTGGAGTTCTTGCTCTCAAACATGAGAAACATGATCCAGATTGTGAAACTGGTAAGATACGATTGAGCCATGCTCTGCAAAAAGGGGGCTTAATGCATCTCTTTGGTGCATTTTACCAAAATAAACATCACAGAATTAGGGACCCATCAAATCCACTTTTTCCAACAACCAACTGAATCACGAGGTAGACTTGTCCTTTAAAATGCAGAAAACTGACCAATAGCAAAAAGTTTTGGCCCAGGTCAGCCTGCATGGACTGGGTCAATACTTTTTGCAGAAGCATTAAACCCCCTTTTCACAGAGCATGACTCAATCATTGGCTTTAAAATGTTAACTCATGATTTTATCAGGATGGTTTTCATTTTGGTCCACGTGGATATTGATTTGCAATTTCTCGTTTTGCTGCAATGTTTAGGTGGTAAAATGTTGACCAAGTGATTTAACTTTGCTTTGTGTTTAACTCTATACCACACAGTCCTGCCTTTAACAACCCTAAAGGAGGAGACTTCAGAAAACATTGTGGGAAAAGGAGAAAATGCTGGTAAGTTAATCAGCATTTTCTCCTTTTCCCAAATGTTTTAATTTGTTGTCCACATTTGCTGTCAGTTTGGTCCTGTCTAGAATTTTGTCGTTTGGTAAAGAGTTAACACTGTTGCAACAGTATGTCCATTACTTTGCTTGTACCTCTCCGTGGATTCCAGGTCCTGCATTTACTAACCATTCTAGTTTACATTCTTAGTTTAACCCTGAGTTTAGAGAGTAAAACAAATTTCTGGTTGGCTAACAATTTGGTTTAGCCAATTGGCCTATCAGAAATAGTGTTACTTTGAAGTTTAGAAAATCATAAGAATAAGACTAAGAATTCATTTTAGAATTGATTGATGAGCTGAATGTTGTTTTATGCTGCTTTCAGCATTATTTCAGTCATATCACGGTGACAAATCACATATTCATGTCTGTCTTTGGTTTCACCAGTACTAGGCTAGGGCTCAGAAGTGTCTTGCCCAAGGACACTCCCACGAAAAACCCAGTGGATCCAGTAAGGCTGCAACCCAGGGCCTCCAGTTCATGAGTCCTACACTTTGCCTGTGAGCCATGCAGGACCTTTATAATTTAGAGTAGTTGGTGAAAATAGGCCCAGGTGAGTCACTGGCTGCTCTCCTAGCTTTCCCACATAACTAGACTCAAAACAGTGCATAGCAATGAGAGGAATTATTCTGAAGAACAGTTCGTTGAAGAACAGGAAAATGAAGTTACTTAAATGATTTGAAAATCATTGCATTAAAAGGGAGAAATGACTTGTTACACTTCTGCTCTATTTTCCAAGATATTCTAACGCTTTACCACACAATCCTGACTTTTTACGACACTTAGAAATAAAGCTTTTTAAAACATTGTGGGTAAAGGAGAAAATGCCAGTAACCACCATTTTCTCCTTTTCCCACAATGTTTTCTACCCTTCCCAAATCAAAATTCACTTTTGTAGTCACATTTATTTTGTTGTCTGCAAATGCTTTCAGTATGGATTAGTCTAAAATTTTGATGTATGGTAAAGAGTTAAATAGCCATCTAGTATTGCAGCCTGAAAAATGTTATCTTTATGGTTCTGTGTTAAAACAAGTGAATTGATTGCTTATTTATTTATTACTTATATTTGAGCCATGCTCTCAAAGAAGGGGGCTTAATGCATCTGCAAAAAGTATCAACCCATGTCAGCATACGCAATCCGTGCCGTGCTAAACCTTTTTGCTCTTGGTGAATTTTCTGCATTATACCTCATGATTCAGTCAGTTGTTAAACAAAATGAATGTTATGGATCCATGATTATGTGATGACTTGTTTGGTATAATTTGTCATGGAGTTGCATTAAGCCCACTTTTTCCAGAGTGTGCCTCATTTATGAAACTCTCTCTCCCCCCTCTCCCCCTTCCCCCACCCCTAAAACAAAAAAAAAAAAAAAGAGGAAATGCTTTATGGTAGCCAGGTTTTTCTTCTACTCTTATAAAAAGACAAATTCCATCTTTTCATTTTGGTAGCTGCAACTGCTTTCTTATTTCTGTTTACAGTAGAGCTGCTATGGGGACACACAACAGACAGTATGTGTATAGGATATGTGACATCTTGCAGCAAACCAAAGGTAGAGTAGTAAGATTTGTATTTTATTTCTTCTTTTCAGTAGTTTATCGAGAATTAATGGTGGGTTATGGTTTGCTGTTTCATGGTTACGACCAGTGAAAATACCGATTTCATGTTTTGTAACTCTTCATTTGAAGGCGGAAACAGTAGTTCCCACGCACTAGTTACCTAAGTAAATGGCATGTGCAATCCAGAGGGAAATATGACGTAATTTATGCGATTTTTCTCATGCTTTACATAATATTGTAATGTGTTGTTATGTGAAGGGGGTATACCATGGGGAATTACCAAAAAAAAAATGTACTGGATCTTGATGAAAGTCCCAACAAAAATGGGGTTAGAAGCATGAAATGAATAGAATATTTGTTTTATTCGATGAAAGATCAAATTTATTTCATGTCATGAACATCATCAGTAATATTTTCACAAGTGGCGCAAATAAATTTTGATCTTTCACTGAAAAAAAACAAATACCCTCTATGTATTCTCTTCAACCTGTTGCTGTTGAACCTAGTTTTAGATCCACCAAAAAGCATTTGAAATTACATAATTGACAAACATTAGAATTGCACGCCACACTTTTCAGGCCAACTGACTGCTATCACATAAAACACAAAGCTGAAATCTCAGCACTTCTGAAACTGTTTCCAAGAATATGACTTTGCATTTAACCCTTTACCAAATAGCAAAACTTCGGACAAGTCTAAATTCAAAGCATTTGCAGACGACAAATTAAATGTGGATCAGATACTGATTTCTTTCTATGTTAAGGTAGAAAACATTGTGAGAAAAGGGAAAAATGCTGGTTATCAGCATTTTCTCCTTTTCTCACAATTTTTTTCAAATGCCTTTATTTTCAAGGTTGTTAAAATTCGGAATTGTTTGGTAAAGATTTGATAAGATTATGGGTTTGAATTACTTATTTGAATCTATCCACATTATGGTCAGGGTATTGAAAAGGTATCCAGTAGGCATAAGTGAATGATTTAAATTGCTGAATTTGAACGATAAATGTGAAAAAATAGGTATAGCTTGTTACAAAACTATCCCAAGTTGTAAAAACCCAGAGAAAGAGGGCTTTTGAAAACATTATGAGATAAGGAGAGAATGCCGGTAACCAGCATTCTCTCCTTTTCACACAATGTTTTGTTTTATCCTGTCAGAGACAAACCCCGTCATTTGAGCAACTCTGTATTTGTTGTCAGCAAATGCTTTCAGTTTGGTATAGTCTAAAGTTTTGTTGTCTGGTAAAAAATTAAACTATTTTTTTTTTCATTTCTTTCAGGCTGTTATATCTAGACTTGGAGATGATGTGAAGGCAGGACACACATATCTCCTTCAAGGCCATCATTTTTGTTTGTAATACATGCATAGGTAATAAATATAAAGAACTTCTAACTTGTATCTTTTATCTTTATTGTCATTAAATTCCCAATTTTTAAGTCTTGCGTCACATCCTACTCAGTTTTCTTGAAATTGGTCAATATATTATTATTGACATTATTCAGGGAGAGTTCATACATTGGTCAGTTTTGGTAAAAAGGTAAGAAATGAGCTCAGGTAAGGGATCAAGGGCTTTCTTGGTCCTCTTAGTTTTGTCTTCTTCATTTCATTACTTTGGTTAGCTTTTCAATCCATGAAATAGGTTTTCCAGCTTAAAAAAGGTCCTAGAATTGGGATATGCTGGTGTTTTCTGCCCTGAAATGTCTATCTCATAGTTAAAAATTTGGCACCGTCTGGGTTACAGATCCTTGGTAACCCAGGTATCAACACTTATCCTGACATAAGTGAAATGAAACTTTCAAGCCGTTGGTAAATACCCAAATTTTGTTAGTTCAAAAGTATTTTTGGGGGAGAAATATCTCCTGATCGGTTTCTATGCAGTCTGATCTTGATCTACATTGTTCGCAGAAGGCACTTGAGTCGCCCTTAGCAGCCTAAAGGCTAAATAAGGCCAAACTACGTTTATTACGCTTTTTTAGGAGTACATCAACCTCAAGGTCAACCGGGATGCTTTTCATTAGACGGCAAAATTTTAGACAGCTCATTAATGAAACAGAAATTATCTCATAAAGTTAAGTGATCGAGAATCTCTTCATATCATAGAAAAATTTGTGACTCGCGTTTCCGTCATGATCGATCGATTGATACAATTTCCATGGTGTTTAACGCCCCTTTCATCATTAATTCATTAATATCACTGCGACTTGTTACTTTATCTTTCAAGTTTTTCCTGTTTTACCTTTTTCCAGTATAAGATTGGAGATCTGTAGCTCCATGCCTATGGACACGTCCATGCAACCAAGGTCTTCAGTGGAGGTCGAGCCCAGAACCTATTCATTACTTAAATGCTTAGTCTGGAGTTTAATTAAAGTGACATCCAACCAGATTTCGTTTCGCTAGTTTTGAAAAGAACCAGAGGTGGCTTTAAGATTAAAATACTAGTATAACCAGAAATATATGTAAAAAACTCGTCTGCTAATAATGCCTTGAATTTGGACCAGTCTGAAAATTTGTCGTCTGACTGGCATTTAAATGTACCACTAGGCCTACCGATCGAATGATTTTTGGGGACAGGAAAACACTTTTTTAGAAAACATGTTAGGTGAAAGGAGCAAATACGTGTAACAAGCAATTGTTTCTTTTCTCACAATATTTGCTTAAGTTGACAACTATAAGAGCCTTACGAAAGTTGTATTTGTGTAGGCACGTCTTAAAGCCGAAACAAACGGGGGTCTATAGAACTGATTTCAAAAGAAAACAGGTGAAATAAAGGTCACTGTGCTAATTTTTAACCCAACCCTTCACCAGAAAATCCCGTGCTTTAACGAACTTGAAAGGAAGGCTTTAAGACGTTGTGAGAAAAAAGGGGACATGATGGTAACCAGCATGTCTTCGTTTCCCTTAATGATTCTACCCTTTCAGACAGAAATCCCAGCATTTAAGTTACAATTGAATTGTTGTCTGCAAGTACGTTGTTCTTTTTAAAAGCCTCAAATTTTGTCGTTTGGTAAAGAGTTAAATTTGTTTATATATAAAACTTTGACATCCTTATTCCCATAGTGTACATAGAACGTATGGGAAACTCCTTGCCCAATGGCAAAATTTTAGACTTGCCAAAATTGAAAGATTTTGCTGCGTACGGACTGAGTCAATGTGGCTCGAATGAAGGGATCCGGCTTCGAAAGGGTAGGAAAACATTGTGGGAATAGGAGAAAATGCTGGTTAACAGCATTTTCTCCTTTTCCCACAATGTTTTCCATAGCTTTACTTCTGAGGGTCTCTAAAACTCGAGATTGTTTGGTAAAGGATTAGAAATATACTTTGAAAACAAAAGGTCGATTAATGCACTTAACCTTTCCCACACCATTCCGTGTGTAACTGCCCTAAGAAAGAGGCCTTTTGTAAACATTGTTACCAGCATTTTCTCCTTTTCCCATAATGTTTTCTTCCCAATCGAAGACGAATTCCATCTTTTGAGAGATATGTGAACAGCTGCGATTTCCGGTACCTTTGCAGACAGTACACGTTGTAGGCCCACTGACTGTATAATGAAATTCATTGAGATGCCTGAAAGAATGCTGCATGTTTTTTACCTTTAGGAATTCCCTTTCAATCCCCTTTGAACTTTTTTTTTTATACATGTATGTTCCTTGTGTTCATTTCTGAGAAAAACAGCAGCCACCAGAGATACACCGAGGAATATTTTAACTCGTTACCACATGAGGAAAATGGTAGCCCAGTCCAAATTGAGAGCATTTGCAGACGGCAATTTAAATTTGACTCAAATGAGGAATTTTGACTTTGATATGGTAGAAAACATTGTGGGAAAAGGAAAAAATGCTGGTTACCAGCATTTTCTCCTTTTCCCACAATGTTTTCAAAAGGTTTCTTCCTCGGGGTCGTTAAAAGTCGTGATCATGTGGTAAAGAGTTAAGCTTTTGAAAACATGTTCCGAACCCTTCCATCATTTGAGACATTTTTAGTTCGCCGTCTGCAAATGCTTTTCAAATGGACAGTCTTCAACTTAAACTTAAAAAGGCTGAACGGTGTTAACCCTTCACCTACTAAATCAGTTAAACGAAACTTTCAAGACGATAGTAAAAACCCAAATTTTGCTATAATAGTGTTGTTAGTATCTTTAAAAAAAATCTCTTCATCGGACAGTGCAGATCCAAGATCAGACTGCATGTTCTGTGTGGTCTAATCTTGATCTACACTGTCCGTATACAGGTCCTTCAGTCGCGCTTTGCAGCCTAAGGGTTAAAATTGTTAGAGAAGCCTACTGATTATATTGTCTGTGCCCCTGAAAGATCTTTGAATCAGCATTAAGTATTTGACATGTTCTCATAACCACGAGCTCTTTAAGTACATGTATGAAGATTTATTAGTACCTTATTTGAACAAACCAATATATATATTAAGAGAACAGGATATTTCAGGCAAACGTAGTGGTTTATTTCTACCTGTGTTAAAAAATAAGCTTTGCTTTGCTTGCAGTTAGGATTTTGAAGAATGTCCATAATTAAACCGCTCTTTTTTCTCTGCGTTTGTGCACACCTGACAACTGGAGATTCGCCCACAGTGATAAGCCCTGTCGGAACTATAGCTGGGACGTCGGAAGATGTAGAATTAAATGGCGTCACTCATACAATCTATAAATTTCTGGGGATAAGATATGGCGAATCAACAGCCGGAAACAACCGCTTCAAGAAACCGGTTCCCGCCTCGCCGTTTACCACGCCGTACCAAGCAACACAATTCCGCGCAAACTGTCCACAAATACGGGTCTCGGAAGAACTGTATCCCGAGAATCAGTCTGAGGATTGTCTGTTTCTGAACATTTACACACCGAGCAGTGGGACCAATCATGCAGTTATGGTATGGATTTATGGCGGCGGGTTTAACGTAGGTTCATCAGATATATACCAAGGCCATAATCTTGTTCCATTTGGGGACGTCATTTTAGTCGTCATGAATTATCGAGTGGGCCTCTTCGGATTTTATACGACGGGGGATGATAGTGCACCTGGAAATATGGGACTTTGGGATCAACAGCTGGCCCTGAAATGGGTCCATGAGAATATCGGGGCTTTCCGCGGAGATAACAGTCGCGTCACTGTGTTCGGGGAATCTGCTGGCGCCATAAGTGCTATATACCATGCTTTATATCCGCCAAATAAAGGGTATCTGCAAAGAGCTATCTCTGAAAGTGGTTCGCCAAGCCTGATGACAGATTTCTCACATCGACCTCTTGAAATGGCACGAAAATTCGCAAAAGCAGTAAATTGTGATCATTCGGATGACACTTCAACAATAGTAGAATGTCTGCGACAGAAATCATATACCGAGTTGATGACGACAATTTCTGATAATTACTTCTTTTTCTTTCCAACAGTTGACCACGATTTCGTCCGGATACATCCGTCCTATCTTCCGGATCTCGCGAGAGTAAACCCAACGTTACCGGAAGTGGAATTCTTCCGTTCTATTGACGTCATTAACGGATTCAACAAGTACGAAGGTGGTATTTATCTCTACTATATACCGATTGACAACGTCGAAACTTTTATGCCAGATCGCGAACAAATATCTGAGCTTGTCCCAGCTCTCTTTGCATTCATTAACAAACTTGATGTATCAGAAACTGTGAAAAATGTAGTTATTTCGGAATATACGAACTGGACTGATGCAGATAACTCTATTTTGCAGAGACAGCGTGTCCTTGACCTTGCGGGGGATATCACCTTCGCCTCCACTGATATGCAATACAATCGACTGCATGCCAACACAACCGGACTATCTGCAAATACATATGTTTATAATTTCATCCCAGTTCCTTCAACCAGGACAATTCGTGCGCCATCTTGGATGGAGGGGGCGAATCATGGTGAGGAAATGGGGTATATATTTGGTATCGACAAACGGCTGTTCGGAGACGATTTCACTGGTGTACCAGAATCTTGGGAGTTTGAGCTGCAAACGGAAATGATGTCATACTGGACAAACTTTGCCAAAACGGGGTTAGTATTATAAGTAGGTTAAAACCTGGCAGGTGATAATAAGTTATCGAAGACAGCAGACAAAGACCAGACTGCCTGGACAAGCACGCTAATCTTGATCCTGACAAAGGGCTTTCGTAAGAGTTTTCAGGACATTGGCTAATTACGGGCGAATAATCATTCTGCAAATCTATTTCGCGAGGTAATAAGGTCTGCTTAGCGTGAAAATAAGATAGAACGTTTATTATGTTATGTTTAAAAAGAATTCAATGCATAGGTTGTTTCATTCTTTTGTTGTTTTAATAAACATGTCGCTTCCAACAATATTTCATTTATCACAGCAGCCAGTGTATCTATCCACTCATTCCTTTATGCTTGAGCTACGTACAACAATTGTTCAATCTGTCAAAACCACTTGCTGCCTCCAACTAACACGATCTCGAAACAATGTTGATTAGTTAAAGACGAATAGCTCTAGCCACAAAGAGTATCAGTAGTTATCAAAAAGATGTGATTTTTACTCGCAATTCGTGGGTTATTAGTCCTGTACCTTACAAATGGAATATTATGCTGTAGTAACTTTCCTGGTGCTTGTATTTGCTTCGAGACGGGTGAGAAAATTTGATATCGTGCGAGACCGAAGGTCGAGCGAGATGTCAAAATTTTCTTACGCAGCGAGAAGCAAAAACAAGCTCCAGGAAAGTTACTACAACAGAATATTATTTTTATAGTACATGTATACCTAAAAATTTTGATAACAAAATATTGCAATTTTGGACAATCTTATTCGAAATTGGTGGGCAGTTAAAAAACTAGTATCGGTTGAGTGGAGGAATGTTTTAGCATAACATTTTGACCAACCAAATCGGAGCAAAAGCTGAAAGCATTCGGTATGCAGGTTAAAAATTTAAACTGCAGCGGAACGATACAGGGCCATCATGACAATCTTAATTATAATATAATGGCTATGAATTAATTTCTCGTTGCAAAAGGTTTATATCTCGTAGACCCGTCATCTCTCTTTCCTTACCACGACTTATATTAATATTAAAACCTCGGAGTCACGAGATAATTAGCTCGTGGCAATGGATTGTCATCATTTTGTCCCGGAATATACGCTTATATATACATGTTCTTCTTTCCCAACAGAAACCCGAACACCCCTATGCCTGTGAAAGTCGCGTGGCCCGAGTACACACCGCACACGCAAGAAGCGGTTCTCCTCGACAGAACTATCACGGTACAGAAATATTTCTACGCCAAACAGACTGTGTTCTGGCTTGACGTTCTACCAGCAATCATGAAGTATGAGCAAAGCAAAGACGGTGCTTGTCCGGCCCCGGGAGGCTACTAGAACTTGTGTGACAAGAGGTTGAAATCTAGGAATTTTAGAGACAGCGTGGGAAAAGAAGTCACAAGCAAATGTTTCTCATTGAATAATTTCACTTTTAGCTTATGACATGACCTTGTGTTCATCGTGCGTCTGTCCGTGCTTTAACTTTCATTTCACACCGTCAAAAGGAGACTGAGTATACAGCGTGTGATTATGCCAGCTTATCTATATGTACTCTGTTCACAAAAGTATTAGGGAAAAAACATTGGTGATAAGTAAGTTAAGCTTTCAATGTCCAGGGAGGTAACCCCTTTTCTCTTCATGACAGTATTTTACTTTTATCGCTCTTGATTTTTGTACTAAACTGTAACTTGGTTTTGATTTTTCTCAAAACTTTACCATTCATGATATGGATTTTTTTTTTTTTCAACTATTTCTTTACGTCAAAGTACTGTTCCCGTGTCGTGGTATTAGATTTAATCATACTTGATTAGATATGCTTGTATTCATTGTCATCATTTTGACATTTGAAAAAAAGAATAGACTTTCTGGGCTAGGCTTATTTTCTCCATGACATTTTACTTCCATACAGGCTACTTATAAATGCCCAATATGTCTCTGTCGATATGAATTACGTGTATGGCACATTTGTTTACGAGGCAGTGGAGCGGATATAGGGACACCACAGCCCTATTATTTTTCAATAAAAGTAACAGATCATAATCTGGCTTGACTTTAGGGCCTACCTTGAAACGAAGTACGAAAGCGAAAAAAGGCGGTACATGTCTAGCTTCGTGTGGATGCGTGGATTTTTATCTCGAAAAATCTTGATAGAGACCGTATATTCGAGAAAGGTCGTGAAAAAAATCCGGGTGGGGTATAAAATACTCTTCTTATCACAAACTACTGGATGCGCAATGCCTGACATGTCATCCCAAAGAAGAGGCGAGTGAAACGTGAAAAAATGGTGGAATATCATTGTTTAGTATTTGTGTCAGGAAAATGTGTATAGGGTCTAACAAATGAGACCAGGGTCTGTATTCACCAACCATTCTTAAGAATACTCTTCAAGATTTTCTAAATTTGGAGGAAACGCAACTTCTGATAGACTAAACCAAATGGCTTAGCCAGTCAGGAGTTGAGTTACTTTCAACTTTGGAAAATTCTGGAGTATAAGACTAAGAATGGTTTGTGGATATGGACCCTGCAGATCGGCGATGCTTTTTGTCACTCTAAATTGTGCATATTTATTCTAATCACTAAGCCATCGAGCGCTAAGGGTACGTCCGTTGTTGTTATAGACAGTGTAGATCAAGATCAGATCGCACTTAACGTGCAGTCTGAATTTGAATCTACACTGGCCGCTATTTTGTTTAATATACTTGTATTTGCATTTTTCCTGATTAGGAAAGATCCAGAAATTAATTTCGCGCTTTATGGTTTTGTGACAAATTTCGCCATCTGTATAATCTATAAAATGTACTCTCATACTCTGCATTGAAGATATGTAGTTTGTTAAAACAAAATCGCCTGTGACCGGGGAGAGGGGTCATCTTTCGTCGACTTTTGGACGAGGAATATTTCCTGCTGCATTAAGTTTCATCAAATCTTTTCACGTTTCACAATGTCCCACATACATGTACATGTAAACTATATTGCTAGAGCTTCTGTAGGCCCAGATTACGAGATTTTGTAATATTTCCGAGAGGGATCTGGAAAGACGAGGGAAATACATGGTACAGTAAAACATGTCGTAGTGGCCACCACCTGTACAAAGCAAACAATCCGTCACAATCAAACATACATGTTTATGAGCCATGCTCTATGACAAGGGGGTTTAAAGTATTTGCAAACAATTATCGACTAGGTCAGCCTGGGAGTCCGCCCTGGGTCGAAACTTTGCTTTTGGTCAATATCCTGCATACCCAAGGACCATTCTGCCTCAGGATTTAGCCGGTTCTTAGACAAATATGGGTTTTTATGGATCCATAATTATGTGATGACTTGCGTGGTATGATGCATCATGGGGGTGCATTAATCCCCCTTTCGCCAGGGCGTGGCTCATATGTTGAGTTTACCAGGCAAGGCAAATTTATATGTTCAAACGTATGTCAGAATGTCACGAAAAGAAGCGAACAGTGTAGATCCAAGATTAGACTGCACGTTCTGTGCAATCTGATCTTTATCTACGCTGTTCGCATAAGCAATTAAATCCGGATTCAGCGCTACACGGGTAAAAAACACCCCGTTCTTCAGACAAACTCTATTATCTTGCAGCAGACCCTTCCAAAACCATCGTAGCAAATGAAACAAGAGGGCCATGATGGCCCTGGATCGCTCACCTGAGTCAATAGGCCAAACATTCTGACCAAATTTCACAAGTATCTGACTGAAAATGTGGCCTCTATAGCGTGCACAAGGTTTTTTGATGATTTGACCTAGTGACCTAGTTTTTGACCCCACATGACCCAATTTTGAACTCGTGTGAGATTTTATCGAGCCAAACATTCTGGCCAAGTTTCATAAGTATTTGACTAAAAATGTGGCCTCTAGAGCGTACACAAGGTTTTTTGAAGATCTGACCTAGTGACCTAGTTTTTGACCCCACATGACCCAATTTCGAACTTGTTCGAGATTTTATCAAGACAAACATTCTGACCAAATTTGACAAGTATCTGACTGAAAATGTGGCCTCTAGAGCACACACAATGTTTTTCGAAGATTTGACCTAGTGACCTAGTTTTTGACTCCACAAGACCCAATTCTGAACTCATCCCAGATTTTATCAAGACAAACATTCTGACCAAGTTTCATGAGGATCCAACTGAAAATCTGTCCTCTAGAGCGTACACAAGGTTTTGCGAAGATTTGACCTAGTGACCTAGTTTTTGACCCCACATGACCCAATTTCGAACTTGTCCGAGATTTTATCAAGACAAACATTCTGACCAAATTTCACAAGTATCTGACTGAAAATGTGGCTTCTAGAGCGTACACAAGGTTTTTCGATGATTTGACCTAGTGACCTAGTTTTTGACCCCACATGACCCAATTACGAAGTCGTCCGAAATTTTATCAAGACAAGCATTCTGACCAAGTTTCATGAGGATCGGACTGAAAATGTGGCCTCTAGAGCGTATACAAGGTTTTTCGAAGATTTGACCTAGTGACCTAGTTTTTGACCCCACATGACCCAATTTCGAACTAGTTTCAGATTTTATCAAGACAAACATTCTGACCAAGTTTCACGATTATCTGACTGAAAATGTGCCCTCTAGATAGTACACAAGGTTTTTCGAAGATTTGACCTAGTGACCTAGTTTTTGACCCCATTAGGCCTAAATATAATCCTTTTTAGCATAAAGTATCAAACGATAACGTATTTTAACGATACCGAAGAAGAAAGTTTGTGAAAAAAAAAATGGAAAAGGAGAAAATGCTGGTGACCCGTTCCTCCTTTACCCACAACCTTGTATTTCCTTTTACAAGACATATCCAACTACTTTGATCACATCTGATATGTCTTCGGCAACTTGATACCTTTAATTTGGTCAAGTTCGCTTAATCTAAATGTCGCCTATCATGTTAGTGGCGTATTTTGTACGCAACGACACACTGTAAATTTTCCGGGATAAGATTTTTTATCCATAGGATTCTCTGCCCCCTTATCCCCGTGGGGATCCTCAGATGCCGCCTCCTGTTCTTTGCGTCGCGTTAAAAATGCGGCTAGCCACGCCTCGGCATGCTATGCCTTGCGTGCTGATAAATTAATTTGAAGGAATAAGAAATTCTGGAATGAATAACGGCGAAAGAAAGAAGCTCCCTTAAAAAACTGAAAAATCCAGATTTTTGCAGAAAGGGAATCTAGTTCGTACACTCAAGAATTGAAAAGCAATTTCTGGTATTTTACCTTATACACGAAACAAAGAGGTTCTGAAATGTTTAACACTCCGTTTTGTCCAGAATTTGGATTTATATAATTGATAATCTCTATCATTCACTTGAAACACGCATGGTCGGGACATTTCGGGTTAATTTCTGATGAAATCATGATTCATATGATAAGTTTATTGACAGTAACTATAACTATGATACCAAGTGAATCATAGTGTAAACAGATAAGGGCTAGCTTTACGTTCACGAGTAGAGACATTCCGTTTTTCAGGTTAACAGATCTACTCTCACCAATCGACAAACTTTACCATTTTTGTAAAAAGGGTCGTATACCATAAAACAGTGGAAAATTCGCAGGAAAAGTACTTCCGTTGTCGGTCGGTGAGAAGTCCGCAAAACTTTTTTTCTCTCTCTTAAGAGACATTCTTTGTTACATACTGTCATGATTACCCCTTCCGGCTATTTAATACAGTTAGCTCTCAGATGTTGATTATTAAGTTTAAATCGCCAAAGTCAGATATTCTTCGCACGACACAGTCGACATGTTCCATAAATGATCGTCAGTGCTGATCTTCCTCGGCTGTTCAACAAATAATCGCCAGAACTGGCAATCTTGGAAGGAAAACGCCGAGATGGGCCGGCGAGTAAGGCCACATTCCACTGAAGTTGGGTATGTATCAATCTCCGAGCAGAGTTGTCGTTCGTTACCTCACATACATCTCTGCGATGGGCTAAATGACAAGAATCTTGTCAAACCGAGGAAAACATGTTTTGTTACTGTTTAACTGTTTCATGTGTAACATGATAAAGTAGACAAAGCAAATATGATTCCAGATGCATTATAGGTGCATTTAAATTGATGAATTTACCTGTATACAATGGAACTATTTTTTCGAGTTTCTTCACTAATCAGATTCCTACGCCAATTGTAAACCGAATGGCTGCGCCCACGAATGAAGACAATTTAAACAAAATTATACAGTCCTGTGACAGTTTCGACAAACCGATGGATCTAAGTTTGTAACATCAAAGAAGAGATTGTCGTCCTTTAAAACACATTTTAGCTTTTCAGAAAACCCCTCTTTTCCACATTTTCTCCCACTAAGTTTGATTGGCCGTATGCTGTTTGAACAGCAAACAAAACAATCGATACATCTTTCTTTCACCGGCGTTTGTGTCGCCATTTGGGGTTATGGTCATGTGACGGAAAATCTCGCGAGAGGACGGACTACTTTCTGAGCCCACTACAGAGGTGAATGTGAATGAACCGAAGTGCAAGAGAGTGGTTATGTATATAATCATCCTAAAACTTCCGCATTGCACCATGTGGTGAGCAGACCCACTAGCTGTACTTTTAACCATGGCCTTGCAGTTTTAGACACGAGTAAACATTTTTATAATCGTTGACAGAGTAACATCTCTTAACCCTTTCCCACACGACAATATTTTCACCCGTCCAAATTCGAAATTTCCATAGATGAGCTCAAATTCTCTGATAGGATGGAAAACATTATGGAAAAAGTAGAAAATGCTGATTGTCCAGCATTTTTTCTTGTACCTATTATGTTTTCAAAAGCTATCTCCCACGGGGGGTTTTAGAACTCGGCATTGTTGGGTAAAGGGCTAAACTTTTACAGCGCTGAATGAATCAAACGGACAATTTCAATCTTGAAATAAAGATCCAAATTTCAAGGATGTTCTTTTCCCTTGTCTTAGTACGAGGACAGTGTAGATCAAAGATCAGACAGCATGTTTTGGGTAGTCGGCTTTTGATTCACATTACACAGGCAATATAGGTCTAATGGTGAAAAATATTTTTAAGATTAAGTAGCAGCTTCCAAAATAGAAAATATAATAAGTTTCCATTTAAGTCTCAAGACACTTGAATTGAGTAAATATTGCTTTGAAATTATGCAGACGAGAAGTTCCATTATTAACTTACTGTTTAACTTACTGTATCCGGACCGATGGTAAGCGTAGTGCTTCTGGGGGTCCTCCTGTTTCTTAATTCATTTATGTTGTTATTTGGAGAGTAGCAGCATGGGGTGAATTTCATTGGGTGATCTTTCCAATGTTTGTTGATTCTACTTTTAAAACTATTTACACTAGGCGATATTATGACCTCATTTGGTAGGCTATTCCATGGTTCAGTGACACGAATACTAAAACTATTTTTTCTGATTTCCGTTTTAGATGCTTTCTTAAATAATTTTAAGTTGTTCCCTCGTGTTCTGTTGTAGTTTGATAACTCTAGTAATTTAGCATTGGTAGTTTTTTCATGGTTGTGAAGAATCTTGTAAACTTGTATCATATCTGCTCGTAGTCTTCTGTATTCTAATGATGGTAATCCTAAATATATTAATCTTTCTTCGTATGAGAGATGGCCAATGGCAGGCAGTATTTTGGTTGCTCTTCTTTGAACGTTCTCGAGAATTATCTTGTGGTTTTTTTTTATGAGGAGACCAGACGGAGCTAGCGAATTCGAGGTGGGGTCTGACTAAGGACTTGTATAAATGCAGAAATATTTCTTTGTCCAAGTAAGTAAAAGTTCGTCGTATTATTCCCAAATTTCTGTTAGCTATGTTGATTTTTGACGTTATATGCGATTCAAAAGTCAGGTTTTGATCTATTAGTACCCCTAGGTCCTTTTCCTCCTCTACATTTGTTGATGTGTATCAGATAATAGACTATTTTATTACTCTTGTACAAAATAGAAACGAGGTAACACGATGGTTGCTTAAAATGTGAAAATACTTCTTGGCGAAATCAAAGATGCACAGGGAAATTCAGACTATATGTTATATTTCACAACCAGCGATAAGTGTAATGCAACACCGCTTCATCAAATTATCCCGAAAATCAAAATTTTGATTAAAATACGACAGTGTATTAATGCTGAACATATAATCAGAATTACTTTTACGAATATTATAAATAATTGCAAGCGTAGATCTACCAAGGGTTTTCTTTTTGTTTTCTACCGACGGTTTCTCATCATCTGAGACGGTTACGCATTGATAGCCAGGTAAATCGGTTGCCTATAAAGGTCAAGGTTTAGGGGCATGACGTCATTAGCAATACCACTTCCGTACTGAAATGGCGGAGACAGAACTGAATGTTGACAGTTTGATATCCCGACTTTTAGAAGGTATTTTCATCCAAGAAAATGCCATTATGTCCATTTTCAAGTCATGAACTCCATTGACCATCATTAGAATAAACGCAAGACCGATAAATGAAGGATTGGGATCGAAAGAACTTCAGTTATAAAGTAGAAAAACTTCGGTTTCACTTTCTGAAGTTTTGTTTGGGTTTATTTTTCAGCTTAACAATCTCCTCACAAAAGTATTTATTTGATTCTGTTGACGTCTGCACACACTGAGGCACAAGCAGCATCCATTTAAGAGTTAAACCAACAGACTGAAACATAAATTTGACCTAGAAACATCTGTTCATGTCCCATAAAGGTAGAAACCCTCAGGTCAACATGAAGACCTGAAGCACAAGGTTGATCTACCAGTAGAGCCTTGAAAGCATCCTGGCCTTCTCGGGAATAGACCATAATTCAGTAACACATTTGCACCGCACATGATATAATTCTGAGCAGAATTAATGGCACAAATACATCTCACTAGGGCAGACAATATTTTGTGAAATACCTAGTTCATGTAGGCCTACCCCCTTTCTTTTCCCACTATTAGGGGTTTACTATGTTATCTTCTTTTTGATAAATCTTTTGAATGATTCCACAGCAGTGGGCACCTTTGTCTTGAGTCAAAGTATCTTCAGTCAGTAACAGAGTGAATGTTGGAAGAGATATTTGGACTAACAACACAAAATCATTGCATGTTATCATTGTACTTTACATGAATTTGTTATAGACTACATATTTCTAAGTATTCTAATTGAAATCTTTATCATCTTTTGTGCTGATAAATTTGATGATGGGTAACTGTTAAATTAATAATTCTTGATTCATATATTTCAGTGCGAGGATGTCGACCTGGGAAAACAGTACAGATGACAGATGCAGAGGTGCGAGGTCTCTGTCTTAAATCAAGAGAAATATTTCTTAGTCAACCTATCTTGCTTGAGTTGGAAGCACCTCTTAAAATCTGCGGTAAGTGAAATTGAAATCATGATCTCTCGTTGATACTTTTTTTTTCTTGCAGTAGGCTACATTTTATGGCATTGTGGCAATATGAACAATTTCTTCCTTAGTCGCAATGTTTTTGCAGGCATTCATATTATCACATGCTGATGTAACTTTACGGAAGTTAAGAGATTTTTGCATTGACTTCAGTTTAGAATCCAGGATGTTATAGATACTAAAACTTAGCCATGGCTTTGGAAAATTAGCCTTTTACCACACAGTCCATTGTAATGACTCGGACGTAAAAGGCTTTGAACACATTTCTAGAATACGAGAAAAGCGCATGTTTTTGTGGTTATTTTGTTTAATTCCAGGTGATATACATGGACAGTACACAGATTTGATGAGATTGTTTGAATATGGCGGTTTTCCTCCTGAAGCCAATTATTTGTTTCTTGGTGATTATGTTGACAGAGGGAAACAGTCCTTGGAGACAATCTGTCTCCTGTTGGCGTACAAAATCAAATATCCAGAAAATTTTTTCTTGCTCAGAGGGAACCATGAATGTGCCAGTATCAACCGTATTTATGGATTTTATGATGAATGTAAGTCAAAGTTTGTTAGTTTTGTGCTTTGTTGATACTATGTTGCTATTTGAAGTTTGGTTTAAATACAATAAATTATTCATGTAGATGCATCAAAGTACGTTTTAAAAGCTTACCACAGCTGTAATGAATTTTGATGTCTTCGACTCTCATAGAGTCACAGTAACAGTTAGGCCTGGGATAAAGACTGCACACAAAAGCACAAAAATTAGCTTGAGAGTTCTTTTTGTCCATTTCACTGTAAACTTTTAATGATTTTTTTCAGTACTACAGTACCTCTTTCCATGCTTAACTCTTTACTACACATTCCTGACTTTTAACGACCCTGTGAAAGAAGCCTTCTGAAAACATTGTGGGAAAAGAAGAAAATGCTGGTAACCAGCATTTTCTCCTTTTCCCACAATATTTTCTACCCATCTTGAAACAAATTTCAATTATTCAATTACAATTATGTTGTCGTCTGCAAGTGCTTTCAATTTAGACCAGTCTAAAATTTTGTCATTTGGTAAAGAGTTAATAGAGAGTTTTTTTATGCATGATTCTTCTGTGTTTCTTCTATTATGTTAAATAATCATTTTATCTAAAAATGCCTAGGCCTTAGCTTACCCAGTTGCTATTTCAGAGGCCAATAGGGGCTGTATTTACAAATAACGACACATAAGTTATATGCTAGTTTACCATTGCTGGATGATTGGTACGAGTAAGCGCTGTTTTGAAAAACTTTATTTTGAAATTTGCGGCATTGATTGTCATTCTGAAAAAGCAGTCCGGTTCTGAACCCAGAATGCCCAAATCAGATAGGTACGTATTTGAAAAATGCTACCTTGTCTTGAGTTTTAACAATCCTGAAAAAGAAGACTTTCGAAAACATTGTAGGAAAAGGAGAAAATGCTGGTAACCAGCATTTTGTGTACCTTTACCACGCAATCTCGAATTTTAACGACCCTGAAAAAGAAGGTTTTGAAAACATTGTGAGAAAAGGAGAAAATGCTGGTTACCAGCATTTTCTCCTTTTCCCACGATGTTTTTTACTCTATCAAAGACAGAAATTATCACTACAGCTACATTAAAAATTTTATGTTGTCGTCTGCAAATGGTTTCAATTTGGCCAAGTCCAAAATTTTGTTGATGATAATAGAGGTAAGAATGGTTGGTGAATATGGGCCCTGATCTGGTACCATGCCTAATCAGTATCTCTTAGTTGACTGTATATTTAACCCTTTGACATGCAGGCAAAATATAGACTTGTCCAAATTGAAAGCATATGCAGACAACAATTTAAATGTAGCTCAAATGATGGCATTTACCTATGATGGATTAGAGAACATTGTGGGAAGAGGTTTTCAGGATTTTTTCCTTTTTATGCAACATTTTCAAAAGGCTTCTCTCTCAGGGTCGTTAAAACTCGGGATTGTGTTGTAAAAGGGTTAATGATTATATTGTATGTTTAATTGAATCTATATTGTATGTTTGTAGGTAAAAGAAGATTCAATGTGAAGTTATGGAAAACCTTTACAGACTGTTTTAATTGTTTACCCATTGCAGCTATCATAGATGAGAAGATCTTTTGTTGCCACGGAGGTAATGTGTTCGCAAATTTGAATATAACTATTGATTGATTGATTGTGTGGTGTTTAACCCTTTACCATACGACAAAATTTTGGACCAGACCAAATTGAAAGCATTTGCAAACTACAAATTAAATGTAACCTAAATGATTATTTCTGTCTTCATTAGGGTAGAAAACATTGTGGGAAAAGGAGAAAATGCTGGTAACCAGTATTTTCTCCATTTCTCGCAATGTTTTCAAAAAGCTTCTTTCCCGGGGTCGTCAAAAGGCGGCATTGTGCGCTAAAGGGTTTACACCGTTTTCAACATTATTTCAGTTATATCACGGCGGCCAGTGTACCTATCCATGCTTTCCTGGAGTTTCTTTTACCAGTACTCCACACAATATTCTTTCCAAGCCACTGGCTGCTTTCCCACATAACCATTGTCGAAACAATGGCAAGCGGTGAGAGAGGAATGAATCCTGTCGCGATGACTATCATCAGTCCTTGGAAAGAAATTGGCCAAGCCTGGGATCAAACCAGCGACCTCCTGTTCTCAAGTCCTGTATGAATATAACTATTGATGGTATTATGACATTAGACATATTTTCTTTTGTTTCTCTATGTATTTTAGATATACTATTTCTGCTAATAATTCTATATCTGCTAATAATTCTATTCTGCACCAAATTTGGCTCTAAACCTTGCAACAGCCGATTTAACTCTTTACCACACAGTCCCGACTTTTAACGACCCTGGGAAAGAAGCCTTTGAAAACATTGTGGGAAAAGGAGAAAATGCTGGTAACCAGCATTTTCTACTTTTTCCACAATGTTTTCTACCTTTCCCAAAACAAATTTCAGTTTTTGAGTCACATTTGATTTGTCATCTGCAATTCTTTACCAAACAACAAAACTTTACACTGGTCCAAATTGAAAGCAATTGCAGATGACAAATCAAATGTTTTTGAGTCATCCAAATTGACAGCATTTGCAGATGGCAATTTAAATGTGGCTGGAATTATGAAATATATTTGAAAGGAAAGAAAATGTGGGAAAAGAAAAAAAATGCTGGTTACCTGCATTTCTCCTTTTCCCACAATGTTTTCAGAAGCTTTCGTTCTTGGGTTGTTAAAACCCATGATTGTGCAGTAAAGGGTTTATTAAACAGACATTTTCAAGTAGTTACTAAAGAACTAAATACTGCAGTGGAAGGACTGTCTTAGCCAGGATATCTTACAACTGTTTGACCTGTAGACCAAGATCAGATTGGACATTTTGATCATGTCAGTAGATTTAGTACAAATTGAAAGCATTTGCAGATGACATAGCAAATATGGCCCGAAAGATAGGATGTGCCCTTGCAAGGGTAGAAAACATTGTTGGAAAAGGAGAAAATGCTGGTTACCAGCATTTTCTCCTTTTCCAACAATGTTTCAAAAGCCTTTTTTCCAGTAGGTTTTTAAAACTCGGAATTGTTTGGTAAGGGATTAATCTACAAGGATATTTTCAAAGTTATCTGCAGCAATTGTGGATCACTTTCGGAAGTTAGCCATAAATTCAAAATGATTTTCTGTGTTTTCAAAGTTGTAAACTACAATTTTATTGACTTGGTTGATTGAATGGTGTTTTACTCCACTTTCCACATTATTTCAGTCATACCAGGGCTACAGCTCACATGCTTATTTATGTCCTGGGTCTCACCAGTATTAGGCTTGGGCTCTGATGTGTCTTGCCCAAGGACACTCCCATGAATGACTCAGTGTTCCAGTGAGGCTCAAACCTGGGGCCTCCAGGCTATGAGTCCTACACTCTACCACTGAGCCAAGCAGGACCCATGCAATTTTATTGACATAGGTATTGAAAGAATCCTTGTTGCATAACCAAAAAACTTCACAGGTCTTGAAAGAAAGAAGCCTTTTGCAAACATTGTGGGAAGAGAAGAAAATGCTTGTAATCCCCAGTTTTTTATTTTCCCAGAATTTTTTCAACCCTTTCAAAGACAAATTTCACAGTTTGAGCTACATTTGATTTGTTGTCTACAAATGCTCATAATTTTAAGTCGTCTAATATTTTGTTGTTTGGCAAAGGGTTAACCCTTTACCACACAATCCCGACTTTTAACGACCCTGAAAGAGAAGGCTTTTGAAAACATTGTGGGAAAAGAAGAAAATGCTGATAACCAGCATTTTCTTCTTTTCCCACAATGTTTTCTACCCTTGAAGAGACAAATATTGTGTTTGAGCAACATTTAAAATGCCGTCTGCAAATGCTTTCAATTTGGACTAGTCTACATTTTTGTTGTGTGGTAAAGGGGTAAAAGATTCTGCTCTGTTGCCAGGTTTGTCCCCAGATTTACAGTCTATGGAACAGATTCGCAGGATTATGCGACCAACAGATGTGCCTGATACAGGTAAGAGATTAACAGTTTTGAATAGTGTAGATTCAACACATTATGGATTGTCTGAAAGGCCCAATAGTGACCAAAAATCAATGCTTTTAAATATAAATCATACCATTTAAAAGTGTGATCTTGGATCTACACTGTCCGATAAGGAGATATCTTTCCTCCAAAAATAACTTTGAAATAGGAAAATTTGGGTTTACATTATTGGCTTGAAAGTGTCATTTCTTATTTAGCAGGATGAGGGTTTGGGTTTAATCCTTACCAAACGGAAAAATTGTATACTGATTCAAATAGAAAGCATTTGATGATGACAGATTAACCCTTTACCACACAGTCCTGACTTCTAACAACCCTGTGAAAGAAGCCTTTTGAAAACATTGTGGGAAAAGGAGAAAATGCTGGTAACCAGCATTTTCTCCTTTTCCCACAATGTTTTCTACCCTATCCAGGACAGATTTCATCATTTGAGGCACATTTAGATTGTTGTCTGCAAATGCTTTCTATTTGGATCAGTCCATATTTTTGTCGTGTGGTAAAGGGTTAAATATGACCTAAATGATGGGATTTTCTTTTGAAAGGATAGAAAACCAGCATTTTCTTGTTTTCCCACATTTTTTTTCAAAAACCCCTTCCATCAGGGTTGTTAGAACTCGGGATTGTTTACAAAACGGTGAAATTTTAGACTTGACCACATTGAAAGCATAATGATCAAATACATTAAAGATACATCCTTACAGCTAGAGAGAAAAAAACATTGTTAAAACCTGAAAGTGTGTAGAATCTCTCAGAATTTGGTCAGCTGTGTAAACATAAATTACCAATCATAATATGGTGTAAGGGGTAGAGATAATTCAGGGGATTTGTCCTCATTTAAAACCTGAAACGACAACAGTGATTTCTTCAAAGGCTTCCAAAAAATAAAATGCATTTTTTATCCGTCGTAATTTGTGTAACCTTGCAGCTGTCAGGGGCAACATTTGGCATAAAGATACAAGAATGACTATAGTTTCATAAAATAAAGATGAAATGGGTTGAACCTATCAACTGGCTGAAACTGGCTGAAAACGAGTACAGATGTATCTTTAAGTGGGGTCCTTGGTGGCCGAAGGGTAAGGAGCCTTCCACCAATCTGATACCCACAAGAATTACAGTAGCCATGGTTTAAGTACTCGCGACTGAGACATTTTATATCAGTCCTGATACAGATAGACCAATTGAACGACTGGTTCAAAAGTGTTTTTATTACAATCAAATAAATTTTGAAAATCAACATACACATACTGTCATATTAGGAGCAATTAAGGTGCAGATGCAGATTTTCAAATGTATCTTAACATATTTTTTTTCACAGGTCTGTTATGTGATTTGTTGTGGTCTGACCCAGACAAAGATGTACAGGGTTGGGGAGAGAATGATCGGGGCGTGTCTTTCACTTTTGGTGCCGATGTTGTGAGCAAGTTCTTAAATCGACATGATCTTGACCTTATCTGTCGAGCCCACCAGGTCACTATCAACTTTGTATCATATTAACCCTTTACCACACAATCCTGACTTTTAATGACCTTGAGGAAGAAGCCTTTTGAAAACACTGTGGGAAAAGGAGAAAATGCTGGTAACCAGCATTTGCTCCTTTTCCCACAATGTTTTCTACACTATCAAATAAAATCATACCACTTGAGCCACATTGAAATTGTTGTCTGCAAATGCTTTTGATTTGGACAGTTGTAATTTTTGTCGTGTGATAAAGAGTTAATACATTCTTTATTTTTTTACCATCTTGAGGCTTGTCTTCTATGATTGTACTTACAGACGAGAAACAAAATATGGCTTATAGATGTGCAGCTTTTTCTTGTTTTTACACATTGCGTGACAATGCTCTCAGCCCTGTCAAAGACAGCTACCATTATTATAGCCACACTGAATTTGTCCCCTTCAAGTGTTTTTAATAGGGTCAAGTTATAATTTTTTTTTTTTTGTCTGGTTAGAAGGTAAAGTGAGGCATAGGTAATTGGGAGCAGCAGGTCTGTTACAATGGCATGCTTAGGGAATTTAATGTTATATAATTCGAAACAACTAAACAGAGCCAAATTTGAAGTATGTTTTCTATAAAGGCTCACTAGCGGCTTGAAGTAAACAAATTGGGAATTAAAAATGCAGACAAAGTTGGGTAATTCATACCATTTAGAAGCATGTTTATTATTTTGAGTCTAATAATGTGTTACATTAAATTCTGTCAAAGTTCCAGTCCCTGGCTGAAAAATTTATTATAAAACTAAAATTAAAGTTTCAAACTTTTGTAGGTCTTGCGTGGCTCGGTGGTAAAGTGTAGGACACTTAACCTGGAGGCCCCGGGTTCTAGCCTTGCTGGATCCACTGGGTTTTTCGTGGGAGTGTCCTTGGGCAGGACACTTCAGAGCCCTAGCCTAGTACTGATGAAACCCAGGAAATACATGAATATGTGAGCTGTTGCCGTGATATGACTGAAATATTGTTGAAAGCGGCGTAAAACACCATTCAAAAAATCAATCAATCAAACTTTTGTTCTCGTTTTACAATACATTTTGTCTGCCAGCAACTCAAAGCTTGACAGATTCCTCTAAAACATTGTCAGACCCATAATAATATCTATACTTAGAATGGTATGAATTAAATTTTTCTTCAATTTAAGCCCCAAATTATTTACAGTTGGCAGCTAATGGGCCTTTGAATGATATTGAGGATATTAAATTTTGTTTTTTTTTCGGTGAAAGATAAAAATTCATTTAATCCAGTGAACATCATCAGTAGTATTTTCACAAGTGGCACAGCCATGAGTGAAAATAGTATGGATGATGTTCATAAGATGAAATAAATTTCGATCTTTCAAGGAAAACATAATATAAATATAATTTCTTGCTTCTAACCCTTTTTTGTTGGGACTTTCATCAAAAATTCAGTACAACTGTTTTTCGTAATTCCCCGTGGCATACCTTCCCCCACACAATTCATTACAGTATTCGGTAAAGTGTGAGAAATATATAGAGTAAATGCATGTAAATTTCCCTCTGGTTGGATGGCACACACTGTTTACCTAGGTAACTACAGCACTGGAACTACTGTTTCAATTGAAGAGTTATGGAAACATTCACGGTAAATTTCACTGGTCGTAGCCATGAATTGTCAAACCTTATAATCCACCATTATTTCCTGAAACTACCAAAAAGCATGAAATAATGTGTTTTAGTAAATAATCACTCTTTTTTTCATTACAAAGGTAGTAAAGAATTACGTGTCTTTGGTGAAAAGTTAGAAAAGAAAAAACCCAATTGGTATAACTTAATAATTAGTTTACATGATTTAAAAAAAAAAAAAGAAATCACCTGTTAAAAAGAAAAGAAGAAAAATATTTATTTGCTGTATTTCTTTTTTTTTTTAGCTCACCTTAGCACAACGTGCTAAAGGTGAGCTATTGTGATCGCCCTATGTCCGTCGTCCGTCGTCTGTTGTCCGTCGTCCGTCGTCCGTCAACAATTTCTTTAAACATCTTCTTCTCCTAAACCACTGGGCCAATCTTTATGAAACTTGGCAGGGATGTTCCTTTGGTGAAGCTCTACCAAAATTGTTCAAAGAATTGAATTCCACCCACAACTCTGGTTGCCATGGCAACAAAAAGGAAAAAAAAGCAAAATCTTTGAAAATCTTCTTCTCTGAAACTAGAAGGCGCAGAGCTTTGATATTTGGTATGTAGCATCTCCTAGTGGACCTCTACCAAGTTTGTTCATTTGATGCCCCTAGGGTCAAAATTGGCCCCGCCCCGGGGGTCACAAGTTTAAGCATAGTAACAAAGAAGGAAAACTTTAAAAATCTTCTTCTCTGAAACTTGAAGGTGTAGAGCTTTGATATTTGGCATGTAGCATCTCCTAGTGGACCTCTACCAAGTTTGTTCATATGACGCCCCTGGGGTCAAAACTGGCCCCGCCCCGGGGTTCACAATTTCCAACTTAGGAACAAAGAAGGAAAACTTTAAAAATCTTCTTCTGTAAAACTAGAAGGCATAGAGCTTTGATATTTGGCATGAAGCATCTCCTAGTGGACCTCTACCAAGTTTGTTCATATGATGCCCTTGGGGTCAAAACTGGCCCTGCCCCGGGGGTCACAAGTTCAAACATAGGAACAAAGAGGGGAAACTTAAAAAAATCATCTTCTCTGAAACTGGAAGGCGTAGAGCTTTGATATTTGGTATGTAGCATTGCCTAGTGGACCTCTACCAAGTTTGTTCATATGATGCCCCTGGGGTCAAAACTGGCCCCACCCCTGGGGTCACAAGTTTGAGCATAGTAACAAAGAAGGAAAACTTTAAAAATCTTCTTCTCTGAAACTTGAAGGTGTAGAGCTTTGATATTTGGCATGTAGCATCTCCTAGTGGACCTCTACCAAGTTTGTTCATATGATGCCCCTGGGGTCAAAACTGGCCCCGCCCCGGGGGTCACAATTTCCAACATAGGAACAAAGAAGGAAAATTTTAAAAATCTTCTTCTGTAAAACTAGAAGGCATAGAGCTTTGATATTTGGCATGAAGCATCTCCTAGTAGACCACTACCACGTTTGTTCATATGATGCCCTTGGGGTCAAAACTAGCCCTGCCCGGGGGGGTCATAAGTTCAAACATAGGAACAAAGAGGGGAAACTTTAAAAATCATCTTCTCTGAAACTGGAAGGCATAGAGCTTTGATATTTGGTATGTAGCATTGCCTAGTGGACCTCTACCAAGTTTGTTCATATGATGCCCCTGGGGTCAAAACTGGCCCCACCCCTGGGGTCACAAGTTTGAGCATAGTAACAAAGAAGGAAAACTTTAAAAATCTTCTTCTGTAAAACTAGAAGGCATAGAGCTGTGATATTTGGTATGTAGCATCGCCTAGTAGACCTCTACTAAGTTTGTTCATATGATGCCCTTGGGGTCAAAATTGGCCCTGCCCCGGGGGTCACAAGTTCAAACATAGGAACAAAGAAGGAAAACTTAAATTTTTTTTTTCTCTTAAATGGGAAGGCATAGAGCTTTGATATTTGGTATGTAGCATCTCCTAGTGGACTTCTACCAAGTTTGTTCCAAGGATGCTGCTTGGGTCAAAACTGGCCCAGCCCCTGGGGTCACAAGTTCGAACATAGGAACAAAGAAGGAAAACTTTAAAATTCTTCTTTCCTGAAACCGAAAGGTCTGGAGCTTTGATATTTGGTATGTTGCATCTCAGAGTGGACCTCTACCAAGTTTGTTCATATGATGCCCCTGGGTCAAAACTGGCCCTGCCCCGGGGGTCACAAGTTTGAAGATAGGAACAAAGAAGGAAAACTTTAAATTTCTTTTTCTCTTAAACGGGAAGGTGTAGAGCTTTGATATTTGGTATGTAGCATTTCCTAGTCGACCTCTACCAAGTTTGTTCATATGATGCCCCTGGGTCAAAACTGGCCCAGCCGCGGGGGTCAGAAGTTCAAACATAGGAACAAAGAAGGAAAACTTTAAAATTCTTCTTTTCTGAAACCGAAAGGTGTGGAGCTTTGATATTTGGTATGTAGTGATTCTCTTCTAAGTTTGTTTGCCCATCTAAGCGCAACAAGTTCATTGGGTTCAAAATTGGGTCATCTTGGGTCATAAACTAGGTCACTAGGTCAAATTAAAGAAATACCTTGTTGGCACTCCCGAGGCCACATTATTTGCTCAATTGCCTTGAAAATTAGTTAGAAAGTTTGTCTTTATAAAGTCTCACATAAGATTAATTTGGGTCAACTTGGGTCATAAACTAGTTCACTGGGTCAGATTAAAGAAATACCTTGTTTGCACTCTGGAGGCCACATTTATTGCTCAAATGACCTGAAATTTGGCCAGAACGTTTGTCTTGATGAAATACCAGATGAGTGTGGATTTTGGTCACCTGGAACCATAAACTAGGTCACTAGGTCAAAATAAAGAAATACCTTGTGGGCGCTCTAGAGGCCACATTCTTTGCTTAATTGCCTTGAAAATTGGTCAGAATGTTTGTCTTTGTAAAATCTCATATGAGTCTGAATTTGGGTCAACTGGGGTCATAAACTAGGTCACTTGGTCAAATTAAAGAAATAGCTAGTGGGCACTCTAGAGGCCACATTTATTATTCATTTGATTTGAAAATTGGTTAAAATGTTTCTTTTGATATAGTCAAAGACCAGTTCAAATTTGGGTCATCTGGGGTCATAATCTAGATCACTAGGTCAAATTAAAGAAATATCTTTAGGGCACTCGAGGCCACATTTTTTGCTCAGTTGACTTGAAAATTGGTCAGAATGTTTGTCTTCATGAAATATGAGTTTGAAATTGGGTCACCTGCGGTCAAAAACTAGGTCACATGGTCAAATTAAAGAAAAACCTTAAAGGCACTCTACTAAGGTGAGCGACCCAGGGCCATCATGGCCCTCTTGTTTATATATATTATGCAATAAAATTCAAACCATGCTCTGTAAAATTGGGGTTTAATCCATCTGCAAAAATTATCTACCCATGTCAGCCCTTGCAGTCTGACATGGGTAGAATTTTTTCGCAGATGTATTACATTTTCTGCATGTCAATGGATCATTTTACATCATGATTCAGTCTGTTGTTAGACAAAATGGATTTTATGGATGAAGACTTTTGATGACTTTGGTAAAATACTTCAGAGAGAAACTTTAAACCTCCTCATGGCTCAGTGCCGCTGATAGATTTGTTTCAAAATTGTGCCAATAGCATTGGCCATGGCTTATATTACTTACCGTCAAATGTAAATGTGTACATAATTTTGTGTATTATTTCTATTCTTTGTAGGTTGTGGAAGATGGTTATGAATTTTTTGCAAAGAGGCAGCTGGTGACATTATTTTCGGCTCCAAACTATTGCGGGGAGTTTGACAACGCTGGAGGAATGATGTCAGTGGACGAAACGCTCATGTGCTCTTTCCAGGTTTGTTGTTGATATAGGTTCTTGTTATTCTCTAAATCTGTAACAAATGGCAAAATTTTAGACTTGTCCCTACTGAAAGCATTTACAGACAAAAAATTGAATGGTACCACACACAAAGACAATTGTGTGTAACAGTTAGACAACAAGTGGAAAAGGAAATAAATTCTGGTTACCTTTTTATCATTTACACACTTTTTTTCAAACCTCCTTTATCTTTTTGGGAATCTGTCTGATTCACTTTAATATACATGTATGTTGTTTTGCGTGATTCTTTTTGGTGAGTCTCTTTTTATGTCTGCTTAACAATCCCTTTATTTTTTTTTTTTAAACATTCATGATGACTAAAGCTTTTGAAAACATTGTTGGAAAAGGTTCAAAACCAGCATTTAATTATACCCCCGCAAACGAAGTTTGTGGGGGGTATACTGGAATCAGCCTGTCGGTCGGTCGGTCGGCCGGTCGGTCATGCGGTCGGTCGGGCGGTCGGTCTGTCCGCAAAATCTTGTCCGGACAACTCCTCCTACAGTTTCTGTCTGATTCACTTTAAACTTGGCAGAAGTGTTCATTAGGAGCTGTAGATGTGCAAGACACACATTTTGTAAAAATTCCATCAAGAATTACTGAGTTATTGCCCCTGATTTGACTTAAAAATGCTTGTCCGGACAACTCCTCCTACAGTTTCTGTCTGATTCACTTTAAACTTGGCAGAAGTGTTCATTAGGAGTTGTAGATGTGCAAGACACACATTTTGTAAAAATTCCATCAAGAATTACTGAGTTATTGCCCCTGATTTGACTTAAAAATACTTGTCCGGACAACTCCTCCTACAGTTTCTGTCTGATTCACTTTTAACTTGGCAGAAGTGTTCATTAGGAGCTGTAGATGTGCAAGACACACATTTTGTAAAAATTCCATCAAGAATTACTGAGTTATTGCCCGTGATTTGACTTAAAAATGCTTGTCCGGACAACTCCTCCTACAGTTTCTGTCTGATTCACTTTAAACTTGGCATAAGTGTTCATCAGGAGTTGTAGATGTGCAAGACGCAACTTTCATGAAAATTCTATGAAGAATTAATGAGTTATTGCCCCTGATTCACATTTAAAATGCTTGTCCGGACAACTCCTCCTACAATTTCAGTTCGATTCGCTTTATACTTGGCAGAAGTGTCCATTTGGAGTTGTAGATGTGCAAGACGCAAATTTTGTGAAAATTCCATCAACAATTACTGAGTTATTGCCCCTGATTTGACTTAAAAATGCTTGTCCGGACAACTCCTCCTACAGTTTCTGTCTGATTCACTTTAAACTTGGCAGAAGTGTTCATTAGGAGCTGTAGATGTGCAAGACACACATTTCATAAAAATTCCATCAAGAATTACTGAGTTATTGCCCCTGATTTGACTTAAAAATGCTTGTCCGGACAACTCCTCCTACAGTTTCTGTCTGATTCACTTTAAACTTGGCAGAAGTGTTCATTAGGAGTTGTAGATGTGCAAGACATACATTTTGTAAAAATTCCATCAAGAATTACT
This sequence comes from Tridacna gigas, assembly GCA_945859785.2. Taxonomy (NCBI): domain Eukaryota; kingdom Metazoa; phylum Mollusca; class Bivalvia; order Cardiida; family Cardiidae; genus Tridacna; species Tridacna gigas. The sequence goes on from OX244029.2 coordinate 43,750,572, forward strand.
GAGTTATTGCCCCTGATTTGACTTAAAAATGCTTGTCCGGACAACTCCTCCTACAGTTTCTGTCTGATTCACTTTAAACTTGGCAGAAGTGTTCATTAGGAGCTGTAGATGTGCAAGATACACATTTTGTAAAAATTCCATCAAGAATTACTGAGTTATTGCCCGTGATTTGACTTAAAAATGCTTGTCCGGACAACTCCTCCTACAGTTTCTGTCTGATTCACTTTAAACTTGGCAGAAGTGTTCATTAGGAGCTGTAGATGTGCAAGACACACATTTTGTAAAAATTCCATCAAGAATTACTGAGTTATTGCCCCTGATTTGACTTAAAAATGCTTGTCCGGACAACTCCTCCTACAGTTTCTGTCTGATTCACTTTAAACTTGGCATAAGTGTTCATTAGGAGTTGTAGATGTGCAAGACGCAACTTTCATGAAAATTCTATGAAGAATTAATGAGTTATTGCCCCTGATTCACATTTAAAATGCTTGTCCGGACAACTCCTGCTACAATTTCAGTCCGATTCGCTTTATACTTGGCAGAAGTGTCCATCTGGAGTTGTAGATGTGCAAGACACACATTTTGTAAAAATTCCATCAAGAATTACTGAGTTATTGCCCGTGATTTGACTTAAAAATGCTTGTCCGGACAACTCCTCCTACAGTTTCTGTCTGATTCACTTTAAGGAGGTCTTTTCTGTCATATGTATAGTTGGCCAACATTATGTGAAAAGGCACCTTTGGACATTTGCAACAAGCGTGGATCCAGACCAGCCGCTGTGTCTCAGACATATTGTCAGATCATGGTCGACACTTTTTTACACTCATTTAGTTTTGTGTCCAATTAAATTGATACTTTGCATAAATATTCACCAGGACCAGTAGAGGTTCAAGATGCATTTTTCTGAAATGTTTGCCAAATTAATTACCCCTGAATTTACTCAAAACTTCTTGTCCAGAGAACTATTGCTTCTGTTTAAGTCTTATTCACTTGATATTTGTCATGATATTCACCAGGAGCAGTAGATGTGCAAAGCACAAATTTCATGAGTGTTGGCCTAATGATTAGTTATTGCCCCTAAATTGACATTGCAGAGTTATTGCCCCTGTGACATGAAATATAGGGGCGGGGGTATTTATCACCTTTAGTGATAGTTATTCTAGTTTTTTTCTTTCAATCCTTTCTATTCTGTAAAAGATGATGTCTAACTTTTGAGCCACATTTAAATTTGTCATGTGCAAATGCTTTTTATATGGATTAGTGTAGAAATTTGTCATCTGTTGGAGAGTTAAAATTCAAATCTTTTCCACACAATCCCGACTTTCAACGACCGTGAGAAAGAAGCCTTTTGAAAACATTGTGGGAAAAGGAGAAAATGCTGGTAACAAGCATTTTTCCCTTTTCCCACAACATTTTCTGCCCTTCCCAAAACAAACTTCCATTTTTCGGTAATATTTTGTCATCTGCAAATGTTTTCAATTTGAACCAGTCTAAAATTTTGTTGTTTGGTAAAGGGCTGAAAAAAGGAAAAAAACTCTGTTATTAGGGGGGTGGATTCATCCGCAAAAAGTATTGAGCCTGGAACTTTTTGCTTTTGGTCAAATAATCTGTATGTCTATAGACTGGTCTACTTAATGATACGGTCCCTTGTTAGACAAAATGGATTTTTGGGATCCATAATTATGAGATGTGTTGTTTGGTACAATGTATCACTGAGATGCATTAAACGCGCTTTTGCCAAAGCACCTCTCATTTTCTTTGAAGAAGTTGGATATTGGGTATGTTATATCATAAAGATTTCAGGGATCTTTCTTAGTAGGAGAAAAACAAATAATATCATAAAAGATATTGCCAACACTAAAGGTTCCAAGTTATGGCCCTCAAAACTGTGGGTTGCTGTCTCTACAGACTGAGCCAACCAGATACTGTCATTATTGAGTTAGTTTTACTCTTTAGCCGACAGCACAGTGTGTTTATGACCCTGAGGAAGAGGACTTTGGAAAACACTCGTTGAAAATGTTCCCATAACTTCTTCTACCCGTCAAAGAAAAACTTCAACCTTTGATCCACACCCAGTTTGTGGTCTGGTCTGCAAATGTTATCCATTTTGGGGAGTCGGAAATTTTGTTGTCTGTTATAAAATGAAAATGACATGTATAACCCTTTACCGCACAATGCTGCCTTTTCACAACCCTTGGAAAGAAGTCTTTTGAAAACATGGTGGGAAAAGGAGAAAATGCTGGTAACCAGCATTTTCTCCTTGTCCCACAATATTTTCTACCCTATCAAGAGAAAAGAGCTCCATTTGAGCCACAATGAAATGGTCGTCTGGTTAAAGGTTAATGATCATAATGGTAGGAACTGAATGTAGAGAAAATGAAAAGTCCATAATTTATGTGTAACTTAGGGCTTGACAGAGAAATTTTCTTTTTTTTTAATTTGTGGATTTATGTTGTTATTTGTTACAGTCTTTATCTGCCAAAGAGATAAAGGTGATGTGGTTCATACCTGTCAAACTAATTATTTAGAAATACATGTATGACTTTTTACTTTTCAAAATCTGGCAGGTTTGGAAAACATTGTTGGAAAAGGAGCAAGCGTTTGTAACTTGCAATTGCTCCTTGTGCTGCAATATTTTCCATTATGTTGAAAAAAAAAGATGTTCTGCTTTCCTTTTACCCATTACCACACAATCCGAGTTTTAACGATTTTAACGACTCGGGGGAAATTAGACTATTGAAAATATTGTTGAAAAAGGAGAAATTCCTGGTGACCAGCATTTTCTCCTTTTTCCACAATGTTTTCTAACCTTTCAGAAAAAAATCCAATCATTTGAGCCACATTTGTCTGCAAATGTTTTCAATTTGGACCAGTCTAAAATATTGTTCTGTGGTAAAGACTTCAATGGTTGTCCCTTGTGTAACTTCTTATGGTTTATGGTTGGCCTTCTACTTGCCAGTGCAGTTAACTCTTTACCACACAATGCCGAGTTTTGACTACCCTCAGAAAAACGCCTTTTGAAAACGTTTGAAAAGGAGAAAATGCTGGTACCCTTCCAAAAATAAATTTCAATTTTTGAGTCACATTTAGTTTGTGGTCTGCAAATGCTTTGAATTTGGACTGGTTTAAAATTTTGTTGTTTGGTAAAGAGTTAACTCATTACCACACAGGAAAAATTTAGACTGGTCCAAATTGAAAGCATTTGCAGACGACAATTTAAATGTGACTCAGATAATGGAATTTGACTTAGATAGGGTAGAAAACATTGTGGGAAAAGGAGAAAATGCTGGTTACCAGCATTTTCTCCTTTTCCCACAATGTTTTCAAAAGGCTTCTTCGTCAGGGTCGTTAAAAGCCGGGATTGTTTGGTAAAGAGTTAAAGACTGTGTTTATTTGCAGATTTTGAAACCGTCAGAAAAGAAAGCAAAGTATCAGTATGGAGGAATGAACTCCGGGCGGCCAATCACACCACCACGGGGACGGGAGATTGCGGGACCAAAGAAGAAATAAGCCCAAGTTTGTGAAGTTATTTGTGACTATAAATGTTAATATATACACAAATACATATACATATATCTATACATACACACTTTCACACAAAACCAGTGCTACTACTAGTGCAGGGGATTTTTTTTTTAACCCTTTAGCACACAGTCCTGAGTTTTAACAACCTGAAAGAGAGGGCATTTGAAATAATTGTGGGAAAAGGAGAAAATCCTTTTCTCCTTTTCCCACAATTTTTTAACCCTATCAAAGAAAGAAATTATCATTTGAGCTACATTTAATTTGTTGTCTGCAAATGCTTTAAATTTTGCATGCAAATGCTTTCAATTTGGTCTTGTCCAAAATTCTGTCATTTGGTAAAGAGTTAAATTTAAAATCTTATTGCTTGAATGCTGAAGAATTTCAATAGGATTTTGACACATGGAACAGTTGCACTTATTGATAAGTGTCTCTGTTTACCAGAATTGTTTTCTTCAGTTTTGTTATGTAGCTTTCATTTATCCACATTTTTTTTTTTTTTATTAACCCTTAGACTGCTTAGCGAGACTCTTTTGCGGACAGGGTGGATCAAGATCAGACTGCACAGAACATGCAGATCTTGGATGTACACTGTCTGATACATTGAAGTTTTTTCCCAGCAACAAGCACTTTGTAATCACAATGTATTGGTATATTTGATTGGCAAACGATCTTCATTTTGCTTATGTAGTAGTTTATTCTTAATGTGATTCTGATCGATATAATCTGAAAAAAAATTTAGATATAATAACCAGTAGAGTGGGTTGTTCTTTTTTTAAATGTTTTAGATCAAGATAAGTCTGCAGAGAATTGTGCTGTCTGATCTTTTATCTGGCTATTACAGTGAGACAGACCAGAAATCTGGATGAACGCTGGCCCTGCGTGGCTCAGTGTATTAATAATCTAGGAGACTGGGCGTAGTTCAGGCCTGTGGTGCTTGGTTTTTAGCTCCACTGGCCGAAGGCCAGCGAGCTATTGTCATTGCGTTGTGTCCGTCGTGCATCCGTCCGTCCGTCCGTTCGTCCGTGCGTGCGTCCGTAAACTTTTTCTTTAAAAAACTTCTCCTCAGAAACTATTGACTGGATTTTTACCAAATTTCACAGGAATGTTCCTTTGGTGGTCCTCTTTCAAATTCCTTCAAATAATTGTGTTCCATGAAGAATTCTGGTTGCCATGGCAACCAAAGTAAAAAACCTTTAAAAATCTTCTCCTCCCAAACCGCTATTTGGATAGCATTATTATTTTGCAGGAATGTTCCTTAGATACAGGTTTACAGAATTCCTTTAAAAAAAAATGATCTGTCAAAAAACATGGCTTTTATGGGAGACTCATTTTCCTTTTATGGTATAAAGTAAAATCTTTGAAAAATTTCTTCTCTAAAACTATTCATTGGATTTCATTGTTGTTTTGCAGGTAAGTTCCTATGGTGGTTGTCTGCCAAATTGTTTCTATGGTGGTTGTATACCAAATTCCTTTTAAAAAAATGATACACCTAAAAACACATTTTTTTATAGACAAGGCTTATATTTCAAAAAAATGTTCTTCTCCAAAACTATTTATTGTGTTAGTTTTATCGACTAACAAAGAAAAAGGAAGAAAATTGGATTGACTTGACCTAGTCAGGGCTGTCCTATTTAAGCCCACACATTTTCCTTGGTATTAAGATCACAATTTACTCCAATGATATGCTATTAGTTAGTACTAGTAATGAAATATCACTGGCCATAAATAAGATAAAAGCTTGAGCACCTTTCACAACTTGAGCTTTTCAATTTTGCCTTATTACTAAGCCTGAGTAACCATGCCAAGATAAAAAAGAAAAAGTATTTTAATAACAAAACCCCCATGTTGTAGGTACTTTATAGTCCTTTTGATATAGAACAAGAGAACCTCTGCACTTTTATTAGTTCTGGTAAAGGCTTGTTGACCTACTAATGAGTAAATGCAGAGTGGACAGAGAAGGGGTGTAAATCCTGGTGACCTGGTACACAGTGGGACAGGGCTTTACATTTGTGATAAGGCATTAATGTTACCCAGTCAAACTGATCCCACAACTTCAGTACACCAGAATTAATCTGTGCCCTGGAGTAGGATATTTGATTTATGTAAATGCATTTGTAGACCATTTTGTGTTGTTTGCCACAGAAGACATTCTAACTGTGAAAAGTTGATTATTAGGGATTAGGTGTTCATTGTATGCCAGCATATTTCATTCTATCTGGTGTATTGATGTAAGTTGATCTATATTGCTATAACATTCATTCATTTGCCCTCCTAGCTGTTCTTTTAGATTACCCCTTTACCACACAATCACAACTTTTAACGACCCTGAGAAAGACATATTTTCTATATTTTGATATTTCCCCACCCAAAATGGTTTGTGAAAGAACCTGTTGCAGACAACATATCTTCAAATTAGTAAGACATATATAAAAAAGGATAGAAATTATTGTGGGAAACTAAGAAAATGCTGGTTACCATTTTTTTCTTCTTTTCTCACAAGTTTTTTCCATACCTTTTTTCTTTAGTGAGCTAAAATGCAGGATTGAATGGTAATTGTTAAAAACTTCTTTTCGCCATTATAGAAATATCAGGCCTGTGGAGCGATACAGGCGCTCAAGCACCTCTAGTTCATTATAGCACAGTCGAAAGCCAGGAAACACATGCATAAGTGAACAGTTGTTGTTATCCGAGTGCTATACGATTTAAAGCAGCATATAACACGGTTCAATCAATCTTGTCCAAAAAAAAAAAAAAAGTTCTGGAATTGTGATACATGTTTTAATGAGCCAAGCTCTGTGAAAAGGGGGCTTAATGCATTTGCTAAAAGTATTGACTGAGGTCACGAGGTCAGCCTGCGCAGTATGCTCAGGCTGACCTGAGCCGAAATGTTTTGCTTTTGGTCAATTTTCTGCATGTCACAGGACCAGTGTACCTCATGATTCAGTAGGTTGTTAGTCAAAATGGATTTTAGGGATGTAGAAGAGTGTGATGACTTGCTTGGTAAAATGCATCATTGAGATGCATTAAGCCCCCTTTTGCCAGAGCATGGCTCATTTTTTTTTTCTTAACTGAACATGTGCATTTTGTATTAAAACCTTGTAACACTAAATAAATTACATGAAATGGACATTCTCAGTCAGTCATACTGATACATAATTGCAACATTAAGGCTGTTTGTTTTGCTAGAATATCTTAAAGAGAAGTGGATAGTGTAGATCCAAGATTGGACAGCACATTCTGTTCTGTGTGGTCATAATCTACACTGTCTGCACAAGCAGTTTGAATCAGGGGTCAGAGCTACAATAAGAGTTACATTAGAAATTCAGTATGCAGTTGTCATACTAGAAAGGTATATATATGAACACTGCTCTGGGAAAAGGAGGTTTAATGCATATTCATAATTCACCAGGTAGGTTGTCACATGTGGCTCCAGTATGTCTAACAACCGACTGAATCACGGTGTAGAATAGAGTTGTTCAACCTGCTAAAAAATTTATCAATAATAAAATGTTTTAGCCTAGGTCAGCCTGCGCGGACAGGGCAAGCTTATGTGGATTGATACTTTTTGCAGATCATTTAAACCCCTTTTTTTTCCATAGAGCTAGCTCATATTCAGTTACCAGTAGAATGTATGATTTCTCTGCAGTTGTTTTCAGTAGCCATTGATCTTCACTATCATTTTTTTTTTACTTTTGTGTGATTACACAAGAAAAGGTATCTTGGAAATGTTTTTTTTTTTTTTTAATTTGGTATGATTTTAACATGTGATTCTGTTTTGAATTGAAATTTGGCAAAAATATCTTAATATTAAGAGGAAGTAAAAGAAAGCGGTTATAAAGTACATGTATGACTTTGATCTGCATGGTACAGGGATGGGTCAAAATGGCGCACTCCCAAAATGGTTTGGACGGAAATGGCCCACTTTACCAAAATGACCCACCTAACTCTTTACCAAACAACAAAACTTCATATTGGTGCAAATTAACCCTTTACCACACAGTCCCAACTTTTAACGACCCTGAGAAAGAAGCCTTTTGAAAGCATTGTGGGAAAAGGAGAAAATGCTGGTATTTTCTCCTTTTCCCACAATGTTTTCTACCCTTCCCAGCATGAATTTCAGTTTTTCAGTCACGTTTATTTTGTCGTCTGCAACTGCTTTCAATTTGGACAAGTCTAAAATTTTGTCGTTTGGTAAAGAGTTAAAAGCATTTCTAGATGACAAATTATCACAAATGATGCAATTTGTAAAAAGGTAGAAAATATTGTTGGAAAAAGAGAAAATGCTGGTTTCCAGCATTTCCTCCTTTTCCCATAATATTTTCAGAAGCATTCTCAGGGTCGTTAAAACTTGGGATTGTATGGTGAAGGGTAAGGTGGTACCAAGAAGGCCTACCTTTAAAATGAATCACTGTTATTTCCTTCATTGCATCAGAATAAATTTAATAATTTTATTATTATTATCTGTTTAGAGAATAAAAATTAACTTAACTACATGCCCTTGGACCTCTTTAACCCTCTGCCACACAATCCCGAGTTTTAATGACCCTGAGAAGCCTATTGAAGCTGGAAAAAGAGAAAATGCTGGTAACCAGCACTTTCTCCTTTTTCCACAATATTTTCTATCCTGTCAAAGACAAATTCAATCATTTGAGCCCTTTCTCTGATGCTGTTCAGCTTTTATTTTTTTCAAATTTTGATCACATGCTGTTGCTGACAAATTACAAGTCAGGAAAACAACAACAATATTGTGGAAAGGAGTACAGAAATGTCTCCTCAAATTTGTAAAGGTAGACCATCTCTCTTGATTTGTGTGGTCAAAGTTCAGATTATTATTAACTCTTTACCAGACGACAATTTTAAACAAGTCCAAATTCAAAGCATTTGCAGACGACAAAATGAATGCAAGTAACAAATTTAAATTTGGTTTGGGAAGGGTAGAAAGCATTGTGTGAACAGGAGAAAATGCTGCTGGTTACCAGCATTTTCTCCTTTTGCCAAAATGTTTTCAGTAGACTTTTTCTTCAGAGTCGTTAAAACTCATGATTGTATGGTAAAGAGTTAAATTGTATATGAACTATGTTATCAAAGATACTGTAAATGTTCAACTTCAATAATTTTTGCTGTTTTGGCACTTGGCTGTTTTGGTACAGGGCTGTTTTTGAAGTAGACCTCTTTGATAACCATCTGCCAAATAGTAAGATTACTGATTCATTTGTCATAATTATGTTTTGTATTTTATCAGATTTGTGTACTTAATGTTACATTGTGCTAGGTTCCGAGAGCTAGTGGGTAATAGAGGTTTTTCTTTTACTGCTGATTATTTACGCCATTTTTCGTTATAAAACTGGCATTTTCATTTTGAATCCTATCACCTGGTTAACCCTTTACCAAAGAAGAAAATTTTGGACACAACTAAATTGAAAGCATTTGTAGAAGACAAAATTTTATTGCATGTAGTTCAAATGATCATTTCTGTCTTTGATAAGGGTAGAAAATATTGTGGGAAAAGGAGAAATGCTGTTTACCAACATTTTTAGCTCCACTGGCCGAAGGCCAGCGGGCTAATGTCATGGCCCGGTGTCCGTCGTGCGTCCGTCCGTCCGTCCGTGCGTTAACTTTTATTTCAAACATCTTCTTCTCTGAAACTACCCATCCAATTTTCATGAAACTTCACAGAAATGATCCTGCCATGGTCCTCTTCAGAATTTCCTGAAAGAATTTGATTCCTTCAAAAACTCTGGTTGCCATGGCAACAAAACTGAAAAATATTGGAAATCTTTAAAAATCTTCTTGTCGGAAACTATAAGGCATAGGGCTTCCAAATTTGGCATGTAGCTTTATGTAGTAGACCTCTATCAAGTTTCTTCAAATTATAGCCCTGGGGTCAAAATTGGCTCTGCCCCAGGGGTCACAAGTTTTACATAGGCTTATATAGAGAAAACTTTAAAAATCTTCCTGTACCTAGCCATAAGGCCTAGAGCTACCAAATTTTGCATGTAGCTATATCTAGTGGGCCTCTACCAAGTGGGCCAAAATTTTAGCCCTGGGGCCAAAATTGGCCCCGCCACAGGGGTCACAAGTTTTACATGGGCTTACATAGTGGCAACTTAAGAAATCTTCCTGTTTTGATTTTTTTTTTAAAATTAGCCTTGCATCGGGGGTCTTATGTTTTACAGAGGCTTCATATGGACAAAACTTTAAAATCACCTTATTTTTATGGCTTTATCTTGTGGACCTCTACCAGGGTTCAAGTAATTATAGCTCTGGGATCAAAAATGGCTTTGCCCTGCGGGTCTCAACTTTCATATGGGCTTTTACAGAGAAAACTTTGTAAGTCTTCATTTTGAAACCATTTGGCTCAGCATTGAAATGTTTATTATTTATGGTTTATATTTATAAGCCAGTGGAGCGATACAGGGCCATCATGGCCCTCTTGTTTCCTTTTCCCACGATGATTTCATAAACTTCTGTCAGGCTCGTTAAAACTCGGGATTGTGTGGTAAAGGGTTAATTGCTTCAAGGACCTTTTGTTCAATTATTGTCCCATCTACTAGGGTAGATTAAATATGCTTTGTAAAAAAAAGTGGTTTAATGCATATGCAAAAAGTATGCAACCAGGTCAATCTGAGCAGCCCGAGTCACATTTAATATGTCATCTGCAAGTGCTGTCAGTTGGGACGAGTCTAAAATTGTGTTGTATGGAAAAGAGTTAATGTTCACAGAAGAAATCTGTACTGCAAGAAGATTTTAGTTCAGAGAGTAGAAGAATGTTGGTGAAAGAATAACAGAATTGTACAATTTTAATTGCACTCAAGAAACATGTTTTGAGACTTTCATTGTGTTGAAAGGCATTGAAATAAAGATAACACTTGGATTATCTTTCGTCTTCTGTTTTTGAATGTTACTGACTTTGTTACGTGTGACCCTGTACCAAACAACATTGAGTCATGCACTCTGCAAAGGGGGCTTAATGCTTAGATTGCCTTTTGTCTTCTGTGTTTGAATGTTACTGATTTTGTTGTTTGTGAACCTGTATCAAAAAATAAATGAGCAATGCTCTGTGAAAAGGGGGCTTAATGCATCTGCGAAACATATCGACTCAGGTCAGCCTGCACAGTCCACGCAGGCTGATCTGGGGCGAAACTTATTGCTCCTGGTCAGTTTTCTGTATGTTCAAGGACCAGTCTATCTCATGATTAAGTCGGTTGTTAAAATGTGTGGCTATCATTGATCCATAAGTATGTGATGACTTGATTGGTATTATGCCTTATGGAGATACATTAAGCCCCATTTTGCCAGAGCATGACTCAAATGTTTAACCAGCATTTCCTCCTTTTTCCAAATTGTTTTCTATTGTTTAACTCTTTACCACACAATCCCGACTTTTAACGACACTGTGAAAGAAGCCTTTTGAAAACATTGTGGGAAAAGGAGCAAATGCTGGTAAACAGCATTTTCTCCTTTTTCCCACAATGTTTTCTACCCTTCCCAAAGCAAATTTCAATTTTTCAATCACATTTTTGTATTGTCGTCTGCAAATGCTTTCAATTTAGACAGTCTAAAATTTTGTCGTTTGGTAAAGAGTTGAGGGACAAAACCCACTTGAGCCACACTTTAATTTGTTGTCTGCAAATGCTGTTGATTTAGTTTTGTTGTCCGATAAAGATAAAGAGGTCGAGTATATTCAGAGACTTGATTTTAAGTTGATTTTCATAGGGAAAGTATTTACATGAAAATGAGCCATGCTCTGGCAAAAGGGGGCTTAACTCTTTACCACATGAGGAAAATTTTGACTGATCCAAAATGAAAGCATTTGCAGACAATTTATATGTGACTCAAATAATGAAATTTGTCTTAGATAGGGTAGAAAACATTGTGGAAAAAGGAGAAAATGCTGGTTACCAGCTTCTTTTCAAAAGGCTTCTTCCTCAGGGTCGTTAAAAGTCGGGATTGTGTGGTAAATAGTTAATGTACGGTATCTCTGTGATGCGTTACACCAAGCAAGTCATCACATAATTATTGATTCATAAAGTCCATTTTGTCTAATAACTGACTGAATCCTGCGGTAAGCTGGTCCTACGACATACAGAAAAATGACCAATAGCGAAAAGATTCAGCCCAGGGCAGCCTGCATGGACTGCAGAGGCTGACCTGGGTTGATACTTTTCACAGATGCATTAAGCTCCCTTTTGATGGAGCATGATTCAAATAATTATGTGGATGGATCCTTTACCAGATGACAATATTTATGAACTGTCCAATTTAACCCTTTACCAGGTGACAAAATTTTAACCTTGTCCAAATTGAAAGCATTTGCAGACAACAATTTCAATGTGGCTAAAATAGTACAATTTTCCTTTGATAGGACAGAAAACATGGTGGGAAAAGGAGAAAATGCTGGTTACCAGCATTTTCTCCTTTTCCCACAATGTTTTCTAAATGCTTCTTTCCCAGGGGCGTTAAAAGGCATCATTGTGCGGTAAAGGGTTAAAAGAATTTGTAAAGAACAAATTGAATGTGGCTCAAATGGTGGGAAGTAATGTTTTTTTCTTTCAGATGGTAGAAAGTATTGTTGGAAAACAAGAGATTGCTGGTTACCAGTAATTTCTCCTTTTTCCAGCGACATTTTCAAACACATCCTTCCTCAGGGTCCTTAACCCTTTACTGCACAATGCAGCCTTTTAACGACCCTGGGAAAGAAGCCTTTCTAAAACGTTGTGGGAAAAGGAGAAAAGCATTTTCTCCTTTCCCACAATGTTTCCTACCCTATCTAAGAAAAATTGCACTATTTGAGCCGCCTTGAAATTGTAGTCTGCAAATGCTTACACTTTGGACAAGGCTGAAATTTTGTTGTCTGGTAAAAGGTTAAAATTGAGGATTGTTTAGTAAAAGGTAATAGAGTGATCAAGAAGTTCATAATGTGAAATTCTTCCCTTTAACAATTTCTAGGTAAAGATGTCAAATGACAAAGCACATTAGTTTTGGTAGTATGCACACAAAATATGCTCAGCACTTCTTCATTTGATATTGTGGAGGATGTGGATCAAAATCAGACTGCACAAGATATGCTGTCTAATCTTTATTACTTTACCAAAGAATTGTGAGTTTTGATGATGCTGAGGAAGAAGATGTTTGAAAGCATTCTGGGAAAAAAAAAAGAGATAATATTGGTGACCAGCATTTTCTCCTTTTCACACAATGTTTTCTACCCTTTCTGTTACAAATTTTATCACTTTTGCCACATCGTATTTGTTGTCTGCATTTCAAGTTGAACCAGTCTAAAATTATAAACCCTTTACCATAGTTACAATCCCAAGTTTTAATGATCTTGAGCAAGACAGCGTTTTGAAAATATTGATGGGAAAGGAGAAAAAAATGGTAACCAGTATCTCCTTTTCCCACAACGTATTCTACTCTTCCAAAAATAAATTTATTTTGTCGTCTGCAAATGCTTTAAATTTGTACAAGCCCAAAATTTGTTGTTTGGTAAAGAGTTAATTGTTAATCTGCTCTGTTGTTTTTTACCCTTAACTCTTTACCACGCTACAAAATTTTAGAGTAGTCAAAATTGCAAGCATTTGCAGATGACAAAATGAGACTCAAAAATTGAAATTTGTTTTTGGATGGGTAGAAAACATTGTGGTTAAAGGAGAAAATGCTTACCCAGCATTTTCTCCTTTTCCCACAATGTTTTCAAAAGGTTTCTTTCTCAGGGTCATTAAAAGTCAGGATTGTGTGGTGAAGGGTTAATTTCACATTCGGCACTCTGAATGTCAACAGTAAAGGAGTGATGATGTTTTACCCATTACCACACAATTCCAAGTTTTACACGCTGGTATAGAAGGCTTTTGAAAACATTGCGGGAAAAGGAGAAAATGCTGGTAACCAGCATTTTCTCCTTTCCCCACAATGTTTTCTACCCCATCAAAAACAAAAATCATCATTTTAGCTAAAATCATTTTGTGGTCTGCAAAGGCTTTCAGTTTGGTATGGTCCAACATTTTCTCGTTTTGTAAAGAGCGAAGAAAGGTGATGAAATATGTATGATTTGTGCATGAGCAAAGCAAGAGAATTGCTGCTGTGTTTTTAGTTTATCATAATTTGTGTAAATAGCTATATATGTTATGATTCAAACTTATGTTCTATAAAAACACCGGTTTTTGATGATACGATAAATACCATATAACCCACTCTTTTTGCATATGTTATTTTCTTTTTTTTTTTTTTTATCAAAAAGTTAATTTTAAAAATGTTCTGTCCTTGCAATGTTTCTGTAAATAAAGATATTCTTCAAAGATAAAGGTCAACTGATATTTGTAGTCTTATGATCTTTAAACTTTTACCAAACAAGCTCAAGTCTTAATGACCTTGACAAAAGAGGCTTTTGAATACATAGTGGGAAAAGGAGAAAATGCTGGTAATCAGCATTTCCTCCTTTTCCCACAATGTTTACCATTCTTTTATGGATGAATCTCATTATTTGAGCTACGTTGAATTTGTCATCTGCATGCAAATGCTTTCAGTTTGGACTGGTAAAAGATTTTGTTGTTTGGTAGTTTCATCTTCTATGATTGTTAAGTCTTTGCAGGTTGTTGAAAATTCAAACTTGTTATGTTGAAAGCATTTGATGACTAATTTTCAAATTCAGCTAAAATGGGTGGTGTTGCCTTTGTAAGGTTAGAAAACATTGTAGGAAAAGGAGAACATGCTGGTTTTCAGCATGTTCTCCTTTTCCTCCTATGTTTTCAAAAACACAATCTTCTGATTGGATAAAATCATTTATTGGCTAAACGAACTGGTTTAGCCAATCAGAAGTTTTGTTACTTTAAATTTCTAAATCTAGAATAAGACTTGGATAAAATTAACCGTTTGCCACAAACTTCTGACTATTAACGACCTTAAGGAATAAAGCTGTTGAAAACATTGTAGGAAAAGAAGAAAAAGCTGGTAACCAGCTTTTTCTCCTTTTCCCACAATGTTTTATACCTTGCCAGATGCAAAGTTTAATATTAGATTCACATTTTTTTGTGGTCTGCAAATGCTTGTAATTTGGGCAAGTCTAAAATTTTGTCATTGTTAAAGAGTCAAGAATTCTGAATGGTTGGTGAATACTGACCAAGGTTTAGAATGGCACACCTTTTTCACGAAGCCACATAGGCCTGCCCATGTTGTTCATGATTAGATAAAATGGTAGATCTAGGATTTAGAGGTTATCCAAGAATTTTTAAGACTGATAGGAAATAAATGAGTGTTTAACCCTTTACTGAAAAATCCCAAGTTTTGACATCCCAAGGAAAAAAATCCGTATGAACTTAAAACACTCCAGAAAAAGGAGGAAATGATTTTAATCAGCAGCTTCTCTTTTTCCCACACTGCTTTCTACTGTATCAAAGATAAATCCCATCAATAGTTCAACACTGAATTTGTTATCTGCAAACAATTTTGATTTGGGCCAGACTAAAATTTTGTGGGGAAAGGGAGATATTAGGGTGTGCTTAAGTTTTAAATCATTACCAGACGACAAATTTTCAGACTTGAACAAATTGAAAGCATTTGCAGACAACACATTAAGTGCAACTCATTGGTAAGATTTGTCGCTAGAAGGGTAGAAAACATTGTGGGAAAGGGAGAAAATGCTGGTTACTAGCATTTTCTTTTTTTCCCATGATGTTTTAAAAAGCCTTTTCTCTCGGGGTTGTGAAAACTCAGGACTGTTTAGATGTCTAAATTAGAACTGTAAATAGTTTATATTTTACCCTTTATAAAATAATCCTGTGTTTTATCAAACCAGAAGAAAAGTGCTTTAGAAAACATTGTCGGAAAAGGTGAAAATGCTTCTTTCCTAGAATTTTCTCCTTTCCCACAGCGTTTTCTTCCCATTGAATGATATAAACAATCATTTTATTGTCTGCAAATGCTTCTTACTCGAACAAGTCCAAAATCAGTTGCCTGGTAAGATGTTAATCTTTTACTACATGTCTATGACTTATCTTAGTCATATTGCTGTATATTCCATGAAAACATAGTGGGGAAAAAGAGCTTGAAGCAGCAACTGCTCCCTTCACCTACATTGTTTTCAAAGTGATTAAAAAAAAAAAGATATTCTCCTTTCCTTGAAATATCTCTCCTTTGAGGTCACATGTCACATTTTTAGATCAATCTCTGGAAATAATTTGTATAGAACATGTTTTGGGTTATATGCATGTAACGAACTTGTACATTTGAACAAGGGTGATAAATTTCATGTACATATTTTCTTTTCTTTGTAATAAATGAATCAAGAAAGTAACACGCAGGTTGGTTTTGTTTTTATGCTCTTTCCCCTGTAATCCTTGTTTGGTTTGTCCTTTTATGGAAGTCGAGTATAAATACATATGTCTTAACCTGCTAAATAAGTGAAATAAACTTTCAAGGGGATAGTAAAATCAATAATTTTGGTATTTCAATGGTAGTTTTTTGGGGAAAAAATATCTCTTCATCAGACAGTGTAGATCTGCACCCTGATTTTGATCTATGCTGTCCACAAAAGGTCCTTGAATTGTGCAATTTACACTCTTTCCTCTGCAATCCTTGTTTGGTTATTGTCTCCTTGTTGGAAGTTGAGTATTAATACTGTACATCTGTTTTAACCCTTAACCTGCTAAATAAGTGAAATGAAACTTGCAAGGGGATAGTAAAATCAATAATTTTGCTATTTCAAAGGTAGTTTTTGGGGAAAAAACATCTCTTCATCAGACAGTGTAGATCTGCACCCTGATTTTGATCTATGCTGTCCACAAAAGGTCCTCGAACTGTGTAAATACTTTTGATTTGGACAAGTCTAAAGTTTAGCCGTTTGGTAAAGAGTTGATCATTCTTGATGGTTACTTCCTAGAAATCTCAAGTAGTACTTGCCCAGTGTTCTGGGTAGTTCCAAAAGCCTGTTGAATCTGCTCATCGCGGAACTCAAATCTGGAACCTTTGATGTGAGAGACTAAGGTGCTACCCCAATACCACCATCTCCCACTTTGTTGGCTGTTCTAGGCCGCTTTCAACAATATTTTATTTACCTCAAGGGCGGACAGCTCAATAGTTCACGTCTTTCCATGGCTCTTTTTGTACTTGTCTGGGACTCTACTGTGCCTAGCTGAAAGATACTCCCACACGAACAGTATGGCAAGTTGGGATAAACATGCATTATAGCTCCAGTACCTAGATCTTTTACGTTTGGAAACATAGTGGGAAAATGAGAAATGCTGGTAACCACGATTATCTCCTTTTTCCCACAATTTTTTTTTTCTAACCCTTTCAGTGAAGAATCTCATTATGTCACATTTTGTTTCATCGTCTGCAGATGCTTTCAATTTTGAGAAGTCTGGAATTCATTTGTGTGGTAAAGAATTAATCCTGTGCTACAGACCAAACTGAAAGCATTTGCAGACAACAAATTTAATGTAGCACAAATGATGATTTATTTCTTTCATAGGGTAGAAAAACTGTGGGAAAAGGAGAAAATGCTGGGAACCAGCATTTTCCCCGTTTCCCACAATTTTTTCAAGGCCCTCAATTTCAGGGTCGTTAAAACTCGGGACCGTGTGGTAAAGAGTTTAAAAAAAAAATCACAATTTTTTCCTTTTGCCTTAATATTTTCTTTCCAATGAAATTCATCTTTCATACCACATTTACATTGTTGTCTTCAAATGCTCTCAATTTGGATATGTTTGTACATGTCTATATTTTGTTGTCAGGTACAGAGTTAATCCTTCACCAAACAGTCAAAGGTTTAATGACCCTGAAGAGAGAGAGTTTTGAAAATATGGAAAAAAAGAGGAAAATGATGGTAAACAGTATTTTCTCCTTTTCCCACAACATTTTCTACCCTTCCAAATTTCATTTTTCAGTCAGATTTAATTTGTCGTCTTCCAATGCTTTCAATTTGGACAAGTCAACAATTTTGTCTTCTGGTAAAGACTAAACTGCCAAACCTTGGAAGACAGCATGTTCAAGGTTTGTATGAACAGGGCCCGTATTCAACAATCATTCTACGTGGCTTGCCTGGTCTAATTCTAGATTTAGAAAATAACAGAAATTTTGATAGGCGTAATCGTCTGATTGTGTCTAGGGGTCCTGTACGACTCGGTGGTAAATAGTAGGTCTTGTAACCCGGAGGTCCTGGGTTTGAGCATACACCACAGTTTTATCGTCATATATGTCTTCTCTGGGCACACACCATATTATGATCGTCATATGTGTGTTCTCTGGGCAAAAACCATATCATGATCGTTATGTCTGTGTTCTTTGTGCACACATCATAACTATTTTGAGAGTCATGATTATCTGTTTTTTTTTTGCAAACACCATATTACGATCATCATATCTGCTTTTTCTGGGTACCGACCATATAATGATTGTCATATTTGTCGTCTCTGGAAACAAACCATAAAATGGTGGTCATATCCGCCTAGTCTGGCCACACACCATATCAAGGTCGTAATATGTCTTCTGTGTGTACACACCATATTACGATCGACATATCTGTCTTCTGTGAGCACACGTAATATTATGATCGTCATAACTGTCTTCACAGGGCACGGACCACACTACGATCGTCATATCTATCCTCTCTGAGCACACACCATATTATGATCGTAATGTCTGTATTCTTTGGGAATATATACCATATTTTGATCGTCACGATTGTAATATGCTGTGTTTCCCGAGAGGACAAATATGACGATCAAAATATGGTATATATTCCCAAAGAATACAGACATTACGATCATAATATGGTGTGTGCTCAGAGAGGATAGATATGACGATCGTAGTGTGGTCCGTGCCCTGTGAAGACAGTTATGACGATCAGGGTCACACTAAAATACGCCACAGCAGTAATATACGCCACAGTTACGCCACAGAAGAAACTGACACACTACAGCACATGTATAACTTTCGATACGTAAATTTTATGCTTAGAGATCTTAATTAACATGTTATCTATAATATATTGAAGTATAGCTGGGAAATTTTATGTATTTTGGTAGAAATTTGATCTTGAAAAACAGCAATATCCCGTGTTGTTTCCGAGTCGCGATCCCAATGACGCCATGGTTGTAAAATACATTAATTTCTTAAAGATTTTTTTCTTTACAACTTTCAATGGACTTATTTTTCATTTCTTAGGATATTTAACAATGCTTAGCACTGAATCATCATTCTGTTAACTGAATCGTCTCCAGACTAACGATTATTTAAAGTGACAAGTATCAAACGTTCGTTAGAGTTATCTCCCTTCACCATTTTCCGATACAGATCCGAGTTAACACATTTTTAAAAGTCTGGAGACGAAATGGTTTACAAAGTTACGATTCAATTCTAAACATCGCGAAATATTCTTAGAATTGAAAAATAAATCTATTTAAAGTTGTACAATTTACATCTTCGAGAAATTGATGTCTTATACAACTATGGCGTCACTGAGATAGTGACTCGGAGTATGGCTGTCTTTCAAGATCAAATTTCCATCAAAATATAGAAAATTTCTCAGCTAAACTTCAGCATGATAAAGATAACACCTTAATTAAGATATTTAGACATGAAAAATACGCATTAGATGTTATTTATGTGCTGTGGCGTATCACTTTCTTCCTGTGGCGTACCTGTGGCGTATATTACTCCTGTGGCGTATTTTAGTGTGAACGGTCTTCTCTGGGCACCCACCATATTATGACCGTCATATCTGTCTTCTCTGGGCACACACCATATTTGGATTGTCATATCGGTCTTCTCTTGGCTAACAGCCTATTTCGATCGTCATATATGTCTTCTCTGGGCACAAACAACATCTGGATTCTCAGTGTCTTCTCTTGGCACAAATTTAATCATGATCGTCACATCTGTTTTCTCTGGGCACACACCAAATTTCGATCGTCATATCTCTCTTCTCTTGGCTCACAGCATATTTCGACTGTCATATCTGTTTTCTCTCGACACACGCCATAATTGGATTGTCATATCTGTCATCTCTGGGCACAATTTTAATCATAATCGCAATATTTGTCTTCTCTGGGCACACACCATATAACGATCGTCATGTCTTACTTTTTTGGGCACACATCATATTGTGATCGTAATATTTGTTTTCTTTCGTCACATGTCATATTAGGATCGTCATATCTGCCTTCTTTGGGCACAAACCATATAACGATAGTGATATCTGTCTTCTTTGGGCACACACCATATTACGATCGCCATATTTGTTTTCTTTTGGCACAAACCATATTATGATCGTTATATCTGTCTTCTCTGGCCAAGTGCCATATTACGATCGTCATAATTATCTGTCTATTTTGTGTACTCACCATATTGCGGTCGTCACATCTGTCTTCTTTTGGCACAAACCTTAATACGATGTGTTTTCTCTGGGCAGACAGCATATTACGACAGTCATGTCTGTCTTTTTTGAGCTCAAACCATAATATGATCATCATAGCTGTCTTCTTTAGGCACACACTGTATAATGATAGTTAAATCCGTCTTCTCTTGGCACACACCATATTGGGATTGTTACTTGTCTTCTCTGGGCAATCATCATATTACGATCGTAATGTCTGTATTCTCTTGGCACACACCATATTACGACCGTAATGTCTGTTTTATCTGACCATAGATAATATTACGATCGCCACATTTATCTTCTTTGAGCAAACACCATATCATGATTTCCATGTCTATCTTCTTTGGGCACACACCATATAACGATTGTCATATCTTTCTTCTCTTGGCACACACCATCTTACGATCGTCTTGTCCGTTCTGTCTGGGCACAAACCATATTAGGATCGTCATGTCTGTCTTCTTTGTGCATACACCATATAACGATCATCATAACTATTTGTTTTCTTTGGGAAAACACTGTATTTTGATCGTTATAGCGGTCTTTTCAGGGCACACACGATGTAATAATCCTCATATCTTTCTTCTCTTGGCGCACACCATAAATTTGAGCATCATATCCATCTTTTTTTAGCACTCGACATATTATGATCGTCATTTGCCTTTTCTGGGTACACACGAAATAATAATCGTCAAACCTTTCTTCGCTTGGCACACACCATACTTCGATCGTCATATCTGCCGTCTTTTGGCACACAACATATTATGATCGTCATTCCTGTCTTTTCTCGGCACACACCATATTACGATCGTCATATCTATGTCTGTCATCTCTGGACACACAGCATATTACGATCGTCATATCTGTCATTTCTGTGAACACGCCATATCACGATCGTCATATCTGTCTTTTCTCGGCACACAGCATAAATACGATCTTTGTATAGATCTGTCTTCTTTGGGCACACAGTATATTACGGTCGCCATTTCTGTTTCTGCTGGGTACAAATCATATTACGATCGTCATATCTGTCATCTCTGGGTACACAGCTTATTACGATCGTCATATCTGTCTACTCTGGGTACACAGCATATTAGGATCGTCATATCTGTCATCTCTGGGTTCACACCATATTACGATCGTCATATGTCTACTCTGGGTACACGGCATATTACGATCGTCATATCTGTCATATCTGGGTACACAGCATATTACGATCGTCATATTTGTCTACTCTGGGTACACAGCATATTATGATCGTCATATCCGTCTACTCTGGGTACACAGCATATTATGATCGTCATATTTGTCTTCTCTTGGTACACCGCATATTACAAGTGTCGTATCTGTCTTCTCTTGGTACACATCATATTACAAGTGTCGTATCTGTCTTCTCTTGGTACACAGCATATTACAAGTGTCGTATCTGTCTTCTCTTGGTACACAGCATATTACGATATCTTTTTTTCTGACTTCTTCTGTCATCTACGTTATGATATTTTTCCCCTGGCACACATTTAATACGTATACAGAGCAAATATCTGAGAGTTTGTTACTGTTATTTCCGTCTTAGGCTGGCCTATTCCGTACAGGCACATTATGTCGGACTTTTTTCAGCATGATCTCGTCATGGTTGTCTTCTCTTGGTATATTCGTAAATGGCCGGTTAAGGCATTTTTCTACAAAATCGTCAGGACTGACGATCATATGAGTGATATGATAAGAGTGGGAGGCTGATAGAGGTCACTAAATGAGAAGACTGCCGATTTGATTTTTGCCTGAGCTTCCTTGAACTTTCCGCTGCATCTACTGTGATTACCGATCCTTCTACCCTTCCTTCTCGCTCTTTTCCTTTAACCCTTCATCCTGCTAAAAAATAGAAAAAAGAAATGAACCTTTCAAACCCAGAATACAAACCCAAATTTTCCTATTTCAAAGGTATTTTTAGAGGAAAGATACCTTTTTATCGGACAGTGTAGGTCAGGGATCAGACTGCACGTTCTGTGTGGTCTGATCTTGATCTAAGCTGTCCGCAAAAGGTCAGTGAGTCGCGCTTAGCAACCTTAAGCTTAACTCTTCGCTAGATTATAAGAGATGGTCTGTTTTGAAACAAAGATGAAATCTAGTCAACTCGACTTTAAGTAAGACTGAAAATAACTTTGTAGATGGTTTAAAAGTTAAAAGCATTTGTAAACGACAAATTAAATGAAACTCACATCAACAGAGTTATCTTTGAAAATCAAGAATGTCATTGTGGAAAAAGGAGAAAATGCTGTTACCGACTTACTTTTCCCACAGTTTAAGAAGAAGTAGAAGGTATTACAAAGAGTGGCAAAGCACGGGATTATTCTAAAGGATAACAAGAAGACAGTTTGAAGGACATCTATTCCCCCGCCGCGGTTGTACCGAGACAGCACTTAATTCCACTGAGCCTTTGATAATAACCTTTTTATCGGCGTATCATAACTAAAATATTGATGACGGACATAAAACACCAAACCATCCATCCATATCTTTGGTTGCCTTGATGAATTCAAAGAAAACCGGTCCATCAATATAATTTCTAGATAATGTATGTGTAAAAACGAAATCCACGAACAAGAAATCCACAAACACGAAAGTTGCAATCGTGAAAGCCGAGCTTCAAACCTCGGCCATCAATGGTGACCTTAAATGGCCATAGATATGTGTTCTGCACATTTTATTTTATTACGGTCAAGATGTTATGAATCATTTGTACTTCACTTATCCTCTATGTGATTTAAATGTATCTGAAGTATGAAGTAAATAGTTTTTATACCTTGAAGGTTATGTTCCAGACAAAAAACCCAATATGTAAAGCAATGAAGGGCAATAACTCCAAAATAACGGAGACAGAGTTATGGATCTTGAGCTCTGCACAAAGCCTTGTCTTCAATGTGATTTATCTGCATATGAAATTTGAAGTCGCTGGCTTTCATACCGTGTAAGTAATGCTCAGGACAAAACTTGCAAAATAACAAAGGGCAATAACTCCAAAAATATTGCACTGCATTTGTCCTTAATGTGACTTATCTGCATATGAAGTTTAAAGTCCATAGCTTTTATGCTTTAGAAGTTAGGCTCGGGACAAAAATCAATTTGTAAAATACCAAAGGGCAATAACTCCAAAAATAATAGAGAAAGAGTAATGGATCTTGTGCACTGCACTTCTCTTCAATAATGTGATTTATCTGCATATGAAGTTTGCAACCATAGCTTTTATGCTCTTGAAGTTATGCTCCAAACAAAAATCCAATGTATAAAATAAATAAGGGCAATAACTCCAATAATAAAAAGGACAGACTCGTGGTTATTGTAAACTGCTCTTCTCCCTAGTGTGATCTATCTGCATATGACGGTTGAAGTTGATAGCTTTCTTACTTTGGAATTTATTCTCCGGACAAAAATCAATTTCTGAAATATCAAAGGGCATTAACTCCAAAAATAATGAAGACAGAGTTATGGACCTTGTGCATTGCACACCATCTCAATGAGATGAACGTTTTACCCAAGTTTACTGAAAATCTTTTTGATGGATTCAGGAGATATGGAGCAGACAAGACAGTGTTACGGACGGACAGACATAAGGACAGACTGACGGACAGACGAAGGCCATTCCCATTATCCCTCCCCCCATCGCTTCGGGGTGGGGGATTAAATAGGATAAAAATCAATACACAAGGTATATACCCAAGGTTCTTTTTTTTTTTTAGACTTGAAGGCTTGAAAAAATAAGCGCATGAAAAAAGTAGTTCTACTTAAATGAAAGCTAAGCAGCTAGGTCCTCGTGCACTGGGCATTTGCCGCACAGCAAGGGTAAACCAGTCCATCCAGTATCATTAGGGTAAATGCTACTACTACTACTACCTCAACTACTAGTGCATAAGTGCACGTGGCTCTAATTGATCCCATGGACAGTTAGATCTGCTGATATGTTGTCAAGGGTATGTCCGTCAGCCCTTCTAGTACCAAGACAGGCTTTTGCGGACAGCTTAAAGTAAGGTCATACTGCATTGAGGGTGCAGTCTGATCTTGAATCCATATCGCCCGCTCATGTCGTCAATCCTAGAAGATTAAAATCTTGTGGTTGGTATCGTCAGCCCTAGGAAGAGTACGTCGAGTTTATTTATTTGGCGCCAAACTAAGAGTTAACCCTAAAACTGCTAAATAAATAAATCACAATTTCCACTCAATAGTTTAGACCAGAATATTGCGATTTCAAAGTTGATTTCACTGGAAACAAAATACCGTATAGGACAGTGTAGATCAAAGATGAGACTGCAGTCTGCAAAAGGTCAGTGAATCGCGTTTAGCAGCCAAGAGTTAATGGATATAAATATGGAAATTGTCTATGATCAAAACCTTAAGATTTCACTGGTTAATTTTCTTCTCCAAAAATCCGTCTTTCTACGGTGTACATGAAAATTACTTCTAAAAACGTCATAATTAATGATAAACCGTTTCCCGTTTTCTACATTGTTTTATACTCTCAACTTACGACAAATCCAATCATCTAATCAACATTTGTTGTCGTCTAGAAATGCTTCCAAGACGGACAAGTCTAAGTGTCTAGTCTTGTTGAGACTTGATATTCGCTCCTGCCATGAAGGTATGCAAGTTGACAAAATTTTAGGTTCGCCCATATTGAAAGAATTTACAGACGACAAATAAGATGTGTCCAAAATGTTGGTATTTGTCATTTTACCCTTTACTACACAATACCGAGTTTTAACGACCCCGGAGTTGAAGCCTTTTGAAAATATTGTGGGAAAAAGAGAAAATGCTGGTAACCAGCATTTTCTCCTTTCCCCACAATGTTTTCTAACCTTTCAAAGATACATTTCAATTGTTGAGTTATATTTATTTTGTCGTCTGTAAAAAGCCTTCAATTTGGAAAGTCTAAAATTTGTTGTTTGCTAAAGAGTTAAAGGGTAATAAAACATCGCTGGTTAACAGCATTTTCTCCTTTTACTACCATGTTTTCAGAACACCTCTTCTTCTGAGCCTAAAAATAGAAATACATGTTTCATATTTTAGTAATTGGAGCCAGTAATATAAACAGCCAATTTTCTCCATTTATCAGAATGTTTCACAAGCTATCAAGTGCGATGAAAACAAAGCATATCGGTACATGTTACTGTGGCAACCATGTTGGTATCTATATCTCCAAGGACTGTTACTTTTAAACTAAATGGACAATTCAGAAGACTAACTATCTATGTGTTCTCTATTTCGTCTCGAGTTTACAGGAACAGCCAGTATGTTTCAAACAACTTTGGTGCTAGATAACGTTTACATAAGGTAATAAAACATTTTCTTTATGTTTCAACTTTTCCGAAGGCTCAAAGAAAAGAACTGTAACTACATTTATATATTTGAAGAGTTTTAGGATATTTTTTCATTGAAAGTACTTTTTGTGTTAAAATTCGTCAACTTACTCCCTATATAGTAGGTACTAGGTATTTTCTTAAGATGTCTTTTAATACTGTTATTGTATTTCTGTGTTACTTTACAGATAATGTTCGATCGAGGACGTAATTAAATTTTCAAATTAATATGAGCAGTACTCTGTGAAAAGGGGGCTTAATGCATCTGCAAAAAGTATCGACCCAGGTCAGCGTTCGCGGACTGCGCAGGCTGACCTAGGCCGAATTTTTTTGCTGTTGGTAAATTTTCTGCACATCAAAGGACCAGTGTACCTCATGATTCATGGAATCTATGGATCCATAATTATGTGATGACATATTTGGTATAATGCATCACGGATATGCTTTAAGCTCCATTTTGCTAGAGGATGGTTCACATTTATCTGACAAGGAGTAATATTTTATTTATCTATATATTATCTAAATAACTTCCTTGCTCATTGATTATAAAGTCTAGCCAGTGCATATGGGAGCACATTTTTCCCCATGCAAATGGTGGCAATATTACACTTTTGAGAGCAAATAATGTCAGTATATCTTTACAGGAGCACGAAGTTACTGAAACAAAAGGGGAAAATGAACCGCACGAGCGACTTAATGGAAAAAAAAAAACATTATTGTGTGCTCGTTTTAAGCTCAAATCGCCGAAGGCCGTAAGAGGGGATGTCATGGAGTGGTTAGCATCATTCGTTTGTCCATTAGTCGTTTTCTTGTTTACGCGATACAGTCAGCATTTGATGTCGGTTTTATGTGAACTTTGAACAGTTTATATCCTCAATAGCTTGAAGGACCTACAGCTGCCAAATGTAAACAACGAGGGTGTTAAAATGCATTTAAATCTAAATCATATCACATAAGTAAATTATTGTGAAGATGACGATGGGTCCATGTGTTCGTCGCTGGCAGAAAAATGAAACCTAAAACTAGGTTAAAAGTTGCCAGGTCACCTTATCTTTTGTTTACTTTTTACCTGATTTGAAAATTCATTTTTCTGCCAGAGACTAACATTTAGAGCGACTGTATAATAACAGATTGTCATCTTCACACTATTTTCCACACTTTTAATGGAATGATTTAAATTTAAATGCACTTTACCACCCCGTTGTTTATTTTTGGCAGCAATAGGACCCTTAAACCGTCGTAAATTCTTGGAAAAAGTCGGACAAATAATAAGTTAAAAATAGGCATTTAACAGCTGAAATATGAATCATTTGTTTACAAGATAAAGTAAACATTCTTGGGCTGAAAAGAATTTTTTGAAATTTGCACATATCATTGGGTTTATGGATGGGGTTGGAGCATATTGAAATACAAATTCCAATGATCTGGAAAAGAAGTCATTCCATGAAGTTACTCTTCTTTACGCAAAACGAGAGCCGAGAATCTTCCAAGTCTGTCATTCTGTTATGTCTATGAAAATGTGAGATTAGGAGGTGAAGTTTCACTCATAACTTAGTACGTAATTATGTAGTTTTATAATAAATTCCAAATGTTTCCTTAATATTAAAAAATGATTGCTCACTTGTCTTCATTGAAGTAGAGAGGCCCAGGCCCTCACATGCCGTTTTATTTTTGATGCAGAGTGACCATGTCAGTTTTGATACGATAAGTATCTGGTACAAAAACATTATGAAGTGCTCCACACAATACGTTGAATGCCGTATAGCCGAGTGGTTGTGGAAGATTGTACCGCTGACTCTAGCTATCTTTGGAACTTGCGGGAATATAGTAAACATCATTGTATTGTCACGTCGAAATTTGAGAAGGTATTCCGATTTCTCTTTTTTTTCCCTCACGATTTGTCTCACATGTGCAGGTCTGAAAATGTACAGTCTTTGAGATCAAACAGTTTACGTTTTACCAGACCACAAAATTTCAGAGTCGTCCAACTTGAAAGCATTTGCAGACGACAAATTCAACGTGGCCAATATAATGAAACTGGTGTTTGAAACGATAGAGAACATTGTGACATGGTACTGGCATTTTCCATTTTCCCCGCATTGTTGTGAAAACCCATTTCCTTCTAAGTAATAAAACGCAGGATTGTTTGGTGAGGATTTTATATACATGTATTTACACTTTACCAAACGATATTGCTTTTTGAAAACCAGAAGGGAGAAGGCCTTTGACGAAATTGTTAAAAAAAAAAAAATGCCAAAATGCTGATAACAATACTTTCTCCTTTGCCTCAAATGCTTTTTACCCTTCTAACACAAATTCCATCATTCAAACCACAATTAATTTGTCGTCCGTGTATGTCAAACACGGTGAAGGTTCACTGGATCGAAAGCTATGTTGATCGGCTCTGGTTTTGAAGGTTGTGGGTTCGAGTCCTACTGGAGGAAATTTTTACGGTCCAGCGTAAAGGTTCCGACTTGAATGTTTGTGAAATTATTTGATTGTGTTGCCTTTAAAAGTCACGATGATATTGATCGTGATTCTGGTGGTGTGATAGTAGGTATATTGACGAAAGCCACCCTGTAGATAAATAATAAAATATGTAAATAAATAATAAAATGTTTTATTTCAATTTCAAACAAGTATTTGGTAAGCCTTACTTCTTGGTATTCGCTGTTTCAGATAACCATGCTTTATAGTAGGCGTTTAGAAATATGTACAAATGGCTACATTTTTGAGTGTATAGTGATAGAAATGTGTTTATTTTCATTTTTAAACAGGTACTCGACAAGCGGTTACTTCCTGGTATTAGCCGTTTCAGACACCCTGGCTTTATTGATAGGCTCTCAGAAATATACATATACCTACCTCTATGACCGCGACTTTCTGAGTATTTCTTACGTACACTGTAAGTTTGCACGATGGATTGGCACGTCGTCGGCCGTGATATCACAGTGGACAATAGCCAACTTGACCATCGAACGGCTCCTGTTCACGATGTACCCGATGAAGGCAAAATTACGACTGACCCCGAAGGTTTCCACTATCGTTTCCCTGACAACCGTTTTAGTGATTCAATTTTTTACAGGGCATACGTTATTTTCCCATAAATATTTGGGGTCAGATTTGGAGAAAGATTTCTCAAGATGTGTGTATACAACGACAGGATTTAGCACGTTTGACCAAACCACCTTTAGATATATTATTCTAATATTTTTCAACTTGACACCGATTGCCATTATGATAACGGGAAATGTTGTAATCGGAACAGCACTGTTGAAGAGGAAGCGACAAATTTACCCGACATTCAACGCGAATCAACTAAACTTGGCACGAGAGAAGATGGCAGTGAAAATGCTATTTGCTATTAGCGTTTTAAATATTATTTTCTCTACTCCATTCTGTATCTATTGGATCATAAAAGTTTATACCACACCGACACTTTCAGAAAAAGAAAAGGCAGTCGAACAACTGGTACTAGCTATCTGCCACATGTTACTGTTATGTAATTTTACCTTCAATTTCTTTTTGTACTTCGCAAGAGGGTTGTTATTCAGGAAAGAATGCAAAGCCATTTATACTTTATTAAAAAACAGGTTCCTAAATTAAGCACTAAAGAGTCAAATGGAAATAGAGACGTAAGAAATTTCAACGAGGATAAAGGCTATTGAAAAATCAAAGCACTGAAAGTACTGAGAGACTAGCGAATTTGATTGATTGCTTGTATGGTGTTTGACCCTGTTTTCAACATTATTTAAGTTATGTAGCGGTGGCCAGTGCACATGTCCATGCTTTCCTTGAGTTTCTTCTACCAGTACTCCGCACAAAATCCTCTCCAACCCATTGGCTGCTTTCCCACATAGTCATCGTCGAAATGTGAGAGAGAAATGAATCCTTTTACAATGACTATCATCAATCTTCAGAAAGAAATTTGCAGAGTCGGGGAATGAACCAACGGCCTCCTGTTCTCAAGTCCTGTACGCTACCGACTGAGCTGCCGGGGCTATGCGTGCTATTGTTAAACTATAATCCAATTTAAGTTTAACCCTTAACCTGCTAAAAATAATAAATGAAACTTTCAAGCCGATGGTAAACACCTGAATATTGCTATTTCAAAGTTACATTTTGGAAAAATATATCCTCTTATCGGACAGTGTAGATCCAAGATCAGACTGCACGCTCTGTGCCGTCTGATCTTAATCCACACTGTCCGCAAAAGGTCATTGAGTTGCGGTAGTGTTGGTAAAAGAAACTCCAGGAAAGCATGGATAGGTGCTATGGCTGCCGCAATATCACTTAAATAATGTTGAAGAAGGCGTTAAACACCATAGTCAATATCCAATAGAACAAGATTTAGTTAACTATTTAACTCTTTTTACAAAACCAAAAATTTTACACTCCGTCCAAATTCAAAGCTGTTGCAGACCATAAATTAAATGTGGCTGAACTGATGAAACGTGATTCCAAAAAGGCAGAAAACAATGTGTGGAAAGGAGAAATGATGGTTATCGGCATTTTCTCCTTTTCCCGCAATATTTTCAAAGGGATTCTTTCCCAGTGTCATTAAAACTTGGAATTGCTTGGTACGAGGTTGAATAGCAGTTCAGCTTAACAGTTTAACTGTACACAATGATCTAAATAATGAATGACAAAGGTTCTCTGTCCAGTGAGGGTTGATATAGCCGGCATTTGCTACTACTTAATACCTAGGTGTATCTAATAGAGTCATTCATAATGTTACAGTGGTGTAGGAATAAGTGATTCTCTGCTTTGCATAGGTCACTTAATTTACATATAAGCAAAGACCTTGTACCTTATAAATGACATCTTGTTCATTTTATTACTTTGTAAGACGACATGTTCAAATCGGAGTGGCAGAAATTTAGTGTTTTTTTGTCAAAATTGTCATATATAACAGAATTAAGATTTCTAACAGAAAGAAGTATTTTCTGTGATGTAGTATTTGGCAACTGTGGGGTTTTTTGTTTACTTTGAATCTAGGTCAGTCTTGATGCCTATAGACTAGCTTCGCTAGTCAAAAAAATGGCAAAAGGAGAAAATAGTGGTAATCGGCATTTTCTCCGTTTTTCCCACAATGTTTTCTACCCTTTAACTCTTTACCACAAAATCACGGGATTTAACGACTCTGAAGAAAAATCCTTTTTTAAGACCTTTAGGGAAACGGAGAAAATGCTGGTTCTCCTTTTCCCACAACGTTTTCTAACCTTCCTGAAACAAATTTCAATTCTTGAGTTACATTTATTATGACGTCTGCTTTCAATTTGGACAAGTCTATTTTTTTTTTCGTTTGGTAAAGAGTTAAAAGCTAATTCCCTTAATTTCAGACACATTCTACTTGTCGCCTGCAAATCCTCGCAATTTGGACGAGTCTAAAATATTAGACATATGGCTTGGAGTTAAATGGAATTGGCAACGATGACTCACGGATATGCAGAAATAATCTTTAATGAGATAATTTCAGATCAACAAGATGTCAATACAGTTGTCCATTATTTCCTGATTTCCACAAAACCTTGCAGCCCAGTCGGTAACGTAGAGAGCTTGAAACCCAGGGATCGTTGGTTCGATTCCCAAGCTCGACAAAATCATGTCCGAAGACTGATGATAGTCATTGCGACAGGAATCAGTTTTCTCTGACAGCTGAACGTTGTTTCGAAGATCTTTTTTCCTGGCATGGAAAGAATGATGTGAGAGATACCAGTTAAAGACACTCAAGGAAAGCATAAATATATGCACTTGCCTCCGCGGTATATAATTGACATGTTGAAAATGGCAATAAACACGTAACTAACCATCAATTTTCCTGTTAACCGTCGGCGCCTAAAAAATAGTGCAATAGTTCCTTTTCTTTTTTCCCCAAGAATAGTCCATTAAAATTGAGAAAGATTTTTTTTTTTTGGTGAAAACAAGCTTTCCCTGAAAATGTCGATAACCAACCAACCAACCAACCTACCAACCAACCAGTTTTCTTGTTTTCCGTGGTCGTCAAAAATAGTGCAATGGTTCTTTTTTTTCCAACAGTCCACAAACACTGAGAAAAATTTCTTTCAATCTCCTAATCTTGGCAAAACAAGCGTTCTGTGCATTCTGATCTTGATGCATTTCTACCGCAATATGCCCCTGTTTTTGCTTATAACACTGTTAAGTCTTTACCAAACGACAAAATTTTACACAGATCCGAATTGAAAGCAATTGCAGATGACATAAAATATTGATCGGATGGTGAGATTTGTCTGTGATAGGATAGAAAACGTTGTAGGAAAAAAAGAAAGAAATGCTAGTAACCGGCATTTTCTCCTTTTCCCAAAATGTTTTCAAGTGTCTTTTTCCCCGGTTCTTTAAAAGTCGGGGTTGTTTGGTAAAAGGTTAAATAGAAAGATATGAAATCTTTACCAGATGAACACATTTTAGTCTTGTCCAAATTGAAAGCAGTCGCAGACGACAAAATAAATGTGACTCAAAAATTAAAATCTGTTTTATTTTTTGGAAGGCTAGAAAACATTGTGGGAAAATGAGAAAATGCTGGTTACCAGCATTTTCTCCTTTTCCCACAATTTTTTAAAAAAACCATCTTTCACAAGGTCGCTAAAACTCTTAGAGAGTTAGTGATGGGTTCTATAACCCCTAGAGAGCTGAAAGTGTGTGTCTGTCTCAGTCGTATCTCTCTATTGTTCTTGTTGATTTTCTATTTGTTGATGTTCTTCTAGAAGTAGCTGTTGCGTTTCTTCTTCTTTTTCTCCTCCTCTTGTCCTTCTTCTTCTCCTCCATCTCCTCCTTTTCTTCTTCTTCGTCTCTCCCTCCTCCTCCTCTTCCTCTTCTTCCATACAAAGTTAAGTTTCAGACACAATTCGCCTGGGCACATATTGATAAACATTTTTTTTTAAACAAAGCCAATTCTGTGAACATCCTCTGTCACATATAAATAACAATTTTATTTAAACAAAGCCAATTCCTTGTACATGTATATTGGCCGTCGCATATAAATAACATTAAAAAAAAAACAAAGCCAATTGTAAGTATATTCTCCGTCAAATCTAGATAACTTTTTTTTAAATAAAGCTCATTCTCCATCACTTTTTTATAGACACTTTTTTCAACAGGGCCAAAAGCCAACACATCTTTCACTATTTCTAATTAGTAGAGCTCTCTCTCTCTCACACCCCCCGCCCCACCCACACACACCCTTTTTCTCACCCACACCCACTCTCTCATTGAAAATATGCGAAAATGAGTATTTGCTCGTGACGTATAAATGCTAATTTATCAATATTTTCTAATGATACATCAACAGAGAGTTAAGGGATGAGAAGACCTAAGGCATGATACCGTATGAGTCCAGTAAGGCAGGGAAATCCGCAGAATATTTAACTTTCTTGCTTCACTTTAAAAAGATGTGTGATTCTATGGAGAATTGGAATAAAACTGTCATTGTATAGCAGGAACAAGAAGGTCATTGGCCCTAGAGCGCTCACCAGAGTAAAGTCATCTACAGCTGATAAAGCTGAAGAGATCCTGGTTTTAATGATGTAAAACACATGAGTGTAAGTGACCTACTTTTTGAACCAATGTGACTTAATTCCAAACTTATCAAAGATATTATTTAAAACAAACATTCTGACCAAGTACATTTGTGCGAAGTTATTTTAAAATAAAGTTAATGGGAAAAAAGTTACGGCCCTAACACGAAAACGACCCCCCCCCATGTCCTAAACACATTTGACCTAGCTGTAACCTTGACCTATGGACATATCTCTTGCGCATGACACATTGTCTTGATGTGGATAACATTTGTGCCAAGTTATTTTGAAATTTGAAAAAATAGGGAAAAAGTTATTGCCCGGATACGAAATGGACAGGCGGGAGGACGGACTAAACAACAACAATATGCCTCCTTCGGGAGCATAAAAACTGCCAAATATAACACAAAGAATAAACAGTTGAAGGAAATCCATTATGTAATTTTAAAACGATACCAAACATGCTTTTACATTTCAATCCTGAAAGGTTCCAACAGAGATAAAACCTGAAACTAAGCCACTCGCTGCTTTGCTACATAACCATTATCTCAGCAATGATCAGCGGTGAGAGAGGAATGAATCCTGTTGCAATGACTTTCATCAACCCTCAGAAAAGAAATTAGTCAACCCCGTTCTCAATTCCTGTAACTACCGACTGCGATACTAGGGCTTGGCAAAGTATTTCGATTGTCGTTGGAAAAAATAATAGAATTCATGTAGACCTAACTCTACCATATCTGATATTTTGTTTTATTATACATGAAGTTTTTCCGGCTCAAATACATGCGTCGCACGCGGATAAAATAACACACACGACAGAAAAAATAACCTGTAGCTACACACTGTGAAATACGGTTCCAAATATGGTACTGAAGATGTGCCTTGTACGCAGAAAACATATGTATTGATTTGCGATTTGATTGGTCAGCATTTACGCTATGATATTTATCCGCCATTCATAAAAATGACGTTACTAGCTACTACACCATTGTTTATTTCGTTTACCAATTTACAAATAAAATGTCAAGAGCTGAAAAATTTTGTGGTTGAAAGTTGTAAGTATATAAATAATAAAAGGAATATTATGTTGTAGTAACTGTCCTGTAGTCTGGTACTCCGCCGCACTACACGAGTACGTCAGGCAAAGTGCAATAATGGCGGCCCCCGTTGGTAATATGCAGAGGAGACGGGATATCGTTATTTCACATGATCAAATCGGATCATAGGCTGAATTCAAAACAGATCGCATGCAATAAAGTGATGGCAGTGAGGTTTTCTACATGTCCTTCTTATTTAGCGAGAAAAACTACCTATCAGAAATACTTCAAGTATCCGAACTGTCAATGGACCTAGATAACGTCCAAAAACTGGGCTACTTTTAAAATGATTCATAGTCGGATTTATATTTAAACCATACCCCAACAGCACGTTTTAGATTCGGTAATGTATTTTTTGTACAAGGTTGGTCTCATTTTATTAACTGATCAAAGTGGATCACATGAAATTGGGAAAAACCGGGAATCATTGGAGAGGTCATCAGACCTCTCCAACAGTGGTGAGTTTAAAAGGCAGACTGCCACTAAACTGGCAGCCTGTTATCGATCTTTTCGTATCGTCTATCGGACGGTTACGGGAGATACAACGGGTATCAGTTTAGACTGCCACAGAAATCGCTGTCTAAATCCATTTGTTTTTGCGAAATTGTTCTGATACACAGTCTGTTTCGAAATTAAAAAAAAAAAGGAAATAAACGTGCTTTTTTATATGACGGATTTCCAAAAAGATTTATTATTCTATATTGATTATAAATGACCTCTCCAATAATTGTAATTTTTCATTAAACAAATAAATCTAATCAAAAAGAAAAAATTCATTAAACAAGAGGGCCATGATGGCCCTGGATCGCTCACCTGAGTCATTAGGCGAAATTTCACTCCAGGGTCATAATGACCCAATTTAAAACTCATCAGAGATATTATTAAGACAAACATTCTGACCAATTGTCAAGTCAATTGAGCTGAAAATGTGGCCTCCGGAGTGTCCAAAATGTCTTTCTTCAATTTGACCTAGTGACCTAGTTTATGACCCTATGTGACCATATTTCAAACTCATCCAAGACATCAAAACAAACTGGTTGACCAAGGTTCAGGTGAATTTGGCAAGAACTGTCACCTGTAGAGTGCCCACCAAGTATTTCTGTAATTAGACCTAGTGACCTAGATTATGACCCTATGTGACCCAATTTCAAATCCATTTAAGATATCATCAAGTCAAACATGCTGACAAATTTTCAGGTGAGTTGAGCAAAAACTGTGACCTCTACAGTGCCCACAATACATTTCTTTAATTTGATCCAGTGACCTAGTTTATGACCCTATGAGACCCAATTTCTAAATGATCCGAGATATCATCAAGTCAAATATGTAGACCAATTTTCAGGTCAATTTAGCTAGAATTGTGGCCTCTAGAGTGCCCACAAGTATTTCTTCAATGTGAGCCAGCGACATTGTTTATGTCCCTATGTGACCCAATTTTGACCTTCTCTGAGATATCATCAAGACAAAAAATGTGGCCTCTAGAGTGCCCACAAGGTATTTCTTTAATTTGACCTAGTGACCTACTTTATGACCCCAGATGACCCAATTTCAATCTCATCCAAGATTTAATTAAGGCAAAACATTCTGATAAATTTTCAAGTCAATTGAGCAAAAAATGTGGCCTCTAGAATGCCCAAAAGGTATTGCTTTAATTTGACCCCAGTCACCAGAGCCATGTTTCTTGACGGGTCAAAATTTCATGAACAATTTTTGAAAAGGGTCACCCAAGGAACATCTCTGTGAAATTATTTCGAAATCTGACCAGCCGTTTCAGAGAAGAAGAATTTTTAAGAATTTCTGTATTTATGTATTGTGCAAGTAGCCCCCATTCACCAGAGCCATGTTTCTTGATGGATCAAAATTTCGCGAACAATTTTTGAAAAGGGTCACCCAAGGAACATCTCTGTGAAATTATTTTAAAATCTGACCAGCGGTTTCAGAGAAGAAGAATTTTTAAGAATTTCTTCATATCCGTACAGTGCAAGTAGCCCCCAGTCACCAGAGCCATGTTTCTTGAAGGATCAAAATTTCGTGAACAGTATTTGAAAAGGGTCACCAAGGAACATCTCTGTGAAATTATTTCAAAATCTGACCAGTCCTTTCAGAGAAGAAGAGTTTTTAAGAATTTCTGTATTTCCGTATAGTGCAAGTAGCCCCCATTCACCAGAGCCATGTTTCTTGATGGATCAAAATTTCGCGAACAAGTTTTTAAAAGGGTCACCCAAGAAATATCTCTGTGAAATTGTTTTAAAATCTGACCAGCGGTTTCAGAGAAGAAGAATTTTTAAGAATTTCTTCATATCCATATAGTGCAAGTAGCCCCCATTCACCAGAGCCATGTTTCTTGATGGATCAAAATTTCGTGAACAAGTTTTTAAAAGGGTCACCCAAGAAATATCTCTGTGAAATTATTTCAAAATCTGACCAGCGGTTTCAGAGGAGAAGATTTTTAAAAAATTTCTTAGAAAATTCCATTTCATTGCCATGGCAACCAGAGTTTTTGATGGAATCAAATTTTGTATACAAATTTTTAAAGAGGACCTCCCAAGGAACATTCCTGCCAAGTTTGGTCCAAATTGGCCCAGTGGTTTAGGAGGAGATGATGTTTAAAGAATTGTTGACGACGCACGACGAACGACGCACGACGGACACCGGGTGATCCTAAAAGCTCCCCTTGAGCACGTTGTGATCAGGTGAGCTAAAAAAGAGAAAGAACACCGAGGGCAAAGATCACGTGACTTGATACTATCTGGAGAACTCGTACCCTGGAGAACTCGTACCCTAGTCTCGAGGGCACGAGGTCTCTGGGGAACTCGTACCCCACAAATAGATATGAATAGGTTGAGCAGTATGTTTTCAAGTTTATTTTTCAAAATTGACTAGACTCTAGCATTTATCTCAGTTTTATAAAAAAATTCTATGGATTTATAATGATATAGATTTGATGAAATAGCACACAGAGTTGCTTCTAGGATGCGGGATAGCGAGAATCCTGCGAAAATTATCTTATGAGCCCAAAAAAGTCGTGCCTCTTCGCCCTAAGTACCGCAAACCTCAAAAGCGTCTGTGGTCCTTTGGTTTTGGCTGGATTGGGCAGGCTGACATGGGTCGATACTTTTTGCAAATGCATTAAGTGCCCTTTTCTCAGAGCATGGCTCATTCATCTGCTTTCTCAAATTTTTAACGTTTAGACAAACGACCTCTTCATTTTACATGTCTGCTGCAGACAACTTTTCAAAATATTGTGGGAAGAGGAGAAGCTGCTAGTTACTGCATTTTCTCCCTTTGTCATAATGGTTTCCATCACATCAAAGCACCATCTTCCACATTAATTATCAAAGTTTGAATTGTCATCTGCATGCTTTTTCTGTTTGGGACAGTCCAAAAAATGCTGTTTGTTAAAAGACTGAAAAATGTTAAATTCATTTTTAACATGCCTGGTACTAGTATTATGTATAGGCCACCTTTATTTAATGTCATCAGGTAAGATTCTTGCCTATTCAGTGGAATTAGCAAATTACATGCTCTTGAATTTAAAAAAAAACCCAACATTTTTTAGCTTTTGAACAGCTTACAGCCTTCATTTTACTTTCAATCGTCACAAAACCAACACAATTTATAGATATTCATGTGAGCTGGATTCTTTTGCAACCCGTCGGATTATTGGGTCAGAAATTCCTTGCCCTTAAATTTAAAAAATGCATTTTGAGCTTGTCAAGAGCTTACCGCATGTATTTTTGGAAACTAACATGAAAAAGAATACCTTTGCTCATATCAGCTCTCAATTTCATTATACCTTCACAACTCTTTGTAAAAACCCAAGCCTGTATTTAAATGCCAGTAGAGCTGTTTTTAGCCCTTATAGGCCTCTTGTTCCTAGAATGTTATAACAATGTGAAACATGTACTGTTTTGTGCCTTTACACCAGGAAAATTGAAAAAGAAAAAACATGTTTTTTCTCATTCATTTAATGCCTAACTTGTTTGTTTACATATATCAAAATATATTAAGCCAATAAACTATTTGAAAACATTGATGCCGACCTCTCCTGGCTTCTTTTTTAAAGAAGCCAGCTTGTATAATGCTACACTTGAGTACACCTAGCAGGCCGCCATTATTGCGCTTTGCCTGACCCGATAACTTAGTGATAGGGGTTGGTAATCCAGACTAACTGTCCTGGTGCTTGTATTTACTTCTCGCTGCGTAAGCACCAGGAGAGTTACTACAACACAACATTCCATTTATAAACCTAAAATAAAAAAATCAAAGTGCTGAAGGCGCTGAAGGCCTGGGCATCAGAACGGGTGAAGAGGTAGGAAAATGAGGCCCAAAACCTCAAAGTTGCTATCACATTTGTACAGGCTTAACCCTTTACCAGATGACAAAATTTTAGCCCTGTCCAAATTGAAAGCATTTGCAGACGACAATTTCTATTTGGCTCAAATGGTATATATTTTCTTTGATAGAGTAGAAAACATTGTGGGAAAAGGAGAAAATGCTGATTACCAGCATTTTCTCCTTTTCCCACAATGTTTTCAAAAGGCTTCTTTTCCAGGGGCGTCAAAAGGCGTCATTGTGCAGTAAAGGGTTAAAAAACTGCTATCACATTTGTACAGACTGTACTGACTGATAAAAAAATATCTACTTGTTTCACACTGACAGTCTGTGGAGTTGAGAACAGAATAGAAAAACAAATTTGTAAAGGCCAATATAATGAGTATTTTTGTATAGCCTTGGTCTCATGGTCTTTATGGATTGAAAGGAGATAATTTTCAAAGGATTTTCTACTTCCTATTTTCTTCCTGTACGTTGCTTTGGCAACAAATCATGGTAACAAACCAAAATGAGCAGTGCGCAACAGCAGGGAATATTTCTGGAAACTGCAAAAATCCACAATGGCCAAGCAATGAGTCATACTTTTCTTTCATTTTACCACACTCAGTCTATAGGTTGAAATAGTAACCATGTCCTTTTAAGCAACAAAAGGAAAAAGTCTTTAAAGGCTAGTATCACATAACATGATTTAGTGTCTGAGAAGACAATCTTTTACGTATTTCTTTTTAAGTTTTGATTTCTATGGCAACAAATAAAAAGACGTCCGCATTCGGGCGCCAATGCTCGGTTGATTTTCGGTGAAAACACAAAGTTGAAAAAGGGGCATAACTTGATAGTTAATTACCCTTGTTTATGTTTCCCTTTTGATAAATAACAGATTGTCCAAGTTTTAAGTGAACATTTTCAGTAATAACAAAGACATTGTAAAATGTCAAATATTTTGCATGACTACGACACAAATGAGGAAGATGATGACACTAGGGCTATGAAAATACCATGTCTCTAAAAACAGCTGAGCTAATAGTTCTCAGTCAAAAAAGGGGCATAACTAAATACTTTGCCAAAAATATTTTGGTGGTTACCTACCTCTGTTGTAATGATATAAATTCCCCTTTTAATAGTAATCGAAAAGTTCAAGTTTGAAGTAAGTATCTTCATTAATGACAGATATGATAAAATGTCAAACATTCTGAAAATTTAAAGCAATAAAAAAAGGGCATAACTGTGTCAAAATATTTTGATGGTTACCTGCCCTGTCATATGGGTACCCCTTTTGACAGTAAACAACTTGTACAAGGTTGAAGTAAATATCATCAGGAATAACAGGGATATTAAAAAAAGTTTTTGCACGACGACAATGATGCATACGCTTTGACAATAGCATGATGCTTTCTACGTAAACATATGAGCTAAAGACTACCAGTTGAATAAAATCATATGGATGATACAAGACTGCTCAAGGTACACTTCTATAAAAGTTTTGTCAAAATATCTGCTGTAAATGCCACTTTTCAACTTCCGCATTGAAAGTCTATGGAATCTCTAAGTTGCCATGATCAACTAAGTTGGATCCCGTTTATTTAGCTGTTCGGCAACAGCACTCGTAACAACTCGGTCGATTGCGTACCTACCTCAAAACATTTGCTCAACGATCCCCCGTGGTTTGCCAATTTGTTTCTTTCACTGTAAAGCACATGAATTTGCAGTCATGAATAACCTCATGAGGGCCCTGGCAAATTCTCAGTCAACACTTTCGTATGATTAAAATTGCACATCTATCAAAGTTTTTTCTGAAATTAACCTTTCTGTGATGTTCAAATCAAAATATTTTATTATTTAATGGGATCGTTTCCTTCAGCTAGTGAGATGGATTGCAGGCGGTACTTTTCACTTTTACTCGGGTTTTTCCGTAAATGCTTGACTCGGGTTTTCCGTAAATGCTTGGATGGGGTTGAAATTTTTGTATACGATTCCTATGGCCTTGGGCTTGGCAAGCCAAGCCCAGGCCAAAAACCAATGCAGTACATTACTACATGCAGGTATGACTTTTTTTTAACGTCTACGAGAAGACAAAATTTAAGAATTTTCAGAATTGAAAGCATTTACAGACCACAAATAAGATGTGGCTTAAATGAATGGATTTGTCTTAAAAAAAACTTTAAAAAAAAATGTGGGAGGAGAAAATATTTCTATTCTCATAACGTTTTGAAAAGTTTTCTTGCTGATGATCATTAAACCTTTACCACACAATCCGGACTTTTAACGACACTTAGGAAGAAGCCTTTTGAAAACATTGTGGAAAGGAGAAAATGATAACCAGCATGTTCTTCTTTTCCCACAATGCTTTCTACTCTTTTTAAGGACAAATTTCATGTTTTGAGTTACATTTAATTATTCGTCTGCAAATGCTTTCAAGTTTGGACAACGCTAAAATTATGTGGTTTGGTAAAGAGTTAAAACTCTTGATTGTGGTGTAAATTTCTGATATTAATACATGCACAAGGCTACTTTAGCTGGTTTATTCCCCGAATGCCTACCTCTATAAAACAACATAGGGTGTGAATGGGGGAACAGTTATGATAATAAACCACAACTAAGTTGTATTCGGTTTAAAGGTAAAATTAAAAAAAAAAGCTAGTTTCATATTCTTGACTGCTGGGTTAGCGTATCTGACTCTTGAACTGGTGGTTGCGAGTTTATACCCGATTGAGGCAAACTTCCTTTCTGGCGATTTTTCACCTCTCACCTCCGATGCATGTGAGAAAAGTAGTCCGTGGCTTTGGTAAGAAAGTTGTGTCAGTACTGGTGTGAGAAAGCCAGGAAACACATGATTGTGTCTCTGACCGCCATGATATGACCTGAGCAGTTAAAATGGTGTTAAACTCCAATACAAACCAATTCATATTCTTTTGAACTTTATTCTTGATTTTAAAAAAATCTGGTCAAGCTAACTTAACATTGTGTCTTGAATTTAAATGAACAAATTATCAATCAAATTATGATATTTATTATTATATTGATGGTTATTATACTTGTAGTGGTAAACAGTGTGACAAAGGGAGTCATTGCTCACTATGAGCAATGATTACATCATCATACTGGATGCTTTTGAAGTAAAACTAATTACATAAAACTGATATGTAGAAGAGTAAGCAATGTGGCAAAGAAAGTTAATGCTGTTATGAGCTATTAAATACTTATGACTCTATCCTACTGACTGATAACATATAATACACAGAAAAGAAAACAATGTGACAAGGAAGTCACTGCTGTTATGGGCAATAATTCATCATACTGATTTCATTTTAACCAAAGCAAATTACATAGAACTAAGGAAACAGTAAGACAGAGATTATTGCTTGTATGAGCGATAGTTACTTATCATTCTGTTTCTTTGAATGTTGTTTTATGGCGCATCGACAGCTTTGGTCATTTAGCGCGTTCTGTTTCTTTTTCAAGCAAGTTCAAAAGTATACAAGTAAAAGTTGGTTTCCCCTTTTGAAGTCAGGCTTATCAGTTTGATCAGAGGTAATGTGTAAGTGCAAACACACATTACATTAATTATCATCATCATCTGATTTGTTCTAATTTGTTTACTATGTCCCAAGGTTTTCATTCAAACTGGTGCATTTTTGAAGTCTGAAATGTGGAAATGCAAACACATTTTATACCTAATATTCATTGTTATTTTCTAATTTGTTCTCATTTATATTATATGACTGTATATTATACATGTACTACAAACCATATTTTACAGGGAAAAT
Source organism: Tridacna gigas (assembly GCA_945859785.2). Classification (NCBI taxonomy): domain Eukaryota; kingdom Metazoa; phylum Mollusca; class Bivalvia; order Cardiida; family Cardiidae; genus Tridacna; species Tridacna gigas. Next base: position 43,792,548 of record OX244029.2, read on the forward strand.
TGAGCAGTTTTGAAACTTTTATTCAATCTTTTTATTTATTATTCATTATCAGATTGATGCTATTTCATTTATACTTTCATATCTTTACCTATACAAATCTCAGAATCAGTGTATATCTATACATGTGCAATTCTAAACATCAGTACCCCTCAGGCCTCCTAATCCCCCTCCAAGATAGGTGTGAATTTAATCTAGTAGGCGTTCATGATACATATACCCTTTAGCTATAACTTTAGAAACAAGTAAAGTCGATAACTTAAATAATAAAATAATATATTTGTCAGCAGGTCATGGGATAAAACCAAGCTGGGACCTTCAAGACTATTTTTATGCATAACTAGTTCCATTATTTAAGTTCAGAGCTCTATACTTCAACTATACATGTACACAGTATATGTATATGTCTCAAGTAAAATTGAGGCCTCTGAGATGCTTTTTACAATTAAAGTTTGTTGTTTGATAGAAGTTTGTTCTTTTATTTAAAATGTAAATTTCAACACCGATGTCTCAAAAGGACAATACTTCTTTTTCAAAATAAAACTGCATGAACATTAGCATAAGAAGACAAAAGATATAAATGTTTAACAAGAAATTCAGAAACCAGATAGGATGAAGTTGAAGGAAAATTTGGAGGAAAATTATGAAAAAGGATTTCAATAGAGTGAACACATAAATTTTGGCAAAAAAGTCTTCTTGAATTGAAATAGTATTTATAAAACAAAAATGTTTTAAAAGTTCATTGCTTAAAGAGGTTGACCTTGCTGAATGGGTGATTTCCTTGCACAGGTAAAGTATCCAGAGAGTATAGGGTAGATAGAGAAAGCATGGAGTAATTACTGGGAGTATACATGTAGGTTATTTTAAGAACATGAGAAGGCAAGAATATTATACATATGATGAACTACACACTCGTTTTTGGTCCAGGAAAAATTGTCCATGCAACATGTATGTGGCAGCCCTGACAATACTAATATTTGACCTTAGGGCTAATGTCAGGTAGCATAATACTAGCCATGAACCAGATTTTTATCTATAAATTTTGGGGACTGGTTAGATTCCCACCAGATTAAGTAATGGTGATATTATTTGTATGCAGGATATTTTATACAAGCTTACTACTGATGTGGGTCACAGAACAATTCTTCACATAACATGTACTTTGGTGAAACGTACTGTAGGTCATTCTTCTGACAAAAAGTAGGTTACCAGTGAGGCAAATACCAAAACCTCATTAATAGTTATTGCACATTTGTTCAGTTTGATCTTGATCTATACTATCTGTAATGCTACATATTTTGCCTTCTGTGTTGAAAGGTTAAAAATAAATCCACTGATGTAATTTTTGAAAAAAATCCTGTATGTTTAGCTTGTCTACTAAATGATGGCTGCCCCTGAATAGACCGACAACTTTTCTAGCTTGCCTTGATCCGTCATTGGTGACAGCATCAGCATCCTATTGTGGACAGTTGCCAACCAGCAATTAACCTGGACTTTAGTCAGTACTAGACTAGCTTGTATAAGATATCTTGTCTACAATTGTTTTAACCATCACCTGTACCTGTGCCAATCTTACCCTCTCCACAAATCTATAGATAGCAGGAATACAGGATAGAGATTCCTGTCTTAACTTTGGCTTATTTTTTTTAAGAATTAGAACATCTGGTTTAATGTTTTCCCCCACAGTTTAGTACCATTTGTCATGTTCCGTTTGTGGGGGGAAAAAAAACAGATACAAAAAACTTAACCACAAATATTTTTCAAGAGTCAATATTTCTGAAATTGGTCACTAAAACATTGCAGCTTCTATGATGCCTTGCATCATAAATTTGTCTTGTACTTTCTGTAATACTAACCAGTGAAAGGAAATCACCCATTGGTATGGAAAACATTTCTGAGCAATGAAGGGCTTCTGAGAACTTTTTAAATAATCAGTAATACATAATTCTGGTTCTATTATTTATTTTTAAACTGTAAATGTCAACAACTTATGTAAAATATATAATTCTGGTTCTGTTATATCACATTCCTCTACCTTATATTTAACTACATGTATATTGTTAGATCACATTCCTCTTTCTCTACCTTATATACAACTATATAAATTAACATCTCACAAGCACAAGGGCCTCTGGGAACTTTCATAATAATGTATGATTCTGCTTCTCAACATTATTAAGTAAAAACTTAACCTATGGTATATTCAACTATATGTCAACATCTCACAAGGACAGTGACTTCTATAAACTTTTATATTTATTCTATTTCTATTATTTATTATAATTTGAACTTCTGTTAATCTATACATGTATAAACATCTCACAAGGACAAGGGCCTCTGCAAACTTTTGTATGAAATTCTGGTTCTGTTATTTAATGTTGGTTCTGTTGTTTTATATATGTTTAGCTTATATTCAACTATATACACACATACACGGTAACGCGGGTGCATACATGAATGCATGCATGGTTTTGTGTGCCAACATCTCAGAAGGACAAGGGCCTCTGAGAACTTTCATAACACATGATCCTACCAGCTTATATTCAACATCATGTCTCAACATCTCACAAGGTCAAGGGCCCCTGCAAACTTTTACATGTCATTCTATTATTTAATAGAGATTTAGCTGATGTTCGACAAATATTTTTCAACATCTCACAAGGTCAAGGGCCTCTGAGAACTTTTTTTTATGTAATTCTGTTCATTATTCAACAGAAACTTATATTCAACAATACATGTTTTACGGACCCTCTGCTAATGTTTATAATAATACAAGATTCTGCTTCTGTTATTTAGTATAAATTAATTAAGCTTTTTTTCAACTATATAATATTTTATGTCTAACATCTCATAAGGACAAAGGCCTCTAAGAACTTGTATTGTAACGCATGATTCTGCTTTTATAATTCAATATAAGTTTAGGTAATATTCAACTACATGTTTCAACATTTCTCATGGACAATGACCTCTGAGAAATTTCATATAGAAACAAAATCTGGACAGCTGGGTGGAAGAATTGACAGTGGTGGACTGACAGAAAGACAGACAAACAACTTAAATGCAAACACTGTCTCCCCAAAATCATTTGGAGCAGTGGGAAGATGTAACTATAGATGTCAACAACATCTCATGGGAACCAGAGATGCTGAAAGTTTCATATGCAATACTGGTTCTCAATAGCTCATATTCAGATACATATTTTAACATCTCATAAGGACAACAACCTCTCAGAATTTTTATTATAACACATGATTCTGCTTTTATTATTAAATATGAGTTTAGCTTATATTCAACAACAAGCTTCACCATCTCACGAGAACGAGGGCTACTGTGAACTTTTATATGTAATTCTGTTTTTATAATTTAAATAGTTACACTTATATTCAATGATATATGTGTCGACATCTGATAATGACAAGGGCATCTGCAAACTTTTATATGTTAGTTTGTTTCTGTAATTTAATATTGGTTCAAATTTTAATTCAACTATATATGTGTAAACATCTCACAATGACAAAGACCTTTGCAAACATTTATAATAATTCAAGATTTGGTTCCCATTACCTGATATGATTTCATTTTAGCTTATATTCAACTTATGTGTCAACATGCCTTCATGACAAGGACCACTGAGAAATCGATAATTGTACAAGATTCCGTTTCTGTTGTTTAACTCTTTACCAAACAACAAAATTTTAGACTGGTCCAAATTGAAAGCTTTTGCAGACAATAAATCAACTGCGACTCAAAAATTGAAATTTGATTTGGGAAGGGTAGAAAACATTGTGGGAAAAGGAGAAAATGTTGGTTACCAGCATTTTCTCCTTTTCCCACAATGTTTTCAAAAGGCTTTTTCTTCAGGGTCGTTAAAAGTTGGGATTGTGTGGTAAAGGGTTAATATAGGCTTATAATCAACTACATATGTCAACATCTCACAAGGACAAGGGCCCCTGAGAACATTTATATTATACAGAATTCTGTTTCTCTAATTTAATTTTAGCTTACATTCAATAACATATATCAACATCTTACAAGAATAAGGCCCCCTAGATGTCAACATCTTTCAAAGCCCATGAGAAATTTTGTATCATGTATCACTCCTTCTATTATTTGATATAATTTTAGCTTATGTTCAACTAAATATTTTTCAACATATCACAAGGACAAGGGTCTCTAAAAACTTTAATATGTTATTCTGTTTGTTATTCAACATAAACTTATATTAAAAAATATATGTAATAACATCTTACATGGACAAGGACCTCTGCAAATGTTTAAAAATAAAACAAAATTTTTCTGCTTTATTAACTATATATTAGGTCAACATCTTGCAACGAAAAGGGCTTCTGAGAAATTTCATAATAATAATACAGAAACAAAATCTGGCAAGATGGGTGGAAGAATGGACAGAGGTGGACTGACAGAAAGACAAACAACTTTAATACAGTCACTGTCTCCCCCAATGAGCTGGAGGAGTGGGAGGGGAGGGGGAAACTATGCATGTCAACAATATTTCATGGGAACTGGGGCTGCTGAAAAATTTCATATGCAATACTGGTTCTGAATAGCTTATATTCAGATACAAATTTTAACATCCCATGAGGAAAGGACCTCAGAACTTTTATTACAAAACTAATGATTCTGCTTTTACTATTCAGTATAAGTTCAGCTTATATTCAACTACATGCTTCACCATCTCACAAGGACAAGGGCTACTGTGAACTTTAATGTGTAATTCTGTTTTTATTATTTATGTAAGTATATTTGTCAACATTCTGACAAGGACATGGAAACCTGCAAACTTTTATATGTTATTTTGTTTCTGTTATTTAATATAAGTTTAAATTATAATTCATCAATATATGTGTCAACATCTCACAGTCAAAGACCTCTGGAAACATTTATTAGTCAAGATTCAGTTTCGACTATCTAATATAAATTTAGCTTATATTCAACTATATATGTCAACATTTTACAAGGGAAAGGGCCTCTACGGACTTTAATATGTAATTTTTGTTCTGTTGTTTAATATCATTTTAGCTTAAATGTATATTCAACTTTAAATGTGTCAACATCCCACAAAGACAAGGACCACTGACAATTTGATGCTTAAACAAAATTCTATTTCTGTTATGTTATATTAATTAGCTTATATTCAACCACATATGTCAACATCTAACAAGGATAAGGGCCTGTGAGAATGTTTACAATAATGCAACATTAATTCTGTTTCTCTTATTTAATATGTCAAGCTTACATGTAATAATATTGAGGGATGACATAACTATAAATGTCCACAACATCCCATAGGAACAGGAGCTGTTGAAAAGTTTATAAGGCAATACTGGTTCTGACATTCAAATCTATCATTAGTATACTTCAACTATGCATGTCAACATCTCAAGGGGACATTAAGTGGATCAAATACTGTAATTTGTCCTTAAAAGAATAAAAACATTGTGGGAAAAAGGAGAAAATGCTAGTCACTAGGTCACGTTATCTTTTGTTTACTTTTACCTGGTTTCAAAAGGTATGAGTAAAATTCAAATGCATTTTAACACCCTCATTATTTATTTTTGGCCGCTTGAGGGCCTTTCATTATTGTAAGTTCTAGCCAAGAGATTGAAAGACAGATGCTGTAAGTAGGAACAATTTTATCATGCAGGATACTTTTTAATATGGACAATGTTTTTTAATATGGACAATGTTGTTGAGACTAAAAAATATAAAAACAAGAGGGCCATTGGCCCTAAGGCACTCACCTGAATAAAGTCATCTAGGATTGATAAAGCTGATGAGATCCTGGTTGTAATGATGTAAAACACATGAGTGTTTGTGACCTATTTTTCGACCTCCTTGACCTATTTTTGAAATTGTCAGCAATATCAAGACAAACATTCTGATGATATTTCATGAGTATCGAATGGAGTATGTGGCCCTAAGATTGCACACAAAATTGTTCTAAGATTTGTCCCAGTGACCTATTTTTTGACAAAAGATGACCCAAATTTGAACTTTCTGATGTATCATCAAGACAAACATTCTGACCAACTTTCATTAGAAATGATCGGAAAATGTGGCCTCTAGAGTGCTCACAAGTTTTTTCTAAGATTTGGCCCAATGACCTACTTTTTGATCTGACATGACCGAATGTTGAACTTGTCCTAAATTTCATCAAGACAAAGTTAACATTCTGACCAAGATTCATGGGTATAGGGATGAAAGTCTTGCCTCTACAGTGCACACAAAGTTTTTCTAAAATTTGGCAGAGTGACCCACTTTTTGATCAAATATGACCAACTTCAAACTTGTCAGAGATACAGTCAAGACAAACACTCTAGGTTTCATGAGTTTATGGCTGAAAATGTGGCCGCTAGAGTGAACCTCCTTCAATTTGGATAAAATTATAAAATCTTGTCGCCTGGAAAAGTTTGATTTACTAATTTATTGGATGCTGTTTTACTCCATTTTCAACATTTCAGTCTATAACAGCAACAGCTCACATATTCATGCATTTCCTGAGTTTCACCAGTACTACGCAAGGGCTCTGAAGTGTCTTGCCCAAGGACACTCCCACAAACTTTTGGAGTTGGAGAGTTGGATATGACAAATTATTGTTCATCAGCACATGCATGTTAAAAAAAAAGATGGCATTTACAAGAGGTACTGAAATATTAATATCTGAAACTCTTTTATGGCTGGATATAGAGAGATGATTGTGAAAAGTATTATTGCCAGCGATGGACTGTTTTTCTGCAATGTTTTGCAAATTAATTTCAGTAAGAAGGAGATTACACTCCCATACTTTGTTACAAGGTCACTAACCCTCTCTAATAACCCTCAAGTCACATGTAAGACTGCTTTCCAAAACTCCAATAAGGGAATGAGGAGTTACAGATGATGTCATGGGAGTCACATCATGCAGTTACATTCATCATGAAAAACTAGCGCAATAAAATTAGACATCAAAGTCATCGTCACTACTTCTAAAAGGATGTCATTTATACTTGACTATCTCAATATATATGCACTATGGACAAATTCACTTCAACTAACATTCATCCTTACAAACTGTAAAGAAATGTTAGGGAAAAGAAAGCATTGAAAATCAGAGTTCCGATTACTTATAATTGATTGATTTAATGTTGTTTCACGCCGCTTTCAACATTATTTCAATCAGAATTAAAAATGAATACTTTACAAGTTCCGATAATTTTTTTCAATTCAGTTGATGGCTTTATCATGGGGTAAATCCATTTTCAGTCAGAAGAAAGCAGAAGTGTAAAAGGGGGGGGGGGGCATCAATTTAAGAATAAATGGTATTTACTTATCCATTTCAGACAAGTTCTAGAGTAATCCTGTTGAACCTCAGTTTGCCAGCCCTGCCTTAAACTAAGAGTCACCTTTGACCCCACTTTCCATACCTCCACATCGAAAGCGAAAGAGGAATCACAGATGAGATAAGGCGAGTCATGTCATTTCGTTATGGATCCATTGGAAGACCCTATTAACTCCTTACCAAACGACAAAATTTTAGACCAGTCCAAATTGAAAGCATTTGCAGACGACAAAATAAATGACACCCAAAAATTAATATTTGTGTTGGATCGGGTGGAAAACATTGTGTGAAAAGGAGAAAATGCTGGTTACCTGCATTTTCTCCTTTTCCTATAATGTCTTCAAAAGGTTTCTTTCTCAGGGTCATTAAAAGTCGGGACTGTGTGGTAAGGGGTTAAATACACAGCCCCTACATCTTTCATTAATAACATAGGTTTCAACCGGAAAGTTGCGTGTCTCTTGGTGAACATTTCCATCTTTCAAAGACTTGATTTGTATTGGTTTTGTATTGGGAGTTTAACGCCATTTTAACAACTCGGGTCATATCATGGCGGTCAGTCACGCACCCATTTATTTCCTGGCTTTCTCACACCAGTACTAACACAACTTTCTTTTCAAAGCCACTGACTACTTTTCTCACATGCATCAGAGGTGAGTGGTGAAAAATTGCCTTGAACTTTAAGATTTATAAATTTGTTAGCAGATGACAATGTGCTATTTCATAGAAAATTTATACATGTAATAAAGATTACCAAAAGAAAAAGCTTAACCCTTTACAACACATTCCCAAGTTTTCACAACCATGAGAAAGAAGGCTTTTGAAAATATTGTGGGAAAAGGAGAAGATGCTGGTAACCATTATTTTCTCTCTTCCCTACAATGTTTTCTACCATCTAAAGACAAATCAAATTGTATGGGCCTGATTTGTTATTTGTAAATGCATTTAATTTTAGCATGCCCAAAACTTTGCTGTGTGATAAAGAATTGAGGGCTATTTATAAAGAAATTCAATGCCATCATGGTAAGTCTTTACCAGGAGACAAAGTTTTAGACTTATCCAAACTGACAGCTTTTCTAGACTACAAATTAACCCTGGCTCAAATGATGGGATTTATCTTTGAAAGGGTAGAAAGCATTGTTGAACAGGAGAAAAATTGCGGAATAAAACATTTTCTTTCTTTTCCCATTATGTTTTTAAAAGCTTTATTACTCGGGGGTCCTTTATGCAAGGTATTATTTGGTAAAGGGTTAAACTTTCATCCTAGAATCTTCCAATTATTGTTCCTGCATGTCAGAAGAATGATGTTGTACAAAGTCTTTATTGTTTTTTTAAAAATGGGAAATTTGAGAAATAAATATCAGCTACCCATTTTCATTGATTTCATGCGTAGGTTAATCCACAAATGAAGTTATGGACTGTACACCACAATCCTTCACTACTTTGCTACAAAGTCACTAGCCTTATCTTAACCCATGAATCACCTTTAACCCCATTTTCCGAAACTCCACATCTAAAGCGAAAGAGGAGTCACAGATGAGGTAAGGTGAGTCATGTCATTAATGACAGATGAAGGGGTAGATCTGACAGACAACTGTACAATCTGAGAGACTCATTTGTCTAAGAAAAAGTAATACCAAAAAGTCTAAATTACACATCCTCAAAGATGATTGATTTATGGTTTTTTAATGCCATTTTCAACATTATTTCAGTTATATTGCAGCGGCCAGTGCACCTATCCATGCTTTCCCGGAGTTTCTTTTACCAGTACTCTGCACAATATTCTTTCCAAGCCACTGGCTGCTTTCCCACATAACCATCGTCAAAACAATGGTCAGCGATGAGAGAGAAATGAATCCTGTCGCAATGACTATCATCAATCCTCGGAAAGAAATTGGCCAAGCTGTGGATCAAACCAGTGACCTCCTGTTCTCAAGTCCAGTACACTACTGACTGAGCTACAGAGGCTTGGCCCCCAAGGATGGTATGCAGTCCACAAGAGGGCAATAAATATTGGGATGGAAAATTTTCCTGGAGACCATGTTTACCAGTACATCATTATCGAAATTCAGTTGATGCCTGTTGGTAAAAAGATCCTTTTATGAGACAAGAGGACCATGATGGTCCTATATCGCTCACCTGAGTACCAAGCAGTAAAGGTCAACAATGAAGATAAATACCAAATATCAAAGTGCAAGGTCAAAGCTCTAGGTCTTCTTGGTTTAGACAAGAAGATAATCTTTCTTAACCAAACCCGGTTATATAAATATTTGTGAGAAGTTTGAATGATATTTGTCCAATAGTTGTTGAAAAATAGGGAGAACAAGAAATTTCATCAAAGGAAAATAGCTTTGTAAAAATTCAATGAACCGTCACCAAAATATAATATGCACATAGTTGCTTGGCACCGAGTCTCTCTAAAATTTGAATGCAATCTGTCCTGTAGTTGTTGAGAACTAGCTCTGACAAGAAAATGCTACAGAAAGACTGATGGATGGATGGATGGATGGATGGATGGACCGACAAGCTGACTCCTATATACCTCCAGAACAGAGTTTTGAAGGAATAATAACAAAGCCCTAGGCCTTTTGGTGTGTGGCAAAAAGTTGCCCGATTTGAACAAACTTAGTAGAGAATGTTTGCCGATTCAAGACTTTCTATACAAGTTAGTATTATAATGTTGTTAAATACACCAACAACTACAGTGGTTGTCCAGGGACATGTTCATGGGTAATTGCTATTGTAAACACATAAACAATGTATTTACACTTGCAATAGTCTTGCACCAACCTTTCAATGCGTCCAGCTTACAAAAATTTGACCTTCAAATGTGACACTGACCTTGGCCCTACCTGAACAGATCTTTCAAATGGTACTTCAATTCATGGTGGAGTATATACCCAAAAATTATAATGATTTTAAGATTTACAAGATAAAATCTGTACTACAGAGTTAAATGAATGAACAACTAGAGGCGCTTGAGCGCCTGTATCGCTCCACAGGCCTGATATTTCTATAATGGCGAAAAGAAGTTTTTAACAATTACCATTCAATCCTGCATTTTAGCTCACTAAAGAAAAAAGGTATGGAAAAAACTTGTGAGAAAAGAAGAAAAAAATGGTAACCAGCATTTTCTTAGTTTCCCACAATAATTTCTATCCTTTTTTATATATGTCTTACTAATTTGAAGATATGTTGTCTGCAACAGGTCCTTTCACAAACCATTTTGGGTGGGGAAACATCAAAATATAGAAAATATGTCTTTCTCAGGGTCGTTAAAAGTTGTGATTGTGTGGTAAAGGGGTAATCTAAAAGAACAGCTAGGAGGGCAAATGAATGAATGTTATAGCAATATAGATCAACTTACATCAATACACCAGATAGAATGAAATATGCTGGCATACAATGAACACCTACCGGTAATCCCTAATAATCAACTTTTCACAGTTAGAATGTCTTCTGTGGCAAACAACACAAAATGGTCTACAAATGCATTTACATAAATCAAATATCCTGCTCCAGGGCACAGATTAATTCTGGTGTACTGAAGTTGCGGGATCAGTTTGACTGGGTAACATTAATGCCTTATCACAAATGTAAAGCCCTGTCCCACTGTGTACCAGGTCACCAGGATTTACACCCCTTCTCTGTCCACTCTGCATTTACTCATTAGTAGGTCAACAAACCTTTACCAGAACTAATAAAAGTGCAGAGGTTCTCTTGTTCTATATCAAAAGGACTATAAAGTACCTACAACATGGGGGTTTTGTTATTAAAATACTTTTTCTTTTTTATCTTGGCATGGTTACTCAGGCTTAGTAATAAGGCAAAATTGAAAAGCTCAAGTTGTGAAAGGTGCTCAAGCTTTTATCTTATTTATGGCCAGTGATATTTCATTACTAGTACTAACTAATAGCATATCATTGGAGTAAATTGTGATCTTAATACCAAGGAAAATGTGTGGGCTTAAATAGGACAGCCCTGACTAGGTCAAGTCAATCCAATTTTCTTCCTTTTTCTTTGTTAGTCGATAAAACTAACACAATAAATAGTTTTGGAGAAGAACATTTTTTTGAAATATAAGCCTTGTCTATAAAAAAATGTGTTTTTAGGTGTATCATTTTTTTCAAAGGAATTTGGTATACAACCACCATAGAAACAATTTGGCAGACAACCACCATAGGAACTTACCTGCAAAACAACAATGAAATCCAATGAATAGTTTTAGAGAAGAAATTTTTCAAAGATTTTACTTTATACCATAAAAGGAAAATGAGTCTCCCATAAAAGCCATGTTTTTTGACAGATCATTTTTTTTTTAAAGGAATTCTGTAAACCTGTATCTAAGGAACATTCCTGCAAAATAATAATGCTATCCAAATAGCGGTTTGGGAGGAGAAGATTTTTAAAGGTTTTTTACTTTGGTTGCCATGGCAACCAGAATTCTTCATGGAACACAATTATTTGAAGGAATTTGAAAGAGGACCACCAAAGGAACATTCCTGTGAAATTTGGTAAAAATCCAGTCAATAGTTTCTGAGGAGAAGTTTTTTAAAGAAAAAGTTTACGGACGCACGCACGGACGAACGGACGAACGGGCGGACGGACGCACGACGGACACAACGCCATGACAATAGCTCGCTGGCCTTTGGCCAGTGGAGCTAAAAATGAACTCAAAATACAATGAACACAATGTTCAAAGATACATCCTAACAGCCAGAGAGAAAAATGCTGTCAAAGCCTTTAACCCTTTAGCACACGGCAAAATTTTAGATCTGTCCAAATTGAAAGCATTTGCAGACAACATTTTCATATTGGCTCAAGTGACACAATATTTCTTTGATAGGGTAGAAAACTTTGTGGAAAAAAGGAGAAAATGCTGGTTACCAGCATTTTCTCCTTTTCCCACAATGTTTTCAGAAGTTTTCACAGAATGTTTCTCATCATGTGACCTAGCGCATATTGTCAAGGTTCTGCAATTTATAGCTGCATCATGGAAAAAGGGGTCTTCATGTTATATTTCATTTTTCACCAATATATCTTTGATTACTGGACATATCTCAACAGATTTGAATGAAATTTTCACACATCAAGTGACCTAGCGCATATTGTGAGGGTTTTGGAATTTATTGCTGTGTCATGGAAAAAGGGCGCTTCATGTCAAATTTAAACTGCATCCGTCCATCCTAAATAGATAAAAGGAAAAAATGATCAGGTGGGAACCAAGGCTAGGGGTACGCAAGACAGGATGTTTTATCAGACAGTGTAGATAAAGATCAGACTGCAGTTGGATCTTGGATATATATGCCTTATATTCTGCAAGATAGTATTGCCTACAACACAGTCTTGAAATGCATATTACTTGGTCTATCTTTATCTCTTTACCAAACAAAAATTTTAGACTGGTCTATAATTCAAAGCATTTGCAGACAACAAAATAAATTTGTCTCAAAAAATGAACTTAGATTTGGGATGGGTAGAGAACATTGTGGAAAAAGTTAAAAAAATGCTGGTTATCTGAGTGCTTGGCCCAACTGAGATTTGAACTTGACATCCCTGCATAGCTAGCCCTGTAGGTAACGAGCTAACAGGCTTGGCTCAAATCATTAACAAACAACAAAATTTAATCCTTAAACCCAAAGGCCATTTTCATTACAGAATGAGTCCAAGATGATAACAACTGCGTGGGTGCCTTTTGTCTGCAGTGTTTCAACAAAGCAGACAGTATAGATCAATGATCGGACTGCACATTTCGTGCAGTCTGATCTTGATCTACACTAGACACAAAGGCAACTATAGTAGTGAAAGGCACTTAAAGGGTTAAGACTTGTCCAAATTCAAACCATTTGCTGACAACAAAATAAATGTGACTCAAAAATTTAAATTTGATTTTGGTTGGGTGGAAAACATTGTGGAAAAAGGAAAACATACTGGTTACAAGTATTTCCTCTTTTTCCCACAATATTTTCAAGAGCCTTATTTCTCATAGGCGTTAAAACTTGGGATTGTGTGGTAAAGGGTTAAGTAGGACAAGACTTTTAAAGTTCATTCTGTATACCTTTATGTCCTGTTTTGACCCAGGGGCATCATTTGAACAAAATTGGTAGAAGTCCACAAGGAAATGCCACATACCAAATATCAAAGCTCTAGGCCTTCTAGTTTCAGACAAACATTTTTAAAGTTTGCTCTATATACAATTTTGCCCAAAATTGTGACCCCTGGAGTTAAAGGGTTAATTCAATTCTTTCAACAACTTTGGTAGAACTTCACCCAAGGAATATGCCTGTCAAGTTTCAACATGATTGGTTTAGGAGGAGAAGATGTTTAAAGGAATTGTGGAAAGACGGACGCTGGACAACGACAAATCACAATACCTCACCCAGCACTTCGTGCTCAGGTGAGCTAACATATAGGCTTAACTATTGTCTGTGGCTTGTGATAAACGACATAAAGATGAAGTTTCATAACATTTTGTCCTGTAGTTAAAGAGAAATTAATCCATAATGAAAATATATGTGAAGCCCACTTTTTCCATGACACGACATTTAATCAAAAAAGCTAAACTAATGATATTGGCGGACTATCGTAAGGAACACACGAATGAAGTTTCACAAATTTTTGTCCAGGATTTTGAGTTGAAGATACATGTATATTGATCCTTAACAGAAATATACATGAAGCCCCTTTTTCCTATGAGACAGTATTTGATATCAAAAAGGAAAAAAAAAAAACAATAAATATCAGCGGACATCATTAGGAACACCTGTATAAATTTCTATTAGTTTTTGTCGAGGATTTTAGAAGATATCTGTCCTGAAAGATGGACAAACAGATGGTCGTTGGTCAATGACGAAATTAAACATTTAGCCCCCTTTTTTCATGACATGGTGTTTCATGAAATAAAAACAAATAACTGTTGTCTGTGGCTTGCAATAAACAATAAAAAGATGAAGTTTCATGACATTTTGTCTGTAGTTAAAGAGATATTGGTCCACAATGAAAATATACGTCAAGCCCCCTTTTTCCATGACACAGCAATAACTGGTCCTATTAGACCTACAATCAAACTCATTCGAGATCTTACAGTCATATATAATATTGACTAAGTTTGGTGCTGATTGGTTTAAATTTGTAGATGCTAGAGTGTAAACAAAGTCAAGTAGAGCAATTTTTTAATTCAAGGGCAAATAACTCCAGTCATTCTGGTCCAATTAGACACATAATTGAACTCATTCAAGATCTTATGGTCATATATATTTAGACCAAGTTTAGTGCCGATTGGTTAATATTTGTAGATGCTAGAGTGTAAACGAAGTCAAATATAGCAATTTTTCTAATTCAAGGGCAAATAACTCCAGTCGTTCTGGTCCGATTAAACCCATAATCGAACTCATCCGAGATCTTATGGTCATATACATTCTGACCAAGTTTGGTGCTGATTGGTTAGTATTTGTAGATGCTAGAGTGTAAACGAAGTCAAATATAGCAATTTTTCTAATTCAAGGGCAAATAACTCCAGTCGTTCTGGTCCGATTACATCCATAATTGAACTCATCTGAGATCTTATGGTCATATACATTTTGACCAAGTTTGGTGCTGATTGGTTAATATTTGTAGATGCTAGAGTGTAAACAAAGTCAAATATAGCAATTTTTCTAATTCAAGGGCAAATAACTCCAGTCGTTCCTAGTCCAATTAAAACTATAATCAAACTTATCCGAGATCTTATGGTCATATACATTTTGACCAAGTTTGGTGCTGATTGGTTAATATTTGTAGATGCTAGAGTGTAAACAAAGTCAAATATAGCAATTTTTCTAATTCAAGGGCAAATAACTCCAGTCATTCTGGATTAAACCCATAATCGAACTCATCCGTGATCTTATGGTCATATATATTTTGACCAAGTTTGGTGCTGATTGGTTAATATTTGTAGATGCTAGAGTGTAAACAAAAAAATGTGAACGGACGGACGGACGTACGGACGGACGACGGACGCCGACAGACGGTGAGTGATCACAATAGCTCATCCTGAGCACTTCGTGCTCAGGTGAGCTAAAACACTTGTATTTGTGGCAATTCTACTAATTTTATCTCATCATATTTTTCAGCATTACATGATATTCACAATGAACTGGGGACACTGCTATGAAATGAAAAAATTTCTAAGTTCAAAGCATTTGCAGACAACAAATCAAATGTGGCTCAAGAATTGAAATTTGTTTTGTGAAGGGTAGAAAACATTGTGGGAAAAGGAGAAAATGCTGGATACCAGTTTTTCTCCTTTGCCCACAATGCTTTTGAAAGGTTTTTTCTTCAGGGTGGTTAAAAGCCAGGAATGAGTGGTAAAGGGTTAAATACTTTTTACCTCTTAAAATTCTTTCTAACTTAATGAGGAGTTGTATGGTATGTTACAAGAAGAATTTTTATGAGACAAAAAATGCTTTGATTCAATTCCAGTATGATCCCACTTAGTAAATCTGGTTTACTGATTATGTGAAATTCCATCAAACATCTGTGAAATTCTAGTGAAAAATAAAAATCTCTTACAAAGCTACATAGCCCATTAAAGAAATACCACTGTAAAATACTTTTTTTCTTACAGCTGCCTTTCTTCTGATGGTTTGCCAGCAATCACCTTACTTAACTCTTTACCAAACGACAAAGCATTTGCAGACGACAAAATAAAAGTGACTGAAAAATTGAAATATGTTTTAGGAAGGGTAGAAAACATTGTGAGAAAAGGAGAAAATGCTGGTTACCCAGCATTTTCTCCTTTTCCCACAATGTTTTCAGAAGGTTTCTTTCTTAGGGTTGTTAAAAGTCGGGATTGTTTGGTAAATAGTTAAGCAACCTTGATACCAAGCTATTTCATGCTGCTACATAAATATATCAAAATTCCAGGCCTTATGGTTTAAGACCAGAATGTTCTTAATTATATATTAAGTGACTTTTTTGGAGAAAAAAAAAAATGTGTACTGAAGGTTAGGGCCATCTTTGACCCCCAAGGGCACAACACAAACAACTTTGATGAAAGACTTCCTTTTGATACTGTACATCAAATGCAAAACATTGTGAAACCAAGTCAAGATAATATTTGACCCCAGGGACAAAACTTGGAAAACTGTGATAGAATATCATCCCTTTATGCTAGGACCATCTCATGATGTTATATAGAAATATCAGCCCCAGATAGAGCTCAGTTTCAGCCATAAAGATTGAAGAAAAAAACCTAGAAATTTGTCACTGACACAGATACCCCTGCCTCATGAAAGGTCACAGTCATGGTGTAATTCCGAACTCAAAGAATGACCTATGGCCATACCTATTGACAAAAACATTTTATACACTGTGTATGCAAAAATTTTCACAAAGTATTGTGACATTGACCTTTGAGCTGGAAACACTGTTTTGCTTGCAACATGTCTGTTCATTGCAATCATCTGTGCCAAATGACTTCGAAATCTAACAATGCACATCAAAGTTAAGGGCTAGACATGAACATCACCTTTTCCAAGAACACATATGTAAACACATACACAAACTATATACCCATTCACCATTTTATGGCAGGGGCATAAAAAGGGCAGTTGCTTGCAAAGATAATAACTCTCAAAGCATAAGTCTGAGAAACTTTTTGTTTGCTAGCAAGTAATTTTGACCAAGAATCCAAAAATCATGAGAAAAATACAAACTGCAGCATGCACTGCTGATAACCTGCATCTGAAGTAAAAGGGAGATAACTCCATTAATCAGGTCATAGTTATCCCGATATATCAAGACACCCTTATTTCATGTTCTTTGCAGCTCTAACTGCCATTGAAATGACTTCACTGGTTTAAGAGTTATGGCCTACACAAGATTTTACCATTAGGGGAGATCACTGAAAATAGACGGAGTACGTCAGAGTAAAAAGTATCTAATGCACCTCTTCTTCTTGATGTCCTAAGCATCCATATTCATTACCACCAAAATATCTCCATTGGTAGTAGAGTTTTGACCTAAAGAAAATTTAACAACCATGGGAGATGGCTCAAAAAGTTGTCAAGAATTGTCTTTTTTGTATAAATATACCTACATGTACTTATAACTGCTAAAGCTTGATGAAGTATCATGAAAATATATCAACAGGTATAAGAGTTATTGGCATATCAGAATTTAGCAATTATGGGAGATAACTCAAGTTCAATCAAGAGCTGTGACCTTGATCTTTGGGCTGGTGACACGAACATTACATGTGACCCTTCATGTATCCATGGTGATCATTTGTGCTGCATTATTTTAGAATCTGATCATGCACCTGGAAATTATTGGTCAGACATGACCACCACTCTTTACCATGCAAATATTGACAAAGTTCAACCAAGCGCTGTTACCTTGACCTTTGAGCTGGTGACATGAATGTTGCATATGACATGTTGTCAATCAATGGTGATCATTTGGTCCAAAAACTGTTTTAGAATCGGACAATACATCTAAAGTTATTGGCTGGACAGGAACACCCGTCATCACTATAATTGTAAAAAATTACTGACAAAGTTCAAACAGGCTCCGTGATCTTGAGCTTTAAGCTGCCATCACGAATGTTGCATGTGACACTTTGTCTATCCATGGTGATCATTTGTGCCAAATTATTTTAAAATCGGACCATGCACCTGGAAGTTATTGTCCAGACACCGCCACCACTCGTAACCATTAATTGTAGCAAATATTGACAAAGTTCAACCAAGCGCTGTGACCTTGACCTTTGAGCTGGCGACACAAATGCTGCATGCAACATGTTGTCTATCCATGGCAACCATTTGTGCCAAATTATTCTAGAATCGGACCATACATCTGTCATCACTATAATTGTACAAATACTGACAAAGTTCAACCAAGCACTGTGACCTTGACTTTTGAGCTGGTGACACGAATGTTACGACAGTTATTTTCTTGACTCAACCACCACTGTTTTCCGAACATACATGCATACATAAACACACAGACAAGGGTAACACTATATGCAACCCCCCATTCCATGGTGGGGGTCATAAAAACCTACATCGGCCCACTATCATAAGGTACACATGTATGAACTTCATCAATTTTCAACAACGATTTTAGAAGATATCTGTCCAGAAGGACAGACTAACAGACAGTTATTGGTCCTTAATGAAATTATACATTAAGCCCCCTTTTGTCATGACATGGTATTTCATTAAATAAAAACAAATCATGATTGTCTGGCTTATGATAAAAAATATAAATATGAAGTTTCATAAATTTTGTCCAGTAGTTAAAAGAGATATTTGTCCATAATGGAAATATGCATCAAGCCCCCTTTTTCCATGAAATGGCAAACAGAAAAAATATATTGGCAGACTATCATAAGGAGCACATGTATAAAGTTTCATTGAATTTCATCTGGAGAGATATCTGTTTGGACGGACAGATGGACGAATGGATGGACAAGCGAAAATTTTTTTTGAGGACATAAAAAGAGTAGGACAAGAGATTCAAGAGATACAGAGCCAACATGGTTCTAGTATGTGATCTGTCAAACCCTGCTGTCACCTTGACCTTGGAGACTTATATGTAAAACCTTCATTTCCATGTTGTCTCATCAAGGCGTATACAACAAGTATGTAAAGAACTCTGGTTAACTCTTTATGACACAATCCCGAGTTTTAACGACTCTGAGAAAGAAGGCCTTTGAAAACATTGTGGGAAAAGGAGAAAATGCTGGTAACCAGTATTTTCTCCTTTTCCCACAATGTTTTCTACCCTACCAAAGGTAAGATTCATCATTTGAGTGACATTTAAATTGTCGTCTGCAAATGCTTTCAATTTGGACGAGTCAACATTTTTGTTGTGTGGTAAAGGGTTAACCAGAGTAGGGACTCAGCAGAAAATAGAGCCAAAATGATTCTTGTATAATAATGATCTTTGAACCCTTGCTGTGACCATGACCTTGGAAACTGATACGTGAAACCTCAGCTGCTCTGCATGTTGTCTTTATCATGGTTGATGCTGTGATTGATGTATATAACAAGATTTTCTGGTGAAATGGGGCACACACAAAAGAGTAACAGGGTCATTAAAACTCAGGACTGGGTGATAAAGGGTTAAAGTTCATTCCAGGCCAAATGAAAGTAATCTTTAGTCATGGTCTAGAATAAAGCTATAGACAGCACAGATCAAAGGTCAGACTGCATTTTACATTTGTAGATCTGTGAACAAGGACAATGTATGACAAACCGGAATGGACCCTTATGATCTGACTTTTAGTTTTGAATGTATTGAATCTCCTAGTATAACTTGGAGTCGCAAAGATTTTTTAATCCTTTACCAAAGAATCACAAGTTTTAATGTCCTTGAGAAAGAAGCCTCTTGCAAACATTATGGGATAAGCAGAAAATGCTGGTAACCAGCATGCTATTCTTTTCTCACAAAGTTTTCCTTGCCTTCAAGGATGATTCCCATTATCTGAACGATATTTAAATTGTTGTCGGCAAAATGCTTTCAACTTGGGAAAGTCTCAAATTTTGTCATCTGGTAAAGGGTCAAATGGCCCAATCTTTGATGTTCACTGCTGATTGATTGTATGGTGTTTAAGACCGTTTTCAACATTATTTCAGTTATATTGTGGTGACCAGTGCACCTATCCATGCTTTCCTGGAGTTTTTTTTACCAGTACTACGCACAATATTCTTTCCAAGCCAATGGCTGCTTTCTGACTTAGTTATCATCAAAATCTGATACTTTCTGAGGTATTCTGGTGAGAGCAGCCTTGAAATTGCAATATTTATTGGGGCCAAAATTGTGATAAACCCTTGTGTTCTTGCACTAAATCAAATCACCCCCAGGAACACACTCTGCTTTGGTAACTAACAAATGCCAGCATGTCGCTGGCATGTCACTGTCGCACAAAGGTGGTAAGACAAGATGATTCAGGCAATCTTCAGCACATCAGTGGCGGCAAAACATAGATACTCCATCACAAACTGGAACTTAACCTGGACAGCCTGTGGCCACAACATGGAATCTGGCTTCTTTACCAGGATAAAACCAGGGTAACATCAGGTGTATGAGAATGTAACCCCATTATTTAGAGTAAAAACACCCCCTGATTACCAGCTACACTTCACTGGGAGGATCTGGGCGAACACAGTGACTGTGAGAATAGGGCTTTATTTAGAGACTTGGGCTGATCTTGATTTAAGCAGATCCTGCATTCAAGTCATCTCATCCATATTGACTCCTAGAGAGCCAAGAACATCTTAAAGTTCATTTTGCAGTCATTGTAGACTCAGATCAGACTGCAGAGAACATGCAGCATCATCTGTGATGTACAATGTCTGATACTTTGTAAGGTATTCTAGTAAAAAAAGCCTTGCAACCACAACATCTGCCCTTTCTATTGATTTTAATTGTCCTTTTCAGATTAAGCAGGCACTTTAAGGGTAATTTGATCTAACTTATACCATATCACCATTCAAAACATTCCAACTACTTTAACTTGTATGCTGCTGAAGAAATGAAGATCAAATTTGTATATATTGTACCTTAAATGAAAACCATATCTGACTGACTAAACCAATTGGTAAACCCTAAACCATACTGCAAAATTTAACACTCCTCTATATTGAAAGTGTTTGCAGACGACAAATTAAATGTAACTCAAATGATGGGATTCGTCTTCTAAAAGGGCTGGTAAGTGGTTACCAGCATTTTTTCCTTATCCCACAATGTTTTCAAAAGCCTCTTTCCTTAGGGTCATTAAAATGGTAAAGGGTTAAGCAAATCAGAAATTTTGTTACGTAGAAATATAGGAAATTCTTGAGAATTACATTAAAAATGGTAGGTGAGTAGAGGCCCTGGTAACTCGGTGAAATTTTGGATACATGGAAGTCCTATGTATAAATAGACCAAAACCTTTAGATTGTCACCACAAAAGTGGAGATATATGGCCACAATAATAGATCAATGCAGGGCAGATAGGCTGTTGATCTATTCAGGATATTGTAAGAAATTAATGTCTTATTAGTTTATTTTCTCTATTAGAGACACTCAAGCTCCCTGTGTTAAAAAATTGTTGGGAAGGTAAGATGCCAACAAGTATGCTTCATGGAAAGAGCATTATTAGGCAAGAATTTTATACCTAAGAGCTGAATACTGGTCTGGGACCATGAAATAATCATTGTAAAATTTACTAAGAATTAGGTAGGACTGACAATAATATCCTGACGAGTATTATGTTATAACTAGGGTTAGGATTCATGTTTTATCGATAAAATTAAAGAGGACTTAAGATTGCCAACATTTTAAGTCAGTGCTAGAATAATTAACTTAAGCAAGATATTTTATACAAGCACTTTTTACTATTTGGGTCCAGGATAAAGTTCTTCAGGCATCTTGTAACTGGGGCCAATGTCCACTAGCCTAGTAGTGGAATTTATACATTTTGTTCAGTCTGATCTTGACTTATACTATACTTCTATATAATCATGTTCTGTCCCATAGGCGATTTATTTGTCATTGCTTTTCATTTTCTTACTTTTTGAAAAAAGGCGTAGTAGGACCGACCTCACAACTTGAACACACCTGCCCCTGAATAGACCGACAACTTTTCTAGCTTGCCTTGATCCGTCATTGGTGACAGTGTCATCATCCCATCTATTATAAACAGTTGCAAAGATGGACTTGAGCCTGTACAATACAGCTCGTATAAATATCTTGCTTATACCTAATACAAGTTCTAACAATGATTTATTCTGGTGAAAAATCTTACACCCCCCAATAACATAATATCTATGGTATAAATTTCCTACAGTTATCTGCCCTTGAATGGAGAGAAATAGACTAATCTGGAATGAATTTCTTACCATTATTTCTTCCTGGATAGATCAACAGGCTCTCTGGTTTGCCTTGATTCCATTTGTCTAGATCTACTTTCAATTAATAATTGTGTTTTCATTCTGGGTAAAATACATACATGTACAATTTTTAATTCTTATTTCTTTAGCAGCAGATAAGTTGAGGGCAGTCACAATGTTGTTTTCTTTCACAGGGGTAATGGTATAAGTTTGACCCACATACTCTTAACCCTTTACCAAACAATTTTGTGTTTTACAACTGACAGCAAGGAGGCCTAGGTAAAAATCAAGGTTAAGCAGCTTTTTCTGTTTTCCTCTGAGCTCCAGATAAGAGAGAGTGATGGTATTCTAAGTCCGTGATTTCTCTTCCAAACTGTATGTTGTGGGTACTCATTAGAATTGTCTCATCGAGATGATTCTAATGAGTTCCCACAACATAGGTTTTAGTGGAGAATAATTAACATTTTCAATTTTGAAATCAAAATCACTTCCTCTGTCTGGAGCTCTGTTTCTTAATGCTTTTTTTTTTCTTTCTACAACAAATTTTATCACTGGAATCACAAATTTGATATTTGCAAATCCTTTCAGTTTGGATGACACTGAATTATATTGATTTGGAAAGGGTTAACTCTTTACCAGACAACAAAATTTTAGCCTTTTCCAAATTGAAAGCATTTGCAGACCACAATTTCAATGTGGCTGAAATGGTGTAATTTTTCTTTGAAAACATTGTGGGAAAAGGAGAAAATGCAGGTTTCCAGCATTTTCTCCTTTTCCCATGATTTGTTTTAAAAGGCTTCTTTCCCAGGGCCGTTGAAAGTCATCATTGTGTGGTAAAGGGTTAAAAGTGCCTGCAAAATGTGGAAAAGATATTTCAAATCAATAGCCAGGACAGATATTGCAATTTCAGAGCCGTCTTCACTGGAATACCCCACAAAGTGTTAGAGTACCTCAAAGATGAGATTGCATGTCCTGACCAGTCTGATTTTGGTCTACACTCTGCAAAAGAAGCTAAAAGTTGTGCTTGGCTCTCACAGATTTGAAATCTGCTTTATTTAAGACCAGCCAAAATCTCTTGCTAAAACACATTCTCACAGTAATTGTTAGCCCGTTTTCCTCATGTTGAAGGGTAGCATGTATACTAGGGTGTTTTCCCTCTTAAAAGTGGTTTGACACTCTCATAGACCCAATGTTGCCCTGGTTTTGTCCTAGTTCAAAAGCTGGATTGCATGTTATGACCAAAGACTATCCAGGTAAAGCCCTGGTTTGGGACAGAGTACCTTAGGTTTGCCCACCAATGATGTGCCAAAGATTGCCGGAATCATCCTGTCTCACCACGTTGGTGTGCCGGTGCCACACTGTTGACTTGCTGACATTCACAGGTGATCAAAGCTGAGTATGGCCCTAGAGATGTTTCAATTTAGTTCCAGATCGCCAGGGTTTATCACTATTCTGGCCCCAATCAGAGCTCCAGATAAGAGGAAGTGATGGTATTCTAAATCCATTATTTCTCTTCCAAACCCCATGTTGTGGGTATTCATTAGAATTGTCTCGATGAGACGATTCTAATGAGTACCCATAACATAGGGTTTAGTGGAGAATAATTAATATTTTCAATTTTTAAATCAAAATCACTCCCACTATCTGGAGCTCTGCTCAGTGGAAGGCTGCTTTCACCTAAAAAAGGGTTAAGTGCCTGCCATATAAAAAAAAGACAACAATTAACTATTTACCACACCACAATTATGAGTTTTTACGACCTTAGAAAAGAGGTGTTTTGAAAACATTGTGGGAAAAGGAAACAAGAGGGCCATTGGCCCTAAAGCGCTCACCTGAGTAAGGTCATCTAGGATTGATAAGCCTAAAAGATCCTGGTCGTGATGATGTAAAACGCATAAGTGTAAGTGATCTACTTTTTGACTGTTTTAGCCTATTTTTGAATTTCAAATTTGGCTAAAAAATGTTGCCTCAAGAGTCACAAAAGGTTTTTCTAAGATTTGGCCCTGTGACCTACTTTTTTTCTCGACATGACCAAAAAACTTGTCCGAGATTTTATCGAAACAAATATTCTGACCAAGTTTCATGACTATAAGGCTTCAAATGTGGCCCTCAAAGTGCACACAAGTTTTTTAAGAAATTTGGTCCCATGACCTACTTTCTGACCTGACATGACCCAATTTCAAACTAGTCCAAGTTTTTTACCTAACAAACATGTGGCCTCTAGAGTGCACACCAGGTTATTCTATGATTTGGCCCTGTGACCTTCTGTTTGATTCGACATGATCCAATATTCTATGTGTACAAAATTTCAACAGATCAAACATTCTAACCAAGTTTCATGAGTATCAGGCTGAAAATGTGACCTCTACAGTGTACACAAGGTTTTTCTAAGATTTGGCCCAGTGACATACTTTTTGACCTGATGTCGCCCAATTTCTATTTTTTTCGAGATTTCATCAAACAATCATTTTGACCAAGTTTCATGAGTATCAGACTGAAAATGTGGCCTCTTAGAGTGCACACAAGCTTTTTCAAACATTTGACCCAGTGACCTACTTTTTGACCCGACATGACCCACTTTCCAACTAGCCCAGGATTTTATCCAGACAAACGTTCTGACCAAGTTTCATGAGTATCAGGCTAAAATGTGGCCTCGAGTGCACACAAGCTTTTTCTAAGATTTTGGCCTATGTCTTACTTTTTGACCCAGCATAAACTGATTTCAAACCTGCCCAAGATTTTATCCAGAGAAACATTATGACCAAGTTTCATGAGTATCAGGCTAAAAATGTGGCCTCTAGAATGCACACAAGCTTTTCCTAAGACTTGGCCCCGTGACCTACTTTTAGACCCTACATGACCCAGTTTCAAAACTGTCCGAGATTTTATCCAGACAAATATTCTGACCAAGTTCCATGAGTATCAGGCTGAAAATGTGGCCTCTAGAGTGACACAAGGTTTTTCTAAGATTTGGCTCAGTGACCTACTTTTTGACCAGACATAACTCAATTTTGAACTTGTCTTGAGATTTTATCCAGACAAACATTCTGACCAAGTTTCATGTGTATCAGGCTGAAAATGTGCCTCTAGATCGAACACAAGGTTTTTTTACGATCTGGCCCTGTGACCTACTTTTTTACCCCATGTGACCCAACTTCAAACTTGTCCGAGATATTATCAAGACAAACATTCTGAGCAAGTTTCATGTGTATTAGCCTGAAAATTTGGCCTCTAGAGTGCACATAAGCTTTTTCTAAGATATGGTCCCATGACCTACTTTTTGACCCCACATGACCCAATCTGGAACTTGTCTGATATTTTATCCAGACAAACATTCTGACCAAGTTTCATGAGCATCTGGCTGACAATGTGGCCTCTAGAGTGCACACAATGTAATGTTGACGACCGCACAACGCACAACAGACACCGGACGCCAGACACAGCACAATCACAAAAGCTCACCTTGAGCACTTTTTGCTCAGGTGAGCTAAAAATGCTGGGCACCAGCATTTTTTCCTTTTCCCACATGATTTCTACCCTATCAAAGACGAATTCCGTCATCTGAGCCACATTTAAATTGTCGTCTGCAAATGCTTTCAATTTTGTCAAGTCCGTATTTTTGTGTTGTGTAGTAAAGAGTTAAAGTAAGAGGACAATGATGGTCCTATATCGCTCACCAGAGTAAACAAGATCCCGAACAAGAAGAGCTGTATGGCAAGAGGAAAGACTACTACCAGCTAAGAACTTGAATGCTTTTTTTTCTGAATTCATTAAAGGCCCACTAGCAACCAAAAGTAAATAATTTGGGGGTCCAATTGTGGGCAAAATAAATTCATTCCATTTAAAGTAGATGGTAGAAAAAGAAACCATATAACTAGAATTAAAGTTGCCAAATTAATTCTACATTTAAAATTCATCTTTTTCCTGCAACTGGTACTTTGACAGAATAAACTGTAACACATTCAGACTTGCAATATTATCCAGACCTTTAAATGCTATGAATTAACTTGTCTTCAATATGACGCCCCCCCCCATCCCATTTTACTTTTGGCCACTAGAGTACCTATAAGTAACAGTGAAATTTACCTTGTAAAGATGGTATCTGTCCAATTTGAATTGAATAGCAAGGCCTACTTCCAAGTTTCAAATACATAGCTAATTGAATACTGAAGATAACTGCAGCTTTCCCTTCTTCTATTTTAAGTTACAGTGACCTTGACCTTTACTTCATACAAATAAGGAAAGTATACACACCATCACCCTCGTTAACCCAGGTGTGAAGTATTGCCATTCATCACCCCTAGGACATTTCAATTGCGAAACTGTTGTTTCTATGAATATTCATTAGATTGCGAATTACACCTAATAGCCAATCGAGTTGTCGACATCATAAAGATACTCTCTTGAAGTGGAGGATAATCACATTTCTTCTGTTATTGTGAATAAACCAGGTAAAACCCACATCATTATCAACGAATATGGCGGCTGCCGGTAGGCCTTCCTTTATGTGGCATTTGCCTTATGAAAATCCAGGGCTGACATTACAAATCCTTGTATACAAAGGCAAATATTCAGAAATACAGCATGCTGTTGCAGTCCTTAGGGCTATGTAGCAGAGGTGACATCATCCTCGTTGACCCAGTTCCGATGTATTCTGTAAACTACATTAATCAATTTGATTGGTTGTAGATGAGGTAAAAATAGAAATGATGGCATATAATTGATAACAAGAGGACCATGATGGTCCTAAATCGCTCACCTGAAATGCAACTCAGCTGTCATTGTTATGGCCACTTGCCTCTTGTTTTTTGCTTTGCATATAAGCCATCGTTCACAGATATGGCCTTCATATTCAGTATTAATATTCTGATTATACCTTTTATATTAGTAGGTCCAAAAATAAATTAGATATGCAATGACCTTTTGATAGACAGGCAAATGAAAAGTTGACAACAATTAAACAATAATTGCAGAAAGCAGTTAAAAGACTCAGTGTTTCCCAATAGTGGCACATACCTGGTACGGGTTGACATCTGCGACAGCCCAAAATAGGGTTCCACTTATAATGATACTCAGGGGACCGAAGAAATCATATCGTTTTATCTGAATATCGTTTTAACTGATGTATGATCTTATAAAAAGAGACCCTGTTGGGACCAAGGGATTAATGTCATTATAAGCAATGTATCGTATTAAGCAATATAGTAATAAGCAAAGTTTACTGTAAATTGTTGCAGAGATGCTCAAGAAATTAATTAATATTTTAGCAGATCAGTATTGAGTTGACTCTTTTCAAGATATAATGGTGATCAACCTCTTTCCCACAACCACTTGCAAGAGGACTCAACACCATAATGCTACATGTCAAGTATGAAAGCTCTAGCCCTTACGGTTTGGGACAAGAAGATTTTTAAAGATTTCCCTCTTTATCTCAATGTGAAATCCGAGACCAACAAAATATGGCTAATTTTCACACCAGGGCCATAATTTTAAGTGTTTTGGTAGAAGGCCACTAGATGATGCTACATGCCAAATATGAAAGCTCTAGCCCTTACGGTTTGGGACAAGAGGATTTTTAAAGATTTCCTTCTTTATCTCTATGTGAAATCCGAGACCCCACAACATAGGGCCAATTTTTAACACCAGGGCCATAATTTGAAGTATTTTGGTAGAGGGTCACTGGATGATGCTACATGCCATATATGAAAGCTCTAGCCATTACGGTTTCGGACAAGAAGATTTTTAAAGATTTCCTTCTTTATCTCTATGTGAAATCCAAGAAACCACAACATAGGGCCAATTTCCACATTAGGGCCATTATTTGAAGTATTTTGGTAGAGGGCCACTAGATGATACTACATGCCATATATGAGAGCTCTAGCCCTTACGGTTTCGGACAAGAAGATTTTTAAAGATTTCCTTCTTTATCTCTATGTGAAATCCGAGACCCCACAACATAGGGCCATTTTCAACACTAGGGCCATAATTTGAAGTATTTTGGTAGAGGGCCACTAGATGATGCTACATTCCAAATATGAAAGCTCTAGCCCTTACGGTTTCGGACAAGAAGATTTTTAAAGATTTCCTTCTTTATCTCTATGTGAAATCCGAGACCCCACAACATGGGGCCAATTTTTAACACCAGGGCCATGATTTGAAGTATTTTGGTAGAGGGTCACTAGATGATGCTACATGCCATATATGAAAGCTCTTGCCCTTACGGTTTGGGACAAGAAGATTTTTAAAGATTTCCTTCTTTATCTCTATGTGAAATCTGAGAACCCACAACATAGGGCCAATTTCCACACTAGGGCCATAATTTGAAGTATTTTAGTAGAGGGCCACTAGATGATGCTACATGCCATATATGAAAGCTCTAGCCCTTACAGTTTGGGACAAGAAGATTTTTAAAGTTTTTTCTTTCGGTTGCCATGGCAACCAGAGTTCCTCATGGAATTCAATTCTTTGAAGTATTTTGAAAGAGCATGACCTAAGGATCATTTCTGTGAAGTTCGATTGAAATCTGATTGTTAGTTTAGGAGGAGAAGATTTTTTTTGTAATTGTGAATGGACGGACGGACGGACAGACGGATGACGGACATTGACCGATCACAATAGCTCACCTCGAGCACTTCGTGCTCAGGTGAGCTATAAATAGAGTAAATTTTCTCACTGAAAAACTGAGATTACCAATCAAAATGCCCCATGAATAATTCATGAGAACGAGAAAACATACGCTAGATAACCCAGGGGCGATGAATGTAGCTTATGGAATACATCAGTACTGGGTTAACGAGGATGACACACCATCTGTGTATCAAGATCTTCCATTCTTCCATAATATTTTACTTCAAGCATACATAGAAGGTGGGCATATTATCTACATATCAAGACCAACCAACAAAGAGAAACATAGCTCAAAGATGCTATTGAAAATTTCACATTTTTCTAAAATTTTAGAAACAGTGGCATTTACCTTTATTTTTTCCAAAGGAAAAAAAATGGAACATGATCTTGCATATCAAGATATCAAACTGCTTACATTCATCATTCTAGCACATTTATTTCAAAGAGTTATCATTGATTCCTTAGTTTATTTTCTATTGTATATTTAGCAAGTTTAACAAGTGACTTTGATCGTTAACTTCAGCCCTTAAATGATTATATGATAGTTAACACCAAATATAAACATTCTTGATCCCATTATGAGTTCAGAAAAGAGGAAAAAGACCCAAGATAATTTATTGTGCAATAATATGTGACCCTAGGGTAAAGCCATATTTAACCAAAGCAAAACAATTTAAATACATTATATAAGGGACCATGCTGCACACCCAGTATAACAACCCAAGGACTAAATGGTATCAGACAAGAAGATTCTTTAACCCTTTACCATGCAATCATGAGTTTTAACATCCCTTAAAGGAGAAAGCTTTTCAAAACATTATGGGAAAAGGAGAAAATGCTGGCAACCAGCACTTTCTCCTTTTCCCACAATATTTTCTACCCTATCAAACACAAATCATCATTTGACTTGCATTTAATCTATTGTCTGCAAATGTTTTAAATTTGGTATAGTCTAAAATTTTGCCTTTTGGAAAGAGTTAACTCTTTACCAAATGACAAAATTTTACACTGGTCCAAATTGCAAATTGGAAGCATTTGCAGACGACAAAATAAATGAGATTGAAAAACTGAATTTTGTTTGGGTAGGGTAAAAAAAGTTGTGGGAAAAGGAGACAATGCTGATAACCAGCATTTTCTCCTCTTCCCACAAGGTTTTCAAAAGGCTTCTTTCACAGGGTGGTTAAAAGTTGGGATTGTGTGGTAAACAGTTAAATGTCTTCCAGTAGAACACAATGTAAAGCATGTGACCCCATGGGCTGGACTACCATTTATACCAAGGGCACAATTTGAATAACTTTGATAAAAGACCATCCAATATCAACATTCTAAGCCCAAGGGTTAAAGACAAGAAGATATTTCTTTTCATTACTCTGTTTAACTTGTGACTCCCAGGGCTGGCATTGTTTGACTGAAGGGCCACAGCTTTGATAAAAGACTATCCTAAAATGCTTCATATCAAACATCATATATGAGCCATGCTCTGGCAAAGAGGGCTTTAATGCATCTCCATGATACCAAGCAAATCATCAAATAATCAAGGATTCATATAATCCATTTAGTCTAACAACTGACGGAATCTGGAGGTAGCATGGTCTTTGGACATGCAGACAATTTACAAATAGCAAAAAGTTTAGATCCATGCAAGCCTGCACGGACAGTGCAGGCCGACATGGATCAATACTTTTTGCAGATGCATTAAGCTTCTTTTTACAGAGTGCAGCTCTTATATGAATAAACATGGAGTTTGCGCATAGAATTTCTATTCATTTTATCCAACACTTTCAGTTGTTTTCATAACTGTGGTTGTGCAGGCCAACAGACACGTGACGGGTTTCAAGTGATCACACTGACTCACTTTGAGTACTTTGTGCTCAGGTGAGTTCATTGGTAGAAAAGAAAGGTATGGCAATTTCAAGGCAGCTCTCACCAGAATACCTCACAAAATAGAAATTTTACATCAAAGATGATACTGCATGTTCTCTTCAGTCTGATCTTGATCTAGACAATCTGCAACAGGAACTTAAAGTTGAACTTAGCTTGATATAATGGGGAAACAATGAATACGAAACGGTATTTAATTTGTATGTGCAGTGTACACATACATACTGTATTTCACTTAATAAATGTACCCGGGCACCATACAAAACACCTACAGGGCGCTCCTATTTCATGGCCAATTTCCGAAAGTTTAAGCGCTGTCACTTAGAGAAAGTATGGTACTTTGATCCAGGCTTTAGTTAGAACCATGTGCAAAGTGGTCGCCATTTTGAAAGACCTGATGTATTGTGCAGTAATCCTGATATTGATTAATTTTACTGCGAATCATGATTTATATGGTCATTAAATATCATTCATGATTAGTATAATGGGACACTGTTATTCACTACTTCAGTTTCCTAAAGTTTTTCAAAGTTAATTGATAAATTTTGTATTACCGGAAGATTATAATGTTATTGGAACTGTTATGTGTATTCGGATAGTCAGGTGTTAATGACATCAATTTTTGAAGTAATTAGGATTATGTCGACGCCATACTGGTAAGTTTATTAATAAAATATCGGTCATTAGTGATTTTTGTAAGTCTGTGTTGGAAAAGTTTTAGTGAAGTTATCTTGCGTTTGGAAGTTTGTCACTCTAATTGTCAATTTTAAGGTAAGGTCAATGTGGGTTGGGTTGTCCAGAGGCCTTTGGAGTGAAAAATATAGTGGGGGTGGACTATTAGGGAGGGAGCGCTAATTAGGTGAAATACGGTAGTTTCTTTCCTTCTGTATGTGCATACTTTTACACTAGTAACAGTACATGTATGCACATAAGCGCTGTAAAAATTTGTACTTGTGGTGTAGAATTTATGAGTGAATTACATAGTACAGTATGTGATTGGGCACCCTGATGTCTGAACCCTAACCAGTATTACAATAGCTGACATTAACCCTAGTTATAACCAAATACTTGTCAGGGTTTTATTGAAAGTCCTACCAAATTTAAAGCACTTGATCTATGAAGAACTTGTCCTGGGCCAAAACAATTAAGTAACTATAGCTCACATGTGTAATATTCTTGCAAACCAATGTTCTAACTGGTTGGAACCTGACTCTCCTCAATTCTTTATTTTTACTGGCTGGTAACAATATTTGTACACAGAGCTTTGGTGTTTCTGATGATAGTCAAGAGAATGAAGTCCTACCAAAGTACACATAATATACAGAACTTTTCATGGACCCAAACCAGTAACTAGCCCATATAAAGATTCTTGCCTAATAAAAAAATATCTAACCATGACCTGTACCACAGGGAACTAACTCTTCCCAAAATCTATGGATAAAAACCTGTATTAGAATTGCTGACATCGGCCTTAGAAACAGCTACATGTATACTTGTCAGTAAAAAAATGTTAGTTCTACCCAATTCAGTTAAGTTTTAGTTTCTTTATTATCAATATTGAGTTTTTTATTTCAACATCACAAAGAAGGAAGGCATACACAGCTGCAGAAAAACTCATTGCTGACCATAGGAAGAATCTAGTATCATACTGATGTCTCCTTTCAAGTTTAATCCAAACACAGCCAGGTGTTTAGGAGAAAGAAGCAGATAAATAAAAAAAAGCATGTAACAGAAAAAAAAGACCATTACCCTGCAAGTACTCATTTCAAAAGGACAAGGAGACTTTAGGCACAACAAGATATCTTAACGCTGACTCCTGTACAATTTCATCTATCTTGAATGCAGGAGAAAAATTGAGAAGAGCTGACAAATCAAAGGTAGTACTTTAAATGGCCATAACTGCAAATGTTCAACACAAAGGAACATGCTATCACTAGGCACACCTAGATGTCACAACCAGATGTCATACCACTGGAAAATTTCATCCAAAATAGGCAAGAGGTTAGAGAACAGAAACAATTCAGACATGGGATTTAACATGGAAAGGGCCATAATTCTGCAAGTATTCACTGCAAAGGGTCATGTGACTCTAGGCACAACTTAATGTCATTTTCATGACTCCGAATGACACAGGGCTCAAAAGAAAAAGGGTGGAAATTTAAACATATCATTTTTCTTAATATATAAAGGGCAAACCCAAACAAATTCATTCTGCAAATAAATTCATTGCAAAGGGGACATGCTGATGCTGGACATGAATACTTAGATGGTGTTTAGATGGAGAAGAGAGGACAAATCATAGCATTTAACCCTTTACCACACAGTTCTGTGCTTTAATGACCCAAGGAAGGAAGCTTTTGAAAACATAGTGGGAAAAGGAGAAAATGCTGGTTACAAGCATTTTCTCCTATGTCAATAATGTTTTCAATTATACCAGAGAACTTGATTCCGAGTTTGTTGTTTGTTAATGTTTTGAAAAAAGGGACACTTTTTCTTGTTTAACAAAGGGTAAATACTAAAATGGACATCAGCCCTGTAAAATCTCATATTTAAAAGTGATGGAGCGTGACGGAAGAGAAAACAAATAACTATCAAACAGTGAGGAAAAAAAGCATTTCAGTGGTATTCCCCATAAGTGATATGTAGTCTTTCTGGGTAATTTCAGGTTTTGTGCCACAATTTCTCAAGGGCTGGTTAGGCCACATGACCAATCAGAGGTGTAGATAAAGTGGGATCATATTCAAATAGAGACAGTGAAGTCGTATGAGGTCTCAGAAAAACTCATGGAGTTTCTGATTGCAAAACAGCTATCATGTATGAAACCATCCAGTGTCTGTACACTTATGGAGAAAAATGCATCTATATAATATAGTAACATTTATCAGTGTTTTACAAGAAACTTTTGATAAGCAGTAAAAAATCAATCTAAATAGGCACTCTTTGAAAATGAAAGCCTTCAATTTCCATTAACTCTTTACCAAATGATAAAATGTTAGACCTATCCGATCTGAAAGCATTTGCAGATCACATTTCAAATGTGGCAAAGGTGAAAGGACTTTTCTTTGAAAGGGTAGAAAACATTGTGGGAAACGGAAAAAATGCTGGTTACCAGCATTTTCTCCTTTTCCCACGATATTTTCAAAAGCAGTGTTCGTAAGGGTCGTTAAAACTCAGAATTGTGTGGAAAAGGGTTAAAGATTGATTGATTGATTGATTGATTGTATGGTGTTTAGTGCCATTTTCAACATTATTTCAGTTATGTTGCGGGGGCCAGTGCACCTATCCATGCTTACCTGAATTCCTTTTACCAGTACACCACATAACATTCTTTTCAAGCCACTGGCTGCCTTCCCACATAATCATCATCAAACAAATGGTCAGTGGTGAGAGAGGAATGAATCCTGTCGCAATGACTATCATCAATCCTCGGAAAGAAATTGGCTGAGCTGGGGATCAGACCAGGGGCCTCCTGTTAAGTCCTGTAAGCTACCAACTGAGCTACCGTGGCTCAGCTATAGGGTTAGAGAGGAAAAAATTCAAATCAATAGGTTGAAGCTAGTAATGATATAAACAAAATGTTTCACAAAAATCCAACCACAAATGCAGACTACATGTATATCACGTAAACCAAAAAAGGACAAACGGATGGACAGATAGACAGACGGACAGACAATGGAAACCACGCCATGTCATAAGCTATTCTGGCTTTTAGCCTGTAGAGCTAAAAATTAATGGTTGATTGATTGACTGATTGTATAGTGTTTAACGCCGTTTTCAACATTATTTCAGTTATATATCACAGCGGCCAATGCACCTATCATGCTTTCCTGGAGTTTCTTTTACCAGTACTGCGCACAATATTCTTTCCAAGCCACTGGATGCTTTCCCACATACCCATCGTTGAAACAATGGTCAGTGGTGAGAGAGGAATGAATCCTGTCACGATGACTATCATCAGTCCTCGGAAAGAAATTGGCCAAGCCGGGGATCGAACCAGCGACCTCCTGTACCAAGTCCTCTATGCTACCAACTGAGCTATGGGGAAAATTAATGGTATTTCCAGAAAGTGATACAAAGCCTCTTAAAGTATTTTT
Source organism: Tridacna gigas (assembly GCA_945859785.2). Lineage (NCBI taxonomy): Eukaryota > Metazoa > Mollusca > Bivalvia > Cardiida > Cardiidae > Tridacna > Tridacna gigas. The sequence goes on from OX244029.2 coordinate 43,827,341, forward strand.
ACATTTCTCGTCAGAATTTCACAATGGCTTGTTGAAATGTCACATGATCAATATCAAGCGTCAATCTGGGGATTATATTCAAATAGGGACTATGATTTCTTATCTGGTCTCAGAAGAATAGATAACTCTTTGTCAAAAAACAAAAGTTTAGACTTGTCCAAATTGAAAGTATTTGCAGACAACAAAATAAATATAACTGAAAACTAGAAATTTATTTTGGGAAGGGTAGAAAACATTGTGGGAAAAGGAGGTTACCAGCATTTTCTCCTTTTCCCACAATGTTTTCAAAAGCTTTCTTTTAAGGGGTCATTAAAAGTCGGAGTGTTATCGGTGTTATGCAATAAATTTTGATTTGTGGTAAAAAAGTCCACATAGGTATATGCCCCTTTAAGAATATTCTAACATTCGCACTCTATGCTGCAGCCAATGCACCTACCATGCATTCCTGTTTCTTTTGTAGCACTTCTAACAATTTTCTCTCCAAATTACTGGCTACTTTCCCACATAATCAAGGTGAATGCAACGTTTAGCAGTGTTACAATAACTATCATCAATAATCTTAAAGTATTTTGACTGAGGCAGGGTTCAAACTCACAACCCTTGAACTAATGGCCCAACAGCCTGCTGCAGTGACTTGCCCTGAACTAGAAGACAAAAGAAAAAGATAAAAAAGACAAAAGAAGGGGATAAAACAAAGTCAAATAACTGACCTGTCTGTCCTGAACAAATTTAATGCATTAGATTACTTATTTCACCCACCCTGTACTTGCCACCATTATTGGCCCCTGTAAATATCGGGCATATATCATCTGTAATACCCAAAATGCTAACATCAACAGTGGCTTGAGTAATGTTACATCTTGAATCATCTAACACAGCAGTCAGCTGTGAATTGAAATAGGAATCATCATTACATATGAGCCATGCTCTGTGAAAAGGAGGCTTAATGCATCTGCAAACAGTATCCAGCCATTTCAACATGCGCAGTCTGCACAGGCTGACATGGGTCAAAACCTTTTGCACGTTTATGATTTTCTGCATGTCAAAGGACTATTCTACATCTTGATTCAGTCAGTTGTTAGACAAAATAGATTTTATGGATCCAATGCATAATTAGGTGATGTCTTGTGTAGTAAAATGCATCTTGGAGATACATTAAACCCCCTTTTGTCTGGGCATGACTCATACCACTGTCCCAATATTGCCTTTCTACAAACTTTAAATTTAAAAGCAGGCCCAAAATAATGCATATAAATAATTCACCAAAATGATCACCAGGGTAATTCCATGATCAAAGAATTTCTTCAGTCTGCTCCAATCTACTGTCTGGAAAAGCACCCAAATTTATACCTTGTGCTTTGAGCATAACATTAATTCAGTGGTGTTTGATACAGATTTCAACACTATTATAATCATATAAGAAAAACAGCTCATTTATTTATGTGTGTCTTGAGTTCCTACACTACTAGACTGGGGCTCTGAAATGCCTTGCTAAAGGGCGTACCCATGAAAAACTCGGTGTCAAACTCAGGACCTCTGGATTGCTCATTCAACACTTTTACCACTGATCCTGGAGGTCTCTGCTTTATAAAGCGAAAGCACAGATTTAACCCTTTACCAAACGATCCCAAGTTTTAACAGCCCTGTTGAAGAAAGCCTTTGAAAACATTGTCGGAAAAAGAGAAATTCTCCTTTCCCACAGTAATTTCTACTGTTCAGAAAAAAAAGCCATCCTTTGAGCCACAGTTGTCATCTGCAAATTCTTTCATTTTGGAAAAGTCTAAAATTTTGATGTCTTCTAAAAGGTTCAGCAACACTGCCTCTAATCTTATGAATTAACTCTTTACCACACGAAAAAAAGTTAAGCTCTCTGAAATTGAAAGCCTTTGTAGATGACATATAAGATATTCCTAAAGGGATGGAGCCGGTCTTTGAATGAGAAGAAAACATTGTGGAAAAAGGAAATAATGCTTTTCCCACAAGGTTTTCAGAAGCCTTCTTTCTTCCATTCCCACAATGTTTTCTACCCTTTCAAGGCCAGTTCTAACATTTGGGCCACAACTGATTTGTCGTCTGCAAATGCCTTCAGTTTGGACAAGTCCAAATATTTATCGTTTGGCAAAGAGTTAAGATCTGTTAAAACTTGGGATTGTGTAGCAAAGGGTTAAACAGATATAGCAGAATTCAATTCTACTGAAACACCTATTTTCTAGGAGAATATTCCAATTCCACAAGAGAGTGTTTGGTCATGCTTGAGAAAGAATGCTGCAGACAGTGAAGATCTGGAATCAAACTGCATTCTTTGTATATTGTGTCTGCAAAAGCTTCTATTAGTTGTTTATGGAAATAATGACTTTACCTTGTAATGGTTGACTGTAGCCTCTTACTATTCCCTGGGCCAAAATACTTCCACTGAAGAAACTAGCATGATTTGTGGTCTAGTTATCTTGTAAGCTAGTGGATCCTGCACAAAACAGACAAAAACAACATACACATTAGTCATGTTTTGTGAAAAGGGAGTTTAATCTTTTATCAAACAGTCTCAAGTTTTAACACCCAATGAAATAAGGTAAGTGAAAATATTGTGGGAAGAGAGAAAATGCTGGTAATCAGTTGTCTGCAAAGATTTTGGATTTGGACTAGTCTAAAAATCTTGTAGTTTTGTACAGAGGTGATAGGTGATGCATCAGAAAGAAGTATATTTTCTGTTTCAAAGTTTCCTGCCCTTTCAAATGAAAAATTCTTTTTTTGAGCAACATTCATGCAAATACTTTCATTTTGGACAAGTCTAAGATTTTGCCATGTGTTACTGGGTCAACCATTTACCAGCCAACAAAATGTTTGGCAACAGAAGGCATCTGTTGACAACATAGATATATCAATTCATAGAGAACTTTTTACAATGTTATGATGCTTTTGTAGACATTGTATATCAAGATCAGACTAGACAGAATGTACAGTCTGATTCTGAATGCACACCTTCTGCTACTCTAAATCTATTTCTTCACCTGTATCAGTCAACCCTTTACTACACAATCCCGACTTTTAACAACTGAGAAATATGGCTTTTGAAAACATTGTAGAAAAAGGAGAAAATGCTTATAACCAGAAATTTCTCCTTTCCCCTAGATGTCTTCAGTCCATCAAAAGACAAAACCATCATTTAGGCCCCATTATAATTATTGTCTGCAAATGCTTTCACTTTCGACAGTCTAAAATTTTGTCTTTTGGTAAAGAGCTTTAAAGAGTTAACTCTTTACCAACCGACAAACTTTTAGACTAGTACAAATTGAATACCTTCACAGTCAACAAACTTAATGAGACTCAAATTATTGGGTTTACTTTTTGATAGGTTAGAAAATATTTGTTTGAAAAGGAAAAAATGCTGGTTACCAGCATTTTTTCCCCCACTGTTTTCAAAAGGCTTCTTCCTCAGGTTTGTTAAAACTCAGGATTGTGTGGTGAGGGGTTAAGTTTTCTTTCAAGAGATTGTTTGGTAGATCTACAGAGTGTTTCCATGACCTTAACCCTTTGCCACACAATCCTAAGTTTTAATGACCCTGGGAGAAAAGGCTTCGGAAAACAATTTGGGATAAGGAGAAAATGCTGGTAATCAGCATTTTCTCCTTTTCCCACAATGTGTTCTACCCTATCAAAGACAAAGATCATCATCTGAAGTACATTTGTCACCTGCAAATGCTTTCCATTTTGTCAGGAATTGAATGTAATTTACAATCCCCGATTTTGGTCTAGATCTTGTCTAAAATTTCTTGTATGATAAAGAGTAAACTCTTTACCACACAATGACAAATACATGGAATTCACTAAGCACACAGTTACTGGGTAAATGGAATATTTATTGTAGCTGGGTCAATGCACGGAATTTGCACGAGCCTTGTTCACTCAAGTTTTTTTTTTATTTCGTAATTTTTCAGTGAATGATAACCGAAAATAAACTTTTTATAAAAGCAATCATATTGCAGGCAAGAAAGGAAAGAAAATTGCGACATTTTGGATCTACATTAATCAAAATTTCATGTGAAAATCAGAGGGCGGGAATTCCAAAGCATGACAATACACTCAAGTCAGACAATGCTCAAGTCAGACAATGTCAAGACAGAAAAACATTGTCAATTAACCATACTAGTAGATCTATTAATTTTGAAAAATCTATAAGGATAACGGATAAATAACAAACTTACCTCATCTTTCCAAAATAAAACAAACTTTCTCTGTCCTCGCACCTCCTTTCACACTGATGGGTGCCATGAAACGGAATAGTCGTCACGTGACCGGTTTTGATTGGTTGATGAAGAAATAACAATTCAGAAATAGAAAAGAGGGGAAATTTTTTACTCATAGCAAACCCCATTAAAAAAAAAAAAACCGGCGGCCCCATTGCCTTAGCCTGATTTTACCTTTATTATTATTTTTTTTTCAAAGACTTACCCTTGATTAAATCAGACTGGTAGCTTATTTAAAATACTTGTCACACCGGTTACTTTTTGGTACGTTGAAAATTGAGTGAAAAACACCGTGTTCGACCCTCTGCCGCTTTTTTGCTGACAAAGTGGAAGTTTTGCCGAGCCTTCTCTGTCAAATGATTTTCAATGGCCTTTACAGTAAGGCAGAGAAAGAGGCATCATGAGCGATTAATGTTTTTGCAATTCCACCTAAAACACAAAGTTCTATAAAAAAAAAAAAAATCAGAGAAAAAAGAGGCTCTTATCAATCGTACATAGACCATCTTTCTTGATAAGGGTACTGACACTAAATAGTTCCCAAAGAAATAGTTATATTACATACATTTTCTCGAGAAATGACCACACCAAATACGTTTTAGACCTGTCTTTTCAAATTTACTTTGAGTAGCAAGCAGGCTCTAATTGTTGACATCCTGAATTATGGAGTCATCCGGTCTTGTACTGCTTCTGATCCCGTTTCTGGTTTCTCTCACACACACACACGCACACACACATCTTTGAAAGTTTTAGACTTTAAATCGATGTTGATATCATAATAAAGATGTGCTGTGAAATATGTGTCCACATGTGAACGTCTGGTCGGTTTGAGCAAGACAACTCTTCCCAACAACAATATCAAGCCTAATCAAGGGTTGCCTCCCTTATCGTATCACCTGACATGCTTTGTTTACATCACACCAACGCAAATGGTTGATTGACAGAACGGTGTTTTATGCTGCTTCAACATTATTTTACGGATATCTCGATGCCAGCTCACACATTCATGTATGTCCTGGGTTTTCCCAGTGCTAGGCTGGAGCTCTAAAGTGTCTTGCCCTAAGACACTTCTATGAAAAACCCACTGAATGCCTCCAGTGAGGCTCGAACCCGGGGATTACGGATCCAACACTTTACCACTGAGCCACGCAGGACCCACCCCAACTACAAGAATATAAATGAGCTATGCTCTGAAAAATGGGGTTTTTATCTTAATCTTAATCACCTTGATCTATGACACCAAGCAAGTCATCACATACATGTAATTATGGATCCACAAAATCCATTTTCTCCAACAACTGACTAAATCTTGGGGTAGAATTGCCCTTTGGCATTCAGAAAAATTACCAAAAGCAAAAATTTTTGGCCCAGGTCAGCCTGCGCGGACCGCGCAGGTTGATCTCGGTCGATACTTTTTGCAGATACATTACGCCCCCTTTTCACGGAGCATGGTTAAAATATATAAAAACGTTCACAAGGAGGTTACGATTTTTTTCTTGTCAGGGAGGAAAAAAGAGTCGTGACAAGTGTACATGTCAGGATTAGATCCAAATGAGTTCTTTTTAATCTTTTATAAAAGAAAAAATCACTGTTTTAACGTCCCTTGAAACCGAGGCTACTATGTTTTCTTCCCTTTCAAAGGAAAACCGATTAATTTAGCTAGATATGTGTTTTTTTTTTTTTCTTTGTCTTCAAGCCTTTTCAGTCGTCTAAAATTTTATCGTTTGGTGAAGATATAGGCCTGACTTGATACAGTAAACAACATTTTCTTCATTTTCCACAATGTTTACTACCGTTTCATAGAAAAATCCCATCATTTGAGCTACAATCGATTATCAGTTTGCAAATGCTTCCAATTTGGACAAGTATAGGCTACATTTTTGTCGTTTGGTACTGAGTTTTAAGTATTTCCAGCTAGGATAGTCCACTTGTTGTCATTGAAATATTCAATTAACTTCCTCATCGCACCTCAATGTATCGATGGGAAAAACTGAAGCAAAGAGAAATTACTGTTACATTTGCGTTCATGTCTTAACTTTTACGCTCGTAAGCGCGACTCAAGGACCTATTGCGGACAGTGTAGATAAAGATTAAACTGCACAGAACGTGCAGTCTGATCTTTATCTACACTGTCTGATAAGCAGATTATTAAAAAATGACTGTGAAATAGCAATATTTTACTTTTTGCTATCGGCTTGAAAAATTTTATTTAACTCTTTACCATACAATCCCAATTTTAACGACTCTAAATAAAGGGCTTTTGAAAAAGAGTGAAAAAAGGAGGAAACCGGTCTTTTTTTTTTTTCTTTTCTCACAATGTTTTTTACCCCCTCCCAAGGTGAATTCTAATTTGAGTCACAATTATTTTGTCGTCTGCAAAAGCTTTCGATTTCGGCAAGTTTAAATTTTGTAGTTTGGTAAAGGATTAACTTATTTAGCGGGTTAAGGGTTAGCCTTGACTCATATGTGTCATTTCTATATTTCAAGGATTTTGTTTTAAAATCGTCTGCTGCAAGTTTGTTACAGGAAATAGTAAATTAACCCTCCAACAAACATTCACGTGTTTTAACGACTTCTAGGAAGAAGGACTTTTGAAAACATTATGCTATAAGGAAAAAAATGCTTGTAACCACCAATATCTCTTATTGCCACAATGTTTTCTACCCTTTCAAAGACAGATTTCAGCATTTATGATATAGCATAGGATGCTTTGTTTGTCGCCTGCAAATTAGTTTCACTTTGGACAAGTCTAAAATTTAAAACCAGAAAACGGTCAGTTAATTAACGTCTTCACCAAACGACAAAGTTTTAGACTTGTCCAAATTTAAAGCGCTTGCAGACGACAACTTAAATGTAGCTCAAAAGGTGGAATTTGATTGTAGAAGGGTTAGAAAACATGGTAGGAAAAGGAGATTGTGTGGTACTAAAGGGTTGACCAGGATAGAAGATTGGCATATCATTACGTAATAATAAAGTTCAAAGTTCTAGCAAGAACACTTTACAACATCAATTGTCTATCAATTGATGTCACTTTAGTGCTACTATTGTAGATGACACTCGAAATCCTTTTGTGTATATAACACTTGTAATTGAGCCATGCTCTTCCAAAAGGGGTTTTAATGCATCTCCGTGATGCATTGTCGAAAGCAAGTCATCACATGATTGTGGATCTATAAAATCTATATCGTATATCAACCACCTGAATCATGACGTAGAATGGTCCTTTGACATGCAGAAAATTAACCAAATAACTTCTACCCAGGTCAGCCTTCGCGGTCGATACTTTTTGCAGATGCATTAAACCGCTTTTTCACAGAGCATGGTTTAATTGTTTCTTAGACAAGTTGTATACACTATGGTATATTTTCAAAACTATGGGCCAATTTTCCGAAAACATGCTTTTGAACTTTTAACGTCATTTTAAAGGGAGCAATTCCAATTTTCATAATCTAAGCTTCGCGAAGACTTGTGGAAATGTCACATGATCAGTAATGTGTGTCGATTACCACTCGTCACAACTCGGTCAATTCCGTACCTACATCTAACCTCGTCCTTACAAAGGAGGCTTCCATTTTGAACTACCAATCACGTGATCTTAAACAGGGCGGTGCCCCTGTAAATCGCTTAGCAACGACATGAACAACCACGGTGAAGTTATTCACATCCATCGATATGTCGATGAAAGCTCTCAACGGAACTGATGAACCACACAAAAAATGGATACTACAAACTTTTTGCCGACGAAATATTCTTCGAAAGATATCGACAGAAAATTGTGACTCATGTTTTCCTTTTTACAAGGAGCCTTATAATTTCAATAACGGCAAAACGGTGTACTTCCGGCGATGAAATGTACCGTGTAGGTGCATATCAAGATACGTGATACGGCCGAGGGATTTGATTACTAGATCATCCGAGCATGCCGAATGCGTCGATCACGAGGGTTCGTTTTCAAATCAGTATGATGACGTCAAATCTGATTAAGTAAAAATAGATGGATTGGAAAACAGTCATCCCATTATTTAAATGCCAAAAATTGCACCTTTATTGAATATATATATATATAACACACATACATACAAGTTTATATAATTGAAAAGAAAATTTATAAGAGCAATGCTCTGGCAAAAGGGGCTTAATGCATCTCCGTGATGCATTATACTAAGCAAGTCATTACATAATTATGTATCCATAGTAATCACTTTTTTTAACAATTGACTGAATCATGACGCAGACTGGCCCCTGGACAAACAGAAAATTGACCAATAGAGAAAAGTTTCGACCCAGGTCAGCCTGCGCGGACTGCGCAGGCTGACCTGGGTCGATACTTTTCGCAGATGCAATAAGCACCCTTTTCACAGAGCGTGGCTCACATTTAGATGTTTTTAGCGGTGTTATACAAGAAATTCTGATTTACGGCAAAAAATCCATAACAGCCCCCTTAAAAAACTGCGTTAAACACGAACGATTGAAACATTTTCGAAGGTCTCTCCTTCAATTTTTCGAAAACAGACTATTCTATGATATGTTCTAGCCTTGCCTGGATCCAGGCGTCAATCTGAATCACTTCTTAACCCTTAGGCTGCTAAGCGCGTCTCACTGACCTTTTGCGGACATTGTAGATCAAGATCAGGCTGCAAAAAACGTGCCGTCTGATCTAGGTTTTTTACACTGCCCGATCAGGAGATATTTCCCCCCCCCCCAAAAAAAAACCCGTAAAATGGCAAAATTTGGGCTTTTTACTATTGGCATGAAAGTTTCGTTTCATTTATTTAGCAGGTTAAGGGTTAATATAGATCCCCTAATCGCTGGTCTATATAGATCTTTCGCAATAATCTGTCTGTAGGAAATGAGGCAGGTAGGTAGGGACAGAGACAGACGGACAGACGTCGGGTGGGTGGACGGACGGACAGACAGATAGAGAGATAGATAAATATAATTTTCAAAATTATCGAGGTCCCTGGCCCAGCGTACAAATGTGCACATAGTAGAACTCCTAAAATAGAAAGAAGGAATAGGAAAGGAATTTAAAAAAAAAGTCGATCAAACGGACTTTCGATATGGTACTGAAAAAAGGATCAGTGTTAAAGGAAGCATTGTAGGCGAAGGAGAAATTATCGACAACAGGCCAGATTATCCGTCATACACAATGCTTTGAAATTATCAAACTTGACGTGAATGTAAAATGTTTGAAAGTGGCCAGAAATGCCCTTCTAAAAAAGAAAGATTTTGAGCCATGCTCTCTGACAAGGGGACTTAATGCATCTGCAAAAAAAAGTATCGACCAAAACATGCCTGCGTAGTCCGCAGTCTGGTCAATTTTCTGCATGTCAAAGGGCAAGTATACCTCATGATTCAAACAGTTATTAGACAAAATAGATTTTATGGATCCATAATTACATGTATGTGATGACTTGCTTAGTAGGCCCATCATGCATCAAATTTTGTTGTTTGGTAAAGAGTTACAGTACTCTGCTGCACGTTCGTTTCGCGAGGTCGGTTAGTCGGCTACTATTTTCGGCGCACGTTAAATAGTTAAAAGTACCACAAAATGGGTATACAGGGCCCTTTTTTCTGCAACTGCGTGGGCTATTCTGCGACTGATGTAGCCCACACAGTTGCACAAACTTTCTGCTACGCTAAACTATAGCTACTCTGGGGTACATAATTATGACAGTAAAGAATACTAAACATTTGATAGAAAGCTGTAGGACTATATTTTTTTCATTACAAGGAAATCGTCATTTAACCGTTTACCTCACTATCACGAGTTTTAACGACGTTGAGAAAGAACACTTTTGAAGACTGTGGAAAAAGGATAAAATGCTGGTTAGACACATTTTCTCCTTTCACCATAATGTACTCTACGTATCAAAGAGAAATTCCATCATTAGTGCCAAATTTTAAATTGTCTGCATATGGTTTGAATTTGGACAAGTCTATTTTCTGGTGTATGATAAAGAGGTATCTAAATAAATTGTTTGTTAAGCAAATGCTCCTTTTTAAACAATGAATTTAAAAGCTGTAGTTTCCTAGAACGAGTAAAAGATGATAATTGAGCCATGCTCTGACAAAAGGGGATTTAATGCATTTCAGTGATGCATGACACTAAGCAAGTCGTTACATTATGGATGTGCAAAATTTATTTTTCATAACAACCAACCAAATCATGGCGCACACTTTGACCCTGGACATGCTGAAAATTGACCAATAGCAAAAAGTTTCAACCAAGTAAGCCTGCGCGGAGTTCACAGAGCATAGCTCCATTGTATTGTAATATGAAATATAACATATGTTTGAACATTAAAAAGCGTGGGAAAATTATTCAAAATATTGATTTTTTTTGAGTGCATGTTTTACAATTTATTGAATAAATTTAGATCCAAGCGTTGATTATCCTAATCTCTCAAGTAGTTATTGGTAATTCGTCTGGCATTATTTGATGTGGCGGGATACTTTTTATTTTTAACGACTTCTTATGTTTCGAACGGAAACAGGACTTTATCTTTTACAAGACGACAAGATTATCCAATTGGAAAGCATATGCAGACGACATATCAAGTAGGGTTCAAATGATAAAATATGTCTTTGAAAGGGTAGAAGCCTTGTGGGAAAAGGAGAAAATACTGTTCTTGTAGAGAAAAGATTTCACTGCATGGAACAATGAACATGTAGATCCAAGATAAAGATTGCATGTTCTGCGCAGTCCGATCTTAATCTATATTGTCTTTTAACCTTTTCACCACACAGTTCCGAGGTTTAACGACCCTGAAAGAGAAGGCTTTTGAAAACATTATGGGAAAAGGAGAAAATGCTGGTAACCAGCATTTTCTTCTTTTCCCACGATGCTTTCTAACCTTTCAGAGACAAATCAAATCATTGGAGCCAGCTGTTATTTGTCGTCTGCAAATGGTATCAATTTGAACTAATCTAAAATATTGTCGTGTGGTAAGGCCTTAAATTGCAGTACAGCTGAGCATTGCAGGAGGAGGTGTGTACATAAAAATCCTTAAGATATATGAGCCATACTCTGTGAAAAGGAAAAGAGCGACCCATGTCAGCCTGCGAAGTCCGCGTGGGTCGAAATCTTTTGCCTTTTGTAAATTTTCTGCGTGTCCAAGGACCATGGTATCACATGATCTAGTGGGTTGTTAAACACAACGGATTTTATGGATCCATAATTATGTGATGACTTGCTTGGTATAATACATCACGAAGATGCATTAACCCCCCCTTTTGTCAGAGCATGGCTCATAAGCCTTGTTAACCCGTTAACAATCAATCCTGTGTTTTAATGGCCCTGATAAAGAGGTACATGTATTTTGAAAACATTGTGAAAACGGGAGAAAAGGGCTGGTAGCCAGCACTTTCTCCTATTCCCACATTGTTTTCTTGCGTTTCGCTGACAAATCATATTGTTTGAGCTACATTTAATTTTCCCTCTGCAAATGCTTTGAATTTGAACTTGTCTAAGAATAATCTGAAACTGTCGTAATTACATGTAATTTCTTGGTCCAAATTACATGTACATTAAATTCTCTTACTGTTTTGGATATAAAGGGTAGGTTATGTGAAAACATGCATTATCGGAAAAGCGTAGATGATTTTTCAATTGAGCCATGCTCTGTGAAAACTGGGGACTTAGTGCATCTGCGAAAAGTATCGACCAGGTCAGCCTGCGCGGACGCCGAAACTTTTCGCTGTTGGTCAATTTTCTTTATGTCAAAGGATCAGTTTACCTCATGATTCAGTCGGTTGTTAAAAAAGTGGCTATTGTGGATCCATAATCATGTGATGGCTTGATTGGTACAATCTATCGCGGAGATGCATTAAGCCCCCCTTTTGCCAGAGTATGGCTCAATTACAGCTTTCATTTGTTATTGAAATGTTTAGATTGGACTTAGAATTCACACCGACTTGTTAAAATTATACTTGATTGGTTTCAAATGCCCTTTAAAACTAACAGTTCATTGCAAAGAAAATGCTGCACTTAACTAACTTCTTCGAGACAGAGTGCGTGTAAGATCTACGAAGAAAACTTTTACCACACAATCCCAAATTTTAACAACCGTGATGGAGAAGATCTTTGCAAACATTGTGGGAAAAGGAGATAGTGCTAGTAACTAGCATTTTCACCTTTTTCCCACAATGTTTTCTGTCCTATTAAGGACAGGTCTCTTCATTCTTGTGATTTGTCGTCTGCAAATATTTTCAATTTGGACAATTGTAAAATTTTGTCGTGGGTCAAGAGTTAAAAACGTTGTTGTAAAAGGAGCAGATGCACATTCATTTAAAGCATATTCCGATCAGTTTCCCCGGATTTCGAAAACAGTTTGTTTTCTTTTCTCTCCGTCTTTACTTGATGTCATTTTGACTGATCTTTAACCTTCTTTTGTCGCAATTTTCTACCGGAAGTTCAGGGCGAGTTGCGGTAAAATTATTCTGTCGCCATGAAAAGTAGATCTTTTGCCGTAGTATTTGTTATCGCCAGTAATGTCCACGTCACATTAAAAGATCACAAAGACCATACTGTGGTATAAAACTTAACGAACGCACGGGAGAACGGGATGAAATGCTGGCAAAGAGCATGCCCTACGTCGTTACTACGACCCTGCCAGGATGTCATTGCATCTAAAAGGTCCGAGCTAAGTTTCGAAGTGCGATTGATCAAACTTGCATCACGTACTTTGGAGACTCGTCACAACTCGGCTGATTCTGTAACTACATCTAACCTCGTCCGCACCAAGGAGGTTTCAATTTTGGACTTCCAATTACATGATCTTACACATGGCGGCGCCCGTGAAAATCGACTAGCAGCGACATAAACAACCACGGTGAATTTATTAAAATCTATCAATCTCTCGGCGAAAACTTATTACGAAACTGGTAAACCACGTTAAAAGCTGAATGTTTAAAATGCTTGGCAACGGCTATATACTTAAGAATATTTCGATAGAAATGTGTGATTCGTTTTTTTTTTTCAAGAGGAACCTTACAATCGTAAGAACGGTAAAACGGCATTTTTCCGGCGAAGAAATGTACTGTGTAGGTGCATGTCAAGGCCGAGGGAATCGATCAACGGATCGCCCGAGGTTTGCCGAATGGTACTTCGGGTTTTGTTCTTTCTGATTATCATCAATCGTCAGTAAGAAACTGGCCGAGCCGGGGATCGAACCGGCGACCCCCCTGTTCTCAAGCCCTGAACGCCACCGACTGACCTAACGGGGCTCTGCCCACACATGCTTTATAAACAGTCTACATAAAGGCGAAACAAGAGCACCGTATGTAAAAGCAAACGCTCGGTTGCCGTTACTTTTTTAGAGAAAATTTTCAGTTTTTAAAAAAGGGGCATAACTGTGTCAAAAATATTTTAGGATTACCTACCTTTCTTATGTGGGGTCTCCTTTTGATAGCTAACGACTAGCCCGAGTTTGAAGTCAACATCTTCAGTAACAAGAGAGATATCAATCTTAGACATATAAGGCGCAGTCGCAGATGACAACGAGGCTTTGACAATGCCGCGACCTTTTCTACGAAAACAGCCGAGTTAAATACGGAAAAAAAAAAAAAAGGATGAGGTTTGATGGATTGAATGGTGTTTTATGCTGGTTTCAACATTATTTCAGTCATATCATGGCGACACATCGTCTGTATAAAGGTGGTTTCTATTTTGAACTACCAATTACATGATCTTAAACATGGCGGCACCCATGTTAATTGCTTAGCAAACGACATGAACAACCACGGTGAAGTTATTCACAATCATCGATCTGTCGATGAAAGCTCCCAAAGGAATTGATAAACCACGCAAAAAACTGAATGTACAAACTGTTTTCCGACGAAAATATTCATAGAACGATGTCGATAGAAAATTGTGATTGATGTTTTCTTTTTTATGAGGAGCCTTACAGTTCTAATAACAGTAAAACGGTGTACTTCCGGCGAAGAAGTGTACCGTGTAGGTGCATATCAAGCTACGTGATACAACCGAGGGACTTGATCACCAGATCACCCGAGTCTGCCAAATGACCATGGCAACAGCGCTCTTATTCATATACATGTATCGCCTAGGTTTAACCAGCAGTACAAGTCTAGGTCTCTGAAAGTATCGCCCAAGGACGATCCCACGAAATGCTCTGTGCCTCCAGCGAGGCTCGAACTCGGGGTCTTCAGGTTAAGTGTCATTCACTTTACCACAGCGCCACGTAGGACCCTTAAAGCAATGAGTTAAGAATAGTTTGATAATCTGTCGTCCGACTTAGGTCAAGATGACACCTAAATCTCATCCCACCAATCCCCCATGACTTATTGTAACGAATCGTATTTACGTTTCTCTTTTTACCCTTAACCGAACTAGCAAGTGTTCTAATTCTTTTACTTCCAAATAAATAATATACATGTACGCTTTTTCAATGGAAGCAAGTATAGTTACTCCCCAAGATGAAGAGTTTTTTCCGTCATAATCTACAATAAAGTTGTGGACAGTGTAGATCAGAGATCAGACTGCGCGTTCTGTACAGCCTGATCTTGATCTACACTGTCCACAAAAGCTTCGTGTCGTCTACATTAAGCAAAGAGTTTAAGACCAAGAGAAGAAGGCTGTTGAAAACATCGTGGGAAAAAAGAAAATGGTGGTAACAAGCATTTTCTATTTTCCCCACATTATTTTCCACCCTTTCAGAGACATTTCTTTTAATCATTTGTATCACAATTTACTTCTCGTATGCACTTGTGTTGAATTTGACCAAGTTTAAAATGTTGTAAAGTTAAGATGTTAAGGGAGTTTTAACACCTCATCGCGAATGATTTTTGCCAACGTCAATTTCAATGACAGGAGCTAAATTAAACCCTCAAAGTGCACAATTAAATTGAATGGATATTTTCAGTCAGTAACTTTACGCTGAGGAGATGGACTCTCTCTCCCCTCGCCCCTCCCCCTCTCTCTCTCTCTTTCTCTTTCCGTCTCTGTCTCTCTTTCTGGCTGATAAAGAAAATGCCTTTGAAAGGGTAGAAAACATTGTAGAAAAGGATAAGATACTGGTTTTTTATTTTACCGACTTTTCTTTTTGTTTCCAACAATATTTTCAAAAGCTGTTTATATCAAAGTTGTTAAAGATCGGGATTGTGTGGTATATGGTTAATTAAAATGGCGATTTTTCAGGACCAAATGAAACACACCAGCATGCGCTGAACACGCCTTGATCAGTATGCCGAATCGCATCATTATATTGAAAAATGTCTAAAACGGGAAGAGAGGCGGGGGCCGGGTTTGCAACCGCACCCTCGAGCACCCCCATGAACACGCATTGGAAAAGGGCTTGCTACGCCCCAGCATGATTAGTTTTGTTGGCGGTCAACACCGCTTCCATCATGTTTCAGATATATTGCGGCGGCCAGTGCAGCTACCAATGCGTTCCTTCAAGATTTAGGATTATGACTTCTCACAGCGCTCTTTCCGAGCCACTTACTACTTTCACACAGAAATCTACGTTAAAATGTTCAGCGATGAGAGAGGAGAGAGAAGAGTGAATCCTGTTGCTATGACTACCACCAATCTTCTACATGGCCTAGGTTACAGGATGTGTGCAACAAAACCACGAGAAAAAAACAAAACCACAAAACAAAGCCTTGTAAAGTTTGCTGTGAAAATTTTGCATATGTTAATGCGTGGTTTTTGGTTGATTCTCCCAAATATTTATTTCCGTAATTTTACTAAAACTGGAGGAGAGAGAGAGAGAGAGAGAGAGAGAGAGAGAGACTGTTTGCTGAAAAGAAGAGCAACGCCCATGCGAAAGGAAATTCTAGAGCATTTGTGAAAGAGTATCTCTGGTTTTAAAACAAAAGAAAATATAACATGTAGTATTTTCTGATCTGGAACCTTAAACATTTTTAATACAGTCCGGATTGGATTTCTTTTTGATTTCCATTTGATTGACAGCCAGTGCGTCTTGAAATGTAACCCTGAACTGCCACAATTATAGCACAATGGTTGCATGTTTTTTTTTCGGGGGGGGGGGGGGTGTTGAGAGAATAGAACAAAACCAGCTGGCACATGATGTGTACTGTAATTTTAGTCTACAATCTGTTTCTAAAGTAAATGTACCAGTCAGATTAATCCGCCAAACAAAAACAATTGAGCCCTGCTCTGGCAAAAGGGGGCTTAATGTACCCCGTGATGAATCATACCATGCAAGTCAGAACATAATTATAGATCCATCAGATTAGTTTTGTATAGAAATCAACAGAATCCTGAGGTAGATTGACTTTTTGGCATGCAGAAAAGTGATCAATGACAAAAAATTTCGACCCATGTCAGCCTGCGCGGATTGCCCAGGCCGACAAGGGTCTATAATTTTTGCAGATGCATTAAGCCCCCTTTTCACAGTGCATGGCTCAATTATGATTGTGAATTCGACACTTAAGTTTTCCTTGCCCTCTAACACTGATTGTACAAAAGAAAAAAAATATTTGCATTTTATAATCGTCTTCCGTAAAGAATATTTATGCAAAAAGCATGTGTTACGACAAACGTATGTCAGCCAACAGATACGTGTAAATAAAAGCAGGTGGAAGGTAATTCTCTTTGTTGACCTGTACTTTATATTTATATGGGCCATGCTCTGGCAAAAGGGGGCTTAATGCAATTCCGTGAGGCAGGAAACCAATCAACACATCACATAATTATGGATCCATAATAGCCACCTTTTTTTAACAACTGACTTAATCACGAGGTAGAATGGTCCTTGGACATACAGAAAATTGAACGACAGCGAAAAGTGTCGGCCCAGGTCAGCCTACGCGGACTGCGCGGGCTGACATGGGTCGATACTTTTGGCAGATGCATTAAGCCCCCTTTTCACAGAGCATGGCTCATATGCATTCTACCTTTTGCAGACGTATTTTGTATTAACCCTTTACCACACAGTCCCAAATTAAACGACCTTGAAGAAGAAGGCTTTTGAAAACATTCTGGAAAAAGGAGAAAATGATGGTAACCAGCATTTTCTCCTTTTTTCCCACAATGTTTTCTACCCACTCAAAGGCAATTTTAACGACCTTGAAGAAGACCGCTTTTGAAAACACTGTGGAAAAAGGAGAAAATGCTGGTAACCAGCATTTTCTCCTTTTTCCACAATGTTTTATACCCACTCAAAGACCATTTTAATCAATTGATGCACATCCAATTTGTTCATCTGTAGATCCTTTCAGTATGGACAAGTCTAAATTGTATTAGTATAGTAACGAGTTACTCACTGACCTTTACCTCTTTTCCCAAAGGTGACAACATTTCACGGGTAGGAAACTTCATATTCGGAGCCAATGGCTCCGACGAGAATATTCTGTGTTGGTCTTCCGGTTCCGAAATTGTCGGCTCAAAAACAACTGAAAAACAGGTAAACTTTTCATTCTTTGTAATTATGTATTCTTATGTCTTTGAAATTCCAAAAAAGGAGAATGTCATGCAATGCTCAAGTCTTTCAACGTGTTTTCTACACTACGGAAAGTCGTGGCTCCGAACATATGAAGTTTCCTACCCGTGATTTTAGACCCGTCCATGACTCTCAGCATTCATAGGCCCATTTGACTGGATAGAAAACTTTGTTGGCAAATGAATAAGAAATGAGTACTAGCATTTTCTACTTTTCTCACAGCTTTCAGATGTTTTCTTTCAAGGGGCCATCGAGTAAAGAGTCAAAAGAAAACAAAATCAGTGTTTGTAAGAGAACGGTAAAGTAGAATGGAAAACAAAACGTATTTGACATTTTGAAAACTGACAGCCTGGGGTTGACGTCATGAATCATTTAATTTGTAACCAGTCTTGGTATATAGATCTACTCCTTTTTATACGGGTAAGAGAAGGGGAGGGGCAGAGGCTGGCTCTCCCAACAAGATACAAAGATTAAATAAAAAAAAAAAACAGCTCTCACTGCCCCCACTCCGGGAGCAAACACTACCATCATTTTTTTCCCCTCATTTTCTTGTACATATTGAAAATATCCCCACTCTTTTTAAAGGAGGTTAAAACACGTAAGACAAAAAGGAAAAATTAAAAAGGTTCCAAGACTAATGAATACTGATAAATAATATATAACGTTTGCAGAAATGTACTGTTGGCATTGCATGTTTTGTTGTAACCTCGTATCACATAATGTAAATGTGCTGAAAAAATTAATAAAACTTGTAAACTTGTAAACTTAGCTTCAATGCTGGTATAAGTTGTGTGAATCTTAGAATTGTTGAGAGAGAGAGAGAGAGAGAGAGAGAGAGAGAGAGATCCACTTATATCTCTGAAAGATAAAGTGTATGAGAGTGAAATATATTTCATTTAGCAGTTTTGACTTTTTGTGTTCGATTTCAGAATTCGTCCTTGAACTCTTGTTGTAAGTCTTGAAAATAAGAGGAAGTGATTTCAGATAATCGTTGTAAGTGCGGACTGCCTGTCTATATAAGTCAGTATTGGCGAGTATCTTACGTCTCTACTAGACGAAAAAATTCTCGTCCTTTTTGAATGCACTTACATGTACAGACCGACAATAAAATGTGGCCCAAATAATGGGGTTTCTCTTTGAAAAAAGAAAGAAAACATCGTGAAAAGGGAAGAAAATGCTGGTAACCAGCATTTTCTCCCTTTTCCACGATGTCTTCGAAGGCCTTTTTCCATAGGCAGGGATTTTAGGTAAAGGGTTCAAAAGTGCCTATTTCCTCTACTTTCTTTCGAACTAAAGCCGAAGTACAAAACTGAAACTAGTCCCGATATCGTATTTAACGATTCCTCCCATAAAATAATTTGTACCGTTTCCCACTTCCTAATTTTAGTTTTAGACTTCGAAAATGAAATTTTAGTTTCATCTCAGACAAAAAAAAAACGCTCTCTCTCTCTCTCTCTCACTCACTCACTCTCTCTCTCTCCCGTCTGTCTGTCTGTCTGTCTGTCTCTCTCTCTCTCGTCTGTCTGTCTGTTTGTCTCTCTCTCTTTCAAGGTGACATATCTTTTATGTATATTGTATTTTTTTTAATTTAGATCTTCAAATGTTGAAAAATCAGCTGGTTTTAAGACTTCACTTTAAATAACATCACATTACTTCCTGTTTAAGATACACAACGAAATAAAAAAAGAAAAAAAGGAAATGACTTAGAAATAAATTTACTGTACAGAATATAAATGGTTCATTTTGGGGGAAAACTCATAAATAAGTTGGACGTCTATCTGTCTGCCTGCCTGCCTGTCCGCCTGCAGGCCTGCCTGCTTTCTTGTCTGTCTTTCTGTCTGTCCGCCCGCTTGCCTGCCTGTCCGCCCGTCCGTCCGTCTGTCTGTCTGTCTGTCTGTTTTCTAGGAATACAATGTTTTTAACTTGTCCGTAGAATATTGAAATCTTATCACAATACTTCAAAACTAAGACATTCATTTCCTGCCACATAGACGACACGCAAGTGAGAAAAGCCTTTAACCATTTCTGCACCACAGTCGAACACAGAACACAGGAAATCCGTGGACAGGATAATCTAGGATCAGACTGCACAGAAGAGGCAATATGATTTTGTCGCTTTTAACCCTTTACAACACAGTCCTGACTTTTGATGACTCTGAAAATAGAGCCTTTTGAAAACATTGCGGGAAAAAGAGAAAATGCTGTAACCAGCATTTTTTCCTTTCCGCACAATGTTTTCTACCCTATCAAAGACAGAAATCATCATTTGGGCTGAATTTAAACTGTTGCTTACAAATTGTTTCAATTTAGACAAGACCAAAATTTTGTCATCTGGTAAAGATTTAGGTAAGCAAAGCCCGATAGCTCAGTTTGTAAGGTAGGGGGTTAGTGCTCCAACGGTCGTGGGTACGAATTTCGGCTTACCAAAGTTGTTTGTGAGGATTGATGATTGTCCTTGTGACCGGACGCATTCCTTTCACATCCCCAGGGCATCGTTCGACGATGTCTTTCTGTAAAAACTGCTAAATGGCCTAAAACGATTGTTTTACATAGTACATGTACCGGTTACAGAAACTCCAGGAAAGCATGAATAGGTGCACTGCCAGCGTTGATATAACTGAAATAATGTTGAAAACTGCGTTAAACTCCAAACAACCACATCTCTGGGCTAAATCCTCTTTATCCACGCCACGTCAAATATTATTGTACAAATCGATACGGTTTAAAAGGTTTAATGTATTGATTTCAAAAACTAGTAATACGTAAACAAAGCGTTCAATGACCCCAAAGCTTTGCGAACGAAAGCTTGAAAACGGACCGAAAAACTTCAAAATTATACCCTTTACTCACCTTCGTGATAAGTCTTTTTAATAAGAATTATACTGCTCCACAAAACTTGTGATAAATTGATAATTTGTTCTTATTATGCGATTTAAACCCAAGTTATTAACAAGGAATCACTATTTCGTTGCATTTTAAGTCAGTCAACTCATATTGCCTAGTTCTTAGTTCCAGAACAAAAGTTTTATAATAAAGAACGAAACCGCAACCTTCGTTTACACGCATGTACTAAGTTATCTTAATTTAATTTTATTTCTCTGAGAAAATGGCGTGTTAAAACTCCGTAAATTGCCTCTTTGATGAATGGTAAAATCATAAACATGCGATTTTTTTTTTGTTACATTTCTAATGTAAATCGTTCAACTAACATTGTCCACAGATTCGCTTCAGACTGAAAAGTAAACCCTTTACCACACAATCCCGAGTTTTAACCCTCCCCCATCGAAAAAAGGACTTCTGAAAACATTATGGGAAAAAGAAAAAAAATGCTGGTAATCATCATTTTCTCCCTTACCTAAATTGTTTTTTACCCTGTCAAAGACAAATTCAGACATTTCAGGCCTATTTAATTTGTTGTCTCTATATGCTGTCAAATTGGACAAGTTAAATTTTTGTTGTCTGGTAAAAGGGTTAAAAGAGAGTTGAAAAACGTGCCTTTACACCAATTTACCAAGCCGTTTTACTATTGATTATATTTCTCCACCCAAATCTTGTGCACAGATCACCAAAAATCTGTAGGAATACATCGTTAGGAAAACTACCCCAATAGTTACATGTATAAATATTAAGCAAGCATTTTACATTTTGGTCAAATTTCTAGGTATGTTAATCCTTAAAATAATAATGATAATAATAACAAAATTTTAGACTCGTCCAAACTTAAACTATTCCTAGACTATATATTAAATGTGGCTCTAATGACAGAATTTGTCTTCAATAGGGTAGAAAACATTGTGGAAAAAGGAGAAAATGCTGGTTACCAGCATTTTCTCCTTTTCCCATGTTTTCAAAAGCCTTCTTTATCCGGGTCGTAAAACCATGGTATTGTTTGGTAAAGGGTTGACTCGCATTGACACGTTCAGTAATTGACTGGTTGATTGAATATTTCTTTTTTCGTCTCTTTCAGCATTATTTCAGCCATATCACTTGTAGCAATTAATTTCTCCTTTTCCCACGATGTTTCTGATAAGCTGCCTACTCAGGTGTGTAAAATGTGATATAAAGATCGACAATGGTTAAGAAATGGCAAATTCTGTATAACTCTGGCGGGCCTTTTTTCGTAAAGTGCACAACGATCGTTTAAGTGTACAACCATAAATAATTAAATCTACACATTATACGGGCGGAGAATGACCACCGAAATTTTATTCATTGGAAAAAAATCTGTCAATTCAAAATCTGTCAGTCGCTTAAATAGATCGTGAGCAAGAATTGAACCGTCATAAACTGAAACTTTCTTACATTCAGCGTGCATTATCTTTTAACTCGTTCACTATCTTATGAATAAATTACAATTTTTCAAAGGTTACAAATAGTTTTACTGCAACATGAAGAGACAGGTTTAAGTCGTAACCTAAAGTAAAGTGTTGCACTGTGTAAATCAGAGATCAGACTGCACGTTCTGTGCAGTTTGATCTTGATTTACACTGCCCACACAAGTTCTTCTTTTGCCTGTGGTAGGGAATGAGCTCTTATAAGAGTCGGAGCTCATCGCAGTGGTGTAAAAATAAATCTATTTTTAGAAAGCTTGTAAATTACAAAGGCATGTTACAGCTCTATTCGTTTCACTTGCTTAAACTCCGTCAATGGAAGTAAATTACACTAAATACGAAATTAGGCCGGTGATTTTGACATAAAATTTCCCATAAGCAACTTAATAACACCTTAACTATTTAACGCTTAGTAATACAGGAAGTTTTTCTTCGATATGGTTTTAAGTTGACCCAAAGGACCAAAACGTTGCTGGAAAATCATTTTGTGCTCATGAAACACTGATCAATTGGTGAAGATTTTAGGATCGTTTTTCTTCACATTAAAACTTACAGTTCGGGACGGGGATAAAGTTAAATTTTCACGTTAAATCGACACAAAAAGGTGAAGGACCAACCAAGGGGTGAGTATCCCTTTTTGATCCTTTTTTCCACGTGAGCTAAAATGTGACGACGTAATGACAGGGACAGACAGCGGAATTCACGATTATCCATGTTTTTGTCTGTAATTTAATTTGGATTAAATACGGTTAAAGACATTGTGAAAAAAGAAGCCATTGCCCGTAACGAGCAATGGCCTCTTTTTCCACAATGCCTTTATTTTCACGGTCTTTAAATTATAAATGATTGATGTTTGTGGTTAGGGAGGGGGTTTACTAAATGATATGCGGGGAAATGTTACAGATAATCCAAATCACGATCATTGTGTATTCGATGAGGTAGGATGGGTAACGGATAGTTTTTTTTTTTTTGTGATTTAACAAGTTTTCAAATTTCGGATTTTAGTGTAAAATTTTAGTGTATGTATGTATTTTTTTTATACGGCAGGTAGGCTAGGGAATATTTTTGTTTTCTTTTTCTGTTTTTTTTCCCCCCATCATCCTAAATTAAGAATTTTCTTGCTTGTCATAAATTTCTGTCCAGGCGATAAAATTCTAGATTGTCTGAAATGAAAGCATAATACTTATCCTGCTAAATAAGTGAAATGAAAATTTCAAGCCGATCGTAAAAACCCAAATTTTGCTATTTCAAAGATTTTTTTTTTTTTCGTGGAAAGATATCTCCTTATCGGACAATGTAGATCCAGAATCTTGATCTTGATCTACATTGTCAGTTAAGGGTCCTTGAGTCACGCTTAGCAGCCTAGGTGTTAACTTTGTAGAAGACAAATAGTCCCCACATGTATGGCGAAAATGATGGAATTCGTTTTTGAGAGGGATGGAAACATTGTTGAAAAAGGAGAAACATCTTCCGTCAAAAGCTTTCTCTCACAGGGTCCTTAAGAATACGGGGTCGTTTGGGAAGGGGATAACTCCTTGAGTTATTGTAGGATAACATACAGTAACTGAATTGGTTTCTGAGAGAAGTGTTGCTGTTTCAATACAAAGGCATACTTACACACCACGAAATTTGGGTCTAATTCTTAACTAGACCTATAAGACGATCCATCTGATTGGCTGACATGTGTATTTTCTCTCAGCCAATCGGATGTCTAGTCTTGGAGTTAAGAAACAGACTTAAAGGTGAATGAGGCTGATACTGACATCTGTTTGAAAGAAGAAAAGCAAACAAACGTGTCTCGACTTTTTTTTTACAATAACGTTTGTTTTACATGGGCATGTTACCGTTCTGTTGGCAATTTCTCCTTTGACCACAATGTTTCCAAATTTTGACGTGCACTTTCCCCTCGTCAAGTGGTTGGTAATACTGATGATCTTCTTGTACTTGCCCTAGGTCGAGGTTTTACGAGGATGTTGCTGCAAAATTGTTTCAGGAAGCAATAAGTTTACTTTTATCCTTCTAAATAAGGGAAATGAAACTTTCCATAGTAAAACCCTAAATTTTTGTATTTCATGGGAAGAAGATATCTTCCTTATCGGACAGTGTAGATCCAAGATCAGGCTGCACGTTCTGTGCAGTCTGATCTTGGGTCTACATTGTCCGCAAAAGGTCAGTGAGTTGCTCTCAACGGGTTAACATAATGAAGGATGTATTTCCCACACTTCAAATCATTCTGTGTTAGGTAAAAAATAAACAGCAGCTTATTGAATCATTCCGGATCGCTGAACAGTAATAAATCTTAGCCGGTAAAATGAATCATTTGACGACCCTTCCCATAAACAACAGTCCTGTTTACCTTAATCCTTTATCAACGACGAAAAGGCTTTTGAAAACATTATGGGAAAAGGAGAAAATGCTGGTAATCAGCATTTTCTCCTTTTCCCAGAATTTTTCCTCTCTTTCAAAGACAAATTCCATCATTGCAGTCCCATTTAATTTGTCGTCTGCAAATGCTTTTGTATCGTACAGTTCTAAAATTTTGTTGTTTTGTAAGTGGCGTATTAACATTATATATCGGGGAAAGCTCTCCTTTTCTTCATCCTCTGTTGTGGGTAGTCCGCCTTAAAAAGATGGTGAAAACAAAAACGCTTGATTTTAGAGTCACTGTTCGGGACTGTTTACGCTTAAAGCGCCTAAAAAAAATTCGGTCGCCTCTGCAAAAAGTGAAAATCGAGATCGGATTAAAGAAAACGTGCAATGTAATCTTAGATTTACAATGACCGTCTTGCAGAGGTTTTTTCGGCGTAGCTGAATGTGCTGGCTTTTGACCTACTTTTTGGTGTTGATAACAAATAAATAAAAAGAAATTTGTGATTGGTCAAAAATGTAGACATGTTTATTTTAAGGGCCCTTGCCTATTTGCTGAAAAATTTACGCCGTCTATCTTTTTGAAAGATATTTCTTGTTTAGTCAGGCCTTGGTGTTGTAATATTTTAGTACTTTTTGCGTACTGAAAATGTCCTATCTTGCTTATTTCGTGCTTTAAGGGGCTCTAACTTTTAAGTGTTTTCAATGACTTGGGTCAATCCCACGTTCGCGTTTATATTATGTTATGTAAATGAACCACTTCTATTATTGTATTAAGTGTGCATATACAAAATCTTGAACAATATATAAAGTACAAGTTTGTTCCCAGCATTTGTCCTTAACCCTTAAGCAGCTATTCGCGACTCACTTACCTTTTGCGGACAGTGTAGGACAAGATCAGACTGCACAGGACGTGCAGTCTGATCTTTGATCTGCACTGTCCGATACGGTATTTTCTTTCCGGTGAAATCAACTTTGAAACCGCAATGTTTGGGTTTTTAGTGTTGAGTAGAAATTTGCGTTTCATTTATTCAGCAGTTTAAGTGTTAATCTTCCCACAAGCTTTTCAAAAGTCCTCTTCCTCGGGGTCTTTAACCCTTAACCTGCTACATGAGTTAAAAGAAACTTTATAGACGACAGTAAAAACCCGAATATTATTACTTCAAAAGTTTTTTTGTGGGAAAAAATCATCTTCATCGGACAGTGTAGATCAAAGATCAGACTGCACGTTCTGTGCAGTCTGATCTTGATCTACACTGTCCGCAAAAGGTCCTTGAGTCGCGCTTAGCATCATAAGGATCAAGTTATAGGATTTTTTAGTAAAAGGTTGATCAGTTAACAAGTGTACATATTCATTTGTTCACTTTGTCTGTTCTTAAATAAATGCAATGTGCATGTTTGCGGAGGCGTAGTATGGGTGTTATACTTCAATGACAGGGGTAGGATTATTTAGACGAGGAAGAATGTATGTCTAATTATTTGTTAAATTGATTACCAAGTACAAGTACTTCAGACAATCTACGCGTAATAAGTGGCTAGGAATCCATGTGGGCTGTTAGAAAATGAAAACAATTGAAAGATAAGAGGATTATTTTCGAAAATAAGATTTCTAGCATTTACGTATAGCGTCAAAATAGGATTTGTAAAATATTGTTCTTGGATTAAACGGGGATTTACTTATATTGTAGAAGAACAAACACGTCACATATCCATTGTTGTTGCAGGAAAGAACATTAAGACGCGTGACAAGCAGACGGAATTCATCATTTAGTGGCAGACGACAATCGAGAGACAGATCAGACTAGAAAGATGGGATCTTTATCATCTAAACTCAGTAAAGCGTTGTCAGCTTTAAAACATTGTCCGGCAAGAATAGCCATGCTTGGATTAGACGGAGCAGGTCAGTTTGATATTTCATTATTTCATCCAGTTACTCTGTCAACTTTTATCCAGCCATATGTGATTATTGATGAATTTTGAGGGTAGTGAAGACAAAGATCAGCCTGTACATACGTGCAGTTTGATCTTTGTCTACACTTCCCGCTTCTGTATGAATGGTTTAAGTTGTACCATTCAGTAAACATCCATAAGTTGATCAAAATACATATATTTTTTCCATCTAGATGTGAATTTTCAGAAAATGTTTATCTTGAAGGCTTGACTAAACAGGCGGACGGTATAGATCCAAGATCAGACTACACGTTTTGTGCAGTCTGATCTTGATCTATGCCGTCCGCAAAAGTGCCTGATTTCATCTACGAAAGGGTTGAAACAATAATGCCATTACTGTTTTTTGTCTGTCTACATGTACTTAAATTTTCTCTTTCTTAAAGAACTATGGCAAACGATTTGTAGATTTCTGTTGAGTTGGCTAGCATGATACGTAAAAAGAAACCCTTCTTTTTTTAACCATTTATTGTAGCAATTTACCATATCACTAAGTAGGTTATTGCATTTGACAGTTTTTGAAATATTGTTGGAAAAAGAAACACTTATCTTTAACACTTTCCCAAACAAGCCCTGATTTTCACGTGTCTGCAGTACAAGTATTTTGAAAACACTGTGGGAAAAGGAGAAATTGCTCGTAACGAGCAAATTCTCCGTTTCCCACAGTGTTTTCTACCCTTTTTAAGAACTTTCTGCCATTTTCATCCCATTTAAAATTGTTGTCTGCAAACTCTTTCAAGTTGGACCAGTCCAATGTTTGTTGTTTGGGAAAGGGTTAACCCTTTACCGGACGACAAAATTCGAGACTAGTCCAAATTGAAAGCAGTTGAAGATGACAAAATAACTGGAGTGACTGGAAAATTGAAATTCATCTCAGGAAAGTTAGAAAACATTGTGGGAAAAGGAGAAAATGCTGGTTACCAGCATTTTCTCCTTTTCCCACAATGTTTTCCAAAGGCTTCTTTCTCAAGGTCGTTAAAAGTCAGGATTGTGTGGTAAAAGGTTGAATTAATGGAATTTCTGTTTTGCAACAATTTTTCCATACTTAAAAAAAAAAAAGATACCATTTTCCTTAAAATGTATGCTTGTTAGGGGCCTTGCGTAAAGTGTACGACTGGTAACCTGGAGGTCCCGGGTTTGAGCCTCCCTAGAAGCACTGGGCTTTTCGTGGAAATGTCCTTGGGCAGGACACTTATGAGCCCTAGCCTGGTACTAATGTAAACTAGCACAAACGTGAATTTGAGAATTGTCGCCGTGATATGACTGAAATAATGTTGAGAGCGGCGTACAGCACCGTTTAGTTAATCATTAATCGAACGCTTGTTATAAATCCTTGATCCTTTGCCCATTAAGTAGCTTCCCCGTATCTTCAAACTTTAACCAATACAGAGTCGCAAGTTGAATGGTTTTCCTGGTTGTGAAGTGGGGTGTCCTTTTAAATACTTTACTAGACGCCAAGACTTCAGACTTGTCCATTTGAAAGTATTTGCAGACGACAAATTAAAGGTGGATAATAAATACGGACGATATTTCTTTGAATGAGTAGGAGACACTGTGTGAAAAGGAGAACATGCTGTACTTCTTCCACTATGTTTTCAAGAGTTTTCATTTTCAAGGTCATCAAAACACGGCTTTGTTTCTAAACTGTAAGTGCCATTTTGTTTACTCGGATCTCTATTGGTTAAAATTTAAACAGGAAGATAAGTAAACGGAAGATAAGTAAACGAGCTGAAATATTCCTTCTGCTCGTAAAACCTTTTGCAGTCTAATCTTGCAGTTATAAATGTCTCTTGTTTATTTTTGACGAGACTCGCCATCCATTTTGGAACAATGTTTTTGAAATTCGGGTCCTACAAGATGAAAAAAAAAAAGTATTAATTCGGTAATTTAGCTCCTCTGGCCACGTATCCGTGAAACTGCAACGTGTAGCCAGGAATATGTGGATATTTTCCAGGCTAGTTACCGGCTATCGGCGCTTATGCATTGAGTCAAGTATTTTATGGATTCCATAATGGTATCGTATGGAGATTTTGACAGATGAATTGACTCGTTTCTAATCACATGTCGGAAGGAGTTTTCCTGGTTTAAGTTTTTGTTACTAAAGTCCCAAATTGCCACAAGCAAACATTTCGTTATCATGGCAAGACACCACGTTGAAGAGATCTCAACAGGAATTCGAAGCCACTTTTTATATTCATGAATATTGATGAAATCGAGATTCTGTGCAGCTAAATGTACATCGTAAATTTTTGTCCAAAGCAAATACAGTGACAAGAAACACTGAATAAACAAAGAAAGAACCGCTTCTAAAATGGACAGGGATCTTTGTCTATGACACACCAGTAACCATCCAGAGCCTCCTTGGTCTGCATTCACTTACCACTCTCAAGAATATTCTAAGTCTTCTTCTTCAGAATTTTCTAAATGTGAAAGTGACACAACTTCTGATTGGCTAAATCATTTGGTTTAATAGTACACTGTACTAGCAATAGTACACTGTATTTGCTTTGGACTAATACTTAAGATGTACATTTGAGACGAGACATGCTATGTGAAAAGGGGTCTTAATGCATCTTCAAAAAAGTATCGGCTCAGGTCAGCCTGCGCAGTCCGTGCGTCGACACTTCTTTGCTTTTTATCAGTTTTCTGCATATCCAAGAACCGGACTACCTCATGATTCAGTTGGTTTTTAGACAAAATGGATTTTATGGATCCATAATTATATGATGACTTGCTTGGTATAAGGCACGGGTCGTCTGTAAAGGGTGAAATATAAAATTGAGCCGTGCTCTGGCAAAAGAGGACTTAATGCATCTCTATAATGCATTATACAAAGCAAGTCATCATATAATTATAGGTCCATGAAATCCATGTTTTCTAACAATCGACTGGATCGTGAGCTAGAATGATCCTTCGACATGCAAAAAATTGACCAATGGCAAACCATTTTAACCCATGTCAGCCTGCGCTGACCTTGCAGGCTGACATGGTTCGAAACCTTTTGCAGATGTATTAAGCCCATAGAGCAAGGCTCAGTTGTATGCGTTTGAAACTTCAGTTGTGGCGTTATTGAAACTGTTGATACATGTGTTGTCGATCTCTGCCTAAATGTATTGTTTTACGACCATAAGAAAAGATGCGTTTGAAAACATTGTAGGAAACGGAGAAAATGCTGGTAACCAGCATTTTCTCCTTTTCCCACAATGTTTTTTATTCGGCTTTCAGAGGCAGATCATATAGTTTTAGTGTCAGTTGATTTGTCGTCTGCACATGCTTCCAAACTGGACAAGTCTAAAATGTCGTCTAGTTGTACATAGTTAAATAGTTATTTTAGTAGCCTTTTGTTTTATAAAGTACGAAACAATCACGGATACATTCTTTCAGAACACAGGAAACGGATTTAAGTTCTTTTTGATACCGATATAGGCCATACTAATTTAGATGTCAGGTCACGATTTGATTAAATATTTATTGGATTATTTCCGGCATTTGCGACGATGGGTGTTAAGTGGTCGCCGTTGTTCAGACTACTGCGCACGTACACACTATTTTTAGACTAGCGGAGCTAGTCTATAGGCATCGTGATTGACCCAGAGTCAAAGTAAACTAAAAACCCCACAGTTGCCAAATACTGCCTCACAGAAAATACTTCTTTCTGTTGGAAAGCTTAATCCTGTTATATATGACAATTTTGACAAAAACCACTAAACCTCAATCATTCCAATTTGAACATGTCTTCTTACAAAGTAATAGACTGAACAAGATGTCATTTATAAGGTACAAGATCTTAGCTTATATGTAAATTAAGTGACCTATGCAAAGCAGGCTGTCATCACTTATTCTTACACCACTGTAACCGTTGATTATCAATGAATCTAAAAATAGATACACCTAGGTTGCTTGTAGCAAATCCCAGCTGCATTAACCCTCACTGGACAGGGAACCCTTGTCATTCCGTCAGTCATTATATAGATCATTGTGCACAGTTAAACTGTTATGTTAAACTGTTATTTTAGGTCTTGGATATTAACCCAATACCACACAATCCCGAGTTTTAATGACACTGGGGAAGAATACCCGGTAACCAGCATTTTCTCCTTTTCCCACATTGTTTTCTGCCCTTTTGGAATCAGGTTTCATCAATTCAGCCACATTTAATTTGTGGTCTGCAACCGCTTTGAATTTCGTTTCATAAAGAGTTAAACAGTTAACTACTTCTTGTGGTACTGGATATTGATTTATTGATTGTAACGCCAATTTCAACATCATTTCGGGGATGTCATGGCGGCCAGTTCACTTATTCATGCTTTCCTTGAGTTACTTTTACCAGCACCACCGCAACTCAATGACCTTTTGTGGACAGTGTGGATTAAGATCAGACTGCACATTCTGTGTTCTTGGATCTACACTGTCCGATAAGAGGATATATTTTCTCCAAAATGTAAGTTTTAAATCACAATATTTAGGTGTTTTCCATTGGCTTGAAAGTTTCATTTAATTTTTTGTATCAGATTAAGGATTAAACTTAAACTGGACTATCATTAACAAATAGCATGCATAGCCCCAGTAGCTCAGTCGGTTGCGTACAGGACTTGAGAAAGGAGTCGCTGGTTCGATCCCCGGCGCAGCCAATTTCTTCCTGAGGATTGATGACAGTCACTTTGACAGGATTCATTCCTCTCTCAAGTTTCGACAATGGTTACGTGGGAAAGAATATTGTGCAGAGCACTGGTAAAAGAAATTCCAGGAAAGCATGGATATGTGCACTGGCCACCACTACATAACTGAAATAATGTCGAAAATAGGGTTAAACACCATACAATCATTCAATCATCAAATTCGCTAGTCTGTCAGTACTTTCAGTACTTTGATTAGAACTGTCAACGTTTATTTCATATTCAAACAAGTAAAAGAAAATACATGTATCTCAAACAAATATAGACAAAATAAGGAATGATGCTTTTGGTTTTGATTGATTTAACATAACAATGATAAGTACTCGATATATGATCATGATAGGAAATCTGTGAAGAAATCTACATGTATTTGTATTGTTACATTTTTCATTCAAACACTGGTTTGATTGTTTTTAAAATTGTTCAAGGATATGACCCCAGTCAACTGTTATACTATGTTGTGGTACTTCAATACACTTTATTGAACAGGATGCTTATGTAACATATAAATTATGTTATCTTTTACATCCTTACATACATCGATTGGTGAAACGAGAGAGAGAGAGGTATAGAGGTAGGTTTCTGTAATTGTCGCAAACCGTGGTATTTGAATGTTGAATCTGATACGCGAACCGGCCCGTTTGGTTTCCTTAATCATTCTGCTGGTGACTACACTGCACCACACTACACTGGACCACACTTCACTGCCATAGACCACACTTCGCTACACTAGACCACATTACTCTACCTACATTACATTACAGTACTTTACATTATACTAGACCACACCACGCCACGCCACGCCACGCCACACTATACCATACTACACTACACCAGGATTTTTTTTCCTATACTTTCTGGTGTGGGAGTAATTTGATCACATTCAAATGAATAAAAGAAGGCACACTTATAAATTTTGGGTTTCCTGTAGAAAATCGAGGAGGGGGGATTTCCAAATTAAAAGAAACCGCGGGGGGTGGGGGGGCATCAGGGAAGAAACGCTATGTACTAAACTACATTACTTTACATTACACTAACGTAAGGTATATTTAACCCTTTGATCCCGGAAGACATTTTCGATTTAGAAATAAGACCAATATTGATTGCAGATTTCGGGTCCCTCTTTCCCAGAATGTCTTCGCAAAGCGGACGGTGAACATCACGTTTTATGCTGTCTTATCTTGATGTAGGCTGGCCACAAATGCAACTATAGTTCTGCAAGGCGCTTTAACTCTTTACCACACAATCCCGACTTTTAACGACCCCGAGAAAGAAGCCTTTTGAAAACATTGTAGGAAAAGGAGAAAATGCTGGTAACCAGCATTTTCTACTTTTCCCACAACGTTTTCTACGCTTACCAAAACAAATTTCAGTTTTTGAGCCACATTTATTTTGTCGTCTGCAAATGCTTTCAATTTGGACTGGTCTAGAATATTGTCGTTTGGTAAAAAGTTAAGGGTTAACACAACAAACAGGGGAGTATCAAAATCAACTATATAGCGTCTGTAAAGCTGTTCTTAGACAATGTTCATTACACGATTAACGGATTAAGAAAATTTGTATCTTCTGAACTCTTAACCCTTTACCACACAATCCCGAGTTTTAACGACCCTGAGAAAGAAGCCTTTTGAAAACACTGTGGGAAAAGGAGAAAATGCTGGTAACCAGCATTTTCTCCTTTTTCCACAATGTTTTCTACCCTTCCCAAATCAAATTTCAATGTTTAAGCCACAGTTGATTTGTCGTCAGTAAATGCTTTCAATTTGGACCAGTCTAAAATTTTGTTGTTTGGTAAAGAGTTAAACAAGCTCAGTAGCCGCAGTCGGTAACGTACAGTATTTGAAAGCAAAGGGCCGCTGGTTCGAATCCTCAGCTCTACCTTTTGCTCTCTAAGAGTTGATAGTCATTGTCACAGGATTCATTCCTCTCTCACCGCTAATCATTTTGTCGAAGATGGTTATGGGAAAGTAACCAGTGGCTAGGGAAGAGTGTTGTGCGAAGCAGATCTTCTGGTAATAGAAACTCCAGGAAAACATCGACATATAGGTACATATAGGTACACTGGTCGTCCCGATATAAGTAAAATAATAGTGAAAACGGCTTTAAACGCCATACACACACAAACAATCTTAACTCTCAGGCTTCTAAGAGCAACTCGTCGCACCTTTACGGACAGTGTAGATCATGATCAGGCTGCACAGAACATGCAGTCTGACCTTGTATCTATACTACCTGCTATGATGAGATTTTTCCAGCTAAAAGAAATAGCAGTTTTTTTTTTACTAATGGCTCGAAATTTTCATTAAGTTTAGGATTTAAAAAAAAAACGTCTTTCAAAAAATCGAAACCCGATTTAACCCTTAACCTGCTAAATAAGTGAAATGAAACTATCAAGCCGATAGTAAAAAAACACATTTTGCTATTTGATAGGTATTTTTGTTGTGAAAACTATCTCCTAATCGGACAGTGTAGATCTAAGATCAGACTGCACGTTCTGTGCAGTCTGATCTTGATCTACGATGTCCGCAAATAGTCTCATTGAATCGCACTTAGCTGCCTAAGGGGTTTAGAACAAAGACACATTTGAAATTCCACACGGACAAGTTAGGAGACGCGCCGTAACATGACATGAGCTGATAAATCTTTCCGGAGCTATGATTCATTGTTTTGTTTTACCCTTTTCTCTAATCCATCATTCGGGGATTATCCTATAATCCCTTGACTTGTAACGAGTTTAATCATTTTGGATTATCCCCACACGTACAAATCTTTAGGTAGAAATGCGGGTTAATATCATTTTCGTGTAACAATATTATAGCTTCCCGTTGCATTAAATTTCAGTTATTGATACATGTTTCGTTTAAATAACAAGAAGTAATATGCTGATTATTATAGGCTACTTCCGGCAATAATGTCCGATCGCCCGTGTCTGTATTGTTGTTTGCGTATTTCTGAATTTATCAGGAATATATCAAGATAAAATTTTTTTTTAAAAAATGCCTATTTTCTCTCTCCCCTTCTTTTCCCCCCACCCTCTTCGCAAGTTTTTTTTCCACCTGCGATGGCAAAATAGATATGTTTATGGAAATATAATTATATGATAGTTTAAAAAAAAGATATATGAGCCATGCTCTTTGAAAAGGGGGCTTAATGCATCTGCAAAAAGTATCGACCCATGTCAGCCTGCGCAGTCCGCGCAGGCTGACATGGGTCGACACTTTTTGCTGTCTTTGAATTGTCTGCTTGTCAAAGGACCATCCCACCTCTTGACTCAGTCGGTTGATAGACAAAATGGATTTTATGGATCCATAAATATGTGATGACATGCTTGGTATAATGCATCACGGAGATGCATTAAGCCCCCTTTTCCTTTTACCAGACGACAAACTTTTAGCCTTGTCCAAATTGAAAGCATTTACAGACAACAATTTCAATGTGGCTCAAATGGTGCAATTTTTCTTTGATAGGGTAGAAAACATTGTGGGAAAAGGAGAAAATGCTGGTTACCAGCATTTTCTCCTTTTCCCACAACGTTTTTCAAAAGGCTTCTTTCCCAGGGGCGTCAAAAGGCGGCATTGTGCGGTAAAGGGTTTAGCCAGACCATGGCTCAAATGCTACAGAAAAACTGGATTGGAAGACGAAGCTTGTAGGTCAGAGAAGTAGTTTATCGTAGTATTCAATGGATAATTTGTTTCTTACGCTTATCCTGCTAAATAAAAGAAATGAAACTTTTAAACCGACATCATATACCCAAATTTTCCTACTTCAAAGGTATTTTTGAAGGAAAGATATCTCCTTATCCCACAGTGTAGATCATAGATCAGACCACACGTTCTGTGCAGTCTGATCTTGATCTTCGCTGTCCGCAAAAGGTCAGTGAGTTGCGCTTAGCAGCCGAAGGGTCAACTCTTATGTTTTAGATGACCTTTATAATCGTATGTAAGAAAGCATTTTAATGGGTACAACATAGTGATTAAATTTTCTTTTAAGAACACAAAATGTCCCCGATTCACTGGATCTCCGCGGAAACAAAGAAAGGTGAAGTCTGTTTTTGACGGTGTGCCCTGACGACAATGGAATGTTAAAGGTCGGAAGTTCCCCCCCCCCCCCCCCCCCGATATTATCACGTGAAATATTTCAGCATGTCATCTTCAAACATTATTACAACTGTTATTGTAATTCGTGTAACCTATAACTTCTCTATAAACTTTGAACGATTTTGGTTTCTTCACATGGACACATCCCAAAACAGTTCTTTGGATGTACTTACACCAATCAGTCTCGATGATTTTCTTCCAGCAATCCTTGCAAGTGTTCGAAGTAAGGTGTGGATACTCTCTAGGGTTGACTCCACTCATTACGGGATTTGAACCCGGAACATATGGCGTAATCGGCTATTATGTCACACTACAGTCTCCCACAAGAAGATAGGAAGCTTTCTACATTAGCAATACACTATAACGTACGAAAGACAACTGCCAAAACAACATAGCTGTCAGCAGTTGCAAAGGTTAAATAAACAGGAAGACAGAACTCTTTACCAGACGATAAAATGTTAGAAATGCCCAAATTGAAGGCATTTGAAAACGACATATCAAATGAGGTACATATTATGATATTAGTATTTGGAAGGGTAAGAAAACATTGTGGGGAAATGGAGAAAATGCTGGTTACCAGTATTTTCTCCTTTTCCCTACAATGTTGTCAAAAGCCTTCCTCTCCGTGGTTTGTTAAATGTTGTGATTGTTTTGGGAAGGCGATAAACAAAGCCGATTCTCGCTGGAGATATTTTGCACACAAAGAAAATATAAGAAAGATCGACGAGAAAACACCTCGTAGCTGTGTTTTTTCTTGAGATCTTATCTTAAGGAAGGGATATGTTTAGATGTTGTCGAAAAGCATTTGATGCGAAGATAACCCTGCTCGAAGAGGAAAAAACATGGGACTTTCCCATGTATATGTCGGACTTTGTCTTCCTCGTTTGTGTTTTTATATGTTTTTGTTTGATTTGGATTTACGCCACTTGAAACCAGCCTGGGTTCTTTCTTTTTCTATATTCTGATATTACTCTGTCACAGATCTGTATAGAATGTGAAAGGAAACCCCGATAAGGCGTGATTAGGAAATTATTACCATCTGGACAAAGGCTACTTGAAACAGTGATTCCAGATATATAACAGTGAGAGCTCACTTAGTCATATCTTCTCGGGTTTCACCAATACTAGACCTAGGTTCGTATTCACCAACCTTTCTTAAGAACATTCTTAGTCTTATTCTTCAGATTTTTCCGAATTTGAAAGTAACACACCTTCTGATTGGCTAAACCAATTGGTTTAGCAAATCAGAAGTTGTGGTATTTTAAAATTTGGAAAATCTTGGAGAATAAGACAAAGAACGTTCTTAAGAATGGTTGGTGATTACGGACCTTGGATTGTGCAGAGCTTTGTAATTTACAGTCTTACGTGTCCAGAACCGCCATTGAAAATTTAACGAGGTTCCTGACCACAATTTCAGCGACTATACCATTTAGCCGCCGCCCCCTCCCCCAGCCCCAAATTACGGTTTGCAATAAAAATACAGGTATAGTTTAAAGCCCTAATAGAGGCCAATAGTAAACAATGCGGATATTAAAATACATTTGAAATATTTCGAAGATGACAATCTGTTATTGCACCATTGGGTCAAGTGTTAGTCGCTGGCAGGAAAATAAATTTTAAAACCAGGTAAAAAGTAAACAAAAGACAGAGCGGCCTGACAACTTGTTACCTACTTTTTAACCCTTAAGCTGCTAATCGCGACCCACTGACCTATTGCGGGCAGTGTAGATCAAGATCAGACTGCACAGAACGTGCAGTTTGATCTTTGATCTACACTGTCCGATACGGTATTTTCTTTCTAGTGAATCCAACTTTGAAACCGCATTGTTCCGGCTTTTAGTATTGAGTTAGAAATTTGCGTTTCATTTATTCAGCAGCTTACGTGTTAAATTAATTTTTCCACCAGCGACTAACACTTGGACCGACCGTACCATAGCAGATTGCCATCTTCACAATACTTTCCAGACTTTTAAATGACATGTTTTAAATGTAAATGCGTTTTAACACCCGCATCGTTTACTTTTGGCAGCTACTGGGGCTTTATTCTAACATACTGAGAAATACGGTCGCAGAGATTTATCATTGGATAGAATAGAATGCCCATACCTTTGAGAAATATACACAGTTTGACAAACATTGCGATTGAGCATGAGAGAGATCAAAATAGCTGTTGCACTTTTCTTTTTGAAAATTCACTATATGCTTGTGGGAAGGAATAAGATATTTTTTTTGTACGCAGCTGAGAAAAAAACATCACATACAGGTACAGTTACTGAAAACTGAAAGCGGGATCAAAAGATCAGCCTAGGTTAGATGAAGTCAAGTAATGAATAATCAGGCACCAGTCATTACTTGTCAAACCGCTCCAGGTTTTTTTCTCTTCTGTAACAGAGAAACATAAGCTGTTGAAAAGTTCTTTATGTCTGACATTGAAAGTTCACCTGTAGTCAAGTTTATTATTGGAGAGGTCATCAGACCTCTCCAACAGTGGTGAGTTTAAAAGGCAGACTGCCACAGAAATCGCTGTCTA
Organism: Tridacna gigas; assembly: GCA_945859785.2. Classification (NCBI taxonomy): domain Eukaryota; kingdom Metazoa; phylum Mollusca; class Bivalvia; order Cardiida; family Cardiidae; genus Tridacna; species Tridacna gigas. Next base: position 43,864,960 of record OX244029.2, read on the forward strand.
AATCCATTTGTTTTTGCGAAATTGTTCTGATACACAGTCTATTTCGTCATGGTTTTATAAACAAACCGAAATCAAAAACCTGAAACAGGAAATAAACGTTTTTTTTTTTTTTATATGACGCATTTCCAAAAAGGTTTATTATACTATAGTAATTGTAAATGATCTCTCTAAAAATTGCAATTTTTCATTAAAAAATAAATCTAAGCAAAGAGGGGAAAAAAAAATCGTTAAAAAAGAGTAAGAACACCGCGGGAAAAGATCATGTGACTTGATACTATCTGGAGAATTCGTACCCTGGAGAACTCGTACCCGAATCTCGAAGTTCTCTGGAGAATTCGTACCCCACAAATAGATATAAATAGGTTGATCAGTATGTTTTCAACTTCTGTTTTTCAAAACTGACAAGACTCTAGCATTTTTCTCAGTTTTATACAAATATTCTATGGATTTATAATGATATAGATTTGATGAAATAACACACAGAGTTGCCTGTATTATGCGGCATTGCGAGAATCCCGCGAAATTCAACTTATGAGCGGGAAAAAAAAAGTCGTGCCTTTTCGCCCTACGTACCGCACACCTCAAAAGAGTCCGTGGTCCTTTGGTTTTGGGCGGATTGCGCAGGTTGACATGGTCGATACTTTTGCAGATGCATTAAGCGCCTTTTTCTCAGAGCATGGCTCATTTATCTACTTTCTTAAATTTTTAACGTTTAGACAAACAACCTCTTCATTTACATGTCTGCAGCTGACAACTTTTCAAAATATTGTGGGAAGAGAAGCTGCTAGTCACTGCAGTTTCCTCCTTTGTCACAATGGTTTCCATCGCATCAAAGCACCATCTTCCACATTCATTATCAAAGTTTGAATTGTCGTCTGCATGCTTTTTCTGTTTGGGACAGTCCAAAAATTGCTGTTTGTTGAAGGATTAAAAAATGTTACATTTATTTTTAACATGTCTGGTACTAGTATTATGTATAGGCCACCTTTATTTATTGTCATCAGGTAAGATTCTTGCATATTCAGTGGAATTAGCATATTGTATCAAACTTTAATTGAACGATTTCTCCTTTCCAAAAATATTTTGGCTTATCTGAGCACACATAACAAACATTCATTAGAGGTTTGTTCCTTTTGAAAATGAGCCAAATGGGTCATCATCTTCAGTTTTGTGTCCTTGAATTTTGAAAAAAAAAAAAATGTATTTCTGAGCATGTTGATAGCATATGGCCTACAATTTCTAGAATATTATAACAATGTGGAACATGTACTGTTTTGTGCCTTTACACCAGCAAAATTAAAAAAAAAATGTTTTTACTCATTCATTTAATTCCTCATTTGTTTGTTTACATTTACCAAAATATACTGAAATCAAAAGCCAATAAACTATTTGAAAACATTGATGCCGACCTCTCCTGGCTTCTTTTTTAAAGAAGCCAACTTGTCGTTTCCATGTTCCGATTGTTATTTCATTTGTGTACCGAAGGTCTAGCTGTCCTTTGCTTTTACGTCGACATGTTTCAACTGTTATTTCATTGTATGTGTATTGATACTATGACCCAACTCTCCTCTGTGTTTACGTTCGCATGTTTTGCCTCATAATATGAGAGTACCGTGGGTGTAGCTTTCCTTTGCATTAACCTGTCGACCCATTCCAGCCTGCACAGTCGACGCCAGCCGACCAGGGTTGAAACGCTTTGCTTTTGATATATCTTCAGCCTGTCAATAGACTACTTTACATAATAATTTAGCCCAGACAAAGTAAAATCATATGAGCCATGCTCTGTGAAAAGGGGGCTGCATGAATCTGCGAAAAGTATCGACCAGGTTAGCCTGCGCAGTCCGCGCAGGCTGACCTGGGCCGAAACTTTTCGCTATTGGTCAATTTTCTGTATGTCCAAGGACCAGTCTACCTCATGATAAAGTCGGCTGTTAAAAAAACAAAAGACTATTATTTATCCATAATTATGTGATGGCTTGCATGGTATATGCATTACGGAGATGCATTAAGCCCCCTTTTGCCAGAGTATGGCTCATATGATGCGACGAATTCCTTAGAATAATGCATTACGAATGTGCATTAAACACCCTTTTTACAGAACGCTGCTCAAATATATATATACAATCCCTTTATTCTATTCCAACTGAAAATTGTAACAACCTAAGCAAGACGGGTTGTTAGAAAAAGATCGAGCGTTATCAGATCAAAACAGCAAGGTTGCTGAGAATGCAAAGTGAACAAAAGTGATGAACTGATAGGCCCAGCCTTAACATCACTGAAAGGTAAACGCGAGACTAGCTGCACTATAATGGGCGATTTGAATGGCTTTTGTAGACAGCCTAGATGAAGATCAGACTGCACAGAACGTGCAGTCTGATCTTGGACCTACCACAGACTACTACCTCAGTCTGAAGAAGGACATGAAAGTCTCTACATTTCCAGCGAATTTGTTTTTGCTAATCATTGAAAAATGTCAAATTTGTTTGCTTTGCGGGGAAAAGGTTTAGTTTATTTTGGAGGTTAAGAGTTAACATAATTGTATAAGTTGCATGTACAGGAAAGCACGTGCATTTACTCTATCAGCTTCTTCAAGAGATCAGAGACGTCTTCGCGTGTATCACCTAGCAACCTCATTGTTACTGGAGCAACCAGGTCACGTGATGTGATTGATCACGTGATGTAATCGCGATCTTTTGAGGTGATGATTAATCTTGAATCACTTTTTGCTGCGTGTTTGATGGCTTAGAAATTGAATAACAGTTGCAGAAAAAAATAACCCCCTCTCTATTTCACAAGTTACTTGAGAAAGAGATGACAAAAGATTTTTTCACGTATTGTTCAGGTGTTATTCGTACCATAACGAGATGCACCTTGTCGTAGCAAACAAAAGTAGTCCAATTTGAAAATTTGGTATAGAGCTTTTCTGCTACTCTGTTTTATCAGAAAACAAGGGCGGAACGACCTTGAATGAAATTTTGATGTTGATCTGCCAATGTCTTTGGAAACTAAGAATAATTTGAGCCGCGTTCAGTGAAAAGGGGGCTTAATGCATCAGCGAAAAGTGTCGATTCAGGTCAGCCTGCGCAGTCCGCGCAGGCTGCCTTTGGCCGAAACTTTTCGCTATTGGTCAATTTTCTGTATGTCCAAGGACCATCCTACCTCTTGATTAACCCTTTCCCAAACAAGCCCTGGTTTTCACGTGTCTGCAGTACAAGTCTTTTGAAAACACTGTGGGAAAAGGAGAAATTGCTCGTAACGAGCAATTTCTCCTTTTCCCCCAGTGTTTTCTACCCTTTTTGAGACCTTTCTGCCATTTTTATCAAATTTAAAATTGTCGTCTGCAAACTCTTTCAGTTTGGACCAGTCCAAAATCTGTCGTTTGGGAAAGGGTTAAGTGGATAGCTATAAAAAGTGGGTATTATGGGTCCGTAATTATGTGATGGCTTGATAGGTATCATGGATCACAGAGATGCATTGAACTCTCTTTTGCCAGAGCGTGGCTCAGTTTGCTATTTTCCCTTAACTCTTTATCAAACGACAAAATTTAAGTCTTTTCCAGATTAACAGCATTTGCAGACGACAAATCATTCGAGGCTCAAATGATGAAATTTTTTTTTTGAAAGCGTAGAAAACTTTGTGGAAAAAGGAGAAATGTTGTCTCCTTTTTGCTCAGTTTTTTCAAATGTCTTTTTTTGTCTTCAAAACACAGGATTGTTTGGTAAAAGATTAAACTTCTTAAAATCTCATATCAAAAATGTAAAGCCGATAGTGAAAAAAAAAACACACACTCACACACATACACACATCGAAAATATTACGATTTTAAAATTATTTTTGGCGGAGAAATCTCACCGTATCGGACAGTGTAGATCCAAGATCAGACTGCACTTTGTGTGCAGTCTGATCTTGATCTTCATTGTCCGGAAAAGCGCCTTGATTTGCGCGTAGCCGCATAAAGGTTTAACCTGTTCAGGAAGCCATGCATTAGGCGTATGAAAGCATTTTTCCCCTACAAACAAATCGCTTTGTCATTTATCGAAGAATTTAGGTGCAGTGTTATTGTTTTCTTTTTCACGGGGGAAATGATTAATTACCACAATACCCAATCCTGAAACCCATTGACAACAAACTTCTTCGAAAACACACTTGAAAAAAATGTGGATAATCAAAGGAAATTAATGAATGATACGTGATTACATGTGAAAATATTGTGGCAAAAGGAGAAATTGCTCTTAACGAGCAATTTCTCCTTTTGTCACAATGTTTTTGGATTCAGATTTTGCTGCAAGAAGTATAAGTTTTTTTTTTCCCCAGGGAGTAATTTGTTTAGAAAAGAGAAATAAATGGTTTTTGGAATCGGTTCAAAATGGTGATTCATTAACGATGCGATAGTTCCTCTCAATCGATTGCGTGGTTTTCTTTTTCTTTTTGAACACTTAAGCTGCTGAATAAGTGAAACGCAAATTTCTACTCAATACTAAAAGGCCAAACATTGCGGTTTCAAAGTTGATTTCACCGAAAATAAAATACCGTATCGGACAGTGGAGATCAAAGATCAGACTGCACGTTCTGTGCAGTCTGATCTTGATCTACACTGTCCGCAAAAGGTCAGTGGGTCGCGATAAGCAGCTTAAGGGTTAAACACTTACCTAGGCGAGCTACGTATGCCTCCCGTACAGGATGGGCCCTTATGGTCAGATCGTTTTTTTTTTAAATTTTATTTATGTATGAGCGGCGCTCTAGCAAAAGGGAGATTAATGCATCTCCAAAATGCATTATACCAAGCAAGTAATCTTATAGTTATGGATTCATAAAATCGATTTTGTCTAACAACTTTCAGAGTCATGAGGACTGGTCCTTTGACATGCAGAAAATTAACCAATAGCAATGAGTTTCGACTTACATCAGCCTGCCCGCATTGCACAGGCTGACCTGGGTCAATAGTTTTTGCAGATGGATTAAACTCCATTTTCATAGAGCATTGCACATATATTGACGTTTCTTTTTTTTCAAAAATGACGTAATTACGGAAACGGTGAGCACTTTTGCCACAGATCTGTAAAGACCGTGATAAGGAGAGATTAAGAAGATACTACTGCCTGAACCCAGGCTAGGTCAAGGGCTTCTCTGCAATCGGTGACTGTTGAAAACATTGTTCGAAAATGAGTATTTTCCTTAAACAAGCAATTGCTCCTTTTCATCCACTGTTTTATATACAAATGTACTTTTTAAGAATTATTGTTTACACTCGGTCAAATGAGTCCTTTGTTTGTTTTGTAGCAGTTTCTGGTTTCTTTTATTGTCTGTACATTAGTGGCTGAACTCGTTACCAGACGACAAAATTTCACACGTGTCCAAATTGAAAGCATTTGCCGACGACAAATTGAATGAGGCTCAAATAATTGATTTTTTCTTTGAATGGGTAGAAAACATCGTGGGAAAAGGAGAAAATGCTGGTTACAGCATTTTCTCCTTTTCCCACAATGTTTTCAAAAGGCTTTCTCCTCACTGTCTTTTAAAACTCGGGATTGTTTGTTAAAGGGGTAATACCAATAATGGCCACCTTATCTATTGAGCAATACTTAATCTTTAACTTGCACCCCCATCCATAAAGTTCAAACTACTCATGGGGGTCCTTTGTGGCTAGGTGGTTGGTTTGTAAATGTGGTTCGGAAATCCGATGTCGACCCCCGCTATTGTCGGTGGTTGTATGGGATTGGCCATGAGCAAGGCATTGTAGATCCTCAGCCCAGGACTGGTGGAACAGGAATGACGCAAGTAAACGAGCTGTCTCCGTGATGCGACCTTGTATGCGAGATTGTATTGAAAGCAACGTAAAACACATTTCAAATATATTCTATATTAGAACTTAGACTTCCATAATACAATTTGGTTCTTTCTGCAGTAAATTAACTATTCGATAAATCAAATGGCCACCAAATGGTAAAGTTGCGGTTCAACCCTTTACCACACAATCCCGAGTTTTAACGAGCCTTAGAAAGAAACCTTCTTAAAACACTGTGTTAAAAGGAGAAAATGCTGGTAACCAGCATTTTCTCCTTTTTCCACAATGTTTTCTATCCTATCAAAGGCAATTTCCATCTTTAAGCCACATTCAAATTGTCGTCTGCAAATGCTTTAAGTTTGGACAATTCTACATTTTTGTAGTGTCGTAAAGGGTTAAACGTTTTCTTTTTGCCGGAAAAATATCATCGTATCGGGCATAGGAAATCCAAGACAAGACTGCACATTCTGTGCACGTTCTGTATAGTCTGATCTTGACCTACACTGTCTGCAAACGTGCGCTGAGTCCTGCTAAGCAACCTAAAGGACTTAACACTTTACCATACGACAAACTTTTTTGACCGGTCCAAATCGAATGCACTTCAAGACGAAAATCTGTGTGTTGCACAAATGACGGGATTTGAACAAGAAAGGATAGAAAACACGGTTGGAAAAGGAGAAAATGCCAGTTACCACAATATTTTCAAAAGCCATCTTTCTCAAGGTCGTCAACACTTTGGATTGTGCTGTAGAGAGTTAACAGGGTCAGAGGTCATGATACGTGAGCCATGCTCTGGCAGAAGGGTGCTTAATGCACCTCCCATCTGCTTTGCATCAAAAGAAAGCCATCACATAATTAGGATCCATAAAGTCCACTTTGTCTAACAACCGACCGAATCATGAGGTAGACTGGTCCTTGGACATACAGAAAAAATTACCAATAGCGAAAAGTGTCGACCCAGGTCAGCCTGCGCGGACTGCGCAGGCTGGCCTGGGTCGATGCTTTTCGCAGATGCATCATGCCCCCTTTTCATAGGGCATGGCTCATATTAAAATATCAAGCACACTTCAAAAACGATTAACTTCGTATAATAAACATAATTTCTTATAACCAATGTCACACTGTGACGATATGCTTTGTTAGTTAATCGCTTAAATCTGTCTGATACATTTCATAAACCTTATAACCTTGTGTAAATTCTTTCTATCTTAGTATTTTTTTCATGGTATGTTTCTTTTGTAAATTACTAAAGCGACAAAATTTTAGACTTATCAACATTGAAAGAATTCGCAGACGTGAATTTAAGTTTGGCATCAGTAATTGTTTAAATGCTGCTGTAGAAGTCACAACGACCAGTGCAACGTTCTTTGTAGTTCAGGGATTTCATAACCAATTTAACGCAAATAATTCCCTATGTATACGGTTTTCACACGCCATTCTTTCCAGACAGGGCTTGGCTAATTTCCTTCCGAGGATTGATGACAGACAGGATTCATTCCTCTCTCACCGCGGACCATTGTTTCGAGGATGGCTATGTGGGAAAGCAGCCAGTGGCTTGGAAAGAATATTGTGCATATTACTGGTAAAAGAAACTCCATCAAAGCATGAATAGGTGCACTGGCACCGTGATGTAACTGAGATAATGATGAAAACGGCGTTAAACATCAATCAATCAGTCAATTAATCAATCAATCAATCAATCAATCAATTTTTCAAGACAGACGATTACTTTTCCATACAAAGATCTATCACTGGCGGGAAACGAATACTATCTCCGCAGTGACTTAACAACGGTGGTGTCGACCCAGGCGGTTTTCGAACCATCAACTTCTGAGTTTCTGGCCCTGTTTTTTATCTGCGACATGAGTGTAAATCTGATATCATACAATTGCAACATTTAGCTTGCCACACCGTTGCGCTTTTACCGAAGTGGGACGAACAAAATTTAGCTTAACCTGTTTAGGTGTTGGCTGAGCCCTTTTGTTGCGATTGCAAGCCGTTAAAACTAGCCCACCTGACAAATTTCGGGCAGTGTAGACTCAAGATCAGACTGCACTTTCTGTGCAGTCTGAAAATTGGATCAACACTGTCCACAGAAACAATTTTTGGCGCCTACGGACTTAAAAGGGTTGGTTGTCACTTTAGCTGTCATTTTTATGTCCGATGTATAAATATTGGTGAATCTGCTCACGCAAGCTGCATACTTTAACGACTAGTCATAGTGAATTTTCCATTGAAACCCTTTACGAAATAATTTCGTGGTTTTTTTGCGATTCTGGAAAAGATGGCAACTAAAAATGTGGGAAAAGGGGAAAATGCTGGTACCCAGCATTTTCTCCTTTTCCCGCAATGTTTTCTACCTTTTCAAAAACAAGTCTCGTCATTTAAGTTACATTTTTGTTTGTTGTTTTGCGAGAACTTTCCGTTTACGAAAGTCTAAAATTTTGTCATCTGGTAAAGAGTTAACCCAGTGTAAAGTCGGTTTTATCTGTAAATAATATAAATCAAAGTCAGACTGCTTTTTGTTTGACAGTGTAGATCAAGATCTGACTGCACAGAGCGTGAAGTTTGATCTTGATTCTACACTGTTCGCTACTTTGTGAAATGTTCCGGAAATTCAACGTCATGGTCTTCTTTTCGAAACTTAAAAAGAAGTCAATTTGATTCAGTTAGCGTTCCAAGGGTTAATTCATTACTAAACGACAAAAGTTTTGCATCGACCGAATTGAAATCTTTTGCAGACGACAAATTAAATCTTGTTCAGATGATGATTTGTCCCTTTGATAGGGTAGAAAACATTGTGTGAAAAGGAGAAAATGCTGGTCACCAGCATTTTCTTCTTTTCACACAATGTTTTCAAAAGCCTTCTTCTGTAGGGTCGTTAAAACTCGGGATTGTGTTGTAAAAGGTCAGTGTATTATCCATAAAATCCTTATTGTCTGTCAACCGACTGAGTCCTGAGATACATGTATTCTGGTCCTTGGATATGCCAGAAAATTTACGAATAGCAAAAAATAAAAATCGACGTAGGTCACTCTGCTTGGACTGACATGAATCGATACTTTTTGCCGATACATTTAGCCCCCCTTTTCACAGAGTATGGCTCAATTATAGACATAGTAATATTAGTGTTGCACCCCCTGTGTTTTTTACCGTGTTTGATTTTCTGACGTGAATGAGATAAAATTGGGTCGAAATTAGAATTCGGCTGCTGCATACACCAACAGACTCGTCTTTTGCCCATAAAATGAACTGAACTGAGGTATATCCCTTGACCTCATGGTAAGTGGGAATCTTTTGCCTAGATGTTGCTTTCAAATTTAAGAAAAACGAGAAGCGTTTAAGTTTGGTTAAAACAGGGAATTTAATGTCGAAACAAAACTTACGACAGGTTGACAGTGACCTGCAGAGAATGGACACACAAAATTAGGCAGTATTGCGTACTTCCGCCCGGGGCATGCAAAACAGCTTGCAGTCTTTGTCTCACATCTCTCACGAGAGGTTGAAACAGCTCGTTCAGTAGCTGCTGCCATGAGGTTAAGAGATACCTCAGTTCATTCCATTTCAGAGACAACAGACTTGTTTGTTCTTGTATACAGCAGCCAGATTCTAATTTCCAACCCATTTCATATCATTCACGCCAGAAAATTAAACACGTTAAAAACACAGGGGGTGCAACACCAGTTTTACTATGTATATATGAGAGACGCAAAGTCTTGTGTGTGTATTTATTGGTCTACCGCACGAAAAGGAGTGGTAGTACAGATCTTTGTCACCTTTACGGTTGCCTGAAGTGTCTTATTAGCTTCCTTGTCGTTTGTTCGTTCGTCTGTCATTCTGTTACTTCAACAGTCGTTCCAAATAGACCGAGAAATGTAATGTAAGCTGATTCTCTCTGAAGGAAGACCCCTTTCCTAGTACCTACGGGTGAAACCCAGGACATATATGAATAAAATAGTCTGTATTCTGTATGAATTTCTGAGCTGTAGCCGTGATATGGCCGGAATAATGTTGAAAGCGGCGAAAACTCCATATAGTTAAATAAAAGAAACACGTATCGATATGTGAGGGGATTAAACAGGTGAATGACATTACTGTCTGATTCACTAACATCCATAGGCTACATGTATATAAAAAAATGAATTATACATGTATGTAAACAACGTAAAACAGCTGTTTACTCCTTGACTACAAACCCCTTAGATCGTGAAGCCAACTGCTGTTTCTTTCGTAGATAGTTTATATCAAGATCCACTTATCTGCTTACCACACAATCCCGAATTTTAACGACTTTGAAAAAGAAGGCTTTTGAAAACATGGTGGGAAAAGGAGAAAATGATTGTAACTAGCATATTTTAATTTTCCCATAATGTTTTCTACCCTATCAAAGACAAAAATCTTCATTTCAGCCACACTTAAATTGTCGTCTGCAAATGCTATCAATTTGGTCCATTCTAAAATTTTGTCGTTTGGTAATGGTTTAAAGGTTTCCACATTACCTGTAGTTGATTTTAAAAAAGAAGGTTAGATTTTTTTTCCCATAGTTAATGCCAGGAAAGAGTTTCGTCGAATTATATTAATTGTTAACGAGGACAACTTACAGATGAGGAAAATTAGACTGGTACCAGTCCGTTAAATAGAGCAATTTCATTAAAAAAAAAAAACATAAAATAAAACTGCAAAGCAAATACGCTCATATAATGTTCCCAAGGTCTAATTTAACTCTTTACCAAACGACAAAAATGTAGACTTGTCCAAATTGAAAGCATTTTCAGACGACAACTTAAATGTGGCTCAGATGGAATTGTCTTTGATGTGGTTGAAAACATTGTGGGAAAAGGAGAAAATGCTGAATACTAGTATTTTCTCCTTGTCCCACAATGTTTTTAAAACGTTTCTTTCTCAGGATCGTTAAAACTTGAGGTTGTGTGGTAAAGGGTTGACGTATTTTTTAGATAAGGAGCAATATTTGATAAGAACACATATTTCTGTAGGGTTTGACTATAGTTGTGTACCTTGTGTATTGGAATGACTCAAATGCAGGGCCTAGGGGAAAATCAGCATCGTCTTTGAAATAAATACCCCTGGTTTGAAAATATTTTCATTTAACTTTTTACCGTACAATCCTGTGTTTTGACGACCTGGCAGATTACATTTTTGAAGACATTGTGAGAAAAGGAGAAAATGCTGGATACCAGCATTTTCTCCTTTGCCCACAATGTTTTCTTTTGTCGTCTGCAAATGCTTTCAATTTGGTCCAGTCCAAAATTTTGTCGTTTGGTAAAGAGTTAAAGTAATTATTATCAATTAAAGGGTAAATTTCAAGACGGCAATTTTAGGTATACCAACCGCATGAACGCTAACAACTAATTTTAGTCAGCCAAGGAAAGATTTAGACATTTGAAAGCATATCCTGTTCCAGTCCGAACACCTCACGAATTATCATGTACTGTGGATCCAAGATCAGTTCTCACGTTCTGTGCAGTCTGATCGTGATCTATATCGTCCGCAAAAGCACATTAATCGATTCTCTGCAAGTGAAGAGTTGATAATCTGAGTCACTCTGTTTGGATTATAGCTATATAAATAGAACTAACAAGACGGTAAAAATTGAACACTCCCCTTCAAGGTTTATAAATAAGCGAATATTAATCCGTTTTTAATGGCCACAGGCGTAAACAAAAAGGTTATGATTATTGGAGAGGTCATCAGACCTCTCTAACAGTGGTGAGTTTAAAAGGCAGACTGCCTCAGAAATTGCTGCCTAACTCCATGCTTTTCTGCGAAATCGTTCTGATACACAGTCTATTTCGTCATGGTTTTATAAATAAACCGAAATAAAAAAACTGAAATAGGAAATAGACGTGTTTTGTTTTTTATTTGACGGCTTTCAAAAAGGATTTGTTACATTGATTTGATTGCAAATGACCTTTCCAGTGGTTGTAATTTTTCATTAAACAAATAAAGCTACACACACAAAAAAAGAATTTCGTTAAAAAAGAGAACACTGCGGGAAAAGATCACGCGACTTGAAAACGTGGGAAAAAGGTCACGTGTCTGTCATGTAATGCAGAAGAAGTTTCTTATTTTTACACAGCGGCGATCATATAATGCCTTACTTATTTATTATATGTACCAAAATATATTGAAATTAAAAGCAGTAAGCTATTTGAAAACATTGATGCTGACCTCTCCTGGCTTCTTTTTTAAAGAAGCCAACTTGTATTTACAAGAGCTGGTTCCATAACCTCTTTCAATGGCACTTGCTACTTTGATAGCCCTTGCGGACGGTATAGATCAAGATCAGACTGCACAGAACGTGCAGTCTGATCTTGGATCTATACCGTCCGCTGACAGATACTAGCCTATGTCTAAAACTGTCTCTCATTAAAATGGAAATATATTTTTACACTTCAAAAAGTCGAATTTACGTAGTGGGTAGCAAAAGAGTAAAACTTTGATTATTGCGATATGATGATTTTTTTTTTTTTGTGTGAAAAAAGTATATGGTGTGAATTTTAATTAGCGTGCACATGTTTAACGGACGGACGGACAGACAGACAGACAGACAGATGGGGCGAAAAGGCCAGTTTCCTAGTTTTATGACTACAGCTATGGTTTAAATCTGATCATAGACAGTTCTATGCATAGTTCAGACGTGCACAGGCAAGTAAAACAGAGATTAAACATTGAACGAAACTTGAATTACCTATCTATCATGGTATTAATCATGATCAAAAGGGCGATCGATAACCAATCATTGCCAAAAAACCTAAGTAAAGACAAGCATATTTAGCCATGCTCTGTTAAAAGGGGGTTTAATGCATGGGGGGGGGGGGAGAAACTTCGACTCAGGTCAGCCTGCGCAATCCGCACAGGCTGACCTGGGTACAACCTTTTTGCTATTGGTCAATTTTCTGTATGTACAAAGACCAGAGTACCTCATGCTTCAGTTGGTGGTTAGACAAAATTTATTTTATGGATCCATTAATATACATGTGACACCCTGCTTAGTATAATGTATCATTGAGATGCATTGTACCCCTTTCTTCTGATAAATATATGAGCCATGCTCTGGCAAAAGGGGGCTTAAGGCATGTCCGTGATGCATTATACCAAGCAAGTCATCACATGATTATGGATCCATAAAGTCTATTTTGTCTAACCGACTGAACCCTGCGGTAACCTGGTCCTTGTGCATACAGAAAATTGTTTATTAGCGAAAAGTTTCGGCCCAGGCCAGCCTGCGCGGACTGCGCAGGCTGACCTGGATCGATACTTTTTGCAGATGCATTAGGCCCCCTTTTCATAGGGCATGGTTCATATACGAGTTATGTCATACCGCATAGTGTGTACACTTACCATGCATTACGAGTAAATCAAAATTGTTTAATTCTTAAATCCAGGCCGATATTGGCAAATTGAAAAAGAATATTAGGATTAAGAAAAGTACAGAGAAAAACAAACAGCGTGGCGAACGGATAAATTTCTCACTTTCTTCTACCTATCATAAATCGAGCGGTTGACCGTCCACCGTAACTGACCCAAAACTTGTAAAAAACGATATTAACCCCTTTTTCCACACCATCCTGAGTGTTAACGACCTTGACCGAGACAGTTTTTGAAAACGTTGTGTGAAAACGAGAAAATGCTGGTAACAAGCATTTTCTTCTTTTCCCACATTTCTTTGTATTCTTTCTGATAAAAAGCCAATACTTTGTGCCACCTTAAAGTTGTCATCTTTCAACAATGACAACTTTGACAATTCTAAAATTTTATTGTCTTTTAAAGAATTAATCCTTTTCCAAACGACCCCCTTTCTTTTTGACCCTCGGGGGTATGGTTTTTGAAAACATTGTGGGAAAAGGAGAAAATGCTGGTTACCAGCATTTTCTCCTTTTCCCACAATGTTTTCTACCACTGTAAAGACAAACTCTATCATATGGTATCATCTGGCAGAAAGTTAAAGAGCTGCAACTTATTGCTAGGCAACTTCTCAAGTCGATCTTTTTCAACAGAATATAAAATATTGTAATTTCAATTAATGTAACTTTAATTCCTTAACCACACAATCCCCAGTTTTAACGGCACTGAATGAGAAGGCTTTTGAAAACAATGTGGGAAAAGGTGAACATGCTGGTTACCAACATTTTCTCCTTTTCCCACATCGCTTTCCAACCTTTTACCGATAGAGCCTTGTGATCATGTGGTCTCATTTCAGGCGATTCAAAAAGTTTATTGTTCGGTAAAGGGTATAATTCTCTAAAAAATAGATCTATTGTCGTCAATGTATATGTTTGAAGCTAAATACTAATACTGTGCATCTTTAAGAGATATTTTATAGCCATGTTTTGCCTTTGTGTTTTATCTACAAAGCTATTGATGAAACCTACACGCTTATTAAGTACGTGGAATTCAAAGGTAGTGTACTCAATCAGGGCTAATCCGACAGAATTTAATCTAACACTGATTATCATAAGAATTAGAAACAAAAGTACCTTAACTCCTGAAAAGACAGCTGTATGTGTATCTTGTCCTGAAATAACAATAAACAAGAAATATCTTTAAAAAAGACAGATGGCATAAATTTGCCAGTAAATAGGCAGGACCCGTAGAATAAACGTGTCCACATTTTTGACCAATCACAGATTTCTATTTATTCATTTGTTACCAGTACCAGAAAGTAGATCAAAAGCCAGCACATTCAGCTACGCCGAAAAAAATATCAAACAATCTGGACCAAAATAACATGAGACACGCTCTTTGACAGGGTGGTTTGATGTATCTGGAAAGGAGTTTGGACGCATATCAGCATGCGCGGACATGCGCAGACTGCCATTGGTCGATACTTCTTGCAGAAACAACATAAGACATGCTCTGTGAAAAGATGGTTTAATGCAGCTGCTAAAACTATGGACTCAATTGATCAGTCACTGGAATACCAAAATATTAACGCAATGCCTCCTTAAACTTTCAGTCGACTGCTTCCGTCTAAAGCAGATAATCGTTCGAGAGCGTTGTGACAAAAAGATAAATGTTCAAGATGTTTTACATGTATTCATGTACAACCCAACATTTCTAAAGTAAGCACACAAAGAATACTCAAAATGTATTTACTTAACTTTTTCAGCCCCAAATGTATTAACTCAATCTCTTTAGACAGCGGAAAAGGGCAAAACGCTGCAACCCAAAACGATTTTTATACAATAGGCTTGACTAAACAAGCGGATGGTATAGGTCCAAGATCAGACTGCATGCTATGTACCCCTGTTTTACCCTATGGCGCTGAAAGGGTTAAGACAATTTCTTGCTTAGTATAGGTACAACCCTCTAAATTTGCCCTCTTCTGGACTGATTCTGCGTTTATTTATCGTCGCCAACGGTTGTGCATATGGATGACGCCCCAGAAGGCTGTTAGCTATGTTACGGGGGATAGTGCAAGATACAGGACGAAATCCATCCTAAGTTACTCCAGGGTCCGTATTCACCAACCATTCTTAACCCCTAAACTGCTAAGTAAATGAAACCAATGTTTCCACTCAATAGTAAAAGTCAAAATATTGCGGTTTCAATGTTGAGTTCATCGAAAAGAAAATACCGTATCGGACAGTGTAGATCAAAGATCAGACTGCACATTTTGTGCAGTCTGATCTTGATCTGCACTGCCCGAAAAAGGTCAGTGAGTCGCGCTTAGCAGCCTTAGGGTTAAGAATATTCTCAGTCTTATTCTCCAAGACTTTCAAAATTTGAAAGTAACACAACTTCTGATTGGCTAAACCAAATGGTTTAGCCAATCAAAAGTTGTCCTACTTTCAAATTTAGAAAATTCTGAAGAATAAAATTGAGAATATTCTTAAGAATGGCTGGTGAATCCGGACCCTGGTTCTTTATCGTGCTCGGTGTATAGTACCGTCACACAGGACATCGGTTTAACGTCTCATCAGAAAAAACTATTAGTGATTTTAGATGGCCAGCCATGGGGCTCGAACCCCTGACTCTCAAGTGGCCCGGTACTTGAAGTTTACAAGTCCCACGCTCTACCACTTGAGCTATTGAATTAACAAGTTCTACCGCTCTACCACTTGAGATATTCGGCCTGGTCGCCTTCTTTGGGAGGTCCATATATACACGCTTAATACAGTTTGCTGGCTGTATAGAGGTGGTCATTTTGATAGGTTTTACTGTATTAATCCATCGTCCACGCTGATAATTCATATCTGACAAAGATATTTCCAAACTAATCTACTGAAAACTTGTTTCAGGATGTCACGAGTAAAAACAATGCAATTGTTCAACCCCCAAAAAATGAATGACATTTGAAGGAGCGTCCTTAACAATGGATATATGAACAAAACGCCTCACTGATGGCTTACATGTATATGTAGACAAACATTATATAACGACCACAGTTATTTTGAGCCATGCTCTCTGAAAAGGGTCCTTAATGCATCTGCGAAAAGTATCGGCTCAGGTCAGCCTGCGCAGTCCGCGCAGGCTGACCTGAGCCGAAACTTATACGCTTTTGGGTCAATTTTCTGTATCTCAGAAGATCAGTCTACCGCATGATACTGTCAGCTGTTAGGCAAAATGGATTTTATGGATCCATCAGGATATAATTACTTGCTTGATATCGTGGATCACGGAGATGCATTAAGCCCCCTTTCCAAAGAGCATGGCTCTTTTTGAAATGTGGTATTTTATAATATTCATTATTATCTTGGTTTTAAACCACAGCATGGTGCAAACTTGTTACTTCTTTACCGTGAATTTACAGTCTCTTATTTAACCCTTCACAATCAATCCCGTGTTTTAACGACACAAAGGGCCTTTGAAAACATTGTGGGAAAAGGAGAAAATGCTGGTTACCAGCATTTTCTCCTTTTCCCACAATGTTTTCTACCATAGCACTTAAGCTTGTTTATACTATTTTCGAATTTGTAAACTGCAACTGCTTTCAGTTTGGGTGAGTCTAAAGTTGTTATATGCGTAGGGTTAACCCCATTTCCAAACAATCCTGTGGTTGAACGACCCTGAGGAAGAGGCCCTTTCGAAACATTTTGGGAAAAGGAGAAAAAATGCTGAAAACTCATTTGAAAACGTGCAGTCTGACCTCTGATCCACACTGTTCGCTTTGCAACCTTAAAACTTCGTTCGTATTTCTAGATTTAGAATTTCTATAGGGTGCATTAGACGCTCTAAGTGTTAACACTTAGGCTGCTAAGTGCGACTCGGGGCACTTTTGCCGACAGTGTAGATCAAGATCAGACTGAATAAAACATGCAGTCTGATCTTGGATCTACATTGTCCGATACAGTATTTTTCTTTCCGGAGAAATCAGCTTTGAAATCGCAATATTTGGTTTTTTTTACTATTGAGGGGAAATTTTCGTTTCATCTATTTACCAGCGTAAGGGTAACCTGCCTCTTGAAATGAATAATTGAGCCGTGCTCTGTCAAAAGGGGGGCTTAATGCATCTGCAAAAAGTTTCGACCAAGGTCAGCCTGCGCAGTCCGCGCAGGCTGACCTGGCCGAAACTTTTTGCTATTGATTAATTTTCTGTATGCTCAAGGACCAGACTACCTCAGAATCCAGTCGATTGTTAGACAAAATAGATCGTATGGATCCATGATTATGTGATGTCTTGCTCGGTAACATGTATCACGGAGATGCATTAAGTCCCCTTTTGCTATAGCATGGCTCATATTGAAATGCACCAGAAGGTTACGTTCGTATCTAGGTACGAATGCGTGAGAAAATGTTGCATATCGCCCAACCTTAGTGTAATAACTATGTAGGAATGTACGTTAATCATAATGTTGTTATTACCTTCTCTTAAAGAGCAATGTGTATCTTTGTTAACCCTTTGAGCTCTATGGTCGAAAACAGGGGTTGTTTGTGCCGGTATAAACCAAGATCAGACCGCACGGAACATGCAGTCTGATCTTGGATCTATATCGTTTGCTTTTTTCAGTCAAGCTTTTTAGATAAAGTTTTTTTTCAGAATTTCGCGTGATTGTATTTTCACGCGTCGAAAGATGTTGAGTTTATAAAGAATTATAATTGGCGCTCGCAATGCAAAAATTTCAAACCGATCGTTAAAAACCAAATTTCGCTCTTTCAAAGGTATTTATTGGAGAATAAACTCTCCTTAGCGGACAGTGTAGATCCAAGATCAGACTGCACGTTCTGTGCAGTCTGATCTTGATCTACACTGACCGCAAAAGGTCAGTGAGTCGCGCTTAGCAGCCATAAGTGTATTTGTGAGTTAATCCTTGGCATGAAAGAAAAGTACATATGTTGTTCCAGGCTTTCAGTCGCAAATTTGAAAAGAATTATGCATACTGACTCTGCAAACAGCAGTTACATGTAGCAAAGATTCATTTCCAAGTTACCGAACCTGAAGGCTTGCTCGGTATCAAAAAAGAGAGAAATGTTCCACATGTTGGGTAGTTCTTTTGAATAATTGATTTATTATTTGCTCTGTCACTGCAGTGGGGGACAGAAAAAAAGATTTGCTAACAATGTCGATCAAGATCAGACTACAATGACTGATAATTTCTCTGAGATTTACTCATGTGTTTTCTGTATATGAGCCATGCTCTGTGAAAAGGGGGCTTAATGCATCTGCGAAAAGTATCGACCCAGGTCAGCCTGCGCAGTCCGCGCAGGCTGACCTGGGCCGAAACTTAGCTATGGTCAAGTTTCTGTATATTCAAGGACCAATCTACCTCATAATTCAGTCTGTTGTTAAAAAAAAATAGGTCACTATTTATCCTTAATCATGTGATGGCTTGACTGATATTATGCATTACGGAGATGCATTAAGCCCCCTTTTGCCAGAGCATGACTCATATGTAATTTTTTTTTTCTGTAGACACTATATTATACCCTCGATTTCGTGTATTTTTCAGGCAAGACGACAATACTGTACAAGTTTAAACTACAGGAAACACTTTCCACCGTACCTACAATAGGGTTTAACGTAGAGACCTTGACGCCCATGAAAGGGCTCAGTTTGACGGTCTGGGACATGGGAGGCCAGGAGCGGATGAGACCCCTGTGGAAAATGTATCTACGTGGAACCGATGGTAAGTTTTAGATAAAACAACTGAAGAGTAATCAGGACATCGTTGGTAGTCTGATCTTCATCCACAAAAGCATTTTGTATGAATACTGTAATTCAGTATTTACAGTCGGTCTGAATATGCATTTTAACCGCTGTTTAAATTTCTGACCTGTAACAAAGTGTGGCATGATATCGACGTTAAACAGTGTTTGTTATTTCGGATTCATTCGAAGTCGCTCTATCAATATTATGTATTATTTGAGCCATGCTCTGTGAAAAGGGGGCTTAATGCATCTGCAAAAAGTATCAACCCAGGTCAACCTGCGCAGTCCGCGCAGGCTGACCTGGGCCGAAACTTTTTGCTATTGGTCAATTTTCTGCTTGTCAAAGGATCAGTGTGGCTCGTGACTCAGTCGGTTGTTAGACTAAGTAAATTTTTATGGATCCCTAATTATGTGATGTCTTGCTTAGTACAATGAGTCACGGGGATACATTAAACTCCCTTTTGCCAGAGCATGATCACACATATATGAGCCATGCTCTGGCAATGGGGGCTTAATGCATCTCTGTGATGCATGATACCTATCAAGCCATCACATAAGCGATCCATAATCCATAATAGCCACTTTTCTGACAACTGACTTAATCAAGAAGTAGAATGGTCCATGGACATACAGAAAATTGACCAATAGCGAAAAGTTTCGGCCCAGGTTAGCCTGCGCAGAAGCATTAAGTCCCCATTTCACAGAGCATGGTTCATATATATAGTTCTCTGTTTTTGCAGGGATCATATTTGTACTAGATAGTGCAGACCGGGAGAGGATACAAGAAGCCAAAGAAGAACTGTGTAGAATACTCGATACACAAGAGATGAAAGGTGTTCCCCTGGTTGTGATTAACAATAAACAAGATTTACCAGGTAAAGCAATAAATCTTCAAGACCTTAAAACGTTACCAAACAATTCCGTGTTTCAACGACCTCAAAGGAATAAAGCTTTTGGAAAACGTCGTGGGAAAAGGTGAAAATGAAGGACTTAAAGGTTTGAAAACATCGTGGGAAAAGGGGACAATCTTCGTATTCATCTAGTTTGGGCAAGTCTAAAATTTTGTTGTCATGTATCAGTTTGATATACCCCAGATCCCGCTCTTGAATACTTTCTGTTTCAAATAAATTCCTACACATAAGATTGAGCTGTGCTCAGTGAAAAGGGGTTTTAATGCGTCTGCAAAAAGTATGGACATAGGTCAGCCTCCGCAATCCGCGCAGGCTGACTTGCGTTTAAACTTTTTGCTTTTGGTAAATTCTCTACATGCCTAAGGACTATTTCGGATTCAGGCGGTTGTAAGCAAAAAGGATTTTATTGGTCCATGATTATGTGATGACTTGCTTGGTATCATATATCATAGAGACTCATTAAGCCCCTCCCCCTTTTCACAGAGCATGGTCCATATACTTCATTGTATTCCAACTATAACGCTATTTAGAGTGTGTTTATGATTAACTGTAAAGTTCATGGTTAGGTATTTTGCAAGATAATGTGAATTAAGATCTGTGGATTGTTTAACCCTTTACCACACAATCCCGACTTTTAACGACCCTGAGAAAGAGGCCTTTTAAAAACATTGTGGGAAAAGGAGAAAATGCTGGTAACCAGCATTTTCTCCTTCTCCCACAATGTTTTCTACCCTTCCCAAAACAAATTCAATTTTTGAGCCATGCTTATTTTGTCGCCTGCAAATGCTTTGAATTCGTACAAGTCTAAAATTTTGTCGTTTGGTAAAGAGCTAATTGGTATTTCTAAGCCAGCTCAAACATTATTTCAGTTATATCGCGGAAGCCAGTATACCGAATCAATTTTGTTGGTTAGTTTGTTCGTTTGGTGTTCAAAGCCGATCCCAACATTATTTCAGTTATATCGTTGCGGGCATTTAACATGTCCATGCATCTCTGGAGTTTGTTATACCAGTACTTTGCGTATTCTTTCCAAGCTACTGGCCTCATTCCCACATAAACATTGGTGAAATAATTCTCAGCGGTCAAAGAGTAATGGATCCTGTCGCAATAACTATATCATCGATCATCGGAAAGAAATTGGCCGAATGAGCAACCCTGGGTTTCAGGCCCTGTGCGTAACCGGCTGAGCTAGTTGCAGCCTATGTCTTAAAGTGCAAATTTACTTAACTAAATATTTGTTTCATGCAGGTGCTCTGGACGGAAAAGAAGTCGTTAAAAGGCTTGGACTACACCAACAAAATAGACCTTGGCTTATCCAGAACGCATGCGCAACCTCCGGGGATGGTATCTGTGAATCTTTCGAATCCCTGGCAAAGATGGTGAAGGAATACAAAACCAAACGTCGCTGAAAATAGAACAATAATAGCAACAGAGATTCGGAAAGTGGTAACTGCCATAAATCCGTAACGAGCGGTCCACCATCGCTGCTACGATAAACACAGAGTGTTCCGGAAGAAGAAAAGGCGTTTTCAGCTCTGTTCTGACCGAGACAGAGCGAGAAACCATTGACTTCGAAATGGAAACGGAAATGACGTCATCATCCTGCTGAATTATAATGAACCATGCTCTGTGGAGAGGGGACTCAATACATCTGCGAAAAGTATCGACCCAGGTCAGCCTGCGCAGTCCGCGCAGGCTGAACTGGGCCGAAACCTTTCGCTATTGGTCAATTTTATGTATGTCCTAGAACCAGTCTACCACATTATTCAGTCGGTTCTTAAAAAATGTGGCTATTATGGATCCCTAATTATGTGATGGCTTGATTGGTATAATACATGAAGGAGATACATTAAGCCCCCTTTTGCCAGAGCATGACCTTAAATGATTAAAGGAAATAAACCCGTTCAGGATCCACGAATCTACATTAAATGGTAAAAGAGAAGCTTTTACGCGTCTGGGTGTCTAAGAGTGTGGATCAAGAGCGGGCTGCACGGATGTGCCGTCTAATCTTGATCCATACTCTTTGTAAAAGGTGCCAGGGGTTTAGGATGAGAATGATGTGGTTAAGAGACGTAAGAAGTGCAGTGAAAATTGAGTTGTGATTGTGTGAAATCTAGTCATTCAAAATGTCCATGTATTAAATAAATAATGCAAACTGAATAGTTTTGTTGAATTTTACCTTCTTATTAACCACAATAAAAGAAAATTGTGGTGTCCGTGGTCGTGAGGTAGAGCGTCGGCCTTGTAACCAAAGGGCCCTGAGTTCGATTCCCGGGAGGGCGGGTCAACTTTAGGACTGTTCATTGGCCCACACATTCGGTGAGAGTACTGGTGTAGTTTCCCGGAAGCAGAATCGAAGAGATTAGTATAAGTTGCAATAACTTGTTTCTCAATCGATGTAAAATAAATATGTTTAAACTAAAAGACACTTGATTAACTTATTATTAATTTTTAACGTATCTTGAATATTTTGGCATGAATATCATTAACTCATATATTTGCGTTTTGATATTGGAAGATATGCGGGAAGGTGCCGAGCCCGGTGGTTCAGTAGTAACGCATAGAGCTGGTAGGGTCCAATCGAGAGGTAACGAGTTCAAACTCTTTTCGAGGAATCATCATACTCATTGGGACTGGATTCATTCCTCTCTCATTTACGGCCGCTTATCTCCTGAATCACAAAAATGTGTTGTGAATAGAAAAATGTTGAAGGGACATCCGGTTGAACTTCGGGGACAATAAATCGGGCAATACGGGGATGAGTGTTACGATTGAACCGGATTTTTTTCTGTTAGCAGCCTATCCTTTTAATCAGCACAGATCCCCTCAATCGCACATTACATTAAAAATCTCATTTTCTTTGAAGAAGGAAAGTAACGCAATAAAAAAACTTAGAGACCTTTTAATATACACTGAAGAGTGGAACCTTTAGCGCTCGGCGACTTCGAGAACGTGAATCCAAAGTGTTCGTATGCCATCAAAATGACATACTTTCGATCGCCCTTGTTTCGGGAAAAAAATATTTTTCTATTGTATCATTTATAATTTGGCTTCGAATGAGCGTCTTATATGTAGGAAAATGAATAAAGGGTTGTATGACATTCTCTGATTTTTGATATTTGACTCTGGAAAATCCCAGTTCAACTGTAACACCCACTCCTCGTATCGCCCGATTTATAGTCCCCTGAAGTTCAACCGAATGTCCTCTCAACATTTTTCCATTCACAACACATTGTTGTGATTCAGGAGATAAGCGGCCTTGTCATTGCTGAACAATAGTCGAAACTAAGTTTAAAAAGTTGCCAGGTCACTCTATCTTTTGTTTACTTTTTGCCTGATTTTGAAATTAATTTTTAGCTCTGCTGGCTGAAAGCCAGCAGAGCTTATGTCATGGCGGGGTTTCCGTCGTCCGTCCGTCCGTCTGTCTGTCCGTCTGTCCGTCCGTCCGTCTGTCCGTCCTTTAGTCTTTTTCTTGTTTACGCGATAAAGTCTGCATTTGTTGCCGGATTTTCATGAAACTTGCACAGTTTGTTTATCTCATCAATAGCTTCAACCCTATTGAATTTGCAAAAAATCCAACAAACAGTATGAGAAAAGTAGCCATTTCAAGTTGAAAATTTCCAGTTCTTGTTTACGCGATAAAGTCTGCAAATAACTTCAGATTTTCGTGAAACTTGCACAGTTTGTTTATTTCATCAATAGCTTCAACCCTATCGACTTTGAAAAAAAAATCCAACAAATAGTATGGGAAAAGTAGCCATTTAAAGTTGAAAATTTAAATTTTCTGTTCTTGTTTACGCAATGAAGTCTGTATTTCTGGTCAGATTTTCATGAAAATCACACAGTTTGTTTATCTCATCAGTAGCTTCAACCCTATTGATTTTGAAAAAAAAATCGAAGAAACAATGTGGGAAAAGTAGCCATTTCATGTTGAAGATTTCCAATTCTTGTTTACATGATAAAGTCTGCATTTGTAATCAGATTTTTGTGAAATTCACCCAGTTGTTTTGTCTCATCAACAGCTTGAATCCTATTGATTTTGAAAAAAAATCCAAGAAACAATGTGGGAAAAGTAGCCATTTTTTTTTGTTGAAAATTTACATTTCCTGTTTAAGGGATTAAGCTTGTAGTTTGGGTTGGATTTTGGTCCCTGCCAGTAGAGCATATTCAGGCCCTTCAGGGCCTTCTAGTTTTTCTGCCAGTGACTTACACTTGGACCGACCACACAATGACAGTTTGCCATCTTCACAATATTTTCCATACTTTAAATGGTATGATTCAAATTTAAATGTATTTTAACACCTGCATTTTTGCCATTATTGGGTTTTTAATTTTGTTGAGTATTCAAGGTACATAACTCCTAACTTAACAGAAAAGTAATGACAATACTTATCCTTCCTGAATACATCTTCGTTAGCCCATATATCATAGTTACCATAAAATTCGTGGGTCAACTTGAGGTACTTTTGCCAACATTCCAACACTTTACTACCCAATCCCCCATGTTTTAACGACCCTGATAATGATGGCTTTGGAGAACATTGTGGGAAAAGGAGAAAATGCTGGTTTCCTATTACGTTTTTATTCTCCATTCTAGGACAAATCCATTTATTTGCTATATTTGATTTTTCGTCTGCAAATGTTTTCAATATGGACATGTCTAAAATTTTGGGGTCTGGCAAAGAGTTAAATCGAGATACAAGTATACAGTCTGATTTTTAATTTACACTCTATTTAGCGGTGTATTAAGGTCAAAACGTCTCTGAAATTGCAAAAAAAAATATCAACTTTTCGGCAGTCAAAGCTAATTCATCCTTATGCGAAAAATGGTGTGTTTATGGAAGAGTTGATCGCAGTCAGCCTCCGGTAACGTGCAGTCTGATGTGGATCTTCATTCTATGCTTTTTCGATGAAGACGTCTTTGATATTGTCGACGATTACGAAAAAAGGTGCACAAGTATCGTTGATTTATTGATTGTATTGTGTTAATTGCCCTTTTCAACAATATTTCAGTTAGATCGCAGCTCCCATTGCACCTATCCAAGCTTTCCTGGAGTTTCTTTTCTCAGTACTTCGCACAGTACTCTTCCCAGGCCACTGCCATCTTCGAAACAATGATAAGCAGTGAGAGGGGAATGAATCCTGTAGCAATGACTATCATCGATCCTGGGAAAGAGCCAGGGATCGAACCAGGGACCCCCTGATCTCAAGTTCTGTGTGCTACCGACTGGGCAGAAAAAAAAAAAAAAAAGGAAAAAAGGCTGTAAATTATTCATTTTTTTCTACAGTTCCCAACTTAAATCATATATTGCAGGAAGTGTAGACAAAGATTAGTAGAAACTTTTGGAAAACATTGTGGGAACAGGAGAACATGTTGGATACCATTATTTTCTTTTCTTCCAACATTGTTTTTAAAGCTTTCTTTCGAGCGGTTGTTAAAACTTAGGATTAAGTGTTTATAGGTTAGACTAATTTATCAAAAAGCACATTTAAGACTTTTTCAAATTGAAAAATGAAAAATGCGGACAACACATGAAACATGGCTTATTTTTCGCAGTCTTTACTAGGATTTTTTTAAACATTGCGAGAAAAAGAGAAAAGTATGGAAACCAGTATTTTCTTCTTTTCCAACCCTGTTTTTCAAAGATGTCTTTTACATTAAAACTCAGGATTAGCCGCTAATGACCTAGACACTGTTTTATAAAAAAAAAATACCAAACATCAACATTTTCGACCAGTCCAAATTGAAAGCAACTTCACATCTTTATGGCTAACAAATTAGGCAGTTAACAATACTTTGGCAATTAACAACTTTCATTGTCTCTTCACACATCGTTTGTGCCAGTATGACCCTTCACATATTATTAATTATTGTTTATTTCAAAGCAAATTAAAGAATATACAGTATTAACAATTCTCCTCTTCCCACTATACTTTCTACTTGATTTATGAATCGTTTTTCTCATTGTTGTAATCATATCAATCCTCAAAAACAGGTTTACAATTCTGAGGTAGAATTCTTAGGAAATTAAAGCATTTTCTTCTTTACTACAATGCTTACTACTTTATTATTGGATTATTTTTCCCGATTTTTTAAAATAATCTTAATCCACGTTTGTTTACGACGGAAAATTTTTTTTCTTAGTAAAAGCAATTTGTTTTTCCCCCACAGTTGCTGTGTTTCCCACATTTTTTTTCCGCTAAAGTGCAAAACATTCATAATTTATTCCTACTCTGAATTTCTGATTGAAACCGCTTTTATTGTGGGGTTTAAATTAAATCAGATAGTTTATATTTAGTCACACTGTACTGAACAAGAAAATATTCCAATTTGCTCTAGGTAGATTCTGGATCTGCCTAGCCAAACTGGAATCCTAATTTGGTCTAGACAGATCTGGAATCTGTCTCGACCAAAGTAGAATTCTAATTTGGTCTAGACCAAAATAGAATTCCAGTTTGGTCTAGGCAGATTCCGGATCTGCCTAGATTCCAGTTTGGACTACGACATATACACAGTATTAGCTATATACTGATAATTATTTAAAGAAACGTTAGCGTAACTCTTAACGATACAAGAAAACTTTAGACTTGTCAAAGTATAAAGCATTTGCAGACGTTATTTCCATGTAGCTCAACTAATGATTTCCATCTTTGAAATGGTAGAATACATTATGGGAAGAGGACAAAATTTCTGTTAATAGCAGTTTTTACTAGGAGCCTTCCTCATCGGGGTCGTTAAACTCGGGATTGTTTTGTAAGGGGTTCAACATATCAATGATTATCCTGAAACTCTCATAAAACACCATTCATTCATGTAGCGAATCAATTTATTTAAAGTGATATTAAACCACAAAGTCACCGGAGCTCATCACGGCAATCTGCGGAAAGATGTAACATGCAAAAATCCTTTTTCAAACCCTTTATGTCATTATCATGTGATTTCAGAGTCCTCCAATCGAAGGCCTTGGATAGAAAAGGTTGAAAATGTATTGTTGAAATTGTATGGAGAGATTGCAAATATCGGTATAAAATAGAAAATTGCTTACACACACACACACACACACACACACGCACACACACACACACAAAAAAAAAAAAACCCAAAAAAACAGTATTCCAACAGTATTCCGTTTTATGACAATGTTTTCAAGTCTTTAACCGCAAAAGAAGGTACCGGTACTCGTTCTCTATAAGCTATATTGTAACAGAGTGACAAGTAATATCATAACGTAGATTTTCATTCATGAAGTCGCTAGTTATGGATCTTTTTGTAAGAACTTTCAGCACTATTATGCTTTACACTGAACTGAGCTTCACGTATTTTAGACACCAAATGTTTACACCGAAATCTTTATCAAATACTCGGAGTCTCGAAGTCCTTTTCTGTCTTCAATTCACTCTCAATATCGTCTTCACTATCATCTGGAATTCGTTTGCAGCAAGAGCAACAACCGAATACTTTGACAAGAATCCTGTCGTAAGGTTGTAAAGATCTACAAGGTTCCGGTAAAAAGTTCCAGTCTCTCAGAAAAGGTGGTAGAACACGTGGTAACTTGCTTTGTAAAATGTTGATAACTCCAATAAGTACAATAAGCAACAGAACCGGTACCAGTACAGCCAACATCACTTTCCAGCTGATGACTGAAAGAGCAAAGAACGTTCCGGGTAGTAAGAAAAACAGGACTATCAAATACATGACGGCAAACCATCGATAATTAGCTGTCATATTGCCAAGAAATTTCGCCATTCTGATAGGAAATCGCAACTGTGGGATAGGAAAGAACAACACGATTCCAGACAGGTTAAAGAACAGATGGCAAAGTGCTATTTGCAAAGACAGTTTTATCTTGTTAGCGTCTTGCGCTAGCGCCGCCAAAATGGCCGTTGTAGTGGTACCAATATTGGCGCCTAGAGTCAGTGGGTACATTCTGTCAATCTGGACCACGCCAATACCCACAAGAGGGGTCAAGGTCGATGTAAACACAGAGCTCGACTGGACAAGGATGGTCAAGCCTGTACCAATTATTATAGCCAAATAGCCCGTAAAGTAGGCCAATTTTCCTGGGAAGTCGGCGTTGACGAACTTTTTAATTAAAACGGAAACTTTCCCTTTCATCAGAGAGTTGAGTATCTTGACAACAAGAACGAGGCAGACGCACAGCAAAATGAGGGCAAAAACCAACAGCACGATGCCGATAGTAGAATCACTCCATTTATTGGCAACTCCTTCGAATAAATAACGACCTGAAAAGGCAAATCAACGCTTTACATCTTTTGTTATAATATTGTTGCAAATTTCAATATGACCCTGTTTAGATATTGATGTCGAACTTGTAATCGTTTTGATTACAACTTTATGACAACTGTGATTGTTGGTTCAGTGGAAAGAAATGCACGGTGAAAAAATAACCTGGATACTTAAATATTTCAACAAAGTACCTCGCATGCGGTATATTGCTTACAATATTGGTTATTCGTAAAAATATTGATGACTGTGTTAAAGTAATCAATACCAATCAAAGTACCGCGATTTAATATGAGTTATTTCACAGTTAATTTCATTAAATCTTATAATTTCTTTAAAACTGCTAGAGTAAGACAGAGAGAGAGAGAGAGAGAGAGAGAGAGAGAGTGTCCTCTTACATTTCTCTATGCAATGTTCTTGCAGGGCTGTGTAATTCTCGCCAGAAGTCTCGTTCAGCAACTTGACCTCAATTTCATCCTGCTTACAACAATGTTTGACCAAACTTTTGTTCATGGCCGACTCGACACCATTCGCAACGTCCTGTATAACATCTTTGTCAACCTGTGAAGATATGGAGTAAAATGCGGAAAAAAAAACATAAATACATACACTCCGCTTCCTTTTCTCTCCCCATATATTAAATCAAAGCCTTTTTAGTGAACGATTATCGAAAATCGTTAGATTTCTACCACTGACAAAGAGTATGACTCGAATCAAGAAAAACGACCTTTTTTGAATTCAAAGGATGACAATATATGCCCCAACTGAAAATGGCTGACACAATGTTAAAAGGTTGATAAATGATACCACAGAAGAAATGTCAAATGAATTACTTAAATGACTGGCAAAGACGTTTAGAAATCTGCCAAACGTTACTCTTATTAACAAAATATATTCTGTTCAGAAAAAAGGGACTATAAGATCATGATCAAAAGTTTGCGCTCAAACGCTGGAGCCACCTTGCAGTGGAATTTAATATCGAAAGGTATATCGTAATTAATACGAATTTATAAAAACTTTGAGCCTTGGAATCATTGCATTTGTGTACCTGTATTATAAGATGGGTGAATGGGTGCGTCAGAAATGTAAGAAACTCTCTGTCTGCGTTCTCGTTTGTCTCGAGATTCATGCTGTTAACCATTTTTTCCGTCAGCCTGTACAAGTAATCTGAAATTTCAATATGTTAACATAGGTGACTGGAACACATGAAATTTCCATTGACTTTGAAATACTGTCCAGCATTAATTAAAATTTAAAACGGGTATAGAGTTCCTCCATAGCTCAGTAGTCAAGACATTGGATTTGTAAAACGGATTTCATCCAAAATTGGCATTGACAGAGCCGGTTGTGTGGGAGACTGCTTGCACAAGACACTGTGGAGCCTCTGCCTAGCACCGAGGAAAACAATTTGGCTTCTGCCTTAATTAAAACAACTGGATTTTTTGTCCGAAAGCCCTATTTTATAACCACCCAGACAAACAAAAAATACAATACTTAGGTAGAGCGAGCTGGTGAAACACACTAATAAAGATCTAATCATCATCAGTTTCTGGTATTTTGATCTAAGATCTAAACTATCGGATATCATGCGTGGTATTCTAGCTGAAATTGGTCTTGGAGTTGCAATATCTGGGACAGTTTGGCAGATTGAAGTGTCCATTTCAATTATTCATTTCACTAACAGGGCGTAGTTAGCCTAAATTAAAGTACATGTACACGCAAAGTAATACCAGATATTATCCTAGGCGTGAAGCGCCGAGAAGGGGTAAGCAGGAGGCTGGACTTCCTAGGGAAGGGCTTCTGTTCTGAATGAGCTTCATGCTATGTCAAAATAGATTAATCTCAAATACTACACTTTTGTCTACGATGAAAATTTTAGGCGAGGAAAATCCGCGACCGTACATATATTTGTTTACATACCCCAGGTAAAGGGCATGTAAACATCCACCGATATTCTTTCTGCAAAGTGTACGCAACTGCATCTTTGCATACAGGTAGCTACACCCCTGACTAAGTTTTAAATATGTCCATGTATAAATATATGACTTACGTGTCAATAACTCTAAAGGCAACAATGTTAATACAGTCAACCAATTAAACATATCGAGTACTGTGGCTCCGGCAAAGGCTCTGCGGAAGGCCTGTTTATTACTAATCTGACCAATAGAAACCAAGGTATTGGTTACTGACGTGCCTATGTTCGCACCCATCACCATAGGGATAGCATACTGGACCTTGATAACTGAAATAAAGGACAAATGTTTATAGACTGTTGATTAACCCATAGTGTAGATTGGGTATCGCGTCTTTTCAGATCCTTCTGCCTAGAGAAAACTTTACCCTTCCAAGAGAGCATTTTATATATACACACTTTAGTGTAAACTGGTCTTAACTTCTGTCAGTTTAATGTCACATTATAATTGAGTTTTTGAACAAATGCACAGCTAAGAAACCACAAATACTGCTTGAGCGCTGAATGTAGATAATAGGCTTTATTTCATGCTTTTCGGCAGTTTATAGGAGAAATAATTGTGGATTATGGTTTGATAATTTCACAGTTTCGGCCATTGAATTTACCGATAGATAAACGCACTGGTACGGAAATACCGAGAGCTTCCATGTAATTCGCAAGTTCCAGCAAAAAGGGGGTTAGAAGCATGAAATAAATGGAATATTTGTTGTTTTTTCTTTCGGTGAAAGATTGAAATTCATGTCATCTCGTGAACACCATACGGTGTTGTTTTCACGAGTGGCACAGCCACTCGTGAAAATATTACCGATGACGTTCACTAGCTGAAATAAATTTCGATCTTTCACCGAAAAAAAACCCCAAATATTCTCTATATGATACCTACCTTTTTGCTGCAATCCCACCTGTTTCCAAAGCTATCAATGTTTAACTCCTAATCAAAAGCCAAATTCTAGACTTGCTAAGTCGAAAGCATTTGCAGACGGCAAATTTGATTTTATTAAAATTATCTGATTTGCCTTTAGAAGGGAAGAAAATATTGTAGGAAAAGAAGAAAATGCTACTTATTATTATTTTTCCACAATGTTTTTTTTAAAAGCTCAGGGTTGTTAAACACAGAAAATCACGCAATTTCTGATTGGATAAACCAATTTTTCAATAAGTCAGAAATTTCGTTACTTTCAAATTTAGAAAACTCTTGACAACTAGATTAAGTTAAGAATGTTATCAAGAATTAAATAGGAGCCCTGATTCTCTTTATGGGTTGAGTGATTTCTTTGTACAATAAGGCACCTTCCCCACCCCCAAAAAACCCTGATCGTCCTGAATTTTGAATCTATCCTTCCAAGCCCGTTCGCTTGCAACGTATTACTACTGGGTGAACGGTCCATTTAATTTACGAGTATTTAGAACTCAATCCGTTAGGCACTACTTATCACAATCAAATGTCAAGGACACTTACTTTCTGCCGCCACCATGCTGACGATGATGGATGTCGTCGTGGAAGAGGATTGGATAAGAACGGTTGCTAGGACACCGATCATCAAACCAGCTATCGGGTTTGTGAGAATTTCACTATTCGAAAATATATCTCCAGCAGCCTTGCCTGATCACGAATAAAACATCAGACTGTTAATTTCACAGAAATAAAAGATTTCATGCTATAGATAATAGTTTCTTATGGTAATCCATTTACATATGACAAGTGACTTAACCCATATGCTGCTAGGCTCGACTCGGCGCGCTTTTGCGGACACTGTAGATTAAGACCAGACTGCACAAAACGTGTAGTCTGATCTTTGATCTACACTTTCCGATACAGTATTTTCTTTTCGGTGAAATCAACTTCGAAATCGCAATATTTAGATTTTAACCACTGAGTGGAAATTTTCGTGTTATTTATTTAGCAGTTTAAGGGTTAAATGAAAACTATACAAATTGAATTTTCATCTTTTTCATTTACCATAACTTTCAGGAACGTCTTATTAAATGAATTGTTCATAAAGACTTCTACGGATATGTTACTTGTTCTCTGGAATAGGCTTCTTGAAAGGAAAACCACTAAAATGTCAGTTTCATCCCTAGCTTGAACAATTCAAGGCACCTCGTAGAATGAATTTGTTACAGAAACTAGGCATGAGGTATGTACGGGATATTTTGTTGTAGTAACTTTCCTGGTGCT
Organism: Tridacna gigas; assembly: GCA_945859785.2. Classification (NCBI taxonomy): domain Eukaryota; kingdom Metazoa; phylum Mollusca; class Bivalvia; order Cardiida; family Cardiidae; genus Tridacna; species Tridacna gigas. The sequence continues at coordinate 43,897,162 of OX244029.2, forward strand.
TGTATTTAGTTCGAGCAGCGTGACAAAAAATTTGATATCGCGAGAAACCAAAGGTCTCTTACGCAGCTTTCTTACGGAGTTTTCTTACGCAGCGAGAAGTAAATATCAGCACCAGGAAAGGTACTACAACATAATATTCCTTATATTATATACCTATCACTTTCAAAGACAACATTTTGCAATTATTGACATTTTATTCGATAACAGCAAACGGAATAAAAGATATAATGGTAAACTGGCTACTAACTTCGTTTTCTATGATTGGCGGATGAATATTTAAGGGTAACATTTTGACCAATCAAATCGCCAATCAATACGCACTTTTTCCGCGCGTAAGGTACGTCATCACACCATATTTGGAAACATATTTCAACGTATGTAGATACGGATTTTTTTCTGTCGTGTGTGTTATTTTATCCGCGTACGACGCATGTATTTGAGCCGGTAAAATTTTCGGGTATTTAATAAATGTGAAACCATGTCACATATATACTTTTCAAAGGTAAAACTGAGGTACATATCAAAAACATTTAAAGCGATTATAATCATCGATGTTTCAGCTCTTTGCAGTTTGATCTAACCCTTTACCAGACAATTCCAAGTTTTAATGACCCTGACAATGACGGCTTTCGAAACATTGATGGAAAAGGAGTAAAGCTGTTTATGTCTGGTGTGGAAATCCCATCAGTGCATGTTCATAAACATCTAGGTATTTTCATTTCTAATGATGGCTCTTGGGATCATCATGTAGACCAGTTTTTAGAGAAGGCATGGAAGAGAATTGGAATTATGCGAGGGCTAAAGATGCGGCTAGATCGAGCGTCTCTTCAAACAATATATTTTTCTTTTATCCGACCAGTTCTTGAATATTCAGATGTTATTTGGACTAATTTATCACAATACCAAAAAGATCAAATTGATAAAGTACAAAATGAGGCGGCACGAATCGTAACTGGGTGTAGTAAACTTGTGTCTCTAGCTGATCTTAATATGGAGTCTGGATGGGAATTACTGAATGATAGGAGATCCAAACACAAACTTATATTATTTTTTAAAATGGTAAAGGGACTGGCTCCTACCTATTTGAATGCTTTAGTACCTGCATCAGTTGGCAGTACATCTTCCTATAGCCTAGGATGTTCTCATAACTTACAAACTATAGCATGCAGAACTAATCTGTATTTAAAGTCGTTTTTACCCTCTGTTGTTAATGATTGGAATGCTCTACCCACTGATGTTAGGAATTTGGACTCTTTGTCAGCCTTTAAAAGTTTCATTAATAGAGAAAAACCGGTTCCAAACAAGCTTTATTTTTTCGGAGAAAGGAAGATTCAGGTCATTCACACTAAGCTACGGACAAAATGTAGTGCACTTAATCAACATCTTTATTACAGAAATTTAACTGAATCTCCTCTATGTGCTTGTGGTGAAATAGAATCAAATCAACACTATTTTTTTGACTGCAGATATTATCGTGAAATTAGGAACCGTTTAATCCAACGTGTGTCAGAAATCGGCCATGTTAGCCTACAAACAATTCTTTTTGGTGACGAGAGTCTCAGTATTGCTGATAATGAAAAGATATTTACAACAGTTCATTCTTATATTGCGGAAAGTAAACGATTTAAGGTTTGAGATGCCATTTCCGTTACTTTGCAAAAACTCCGCACTTTTAAATATAAAGGTACCATTATTGTTTATATTGGTACTGTTTTTTCCCCCCTACATTCTTATCTTTTAGGGTCAGATTGTATTATGTTGTAAAGGGTTGATAACTAATGCTTTTTTTTTATTTCTCTTTTCTCCCGCAAATGTTGTTAAAATGTCAAATGAATATTTGTTGGTGACACTCCATGCTACATACAATCGCACACACACACACTCACATAAACACACACACACACACACACACACACACACACACAGACACAGTACTGACCATATTTTGTCCTTATCATACTATTGTTAAATGGTGACCACTTATCGGAGAGGAACTTTATAAGCTTATAGCTTTCGTTCCGATCCTTTTCATGTAGTTAGCTGTTGTTAATTATGAATACGTATGTTATCAATATATGAATAAAATATGTTTAAACTAAAAGGAGTAAATGCTGAATACCTTTCATCTTTTTCCCGAAATGCTTTCTGCCCTTTCGAGCACCAATTCCATCATTAGAGTTGCATTAAATCATTAGGCTGCTAAGCACGACTCACTGACCTTTAGCGGGCAGCGTAGATCAAGATCAGACTGCACAGAACGTGCAGTCTGATCTTGGATCTGCACTGTCCGATAAGGAGATATCTTTCCTCCAAAAGTACCCTTGAAATAGGAAAATTTGGATTTTTACTATCAGCTTGAAAGTGTCAATTCTTTTATTTAGCAGGATAAAGATTAATTTTTCGTCTGCGTTTGCTTTCAATTTATACTCGTCTAAAACTTTGTCGTTCGGTCGAGGGTTAAGATCTGCATAATCAGCTGACAATTTCCCAATTATGCTGCTGGCTTGCGAAATAATGGAAGAAAAGATTTTCTTACCTCCAATCAACTTGAACGCATTTCCAAGAAAGTCCAGCGAACAGATAAAGAGGTACAGAAATCCAATCAGCAATACAACTTTCATAAAATAGTCCCAAACTACCCGCTTTACTTTTCCACATGTTGACAAATCTGGAAAAATGATGATAAAAACGCGAATATGAATTGCTTTACAGAGCCTTTTCATTGTATCCTTGGTACAACAGAATTCACCTTTCGATTACTTGTGATTATTACCATAATTATTAACCCTTAGGCTGCTAACCGCGACTCAGTGACATTTTGCAGAAAGTGTAGATCAAGATCAGACTGCGTAAAACGTGCAGTATGATCTTGGATCTACATTGACCGATAAGGAAGTATACCTACCCCCCAAAAACACCCCTTTGAAATAGCAAAATTTGGGTTTTTACTATTGGCTCGAAAGTTTCATTTCACTTGCTTGGCAGGCTAAGCTTTAAATGTTATTGATTATTATGAAAGATATGGTAAGAGTATGTTTAAAATAAACGAACCAAGCTCTGTGAAAAGGTGGTTTTATATATCTGGCAAAATATCGATCCTTGTCAGCCTACGCAGACTGAGTAGGCTGACCTGGGTCAAAACTCTATGTTATGGGTAAATTTTCTGCATGTTAAAAAAACATTCTCCCTTACGATTCAGCCGCTTTTTCAGACAACATAGACCGATATTACGCAACGACTTGTTTATTATAAAGATTTACAAAGGTTGAATTAAGCGCCCTTTTCCCAGACAGCCGCTCAAATACTTACACAATTCTTTAGGAAAACAGAAATAACAAGTCAGAATGGGTAAAGGTATGATAAATCATAAAAAAAGTGGCAAAAGGTATGCTAATGATAGATAAAAAACAACTCTAGGCTTTTCTGGCGAGGGAAAGAGAGAAGCAGATAACAACGGTTAAAAATGACATCGACCCATACAAACAGTCCAGTGGGAAAGTTAACAAGGCATAGATTGATCTAAAATTTCCCTAAGATTGTCAGCCATTTCTCCATTCCTCATAACAAAGCCATTAGCCACATAGGTACATATTCAACTGATCAGTGTTGTCCTTATACGTACACGTAAAAGTGTCAATTGATGACATGAGCTTGCATGATGGTAGATCTTAGTTAAAAGTTTGGTCAGCGTCGAGCAGAAAATGTCCGTTCACCCGCAGGTTTAATAGCTTGCGTCACAAACATACATGTAGGTTTTGCCAGTGTACCAACCTACATAGTGCAACCATCTTATAGGCCTTCATGGCCTTTTAAAATATTCAAATACAACACGACAGTGTAGGTTCTACTCGGAGTCTGTTATAATGCAAACTTAAGGGTATCAAGACGTGATGTTGGCATACATAACATTACCCAGGGCCAACAATAACAACAGTAAAATTAGCTACCTTCCCAAGGAACCAACTCGATGACCACCTCGGATATTGTCCACGGATCGGACTCCGCTTTATCGGCTTCAGTCACTTTCAACTCGGGTTCGTTGTCCTTTTTGTCGACGATTATAACCTGTGAGTAGACCAAAAAGATAGGCACCGATCGAGGCGAACGAACGGACATTTACATCGAGGTCAAATTAACTCATTACCTCGAGGTACAATGTTGCCGCTGATGATTTACCCTTTACCAGACAAATAATGTTAGACTTGTCCAAACTGAAAACATTTGCAGATGACAACATAAATGCGACTCAAAATCTGACATTTTGTCTTGGTAGGGTCGCAAACATCTGGTTACCAGTATTTTCTCCTTTTCCCGCAATGTTTTCAAAGGCCTTCTTCCTCAGGGTCGTTAAAACTCGGAATTATGTGGTAAAGGGTTAAATATTAACCTGCTATATAACTAAAATGAAACTTTCAAGTCCACTGGACCCAAACCCAAATATTGCTATTTCAATTTTTTTTTCTCCATATCAGAAAGTGTAGATACAAGATCAGACTGCACAGAATGTGCAGTCTGATCTTTATCTACACTGTCCGGAAGAGGTCCTAGGCCGCGCTTAGCAACCTTAGGGTTAAGCCTGTACCAGACTCGTACAATCTGAGGGTACGTATAGACGCCATATTACTCGTAAGTGTGGCTAAAATGATTGAATTTGTCTCCTTTTCCCACAGTCTTTTCAAAAACCTTCTTCCTCGGGATCGTAAACGCTCGGGATGGTTCGGTGAAGGGATGAAGAGCGTCAACACTAATCAAGGTTTAATGCATTGATATTGTTTAGAGAATGCTGGCAAAAAGGCGGACTAATTGATGTATAAATCAGCAAACATGTCATCAAAGGGTTACACAATGATATGAGCTATGCTCTTTGAAAAGGAGGCTTAATGCATCTGCGAAAAGTAAGGACCCAAGTCAGCCTGCGCAGTCTGACCTGAACCGAAACTTTCCGATATTGGTCAATTTACTATATGTCCAAGGACCATTCTACCTCAAGATTCAGTCAGTTGTTAGACAAAGTGGAATTTTATAGATTTCTAATAACGTGATGACTTGCTTGGTATTAAGCATCACAGTGATGCATTAAGCCCCTTTTTGCCAGAGCATGGCTCATACGTATTTGAAATAGTATTAAATTTCAGACAGACAAATAAGTAAATAAATAAAATTGATTATAAAAATATAAAAAAGAATAAAGAAAAGAACAGATTTAAGAAAAAGATCGATCAATCAATCAATCAATCAACCAAGCAAAGCAATCCAGCAATCAATCCAGCAATCCAGCAATCAGTCAGTCCAGCAATTAATCAGTCTAGCAGTCAATCAATCAATCAATCCAGCATTTATCTAGTTATAAACAATCAAATGGTACTCAACCTCTTGATACGGTGGTAGAGAGTCGGGATCATTTTGGGTCGCCATGACCGAAAAACCTTCCTTAGATAAACAGTTGTATGCCAAATAAAGCTGATGCAACGTTACTTATCCAGCCCACAGCTCTGTGGCCCCTTACAGAACCTTGCCGCGCTGTACTTCTTATATAGCTTCTCCCTCGTCACTTACGAATGGTTGATATCATGAATGAAATTTCTATTATCTATCTTTGTCTATAATCCTAGTAGTTTCTGCATACGACTTTTCAAAACCATCTAGCAGACGACTTTTGAAAATGTTTATGCAAAAGGAAATTGCTCGTAAGGAGAAGTTTCTCTTTTTGTCACAATGTGTTCACCTGTGTTTTCATGCATTTATGGCTTAAACCTTGGATCAGGTTGTTTTTCGTATTTTACGAAGAATGTTTCAAAGTCCTCTGCCGCAAATTTGTTTCAGGAAGTAACGGGTGATACCCGTCGTTGCCAAATTTTGACCTGTATACAGGCAAACAAATGATAACAAAATAATAAGCGGGAGTGAAAACTAGTCATACCCTTACTTAGGACAAATATTTTGGGTCCATTTCTACGGAAAAAATATCTTAATGCAACATTATGTGATAGCCTTTAACTGATACCGCCATACACGAAATGAGCAATGTCTCCTTTTTCCATACTGTATTTAAAGGTGGCGGGATGCAAAGACGAAAAAATTCGTTTGCAGGATATACTCTTATTTGACCCCTAGGCTGCTAAGCGCGACTCACTGATCCTTTGCGGACATCGTAGATCAAGATCAGACTGCACAGAACGTGCAGTCTGATAACTGATCTACCATGTCCGATAAGGAGATATCTTTCCTCCAAAAATACTTTTCAAATAGGAAAATCTGGCTTATACTATTGGTTTGAAAGTTTCATTTCTTTTATTTAGCAGGATAAGGGTTAACGAGTATCTACCTTAGCGTACTTGTTTGCTTAACCCTTTCCCAAACGACAAATTTTGGACTGGTCCAAATTGAAAGAGTTTGCAGACGACAATTATAAATTTGATGAAAATGGCAGAAAGTTATCAAAAAGGGTTGAAAACACTGTGGGAAAAGGAGAAATTGCTCGTTACGAGCAATTTCTCCTTTTCCCACAGTGTTTCCAAAAGACTTGTACTGCAGACACGTGAAAACCAGGGCTTGTTTGGGAAAGGGTTAATTTGCTATAGAGGCATAGACCAATCGACAATTGCATGTGCCTTTCACCAGTTGTGATTCGAGGTTTGTGTCGGTGTGTCTAATGTTTGTTTTTCGTATTGTAGAGAATTACAAGGAAGGAAAATGCTATCTAGGATTAGACAACATCTGCCAAAGGTATTCCTCGAATAAATTGACCTGAAATTGACCTCTTTGCAAAAAATAATTAGACAGTGAATATTTTTATCATCCCGTAAAATCGGACGGTACGGAAATTATATTAACAGTAAATGTCGGCTTTGACCAATGTTATCCCCCATGTGTTGCCAATTTAAATCAACAAAATCATGTTTATTTCAGGTATTTTAAGTATTTCTCAAAGACAATAAATAATTCTACTAGCTGCATAAAGAGTTGAAAATCGTTCACATAGTTCCGCATTCGGACGACAAAAGCCGAAGCTATGTTTAGTTGGTAAATCAAGTATGTAATATACGGTAGATGTAATGGAGGTCATTTATTCCAAGTCAATTTGTTCGAGAAATAATAGTTTGAAATCGCTGCATAGTTCAATAGAACATCTCAGAACTTTCAGCACTTTGATTGAAGAAAAGAGGCTATGTCGCTGAGTAAAAGGTGACTTTTAGCGTAAGGTTTGAGCAGTTTTGGGGGAAAAAAGTGGAAAGAGACCGAATTACGAACAAAAGCAATTATATTTTTGAATGTTTGCGACCTATACATATTTCTAAAACTCATTTAAACTTATTTTTCTGTATGTTTTTGTACATTTTTTCCTAATTATATCCCTAACTACCTTTGTATCTGAAATAGAGTGTTTACTTATTTACTTAAATTACAGATAATTTGAATTTTGGAAAGCCTAACTACGAGGAGTGTTCAAATACGAATGCATCTAAGCACCTAAAATTTGATTCTTCATAGGTTTCACTGAGTTTTTATTTTGTTCCCTCAAAGTATTCACCTCCAACAGACATATAAAGTTTCAGTCTCCAGATCCAATCTTGGAAGGCATTTTGAAAAAAATAAAAATCGTTCAAAGGCAGTTCAGAAAACTTTGCTATCATTCAATTGTACTACTTCGTGTTCAGTTTCATATATGCTGAGTGGCAATGTGAAAGAAAAGATAGTATAAACGTTTGAAAGTAACACTTGAATTTACAGCGGATCGTATAACCTATTCAAGTTTCACCTTCGTTTTTCTGTTACCTAGGAACGCTGGATGCTCGTCTCGGGACATTCAGACTAGGGCTCAAAGCCCTGAAGATTTCCCCCAACCCGAACCGCTTACCCCTTTCAATGCCAATCGCAATAAATAAATAAATAAATAGTCAACAAGTCAATAGATCAATTGTTGACAGGGTGACAAAATGAATAAAGGGATAGCAATGCGGAATAATTGTTGAGTGGACAGACAAAAAACACTGACGCCATTACAATTCTGATGTGAAAGGAAACAGTATAAAACAATATAAAATATCTCTTATTAAAAAAAAAATATTTAATCTAAATATATACAATATTTACAAAACGTACAATGAACAACTTGGTGAAGAAAGAATTTTAAAACCATAGGTGTAGTAATGTGTACAGTTCACGGGTGGTAATCAGGGGAACTAACTCCAAAACGAATCAATGGAATTTTGTTCCCTCAACACATGCCGGCACTCTCGAGCTTGCACCCTCGACAGAAAAACGGTAAACAAAGGTATGTCTAGAAGAATTTTATCAATATTTATTTCTCTATTAGAGATCTATGGAAAAATTAGGCAATGCTATCGTGTGTAGATATGATTTAACTTTATTCCACGTTAGGATTTGCTGTAGAAATATGCAGGGTTTGAATTTAATTTTGCCACAGTTTTAAAGCACCAAACATAAAATCTACCAATTTCTGTCAACACAGAGATTTAGGGCCACGATTCTTTTCATTTTCCGTCAAATCTATAGCCCGAAGACACCCGAAGCACCATCCCTGATAAAATAAAGCATAAAAAAATCAAACAAATACCGGTGGAGAGAATATTGACAAAACTACTGTCCGAGCTAGGGCCCTCGACAGGGAGGTAGTTCGATCGACAAGGAGATAGTGCCCTTGTCCATATTTTACAGTCGTGTTAAATCATCAGGATATTTGACTCTAATCAATCTTAGTCTTTAAGTTAGGTTTTCTCTTCCTTCTGATGCATTTTGTTGGTTACATCTCCTGACGCCAGCCTAGTGTGACAGCGGGATGCGCAGGTAGCTAGTCAACATCGTACGGTCCACTGATTCAAGTAGGACCAGGACAGTCGCAAAGTACTGGTTATCCGTTTAGAAGGTCTAAGCTTGCCCAGGAAAACGTGCGGTTTGGGTTCAACGGCCATCCAGCCATGAGTAAGATGAATGGGACCTAAAGCAACAGCTCACAAAAGGTCATACAATTTTGCTCTCCTTTGATCTTTCTTTTTTAATGTTTGGTAAACTTATATTCGGAAGTAATATGATAGAAATTCTTTACATACTTACACGCATGCATTTCAGCAGGCGCTTGAAGTTTTATGCTAAAACGAGTCGAAAATGCTAAACATGTAAGCTATTTGCACGAAACCGAGATTATTTGGTCTATGATAACTGCTGACAGCATCTGAAAATCATTTTCTGAAATGTAGGTGATACGTGGGTAACTTCAATTCTTCAATTGAAGATTCTCGGTTATAAAAAAAAAAAAAAAAAAGAAACGAAAAGAAACTACAAATACCGCTAACGTTGTATCCGTTGTACTAGTAGGTATTTAGCGTTTAGATGAGTTTTGAGCATACTATAACTTCAAAACACACACCTGTGGAATTCCCTTTCTTTCAGAAAATAAAATGTGAAGTAAGAAGAACTGTACACACGTATAGACTCAAAGTGTGTATATAAACCAAGCTCAACAAAACCAATTTAGTCATTTACCACCTATGTTGCTAAAATTAAGAAAATAAGCTATTACGAATAAACGTTTTTGCCTCACCTTAGATATGGACGAGGGCACTATCTCCATGTCGATCGAACTATCTCCCCGTCGAAGGCCGTAGCTCGGACAGTAATGTCGTCAATATTCTCTCGTAAAGATTTCTCCACAAGTAATCTTTTGCGTACTTATCATATTTCGTGCTTTATTTTACCAGCGATGGTGCTTCACGGGGGTTTTAAGGCTATAGATATGACGGAAAATAAAAAAAATCGTCGACCCAAAATTCCGTGATGACAGGCATTGGTGGATTTTCGGTGCTTTAAAGTTGCAGCAAAATTAAATTCAAGCCATAGATATTTCTATGATCAATCCTTATTGGGAATAAAGTTAAATCATATCTACACACGATAGCATTGCCCATTTTTCCACGGATCACTGATAAAGAAATCAGTATTGATAAAATTCTTCGAGACATATCTTTGTTTACCATTTTTCTGTCGAGGGTACTTACTCGAGAGTTCCCGGATGCGTTGAGAGAACAAAATTCCTTTAACTCTTTTTGGAGCTAGTTCCCCTGAATACCACGAATACCATCCGTGACAGTTTGGCATGGTTGAAATAAAATAAGTTATACTTCAACACACAATATCACCTTCCGTGTAAGGACTACTCTTCCCCTTTGTGCCTAAAACGGAAAGTTGCTTTTGTTGACAGTGTAGATCAAGATCAGACTAAACAGGTCATGAAGTATGATTTTGGATCTACAACGTCCTGCATTGTGTGAAATATTTTAACCAAGACAAAAAGGGTCACTTTTCTACAAAGATTTCTCTGTCGGCCATTTATCGTACAGGTTTGGCTAAACAAGCGGACGGTGTAGATCCAAGATCAGACAGCGTGTTCTGTGCAGTCTGGTCTTGATCTGTGCCACCGACAAAAGCCCCTATTTTCGCCTAAGGTGCTGAAACGATTAGCCTTTTCTTTCATCACAGACAGTCTGACTTATATAAAAAAAAAAAAAAACGAAACAACAACAACAACAACAACAACAACAACCATAAAAGCAGTTCTTAGTTTACAGTTCACGGCAGGAAATGGTCAATCCAAACTTTAGGGAGAAAAGAGGTCAAGAACTTCACCAATAAAACTGCGATGAATGGGGAACAGGCAATTTATGAGTATTGGCTGAGAACCCAAAACACCACAACAACCAACAGTTTTGCTATAACCCTGCTGCCGATTGCAAGCTTGAAAGATGCTTGAGGTTCCCAAGAAATTACACAGATCGGCTTTTCTACTGAACTGATCTGCTTTGGCTACGGTCGTTTACACTAAAAATTCAACATAAAAGCTCACAGTCTCGGTGTCTCTTTTTCTGATTTTTCAGTCTCGATCTTTCCTTCACTGTCATCTGGAATTTGTTTGCAGCAAGAGCAAAAACCGAACACTTTGACAAGAACCCTGTCGTAAGGTTGTAAAGATCTACAAGGCTCCGGTAAAAAGTTCCAGTCTCTCAGAAAAGGTGGTAAAACACGTGGTACCTTGCTTTGTAAAATGTTGATAACTCCAATGAGTACAATAAACGCCAGAACTGGTACCAGTACAGCCAACATCACTTTCCAGCTGATGACGGAAAGAGCAAAGAACACTCCGGGTAGTAAGAAAAACAGGACTATCAAATACATGACGGCAAACCAGCGATAGTTAGCTGTCATATTGCCAAGGAATTTGGCCATTCTGATAGGAAATCGCAACTGTGGGATAGGAAAGAACAACACGATTCCAGAAAGGTTAAAGAACAGATGGCAAAGTGCTATTTGCAAAGACAGTTTTATCTTGTTTGCATCTTGTGCCAGCGCCGCCAAAATGGCCGTTGTGGTGGTACCAAGATTGGCGCCGAGAGTCAGTGGGTACATTCTGTCAATCTGGACCACGCCAATACCCACAAGAGGGGTCAAGGTCGATGTAAACACAGAGCTCGACTGAATAAGGATTGTCAACCCTGTACCAAACATTATAGCCAGATATCCCGTAAAGTAGGCCAATTTTCCTGGGAAGTCGGCGTTGACGAACTTTTTAATCAAAACGAAAACTTTCCCTTTCATCAGAGAGTTGAGTATCTTGACAACAAGAACGAGGCAGACGCACAGCAAAATGAGGGCAAAAACCAACAAGACGATGCCGATAGTAGAGTCACTCCATTTATTGGCAACTCCTTCGAATAGATAACGACCTGAAAAATAAATAAAAAAATATCAGGTTTCGTACGCGTAGTTATAACCATTATAACTGATTACCTTGTAAAACAAGAGTTGTAACATAGCTTTAAAACTTTCTTGTAGGACATTGATAAACATCATAAATACAAATTCAACTCTTGGATAAATGTTAAAGTAGATATTGATCAGTTGTCACCTCTCATATCTCCCAAATGTTTTCATACGCGTTTAATGGGGTTGTTCACAAACTTTCCACTACAGTACTGCACAGCATAAAAGCACTTAGGTGCCTAAATATTTTGAACAAATGAAATTTACATCAGTAGAATATAAAATATGATAGAGTGGACATATCAGAATGGGATGACATTCGTCCTCTTTGCCATTCTTGTGTACAAATGACAAACTCTTTCATATCTTTAGGTGTTTTACTACCATGGCGACCAGTTTCAGTTTTTGAATATATATACTGATTATTTAGAATAAATAATCACTGAATAAAAACTTTATTACATTATGTTGAAATTGATGATATTTGAATATTGATTATTTTCATGAACTCGCTTTACTTTCTCTAGGAACGTCTGAGGCAGATGGATCGACAGACAGACAGAGGCACAAACAGACACACAGACACCCAAAGACAGAGGCACAGGCACACACACACACAGAGATTGAGAAATTGACTATTTTCATGTCCTCTTACAATTCTCTACGCAATGCTCCTGCATCTCTGAGTAACTCTCGCCAGAAGTCTCGTTTAGCAGCGTGACGTTAAGATCTGCCTTTTTACAGCAATGCTTCACCAAACTTTTGTTCATGGCAGACTCGACACCATTCGCCACGTCCTTTATAACCGATTTGTCAACCTGAAAATACGTTGAGTGAAAGTCAGTAAGAGAACATACCGTATCTTAATAAGATCTCTGAAACCTAGACTCCTTCCTCCAAATCCTAGTCTCTTTACCTAACCGCTTATCATTCAGTCACGGGTTTTATGAACCCTGAGGAAGAAGGCTTTTGAAGACATCGTGGGGAAAAGGAAAAAATGCTGGTAACCATTTCCCTCATTTACCACAAATTTTCCAACATGCTTACGACATATAAAAAGGACAATTCCAGCTCACGATATTTCCGGTTTTAAGACAACATGGTCCCATATCATGCGACGACTTGCTTGGTATAATATACCACGAAGACGTAACTCCCTTTTCCTAGAATGTCGCTTCAATTATTATCTTATTTACCTGTATGATAAGACGGGTGAATGGATGTGTCAGATATTTAAGAAACTCTCTGTTAGCGTTCTCGTTCGTTTCCAGGTTCATGCTGTTGACTATTTTCTCTGTCAGTCTGTACAGATAATCTGTAATTTACACGTGTACATAAGAAGGTGAAGTTAATTCAAATTTCACTAATTAATTTAAGGGTGTTTTACGCCACCGTCAAGATTATTTCAGTCATATCATGGCGACGGCTCACATATTCATGTATGTCCTAGGTTTCACCAGCACTTGTGGGCTGGGTCTCAAAAGTGTCTTTCCTCGGACGCCCCCACGGAAAGCCCACTGCTTCCAGTGAGGCTCAAAGCCGTGAGTCTTGGGGTTACGAGTCCTACTCTTTTCCACTGAGCAGGACACCAATATTTCTTTCGTAATAAAAAATGTCCATTCGTAGATTTATTTCCAGAAATTGATATATTTTTTTCATTTGCATTAAGACTTTAAGTAAGAAGAGCACCGCAGATTCAGCGGTAGAATGTTCGCTTGCCACGAGGGCGGCTCGACCGATGTATAAACTTTCATTCCTCTTTTTCACTCTTCTTTCCCTGAGAGCATCGTTTTTTAACCGGCTATGAGGAAGATGTATTTTATAAACATTCTGGGAAAAGAAGAAAATGCTAGTTACCTTTAAAAGACAAACTCGATCACATGAACCACAATCAATTGATCGTCTGTAAATGATTTCAATTTCGACCAGCCTAGAATTTCGTCCTCTGTTAACCTCATTAGTACCTTTCAGAACTATAGCTGTTTTTTTGACCAGTGAAGACCAAGATCAGACAGCAAATCACGGGAAGTCTTGTCTTCCTTGTACACTGTCTGCCTTGCTGAGACGTTCTGGACAAGAGCAACCTTGAAAACGCAGTTATTTAGGTTTTATTTTTAGACTGAAAATGTATGTTGTGTTTACTTGTTGTGCATAAAGCAAAGAGCTATTAGTACTTAAATTTAAAACTACGTATTTTATAACTAACTTGTCAGTAGTTCCAAAGGTAACAAGGTAAAGACAGTCAGCCAGTTAAACATATCGTGTACTGTAGCCCCTGCAAAGGCCCTAGGAAAATCCTGCTTGTTGCTGATCTGACCAATAGAAACCAAGGTGTTGGTCACTGACGTGCCTATGTTCGCACCCATCACCATAGGAATAGCATACTGGACCTTGATAACTGAAAATATAAGACTAGTAGGTTAGCCGATATTTCTGTTTATAGGCACATCTTGGGTCCTCTTCCCGTGAGAGATGACAAAAATCAGTTCACATGTCCATCCGACCTTTTCATAAACAACGGTTGATGCAACTAATTGTTATGACTCAACATATTTTTTCGTATTATTTCTTTTTAGTCAGATTGCTTTGTGCCATATGACCATTTTAGTGCCAGAAATCGAGCGAAATGAGCCTGTGAAAATAGAAAATCTACGTATAGTTTGACAGATAAAACCAATAAGGAAAAACAACATATACAGATAACTTGACCAGTAGACAATTTGTTAGATACTTTTATAAACCCCTTTCCAGCTGATGTAACAAAATTATATCATTCAGAGCTAAGAGTTGGGATGGATATCGTGTATGTCTTATACTAGTATCTCAAATTTACGAAAAACCCATGTTTTGATTGCAAAAGTACATGTACAAAAATTTGATCGATAGTGAAAAGTGATACCGCTTGAAATTTTATAGCATCTATGTAGATAACTGATATTTTATAACGTCTATTCAGATAAGTAACATAAAAAGAACCACTGAAAATAACAAGATGAACTGTTTCTGTTATATATCCACGCCAGCGATTAAGTAACACTTATTGCAATCAAAGTCACTTACTTTCTGCCGCCACCATGCTGACGATGATGGATGTCGTCGTGGAGGAGGATTGGATAAGAACGGTTGCTAGGACACCAATCATCAAACCAGCTATCGGGTTTGTGAGAATTTCACTCTTCGAAAATATATCTCCAGCAGCCTTGCCTGTTTGTGAATACAATGTGCTATGTTTGATTGCAAATCTTCTACTTTCCAAAAATCCTGCATTTCCCCCCAAAAAATCTTCATACGACTCATTCAACCTATTTGTTTCTTCCATTACCTCACCTTTTCCCCTCCTCTGTACTTTTCAATCGAACTCTTCGCGTTTCGCCGTTAAAACATATCTCTCCTCTATACCTAATCAGTAATTAATTTTCCTCTCAATGTTTAGTATTTGCTTAAATGACTTGTACTCGTTCAAGCCACCAGTTTGGAGAAGAACACTATATGCTCTGCTTTCGTTCTGATCCATTTTGCAGAAAAAAAATTTTGAATTATTTGTAAATTATTATGTACATTTCATAAGAATGTGCAAATAAAATATGTTTAAACTAAACTCATTCAACCTAAATCTACTTATATGCAAACAACTGACGGAAAACTGTTATTACACTACGAACTCTTAAAGCCTTTCATTGTAAACGTTATGAAAGGTGCAAAAGAGCCATGTGTATGTGTGGCCTGTGTGTGTGTGCTTTTAACAATTAATCAAAACCACTAAAGGCTGTCTACTTATGTATGATAAAAGTTCTCTCCAACTGCAATTAGTTATTTCCTAATTCACTGTACAGACATACATTTCATCACGTAAATACATTTTATTGAAAGTAATGCGTCCTGCACTTCAAGTAATTCTAAGACACATTTACCAGCTGAAGCCAATCCTAGGTTACCAAGATGACCGTCATTGTGTTTACATTTAGCAAAATGCGTCAAACCTGGATCCAGTATGAAACTAACATTATTCTTTGTCTAAATCCCAAGACATTTAAGTGATACAATAATTGGTATAGCCAATCAGATATTGCGTTACTTTCTAAACCTAGAATGGGACTAAAAGCTGCAATTTAGAATGACTGGTGAATAGGCCTAGAGGCGGCCTGAGCTGCCGAAAAAGAGTATAACCTGGCTTATACTAAAAACGTCAGTGCATTTTGCTTTTGACTGGTTAAGATTTTGATATTTTTTATAGCAGGAGATGGAATTTCATGCATTTGATCAAATAAACTGCAGCCTTCATGCGATAAGGTCTTATCATTGCGATTCCAACATCTGTTTAGAACAAGTCCACAAAGCATCAGACAATGAGATGTAAAATCAGAAAGCACGTTGTGATATTGGATCTTCAAAGACCACAAACACACCTGATATTTTTTCTCGCATGCTCGCATTTATCAACTTACCTCCAATCAACTTTAATGCATTTCCAAGAAAGTTGATTGAACAGATAAAGAGATATAGAAATCCAAACAGCAGAACAATTTTCATAAAATAGTCCCAAACTATCCTCTTTACTTTTCCACACGTGGACAATTCTGGAAAAAAAAATGATAACACTTTTTGAAGTATGGAGCTTTCTGCACAATATATTAGGTGCTACAGTTTATTTTGAGTTCTCTGTAACTGACAGATGAAGAAGTAATACAAGTAAGTCATCGCAAGATATGGATCTATTTTTGTCTAAAACCGGCTGAATCATTAGGTAGAATGGTCCTTTGATATGCAGAGCATTTACCACTAGCAAAACTTTAGACTCAGGTCAGTTTGCGCGGACTACTTTTTGTAGAAGCATCAGTTTATCATTTCACAGAGCATGACTCGTATATTATAGGTTGGAAATGTCGAGCGTGACTGTGAAAATGAAACCGTCACCAAATGGTACTTAATATACTTGCCAAGTGCTATTTATCAAAAAGACAGTTGTTCAAACCTTACATACATAACGCACAAATTAAAAGTATCTATATTCAAAGGAAGATAATTCATTAACAGTTAAGACAGAAATCCGCCAAGTTTCTACTGCACATCCACAGTTTTCAGGAAATAGTTCTACAAAGTCTTACTACATTGAAAGAAAAACCGAGAAAGGGGATTGTGACAAAAATATAATGTTTATCACATAACCCCTCTTGTTTTTAGTGTAATGTAGACTAGTCATCTTGACTTTTCTTTTTTATCTTACACACGTCTGAGGTAAGATTTCGTAACGTCATATAGGAACGTTAGGTGACGCCATTTGTTAAAATCTTTATTTTTGCTTGTTATTTCAAAAGGGCGACACCCGACACAAATTTTCTGGTAAGTCCAACTGCGAAATTGACGATTGTGGTAAAGCTAAGGTTGGTATTATTTTCAAATGTCAGACCAAGTAATTATATGTCAGCTACTTCTGGACTATTTTGAGCTCCGAACATACACTTACGTCAAACCGGTGAATCAGTCTCATTCATGAATATGTAAGTTTCTCATATATATCTAACGATTTTTCGGTAATTTTTAAGATAAAGCTATGTGATATAAAGAATCTGGCATTCGTTGGCGTTTGATATAAAAACAAGTTTCCTAGACTCTTTTAATAAAAATCTCATCTCAAACGCCAACTTCTGTCGGATCCTATATATCTGGATGCCTAAAGCTGGAAAGCTAGACGGCCGGCCAGTCGTGCAAACAGATAAGCTGGCAAACGGATGTATAGACGGACAGACTGCTACTGTTGTATCCCAAAACATCTACGTTACCTTCCCAAGGTACCACCTCGATAACGACCTCAGATATTTTCCACGGATCTGACTCCTCATCTTCGGCTTGATTGTCTCCCAACCCGGGTTTGCTATTCTTCTTTTCGACGCTTACAATCTACAAACGCAATAAAACCCTGTGTTAGTGGCCACCTCTATCAACCCTGTACCAGACCAGACCAAAGTTTTAACGGCCCAGAGGATCTAAACGTTTGAAAACGTTGTTGTAAAAGAAGAAATGCTTGTAACCAGCATTTTCTCCTTTTTTCCACAAAGTTTTGTATCACATAAATGACAAATACTGTCTTTAAAGCCACAGTAAGTTTCTTCTCAGCAAATGCTTTCAATATAAATGGGTTTAGAAATTTGCTGTCTGGGAAAGAGTTAAGAAAGCGACCTAATTTTAAGTAAATATTGAGTTTCTAGGGAAAGCAGATATATTGAAATTTACATATTTTTAGCAAGCCCCCGTCTTTAGGAAGCACACTTTGAATATCCGTGAGGTGCTTGCTTTATACAGGTTGATGCAACAGGACATGTAAATTTGTTTGAAAGTACTTTAACGTCAATCCTAAAGGCCCACTAGCGGGCAATGAGAACAATTACGGTGTCGAAATGCAGGCAAATTTATCATTTATAAAGATGGATAAATACAGTGTCCCCAAATATATGTTACACGTTCACATATGCCCAAGGTATATTGTTTGAAAAAATAACACAAAAAGTTTTCTACAGTTTAACAATTTTAATACGGTTTATGACATATACAGTATGTAAGGTAAACAATGAACACCAGACAGCTAGCACCTTTTGAAATACGAGTACATACTTATTTACTTGAAATGTTCAAAATGAAGTCGATCTCGACGTCACAGTGCATTCAGTCTCTTCATGAAATTCGATTTCGTCGTTCTGCAAATCTAGGTTGTAACCAGTCGCATGTCTGCAACTACTGATACCTTAAGCTCACTTGTTCTCTGTGGCTGGACCTTATGCTCATTGTATGAGATACTTCGAGTGAATTAGGCCTTTCTTCTTTGATGACAGTAATTAAAACGTTGCAACAATTATAGGCAACGATATGTGCAGCTCTTCTTTTGAAGCAAAAGTTTATGCCAGCACTTCGTGTTAAGGTATCTTGCATTAAAGAAAATGCGGTTTCATCAAGATGGTACAACACCACAAACAGCACATTGCGTACTGAAATGATTGGAAAACAAGTTTGATTCGAGGATGATCTTAAAAACAGAGCGACCATGACTCCCCCACTCACCAGACATAAGCCCACTGGACCTTTTTTTCTGTGGATTTTTCTGTGTGCATAAAGTCCAGCCTTTAGACAGCAGATGATTTTGACTCTTAATCAAACGACAAAAATTTTAGACTGGTCCAATTTGAAAGCATTTGCAAGCGACAAATTAAATATTGCTAAAATGATGATTTCTGTCTTTGATATGGTAGAAAACATTGTGGAAAAGGAGAAAATGCTGGTTGTGTGGTAAAGGGTTAAGACATCAACAGTTCCAGAGATGAGACTGGTCACAACCTAGACGCGCTGATCAATGAAAGCGTATTTCATGAAGAGACCTGTGACGTCAAAATGGACGTTATTTTAATTAGATATTTGATGTAAATCGATGTATGTTTTAAGAGGCCCTAGCTGCCTTTATTCCCCAGTGTTGCCTTAGATACTGTAAATGCCATAAAAATGTATTCTTTAACTTATTAAATAGTATAAATTTTACTAGTTATCTTCACAAACAAAATGCCTTAGACATATTTGAAAGTGTAACATATATTTTGGGGCACACTCTATTATGGCTCTAACAATGTCTTAAATTTCCGATCGCTGACAGAAAAATAAACTTTAAAGCTAATCTTAAATTTGCAGAATTTTATTCTAGTGTTAAGATTAATTTTTTTGTCAGCCACTTGAACTTTGACAGACCGTACTGTAACGCATTGTCAGACTCATAATGAATCCCATACTTTTAAATGGTATGACTTAAATTTGTCTTCAAACTGATCTCGGAATTGTTTATATTTTGGTCGCTGGTGGGTATTATTACCTTATTAAGTCTTCACCAGACAGTGTCGAGTTTTAGCACTTAACCCTTTCCCAAACAAGCCCTGGTTTTCACGTGTCTGCAGTACAAGTCTTTTGAAAACACTGTGGGAAAAGGAGAAATTGCTCATAACGAGCAATTTCTCCTTTTCCCACAGTGTTTTCTACCCTTTTGGAGAACTTTCTGTCATTTTCATCAACTTTAAAATTGTCATCTGCGAACTCTTTCAATTTGGACCAGTCTAAAATTTATCGTCTGGGAAAGGGTTAAGCTGCTGAAAAAATGAAACGAAAATCTCCACTTAATACTAGAAGCCGAAACATTGCGTTTTCCAAGTTGATTTCACCGGAACAAAATACCGTAACGGACAGTGTAGATCAAAGATCAGACTGCACGTTCTGTGCAGTCTGATCTTGATCTACACTGTCCGCAAAAGGTCAGTGGGTCGCGATAAGCAGCTTAAGGGTTAACGATCCTGGGGAAAAAGCCTTTTGAAAGCATTGTCGGAAAAGTAGAAAATGCCGGTAACCAGCATTTTCTCCTTTTCCCACAATGTGTTCTATTGTATTCTTCTGGTGTTATTTCAGTTATATTGCAACTATCCAAGCTTTTCTGGAGATCCTTTTACCAGTACTTTGCACAATATTCTTTCCAAGCCACTGGCTGCGTTCCCACATACCCATTTTTGAAACAACAATAATCAGCGGTTAGAGAGGGATGACTGATGTCGCAATTAATATCATCAATCGTCGGAAGGAAATTGGCCGAGCCGGGGATTTGAACAAGCGACCTCTTGTTCTCAAGTCCTATGCGCGACCGACTGCGCTACCTGACTTGGCGTTTTCTACCCTATCAAAGACAAATTGCACCATTTGAGCCACATTTAACCCTTTCCCAAACAAGCCCTGGTTTTCACGTGTCTGCAGTACAAGTCTTTTGAAAACACTGTGGGAAAAGAAGAAATTGCTCGTGACGAGCAATTTCTCCTTTTCCCACAGTGTTTTCTACCCTTTTTGAGAACTTTCTGCCATTTTCATCAAATTTTAAATTGTCGTCTGCAAATTCTTTCAATTTGGACCAGTCTAAAATTTGTCGTTTGCGAAAGGGTTAAATTGTCGTCTGCAAATGCGTTCAATTTGGACATGTCTACATTTTTGTCGTGTGGTGAAGAGTAAAAGGACACACCTGAAAGAGAGGTACAACCAGGATTTCCTAAATACAGATCCCACATCCAACCCTTTACCAGACGACAAAATTGTAGACTTGTCGAAAGTGAAAGCACTTGAAGACAAAAATTCAAAAATGGCTCAAATTCTGAGATTTGTCAATGTAATGATAGAAAATATTCCCAGAATGAAAAAAAAAAAAATGTTGGTTACAAGGATTTTGTCCTTTTCCAACAATGTTCTCAAAAATCTTTCGTTCCTTGGGGTCGTGTAAACAAATGATTATTCAGTAAAGGGTAAACACACACAGAAATGAATTACTTCAACGTTATTTTAACAAACATTAACTGACATTAACGTGTTTACAACTGTAAAGATTGTCCTTGCTTAACTTCAAAGTAATTTGCACTATCCCCT
This sequence comes from Tridacna gigas, assembly GCA_945859785.2. Classification (NCBI taxonomy): domain Eukaryota; kingdom Metazoa; phylum Mollusca; class Bivalvia; order Cardiida; family Cardiidae; genus Tridacna; species Tridacna gigas. The sequence goes on from OX244029.2 coordinate 43,918,366, forward strand.
TTTAACCCATAGGCTGCTAAGCGCGACTCATTGACCTTTTGCGGACAGTGTAGATTAAGAACAGACTGCACAGAAGGTGCAGTCTGATCTTGGAACTACACTGTCCGACAAGGAGATATCCAATATACAGGTTTTTACTATCGGCTTGAAAATTTCATTTTACTTATTTAGTAGATAAGAGGTTAAAATTTGACACCATGAACACAACAATAGGAGCATGTCTGGCGCATGTAATTGCTATAAAACCTTTCCCATACGTAGACCACAAAAAATGGCTTTTTGCGTATGATACACGTTCTTTGTTGTCTGTAAAACTCGCTCATGTAGTCCTGAGTGTTCTAGAAGGCTAGAAGAAATGGGTAATAATACTCACAACTTCATCGTCACCGGGAATGTAGGCTTTGTTGTCCCGGGCCGTCAGTTCAGTCTGAAAAAAGTGGAAACATAAAATACCAAAGGTGACGGTTTTTTTTTTTTGCCTTTCCAAGGACCACATTTGCAAACCTTTGCTTGTATGGTGTTGAACGCCATTTTCAACATTATTTCGGTTATGTTGTTGGGACTAGTGTCCCTATCGATACTTTTCTGGAGTTTCTTTTACCAGTAACGTAACTTTGCACAGAATTCTTTCAAAGCCACTGGGGTTTAATGCACCTGCAAAAAGTATCGACCCATGTCAGCTTGTGCAGACCGCGCGAATATTTTTGCTACGTGTAAATTTTCTACATGTTTGGGGACCATTTTACCTCATGCTTTAGTCGGTCGTTGGACCAAATGGGATTTATGGATCAATAATTATATGATGACTTGCTGGGCATAATGCATTCTCTCATATACAAATATAATTACTATTTCAATTCTATAAGCTTTTATAGCTAGAAATATCTAAATTCATCGGTCAGTGGTTATCAAAGATCAGACTGCACGTTCTGTGTTGTCTGATCTTGATTAACCCTATCTGCGAAGGCGTCTAATTCGGCCCTAAAAATGGTTTAGAATAATTAGAATGAAACAATTTACCATCTCTACAATGCGTAGATGCCAAATTCCGAAAAAAATATTACAACGGTATCAAAAAATTATTCACTGGCGTAAACGTAATACCGCCCATGCGCTAACGGAGGTGAAATACGAGTCTCGTAAACGTCAACTGACGTTAGTAAATGCAAATTGTAGACGCTAATGTTTTTTGTCATGTTATTTATTCTTAATGTGATCGATACGTTAACCCTTAGACTTCTAAGCACGGCTCGATGCACTTTCGTAGACTGTAGGTGAAGATCAGATTACACAGAAAGTGCAGACTGATCTTGAATCTACATCGTCCTATACTTTGAGATTTTTCCTGCGGGAAGAATTTTGAAATCGCCATGTATGAGCTTTAGTATTGGCTAGAAAATTCTGTTTGAACCTTTACCAAAACAATCCCGTATTTTAACGAACCTGAGAAAGAATACGTTTGAATACGTTGTGGAAAAAGAAGAAAACGCTAGGCACTTGCATTTGCTCCTTTTTCCGCAATATTTTCTATCCATTTGACGATAAATTCTATCATTTTCATCTAACTTGTCGTCTGCAAAGGCTTCCATCTTGGTCGAGTCGTTTTGTAAAGATTTAACGCGTGTAATGAATAAGAATGATGAAACCCGTCCCAAAATAAATGAGACGTATCCTGTCATATTTATTCTGTGGACAACTCTGAGAAAAGGGGGGTTAATGCATCTCCGTGATACATTATACCAAGTAAGTCGTCACATAATTATGAATCCATAAAGACCATTTTGTCTAGCAACCAGCTGAAACATCAGGTAGTATGGCCCTTCTGCATGCAGAAAATTTGCAAACAGCAAAGAGTTTCGACTCATGTCAGCTTGTGCGGACTGTGCAGACTAACTATACCGCTACTAGCGGGACAGAAAAAGTCAGGGGAATTCTTCTAAAAATGACGAATTCTTCTTGCTTCCGTGCCTAATGCTTTCACAGAACAGTCCTATTATACTCTTCATCATGACGAAATTAACTATTTATTCGATTTTGAAAATTTACTTTCATTTTGCGTTTTCGCAGTCTGGTTAATAGTCACTTTAAAGGGCGTTAAACAGCAAAGAAACAAAGCAGAATAAGGTATCAAATCATTTTTGTTAGGATATTTAAAAAAACGTTTGCAAAAGGTAACGGTGTGGTATGGCTGCTTAGTTCAATAGAACATCTTCGAACTTTCAGCACTTTGAATGAGGAAAAGAGGCTAAGTCGCTGAGTAAATGATGACTTTCAGCGTAAGATTTGAGCAGTTTTTGGGGGAAAAGTGGAAAGAGACCGAATTAGGAAAAAAAGCAATTACATTTTTGCATGTTTTCGACCTATATTTTTCTAAAACTCTTTTCAACTAATTTTTTTTACTGAAAGTTTTGTACATTTCTTTCCAATGGGAGGTAATTGCTAACTGCCTTTGTAATTGAAATAGAGTGTTTACTCATATACTTAAATTACAGAAAAAATTAACCTCGGAAAGCCTAACTGAAAACTGTGGACTGGTAAAGTTTATGTTATCGAACTCTTGAGGTTGCCTTTATGACAGACATGGCTGTTCGCCATTACCAGGGTCCATGACATTTCGTCGAATGACATTTGATCTAACAGAAATTTCCTCAAATGTTGATTTTCGTCGAAAACCCTGAAGATTTATCCTCCCCTGAATCTTACCTCTTTGAATGCCAATCACGATAAATAAATAAATAAATAAATAAATAAGCAGTCACTAGATCAAAAGTTGACAAATTGACAAAATGGAGAAACGGATAGCGATGCGGAATAATGGGTGAGTTGACAGATAAAAAACTTCGATATATTTATAAATTTAGTGTGAAACGAAACAGTATAAAACAATATAAAATATCTCTTATACAAAAAAAAAAAAATGTAAATATATACAATATTTACATAACTTACAATGAACAACTTTGCAAGGAAGAAGTTTTTTAAGGTGTAGTAATGTGTACAGTTTGGCATTGTTGAATTAAGTAAGATAAGTTATACTTCGACACACAATATCAACTTCCGTGTAAGGACTGTTCTTCCCCATTATGCCTTAACTCTTTACCACACAACAAAATTTTAGATCAGTCCAAATTGAAGGCATGTGCAGACGACAATTTAATGCAGCTTAAGAATTGAAATTTGTTTTGGAAAGGGTAGAAAACATTGTGGGAAAAGGAGAAAATGCTGGTTACCAGCATTTCCTCCTTTTCCCACAATGTTTTCAAAAGGTTTCTTTCCCAGGGTCGTTAAAAGTCGGGATTGTGTGGTAAAGAGTTAAATAGAATGTTGTTTTTGTTGACAATGAAGATCAAGATCAGACTAAACAGGCCATGAAGTCAAGTCTGATTTTATGATCTGCAACGTCCAGCATTGTGTGAAATATTCTAACCAAAACAAAAAGGGTCGCTTTTCTACAAAAACTTTTCTGTCGGCCAATCAGATAGTTCCATCTAGTGTCAGCCAACCAGAAAGTTACATATATGGTCTTGGAATTTAGATTGAACAATGTGGGAATGCAGTCTGGTCTTGATCTATGCCACCCACAAAAGCCCCTATTTTCGCCTGAGGGGCCTTTTCTTTTATCACAGACAGTCTGACTTTCAAATAAAAAATCACATCTTAGTCTATGAATTAACATAAATAACTCTCTCTCTCTCTTATACATGTAATTCAAAGCAAGACAATTTACTTTGAATTCGAAGATAAGAAAAACAACACAGTCTAAAACTGCTGAAATTCAGTTCAAATAGGTAACAAGAGAATTTCTGTATGCTATGTAATTGATGTTTGGTAAATCCAGTTAAAAAATTTGTTAAGAAAGAGACTTTATTAAAATAGCAAAAAAATGTACACTTTTCAAGTAACAAAGTATTAAACACAGTTCAAAATGTATATGTAAAATTCTTCGCTAACAGCAAAAAAATACAATAATCATTGAAATAATAAGCCCTGTGCAAAAATGTATATATCTTTCCTCCGATCGTGCTGTACCAGCAATTGGGAAAATGTGGATACAATGGTTAAAAAATTTCTTACGCCTTTAATCATTAACCACTCAATTCCATGTTCTAACGAGCATGAAGAAAACGCTTTTTTTCTTTTTTGAAAACATATGGGGGTAGGAGAAAATGGTAGTTACCTGCACTTTCTCCTTTTTCCCCCACTATGTTCTCTACCCAATAAAAAAAAAAAAAAAAAACTACATCACTTTTGTACTAATTTCGAATTTGTCGTTGTCCGTGACCCTCAGTTTGAAAGAGTCATCAGTTTTTTGTTTGGAAAATGGTCAATCCAAACCTTAGGGCGAAAAGAGGGCAAGAACTTCACCATTAAAACTGCGATGAACAGGGAACAGGCAATTTATGAGTTTTGACTGAGAACCCAAAACACCACACTTCAACAACCAACGGTTTTCCATTAGGCTAAACTTGACGCCGATTGTAAGCTTGAAAAATGCTTGAGGCTACATAGAAATTACAGATATTGGCTTTTCTACTGAATTGATCTGCTTTGGATACAGTCGTTTATACTAACAATTCAGCTTACAAGCTCACAGTCTCGATGTCTCTTTTTCTGTTTTTTCAGTCTCGATCTTTTCTTCACTGTCATCTGGAATTTGTTTGCAGCAAGAGCAACAACCGAACACTTTAACAAGAATCCTGTCGTAAGGTTCTAAAGATCTACAAGGCTCTGGTAAAAAGTTCCAGTTTCTCAGAAAAGGTGGTAAAACACACGGTACCTTGCTTTGTAAAATGTTGATAATTCCAATGAGTACAATAAACGCCAGAACCGGTACCAGTACAGCCAACATCACTTTCCAGCTGATGACTGAAAGAGCAAAGAACGCTCCGGGTAGTAAGAAAAACAGGACTATCAAATACATGACGGCAAACCATCGATAATTAGCTGTCATATTGCCAAGAAATTTTGCCATTCTGATAGGAAATCGCAACTGTGGGATAGGAAAGAACAACACGATTCCAGACAGGTTAAAGAACAGATGGCAAAGTGCTATTTGCAAAGACAGTTTTATCTTGTTAGCATCTTGTGCCAGCGCCGCCAAAATGGCCGTTGTGGTGGTACCAATATTGGCGCCAAGAGTCAGTGGGTACATTCTGTCAATCTGGACCACGCCGATACCTACTAGAGGGGTCAAGGTCGATGTAAACACAGAGCTCGACTGGACAAGGATGGTCAATCCTGTACCAATTATTATAGCCAGATAGCCCGTAAAGTAGGCCAGTTTTCCTGGGAAGTCGGCGTTGACGAACTTTTTAATCAAAACGGAAACTTTCCCTTTCATCAGAGAGTTGAGTATCTTGACAACCAGAACGAGGCAGACACACAGCAGAACGAGGGCAAAAACCAACAACACGATGCCAATAGTAGAATCACTCCATTTATTGGCAACTCCTTCAAATAAATAACGACCTGAAAAAAAGCCAAGAAAAAAAAATTAGGATTTGTAGTTATAATCATTAACTTATTGTATCCTAAAACAAAGTTGCAACATAGCTTTAAAAACACTCTTGTAAGACATCGATAACCAACATGAACAAAGACTCAGTTATTAAATAACAATATTTATCATGTGAAAGTAAAAGTTAGTCAGTTGTCATCTCTCATCGTTCCAAATGTTTTCGATAGAAGTCAACCACACGAGGCGAAAAGTCAAAGTTAATGAAATCCGGAAGTTGATGCTGGTGTAATTTAACTATATGATCACATATTGTGTGTTTCAAGATGTAATTACATGCGTTTAAAAGGTTTCTTCACAGAACTTTCTACTACAACATTGGACAGCATAAAAGCGCTTAGATGTCTCATTGTTTTTAAGAAATGGTATTTACGTGTTATATATAGTATAATAGAGTGGACATATCAGAACGAAATGGAATTTGTCCTCTTTGCCTATTTTAAGCCTGCGCACAAATGAAAACTCTTCCATATTTTTTCATGGTTGTTGCTCCCATATTTGAGTATGATTATTTTCATAAAATCGTTTTACTTTCTCAAAGAACGTCTGGGGCGGAAAAGAGAGAGAGAGAGAGAGAGAGAGAGAGAGAAACAAACATACAGACAGGCAGACAAGCAGAAGCAAAGAACCCCCACCAGACACACAGAATGACAAGCTGATTTATGTCATGTCCTCTTACACTTCTCTATACAATGCTCCTGCATCTCTGAGTAACTCTCGCCAGAAGTCTCGTTTACAAGCGTGACGTTAAGTTCTTCCTTTTTACAGCAATGTTTCACCAAACTTTTGTTCATGGCAGACTCGACGCCATTCGCCACGTCCTGTATAACCGATTTGTCAACCTGAAAATACGTTGAGTGAAAGTCAGTAAGAGAACATATCTTAATAAGATCTGTCAAACATAGATCTCATCTCCTTAAAATCATAGCCTCTTTACCTAACCTCTTACCATTCAGTCGCGGGTTTTATGAACCCCGAGGAAAAAGGGATTTGAAGACATCGTAAGGAAAAGGAGGATATGCTGGTAACCAGCATTTTCCCCATTTCCCATAAATTTTCCAACATGCTTTCGACATGTAAAAAGGACCATTCTACCTAACAATACTTCCGATTTTAAGACAAAATGGTCCCATATCATGCGACCACTTGCTTGGTATAATATACTACGAAGATGTAACCCCCTGTCCTAGAATGTTGCTTCAGTTATTATTTTATTTACCTGTATGATAAGATGGGTGAATGGGTGTGTCAGATATTTTAGAAACTCTCTGTCTGCGTTCTCGTTTGTCTCCAGGTTCATGCTGTTGACCATTTTCCCTGTCAGTCTGAACAGATAATCTGTAATATACACGTATATAAGAAAGTGAAATTAATTCAATTTGATTGATTGATTGATTGATTGATTGAATAGTTTCACGCCGCTTTCACCATTATTTCAGTCATATCATGGCGATGCTCACATAATTATGTATGTCCTGGGTTTCACAAGCACTACAATAGGGCTTTGAGGTGTCTTTCCTAAGGAAACTCCCGCGAAAAGAGCAGTGCTTCGAGTGAGGATCGAATCCTTCAGGTTAGCAGTCCTACACTTTACCACTGAGCAACGCAGGACCCAAATTCAATTTTGATATTGATGGCCTTGGCCTGGGCCGGTACTCACCAACCATTCTAAAGATTTTCTTTTTCGAACTTTAAAGCCTAACAGTTTAGCTAATTAGAATTTGTGTTACTTGTTAAATCTACAATGAGACCAAGAAGACTACATGACGTATTAAGATTGGTTGCAGAATACGTGCCCAAATCATCCAATGCAATGCATACATTTCTGGTAGTATCTAGCTCTTTTTTGACCAGTAAGAATTTCTAAATCTCGGTTAAAGGGATTTAAGATCGTTTAGTGCGTCCCTTTTTAACCATTCAACAACGATATAACTTGATATAACTCGATAAACCTTTCTTTAACAGTTTATATTATTGTTTGTTTTTGGGAATACATGTTTAAAACCACGAACCATGACGAGCTAATATAAACGATATCGGGTTGGGTTTATAAGTATCTCGTCAAGGTATGTGATTCTAAACCTGTTATCCCAAACATAAACAATGGCATAAACTGATGATGAAAGGTTTATCGAAAGACAGCTAGAACAACAACAATGCACGAACGCACGCTCAAACACACAACGGCTCAGTTTAAGCAACATAAGGTTAACGCTTAACCAAACGAAAAAAAAAAAAAAAATGTTGGACTGGTCCAAAATAAAAGCATTTGCAGACGACAAATTAGATGTCTCACAAATGATTTGATTTGTTCAAGAAAGGGTCGAAAACACTGAAGGAAATGGAGAACATGATGGTAACCAGCATTTTCTCCTTTTCCAACAATGTTGTCAAAAGTATTCTTATTCAGGATCGTTGAAAGTCGGGCTTGTGTGGTAAAGGGTTAAGTTTAAAACTACAAATTTTGAACTTACGTGTCAGTAGTTCCAAAGGTAATAAGATAAAGACAGTCAGCCAGTTAAACATATCATGTACTGTGGCCCCTGCAAAGGCTCTACGGAAATCCTGCTTGTTGCTGATCTGGCCAATAGAAACCAAGGTGTTGGTCACAGACGTGCCTATGTTCGCACCCATCACCATAGGAATAGCATACTGGACCTTGATAACTGAAAATATAAGACTAGTAGGTTAGCCAATATTTCTGTTTGTGTATCGCGACATCTTGGGTCATCTTCCCATGAGAGATGAGAAAAGTCAGTTCACATGTCCATTCGATCTTTTCATCAACAACGGTTGATGCAATTAATTCTTATGATTCAGCATATATTGTCTTATGACTTATTATTATTATTATTATTGCTTTATGCGATCATTACAGTGCCAAATTCGAGTCATATGAACCAGTGAAAATATGTAAAATCTTCGAACAGTTCGACAGATAAAGCAATCAAGTAATTACATTATCATACGGATAACTTGAACGGCAGACAATGTATTAGATACTTTTATGAATCCGTTTCAAGCTGATGTAACAAAAATGGCATTCAGAGTTACAGAGTTGGGTTAGATTTCGTGTATATCTTACAATAGAATCTCTGAATTACGAAAGGCACGAGACTTGATTACAAATGTATATGTACAAAAGTTTGAATGATGCTGAAAATTGATACAACTGGAAATATTACAGAATCTTTTCAGATAAGTAAAGAAGACAAAGGAAAAAAAAAAAAAACCACTGGAAACTACAAAAATGAAATTTTATCTGTTATATATCTATTCTAGCGTTGATGTAACACTTTCCGCAATTGAATGTCAAGGTCCCTTACTTTCTGCCGCCACCATGCTGACAATGATGGATGTCGTCGTGGAAGAGGATTGGATAAGAACGGTTGCCAAGACACCGATCATCAAACCAGCTATCGGGTTTGTGAGAATATCACTCTTCGAAAATATATCTCCCGCAGCCTTGCCTGTTTGTAAATACAATATGCTATATTTCATTGCATATCTTCCACTTCCAAGATATCCCAGAAAGAAAATCAACCTAAATCTACTACAATGAAAACAACTTATAAACTGTTTGTGACATTAAGAACTCTTAAAGCCTTTCATTGTTAACGTTATAATGGTGCAGAAAGCCATTTATATATCTTTAAATATTTAATCAAAACTAGAACAAAAGGTTGAAAATAAATTATCTACTTTTAGATAAAAGTTCTCTCCAATTGTAATCAGTTATTTCCGAAGCAACTGTAGAGACCTACATTTAATCATGTCATGATAAAAGAGTATAACCCTGCTTATACTGAAAACGTTAAGACGGGAAACATGCATTCTGATTTTGCTGGGCCAAGCTTTTGACATTTTTTCATATATAGCAGGAGATGGAATTTCATGTGTTTGGTCAAATGAACTGCGGCTTTCATGCGATAAGGTATTATCTTTGCCATTTAAATGCCCGTGTAGAGTAAGTCCACACACCACCAGATTATGCAGATGTAAAGTTAGAAAGCAAATTTATATATAGGATCTGCATCATCCGCAAAAAAACACCCTGTGCATTCTTCCACATGCTTAATGTTTGACAATCAGTTAACTTACCTCCAATCAACTTGAACGCATTTCCAAGAAAGTCCAGCGAACAGATAAAGAGGTACAGAAATCCAATCAGCAGTACAACTTTCATAAAATAGTCCCAAACTACCCGCTTTACTTTTCCACATGTTGACAAATCTGGAAAAAACAAATGATAACACTTGGTGTAGTGTGGAGCTTTTTGCACTCTATACTTTGTGCTACAGTTTGTTTTGGGTCCTCCGTAACTGACAGATGGATTTGAATTTGTAACCAAATTTTTTTTATTTGATCCATACTGGAATTCTGCGTAAATGCATACCAGACTGCACAGAACGTGCAGTCTTATGTTAGATCTACACCGTCCGCTTCCTGGTGCTGTGACAATAATCATCTTCACCTACAGTGGCAATCTATATTTTAGACCTCCAAAAAGTCGAATCGATCTAATCGACATCAAAAACAGAGAATTTCATCCACATATTATCATAAAGCCATAGATAATAGAGCGGCACTCTGGGAAGGGGCTATCATGCGTCTTTGTCATGCATTATACAGGTAAGTCATCGCAAAATATAGATCTACTTTGTCCAAAAAAAAAAAAAAAAACCGGCTAAATCATAAGGTAGAATGGTCCTTTCAAATGCAGAAAATTTACCGATGGAGTTTCGACCCAGACCAGCCTGCACGGATTATACAGGTTTACCTGAAGCGATACTTTTTGTAGGTTATTAATTTACCTTTTGACAGAGTATCACTCGTATATTACAGGCCGGAAACGTCGAGCGTGATAGTGAAACTAAAACTGTCATAGATTGTTATCCTATATCCCAAGAGTTATCAATCGAAAAGACAGGTGTTCAAATCTTACACAAACAACTCACAAAAATATCTAAAATCAAAGGGGTATAATTCATTACTACTGAAAGACAGTAATCCGCCTGGTTTCTCTTGCATATCCACAATTTTCAGGAAATTGTTCTACAAAGTTTCTCTACAATGAAAGAAAAATTGAGGAAGGGGATCATGACATAAATATGTGTATATCACAAAATCTCCCTTGTTTCCAGTGTAATATGGTCATTAAGAGGTTTTTTTTTATCATACACAGTTTTGGGATAAGACATCGTAACGTCATGTGTCACATGATTGTATTGTCTTTCTTGTTAGCTTGTATCTCAGACTGTTAAATAAAATATTTTCAAACTAATGTCATATGTATAGGACCGTCATGTGACGTCATTTGTTAAAAATTGTATTTTTGCCATTTTTTTCCCAGAGAATGACGTCTGAAACAAATCTTCCGGTCAATTCAACTGTTTACATTGACGATTGTGGTAGAGCTGATGTTGGTATTATTTTCAGATTTGATTATAATTTATCATGTGACCTCTTCTTTAGAACTACTTTAAGCCCCGGACTTACACTTGTAAACGTCAAAGCAGTAACTCGATCTCATTCGTGACCAAATAGGTTTCTCATGTACATCTAATATTTGTCCAATTAATTTTGAGATACAGTTATGTTTTAAAAATTCGTTGGCGTTTGAGGTAAAATTTTATTTAACTCGTAAAGAAAAATGTTATTAAGCTCGCAATAACAAATTTTCTGGACTCCTTCAATAAAAATCTTATCTCAAACGTTAACTTCTGCCGAGTCCTATCCATCTGCATGCCTACGGACAGCCAGACGGAGTGCTAGTTGTGCAAACAGAGAAGCTGGCGAGCGGACGTACAGACAGATAGACTGCTATTGTTATAATTTATCCCAAAAATCTACGTTACCTTCCCAAGGTACCACCTCGATAACAACCTCGGATATTTTCCATGGATCTGACTCCTCATCTTCGGCTTGATTGTCTCCCAACCCGGGTTTGCTACCCTTCTTTTCGACGCTTACAACCTACAAATGCAGTAAAAACCTCTATCAACCCTGTACCGGACAAGTCCGAGTTTTCACGGCCCAGAGGATCTAAACTTTTGAAAATATCAATTTAAAAAATTGGATATCATTAATGTCTTAAAGCTTTGGTCGCTGACAGAAAATGAATTGTAAAGCTATTCTTGAAGTTGCAGAATTCTATTATAGTTTGAAGGCTTCAGTTTTCTGTCAGCGACTTGAACTTTGACAGACCGTACTGTAACGCATTGTCAGACTCATAATGAATCCCATACTTTTAAATAGTATGACTTAAATTTGTCTTCAAACTGATCCCCAAATTTTTACATATAGCCGCAAGTAGGCCCTTAAGAGTAATAAAGTCATAGAACGGCAATAGCTAATTTACTGATGTCTTTTCTGTGTTAGACCAATGCTCCGATGGACATCAGCACTACATGTACCTTATTAGAGGGCAGGCCTGAAAGCGGGTGCAGCCAGGATTTCCTAACTACAGATCCACCGTTTAACCCTTTACCGGACAACAAAATTTTATACATGTCGAAACGGAAAGCAGCTGAAGACAAAAATTTAAAAATGGCTCAAATTCCTAGATTTGTTTATGAAACGATAGAAATATTTTCAGAATTAGAAAAATACCTGTCGCAAGAATTCTCTAACTTTCAAACAATGTGTTCAAAAGCCTTCATTCTTGGGGTTGCGTAAACAACTGATTATTCGGTAAAGGGTAAACATACTCAGAAATGAATTACTTCAACGTTATTTTGATCCGGAGATAATTCATTGACACTTTGAGACAAACATCCACAAAATTTCTCTTGCACATCCACAGTTTTCACGAAATTGTTCTACAAAGTTTCACTACAATGACAGAAAAATTGAGGAGGGGGGTCAGGGGTTTACAGTATAATATAGCCATTAAGAGTTTTCTTATCTTACACACGCTTGGGATAAGACGTCGTAACGTCATTATATCACATGATTGTATTGGCTTTTTTTTGTTAGCTTATATATCTCATACTATTGAATAAAATATGTTTAAACTAACGCCATAGGTATAGGACCGTCATGTGATATCATTTGTTAAAAATTGTATTCTTGCCCATTTTTTTTTCAAACAACAACGTCCGACACAAATCCTCCAGTCAATTCAACTGTGACATTGTCGATTGTGGTAAAGCTGAAGTTGGTATCATTTTCAGATTTGATTATAATTAATCATATGCCCGCTTCTTTTGAACTATTTTAAGCTCCGAACGTACTCTTACGTCAACAGACGAACATTGTTTAAGTTACATTAATGTGTTTAGTGCTGTTAAAGCTAGTCCTAGCTTAACCGCAAAGTATTGCACTATCCACTGTTGACATGCTTAAATGATGTACAAGACAATAGGAGCGGAGCATGTTTGGCACATGTAATCATATATGCTGCATTTACATAAGCCACGATGCTCACGATTTAAGAGAAGTGTGGTGAGCGTGTGGGGTTGTGGGACCGAATCGTGCTGATCTTGAGGGAACTTAGTGCTATCGGGATGATAGTAAGGGTCGTACCAGAATTTTTGACGGTTAAAAAGTTTGCCACGATAACACCGATGAAATGTTGATCTTGAGAGATCGTGAAAGGTCTCGAAAATCAGTAAGAGGTAGTGCAACGTGACAGACCTAAACGCGGCGCATGAGACCTTGATGATCCATCGTAAGTGATCCTGGTGAACTTCGAAACACAATCCAGTAAGTTTCACCACTTTATGCCTCATTAGCGTTCTGTTAAGAGGTTGAGAATATTGACTCAATCGCTACCTTCGATTAACACTTCACCATGGTCTCACCTAGCAAGTATGATGCCTTCTTTGTTGCTTGTTCGCCATCTATTTCTAATAAAGGTATACAAGAAACGGCCAACTAAGCGTCTTCTTCATCTCTTGGATGCATAGCTCATTTCTTTTTCGAACCTCGGGGGGCGGGGAAGATGAGAGGGTGGATTGAGTTTCCTCTATTTATCGTCTCTACCGATGGATGGCTGGCCCATGCCATGTAATTATACCAAGGTCTCGGGCAAACGTGACAATCTCCACCAAATCGTTGATATAGGTCGAAGCAGAGCCTAACAGAACTTGATAACGTGAGGGGTCTGAATGAAACGTGACAAAACGTAATAGCAGATCGTATAAATCGTTATTTTTAGAGAACTTGAGAGAACGTAATGGAAATCGTGGCTATCTTGACGAGAATCATTTTAGTTTCGTGACAAATCGCTGAAGCTAGTAAAATGACGCACTGGGAGCGTTAGTAAACGTGGGGAAGCAAAAATGATGCAATAAATCGTGGAGTTCCTGGATGTCTTTGAAATCGTAGACATCGAAGACATCGTTGTTTATGTTAATGTAGCATTGTCTTTCCCTACCAGAGGCTGAAAAAAATAGCTTTTGCGTACGATATAGGGCGTAAAAAATGCTACAGACGGATTAGATTAAAAGCAGACTGGATTAAACGTGCAGTCTGATCTCTGATGTACACCGCTCCCTACATCATGATAGAATTGTCTCGTACTTTGATGTAGTTTTACGTGAGGGATAATTTCCTTTGGTAAAGAAAATTTCCTTTGGTAAAGAAAGAGTTAAATATACCAATACGTCGGCATGAAATTTCGTTGATTTTCATTTTTTTTTTTTTACAAAATCTTTTGCACACGGTATAGATCAAGCAAAGAACGTGCAGTCTGATCTCTGACACATTGTCCGCTACAATATGACAGAACATTATTTCAATTTTAGTTTTGAAGAAGGTAGTTTTAGCTGTGTGATAATTTTCTTTCGTACCGAAAGAGTTAGATGTGATTTTCATTTAGGGGAGCGAAAATTGTTGTGTCGCCATCAAGCCCGTGTGGGTATAACTGACGGTATAGATCTAAGATCAGACTTCACGTCCTGTGCTGTTCGTAAAACTAGTTCAGGCAGTCCTGGGTGTTCTAGAAGGCTAAGAAATTGGTTATAAAACTTACAACTTCATCATCACCGGGAATGTAGCCTTTGTTGTCTCGGGCCGTCAGTTCAGCCTGAAAGAAGATGAAAACATAAAATACTTAAGGTGACGATTTTTTGCCTTTGCAAAGACTAATTTTGCAAAACTTTGCTTGTTTAGTGTTGAAAGCCGGTTTCAACATTATTCGGTTCTTTTTTGCGACTAGTGTCCCCATCGACGCTTTTCTGTAGTTTCTTTTACCAGAACATCGCATAACATTCTTTCAAAGTCGCTGGCTGCATTCCCACACGTACATATCGTCAGAGATATGTTACGTGGTGAGTGAGTAGAAGAATAGATCCAGTCGCAATGACTATCATCCATCATCGGAAAGAAATTGGCCAAGCTGGTGGTTCGAACCAACTACCGTTGGTTACAAGCCCTTTATATTACTGACTCAGCTACCGCGCTCGATCCCTTTTTGAAAAAAAAAAATGAAACATCTTGGCAAAAGACAAATTCTTTACAATACATGTAGGACTCATTATGTCACTGCAGAGGATAGCTTTTTATAGCATTGATGAAAAAGGGGCAGTAGCTTACAAAAAAAGAATTGTTTCATCTTTCCTATATTTATGTGAAAACTCCGTATTTCTTACTTTTTTTTTTTATTTTCCAGCCGTTAGTTTAACTGTTCTGTTTCTTGGTGTATGCATATGTATGCGAGTATTATGTTAACTGTTCTGTTCTTGTTGTATGTACATGTATGCGAGTATTATGTTAACTGTTCTGTTTCTTGGTGTATGCATATGTATGCGAGTATTATGTTAACTGTTCTGTTCTTGTTGTATGTACATGTATGCGAGTATTTTGTCAACTAGTCTGGTTCTTGGTACATGCACATGCATGCAAGTATTATGTTAACTGTTCTGTTTCTTGGTGTATGCATATGTATGCGAGTATTATGTTAACTGTTCTGTTCTTGTTGTATGTACATGTATGCGAGTATTTTGTCAACTAGTCTGGTTCTTGGTACATGTACATGCATGCAAGTATTATGTTAACTGTTCTGTTTCTTGGTGTATGCATATGTATGCGAGTATTATGTTAACTGTTCTGTTTCTTGGTGTATGCATATGTATGCGAGTATTATGTTAACTGTTATGTTCTTGTTGTATGCACATGTATGCGAGTATTATGTTAACTGTTATGTTCTTGTTGTATGTACATGTATGCGAGTATTTTGTCAACTTTTCTGTTTCTTGGTACATGTACACGTATGCGAGTATTATGTTAACTGTTCTGTTTCTTGGTACATGTACACGTATACGAGTATATGTCTAAAAACAGTCTGTATAAAATAGTAATTGGTGAACCTATATGCCCGCTATTTATGAATTCCTGTTCCTTTCGAAGAGTGCAGAGTACGATCAGCCTGAGCGTTAGTGAATTCTGATCTTAATCTACGCTTTTCGATATTCTGTTCATTTACTTTTCCCGTTTGAAATCAATAGATGGATTGGAAAGACTGGCTTGTTCTATTGATTATTGCAAGAGACAGCGTAATATCTACTGGTTAACCACTCCCTAATAGCCTACATATATGAATCTTGCTTCGTGAAAAGGGGGTTTAAATGCATCTGCAAAAGTACGGAAACTTGATGGTAAGTGTAAATGTTCTACATGTTCAAGGGCACTTTTACCTCGTTTTTAAGTCGGTTGTTAGACCAAATGGATTGTATAGATCTATAATTATATGATGACTTGCTTGGTAATGGTATAATGTAGTACGGAGATAATCATAATCACTATTTCCATTCTATATGCAAGACCCTTACATCGCAAATTCGAGGCTTTTTATATAGCTATAAATATCTCAATTTATCTGTCAGTGGTTATCAAAGATTAGACTTAACGTTCTGTGCAGTCTGAACTTGACTACCCTGTCCACGAAGGTACCTAGTTCTGCCCTAACTGTGGTTTAGAAGAGCTAAAATGAAACACTTCAATCATTTTTACAGTGAGTAGATGCCAAACTGCGGACCGTGTAGGCTGACATGGATCAATGCTTTTGCAGATGCATTTAACCTCCTTTTCAGAGATCATAACTCAAATTTTGTTGAGTGCTAACTCGGGGTCATAGCACTAAAACCATTGATTTAAGAAGCAGGGCGTGTAGACATGGATCAGACTACATGTATATGAAAGCCATCACATAAGGATGGATCCATAATAGTCACTTTTTAACAACCGACTGAATCATGAGGTAGACCGGTCCTTGGACATACAGAAAATTGACTAATAGCGAAAAGTTTCGACCCGGGTCAGCCTGCGCAGACTGCGCAGGCTGACCTGGGTCGATACTTTTCGCAGATGCACTAAGCCCCCTTTTCAAAGAGTATGGTTCATATATTTAGCGCTTAAAGAATTAAGCTTAAACACGCACATAGAAAAAAAGTACATCTATAGATATTTACAGAGATAGAAAAAAAAAGTTACCAAACCTCTGAATATGGTGGAGGTAAACTGTCCGGATCCGATCCATTTGGAGTCGCCATGACCGGAAACCGTTTTTGAATGTCGTTACACGAAAAATTGACAGAAAAGCCGGACGACTTTTGCCGCAAAATGTCATCCTGATCTCGTTATATAGTTAGATTGCACCCGTAATCTCGTCACAAGTGATTTGCGTGAACGGTGCGTTATCGCTGTCTACTCCTTCATCGTACCCGGTATTTCCAAAGTTGACCTCCATACGAGCAAACACCTGATAACCAAGTACAGGTGAAAGTTGGTCCCTGCTAAATTTGAGGACAATTTGACAAGGTTTTGTGTTTATTTCAAAAGAGCAAATGTCGCAATGTTACATTGGGTAATTGACCCTGGGCATCCTATAGGTACAGTTAAACCTGTAGTTAGTGGCATCCTCTTGTTAGGAACCAGCCTGTGTTAATTCTTTCACTGTCAGTGGCTGATCTGTACAATACCTTTCACTGACGGCCGAGATCATGATTAGACCGCAAAGAAAGTGCAAACTTATCTTCGAGTTACACGGTCTGTTTCCGAAGGCTGAAGAACTATAACCAAAGTGATCTTCAGTTCAGTAGTAGAAATCTACTCCTAGCCCTAAAAAAACGACTTTCAGCCATGCTTTGTGAAAAGGGGCTTAATGCATCTGCAAACAGTATCGACTCAGGTCAGCCTGGGCACTCCACGCAGGTAGACCTGGGTCGAAATCTTATGCTTTTGATCAATTTTCTGAATGCCAGAGGGACATTCTACCTCAAGATTCAGTCGGTTGTTAGAGAAAATGGATTTTATGGATCAATAATACTGTGGTGACTTGCTTGGTATCGTGCATCACGGGAGATGTATTAACCCTTTACCATACGACAAAATTCTAGACTGATCCAATTTGAAAGCATTTGCAGACGACAAAATAAATGTTATTAAAATGATGATTTCTGCCTTTGATAGGGTAGAAAACATTGTGGAAAAAGGAGAAAATGCTGGTTACCAGCATTTTCTCCTTTTCCCACAATGTTTTCAAAAGGCTTCTTTCTCAGGGGCGTCAAAAGGCGGCATTGTGTGGTAAAGGGTTAAATCTTGTTTTGCCAGAGTATGGCTCAATTATATTTAGTCGGTAGCGAGAGAGTAACGCAAGCATACAATGACTAAAACCTATAAGCCACGATCGCTCATTTTGAAGAATTACTGTAATACCGATTAATAAAATTAACGAATTGTTATGAGGTAGGTTACTTCATTTTATTTCAGAAAAATTTCACTTTTAGAAATAAGTATTTGATAAATATGGGGTATGAATGTTCGGTGTTGTTTGAGCACCGAGTACCGAGAAATCATATGGTATGAAGTGGATGTTCATAAGTTTGGTTAAAGGCCCAATAGCGACCAAAAAAACGATGCAAGTGGTACATTGCATTTTAATTTAACTCTTTACCACACAATCCCGACTTTTAACGACCCTGAGAGAGAGGCCTTTTGGAAACATTGTGGGAAAGGAATTAATGCTGGTAACCAGCATTTTCTCCTTTTCCCACAATGTTTTCTACTCTTCCCAAAACAAATTTCAATTATTGAGTTACATTTATTTTGTCGCCTGCAACTGCTTTCAATTTGGACCAGTCTAAAATTTTGTCGTTTGGTAAAGAGTGAAATCATACCGCTAAAAAGTATGGAAAATATTGCGAAGATGACAATCTGTCACTTTGCCCAAGGCTTGCTAAGAGTGACTTAAGAGTTGCGAAAGAGGGACAGACCGACTGACCATTGGGCGACACTTTTATCAGGGAATTTTTACAGTTGTAATTCTTTACCAGACGTCTGAGTTTTAGACTTACCCAAACTTTGGTCAGATTCCAACACTTGCATTTTCTCCAAAGTCATTTTTATGCTTTCAAAATGTCCATTAGTCCCCTCAGGTCGACCTTGGCATGACTACATTTACAGCCGAATACGGTATCTGAAAATGTTTTTCTTTAGATACGCCAAATAGTGTAAAACGTTGATTGAGGTTCATAAGCAAAATAAGTTTCGAAATCGCCTCTAGAGGTATCTTTTTACCCGAGGCGGTTCCCCAAACCCATTCATAAGTCTCAGTATCTAAACGGTCAACATATCTGCCAGAGGAGCGGGAGGTCGAAGAGGTTTGCATCATGGTGAGGGAGGGAGTGAACATTTGTGAGCCATCAGCTAATAAAATAATGGTAACCGTATACCATCCTTGTGTCTTGGTATACGACTGGGACCCTGGAAGTATATATTCCAGACAAGGGTGTTTCCGATGTCAGATACTCTCTGGTCCTTTCAAAGTCGTACAAAGGGGTACACTCCCCAACCCCCATCTGATGTGCCCTGCCCTCATGTGTACCTTCGGGTCCTATCACTTTTCAAGTGTAGAAGACGGCATAGTCCGTTGAGAGCAAATCCAATTTTCTAACCGCTTTTCTTTCAAAAAACCCTCTTTTCCAATAATTAAAACTTACTTTTAAGTCCTTCAGGCATTTAACCCTTGGCGTGCTGTTCCCGGAGTTAATAGGTTGTGCCGACAGTGTAGATCAAGATCATACTGCAGCTGGAATTCGGATCCTGGTCCGCTTGTTTGCTTTCTTGCGGCACAGATATTGTAATATCTGCGTATTTAGAACTGACTGAAAATGTCCATCTCAGTAATGAATCATACTCTGTGAAAAGGGGGTTTAATGTGTCTGCAAACAGTATCGACCCAAGCTAGCCTACGCAGTCCGTGCAGGCTGACCTTGGTCGATAGTTATTGCTATTTATAAATTTTCTGCATTTCAAAGGACCATTTTATCTCATGGTTCTGTCGGTTGTTAGACAAAATGGATTTTATTGATCCATAATTATATGACAACTTGCTTGGTATAATCAGAGCTCCAGATAGAGGGAGAGGTTTTGATATCAAAATTAAAAATAATAATCACTTTCCACTAAACCCTATGTTATGGGTACTCATTAGAATCGTCTTCTCGAGACAATTCTAATGAGTACCCACAACATAGGGTTTGAAAGAGAAATAATGGATTTAGAATACGATCACTCCCTCTTATCTGGAGGTCTGTATAGTGCATCACGGAGATGCATTAAACCCCCGTTTACCAGAGTGCCGCTCATTTATTTAGCACTACAATAGTAACGAATCTGTTTCTAGACTTAACACATTTTGCTATGTCCAAGTTCCGTTTAAATGAAATTTAGAAGCCTTACGCGCAAATGACATTGTGTCAACAAGCAACAAAAAGCTTTGAATTAAAAATCAAGTTGTTTCAATCCTGTATTCAATCCCTGAAAGACAAATCCAAACGAACGGTCTAAATTATCTTTCGAGCTTTGTGTTACAGATTTTTACCATCACATGAGGCCATAGTTTTAGCACGTAGACCTGTATTTAGTCAAATAATGTTTTTTGGCTGTCCTTGGACTATAACTATAATTTTGAAAGTAACACACCTTCTGATTGGCTAAACCGTACGGTTTAGCCAATCAGAAGGTGTGTTACTTTCAAATTTGGAAAATTTTGAAGAACAAGACCAAGAATGTTCTTAAGAATGGTTGGTGAATACGGACCCTGAACATTAATTTATTTGACCCGTGCTCTGACAAAAGGGGTTTTATGTTTCTCCGTAATGCATTATACCAAGCAAGTCATCACACCCTTATGGATCCATAAAATCTATTTTGTCTAATATCTGACTGAATCTTGAGGTAGAATGGTCCTTTGATATGCAGAAAAATGGCCGATAGCAAAAAGTTTAAGCCCTTGTCAGCCTGCGCGGACTGTTCAGGCAGACCTGGGTCGATACTTTTTGCAGATGCATTAAGCCCCCTTTTTTACAGAGCAGGGCTCAATTACTTGGTTATTTGGTTGTTTGATTATTAAGTTACCTATTGCTTCTCTTTCATTTATCTATTCATTTATCTTTTATCTATTTATTACGAAATATTGAAATTTCAAGGTTGACTGTTTAGCTCTTATCTAACAAAACAACTGTATAGTAGACCAAAAAGTGCAGCAGCCGCTCTAGCTGCCCCTTTCAGAACTGTTTCTTTACATTGTAAAAGTTATCCACTCCAGATTTACCGTAATATTTGAATTATCGAAGTTCTATTGTATCTACTAAAGAAAGGGGAAAGTATTTTGAGACACTGAGATTTTGAAGTTATCGCAGGTTTAAAGCTGTGCTGACTAGAATTTCTTAGAAAATATCAGACGGCCTAGACTGGTGATCACACTGTTCGTTCTGTGCAATCTGATCTTGTCTACAAACGTGATTTTACATGGTATATCAAAGTATGAAACAAAAGAAAAGTATAGTACCCGTCAAATGTTATACACAAGTGTCTCATCTGGGAATTTCAGAGTTTAAAAGTAATGACACAAGTGCAGGTACAATTTCTCTTTAAATTTGTAGAAATCGAAGGCATTCGCAAACGACAAATTAAATGTTACTCAACTGATATTGTTTTGCTCCTAGAGGTCAGAAAGCATCATGGTTACCAGCATTTCTGTATTTTCCCGTATGTTTTTTTTTTTTCCTCGGGGTCGTAAAAGCATTGGATTATTTGGTAAAGGATAAGGCAATTTTGAGCGCTTTTATCACCACAGATTTCAAGCACTAATACAAACTACTTTTAATTTACAAATGGTTGATACCATTTCGTACCGGTTTTCATCTTCGTCATCTGGTGACTTCGTTAACTCAAAAGTAAGAAAGCATGTATACCTTGCATATTTCATACATCAAGGCGTTTGTTTCTTTTGAAATCATCTAGGAAAAGGGTCATTTGAGAGTAACAAAAGGTTTCATTTCCAACAACGGCTCTTTATAATTCGAGACAGACAGTTTTCAATTTTGCTGGCCAACGCCGTTTTTTTGAGTGGATGGCTAGGATTGTTCTCGCGGAAGGACACGTTGTCGCACCATTGCCTTTTTGCTATGTACATCGATTGGCCGTCAGCTTCTCTCTTCTATACGAGTTTGGGGTTTTGCTGTTTGTTCCTAGAAATATAGTGTCCAATGGCTTTTACAAAAAGGTAAAAGAAAACGGCTGTTGATCGATTTTGTTTTATTCTGTCCCTCTTGAAGAAAAGCTTTCCTTGGAAATTCACAGTGACAAAAGGCTTTAATCAGTCAAAAAGGCCATCTTTTTCTATGTAGTCGCAAGCACAATATAGTTGTCTAAGAAATAGCAAACTAGCTCTCAATTTTTCAAAGGATCGTCCAACAGTCATCAGAAAACATAATAACACCTTGGTCCCCCATTTTCTTCATAATGCAGTGCAGAAGAACCGCTTGATATCAAATTTTCAAATTTACTGCCAAGTAGCAATACTTTGTGATGTGACAGAATACGGTTATTACCATTCAGAACACCTTGGCCAGTCCTACATATCATTATCTCGGAAAAATGGCCGCCAAACTATCTTCAAGAAGACACCAGAACAGCAACAACAGCAACAAAGACAGGAAGATGACGGATACGTCGTCCTATTCACCATTTCTCGGACAATTCCACGAATCTTTATGTCCAATCTAATGTACAATTGTTCAAGCCCGTAATTTCAACATGTTTTAAGATCTGCCGTTTCTATTTTATCTGCATATCTTAAGAAAATGTAATAATCGTAATTTAAGATTCGAGTGATCAAGGAAACTACCAAAGTACCGTCACATCACGATCCTCTTTCTTTAGAAAGCGTGAAGTTAGCTTTTGTGAGCAAAATATGGGTCCCAATGTGTGTGTGTGTGCGTGAGTGTGTGGGTGATTTTAGCTGCGCTATGGCAAAAAAGGGGTTTAACGCATCGAGATGCGTGACACCATGCAAGTCATCACATAAGTATGATCCATAAATTCCAGTTTGTCTACCAACCGACTGAATCAAGCGTTAAAATGGTCCTTTGACATGCAGAAATTTTACAAATAGCAAAAAGTTTGGATTATGTAAGCCTGCGCAGACTGTGCAGGCTGATATAGGTGGATGCTTTTTTTTCCTGATGCATTAAACCGCCATTTTACAAAGTATGGCCCATATGTAAATGTGTATGCATGGTAACTGTAATCGTCTTTGTTCCGACCTGATCTCTATAAATGGGCCATGCTCAGTGAAAAGAGGGCTTAATGCATCTGCGAAAAGTATCGACCCAGGTCAGCCAGCTCAGTCCGCGCAGGCTGACCTGGGCCGAAACTTTTCGCTATCGGTTAACTTTCTGTATGTCAAAGGACCAGTCTACCTCATGATTCTGTCGGTTGTTAGACAAAATGGATTTTATGGATTTTTATGAGAATGATCGTCATTACGACAGAATTCATTCCTCCCTCACCGCTGATCATTGTTTCGGCGATGGTTTTGTGCGAAAGCAGCCAGTGGCTTGTGAAGAATATCATGCTAAGTGCTGCTGAAAGAAAATCCAAAAAAGCATGGATAGCTGCTTTGGCCGCCGCGATATAATTGAAATAATTGAAAACGACATTAAATACCATACAATCAATCAAGCAAACTATATGGGAGATGTAGAGAATTCTTACTTACGTACTTACCCACTTAACCGGGTCATACCCAGATTCCAACCCTTGACTATGAGACTGGCCTTTTTCAAATTGTACTTGCTCACTCTTTCAGTAAGTTGAATGCCTTTAAGGTCAGAGTGTAAGGGTTTGTTTGTTTTGTTTGTTCTGGAGTTTAACGCCATTTTAATGGCTCAGGTCATATCATGGCGGTCAGTGACGCACCCATGTGTTTCCTGGCTTTCTCACACCAGTATTGACACAACTTTCTCTCCAAAGCCACGGACTACTTTTCTCTCATGCATCAGAGGTGAGAGGCGAAAACAGGATGAAAGGGAGGGGGATGGGATAATTTTAGTTTCGACGAAAATAGCTTTGTCGTCAAAAGGTTTATCGGTGAGATATGCTCATAACAAACGCAAAAACTCTACCAAACAGTCCCTTGTAAACGTACATGTATTTACGGCCATAGATAAAGGGAGGCGTTCGAAAACATTGTTGGAAAAGGAGAAAGTGCTGGTAACCAGCATTTTCTCCTTCATCAAACAATATCGATTTCTGCCCTTCCAAATATATATCATATCATTTCAGCCATATTTTATCTGTCTGTCGAAATGATTTAAATTTATTCTGGTAACATATTTTGTCGTCTTGTAAAGTGTTAATTCACTTATGCTGACCATCATGATATGTGACCTTGAGGGTTTTGAACTTTGGCTATCTTACTTTCTCTTTTACTTGCCGTCCGTTTGTGTAATTGTGCGCTGTCTCGGTAAACTGGCAACCTGTTATCGATCTTTGTATCAACAACAGGTAACACCCAATACTTACAAGTTGAGTTTCTACCCGGTTCGAGATTTCGTGAGATAACATGAGACTTGGAAATTTAAATTGTGATATCATTTATCCTCTAACAGATGACGAAATCTCAGACTCGTCCGAATTGAAAGCATTTGCAGCCGACAAATTAAATATTGCTCAAATGTTTGGATTATTTCTTTGAAACGCTAGAAAACATTGTGAGAAAAGGAGAAAATGCTGGTTACCAGCATTTTCTCCTTTTCTCACAATGTTTTCAAAAGCTTTTTGGGGTCACTAAATTCCATGACTATGAGGTAAAGGGTTTAGATTCGACGCATGAATATATGTTAAAACTTTGTTGCCAAGGAGAATGTTTCTGAGGTGGTTCAATTTCGCCCTTTACAACAATATTTCAATTTGTCTTCTACAGGGAACAGTGTGTAAGTTGACAGGAAAAGAAAGGAAGAACGAATAACTTTATTCGAAAACATTGTAACAAATGACGTCAGTTTCTCTTTTTCATGTATTATCTCCATTTACAGCAATATTTTGTCGGCTGCCTATATATATTAGTGTTATATAATGTATGTGGGTATACATATTCTATTTTTCTTTCTCTGAAATTAAAATAGCCTGAAAACAACAAGAGTCGTTACATGGTTTCTTAAATTTGAAAGAGTTGAAAACCTTTGTAACCCGATACGCAAAAAAAACCCCACGAGACTTCTTTTCAAGTGGACTGTAAGCCTCCACGAGAGTTTAAATCACGTGACCTAGCACAAACAAGATAACGAAACAACCAAGTCCCAGGAATCGTTATCTCTAAAGCGCCAAATTATAGTAAGTGGTGTGAAAAACGACTATCATTTGATAGTGGTACTTCTTTCGGCAAACCTAGTGTGATCCGTTATCAAATGCCTTACTCGGTACATTCCTTCGCTTTACCATTCTTAAGATTGTAACACTCCACCTTTAAAAAAAAACACGAGTCACAATTTTTCTTCTCGAAATCTTTCTAAATACATTTCCGTTGACAAACACTTTGTACATTCAATCATACACATGGTCTATCACTTCCGTTGGCAGATTTAACCGGCAGGTTGGTATATGTGAATAACTTCACCGTGGTTGTTGATGTCGTTGCCAATCGATTTACATGGGCGCAGTCATGTATAAGATCATGTGACTGACATTACTACAAAATGGATCCTTGATACGGACGAGGTTTGATGTAGCTAAGGAATCGAAAGAGTTGTGACGAGTGAGTAGAACTGATTCCCAGTAGCAGAATTGGTAAAGTGCAAGCTTAACGATGAGTTCAGATCCTTGGCTCGGCCAAATTTCTCTCTGAAGGTCTGGTGAACGTCTTTGTGAAAAGATTTATTTTTCCGTCGCCTCTTAAGAGTGTTAATTTTATGAAAAAACAGCCAATGACCTGAAAAAATGTTGTTTTCCTAATATGATATTTCAGTCACTTCGGGCGGCGGCTAGTGCACCATACCGCAATGGCTGTAAGGAGCACATTGCAAACTATATGTACTTTGATTTCATGGGGGATGATTTTCTATGATATGCATAAAATTTCTCTCTAATCCGTTCACTCTTTCGAAAAGTATTGCAAGTTCAAGTTGGTTCACTCATATACCCCTGTTATATTGCTGTATGCAATATGAATCAAAGCGATGAAAGCGCTCCTGAGGTGGGGTGCGTTTAATCCTGCTCAAATTGAAATCCAACTGTTGTACCAACTGTTGTACCAAATAATGAGCACGCTGCTAGAAAGAGCTGAGTAAAAGCAAGCAGACATTTAACCCTTCCCCAAACGACAAATTTTGGACTAGTCCAAATTGTAAGAGTTTGCAGCCGACAATTTCAAATTTGATGAAAATGGCAGAAAGTCATCAAAAAGGGTAGAAAACACTATGGGAAAAGGAGAAATTGCTCGTTTCGAGCAATTTCTCCTTTTCCCACAGTGTTTTCAAAGACTTGTACTGCAGACACGTGAAAACCAGGGCTTGTTTGGGAAAGGGTTAAAGCTTTAGCTGAGAGGTATCCTCCGATAAATCTCAGAGCAAATTGACAAATATCTCTTCGTTTTTGTGGGGAGGGTGGTTCAATAGAATGTCAAAATAAAACGACGTTAGCAGTATTATTAAGCAATATCTGGACAGATAAAGCAATCCTATTCAAAGAAAGTAGCACAAGAGTTCTCATGATGCTTCTAAGCTTTCCATGACACTTGTTGACGCTTCTTGAAACTATTTCGTGGAAATGATACATAAACGCGTATACCTACGCATGCTTCATGGTAGTCTGTTCTATCACATTTTTTTTTTTTTCCAATTGTGTTATGATAATGGTATATTTGTTTACAAATTTATTGACCAAGTCATGTAAGTTCCTCTTTTGTTAACGTTTTAGTCATGCCTTGATGCCAAAGTGAATGAAATGCTTTCTTAATAGTACTATTTTTCCAGGTAATGATTTTGCAATGTCAGGTACCCCAGAATCAGTATTTTTAGGTTTCATTGCCCACATGGTCAATCTGAGTTGGGATGCTTCGCACCCCACCTCAAAAAGGAAACACGGTTTGAGAGGTCTGTCTCCTATCGATGACAACACATCTGCTCACAGGTATGTTCTTGTCCAAGACTTGCTGAAAGAGGAAAAGGTAGTTCACCTCCCTCATCCACCTAATTTGCCAGAATTTTTTCTTCACAGCGTCTAACTATTACTTAGTGTCTGCGACTTTTTCCTATTTCCTTTACTAAGAAAGCCCTCTCTGGTCGTCGTTATGAATCTCTAAGTGCACTTGGTAGTGCAAGCTACTAGTGTCTCCAGTGTATACCTAAAAAGGCCTACTTCTCTGCCTTTACGAAGAAGGATTCCGAGACTTCAAAAGCCATTCAGCATACCTCGGATGATCCGGTGATCAAGTCCCTCGGCTGTATCACGTAGCTTGATATGCACCTACACGGTACATTTCCTCGCCCGAAGGACTCATTTTTACCGTTATTGAAATTGTAAGGCTCCTCTTAAAAAAGAAAACATGAGTGACAATTTTCTATCGATATCTTTCTAAGAATATTTCCGTGGGCAAACAGTTTGAACATTCATTTTAGCATGGTTTATAAATTTCGTTGGGAGCTTTCATGGACAGATCGACAGTTGCGAGCAAATTCACCGTCGTTGTTCATGTCGTTGCCAAGCGATTTACAGGGGCGCCGCCATGTATAAGATCATGTGATTGGTAGCTCAAAATGGAAGCCTCCCTTTATAAGGACGAAGTTAGATGTAGGAACGGAATCGGCCGAGTTGTGACGAGGGTTCAGAAGCGTGGTTCCGTCAAGGGAGAATACTTCGAAGGGTCGAAGTAAAAGAAATTTGAATGCGATTAATAATGCGCCCTGTTGAGACCTGATGACAACATTAGATGAACGGCCCTCGTGTATGGTAAAGAGTTAGACGACCGTGGTAGGCAAGTGCATTTTAATTCTTCATCCGTTATCAAACATTTTGACAGTTCCATATCGAAAACACTTAGAAAGTGGTTAAATGAATTAGAACAGGTTAAAAAGTGAGACACACACCCACATACAAAACACACACACACACACACACACAAAAAACAATGGCTAAGGGAGAAATTATCTGTTAGGAGCGACATCTCCAATAGTAACATTGTTAAAGTTAGCTCTTGTAGAGTTAAATATACAAAACGGACATTCTCAGTCAGTACTAAAGATGCATAAATTAAAAGGTTATATTGCATTGTAAAAGCTTTTTTCGTCTGACTATCTAGAAAAGAAACGGACAGTGTAAATACAAGATCAGACTACACGTTCTGTGCAGTCTGATCTTGATCTACAGTGTCCGCATAAGCAAATAAATCATATATTCACATATTCTACAAAAGTCTGTGACATGAGGGAAAGTGTTGACAGATCGACAGATAAACGAAATCTCTGTTACGATATATAAGTCAATTTATCAGATAACAAAATTACACCCATATCTGTTCAAAACTAAGTTTGATCTTCAGGGTCCGCTTTACACTTAGTGGCCACAAACATTTCGTAAAAGTCCGAATTCCCATTGACTTGCATGTATTTCCAACTTCCTTTTTTTCGGCATAGCTGAATACGCTGGTCCTTGACCTACTTCTTGGTATTCACATACACGAATGAATAAATAGTAATTTGCGATTGGTAAAAAGAGTGGACATGTTTATTCGGCGGATCCCTGCTGGTCTATTTGCGGTCACATCTCTCACGCCGTCTATCTTTAAAAAAAAAAAAAATCTTTCTTGTTCATTTTATTGTGTCTTAAAAAAGAAACTACAGTTATGAAACTTATATGAAAATGAAGCAAATGAACTTTAAAATGAAATACACATATTTTCAGGCAAGATATCATGTAATATGATATAAATGCAGCTGTTTAAAAAATTGATCTATATCTAAAAAAAAAAAGTTTTCTTTTTTTTTTTATATTGACGTTGAAGATGACGTCATCAAAATTTAGCGGAAAAAATAACACCACCATGGCCAGTACTTATAAAACTCGTTTGAGCATGAACCCAAGTTTTATAAGCACGGACCTTCAGAGACCTACAACTTTAACGCATGGCGACAAGCAAATTGTATTTGATGGGTAATTGTTAAGTAAGTTAGCCCTTTACCTCACAATCCCAAGTTTTCACGAAGTTGTGGTAGAATGCTGTTGAAAACATTGTACAGAAAGGAGAAAAGGCTGGAAACGGGTATTTATTCCTTGAGTTTTTTACCCTACCCTTCCAAAGACAATGTTAAATTTTTTAGTCGCATTTTGACTCTGTCGTCTACAAGTATTTTCGGTTTGGATAAGTCGGACATTTAGTTGTCTGATTATTGATTAATTAAATAATAATAATAATAATGATGAGGATGATGATGATCATGACGACGATGATGATGATTACAGAAAATGGTAGTGATGGGTACTTCAAGTACTTTGATTCTGGGCTCAAACAATTTTTTTGGTGGGGAGGGGCAGGGGGAAAAGGGGAATGCATCGAGAAAATCGCCGTTCGATTTACCCAGTGACACAAAAAACTTTCATTGATGACATTTTTACCTATTACTGTACAGGCCACATTCAGATACACTTCACTCGTAAACAAGTGGCGAAATGTTTGGTGGAAAGAAATATAATTTTCTGAACGACAGGAAAAACATTATGTGGAAAGGAGCAATAGATAATAACAAGTAATTTTTCCTTTTCCTATGATGTTTTTAATGTGCAGTCGACGGTAGGGGAAGGAAAAGTCGTGTTTGTACATTAAGAGATTTCAATCCTTTTTACCGACGAAAAACCCTGGGACTCGTACATATCGCTAAGTATTTGCGGACAACAAATAAATTTTCGTGCAAACAATGGGTTCTGTGTGTAAAGAAGTAGAACAAAAAAAAAAAAAAAAAAAAATGCTGGTGATCAGCATTTTCTCCTTTTCCTACAATATTTTCAAAAGCCTTCTTCGTTCGGGTCGTCAAAACACGAGATCGTTTGATAAATAAGTAAACATGAACTTTGCTTTAACATTCCTACGTCGATACCCACGTTATCTACTTATGCTTACCTTATTTCAAGTTTAGCCGGATGTACCTAGTATTTGGGGGCAGATCATTCGGCAAACCTCGGGTGATCCGGGGATCAAGTCCCTGGGCCATTATCTTCCGCTAGGTGGCATTTTTCAAATGCATAACCTATCTGACATGGACATTCTAGGTACAGAACCAGACTATTTTTCAAGGCGGGAATCAATGTAACGAATTTCAAAATAAAATATACGTTTACTCTCTAAAACCTACCTTGTGCGATTCATCCAGCCATAGTTAGCTAGCATATAACCTATGCACCATCCATTTATAAATATAAGCCCCTATAAGCTTGGGAAAAGCCAAGGTAGAAGCCCAGCAAAGTGGAGACGTTATTTTTGTTGTCAGTCTGTTGCACAAATCCCGGTTTTCCCCAATATTTAGAAACTGTCGACAGAGATTTGCAGTAAACAGTTGGTATTCTTAAAAAACATTTTCCCTATTTGAAATCATTTTGTCTTTTAAGAAATTTGTAGTGAAAACTGGCTTGATTTTTCTACAGACGTATTATTTATTGCCATTTTCGCCTGCACTTTTTAGGCGGCAATTTACGCACCGCGTATTAATATATGTCCATTTTTATCAAGTGATGCGTCATAGCAGACAGGTCACATCTTCGAAGAATATGACATGCGCAGACAATGGTCCCTCGGCTGTTCACCTGACATGCAACTACACGGTACATTTCTTCGCCGGAAGTACACCGTTTTACCGTTATTAAAATTGTAAGGATCCTCTTAAAAAATAAAACGTGAGTCACAATTTTCTATCGATATATTTCTAAGAATGTTTTCGTCGGAAAGCAAATGTACATTCAATTTAAGCGTTGTTTATCAATTCTGTTGGAAGCTTTACCGTGGATATTCATGTCGTTCCTAATGGCCCGGTCCCACTGCACTTACGGATGCAAAGAGAATGTAAAAAGTAAAAAAAATCTTGCCATCTGTTGGAAAACGCTATGTATTCGCTGTGTACTCATTGCATACGTGTTTCATACGCTCTTTCCACCGAGCATTTGTCCACTGTGATTTCATCCGCGCAAAAAGTTTTGAGCTGCACAAAACTTTTAGAACGGATGAACTTTCCGCCGTGTACGATGTAAATCTGCGACATATACGAGCAACAAACGTTCTATGTCCGTTATC
Organism: Tridacna gigas; assembly: GCA_945859785.2. Lineage (NCBI taxonomy): Eukaryota > Metazoa > Mollusca > Bivalvia > Cardiida > Cardiidae > Tridacna > Tridacna gigas. The sequence continues at coordinate 43,949,448 of OX244029.2, forward strand.
ATCCGTTAAACGTCCGCTGTATCCTCTCTGCATCCTCTGGGCATCCTCGCAACTCACATCCGCTGCAGCTGAAAACGGAAAGAGGGGGGAAAGATAAGGTACATGGAACGTCCATACGTCGTAACTAGCACGGAAATAGAAAGGATGTAAGTGTATGCATCACGTATATAAAATATTCAAAACGCACAAAGCCCTTGTATCTGGGATGTATATTTAGGATGTCTGTAGTATATCTAGAGTATGTAGATGGACACCTAGCGGACAACCGATATTTTGTATAAAAAGGAAGAGAAAACCATCTGGATCTCAGTATGAGTCGAGCAGCCGTGGTGTACAGACCTCACCACCCTTGGTCTTGTTCTTCAACATCATAAATTGTTCTCCACCATGGATGATCAAAGAGTCCATATTATAGCTGCACTCATTCAACAGCAGAACCACAACCTGTTCAGACTGTATCAAGTTTTAGACAGAAGGGGACGTCCAAGAGCTGTGTGGGTCCTAGGATGGATCGTGAGAAGATGTAGTAGAGATGTATCGATGTAGCCGCCAGCACGTCTTTACGCTTTATGTTGACTGCGTGCGTGCTGCATCCCTTTCTATCCGCGGAGCGAACGCAATTCATACCCCACGCATGCGCAGTGAACAGTTTGCATCCGATATACATCAGCGCGGCATCCCCTTTGTTTCCGTTAGGAGTAGGTGGTGCATCCGCTTCATCTGCTAGGCTTCCGATGAACATCCGTTTAACATCCCCGCTACATGCTACCAACGTCCGTTCTTTCCCGTTCTGTTTTCGCAAATTTTCGCCATTTATGTCCATTTCTGGAGTGGATGAAAACGGATGGAGCCACCCTAGGAGTAAGTGGTGCATCCGCTTCATCTGCTAGGCTTCCGATGAACATCCGTTTAACATCCCCGCTACATGCTACCAACGTCCGTTCTTTCCCGTTCTGTTTTCGCAAATTTTCGCCATTTATGTCCATTTCTGGAGTGGATGAAAGCGGATGGAGCCACCCCTGAAATTTTGCTCCTCCGCTGTGTCCTTTTTGCATACGTTTTGTGTCCATCGGCCAGTGGGACCGGGCGTTAAGCGATTTACATGCGCTCCGCCGTGTTTAAGATCGTGTGATTGGTACGGTTCAAAATGGAAACCTCCTTTATACGGACGACGTTAGATGTAGGTACGGAATGGCCTAGTTGTGACGAGTGGGGGCAAACACTCGAACCATTTATACTGGCCCGGGTTTAGGTCCGATCACTTTTTGTCCTCTTTTGTATATTCTGACGTTACCTTGCGGACAGTGTAGATCAAGATCAGACTACACAGGACGTGCAGTCTAATCGTAGATCTACACCGTTCGATAAGAAGATATCTTGCCCGCCAAAAATACCCTTTTGAACTAGCAAAATTTGGGTTTTACAATCGGCTTGAAAGTTTCATTTCACTTATTCGGCAGGATAAGGGCTAAAAAAAATCTGTCAATACAGTGTTTCTTGAAGAGAAAAACGATCTCAAAATGGATTAAAAACGCTGAGCAAACATAAACGGCGAAGCCCAGGTTCGATAAACGTGGCATGTTTTAGTAACACACTTGTACACTAGTTATCGAAACTATCATCTGTGTTTAATCTGCTCAACAGTCTCAGTAATTAATTACTTAGTTTAAACATATTTTATTCATTATATTTCTATGTATTACCTCAAGTACAACAAAGCATTATGAAAAGGAATAGAACGAAAGCATAAAAGCTTATATAGTTCCTCTCCCTAAAAGCAGTCTAAACACCAAAAATTTAAACTGATAGTGAAAATTTCAGAGAGTGACAATAAAAAAAAAAACTATGAAGAAAGGAATAATCGTAGAAGACTGAGCAGAGTGAAGGGAAAAATTGGAAAATTAAATTGTATATGTGTATGTATGTCGGCGGTAGAACAATGTGAAAAGAGAGGTACCATCTATATTCGATAAAAGTTGAAACTCAAGCGAATCTACCATTACTCTAAATGAAAACATGAACTGCATTAATTATTTTTTTCCTTTTCTGCAAGGGAGAGATTGTTGTCACCAAATAGGACGGTATCAATATTATAATCAGATATTTCACTAATACATTGTCTGAATGCCATCCTGATATTACGATATATTGTAATCTGCAATCGAAAAAGTCGTGTTTATTAGACTCTGTTTCCCCGCAACTACAAAGAGGGGTTTCTACATTTTCTTTTCCAGAAGAGGTGTTGTTTTAAGTACATTTATTTCTAAGACAGGTATGTATAATCTGCTGTCTTCTTTCCCTATAACAAAACAGTTTGTAGGGAACTGGTTTATCTATATCCAACATGCGTTTAAAAGATGAGAGAGAGAGTCGTTCTCTCCTGTAGATTGTGCAAACAGTTCCACGCATCTACTGCTGAAGGCAGGAACGATTTCATATAATTTAGTTTAGCAGACGATATTTGCTAAATCGTTCCAATTACGAAGATTGTAATTCGTACTACTACCAATGGTATTCGGTACAAGAGAACGTAAACAGTGTGGAACTAGACCATTTACCATTTTGAAAAAAAAAAAGAAAGAATCAGTAATTACTTGGTTGTTGATCCTGTTTCGACTTGTAAGCTCGGATTTGCCTTTATTATCATTGATGCATTTTTTAAATACAAATTCACACACACAAACACGCACGCGTTTCCTTGCAGGAGCATAAGAAAGTATTCGAATATTTGCAAAGACTAAAACAACTAACGCCGAAGCTCAGTCGGTTACGTGCAGAGTTTGAAACCAGGGAATCCCAAGCTCGACTAATTTTTGAGTCGCCTGGTTGCGTAGCAACCAGGCTCTCATTGTTATCATCCTGATCTATGGGGTGACGTAGGCATACCTCCGGCCTTGTACTGCTTCCTGGCCGAGTTCCGGTTTACGAGATAAAACATAGTTTTCTAATTATTCGGTAAACAACCCAGTTTCTGTCGTAAATAACTTACAATTGTGCCTTTGTGATAATGAATATGTCTACAAAGACTTAGCTTTTTAACGGTTTAAACCTTTGAAACAATCTTTTCGTCCAAATGGGTACACGATATCCTATCGCTTACACAGACGTCATCTTTAAATATAGCGCATTATGTATATATCTAAAAATAGACGTCGTGACCTAAAGTTTGCGGACACGCTGAAAAATACTCTCCGACGACAAGCGTCTTTACTACGACACGCTTTTATTTGTGGACAGTTCTCAGTGAAAATGGTTCGATAATTACCCATTAGAAGTACATTCTGAATCTCACAATCTGTCCTTAATTGTTAAAAGTCTCATTACAATTCAACACTCAACTTACGGTCGGAAAGAGGAAGGCGATACCGAGTTGACATTGAAGATTTCAATGGAGATTTTTCTCAACAGTTGGCTATTTTTTTAAAACAAATTTATAACGACTTGGAATGATTGCATTGCCTTCTTAAACATTCTTACACGTTGCTTCTTCAGAGCTTTTTATTCTAGACTTTAAATACTTTGCACACCAATATTCTAGGTGCACAGAGATCGTACATAGCGTATGTAATGCGCACGGTTCTAGGCTGTACCAAGTCATCGCTTGGCAGGTGCTTTCTGGAATGTAACTGTGCGACAAATATAGATCTTATAATCACGTGACGTGTAACGTCATTTGCACCACGGATTTCTTTATAAATTTACATATTTATGAATCAGTCGCTGTTCAAAGCGGCCCTTATTTTCAACGTACACCGACCTAAAGCTTTAACGATCCATGCAGAGAGAGTGTTTAAAGTATACTTTTTTTGATTAATTGTTTTTCGTTTTTAAAGAGGTGAATTTGTAAAACTCTGCTGTTTTTTTTTAATGTGCGATTAACCTAGATCTAGTATTTATGAAACAACAATTTATTAGTGCGGGTGTCAGTATGCAAGGTGCTTTCGTAACTGCCAAAATCTGAATTCAGACGAGAATTCGACTTGAAACTACGCAGTTCTAACAACCGGCAATCTGAGAACTTGACTTTTTACTCCACTACATTTCAAATACAATAGAACATACTAATGTTAACCCACTCGAACAAGTTCTTTATTGGCGTGTTTGTAATCTTGTCTAGGGTTGTTGTAAAGGGTAATTTAGAGCGAACCGCAAACATTTAGTTTAAGCCAAAGCAGTATACATGTAGATCTCTAAAATTTTCAATTGGTGTGGAAGCAGTACTAATTCCTGGGACGTTATAAAACAGAGACAAAGTTAAAAGGCTGACGATCATGCCATTGGGTTATATTGTTTTTCTTGAGCTGTAGCAGCCACATTCTTAGAGTCCACTGTGGACAAAAATTGAACCCAGATAGCAACAAATACAAATTATTTCCAAAGGACAAGTAGATTACTGAGTCAAATATTGGTGTGTGCTCCAGAGACATTTCAGTCCTATGATCATGAAATTGCCAGGCTGTTTGTCTTAATAATATTTTTTGACAAAACTGAAAGTAGGTCACCAGGGGTTAAAAGAAAAAGGTTGTCACTAGGTCATATCAGACAGAACCGTAATAGATCTAGTACTGTAGAATCCATTTATTTTCAGTCCAGTACTCACGGAACTTGTCAGGCTTAGATTAGATATGGGTGAGTTGCAAAAGAGTATTTTTGGCCTAAAAGTTTGTCACTAGATCCAATACCAGAAGACAAAGTTCAATTGAGTTCCATACTGATGTTGCCTAAATGGTCCTCTTGTAAAATTGTTCAAGTGGTTCAGCTCTGTTTCTATAAACTTCACAGAAGCTTCAGAACTGAGTAGTAACATTTCAAAATAACAGCCTCTGAAACTATATAAACAATTATACCCAAATTTCATATCTAGCATCCTGTATTTGGAAAGGACAATTATTGAAATTAAACGATATATGTATAACCATGTTGTCCAATTTTAGAAAATTTGTGTCATATAAAACAACTTGCTCTAAATCTGGGGAGAAAATGTATTCCCTATTCTACCGAAATTATTTAGAATGCTTGTTTTAGCAAAATGTGTAAGAATGAAGATATACATGTAAGTTAAGTCACCCAGATTCTGCACTAGAAAAACATTTTTATCAAACTAGAACCATAATTTTTGTCCACATTCTTTACAGGCATTATCAAGCTAGGGAGGAACTGTAAATATTGATTTAACTTAGACTGTTATTACGCCCCATTGAATTTCGGGGTGGGGAGGGAGATATGGTTTTCATGTTGTCTGTCCGTCCGTCTGTTTGTCTGTCCGATCTTCCGTCCATTCAGACAGATATGTTCTAAAATCATTGACGAAAGTTAATGAAACTTCATACATGTGGTCCTCATGATAGTCCTCCGATACACTTTTTTTTTTAAAATGTAATGCCTTGTCATGGAAAAAGGGCGCTTGATGTCTTTCGGTTGTATTTTGTTTTTGTTTTTAAAGCGGTGTCATAGCAAAAGGGGGTTTGATGTATATTTCCATTCTGGACCAATCTCTTTAACTACTGGACAAAATTTTATGAAAATTCATATTTATATTGTTTATCATAAGCCACAGACAATCAGTATTTGTTTTTATTTAATGAAATTCCCTATCATGGAAAAAGGGGGCTTAATGTATATTTTCACCAATAACAAAAAAAGGTCATTTACATGCAAAACAAAATACCTCTTATAATTATGTTTCTAAAAAAAAAGTTTTTTTTCGGAGGTGGATATCATTTCAACGAAATGACTTGTTTTGTATTGATTGTACCTTTTGAAAACCATTTTTTTAAATGAAGTCGCCTGGGGTAAGAGACTTTGAACTTTTTAAACCTGTTCCTTGTGCCTAAATTTTAATTCTCACCACATATATTTGTTTTAATGTAAATTTTAATATGTCTGTAATTTTAGGATGACAACTTAGAAATATGCTTGCATATAATACTGTCTTATAGTTAAGTTATTTTGTATCTCGAATGCGTTTAATAGATTTGAACAAAAAAAGGTGAAAACTTCTAACCCATTACCATCCAGGCGACTCTCAGGACTATCAGTCCTTTGATTTTCCTAGGAATGGTGATAGTTATTGTGACAGGATTCATTTCTCTCTCACCGCTGATCATCATTTGGACGGTGGTTATGTGGGAAGAATAGTGTGCGAAAGAAACTGGTAAAAAAAAACCCCTCCAGGAATGCATAAATATGTGCACTTGCCGCCGTAGTATAAATAGAATAATGCCAAAAAATGGCGTTAAAATCATACAAATAAACACCTAAAGCATGGACTAAGACAGTAAACAGTGACTCTGAACAAAGAATATCTGATTTTATAGCACCGATCCTGTAAAATATGACTATGGTATTTTTTTTTTTTTAATCAATTGAAAAGCATAAAGCATATCAAGTTACATGGCATTTTATTCCAAGGATTTTATGTGTCCAAAACATAAAAGCCGTTGGAAATAGATAGAAAATGTACTGTTATTTCGTTTCTTCTATAGCAAATGGTTTAATTAACTCTGATCCAGTAGTAGGGTATTCCAGTTTTACCCGCCAATCAATCTACAAGGCGACTGACCAATCTGTGAAAGCTGTATTGTAAACGTCAGCCATTATCTCCAACATCTCCACATTTCATAACTCTACCGATTCCGTAACTAAATCCAAGGTTACCCTTAAGTTGCTAAATAAGTGAGACAAAAAAATTCCACTCAAATAGTAAAAACCCAAATCCTGCGATTTTAAAGTTGGTTTCAACGGGAAAACATACCGTAGCGGACAGTGTAGATTTAAGAGTAGACTGCTTTTCTGTGCAGTCTGATCTTATCTACACGGTCCGCGAAAGCGCCTCGAGTCGCGCTTGGCATCCTAAGGGTTAATCAACGGATCACCCGAAGTTTGAACAATGCGACATCCCGACACGCTCTATCATTGAAATTCGAAAGTGCATGTTTTCGATTAGCATGGGTATCTTATCTTTCAACTCGAGACAGGCATTGCAAGACTATTAACAACTGTGCAAATATGCAAGTTAAATAGGGACTTCTTTTGACAGATGAATTCGACACGATTGTGAAAACAACTATGAAGCGTTTTTTTACCCTAAAATAAACAAACCCATGCTTTTACGACCACGGAGAAGAAAGATTTTGAAAACGTTGTTGGAAAAGGAGAAAATGCTGGCTACCCGAATTTTCTCCATTTTCCGACAATGCAATCTACCCTTTCAGACAAATTTACCATTTGTTCTATAATTTATTAATCGTTTGCAAATACTTTTAATTTGACAAGCCAACATTTTTGTCGTGTGATAAATACCTAGGCATTTAAATTATATTGAAAACTGCAAATCCATTTGGATTCGACTGTCGTCTGTTACAATAAGCAATAAATATACAATTTCAGTCTGATGAGATTGACACGTTCATTACTGCAGGTGCAAACTTGACAGTGCATAAACTTGACAGCTGAAAACGGTCCTTCTTGTTGTTTCATCTACAACAGCGCACACATTGCAAACCAATGGGGGCATTCCTGTACGTCAAATTATCTCCCTTGCCAAATAAAGACTAAAGATAACCAAATGACAGATTGTTCCTTTTAGCTGTATTCCTTTGTTGTTAGCCTTGATTCCATTGGGGATGTTACGATTAAAAATATATTATTGATGATATATGTATGTGTAATGTCCCATTTTTTTTTTTTTTTTTTTCTTTTTTTTAATCATGTTCGATTCTCAATATTCAGAAAATACTGATGTATCGATTTGTAAAATAATCTAACTAGACTTTGTCATATGTTATCTCAAAAACATAGCTAAGTAGTGTAATAAAATGAAGGATAAAAAGTAAGTGATTCCCTTTTGAGGACCAGCATAGTACTGGGGAGGAATCAAAGGAAATAGCTGAAGAAAGGCCCTCTTTGTAAGTGGGGAGAGTGGTGTGTGGGAGACAGTGGTAGAGCACCAAATGTTCTGGGTTCGAATCTCTTGATGAGCCGTTTCAACCTTTGGAACCACAAAGTCATGGCGAAAATTCTAGTTAAGGTTTCCAAGAAGCCATCATCGTGAGCCTGTATTGTACAAGTTGTAGGAACTTGTTGCACAATCGATGTAAAGTGAATAGGTTTAAACTAACAAATTGTAAATGCAACGTTTTTATGATCGAGGCTTTTAACTGTTTGTTCAATGTTCTAAATCTAAGCGTTCACCAATCCACTTTTGGAACGGCGAACCACAAAGAAAAAGAAAAAAGAAACAAAAACGAAGGGGAAAAATTCAATCCTGCCTTTGCCGAAAGTGTCTAGATGGTTTCTGGAAGAGTTAGGAAGGCGAAGGATGGACAGTTTAAATATAATTTGCAGGCAAACTGTGTTAAATGACCCTGTGGAATAAACCACATGAAAGCATTGCGGACAAAATGAGAAAATGCTGGATACCAGCATTTTCTCCTTTTCCCACAATGTTTTCTAAGCTTTCGAAAACATATCTCATCATTTACCCACATCTAAATTGCCTTACAATATGTACAAGTCTTACATTTCGTTGTCATATGAAAAGTTAACTTATTAGAGTGACAGCTAACTATAAGATATGAGAGACCAATTATCCATGCTTGAATATTGAATGGGGAGGTGTCAAAATGTATTGCAACATTTTTGCAGTATTTGCGCATTTCTAGCGGACACGTTTCTTCGGCACCAAGAAAAATGAAAGTGTTCGATTGCAGCAATTGATCTTGACTTCCCTATTTCTTTTGTCGAGACTTTAGTGTCACAACACTGGTTTTTTGCTACATCGAAAAAGATGACCTGACGCTCTTCTGTACTTTTGTTGGCAAATCCAGAGCTTTGCTGTTTGTTTCAATCAAATACATGTCCAGTGACTTACACAAGAAGCTAAAAAAATGAGTAAAAAAGGCCCTTCCCTGTGGTAGGCAATGTTCCTTTTATATGGGCACAAGCACAAAATAGTTCCCAAAGAAAGAACGAACTTGATCTCAGTTTTAACAGAAATCATCAAATCAACACAAGAAACACGTTTTAGATCTGTTCTTCCATTTTCTCTCATAAAACAGTGCAGCAGAAATGCTTGCTGTCAAACTTTCATATGCAACTACTTTGACTACTACAACCCGGAAGGAGTTTGCAGCGGTGTCACACCCTTTGCAGCCTCGGAAAATCTCAGTCAGGTTCCAGAACTCGATGGAAAAGTTTAAAAGAAGAATGAGACCGTGTTCGCAGATATCGTTAACGCGAAACTTAGATGCTCTGGTCGGTGTACAGAATTCCTGTACGGGAGCGTTTTATCAACAAGACACAGGGCCGTGTGTCGGCTGCTCTACGATCGCTTGTGATGTCAAAGAAAGTCTGCCTGAACATCATTTACATGAATAAGAATTCTATTTATACCCTCGGCTTCACACGGAAATATTTCGCACCGTATGCGCGAATTAAATTGCGTAACTGTGTGAATAAGCATTATCTTCCGTTATGTGGTATTTTTCAAATACATTACCTATCTGATATGGGCATTCTGGGTACAGAATCGGACTATTTTTTAAGGCGGGAATCAATGAAACAAATTTCAAAATGAAATATACTTCAACTCTCCATACACCTACGGTGTATGAATCATCCAGCCATGGTTAGCTAGCACCAGCCATTTATAAACATAAGCTCCTACAAGCTCGGGAAAAAGCCCCGGTATAAGCCCAGCATGGCGGGGACGTTATCTTCGTTGTCAGTCTGTTACACAAATCCCGGTTTTCCCCATGTCTATATTTAGAAACTGTTGATAGAGATTTACAGTAAATTATTTCATCTTCTAAGAAATTTATAGCGAAAGACTGGCTTGATTTTTCCACAGACGTATTATTTATTGCCATTTTCGCCTGCAACTTTTAACAGGCAATTTACGCACCGCGTATTGATATATGTCCATTTTTTATCAAGTGATGCGTCATAGCAGACAGGTTAATGTTCGAAGAATATGACATGCGCAGACAACGGTGAATAAGTACCTAACAGAGCAAAAGTAGTTGGCAGGCAAATCTGCATCGCTTATATTTTTACTGAGTTGAACGTTAGGAGTTCGAATGTACCACCATTTTTCACAATATGGTTCTAGATGTATTTATTTCATTCATAACAGTAAAAAAAAAAAATTAACATCTACACGTAAATACGACGATTTTTGAATTTTGAGTCATTGTCGTTCGACTCTGACGAAGTGTCCTCTCTGAGGTAGATGATTGGTGAATCGATGTGATCATTGACGGCGTGGTCATTCTGTCTGCACTGTTCTATGTGCCGCTCGACATGGTCACAGACTCCTCGTCACTGCTCTTTGCGGATCCCGGTGGTAGTGTTGGTCTGCAGGATGTCATCATACCTGAAGATAAGGGAAAAGACATTAAAAAAAAAACATGTAATTTTTGAACTGACATGCACATTCAATATCGGTAGGTACAGACTAAATAAGAACCTCTGTCGCAGTATCAGATTTCGATTATCCCTGTCTACACAACGTTTAACTCTTTGCCAGATGTCAAAATTTTGGCCACACCCAAATCGAAGGCATTTGCTGACGACAAATGAACTGTAGTTCAAATTATGGGATACGCCTCAAGAATGGATGGAAACACTTATTTCTCCTTTCCCCACAATGTTTTCGAAAGCCCGCCAGGACCGTAAAAACAGGGCCTATAAGGAATACCGCTATTATTTTGATGCATGTAAAATCAATTTGAACATTATTTTAAGTTCAAATTATTTACCTACCGAAAGGTAACAATGTTTCGTCAGACCGTGTCTTTCACCTGGCTCCAAATCAGTTCTATGGGGGTTGAAGTCCGGATGAAACAGTGGCAGCCTCAGAACCTCGTGCCCATGACTCTGTATCAGCTGGTCGATGGTGTACTGCGGCGGTGGTCTATTCTGTCGAGCCAGCTAGAGCTATTGTGGTCGCAAAATACCTTTCGTAAATGGTATCTGTTGTTTCCTCAACCAGTCCTGAAAAGGCAAACATACGAGTATTTTTATGAAACTACATATTGCCATTGAATTGACAAGGAAAATATTGTGAAAAGATTGTGACATGATATCTACCTGTATATCGGCCTTCCTTGTTGCTGATGCGGGACACTTGTCTGTCTGCATGGAATGGTAGGGTACGTTGACGATGACGCTGGGTTCGGCCAGGTTCAGGAGTAACATCTCCTCGATCCACTTAGTGAAGCTCTTGCCAACCATCTCACTGTGGTAGTCGCCGGTGGTTGATGCAGCTTTATACGTCAGCAGGGCTCCGGGGACAAAACCGTTCCGACTTCCGGCGTGGAACACGATGATTCTCTGGCCTCGACTGCAGGGCGGAATAACGCCTGGTGTATTGTCTCTTTGCCAGCATTTCTTGACTGTGTAGGCCGTATCTATCCAAGTTTCGAATACAAATTGAAAGCCCGATCTTTAAATTCAGAGCTCTAGATAACAGGGTGTGATGGTATTTTAAATCCATTATTTCTCTTCCAAACCCTATATTGTGAATACTCATTAGAATTGTCTCGGTGAGACGATTCTAATGAGTACCCATAACATAGGGTTTAGTGGAGAATAACTAATATTTTCAATTTTGAAATCAAAATCACTCCCTTTATCTGGAATTCTCTTAAAATTCTTTCATTTACTGGTAAAATATCGGCCGCAAAGAAACTATATTGCGTTTCTCTATCAGAACTTTCCGGCTGTCCCTGGTCGCTCTCCTTCTGTGCCCCATTTCCCTTAACATTCCCAGGAGTTTCGACATGCTACCCGGGAAAGTAATGTCTTGTAGCACTCAGTGTAAAGCATGTAGTGTAGGCAACTGCTTCCTAATAGTGTAGAATTCGGCGATTTGTTCCGAACAACGGTCTGGTCAAAGTACTCAACCGACTTACAGGGCTCCCCCTTTTGCCTCTTTGGTGACAGCAAAGTTCCAGTCTTCCTCTGCTGTCTTCTGACTCTTACAACCGTGCTGCAGCGTGCACCCGTGACTTTGGCCGTTTTGTCTAGGTATACGTTTACGGCCTCATTCCGGAAATGCTCTGATGCTGTATAAATTATGGTTTTGGTCTTAGAACCTAGAACTTTGCTTGGTTGCTTTTCAGACAAACTTGAATATCAAATCAAATCAAGAGTCACGATAAGTTGGAAAAAAGTGGAGCTCGTGAGATTCGCTTTCGATATAGGTCGTTTTGTATAAATAACTTATATGTCCATACAAAATAATAATAAAAAAATAACTTGCCTGATTTGAACACCCGGGTCTCCTACACGATAGACTAACGCGCTATCGATTGGGTAATCACAGCAGGTGTATACGCTACCTTATCAATTAGATCAGTATCAATTTCTTTAGCAGCCACGTTTTCTGTAACATAAGCGAATGCGAGCTAAACTTCCCGAGTTCTATTTATATGCCTACTTATACATTCAAATTAAATGAAGAAGGCAGTACCGCTTTACCATATACAGACGAATAACCAGGGTCCAGGCGTACTAATTTTTTAATCAGTCTTAATTGCGGTCTACTTTCACGGTCTCAGAGGGCTGCTTTTCTCTAAAAAGTGTAGATTTACGCAAACTATTTGCGTATGGAAGCGACTTACATGTCGTAAATTTTTGCAGAGATGTTGTATACCTATCGTCCCCGGCCAAGGCGATTTCAACATTCGAAAATGATGGATCCGGTGTAGTTCGGGCATGTCGGACATTCTGTTTGCGCTCTACCAAGGGGATGGACCAATTAGTTGCTTTGTGTTTGCTGGATTACTTTACGATTTGTTCATGTGCATCCATAAAGGCGACAATTTCGGTGTATACTGCCTGTATCAGCGAGCTTATTTGCTTGGTTTGGAATAAACCTGCAATTATGCCCTCTGGTATTGAGGACAAAGTGTTGACCTGGATTCTGTTGATATTTATCAACGCTCCTGTCTTTGATGCAACAGTTAGGATGGCACAGTTCCAAACTCTGATGCTGCTGTAAGCTTGCCAGGTTTGATGTTCTGGAAAGACCCGCATGCCGTTGACAGGAGATGGGGGAAGCAGGGATTTTTTGTCATTACAGCCTGGGATCCTTGAAATTGTGTGGGTAAAATTACAATTTTTTGAATTTGAGAAATTTTGGGTGATACATTTTTAGGTGATAAACCTTGACGATAAATATACCATTATATTACATCTTATTTGGCATTGAAACTGAAAATGAATTGAAAATGGCATTTTTTAGTTTAAACATATTTTATTCAATACAATAATTACATAAATGTTAAATTCTAAAAATTTAAGTTGCACGAAAAGGATTGGAACGAAATTTGTATGATTGGAACGAAAGCATTTTTTGCAAGTAAGCTGTACCGAGCTGTAGCAGATAAAGGCTGTGGAATGTGTTTTTTTTTTCTCCGTAAGCGTGGAGTAGCTGTATTTGGAGGGATGTAATATAAGAGTTTAAGAATCGATGGTTCCATCTATTCATATGAGATCAAATGTGACGTCAGTTATGCTTAGTTGGGTGTAGTCCAACACTGTAAGGTGTACACGTGTTAATGGTAAAGTGGCTGTTCACAACTTTTGGAATTTAGTTTGAATACAAATTTATAAATTTGGAAAATTTCGGATGATAAATTCCTCTTTAGGACCTTATCTTACAACAGGATGTGGGAAGTGGGTCTCTAGAGTTCTAAGCCACTGGGTTGGAATTCATCGGAAGATTCACAAATTAGCAATGTCATCTGAAGAATAAAGTATGCCATTGGGTTATCCAGAAAGATACCTGCATACAGGTATGTAAGCTAGTCCTTTTTCAGAAAAGAGATGGGAATGAATGTTGGAACAGCACTGCCACAGGGATGTTTTTCATAACGCCTTGTTGCAAATGATGAGGCAGTATGAGCAGGAATAAGGCACCGGTATTTCTGGATGAAACACTTGTCCTCGAGAAAGACGACCCACACCGACCAATTGAGGTAAGGGAGTTAGCTGGGAGAACAGATTTGAGAGGAATCGCTGGCAATAATTTATTGTACACAGCAGTATAGTTGCTATTTGCTTTCACTGTAGACCATTCAAATCTGACGTGATGCTTATTTGCCAGAGAGCTTTGTTGTCAAGTGACAGGGTGTTTATTGGGTTGACACGGTGGCTCATGGCACTGGCTTGATGAACGGTAACGTGATGCTGAGGCGGGGGGGGGGGGGGGGGGGCTTGGATCATGTTAAAGATTTGACTATTAAATCCTTGCCGCTGTGTCATTGACGTGGTGGTGTCTGTTGGTAAAAGAAAGTTAGGACAGTCAGTAGTGGACTTTCATGTGGTAAGTCTATTATGCGGTTCCATTGACATCACATGGAGTGACAACGACCAGGGGCGCCACACCTCCGGAGGTAAAGTCAAGGGAGACGATGGACATGTAAGTGAACACGCACCCCATTTGGTAGGTAGTAACAAGGATCAGGGTAAACCGAGGGCGAGTATTCACAGGAATCACAGAGTAGCTCCAGCCATCCGTACGGCTGCTGCTGATAATAAAGGCTACGTGTCTTGCTCGGGACAGAGGTGTCTTGGAAGCGCAACAGGTATTGGAGAGACTGAATGGAAATCAACCAGAATGTAGGAATATGGCAATTCTGCCATGTTAGGTGAGGAGAGAATTACAGATGCAAGTACCTGCTAACAGGATTCCACTTCATAGTGACCGCTGTTGGTCGGTTCCAGCTGTACGAGGAGTGTGCTATGATCTGTACGCGAAGGTTGAATCGGCAATGATGAAGTATGGTTGCGACCCCAAACAGAGAGTGGAACTGTGTTGCCAGGGACTGGGGATTTCCATTATTTACGCGAAAATCAGAGGTGCCCTACAGCATTCCACTTGAGATGGATGCTCCACAATAGGGATGGAGGCTGGATCTCTCTGGGAGTGGGCTATACTGGGCAAACAGCTTGCTTAGTATGAAGAACAAAAAGGAATGCCCTGGAGAAAAGCTCGAAGACATGCTCGAAGTCATACGACTCATGAAAGATGTGTCGGATGGAAGATTGAAATGACATGCCGATGGAAAAGAAATGACATTTTTATAGGGGTGCCGATGAATCTGAGAACTCAGAGATCTAAAATTCTGTAGCCGTGATATCGGTGTATGGTTACAAGCAGGAGAGCTTCTCTTGTGATACTGAAGACTATTGCATGTGTGAAAAAAGTCTCATTTGAATTAACAGAATAGAACTGAAATTCAATTTAGTGCACTGTAGACATAGTTGATAAACATGCACTTAAATTTAACCCTTTGATTGTAAGACTCAATGTGCTTTTGTTGACAGCGTAGATCAAGCTCAGAGTGCACAGAACGACCAACTTGATCTTGGATTTATACTAGGCCTTCTTGATACTGTCACTTTTTTCCTCGGGAAATTAAAGTCTATATTTTTCATTTAAGTCATTCAACAAGTAAGGATTGAATAACCTCAGCATACGCAGTGAATAATATAATTATACATAAAAATTAAATTGTTCTAGGCAGAATTAATGAGTTTGATTTTTTTCTATGGGAGAAAAAGTAAGCAGCATTTTCTTTTTTGCCGACAATGCTTTTCTATCCTTTGAAATGGAAATTTCATGTTCTGGATAAATATTTATTTGTCGTCTGCAAATGCTTTCAATTTAGACAATTCTATAATTTTGTCGTTTGGTAAAGAGTTAAAACACTGGATTGTTTAGTAAAGGTTTAATAAATGCAGAACTGAAAGATAATACACATTTAACTCTTATTATAATTTTCAAAAAGTTTGTTTCACAACTGCCTTTACAATGACACCATTCTGTGACACTATTCTGTGAGGCTGCAAACAGTTTTATTCGGACATTTTGAAAGTACATGCAGTTTTCATTTCAGCACAGATCCCAAGGCAAGGGGGAGGGGGTATTTATGGACAGAAACTTAGGGCCTACTAGCGGGGAAAAACGGGGGCCAAATTGTGGGCAAATTTAATTCATTTTATTTAAAGTAATATTTTTATTTAATGGTCTGACAATGTGTGACAGTACAGTTTGTCCAAGTTCCAATCACTGCAAGAAAATATCTTGAAACTAGAATTAGAAATGGCAACTTGAATTAGAGTTGGCATCTTTGATTCTAGTTTCACAATTCATTTTTGGGCTAGGGGCCCTCTAGCCCTCAGAATTTTGCACAAAAGCCGCAACCACTTTTAATATCATGTATGAATATATGCAATTACGGTTTCTGATTGGCTTAAAATGTAACCATCGATTTAATTGGCTGATCGAACCTTAGTACCTTAGTACAGTGAAAGTTCACGTAGATGCCGATTTGTTACAAGACTTTTGCACAATTTGCGTACATGCACAGACTTGAAATAACAGAAATTGCATTTCAGAGTATAATCTGGTCATTGAAAACACGTTTACCATTATGTTGTCGTTGTTGCATTTGAAAGATTAAGTACCATTTTCAGGGCATGGGGGCGGGGGGGGGGGGGGGGGGGGGAGTAAAAAATCACCGGATTGGACCGGAACCGACATGATTTCATTCTACCCTTCTGCTTTCACATTTTTTCCTCGTTTACAGCACATTTTTCTTTCAGATATCTATGGTAATTATAAAATGTAAGACAATTTTCTAGTAAACAAAAACTATTTTGAGCTAATGTACTTGCTGCTGGCGGTACCGCACGGTAGTTCCGAGCATACCGGTTGCCATTGGAAGTCCTCCGTTTTAAACGTGTCGTTGGATTTTACATATGATATTCAAAATTAAGGATTGCAAGGACCTCGAAATAACTAGAAATAGGCATCACATCGAAACCGCATGCGAAAAGTTTCCTGTTACATTACAATATTTCTGAAAAAGAGATGTAGATCAGATACAGATCCAAGCCTGTCTGATCCGGTGAATTTACCCTCCCTTTTTTCTGCTAAAATACGCTGACGATGTAGCTTGGAGACGAGACGTTGCTGCAGCACAAGAAAACAAATTCATGTTACTTTGCATGAATAACTAAGGCAAGAAGGATTTTTTTTAAAAAATAATTTATTCACGATATTGCTCTTTTGTATCGTTGACTCGCCCTCGAACGTATTCATGACCAATCCCACACCATGAATGAAGTATATACATGTATCCGATCATAAATCACGCCGTGTAAATTTTTGCGTTAATAGACTACATAATAGATTAAATTATAATAGCTTCAAATGTAATTTACCTAGATAAATGTTGCAGCATGTCAAAATTTGTTTTTGCAACGCATAGGCCTAGAGTCCGTTTTAGAGTTATGGCTTCGAAGAAGGTTCGACCCTTAGGAAAGAAAATAGATTTTCCGGAGAAGATTCGACCCAAAGAAAACTCTGTAATGGGTCAAAACTCGCCCCAAGTTTAATATAATATGTGTACGCTTATTTACATAATATTGTCCTCATGTTTAAAAAATGATTTGAATGAAGGTCTAATAAATTCTAACTTGAATCTACATGTACATTTGGGAAAAACAAATGACCACTGTCATCATAAGACATAATCTCATGCCATGGTAACTTTGTAGAGTGATACATGTCCATTGTGCTTATCTACAAGCAATTTCAAAAACTAAATGCAGTGGCCAAAACTTTATGCCGTTGCGCTTAGGTTTTTCCGACCTAGAACAATTGTAAAACAAGAGAATTATATCTAGTTTTTGGCTTATGTCCATATTAGCCATTTTTAAATGTTTTAAGAGCGCTTGCAACTACCACTATTCCATGTTAGACTCTTAACTTATTTGTTTTCTGAATACAACTTTGATATGATTTACACAATACTGTAAAATTGCACATCTATTTTTAGCTCTGCTTTTTTCGAAGAAAACCTTAAGGTACAGCACTGTCATAGCCCTGGCATCATCTTTGTCATCTGACTCATCTGTATCTTTGTCGACATTGTCGTGCAAAAGCTTTGACATCTTATGATTTCTCTGTTATTACTGAAGATAATTGTTTACATCAAACTCTGACTTGTTACGAATCAAAAGGAGAACCCATACAAGAGGGGCAGTAACCATCAAAATATTTTTGGCAAAGTTCCGCCCTACTACTTAGAATTTTCACTAAAAGCAAATGCAGCCAAGCGTTGGCACCCGCATGTGGCGCTCTTGTTGTCTTGTTGCACTGGCGATTGTTACAAGCACTAGGTCAGTTTGAACTGGTGGAATTTGTGTCTGAAAGAGTACAATACATTGTTTCAAAAGGAGAAAATTCTGGTTACTAGTATTTTCTCCTTTTCTCCCAATATTTCCAAAAGCTTCTTTTCTCAGGGTCGTTTAAAGTCAGTTATTGTATGGTAAAGTGTTAAAAGTTCAAATAATACCATAAATGTAATTTGCAAAGTTGCTATTGAAATAACATTGGTACAGAGTAGTTAATTTTGATTCATGAAATAGTAGCAGTGAGTTAAACGGCTGGTCAAGCACAATGAGGAGCCTTATCAGACAGTGCACAGAACATTGTTTGCAAAAATTATTTGTGTCTTTGGAACAGGCTGTATTATTCATGGTTTTGGCAGTTTGATTATTGCAATTATTGTACATATGACAAAAGATTATCAGTGGTCATACAATTATATCATCAGTCCAGTTTGCAAAAGCAGTCTAGTCAATGTTACTTAATGTCAAAAAAAAAAAAATCTCAGTGGTCCTTCATATAGAAGTAACCAACTCAATGAATTTCAACACTTTACTGCACAATATTCTCTGTTTAAGGGTTTTTCAAAACAAGGCTTGTAACCAGCATTTTCTCCCTTTCCCACAATATTTTCTACAGTTTCAAAGACAGAAATAATCTATTGAGCAAAATGTTTATTTTTTCGTGTGCAAAGACTTTCAATTTTAAAGAAATAGCTTGCAAAATGTTGTGGAAAGCATGTATTTGCTCATTATGTACAAGAAAATATGCCCTTCCCTATAATGTTTTTTTTTTAAATTGTCAGCTGCTAAAACACTTAGTCTGCCTGTGTACTGTGTAAAGGTTGAGTATATAATTTTCAAATGTGTACTCCTAGTCATGTGAACTTCTACTTGTAGGAACAGAAATGGGGATGTGGTGAGTTGATGTGGGAATGAAGTTACAGCAGTGAACAGCAAGATTTTGACATCTGCCACACTTCTGGAAAAGTACGCAGTGATGAAAAAAATGACATTTTTTCCTCCCAGAGTTTCACATGAACAGATCTGAAAATGTATCATATAAGGTGACATAGATGCCTATATACATGTATTGTATTTTTGCTTCGTCTTATGAAAATTTCCTGGCACACAGCCAAGCTCAGGTAACGCAGACAGTGGTGTCCAGGATTTAAGACTAGGAAGTTACTGGTTGAATCCCCAGCTTGGCCAATATCTTTCAGTGGATTGTTGGTTGTCATTGCGACAGGATGCATTCCTCTCATACTGCTGATTATTGTTTCAACGATGGTTATGTGGGAAAGCAGCCAGTGGTTTGGGAAGATAAAGCAGAAAACATTGTGGGAAAAGGAGAAAATGCTGGTTACCAGCATTTTCTCCTTTTCCCACAATGTTTTCAAAAGCCGGGCTGTTTGGTAAAGGGTTAACTGACTTAGTCTTTACCCCTAAACAGCTAAATAAGTGAAATGAAACTTTCAAGCCGATAGTAAAAACCCAAATTGCTGTTCCAAAGGTATATTTCAGCGGAAAAAAACATGTCCTTATAGGACAGTGTAGATTGTTCTGTGCAGTCTAATCTTGATCTACAACTGTCCGCAAAAAGTCCTTGAGCTGCGCCTAGCGGCCTAAGGATTAAACATAAATCATTGTATCCCCTCACTCTTTTTATGCCCCAGCCATAATACAATACTCAGATTTATAGCATGTAATGTAAAGGTCTTCAGTGTTGTGTTCATTTCTGGCCCATAACTTTGATGTGTATTATTACATGGGATTTCAAAAAAAAAAGGAACTAATGACAGACATGTATAGACCATGTGTCATGTGCAGTAAAGGTGCTGAGAGCTTAAAGGTCAGTGCCAAATTGGCATGACTCAGAAGTAATCATATTTGAATAGAGATCCAAAGTTCTTCAGCGTTATTTTGTAGGCATAACATGGGATTGTCCGGGGTTTTCCCTGTCCCCGTTTTTTTTTTTTTTAAATTTAGGACCCCTAAATTTTCTGAATGTCCCCCAAAATTAAGATGTTTGCCTTCTTGAATTCATTTCTAGGAGGTCAAATGACCCCACCATGCCAAAGTCCAGGGAAAACCTTGGATTGTCCATGAGTAAGGTGTTTCAAAGCCCAAGCATTATACTGATAAACCTGGCAAACATTTTCATTAATGGGCAGTTGCTCCATGTTGACTGAAATAGTACTTAAAATGTAAAACACTATTTAATCTACCAGGTTAGTTTTTATTTGAATGGACGAGTCCAGGTAGCTCAGTCAGTAGCGTACAGGACTTGAGAACAGGAGGTTGCTGATTAGATCCCCGGCTCGGCCAATTTCTGTACAAGGATTGATGATAGCCATTGCTAAAGGATTCATTCGTCTCTCACTGCTGACCATTGTATCGACGATAGCTATGTGGGAAAGCAGCCGGTAGCTTGGAAAGAATATTGTGCGTAGTACTTGTAAAAGAAACTCCAGGAAAGCATGCTTAGGTGCACTGGCCGCCGCGATATAACTGAAATAATGTTGAAAACGGCGTAATACACCGTACAGTCAATCAATTTATTTGAATGATTGCATTTTTACAGATTTCCTGCTGTAGTTATTGTTATATCACTGCAAAAATATCTATATTTTTCCTTTTATTCAGATCAGTAGATCTACATCAAATACCTTTTTTTTTCCAAGCCATTGACTGCATTCTCACATATACTTAGTTTTGGGCTGTCAACAAAATGTTTTTATTCCTGTTGATTTTAATTAAACATTAAAGGGAATGTTGAGTTGGCACATCTTGAATAGGCACTTGAAGGACTTCACAGTTTTTTAAGTTGGTATCAAATATAAATTTCTTCCATTATCTCTGTACTAGACTACAAAATGTTACACTTGTCCATATTGAAACCATTTGCAGACAACAAAATATATTTTGTGAAAAGCTTTGGAGTTTTCTTTGAAATGTGGAAAATGTCACAAGAAAAAGAACTGGGGTCATCAGTGTTTTCCATTTTCTCCTTTTCCCATAATGTTTTCAAAAGACTTTTTCCTGGCTGTGGGTGGTGAAAACACAGAAATGTTGGTTAAGAAATTTGACTGTACTTTTTCAGACAAACTACGTAATTTTCCATTACAGGTACATGATGACAAAAGTTACAGATAAAGTGCTCCAGTATCAACTTTGTATCTTAAGACTATTTCAATTGAACAATTTCAAAAAGTAACATATCAGTCTGAGCCAGTTTTTTCATTTGACTTGTTCATCTTGTCTGCAAAAGTCGTGTTTTCATTCTCAGCATTTAAAAGAATAAAGAAAAAAAGACATTACAGAACATAACAATTATCATTTTATGTCCAAAACTTTACTTAAAGTTGTATTCTCTCAAAATTTGTTTCCTTTTTTCTCTCTTGTTGCAATATTTAGAACTGCTTTCTCATGCTGAAGTTTTTGATAATGCCATTTCTTTATCCATTTTTGCTGGACTATGTGAGAATGTACTATGGAAATGATAATGTGTGTAGATCTTGTTTGGTGGTGGTTTTTAGAAAGGGGTCCTGCGTGGCTCAGTGGTAAAGTGTAGGACTCTTGACCTGGAGACCATGGGTTTGAGCCTCACTGGATCCCCTGGATTTTCGATGGGAGTGCCCTTGGGCAGGACACTTCTAGTATTGGTGGAACACAGGAAATACATGATTATGTGAGCTGTTGCTATGATATGACTGAAATAATTTTAAAAGTGGCGTAAAGCACCAGTCAATCATTCAACCAATTTGGATGTTAGTTTGATGGTGTTTAACGCTATTTTCAACATTATTTCAGTTAAATTAGGGCCACCATTTCACCTATATATGCTTCCTTTTAGATCTTTTAAGCATTACTTTGCATGATACCCTTTCCAAGCCACTGGTTGTTGTCCCACTTAACCATTGTGGAAATAATGATCAGTGGTGAGAGAGGAATTAATCTTGCTGCAATGGCTGTAAACAGTCATCGGAAAGAAATTGGCAGAGTTAGGAATTTAAACCTGCGATCCCATAGTTTCAAGGCTTGTATGTTATCGACTGAGCTAATGGGCTTGTTTGGAAGTATGGAAAACACATTCATACATCCAGTGTCAGTCATGATATGTCAAACAGTACAGAATTTGGAAAAAAATTGGTCCAACAAAATATATTTTTCAACACTATACATGTAGTCCACGCTTTCCAGCAGATCGCTATGCACATACACTACATGTATTTGTCCATAATTATATGCAGTTGTACATTTGCCCCTAGCCCATCAGTGCTTTCAGCACTTTGATTCTGCCAGCGACTGGGACTTTGACGGACCGCCGCAATACATTGTTAGCCTCACAATGATATCCTTACTTTTAGCCGGTAGTAATTAAATTTGACTGCACTTTGACTCCCGAATTGTTTAATTTTGGTCGGTAGTGTCTGTTTAACCGATAAAGCACCTTTCACTATTTTTGTTGCCTTTGATACCAGTGTATATCAAGATCAGACTGCACAAACAAGCAGTCTGGTCTGTTTTTTATGACTTACAAGTATACTTATGGTGCAGGTGAGATATAGGATCTGTCATAAGTTGGTGTTCAAGAAAAAAAATTATTGAACAGGACTATAAAATGTTATTAATAACATTGTAATAAACGATTTTAACAGAATTTTATCTCAAACGCCAACAAAGTCAAATTATTTTTATCACATATTGATATTTCCCAGAATTACAGGTCAGAATATGCAAAATTACACAGTGTCATGTTCACGTGCAAATTTCCATGAGTTAAACCTGGGTCTCTTCTATTAAAGTACTATAAGGCAAGTCGTAATAGTACATTGTATAAAGATTTTTCAGATAGAATGTCTTGGAGCCTTTCATTGTTTCTTATTGCCCATTTTCCTTATGCTTTCTGACTAATTAAGCCTTTAAATGAGTCATTCTCTGGCAAAACGGGGCTCAATGTATGTCCGTGATGCATCATACCAAACAAGTCATCACATAATCATGGATCCATACAGTCCCTTTTGTCTAACAACTGACTGAATCATGGGGTAGACTGGTGCTTTGACATACAGAAAACTGACCAACAGCGAAAAGTTTCGGTGTAGGTCGGCCTGCGCGTACTGCGCAGGCTGACCTGTGTCGATACTTTTAGCTGATGCATTAAGCACCCATTTCACAGAGCATGGCTCATATATTTTTCCGTCGACGGGAGATGTAAAGCTTAACGATAACCCCTCGTAAAAATGCACCTAAGAAACATACCATGAGACTATTCAGCCTTGACACTGTCGCTTACGTATTTAAAATTTGATTGAATAAACAACTGTCACGATTGTTAGTGCTTGAATATTGATCACCACTTAGACTAGGACCTTATGCAAATTACTAATGCTCCATTTCCACGTAGTCATTTTATAACTGACAGCTGCTAGGATAGGAAGCAAAATGGCGCTGCCAATTGTGTTTGGAACCTGGGGTTTCATTCTCAGCTTCGTGGTCCACTGTCGAGGCTTTGGTATTCTACAAGAATTCCATCAAATACCATATTTTGGTAGTATTATGTGTAAAGCAGATAAGCGCGTTTTCTCGGAAACAAAAAGTACCAAACTGCAGTGCTCTTTTCGGTGTGTAAGAGAGAGCTCTTGTAAAGGAGCATTTTACCAACAGGGAACAGGACTGTGTGTCGGCTGTTCAAGTGATGTCTTTGAAGACGATGATACCCAAAAGTCTGGTGAGACAGGCACAATTTATTTGCATGGTACGTGCAATACAATATACTTTTCTCGCTTTTAATGATTCCTCAAACTAAGTGACGCATGACAATTTTTAGAAAATCCTGAAAATGTACAAAATCAACGTGAATTAAGTTGTGATACGCATATATATATATATATATATATATATATCGTAGCGTAGGGAGACATTTCTGTCATTTTACATCAGTCTGGGGAAAGGCAAAACATACTTAGTTCTAGATCTACATGTATGTGTAATACCTAAATGGTAAAAAATATCCACTTGTATGTGTAAATAATACTTTCTCGTTTCAGGACGTTCGCTACAGCAAGACGCCGCGATCTATGAAAATGCACGTTGCACCATGTATTTACCTTTTTGCAAAGTTAATATTAGTTCGGGGATCACAATAATTCGGATAATCATTTAACCCCTTACCACACAATTCCGAATTTTAAATATCTTGACGAAAAGGCCTTTTGAAAACATTATGGGAAAAGGGAGAAAATGCTCTTAACCAGCATTTTCTCCCTTTCCTTTAATGTCTTCTACCCTATTAAAGACCAATTCCATCATTGCAGTCACTTCTAAATTGTCGTCTGTGAATGCTTTTAATTTGAATAAGTGTAGATCTACAATTTTGTAGTTTGGTAAAGAATTAATTTTTTTTGGCCGTTGAAACAAAAAAAAAAAAAAAAAAAATGGTCGGTTCATTTCACAGAGATGTGATGGTAAGTGCTAGAGATCTTCCGATCGTGCCCGCCGGGGTAGTTCAGTGGTTAGCGTATCCGACTCGTGAACTGGTGGTTGCGAGTTCGATACCCGGTTGAGACAAGCTTTCTTTCTGGCGATTTTTTCTTGCCTCTCACCTCTGATGCACGTGAGAAAAGTAGTCAGTGGCTTTGGAAAGAAAGTTGTGTTAGTACCGGTGTGAGAAAGCCAGGAAACACATGGGTGCGTCGTTGACCTGAGCTGTGAAAATGGCGTTAAACTTCAAAACAAACCAAACAAAATCTTCCGATCGTTTGAAAAACAGGCATAGATCAATCTTATCATCTGACAACGCTAGATTGTAAAGCTTAGGACTAAGTTCGACTGGCTGCATATGTATCGAATAAGGTAGAATGTTGAATAAGGAAATTTTATCTACTTAAGGCCGTTTTCTAGAGTATTAATTCTTCCACAGAATTTCTTTGTTTTCACATGTCTTATGTAAAATTTTATGCTGAATACAAACATAAAAAGAAAATGATATATTGTCGAATTCGTTCTCTTGTTAAATGCCTGTTTCCGTGGTAACAGTATACCCCCAAATTCTAAAAATTGTGACTTTTGCTTAAAAATGATTATAACATTGTCAGACAAGTTTAATTTTATAATTTATATAAAATTAGAGCTAAATATTTGTATATTCTGATCTAACATTCAGAAAATTTGAATTCCATTCCTATTTTGTCAGAAAGGGTCATTTTTTAGCAATTCTGTATTCACAAAAATTAGGAGTTCTGCAGGTAAAACTGGGTTATCAAAAATACCCTTCCATATATTTTGTCCATTTTTTCCGTATAGAATCCTTGAAGTATCTTCTTTTCAAATTCCACAAAAAAAGAATAGGTCGTCGAGTTAAGATTTTCACAAAATTACAGTTTCCATGGCAACCATAAAACAGTTTCATACAAAAATTTTAAGCATTTTTTTTCTTGAAAACATAATACAAGCATAGTTATGTATTAGTAAAAACAATAAAACATTTAATATGTAAAATTTAACCAAAGATCACTCAGAAGTGAAGATTGGTTCGGGTAAACATGAAAATTTTCAAATTTATTTTGAATTGGACTCCTAAAATCTTTGAAGTATGTAAGCTGGTTATAATATGCATTACTTAATATCAGGTTTGTACGAGTATAACTCTGGATAAATAATAATAAAAAACACACACTTTATCCTTTCTGCGCCATAGGCAAAAAAAAGGGGTCTTAGCGGATGGCATAGATTAAAATCAGACTGCATGGAATGTGCGGTTGGATTATCAATCTATACCAACCGCTTGTTAAGTCAAGTCTGTAGGCTAATAATTCGACGTAGGCTACTAATTCAACGACCACTTTCCCATGGCTCGTTCGACGATTATGATACCTCATCGCGAGAATACGTTTCTGTACACTTTTCATTAGAAGAAGTGGGTGGGGAACCGACAGTGACTTTTGTTTCTTCTGCCTCGCTAGTTGCATACAGTCGGCATTTCTTGTAGTATAATTTATTGGAATTGCAGACTGAACCCTTGAAATACGGTCTAACTTACATTTCCTCGCAAAATGTCCTTTAACTCTTTACCAAACGACAAAATTTTAGCCTTGTCCAAGTTGAAAGCATTTGCAGACGACAATTTCAATGTGGCTCAAATGGTGCAATTTTTCTTTGATAGGGTAGAAAACTTTGTGGGAAAAAGGAGAAAATGCTGGTTACCAGCATTAATTTTTTTTCTCCCTTTCCCACAATATTTTCAAAAGGCTTCTTTCCAAGGGTCGTTAAAAGGCGGCATTGTGCGGTAAAGAGTTAAAGCGAAACATGATTAGGTTGTTTATGATTTCGCGCCGTACAGTGAAACTATCCGAGTACTGCTAACTATTTCCTTCGTGAAGAGTCCAATATAGTCCTTTATACTAATATGCCTTCTTAGTGCTCAAAACTTGATTTTAAAAGAAATGAGATCATTCCAAAGGACGAACACAACTGGACGAACGAACCCGGACGAACAAGCTCGGGCGAACAAGCCCCGGGACGAAAGAGATCGTTTCCATGCGCACTAGGTTGCGCAAAAAAAAAAACCTCCCGAAAATGGCCTTAAACCTTTGTAGTACTATATACATGTAAACTGAATGGACATGCTCAATCCGTATTAAAGATGAAGATATTGCGATTTCAAAGCTGTTTTTGTCCAAGGATCTGGAAACGAGCAGATCGCCATTTTATGCAGTATGATCTTCATCTACACTTCCCACATATGCAGTTAAATCCGAAATCAGTGCCACAAGGGTTAATGTATAGTCATCTTATGACTATTGACCTGTATCAGGCTTTAATTGCATTTGCTTAGTTTTTGTGGCATTGGTCGAAGACAATACCACTGTGGCTTCAGTGGGATATTTTGAAAATCATGTATCGTAGTTTGTGTAGACTGGTATCAGTCCGTTAAATAGAGCATTTTCATTTGAATAAAATCATAAAATAAAACAGCAGAACAAATACACTCATATAATGTTCTCAAAAACCTGTATTTTAGATAAAGAGCAAGTAACAACATATATTCCTGAGGGTTTACAATAGTTGTGTACCTTGTTTATTTGAATGACTCAAATGCAGGGCCTGAATGCCAGGCTATAGTTTGTGCTAAACCTAAGGAAGTAAACCCAATTAAACTCTTTTCTCGTACAAATAAATGTTTCAATAACCCTCAAGTATAGAATTGAAAACGGCGTATTTAGATAAACTGGATTAGGCTATCGATCGTGGAAATACTTCTTTGTTTTTATCAAAAATAGCTTTACCCGCTATGGCCTTCTATCGGCGCAATGATACACACAATCTTTGTCTCCCGACCGCTTCGTCTCCTCTTCGGGCTTGTTCGTCCAAAAACCAGTTCATCCCTGGGCTTGTCTGCCCGTGCTTGTTCGTCCCACATGATTGCACGCTTCTCTATTGGATTGTGCATGAACATTTACAAATCGGAATGATTGATTGTAACTCGGTTTGCTGTCTTTCGTAATTTGTTGAAGTTGTTAGCTGCAGCATGCATGTCAAAAGTCATCTGTATGAGCGAAAGGTTGTGGAATATTGTTTGTTTGCTTCAGGCTTATTTGTATCTCCTGTGGCAGTCTACAAAGGGATGACCTCACACTACTGGCAGTGTTATAAAACGTAATTATTTAGCAAGAGTATACCTTTATCAAAAACTTCCTTTAATGTGATTGTTTAAATTGAGGGCTGCAGTCTCTTTCACTTTGTTTTTGTGAATACAAAAATCAATATGTTCTGATGATGTCTCTTGTTGAATATGGTAAATAAGTTTCGTGAAAATATCATAATATACAAATGTCTTTATGCTGAGAAAAGTTTCAAATAATAAAAATGTTTTCCTATTACGTCTTTTCACTCATTTAAGCCACAATCCATACTAACCTACATGTGGGTGTGTTAATACAGTACAGTGTGTTTTATTTTATCAGAATTATCTTGATACATGAAGATTGATTAAGAGGGGTTAATTGCCATTCTCAACAGTATTTCAGTATTTAGCGGCAGTCAATACACCTACCGATGAGTTCCTGACAGTTCCTCACCAGTACACAGCATTCTTCCGAAGCCACTGACTGCTTCCCCACATAGTCTTGTAAGTCTAGTGGCGGGAGTAGATAGAATTTGTTTGCATCGACTTTCATCAATTGTCAAATGGAAGTGACAAACCCAATGTTCGAACCAGTGCAAGCTGGTGTCCCATGGAGAGAGTAAAAATGAGAAATCAAACGCAAAAAATAAATGCACACGCATATTTTTTTTAAACAAGCCCGACACATTTTAAAAGTTACACGCGGGGGTACTTAAAACGTGGTTAATGCGCGTAACTTTTTTTTTCCGCGCCTAACTTCATTTTTCATTTTCCATTAAATTTTTGCGGCTTAGTTTTTATGTTCATTTTCAATCCATAAATCCATTTAACCATTCGATTTTTCGTGGTTAAAAAAATTTATTATTTTCTTCGCAAAAAATATTTTTTCCATTAAATTTTTTATTCATTATTATTCTTTTATTTTTTTATTTATTATTCTACACCCGCATCTGCACCCGCATCCGCATCATCTACACCCGCATCTACACCCGCATCCGCACCCACAATGCAAACACCGGGGGATTAATCGGTTAATCGGTTTTTTTTGGTTTCTTGGCTTTTTAGTTAGCCGGTTTTTTTAGTCAGCCGGTTTTTTAGTTTGTCAATAAGCGAATAAGGGAATTAACTGTGTTAACCGTGTTAATCGGGTTAATCGTGTTAATCGTGTTAACCGAACAAAAAGAAAAAAAGCGAAAGAAGTAAAAAGAAGCAAAAGCAAAAATGAAGAAAAAAGAAAAAAAAGCCTGTATTATCCCCTGAATGAAAAAACGAAATATAGAAAAAAAAGAAAAGAGAAAAATAATAAAAAATATTAATCGCAATTTTTATTTTTTTTAACCCGCGAAAATTAAACATCAAAAAATAAAAAAAAATGAGTTAAACAAAAAAAATATATTATATAAAAAGGAGATATGGAAAATAAAAAAATTATTTCTGACGAAGAAAAAAAACGTTTGGAATTAGCAAATGAAAATTTAAAAATTAATGATGAAGGATCAATTACAGAAATCACATTTAAAGATCCATTATTAAATAATGTTGAAAGTGATAATGAAATAAAAAGTGATAATGATAGTGAAAGTGATAATGAAAAAAAAATAATAAAAGATACAGTTAATTATTTAATTAATAAAGTAATTGATAATGAAACCGAAGAAAAAGAAAAAGAAAAAGAAAAAGAAGAAGAACTAAAAAAAATAAAAGAATTTATAAATAATAACATTGAATTTTTTAATAATGAAGAAAAATATAATAGTTTTATGAAAAATTTTATAAACGAATGTAATAAAAAATTTTACGGCGAAGATAAAGTTTATATCGATTGTCAATGTAATGACGGTACTTTTACTTGTCATTATTGTGGAAGAAAAAGAACAATAAAAGGTGAAGGGAAAAATGAACATTTAAAAGAAAAAGACAAAGAAAAGAAAATTTTTTTAAGATTTGAAAAAAAATTATTGGGCATTCGTACTAATAATGCTATAACGGAAAAATTAATAAATAGCAATTTATTTTT
Organism: Tridacna gigas; assembly: GCA_945859785.2. Lineage (NCBI taxonomy): Eukaryota > Metazoa > Mollusca > Bivalvia > Cardiida > Cardiidae > Tridacna > Tridacna gigas. Next base: position 43,979,279 of record OX244029.2, read on the forward strand.
AAGTAATCTCGTAAGTGATATTAAAAATGTTAATTATTTAAAGGGTTGTAATACAGCACCACCTAAACCTTTATTACCAGTTGAAAGTTTACCTTTATTTTCTGACGATATTTACGGTTTTAGTTATTATACGAAAGAACAAGCAGGAAAAGAAAAAGGAGAGATGGTTTATACTTTGGATTCGTCTAAAGGTGGAAATGGAGATTTGATCGTTAAAAATATTAAAAATGCTCTGGATAATGTTTTTCACGAAAATAAAGAACTAAGGAAAAAAGTAGGAACACCTAAAATAGCAAAAACCCCATCAATAGAAACAAAAGGAAAATATAAAGAAGTTATTAGTGAAATAGAAGAAGCGACTGGAAATAGGTTTTTAAAAAAATTTAACGAATTATATCCTAATCAAGAAGTAAAAGGTTTTTATAAATTTAAAATTGATGTGTCAGAATTAGACATACAAGATTTACAAAAATATTTACCTAAAATTTATAAAGAATTTTATAAAAAAGGTATGGGAATTTTTTCTTTAGATGTTACCCGCGATTATGCACGAACCATGGATGCTTCATTATTGAGAAAAACATTATTAAAAAAAAATTGTTTTATAAAAGAAGAAGATTTAAAACATAGAGTTGAAATTGAAAACACGGGTAGAAAATTAATATATTCACAATTACAATTTTTAATGAAAGAGAAAGCCAAAAATAATAATTTTTTTGTTTTAATTAATGAAGAAAACACAAAAAAAGACGCTGGTAACAATATTATAAAATATTATTATTATTTGGAAAACAGAAGAATAGACGTTAAATGGTATAATAAATTCGTTTCTAATTTAGAACACAAAGGAATAGGAGAAAAAAACGGAACACATATAAGCGAAACTGCTTTTTGTGGTAAAACACGTTTAATAAATACTTTTTATAAACCTAATATTTTTTATTATGGTATTACTAGATGCGAAATAACGGTTAATGGTTATTATACGGTACGTGAAGATTTAAATAAAACATTTTTAAATGAATTGATATATGAAGAATATAAAAATGTTGGTGCTTTACCCGTTTTTTATGAACAAACATTAAATAATCAATGGTCTAATTTACAAGAAGTAATAAAAAAGAATCTTTTTATTTGTAATAGAAAAACGGGTATTATTAGTTGCTGTTGGTATGGTTCATCTTTAACTGAAACATGGGGCGGTGTTAGAAGTAAAGAAAACGTTTTAATGAAAAATCTAAATGAAAATTTAAACAAAGTTGAAACTTACGCCGAAAAAGAAAAAATTTATTTAACTTCTGAGCAAGAATGGGAAAATTCAATAAAATATATGACTGCTAATTTTGGGTGGTCTCATGTACCTTTAGTTGTTTTAGATATTGATGTTTCGGAAGATAATAAAGATGTTATAATTTATAAACCACGGTTATTTTATAAAACGGGACCAACAATATTAACACCTTTTATTTATCCAAATACAGTTTATAATATAAAAAATAGGGAACAATATCACCCTTCTATAATGTTTCCCGATAAACACAAAACAGCAAAATTTATTTGGAGAAGCGAGGATTTATACGATCACTGTAGAATAGGAACATCAAAAATAAATAAAATTTTTGAATGTTACGAAACGACTGACGAAGAAATATTAAATAAAATTCACGTTTTATATTCCAGTAAAAGAGAAAGGAAAAGTAACGAAAAGAAAATAAAAAATGAAAAAACAACGGAAGAAATAAAAGAACAACTTATAAAAGACACAAAAAAACAAGTAGAAAAAGCAATAGAAAATGAGAAGGTTGAAAGATTATTAAAAGAAAAAGAACAAAAGATTATAAGAGCCGATAATTTAAGAAAAGAAATTAATAATGATTTTAAAACTCGTGTACCGGAAAACAAAATTAAGGAATTAGTTTATAAATTACAAAAAACTATTTATGTTTATGCTTTTAAAGAATGTAAAAACGAATTATTATTTCTTTATTTTGGAAGTAATAAAGGCGGAGGAAAAAGTATAGGTAAAGCTAATTATGAACTATCACAAGAATTAAAAAGTTTAAAAAATTTATTTGAATATCACGATGGTATATTTGAAAAAGGTAAAAACAAAGAACCGGTATTTTTACTTCCTTTTAATACTTTAAAAATAGACTGTAGCGACGGACGAAATTTAACGATACATAATAAAGAAGAATTTATAAAAGAAACGGAAAAAATTTTAAATGATTATATAAAGATTGAGGATGAAGAAAAAATAAATAATAATAATAAAGAAGAAACTAATATAAAATATTTAGAAAATAAAGAACATACAAATAAAAATGTTAATGATTTATTTAATATGGAAGAAAATAAAATATATAATGTTTTGGGATGGTCAGTATCTAAAAGAGCAGACAGGCCCGCTTATCATTTATACGTAAAAGAGAAAGATAAAGAAGAAGAACCATATTTTATAAGGGGTATTTTTCTAAATGAAGAAATAAAAAATTTAATAAATGATTATAAAAGTTTAGGAAATATAAAGCTTCCTTTATTTTTATGGGTTGGCACAAATAAAAGACATCCAACACAAAAAAAAAGTTGTAAAGAAGTTAAATTTTATATGAAAGAAGATTTAACTAAAGAAGGAGATTTAACTAAAGAAGAAGAAAAAAAAGAATAATCTATATATGTTAATAAAACATATATAGATTTTTATTAATATACCGGTTTAAGTTCTTTACCATCAGCCTGAAGACTAAAAACTTGGTCTGAGAGTAAAACTCCGTATGCTACAGTTCCAGCAGGTATAGCCGTTCCAAATTTCATTTCAACCGTGATATTTATTATAGAAGTTTTTCATGCTGCACTTTGTTTTGAAATATCAATAACGAACAAAGGATAAAGACCTTTAAAATCGATAGGGTTTATATTACAATTAGAAACACAACCCGGAATTCCTTCGACTAAGCATTTATAATTAGCCGCTGCTTTGTAAGCAGAGGCATAATGGTTAGATCCAAAGTTTATTTGAAAATCTAAAGCTGGGTATCTTCTAACATTGTTTAAATATACGTGTATTTCTCTAATATCTAAATGCCTAAAAACAGAAGCATTTAATTTTTGATCACGCTTAACGTTGTTATTCTGAAACCCAACAACTAAAAACCGTGGCTTTTCTGTGGCAGCCTTAGTAGTTAAAGCCCAAGTAAAACTCGTGTTTCCTTCTGTTAATTGAATATTAAAAGATTGTCGTTTATTAAATCCTAGTTTTACTTGCACGTTTTTTTTTCATGGCTTCCATTAAAGTATTTAAATTACCTATAGAAGGTTTAATTTGGGGAACGTACCAATATAAATTTTTTAATTCTATTTTTCCATCATCAACTGCATTTTGAGCACTACTGGTTTTAAAAAAAGGTTCATTATCAGTTTTCCTTGTTAAAATTAATTCATGTTTAACACCATATAAAACTTTATCGTAATCTTTACAGAAACCAAATATATGAGATAAAGGAACAATAAAGGTAAATTTGCCTTTCTCTCCTACTTCTGTTACAGAATTAAAAAGTTGGTCATGTCTAGCTGTAAATCCTTTATTTTCAGGTTCAGCTTTTGCTTGAAGATCATCATCATAAGGAATTGAGCCTGAATCTTTAAACCAACATTGATTTAAACCTGTTGAAACTGCAAAGTCATCCGAATATTCCAAAAGACCAAGCATCGTTGTTGCTTGTCCAGGGTTTAATAAAGTTTCTATTTCTCTTCCTCCTATCTCATATCTTATTTGTGAAAAAAGATATAACATCGCGTTATTTACTAAAGCGATACGATTGGCATTAGTAAAACGAGTACCATCCGCTTTTAGTAGTTCACCTTCAAATTCTAAATATGATCTGTGGGGATGAGTAAAAATATCTCCACTTTCAATATTAAACCTTATTTCACCCGGAGTATTTAACATGGCAACTCCACCAGCATTTGGAGGATACCTTCTATATTCGTATTCTTCTATAGTTTCATCTACTTGAACCGCTTCATCCCAATCTAATATAGTATAGTTCGTCATTTTTTAAATATCTATTTTTAGTTTAAGTGATTAATACTTTAAATAATTTTTATTCCTAATCCCCGATTTAAACCCATATTTAACCCACTATCAACATTTAAAGGTTTATCTATTTTTGGTGCTTCTAATCCTATTTTTGAAGGATCAGTAGGAACAAGCCCGTTAATACCACTTTTAGTTTTAGAAGCTAAAAGTTTATTTATTTTACTCTTCGCTGTTTCTGTAACTTTTTTAGCGGCTTTTTTACCTAACGCTTCTGCTCCTTTTGTTGCTAGATCTACAGCTTTTTTTTTACCAAAGTCTAAAGCACGGGGAGCTATAAATCTAAAAGCCCTTTTAGCAAGGTTCCATAAAGGACTAAAAATATTAGCTCCTCCATAAATAAATTTTCTTTCATACCCTTTATTTTTTATAATCATTTTTATATAAAAAAAATTAGTTTATATATCATGTAAAAGTAAATCTCGTTGTTTTCTTGTCATTACTCTTTTACGAATTAATTCGTTGCATATCTCGACCATCTCATTTCTAACACCAGTATTACCAGCTTGAGCACTACTACAGAGCAAACTTAACCTGTCAGCAAGAGCTTCCGGATCTGAAGAGAGAATAATAGTTTTATTATTACTAGTAGTATTAAGACCTTCACCTTTACTCGGTTTATATTTATGATAGAAAGATTTTAATATTCTTCTCCATTTACTTGATTGATTTAATTTTGGGTTTGATATTATTTTTCCCCTTTTATTCGTTGAAAATAAAACTCCCGAATCTTTTATAATTTCTTCATAATCGTCCATAGCTTTTTTATTTTTTACATTTTCCTCTTCTGGTTTGTCAGAAAAAATTAAATCTAATAAAGCTTTTGATCTTTTATAAGGTTTTTTTTCATCTCCGTAATAAATATAATTTTTATCGATTACTAAATTTTTATTATTTATTTGTAAAATTCCTTCATCGTTAATATCTAATAATGATTTAAGTTTGTTATTTCTTGCTTTTACGATAAAAGATGTTAACTCTTGATCACCGGGTATACTTATTTTTCCTTCTATATCCATTATAGCCTCTGGTTCTTTTCCTGGCGGCGGCATTAAAGGTAAAGCCTGAGCAGCAATAGACTCAGGTAAAGCTTTAAATTGTTTCGTTAATGATTCTTCGAGTTTAGCTGTAGCTCCAGTAACGGGTTTAAATATTTTACTTAAAGCTTCCTCTCTTCCATACTCACCCATTTTTTCTACTCTATCCTTCAATCTTAAATTTTCTTTCAAAGCTAAATATTTTTTAACTTCTTCTTCTCTTTTATTCGGATTGTTTATTCTTCCAAAACTCATATTTTTTTTAATGGTTTAAATGATTTAAAACATATTAAACTTTCTCGTTTAATATATTTTATTTTAATCAATATTACCTATTTGACACGAACAAATAAATTTAAACTTTGGGGGTTTAATTTTTATCTTCGGAAACTTGAGCTTTCTCGGTTTTCCATCAGACGATAAAACTCCTCTCTCGCTTCTTTTTTTCCTTTTTCTATTAAACTTTTTTCTTCATCCGTTTTTATCTTTTTCTTCGTTTTATTTCTAATCTCTTCTTTCATTATTTTATATTTCTCGAGTTTGCTTAATATCAAATTAAACTCTTCGTGCGATACTTTATTGTCAGATATAGCGTGGGATATTAAAGTATTTAAAGTGTTTAGTTTACTCTCCGCTATGGCTTGTATGTGTCGGTGTTTTTCACTTTTAGTTCTCGTTCTTCTAACGATAAACTTCGAAATAACAGCACCAAGACCAACCGCTAAAGCGCAACCTTCGAGAGCTATGGTAGCTGGTATAGCAACAACAGTAGAAAGCAGAGCTATACCTCCAGCTCCAGCACCAAGAGCAAACACGGTTAATCCCGCTTCTACCCCATCTACAGTTTTAGAAATCTTTAAATATTTTTTTGTTAATCTTTGCCTTTCTTTAACTTCTTTTTCTAGGTAATCTCCAACATCAGATATCTTTTTTAATCTAAAACTCTGTCCGTTGTCAGCTTCGAATATAGCAACCGGAGCTGAAGGATCATTATTATTATTTGTCATCCTAGGTATACTAGGATAAAGGGTTTTTTCCTCGTTTATTTCACTCATTTTTAAATAGACGTTTAAATCTTTAAGGCTTTAAATATTGAATGTAACAAAACGGACTATTCTCGGGAATAAATAAATTAGTCTTCGTAAAGTTGTATATGTAAACTTGTATATCTGGAGTGTCATGATCAATAAAAACATTATTCATCACTCCTAGTTTAAGTTTTAAATCTCCAGCCGGGGAAATAAAAACTGTTCCCTCTGTTATCATATAACCGAAGTTTAAAGACAGTCTTTTTCCTTCATTCGGTTTAATATTGATTGACGATTGAGTAAAAATAAGCCATTTAGAACCGGACTTTTTTATTGAAGGGAATTTTAACTCTTCGTGTGGTTTCCAATACAAGCTTCTTGTTTGTTTTCTTTCATTCATTTTTTATTATATTTTTTGTTTTTTATATAATCATTTTTAGTAACGGTCCAATTAAAGGTATATTAGATAAAAGACCGTCTCCTTTTTGTACGTTTCCATCTTTAACGACAAACATGCCTTTTCCGTAAAGTTCGAGTCCATTACCATCAACGGGGGTTAAAAATAATCCTTTTCCGTCCGTTTCAACTTGGGCTACCTGTCCATTTTTACTTAAATAAAGACCATTACCCATAAGCTTTTTTGTTAAACCTTCCGTTAATCCTCCTAAAGCACTTAAACCCAGTTGTGGTAATACCTTTTTAGCCAAAGGAACAGCAAGACGACCAATAAGAGGAAGAGCAGTCCTAGCTGCGGTAAGTAAAGCACCTAAAAAACCCCCGTGTTTAGCATTATAATTTATTTGTGCCATTGAAAGAAGAAGATTAACACCTTTATTTTTACTAAAAGCCTTTTTCATTCTCGTTATTTGGTTTTTAGTAACATACAAACTATCTTCGCCTTCCATATCTGCTGGTTTTAAGTTTATCGTTACTTTACTTTTATTTTTATACGCATTAGCTATTTTATTTTTTATATTATCTGAAAGATCGACTTTTATTTCTATATATTTCGTCATATTATTTTTTATTGTTTTATTTCTCTTATATGAAACCTCATAGTAATATTTTCACCTCTTAAGTCTATTTGTTTCCCGTTTTGATCCGTTATTATAGCTGTTATACTGTGTATATCATTTAAAAGTAAAGGAAGGTACAAAGGGTAAGGCGGTCTTTCTACAATTTTATGTCCTGGATTTACAAAAGGAAAAAAAGAATATACAGTATTGGCTTTAACCCCTTTTACATATGAACCTGTAACAATATCGAGATTAATAAGTATCGAATTAACAGCCATAATATCTATTACTCTTTTACTTTCATATATACCCGCAACAAAAAATTCGGGATCAAAACCTAAAATTTTATTTATTGAATTTTGGGTAAAGTCGACAACATAATCTTTTTCAACATACATCGTTGTTTTAAATGTGTTGTGGTTTGCTTCAAATCTAAAAGGATAAGTTTTATTTGCCGCATCATATAAATTTTCTTTTTTAAAAATTTTTTCAAAAGCTTTATTTATACCAATTAAGTCATAACTCCCAGTTTTTATTTTAAAATCCCACGCACCAGCACGCGGTTCTTTTAAAAGTCTGATTTCATTATTAAACCCATCTTTTATATTAGGTATACTATAATACGTTTCAAGATTTATTAATGCTATTTCACAAGGTTTATTTAAATGTATTGAAGGATTAAAATTTGTTACGAAATTTGTTTTATTATCTGATAATACAATTTGAACACTCGTCATTTTTATTTTAAGCGATTTTTGCCTAATAAAAAATATTTTAAAAATGGAAATTGAAAACGATGGTGAATTACAAGAAAGATTAAACGTTTTAATGAGAAAAATAAATAAAAGGATAAGGAAAAGAAACAGTATTATTGAAAATGAAACGGATCCCGCAATTTTAAATATCATCGATACCCAAAATGAAAATTTAAAAAATGTACTTTTAAGGGTTATTAATCATTTAAGCGAATTACAAAATGGAATTGAAACTAACCGAGAAATAACAGAAGTACAAAGAAACACAAACGGAGATATCGGCGTTATTTTAAATGCAGAAAAATTAAACGAATGGTGGGAAAAAGAAGAAAAGTTTTTTTTTCATGGGAAATTTAAAATAATATTTTCTACATATGGAATAGAACAAATTATAAGAATAGCAAATGCAGACGGAGAAAAAGACAATACAGTTTTACTCGTAGACGAAAATATTAATGGTATAGAAACTTTTAATAATCCGGAATGTGTTCTTTGTTTAGATGAGAAGAAAAAGCCCAATATACTATTTTGTAATTGTGGTCATTTGTGTATGTGTGAAGAGTGTAATAATATTTATCAAGATTCTAAATGTCCTATATGTAAAATTGAAAATACTATTAAACGAAAAATAAATATATAAAATGGGAGACGTAATTTTAAATGAGATTGAAAAAAAACAAAAAAATATTGAAAGTCTAATAACGGATATGAAAGATGCTTTAAATTTTAGACTTGTATGTTGTAATGATGAGTCATGTAAAACTTACGAATTAATTGATAATCATAAAATATTGTTAAATAGACTCGAATACACCAATGATAGTATTAAATTTTTTTTAGAAAAAAATTTATTTTACAATAGACCAATAACAGAAGTAGAAAAAGAAACGGATAAACAAAGAGAAACAGAAAAAATTATAAATTCGCCAGATAACATTAATAATTATTGGGAAGCAATAAAAAAATTTTTTACCATTGGAAAATATAAAATATTTTATTCTGAATATGGAATAGAATCAGTTGTAAGAATAGAAAACGCTAATTGAAAAAAATAAAAATTGAAAATTACTATTAAACGAAAAATAAATATTTAAAATGGAGTTTCCAAAAATGAAAAGAAAATATATGAAAGATGTTTTTAAAAAAACTTCTTTTCAATGGAAAGTAGGAACGCCCGACAGCGAAGAATTTAAAGAAATTATAAAAATATACAAAGATGATATTTTAGAAAATAAAGGTGACAACGAAACAACGAGAAATGCTTTTAACAAGTTTAAATATTATTTTGACGATGAAAAGAAAAAAATATTATCGGGTTACGATTTAAAAGTCTATAAAAAATTAATCTTGGAGGAAATTGAAAAGAACGAAAACAATTATAAAATATTATAATATATTAATAAAATAATAATAATATATTAAAATGTTGAAGTGGATAAAATTTTATAAATTTGATGAAAAAAAATATAAAATGACATTTCAAGAATATTTAGAAAAAAATTATAAAGAAGCAAAAAAAAGAAGAAAAGAAAGGTTGCAAATGCAGGAAAGTCGACGTACGAGACTTCCTTTTTGTGTTGTATGTAAAAATAAAACCCCAGAAATGGAATATTGTGGTTGTTGGCATGTGTCTATATGTAAAGAATGCCGCGATAAAGACATTAAATATTTTACCACTTGTCCTTATTGTAATTTTACAGATACCTTATCACATAAAATATATGATTATGATTCTGATTCTGATTAATATTTAACCTAGATGAAAAGGTTAAATATTTTTAAAAATCATAGGGTAAAAGTTCAGGGGGGTAATCATCAATTTTTATTTGTGCAGCTAAAGTTATATTTACTCTTTCTATAAATCTATTATCAGTAAGAAATAATAAAGCAACATACCCACAACCGCTAATATTAAAAGGTTTTATATCACCACAATCATAATTTATATTATATTCACCACCATAATTTAAATAAAAATCTTGTGATTTAAACTCTATATCATTATTAAAAGAATTTAAATTTAAATCATCATTGTTTTCACCTTCATTTTTACTTTGTAAAGTAAAAATCTTTATACCTATTCTTTTATCCGGTTCAACTAATCCTACCTCGTCATCTACAAATTTAAAAGCAGCTGAAAATTTAAAAATTGATGCAGGAAAAGGAAATAAATAAAAAGGGTATTTTTTATATTCCTCTTTTTTAAGGTTGTATTTAAAAACTCCACCATCATATTTACCAAAATAAAAATGTGTTAAATGAATATGTTCTTGTGTTTCTGTATTATAAAAACCACCAGAACCACCAAATGAACCTTGCAAAATTATTTTTTCAACAAAAGATTTTTCAGTAAAACCAACTTGTAAAGAACTTAAACCAACAACCGGACCTTCAGCTTCAGCTCTAATTAAAATTATATTAGTGCTTAACGTGTGGTATATTCTTTCTTTTTCTTTTTCTTTTCTATTTTTTAATTCATCATCAACATATTTTTTATGTGCTGCATCTTCCGGATTTACAGGGTTACCAACATTAACTATTTTTTTAAATCCCATATTTAACCCCTCAGTTGCAATGAAATATCCGTTTTCTTTTAAAAAAGCGTCTTGTTTTACTATAGTATTATATTTTTCTTCGAGTTTAGCTTCTAAATCTTTTATTTCATCATTTAAATCATCTTTAGATTTTAAAATTTTTAATTCATAATCTTTTTTTAATTTATCTTCAGCTTTTAGTATTTCTCCATCTAGACTTATTTTTATTTTTACTTTTTCTTCATCTACATATTTTTTATTTGCTGCATCTTTCGAATTTTCGGGATCTTTAAGATTCCTAATCTTGCGATTTTTCATATCACCGCTAAACCCAATTCCGCCATTAGCCGCTGATTCTAAATTATTAATTTTTTCTTCTAAAGTATTAATAACAACGTTTATTTCACCATCAACATATTCTTTATTTGTTGCTTCGTCATCGTCTAAAGGGGTATGTACATTAAAAATTCTAAAATTTTTTATATCTAAATCATTTTTAACTTCATATTTGCTTTTATCACTGCTGAGAATAAAAGCTCCATCTCCATTTTTATTATTAACCCGCGTTTCTAAATTTTTTATTTGTTTTTCAACATTATTTTTTATATTATCTATATAACCTTTACTTACAACTCCTTTTTTATCAGTCGCATCTTTAATATTGTTTATCTTTTTTTCTTCCATATTTAATTTTACCCTAGCTTTAAAAGTTTTTCCATCATCGGTAAAAAAAGCTTGGTTTTTTTCTAGTTCTCCGGTTTTAGTATCGACATATTTTTTATTAGCAATCTCGTCTTCTCTCGTTGGATCTGGAACATCGAAAACTCGATATTGGCGTAAATTCATATTAGCGTCTATTTGATAATTCGTCCCATCAAAAAATTTTTTGGAATAATCGGATAACGTTTTTATTTCTCTGTCTACATATCCTTTATTCGCCGCTTCTCTTTCTGTTATCGGTTCTCTTAATCCTCCTAGTTTTTTATTCTTTAAAAATAAATGATCTCTAGCAATAAAACCAGAACCGTTTTTTTCTTCAAAAGGAATTAATTTTTTTACATCTCGTAATTGGGTTTAATCTCCGGGATTAACGGCTGGAGCTGTATTTTCAATAGGGAACCCACGCATATTTATTTTATCCTTTGCTTTGTATTCGTCATCCTGAAAAGAAAACGGATTATAAATTTCTGTTTCTCTTTTTATCTTATCTCTTGTAGAATCCACATAAACTTTAGTTACCGCTTCTTCATCTTCAACGGGTAAAGGTAAATCTGTTATTCTTTTCTTATTCATATTTAAAGTTTGTTTAACAACAAAATCCCCGTCTCTATTTTTAGTAAAAAAATTATTTTCTCTCGTATCTACATAATTTTTTGTTGCTGCGTCTTGGGGGTTTGTTGGATCTTTTATATTTTTAATTTGGTTATTAGCCAAATTTAAATTATCCTTCATCTCTCCTCTTCCATCTAACCTTAAAAAATTATCAACAACAAAAGGTAAATCAACTCCACCTTCACCTGTGGTTGTTGTTTCTTCTTCTAATCTTCCAAATTTAGTTACTGGTTGAAAATACATTTTTTATAATTTTTTTTCCTTTAAATCCATTAAATATGCTACTATCGGATATAGATCGTAACCCATATTTAACTTTTCTAAAACAAAAACACACAAATGACCACATATAACGGTGTTTGGGTTTTGAATCTGATCCGACGAATAATGTATAGGTGATTTAAGATATTTAATTATTTCTGTCGGCGGTTGTAACCCATAACTATCAAAATAGTATTTATTTTTTTTGTTTTTAAACCAACATACCCAATGTGTTCCCGGTCCTTTACTATCATCTAAGTTAAGAATACCACATTCACGAGTTAAAGGTTTTTTTGGTAGTTCATTCCTAGAATAAACTCCTCTCCATCCTTTTAAATTTTTACATACCGCTTGTAAATCATAATTAGACAACGTTTTATTAGGAGGTAATTCGGAAACTAAAACTGAAGGAGATTTTAAACTTCCCGCTGTTTGCTCTTGTTTTTTCCTGTCTCTTTGTCTTTGTTTCTTTTCTTTTTGTCTGGTAGCTTCTTTTTGTACAGCTTCCATTCCTAATCTCGCGTTTTCTTTAGTTCTCGGTTTACTATGACCCATCCATGACTGAAAAGAATATTTAGTTTTTTGAAGTTCCTCTCTATAGAAAGCTCCTTTAATATGGTGATCCTTGTAATCTTTTAAATAATAAGTGACAGGAATAGTATTTTTAACTTCACGTACTATAAAAATTTCTTTACTCCAGTTAGGAGTAAAAGCTTTTTCCCATCCTTCTTTTTTCTTTCTCGGTATTCGAACTTTGTCATCTTCAAAAATCACGTCTTTTTGTGTAACATAGTCTAAACGTCCGGGTTTAGGTTTACTCTTTTGATGGTATTTTTCGTATATTTCCTCTTCGTTTCTTTTTTCGCTCGCTTCTTTAGGTGTGTAAACATCGTTAAATTTCCTATGCGGAGTATTATTGTATTCTTCGACTAAACTTTGTATATGCGATAAATAATTTTTTCCTTCGTTATCGGTCATCCAATGACCAATCATATCTTTTAAAGTTTTAATAAACCGTTCAGCTATAGAAGCTTTATTTTTCCCTTGTGTATGATAAAGTTCTATATCTTTTAATGTTTTTCTTCGGTTTATTCGCTTCTTCTTGAGTAATAGTAGGATCAGGATGAGTTCTCGATATATGCTGGGTTAATCCGCTTTTATTTTTTAAATATCTCCCGCAATAAGGACATTTAAAACTCGTTGGTTCTTCTTCTTCCGTTTTTCCTTTATCGATTAAAAACTGAAACTCGGCTCCCTCATCTGTCCATAGTTTTTCCGGTTTTCTTCCCGAAGATTTAAATATGTTTTTAAACTCTTGAGATACGGTATCAACTTTTTTATCCGGTATTTGTCGAACCCAGGCATATCTAGAGAACACGTCTAAAACGACTAAAAAAATATCGAGATTATCTTGTTGTTTTTCCGACGCTGTTAATCTCGGTTTGTTTTCTTCTTCTTCTTCTTCTTCTTTTCCAATATTTTTTTTCTTAGGCATGAATGCTAAATCAGCAGTCCACGTTTCGTCTATTTTTCCTACTTTTACTTTTCTCGTCGGGAATAGCCTCCTTAAAGGTCGATGTAGTTCTGATGAAAGAGGTTTATTTTCTTCATCCTCTAAAAACAGCTTTTTTTTTTACCCGCTCCTTCTTGTCCCATTCCGAATCTTTTTTTAGTACCAATAAGACGACTAACAACACCACGCTCTATTTTTTCTCTTAAAGTAGGATTATAAATATTTTTTAAATCTTTTAACATGTCAGCATCACATACGCTATTCCTAGTTTTAGTATCACTGTTTTTTAAATAACATATATCATGATTCATAGACGCTTCATCTACACGATTAACGGGTTTACTCCAGTCTTTAGGTGTAAGATCGGGATTTAACCTTTTTTTAAGTTTTGTTCCTGGGCCCGTAAAATTGTGTCCTGGGAGATGCATTTCCACGGGTAACGTATTAATCATTTTGTTTAAAATACCGCTTCCTTTTTTCATTTTACCCGGTGGAAACTGGGCTTTTTTAGTTCCACAAACGGAACAGATTCCTTTTAAAATAGGTCTGTTGTTTTTTGTTGTTTCTTCCCTTAAGTCTTGTGTATTAGTCTTTTTTTTACATCTAACACAATATATATTTTTGTTTGTCATCTTGTTTTAATATATGTTTTTGTAAGTTAAAATACATTAAATATGGAAATTCAGAATTTAGCTTTTAACCCGATGACAAAGAACAGGAAGAATAACCCGATGTTTCCTAAAAGTATTAGAGGATTAATAATAGGTGATTCTGGATGCGGTAAAACTACTCTTCTTTTAAATCTTTTACTCAGACCCGGATGGTTAGATTACAATAAACTTTATATCTTCGGTAAAAGTTTACTCCAACAACCGGAATATATTTTAATGAAGGAAGCTTTTGAAAATGACTTAACAAAAGAAGCGGTTTATTCGCTTTTTTCTCAGATGGAAAATATTGATACCGAGAAAATTAAACCGTCTGACTTCTATGATGAGTTAAAACAAAAGTTTAAAAAAGGAGTAAAAATAACCCCCTGTTTTCAAGAAGACGGAGCAGAAATACCCGATCCAAAAGATTTAAATCCTAAAGATAAAAATTTAATAGTTTTTGACGATTTACTAAAAGAAAAACAGGATATTCCGGAAAAATACTATACTAGAGGAAGACACAATAATACCGATTGTTTTTATCTTTCTCAGTCTTTTTTTGATCTACCAAGACGAACGATCAGAGGAAACACTAATTTTTTAATCCTTTTTAATCTAAATGAAAGAGACGTTTTTAATATCTATAATGATTTGGCTAGTCGTGATATGACGATAGATGAATTTAAACAGTTTTGTTATTCGTGTTGGAACAAACCATACGGCTTCGCTGTTATTGATAGGAGCAGTCATAGAGACAAAGGTAAATATAGGTGTGGATTTGACATTTTTTATTATCCGTCTAACAAACAATATTTTTAATATTCGGGTAAGAATATTAAAAATGAGTGAAACGAACGAGGAAAAATCTTTTTTGTTTATTCGACTAAAAGGCTTAAACTGTTTTCTTTTAGTTGATTGTATATAGACTCTTCGTATTCGTCGTCTTGATCTACGTCCGAACTCGAATATCCATTAACCAAAACGTTTAAAACTTTTATCGTTAATCCACTATGGGTCGTTTGTTGTCTTCCTCCTACTAACGATTCTTTTCTCCAAAGACCGGTAACTTTCAATGTATAAACACCGTTGGTTATCCTGTCAAATTGAAAGTCGGCGTTTTTAAGAGTTTTTATTTTTCTTCTTCCTTCTTTGTCTTTTTCTACCGTTGAAAAGAAAGAAGAATTAAATTTTTCTAGGTCTATTTTACATTTGACGTATCCTTTATCTTTGTAACTTTCTAAAACAGCGTCTAATAAATATTTATCATTTACCATATCCGTATATTCAGGATCTATCCTACTATACAACCCAGTTAAAAACTGTTCAAACATATCGTTTAATTCGATATTTATATATTTGTTGTTTCCATACGAAATTAAAGTCGGTTGTTCATCCGGAGTACGAGATATAATATTCGTAAATACACCGGATTTACCGTTTTGTTTGATATCAGAAAAATAAATTTTATCCGTTTTCTTTTCACCTTTAATAGCGTTTTCGTATCCGAGAGTTAACATCGGAGGAGAAACTTTATTAATTGTCTCTTCGTTAAATTTTACGTTTTTTGATTCTGAAACTTGATTTTTCGGCATTACGAATATATTTTTTATATAAATAATTAATTACTTAAGTAAAAAATAAAAAATGAAACAGAATTATAATTTTGTATTGAAAAATAATATTGTTCAAATGATAAAAACTAATAAAACGAATGAAAAAACCAATATTACCCCCTGTATAAAAGAAATAACGAAATCAGCTTTAAACGGATATTTTAAACGAGTGAATTTAAAAACGGCAAAAGATTTTAAAACTTTAAGTCTCGAGTCTTATTTAGCGAGATATCGACCGGCTATTTTAAATTCGTTAACTAAAAATCCGGATACTAAAGCGATATTAACGGTTACCGTTACAATGAGAAACGCCGAACAAACGAAAAAATTTTTTTTCAATTCTAGACCGAATATCGTTTATCAATGGAACAATAAAGAAAAAGTTTTAATAAATATCATATCCGAAATTTTAAACGATTTTTACAAAAAAGATTTTGAGGGTTCAGGTTGGTCTTTCGTTAGTTTTGATGGCGTAGATTTAAACTATGGTAAGTATACCCCGTTTAAAGGTGGATGCGGAATAAACAAACTTCCGAAATGGATAATTCTTAAACACTCTACAGTTTTTATTATTTCCGGTGACGAAAAATGTTTTTATTGGTGTATACTCCGGCATTTTAATCCTACAGCTAAAGACAGAGGAAGAGTCACCCGAGAAATGAGAAGAATACAAAAAGAAGACCCGAATAAATATGCCGATTTTACGGATGTTAATTTTCCGACTTCAGCCGAAGATCTTTTAAAATTCCAAAACAAAAATCCCCATATTCATTTAATTATTTACGGAGTTGACGAATACAGTAAAAGAACACCGGTTATTTTTGACGGAGAAACGGAAGGAATAAAAATTAATCTGTTGTATTACGATAATCACTATTACTATATTTCGGATTTGTCTCGTTTACTTTCTTCTCAATTGTCCAATTCGAACGGTAAAATTTATTTTTGTTACAAATGTCAGCGATCATCGAGAAGCGAAGAAGCGATTAAAAAACACGAAAAAGAATGTAACGATAGAACATTAATTAATTTACCCGAAGAAGGAAGTTTAAGTTCATTTTTAGAATTTAAAGAAAAATCGGATATTAACCCGTGTATTACCGTATATTTCGATTTCGAAAGTTTATTAATAAAATACGACGATGAAGAAGGAAAAATAGAAAATCGACATGTACCATCCGCTTTTTGTTTTTTCGTCGTATCTTCTAACGAAAAAATTTATTCTAGTAAAAAAACGTCATTCGCTATGTCAGAAGAAAACCAGGATATTGCCGGATTTTTCGTTCATACTTTAATGTCTGAAATTCAAAAAGCTTTAATGTTGTTTATTGAAAAAGGATATACGCCCGGTATGACACCTGTTTTGTGTCACAATTCGAGCGGATATGACACCCACCTTTTTATTCTAAAACTAGCCGAATATAGCGGTTTTCTTTCAATAATACCTTCGACTGAAGAAAAATATATTTCTTTTTCAAAATATATTAATGTATCGGGGAAAAAACACGAGATTCGTTTTTTAGATAGTTATAAATTTTTATCTTCATCGTTGTCTTCATTAGTAGAAGACACTGAAAAAAAGAAAGAAAACTTTTTTTATACTACTCACGCTTTTCCCGATGTGTCTTTTGATATGTTAACTAGTAAAGGGTTTTATCCTTATTCTTACATGGACAGTATAGAAAAAATGAAGCTTCCATCATTACCACCGAAAGAAGCTTTTTTTAATGATTTAAAAAGAGTACACATCACGGATGAACAATACAACCACGCAAAAAAAGCGTGGACGGCTTTTAATTGTCAAACTTTAAACGATTATCAATTAAAATATTGCGAATTAGACGTTTTATTGTTAGCTGATGTCTGCGAGAATTTTAAAAAATTAAATATCGAAACTTACGGTTTAAATCCTTTAGTTTACGGTTACACTTTACCCGGTGCTTCTTGGTCTAATATGTTAAAATTCACCGGACAAAAATTAAATCTTATTACCGATAGGGAAATTTACGAGGATTTTGAAAAAGGAATTAGAGGCGGAGTTTCGATGTGCGTTAAACGATACGCGAAAGCCAATAATAAATATCTGTCAGATTACGACCCAACAAAAAAAAGTAATTACATTTTGTATATAGATAAAAACAACCTTTACGGAGAAGCGATGAGTGGTCCTTTACCTTTTGCTATTGAAAGAAAATTAAAAAAGGTTGAGTTTTCGAAATGGAGAAAAATCCCCTGCGCTTTAGTTTGCGATCTAGAAATACCGGATGATAAAAAAGAATTTTTAAAAGATTTTCCCCCGGCACCGGAACATTTAAAAATCAATGGAGTAGAAAAACTAATTCCAAATCTACGAAACAAAAAAGAATATTTAGTTTATTCTCGATTATTAAAATACTACGAAAAACTCGGTGTTAAAATTATGAAGATACACCGAGGATACGTTTTTAAAGAGTCGCCATGGTTAGAGTCGTATATTACCAACAATACGAAAAAGAGAAGCGAAGCTCAAGAAAAAAGTAAACAAAATTATTTTAAACTTTCGATAAATAGTATATATGGGAAAACGATCGAAAACCCGAGAAAACGATCGAACGTAGAAATCATTAATAGTATCGATAGAGCCCAAAAATTATTAAAAAGTCCCGAGTATACTGGATTTAAAATGTTTAATAAAAAATTAGTTTCCGTAACTAAGAAAAAAACGATGGTTAACGCTAATAAACCGATATTTATCGGTTTTTGCGTATTAGAAGTTTCAAAATTAAAAATGTTTGAGTTGTACTACGATTATTTATTACCTAAATTTGGTAATCGATTACAACTGCTATATACAGATACAGACAGTTTTATTTTAGATATCGAAAGTGACGATATATACGAAGAGTTAAAATGCGATTTGGACGTTTGTTTTGATACGTGGAAATATCCCGTTTCTCATCCTCTATATAGCGTAAAGAATAAAAACAGATTAGGATTTTTCAAAGATGAAACGAAAGGAAACCCGATTAAAGAGTATATATCAACTTGCGCAAAATCATACGCGATAAGAGAAGAAAAACCGGAAGGAAAAATAGAGGAAACGATAAAACTTAAAGGTGTTGTTGAAAGTTGTATTAATGCCGGTGATATTACTTTTAAGGATTATCGGGATTGTATTTTTGAAGAAAAAGAAAAGTCAGTTACCTATAAAGGTTTTAAATCCAAAAATCACGAAATATACACTGAGAATTTTATTAAAATCGCTTTAAATCCTCAGCAAGACGTAAGGTTCGTATTAGAAGACAGGATTAATACTGTGCCTATCGGGTATTATTAGTGAAATTAAATATTGATCATTCAATATTTAATTATTATTAAATATTTCTTTCACTAAATTAAAACAGTAATTAACAACAAATAAATGATCACAAATGTTACCTCTTAAACATTGAATTCCATGTTCAAATGGAACAACTTTTATTTCTTTTTCAAATAATTTATCAAATAAAAGTTTTTCTTCATCCGTTTTTAAACATTTCTTTTTTTCTTCTTTATATTTTAAAACATCTTTTTTTATAGCTTCATAAATAATAATGTGTTCTCTTTTTGGAAAAAAATAATCTAAACTTTCATTTGGTTTTTCTTTATTAATATAATCCAAATAATAATTAAATCTTTCTGGAAAAATATTACTCATAAAATAATGAAAATCAAATATATCATCCATTTTTTGTAATATATTTTATTTTGTTTAACTCATTTTATTTTTTATTTTAACTCGTGTTATTTTTCGTTAATTTCAATTTACCCCCACACCCCCCAAAAAAAACTGAAAGAGAGTAAAAATGAGAAATCAAACGCAAAAAATAAATGCACACGCATATTTTTTTTAACGCTACAGTATTTTATTTTTTTATATTGCGTGTTACTTTTTTATAAAGTTATTTATGGTTAATTCTTTTTTTTTCTATATTTCGTTTTTTCATTCAGGGGGTAATACAGGCTTTTTTTTCTTTTTTCTTCATTTTTGCTTTTGCTTCTTTTTACTTCTTTCGCTTTTTTTCTTTTTGTTCGGTTAACACGATTAACACGATTAACACGATTAACCCGATTAACACGGTTAACACAGTTAATTCCCTTATTCGCTTATTGACAAACTAAAAAACCGGCTGACTAAAAAAACCGGCTAACTAAAAAGCCAAGAAACCAAAAAAAACCGATTAACCGATTAATCCCCCGGTGTTTGCATTGTGGGTGCGGATGCGGGTGTAGATGCGGGTGTAGATGATGCGGATGCGGGTGCAGATGCGGGTGTAGAATAATAAATAAAAAAATAAAAGAATAATAATGAATAAAAAATTTAATGGAAAAAATATTTTTTGCGAAGAAAATAATAAATTTTTTTAACCACGAAAAATCGAATGGTTAAATGGATTTATGGATTGAAAATGAACATAAAAACTAAGCCGCAAAAATTTAATGGAAAATGAAAAATGAAGTTAGGCGCGGAAAAAAAAAGTTACGCGCATTAACCACGTTTTAAGTACCCCCGCGTTTAACTTTTAAAATGTGTCGGGCTTGTTTAAAAAAAATATGCGTGTGCATTTATTTTTTGCGTTTGATTTCTCATTTTTACTCTCTCCATGGATTACAAGCCTAGGTCACTACTGACTGCCTTACAGAGGCTAAGCAAGAAGAAGAAATAAATTTGACTGTGACTAAAAGGCATGAACTGATGTTTAAGCCTTATCCTGCTGTAGTCTTTTTCATTCCTCTTTTTGACCAGCTTATTCATATTTACCATATTTACAGGATTGTTCGCCAGATGTTATAGATCATAAGCGAATTGCGCAGGCACACAGTAGATTTCACGGATACGTGTGCAGTTTTATTTAGGTCTTCACTTGTCGCAAAGGACATACTAGGTCATGATAAGCAGGATAAGGGTTAACATTATTTACAACTACTTTCTGACAAATGTACTAATTTGATTAGTGGGTCGACTTCCAAGCGAATATTAGGAAAATATTTCTTTTTTTTTTTTTAATTATTACTTCCACGCTATAATTTCCTTGGCAAATGCCACACCAGTATTTTCAGCGCTCCGATTCATTTCAGTGATTGATGTTTACGTAGTTAAAGACTTTTTTCTTTATGTAAACCATTTTTGAAATACGGATATTTGAAAGATGGATTACCTTCAGTTGAACTGTTGCACATTGAAAAGTGTTCATATTTGGAAAAGAGCTACTTGAAACAGATGTCACGGTAAGGGGAGTACTTTGATGTCAATATTTTTCAACCACCCCATTAAGGCTATACCAGATTCACCATGTCCGTCTGTCTGTTGGTCCGTCCATCTTTTACATCATTTGTAGTCAAATCCTTTACAACGAAACTTCCTACAAGTGTTTCCTTTGACTCAAGGAAGAAGCCTATTGTTTTGAAGTCATGAGAGTCAAAGTTCAAGTTCATGAACTTTGAAATCTGATTATTGTGCTCTAATTAAAAGAATTTGACCTTTGGGCAAAGAAGTTTCACATAAGTGTTGCTTTTGACGCAGGATGACCCCAATATATTTTTTGTCAAATGTAAAATGTCGAGGTCACTAATAAATTTCCTTAAAATACAGCATTGTTTCTGCTACAAGCTTTGCCCTCCCCCGTGAGAACCAAGATCAAACTGCATATTTGTGTAGTCTGATCTTTATCTACACTGTAAGCATAGGCATTTAAATCTGAGATCAATGCCCCAATACATAGTCTGTTGTTATTGTTCCGTATCAGTCGTTCTTGAATATTGACGAGTTTCATTTCAGTGATTTATGTTTATTTCAAAGACTCTTTTGCATGATGTGGGTCATTTTTCCAAATTAATACCAACATTTGAAAGATAATTACCTCCATTTGAGTTTTTTCATATTGAAAATGTTCAATTTAAAAAACTGGCAACATGTAAACAAGAATCCAGATAAGGGGTCGTGTTTTGATTTCAGTAACTTTTTTTATAACCCCAACCTCAACTACGACTTAGAAGGAGCTCTACCAGTTTAACCATGTGTGTCTATCTGTTGGTCCGTCCATCTTTTACACCCTCAGTAGACAAATCGTTTCCACATTAATTAGTTGACCTAAGATAATGAAACTTCACACAAGTGACCAAAGGAAGATGTCTTATGTTTTGAGGTCATGAGGGTCGAAGTTCCAGTTCGTGAACTTTGTTCAAAATCTGTCCTGCGCCCGTCGTCCGTCTTGCGTCGTGCGTCATGCGGTCGTTAACATTTACCTTGTGTGCAATCTAGAGGCTACATTTTCAGCCAGATCCTCATAAAACTTGGTTCTAATTTTTACATGATAAGATCTTGGAAGAGTTCGAAATTGGGTCAGGTCGGGTCAAAAAGTAGGTCGCTTGGCTAAATCTTAGTAAAATAATTTTTGCGCTCTAGAGGCCATATTATCAGCCTGCTACTCATGAAACTTGGTCAGAATGTTTGTCTTGATGATATCTTTGACAGTTTGAAAGTGGGTCACATCGGATCAAAAAGTAGGTCACTGCGCCAAATCTTAGAAAAACCGCGTGTGCACTGTAGAGGCGACTTTTTCAATCTGATACTCATAAAACTTGGTCAGAATGTATGTCTTGATGATAACTCGGACAAGTTCAAAAGTCAGTCATGTCGGGTCTAAAAGTAGGTCTATGGGACAAATCTTAGAAAAACCTAATGTGCAGTCTAAAAGCCACATTTTCAGTCTGATACTTATGAAACATTGTCAGAATGTTATTGAGTCAACGGCGGGTAAAAAAGTAGGTCACTGGGCCAGATCTTAGAAAAAACCTTGTGTGCACTTTAGAGGCCACACTTTTAGCCAGATTCAAAACTAAAAGATAGGTCAAGTTGGTCAAAAAGTAGGCCGCTTACGCTCATGTGCTTTACATAATCGTGACCAGGATCTTTTCAGCTTTATCAATCCTACATGACCTCACTCAGGTGAGTGCTTTAGGGCTAATGGCCCTCTTGTTTCATATTTGGAAAGAGAACATCATCAGCTACTATCTCTGAAAGTTTGAGTAAATTCTAGCGTGTTGACCTTGAAATGATTCATGTTTTTGGAACTATAGTCTAAATGGCCGAAACACTGGTTAGTCAGCACAATCAGCTACAACATAACCGCAGGATACCATACGGGTGGATGTAATGAGCTTTTTTAATTGTCTTTAAAGAAAATACCTTTGTTTATGCAACTTTAACGCCGTTTTTTTGTGTAAGATTTATACGTAGCACACACTGATGAAATTATCACAATCAAATTGTATAGTTGTCAAATTGAACTAAATGTCCTTAGCTGGGCATGTTACAAATTATAGTATAGAAAACAAAAACGCAGTTTGTGATCCCGAATGTACTTATTTATTTATTTTCCCCGTTATACATCATACAACAAAAATACCAAATATGAACAAATTCTGGTATTGAGAAAAAAGGACTGATAAGTGTAGCGAATGCCTATCAAAATACCGCGTAGTCAGCACAATGTGCTACCACAACAATAACCTCTGCCATAGGATGTCATATGAGTGGATGTATTGAGCTTTTTATAGACCTTTAACCCTTTACCAGACGACAAAATTTTAGCCTTCTCCAAATTGGAAGCATTTGCAGACTGTCAGGTTTCTAGATCTGTATGGCTTTTCATCCCTACCTCACAACCATGAGATGTATTCAACCGAACAATTTATTTCATGGTATTTCACAAAGCACATAAATACATGTCACAGAGCACATAGATACATGTCACAAAGCACATACATGTATGTTCACGTCACAAAGCACACAAAGCACACACAGCGCAAACAGACCAAAATCAGTTTCCTCAATGTGCTAATGAATGTGAAAACTGGTTAGGAAGTTCAGGATTTCAAATGTAAGACAGTTCACACAGATCTTCTAATCTAAACATTTCTGGACACAAAGTCCTGTTGACACTCAGTCCCTGCCTAATGTTTTCACATTGACTTGTAAAATGACTTGTAAAATGACCTCCTGAAACATACACAATATCTATGCTAAGTACGAAATGTACACAGTCAGGTCTTACATTCTATGGCAGAAACACGTTTTCTAAAGCAAACACCTTATTTGGGGAATGTCTTCAAAATTGACTATACAGCTTTTAACAGAGCTTTATGTACTTTAACGTTATAATGTTTTCAAAAGCTCTATACAGTTTTACCACTCATTTCAAACAAGACTTTGGACAGCGCATAAAAACATCCTTTCAATCCTCTAAAACAAATACATGTAGGATAAAATACATAAGTGACAAGACACAATTACTTACAGAGAAATGCTAAGGCTAATAAAGTGACAAGAAACCATTTACTTACAGAAAGAATGCAAAAGCTTCCAAACATATATGTAAGACACTATGTAAAACCATCTTCTCTTAGATAAGTATTTAGCATGAATGTGACTCTTGTACAAACAACTCACTCACAATCACTATCTGTTCCACTTCAATACACATTTTTAAGGTTCCAATATCAAAGCGCTGAGTGCACTGTTTAACTTGGAGGCCTAATAATCATGATAATACCTGACATATCTCCCCCCTTCCGAAAAGAAAAAAGAAATATATATATATATTTTTTTTTTCTTCAAGACCGACTGAGATAGTCTGCCTCGACATTCTCTGATCCTTTAATGGCAACAATCCTAAAACGATAGGGCTGCAGACTTAAAACCCATCTCATTATCCTACTATTGTTCAGTTTGGTGTTTTGCATGTACATGAGTGGACAATGGTCTGTTTCTACCTGAAATTCTCTGCCATACAGATACATCTGAAATTTTACAATACCCCATACCAAAGCTAGACATTCACGTTCTATAGCAGAGTACCTGGTCTCTCTTGGAAGCAGCTTTTTACTAGCATAAGCCACTGGAAACTTTCTCTCCTCAACTTCTTGCAAAAGAACTGCACCTATGCCAACATTAGAAGCATCTGTTCTCAACATAAAAGGACGGTTTAAGTCTGGTAGTCTTAAAATTGGGAAACTCACCATATGCCTTTTCAGCACTTCAAATGCCCTCTGGTGTTTCTCCTCCCAAATAACTTTTGTAGGATTTCCTTTCTTGATTAAATTTGTGAGAGGTAATGCAATTTCGGCAAAGTGAGGAACAAATTTCCTATAAAATCCCACCATTCCTAAGAATGACATTACCTGCTTTTTGGTCTCTGGTCTAGCTGCCTGCTCAATATCTTTTACTTTACCTGAATTTAGTGTCAGTATGCCCTCTCCAACAGAATGTCCCAAGAAATCTATAGACGGAAATCCTATCATACACTTACTTGGACGTGCAGTCAAACCTGCCTGCCTAAGCCTGAGTAATACTTCCCTTAATACAATCATGTGGCTTTTCCAGTCAACTGTATGCTCAAGAATATCATCTATGAAGTTATCTATGTCATTCAACCCTTTCAACAGTATTCTCATCATTCTGCTGAAATTAGCTGGTGCAGTAACCAATCCAAATGGAAGTTTTCTAAATTGAAACAAACCGTCTGGAGTACAAAATGCGGTTTTTTCTTTACTGCTATCTGTCATTTTAATTTGCCAGTACCCCTTGCTAAGATCCACCTTTGTGAAATACTTACAGTTTGACAGCTTTGCAAATATTTCTTCTGGGTTTGGGATAGGTTCAGCATCGAACACTGTCAACTTATTCAAATTTCTAAAATCAATGCAAAACCTTATAGTTCGATCAGGCTTTTTCACCAAAACTACTGGAGAGCTATACGGCGATTTGGAGGGTTCAATGATACCCATTTCTGACATTTTCTTTGTCTCATCCCTGATACTTTCTGTCATTGAAAATGGTAAAGGGTATTGTTTAGTTCTGATAGGATGATCAGACGTTAAATTAATCTCATGTTCCACTAAATTTGTCTCACCTGGTACGTCAGTGAGAACATCTTTGAACTCACTTAAAATTTCTCTTACCTCTCTTGTTTGAGTTTCTGACAAATGAGGATAAATCCTAACATCCTGTATTGTCTCTTTCCCTTTTAACTCTGGTAATTCAAGAATTTGATCATCATTTACCGCACCATTTTCTTCCTCATTTTCTTCTATTTTGTCAACTTTGCTATCTACACAATTATCAATGACGCCAGTACAAGCTATCTCCATTACTCCTTGTGCTGAACTTTCATTACCTATTTTTTCATTTCCTAAATTTTGCAGGTCTTCAGGCCTGGTTATATACTTTTTCAGTAGGTTTGCATGAAACATCTTGGTTTTTCCGTTCACGGAAATCTTATAATCACATTTTCCACTTTTGCCTATCACCTTGTATGGACCCAGCCATTGCATCAAAAGTTTATTTCCATCTGTGGGCAGTAAAACCAAAACATCATCATTTACCTGAAAGCTTCTTGATTTACTTTTCTTATCATAATGCATTTTATAGTGGCAAGAGGATTTTTCAAGCTCCTGTCTGGCTAATGCTAGTGTGTCCTCTAGTCTCTGTCTAAGGTCTAACACATACTGATAAGTTGTTTTTACCTCAGGCTGTTTGATTTCATCTGTCCAAAGATCTTTTAAAATTGCCATAGGCCCCTTGACCGTTCTTCCATATAACAACTCAAATGGACTGAAACCCATGCTAGCTTGCGGTGCCTCTCTGTAAGCAAATAGCAATGCAGGGAGATACCTGTCCCAATCTTTTGGCTTTTCAGCACACATCTTTCTTAGCATACCTTTAAGCGTGCCATTGAATTTTTCAACCAAACCATTACACATCGGATGGTATGGAGTTGTATGTAGCATGCGTATGGATAAAAGCCTACTCACCTCTTTCATCACCTCAGATGTAAACTGAGACCCTAAATCTGTTAGAATTTCTGATGGAAAACCTAACCGAGTAAACATACCAAATAACGCCTCTGCAACCCTCTCTGCTTCAATTCCAGAAAGAGGTACGGCCTCAGGGTACCGAGTTGCATAATCCATCAGTGTTAGTATATATCTATTTTTGTTTTGAGTGATGGGATGAATGGGCCCAACCAGGTCTATTGCAACTCTTTCAAATGGGGTTTCAATGAGCGGCATCTTTTCCAATGGGACTTTTGTAACTCTACCTTTTGGAAATGTTCTTTGACATAAATCACAGGATAAACAATGAAATTTCACATTTTGCTGTAAACCGGGCCAGAAGAATTGAAGCCGTATCTTATCACCTGTTTTCTTCATACCTAAATGCCCCCCTAAAATGGAGTCATGTGCACGTTTAAGCACAGTATCTCTATATACTGTTGGAATTACAAGTTGCTTTTCAATTTTTTCTGTATCTAGATCAGTTCCTTGCTTTTTAAAGTACCTATAAATTAGGTCATTTTTAACCCCAAACCAAGAAACAAGGTCTCTTTTTGTGTTTTGCTCTCCGGTCTCAGCTTTTTTTCTTACCCAACTCAAACTTTTATCCCTCTTTTGCTCAACTCTAAATTCTTCTTTGCTAACTTCCAGTCCTTTCAATACCTTAAGTTTTTGAAATGACTTACCTTCCTTTGACTGTGACCTAGTTTGAACTGCATGACCTTCCTCTGCATCTTTTATGTTCTTAGCCCATAATTTGTCTGGTTCATTTGGATTTCTTACTCCCTGTATGTTACCAAGAATTAGATCATAGATAGGATCGACCATGCACAAAGCTTCTACTTCACCTGTAAAAAAGGGTGTATTGACCACTATCTTAGCTACTGGAACTTCCCTAACTGTACCATCAATCAACACACATCTCTGATTCTTACCGGTAAATTGGTTTTCATCAACTAATTCTTTCCGTACAACAACACTGCTGCACCCTGTGTCTCTTAAAACCTTGATTTTCTTTTCATTTAGAAAGCCTTGGAGAACTGGCATTGACTTTATTTTTCGATCTTTCCAAAGTGCACTTACTAGTGGTAATTCATGTCCGCATTCTAAGCGAACTTTGTTGTCATAAATGCTGCACTCATGATCTAACCTGTCACCAGCACAACATGCATTTGGCTCTGCTTTAACCTCCTCATCTTGTTTATCTATTACCTCTTCCTTTGTTTCAACATGTTCCTCCTCTACACTCACAAGGCCCGCCATTTTCTTGCCTCCCTGTGACTTTAAGATTCTCTGTCTTTCAAAACAATCACTTATTTGGTGGCCTGGTTTTTTACAAAAATAACACACCCTAGCCCAGTTTCCTTTCCCTGATTCTACTACAGACTTTTCTTTTTCTTCTTGCTTTTCAGCATTACTTGATTTTTTTTTCTTGGTTATGAGCCTTATCTTGTATCATGTACGGAAAATCATGTGCCTCCAAATACTGTTCAGCAAGCTCAGCCATTTGTTGGACAGAATCTGGTTTTCTTTCCTTGAGAAAAAGTGCTAATTTTTTTTCTGATGCATTGATAAACTGCTCTCTTAAAAGGAGATCTTTTAAAGCATCAAATGTTTTTTCAACATTTGACAGATCTATCCACCTTTCCAAATAGTTCTCTAACCGCTGTGCAAATTGAGGGGCACTTTACCCTACTTCGGGCTTGCAAAATCTAAATTTTTGTCTAAAACCCTCTTGTGTCAAATCAAAGCGCTTCAACAAGGCTTGTTTAACTTTGTCATATTTCTCAGAATCTACCCGTGATAATCTACAATATGTTTCTAAAGACTTACCTTTCAGTAAGGAGCTTAGCCTTAGAGCCCATTCTTCCTGTGGCCATCCTATAACTAAAGCAAAACGCTCAAACCTTTGAAGATATGCATCTATATTGTCTTTACCCTCTTCAAACGGTGGTAACTTTGGACCCTTAATTTCATGTTTACTCTCGAAACACCTCTTTTTTGACTCAACATTAGTGGCTTTAACTTTTTCTAATTCAATTTCTTTATCAACCATTTCTAATCGTAATGCTCTCTCTAACTCTAGCGTTTTAAGTTTATTTTCATTTTCTATTTCCATTTGTCTTATGTGATCTTCTCTTGCTCTTGCTCGTTCATCTCTTTCTGCTGCCTCTCTTGCCAGCTTATCCTCTCTTTCTAACTTTTCTCTCTCCTTTTTCTCAGTCCATTCCCGCATCTCTCGTTCTTTACTCGCTTCTCTTTCTAGCATCTCTTTCTCTTTTCGCTCAATAAAATCTAGTAACTCCTGCCCCTCAAACCCAAATTCTTTTCCTAATATCATTATCTTAGATAAATCCATCTTTATCAAATTTAAATAAGATTGACTTCTTTAAAGATACACTGTCAATGCGTCACTAGTCTAGTATTTCGATTAACAGATCTTGAGGAATCCACCACTTAGCTGTCAAGCCCAAAAGCAACCAAAGTAGCGCCACTTTAATGTCCTTGAATACCACCATTCTCAGGGATAGCACCACACTACTCAAATACATCTGCATGGAAACCCACCAAGATTTTACACACCGGGATGTGTTTTACGCAAGTCCTGCCGAGATCGCCAAATTGTCAGGTTTCTAGATCTGTATGGCTTTTCATCCCTACCTCACAACCATGAGATGTATTCAACCGAACAATTTATTTCATGGTATTTCACAAAGCACATAAATACATGTCACAGAGCACATAGATACATGTCACAAAGCACATACATGTATGTTCACGTCACAAAGCACACAAAGCACACACAGCGCAAACAGACCAAAATCAGTTTCCTCAATGTGCTAATGAATGTGAAAACTGGTTAGGAAGTTCAGGATTTCAAATGTAAGACAGTTCACACAGATCTTCTAATCTAAACATTTCTGGACACAAAGTCCTGTTGACACTCAGTCCCTGCCTAATGTTTTCACATTGACTTGTAAAATGACTTGTAAAATGACCACCTGAAACATACACAATATCTATGCTAAGTACGAAATGTACACAGTCAGGTCTTACATTCTATGGCAGAAACACGTTTTCTAAAGCAAACACCTTATTTGGGGAATGTCTTCAAAATTGACTATACAGCTTTTAACAGAGCTTTATGTACTTTAACGTTATAATGTTTTCAAAAGCTCTATACAGTTTTACCACTCATTTCAAACAAGACTTTGGACAGCGCATAAAAACATCCTTTCAATCCTCTAAAACAAATACATGTAGGATAAAATACATAAGTGACAAGACACAATTACTTACAGAGAAATGCTAAGGCTAATAAAGTGACAAGAAACCATTTACTTACAGAAAGAATGCAAAAGCTTCCAAACATATATGTAAGACACTATGTAAAACCATCTTCTCTTAGATAAGTATTTAGCATGAATGTGACTCTTGTACAAACAACTCACTCACAATCACTATCTGTTCCACTTCAATACACATTTTTAAGGTTCCAATATCAAAGCGCTGAGTGCACTGTTTAACTTGGAGGCCTAATAATCATGATAATACCTGACACAGACGACAATTTCAATGTGGCTCAAATGGTGCAACTTTTATTTGATAGGATAGAAAACATTGTGGGAAAAGGAGAAAATGCTGGTTACCAGCATTTTCTCCTTTTCCCACAATGTTTTCAAAAGGCCTCTTTCCCAGGGGCGTTAAAAGGCGTCATTGTGTGGTAAAGGGTTAAGGGGAAAAAACAATGCAGCTTTTACATGCGTTTGTTAATATATGTAATTATAAATTATTACAATTGAATTCTGTAGATGTCAAGTCCGAAATTTAATCGAGTGCCTTTAGGTGGTCATATAAAAAATTATGGAAAAGAAAAAAAAACAAAAAAAAAAAAAAAAAAAAAAACTTAGTGGGTGACCCCCAATTTCTTTAATCAAAAATACATCATACTACAAAAAAATAATAATAACAATCCTGGTAATGAGGGGAAAATGGGCTAACTGTAACGAACGCCTTTACATAGTCTATATTTATGTTTTTGCGAGTATTTGTATTTATATTGCCAAAGTAACATGTGCACCCCACAGGATTAAACGCTTAATTTTACTTAATATTTTTAGTGTCCGCAAAAAAGGGTGTAAAAAAGGTGCTGTTTTGAATTCAAATAAGAAATGCAACCCGTAAAACTGATATAAAAGTTTTCCTGGATAATATTATGATGAAATAAAATGAAAGAAAATAACCTTTACCGGCCAAAGTGAAAAATACCTGACATTAAAAACAAGTACTAGTGAAATTTCGGGCAACTTATTTTTCAGATGATTGGCTGGTGAAAGTCTGAAACTTTTTGATTGAAGGAATATCTTTAAATTTTACAATATTAAACATGATAAATAATATCCTTATCAAGAAAATGCAAGATAATAACTACTTTTCTAGGTTTTATTAAGATTTCCAGTCTTTTAACCCTTTACTAAAATGACAAATTTTAGTCCCCATATTGAAAGCGCCTGCAGACGAAAATTGAAATAAAACAAGAGGGTCGTTGGCCCTAAAGCGCTGATCTAGGTTTGATAAAGCTGAAGAGATCCTGGTTGTAATGATGTGAAATACATGAGTATTCTTGACATACTTTCGACCTACTTGAACTATTTTTGAACTTGTCAGAGACATCATCAAGACAAACATTCTGACAATATTTTATGAGTATCAAACGGAAAATGTAGTCTCCAGATTGCACACAAGATCTTTCTAAGATTTGTCCCAGTTACCTACTTTTTTAATCGAATTTTGAACTTGTCTGATATATCAGAAGACATACTTTCTGACCAAATTTCATTAAAACTCATCTGCAAATGTGGCCTCTAGAGTGCTCACAAGATTTTTTGTAAGTTTGGCCCACTGACCTACTTTTTGATCTGACATTACCTAATTTTGAACTTGAGCTAGATTTCATCTTGAGACGAACATTCTGACCAAGTTCCATGGATATCCGTATGAAAATCTTGCCTCTATGGTGCACATAAAGTTTTTTTTCTAAAATTTGGCCCAGTGACCTACTTTTTGATCCGACATGACCAAATTTCAAATTTGTTGGGGACATCATCAAGACAAACATTCTGACTACGTTTCATGAGTTTCCCGCGGAAAATGTGGCCTCTAGAGTGCACACCTGGGTTTGTCCCAGTGACCTACTCTTTGACCCGATATGACCCAGTTTCAAACTTGTCCCAGATATCACCAAAACAAACATTCTGACCATGTTTCATGAGAATTAGATTGAAAATGTGACCTATAGAAAAGGCCCCTAACAAAATTGGGAAACATTTCGACAAAAAGGAGAAAAAATATTAACAAAACATGTAAAGTTCGGAACACATTAAACCTTGTTATACATCATAAAGCAATTGCTGTACTACTGAATCAGTCATGAATGTTACTTCTTTTTTCAGTCTTCTTTCTTTGAACGAATTTCCTACTCATTTGTCTATTAACCCCCTCCCCCTTTCTAAGTTATATAGGTGGTACTTTTTTTTTTTCTCAAAACGATCACCTATTTTTCTGGCGGCTGAATAGTGGTTTTAGTCCCTGCACTATTCTCTTCGTGATATGTGTGGAAGTTAGCTGTTTAAGTCATTATCAAGGCAAAATTAGACAGTTTGAAGGGTTTTTGATCGGATGAGGTTGATATGATTTTTGTATTGTCATAGATTTTCGGGGTTTTTCCCCACGACGTTCAATATTGGAAAAAGATTTTCTGTGTGTTTTAACATATGTGGAAAGATGCTAAAACTAATACAGTACTGAAAAAAAAGTTTCGAAATTACTTAAGGGGAGGAAACTTAGCTCTACATTTTTACGTCACATGAGGTTGAAAATAATTTGAATAGGCTGTCCCAACATGTCTGTTTTTTTTTTTTTAATTTGTACAAATTTAACTATTTAGCATAATCTCTCTCTTTTTTTTTTTTTTAATTATGCCTTTCCTGTCATTATAATTGGTTATCAAGGAGATTGGATTTACAATACCTGATAACGGAGCGTGAGCCTCAAACTGTCAGGTATCGGAGTCGATAGATATAGCCTCAATAGTTATTGCCATACAGATACCGGATGTTTAAATCTTTGATTTCTGACTCTTTACGTAATGACTTTCCACTTCTGAGTATGAATTTGTGGACATATTTGTAAAATTCGGGACGTACGATAAACTTCAAGTCTAATTTCTTCGGACGTTTTTGGATTTTTCAGGACGTATATTACGTCACATCTGCGTAATGAAAGTAAGGGCCAGAAGGCCTACATCAGATGTCCGAGGTATTTTTAGTGTGTATTTGGGAAAAAAGTCGTGGTATTGGGGAAAAATCGCACTTTTTTTCGATTGGGAATGGGGCCGAAATTCGGCCTTGCAGGAAAGGCAGACAATCCCGTGCAAACACGAATTACACAATGTATATTCTGATCTTTGATCTATACCGTCCACTTATTTAGTCAGGCCTATAAGATAAGGTCTCGTACCCAAATTGGAGTTTCAGTGGTTTGTATATCCAGCTGTCGAAACAGTTGATTGAGATAAAAATGACATCCAGGTACCGAGAACTATTTGTGAACTAATTGGAACCCTATTGCAGTCAATTTGGAGCAAAGGCTACACGTTCCTGCTAGGACACAACACAACCAATTGTGAGATTAAACTGCATAGAACACGCAGTCTGATCTTGGTTTCCATTTAACTATACGGTTTATAAACTGCAACAGCTATCGAGACTTGTCTCTATTTCATTTCTATAGTACACTGTTAGCTCCGAATATCTCACTCTTTTCTGTTTGTTTAACAGTGTGCAAAGATGTTGACGAATGGGTTTATTACAATGGTTCGATGTATACCCTGGTCAAACTAGCTATGGAATTTTCAGATACTAGGGTAAGTTTTTTGAGACCTTGAAGTTATATATTTAGATTGTTTTGCTGTTAATCACTGCCAAGTCAAGAGATATGAGCAAAGCTCTGTGAAAAGGGGGTTCAACGTATCTGCAAAAATTTTCGACCTGGCTGACCTGGGTCGAAACTTTCTGAATTTGGTAAATTTTCTGCTCGTTCAGGGACCATTCTACCTTGGGATTTAGGCGGTTGTCAGACAAAAACGGATTTTTAGAGGATCCATAATTATGTGATGACTTGCTTGGTATCATGTATCACGGAGATGCATTATACCAAACAAGTTATCACATACGTAGTTATAGATAATTTTGCCAGAGCATGGCTCATATATTTTCTCTGCAAGCGTTAAAAAAATAACTTTGGCGTTTTTAGTCACGGGACAGCTGCTTTGGAATCGGAAACTCCGTCTATCAGATATGACGTCATGTCCCACTCACTTGAGCACGATCCGAAATAAGCGATGTGGCAGTATATTATACCAACGGTTATGCGCTCTTCACTTCCAGTTCGATACGGCAAAAACGGTAGGCTGAAACTGGACGGATACCTCTGATTGCATACCTTGTAGACGGAATACAAAATGTTGAAGCTCAAACCAATAACGTCACAACATTTGACATTAACAACGATTTCCCCTTTGCAGTAATTGTTTTGTGGTTGCTATATTGTGATCCGTCAACACAAATTAACAGCGCTGCAAAGCTGGAAATATAAAGTTTAGTGTTGCTTTTTGAAATACCTTCTTAGTCCGACAAAGGTGAATGATATTATGTTGAAAAGAGAGAGAGAGAGTGTGTGTACTTTAATCTAACAATTTCGAAAATGTAATGAAGGCTTATCATTTGTTCATTTGATACTCCGACATTCTTCTTATTCTGTTTTCTACAGGCAGCCTGTCGCAGTCGCTGTGCCGACGTTTTGCACATTGAAACTAGGGAGGAGAACAACTACATCCGGCAATTGTTCATGGAATTATCAAGTAAACAGGAGTCGTATTGACCATTCTGAAACACTGTCGTTGTCTAATTCTCAAGAATTTTCTAAATTTTAAAGTAATGCCATTTCTGATTAGCTAAACTAAATGGTGTCGCCAAATTAGAAGTGTGTTACTTTCTTAATTCAGAATTGGCTAGGAATGCAACTTAGAATGGTTAGTGATTACGGACCCTGATGTTATAATGCTTCACTTTTCAATGAATGTAACTGTTCAAGTTAAAGGCACGTTAAGACTCACTGCCAACTGCCGGGACCGCAGTAAACAAAAACCAGTGTGATCATCAATATTGAAGTACAATCAGACATCTGTACTGAGGCACATTTCACTCCGATGCAGTGTCTAATAAGTATAATAAGGCTTTCGTTTTTCATTTTTTTTCCCGTTATGGGTTAGTAAATGATTTTGCTACGTGTAAATTAGTCTGGAACCCCGCCGTACTTCAAAAGTACGTCAGGCAGAGCGCAATAATGGCGGCCCCCGTTGGTAATATGCAGAGGTAACAGGATATTGTTATTTCCCTTGAACAAATCGGACTGCAGACTGAATTTAAAACACATCAGTTGAAATAAAGTAATGACAGTGAGTTTTCTAATGATCATTTTTACTTAGCGAGAAAAACTACTTATCGGAATACTTTGAGCATCCGAAATGTCAACGGACCTGACCGAGAAAACGTCCGAAAATAGGGCTACTTTTAAAAATGATTCATAGTCAAAACTATATT
This sequence comes from Tridacna gigas, assembly GCA_945859785.2. Taxonomy (NCBI): domain Eukaryota; kingdom Metazoa; phylum Mollusca; class Bivalvia; order Cardiida; family Cardiidae; genus Tridacna; species Tridacna gigas. The sequence continues at coordinate 44,014,631 of OX244029.2, forward strand.
ACAACCATACCCATACAACACGTTTTAGATTCGGTAATGTATATTTTGTAAAAGATTGATCTCATTTTATTCATCAATCAAACTCGATCACATGAAATTGGGAAAAACAGGAAAGCATATAGGGCTACGCTTGAGGCCGCCATTATTGCGCTTTGCCTGACCCGATCTAAAGTATTCTTAGGGGCAACTAATCCAGACTACGTGTAGGTTCGAATATCATTGCGCCGTCCCGCAAGACGTTTTCATTTTCTTACCACAAGAGTCGTCAAAGAGAGATCACTCTATCTGGCTGGCGATATAGAATATTTCAATTTTGATTTGTGTATGGACATGGATAATGCTTGCAGCATGATTCAAAAAAAAAAAAAGTTTATTATTAAATTAATTAACAGGAATGTTTGTTTGTGTGTTTGTTTTTGTTGTGTTAAATGAGGTCTTAAGCATTACCTAAATTATATCTCGTTAGCCACTGCACCTATCAATGCTTTCAAAAACCTAGTTTCCTTTACCAGTGCTTTGCACAATATTCTCCTTGAGCCACTGGCTGCCTTCCCACATCACCATCATAACCTTCAAGAAATTCATAATGGGTACATTACACTTTTAAAAAAACAAGGGAGGTCATGTGATAAATACCGGTAGCTGTTCTCCGTGAACCATGCTTTCATTTGTTTAACTCTGTACGAGACGACAAAATTTTAGCCTTGTCCAAATTGAAAGCATTTGCAGACGACAATATAAATGTGATTGAAACATTGAAATTTGTTTTTGGAAGGGTAGAAAACATTGTGGGAAAAGGAGAAAATGCTTGTTACCAGCATTTTCTCCTTTTCCCACAAGATTTTCAAAAGCGTTCTTTCACAGGGTCGTTAAAAGTCGGGACTGTGTGGTAAAGGGTTAAATACATACTTGTGTTCCTTTGTTATCATGAATACTAGGGAAAGATTTTGTCTCTTCTAAGGACCTTCTCAAGGACATGCCACGTAACCGGCGCTATCGGAGAGAAATGACCAGGTTTTCTTGCTTATAAACCCAACACTTTCACCACTTGGCTAATGAGGACCATCCATGAACAATATACATGTACATATAGATCTACGAGTTTCTTCAAACATGTTTTTAATTTTCAACCCTTAAACTTCCAAAAGCCAAATTGACATTTCTAGCGAATTGTTTAAAATCCAAATGCGTGTATTGCAAATTTAACACAGGGCCTGGAAATCTCACCGTGTGCTCTCTGCATGTGCTTTGAATCGATTCGTACGAAGAACGTTAAAAGAATGGTATCAATTCTTCAGTAATGCGAAAGAATTTGATTGGAGAAATGTTAGCTATAGAGGTTGCGAAACGTTGTCGTACTGCGGTCGAACTGCGTTCATCGAACGCACCCGCTGGTATACGGTGGGATAATTTCGTTATATACTCGCAGTATAAAGGCGCGTTAAGTAATGTTGATAGATGCATTTTTGATCTCGTTTAGTCCCCTTTATTAACACGAAAATGAACAAAATTAACCCTAAGGCTGCGCGACTGTCTGACTGTTTGCAGACAGTTTAGAACAGGATCACACTGTACAGAACCTGTAGTCTAAACTGTCCGATAAGACGATTTTTTCTCTAGAATATTAGATCTCGATCTACTTTGAAATAGATCTAGATCTAGCAAAATTTGAATTTTTTACAGTCGGATTGAAAGTTTCATTACACTTATTTAGCAGGTTCAGGCTTAATATAATTGATGGTAGAGAATGATAAAAAATGTCTCATCTTCCACGCCAGTTTCAGTCATAATGTGAAAGTTACAAAGATCTAGATCTACGTGGTTTCAGACTCGCTCACTTTAATATTTGGACAAAACATTGCGTTTCGTATGATTACGAACAAACTGTGCTTGCGTTTTACAAGTATGCAATGATGTTGTTTGTTATTCATTCCTTGCCTGGTATCATTATAAACTTTTTCTCCACATAGCCTTCCTTGTTTTCAGTGTAATGTACTTTATCCATTACGAATTTTTTTATCTTATACACGTTTGGTATCACTATTGTGTGACGTCATTTTTGACATCATTTTGAAGCTTTTTCATAGTTTTAAGTGAATGAGTTTTAATGGATATTAGCGCGCGTGCTTCTATAGATGGTTTGCACCTTCTGCCTATTATTTTTTAAATAACGGTATTATATGTGATAAAAACAACCTGTTATTCGTTGGCTTTTGAGATAAAATCTTATTAAACTCGTCAAGAAAAAAATGTTATTAAACTAGCCAAATTTAGGCTCGCTTCATAACATTTTTCCCAGACTCGTTTAATAAAACTCTATCTAAAACGCCAGCTGATATCAGATCCTGTATTTCTCATAAGTTGTGTTCGTTAGAAAAAGTCCAATTCTAATGTATCATTGTAGTTGCTGACATGTATATGGGGCTCATGAGGGACACATCTGGTGGAAGGTGGAAATGGCTTGACGATGGAAGGGAAACGGTATTTTTCGACTGGGCTTATGCTGAACCAGGAGGAGATGAGAATGAAGATTGTATGGGCTGGTCGAGCGATAAAGGTTGGAAATGGGCAGACTACTACTGTGACACAAAAATGTATTTCATGTGCGAAAAAAGGCTGGTGTAGATTAGTTATAGTTTTTTAATGACGAGATGTTGAAAAAAAAAAAAAATCACAAGAAACATTCAACCCCCAGAGCGCTTTTCAATATTTAGTCGCTTTTGTGTTCCAGTAGAGATTCAGATCAGACCGTACAGCACGTGCAGTCTATTTCCGAATCTGCACAGTCGGCCATGTTGACGCATTCTGCCTAAAGGAACTTCCATAATGCAACTTTTGTATCCTTTTTCCGAACTGGAAGTGTTTCTTATGATTTTTGTGCTCTAGGACTAATATCAGATGAGTTACTCAGTTTTGGTTAGCGTTCCTTCTTTTGCAAATCTAGCTTAATAAACTGACGTATAGATCTATTCAAAATGGTATTGTAATCTTCAAAATTTCATCAGACTTACAAATTTAAACATGCCTTGCTTAACGTTTTATTTCTTGTCTGTATAATTTTTTCGAAGCTATAGTAGAATGGACATTAAATGATAAAATGGTATACATCTTCAATGCAATTCCTAAGTCACAAAATATAGGAAATCTATCATTTTTTAGGAAGTTGAATGCAGTCGTGTCTTTCGGATTCAATACATGGGAGACAAGTGTGTTTTTGTTTGTTAAATAAAGTCGGACAGTTTTTGTTTCGAAAAAAATCGAAGAGTTAAAAAATGTAATATCTTTAGAGAATTGAGGCCAAGGCGGTTTATTCAGGTGCATGCATAAAACTGTAGTTTACCACGATTGCTAACTTTGATCAAGCAGTTAAATTTAAACAATGATATATAAATCGAAGATGTAGAATCTAGAAGTTGAGACTGGACAGAAGAATATCATTAAAAGAAGGCCGTGGTTTGCTCTTAACACTTTATAAACCGCTAACAAAATACCTAAATCTGATAAAAAAAAAAATCAACCTGAGCCCTCTGAATGACGCAGACGAGAACATGGACTTTTAGCGTGCAGTCTGACTCTGAATCTATACTGTCTGCTTGTTTAGTCAAGCCTATGGGATAAAATTCTTTTTGAGTATCGTTGGATCTTTTTTTTTTTTATCGTATTTCAAGCCGTCGAGAGAGGTCGAGTTTATAATTTAGCCATGCTCTGTGAAAAGGAGGTTTTATGCATCGGCAAAAAGTATCGACCCAGGTCAGCCTGTGCGGACTGCGCAGGCTGACCTGGATCGATACTTTTTACTATTGGTCAATTTTCTGCATGTGGTGCTGAAAGAAAGAAAGACGTAAAAGAAGAATGTTATCACTGCTTCGAAGGATCTGGCAGTATATCAACCGTCCATTTAATCCTCTACAGAACAGTCCCGCGTTTTGATGACGCTGAGGAAGAAGGTGTTTGAAAAATATTGTGGGAAGAGGAGCATATTCTGGTAACCAGTGTTTCGTCCTTTTCCATCAATGATTAAATACACTTAACCCTTTCGTCGCCATAGGTGAAACCTAGAGGCTTTTGGTGACAGTTTATAGATCAAGATCAGGCTGCACAGAATGTGCAGTCTGATCTTGGATATACACCGTCTGCATGTTATTCGAGCCTAATAGATCAAAATCTTTATGAGTTTCAGTACATTGTACGTTCAGCCGTCGAAAGATTGATCGTATGATGTTTAACGTCGTTTTCAACATTATTTCGGTTATACCGCGGGGCCAGTGCACCTATCCATTCAGTTCGGGAGTTTCTTTTACCAGTACGCCGCACAATATTCTTTCCAAGCCACCGGCTGCTTTCCCACATAACCATCGTCGAAACAATATTCAGCGGTGAGAGAGGAATTAATCCTGTCGCAATGACTATCATCCATGCTCGGAAAAGAGTTGGCCGAGCCGGGATCGAATCAGCGATCTCCTGCTCTCAAGTCCTGTACGCTATTGACTGAGCTACCGGGGCTCGGCTCAGCCGTCGATAGAGATCGGATTCACATATTTGGCGCCGAAAGGGTTAATAAAGACATACCGATTTATCAATAACCAGCCTGCACCCCGACCATGCAGTCTAGTCTTGATCTACAATATTCGTAAAACAGTTAGAGTTATCATTCAAAATACATCTACAGTATACTCGTTTTCAGCCGGTTTTTAACCCAATCATCTTTATTTTATCAAAGTATAATCATTTTTGTATCTTCATGCCAAGTTTTGCCCCTGACGGTTGCAAGGTTGCACAGATTACGACGGATAGAAAATGCATTTCATATTCTGGAGATCATCCAAGAAATCACTGTTGTGACGTTTCGGGTATTAAATCGAAGATTTCCGATATATGAATGTATCCCTTACACTATATATATATCGGTAACTTTTCTATATTAACACAGCTAATTTTTAACCATTCTATAGTCTATCTAATTTTAGCAGCATTTTTCCTCTCTGGCTGAAAGGATGTATCTGTAAATGTCTCGGCGCCAAGTATATAAACTCGACCTCTTTCCACGGCTGAAAACACATATACTGTGCAAGTGAAACTTACAAGGATTTTTAACCTACAGACTTGACTTAAAAAAAAAAGGTGGATAGTTTAGATCGGAGATCAGACTACACGTTTTGTGCCGACTGATCTTGATCTATGCCGTCTGCAAAAGCCCATTTTGTCGTATATGGCGTAGTTAATGTTAACCCATTACCACACAATCCCGAGTTTTCTTCGTTTCCTACAATGTTTTCTACCCTATCAAAGACAGAAATCAGCAGTTGAGCTACATTTCTTTGTTCGTCTGCAACTGCTTCCTATTTGGTTGAGTCCAATATTTTGTCGTTTGGTAAAGAGTTAAAAGATCTTTCTCCATCTCTACAGATCTTCCTCTAACCAAGAGAAATAAACTTGACCTTTTGGTAACCCCTGAGCTTATGATCATTTTGATTAATGCTTTGACAGATCTTTCAATTATCACAAAACTATATTTATCTTTTGTTCATTAGACATCAAGCAGCGACCGCATTTCATGAAAGAAAACTTTGATTGATTTTTACCAAAAGCCCACGGGTTTGTGGAATTAAGCATTTGAAGATGTTATAGGAAAGGGAGTAAATGCTGGTAGCCAGCATTTTCTCCTTTTGCCCACAATAGCCTCTGCCCATTCAAAGACATTTTTTTTTTTCATTTAAACATATTTCAAACGTCGTCTGCAAATACTTTCCAATTGGACCTGTCTACAATTTCATCGGGTGGTTAAAATTTTGATAATGCCCTCTTACAGACATCCTTTTGCGTCCAAAGTAGTTCGTCATAAACTTTTCTTTTAACATTTAACCACATCGTTCTCTCATTTTTGCCGGTGCCTTTGATATCTTAATTTGTAATGATTACCCATATCTCACGAAGATGAAGTCGTCTGCTGAAAACTAAGGCGGTAATGAGCGTAAACAATATAGTCTACGGGAAACATTTTACCCTTTCACATATTATTTATATATTCTTTGTTGTCGTCTGTCAGCTAGTTATGTGAATGGAGAAGAGACACCAGCCAACACATTCGGCAAACCTCTGGTGATCCGTTGATCAAGTCCCTCGGCTGTATCACGTAGCTTGATACGCATCTACACGTTGCTTTTCTTCCATGTTACCGTTCATATAATCGTTACACTGGACTAAGAAATAGGAAACACGAGACACATTTTTTGTGGGAACCTTTCTAAATACATTTCCCATGACAAACAATTTGTACATCTATCTGGTAACTCGGTCTATCAATTCCGATGGCATTTTTCAGCGATTGGTTGCTTATCACCGTGGCTGTTGTTGTCGTTGCTAATTGATTTACATGACCGCCGCAATGTTTAAGATCAGGTGATTGACAGTATTTCAAAATGAAAACCCCCTTGATACGAACGAGGTTAGATGTAGTCACGGAATCAGCCGAGTTGTAACGAGTGCAGCCAACAGGAACTACTTTTACATTTATCATCTCAATGAATGAAAGTATTTCTTTGCGAAAACTTGTTGAATGTTAAATTTCTGTTAAGAGTTACATGTAATCCCAGTATTTTATTTCGTTTTCTGACATGTTAAATGTTTTGTCTTTTTTCGACACAACGTTTTTCCGCAGGTGAAAGTCATGTTTTTGAAGTAATTAATGTCATTCATGACGTCATTATTTTAGCTGCATTATAAGCTCGTTTTACAACGTTCTTTATTTTTACTCAAAGTGAAAAAGATGTCGATATATGCAGATTGTAAATGAGAAACGGGATAAATAGAATGGCTTGGAACCGGAATTTTATATGATTCGCATCCGGCTCACCTCCGCCTTGCACGATAAACTTTCCCTATCCAAGACACCAACCATCTATTCTCTGTATACATGCACATCATCAAAAGACCAACTCGCTGATGATTAAAACTCAATTATTTCTTTTGCTTCCTCCACAATACCAATTGTTCGTGTGTGTATTGTTATTGTCAGCACAATTACATTCCATTAATGAGTGAAAATGAGATATGGCTCGGCAAAACGTTGTATAGACATGTATGTACTAGTCGTTGTCTGCGCATGTCATATTCTTCGAAGATTTGATCTATCTGCTATGACGTATCAGTGGAAAAATAATGGACAAATATTAATATGCGGTGCGTAAATTGCCGCTTAAAAAGTGCAGGCAGAAAATGGCAATAAATAATACATCTGTGGAAAAACCAAGCCAGTTTTTCGCTGCAAATTTCTTAAAAGACAAAATGATTTCAAACGGGGAAAATATATATTTTTTTTTTCAAATAACAACTGCAGATCTCTGCAGACAGTTTCTAGATATAGACGTGGGGAAAACCGGGATTTGTGCAACAGACTGACAACAAAAATAACGCCCCCACCTTTCTGGGCTTATACCGGGGCTTTTTCCAAAGCATATAGGGTCTTATGTTTATAAATCGCTGGTGCATAGGTTACACACTAGCTAACCATGGCTGGATGAATCGTACAATGTAGGTTTTAGAAAGTAAACGTATATTTTATTTTGAAATTCGTTGCATGGATTCCCGCCTTAAAAAAAAATAGTCCAGTTTCTCTACCCAGAATGCCCATATCAGATAGGTTATGTATTTGAAAAATGCCACCTAGCGGAAGATAATGATGTACTAGTATATCGGTACCAGCCCTCACGACACATTGGGTATCTCAGTCAGTTTGTCTCCTTTCACACTTTACCAAACAACAACTTTCGAAACTGACCAAATTGAAAGCATTTGCAGATGATAAATCTAGTTCTAAAGATAACTTATGTACTAGATACGGTAGAAAACATTGTGGAAAAAGGAGAGAAAATGCTGGTTACCAGCATTTTCTCCTATTTCCACAATGTTTTCTAACCTAAAAAAGACACAAATTATCAATTGAGCAACATTTAATCTGTCGTCTGCAAATGCTTTCAAATAGAACCAGTCTATAAAATTTCTTGTTTGGTTAAGAGTCAAGGGTTGAGTCTTTACCAAATATCAATAATTTAGACTTGTCCAATTTGAAAGCATCACAGAGGAGCACATAAATGTGTTCAATTGATAGGACTTGACTATGAACAGATACAAAACATTGTGTGCAAAGTAGATACCCCCGATCATCGGCAGTTTCTCCTTTCCGGAGTATTTTTTCCAAAAGGTTTCTTCCACAGGGTCGTTAAAACATTGGGTTTGTTTTGCAAAGGATTGATATGAACAGACATATAGAAAAAAGTTTACTGAAAATACCCGGGTGATATGGACATTCCTGAAAAGAATCACAGGAGACAAGCGTTTAAAAACAACATTTAGTCATTATATAACAATTACCTAGTATATATAAATAGAGGATCTTACATGAGTGTTTATGGTACCCGTTGTATCTCCTGTAACCGTCCCATAGATACGTAGATCGATAACAGGCTGTCAGTTTATGTTTACAGATGTAGGTCGGTTTGAAATGTAAACATACATAAGAAGATAGTTCTGTGACATTTACATCGAAAGTAGAATAAAACAGTTTTTAGAGGGAGTAAATCGAATATTTCCTCAATGTGTTTACTATGAATGACTTATGCTGCATTTCTTGTTGTTATCGAAGATGAAAATCGTAACATTTTTCGCACGCATATACGTCTTACCACAAAGACGCCATTTTCTCGCGAAATGGCGAAGTTATACAGCCCGCCGGCAAACGTACTATGGTTGGTTTCGCCGCCTTCATGCGCTCATGACTACAAACATAAGCAGAGCCGGGCCCCCAAAAACGATAATACACAAGTGCATTATGAAAAGTAAGTCATGGGTTTAATATTCTGCTGGAGGAGGTTTTCGTATGTGATAAAACGGTCATTCATTTAATTGTGTCACTGGGTGATTTTGAGACGCATTATATGAAATGCATATATTTTGTTTGTTTCATCCCTTCAAAATATTCTCCATTGACAGAAATACATTTTTCAAGTCTGAAAATCCAGTCTGTGAATGCTGCAATTTAGGTTTTTTAGGGAATACCCTCCAGATACTGAAAAATGGCACTTCCCAGGGCACTTTTAGAGTCATATCGACGCCCAAAGGGTTTTCTTCAATAAAGGAAAGAGAAAAAATTCACATGGGCTGAGGTCGGGAGAATAGGGTGGGTGGGAAAGCTGTACCACCTTTTCCGTTTCCAGGAAATTCTGAACAATTGCAGACTTGTGAGCAGCTGCATTGTCATGAATAAGGCACAGGCCTCTTAATCTGGTTTCAGTGTATATGACTGCATCTACTTTAACTTTCAATAACGTTTGAAAGAATGAGCCTTTTACAACAAAATTGGGGGCCAGTATTCAGAGCAACTTCCTTGCGAAAATATCGTTATTTCCTTGTGATACGTATGGTCATGCGGTATGGAAGCCCATTAGTGATACAATCAAATGAATGACCCTCGTATATAAAATGAGCGCTAATCGATCAGTAGAAGTTAACTAAAATCATGTTTTTTTCCTTCAACCCTGACATTAGAAAAAAGAACGCAAAAGCGTGATAACCGAAAATCTTTTAAAAATCAACGTTTAATCAAATTAAAGATGGCCAGAGTAGCAACATCTGTAATCATGTTAGATGTACGAGATTCATTTCTCTTTCATGGCCGAAAAGTTGTTTCGTCGATGTTTTTTTTTTGTGGAAAAGCAGCCATTAGCCTGAAATCAGTGTGCAAAGTAAAACAAGTTCCGGAAAGCATGGATAGGTGCACTGACCGCAGCCATATCGCTGAAATATGTTGAAAACGGCGTTAAACGCCGATTAGAAGAAAAAATTTGCAATATTTATTTGACGCCATTGAAAAACGTAGTTTTGTGTGTTTGGTGTTTAACGCGCAAGAGTAGAAAACACTGTGGGGGAAATATGACAAAGTGCTAGTTACCAGTATTTTCTGCCTTTTCAACAGTGTTTTCTAAAGCCTCGTCATTGGGTTCGTTAAAACAAGGGATCGTTTGGTAAAGGGTTAATTTGTTGAACATGGGCTGTAGGTTTCTTTTTGATTTCTGTTTCGATTATACAGTTACAATTGAGTTTCGTTTGACTCTTCACGTCTTTCGTATAAATTCAAGAACTTGTTTTTCAATAAAGTATAAATGGCTTTGCATTCTTTCCTGAATAACAACCCTCTTGCGAAGTACAAAAAGAAATTGAAGGTAAAGCTACATAACACATGTGGCAGATAGCTAGTACAAGTTGGTCGACTGCCTTTTCTTTATCTGAAAGTGTCGGCGTGGTATAAACTTTTACGATCCAATAAATACAGTATGGAGTAGAGAAAATAATATTTAAAACGCTAATAGCAAATAGCATTTTCACTGCTATCTTATCTCGTGCCAAGTTTAGTTGATTCGCATTGAATGTCGGGTAAATTTGTCTCTTCCTCTTCAACAGTGCTGTTCCGATTACAACATTTCCCGTTATCATAATGGCAATCGGTGTCAAGTTGAAAAATATTAGAATAATATATCTAAAGGTGGTTTGGTCAAACGTGCTAAATCCTGTCGTTGTATACACACATCTCGAGAAAACTGTCGAGTTTTCCAAATCTGACCACAAATATTTATGGGAAAATAACATATACACTGTAAAAAACTGAATCACTACCATGGTTGTCAGGGAAACAACAGCGGAAACCTTCGGGGTCAGTCGTAATTTTGCCTTCATCGGGTACATCGTGAACAGAAGCCGTTCAATGGTCAAGTTGACCATTGTCCACTGTGATATTACTGCCGACGACGTGCCAATCCATCGTGCAAACTTACAGTGCACGTAAGATATACTCAGAAAGTCACGGTCATAGAGGTAGGTATATGTGTATTTCTGAGAGCCTATCAATAAAGCCAGTGTGTCTGAAACAGCCAATACCAGGAAGTAAACGCTTGTAGAATACCTACGTAAAAATGAAATAAAACATAATTCTATCACTATACATTCAAAAAGGTAGCCATCTGTGTATTTTTAAATGCCTATCTATATAGCCTGGGTGTCTGAAACAGTTAATACCAGGAAGTAAACGCTTGGCAAATATTTGTTTGAAATTGAAACAAAACATATTTTTGTACCTAGTAACAGAGTCACCATCATTAACATCATCATGGCCACCCCCATCATCATCATCATCATCCTCCTCCTCATTATCATCAGCACAGTCGTCATCGTTACTCTTAAAAGTAATACAATCGAAACATTTAATAAACAGTCAAATGAGAATCTTTGCACTTTGATTTCAGCAAAATGTTAAATGAAAGTACTGTGTTAAGTTACATGATTTTCTATTTAAACCCCTATTTTATGTTTATCATTTATCAAACCTACTTTGTTTACTTTTTTGACAAGGTTTGCAAAGATGTTTGAAAATTATCGCCTGGTTCTTCACCGAGCTCAGTGCATAGTACCGTCACAGTGCTTATTCGATTCGGAATTATTTCTCCGTGCAAAATGATTCATTCTGTCTACAATGTAATTCTTTAGGCATTCACAGAGGATAAAATCGTTCACTCTTTACCAGACGACAAAATTTTTAGCTTTGTCCAAACTGATCCTTTTCCAAATCAAACTAGATGTGGCTGAAATCATGGACTAGTTTTTTTTTTTCAAAAGGATTTTCTCTGGGTCGTTTCCATGCGATATCGTTTGAGGCGTATACCTACTAGTACAACAGGAACCGTTCACCTTACGATACCGTGTTGTGACGTAGAAGTAAACGCCTAAGCTTTTGGAAATAATAAGAAAGTGCTAGTAAACCAGCATTTTCTCCTTAGTCACAACACGATCTCACCTTTCTAAGATCCATCCTATTTGAGCCACACTGAATGTGTCACCTACAATTGCTTTCAGTTTGGAGAAGTCTGCAATTTTGTGGTCTTGTTGAAAGCGAAACTGTTCGATTTCAAAGACTATAACGTTTGTGTCTGGACATGAGACAAATCGTGATGGAAAAAAAGAGTGAGAACTAACAATCGGAATACCTTCTCAAATTTCGACGTGACAATACGACGATGTTTACTGTATTCCCGCAAGTTCCGAAGATAACTAGCGTCAGCGGTACAATCTTCCACAACCACTCGGCTATACGGCATTCAACGTACTGGTTGGAACACTTCATTATGTTTTCGTACCACACAGTTATCCTACCAAAGGTGACATTGTCTCTGTGTTTCAAAAAAGAAGATGTATCTGGAAGCCTAAATCGCTCTTCAGACCGTTAATGACCAGTATATTTTAATGCAGTTCTATAAGAAATAGATCTAGTTAAAATTAGAATCTAATCATAAATTTTCCCACGTAGATCTACTAGATCTAGATCTATAATCTGTGAGCCATAAATGAAAATTCACTTCTGTAAGAGATGAAACAGTCAAATCTTTTGTCACATTTTCGAATTTCACGTTGATCTACGTAAAGTATAGTACACATGAAAGACCACCCACATCAATAAAGTTGGGAAAAAGTCAGAGATATAGATCTTTAGAATCTGACATAAGTTGGCACTTGAGATGCAGAGAATATTTTTTCGGTGAAAGATCTAAATTTATTTCATCGAGTGAACATCATCAGTAATATTTTTACGAGTGGCGGCCAAGAGTGAAAACATTACCGATGATGTTCACTCGATAAAATAAATTCGATCTTCACCTGAAAAAAGCAAATATTCTCATTTATTTCGTGCTTATATAACCCTTTTTTGTCGACACTCACAAAATCCGGTAGTTGTTTTCGGTAATTCCCAGTGGCGACCCCCCTCACATAACAACGCATTACAATATGACGTTTAGCGCGAGAAATATAGGGTAAATGCGTGTAAATTACGTCGTATTTCCCTCTGGTTGAGCGGCACGCGCTGTTTACCTAGGTAACTAGTGCGAGGGAACTACTGTTTCCTCCTTCAATTGAAGAGTTAGAAAATATGAAATCCGTATTTTTCACTGTTCGTTAACCATGAAATATCAAACCATAATCCACCGTTATTTCTCGATAACTACCGAAAAGCATGAAATTAAAAAAAATATATCTACTATACGAGTCTAGAAAATGTTATTGAGTGAGCCTCTGACGTTTTTTATAACATTTTTAGACGAGTTTTATAAAATTTTACTTCAAAAGCCAACGAATGTTAGATTCTTATTATCACATAACAATATTTCACAAATCATTGATTAGCAGATGCACAACCATCTATGCGCACGTGGTAATTTCCAGTAAAAAAAATAAAAAGCATTCACTCCTCTGAAATACGTACAAACTGACGTCACAAATGACGTCCACCTATCTCAGAATAGAGGCCCCACGCCTGTCGACAAAGTGTGAGAAAAAAATCAACTTTCCTTTTCATCTCTTCTTTGCCCACTTATGTTTACATACATAAATGAATGAAATTATGCCACTTGTTAATGTATTTGGAAATTCTTTTTGAATTCAAACAATGATAGGCTACCGACCAGTAACATTTATATTTAAGGCTGTCTCCTAAAAGTAGAAAAACAGTCGATTATTACAACACGGTTTTTATTCTGATTTAATAAGAATCGAATTGGTATTCTTTTAAAACTTACACAATTACCTGTAAATACAAAAAGAATCTTTTTTGAGCTTGAAACAGTCCAACAACAATAATTCACCTGTCGATTTGGATGATTACAGGTACAAGTCTTATACTTGCAACATACAAATACAGTATCAAGAATCGTACGGTACAAAATATATGTGTGAAGAGCAAACAACAAAATCATGACTTTTTGTAAGCTACGTTACCGCTCAATTAAATCCTAGAAAACAACTTCGATTCTTTTTTATGATACAATTTGAAACATTTAAGCTCTACAAAATATTGTCGAATCATAATACTAAATTGTTCGACCATAGAAATACAGATTACATATAAAATTTTATTACCCTTCTTCGCAAAAAGAGTTATGAAGTCAGTTTCTGCTTAATGAGGCTTGTCCCGCCATTAGACATGTTGTTTTACCACGCCACGAATTTACAAGCTTCGATCTTCATTAATGTTGTAAATATTGTTTAATTCCTTTCAGACTACTTCATTATTCTGCAAATATATCATAAAGATCGTGTACATAACTCTGTTTCCAGATGTATCTTTCCAAGGTTCAGTTATTCGGTAATTTCGTTGAATTATCGATTGTTTTGAAAAATTAGCGGTCTAAAAGCAAATGGCGCTTTAGTAATCAATGGAAAGAACTGAAAAAACAAAAATGTTTTCTAAGAATATATTTTGACCGATGTTAAAAAAAAAAAAAAATTATAATCACGTAGCTTAGATCACGTAGCTAAGATCACGTAGCTTACATTATGTTACTTCAGGTATTTATAGATATTTCATTTCTTTGACCAGCATTTTTAATTTTGTATTTTAATTTACCCACCAAGTGGTCTTTAAAAGGTAGTTTGCCGTATGTGTATACTGCAAATTTACAGCATATCTGTACAATACATCTAACGTAGCTTACATGCTTAACCATACGCTTTCAAACACGATAGTTTTGTACGCGAAATTCGTATGGATCTTCCTATGACATTTCCAGGCAAGTGTTTTAACCTTTTCGTATACTTCGGAAGACTTTAGATTTTAGAGTTTCCGGGAATCAGCGAATAAACTTTGCTAAATTAGACGTCTACAAATGACATGTAACGAAGCTTAAGTGAAATTTGCGACAAATTTCCAACCTGTATAATTTTCTGAAAACCATGACTTTGCAGTCTGGTTATCTTTCTTGACGGTAATATTAAAAACCAAACCAAACTTCTGAGACTTAATAATCCTTTTGAAACAGTGCAAGATTATGTTTTACCACTGTCATACTTTTGAAGCCGTGTTCTGCGACATACATGCAGGGTACTTTTACTCTTAAAAGTGACAATCAAACAAATCTCATCCGAAAATAATACGATTTGTGGGTATTTTTACTTTTTTAGTGAAAATTATGGCTATCGGCTTTAATGGACAAACAAAAGTGGGCAGTGTTACATTCTGTCTTAAAAATTATTGCCACCGACATTTCTTTCACTAATATGGGCTTCTTTTCTGAGAATAGGTGTAAAGATAAAGAATGGCTCCGATTATGTGGACCGGCTCTTAATATGTAAGTCGGCACCGATTGATGAGGGCTTCCTTTTAAAAATTTAGTTTTCTGGGTATTGACGGGAAACAGAGCTTATGTCTAAAGTTATTTCTTACAGAAAACTAAATTGAACTGTATGAGCTAAATTTGCACTCACTTTGACAAATCCCCCCCCCCCCCCCCCCACGCGAAGTGTTTACTTTTGGCCGCTAGTTAGCTTTTAAGGAAAGTTTGATCATTTTCTAACATCTTTCAAGAACTTGTGATGAAAGAGACCAAAACAGCTTTTTTTTTGCGGGGGGGGGGGGGGGGGGGGAGGTGGGGTAGACAGGGCTTAAACCCAAACTGACCAGAGTGACAACATTAAGAGCTAATAAGTATCATTATTGAATAAACAAATAGGAAAAATAGGAAAAAAATGAAAGAAGTAGGACCGATAACGGGGACTTCTATGCGTGAACAATCACCCATCAAATGGCTGTTTTTCGTAATCTTTTCCTTTTTTTAATGGGCTTCAAGCCTTCAACTAAATGATGGTACAACATAATCAGATAAAGATGCGAACTTTAACTTATGAGCAAGAAATGTAAATTTTCATCTGTATAATCTGCTTTATCTTTATTGATTGTCGGATTTCTTTACATTCAAGATGATGATTATAAAACCGTGCAAGATACACGGAAAATTCCACTCTATTGCGTAAAAAAGAATAAGACTTTTCAAAATGGACGGACGACGGAAACGGCGCCATGACATCTGCTCTTCTGGCATTTGGGTTAGTTGAGCTAAAAACGAGCTGTCACACAATAATGTTTATTGTTTTGTATAAAAGGCCCAGTAGCGCTCAAAAGTAAACAGTGTGGGTGTTAAGATGAATTCACATTTAAATCATACGAATTAAAAGTATGAAAAATATTGTAAAGATGACAATCTTTTACGGTTGGCCCTAGTGTTTGTCGCTGGCATGAATTTTAAAACTAGGGAAAAAGTAAGCAAAAGATAGAGTGACTTTGCAACTGTTTACCTTCTTTTAAAATTCATTTTTTATCTGCCAGCGACTCAGGTCATCTTCACCGTAATTTTCATACTATTAAATGGTACATATGCATTTTAACACCCGCATTGTTTACTTTTGGTCGCTACTGGGCCTTTAATTCGCTTGTTCGGTTTATTTTTCCCCTTTCGGTAACTTTAAACTGCTAAAAAAAACCTGAAATCATAGGCTTTCAAAAAATGGAACTTCGTCGCTATTTGCATGCAAGAAACGTGTTGTATCGTTAAGTTTGTCTCGCCGTTATAATTAAATTTATCTTCATAAATAAAGTAGGTAAGGTATAAATAAATAGGATATAAATACTTTTCAAAACAGTCTGATTTGAAAAAGTTAATTCTGGAACTTTGGATGGAAAACGTTTTTTTTTTTTTAAAATAACACAGAAATCTCATGAACACATCAAAAAGACATGAAAAACTACTCTGAAAAAAAAAAAAGGCTAATTTCAAGATAAAGGAAAATATGATGTTTGAAAAAAAAAAAGTTAAATCGTCTCAAATGTGTATTGGCAGCGCGTCTTCTTTATTTGGAGCCTTCGGGGAAAAAATTAAAAAAAAAAACAGAGACAAAGAGAAATGAATTTCAAAAACAATAAGCGATATATTACCTTATGTAAAAGTTATCCAGCGCAGGTCTTTTACAAACATACTGGTTGCTGGTGTAAACTAGAACGAAACTAATTAATGACAAAAACTATTTGCAAATTTCCATTTTCTTAAACCGTTTCAGCTGCACATGGGCTTTTATGGACGGCATAGATCAAGATCAGACTGCACAGAATGTGCAGTCTGATCTTGAATCTATACCGTCCGCTTCTTTCAAATAGTCAAGTCATGGGATAAAAATCTCTAAATTTCAGTGGATTGTATTTTTCAACCGTCCACAGAGGTCGAGTTTGCATACTAGTATTTGGCGCTGCAAGAGTTACAAAACATCATTACTTAGAAATAAAGATAGCGTCGCGGTTGCCGTGGTAACGTGTGTGGACTTTCTGTTTTTTCTGGCATTTGGTAGTTCCTAAAGACATTCTAATTAATGCAGAAGATTTGTAACCTAATTCATTTTCTCAAATTAATACCATTTCATATTTCTTGAGGTTGAAATTAAAGAGACCTTCTAGTACACTTTACTTTTTTCAAAACGACCCCACCCTGAAGCAAAGGATTTTTCAAAGCATCGTTTGAAAAGGATAGATTGATTGATTCATTGAACTTTTTTTACGCGGCTTTCTACATTTGTATGTCTTGGGTTTCACCAGTGCAAGGCTATGTCTCTGAACTGGCTTAGCAATGAAAAACCTCTGAAGTGTCTTCCCACGAAGAACCCCGCGGATCAGGCGGGGCTCGAATCCGGGACGTCCAGGTTACGAGTCCCACACTTTACCACTGAGCCACGCAGGACCCCACTACTGACTGGAAATCTTCATTCTATGTATTTACCAGTTTAAATGTTAAGATCAGACTTGGAAAAAAAAAAGCTGCGTTCCGATGATCGTTGGTCTACACTCTTTGCTTTCCAGAGATATTTTGGACAAGAGCCACCCTGAACCTGCAGTTATTAGATCTTATTGGAAGCCATGCTCTGTTGAAAGGGGCTTAATGCATCTGCGAACAGTATCGACCCAGGTCAGCCTGCGCGGACTGCGCAGGCTGACCTAAGCGGAAACTTTTCGCTAGAGGTCAATTTTCTGCTTGTCAAAGGGTTATTCTACCTCGTTGTTCAATAGGTTGTTACACAAGGTGGATTTTATGGTTTCACAAATATATGATGGCTTGCTTGGTATTATGCAGCACGGAAAAGCATTAAACCCCCTTTCCACAGAGCAAGACTCATTTCTAGACTGAAGATGCCTGTTCGGCGCTCTATGCATTAACCCATTTTAGCACTATCCCGAATTTTAATGACCCTGAGGAATAAAGCTGAGGAATAAAGCTTTTGAAAACATTGTGTTCTTTCCATAGAGCAACTTCATCATTTGGGCTGCATTTATTTCGTCATCTGCATATGCTGTGAATACGGGAAAGTTTTTTTTAAAAAATCGTTTGGAAAAGGGTTAACCCTTTACCAGACAATCCCGAGTATTAACGACCCTGAGGAAATAGCCTTTTTTAAAAACCTTGTGGGAAAAGGAGAAAGTGCTGGTAACCAGCATTTTCTCCTTTTCCCACAAGGTTTTCTACACTTTCACAGACAATTACCATCATTTCAGCTACATTTAATTTGTCGTCTGAAATTGCTTTCAATTTGGACTGGTCTAAAACTTAATCGTTTCGTAAAGACTTAACCCTTTACTGCACAATGACGCCTTCTGACGCCCCTGGAAAAAAAGCCTTTTGAAAACATTGTGGGAAAAGGAGAAAATGCTGGTAAACCAGCGTTTTCTCCTTTTCCCACAATGTTTTCTACCCTATCAAAGAAAATATACAGAAATTGAGCCATAGAAATTGTCGTCTGCAAATGCTTTCAATTTGGACAGGGCTAAAATTTTATCGTCTGGTAAAGGGTTAAAAGTGCATTACACAACTTTTTTTTGTCCTTTCGACCAGTGTAGATTCAGTATCAGGATGTGAATGCAAAACACGTGCTGCCTAATCTCGGTTCTACATTGTCCACTTTACTGAGTCAGTCGGGGGTAATAGATCTGAGCCATGCTCTGTGACAAAAAGGGCGTGCTGTATGTCCAAAAAGTATGGACTCAGGTAAACCTGCGCAGTTCACGCAGGCCGACCTGGGCCGAAACTTTTTGCTTTCAATCAATTTTCTGTTTGTCAAAGGATCAGTGTACCTAATGATTCAGTCGGTTGTTGGAGAAAATGGATTTTATGGATCCACAATTAACCGTTTCCCAAACGACAAATTTTGGACTGGTCCAAATTGAAAGAGTTTGCAGACGACAATTTTGAATTTGATGAAAATGGCAGAAAGTTACGAGCAATTTCTCTTTTTCCCACGGTGTTGTCAAAAGACTTGTACTGCAGACACGTGAAAACCAGGGCTTGTTTGGGAAAGGGTTAAATGATGACTTGTTTGGTATCATGGAAAACGAAGATGCATCAAGCCCCCTTTTGCCAGAACATGGCTCATCTTATTTCGATTTTTTTTTTTTTTCTTTTCATAATAAGTCGTGAAACTGCGCTGTGTAATTACTGATTATATTACTGTTTTAGCTCTGTATTCATAATTAGTTTAACGACCCGTTTGGCCTATGGTAAAGCGTAAATAAAGGAGCAATTTTTTCCTAGCAACATTTCATCACTTGAATTAAAAAGTCTGGGTCTTTACGACCTAGAAATGTAAGTTTTTGAAAACATTACGGGAAAAAGGATTGATAGGAACCAAAATTTTCTCTTCTTTTCTGATTCCACTGCAATTTGCTATCTGCAAATTATGCTTTGTAAGTCTGACATTATGTTATTAACCCTTTACCACACAATCCCGACTTTGGGGAAGAAGCCCTTTGAAAACATTGTGGAAAAAGGAGAAAATGCTGGTAACCAGCATTTTCTCCTTTTCCCACAATGTTTTCTACTCTTCCAAAAACAAATTTCAATTTTTGAGTCACATCTATTTTGTCGTCTGCAAGTGCTTTCAATTTGGACGAGTCTAAAATTTTGTCGTTTGGTAATACTGAGTTACGAGGGACACTTTTTAAGTTCGTAGAGTAGGGCGGTCTTTTTAAAACCGCTTGAAATATCAAAATTTTATTTATCTAAGACCTTCGAAATATGCCCCGTCTGCCTCCACACACATTTTACACCGATCTACCCATTTCCGGAACACCGCCCGGTAGTCCTCTTTAGGTATATGTTGCAGACACTGGTAGACCGCACTGCCTATGCCACAACGGGATTCAAAACGGTGCCCTGCCAGCATTTCCTTTAGTCTTGGGAACAACCAAAAGTCACGGGGGAACAGGTCAGGGCTGTATGGGGGATGATCCAAGACATCGAGCCCAGATTCTTTCAGATATTCCTGTACCGTAGCGGATTTATGGGCCGGTGCGTTATCATGGAGTAATTTGATGCCGCGGACACCGGTGCGCGGTCTGCGTTTCTGATAGAAATCAACAAGTTGAGTAAGAACACTTTCTCTGTAAAACTTTCCAGTGACAGAACTACCTTTCGGGACTGGAATTTGAAGGACTGGACCTTTCGAATCAAAGAATATCGCATACAACATGCGATTTGATGTTTTGCAACGGCGCGTAATGACAGGTCTGTCACCCTCAGATGAAACCCAAACCTTATTTTTAGCCTTAGAATCGGGTTGAAAATGATAGATCCAGGTTTCATCACCTATAACTATCTCTTCCAAACGACGTGGGTCACATTTATCATATTTTTCTATAACTTGCGATGTAAGTCTAATCCGACTTTGTTTCTGCTCCTCAGTGAGCAAATGGGGCACCCAGCGCGCGCAGATCTTACGTAGCCCAAGTCGTTCATGTAAGATCTTCAAAACACTTGACGAATGAATGCCACTTAATTCTTCTATCTCTTGCACGGTATAACGTGCGTCTTCCTCAATTAACGTTTTCACAGTAGCAACGTTCTTTTTCGTCAAAACGGAAACCGGCCTACCCACCCGAGGGTCATTTTCAATTGACTCCCGACCATCATTAAAACGACGTACCCACTTGCAAACTGTAGCATATTTTAAAGCACCATTCCCATAAACTTTTTGCAAATCAGCACGAATTTCTGTTGACGGAAACCCGAGCTGTGCTCGAATCTTACAATATACCCTCTGTTCAGAGATTTTTCCATCCATATTGAACGCTATATTTTACTATAGTGTATAAAACCACGTGTTGAAAATACCCAGCGCAGCGCGCACGTGGACCTCGTGCGCCGCATAACGTGACACCGTTCGAGAGAGGAATGATTACGCAAGTTCTGTGTAAAAAATCGTGCAACTTCATAATCACGTTAAAAAGTTATAGGCTTACTCTACGAACTTAAAAAGTGTCCCTCGTAATTATTATGTTGATTTATTAGCTTTTTGTTTGTATGATGTTTAACACTGCTTTCAACAGTATTTCAGTTATATCGCAGGGGAAGGCGCATTAGTTCTTGCTTTCTTGGAGTCTCTTTTACAGATACTTTGCACAATACTTTTTCCCAAGCATCTGGCTGCTTTCCCCACAAAACAATCTTTTCAAAAATGATCAGCGGCGTCGTTTGTAAAAGGGTTAAAGTATCTTACACAACCTTTTTATTTTTTTTCGGTCAGTGTAGATTCATGATCAGACTGCACAAAACGTGCGGTCTAATCTTGGAGCTTCATGGTCCACTACACTGAGTCATTCTTGGTCAATAGAATATCAGAAACAGATGTAGATCTGTACGAGATTGTATTTGGATTTTTTTCCCCTTGTCTGAAATTTTGATTTTGTGCATTCGGCGATTTGTAGGCTTTGACCCTTTACCAATTAATCCCGATATATAACGATCTTGAAGCAGAAAGCCTTTTTTGAGAACATTGTTGGAAAAGGAGAAAAAATGCTAGTCGTTTAATTTGTCGTGTGTGAATGCTTTTAATTTTTCGCACCGATCTAAAATTTTGTCGTCTGGTAAAGAGTTTAGCCCTAGCCTATTTATGGAGGCCCTCTTTACTTTGCAGGGGTGCTCTCAGAGACGTCTGTTTAAAAATTTATATTTTTCGGAGGGTAAAAGGAATGCTTTAAAGACGCTAAGGCAGAGGCCTTTTAAAACATTGTAGGAAAAGGAGAAAATGCTGGTAACCAGCATTTTCTCCTTTTCCCACAATGTTTTCTGCCTTTCGAAGAATGAATTTCTTCTTTTTGACTCACAATTATTTTGTCGTCTACAAGAGCTTTCAATTAAGGCAAATCTGAAATTTTGTCGTTTGGGAAAGAGTTCATGTATCTGCAAAAACTATCGACCAATGAGAGCTTGCGCAGTCCGCACAGGCTGACGTGAGATGAAACTTTTTGCTACATGTAAATTTTTTGCATGTCGACGGACCAGTGTATTTCATTGTTTAGTTAACACTTAAACTGCTGAATAAATGAAACGCAAATTCCTTACTCAATACTAAAAGCCCAAACATTGCGGTTTCAAAGTTTGTTTCACCGGAAAGAAAATACCTTATCGGACAGTGTAGATCAACGATCAGACTGCACGTTCTGTGCAGTTTGATCTTGATCTACACTGTCCGCAAAAGGTCAGTGGGTCGCGATTAGCAGCTTTAGGGTTAATATTTAGACAGAATGGACCACAATTCTGATACTTGGTTTAATGCATCACAAAGATGCATTAAACACCCGTTCCCAAACGACAAAATTGTGGACTAGTCCAAATTGAAAGGAATAGCAGACGACAAAATAAATGCAACTGAAAAACTGAAAATTGTTTTGGGAAGGGTAGAAAACATTCGGTGAGAAAAGGAGAAAATGCTGGTCACCAGCATTTTCTCCTTTTTCCACCGAATGTTTTCAAAAGACTTCTTTCCCAGGGTCGTTAAAAGGCGGCATTGTGCGGTAAAGGGTTAAACACTGTTTCCCAAGAGCGCCATTCAAGCGAATTGAAGATCAGTGGTAGGAATCGTCCTTTATAAATGCTATGATGTTGGTCGTGTATTTGACGCGCAAGTTTGACGTAATATTGACGAGATTCAGACGACACATTACTTAGCGACCGGACAGCAAATTATCAGTTTTCAATCTATTGAAAAAACCGACAGATGGTTTTATTCTCTTCAGGAGCATCTTTTCAAAATGTATACGATTAACTCTTGCATAGTTAGACTTTTCTTCGGTTGATCGAGGTTTACACAGGTAAAAAATTCTTATCGTATTGAGCAGTCTATAAATAGTTTGTGACGTTATTGCGGCCGAAGCGCACCTTGCTGGCAAAGGGAAATAACCTACTACTACGTAATGACCATGATTACGTAATAAACCTCGAACTGGTGTTTGAAATGCCCCGGGAATGATTACGCGATACTGACCAGGCTCGGCCATTAAGTTTGACCATGTTAAGCGATTGAAATTGGAATTAACATTATTTCCAGGTAGGTATATTTTGCTTTACTGTAAAGGTATAAGTTTTCCTCTCAGTTATGTAATAATATTCATTGCGGTGACTGACCAGTGCTGACCACTTGTTGGACATTACCGTGACCTACTTTTGACCGTTACTTGACCTAGGCCAATATGACATGATCTTTAGCAAACAAATACCTGATTATGAGCTCGTCAAAATCCAAATTGGTGTAGGAATAATATTTTCCGGAGCCCTTTAATACGCACGGCGCCATTTTCTAACAAAATTGAGGGCAGAATTAAACACTGTAGAAAAAAATCTGTTCTTGACGACTGGTCAAGCGTTTTTCCGGGTAGCCATTTTTATCAGCGGTCATTTTATGCATTCCCAAAATGTGTATTGAAATCTCATATTTGACATTGCCTACTACTGGAAAAATGAAGCATGACGAAAAAGTGCTGCATCGAAAATTGTCTTTTTAAACTCTGGGAAGTTGTTACCGAAATGAAGTTTTCCATAAAAAAAAAAACTTAAAATAGGGAATGATTGTAATGACACACCCTTCGCCTAGTTTATCAGAAGAGGCCATTGTTATAGAAATGTAAAACACTACTCTGTTGTTGGTATTGTTTTAAAAGAAAAGAAGATTCTATGTATTATATATATATATATATATATTTTTTTTTTTTTTGCGTGGTCATTTTTGTGCTAGTTTCAACTATGTATTTTTAAAGGTCTGATAGCCATGCTTTGCATAGAGGAGATCAAAATATTGACCACATAATGAATACACACGTCACAGCTTTTATTATTATGGTTGTGTATGAATTTTTGAGACCGTACACATTTCTATGCGTTTCGTTTTTATTTAGTGCTTTTGCCTTTATTCATTTGTGTTCATATCATTTCTTTATAAATGTTTGCAGAAATTTATACACATACTAAAAGTTCTTTATTATTATTTCCACATTTGAAAAGAGACATACTCAGAACGTATGTTAAGTCTAATAAATCCATAAGACGTTGTAGAGGGTGAATGCGCTCTCATAAAAAATTGTTAAATTTTAGAATCTCATGCAAAATTTTAAGCGTATTTGATATTGAAACAGTTTGCTTTTTTTTTTCCCCGGTAACTGACTGTAAGTTTACATTTCATTTGCTCATTTACCTGTGCAGACGTAATTAGCGTTTTTCTGCTGACAACTTTTGAAGGTTTAAAAGGTGTGTGGCAAGAAAATAAATTGCTCGGAAATAGATCTAGCTTTGCTCGCTTTACTGTAAGTTTTTATCTACTGTTTATGCATTTAACGATAATTATGATAATCTTTTCAAAGGTTTTCTTTCTTAGGGTCGTTGAAACTCGGGATTGTGTAGAAAACGTTAAGGGTTATACATGTACACATTGGGTAAAGGTGGGTATGGCAGCCATTTATAAGTCTTGTCAATGTGTATTGGTTTTTTTTTTTCACGGGTTATTCGGTCCCAGACAGTATTACGTAATGTCGTCTGTGTTGAACGTCTGGTGGTTGGCTCGCGGACATACCTACGACTTATGACGTAATATTACGTTCGCGTAATATTTACGCTTTCTCCTACGTTTCATTTATATATGTGTATTTTAATTCTAATAGGAAAAGACGATACCTCTATATTGACAAATTGTCACTACAAGACATGGACTCTGTTTTTTTTTTTTTTTTTCCACACGCTTAACCTCTAGAACTATGTTTTATAAGTTTTATACGATTAATAGCGGCAAGGTTTTGTAAAAAAAAAATGTGTCGCCTGTGTAACAAGAAGATCATTAGACTTTGCACATTTTGAAAATCACTAGTACAAGCAGTCTGTTTATTTTCATTTTGTGTTAATTATTTTTTTCTCTTTTAAATTATGATTGAAGTCGTAAATCACGGATTATCTATCCTTTATATTCAATACCTTCTTACACATATTTGCAGCAGACAGCGTAGAAAAAACAGAATCTTTTAATCCTTTAAACAAAAATCCCGAGCTTTGCTGATAACCAGAACTTTCTCCTTTTCCAAAAATGGTTTCTACTCTTTCATGGACAATTTTCAATATATCATCGGTAAACGTTTTAGATTTTGGTAAGTCAAACATTTTGTTGGTTGGTAAAGAGTTATCTCTCAGGCTGCTAAGCGCGATTTGCGGACAGTGTAGATCAAGATCAGATTCCACAAAATGTGCAGTCTGCTCTTGAATCTACACAGTCCGATAAGAAGACATTTTTCTCCAAAACAAGTTTGAAAGAGCATTATTTGGGTTTTTACTATCGGGTTGAAAGCTTCGTTTATTTTATGTGGCCCTATAAAGATTAAGACATGGATAATCGACAGTTTAGTAGGCCTACATTATTATGCGTGAACAGGGTCCTTTTTTTACCAACCATTCTTAAGAACGTTCTTAGTCTTATTCTTCCGGATTTTCTAAATTTGACAGCAACACGACTTCTGATTGGCTAAACCAAATGGTTTAGCCAATGAGAAGTTGCGTTACTTTCAAATTTAGAAAATTCTGGAGAGTAAGACTAAGACCATTCTTAAGAATGGTTGGTGAATACGGACCCGGACCATTGCAAATTGAGAAAATACGTTTTAACCCTTATCCTCATAAATAAGTTAAACAAAACGTTCAAGCTGATAGTAAAACCGCGAATACTGTTGTATCAAATTTACCTTTTTGGCGACAAATATCTCCTTATCGGACAGAGTAGATCCAAGATCAGACTGCACATTCTGTGCAGTCTGATCTTGATCTACGCTGTCCGCAAAAGTTCAGTGAGTCGCGCTTCGCAGCTTAAGGGTTAAGAGCGCTTTCTCTTTGCTATGTGTTCTAGACGACTACAAGTGATCTGATACAGGTTGCCATTTTTGCCACAATGTTCGTAAAAGTGGTCCGCCGAGAGACAAAAATGATTTATCCGCTGCAACAAGAGAACATTAATTTTGTCGGCAGGTTATTCATATCACAGTGCAAGACATTGACTGTTCATGTGTTGCAAATAGAACGAACATATTCGCATTGCAGAAAAAGATGTGTCTCTTTGTTTTGATAACATGATCGACTCGGATCAGACGTCAGTTTTTTTTTTTGTCTTGGTCTGGACTTTTGTGTTTCTATTGCCCATATTTAAAAGTACATGTATACCGGCATTTATTCAGCCTTATATACCACACGTTGTCTGCGCATGTCATATTCTTCGAAGATTCGACCTGTCTTATATGACGCATCACCCATCCCCCGTATACCGGGGAAAAGTAGGGCTTATATTGAAGCTATTAGCCTATGCATACCAAAGCATGTAGGGGCTGTTTAAATAAATGGTCGGTGCATAGGTTACATGTTAGCCGATCATAGCTGAATGAATGGCACCAGGTAGAGTTTTATTGAGTAAACGTTCATTTTATTTGAAATTCAAAGTCACGGTTGTTGTTTTGAAAAATTACTCCGCTTCTGTACCCAGGATGCCCAAATTAGATAGATCTGTATTTGTAGAATGCCATCTAGCGGGAGATAATGATATACCACACGGTGTTGATTTGAACCGCCCAGGGGAAGAAGGCCTTTGAAAACATTGTTGGAAAATGAGAAAATGCTGGTTACCGGTATTTTCTCCTTTTCCCAGAGCATTTTCTACCCTATCTAAGAGAGACATAGTCAGCTGTCGCCTTCACGTTCCTTTAATATGAATACGTCCATTGTAGTCTTTAAAAGAGTCAAGCTCTACAATGGACATGACTTCTACTAAAAAAAATAAAAGAAAAATGAGCCATGTTCTGAGAAAAGAGGACTTAATGCATCTGCAAAAAGTATCGACCCATGTCAGCCTGCGCAGTCCGCGCAGGCTGACATGGATCGAAATTTTTGCTATATGTCAATTGCCTGCATCATGTTAACCCTTTCCCAAACAAGCCCTGGTTTTCACGTGTCTGCAGTACAAGTCTTTTGAAAACACTGTGGGAAAAGGAGAAATTGCTCGTAACGAGCAATTTCTCCTTTTCCCACAGTGTTTTCTACCCCCTTTTTTAGACCTTTCTGCCATTTTCATCAAATTTAAAATTGTCGTCTGTAAACTCTTTCAATTTGGACCAGTCCAAAATTTGTCGTTTGGGAAAGGGTTAAGCCCCTTTTTGCCAGAGCATGGCCCGATCGTTTTTGCACTCTCTGACATTATTAGTCTAAAACTACGTTGTGTAATTATATTACTGTTTTAGTCCAGCGTTCATAATTGATTTATCAACCCTTATGGCTCGTGGCAAACCAGGATTAAAGGAGAATTAGCGGACAGTATAGATCAAGATGAGACGGCACTGTACCGCTTTGATACGCGGATTTTTTTGTGGCAACGTTTTTAACACTTCAACCAAAAAGTCCATGTCTTTACGACCCTGAGTCTGAGATGTAAGGTTTTTGAAAATATTATGAAAAAAAGGGGGAATTGATAGGAACCAGAATTTTCTATTTTTCCCACATTGTTTCAAAAAATCCTCTCATAGACAAAATCCGTTATCTGATCCTACTGTAATTTGTCGTCTACAAATGTTTTCAGAAGTTTAAACGTATGTTATATAGATTATGTGTTTTGTATGGTATTTAATTAACACCATTTTCAACAGTATTTCAGTTACATCGCGGGGTCCAGCAAGCCTGGGTCAAAGCGGTAATAATTTTAACCCTTTACCAAACGACAAAATCTTAGACTTGTCCAAAATGAAAGCATTTGCAGACGACAAAATTAAATGTGACTCAAAAATTTAAATTTGTTTTGGGAAGGTTAAAAAACATTGTGGGAAGAGGAGAAAATGCTGGTTACCACCATTTTCTCCTTTTCCCACAATGTTTTCAAAAGGCTTCTTCTTCAGGGTCGTTAAAACCCGTTATTGCGTAGTAAAGGGTTAAATCATCACTGCATATCGCGGTCTCCTTTCACGATTTATACATGTACATTATCTACACGTACTGCAGTAACATTTATATTGGTCCCTGTATTTTTACCTAAATAGCATCCGGATTTATAAAATGAAAAAAAAAAAACTGATCAGACTGAAGCCTAGGCAAGGGCCAGCGCATTTATTCATGCTGTTGTCGGATTTTGAAAAGTGGTACGGCCATGGAATGCCTTTTGCGTTGGGCGATAAAGGCGGGAGGGGGGCGGGGGCGGGTGACGGGCGACTCGGCATTCTCTCTCGAAAAAAGTTTTTGAAGTTGAGACTTACACAGAAGCGATTCTAATGTAGTTTTGAAACCATGTAATGATAATAAAAAAGCAAAGAGGAAACACAAAAAAAGTGTTGCGGCCAAAACCGTATACCTACAGCCGAAATAGATGTTAGATTGTGGCCGGACCGCCGACCAGGAGAGACTCAACACTCTGTCAGAGAACAAATTCTTAGACGAATCCCAATTTAAAACAGAAAAGAATCCTAATTGAAAGCAGACGCAGACGACCAATCAAATTTAGTGAAACATCTCCAAATTACGGAACCTGTCTCAGAAATAGTAGAAAACGTTGTGGGAAAAGGAGAAAATGCTGGTAACCAGCATTTTCTCCTTTTTCCATGATGTTTTCAATATAATGATATTATTATTAAGGTCTGTAAAAACACAGGTTGTTTAGTAAAGGGTAATTGATAATTTGGCAATAGGTTGTCAGTGGTAGCATTCGTTCTATTATATCTGCGAAACTTGTACGCTCCGAATGTTGTGGCGACAGTACCTTAGAACGTAGGCTCTAGCATTCCTACAGTGCCATGTTAAACCTTTCAAAACGTTCGCGTATTTTGACAAACTTGAGGAAGAAGCCTTTCAAAACATTGTGGTAAAAAGAGACAAATACCGTATTTCATTTGAGCCACGTTCAATTTGCCGTCAGGAAGTGCTTTTGAAAAAAAGGCGAGTACATAAATTTGGTGTCTCTAGAAGTGCTCTAGGCGTCAAAAAGGCCTACACACAAAGGCTATTTTTAGTCTGATAACCCTAATTATAGCAATTTCAAGGCTGTCTTTGGTCAGAAAGAGCAATGCGTAGATCAAGAGCACGTTTTGTGCACTCTGATCTCGATCTATACCGACAGCGAAAACAGTCTCACTTGTGAAGAGCACGTCAAGAGAATTAAAAAGAGGAAAGTTCAAAGATGGAATTCAGGTGTACATGTAGAGCATCTATGGATCAGAATCTTAATTTAATATTTGACCCTTCAGTACTTTTAGTCCTGATTACTTCAATGTTTACAACATTGAAGCATGGTGACATCATTATTACAAACTCATGACATCGTTCTATGACATCATCAAAATGGCTTCCTCCACTGTGGGCTGGATGTGGTTTTAGTGAGAAAGCGGAAAAACAATTTTCATCAAATACGGAAGACATTTTTTTGTAACAATAGTGCAAGATAACAGTTAAAAGCTTATTTAAGACAATTGAATAGTTTGTTTTCATTTCAAAAACTGAATTAATTCATAATATGAATGTAAAGTCCTGTGTTGCATATATGCAACAGGGAGCTTGATGTTTACCTGTTGCTTATATGCAACATAAGGAATTAAAGGAATAAACTTAAGAATATTTTTGTAAGCTTTTAAAAATGATTCCGAAGTAATTTGAGAAAAGAAAAATAGTATTAATATGCTCAAAAATGTGATCTAAAGTCTACTGCAACCAATTATATTCAAGTCATTTGCTTGTTTTATTACCTATGATAATATAACATGCATTGCAGTGAACGTTGCATATCTGCAACGACAGACATAAGATGCAGAAATGATACGATTTTAACCCTTTCCCAGATAAGCCCTTATTTTTACGGCTGTGGGATACATGGTTTTTGGAAAACACTGAGAAAAGGACAAAATGCTCGTTACCCTTCTAGGGAAAAAAATCATGGTTTGAGCCACAGTTGTTTTGTCTTCCGCAAATACTTTCAGTTTGGACAAGTCCAAAAGTTTGTCAAATGGTAAAGAGTTGATCAGAAGTATTCACTGTTTCATAACTGATCAAGCCAAGATCTATTTAAACAGTTTAACCCCTAGTCAGACAAACAATACCAGTACCTGAAGAGCAGTCATGTGGAACGTTTGTTTTTATAATCAAAGTCTTTTTTTCCAATTATTCATTTAGAATATGTAAACAAAGGCATCAGCAGTTGCAAGGGACTTATTACTGGCAATAAATTACACTAACTGTGACTTTGAGGAGCTGTGTTAAAGTTCTGGAGATTGGTATAAAATCTCAAAATCTACTGCAGATGGTGGTGGTACATATTCTTATTTTAGCACACCCTCATTGTCACGGTTATCAATGCCTGGCTATGGTACAAGAGGCATTGTGGAATTTTGCACAACAAAACCATTGAAACTCTGTGCATTCATAACTGATTTGCAATGGTTACCTGTCCCATTGAATGTAGTGTTGAGTGACTAGGTGTTTACAACATATAACATATGTTGTCACTTCTGAGGTATTTCTTATTTATTTCATGCTTTTCGGTAGTCTATCGAGAAATAATGGTGGGCTGTCCAACTCTATCACCACCAGCAATAGTGACAAACAAAAGATCAACCAAGAGGCCAATCGATGACTGCAGCCAAGATGCTGTGGGTCACTTTCCCGAGGGAGATTCAAATTCTCAAAGTGTTTGAAGTGTGATGTTCTTTTATGCCTTAACAAAGACAGAAACTGCCTAAGTGCATATCACATGTTCTGATTTTACGGTGTTTTACTCCGCTTTCAACATTATTTGACCGATTTCACGGTGACAGCTCACATATTCATGTATTTCCTGGGTTTTCACAAGTACTAGGCTAGGGCTGTGAAGTGTCTTGTCCAAGGAAACTCCCACGAAGGGCACAGTGGATCCATTGAGGCTG
Source organism: Tridacna gigas (assembly GCA_945859785.2). Classification (NCBI taxonomy): domain Eukaryota; kingdom Metazoa; phylum Mollusca; class Bivalvia; order Cardiida; family Cardiidae; genus Tridacna; species Tridacna gigas. The sequence continues at coordinate 44,045,724 of OX244029.2, forward strand.
AAACCCGGGGCCTCGAGTTCATGAGCAGGCACCCTGCATTTCACATGTGAAGAACGAGAAAAGTTCTCAGTGACGATAAACGTTTATTTTTTTCACAGTGTTTGTTTGATTGATTGATTGATTGATTGACTGACCGGTCGGTTGATTGATTGATTGATTTGAGTTTTATGCCATCTTCAACTGTATTTCAATCATATCACAGCGGTCGTATCACGGCGGTCAGTGCACCTATCCATGTTCATGTGCTCTTGGTATTTCTTCACCAGTACCACACACAACATTCTTTCCAAGCCACTGATAGGTTTCTCTTATATAGTCCATTGGTGAAAGACGGATGAATCAGGAATTCGAGATTTGCGTCATGTCTGGGTTCGATACCCACTTGTGGCAGTCGGTCAAAGTAGAGTGGCCTTTGTCAAGGCACATCCTTTCTAGCCCTAGTACTGGTGGATCACCAAGGAAGCATGAATAAGTTAACTGTTGCCAGAATATAACTGAAATACTGTTGATTTGGTGTAAACCAAAATAAATAAATACAGATAATCTTGAATTAGATTGAGAGAGACTCACAGTTTGAAATTTCTTGAATTTGATTGAATTAAAGCATGTTAATTATGTTAAAATCATGATAAATAGTTTTCTTTGTTAAAGAAATAAATGTTAAAAGACAGCATAATTGTTTACTTTACTTAAAGAATAAAAAATAAAATATGTTGCATATATGCAACATTTTTTCAGCAGCCCACTGTTGCATAAATGCAACATGTTCTAAAATCTAGAAAATACAACATATCACTTAAATCTAACCATTTATTAATATAAACCTTTCCATAAAGCCAAAATACTGAATTAAATAATTTTTGAATTGATATAAAGGGGTTTGGGCACTAGAGGGTTAAATGAAACTTTCAAGCTGATAGTAAAAACCAATATGTTGGTATTTCAAAGTTATGGAGGTTGGGGGAATATCTCCTTATCGGACAGAGTAGATCCAAGATCAGACTGCACGTTCTGTGCAGTCTGATCTTGATCTACACTGTCCGCAAAAGGTCCGTAGGTCGCGATCAGCAGCGTAAGGGTTAATGTGTTGAAAGAATAATGCGTAATGTTCAGTAGTTGAAAGGGTACAAATATATTGGAAAGAATGGATGGATGACATAACGTTGCAGTTTGCACCGGTTGAACTTTTTATAGTTAATGCTTTTAACCCTTTTAGCGCTGTCCAGAACCGACGTATGTTGCCTTTGCGGATAGTGTAGATCAAGATCAGGCTGCACAGAACGTGCAGTCTGATCCTTGATCGACATTGTCCGCTACTCTGTTACTATTCTGGTAGGAGACTACCAGAAAAAGCAATTTATTTGGGATGTTTTGATTATTAAGAAGGGCCCAAGATTATTTCAGCGCTTTAAGGGTAAACCAAGTCTTTTTATTGGGATATAAATAGTTTATAGCTCCAGTGTTTAACATTTGTTTGGTGATATCTGAAATGGAAAATGTTCAGTGTGCGTGTCTTCGTTAACGGAGACAAATTGTTCCAGTAATTTTCAATGAGCTTTGAATACTCTTAAGGCTTTGATTCCAGGATGTACGTCGAAGGGCGGGAATTTAATGCGGCATGGGTAAAACGAATTGAATTGTTTTTCAAAATGTGATTAAGATTCAAAACATTAAAGGCCCTATAACTGCCAAATATAAGCAGTGGGGTGTTAAAATGTATTTAGATTCGTATCATACCATTTAAAAGTAGATCTATACTCTACATGTAAATTATTGTGAAGATGACAATCTGTTATTGTAAGTACGGTCGGTGCATGTGTTGGTCGCTGGCAGGAAAATATCTAAAAGTTTAACTATGTTAAAAGTTGCCAGATCGGCCCATCTTTTGTTTACTTTTTACTTGATTTGAACATTCATTTTTCTGCTAGCGACTAACACTTGGAGCAACTGTGCTTAACAGATAGTCATCTTCACGATAATTTCCATAGCCTTATTTTAAACAGGGATCGTATATTATTATTGTAATATAAGATCCCTGTTTTAAATGGTAGATCTGTGACTTAATAAATTTTTAAATGCTTTTTACCACACAATTGTTTACAGTTGGCAACTATAGGGCCACTAACTTGCTAGAATTAGAATACTGGGGTAGGATTAAAACCAATGAAAACAAACAAAATGTCTGTTTTCTACTCTTTGTAGCAAATTCCTACGTCTTCTGATAGCATTCATCAATTTTTCTTTGTAGCCTATGCTGTAGATCTAGATCTACATAATATTTTTAACCCTGAAACTTTTAAGCGTGACTCAATGACCTTTTGCGGACTGTGTAGATCAAGATCAGACACTACATTGTCCGATAAGGAGATATCTTTCCTTCCAAAAATAACTCTGAAATAGCAATATTTGGGTTTTTACTATGGGCTTGAAATTTTCATTTCTTTTATTTAGCAGTTTAAGGCAGAGCTCCAGATAGAGGGAGTGATTTTGATTTCAAAATTGAAAATATCAATCACTCTCCACTAAACCCTATGTTATGGGTGCTAATTAGAATCGTCTCATCGAGACGATTCTTATGAGTACCCACAACATAGGGTTTGGAATAGAAATAATGGATTTAGAATACTATCACTCTCTTTTATCTGGAGGTCGGTTAAGGGTTAAGATAAATGATCGAATTGGCAGTAGCTACATAGGACTATCTAGATCTAGATCTTTACAAGCACACAGAAATATAACAATCTAGATCTTGGCCTGTATTCACCAACCATTCTTAATTTTATTCTTAGTCTTATTCTAGATTTAGAAAGTAACACACTGTCTAATTGGCTAAACCATTTGGTTTAGCCAATTAGAAGTTGTGTACTTTCATATTTAGACAATTTTTGAGAATAAGATAAAGAATAATCTGAAGATTGGATGGTGGATAAGGATCCTGGATGCATTATTGACAATGAAAAATAAATGTTTAGTTCATTTAAAAGTCAATTTGCAAATTGGTCATTGAGTCATAAAATAAACATTGGTTCTCGAAGCTTGTTTCATATGAGAAAGTATAGTGTTTTCTGAAATAGACTACACATTTTAAATAGACTACACATTTTTCTTTTTTTTAAAGCCATACAACTTTTATTTTCAGATGGCAGATGGCGGGACATCCCCAGTTGGGGATCCTGGCAACTTGAGCATCTATAGTTTACATGGTGGGACAAATAAGATGGTAGAACTGGCCTCAGATGTTTCCGGTGGAATGGAGTTGTTGCCATGCCCACCAGATGGTAACCATGGCCTATTTTCTGGTCAGAATCAAGCATCTCTTTACCCAGTCCAGAGTGATATGATGACAGGGTCATACATTCAAGTGGATCCATTGAATTTTGGAGAAAATGGGTCTTACGAGGAATTGAAGAGACCAACAGCTGTGCCATCATATTTCAGTAGTGCAGATACCATACAGAATCACCCAGATAATCTATTTAATAGTCATTCTCTCGGAAACTATCACTCAAGTCAGCAGGAAATACTCAAAACCAGTTCAGATTCGATGGGTTATATTCAGTTGCTTAGCAACACAGACAATCTAGGTCATGACATTGAAATAAAGAAAGAAAAAATGGATTATGACCTTTCCATGATGACCTCTCAGTCTCAGGACATTCCGTATCCTCCAAACACTTGTATATCAGACTGGAACTTTTATAATTCCTCAATGAATTTGCCCGGTAGCTCTGAAAATTTAAACCAGCCTATTGCACACTATAATGTATTCAATGTGCCATCCATGCAGCATCAACAGCAGCAATTTATGACTGGTTCTGTGTATGAAAATAATTCTCATATGCCCACAATACCACTGGGTTTATCTAATGAAGATATTCATAACCAGGCTAAGAAAATTTCCCATGAAATTATGAATTCAGGCTGGTCTTCAGATAACCTCTATAAATCACAGCTCTATTCTAATGTGTCAGATGACACAGTCAACAGGAAGAGAAGAGGTGAGGTGGACAAACAAGTCAGACCCATCAAATCTCGTAGGAGAAAATCAGAAAATATGGATGGGCATTCAAAAACTGTTGCTTCAATACTCATGGCTGACAATCATCTACCATCTTCATCAAAATCAGGTCACGGGTCAAGGTCATGGCTGGACAATGATGTATTGGATTCAACAGAAAGGAATGTGTTATTGTCCTCATTAATGGACAATCTCAGGTCAACAGTGCAGTTTGAGTCATTTTGTTTGTCATTTCCAAGGTCACAGGGAAAGGAGGATGCTTTTCGTAGAAAGGTATTACATGCTGTGAACATGACAAATGATATACCACGCCTGGTACTGAAGTCCAATTTGATTCCACAGGAGTACCTCAGCCGTGCATCAAAGATCATTTCATCGTTCAAAAGTGCTGTTCTAAATACACAGGCTGGAAGTGGGAACCAAACCATAACTGGGGATAAATTTCAGAACCTCAGGTCTGACCAAGTGGAGGAACATCTCCCACACAGCATGGTTTGGACTGTTAAAGTAGGGGACCATTTATTGACTGCAAACTGGGAAGGTCAGTTTGTAGCAACAGTCAACCCAGTTCAAGGAACATTAAACTTTAGTCTGTTCCAATTTCAACCAATGTTTTCCGAAGATGGAATTAAATGTCTGCAACATTCAAAACTAACAAAGACTCTTGCCGCAGATATCCTAGAAAACATGAAACAGTTTGAGGTATCCAGGCAACTTAGATTTGATGTCAGATTGCAGTCTATTTCTCAGATCTATTTATTTATGTCAGGGATAGATAGAGAGAGTGGTTGTTTAGTGATGGAGATTCTACAGAATCCAGTGTATTATCAACGATGGGTTCATTGTAGTGCAGAAAATAAGAATAAATGGAAGCGGAGAAAAAGCTTCTTTAAGTACACCAACTTGAGATCATCCAAGTACATCTATATTGGTGGATTGATGTCTGAACTGAGTGAACTTGTGGCACTTATTGTTGCTAGCAATCATGATTTAGAGAAGCTGTATGAAGCTGGAACCATTCAACCACTCAAATTTGATTTTGGGAATCTATACTCATATGAAAATGGTTATGATGCCCTGGATGATGGCTATCATGTCCACACTGAAGTTGAAGGGTTTAATGGACTTGACAGAAACATTAATAGACAAGGTAAAAACTGCAAAGTACTTAGAAAGGAGATTATTCATGTTTTATTGAAGCATGAACTAATAAAAGATGCAGATAGTGTGAACCTGGAGTTAGAGATATCTGGACAGAACAGTGACGACCCCATTGATAATGGTAGAGAGTATTGTGAAAACCTGGGAATAGATTTAGATGAAAATATATCTGAGTGCTTCAAAGATTATATTAATTATACATGTAATAGTGCTATAGAACTGAGTCAGCTGCTGACAATGAAGGTCAACCCAAGTTCATATGGATTTTGTGATACAGATTTTGATTTGTCATTGGTTCCAGGTCAAGATATTGAACAGTTAACTGTAGATCAGTTACTCTCAACACAGTGTAGTGATATTGTTTATTTCTCTTTCTGTTCTAAACAGGTAGGTCAGCTTGGACATGAGAAACACTGCTCAAAGTGCCGCACTTGCAATACATGGAGATTTTGGCATTGTGATGTATGTAATAAATGTACAGACAGTAAAAAGGTCTGTGAATTTTGTGGATGTCTACATGATGACCCATCTCGCATTGTAATTAAGCCACTTTCTTTGTTCAAATCTCAGGAAGAGTCGGGAAATTTAGTGCTTGATATTGAGAAGGAAGAATGGAAAGTTTCTTTATTTTTGCCGAATGATGATGTCATTTTCTGGGACTTCCCGGGAGTTCCCCTTACTGACAACACAAACTGTGTCATACAATATGATTCGACAAATGCCATGGTAGATCAGCTTGGACTTTTGAACCCAGTGGGTTTTCTGTTAGGACAACCTGCTTCAGGTTCCAGTCGAAAACATAGGAGATATAAAGAGACAAGGTCACCATGGAAGCAAGGTGAAGGTCAGCTAAAGAATGCAAAATCAGGAGCAGCATCTGCTTGTAACTTGCAATAAACTTAAAGTCTTAACCAGATGACATAGCTCTATACATGTGCATTTGTAGTAGAACAAAGTAAAATTCAGAGGTTCAAGTGGTGCAAATTTGGCTATGATTATGAAAGGTTATAACTTAGGAAAAGAGTAGAAAGTGTTGGTTATTAGCATTTCCTACTTTCACAGGCTGTAAGAATTGACCTGGCAGGGCATGAGATGACCAGTTTATTCTATATTTTACTAAATTAGTGACTTCAAACCACCTCTGAATTGGTCAATGTAAATCTGTGTAAACACATGCATCATAACAGTACTGAATACAGCTATCATTTTTTCAAAGATAGTTAACCATCATTTGAGCTACAGGTACATCTAAATTTGACCTCCGCAACTGCTACCAATTTGGACTAGTCTGAAATAAAATTTTGTTGTTTGGTAGAGTTTAAAAAGAGACATATCATTTTTGCCACATTTTGTGTGTTGTCTGCAAATGCTTTCAAAATGGATGAGCCTATCTTTTTGTTGTATGGTAAAGGCTTAAGCCTTAGTATGAGTAACCTTGCCCAGTGACCACTTGAAGTTATATATGTCAAATGAAATAAAAAATTCTGAATTCACCAGTCATCATGCAGGCTCTTAACTCTTTACCACACAATCCCGAGTTTCAGTGACCCTGACAGAAAAGACTTCTGAAAACATTGTGGGAAAAGGGAAAAATGCTGGTAACCAGCATTTTCTCCTTTTCTCACAATCTTTTCTACACATTAGCCCTTTACCACACTATCCCGGGTTTTAGCAACCATGAAGAAGCAGGCATTTGAAAACATCGTGGAAAAAGGAGAAAATGCTGGTAACCAGCATTTTCTCCTTTTGCAACAATGTTTCTAAGAACCATAATTTCAGCTACTCTGATTTGTCATCTGCAAATGTTTTGAATTTGACCAAGTCTAAATTTTGTTGTTTGGTAAAGAGTTAAAATATGAATTCCATCATTGAGCCACATTTAAATTGTTGTTGCAAATGCTTTCAATTTGGACTAGTCTAAGATTTTGCAGAGTGGAAAAGAATTAAAAGTATGAAATACAATGTAGAAGACAAGGAAAGTCTGAAATGAAATAAGAATAAGCCAACTCTGTGCTAGACAGCAAAATTTTGGACTTTTCCAAATCGAAAGAATTTGAGGATGAACATATTGACTGTGGCTCAAATGGTGAAAAATGTCTTTGAAAGGGTAGAAAGAATTGTGGGAAAAGGAGAAATGGTGGTAAATGCAGTAATTATTTAACCCTTTAACCACACAATCCCAAGTTTTTACAACCTTTTTAAAGCATGCATTTGAATACATTGTTGGAAAAAAGGAAAATGCCTGGTAAAAAGCATTTACTTCGTTTTCCACAATGTTTTTTCTACCCTTCCACAGACAAATCCATTCATTTAACCCTTTACCACACAATCCCAACTTTTAACGACCCTGAAAAAGAAGCCTTTTGAAAACATTGTGGGAAAAGGAGAAAATGCTGGTAACCAGCATTTTCTCCTTTTCCCACAATGTTTTCTACCCTTCCAAAAACAAATTTCAATTTTTTGGTCACATTTGTTTTGCCACCTGCAACTGCTTTCAATTTGGACTAGTTTCAAATTTTGTCGTTTGGTAAAGAGTTAAAGCACCTATAATTTGTCATCTGCAAATTCTTTGAATTTAGACAAGTCTAAACTTATGTTGTCTGCTAAAGAGGTAAGATATTTACTTCAAACCTTGATTAGTTGTTTATCATCAAAAGGAGAACCAATACAATACGGGCATTTAACCCTGAATTATTTTTGACATATTTATGCCCTTTTTTTCCAACTTGGAATCTTCACTAAAAAACTATGTGCGGTTGAGTGTTGGTACCCACATACGGTACTCTTGTTTTGTTCGCGATATTTGCATGTAGAGGTGATTGAGCTGGTGTGCTATGGCACTATCAATTGTATGTTAAGTATAAATGTAGCCAGCTCACTTATTCATGTGCTTCACTAGCACCACATGCTGTTGTTCATGTTGTGCGTGGAACATGCTTGAGAAATCTTCTTTTGTTCATATATGTTATATGTATGTTGTTAAGGTTTGTGTACAGTGTTATCATATATTTACATATAATATCAAACATTTTGTTTTTTCAAAGGATTTACATTATTATGATAGACACAAGTATTTAGAACTATAATTGGGATTAAAGTTTTTTCTCTCCCCCTCTGTTTTTGAAATTGTACATAGATTTTCTCTTTTATTTGCTACTATAATCCTTAAACTCTTTACCACACAATCCCGACTTTTAACGACCCTGAGAAACAATGCCTTTGAAAACATTGTGGGAAGAGGAGAAAATGCTGGTAACCAGCATTTTCTCCTGTTCCAACAATGTTTACTACTCTTCCGAAAACAATTTCCAATTTTTTATTCGCATTTACTTTGTCGTCTGCAAAAGCTTTCAATTTGGATAGGTCTAAAATTTTGCCATTTGGTAAAGAGTTAAAGAAAAAGAAACCTTCCTAAGTCTATACCAAATGACAAAATTTTAGACTTGTCCAAATCGAAAGCATTTGCAGACGAAAAATAAATGTGACTCAAAAATTGAAATTTAAATTTAAAAGGTTAGAAAACATTGCGGGAAAAGGAGAAAATGCTGTTTACCAGCATTTTCTCCTTTTCCCACAATGCTTTCAAAAAGCTTCTTCCTCAGGGTCGTTAAAAGTCAGGATTATGTGGTAAAGAGTTAACCGGCAAAATATATGATTTTTTTTTGTCAAGGGGCAGACTTGATTTGAAAAGATAATTTTTTCTAGAGTGTGAAGCAATTCAACCCTTTATCACATAATCCAGAGTTTTGACAACCCTGGGGAAAGAGCCTTTTGAAAACATTGTGAGAAAAGGAGAAAATGCTGAACCAGCATTGTCTTCTTGTCCCAGAATGTTTCCTACCTATTCAAAGAAAATGTCATCATTTGAGCCACAGTTTTAGTTGTTGTCTGCAAATGCTTTCCTTTTTGACACATCTAAGATTTTGTCATGTGATACAGTTTTAAGTAATTGAACTCATCAGATCCAGCAAACAATTGTAAAAAAAGAAAATTTTGTTTAAAAAAAAAACAACATTCAGTTAACTCTGTACCAAACAACAAAATTTTGGACTCTACTAATTGAAAGTACATGTATTTGCAGTTGACAAATTAACTCTTTAACTCAATCCTGACTTGTAATGACCCTGAGAAAGAAACCTTTTGAAAAATTGTGGGAAAATGCTGGTAACCAGCATTTTCACCTTTTCCCACAATGTTTTCTCCCCCCCCCCCAAAAAAAAAAATCTAATTACTATTTTTCAGTTACATTTCTTTTGTTGTCTACAAGTACTTTGAATTTAGACAAGTCCAAAATTTTGTCGTTTGGTAAAGAGTTATACAGGGCTCAAATGATGACTTCTGTCTTTGATGGGGTAGAAAATATTTTGGTTAAAGCAGAAAATGCTGTTTAGCAGCATTTTCTTGTTTTCTCTCAGTGTTTTCAAAAGCTTTCTTTTTCGGGGTTGTTAAATGTTGGGACTGTGTCATAAAGGGTTAATCCACATTTTCTTGTTAGATCCCAATACAAATTAGCAGCAGACTACTTTGAGAAGTAGTTAACTTTTTACCAGACAACAAACTTTTAGCCTTGTCCAAAATTGAAAGCTTTTACAGACAACAATTTCAATGTGGCTCAAATGGCACAATTTTTCTTTGATAGGGTAGAAAATGTTGTTGGAAAAGGAGAAAATGCTGGTTACCAGCATTTTCTCCTTTTCCCACAGTGTTTTCAAAAGGCTTCTTTCCCAGGGTCATTAAAAGGCAGCATTGTGCGGTAAAGGGTTAAAACCCCACTTTGTGTGGTAAAGTATAGCAAAAATTAAGACACGTGAAAATAGTATGGCCAGTGGAAAACTGTTTGTTATGCCATGCCCAATAGCACAGTTGATAGCACTGGCATACAGGACTTGAGGCCTGAGGGTTGCTGGTTCTGATTCCCAATTAACTGTTAATTCTTTTTATTGACTATAAGTGTACATTGTATTTTAGTGTTTCTATGGAATTATGGTATATAAACAGAGATTTCACCCCTAGACTTCTCAAATAAGTGAAATGGGTTTCTTGTAGTCAGATTGCCTATTGTTCTGGCAATTGTTACATCATTTAACCCTTTCTCAAATAACAAATTTTTGCTTCTTCAATGTTGATAGCATATTTATGCAGAAAAATTTGTCACTCTAAGGGTTAAAAATTAGTCTGCTTTGTGAAAAATTACCGGTAAGTTGTCTGTAGTTTGAAATTTGTTAACTCTGTACCAGACAAAGAAATTTCAGACTTCTCCAGATTGTAAGCATTTTCAGGCAACATATCACATGTTACTAAAAATGAAATTTGTCTTTCATGGGGTAGAAATTGTGGTTGAAAAAAAAAGAGAAAATGCTGGTTACCAGCAGTTTCTCCTTTCCCAACAATGTTTTCAAAAGCTGTCTTTCCAAGTGTTGTTAAAACTCCAGATTGTTTGGTAATAGGTAGAAGAGTCCTCTGCCTCCTATGGGTTAACACTTTACCACATAATCACAAGTTTTAATGACCCCAAGGACAGGACTTTTGAAAACATTGTGGAAAAAGAAGAAAATACTGTTTTCTGCCCTATCAAAGAAAAATTGCACCATTTGAGCCACATTTAAATTTTCGTCTGCAAATGCTTTGAATTTGGACAAGGCTAAAATTTTGTTGTCTGGTAAAAGGTTAACTCTTTACCACTTAATCCTAAGTTTTGATGACTCCAAGGAAAAGGACTTTTGAAAACATTGTGGGAAAAGGAGAAAATGCTGATAACCAGCATTTTCTCCTTTTCCCACAATGTTTTCTGCTTTTCCAAAGAAAATTTTCCTAATTTGTGTAGCATTTAGTTTGTCGTCTGCAAATGCTTTCAATTCGGACCAGTCTAAAATTTGGTTGTGTGGTAATGAGTTAAGCTTGGTGTTATGTGCTTGAATCTTAGTAGATGGTATTCTAGAAATTTTGTTTGTTATTGCCTGTTTCTATTCATTTTGTGCTTATAATGTTAGAGTGTGTTTTACATGAGATAGTGTCCTTTATAACCAATAACCATTACTTGTTTCTTGTTTTATTATCTCAAATAGCTTATGGCCCAGTGGGCTTGTCAAAGCCCGATGTCTGTGGTGCTTTTAACCCTTTACCAAACAATCTTGGGTTTTCATGACCCTGAGAAAGAAGCCTTTTGAGAACATTGTGGGAAAAGGAGACAATGCTGTTAACCAGCATTTTCTCCTTTTCTCACAATGTTTTCTACCTTTCCCAAAACAAATTTTATTTCTTGAGTCCCATTTATTTTGTCATCTGCAAATGCTTTCAATTTGGATGAGCCTAAAATTTTGTTGTTTGGTAAAGAGTTAACTATTATTTCAAACATCTTCTTCTCTTAAACTGCTGAAATGATTTCGAACCAACTTCACAGAAATGATCCTGCCATGGTCTTTTTCAGGACTTTTCGGTGTAACTTAGCTGCATTAACATTTTGATTGCCATAGAAGCAAAGTTGAAAAATACTGAAAGTCTTAAGAAATGTTCTCCAAAACTGCAGCTTGGAATTCACTGCAAATTGTCATTGACGATCCACTAGGATGATCTCTTTCAGGTAGTTTTGATCTATTAACTCTAAATACCTAACTACAAAATTTTGAACTCAAACCAAATTGAAAGCATTTGCAGACGACAAAATAAATGAAGCTCAAGCGATGATTTCTGTCTTCAATACGGTAGAAAACATTGTGGGAAAAGGAGAAAATGAATGGTATTTTTCTTCACTGCACCATGGTATGTTATTTTTTTGAAGGTTTTCTGTGTAGAATGTTCAGATTCCAGTCATAATAATTTATTTTGATGTTTTAAACCTTCACCAGACAAAATTTTAGACTTATGGAAAACATTTGCGGACAACAAATTCCATGTGACATTAATGATGAAACTTTGCTTTGAAAAGGTAGAAAACATTGTGGGAAAAGGAGAACTGCTGCTAACCCACATTTTCTCCATTTCCTGCAGTATTTTCAAAGGCTCTTTCCAAGAGCTGCCAAAACTTTAATTGACTACTTCTGCTTTATTTGTACAATTTATAATCCATCTTCAAGAAAGCTGTATTCTGGAAGGTTTTATAACCTTTATTTTTAAAAGAAAAAAAACGCTTAACCCTTTACCGCACAATGCTGCCTTTTTAACAACCTTGGGAAAGAAGCCTTTTGAAAACATTGTGGGAAAAGGGGAAAATGCTGGTTACCAGCATTTTCTCCTTTTCCCTCAATGTTTTCTACCCTATCAAAGAAAAATTGCACTATTTGAGCCACGTTGAAATTGTCTTCTGCAAATGCTTTCACTTTGGACAAGGCTAAAATTTTGTCGTCTGGTAAAGGGTTAGTCTGTTGATTGGTTGTAAAGGATATTTCTGAAAAATCATCAGTTTATTTGTTATGTTTTATTTCTTGTTGTTATGCATTTTTTGTTCTTATTCTTCTTTTTCACTAATAGTGCATATAGAAATTTAAAAATGTCAATTTCCCACATTTTTTTGTTCAATGTAATTTTTATTGGATTTTGTAACATATTGAATTTGAAAGCATTCACAGAGGACAGTTAACTCTTTACCAGACGACAAAATTTTACACTGGTCCAAATTGAAAGCATTTGCAGACGACAATATAAATGTAATTGAAAAATTGAAATTTATTTTGGGAAGGGTAGAAAACATTGTGGGAAAAGGAGAAAATGCTGGTTACCAGCATTTTCTCCTTTTCCCACAATGTTTTCAAAAGGCTTCTTTCACAGGGTTGTTAAAAGTCGGGAATCTGTGGTAAAGAGTTCAAAGCTGACTTGAAGACAGGATTTGTCTTTGAGAGGGTAGAAAACAAAAGGAAAAATGCTGGTTACCAGCATTTTCTTCTTTTCCCACAATGTTTTAATAAGTTTCCCACAATGTTTTAATAAGTTGTCTACATCAACGTTGTTAAATCTTTGGATCATTTGGCAAGGGTCAATAAGCTTTAATTAACTCTTTACAAAAAAATTTGGAGTCACTTAAATTGAAAGCATTTAATTGTGGCTAGAATTATGAGATTTAGCCTTTAAAGGATAGAAAACATTGTTTGAAAAGGAGAAAATGCTGGTTACAAGCATTTTCTCCTTTTTACATAATTTTTTCAAGACCTTTCTTTCTCTGGGATTGTACAAACAATTCTGTGTTTGATGGACCCTTTGCCAAACAATTCTGTGTTTGATGGACCCTGAGGACTACGGTGTTGAACACATAGTAAGGAAAAGAGAAAATGCTGGTAGCCAACGTCCCCCTCCCCCTTTTTTTTTAGCTCACCTGAGCACAAAGTGCTCAAGGTGAGCTTTTGTGATCATGCTGTGTCCAGTGTCTTGCATCTATCGTGGGTCGTCCGTCGTCAACAATTACCTTGTGTGCACTCTAGAGGCTACATTTTCAGTCATATACTCATGAAACTTAGTCAGAATGTTTGTCTTGATAATATCTCAGACAACTTCGAAATTGGGTCATGTCAGGTCAAAAAGTAGGTCACTGGGCTAAATCTAAGAAAAACCATGTGTGCACTCTAGAGGCCATATTTTCATCCTGATACTCTTGAATCCTGGTCAGAATGTTTGTCTTGATAATATCTTGGACAAGTTCAAAACTGGGTCATGTCAGGTCAAAAAGTAGGTCACTTGTGTGCACTCTAAGAGGCCACATTTTTCAGCCTGACACTTATGAAACTTGGTCAGAATGTTTGTCTTGATGATATCTCAGACAAGTTTGAAATTGGGTCATGTTCTTTCAAAAAGTAGGTCACTGGGTTAAATGTAAGACAAACATTGTGTGCACTCTAAAGGCCATATTTTAATCCTGATAATCTTGAAACTAGGTCAGATTGTCTGTCTAGATGATATCTCGGACAAGATTGAATATAGGGCATGTTGGATGAAAAAGTAGGTCATTGGGCCAAATCTTAGAAAAACCTTGTGTGCACTCTAGAGGCCACATTTTCAGCTGAAACTTATGAAACTTGGTCAGAATGTTTGTCTTGATAATATCTTGGACAAGTTCAAAATTGGGTCATGTCCAGTCAAAAAGTAGGTCACTGGGCTAAATCTTAGAAAAACCATTTGTGCACTCTAGCGGGCACATACATGTATGTAGTCGGATACTCATGAAACTAGGTCAGATTGTCTGTCTTGATGATATCTCAGACAAAGTTGAAATTGGGTCACGTCGGATGAAAAAGTAGGTCACTAGGCATAATCTCAGGGAAACCTTGGGTGCTCCATAGAGGCCACATTTTCCGCCATATACTGATAAAGATTGGTCAGAATGTGTATCTTGTTGATATCTCACACAAGTTTGAAAGTGGGTCATGTCGGGGCAGAAAGTGGGTCACATGGTCAAATCTTCGATAAACCGTTTGTGCACTCTAGAGGCCACATTTTCAGCCCGATTCTCATGAAACTTGGTCAGAAAGTTTGCCTTGATGATATCTTGGACAAGTTTCAAAGTTGGTCACATCTGGTCAAAAAGTAGGTCACTGGACCAAATCTTAGAAAAACCTTGTGTGCACAGGAGAGGCCACATTTTCAGGCTGATACTCATGAAACTTGGTCAGAATGTTTGTTTTAATGATATCTTGGAAAAGTTTGGAATTTAGTCACATTGGTACAAAAAGTAGGTCACGTACACTCATGTGTTTTACACCATTAAAACCAGGATATCTTTAGCTTTATTAACTGTAGATGACTTTACTCAGGTGAGCACTTAAGGGCCAATGGCCCTCTTGTTTACAATGTTTCCAACTTTTCACAGAAAAAAAATGTACCATTCTAGCCACATTAAGTTTGTTGTATGTATATGGTTTTAATTTTGACAAGTCTAAAATTTTGTTGTTTGGTAAGGCTTTTGCTCACTTGCTAGCTTGGGTTCCAGTCCGATAATTTCTTCCTATTTGGTATCACTTTGTCAAAAATGATTAAACCTTCACCACACAATCCTGAGTTGTAACAACCCTGACAAAAAGGCTTTTGAAAACATTGTGGGAAAAGGAGAAAATGTTGGTAACCAGCATTTTGTCCTTTTTCCACTATATTTTCTACCCTTCAAAAGAAAATTTCAGTTCTTGAGTCACATTTACTTCATTGTCTGCAAATGATGTCAGTTTAAACATGTCTAAAATTTTGTCGTTTGGTAAAGAATTATTATTAGTTCATTGCAATAGATTGTATAGATCGTGAAAGGAGTCAACAATAAAAAGTGATTAAAAAATTATTACCGCCTAGACCCAGGCTACCCACTTGTACACAAATACGGGTTTTCTTCATCCTTTCAGAGGAAAGTGCCTGAGAATATTGAGGGAAAAGGAGAAATGGCTTGTCACAATCTACTGCGCTGTTTCCAACCACCTTGATTTCTAAAAAGTTCAGGGTCACTATTCATGAACCATTCTTAAGAATATTCTTAATAATGGATGGTGAATATGGACCCTGAGTGTTTATCTTACTTGTATTTTGGAAATTATCATATTTCAGGGGAGTGTTTTTTCCTCCTTTCAGAGGTTTTTCTCCCTCCAATGCTAAAACTGAAAGTTCAAAAGTGCCCCAGCCCAGATATGATGTATTTTTTATTTCCTAAATTAAATCATTTTTTTTGGGCGGGAGAAGGGGAACATTTTCCTGACCCGTTTAATTTCAGCAATCACACCCCTGCATTTTTACATGACATTTGACAAGTTGTTCAGACATAAAATTTCAATTCTTTACCAGAAAACAAAATTCTAAACTTTTCCTTCAAACGCCAGCAATGTTCAATTAAGTATGGCCCAAATGATGCAATTTGTATTTTACAGGGTAGAAAACATCATGGAAAAAGGAGAAAATGATGTTTTGTCTTCTAAAGAGTTAATCTAAAAGAATTGAAGTAAAATTTAACTGATTACCAAAGAATGAAATTTAAGAAATCAAAACTTGAATGGTACTAGACTAGTATGCTGGCAATAAATGCGGTTCAAATGGTGGAAATTGTCTTTGAAAGGCATAGAAAGCATTATATGAAAAGGTGAAAATGCTGGTAACTAGCAATTTCTTCTTTTCCCTCAGTGTTTTCAAAAGCTGTCTTTACCAAGAGCCAGTGGGCCCCTCCTCCCCCAAAGAAATGAGTCATGCTCTGTGAAAAGGGGGCTAAATGCATCTGCAAAAAGTATGGACCCATGTCAGCCTGCACAGGGTTAAAACTGTTTGTTATTTGTAAATTTTCTGTTTGTCAAAGGATCATTTTTCCTCCAGATCCAGTTGATTGTAAGACAAAATGGATTTTGTGGATCCATAATTATGTGATGACATGCCTTCTATCATGCATCACAGAGATGTATTAAACTCCCGTTTGCCAGGGTATGGCTCAAATGTATTTGCTTTATTTGTGAGTCTATGAATTAATAATTATGTTGATTGATCTTAACCCATTACCAACCAATCCCAACTTCTAATGACCTTGAGGAAGAAGGCTTTCTAAAACATTGTGGGAAAAGAAGAAAATGTTGGTAACCAGCATTTTTCTTCTTTTCCCACAATGTTTTCAACAATCTGAAAGACAGATACTGTCGTTTGTGCCCCATTTTATTTGTCGTCTCCAAGTGCTTTCAATTTGGACTGGTCTAAAATTTTGTTGTGTGGTAAAGGGTTAACCTATTACCAACCAATTCTCTGATGTAACACATCTACAAAGACCGAGTCTTTTGGAAATGCTATGGAAGAAGTAGAAATCACTTGTAGCAAGCAATTTTTGCTTTTCCCAAACTGTTTTCTCTGTTATCAAAGACCTGCAGCTTATTGAATCTATTTCAAATTGCTGTCTGCTTAATGCTTTCAATTTTGTCTAAAAATTGTCATTTGGTTAAGGGTTACCGTAATTGTCAGTAATAGAAGTAAAACTTAGTAGCTAATATTTTTTGTGAGAAATTTTAATTTTGTAAATGTATTAACAGGAAAAGATTAAAAGAGAATTATGTGCTCTGTAAATATACAAAACATATATACATGGTCTTTTATTCTTAATAAAATTACAAATTATTTGCTTGTGAAGTTCTGATTGCTTTTTTTTTGGGGTGGGGGGGGGGGGGGTGGGGAAGGAGAATAAAAGAAATATGCTCATTCTAACAATGTTTTCAAAAGCCTTCAACTTCTGAGGGTTGTAATGCATTAGATCATCTAGTAAGCCTGTACCAAACAGTGTTTAGTGTTAACTTTACCAGACAACAAAATCTTAGCCTTGTCCAAATTGAAAGCATTTGCAGAAGATAATGTCAGTGTGGCTCAAATGGTGCAATTTTTTCTTGGACACGGAAGAAAACATTGTGGGAAAAGGAAGAAATGCTGCTTACCAGCATTTTCTCCTTTTCCACAATGTTTTCAATAGGCTTTTTTCACAGGGTCGTTAAAAGGTGGCATTGTGCGGAAAAGGGTTAATGACCCTCAGGAATAGGGCTTTTGAAAACATTGTGGAAAAAGCAGAAATTGCTAATAACCAGCATTTTCTCCTTTTCCAACCAAATAACCCTGTTTTATCAACCCTGAGAAATTATCTTTTGAAAACAATGTGGAAAAAGGTAAAAATGCAGATAGCATTTTCTCCATTTTAGCTCCACTGGCCAAAGGCCAGCAAGGTTATGTTGTGACCCCATGTGTCCGTCATATATCAGTGTATTGATTGATTTGATTGATTGAATAGTATTTTTCACTGATTTCAACATTATTTCAGTCATATCACGGCGACAGCTCACATATTCATGTATTTCCTTGGTTTTACCAGAACTAGGCTAGGGCTCTGAAGTGTCTTGCCCATGAAAAACCAAGCGGATCAGGTGGGGCTCGAACCCAGGGCCTCCAAGTTGCGAGTCCCACACTTTACCACTGAGCCACGCAGGACCCCCATATATCAGTGTATAATTTTTTTTTTTTACACATCTTTGAATTTACTAACCCAGTTTTCACCAAACTTAACAGAAATGGTCCTGCTATGGTCATCTTCAGAATGTCTTTAACCCTTTACCACACAATCACAAATTTCAACAACCCTGATGAAAAAGGCTTTTGAGAGGTGGGGCTAACTTTGACCCTAGGGCTATAAGTTGATGAGTTTTTGTAGAAGTACATTAGATGAAGCTACATGTCAAATTTGGTAGCCCTAGGCGATACGGTTTAGGACAAGAAGATATTTAAAGTTTTCACTATATAAACCTAAGTAAAACTTGTAACCTTCATGGCGGGGTCAAATTTGACCCTGGGGCTCTAATTTGATGACTTTTTGTAGAGGTCTATTAGATGAAGCTAGATGCCAAATTTGATAGCCCTAGGCCATATGGTTTAGACAAGACAATATTTAAAGTTTTCACTATATAAACCTATGTAAAACTTGTGACCCCTGGGGCGGGGCCAATTTTGACCCTGGGGCTATGATTTGAAGAGTTTCTGTAGAGGTCTATTAGATGAAGTTAGATGAAGCTACATGCCAAATTTGGTAGCCCTAGGTCATATGGTTTAGGACAAGAAGATCTTTAATAGTTTTCACTATATAAATTGATGTAAAACTTGTGACCCCCAGAGTGGGGCCATTTTTGACTGCAGGGTTATAATTTGAAAAGTTTTGTAGAGGTCCATTGGATGAAGCTACACACCAAATTTGGTAACCCTAGGCCTTATGGTTTTGGACAAGAAGATTTTTAAAGAGTTTCAATATTTTTCAGTTTTGTTGCCATGGCAACCAGAGTTTTTTTAGGAATCAAATTCTTTGAAGACTTTCTGAAGAGGGCCATGGCAAGATCATTTCTGTGAAGTTTCATTAAAATCTGATGGGCAGTTTCAGAGAAGAAGATGTTTGAAATAAAAGTTAATGCATGCACTAACAGATGGACGGATGGATGCACAGACAGACGGAGGCATGACGGACACAGGGCTATGACATAAGCCTGCTGGCCTTTGGCCAGTGGAGCTAAAAAAAAAATTCCATAGTTTAAGCCACGTTTAAATTGTCATCTGCAAATGCTTTCAATTTGGACAAGTCTACATTTTTGTTGTGTGGTAAAGAAATGAATCAAATATTGGAACCAAAATGAATGAATTGTCTACAACTGCCTTGATTTTGGACATACGTATAGTTTTGTCATCTAGTACAGGGTTAAAGACAAATTTCATCATTTTTGCATCATTTACCTATGAAGTAGAGGGGGGTATAATGGTTTTATCATGTCTGTCTGTCCATCCATCTTTTCATTTCTGTGCTCTAACTCAAAAGCTGTTTGACCTATGACCCTGAAACTTTATACACTTTATACAAGTGTTGCTCATGACCCAAGCAGGTGCCCTGTTGTTTTTCGGTTACATGGTCAGAGGTCAAGGTCACGGGTGAACTTTGTTTAAAAATAATTTCTGTGCTCTGACCTAGGAACCTGAAACTTTATACAAGTGTTGCTCATGACCCAAGGAGGCACCCTATTATTTTGGGGTCACATGGGTCAAAGGTCAATGTCAAGGGTGAGCTTTGTTTTGAAAATCATTTCTGTTCTCTGATTGTGATGATTCGGTGACAAGGTGCTGGTGGGAGGTATCTGTCCACTTTGTGACAGTTCTAGTTTAATTTGTCATCCTTAAAATTGCGTAGTTAAAATATTTTGAAGTAACAGCTACCTTGTTCCTTTGATGATTCTGTACAAGTGCTATGCTTAGCCCTTAATTAATCTGCTAAATAGGTGAAATGAAAATTTCAAGCCAATATAAAAAACCTTAAATTTCGCTCTTTCAAAAGTATTTTACGAGAAGTGAAATCTCCTTATCAGACAGTGTAAATCCAAGATCAAACTGCAAGTTTTGTGCAGTCTGAATTTGATCTACACTGTCCACTAGAGGTCATTGAGTTGGGCTTAGCAGCTTAAGGGATAAATTATGCTCCAACAAAGAAGCTTTCTGATCTGGCAAAGAAAATAAACAAATCATATAACTTACATATTTTAACTTACAATATTCTGGGAATAGGAGCAGTTGCTTGTTACAGGCTGTTGCATCATTTCCCGAAAAGAAATTCATACAATCCATACTTTCATACTTATTTCTCCTCTGAAATAAGCAAAATTTGTGAAAATGTTATGTTAAAAAGTAACAAATGTTATGTTGGAAAAGTAACAAACTAAACATGTGTATTATCAGTTTTTCATAGCCTTTTATTTTGATAACGATTTTTATAGAAAAATAAAGTTTGTTAAAAAATATCTCTAAACTAGAGGCGCTTGAGCGCCTGTATCGCTCCACAGGCCTGATATTTCTATAATGGCGAAAAGAAGTTTTTAACAATTACCATTCAATCCTACATTTTAGCTCACTGAAGAAAAAAGGTATGGAAAAAACTTGTGAGAAAAGAAGAAAAAAATGGTAACCAGCATTTTCTTAGTTTCCCACAATAATTTCTATCCTTTTTTATATATGTCTTACTAATTTGAAGATATGTTGTCTGCAACAGGTCCTTTCACAAACCATTTTGGGTGGGGAAACATCAAAATATAGAAAATATGTCTTTCTCAGGGTCGTTAAAAGTTGTGATTGTGTGGTAAAGGGGTAATCTAAAAGAACAGCTAGGAGGGCAAATGAATGAATGTTATAGCAATATAGATCAACTTACATCAATACACCAGATAGAATGAAATATGCTGGCATACAATGAACACCTAATCCCTAATAATCAACTTTTCACAGTCACACTTAGAATGTCTTCTGTGGCAAACAACACAAAATGGTCTACAAATGCATTTACATAAATCAAATATCCTGTTCCAGGGCACAGATTAATTCTGGTGTACTGAAGTTGCGGGATCAGTTTGACTGGATAACATTAATGCCTTATCACAAATGTAAAGCCCTGTCCCACTCTGTACCAGGTCACCAGGATTTACACCCCTTCTGTCCACTCTGCATTTACTCATTAGTAGGTCAACAAACCTTTACCAGAACTAATAAAAATTAAAAGTGCAGAGGTTCTCTTGTTCTATATCAAAAGGACTATAAAGTACCTACAACATGGGGGTTTTGTTATTAAAGTACTTTTTCTTTTTCATCTTGGCATGGTTACTCAGGCTTAGTAATAAGGCAAAATTGAAAAGCTCAAGTTGTGACAGGTGCTCAAGCTTTTATCTTATTTATGGCCAGTGATATTTTATTACTAGTACTAACTAATAGCATATCATTGGAGTAAATTGTGATCTTAATACCAAGGAAAATGTGTGGGCTTAAATAGGACAGCCCTGACTAGGTCAAGCCAATCCAATTTTCTTCCTTTTTCTTTGTTAGTCGATAAAACTAACACAATAAATAGTTCTGGAGAAGAACATTTTTTTGAAATATAAGCCTTGTCTATAAAAAAATGTGTTTTTAGGTGTATCATTTTTTTAAAAGGAATTTGGTATACAACCACCATAGAAACAATTTGGCAGACAACCACCATAGGAACTTACCTGCAAAACAACAATGAAATCCAATGAATAGTTTTAGAGAAGAAATTTTTCAAAGATTTTACTTTATACCATAAAAGGAAAATGAGTCTCCCATAAAAGCCATGTTTTTTGACAGATCATTTTTTTTTAAAGGAATTCTGTAAACCTGTATCTAAGGAACATTCCTGCAAAATAATAATGCTATCCAAACAGCGGTTTGGGAGGAGAAGATTTTTAAAGGTTTTTTACTTTGGTTGCCATGGCAACCAGAATTCTTCATGGAACACAATTATTTGAAGGAATTTGAAAGAGGACCACCAAAGGAACATTCCTGTGAAATTTGGTAAAAATCCAGTCAATAGTTTCTGAGGAGAAGTTTTTTAAAGAAAAAGTTTACGGATGCACGCACGCACGGACGAACGGACGGACTGACGGACGGACGCACGACGGACACAATGCCATGACAATCGCTCGCTGGCCTTCGGCCAGTGGAGCTAACAATCAGAAAAAAGAACATATAAGTTGGTAACCTTACCTCATTAAAATTTTAGACTTGACTGAAGCATAAAAATTTTGCAGATGACAAATTCTAGGTAGCTAAAAAGATGATTCTGTCTTTGAAATGGTTGAAAACATTGTGGGAGAAACAACAGCAAAACAAGTGTCAATCCTTGTAAGCCCAGAGCTCTGGCTAAGCCAATCAGACATGGTTTAGCCAATCAGAAACTATGCTACCTCAAAATATAACTATGCAAAGCTAATTAACTCTTTATCAGACGACAAAATTTTGGACTTGTCCAAATTGAGAGGAGTAATTTTACGACTGACAAAACAATAGGGCTAAAAAAAATGAAATTTGTTTATGGTACGTAGGGTAGAAAACATTGTGGGAAAAGGAGAAAATGCTGGTTACCAGCATTGTCTCCTTTACCCACAATGTTTTCAAAAGCTTTCATTCCTAGGGTCGTTAAAACTCGGGACTGTGTGGTAAAAAGGTTTAAACATACACAAGGGTCCATATTTCATCCGAAATTCTAAGAAATAACAATCTGACGTGATTCAAATTCACAAGAATTTTCTTAATTCCAAAGTAACACAACAATTAGATCTACTTCCAAACCTAATGGTTCAGCCAGTCAGAAATTGTGGTACTTTTTCAATTCTGAAAATGCAAGACCCAGATTGCAATTTAGAAAGGTTGGAGAATACAGGCCCTGGAAAATACTGAGATCCATCAACCAGCTGGTGATATATGGTGTGCAACACACGAAAAGGGGCCTTCAGGCATTTGCGTAAAGTGTTGTCTTGGATTAGCCTGCGCAGTCCGTACAGGCTAATCTGAGATAGCACTTTACGACTACATAAGATTTTTTCATACAGTAGACTTTCGTGAAACTGAAAATCGCACAAAAATGGGAAATGTCGTCTCAGATTAGTCACAGACTGCACAGGCTGATATGGGACGACACACTTTTACGCATATGTCTGAAAGCCCCTTTCTGTGTGTTGCACGCCATATAATATTGAAAATACTGTTAACACTATGCTCGATGATCCAATATTATTACAGCTCTGAGGAGCAAGACTTATAGAAACACTGTCTGCAAAGGAAAATATGCTGGTAAGAAGCATTTTCTTCTTTTTCTACAATCTTTCCTACCCCTGGAAAGTCGAGTCTCAGCCTCTGAACAACATTTTTCATCTGCAAATACTTTCAACAACAAGTCCAGTGTAATCTGATTAACTGTATACACAAACCAACATTCACCCTTAGTGCCAAAAAAAACCCCCAACAGACATTCTCAATCTAGATATGGCACGCAATACACGAAAAGGGGCCTGGACATATTCGTAAAAGTGTGTCGTCTCAGATCAGCCTGTGCAGTCTGTTACTAATCCGAGATGACACTTCTCGTTTTTGTGCAATTTTCTCTTTCACGAAAGACTACCGTATGAAAAAAATGTAGTCGTAAAGTGCCGTCTCTGATTAGCCTGCGCGGACTGCGCAGGCTATTCCGAAACAACACTTTATACAGATTTGGAAGGTCTCATTTCGCATGTTGCAGCCCATGTAAGATAAAAAAAAAAGCAACGTCATCCTTTCTTTCGTATATTGCTTAGCTTAGTGGACAGTGTAGATCAAATATCAGACTGCATGTTTTGTGCAGTCTTATCTTTATCTACAATGGCTGCAACAGACAACTATGCTTGTTAAAAGCACTTTATCAGTTAAAAAATTATCTCTTAACTAACAACAAAATTTTAGTCTTCTCCAAATTGGACACATTTGCAGACAACAAATGAAATTCGATTCAAATGTTGGAATTTTTCATTGAAAGGTTAGAAAACATTGTAGGAAAAGAAGCAAATGCTGGTTACCAGCATTTTCATCTTTTAGCAAAATGTATTCAAAAGCTTTCTTTCTCGGTGTCTTTAAAACTCTGGATTTTGTCATAGAGGTAAGCACTGCATACAATACTGAAACTCTTTGACTAGACATGTTGATTGATCCTTTAGCACACTATCCCAAGTTTTGACAACCCCAATGAAGAAAGATTTTAAAAATGATATGAGAAAAGGAGAAAGTGCTGGTTACAACCTATGTCTCCATTTCTCACAATGCTTTTTACACTCCCAAATTTCATTTTTGGAGTTACTGGTATATTTATTTTGTTGTCTGCAAGTGCTTTAATCTGGACAAGTTTACACTTTTGTTATCTGGTAAAAGGTTAATTTCTAAATGAACTATATGTAGATCTTTTAGTCCTTAGTGTGTTGAATAAACTTATCAGACATTTTCATCACAGAAATACCACCCAAATAACTGCAATTTCAATAGACCTTTGTCTACAGTGTTTCAGCAAAACAGATGTCCAGTGTAGATCAAAGATTGAATGCACATTTAGTACAGCCTGATCTTATCTACACTGGCCGCAGAAGCAACTATAGTTGTAAAACGCGCTTTATAGGTTAAAAAGAAAACAAAAAAAAAAATTTGGTTTTCAAGGTTGTTCCAAACGTATGTCTACGATCAAACTACAAGCTTAATGACCATAGCATATAATGCATCGTGAAACAACTGAAGAAAAACTGTCTAGGCTTGTTGCTTTCTTCTTATACAGACATGTACATGTTTTACAATGAGTAGTTTGTAAAGGTAAACAATGTACACAAATGAATGTGAGATCTCCAGTGGACATAACAAGGCAACTGCCCTCACTAAGGATTTGGCATCAATGAGAGAGACCATTCCTACTGAAAGATTGAGGAAAGGAATATTTAAAACATCTACAGATGGCAGCAGCAAAGAAAAATGTAAACAGTACCCATTGGTCGTGTTGTATATTGTACTCTGGAACTTCCCCAACGGTTGGAACATGATTGTTCGATTAACTTTGGTTGTAGTATTTTAGACAGTCTTTTATGGTTTTGGGGTTTTGGCAGAAGCATGTGCTAAAAAGAATGTGAGCAATGAAAAAAAAAACAGGTAAAACTGAAATGGGACTTGATTTCTTGATTTGAATGTTTCTATAATAAATGGGCAATTGAATACAGCCAACATGGTGCAGAATCTAAAATCATAATTGCAACACTATGAGCAAACTCACTGTATTGTCACTGACTATGATGTTTTTTGGTTTGTCAACTTCTAACAACACATCAAGACACATCATATAAAAGTGGCAACCTTTTACCCAACCTTGACTTGAAACATTCACTTTTTACACTCAAATTCAAAAGAACAAAACCTGCATTTTAGTAGCCTTTGGAGCTCTACTGCTTCTCAACAACCCATACATTTATTGAATCAGCCCTCCAGGTTTAGCTACAAACAGGATTATGGAGTTGACAATTAGTGAATTGTCACATGAAGAAAACAATTTCATTTGAATCTGAATTTCATTTACTGCTGATGAACATTGACTTAAGCTCCCAGAAACCAACTGCAGCTTTTAGACTATTCAGTTACATGGGCCAGCCCTGAATTGGTTTAACCCTTTACCAAACGACAAAATTTTAGACTGGACAAAATTGAAAGCATTTGCAGACAACAAAATAAGTGTAGCTTAAATAGTGATTTATGTATTGGACAGAGTAGAAAACATTGTGGGAAAAGGAGAAAACGCTGGTTACCAGCATTTTCTCCTTTTTTTCCACGATGTTTTCAAAAGGCCTCTATCTCAGAGTCGTTAAAACTTAGGACTGAGTGGTATAGGGTTAATACTTTGAACCAGATTAATTCAACATGGACTTCCCTGAAAGCAATTTTTCTGGCTGAATATGGGTACCAGAATGAACAAATCCAAGAGAGAAAAGGTGACCCATTTCACTAATGGTCTTCCTATCCAATTTGCTTTTATTGTGCAAGCCAGTAGAGCCACCAACTTTAGGGAGTGTCTTCATATACATGTAGCACAAACAGGAGAGACTTCAGACTTACGGATACCAAAGAATCAAATTAAGTATCTTATTGCATGATAAGGGATATTTCGTTGTAGTTCATATTTTGAAAAGCTGTTCCCATCCCTTAATTCTACGCACAGTAGGGTATATAATATTATGAAACAATACAAAATTTTGCTTGACTTTGGTGGTTGTTGCTCTTTTGCCAAGGTGAAGTGTAACATTATCAAGAAATATAACTCTTACAAGATCTTTGACTATGACAAGCAGTTGTTATCTCTCTTCAACTAACTCATAACTGTATAGTTCAATTTGTGAACCCTGTATGTTTTTTGGGGAGGGGGGCTCTCTTCCCGTGGGATGAATAAGTGTTTGGTAGAAGCACACTGATCACCTTCCTTATTACATGGCTTTTATGCCTTCCTGAGGGATCACAAATGCTATTATATGGTGTCAGAAGTAAAAATACTTCATTGACAATGGATCTGATAGGAATTCCATCACCCAGAATGTTTCTGTCTTTTTATATGGTGTTAGTCTTCATGTAATAAAGTAGCTTAAGTAGGAAGTATCTTGTTCATTTATTATCAATGATCCATATACATACACAACAAATTGGCGACGAGGATAAAAACAGTGTGGTTATTTTGGGATTTTATTCTAGTGAAAGCTGTAAAATAAATTCTAGATAATTCGAAAATAGCTGCTGGACTTACTGGTAACATTAATTTAACATTTTCGACCATGATGTCAAAACTTGGAGAACATACGAAGAATATCCGGAGCACTACCTTTTGGTAAACGATCTACATGATGACAGGAAAAAGGCCGCATTGTTGACATTAATAGGTGACAAAACATACAGGCTGCTACAAAGTTTTACCACACCACAAAAGCCAGCCAAGAAAAGTTTCGATGAACTTTGTCACATTCTCCAGACACAAGAAAGAAAAATGAATAAACCAATGTCTGAACTTTAGAGTCAAGTCTTGTACGGCGTTAGCCTTCGTGTACTAAAGTAGCTTAACCCTTTACCACACAATCCTGACTTTTCACAACCCTGTGAAAAAAGCCTTTTGAAAACATTGTGGGAAAAGGAGAAAATACTGGTTACCAACGTTTTCTACATTTCCAAAAGCAAATTTCAACTTTTCAGTCACATTTATTTTGCCGTCTGGAAATGCTTTCCATTTGGACCAGTCTAAAATTTTGGACCAGTCTAAAAGTTTATGGGTGACACAGAACTTCTACACAACAATTCTGGAGATGATGACTCACAACGCTTTTATTATCAAAGTAACCCTTTGAAATCTTTGACCACTTTGAAATCACCATTAAGTCTGAAAGAACGTCCTTCACTGACCAAACTAGATCTATTTAATGCTGTGACATGAAAATCATAAAGCCGATATAAATATTAAGAAGTATGAAACATTTCTACTCCACACTGGAGGAAACAATGTCAACAGAGGAGATAAAGTATGGGATATCTACTCAGACATAACTGATGTAATTACCTTTATCAAGCATGAAAACAACAATGTCAGGATAATTTTAAATGAAATAACTCCCAGCACAGACTGCTGCACCAGAGAAGTAAATTTCTACAAAGAGGAGCTATGCCAAGGCAGGGTCTGGAATTTATTACCAGCTACTCGCTATTGTAGACAGACAAGGCTACTTATGGTCACAACTATACTTAAGGGATGGAATCCATATAAATAAAAGGGGTACAGTAGCCTTCCTAATTACAAAATAAAAACCAACAGGAAAAGCAGGGAAATGAATGGATTAACTGTTGACACTTGTTTCTACGGTGGAGGAAATGGCCGTACAACAAAGGTATTCAGACATGGAAAACCCATATGCCATAGATGTGGAGATTATGCCAACAGTGACACACTGACAAAGAAGAAATTTTCAAACATTCTAAAAACCCCTTGCAATATCAGTTATGTAAATCTATACCATGTAAAACTCACAACCCTTTCAGTCCACTTTCAAACTATTTTTCAATGTCCTTCTTGTTGTAATGAATTTTCTTCTTGAATATGTTGTGTGTATGTTGAATGTATGAAATAGATCATAGTATGGTCATCTGGAGATAAATAATGTACTTACTCTTTCTGCTTAGTGTAGTTGTTGTTATATTGTGGATGTACATACATGTTTATAATTCTTCATAATATATTCCTGTAAAATATCTTTTTTGTGTTATTTGATATATACAACCTACCAAATATAATACATGGTGTCAGAATAAAAACAACTTTGGCAATTGGACATATTTCTCGTTTGTATCATTAACTCTTTACCAAATGACAAAATTTTAGACCAGTCCAAATTGAAAGTGTAGCCAGGTCGCACTTTGTTAGATCAAATCCTTTATTTTCTTTTCGCCATTTAAAATTACAATAATGTAAATAGTCGGTGAACCAGTCAATTTGCAAACCAGTCTGTGCCAGGTGACTGAACAGCACTTGATTCAGTTTAGAGCGAGACGTCAAACAGAAAACATCTTTTTTTTTTAGAGCTTACCTTTTGTTGAAATTCTTTGTTCTTAGGTAATTTTTCGCGCCATTAGAAATTCTTTTGTCATGTGTTGGAATTGGGAAATACTGCAGTTTACTATGCTTTCTTCGGCATTTTAATAGGTTTTTGCGTGGGAAATACTGCAGTTTACTATGCTTTCTTCGGCATTTTAATAGGTTTTCGCGTGTATTGAAATGGCAGCATCAAGCTTTCATTTTTCGCTAATATGTTTTATCTTGCAATTTTGGTTCACATGTTTTAACTTCGTGCATGGTTCTAATTGCAGCATTTAAACAGCACCATGGTATGTGAGTGACAAGCTGGTGTGACAGTCACGCAGTCAATTTTGTATATTGGTAAGTTTACGTGTAGAAGTGTCATGTACCTTACTGTGCTGTACTGTATTGTATTTTTGGTACTTGTTTTGTTGACTTGCAATTTCACGATTCTTTCGTCATACTATATGGTGAAATGATAAAAACCCATTGTTCTTACTTAGATATAAGTGAAGAAAAATGGACTGCTATCTGTTTATTTTAACACTGAACTAGTCGTATTGAATGCTCCATTTTTAGTCGTCTGCATAAGAGTGTTAAATATCTAAGTACATGTATTTATGTTTTTTTTGTACAGTTCATTGTTTCCAGATGCCAATGTTCCGATGTTCTGATGCTCTGATGTTCTGATGAGTTGATACTTTGGACTTTTTCCAATACTCTGCTATACAGCCGTTTAGTAGGCTATGTTTTGATGTCTTGTACCAGATTTTTAAGATGTAAATAGAACTGATTATTAAAAGTGAACCAGTTACTTTGTCAGTGACTCTTTCAACCCCTCGCAAGAGTTTGAATAAGTCGAACCCAAGAATCCCACAAAATTACTGTAACTCATCAAGCTAGAAGAGACCCAAGTTACAAAAGCTTTTGCAGACGACAAAATAAATGGGAATCAAAAATTGAAATTTGTTTTTGGAAGAGTAGAAAACATTGTGGGAAAAGGAGAAAATGCTGGTTACCAGCATTTTCTCCTTTTCCCGCAATGTTTTCAAAAGACTTCTTCTTCAGGGTCGTTAAAAGTCAGGATTGTGTGATAAAGGGTTAAATCATTGATATAAGTGGTATCCCTCATCCTGTGATGAACTGGAACAGTTCCAACTTACCTGAGCAATGGGAGAAATTTCAAACTTATGGTGAGTTGATTTTTTTCTGGTCCTCTCAGTCATAAACAGGAAGAAGACACAGTGTCTTACCTGCTTTTAAGGGTGGGGTAAGAAGGCCATCAGATTTACAAATGTTGGACATGAATCTCAGACGCTGATGCCAAAAAGTTGAAAACAAAGTATTACGAGGGGTGATCAATAAACTCCAGAATTCAAGTCACTTGGCAAAATAATGTCAGTAGTATTTTGTGATTGGCATGATTCCTGCAAAAGCTACCGTCAGTGGTGACTACCCTTCCAGTCTCTTTCAAGTTCAACTCCAAATAGCAATCTGAGAAATTAACTGATGAAGGGAAAAATCGTAAGCAGAGGATTGTTGAAAAACTATTTTTCCAAGAAAAGAAAACAAAACTCCAACTGAGCTTCTACACTGCTGTCTTACCGCTTCTAAAAAGTTGTGTATGTCTTTTTCAAGGTAAAGATACCTTGATCCATCTCCTTCATGAAAAGTTCAGCTATTCACTGATTTTTTAAGCTGCTTTATAAAACCTGAACATCTAACTGGGAAGTCTGGCAAGGAGCTTAAAGAACTGGACCTTCAGAGTGATGAGGATGGAAGCTGATGAAACAGAAAGACATGTTTGTTGGTGGAGCAGCTGAAAAAATAATTAAGACAGGAGAGAAAGAGGACAGTGATGTTAGTAAGTTCAGGGATCAAGCCAGTGGTGCCTATACATAGAGTGTGCAAAACAACTTCAACAAAAAATGCCACTGAACAATAGCTTACTGAAATCCATTTCATGCACAGTCAGAGATCATTTTGAGGGCAGTAAGGGGCTCAAATGCTTGTCCCAGCATCTTAATTACTTCTTAAGTGGGAAAGAACAAAGTGATGTCATATTAGAAATAACAAAAGTTCAGGATGGCAACAAACTCCAGTGCAGAACAAACAAAAGTGCAGAATCTGATTTTGTGACATGGTGGACCTAGGTATTCAAAACCAAAAGATATCTGGCCCAAGTAAGATTATGACTGCTGTTATGAGTATGTTCCATGGACCTTTAGTGGAGTCTTCGTTCAACCCTATGGGGGATGTGGTTGATATAAGGTCAACTAGAATGAATACCGGAACGTTGAGTGCTGTTCAAACTACAAAATATGCCTTCACGGCTAGGAAAACTACAGCTCTACAATATTTTAATCGTAAAGATGTGAAATAAAGACCCTGTAAGAAAGTCTGTGTTTGCCTCAGATTGATTGATTGATTATATGGTGTTTAATGCCGTTTTCAACATTATTTCAGTTATATCGTGGCAGCCAGTGCACCTGTCCATGCTTTCCTGGAGTTTTTTTTACCAGTCCTCAGCACAATATTCTTTCCAAGCCAATGGCTGCTTTCCCACATAACCATCATCGAAAGTGTTTGCCTCAGAAGGGCTGCTGCGGAATGTAAGAAAGAGCAGGAAAGGAAAAGAAAGCTTAAACAAATAAGAACAACTAAAGGTGTCTACTGTGATTAGTGCCCCAGTGTCTAAAGCCATGTCAAAGTCTCTAATAAAAGACAGGGTGGAAAACAGTCTCATCCAACATCAGAAAAAGGCCAGAAAACGAGCACTACAGGCTTTGGCAGAAAAAGCCAGGAAAAAGAAAAAGTGCTAGAGACACTGCCAGTTTTGAGTTAAGAAAAAGCAAGAAAAGAGTAACACCTCTGGTTAAAGTTACTAAAAGTCAAAATTTGAATTTAGTCTCCTTTGGCTAGTTAAATTCTATAGAATGTTTTGCTATTGACTTCATATTGAGGATAGGAGAGAAGAATACAATTGTAAATAATATAGGAATTTGGGCTTGTGATGAAAATCCTGATTTAAATCTAAGTACATGTAAATATTGTGAGTCAGTTATGTATTGAACTTCAAAGGTATACAAGTCATAATTAAGAAAGAGCAAGTTTTCCATCGCCTGAAATCATTAACTCTTTACCAAGCGACAAACTTTTAGACAGGTCCAAATTGAAAGCATTTGCAGATGACAAAATAAATGTGATTGAAAAATTGAAACTTGTTTTGGTAAGGGTAGAAAACATTGTGGGAGAAGGAGAAAATGCTGGTTACCAGCATTTTCTCCTTTTCCCATAATGTTTTCAATAGGCTTCTTTCACAGGGTCGTTAAAAGTTGGGATTGTGTGGTAAAGAGTTAAAGGTTAATTAAGGAACTGGCTTAGGTGGGTAAAGTCCATAAAGTCTAAAGCAGCAAGAGAAAGTAGTTCAACCTAATCACACATCATAAATGTAAGTCAGAAGCACATTGTCTTCCAGAATACTCTAAAAACAGCTGGAGTTTGACCTTTCTACAAATCAGGTGACAAGGATCTTCCAATTTTACCTGTCATATCTAAAATTATTGAAAAGCATGTTGTTAAACAAATTAGTGAATATTTACAAGAAAATCATCTTCTCCACCAACATCAGTCAGGTTTTAGACAATTTCATTCTTGCCAGCCTGCTCTTATAATACTAATTGATGAGTGGCTTCTCGCCATTGACAGAGGAAATTTTGTTTGAGGCTGTATTACTAGATATGAAGAAAGCATTGGACTAAGTCGACCATAAAATTCTACTCATTGCTGATCCAGATTTAATTTTTTGTCTGCAATGCTTTCAATTTGAACCAGTCTACAATATTGTCTGTTGCTAAAAAGTTAAAAGAATACGAGTTGAAAATGTTGGACCATCCCCCTTACTCCCCGGACATAAATCCCTGTAACTGTAACCTGTTTCAAAACTAACAGAGGTAGGATAACAGAGGTACTGTTTTGAAGATTTTGAGGAATCTGCCATGGCCACAAGGGTGAGGGTAGTGGAGAACAGTTTCCTAGCAACAGGTACAGATCACCTGCCAAAGAGGTGAAAGTCTGGCACTGTCCACCCAGGATATTACTTCGAAGGAATGTACAATGGTTATCACCTTGAAATTCGTATTTCAGAAATAATCTAATAGATTGCACTATATACAAGCCTAGCTCTGTGAAAAGGGGGTTAAATGCATCTGCAAGAAGTATCGACTCAGGTCAGCCTTCACAATTTGCATAAGCTAACCTGGGTCGAAACCTTTTGCTTTCGGTCAATTTTCTGTATGTGAAAGGACCAATCTACCAAAGGATATAGCTATTTGTTAGATAAATTAAATTTTATGGATCCATAATTATGTAACGACTTCCTTGGTATAGTGCACCACAGAGATGCACTGAATCCCCTTTTTCCCATAGCATGTTCCATCTTGAATGACCCTTGTACAATGGAAAAAAAAATTGCAAAAACATCCTGTCAAAAATGAGATATGGCTCATTATGAGCAATTTCTCATTTTACCACAATGTTTCCAAAAGTGGAATGCAGAGGGAGGGTGCTAAGTTAGATTGCTGCTCAACCAGTTCACTCTTAACCCTTTACCAAGCAATGCCCTGGTTTAACGATCCTGAAGATGAGGACATTTTGAAAACATAGTGGAAAAAGGAGAAAATGCTGGTAACCAGCATTTTCTCCTTTTCCCACTAATGTTTACTACCCTTCCTAGAACAATTCTTATCAACCATCTCAACCAAATAAGATTTGTATTATGCAAATCCTTTCAATTTGGACTAATCTTAAATTTTGTCCGGTAAAAACGTAAAAGAAAGGATCTGTACACAAAGAGGTTATACTGTGTTTTCCAACTCTGGTCCAAGTTTAAAAGCTCGTCGGTACAGCTGCATTGCTTTCATACAATCTCCATTGTTCTGAAAATAGAAATCAAAGGACTATAAGTACTGAAGCCGCTGATTTCTTACATCACTTTCATAGAAGGGAAAACTCGAGTCTTTACCAGACAAAATTTTACACTTGTTGAAATTGAAAATATTTGCAGACAACAGACTGATTATTGTATTTTGTCTGTGAAAGGTCAGAAAACATTGTGGGAAAAGGAGAAAATGCTGGTTACCAGCATTTTCTCCTCTTCCCACAATTTTTTCAAAAGCTTTCTTCTTAAGGGTCATTAAAACCCAAAGGGTTATATAATATATTGTTACGAACTGGTTTAATGTAGTAGCTGGGAGTAGAAATGACCCAAGACCCTGAGTTGTGTTTTAACGTAATACAGCTATGTGGTGTATTCTGAATTTAATTCAAAGTATAAAGCGACAATATTCAGTGGGAATAATTATCAATAAACAGCTAACAATAGATGAGACTAGAGTTAAAAATACATGTTCTGGCAATTTCAATGAGTAGACCTAGATCTAGTTTCCCTTTTGATCACAGAGTTTGGTATAAAAATTAGACAGATTTATAATACGTAACGAACCGGCAATCTAGAAATGTTACTGTTAAAATTCCTCAAACAAAGTCAAAATAGTTCTGATGCAAATGACGTGACCGAGTTCTACAAGCTCAAGCGAAAGGAATCCTCGAACACGCAAAATCACGTTGCTTTTATAGTCTCCAGCCAAGCCACTGGCCCAAAAATGGTAGAACTACCCAGTTTTGGTAGAAGCTACCAATATCTGGCGGAAAGCTTGCTACCGAAATCGGGTCGCTACCAAAAACTGGTAAAAACGTCTACCCAAAGCGGGTAGAAAGGTTGTGAGAAAATGGCCGTGATCCCGTGTGAAAGTTAACACCACCAAAGTTTAAGGCAAAATAAAAGGGATAAATGCAGTAGCTATGTGTACCTAACAAGTAAAACTGTATAGCAGGATATTTAAACTTGCCGCCAAAGTGATGTCATCACCTTCTCGAAGCGTAACTATCCCACCATGCAAAGTTTAAAGATGGCTGACTATGGCTAGTTTTGGAATCTGTACAATGTTTTCAATCGCTAAAACGTGCGAAATATTCAGGGGTAAGTGTGATAGCCTTGCTAGGATAAAGCTAAAGTGACATAATTTACACAAAAACAACATTATGAACATACATGCTAGGATTGACACGATCTAGTGCAGTATATTCAAGCAAACAAGTCACGTTGACAGAGTGAAGGTCATTTACAGTGTAGCTTGGATTTACCACATTCAACTCTGGAAAGGACCTACTAGAACGAAAGGAACTACCATTTATTTCATGCGTAGACTGGCTGTTTATTTGGACTGAGCCAATTTACTCACTTAATCAATGGTTAGTTGCCATAAACACCCTTAGATCACAGAAATGGAAAATATGAACTGCACACGAAATGACTAGAGAAAATCAAAGGTAAAGTTTCTGTTGAGAACTGTTCACAGTTGAATGTTACAAGTTACACAGTTTATGAAAAATGTTTAGTCCTTGCTTTACAGTAATAACAACCCTGGGGTGTTTCACTACCCCCTCCGACTAGTGGCTAAACTCCTGTTGCCACTTAATAATAAAAAGTTAATAGTTAATGGTTAACTAAACTTTTAAGACCCTAAGGATTAATACATTCTATGGTAAAAGATTCGGCATATTACAAAGTTACTGATCACCTGTTAATGACAGACATAAAGACTTAAAACACTAAATTTTTAAGAGTTAATCAATTACTGTTCATGTTTAAGCAACAGAGATAAAGACTTAAAACACTAATTTTTAAAAGTTAATCACTTTGATTAATTCACTTTGATAACAGTTTATCACTAAAATCTGTAAAGTTCCGAAAACGCTGCCACTGCTGATGTAGCTATAGATTCAACAAAGATGTAAGTATGACTTGTTCCACATACCCAGTTACCCATTGTGTGCCCTCCTGCCATTGACAGGCTCAAAATGGGCCTACCTTTTTCGCCAAGGTAAGCGACTTGCTCCATGCATAGCTTGTCTTGCTGCAAAAGGACAACGGGGCACACACAAGACAGCAGGTTCCGGAAGTTGATCAAAAGTGAAACAAGCAGGTAAGGTTATCTAACATGAAATACTTCAGAATTACTTTTTGTCTCCTTTGACCTTTTTCACCACACTCTTCACGTTGTCTTTCCCGGATGAGCTCCTCTTCCTACTCGTACTGGGTTGGAAAGCTGGTGTGCGTGACCTCCTCCTGGGGGCACTCCCTGGACTGGGACGGGCAAACACACGGGCGCAGGTCCTCTCAAGGGAAAGTATAGCCCTTTGTAAGCCGAAAATGTCATCTCTAATGGCTCGCATATTTCGGTTCACTCCATGAAGTTCTTTCCCATTCGATTCAATCGCCCGAAGTATGTCTGAAAGCAATTTTTCCTGTCGGTCTTGGGCTCCCGCTTGGCTGTCACGACGTGCTGGTGGTGAAGAACACCTAATAGGAGGCGTTACAGGTGCGGTCTTCTCTACTGTCTGCGAGTTGTTCTTGCTTCCAATCGACAATCGCTGTTCTACCGTCTGACCTTCCAAGTACAGCGGGTCCGAAACATATGACTGGTCCAAAGGGCTATCAAAAACAAGGTACCTTTCATCTTGCAAAGGTGTGGCCGCTGAACTTGGGACTACAGAGGGTGTCGACGTGGCAGGTGCTGGAACAGTGGCCAAGCTAGCTGTAACACTGGCCTTGGGATTCAAATCCTTTTGACATGCTACGGCTCCTTGTGGGTGAAGCACCGAGGCAGGTCCCTGTATGGGGGTCTGGAACTGAGGCATAGATGGTACCCCTAACTGAGGTGTTTCCAAAGCCGCTAGAGAAGTCGTGGCTGGCATAGCTGGCGTCCTAAGTTTGGTTGAAACTGGAGTAGCACATGTGATGGCTGGTACACAGATGTTGGAGGAGTGTCTCTGCAACAAGTTGCCAAAATTCAGTGGTGATCCCAACAGGAGAGGAGTGGTCTTAACTGGACCTTTCGGCAAGACACTCATCGTCGTCGATCCCCAACCTTCTGGAACAGTTGGCACTTGGGTTTCTGCTGTCGATACACACGGAAGTTCGAAGCCTTCAAGCCAGTCTGGAAGAGTCGGCTCCACTGGTTCCTGTGCCTCGAAGATGCTGAGATCAAGACCAGCACTATCCAAATCTACCGTAGGGAAACTTGAATCAACAGCAGAGATCAAGGTCGATGCATCTATGGGATTCGATGATCTGTTCAAGATCTGCGAAAGGTTTGATACCCCCAACTTGGCAGCTTCTTCCCGATGACATTGGTACTGGTTGATGTGGCCAACGAGGGTCGCTTTGTCAGTGCAACGGAAGTTACACAAACTACAAGAAAAGGGGACTCTATCCATCGGAATGTGGTATTTCAAGACATGGCCTAGGATTCTGCCCTTCCGGTCCTTCTTTCCACACAGCTTACACTTGTACCTCCTGTGTTTCTCAGCAGTTTTTTTAGCAAGCATCTTTCTGAAATATATAAGCAAGAAGCCTCAAAAGAATCTGTTATCAATCAAAGCATAATAACACCAAATCAGTGAGGTTTCTTATCGTTGTACTTTATCTTGCATGGTTTGCACGACTTCTCAAGACTAGGTCTCTCTGACTTATCAGGTAAGTGCGCCTTCTCTTCTAGAGTTCTCATGATGTGATTAGATTTAAGGTATGACGACTGCTATCACGAAGAGACCTTACTGCTACAGATTACCAAGGTACGTTATTTTCCTTTTGATCTATTGAAAATGCAGAGTTAATTAATGCAGGAGTGCTTTTGCACTGATTAATTTATTGGTTACTGCTGATCATTATTCTTCGCAAACACCACTTGTTATTATTAATCTAAACACGAAGTTTTGTTTTCTATTTCCAGTTACTACAACCTTATACGAAAAAGTGAGTAAGTCCATTAGAGTTAATGACAAACACTTGTGCGTTTTCACTGAAACAGGTAACCAAATCAATCCTACATACAAATTTAATTCACAAATCACAAAATAACAATCAGTAAACATCTCAAAACAAAAATCGGGTTTCGGCATTCGTTCATTTTTAAGCACTATTCCGCCCTCTACACTTAAAGCAGTCTCTTTATGCGCTTGGATACAGCAACCGCCCATTTTGGAGGGCTTTCTCCCTCGTAAGGTTTTAGCTTATTGTGGTGGACGACCTTATATGTCCCTTCCTTATCGAATTGGAGCTCAAAGTTCAACTCTGAAAGCTTGCGTTTCACAACAAATGGTCCGTCGTATCGTTTCTCAAGTTTTGGGCATACGCCCACCTTTCTGGTTTCATGAAGGTACCATACAAGATCTCCAGGCGAGTAATTGCTTAAGACCACCCTTGTATCATATATAGCTTTGCTGCGTTTTGCATTTGAACAGAGGTATTTACGAGCAACTTCGTGAGCATGTAGCATGCGATCTCTCAGATCTTCGATATAGTCACAGAAACCCGGGACATCTGCATGGCTGGTACCCTCCTTGTGACCATAGACAACATCAACAGGCAAACGTATCTCCCTACCTAAGCTCAACAGGTTGGGGCTTAAGTTGGTGGATTCGTTTGGTGTAGCCCTGTATGCTCCGGTAAGACATCCAAGATTCTGGTCCCAATCCTCCTGTTCACCTGACAGGTAAGCACGCATCATTTTGAGCAGGGTCCTGTTGAACCTTTCCGTCTGGCCATTACCACGTGGGTTTCTTGGACTGGTACGAGTTTTCCGCACGGACAGAAATCGACACATTTCATTGAAAACTCTACTCTCAAAAGCGGTTCCTTGATCGCTATGAATCTTCAAGGGAGTTCCCCATCTTGACACGAAGTCGTTGACCACAACCCTTGCGCAGTCTTCTGCTTTCTGGTTAGGGACTGGTATCGCTTCTACATACTTAGTGAATGTGTCTGTCATCACTAATATGTACCGATTACCTTTCTTGGTTTGTGGAAAAGGGCCCAAATAATCTAAAGCTAGAGTATCCCAGGGAGCACCGCTCTTCAAATGTCCCATGGGGGCCTTTGGGTTACCAGAGGGGGGCTTGTCTGAAGCGCAGATATCACAATTCCTGATAAAATCTTTTACTTCTTGTTTTAGATTATACCAGTAGTATCTCTGGGAGATCGTTTCTTTTGTTTTCCTCACACCAAAATGACCTGATAAAGCGCTACTGTGCACTTGGCTCAGTACCTCTTTCCAAAGACTTCGTGGTAGGACTAGCTGGTCGAAGTTCCCTGTACCATTAAGCTTCTAATATACCTTGCAAAGCACTCCTTCCTTCAAAATGAGATTGTCCCACACTATCCAATAATGACGGCATGCTGGGCTTTTGGACTCCATGTCGTCAAGACTCGGCCTACGCCCTTCACGTTTGGCCAAGAGAATTGGTGCTATGTCCGGGTCCTTCAGTTGACTGTTGACAACTTCCTGGGATGGCATAGACCAACACCAGTCCCCAGTCTTATCGGGACACATTGCCTTAGATGTACTAGGCGCATCAATCTCTGTTCCCTGGTTGGTTATTGCCCTAACAGTGGAAGTTTCAACAGCAGCTGGCTGCTGCACCTGCCTATCAACTAAAACAGAGCTTTCACTCGGCTTTGGTAGCTGTAAGACCATCATCTCTGCCCTTCTCAAACATTTGGCACATGGACCACATTTCAATGGCTCACTAGTATCCACTTCACTACATTCGCAATCTTTCGGCGAGGCACATCTTGACAGGGCGTCTGCATGAGCCATCTTATTGCCAGGACGGTATTGTATTTCAAAGTCATAGGGGGCTAGTATCTCTATCCACCTAGCGATCTTGCCACTAGGTTCCTTTAGCCTGAAAAGCCAAATAAGGGCTTGGTGGTCACTTTGCACAACAAACTTTCGGCCTAACAGGTACTGCCTAAAGTATTGGATAAAGAAAACCACGGCCAGCAACTCCTGTTCAGTAACACAGTAATTTCTTTCTGCTTTGCTCATACCGCGACTGGCGTAAGCTATCACTCGCTCCCTACCTGCCTGCATTTGAGAAAGGACTGCCCCTATCCCTGTCCCCGATGCATCTGTATCAAGAAGAAATGTGCCACCCTTATCTAACGGATATCCCATAATTTCGGGACCCATAAGGATCTTTTTCAACTGATTAAATGCACTCTCACAATCCTCAGACCAATGGAAGGGAATATCTTTCTTTGTCAAGTTGATCAATGGCCGGACTATCTTTGCAAAGTCTCGCACAAAACGCCGGTAAAAAGAACCTGTTGCCACAAACTGTTTGACTTGCTTTTGAGTAGTCGGCCGGGGCCAATCTGCAATCTTCATCACATTTGTGGGGTCTGGTAGGACACCGTCCTTTGAAACAACATGACCTAGGAATACGACTTTAGTCCGTAGCATATGACACTTCTCTGGTTTCAGTTTTAACCCAGCCGCTTTAATGCGTTCAAGCACCTGCTCCACTTGCTTTACGTGCTGATTGAGATCTGACCCATAGACGATGATGTCGTCAATATATACCAAGCAAGTCTCCCACTGCAGCCCTTGGAGTGCGATTTCCATAGTTCGCTGAAACGTGCTGGCTGCATTATTGAGGCCAAAAGGCATGCGAGTCATTTCATAATGTCCGAATTTACAGCAGAATGCGCTCTTAGGAATATCCTCCTCCTTTAGTGGGATTTGAAAATACCCACTTGTGAGGTCAAAACTGCTAAATAGTGTTGCTCCGGCGACGGCATCCAAGCAATCCTGGACTCGTGGAAGGGGAAAACCATCGGGCCTGACCAGGGCATTCACCTTCCGGTAATCGACGCACGGCCTTATTGCTCCTGATTTCTTTTTCACAAGAACAATAGGGGATGCCCAGGGTGACGTACTCTTTCGGATTACTCCTTTTTTTAACAGGTCCTCTATTGCCTTTTTCTCCTCCTCTGCATGAGCTAATGGCACTCGTCTCGGCATCTGCTTTATTGGCGGGGCATCACCGGTATTGATACTGTGTTCTGCAAGGTCAGTCAGGCCGATGTCCCAATCTGACGTGGAAAAAACGTCCTGATATTTCACCAATAAACCAGCAATAACCTGTCTTTCGTAATGTGTTCTGTCCATGGTGGATTTCTCAAACAACCCTTTTAGGTGCACCGGTACATCGCTCTCGCTAGCAAGGTTTTCAAGCGGTCCCACGGTTTCATCATCTACACAAGTATTCAGCTGCACTCTTCGCAAACACTCAAAACTATGTGTCTCATGTTCGTGCTCCGCTGCGGTTATCATGCTAACCACACGCTCAATTTTTTCCGCCTTGCCAATCTCAGCATCCTGCTTCAG
Organism: Tridacna gigas; assembly: GCA_945859785.2. Taxonomy (NCBI): domain Eukaryota; kingdom Metazoa; phylum Mollusca; class Bivalvia; order Cardiida; family Cardiidae; genus Tridacna; species Tridacna gigas. Next base: position 44,086,585 of record OX244029.2, read on the forward strand.
CGTTACCTCAGAAGGAAATGGGTTTAGAATACGAATTTTGCATGTAGGTCCCTGATTTGCGTTGACCAATGTACATGCCATCTGCAGTGGATAGCTTTCCTTAAAGTGGTCAGTCGGTTCCACAATGAAGTCTGCAGACTGGTAATCGTCTTCTTCGAACCTCTCAAGAAAGACACTAACAACAGCTTCTGCTTGACCTGGCAACCTGATATCGTCAGCCACAACAACTCGTCTAGTACGTTTACCACAGCCTATCTGGAAGGTCGGGATATCTACTCCTCCAAGCTCAATCCTGTTTTTCGAGAGCAAAATATCAACCGGCCCACGGTTACTTCCCCTAACAATGTCATATCCCAACAGAGCCTCGTCCTCAATGTCGGCGACAAACACTTCTCGTTGTAACTCTAAAGGCCCTAGAGTAATATTAAACCCAGCCTTTCCCACCCCCTTAATTGGGGCACCTCCTGCACCCACAATACATGCAGAGTGATCAAGTTTAGGGCGACTCGCTTCCGGGATTTTATTATACACTCTAGTGGAGATAATCGTCCTTGACGCCCCAGTGTCTGCCGTGTAGACCACCGGTTCCCCATTAGCAGTGCCTCTCACATAAATCCCATCAGAAAGTCCCCTCCTTGGCTGGCCATTTACTGACTTCTTTTCTAGCGGTTGTTCTGCTGACCTTTTAGTTTCTCTTTCAGGTGACTGGCCGTGGGCGCTTACTGGGACTTCTCTTTGGCCGCAAGAGCAGGTCCTTTCATGTTTAAAGGCTTGCTTCTTTCTTCTTTGTTTTTGCCTTCTTGAGAAAATCTGCCGGGACAATCCCTAGCATAATGTCCAAGCTGATGGCAGCTATAACACTCTTCCTTTCCCTTGTCTCTTTTTCTCCTGTCTCTCATATTTTGATGCCTTCCCTCCAGCTTGTCAACTCTAATAATCAGTTCCTGCAATAGCCTGCTGCTGTCTGACCCGCAGTTTTGCTCTATACTTCTTTTTGAATGTTGTTGTCTTGATTTCTCATGGGTCCTATTTTCTGTCAGCTCCGGTTCTGCAGCCCATCTGGCTTGAAAACGCCCTCTTCTTTCTCCTTTGCCTAAGTTTTTTATCTGTCCGTAATTCACTGCATAATAAACAGCCTCGTCGATATTGACTGGCTCTTTATTGAACTCTACCGCGAACCTGAGGTCCTCGTCGATTAGACCATCGAGAAATCTTCGCACTAGATCTTCATCTCTCGCTCTCTTGCTTCGATAACCATGGGCCTTGTCGTACAAACGCTTGAGTTCTGCAGCATACTCCTCCAGGCTCTCATCTTGCCTCTGCGAGCGACGGCTAAAATTTGCAGCATACGATCTAGACGTTTCTATGCTTCTATAGCGGGTATCTAGTTCGTATTTCAATTCGCGGTAGTTGTCGAGCACTTCCCCCGGAAGTTGAGTGAATACAAATTGCGCTGCTGTCCCCTCTATTCTTGGAAGCAACTGATCTAACATACCAGACTCAGACCAGCCATAACGTCGAGCTAAGGCCTCGAACTGCGCTACCCACGTTGGCCAATCATTATTTCCATTAAACGGACACATTTTGATGGGCTGGCGTTGCACATGGCCATACGCCCCCGAGTTTGCTTCAAACCTGGTCCCCTGGGTCTGGCGGCAAGATGGGTAGCTCCTGCAGGTCGGCCCAGCCGTACTTCCTACCATGACACCCATACTATTATTGGCACTTCTGTTACTGCTGTAGCCAACACCAAGAGACCCACTTCCTAGCCTTGGCTCTTGAAATCTCTGATCCAGCGACTGATGGTAGTTGACTTCGAACCCGGAGTCGTCTCTGTAACTAGGCTCTCGGCATGGCCTGTGACTGTCTTCTGCTAAATTACTGTCGTTCCCGCTCAAACACCGGAACTGTCTGTGACTTGAAAAATAACCTGACTGGTCAGGAGCACTGAGATAGTCAGTCTCACTTACACGACTTGCCGGATTCGTACGATTTATCCCGTTATTTTCCAGTGCGTTTCTACTGCACGGCCGTGTGTCGGCTAACTGTAAACCCGGAGAACTCTCCCAAACCCCAATATTGTCTGTACAGCCTAAACTCTCATTGATCTGGCCTCTACTGACATAGCCGTTTGCTTGCTGTCCAGGTTCTCGGCCGTTCAGGGCTTTTATCGACTTAAGATCCCGGACTACGTCTTGTAAAAGAGACGCAATGCTTGTAATTTGATCCTGCATTGTTTCTTTCTCCACAATGTTTCCCTGATTCCTTAAATGGTTATGACTCTCTACCTCTGCCGGCGAGGGACTTGATAAACTATCGACTGTATTCATGGTACAGATATCTTGCTCTTCCTCTGCAATCTGCTGATTATCAGATCTAATACGAAAACTTATCTCCCCTGAGCTATCAACTGGGATCGGACTACTCATCTTCAGAAACTTATTATCGCTTATGCCCTTGATAGACTTATAAATGTTATTTAAACTTTAAAACTGTAATGTCGGAGACTGTTCGTATCACTGGACCTGTTTATTTTATAACAGATCCCACCGCTGCCACCAAGAAATGTGTTACGAACTGGTTTAATGTAGTAGCTGGGAGTAGAAATGACCCAAGACCCTGAGTTGTGTTTTAACGTAATACAGCTATGTGGTGTATTCTGAATTTAATTCAAAGTATAAAGCAACAATATTCAGTGGGAATAATTATCAATAAACAGCTAACAATAGATGAGACTAGAGTTAAAAATACATGTTCTGGCAATTTCAATGAGTAGACCTAGATCTAGTTTCCCTTTTGATCACAGAGTTTGGTATAAAAATTAGACAGATTTATAATACGTAACAAACCGGCAATCTAGAAATGTTACTGTTAAAATTCCTCAAACAAAGTCAAAATAGTTCTGATGCAAATGACGTGACCGAGTTCTACAAGCTCAAGCGAAAGGAATCCTCGAACACGCAAAATCACGTTGCTTTTATAGTCTCCAGCCAAGCCACTGGCCCAAAAATGGTAGAACTACCCAGTTTTGGTAGAAGCTACCAATATCTGGCGGAAAGCTTGCTACCGAAATCGGGTCGCTACCAAAAACTGGTAAAAACGTCTACCCAAAGCGGGTAGAAAGGTTGTGAGAAAATGGCCGTGATCCCGTGTGAAAGTTAACACCACCAAAGTTTAAGGCAAAATAAAAGGGATAAATGCAGTAGCTATGTGTACCTAACAAGTAAAACTGTATAGCAGGATATTTAAACTTGCCGCCGAAGTGATGTCATCACCTTCTCGAAGCATAACTATCCCACCATGCAAAGTTTAAAGATGGCTGACTATGGCTAGTTTTGGAATCTGTACAATGTTTTCAATCGCTAAAACGTGCGAAATATTCAGGGATAAGTGTGATAGCCTTGCTAGGATAAAGCTAAAGTGACATAATTTACACAAAAACAACATTATGAACATACATGCTAGGATTGACACGATCTAGTGCAGTATATTCAAGCAAACAAGTCACGTTGACAGAGTGAAGGTCATTTACAGTGTAGCTTGGATTCACCACATTCAACTCTGGAAAGGACCTACTAGAACGAAAGGAACTACCATTTATTTCATGCGTAGACTGGCTGTTTATTTGGACTGAGCCAATTTACTCACTTAATCAATGGTTAGTTGCCATAAACACCCTTAGATCACAGAAATGGAAAATATGAACTGCACACGAAATGACTAGAGAAAATCAAAGGTAAAGTTTCTGTTGAAAACTGTTCACAGTTGAATGTTACAAGTTACACAGTTTATGAAAAATGTTTAGTCCTTGCTTTACAGTAATAACAACCCTGGGGTGTTTCACTATATTCATCTTTTCTCACATTCTTTTCAAAAATGCTATTTCCTCAGGGTTGTTAAAACTCAGGATTATTATGGTCAAGGGTTAAAGCTCAGAATCATGTGGTAAAGGGTTACCAGCGGCTTATAAACACATTCAAAAACTCTTACATGCTATACAGTTAAAATGGTTGCACATTACAACTTATGTACATGTATAAACTTAACCCTTTACCACACGACAAAAATATAGACTTGACCAAACTGAAAGCATTTGCAGACCACAATTGAAATTTGTCTCAAATGATGGAATAAGTTTTCGATAGGGAAGAAAACATTGTGGGAAAAGGAGAAAATGCTGGTTACCAGCATTTTCTCCTTTTCCCACAATGTTTTCAAAGACGTTGTTTCTCAGGGTCATTAAAAGTCAGGATTGTGTGGTAAAGCGTTTAGAAGGTTTGTTGGGTTGTTTGGTGTTTTACTCTTTACAAAATAACAAAAAAACCACAAAATTTTAGACTTGTCCGAATTCATAGCATTTGCTGATGATTAACTCTTTACCAAACGACAAACTTTTAGACCAGTCCAACTTGAAAGCATTTGCAGACAGCAAAATAAATGTGACCAAAAATTGAAATTTGTTTTGGATAGGGTAGAAAACATTGTGGGAAAAGGAGAAAATGCTGGTAACCAGCATTTTCTCCTCTTCCCACAATGTTTTCAAAAGCTTTCTTCTTAAGGGTCATTAAAACCCAAAGGGTTATATAATATATATTCATCTTTTCTCACATTCTTTTCAAAAATGCTATTTCCTCAGGGTTGTTAAAACTCAGGATTATTATGGTCAAGGGTTAAAGCTCAGAATCGTGTGGTAAAGGGTTACCAGCGGCTTATAAACACATTCAAAAACTCTTACATGCTATACAGTTAAAATGGTTGCACATTACAATTTATGTACATGTATAAATTTAACCCTTTACCACATGACAAAAATATAGACTTGACCAAATTGAAAGCATTTGCAGACCACAATTGAAATTTGTCTCAAATGATGGAATAAGTTTTCGATAGGGAAGAAAACATTGTGGGAAAAGGAGAAAATGCTGGTTACTAGCATTTTCTCCTTTTCCCACAATTTTTTCAAAGACGTTGTTTCTCAGGGTCATTAAAAGTTGGGATTGTGTGGTAAAGCGTTAAGAAGGTTTGTTGGGTTGTTTGGTGTTTTACTCTTTACAAAATAAAAAAAAAAAACCACAAAATTTTAGACTTGTCCGAATTCAGAGCATTTGCAGATGATTAACTCTTTACCAAACGACAAAATTTTAGACCAGTCCAACTTGAAAGCATTTGCAGGCAGCAAAATAAATGTGACCAAAAACTGAAATTTGTTTTGGATAGGGTAGAAACATTGTGGGAAAAGGAGAAAATGCTGGTAACCAGCATTTTCTCCTTTTCCCACAATGTTTTCAAAAGGCCTCATTCTCAGGGTCGTTAAAACTCAGGATTGTGTGGTAAAGAGTTAAATGTGACGCAAAAAAATTGAAATTTTTCTTTGATGGGTAGTAAAAAAAAGTTAACGCTTTCCCACAAAGTATTCAAAAGTCTTCTCCCTCTGGGTCATTAAACCCTCTACCACAGGGCAAAATTCTATGTTTGTCCAAATTACGAGGTAAAAGCATTTGCAGACAACAAAAATTTGACCAAAAAATTGAAATTTCCTGTTGAATGGGTAGAAAACATTCTGTGAAAAGGGGAAAGTGCTGACTTCAAGCATTTTCTCCTTTTCCTACAATCTTTTCAAAAGTCTGCTACCTCAGGGTCGTTAAAATGCAGGATTGTTTGTTAAAGGGCTAACTCCTTACCAGACAACAAAATTCTTGAAAAGGTTTAAATTCAATACATTTGCAAGCAAACAATATAAATACATGTATTACTTAACTCTTTACCAAACGACAAAATTTTAAGACTTGTCCAAATTGCAAGCATTTGCAGACAACAAAATAAATGTGGCTAAAAAATTGAAATTTGTTTGGGAATGGTAGAAAATACTGTGGAAAAAGGAGAAAATGCTGGTTACCAGCATTTTCTCCTTTTCCCACAATGTTTTCAAAAGGCTTCTTTTTCAGGGTCGTTAAAAGTCGGGATTGTGTAGTAAGGGGTTAAATTGGTGGGATTTGTCTTTGAAAAAGTACAAAAGATAGTGAGAAAAGGTGAAAATGCTGGCTACCAACATTTTCTCCTTTTTCCACAATATTTTTATAAGTCTTTTCCCTCATTAAGTTATCAAAACACTGGATTGTTTGGGACAAGGTTACCTCTTTACTAAGCAACAAAGTTTTTGACTTGACCACACTGAAAGCTTTTACAGACGACAAAATAAATGCAGTGTAAATGATGGTTTCTGTCTTGGGTTGGGTAGAAAACATTGTGGGAAAAGGAGATAATGCTAGTTAACTGCATTCTCTCCTTTTCCTACAATGTTTTCAAAGCCTTCTTCTTCAGGGTCATTAAAACTCAGGATCGTGTGGTACAGGGTTAAAGAAAACACTTATGGGCCTCCTTACCTCCAGAGTTTCGGCTTCCTGAAGGAGAGAAATGGCTTTGGTGTAGTTTTCGTTTAAATTTTGATCCACATTTTTATACATGATATCTGTACGTAGAATATACTTCTGTCCATCTCTGTAAGTACAAAAGTTTCAGATTCAATGTTTAAAAACTGTTCAGGGGTGTAACATTCTTAAATTATAACATTCTCACGGCGATTCTTACAGGTTACACCCTCTCCCAGACAACAGAATTTTACATCTGTCCAATTTGAAAGTATTTGAAAAAAATAAGCTTGAATGCTGGAATTTGTCTTTGGTAACCTGCATTTTCTCCTTTTCCCACAATGTTTTCTACCCTACCAGAGAGCTTAAGCTCATATGTACCAACTTTGAATTTGTCATCTGTAGACATTTTGAATTTGAATGACTCTAGAATTTGTCTTTAGGGAATGGGTTAAAGCTTTGTGAAATCTTAGAATTATTTCCATGTCCACCTTTTGAAGCACTCGGCATTAATATTGGTGGAATCACAGGGTGCTTTTTAGCTGATTTGTACAGCAAATCCGCTTACTGTGATCAAACTGGCTGAAATCAAATACATCATGGGTAACAATTAGGGATGGGGACGAATATTCGAATATTCGGTTCTTCCGCGAATATTCGAATTCGAAATCGGCATTCGAATATTCTTTTTTTTATGAGGAAAAATCATTAATCAATAATTTTAGAAAAAAAAAACTTTAAAGAATGTGAGGAAAGGTTGCATACTTTCGTATACCGATAGGCACATATTAACTTTCAATGTGTAATCCTTATGCTAATTGATAACATCTGTCAAGGCAGTGCAGGACAATAACTGTTTATGAGAGTTTTCAATTCAGTGTTTTATAATAATTGCTGCCGATTTGTCTCACAGTCTGCACACTAACCAATATTAATCCGTTAATTGTAGCACCTGTAAGATTAAACAAGGTTTTTATACCGCATGTGTTAAAATGACACTCCAAACTGTCATTAACGATTACTCTTTTATTGACCAATCATTAATTAAAATTTTATGTTATGTTAGCCAACCACATTTTGATTGATCGGAAAACACACTTTGTTGATTATATCCTTCAGTTCGTTCTTGAGCTATCCAACCGAACATTGTCAAAAGCGAAATAAAAAAAATCACTATGCCTTCACACGTTCGGAATTACTTCACCCATTCCAGTGACAAGAAGATCGCAACTTGTAACATTTGCAGCCAGGAGTTCGTGTACAAGGGCACAACTTCAAACCTACTTAACCACTTGAATGGACAGCATCCCTCGGCTGAAACCAGAGAACCTGTGAAACAGACGACATTATCGCTATTCGTCAACAGTCCGAAGAGGGGAAAAGGCGACGCTGAAAAAATTACTCAGGCCATCGCTGACATGATAGTTTCCGACTTTTTACCTATGAATATTGTTGAAGGTGACGGGTTCAGAAATCTTATGAAGATCATGGCTCCTGACTACATCGTTCCATGCAGAAAGACTATCCGATCCAGAATAGAGAGAAAACACGAAGTAGAGAAAGAGAAACTCATTCAGTCCTTGATATCTGTTGACGCAGTTTCCATAACAACGGACGCTTGGACATCGAACTCTACCAAAAGCTACCTCACTGTAACAGAACACTACATTACCAACAACTGGAAAATGAAAGCCAACGTCCTTCTCACAAGAGCCATGCCTGAAAGACAGACTGGGGAGAACTTCGCCGACAGACTCAAGAATTCGATATTGAAAACAAAGTCAAAACCTGCGTCCACGACAATGCCCGAAATATGGAGAGTGCGGGAAACCTGTCTGACAAATGGGGAGACTTGGGATGCTTCGGACACACGCTACAGCTCTGCCTGAAACCAGCGCTTGAACTTCCATCGGTGGCCAAACTAACGAACAGATGCAGAAAACTTGTTGGCCACTTTAAGCACTCTACGACGCTCACAGCTACCCTAGAACAGCGCCAAAAAGCGATGGACATTCCTCAACACATGCTGATACAAGACGTCACTACCAGATGGAACTCTACGTACGAAATGATGTCCCAATTACTGGAACAGAGAAGAGTTCTGACAGACATTCTTCTGGACCCACGCCTATCAAAGACAATCGACGGTTCCCTTAACCTGAAAGAACACGAGTGGGAAACAATGCAGGATTTATGTGCCATGCTGAAACCATTTAGCGATACCACATGTTACATGTCTACTGAGAGAGCAGTGTCTGCGTCAGAAATCTACCCAACTGTGTGTGGGTTGATCAAAAAACGACTGGAACCTTCGACTACCGACAGCCCGATTTCTTTGAAAGTGAAAGAAAGTATACGCGAGCAGCTGACAGCCAGATACAACCCTACCTCCGAATCTGCCACACAGACAACACCGGCATTGGCATCTGTCCTTGACATTTGATACAATGAACTTCTTTTCTTCGCCGCCCAGCAGAGAAAGACAACCATCGCCGAATTGGAATCGAGACTTGACGATCTACCGCTCCGACTACCATCAACAGAATGTGACGAGGAGGTTCCGACTAAACGCCGAAAGTTGGACTTTATTGATTATGGTGCTAACGACAGGTCAACAGAGGACGAATTATTGAGCTATCTGAGTGAGAAAATGGTTGACACTGACCCATTGTTGTGGTGGAAAGAGAATAAGAATAGATTTCCAAAAGTGTCTGTGATCCCTAAACAAATGCTATGCGTGCCAGCCACCTCTGTGCCCTCTGAGAGAATATTCAGTGCAGCTGGACTTATTTTAAACAAACTTCCTAATAGATTATCAAGTGAGATAGTGGATAGCATCATTTTCCTCAACAAGAATGATCAGGTATTATGAAACGGTTAGGAAAAAGAAAAGCAAAAGTACTGAAAACATTGCACATATATTATTGCTTATGTACTACTGGAAACTTGGATTGTGGATAGTGTAGACGAAGATCAGATTGTGTGTCTTTGCAATCTGATCTCAATCTACACTTCCCACATTATTTGCTTATAGTTAATCTATTTTCATTTAAAGTGTAGATGAAGATCGGTCTGAAGAATTTCGCAGTCTGATCTTAATCGACACTTTTCAGTAAAACAGCTACGGAGATAACTTTAGGCAAGCAATTTCATGTATATATTGCGACATTTGGGAAAAAAAAAATTTTTTTTATTAAATAGTTACATGTTGTTCTTATTTTATTTGTTTTCATTTTCTTTGATTCTTTCACGCTTGTCATTAACCCACCGACTTGCACAGCTGACTGACAATGTGAAATCAGAACACAATCCCAAGATGATAAATTTTCTGAATAGCAATTTCTTATCTTGACATTGTAGTTTGGTGAAATGATAAAAGAAAAAACTTGGAATGCCATACAGGTCGAAATACAAAAATTAGGATTGGTTTGTTTTGGTGGAGGCAGGGAAGGCCATTTATTAGATATGGATAAGTTTTTCGTACTTGATGTACTTTGATTCTCTCACAATAAACATATGAAGTCAATCATCATCAAACAAGGTAATCTTCATCACAAAAGAAAAGTGAACAGTAATGTTTATTTTTTCTTTCTTTCTCTGCATATAAAAATAAATTGAGATTACGAAAACAGTCTAACAAAACATGAAATTTCGGACGAAGCTCGTAAAATCAAATAAGTGAATAAGGTACCGGTACCCGGACGTACCCTATATTCGGATACATGATTACCAACTTTATATTTGTGGAAAAGGAGAAAACTTGATAAAAACGAATATTCGAATATATTCGAATATCAAAAACAAATATTCGAATATCTATTTTAGTATTCATTCCCATCCCTAGTGCACAATGCATGCACCCATACTTTCTACTTTCAGTTTTAGGTAGTACACCCCTACCTCATTTTTGTCACTTCTGTATCTACAGTCCTGCATGTGTATATACAGTCCTGAATCTTTACCAGCAGTAAAACTGCATTGAATTGATGGATGAAATTGATACTCCTTAACCCTTTCCCAAACGACAAAATTTGGACTGGTCCAAATTGAAAGAGTTTGCAGACGACAATATTAAATTTGATGAAAATTGTAGAAAGTTCTCAATAAGGGTAGAAAACACTGTGGGAAAAGGAGAAATTGCTTGTTACGAGCAATTTCTCCTTTTTCCACAGTGTTTTCAAAAGACTTGTGCTGCAGACACGTGAAAACCAGGGCTTGTTTGGGAAAGGGTTAATGAATGATATATTAATAATTACTTCATGTCTGCTTGGCAGAACAACGTCCACTTTCCTTGCGCTTGCTAGCTCCACTAATTGCATGTACATGCACCTGCATTACATGTAATGGAAAGTTTACTCTTCATTGCACCATATCATATCTTAACCCTTACAGCGCCGAATAAACCCAAGGGCTAGTTACATTCTACAATAAGACAAAGGTAATTGCAGTTTTGAGGCCGCCTTTTGTTTGTACTGAATCAGTAAAGCGGACAGTGTAGATCAAAGATCAGACTGCACGTTTTGTGCAGTCTGATCTTGATCTACACTGGCCACAAAGGCAACTATAGTAGTGAAAGGCTCTTTAAGGGTTAATATTGTTCCAGAAATCTGCTTTTAAGGACTTTGTGTCCTTTGATTTTGAAAATTACTGAACTAAACAATCCAGAAGCTTTTCAGTATTTCACCAGTAACACTTGTGACAGAATAAGCAGTCACCTTAGTTGAGCCCCTTCATGAAGTCTATGATGGTTGAATATAATCGCTAGTCCCTCTTTAGGCTGTACTGAACATATGATATTCTTGTCCTCTGCACAGTATTTGCCTGTCGTCTCATCCTTAAACAGAATTGAGCTATTCTTTGTTAAAAGGGGACTTGATGCATCTCCATGATGCATGATACTAAGTAAGGTCAGCCTGCGCGGTCCATGCAGGCTGACCTGGGCCAACACTTCACTGTTGGTCAATTTTCACCATGTCCGAGGACCAGTCTACCTCATGATTCAGACATATACAAAATGGATTTTATGGATCTATGATCATGTGATGACAAGCTTGGTATCATGCATCATGGGGATGCATTAAGCCCCTATTTACCAGAGCATGACTCAGATATTTATATAAAATAATATGTCAAACTCAGACATCCCTGTAGTTAAATGCTACTGAAAACATTGCAACAAGCAATGGCTGCTTTCCCACATTTTGCTTTTCACCAGATAAACATCTTGTCTGTCACAGATAATTGGCAGTTTTACAGTGTTGTGCATAAATTTTTTTCTTCCCTTACCCTTTACTCTTATGGTAACTTTTAGAATTATTGATTGATTGAATAGTCTCTTTCAACATTATTTCAGTAGTATTACAGCAACACTTCACATATTCATGTATGTCCTGGTCTTCACCAGTAGTAGGCTAGGGCTCTGAAGTGTCTTGCCCAAGGACACTCCAACAAAAACCCAGTGCTTCCCATGAGGCTCTAACTAGGGCCTCCAGGTTACAAGTCCTGCACTTTATTATCACTGAGCCACATAGGACCTCTTTTAGCCTTACTAAAAACTACTACAAATTAGGAATTCTATTACATAAGCCAAGAATTTTCCCCATTTCACACAATAGTTTGGGGGAAAAAAGGTTAAGCCTTTTCCTTCAAATATTTTATGTGTAATTTGTTAATAGTTTTTTAATTAATAACTATGAAAGAAGCCTGAAAAGTACAGTATTATAACAGAAAAAATATAGGTGTTGGGAATTCTTTCAATCTCTTTCTCACAATGTTTCCAAATGATATCTTTTGCAGGGTCATGAATATACCAATGAGCCATGCTCTGGCAAAAGGGGGCTTAAAGCACCTCCACAATGCATTATACCAAACAAGACATCACCTAATTCTGGATCCATAAATTCCATTTTGTCCTACAACCAACTGAATCATGATGTACAATTATCCCTTGACATGAAAAAAATTGAACTTTTTTAGTGCCAATGCCGCCTTGGGACATTTTTGCAGATGGGGTAGATCAAGATCAGACTGCACAAATGTGCAGTCTGATCTTGAATCTTCACTGTCTGCTACCTGATACTAATCTTTAACCAAAATCAGATTCAATAGTAATGAAAATATACTTTTAGACCTTGAGTACATTTGGACTCGATATTTGGACTAAACAGTTAAAGAAACGCTGGAAACCAGCATTTTCTCCAATTCCCATAAAGTTTTCCACACTTTCAAAATCAATTCCCATCATTTGAATCACATACGACTCATGGTCTGCAAATCCTTTCTTTACAGATAGATCTTATGCTGTCTGGTAAAGAGTTGACCCTTTACCACAAAATCCTGACTTTTAATGGCCCTCTGAAAGAGGCCTTTAGAAAACATTGAGGGAAAAGGAGAAAATGCTGGTAAACAGCATTTCCTCCTTTTCCCACAATGTTTTCTACCCTTCCCAAAACAAATTTCAATTTTTCAACCACATTTATTTTGTCTTCTGCAAATGCTTTCAATTTGCACTAGTCTAAAATTTTGTTGTTTGGTAAAAAGTAAAAAGAAGTATCATCTTAACCCTTTACCACACTATCCTGAGTTTTAACAACTCTGAAAAAGGAAGGCATTTGAAAACATTGTGGGAAAAGGCAAAAATGCTTGTAACCAGCATTTCTCCTTTTTTTCACATTTTTTTCAGCTCTTTCTGAGAAAAATTCCATCATTTGAGCCACACTTAAATTATCACATGCAAATACTTGCAATTCGAAATGGTCTAAATTTTTGCTATGTGGTAAAGGATTAAACACATACCATGTACAATGTCTGTTTTTCATCGACAAAGTTAGTTGCCCCTCCACTAAAATCTCCGTTCAGATACACCATCAGGGTTTGTAATGACCTCTCATCATTTGTCCTGTCAAAGTGACCATCGAAATGTGGGGCAAAATGACCACCCGGCAAATAACGACAGAATCTAAAAAGCTGTAAATCAAAACAATCATAGTATAACTCCTTAATTCAAATCTTGTCCAGAGGACAAAATTTTACACATTCAAGATTCGCAAGTACATGTACATATATTTGCAAACAACAAATAAAATGTACTTCAAATAACAGGCTATGTCTTCCAAAGGGCAATAAACATTGTGAGAAAAGAAGACAATACTGTTTAGCAGCATTTTCTCCTTTTTTCACTTTGTTTTCAACAGGCTGCTTCCTCAGGTTCATTAAAAGATAGGGTCATTTGGACCAGACCTTCCATGACTAATTAACCCTTTACCACACAATCCCAAATTTATTCACATATAAATTCTTACGATTTCATGATTATTTTGCTAACAAAATAACACAAAATACAGCAGCCTGTGTGGATTCAAGATTGAACTCCATGCTCCGTATAATCGTATTATGATATATACTGTTTCCAAAAGCATCCGTCCTTCCATCTGTCTGTCCCACAATGTTCTAAAACGTACTCTTCTTCAGCGTCATGAAAAAGGGCAATGTTTAGTAAAAGGTAAAGACTAAACAAGAGCACCACATGCTGATGCCAATGCTTGGATGTAGATGCTTTAACGCTTTTCCACACAATCCCAACTTTTAACGACCGTGAAGCTTTTGATTATATTGTGGGAAAAGAAGACAATGCTGGTAACCAGCATTTTCTCCTTTCCCCACGTTTTCTATTCTTTCAAACGAAAAATTCCTTATTCATGCCACATTTAATTTGTGGTCTGCATATGCTTTGAATTTGGACATGTCAAAAATGTTATTGTATGGTAAAGAGTTACGTGAAAATTCTATGTGGAAAAAGGGGGAATAACTGTGTCAAAAATATTTTGATGGTTACCTTCCCCTGTTTTATAGGTTCCCCTTTTGATAGTTAACAACTAGTCCAAGTTTGAAGAAAATATCTTACATGCTGACAAGGATGTAATAAAATGTCAAAGATTTTGCATGACAACGCAGCTAGATGCAGTGGCCACCGCTAGGGCTATGACAATACCTCAACATTTTATTCAAAAAAAGCAAAGCTACAAATCTTACGTTGTTGATACCAATGGGTTTCCAGGAGCCTTTCATCAATAAAGGTGGTCCATGTATGTACTGGTCATGGGGATCATCTTCTATCACAATGTTTTTCAAATGAGGCTTGACTCTTGACCACAGAGCATCTGCGAGGGACTGGCTTTTAAATGTGACCCTTAAATAAAAGTAAAATTTTAGTGACACAGGTAATTAAAGTCTCAACTTATTCTTAAACCTTCATCAGACAAAATAACTTTAGACTTGCGAATGTCCACTTTGAAAAAAATTGCAAAGTACTAATTACATGTAAGTAAAGCCTCAATGATGGAATTTGGGGTTGAAAGGATAGAAAACAATAGTGAAAGAAAATGTTGATTACCACCATTTTCTTCTTTGTCCACAATGTTTTGAACTTCAAAAGCCTTTTCCTCAGCGTCATCAAAATACAGGATTGTTTATATAGGGTTTACGCTTTACGATAGAAATTTTGGACCATTCCATTTTAAAGCAATTGCATAGTGAGACAACAAAAGAAGTGAAGCTCAAATGATGGAATTTGTCCTCGATTTAGGATAAAAAGGATTTATGGGAAAAGGAGAAAATGCTGATTACTTGACTATGCTATTTTACCAGCATTTTATCTTGGATACCAGCATTTTCCCCTGTAGGCTGTATCCCCATTTTTTTTTTTCAAAACCATTTTTCTCCAGGGTTATTAACACATTGGATTATTTGATGTAGGATAAAATGATATTTTCCTTAATCTTTAAAACCAAGTACACAGACATTTTGCACTTGGCAAAAGATCCAATGAGTTGTAATTTCTATACTGTTTTGGACTAGAGTGCCATTGGTAAATATAAATGAATGGTGCTCTGGCAAAAGGGGGTTTATTCAGAAATCTAGTAGATTAAAATAAAGAATGTTCCTTTGAATGGTTGGTGAATATGGACCATGGGTTTATTTAGGCCTCTGGGTTTAAACTCCTTGTCTCCTGAAACAAACTTGCAGTAGATCATCTCAGACCAATCATCACTGAAAACATTGTTGTGGAAATGGTTAACCAACACATTAAATCTAGGTTTAACCTTAGCAAACAAACCTGTGTTTTCATGTCTCTGAGGGAGGACGCTTTTGAAAACATCACTGTAACCAACATTTTCTCTTTTTACCACGATATTTTCTATCCTTTTCAAGGCAAATCTTTTTATTTGAACCAAACCAGATTTTATATCTGCAAATGCTTTCAGTTTGGAAAGTCTAAAATTCTGTCAAGTGATCAGAGTTAACCCTCAGGCTGCTATGCATGTCTCAAGGACCTTTTGCGGACAGTTTTGATTACAATCAGACTGCACAGAACATGCAGTTTGATCTTGGATAGATACACTGTCTGATAAGCAGATATCTTTCCAAAAGAATTACCTTTGAAAATACCTAAATTTGGGTTTTTTAACTGTTGGCTTGGAAGTTTCATTCCATTTATTTAGCAGGTTAACTCTTTACCAGGCAACAATATTTTAGAATGGTCCAAATTGAAAGCATTTGCAGATGACAAATCAAATGTGGCTCAAATGATGGAATTTGTGTCCGAAAGAGTTGAAAACATTGTGGGAAAAGGAGAAAATGCTGGTTATCAGCATTTTCTCCTCTTCCCACAGTGTTTTCAAAAACCTTTTTTCCTTCAGGGTCGTTAAAACTTGGGATTGTGTGGTAAAGGGTTAACGGTTTAAAGATAACTCATCTAGTCAGAGTTAACAGATAATTCCTTGCTAGGATCACACTTCTTCCTAGCCTGTAAAACATAGCCCCGACTTTTTTTATATATGCCATGCTCTGTGAAAAGGGGGCTAAATGCATCAAAGGAACGTATCAACACAGGTCAGCCTGCGCAGGTTGACCTGAGCTGAAACTTTTCGCTATTGGTCAATTTTCTGTATGTGCAAGGACCAGTCTACCTCATGATTCAGTCGGGTGTCTTACAAACATGAAAGTTCGCAACAAATGCATAGTTCAAATATAAACCACCCTGGTTGGGATTTAAACCCTTGTGGCAAAGTTCCTCGTTTATCAAGGTTTAAAAGACCAATACACTAACCCCTGAGCTAAAGAGAATTCTCCCTAACGCTGTTGTCAGGTACTGATTTTAAATGGGAAGAAGCTATGCTGTAAGGAAGGAGTGACCTCCCGTAACACACCCCCTCTTAAGAGAAGTCATCATTTGATGATGGAAAGCCCTATTTGGCAGTAAGTCTATTATTTAGACAACAAATGACTCAGTGGCCAATAACAGGCAACAAATGGCTCAAAGGCCAATCCCAGACGAGCCCCGGCCCATCTTACTAACATGAAAGTTCGCAACAAATGCATTGCTCAAATATAAACCACCCCAGCTGGGATTCGAACAAGTGCGGCAAAGTTCTTTGTTTATCGAGGTTTAAAAGACCAATACACTAACCCCTGAGCTAAAGAGAATTCTACCTAACGCAGTTGTCAGGTATTGATTTTATACGGGAAGAAGCTATGTTGTAAGGAAGGAGTGATCTCCCGTAACGATTGTTAGACAAAATGAAATTTATGGATCCATAATTATTTGATGGCTTAATTGGTATAATGCATCACAGGGTTGCATTTAGCCCCTTTTGCTAGAGCATGGCTCATACAGTTCGGCCATCCCAGGTCACAATGTTTGAACAGGGCAGCTAAGTTATCGCAGCTTCAACCACCCACTCAACAATAAAGCCTGCAAAATGGTAATAACACTTACCTTTTACAGTCTCTGTAATCATCTCGAACACCATAGATGGGCTCAAATCCCATTTCTTCTCCTCTCTGGACAAACCAATGGCATTCTGTCTCAGACAGAACGCTATCCAATAAAAATGCTTTGTCACCAAAATCAGAAATTTCATGTCTAACTGGAACATTGTCCATAAAATGAGTCGCATCTGTTTCGAACTCCAGTTCTGTAACATCTTTATCCGACACCTCTAAATTACCTTCCAAAGATGCACCCACTTCGACACCAGGTGTGAATGCAACTGGAATACTCATCTTTAACCCTTTACCGCACGATGCCGCCTTTTGATGCCCCTGGGAAAGAAACCTTTTGAAAACATTGTGGGAAAAGGAGAAAATGCTGGTAACCAGCATTTTCTCATTTTCCCACAATGTTTTCTACCCCATCAAAGAAAAATTGCACCATGTGAGCCACACAGAAATTGTCGTCTGCAAATGCTTTCAATGTGGACTAGGCTAAAATTTTGTCGTCTAGTAAAGGGTTAACCTTTATCCTCTCACAATGAACAGCGCCCTGTAAATATCAATGATGATTATAATCTATGAACTTTTTTCTAGCCAACAAAATTTTAGACTTCAACTTGGAAGGAGTGGTACACAACAAATTTAGCTCTTTACCAGGTAACAAAACTTAAGACTGGTCCAATTACAAAGCATTTGCAGATAACAAATATTGCACAAATTATAAAAATTGTCTTTGAAAGATATGAAAACATTGTTGGCAAATGAAAAAGTGGGGGTGATAACTTTTCCTATCATTCAATAATACATCAAATTCATCATTATCTAGGCTCACATTTTCATCCTTGGGAATGAGTTTACAATTAACCCTTTGTCAAATGTCAAAATTTTTGACTTGTCCAAACTGAAAACATTTGCAGATAAAAACATAAGTGTGACTCAAACAGTGAAATTTGTTTTTATAAAGTTAGAAAACATTACGGGAAAAGAAGAAAATGCTGGTTTCCAATATTTTCTCCTAAATCTCTTTTGTTTTCAGAGGCTGTCTTTTTCATGGTCGTTATAACTCGTCACTGTGTAGTAAAGGGTTAACCCAAAATTCCTTCTATCCCTTCAATTCGAAATTTTGTTAATACAGGCAAAGATTATTTTGCAACTCTAACAAGTTACAGCAACTTAATGACGCTTTCCTGCGAAAGTAATAAAAAAATTCTTGGAGAATAAAACAGATTCGGTCAAAATACGAACCGTTTGTTTCTCTCTCTATCAGAAAATTTGATGGTAAAATTTCCAGTCCGATTGTGCAATTGCATCTTTGTTGAATTAATGGATAGGTAATTTTCATGAAGACACCGGCTACTAAGGTTGTCATCGGTATTCGCGTTGCTACAGTCGAAGGGGAAGGTCAAAAAAATGATGGTAATTGCGTAAAAATGCGATTTTTTCAGCGTCCAGCCTTTAACATTGCTCTCTGTGCTTCAATAGGTGTCGTGATTGGGTTCTATACATTTAATTCCGTCGCAAAGGAAGAAGGGGAGCGTGTGAGAAAACTGATTGAACAGGAAAAAGCGCAACGAGATACCGAGGCAAATCGTGACCTGAGCGAACTTACAAAGAATTGAGTTTTGAAAAGTATGGTGCTTTGCCTATTTTTCATACCGACCAAATCTGTAGATTTTTATGATTTCTTTATCCATTTACCCCATGCAGTAATAACGCTCCGCCTTTTTAACCCTTTCCCAGACAATCCCTGGTTTTCACGACCCTGGGAAAGAATACTTTTGAAAACATTGTGGGAAAAGGAGAAAATGCTGGTAACCAGCATTTTCTCCTTTTCCCACAATGTTTTCTACCCTATCAGAGAGCTTAAGCTCATTTGTTCCAACTTTGAATTTGTCCTTTGCAGATGTTTTGAATCTGGAAGACTGTAAAATTGGTCGTTTGGGAAAGGGTTAAGCTGGCTTATCTTTATCGATAATCATATCTCTCTGCATTTTGGCGAGGACAGTTGGCCCCTAAGACAATCTGTTCCGATGGCAACTGTCCCAAGAGCTGCAAGACAAATTGTCCATAAACTCAATGGGGCCAGTTTCTCTAAGAGAAATCATCGGAGGCTCCATACTTTCTCAATTTTAAGTTTTTATTATGTTATATAGCTACCATTCACAGTCTTAAGTTTTTCATTTGAAACATTTGAGTAGGCAGAGATTAATTGGGGTTGAAATGGCCTGATACCAGGATGGCCCAGTACCAAAACAGCCAACAATTTTTCAATTCATTTAAGTGCTTTATTGTCAAAATATCTCAATTTTATCCACTTAAAACTTCTTAAACTTTTTAAATCTCATAACCATACTCGTCTACTAACTCTTTCTTTGTAAAAGTGTTTGGCTGGTTTTTTTTTACCAATCTAACCATTGCATTTTCTTTTCTTAACAACTGTTCCCAGAGAACACACCTGCCAGTTATAATCGGTAATGATTGTAAAGTAGTATGAAGTAGAAGCAGACTTGCAATTTGTTGTACACAAGTGCTTCAGATTGGACCAGTCTGAAATTTTGTTGTTTTGCTAAGAGTTAACACAGAGAGCAGCCACATTACAAGATTTGGCATGCTTATACCAAGAAATATGCTACGTGTTTCTATGTTTGCACAAATATGACATCATATAGACTTCTTTGTCTAAAAATCATTAGTTGCATTCGACATATTCTGAGAAAAGGAGGCTTAATGCATCTGCAAAAAGTATCTACCCAGGTAAGCTGAAGCAGTCCGTGCAGGCTGACCAGGGCTGAAACTTTTTGCTTTTGGTCAAATTTCTGCATGTCCAAGGACCATTGTACCTCAGGATTCAGTCATTTGTACTAGAGAAAATGGATTTTATGGATCCATAATTATGTGATGACTTGGATAGTAGGGTATAATGCATCACAGAGATGCATGAAGCTCCCTTTAGCCAGAGAATGGCTCAATATCTAATACTGAAATGTACCACCACTAATAGTGGAACTTTTTATTGGTGAGCCTGCTGACGATAAGCAAGATATAGAATTCACAATGTCCCCTTAGTGTATGTGCGTGCATGCATCTGTCTGAATTTGTCCAGACCAGGACATTTACATTTGTGGATGGATTTCAAAATAATTTGGCACAATTGTTCTCCTTTAAGAGTAGAAGTGCCATTTGAAACTTTTGTTCTACTAGGTCCAAGGTCAAAATCACACTTGAAGGGCAAAAGGTAAAATTGTCATACATAGAACTTGTCCAAGCTACAAAGTTCAACACAATTTAATTTTCTGGATGGATTTAAAAATAATTTGGCACCATTCATTGTCCTACTTTACTAGTAGACACCCCATTTGAATCATTTGTTTACGAAGGTTCAAGGTCAAGGTCACACTTGAAGGTAAAATGATAATAATGTCATAAATAGAGCTTTTCAAAGCCATAACTTCTATATTCTTGGAAGCATTTAAGGATAAGTTGGCAAAATTGTTCTCCTATATCAATAGAAGTGCCTCTTGAAACATTTTTTTCAGGTAAGTCCAAGGTCAAAGTCACATTAAAGGTCAAAGTCACATTAAAGGTCAAATGGTAAAATTGTTGTACACGATAGAGCTTGTCCAAGCTGCAACATTTATCAGTGGATTAAAAAAAAATTTTAGACAAGTGTTCTCCTTTGCCAGTAAAAGAGTCATTTTAATCATTTGTTCAGGTAGATCCAAGGTCAAGGTCACAATGAAAGGTCAAAGGATAAAATTGTCATCAATAGAGCCTTAAATTCTACACTTCAGATGGATTTCCAAATTATTAGGCACCACTATTCTCCTTCATGATTAGATGTGCCTTTTAAAATATTTGATCATTTAGGGTCAAGGTCACACTTTAAGTTCAACCAATAAAGTTATTATAGATAGATCTTGTCCAAGCCATAACTTCTACACATGTGGATGGATTTCAAAATAAATTGTACAGTAATGTTCTCCTTTATGAGTAGATGTGCCATTTTTAAAGTTGTTCAGGTAGATCCAATGTCAAGTTTACATTCAATGGTCAAATGATAAAATTTTTGACAGCTTATCTACTTAATGAGTAGTAACTGTCTCTTTGAATGATTCACTTCAGTGGTGTCAAGGTCATATTTGAAGGTCATAAATTAAGCTTCTTCTTGTTCATAAATAGGAAATACTCCTATCTTCATGCCAATTTGAAAACAGGGATCTGAAATGAGATAGTTGTACATTTAGTGATTGGTTACTTTTCTCCATGTGGAGCTTATGAGGTTCTTTACAAACTCCACATGGTCCTTTGCTAAGCAGGATATTTACGAACAGCAAAAGGTTTCGACCCATGTCAGCCTGCATGCACTGTGCAGGCTGACATGGGCCAGTACTTTCTGCAGATACATTAAGACCCCTTTTCACAGAGCTTGGATCATAATTAGTAATCCCTGGTCAAAGATGTGGGACAAAAATACAAGTAGCTGTTCTGTTAATGTCTTGCAGATGGCTTATGAAAAGGCTAAACGGACAAGACCTGCTAACCAGAAACATTATCCACAGACAGCAAAAATTCAAGTTTTACTTTCATCATTGACTCAACGGCTTTCCGGAGCTAATTTGTTCAAAATTGTTACACTAGGTTTGTGTGCAGGCCTCACTGGAATGGTTATTGTTAATGCATTTGCCTTCAATGAGGACCGGAAATTAAGGGGTTTAGAGGTGGAAGTAAGACAGTTATTAGAAGAAAGATGTGAAGAATCTGGAGATCAAGAATCATGGAAATGAGCTTTTTCTATTACTGGAAAGAACAGATGAACTCGGTCAAGACTTTTAGATGATTGAACATTGAAGTTCTGTTTGCTGACAAACATCTAACTTGTTACAACTCAATAAGACTACAGAGTCTAGTTTTAACAACACTGTGAAAGAAGGCTTTTGAAAACATTGTGGGATAAAGGAGAAAATGCTAGTGACCAGCATTTTCTCCTTTTCCCACAATGTTTTCTAACCTTATGATAACAAATGGTGTCATTAAAATCACACTGAATTTGTCATCTGCAAATGCTTTCAATTCAAGCAAGTCTAAATCTTGGTCATTTGGTTAAGAGTTAACCCTTTACCAAACAACAAAATTTTAGACTTGTCCAAATTGAAAGCATTTGCAGATGACAAAATAAATGTGCCTCAAAAATTGAAATTTGTTTTGGAAAGGTTAGAAAACATTGTAAGAAAAGGAGAAAATGCTGGTTACCAGCATTTTCTCCTTTTCCCACAATTTTTTCAAAAGGCTTCTTCTTCATGGTCGTTAAAAGCTGTGATTGTGCGGTAAAGAGTTAAGTATGACTTATTTGTAAGATTTGACAGTTTCTTCTTGATAAATAAATGTTTCCATTTACATACTGATATTCTTCTTTCCTATTGGTTGCCTTATAATTGTACTGTGCCCAGTCTTTTTTATCTTGGGGATGGCCATTTTACAAAATAATCATGACAAATGGAAAATTTGCTCATAGCAAGCAATCCCTCCTTTTGACACAATGTTTTCACAAGTAGTAAGCCTTCCTTCCTGTTGACTTTCGCCTGTTTACATGGATGTTTTCAGGGTCATCAGATCTTTTAGGGGTAATACATATAACTCTACCTCATGACAAAATTTTGGACTCTTCCAAATTGCATGCATTTGCAGGCAACAATTAAGGCAACAATTAAATGTGGCTGTAATGATGGTATTTGTTTCAGAAAGAGCAGAAAACACTGTAGGAAATGGAAAAAATAACGGTTACCAGCATTTTCCTCTTTTCCCAAATTGTTTTAAAAAGCCTTTTTTCCCCAGGGTCATTAAAACACAGGATTGTGTGGTAAAAGGTTAACAGAACTTAGCCTAAAGGCTTCAAGGGAAAACTAGACTTGCCATTTGCAGACAAGTGCCCCATCTAGTGCTTTGTTACTGGATTAGCACCACATTCCACTAAAATATACCATTGACCTTTGTGACCCAAAAACAAAAGGGTTCCTCTTTATGTCATGAGCAAAATCTCGTGTGAATTTTTATTCCCCTTGGTCTGTAAGACAAATGACAGTATACACATATATGCCCCTCTAATGCTTTTCCTATGGCGATATTGCATATCTCTGCACGGAGAGTAGAATTAACAATAAGGTCATCCAAAACACATATATGCTCAGAGGAAGTCAAGGCTAGAATGCATCTTTAAGGGGAGGTTTCTTGTCTTTCTCATTTGTTTCAACTCGCTGCTAACACTGCCTTTTTAGACCTATTTTTCACAAGAAAATGTCCAGCATTTTCCAGTTACTATGATAAACCATTCAATTTTTCATGATGCAGGTCTGTGGTAACTAAACACATGTTCCAACTCTGAAGAGTAACCTCCTTCTTCCAGTTTTTGTCGTGCAAGACCTGCAAAACTGTTATCTGCAATGAAAGAAGAAATATGTACCTGTAACAAATCTATCTGTATACATTATGTTCATACATGGTTTAACCATATTTCAACTGGTTTACACTCCAAAACAAATTCTTTGCAGACAAGTTTGAAACCTTCCTGGTTAGATTAAGATAATTAAAATGAACTGAGGTTTATCATACATGTATACACAATCCATGGATTTAACTTTTTACCACACAAGAAAAATTTAGACTTGTCTAAATCGAAAGCATTTGCAGATGACAATTTAAATGTGGCTCATATGGTGAAATTTGTCTGTGATAAGGTAAAAAACATTGTAGGAAAAGGAGAAAATGCTGGTTACCAGCATTTTCTCCTTTTTCTACAGTGTTTTCAAAGGGCTTCTTCCTCAGGGTGTTTAAACTCGGGATTGGGTGGTAAAGAGTTAAAGACCAAGACAAAGAAGGCTTTTGAAAACATTTTTCAAAAGTCATGTTTCACAAGGTTTTTTAAATGCCACTGTTTTTGTGTGGTAGAGAGTTAAATGCTTGTTGTTAACTCCTTACCAAACATTCCTGTGTTTTTTTGAACCTGAGAAAGATGCCTTTTGAAAACATTGTGGGAAAAGGAGAAAATGCTGGTAAGCAGCATTTTCTTCCATTCCTACAATGTTTTCAACCCCATTCAAGAACTAAAGCTCTTATGTACAACTTTTGAATTTGTTGTCTGCAGATGTTTGCAGTTTGGAAAAGTCTAAAATTTGTTGTCTGTGAAAGAGTTAAATAGAAATAGCATTTCCTTCTCCCACAATGCCTTCTTCTCTATAAGTTTCAGGGTTTGAGTCATGTTTTCTTTGTCATCTCTCAATGCTTTCAATATTGATAAGCCTTAACTTTTGTCGTCTGGTAAAGGGTAAGGACAAAACCAATAAATTAATTCTGGCAAAATCTACAAATTAGGGAAATTTAATTATCATGTTACATACTGGTATATGTGATACAAATTAAGGAAATGTTAATTATTATGTTACATGCATGTATTATGTAACTTACCATGGCCTATCAAGATGACATTTACGACATATTTCTGTTGCAGCAATTCCAAATCATTAGAATCCTTCATAACAATGTGATTGTTAAAGTGAAAAGCTGGCCACCAACTTTCTCTGACCGACCAGCAGTCTTTGACACTTCTCAGTGCATCATCTGTCTGTTCTTCTCTGTGACAAGAAAAACAAATTAAAAAGTAACAGATGAACTAAATTTAAAACTTAACTCTTTACCAGACAACATGAAATTTTAGACTTGTCCATCTTGAAAGTGGTTGAAGACGGTAAAGATTGACTCAAATGATACAATTTGTCTTCAGACAAGATAAATAAAAAAAAGTCATTCTGAGAAAGGAAGAAAATACTGGACCCTGTTTCATGAAAAAACTTACGTCTCTTATTTTTCTAAAATCTGGTATCGGTCTCGGGTTCTGGCTTAAAAAACATTCTGAAACCATGACAGACACAATGTTTCAGGCTCACCTTAGCAAAATAAACGAAGTTAAGTCTGACAACAGACTTGCGTCCATTATTTTCATAAGTTGAGTCTGAAATGTATCAACCAAGGATACATTAGAATGTTAGGAAAGTCTGTTAATATTAATAAAATACGTCTCAAATCACCAACTCAAGTTGAAAAATTAGTCTGTTTGTGGATTTGAATAATATGAGAGACTAAAGTTTTTTCGTGAAACCAGACCATGGTTACCAACATCTCCTGTCCCACTATGTTCTCAAAAGCTGTCTTCCTATAGGTTGTTAACCCTTTCCCAAACAAGCCCTGGTTTTCACGTGTCTGCAGTACAAGTCTTTTGAAAACACTGGGGGAAAAGGAGAAATTGCTCGTAACGAGCAATTTCTCCTATTCCCACAGTGTTTTCTACCCTTTTTTGGGACATTTCTGCCATTTTCATCAAAGTTAAAATTGTCGTCTGCAAAAAAATCTTTCAATTTGGACCAGTCCAGAATTTGTCGTTTGGGAAAGGGTTAAAACACTGGATCATTTGGCACTAGTTATATAGTGTCAGAATTTTTAAAACTATCTTCTACTATAAGAATCAGTTCATAAACAATCTTTCCATCTGTCATATCTTTTAACCAAGTTTTCTATAGTCTTCATTGATATGATAATCTTTTGCCAAATAATCCTTTTTTGTTTTTTCACAACTCTAAACCCTTTACCACACAACAAAATTTCAGACTGGTTCAAATTGTAAGCATTGCAGACGACAAATTAAACATGGCTTAAATGATAAGATTTGTGTCTGAAAGGTCAGAAAGCATTGTGGGAAAAGGAGAAAATGCTGGTTGCCAGCATTTTCTCCTTTTCCCACGTTTTCAAAAGGCCTCCTTCCTGGGGGTCGTTAAAAGTCGTGATTGTGTAGTAAAGGGTTAATAAGAGGGCTTTTGAAAAGAAAACAGCATTAGAAAATGCTGGTAAGGAGGATCTTCTTCTTTACCAACAATGCTCCAACTTTTATATAAATTCTGTTATTTAAGCCACACTAAATTTGTCTGCAATTTTTTTTCATTTTGAAGGAGTCTAAAATATTGCTGTCTGGTAAAGAGTTAAAAAGCTGTTCTCTGAGGAGGTGTAGAAGTTCCATGTACATTGTATTTGAGCCATGCTCTGTGAAAAGGGGGCTTGATGCATCTGCGAAAAGTATCAAGCCAGATCAGCCTGCGCAGGCTGACCTGGGCCGAAACTTTTCGCTATAAGTCATTTTTCTGCATGTCCAGAGACCAGTCTACCTCATAATTGAGTCGGTTGTTGAAAAAAGTGGCTATTATGGATCCATACTCATGTGATGGCTTGATTGGTATCATGCATCAAGGAGATGCATTAAGCCCCCTTTGCCAGAGCATGGCTCATTTGTATGGTTTAAATTTTTTGTATGATTTGGATACAAGTTGCACATATGATATGCAAGGTAAGTTGTATTTTGGGTGAGAGGCTTACTTATACAAATAAACAAGAGCACCAGATGCAGGTGCAAACACTCGGCTTCAGTTGCTTTTGGTAAAAATTTTAAGTTGAAAAAGGGGCATTACTGTGTCAAAAATATTTTGGTGGTTACCTGCTCCTGTTGTATGGGTTCCCCTTTTGATATAACAACTATTCCAAGTCTGAAGTAAACATTTTAAGTAAATACAGAAATATGATCAAATGTCAAACTTTTTGAACATTCAAAGTCGAAAAAGAGACATAACTGTGTCAAAAATATTAAATGGTTACCTGCCCCGTTGTATGGGTTTCCCTCTTGATAGCTAACTACTAGTCGCAAGCTTGAAGTAACTATCTTATTTAATGAAAGAGATGTAAAATGTCAAACTTTTTGCACAATGACGATAGGGCTGTGACAATATCTAGAAATTTTCTTCTGAAAACAGCTGAGCTAAATGTTCACATTTTTTGACAATACCTGCTCAAGAAAATCCTCTCTAAGTAGCCTGTCAACATTTTCCATGGTTTAACATCACTCTGCCACACTGGATAATCCAACAAGATGAACAGACAAGGGATAAGTTTACAGGCTGAAAATGAAATAAAACCTGGTATGAGGAAAACTACACATACAACTTCTATGCAAAACATATTTCATGTACTTTAATTCACTAAATATCAGACTTTTCCAAATCAAAAGCATTTGCAGATGGCATATAACAAGTAGCTCACATCAAGTTTTGTTTATGAAGGGGTAGAAAACATTGTGGGAAAAGGAGAAAATGCTATTTATTAGTATTTTCTTTGCCCACAATGTTTTCAAGAGCATTTTTCTTCGGGGTTGTTAAAACACAGATTGTTTGATATAGGTATTAGACATTGCATCCATGCTTGTTTGATGACCTTGCACTTGGATCAAAAGCGAGGGCACCACATGTAGATGCCACAGGCTTGGCTGCAGTTGCCTCTTTCAGTGAAAGTTTAAGGTAAAAAAACGGCATAGCTGTCAAAAATATTTTGATGGTTACCTGCCCTTCTGGTTAGGGTTCTTCTTTTGATTATTAATAAGTAGCCTATGTTTGATGTTCACATCTTGAGCCAAATTCAATTCAAATGCCTTCAATTTGGCCTATCTAAATTTTTGTTGTTTGGTAAAGATTTAATTAAAGGCAAACTTGCACGCTAGTCTTGACCTTTGGTGAAGGTCATAGATCTACAAGTCCTTGGGCTGCAGTAGCCATGTATTTTGACAGATCAGGATTCTATTTCAAGATATGAAAGAGGTATGCAAAAAACTCATTTACATCAATTTGCAGATAATTTCTGAAATAAAAGCTGATGCACCAGTACCTGTATGACAGACACTGAGCCAAGCTGTGAGGTCACTGGCCTTTGGACAGTACAGCTCAGAATAAAGTAAACATACTCACTATCCTCAACTACCATACAATATTCCAAAACCAGTGGATCTGCTGGATTCAGCTCTACTATAACCTAGAATTGAAAATTTTCAAGATGAAAATCATAATGCAACTGAACTAGGGTTTAACTCTTGACCTGGCAACAAATTTCACACTTGTGCACACTGGAAGCATTTTCCAGATGGAAAAATAATGTGACTTTAGTGTCGGGATTTGTCTGTAAAAAGGTAAACAATGGTGTAGGATGATCAGAAAATGCCACTGACTATTATCTATTCCCGTAATGGTTTTGAAAGGTTTCTTTCCCCAGATCATTATACACTGGGTTGTTTGGTAAAGTTTTAAAAGCAGACAGTAAAACATGATTGAGGTGTGTTGACCCTTCACCAAACAAAAAAAAAAATCTGTGTTTTAACAAACTTTAGGATGAGTCTTTTTGTAAACATTGCTGTACAAGGAGAAAATGCTGGTAACCAGCATTTTCTCCTTTTTCCACAATGTTTTTTCCATGTCAAAAAACTTAAGTTCATTGGTACCACTTTCAAATTTTTCATCTGCTGATGCTTTCAATTTGAAAGGGTCTAACATTTATTGTCTGGAAGAGGTTAAGAAAATGGTGATGAAGACCAGATTCCCAGTCTGTCCAAATGTTTTCAAGTCATATGTGATGACAACAATTACTGTCCCAGGCTGCCAAACCCCACTTCACCCTCCCCCAACAGCTGTTGCCTTCTCACTGGATCTGGAAAAATATTCAAAATATCCCATGATAGCAATGCCTGGGTAAGAGACAAGGTTGGTCAGCTTAGTGAAAATAAGATCATACTAATGAGTTAATCCATTACCAAAGGTCAAAATTTCCAACTTGTACAAACTGGAAGCATTTACAGCCAACAAATTAACACTGGGTCAAATGATGAAACTTGTAGGGTAGAAAACATTGTGAGAAAAGCAGAAGGGCTGGTTACCAGCATTTTAACCATTTCTTATAATGTTTTTGAAAGCCTTCTTTTTCAAACCTGATATTTAAATGTGTTCACAGACAAAGGCTTTTGAAAACATTGTGGGGATGAGGACTGACTGCTTCTGAAATGCAATTTCTCCTTTTTCCCACAGTCTTTTCCAACACATATGTACAAAAGAATTCCGGTGCTTCTGTATTTCAAATTTGTTGTCCGCAAGTGCTTCTAATACAGAAAGGTCTAAAATTTGTCCTTTGGGAAGGGTTAATTATTTCTATGCCACCAACTATAGATCACAAACCTCTAACTGTTCCACAATAATATCTTTTCTGCTCGGAAAATGTTCCACACAAAACATGTACAGATATTTCTGGGCATTTAAACTGTCAGTGTGATGTTCACTGTAGTTGACTAGCACCGTAAAGGCTTCTTGGAGTCTACCAGAGTAGACCAACAGCTGAAAAAGAAGTGCACCTAATGTGACAGATATGATAGATGACAGTGTTTTAGTTTTCTAATCCTTTTCAAAACAGTCCTGAGTTTTTACAGCCCCAATAAATAAGGCTGTCAAAAACATTGCAGGAAAAGGAGAAAATGATGATAACCAGCACTTTCTCCTTTTCCCACAGTGTTTTATACCTTTCCAAGGACAAATTAAAATTTTTGCATCACACTGATTCTGTATGCAATGCTTTCACATTGGACATGTCTAAAACTCTGTCCACTGGTACAGCATTAACTCATAACAATGAAACAACATCTGGAATTGTTCATATTGCAAACATTTGCAGAGAAAAAAGTAGTTGTGGCTCAAATGATCCAACTAATCTTTGAAATATTTGGAAACGTGGGAAAAGGAGCAAAAGCTGGTTAAAAGCTTTCTTCTCATCTGGGCCATTAACCTCTTACCCACGAGTAAAAGTCAGATTTTTGAAAAATCCTGAATTTCTACAAATTTAGCAATTTTTAATAAGGAAAAATGAAGAAAATATGGGTTTTAGATGACCTGAAAATCCTGAAATCAGGAATAATCCTGAAAATCTCACCCATACCTTTACTATATCCCTTTTTAACGATGTTCAGGAAAAAGGCCTTTGAAAACATAGAAGGAAAAGGTGAAAATGCTGGTAACCAGCATTTTCTCCTTTTCCCACAATGTTTCCTTCTCTTCCCAAGACAAATTTTGGTTTCTTAGTCATGTTTAAAATGTCTGCAAATGCTTTCCATTTGGACTAGTCTAAAATTTTGTCATTTGGTAAAGAGTTAAAACACAGAATTGTTTGATAAGGGGTTAATGTTCTATATGAGAACGTTGCTTGTAAAGTGGGGACTGTTAAGCGGATAAATGTTTAACACATAAATACATGTCAACACTTCGCCACACAGTCCTGAGTTTTAACAACCCGGAAGAAGAAGCCTTTTCAAAACATTTTGGGAAAAAGAGAGAAATTTTCAAACAGATAGAAAACATAAAAACATATAGTTCATATGACAGAAATTTGTTCTTGTTCAATACTATACAGTAATCCTAGCTAACCTATTTACATGTCAAAAGACAGTTTCTGGAATATCCTTCTCTAGAAATTTAATTCATTTTTCAAAAATACATGTAGATAAGAATAAGACAGTAACTGTTATAGAATTAATTCTAAATCAAATTAACTGAAATAACAGTAGTCCAAGTCATATTTCGAGAAAGGGCCTTTAATTGAGTTACAAGTAAGTAACTGGTGTACCTCCACATATTTCTCCACAAATATGTCCCATGTGCCTTCAATCTTTTCTATCCCATTAAATATATTTATGGCTTTTAAAGCTATGTCTGTGACTTGCACTTTGCTAGTCCAATCTTGTGACATCAGTACAAAAGAAGCTGCATGAAAAAACAAAAGATTTTTATGCCCCTGCACAGCAGACAACTTTTCAAAAACATGGGAACAGGAGCAACTGTTGGTCACAAGTGTAGACAGGTGGATATTATTGCTGGTCTAAAATTTTTCTCCATTTTTACTTCAATGAAATCTGCTTAACTTGTACTAGTTTAATATTCTGGTCGACTTTAATGAAAAAAGGCACTCATTGATGTAGACAAGGGTCCCAGTCAATATCTTTGGAGAAGAACGCTTTTGAAAACATCATGGAAAGAGGAGAAATGCTTGTAACAAGCATTTTCTCATTTTCCAACAATGTTTTTCAAGGACAAATCCAATCATTTCAGCCCTGTTTAATTAAATTGTCTGCAAATGCCTTCAGTATGGACCAGTCTAAAATTTTGACATTGGTAAAGAGTTAACTCTTTACCAAATGACAAAATCTTAGGCTAGTCCAAATTCAAAGCATTTCCAGATGACAAAATAAATGTGTCTCAAAAATTATACAGTAAAACCTCTCCTCACGACAACCCCGTTAATACGAGCAACCCGCTATTACGAACGATTTTTGTCGGAACGGAATTTTACCTTCTTCATAATCAATGACCACGACCCCGGAAACACGGGCACCCCGCTATGCTGAAATTACGACCACCATTTTCAGTACCAAAGAGTAATTACCAATAGATTTTAACCCCGTGAAACGACCACTAATTTTAACATTTTTTTTCCGACCAGCTAATTTTCATGCGTCTATGATCGTGAACTGGAGTCCGTGTTTCATGTACGAATATTCTTGGGTCCGATGGAGTAGACATTCAATTAGCGATCTTTTGTTTATCTGTTGACTATAGGAACACAATCGTGTTAAGTGATCAAGGTGTTACCTTACATAATCAAATGACCAATGAATTGATGATAATTGATTCGGCTTTTATTCGGTAATCAGGCGTTTATCACACATTGCTGACCCGGGTGAAAAACATGTCGACATCCGGGTAATTACAATTTGTTTTGTACATCTAGCTTTTGTAATTTGAGACGCTTGGGTTAATATCTTGCGATCATAATGGGATAATTATTTGGCTTTTGTTACACATTAAAGCCATACTTTTATCGTAGAGAATACGCGATTTTTGAACTGGTGAACACTTCAACTTTGCGATCGACGATTAGTAGGACTGTTCGAACATTCAACTCGAATCAAAATGGAAAAAATAAACATCAGGCTCTTCAACGATATTCAAAATTCTTTGTTTAAAAATGAAAATGAGCATGTGGAGTAGGAGTTCTTGAGACGACACAAAAAAAAAGAAAAAAGCAGATTAAAACAGGGAATATGACAAGTTCTATCAGTAACATTAAATTATGTAGTCTTTAAGTTCAGATTCTTAATTAATGTACATATTTTGCTGTGGATCTATTCATAAAATTCAAGCAGCATATTAACTTTTCAATAAACATGAAATTTTTCTTGTTGTCATTTAAATGTGTGGGCATAGGCTTCTCTGACTAAAATATGTATACATTACTTGAAACATAATTTAAATCTACATAAGTCTGTACATAGTCTGGGTTTGATTCAAAATCTAGGTGGGTGAAACCCGGAAATCAGACCACCCTGCTAATAAGACCAATTTTCAAAAGTACCACGGGTGGTCTTAATAGAGGGGTTTTACTGTATATTACTTTGGGAAGGGTAGAAAACATTGTGGGAAAAGGTGAAAATGCTGGTTTCCAGCATTTTCTCCTTTTCACAAATGTTTTCAAAAGGCTTTTTCCTGTGGGTTGTTAAAAGTCGGGATTGTGTGGTAAAGGGTTAAAGTAGCTTTTGTATCAGCATGCTTGTAGGCCATCAAGTTGTAGCTCTGATCCCCGCTCTTGACAAGCCACCGGTTTCAGTTACTACCCAGCATGGGACTCTCTGGATTTCAAAATGATCTTTATCTTTGAGAAGCCGAGTCCCTGCAGCTCAGTCGGTAGCATACAGGACTTGAGAACAAGAGGTCGCTGGTTTGATCCTTGGCTCGTCCAATCTCTTTCCGAGGACTGATGATAGTCCTGAGCCAGGATTCATTCCTCTCTCAACGCTGACCAATGTTTTGACTATGGCTATGTGGGAAAGCAGCCAGTGGCTTGGAAGGAATATTGTGCATAGTACTGGTAAAAGAAACTCCAGGAAAGCATGGATAGGTACACTGGCCGCTTCATCAAAAAAGATTTACATGTTTTATCAACTTAATGAAAAAGGATTTTGAAAATATTTTGGAAAAGGAGACAAGATGCAGGTGCTAAACCCTTGGCTGTGGTTGCTTGATTTTCAGTGGAAACTCTTTGTCAAAAAATGGGGCATAACTGTGTCAAAAATACTTTGATAGTTACAAGCCCTTGTTGTATAGGTTTCCCTTTTTATAGTTAACAACTTGTCCAAGTTTGATGTAAATATCTTCAGTAATAACAGAGATACTACAAAATGTCAAAGTTTTTGCATGGCAACGCAGACAACAGTAACTCAATGTTTTCTTCGAAAACTGCCAACATAGAAATACTGGTGACCAGCATTTTCTCCATTTCCCACAGTGTTTTCTACTCTATCAATGACAACTACCATCTTTCATCTCTTTACCAAGTGGCTTTGATTGATTGTATTTGAGTTTAATGTCGTTTTAATAGCTTAGGTCATATCATGGCAGTCAGTGCACCTACACATGTGTTTCCTGGCTCTCTCACACAGTGCTGACACAACTTTCTTTCCAAGTCACTGACTACTTTTCTCACATGCATCAGAGGTGAAAGACAAAAAATCGCTGTTAAGAAAATTTGCCTCAACTTGGTATCAATCTCACATCTACTAGGTCACAAGTCAGATACACTAACCACTGAGCTACCCAGGTGGGCATTTACCAAGAGGCAACACTTTGAAAGTTTCTCATACCTTCAGTATCTATCTGATTTTCCAGCTCATCAGCGTAGTCTTTGTGTTCTTTCCACTCTAAATACATAAACAGTCCATGATAGGCTCGACACAAGTGCTCAATATAAGAGTCTTTCTTTGTTTTCTGCTGTCTTTTGTCTTTGTCAAATAACTGCAAAAAAATATCATATTCATGAAACATAGACACAGAAATGTTCACTTTGTAATATTGGTCACTGGGCAATTATACAATTGTACCCCATCATTTGCAATAATTTTGACCCCCATAACTGGGTACCATTATTTTTTTTTTTTGTGATCTGTCAACTGGTCCTAGAAGTGTCCACCTACCAACAGGGAGTAGCTTTAACCCTTTACCAAACAATTCCTAGCTTTAACGACCCTATGGAAGAAGGATTTTGAAACCATTGTGGGAAAAGGAGAAAATGCTGGTAACCAGCATTTTCTCCTTTTCCCACAATGTTTTCTACCCATTTACTGACAAAGTCCATCATTTCAGTCACTTTTTATTTGTCACCTGCATGTGCTTTCAATTTGGACTACCAGTAGACTAAAATTTTGTAGTGTGGTAAACAGTTAAATAAACATCTCAATGACTAAATGAAAGTATCATCAGTGAAAATAGTTACTGAATGTTAACAGTATCAACATGTAAAACCGCTTTTTCGTTTTGTTACTTATTAAAATCCTAAAAACAGAGAAATATTTGTTTTCCTTTGACAGAATTGTTTTACGTCTGTAAACATGACTTAACCCTTAAAGCGCTGAATAAACCAAACAGACATTTTTATTCTAGAATGTGACCAAGATAGATGCAACTTCATAGATTCCTTTTGTCTGTAATGTTTTAGTAAACCGGTCAGTGTAGATCAAAGATCAGAACCCATATTTTGTGCAGTCTGGTCTTGATCTACAATATATTAGTGAAAGGTGCTTTAAGGGTTATTCAATATCAATTATTGCACCATAAATGCAGCTGTAAATACATGTACAGTATAAGGACACTTTACAGAGTTTATTTTTACTCATTTCGGTGAAAAAGCCTTAATTTTGCCTGCTGTAAATGCTTTCGAGATTTAGAATTTTTTCTTAGCTGGTCAGGGACAGGGATTGTTATACATGTACATAATTATGATCCCGGGTAAAGCTAATGATTTTCAGCAAAAAATTTTGTCCAGGATTTTGGAAAAAAAATAGTACTTCGAAGGTTTTGGAAAAAAAAATGTGCTAGGAGAAACCTTTGCTCAAAACAAGTATTTGCTTTCTCTTTCCATAATGTTTTATCCAAAAAGTGTATGAGATGAGCATGGTAAACAATGAATAAATATGTTTTAAGTAGTTTCTATTAGGAGTAAGTATATTAATCATTAAAAAGATATAAAGTATAAAATATTTTTATCTAATTTACACGGTTTTCTATCTAATCAAACTGTTCGATTGTTACAATATTGTCATTTCCTTCTATAAGTCCGACCATGTCTGCATTTTAATGTCCATCTAAACTTCTTCTCAAAGTCTGACCACTTTGTAAAACTTCTCCCAATTTTCGGACTATGGAGAAGTCACTTCTCCCCAAAGTCTAGGAGTTGGCAGAGGCCTGAAAAGCTGACAATATGTGTGTTATTTCCAGTAAAAATGTTCATATCTGGGTGTAGATTAAAAATGAGAAACAGGATAAATAGAGTAGATGGTAGGTGATGTCTTGGATTAGGAAAGTTTATCCAGCAAGGCGTAGAAATTGTATCCAATTCCCCTCTTGCCCATCCGATAAAATTTCTACACCTTCTAAGTTTTGACCCATGCCAACCTTTTCACAGAGTATGGCTCATATCCAAATAGCAAACTACTGTTGGAGTAACACTTTTACACACCTGGAACTCTGCCTTTGCAGCCTCATGGTCCTTGTTATATATACAAAACAAAGTATATTCCAAGGCAAACTCCTTTGAGACATCCAGGTCTTCATGATTTCTTAAGTGACTGCAAATATTAGAAGCAAGACTGTTGTACACTCAACATGCCTTGTGGTCATCTTTTCTGGTAGTTAAATTTCTTTTTTTTTTTTTTTTTTTAATATATTATAAATGAGCAATGCTCTGGCAGAAGGGTGTTTAAAGCACTTGCAAAAAGTATCAACCCAGGTCAGCCTGCAGAATCAGCGCAGGCTGACCTGGGTTGAAACTTTTTGCTATTGGTCCAATTTCTGAGTGTCAAAGGATGATTCTACCCCAGGATTCAGAGCCGCTTGTTAGACAAGTTGGATTTTATGGTTCCATGATTACGTGCTGACTTGCTTGTAGTAAAGCATTAGGGAGATGTATTAAACCTCCCTCTGCCAGAGCATGACACAAATTTGTTCAGTAATTTATATGAAAATAACTATATGTGCGTGAAAAAGAGCAAAGCTTTGTGGCCGACAGCGATTAGCTGTAGTTGCTTTCTCACTATCAATCAGTATGTCAAAAAAGAGGCATAACTGTGTCCAAAATACCTTGAGGGATGCATGCCCTTCTCAGAGCTCCAGATAAGAGGGAGTGATAGTATTCTAAATCCATTATTTCTCTTCCAAACCCTATGTTGTGGGTACTCATTAGAATCGTCTCAATGAGACAATTCTAATGAGTACCCGTAACATAGGGTTTAGTTGAGAATAATTAATAGTTTCAATTCTATAATCAAACTCACTCCCTCTAAATGGAGCTCTGCCTTCTGGTATTGGTTCCCCTTTTTGATAGATATCAACTAGCCCACTTTTGAAGTAAACATCTTCAATAATAGCAGAGCTATCAGAAAATGTCGAAGTTTTCATACCTTGAAAATGGAATTGAAGGCACAGACACAGACTATGATAGGGCTATGACATCACTTCCAAGTTTCTTTCCAGCTAAACATTTACTCTTATCATGCAAAAAGTAAACTTGCGTGAATGAAAAATATTGTGCTGCCAAGGGTGGTGGCTAAATATATCATGTACAATGCCAGCAATCCAGTTGTCATGAATTTCAATCTGAGCTTTGCCAAGCTGTCTTTTAGGATTGTGAATATACACCGTGACAAAGATTCTTTTTTCCTTCAAGGCTGATCATAGTTTTGACAATTTTTAAAGCTGTAAAGCATCCATTGGCTTGAAAGAGTATTGTAACATCCGAAAGACAGCATATATAGGTGCACATGTTGCTTTAATATGATTGAAATAAAAATGAAAATATAGCCAAGGTGAATATAGAAATTTTTTCTGTGCAGAAACTGACTAACAACCCTGAAAGAAGGGCTTTTGAAATCATTATAGGAAAATCAGGGCTATGACATCACGTTGATGTTTTCAAGCTAAACAAGAACTCTGCTGATGCAAAAAAGTACAATTGCTTTAACTCTTTACCAAACAACAAAATTTTAGACCAGTCCAAATTGAAAGCCTTTGCAGACGACAAATGTAACTCAAAAATTAAAATTTGTCTTGGGAAGAGGAGAAAACATTGTGGAAAAAGGAGAAAATGCTGGTTACCAGCATTTCCTCCCTTTCCCACAATGTTTCCAAAAGGCTTCTTTCTCAGGGTCATTACAGTCGGGATCGTGCGATAAAGGTTTAATACAAATCCCACCATTTGAGCCACTTTTGATTTGTTGACTGCAGATGCTTTCAATATGGACGTGTCTAAAATTTTGAGGTCTGGTAAAAGATTAAGTCTTTACCACACAATTCCGAGTTTCAACGACCCTGGAAGAAAAGGCTTTTGAAACATTGTGGGAAGAGGAGAAAATGCTGGTAACCAGCATTTTCTCCTTTTCCCACAATGTTTTCTACCTTATCAAAGGTAGAAATCATCACTTGAGCTTCATTTAATTTGTCATCTGCAAATGCTTTCAATTTGGACAGGTCTAATCTTTTGTCATGTGGTAAAAGGTTAATACATGTAAAAAATGCTGCCTTACTTGACAAAATCTCTCATCAACGCACATCTAGTTAATGGATCCTCTACATGGTTTATAACCTCACATCCCAGCTGAAATGAATTTTAAAAATAGTTACATAAACTACTATACAAACACTTTATAGAAAACAGCTATTGAAAATACCGTGACAAAAGACGAAAAGAGAATACGAATGCAGGTGTCAACGCTTAGTTGCAGATCCTTTTTGCAGAGGAAATTCTAGGTCTAAAAAAGGAGGTGTACTGTATCAAAAATAATGTGAAGGTTATATGCCCTTGTGGTATTGCCCTCCCCCCCCCGCCCCCTTGTAGTTAACAAATATTCATATCAAAGTTTTCACACAACAATAATGACACAGGCACAAACAACACAAGAGCTAAGATGATCGTACTACATTTTCTTTGGGAAAAAAAAAAGAGAGAGAGCGAGACAGAGAGACAGAGAGCTACTGAAATTCCATGGAAAAGAGAAAAAAGCCTAATCTTTGATCTACACTATCCACTTTGATGGGACATTATGTTCAAAAGCAACCTTGCAGGTTTTTTGGGGGGTCTTATTTCTATACTGAGTATGTATGCTGAATTTATTTGGCACTCTAAGGCTTACGACCAGATGCAAGTTCCTAGATTTCTTTGTGGACAATGAGGAAGTGGTAAAACAACTCAATAGTGAACAATATTTTGTCTCCATTTGTTTGGTAAAAGGATAAGCAAGCACAATTTGAGTATACCCCACAGTGTTCTCTTTTTCCTTTGCCACACAATCCTGACTCTTCATGACTCTAAGAAAGAAAGCTTTTGAAAACTTTGTGGGAAAAGGAGAAATTGATTATGACCAGCATTTTCTCCTCTTCCCACAATGTTTTCTACCCTTTCCAAAACAAATCTCAATTTTTGAGTCACATTTATTTTGTTGCCTGCAAAATGCTCTCAGTTAAGACAAGTATACCATTCTATTATTTGGTAAACTCTTTATCATACAACAAAATCTTAGACATGTCCAAATTGAAAGCAGTTGCAGACAACACATTAAGTATGAATCAAAATTTGAAAATTGATTTTGGATGGGTAGAAAATATTGTGGGAAAAGGAGTAAATGCTGATAACAGCATTCACTCCTTTTTCCACAATGTTTTCAAAGGGCCTCTTTCTCAGGGTCATTAAAACTCAGGACAGTCTGGTAAAGAGTTAAAGCAGATAGAACTGAAATCTGATGAACCAA
Source organism: Tridacna gigas (assembly GCA_945859785.2). Lineage (NCBI taxonomy): Eukaryota > Metazoa > Mollusca > Bivalvia > Cardiida > Cardiidae > Tridacna > Tridacna gigas. Next base: position 44,125,468 of record OX244029.2, read on the forward strand.
CCCTCGGCAGAACTTCCTTCTGGTCTGTGTCTGCAGTTACATATCGTAATATTCCAAGGATCTCTGACCAGTTCTGTTTCAAGAGGGGCTGATACAGAGCTTCTGTCAAGGTGCATTTCAAACTGCCGGTTGCCTTAGTAAGGAGGTCTTTGTCACTTACATCACTGTAACCTGGAAAAATAAGAACACTATGAGCAGCAGTTGCTTTTTTCTGTGAAACTTCCAGGTCAAAAAAGGGGCTAAAATCTGCCAGAAATATTCCAGGGTCACTTGTCCTTCTTAACCCTTTACCAGACGACAAAATTTTAGCCTTCTCCAAATTCAAAGCATTTGCAGATGACAATTTCAATTTGGCTAAAATGGTGCAATTTTTCTTTGATAGGGTAGAAAACATTGTGGGAAAAGGAGAAAATGCTGGTTACCAGCATTTTCTCCTTTTCCCACAATGTTTTCAAAAGGCTTCTTTCCCAGGGGCGTCATTGTGCGGTAAAGGGTTAAACAAGTACCGCCCTTCTGATCCTTAACTCTCTATCAAAAGACAAAATTTTAGAGTGGTCCAAACTAAAAGCATTTACAGGCAACAGATCAAATATGGCTCAGAAATTAAAAGTTGATTTTAGATGGGTAGAAAACATTCTGGGAAAAGGAGAAAATGCTGGTTACCAGCATTTTCTCCTTTTCCCACGATGTTTTCAAAAGGCTTTTTCTTCAGGGTCATTAAAAGACGGGATTGTGTGGTTAACTCTCTAACAAACGACAAAATTGTCCAAATTGATAAGCATGACCACAAAATCAATGTTACTCTAAAGTTGAAAACTGTTTTTGGTGTGGTAGAAAAGATTGTGGGAAAAGCTGAAAATGATGGTTACTAGCATTTTCTCCTTTTCTCAAAATGTTTTGAAAAGCCTTTTTCCTCAGGGTCTGGGAAAGTCGTGATTGTTTGGTAAAAGTTAAAGAACTAGCCCCAGTGGAAGTAAATCACTTCAGTAAAGACAGATTATAAAAAATGTCCAAGTTTTCACATGTCAGTGATGACATTGGACAGATGACAACAGGGCTATGACTATACCTTGAAAAAACAGCAGTGTTAAAAATGTCGCAAAAATATCTATTAATTTAATAGGGGTATTATTTTAACTCTTTAACCAAATGATGAAATCTGAGACTTATCCAAATTCAAAGCATTTGCAGACGACAAAGTAAATGTTGCATAAATTAGGAAATTTTTCTTTGAAAGACTAGAAAACATCGTGCGAAAAGAAGAAAATGCTGCTACCAGCATTTTCTTCTTTTTCCACAATGTTTTCAGAAAAGTCCTTTTCCTTGAAGGTCGTTAAAACACTGGATTTTCTGGTATAGGGTTAAATATTATTTGAGTCATAAAAAAAATGATGTATAAGTACTTACCTTGAGTGGTAAAATCTTCAGTGTATTTTGCATGTTTTGCAATGAATTCTAGTCTAAAATGTTTGAAGCATTTAACTGCAGGTGACTCAACAGCACTATCATTGTTCTCCAACAGGTAGAGCTGGTCTCTCTGAAATCACAGAGCTCCAGATAAGAGGGAGTGATGATTCATTACCTCTCTTCCAAACTCTACATTGTGGGTACTCAATAGAATCGTGTCGATGAGACAATTCTTATGAGTACTCAAAACATAAGGTTTAGTGGAGAATAATTAATATTTTCAGTTTTGAAATAAAAATCACTCCCTGTATCTGGAGCTCTAAATCAAACAAAATAATTTTATAATGATTTCCGATACTGCAGGTGTCCACACCAACATTGCCTGCCAATGCTGAGAAAAATATAATATCTAATCGGACATCCCTTGTTTCAGCATTTACAGAGACAGGGTGTCTAAAAATTTGTTTAGATACATTGTAATGGCCTTAAGACTACCGCCCCACAATTCAGTGTCCTGCCCATAAGTGCTTATTTTCTTGCAAACTTAGCCCTCTATTACCTAATACAGTAAAAGCTCTGTAGTTCATACTGCAAGGATCCAGAATTTTTATACGAACTGATGGATACCAATCGACATCTGCAATCAACAGGTGTGAAAATCAAGGTTGCTAAGGGATTTTCACATCTTCGAAAATTTGCAAGTGGATTAATTATATACCGATACCAATACTAGAAATGTGTCAGCGACATGGATGCCCCAGCCACATGACAAAATTCACAGTCAAGGTATAATTCTAAAATCAAAACAAGGAACTATAGCTATACTTATTGACAACAACATTTTATACACTGTGTATGCAAAAATTTCCACAAAGCACTGTGACCTTTACCTTTGAGCTGGGAACACTGTTATGCTTACATGTTGTTTGTCTACGGCAATCATTTGTGCCACATTATTTTGAAATCCAAACATGAGCACCACCTTTTCCAAGAACACACACACAGACTGGGATAACACTGTATGCCCAATTGCCATTTTATGGCAGGGTCATAAAGCGTAAGTCTGAGAAACTCAATTTTATATTTGCTAACAAGTAATTTTAACAAAGAATACAAAAATCATGAGAAAAATATGGACTGCTGCGTGCACTGCTGATAATCTGCACCTGAAGTATAAGTAAGGGAGATAAGTCCAATTCTCAGGTCAGAATTATTCTCATATATTATGACACCCACATACCATGTTCAGCTCTACTAACTGCCATTAAAATGACTCCACTGGTTAAAGAGTTATGGCCTACACAAGATTTTACCAGCAGGGAAGATCATTGAAAATAGATGGAGTAAGCCAGAGTTAAAATTCTTTAATGCACCTCTCCTTCTTGATGTCCTAAGCATCCCTAATTCGTTATCTCCAAAATATCTCCATTATTAGAGGAATTTTGACCTTAAGAAAATTTAACAACCATGGGAGATAACTCAAAAATAAAGTCAGAGTTGTCTATTTTGTATGTTACATACCTACTTATAACCATTACAACTTGATAAAGTATCATGAAAATATATCAAGGGGTTAAAGGGTTATGGCCTTCACAGAAGGTGCACAACACATTGTCTATCCATGATGATCATTTGTACAATATTATTCAGAAATCTAAGCATGCATTTCACTTATGGGCAGGACAGGAACACATGTCACACATGTCATTACTATAACTGTGCTGTGATCCTCAAAGGTCAAGGTCAAGGGGGGGCCATATAATATAGCCCCCCCTCCCCCCCACATTTCATAGCCAGAGCATAAGAAGGTAGGAGTTTGTGTTAAAAATTACTTTGGGGGCATGAAATACATCACAAACTATGAACCACAGACATGGGAAGTATCAAGAGAAATTTAACAATGATAAAAAGGGATAAATATTGGGACTGGAGACAGCATAAGAACCAACATAGAGCTGTGAACCTGCGATGTGGAAACTTATAAAATTCTACTGTACATATATTAAAGGCCTTCTACTTTACTAACCCTATACACACAATCCCCAGGTAGCAAAACCCTGCAAGAGAAGCATTTTAAAAACATCCAGTAAATGCTGGTAACCAACATTAATTTTTCTCTTTTTCCCACAATGGTTTCTAACCTATCAAAGCCATTATCTGCAAATACTGTCAATTTGTACAAGTCTATATTTTTGTAGTGTGGTAAACAGCTAACTACGGAAACCCAAGTCTTGTGTCAGAATTTTTCAAATATTTTTAAAATGGAATGAAAAAAGTTGTTACATAATTATACTCTTTTTGCACCCTCTGGTAATTTATCTTCCATCTGGTACATATAAAATGAAACAAATGGATAATTACAGAGATGTAACAAAAGTCAAAATTTTAAAGATGGTCAAATGTTCATCCAGTTTCCTTTTTCTTTGTCCAGGGGTCCAATCATCTTAAGGTCAAGTCAAAATGGCTCTGTGGTAATCAGCAATTATAATTTCAAATATTCCTGTTTAATATAAAAACCGAAATGAAACAATGACCTCTATATTAAGAAAGATATGAATGCAATGAAAAACACAAAAGACATCACATCCGATCCGGTTATTATGTCCAACCCGGTCCATTGCGGTGAATTTACCCATTCCTTTTTATGTGGCCACCTTGAGCGAAATGGTAACAAAATTCTATTGCCTTACGGCTGTTTAGTAGTGAGGGTTTGCCGGTATTATGCCAGTGTAAGAATAATTCCTAAAATGATTAAGTCTCTGAGAAGCAAGAAAAGTTTTTCTATACCAGTTCTTTGAAGTCATCAATGGTTTTCAAGAACGGTTTATCTACTTTTGCATGTGCGTTCATTTCCCTCCTTTTCGCTGAATAGTAGTTTCTTGACTTCAAAGCAGAAGAGTATCGCCTGCTATTCCCCGTCTGGTAGACGCATTTAGAAAATATTCCATATAAATTTATTGTTAAACATAAAGCGTTTATTCTTGCTGGAGCTTGACGAAGTCTGCAAGTGACACCTCATCAGTAAACAAAATTTCATATTCATAAAACTCCTCTGGAAATCTGAATTAAACAAGACAGGTAAATTTGTTTATTCAAATTGAAAAAAAACCAAGGTAACGAGTTAAGTGGAATGCAATTATTTGGAAGACAGAAAGTCAATTTCTATGGACAGGAATGTAGAAATGCAGGTTACGCACGTTGATACCTTTAACTGTTATAAAGCAGCTTTTTTAAAGCGCAGTCAATGATTTCTGATTGTGTCTTATTGTAGATAAGAAAAGTTTCTGTCCAAAAGTGAAGGGCTTCTATTCTGAAGAAGGCACATGTAAAAGTCCATGGCCCAGATCATGCCTACAGTCTGTTTATTTGTTGTTGTTGCCTTTTTCGTTATCTGAAACAAATCTGTGGCAGATGGCAGTCCCTTTTTACTTTCTGCAGATCATGGTGCAGCAAACTACTTTTGAAAATCATTTCGTTAAAGGAGAAAATATGTGCCAGTACTGTGCTTTATCAAATAGATTTTTTTGTTAAATAAAGAGATAAAAGTATCTGGAATACAAATTAAATCTAGGAAAACATCATCAAAAAGGGCCTTTAGAAGCTAAATAGCTTGTGTACAATTGTACAGCTGGCCTCAATTACTATATGAACTATATGAACTGAAATAATTTATGAAAAACATCTGCAAAAGATTTACGGTAGTTTCGGATAGAGACAAGATTTTATTTTCCATTTATTCATACTCTCCATATGGGCATATGGGCATCATCCCTAGCCCTATTTATAAGCCCCTATGTACATTGTTTCTCATTTTATCCTTCATTGTGTATGTAGGGTCTTATCGGTTCCTTCATAGTTTCTTATAATTTATAGCAAACTCAGACATCCAATGTTATCACTGTTTGAAAAGCAAATTTGGATACTTTTAACCAATCCGAAATGCCACCGAAATACCCTTAATTTTTTATTATTGAGATCAGATAACTGATAAGAATGCAGGGTTTTTCTTTCTCTCTCTCTCTTTTTTTTTTTTTTTAACAAAAAGCGCTTAATCAAAGTTTTAATCATTATTGAGAAGAGTGATGTTGTTAATATATTCTGATCATTGATTTATGTGGAGAACAATCACTGAAACACTGGCATGTCTGGTCTGTTACACACCGAAATACACAATCTTGATTACGCCACTGCAGACTGAAGAATTATCAGTGTGACGTTATCAATTGTATTTATTATTTCTATGAATGATAAATACACACAAAAAATCACTTGCGAATGAAATAGACCTATATCAGACATTACATGATGTAAGTCTGATCCGTCAAAACGAACAAGTAGCTTGGCAGGTTCTGTTCTGTTCTGTTATAGTGAAGCAGTCATAATCAGCATGCCCACTGGGTTTTCAATTTGGGGGTACATGCACCCTCCAGGTTTTGAATTGGGGGTACAAAGAAAAAATTGGGTGTACACTGTACCCCCTAGGTTTTCAATTGGAGGTACAAAGAAAAATTAGGGGGTACAGAGTAACTTTTGGCTGTTTCATTTTTATTAATGAATCTTAACACCCTAGCTCCTTTACCATAATGAATGGGATCTTAATTAAATTATCAATCGTGCATTTAGTGATTATATGGATGCATCATATGTCTCCAGGGCATGCACATACTTAGATATAATCGCAACAGCGATCAGGGTTTAAAAGCCAAACATGGCGAGTTTTGATAATTGACCGCCTTCACGAAAGATTTTTCACCATTATTCCTTTCTAAAAGTTGCGAAGTACATTAGAACTGCTTTAAAAAGGAAGCATAGACAGATTAATGCTGATTTTCCAAGATGATGTCGGTAGATCTGGCTATTTTAAAATCACAGAGGAGCAGGCCGATTGGCTCATTGTAAGCTCAAACTCTGTCAAATAAAGGCCATGCCGTGTTAGGGCAAAACAAAACAAAATGTGTAATGGTAGAATCACTTTGTAAACCTACCTTTCTCAGATCTTAACGCTGTAAAATATATTAACAGCTTTTGTTGTGATGACATTTTTTCTGCAGCAGACGCCATACATACGGAAATTACATGTTTAATTTGCGGCTCGGGTTTTCAGCTTCCATATGTCAAAAAATGTGTTTTTAACAATAACTGCGCATCATAATATAATTAAATAGTTTTAATTTCTCACTGAAAATTAATTACCAGATTTCCTGTACTTGTGGTAGAGTTTGACACCTTAAAAAATTGTAGCGAAAATTATTCAGACAGACGAGGGAGCCGCAAAATATATATAGTGAAAATATTTGGTAACCCGCTCTATGTTGAGAACAAAGCGTGGTACCCACTTACCAGGAAAACTACTTTCGTTTTGTTTGTTTGGCATGCAATACGAAACGGTATCTAATTTGTACGTGCGGTTTATGTAATTACTTTCCTTTTTGTACGTGCATACTTTTGACAGTGTGTGCATGCACGTAAGCACAAAAAATTTGTACGCGCGGAGTAGAATTTGTACGTGAATTACGTACTGCAGTACGTGATTGGGCACCCTGATAATTGAAGGCATTTTGCAGATATGGTCCAACTTATTTGATGTATAAGTTTGTCATTGTAATTTTTAAAGTGACATGGTTTTTATTAATATTCTATCGCGGAGTTAAAATTGTCTTATCAATTCACGCCTGGTAACGTGTTAACCACAGATTCGAAATGGCTGTAGGTTCGGGGGCCCTGTCGGTTTCCTAATTTGGTGATTTTTAATTTCATATGCCCAATATAAAAAATGAAAACTATTTTTTCTAGCATACTTATGGATAAAAATCAGACCTATCAACCTTGTATAAAAGCTACCGTAGTGAGATTGCGGAAAAAGAATCGCTGAATCGACAAGTTTTACTACGTCGAGCGGGCATTTCGGAGGACATTTCCAGTAGGGGTAGGCTATTCCGGTGCACATTCTTCATGTCAGGCTTCAATTGCATGTTGTTATGTTGTCAATAGGTTTTGAACTAACCCTCCTTCATCAGTATGCATGATTACAATTTGTGTCAAAAACCACAACTTCAGTGGGCTTAAATCAATAATGAAGAAAAAAATAAGGCGGTGTTTTGGTAGAATTTCGGTATTTCGGTGATTCGTCAGACCCCTTTTAACTGAATGTAAAAGAAAAGATACATCAGAAATAAGGTTAATAATTTCCCGAATGAAAAGGGATATTTGTATAAAACTTGCCTTTTTATGAGCTAAATCCATTCCGATTCAACACCACTCTGTTTTGGTATGATTTGCAGTGAAACAAATGTGATCATTTAGAATGAACCACCACAAATGAGGTGATGCAACTTACAGAACCTTATTATGTCTTTATTCAATACAAAATATGTTCAGCATGGTCTTGTTTGATCTATAGTCATGATCAATTCTGGTTTGTTACGTAACCATCTGTATGACCAAAAAAACATGGTGGTGGCTCAGTCTAAATCTGACATTAAAGGGATATGATTGAAGTCTAAATGAATGTGCTCATTATTTATTAAGACAGGAGCTGTATTTTCAAATAAAGTTGTTCCTGAAGGTAAATCGAGCTCTTTTACGTAATAATATCAGTTTTAGAGAGATCGGATTTACTACATAGAACTGAATGGGACCCATTCAGATGTTACATGTAAAAGAAAAATAAATTGTGAATTGTCCAATAGCAGGGTTTTCCCTTGGCAACAAAAATAGGGGGTCATTGTGACCCTCTAGTCATAAATAATGGGGGGTCATTCTGGACTTTGTGGGGATCACAACAAAATGTAATTACATTAGACATTAAAGGCTAGTATTTATGAAACAAATTGTCAATGTGTGTTTTTGTGCTTCTTATTCACCCCAAAGCTTTATATTTAACCTATATATTACGTATTATTACATGATGTTAGATACATTGTATCACCAGGGATTCTCTATACAGAGGGGCTTACAGTCTAGATGGCATCTTTTTTCATACATAGTCTCTTGAGCATGCTTTATTAAAAGCCTGGTCTTAACAGTCAAAAGTGCCCTAGCTGCAGACAAGCTGTCATATCTTTACGTGATTTCAACTTTTAAGGGGCAACAACGTGACTGCTAGTATTTTGTGACACACAAGGGTTGAATTGCACAAGTTTGTGCAGCCACACTCTGTGGTATAAGGGTTTAAAATGTTGAAGGTTTAATAAGTATATGTCAAAATATTTGGACTACATCATCCCCAAAAGGCTGTTACTTATGTTATGGGGGATAGTAAAAGATACAGGATGAATTTTAAATCCACCTTAGGTTACAACTGGTTCTTTAACTCTTTACCACACATTAACACATTGTGGAAAAAGGGCAAATTGCTGGTTACCAGCATTTTCTCCTTTTCCCACAATGTTTTCAAAATGCCCTCTTCCTTGAGGTCATTAAAACATGGGATTGTATGGTGAAGTGTTAACATGCTTTTTGTATAGCACATTTAATGTCTTATATGAAAGACTTTCAGTAATTTTGGATTGCAAGCCATGGGGCACAAAACATCAAGTGCACCATGGGCGATCTCAACATCACCCACTGGATGAGCTCATTAAAACTTTATCCTGAATGCCATGGAATGTCATATCTTTTTCATTACATAACTGTATTAAAAAATGCATTAAATCTATATGCTCTGCTTACATATATGAATTGCAAAAATGTATTAGTTTATGACATAACATAAGGCTCATGTCAAGTTATTTATAACTCTAGCCTCAGGTGTGTGAAAGATTTACTGAGTATGACATAGGTTGGCTTTTGGGACAAAATTATGTAAAACGAGCGCCACAAAATGTTATTAAACTAGCCTATGGCAAGTCCAATAAAACACTGCCTCAAAAGCCAAAAATGTCAGATTTTCTTTCAAATATAACAATATCGCGTGCACAAAAGGTCAGAATGCACAAAATCATGCATGCACAATTGGTGATTTCGATAGATAAAATCCAATTCATAGAGAACAAAAAAAAAGGGTTATATATGTGCTTTCAGAGTTGCAGGGACCACTATTTGAACTTACAAACAATGTGGAAGGAAACCATTTTTCTCATATTGTGTTCTTACATTTGGATTACCACCCAGCAGGGACCCCCTGGTGTCCCCCCGCAAAAAGTCTATCCTGAAGGCCATGGTCCCCCAGGAGATCTCACTGGACATGGGGCTGGCTTTGGAACAGGTGCCCATGATGCAGAGTGAGTGTGATTATGTTGTTCATTATATGTTTCTGTAATCTACTTATGACCTTCATAGAATCAAATTGTTCTGCTACCAGCCTGTGGGAAGTTCAATTAGATTGAAAGTACAGACTTATCTACTGCTTCAACTTTTCATCTTTAATAAAAAAAAACCCATGTTTTAACTCTTTCCCAAACAACATTTTTTTGTACTCTGCCAAATTGAAAGCATTTGCAGATGACAAAATAAATGTAACTCAAGTGATGATTTCTGTCTTTGGTAGGGTAGAAAACATTGTGGGAAAAGGAGAAAATGCTGGTTACCAGCATTTTCTCCTTTTCCAACAGTGTTTTCAAAAGGCGTCTTCCTCAGGGTTGTTAAAACTCGGGATTGTGTGGTAAAGAGTTAACGACCCATAGAAACTGGCCTTTAGAAAACATAGTGGGCAATGTGCTACATTAATTTTGTCACCTTGAAATGCTTTTACTGGTAACCTTTTTCTACTCAAGATATTTTGGACTTGTCCAAATTCAAAAAGTATGCGGACAACAAAATCAGAATTGTTACAAACATACGTAAGTTCTCCAGTAGGGTAGAAAACATGGGAAAATGAGAAAATGCTGGTAACCAGCATTTTTCCTTTTCCCACAATGTTTTCAAAAGCTTTCTTCTACAGGCCCAGGGTTGTTAAAACTCGGGATTGTTTGGTAAAGGGCCAAATTAGGTGAGAGTAAAATTTTGTGGCCTTATAAAAAGAGCTAATTCTGGCTGCCAGCTGAGCAAATCCAACTTGTTATGAAATTTTTTATGAAATTATCCGAAAAAATTGTTGGAAAAGGAGAAACTTTTTGTAGCAAGCAATTTCTCCATTTCCCTTGATGTATTCTACAGTATCAGAGAACTTCAGCTCATTAATCCCAATTTCAAATTTGTCATATGCAATTTGTAAATGCTTTCAATCTGAAAGTGTCCAAAGTTTTTAGTTTGTGAAAGGGTTAAGGCTGGTCTAAACATTCAGTACCTCTGTAAATGAATATAGATATAGCTACTGGTCATAGTTAATTTTTTTTGGGGGGGCGGGGGGGGATTTCTGATGTAGATTGAAGATCACATGGCATATTCTGTGCCACCTGATTTTGATCTGTATAGTGTGCAAAAGCTGTCACTGGCACCAGCATTGGAATGGTAAAATTAATGTTATTTCAAATAATGCCATCTCCAGATGATTTCTTTTTGTGTTACAGCCCACCAATTTTTAAAAAAAATATGGTGAAAGGAGGAATGAGTTTTGACAGATTGTTGCATATTAAAAGAAGAAATGAAGAAATGGCATATTGTGGGACGAACCTAAGCTTTACCATAGACTCTGGGTATAGAGGGATATAATTCTGGCAGGTGTATGTTAAGTTTAAGTATATAATAATCTCCCTTTAGCAGACAAGACACACTTAACTGATAGGGTTAGTCAATTGGACTGTACAGATATAAGATCGGAGGGAAAAATTTTTTGCAATATCATTTTTGATCTATATGTAAAAGCACTTAAAATTGTTTATTTACAGTGTCTGCAGTAAAGGGATGTAATTCTGACAGGTGTATGTCCTTGTGAAGTAAACAGTATTCTCCCTTTAATCATTAGAGAACAAAAAAACATGACTGTGTTTCAAATATTGGACACTGCAAATCAAAGATCAGACTGAAAACTTTTTGCAGTCCTATTTGTAATCCAACAATAAAAGTGCCTAATGTTGGCCAAGTTTACAGTGTACCCAGGGTCAAATAATTGGATCCTTCTGTTAACTCTGTAGCACGCAATCTTGACCTGGTAACCAGCTTTTCTCCTTTTCCCACAATATTTCCTACCCTTCCCAAGACAAATTTGAATTTTTCAGTCATTTTTTTTTTTTTTTTATCGTCTTCAAATGCTTTCAATTTTGACAAGTCAAAAACTTTGTTGTTTGGTAAAGAGTAAAACTAAGCACAACTAAACATTACTTTAGCATACGTTTTTGGGAAAGAGTTAGTAATAAGAGTGATGTATTCATTGTGTATATTCAACCCTTTCCCATATACATGTTTTCTCGAGTTTAGCGACACTGACAGAAAAGACTTGTGACAACATTATGTGAAAAGGAGACAATGCTGGTAAACAGCATTTTCTCCTTTTCTCACATTGTTTTCTTACCTTTCAGAGTCGAATTCTGTTTTTTGAGCCACAGTTAATTTGTTGTCTGCAAATGCTTCCAATTTGGACCAGTCTAAAATTTTGTTGTTTGATAAAGAGTAAAACCATGCACAACTAAAAATTACTATAGCATACATTTTTGGGCTTCTGGTAACTCTGAAATACTGCTGAAGAAGGAGTTTAACACCAAACAAACTGAATTCAAGCATTTACTGAACAATTCCTGTGATTTTGCAACCTTGAAGGAGACGGTTCCTGAATACATCATGAGAAAAAGAGAAGCAGATTAGCACCATTTTTTCTTTTTTTTTTTTTTTTTTTCAACAGTTTTCTACCATTGCTAAGGCAAGTCCCACCATTTTAGCTTTATTTGAATTATCATTCTGCAAAATGAATTGTTACAGTGTATATTAATCTGTATCTTTGGTCACCTGGTAAATCAAAGCAAGGGAAAGCCAAAGAATTTTTTTCTCTGTTGTTTCAGGCATATAAAAGAACATTTAAAGGAAGTTGTTGAAAAGCCCAAAGAGGAGATGACAGATGAAGAGTTAGAATTCCATTATTTTAAACTTCACGATTATGATAATAATAATAAACTAGACGGACTCGAAATTACCAAAGCTATCACACATTTTCATGCAGGTAAATTTTAATTATATTCAGTTTCCATTAACCCGTAAGCTGCTAAGTGCAATCCTGGGCACTTTTGCGGACATTGTAGATCCAAGATCAGACTGCAAATTCTGTGCAGTCTGATCTTGGATCTAAAGTGTCTGCTACAGTATTTTGCTTTCAGTTGAAAACAAATATTAAATCACAATATTTGGGTTTTTACTATTGAGTGAAAATTTTCGTTTCATTTATTTTGCAGCATATGGGTTAATCCATGAATTCTCATATGCTCCAGAATCTCTGTTCACTAGCTTTATTTTATAGCACTCTCTGTTTTTGTGCCTCCTGTCAAACTTTTAAGAGGTAAACATGCCATAGAAGCTCTCCTTGCAGAAGAAATGTGTCAAAAACAGAATTATCATTTGAAAAGTCACATTTTATCTGAAACAATACTTTTCTGCCAGAATTTATCATTATCTGTGCAACACAGCATTCTTTACTGTAAGCACCCATAAGTCAAAGTACCTCAAAGAAAATGTATCTGTGATAAGTATAGGCTAAAACCTTTAGGAATACCTCCTGTATTACAACATCTGGATTGATTGTTTTTTCCTACCAAAGATTCACTAGGTTATGGGAACGTGTCCTGTTGATTCCCAGTAGTGATCAAATGTATCTTTTAAGATATGTCCACTTTGGAAAACATGTTACATGTATTGTCTCCTAATCAAAAAATGAATTTTGGATCTGTTCTGGCCGATTGGTATGCCTAAATTAAATTGATGCCATGTTTGTATCTTTGATGGAATGACAGTACCTGCTAGGTTCACAGAGTTGTGGCTGCAACCGAGTTACAATCTTGAGTGCCACATGTATACCGTAGACAGGCTTGAAGGAAAAATAGAATTTGTGAACTCTTTACAAGACAACAGAATTGTAGACTGGTCCAAAATGAAAGCATTTGCAGAGTACATATTATAATAGATGCTTCTTAACCCTTTACTACACAATCCTGATTTTAAACAACCATAAGAAAGACAGCTTTTGAAAACATTTTTGGAAAAGGAAAAACTGCTGCTAACTAATATTTCCTACATTTCCCGCAATGTTTTCTACCCTTCTCAAAACAAATTTTAATTTTTGATTCATGTTTATTTTGTCTGCAAAATGCTTTCATTTTTGACAGGCCTAAAATTTTGTTATTTGGTAAATAGTTAATTCCTAGAATTTGGTAGTTTTGAAAGGGTAAAAAATGTTAAGACAAAATGTTTATTATCTTTTTTATCCATCATTTTCTACTTTTCCTAAAGTGTTTTTGGAAGCATTCTCCGTAAAAATTGTAAAAATAGCTGGGTATTTTTTTTTTTTTTTTTTTTTTTTTTTAAGGTCAAAGATTAGACTGCACACTGTACAGTATGATCTTGGTCTGAGCTTGCAAAAGCAGCTTACGCCAAATAACAAAATCTTACACTTGTCCAGTTTGAAAGCATTTGCAGAATACAGATTAAATGTGGCTTTAATTATGCGCTTTTTATTTGAAAGGGTACAAAATTTTGTGGGAAAAGAAGAAAATGGTGGTTACTAGCATTTTCTCTGTTTCCCTCAATGTTTTTAAAAGCCATTGTCATAAAAATTGTGATAGTTTGGTAAAGGGATTATCTTGATTTGAAGCAGAAGCAACTAAGTCCTTTGCATGGTAAAAATTAACTAAAGCTATAATTTTTGGCACATTGCTTCTCTGTCATATGTCACCCAGTGTAATAGGGGCATGACCACAATAACAATTCTTTCCCATTATTTGGTTCCCCTGAATGAATTCTTTTCAATTAAGGGAACCGTCATTTCACTTGAGCACTCATGTTTGAAGATCGTATTCCCCAGGGACAGGTCAGGCCTTGTTACATTTATTCAGATTCTCTTATGCCCCCTTTAAACTCTTTACAACACAACCCCGAGTTTTGACGACCCTGAAAGAGAAGGCATTTGAAAACATTGTGGCAAAAGGAGAAAATGCTGCTAACCAGCATTTTCTCCTTTTCCCACAATGTTTTCTACTCTATCAAAGACAAATCACTTCATTTGAGTCACACTGAAATTGTCGTCTGCAAATGCTTTCAATTTGGAAAAGTCTAAAATGTAAACGTTTTACCGCACAATCGCAAATTTTGACAACCCTGAAAGAGAAGGCATTTGAAAACATTGTGGGAAAAGGAGAAAATGCTGATAACAAGAATTTTCTCCTTTTCCCAAAATGTTTTCTTTATGTCAAGGACAGAAATCAACTATAGAGCTTTAATAGATTTGACATCTGCAAAATGCTTTGAATTTGGTCCTGTCCAAAATTTTATTGTTTTCTCGGCCTTTATATTTCACGGAATACTGTTTGCATTATGGAAGACACTTTTGCAAGCATTGTGACAATAGGAGAAATTGCGCAAAATAAGCAATTTAACCTTTTTGCCCATGTTTTAAACCACTGTACATGTTGGTTAGCTTTATTGGAGAAGGGTCTTTTAATATGGACACTTTTGCAAAGTTTGTTTTAAGAGGTATTTAGTTGAAAAAAATTGTCCAAAATTATTCCAGAGTCATTGTTCTTGTGTTTGACTTTTATAGTAAACTTTAAAAAAGGAAAAAAAAAAAACGGATGGTGGAGAAAGACTGTAAATGTGTTGAAGTTATGAAATGAAGAAATGAAGACTAGTTTATTTTATTACCTCCTTAAAATCCTTTACCTCACAATCCAAACGGTTAATGACCCTGAGAAAAAGGCCTTTTTGAAAACATTGTGAGAAAAGGAGAAAATGCTGGTAACCAGAATTTTCTCCTTTTCTCTCTTTGTTTTCTACCCTATCAGGGACAAATGCAAATGCTTTCAGTTTGGACAAGTCTACATTTTTGTCATGTGGTATAGTTAGATAAAAAAAAGTCATGATGAAAGCAAAAAGGGCGTAGGCCAATGCTACATTAATGTATGTTAGAACTTTGAAAATGAAGAATGGAACTGACCATAGCTGGAAGAATTAATACTACTCATCACATTGTTCCCTTTAGACGACTGTATATTTTGTGTTTTAGCAAACCATTCGAGATTGAAGAAAATGATAAATCTCTCTTTTTGTCACATTGGTTTTCTATTTACTGTCCATGTATCTACATATTTTATAAACCCGTAAAGCACGGAGTAAACCCATTGGACATTTTCATTCTACAATAAGACCTAGAAAATTGATTTTTATGGCTGCCTTTTGTCTGTAATGATACAGCAAAGCGGACAGTGTAGATCAAAGATCAGACTGCACATTTTATGCAGTCTGATCTTGATTGACACTCAAGAAAAGCAACTGAAGTAGTGAAAGATAAAGATGCTTTAAGGATTAAACCTTTACCAAACAATCCCAAGTTTTAATGACCCTAAAGAAGAAGGCTTTTGAAAACATTGTTGGAAAAGGAGAAAATGCTATTAACCAGCATTTTCACCTTTTCCCATAGTGTTTTCTATCCTACAAAGAAATAGATATCAAATTTTGAGTCCCATTTATTTTGTCGTCTGCAAATGCTTTTAATTTGGACATGTATAACATTTTGTTGTTTGGTACAGCGTTAAACATTCACTCATGATGATGATCTATATTCTATTAGAATGTTTTAACTCCGTACCAAATGACAAAATTTTGGACTGGACCAAATCGAAAACATTTGCAGACGACAAATTAAATGTGGCTCAAATGATGGAATTCTTGTCCTAAAGAATAGAAAACATTGTAGGAAAAGGAGAAAATGCTTGTTACCAGCATTTTCTCCTTTTCCCACGTTTTCAAAAGCCTTCTTTCTTCAGGGTCACTAAAAGTTGGGATTGTGTGGTAAAGGGTTTGAGAAGTCTACCTCTCTCAAGAAAAGTCAGTTGCTAACTTTTTAGTGACATATTATTATATTCCATTTGTGTAATGTTGCAAGGTAGGAAATGTTGGGATAAGGATATTAACTAGGTTCAAGTTTAATGTGTAAAGTTCTGGAACCACATAATAAATTTTACATGGCCTTAACAATTTTGTGAGCATATTTAATGGAAAGCCCGCCTCCTGGGGTCCTTAACAAGGTGGGTGGAGCTTCCAACTCTCCAGAGAGCCCTTAAAAGGAAGTATTGTTATGTCAAAGCATACTTCCTCCCCACTTAGCCACGGAGGAATAAGACGAGATAAAAAATCAATGACTGATGACAGAAAATGCTCAGTGATGTGTCTGTCTTAGCCAGTCTGCATCCTTCTACATTAACCCCAAGGCTGCCAAGCATGACTCACTGACCTTTTGTGGACAGTGTAGATCAATATCAGACTGCACAGAATGTGTAGTCTGATCTTGGATCTACACTGTCCAATAAGGAGACATTTTTCCTGAAAAAAATAAGTCTGTAGTAGCATAATTTGGGTTTTTACTGTTGCCTGGAAGGTTTCATTTAACTTATTTAGGAAGATAAGGGTTTAGAGGGTACCTCAGATTTTCAAATCTTTCAGAGTGCTGAATTAACCCATTGCCAAACTACACTGTCTTAATCTCCCTTAGGCAAAAGCCTTTTGAAAACCTTGTGAGAAAAGGAAAAAATGCTGGTAACCAGCATTTTTTCCTTTACCCACAATGTTTTCTACCATTTCAAAGAAAAATTCCATAAATTGAAAGCCTCATCTAATTTTTCTTTACGAGAAAATGCTGGTTACCAACATTTTCCCCAGAATTTTTTCTGTTCTTTTAAAGAACTTTCATTCATTTTGGCCAATTCTGAATTTGGGATCTGAAAATGCTTTCACTTTTGGAGCATCTAAAATTTGGTGGGTGAATGAAATAGATCTTTTATATAGACGGGAAAGAAAAATTCTTAGATTGTAATTTTTGTATTAAATGGGTTTCTTTTACAGAATACTTCTTTACTCTGTACCAAACAACAAAATTTTAGACTTGTCCAAATTGAAAGCATTTGCAGACAACAAATTTAATGTTGTTAAGATGACAATTTCTGTCTTTAACCCTTTACCAAATGACAAAATGTTAGACTGGTCCAAATTGAAAGCATTTGCAGACAACAAATTCAAGGTAGCCCAAATGATGAAACCTGCCCTTGATAGATTAGAAAACATTGTGGGAAAAGGAGAAAATGCTGGTTACCAGCATTTTCTCCTTTTCCCACAATGTTTTGAAAAGTCTTCTTCCTCAGGGTCATTAAAAGTCGGGATTGTGTGGTAAAGGGTTAACCCTTTACCACACAATCCCGACTTTTAACGACCATGGGAAAGAAGCCTTTTGAAAACATTGTGGGAAAAGGAGAAAATGCTGGTAACCAGCATTTTCTCCTTTTCACACGATGTTTTCTACCCTTTCCAAACCAAATTTCAATTTTTCAGTCACGTTTATTTTGTTGCCTACAAATGGTTTGAATTTGGACCAGTATAAAATTTTGCTCATGTGGTAAAGAGTTAATAGGGTAGAAAACATTGTTGGGAAAGGAGAAAATGCTGGTTACCAGCATTTTCTCCTTTTCCCACAATGTTTTCTGCCACTCCTAAAACAAACTTCAATTTTTGTGTCACCTTTATTTTGTCTTCTGCAAATGCTTTCAAATTGGATGTGTCTAAAATTTTGTCATTTGGTAAAGAGTTGAGATTATAAGTATATGTATTAATTTTTTCTGTATGAATGAGTCTGTATGTAAATGCAGTTGCAAAGTTATCTTGCCAAGCCCCCGTAGCACAGTCGGTAGCGTACAGGACTTGAGAACAGGAGGTCGCTGGCCAATTTCTTTCCGAGGATTGATGATAGTCATTGCAACAGGATTCATTCCTCACTCACCGCTAACTATTGTTTCGACGATGGTTATGTGGGAAAGCAGCCAGTGGCTTTGAAAGAATATTGTGCAGAGTACTGGTAAAAGAAACTCCAGGAAAGCATGGATAGGTGCACTGGCCACTGCGATATAACTGAAATAATGTTGAAAACGGCATTAAACACCATACAATCAGTATGGAAATACAGTTGCAAAGTTATCTTTATTCCTTGTACGTGTCTCCTCCTCCTCCTCCTGCTTTTTTCCTGCCTCGTCTTCCTCTTATAATTATCACTATCATCATTATTATTATTTCAACTGTTTCAGATGAGGAACATGAAAAAGAAGGTCAACAACATCAACAACAAGCCAAAGTATTTAGCGACCAAGAAATATATAATATAGTAGATATGGTTTTAAAAGAAGACGATTTAAATGGTGACGGGTAAGTAGTCCCCTTCTTTATTTTGTGTATTAACCTTCTCGTTCCCAAGTTTTAATGAGTCTGAAAAAGCAAACTTTTCAAAACATTGTGGAAAGGGAGAAAATGCTGGTCATCAGTCAAATTTATTTTGCCGTCTGCAAAAGCTTTCAATTTTGACATGTCTAAAATTTTGTTCTTTGGTAAAGAGTTAACTCTTTACCAAACAACAAAATTTTAGACTTGACCAAATTCAAAGCAATTCTGCCGACGACAAAGTAAATGTGACTCAAAAATTAAAATTTATTTTGGGAAGGAGAGAAAACAGTGTGGAAAAAGGAGAAAATGCTGATTATCAGCATTTCCTCCTTTTCCCACAATGTTTCCAAAAGGCCTCTATCTCAAGGTCATTGAAAGTCGGGATTGTGTGGTAAAGGGTTAACAACTGTCTCAGTCACGAGGTAGAATGGTCCTTCAACATGCAGAAAGTTGACAAAATTAAAAGGTTTCAACTAGGATAGGCAGGCAAAGGTTGACCTGAGTGAATACTTTTTGCAGATGCATTACACCTCCTTTTCATAGTGCATGGGTCAAATAGAATGGACATTTTCAGTCAGTGTTTGAGATGCAGGTGTAGCAATTTCAAGGCTGTTATCTAGCAAAGAAGCAGACAGTGTAGATAAAAGATCAGATAGCATATTCTGTGCAGTCTGATCTTGGATCTCCACTGTTCACTATAGCAATAAAATCTGGGTTCAAGGCTGCATGTCTTACTTTATTTTAAATGTTGGCAATCATGTAGTTATTTCTAGGTTTTATTTTCTTTTTGATTTTATAATAAAGCAGGTCAAGATCAGACTTAACTGATATACGGACTTGTAGTTTTTTCCACTGATGGCTTTGACTTAAAAGAACAAAAAAAGTTCTGTGATAAAAACCAGGAACTGAGTTAGGACACGAAGATGTATTCTTTCCCACAATGTTTTCAAAAGGCATTTTCTTTAGGGTCGTTAAAACTTGGGAATGTGTGGTTAAGAGTTAACCCTTTCCCAAACAAGCCCTGGTTTTCACGTGTCTGCAGTACAAGTCTTTTGAAAACACTGTGGGAAAAGGAGAAATTGCTCGTAACGAACAATTTATCCTTTTCCCACAGTGTTTTCTGCTCTTAATGAGAACTTTCTGCAATTTTCATCGAAGTTAGAATTGTCATCTGCAAACTCTTTCAGTTTGGACCGGTCCAAAATTTGTCGTTTGGGAAAGGGTTAAAGGACTAATAGCGGCCAAAATATCAATGCAGGTTTTAAAATGAAATTTAATTTAAAGCATACCATTTAAAAGTATGAAAAATATTGTGAAGATGACAATTTGTTATTGTCTGGTTTGTCTAAGTGGTAGTTGCTGGCAGAAAAATGAATTTTAAAATCAAGCAAAAAGTAAAGCATACCATTTAAAAATATGAAAAATATTGTGAAGATGACAATTTGTTATTGTGTGGTTGGTTGGTCAAAGTGTTAGTTGCTGGCAGAAGAATGAATTTTAAAATCAGGCAAAAAGTAAACAAAAGATAGAGTGACCTGGCAACTTAACACCTAGTTTTGAAGTTAATTTCTCTGCCAGGGACCTAAATGCTTTGACCGACTTTACAATACCACATTGTCATCTTCACAATAATTTCCATACTTTTAAATGGTATGATTTAAATTTAAATGCATTTTAACACCCACTTCGTGTACTTTTGACAGCTATCATCACTTTAGTCCATGTATTGATTACCCTTTTTTCAGAAGGATATTTTTAATTTGTCTGAGGCAAATTTGTCTCAGGAAACATTTATTACATTTTTGCAAAAGCACCCCATATTTAAATAATACATAGGAAGAGGGCCTATTATAATATTTTGGGGAAAAGATTTAATTTTTTTTTTCCCCACGATGTTTTCTACTCTTTCAAACACAACTCTCCTCACTTTAGCAACGTTAGAATTTTCGTCTACATATGCATTGAGTACTGGCATATCTGAAAGTTAGCCATATGGTGAAGAGTTAACCCATTACCACACAATCCTGAATTTTAACAACCCTGATTCAGACAGTTTTTGAAAACATTTTGGGAAAAGAAGAAAATGCTGGTAACCCGCATTTTCTCCTTTTCCCACAATGTTTTCCACCCAATGAAACACAAATTCCTTCATTTGAGCCATATTGAAGTTGTTGTCAGCAAGAGCTTTCAATTTGGCCGAGTGTACACTTTTACCATATGGGGAAGAGTTAAATGCTGTTTTCCATTTTTGTTTTACAGATATATCGAGTATGTAGAATTCGTCACAGCTCAACGAAAGGCCAGAGAAAATGATAAATTATAGAACAGTGCCAACAATATTTTTAAACCAGAATCCATTTACAACATCATCATTTAACCCTAGTTTGGTATTCATGTATCAACACTTTTCCCTGTCAAAAATCTTTTAGAATCCTGATTTGTATTTAAGGGCAAATCATTTTATAGTTAGTTTGAATTTGAAATTCCAATACTAGCTATCTGTTTGGATGAGATAGAATGATTTGTCCAAACAGAGAATTTAGAATTGGAGTTAGATTGAAAATTTCAGGTGAATTGGGCCTATGAGTCCATTCAGAACATTTTTTTTTTGTTCATTTAACTCTGTACCAAATGACACAATTCTAGTCAAGTTCAAATTGAAAGCAGTTGCAGACAACAAATAAAAAGTGGTTAAAATGATGGAATTTGTCTGTAAAAGTGTAGAAAACATTGTGGGAAATGAGAAAATGCTGGTTACCAGCATTTCCCCCTTTGCCTATAATTTTTAGAGTCATTATTTATAATTGATAAACATAGGATTGTCCATAAAGAATTAAACAATTCAGAATGTTTATTCTGTGTAATTGCTAGCCAAAGACCAGCAAACTTATGTGATGGCCCTATGCATTTGTCTTTGCATTAAGTTCTTTTCAAATATCTTCTCTGAAAATTCTAATCCGATTTTGACCAAACATCACAGAAATGATCCTGTTATGGTCCTCTTCAGACTTTGTTCAAATTATATATTGCATGGCAACAAAACTGAAAAATATTGAAAATCTTTTAAAGTCTTCTTGTTTAACACCATAAGGCCTTGGACTACCAAATTTGACATGTAGCTTTATCAAGTTGGATCTCTCTTAACCCTTTACCAAACAATCCCTGGTTTTCACGACCCTGGGAAAAAATACTTTTGAAAACATTGTGGGAAAAGGAGGAAATGCTGGTAACCAGCATTTTCTCCTTTTCCCACAATGTTTTCTACCCTATCAGAGACCTTAAGCTCATCTGTACCAACTTTGAATTTGTCGCCTGCAGATGTTTTGAATTTGAAAGAGTCTAAAATTTGTCGTTTGGGAAAGGGTCAAAATTCCTTAAGTTTCATCCATGGAGTCAAAATTGGCCTTGGTTTAGGGATCATAAGTTTTACATGGACTTATATGGTAAGAATTTTCTTGTTCTTAACCACTTAGCTTTATCTTGTGAACCTCTACCAAGATTGTTCAAATTAAAGGCCATGGGCCAAAAGTTTTAAATGGGCTTATATAGTGAAAACTGATAAAAACTTCTTCTTCCAAACAAGAAGGGGTAGGGCCATCAAATTTTACATGTAGCTTCATCTACTTGATTTCCACTAAGATTGTCCAAATTATAGCCCTTCTTACAAAATTGGCCCCACCCCAGGGGTCACAAGTTTAACATGTACTCACGTAGTGAACACCTTAAAAATCGTTTTGTTCCTAATTATAAATCCTACTGTTACCATATTTGGAATGTAGGTTTATCTAGTGGATCCCTTTCAAGTTTATTAAAAAATTTAGCCCTTGGGTCAAAATTGGCCCCAACCTGGGAGTCACACATTTTGCAGGGGCCTTATATTTTTGAAACTTTAAATATCTTCATGTTTATTTTCATTTAGTCCAGACCAATATTGTTTGGTATGTAGCTTCATCTAGTGGGCCTCTACCAGGATACAACTATAGAACTTGGGTCTAAATGGCCCCACCCTTGGGTTCACAACTTTCATAGATGCTTCTATAGAGAAAACTTTGAAAATCTTGCCAAATGATTCATGCAATTTATTAGGCAATGGAGCAATACAGGGCCATCTTGGCCCTCTTGTTTAAAGCATTAAATGGTGTTCATCTGATGTGGAATTTAACGTTGGTAACATCAACTTTAAGGATATAGATATATTTTTTTCTTCATAGTTCAAAAATTATCTTGTAAGTTCAGTGTTCAGTAGTTTGTGAAAGGTGCTAGAATTCATGACATATGAAAGAAGAAAGTTTAGTCTCAACTGCAGATTTTAAGTTAAAAAAGCTAAATGAAAACCTGTTGTTATTTATGCATGTTTTGTTGTGTATTTGAGTAGTGGCATGAAAGGTCTAAGATAGCAGATAGCAGTAGATTACATGTACATGTATATGGTAGAACTACAGTCTTTTTTATTCAGTTGAAAGTTTATCATTCTTACATGTTTTTTTTTTACTTGCTTACTTACTAAAGTGATTATTAATTGCTCAAATACTCTTTCCTAATCAAAACTTACATCTTTTTTTTTTTTTTTTTTCAACTTTTTCATAATCTGGTTAAGTATCTTTACTATCACCATTATTCTTTTTAGAAAATCATGCTATCTTTGTGGGGGGGGGGGGGGGAGCTAGGCTATCATGGCCCTGTGAATTAGTTTAACCCTTTACCACACAATCCCCAGTTTTGACTTTTGATAACTCTGAGGAAGAAGTCTTTTGAAAACATTGTGGGAAAAGGAGAAAATGCTGGTGTCCAGCATTTTCTCCATTTCCCACAATGTTTTCTTATCTACCAAAGAAAAATTCATTCATTTGAGGTACACTTCAATTGTCTTCTACAAGTGCCTTCAATTTGGACAAGTCTACATTTTTATTGTGTGATAAAGAGTTAAGGGATTCTGGTATGAAAGAGGCAAAAAATTTAAGATCATTTTATTTTCTAAAATTTTCTTCAGTAAGGGTTAGGTAGTTTTTGGTTTTATACTTCTGTGTGATTGATCACAATCTAATCAGCCTGCACCAAACAGTCCGGAGGTTAAACCATTCATCAGAAGAAGTCCGTGGAAATATTGTAGGAAAAGAGGATAAAATGCTAGTTATCAGCATCTTATTCTTTTTCCAAAATGTTTTCTATCCCTTGAACAACAAAGCCCACCTTTTGAGCCATCTCTAATTTGTCATCTGCAAAGTCTGTCAATTTTGACAAGTCTAAAGATTTGTTATTTGTTAATGATTAACTCTTTACCAAACGACAAAATTTTAGACTGGTCCAAATTGAAAACAGTTGCAGATGACAAAATAAACGTGACTGAAAAATTGAAATTTGTTTTGGGAACGGTAGAAAACATTGTGGGGAAAGGGGATCAGCATTTTCTCCTTTTCCCACAATGTTTTCACAAGCCCTTGTTCTTTAGGTCATTAAAACTTGGGGTTTGGTAAAGATTAAAAGGCATTTGCATTGTTTCAAAAGCACTTTTGATAAACATTTCTATTAGATTTACCCATTTTCCCTTTTGATAATTATGTCCTCCTTCAAGAATGTTCTTTTTTTTTTTCTGTCATTTTTTTTTTTTTTTTTCTCTGACAAATGATTGTTTTTCTTTTTTTAAATTGTTTAATGAATATTTTCATGAAATTTAAAGGTGGTGGGTTATTTGATAACATGTACTTCATCTTTAGTTCAGGAATTTACAAAGCAAACATCAAGGTAATGTCACAGCTCTGTCATGGTCTACATGGTTGTGGTGCTAAAACTTGGATATTTTCTCATACTATCTCTGTCATAACTACAGATATTTGTTTTAAGCATTGGCCAGTTGTCAGCCATTTAACTCTGTACCACTCAATCTCTAGTTTTAGTGACTGTTACAAAAAAGTCTTTTGATAACTTTGTGGGAAAAGGAGAAAATGCTGGTGAATCACATTTAGTTTGTCATCTGCAAATGCTTTGAATTTGGATAAGTCTGAAATGCTGTTGTTTTTCTCTTCTGCTGTAGCAGTGTGACATTGCATTATGTATGTTTTTGTGTGTTTATGACTGTAAACTATATAACTTTTTGTCATTGAGATATTTCATTCGTTCTAAAAGGAACTGCATGGTAGCATTGGCACCAGCATAGGGTGCTTCTGTATCCTTTTTCCTCATTGTTTCAACATTCTTCTTATTTAAGGCTGTTAAAACACAGGATTGTGCAGTAAATGGTTATAGGGGAACCCATAGAGCAAGTAAACCTCAAGATACCAGCATTTTCTCCTTTTCCCACAATGCTTTAAACAGCTTTCTTCCTCAAGGTCGTTTAAAGTCGGGATTGTGTTGTAAAGAGTTAAATGATGATTTCTATCTCTCATAGAGTAGAAATCATTGTGAAAAAAGAAGAAAGTGTGGATTATCAGCAATTTCTCCTTTTCCCACAATGTTTTCAGAAGGCTTCATTGTCATCATCGTTGAAACAATGGATTGTGTGTTGAAGTAGTCAACTCTTTACCTTGCAGTCCCGAGTTTTAACATCCCTGATGTAGACAGCTTTTGAATTTACGACCCTGAGACGTAAGCCTTTCAAAAACATTTTGGGAAAAAGAGAAATGCTTATAACCAACATTTTCTCCTTTTTCCCACAATGTTTTCTAGCCTTCCCAAAACAAATTTTTCAGTCACATTTATTTTGCTGTCTTACAATGTTTTCCGTTTTGTATATTCTAAAATTTGGTGAAGAGTTAAAATGACCCAAAGGGGGAAGGCTTATTAAAGTTGGGCCCTTTCAAAACATTGTTGGAAAAGGAGAAAATGCTGGTTACCATCATTTTCTTCTTCCTACAATGCTTTCTACCCTGTCAAAGATGAATATCTTGATTTCAGCCAATTGTGATTTTTTATGTAGTTCAAATGTTGGAAATTGTCTTTGATAGTCGGTAAACCTTGTGGGAAAAGAAGAAATTGCTGGTAACCAGCATTTTCTCCTTTTCCCACAATGTTTTCAAAAGTCCTGGGATCGTAAATTTGGGATTGTATGGTAAAGAGTTCAACTAATATTTAAACTTGTTGAATACAACAGCACAAGCAAGTCTCCATACATGCCTACCTTTTTTGCTGTTTTTAAGAGTCTTGTGTAGACACAACCTATCCATCATATTTTGAAGCCTAGAGACAGAAAGTAATATACAGAAAAATAGTATATATATTGAATAGATTGTAATTACTTTTTGTCATATAATTTATTAGATTTCCGTTTTTACTGCTTTCCCTTCAATGTTTTTCTCTATCACATGATTAGAAGTGATGCTGCTGTTCTTTTAAATTTTGATATTTATTTATTGCTGAAACCAGCGTGCTGAAAAAAGCTTTAATAAGTTTTTTTTTGTGGTCATTGTTATTCTAAAGTTACTATAAACAACTTCAGCTGGGTCTGTATTCACCAACCATTCTTAAGAGTGTTCTTAGACTTATTCTCCAAGATTTTCTATATTTGAAAGTAATGCAACACCTGATTGGCTAAACCATTTGGTTTAGCCAATCAGGAGTTGTGTTACTTTCAAATGTAGAAAATTCTGGAGAACAAGACAAAGAACGTTCTTAAGAATGGTTGAAGAATACAGACCCTGGTGTTTTTAAGCACTGTGTACTTCAAGATCAGAGTGCACAGAACATCCAGTCTGATCTTGGATTTACAGTGTCTCAAATGGTTTTTAGAAATTTCTTGCCAAAATGGCAGTGAAAGTTCAATGTTTTGGCTCTTTCTAGTTAATTAATATGAGCAATGCTCTATGAAAAGGGGGCTTAATGCATCTTCAAAAAGCATCGGCCGAGGTCAGCCTGTGCAATCTGCGCAGGCTGACCTGGGCCGATGCTTTTTGCTTTTGGTAAATTTTCTGCATGTCAAAGAACCAGTATACCTCATTATTTATTCAGTGTAAGAGAAAATAGATTTTATGGATCCATAATTATGAGATGAACTGTTCAGTATAATGGATCACAGAGATGCATTAAGCCCCTTTTGCCAGAGCATGGCTCATATCATTTAGCAATGAAATAATTATATCAAGAAGATTAACTCTCAGATTGCAAAGTAAATGACACAAGCAATTGGAGAAATTGTTTCAAAATCACCCACATACCATAATGTTTTCCTTTCTTGGTCTATGTCTTAATCAAGACCATCAAGATGTAACATACATCTACCTTTTTCTCCCTTTGTCTTTAGATAATCCTTTTACTGCCTCATACTATTGCAAGGGGTAATTCAAATGAAAAGTGAAATCTTTTTGGTCATATTCCATGATCAACTAGTGAATAGTATTGTAGATCTGAGATGTAACTGCACATTCTGTGAAGCCTGATCTTGATCTACACTATTTGCAAAAGCCTCAGATATTACCCTTTTTGTGGAAAGGTTTGATCTTGAAAAATCTGAATTACGCAGCAACTTCATTGAAGAAAAAAGTTAACCAATGACCGAATAACCTTGAGATTGAATGACCCCGAGGTTGGAAGCCTTTGAAAACATTGCGAAAAGAGAAACTGCTAGTTTTATCTTGAAATGTCCAAATTAAACAACAACTTCATTGAAGAAAAAAATGGACTTCACAATCTTGAGATTGAATGACCCTGAATTGGGAAGCTTTTGAAAACATTGTGGCAAAAAGAGAGAATGCTGGTAGCCACCGTTTACTCCTTTTTATTACAATGCTCTTAGCCCTATGAAAGAAAAATTATATGTTTTGAAGCACATATAATATTTCATCTGCAAATACTTTCAAATTGGACAAGTCTAAAATAATATCATCTCGTAAAGAAAATAAATAGACCAAGTATGAAATAAACTCCACATACATTTTCATTCTTGAAATACAACCCAAATAATTGCAATTCAAAAGTTGCTCTAGTCAAGAATGTCTCAGCAAAGCAAACAGAGTAGATCAAAGATCAGACTCCACATTTTGTGCAGTCTGATCTTGATATACACTGGCTGCTAAGACAACTTTAGTTGTTCAGAGCATTTTTAAGCCTTTACCACACAGTCCTGACTTTTAACGACCCTGAGAAAGAAGCCTTTTGAAAACATTGTGGGAAAAGAAGAAAATGCTGGTAACCAGCATTTTCTCCTTTTCCCACAATGTTTTCTACCCATCCTAAATCAAATTTCAATCTTTGAGTCACATTTAATTTGTCGTCTGCAATTGCTTTCAATTTGGACCAGTCCAAACTTTTGTCATTTGGTAAAGAGTTACGGGTTAGCAGCTCCTTTCTGTACATTGTGTGTCCTCATCATTCTCATATTATCCAACAAAGATAGATAATATTAGATCATTAGTTTATGTCCATGTAAGGTAATAGATAATCTGGAGTATGTTTAGATACTTGTCTAGTCTTTAATCTTTACCAAACGACAAAATTTTAGACTGGTCTAAATTGAAAGCATTTGCAGACGACAAATCAACTGTGGCTCAAAAACAGAAATTTGATTAGGGAAGGGTAGAAAACATTGTGGGAAAAGGAGAAAATGCTGGTTACCAGCATTTTCTCCTTTTCCCACAATGTTTTCAACAGGCTTTTTCTTCAGGGTCATTGAAAGTCAGAAATGTGTGGTAAACTCTTTACCAGACAACAAATTCTAGACTTGTCCAAATTGAAAGCATTTGCAGATGACCAATTAGATGTGGCTCAAATCATGGGATTTTGTTTCTGAAAGGGTAGAAATCAGCTAGTAACCAGCTTTTTCTCTTTTTCACTCGATGTTTTCAAAACCCTTGTTGGTAAGGGTCGTCAAAACATGGGTTTATTAACCCTTTACCAAACAATCCCTTGGTTAAATGACCCCAGGAAAGAAAGCTTTTGAAAATATTTAGGAAAAAGGAGAAAATGCTGATAACAAGCATTTTCTGTTATTCCCACTATATTTTCTACCCGTTCTAAGACAGATTCCAACATTTGGCCACAACTGATTTGTTGTCTGCAAGTATTTTCAATTTGGACAAGTCTGAATATTTGTTGACTGATAACGAGTTCAATAATCACTGTAAAGTATGGAAAAATTAATGTAAAGTAGATCTTTACCAAGCAGTCTGAAGTTTTAATGACCTTGACAGGGACGGCTTTTGAAAACATTGTTTGGAATGGATAAAATGCTAGTAAGCAGAATTTTCTCCTTTTTTCCACAATGTTTACTATCCTGTCAGAAAAGTTATCTTTAACACACAATCCCGAGTTTTGATGACCCTGAAAGAGAAGGCTTTTGAAAACAATGTGGGAAAAGGAGAAAATGCTGGTAACCAGCTTTTTCTCCTTTTCTCACAATGTTTTCTACCCTATCAAAGACAACAATCATAATTTTAGCAACATTTAATTTGTCGTCTGCAAATGCTTTCAATTTGATACAGACTAAAATTTTGTCGTTTGGTAAAGAGTTAATTGAAGCAATTTCAAATTGTTGTCCGAAGATGCTTTATACTTTGAGAAGTCTAAAACTTGTCGTTTGGGAAAGGTTTCAGTTTAACCATGACTTAGTGAGAAAATATTGTGGCAAAAGGAGGAAATACTCATTATGAGCAATTTCTCCTTTTGAAACAATGTTTTTCAAAAGTCATCTGCTAAAGGTAATGAGTTAGATATTGCCTTTTTCATTTTTTTTTAAATATTTTCTGATGTTCATTGTTTTGGTATATTGTCAGTGCAAGTACTTTCATTATTTATTAATAAACTCGAATCTTATACCTTGACTTTGTTCTTTATTTCCTCAGCGGTTATTTTGGTTCGAGCCTGCGACCAGTAATGAACAAGCAACTCCTATGCTTGCACACTCAGCAACGCTGAGAAACTCATGCCTGATCGACTAGCTATAGGACTAGTTCCCAAGGATTTAGCAATTTGGTACTTAATACTAATTTCATATTGCAACAAATTAGCAGTCGATGATGTTAAAGACCAGCCTGCAGGGCCCGATTTCATTAAAACTAAAAACTCTTTCTCAAATCCGCTAACAGACTAATTTTTGACATAAGGTTATTTTAGACGAGTTTCACTAATATTAACAGACTTAAATAACGTTCACATATCTTTAATTGACACAGTGTCTCAGACTCGACTCGGCAAAATGTAGGTGAGAAATGGGTGGCAATTTGATAAATTGACCGTGGAATCTATTTAATAGACGTCAGAATTTTAGACTTACCTATATTGGAAGTATATGCAGAAAAGAAAGGTAAATGTGACTGACATCAACTGAAAGGGAAAAAAATTTATGGGAATTTACCAGCAATTTTTCCTTTTCCAACAATGTTTTCCAAAGCCTTTACCCTAGGGTCATAAATACACGAGATTTTTCAGTACAGGGTTGAGTGCGTTTGATCTCTTGTTTCATTCATATCGCTGCGGCGAAGCCACTAGCTGCTTTCCCACGTTGCCATGAAACGATGCTATGCAGTAAGATTCGATTGAGTCCTGTCGCCACGACCATCTTTTTTTTTTTTCAGCATTGAGAAATAATATATAAAACAAATATAATGATTTCAAGATTTAATCCATAAATATCATGTTATCATATTTGTAGCAAAAGCCTTATATATATAAATCAGAACACGTCTGAATTCCAGGATGCATGACCGTCAAAAAGGCCAAGCTTTGTTCTGCAACTGGTTACAATGCTTCACCGCAAATGCAGAATGCAAGACCGTCAATAAAAAAAAAAAAACTCTGCAAAGCGAATTGAATCTATTAGGCCACTCCTTTCGTAAAATACACTGGCCTCCCCGCATAAGTCTTATCATTGTAAAATTGGTATAATCAATATGAACTGAAGTGTAATACATCAAATCAACATTTTGCGACACAATCCCCAGTTTTAATGACCCTGACGAGGAGGGCTTAAGAAAATGTGGGAAAAGAAGAAAATGCTGGTACCCAGCATTCTCTCCTTTTCTCACAATGTTTTCTACCAATTCAGAGACCTATTGAACCACAACTAATTTGTCGACTGAAAAAGGCTTTCAATTTGGACAAATCTGAACCGTTGTTGTTTGGTTAGGAGTTAAAGAGAAAATATTGCCATGAAAGTTGTTTTTATACCGAGCTTGATTCTTCTTTCGTCGAAATATTCAACAGAAAATGCAGGGCAAATAACTGTCAAGAAAACATAATTCCGCATTGTAAAGTAGATCTGTAAAACGCCACTTATAGAACTGGCACGACAACCCTTCCAGGCGACGGTTTTCGTCTTCCAGCAGACCACTTGAATACAATGTGCCAGGAGAAAATGTTTTAAAAGTGGTACACTGCAAGAAGAAACAAGTAATCTGACTGAGGTTATGTATTGTTTTTTAATTCAAGACTTTGGCTTGAACGTTCATGCCCTTAGAAACCAATGATTTTAAAAACGTTCTTGGGAAAATATTCAAGCCTTTAACATATAGTTTCATGTTTAAACGACCCAAAGAAGGGAAGCTTTGGAAAACATTTGGGTAAAAGGAGAAAATGCTGGTAAATCAGGATTTTCTCTTTTTCCCAAAAATTTTTCCACAAAACCAGTTATTTTAGCCCATTTAATTTGTCGTCTGATAAAGAACTAAACACATTTGATATCAAGCATCTATCTTTTTTAATTATGTGTATTTGGAAACTGCGAGTAATCTGTAAATACTCAAAGCTTGGACTACTTTCTTATTTCTTTACCAGACGACAAAATTTTAGACTTGACCAAATTGAAAGCATTTGCAGACGACATATTAAATTACGTTAAAATGATGGGATTTGTTCTATGAGGGGTAAAAATCATTATAGGGAATGGAAAAAATCGCTTTCGGTAACCAACATTTTTCCCTTTTCCTACAATGTTTTCTTCTCTTTGAAGGGCAAATTCTGTCTTCACCAAACAATACCGTGTTCTAACGACTCCGAAGAAGAATGCATTTGGAAACATGGTGGGAAATGGAGAAAATGCTGGTTACCAGGATTTTCTCCTTTTTCCACAATGTTTTCTATCGTTTCTACCTTTTCGAAGTTAAAACACGGGATGGTATGGTAATGGACTAACTCTACTCTAAATCTTATCACAGAGATGTCACTGCGTCTGGTTCTGTTTTTGTTAAACAATTATATAGGGGTCATGCTCTGTGAAAATAGGGCTTAATGCTTCCGCAAAAAATATCGACTCAGGTCAGCCTGCGCACTTCGCGCTGGCTGACCTGGGCCGAAACGTTTTGCTGTTGATTAATTTTCTGCATGTCAAAGGACCAGTGTACCACATTATTCAGTTGGCTCTTAGACAAAATAGATTTTATGGATCCATAATTATGTGATGACTTGCTTGGTATAAGGCATAACGGAGATGCATTAAGCCCCCTATAACTAGAGCATGACTCTAAGGTATATTGACGTCTTTCAAAGCATGTCCATTTGCCATAATATACATGTATTTCCTAAATGTCTTCCATGTCTCATTTTGTTCAATGAATAAAACTTTTGCTTCGTAAAAGCACAAAAAGCTGCACTTGTAAATACTTTACGGTCATGGATAACCTTTATTATTGAATTAGGGGGAAGAATGAATAATTAAGTACATGGTTACCTCCAAATTATATCGTCCATCGATTGCTTTTAAATATTCATGTCACAACCAACACACGTTTAGAGTACAATAATTATTGATACACAGAAACAAACAACAACCTGTCAATCACCTCACATATATTACACATAACAATAATTTGAGCCAACCTCTGTTAAAAACGGGGCTTCATACATTTGCGAAAAGTATCGACTCAGGTCCGCCTGCGCACTCCGCGCAGGCTGACCTGGACCGAAGCTTTTCGCTATTGGCCAATTTTTTTGCCATGTCAAAAGACCAGTGTACCACATGATTCAGTTGGCTGTTAGACAAAATGCATGTTACAGATCCATAATGATATGATCACTTGCTTTGTATCATGCATAACGGAGATGCATTAAGCTCCCTTTTACCAGAGTATGGCTCATTTATATTTCTTTTACTATCTTGATTGTCACAAAGTCTGAATTCGTTTGGTCTGTATTCACCAACCATTCTCAAAACATTCCTTGTCCAATTTCAAAAAAAAAAAAATTCTTAATATCAATGTTACGCAGTTTCTGATTCACAGGAGCAAACGGTTTAGCAAATCAGAAATTGAGGTACCTTCTAAAGCTAGAAAATGACAAGAAATACATTTTCGGGCCCTGGTTTCCTTTATTCCATCTCAATGCCGAAGTACAGATCAGCGGACGACTTTTTTTTTTTTTTTTGGGGGGGGGGGGGGGGTTTACTGGTATAGTATCTTCTCAGTTACTCACTAAAACTTACGTCATGGGTACACGTTAAATTGTCTCAGCGATACAACTCTAATGTGTACATACGACATAGGTTTTGATTATTGAAGAAATAATATTCTTTGTCTTAATCAATCAGCCGCCCTTACCCGGACATCTGTCGATGAAAATTAACAAAAACCAGACAGGAAACTCGCCAACATGTATACCTATCACTACGCAGCAAAGCGTAAGAAGTCTTAATAACTTCCGGTAGTGAACGTCGTAATTTTGAACAAAATAGATCTATATCCGAATGCACACGAAGCACTATTGCACCAATACTTAATAGTTTATTTCACACAGAAATGATGTCCATATATACATTTGTTTGTCCTCACACCTGGTACTGAAGCATATGGTTGCTAAGACCCGGATGAGAATTGTTCATGCGCAGTGCAGTTAAACTTTTGTTGTACCAGTCATCTTCATGGACATCCTGAAATGAATTAAAATAATCATTTAAATCTTTATCAGACGACAAAATTGTAGCTTCGACCATATTGAAAGGATTTGCAGACGTTAGATACAATTTGGTTTAAAAAAAAAAAACATAGTGGGCAAAGGAGAAATGTTGGTGACCAGTATTTTCCAATTAAGTTTTTAAAGCCTTCTTCATCAAGGTTGTTACGAGACAAGATTGTTTGGGAAATAAAAGCTTAATTCGTAGACGTTGCAGCTAATGTTGTACTTAATAAGCACTTTTTCAACCAAATAAAACAGTGTCATTGTAAAATGAGACAAGTATTTGAGAGGAAAAACCGTCTTCAAAAGCGTAACAGCGTATTTTACTTTTTCCATGATAAGGGACCCAACAATCCGAAAATGCTCCTTTAACCCTTTACCAGACGACAAAATTTTAGACTGGTCCAAATTGAAAGCATTTGCAGACGACAATTCAACCGTGACTCAAAAATTGAAATTTGATTTGGGAAGGGTAGAAAACATTGTGGGAAAAGGAGAAAATGCTGTTACCAACATTTTCTCCTTTTCCGGCAATGTTTTCAAAACGCGTTTTCTTCAGAGTCGTTCAAAGTCGGGATTGTGTGGTAAAGGGTTTTTTAAGGCGTCTTATTGCCTACTCGGACACCGCAAATGAAGACTAGGCGCTATTTTCCATCATAATTTTGTTTGAAAATGAACAAGTTCTTCACACCAGTTCTAATTCCTTTCGTCATGGGTTGCATTCACCAACCATTCTTAATTGCAATATTTCTCGGACTCTTAAAAAGGTTCAATATTTCAAAGCAACAGTATTTCTGATTGGCTAATTCAGAATGGTCATTGAATACGAGCCCAGTTGTCTCTATTTTTGGCGTGTTCACCACCTATAAGATGTTAGCACTTACCAAATTATAATCTGACGTCATTCCCGGAAATTGCTGTATTTGTCTCGGCATCGAGGCGGCCATATTGGTTTGCATCGTGTTCATACTTGGGAACTGGGCTACGGGCGAGTAGGAGGTGTTCATCTGGGGATATCGGGCCATGTTGTTCATGCTCCCGGGACTGGGATACGTGCCGTAGGGCCTGTTGTTTGAAGGGTAGATATTTCTCATCATACCGTTACATGTTGGGATGACCGGAGACAGAGATTTGGCAAGCTGTTTCTCTTGCTTTCTATATTTGGCACGGCGATTTTGGAACCATACCTAGAAAATACATGGAACATATGTATAATTCGGATTCTCGTCCAAAATTTATTTTCGTTACTGAAAAAGATGTTAACAATCACAACATTACCTCCTGAAACTTCAGCCACAATTACCGACTGTTCAAAACTCTAAATCGCTATTCTAGCTATCTGATCGGTCGAGACCCTCTGTCTTAGGAATAAAGCCGCTACTTTGGAATTTGGAATTGAAGCAAAACTTGGGATGGTTGTTAGGATCGTTCCCTTGTCTTTTTCTTGTTAAACAAGCTTTAAAAAAATAAGTGAACGAGTGAATGAGGGGGAGAACGAATGAATGAATGAACGACCGAATGCCTCTTTTAAATCTAAAAAAGACCGATCTAGTCTCACATTTCATCCAATATTTTGTCAAGTTTGTTTTAACCCTAGACCAACAATCCCCAGTTTTAACGAAGCCTTAAAAGAATACTTTTGAAAACATTGTGGTAAAAATAGAAAATGCTGAAAACAGCCTTTTTTTCCATTTTCCAGAATGTAATCTAATCTTTTAGGGACAAATCCAACCATTTGAACGATACTTACCTCGTCGTCTGCAAATGCTTTCAATTTGGACAAATCAAAAGTATTGTCATCTGTTAACCTTTAACGATCCGGCTATCTCTACGAAGGTTTCTTTAAAAAAAAAAAAATAGTAGACAATTTTCTATACCGCTTGTTATTCAAAGTCTGCCGAACTTGAACAAATCTTTGAGAAAACATTTCTCGCCTCGGGGTGAGATTTCGAAAAATATTTTAATATGGAACATGGCTGGTAAAATATTTGCCTTCTTGATGAAGAACTCTGCAAAATTCTGGGGACGCTCAATTTACATACGTAATTGGACGAAAATAGACTTTGATTGCGTTCCAACCTCTCTCTCTTTTCAACCCTTAACTTCTAGAGTATCTATTGAAATCCAAAATGAAAATTATAAGAAACAATTCGATATTGTCAGTTTTACCAGTTAAAAATTAATTCCATTTAGCTGTATGTCTTATTCGAATTTCATTTTAAGTTACGATTTATTCTGAATGACAGCAATATACGTAATAGTTAGAAAGTTTACCACCCTAAAAGGCATGTTTAATAGATAAAGATTCGAACTTTTAACATTAGGGCGAAGGGTTAATCGACTTCAAGACGGAAGGACCCTCATTAACGGTTCCGACCTCGAAAACTCTCGTGATGAAAAGCTCGCCACGTTACTCTCTCATTCTCTCACGGAAGGAAGAAAAAAGGTACATATGGCGATTCGCGTTCCGCTGGAAAATTCGGGGAACGGAATTGATTTGGCTCTTTCCTTCATTCAGGGCTTTGCTTGGAACTGTAGCATGAGATCTGTTTTGAAAGACATGTGGCAATGGAGAAATAGCTCATACGAGCAATTTCTTAATTTGTCACAATGTTTAAAGATTCGTTGATTCTCTTTTATATTCTGAGTCTGAAACATTTCTGGTTCTTATCAAAAGTTTTCGTGACATTTTGTCACGCATTAATTTTGGTTTTGTGAAGTCCAAAATGGTGGGAAACGGGTTCAATAATTGTTCCATTTCTCCGAAGAGATTGTTCAATTCCCGATTCAGAACTCCAGAAAACACGGTTCATTCAGGCGCTCTCCGGTAAAGATGGCATGCAATCAGCGAAAAGAACGACGTGATAGAAAAAGAAAAATGATAACAATGTTTTCGGCGTGATGGGGTCGAGAAATAAAGTGGCGAAAATTAACACAAGTCAAATTTTAGGATTTTTTTCTTTAATTCTGACACTTCGTATAGTATTATAATTATGACACATTAGTATCGTGGTCGTAGTCATCATCATCATCATCATCATCATCTCACCACTATCATCATCATCGGAAACCTTGAGATTAAGGAACAGTCTGGGGTAGTAATGAATATCTCAAACTTGGCATGAATTTCGTATTTCGTTGAAATTTCGATGAGCAAAAATGCACTTTTTTACAGAAATAAAGGCCAGTAAAAAAGAAAATAATTGTAATCAGAAAAACTAGTCTTTTTTTTTTCATTATTTTAGTCAGTATGGTCAATATGACCAATTCTTTCTTTAGTCAGTATCTTAGAAAAAAAAAAAATCGTGTTACCACCGTTCATTAGAAAGGGGGTGGGGAACCTTGAATATTTGAATTTGGAAAAAAAAAAACAGCCAGAAAACTAATATCAGAGCAATGCTCTGTGATAAAGGGGTTGAATGCATCTGCAAAAAGAATCGACCCAGGTCAGCCTACGCAGTCTGCGCAGGCTGACCTGGGTCGAAACTTTTTGCTATTGGTCAATTTTCTGCATGTCAAAGGACTAATCTACCTCACGATTCAGTCTATTTTAAGAAAATAAAAAAAAATTATGAATCCGTAATTCTGTGACCTCTTCCTTAGTATAATGCATCACGGAAATGCATTAAACCCCATTTTGCCAGAACGCGACTCATAACAATCAGATTAATTGTAGATCATCACTTTCGCCATATTTTTATTATAAACTCTTCCAACATATGAGCCTAAATACTAGGGCATACAAGAAAACGGTCAGGCGACTCGAATCAAACATTTCCTCTGTCTAAATGTCTAGAAAACAATACATATCTGTCACTAGTCACTAGGTCTATTTTTTCTATGCTCAACTCAGCTGAGCAGGAGATTTCAAAGTTGTATAAATGTTACTTGATAAACTTTATGGACTAACTTTTGAGCTTTAGAGGTTTTTTTGTTTCTGCATATTAAATCAAAGTCTTCACTTTATATTTTTACAGACTTTAAAGTGGGAGCACAAACTCAGTTGAGCATGGACTCAAGTTTTATAAGCGCGGGCACAGAAGCGCGCCCCGCCCCTTCCCCCACCCGAAAAAAAAAAAAACGTCGATTTCACAGAAATATCGCAATAGGTATACGGCAATGTTTGAAATTTACGGCTCAACGGGGATAAGTGACTATTGGAAGAATTATACACGAGCAGGTTTTTTTTTTTCATTTGTCTCAACGTTTTCTATCATCGTTCGACACAAATGTTTAGTCACAGGCTCCGAAAGCCTACCCTGTTAGAATTTTTACCTAGACCGTCGAGACAATTTAGGGAGAAAAAAAAAAAGACTTTTGTTGAAGTAGTCGTTGAGGAATTTGTCCCTTTCTCATGATGTCTTCCAAACTGCCCGAATTTGTGTTTGAAATGCAACGTACGAGCAATTTTTAAGCATCTAGGAACGGACCACCCTTCCCAAAACGTCTTCCAGACTTTGTTTTTTAGAGGCTACATGCGAGCAGTGTTTAGACAAGCAAGAACGAACCTTCCCTCCTTCCTTAGTTTCCGGGAAATAATGAATATCTATAACTCTTTACCAGACGACAAAATCTTATATTTCTGCAAATTGAAAGCATTTGCAGACTACACTGAACTTGGCTCAAGTAATACAATTTGTCTCTGAGTGGGTATAAAACATTGTGGAAAAAGGAGACAATGCTGGTTACCAGCATTTTCTCCTTTTCCCACAATGTTTTCCAAATTATTAATCCTCATTGTCGTTAAAACACGAGATTGCTTGGTAAAGGGTTAATTTTCCAGGAAATAACGAATATCTTTAACTAGGCATGCCAAACCGCGGTAGCGTTCGTCGTTCGTTGGAATTCTAAATGCGTTCGTGTAAAGACGGTTCTTTCAGTAAGCTCGCAGGAGAGAGCACATTTACGTAATTGAATTACGCGCCCAAAATGGACGGGTCTTAGTCATGGAAAACTATTTTGTTTTCAATTAGAGATGTCCTGATAGGATTCCGACTGTTGGGGCTGGTGCATGAATGGAAAAGTGGGTGGGGTTTGCCATGGGCGTGGTCTGAAGAGGGGAAGAGATATTATGTTACTATGATCATGATCATGGTTATTATTATTATTATTATTATCATATCAACAACAACAATATTTCATATATTTATTTGATAATCTGTCATATTCGTGAATAGATATCAGAGTTCCAGATAAGAGGGAGTGATGGCATTCTAAATCCATTAGTTCTCTTCCAAACCATTTGTATGGGTACTCATTAGAATCGTCTCGATGAGACGATTCTAATGAGTACCCAAAACATAGGGTTTAATGGAGAGTTATTAATATTTTCAATTTTAAAATCAAAATCACTCCCTCTATCTGGAGCTCTGAGATATGCTTAATCCTCAGAACACACAAATGTTGTGATTCGCGGACATGAAAGTTCAAGAATTCTTCTTCTTCTTTATTATTATTATTATTGTTGTTGTTGTTGTTGTGTCTCCAACGGGTCATCTATTTGATGCATTTAAACAGCCTTTGAAGCAATTTCCTTATTATCCAGAAGAACAGAAACACATCTAAAATTTTTTATTATGAAAGTAGAAGTCAATCTCAAACAAACTTCGAAATAATTTGAAGGACAGACGTTTTCAGTCTGTCGAAAACACTCAAATTCTCATAATTTCCACGTTTTAACCCTTAAGCTGCTAATCGCGACCCACTGACTTTTTGCGGACAGTGTAGATCAAGATCAGACTGCAAAGAACGTGCAGTCTGATCTTTGATCTACACTGTCCGATACGGTATTTTCTTTCCGGTGAAATTAACTTTGAAACCACAACGTTTGGGTTTTTAGCATTGAGTAGAAATGTGCGTTCAATTTATTCAGCAGTTTAAGTGTTAAGAATTTATCAGATTCTAACTGAACAGACATTTTATTCAGACGTTTACAAAGGTCATTGTCTAGTCAAAATATGAGAGCTATGCTCTTTGATTAGGGGTTTAACCCTTTAAAAAAAACCCATCTGAAAACAAAGTATCGACCCACGTCAGCCTGTGCAGGCTGTGCAGGCTGACATGGGTCGAAAGTTTTTGCTATTGGTCAGTTTTCTGCATGTCAAAGGACCATTCTACTTCATGATTCAGTCAGCTGTTAGACATAATGGACTTTATGGATCCATAATTATGTGATGATTTGCATGGTATGATGGATCCAGGGGATGCATCCTGATGAATCTGGTGTTCTCCAAGGTTTCATATTTAGAATACCCTTTTCCTTTGAATTGAATAACACCGATACTCTTTTTTTTTTTTGCAAAGTTCGTCATACGATGTCTGGCCATTTACAAATTTAGCAA
The DNA here is from genome assembly GCA_945859785.2 of Tridacna gigas. NCBI lineage: Eukaryota > Metazoa > Mollusca > Bivalvia > Cardiida > Cardiidae > Tridacna > Tridacna gigas. The sequence goes on from OX244029.2 coordinate 44,165,304, forward strand.
AATAGCACAGACAAAATATTATATAGCTAAAATTTTAGCATTATATAATGTATAGAGCAAAAATTTTGAAAGATAATTATTATCACAACACCATAAACACTCATTAACCATGTAATAATGAACACTAAAGACAATATAGAATCAAGTAAAAGCAAAAATTAAGTAGTGCTCAAGATCGTATCTCTCAAGGCAAGACCTTTAAGTCTTTACCACACAATCCCGAATTTTAAAGACTCTGGAAAAGAGATCTTTTGAAAACCTTGCATGAAAAGGAGAAAATTCTGGTTATTGGCTATTTCAACCATTTGAGCTGCACTTAATAAGTTGTCTGCAAATGCTTTTGGTTTTGAAAATTCCCAAATTTTGTTACTTTGTAAAGCGTTAATGAAAAAACCTGCAAATGTATGTAGACGTTTTTTTTTTTTTTTTTTTCTGTTATAACTAGACATTAGGACGTTGAACTTGTGAATATTTTGCCAAACTGTATTCCTTTAAAAAATCTTCTTAAATCAAAATGTCTTGGACAGCAAAGTAAACAGTGACATTCGTTTTCAACAAAATCTGCATGTACATAATTTGCAAACCCTTTCCTCTCTGGTAATATTAGTTAAACGACCAGATTTAATGTTTGACTTGTGATGACATAATTATCTGAAACAGGCAAAAGATTTCAGCCATTTTTTGGTTGTTATTTTATCAAGATACGGTTCGTAACAGAATCCCTTATTAAATCTGCAATAAAACAGTAGTTCGGGGGAAATACATGTACTTATCGATGTTTTCCAACCATGGATATATTGGTCTTGGAGTCTTATTTTAAATGTATTGAGTCATTCTCCATTTGTATAATGATATAATCTTATACGAGTTAAACCTAGGTGAAGTCCCAATGAGCAAATTCTATTTGAACAATAATTATTAACGTTCAGATCAGTGCAGTAAGTGAGGCATGCTTCATGTTGCCACTGATTACTGTTTGACATAATCTTACAGCAAAAATTCAACTCTTTACCAAACGACAAAATTTTAGACCAATCCAAGTTGAAAGCATTTGCAGACGACAAAATAAATGTGAATGAAAATTTAAAATTTGTTTCGCGAAGGTTAGAAAACATAGTGGGAAAAGGAGAAAATGCTAGTTACCCGCATTTTCTCCCTTTTCCACAATGTTTTCAAAAGGTTTCCTTCTCAGGGTCGTAAAAGTCGGGATAGTGTGGTAAAGGGTTGTTTATAATCGAAAGTAATCATCCAATTTATCTCGATCTTTGACTCTGTAGATTCCCCACACTTCTGCCCTATACAGTAAGGCAGGAAGCATCATATAATAAAAAATAGATAACTTTGTTTTTACTTCTAAGTACAGACCATCATACCACTGTAATAAAATTCCAGATGCTTGTAATATTTGTTCTCGTAAAGTTCGAAGAGGCAACTAAATGGGTTCAACTTTTCTTGCGGTCTAAAGTAAACTTTCGTTGCGATTGAAGCCAATTTTGGTCAAAGATTAACATCAGGTAGCGGACGGTGTAGATCAATGATCAGACTGCACATTCTGTGCAGTCTGATCTTGACCTACGTCGTCCGCAAAAGCTATATAAAGCGACATTGGCATTGAAAGAATTAAAAGAATCTGTTTGAAAACAGTCACAGTTTATGATAATGGCAAGACCTGCGTTTTTCGAATACACAGATTTTCCTAAAATTGTCTACATTGATTTTCAACCCCAATTTTCTGAAAAAAAAAAGGATAAATACTGTCAATTTGGCTCTGAAGACCTCTGCGATTTTAATGATATGTTTGAAATCATCCTAGCCAGCATTTGTTTGGAGTTTAATGCCGTTTCCATTTTTTCCAGTTACATGTTGGCTACCAGTGCACCCATCCGTGCTTTCCTGGAGCATCTTTTAAGCGAGTACTTCGCATAGCATTCTTGCAAAGTTTCTTTCTGCTTTGCTGCATAAACATCTCCAAAATAATGTTTTGTGCCAAGTTAGGGGTAGATTATATCAAAAAAGACCATCACCAATCCTAGAATAACATATTGCCGAGTGTTGAATGGAAAAGGCGACTCCTGGATCGCAGCTATACCGACTGAGCTACCTGGCTTGAGTCCCAACGCCGATGATACCAGTTTAACAATAGTCATAAGTCATCCTTGACTGTCATCACCAACCATTCTTAAGAACGTTCTTAGTTTTGTTCTCCAGAATTTTCCAAATTTGGAAGTGACACAATTTCTGATTGGCTAAACCATTTGGTTAAGCCAATCAAAGGTTGTGTTACTTTAAAATTTAGAAAATCCTGGAGAACAAAATTAAGAACGTTTGTAAGACTGGTTGGTGAATACGGACACCGGCCCAGGATTGTGTTGAAAGTTTAAAACAACAACAACAACAACAACAAGATTGACAAACTTATTAACAAATTAAATAATTGCTCGCTTTAAACAGTTACCCATCCGTTAAACTGTGACAAATGCTGGATTCGTTGACAAAGAGTACGCTCTGCTTTTGGTCTGAGAAAAGGAGGCATTTGATACTACGTCAACTTTGGTTGAATTCGAAATTCTTTCTCTACTCAAAGTATTTTTTTTTTTTTTGTCCACAAGAACCCGGGGTGAAGACGAAGCAATGGACATATTGTTAATTCAAGTCAAGATTGTACATAAGAAAGTTGGGGGACGTCAGTTTTAATTAGCATTTCTGATGATGTTTGAAAATATGAGCAGAATTATTGCAAGGAAAAGAGGTGATGCGGTCCTACTGTACCAGAATATTAATTATTCTTCCGCGCTTCGGCCGAACTCTTGGGACGTGAGATGTTATTAGCAGCGACAGCGTTTCTAATGTCTAAAGACCTCAACATGTCGAAATCTTCCTGTAATGACGGATAAAAATTCATTGCCGTCATCCCCTGATCGAAAAACGACTCTCTCAACCGCCATTTTGTAAATTGAATTTCGTCCTGCCCTCTAGCGACGAACTATTTTTCAGAGACAGCTTAAGGAGAGGCTATGCCGTGATTCAAAATGTTGTTATCTCTAAAATGCCGCTTAAACGTATTTGAATATTTATCCATTGAAAGTATGTAAGCAGAAGTTTATAGCATTAATTTTGAACAATTGGCAAGGTCTTTTATATGGAAATTGTTTTAGTATCAATCTATTCGAGGCATTTATGCTGAAAATTGAATTGTCCATAGATCGTATAGAACCGCTGGCCAGTTATCTCGTCCGCCTTTTTTACATCGTCCATGGTTACTTCTTGAAACAAATTTGCACTAGACGACTTTGAAAGTATTCTTGTAAAATATGTCTAATCAACACGAATTAGAATGGAATATGTTTTACATCTCGGAAAATTGTAGACTATGCGGAAATTGTTCATTACGAGCAATTTCTCCTTTTGAGACAATATTTTAAAAGGTGGTCTACGATAAATGTATATTACGTCTGAAGTATTGTGTTTATAAAAATAATTAAAAAAAGAAAATGACAGGACGCCAGAATAAAAACATTTGGTATCTTTGTAATAAACCTTTCATATTTTTTTTCTAGAAAATATGAACCAGTTTATCTGATCAATTTTGTATTTGGTAATTCTTACTTTTAACCACTTATTTTCTTACATTCATTTTACAGTGGGTACGCTTTGTTTCTGCGTTACGATTTGTAAAACTCATTTAGTTGAGGTAACCTTGCGCGGATCATGTTTTACTCTCTCAGCGCCAAATATATAAAGTCAATCTCTTTCCACGGCTGAAAATACAATCCACTGCAATCACGAAAGATATTTATCTGCAGTCTTGACTAAACATGTGAATGGTAAAGGTCCAAGATCTGACCGCACGTTTTGTGCAGTCTAATTTTTATCTACACCGTTCGTGAAGGCCCCCTTTTTCCTGAAAGGGTTAATAAAGTGGGAACAATAAGAACATTGTTATTTACATATACAGGATTTCCTAATTAATTCTGATATTAATACTAGAGTGTTATGCTTCCTTCACGAAGTACACATTCTATCGCATTCACCAACTGAAGGTAAATTATATTTCTAAATACCAAAACTGTCGATCTGATTGGCTGAGACAGAACGTCTAAACCAATCAGATGGTTAGTCTTGGTATTCAGAATTAAAGCAATATTAAGAATGCTCGGAGAAGGTTGGTGGAAGCATCCAGAGTTGTAGATAGGTCACGAGTTCAAGGAATGAAACCACGCTGGGGTGCAAGAACGCATACATATAGATCACTGGTTTTAATGAGGGGTAAACAAATACTCGTCGATCTGATCACCATCTGCCAAAGTTCGAGACAAAATTGTCTGATGTTTTCCTTAACGACCTTCTCCATGTTTTCTGAAAGCTCTTCAGAAATGTAGGAAGTTCCTACTTGTACAAGAAAATGACTTCGGTCTCGCTTTTCTTCAAACAAAACATTGTTTCTCACAAAAACCACTTAAGACCCCTCATCCCATCTTAGCTCCCGGCCCTTTCCTCGGCATCTTTTTGTCTTCAATACTTCAAATACAATTTAAAATAACGGGACAAATGGTCAAACAGGAAGTATAATTAGACGGGAAACAATCGCGAAAATCGATGACAAATCCGTTACTTTTGGGGTCGCAGCGCCACCTAGGAAATATGGCGCTTGCAAAAGATGAGAGAGATAACGGTATTGAAGGGTCGAGTTTCAAATAAGGGGCTTTCTGGATAATTATTGTCAGGAGTTAATCGTGGAATAAAAGAAATTTCACGGTTATTAGGTCGCAGAGATTGTCTTTGCTTCGTAGTTTCAGGAACATCGCCCCTCCCCCGTCTCATTTTAACTTCGTGCACGTGTCTGTCTGTCTGTTTATGTCACGTGGCTAAAAACATTCAAACGTCTTGAAATTAGCGTGCTGGTCTAAATTCCTACACATTTTTGATGTTTTTTATCGGTTAAAAGCAGATAACCCTTAACTACGCAATCCCGTACTTTAAAAAACTCTGAAACAGGAAGTTTTTGAAAACATTGTGAGTAAGGAGAAAATGCTGGTAACCAGCATTTTCTCCTTTTCCAGTAAAAATGCCGTTACATTTATTTTTTTCTAAGCATATGCTTTCAACTTGGACAAGTCTAGATGTTTTTTTTTTTTGTCTGATAAAGAGTTAAGGACAAGTATAGGAATTTTTATCCGTCAATGCAATACTGCAAAAATTCCCAAATCATATTTCGTTGCTGAGAAACAACTATTAAATCATATAATATGCACAAAATTAATCTAGTACAATTTGCCAACAAGAAATCTCCTTTAAAAAAAAAAAAGAAAAAAATGACGAAGTAAGATTTACTGAAATATGAATATTGAAACTCTATTGTGGTTCAATACGAGGAGAAATAACGACAAGCAACCCCACCAGCAATTGCCTTTTTGTCCTCATTGTTTTGCATATTCTTGAAAACAGAAAATTTCAATTAGACGCACGTACATTTATCAAGTTTAAATTTTGAACCAAACCAATTTTGGAAATCGAGCAGCTGCTGCAAAAATTGATGAGTCTGAAAATAGATGTAGTCTTACACTAACGGGTTAAAAAGTAGCAATGCTTGTATATTTGTGACAAAAGTTTACTCGCACCTTAGCCGTCCTGCATGTCCCGCAGAATAAACATGTCCAAAACTTTGACCAATCACAAATTACTATTTATTCACTCCAGTATATCAATACCCGGAAATAAGTCAAAAGCCAAATTAGCCATATAAATCAGATTGGTGTGTCAAAACAAATAGACAGATTTATTTAACTTTTACAAAGCACATAGCTTACAAGAAGTGTTACTTTCTAAATCTAGAATAAAACTTAGAATTAAATTAAGAATGTTTGTTAAATACGGGCTCTGGCCGTATGGAAAAATGAAAATGCTGTACTTTCCAATCAATTAACAAATCATAAAAGTAAGTCTTAATGAATTTCTTGCCAAATTAGTTTCTGTTGGTGAACTTTTCCTGCTAATATTTGCAGAGTGGAAAAAATGATCACGTTCTTTCTATCTGTGCCTATCCGTCAAATAAACGGTTTAAATTATTGCAGCATTTTTCTTTTTATTTGCGAAGGGTCCTAATAATTAAACTATTTCTCAGTACCTCGGAAAGGGGTGCAAAAGTATTTATTTAGATCGTAAGTCTATTTCTTTTTTTTTTTCTCGATATTTCTACTGTTTACCCAGTCACCACCGGAAAAAATAGCCTTGGTTGTTGATTTTAGTGTTTCTGTTGTTTTCAATAATTATGTTGTTGTTAATGATGACAAAAATAATGACGATGACGACAATGATGATGATGATTATCATTATTTTGTGGACAGCACTGATCAATATCAGACTGCACAGAACGTGCATTATCATTATTGTACATATCGTATTGTCCCTACATATCGCGTTATTCCTGCTAATGTCCCTCCAATGTACCTGTACTTTTCACCTATCATGCATGCTATTTTAGGTGGATGAAAATTAGTGCAAGTAACACGTACAAGAAACATCTATTATATACCTGAAAATTTTCAGGCTATAAAATACATGCGTCGCACGAGGATAAAATATCACACACGACAGAAAAAAAAATCAGTATCAAATACGGTTCAAAATATGGTTTAATCAAGTACCTCAGGCACGGAAAAGGTATGTATTGATTTACGATTTGATTGGCCAAAATTTTACGCCATGATATTTATCCGCGATTCATGAAAATGAAGTTACTCGCGACTAACGCCATTGTTTGTTTTGATTTGTTTAACGTTTTGGAAATAGATATCAATAAGTGCAAAATTTGGTCATTGAAAGCTGTAGGTATATAATAAAAGGCATGGGCGTAGCCAGGATTAAAATATGTTTTTTCGTACTGTGAGCTGTATGTTGGCCTTTGCTCGACAGCATGGCATCAAACGTAACCATTTTTGTAAAGCACAGAGGAATTCCCCAGTCATCAGTGCATCAATTTAACCCATCTGTTTAATTTGAAAAAGCGGCCAGATCTAGAGAAAAGACAATACATGTGATATTGTGATTTACAATTTTGGTCGCCGACTTTTTTATACGCACGTCCGTATTGTGGGTAATGGGCGCTACGCCCTTGATAAAAGGAAATATGTTGTTGTAGTATATTTCCTGATGCTTAGATTTACTTCTGGCTGGGTAAGAAAATTATGACATCTCGCTCGACCTTCAGCCTAGCGCGATATCAAATTTGCTCACACAGCTCGAATCAAATACAAGCACAAGGAAAGTTGTAAGGGATAAAAAACGAGTGTCGTGGTATATGTGCAATATACACGAGCGTTAGCGAGTGTATATTTCCCATATATCACGGCACGAGATTTTCAATCTCATTTAGACCACGTGACTATTCGTGCTTTTTATGTCATAATCCAGGAACATGTGCTTATGAGACAAAAGTTTTTTTCTTTTACAAAATGGAAGCATCATTTGATTTGGATTTTGATTTGAATGAGCTATTTAAAGATGATCCTGAAGTTACAGTAACTCAACTTGACAATTTGCCGACACAGGATTTGGTGGTAAATAAATTCGAAAATGAGAGATTTAAGAATACTGATATATTGACTGAAAGCCAGCTGAAAGAGTTTAAAGCTGAGCTGAGCTGAGCGAATTCCCACAATCCTTTTCACTCTTCTAAAATCAAGTTTCAATTTTTGAGTCACGTTTATTTTGTCGTCTGCAAATGCTTTGAATTTGGACAAGTCTGAAATTTTGTCGTTTGGTAAAGAGTTAAAAAATTATTTCATTGACATGATTTACTAGATGGTACCCTTTACCTTCAGGGATTATATTTTTTGTACCCCCTGAGGGGAATTTAATCAGTATTTGTCAAAATAAAAGGAAAAATTGAGAACTTTAAAATGTTTTGTAATTGTCAAATGAAGTACTGTACCCAATTTCAAAATTGTTTAATTCTTTACCAAACCGTTGTCTGCGCATGTCATACTCTTCGAAGATTCGACCTGTCTTATATGACGCATCACTAGCCCCGAAAGCGCGCAGACTGTTTTAGCAAACGACAAAATAAATGTGACTGAAAAATCCAAATTTCATTTGGGAAGGGCAGAAAACATTGTAGGAAAAGGAGAAAATGCTGGCTAACAGCATTTTCTCCTTTTCCTACAATGTTTTCAAAAGGCTTGTAACTAAGGGTCGTCAAAAGTCGTCATTTTCTGATAAAGGGTTTACTGTGAAGGCTACATTTTGTCTCGACTCGATATTGCAAACAGAAGTCTGAATTCACGTGCAGGATATACTAGCATAGTATATCCAGATATACAACTGCGGGAGTTGTATCTTCGATATATACTATGACAATACTGAACGCTGATTGGTCAGCTCGCTACATACGTGGTCTAAGCTACAATATAATATGTATGGCGTTTAAGATAGAAAACATTGTGAGAAAATACCATTTATTTGCTATGAGTAGTTGCACATTTTCTTGAGTTGATTACAGTTATCTATTCTTTTGGCGAAAAGTGTCTTCAGCTCTAAACTGCTTAGCGCGACCAGATGTGCAATTTCGGAAAGTTTAGATTAAGATGAGACTGCACATAACATGCAGTCTGATCTTGGATTTACAGTTTGCGAAAGGGAAAGATTTTTCTATCGAACAGAACTTTTAAATCGAAATACATGTACTCTGGGTTTTACATTTTTCTTGGAATTTTCATTCAATATTTTCGACTCTATGAGTTACTACGAATCTACAAACTCCGACAAGGAGAGATTTTTTTCTAACGAAAAGAACTCTTAAATCGCATCTTTATCAAATTACAAAATTTTGAGCAAGTCTAAACCGAATGCAGTAGTAGGCGACAAATTAAGTGTGGCTCATATGATTGGATTTGTCATTGGTAGGATAGAAAACGTAGCGGGAAAAGAAGAAAATGCTGGTTACAGCATTTTCCCCTTTTCCCACAATGTTTTCAGAAGGCTTTTCCCCCACGGTCGTTAAAACTCGGGACCGTTTGGTAAAGGATGAAGGGTTGATTGTATTGTAATGCTGTAATGTGATTCACCCTTGGGCTGCTCAGTGCGACTCATTGACCTTTCGCGGACAGTGTAGATCAAGATCAGACTGCACGGAACGTGCAGTCTGATCTTAGATCTACACAGTCCGATAAGGAGGTATTTCCCCAATCTCCATAACTTTGAAATACCAACATTTTGGTTTTTAACCACCGGCTTGAAAGTTTCATTTAAGTTATTTAACAGGATAAGGACTTACATACCTGTATACGAGCTTCATTTAGCTTTGTTATTCTCGCAAGTTCTTCTCTACAGTAAATATCCGGATAGTGACTTTTTGCGAAAGCTGCTTCCAATTCTTGCAGTTGTTCTTGTGTAAAAGTTGTTCTGTGGCGCCGTCTAGCGGGTGTTGGACATGTGCTAGGATTGTGGGTAGAACCGGAACTTCCGGTTCCTAGTGTAGGTGGCGCTCCAGGGTTTTGTTCTGATTTGATCTTTTTGAACGCTCCTTCTTGTCCTGAAAAAAAGAGATTAAATTCAAAATGTTTTAACAAATCCGTTTGCATACTTTCGAAAAACGTTTTTTTTTTTAATCTTTTAAATGACTGTTCTTTATGTAATTTGCAATAGCTTTAGTTGTGAAAAACAAAAGCCTGTGCAAATGTTTAAAAAGCTTTTGAGTTTAGGCTCAAACTTAGCCCGGGTTCCAATAGGATCATTTTTATCCATTTACACTTGAAGCTATGCTCTGGAAAAAGGGGGCTCAGTGCATCTCCGTGATCCCTGATACCAAACAAACCCACATCACATAATTTTGGATCCATAAAATCAATTTTCACTAAAAACCGACTTACTCTTGGAATGGTCCTTTTCATGTAGAAAATGTACCAAAAACAAAAAGTTTCGAACCAAGTCAGCCTGCGCAGTCCACGCAGGCTGACCTGGTTCGATACTTTTTGCAGATGCATTAAGCCCCCTTTTCAGAGAGCATGTCTCACATTTTTGCGTTTTTTTTATCAAAATGGGCGGCAACTACAAAGCAGATTAACAGATTATCATCACAGCTCTATATCTACACTGACAAGCAAAATTTGATCAAAAACTTTATAGAGAAATTATTGACACCAGGGTCAACGCTAGCTCAAACTATGAGTTTCAGTAATGATTAAAATTGTAAGGCAGTTTGAAATAAAAACTTCAATGCAGTATTTTCTCCCTCTCCCGCAGTATTTAACTATCTTTTCAAAGGTAAACTTCATCATCTGAGCCACGTTCAATTTGTCGTCTGCAAATGCTTTCATAAATGACAGGGCTAACAACACTTGTAGTGAGGCAAAGAGTTTAACAAAAAGGAAGAAAAACTCAGATTACTGACTACGCTACAAAAGATTTTATTTTCTGTGGTATACTATCTTTCCTCCCCGCCCCATCCCCCATTTTTTTTAACCCAGCGCCATAGGCAAAAAAAGGAGGCTTTTGCAGATGGAATAGTTCTAAGATCAGACAGCACAGAACGTGCAGTCTGATCTTGGATATATTCCGCCCACTCTTTACCACACAATCACGGATTTTAACGACCCTGAAGAAAAAGCCTTTTGAAAACATTGTGGAAAAAGGAGAAAATGCTGGTTACCAGCATTTTCTCCTTTTCCCACAATGTTTTCAAACCTCCCCAAAACAAGTTTCAATTTTTTGAGTCACATTTATTTTGTCGTCTGCAAATGCTTTCAATTTGGACCAGTCTAAAATTTTGTCGTTTGGTAAAGAGTTTATCATGATTTTAAGATGAAAATCTTTCTGGGTTTCATTGGACTGTATTTCCAGCCGTCGACAGCGGTCTATCAGATGCATTTTGTGCTGTAAGAGTTAATCATTATGTCCCGAAACAAATCTTGCCTTACACGACTTTGAAACCTTCCTTGATTATTATATGCTTTTATATGCTATTTGCATATTAATTTCAACAGCGCTATATCGAAAGACACGAAAAATACAAAAAATTTACGTCGAGGTCGATCAGTAAAATCAAGTAAATAATTATGCATAGAAAATAACTTTTTTTTTATTGGCCAAACGATTAAAAAACAGTTTAATAAGTTATATTTCTTAAAAAGGGTGGAAAATATATTATCAATTGAATACGATAAACAAAAACCAGTATTTTTTTTTACATATCTTGATTAATTATTTGTGTCTTCCTTCATTTGCTCTAGTTCATTCATTCGTTCGTTTCGCTTGTTTCTTTCCTTCACTCAATCGTTCGTTCGTTCGTTCGTTTGTTCGCTCATTCATTCATTCATTCATTCAAGTTGTTTATCTTTATTTCTCTTGTCATAAACCTTCGTATTTCTTTACCCATCTCTTTTTATTGTTTGCCGCAGTTTTCACAAGATTTTAGTGTTTTATATACAAAGTAAATTTATTTTGATCCACATTAGCTCAATTCTTATGGAAAACAGATTCCTTGCTTTAGATTTGACTAAAAAGTTTGAAAAGCAAACTTTCATTCACGCATTTTCTAATACTTGCAATATGTTTTGTATACTTTGAAACTTTTGTTTAGAAACGGTTGCAAATGGTGGGTTGATCAACTCACTACCGGATAACGAAAATTAAGTCTTTCTAAAATTGAAAGCGTCTGCAGGCGACAAATTTTATGTGACTCAAATGGTGAGTCGGGATTGTGTGGTAAAGAGTTAAAACAATTCTTTACGAAGATCTCATCAAAATCCTCTGTCGCAATGATTATTTTAAGAGCTCATGGATTAATTAAAAGAATACATTTCTCTCGTAGAAATGGAATGTCATTCACAGAAACCAAATCGACACGTGAAGGTTACACGTAGTGTAGACACGTGACGTCTTAAGACCATGCGCATAGCTGAAATATACAATTTCAAGGCGGGAAAAGGCTCTTACCCCCTCTTATTATACTTTAGTATAATATAGTTTGGTATAGTCTATTATAGCACTCTTGCCTGTTCGAACTTCAGGTTCAACTCAATTAACTGAATGTTTACTTTTTTCTTTGAAAAACCTATTATAATCTAACGCCCATGTTGTACATTGTATACCTGGGTGAAATAATGATGTGTTCTGTTCTGTTCTGCTCTTACGTCTCGTGAAATTTGCGAAGTATGTTTTATCAATATTTAATGAGAAGAATGTAAAAAGTGAAAAAGAAAAATATTTTCGAACGACAGTACGAGCCCGTAAAGCTAGGTGCAAACAGATGGCGCGAAAGTTCACGTGCCGGCGTGACCTTGTGATGACGTCTCCAAGGTACTGAAATTGACAACTAAATATTGGCTAATAATAGACCAATTAGCCTGATCGGAATCTTCTGACAGAATTTTAAACGTCTGCGTAAACCAGGTAGCCGCGGCCATGTTGAAAATTACAGGTTTCCATAAATGGATGCTTAAACTGTCCTTGCGTGCGATTTAGGTAAGGTGTTGTCATTTTAACATTTCGGTGACAGGCGATTTGAGTTACTGTGCACACAGCGTGAAAGATTTTAACACAGTGTTAGGGCAGTGTAGATCCAAAATGATGGAACACGTTCTCTGAAGTGTAAATATGATCTACATTGCCCACAAAACACCCTTTAACTCTTTACAAAACTACTGAACATAATTTAACCCTGTACCACACAATCCCGATTTTTAACGACTATGACAAAGAAGCCTTTTGAAAACATTGTGGAAAAAGGAGAAAATGCTGGTAACCAGCATTTTCACCTTTTCCCACAATGTTTTCTACCCTTCCCAAAACAAACTTAAATTTTTGAGTCACATTTATTTTGTCGTCTGCAAATGCTTTCAATTTAGTCCAGTCTAATTTTTTGTCGTTTGGTAAAGAGTTTTAAAGACCATTTGCAGGCGACAAATCAAATGTGACTCAAATGATGAGATTTGTCTTTGAAGAGGTAGAAAACATTGTGGGAAAAGGAGAAAATGCTGGTTACCTGCACTTTCTCCCTTTCCCTCAGTGTTTTCAAAAGCCATTTTCCAAACACAGGATTGTTTGGTAAAGGGTTTAGATCATATTCAGTATACCGACGGTTAAATGAAAAAACGTGGTAGAACAGTAAATGAAGAGCATTAAATAGATAATTTCATATATATCTTTTATAAATCTTACTAATTTTAAAAACGTTATTTAACTCTGAAGTAAGGCGATAGCTTGCAAATAGCCAGCAAAGAAGAAAGACCGAAGTGAGAAAAAACATTTCTAACAGTATTTCCGTAATGGGTTACGGAATGTAATTTTAGATTTCGTACCGGCGTTCCAAAAATATTTCTTAGAATGTAACATGATCAGTAACACACGTCGATTACGAAGATTCGTATTCAAATAAGTACAATGACGTCATATCTGAGCAATAAATATAGACTGAGTTACTAATTGCAAAACAACCATCTCGTTTTCTAAAAGCCAAACATTGCACCCTTTCTTTTACTGTAACTGCACCGTTTGTATACGATTGCGAGGTAAAATATTTGAGCCATGCTCTGTGAAAAGGGGGCTTAATGCATCTGCAAAAAGTACCGATTCAGGTCAGCCTGCGCCATGAGCGCATGCTGACCTTGGCCGAAACTCTTTGCTATTGGTCAATATTGGTCAATTTTCTGCATGTACAAGGACCACCCTATCTCCAGATTCAGTCGGTTGTTAAACTGAAAGGATTTTATGAATCCATAATAAAGTGACACGTTGCTTGCTGTAATCCAACACCGAGATGCATTAAGTCCCCTTTTGTCAGAGCATAGTTCATTTGTAGGTATGTTTACAAGAAAATCTGATTTACGGGATAAAAAGTAAATACCCCTTTTAAAGAAAAACAGCCATGGATCATCACAAACATAACAAGAACACGGCATTCGGATGCCAACGCTAGGATGCAGTTGCTTTATCAGTCAAAATTCCGAAAAATGTCGAAAAAAAGGGGACATTAACGTGTCAAATATATTTCAGTTTGATCTGAAAGAAAGAAAGAAAGAAAGACAAGAAGGAAAGGAGGAATTAAATAAATAAATAAATAAGAATACTAATACATGCAATTATTATGACAAAACAGTCTGTGATCTATACATAGTGACAACTGAGTTTACTTGAGAAACGAGCTCTGGCTCAAACATTGCCATCACTGCTCCAGAATTAACGCAACAATAATGATAATTTCTCTGAGAGATTTTCTAAAAAATAAAACATGCCTTCATAAATACATAAATACATAAAATTTCACTGACATTTTGAACTTATTCAGCGCCAAAAATGTATGGGCCATGCTCTGTGAAAAGGGGTTAATGCGTTTGCAAACAGTATCGAACTAGGCTAGCCTGCGCAGTCCGCGCAGGCTAACCTGGGCCGAAACAGTTTGCTTTTTGGTAAATTTTCTACATGTCAAGGAACCAGTGTACCTTATGATTCAGCCGGTTGTAAGACAAAAATGAATTTTATGAATCTATAATCATATGATGACTTGCATGGTATCGTCGATCACGGAGGTGCATTAAACCCCGCCCTCCCCCCCCCCCCCCCACACACACACACACTTTTATGCCAGAGCTTGGCTCCACCTCTTTCGTAGGCTGGAACTGCAATCCACTAAAACTCTGAAATTTTTCTTTTTATCTTATAAGCTCGACTAAACATGCCGACGGTCTAGATAAAAAATCTGAGTTGCACATTCTGTGCTGTCTGATATTGATCTACGCTATCCCAGTAAAGCCCGTACTTTCCCATGTGGCGCTGAAAGGGAAATATTTGAGCCACGCTCTGTCAAAAGGGGGCTTAATGTGTCTCCGTGGTGCATAATACCAATCAAGTCATCACATGATCATGGATTCAAAAATTCATTTTTTTTTTTCCTAACAACCAACTGAATCATGAGGTAGAATGGTCCTTTGCCCTCCAGGAAATTGTCCGGTAGCGAAAAGTTTCGGCCCAGGTCGGCCTGCGCGGACTGCGCAGGCTGACCTAGGTCGATACTTTTCGCAGATGCATAAAGCCCCCTTTTCACAGAGCATGGCTTATTTCTTTAGAACACATAACTCAAACAACTACGCACTTTTGATTTTAACGATAAAAGCAAAAAGAGCAGAAAGCCGTTGTAACTACGTGAACTGGGATACTCAGTGCAACTAGAAACCATTTATTGAAGCATGTTATTCCATCACATCATTTATATAAATGTCGTTCGTCGACTGCTCTAAAATGTAGTTTAAAGTAACAATAGCTGCCAAAAGTAAGCAAACCCGGTGTTCAAATGCATTCAAAATTTAAATCATATCATTCAAAGCATGGAAATTATTATAAAGATGACAATCTGTTATTGTACGGTCGGTCCAAGTGTTAGTCACTGGCAGAAAATTTAATTTCAAAACTAGGTTAAAAGTTTCCAGATCACTCTATCTTTTGTTTACTTTCTGCCTGATTTAAAATTCATTTTTCTGCCAGTGACTAATACTTGGACCGACCAGATAATAACAGATTGTCATGTTCACAACATTTTCAATTCTTTTAAATGATATGATTTTAATTAAAATGCATTTTAGCACCTGTGTTATTTTTTGGTCGCTATTGGGCATTCAGTCTTGCCTAAAAAACATTCAGCATTTAAAATCTAGAATAATGAATTCAATTTTTTAGATAATTATATCCAACACTCTTGTTCTATATACTTTTATTTTTTTCGCACGTGATGAAAGTCATTGCACTTTGAAAGCGTATGCTTAGCGAGTCTGTGGTGGAAATTGTTGAATAAAAAATTTTGTTTTATGCTCTCTGAAAAGGGGGTTTAATGCGTCTGCAAAAGATACAGAATCAAGTCAGACTGCGCAGTCCGCGCAGGCTGACCTGTGTCGAGACTTTATGGTATGGATAAATTTTCTGTATGTCCGAGGTCCATTCTACCTCATGATTCAGTCGGTTATTAGACAAAATAGATTTTATAGATCAATACATGTAATTATGTGATGACTTGCCTGGTATATTGCATCAGGGAGATGCATAAAATCCCCTTTTGCCACAGCACACCTCATGTGCTGCGAGTAATTTTCCATGTTGCTTAAATTTACTACATGAGCATACAGATCTGCATGGACCGTAATATGATGCGGAGTGATAAAAAAGATTATTACCGCCTGGACCCAGGCTACATGCCAATAAACACATGAACTATTGTTCATTCATTTCCAAACGATTTCCGATTTTTTTTCCCGATTATTTTTTATATTTCATGTAACTTTTTATATTCCGTAATTTTCTTTCTTCGGTTTTATTGCATCACGCTGTCCATAATAATAATAATGATAATAATGATGATAATAATAATAAAATAGTTTCGCATTATTCTCAAGTGATATATGGCTGTTTTACCATTTGAAAACGTCTACAAATGATTTTGAAATGAAAAATTATGCAGCAGGGAAAAAAAAAAAACGTTTCGTCTTAGATCTATCATTTACGTAGGAAAAATGTTTAGAGACTTGTTAAAGTATTGTTTAGGGAAGACAACAAGTAATTCCGTAAAAATACGGGTAAAATGACCGCTTTCGAAAATTAAAAACAAAAAACGCCGAGCGAAAGAGGACAGGTAACATTTAGAACATAGTGTTGAAGAGCGTTTGTTGTTCTTATACTTTTGAAAACATGTTGACAAAAGAATAGTTGAACCATGCTCTGTGAACACGGGGCTTAATGCGTTTGCAAAAAGTATCTTCCTTGGTCAGCCTGCGCAGTCTGCGCAGGCTGACCCGGGTCGAAACTTTTTTCTATTGGTCGATTTTCTGCATATGAAAGGTTCAGTCTATTTCGTGATTCAGTCGTTTGTTGGACAAAATGGATTTTATGGATCCATAATTATGTGATGACTTGCTTAGTAGTATACATTACGAAGATGCACTAAATCCCCTTTTGCCAGAGTGCTGCTCATTTACAAAATTAAACCCTTCCGACGACATAGGGGAAAACACGGGCTCTTGCGGACGGTATAGACCAAGATCAGACTGCACAGAACCGCCCGCCTATTTAGTCGAGCGTTACTATAAGAATCTTTGAGTTTTAGTGGAGTGTATTCTCAGCTGCCGAAAGTTAAAGAACGCATCAATTCGTACGAACAGTTTTCGTCCCAAAGGAAGGTGTTTGTTTTCTGTGTTATAAGAAGGAAACATTATTAAATATGAAAATAAATAATGATGTAATTTAGAAAAAAAAAAAAAAGAAAGAAAGTGGAATGAAAAGAACAGCTTTAGATGCTTTCATAGAAAAACTAGTTAAAGACCAGACTCCACAAAATTCGCCTTTCGAGCTTCGATCTACACTGTTTCATACCTAAAGCAAAACTAACTTTGACCTTATCAGCTCGGACCGTGTTCAGTAACCATCGTCAGTATTGTTAAAAATTAAAATTTCAATGAGGACCGTAGTAGCAAAATGATTGTCTGAGACTAAATCATACATGAAGAAGTCCTGTCACCCACGTCCTATACAGCAGATATTTATAAAATAGAATTAGTGTATTCAAATTCTCATGAAATCATTACAGATTTAGCTAAATTAACTACTGTTCAAATAAATTCAGGTTATAGACCTTGACCAGGATGCACAGATATGCACACTGGAGAAGCCCTGTACCTGTGAGTGTTAAGGGTAACTTATGTATTCGTACAGAAAGTAGGACTTTTATATAATATTTCAGCCATGCCCTGACAAAAGGAGGCTTAATGCATCTCCGTGATCCATGATACCAAGCAAGTCATCACATAATTATGGATCCATAAACTCCATTTTGTCTAACAACCATATTGTGAAGTACTTTGATCCTTTGACATGTAAAAAAAACTGATTAAAGGAAAAAAAATTAGGTCCAGGTCAGCCTTCGCGGACTGCGCAGGCTGACCTGGACGATATACATATTTCATGCACTAGAACATCATGTGCCCTTCAGAAAATGTTGTGTGTTGTTTAACTGTTGTGTGTACTTTTTGCTGTAATTTTCGTTCTTAATACAATATAAGATACTACTATTACATCTACGTCTAAAACTCTAAGCCAATCAGAAAGCTAGCCTTGAAAGTTTAGAATTTGGATTGAATTAAGAATGCTTTGTGATTATGGTTCTTTTTTTTTTTTCTTTAATTCCTCTATGATTGAAAAAATGTTAGCTTCATTCATAGTGTTTTGCGATAATTCACCAACTGTTCTATTTGGTCCGCAACATGCGAAATGAGACCTTCGGACATTTGTGTAAAGTGTCGTCCCGGATTAGCCTGCGCAGTCCGCGCAGGCTAATCCGAGACGGCACTTTACGACTACACAAGATTTTTTCATACAGTAGATTTTCGTGAAACAGAAAATCGCACAAAAATGGGAAGTGTTGTCTCGGATTAGTCACAGACTGCATAAGCTGATCTGGGACGACACACTCTTACACATATGTCTGAAGGCCCCTTTTCGTGTGTTGCACGCCATTTAGAATATTGTTCAAATTTTCAAATGCAACAACAGCAAATCTCATTGCCTTTGACTGTCTCAGCCATTTTGGTGGCTATTTGAAAATAAAGAATTAGAATTAAATACAGCATAGTTTGTTAATAAGGTATCTGCTTCGTTCTTATTGTGTCTTATCTCTGATTTTCAATCTTGAGTCAAAAATATGCGGTTTTTTTTTTGTGTGATGAGTGAAAAAAAAAAAAAAAACCGAAATCCCCCCCCCCCACACACACACAAGAGCACCGAATCAACCTAACAGAAATTTTCAATTTAGAAATAAGATTGAAAATTTAAAGATAAATTGCAAAATCGAGGATTGCTCATGTCTAGAATGTCTCATCAAAGCGGACAGTGTAAATCAAAGATCAGACTGCACTTTTTGTGCAGTCTGATCTTGATTTACACTGACCGCAAAAAGCAACACAGTTTGTGACAGGCGTTTTTAGGGGAACACAGAGTTACATGTATGTGTCGGGTCCATTCAAAAGCCAACAAAAAATTACATGTATTGTCATTATTAAATTGTAAATTGAGAACTAAATATGTACTCATCAAACGGTTCATAATTTCTATGTTCAACAGAATAGTGTCATCGAGAATTAAAAAAAACTACTAAAAGTGTTGCAAAATTTATTAAAAGGCACTAAATTCAAGAATGACGTTTTTGTTTTTTAATAGAAATATTGAAAATAGCAATATTAGTTGCGAATTATTGTATGTCATTTTTGTGTCATTTTAATTTTTTAAATGTGCAAGTACATATGTACACAGTGAGTGTCCATAAATATTTCATCAAAATCCGAATTCCCATGTATTTCCAAGTTAACTTTTTAAGATTTTTTTGTGTGTTAAAAATGAAGCTAAATAAATTTGAAATTGAAATATATATATTTTCAAAATCGATAATAAAGCATGATATATAAATGTAGCTGTTGAGAATGACCAATAATTTTGAAAAAAAAAAAAAGGACTTTTTTTTTCTCTGGCGTCAATGGCGACGTCGCCAAAATTTAGCGGAAAAGTAACATCACTGGGTTTCAGAGAACTACATCTTTGATATCAGGCGACAAACAAGAAGCAGACAGTGTAGATCAAAGATCAGACTGTACATTTTGTGCAGTCTGATCTTGATCTACGCTGGCTGCAAGGGCTAAAGCATGTTAGTGTAAATTGCACTGGTAACCTCGCTTTCTACCGGTAGAGTAGGATACCACTTCTTATTGTGCTGCCCGTTTTATTCGGATTTACGAAAAAAGTATTTTGGTAACATACCCCATCCTAATATGCATACTTTTATCAATATACTATCATCAGATAGTTTAAATACTGTGCTAAATACAGCTAGGTTTTTAAGAGATGCTTTCAAACTTCGTAACAGCAAATTATTATAATAAATGTATTGGTTGAATTATCTTTTTAATTTTTGAAACCATCAAACTACTACCTTATTGATTAAACATTTGATGATATATCTAAGCATCAACATAAACTCCAGTGTACCCCCAGCATTGAATGTTACTTGCATTTTCCTTTTCATTGCATACTATGAAATGAATGTTTCACCACTGTTTTAAATATTATGATGCGTTAAGCGCTTTCTTTTCTAGGTCCTTTGAATAATACTTCTGTATTTCATTCAATTTAAATGTTCTTGCCATATTTTTATTATGTATTGTTATGGCCAAAAGCATTAGTTGTGCTGATTTGCCGAATAAATGAAATGAAATGAAATGGTATAATTTTCCTTGCAAGATATGATGCAGCGTAATTAATTTTCTTGCACACTGTAAATTACATGTAAGTCAATGTGAATTTTGAATTTGATGGAATATTTATGGCCACTTACTGTAACATGCCACATTTCACGTAAACTTTTATTTTTGTAAATAGCAAATAGCTAGCAAAATTTTATTTATCGAAGAACAAATTTGAAAAAAAATTTCATTTTTCGTCTTCTGTTGAGTAAATAAGTCTCCGGTTTAGAGCTTTGTCCGCGATTAAAAAAAAGAAAGTAACAATCAAATATTAATCAATCAGTCAATCAATCAATCAATCAGTTTAACGCTATTCCATACAATCGCGAGATTTAACGACCATTAGAAAGAAGGCTTTTGAAAACATTTCTGGTAACCAGCATTTTCTCCTTTGTCCACCATGTTTTCTAACCTTTCACAGATAAATTCCAATATTTTTGCCACATTTATTACATCGTCTGCAAATGCTTTCGGTTTAGAACAGTCTAAAATTTTATTGTGTGTAAAGGGTTATTTCGCATTTCAAATATGCCGTTGATCACTATGGTACGAAAAATGTTAGCGCGAATGTTTTCCTTTTCATGTTTTCTGAATTCAGCATTATTTATTTTATGTTTCACTCAACATATAAACCAATATTACGGGTTTTTTTTAAGTAACTACATTTTACTTTCTTTTGACAAGCAGGGGGGTTTTAGATTAGAATTTTCCAATCACTTTATAAGAGGTCTTTAAGACCATAAAGGACGAAATTCCCGGCGAAATAAATAATATTTTTATTGAAAAAAAAAAATAAAACTTCATCACACTCTAAAGAAATAAGTTAATTTCATAAAAGTGGTTTACCCATTGCTAAATAATCCCGTGATTTACCAACCCTAGGGAAGGAGGTTTTTGAAAACAATGCGAGAAAACAAACAAACAAAAATGCTGAAAACCAGTAGAATATATTTAATCATGTTACATAACGCCTCAATTCGGTGCCATAGATGGTGTCAGAAATGAAATTACTTATATTTAAATTAGTTACATTTTGGAAACCAGCATTAGTTACATTTTGGAAACCAGCATGTCTCCTTTTCTCACAATTTTTTCTACCCCTTCTTAACAAAATACGTCATTTCAGTCACATCTTATTAGTTACCTGTAAATAGTTTGAATTTGGACAGGTCTAAAAAAATTTTATCTGGTAAAGAGTAAAGAAAACTCAGTATGTTTCATGACGTCATGGTATTCCGTGAAAAACAGTGTAGCATAAGCAATAAGAACTGCTGCTATGCTATATTTTATGAGAATATTTATTCCTTAAAGTCAACACTACGAATGAACTGAAATATACGAAAATTTTCTTGAATAGGCTAAACTTTAATATAAAGAAATAGCTTATAATACCTTTCTCCTGTCTTACTGGAAAGAAAACGTAATCTACTGCTCTCAAGTTTTATTCATTCCAAAAACGATTTCTTTTGTACTATATGGCGTGACACACACGAAAAGGGGCCTTCGGACATATGCGTAAAAGTGTGTCGTCCAAGATCAGCCTGTGCAGTCTGTGACTAATCCGAGACGACACTTCCCGTTTTTGCTCGATTTTCTGTTTCACGAAAGTCTACTGTATGAAAAAATCTTATAAAGTCGTAAAGTGCTGTCCCGGATTAGCCTGCGGGGACTAAGCAGGCTAATGCGAGACAACACTTTACGCAAATGTCCGAAGGGCCTTTTTCATGTTTTGCACGCCACATTGTATCTTATTTTTTTAAACAAATACATGTATTCCAAAACTTTGAAAATACAAGTTGTGCTTTCTGGCTCTGTAGGCCTACATTTGGACCACCAATAGTTTTATTCCATCTTACCGAAAATGCCATCTGCTGATTTCCGCCTTTGTTAATATCTTTAAAAAAAAAAAAAAAATCTTTCATTTGAACAACACATTCGTATAGAAAAATATTCCAAACTTTGACAGTTTATGTTCTCTGTCTCTGTACTTTTGGGTTATAAATGATTGTATATCTTACCGAAATTGCCAATTCTTGACTCCCGATTTTGTATATGTTTTAAAAAAATACATTCTGTTTTTATTTATAAAACACATTTTAATGTATAAAACTATTTCCAAACTTTAACAATCTGTGTCCTGCGTACTGTGAATTTGGGCCACGAAATCATCGTCTATTTAACTGACGAAATTCTGTGTGATAAAAATAATACAATTTCCCCGTGCGATTTATTAATTTCATTAATTACGGAGATCGAAGCAATTTACGCTGAAGAAATTTCTAGCACACGTTCTCTTGTTAGAAAATTCGTTTATCCGTAAATAAAATTATTGATAATAAATTTCGTTTGCTGGGCTTTATATAAGGGCGGGCGACAATAACTCAACAACAATAAAAAAGCGGAATTCCATCGAGTCTGTTTTGCCGAACCCGTAGAGTTTATTTAATCATGTTACATAACGCCTCAATTTGGTGCCATAGATGGTGTCAGAAATGAAATTACTTATATTTAAATAAGTTACATACCAACTTCATTATCTGGGATAGTAAACCAGTCTCACCTGAGACCGGGCTAGACGTCCGCAAAATCAACTTAGTTAACTTCGTCGGATTAACCCGATTATCTCTCACTATCAAATTCTCGGGAACGAATCCGAGTCACTTTTATTTTTGCAAATCGAGTGTCGTAATTGTGATTCAATCATCAGATCGAATTCTTTATTTGATGTACGATATAGATGATATTAATACAAAGTCCCTTACCTGAAGTGTCTGGTAAAACTCGGACACTCGTAGCGCTATGGTCTGTGGAATAAATTCCAGTAAAATCATCATATTTTCTTTTCCCATCACGAACATCTTCTCCGAGAGAAATTCTTCCATCTTCTGTCATCATTTTGATATTTTTTCTTTAATTTAGTTATGTTGGTAAAGTTTGTTCAAAATATGATTTATTAAATTTTAATTACTTGATAAATTTAAATTTTGAAAATTTCCGGATAAAAATTACCACACTCCTACTTCAAGTAACTGTGCCAATTTTTAGACAATTGTTTGTTTATCTAATTAATTATCAACGTGCTGTTAAACACAAATTTTATGTCGTAACTGTTGCTAAGGAATTACAAGACTTAATGAAATTTTCTTAGGTTGTTATTTTATACTTGAAGCAAATGGAGAAAGAGGGAGAAGAAGTTTCAGCCAATAAAAATTAACGGTCTTCAGTTATTAAAAATGAGTCCCACACGCTGGCGAATTGCTGCGATGTGATTGGTTGGGGCGCTCGTCTAGTACGAATCGAGGATTTTCCGAAATTGGCCGAGTGCGATCGATACCGCACGAAATGCGATAATGTAGCCAATTTGCAACCATTATGGCTCATACATAAATAACGTCTAATTTATCAGCCATCTTATGACCAAAGATTCTTGGGGCGAAATGCGGACCAAAATGTAAATACATTTCGCCAAATGGATGAACTAAGTGGATTTTCTGTCCATGACGATGATACCTTACTTTTTATGTATACACATATCGAGTATAATCACGAACATTTTGTAAGACTCTTAATTAAAAGCTTTGTATGCTGTAAAAATTTTTAGAGATTCTGAAAACAAAGTAAACTTTAATTTAGGTATTAATTTGTTTGTCTTTGTAGAAAAGCTATGGGTTCATTCTGAAAATAAACTTAAACGAAAAAAAAAAAATTTTCCCCCGTCAATGCATCTCCGTGATGCATTATACCAAGCAAATTATCGCATAATTATGGATCCATAAAATCCATTTTGTCGAACAAACGAATGTATCATAAGGTAGACTGGTCCATTGACATACATGAAATTGACTAATAGCGAAAAGTTTTGGCCCAGGTCAGCCTGCGCGGACTGCGCAGGCTGACCTGGGTCGATACTTTTCGCAGATGCATTAAGCCCTTTTCACAGAGAATGGGTCAAAATTTTGTGGCCCTAGCTGTCTGTTGATTTGACGGTTGCTTTTGCTTTTTTTTTGCATGGGAAACATCATTTTAGACATATGTACATGTATAAACGTATACTGATTAAAAATAAAAGGGAAAAAAGAGGAAGCTAAATTGCAAAACGTTGGATAAATTAACAAAAGAGATTTTTTGATGTTTTATTTTACCTTTATTACACATAAATATGAAATATAAAATACTTGAAATAAATTAAACTTCTACAAAATATTATGCAAATCTTCGCATTCAAATACTGAATTGTTAAAAACTAACTAAAAGAAAAAACACAGGACAAAATCTGCGCTTTCTTTAGCAGATGGTCACACCCGAGTTCTATCAAGACCGCAGGAAGACTGGACAGGGGACATCTGTTCCGGGAAAAAAAATGACCATAACGGGTAATAAAGGAAGCGCTTCCCCGTCCACACCTAAAACAAAACCCCGAGCTTGTAATTACCGGCCTATTAGTCAGATTGCGAGACTCGTTATAGAATATGCGGTCACCGGCCTGACGGACGAGATGTTTGCCCGGGGGTGATGATTGGTCAATGTGATGTTTGGTCAAACCAATTGACCATTAATGAGGTGTTGGACGTAAACAGAAGTGGACATGGGTCTTTCATAAAGCGCCGTACGCGTTTGTTACGTTCATCTTTTATATACCACAAACATGTAAAGTGTGTATACAATGAAATACAAAAAAAGAAATGTAAAACAGTGTATGGTGTTACTTTGATGTGAAGGCTTGAGGTTTCGCAACATATTGCTAAGTTTAGATTTCTGTTCGATCCTTCGTGTGTATATTGTGAAAAAATATATCACTAGTTGCATACGAGACCCGGGCCCACATTCACCAACTATTCTTACGAACATTTTCAGTCTTAAAATCAAGAATTTTCTAAATTTGAAAGTAGCAGAACTTTTGATTTGGCTAAACCGAATGGTTTAGCCAATCAGAAGTTGTCACGGTTAATTTCTAAATCTAGAATTAGACTAAGTATGGTCTTAAAAATGGTTGGTGAATACGGACCCTGGGCCCGTATTCATCAACCATTTTTAAGAATATTCTTTGCCTTATTCTAGATTTAGAAAGTAACGCAAGTTCTGATTGGCTAAACCGAATGATTTAGCCAATCAGCACTTGTGTTAATTTCAAATTTAGAAAATTCTTGAGAATGAGACGAAAAATGTTCTTACCTTTGGGCTGCTAAGCGCGACCCAAGCATGGACCTTTTGCGGATAGTGTAGATCAAGATCAGACGGCACAGAACTTGCAGTCTGATCTTGGATCTACACTGTCCGATAACGAAATATCTTTTCCCTAATTGTAACTTTGAAATAGTACACTTTGAGATTTTAACGTCGGCCTGAAAGTTTCGTTTCATTTCACTTATGCAGCAACATAAGGGTTAAGAAAAACTTACATTCTGAAAAGACAATGTACTATGTATACGTCTAAATAAAATGTCTGTTCTGTTAACTCTTTACCAAGGGACAAAATTTTAGACCAGTCCAAATTGAAAGCTTTTGCAGACGACAAAATAAAGGTGACTCAAAAATTGAAATTTGTTTTTGGAAGAGTAGAAAACATTGTGGGAAAAGGAGAAAATGCTGGTTGCCAGCATTTTCTCCTTTTCCCACAATGTTTTCAGAAGGCTTCTTCTTCAGGGTCGTTAAAAGTCGGGATTGTGTGGTAAAGGGTTAAGAATGGTTGGTGCATACAGAACCAGATGCTCTACAGCGAGACAACGTGTTTAACGCCATTATCTTCCGCTAGGTGTCATTTTTTCAAATACAAACCTGTCTAATATGGGAATTCTGGGTACAGAACCAGACTACTTTTCAAGGCAGCAATGAATGCAACGAATTTGAAGATAAAATAGACATCTACTCACTAAAACCTACCTTTACAGTTCATCCAGCCATGGTTAGCTAGTATATAATTTATGCACCAGCCATTTATAAACATAGCCCCTGTGAGCTTGGGAAAAAGCTCCGGTATAAGCCCAGCAAGGCGGGGACGTTATTTTTGTTGTCAGTCTGTTGCACAAAATCCCGGTTTTTCCCATACCTATATTTAGAAACTGTCTACAGAGATTTGCAGCAAAAAATTGGTATTTTTTTTAAAAAATGATTATTTTCCCCATTTGCAATCATTTTTTTTTAAAGAAATTTGTTGCGAAAACCTGGTTTGATTTTTCCGTTTACGTATCAATTATTGCCATTTTCCGCCTTCACTTTTTCAGCGGCAATTTACTCACCGCGTATTAATATTTATCTTGTACAGGATAGTGATGCGTCATAGCAGACAGGTTTATCTTCGAAGAACATGACATGCACAGACAACGGCTTAACGCACTTACGCTTTGTAAGTAATACATGTTCTATACTCATTGATAACTCTTTACCAAACGACAAAAATTTAGGCTGGTCCAAATTGAAAGCATCTGCACGCGAAAAATTAAAGGTGGCACAAATGACGAACTTTGTCCTTGATATCGAGAAAAACATTGTGGGAACAGCAGAGAATGATGCTTACCAGCATTTTCTCCTTTTTCCATTTTTTTTTTTTTCAAAAGCATTCTTTCACAAGGTCGTTAAAAAGTCGGGTTCACGTGGTAAAGGATTAATTAAAGAACATATCTAACGCTTTCATTGCTAAAAACAGTTTAATAAAAATTTCTAGCAAATACCGTAGTAAGAACCTAAGTATTGCAATGTCAAAGTTCTTTCCGCTGAAGAAAAATCAGATCGTGTTGGGCATTGTAGACATGCTTATGATCAGATTGTACGTTATGTGCAGTCTGATCTCGTTCTACACGATCGGAAAACGCTTATTCCGTCGCGATTAGCATCCACTGGGAGAACAAGCAGATATGTTGGTTTTTTTTTTTTTTTTGAGAGAGAGAGAGGAAATTTAGGGAGAAGAGAAATCAAAGTCTGAAGAAATATATGTAAAAACAGAACGAAGTTTCTGTCACTCTCGAGGCCAAGTATAGAAATTCGGCCCCTCCGCAGGTTTTAAACACAATTCTCCTTGATATGCAAAATGATTAATGAGCCATGCTCTGTGAAAAGGGGGCTTAGTGCATCTGCAAAAAAGTATCGACTCAGGTCAGCCTGCGCAGTCCGCGCAGGCTGACCTGGGCCGATACTTTTTGCCATCGGTCAAGTTTCTGCATGTCAAAGGACCATTTTACCTCAGGGATCAGTCGAATGTTAGACAAAGTGAACTTTATGGATCCATGCTCATGTGATGATTTGCTTGGTATCATGCATCACAGAGATGCATTTAAGCCCCCTTTTGCCAGAGCATGGCTCATATGTTACGTTCAATACGCCAGCACCTAAAGCTCCTTCAGTCGCTTACGGTGCAGAGTTTCGAACCCTTTGCAAAGTTTTGCTGTCATCGTATTGAAACTTTGTACTACAAAATGTAAATTAAAGAGAGGCAATTTTCTGTTGTCTGGCTTTAACTTGCAATGATTATCTCCCCTAGAGCATACAGATTTTTTTTTTTGTGCAAACTACAAACATGTAGACTGCATTAACCAACGATTCTAATTTAGTTGAATGGAGTTTAACGCCGTTTTCAACATTATTTCAGTTATACCGCGGCGGCCAGTGCACCTATCCATGCTTTCCTTGAATTTCTTGTACCAGTACTCCGCACAATATTCTTTCCAAGCCACTGGCTGCTTTCCCACATAACCATCGTCGAAACAATGATCAGCGGTGAGAGAGGAATGAATCCTGTCGCGATGACTATCATCAGTCCTCGGAAAGAAATTGGCCAAGCCGGGGATCGAACCACCGAGCTCCTGTTCTCAAGTCCTGTACGCTACCGACTGAGCTACTGGGGCTTGGTTTAACGATTCTAAAGCATTGGTCTAATTTTAGATTTAGAAAATAACACAATTTCCAACTGGCTAAACCACTTGGTTTAGCCAATTAAAATTGCGTCACATTAAAATTTAGAAAATTCTTGAGAAGCAGACTAATTTTGTTATTGAGGATGGTTAGTGAAAGTGAACCCTGACTCCGTATGGCAGCATTTACCCAAAGATTTGGAGCACATGTATTTGCATGCACATTAGCCGTGATTCAAGCATAAACATATTAGTCGAAGAAATTATTGATTGATTGATTGATTGATTGATCGATCGATCTGTCGATCGATCGTACGATTCATTCATTCATTCATTGACCAAATAAACTCTAACAATAAACTCCGCGTCTCGAGTGAGGATAGAAACCATGGCCTCCAAAACCAAAATCACTGAGACAAGCAAAAAATACAGACATACTGACGGACGGACGGACAGGGTCGCAGAGTGAGGGACGGGAGAGAGAGAGAGAGAGAGAGAGAGAGAAAGGGGGGGGGGGGCAGAGAGGCAAGGTGCATAATTATTAGAAACGAAGAGGGGTCAAGGGACTTAATTCTGTAATTTTATGCAAGGAATCATACATGAGTTATTTCTCTTAATCAATCAAGAGTCCACTTGATCTTGAAATTGCAGAAAACTAAGATGTTATTTCATCCAGTGCCGGACTTAAAAAAAAGAAAAACTGTTGAATGTCATGTGGCAAACCAAAAACCTTCCTTGTGAAGACAATTTTTCCTTTTTTACATTTATCTAAGTGTTTGTATACATAGTAATAAAAGTGTTGCACCCCCTCCCCCCATGTTTTTACCGGATTTGATTTTCTGCACTGAATGATATGAAATGGGTTGGAAGTTAGAATCTTGCGGCTGCATACACCAACAAACCAGTCTCTTGCCTCTGAGATAAGCTGAACCAGGGATATATACACAGTGTATATATGATCCCTGGCTGAACTGAGGTATCCCTTGACCTCATGGCAGCGGCTACTGATCGAGCTGTTTCACCCTGTTGTGAGGGGTACTAGTATGAGACGAAGACTGCATGCTGTTCTGCAAGCCCTGAGCGGAAGCACGCAATATCGACTGATTGTGTGTGCCCATTCTCTGCAGTTCACTTTCAACCTGTCTTATTTCGACATCCCATGACCAGTTTTAACCAAAGTTAAAAGCATCTTGTTTTTCTTAAATTTGAAAGTAATATCCAAGTAAAAAATTCCTACTTACCATGAGGTCAAGGGATACCTCAGTTCAAAAGACTGCTGTATTGGTGTACGCAGCAGCCGGATTCTAATTCCTACCCCATTTTTTTATTATTCACGCCAGAAAATTAAAGTCGGTAAAAAAACACCGGGGGGGGGGGGGGGGGGGGCTGCAGGACTTTTTTACCGTGCATTTAATAAAGTTGATTAACCATTTACATGTACAACAAATTCTATCTGAGGTTATGAATTTCAACTCTGTGTTATGTGCAGTGAGGTTCGGGAACGTGTGTCCAAGTTCATGTAAAAATGACTCACAATCTTCGCGAGTTTGGAATCTTTGCAATAAATTAAAAACCTTTGACACCTAGCAGCTTCTCTCATTACATCCCGTAGCCGATATGTTAACCCTAAAGCTGCTGATCGCGACCCACTGACCTTTTGCGGACTGTGTAGATCAAGATCAGACTACACAGAACGTGCAGTCTGATCTTTGATCTACACTGTCCGATACGGTAGTTTCTTTCCGGTGAAATCGAAACGGCAATGTTTGGGCTTTTAGTATTGGGTAGAAATTTGCGTTTCATTTATTCAGCAGCTTAAGTGTTAAGCAACCAACTTTCGAAAAACCTTTTCGTAAAATGTGCACAAACAACGCGAACTTAAGTTTAGAATCATTACACACTCTGAATCGACAGTGCAATTTCACCCATAGACTGCTAAGCGCGACGGAGTGCACTTTAAACAGCGGGCAGTGTAAATCAAGATCAGGCTGCACAGAACCTGCAATCTGAGCTTGATATGTACTGTACGATACAGTGAGATTTTCCATCGAAAACAAATAGGATAAAATTGCAATATCTGGCTTTTACTATCAGTAGAAAAATTTCATTTTTTAGCAGTTTTATGTTTGAGTGTAAATGTGAAGATGGGTTGTTCTATAAAGTGATAAAATAATAATGTTTCACCATCCCCATTGTTTCTACATTACGCACTTGCGTATTAATTTGGTCAATTATTTCAGCGTAAAAGATGGTTTTAGTTTCTTTTACGGACAGCTGAGATAACAATCAGACTGACGAGAATGTGCAGTCTGCCCCTTCTTTTTTCTTTTAGCCCGTGAACTTAAAGTATATTCTTTAGCATAGAAATGGTATTTGTATGCTGTTGAAGAGGTCAAGTTATTTTGATTAGACAAAGAGAGTTCACCCTTTACCGAACAGTCCTTTCTTTTAACTACCCTGGGGAAAAGGCCTTTTGAAAACATTGTGGGAAAAGGAGAAAATGCTGGTAAGCAGCATTTTCTCCTTTTCCCACAATGTTTTCTACCCTTCTAGAAATAAATTTCAAATTTTGGGTCACTTTTTTTTGTCTAAAATGCTTTCAATTTGGACAAGTCTAAAGTTTTGTCGTTTGGTAAAGACTTAAAGACGTAGGCTAATAAAAGTAGCTAACTCGAAAAAAATGTTGGTTCGAATTACCAAAAAAATTGCATGTTGAAAAGATCGATGTTTTTGGCATACCAGCCAAGTTAAACCACTTAAGTGGTCCCCTTAAGAGCTTTTTTTATCATTTCATTTCCTACGACGAAATAAATCTGTATCTGAGCCATGCTCTCGCAAAAGGGTGCTTAATGCATCTCCGTAATCCGTTGTACCAAGCAAGACATCG
This sequence comes from Tridacna gigas, assembly GCA_945859785.2. Taxonomy (NCBI): domain Eukaryota; kingdom Metazoa; phylum Mollusca; class Bivalvia; order Cardiida; family Cardiidae; genus Tridacna; species Tridacna gigas. The sequence goes on from OX244029.2 coordinate 44,196,299, forward strand.
CATATAGGCATCCATAAAATCCACTTTGTATAACAAGCGACTAAATCATGAGATAGACTGGTCCTTTGACATACAGAAAATATATCAAAAACCAAAAAGTTTCGGCTCAGGTCAGCCTGCGCGGACTGTACAGGCTGACCTGGGTTGATATTTTTTGCAGATGCATTAAGCCCCAGTTACAGAACAAGGCTCATATTTATATTTGTTGAACACCGATAAATACTACAAAATATGCCTTTACGTTTAGACGTAAGCCCACTTGACGGTTTTATGCATTAAAAAAGGTGCAAATATGGCGTTCAAATAACGGTTAGTTTTCGCTTTGCAATCGGTTACTTCTTTTGTAATGATATCAAATATGACGTCATCACACTTATTTGAATACAATCCCACGCAATCGACAAATTTTATCATTGATCACGTTACATTCCCGCAAATCCTTGCAAAATTCTGGCGCGAAATATGAACAATACCTTAAGAGGCTGCGTGTCCTATTTAGGAAATACCACTGAAAATGTTTGTGGTGTTTTTTGTCTTACATTAATTTTTTTGTCATAAGTAGTAACCACTCATCACAACTAGGCCGATTCCGTACCTCGTCTATATAAAGGAGGCTTCCATTTTGAACTACTATTCACATGATCTTAAACACGGCGGCGCCTTTGTAAATCGCTTAGCAACGACATGAACAACCATGGTGAAGTTATTTACATCTATCGATCAGTCGATGAAAGCTCCCGACGGAATTGATAAACCACACTAAAAATTGAGTGTACAAACTGTTTTGCCGACGAATATATTCTTAGAAAGATATCGATAGAAAATTGTGACTCATGTTTTCTGTTTTAAGAGGAGCCTTACAATATCAAAAAAGATAAATCGCTGAGCTTCCGGCGAAGAAATGTTATGTTCCGTGTATGTGTATATCAAGCTACGTGATACAGCCGAGGGATTTGATCAGCGGATCACCCGAGGCATGCCGAATGAAGTACTAATATTTCTATAGATGGTGTGGAAGCTATCGCCTTACTTAATTCGGTGATGAATCAGTGTTCTAAATTTGGTGAGATTATGAAAATTTGAATTTCCCCTTTTAACCTTTATAGAATCGGGGTCCAGAATTTTCTAAATTTGAATGTAACATAACCTCTGATTGGCTAAACCATTTGATTTAGCCAGTCAGAGGTTGCGTTTCTTTCAAATTTAGACAATCTTGGAGAATAAGACTAAGAATGTTTTTAAGAATGGTTGGTGAATACGAACCCTGGTTGTATTTTTTTAAGAAATTTGTTGCGAGAAACTGATTTGGGTTTTCCACAGACGCATTATTTACTGCTTTTTTCTGCCTGCACTTTTTTAGCGGCAATTTACGCACCGCGTATTAATATTTATATTGTGCAGTTGATTAGTTGTGCAATAGTAGATCTATCAGACCTTTAAAAAAAAATGGTGTTGGCCTCAAATTTTCTCGTTTGGGCTGTCGGAATACAAACTGGAACTATCCCCGTAAATTATCGGATAATCAATAATAAAGTTTGATGCAAGGATACATGTACCTGTTATTCATCGTGACAAAAGGAAAATTGCTTCTTTTTCCATAATTCCTTCAAAGCCGAAAGGTTGTCTGTAGGACTTAACGAGTTAAAACTTCGTGCAAAATGGATTATCAGGATCAAAAAGGGTAAAGCCAGACAGACAAAATTCTAAGTGACTAAAAACATGGGGACAGATTAAGTCCTGTCAGAAAATCCCCGGATGTGTAAACAAGATGGTGACTGATGGTATGATAACTGTCGTCTGATTCATAATGACATCATAGCTGCCGAATTTTCGGACACCGCCCTATCCGGATATTAGATACATCCGAACTCACAGGAAAGTCGTAAGTCACAACCTCTTGTCAGGGTGGACGACCATTTGCGTCTTGAAATAGACAAACATTTGGAAACAATGCAGAAAAGGCGAGCAACAAACTACCATAGGTAATTAATCCTTTCTCAGACGACAAATTTTAGGTTTTTCCATATTGAAAGCATTCGCACACGACAAAAAGATGGTTCAGTCATGATGGACGTGTCTGTTACTAGTCTGCTGGTCACTGGCATCTTCTCTTTTACCACAATGTTTTCGAAAGACTTTCTCGTTAAAACACGGGATTGTCTGGTAAAGGTTGAAAGACGGAATTTGAAGCAGAGAAAGGTGTCCATCGTATTGCTAGGCAACCATTTTTTAAATTTTATGTATAATTAATGCATAATTATTTGGGTTCTTTTCAGTTGTCTGCAACTGTCCCTCTGTCTATCTTCTCCCAATCTTCTCTTTGAAAAAATAAAGTGCTTGGTTTAGTGGGGGAGAGAGAGAGAGCGAGAGGGGGGGGGGGGCAGGGAGAGAGACATACTGACAGGCAGGCAAGCAGACAGACAGAGAAATGTAGCATGAAAGACGAGGGATAGGTCGATGAACAAACTACATGTACTTCTACCAGCTGCTAAAATTTCCCCTTTAAAAAAATCGTTGATGTTGGTAGTATGGGACCAAAATATTGTGAAAATGTATTGAAAATGTTTACATCGTAAACTCATAACAATAGCTCGTGATTTTACTTCATCAACTCTTGAGGAAAAAAAAAAAATAAGCAGCCGGTTATGAAAACGTCTGTTTAACCCTTTACCACACAATTCCGAATATTAACGACCCTTTGAAAGAAGCCTTTTGAAAACATTCTGGGAAAAGGAGAAAATGCTGGTAACCAGCATTTTCTCCTTTTCCCACAATGTTTTCTACCCTTCCCAAAACAAATTTCAATTTTTTAGTCACATTTATTTTGTCGTCTGCAAATGTTTTCAATTTGGAACAGCCTAAAATTTTGTCGTTTGGTGTAGAGTTAATACAAATAAACCATTTACCAAACAATCCCGTGTTTTAACAACTAGAAGGAAAAAGGCTTTTGAAAACATTGTGGGGAAAAGAGGAGATACCGGCTACCCGCATTTTTAGTTTTTCATTTTCCAACAATGTTTTCCGATTTTTCAAGGACAAATTCTATATTTATCTAACAATTCGTGCTCTAACAACACTGATGAAGATGGCTTTTGAAAACATTATGGGAAAAGGAGAAAATACTGGTTATCAGCATTTTCTCCCCTGAGTCTCACAATGTTTTCTTTTCTTTCAGGGCAAATTCTATCTTTGCTAAACAACCCCGTATTCTAACGACCTGAACGAAGATGACTTTTTGAAAACACTTTGAGAAAAGGAGAAAATATTAGTCACCAATATTTTCTTCTTTTTTTTTTCCACCGAGTTTTCTACCCTTTTAAGCTAAGCCCCGTAGCTCAGTCGGTAGCGTACAGCAGGACTTGAGAACAGGAGGTCGCTGGTTCGATCCCCGGCTTGGCCAATTTCTTTCCGAGGAGTCATGATGGTCATAGCGACAGGATTCATTCCTCTCTCACCGCTGACCATTGTTTCGACAATGGTTATGTGGGAAAACAGCCAGTGGCTTGGAAAGAATATTGTGCGAGGTAGTGGTAAAAGAAACTCCAGGAAAGCATGGATAGGTGCACTGGCCGCCGCGATATAACTAAAATAATGTTGAAAACGGTGTTAAACACCATACAATCAATCAATCAACTACCCTTTTAAGGGCATGTTGTATTTTGTGAGCTATATCAAATATGTTGTCTGCAAATACTTTCAGTTTGGACTAATGCAAGATTTTTTTCATTTTGTAAAGAGTACAGATGTTAGTAAAGCATAAAATTTACTCCATTGTAAATTTATGTACTAATGAAAGTATGCATCTGCCATGCTCTGTAAAAAGGGGTTTAATGCATCTGCAAAAAAGGATCGACTCAGGTCAGCCTGCGCAGTCCAAGCAGGCTGACCTGGGCCGAGACTTTTTGCTTTTGGTCAATTTTCTGCATGTCAAAGGAGCAGTGTATCTCGTGATTCAGTCGGTTGTTAGATAAAATAGATTTTATGGATCCATACAAGTACATGTAATTATGTGATGACTGGCTTGGTATCTATGATGGATCGCGGTGATGCATTAAGCCCTCTTTTGCCAGAGCGTGGCTCACATGCGGACCGAGCCTTAGTTGATTCTTTCGTGTGTTCGTATGGTGTTTAACGCCATTTTCAACATTATTTCAGTTATATCGCGGCGGCAAGTACACATAACCGTAGTTTTCAGGAGTTTCTTTGACAAACAGCCCACTTCGCACAATATTCTTCCAAAGCCACTGGCTGCTCTCCCAAATAAACATCTTCAAAAAAATAATCAGTGGTGAGAGGGGGAACGAATCCTGCCGCAATGGCTATCATCAGTCCTCGGACAGAAATTTACTTAGCCCGGGATTCAAACCAGCGATTCCCCTGGTTTCAAGTCCTGTACGTTACCGATTGAGCTTCCGGGCACGGCAACTCTTAAGTTGGAAGAAATTTGGTCTAACCCCATTTCTAATTTACATATGATATGGCTTAGTCATGCTCAGTGAACAGTGGGGCTTAACTCTTTACCAAACGACAAAATTTTAGACCAGTACAAATTGAAAGCTTTTGCAGACGACAAATAAAAATTTGACTCGAAAATCGAAATTTGTGTTGGGAAGAGTAGAAAACATTGTGGGAAAAGGAGAAAATGCTGGTTACCAGCATTTTCTCCTTTTCCCACAATGTTTTCAAAAGGCTTCTTCCTCAGGGTCGTTAAAAGTCGGGATTGTGTGGTAAAGGGTTAACACATCTGCAAAAAATACCGACTCATGTAAATTTCTGCATGGCAAGGTACCATTTTATTTTCAGATCGAATCGATTGCTAGAGCAAATGGATTTTGTGGATCCATAATCATGTGATGACTTGCTTGGTATAATGGAGCAGAGATGCATTAAGCTCCCTTTTTAAAGAGTATGGCTCAATTTTACATGTGGCTTGAATAATAGGACAATGCATCTGAAGGATGAAAAAAAAAAGAAAATAATAATAAAAAACATTGTGAGATTAGGAGGATTTTTTGGGAAAGGGTTAATTATGATACATTCAGAGATAGTAGTTAACATATTCATTTAAATTGACTATTTCAAACCAGGACACACTGGGAGAACACAATTTGTGATGACTTGCTTGGTATAATGCATCACAGAGCATCATTTTGAACTTTGACAGAGCATGGTTCATGTGTTTAAGCTATCCGAGTGAAAGGAAATAAAGGTAAACAACACTGAAAAAAAAATGTGATAAAAGGATAAATTCCTCGTTACCGGCAAATAGGTATACATGTACTAGTATATACATTGCAATTTAATTGTTGTATTTGGCAAATATTTTACACAACAGGTGTAGCGAACAGCGAAGATCAGACTGCACGCTCTAACCTTAATCTAAATATTGTCCGGTTTAAAATACATAGACTATATAATGCTCCATTGCAGTTGTTAGGTGTAAAAATACTCACGCTGTCTTCTTCGGGAAATCCCCTTGGCTAAAAATAGAATTGCAAGTTTCAGCATGCTGACCCGCCCTGAAATCAGCGTTACGGCTACCGTCAGACCGCCACAGAAATTTAGACGGAGCGGAAGCTAAGATTGGTGAGTTTATTTTATTTAGATAATATTTTGCTTAATCTTAAATTATTGTTTAATCACAAAGTGAAATACGTAGATTAGCTAAATTTAAACTTACATACATGTATAGATCAACTTATGTACATTTCAGCAACATGTTATTGTAAATAGCTTTTGATAAAATCGATATTTACGTTAACGCGTACGTTTATCAAACGTTTATGCTATTTATTTGAGCATGTTCGGACATGAATGCCCCAAGGCTTTGTTGGGGCTCCCCGCATTCCTTGTATATTTTGTACCTCACAAATTTACTGATTGTGTGGATTCTTTTGATATTCTGCTGTCATCACTTTAACATTAACTTTTTTTTTCGTCCGTACCCCTTCATCAGATAACACAACTTTAGACCTTTTCATATTTAAAGTGTTTGCAGACGACAAAGTAGATATGGTTTAAATGCTGGGTTTTGTCTTTGAAAGGGTTGAAAACATTTTGAGAAAAGCAGAAAATGCTGGATACCAGCATTTTCTCCTTTTCCCACAATGTTTTCAGAGATCTTATTTCTCAGGATCGTTAAAACGTGGGATTGTTTGGAAAGACTTTTGAAAGCGGACCTCTTTGAAAAAATGTTGTTATACTACGAGGAATTTCTCCTCTTTCCATGATGTTTTCACGTGATCACCCTTTACCAGATGAAAAAAAATTACTCTTGTCCAAATTGAAAGCATTTACTGACGACAAATTAAGTGTACATGCATTTAAAATCATGGGATTTGACTCGAAACGATAGAGAAAAACATGAGAGAAGAGAAAGTGCTACGATTTTCTCCTCTTCCCACAATGTTTTCATGAGCTTTATTCCCCAGGGTCGATAGAAAACACAGGATTGTTTGGTAAATTGTTAATTTTGATGTGTGCTGATTGCCGTTTTTATTTCTTTTTTTTTTTTTTTTTAATTTGTATGGTGTTTAACGTCATTTTCAAGATCATTCCAGTTATATCGCGGGGACTAGTGCACATATGGTTGCTTTCCTGCATTTCTTATACCATTACCTCGCACAATTCTCTTCCCAAGCCACTGGCTGCTTTCCTATATACTGTAATCGTGGATATAGATAGATACGCGTGTCGAAAATTTTGCGAATTACCGATTACAGACACTTTGCGAATGGAAATGTTTGCGAATTTAAGACACTCGTTATTTGTTGGTATACTTGTAGTGAAATACGCAAACAGAAAAGTTTGCGAATGTTTAAAATTCGCAAAAAAAAAAATCCACGTCGAAAAAAATTTCCACTTATACAGTAACCATCGTCGCAAAAAAAATCCACTTAAATACAGTAACCATCGTCGAAAAAATGATTAGCGCTGAAAGAGAAATGAAATCTGTCAGAATGCCTCTCATCAATTTTCGCAAATAAATTTTGGCTGAGCTGGGGATTCGAACCAGCGACCCACTGGTTTCATGTCCTGTATGGGTGGATGGATGGATGCTTGGTTTGTCGGTCGGTCTGTTAATGAATTTGTTGGATAGTTTGTTGATTGATTGACTGACTGACTGACTGACTGACTGGCTGGCTGGCTGGTTGGTTGGATGGTTGGATGGTTGGTGATTGATTAATTGGTTGGTTGGTTGGTTGGTTGGTTGGTTGATTGGTGAATCGATCGATTGATTGGTGGGTTTATCGATCCATTTATTGATTGATGGATTTATCGATCCTTTAACTGGTTAATTGATTAATCAATTGATTGATCAAACTATAATTACATCAGTTCATTGATCCATTACTCCATCGATCCATTCAGTTATTTACACATCAAATGTATTCACTAACGGAAAAAATTCAGTTATCCGAACAAGAAAGTATCCGAATACATGTACATATATATATCGGTTCATTCGAAGCACTAGCAGGAACTGTCTTGGCCTTTAGTTAGAAAGCAATTCTTATTTCTCCTTAGAGCAACTAGAACTGCTGCTGCTTTTCTTGTCTGAAAAAAAAAAAAAAAAAAAATGAACCATGCTCTGTGAAAAGAGGGCTTAATGTGTCTGCGAAAAGTATCGACGCAGGTCAGCCTGCGCAGTCCGAGCCAAAACTTTTTTTGTTATTGGGCAACTTTCTGTATGCCAAAGGACCAGTGTAGCTCATGATTGAGCCGGTTGTTAGACAAAGTGGATCCCTAGTAACGTGATGACTTGCTTGGTGTAAGGAGATGCATTAAGCCCCCTTTTGCCAGAGCACGCTCATTTGTATTAAGAACTCGCTTAAAATATGATCTCCCAGGCAATGTGTAAGTTTGATAAGATTCATTCATTTTTTTTTTTTGACAAGAATTCAAACTTATTCCTCGGCCTTTCACATTTTCTATTCTCTCTTTCTGTTTGAAAGTGCATGAAGACCAATGAAAAAAGAAAATGTACTATTTCATACACTATCAGATTTTATTTATCTATTTATTTATTATTTTTCTTTATGCAAAAATGGATTTATTATAAAGTGTGACATTATAGATAATATCGACCCAGGTCAGCTTGCGCAGTCCGCACAGGCTGATCTGTCAATCTTCTGCATATGAAAGGACAATTGTACGTCACGATTCGGTTGTTTGTTAGACAGAACGGATTTTATCGATTCATAATTAACCCTTTCCTATACAACAAACTTTTAGCCTTGTCCAAATTGAAAGCATTTGCAGAAGACAATTTCAGTCTGGCTCAAATGGTGCAAATTTTCTTTGAAAGGGTAGAAAACATTGTGGGAAAAGGAGAAAATGCTGGTTACCAGCATTTTCACCTTTTCCTACAATGTTTTCAAAAGGCTTCTTTCCCAGGGGCGGCAAAAGGCGGCATTGTGCAGTAAAGGGTCAAGTGATGATGCATAGATGTACTAAGCCCCCTTTTTGCCAGAGCATGGCTCAACTGTACTTTGTAACAATTTGCGCAGTTTCCTTTCTGAATCAGCCGGAAAAAGATGTCGGTCTTCGAACTGAGTGATTACTGTCGTCACTGGTGGGATGCTGAAACCATCAGGTGTGTGTTGTGGGCGGTGTAGATCAAGATCAGACTGCATGAAACATGCATCCTAATCTTGATTTTACACTCTCGGCTATCTTGTTGGTATTGCGGCCAAGGCAGTCTTGAAACAAGTTGCATCATTCAAGCTTCGTTTCTTGACACACTTATTCGTCCATCTGAGAGTAGACAGTAAGCAGAGTGAACTAAAATATTTCATGTCTGTATATGGTAAGAATATTCAACAAAATATGGGATGAAGTAGGTTCCAGATCGTACGGCACGTTCTACACTGCACACAAGGCAACTGAAGTGTTGTCCTTGGCTGCCGAAGGATTTAGTCGCCACACATATACGGCCTACGACTTGGTCTTTTATTTTTATAAAACAGAAGAGACATTGCTTTCAAATGTATGTATTTAAGTACATTCTATTTTCTAAATGAATACTGCCATGTGCATATGTATACAATTGAGCCATTCTCTGTGAAAACGGGGCGTAATACATCTGCAAAAAGTATCGACTCAGGTCAGCCTGCGCAGTATGCGCAGTCTGACCTGTGTCGAAACTTTTTGTTTTAGGTAAATTTTCTGCATGCCTAAGGACCATTCTACCTCGTGATTTAGCCGGTTTTTGGACAAAACGGATGCTATGAGCCATAATTATATGAGGACTTGCTCGGTATTATACACTACGGAGACGCCTATTAAACCCGCTTTTGTCAGAGCATGGCTCATATTAAATGTTGAAGAGGCAAATATGATAAAAATTGTTTACCCATGGTTAATGAAGTTATAAAAAGAACTGCAAAAAAAAAAAAATCGATATTCGTGAAAAACAATGTAACCTTCATTATATAATGTGTCTGATGCAATATTGGTTACATCAAGCTGGCCCAGTCAGTGAATACTCGTACTACTCGACTGCACATCATGCAGTCTCTGACGCCAGTGGGTTTTTTATTTTTCAGCTATTTTTTTTTTAAATACGGCCAAGAAAGTTCCATGGTTGTACGTAGTGCATCGGATATTTTTTGTACCATGTACAAACATCAACAATGCGAGTTACATAAATCTTTAGTTTGAATCAGGGCTCCAGATAGAGGGAGTGATTTTCATTATAGAATCGAAAATATTACTTATTCTTCACTAAAACCTATGTTATGGGTACTGATTAGAATCGTCTCATCGAGACGATTCTAATAAGTACCCACAACATAGGGTTTAGAAGAGAAATAATGGATTTAGAATACCAGCACTCCCTCTTATCTGGAGCTCTGAATGATACATTTTTTTCTTTCTTGACAGAGGCCGTTGGCCTAGGTGATGACAAAACAGAGAGTTTTGATTTATGTGTTAGATACAGCTATAAGTATTGTACTTACTCTGTATCGTGGGTTCTACGGGCAAACTACTCGTATGGGAATTTCATCATCTAAAGATGAACCGGAGTTTTGACACAGATTTCAATTTTGAGTTCCACATTCCAATACATTTTGTGTGTAGTCTAATCATTGTTTACTGCTATTTTTTTTTTAACCCTTTGTCAAATTTTTGATGACCCTGAAATAAGAAAGATTTGGAAAATAATGTAGGAGAAGAAGAAGATGCTGGTACGCAGCACCTGTCAGTAATTGCTTACAATATACAAAAAAAAAAAAGATCGAAAGTTTTGTCAGGTAAACAGATAAGATGATGTTAGTTTATTTCAGAGTCACAAGGTCGATTTTCAGAGAAAATGACAAATCTCGCGAGAACTGAATAATCCGGTAGCCCTCAACACGTGAAGTGTCTGAAGTACTCAGTGATTTCCTCTACATTCAACTCTTGACCAGACGAGAAAAATGTACAAGAATCAAAATTGAAAGCATTTGCAGACGATAAATTAAATGTGACTCAAATGACAAAATTTGTCCTTAAAAGCGTAGAAAACATTGTGGGAAAAGGAGAAAATGCTGGTTACCAGCATTTTCTCCATTTTCCACAATGTTTTCAAAATTCCTCCATCAGAGTCGTTAAAACACGGAGTTGTTTGGTAAAGAGTTAAATAGCTACTTCATACTTAACCCTTTCCCAGACAAGCCGTGGTTTTCACGTGTCTGCATTACATGTCTTTTGAAAACACTGTGGGAAAAGGAGAAATTACTCGTAACGAGCAATTTCTCCTTTTCCCACAGTGTTTTCTACCCTTTTTGATAACTTTCTGCCATTTTCATCCAATTTAAAATTGTCGTCTGCAAACTCTTTCAATTTGGACCAGTCCAAAATTTGTCGTTTGGGAAAGGGTTAAAGTAGCAATATCTGGCAAAAGTAAACAAAGCTGGTGTTAAAATGCATTTAAATATGAATCATACCATTTTAAAGTACGGAAATCATTGTGAAGATGACAATCTGTTATTGTACGGTGTTATTGTCGCTGGCAGAGAAATTAATTTCAAAACTAGGTTAAAAGTTGCCAGTTCACTCTATCGTTTGTTTTCTTTTGTCTGATTTTGAAATTGATATTTCTGCCAGACTAACACTTTGACCAAGCACACGATAACAGATTGTCATATTCACAATATTTTCCCTACCTTTTTAAACTGTATGATTTAAATTTTCAAATGCATCTTAACACCTGTATTGTTTCTGGCCGTTATTTGGCCTTTGAAATGAATTTACCCAGAGAGAGAGCCTATGTATAAAAAGTCTTCCGAAAACTATAAAAATTTAGAATAGATTTTCGGGATCGCCCCCCTGCCCCCCACCCCCCACCCCCCACCCCCACCGTTTTTAAAAAGCGTAAGAACTTTTTGCTAAACATTTCCATAATGATTTTTTTTTTTTGTAATGAAATGGAAAAGTAGAGAAAACCGTTTCAGTATCTATTTTAATCTTGACATGCTAGAGTGTAACAAGTATATGAACCGTGCTCTGTGATAAGAAGACTTAATGCATCCGCCAAAAGTATCAACCGAGGTCTGCGCAGGCTGACTTGGGCGGAAACTGTTTGCTATTTGTTAATACTCTGCTTGCCAAAGGTCCATTCTACCTTATGATTCAGTCGGTTGTTAGACAAAATGAATTTTATGGATCCACACCAATAACACATTTATATGGTGACTTGCTAGGTGTCATGCATCACGGAGATGCATTAAGCCCCATTTTGCCAGAGCATGGCTAATTTCTCTATTAATGCTTCAATGGATAGTGTGGGTCAAGATCAGATAGCACAGAACGTCACCAGATTTTTGATCTCGCACTGTATCTATAGTACAGACAGGTGATTAGTCCACCGTGGAAATACTGAAATACTGTTAACCCCTAAGCTGCTAGGCGCGACTCACTGACCTTTTGCGGAAAGTGTAAATCAAGATCATACTGCACAGGACGTGCAGTCTGATCTTGAATCTACACTATCCGATAAGGAGATATCTTTCCGCAAAAAAAAACCTTTAAAATGGCAAAATATGGGTTTTTACTTTCGGCTTGAAAATTTCATTTCACTCATTGAGCAGGTTAAGGGTTTACCTTAAAGCTGCTAAGGGCGACTTAAGGACCTTTTGGGGACAGTGCAGTCTGATCTTGGATCTACACTGTCCGATAAGAAGACATTCTTCAACAAATAATACCTTTGAAATAGCAAAATTTGGGTTTATACTTTTGGCCTGAAAGGTTCATATAATTATTTACAGTAGGTTAGGGAGAAATCGGCGTTCAACCCCCTATGAGGGGACAAAACCTTAGATTTATCCGAACTGAAAGCATTTACAAACGACACTTTATCTCTTTACCAAACGACAAAAGATTGGACTGGACCAAATTGAAAGCATTTGCAGACGACAGATTAAATGTTGCTTAAATGACAATTTCCGTCTTTCATAGGGTTGAAAACATTGTGGGAAAAGGAGAAAATGCTGGTTACCAGAATTTTCTCCTTTTCCCACAATGTTTTCAAAAGGCTTCATCCTCAGGGTCGTTAAAACTCGGAACTGTGTGGTAAAGGGTTAAATGAAACTGGATCTGTCTTAAACTCTTTACCAAACAACACAATTTTAGACTGGTCCAAATTCAAACCATTTGCAGACGACAAAATAAATGTGACTGAAAAATTGAAAGTTGTTTTGGAAAGGATAGAAAACAAGTTGAGAAAAGGAGAAAATGCTGTATTTTCTCCTTTTCCCACAATGTTTTCAAAGCGCTTCTTTCACAGGCTCGTTAAAAGTCGGGATTGTGTGGTAAAGGGTTAAATAATTGAAATCCCTTTGGGAAAAAAATAGAAAATGCTGGTTACAAGCCTGTTATCCTTTTTCCAACGTAAATACATGGGGTCGTTTGGTAAACGGACAGTCGTCACACCCGCCTCCCGCCGATACATTGTTTCAGGAATCATCCCAATGGTTTTTGTTCGTTTAGTATCTAAAGTCATTTTCAACAGTATTACAGTCATATTGCAGTGGCCAGTGTATCTATCAATAGGTTTCTTTGACCAGTTCTTCGCAAAAGGCTGTCTACACTACTGGCTGCTTGCGTGAATATGCTAAAAGCTGAAAAGACGAACAGGAACTGTTAATAAGCCCCACGTGTTATGTACGCAAATTCGAAAACAATTTAGCTGATTTACTAAATGATAAAATGGTTCATTGTTCAAAAAGAGTATTTTATCCACTTATCACATTGTTTTTTTTTTAGATAAAAAAATCATCTGTGGGTGTGTCAGTTTGCTTCGTCACGACCGGAAGGGGTAACTTAACCCAAACAATCGTATGCTTTAACGACCCTTATGAAGAAGGCTTTTTAACCCTTTCCCAAACGACAAATTTTGGACTGGTCCAACTTGAAAGAGTTTGCAGACGACAATATTAAATTTGATGAAAATGGCAGAAAGGTCTCAAAAAGGGTAGAAAACACTGTGGGAAAAGGAGAAATTGCTCGTTACGAGCAATTTCTCCTTTTCCCACAGTGTTTTCAAAAGACTTGTACTGCAGACACGTGAAAACCAGGGCTTGTTTGGGAAAGGGTTAAAGCATTGTGGAAAAAGGAGAAAATGCTGGCAACTGGCAACCAGGATTTTCTACTTTTCACAAAATGTTTTCGACCCTTTACACAAGCAAATGCAATAAGTTCAGCCACAATGAAATTGTCGTTTGCAGATAGTTTGAATTTTGACGCGTATAAAATTTTGTCGTTTGTTAAAGAGTTTTGAAATTTGAATCTCGCATTCTTGTGGTTTTGTACTTAATAGAAACAATACAGATCTTCCGTTAGAACTGTTCAGTGCTCGTCAAAAATACTTACAAGTAGTCATATATTTGTTTGTTTGAGGGCAATTATCCCTTTACCCCTTTAACCCCTTCTACCCTTACAAAAACGCACTTTTCCATTCTATACCTAACCTTAAACGCACCCTTGATACATCTCTTCTACCCCTAACCCCTTAACCCCTTTAAGTAACTCCATGCGCATGATTTTTTTTTTTTTTTTTTTCTTCTTCTTTTTTTTTCTTCTTCTTTTTTCCTCCTTAACTATCTCCCTCCTATCATCCGTTACTTTTCTCCTCCTCATATCCAACCACAAATCTGCTACTGTGTAACTCGATTTTCTTACTAACTCATTCATTACTAATTAATGGACTCCTCATAAACGGCCACAAACTAAGCAACTGATTAACTGTGTAACTAACTAACTAACTAACTAACTAACTAACTGATTTCATAAGCCTATCTACCAACTTATAAAATCTCTGTTTTGTGACAACCATAGCAAGCTATGATCATCATTCCTTCATTTCAATTTCTTAAGCATTGATGCTTTTAAAAATAATTTTGAATTTAAAGTAAATAATCCGGCTAAAGTATTGTGTTCAGATATGGCTGACATAGATAATAATGAAGAAATATGTGATAATCTTGACTTGTTTGTTCAGCAAGTTGCCGCGGAAGTAGAAAAGATAAAACAGGATAGAGAAAATTTACAAAGTTTGAATCTTTCTGATCAAAAGCTGACTGAGCTGATGACAAACATTTATAAAATTTTATTTTTTCTATTTTCCGATAAGGTAGTATATTGTGAAAGATGCGGCGAAAGATTTGATAACGTAAGATATCTACAAACGCACAATCTTGGCTCTTGTCGAAATTAATTTTTTTTTAAAAGATAAAAAAAAAAAAAAATGATTTAAGTAAAAAATTTAAAGAAAATAAAAAATAATAATGGAAGATAAAATTAAAAGGTTTCCACCTCAAATAAAATATCCAGTTTCAATTTATCCAAGAAATTATATACCATTTTCATTAAGATATATAGAAAAAATTACTGTTGATGATTCTATAACTTTAAAAGAAAAATATGAAAAATTAAAAAACGGAATAAACTACAAAACAGGGAAAAAAATACAATATGGAAAAGAAACTTATATAAATATTTTACAAGATTTAAAAAATTGTGTACTTTTACTTAATACAAGAGAAAAAGAAATCAGTAAAGAAGATTTACAAGTGATAGAAAAAATTAACGATGAAGTAAACAAAGTAAATAATTTAGTTGAAGAATACAATGAAAAAAGGGATAAAGTAGTTAAAGAAACGGATAAATTAACAAATTGGAAAGATTATATAATTTTTGATGGTAAAAAATATGGTATTTTTAAGCATAGTTACCACCTTATTCACCTTGAAAATGACTGTTATGGTATGTTTAAATTTGCATATGAAGAGGAAAGTTTATTTTATAAAATAAAAAATTATCTAACAGGCACAAATTATAAAAACATTATTCGAGAATGTGCAACATGTGGTAAAATTAAAAAGACAACAGTAAACAAAAATTTATAATTTTTATTTGTTCTTAACACAAATAAAAATTTATTCTTTGTATTCTGTAATCCTATGATGCCCCCAAGCAAGTGTATGAATACCATCAGGTAAAATATACCTTTTGTCATCATTTGCACTTAATGCTATTTTATTAATTTCTTTCGTATAAGGTTGATGTTTATAACTTCTTATATTTGTCATAATTCTATGATGAATATCATTTTTTTCTAAACAATTCAGATAATCCTGGTGTGTTATATTTTCTTTAATTATATTTTTCTTAATCCCCTTACATTTTTTACTTTCTTTACCATCATCCATTTTAATACTGTACATTTTTGCTTTTAAACCAACATACTCTTCTATTTCCTTCCCACTTGTTTCATCCTTAAACATGCCAATCACCTTTTTATTTATACCAACTGGAATACCTGAAGGATGTCCCTCCTTAGGGTAATCACTTGTATCAAACTTATCTTTAACATCATCTGAAATATCTTTATAGAAATCTTCTGTTTTAATTTCATACAACAAACTATCCGTGTCAGTAAGTCCTAAAGTTGCTCTATCTCCATATTTTGGTTTAATATAGTTATAGTGAAAATCATACATTAAAGTTTTACTTAACTCAAGAATGGAAAACCCTAAATATATTGGTTTGTTAAATTTTATCTGCGTTTTTCCCATATGAATGGATACTAAATTTTCATTAAATATTTCTAAATGTTTAAAGTTTGGTTTGTTTACAAATTTTCTAGCTGATTGTTTACTTCTAGCAAGCCTAACATTTACCCTTTTTCTTATATTTTCCATAGTTTTACCAAATACTGAATTATTCATTAACTTATAAAAATCCTTTTCAAAATCATTTTTTGCTTTAGCTCTTAGCTGTGTGTTTAAATCTATGTATTGTTTTAGCCAATCACTCTCTTTAAACTTAATTCCTCTATGTACCTTTTTAAGCTTTAAGCCGAGAGATAAACACTGTTTTAAACTTTCACAATGTATAACATAGTTCTTTTTATCGTTTAAATTTGGTATTAGTTTTTCAACACCATTAACTTTAATTTTCTCTGCTGCAAGAGGAAGCTCATTAAAATAATCATGCAGTTCTTTAGGAACATCTAAATCAACTTCTAAAAAACAGGGATGTTGTTTCCAGTTGTTTAATTCCTTTTCTGTCATCCATTTAAATCCATCAGTCGGAAGCTTCTGACTCATTGCCCAACCATACAAGTTATTACAATCTAAATATTTACAAAATACTGAAGGTATCTTTGAATTATACTTTTTACGTAAATATTTGTTATTTGCTTTTATAAGTCTTTTAATAATCATTGAAATCCCTCCCCTAATTCCCCTTTCGATAAATTGGATTTTATTTTTATCTCTAATCAGTTTTAACTTAACACCAGTTAACTATAATGCTGCATCCCAAGCTAAACCAGGTGCAGTAAAATACCAAGCAGGATCTAATTTATAAACTTTAAAACAAACTTTTCTAAAGCTTTCAAACACATCAGCTAAAAGAAGAACATCCGTTTTTAAATATAAATCATGATATTCACCAAGAGTTTTAATTTTAAATGTTTTCCATACCTTTTTTGCATGTTCATAATCTTCATCTGAAATTCCTTCTCCAGCAAGTTTTGAATAAAATGCCTCTTTAGGTGGTAATTGCGTTTCATTTAATCTTTCTAAAGAATCAGTATATTCATATGGATAAACACCCTTTCTACGAAGAAGTTTAAACTCTTCTTTTCTTGGGAAATACTTTTTTAAGTTTATAAATTGTTCATTTTCTAAATTTTCTACTAGTTTTGCTAAACTTGTGCTCATAAATTTAAAACTATCTAAAAGCCTTGTATCCTTATAAATATCTTTTGTTTTATTTTTAACTTTTAACTGTTCAGTATAACTTTTCTTTGTAAAGCTTATATATTTTTCCTCATTATTTGGAATTACATTAATTTCCCCCTCACTAACACCAATACTTTTAACAAAAAGATGACAATCATATCCAGACAAATTATGAAAGAAAACAGGGAGAAAGTTTGGTTTACGAAATTTAAGATTACATTTATTATGTGTTGCCCCTCTATATCTACCACTAAAATGACAGTGGTCTCTTACTTTTTTCCATCTATCTTCATCTTTTTCCTTTTTCTTTCCTTTTTCTTTTTCTTCCTCTTCTTCCACTCCATCTTCTTCATCGCTTTCGTCTTCTTCATCACTTTCTTCTTCCTCTCCAAACTTCTTATTACAAAGATAACAAGTATCAGCCTTATTAAAATCTTTTGCATCCTTTGCAGTAAGTACCATATCTTTTTTTGGTAATTTAAAAATCTCTCTGGTTAGGTTTCTATTTCTTCCACAAACTTTTCCTCTGCTTTTTCCCCTCGATATAGTAGCAATCTAGACTTAAAAACATTTTCATCAAAACTTGTTAAATAGAAAGAATAACCTGTTGGGACATGCATATGAATTTTTGTTGTTGAACTTTTACTTGAGTCTGGCTTTGCATGTTGTATTGGTACAAGAGCCGTTTCAAAATCACCATAAACAACAAAAGGATGCCATTGTGTTTTAACCCAGTTTTTAAACATTACTATACTTTCTTTTTTTGAAGGCATTTTAATTCTTACAGCATCTTCTTCATAGCAATACACTCTATGATTTTCCAAAACGTTTTCACTTGTAAAATGATTTAAACAACTCCAACAAAAAAACAGTTTATTTGTATTTTTTGATATTTTTGCTCTTAATAGTGCACTTGGATCTTTTACCCAAACATAATGGCTATTTCCCTCCTCATCTTTTATTAACAAAAGAACCACTAAATGTTTTCTACCAAAAGTTTCTTTTCTTTGCCTTCTAAGGGGATATAATCCATCTTTCTCATCATAACCTATAACAACAACAGAAAACAAGGGATTTTGATTTTCAAATTTATTAATATCACACAATTTAACAGGACATTCTATTCCTTGCATATTTAATTCTTTTATTTGTTCTTTTAATTTTTTGTCAACTCTTTCTGGATGTTCTTTTTTTGGATAAGCTACTCTCGTAACACAATATAAAAAACAGTTATGATCCTCCATATTTTGATTATTAACAAGCCCATTTCTGTTATTTGCTCTTTTTAATCCTGCTGGTAAAGGTAACCATGAACCAGCAAGCCCCTCCCATAATGGTCTATTTTCTACAACATACAATTTTAAGTTTATAACTCTTTCAAAAATCCAACCACTTTCTTTTCGTAAAAAAAGCTCAAAATTTTCCATAATTCGTTCTACCATTCTATCATATAGTTCATTTACATTGCTTTCTCTTGTAATAATTTCATGGCGTGATGAAAATTGGCTTTCTGTTTTTTTAATACCATCAGCTGTTTCCTTTGAAAATTCACATAAAAGTGCTAGCTTTACCTTTGTATTTCTATGGCTTCTTAAAAAACTTGTTATGCTTTCTTTACATACTTCTAAAAAATCATCCGGCCCCCATCCCCTTACTCCATCTATAACATGCTGCGTTGCAAATTCTCTCAATGCTGACATTTCTTGTCTTAATTCAAAGTTTGGCATTGCTCTTCTTGGTATGTATTCTTCTGGTAAGTCTTCTTCTACATTTCTTATAACTTCATTTAAAACTTGAGGAATCTGCTCTTCAGGAACATTACCAGTTAACCAATTAGTAAAATTAGATACTCTTCTTCTGACACTCTGAGGAATTACCGCTGAGGCAACCCTTCGAGCACCACTATATAAATTAGATGCAATCATTTGACTAGCATCTGTTAATCTATTGATAAATCTTCTTGAAAAAGAATTCATCGTTATATTTTTAAAATAAATAAAATTTTCTTAAGTCAAATTTTATTATTTTTTTAAAAAATAATAAAATTATTGAATGTCAATCTTATATTTACCATTCCATACTCTTCCATTCCAATTTTCAATCGTTTGAGGGCAACGGTCAATAAACTTACTTGCCTTGTAAATTGATGGAAATGTTGTTTCTTCTTCAGTTTCAACATCCTTTAATATTACCGTTTTAGGATTTTTACCTATATCTTTTAATCTATCATAATTAGGTGTTTTCTTAAGTGGTATAGCTTCTTCTGGATATAATCCATGCTCTTTTAAAACATCAATATACTTTTTCTTGTTCCAATAGGAATAAAACTTAATATTGTTATCTGTTAATATCTTTTTAAAATCAGAAATCTTTAACATATTGTTTATTAAGTAAAAAATTACTTAATACACTACACTCATTTTATTTCCATCACTCTGAAAGTTAATTAACCTATCACTAATTAAAACCGCAAATGCTTCAGTATTTGCCGGAACAGGTACACCGAATGTTGCTTTAACGTGAATATCAGTAACAGAATACTTAAGCCTTTCACTTTGTTTAGATAAATCAAACACAAACAAAGGAAAAATAAGTTTAAAATCAAGAGGATTAATATTAGGGTTTGATACCAATTCATCCATGTTAAAAATTTTTTTTCTAAAAGAGGAAGCCTCGCCATATATTCTTCCAATTTTATTAGTTGTAAAATTTATATCATGTTCATAGTTAGGATATTTTTTTGAACCTAACATTACATAAATATTTCTAACATCTGCATTATCAAATATAGCTGTGTTTACTAATTGATTACCACTTCTTCCAGTTTGAAAACCAACAATTAAAAAACGCGGCACCTCGGGAGATGATTTAGATGATAACCTCCAAGTAAAACCTGTTGCTTGTGGAACTGCAATAGAGTCGCTTTGTATCATTCTATAACCAACTGGGAATTTTTCTTTCTTCTCAATAGATTTAAAAAGTTCCAACTTGTTACCATCTTCCGGTGTTACATGAGGCATAAACCAAGATACTTTACTTAATACAACCCTACCAGGTTCATGTCTTTGATTTCCACCCACTACTGCTTCGGCAAGTCTATAAATTGCATCATTATCATTGTTTCTTGTTAAGGTTAGTGTTTGTTTCATACCATATAAAATTTTGTTGTAATCTTCACAAAAGCCAAATATATGCTTTAAGGGTATCTTAAAACTAAATGTTCCAGTAGGTAGTGAACTAAGAATATAATTCTTTCTTATAGTAAAACCAACATTATTAGCGTTTGCGTTATCGTTGGTATCCTTATACCATAGTTGGTTTAATCCTTGTGATTTAGAAAAATCATCAGGGTATTTTAACAGTCCAAGCATTGTTGTAGCTTGACCAGGATAATTAATACTTTCTATCTCTTGCCCACTGAGCTGATATCTAATATTTTTAAACAGAAACATCAGCCCATTGTTTATTAAGGCAACCATATCTTCTTCATGACGAACATTACCATCCATATTATAACCAGGATTAGCAACAACAATAGATTCTTTTAGCAATATTCCTTCAAATAGTAGATATGATTCTGAAGGATGATAAAAAATATCTTGAGTTTCGATATCAATCCTAATATTTCCTCCAGGGTTGTTTAGATTGGTTCCTGTAATAGGTAGATATTCATAATATTCATATTCATCAATACTATCACCTTTTAAAATTGGTTCTTTAATATTTAAAATATCCATTTTATTATATACAATTATAATTTTTAAGTCAAAATTATAATTGTTTTAATATTCTAACCATAGTTGGGGGAATGATTTGTTTTCATCATTTACATACACACCCTTAAGTTTAATATTTTTAAGTTCTTTTTCAGAAAGCTTTTTTCTCATTTTAGGATAAATTCTATTTCCGTAAAGAATGGTTACCTCAGGTATATTATTTTTTTCTAATTATTGATTTACATCTTCTTCAAATTCCTTAATGATATCAGCTTTTTCAGGAGACAATTTTACAACAACCTTTTTATAATCATAATTTGTATCGGTAACTTCAAGAATTTCACAATCTTCATTAAGTTTAAAGTTAGCAAAAAGGATACTAACCCTTTTTGTATTGTATTTTTCATAATTTGTTACTTTAAATTTTAGCTTTGACATTCTTTTTTATTTAATATATATAATTTGCTTAACTTAAATTAATTTTTTTCATAATACTTTAACTCCAGAACCCTTAATACTATTTAATTTCTTAACTAAATCTTGTATAGCAATGGCTCCACTATCCATTAACTTGCCAATATCTTGCATTACAGGCTGACTTGTTGCAGTAGGCTTTTGAGTATATTTTTCTATAATCTTTTTAGATTTTGGTGTTAAAGCCTTTTGAACTAACTTTTTACCTGCATCAACCGCGGCACTCTTTCCAACCTCTAATGCTTTCTTTGCTCCTTCCTTAGCTACACTTTTGCCAACATCAACTGCTGAAGATGCAATTTGTTTAGCTGCGCTGCTTGTAAATAGTCTTGTAAGGAAATTAGCTAAAGTATCAAATATCCCTGCTCCTCCATAAGCATAATTTCTTTTAAATCCTCTATTTCGTGATGTAATCATTTTATAGTATAGACATTAATTTTTTATAAGTTTTCGTATTTAATACATGTTGTCTTTTTAATTCATCACAAATACTTACAAGCTCATTTCTTACACCTGTATTACCAGCATTTTTACTTGCCATTAAGAGGTCTAATCTTTCTAATAGTGCGTTAGGGTCAGATGGGATAATGGTAATTCCATATCCAGTTTTTCCTGCCCTAATATCTCCCCAAATAGGCCTAAGTATCTCATACCACTTATTTGATGAAGAACTTTTTGGCCGAGGGTTATTAGGGTCATTATTACGATGAATAGCATTGCTTTTTATCATTATTTCTCTGTAATCAATAAGATCCTCAACTTTATAAATGTTTTGATTTGGGTTTTTAGCAACAATTAACTCCCATAGACCAGGTGTTCCTTGATATTCCTTACCAGCAACTATAATATCATCTTCATCAATTATTACTAATTTGTTACCAATATAGAATTTACCATCTTTATCATATAACCCATATGTTCTATCAACATCACCTTTACCAACAAATTTTGTTAAATACTCCTTTGCAATTGGTCCAATATGATGTGTATCTTCATAGTCTTCCAATAACTTTTGCTCTTCAGATGGATAAGCTTCTATTGTTGGATAATTTGGTAAGTTAATAGCCTGTGGTAACCGTTCAATCCCCTCTTTAATAGGTTTAAGCCCTTCTGTAATCTCCTTTGTTGCAGCTTTTTGTGTTTCTGTAATAGGTTTAAAAAACTTTGAAAGGTCTGTTTGTAATTCAATTTCACCTGTTTTTTCTGCAGGTAGGTTATCACGAATTCTTTTCATTGTTGCAAGATATTCTTTTACCATTTGTTCCCTTTTTAAAGGGTCTTTTATCTTTAAAAATGACATTTTTTTAAGTAAAAAATTTTTTAATTAGTATTATCTATCTCACATGCACAAGAAAATTTAAACTTAGGTGGTTTTAGTTTTATTCTTAATGGGTTCCATTGTTTCTTTCTACTAGTCTCCTGAATTCCTCCCGTGCTTCCTGTTTCCCCTTCTCTATTAAACTCTCCTGTTCCTCTAGCTTGCTTTTTTTCTTTGACTTAACACGTATCTCTTCCTTCATTTGTTTGTATTTTTCCAATTCATCCATAATTAAAGTAAATTCTGAATGTTCTATTTTGTTGTCAGCGATAGCCTTAGATATATGTGTATGTATTGTATTTAACTTTGAATCTGCCAACATTTTAATCTGAAGATGCTTTTCTGATTTTGTTCTGGTTCTTCTAACCGCAAATTTACTAACAATTGCAGCAAGACCAACAGCTAAAGCACAACCTTCCAGGGCTAACGTTGCTGGAATTGCTACCATGGTACTCAATAGAGCTATTCCACCTGCTCCGGCACCTAGTGCTAAGGTGGTTAGTCCTGTTTCAACGTTATCAACTGATTTACTAATCTTTAAGTATTTTTTAGTTAGTTGTTCTCGTGTCTTAACTTCATTTTCTAAAAATGTTTGAATTTCTGATATTTTTTGTAACCTAAAGGATTGACCATTATCATTACTTAAAATTACTGCTTCTAGTCTTGGCGCATTTGGTGTATTTCGTACTTCTGGTAAGCTTGGATATATCTTTTCATTTAGTTCCATTTTATTAATTACAACTATTTTTTTAAATAGTATAGTAAAGTCGACACAAAAAGGTATTTTCCTCAATTTTTAGTAGGTTACCAGAGTTGTTTGTAATTGTGGTAACCACATTATCATTATCCTCAAGAATAACTTCATTTGTTAAACTAAATTGCTTAATTTTTAGAGCATAAGATAGAGAAATTAAAACGGCACCCTTACTCATCATAAAACCAAAATTTAAAACAATTGTTTTAGTTTCATTTGGTTTTAATACAATAGGTTGTTTAGTATAAATATCCCAAGTAACAGGATTAACTTTTTTAGCTGGATGCTTAACTTCTACAGGTTTCCAAAAAATAGTTTTTGGTTGAACCATTTTTAATTTGTTGTTTCCAAATTTATGCACATCCATATTTTTAAATTTATAATATTGCACCTAATATAGGAATATTAGCAAATGGGCTATTAGGTCCTAAAAGAAGACCTTTTCCATCATAAATTTTTCCACCTTGTTTTAAATATAATCCATCACCAACGGAACCTAATCCTTTACCTTTGTATGGTTTAAGATATAAACCTTCACCATCTGTTTCAACTTGACAGATACATCCACCTTTCTTAAGATACAATCCATTACCCATTGCTTTTTGAACACTTGAAGAGGCTAACCCAGATAGGGCACCAACTCCTAAAGCTGGTAAAACAGTCCTTGCTAATGTGGGTAGAACTGATGAAGCTAATCCTGCTAACATTCCAAGAAAACCACCTTCTACTTTCATGTTATGTTTAAGTTGTTTAGTTGACATTCTAAACGTTGTACCCTTACCACCTTTATAAGCTTTTGTAAGTTTATTTACTTGTGATTTGGTTAATGCTATTACATCTTTTCCATGTAAATCTTCATGTTTTAAACGAATACTTGCTGGACTTTTGTTTTTAAAAGAATGTAAAATTTTTTCCTTTTGCCCTTCTGATATATTTATTTTAGCGTTAATATAGTTTGTCATTTTTTATATTTATCTTGCTTCTCTTATATGAAATCTAATTGTTAAATTCTCCCCTCTAAGATTTAGTAATGTTCCATCTTGGTCTGTAATTGACACATTAAGGTTATGTATTTCATTTAATGTTAATGGAAGGTAAACTAGATTAACTGGATTTTCTATTATTTTATACCCTGGTGATACATTAGAAAAAAAAACAATAAATTGTATTTCTTTGTGAACCGTTGACATAACTACCTGAAATTAAATCAATGTTAACTAGTAAGCTATTAATACTAAGAATATTTACTACATTTTCAGATTCGTTAAATCCTTGTGTATATTTAGCACGAGTGAATCCTAATACTTTTGCAATAGAATTTTGTTGGTTAAAATCTACCTGATAACCATTTTCTAAAAAAAGAACAGACTTTAAAGTATTAGTGTTTGCTGAGATGTTAATATAATATTCTTCATTAACTGCATCATAATGACCTTTTTTTCTCATTTCTTGTTGAATAAAATCATTAATATCAGCTAAATCATAACTTCCTTCAGGTATTTTTATTTTTACCCATGTTGTACCATTGTCTGGTGAATAAACTAAAATGTTATTGCTTGCATCAATATTAGGAAATGAATAATAAGTTTCAAGATTAACCAATGCTATTTCATATTCTTTATCCTTTTCTAATTGAAGTGGTGGATTAAACCTTGTTTTAAACTCTGTTTTGTTGTCACTTACGATAATTTGAAATGATGTTTTATGGTCAGTATTTTTTACTATCTTTTCTAACAATTCTTCCATTTTTATATTACTAAAAAGGATGTTTAAATGTGTAAAATATATCTTTTTGCTTAAGATATATTTTTTTAATAATAGTTGTTGTAGTTTTGTGGTATATAAAAGTTATCAAATCCATTTCTATACTTACCGTTGTATTTGTTATTGGTTAAATCGATTATGACAAAACCATGAGGTCTTTCCCAACACTTTTTACAAAAATTAACAAACTCAGTTTTTGTCATATCATCACCAACATGATCACTAAAAATATGATTAAGATTTTTTAAGTCTTGTCTAAACAAGCAAATAAAATTAGCATTTTCTCTAATAGTTTGACGAGGTAATCTAAAATAATTTTGGGATAGATAAAAATAATCAGCGTTACTATGTCTACCTCTTACATAATAGCTTTCGCATTTGTTTTGTTTTTCTAAAAGTAAATCGTCAAAAATCATTAAATTTTTGTTTTGGCCATTTAAATCTCTTGGGTCAGGAACATCACTAGCATATTCAAAAAATTCGCAATTGATATCAGATTTTTCTTTAATTGTTTTACTCCATTCTTCAACTAATGCAGTAGGTGAAATATCGTGGTTTTGAACTTCATTTTTAAGTGAAAACAACCTTAATATGTATTCTTTTGGTATTTTTTCTTCAAAGGCTATTTTAAGTATACGATATTCTGGTTGAAACAAACTTTTACCAAAAACGCATAAGTTGTCATAATCTAACCAATCGGGGCGTAACAAAAGGTTAAGTAAAAGGGTAGTTTTACCACATCCTGATTTACCTACTATTAAACCTCTAATACTCCTAGGTAAAAGGGGGTGGTTAAATCTTTTTGCTAATGCTTCATTCCAAGATAAATTAACAATGTCCATTTTATATTAAAAATTTTATTCTAATATAAAAAAATGTATTGCGTTAAATGTAAAAAGAAAACTGATACTACTGATATAGAATGTGTGGTAAGTAAAAATGGTAAAAATATGATGCGAGGAAAATGTGTTAATTGTGGTACAGCAAAAACACAATTTATTAAACAAAAAGAAGGTGGTTCGTTGTTAAACAAAGCAATCAATAACTTACCTGTTGAAATGCATTTACCTGGGCATAACTTTACTGGTCCTGGTACTAAGTTAAAGAAAAGATTAAATCCTGATTTAACACCTAAAGAATGGTCAAAACCTGTAAATCGTGTTGACAAAGCAGCATATCATCATGATATCTGTTATCTTAAGCATAATGATACAGCAACAAGAAATTCTATTTGTGATGCAAATATGCTTAAAGAGTTAAAAGGTATTTATAATCCTACTATTAAGGAAAGAATGGAAAGAGGATTGGTTTCCTCATTGATAGGAACCAAGAAAAGATTTGGAATGGGGATTAAAAAAAAAATTCAGAAAATATAACGCTAGCAGAAGAATTACATAAACCTGTAAAAAGAAAATTTAAGAAAAGGAGAGTTAGAGTAAATGGTATTGATAGGATATGGGCTGCAGATTTAGTAGATATGCAAGCATTTTCTAAATTTAATCGTGGTGTAAAATATCTTCTTGCTGTCATTGACATCTTTTCAAAATATGGGTGGTTGATACCATTAAAAGATAAAACTGGAAAATCTGTTTCTATTGCATTGACGAGTATTTTTAAGGAAAGAAAACCTGAAAAAATGTGGGTAGATAAAGGTAAAGAGTTTTATAACAGAGATGTTAAAGACTTGATTGAATTATATTCCACTGAAAACGAGGAAAAATCAAGCGTTGTTGAAAGATGGAATAGAACAATGAAAGAAAAAATGTGGAAGTATTTCTCTGCTCACTCAACAAATGTTTATATTGATGTATTACAAGACCTTGTTAAAGAATATAACAACACAAGGCATTCTTCTATTAAGATGACTCCAACTGAAGAAAGTAAGAAGAAGAATGAAAATAAAGTTTGGAAAACATTGTATCCTGATTATAATCGAGTAAGAGAGGATATTGAACCAAAGTTTTCTGTTGGAGACAAAGTAAGGATAAGTAAAAAGAAAAAGACTTTTGAAAAAGGTTATACAACAAGATGGACTGAAGAGGTTTTTACAGTTTCAGAAGTAAAACAAACATCACCTGTAACATATAAAATTGAAGATTTAAATGGTGAAGAAATAAAAGGTTCCTTTTATGAACCTGAACTACAAAAAACAAGACAAGAGGTGTATAGAATAGAAAAGGTTATTAAAAAGGGAAAAAAGAAATCTCTCGTAAAGTGGAAAGGTTATTCTGATGATTTTAATTCATGGGTTGATAATAGTGCTATTGTAAATATTTAAATATATAAAAATGAAAAATATTTTAATTGATAATATAACTTTACCAAATAAACCTTTAAGTAATTTTGAACTTGGGGATGCTGCAAAAAAATTGAAAATAAAAAATTTTAGAGGAATATTTTTAAGAGATACCCTACCTAAAAAAGTAAAAAATAAAGAATGTGGTATATTAAATCTTGATGACGCTGGTGGACCTGGCACTCATTGGGTTGCCTGGTTTAAAGATGATAAAACTAAAATTTATTTTGATAGTTATGGTATAACACCTCCTCTTGAAATTATAGATTATTTAAAAAAGTCCATTACACTACAATACTGACCAATTACAACAAGCAGGGGAAGTATTTTGTGGGCATTTATGTTTGTATATTCTTAAAGAGTTAGGTTTAGGTAATAAATTTCAAAATATTTTAAATAAACTTTTTTAGTAATATTAAAAACAATGCCTGTTGATAAATTTGGAAGAATGGATGATGTAAAAACAAGTGGTGATGGTGTGTCACTCGCTTACATAAGTAATAATTTTTTACGTAAAGATGGAACAACCCCCGTTGCTGGTTCTATAAATATGAATGGTAACACGCTAACGAGGGTTAGTAATCCAGTAAATCCACAAGATGTTGCAACTAAGAGTTATGTTGATAATAGTGGCAGAGCAATAGTTCAACAACAAGATGGTACTTTTTCTGCTGTTGCAGATATAAATATGCAGGGGTATTCTTTAACAAATGTTATAGAACCTGCAGAACCACAAGATGTTGCAACTAAAAGATATGTAGATGTTGCTAATCGAGCCTTTATTTATGGTCCTGGTGGTTATATAGCGGGTGGTGACGTTTCTATGGGTGGAAGGAGAATTAACAACGTTGGAACACCTATAGAAGATCAACAAGTTGCAAATAAGTTTTACGCAGATAACGTTGTTGAGGTGGCTACTGCAGGTAATAATGCTTTAACAAAAAACCGATATGGAGCTTTTTTAGCAGCTGGTAAAATAGATATGAACACTCACCCACTTACTGGGTTACCAAATCCTACAGATCGTGATGCTGCTGCTAATAAAAATTACGTTGATAATGGTGGTGCCATTGTAAAAAATCCTGATGGAAGTTTTACAGCAATATCTGATGTAGATTTTCAAGGTTTTTCTATAAAAAATGCTGGGGCACCTGTAGAAGAAAGAGATTTAGCAACAAAATCTTATGTGGATAAAAAAGTATCACTTCCTTCTCTTATAGGTCCTAAACCTATTATAAGCGTGTGTGCTGAGGAACAAGGCCCTTTAGGTGATGGTAATTATGAGTTTTCCTTTGGTAATGGAAACACAGGAAGGAGTCATGGGATAGGAGGCTCTTGCATGTCTGCTCCTGGTAGAATTATAAGAGGGTCTTTAATGGTTGTTAAAGGTAATAGGTTTTTGCATGAAGAGGCAAAAGTTAATTTAGTAATAAACGGAGTTGAACAGGTTGATTACTCCATAATAAAAAGTGCTAAAGAAAAATGTAGTTGTGCAGTTTTTCCTCAACCTTTAGAAGTAGATCAATGTGATGTTATAAACTTTATAACAAGATCAAATAATCCACATGCAAAAAATGCATATATATCAATACTAATAGAGTTGGACTTGTAAAAATATTTAACCTGGTAAAAAAGTTAAATATTTAAATCATTTTTCTAATTGTTGTATTGTCTAACCTGCAAACAGGACATTTTTTATTTTTACATTTACTAAAACAATCTGAACATACTGGTAGATGCCCACAATTACAAAATAAAACTGTTGGTTCTTTATCTAAACAAGCAACACATGAATCAGCTTTTAAAATTTTGTCATCATTTACGATTTGTGGATAATGGCCGTCACTTCTTTTAATTTCACTAATGCCATACATGTCGTATTGAACATCATATTTTCCATCAGCAAAAATTTTAGTATTAAAAGTAAAAAACTTACATACATCTTCTGATGTTGTTGATGCAAGTCCCTCATACTTTTCAAACACAAAAGTATTTGTTGGAGTTGTGTTTTCCTCTTCTTCAGTTTCATATTCTTCATCGGTAGTTTCATTTTCTTCATCAGCAAAATAATTAAAATCTGTAAAATACTGGAGCTTACTTAATTGCTCAATTAAGTGTGTGTTAAATCTAGGAAAAAGGCAATCAAGTAAACGTCTATTATTTTCAAAGTGAATAAAAAATTTACCTTCAAAACCTTGAAAACAGTCTCTATATCTTTTTCCTTCTAATGCACCAAAATAATATAAATCACTCTGAATTTTCTCTAAAAACTCTGTTTCATTATCAGAAAAATCTATATCTAAAATAAATAAGCTTATATAATTATTAATATCAGAGCGGGGGTGATTTTCACATACATGCATAAACCACCTTTCTCCTGGGTGCTCTGATTTCATACGACTATATTCATAATATAGTGGTGCATTGCTATATGAATCATTATTATATTGGGGAACATAGGGAGGGTTCCTTATGTCATAGTATTTTGGAAAATATACTTGTCTTTTATCAGGATAAGCATGATGATACATATTTTGTCTTTTTATTACGCAGTCTTCTAGTTCCTCTCTAAAGCTGGTTGTTATAAATTTAAATACTGGTTTATCAATCATAACCATCTTTTTTATATAAGGTTTTGGCAATTTATTAAATTAAATTCAAATTTTTTTATCACCACAAAAAAAATAAAAAATTTTTATTTTTTTAATTTTTTTAACTTTGTTCAATTAGAGAATTTTTTTTGTAAATAGTCATAGGGATCGAAAGTATAATCTATTTCTGGGTTATCACTTATCATTTCTTCTTCACTATCTTCCTCTAGTCTTTCATAGTTATCCGGCTCGCCCTTTTTCAAGAAAACCATGAAAAACTGTTCTGATCTTTCATCCCAAAATTTACGTATCATATCTTCTTTATCTATGAAATTTTTGAAGAATTGAAAACGCAACCTTTCTAAAAAATTTTCATGCTTTCTATGATTGAAAAATAGTTCATGAAGAACTGCTTTAGATGGGCCTCGTTTTTCATTTCTGCATTCCGAACAAAGTAACAACCAAAAGTCAGTGCTTGGGTTTCCATGTATGTACTTTGAAAATTGGAAATAGAGATTAGAAAAGTATGTATAGCTACCTGGGAGAGGCCATTGCATTTCATAAGTATCTAACCCAAATTTTATTTCTTTATCCTGTTTCACCTGCCTCTTATGAAAGCAAATGAATCTAAGTTTCTCTTCAAACTCTTGTAAGTTTGTATATTTTCTCAGTAAATCCTTAGCTTTAACCATTGTTTTACCTACAAGATTGAGGGAATTTATTAAGAAAAATTCAATTTTTTTATCATTTCCAATAAAATAAAAAAAAAATTATTTTTTAAAAAAAAAATTAATTTCGACAAGAGCCAAGATTGTGCGTTTGTAGATATCTTACGTTATCAAATCTTTCGCCGCATCTTTCACAATATACTACCTTATCGGAAAATAGAAAAAATAAAATTTTATAAATGTTTGTCATCAGCTCAGTCAGCTTTTGATCAGAAAGATTCAAACTTTGTAAATTTTCTCTATCCTGTTTTATCTTTTCTACTTCCGCGGCAACTTGCTGAACAAACAAGTCAAGATTATCACATATTTCTTCATTATTATCTATGTCAGCCATATCTGAACACAATACTTTAGCCGGATTATTTACTTTAAATTCAAAATTATTTTTAAAAGCATCAATGCTTAAGAAATTGAAATGAAGGAATGATGATCATAGCTTGCTATGGTTGTCACAAAACAGAGATTTTATAAGTTGGTAGATAGGCTTATGAAATCAGTTAGTTAGTTAGTTAGTTAGTTAGTTAGTTAGTTAGTTAGTTAGTTACACAGTTAATCAGTTGCTTAGTTTGTGGCCGTTTATGAGGAGTCCATTAATTAGTAATGAATGAGTTAGTAAGAAAATCGAGTTACACAGTAGCAGATTTGTGGTTGGATATGAGGAGGAGAAAAGTAACTGATGATAGGAGGGAGATAGTTAAGGAGGAAAAAAGAAGAAGAAAAAAAAAGAAGAAGAAAAAAAAAGAAGAAGAAGGAAAAAAAAAAAAAAAAAATCATGCGCATGGAGTTACTTAAAGGGGTTAAGGGGTTAGGGGTAGAAGAGATGTATCAAGGGTGCGTTTAAGATTAGGTATAGAATGGAAAAGTGCGTTTTTGTAAGGGTAGAAGGGGTTAAAGGGGTAAAGGGATAATTGCCCTCAAACAAACAAATATATGACTACTCTTACAGTAGGGGGAGACGCGCGTCTGCATTCGAAAAGTAAGTGACCCTTGTGGCTGTCCACTTAAACCTATGTTGTGGGTACGCGCTAGAAGTTCCTCAATTGTTTCTTTCTGATGCAATACTAACCCAGGTCAACCCGGTACTCGAACTTAAGTGAGCGCATAACTTTAAGATAAATTGCTGGTGAGGTTACTTGTCATTATTTCTCTTCATACAGAATCACCAGAGAGATTCAATATTCATATTCCAGTACTTTTAACGCCGTCTATCTTTTTAAAAAAAAAATTTTTTTTTTTTTTGTTTGCTCGGTATCAAAAACCTAAACAAGCCAATTATATATATATATGAGCCATGCTCTGTGGAAAGGGGCTCAATGCATCTGCGAAAAGTATCGATTCGGGTCAGCCTGCGCAGTCCGCGCAGGCTGACCTGAGCCGATACTTTTCGCTATTGGTCAATTTTTTTTTGTATGTCAAAGGACCAGCCTACCTCATGACTCAGTCGGTTGTTAGACAAAGCGGATTTTATGGATCCATAACTATGTGATGTCTTGCTCGGTTCAATGCATCACGAAGATGCATTAAGCCCCCTTTTCACAGAGCATGGCCCATATATATATATATATATATATATATATATATATATATATATATATACTCACTATCTTTCAATGCCTGCAAACAGCATCCACATAAACCCAGAAAGATTTTTATCTTACCGGCGTGACGAAGCAAGCCCACGGTATAGATCCAAGATCAAACTGTGCGTCATGTGCAGTCTGATCTTGATCTAAACCGTCTGCAACACTTCCCTGTTTTCGCTTATGGCTCTGAAAGGATGATGATCGCTTTTGTCAGTATTATTTACAAAAGTAGCGAGCGATAACGATTAAAGTTTAAACTGCACGCTCTGTGCAGTCTGATCTTGATCCACAACCTAATCTTGATTTTACACTCTCGGCTATCTTGTTGGTATTGCGGCCAAGTTCCATCATTCAAGCTTCGTTTCTTGACACAATTATTCATCCATCTGAGAGTAGACAGTAAGCAGAGGGAATTAAAATATTTCATGTCTGTATACGGTAAGAATATTCAACAAAATATGGGATGAAGTGGGTTCTAGATCAGACGGCACGTTCTACACTGTACACAAGGCAACTGAAGTGTTGTCCTTGGCTACTGAAGGATTTAGTCGTCACACATATACGGCCTACGACTTGGTCTTTTATTTTTTTTAAAACAGAAGAGACATTGCTTTCAAATGAATGCATTATAACGTTCGCAAGAGGCAGTCTAGTCATTTTCTAAATTGTCTGCAAGAAACTACGTAACTCTCTCTCTGTCTCGGACAATT
Organism: Tridacna gigas; assembly: GCA_945859785.2. NCBI lineage: Eukaryota > Metazoa > Mollusca > Bivalvia > Cardiida > Cardiidae > Tridacna > Tridacna gigas. Next base: position 44,229,464 of record OX244029.2, read on the forward strand.
GTGTGTTTTGACGGCAGTAGGGAGTAAGGTTTTGAAAATATGAATGAAAAAGAAAAAAATGCTGGTAACCAGCATTTTCCTAATTATAATGCTTTCTGCTGTTTCAACGTTATACCCTATCAGTTGAGACATATTTTATACCTAGTTCGCAAATGCTCTCTTTTTGGAAGCGTCTAAAATTCTGTCGTCTGGTAAAGGGTTATCTGACAAGTAGTACCTTCCCTTTTTTCCCATCATTAAACCCTTTAACAGACGACAAAACTTTAGCCTTGTCCAAATTGAAAGCATTTGCAGACGACAATTTCAAGGTGGCTCAAATAGTCCAACTTTTCTTTGATAGGGCAGAAAACATTGTGGAAAAAGGGGAAAATGCTGGTTACCAGCATTTTCTCCTTTTCCCACAATGTTTTCAAAAGGTTTTTTTCCCAGGGGCGTCAAAAGGCGGCATCGTGCGGTAAAGGGTTAAGTACTTGCATAATTGTGTGTTATGAGCATTACGCCCTTGATATCTATATCAATGTTAATTGATTTCATCAGCTATCTTTAAAGGGGCCATTTTACAATTTTTTACATTTTTGTGCTGTGTTTCAAAAGTCTCTGTTAACCACTGTAACATGTAGTTTGGTTTGCAAACGTAAAGAAACTGGACGGTTACACGCAGTAAAAAGATACAAATTTTGGTTTCAAATAACGGGCACTTTGTTTTCGACAAGCACCGTACTTTACAACCCATCGCATATGACAAGGTATCCATCTGTATCATCTACCCAGAGTCAGCTATCAGTATTTTTCACATATACGAGTATCTAGACTCAAATTGGAAAAGTCGTTAGTTTTACCGTTTATCTTTATAATTTATCTGTAAACCTGTTACATAGAACAGAACAAATGGATTAATATTAACCCTTAAACTGCTGAATAAATAGAATGGAGGTTCCCCGCCGATAGTATTTACCGAAACACTGTGATTACAAAGTGCTTGTTGTTTTACAAGAAAAAAAAAATCACCGACTTTCTAGATCCAAGATTAGACTGCACAGAATGTGCAGTCTGATCTTGATCTATATTGTTCGCAAAAGCTCCTCAAATTGCACTCACTAGTCTAAAGGTTAAGGGAGTAATAAAGGTCTAAACGTTGGAAGAGGACAATTTTTTTCTCTTCCCACCGTGATATGGAAATTTTTATACCGCAATGAACATATTGACCGCATCACCCCGTTAATTCAATGCTGACATTCATATTTCACTGACCAATCAGACTGGTACAATATATTTGTAATCGCCCCCCTTTAACATAGAATGTCCGAGATCATTTTGTTTAATAACACATATACCTACAGCGAACATTATAAAGGTTATTATCTATAACGCCTACTTAACCTTTTTCCACACAGTCCCTACTTTCAACGACCCTGGCGGAGAAGTCTATTGAAAACATAGAGGGAAAAAGAGAAAATCGTGGTATCCAGCATCTTCTCCTTTACCCACAATGTTTTTTATCCTTCCACAAACAAATCCCTTTATATGAGCCACATGTAATTTGTCGTCTGCAAATGCACTTGCAGACGACAAATATTGATAAAATGACGATCTCTCTCTGTAATAGGGTAGAAAACATGAAAAGGAGAAAATGCTGGTTACCAGCATTTTCTCTTTTCCCACAATGTTTTCCAAAGGCTTTTTCCTCATGGACATTAAAACTCGGGATAGTGTGGTAAAGGGTTAAAAACATTGTAGGAGAATAAGCAATTTCTCCTTTTCCGGAAATAATCTCAAAGCCGTTTACATACTGCGGGTATGATTTACTGTCAGGACATGAAGGTCGTATTTTCTGTAGGAAAATTTCGGAGGAAAATGTATGAGTCATGCTGACCTGGGCCGAAACTTTTCGCTCTTGGTCAATTTTCCGTATGTCAAAGGACCAGTCTACCTCATAATACAGTCTGTTGTTAGACATACTGGACTTTATGGACCCCTAATTAGGCGATAACTCATTTTGTATCATGCATTGCGGAGATGCATTAAGCCCCCTTTTGCCAGAGCATGGCTCACATGTAAGTTTGCAAGATCTGATGACCTTCAAAACTTTGCGTCAGAAACAAGGAGAAATGAACGGAGAATTTGTTCTGTTTCATCAGCTGTAAGTCACCTATCTCTGTACCAGGCGGCAAAATTTAAGACCTGTCCAAATTGAAAACATTGGCAGACGACAAATTAAACGTGACTCGCATGGTGAAATTTGCCTTTGAAAGGGTAAAAATCATTGTGGGAACAGAAGAACATGATGGTTACCAGCATTTTCTTCTTTTCCCACATTGTTTTCAATGGCCATTTTTTTTCCTCCCCTCGGAACGGGTAAAACTCGCAATTGGTAAAGCCTGTAGAGTTCACTGCAATATGTGTTTATAGTTGGGAAAATCATATTTGTTCTCGGATGTTTGTCCGTTTAGCACACAACCTTCTTGTAATGATTGGTTGATTGTACGGTGTTCAAGTTACCGCCCTTTTCAACATCATTTCAGTTATTAAGCGCCAGTGTACCTCTATATGCTTCCCTGGAGTTTCTGTTAGCAGTATTTCACACAATACTCTTCCCAAGCTACAGGCTGCTTTCCCACATAAACCGTGACTGTCGAAAACTTCCCGGAAACGATTATTTTCGTCTTCTTGCAGCCCTTTTTAGAAAACACTTTGTCTCAAAGACGAAATACTTGTATTGAGCTGTTTTTCCGTTAACAAAAATAATTATCTTGATTCTTCTTACCAATAAGAACAATTATCAAAGTCACTTATTATGAATTTGTATCAGTAGGTAAAAGATTAATTTGAATGGATTTTCATTCCAATTTCAACAGTATTTCAGCGCTATTCGGACAAAAGTTCACTTGCTCGTATGTAGCATGGGTTTTAGGTACTAGGCTACGGAGCTTCAGTGCCTTGCCCAAGGAAACATTTATCACGACAAGCGCCGCCCAATAGTTATACTCCTAGTACAAATGCTTCCGTCTTCACTAAGCGACAAACTTTAACCGTTCACTCTTTACCAAACGACAAATTCTTAGACTAGTCCAAATTGAAAGCATTTTGCAGACGACAAAATAAACGTAACTCAAAAATTAAAATTTGTCTTGGGCAGGCTAGAAAATATTGTGGGAAAAGGAGAAAATGCTGGTTACCAGCATTTTCTCCTTTTCCCACAATTTTTTCATAAGGCTTCTTTCTCAGGGTCGTTTAAAGTCGGGATTGTGTAGTAAAGTGTTAAACTGCTAAATACTAGTAAAATCAATGGTAAAACCCCAAATATTTCTGTTTCAAAGTTGATTTCACTGGGAAGAAAATACTATATCGGACAGTGTAGATTCACGATCAGACTGCACGTTTTGTGCAGTCTGATCTTTATCTACACTGTCTGCAAAAGAACCCCGAGTAGCCGCTCGCAGACTGAGGGTTAAAACTAGTTCAAAATGAAAGCGTTTGCTAGAAATGAAAATGAGTTTCATGTATGGCTACGATTTGTCTTTGAAAGGCTAGCAACCGGAAGTTGGGAAAAGAGGGGATGCTGGTTACCAATATATTTTCCTTTTTCCTAAACTGTTTTCAAACGCCATTTTCCTCTGTGTCGTGAAAACAAGAGATTGTTTGGTTAAAGGTTAATCACTAATCTTGCAAATGTTATAAAAATGTTGTGTGGTTTTTTTTTTTATGGAAATACTGAAACTGTGAAGTTTTATAAAGCATTTCTTTCTTAACCCTTAAAGCGCCTTTCACTAATATAGTTGCCTTTGCGGCCAGTGTAGATCAAGATCAGGCTGCACAAAACGTGCAGCCTGATCTTTGATCTACACTGTCCGCTATGTTAAAACACTACAGACAAAAGATAGCCATGAATTTGCAATTATATTGGTTTTATTCTTGAATGAAACTGACCATTGGGTTTATTCGGCGTTTTAAGGGTTAACACATAGAATTTGGAAGGCCATTTATAGCTGTTTTAGTGCCAAATGTTTTAACCCTTTACCAAACAATCCCAGGTTTCCACGACCCTGAGAAAAAAAGCTTTTTAAAACTTTGTGGGAAAAGGAGAAAAGGCTGGTAACCAGCATTTTCTCCTTTTCCCACAATGTTTTCTAACCTATCAGAGAGCTTAAGCTCATTTTTACACATTTTGAATCTGTTGTCTGCATATGCTTTGAATTTGAAAGAGTCTAAAATTTGTCCTTTTGGAAAGGGTTAACTCTTTACCAAACAACAAAATTATACCCTTGTCCAAATTGAAAGCATTTGCAGACGACAAATTAGTGGTGGCTCAAATGGCGGAATTTGTCATTGATTGAGCTGAAAACATTGTGGGAAAAGAAGAAAATGCTGGTTACCAGTATTTTCTCTTTTTCCCACAATGTTTTTGAAAGGTTTTTTCCTCAGGGTTGTTAAAACCCGTAATTGTGTGGTAAACGGTTAACTTGACCTCTTTCGACAGCTACAAACACAATCCACCGACACTCTGAAAAAATTTCATCTGTGCAGTCTGATCTTCATCTATGTCGTCCGCAATAGCCTCTATTTTCGCCTATGGTGCTAAAACTATTCAAAGAATGTAAATAAAACAAAATCTAATGGTTCGAGCTTTTCCATAAGATTTCAAGAAGCTGGTTCCCCCCACCCCCATCTTTCACCCTTTCCCAAACAGGCCCTGGTTTTCACGTGTCTGCAGTACAAGTCTTTTGAAAACACTGTGGGAAAAGGAGAAATTGCTCGTAACGAGCAATTTCTCCTTTTCCCACAGTGTTTTCTACCCTTTTTGATAACTTTCTGCCATTTTCATCAAATTTAAAATTGTCGTCTGCAAACTCTTTCAATTTGAACCAGTCCAAAATTTGTCGTATGGGAAAGGGTTAATTAAAACACGGCATCACTCAGTAAAGAGTTATAAAAAAGTATTGCAACAAATGACTCATTGCTGTAGAAATTGTCTGAATGTAACACAAAAGGGTTGTCATCAATGAGGTAATGTGTTACTCTAGCATGATAAAGGTTTAATCCCACCTGTCTAAATTTTCCTAAACCTGTCACCGTATTGAGAAATTTTGTCATTCGTCAGAATGCTTTATACATACATGTACATGTATTTTGAAAATTGGAAAATTTCTAAATGACTAATATTACCGTATTCTTCGCAGATAGATGAAAAACCTCTACAATCGGATGATAACGTAGCCGGGTAAGGCCACGGTCTGTATTACAATAGAAGCTTCCTGACGTTGCACATGTTTTAACGCGTTGTGTGAGTCACGTTAACGTGGATAGTCCGCAGGGTTTTGTAGGGGAATTTTCTGACTAGGCTGAATAATCGATCGAATTTCTCCACTGTTTAAGCGTTAAATAATATTATAAATACTGTCGAGGAGACAAAACGTATTAGATGACAATCTATGCTTTGATATTGCGATTGTTTACACCTGAAGAAGTAATCAATTAAGTACATTTATCATGTTTATCCCGCTTTCAACATTTATTCAGCCATATCACTGTGACAGCCCACTTACTCATGGATAAGATCAGAACCTTTATTGTACATCGTATATTATATGTATATAACAAATAGTTTCACAAATTGCATTTGACTTAATTGAGTCTCTGTCTGTCTGTCTGTTTCTTTTCTGTCTCTCTTTCTCTGTCTGTTTCTCGGTCGCTCTGTTGTCCCGAACGGTTGCAATGTTGCACAGATTACGATCGATAGAAAATGCAAATCCCTTGAGTTTCTTTATCGCTTACACCATATATCGGTTATTTATCTATGTTTACAAAGCTCACGAAATTCTGAACCATTCTACACACTGTCAAGTTTTAACAGCGTTTTTTTCTCACTGGCTGTAAGGATGTTTCTTAATGTACTAAATGTACTTTATTTATGAGTGTTATATGAATACACACTTATTCATATCGACATGTTAATGACCGCAGTTTAGGAATTCCTACTTTCTATTTGTGACTTCAGTATTTATCTACACATATACAGTTACTTTTAAAATACCATAATCAGTCATCCCGAATCGAAATATCATATTTAACCCCAAATTGCTAGTTAAACAGATGGGCTGTCTGAAATAGAAGCAAGAAAACGGAACAACGCAATCTCAAGTATGTTTTGCTAATTTAATCAACAAAATAGCGGATAGATAAGACTACACGTTCTGTGCAGTGCAGTCTGATCTTGATGTACCCTGTCCGAAAAAGGCAGTTAGTTCTTCTTCTACATTGCCAACAAGAACAACTAATGTGCCTAGCGCTCTAGGAGTTGATGATAATCATACCCGCACGCCTATATATAAGTAAGCCATACTCCTTGAAAAGTGAGCTGAATGCATTTGCAAAAAGTATCGAACCATGTCAGCCTGCGCGGACTGCGCAGGCTGACATGGGTCAAAACTTTTTGCTATTTGTAAATTTTCTGCATGTCCAAGGAACATACCGCCTCAAGGTCCAGTCGACTGATGGACCATTATGGTTTTAATGTATTCATAACCATGTGATAGCTTGCGTAGTATAATGCATCACGGAGATGCATCAAGCCCTCTTTTGCCGGAGCGCGGCTTAAATATCATGCATCTTCGATCTGATCCAATTTTTTTCAACATTAACATTTAAATAAACTACCACTACTACTACTACTTCATCTACTAAGTTCTAACTACTACTACTACTCACAGAAGTTACACTCGTACATGTGTCTTTTCGAATGCTTTTATCATCATCATCATCATCATCATTTTACAAAGAAGATTTCTTTAATTCTGTACCACACAATCCCGAGTTTATACGATCCTGAAGAAGGCTTTAGAAAAAACGTTGTGGGAAAAGAAGAAAATGGCTGTAACCAGCATTTTCTTCTTTTCCCACAATGTTTTTTTTTTTTTTTTTTAACAATCACAAAGACAGGTACTGCAGTTTGTACCCCCATTTTATTTGTCGTCTGCAAACGCTTTCAATTTGGACTGGTCTAAAATTTTGTTGTGTGGTAAAGAGTTAAAGCAAACATTGTTTAACAGCTCGGAACATGAACCAGAATCAAGACTTATTGACTTTCAAAGAGCGGGAAAAATATAGGGGCAAAAAAAGAATTATTGCCGTTTGCTGCAATGTCCTCGCGATCGTAAAAAGACATCATTGATTGAAAAAGAGATAAACTCCTACCTTAACCCACATTGGGCTGCTAAGCGCGACTCACTGACCTTTTGCGGGAAGTGTAGACCAAGATCAGACTGCACAGAAAGTGCAGTCTGATTTTGGATCTACACTGTCCGATATGAAGATATTTTTCTTCAAGAAGTAAGTTTGAAATAGCATTATTCTGTTGTTTTTTTTTTTTCCCTATCAGCTTGAAGGTTTCATTTAGCTTATTTAGCAGTATAAGGCGGTAAAGCCTGACTGAAATCTCTCTCAAACAATCCCGTGTTTTACCGAGCCCGATGAAGAAGTGTTTTCAAAAATTTCGGAAAAACGGAAAATGCTGATAATCAACATTTTCTCCTTTTCCCTCACTCTTTTCGTCCCTTTCAAAGACACATTTCTCATAAGAGCGACATTTAATTTGTCGTCTGCAACTGTGTTGAATATGGAGATTCTAAAATGTTGTCGCTTGGTAAACTTAACTATATACCAAACGACAAAATTTTAATCTAGTCCATATTGAAAGCATATGCAGAAGTTAAAATAAATGTGACTGAAAAGTTGAAATTTGTTTTGGGAAGGATAGAAAACATTGTGGGAAAAGAAGAAAATGCTGATTACCAGCATTTTCCCCTTTTTCCATAATGTTTTCAAAAGGCTTCTCTCCCAGGGTCGTGAAAAACTCAGGATTGTGTGGCAAAGGGTTAAATCAAATTATGTGAAAACTGGGTGGGTTTCGTTCGACCGTTTTAGTAAAAGACATGTTTTTGTTTTCGTATTTCGCTGCGACACGAAAACAGCAGATGGAAAAAAATAAATAAATCCCCCCTACTAAAAAGTCCCCGTTTGGCAGAAAGCAAAACTTGTTTTGACTTGGTAGGGTTACTGCCTGTTAAACTCTACCAGACGACAAAATTTTAGGCCATTCCATATTGAAAGCATTTGCAGACGACAATTTAAAGGTTGCACGAATTAGGAATTTTTTTCTTTGAAAGAGTAGAAAACATGGGAAAGGGACAAACTGCTGGTTACCAGCATTTTATCCTTTTCCCACAATGTTTTCAAAAGCCCTTTCCAAGGGGGGGGGGGGCGTTAAAATACGGGATTGTATGGTAAAGGGTTGTCAGTAGCAGACCATATTGAATGCACTTGCAGACGATAATATTAACCCTTAAGCTGATAAGCACGACTCACTGACCTTTTGAGGACAGTGTGGATCAAGATCAGACTGCACAGAACGTGCAGTTTGATCTTGGATCTACATTGTCCGATAAGGAGATATCTTTCCCCAAAAAATTACCTTTGAAATGGCACAATTTAGGTTTTTACTATCGGCTTGAAAATTTCATTTCACTTATATAACAGGATAAGGGTGAAATGAGTCTCAAGCGATGGGATTTGTCTTTGAAAGGGTTAAACAAACAAAAAAAAAGAAACATTAAAAAAAAAAAAAAATCGCGGGAAAGGGAGAAAATGCTAGCTACCAGTATTTTCTCCTGTTCCCACAAAGTTTTCAAAAGCTTAGATTCTTATGGCTCTTGGAACTTTTGGTTGTTTTGTAAGGGGTTAGATAACATCTGTTACAGGCCCAGTGGCAGCCAAAAGTAAACAATTTTCGGATGTTAAAATGCATTTGAGCCATTCTCTGGCAAAAGCGGGTTTAATGCATCTCCGTGATGCATGATACCAAGCAAGCCATCACATGATTATGGATCCATTATTCCAATTTTTTTTTTTTTAATAACCGACCTAATCATGAGGTAGACCGGTCCTTAGGCAAACAGGAAATTGATCAATAGCGAAAAGTTTCGGCCCAGGTCAGCCAGCTCAAACTGCTCTGGTTGACCTGAGTCGATACTTTTCGCAGATGCATTAAGCCCTCTTTTCACAGAGCATTGCTATACATGTATACCGTTTCCAAGTTTGGAAATTATTGTGAAGATGACAGTTTGCTGTTGTACTGTCGGTCCAAGTGATAGTCGCCAACAGAAAAATCAAATTTAAAACTGGGTTAAAAAGTAAACAAAAGATAGAGCGACATGGCAACTTTTTACATAGTTTTGAAATTCATTTCCTGCCAGCGACTGACACGTGCACCGACCGAACAATAACAGATTGTCAGTTTCACAATAATTTCTCTTTCATACTTTTAAATGGGATTATTAAAACCAAAATACATTTTAACACCCACATTGTTTACTTGTGACCATCATTTGGCCTTTAACGATTTTTTGTTTATAATTTAAAGGATTGATATTGAGGTCGACATTGGATGCCCTTATCGACAGTGTAGATTAAGACCAGACTGCACAGAACGTGCAGGCTGATCTTGGATTTACACCATCCGATATTTCATAGGGTATTGTGACAAAAAGATCGTACAATAACAATTTTATGTCTTTTTTTTTTTCGCCATCTGAAAATCATCCACTTACCAATTGCCAGTTGATTTTGGAGTAACCCTTTGGCTGCTTAGTGCGAATCACTGACCTTTTGCAGACTTCGTAGATCAAGATCAGACTGCACAAAACTTGCAGTCTGATCTTGGATATACACTGTCCGATAAGGAGATAATACGTTTGAAGTAGGAAAATTTGTGTTTTTACTATAGGCTTGAAAGTTTCATTCAATCTATTTAGCAGGATGTGGGTAAATTTATTGTATTTTCCTTAACTCTTTACCAAACGACAAAATTTTAGACTGGTCCAGATTGAAAGTATTTGCAGACAACAAATTAACGGTGGCTCAAATGAAGAAGTTTGTCCTTGATAGGGTGGAAAACATTGTGGGAAAAGGAGAAAATGCTGGTTACTAGCATTTTCTCCTTTTTCTACAATGTTTTCAAGGTCGTTAAAAGTCGGGATTGTGTGGTAAACAGTTAACTCTTTAGACTGGTCCATACTGAAGGCTTTGGTAGACGACAAACTGAGCATGACTCGGATGATGGAATGTGTCTTTAGAAGGGTAGAAAACATTAAGGGAAAAGTAGAAAATGCTTTTTACTAGCATTTTCTCCCTTTCCCACAACGTTTTCAAATGCCTTCTTCCTTAGGGTCGTTAAAATACGGAATTGTTTGGTAGGAATGGTTGAAATGGCAGAATACATTGTGGGAAAAGGAGGAAATTGCTCTTACTATGATTCGAAAATGGGTAAACTTATCACATACTTTATGATAAAAATTTCTTGATTGCGTTATACGGCTTTTCTAGATGACATTGAATTGTGGTAATAAAAATGTCACGTGATTGAAATTTGAAATTTAAGGATTGGCATAATATACACTGTTGATATGATTGCGTGTTTCTTGGCAAAAAAATGGGGATCCTGCTGCATTTACCCTGGACTTTATTACGTGGGGGGGGGGGAATACATTGTGGGAAAAGGAGGAAATTGACACCCCCCCCCCTTTTCAAATGAAGTTAAGAAGGCAAACGTCTTAATTTCAGGGGACATTTAGAAAATTTGGGGGTCCAAATTCAAAGAAACATGGGGTCAGGGAAAACTCTGGTCCTGCGCAGCTCAGTGATAAAGTGTAGGACTCGCAACTTGGAGGCCCCGGGTTCGAGCCTCACTTGGAGCACTGGGTATCCTTAGGCAAGACACTTCAGAGCCCCAGCCTAGTACTGGTGAAACCCAGGACATGAATGAATATGTGAGCTGTCGCCGTAATGTGACTGAAATAATCTTGAATGATTGATTGATTGATTGAATGGTGTTTAACGCCGTTTTCAACATTATTTCAGTTATATCAAGGCGGCCAGTGCACCTATCCATGCTTTCCTGGAGTTTCTTTTACCAGTACTCTGCACAATATTCTTTCCAAGCCACTGGCTGCTTTCCCACATAACCATCGTCGAAACAATGGTCAGCGGTGAGAGAGGAATGAATCCTGTCGCAATGACTATCATCAGTCCTCGGAAAGAAATTGGCCAAGCCGGGGATCGAACCAGCGACCTCCTGTTCTCAAGTCCTTTGCTCTACCGACTGAGCTACGGGGGAAATAATATTGAAAGCAGCGTAAAACACCATTCATTCAATCAATCTTGGTATGGATTGGTTGCCTCCCCTGATACAGCTAAGCGTAAAGTATATATTGGAGCCATGCTCTGTCAAAAGGGGGCCTAATACTTCTCCGTGATGCAGTATACCAATCAAGCCATCACATAATTATAGATCCAGTATAGCCACTTTTTTTGTAATATTCTTCTTAATCATTAGCTACATTGGTCCTTGGACATACAGAAAATTGTCCAATGGCGAAAAGGTTCGGCACAGGTCAACCTGCGCGGAATGCGCAAGCTGACCTGGGTCGATACTTTTCGCAGATGCATTCTACCTCCTTTTCACAGACCATGGCTCATTTCTGTATCATGTACAATGGGAACAATAAGACCAGCCCGAATAGCGGCTAGTAGTAGAACATGACACTTGGAGACGACAAGTCTCGGGTCACTCGAGGATGTAGCTTCGATTCTCACGAATGGCGAACTAAACAATTAGGCTACTTAAAGTAATCTGATAGGACGTTGAACCGAGTTCCGGCTCCTGTGTGATGCTTCTTCTATACACCGAGCACGATAAAGAACCAAGGTCCCTATTTACCAACAATTATTAAGAACATTCTTGGTCTAATTTTAATAGAGGTAGGAAGTAACAATACTTCTGATTGGCTACTAAACCATTTGGTTTAGGCAATCAGAAGTTGTGTTACTTACAAATTTAGAAAAATGCTTGAGAATAAGACTATGAACTTATGTTCTCGAGAATGGTTGGTTAATACGGACCCAGGCGTAACGTAGGATTGGTTTTGTCCGGCATATTGCACTATCTCCCGTAATATAATTAGCAGCCTTCTCGGGGCCTCACCAGTATGGGAAACCGGTGATGACGATAGATAAACAAACGGAGAATCAATCGGTCGACGGATGCCGGTTTATTCTTGGTATGACTAGATATAAGTTCCTTTAGAATATGACGTCATCGGTTGGCCAATAGCGAAATGTTTCGACCCAAATCAGTCTGTAACCAACATTTTCTCCTTCTCCCACAATAATTTCTATCCTATCAGAGACATATTCCAGGGACATATTCCATCATTTGACCCACATTTAAATTGTCGTCTGCAAACGCTTTCAATTTGGACAAGTCTAAAATTTTGTCGTTCGGAAAAGAGTTAAAAGAGATAGAAGCATACTGCCACATAATAAAACTTTTCGGTGCCAAATTTATGAATTCGACCTCTGTCGACGGCGCCGGAAATATAATTCACTGTTATTAGGATATGAGTCATTCTCTGGCACAAGGGGCCTTAATGCATCCCCGTTGTGTGTGATACCAGGTAAGTCATCACATGATCATGGATCCATAAAGTCCATTTTGTTTAACCCTTTCCCAAACAAGCCCTGGTTTTCACGTGTCTGCAGTACAAGTCTTTTGAAAACACTGTGGGAAAAGGAGAAATTGCTCGTAACGAGCAATTTCTCCTTTTCCCACTGTGTTTTCTACCCTTTCTGATAACTTTCTGCCATTTTCATCAAATTTAAAATTGTCGTCTGCAAACTCTTTTAATTTGGACCAGTCCAAAATTCGTTGTTTGGGAAAGGGTTAACAGCCGGCTGAATCATGAGGTAAACTGGTCCTTGGACATGCAGAATATTGACCCAACAGCAAAAAGTTTCGGCCCAAGTCGACGTGTGTCGATACGTCCCCCCTCCCCCACATGCATTAAGCCCCCTTTTCCCAGAGCATGGCTCGGTTAATATACTTATGATATAGGCTTGACTTGATTTATAGGCTTGGGTAAATAACCGGACGGTATAGATCCAAGACCAGACTGTACGTTCTGTGATGCCACATTTACAAAAAAAAAAAAACCTCAAAGTTAAAATTCATCGTAGAAACGCAAATCTTTGTCGCGGAGTCACCGAACTCTTTCACGGCATACGACAAAAAAATCTAGATTTGTCTACACTGAGAGCATTTGCAGACGACAAATAAGATGGTCCTCAAATGATGAGATTGGTTAGAAAACATTGTGAGAAAACCAGAAAATGGATGGTAATCAGCATTTTCTCCTTTTCTCACAATGATTTCAGAAGGCCTCTCCTTAGAGCCTGCTAGAAGTAAACAAAGCGGGTCTTAAAATGCATTTAAGTTTAAATCATATCGTTCAAAAGTATTAAAGTTATTGTAAAGATGACAATCTATTATTGTACGGTCGGTCGAATTGTAAGTCGCTGGCAGAGAAATTGATTTCAAAACTGGATTAAAAGTTTCAAAGTCTCCCTATGTTTTATTTACTTTTTGCCTGATTTTAAAATTCATTAATAACTAATAACAGATTGTCATCTTCACAATATTTTCCATACTTTTAAATGGTAAGATTTAAATTCAAATGCATTTTAACACCTGTATTGTTTTTTTTTTTTTACCAGACTCGAACAGAATAGAAAAGAACATAATTTTATTCAGACTTGTACATTACGTACATCGACTTAACACTATATAATACAAAAGTAACAAATGTCACGTAATTTTACCGTTATTGGGCCTTTAACCCTTTCCATACAATCCAGACTTTTAACGACCCTGAGAAAGAAGCCTTTTGAAAACATTGTGGTAAAAGGAGAAAATGCTGTGAAACAGCATTTTCTCCTTTTCCCACAATGTTTTCTACACTTCCCAAAACAAATTTAAATTTTTGAGCCACCTTTATTTTGTCGTCTGCAACTGTTTTCAATTTGGACTAGTCTAGAATATTGTCGTTTGGTAAAGAGATAATCGAACGAACAAGCAAACAAATATACAGGCAGACAGACAAAGTGATAATTTCGTCGGTGTGGCATCCAAGGAGTAATCATAAGCATGACAATATGTTATTTCCGGTGATACAATTTCATATCTTTTGAATTTTTCGTTTCTGTTGTGTCATCATTTTTTTTTGGAAAACCATCACACCACCTCCTGTTTCCGGTCACGAGTTACACGGCAAGTAGATAACTACCGTTTACCTTTTTTACGAATGAGGAAATTTTAAACTGGTTCAAATTGAGAGCATTGGCGGAGGACAAAATGGAAATTGACTTTGACAGGATGAGAAACATTATGGGCAAAAGAGAAAATGGTGGTAATGAGCATTTTATCCTTTTTCCACAATGTTTCCGAAAGCCTGATTCTCGAGGGTCGTTTATACACAGAACTTTGTGTTAAAGTGTTAAATGGACTCCTTATAACACACCCCTGCGTTTTAACGACCCTGAGGAAAGAACCTTTAGAAATCATTGTGGCAAAAGGAGAAAATGTAGGAAAGCAGTATTTTCTCTTTTTTTTTTTTCCACAATGTTGTTTTATTCTTTGAAAAGCAAATTGGGTCTAGTATATTTAATGTGCTGTCTGGAAAAGCTTTCAACCTAGGCATGTCAAAAATTTAATCGTTTGGTAAAGATTTAACCTTTGATGACATCGGGCACACCCTGTGTACGAGTCATTCATCAAAGTGTCTTTGAAATAGGATCAAGTGTTTTACGACCCAGACAAATAATGCTTTTGAAAACATCGTGGACAAAGGAGAAATGCTGTTGGCCAGTTCTAGATTTTTTTTTTCTTATTGTATCATATCTTAAGTCTTAAAAAGTATATTTGAGCATTCTCTGTGAAAAGGGGTTTAATGCATTTTGCGAAAAGTGTCGACCAGGTCAGCCTGCGCAGTCCGCGCAGGCTGGCCTGGGCCGAAACTTTTCGCTATTGGTCAATTTTTATTATGACCAAGGACCAGCCTACCTCATGATTTAGTCTGTTGTTAGACAAAGTGGATTTTATGGATCCCTTATTATGCGATGTCTTGCTTGGTACATTGCATCACGGAGATGCATTAAGCCCCCTTTTTACAGAGCATGGCTTATTTCAATGTTAGATTTATTTCGCTTTATATTCATGCAGATATCATAAGGATCTCCCCCTTTTTGAACAATACTATACTGTACAATATTTCTTATCGGTGACTTAGGCCTGTGGCCCATTACAGATAAACATAGCAGCACTGTACATTTCCAACACCAAGAATATATATATGACAAGAAGAAATCAATTAACTCTCTCTTTACCAAACGACAAAATTTTAGACTTGCTTAAATCGAAAGCAATTGCAGACGACAAAATAAATCTGACCCAAAAATCTGACTGAAATCTGTTTAAGGAGGAGTAGAAAACATTTCTCCTTTTCCCACAATGTTTTCAAACATGGGCCTTCCTGCACATGGTCGTTGAAACTCGAGATTGTGTGGTAAAGGGTTAGGTGTGGAATCGGAATCAGACGAAATATTTATGGCCACTGACTAAAAAGTAATTTCAGTGATTGACCATTTATTGCGAAATTCGCAGAATGCTAGTATTTTTCAATATATCGGGGAGTGTGGAGCCAAGATCAGACTGTACCTGTTGTAGGGAGCCAGGCTGGTATTTTCTAACTATTCCCTAAGTAACGTATTTTCTAATGTATTAAACCGAATGGTTTAGGCGATCAGAACTTGAATCTCGTAAATTTCTAACTCTGGAATAACCCTTACCCCTTAACCCTTTACCACACAGTCCCGAGTTTTAACGACCCTGATAAAGAAGGCTTTTGAAAACATTGTGGGAAAAGGAGAAAATGCTGGTAACCAGCATTTTCTCCTTTTCTGGTAACCAGCATTTTCTCCTTTCCCACACTGTTTTCGATCCTATCAAAGACAGAAATCATCATTTGCAGTACAATTAATTTGTCGTCTACAAAAGCTTTCAATTTGATCCTAAATTTTGTGGTTTGGTAAAGTGTTAAGCTGCTAAATAAATGAAACGAAAATTTCCACACAATAATTAAAAACCCGAAAATTGCGATTTCAGAGTTCATTTCACCGGAGAAAAATAACACATCGGACAGTGTAGATCAAAGATCAGACTGCACGTTCTGTGCAGTCTGATCTTTGATCTACACTTTTCACAATGGGTCAGTGAGTCACGCTTAGCAGTCTAGGGTTAAGTAAGAATGCAGTTGAGTGTGGTTTGTGTATACCTGGCCTGATCTCGACCTACACAAAACTCCGCAAAATCACTTAATCCTTAACCCTTTACCGCACAATGCCGCCTTTTGACGCCCCTGAAAAAGAAGCCTTTTGAAAATATTGTGGGAAAAGGAGAAAATGCTGGTAACCAGCATTTTCTCCTCTTCCCACAATGTTTTCTACCCTATCAAAGAAAAATTGCACCATTTGAGCCACATTGAAATTGTCGTCTGCAAATGCTTTCAATTTGGGCAAGGCTAAAATTTTGTCGTCTGGTAAAGGGTTAAGCTACAAGATAAATGAAACAAAAATTCCCAGTCGATAATAAAATCCCAATTATTGCGATTTCAAAGTTGATTTCACCGGAAAGAAAATACGATACTTGATAGTGTAGATCACAGATCAGACTGTACGTTTCGTGCAGTCTGATCTTAATCTACAGTGTCCGCCAAAGCACCCCGAGTTGTGCTTAGCAGCTTAGCTCTTTACCAAACAACAAAATTTTAGACTGGTCCTAGTTGAAAGCATTAGCAGACGACAATATAAATGTGGGTCAAATGATAGAATTTGTCTTTGATAGGGTAGAAAACATTGTGGGAAAAGGTTACCAGCATTTCTCCTTTTCCCACAATGTTTTCAAAAGGCTTTTTTCTCAGGGTCGTTAAAAGTCAGGATTGTGTGGTAAAGGGTTAAGTGTTAAATTGATGTGCCAAACAGTTCAACTTAATTAACTGACAGGCTAAGAACTGAATTAGTCGCTGATTGTTAGTTTGGTTGTAAGGCGTTTAACTGCGTTTTCAACATTTTGTCAGCCATATCGCGGCGAACAGTGCAACTATCCATGCTTTCAAGGAGTTTCTTTTACCTCTACTTCGCGCAATATTCTTATAAGCCAGGGGTTTCTTTCCAATATGGCTATTGTCGAAGCAATGATCGGCAGTGAGAGAGGAATGAATCCTGTCGCAATGACTGTCTTCAAGCCTCGTAAAGAAATTTGCCGGGATGTGGATTCGAACAAGTGGCCTCCTCATTTAAAGATACATCCTTACAGCCGGAGAAAAAAAAAAAAAACTGTAAAAATTTGATATACTGTAGAATGTTTCAGAACTTAGTCAGCTGTGTGACCATAAATAAATTACCGATATAACATAGTGTTAAGGGTCAATACATACTAGTATATCGGAAATCTTCGATTTAAATCCGGAAACGTCACTACAGTGACTTCATTGATGGCCCCCAAAAAATGAAATGCATTTTCTATCGGTCGTAAGCTATGCATCCTTGCAACCATCGGAGGCAACATTTGGGATGAAGTTACAATAATGATTATATTGCTAAAAATAAAGATGAAATTGATTAAAAACTGGCTGAAAACGAGTAAAGATGTATCTTTAAAGCCCTGTGCTTGACCCACTGGGTATACTGTTTGATATAGGCCAACCTTTGAACATAATACCTCTTGTAGATGACAGTTTTCATCTTGCAACGGAGCACTTTCGAAAACATAGTGGCCGGAGGAGAAATTATTTGTAACGAGCAATTTTTCCTTTAGTCACGATGTTTCCACATACATGTATAATTATAAAGTAAACCTTAATGATTTATATTATTTATATGACTTAATAATTAATGTTCTTTATACAGGAAGTAAACCTTAATAATTTATGTTATTTATATAAGCCTTGCTCTGGGTGTCTGGCAGCATACCAGGCAAGTCATCACATAATTATGGATCTATAATATAAAATTATTATAATTCTTTTTGTCCAACAACCGGTTGAATCCTGAGGTTGAATGATCTTTGGACATGCAGAAAATTGACCAATAGCAAAAAGTCTCGACTCAGGTCAGCCTGCGCGCACTGCGCAGGCTGGCCTGAGTCGAACATTTTTGCAGATGTATTAAATCCCCCTTTTCACAGAGCAGGGTTGTTTTTCAAAGTCGTCTGCTGCTAAACTGTTTAACTCTTTACCAGACGAGAACATTTTTAGACTCGTCCATATTGAATTAAATTGCAGACGAAAAGATCAAAATGATTGTAATGGTAAGATCCGGCTTTTTACCCCTTAACAAATAATCCCGAATTTTAATGACCCTGAAAGAGAAGGCTTTTGAAAACATAGTTGGAAAAGGAGAAAATGCTGATAACCAGCATTTTCTCCTTTTCCCACAATGTTTTCAACCCTTTCAGAGACAATTTCATCCTAAGAGCTTCATTTTATTTGTGGTCTGGAACAATTTTGAGTTTGGACGAGTCTACACATCTGTCGTTTGGTGAAGAGTTAAAGCGTGAAAAAAACTGTGAGAAAAGGAGAAAATGTTGTTTACCTATATACCAGTATTGTCTTTTTTTTTTTCAAAATTTTCTTCCGTAGGGTGCCGAGCCCCATAGCTCAGTCGGTAGCGTACAGGACTTGAGAACAGGAGGTCGCTGGTTCAATTCTCCGGCTCGGGCAATTTCTTTCCGAGGATTGATGATAGTCATTGCGACAGGATTCATTCCTCTCCCACCGCTGACCATTGTTTCGACAATGGCTATGTGGGAAAGCAGCCAGTGGATTGGAAAGAATATTGTGCGGAGTACTGGTAAAAGAAATTCCAGGAAAGCATGGATGGGTACACTGGCCGCCGCGATATAACTGAAGTAATACTGAAAACGGCGTTAAACACCATTCAATCAATCAACTTCCCTAGGGTCTGTAAAACACGGGATGGTATACGGTAAAAGGTTAAAGACTTCTACTGCACCCACACGATTTCCGGTCGGCATAAGGACGCCATTGTAGCAGCAGACCCATCCCTGGAAATTTCTTTTCATACACGTGCTGCATTTTTCCGCCATTTTATATATTATCTATTTATTGCATACAGTTCCATCCTCATTTGACAGGATTTCCGGTTTTTTAACATCTTTACCTAACATTGAAATTTTTGGACTGATTCAAATTGAAAGCATTTGCAGACGACAAAATTAGATGTTGCTATTTAAAGTAATGATTTCTGCCTTTGATAGGGTAGAAAACATTGTGGGAAAAGGAGAAAATGCTGGTTACCAGCATTTTCTCCTTTTCCCACAATGTTTTCAAAAGCCTTCTCTTTCATTGTCAATAAAAGTCAGGATTGTTTGGTAAAGGTTTAAGAAAATGACAAACCTTGTCTTGATTCTAAATTACGCTGTTTTTTAATCTTCAACTGTGTACCAAACGGCAAGACCTTGCCAATTTCAAAGCATTTGCAGACGACAAATTAGACGTGTCTCAGATGACGGACTTTGTTTTTGGAAGGAAAGAAAACATTGTAGGAAATTGAGAAAGATCCCGCTAACCGGCATTTTCTCTCAGTTTTCTCACAATGTTTTCAAAAACTTATGAGCCATGCTCTGTGATTAGAGGGCTTAATGCATATGTGAAAGTAAGCTGAACTGGGCCGAAACTTATTGCTATTTGTCATTTTCTGTATGTCCAGGGATCAGTCTACCTCATGATTAAGTCGGTCGTTAAAACAAGTTATTATTGTGGATCCATAATCATGTGATGGCTTGACTGGTATCCATCCTCTAACGTTACTTCTGTCTAACGTTTTAATTTCAATTTTTCATGCAATATTTAATTTCAGAATTTCTCACCAACTGCATACGTTACCTTAAAAGTAAGATTCGTTTGATTAAAAAAAAATAAAATTTTACATTAACTCTACTGATAAAGGGTTCAAGTATTCGTATATCCAACTGATAGTGTGATAGGTTATTTTTTGTAAGATGTACGTGAGAGATTGTGAGTGTGTCACGTGTCATTTACATTCTTTGTATTATTATGTTATACGACGAAAAACTTTAAGTCAAATAAATTCATTCATTCATTCATTATAATGTATCAAGGAGATGCCTTAAGCCCCTTTTTGTCAGACTGTGACTGTTATACATGTATATTATTGGAGGTCATTAGAATACGGGATTGTTTTTAAGGGGTTAAGTCGTGTTACGGCGACAGTCAAAAGAATATTGAATGAAGGCTATCGGCCAATCCCATCGACATTTGTTCATTTTTCGCACAGACACGGTGAGTACAAATGTCCGCAAAAGGTCTGCGAGTCGCGCTTAGCAGCATAAGGGTTGATATTCCCCCATAATCCTTTACCAGACAACAAAACTTTGGACTTGTCCATACTGAAAGCAACTTGTAGATGACATGATATTAAATGTAACTCGAATGAAGGGACTTGTCTTTGAAATGGCAGTAAACATTGAGCAAATGCTGGTTATCAGCATTTTCTAATTTTTCAGTCGTGTTTTTAAAAGCCATATTTTTTTTTCTATCAGGGTTTAAACTTGGGATTATTTTTTTAAAACTTTTTTTTTTTTTAAACTTGGGATTGTGTGGTAAATGTTTAAATGGAGTAGAAGTAAAACCGCAAGAAATAACTTGGTATCAAACTTTAAGAGAGCCGAATGAGATCGGGCTGCACTGATCTGAAGGCTGATCTCCACTTAGAACGCCATAGGTCGAGGAGCACGGTACATGTATATGAGGCATGCTTCAGGAAAAGGGGGTTTAACGCATCTCTGTGATCCATCATACCAAGCAAATCATCATATAATTATGGATCGATTCCATTTAGTCTAACAATCGACTGAATTTGGAGGTAGGATGATCCTTGGAGATGCAAAAAATTTACAAATAGCAAAAAGTATCGACCCATGTCCGCCTGCGCGGGCTGCGCAGGCTGACAAGGGTCGACACTTTTTACAGACGCGATAAGCCACTTTTTCAGAGAACATGCCTCATATAGGATAGGTCTTTTCTACAACACCTCAATACCTCTTGCAGACGACATTTTTTCCTCCTAGCAGCAAACCACGTTTGAAAACATTGAAGCAAAAGAAAATATTGCTCATTAATGAGCAGTTTGTTTCCCTTTTCTCGCAATGTTTTCACTTGTGTCGATGGATTGGGTCATTTATAAATATGATATTGTTAACATCACATTGTACTTCCTGATGTTGTATGACTTGACCAAACGGGGCCCCAACAGCTAAGTATAAATATGCAATAATATTTTTTTTTCACCGCCATAACACAAACGCCTACGTGACGAGTTCACGATCTTTCCAAATTACCGAGTCTGGCTCATGATGAAGTCATTTCCGAAAGGCATGCTATTTACAATGATTGACATTTTCATTGGGAACAGTTCATATTCATGGATTAAAACTTAAAGACTGCATTTGTGTTGATGCAAATTATTCGTTTTATTGATAAGTTGATTAAAAGTTTCTTAGTGGATATAGCAACAAGGTATGTGTATGTATCAGATGCGGAAGTGCAAATAAGTTTGTTTTCAGATTCAAAATTGTATTTCATTATTTGAATGCGTTTATAAACACGCACTTCATAGTATAAAAATACATGTAAACAACTGATTGAAAGGTCATTTAGAATAATTGCTATTATAGCTTCTTCGATAAGATGGAAGCGATTTTAAAATTGTACTTTTCTTGCTTTTCTTCAGCAGTTCAATAAATTTGTACGTACCTTCTTTACGAAGACAAACCATTATAGGTGTAAATACGCAAGCCATGCAGTGTGAAAATGGGGCTTAATGCATTTACAAAAAGTATCAATCCATATCAGCCTGCGCTGTTCACGCAGGTTGACATGGGTAGAAACTGTTTGCTTTTTGTACACTTCATGCTTGCCCAAGTACCATTTCACCTCATGGTTCAGCGGATTGTTAGACAGAATGGATTTTATAGATCAATAACTACGTGACAACTTTCTTAGTGTCTATGCGTCACGGAAATGCATTAAACCCTCTTTTGCTAGAATATGGCTCACGTATATCTTGGGAATATCACTGTAATGTCTTATAGAACAGGACATAATGACTATTCTTTTCTAATGTCTGTTTTTATCACAAATCAAACAATATTTACCGTCCCTTCGATACGATTTCTGCCATACATGGCCGATTCTAAGTGTCAAAAGACTGTAGTTGACATTTTTTTTTTTTGCACCTTTACGTCTTTTTAACGGAGTGTTAATATGGAATAGATTTGCTATATTGACACATTTGGTAAGACTAAACCAAGGGAGTTCTGGAAAAAAGTAAGAGAGCAATACAAGAAGCCAAAATCTGAAAATAATAATAAATATTAATGTCGAGGGACTATATAATCATTTCAACTACGTATATCATGCCGATACAGTAACCAATGAGAATTCTGACATAACACAAGAACTTGAATTTGATGAAGAATCAGACTGTGAGATCACTCTGGAAGAGTTACGAAAAGCTATATTCAAGCAAAATGATAACAAAAGTTGTGGGATAGACAATATTGCGGCCGAAGTATACAAACACTCTTTCGAAATTACTGCCCGTCTTATCCTATCCTTATTTAAGGGAATACCATATAATTTTTTTTTTTTTTTTTTTTAGTAATTTTATTATTCTTATTTATTGATGATTTACATTGTTTTTTCTTGGAATTTCAGTGGTGTAAATATTTTTTAATTCGGTAACATGTTAAAAATCTAAAGAGCCACCTTTAAGACTATTTCTAAACAGGGAACACCCTAAGTCATGGGAAAACGGGATAACTGTCCCTATTTTTAAAGGAAGCGAAACAAGCAACCATGAAAATTATAGAGGCATAACGCTAATAAATAGTATTTCAAAAATCTATTCCAGTTACTCCTCAACCGATTGACTAGATGGACAGACAGATATTCTAAAATTTCTTGAAAATCAATACGGATTTCAATAAGGAAAATCCAGGCCTGACTGTATATTTATTCTACATTCTATCATAGCAAAAACATTAAACTTTTACCAAAAATTTACTGCTCATCTATAGATTTCGAAAATGCATTGATAAAATTGAACGATCATATCTTTTTTCAGAAACTGGTATAAGAAAATATATTAGAGATATGTTAATGCAATAAGAAACATGTATAGTACCATAAAATCTTGTATCAGAATCAATAAAGAAATATCTCCCTTTATTACTTCCAATATAGGTGTGAAGCAAGGTGATCCTAATTCTACTTTGTTTGTTTGTTTGTTTTTTTTTTTTTTTTCATTAACTATATACATGTACTTTCAAATATGAAAAGTGATAATGATGACCTTTTTACCATTAATGATCTTAAAGTATTCCTGTTATTATTTGCTGATGATGCTGCATTGTTTGCACATTCACCACAAGCATTACAGTCATTACTTGACGATGATACGTACTGTGCTACTTGGAATTTAACAGTCAATACAAACAAAACTAAAATAAAGTAGAGCTCCAGATAGAGGGAGTTATTTTGATTTCAAAATTGAAAATATTAATCACTCTCTACTAAACCCTATGTTATGGGTACTCATTAGAATCGTCTCATCGAGACGATTCTAATGAGTAACCACAACATAGGGTTGGGAAGAAAAATAATGGATTAAGAATACTATCACTCCCTCTCATATGGAGGTCTGATAATGATATTCGAGAAAGGAAGACATGCTTTTTTTATTTTATTTATAACAATACAGACTTAGACATTGTTGATAATTTTAAATATTTAGGAATGCATGTATATTTTTTTCAAAATTGGGAGTTGGTCTTGAAAACAAAAATGTATCTCAAAACACTCCCAGTCAGCACTGCATAACTTGTTTATTGCTTTCAATCAGCTCTCCTTAAACATTTATGATGCATGCAGCGTTTTTGACTGTTTAGTCTGCTCAATTTTAAATTACAGTGCAATTATATAGGGAAATCATCCCAGCAAAGATATTACATTAACTCATTGGAAGTTTATGAGAAAAATTCCAGGGGTTAAAAAAAATCAACCAACTTGGACGGACTTTATGGTGAACTAGAAAGGTATCCGATGGAAATAAACAGGAAGTTACTTATAATGAAATTTTGGATCAAATTAATTGAATTAATAGAAACTTCACAGGTGAAAGGTTTTATCAAATCTCATTTATAGAGTTAGGTTTAAAAATGAGGTTTGTGTACATTTTTATGTGTTGATATTTATATGTTCATCTAGTACAAACTAAAAAGAAAGTTACTATTTTAACAGTATATAAGGATACTAGTTGGTATGTTCTTTGTTAACTTATTCATGTATTTTGTCACAATGTTTTTTAACTCTTTACCACACAGTCACGGGTTTTAACGAACCTGAACAAAAACCTTTTGAAAACATTGCGGGAAAAGGAGAAAATGCTGGTAATCAGTATTTTCTCCTTTTCCCGCAATGTTTTCTACCCTTTCCAAAACAAATTTCATTTTTTTTAGCCACATTTATTTTGTCGTCTGCAAATGTTTTCAATTTAAAAGTTTGTCGTTTGGTAAAGAGTTAAAAGGCTCGAGATGAATAGTGTTTCTGCAATTTGTATATGGAAAGCAGACAGTATCTTGGAAAGAATATTGTGCAACGTACTGGTAAAAGAAATGCCAGAAAACATGAATAAGTGCATTGGCCACTGTGATATAACTGGAGTAATGTTGAAAACGGTCTTAAACCAATTAGAAACAAATCAAATGCTTCAAACTACTCTCACAGCAATGGAATTATACCGAAGTACGGTCAAAAGTGTCTAAAATCTTAAAAACAAGTCAAATATAGTTTTCCATTTGCAGAACAGCTTCGTCACTCTTATACTACTAATTTACTCTGTAGTCTTCTTTCAAGTAGACCGTTTTATTTAAAAAAAAAAAAAAGATCACGTTGTCTACTTTGTAGGTTACATACATGTAGTTATTATTTTGCGTAATGTACACTGTTCACATTGAAGCAAATAAGAAGTATTGTATTGTATTGTATTGTGTTGTATTGTACTTTATTGTATTGCTTCTGTTAAAAAGAGAATGCAGAAGCCATCAACAGTTATAATAATCCAAATTAGGCTTATCATGTTAACCCTTTACCAGACGACAAAATTTTAAACCTATCAATGGCCGACTAACAAATTTAAATCCATTAATGAGTTCCAAGTGAACAAAAACAATAATTAATGTCGCTCTTTATATTTTTGTCGCAACCAGACAAAATACAAGTTCTTACTTTCAATGAAAACGGTTTTATTTGTTCTACTTTAAAAATATATATTCTTATAAGAAATTATGTATTCATTAACATTTTAATCTTTTAGCGCCAGAGACATTTTTGTTTTCTAGCAGAGACTTTTGATCGGAATCAGACTGTCCTTGAAAGGTAGTCTGATCTTCGTCAAAAACAATCTTGTGTATCATGCGGAATCTTGGCCGAAAAAGTATAACATGAGTATATTAGCCTTTTCGTGACGGTAAAATTAGTTCTGCAACAGTAGATATCATGGATTAAGGTCAGACTGCTAATGATAAGTTGTCTGATCTGACCTTTAAAATGGCGCTCTTAGTATTGATGCAATGTATTGCTAATTTCTTTAATGGTACACGGTTTTAAGTGCATACTTCTCAGGTATTAACAATTTATTTAGGCCTTTGTTTTTTGCGCATGTACACATGTACTTGTTTTTCACATTGTAAATTATGAACATGCAAGTGGTGTTTTATGCTGAATGAAATATTATGTTATTTGTCTAGTCAGTTGTTGTACGCAAGCCTCGTATAATTCTTATAAAGAATTGGTTTCTACTATTTTAGGTAAATTTAGTTAGTCTCTACATATAGAATATAAACTCCTCACAAAAAAGTCAAGCAACAAAATCATTTCTTTATTTTTAGTCCTGAGAAATATTTGATCAGTTAAGTTTAAATGTGAAGAAAAACACGTTATTTGCATGTGCAGCTGGCGATTACTTTTTTTTATACTGTTGCCTGTAGCAAATAACACGTGTTTTCTTCGCATTTAAAGTTAATTGGTCAAATATTTCACAAGATTAAAAAAAAAAAACAGAGAAATGATTTTGTTGTTTGACTTTTTGTGAGGAGTATATATGGATGAGACATGAATAAACAAATACATGTCATGCTCTGTGAAAAGGGGGCTTAATGCATGTGCGAAAAAAAAATCGACCCAGGTCAACCTGTGCAGTCCGCGCAGGCTGACATGAGCCGAAACTGTTCGCCATTTTTAAATTTTCAGCATTTCAAGGGATAATTTTACTTCATAATTCAGTCAGTTGTTTGATAAATTGGATTTTATGGATCCATAATTAGGTGATGTCTTGTTTGGTGTAATGGATTACAGAGATGCGTTAAGCCCCATTTTGCGAGAGCACAGCTCACATGTTGACTTCTATTCGTAAACTATGCGAAGATAATACATGCTTCTGAAATATTTTCTTGCGATTTTTAAAGGCCATTTTTAATATCCTGAAAATCTCTTCTAATTGGTACTGTTTTGAAAGTGTCAATATTCAGAACAAGAAGTACTTTTTAAAAAGATAAGACGGTGTAAATTTGCCCGCCAGTAGGTGTGCAGCGGCCCGTAGAATAAGCATATCCTTATTTTTGACCAATCCCAAATTTCTTTTTATTCATTCGAATATAATACAAAAGTGTAGTTCATATACCAGCGCATTCAGCTACGCCGAAAAACCAGTTATAGTATATTCAACATTCTTTTACTCTACAAGAAACCAAGGAACATGTGAAAGGTGATTTGGCTGCCTTGATATGATTAAAAAAAAAAAAAAAAAAAAAAAAAACGGCGTTTAAGTAACACTCAACAAAACAAATAAATAAATAAACAATGTTAATTAACTTCAATATTTCGGATTTTCTTATATGTCTAAAGAATATTTGACTGCTTCCGGATAGCCCTGTACAGTTCTATGTTAGAGTCTGCATCTACTGAAAATCTGATAATTTAGCCGCTTTTGAGCTTCACAGTTTGGTTCATGTATGCTGCTATGCACGATTAAATGCGCTTTTGCGGACAGTGTAGATCAAGATCAGACCGCACAGAACGTGCAGTCTGATCTTTGATGTACACTGTCCGATGCAGTGAGTTTTTTGTTCGGTAGAAAGAAGTTTAGAATTGTATTTTTCTGGCATTTACCATTGGAACTAAATTCTGAATTTATTCATATAGCAATTGAATCGTTTTAAAATACTGAAGTATTATTATTATCATTAGAAGTAGTAGTAGTAGTAGAAATAGTAATAGCTTATTTATTATTATTACTTATTCTATTTTATTCATTTGTTCAAATCATTTCTATAATTCTATCTGCATAGAAATACATGTATCTAATTTTGCCCGTCAAAACTTTCAGAAAGTTAAACTTTCCAGTATTGCAAATCTCATTATCTCCTAAAACAAATTCACAGAGCGATTTTACAAACAGCCATGCAGGCTATAATCAATGGGAATCAAAGTTCGATACGTGATGGAATGTGGGAACCGTTAGGAAGTTAAGAAATGGATTCTTCTTTTTCTACAACAGAACAGAACATTTTATTAACTTAACCTATACAGGTCATTTTCTCAACATTAATTATCTAACATCAAACGACAACGTGAATCATACAGGAGGTAATAAAATCCTGTGTAACAAAACATACGTATATATGGAAACTGAAATTAATTTACATATAGGCATTTAAGTTTTCCAACTTCTGAGGCTTACTGGCAATATCCGAAGTTGTCACCCTAGATAGATGTTGCAGACTGTGTAGATCAAGATCAGACCGCACAAATGTGCAGTCTGATCTTAAATTTAAATCGTTCGATGTCTGAGGCCAATCTACACAATTACAAAATCATACAAGAGGTTATAAAATCCTTTGTAACAACACATACGTATATATGGAAACTGATTTTAATTTAAACATGAGCATGTAAGTTTTCAAACCATCTGTAGATGACACCTCGGATAGCTGTTGCAGACTGTAC
The DNA here is from genome assembly GCA_945859785.2 of Tridacna gigas. Lineage (NCBI taxonomy): Eukaryota > Metazoa > Mollusca > Bivalvia > Cardiida > Cardiidae > Tridacna > Tridacna gigas. Next base: position 44,257,513 of record OX244029.2, read on the forward strand.
AAATCAAGATCAGGCCGCACAAATGTGCAGTCTGATCCTAGATCTAAACAGTCCGCTGTCTGAAGCCAATCCACACAATTACAAAATCATACAGGATGTAGTAAAATCCTTTGTAACAAAAACATACGTGCATATGGAAACTGTTCAAAGTTTATCTTAAATATAAGCATTTAAGTTTTCAAACTATCAGGCCTACTGGTAATATCTGAAGTTGTCACCACAGATAGCTTTTGCAGACTGTAGATCAAGATCAGACCGCACAAATGTGCAGTCTGATCCTAGATCTAAACCGTCCGCTGTCTGAAGCTAAACCACACAATTACAAAATCACACAGATGGTAATAAAATCCTATGTAACAAAACATACGCATATATTCCTATGGAAACTGAAATTAATCTAGACATAAGCATGTAATTGTACACAGCATCTGAAGATGTCACATTGGATAGCTGTTGCAGACTGTAGATCAAGATCAGACCGCACAAATGTGCTGTCTGATCCTAAATCTAAACCGTCCGCTGTCTGAATCCAATCCAATCCACATAATTTCAATATCATACAGGAGGTAATAAGAAAACATACGTATATATGGAAACTGAAATTGATTTAGACATAAATAAGTTTTCAAACTCTCAGGCCTACAGGTAATATCTGAAGATGTCACCCTAGATAGCTGTTGTGTAGATCAAAGTCAGACCGCACAAAGCCGTCCGCTGTCTAAAACCAATTCACACAATTACAACAAGGAATACAGATTCAGTTGATAAGACCTACATGTTTATATGCCTAGATAGATGTTGCAGACTGTGCAGATCAAGATCAGACCGCACAAATGTGCAGTCTGATCTTAGATCCAAGCCGTCCGCTGTCCAAACCCAATTCACACAATTACAATAAGGAATACAGATTCAGTTAACAAGAACTACATATTTATAAGCCTCAAGGAAAAAAAAGAATTGGTTTCAGCAAAAGAGTTAAACATTAGTCAAATCGTTACGTAAGGAGAAAGCCTCATATACATATAGACCTAGCTTTTTCATTGTAATTGAATTTTTTTGAATTCATCAATTCGATAAATTTATACATACTAGGTCTAACATAAAAATATTTTTTAATGTATTTCTTTCTTAAATGCAAATAGAATGGACATATCAGAACGAAATGAAATTCGTCCACTATGTCCTCTCTAGTGCATAAATTACAAACTCTTTCATGCCGTTCAAGTCTGTTACTTTCATGGCGGCCGGTTTCACTATTTAGGCGGTGAGATGAAAGACGCAGGTTGATAAAACAATTCTGAATCTTTTCGGAAGACGATCTAAATACGACTCAAAGCCAACCGAAGATTTGAAATATCTAAAAGTGCACATCGAGCTTTACAATAGTATTTCGTTACACCACGTCTGTTTAAAAACATCAATAGCTGGGTTACGAAATGTAACATGAAAAGTTTTTAAATTAACGTTGTACGAATGTTTATTTATAACAATACAGTCTTAGACATTGTTGATAGTTTTAAATATTTAGGAATACATGTATATTTTTTTCAAAACTGGGAGTTGGTCTTGAACACAAAAATGTATCTCAAAACACTCCCAGTCAGCACTGCATAACTTGTTTATTGTTTCAATCAGCTATCCTGAAACATTTATGATGAATGCAGCGTTTTTGGCTGTTTAGTCTGCTCAATTTTAAATTACAGTGCAATTATATAGGGAAATCATCCCAGCAAAGGTATTGCATTAACTCATTGGAAGTTTATGAGAAAAATTCTAGGGGTTAAAAAAATCAACCAACTTGGACGGACTTTATGGTGAACTAGAAAGGTATCCGATGGAAACAAACAGAAAGTTACTTATAATGAAATTTTGGATCAAATTAATTGAATAACTAGAAACTTCACTGGTGAAAGGTTATATCAAATCTTATTTATAGAATTAGGTTTATAAATGAGGTTTGTGTACATTTTAATGTGTTGATATTAATATGTTCATCTAGTACAAACTAAAAAAAAAAGTTACTATTTTATCAGTATATAAGGTTGCTAGTTGGTATGTTCTTTGTTAACTTATTCATGTATTTTGTCACAATGTTTTTTAAAAGGCTCGAGATAAACAGTGTTTCTGCAATTTGTATATGAACAGACAGTATCTTGGAAAGAATATTGTGCAACGTACTGGTAAAAGAAATGCCAGAAAACATGAATAAGTGCATTGGCCACTGTGATATAACTTGAGAAATGTTGAAAACGGCGGTAAAAGAAAGAGAGATCTTATAAATAGTAGGAAAGACCCCAAAAAGTTTTGGGGAATGCTTAAATCCTCGAACAAACAATTTAAAATTTCATGTCCAAATTCACACAATGAATGGTTATCACATTTCAAGAATTTATTGAATAATAAAAGCAGTAATAAAATACAAGTTATATCCAATGATACTGTCTTACAAGATATTGTTTCAAATAATAACTGTGATTTTCTTAACGAACCTATCAGAAATGAGGAAATCATCAAAAGTATTAAATCATTAAACAATAATAAATCTCCTGGACCTGATGGAATTTGTGCAGAAATCTATAAACATACATTGAATGAAACTCTCCCTTATCTAAGTAATTTATTCAACGAAATTTTCGATCATTGTGATGTGCCAAAAGAATGGTGTTATAGTATCATTTCACCCATACATAAGAAGGGAAGTTTAAACAACCCTAACAATTACAGAGGTATTTCTTTAATAGATTGTATATGTAAGATCTTTGTTAAAATATTGATAAATAGATTATCTATTTGGTGCGATGAGCATAATATGATTCACGAGGCTCAGGCTGGTTTCCGAAAATCCTATTCAACAATTGACAATTGTTTCACTCTTATGGCATTAATTCAAAAGTATCTCTCTAAAAAGAAAGGACGGTTTTACTGTATTTTCGTAGATTTTGAAAAAGCGTTTGATAACGTTCGGCATGACAAACTGTGGGATGCATTAAGTAGAAAAGGTGTCAGTGGTAAGTTTTTACATACCCTTAAGTCTATTTATAGTAAATTAAAGTCTTGCGTGAAAATGGATGATAATACGTTGACTACGTTTTTCGACTGTAACGTTGGTACCCGGCAAGGCTGTACCGGAAGTCCACAAATTTTTTCTGTCTTCATAAATGATTTGATAGAATTCTTCGAAAAAAACTTCAAAAATGGAATATTTGTCTCAGAAGAAATAAAAGAGTTGAATCTTCTCCTTTTTGCAGATGACGTGTCTTCCTTTTCTGATACAGTTATTCGATTACAAAAGCAAATTGACGGAATTTCGGAATTTTCTACTGCTGTAGGTATGAAAATCAATATAGATAAAAGTAATATAATGGTTTTTAGAAATGGTGGAGTTTTAAGACGGAATGAAAAATGGTATTACCAAAATGAACCTATTGAAATTGTATCCTGGTATAAATATCTAGGACTGTATTTTACACCTAAACTAGCATGGACAAAAACCCACGAAATGTTATCCCAACAGGCACTGAAAGCTGTTAATCAAATATTAAGAAAACGCAAGTATTTCGGATTTTTAGAAATTGCAGACATGTTTAAAATTTTCGATTCTGTTGTGCAACCGATACTTTGTTACGGAGCCCAGATATGGGGATATAACTTTGTTCAAAGGATTGAACGTATTCATGTCAAGTTTTGTAAAAAGATTTGTTATTTATCGGACAATACCAGCGATGCAATGGCTCTTGGTGAGTGTGGTAGACTCCCATTATGTACTGTTTATATGCCTATTTGTATTAGATACTGGCTTAAGCTGATTCGAATGCAAGATACTAGATATCCTAAACATTGCTACAAAATGTTGAAACGCCTTGACACAGCAGGTAGAAATACTTGGGCAACATGTATTAAAAATCTGCTTTTTTCATATGGATTTGGGAACGTTTGGATTAGCCACGATGTCGGAAATGATGAACAATTCATAAAAATCTTTAAACAGCGAATAGTAGATTGTTGTAGACAAAATTGGCTCTCTAGTATTGAGACTAGTCCCAAAGCATTAACTTACAAAGAGTATAAATCTGCACTTAATCCTGAAAAATACCTCAATTTTGAAATTCCTTATTCCTTTAAGAAAATGCTTTCAAATTTTAGATGTTCTAACCATGAATTGATGATTGAAATGGGAAGGCATATAGGTATTGATAGAGAGTTTCGTTATTGTCCCCTTTGTCGGGAAAAGGATATTTCAGTAATTGAAGATGAGTTCCACTTTTTCTTTGAATGCTCGGCTTATGAAACACTTAGATTAAAATATTTTGAAGAAAGTTGGATTAAAAGTAGAAATATGAATAAATTCTGTGATATAATGACGATTAAAGATTTAAAGACCGCAAAAATAGTTTCAAAATATCTTATTGAGGCGTTTGAAATCAGAAAACTAAAGATTAATACATAATTGTGTAACAAAACTTTAAAATTCAATGAAGTAGCAACTTTAAATTAATGTATATGTATTCCTTATAGATTTATTTCTATCGTTACTATTTCGAGACACGGAAAGCCTTACATTTCGTTTCAGTAAGGTTTTTTGCTGTCATTCAATAATACCTATTCTTACCCTTTAGCGGCTAAACACTGTTCTTCTACTTCAGTGCAGGAAGAGCAGAATGCTGTCGTTGAAATAAGGGTCAATTTTTATCTCGTCCAGTAAAACATATATAGGTGTTTTAATATATTTCTGTTTTGAGTTGCATCATATTTCTCGCAAAGTCTTTATCTTCTGTCTTTCGTAATTAAATATTATGTCACTCAGGATTATTGTTAAATAGTTTCGAATTATGTACATGGGCCGGAGGCCTATATACTCCAATAAACATATTGTATTGTATTGTATTGTATTAAATCCAACAGAAACAAGTCAAATACTTTGAACTACTCTCACAGCAATGGAATTATACCGAAGTACAGTCAAAAGTGTCTAAAATCTTAAAAACAAGTCAAATATATTTTCCCTTTACAGAACAGCTTCTTCACTCTTATACAACAAATTTACTCTCTAGTCTTATTTCAAGTAGACCATTTAATAAAAAAAAGACATCACGTCTATTACTTTGTATAAAGTTATTATTGTATTGTACATTGTTCACATTGAAGCAAATAAAAAGTATTGCATTGCATATTGTATTGTATTGTATAGCTTATGTTAAAAGAGATGCAGACGCCATTAACAGTTATAATGATCCAAATTAGGCTTATCATGTTAACCCTTTACCAGACGACAAAATTTTAGACCTGTCCAAATTGAAAGCATTGGCAGACGACAATTTCAATGTGGCTCAAATGATACGATTTTTCTTTGATAGGGTAGAAAACATTGTGGGAAAAGGAGAAAATGCTGGTAACCATCATTAATTTTTCTCCTTTTCCCACTATGTTTTCAAAAGGCTTCTTCCTCAGGGTCATGAAATGTCGGCATTCTGTGGTAAAGGGTTAAACACACAATCAATGAAATTGGCATGACAAATTTGTGGCTAAATCAAAACGGTAGTAATTTCCTCTCTAAGTATATAGAGCAACGAATAACTGACATATTCAAGCAAAAATAGTGTTCTAATATAAATATTTCATCTAGATTAGAATCATACAGTATCTATAAACAAGGTTTTGAAAGAGAAAAATATTTGCAATGCGTAAGTAATGACTAATAGCAATGTCCAAGTTGAGATTGCCTTCTCATCATTTGGTTATAGAATTAGACCGACACTCAAGTATCCAAAGAAATCAAAGTACTGATAGTACTGAAGGCCAGGAAATCTAGTGATCTGTAATCTCTAAAGAACGAAGGATACGAACTCACACGAGACCTCATTTTCTAATTATCACTACCATACAGACAGTCAGGCCAATTCAATTATGCCAAAAGAATTCATTGGTAAAGGGGTACTGTCACGCATAATATTGAATAATACACTAATCAACAGGAAAAATTGAATTAATGCAAAAAAATAAAGCAGTGCTCAGAAGCCAGATTCTATAATTAAACCGAAGCAAATAGCGGATACCAACGCTCGGCTATAGGGTGCATGATAATGGTTTTGAAAAAATTTCTAAGTCGAAAAGGGGCTTAAATCAAGCAAATTTATTTTTGAGTTACTTGTCTTATTGGTTAAGGTTGATCTTTATGATAACGCACATATATTCCAAGTTTCAAATAAATATCGTCAATGATAAGAAAGATAAGAAACAGTTTAAAATTGGACACAACGCGAATACCAACGCTTAATATCGCGAACGCAGGGCAGGGTGATGTCAATACATCGCAGTTTTGTTCTCAAACAGTCGATCTAAATCTATTCTTTTGACTATATCATACAAAGACGTCCACTAGCCCTTCTCGTCCCATTAGAGAGAGAGAGAGAGAGAGAGAGAGAGAGATTCCAACGACGGCTTCTGGCGCTTAAAATGAATTTGCACATTCGGGATGTATTTCAGAATAAATATTCTTAAACTTTCATTTCTCCTTTTCAAACAATGTTTCGGAAACTACCAGTTATGTGAATGAAACTCTAGGTATGTAAATGTGATGAATAACTGATAAATTAAAGCCTAATTTTTTAAACACACCTTTTATTTTCAAATTATTTTGTTTGAAAGTTAAAAAATGTCCAAGGATCGCACAACACTTTCATGATTTCTAATCAATCAACAGTCGTCACAAAAAAAGAATATAAGCAGATAACATAATTGATTATCGGAAAATGTAGATAGAACAAAAAATTCTTATTTTTCCATAATGTTTGCCTATTCTTCTGACAAAAAGAGAGATGTTTTAAATCGATTCACACAGAAAAAAGAGAGTATAATTTCTTTTAATTTCTGCTTATTTCTTAATTCTATCGATTTTTTTTTTTTTTTTTTTTCTAAACATAGAGAAAATCAAGTTCAGTTCTAAATGATTAAAAGAAACTGATAATAAATGCAGTTAATACACCAATAATCTCATTCAACTATCGACATTTCCATGGAAAATCGTATATCTCAATCTTTTCACCAGGCAGTCAAAGGAGATGCGGCGTGCGGTTCCCTTTGATCTTTATTTGAAACGCGGACAGTAACTAGCAAGTTACAATGGAAACTAAAAATAGAAAACTGGTTCTCGGGTTTTTTCCTCGCGCTAGTACACTAGAAAGTGATATCAGGGGCTGTAATCATGTCTATAATACGAGAGGATTTCAGTATCCAATCACAGTGATGGAAAAGTTGGTAGAGGTTAAATGTACACCGAATAAGTCTGTACACCGAATAAGTCTGATGTCAGTCATAATACGGCAACGCCTTAATGCACAGTTCCTGACAAGATTTGTGTAACTATAAACTCCGCCCATAGGCAGTATCGGATAAAAATAGACATCAGACTTAAACGGTGTACAGACTTATTCGGTGGACGTTTAAATTTTACCTGGAAAAGTTATTGACCGTCTGTTGTGTATTCAACAGGGACACAACCCTTAAAACACACTCGTTGGTTATTAAAGGGCTGTAATACCCTTGCAATTCCATAGCACTATGCAGATGTCGGAAAGGAAAACATTCACGCCGTGTGATAAGCGATCTCTGTACTTACGAAACTAGTTGTTTTGGCGGACTCAGCGATATAGAGTGGACACACCGTTCAACATTTTTTCTGAAAGTAGTCCGGAAAAGTCAGCTTACGATCGCTATAGGCAAGGGAATCCCTTGAGAGGGATTCCCTGGCCTAAAAATAGACTATACCCGCACTGTAATCAAAATGTGGTTCAAAATGAAAACCATTTACTTCTCACCTTTCCTTCTCACAAAATACTAGAAACTACGTGAGCAATGCCTGCAAAAAAAAATATTATCAATAGCCGACTAACAAATTTAAATCCATTAATGATTTCTAAGTGAACAAAAACAATAAATAATGTCGCTCTTTATATTTTTGTCGCAACCAGACAAAACCAGACAAAATTCAAGTTCTTACTTTCAATGAAAACGGTTTTATTTGTTCTACTTTCAAAAATATATATTCTTATAAGAAATTATGTATTCATTAACATTTTAATCTTTTAGCGCCAGAGACAGTTTTTGTTTTCTGGCAGGGAGTTTTGATCGGGATCAGACTGCGCTTGAAAGGTAGTCTGATCTTCGTCAAAAACGATCCGATATATCGTGCGGAATCTTGACCGAAAAAGTATAACTAATGAGAATATTAGCCTGTTCATGAACCGTAAAGTTAGTTCTGCAACAGCATATATCATGGATTAAGATCAGACTGCTTATGATAAGTAGTCTGATCTGACCTTTAAAATAGCGCTCTTGGTATTGATGCAACATATTGCTAATTTCTTTTATTATACACGGTTTTTATTTCATACTTCTCAGATATTAACAATCTATTTAGGCCTTTGTTTTTTGCGCACGTAGACATGCATTTGTTTTTTCACATTGTAAATTATAAACATGCAACATGCTGTTTTATGCTGAATTAAATGTTATGTTATTTGTATAGTCATATGTACGCTAGTCTCGTATAATTCTTATAAAGAATCGCTATGTACTATTTTAGGTAAATTTAGTTAGTCTCTACTACATTTTGAATATATACTCCTCACAAAAAGTCAAGCAACAAAATCATTTCTTTCTTTTTTTTTTTAAGTCCTTAGAAATATTTGTTCAGTTAAGTTTAAATGTGAAGAAAAACACGTTATTTGCATATGCAGCTGGCGATTACTTTTTTTTACACTGTTACCTTTAGCAAATAACGCGTGTTTTCTTCGAATTTAAAGTTAATTGGTCAAATATTTCACAAGATTAAAAAAAAAAAAATCAGAGAAATGATTTTGTTGTTTGACTTTTTGTGAGGAGTATATATGGATGAGACATGAATAAACAAATACATGTAATGCTCTGTGAAAAGGGGCTTAATGCATTTGTGAAAAAAATCGACCCAGGTCAACCTGTGTAGTCCGCGCAGGCTGACATAGGCCAAGACTTTTCGCTATTTTTAAATTTTCAGCATTTCAAGGGATAATTTTACTTATATTCAGTCAGTTGTTTGACAAACTGGATTTTATGGATCCATGATTAGGTGATGTCTTATTTGGTGTAATGGATTACAGAGATGCGTTAAGCCCCATTTTTCGAGAGCCCAGCTAACATGTTGACTTCTATTCGTAAACTATGCGAAGATAATACATGCTTCTGAAATATTTTCTTGCGATTTTTAAAGGCTATTTTTAATATCCTGAAAATCTCTTCTAATTGGTACTGTTTTGAAAGTGTCAATATTCAGAACAAGAAATATGTTTTAAAAAGATAGACGGCGTAAATTTGCCCGCCAGCAGGTGTGCAGGGGCCCGTAGAATAAACATATCCTTATTTTTGACCAATCCCAAATTTCTATTTATTCATTCGAATATAATACCAAAGAGCAGTTCAAATACCAGCGCATTCAGCTACGCCAAAAAACCTGTTATAATATATTCAACATCCTTTTACTCTACAAGAAATCAAGGAACATGTGCAAAGGTGATTTGGCTGCCTTGATATTACTGAAAAAAAATCAAAGTACTGATAGTACCGAAGGCCAGGAAATCTGGTGATCTGTAATCTCTAAAGAACGAAGGATACGAACTCACACGAGACCTCATTTTCTAATTATCACTACCATACAGACAGTCAGGCCAATTCAATAATGCCAAAATAAGTCATTGGTAAAGGGGTACTGTCACGCATAATATGGAATAATACAATAATCAACAGGAAAAATTAAATTAATGAAAAAAAAAGCAGTGCTCAGAAGCCAGATTCTATAATTAAACCGAAGCAAAGTAGTGAATAGCAACGCTCGGCTATAGGGTGCATGATAATGGCTTTAAAAAATTCTAAGTCGAAAAGGGGCTTAAATCAAGCAAATTCATTTTTTAGTTATTTGCCTTATTGGTTAAGGTTGATCTTTATGATATATACGCACATATATTCCAAGTTTCAAATAAATACCGTCAATGATAAGAAAGATAAGACACAATTTAAAATTGGACACAACGCAAATACCAACGCTTAATATCGCGAACGCAGGGCAGGGTGATGTCAATACATCGCAGTTTTGTTCTCAAACAGTCGATCTAAATCTATTCTTTTGACTATATCATACAAAGACGTCCACTAGCCCTTCTCGTCCCATTAGAGAGAGAGAGAGAGAGAGAGAGAGAGAGATTCCAACGACGGCTTCTGGCGCTTAAAATGAATTTGCACATTCGGGATGTATTTCAAAATAAATATTCTTAAACTTTCATTTCTCCTTTTCAAACAATGTTTCGGAAACTACCAGTTATGTGAATGAAACTCTAGGTATGTAAATGTGATGAATAACTGATAAATTAAAGCCTAATTTTTTAAACACACCTTTTATTTTCAAATTATTTTGTTTGAAAGTTGAAAAATGTCCAGGGATCGCACAACACTTTCATGATTTCTAATCAATCAACAGTCGTCACAAAAAAAAAAAGAATATAAGCAGATAACATGGTTGATTATCGGAAAATATAGATAGAACAAAAAATTCTTATTTTTCCATGATGTTTGCTTATTCTTCTGACAAAAAGAGGGATGTTTTAAATCGATTCACACAGAAAAAAGAGAGTATAGTTTCTTTTAATTTTTGCATATTTCTTAATTCTATCGATTTTTTTTCCAAACATAAAGAGAAAATCAAGTTCAGTTGTAAATGATTAAAAGAAACTGATAATAAATGCAGTTAATACACCAATAATCTCATTCAACTATCGATATTTTCATGGAAAATCGTATATCTCAATTTTTCACCAGGCAGTCAAAGGAGACGCGGCGCGCGGTTCCCTTTGATCTTTATTTGAAACGCGGACAGTAACTAGCAAGTTACAATGGAAACTAAAAATAGAAAACTGGTTCTCGGGTTTTTCCCTCGCGCTAGTACACTAGAAATGGATATCAGGGTCAGTAATCATGTCTATAATATGAGAGGATTTTAGTATCCAATCACAGTGATGGAAAAGTTATTGACCGTCTGTTGTGTATATTCAACAGGGATACAGCCCTTAAAACACACACTCGTTAGTTATTAACTCTTTACCAAACGATAAAATTTTGGACCGATCCCAATTAAAAGCATTTGCAGACGACAAATTAAATGTAACCCAAAAATTGAAATTTGTTTTGGGAAGGGCAGAACACATTGTGGGAAAAGGAGAAAATGCTGGTTGCCAGCATTTTCTCCTTTTCCCACAATGTTTTCAAACGGCTTCTTACTCAGGGTCGTTAAAAGTCGAGATTGTGTGGGAAAGGGTTAAAGGGCTGTAATACCTTTGCAATTCCATAGCACTATGCAGATGTCGGAAAGCTTTGAGGAAAGGAAAACATTCACGCCGTGTGATAAGCAATCTCTGCACTTAGGTAACTATTTGTTTTGGCGGACTCAGCGATATAGAGTGGACACACCGTACAACATTTTCTCTGAAAGTAGTCCGGAAAAGTCAGCTTACGATCGCTATAGGCAAGGGAATCCCTTGAGAGGGATTCCCTGGCCTAAAAACGGCATTTAAGTAACACTCAACAAAACAAATAAATAAATAAACAATGTTAATTAACTTCAATATTTCGTATCCTCTTATATGTCCAAAGAATATTTGACTGCTTTTGGATAGCCTTGTACAGTTCTATGTTAGAGTCTGCATCTACTGAAAATCTGATAATTTATCCGCTTTTGAGCTTCATATCATAGTTATCATAGTTCGGTTAATGTATGCTGCTATGCGCGATTAAATGCGCTTTTGCGGACAGTGCAGATCAAGATCAGACTGCACAGAACGTGCAGTCTGATCTTTGATGTACACTGTCCGATAAAGTGAGTTTTTTGTTCGGTAGACAAAACTTTAGAATCTTATTTTTCTGGCATTTACCATTGTAACTAAATATTGAATTTATTCATATAGCAATTGAAGGTTTAATGGCAGCAAATCGTTTTAAAATAATGAATTATTATTATCATTATCAGTAGTAGTAGTAGAAGTAGTAGTAGAAATAGTAATAGCTTATTTATTATTATTTTTTATTCACTTTCATTCATTTGTTCAAATCATTTCTATATTTCTATCTGCATAGAAATACATGTATCTAATTTTGCCCGTCAAAACTTTCAGAAAGTTAAACTTTCCAGTATTGCAAATCTCATTATCTCCAAAAACAAATTCACAGAGCGATTTTACAAACAGCCATGCAGGCTGTAATCTGTGGGAATCAAAGTTCGATCAGTGATGGAATGTGGGAACCGTTAGGAAGTTAAGAAATGGATTCTCCTTTTTCTACAACAGAACAGAACAGAACAGATCATTTTATTAACTTAACCTATACAGGTCATTGTCTCAACATTAATTATCTAACATCAAACGACAACGTGAATCATACAGGAGGTAATAAAATCATGTGTAACAAAACATACGTATATATGGAAACTGAAATTAATTTACATATAGGCATTTAAGTTTTCCAACTTCTGAGGCTTAGTGGTAATATCCGAAGTTGTCACCCTAGATAGATGTTGCAGACTGTGTAGATCAAAGATCAGACCGCACAAATGTGCAGTCTGATCTTAAACCTAAATCGTCCGATGTCTGAGGCCAATCTACACAATTACAAAATCATACAAGAGGTTATAAAATCCTATGTAACAACACATACGTATATATGGAAACTGATTTTAATTTAAATATGAGCATTTAAGTTTTCAAACCATCTGTAGATGACACCTCGGATAGCTGTTGCAGATTGTACAGATCACGATCAGGCCGCACAAATGTGCAGTCTGATCCTAGATCTAAACAGTCCGCTGTCTGAAGCCAATCCACACAATTACAAAATCATACAGGATGTAATAAAATCGTATGTAACAAAAACATACGTGCATATGGAAACTGATTTTAATTTAAATACAAGCATTTAAGTTTTCAAACTATCAGGCCTACTGGTAATGTCTGAAGTTGTCACCCCAGATAGCTGTTGCACACTGTAGATCAAGATCAGACCGCACAAATGTGCAGTCTGATCCTAGATCTAAACTGTCCGCTGTCTGAAGCTAAACCACACAATTACAAAATCACACAGATGGTAATAAAATCCTATGTAACAAAACATACGCATATTTGGAAACTGAAATTAAGCATTTAATTTTACACAGCATCTGAAGATGTCACATTGGATAGCTGTTGCAGACTTTGTAGATCAAGATCAGACCGCACAAATGTGTAGTCCGATCCCAAATCTAAACCGTCCGCTGTCTGAATCCAATCTACACAATTTCAAAATCATACAGGAGGTAATAAGAAAACATACGTATATATGGAAACTGAAATTGATTTAGACATAAATAAGTTTTCAAACTCTCAGGCCTACAGGTAATATCTGAAGATGTCACCCTAGATAGCTGTTATATAGATCAAGGTCAGACCGCACAAAGCCGTCCGCTGTCTAAAACCAATTCACACAATTACAACAAGGAATACAGATTCAGTTGATAAGACCTACATGTTTATAAGCCTAGATAGATGTTGCAGACTGTGCAGATCAAGATCAGACCGCACAAAGACAATACAATAATACAATACAATAGTTTACTGCATTCAGTACTAAGACCACTGGCCCATTATATATTACATAGTACATTGAGAGAGTTTAAGCTGCATCCAGCAGAGAGTATAGGCATCACGACCAGCAATTTTGCTTTTTGATCTCAGTCTACACTCCCTACAGTGTCCTATGGGATTTTTATCATTGTCCAAATAAACGCATGTACATAGACATAGTATTTTTGCTGATAGAAATTATCGTTTTGGCATTCTAATTACTTCATCCGTTTTATTTGTGGATAGTATTCTATAAAAGATAGCTGCGCTCTTATTTTTAACCAACTTTCTTTAAAATATACCGCTCTTAGATTGTTATATGTAGGGCAGTCATTGAAAAAGTGAACTCCATCTTCTATTACTAGAATATTGTCAGTAAAGCATAAAGGGCAATATCTAAAATCTCTGTCAATACCAAGTTGTCTCCCTTTCTCTATCATTAGACTGTGACACGAGCAGCGAAAATTTGAGAAGGTTTTTCGTAATTTATAACTTAGATCTAGAGACAGATACTGCTCTACATTCAATAAAGATGAAAAATGTTGAAACTGTGCATTTTCTGTGAAAAACAGTTAATTAATCGCTGCTTGAAAGTCCTAAAAAACTGATTTACATCGCCTACATCTTGAAAGATCCAAGCATATCCAAATCCGTAGGTAAATAGTAAATTTTTAATATGGCTGGCCCAGGTTTCTCTACCTGAAGAATCAAGCTGTAGTAAAAGGTTGTAGCACTGTCTGGGGTATCTATGGGGTTCTAGGTGAATAATACGTAGCCAAAACTTAATACAATTAGACATGTACAAGATACATAAGGGAAGACGACCGCATTCGTTTAAAGCAAAACTGTCTATGCATTTTTCGGGCAGTAAGCAATATTTTTTACAAAAAATAGTGTGTGTGGATTCTATTCTTTTATTATATTTGTAGCCCCAAATATCCGATGCAAAGCAAAGAATTGGTTTGACCATAGAATCATAAATTTTGAACATATCATTCGAGGGTAACAAACCGAATTTTTTCTGATAACGTAAAATTTGTATTGCTTGCTTTTGGTGCTTGTAAACATAGTTTATCTACAGTTAAAGTCCAAGATAATTTAGGCGTAAAATAAACGCCAAGATACTTGTAAAAAGTCACAACTTCTACTTGTTTACCGTCTAGATACCATTTCTCTGATTTCCTTAATGGGCCACTATTTCGGAAAACAATGATTTTAGATTTCTCAGTATTTATTTTCATATCTAATTCTTTGCTAAAATTTGAGATTGAATCAATTTGCTTTTGTAACCGTAGAACAGTGTCTGCAAAACTTGACACGTCGTCTGCATACATTAAAGCGTACAGGGAAGGAACGTCATCCGACACATAGACCCCATCCCTGCAATTATGTTGTAGGTACTTAATTAAATCATTAATGAGGAGACTGAAAATTTTGGGGCTGGCTACACAACCTTGACGCGTTCCGACCGAACATATGAAATAGTCTGTGAGCTTATTGTCACATTTTACACATGCTTTTGTGCTCTGATACAAGGATTTTATGATTTGCGAATATTTACCGTTAATATTATTCCTTTCAAAAGTTTTCCATATCTGCAAATGCCGAACGTTGTCAAAAGCTTTTTCGAAATCAATAAAAAATCAATAAATATGCAATAGAACCGTCCTTATTTCTTCGATTGATATTTTTGTACAAGAGACATCAAATTGAAGACATTATCTATAGTTGTATATTTCTGTCTAAAGCCAGCTTGACTTTCATCTAAAACTCTATTCTCTTCGCACCAATGATTTAAGCGCGTAGCCAAAATGTTCATAAAAAATTTACATATTGTATCAGTTAAAGAGATCGCCCTGTAATTATCTGGGTCACTTTTCGATCCTTTTTTAAAAACTGGTGTGATGATGCTTTTACCCCAGTTTTCTGGAAAATTACCAGAATCAAAAATCGCGTTAAAAAGTTTATTGAGATAAGGTAGGATCAATACCAACGTTTCTTTATACATTTCCGCGTTAATTCCGTCTGGACCTGGAGATTTGTTGTTTTTGGTAGACCTAACACTTTGGATTATTTCTTGATCGGTAATGTGCAGTCTGATCTTAGATCCAAGCCGTCCGCTGTCCAAACCCAATTCACACGATTACAATTACAACAAGGAATACACTTATTACAGATTCAGTTAACAAGAACTACATGTTTATAAGCCTCAAGAAAAAAAAAATTGGTTTCAGCAAAAGAGTTAAACATTAGTCAAATTGTTACGCAAGGAGAAAGCCTCATATACATATAGACCTAGCTTTTTCATTGTAATTGAATTTTTTTGAATTCATCGGTTCGATAAATTTGTACATACTAGGTCTAACATAAAAATATTTTTAACGTGTCTCTTTCTTAAATGCAAATAGATTGGACATATCAGAACGAAATGAAATTCGTCCTCTATGTCCTCTCTAGTGCATAAATTACAAACTCTTTCATGCCGTTCAAGTCTGTTACTACCATGGCGGCCGGTTTCAATATTTAGTCGGTGAGATGAAAGACGCAGGTTGATAAAACAATTCTGAATCTTTTCGGAAGATGTTCTAAATACGACTCAAAGCCAACGGAAGATTTGAAATATCTAAAAGTGCACATCGAGCTTTGCAATACTATTTCGTTACACCACGTCTGTTTAAAAAACATCAGTAGCTGGGTTACGAAATGTAACATGGAAAGTTTTTAAATTAACGTTGTACGAATGCTTATTTATAACAATACAGTCTTAGACATTGTTGATAGTTTTAAATATTTGGGAATACATGTATATTTTTTCAAAACTGGGAGTTGGTCTTGAACACAAAAATGTATCTCAAAACACTCCAAGTCAGCACTGCATAACTTGTTTATTGTTTTCAATAAGCTCTCCTTAAACATTTATGATGAATGCAGCGTTTTTGACTGTTTAGTCTGCTCAATTTTAAATTACAGTGCAATTATATAGGGAAATCATCCCAGCAAAGGTATTGCATTAACTCATTGGAAGTTTATGAGAAAAATTCTAGGGGTTAAAAAAAAATCAACCAACTTGGACGGACTTTATGGTGAACTAGAAAGGTATCCGATGGAAATAAACAGGAAGTTACTTATAATGAAATTTTGGATCAAATTAATTGAATTAATAGAAACTTCACTGGTGAAAGGTTATATCAAATCTCATTTATAGAGTTAGGTTTATAAATGAGGTTTGTGTACATTTTAATGTGTTGATATTAATATGTTCATCTAGTACAAACTAAAAAAAAGTTACTGTTTACAGTATATAAGGATGCTAGTTGGTATGTTCTTTGTTAACTTATTCATGTATTTTGTCACAATGTTTTTTAAAAGGCTCGAGATAAACAGTGTTTCTGCAATTTGTATATGAACAGACAGTATCTTGGAAAGAATATTGTGCAACGTACTGGTAAAAGAAATGCCAGAAAACATGAATGAGTGCATTGGCCACTGTGATATAACTGGAGTAATGTTGAAAACGGTCTTAAACCAATTAGAAACAAGTCAAATGCTTCGAACTACTCTCACAGCAATGGAATTATACCGAAGTACGGTCAGAAGAGTTTAAAATATTAAAAACAATTCAAATATATTTTCCATTCACAAAACAGCTTCGTCACTCTTATACAACTAATTTACTCTGTAGTCTTCTTTCAAGTAGACCATTCTATTAAAAAAAAAAAGATCACGTTGACTACTTTGTAGGTTACATACATGTAGTTATTAGTTTGTGTAATATACACTGTTCACATTGAAGTAAATAAAAAGTATTGTATTGTATTGTATTGTATTGTATTGTATTGTATTGTATTGCTTATGTTAAAAATAAAAAAGAGATGCAGACGCCATCAACAGTTATAATAATTCAAATTAGGCTTATCATGTTAACCTTTTACCAGACGACAAACTTTTAAACCTATCTATGGCCGACTAACAAATTTAAATCCATTAATGAGTTGTAAGTGAACAAAAACAATAAATAATGTCGCTCTTTATATTTTTGTCGCAACCAGACAAAATACAAGTTTTTACTTTCAATGAAAACGGTTTTATTTGTTCTGTTTTCAAAAATATATATTCTTATAAGAAATTATGTATTCATTAACATTTTAATCTTTTAGCGCCAGAGACAGTTTTTGTTTTCTAGCAGAGAGTTTTGATCGGAATTAGACTGTCCTTGAAAGGTAGTCTGATCTTCGTCAAAAACAATCTGATGTATCATGCGGAATCTTGGTCGAAAAAGTATAACATGAGTATATTAGCCTTTTCGTGACGGTAAAATTAGTTCTGCAACAGTAGATATCATGGATTAAGGTCAGACTGCTAATGATAAGTTGTCTGATCTGACCTTTAAAATGGCGCTCTTAGTATTGATGCAATGCATTGCTAATTTCTTTAATGGTACGCGGTTTTAAGTGCATACTTCTGAGGTATTAACAATTTATTTAGGCCTTTGTTTTTTGCGCATGTACACATGTACTTGTTTTTCACATTGTAAATTATGAACATGCAAGTGGTGTTTTATGCTGAATGAAATATTATGTCAGTTGTCGAGTCAACTGTTGTACGCAAGCCTCGTATAATTCTTATAAAGAATTGGTTTCTACTATTTTAGGTAAATTTAATTAGTCTCTACATATAGAATATATACTCCTCACAGAAAGTCAAGCAACAAAATCATTTCTTTACTTTTAGTCCTGAGAAATATTTGATCAGTTACCTTTAAATGTGAAGAAAAACACGTTATTTGCATGTGCAGCTGGCGATTACTTTTTTTTTTACACTGTTACCTTTTGCAAATAATGCGTTTTTTCTCCGCATTTAAAGTTAATTGGTCAAATATTTCTCAAGATTAAAAAAAAAACAGAGAAACGATTTTGTTGTTTGACTTTTTGTGAGCAGTATATTTGGATGAGACATGAATAAACAAATACATGTCATGCTCTGTGAAAAGGGGGCTTAATGCATTTGCAAAAAAGTCGACCCAGGTCAACCTGCGCATTCCGCGCAGGCTGACATGGGCCGAAACTTTTCGCTTTTTTAAATTTTCAGCATTTCAAGGGATAATTTTACTTCATAATTCAGTCAGTTGTTTGACAAAGTGGATTTTATGGATCTATAATTAGGTGATGTCTTGTTTGGTGTAATGGATTACAGAGATGCGTTAAGCCCCATTTTGCGAGAGCACAGCTCACATGTTGACTTCTAGTCGTAAACTATGCGCCGATAATACATGGTTCTGAAATATTTTCGTGCAATTTCAAAGACTAATTTTAATATCCTGAAAATCTCTCCTAATTGGTACTGTTTTGGAAGTGTCAGTATTGGGAACAAGAAATATGTTTTAAAAAGATAGACGGCGTAGATTTGCCCGCCAGTAGGTGTGCAGGGGCCCGTGGAATAAACATATCCTTATTTTTGACCAATCCCAAATTTCTGTTTATTCATTCGATTATAATATCAAGAGTAGTTCAAATACCAGCGCATACAGCTACGCCGAAAAACCAGTTATAATATATTCAACATTCTTTTACTCTACAAGGAACCAAGGAACATGTGCAAAGGTGATTTGGCTGCCTTTATATAGCTGGAAAAAAAAACGGCGTTTATGTAACACTAAACAAAACAAATAAATAAACAAACAATTTTAATTAAGTTCAATATTTCGGATCTTCTTATATGTCAAAAGAATATTTGACTGCTTCCGGATAGCCCTATACAGTTCTATGTTAGAGTCTGCATCTACCGAAAAACTGAGAATTTATCCGCTTTTGAGCTTCACAGTTTGGTTCATGTATGCTGCTATGCGCGATTAAATGCATATTTGCGGACAGTGTAGATCAATATCAGACAGCACAGAACGTGCAGTCTGATCTTTGATGTACACTGTCCGATCAGTGACTTTTGTGTTTGGTAGACAGAACTTTAGAATTGTATTTTCTGACATTTACCATTAGAACTAAATTTTGAATTCATTTATATAGGAGTTGAAGGTTTAATGGCAGCAAATCGTTTTAAAATACTGAAGAATTATTATTATTATTATTATCAGTAGTAGTAGTAGTAGAAATAGTAATAGCTTCTTTATTATTATAACTTCTTCTATTTTATTCATTTGTTCAAATCATTTCTATAATTCTATCTGCATAGAAATACATGTATGCATTTTTGCCCGTCAAAATTTTCAGAAGGTTAAACTTTCAAGTATTGCAAATCTCATTATCTCCCAAAACAAATTCACAGAGCGATTTTACAAACAGCCATGATGGCTATAATCAATAGGAATCAAAGTTCGATACGTGATGGAATGTGGGAACCGTTGGGAAGTGAAGAGATGAATTCTCCTTTTTCTACAACGTTTTTGAAAATATCTGAGAATAGTTTGTTTAAGGTTTTAATTGAAAACTTAAACAAACCCTTAACAGACATTTTCATAAACGTGGTAGAAAAAGGAGGATTCATCTCTTAACTTCCCAACGGTTCCCACACTCCAAGTGAAAGTGTACCAAGAATTAGTTCGAATTACAAGGAGTTTAAGCGATTACTGATAGAATAAACACATTTTGCACATCTATTTACAACATTACACAGTTTCAGGAAATGTCAAAATCGCAAATTTTTGCAGATGACAAATCAAAAGTGGCTTAAGTGATGGTACTTGCCTACGAAAGGAACAAAAGATATTAGATCATGAGATGATGCACGGAATTTGACGAGAGCTTTTCTGAATTTCGTTACTTGAAAAACTTCTAGATGAGCCACGCTCTGTGAAAAGGGGGCTTAATGCATCTGCGAAAAGTATCAACCCAGGTCAGCCTGCGCAGTGCGCGATCCAGGTCAGCCTGCGCAGTGCGCGCAGGCTGACCTTGCTGACACTTTTCGCTATTAGGCAATTTTCTGTATACCCAGGGACCAGTCTACCTCATGATTCAGTCTGTTGTTTAAAAAAAAAATGTGGCTGTTACTGAACTATAATTATGTGATGGCTTGATTGGTATAATTCACCACGGATTCAGTTCAATTCAATTCAATTCAATGTACATAAAGGCCACCGGCCTAACATACAAAATACAACGTTGCAAAAGATAACAATTTGAGTTGTCATTAAATGATATCTGTATGCAATATGGAAAAAAAGAAAATCTTAGACTCGCCCAGTTTTCATGAGAGTACATTAGACGATTGAATTTTCGGACCTGGTTAACCCTTTTCCAAACAATCTGTATTTGATACCAAACTTTATCCGGGTGTTCTTAAAGGCTACCTGCCTTGAAACATATTGGCAAAATGTTATTTTATTATTATACATAATATGAAAAACAGTAAGAAGAAAGACACACAATAATTACATAGAAAATTTTAGACTCGCCCGTACTTGCACTACAGAAACTAAATTTGGGTTCTTTCATTTATAAGATAACAGTAAAAGATTCAACGAACGGTGTTGATAGACCCTTGACCAAACAATCTCGAGTTTTAGAGACAAGTTTTGCCATAGGTAAAGGCCTCCGGCCTCATCTACTAAGTACAATTAGTAAAGTTGCAACCAGTTGGTTTATCGCATAAATAAAGTTCCCATACCTGTAAAGTTTAATACAAACAATTGCTTAACATGCAGACTTATTTAGACCCGTCCAATTTTGTAAACAAATTTCACCAGTATTAGATCTATATCCAAAATAATAAAATAATAATAGTTATTCTAATGTACATAACCAAATTACTAGCTCTTAATCAACCCTTTACCAAACAATCACGAGTTCTAACGAACATATATATATATATATTCCATTTCAAAGGAATGTTGAAATAAGCTATATGTGAAAAAGGGAGTGGAATTATCAACAGATGTATATCACCAGTGCTGTTGATAAATAGTATTCTTTGCCTAAAAGTGCATTGTTTGATTAACCCTTATACAGCTAAATAAGTTAAGTAAAAATTTCAAACTTCTTTTTGGAGAAAAAATATGTCTTTATCGGACAGTGTAGATCAAGATCAGACTGCACGTTCTGTGCAGTCTGATCCTGATCTACACTGTCCGCAAACGGGTCAGTGAGTCGCGCTCAGAAGCCGTTAAGCGTTAAGTTGGTTTTCCCATGTTGTAAATATTAATCCCATATGATTTAACATCGTTCAAATTTGATATGCCCAATTGTGTTCGTTGTAAGTATCTGCATCAATTCTTAGCATAAATTGTCTTTATATATATATATATATATATAAAATAGATTGTTTATTCACATTTGATTTTTTTTTTTTTTTTTTTCTTCGTATATTCATCGGAATATGTCTCCAAAATAATGCTTGTATATTTGTTGAACTTTTGCCACAGAGTATACTTTTACAAAATTTTGAAAATATCTCTTCAACGTCCGGGCTGGGGTCGTGGCCCCAAACATCTGGAGAGAAATTAAATATGTGTGAGACAAGTGAATTAAATAATTTTAGCATTAGAGAAACAGGGAAGTAAAGCAATGAATATTACAAAACTTGTAAGACAAATAACGGTTTCTTGATTAATCTATTTGTTCTTTTTTTCGTTCGTTCGTTCGTTCGTTTGTTCTTTCGTTCGTTTCATTTGTTTGGTGGGTGTTTTACCCAGTTTTAATATAACCTAATATAACATCTTATTTTACCCAATTATTACACAATACAGTATGGGCTAATATAAAAACAGAATGCAAAATACAACTAATTTAACTTCCGGAGGTAAGAAAATGAGATTAAGGAAGACAAGACCGTAAGGAGTCGTGTTAGAATGGTGGTCTGCCGAAGAACATCTTTGTGGGAGATAGGGAAACAGTGGCAATAACTGAAATACTGTAGGTGGGGAGGGATAAATAGTCAGACTCAGACTCCAACAAATACATTTCAAAACAAAGGGGAGAAAAGGGGAAATTGGAAATGTTACAGTCAAAGAATTCTAGAATACGAGAAGGAGGACTGAGGGATACAAAGACCTGGGAGAAAATAAAAAAATACAAAGAACGCAATTGAAGACAATAGGAATACATGTGCATCACAGATACATTAAGCATGTGCGTCGGGTTTACAGTAAACTAGATAAACGTACGAATGATGAATGGTAGAAGATGAAAAAACATTTCAGTCCTGTCACTGTTCACAGACAATCGTCTCATTCGTGTCTTTTCATCTCTTTACCACACAATCCCGACTTTTAACGACCCTAAAAAGGAAGCCTTTTGAAAACATTGTGGGAAATGGAGAAAATGCTGGTAACCGGCATTTTCTCCTTTTCCCACAATGTTTTCTTCCTGTCCCATAACAAGTTTCAATTTTTAAGTCGCATTTAAATTGTCGTCTGCAAATGCTTTCAATTTGAACCAGTCCAAAATTTTGTCGTTTGGTAATCGGAGTGAAATACTATTGTTAGCGACATAAAACCCTATTTAACTCTTTAGATGCTAAGCGCGACTCACTGACCTTTTGCGGATAATGTAGATCAAGATTAGATTGCACAGAACGTGCAGTCTGATCTTGAATCTACACTATCCGATAAGGAGATATTTTTCCCTAAAAATAAGCTTGAAATAACATTATTCAGGGTTTATTACCGGTTTGAAAAGTTTCATTTCACTTACTTAGCATGATAAGGGTTAAACAAACGATGACAGACAGACTAACACGGCCGGCCGGAGGGCCGGCCGGACGGACTACGGTACATAAAGCCAGATAAAATAGACAAACGAACATACAGGTAGACTCTCCGATTTCAGTTTGAATGATATAAGTTTCGTAAGAGTTATAAATACCCAAACACTACCTGCTGCAATCATTTGTATTTTAACAACGGTGCATAACAACGGTGAGTAATTCATCTACCTGTTACATGGAGTTATTGAACTTGGCCGGCAAAGCGGCACAGATAAGACGAGAAATTCGAGATTAAAAGAGTAATATATCTTAAGTTCTGCTCTAAAACCTATGTTGTGGGCACTCATTAGTATTGTCTCGATAAGACAAACAAAATGAGCACCCACAACATAGGTCGTAGAGCAGAACTAAAGATTTTTTTTTTATTTTAAATTCAAGAGCCCTCCCACCTAATCCCCTTCCTCAAAATTGTCTGAACCACCGGCTGCGGTGAGTTTATAGGTCACAAAAACCCAGACTTGGTGGCCTTAAAAGTATTATCTGTCTTTGAAAACGATATCGGTTACCTTCGCATTAACTTCTTAATTTCTTGAAATCTTAATATGGAATATATTCCATTACTTTCGGTCAGCTATAAAACATGTGAGAGTGAGAGACAAAAATATTTGAGCCATGCTCTGGCAAAAGTGGGTTTAATGCCTCTCCGTGATGCATTGTACCAAGCAATTCATCATAGAATTTTAGATCAATTTAATAAATTTTGTTCAACAACTGTCTGAATCCCGAGTTAGCTCTGTCCTCGGATAGGCAGAAAATTGACCGATAGCAAAAAGTTTCGACCCATGTCAGCCTGCGCCGACTGCGCAGGCTGACATGGGTCGATACTGTTTTGCAAATGCATTAAGCCCCCTTTTCACAGAGCACGACTCATTTACTTAAAAGTGCTGTAATCGTAGTATGGAACAGACTTTTAAAGAAAGCAGTTATTGATATATCCGAAATTTCGGGAACAAGTCAACCATTTTTGCCCTTATTCACAATATTGTATTAAAGTTTTGCCATGCCATCGCGTTGTAGAAGGCCATTCAAATATTGTGGGAAAAGGAGACATGTTGTTTGCAAGCATTTTACAACAATACTGCATATTTTTTTGAAAAATCAAAGCAGTTAAACAATCGTTCGATTTGTCGTCTGCAAAACAATCTTAATTTTGAACAGTCTAAGGATGTATTTTCGTCTGGTGAAGTCAGAAAACTTGGACTGTGTTAAATAAACGACCTGACTTTTACAGCCTGCAACGAAAGATTAATAAAAACTGATTGAATTTTGGTATAGTCAGAAGAACTCAGGGTAGATCTAAGATCAAGCTGCACAATATGTGCAGTCTGACCTAGATCAAGATAGTCCTCAAAGGCAGCTGAAATGTGCAAAGCCTCCGAGGGGGTTAATCGTGTTCAAGCTAGAGACGACCGTGATTGGTCGATTATGAAATACCAGACCCCTCCCAGAGGCGCGGCCTAAAATTTAAATTACAATTTTACATACAAAGACTCTAAATTGCGTCGTATTTTGTAAAAGTTTAAAAGGCCGTTCGATCTAAATAAGAGATAATAACCTGATCTACCTACATACAACATAAGCCGACAAGTGCAGATAGCCATATATGGAAATCTAGTACTCATATTGCGCACTTTAAACCTGAAGTTTACGCATGCGCAGGGGAATTTTTCCCAAACCTCGGCGCGTGGCAGGTCTTTATTTATTTATGTGTATACAATTTTGCTTTTGGTTGTAGTAAACCTAGGAGCCACGTAAAACTCTTTTGGTTTTATTTTAAACGTGAGGTTTCACAACAAATCGCAACCTTGATTGCTGCCCCAGATATTCACCGACATTACTATTTTCACCCGCTTGGTCGCTGTACTTGCAGATCGTACAGACAGAACGTACATATCGTAAGAAAGGTAAATCATAGTTTTGAAATTACTTGATTGATTGCCTGGTTGCTTAAATTGGTTGAATGATCGGTTGCTTAAATGATTTAGAGAAGTTGATCGAATGGCTGGTTGTATGAGTACTTACATTGAATGTCTACAATATATATATATTTTTTTTATCTTCTGGTTTTCCACTTTATTTTATGATGTACATATATTTTTCAAAGTCCTCTTCGTATAGTATTGAAACCGGGAGTGTTTTCTTTTTCTTTTACTATCAAAACTGTAAGTAAATACCCATGTTAAGTACAAATGGAGAATCAAAGTTCTTATGTCCCGAAAAGCAATGTGAGTTTGCTCGTTAAAAACACTGTTCGGAGTTTTTTTCAGGTCGTCGACTTTTTCAAATACGGTAACTTTGAACCATGAAGGAAAACGTCGCTTATCAAGCTTGATTTGACATTTGAAATTTACAGGATACCTTATGTTAATGTCACCATGTTTGTTTCAGTTGCTAATAGCAATAAATTTGCTTACCATCCCCATCACCCCCACTCTGAAGTAAACACTTGAACACCAACTCTATTGAGGACAAATTTCGGTGTTTTGCAAACATCTAGATTAAGATCAGTCTGTGCAAAAAAAATGCAGTATGATCTTGGATCATGGCCAAAACGACCCTGAAACAGTTTCCATTTCCGTTGAACCCTTTCCCAATCAATTCCTTCTTTTAACGTTCCTTAGGAAAAATGAATAGACCTGGTGAGTAGAATTTTCGTCTGTTCCCACAGTGTTTTATATCATATCGAAGAAAAAACTTCATTTAAACCACATTTAAATTGTTGCATACAAATACTTTCAATTCCCAAAAATCTATTTTGTCGTCTGGTAAATAGATTTAACTCTTTACCAGACAACAACATTTTAGACTTGTCCAAATTGAAATCATATGCAGACAATAACTTTACCTGTGTCCTGCTAAATACGTGAAATGAAACTTTTAAACTGAAATTAAAACTCCATTTTCTTTTGTCTATTTTAAAGGTATTTTTGGTGAAAAGATTTCTCCTTATCGGACAGTGTAGATCCAAGATCAGACTGCACGTTTTGTGCAGTCTGATCTTGATCTACACTGTCCACAAAAGGTCATTGAGCCGTGCTTAGCAGTATAAAAGTTAAGTATGACTGAAAAAGATTGTATTTTATAGGGTTAAAACATAGTGGGAAAGGGAGAAAATGCTGTTTACTAGCATTTTCTCCTTTTCTCACAGTGTTTTTCAAAGTTCTTCTTGTCTGTGTTTGTTAAAACTCGGGATTTCGCGTTAAAGTCTTAACTAAATGACGAAGCGATTCCACTAATGTATTATGAAAACGAAACTCTTGTTCCTGAATAAATTGGTGTCCTAAAACAAAAAGGCATTATTTCATGTTTTTCGGCAGTTTATCGAGAAATAATGGTGGATTATGGTTTGATATTTCATGGTTACGAGCAGTGAAAATACCGATTTTATATTTACTAACTCTTCAATTGTAGGCGGAAACGGTAGTTCCCGCGCACCAGTTACCTGGGTAATCAGCGCGTGCCATTCAAATAGACAGAAATATGACGTAATTTACGCGCATTTACCCTATATTTCTCGCGCTTTACGTAATATTGTAATGCGTTGCTATATGAGGGGGGTACGCCACGGGAAATTACCGAAAACAACTGTACTGGATTTTGATGAAAGTCCCAACAAAAAAAAGGGTTGGTAGCATGAAATAAATAAAATATTTGTTCTTTTCGGTGAAAGATCTAAATTTATTTTTTTTTTTAATCTCGTGAACATCATTGGTAATAATTTGGTTCGTGGCTGCGCCACTCGTGAAAATATTACCGGTGATGCTCACTCGATGAAATACAGTAAACTTCGATCTTACATCGAAAAATAAACAAATATCCACTATCTATCATACTGAGGTTTTTTTTTTTACCCCTTTCAACATCTCAATTAATTAACCCTATACAAAAACGGAATTGAAAACTGTCCATTGCTTTAAGAGTTTCTATTACTGTTGGGTGTATTTTGTTGCTAATGTTACCATTTCTGAAACTCAGAGTAACGTGACGTCTCTTTGCTTCTGAAATATCGTAACTACAACACGCTGTTGTTGCGGTGTTTTGGAAGTAAACCGACGATGTATTCCCTTTAAAGGCTTAGGCTTACCTCATACGTCTACTCTTGTATTTTATTTTCTAACAAGAGGGACCAGTTGGGTTTAAAGCTGGAAATAGACAATGACAGCAATAACAAACACACTCACATCAATAATCTGCTGAATACTATGTTACACTGTCAAAGTTAGTGCCTTGGATCTAAAGCAATTGTAACCTGAATGCTGTGTATAGTATCAAATGATGGACATACTCGTCAGTCGAATCTAATGCATACACTTTACGTGTAATCGATTAAGAATGATGCACACGCTGTCGGTACTTGTCAGGTTTAGTTGTAATATTGTTTACTGTGGGTTTAATTTGTGTAGTCAATTTTATATTATCATGCATTCATGAAAAACCATGTTCATTTGTACTTGTATGCCACGTGCATCAACCGTACTTGTATGCCACATGGATCTTTGACCGTCTGGAAAAATGAAATAAAACTTGAAACTAAAACTTGAAAACATTTTTTTACAACTGTTCCATATTGAAAGCATATGCACGTCACAAATTAAGTTTAGCTCCTGACTGAAATATTTCTTTGAAAGAGTAGAAAACGTGGGTAAAAGGAATAATTGATTGTTACCCCGCATTTTCTTCTCTCCCCACAATGATTTCAAAATGCTTCTTTCTCAGGTTCGTTAAATTTCGGGATTGTGTGGTAAAGGGTTAAAGTAAAAATGACATTATAAAAATGAGCGCAGGCTGACCTGGGCCGAAGCTTTTTTATTTTGGTCAATTTTCTGCATATTAAAGGACCCGAGTGCCACATGATTCAGCCATTTGCTAGACAAAATGGATTTTATGGATCCATAAATATATGATGACTAACATGGTATAATGCATTACGGTGATGTATTAATCCCCCATTTCACAGAGCGTGGCTCAAATATATTGTAAACTAGAAAGGGTAAAATATACTCGAACGGGGGATTTTTTTTTCTATTGCGGTTTTCTTGTTGACGCCTTAAGCGCATTGAGGTTTTTTTTTTTTCCTAATATATCTGGGCATACAGCCAATATTTATCGTCGTTTTACACCGTAGACATAATAAAATTTTCTCAGCAGCACTCTGGCAAAAGGGGGTTAAATGCATATCTGTGATGCATTATACCAAGCAAGTCACCATAATATGATTATGGATCCCTAAAATCCATTTTGGCTAACAAGTAGCAACCAACTGAATCATGCGGTAAAACTGGTCTTCCGACATGCTGAAAAGTGACAGTTTGGCAAAAAGTTACGACCCATGCCAGCCTGCGCGGACCTCGCAGGCTGACTTGAGTCGATCATTTTTGCAGATGCGTTAAACCCCCTTTTCACAGAACATTTTCTCGGCCTATTTTCGCCTTTCCCTACAATGTTTTCTGCCCTGTCAAATGTAAATTGCATCAGTTGAGTCCCATTTGATTTGTAAACTACTAGTGGTATCGAAAATGGACAAATATAAAATGTTAACGTGTTGTAAAGGTTCAAGTGAAAAAGATCTCTTACTGTGTTTCAGCTGAACACACGTGAAAAAAATGGGACAAAAGGAGAAATGTCTCTTCGTAAGCAATTTGTCATTGTGCTACAATGTTTTCATGTTTACATGTGTACTCAAATTTTCAACCTTAATCCTTTCATAAACAAGCCCTGGTTTTTCACGTGTCTGCAGTACAAGTCTTTTGAAAACACTGTGGGAAAAGGAGAAATTGCTCGTAACGAGCAATTTCTCATTTTCCCACAATGTTTTCTATCCTTTTTGAGACCTTTCTGCCATTTTCATCAAATTTAAAATTGTCGTCTGCAAACTCTTTCAATTTGGACCAGTCCAAAATTTGTCGTTTGGAAAAGGGTTAATCTATAAGGATTATTTATCTGAGAGCCGTGCTACAAGGGTTGTAAAATGGTTTTCTGCAATTCTCTCATTTTTTACTTAAGGGTTGAAATCTCATTTGTTTGTTTGTTTTTTGGTTTGTTTAGTTTTTTGTTTGTTAAAACCGTTTTCAGTGTTTCAGTTATAAAGCGGCGGCAAGTGAACATATCCATGCTTTCCTGGGGTTTCCTCTACCAGTGCTTAGCACAATGTTCTTCCTAAACCATTGGCTGCTTTCCTACATGACCATCGTGGAAGCAACGATCAGCGGTAAGAGAAGGATGAATCCTGTAGCAATGACTATCATAAGTCCTCGGACAGAAATATCGCCGAGCTGGGAAATCGAACTAGCTATCACCTGGTTTCAAGACATAGACATACTTTATTAGGTATACGTACATGTATCTTGTAATACAATAAATGATTTTACCATACCTGTGGTCATGTGACGTGTACAATAACAACCTCATAGAGTAGAAAAAAAGCCAGTTTCTACCGTTTTTCAAAAATAATGAGAAAAAAGGAGATAGTACATGTACAATACTTAATGAGTACCCCCAACTAGTATAGTACATAAACATCACACCTTGAGGGGGTTTCAAGTCTTGTAGGTTTCCAACTGCCCTACCAGGCTCGGCATCTTCGTTGATATTGCTCATGCAAGAAAACAACGACAAAAACAACAACAGCAACAAAAGTCTGAGCGAAAAGTCAAATACTTACGCATACTCTACAATCGAAATCAAGTACGTAAAGGTGGGAGTGTCTATATGTTAAAGAAGCAACATATGAGTCATGCTCTGGCAAAAGGAGGTTTAATGCATCTCAGTGATATATGATACCAAGATACCAAGCTACAAGCAAGTCATCACAGTATTATACGTCCCTAAAACCCGTTTTGTACAACAACCTACTGAATCATGAGGTAAAATTGGTCTTTAGACATGCAGAAAATTGACCAAAAGCAAAAAGTATCGGTCCAGGGTCTGTATTCACCAACGATTCTTAAGAAAGTTCTCGGTCTTATTCTCCAAGATTTTCAGAATTTGAAAGTAACACAACTTCTGATTGGCTAAACCATTTGGTTTAGCCAATCAGAAGTTGTGTTACTTTCAAATTTGGAAAATCTTGGCGAATAAGACTAAGAATGTTCTTAAGAATGGTTGGTGAATACAGACCCAGGTCAGCTGCGCGGACTTCGCAGGCTGACCTGGGCCGATACTTGTTGCAAATGCATTTAGCCACGTTTTCACAGAGCATTGCTCATTTTTTTTGTTTTTTTTTTCAAACACATGCGCTAAATATTTACAGCGTATAAAAGCGAATCATGAAAAGTTGTCTTATCAAGGGATGTCGGGAAGGGGGGGGGGGCGGGCAGCTTGGCCTAATGACCGTGTTTCAAGGTCATATCTAGGGAAAACCTGTGCGTTTTTGTCCTCGTTTCTTTACATATGTAACCTGACATGGTGAGGAACTGATGTAACCCTTCTTCAACACAAGCCCTAGTTTAAACGGCCCTCGGAAAAAAAAAGGCTTGTGAAAACACTGTGGGAAAAAAAACCCAGAAAATCCTGGTAACCAGTACAATTTCCCGTGATATTTTTTTCCTATATGTTCGAGACAATTTCTTGCGTTCGATCTACGTAATTACATATAACGTCTCCAAATGCTTTCACTCTCTGAGATAGGCCTTAAATTTTAGTGAATTGGTTTGTCTGTATATATGGAGGAAGGGAGGTGGGGGCTGTGGTTTTCTGTCTTTTCTTTACGTGTGTGATATAATATGCTGAGGATATATGTAGAACAAACTAATTTACCGGTGTATTATATTTTTTGAATAGTCTGCGAGTTTTACAAAAAAGTGCAGATTGCGATAAGAATGCATATAACGAACAGTCTGATTTCTGAATCTACACTCTGCGGTACTATGAGATAGGCTGGCCATCCCCACTTTCAGAAATCACAAACAATTACTGTGCCAAGCATTGTCCGGGTTACCCCTTCGGCCGGTTAACCCTTTACCACGCAATCCCGAGTTTTAATGATCCTGAAGAAGAAGGCTTTTGAAAACAATGTGGGAAAAGGGGAAAATTCTGGAAACCAACATTTTCTCATTTTCCCACAATGTTTCAATGCTACCGGAGACAGAAATCATCATTTGAGCTACAATTATTTTGTCATCTGCAAATGCTTTCGATTTGGTCTAGTCCAAAATTTTGATGTTTGGTAAAGAGTTAACCCTTAGCCTGCTAAATAAGTGTAATGAAACTTTCAAGCTGATAGTAAAGCTCGCATTTTGCTATTTCAAAGATTTATTTTGGGAGGAATGATCTCCTTAGATCAGGCTGCACGTTCTGTGCAATCTGATCTTGATCTACATTGTCCGCAAAAGGTCGTTGAGTCGCGCTTAGCAACTTTATGGTAGATTTTTTTTTTTTTTTAAATGGTAGATTAAAAAAAAAATGAATTAATCGAAAATTATCAGCTATAGATAAAACCTCCATATTTTGATTTTCAACGGGGAAAAAATCACCCTCTCTGAAAGTGGAGATCCATGATCAGACTTCACGTTCCGCACAGTCTGATTTTTGACCTTCACTATCCAAAAAAGCTCATTCAGTCGCGCTTTACAGTCAGCGTTAATTTAGTGAGAAGTCAGACACGAGAATGATGACTCATTCCCCAATATAAACCTTTACACTTAGCTTGCTTAGTGGGACTCCACACCCTGTTGCGGACAGTGTAGATCAAGATCAGAGTACACGGAACATGTAGTCAGATCTTGGATCTACACTGTTCGATACGGCGCGATTTCTCCTGCGAAATAACATTGAAATCGCAACTTTTTTGTTTTTTTGGTTTTTGCATCTGCCTGAAAATGTTCGTCTAATTCAGTAAGCAGTTAACACTTAAGCTGCTGAATAAATGAAACGCAAATTTCTACTCGATACTAAAAGCCCAAACATTGTGATTTCCAAGTTGGTTTCACCGGAAAGAAAATACCGTATCGGACAGTATAGATCCAAGATCAGACTGCACGTTCTGTGCAGTCTGATCTTGATCTACACTGTCCGCAAAAGGTCAGTGAGTCGCGATTAGCAGCTTAAGGGTTAACCCTTAATAAATGAAATGATAGTTTTCCATTCAATGGTAAAAACCCAAATATTGCTCCTTCAAAGCTGATTTCACCAAAAAGAAACTACTGCATCGGACAGTGTAGATCAAAGATCAACCTGCATATTTTGTGCAGTCTGATCTTGATCAACACTGTCCGCAAAAGCGACCCGATTCGGGTTTAACAGCCAAAGGGTTAAAAGGTTTCGAAGGTTTTTGTTATGAATAGGTATTAGGGCTTATAAATCACCCTGTCCTGCTACCAGGTGAGACGGGAGAAAGGGATGATGTGGTTTTGGTTTTCAAACAGATTAAATCGTTACCTTCTTAAAACAAATTTGCAGCCGAGACGACCCTGAAATAAGAAAATAGTTTGAAAATAATGAGTACAAACATGATTTAAAGTTAAGTATATAAATACCCTGTGAAAACTGCCACAATGTCTCATAAATCGGTAAGCTGAAAGACAAGAAGAATTCGTTTAACCCTTTTCGCAGAATGCCGCCTTTTGACGCCCCTTAGAAAGAAGCCTTTTGAAAACATTGTGGGAAAAGGAGAAAATGCTGGTAACCAGCATTTTCTCCTTTTCCCACAATGTTTTCTACCTTATCTAAGAAAAGTTGCACCATTTGAGCCACATCCAAATTGTCGTCTGCAAATGCTTTCAAATTGGACAAGGCTAAAATTTTGTCGTCTGGCAAAGGGTTAAGAGAAAGAAAAAAGAAGTTTTTAAAACCTGATATTTGACTTAGTTTACAAGATGGTGTGTAAAAGTTGACAAAATGGTGAGTATAATTTAACCCTTATCCTGCTGAATAAGTTAGATAAAACTTTCACTCGGATAGCGAAAACCTGAATAATGTTATTTCTAACTTATTTTTTAGAGTGCAAATATCTCCTTATCAGACAATGTAGATCCAAGATCACACTGCACAGAACGTGACTCGGCTTCTTGCACTTAGAAGTAGGGACCTTAAAGCAAATATGAACCATGCTCTGTGAAAAGGAGTTCAATGCATCTGAAAATAGTATCGATTCGTGCCAGCCTTAGTCTGGATTACCTGCCCCTACCACTACGTTATCGGGTCAGGCAAAGCGCAATAATGGCGGCCTCCTAGGTGTCCTCATGTGTACCCCTACATGCTTCCCCGTTTTCCCCAATTTCACGTGATCCAGTTTGATCAGTTAATAAAATGCGATCAATTTTGTGCAAAAAATACATTACCGAATCTAAAACGTGCTGTTGGGGTATAGTTTGAATATAGATTCGACTATGAATCATTGTAAAAGTAGCCCTGTTTTCGGACGTTACAAAGGGCCATTGACTTTCGGATACTTAATGCAGTTCTGATATGTAGTTTTTCTTGTTAAATAAGAACGACATGTAGAAAAACTCACTGCCATGATTTATTGCAAGCAATCTGTTCTGAATTCAGCCTATGATCCGATTTGATCATGTGAAATAACAATATCCCGTCTCCTCTGCATATACATGTATTACCAACGGGGGCCGCCATTATTGCGCTTTGCCTGACATACTCTTGTAGTACGGCGGGGTACCAGACTAGCCAGCCTGCGCAGTCTGACCCGAGACGAAACTTTTTGCTTTTGCTTAATTTATAGTTACATGTCCAAGGACCATTCTACATCTTTATTTATTCGGTTGCAAGATGAAACTGATTTTACGGATCCATAATCATAATATGGCGTGCAACACACGAAAAGGCGCCTTCGGACATGCGCGTAAAAGTGTGTCGTCCCAGATCAGCCTGTGCAGTCTGTGACTAATCCAAGACGACGCTTCCCGTTTTTGTGCGATTTTCTGTTTCACGAAAGTGTACTGTATGAAAAAATCTTATGTAGTTGCAAAGTGCCGTCTCGGATTAGCCTGCGAGGACTGCGCAGGCTAATCCGGGACGACACTTTATGCAAATGTCCGAAGGTCTCATTTCGTATGTTGCAGGCCATATTATGATGACTTGCTCGGAATTTAGCCTCACGCATTTTCTCCATTTCCCACAATGTTTTCTACCCATTCCAACACAAATTTCACTTATTGCGTCACATTTACTTTGTCGTCCGCAAATGCTTTCAATTTGGGCAAGTCTACATTTTTGTCGTTTGGTAAAGAGTTAATCAAGGAGACTTGCATAAAGCACGTGCTTGCTTAGTGCAGATGCCTTTTAACAGTTCCTACTTCTAATGCAGCAAAATATGTGACTGCTTAATTCAGATTGCTTGCATAATACAGGCGGCCACCTTGAAAGGTTATACAGTATTTTTTATTTAAATGATGGTGGGAAACGTGATATTAAAGGGGGCAATAAATAGGATTTCATTGTGCAAGCTTTTTCTTGAAAATCTTCACAAAGACTGCTAACTTTCATTCCCGTGGAATGATGGCTTTGAAAGTAAAAGGAAGATAGTAATACGTGGAGAAAACACAAGGAATTACCGAGTTTTGTATTTTTACTCTCAAATGTTCTAT
Organism: Tridacna gigas; assembly: GCA_945859785.2. NCBI lineage: Eukaryota > Metazoa > Mollusca > Bivalvia > Cardiida > Cardiidae > Tridacna > Tridacna gigas. Next base: position 44,292,437 of record OX244029.2, read on the forward strand.
ACCGTTAGTAACGTTAGCTATTGTTGCATAACAACAAGAGATAAATAGGATCTGGCATGAGTTTGTGTTTGATCTGAAATTTTATTAAACCAGTCTACAAAAAATGTTATAAAGCGAGCCCTTTTTTGTGTGTGTGAATTTAATGAAATTTTATCTCAGAAGCCAACGGATGTCAGATTCTTTTTATCACATAACTTTGTAACAAGGACTATAGTCCATGATGTGTTAAAACATAGGCATACATGTACAATGTAATGTGTATTGAGATTTACACGAAGCCTATTCGCCTCTTTGACAGGTACATTACAAACGGAAAATAGTTCCAAAGAAACTTTCATAATTATATTAATTTTGTTTTGAATTTAAAAATGATTAAATTCGCAACTTCATTATGATTACCAACTTTGACAGTTAATTTCACACAGGAATCTAGGTCAGCAATGTTTTAGAAATGAGGTGTATAATTACAGAGTGTTTACCAGATACGGCACTATTTTCTTATCTCAAACGTCTGTGAGACAAGAAAATTCGTAATGGCAGTATTATATTGAAAACGAGGGGAGTTATGTGATAACAATGAAGTAAAATAATCTAATGGCGCGATAGCGCAACTTGTAGACTCGCAAACCATCATTTTGAAGATCAGAGCTTCCGCCGGGGGTTAATTTATTTTTCAAAATTTTTTTCTCCAACCAATGGTAAAGAGCCACGTCACAAAATATCAGCTCTCTCCCACACACAAAAAGTTTGGGTCAAAATCTGCTTTAATGCCCCCTTAAGTTATCCTGTAGTATAAAAGTTAAGAGTTCAATAAGTGAGCCTACTTTACGATGTGACACTGACGAGATTAACATAATCTTCAAATAGAAACAAACTATGAACGTATGATAGGGAAATAGACATGACCTATGCTCTGTGAAAACAGGGCTTAATGCATCTCCGTGATGCATGATACCAAGCAAGTCATCTTGTAATTAAGGATGAATCCATAAATTCCTTTTTGTATAACAACCGACTGAATCATGGGATACACTGATCCTTTGACATACAGAAGATTGACCGATAGCGAAAAGTTTCGGCCCAGGTCAGCCTGCGCGGACGGCGCAAGCTGACCTGGGTCGATACGTTTTGCAGATGTATTAAGCCCCCTTTTCACAGAGCATGGCTCATATATATATGTGTTTTTCAGCCCATTAACATTAAATCATTACGTTGTGGAACGAACTTGCAAGAAGTATCGTTCTTAAGCATTTATAACATTTTTAGTTTATGCACTAAAAAAAAAATCAGACAAAAGGAGAAATTCGTTGCGACTAGCAATTTCATTTTCCCCCCACAATTTTTTCAAAAGTCGACTGCAATAGGAAAAGAAACGGTCGTCTTCACGTTTCATTTTTTCCTGTTGGAAATTACAAAGCGCATTCAGTAATACCCGTAAAACGAAGCTGTCAGCCTTTATTATACTGACTGCACTCAGTAATACCCGCAAAAATAAATTGTCAACCGTTATAATACGGACTGCACTCAGTAATACCCGCAAAACGAAGTTGTCAGCCGTTATAATACTGACTGCACTCAGTTATACCCGCAAAATGAAGTTGTCAGCCGTTATAATACTAACTGCACTCAGTAATACCCGCAAAACGAAGCTGTCAGCCGTTATAATACTGACTGCACTCAGTAATACCCGCAAAACGAAGCTGTCAGCCGTTATAATACTGACTGCAGTCAGTAGTATCCGCAAAACTAAGTTGTCAACTGTTATAATACTGACTGCACTCAGTAATACCTGCAAAACGAAGCTGTCAACCGTTATAATATACTGACTGCACTGAGTAATACCCGCAAAACGAAGTTGTCAACCGTTATAATACTGACTGCACTCAGTAATACCTGCAAAAGGAAGCTGTCATTCATTATAATACGGACTAACTTTAGAAACGCACCACTTACATAAAATCCTTAATAAAGATATTCACTTTTGTATGGGATTCGATCTTAATAATCCATAAGAACAAAAAGTGTCCTTTTACATTTTATTGGCAATCATATTAAAACCATTTTTTTTGTTTCGTTGACTTTGTCAGAGCCAGTTACCCAATGGTGTGATCTGTTTAATATTTACAATTAAAGGGAAAGCCCATAAAGAATAAAGTGATGCGTGTCTAAAGTCAGTCAGTATATGAGCCATGCTCTGGCAAAAGGGGGCTTAATGCATCCCCGTGATCCATGCTACCAAGCAAGTTATCACATGATTATGGATCAATAAAAATCCATTTTTTATATCAATCGACTGATTCATGAGGTACACTGGTCATTTGATTTGCAGAAAATGGACCCGGCAATAGCGAAAAGTTTCGGCCCAGGCCAGCCTGCGCGGACTGCGCAGGCTGACCTGGGTCGATACTTTTTCGCACATGTATTGAGCCCCCTTTTCTCAGAGCGCGGCTCATATATTTTCCTGTTGACTGACATTACGTTTTTTGGTATAAATACAGGTACAATATTGTCTACAAAGAAATGCATTTTATAATTCTATACTGCCACCCCTCCCCCAAATGAGGATCGCAAAGAACATTAAACATTTTAAATCGGTGTTCAAGATCAAACTTTCAACTTGGGTTGATTTTTGGACAAATTTCTCAAGTGGAATTAGAGAGTGTAGACTCAAGACCAGAAAATTAATAGCTTTGCGTTCTTACTTTGGATCTGTACTGCACAACTGCAAAAACAATATTCTTACGTTGAAACAAGAACTTTTCTTTATCAGTTAGACTTAGAAATCATGTAAAGGCCCAGTGGTCGCCAAAAGTAAACAATGTAGGTGTTTAAATCTAAATGATACCATTTCAAAGTATGAAAATTATCGTGAAGATGAAAATCTGTTATTGTACGGCCATTCCAAGTTTTAGTCACTGTCAGAAAAATTGAATTTTAAAACTTGGTAAAATATTACCAAGTCACCTTTAAATTCATATTTCTGACAGCGACTTACTTTTGCATTTTCACACCTGCATTGTATACTTTTGGTTGCTACTGGGTCTGGAAAATTAATATGATTAAGGTTTTACACACAGACGTGTACTGTGTGAAAAGGAATCTCATTTGCCATATTTTTTTTTCCAAAAAGCAGTCTGCAAGAAGATAAAGGGATCTGTCGTCTGCCGACGGAGGTGAGTCAGCAGGGAATCACACGACACACTCGCCAAAATGTAGATGTCGGCCTTTATTTTCCTGTTTTGTCGCCAGGTGACAAGCTTACGTGATTTGGCGCCCACCCAAATCAACCGCTGATAAGTCCTTATGAAACATGGCTAAAAATCACGAAGTAAATTTTCTTTGTTTGTATGCATGTTTTACGACATTTTCAATACTATTTCAGTCATATCGCTGCGGCAGCTATCCCTGCTTTCCTCGAATTTCTTTCACCAGTTCTTTGTATAATATACTAGTACTTCCCAAACCACTGGCTGTTGTGCCACATAACCAGCGTCGAAACAATTAGATTGAAGCATAATTACATGTATGTACACGCATTTATGAGTCAAACGTTGCAAGTTCTCCTTTTCCCATAATGTTGTTCAAAAAGTGGTATGTTGCGAGACGTAAAAGTTAAGTTGTCCACAAGAGGTAGAAATTCACTATCGGAAATCACAAGACAGTTGTGCATGACATGTATATGTCGGCCATTATTTTCCTGTTTCTTGCCTGGTGACGACTCGCGTGCTTTGCTACCCAACCGGGTTACAAGTACGTCATAGCCTTCAAAAACTGCTTTTTATTTTAATCAATTCGTCGCCAATTGGGATTTCAATAGCTTTTGCGGACGGTGTAGATTAAGATCAGACTGCTCAGAACGTGCAGTCTAATCGTGTTTACGCCGTCCGCTGCCCTATGCTAAACTATGACAAAATTCATTTTTTTTTTTTAGCTGTAGTGGAAATTTACTTTTAGTCCCCGAAGGTGCAGGATTCGTAACATGGCAGCCCCAGGCTTGATCTTCACTCAAAGCAATGGCTTTTTCGTGGGAGTGTCTTTAGGCAAGACACTTCAGAGCCCTAGCCTAGTGGTGAAACCAAACATAAATATGTGAGCTGTTGCCGTGACATGGCTGAAATAATGTTGTTCATATATATATATGAAATCACAACAAATGTTCAGTTTTCCCTCAAACCTCAAAATGACGATTTTCAGCCATTATTTTCCTGGTTCGTCGCTAGGTGGTAAGCATGCGTGGTTTGGCGCCCACCCAAGTAAACTTCTTACTTTGCAACAGACGGATGGGGAGGGGGGATGGAAACATGTAAAATATGATGTATCAACATAGATCAAACTGTCGTGCATGCACCCACCAGGAAACATGGTGACAAAAGGAGAAATTGCTCGTAACGAGCAATTTCTCCTTTTGCCACCATGTTTCAAACTCATCTGCAGCAAGACAAATAGAGTCGTCTGTAACCGGAAATGAATCATCAATCTGGGAATCACAAGATGCACACAGCATTACCCACGAAATGAACATGTCAATCGGTATTTTCCTGTTTTGTCGCCAAGTGACTGAACCATCGTGTCATATGGTATTAGTCATGTAAAAAAGGTCGTTCCATGCATCTGAAAAAAAAAAAGTATGAAAAAAAAAAACAGTATCGACACGGGTTAGCCGCTGCACAGTTCACATAGGTCACCATGGGTCAAAACACTTTGCCAGAGCTCCAGATAAGAGGGAGTGAAAGTATTCTAACTCCATTATTTCTCTTCCAAACCCTTTGTTGTGGGTACTCATCAGAATCGTCGCGATGAGACGATTTTAATGAGTACCCATAACATATAGGGTTTAGTGGAGGGTTATTAATATTTTCAATTTTGAAATCAAAATCACTCCCTCCATCTGGAGTTCTGCTTTGCTATTGGTAAATTTTCAGCATGTCAAATGACCCATTCTACCTCATTAATGAGCCAGTTTTCAGATAAAACTGACCCATATTTTGTGAGGACTTGCTGTACGGAGATGCATTAACCCTATACGACTCAATCCCGAGTATTAACGACCCTGAGAAAGAAACCTCTTGAAAACATTGTGGGAAAAGGAGAAAATGCTGGTAACCAGCATTTTCTTCTTTTCCCACAATGTTTTCTACTTTTCTAAAAGCAAATTTCAACTTTTTTAGTCACCTTTATTTTGCCGTCTGCAAATGCTTTCAATTTGAACTAGTCTAAAATTTTGTCGTTTGGTAAAGAATTAAACCCCTTTTCCTAGGGCGCTGCTCAACTCTTTATGGCGTCTCCCTAGGTAAATGATCTGCTTCAACATATAGCGTTTTAGTCTTCAGGTGAAACTTTTGTTAAACTCTTTACCAAACGAAAAAAGTATGGACTTAATCGAAATTGAAAGCATTTGCAGACAACAAAATTAAATGTGGCTAATTATGGATCCATAAAATCCAGTTGCTCTAACAACCAACCGAATCATGAGGTACACGGATTCTTCGACATGCAGAGAATTTACCAAAAGCAAAAAGTTTCGACCCATGTCAGCCTGCGCAGACTGCGCAGGCTGACATGAGTCGATACTTTTTGCAGATGCATTAAGCCCCATTTCACAGAGCATGGTTCACACATATTTGGCGCTGCAAGAGTTAAGTGGATCGATACTGTCGGGTATGTTTAGAATCACTCTCGTCCTAAGACTGCATGTAGTTCACATGCACTTATTTAAACCTCTGTCATACTATTCAGAGTTTAAACAACCCCGAGAAGGAGGGCTTCAGAAAACATCGTGGAAAAGTAGAAAATGCTGCTAACCAGCATAATGCTGCAGTCTCCCACAACGTTTTCTATCCTCCAAAAGATAAAAGTAATCATTGTAGCCAAATTTTATTTGTCGTCTGCAAATGCTTTCAATTTGTACAAGTCTAAAATTTTGTCGTCTGGTAAACAGTTAATTTGCGTGTACATATCCTTCAGCCACCGAATGAGTTTAAAAAAAAAATCTCAATCAGGACGGCTGATTCAAACAGCACAATGTCAAGGGTGCTTTTCTTCTCCCAAAATATTGCACAAAGTGGCGGACAGTGTAGATTCAAAATCAGACTGCACGTCTATTTAGTCCGATCTTGATCTCTTGTGACCGCAAAGGACATTTAGTAGTGTAAGGATTTAACAAAGACGACCTCTACAGTATTGCGCAGTTTAATATCTACCCTTATTGTGAAATGGAAAATGAAGATTTTTTTTTCAGTCAACCAAGAGAAAAAAAAACAGTAACGTTACACTTTTTTGGTAAATTTTATCAAAATATATTGCATAAAAATATCAGGCAGTTTAGATCCAATATCAGATCGCATAATCGTGCAGTCTGATCTTAACCTGCTCTGCCCGCTAAAAGTTATCTTCGTTATCACCCTTAAGAGGCTTTTTTAAACCTTTGTCCTGCTAAAATAAAAGAAATGAAACTTTCAAACCAATAGTATAGACCCAGATTCCCCTATTTCATAGCTATTTTTGGAGGAAAGATACCTCCTTATCGGACAGTGTAGATCAAAGATCAGACTGCACGTTCTGTGCAGTCTGATTTTGATCTTCGCTGTCCGCTAAGGGTCAGTGAGTTGCGCTTCACAGCCTAAGAAGGAAGAAAAACAAACACATCCGAAAATCCCATTCGATAGTGATTACGTAATCAAACCATTGTTTATAAATCACGAAATTGGAACGAATGATATCTGAAATACGGAAATTTATTTTGTACGCTTTGGTTTACATCTTTATTTTAACCCATAGGCTGCTAAGCGCTACTCACTGACCTTTAGAGGACAGTGTAGATCAAGATCAGACCGCACAGAATGTGCAGTCTGATCTTGGATCTGCACTGTCCGATAAGGAGATATCAATTTTTTCCTCCCAAAAATACCTTTGAAATAGCAAAATTTGATTTTTACTGTCGGCTTAAAAGTTCCATTTCACTAATTCAGCTGGTAAGGGTTAATCTACCGCGTAATATTGTTGTGGCATTTGTCGAAGACAATGCCACTATGAGTTCAATACGGTATTTTGAAAATCGTGCAAAACCGAAGGAAGTAAAACCCAATTAAACTCAATTTTTCTAAGACAAATAAGTGTCTCGATAGCACTCAGATATATAATTAACAACGGTGTATTAAAATAAATTGGATTAGGCCATCGATCATGGGAATACACTGTACTTCTCTTTTTTTTTTATTGAAAATATCTATACCCGATTATGGCCTTCTATTGACGCAATAATACACACAACCTGACCGTGTTCGTCCCAAAACCAGTTCGTCTCTGGGCTTGTTCGCCATTTGACTTGTTCGTCTGGGCTTGCTCGTCCAACATTATTGTTTGTTTATTTTTCAAGTTATTAATTCCACACAATGGCACCCTTGACAAATGCTATACCAGTGTTTTCAACGCTCTGATTCTTTTTCGTTTTGATGCCTACCTCTTTAGATGAAGTTTTGCGCCTTTCCTAAATTTAATTTGCCTTTGCGGCCAGCGTAGATCAAGATCAGACTGCACAGAACATGCACTCTGATCTTTGATCTACCCTGTCCGCTTTGCTGAGACACTCTTGTCTAAAGGAACCTTGAATCGCATTTATTTTTTTGTTCTTATCTCTAAACTGATACTGACTGTTGGGCTTATTTAGTACTCCAAGGGTTAAGTCTGTAACAAACGACAAACTTTTGTATTTTTCCACATTGAAAGCATTTGCAGTCTACAACTTTGACGTGGCTGTAATGATTGGATTTGTCTTTGAAAATGTTGAAAACATTGTTGAAAAAGGAGAAAATGCTGGTTACGTCCTTTTCCCACAATGTTTTCAAAAGCCTAAATCCTCAGGGTAGTTAATACACGAGATTGTGCGGTAAAGGGCTAGAAGGAGAAATTGCTGGTGTCGAGCATTTTCTCCCTTTGTCGAAATAATTTTTTACGCGAACACAGTAGGGGCATACTGAGTAAACTATAATCGTTTGATATTGGTTATTCGTATTTTACCATTTTGTTTTATCCGTCCGGATTTCCTCAAAACATAAACTTTGAAGAGAGAGAAGGAAAGTGTAGTGAAAGATTAGACTACACATTTTGTGCAAACACATCTAAATCTACACTCTCTTTATAGATTATTCGTCTTGTGTTTCAGATCAAGTGTTGTAACGCGCAAAATGGCAAACGTATCGATTTCGTTTCGTACTATATGCGTTTCGTTACACTCTGATTGGTGCAAGATCATTTAGGCTATACTATATTTGTAAATCACTGCACAATGCACCGAAAACAGGGTTGACCTTTAGAGCGCCTTTCACGACTTAAGTTGCCTTAGCAGCCAGCGTCGATGAAGATCAGACTGCACAGACCGTGCAGTCTTATCGTTGATCTACACTGGCCGCTTTCGCAAACACATTCGGGACACGAGCAACCTTGATATTTTTTTGGGTTTTGTATCTTGACTGAAAATGTCCGTTGAGGTTTAATCGGCGCTGTAAAGGTGAACATTTAAACAAGAAAGAACATGAATTCTGTTTTCAATCATCAGGCAAACCCAGCTTGTTCTAGCATTATTTCAAGGCTGTTTTAATAAGAATATCTCCCAAATTGTCAGACTGATTAGAACAAGATTAGACAGCATGTTTTGTGCACTCTGATCTTGTTCTACACAGTCCGCAAGAGCATTTTATATCAATCTTAGCCTGTAAAGAGTATATCGCTTTGTCAGCTGACTCATAGTGAAGATATAGGTTTATGTTTTCGGCAGAACGCGCTTTTTCGAACAATATCGCGACCTGTGTTATTTTCCCTGGTATTAATTTCCTTCTCGTTTTTCCACACTTATCGAGCCTAAGATCCTCAATCAGAAACGTGCCTTGAACACAGGGGTGGGAGATTGAGCTCCGGTTCCGCCAGGTCCCTTGCTTAGTTTCAGCGATAGTACATGCCCAACGATCCATTCTTCTCTCACAGCTAAAAGTGTATCCTACTTAATGTTGCTGTTGTTGGTTTCGTCGATTTTGTTGTTACTGCTGCTGTTGTTTCTAAATCCAGCCAGATAAAGGGAAAAAAATGTGATCAGCATATGCAGAGATCCCAAATGCTTGCCATATGTGCATAGAAAGAGTTTTTACTGTGCGCCTGGTCTGGCTGAAATACTTTTGAAAGCGTCTTTAAGTCACACGACAAAATTTTAGACTCATTCATATTCAAAACACTTGCAGACGGAAAAGAAAATGGCTCATGTAATGGGATTTGCCTCTGAAAGGGTAGAAAACATTATGGGAAAAGGAGAAAATGCTGGTTACCAGCATTTTCTTCTTTTCCCAAAATGTTTTCAAAAGGCTGTTCTGTCAGGGACATTAAATCTCGGGATTTTGTGGTAAAAGATTAAACACCGAAACAAAACTGAAGTTTCAGAATTACTTACATAAAGGGCCATTTTGAAAGAACCAACTACAGTATAAAGCTGTCTTCATGGCCATCTCTACGTAGGGACCAACACGTATTAAGCATGCATTGAGTTCCTATGTATAGACGGTACTAGAAAGTTGGATCGTACGCAGAGTAAGCAAGCACCTGCATTAAGTAAGCATTTTTCGAGAGTCCCCAAGGTGTTTGCTTGTATAAATGATGATAGTGAGTTGAAGCTGTTTTTAATTTTCAACCCGGTAAAGACTGCTCAAAACTATTATCAGTTAATAGCCGTATTGGATTTGCGAAAACGGTCCGCTCAATACCAAATAATGAACTCGGCCTATAGTAGTATCAGCAAGCTCGGCCAATACGAGAAAAAAACTCGGCTAATGTGATTCGACCAATATCAATTCCAAAATGGACGACAAATCTCGGGCGTTAATTAATAAAATTGTCATGAATCGATTGAATGGTGTTTCAGCGGCTTTCAACATTATTTCATGGCGACAGCTCACATATCCATGTATTTTCTGGGTTTCACCGTACAAGGCTAGCGCTTTGATGTGTCTTGCCAAAGGACACTCGCACGAAAAGTTTCATAAATTAAGTAATTTCATACTTGCCGAGTTACAGGTCTGTGGTCTGCGGTATAATCCCGAGGCCGCACACCTAGGACTAATACCGCAGACCTCTGTTCTGTAAAAACTCAGCCACTACGAAATTATCTGGTCGCTAACATTACATCATAAACCCGTAACGATCTACCCAACTAGGTCACTTCTGTGCTCATACGCGTTTTTGCCACAATTTATTAAATCATGGAAAACCCCGATGCCTGCGTCACACGGAGTAAGCCCACAAAGATTACGAAATTTCGCGATGACAGCCCAAGGTCGCTGAAATTTAAGACATTTAATGACGCAGTCTTTATTTTATTATATGAGTCATACTCTTGCAAAAGGGAGCTTAATGCATCACCGTGGTGCATTGTACCAGTCATGCCATGACATGATTATGGATCCATAATAGCCACCTTTTTTTTTTTTTTAAAACAAACCGACTGAATCATGAGATAGACTGGTCTTATGACAAACAGAAAATTGACCAATAGCGAAAAGTTTCGGTCCAGGTCAGCCTGCGCGGACTGCGCAGGCTGACCTGGGTCGATACTTTTCGCAGATGCATTAAGGTCCCTTTTCACAGAGCATTGTTCATATGTATCTGCTGTCTCTCTTGCTTTGCAATGTAGTGATATGTAATGCACGTATAAATTGAACCGTTAACTCTACGGCTGCTATGCACGATTCAGCGTGCTTTTGCAGACAGTATAGATAAAGATCAGACTGCACAGAACGTGTCCAGTGAGATTTTTTTTTTCTGTCCAAAAGAACTTTGGAATCGTAATGTTTGACTTTTTTAATTGGTTGGAAAAAAATCGTATATTGGTTTCACAAATGTGCTCGCAATTATAGTGAGATAGGGGTCCACATTTTTGACCAATGGCGAATTACTATTTATTCATTGAGTATTAATATCACGAAGTCGGTCAAAAGCTAGCCTGGGTTCTAGTCTGACATATATCAGCCATGCTCTGTAAAAAGGGGGATTAATGCATCTGCAAAAACTATCGATCCAGGTCAGCCTGCGCAGTCCGCGCAGGCCTACCTGGGCCGAAACTTTTTGCTATAGGTCATTTTTCTGCATGTCCAGTTTGTCTGATGGTTGCCTGATGGTTGAGTCGGTTGTTTACAAAATGGATTTTATGGATCCATAATTGTGTGATGACTTATGTATCACGCAGGTAAATTAAGCCCCTTTTGCCAGAGCATGGTTCATATATATATATATATATATATATATATATATATATATATATATATATATATATATATATATATATATATATATATATATATATATATATTTTTTTTTTATCATTCTGGCGTTACTTTGTCAAAAATGACGGTATTAATTAGAATTAGGGTGCCGATTAACAGTTTTTCAATAATTATTATTGATCTGTATGCTCGTATATATAAACCGTGAAAGGACACCGCAAAGAGGAGTGATCAGAAGATTATAAGCGCCTGCACCCTAGCCTGGGTTCCAGTCCTAACATGTTTTCCTTTTTTTATATATATATATATATTAGAACGTTACTTTGTCAAAAATAGCATTTTTGACAAAGTACCGTCCGAATATATACCACTTACACTTTGATAGGGACCATTTAAATATTTCAACAAAGGTATAGGTTACAACAATGCGTTTTTGTATTAAAAACATACATTTCCACAGGTGGGTTATGTCATCAGTGTGGCAATGTAACACATTGAAAAACCATACCTGATACATGTCTTTCATATATATCGCGGGCTGAACATAGGTGATTCCTAGCAAACTTTGAGTAGTAGATAAAAGGGGAAAAAAAATGATCGGGCTGGAACCCAGGTAACCTGGACCCAGGCTAGTCAGCAGCCATCCTTTTCAGCTGCGCTGGAAAAGGCTTAGTCATATTAAAACAGGAAGTGTGAACTGAGCATGTTTCTAAAAAAAATTAATTGCGCACTATAATGTACCGGTCTGTTGAACAGCTGTCTACTTGGCGCATTACATGTCGTTTCCATCTTGCAGGCGAATACTTTAAAAACATTGTGACAAATGTTGAAATTAAGAGTAATGCAATACAACTGAAAACACAAAAGGAGAAATGGTTGATTATCTCAATAAATTTATGCGCAGTTAAATCACACTGGTGTGCTTCAAAGAGTGCCTTCTTGTTTCAGTAGGTAATGGGCAAAGGTTATTTATAACTCTTTACCAGACGACAAAATTTTAGACTCGACCAAACTGAAAGCTTTTGCAGACGACAAATTTAAATCAGCTCAACAGATTTTATCTGTTACTTTAAAATGGTTGAAAACATCGTGGGAAAGGGAGAAAATGCTGGTTATCAGCATTTTCTCCCTTTCCCACAATGTTTTCAAAAATCTTCACCAGGGTTCACAAAACACGAGTCTGCTTGATATAATGGGCTAACGTAATTTGAATTCAAATGTCATCGGACAGTTCTAAATTTCCCGGATGGAAGATTGTAAATTTATAAATATATATAGATCTATTTTGGCCGGTGCTCTTACAACATAATGATGAGATAAGCTTTGAGAACTGAAATGAAATGAGCCACGCTCTGTGAAAAGGGGCTTAATGCATCTGCGAAACGAAAAAAGTATCGACCAGGTCAGCCTGCGCAGCCCGCGCAGGCTGATCTGGGCCGAAACGTTTTGCTTTTGGCGAGTTTTCTGCATGTCAAAGGACCAGTGTACCTCACGGTTCAGTGGGTTAGTATATACAGAACGCATTTTATGGATATAGAATACTGCGATGGCTTGCTTAGTGTCATGCATCACGGAGATGCATTAAGCCCCCTTTTTACAGAGCGCGGCTCAAATGGTTTTGCGTCACCTAGACTTTAATTGCTATTTTTAGATTTAAACTTGAATATGTATATTGGTTGTTTGTTTGTATAATGTTTAACGCCGTTTTCAACATTACTTCAGTTTTATCGCGGTGGCTAAAGCACCTATCCATGCTTTCCAGTAATTTCTTTAACCAGTGCTACGCACGGTATTCTTCCCACTTAAACATTGTCGAGAAACTGATCAGCGGTGAGAGAGGAATGGATCTGTAACAGTGACTACCGTCAATCAATGGGAAAAAATCGGCTGAGCTTGGTTATCAAACGAGCGACCCTTGGTCTCAAGTCCTGTACACTACCGATTGCGTTACCGAGGTTCGCCTTAATATGATAATGTAAAATGTGAACAGACAGACAGACAGACAGACAGAGAAGAGAGAGAAGGGAGAGGAAGAAGGGAGAGGGAGAAGGGAGATGGAGATTCTCAGAGACAGGTCGACGGTTGGTAGACGGCAACGAAGGAAAGAGGAAAATTTCATCTATCAGTAATTCGCGAAACATTCTTTTTTTCCAAGCCACTGGCTGCTTACCAACGAAACGGTGTTCACCCTTAACTCTTTACCACCCAATCCCGACTTGTAACGACCCTGAGAAAGAAGCCTTTTGAAAACATTGTGGGAAAAGGAGAAAATGCTGGTAACCAGCATTTTCTCCTTTTCCCACAATGTTTTCTACCCTTCCCAAAACAGAGTACAATTTTCAGTCACTTTTGATTTGTCGTCTGCAAATGCTTTCAATTTGGACGAGTCTGAAATTTTGTCGTTTGTTAAAGAGTTAAGCTGCCGAATAAATGAAACGAAAATTTCCACTTAATACTAAAAATCTAAAACTTTCAAAGTTGATTTCAAATTGATTTCAACGGGGAAGAAGTACCATATCGGACAGTGTGCAGTCAGATCTTGATCTACGCTGTCCGCAAAAGGTCCGAGTGAGTCGCGCTAAGCAGCTTAAGGGTTAAACGTTTATTGTGGAACGAATCCTGGCGCAATAACTATCATTTATCCTTGTAAAGAATTTTACCACGCTGTGGAATCGAACTAGCGACTCTTTGATTTCAAGACCTATGCGTTCCTGACTGAGCTTCCAGGCTCGGCTTTTATTCTGTGAACCTTTTACCACACAACTCCGATTGTTAACAACCCTGAGAAAGATACCCTTTGAAAACATTGTGGGAAAAGGAGAAAATGCTGGTAATCAGCATTTTCTCCTTTTCCCGCAATGTTTTCTAAATCGACCCTTCCGAAAATAAATCTAAATTTTTGAGCCTCAATTTTTTTGTAGGCTGCAAATGTTTTCAATTTGGACAAGTCTGAAATTTTGTCGTCTGGTAAAGAGTTAAAGATATCTATGTTTACTTAAGGGCATATGAGGTTGAGGCCTTGACATGTCTTTGTGACATATCAATCATACAGCTCTGATATACGATATTTACGGCTGGAAATTCCCCCCGTTGTAAACGTTCGAGCTAAAAATGATTCTAACGTCACAGCGTTCACATGCTATTTATAGAACTGTCGCCTAACGTTGTGTTGCGAAACGCTTGATTACGCCGTAAACACTTCGAGTTAGTATACAAACTTTTTTGCGAGTTTTACTTCAAATTGAATCTTTCCGATATTAACCGCTTTGTTGAGCACGCTTTGTAGATTAAGATGAGACTTAAGTTAGAATACAAACTTTCTTGCGAGTTTTACTTAAATTGAATCGTTCCTATATTAATCGCTTTATTTAGCACGCTTTGTAAATTAAGATGAGACTGAAAAAATGAAATTCAGTCTGATCTTTTACATATTTCTCCTCTATTTTCTGATGAAATCTGACCAACGTTTGAATGGGAATGTCGTTTGTATTCAACTGAATACTGTTTGTTTGAATAGGAATGTCGTTTGTTATTAACTGAATACAATTTGTTTGACGTAATTTTCAATCAAAGGAATTCTTTCACACTTCTACCGCTGAGCGCGACTCAATGCGATTTTCGCTGACAGTGTAGATCAAGATCAGACAGCACAAAACATGCAGCCTGATCTGGGATCTATACTGTCCGATACTATAAGACTTTTCGAACGAAAAAGACCTATAAACCTTTTTTAATTTTATATATTAAGCGCTTTAATTATTTCAGGGCCAAATATATGAATTCGCCAACTTTCAACGAAAGCTCCCGAAAACATTGTGGAAAAAGGAGAAAGTGCTGGCAACTAAGTTTACATGTTTTACAAGTACATTCTGTTTTTTTTTTCCCGCCATGTTTTTTTGTATGAAAGACTAATCACATCAGTTGAACAATAGATGATTTGTCGTCTGAAAATGCTTACGATACGGAAGAGTCTAAATTTTTTGTCGTCTTCAACCCTGGGAAAGAAGCCTTTTCAAAACATTATGGGAAAGGAAGAAAATACTGGTAGCCAATATTTTATCCTTTTTCCCACATTGGTTTCACCATTTCTAAGACAGAATTCATCTTTTTTAGCTACACTTCAGAATTCATCTTTTTTCAGCTACAATTGATAAGTCGTCTGCAAGTGCTTTGAATTTGGTTGAGTCTAAAATATTTGTCGTCTGATGAAGAGTTTAACCCAAATTCAAAAGAATTAGATAATTGAGTCGTTCTCTTTCAAAAGGGGGCTTAATGTATCTGCAAAAGGTTTCGATCCTGGTCAGCCTGCGCAATGCGCGCAGGCTGACCTTGGTAGAAACTTTTCGCAATTGGTCAGTTTTCTACCTCATGACTCAGTCAGTTGTTAGACAAACTGGATTTCATGGATCCATAATTATATGATGTCCCGGTTGGTACAATGCATCACGGAGATGCATTAAGCCACCTTTTGCCTGAGCATGGCTCATATCTATTTTTTACCAGGATGTTTTTAAAGTTTTCTGCTGCAAATTTTGCTTCAGGAAGTAGTGGGCTAACTCTGTACCAGACGACAGGATTTTACACTGCTCCAAATTGAAAGCATTTTTTCAGACAACATCAAATATTGGTCGGATGGTAAAATTTATCTGGGATAGGAAAAAAAAAACATTGTGAGAAAAGGAGAAAATGCTTGTTAATTTTGTTTCAGGAAGTAATGAGTTAACGTTGTACCAAACGACAAATTTTAGACTGCTCCGAATTGCAAGCATCTGCAGACAATGTATGTGTGAGCCGTGCTCCGGCAAAAGGGGGCTTAATGCATCTCCGTGATGCATTATACCGAGGAAGTCATAACAGTATTGTAGACTCATAAAATTCATTATATCTAACGACCGACTGTACGATAAAGTAGAATGGTCCATGGACATGTGGAAAATTGACCTGTAGCGAACATTTTCGACCCAGGTCAGCCTGCGCGGACTGCGCAGGCTGACCTGGGTCGATACTGTTCGCAGATGCATTAAGCTCCCTTTTCTCAGGGCATGGCTCATATAATTTTGATCGGATGGTGGGAAGTATCTGTGATAGGATAGAAAATATGGGAAAAGGAGAAAATGCTGATATTTCTTCTTTTTCCACAATGTTTTCAAAAGGCCTATTCCTCAGGGTCTTTAAACTCAGAATTGTGTGGTGAAGGGTTAAGGGGAAATATCGCCGAGATCAAAAATATGGCGGCTTATCTTTGGAGGGTCGAATTAACTATCAAGTCAAAACTACGTATCACTTTTATCGAAGTCTATTTGCGTCGTTACTTAGAAACCAGGCAAGGACTGAGATCTAGACAGTGGTTGTGAACTTTTTTTTTTTCGTCTGCATTAACCCTTTAACCAAGAATCCATAGTTTTAACGACCATGAGAAAAGTGTTTTCGAAAGCATTGGGGGAAAAAGAAGAAGGTGCTGGTAATCAGCATTTTGTCCTTTTCCCACAATGTCTTCGAACCTTTCAAAGATAAATCCCATCATTTGACTTATATTTACTATGTGGTCTGCAAATGCTTTCAATTTAGACAAGTCTATTTTTTTTTCAGTCTAGTAAAGAGATAATTTAGGGAATAACTTTAAAAAAAAAACAGCTAATGGCAAAAAACACAGAATTGTGCTATTTCAAAATTCATTTCGTGCGACCGTTATGGATCGTTTGATTTAATCTTTATCCTCCTAAATAAGCGAAATGAAATTTTCAAACCGATAGTAAAAACCCGAATAATACTGTTTCAAACTTATTTTTCGGAAAATGATATCTCCTTATCGGACAGTGTAGATCCAAGATCAGGCAACACGTTTTGTGCAGTCTGATGTTGATCTACGCTGTCTGCAAAAGGTCTGTGAGTCGCGCTTAGCAGCTAAAGGGCTAAGACGTATTTTTCTTAACCCATAACCTGCTAAATAAGTGAAATGAAAATTTCAAGATAATAGGAAAAACCCAAATTTTACTATTTCAAAGGTATTTTAACTATTTTTGGGAGGATAAATATTTGCTTATTGGGCAGTGTAGATCCAAGATCAGACTGCACGTTCTGTGCAGTCTGATCTTGATCTACACTGTCCGCTAAAGGTCTTCGAGTCGCGTTTAGCAACTAAACGGTTAATGCGGAAGAAGACACTTTATTTAGACAATTGCTGCGACCTTTATTTAAATCTCTACCAGACGATAAAAATTTAGGTTTGTCGAAATTGAAAACAATTGCAGACGACAAATGGACTGTTGCTTGAATGGAAGGATTTGTTGTTGATATGGAACATTGCGGGAAATAGAGAAACTGCTAGTTACCAGGATTTTCTCCTTTTTCTCACAATCTTCTCAAAAGCTTTCTGCCTCACGGTCGTTGAAACACGCGCTTGTGTGGGAAGGAGTTAACCCTTTATCAGACGATAAAATTTTAGACTTGTCCAAATTGAAAGCAATTGCAGACGACAAATTCATTGTTACATATATAATTGGATTTGACTCTGTAAGGTTAGTAAACGTTGTGGGAAAAGGAGAAAATACTGGTTACAGGCGTTTTCTCCTTTTCCTACAATGTCTTTAAAAGTTTTCTTTCTCAATCTTTTAACTCTTTACCACACAATCCCGAGTTTTAACGACCCTGAGGCAGAAACCTTTTGAAAACATTGTGGGAAAAGGAGAAAATGCTGGTAACCAGCATTTTCTCCTTTTCCCACAATGTTTTCTACCCTTCCCAAAACAAATTTCGATTTTTTAATCACATTTATTTTGTCGTCTGCAAATGCCTTCAATTTGGACCAGTCTAATATTTTGTCGTTTGGTAAAGAGTTGAACTAAGACTATGTGGTAAACGGGCATTAAAGTGCACGAGCACTACTGACGTTGTAACAATTGCTTGTAAAAAGTTTGCGTGAAAAAAATAATAAACCCTTAGGCGGCTGAGCGCCACTCAATGATCTTTTGAGGACAGTGAAGATCAAGATCAGACAGCACAGAGCGTGCTGTCTGATCTTAGATATGCATTCTGCACTGTCCGATAAGGAGATACTTTATCCTCTCAAAAAATACCTTTGAAATACATGTACATGTGACAAAATTTGGGTTTTCACTATTAGCTTGAAAATTTCATTTCACTTCTTTAGCAGGTTAAGATTCAGGCCTAAATGAGTTTCACTTTGTTTCTTTTACCTAGCAATCACGGGTTTTGACGATCCTAACGTAGAAGGCTTTTGAAAACAATGTAGGAAAAGGAGAAAATGCTGGTAACCAGCATTTTCTCCCTTTCCCACAATGTTTGCTACCCTTTCTAAACCAAATTTCAATTTTTTTAGTCACATTTATTTTGTCGTCTGCAAATGCTTTCAATTTGGACAAGTCTAAAATTTTGTCGTTTGGTAAAGGGCTACCTCTTCATCAAAAGACAAAATTGTGAGACTGGACTCAATCGAAAGCCATTTGCAGACGATAAATTAAATGTTGCTAAAATGGTAGTTTCTGTCTGTGATAGGTAGAAAACATTGTCGGAATAGGTTACCAGCATTTTCTCCTTTTCCCACAATATTTTCAAAGCCCTAATTATATGGGTCGTTAAAACTCGGGACTGTGTGGTAAAGGGTTAAAAGTGTATAGGTAGTACAGATATTATTATAACTGCTCCTTTTCTCACGAAGTTTTCCATTTAACTCAGACAAGACATTAACCTTCACTTCTTATACCCTACCCTTAAATGTAACGTTAATAATTGCTACAAGCACAGAAGTACACACTTTATGACAATAATGTTTAGACATGAATTCTAAAGTGCATGGACAACAGTAACGTTATTGTAATTGCTTGTAACTAATTGCTCCTTTTCTCACAATCTTCTCTATATACGTTTTTAATTTTAACTATTCCCCCCGTTATCGACTTTGTTCGATACAAATCAACTTATTTCCTGTACCCGGAAGTAGATACTTCGTTCGCGACAATCATTTCGACATCAGTTGTAAAGTGCGTGGTCACTACAGACATCTAACAATTGCTTGAGACATGCTCTGGCTAAAGTGGGACTTAATGCATCCCCATGACGCACTATACTAAGCAAGTCATCCCATAATTATGGATCCATAAAAGCCATTTTGTCTAACAACCGACAAGATCATGTGGTATAGTATGGTCCTTGGACATGCAGAACTCAAAATGTTTCCACCTATGTCAGTTGCTTTTGCGCTCACTGTAGATCAAGATAAGACTGCACAAAACGTGCAGTCTGATCTTTGATCTACACTGTCCGCTCAGCTCAAACGCCATAGACAAAAGTAAGCATCAAACAGTCTTATTTCTAGACTGACTATGTACATGTACCTTGGGTTTATTCGGTGCTCTTAATGGTTAACAAGTTGACCTTTTCTCACGATGTTTGCCATATCTTTCATAAAAGACATTTCCCTTCTTTCAAAATTTTAATGTCGTTAATAACCAAATAAGCCCTGTGACTCAATCGGTAACGTGAAGGAAATGTAATCTATAAGGTCATAAGATTGATCCCCAGTTCGGCCAGATTCTTTCGGCATCGATTATCGCAACAAGGTTCATTGCTCTCTTACTCGATAGTGTTTATTTTTGGAAAGCAGTCAGCGGCTTGGAAAGAGATTATGTGTAAAGTACTTGTGTAAAGTACTTGCAAAGAAAAGTCAAGAAGCGCAAAGATAGGTGCACTAGGTATCGTGCTTTGACAACGTCCACATTTTCCTGGAGTTTCATTTACCAGTACATCGTACAATATTCTCTCCAAGCCACTGGCTGCTTTCCCACATTACTATCGTCAAAACATTGAGCAGCGTCGAGAGAAAAATGAATACTGTCGCAATGACTTTTATCAATACCCAGAGAGAAATTGGCCGAGCTGGGAATTCGAACTAGCGATCCTTGGTCTCAAGTCCTGTACGTTACCGACTGCACTCGGTGGGTTACCGGGGCTCGGCGGTGAAAGGTTGAACCGTTGGATCGTCGAATAAAGCTATCAGACATTTTCGTCCTAGAAATACAGCCAAACTAATTGCAATTTCATGGTTGCTTTTGTTAACAGTGTTTCAGCAAAGCGGACAGTGTAGATCGTAGATCAGGCTGCACGTTTTGCGCAGCCTGATCTTGATCTACATTGGCCGCTAGGGCAAGTATAGTCGTGAAAGGCGCTTCAAGGGTTAAATAAGGCCATTTTCACCTACTTCCTAGAAAGAAAAATCCAATTATCTATTGTAATCGGAACGGCCCAATCGCGAAAAATGAACTGAGAGAACCGTTATCACTAGCGACCTTTGAGCGTGTCGTCTGCTATTGTAGAAACTGCAGACGAGAAGCAGGTTAACCCTTTACCAAATAACCACGTGACTTTAAAACACGTGGAGGAACAGGGCTTTGGAAAACATGGAGGTAAAAGGAGAAAATGCTGGTAGCCAGCATTTTCTCCTTCACCCACTATGTTTTCCACCATATCCAAGGCAAATCCTATGATTTAAGCCAGGTTCAACTTGTCGTCTGCAACGGCTTTCATTATGGACGGGTCTTAAATTTTGTCTGCTGATAAAGAGTTAACGCTTTTCCGTCCTTGGATACGCGTTAAGATACATAATTTATTACATATAGGTTACGCTGGAACAGTTCATGATAGATTTAGGCTCTAAAATTGTCTATTTCCTATGGCAAAGACAAATATACAAACCAAACAACCGGTTACGTGACATAAGTCCAATAACTGATTGTGTTTGGACGAGTTCACTATGCGATATAGGAACCCCCAAATGGGTGCAAAGTTAATGATATTCACGCGAGAGCATGGATACGGTAGCAGACGAAATAATACTCACGTTGTTGCTGGGGGAGGGGGGAATAGAGACTGACTCGCGGAGTCGGGGTCAAACGAATGAGTCTATGCATGTTTTTTTTTTATCTTATTGCGCAGTTTAGTTTTGTCCAATGTCCTTGATTTTGCCTTTTCGGTATATTTTGAGTATAACGTTTAAACACTTGTAATAGACGACATTTTTTTTTTTCAAATTGAAAGTGTTTGCAGACGAAAAAGATCGAATATGGCTCAAATGATGAAACTTGTCTTTGAAATGGTAGAAAACATTGTGGGAAAAGGAGAAAATGCTGATAATCAGCATTTTCCCCTTTTCCCACATTGTTTTCGAATGCTTTCTTCTGTAGGGTCATTAAAACACGTGAAAAGGGTTAATGTCAGTTTAAAGCGGACTTCGAACACGTGATTCATATTGATAAACCAATCACTTTGTTCTCTTGTACTTTCTCTTGTTGTGCGATAATTGTGATGACAATCGGATCCAGTTGTTGATGATGATTATTGTTATCATGATGATAAAGATGATGATGCACAACAGAAAGATCAAGGAAGAGGGGTCTTTCGTGGCTAAGCAGCTAGTCCGTTGGATAAGGTTTCGAGTTCGATCCAAGCTTGCTGTTTGGTAATATGAGAGTGTCCTCGGGCAAGGCACTGCAGAGACCTAGCCTAGTAATGGTAAAACAAAGAAAAGATAGCAACTCACAGGTGGTTTACGCCGTCATATGAACTTGGAGTAAAGTCTCTTTGAAACAAGCAGAAGAAAAGATTGTCTGTACGGACAGTGTAGATGAAGATCAGACTGCGCGTCTCATACAGTCTGAACTTGATCTACACTGTCCGTACAGACAAACTTTTCTTTTGTTTTTGTGGTGTTAAATATACTCCCCTAATGAGTGGTCATCGTCGACATGTTACAGATGACATTTCACTCTAAATGTATCAATGTCTTTTCTTTAACCTTTTCACAAACAAGCCCTGGTTTTCACGTGTCTTCAGTACAAGTCTTTTGAAAACACTGTGGGAAAAGGAGAAATTGCTCGTAACGAGCAATTTCTCCTTTTCCCACAGTGTTTTCTACCCTTTTTGAGACCTTTCTGCCATTTTCATCAAATTTAGAATTGTCGTCTGCAAACTCTTTCAATTTGGACCAGTCCAAAATTTGTTGTTTGGGAAAGGGTTAAAAAAATGAAATCAGGCTCCGTGCAAGCACAGTGCCCTGTGACTGATCCGAGTCCAAAATATATGCTACTTGGCTGGTTGGTTGGTTGGTTGGTTGGTTGGTTGGTCGGTCGGTCGGTCGGTCGACTGATTGATTGATCGATCCGATCGATCGATTGGTCGGTCAGTCGGTGGGTCGTTCGGTCATTCGGTTGGTCGGTCGGTCGGAACAGTGTAGATCCAGGACGCTCTGTGCAGTCTGATCTTGATCCTCGAAAGCTTTTCAAGTCGCCATTGTCAGCGTAAGAGTAAAGGGTTGAATTAGTGTCTTTCATCTAAAGGGCGTTTAAATTGCATTTTCAAGTGGCCAGTGAAGAGGATTATTAACTGCGCAAAGAAATCGAATGCTGTCTATTTGACCTACTTATCAGTTTGTTTGTTTGCTTGTTTCTTTGTTTGCCTGGCGTATAACGCCATTTTCAATATTATTTCGGTCATATCGCGGCGGCCAGTGGACCTTTCCATGCTCTCCCGGAGTTTCTTTTACTGGTACTTTGCACAATGTTCTTCCCAAGTCACTGCCTGTTTTTTTCACATAACCATCTTCGAAACAATGATCAGCAGTGAGAGAGAGGGGAATGTATCCTGACACAATGACCATCATTAATCCTCGGTAAGAAATTTTTCGAGTTAGGGATTCGAACCAGGGACTCCCTGATTTCTTGAAAGTTCTGTATGCTACCGGCTACTCTACTGGGCCTTCTTATCAGTGGTGCGATACGAGAATTTATCAATTGACCTGCTCATTGTCAGCGGAGAGTGTATAAGTAAGACCAGACTTAGACTGTTTTTTCAACGTTGGGCAATAAACGTTATGTTTTTGTATTTGGGCGATTCCGAGTCGCTTCTATTTAAAGAACTGCTGAAGTTAGAAATCAACTGCCGTCGATCTGACCTACTAACCAATGTCTGATATGAGACTTGACCTACTTCGGCAGAGAGCGAAGAAGTGAAAACAGTGCAGTGAATGATCAGACTACACCACCCCGTAGTCTGATCTTCATCTACGCGATCTGACACTTTAATCTGTAGTAATTTTTTAAGTTTTAGAAAGAGGAAGAATTTCTTTTAATAAAGAGCCGTCCCGCGTATGTTTTAACCCTTAACCTGCTAAATAAGTTAACTCTTTACCAAACGACAAAAAAATAGACTGGTCCAAATTGAAAGCATTTGCAGACGACAAAATAAATGTGATTGAAAAATTAAAATTCGTTTCGGGAAGGGTAGAAAACATTGTGGGAAAAGGAGAAAATGCTAGTTACCAGCATTTTCTCCTTTTCCCACAATGTTTTCAAAAGGTTTCTTTCACAGGGTCGTTAAAAGTCGGGATTGTGCGGTAAAGGGTTAAATGAAACTTTCAAGCCGATAGTAAAAACCGAAATTTTGCTATTTCAAAGGTGATTGGAGGAATATTTCCGTATCGGACAGTGTAGATCAAAGATCAGACTGCACGGAACGTGCAGTCTGATCTTTGATCTACATTGTCCGCAAAAAGTCATTTAGTCGTGCTTCGCAGCCTAAGGTTTAACCCATTACCTTAGAATCCCGATTTCTGTCAACCCTGAGAAAGACAGAGGTTTTGAAAACACTGTTGGAAAAGGAGAAAATGCCGGTAACAAGCATTTTCTCATTGCTATTCCTACAATGTTTTGGACCCTTTCAAAAACAAATTTTACCATTTGAACCACGTTTGATTTAGTGTCTGTAGTTGCTTTGAATATTTAGAAGGCTAAACGTTTATAGTTTAGCGAAGATTATTTGTACAGAATAACTCTTTACCAGGCAATCCCGTCTTTTAACGACCCTGATAAGGAAGCCTTTTGAAAACATTGTGGGAAAAGGAGAAAATGCTGGTAACCAGCATTTTCTCCTTTTCCCACAATGTTTTCTACCCTTCCCATACCAAATTTCAATTCTCAAGTCACATTTAATTTGTCATCTGCAAATGCTTTCAATTTGGACTCGTCTAAAATTTTGTTGTTTGGTAAAGAGATAACTAATGTTTATTCAACTTTTACCTGTTAAATAAGTGAAAGAAAACTTTCAAGCCGATAGTATAAACCCATATTTTGCTATTTAAATCATATTTCTTGAGGAAAAATATCTTCTTATCGGACAGTGTAGATCCAAGATCAGACTGCACGTTCTGTGCAGTCTGATCTTGATCTACACTGTCCGCAAAAGGTCGGCGAGTCGCGCTTAACAGCCTTAAGGTTAATTGCGCAGAAAATTTAAATACTCTTAATTTGACCTATTTTAACGATGGTGTGATATAGGAAATGACCTACTTCGCAGTTGAAGGCAAAAAAAAATAACCCTTAGGACAACGAAAAGAGTTTTAAGAACCATTTAGTATATTATAGATCAAGATCAGACTAAATTTATCCATATAATCTGGTCTTGTCAGATCTACACGGCATAAAGTTCACCATAGATACCCTGGTAATTGAACCCGGATTCTTTTCCTATTCTCTATTATATATTCATTTATTTCTTTTCAAGACGTCACAATGTTCACTTGTCAAAATTTTAAGCCTTTTGGGGGCGAAAACTTGATACAATTTGACTCAGATAGTTGAATTTTAAGGTTAAAAAAAAAAACAATAACACTTTGGCAAAAGGAGAAAATGCTGACTGCCAGCATCTTCTCCTTTATCCAAAATTTTATCAAAGGCTTTCTTCTTCAAGATCGTGAAAAACTCAGGATTGTTGGATAAGGGTTGATCAGAAGCTTTTCCTCCTTTTCCCACAACGTTTTTCATCCTTTCAAAAATAACAATCAAAAAAAAAAAACTCATACATTTGAACTACGTGTAATTTTTGGTCTGCACGTGCTTTAGATTTTGGAAAGTGCAAAATTGTCTGTTGAAGTATTAGCACTTGCATTGGTTCTTTTAATCATTTTCAATCGGATATTTAGTATAAAAAATATATATAGCTGAGCGGCGCTCGAACAAAAGGGGGTTTAATGTTTCTCTGTAATGTATTATACCAAGCAGGTCATTTTATAACTACGGATCCATAAAATCCATTTTGTCTAAGAACCGACTGAATCATGAGGCAGACTGGTCCTTTGACATCCAGAAATGGCCCAATATCAAACATTTTCGAACCAGGCCACTGCAAAGGCTGATCTGAGTCGATACTTTTTTGCAGATGCATTAAACCTCCTTTTCACAGAGCATGGGTCACACATAAATCTAGTATCGATAAATTGTCTCGTGCAAACAATGAACGCCCTGCAGTGGTTTTTCTTTTTTTTTTCAAAACATTGAGGGAAGAGGACAATTTTGCTTTATTTAAAGCAATTGTTTCGTCTTCCTTGATGTTTCTCATTACTGTGTTAAGAATTGAAACTCAGATATATCTATGTTCCTGCCCACCAAGTACTTGTATGTCTTCTTTGGTCCACTTAAACTAATTTTAGAACTATGTCTAAAAATAAGCAATGCGGAAATGGGTTGTCCCTGCGAGCTTAAAAAATAATTAAATACGACATTAGTATTTAACCCTTAGGCTGCTAAGCGCGAATCACGGACCTTTTGCGGACAGTGTAGATCCAAGATCAGACTGCACGTTATGTGCAGTCTGATCTTGGATTTACACTGTCCGCAAAAGGAGGTATTGAGGTAACCCCCCCCCCCCCAAAAAAAAAATACCTATGAAATAGCAAAATTTGGGTTTTTACTTTTGGCTTAAAAGTTTCATTTCACTTATTTAGCAGGATACGGGTTAATAAGTAGGCTAATGGTAAACACCTCGATGTGACAATTTCGTGGCTGTTCCAGAAGGAACATAATCTCAAAATAGTGGACATTGTAGATTGAAGATCAGACCGCGGGTTCTGTGCATTCTGATCTTGATCTTCGCTGTCCGCTAAAACAAATTAAGTTTGAACTTTGTGCTCCAAGGCGTTAACATTTGACATGATATGACATGTTTTATTGTGAAATTTCACGCCAAGTTTCATCATCGATAGAAAAAGGTAAGTAATTAGATCATGATAGTATATGTTTACAGTATATGTTTTGTGGCATGGCGGACAATGTATATTCAAGATCAGACTGCACGTTATCTGCAGTTTGATCTTACTCTACACTGTCCGCAGAAGCAACCTAAGTTGTTGGCACGGTAAGGGTTAACAAGTGATATGTCAACCGTCATATCAAGTTTCATCATCGATATAATTAGTATATAAGTGGGTATTCTATATAAGTAGTTTAGTATTTATTTTAACAAACGCAGTATCTTTTTATATCTTTATAAGGAATTTTTTGTTTCTTTTGAAAGATCCCCATGTGACGTTTTATTTCTTTACCAAACGATAACAAGGTACACTTGTCCAAATTGAAAGTGTTTCCAGACGACAATTAAGATGTGACTCAAATGACGAACTTTGTCTTTAATAGGGTAAAAACATCGTGGGAAAAGGAGAAAATGCTGGTAACCAGTATTTTCTCCTTTTCCCACAATGATTTCAAAGCGCTTCTTCTTCAGGGTTGTTAACACTCGGGATTGTGTGGTAAAGGGTGAAACTCGGGATAATCTTAAACTTTATAAATGGGGCGTATATCAGAAGGGCAGGTAACCTTCAAGATATTTTTGACACAGTTATGTCCCTTTTAGACTGTTATTTTTCGAGTGCAGCTGAACGTTGCCCCCTCCCCATCCCATCATCCCATTTGGTGCTTTTGTCATTCTTGCAGTTCATATTTCATATTTATGAGGATTTTAGAAACAAGAAATATCTTTAAAAAAGATGGACGGCGTAAATTTGCCAGCAAATAGGCAGAGGCCCTTAAAATAAACATGTCTACATATTTGACCAATCACAAATTTCCATTTATTTACTTGTTATCAGTACCAAAAAGTAGGTCAAAAGCCAGCGCATTTAGCTACGTCGAAAAAGGCAGTCCGTTTATACTATAAGCTGTTTGTAAGACAGTAAATTAATGTTCACTCATCATTCTGTTTTCTTTAACTCTTACAGCGCCAAATCTGTAAAGTCGGTGTCTTTTGACGGCTGGAAGGAAAAATCGCTGAAACTTGGCAACATTTTTATATTAACCCTTAACTTTTTACCAAACGACAAAATTTCAGAATTGTGCAAATTCAAAGCATTTGCAGACGACAAACTAAACATAACTCAAAAACTGAAATTCGCTTTGGGAAGGGTAGGAAACATTGTGGGAAAAGGAGAAAATGCTGATCATCAGCATTTTCTTCTTTTCTCATAATGTTTACTAAAACCTTCTTTCCCAGGAGCGTAAAAACCCAGGACTGTTTGGTAAAAGGTTAAGCTGCTAAGTAAGCTAAATGAAACTTTCAGGCCGATAGTAAACACCTGAAAGTTGCTATTTCAAACTGAATTTTCGGAGATAAATATGTCCTTATCGGACAGTTTAGATCCAAGATCAGACTGCACGTTCTTCGTCATTTGATCTTGATCTACACTGTCCCCAAAAGGTCAGCGTCTCGCACTTATATAGATCCTTGATCAGACTGCATGTCCTGTGCAGTCTGACTTTAATCTATTCCGTCCGCAAAAAAAAAGTCCCTGTCTTCGCTTTTAACGCTGAAAAGGGTCAACGGGTTGTCTGGATTGCACTCTCTTTTGGTCCGAGCCCTGGCAACTCAGTGGTAAGCGGCGCAGTTCTAGTTATCTAGGGGTCGTGAGGTCGGATCTCGGATCGGCCAACGCTCTTGCCTATGATTCCTGGAAACATTTGTGAGAATATCTATTCCCCCCCCCGCCTCTGAACATGCTACAAAGTTTGACTTTGTTGGTATGAGAAAGCAGGTTTTAGATGGAAATAGTGTTTCGTGTTGTTCTACTAGTGAAAGAAACTCCAATAATGTTCACAGAGGTTCTGTGATGGCCACCATACATGTAGTAGCTTTATTCCCACTTGTACATACATGTACATCGTGAATACAACATCATATGGTTACAACATGAACACAAAATACGTGAAAAAATATGGAAAATTATGTATCATTTCATACACTGTTGAAAAAATAAACAATTATAACATATAACTGGCGTTACTTTTTGGATAAGTCTAAAATTACCCACTC
This sequence comes from Tridacna gigas, assembly GCA_945859785.2. Lineage (NCBI taxonomy): Eukaryota > Metazoa > Mollusca > Bivalvia > Cardiida > Cardiidae > Tridacna > Tridacna gigas. Next base: position 44,320,846 of record OX244029.2, read on the forward strand.
CCCCCCCCCCCCCCTTTTACAATGTCATGTCCAGAAGCCAATTGTAAGTTCATTGCCGCGAGCAATGACTCCTTTTCCCACACTTTTTTCCTTTACTTCAAATATATATAAGTTTTTTTGTTTCTCTTTTACAGCATTTTGATGACTTTACAATTAGCCATGCTAGCAATGGGTTATTTACATGAAAATGAGCTATGCTCTGACAAAAGGGGGTGTGATGTATCTCCATGGTGATTATACAAAGCAGGTCATCACACAGTTATAGATGCATAAAGTCTCTTTTGACTGAAAACCAACTGAATCATTAGGCAGGGTGGCCCTTTGACTTGCAGAAAATTGACCAAAAGCAAAAAGTTTCGACCCTGGCCAGCCTGCGCGAACTGCGCAGGCTGGCCTGGGTCGAAACTTTTTGCAGATACATTAAACCCCCCCCCACACACACACACACTTTCAGTTTACAGAGCATGGCTCAAATTTATAAGATGATTCCTTTTATGGTGTCACGTTTTATCATTGTAGTTTGCGGTTTTCTATCCTTACAAAGTGCAAAAAAAGCTCGGGACGGTTTGGGCTCATGTAGCCTTGACGGACGTGATATTTACACAACTTAACTTTCTGTCCTTTTTGCATGTCTTACTTTTTTTAACCCCAAACCAAACAATTCCGAGTGTTAACGATCCTGAAGGATGTGACTTTTGAAAACAGCTGCCGGCAACAAGCATCTCCTCCTTTTCCAACAATGTTTCCCACCCTTTCAAAGACAAATTCTACTATTTGAGCGTTATTTGATTTGTCGTCTACAAATGCTTTCAATTTACAACCACAGATTAGGATAAGACAAGTCTCAGATTTGCTCATCCGAGTTAAGCTTTTCTCATTACGAAGCTTTTTCCCAATTTAGAATTTAGAATGAGGCTTTTTCCTAATTAGAATTTAGTATGAAGCTTTTTCCCAACATAGAATTTAGTATGAAGCTTTTTTCCCAATTTAGAATTTAGTATGAAGCTTTTTAGATTGTAAATGAGCCATGCTGTGTGAAAAAGGGGCTTAACGCATCTGTGAAAAGTATCGACTCAGGTCAGCCTATGCTCTCCGCGCAGGCTGACCTGGGCCGAAACTTTTCGCTATCGGTCAATTTTCTGTATGTCAAAGAACCAGTATACTTTATGATACAGTCGCGTGTTAGACAGAATTTTTTTTTTCATGGATACACAATTATGTGATGACTTGCTTAGTACCATGCATCACGGAGATGCATTAAGCCCCCTTTTGCCAGAGCAAATCAAATGTTTTTTATTTGGATACTTTTAGTATAACTCTCTCACTGACAACTATACGACTGTTAATTTTCTCGTGATCTATATTTTTGTTGAATTTGACGCTAATTTTGGCCAGATATTGACATCACGAGACGAGTTGGACGATGTAGATTCAAGATCAGACTGCAAACATGTTATTTTGCCTATAATATGTTATCAGTCTTGTGGCTAGTATGGTTATCTCCCTTTGATAGTTAAAAAAAAAATGGACCATGCTCTATTGAAAGCGGATTCAAGGCATCTGCAAAGAGTATCGACCCAGGTCTCCCTTCGCAATCCATACAGGTTGACCTGAGTCGAAACTTTCTGATTTTCTGCATGTCCAAGGACTATTCCGTCTCAGGATTTCGTCTCACACCCCTGATACATGTAGAAAAAATAGTCAGTCGCTTAGAAAGAAAGTTGTGTCAGTACTGGTGTGAGAAAGCCAGGAAACACATGCGTAGGTGCACTAACCGCCGTGATATAACCTAAGCTGTTGAAACGGCGTACAGAAACAAACAAAGGGAAATCTCGCGATATGCTGGTCATGTTGAAAACGGTGTACAGTACGATTGAGTAAATCAGTTCTTTTGCCATACCGTTTTCAAAAGTTCTCTGCTCAATGACAAATGGAGAAAATAAGTCTGACTGAATGTGTTTTTTCCTGCTGTGAAATGAAACTTTTACGCCGATAGTAAAAACCAAGATTTTGCTATTTCAAAAGTATTTTTGATGGGAAAGATAATGTCCATATCAGACAGTGTAGATCCAAGATCAGACTGCACGTTCTGTGCAGTCTGATCTTGATCTACACTATCCGCAAAAGGTCCTTGAGTCTCGCCTAGCAGTCTAAGGGTTAACGTTTAGATCTACTAAATATTCAAAGTGAGGGAAAAAAAAAAAGGCAAAAAGGCGAGAACAGAAGAAGGTTTATTGCGCATCAAGTATTGTTATACAAGCTGAACGCTTCGCCCTAGTACTACTGTCTGTTTAATCCTTAACCCCACAATCCCATGTTTTCATGACCCGAAGGGGGTAGGCTTTTGAAAACATTGTGGGAAAAGGAGAAAATACTGGTAACCAGCATTTTCTCCTTTTTCCCACAGTGTTTGGTTACCACCCATGCAAAGACAAATTTCATCAAAAAAGCTTCATTGAATTTTTCGTCTGCAAATGCTGTTAATTCTTAAGCTGCTAAGCGCGATTCACTGACCTTTTGCGGACAGTGTAGATTAAGATCAGACTGCATCTTGGATCTACACTGTTCGATAAGGAGATATTTTTCTTCAAAAAATAAGTTTGAAAGAACGTTATTTGGGTCTTTAATGTCGGCATGAAAGTTTGATTTAAATTATTTAGCAGAATAAGCTTTGATATAGGCCAGTCTATATTTTGTCGTTTGGGAACGAGTTTACTCTTCCCTCGATGACAAAAGTTAAGATTCGGTCATAATTATTGAAGGCATTTTGCAGACGACAAATCAAATATAGCCCAGGTAATGGTATTTGTCTTCCAGAAGGTAAAAACCATTGTTAAAAAAGAAGAAACTGCTGATTACCAGCATTTTCTTCTTTTCCAGTAATGTTTTCAAAAGGCTTTATAGTCAGGTTCGGTAAAAAACGAGACTGTTTAGGTAAAGGATTCACGTATCTCTCTTTACCAAACGACAATATTTCAGACCTGTCTAAATTGAAAGCATTTGCAGACGACGAATAAAGTGTGGTTCAAAAACTCAGTTTTTTTCCTTGGAATTATAGAAAACATTGTGGGAAAAGGAGAAAATGCTGGTTGACATTATTTACTCCTTTTCCCCCACAATGTTTTCAAAAGTCAGATCTCTAAAGGTCGTTAAAACTCGGGATTGTGTGGTAATGGGTTTAATGCACGCCTTTTTTCAACACACTGATAAATGGATAAACTGCCTTTTTTTAGCATTTTGTATTTGCCACAATATTTGAGCTATGTTCTGGCAAAAAGGGCCTTAATGCATCTCCGTCATGCTTTGTACAATTCAAGCCATCACATAATTATAGATTCATGACAGTCACTTTTTAATAACCGACTGACCAATAGCGAAGAGTTTTAGCCCAGGTCAGCCTGCGCGGACTGCGCAGGCAGACCTGGTCGGATAATGTGCGATGCATTAAGCCCCTTTTCACAGAGCATGGCTCATTTTCAAAGCTTCTTACCTATGTAATGCAAGTCTTTTTCTCGCTTGCTCAAGTTTTCGTTACTTTTCTGTGAATGTTTGTATTTGGAATCGTCACAATACGGTAAATGAGGTGAAAGTTTCGAAACTTACTCTAAAACCTGCCGGTTGCTGGTTCGAATCTCCAGCTCGGCTAATTTCTTCCCAAGGATTGATGATAGTTATTGCGACAGGATTCATGCCTCTCTCACTGCTGACAATGTTTCGACATTGGTTATTTCGACATTGGAAAGCACAGGCATGGGAAGAAGAGTGAGCGAAGTACTAGTAAAACAAACTCCAGGAAAGCATGGATAGCTGCTCTAGCCGCCGGGATATAACTGAAATGATGTTGAAAACGCCGTTAAACAGAAAAGAAAGAGAAGCTTACTTGATGTGTTGTTCAACCCTGTGCCAAACGATGCTGCCTTGTAACGATTGAAAACTTTTTTGAAAACATTTTTGAAAAAGGGAGATAATGCTTGTAACCATTTTCCTCCCTTTTTCACAATGTTTTCGACGAATACCATTATTTGGGCCACATTTAAATGTACTCTGCCGTCAATAGTCACAAGTCTGAGAGATTTTTGTCATCTTGTAAACAGTTCACCCTTTACCAAACATAAGGAAAGCTTTTAACTCTTTACCAAACGTCAAATTTTAGACTAGTCCAAATTGAAAGCATATGCAGACGACAAATTAAATGTCGTTTAAAAATTGAAATTCATTATAGGACGGGTTACCAGCATTTTCTCCTTTTCCCACAATGTTTTCAAAAGGCTTCCTTTTTAGGGTCGTTAAAAGTCAGGATTGTGTGGTAAAGAGTTTAAAAATTGTGGTAAATGGAGTAAATGTTGATAATTAGCGTTTTCTCCTTTCTTACTATGTTATCTGCCGCTTCAAAGACAAGTAATTCTACTTGAGGAATATTTAAATCGTCGTCTGCAATATCTCTTATTAATTTGGACCAGTCTACAACTTTGTTGTTTTGTAAAAAGTAAAGGCATCACCAGTCCTCTTGAAACAATAAAACAAATGATCACCTTTCCACTTTGAAAATATTTCTGTAAAATAAGAGTGTTCATTGTGAATTAAGATTCTATTCATAAATACAAGAGAAAATATTGTGACAAACGGAGAAACTGCTCTTTTCGAAGGTAATCTATTGCAAACCAATAAAATGAGCGTATACTGACTTTCCTTTCCATGCGATGTTTTCAAAAGTTTCCTTGCTTAGGATCTTTTAATCTCGGGGCCGTTTGCTTAACAGTCAAAACTGCTAGTATTGGGCGTGTCTACTGCGTAAAATGATTATTATACAAGTATGAACTTTTTACGCCCCCGTGTAGACAGCAGTTTGAATACAGGGAAGTACTTCGATTTTGATTAAGTACTTAGCGAAACAATTCCGAGTTTTAACAGACTTGGAGGAGAAAACATTTTGTGAAAAGGAGAAAATCCTGGTTACCAGGATTTTCTCCTTTTCATGAAATGTTTTCAACCTAATCAGAGAAGTTAAGCTTAATTGTTCGAATTTCGAATCTTATCGTCTGCAAATGTTTCTTGAATTTCGAAGAGTCCAATTTAGAAGAGTTTAGAATACAGTAAATGTGATGAAAGTACACCACAATCCTTTCATGCCGAAAACAGAAATAGGTCGGTTTGTATTAACCTTGAAATCAAAGGGTTGCAAGTTTGAGGTCCTGCTCGATCTTTTTTTTTTTCATCCCAGCTGAGGGTTATCGTATTCATAGTGGCACGTGTCTTCCATTCTAGCCACAAAATATTAAATAGAACTGTTAAATAGAACTGTTTTAAATGGGAAAAAAGCCAGAAGCTTTTTTTTAAAAAAATGTGTTGGGTATAGTCCGAATTTAGGCATAAAAACAGGAATGCATGAATAGATGGACTAGTCGCAAAGATGTGACCGACATTATTATTGTTGAAATACGAAACCAAATGAATCAAACGTAAGTCGTTTTGGTTTCCTTCATAATTAATTTTCATCCCTTTGAGAGTCTTGAAGTGGTGTATGATGGGCCCGGAAATAGTCCGTACAGTAATGGGTTAATCCTTTACCAAAGAATCCCTCATTTAAACGCCCCCTCATCCAGCCCACCCAGCGGAAAAACGCACCGCCCACCCCCCTTCAGGAAAAGGACTTTTGAAAGCATAGTTGGAAAAGGAGATATGCTGGTAACCGACAATTTCACCTTTTCCTGCAATGTTTTATACCTCTTCAAAGACAAATTCGATTATTTGAGCTACCTGTAATGTTTCGTCTGCAAATGCTTTCGGATTGGACAAGTCTAAGATTTTGTCGTCTGATGAAAGCGTTATACACTGCACAAGGCAACGGAATTTTCGACTTGACCTAATCGAAAGCATTTGCATGCGACAAATTGAATGTCGATCGACTGATGAAATTTATCTTTGTTAGGGTAGAAAACATTGTGGGAAAAGGAGAAAATGCTGGTTACCAGCATTTTCTCCTTTTCCCACAATGTTTTCAAAAGCATTCTTCTTCAGGTACGTGAAAACTTGGGGTCATTTCTTTTAACAAGTATTTAGCCTTGACCTTGAACGCCAGCGTGCCCCACAGTCGATTGTTCTAAAAGTTTTTGAAATAGATAATGTAGCAGCGTGGTATCGAACTCACGTCCCGTTGTCCAAAAACTGTGCACTCCAGACACAGTTTGAATATACCTAGAGAGTCATTGTATTTGTGCGATGGTCGTTTATGCCTTTATCAAGCAGTCCCGTTTTTTTTTTAAACGGCCCTAAAGAAGAAGGCCTTTAAATACATCGTGGGAAAAGGAGAAAATGCTTGTTGACTGGTTGGTTGGTTGGCTGGTTTATGCCGCTTTCAACTTTATACGCGTTTTATTATATATGTCCTGGATTTTACCAGTACTAGGCTAGCTAAGCTTCTGATGTGTCTTGCTCAAGGACACTCCCGCGATGATTTAAATATATGTGAGCCATGCTCTGTGAAAAGGGGGCTTAATGCATCTGTGAAATGTATCGACCCAGGTCAGCCTGCGCAGTCCGCGCAGGCTAACCTGGGCCGAAACTCTTCCCTATTGGTCAATTTTCTTTCTGTATGTCCAAGGACCAGTCTACCTCATGATTATGGCTATTAATGAATCTATAGTTATATGATGGCTTGATTGGTATCATGGATCACGGAGATGCATTAAGTCCCCTTTTGTCAGAGCATTGCTCATATATAGAAAGGCATGTCCATATACGTCAAACCCGGTAGCTCAGTAGGTTACGTACAGGTTGCAAAACCCGAGGTCACTAGTTCGAGTCCTCAGCTCGGCCTATTTCTCTCCGAGAATTGATGATCATTGCGACTGAAATGATTCCTCTCACCACTGTTCATTGTTTCGACGATAGGTTTGCGTGGAAAAGCAGCCACTGACTTGGAAAGAATATTATGCTTAGTCCTGGTAAGAAACTACAGGAAAACATGTAAAGATGCACTGGCCACCGCGACATATCTTAAATTTATGTTATGATGATTCAAAAAAAAAACGAAACGAAGCATTCCAAATACGAAGAGAAGTCATTCTCTTTCCTCTCGAAACTAACAAGATAAATCTTTTCATGACGCGTCGCTTTTACCGCCCTATTTCCACTGCCGTCTGGGTTAAGTGTCGAAAAATTGATGAGCCCTCGGCGCGGATTTTGGCACGAGTTTCGTTGTTCACTCTTTCCCAGACGGCAAAATTGTAGACCTGTCCAAATTAAAACTGTATACAGACTCAATGGTACGATTTGTCACTGAAAAAGTTGAAACATTGCGGAAAAAGGAGAAAATGCTGGTTGCAAGCATTTCCTCCTTTTCTCACAATGTCTGTAGAATCCGTCGACATCTGGATTGTTAAAGACACGGGGTTGTTTGGTAAAGGGTAAAGTGTCTGTAAAGAAAATACGCAAAAACCTGCTGTTACTATGTACCGTTTATAATTATAGATACAAAAGTAACCAGTGAGCACTTTCATCCGTACAGCACGGCTTATTAACATACATAATCTAATTGGTTAATGCATATTCATGACCTCTAAGCTCCGCCCCTGTAGTATCTCACGTGCTAATCAGGCCCTGGAAAAATGACACTCATTTTGACAGGTGTAGTATTTGTAGTAAGGTTTTAAAGTTTAAAAATCAATTCAACGTGATTCGTTAAAGATGGCACACGCGCATTGTTAGTTACTGAAATAAAAGTTTACAATACAGTTATTTAGTTTAGGTAGACCAGGAAACAGGACGCACGAAAAGAAATACAGTTCGTCTGCTAAATAAGATATTTTTAAAAAAAACTCAGCGTTCCATGCGTCCGCTAGTTTCTATGATTCATCCGGATTGCTTTCCGATTCTTCGGCTATATTAGTTATACAGCAGTGGGAATTTTTCTTATGACTAATAACACTAGAATATTGGACATTAACGTTTTTTTCTGAATTTAAAGGGATCGCCTCTCCTCCAATCGTGAGTGTTTTATATTTGTTTGTTTGTTTACTTCATTTGCTTGCTTTTTTTTTTTTAAATTTGTCATCGATAAGTCAACGCAATTACTCGAATATTGGCTAATATGGAGAATTTGCTGTAACGGAATTGCATGTTGGAAAATGTGTAGCATAAGTTTTATCATTGCATTTTGTACTTTTCTCTCTCCTTACCGCCACCCTGCTGTTGACAGCTTTGGAAAACATTGTGAAAGGAGCACTTGTCACAAGAGAATTTCTCCTTTCCTTAAATGTTTTCTAGCAAACGATTCTCATTTCCTGATTTTGTTACAGTTGTTTGGTAGTTCTTAACCCCTTACCACACAATTCTGACTTTTAACGACCCTAAAGAGAAGCCTTTTTAAAACATTGTGAGAAAAGGAGAAAATTCTGGTAACCAGAATTTTCTCCTATTCCCACAATGTTTTGTAAAACCCCCCCCCCCCTCCCCACACACACAAAAATTTCGAGTTTTGGGTCACATTTATTTTTTCGTTTGCAAATGCTTCCAAATTGGACAAGTATAAAACTTTGTCGTGTGGTAAAGAGTTAACCCTTCGCCACGCAACAAAAGTTTAGGCTTGTCCAAATCGAAAGCATTTGCAGACGACAATTTAAATGTGGCTTAAATGATGAAATGTGCCTTTGTTTTCAAAAAGGCTTCTTCCTCAGGGTCGTTAAAAGTCGGCATTTTGTGGTTAAACAGCTCGTACACTATAAATCAACCCCTTCGGCTGACAAGCGCCATTTAATGTGCTTTTTGCGGACAGTGTAGATCAAGATCAGACTGCAAACAACGTGCAGTCTGATCTTGGATCTATGATGTCCGATTCATTTACATTTTCCCGGCGAAAGGAACTTTGAAACTGCCCGAAATCGCAATATTCGGTATTCTTCTATTTCCTGGAAATGTTCATACCATTTATTTACCAGTCAGGACTTGATAACCCGATAAATAGGTGTACATGGCTGTATCTATTGTAAATATATTGGGCAACGCAATGACTCAGTCGATTGTTCGTATACATTTATAATTCGAAATTTCGAATTATTTTCTCGGCACCTCTTTGGATTTTGGAGATTTGTACAATGTATTGTGCAGGTATTGCTTCTACAGAACTTTTCTATCAGCGTAGGGAAAAGATGTAAAGGCCTATGTATGAAGAATAGATAACGTTTATGACAAGATTGATTAGATTCGATTATGAAAACTTGGTTACCCAATACAAACGTAGTGAAATTTCAAATGGCTTTATCTATAATTTGTACACATGTATATGAGCCATGCTGTGGCAAAAGGGGGCTTAATGCATCTCCATGATGCATCATACCGAGCAAGACATCACATAATTAGGGATCCAAATAATTCATTATGTCTAACAACCGACTGAATCATGAGGTAAACTGGTCCTTTGACATGCAGAAAATTGATCGATAGCGAAAAGTTTCGGCCCAGGTCAGCCTGCGCGGACTGCGCAGGCTGACCTGGGTCGATACCTTTCGCAGATGCATTAAGCCCTTTATTCACAGAGCATGGCTCATATCGATTAGTCGAATTTATTTTACGGTACATTTTCTGTATAACAATTGTGCTATCTTTTTGTGCTATTTTGTCGCATAGATATTAATTGAAACCTCTTGTTGAGTAATCCAGCGTTTTAAATACTCTTGACTGATGAAGGTTTTTGAAAAAACATTGTGTAAAATGGAGGAAATGCTGGTAACTGCGTTTTCTCCTTTTTCCGCAATGTTTTCTACTCTTTCACAGACTCATTCCATCATTTAAACCTCATTTCTTTTTTCGTCTGCTATTGCTTTCAATAACAGAAATAATCCGAAATTCTGTCCATTGATTTGGTTCAGTGTTAAGCCCCACTTAATTAATCACTGACCTATTGCCAAGAATTGCTGAGGATTAACTCTTTACTTGGGGCTTTAATTTTAATTTTAGACTTGTCCAAACTGAAAGCATTTGCAGACGACGAAATAAATGTTATTGGAAAATGAAAAGTGTGTGGGGACGGATAGAAAACATTGTGGGAAAAGGAGAAAATGATGATTATCAACATTTTCTCCTTTTCCACAATGTTTTCAAATACGATCTCTGCCAGGGTCGTTGAAAAATCGGGATTGTCTGGTAAATAAAAGGTTGATTGGGTGAAAAGTTGCGAACGCTGCATGTTCAACATTTTTGTCAACTTGAGCCTATTTTCCCAATATTCTTTTCTCTGCCGGGCGGGCTCACTGTTTTAGTTCATAGGTGGGATAGGGATGTCTAAGATGGAATGGGGATAACTAGTGTGATGACAGAGTGAACTGTATCGTTCTATTCAAGTAGATTTCTCTAAACATTCCAGGAAAAAACAACAAAAACAATAGGTTTTATTTCAGTTTATTTTTCGGACGTTGGTGTGTGTAAATGGCCTGAAAACAATGCCCGACGTAGTCTCAGGCTACTTGAAAAGACCAAAGTTGGTGCAGTCTGATTTGATCTTTTTACCAAATGATCTCGTTTATTAACGACCCTAAGGTAGAAGTTCAAACACAGTACTTTGAAGGCACTGTGGGAAAAGGTGAAAATTCTGGTGCTGTTCCCACGATGTTTTCAAAAGCTTTTTCACCACGGTCTTTAAAACACATAATTGTTTGGTAAATGTTTAAAAGGCATAGCATGATCCGCGCTTCTTTTTTGCAATATGGGTCAAGATCAGATGGCACAGAACATTGCAGTCTGATCTTGCTCTGTGCTGTCCGATATCTGCAAGATGTTCCGTAATAAACGGCGGTATAGTGTCCCTGCGTGCAGTATACATCATGATCAGACAGCACAGAACGTGCCGTCTGATCTTGATCTACTCTATCCGATGATGTTCCGGCATAAGTGGCAGTTATAAAACATGTTATTGCAGTATTGTGTATATTTCACTGACAGAAAATGATTATTTCGTTTGAACCATGTCTTGTGAAAAAGGGGGTTTAATGCATCTGCAAAAAGTATCGATTCATGCCACCCTGCGCGGTCTGCGCAGGCTGGCATGAGTCGATACTTTTTGCTATGGGTAAATTTTTTCCACGTTTTAGAAACAGTCTACCTCATGATTCAGTCAGTTGTTAGACAAAATGAATTTTATGGATCCATAATTATGTGATGACTTCCTTGGTATAAAGCGTCACGGAGATGCATTGAATCCCCTTTTCACAGAGCGACGCTCATTTATTTTGAACTTAACGCTCTTACATATTTCACCACCAAGTAACTAAATACACCGTTTCAACCACAAATACAGTTCACATCCAAGATGAACAGACAGTTCGGTCATAGTCTAGAATATAATTAATGGACTCGGTAAATCAAAGATCAGACTGCACGTTCTCTGCAGTCTGATCTTGATCTACATTGTCCACATAAGCTTCTTGTGTCGTTTATGGTAAGGAAAGAGTTAAAGAAAAATACGTAATATCTTGACTGCCTTGTAAGGTCAAACTGCACTGTCATACGCACTATCGCGTGCAGAGAAAACATAGCGACACGGGTTGTTTTTTCATTCTTTGATCTTGTAGCAAAAAACCCTTTACCTTGTATCTTTTCTGGTCACATTCATCCAAAATTGAAGAAAAAGCATACCTAACCATTTACTAAAGAACCCCATGTTCCAACGATCCTGCGGAAAGAGGTTCTTAAGAACAAGTGGGAAAAGGAGACAACGCATTTTCTCCTTTTCCCACGAAGTTTTCTAAACTTTCAAAGAAAAATCCAGTCATTTCAGTCACATCTAATATATTTTCTACAATTGCTTTCAAGTCTTAACCCTTAAAGCGCCTTTCACGACTGTAAGTTGCCTTTGCGGCCAGTGTAGATCAAGATCAGACTGCACAAAACGTGCAGCCTGATCTTTGATATACACTGTCTGCTTTGCTGAGACAATCTGGACAACAGCAACCTTGGTATTTATTGTGTTCTTTTTTCTAGATTGGAAATGCCTGTTGGGTTTATTCGGCGCCCTAAAATATTGTTTCTAGTAAAGATTTAACTACTAATGTTTTTCACTGGATACGGATCTCTAGAATATTATGACAAATTGACATGCAAATTTAAAGAACATACTCTACCACCGAAGAACTTTGCACACCGCTCTCTGTGACAAATTGACAAACCCTTGATGATGATGACCCCCTTCTGCAACAATGTTTCTAATCTTGCTTGTATTTTTTTTTTGTGTGTGTGTGTGCTCAGACTGTAGATCAATTTGATTTTTCAGGTCCGATTATCTAGAATACGCAGGCCGAATTTTCCTTTTTTGTTAATCTCAGGCTGAAAAGTCTGAAATATCTAATTTGCCATTTAATGGATAAAACTCACTAAAAGCAGATTGAAGGCTGTAAAACCCTCGAATTAAAGGACAGTGTAGACTCATGCAGTCTGATCTTGATCTACACTATCCGCAAAGGAACCTCAGGTTGCCCTGAAGGTTTCTAATTTTCCCGCCAGTAGATAATAGCCATTATGAGCAGTTTCAGTGCTATATAACCCTCGAACTAAAGGACTGTGTATATTTGTGCAGTTTGATTTGAATCTACACTGTCCACGAAAGGAAGCTGATCTTGCCCTTATGAGATGAGCCGTGCTCTGGCAAAAGGGGGCTTAATGCGTGTCCGTAATGCATCACATCACCTAATTATAGATCCATAAAAATCCATTTTGTCAAACAACGGACTGAATTATGAGGTAGACTTATCCCTTGAAATTCAGATAATTTAAAGATAGCGAACAGTTTCGGCCCATGTCAGCCTGCGCGGACTGCGCAGGCTGACATGGGTCGATACTTTTCGCAAATGCGCTAAGCCCCCTTGTCACAGAGCACGGCTCATGTAGTTTGAAAGTAAAAATAATGTCGATACATGTATTTGATTTGATTTTTTATTTTCATATTTTGTTCCCGTGACTAAGCCGATTTCACACATATAGATAACTACAGGCATAGATAATAGTTTTGTGTTTTTTTTTTCTTTTCACTATCTGATAATGAACGCTTCCCAAAAATCTTTGTCACACATCGATGACGTAAAGTTAAATATCTATGAGTGGCGCTTTGGAAAAAGGGGATTTTATACATCTTCGTGATGCATTATACCAAGCTAGTCATCACATAATTATGGATCCATAAAATCCATTTTGTCTAACAACCTACTGAATTATAAGGTAGAATGGTCCTTGGACCTGCTGAAAATTTACCAATAGCGAAAAGTTTTGGCCCGTGTCAGCCTGCGCGAACTGCCCAGGATGACACGGGTCGATACTTTTTTTTTGCAGATGCATTAAACCCCTTTTTTCCAGAGCACGACACCTATTGTTTGAACGTACAGATTACTGCTGTTTTATGAGATTGTTTCTCATCATCTATCTGATGATTTCAAACTTTCCCAAATTGTACCTATTTTGTTGCATGTCACTGAAAAGGTGAAAACATTATGGAAAAGGGAAACAACAGTATTTCCACTAGTATTTTCTCCTTTCTCCCTCCATGTTTTCAAAAGCTATCCTTGGGTCGTAAAATAAGTCATACTTCACATATTGATAAAGCACTGTGCGTGCAGTACAGTATCATATGTTCACAAATAAAATTCTAGTGTAGTATTTCAATGAATTGAATTTTCGTTTGCATCGGGCATAGCCTTAGAAAACAGTGCAGCAACAGCTCTGGTTGCAAACGTATTCCAGGATTTCTCCTTTTTCCTCCACAATGTTTTTCAAATGACTTCTTCTTCATGGTTGTTAAAACTCGGGATTGTGCGGTGAACGGTTTAATAGACAAGTTTAGTGGACTTCTCATAAAGCAAATCACTCGTCCTACAAACCGAGGTCCTGTGGGAGGGGCAGAGATATGCGAATCCTAAAATCAATTGAGCCATACTCTGTGAAAAATGAGGCTTAATGCATCTACGAAAAGTATCGAGCCAGGTCAGCCTGCGCAATCTGCGCAGGCTGACCTGGGCCGAAACTTTTCGCTATTGGTCAAATTTCTGTATGTCAAAGGTCCAGTCTACCTTAAGATACAACTGGTTGTTAGAGATAATGGTTTTCATGAATTCCTAATTATGTGATGAACTGCTTGGTATCATGGATCACGGAGATGCATTAAGCCCCCTTTTGCCAGAGCATGGCTCATTTATTTCTGTTCTAAAACCTATTTTGCCGAAACTCATGAGAATTGTCTTATCGATACCTATGATGTGGGTTAGAGATGAGAAAAATTATCTTTAGTACCCACAACATAGGGTTTGGTGAGGTAATACTACTTATTAAATCTTATATAAGTGAATGAAACTTTCAAGCCGATTTAGCTACCTCCTTATCGGACAGTGTAGAGACAAGATCAGACTTCACGTTCTATGCAGTCTAATCTTGATCTACGCTGTCCGCAAAAGGCCACGGAATGAACGAACGAACGAAACGAGCGATCGAACGAAAAAACGAACGTAACGAAAAACACTAACGAAACGAAAAAACGAACGAAACGAAAAAAGCGAAAGAAACGAACGAACGTACAAACAAAAAACGAACGAATGTAAAAAAAAAACGAACGAAACGAAAAAAAAAAACGAAACGAAAGTCGCGCTTAGCAGTCTAAGGGTTAAGTATTCCCCTTATCTGTCCCTCTGAATAAGTTTGCGGTTTTCGTACACTTCTCGCTATTTGTATTTGTTTCTAGTTTAAAGGTCCAAAACCTGTATCAAATCGTAACTACTAACAAAGTAACGAAATGCAAGCCCAAACCCTTTGTTGAAATGCTTACATTTATGAATAGGATAGGAGTACATCTCTTTGCAAACAGACGTCAGGTACGCAAAAAGATCAATAAAAGGAGACGAATGCGGACTACAACGCGAGGTCAAACAGTTGTGTTTTGTGAACCTCTAAGTATTTAGTATCTTGTGAAATTAACACGAATGAATGTCAGTACACTGAGTGAAATTACCATGAATGTATGTCAATTCGCAAGGTGAAATTTACTCTTTATCACACGGCAAAATTTTAGACTCAACCAAATCGGAAGCATTAGCAGACGACAACTTAAACGTAGCTCAAAAAATGACTTTTTGTCTCAGACAGGGTTGAAAATATTGTTGGAAAAGGAGAAAATGCTGGGTGCCAGCAGTTTCTCCTTTCCCCATAATGATTTCAAAGGCTTTCTCCTTCAGAGTCGTGAAAACTCGGGATTGTGCGGTAAAGGCTTAACACGAAAATTAAAATGTACACACAAATATTGCGAATTACACGCAATAAAAATCTAGATAAAAGTACCAAAAATAATGGCCAAAAGTTAATTTTACCCACAATACAGTACACTGACGGTTTTCCCGCATTAGAAATCGTAGTTGAATTATAATAGAGTCATGCTCTGTGAAAAGGGGGATTAATACTTCTGCGAAAAAGTATCGCAGGTCAGCCTGCGCGGACTGCGCAGGTTGACCCGGGCCGAAACTTTTCGCTATTGGTCAATTTTCTGTATGTCTAAGGACCAGTTTACTTCATGATTAAGTCGATTATTTAAAAAAAGGGCGTTATGGATCCATAATTATGTGATGACTTGATTGGTATTATGCGTTACGGAGATGCATTAAGCCCCCTTTTACCAGAGCATGGCTCAATGATATTCGTCAATATTGGGGTATACGATATGCTAGAAATTACTTGTCCTAGGAAAACAGTGAAACAGCTAACGCAAGCAGTTGAACCAGCATTTTCTCCTTTTCCCACAATGTTTTCTACTCTTCCCAAAACAAAAATTTCAATGTTTGAGTCACGTTTATTCTGTTGTCTGCCAAAGCTTTCAATTTGGACTGGTCTAAGATTTTGTCGTTTGGTAAAGAGTTAAATGATGAAATTATATTTGAAAGAGGAGAAAACATCGTGGAAAAAGGAGAAAATGCTGGTTACCAGCATTTTCTCCCTTTCCCAAAGTGTTTTCAAAGGCTCTCGTCTTCAGGGTCGTTACAAGCCGAGAGTGTGTGGTAAACGGTTAAGTCGCCTTTTGCGGTTCGAGGTTTTGATTTTTACTCATAAATCATAACTAAACTACAAAAGGAGAAGTTAAGATCACATCTCCTTGTGTCGCGCTGTTTTCAAAAGCGGACTGTTGCTCGAAACAGAAAAGTTGTGTGCAGGTAGCAGCGCATTAACCCGTAACCTGCAATATACGTTAATGAAACTTTAATGCTATTTCAAAATTGTTTTCATTTTTTTTTTGTGAGAAAAATATCTCCTTATCGGACCGTGCAAATCCAACATCAGACTGCACGTTCTGTGCAGACTGATCTTGATCTACTGTGTCCGCCAAAGGTCAGTGAGTCGCGCTTAGCAGCCTTAGGATTTAACGGCATAAAAAGAGAGCCGGTCAATCGTCCGTTAATTTGTGGTTAGACATGACTGGATTTGTCACTTCCGATTTGTGCGATTACACATCATTTTGTCTGCCAAAGTTTGTCTGCCTCATCTCGTCTGCTTCAGCTCATCTCGTCTGCCTCATCTCGTCTGCTTCGTGCCGTCTGCTTCGTGTCGTCTGGTTAGAAAGTAGAGATGAAGAGGTCACACTGCTGCGTCTTCGATGCTCTTTAATTCTCAGCATTTCGAAGTTTAGACAGGCAATGTTACTTAACCCTTAAGCTGCTAATCGCGACCCACTGACCTTTTGCGGACAATGTAGATCAAGATCAGACTGCACAGAACGTGCAGTCTGATCTTTGATCTACACTGTCCGATACGGTATTTTCTTTCCGGTGAAATCAACTTTGAAACCGCAATGTTTGAGCTTTTAGTATTGAGTAGAAATTTGCGATTCATTTATTCAGCAGCTTAAGTGTTAATTCTTTACCAAACGACCAAATTTTTTAGACTAGTCCAAATTGAAAGCATTTGCAGACAACAAATTAAATATGACTCAAATGATGGTACTTGTCTATAAAGGAACGGAAATCTTTGTTGGTAAAGAAGAAAATTACCAACGTGTTTTTCCCTTTTTCCACTATCTTTTCAAAATCCTAATTTATCAAGGGCCTTCTTGATTGTTTGGTAAAAAATGAATGCAAGATTTAATGCATACACCGCGTTAATGTCTGCAGCCAAGATCAGACTGCACTGCCCTGAAAAAAGGATTTTAGTCTAATCATTTAATTGACAAATCTTAAACAATGGTCGGTTTCACAGATTTGTACAGTTCTAACGACCATAAGAAAGAAATGCCTATCCGCAAAGAAAAACTGTTTGAAGACATAGTGCTGAAAGGAACATTTTGCTTGTTACCGATGGTAATCATTGCTTCCTTTTCCACAATGTTCTTAACATATGAACTCATACACAAATGAAAATGTCAAGCCAATAGAAGAATGACCTTATTATGGCGAGTTCCAAATTGTTTTCGCCTGAAAAAAAAAACTCTGCAGTTGGGACAGTGTAGATCCAAGATCAGACTGCACGTTCCATGCAGTCTTATCTTGATCTGTACTGTCCGCAACAGCGAACTAAATCGCACTTAGAAGCCTAAGGGGTGAAAACTGTGCAGGGGCATAATAGATCGCACTTGTAAAGGAATGGGTAAGACACGTACCAGACAGTAATACAAAACAGTTGTTTAATCTACAAACGATAATCAAAGGACCAACAGTCCTGACGGCCGCCTGGTGTTCATGCTACTTTTCATCTTTACGCAGGCTACATATGTTTCTTAAATGCAGTACAAAACAAAAGTTTACATTCTCATCCCATCTGTCTAAGTCAAGAACGAATCGAAATACATAAGAAATCATTTGCCTTGTTGATTTTGATGGTGGATCTCTATAGTCAGTAATGGAATGGGATGCAAAGTAGTAGTGTTATCAGTATTGATAGATACCGGTAGAGCATTCGTGTAATTCAGATATTTAATGCATTTATACAGTTAAATACGTCTGAGGTGAAGACGTTCCCCGAATTAGAAAAAAAAAAAGGTAACATATCTGCGACGGAAACATTTAGTGTACAACATCATTGCAGAACTACATTTCGTGTCGTAAACCGGAACCGGAAACAGTATGAGGCTGGACGCACGAACGTCACACAGTCAGTCAGTGTGATAGCTACCATTGATAGTTGTTTGGCAACCATGTGTTAAAAAGTGATTTTTTTAAATGATACAAAAAATGGTAAGAGAAGGCGCGTTTGTATTTTTTTCCCACGATGTTTCTTAAAGCTCTCCATGCATAAGGGTAAAACTTGTTCTGTAAAGAGTCAAGTCCTTTACCACACGAGCAAAATGTTGACTTGTCCCAATTGAAAGCATTTGAAGGCAACAATTTAAATGTGATTCAAATGATGTAATTTTATCTTTGATCGGGTAGAAAACATTCTGGAATAAAGGGGAAAAATTATGGTTACCAGCATTTTCTCCTTTCCCCACAATGTTTTCTTAAGGTTTTTTTTTTTCTCAGAGTCGTGAAAACTCGGTATTCTGGGGTGAAGGGTTAAGCACTTACCAAACAATGATACATAACAGTTGTTCCGTCTAGACGCTTTACTGTAATAACAATCGGAAATGATTACTGCAGCTGCTACAACATTCAGTGGTGAACATTCCTTTTCGCTCATTTTCCTGTAGCAGAATGAAAAAAAAATCTGATTTTAACCTCTAACACTTTATCAGACAAATAAAATTAAGATTCGTCCATATTGAAAGTATCTGCAACCGACATCTTAACCTTTTACCAGAAGACAAAATTTTAGCTTTATCAAAATTGAAAGCATTTGCAGACGACAATTTTAGTTTGGCTCGAATGGTGCAATGTTTCTTTGAAAGGGGAGAAAACATTGTGGGAATAGTAGAAAATGCTGGTTACCAACTTTTTCTCCTTTTCCCGCAATGTTTTCTTTCCCAGGGTCGTTAAAAGGGGGCATCGTGCGGTAAAGGGTTAAATGTGGCTGAAATGGTGAAAATCGTTATAAAAATGAAAGAAAACATTGTGAGAAAAGGAAAAAATACTAGTTACCAGCATTTTCTACTCCTTTTTTTCCACAATGGGCTCAAAATTGCCTTTCCGTTAGGGTCATTAAAAAAAAAAAAAGGATAATTTGATATTAGTAACAGGTTTTGGTGCCTATAAAATAGACTCGCTTTATTTGGAAGACTGACAAAAACATTTGAGCCATGCTCTGTGAAAAGGAGGCTTAATGCATCTGCGAAAAGTATCGACCTAGGTCAGCCTGCGCAGTCCGCGCAGGCTGACCTGGGCCGAAACTTTTCGCTATTTCTGTATGTCCAAGGACCAGTCTACCTCATGATTCAGTCGGTTGTTCTAAAAGAAACGGCTTTTAGATCCATAATTATGTGATGATTCGCCTGATATTATGCATCACGGAGATGCATTAAGCCTCCTTTTGCCAGAGCACTGCTCATTTCCATTTCAAGGGTGTCTTCTGCCAGAGTAGACTATTTCACAAGATGGCAGATAGTGTAGATTCAAATTCAGACTTTGTTTTGTGTAGTCTGATCTTGATCTACACTTGCTCTATATAAAGACTAAAAGTTGTTCCTAGCGCTTAAGATTAACTTTTTAACCAGACGACAAAACGTGTAGACTTGTCCAAACTGAAAGCATTTTCAGATGACAAGTTAAATGTGACTCAGATGATGGAATTTGTCTATGATAGGGTAGAAAACATTGTGGGGAAAAGGAGAAATGCTGCTCTCCAGCATTTTTGCCTTTACCTAGAAGTTTTCAAAAGGTTTTTTCCTCGGGGTCGTTAAAACTGGGGTTTGTGTGGTAAAGGATCATCCTTCTTCCAAACAATTCTGCGTTTTAGCGACCCCGGGGAAGAAGGCATTTGAAAAAAAAGGGGGGATAAAATACTGACAACAAGCATTTTCTCTCTTTTTTTTCACAATGTTTTCTACACTGCCAAAGAGAAATTTTAGCATTTGAGGTAAAGTTCCATCTGTTAGGTACAGTTGTTTTTAAATATTATAGAATCTAGAATTTTTTTTTTGTCTGGGAAAGAGTTCAAACCACGTGTGATTTGTTCTGTTTTGGTAAATCAGCTGTTAGCGCCATAGATATCAGTTAACCTTTGTCCTGCTAACTAACTTAAATGAAACTTTCAAGCCGATGGTAAAAACCAAAATGTTGGTATTTCAAAGTTATGGGGGTTGGGGAAATACCTCCTTATCGGACAAGTGTAGATCCAAGATCAGACTGCACGTTCTGTGCAGTCTGATCTTGATCTACACTGTCCGCAAAAGGGTCAGTGAGTCGCGCTTAACCTAAGGGTTAACGAATTTCCTCATGAAACGCGTTTACAGCAAACAACTTCAATTAATTTTGACAAATAAATCGCACCTAACGTGGAATTTCTCCTTTTACCAGAATATTTTAAAATTCATGGGCTTCATGACGAAAAACTGGTATCAAGATGGTATTGTGTTAAACTTCATCCAAACATTGCTTTACGCTCCTTCCAACGATACTTCTTGAAAACATAGTTGCAAATAGAGAAAAAATACTCGTTCAAAGCAATTTCTCCTTCTGCCAAAATGTTACTATCTTAGGTATGAAAACAGAAATATACATTGCTGTAAGTTTTGCGGTTCTGTTTTTTTTTTTAATTAAAAATACATGTAGTTCGCAAAAAAAAGTAGTCCTCGAAGAGGTACTTACTTTTTACATGCCGTGTTATCAGCTAATATTATTGCGCAATTTACTAGCCGTGTTTATTTTTTCGCTCTTAATAACTGTATCGATCTAATTGTTGTGTCATTCAGTGCCTTCCCTTTGTTGTAGATAAAAAATGTTCTAGGTGCTCTGTTTAATTTTTTTGCTCGGCTATTTTCGAAACAAAACGGCGAGATATCGTTAAAGTCCCGTCGTTGTCCGCGTCTTTATTATCGTCGTGTGAATAGTTTAACATGTTCTTATATCTCTGCCATTACTAAACGTATTAACGTATTAACGTCGGGCTACTTCTTTACTCTTAACCATACAACAAAATTTTAGACTTGGCCAAATTGAAAGACGACAAAACAAATGTGGCTCAAAAACTGCAAATTGTATTTTGAAGGATAAAAAAAACATTGTGGAAAAAGGAGAAAATGCTGGTTACTAGCATTTTCTCCTTTTTCCACAATGTTTTCAAAACCTTTCTTAATCAGGATCGTTAAAACCCGAGACTGTGTTGCTAAGGGTTAGCTCGAAACCCATATTACATGGGCAGGCAAGTCTCGAAATATTTTTGACTCAGTTATGTCCCTTTTTTCCGAATTAAGATAGTTGGTACCCGCACGCAGCTCTCTTGCTTAATTCTTATCTTCATTAATGTCAACTGAGCTCGGGTACAGCCCCCCCCCCCCCCCCCACATTAAGCCTTTGAGTGCAGAATTGATGAAATGAATTATTTCAATCAGGAAAAAAAAAAAACGAAATATTGCTATTTCAATATTCTTTCCGGCCAGGAATATGAAAGAAAGTACGTGTAGTAGACAGAGTAGATCCCAGATCAGACTGCACGTTCTGTTCTTGATCTACACTGTCTGTTACAGAAATTTTTGCAGGATCGAGCACTAAACAGGATAAAAGGGAGAGATGGATGTTTCGTTTGTATGTTTTGTTTGAATGGTGCTTTACGCCACTTTCAGTATTTGAGAAAAAAGTACACGCGTACACACCGAGAAAGCATTTTGGCAAACAGAAAAAACTGCTAATTACCAACAATTCTTCCTTTCTCCACAATGCTTTAAAAACAGTTTGATTGAGGGCAATGAAAAAAAAATGTCTTCTGTAGGAAACAAGAAAAATCTTTTAAAAAAAATAGTCGGCGTAAATATACATACCAGCAAATAGGAAGGAGCCCTCAAAAATAAACATATATACATGTACATCTTTGACCAATCACAAATTTCTTGGGTATTCATATGTTATCAGTACCAAAAAGTAGGTCAAAAGTCAGCACATTCAACTACGCCGAAAAAAGGAGTCAGTTACCAATTTTCGCAATTGCATTAGGTCGAAAAGACGGTTACCGGATCGGGGTCGACCGATCAATAAGATCGTATTTCCTTGTCTGATTGAATATAGGTTAAATTACGTATACCTTATCGAAAATAATCAAGAGTGGGTCATTTTAAGGTCACGCGGGTCTTGTTTATCGATGTGAAAAATCATTAAGTCTTTCAATGCGATTAGGGATTTGTAAGCATCTTTTTTCGTACGGCGTAGATCAAGATCAGACTGCACAAAACGTGCAGTCTGATCTTGAATCTACGCCGTCTG
The DNA here is from genome assembly GCA_945859785.2 of Tridacna gigas. Classification (NCBI taxonomy): domain Eukaryota; kingdom Metazoa; phylum Mollusca; class Bivalvia; order Cardiida; family Cardiidae; genus Tridacna; species Tridacna gigas. The sequence goes on from OX244029.2 coordinate 44,343,141, forward strand.
CTACCCGATACTAGATTACAGTATTATCTAGATCGTTCTCAATCAATATCGTCGACAATTAATGCTGCACGGAAGTCTTCATTGAGATTGATTGACTGAACGGCGTTTGAGGCCGCGTTCAACATTATTTCAGTCATATGACGGTAACAGCTCATATTTTCATGTCCTGGGTTTCATCAGCACATGGTTGGAGCTCTGAAGTGTCCTGCCCTAGAACACTCACAATAGTGCTTCCAGTGAGGCTTGAAGCCGGACCCTCAATGTTACGAGACCTACACTTTACCACCGAGCCACCTCTGCGTCGATAGATTGAAACAAAATCGAATTTATTTGTTTAGCAGCGACAGAGTTACAAGGTCGCACTGAAAGCACTTAAAGACGAAAAATTAAACGTGGTTCAAACTATGACATAATACATGTCCGCGAATGGACATAAAGCATTGAGGGAAAAGGAGGAAATGCTGAGGAGGCTTAATGAAAACATTGAGGGAAAAGAAGAAAATACTAGTAACCAGCACTTTCTCCTTTTCCTACCATGTTTTCTGCCCTTTCGTATGTCGTTTTAGCCAACCAAATTTATCGTCTGCTTTCGATGTGGACGAGTCTAAGTTTTTGTCTTCTGGTCGAGTCAAAATCTCTCTTGAAATGATAAGCGTTATCAAGCCGTTATAAAAATATAATAACGTCATGTCAACAGACTGGATTTAACGCTTTTGCAGACAACAAAGTTTTAATCCCATTCGCAGACGACAAATTAAAAGTCTCTCAAATATTAGGATTTATCTTTGAGAGGCGGTCAAAAACTTTGTGGGAAAAGGGAAAAATGACGGTTACCAGCTTTTTCGTTTTTTTTTTTTCATAGTAATTAGCATTTTCTCAATCTTTCACAAAATTTTCAAAAGCCGCCATCCGCTGGGTCGTAAAAAAACGGCAGCTTGTTTGCTAAAAGATTGAAATTTGACCCAGTGTTGCTTAGTGTTTTGGCGTGTGACGTCATCGCTGTTCATTTCCAATATAGAAATAAACATGCGCGTGGCGCTCTTTGATTGATTGACAGTATTGGTGTTCTATTATTAGCAGCGAACACTTGCAGTTGTTGTCACTCGTTTTACCCTTGACAATATGTACTTAGTCCTTTACCATATATGGAACTCTTTTTCTTAACTCTTCCAGCGCCCTTTATAAAGGCGAAACCGTGGACTTTTGCGGCTACATAGAAACCGTAGACCAGACAGCACAGAACGTGTGTTCTTGTCTTAGATTATACCGTCCGTTTGTATATTTAAGTCCTTGAGACAACTTTTCTGAGTTTCAATGGATTGTAAGCAGCCGTCGAAAAAGGCCGTATTTACATGAGCCATGCACTGGCAAAAGAGGGCTTAATGCGTCTCCGTGATGCATGATACCATGCGAGTCATCCCATGATTATGGATCCATAAAGTCCAATTTGTCTAACAGTCGACCGAATCGTGAGGTAGACTGATCCTTTAACACCAAAAGCGAAAAGTTTCGGCTCAGGTCAGCCTTCGCGGGTCATGTGATTACCCGTAATAAGCAATTTAATCCTGTGCACACAATGTTTTAGAAAAACTAGGGTAAGGACAGAAAAGTGTTTCGTGTGTGCGCGATTAATGGCCCTAAATTCTTTCAGCGCCATAGACGAAAACAGGAGCTTTTCAGGACGGCATAGATCAAGATCAGACTGCACAGAACGTGCAGTCTGATCTTGGATATATATCCTCTGCTTCTCTAGTCAAGTCTACAAAGTAAAATTCTCTCAGATATTTTTAGCGATTCGTATTTCCAGCCGTCGAAATAGGTCGAATATAAATGAGCCATGCTCTGGCAAAAGGGGGCTAACGCATCTCCATAATGCTACCAAGCAAGTCATCACACAATTAGGGATCCATAAAATCCGTTTTATGTAACACCTGACTGAATCATGAGGTACACTGGTCTTTTGAGCTGCAGAAAATTGACCAATAGCAAAAAGTTTCGGCCCAGGTCAGCCTGCGCGGACTGCGCAGGCTGACCTGGATCGATACTTTTTGCAAATTTATTAAGCCCCCGTTTTACAGGGCATGGCTCAATTATATATTTGGCACTGACAGAGTTACTATAGGACATAGACCCCAGGCATGGAAGCAACATCGCCCTGCACAAGTATAACTTATTATTGCTGGCAAAATCCGCTCATTATTTGGCCAGAAAACTTTGTTCAAGATTTGCGATGCTAGCAAACTTAAAGTGGCTTTTAGAATAGAACGTAGTTCAAGGTCAAACGTGCTAAGTGATAGACAACAAATTTTTTATCTTGTCCGTATTGAAAGTATTTGCAGACAACAAATTTAATGCTGGAAAGGGATGTAATTTGCTTTTGAGAAAACATTTTGGGAAAAGGAGAAAATGCTGGTTACCAGGCAGTTTCCCCTTTTCCCATAATCTTTTTGAAAGACATCTTTCTCCTAGGCCCTCAGTCTAATTATACACCATTGTCTTTTATATGGGGAAAAATGGCTAAGGGGTCGTTATGGGTAATTTCTCCTTTTGCCACAATGTTCTTCAGACCATTATGTAGCAAGAAAAAATACACGTAAAACCGCCCGCAGGTGAAGATATATGTATCTTGACCCTTTACCAAACAACCCGAAATTTTACGACCCTGAGAAAAAAGCCTCTTGAAGACATCTGAAAACGAGAAAATGCTGGTAATCGGCATTTTCTCCTTTTCCCCAAATGTTTTCTCTACTTTTCAGGACAAAGACATACTTTGAGTTGCATTTAATAAATCGTCTCTGCAAATACTTTCAACATGGACAAGTGCCTTTAATTTTATCGCCGAGCCCCGATAGTCCAGTCTGTAGCCCACAGGACTTGGGACCAAGGGATCGATGATTCGAATCCCCACCTCGCCGAAATTCTTTCCGAGGATTAATATGAGTCATTGAACAGGATCCAGCGACCTGAAAAGAATATTGTGCAAACTGGATACAGAAATTCCTGGAAAGCATGGAAAATGCAGCAGCCGCCGCGATATAATTGAAATAATGTTGAAAACGGTGTTAGACACCCTGAAACAAATTTTATTATCCGATAAAGGGTTTAGCAAGGCGGTTAAGCTTCCTTGCTAATGACGGCCAACTTGGCAAAATACTCTTTAGTAGCGAAATTATCAAAATTACCCAAGTGCTTGACCACTGGTCAGAACATTCGGCCAGTACTTTGGATGCCCAAGCGGTCATCGACATGGTAATACTGTATTGTATTTCTGCCATTGAATAATTAGATATATGACTCAACCCATACCTTGGAAAACACGGTTACCAATCCTTAACTGTGGTCAACAGCGTTTCGGATGGATGGCGCAACAATCACATCCGGAAAATAAACCGTTTTTCGATCGCTTTTACGCGGTAATAGTAGCCGAAGTCGTTCAGTTTATTAAAAAAGGAACCGCCTGACTATGTTATGCGAACCTGTAATCATTTGCTGTGATGTTATATCCAAAAATATAATATTTAGGGGAGCCAATTTTTGATTGGACGAGAGAAAAGGGAGTTTAGATCAAAGACCCCGTTATTCAATAATACTTATTAGACATATTTACTATTTCTATTTGCCAAACAGAGTTTCGTGTAGTATTTGCTACTACTTGCACAGTTCGTCTTACCCTTAGAGTTCAATACCTCTATCAGTTCATTCATTTAAAAAAGAATAGCCATGATCTGTTAAAGGGCGACTTAATGCATCTGCAAAATGTATCGACTCAGGTCAGCCTGCGCAGTCCGCGCAGGCTGACCTGGGCCAAAACTTTTAGCTTTTGGTCACTTTTCTATATGTCAAACGACCATTCTATCTCAGGATACAGTCGGTTGTTATACAAAATGGATTTCCTGGATCCACAATTATATAACCCTTTCCCGAACAAGCCCTGGTTTTCAAGTGTCTGCTATACAAGTCTTTTGAAAACACTGTGGGAAAAGGAGAAATTGCTCTTAACGAGCAATTTCTCCTTTTCGCACAGTGTTTTCTACCCTTTTTGAGACCTTTCTGCCATTTTCATCCAATTTAAAATTGTCGTCTGCAAACTCTTTCAATTTGGACCAGTCCAAACTTTGTCGTTTGGGAAAGGGATAATGTTTTGCTTGGTATCATGGATCACGGAGATGCATTAAGCCCCCTTTTGCCAGAGCTTGGCTCAAATGTATATTTAGGCCATTCTTGGATCTACATTGTCCGAAAAACTACTACATTTATCCCCCCCACCCATTCAAACTGTTATCTAGGGGCTTTACCAATCCTGGTACAAACATGTGCAGAAGACTATATTTGTTGCGTTAGAGGTTGGGCAATATAATTTTTTTTCGGAAAATATCGGAAAGAGGTGCTTATTGTCCGGAACGGTTATTGACTTGTATAACGTAGCCGTTAGATATTGGTTTTTTGAAGAAAAAAAAGGCGAGGTTGATTGTTTTACAATCAAAATGAAAATTGAGTTATTTAATTAAACATGGCCGACTGAGATGTATGTTCTTGTTTTACCCCGGCTATCTCAAGACGGTTGCAGCTTTCGTCCTGAGATCAAGGTATTCAACATACTGATAGAAATTAAAAAAAGACAGCGTTTTCCGTTGAAATGATCATAAGATAGCGGAAACCATTTCGGCCGAGCCGCGATTCAAACCCACAGCCCCTGAGTAACAAGCTGGCTATGTGTATGTCGACATAGCTTTCGAGTCGGTTCTTACAGATGTCAGTGTAATGATGAAATAAATAGATTTAGTTACATGTAGTAATTCAAATGATAATCCTAGCGTGGGATACACTATTAATTTTTCATGTTGCAAAAAAATTGTGGAAAAAGGGCCTTTTCGTCTTAAAGCGCTAGGAATAGCTTTATTTGCTTTTGTGTGGATCTTTTTTCGTGTGGATCAAAATCAGAGTGTACAGAACATGCAGTCTAATCTAAGACCTCTGTCTGGTACTGTATTACATGTTCTGGTCTAAACTGTCTTGAAATAGCAATATGTTGGCTGTTTTTCCAGATTGAAAATGTCAATTTGATTAATACAGCGCTCAAGCATTAAAACTTGAAGTTTCTCTTTGATTACAAGCTTGATATCGTTTAATTCTACGAATCATATTACAGATCTGCTTTACAATGCGCATTTTGACTTATGGGTGGTCAGGCATCAAACACTTCCGGTTAACATCAGCAGGGGGGAAAAAAAGCAGGCTAGAACCGAGCGATAAAGTGCGAGAGTACCCGTATAATAGTCGATATGCAAGGGGCGGTCATTGTACGGACTGTTAGTGACAACTAGAAGTACAGAGAGAAAAAACAAATAAAATAGTACAACGAATTCCCCCTGCAGTGGTCGATCCCCGCTACCGAACGGAAATCGTTGTTTTTCACCAAATATTTCGCTCGAAGTGGTGAATGAAATTGTTTTCGATTGTAGGGGATGTATTGTCATATTTTTTCCATCATTTTGAAAAAAAAAAACCGATTTTCGACCGTTTTTCGAAGAGGACGTTGACCGTTTAATTATAAACCCCTTTAAGGGTTTTTTTTCAACTTATCACTTAATTAAAAAATTCTACACTTGTCCAAATCCAAAGCACTTGCAGACGACAAATTAAGTGAGGCTCAAATTATGGGATGTAGAAAACATTGTTGGAAGAGGAAAAAATAGCGGTCTCCAGCATTTTCTCTTTTTTTTTGCCACAATACTTTCCAAAGCCTTTTTTCTAAAGATCGTCAAAAAACAGTTTTGGGGTAAAGCGTTCGGAAGACGTCAAGAACAATGTTTGATATTTTGCACAGACTTTTAATCAAAATCAGACAGAAAAGAACGCGCAATCTGATCTTGAATCATCCCTTTCCGATGTACTACGGTAGTTTTTGTGCCAAACCAGTCTCGAACTTGCCATTGTTTAATTCTTCAAACGGGAATTTTCTAGTTGAGTCATGCTCTGGCAAAAGGGGGCATAATGCGTCTCTGTGATCTATAATACCAAGCAAGCCATTATATAATTGTGGATCTATAAAATCTATTTTATCTAAAAACCGACTTAATCTTGAGGTAGAATGGTCCTATGACATGCGGAAAATTGACCAACAGCAAAAAGTTTCGGCCCAGGTCAGCCTGCGCGGACTGCGCAGGCTGACCTGGGTCGATACTTTTTGCAGATGTAGTAAGCCCCCCTTTTCAAAGAGCATGGCTTAATTATATGTTTCAAATTAACATTGTCCAGTCATACTCTTTCTGTAGAACGCGATATCTTTCAGTGATTTATGCAAGAATACAGTACAATTGTATTGACTTAAAATAACTATCTCTTTCTGGATCATATTTCTTCATATCTTTGGGAAAAAAGGAAAATGCTGGTAACCAGCATTTTCTCCTTTTATCGCAATGTTTTCTACACCATCGCAGACAAATCTCGGCATGTGAGCCACATTTCACTATTCACCAGACGACAGAATTTTAGACTTGTCCAATATGAAAGGATTTGCAGACAACAGATTAAAGGTGGTTCAAATGATCAAATGGCGGAATTTGACCTGTTTTAGCGTAGAAAACATTGTGGTGGAAAGGGAGAAAATGTTGGTAACCAGTATTTTCTCCTTTTCCCACAATGTTTTCAAAAGGCTTCCCTCCCAGGGTCGTTAAAACCCGGGCTTGTTTGGTACAAGGTTAATGTATCGTCTGAAATTGTTCTAAAATGGATAAGTCTTTAATGAGGAAGTTTGGTGAAGAGTTCAGGCTGAATTCTTTGCGTGTGGGCGTTTTCTGTTCCCTTTACAACACAGTCCCCGAGTTTTAAAGACACAAACAAAGAAGGCTTGGGAAAACATTGTGGTAAAAGGAGAAAATGCTGGTAACCAGCATTTTCTCCATTTCCCAGAATGTTTTCTGTCCTTTCCTTCACAAATTCCATCGTTTGAGTCACATATAAATTGTCGTCTGCAAACGCTTTGAAATTAGACAAATCCAAAATTTTATCGTTTGGTAAAAGGTTAGCAAGTATTACCTCCTTAGGACGACTTTTTTTTGGACCTGCAGCAAATCACTTTTCAAAATATTGTGGCAAAAGGAGCAATTGCTCAATAGAGCATTTCTTCCTAGTCGTGTATCATTCATACACTTAACCCTCGAAATACACGTTCATATGTACAGTTTTAAAGTCGATGTTACAAATTTGTAAAGTGGGGGGGGGGGGGGGGGGATATGAGCTTACTTTTTAAAATCCCCAAATACGGGATATTATCAGTTTAAAACATATATAGAGATAGGGTGGGATTTAAAACGTAATACATGTAGTTCACATGTACCCCGACTCTATATAAACGCTAAAGGCCGCTATTTTTGCCATTCGGTTAATGAACGCAATCGTGGTAACATCTAAAGTGACGTAAGATTAATACAAGGTGCGTGAAGGTTGTCATTGGTTTTCGCGCGAAGTTTTTCAATACTAAGATAAAATTAGTGTACAAAATTGTTTATTGGGACAATCGTTATTGGACTGATGATTTATTAGTAGAGTATTGTATTGGAAAAGTTATTTTTTTTTTTTCAAGCGGGTAGGTATTTCAGTTACTTTACATTTTTTTTTTTTTTTTTTAGTTTAAACGTTTTTTTTTTTTTTTTTCCTTCTTCTTCTTCTTCAATTACTAGGCTTTATCTTTATAACTTTTTTAATTATCTGTTTAGGTTTTATTTATCCATGCTTTCACCTGTTAAAATTGTCGATGATTTTATTTATTCATTTAATTATTTATTTATTTATTTATTTATTTATTTATTTACAAACGACTCTTTAAAAAACTAAAATATTTTTCGTGTTTATAAACGAGTATGCGTAGAATTCATATTGAAAGAATTAATAAATTTCATTGTGTATTTAGAAGACAAACGCAAATGTTTATCAGAACTTAGCTTAAAGACAAAAGACAGCTTGCATTGTGATATTTTCCCCCACTGATTTCAAAGGAGAGAAATACACTTTAATTTCCTTTAATAACGGTATTAGTAGTAGTAGTAGTAGTAGTTTTAATGTTGTTGTTGTTGTTTTCAGAAATGTACTTGATGTCGCTGGATATAATCTTATCAAATTTTGATGTGTGAGAGTCTGAGAGAGCCTTAGGCCTTTAAGATTGAAAAAAAAAAAAACATACACACAGAGATTATTTTAACACGCTAGTAAACATGACATTCTAAGACATCTTGCTCAACAACAGCTCCTTTTCCGAAAATGTTTTCAAAAGCTGTTAACAGAGGAAGCATTAGAAAGCCACATTTGTAAAGTAAAGGATTTATCATGATGCCACATTTTTTATTTCTATTGTTGTTTCACAAGTTATATGCAGTATAATACAAATACTAAACAATGGTATGATACAAAATATACATGAGCAGTTCTCCGACAAAAGGGGCTTCATTGCATCTGTGATACATTATATCAAGCAAGTCATCATAAAATTATGGATTTATATAATCCATTTTGTTTAACTCTTTCCCAAACGACAAATTTTGGACTGGTCCAAATTGAAAGAGTTTGCAGACGACAATTTTAAATTTGATGAAAATGGCAGAAAGGTCTCAAAAAGGGGTAGAAAACACTGTGGGAAAAGGAGAAATTGCTCGTTACGAGCAATTTCTCCTTTTCCCACAGTGTTTTCAAAAGACTTGTATTGCAGACACGTGAAAACCAGTTCTTGTTTGGGAAAGGGTTAACAACAAACTGAATGAGGTACACTGGTCCTTTGACATACAGAAAATTGACCAATGGCAAAAAGCATCGACCGATGTTAGCCTGCGCAGAGTGACCCGAGTCGATACTTTTTGCTGACGCATTAAATCCCCTTTTCAAAGAGCACGACTCGCAGGTTATAACCGGTATAGATTTTCCACCCTTGACCAATGTAACGTTACATTGACCCAATATTGTAGTGGTCAAACGGTTACTGACCACTGGGCAAACTCAGCTCATCTTATCCATTTTTGTCCAGCAAAACATGACGTTCGTGTTCTGAAACATTTTGACAAATGGGGGCATTGCTCCAACTGAACACCACCCTCCTTTGTAATGTTTTTGTTTTTCCACATCCGGAGTAGATTTTTTTGTTTTACTCTCTTTCTGTGTGCTTGTTTATTCGTGAACGTTTTCAACTGTGTTTCACTTATATTGCGGCGGTCATTGCACCTACTCATGGAGGTTCCAGGAGTTTCTTTTATCGGTGCTTCATACCATATCCTTCCCAAGCCACTTGTTGCTTTCTCCCACATAAACATCACCGAAACAATTTTTAGCGGTGAGAGACGAATAATTTCTGTCGCAATGGCTATCCTCAATCCTCTGAAAGAATTTAGCTCGGGAATCGACCCATCGACCTTCCGATTTAAGGCCGTGTACGTGGCCGACTCTGCTGCCCAGCTCGCCAGCTTTTTTTATAGAACATGCTAAAATTTTATCACCCCACAGCATCAGAATAAATAAATAAATAAATAAATAAATAAATAACTCTATGTATTGAAGCCCTTTCAACGCCACATGAATATATGAGCTGTGGCCGTGATATAACTGAAATAATGTTGAAAGCGGCGTTAAACACCATTCAGTCAATTAATCTTTTAACGCCAAATATACACAAGAGCCATGCTCTCTGAAAAGGGGGGCTTAATGCGTCTGCGAAAAGTATCGACCCAGGTCAGCCTGTGCTGGGCCGAAACTTTTCGCTATTGGTCAGTTTTCTGTATGTACGAGGACCACATAACTATTTGTTTAAAAAACATTTTAAACATTTTTGTTTAAAAAAGTAGCTATTATGGAACCATAATTATGTGATGGCTTGATGCATGACAATACATCACAGAGATGCATTAAGCCCCCTTTTGCCAGAGCATGGCTCATAATTATTGATTCGATTTTTATTTCAACCGATAAATGTACAATCCACAAGTACTAAGTAAGATTTTGACAGGCGTGACTAAACAGTCGGTCTATATAGGGCCAGGATCAGGCTACACGTCATTTTAAAAGGCAAACACTATCATCTGAGTCGAATTTAATCTGTCGTCTGCAAATGCTTTCAATTTGGACCAGTCTAAAACGTTGCCGTGAGATAAAGATTCACGGTGAAATATTTCGCTTGTAAATGCACGATATGACACTAAACACGTCTCGTTTGACTCTTACCACACAATCATGCATTTTAAAGACCCAAGAAAAGGGCATTTTTGAAAACATTGTGGAAAAAAAAGGAGAAAATGCGGGTAACCAGCATTTTCTCCTTTTCCCAAGATTTTTTTTTTTTTGCCTTTTTCAGAGACGAATCCAATCATTTAAGCCATATTTAAATTGTCGTCTGTAAATGTTTTCAATTTGAACCAGTCTAAAATTTTATCGTTTGGTAAAGAGTTAAAATATAACATGGTAACGTAACGCAATTTATTTTATTTACTGGGCACCTGCTGTTCATATTTTTACAAAGTGGTTTACATATCGCAGTTTCTGGTTTCGGACAGAAGTGTAGCAGCTGCCACACTGTTATCTTTTGTCAACCAAGTAAATTCAACATGCCACGTGTGTCACTTAGTGCGAATTTCTCGGAATGTCATGTGTGATTTTATAATACTGAAATCAAAGACCCTACTAAAAGGGTAGAACTTCATTAGAAAATAGACTTTTGTAGACGACATCAACAATGACATAGTGTATGTGAGCCATGCCCTGTGAAAAGGGGGCTTAATACATCTGCAAACAGTATCGCTTCATGTCAGCCTGCGCAGTCCGCGCAGGCTGGCATGAATCGAAACTTTTTGCTATTGTTAATTTGCTGCAGCTCAAAGGACCAGTTTACCTCATGATTTAGTCGGCTGTTAGAGAAAAAAAATTGGATTTTATAGATCCATAATTATGTGATGACTTGCTCGGTATAATGATCACGGAGATGCATTAGAACCCCTTTTGCCAGAGCATGGCTAATCTCTCTTTTGGTTGGTTGGTTGGTTGGTTGGCTGGCTTGCTGGATGGTTGATTGGTTGTTAGTTTGACTTGGTTTGGCTTTGTTGTTTGTTGATAAAAAAAAAAAAGTTTTGATCGCAATTACAGTCATACCGCGGCGCCCAGTGCACCTGTCCATACATTGCAGAAGTTTATTTAACCAGTAATAATAATAATAATGATAATAATAATAATAATATCTTTATTTTGTGAAGGTTAAAACATTAAGACATATTTCAAGTCTTTTTTACAACGTTGCCTTCAAAATGAGTGGAATAATAATGATAGTAATAACATCAAAAATAAACGCTGATATTGATGACTGTTACTAATGATTGTGGTGTTTGAAAATGAAGAAGATGAATTTATGGCAAAATAATTACGGAATCTGAAATTCCAGTACTTAGCACAATTCTCAGTCCAAGCTACGGGCAGCTTTCCCTCATAAACATCGTCGAAACTATGTTTAATACAGACAGTCCTCGTGGAAAATAAAGAATTTCGTCAAGCCGAAAATCGAGCCTGCAATCCATAGATTCCAAGCCCTATAAGTTGCTGTTTGAGCTATACCGAACCTAACACGTAAAATTTAAACTTTCTGTGCAGTCTGATCTTGATCCACTCTGTCTTCAAGATGTCCTGACGGATTAACTCTGTATCGGTCTATGATTTTTTTTCTTGTCTCCATTCGCACACGACGGAATGAAAGTGGTTTAACTCTTTACCAAACGATATTTTTTTTTTAACGGACCAAATTGAAAGCATTTGCAGACGACAAATTAAATGTTGCTTAAATGATGATTTCTCTTCTTGATAGGGTAGAAAACATTGTTGGAAAAGGAGAAAATGCTGGTCGTCAGCATTTTCTCCTTTTCCCACAATGTTTTCAAAAGCCTTTTCTTTCAGGGCCGTTGAAGGTCGGGCTTGTGAGGCAAAGGGTTAAATGATCGCGTCCTATCCTTGAAAGCGTACTGAATAACATTGTGGTGTTAGGGAAAAAATATAGTTACCAGCACTTTTCTTTTATCATTTTCCAAATTTTTTAAAAGGAATTTTCCCTCTGTGACGTTGAAACATGGCCATTTGTTCGGTAAAAAGAGACAAAATCTATCTTTCTCTCTATAATTGTCATACTTGTTTCTTCCTTCATATAAAAACAAAACAGCGTAAAAGCTTAGAAAAGGGTAAACGCTAAACCAAACGACCAAATTTCTAGTCCGCTCCAACTTGAAACTAGAAAGCATTTTCATAAACATTAAACCTTACAAATATTATTTATCGTTTTGAGGGTAGAAAACATTGTGGGAAAACGAGAAATGCCGATAACCAGCATTTTCTCCTTTTCAACAATGGTTTTAAAAGTTTTTTTTCCCCCCACAGGGATTTTGCTGTAAAGGGTTCAGTCAAAAGGTAGATAAAACGTTATCGCGCCACGGAAACTCCACTTTCGTTTTGCGTTTTATCTTCCCATTGTGGGCGACTGAATACTTGAGCCGTGCTCTGTGAAAAGGGGGCTTAATGCATTTGCGGAACGTATCGACCAATGTCAGCGTGCGCAGTCCGCGCAGGCTGACATGGGCCGAAAACTTTTCGCTAACTTTAAATTTTCTGAATGTCAAAGGATAATTCTACCCCATGCATTAGTTGGTTGTTTGTCAAAATGGATTTTATGGATCCATAATAAGATGATGCCTTGCTTGGTATAATGCATTACGGAGATGCATTAAGTCCCTTATTGCCAGAGCACGGCTGTACTTCATACAGGCATGCTTTATGCCAACGCAACATATAGCTATAAAAAATGAAATATTGCGACAAACTAATAAATGGCCAGTTACAAGGATTTACTCATTTTCCCCCACTATGATTTATGACTGTTTCCGTACTAAATTTCATTTTTCATCCTAACTTTTTTCGAATATTTAAATCTGAAATTTGGTAAACCTAAAACAAGGCCTTTGTATATGATAACGAGAGATTTCTTGAAAATAATATATGCTGTCTGTCTGTCTGTCTGTCTGTCAACTTTTTACCTCGCTTAAAAATTCAGTTTTCTTGCTTAAATGCACTTCAACACTCTCATTGTTTACTTTCGGCTGCCACTTGGCATTAAAAGTTTTCGACCCGTATCATTATGTAGAAAAGATTTCATACGCCTTTTTTTGTGACAAAGAAGGTTTTGAGATATCGAACAAGAGACCAGTAATTTTACCCTTTTCAGGACAATCCCGAGTTTTGACGATCCTGAAGAAAAAAGCTTTTTAAAAAAAACATTGTGGGAAAAGGAGAAAATGCTGGTAACCAGCATTTTCTCCTTTTCCCACAGTGTTTTCTACCTTATCAAAGACAGAAATCTTCATTTGAGCAACATTTAATTGGTCGTCTGCAAATGCTTTGAATTTCGTTAAGTCCAAAATTTTGTCGTTTGGTAAGTCGCTAAACGGTCGTCTACAATGCTTTGAAGATGGAAACTCTTTACTTAACAATCTCATTTCTTAACACAACTTTTTTGGAAAACGACTGTGGAAAAGATTGTAGCAAAAAGAGAAAATGCGTGTGCCAAGATCATATCATTTAGATAATATTTGACCTGTCGCCTCCAAATGCTTTAAATTTGACAAGGAAAATAAAATATCGTCCTTGTGTAAGAAAATTTTACCTCACTTCTCTGCCTTAAACACCTCAGTGAAGTGATTGGCCCTCCAAGATCACGTGACAAATGAGACATACGAGCAATGTCTCCGTTTTTCAACATCTTTTATTATCTATCTCGTTTTTCTTTTTTGTCTTAATGTTAAACAATTTGTACCTTTGTCGTAATTTAAAACAATCAGTACTTTTAATGCCATAAATTAGTCACAACTGAAAACTGCGCAATGTGGAAAAGGGTTTAATTTTGGCAGTTAAAGTAGATAGGTAAGTTTATCTAGCTTACACACGAAACGTGTTCTATACTTCTTTCTATACAATATAATTCCGGGTCGTATGGGGGCAATTCTTAAAAAACCAAATTTGGAAAACCCCAAAAACCAGATAAGGCAAGGACGATTAGTATTATGTAATTTCGGTGATAGATACGAATTACGGTGTATGGGATTGTTCAAAAATTTAAACAGGAATGAAATTAAATAGTTAGAAATGGTTCTTATTTATTGAAAAAAAAGTGAAGAAAAAGTATCATATTTTAGTTAGGATTTTCTCTCAAGGTAGGTGAAGTGAAGAGTTTTATTTTTCAAAAAATATATATTCAGTGATATTGCGTAAAGCTGTGAAATATACTGCGTAAAAAATGGCGGTATACGAGTAGATTATACTATACATCTAAAGTAGTTCAAATTTTTGCTGAAGGGTCAAAACCTATTTGTTTTTGTTGTTGTTGTTGTTGCCTCGTTTGCTTTGTTGTTGTATTGGAGTTTTTCGGCATGGCAAATGCGCTGGCTTTCGACATACTTCTTGGCACTGATAAAGAATGAATAGATGGTAATTTGCGATTGGTCAAAAATATGTACATGTTTATTCGGCGGGCCCCTGCACCTTTATTCGGCGGGCATATTTGCCCACATATTTATGAAACCTCTCTTAACGAGCGTTGCTACTCCTGATCGATACCCTCGGGCCTTGATTCATACCCTAGCAAAATAATGTAGTAGAGAAATTATTCTTTTCTTGCGCCATTTGGAATTGTGATATTTTTATAAGCGTTACCCAATAACCCAATACTACTTTTCAACAAAATGAAAAACAGTGAGGATAAAGAGGCAATTGCTCGTGAGGTTACTTTTCATTATTTTACTTCATATTGAGCCAGTATCTCTTACACCGTCTGTCTTTTTTAACCCTTTACCGCACAATGCCGCCTTTTAATGACCTAGGAAAGAAGCCTTTTGAAACATTGTGGGAAAAGGAGAAAATGCTGGTAACCAGCATTTTCTCCTTTTCCCACAATGTTTTCTACGCTATTAAAGAAAAATTGCACCTTTTGAGCCGATTGAAATTGTCGTCTGCAAATGCTTTCAATGTGGACAAGGCTAAAATTTTACCGTCTAGTAAAGGATTAAAGATATTTCTTGTTGATTTTGTGAATTGTGAATTGAGACCCCGGGGTTCGTATTCACCGACCGTTCTAAGGAATATTCTTAGTCTTATTTTCCAAGATTTTCTAAATTTGAAAGTAACACAACTCCTGATTGGCAAAACCAAACGGTGTAGCCAATCAGAAGTTGGGTTACTTACAAATTTAGAACATTCTGGAGAATAACACCGAGAACGTTCTTAAGAATGGTTTGAATACGGATCTCTGATGTATAATAGAAAATGTATGCTTTGTTATGGACAGTATTATGCATTCTCCATGGAAAAAATACGGGAGAAAATGATAGAGGAAATTCAAGAAAAGATTGCTACGTTAATGCCTAAATATATTCGTAACTTTAAATCGTCGGAAAACACATCCGTTGCCTGTGTGTTAGTCTAAATCAGAAATTCACTTTCATTGAATAGGTGTTTGGATTTAATGGGGCGGGGATGAGCTGGGTTGGGGTGGGGTGAGGAAGATTGGGGTCACGTTTATGTTTTAACACTTGGTGATCCAAACATGTGAAACTGAATCAGTTAGTTTACCCATACCCTACTAAATAAATTAAACTTTCAAGCCGATTGTAAAAAAAAACCCTAATAAGGCCCCTTCAAACTTATTTTTTGGAGAAAAATGAAAAGTATCTCCATATCAGACAGTGTAAATCCAAGATCAGGCTGCACGTTCTGTGCAGTCTGATCGTGATCTTCACTGTCTGCAAAAGCAACGAAAAATCGCCTTTCACCCCCGAAAAGGCTAGATATAAACTTACCATAAACTTATCCGGGAAAGGGTTATACATTCCTGTGGGTAAACGCAAATATTTGGTTGATTGGAAACAAATAATCGTTTCAGTTCCACTGCACACACACTTACTAAGTTTCTCAATAATTATCATATTCCTGGAATTTTTACTGCGCAGACTTTTCGTCAAATTGACTTTAGAATGAACTACATTTTCGTCGAGCTGCTTTTGTGTTTAAAACTCTTTTCCCGCTGAATAAGTTAAATGGAAGTTTCAAGTTGATGGCAAAAGCTCAAATTTTGCAATGTCAAAGTATTTTTTTTTTTTTGGGGGGGGGGGGGGGCGGGGGGGTATCAAACAGTGTAGATCCAAGATCAGACTGTACGTGCTATGCAATCTGATCTTAATCTACACTGTCCGCTAAAGGTCATTGAGTCGCGCTTAGCAGCCTAAGGGTTACAATACCTTTACGCGGAACTACCTTTATGTCGAAATACCTTTACGTTAAACTATATTATCGTCAAACGGATTTTAGACTAATTTAGATGTATCTGCCGTTAGGTCGAACTGCCTACACTTTAAACTCCTTTTATGTCGAACTACCTTTGCTTCGAATCGAATACGAATCAAAGATTTGAATTTTGGAGTGCCATACAGTATATGTTGCAAAATTATTTTTTAACGAGCAATGCCTTTCGTCCTTTTGTTCTTTTACCGACAAAGAACGCACTGAGAGAGAGGGGGTATCCCGGGTTCGATCCTCAAAGGAGAATCTGAACTATCTATGGAATCGCACAGGCGCATAACCTCTCTGTAACAGTTTTAAATGAATCAGAGGGCATAGAAAGGTGTAGTGAAAAAAACAAATGTACCGTTGAAAATGGCGTCGATAGTAACCTGCATCGGTCACGTTGGAGTAGAGGAAGACAATGCAATTGCAACGAAAAATAGAAATAACGGAAATATTACTGGCATTATTCGAAAGCAAATTCATCCCGTTATACACAGATGCACAGGCACTTCCCATACACGTCAAAAGTTCCGTGCTTCCGTGATAAAATGTACGAATCAAAGATTTGAATTTTGGAGTGCCATACAGTATATGTTGCATAATTATTTTTTAACGAGCAATGCCTTTCGTCCTTTTGTTCTTTTACCGACAAAGAACGCACTGAGAGAGAGGGGGTATCCCGGGTTCGATCCTCAAAGGAGAATCTGAACTATCTATGGAATCGCACAGGCGCATAACCTCTCTGTAACAGTTTTAAATGAATCAGAGGGCATAGAAAGGTGTAGTGAAAAAAACAAATGTACCGTTGAAAATGGCGTCGATAGTAACCTGCATCGGTCACGTTGGAGTAGAGGAAGACAATGCAATTGCAACGAAAAATAGAAATAACGGAAATATTACTGGCATTATTCGAAAGCAAATCCATCCCGTTATACACAGATGCACAGGCACTTCCCATACACGTCAAAAGTTCCGTGCTTCCGTGATAAAATGTGAATGACGCAATACCTAGCTGATCTGTCGACCTTTTTATGTGGTTAGATCCGTTTCCAGTCGATCTCCTATAGTCACGCACGTAGAGGGGTACGGATAAGGGGGATATTGAGGGACGGAGGATTTCAAACTTAAATATTACAGTTATTCTCCACTAAAACCTATATTGTGGTTGCTCACTAGTATTTTCTCGATGAGACAATTCTAATGAGTACCCACAATATAGGTTTTAGGGAAGAAATAATTGTTTTAGCATTCGGATGTGCCCTCTGTATCTGAACCCCATCAGTTTTATCTGGCAACCCATTTCAATACAACTTGGCTGTTTGAAGATAAACCTCATATTAGGCAAGAAATAAATGATAGTAAACTGAAATGAAACAGAGGGGAAAGTATCGAGTGGTAGATAAAACATTGTAAGAAAGGGAGCAGTTGCTTATTATGAGCACTTGCTCCTTTTCTTATAATATTTTCAAAGTCACATGCCTCGGAGTCGTATAAACTCTATCAGACTAGTACAGTGGTGGGTTGGAGGCACCTTACCGACTACATGTATCTGTTTCGAGTTAACATGCACTTTTATGCAAAACTGGCGGGAAAATTCGATGTTTATTGCACTTTTATGGACCCATGTATATGTACTTTTAAAATGGCGGGAAATTTTCTTGTAAACATACATGTTTATCGCAATCTTTTCCCATGTAACTTAAAGAAAAACAAATACGCGTACCTCATCTCTTTCGGTTCTTTTAATGTTTTTTTCATGTCAATACTATTTAAAATATTGTTGGCACAAAGCTAAAAACCTGTCAGAAGCGGCTACACAGTACTATAGTCCGGGCAAATTAGCTCACTGAGAAGTAAATTAAGCCTATGCGTGCTTGACCTGCTTTTTATCTCCTGTGCAGACAATGTTCGTCAAAGTCATATTCTGATCTTTGATCAAATCTATCCATTTTCCCTTGATACAACCCTTTCCCCCCCCTCCCCCCCCCCCCCCACATACACAGAAAAAGAGAGAGTTTTTTTTCGCGACTTTAATTGTCTGTTTTCGTACATTTAGCACTTGACCCTTTCCCAAACAGGCCCTGGTTTTCACGTGTCTGCAGTACAAGTCTTTTGAAAACACTGTGGGAAAAGGAGAAATTGCTCGTAACGAGCAATTTCTCCTTTTCCCACAGTGTTTTCTACCTTTTTGGAGAACTTTCCGCCATTTTCATCAAATTTGAAACTGTCGTCTGCAAACTCTTTCAGTTTGGAAGGGTCTAAAATTTGCCGTTTGGGAAAGGGTTGAAACAGGTGAACGAATAATCATTGCGCTCTTGATTTACTGAAATTTACACGTTAACCACGTCACACGTCAATAATTAGATAAATACGGAACTCCACGTTGATTTCATTTAGCTATACAGTATAAGAATGCCGAATGAATGAAAGGGGGCTGTTTCCTTAGCAAAGAAATGAAACATTTTCACCTTGACCATTCACTAAACAGTTTCGTGTTATACGAACCCGAGCGCAAGGAGGCTATAAAAACATCGTTGGAATAGGAGAGAATGTGGGTAACTAGCTTTCACTCCTTTTCCAACAATGTTTTCTACTCTTTAAAAGACAAATCGTTTGAGACGTGCTCTGTGAAAAGGAGGCTTAATGCATCTGCTAAAAGTATCGACCCAGGTCAGCCTGCGCAGTCCTGGGCCGAAACTTTTCGCTATTTGTCAGTTTCCTGTATGCCCAAGGACCAGTCTACCTCATGATTGAATTGGTTGTTAAAAAGTGGCTTTTATGGATCCATAATTATGTGATGGCTTAATTGGTATAATGCATCACGGAGGTGCATTAATCCCCTTTTGTCAGAGCATGGCTCATATAATTTCGACATCATACCTGCAAATACTTTCATTTTGAATCAGTTTAAGGGTTTTGGTGTTGTATAGAGAGTTACAAGCTCGAGAATAAATCGGAATGTACTCATTCAAAATCAGACTGCATTCTGAAAGTTTCTGATCTATACCATAAGCATTTAAGGATTCAATTAAAAGTAATTAGTGAACGCTGATTTCAAGTCGGCACTAGAATCTTCTCCTTTGCTCACAATATTTTTACAAGAAGTCTTTTGACGTTGTTTCTCGAAAACTGACGTCCATGGAAAGGATTCTAATGCACTTTAAAAGTACATGTGACCCCCTCCAACTAACACAGTAACATCCAAGCTTCTTTATCCAGATTCTGGTTGACACGGAAATCGATTTTCCATGTGTTGCCTAACTCTTATAGCTACAAGTACAAGTTTTTATGCTTTAACCCTTTACCACACAATCCCGACTTTAACCCTTTCAGCGCCATAGGCGAAAAAAAGGGACTTTTGCGGACGGCACAGATCAAGATCAGACTGCACAGAACGTGCAGTCTGATCTTTGATCTGTACCGTCCGTTTAATTAGTCAAGGCCCTACGATAGAAATCTTTCTGGGTCTCTGTGGATTGCATTTACAGCCGCCCAAAGAAGTCGAGTTTATTTATTTGGCTCCGAAAGAGTTAACGACCTTGAGAAAGAAGCCTTTTTAAAAGATTGTGGGAAAAGGAGAAAATGCTGGTAACCAGCATTTTCTCCTTTTCCCGCAATGTTTCCTGCCCTTCTCAAAACAAATTTCAATTTTTCAGTCACATTTATTTTGTCGTCTGCAAACACTTTCAAGTTGAACCAGTCTAAAATTTTGTCGTTCGGTAAAGAGTTAACGATCAGAGTAGATCAAGACCAGACTGCACAGAACGTGCAGTCTTTTCTCGGCTTTACACTATTCGTTATTTTGTAACATGCTCTGAACCCCTCCCCCAAAAAAGCAGTATTTTGTTATTTCTACTCTATTTTCGTTATTGAAATTGTCCAGACTACTAATTCAGCGCTTGAAAAGGTTCGAGTAATTGAATTAATTCTTTACTCATAACTAGCGCACGCATCTCACTGAAAGAATGTGCACTTTTAAACTCTTCACCAGACGGAGAATTTTAGACTTTTTCTGATTGAAAGCATTTGCAGACGACAACTTAAGTAAGGCTCAAATGATGTAATTCCTTTTGGAAGAGCAGAAAATATTTTAAGAAAAGGAGAAAATTCTGGTTTCTAAAAGCTTTAGGGTCGTTAAAACTCGGGGCTGTGTAATAAAGAGTTCATATGGATATTGATCGTCATAAACAGAAAACACGTGCATTGGCAGTTTGGAGGAAAAAAACCTACAGTATATGTGTACCGACACGTTTAGCTTTTGCAGTGTTACGTTTTCGAAAAAAACAAAAATGTCTGAGCTAGATTAAGAATATGTCGTCTGAAAGGTGTGATGAGATAATGTCAGAAAACAGACTGAAATACGAGAATAACGTACTATTACCGTCTTTTATTTACAGAGTCAAGCGTACAGTCCAAAGCGGAAATGACGTCATTGAGCCAAATCGATCAGGCCGTTCTTGAGGCATTAGACGTTTTGTCCCCTGACGAAATGGACCCTTCCCTCAGAAAAGCCGTAGAGGAAGGTTCTAAAACGGGCTCTTTGACCCCTATCTTAAAACTGGAGCTGAAGCAAAAGATACTTCATAGTCGCATGAAATCAGGAAAAGGAGAAATAATCCTGGAGAACGAAAGGCCTACAGGAAAAAGGGTAACTGTTTAATTTTCTAGCGCATAATTTGGTTGATTAATAAGTTGATGGATGGATCGATGGATCGATCGATCAATTAATGGATCGATTTATGGATCGATTAATGGATCAATGGAGGGCGTGGGGAAAGCGAAAACATTAGATATTTCACAAACACTGTGGTGAAAATGACTTTAACGTGGTGGGAAAAGGAGAGAGTACTGGGTGCCAGTATTTCCTTCTTTTCCCCGACCATCTTTTCAGTATGTTGATAAGCAGCATTTTCTCCCTATGTCACAATGTTTTCTGTCCTTTAGGGGAAAAATCTTAATTTGTGAGCCATACTTAACTTGTCGCCAAGTACATGTAATTCTCTTAATTTTGACAAGTCTAAAATTTTGTTGCCTGGTAAAGGGTTTAACGTTTTACCACACAATCCCGACTTATAACGACCTTAAAAAAGAAGCTTTTTGAAAACATGGGAAAAGGAGAAAATGCTGGAAAACCAGCATTTTCTCCTTTTCCCACAATGTTTTTTACCCATCCCAAAACAGATTTTAACTTTAAAGTCACATTTAATTTGTCGTCTGCAAATGCTTTCAATTTGGACCAGTCGAAAATTTTGTCGTCTGGTGAAGAGTTTTGACAATGCGATACTGTATTTACAGGAATTAACGGCAGAGGAACGAAAAAAGAAGGAGAGGAGAAAGGAGCAGAATCGACGAGCAGCAGCAAGATGCCGAGAAAAGAAGAAGAAAATATCGGAAAAAGTTCTGCAGGTACGTTCTATTTGGGTGGCGAATGATTTTGTGCGTTTTTGTTTTTTCTTTCTTTGTTAATTATTTGATTCTTGAAGCTGTAACCATAAAACCCCGTATCTTAACAACACTGAGAAAGGGGTCTTTAAAAACATTGATGAAAAAGGAGAAAATGATGGTAACCACAATATTTTCCTACACTTTCAAAGCCAAAATCTCATCAGTTTTGGCAAAATTTGATGTATCGTCTGGAAATGCTTTCAAGTTGGACGATTTTTCCTATGGTAAAGATATAGTCTCACAGAGCTCTAGATAAGAGGGAGTGATGGTATTCTAAATCCATTATTTCTCTTCCAGACCCTATGTTGTGGGTACTCATTAGAATCGTCTCGATGAGACGATTCTAATGAGTGCCCATAACATAGGGTTTAGTGGAGAATAATTAGTATGTTCAGTTTTGAAATCAAAGTTACTCTCTCTATCTGGAGCTCAAGACCTCAGAAATTCAACCTTTCACGCATCTGCAGACTTTTGTGGGCGATGTAGATTACGATCAGGCGACACAAATTGATTGTGGTTTCGGGCAATACATTGTGACAGACACAGACAGACAGACAGACCCTGACAAATGTTTTCTGGTATACATTATGTGATTTTTATTATGTACAATTGTGCCCGTGTACTGAAATACCTGTTCTGTAAATAGCTGTGCTGTAGCGGTGATATATGTGCTGTATAAAGCGGCGCAGAACGCCTACTTAAAAAAAAAATAATAAAAGCGATAGTTCGGGGTCATTTTGTTCTAGGCCGTTTTTACATGACCTGTACGCTGTCATTCATTTTGCAAGTTGGTGACATGTTTTTGAAGGATACCTGTTAAACGGCATGAAGTTTAGATACATTAATTTCACTAATAAATACATCAAAATCCCGTCTGACCATTTCCCCGGGATAGATACTGAAAAGCTCGTTACTTTAAATTTATAGACAGTTTCAAGCAAACTTCAGCCGATATCAAATAATCCCGAGTTTTAACGACCCTGTAGAAAAGGATTCTTGAAAACATCGTGGGAAAAGGAGAAAATATTTTCTGCTTTTCCAACAATGTTTTCTACCTTTTCAAACACAAACTTCAATTTCTGAGTCAATTAAATTTTTAGAAGTCGAATGCTTTCAGTTTTGACAAGTTTGAGGTTTTGTCCTGTCTTTAATTGGTAAAATGTTTCAACCTCAAATAAATGAACCCTGCTCTGGCATAAGGGGGCTTAATGCATCTCCGTGACGCAGTATGCCAAACAGGTCATCATATAATCATGGATTCATGAAATTGTCTTTGTCTCACAATTGGCTTGATCATGAGGTAGACTGGTCCTTGGACATACAGAAAATTGAGCAGTAGCGAAAGGTTTCGGCCCAGGTCAGCCTGCGCGGACTGCGCAGGCTGACCTGGGTCGAAATTTTTCGCAGATGCATTAAGCCTCCTTTTCACAAAGCAAGGCTCAATTATTAATTCGACATTTTTCAGCTGATGAAAATACAACACACCGAAACTCAGAAAGTTCTTTTTTTTTTCTTATAGGCTTGTCTAAACAAGCGGTCAGCATAGATCTCAAGATCAGAATGCACATTCTATGCAGCATGGTCTTGATCTGTGGTGCGCGCAGAATCCCCTGCTCCCCGCCCCTCCCCGGTCCAAAAGATAAAGGATAATATAGATCAATTTTAATCGGACTGTATTTTTTTTGTAGTCAGATCTAAATATACACTCTAGGCAAACAAAACAGAGAGGTATAGAGAAAATCATTTATTGTAAAAAAAAAAAAACTCGAATTGGGACGACACTAAAGCACACATGAAGTAAGAAGGTCAGACTGCCCCAACGAGGTTACAGATGATCTCAGCAAGGCGTTTAAAATATCCGTAGGCGATCATAGAGAGTATTTTTGGTTGTTTTCCTCAAATCCAAAACATTGCGAATGCCTAAAAGTTCTTTTTTAAAAAAAGAACACGAACTCTTTGTATGCAGAAGGAGTCTCCATGGGCGTTTATACCTATCAAGCCATCACATGATTATGAATCCATAAAAGCCATTTTCTTTTTACAACTGACTTAACTCTTTCCCAAACGACAAATTTTGGACTGGTCCAAATTGAAAGAGTTTGCAGACGACAATTTTAAATTTGATGAAAATGGCAGAAAGGTCTCAAAAAAGGGTAGAAAACACTGTGGGAAAAGGAGAAATTGCTCGTTACGAGCAATTTCTCCTTTTCCTACAGTGTTTTCAAAAGACTTCTACTGCAGACACGTGAAAACCAGGGCTTGTTTGGGAAAGGGTTAATCAAGAGGTAGGATGGTCCTTGGACATACAGAAAATTGACCAATGGCGAAAAGTTTCGACTCATATCAGCCTGCGCAGACTGCGCGGGCTGACCTTGGTCGATACTTTTTGCAGATGCATGAAGCCCCCTTTTCACAGAACATGCCTCATATTGAATATGGAAGGGTAAATAGGTTATATTAGAGGGGTGTGAAGTGACAAATTATCTGTCGCCTTTTTGACAATTTGTTTTTACAGTTGGCGTTCGACTTTTCGCTTTTCGTCACATTTAAGTCAAAATCTCCCAAATATCAAACTTTATTAACCCCGCCCCCCCCCCCCTTTTTTTTATTTCCGCAGGAGTACATCAATGAACAGAATGAAAAGCGCAAGCTGGAAATCGAAGTTGAAAGGCTTAGACAAGAGAAGGAAGACTTGCAACGCGTTCTAGACGAGCACGTGTTTACGTGCAGAATACCTCACACGTCAGTAACTCCTAACCAGACTCCATCTTACGATGACAAAACAACCTTTACCTTCCCAACCTGCCCCACGCCTTCACCGTATCCGAACGAAACGGACTTTCAAAAGGACAACACGACCACATTTTCAACTTCCGACCTATGTGATGACGTATTTTCCAATTTTGGCCTGTCGCAACTGATGTATCCCTCCGCACCGGATACGATGGTACAGGGCGGTTGCACATTTAATGATATGGACCCGGATGAAATTATTTTACCGGATGATTTTAACCAGTATCAGTACTCGGAATTGGATCTTGAAGAACTGAATGGCGGGAGGCAATCAGTTAGTGATTACAATGATTTTCCCTCTCATTGATGAAAACCGGAAGTGTAGGTAATCAGGAACTATATTTAGCCGGTTAGTTCCGCTGGAACAGACAGTGAAAAATGGAAAAGTTGGAGCTCAATTGGTAAATTAATTTGGGTTTTTTGACCATTGAAGTACAATATTCCTTTTTGAAACGTGCCTGATGAAAGCGGACTGTAGTGGCGGTGCTTGTTTAACGAGCGCGTGCAGATCTGCCAGATCTTACTACAATAAACTTCATAAGCGGGTGATTCCGTGAATGAAATACTGTTCTCTTTTTCCAGCAGACAGTGCTTAGAGATTATACATGTGTGTGAAAGAGGTGAGTAGTATTATGTGTTCTTTCTCCGCGGAGAAAGTAGTTCCGGCGGAGAGGAGTCAGTTTCAGAATGATCTCAAAAAAAAAACATAATCTTGTTTAATGCATATAGAATTGTGTAATTAATAGTGTAAATAAACTCTGTTCTGTTTATGTTTTTGTGATGTCAGATTTATTGCTTCTGCCTTTCCATCCCAACATTCCAGTTTCTCATTATACTCAAAGGAAGTTAAGAGCAATTTTCGGCAAATAACATACATGTAGTTATACGTGATAAATTTAACCTTGCTACAAGTAATGAAAAAGAGAAATATTTGAGGAAAAGTTTTTTTGTTTTTCGGCGTAGCTGAATGTGCTAGTTTTTGACCTACTTTTTGACACTAATAAGAAATGAATAGATAGAAATTGATGATTAGTCAAAAATGTAGACCTGTTTATTTTAAGGGTTCCTGCCTGTTTGCGGGCAAATTTACGCTGTCTTTTTGTTTTAGAGATATTTCTTGTTTTTTAATAGTGAAAAACACTGTAGGAAAAGCAGCAGTTGCTCGTTACAATAAACTGCCCCTTTTCTCGCAAGGTTTTCAAAAGCTTTTAACTGTAGCCTAAGTTTCTAGCAGACGTCATATTTTTATTGTCGCAATTTGTTAATTGAAACTGAGCCATACTCTCTGAAAAGGGGGCTTAATGCATCTGCAAAAAGTATCTACCCAGGTCAGCCTGCGCAGTCCGCGCAGGCTGACCTGGACCAAAATTTTTCGCTATTGGTCCATTTTCTGTATGTCAAAGGACCAGTCTATCTCATGATTCAGTCGGCTGTCGGACAATTTTAACTCCATGGATCCATGATCATGTGATGACTTGCTTGGTATATTGTATTACGGAGATGTATTAAGTCCTCTTTTGCCAGAGCATGGCTCATTTCTATATACCGGTGTACATATTGTGCTTAATTTTGATTTCGTTTTTCATGTTTTGGCAAACTTGTAAATTCATTGTTTTTTTCTGCTATTTTTGTGTCATTCATTCCTTTGTGTGTATCGAATTTTTTCTTGCTTAACAGTAAGAACATTTTTTTTTTCTAAAGGCAACGCGAGAAATTTAAATCATTGTTTATTTGTTTTATGGTGTTTAACACCGATTTCAACGTTATTTCAGTTGTATCGCAGAGGCCTGTGCACATATGTATGCTTTCCTGATGATTTCTTTCCCAGTGCTTTGCACAGTATTCTTTCCAAGCCACTGGCTGCTTTCCGTCATAACCAAGACATTGTGGGAAAAGTATCGGAAACTCTGGGTACCATCATTTTCTTTTTTTTTCCCACAATGTTTTCAAAAGTCTTCTTGCTCAGGGTAAGGTTTTATAAAGGGTTTTAAACAGTAAATGGTTTAGTAATTGAAAAAAAAGATTATGCAAAACATTGTTGATACATTGTACATGAACATCCTTTTATTATCATTTTTTTTCCATCATTTTTGGCGCTTTTTTTTTCCATATTTCATCAAGTTGCATGGTTAACGTTTTATACGAGCGACTTGGTTGTATTTATATAACACTGATTATCAGTTTTACCACTGATTGATTATTTGACAGAAATGATGAAACTGTATCGTCATTTGACGGATATAAAAATGAAATAAAACATACGGAGAATCCAATAGTGAAAAGAGGGTTTATTTAATGCATCTACAAAAAAAAAATACTAGTATCGACTCAGGTCGGCCTGCGCAGTCTGCAGACTGATCTGGGTCGAAATATTTTGATACTCGTAAATGATCTGCTTGCCTAAGGACCTTTCTTCCTCATGGTTCAGTGGTTTTTAGGCAGATTGTATTTTATGGATCCATAATTATGTGATAATTTGCTTGGTATAATGCATCACGGAGATGCAATGGAAAAACCCTTTTGCCGCAAAGCCGGTCAAATGTCTTTGGTAGTTTTAGATAAGAATATGCCTGAGCGATGTTAGACATGCCTTGAAATGCAAGAATTTGTAATATAGTTGCCGACAATATTACTTTGTTAACCATTTACCAGACAACAACATTTTAGACTCGTCCAAAATGAAAGCATATACAGAAGAACAAATCTAACGTGGCTCAGGTGATAGGTGTTGTCTTCGAAAGGGTTTAAAACATTGTGGAAAAAAGGAGAAAAATGCTGGTTACCAGCATTTTTTCCTTTTCCCACAATGTTTTTAAAAGGATTGTTCCCCGGGGTCTTAAAAACACAGGATTGTATGGAAGAGGGTTGATAGTATTGAGCTATATTAACCCTTAGGCTGCTAAGCGCGGCTCACTGACCTTTTGCGGACAACGTAGATCAACATCACACTGCACAGAACGTGCAGTCTGATCTTGGATCTACACTGTCCGATAAGGAGATGTCGTTCCCCAAAAAACACCTTTGAAATAGGACTAGGAGGGTTTTACTCTCGGCTTGATTTCTTTTATTTGGCAGGATAAGGGTTAACGAAGGTATAATTGGGGCATTTGTGCGACGTTCTGTTTCAGTTCCTATAGCCATTCTACGGACCTACTGCTGAAATGTTTGTCTGCCTAAGCTTTTATGACTCCCACAGCGTTTTAACAACCCTGACAGAGAAGGCTTTTGAGAACATTGTGGGAACAGGTGAAAATGCTGGTAAGCAGCATTTTCTCCTTTTTCCCCACAAAGTGGGAAAAGGTGAAATTGCTAGTAACCAGCATTTTCTCCTTTCCCCCAACAATATTATCTGCATTTCAAAGACAGATATCAGTTTTTTAGCTACTTTGAATGTGCTTTCTGCAAAATGTTGTTGATTTGGATTGGTCTAGAATTGCGACATTAGGTAAAGGATTAGACGATTGATTTTGTGCCAGACCACAGAATTTAAGACCCATCCGTATTGAAAAAAAAGATTGACAGACGCCATGCACATCATGGTTCACGGAGGTTCATTAAGCCCCCATGTGGCAGAGCATGGCTCATATATGTTTCTCTTTTCTTTTGTTGCACTATTTAATCCTTAGCATACTATAAACGGCTTCAAGTGCTAATGCTGACAGTGTAGTACAAGACCAGAATGCATAACACTTACAGTCTGCTCTTGGTCCTACACCGTCCTTTTTGTTAGTTTGTCGGATACTTGGCTCAAACAATAGTGAAATTACAATCTTTTTTTTTTTAAATTTACCCCTCCCCCCTTTCAAAAATAGTTAGTTTCATTTAACCCATGCTCTGTGAAAAGGGGGCTAAACTTCTGCGAGAAGTATCGACCCAGGTCAGCCTGCGCAGTCCGCGCAGGCTGACCTGGGTCGAAACTTTTTCGCTATTGGTCGATTTTCTGTATGTCAAAGGGCCAGTCTACCTCATAATTCACTCGGTTGTTAGACAAATATGGGCTTTATGTATCCATGATCACGTGATGACTTGCTTGGTATCATGCAACAATGGATATGCATTAAACCCCCTTCTGCCAGAGCATGGCTCATTTATTTAGCGCTCTATTGGTTAAGTATTCGGGGTTATTTTTTTTTCATTATTATTATTTAAGTATATGTATGAATGCAAACAGTGTTTATCCGCTGGCATTCGATATCATCAGGTTTTAAAAAAAAAACAAACCGTGAAATCTTGACATAGTAAACCAACAATCTCGAGTTTTAACGACCCAGGGAAGGGCGGATTTTAAAACCCTTGCGGGAAAAGGAGAAAATGCTGGAAACCAGCATTTTCTCCTTTTCCCACAATGTTTTCTAATCTTTCAAATATATAGAAATCTCAAAATTTGAGCTGAACTGAATTTGCCTTCTGCGAATCTTTGTGGACCTGTCTAGAATTTTGCCCGTTCGGTAAAGAGTAAAACGGATATTTTATACCATGTAGGTATACTACGAAATAGTGTAGCAGAAGTGCTGATCGTAAAGCTAGCAGTCGGAACTTCTGTTGCACTGTTTATTTCAAACAGAAAACGGGTGTCTTTGTAAAGCGATAATTTGCTGCTGCATTAACCCCTGACCTGCTATATAAGTCAACTGAAACTTTCTAGCCGATAGTAAAAATCTAAATGTTGCTATTTCAAAGTTATTTTCATGGGAAAAATATGTCTTTATCGGACAATGTAGATCCAAGATCAGACTGCACGTTCTGTGCAGTCAAATCTTGATCTACACTGTCCGAAAAAGGTCATTGAGACGCACACAGCAGCTTAAGCGCTGGCCGTTTCAGCGCCATTGGTGAAAACAGGGGCTGTTGCTAACGGCATAGATCAAGATCAAACTGCACGTAAGGTGCAGTCTGATCTTGGATCTGCACCGTTTGCTTGTTATGTCAAGCTGGTAAGGTAAGGAAAAGAATGTTTTCAGGTTAGAGTGGGGTGTATTTTCAGGCATCGAGAGATATCGAGTATATGCATTTTGTCCTTAAAATTTTAGTATTCATTTCTTTAAAAATCCATCCAATTATTGGCCGACTTGGGGAAGTACCTTTCACATTAAATGAGCCATGCTCTGGCAAAAGGGGGCTTAGTGCATCTCCCTGATGCATTGTACCAATCTAGCCATCACAATGATTATGGATCCGTAATACACACATTATTTTTTTAACAACCGACTGAATCATGATGTAGGCTGGTCCTTGAGCGTACAGAAAATTGACCAGTAGAGAAAAGTTTCGGCCAAGGCTGACCTGGGTCGATACTTTTCGCATATGCATTAAGCCCCTTTTTCACAGAACATGGTACAATTAATTATAAAATCCTGTGACAATCGAATCTGGTTCTTTAAAGTTTATTATTCCCCGTTTTGTACCTCATAGCTTCTATTTCTGCCACAGACATGTTTCCGACGGTGAAAATATCGTGAAGAAAGAAAGAACTGCTCACTACGAGGGAGCAATTTCTTCCTTTTGCCACACTGTTTCAGCGACTGTCCCTATATAAATAATTTTGTCATGTATTTTCGTGCATTTTTCTGACATGTCTCGATTTTGGAATAGTCGAAAAATCCAGAGGAGGTAACGGGTCAAGACTATGATGGATATGTTATTTGTCTGTATTTTTTATGAACTTATGAAGGAAAAATGAAGGAAAATAAAAAAATAATAAAAAAAAAAAATATGTGGGAAAATGCATTGTTTCCTTGTTCTTTTTTTTTTTTCGTTTACCTGTTATATTTCTTATTTCTTTACTAAAAGACGTGATTTTAAAGATGTGCAATTTGAAAACATTTGCAGCCGACAAATTAAACGTGGCTCTAGGGATGTAAATTTGTCTTTGAAACAGTAGAAAAGTTTGTGGGAAAAAAAAAGAAAAAGCTGATTACCCGTTGCTCCTTGCGCGAAAACCTCTCCGACTGCGTCATTGCAAGGTTTTTTCTGCGTAGCTGAATGCGCAGGCTTTTGACATACTTCTTGGTACTGATAAAGAATGAATGGGATGGTAAACTGGATTGTTAAAAAATGTGCACGTGTTTATTCGGCGGGCCCCTTCTAGCATATTTGCTCACATATTTATGAAACCGATATTAACAAGCGTTGCTGATGCTAATCGATACCCCGGGCCTTGATTCATACCATAGCAAAATAATATAGTAGAGAATGATTCTTTTCTTGTGGTATTTGGAAATTTAATATTTCCATAAGCGTTATCCAATAACCCAATGCTACTTTTGAACAAAATGAAAAGCAGTGAGGCAAAAGAGGCAATTGCTCGTGAGGTTACTTTTCACTATTTTACTTCATATTGAGTTACAAAAGAGTTTCAACGCTCATATTCCAGTACCTCTTACACCGTTTGATCTTTTTTGAAGATACCTCTTTTTCGGCGTAGCTGTATGTGCTGGCTTTTGACCTACTTTTTGGTACTGATAAAAAATGAATAAATAAAAATTTGTGATTGGTCAAATACGTAGAAATGTTTATTCTAAGGGCCCATGTAGTAAAAAATATAGACATGTTTATTCTAAGAGCCCCTGCCTATTTGTTGGCAAATTTACGGCGTCTATCTTTTTTTAAAGATATTTCTTGTTTCGCTTTTGGTCTACCATCATTTTAACAGGTGTTACGACCAGCAAACACGAACCAAAGACCAATTCGGCCAAACTGGACAAACACGACGAAAACGCCTGGCTGGTGCACCTTTAGCTGAAAACAAAGAGGCTGAGGAATCCAACACTCCGAAATATGATTGAGTTTTGTTTATTTATTTACTGGTGCTGTGCTACTTTGTCCCCTAAATCGCAGCCTAACCCTTTAATCAACACATATCGCTCCAATCACACGTTTCATTAAAATCATATTTTCTTGGAAGAAAGACAGTAACGGGATATAGTTTTGATCGTAAATTACAAAATACTAAGAGACTTTTAAATACAGGCTGATGGATGGAACCATTTGCGTTCGGCGACTTCAAGAACGTGAATCCGACTTTGTCGCATGCCATCAAATGACATACTTCCAATCACCTTTGCCCAAGGAAAAATATATTTCTGTTGTATCATTCGTGATCTGGCTTCGAATGAGCGCCATATTTGTTGGAAAATGAACAAAGGGTTGCATGGCATTCTCTGATTTTTTATATTTGACCCTGGAACAGAAAAAATCCCGGTTCAACCGTAACATTCATCCTCGTATCGCCCGATTTACAGTCCCCTGATGTTCAATCGGATGTCCCCTCAACATTTTTCCATTCAAAACACATTGTTGTGATTCAGGAGATAAGCGGCCGTGCTTATGGTATTTGGTATAGAGGGTTTCAATAGGAAAAATGCAGTCATTTACCTGTCACTTACCCGTTTTAAACCTTTCTACCGGGATTTGTTTGAATAATTAGAGTAGCATATGCCAATTGAAGACAAAATTAGATTTGTCCAACCAGAAAGCATTTGAAAACCACGAATTGAGTGCTTCTCAATTACAGTTGTCTTCTAAAGAGTAGAAAACGTTGTTGGAAAAGGAAAATATGCTGGTTACCAGCATTTTCCTCATTTTTCCCACAATGTTATCTGCATTTTAGAAGGGAAAGCAAATTTCGGCTACATTTAAGTTGTGGACTGCAAAATTAATGCCTTCAATTTGGACGAGTCATGACTTTGTTGTTTGGTAAAGAGTTAACCCGTGCTTTTGAGGACAGTGTAAACCAAAATCAGTCTATACAAAACATTAAATCCTATCTTGAATCTACACATTCCGCTACTGTATAACATATTCTTGCCAAAACAGCAGAGAAATCGCATTATTCTGGCTGTATATCCTAATAAAAAAAAAATACATATATATATTCAATGAATTCAGAATTCTATGGGTTAATTCTTTACCAAACGACAAAACTTTACACTCGTAGTTGAATTTTCAAGGCGTTTGCAAACGACAGATTTTTATGTGGCTCAACTGATGGCATTTGTCTTTGACAGGGTTAAAAAAAAAAAGAAAAGATTGTGTGAAAAGGAGAAAATTCTGGTTATCAGCATTTTCTTCTTTCCCCAGAATGTTTTCAAAAGCCCAATTCATCGTGGTCGATAAAATACGGAATCGTGTAAAGAAGAAGTTAACTGCCTTTACATTTAACTAGAAATTGCTACTAGTTCAATGAAACAAATAATAAAAAAACTACATCGTAAATTGATTTCTTAAAATAAATCGATTGGTTCGTGTAGGTGCTTTCCATTGAGTACTACGCACGTAAAATGGAGCGTAGCGATTGGTTTATACCTTTCCTGGTAAGCCAAAAAGTTATTTAAAACTCTTCACCCGACGACAAATTTTAAACCCTCCCCAGTATTGAAAGTTATGCGGATGAATGCGTCTCAAGTGATAGGAATTTGTTTGAGAAAGGGTAACAAAAATTGTGGGAAAAGGAGAAAATGCTGGTTACCCAGCATTTTATCCTTTTCCCACGATGTTTTCAAAAGTTTTCTTCCTTTCATTCGTTTGGAGTATATGATAGTTTGGGGGGAAGGGTCAATGACAAGATATGTAGATAAGTACACCTGACAACGGGTACAGTAGTAAACATGTACAGTATATTGGGTAACATGGCAAAGCACGTGGTCTAACTTTTGTACATATATGTACATGTATATATAAAGCTTATCCTAAGATTTTTTCCCATCTATTGACACAATGTTTTCAAAAGTTTTCCTTGAAAAAGAAAAGCGGCATTGTTTAGTAAACCTATAGGCAACAACATTTGCAACGATCCATTTGTAAACATGTGCAGTTATTGCGTAACATGGCCCACCATGTGGTCTAATTTTTGTACACATATGTACATTTGTATTATGTACAAGCATATATAAACCTTAACCTGACAACTTTTTTCATCTTTTCCCTCAATATTTCGAAAGCTTTCATTGAAAAGAAACACGGGATTCTTTGATAAAGTTTTAGGCAAAAAAATTTATGCAACGTATTTACAGTTGTAAACATATATATATATAAATCATGCTCTGTGAAAAAGGGGATTAATGCATCTGCGAAAAATATCGACCCAGTCCGCGCAGGGTGACCTGGGTCGAAACTTTTCGCTATTGGTTAATTTTCTACGTGTCAAAGGACCATTCTACCTCATAATCCAGTTGGTTGATAAAAATGGTGGCTGTTATGGATCCATTATTATTGGATTGCTTGCTTGGTAGAATTCATCACGGATATGCATTAAGCCCGTTTCTACAAAGCATGGCTCTTATATAGAGAATAGATGGTTGGTGTCTTGGAAAGGTCAAGTTTATCGGGCAAGGCGTAGGAATTTATCTGGTGAGCCGAAGGCGAACCGGATAAATCCTGGAGCCGAGCCCGATAAACCTAAACCATCCAGGACACCAACCATCTATTTTATTTATCCTGTCACGCACTATAAAAGAACAAAACAAAACGAAAAACAAACATTGACACAAAGACAGTATTTTTTATTCAATATTTTATGGTACCGATACTATCAAATTCCGGAGCCGAGCCCGATAAACTTTCCCAGTCCAAGACACTAACTATCTATTTTTAAACTCTCCCAATCCAAGAAACTATTCTTTTTATCCAGTTTCTCGTTTACAATTCAAAATCCGACAAGATAGAATATTTCGCTCGAAATTAAGGCACGAATTGACATCTTTTCACTATGACACATGTATACACACACAAATGGCGAACTGTGTAAAGCGCCCTGAATATGCAGCTGCAATAATGACGTCATGAATGACATTGACACGTCATAAACGTGACGTTTACCCTCAGAAGAATGTTGTGGCGAAGAATTCTATTACATCCTAAATAATAAGAAAAATCAACATAGGCGTTGAATTTTATGCGATAATTTTACTGTTAAATACTGATTTCGTGCACGGGCAACCTGAAAAAGTAGTTCCGGCTGGTCACAAGAACAACTAGCCTAATAAACCTTGATCACGTGACCAACTGACATAATAAACCTAGTCACGTGGTCAGGTGACCGTAAATCACGAAGTGTATATGACCCCGTGTTAGACGATGGGATTTATAGGAATTGACAGGATAAATTACGTTAAACGTTTTAAAACGGTGTAACCTTTCAGCCTTTGCCCAAAACACGACTTTGCACTTCAACTATTATTGGAAACGGAGAAAATACTGACCACAAGCATTTTCTCCGTTTCCCACGATGTTTTCTACCCTTCGACAGACAAGTTTCAGTTTTTCATTGGCATTTACTTTGTTGTTCGCACATGCTTTCAATTTGTGCATTTTTAGTTAAGGGTACAAGCAGCCAAATTAAACCGTGTTCAAATGCTAGAACTGAACTTTCAAAGGATAGAAATCATTGTGGGAAAATGAGAAAATGCTAATAATTAGCATTTTCTCCCTTTTTCAACAACGTTTGTAAGAGCCTTCCTCCTCAGGGTAGTTCAAAAACTGGATTGTTTGGTAAAGGGTTGTAAAGAATTAAATTGCGCAATAATACTAGTAGTATCAAATTTTCGCCATAATTATATAGTATCAAAAATATGACTGACGTTCC
The DNA here is from genome assembly GCA_945859785.2 of Tridacna gigas. Lineage (NCBI taxonomy): Eukaryota > Metazoa > Mollusca > Bivalvia > Cardiida > Cardiidae > Tridacna > Tridacna gigas. Next base: position 44,378,302 of record OX244029.2, read on the forward strand.
AAGTTCAAACTTCATGTCATAGGTATCATGAACACGGAGATATTTTATTTCATCATTATAATTAGATCTAAAGAAGGAGAAAAAAGAAATGAAAATTACCCCTACATTTAAAAATTGCTTGTTTGGTGTTATCCGCCTTTTTCAACATTATCTCAGTGACATCCCCGTGGCCAGTGCAACCCTCAACGCTTCCTTGGAGTTTCGCACAGTTTCTTCTCAAGCCACTGGCTGCTTTCTTACATAAGCATCGTCGAAACAATGATCAGCGATGAGGAAGAGGAATGAAAGGCAATGACTATCATTAATTCTCGGTCAGAAATTGGCCGAGAGGGCGATTCGAACCAACGACCCCCTGGTTTTAATCCATGTACTTTACAACTGTCTGACCTACCGAGCTTGGCGAAATGACAATGAGCATATTTAATGCTTGATTAGGTACATGTGCTCTTACACAAGCAGTGAAGCAGCGCTTGAAGATTGAATTGAAATCAATAAATTTTTCTTTTTAAGCAAATGATTTCCGACGATGTATATCAAAGTCCACTCGATCGTTTTATGTTTTAAACGCTTCATCCACTTTTATAGACTATTCAGTGCGGAAAAAAAGGTTACATGGTATTTTAAATAATATGTTCATCAGTGAGTGCCAGTGTGGTACACATTGGTTAAATGTAATGAGGCATAGCCATTTCAATCGCTATTGTAGGAATTAGGACTCTCTTTTACTGCCAGAGTGCATTTTAAGGCAAAGAAAACTACTATATTGGCGGCCATCTTAACGACCGCCTTGAATATCCTGCTTCCGGCCTCTTCTTATGTATGTAAACATCCCGACTGTTTAAGAATTACCCGAGAAGGCTCAAAAAGATTCGGTTTAGTCCCGTGGGGATCCACAAGGGGAAATGGTCCTGGTTTCCCAGTATTATTATGGTTAGCACGGTCTACTTATTTGTACAGCATTACAACCAATTCAACCTTTTCTTTTCAACCATTTTACCAAAATAGTGTCTTTGACACTTCATAATTATAAGGAACTAGGCTTCCCTTTTGTATTATTTTCTTACGCAATAAAATAAGATTCACCTGTTTTTTTAAGACCAGTAGGCCTTTCGACAATTATCAGGTTAGAATTCGTCGAATTCAACGTTAAAAAAAAGTAATTTCTAATTGATTACCTCAAAATATGATTAAATACTATTTTTAGAAAAGATGATGAAATTAATACTCGTAAGATAATGCCCCACGCTTGTGGTTAGAGTCACTCAAACTAAAAAGGGAATATTATATCACAGAGCTCTAGATTATTATGATGGAGTGATGGCATTCTAAATCCATTATTTGTCTTCCAAACGCTATGTTGTGGGTGCTCATTAGAATCGTCTCGATGAGACGATTCTAATGATTACCCATAACATAGGGTTTAGTGGAGAATAATTAATATTTTCAATTTTGAAATCAAAATTGCTCCCTCAATCTGGAGCTCTGATATCAGTTTCTAAAAAAAAAAAGAAATAGTTGCATGTGGTAATTGCATTGTATCGTAAAACAATGACTATTTATTCTCTATCTCTATTGTTTAATTGTTGATTTTTAAATTTGTTAAAGACTATTTCACAAAAGAAAGCACAATTTACCTACAAGAACTGAAATGACGAGTGAGTGAATAAATAACGGTAATATTTTTTCCGGTAAATTCCTGGGCCCGGTTTCACGAAAACACTTAAGTTTCTTATTTTACTGAAATCTGCTAACGCCCCAGGTTCTGAGTTAAGCTGAGTTTGTTATTTGAGACATTAACAGGCTGTAGTTAACGTTCTCAAATTCTGAGTTGACACTACGTATAAGACTCAGCCAAGCAAAATAAATGGACTTTAGTCAATTAACAGACTTAAGTCAATTATTTTGCTGAGTTGCGTCCGAAACGTTGTGGATTTGTATAGCAAATCCGCTTACTGTGATAGTTCTGACCGGATTCAATTACATCATGCGTTACGACGCATGCGCGCTCACACTGTATTATGACATCGGTTTGACCTGAACCAAATATACTGTCATTCACGCTTGCGCCCATTCTACTTTTACTTTTGGCTTATACACCTCAAGCTCGCTTTTGTCACTATCGCATGTACTGTCCTACACGTGTATACATGTTTATTCCGAAATATAACACCAGCAAAAAACTGCGTTAAGACTAACAGATCAAATTACCACTCCTTACACAGTAATAGGACAACAGTTATACCTACTGCGCGGCCCGCTTGGCAGAAAAATTTTGACTTTTCCTGCCCTTGCTAACTCCATTTAAAATGATTGCACATGTGTTGCATGTGATGTTTTTTTTTATTGCAAAATATTACAGCTTTATGCTACATTACAAATCCCCTTTGAGTCCTTTGATTCTTTTTTTGTCCAGTGTAGATAAAACACGGGATTGTCTAGTAAATGTTTAAACCTATATTTTTTACGATTAACCCTTGGGCTGCTAAGCGCGATTCACTGACCTTTAGCGGACAGTGAAGATTAAGATCAGACTGCACAAAACGTGCAGTCTGATCTTGGATCTACACTGTCCGATAAGAAGATATCTTTCCTCCAAAAATAACTTTTAAAATATGGAAATTTGGGTTTTTACTATCGGCTTAAAAGTTTCATTTCTTTTACTTAGCAGGAAAAGGGTTAATATCTATCCCTGTCGGTGATAGCTGCGTGGAAATCTAATCTAAACCGCCCATTACGACACTTGATGCCATAGATTGACGCTCCATCCTTATACCCTCTCTGTCCCATAGTATACCGAGGAGTGTTCAAAAAGTATCCGGAAAAACACTTTTCCGGATACTTTTTGAACACCCACCGCATATGATGAGTATATCAGATGACATGAGGGTGAATCACATGACTAACACACATGCATTCACTCCACTGCGTCACTGCAGTTTTCAAGGAAGAGGAGCGAGATATGAAACCAGGAATTAAAATAATCTCAGCTCGCGGAATGTATGGCCTCGAAAGGGTTGGGGTAAGGGCGCCAAAAGAACTGTTAAATAATCAAAGCACTTAGAGTGCATTTTTAAACTCATCCCCGGGGTTCCTGCGTGGCTAAGCGGTAACGTGTAGGACTCTCAGCCTGGAAGCCACGGGTTCGAGCCTCACTGGAGTCACTCCTTTTTTTCGTCGGAGTGTCCTTAGACAAGACACTTCATAGTATTAGCCTAGTTCATTGAGAAAGCCAGGACATACATGAAAATTTTAGCTGTCGCCGTCTTATGACTGAAATAATGTTGAAAGCGGCGTCAAACACCATTCAATTAAACTATTAATAAACCCTTACTACACAATCCAGAGTTTTAACACCCCCGAGAAAAAAAAGAAGCTTTTGAAAACATTGTTAGAAAAGGGAAAAAAAAATCATGGCAGGTAACCGAGATTTTTCAATTTCTCCCTTTTTTTTTTTATTTTCAAAGATAAATCCTAATGTCAGTGCCACATAAACTTTGCCAGCTTCAGATGCTTTCAAACTGGATGAGTCTAAAATTCTGCCATATGATAATAAGTTTTAAACTCATTACTCGAAATAAAACAAATTTGGGTAGGACAACTTTGAGTACACTGTTGTAAAATATTGGTAATCTAAATAAGTTAAGGTTTAACTCTCATTCTGCTAAATAACTAAAATGAGACTTTAACTCTTTACCAAACGACAAAATTTTAGGCTTGCCCAAATTGAAAGCATTTGCAGACGACAAAATAAATGTGACTCAAAAATTGAAATTTGTTTTGGGAAGGTTAGAAAACATTGTGGGAAAAGGAGAAAATACTGGTTACCAGCATTTTCTCCTTTTCCCACAGTGTTTTTTTTTTTTTTTTTTTAAGGCTTCTTCTTCAGTGTCGTTAAAACCCGTGATTGTGTGGTAAAGAGTTAACGTCTATTGTAAAAACCCCAAATAATGCTATTTCAAAGTTATTTATCGGGAGAAAAATATCTCCTTATCGGACAGTGTAGATTAAAGATCAGACTGCATGTTTTGTGCAGTCTGATCTTGATCTTCATTGTCCGCAAAAGGTCAGAGTGTCGCGCTCAGCAGCGTACGGGTTAATACATGTACAAGCACAATTACGAGAAAAAAAAAATGTGGTAAACAGAGACACTAATCTCTTCTTGCTACCATGATTTTCGAAAGTGGTCTCCTGTAAGACCCATGGGTCTTGCGTGGCTGACCGGTGAATGTGTTGGATTTAGACCCTAGAGGTTCCGGGTTCGATCCTCATTCTAGGTCCCGGGTTTTTCGTAAGAGTGTCGTAGGGCAAGACACTTCAGAGTCTCAGCGCATTACATTAACTTGTGTTTTACAAGTTCATGTAATGCGCTGAGACTCTGAAGTGTCTTGCCCTACGACATTTGAGTAAATGCATGAATTACTGAGATGTCGACGTGATATGGCTAAATTATTATTGAAAGCGGAGTAAAACACAATTCCAACAAGCAATGTTGCAAGACCTAAAAGTTCGTCTGCCTCTGCCGTTGATGTGCTACGAGCAATTTTTCCTTCTGCCACAGTGCTTTCCCATGAAATCCTTTTCGAAATAGTCGCGTGCTTTCAATGAATGACCCGAAGAAGAAAGTTGATAACCAGCATTTTCTCCATTTATAGCAATGTTTTCAGTGCTTTCATTGCAAAATCCTATCATTTGAAACATACTTCGTCGTCTGAAAATGCTTTTAAAATATACCATCGTTTGATTTAGAATTAAATCTTGATTTTAATCGTTTATCCATATTTTACCAGGGTTTTTTCCAGCATTTTTGCGAGGGTCACTTCTGTTTCAATTCCGTTTCTCGAGGTAAACTTACGAGTCAAAAAGGTGTTTCATTCTAATTCAATTTTAAACGCCGACAATTAGGAACCGAAGTTCAATAACCGGCAATGGCGCCAGAATCTTGGCTCGATATCCAGATCTCTAATGGCTATCGGAGTTCACCGAATTAGGCCTATCGGTCAACTCTGGTCAAACACGTGGTCGGCCATAACTTGATATCTCAACCCTTACAGCGCTAAACGACTGAAATCGGTCTTTTCAATTTTAGGAAATATCACTCAAAACATTGCAATTTCAACTTTCTTTCTTTTTACAAGAATATGACTTAAAAAGTAGCGGATAGTGTAGATCAAAGATCAGAATGCACGTTCTGTGCAGTCTGATCTTTATCTAAACTATCCGCAAAGTAGCGAATGATGTGCCTACCGCTCCCATGGCAGGGTTCCTATTGGATAAATTGGATAGGTGGGCTGCCAGAACTGGAAATTCTTCCAGTTTTTGGCGTCGGCTATGTCATGAACATTACTCGTTATTTCTCCATAATATTCCTTTGTTTGATTGTTTGTTGCTTGTTTGTTTAACGTCGTTTTTAACATTAGTGTTGTTATATCACGGCGACCAGAGTACCTGGACATATGCTATCCTAGAATTTCTTTAACCAGTGCTTCGAGCATCATTCATTCCAAGTGACGGGCTACTTTTCCACAAAAACATCGTGAAGACAATGGTTAGCGACGAGAGAAGACTGACTTGTATCAGTCCTAGGAAAGAAATCGGCCGAGCTGGCCTGTTTTTTATGCCCTGTAAGAATACCGACACGGCCACCGCGCTTAGCCCATAATCTTCCTTCGCTATCCAATAAGCGCATGTATACATAGTCTGGTACCCCGCCGTCCTTCAGAAATACGTCAGGCAGACCGCAATAATGGCGGCCCCCGTTGGTAATGTGCAGAGATAACGGGATATTGTTATTTCACTTGATCAAATCGGACTGTAGGCTGAATTCAAACAGATTTTTGCAATAAAGTAATGACAGTGAGTATTTTTAGTGATCGTTCTTATTTAGCGAGAAAAACTACAAATCAGAAATACTCTGAGTATCCGAAGTATCAATGGATCTATATAATACGTCCGAAAATAGGGTTACTTTTAAAAATGATTCATAGTCAAATTTATATTAAAATCATACCTCAGCAGCACGTTTTAGATTCGGTAATGTATAGTTTGTACAAAATTGATGTCATTTTATTCATTGCTCGAACTGAATCGTAAAAAATGGGAAAAACAGGAAAGCATATAGGAATACGTTTGAGGCCGCCATGGAGGCCGCCATTATTGCGCTTTGCCTGACCCATTAACGTTGTTATGGTCAGGTCATCCAGACAAATGTATACAGAGAGTGTAGACAAAGGTCAGCCAGCACGTACTTGCAGTCTGACTTTTGTCTACGTTGACTGCTTCTCTATCAACCGTTCATTCAGTGATCTCCATTCAATACCAATAAACTTAAAGTAACAATAGCTGGCAAAAGTAAACAAAGCGGGTGTTAAAATGCATTTAAATTTAAATCATCTGAAAGTATGAAATTCATTGTAAAGATGACAATATGTTATTGTAGGGTCGGTCCAAGTGTTAGTTTCTGGCAGAGAATCCGCTTTCCAGGACTTTGAGTCCTTTGATTCTTCCAGCGACTAACACTTGGACCGACCACATCACAACAGACTGTCATCTTCACAATATTTTCCATACTTTTGAATGGTATGATTTAAATCTAAATGCATTTTAACACCTGCATTGTCTTTTTGGCCGCTGTTGGGCATTTAAAGGCATGTCATACATAGGACTTGCTGAAGAACCTGTCTTAGAGAACGCTTGTAAAAGCGGGTGTTGTTTAAAGAGGCCGATCGGTGTTTTGAATTTACAACTCGTCTTCAACTGATTTACTAGAACTTGTATAATTAAAGGAGGCTATTCAGATTTTTCGAATTACCCAAACTTCAAAAATGCTTATTCACTGAATTAAGTGAGGCAAGAGCCGGCAAACCATCATAAACAAAGAGAGACATGCTTACGATAAAAAAAAAAGTTTATTCGACGGTATTCCCCGAATGAAATGCATAGCCTCTTTAGGTGCTTTTAGATTTGGAGTTAGTATTTCGCAAAGGTTTGTGGGAATGTCACGTGATCAATAATAAAGAAATACTATGACATCATACTTGATCTCATAACAAAGAACGAGTTACCGATTGCACAAAGTCCATCCCGTTATTTATGTCTGAATCCATCTTCATGAATGAAGTTTCTTTGCGCTTGCAGATACTAAATATGAGCCATGCTTTGTGGAAAGGGGACTGAAAGAATCTGCAAAAAGTATCGACCCAGGTTAGCCTGCGCAGTCCGCGAACTTGTTTGTAATTAGACAATTTTCTGCAAGTCCAAAGACCACTGTACTTCATGATTCAGTCGGTTGATAGACAAAAAAATTAATGGACTTCATCGATCCACGATCATGTGATGACTTGCTTGATATCATGCATCACGGGGATGCATTAAGCCCCCTCTTTTGCCAGAGCATGGCTCAAATTATATTCTGTAGTTTTCATCGGTGTTTAACAAAATATTTCGATTGACTTAACAGAAATACGAATAAGCACATTTAAGAGACTAGCTGCGATCAGAGACCACTGTTCTTACTTCCCTCTGAATACCCCTGAATACCGTGTGTCTTGCATTTTGCTGTCCTTCAAATGTTTTCTCTGAAGCATTGAGTAGGTCCTAAATGAGATTCTGTTGTACGAGGTGAACTGAAAACCGAAAATTCTTTTCACGTTTGGAATTTACTTACCCGGCCAGTATAATTCACGGAATGGTGTGTCACTGTCGTCTGTAATAGTTAATCATTAGGCTGCTTGGGGCAACTTAAATGCGTTTTTGCCGACAGTGTAGATTAAGATCAGACTGCACAAAATGTGCAGTCTGATCTTGGATCTACACTGTCCTATAAGGTGACATTTTACGGCGAAAAGAAGTAAATGACAACCCCCATCCCGCAAATTTGGTGAAAGGAGAAAATATAACTCACGGAATGTTGCGTAACTGTGGTCAGAATTAATTAGATTTATGTACAGTTATTCACAGGTGAAACAAATTTACCCTTGATTTGCCAGGGCCTAAGAAAATGTTCTCTAAAAAATCACACGAAGATTTTTTTTTTTCTTAAAACTAACGACTTTCCACGATATTGAAAGATATTTTGCAAACAGTCTAGGTATATATCAGACTAAACAGATCGTGCAGTCTGATTTTGGGTCTATACTGTCCGCATTTTGGTAAAGCCTATAACATAACATCCTTCAGATTTTCAGTGTAGTGTGTTTTCGGCTGTCGAAAAAGAAAGTGACCTATCTATTTGACCGGGCTAAATCTCGGTTATGCAATATTGGCTTAAAGAAGCATTTTCTTTTTTTTTTTAGCAAATAGTAAATAGAAATGAGCCATGCTCTGGGAAAAGGGGGCTTAATGCATCTCCGCGCTGCATGATGCCAAGCAAGTCATCACGTGATCATTGATCCATAAAGTTTTGTCTAAACTGGTCCTTAGATATGCAGGTAACTGATCAGCTGCAAAAAGTTTTGGCCCAGGTCAGCCTGTGCGGACTGAGCAGGCTGACCTGAGTCAATACTTTCTGCAAATGCATTAAGCCCCCTTTTTCACAAAGCTTGGCTTGAGGCGTTTTTAAGAGATACGGTGCATTTTAAAATTTATGGATATAATGAATTACCTCCCTTTGTAATAAATGTCTATTTTGAAGTGATTTGGTATCGCCATCATTTATAAATCTCCCGTTTTTCTTTTCCGTCTGTGATTTTCAGATATTCAAAAGTCAGTCGATATATTACAGATAAAAAAAAATATATACTGTCTCTCTGTCACACTAACCAAGTGGAATATGATGGAGTTTACAAAAAAGAAACATGCGCAAAGCGGTGAGCAGTGAAAACTGGCATACGTCAATAAGCACTTATAGGAACAACAAATTTTACTTTCCCGTGCAAACGTATAGAACGTGGAAGCCTTTTACATGCCATAAACAGGTGCTTATTTGGCTTGTAAATAACGTGTTGGTCACTTTGCAACCAGTAGGCCCGTCTATCTTAATGAGATCAAATATAATGTCATAGTATTTATCCGATTACTTTCCCACATAAGTGATTCGCGTTATTGATCACGCGACATTCCCACAAGCCTTTGCGAACTTCTGGCGCAAAATCTAAACATACCCTTAGAGGCTACGTAGCCCATTAAGGAGATACCACTCAAAGATATTTTTTCTTACACTTTTCTTTCTTTTTCATATTTATGATTTGGCAGCTATAGCCATACTTCATTCATTGATAAATCATTTTTGAAGTTTGGTGAGATTATAAATATCTGATATCCCCTTTAAGTACAGGTTTAAATGTTTAAAGTTGTCCCTGAATTTGATTGTGGCTTTTTCGTGCCTGTCCCTAAAGAAAGGCGCCCGGTGCGAAAGGGTTAAAGCAATAATAGAGTGGTCAGTGAACTTGACCGGTACTGTGTGGGAAAGTAATGGTCATTTCTAATGATTATTTTGATTAAACAAAATTGACAAAGGGTCGATTTTTATCAAAAACCCATCAACGATTGGAATTATTGATTACAATAGACCGGGTCATTGCCATTATTATCAAGGTGTCCATTTAAACTCTTTACCAGACGACAAAATTTTAGACACATTCATATTGAGAGCATTTGCAGCTGACAATTTGAGTTTGGTTAGATTTTGTCTTGGAAGTGGTAGAAAGCATCGTTGGGATAAAGGAGAAAATGCTGTTACCAGCGTTTTCTCCTTTTTCCCACGATGTTTTCTAAACCTTTCTTTCTCGTGGAGCTAACAACTCAGATAAGTGAGTATTAAGTTAAAACCTGACCCGATGTCGTGATCTAAGTTTCGAGATCTACACCAAACCTCGATGCCATTGGCTGCATTTCCACAAAAATATTGTCAAAATAATGTGACAGGGATGAATCATTTTGCATAGGTATATATAAGTAAATACTTTTTAGGTATCCTCTCCTTGGACAGAATCTGGGAAAGCTGGAGGATCGAACCAGCAACTCCTGTTTTACTGGCCATGTACGTTAATACTGAGCTACCGGGCTTGGTGGACAATAGCTTTGAAGAAAATGACCGTTCGAAATAATTCTTGTTAAATCTAGAGAATCAGCAGAAAGCAACGTCTTTATACATGTATATAAACTCTGTACCATACAACAAAATTTTAGACTTGTCAAGACTGAATGCATTTGCAGATGACAAATAAAATGTAGCTTAAATAATTGGCTTTGTATTTGAAATGGTGCGAAAAACATTATGGAAAAAGGAGGAAATGCTGGTTACCAGCATTTTCTCCTTTCTCCCTGATCCTCTCAAACGGCTTTTCTCTCTTAAAAAAAACTTCAGGGTCGTTTAAACAAGGTATTGCGTGGTATAGGGATAGGTGATACAAAAAGTTGTAAAAAATTGTCTGTTACAAGAAGAACAAATTGTGAAATTCATATTCTGACACACACACACACACACACACACACACACACAAAACGGAATCAACAAAATCATCTTTTGACAAAAAAAAACTTGCAGTTCAGGTTCGTATTCACAAACCATTTTAAGAACGTTCTAAAGCCTACTCTCAAGAAATTACTAAATTTGATAGTAACACTAATTTTGATTGGCTAAACCAAATTGTTTAGCCAATCAGAGGTTGCCTTACTTTCTAACTTTTGTATAAGACTAAGAATAAAACTAAAAATGGTTGGTGAATACGGGCGCAGGTATGTTTTTTTTTCCTTTCATTTTTCCATTTTCATTTTGCGGTAGCTCAGTTTTAAAGATATTGTGACAGAAGAAGAGATGGCTTCTAAGAGATTTTCTCCAGTTGCAATATCATTTTCACTTGCATATATGGACCAATCTTCTGTTTTTTTTTTTCATTTATATTTCACAATGTCGTGTGCTGTAAATTTGTTTCAGGTCACGAGTTAAACACGAAACAAAACAAAGGAAGCAGAAGACAAAATGAACTATACATTTGGGCCATGTTCTGTGAAAAGGGGGCTTAATACATCTAAAGGTATCGATCCAGGTCCGCCTGCGCAGGCCGACCTGGGCCGAAACTTTTCGCTATCAATTTTCTGTATGTCAAAGGACCAGTCTTCCTTATGATTCAGTCGGTTGTAAGATATCATGTACTCCATGGACCCATCATCATGTGATGACTTGATTCGTATCTAGCATCACCGGGATGTAATAAGCCCCTTTTTGCCAGAGCTCGGCTCATTTAAAATGAATGCAGAAACTTTAGAGCTCGCAGCAAAAAAAATTCAGAGAACATTATGGCAAACGTAGAAATTAGTCGTAAAGAATTTACACTCCGTTTTGCAACATTTCCTGTTCTTTCTGGTGATGGCATAAATTAATCCTTATGTAACTGGGCCATGCTCTGTGAAAAGGGGGCTTAATGCATCTGCAAAAACTATCAACCCAGGTCAGGCTGTGCAGTCCTCGCAGGCTGACCTGGGCCGAAAGTTTTTGCTATAGGTCAATTTTCTACGTGTCAAAGGACCAGTCTGCTTTATGATTCAGACAGTTGTTTAGACAAAATGACTTTTATGGGCCCACAACCTGCTCGATATAATGTATAACAGAGGTGCATTAACTCTTTACCGCACAATCCCGACTTTTAACGACCCTAAAAAGGAAACCTTTTGAAAACATTGTGGGAAAAGGAGAAAATGCTGGTAACCAGCATTTTCTCATTTTCCCACAATGTTTTCTACCCGTCCCATAAAAAATTTCAATTTTTAAGACAAATTTAATTTGTCGTCTGCAAATGCTTTAAATTTGGACTAGTCTAAATTTTGTCGTTTGGTAAAGAGTTAAGCCCCCTCTTTACCTGAGCATGGCTCAATTTTATTTCATTTTATTTTTCTGTATTTTATAATGTTGTCTGCAGCAAGTAAGTGTCAGGTGGACACGAAATAAACATCAATCAAAACAAAGAACACGTAAGAAAAATAAATCACGTGTAAACTGTAAATCCTTTATCAAAAAACAGTCCCTGAGTTTACCGACCCTTGGGAAGAAGATTTTCGAAAACATTGTGGGGAAAATGAGAAAATGCTGGTTACCACAATGTTTTCAATCCTTCTTAAATAAATTTTAGTTTTTGAGTCACATTTATTTTGTCGTCTGCAAATGTTTTTATTACGGAGAAATTGATAGAAAGAAGCAATTTCTCCTTTTGCAACAGTGTTTCATCTTGCATTCATGGATTTCCAAACGATGAAATTAATAAAGTTAGATCTGCACAAATTGAAAGCATTAAATGACGTCGGCAAGAGAAAGGGGTCTTACGGCTCCGACGTCAGTTTCGAGAAAACACGTTGTAAAGTTTGCGCGTCGTATTTTTATACGACTACCACCATAATTTTGGCTTTAAACACATATTTTTGTTCGTATATAGTCTCTTAAGTCTGTCAACACGTAATTCAGTCATAAATCTGAGTGATCCGATCGTATTACTATAAAATTAAGACCGCCGAAGTGATTTAGTCCGTACCGTGTGTATCACTTCCTGCCTGAAAACAGCGATAACCTCATTTAGATACGATGACATAAACATCGATTTTAAAGATAACTATGGTGACTACATACAAGAATATGACTTAGGTAAGATTTTTGTATTTATATTTCGCAATAAGAATTTGTATCTCAATAATTCTTGGCGAAAATACAAATTTTCGGCACTTTCAATGACCCGGAAGTTGTGTCATCGGTAACTAACTAGTGCAAGTTTTGTTTATAGCAACGGTTTTGTTGTACATTGTCCGCCAAAATTTGAAAAGTAACTGGACAAATAAATCGGTAAACTCACTGGCCCACCATCAGTAAGATTCTACATAAAATAATCGTGTATCAGGACTATGTTTTGTTCAATGATTGAGAACAACATATCGGTTGTCACGGGTGAAAAACTACCCAACTTTTGAAAACAAATTTGATCCAGAATCCACTGTTGTAAATGTAGACATAGAGATCCACTGTGAGTCCGATAGTTATTCAGGTAATGGCAACAGTGTTAAATTTGAAACCGAAAACTAAGAATCTGTATGTTTGTGTGTGTTGGCCTTTATTTTTCGTTTAAATGTTACGATTATTCAGTACAAAGGCATTGAAGTAGAATTGTGTGTTTTGCATCTCTTCTTAACTTGACTAAAATTTGAATGGAAATGTAACATGATGAATATGTTAGATTCTGAAACTTATCATTATTTGCCTACAGTATGTATTATCTGACTCCAGTGTAGCTTGTATTTAATTTTATACCATTTATAAAATAACAAATAAACTGAGGGTGGGAGCTCTGTGGCAAACAGTCAGGCATATAGAAAGTAATAACGATTCTTAAGTAATTTGATGGAGGATCAGACGATTGGTTGATTTCAGATTATTGAATGGTGATTAGAATTTGAAAACCTGTATTGCAGATATTCTTTCTTTAATTCCACTAAGTACCCACAACACAGGTCTCATGTGTTTAAGTTATTTTCAGTGTGGATATTAGTTTTAGTCTTGTCAATACAAAACTGTCATTACTTTCATTCTCATCCCAGGTAAATAGACACATGGTGAAGTGGTAAGTGAAGGAACAGACAGTGTTGTTAGCATGGCACAGCATCATTTCTGATCCTCAAGACCTGGAGGTCAGGATTCATAGAAAATGACAGGTATGTCTTGTTCAACAATCTAGGTTATTGAATGTTACTTTTATCTCTTTTGCTGCCAAAATAAATAAATTCAGCTTATTTCAAAGTCTGAAAGTGGATTAAATATATACATCCAAAGGCAGCTTTTTTTTTTCTCTCAGTTTAACTTGCAAAGATGACTTTTTCTGTCACATTTGTTTTATAATTATGCTCAATCTTGCAAATTTTTTGCACCTAATTATGTGTATGATTGCAAGTGATAGACATACCAGTGTTTTACAGACTTCAAGCAATTTTTCAGTTATACAAAATAAACTGCTACCTTACTGAAACTTACATATTTACATACATGAGCACCAAAATTACATAGCCTGTGATGCAATTACTAGTGATACATTAATGGTTATATGAACATATTGTGAAATCTTTTTCAGATCCACTTTGGTAAATAGATCTACTATCAAGAAAATGTAAGTCTACTACATTGTGGAGAGTATTGTGTATTTTCTTGTCAAAGATAGTTTCTTTGTAGAATTGAAAAGGGTAACATTTTCAGGAAAAAAAAAGGTTGCTGTTGCTTTCATTTCCAGTAGGTAACAGACTTAGTAAACAATAAAAGTTACAGCATGGTCAACTTATAAACAGAAATCTGTGATAGTCATAATACACTCTGAAAGGAAATTTCAGAACATTATTCTTAACCTCAACTGCCAGATCAATACAATTACTTTATCATGTTCAGTCAATCATTTTCAGTAGACTTTTTGGTGATGAATTTCTCAAAGAAAGTGTGAATGGTTGAGACTAAAATTTGACTGTTTGTAGCAAGACTGCATGAACATATAGACTGATTTTGGTGTACAAAGGCAACATTTCACTCATGATACATGGCATCAAAGTTACAAAAGTGAGCTGGGTAGGTCTTTGCAACAGTCATTCAGAGATGACATCCATCGCTAAACTCTAAACCAAATAAAAATGTTAAGGACTGTCTTAATATGTATAAAACGTTGTGGTTAATGGAGAAAATGCCAATAACCAGCATTTTCCCCTTTTCTCACAATGTTAACAGAGTCCTTCCTATGGTTGCTAAAACAGAATGAATTGGTAAGGGTTATCACAATTAATTCTCACTCCAATAAAGATTGCATTTCTACATTTAAATGGGTAAAAACAAAGACATTCAGTACAGCATGATGGTGCCTGGACGAAATCATACCAATTTTTCACCAGACGGGTGCTTTGGTGTTATGAGAGGCTCAAATGGAGAGAGCTATTGCATAATTTACATTAAATCAGTTGAACTTTTGTGTAAAAGTGTCCGAAGTGTGTCACAGTTGGTGAAATAAACTTGAATATGTCACTTGTGCAATCAATCTTTTTCTTTTAAACCAAAGCTATTTGAATCATTTAAGTTGAAATGTCCAGTCAGCTAGATATTCCATTTTTTACGGACAATTAGCTCAAGATCAGACTTCTTTTACAGACAGTGTAGATCAAGATCAGACAGCAAAAAGTGTGCAGTCTGATCTTTCATCTATATCTTTCTTTTGTGTTGACAATATTTTGGCAGACACCTATGAAATTATATTACTATTGTCCTTTTTTCTTAGACTGGAAAAAAGCCAATTAACACCTTACCAAATGACAAAAGTCTAGCCTGGACCAAATTGAAAGCATTTGCAATGACAAATTAACTATTGATAAAATGATGAGGATAATGATTTCCTCGTTTTGATGGGGTAGAAAACATTAGGAGAAAATGCTAGTTACCAACATTTTCTCCTTTTCCAATAATGTTTCCAAAAGCGTTTTTTTTTTTTGTTTTTTTTTTTCTGGGGGGCCGATAAAACTATGGATTGTTTGGTAAAGGGGTTAAACCAATTTGTATATTTCAGTAAATGTATTTTTGACAAATTTAGATATTTGCTTAGTTTATTACAAATATTACATGTATATAATCATTAGTCGTGGTATGTTACAGAAATAAATAACTTAGAAAAGTAATACTGTTTTTTGTCAGTGTGCCACATTCAGGCTAGAATTGACATCCCTCTCTGACTGGAGTTAAAACAACTTTTTATGTCTCTGAAGCTGATAGCTTTAAAAGGAGAAATTGCATGTAAAATTTGTTTGAATATCATCTTATCATGTTTTTGATGCTGCTGAAAGAACATATTTTCCTCTGTTATAAGTAAATCTGTGTGTCCTATATGTAATTTGTAATGGGTTTTGTCAGTCTAAAAATAGCTGGTAAAGTAAAGGGTTAAAGTGTAGGTTTGATTGGTCTTTGAAAGACAGACAAAGGTATGTGAGATGAATTAAACATATAATAGAAACAGAATTATCTTTGTCAATTATTTAATCTGTTTACCAATGAATTAAAGCACTGAAGCAAAACATTCAACTCTTGTAGGCTAATGACGTCATATGATGTGCACGAGGTCATAGATTATTTACCACTGACTCCCTTTGGTAAAAAGGTCATAACTTTCTTATTTTTAGGAATTTTCATTCCATATTCACAGATTATGTTCTAGACATGTAGATGTATCCAAACATGGGAAAAAATGAAAAAGTGATTTTTTGGCCATAAGACCCTTTTCTGCAGTCACTGACACTTTTACAGACGGCAATTCAATACAATAATTATCCATTTATAAATAAAGGCCACCATAATACATTAAGATACACATAAATAATAATATAAAGTTTTACCCCATAACTAAATGTGACTACAAAAAAATGAAATGTGTTTTTGGAAGAATACAAAACATTGTGGGGAAAAGGAGAAAATGCTGGTTATTAGCATTTTCCCCTTTTCAAAAATGTTTTCAAAAATCTTCTTTACTGTCGTTAAAACAAAGGATTGTTTTAGGAAAGATTAACCCTAGGCTGCTAAGCGCAACTCAAGGACCTTTTGCGGACAGTGTAGATGAAGATCAGACAGCACAGAACTTGCAGTCTGATCTCGGATCTACACAGTCCGAAAAGGACATATTTTCCCCCACAAAATATATTTGAAATAGTTAAATATGGGTTTTTACTATCGGCTTAAAAGTTTTATTTCACTTATTTTTCGCAGAATAAGGGTTAAATCCGTAGGGCATGTTGATAATCAAAATTTTACCAGGATGTTTTCGTGATCGTATGATGCAAATTTATTCTAAGATGTAATGGATTAATTTTTATTGTCTCACCTCTACGAGGTGACTGACTGATTTATTTGAGAAATCGTGACTTTTATCCTGTAAATCGAATTCGAATTAATTTTTTACCCTTTACTGAGCGATCCTGACGTGCTTTTTGTTCTCTGGTTAGGATTGAATAATGATAGGAGTAAATAACGACAAAAAAAAAAACTTTTTTTTGCGAAAATGCCCCCCATTTCACTCTTTTTCGCAAAAATGATGTCTTTTCGCGAAAAACACTTATTTTCGTGATTGAGAACCATGCAATATATAGTAATTGAGGGGCACTCTGACAAAAAGGGGTTTAATGCATCTCCATGATACATTATACTAAGCAAATCAGTATATGAATATGGACTCATATCATCTATTTTCACTTACAACCGACTGAATCACAAAGTAAACCGGTCCTCCGACATGCAAAAAAGGCGGACTACCCAGTCTGACCCGAGTCGATACTTTTTGCAGATGCATTAATTCGAAGATGCATTTTAACCCCTTTTCACACAGCATAACATCTATAAATTTATGTATCCTAGAATATCTGTCTTTTATTATACTTTTTATAATCAGCCCGCCCGGGTAGCTCAGTCACACGCGGGTTAGCGTATTTGACTCGTGACCTCGATGTTGCGAGTTCGATACCCAGCTGAAGCAAACTTTCTTTCCAGCGATTTTCCGCCTCCCACCTCTGATGCATGTGAGAAAAGTAGTCAGTGACTTGGAAAGAAAGTTGTGTCAATATTGGTCTGAGAAAGCCAGGAAACACATACGTAGGTGCAAGGACCCCCGTGATATGACCTTAGCTGTTAAAATAGCGTTAAACTCAATTAATCAAATCAGGCTTCACAGAACGTGCAGTCTGATTATGAATCTATACTGGCCGACAAGGATTTATCTTTCACAAAAAAGTACCATAGAAATACGAAAATTTGGTTTATACTGTCGGTTTTAAAGTTTCATTTCTTTTACTGAGCAGGACAAGGGTTAATATTTTCGGTGAATTTGAGGGGGGGGGATTTCTTCGCCTCATACAATGCTTTTAACAACACCCATTCTTTTTTTTTTTTTAAACAATTTAAAGTTCTCGCACTTTTTCCGTCTTCTATATATTCGTATATGTACTTTGTGCAAAGTTGTACACTTGGCCAGAGGCCTAAATACATAGTACAAGGATTTCTGAATTTCTTTCGTCGGCGAAGAAATCTTCTGAGGCCAATTTGGTAAAAGAAGAAAATCGTGGTAACCAGCATTTCCTCCTTTCTCCACAAGGTTTTCTATCCTTTTAAAGATAAATCCCATCAATTTAATTGTACCTAATTTATCGTCTGCACATGTTTTCATTACGGGTAAGTCTAAAATTCTATCGTCAGCTTGATAGTTAAGAAAATACAAAAAGTCGCTTGTACGAAGTAATGGGAAGTGATGGGTTTACAAAAAAAAAAACTAGACTAGGACAGTATTTATCTCTTATTAATCATCTTCTAGAAAACCCCAAATCAACATTTACTGAACGACACAAGTTATACATGTTATCAAAATCGTTAACTATTGCAGGCAATAGATTGAATTAATTAGGGCTCAGTCGATCCCCCCTCTCTCTCTCTGAAAAAGTAAAATACAAGTGGGAAAAGGGAAAATGATCCAGCATTTTCCCCACAATGTTTTCAAAAACTGTTTTTCCTCGGGGTCTTTAAAGCACTGCATTGGTTGGTAAAGGGTTAACTCTTTATCAAACAACAGAAATTAAGACCAGTACGAATTGAAAGTTGTTGAAAACGGCAAATACGAGTAAAACGTGGATCAAAATTAATGACGAGAACTTTCTTTGAAAGCACAGAAAGAAAAATGAGGGAAAAGAAGAAAATGCTGGTAACCAGCATTTTCTCCTTTTCTCACAATTTTTTAAAAGCTTCCTTAACCTTTGACCACACAATCTCGACTTTTAACGACCTTGAGAAAAAGCCCTTCGAAAACATTGTGGGAAAAGGAAAAAAATGCTGGTAACCAGCATTTTTAGCATTTTTACCTTCACCCACAACGTTTTCTACACTTTCAATGAAAAATTTGTTTTGTCATCTGCAAATGCTTTCCATTTGGACAAGTTTGAAATTGTGTCGTTCGGTAAAGAGTTAAAAAGGCTGTTAAAACAAAGGGACTGTGTGGTAAAGGGTTAACTTAGCAAAACAAAAAAATGAGGCAGTATCTATTGATAGTATCTTTTAACTAAAAAAGTAACAAAAAGTATTATTACGTCGCAAAATTTGCAACGCTAAATTTACGTTTTATTATAAAATCGGCGTGAAATCACTTAAACATCAAAAGAAATGTATTTATACTGATGATTCGTCCTTTCATTCTTTTCCGAACGATACAATTTTAGACTCCTCCAAAGTGAAAGGATTTGCAGACAGCAATTTAGTTATTGTTTGAACTTTGTAAATTGTCAAGAAAACATTGTGGAAAAAAGGGGACAATGCTGGTAAACAGTTTTTTTTTTCCTTTTTCCAACATTTTTTTCAAAAGCTGTTTTTCTGCCTGTCGTTGTTTTCAACATCATTGCATTCTTTTTCTGAAAATGATTTTCATTGACTTTGACATTCATTTGACATTGCGGATATCAATAAGGGAGATGGAAAAATTAATCCTTGTTGTTGTTGTTGTTGTTGCTGCTGCGGCTGGTGCTGCTGCTGTTGTTGTTGGAGTTGGTTGTGGTGATAGCAGTGTTGTTGTTGTCACTGTTGTTGTTGTTGGTGGTGGTGGTGCTGCTGCTGTTGCTGCTTTTGTTGTTTTCGTCGTTGTCGTCGTCGTTCCTGTTGTTGTTATTGTTGATGCAGTTGCTGCTGCTGCTGCTGCTGCTGTTGTTGTTGTTGTTGTTGTTGTTGTAAATGATGATGATAATGATGATTTTGTCTAGTGATGGAAGAAATTTCAGACAAATCTTTCAGTCACCAGATAAACCTAAAAAGGGGCTCTCTTTTTTTTTCACAAAATTATCTTCAAAGGTTCATTAAAACGTGCAAATGACGGAGATATCGATGATTGTAATGAAGGATTACGTGTAGATGTACAGGAAGAACGTTTTAACCTTTACAAAACAATCCCGAGTTTTAGAGGCCCTGAGGACGAATGCTTTTGGAAACTTTGTGGGAAAAGGAGAAAATGCTGATGACAAGCATTTTCTCCTTTTCCGACAATGTTTTCGAACCTTTCAAAAACAAAGCAAATAATTTCACCTAAGTTTAATTTGTCGTCTGCAAATGCTTTGAATTTCAACCAGTCCTCATTACTGTTGTGTGGTAAAGAGTTAACCTTTACCAAAAAATCCCGAGTGTTAAAGGCCATGAGGACGAATGCTTTAGAAAACTTTGTGGGAATAGGAGAAAATGCTGGTGACCAGCATTTTCTCCTTTTCCAACAATGTTTTCAAAAGCCTTTTTCTCAGAGGTCGTAAAAATTTGGGATTGTGTGGCAAAGGGTTTGATGATTCATATAAAATAAATAGAGAAAACACGGACTTCTCTCAACTCTTTACAGGACAACAAAGTTCTTGGCTTGCCCAGTTTGAAAGCGTCTGCAGACGATGAAATAAAATGTGTTTTACATGATCGGATTCTTCCTTAAAAATGGTAGAAAACATTGTAGGAAGAGAAGAAAATGCTGTTTACCAGCATTTCGATTAATTTTAGATTGGTCCATATTGAAAGCATTTGCAGACGACAAATTAGATGTTGCATACTTGCTGTGATTCATTTTATACCAGAAATGATGGAAAACACTGTGGAAAAAGGAGAAAATGCTTGTTTCCTTGTCCCACAATGTTTTCAACAAGTTTTTTCCTGAGGGTATTTTAAATGTGGTATTGTTTGGTCAAGGGTTAATAGGCCCTTTATGCATACACGATGACTAATTTTGAAAACATTGTGAGAGAGATTATCTAAAAAGGTCGAAATAAGTGAAATCTTATCTCGAGTTTTCCAGGTAAACCGATAGGTTGAAAGCTCGTATAGTTAACGTTTTTGACACGACAAATTGTGAAGACAAAAACTTTCAACTTTCTACTTTTCATGGGACTTATTACGAACGAGAAATATATTTTTAAAAAATATATACGGCGTAAATTTGCCCGCAGATAGGCAGGGCCCTTAAAAAAACATGTCTACATTTTTTTACCAATCACAAATTTCTATTTATTCATTTTTTATCAGTGCCAAAAAAGCAGGTCAAATTCCAGCACATACAGCTACGCCGAAAAAACAATTAAGCTACCTATTTTCTTGTTTTCTTCTTCCGCTTAGATCAAAAAGTCGATGGCGCGAACACGACTTCGTCTTTAGATCTGTGCAACTTGCCTACCTGTCCACCAAACGACAAAATTTTAAACTTATTTACATTAACCCTTTCCCAAACGATGAATTTTAGACAGGTCCAAATTGAAAGAGTTTGCAGACGACAATTTTAAATTTGATGAAAATGACAGAAAGTTCTCCAAAGGGGTAGAAAACACTGTGGGAAAAGGAGAAATTGCTCGTTACGAGCAATTTCTCCTTTTCCCACAGTGTTTTCAAAAGACTTGTACTGCAGACACGTGAAAACCAGGGCTTGTTTGGGAAAGGGTTAAGCAATTGCTGGCGAGAATTGGAAGCAGCTCAAATGATGATTTTTGTCCATGAAAGAGTAGAAAACAATGTGGAAAAAGGAGAAAATGCTGGTTACCAACATTTTCTCCCTTTTCCACAGTGTTTTCAAAAACCTTTTTGTTTTGGGTCTTTAAAAGGATTTCTCGGTAAATGGGGAAACCTTCTAACTGGAAAAGGTATGTATGCGATAAAGGACCGATAAAGGTTTAGTTTTTTTTCTCTTAGATAATGCGTATTTAATGCCGATTGATTTTAAAACAGTGTGCACAATGGAAACTTGATACTTACTTATCAGACGTCGTCTAATTGTACCTCGGTCACATCAAAGATAACATTTTAGAATGCATGATCAATGACAAGCAATGACAAAGACGATCTGATTATTCCGATCTTAAAGGGGGCTAATCAGATTTTTATAATCTCACCAAAGTTCAAAACACGATTTATCACTGAATTAATTAAGTTAGGCAATCGCCAGTACTTGAGAAAGACAAATATAACAAGGAGTATTTTCAGTGGTATTTCCTACATGGGCTACGTAGACTTTTATGGTATTTTTAGATTTTGAAGCAGAACTTCGAAAAGGGCTTTAACATGCGTCAATTATGTGCATGGAGTCAAATTGAAATAAGTATGATGACGTCATATTTTATCTCAAAGAAGTAGACAGTTACCTTGCAAAGCATTGTTTGAATGCCAAAGTCGCACGTTTTTCACTGTGTGCAAGCATCCAGTTTCCTTACCCTTGCAAAGTAAAATAATCTAGATGTAATCGTTAGTATTTTACAAGAAATTTTGATAGGGAAAAAAATCTACATGATTCACCTTAAGGTCAATTGCCAAAAATGGTATGCAAGAAACAATGCAGCGGAGATAAAAGATTGTATCTGCAAATTTATGCAATAAGGTTTTAAACCAGTCGCGTGTTGTATCGGTCGTCTTTAGTACACATTCGGGGAAAAATACCTGTGAAGGCAATGGTTCCTGTCGCAATGGCTTTCATTAAACCTCGGATAGAATTTGGCCCAACCAGGATTTGAACTCTCCAAACTTTGATCTAAACCTATTGTCATAATGAGCAAAATTACATGAGTCATGCTCTGACATATGGGGGCTTATTGCATCTCCGTGATCCATGATACCAATCAAGTCATCTAATCACATAATTATGGATCCATAATAGCCACCCTTTTTAACATGAGGTAGACTGGTCCTTGGACATACAGAAAATTTACCAATAGCGAAAATTTCTGCCCAGGTCGGCCTACACGGACTACGCAGATATTTTTCGCAGATAAGTTAAGCCCCCTTTTCACAGAGCATGGCTCATTCAAAGTCGACTCCTCCAATCCCTGAAAATACAACCAAGTTAAACTTAGCAAAATCTGATAGGCTTGACTAAACAAGTTAGCGGTATAGATCCAAGATCAGACTGCACATTCTTTCACGGCAGCCTGATCTTGATCTATGCCGACAGCAAAAGCCCATGTTTTTGCTCATTTAATATTGAATGAATTAACCTACATGTATATATCTCTAAATAATTGAAATTAAACTTTTAAGCCGATAGTGAAAACTCAAATATTGTTATTTCAAACGGTTATTTTTCGGGGAAAAATATCTTCTTATCGGATAGTGTAGATCCAAGATCAGACTGCACGTTTTGTGCAGTCTGATCTTGATCTACGCTGTCCGCAAAAGGTCCTTGAGTCACGCTTAGCAGCCAATGGGTTAGCAACTCAAGCTAGTAGAAAAATAACAAGCAATAATAATAATAATAATAATAATAATCACTTTATTTATAGAAGGTAGCATGCTAAGACAATCATATATATCTTATATTCTACATGGCCCTCTAATAAAGTATTTAAAAAAAGCACACCTGCGCAGCCACACAATGCCCCCTTCCCCCCCCCCCCCCTCTCGCTCTCTCTAATACTCACACTCACTCTCTCATTCAAGCATGACCCCCCCTCAACCCCCCCCCCCAAAAAAAGCAATAAATATATATATATACACTACCTCAAATACACCCACTCATTTATACTTACACATACGTGTGCACATATACATAATTAGACATATATACATACATATTCATGAAAGTTATTGTATTATTGTAATTCGTTAATCTGACAGATACTAACAATTAGCTAAAACACGGAATTACTTTTTATGATAAAGATAATACTTTTTCAATTTCTCCTTAAATGTTTGAAGTCGTGGCTCATTTCTAATGTCTATCGGAATGTCGTTCCATACAATAACACTAAAATAAGAAAAACTGTCCTTGTATATATTTGTTTTGGAGGCTTTTCTTAAAACTAGATCATTGTTAGTCCCAGACCGTAATGTGTAGTTATCATTTCTAGACACGTGGATTATATCTAACATGTATTCCGGAGCTCTATGATTGATTGTTTTATAGATAAGCACTGCAGCATGATATTTACATCGATTTGAGAACGATAGCCAACACAATTCTTTGAATAATTCAAGTGATGGTGATCTTATGGGCTTGCCGAGTATCAATTTAGCTACTCGCCTCTGAAGTGTAGATACTTTGTTAATATAACCCTTTTCGTTTTTGCCCCATATTATACAGCAGTAATAAAAAATAGGTAATACGTATGAATTGTAAAAAAGCATTTTCACCTCCTTTGATAAGTAATACGTTATATTTTTTAAAAGAGCTATTTTCTTTTTCAGCCCTTTACATACATAATCTATTTGAGCATGCCATTTTAAATGATTATCAACATAGATGCCGAGAACCTTTTGTGTACTAACATTTTCCAGCGGTACACCATTAATACTTAAAATGAATTCTTTTATCATTTGATATTTTTTGTTTCGATCCAGTTAACATACATTTTGTTTTTGCGGGATGTAAAGACATGTTATTTAGCATGCACCAGTCCTGTATCTTTGAAAGACTTTCCTGAAGTTTATTTTCTATTGTCACTAGTTCATAACCAGACTTATACAGGGTGGAGTCATCTGCGTAAAGATCAATGTCAACATCGGGACAGGAAAATGTTAGATCATTTATGTAAATGAGAAATAAAAGGGGACCAAGGATCGAACCCTGAGGTACCCCAGATTTTATTATTTGTAAGTCAGATTTAAACTTTCCAAGTTTTATAATCTGCCTCCTGTTAGACAAATAAGACTCAAGTAGATCAATAGTTTTATCTGTAAAGTGATATAGCTTCAGTTTATGTAAAAGAATCTGATGATCAACAAGGTCAAACGCTTTTCGTAAGTCTAGGAAAACTGTTCCAATAAATTTACCGTCATCTACATCTGCAAGCCAAGCGTCAATCATTTTAGATAAGGCTGTTGTACAAGAATGGTTTTCTCTGAACCCAGACTGAGAATGGTTTAATGCGTTTGTTTTTTCAAAGAAAATTTGAAGTTGAGTAGCAATATGTCGTTCGAAAATTTTTGATATCGTGGGTAAAATTGAGATCGGCCTGTAGTTATTAGGATCATTTTTATCACCTGTTTTAAAAATTGGTATTACGCGAGCTATTTTCATCTCATCAGGATATATTCCAGAAGCAATACTATTGTTTATTATGGATGCAATTGTCGGAGTTATGATATCTCCGCATTGTTTAATAGTTTTTGCACTCAGGCAATCCAAACCTGTGGCTTTGTTTACGTCCAGTTTTCTTATAAGGCCATGCACTTCATGCGCAGAAATGAATTGAATACTGAATCTTTTTTGCCCTAATTTGTCATCAAGGATCTTTTCAAGAAATTGAAAACCACTTTTTGAAAATATTGTCTTTGTTACAGTATCAGATATACTCACAAAATGTTTGTTTAATTCATTAATTATGTTCAGATTCCCTTCAATTACTGAATCCGACTTGGTAATTTTTTTTAGGTATCGGTAAATCATCTGATTGTTTAATGTTTGCTATATTTTTAAGATTCTTCCATATTTTCTTTGAATTCTTGTTATCTTCTATTGCTTTGTTGAAATAATTTTTCTTACTCTTTTTAATCATGTAAGTAACTTTATTTCGGAGCATTTTGTACACATCATGATTACCAATTTTATGTGCTTTATCTCTACCAAACATCATTTCCTTTATTTCTTTATTGAACCAATCGGGCTGATGCGTACGTTTTATCCGTTTCTGTTTTATTGGGGCATGACTGGATAGAACTGAGTTAAGAATATCATAAAACTTGGAGAGAGCTTCGTTAGGATCCGCTATCATTTCAATGCAGTCTATCCCAGAATGTAAAAGATCATGCATAAATTTGTTATTACTGAAATTTTTATAACACCTATATTCGATGGTTTCGTGATTGTGACTAACCTGGATTGAGTCTGCAGGTGCTGACATTCGTGTAAAACAAACTGGGTAGTGATCACTTACAGAGAGAGATGATACAAAGATTTCACAAGTGTTCTGAATAGAATTCGTGTAAATATGATCAATTATACTCGAACTCTTTTTTGTCACTCTGGTAGGGCTTTTAACTAATTGCTCTAAATCATAATTCGAAACTAGATTTGCCCATTTGGTATTTTCAAATTTTGTACTACTATTTTTAGGATCACTAATGCGATTTTAAAGCTGTTTTCACGATTAAAACCTCGTCAAATCCGACAGTGTAGACCAAAGATCAGACTGCACGTTCTGTGCAGGCTGATCTTGATCTACACTGTTCGCAAAATCGCCGCGGTCGAGTCCCGCTTATCAGCCTTGAGGGTTAACGCCCTGCACGTGACCGACGAACCTTCTTGCTTCTCGCATAATTTTGGCGAAAAGGTTATCATTTGTATGAAACAAACAAACATACACAGGTGGGCTCTTATTCCTTTTTTTTTTATCTGTTTTAACCCTTAACTTACTAAATAAATTCACTGTAACTTTAAAGTCTGTTGTAAAAACAGAAATGTTGCTATTTCAAAGTAATTTTGGGGAGAGAAATATCTCCTCACTGGAGAGTGTAGATCCAAGATCGAACTGCACATTCTGTGCAGTCTGATCTTGATCTACACTCTCCGCAAAAGGTCCTTCAGTCACACTCATCAGCCAAAGGGTTTATCTACAATACAAAAGATAAATATAAAAAGTAAAACGATGACACGAAAACTAGGGGTGAAATTCAAATTTTATCACGTAACTCTTTTACCAGACGACAAAATTTTAGATTTGTCCAAACTGAAAGCATCTTGCAGACAACAAATTAAATTTGACTCAGATGACTCAGATGATGTGGGTAGAAAACTGTTGGAAAAGGAGAAAATACTGCTCAGCACGTTGTTTTCCAAAACCTTCTTCCCCAAGCTCTATAAATATGTGGGATGTTTTGTCAAGGGTTAACCTTTTACCAAATGATGACGGGTTTTAACAATATAACAATCCTATGAAAAAAAGGCTTTTGAAATATTGCAGGAAAAGGTGTAAATACTGTTAGGCAGACAGCGCAGGCTGACCTGAATCGATACTTTTCCCAGATGCATTAAGCCTCCTTTTCAAAGAGCATGGCTCAGATTCTGTTTGTTTCGTCCAGTGTTCATGTCACGTTTTATCAGTCGTTTTTATCGGTCCTTTGTGTTTGCGATTGTTTAACGCTTTACCACAGGACAAAATTAAGACTTGTCTTATAAAAAAAAAAAAAAATGAGCCACTCTCTGGAAAAAGGGGGCTTAAAGCATCTCCGTGATTGCATTGTACCAATTAAGCCATCAAATAATCATGAATCCATAAAAGCCACTTTTCTAAACAACCGACTGAATCATGAGGTAGACTTGTCCTAGGGCATACAAGAAATTGACCAATAGGCCTAGATCAGCCTGCGTGGACAGCGCAGGCTGACATGGGTTGATACTTTTCCAGATACATTAAGCTCCATTTTTATAGTGTATGGCTCATTTGCAAAGGTCAAATTAAAAGTTGCACAAATCATAGAATTTGTCTGTGAATGGGTAGAAAAGATTGTTGGAAAAGGAGAAAATTGCTGGTGACCAGCATTTCCCATAATGATTTCAAAGGCCATCTCCAGTCAAAATCCACCTCAAGTCAAGGTAATTAAAATTCGGGATTGTGTGGTAAAGGGTTAACTTACTACCGGATGATAAAATTTTTAACTCATCAAACTTGTCGTGGCATTTTATAATTGCCTCCCTTTAATGAATGCAAATGAGACAGGCTGGGCAAAGTGTTGAGAGTGCTTGTGTAGGTGTATCAGCTGAGCCTGATATTCATATAACGAAATGTTGGATTCCCCAGCCTGTTTGCCTCAGCAAGGCGCCATTGCTATATTGTTCATCCGAGCGGCACCGCTGCATTGTATTTGGGACGTCCAGAATCTACGAGAGGGATACGAAACAAGTTTGTCAAAGCCGAATAGCGAAGGAAACGGGTAGCAAGCAAAATCTTGCTGAATTATCACAATTTGCATTAAGGTGTTACCATCCTAACGTTTCTAGTGCAACATGGAATAAAATTTCTTATTAGTTGACGAATAAGGATTTATACTGATGTAGTATTTTTGAACATTTCTAACCGAACAGAAATTCATTTGTTGTCTATCTTGAAATTATTTGATGATATTTTTGCTAGTTTTCTGAAAAGGGGGGTAATTATTATCTCTCTTTGTATGGAGAATAGAGTGGCTTTAGATTTATAAGTGATAATTCTAAGAAGGAAAAAATGGAAAAAGTGCTCGGTCAAAGTATTACAATAATACTCACTTTAAATCATAGCACATTTTTTAGGATAATATTATTATGGAAATAGCTGTTTTTCATTAGAATGGTACTACCTTAAAATAAAACTTTTTCCTCTGAAAATAACTTCGATAATTCAAACTTGTACACAAAATGTTCCCCGTTCTCTGAATAAACTGAACTGTAGTTTTACTGCAAAAATGACCCTTTGACCTTTTTACCATGCAACCATATGGGACAGTGCGAACTGACAAGGAATCGTCTGGATGATCTTTAGCAATGACCCGGTTCTGAAAAGGCGCCGTCATTTGCAGTTTATACGGATTTTACTGGTATTGTTCATTACTATTTCCGTTAATGACCATTCAGACTGTAAATTAGGTCCAAAAAAAATATCACCAAATGAAACAACAACTTTGCGTATGGTTCGAAAACACAGGTCACGAGGCTAAATTTGCGAAATGAAGAAATACACAAAAAAAAAGAAAGCGCAGAAAAGAATATATCATTTATCATAAATTGCAGACGACAGTTAGCTAGTTAATAACGGATGCAGACGACATTCGATTATCAAAACTGATTATTGTTTTCCTAAACCCTTCCACCCCTACCCCCATGAGTACAAAGCAATACAATAGTAAGAGCATTTTTTTATCATTACCATAGAAGCAGTTATAGAATCAAACTTGGAAAGCCTTGACAAATATCGGGGTCCTGCGTGGCTCAGTGGTAAAAAATGGGCCCGTGTTCACCAACCTTTCTTTATTTCATTTTTAGTCCCTTTCTAGATTTAGAAAGTAAGGCAATTTCTGATTGGCAAGACCAAATGGTCTGACCAATCAGAAATAGTGTTATTTGAAAATTTTCAGAATTAGACTGCAAAATGTTATTCAGAATAATTGGTGGTTACGGGCCCAGGCGGTAGAAAGAGTAAGCTACTTGTAATAGGCTGCCTGCCTTCATTCCTAGGCAATCATTTTGTGGGAAACTCCGTCATCTATATGAGTCACGCTCTGTGATAGGTCGATTGTTTTTGCTATTTGTAAATTATCAACATGTCCAAAGACCATTCTACCTCCTAATTCAGTCGGTTTTTTGACAAAATGGACGTTATGGATCCATAACTGTGAGTAACCTTGCTTGGTAAAATGCATCACAGAGATGCATTACACCTCTCGGTTTTGTCAGGACACCGCTCACATATAATGTAACAGACTACCCAGACCTCCAGATGAGAGAGAGTGATAGTATTCTAAATCCATTATTTCTCTTCTAAACCCTATGTTGTGGGTACTCATTAGAATCGTCTCAATGAGACGATTCTAATGAGCACCCATAAGATAGGGGTTAGTTTAGAGTGATTAATATTTTTCAATTTTGAAATCAAAGTCACTCCCTCTATCTCGAGCTCTGACTACCTTGTTTAGATGGTGGAAATTTGTCACAAAACTCTGCTCCCATTCTTCTACAACCTCTCGGCAGTGGTCCACTGTCAAACATAGAAGAGTGGTTCAATGACATTCCTCTCTGCTTCCATTATATGATATGCATTTTCAGTTGAGGTCCTTTTCTAAATTTAGACATGATTCTAACTGATTACGTGCTGTCGCAATAAATCACGCATAAATTGTACAATTAATGAAACTTTTAATTAAGTTTCTAAAAACAGTAGCTGAATTTTTTACATTGAAAATATGATAATATTAAAGCCAGATGTTTATATGTGTTTCCATTTTCGTATGTCTAATAAACGCAGTAAAAGTTCTAAGTTGTGGGCTTACAAAGGTCACCCGAAATTCTTTAATCAATAAATATACAAACAATCATAGTCTGTCTGTCTGTCTGTCTCTCTCTCTCTCTCTCTCTCTGTCACTCTGTCTGTCTCTCCGTCTCTCTGTCTGTTTCTCTGTCTCGAAAATGCGTGAACAGAAGGCAGGAACAGTAAATGATACTACATGTATTTTTGTTGTATTTTGTATTTCAAAAGATCTAAACTTAGACCTACTACAGAAAACTACTCATGCATTTTAAGTCCTCATAAATTATTTACTAAAACACCCTGCAGTTATGTTTGTTATGACAGTTTCGCTGAGACGCAATATTACGGTCAATGACTCAGGCAACTCACACAGAAAACACACACACAGAACGAGAGTGGAGTTGCAAGTTCGAACTGTCCTTTGTCAGATTAACGTTCCGAGATAGGAGTAAAGACGGCATTGTAATTTTGACGATAGATATGAACAGAACAGCCATCTGTTAGCACCAAATATGTAAACTACGCTAGGTTCGATGGCTGAATCCACTAATACCCAGATTTTTCAAACAGCTTTTGATAAAACCGGACCACAAACATGTCAATCCCCCGATCAAAGTTTGGCTCCTCCTACCGGTTAATTTCAGGGTCATTTTAATCACGGTGCCGTTTCCGGTTGTTTTAAAATCAGCGGACGTTATAGGTCCAAGCTCAGACCGCATGTTTTGAGTTTTCAGCCATACTCAAGTATCAATATGTGCTATTCAGATTTTTTATTGTCTCACCAAACTTCAAAAATGCTTCGTCACTGAAATTACTAAGGCGATAGCTGACAAACCATCAGTAAAGAAGGTACTTTTAGACATCGCTTCAGAATTTCGTAAAGGTTTGTGGGTTTGTCTCGTGATCAACAGCAGCACGTCGATAATGTGGGATCGTATTCAAATGAGTACAATGATGTCACTTTTTATCTCATAAACCAATTGCCAAGCGACCAAACCGTTATTTGAACGCCATATTTGCACCTCTTTACTGCTTGTGACTGTCTAGTTTCTTTCTTTACGTTTGGAAGGGCATAGTATATTTTCTTCTATTTATCAGTTAAAGCGAACAAGAAATATTTTTAAAAAAGACAGACGGCGTAAATTTGTCTGCAAACAGGCAGGGGCCCCTAAAATAGAAATATCTACATATTGTACCAATCACAAATTGCTGTTTATTCATTTGTTATCAGAACCAAAAAGTATGTCAAAAGCCAGCACATTATGGTATGCTGAAAAATTTAGTTCGCAGCACAACATTTAAAAGATGCCCCTTTAACTCTTTACCAAACGACAAAATTTCAGACTGGTCCAAATTGAAAGCATTTGCAGACGACAAATTAAATGTGGCTGAAAAATTGAAGTCTGTTTTTGGAAGGGTAGAAAACATTGTGGGAAAAGGAGAAAATGCTGGTTACCAGCTATTCTCCTTTTCCCACAATGTTTTCTAAAGCTTTTTTGCTCAGGGTCGTTAAAAGTCGGGATTGTGTGGTAAAGAGTTAAACCTTATCATATTTTTACAAGTAAGTTTTCAAAGCGATCTATTTCACATTTATTTCAACAAATAATGGGTTATGCAAGTTACAGTAATATCAAAACATTTCACATTTTAAAACCGGACAATGGAATCATAAAATATTCAATCATTCATTGCTGTTTTTTACAGTAATGATATATTGGATACTTAAAAGGGAAAAAATGTCATTTCGATGGGTATATAGTCTAAACATTTTAGGTAATAAGAAAAGCACATTTGCCAACTACACTGGGTCGCTAAGGACGTAATTTGGTCCCCAGAAAGACAAAAATATTAACCCTTCACCAAACAATCCCAAATATTAACGACCCAGAGGAAAATGCTTTTGGAAACATTTTATGGCAAAAGAGAAAATGCTGGTGACCAGCATTTTATCCTCTTTACACAATGTTTCAAATCTTTATAAGACAAATTTATCTCATGCCATCCCAATTAATATGACGTTTGCCAATTTGGACAAGTGTAAAATTTTGTTGTATTATAAGTATGAGCCTTGCTCTGTGAAAAGGAGGATTAATGCATTTGCAAAAAGTATCGACCCATGACTGCGCAGGCTGACCTGGCCGAAACTTTTTGCCTTCGGACAATTTTCTGCATGTCAAAGGACCAGTCTACCTCACAATTCAGTCGAATGTTGGACTAAATGCATTTTATGACTCCATAATTATGTGATGACTTGATTAGTATCATGCATTGCGAAGATGCATTAAGCCCCCTTTTGCCAGAGCATGGCTCGTATATATGTCCATAGGTGACAAAATGGGTCTCATATCAATGAATGTACCTAAGGTATTTATTTAATTTGATTGAATGCTTAGTTGAATGGTGTTGTACACCGATTTCAACATTATTTCAGTATTTCAGTCATATCATGGAGACCGCTGACATATTCATGTATGTCCTGGGTTTCATTAAAACTAGGCTAGAGCTCTGAGGTGTCTTGCCCAACGATACTCCTGCAAACATTTTTTTTCTTCATAAACTTTCTGAAATATTACGAGTTTGCTATCGCTTTCATCTTGCAGCAAATGATTGAATAAATAAAACTTTACACCGCTTTTAACACTAGTTCACTCGAAACAGCTTAACCTTCCAAAGTGTTTCCTGTATTTCAGCAATTCTAAGCTAGGGTTCTGAAATGACTTGCCCACGGACAGAACAGCCAAGTTGAAATCCAGCGCGTGGGGTGAGAATCGACGACGTCGATAACGTATTATCATCATCATCATCATCATCATCATCACCAGTATTATTATTATTAGGTGTCATAGTTACGTTTTTCAATTATTGAGGAGATAAATGTGGTGAAAAAAACATGTTAAAAAAAGGGTAGACGAAAAAAAAAAAGATTTTTATTTTCTTTCCACAGTATCAGAATAATCCTATAATTGGCGCGCAACACACGAAAAGGGGCATTCGGACATATGCGTAAAAGTGTGTCGTCCCAGATCAGCCTGTGCAGTCTATGACTAATCCGAGACGATACTTCCCGTTTTTGTGCGATTTTCTGTTTCACGAAAGTCTACTGTATGAAAAAAATCTATGTAGTCGTAAATTGTTGTCTCGGATTAGCCTGCGTGGACTGCGCAGGCTAATTCGAGACAAGACTTTACGCAAATGTCCAAAGGCCCCTTTTCGTGTGTTGCACGCCATATGACATTGGTATATTGGTTTAAAATATTGAAATATCAATCTGGCATTCATTTATTCTGTCTAGACAGTTCGATTTTCCACAATTTATGATATTTTTCTTCTACATGAGAGTAGTTTAACGCACCTGCGTCGAAAACTTTTTCAAACATTGTGACAAAAATAGACAATCATTCATTTCACACAAATATTTTTACGGCTGTCTTCTGCGTCCGCACTTTATTTGTTAAAGTTTTAGTGCGTGTATTTTTTTCTTCGGAGTGGCTATTTACAGTTAGCTGTAAATAGCCAAAAAACCTTAAAATGGTTATTTACAGTTATGTATCAATAGCAAAAAAAACCGTAGAATTGGCTATTTACAGTTACCTGTGAATAGCCATTTTTTACGTTTTTTTGGCTATTTACAGTTATTATAAACTTAAAATAGCTAATTCTACGTTTTTTTGGCTATTGAGAGTTAAAATTGTATAATTTGGCTTAAACTGACATAACATTATGCATAGATAATTTCGCTGTCTCACATACATGTATCGGGGTCGCAAGTTTGAATCAGAATAAACCGTTCATGAGTTGAAATGTGACAATTTTATGTTACCATTTCTTATTTCAGTGGTACAAAATGAATATTTAATGCATTTTTAGCAATTTTCCTTTATTGAATAGGTAATAGAACTTGAAACTTGAGGTATCCATAGCCTTTAAGTGGAAATTTGCGGTCTGGTTCCTATTTTTATACTGAGCACTGGCTGGGTCAGTGTGTGCACATGTCTCTTTTCTGTAATTTCTAAGATTTGCTAGAACCTGATTGTTAATTCTACTAGGCAGATTATGCAAAGTTTTGGACTGGTCTTGACCGGCAAAAAAATTTTAATGAACCAGTCATAGCTTATTTCTCAGTTGAAAACTTCACTAGATAACAGTATTCATCTAAATTTGTATGACTTAGCCTGTTTAGACTTAGTTTTTTTGCCTCATCAATTACAGTAGTATTTAAATCAAAGTTTGAAAAAAAAAAATCTCGAGTATTGAATCACCCAGTCTATCTCTTAACCCTTTCCCAAACAAGCCCTGGTTTTCACGTGTCTGCAGCACATGTCTTTTGAAAACACTGTTGGAAAAGGAGAAATTGCTCGTAACGAACCATTTTCATCAAATCTGATATTGTCGTCTGCAAACTCTTTCAATTTGGACCAGTCCAAATTTTGTCGTCTGGGAAAGAGTTAAAGAAATCTTAATTTTCAGCAACTCACCAGTATTGTCTGTTTCTATGACCAGTCCTATTTCACTTCAACGGTTGACTACGAAACTTTTATCTAAACTGTGTTTCGTTCATACTTAAACTTTTGCTGAAATAATGCATCAGTTATTTGACAGGGCAGACCAGAACAAAAAATGAACAGAACATTTATTGATTAAATTTGAACTACATGGCAATTCATCGTTACAATACAAAGTAACAAATATATGGCTTTGAAAGCCCAAACTTTAACTATTTGCTATCAGCAACAATTGTAATAGTCTTAAATGATTTTTTTTTCATTTGAAAAAAACCCAGCACACTAATTTGAAAAGGGGGAAAAAATCTGCCATAAGAATAATCATCATGGAAAAGTGTTGATTTTTTATACATGTAAAGGCAGACAAAACCAACAATTTGCAACACCAAAGCCAGGGCAGAGTCTGCTGCATAATATGAACATTCATAGTGAGCTTTTTAAAGTGTATTCATCTTAGTTATGAAATATAGTTGCTTGACATATTTGCTTGATGTTTTAACATGACTATGTGTGTTGAAAGTAAAAACAATACAGAGGATTGGACCTCGATGCTCACTTTAAGCCGGAAAAAATGTAATGTTGCTTTGTAGATCCAATTCTCAAGAACATGGTTGAAATTATAACTCAACTTGAAAATAGATCTATACAAATACAGTATATCATGAAGGAAATAGTTTATTTAATATGGCAATTATTTTGAACGATAAAAAATACATACGCGTTTACAATAACGCATAATACATTGACCCGATTCTGAAAAGGAAAATCAATTTTTTACCTTTTCTTTACTGTCTCAAACTCTTTCCAGACAACCCTGTGTTTTAAGGACCCGGAAGTCTATTGAAAACATTGTGGGAAAACATTGCGAGAAACGGAGAAAATGCTTGTCCCCAGCTGGGGACTATCAGTTTCTACGTTTCTCGCGATGTTTTCAACCATTTCAAACGCAAATCCTATCATTTGCGCCACATTTAATTTGTCGTTTGCGAATGCTATAAATTTGGACTAGTCTAGATGACCGACATTTTCTTCCTTTCCCACAATGTTTTAAATCATATCTAAGACGAATATCATCTTTTCAACTATGTTCAATTTGTCGTTTGCATAATGCTTACAAAATAGATGGGTTTAAATGTTGTCATTTAGTAAAGAATTAAAGATACATCTATACCCATTTTCAGCCCGTGGTTTTACCCATTTCATCTATATTAATTTTTATCAAACTATAGTCATTCTTGTATCTTCATGCCAAATGTTGCCCCTGACGGTTTCAAGGTTGCACAGATTACGACGGATAGAAAATGCATTTCATTTTCTGGAGGCCTTCAAAAAATCACTGTTGTGGCGTTTCCGGTTTTAAATCGAAGATTTCCGATATATGTATTTATCCCTTACACTATATATATATCGATATTTTTTTTTTTTTACTTTTACACAGCTGACTAACTCAGAACCATTCTACAGTCTATCATACTTTAACAGCGTTTTTTCTCTCTCGTTTTAATGATGCATCTTTAAATGTTTTGATTCAATGGTTCTAATTTACATGTTAAGCGCGTGTACTCGTACTGCTTTAACTCTTTTCCAGACAATATGTTAGATCCATTCTAAGCATTCGCAGACGACAAATTGAATATACATGTAGTTGAAACGATGGGACTTATCTTAGAATGAGTTTAAAACATTGTGGGAAAAGGAGAAAATGCTGGTTACCTAGAATAGTCCAATTTGAAAGCAATTACAGACGACAAATTCAATGTTGTTTTCAAGCATTTTCAAAGGCTGTCTGTCAAGGTCGTGAAAATACTGAATTGTTTCGTAAACGGTAAACGTTATAGTCCTTGGCATATATCTCATGAGTACAGAGTGCTCAAAGGTGGGCTATGTTACACCATCGTGTATGTCGTGCGTTTTTTGTCTACTGTCCCTGTTCTTTAATTGAGCCATGCTGTGTAAAAAGGGGGCTTAATGCATCTGCAAAAAGTAACGACCCAGGTCAGCCTGCGCAGTGCGCGCAGGCTGACCTGGGCCGAAACTTTTTGCTACTTGTAAATTTTCTGCATACCCAAGGACCATTCTACCGCATGATTCAGTCGGTTGCTAAACAAAACGGATATAATGGATCAGTAATTATGGGATGATTTGCACGGAATAACGCATCACAGAGATGCATTAAGCCCCTGTTTGCCAGAGCATGGTTCAAATTTTTTTCGACGTTTTCAACTACAGGGAAGTTCAGTGCCGTATTCACCGGCCAACTTACGGTAAAACCCGTCCTTGTGACCACCTCTAATGAACAAACAAACTGTATTTAACAATTATAAATCACCTTCCCAAGGGACCCAAATGGGTCCTGCGTGGCTCATTGGTAAAGTGTAGGACTTATAACCTAGAGACCCCGGGTTCGGGCCTCACTGGATGCACTGGATTCTTCGTTAGGGTGTCCTTTGGCAAGATACTTCAGAGCTCCAGCCTAGGACTGGTAAAATTCCAGAAAAAGCGAGCCGTGATTTGACTAAAATAATGTTGAAAACGGCGTTAAACACCATTCAATCAATCAAATGACCAACCTATATGTTAAAATGCAACAGTCCTGTCCTAAGCAAGCGCCTGCTTAAAGATACATCTATACTCGTTTTCAGTCAGTTTGTAACCATTTTATTATTTGTTTAATCAAACTATTATAACTCTTGTATCTTCATGCAAAATATTGCCCCTGACGGTTGCAAGGTTGTAGAGATTACGACAGATAGATAACAGATAGAAAATGCATTTCATTATGTGGAGGCTATCAAAGAAATCACTGTTGCGACATTTCCGGTTTTAAATCGGAGATTTTGGGTATAGGTATTTATCCTTTACACCAATTATATCGGTAATTTATCTTTTTTGACACAGCTGACTAAATTCTGAACAATTCCACAGGCTGTCAATTTTTTAAAGCTTTTTTTTTCCCTCTCTGGCTGTAAGGGTGTATCTATAAAGCAGTCACATTTTGAGTATTCATTACGTGCCTGCTGAATTGGTTGGAATGTGGTTGAAATGAGTATAAAAGCTTCACAATTACTAGAGCATCTAACAGTAAAGACTGGGATCAGACTGTACGGAAGTGTAAGCTGATCTTGATCCTATTGCGTGGCATCGGGGATATTAGATTGCTTCTTAAATTCGCATTCGAGATAACGGCCCAGCCGCTTCCGCGCTGCATTCACTATCCGTTCTAAATTGCCATCCAAATTCTAAATTGCCATCCAAATTAATTAAGTAACACACCTTCTGATTGGTTCAACCGTTTGATTTGAGGGTGTAACGAATTAATCTTTAACCACACAATTACATGATGAAACAAGTTTAAAGAAGAAGGCTTTTGAAAATATTATGGCCGAAAGAGAAAATTCTGGTAACCAGCATTTTCTTCTTTTCCCACAGTTTTCTACTCTTTCAAAGACGACACCCATCGGTAGAACCGTGTAGTGAGCATGTGAGTCATGCTCTGTGAAAAGGGGGATTAATGCATCTGCAAAAAGTATCGAACCAGGTCAGCTTGCGCAGGCTGACCTGCGCCGAAACTGTTTGCTTTAG
Source organism: Tridacna gigas (assembly GCA_945859785.2). NCBI lineage: Eukaryota > Metazoa > Mollusca > Bivalvia > Cardiida > Cardiidae > Tridacna > Tridacna gigas. The sequence continues at coordinate 44,416,284 of OX244029.2, forward strand.
GTCAATTTTCTGCGATGACTTTCTTGGTATCATGGATCACAGAGATGTATTAAGCCCCCTTTTGCCCGAGCAGAGATTATATGCTTTTAAAATAGGCCTATCTAATACAATGCATCTTCTACAACAATGTTTCTTAAAGCTTTCAAAATAGCAAGGGCTTAAAATAACGCCTATTCACAGTAAAAAATAAAACTGTGTAATGTAGAGTTTCAAAAATACCAAAAAGCTCTTTCTTTCCACAGCTCTGAAGAAAAAGACTTTTGAAATGTTGTGCGAAAATGAAAAAAAAGATCTAGTTATCGCCATTTTCTCATTTTGTAACAATGTTTTAAAACCTTTATTTTCCCTCAGACGATCAGCATTTTGTCATTTTCCAACAGCGTTTACTAACCTGTCAAAGACGAGCACAATTATTTTAACTCTTTACCAAACGACAAAATTTTAGACTGGTCCAAATTGAAAGCATTTGCAGACGACAAATTAAACGTGGCTTAACCCTTTCCCAAACAAGCCCTGGTTTTCACGTGTCTGCAGTACAAGTCTTTTGAAAACACTGTGGGAAAAGGAGAAATTGCTCGTAACGAGCAATTTCTCCTTTTCCCACAGTGTTTTCTACCCTTTTTTAGACCTTACTGCCATTTTCATCGAATTTAAAACTGTCATCTAGAAACTCTTTGAATTTGGACCAGTCCAAAATTCATCGTTTGGGAAAGGGTTAAATGATAAGATTTATATATGTCTGAAAGGTCAGAAAACATTGTGGGAAAAGAAGAAAATGCTGGTTACCAGCATTTTCTCCTTTTCCCACAATGTTTTCAAAAGGCCTCTTTCTCAGGGTCGTTAAAAGTCGGGATTGTATGGTAAAGGGTTAACCACATTTAAGTTTTCGTCTGCAAATGCTTTCACTTTAGTCAAATGTAAAACTTTGTCGTCCGGTATAGACTTAATATTTATCGGACGACAAAGTTTTAGACTTGTGCAAATTGAAAACATTTGCAGACGTCAAAGGTAAGTGATCCTTTCGCAATTACAATCATCAATCCTCGGAAACAAATAGGTCGAGCGAAGCGTATTCGAACCAGCGATCCCCTGGGCTCAAGTCCTGCTGATTGCAGCAGCGGGTTCGGCAGGTATGGAGGGAAAGGTGTGTGAAGTTGGCAGTAAGATCGAAGATTGATATTAAATATTTAGCATATCATGAATCTGCTGATAAGTTGAATTCACGTCGCAATATTTTTTTTTTTTTTTCTCGACCTCAAAGGATAGTTAATGTAATAATAACGAAGAATAGATCAACCGATTTCGAAAATCGATCTGAATTTCAAGCCAGCATCTGGGTCCGTATTATTCAACCATTCTTAAGAACATTCTTCGTCTTGTTCACCAGGATTTTCTAAATTTGAAAGTAACACAACTTCTGATTGGCTAAACCAAATGGTTTGGCCAATCAGGAGTTGTGTTACTTTTAAATTTAGAAAATTCTGTAGAATAAGACTGAGAACATTCTTAAGAATGGTCGGTGAATACGGACCCAGGTTGTAAAAATTAAATGCCAACCAGGATTAGACTGTGAGGACTCGCGGGCTCATCTTAGTCTGTGCACCTCGCCACGGACAACCGGACACAATGATAATGTCATCTTCCTAAAACAGCATTCGAGACAACGGCCGAATCCATCCAACCACTCGGGCGTGGATAATTAACTATCAGTACGGTTGATTTGCTAGCAGAATGTTGCGAATAAAAAGATAGAAAACTATGTCGACTTCTCCATGGAATCTAAAAAGGGACATCGCTCTATCGGAATTGATAGTAAATCTCTAAAGTCGGGTATGACTTCAATCTAAATATTAATTCGAGTTATCGAGGTGTACTATTACGAACACTGGGCACCAAAAATTGCGCAGCTAAAACAAGAAATATCTTATCATATCCGAGGTATCGCAATATGAATAATGTAAAACTTTTGTGGTTCAATCTCAAAAGAAGTGATATAAAGTAAAATTATATTAGCGATGCTCTGTGAAAAGGGGGGCTTAATGCATTTGCGAAAAGCATCGGTTCAGGTCAGCCTGCGCAGTCCGCGCAGGCTGACCTTGGCCGAAACTTTTCGCTATTGGTCAACTTTCTGTATGTCAAAGGACCAGCCTACCTTATGATACAGTCGGTTGTTAGATATAATGGATTTTATGGATCCCCAATTATATAATGGCTTTCTTGGTATCATGCATTACAGAGATGCATTAAACCTCCTTTTGCTAGTGCATAGCTCATGTTAAATTACCAATAAGTGCAAGATAAGAATTATCCCTATCGTATTCATTTGCTATGGTGTAAGTAAGCCACCTGGGCTATGGATAAGCAGCAGTAACCGCCTGTATACTTGTGTCATAAACATGCTAGCAAGTAGGTCTGCAGGAGTCCGAAGAATAAACATGATCACATATTTTACCAATCGAAAATTACTATTTATTCATTTCAGTGTATCAGCATCAAGAAGATGGCTTAAAGCCAGCGTAGTCAGCTACGCCGAAAAAAAAATCCCATTGGCCAAAATCAATAATATTGGCTAGAAAGAGCACTAGACTGAGAAACGAGCGTGGGGTATGCCAGTGGTATTGCTTGAAATCCAGATATTATCTACTTTCAAATATTCTAGCACTGTACCGATTACCTCATTTGAGTATTTCAAACTATACATCAATCAAGAACATAGGTAATCGCTGTTAAACAGTATTTAGAGGTGAAGAAAGAATGCAGTTTTACAGTTTATTTATCTAAAAAACACCAGACCCAATAATAATAATACTTGAAAGAAAAATTTTTTTTTTTTTCAAGTATATCAATAAATTTGACCCAATCAAGGATCTGTACTCTCATTTCGTTACACAGATTTAGTTGGGTCATGGCTTTACGATCCCTTCCTTTCTCTATATAAGAGGTTGGATGATGAAAATTGATTAAGCATACATGTACGTTGTATACGATGGTCCTAATGGCTCACCGTAAACATTCCTCATAGTCTAGACGAATTGATTTGAATAGGTTATATGAATAAAGCATAGAAACAGACATTGTTGGCATTCTAGAAGGAATTTACGTTTACTTTGACCTAGATAGAAGACAAAAGGTAAGGTTTAGTTTCGAACTTCACGCATGTTTTGCTGGTTATCAGTTTTGGTGCAAAAAAGAGCCTGGTCTATCATTCATGGTGCTTTGGTTTTCAACAGTATTTCTTTTGTATCGATCCAGCCTACCTCTTCATGTCCTTTCTGTGTTTCACTAGCATTAGACCAGAGCTCTGCAGTGCATTGCCCAATGACACCACCTTTGAACTGAGATTGATATCAGGATTTTCTGACACCAACTGGGACGTCCCAATTCTTCACCTCTTTACCAAACGACAAAATTGTGTACCACACTAAATTGGACGCATGTGCTGACGACAAAATAAATGTAGCTCAAATGATTATTTCTGTCTTTAATAGGGTAGAAAACATTGTGGAAACAGAAGAAAATGCTGGTTACCAGCGTTTTCCACAATGTTTTCGAAGGTCTTCTTTCTCAAAGTCATTAATAAATCGGGATAGAGTGATAAAGGATTAAATGTAATATGACGAAGATATTGTGGAAAACGTCGAAAACCCCGATTTAAAAAACAATGAGTTGGGTTTTTTTTGTCAAAGAAAAGGTAAGTTTCGTCAAGTGGAGTATGATAGAAGACCAAGTTTATCTTGAAAGTATCCTGAATTATCAATATGGCAGGCCGACAAGGATAATTGGAAAAATTTCACAAGATTCATGTAATTTCTGTCTCTGTATGTCCGTCCGTCCGTCCTTCTTTCTTTCTTTCTTTCTTTCTTTCTTTCTTTCTTTCTTTCTTTCTTTCTCTATCTATCTATCTATCTATCTATCTTGATCATTCACATTTCATCATCAGAAAAGCCAAGTCATCGCCAGGTGATAACAAGACCAGTTTATCTAGGAAGTCCGCTTCGTTATCTATGTGGCAGGGCGACATGGATTGTTGAAAGCACACAATGGCCTGTCGACCTAAACTTGTTATCTCGAGCTTATAATCACGACGAAGAAAGTAAGAATCCCTCTTGCTTACTCTTTCATCAGGCGACAAAAATTTAGGACGCCTTTAAATTGAGAGCATCTGCAGACGACAAATGAAATGTGATTTAAATACTAAGATTTGTCTAGAAACGGATAGAAAACATTGTGGGAATAGGAGAAAATGCTAGTATCCAGAATTTTCTCCTTTTCTCAAAACATTTTCAAACGCTATTCCACTCTGGGTCGATTAATTTCGGTTTGATTGATAAAGGGTTAAATCGCTTTTTATCCATATCCTTTAACATAACACATGTGGGGGTCCTGCGTGAGTCTGTGGTAATGGTGTAAAATTTGCAATCCAGAGGCCTTGGTTCGATCCTCACCCGGGTTTTTATACGGTGTACTTGGACAGCATTCCTTTCAAGCCACTGGCAGCTTTCCTACATAAACATCTCAGATATAATCTTCAACGGTGAGAGACGAATGAATCCTGTCGCCATGTCCATCATCAACCCTTGGAATGAAATTTGGCCTGGCTGGGAATCGAACCAGTGACCCCAGTGTCTCAAACCTTTGACAATACCGAGTAAACTGTCAGAGCCAGGTCGGCTGAAATTTAATCCCTTACGGAACAATCTCTTGTTTCACGACCCTGGACTATAATAATATAGATGGCTTTGGAAAACATTGTGAGAAAAGGAGAAAATGCTGGTTACCAGCATTTCTCCTTTTTTCACAAGGTTTTCTATCGTTTTAAAGACAAACCCCAGTACTTAGGCAACATTTAAAATTTGTTGTCTGCAAATGCTTTCAATTTAGGCAAGTGTGAAATTTTCCTGTCTGGTGAAGAGTATAAAAATATTTTGTAGACATTAAAAGGAAAATACTGTCTGAAGTAAAATGCATGTTTGATTTCCCCCCCCCCCCCCTCTCTGTTAACCTTCACACTTAACAATAAATCAAACAAAATTTTCCCTCGGTGGATAAGATGAAAACGAAAACAGAAGTAACAATTTTCCAAACAAAATGCACATTCAAATATCAGGCTGTACTTTCTGCGGTCTAATCTTAAACTTAAATGTCCACAAAATCGTAGACAGTTGTGCTCTTGCAGCTGTCACAGTTAAACTTTTAATCAAACTACACAATGTCAGACCAGTACGAAATAAATTTAGACATGTTCTGTGAAAAAAGGGGCTTAATGCTTCTGCAAAAAAGTATCGACCCAGGTCAGCCCGCGCAGTCCACCCAGGCTGACCTGGGGTCATAACTGTTCACTATTGGTCAATCTTCTGTATGTCAAAGGACAAGTCTACCTTATGATACAGTCGGTTGTTAGACATAATTGTTTTATTGATCCACAAATTATGTGATGGCCTACTTGGTATAATGTATCACGGAGATGCATTAAGCCCCTTTTTGTCAGAGCATGGCTGAAAAGCATTTGCAGACGGCAAATCAGACATGGCTCAACTGATCGGAATTGTCTTTGAAAGGTAGAAAACATTGTGGGAAAATGAGATAATGCTGGTCACCAGCAGTTTATTCTTTTCTCACAATGTTTTCAAAAATTCCTTCATATTAACCCTTTACCACGAAACCCCGAGTTACAACGACCCTGGCGGAGAAGGCTTTGAAAACATCGTGGGAAAAGAAGGAAATGCTGGTAACCAGCATTTGTCTTTCAAAGACAAATCTTGCCTGCTGAGCCACATTTGATTTGTCGTCTGCAAATGCTTTGGATTTGGACAAGTGTAAAATTTTGTCAGCTGGAAATGAGCTAGAGAATAGGATATTTTAGTAAAGGCTTTATAAGTTTATCTTGGTTTTTCCAATGTTCTATTTTTAGTCAGGTCGATAACCGGTTCATACCAACTTTACTCTTTACCGGGTGACAAAATTTTAGACGTCGACTTTTGTGAGAGCTGCAGCAGACAACAACTTGAATGGGATTTAAAATGGTGGGTTTGGGCTCAGTGCAAGCGACTCTAAGCATTTTGAAATAGAACATTTTTGTAAAGAAAAGTATAGCAACAAGAGAAATTACTCGTTTCCACGTGTCTCTCTGTCTTTAACCTAGATCAACGGTGATAGGTAATATTTTACCAGGATGTTTTGAAAGTTGTGTCAAATTTGTCTAACCCTTTACCACACGATTCCGGGTTTTAACGACCCTCAGAAAGAAGCCTTTTGAAAATATTGTGGGAAAAGAAGAAAATGCTGGTAACCACATTTTCTGCCGTTTCAAAGAAAGGCTAATAATTTGAGCCACATTTATTTTGTCGTCTGCAACTGCTGTCTACCTGGACAAGTCTAAAATTCGGTCGACCTCTTTCAGCGTCTAAAAATACAATCCACTATAAGTTAAATCATCTTATAGGCCTGACTAAAGAAGGGAGTGGAAACGATACAAGATCAGACTGCACGTCCTGTACAGTCTGGTCGTAATGTATGCGCTGTTTAAAAGCTACTATTTCGCCTATGACCCTGAATGAGTATAATCTTCACTAGACGACAAAATTTTACACCAATCCAAATGGAAAACATTCGCAGACGACATTTTAAAATGTGGCTCATTTAACGGGAATTGTCCTTGAAAGAGCAGAGAATCATATGGTTGTGTGTGTGTGTGGGGGGGGGGGGAGAGAAAATGCTGGTACCCAGCGTTTTCTTTTTCAAAAACTCTCTTCCTCTGGGTCATTAAAACTTGGGATTCTTTTATAAAAAAGGAAAGAAGAGAAAGACGAAAAATTCATGTGACTCAAACGATGCGTTTCGTCCTTGAAAATTGGGGAAAAAAAAGATTATGGCGGAAAGGAGACAATCCCTTCCCAAAAATGTTTAGATTGGGTCTCTTCCTCAAGGTCGTTTAAACCCTTTACCAAACGAAAAACAAAAATCAGACTGGTCTAAACTGAAGGCATTTGCAGACGACAAATTAAGTGTGGCTGAAATGATGGAATTTGTACTTGAAAGGATAGAAAACGCTGTGGGAAAAGGAGAAAATGTTGGTTACCAGCATTTTCTCCTTTTCTCACAATGTTTTCAATAGGCCTCTTTCTGAGGGTTGTTAACACTCGGGATTGCGTGGTAAAGAGTTAAACATAGGATTGTTTGGTAAAGGGGTATAGCTAGGCTATTAGATGACTTTATTTGTGTACAATTCCATGTTTTAGGCGTTAGTTTTAGACGCAGTCGGTAGCGCGCAGGACTTGAGAATAGGGTTCGAATCTCCGGCTCGACCATTTTCTTTCCGAGGATTGATGATAGTCATTGTGACAGGATTCATTCCTCTCCCACCACTGATCATTATTCCGACGATGGTTGTGTGGGAAAGCAGCCAGTGGACTGGAAAGAATATCGTGAGAAGTACCGGTAAAAGAAACTCCAGAAACGCATGGATAGGTGCACTGGCGATATATTAACTGAAATAATATTGAAAACGGCGGTAAACAAATACAGTCAACACAATCAATCAAGTACTGCACAAGGTAGACTTGACTAAATACATTGTACATAATTAAACACACACACACACCGGAAGATCTGCGACGCCATTTTTGTATCATTAAAATTTTTGTAAGTATAATGTACGAATATTTTCCTCAAAACGCCTTATTTTCATTCTTACATAACTTTATTTCTTTACATGTTCGAGGGGCATCTATAAAAAAATCCGGACTAAGTTTTTATAGAAAAAAAAACCGAATATCCTTAAATCTTTTTTACAAAAGGAGGAAATCCCAGGTTTATTTTACAAGAAATTCAACCCTTATTTTTATACACTGGTATCCCGTAAAACTGTATGGAGGCTAAAAATGGCCATGTTATGAAACTGAAGATACATTTTACCCTTTACAAAGCATCTCAGATTTTAAACGACCCTAAGGAAGAAGACTTTTGAAAAGATTCTGGATAAAGGAGAAACTGCTGATAACCAGCTTTTTTTTTTTTCCTTTCCTCACAATGCTTTTTATCCCTCTAAAAATACATTGGTTACCAGCATTTTCTTCTATTTTCCCCCACGATTTTTTCTACCCTACCAAAGACAGAAATCCTCACTTGAGCTACATTTAATTTGTCGGCAGCAAATGCTTTCAATTTGGACCAGTCTAGTGTGGTAAAGAGTTTTAACAAGAAACTAAGTCGGAATTACCTTTAGCCGCCATCTTTTAACCCTTAAGCTGCTAAGCGCGACTCACGGACCTTTTGCGGACAGTATAGATTAAGATCAGACTGCACAGAACTTGAAGTCTGATTTTGGATTTACACTGTCCGATAAGGAGGTATCTTTCCCCCCCAAAAAAATTCTTTGAAATAGCAAAATTGGGGTATTTATTATTGGCTTGAAAATTTCACTTCACTTATGTACATGTAGCAGGATAAGGGTTAATAGTATTTCATAAATTTCATAAATACATTGTACATGTGCCTACGAACATTTTATTTTTGACTGTTACCAAACTTTATTTATGTACATATATACATGTTGGGTAAACCATACAGTCAGTCACAATGTCCTTGAACAGGAAAAAAAAACCTTTATTTCTTTTTTTCCACTGGTATCCCTTAAAATGTATGGTGACTTTATTGGGCGATCTTGTCAAACTGACGATAAATTTGAATAAATTTCATGGCGTTTATCTCTTTTCCAGACGATAATTGTTTAAATCTGTCAATACTGAAAGCAACTGCAGATGAAAAACTAGTATATATTCTGCTTATTATGGGATTTGTCTGTCTCTGAAAGGGTTGAAAGAATTGTGGGTAGGCTAATAGAGAAAACCAGCGTTTTCTCCTATAACATGGTTTCCAAAACCTCTTGCTAGGAATCGTGAAAACGGGATTGTCTGGTTAAAGGGGTTATTATGTCTTGTTTTAAAGTGACGCTTCAAGGGTTCCTGCTTCTGCTGCTGCTTTTCTTGTTTTGTTTTGTTCTGTTTTTATCCCCTGGAAAGAAAGGAAAACTTTTTCTGTCGATGTAAAAGGACACTGTATTTCTAAAGATTTTTTTCTTTTTTTTTTCAGAATTCTGACAGTGTAGATTAAAGATCAGACTATAGGACGAGGTGTACAATAGTACTATAACAAAAATTATGAAGATCTTCTTTTTAGTCTGAGGTGCAAAAAGCAAATATCATCATCGAAATAAGGCTGTCTATATTACGGTATGCGAACCGAGAAAACTCTCTCTCTCTCAACACAGAAAGGGGAACGATCTCGCTGAAATTATGGCCCGATTGGCATTCCGTTATATCTGGATGTGCCTTATATATAAACCGAAAGTAGGCAAAAATGTAATGTCATATTAATGCTTTTAATCTTTACCACAAAACCAAGAGTTTTAACGACTTGACGAGGATGGCTTTTGAAAACATTGTGAACACAAGAAAAGAATGCTGGTAACCAGCATTTTGTTCTTTTCCCACACTGTTTTTATCCTTTCAATGACAATTTCCACCATTTGTACCTTATTTAATTTGTCGTCTGCAAATGCTTTGGGTTTGGATAACTCAACAATTTTGTCGTTTGATAAAGAGGTAAAGACCTTGCATTCCTTCAACTGAAACTGTCGATACCCTTTGATAGGAAACATGAAATCACGTGATTAAGGCACGTTGCTTTACCTGGTTTTGGCTATGATTAGCAGGTATAAAAGCGTTGTATGGCGAAGATAAATGTTCACAGATACGTTTGACACATTCCAGTCAAGTTCTTCGCAAATAGGCCCAAAGGTACCTAGCCTAGCTTCAAGCCCGATCATTTTTTTTCCCTTTTTTATATTCGAATTTTACTTTGTCAAAAATTACCTGGTTCTGGCTATGATTAGCAGGTATAAAAGCGTTGTATGGCGAAGATAAATGTTCACAGATACGTTTGACACATTCCAGTCAAGTTCTTCGCAAATAGGCCCAAAGGTACCTAGCCTAGCTTCAAGCCCGATCATTTTTTTTTCCCTTTTTTATATTCGAATTTTACTTTGTCAAAAATTACCTGGTTCTGGCTATGATTAGCAGGTATAAAAGCGTTGTATGGCGAAGATAAATGTTCACAGATACGTTTGACACATTCCAGTCAAGTTCTTCGCAAATAGACCCAAAGGTACCTAGCCTAGGTTCAAGCCCGATCATTTTTTTTTTTTTTCCTTTTTTATATTCGAATTTTACTTTGTCAAAAATGACGCCATTTTTGACAAAGTAATGTCCGAATATAAAAAAAAAAAAGGAAAAATTATCGGACTGGAACCCAGGCTAACAGGTACCGTATACTAACGTTAATGAAGGAACTAGCACAAATTGTTAATACTTTCAGACGATCGTCTTCATTTTGCTGCAGACCTCTTGAGACAACATAGTGGTAAATTTAAAAAAAGAAATGCTCGCAACTCACTGATTTTCCTAATGCAAAATTGTTTTATGTAAATACATGCATAAACCTTAATCATTTCGAATTGTCAATACTTTACATGAATCTTTTCAAAGTTTTCTTTTGCATATCTGTTTCTAGTCTGGTATCCCGCCGTACTTCAAAAGCATGTCAGGCAAAGCGCAGTAATGGCGCCCCCTTCGGTAATATGTAGAACTAACGGATTATTGTTATTTCGCTTGATCAAATTCGACTATAGACTTAACTGAAAACGAACCGGTTGCAAAAAAGTAATGGTAGTTAGTTTTTTTTAATTGCCGTTCTTATATAGTGAGAAAAACTACATATCAGAAATGCTTTAAGTATCCGAAATGTCAATGGACCGATGTAAGGACCGATGTAACGTCCGAAAATAGGGCTACTTTTAAAACGATTCATAAAATTTTATATTTAAAGCATACCCCAACAGCACGTTTTAGATTCGGTAATGTATATTTTGTACAAAATTGATCTCATTTTATTCATTGATCAAACTGGATCACACGAAATTGGGAAAAACAGGAAAGCATATAGGGCTGAGCTTGAGGTCGCCATGGAGGCCGCCATTATAGCGCTTTGCCTGACCCTACAACGTGATGGCAAGGGCATGTAATCCGGACTAATCTGTTTCATGGGATAAATAAACAAACCGAAAGTAGTACAAAAATAGCCACAATGCTGCGTGTATGTTGCCCTACATTTCAGACAAACTGACACCTTATCCATACGACGTAAGTGGACCAGATTTTGGGGATCATCCGTTGTTCAGAGATTTACTTTTTACCAGATCATAAAATTTCAATCTCATCCAAAATAGGAATGGCTCAAACGGTACGATTTGTTTTTGAAAGAGTTGAAAATATTGTGGGATATAGGTGAAAATAATGGTTACCAGCATTTTCACCTTTTCCCACAATGTTTTCAAAATGCCTTAGAGTTTGTTATATCTGGAAATTGTTTGGCAAAGATTTCAAGCGTTTGAGTCAGGAAATCCCGGGGCCGAATCTTGCTTCGCTGAGTGGCTTTTGGTGACTGTCGTAGCTATACCGGAAGTGCGGGGGGGGGGGGGGGTGTCTCAGAGTCATGTATTGATTTTTTAGCTAGCGAAGCTAGTCTATAGGCATCCAGACTGACCTAGATTCAAAGTAAACAAAAAACCCCACAGTTGCCAAATACTACCTCACAGACAATACTTCTTTCTGTTAGAAATCTTAATTCTGTTGTATATGACAATTTAGACAAAAACAACTAAATCTCTACCTCTCTAAAGTTGAACATGTTGTCTTCCAAAGTAATTAAGTGAACAAGATGTCATTTATAAGGTACATGATCTTTGCTTATATGTAAATTAAGTGACCTATGCAAAGCAGCGAATGACTTATTCCTACACCACTGTAACATTATGAATGAATCTATTAATGGATACACATAGGTAATAACTTGTAGCAGAGGCCACTGGGGAAGAATCCCTTTGAAAATATTGCGGGAAAAGGAGAAAATGCTGTTAACCATCATTTTCTCCTTTTCTCACATTTTTTTCTGCCCTTTTGGAATCACGTTTCATCAGTTCAGCCGCATTTAATTTATGGTCTGCAACAGCTTTGAATTTGGACGAGTGTAAAATTTTTGGTTTTGTGAAGAGAGTTAAATAGTTAACTACATCTTGTACTACTGGATATTGACTCACTGACTGTATTGTGTTTAACGCCGTTTTCAACATAATTTCAGTGATATTGCGACGGCCAGAGCACCTATCCATGCTTTCCTGGAGTTTCTTTTACCGGCACTACGGCAAATCAATGACCTTTTGCGGACAGTGTCGACTAAGATCAGACAGCACAGAGCGTGCAGTCTGATCTTGGATCTACACTGTCCGATAAGAGGATATTTTTTCAAAAATGTAACTTTGAAATAGCAATATTCAGGTGTTTACCATCGACTTGAAAGTTTCATTTAACATTTTTAGCAGGTTAATGGTTATACTTATACTGGATTATAGTTAAACAATAGCACCCATAGCCCCGGCAGCCCAGTCGGTAGTGTACAGGACTTGAGAACAGGAGGCTGCTGGTTCGATCCCCGACTCTGCAAATTTCTTTCTGCGGATTGATGATAGTCATTGCAACAGGATTCATTTCTCTCTCACATTTCGACGATGGTTATGTGGAAAGCAGCCAGTGGTTTGGTAAGAATATTGTGCTGAGTATTGGTAGAAGAAACTGAAGGAAAGCATGGATATATGCACTGTCCACCGCTACATAACAGAAATAATGTTGAAAACATGGTCAAACACCATACAAACAATCAATCAATCAAATTCGCTAGTCTGTCAGTACTTTCAGTACTTTGATTTTTCAAATTAGGATCCCCCAGGGAATCGCCGGTTCAAATTCCCAACTCGGCCAATTTCTTCACGAGGACTGATCATAGTCATTGCGACAGGGGTCATTCCTCTCTTACCACTGATCGTTGTTTCGACGATGGTTATGTGGGGAAGCAGCTAGTGGCTTGAAAAAGATTATTGTACGAGGTGCTGGTTGATAGAAACTCTTGGAAAGCATAGATAGGTGAACTGGCCTTTGCGACATAATTTAAATAATGTTGAAAACGTCAAAAAACGCCATACAAACAAAGATTACCTTAATTCCTTGAGATACAATACCGAGTAACGTCCTTGACGAAGGCATTTAACTCAGTTTCAGCGCCATAGGCAATAACAGACACTTTTGCAGACGGCATAAATCAAGATCAGACTGCACAGAATGTGCAGTCTGATCTTGGATCTATACCGTCCGTTTGTTTAGTCTAACCTACAAGATTTAGGTCTGTCTAAGTTTCAATGAATTGTATTTTTGGCCGTCGAAAAAGGTCGAGTATATATGAGCCATGCTGTGTAAAAAGGGGGCTTAATGCATCTGCGAAAAGTATCGACCCAGCTCAGCCTGCGCAGTCCACGCATGTCATGCATGTAAAAGACCAGTCTACCTCATGAATTAGTCGGCTATTTAAAAAAGTGACTATTATGGATCAATAATTAATTATGTAATGGCTTGATTGGTATACTGGATCACGGAGGTGCATTAAGCCCCCTTTTTGCCAGAGCGTGGCTCATATATAATGTGGCACTGACTGGGTCAAAGACATTAAACACTTACAATGCAGAACCATAGAACATAACAGAATAGAACATATTTCACTCGCGGCGCTTTTGCGGACAGTGTAGATCAAGATCAGAGTGCACAAAACGTGCAGTCTAATCTTTGATCTACACTGTCCGATAGGCGATATCAACTTTGAAATCACAATATTTGTTAGTTTTTTTTACTATTGAGTTGAATTTTTCGTTTCATTTATTCAACATTTTAAGGGTTAGATATGACTTGTACAAAGTATGTTGTCAGTTGCACAAAAATTATTTAATATACTGAACATAGGTTTGTCGTTTCTTAAAGTAACAATAGCTGCCAAAAGTAAACAAAATGGGTCTTAAAATGCATTTCAATTTAAATCATGCCATTTTAAAGTATAGGAATTAGTGTGAAGGGTGACAATTTGTTATTATACGGTCGGTCCCAGTGTTAGTCGCTGGCAGAGAAATTAGTTTTAAAACTAGGTTAAAACCTGCTAGGTCTCTCTATCTTTCGTTTACTTTTCCCCTGATTTTAAAATTCATTTTTCTGCCAGCGACTAACATTTAGTCCGACCACAAAAAAAAAAAACGGATTGTCATCTTCACAATATTTTCAATACTTTTAAAGGCATGATTTAAATTTAAATGCATTTTTATACATGCTTTGATTATTTGGCAGTTATTGGGCCTTTAAGATAATCGGGTATGGTATGCGATTGTGTTTACTTTTTTGCACAGTCGCTTTCTTGGAAGTTGTTATCAACGCTGGTATACCATAATAGTCCTTACCAAAGATAAAATTTTACACCCGTTCAACTTCAAAGCATTTGCAGACAACAAATGTTGTTGGAATGCTGGGATTTGTCTTTCAAAGAGAAGAAAATATTGTGGGAAATGGATAAAATGCTGAGTTTTCTCCTTTTCCAAAATGTCTTCAAAATCTCTCTTCTTCAAAATCGTTTTATCATGCACAGGATTGCAAGGTAAAGCGATTGAAACTGGGAGACAAGTTTAATGGAAATTTCCAAACACCTTCAAAGAATACATTGAAATTCAAGTTCATCGGAAAAAAAAAATTTCACCGAGACCCACCGAGTTGATCGAAGATCAGACTGCACGTTAAGTTTAATTGTAACTTTCTACCGTGCTCTCAGAGTTACAAAGATAGTGCTCTCAGAGTTACAAAGATAAAAAATTTCAAACAAAATGTTCTTGAAAATAAACCGTACAGTATTCCCTTGACTCTATACTAAACGACAAAAGTTTCGACTGGATGAAATTGAAAGCATTTGCAGACGACAAATTTAATGCAGCTCAAGTGATGATTTCTGTCTTTGATAGGATAGAAACTATTGTGCAAAAAGGAGAAAATGCTGGTTACCAGCATATCTCCTTTTCCTACAATGTTTTAAAAACTTTTCTCTTTCAGGGTCGTTAAAAGCCGGGATTGTGTGGTGAAGGGTTAAAGAAGATTATTCACCGTCTGATCTTGATCTACATAGGCGGCAAATGGCAAACGTTGAGAAAATTGGTCTGAATGATACCGTTTAGATTTTTTTTTGCAGCGATTTTTTTTTTTTTTCCTAGGCGCTTATTAATACTACAAAAAATACTCTCACCCCATAACTATGCAGGATATCAAAATATGCAGTCTGATCTTTAATCTATACTGTCCGTTTTGCCGAGACATTCTGGACAGGAGCAACATTGAAACTGCTATTATTTGAGTCTTATTTTTAGACTGAAAGTGTTTATTGAGTTTATTCTAGAGATTCTAGAATCGTTTAGTAAAGAGTCAAGGGAATACTGTATGGTTTATTTTCTAGAACTAAGATTATTTTCGTGGGTCAATACTTTTTTGCAGAAAAAGAAAACCCCTTTTCATAGAGCATGGCTCAAATGTATTTATTCATTTGACAGAGCTCTAGATAGAGGGAGTGATTTTGATTTCAAAATTGCAAATATCAATTACTCTCCACTAAACCCTATGTTATGGGTACTCATTAGAATCGTCTCATCGAGACGTTGCTAATGAGTACCTACAACATAGGGTTTGTAAGAGAAATAATGGATTTAGAATACTATCACCACCTCTTATCTGCAGGTCTGCAAGTTTGTTATGCAATAGCAGCTTTGCCTCTACTATTGAACAGGAAGTTTTACAAAAAAAAAATATATATAGCTAAGTAATTCCTTGTGTTTTCTCTATGTATTTCTAGCTAGCTCTTAATTTTAAAAGCCAAGGTTGCACCCGAATGAATATTAGCAGAGTCTTTGAAGAATTATGAAAAATTTCTAAAACCTAACAAAACGAAAGCTGGTTTAAAGTCCCTTTAACTCTTTAAATTGTCAAAGTTTTTTTTAAAAAGCCTTCTCCCTAATGGTCGTTGAAATACGGGATTATTTTGTGAAAGGGCTAAGTCAATGATTGCGTTCAAAATGGCACACGGTAAAGAATGTGAAACTGTGGCGGAAATATTACCTTGGTATAGTATTTGTAAATCGTTTGTGTTGCGCCTTAAATTCTCGGAAACTGTCATTAAAACGAAAGTGGGATACCGCTTTATAATTTATCCTACGTGTTTTTCGTAGAACAAAATAAAACGTGTAAAAATAGCGGAAGTAGGTCTTGAAATTTTATGAGTAACTTCTTTTTTATGATTTTGAGAAATAAGTTTCAGGAAGATTCAGACAAAATGATTTGTCTGTCGCTTTCATTTCTCTGAAATTTTCATCGGTAACACGCAAAAAAAGTGGAATATCGCTACATGATACATGCTACTTGTATTTCATAGAAAAAACTTGTACATAAGAACCGGAAGTAAAACAAACACACAGAAACCGGAAGTAGGCCTTGAAATTTAAACTTATATTTCATGCATTCCATTGTATTCCTTCCTTTCTAAGGATTACTTTTTCAGGAAGCTGTAAATACAAAACTATAGCAAATTGAAGGAAGTTAATTGGATAATCTTCACTATTGCTAATTTCATTAGTCATTCATTATCTGATTTATTCATTTGTTTTGGGTGGGCTCTTCTTTTTTTCAATTCTTTTTGTTGAAAAAAAAAAAATTCTTTTTTGTTTGCTGACTGATATATTGATTGATCAACTACGTTGTTAAACCCTTCACCAAATGACAAAATTTTAGACTTTTACCAGTATACGAAACATTTGCAGTCAACAAATTAAAAGAGTTTCAAACCATGGAAATTAGCTTTTGAAAGAATGAAAAACATTGTGGGAAAAGGAGAAAATGCTGGTTACCAGCATTTTCTCCTTTTCCAACAAAGTTTTAAAAGCTTCTTCTCCAAGGGTCGTTAAAAGAAGGTGTTGTTTGGTAAAGGGTTAAGTTAATGGTTTATAGTTACCCTTAATTTACTTTAAACCGGAGATCCCTTACTCTCTGTCCTTAAAAACTCGTCCAGCATACCCGTCATGGTGGGGGCAGCTCTGAAAATTGGACCCGACTCATCACTGAAATCGAACCTGAAACCCCTGATGTGAGAAGCCGACTGGCTGATCTGGTTCACCTGATCTAGTCTGATATATCCTGATTATTAAGTGACAGATCTATCATTTCGACACAAAAAATATATGAGCCATGCACTGTGAAAAGGGGGGTTAATGCATCTGCGAAAAGTATCGACCCAGGTCAGCCTGAGCAGTCCGCGCAGGCTGACATGGGCCGAAACTTTTCGCTATAGGTCAATTTTCTGTATGTCCAAGGACCAGTTTATCTTATGATGCAGTCGGTTGTTAGACAAAATGGCTATTATGGATTCATATTTATGAGATGACTTGCCCTTTATCATGCGTCACGGAGTTGCATTAAGCCCCCTTTTGCCAGAGCGTGTCTCATATACAGTATACTTGTACATAATTATAAACTCGACCACTTTCGACGGTTGAAAATACACTCCTACTAAAACTTGGAATTTCTTTTTGTATCCCATGATTAAAAAAGCAGACGGTATAGATCCGTTCTGTGCAGTCTGACCTTGATCTAAGTTGTCTGCAAAAGCCCCTAGTTTTATCCCTGTGGCCGTGAAAGAGTTAATTATGCACAATACTGTACATAGTCAACAAGGGTAATTTTCATTTTTTCCCCTAAGTTATCGCGGATTCTAAGCGCTACATATATAATTCAGCCATGCTGTGTGAACAGGGGGCATAATGCATTTGCAAAAAGTATCGATTCAGCTCAGCCTGCGCACTCCGCGCAGGCTAATCTGGGCCGAAACGTTTCGCATTTCTGCATGTCATGGGGGGTCCTGCGTGGCTCAATGGTAATGTTTAGGACTCGTGACCTGGAGGCCCCGGCTTCGAGCCTCACTGGATCCACTGGGTTTTTCGTTGAAGTGTCCTTCGGTGAAACACTTCAGAGCCCTAGCCTAGTACTGGTGGAGATCATGAAATACATGAATATTTAAGCCGTCGCCTCGATATGACTGAAATAATATTGAAAACGGCGTAAAACGCCAGTCAATCAATCTGCATGTCATCGAAGGACCAGTGTATCTCATGATTCAGTATGTTGTTATACAATGGATTTTAGGGATACTGTGATGACAGTATAATACTGTGATGACTCGCTTGGTTTCATGCCTCACGGAGATACATTAAGCCCCGTTTTGCCAGGGCACGGTTCATATATTATTTTGTATGCACACAGTCCAACTCGAATCAATATAGCACATAGGGACACTGAAAATGTGCTTGCTTATGACAGTTGCTTGTTTAATACGGGCGCCTTTTAACCCTTTCCCAAACAAGCCCTGGTTTTCACGTGTCTGCAGTACAAGTCTTTTGAAAACACTGTGGGAAAAGGAGAAATTGCTCGTAACGAGCAATTTCTCCTTTTCCCACAGTGTTTTCTACCCTTTTGATAACTTTCTGCCATTTTCATCAAATTTGAAATTGTCGTCTGCAAACTCTTTCAATTTGGGGGCCAGTCCAAAATTTGTCGTTTGGGAAAGGGTTAATTATATCTTACTTTCTCTGAGAAATTAGTATGAGCTATGCTCTGGCAAAGGAGGATTAAATGAACCTCCATGATGCGTGACACCACACAAGTCATCACATAATTATGGATCCATAAGGTCCATTTTGTATAACAACTGACTGAATCGTGAGGCACACTGGTCCTTTGACATGCAGAAAATTTATCAATAGCAAGAAGTTTCAACCCAGGTCAGCCTACGCTCACTGAGCAGGCTGGCCGTGGTCGATACTTTTCGCAGATGCATTAAGCCCCCTTTTCACAGATCATGGCTCATATGCATACATAATACAAGTTGCTTGCTTAAAGGGGCCAATTGATTTTTTATGCCTTAAATCAAATTTTCGTGGAAAACACCGCTAGATGCAGCTAAACTTTTCGTTTCTTTGCAATCGTGTAAAATTTATGGCTAAATTTAGTTTTGAAAAAGGGGGGATCCAGTTTCGGCGTGTGAATTACAGGGTGGACTCTTATAGCAGTCGACAACTTTGTATATTTCTATTACATACATGTAAGATATGACGTCATCATACTGATTTGAAGGCGAATTCTTGTCATCGACGCGTGTTATTGATTATTTGACATTCACGAAAATCTTTGTGAACCTCTGGCGCAAAATCTAAAATTTCATTAGCAGGCTTCGTAGCCCATTAAGAAAATACTGTTGAATAAAAAAAATCTTGCATTTGTCGTTCTTCTTTACGAATGATTTGCTAGTTTAATTCAAAGATAAAAAAAAACAGTTGAAGTTTAGTGTGATTATGAAAATCTGACAAGCTCCCTTCAATCGAGATTCTTCTTAAGTTTGGTGATATGAAAATCTGAATAGCTCCCTTTAATAGAGATTTCTAAGTTTGATGAGATTAGGCAAATATGAACAGCTCCCTTTAACCCCTATTCTGCTAAATAAGTTGAATGAGACTCAAATGTTGCGTGTTCAAGGTTATTTTTGGAGCAAAATATCTCTTATCGGACAGTGTAGATCCAAGATGATACTCCACGTTCTGTGCAGTCTGATCTTGATCTACACTGTCCGCAAAAGGTCAGTGAGTCGAGCTAAAGGTTAATAGGGACTTTTAAGTTTGATGAGATTAGGAAAATCTGAAAAGCTCCTTTTAATAGAGATAACCACTATGGCTGGTTTTACTGTATGTCGAGTACGTAACTGGAGACAATAAAGTTAAATGATTGGACACAGCATTGGAAACCTATAGCTGTATTAACGATGCTTTCAGCTTATGTTCCTTTTCGAAGCAATTAATCAAAAAATTCAAGTGAAAACATGACTTGAACATAAAAGATAAGGTAAAATTACACTGTACAAATAATATGTAAACACACTTCCATTATTGAAACCAAATGGAATTACTGTGACAGATAATATTTATGAGACTGAACCTAGATGAACCAGTCTAGAATTTCAAACATTTAACGTGAATTATAGATTGACCTTTTATTTGCTAAAACATGGAACCAGTCGACATTGTCAGACAGTTTTCCTTTTGAGCCACTGTCAGACAGACTGTCATTGGTCACCTTTGATGATCTAAATGTCCATTCGTCAAAAAACTGCCGATTCCGTAAAATTTTGCATCTAACCCTTTGTCTGTGCATGTCAAATTCTATAAGATTTACCGGTCTGCTATGACGCGTCACTATTCTGCACAGGAAGTATTAATATGCGGTGCGCATAACTCAAAACTCTGCCTTTAAAATGTAGTCGGCGGAAAATGGCTATAAATAATAAACCTGAGGGGAAATCAAGCCTGTTTTTCGCCCCATATTTCATTCGAATATAACAGTCTTCAACGAAAAAAAATCTTTTTCTACAAATACCATTGTTTACAGCAAGTCTTTGTATATAGTTTCTAAATATAGATTAAGGGAAAACCGGGATTTGCGTAGGGTTTTTCACAGATTTTAACAACAACAACAGAGTGTCCCCACCACGCTGGGCTTATACCAGCAGGCCTGTACGGGCTGTGTTTATAAATCATTGGTGCTTATGTTAAATGCTAGCTAACCATGGCTGGATGAATCGTACCTATAAGAGTTGTTTTCAGTAATCGTACGACGACTGATTTACATGTTGTGTATTGCAGGAGTTAAGCAGGGATGTTCTTCTTTTAGCTCTACCATTCCCTGACTATTTAAGGCTATGTTCCCGAAGACTTGCGTTATTTGGTCAGTTTATGTCGAAGATGTAGCACTCTAAGGCAAGTGACTTTTGTTCATGGGACGAAATTGCTGAACGAGTAGTGATTCAATATTTGCATAAGTAAGGTCTAGCCTTTACTTATCTATGTGTGCATATAAACCAACACCTTGTATCTTATCGATGACATATTATCCATGTTCAGTCTGTGACTATGTAAGTAGTCATTGTTTAAATTGGTTTGGTGGAAATTTTGTACTTCGTGTCAACTTTGTCATATATATAACAGAATTACGCCGGAATTCTATCAAAAAGAATTATTTTCCGTTGGGCAGTAATCGGCAACTATGTTTGTTTTTTTTTTAAATTTGAATTTCGGTCACTCTCGATGGCAATAGACTAGCATACGCTAATCTAAAAATTGTTTCTGAATGTAAGTGGACTGCATTTTCAGCCGTCAGAAGAGGTCGAGTTTATATATTTGGCGCTGAAAGAGAACGTATCTTGTTTGCAGATGTTGGATACTGTCTGATAGATCACGTTGCTATTTTGTATGCTAAAACAGATCCCTTTATCAAAAAAAAAGTCGGCACTTTCAATTTGATAGACAAAAGACGTCTGACTGCGTCTAAACCACCGACACTCTTTTTTCTTGATAAATTTACCCTCTATTGCCAAATGTATATGACACAACTGTACCACCTGCCGAACACAACTCCAAGTAATTCGTCTGTTATTAGTTTTCATATATTCATGAACTGGAAAGGGGGGAGGGGAGTCGTTAATTTTATCGTGTTCTGCCTTACTTCATCTTCCACCCGGTACACGGAACGGAACAAGTGGATAAAATTAAGAGTTATTAAAGTCGAAAAGTTGGAGGCGGTCAAAATCTTCTCACACAACCGTGAAATGGAAATTTCAATACTGTGGTAAATATATTTAACGAATCTAATGGGTCAATACTTTTTTAGCAGCCCTAAATTATTTCATTTACCGATCTGTAAATTTCATTGGCCAAACAGTAAAATCGAGATTTGAAAATGACTTCTAATAATAATATTTGTACTTGACGCAAATTTCAGACTGAACAATTTTTTTTCCAAATCGTTGATGATTGTCTTTTCTACTTGAATCATTCTTCGTATGTCAAACTTTTACCTCTTGGTACAAGGTCGCAACGGACGAAAAGGGTTAACTGCTCACCGGACGATAAATCGGACTAGTTCATTAGACTGGATCCAGGCACTAATAATTCACACAATCAAAAGTTTTAAAAACTCTGAAGAAAAATACATTTGAAAAAATTGTGGAAAAAGGAGGAAATGCTGATCAGCAGCATTTCCTCCTTTTCCCACAATGTTTTCAAAGACAAAATTCATCATTTCCGTTTGGACAAATCTAACATTTTGTCCTTTGGTAAAGAGTTAAATGGAATAAAGGATTAAACTGAAACCCAGGTGTCCAGAGGAAAATCTGTCCTTGAAAGACGCGGGAGACATGATCATTTTGTCCTTTTACCACGATGGTTTTTACCCTTTCTTTACAAACTTCAATCGTTTGTCACATATCTTTTACGTGGTATTGCTGTCGGCTGGCAAACATATATTTTAACCATTCCGCTAAACTACTAATTTGTAAAAGACTGTTAAAATGGGGGGTTTAGGGGGGGGGGAAATCCTACGTGGCTCATTTGTAAGGTGTAGGATTTTTTATCCCATACATACTTCAAACAACTACCTTTTTATTTGCGATTTCAAACCACTATAGTTATTCAATGTCGACCGATTACAGTGCTTACAGCACTTTGATTTTTTTTTTAATCCTGTCTGCGTCATAGGCAAACTCATGAGCTTTTGTGGATGCCATAGACCAAGATCAGACGGTAGTGAACATGCAGTCTGATCTTGGACCTATATCGTCCGCTTGTTGAGTTAAGCCTAGGAGATAAAAACTCTTTCGCAGTGTCAGTGTATTGTATTTAACCCTTAGGCTGCTAGGCGCGACTCACTGACCTTTTGCAAATATTGTAGATGAAGATCAGACGGCACAGGTCGTGCAGTCTGATCTCGACTCTACACTGTCTGATAAGGAGATATTTTCCACCAAATAAAATAATTTTTAAATAACGTTATTCGGGGTTTTACTATCGGCTTGAAAGTTTTATTTAACTCATTTAGCAGGTCAAGGAATAAAGCCGTCGAAAGATGTCGAAGTTACATAATCGGCGCTGAAAGAGTGAACAAGCTTCCGCGACAGAAATGAGTCGTGTTCTGGCAAAAGCGGGCTTAATGCATCTCCGTGATACATGATACTAAGCAAGTCATCACATGATAGTGAATCGATAACGTCCATTTTGTAAAACAACCGACTGAATCAGTATGAGGTATAATGGTCCTTTGAGCAGCAGACAGTTGACTAATGTCAAAAAGTTTCGATCCAGGTCAGCCTGCGTGGTCTGCGCAGGCTGACCTGGGTCGATACTTTTTGCAGATCCATTAAGTCCCCTTTTCACACAGCTTTACTCGAATTGTTTTACCATTGTCTATTTCTGCAGACGTGCACATCGGAAAACAATAACGTATTGCTGCAGATTGCGAAGCAGACGACATGTTGCGCATTGTTTGATCTCGATGCATTTTACACGTAGCAACACGTGTTAATATTGTTATTTTTATTCTGAAACTCTTACTACATGACCTTTCTTGACCTTTTATTGTCGGCCATTTTTTTCCTGTCGTCGATTTTTTTCCCCGTCCGAGAAATGTTTATTTTTTCGTTTTTTTTTATATAATTATAAACCCTTTGCATTGAAAACTTTTACAAATATATTTTTGTGATCTGTTAAGTTGTGGATCGTTGGTTTGTTGGTAAAAATGGACGGATGGATCGATCGATCGACCGATCGATGGGTGGATGGATGGGTGGATGGATTGATTTATTTGGAGGGAGGGGGACAGACGGACGGATGGAAAGAGGGACGGACGGGCAGACAGACGGATGGAAGGAGGAACGGACGGACGGATGGATGGATGGAAGGACGGAAGGAGGGACAGTTTTTCTGAAGAAAACAACGACTCAGCTGAAAGTTCCCTAGTCACGTCTCCGTACTTGGTCCCGAAAAAAAAACTAACTTTTAAGCATAAAAAAAGTATATATCGGTTGAAATAGATCACAGTAAAATGTAACTGTAGAAATTAAGTCTTGCATAAATACATTCTCTTTTGATAAACGTGAAATTTCATATTGTTGACATCTGGACAAGTCTGTGAAAAATTAACCAGCACGACAAGAAGAGGGAAATTGTTAGACCTCTCAGCGCTATAGACGAAAACGAGGGCTCTTTGCGGACGGCTTAAATCAAGATTAGACTGTACAGAATGTGCAGTCTGATATTGGAACTATATTGCCCGCTTTTTAAGTCTGGTTACCAGTATTTTGTCCTTTTCCCGCGATGCTTTCAAAAGATTTCTACTTCAGGGTCATTAAAACTCGGGATTGTGAAGTAAAGGGTAAAATGATATCGCCTTGTAAAGCATTAAATTCCAGTACAATTCTAAGAACAGATCTGTAGCAGGGTTGTTTTTTTAACCCTTTCCCAAACGACAAATTTTGGACTGGTCCAAATTGAAAGAGTTTGCAGACGACACTTTTAAATTTGATGAAAATGGCAGAAATTTACAAAAAGGGTAGAAAACACTGTAGGAAAAGGAGAAATTGCTCGTTTCGAGCAATTTCTCCTTTTCCCACAGTGTTTTCAAAAGACTTGTACTGCAGACACGTGAAAACCAGGGCTTGTTTGGGAAAGGGTTAAAGATACATCTATACTCGTTTTCAGCAGGGTTTTAATCCATTTCATCTTTATTTTATGAAACTAAAATAATTCTTGAATCTTCAAGCCAAATGTTGCCCCTGACGGTTGCAAGGTTGCGCAGATTACCAAGGATAGAAAATGCATTTAATTTTCTGGAGGCCTTCAAAGAAATCACTGTTGTAGTTTCCGGTTTTAAATGAGAACAAATTCTTTGAGGTTTCTCTAACCCTTACGACATATATTTTGTTAAAGTATCTATGTTTACACAGCTGACTAAACCCTGAGCCATTATACACACTATTATGTTTTAACAGCGTCTCTCTCTCTCTCTCTCTCTCTCTCTCTCTCTCTCTCTGTAAGGATGTATCTTTAACCATATCCATTCTCCGCTTATTGCTATGTCATCTGAGATCGTCTGTTCACTGACGATGACTTCTTCACCGTCAAATTATAAACTCGTCTGTATTCGAAATCATAAACTAAAAGACTTTTTTTCAAAATCTTAGATAAGAAACAACGGGCAAACGATGTAGATCCAAAATCACACTGCACGTTCTGTGCAGCCTGATCTTGATCAACGCCATCTGTAGGAGCTTGGTATTTCGCTCAGGAAAAGTGTAATGTTCTCTTCGACGATTGAAATGTTTATGACCGTTAATATCCGAACAAAAACATCAGATGAATGCACGAATAATGCAGACGACATTTCAAATGAAATAATTGAGCAGACGGATATGATTAAGTGGTCTGCAATTAATCCCTTCAACGCAATAGGCGAAAACGTGGGCTTTTACGGACGACATAGAGGATCAGATTGCACTAAATGTTCAGGTTGATCTTGGATAGGTACCATCCACTTTGTTTAGTCATGCCATATTCAGTTAACATATTTGAACCACGCTCTGGCAAAAGGGGGCTTAATGCATCTCCGTGATACATGATACCAAGCAAATCATTACATTACCAAGGATCCATAAAGTCCATTTTGTCTAACAATCGACTGAATCATGTGGTAGAATGGTCCTTTGACCAATAGCAAAAAGTTTCGGCCCAGGTCAGTCTGCGCGGACTGCGCAGGCTGACCTGGGTCGATATTTTTTGTAGATGCATTAGGTCCCCTGTTTAAAAGGGTGACGTTTGTCTAACCTTTTTGTCTGTCGAGCAAAATGTAATAGACTCATCCTGTTTTGAATTAACTCTGTCCCAAACAATTTTGAGTGTGCCTAAAGAAGAAAGTCTTTGAAAAAAATGTGGACAAAGGAGAAAATACTGGTGTCAAGCACTTTCTCTCATTCCCACGATGTTTTCTTCTCTTCAAAAGACAAAGTTAAGTGTTTCGAGTTATGTTTACATTGTCGTCTGCAAATGCTTTCAATTTTGACAGGTCTAAAGCCACAGTTTATCGTCTAGTAGATATTGGAAGCGAGTGAGTACCAATAGATTTCATTTCCTTTGGCAGAGTTCTTGTTCCGATTGTCGTCTGCTCCGGATGGTCAAATGATGTCTTCTTAACCCATGGTAACAAAGATACAAGAGCAACAGATAGGTGCTTTAAAACATAGTGGAAGAGTGAACATTAATTTTGGTTTCGTGCAATTGCTCTTTTTTTAATTTAATGTTTCCTGTGCAGTCACGGTGCGACAGTGTACATGTAATTCCCTGCCTTCGAAATTTCTTTCATGTTTTCTTTTTCATTTGTCTAAAAGAAGTCTGCGCTGAAACGTGTCCAGAATAGCACTACTTTTTCGCCCTTTTAACCCTCATCCTGCTGGATAAATAAAACGATACCTTCAAGTCGATAGTAAAACCCCAACGGTTGCTATTTCAAATTATTTTTAGGCTAGAAATATCTCCTTATCGGACAGTGCAGATCCAAGATCAGACTGCACAGAACGTGCAGTCTGAACTTGATCTACACTGTCCGCAAAAGGTCCTTGAGTCGCGCTTAGCAGCTTAAGAGTTGAAGACAACGTCCTTCATTAGAGCCATCTTTAATTTGTCGTCTGCAATTTGGACAAGTCTAGCATTTTGTCGTCTGGTAAAAAAATCCAAGTATTTTCTATCATTTCAAAACCAACGTCCTTCTTTTAAAATACATTTTATTTGTCGTCTGCAAATTCTTCCAGTTCGGACAAGTCTCAGTTTTGTCGTCTGATAAAGCGTAAACTCTTTCCCACACGACAAAATTTTAGACTTGGCCAAACTTTCAAACTGGAAGAATTTGCAGACGACAAATTCACTGTAGCTCAAAAGATGACTTCTGTCTTAGCAGGACAATGTGGTAAGAAAAAAATGTGTGAAAAGGAGAAAATGATTGTTACCAGCATTTTCTCCTTTTCGCACAATGTTTTAAAACAGAATTTTCCTCGAGGGCTTCAAAACTCGAGATTATATGTTAAAGGTTTTAAATCTTTACCACACAATCCCGACTTTTAACAACCCTAAGAAAGAAGCCTTCTGAAAGCATTGTGGGAAAAGGAGAAAATGCCGGTAACCAGCATTTTCTCCTTTTCCCATAATGTTTTCCACCCCATCAGAGACAACTTCAACAATTTGAGCCACATTTAATTTGTTATCTGCAATTGCTTTCAAGTTGGACAAGTCTACATTTTTGTCGTTTGGTAAAGAGTTAAGCGAGAAACCA
The DNA here is from genome assembly GCA_945859785.2 of Tridacna gigas. NCBI lineage: Eukaryota > Metazoa > Mollusca > Bivalvia > Cardiida > Cardiidae > Tridacna > Tridacna gigas. The sequence goes on from OX244029.2 coordinate 44,443,493, forward strand.
AATTGAAACGTTAGGGTTATAACATTACAATGTATTACAACAACGATACTGTTTGTTATTGCATGATGGAGTTGTCAAACAAGTCAAAGAAGTTGTGAAATCTGATACACAGCTGACATCTGTAGAAGTGGTTTTTTTTTTTAATTTAATCCCGTTCTGTTACTTAAATGATTCATTTTTTTTATGTCAACAGCAAAAACAAACCCTGTTGCATGCAGCATGCAGAGAAAATTTAAATTAGCTTATCATTCTTGTAATTTTGAAAACATCGTTTTATAATACGGACAATAAATCTGAATATTCATTGACTAAACTTTATATAGTCCAATTTGAATTAAGCTGTGAAACAGTCAAAGACGTTCAAAATCTGCGAGCTTGCTTAAGTCAAGTGCTTGCTTAACACAGATACATTCCAACGCAATCCCCTGTTGCGGGAACTAAAAATTTCCTTGCTTAATTCAGGTAACGAGGTTGCTTGCTAAATAGACGTGACCACTTAAGACAGGTTTTAATGCAAATGACATGACACCACTGTGGCTTAAGGTGGAATTTCTCTTTTTAAGTATCAGAGGTAAGGATACTCAAATTATGAGATAAAACAACAAACGTTATTTAACAAAAAAAAAAGTGAAGATCGGGTCTATCAAGTTTTTTTTTTTTACTTTAATGTCGAAATTTCTAGAAATGAGGCCGTTTGAACTTCGCCAATTATAGTGCCAAGTAAATTATTACCGGAAGTGCAGTCGACAGAAATGAACCGAAAGGACCTAACTATAATATTCAACAAAACGGAAAGTTATTTAAAGTAAATGGGTATTGAAAAGAAATGCTCTTTCACGCGGAAAAAAAAAAAATCCGTTTAAATTTGATATCTATCTGCGATCGCCTATTCTCTTTCATGTTTTGTTTATTCTCTTTGATCTGACTTAACGTTGCCGAATTAATCCATTAGATTGTTGAGCGTGACTGCAGTGCACATTTGCGGACAGTGCAGAATAAGCTTCGACGGCTAGGAACGTGCAGTGTTGTCTTGAATCTACACTGTCCGATATGAATATATTTTTTCCGGCGAAAAGAAGCATGAAATCACAATGCATTTGAGCCACGCTCTGGCAAAATGGGGCTTAATGCGTCTTCGTGATGTATTATACCTATCAAGCCATCACATAAATATGGATCCATAATAGCCACTTTTTAACAATCGGCTGTTCAAATCGTGAGGTAGGCTTTCGTTTTGTATCTTGCACTAGATCCCCATTAACATAACTAACAGCATTCTAGCGGCGTCGCCCATATGGGCAACAGGTGTCGACGATGACCAAATCAAATCTTCGACAGTATTTGTGGGGGATCCTGCTTGTCTATGTAGTGTAGGAGCCGAATTCGTTCTCCGAGGGCCGAGATTTCGATTTTTACCAACAGCAAGCCCTGAACAGAACAGTGATGTCCGGTGAGGCGGTAGAGCATGAGACTTGTGAACGTCAAATCTCGGACCACTTGAGAGTGTAGGTTCGATCCCCACGGCTGGCCACCTAATGTTATTAATAGTCTTTCGGGTGAGACGTTTTAAACTGAGGTTCCGTGTGATGGTGCTATACACCGAGCACGTTAACCCTTTCCCAAACGACAAATTTTGGACTAGTCCAAATTGAAAGAGTTTGCAGACGACAATTTTAAATTTGATGAAAATGGCAGAAAGGTCTCAAAACCGGTAGAAAAGCTGTGGGAAAAGGAGAAATTGCTCGTTACGAGCAATTTCTCCTTTTCCCAGTGTTTTCAAAAGACTTGTACTGCAGACACGTGAAAACCAGGGCTTGTTTGGGAAAGTGTTAAAGAACCAGGCGTAACTTAGGATGGGTTTTGTCCGGTATCCTGCACTATTCCCATAACACAACTAACAGCCTCCAGGGGCGTCGCCCCAATGGGCAACCGATGGCGACTATAAGTAAACGAAAATCAAACAAATAAAACCAACCATTCTTAATTGCATTCCTGGTCTTATTATGCATACGGAAATTGCGTTACTTTAGAATTTAGAAAATTCTTCCGAGTTAAACCAATACATCATTTAGAATAGTTGGTGAAAACGAGCCCAGAGTCAGTATTCACTAACCATTCTTAAGAATGTTCTCAGTCTTATTTGACAGTAACACAATTCCTGATTGGCCACTGAACCATTTGGTTAAGCCAATCAGAAGCTGTGTAATTTTCAAATTTTGAAAACCTGGGGGAATAAGACAAAGAATGTTCTGAAGAATTGTTGGTGAATACAAGCCCAGGACACACGTAAATAAGTAAGCTGTCCCCGTGATATGATTGAAATACTGTTGAAAGTGAAGTCAGACACGGTAATTGGCATTCAATCAATCGACAGTGTGGCTCACGAGCACGTGACAAATGACTTTCTACAGTCTTGCATATCATTAAATACGATTGGTCTATTTTCTCTTTTTGAATCTGAAGTAGCTTTCACACGTAAACATCTTTAGCCAAACAGATGTCTCTCTGTGGAATTTGAGACCAAAAAAACATGTGAGCCGTGCTCTGTGAAAAGGGGGCTTAATGCATCTGCAAAAAGTCTCGATGCAGTCCGCGCAGGCTAACCTGAGTCGAGACTTTTTGCTTTTCGTAAATTTTCTTCATGTCAAAGGACAAGTGTAACTCATGATTCAGTCGATTATAATACAAAATGGATTTTATGGATCCATAATTATGTGATGACATGCTAGGTATACTGTATCACGGATATGCAATAAACCTCCTTTTGTAAGAGCATGGCTCATGTATATTATATACATGTACACATATTTCCAAATCGCTGAAAGCAATGTTAAACACTATGTGAAACTGTCTGCCTGCCCGCCTGCCTCTCTCTCTCTCTCTCGCTCATAGATATGAGGCATTCGTTTCGCTGAAACAAGGCCAACGTAACTAAACACTAAATACAATGAATATGAAATGAAGCCTGTTCTACTCTCATCATTTTAAACGATGAAATGAAATCGGTCATAAGAATTTAAGCCAGAGTACGCAGTATTAATTTTTAATAGATCTAAAAGTAAATGAAAGCGAGTCTGATCGCTGAGTCTATTTTTGGTATGTGAGTGCTTTATCTTTGGCAACATTTTAATACTGATGAGATTTAAACTTGACACCGCCACGTCAACAATCAACACAAAGGCAATGTTTGTTTCATGGGGCGGGACAAAACAATGTCCGTGAGATTGCGAGATCCGTATCGCTATTTTTGTCAAGTTGATAATAAGTCCGCACGCGCCGGGTAGATTATCATAAAAGATTAATTTGTGTTATGCTCTGTGAAATGGGGACTTAACAAGCCCGCAAAAAGTATCGACCATGTCAGCCTGCGCAATCCGCGCAGGCTGACATGGGTCGAAACTTTTTGCCTTTTGTAAATGTTATTTATGTCCATGGACCATTCTAAATGATTAAGTCGATTGTTAGACAAAATGGATTTTATGAATCCATAATTATGAGATGACTTGCTAGGTAAAATGCATCATGGAGATGCATTAAGCCCCCATTTGCCCGTGCACAGCTCATTTCTATTCTCCATTCGCAGCAACAATGGCTTTTTTTTCAAAAGTTGTCACTCACTGTAGCGAAATAATTATCTTGTATATAATCGACAATTTACATATTCTTTAGATCGCTAATATTCAACAAAAACATATGAGCCATGTTCTGATAAAAGGGGGCTTAATGCATCTCCGTAATGCATTATACCAAGCAAATCATCATGTAATTATGGATCCATAAAAACCGTCTTTTTTTAATAATCGACTCACTCAGGAGGTAAACTGATCCTTGGGCATACAGAAAATTGACTAATAGCGAAAGTTTCGGCCCATGTCAGCCTGCGCAGGCTGACATGGGTCGATACTTTTCGGAGATGCATTAAGCCCCCCTTTGACGCAGCATGGCTCATATATTAAATTAGCTATTCAGAGTTTTTGTATCATTCACACTGAATATCCTAAATGTTTGATTACTGGATTAGGTAAGGCAACAGTTTGTAGACCATGAATAAATATTAGATAAGAAAGGAAAGTGTAAGGAAAACAATGGTGGTATTTCGTTAAATTGAAACAGGTACGCGTAGATCTATACCCTCTGAAGGTAGTTCAGACTTTCGCAAAGGCTTGTGGGAATGTCACATGGTCCATAATTTTCGTCGATTATATACAATGGTACGATGCCGCCATACCTGTTTTGATAAAAATAGACAAGAGTTCCCGAATTCAAATATATCATCATTTTATTTATACGAACATACTAGTTTATATGAGCCGTGCTCTGTAAAAAGGGGGCTTAAAACATCGCCAGGCTGACCTGAGTCGAAACCTTTTGCTATTGGTCAATTTTCCTGCATGTTAAAGGGCCAGTCTACCTCATGATTCAGTCGGTTGTTATTCAAAATGGATTTCATGGATCCATTATTATTTGATGACCTGCTTGGTATTGTGCATCGCGGAGATAATCTACATTAAACACCCTTTGCCAGCGCATAGCTCATAGTTCATATATAAAGTGTGCCTTTTTACTAGATGTAACTGTTAGATCTTGTAATGGAAATATATATTCGGTCGTATATTTATCAGGGAAGTTTGATTTACGTCAAATAAACTAAATATGTCCCTTTAACGGTATTTCTAATGCCTGTGTAATTGAAAACTCATTTCAAATGTAATACTACATTTAAAATTCAGGAAAATATATTTAGGCCTACTTTAGATAATAATAGTATTACTGCTGTATTGTTGTTGTTGATATGCGTAAAGTCCAAATCAAGATCAGATTGCACGGAATGTCTTGTATGATTTAGATACGTGGGCGTAACCAGGATTATGAAATGATTACTTACCCTCAATTAAAACTGTTAAATACCAAACGACAAAATTTTAGACTGGTCCAAACTGAAAGTATTTGCAGACGACAAAATAAATGTGGTTGAAAATTGAAATTTGTTTTGGGATGGGTAGAAAACATTGTGGGAAGAGGAGAAAATGCTGGTTACCAGCATTGTCTCCTATTCCCACAGTGTTTTCAAATGGCGTTTTTCTCAGGGTCGTTAAAAGTCGGGATTGTGTGGTAAAGGGTTAAAGATATGCCCGTATTGAAAGCACCTGCAGACGACAAATTAAATGTAGCTCAAAAGATGGTATGTACGTGTCTCTAAAATAAAAATATAAGGACAGAAAACATTGTTGGAGAAAATGCTGGTTATCGGCATTTCCTGTTTTTACCACAATGTTTTCAGGGGGCTTGTGAAAACACGATATTGTGTGGAAAAGAATTAATAATGCGAATGACATAATCATTAAAATGACAAATCCGCACCATGTTTAGACCATGTTTTACATTACGCAATCGTTTATTGTCCATCATAGGCGTCATGTACACCTTCATTAGATCACAAGTCTTTGATGCTGCATTGGTCTATCACAGAACACCGAAATTTTCACTTGGCGGTCACTGCTGCTAAAAACAGCACATTGGCACATCGCCTCTATAGGCTTTATATTACACATTGGCGTATCCCCTCTATATCGTTTATCATGACTGTAAACGATATCTAGACACTTCAGAGCCCTAGCCTAGTACTGGTGAAACCCAGGAAATACATGAATGAATATGTGAGCTGTCGCCATGATATGACTGAAATAATGTTGAAAGCGGCGTAAAACACCGTTCAATCAATAAACATAAACGATATAGAGACAATGTGCCAATGTGTTATTCTCATTTACATAACAGAACAGAACAGAATTTTATTCAGACTTGTACGTTACATAAATCGTCTTCATACTATGCAGTAAAAAAATTAACAAATGTCACGTGATTACACTCTCTTCATCTGAATGTATACAAACATATAAAATATAGGGAATGTGTGTGTACGTTTTTTATGCTTTTTTTTTTTGGAGAGTTCTAACTTGAAGAAAAACGATAATTCCAAGAATACAGTACAAAAGACTTAATCATTAACAGTTGGAATGTATATAATGAATGAGTAAAGAACATTAAATACTATCTATGACATTAATTTCAACATTTCTTACGTAAAAAGCTTGTTTAATATATCTAGAAAAATTTCGTAATACATTCTTATCTACTACTTGGAATAACTGACACAATTTGAACATTGACGGTCTTAGATAAAATTTCTTGTACAGATATTTAGCTCTTAATGGAGCATATAAGGGGCAAATAAAAACAAAATGATAAATGTCTTCAACATCATGTAAATCGCAAAAACAGCGTTCGTTGTACGACAAATGAAAATTTCGGTGCTCCGGGACAGACCAAATGGGATTCAAAGGCCTATGATTAAATGTATACCTACACTATCCAATAATTTGATACCTACACTTTCCAATAATTCGTGGCAAACAAGTAACTTCGATAATGTAAATTTTTGCCGAGTCAGTGTTTACTGACTGAAAATAACGATAATGAATTTAACAATCATAGGGTAAACCCTTGCCTTAGCGACAACATTTTGAACGGAAAGATAGGATCGGCGACAGATATGGAGGTGTTATTCTATATGTTAAAAATACCCTTATATATATACGTAGACATGATCTTGAACCTAATAGACTTGAGTGTATTTGGATACAAATCAAGTCTTGCAATAACAGAAATATTTTATACGGTGTATTCTATAGACCACCAAACTCGGACTCTGCATATAATTCACTCATTGAGGATTCCATTGGCCTTGCCATGGATTCTAATATCACTGATGTTATTATTACTGGTGATTTTAATCTGAATGTAATGAAGGCAAGCCAATTCCGTAAGGTTGAATCCCTATGTAATGAATTTAACATGATTCAATGTATTGACGAACCCACTCATTTCACAGAAAATTCCATATCTACTATTGACCTTCTCTTCGTTACAAATGAAGAATCAATCCTAACAACTGGCGTAGGGGAACCTTGTCTCGGTCTTACCATGCGATATCACTGCCCTGTTTTTGGCGTTTTTAATTTTCTAAAGCCCAGGTTTAAAAATATTAAGCGAACTGTTTGGAAATATGATCAAGGAAATTATAATGAGCTCAGAGCTAGTCTTACCCATTTTGATTGGAGCTCTACACATGATAGTAACATTAATACTTACGCTGAAAAAATTGCTGATGTCATTACTGACAACGCAAGTAAGTTCGTTCCCTGGAAGACGGTTAACATTAATCCACAAGAACCACCCTGGATGAACTGTGTCATTAAAAAGGAAATTCGTCGCCGTAAAAGACTTTATAGAAAAGCAAAATTATCAAACAATATCAATCACTGGTCAAAATTCAAATCTGTAAGAAACAATGTGATCTCTTTAATTCGACAGAGCAAATCAAACTATTATGAACAATTGTCTTTGAAACTAAAATCTGGTTCGCTGTCTCCGCGTGACTGGTGGAGAACCCTCAAGTCAATGATGTCCTCACAATCTTCAACATCTATTCCCCCTCTTTTTGATATCTTTAAAGATTCGTTGATTACCGACGAACATGAAAAAGCAAATACATTAAATAATTACTTTGCTAATCAATCATGTATAGATGATTCATTCAGTACCCTCCCCGACGAGCATTTCCGAGTCATACACGAAACTTTAGATTCAATTCATGTCATGCCATCTGAAGTACTGGATGTTCTTAAAACACTTAAAAAGGGCAAAGCCTCTGGCCCTGACGGCATAAATAACAGGATTCTTATCGAATCAGCTGGTCAGCTGGTACCACATTTATGCGATCTATTTAATTACTCACTAATTACCGGCTCTGTTCCATCATCATGGAAAATATCCAATGTATGTCCCATTTTTAAGTCTGGTGACCCTTCTCTTCCTTCTAACTACAGACCTGTTTCATTATTAAATAATATTGAAAAGGTCTTGGAACGAATCATATTCAAACATGTCTACAACTATCTAAAGGACACCAACTTCTTTACTCCCTGCCAGTCAGGTTTTATGCCAGGTGATTCCACTGTCAATCAAGTAACATTGTTGTATAATAACATATGTAAAGCACTGGATGATGGACTGGAATTTAGGGCAATATTCTTTGATATAAGTAAAGCATTTGACAAAGTCTGGCATAAAGGTTTGTTGTTCAAGTTGAGCAGAGCAGGTATCAGAGGTAATTTATTGTGCTGGTTTTCAGATTATCTTTCTAATCGTTTTCAACGAGTTAATATACCTGGTGGTATCTCAAACTTATGTCACGTACAGGCAGGTGTGCCCCAAGGATCAATTTTAGGACCTCTTTTGTTTTTAATATATATCAATGATATTGTTGATGATATTCAGGCAAACATTAATCTCTTTGCAGACGATACCAGTCTCTCATTGGTTGTATCTGATCCAGCTGCCGCTGGAACTGTTTTACAAACAGATATCGATAAAATTACTCGTTGGGCGCAGAAGTGGTTGGTCACGTTCAATCCAACAAAATCTGAATCTTTACTTATATCTCGTAAACGTATTACGATTAACCATCCGGGTCTGTTTATGTCAAATACTGAAATTCCTTCTGTCACCAGTCATAAACATTTAGGTATAATTCTTTCTAATGACGGGTCTTGGGACCTTCACATTGGTAAATCTATCGAAAAGGCTTGGAAAAGAATCGGAGTTTTGCGACTTCTTAAAACCCGTCTTGATCGTCTTTCTCTCCAGATAATTTATTTCTCTTTTATCAGACCCATTCTCGAATACGGTGATGTTATATGGGACAATTTTCCTCAAGGGTTGAAAGATCAACTTGATAAAGTTCAAAATGAGGCTGCCCGAATAGTAACCGGTTGTACTAAACTTGTTGCCATCGCTGATCTGTATCAAGAGTCAGGGTGGGAAACTTTAAGTCAACGACGGCGCAAGCATAAACTTATTCTTTTCTATAAAATGGTAAACGGACTTGCTCCAAACTATCTTAATACTCTTGTTCCACCTACCATTGGCAATTCTTCCTCTTATAACTTACGCAGGCCAAACAATTTGAGAAACATTGCTTGTAGAACTCGATTGTACAGCTCTTCATTTTTGCCAGCTGTGATTAACGATTGGAATTCTCTGCCGGATGAAATAAAGAATTCTGAATCATTGTCAGCCTTTAAATACCGTCTAAACGTAGATAAACCTTGTCCGCGAAAGCTTTATTTTTTTGGCGACAGAAAAATTCAAATCTTACATGCTAGATTACGTAACAGGTGCAGCTCTCTCAATGAGCACTTATACTTAAAAAAATTGGTCCAATCACCACTTTGTAGATGTGGTACGGTTGAATCGACCCAACACTACTTTTTAGAATGTCCTATTTATAATACCCAGAGAAATAGTCTATGTCAATTTATTAGTGGTATAACAAGATTTACACTCCAAACCGTTTTATTTGGAGATGAAAACCTTAATCTTTTTGATAACCAAAGAATATTTGCTGCCGTACATATATATATATATCCGTGAGAGTAGAAGATTTTCTTCGTAATATCTTATTCCTACGTATTCTTATTAATTTAATCAAGTCATTTCTTTTCTAAGTTGACTGATACCTTAATACCATCAAGTTTTTTTTAAATTGTAAACATGCGCTTGTTTAATCAATTGTGATGGTCCAGTTGGAAGGTTCCTTAGTCATTAAAGATGCGCTTCTTCATTTCTAACTGTAACCAATAACACTCCACACAACTCTGTTTTTTTTCCCTACCGTTTTAACCTAAGTTTACTATAACTTATAATGATATGATCATTTAATAACCTTGTTAACCGTTACCTGAAATTTGGAGAAGAACTTTATAAGCCTATGCTTTCGTTCTAATCCTTTTCTTCAGTTTGCTTGTCATAGATTGTATTTCATTTCTCTTGTAAATTTGTACTGTTGAATAAAATATGTTTAAACTAACATTTTGAACTTTTCAACCGTGTTTACAAGCATTTCAGCGAAGACGAAAGTTTCAACATTGATACTGGTCAACGAGCTGGTCAAGTAGGCTAGCCTGATAGGATAGACAACATTGTGGAAAAAGCAGGGTATTCTGGTTACCTGCGTTTTCTCCTTTTCCCGCAACGTTTTCTTATGCCGTCTTCCTGTTGCACAGTGTAGATCCTGGATTAAAAAGTGCGATTACAGTTCAAATTTGTCTTAGTCCTTTGGAGTATCACGTCGCCGAAATTCAATAGCAACCAAAACGACAATATTTCTTTTTTAAAGTTAACAAATACTTTGAGTGTCGACAGTAAATGGACACAATTTAAATTTTCATTATCCAAGCCACTCATGTTGCCGCAAAGTAAAAGGATTTTGAGAAAGAATGTTAGATATAGATTTTAATTACTTAACTCTTATCCTGCGAAAGAATTGAAATGAAATTTTCAAGCTGATAGTAATAACCGAGATTTTGCTATTTCAAAGTTAGCCTATTTTTTTTTTTAGAAAAACATCTCCTAATCGAACAGTATAGACCAAGGATCAAACTGCACGTTCTGTGCAGTCTGATCTTGATCTTCATTGTCCGCAAAAGGTCCGTGTGTCGCGCTAAACAGCCTAGGGGTTAATTATTACACGGGGTAGATCTACATGACGACGTTCATTGTCATTGGGTAGGACCATTTGTGTTAGGTTCAGCAGACGTCAACACCGTTTCATAACATCTAAATTTAGAATATATTTATCCGAAAACTAGGTTACGCAACTATTTGACGCGTTCGTTGCAAAATTAACCGAAACTGTCGGTCAAATTTCAAAATCTGACTTATCTGATACTATTTGTATTTATCAAACACTTTACAAATATCTTTTCTAATACAGAATATCCTAAAATGGCTCTGAAAATCGCGTGCGCACCTGAATATTTTAACAGGAACAGGATTGAGGATAAAGTTGAACTGAATTCACATCGCGTCCGGGATAGGGAAGTACAGATCGCTTTTTTTGAGGAGCAGGAAGATAAACCCCGGCAAAGACTCATTGGATATGATGAAAAAATATCAGAAAATACTTACAAGGTGGGTTAAATGAAATAATTTTGTCTCGTTAAACCAAGAACCGTTGTAATATTTAGGATTACGTTTTTCTATTTTTAGTAACACCGTCACCTTGTTCAAATGAACACTGCTCTTGTCGAGAGCTGTTTCTTCCTTTGAGTTCTCATGGTACAATATTATCATTTGTACTAACGAAATAGATCTACTTAGATATAGAAAATGAAATGTACGCGATATTTTAGGAAATTTTGAACTAGATCTAGATGGTGAAGATTGAAAATGAAACTAGGCCAGCTGTTGAATAATCCAAGTCAAAGAGTACACTTTACAACAATGTTCGTGACGATAGAAAAAGCAACATTGCCCAATGCTCACAGATTGATACATTAGAATTTATTTTAAAGGTGAAGCTTCTTATTCCAAAACAAAATCATTCAAATATCCAGTTGTTATCCCTCACCCTTAACATTTTTAATTTCTTAATTAGATTCAGAATTTGTTTCACTCTTTACCAAACGACAAAAGCTTAGGCTTGTCCAGATTCAAAGCATTTGCAGAATAATGGAATATAGGATTGAATCTCCTATTATCGTGGTACTAAAACATTCCTCCGTGTGTAGAAAAATTAGCGTCTTGCCTGATATTTTTCTGTTGCAAAAAACATACATGATATCTCGTGTATATTTTACCATAACTGATTTTCTGTTTGTCAGTTAACTATTCTTAATCAAGGCAAAGCAGGGGCCAACATTGACCAACTTTCAAAAAGGTTTACTTCCGATATTATCGTGGCATTGAGATGAGGCTTTGGAAGATGTACATGCTTAACCTATTTATGTTCAAAACTTTGGCAAATGAAAATTCAGTTATTTTCAAAGTGTTGAGATGATTTTATCAAGAATTTTGTGCAACAGATATACGTGAATTCTCCTTGTCATTTTGTAAGCGAGGTTTTACTTTGGGCACCTGTAAAGATGGAGGAAAAAAAGGACGTCTACAGATCTTTGTTTAAAATAGCATCAAATACCCCATTTTGGACCTCTTTTGTGGATAAAAAGTGAATATATAATTTCTAGAGTGTTCTCCCATTTCAATAGATCAGGGAACATAAATAAGAAAAAAATTCAGTGCCTTGAGAATAAGATTTTTATAATTAGCGAGTCAAAAGTTTTGTCAGGGCCTCTTATATTCATTCCCATATTTGGAAAGCGCTGACGTCATCATTTAATGGTTGTCTGAAATTTGCATTCCTGTTTCATAAACTTCAGTAACAGGAAAACAAATTTTACAGAATCTTTACACTGATATTGCTTTTGTTATGCTGATAAGGTCATCAGCTTCATCTAGGGGATTGAGTGATTTTGCAAAGAGGCAAGTTTTCTTACTATTGGGATGAAAACTTGATTTTACCTACCATTTTCCGAAAATTTGCCGAGATAAGGTTGCAAAGTGTGTTTACAGTATCTGACCTACAAATGCTCACTTGAGGAAATCCTCAAGGAGGCGCATTTCAGCCTCACTTGAGGAAATTGTAAATACCACGATATTGAAGAACCCACGATAATACCAGAAGCGACTATAGATCTATTACTCAAAAACTGAAACTTGTTGGAAGGGTGGAAAACATTGCTTAAAAAAGAGAAAATTCTATATATCAGCATTTTCTCCTTTTCCCACCACATTTTCAGAAGCCTTCTCTTTCAGAGTTGTTGAAACAGCGGATTGTGTGGTGTAAGGTTAATTTTTCATAGATCAAATTGGTAGTAAAATATGATTTAACTCATGGATCTAGATCTACAGTAAGAACATGATTTGTTAGGCTTATTGAAATCCAAAGCATTTGTAGATGGCAAAGTTTCAGTAAAAGACTAGTTTGGTAAATTTGAGATTTTGGTAACCAGGAAGTGTTATTTGCCCCTTGATGTTTTTTACACCCAATGCCTGGCTCTATGCATTAAGAATGATTATGCATTTATTCATAAAACCTATTTTTACCTTGTAGGACTGGGTTTTTTCCATGAGAACCAAGTACATGTAGAAGCCAGTATTTGGTTTGAAAACTTTTTGCATTAACACTACATATATATTGTGTGGGTGGAATATCTGAAGATCAGCCCCAATGGCTAAGGTGGTCAAGCATGAGACTTGTGAACGTAAAACCTTAGGCCCCTTGAGGATGTGGGTTTGATCCTCATGGCTGGTTACTTTAAATTACTAAAAGGTCTCTCAGATGAGACCTTAAACCTATGTCCAGCTGAGCACGCTAAAGAACCACGCATAACTTAGAATGGGTTTTGTCCCGTATCCTGCACTATTCCCTGTAACAAAATCACAGTCTTATGGGGCGTCACCTATATGGGCAACCAGTGGCAACAACAAAGTAAAGCCTTATTTAAAGGAAAATCTATAAATCTTTGAATGGATTGCTATAGATCTATATTTAATTTACCAGACTTGTCTACCAGAGAGGAAAAAATTAATAATACACAGAGCTCCATCTGAGAGAGTGATGGTATTTTAAATTCATTATTTCTCTTCCAAACCCTATGTTGTGGGTACTCATTAGAATTGTCTCGCTGAGAGTACCCATAACATAGGGTTTAGTTGAGAATAAATAATATTTTCAATCTATATTCAAAGTCACTCCCTCTATCTGGAGCTCTGATACACATGTTTCAGATGTCAGGATTTGTGTTTGACAGCACAGAAAATGTTATGGAAAATAGAGAAAACTGGGGGTACATTTACTTTGTCATCTACAAATTCTTTTAACCCTTTACCAGATGACAATATTTAACTCTTTACGAAACAACAAAATTTTAGACTGGTCCAAATTGAAAGCATTTGCAGACAGGAGAAAATGCTGGTTACCAGCATTTTCTCCTTTTCCCACAATGTTTTCAAAAGGCTTCTTTCCCAGGGTCGTTAAAAGTTGGGATTGTGCGGTAAAGAGTTAATTGCATGTACTTTGACATGTACAAAAATTTGTCATCTGGTAAAGGGTTAAAAACATTTTACTTGTGTTTTGTATGGTATAGTGAATTTTATGTAAACGTTAGTTTAAGTCATGAAACAGGCTTCAATATTTCTGATTTTCCCTTTAGAATACCCATCTCCCTGGATTTTTACCCAACCTTTTTCATCCAAACGGTCGGCTTTGTAAGGAACAGGAAACCAGCAAAGACCCTGACTTGACAGAAAAAATCTCTGCTGGCAGCCAGCTTGATGTAAAGCAGGAACCAATTGAAATTATTGACCTGGAAGAAACATCCAATGAAAGAAGAGCATTTGAAAGGAAGTTAGATAGAACCTCATTGGTTGGTTCAGCCTACAAGGAGGGTCTAAAGCAGAAAATTTTAGAGAGGAGAAGAGCAGAAGGGAAACAGATGATAGATTTGGCAAAGGAGGAAGAGATCAGACAGAGGCAGTTAGAACTTACACAGGTAGTAACACATTCATCAACATACTTAACCCTTTACCACACAGCAAAATTGTAGTCTCTTCCATATTGAAAGATTTTACAGATCAAAATTCAAATGTTTTTCAAATGATACTATTTGTCCTCGAAGAGAGAGAAGACATTGTGAGAAAAGGAGAAAATGCTGTTAACTAGTGTTTTCTCCCTTCGCTTCATTGTTTTCAGAAGGCTTCTCCTCCAGGATAGTTTAAACATGGGATTGTTTGGTAAAGGGTTAACTCTGTACCAAACAATCCTGTTTTTTTGCTTCCGAGTTAGTTAGATTTTTTAAGTCACTGTAGGGAAAGGAGAAAATGCAGATAACCACCTTTTACCATAATGCTTAAAACAGCTTCAGACACAAATTTGGTCAGTGAACTCTTTACCAAATGACAAAATTTAAGACTTGTCCAAGTTGAAAACATTTTTCAGGCAAGAAATTAAATGTTGCACAAATGATTGGGTTTGACTTTAATAGGGTAACAAACGTGGTGGGAAAGGAGAAAATGCCAGTTACCAGCATTATCTACTTTTTCCCACAATGTTTTCAGAAGCCTTTTTCTTTAGGGTTGGTTAAACTTTGGACTGTTGGGTAAAGGTTTTACTGTGTTTAAGGACCTGGAGTCAGAGGGATTTGGTAAACAATTGTTGGGAAAATTGAGAATGCTGGTTACAAGCATTTCTCCTTTTCACACTATTTTTTCAGTGATTTTAGAAGCAAATGCCATTAGATCAGCCTCATTCAATTTAACTCTTTACCAAACGACAAATTTTTGGACTGGACCAAATTCAAAGCATTTGCAGACGACAAATTAAATGTTGCTAAAATGACAATTTCTGCCCTCGATTTGGAAGATAACATTGTGGTTACCAGCATTTTCTCCTTTTCCCACAATGTTTTCAAAAGCCTTCTCGTTCAGGGTCGTTAAAAGTCGGGATTGTGTGGTAAAGGGTTAAGATATAGTCTGCAAGTACTGTAAAACTTGAGGAATATAACATTTTGTTGTCTGGTAAAGAGGCAAGGTCAAGGCTATTCCCTATTCTGGCAGACACCTGGGAAAGAAAGCTGAACTTATACACCAAGTTTGTAAGAACCTCAATTGACCGTATTCTACTTTCTCTCTCATGAAGCAAATTTGATTCCGTCCGCCTTAGAACCCGCCAACCTTTGAAATAATCCCTTTGAAATAGAGATATATCATGAATTTATAAACATGAACATGCTGTTCCTAGTTTCATGCAGTGGTTCTTTATGTCTCAATCATTTCAATATTGGCCCTCTGCATGACTGTAAGTGCTCTGGAGGAACCCTTTACCAGACGACAAACTTTTAGCCTTCTCAAAATTGAAAGCATTTGCAGACAACAATTTCACGGTGGCTCAAATGTTGCAATTTTTCTTTGATAGGGTAGAAGACATAGTTGGAAAAGGAAAAAATGTTGGTAACCAGCATTTTCTCCTTTTCCCACATTGTTTTCAAAAGGCTTCTTTCCCAGGGTCGTTAAAAGGCAGCATTGTGCAGTAAAGGGTTAAGCCTTTACAACACAATCCCAAGTTTTAACAACCTTGAAAAGGAGGCTTTTGAAAGCGTTTAGGGAAAAGGAGAAAATGCTGAAAAGTAGCATTTCCTCCTTTTCTCACAATGTTTTGTAGATTTATCATTTCTAAGACATGTATCATTTTTTGAGCAACATCAAATTTTTTGTCTGCAAATGCTCTAGATTTTGGCACTGTTAACATTTTACCACATGACAAAATTTTACACTTGTCTAAATTGAAAGTATTTGCAGTTGACAAATTAGATATGATTCATATGGTGAGATTTGTCTATAAAAGCACAGAAACATCGTTGGAAAGGGAGAAAATGCTGGTTACGAGCAATTTCTCCTTTTTCCCACAATGTTTTCCAGAGGCCTTTTCCTCAGGATTGTGTGGTAAAGGGTTTAACTTTTTTTTATGTGAGAAAGAGTTAATAGGTAACTCTCTTGCCATACAACAAAATTTAGACTTGTCCAGATTGAGATGGTTAGATATGATTAACCCTTAACCCCACAATCCCGAGTTTTAACAACCCTGAGCAAGAAGCCTTTTGAAAACATTGTGGGAAAAGGAGAAAATGCTGGTAACCAGCATTTTCTCCATTTCCCACAATGTTTTCTACCCTTTCAAAGCAAAAAAGCATAATTCCAGTCCCATCTAAATTGTTGTCTGCAAATGCTTTCAATTTGGACCAGTCTGAAATTTTGTCATGTGGTAAAGGGTTAAAGAGAGAATTTATCCTGTGAAGGGTTGAAATAGGGTGGGAAAAGAAGACATTTCTGGGCACCAGCTTTTTCTCCTTTTCCCAAAACATTTTCAAAGAATATTTCCTCAAGGTTAAAATCTGGATTGTTTCAGCAAAGGGTTAACCCTATACACTGCAAACTGAAATTTTTAACCATTATCTTGCTTAATAAGTGAAATGAAATTTTCAAACTGATAGTAAAAGCATGAATAATACTATTTCAAACTTTTTTCTTTCTGGGAAAAAATACCTCCCTATCAGACAGTATAGATGCAAGATCAGACTGCACATTCTGTGCAGTCTGATCTTGATCTACATTATCTGCAAAAGGTCAGTGGATCGCACTTACCCAAACTGATACAGTAGTTAAAACACTAATAGTACTATTTCAAACTTTTTTTTTCTGGGAAAAAATACCTCCATATCGGACAGTGTAGATCCAAGATCAGACTGCACGTACTGTGCAGTTTGATCTTGATCTACATTGTCTGCAAATGGTCAGTGGGTCACACTTACCCAAAGGGTTAACAACCCAATTAAGAGAACTTGATTTGGAAACATTGTGGAAAAAGGGAAAAAAATGGTAACCAGTGTTTTCTTGTTTCCACAATGTTTTATTCTGTATTCATTGTCAACATTTGGATCACACTGCAAATGCTTTGAATTCGGACAAGTCTAAAATTTGTTATTTGGTAAATATTTAACCCTATACCAAACAATCCAGTGTTTTATAGAACCTGAGGTAAAAGGCTTTTAAAAACATTGTGAGAAAAGGAGAAAATGCTGGTAACCAGCATTTTCTCCAGTACGCACAATGTTTTCTATCCTGTCAGAAACATATCTCATCGTTTTAGCCACATTTGATATGTCGTCTGCAAATGCTTTCAATTTGGTTTAGTCTAAAATGTTGTCATTTGGTAAAGAGTTATGGGATTACAGTCCTGAAAATCAGGCAAAATTTCTGTTGAAGTGGTAAGAAACAACCACTTCTTACTGTCTTTTATCTAACATGCAAAACTGTCAGAAGTAAATTGCACATTTTTGTGGTTATACACAGTTCGAGAAAAAAGCTAGGCTTTGGTTTTGGCAGGAAGATTTATTGTTTGGTTTTATCATAAAGTCAGAATATTTTCAAACTGAAACTTGACAGGGCGTTGTGCAGGGAATTACAGGTAATTTTCTCTACAGTTTTACCGATTCCAGATGAGTTTATTGCTGGTTGATCCATTTCTGTGTAGGATCCTTTTCCAAACAATGTTGGGTTTAACCCTTTACCAAACAATACCAGGTTTTAACAACCCTGGGAAAGACAACTTTTGAAAATATTTGGGGACAAGGAGAAAATGCTGATATCTAGCATTTCCTCCATTACCCAAAAAATTTTATACCCTTCCGAAGACAAATTTCAGTTTTGGGCTCAGATTTGTCATCTGCAAAAGCCTTCAATTTTGAAAAGTCTAAAATTGTTCCATTTGTTAATGGGTTAATGGTTGTGTGATGTTCATTATTCAAATCTTACAAAGATTTTCTTTTTCATCATTATCTGCTTCATATTTGTTTTAAGTAAGTAAACAATAAATTAAGAAAAATGTATAAAAAATTGTTTGACGTTCCTTGGCATGATGAGTTTTCAAGACTGTTCAACAAGTGTTGTATAGATATAATCTAGCCTCAACCCAAGACTTCAGGAGTAAAAACAAAGTACTAATGATTCAAATAAACTTTAAACCCTTTCCCACATGATTCCCAGTTTTAAGGAACCTGAGGTGGAAGGCATTTGAAAACATTATGGGAAAAGGAGAAAATGCTGGTAACCAGCATTTTCTCCTTTTTCCACAATGTTTTTTACCCTATCAAAACATTTTTACACCAAGAGAAGGGGAAAGCATAAATTTAAAACCACAGGAATGCAGGTTTACTGAGAAATCTAATAAAATCTATTAAGGATACTTTTTAGATAGGTCTGACATACAGCAAAGAATCTCAAAACCTGAGCCCGTATTTACCAAGCATTCTGAAGAACACTCTTAGTCTTATTCTCTAGAATTTTCTAAATGTAAAAGTAACACACCTTCTGATTTGGCTAAACCAGTTGGTTTAGCCAATCAGATGTTGTGTTACTTTCAAATTTCGAAATTCTTGCAGGGTAAGACTAAGAATATTTTTAAGAATGGTTGGTAAATTAGGACCTTGACCTGATGACATGAGATGGATCGGAAGAAAAGCAATTTTGGGCAGGGACTGAGAGAGTGAGATGGAGGGGAGCATTGTGAAAGTAGTAGAAAGAGACTAAAGCGGTGTGTGTGTGTGTGGGGGGGGGGGGGGTAATTGAAGAAAAGAGGAGGAAGAGAGTGAACAGGGGAGAGCAGAGACCATCTGTGATGGAGGTCTTTGAGGAGGCCGAAGGGGAATGGCCAAAGAGTGAAGGAAAAGGAAGAAGTGGTCGAAAGAGAGAGATAGGTATTAGAGAGAGACAAGACAGTTGGCAGAGAGAGGAGAGACAAAACAGTGAGAGGCGGGTATGCGGAGACTGAAGGGAAGGAGAGGGTGAGGTACATGTATTAGAATAGTTCTCAATTCTCAAGTGCTGCAACTCTTTACCAAGTAGCAAAATTTTGGACTAGACCAAATTGAAAGCATTTGCAGACAACAAAATCAGTGTAGCTCAAATGATGATTTCTGTCTCTGATAGGGTTCAAAACGTTGTAGGAAAAGGAGAAGATGCTGGTTACCAGCATTTTCTCCTTTTCCCACATTGTTTCCTAAAGCCTTCTTCTTCAGGGTCTTTAAAACTCGGTATTGTGTAGTAAAGTTTTAACACTTTACCGCATGACAATATCTTAGACTGATCCATATTGAAAGCATTTGCAGATAACAAATTAAATGTGTTTCACATGATTTGATATGTTTCTCAAAGGTTAGAAGACATTGTGGGAAATGGAGAAAATGCTGGTTACCAGCATTTTCTCCTTTCCCCACAGTGTGTTCAAAAGTCCAATATCCCTGGGTAGTTAAAAGTCGGGATTGTTTGGTAAATGGTAGACAGGGTCATTGGGTGATTTTTAAATGGAAAGTTTTTGACCAGTCCAAATTGAAAACAAGTGCAGACGAGAAAATAAATGTGACTGAAAAGTTGAAATTGATTTTGGGAAGGGTAGAAAACATTGTCGGAAAAGGAGAAAATGCTGGTTCCCAGCATTTTCTTATTTTCCCACAATGTTTTCAAAAGGCTTCTTTCTCAGGTTCGTTAAAAGTTGGGCTTGTGTGGTAAAGGGATACGGTAGATAATTGACTGAGAGGTCAACTTTATTGTATAAATATTTTTATTTTATTATTCCATGAGCTCTGCTATGTTTATTTTAAGACTAGCATAGCCAAAGTTCAGACTACACAAAATATGAAGTTTGATCTTGTATCTGTTCTCATAATATATGTGAGCCATGCTCTGTGAAAAGGGGGCTTAATGCATCTTCATGATGCATTGTACCGAGCAAGACATCACATAATTAGGGATCCATAAAATCCACTGTAACAACCAACTGAATCATTAGGTGGACTGGTCCTTTGACATGCAGAAAATTTATCAGCAGCGGAAAGTTTCGGCCCAGGTCAGCCTGCATTGATTGCGCAGGCTGACCTTTTTGCTGTTGCATTCAGACCCCTCTCCATAGCATGAATCATGTAAGTTACAAATAAGATTTGATTGTCTGCTTGCAGCATCTGACAAAGGAGGATATTGAAAGGAGACGCAGAAAGCGACTACAGAATAATCTGGCAGCAAAACGATGTAGAGAAAACAGAAAACAGTTGCATATCAAAATGGAAAAGGTAACAACTTAATTTGTTAGCATATGACAAAATTTTAGATATGTTCACAGTAAAAGCACTTGCAGACAACAAATTAAGTGTTGCTCAGATGTTATGATTTGTCTTTGAAAGAAGAGAAAAAAAGGCAGAAAAAGCGGAAAAAAGCTAGTAAGCAGCATTGTCTGCTTTATCCATAGTGTTTTCAAAAGCCTTCTTCCAAAAGAGTTGTTGAAACAGTTGGTAAAGGATTAACCCTTTCTGCACAATGCTGACTTTTAACTACCCTGGGAAAGAAGCCTTTTGAAAACATTGTGGGGTAACCTGCATTTTTTTCTTTTCCCACAATGTTTTCTACCCAATCAAAGAAGAATTGCACTATTTGAGCCACATTGCAATTATCGTCTGCAAATGCTTTCAATCTAGAGAAGGCTAAAATTTTGTTGTCTGGAAAAGCTTTAATACATGAATATGTTTGGTGTTTAAACATAGTAAAATAAAGTAGCAAAAACTCTTTCTCTTTTTAAATTAAAAAAAGAAAGGAATGTTTTGTTTCTAACTGTTTTAAAATTTGACCACTGTACATATTCGCCAACCAGTCTTGATTTCTTTCTTCATTCAATTCTGTGTTAAGCCAGTATCACTTTATTAAAACAAGCTGGTTTAGCCAGTAAGAGATTGTGTTACTTTAAAATTTAGAAAGTTTGTGAGAGTTAGACCAAGAATTTATTAGAATGGTTTTGTGAATACAGATCTATGGAGTTAAGACCTTTTTACATTTCAAAGGAACAGAATTTCTGGTTGGTTAAACAAAAAATTTGAGCTAATCAGAAGTTCTGTTACTTTTTTACTTTAAATTGTGGTGGAAATGAGTAAAATTTCTACTAAACATTAGTTAAACCCTTTACCAAATGACCAAATTTTAGACCAGTCCAAATTGAAAGCATTTGCAGACAACAAATTTAATATGGCACAAAGGATGGGACTTTTATAAGAAAGAGTAGAAAACATCGTGGGAAAATGAGAAAATGCAGGTAACCAGCATTTTCCCCTTTTTCCTCAACAATTTTGAAGAAAAATTCCATCATTTGAGCTACATTTAATGTGTCACCTGCAAATGCTTTCAGTTTAGACAACGGTAAATTTTTTTTGTGGGGTAAAATGTTAAGAATAGTCAGTGAAAAGTGAAGGCTGAGGCTCCAGAGCTGGCACTTGTAAAGTATCTGATTCACAAGATACCAAAATCTGGTAGGATGAAAATTTTATAGTTACCAACTGTGTGTGGTAAAGTATACTGTCGTCAACTTGATGTTTTCTAATTAGAACTGAGAAATGTTTTGGTTTGGATACCAGCCACTTTGTGGTCCCTTCAAACACACAAAAAAATGATATCTTTACCATTTTGTTTCATCAGATTTTAACCAATTACCACACAGTCTCGAGTTTTAGCAGTTCCGAGACAGAAACCTTTTGAAAACATTTTGGGAAAAGGAAAAAATGCTGGTTCTTCATTTCCTACAATGTTTCCTACCCTTTCATGGAAAGTTTCTTAGTTAAGCTATGTTTAATTTGTTGTCTGCAAATGCTCTAAATTTGTACCTGCTCTAAAATTTTGTTGTTTGGTACAGAGATAATCCTAGCTGCTTTTAGCTCACCTGAGTAAAAGGTGGTAAAAGGTGAGCTATTGTGATCTGCCTTTGTTGATTGTCTGGGTTTCTGTCTTCAACTTTTGCTTCAAATCTTGACCAACAGAAATAATTTAGATTTGTTCATGCTTAAAAAATTTGCAGACAATAAATTAGATTTGGTTCAAATGGTTTAGTTTGTCTTTAAAAAGGTAAAAAAAATTATGAGAAAAGGAGAAAATGCTTGTTACCAGTACATGTATTTTCACCTTTTCCTATGATTGTGAGAAAAGTAGAAAATGCTGGTTACCAGTACTTTCACCTTTTCCTATGATGTTTCAAACAGAACCAGGTGGCCATCAGAACTTAATATAGAAGAAAGAAAACATTTAACCTACTGCTCTTTTTAGACCATAGGAAGGATTTTGAAATGACTAAATATGAACGTTTATTTGGACCTGTTACTAGAATTACTTGAACTCTGCCACTTAATTGAACAGGAGAAGGAGAAGTTTCATATTCCTCATTTTGAGGTAGTGTTTTCACATAATCACGCTCTATATATGTCTGATTCATGATGAATCTCCTTGTTTTAACCCTTGGGCTCCTAAGTGCGGCTCAAGGACATTTTGTAAACAGTGCAGATCAAGATCAGACTGTACAGAATGTGCATTCTCATCTTGGATCTCCACTGTCCCATAAGGAGGTTTCTTTCCCCATGAAATATCTTTAACCCTTTACCACATAATCCCGACTTTTAACGACCCTGAGAAAGAAGCCTTTTGAAAACATTGTGGGAAAAGGAGAAAATCCCGGTAACCAGCATTTTCTCCTTTTCCCACAATGTTTTCTACTCTTCCCAACACAAATTTCAAATTTCAGTGGCAGTCATCTTGTTGTCTGTAAATGCTTTCAATTTGGATTTGTGTAAAATTTTGTCGTTTGGTAAAGAGTTAAATGAACAAAATATGGATTTTTACCATTGGCTTTAAAGTTTTATTTCATTGATTTAGCAGGATAAGGGTTAAATTAAAAAGATTTAATTCAGACGTTAAAGATGTCTACTACAAATTTAATTCAGATGTTAAAGAGTTGAGGACAGAATGTAATAATGAGAGGTCATTAACCCTTTACCACACAATCCCAACCCTTAACGACCCCTGAGGAAAATGGCTTTTAAAAACATTGTGGGAAAAGGAGGAAATGCTGGCAACCAGCATTATCTCCTTTTCCTACAATGTTTTCTATCTTATCAAGGAGAAATTGCATCATATGGGCCACCTTTAAATTTGATGTCTGCAAATACTTTCAGTTTGGACCAGTCTAAAATTTTGTCCATGTGTAAAGATTTAGGTGTTGTCTAATCCTAGGGCTTATTTGTCTCGTCTGTGATGTTTTTAGCTCACCTTAGCACAACGTGCTAAAGGTGAGCTATTGTGATCACCCTATGTCCGGCGTCCGTCGTCCGTCAACAATTTCTTTAAACATCTTCTTCTCCTAAACCACTGGGCCAATCTTGATGAAACTTGGCAGGGATGTTCCTTGGGTGAAGCTCTACCAAAATTGTTCAAAGAATTGAATTCCACCCACAACTCTGGTTGCCATGGCAACAAAAAGGAAAAAAAAAGCAAAATCTTTGAAAATCTTCTTCTCTGAAACTAGAAGGCGCAGAGCTTTGATATTTGGTATGTAGCATCTCCTAGTGGACCTCTACCAAGTTTGTACATTTGATGCCCCTGGGGTCAAAACTGGCCCCGCCCCAGGGGTCACAAGTTTGAACATAATAACAAAGAAGGAAAACTTTAAAAATCTTCTTCTCTGAAACTTGAAGGTGTAGAGCTTTGATATTTGGCATGTAGCATCTCCTAGTGGACCTCTACCAAGTTTGTTCATATGACGCCCCAGGGGTCAAAACTGGCCTTGCCCCGGGGGTCACAATTTCCAACATAAGAACAAAGAAGGAAAATTTTAAAAATCTTCTTCTGTAAAACTAGAAGGCATAGAGCTTTGATATTTGGCATGAAGCATCTCCTAGTGGACCTCTACCAAGTTTGTTCATATGATGCCCTTGGGGTCAAAATTGGCCCTGCCCCGGGGGTCACAAGTTCAAACATAGGAACAAAGAGGGGAAACTTTAAAAATCATCTTCTCTGAAACTGGAAGGCGTAGAGCTTTGATATTTGGTATGTAGCATCGCCTAGTAGACCTCTACTAAGTTTGTTCATATGATGCCCTTGGGGTCAAAATTGGCCCTGCCCCGGAGGTCACAAGCTTAAACATAGGAACAAAGAAGGATAACGTAAATTTTTTTTTTCTCTTAAATGGGAAAGCATAGAGCTTTGATATTTGGTATGAAGCATCTCCTAGTGGACCTCTACCAAATTTCTTCATATGATGCCCCTGGGGTCAAAACTGGCCCCACCCCGGGGGTCACAAGTTTGAGCATAGTAACAAAGAAGGAAAACTTTAAAAATCTTCTTCTCAGAAACTTGAAGGCGTAGAGCTTTGATATTTGACAAGTAGCATCTCCTAGTGGACCTCTACCAAGTTTGTTCATATGATGCCCCTGGGGTCAAAACTGGCCCCGCCCCGGGGGTCACAATTTCCAACATAAGAACAAAGAAGGAAAACTTTAAAAATCTTCTGTAAAACTAGAAGGCATAGAGCTTTGATATTTGGCATGAAGCATCTCCTAGTGGACCTCTACCAAGTTTGTTCATATGATGCCCCTGGGGTCAAAACTGGCCCCGCCCCGGGGGTCACAATTTCCAACATAGGAACAAAGAAGGAAAACTTTGAAAATCTTCTTCTGTAAAACTAGAAGGCATAGAGCTTTGATATTTGGTATGTAGCATCGCCTAGTAGACCTCTACTAAGTTTGTTCATATGATGCCCTTGGGGTCAAAATTGGCCCTGCCACGGGGGTCACAAGTTTAAACATAGGAACAAAGAAGGATAACTTAAATTTTTTTTTTCTCTTAAATGGGAAAGCATAGAGCTTTGATATTTGGTATGTAGCATCTCCTAGTGGACCTCTACCAAGTTTGTTCATTTGATGCCCCTGGGGTCAAAACTGGCCCCGCCCCGGGGGTCACAAGTTTGAGCATAGTAACAAAGAAGGAAAACTTTAAAAATCTTCTTCTCTGAAACTTGAAGGTGTAGAGCTTTGATATTTGGCATGTAGCATCTCCTAGTGGACCTCTACCAAGTTTGTTCATATGACGCCCCTGGGGTCAAAACTGGCCCCGCCCCGGGGGTCACAATTTCCAACATAGGAACAAAGAAGGAAAACTTTGAAAATCTTCTTCTGTAAAACTAGAAGGCATAGAGCTTTGATATTTGGTATGTAGCATCGCCTAGTAGACCTTTACTAAGTTTGTTCATATGATGCCCTTGGGGTCAAAATTGGCCCTGCCCCGGGGGTCACAAGTTCAAACATAGGAACAAAGAAGGATAACTTAAATTTTTTTTTTCTCTTAAATGGGAAAGCATAGAGCTTTGATATTTGGTATGAAGCATCTCCTAGTGGACCTCTACCAAGTTTGTTCCAAGGATGCTGCTTTGGTCAAAACTGCCCCAGCCCCTGGGGTCACAAGTTCGAACATAGGAACAAAGAAGGAAAACTTTAAAATTCTTCTTTTCTGAAACAGAAAGGTGTGGAGCTTTGATATTTGGTATGTTGCATCTCAGAGTGGACCTCTACCAAGTTCGTTCATATAATGCCCCTGGGTCAAAACTGGCCCAGCCCCGGGGGTCACAAGTTCGAACATAGGAACAAAGAAGGAAAACTTTAAAATTCTTCTTTAAAACTGGAAGGCGTAGAGCTTTGATATTTGGTATGTAGTGATTCTCTTCTAAGTTTGTTTGCCCATCTAAGCGCAACAAGTTCATTGAGTTCAAAATTGGGTCATCTTGGGTCATAAACTAGGTCACTAGGTCAAATTAAAGAAATACCTTGTTGGCACTCTCGAGGCCACATTATTTGCTCAATTACCTTGAAAATTAGTTAGAATGTTTGTCTTTATAAAGTCTCACATAAGATTAATGTGGGTCAACTTGGGTCATAAACTAGTTCACTTGGTCAAATTAAAGAAATACCTTGTTTGCACTCTGGAGGCCACATTTATTGCTCAAATGACCTGAAATTTGGCCAGAATGTTTGTCTTGATGAAATACCAGATGAGTTTGGATTTTGGTCACCTGGAACCATAAACTAGGTCACTAGGTCAAAATAAAGAAATACCTTGTGGGCACTCTAGAGGCCACATTCTTTGCTTAATTGCCTTGAAAATTGGTCAGAATGTTTGTCTTTGTAAAATCTCACATGAGTCTGAATTTGGGTCAACTGGGGTCATAAAGTAGGTCACTTGGTCAAATTAAAGAAATAGCTAGTGGGCACTCTAGAGGCCACATTTATTATTCATTTGATTTGAAAATTGGTTAAAATGTTTCTTTAAAATGTTTCATCTGGGGTCATAATCTAGATCACTAGATCAAATTAAAGAAATATCTTTAGGGCACTCAAGGCCACATTTTTTGCTCAATTGACTTGAAAATTGGTCAGAATGTTTGTCTTCATGAAATATGAGTTTGAAATTGGGTCACCTGCGGTCAAAAACTAGGTCACGTGGTCAAATTAAAGAAAAACATTAAAGGCACTCTACTAAGGTGAGCGACCCAGGGCCATCATGGCCCTCTTGTTTTTTATTGGCATTTATGAACTCTTTACCAATAATCCGCTCAACACTTTACAACATAATCCTGACGTTTGATGACCCTTAGAAAGAAAGCCTTTGAAAACATCAAGGGAAAGTGGGAAAATGCTGGTAACCCGCAAATTCTCCTTTTCCCACAATATTTTCTTACCTTTCAGACACTTATTCAATTATTTGAGCCACAGATAATCCTTTACCACACAATCCCGACTTTTAATGACCTTGAGGAAAAAGCCTTTTGAAAAATTTGTGGGAAAAGGAGAAAATGCTGGTAACCAGCATTTTCTCCTTTTCCCACAATGTTTTCTACTCTTCCCAAAACAAATTTCAATTTTTGAGTAACATTTATTTTGTAGTCTGCAAATGCTTCCAATTTGAACTAGTCTAAGATTTTGTCGTTTGGTAAAGAGTTAATCTGTAGTCTTCAAATGCTTTCAGTTTGGACAAGTCTAAAATGTTGTCCTCTGGTAAAGGGTTAACCCTTTACCGCACAATGACGCCTTTTAACGCCTCTGGGAACGAAGCCTTTTGAAAACATTGTTGAAAAAGGAGAAAATGCTGGTTACCAGCATTTCCTTTTCCCACAATGTTTTGTGTCCTATCAAAGGAAAATTGCACTATTTGAGCCACATTGAAATTGTTGTCTGCAAATGCTTTCAATTTGGACAGGGCTAAAATGTTGTCGTCTGGTTAAGGTTTAATAACAACTTTGGAAACTGATAGGCCTCCTCACAATCATGCAACTTTCTGTGTCTGCAAAAGAAGCAGTACATGTACTCGAGGCTGAAAGATTTTGAAAACATGATTGTGGAAGAAGGAGGAAATGCTGGTAGCCTGTATTTTTGCTTTTATTTCCCACATTGTAATGCTTCTTTTTTCTTTTCAAAGAAAATTAACCCTTTCCCAAACAACAAATTTTGGACTAGTCCAAATTGAAAGAGTTTGCAGACGACAATTTTAAATTTGATGAAAATGGCAGAAAGGTCTCAAAACGGGTAGAAAACACTGTGGGAAAAGGAGAAATTGCTCATTGCGAGCAATTTCTCCTTTTCCCACAGTGTTTTCAAAAGACTTGTACTGCAGACACATGAAAACCAGGGCTTGTTTGGGAAAGGGTTAAAGTTTGTAAGGCACATTTGTCTTCGGTAAATGCCATTGATATGGAGAAGTGTAAAATTTTGTCATCTAGTAAAGAGTCAGTATGCTTAATCCTTTACCAAACAATCATGAATCTTAAAGACTCCAAAGAAGAAAGCTTTTGAAAAACATTGCAAGTAAAGGAGAAAATGCTGTTAACCCTTTACCAAAAGTTAAAATTTTGGACTTGTCCAACCTGAAAGCATTTGAAAGTAAATATGACTCAAAAACTGAAAAATGTTTTTAGAATAATGGAAAAAATTGTTGGAAAATGAGAAAATGCTGGTTACCAGAATTTTCTCCTTTTCCCTCAATTTTTTCAAAAGCCTTTTTTCCACTGTCTTTAAAAATCGGGGTTATGTTGTAAAGAGTTAACTTGCATTTTCTCCTTTTCCCAAAATGTTTTCTACTCCACTATGGGCAAATCCTATCTTCCCAGTGATATAAAGTTGCCATCTGCAATCACTATTGGAAAAGTCTAAAATTTTGGGATATGATAAAGTTAAAATACAAATTACGCACTAGACTATTCGTTCGACCTAAATTATGCACTCATAAGATGATAATGACCAGACTTTTTGGTAGAAAACCAATACAAAGAGCCACGCCAGATAAAAATGTGAACTGTATGTCAAATAACAAAAATTTAGACCTATCCGAATTCAAAGAATTCACAGACCACCGATTCGATGTGGTCAGAATGATTGGAGTTGTCTTTGAAATTGTGGAAAACATTGTTGAAAAAGGAGAAAATGCTGTTTGCTATCATTTTTTTTCTTATGCCACAATGTTCTCAAAAGCCCTTTTGCTATGTGGCAATAAAAACATGTCAGGTTTTTTTCCTGCCTCCCTTATTTTTATCTGTAACTCCTTACCAGACAATGCCACCTTTCAACGACCGTGGGAAAGAGGCCATTTGAAAATATTGTGGGAAAAGGAGAAAATCCTTGATAACCAGGATTTTCTCCTTTTCCCATAATCTTTTCTACCCTACCAAAGAAAAATTCCACTATTTGAGCCACACTGAAATGGTTGTCTGCAAATGCTTTCAATTTGGGCAAGTCTGAGATTTTTTCATCTGTTAAAGGGTTAACTCTTTACAAGACCACAAAATTTTAGACCTGTCCAATTTCAGAGCTTTTGCAGACAGCAAAGCTTTTTGTAGCTGAAATTTTGGAATTTGATTTAGAAAGGGTAGAAAGCACCTTTAGGAAAGGGAGAAAATGCTGGTCACACGCATTTTCTTCTTTTCCCACAATGTTTTCAATAGCTCTTTTCCCAGTGGTGTTGAAGCGCAGGATTGTGCCGTGAAGACTTAAACCAAAACAAAACCTTGTAGGATATTATTTTGCACTCAACTGTTACACTTACCGAGTTCACATTGTCACTTAACACACTATGTTTAAGAGATCATCCAGTTGGCAAATTTGGGGACAGAGAACAGTTTATAAGATGCAGTCTGATCTTAGATTATAAATTGTGTGATATTCTGCGAGAAATTCTTACCTAAACACCCAGTGATTACCACTTTTAGGGGCCTTTTTAAATTGTTTAACTCTTTACCACACAATCACTACTTTTAATGAACCTGAGGAAGAAGCCACTTGAAAACATGGTGGGAAAAGGAGAAAATGCTGGTAACCAGCATTTCTCCTATTCCCACAATGTTTTCTACCCTTCCCAAAACAAACTTCTATTTTTCGGTAACATTTATTTTGTTGTCTGCAAATGCTTTCAATTTGGGCAAGTCCAGACTTCTGTCATTTGGTAAAGAGTTAAGCAAGTTTCCATTTCAAATATTGAGTATTGGAAGGGTTAAACCGTCGATCATTTTTTATTGTCTATATATAGATCAGCTGAATTTGTACTGCGTAATAATCTAACCCTTTTCAAACCATTGCTTGTTGATCTACTCCTATACTTAACTCTTTACCAAATGACAAAATTTTTGACTGGTCCAACTTGAAAGCATTTGCAGATGACAATTTAAATATTGTTCAAATGGTAGAAAACCTTGTGGGAAGAGGAGAAATACTGGTAACCAGCATTTTTTTCCTTTTCCCACCTTGTTTTCAGTATGCTTCTTCCCCAGGGTCGTTAAAACTGGGGATTTTGTGGTAAAGGGTTAATCCTTCACCACACGATCCCGACTTTTAACAGCCAGAAGAAAGAGGCTTTTTGAAAACATTGTGGGAGAAGGAGAAAATGGTAAGAACCCAAAATCTTTCTTTCCCTCAATGTTTTCAAAAGGCCTTGATTCCAGAATTTAAACAAATAACTTGTTTTGATTTAAATTTCAGGAGTTCGACATTCAAATGTCACGACGAAAGCAACTGCTACAGGCTATGGGGGAACTGAAGAGGGAAAAGGAAACAATAGAAGATCTTTGGAAAGCCTGTAACAGAGGGGTGGTAACTGATGAAACGAAAAGAAAAATTGATTGTCTCATTAAAACAGATTATGAAAAGTTTGTTCCAGAACCTTTACAGACAGTCCCATTTTCTTTGGTAAGTGAGGATTCAAATGAAGTATCCGACAGGGAAAAATCTACCCTCACTCTAGAGAACGAAAACGAGGTTTTACGTGTTGAAGGACATGAGGTGAACGAAGCGATGCTATTGGTGGAAATGTTTCAAGTAGGGTCAGACAGGAAAGTAGTTCATTCAGAAGAAAGTACAGAAAGTAGTGCAAGCACTGAGGAAGACAGTGTCACTGGGAGTGAAATAATGCCAACCAATAGTAACTCGGTAGATGTCCCTGTGTACATTAATTTGACTGAAGATACTAAAGCCTTTCCTATTAATGTTTATAGTGCAAACAGAACAAATGACCTTCATCAAGCCAATGTTTCTGCAAAGAGTATGTTGCTTGAACTAGCAGAGGCTACATATTCGGAAATGACTGCAGAGGAGGAATTAGGTCAACAGATAAGAAAAATGGAAGCAGGCAGCAGGGAATCCAATGAAAACAAACCTGATTTGGATGGCAATATTGATGAAGATGATTTTGTTCCACTTGTGATAGATTTAGCTAAGTAAGGCATGGATGTAACCATGTTCTCTCAAACCTAGTGCCATCCATTAGCTCTTTACAAAACAACAAAATTTTGGATTGGACCAAATTGAAAGCATTTGCAGACAGCAAATTCAGTGTTAATTAAATTGTGATTTCTGTCTTTAACAAGGTAGAAAAAATTGTGGCAAAAGAAGAAAATGCTGCTTACCAGTATTTTCTCCATTTTCCACAATGTTTTTTGAAGCCTTCTTCTTCAGGATGGATTGTGTTGTAACTCTTTACCACACAGCAAAACTTTGGACCTGTCCATTTTGAAAGTAGTTCAGTTGCAGACCACAGATTAAGTGTATGATAGTTCAAATGAGGAAAGTTGTGTGAAAAAGGGCAGAAAACACCTTGGGAAAAGGAGAAAATGCTGGTTACCAGCATTTTCTCCTTTTCCCACAGTGTTTTCAAAAGGATTCTACTTCAGGGTTGTTAAAACTTAGAATTGTATGGTAAAGACTTATTCCTTTACACGATGACAAAATCGAGACCCTTTGAAATTATAGGCATCTATAGTCGACATATTTAAGAATTGATATAAATGGGCTGAATAGTCGACAATTTTAAGAATTGATATAAATGGGCTGAATGTCTATGTTTGGTTAGAAAACATAATTGGAAAATGAGAAAATGCTAGTTACCAGCATTTTCTCTTTTTCCAAGAATATTTTCTGAAGCCATTTTCTTCAGGTCATTAAACTTTTTACCAAACAACTAGTCCAAATTAAAAGCATTTGCAGACAACAAAATACATGTGACTCAAAAATTGAAATTCGATTTGGGGAGGACAGGAAACACTAAGGGAAAAGGAGAAAATATGGTTACCAGCATTTTGTCCTTTTTCAAAAGCTTTCTTTCTCAGGGTCATTAAAAGTCGGGATTGTGTGGTAAATGGTTAACTCTTTACCACACAATCCCGTCTTTTAAAGACCCTAAGAAAGAAGCCTTTTGAAAACATTGAGGGAAAAGGAGAAAATGCTGGTAACCAGCATTTTCTCCTTTTCCCACAATGTTTTCTGCCCTTCCCAAAACAAATTTCAGTTTTTTAGTCACGTTTGTTTTGTTTTCTGCAATTTGGTAAAGTACAAAGTTTTGTCGTTTGGTAAAGAGTTAAACACAGGATTTTTTTGTAAAGGCTAACCTAAGAGCACTAAATAACTGAAAGGGAATTTATCAAACAGGAAAATCGACAAAGACATTATATGGACAATGATTTGTTTTTTCAAGATTTTTTGACAAAATTGTAGATAATATACATCCAAGATCAGAAC
Organism: Tridacna gigas; assembly: GCA_945859785.2. Taxonomy (NCBI): domain Eukaryota; kingdom Metazoa; phylum Mollusca; class Bivalvia; order Cardiida; family Cardiidae; genus Tridacna; species Tridacna gigas. The sequence goes on from OX244029.2 coordinate 44,475,859, forward strand.
ATGCTGGCCGAGCTTGATCTATGGTGACAGTACTGTTTTGTAAATAGTGTATACATGTATATGAGCCATGCTATGTGAAAAGGGGTCTTAATGCATCTGCAAAACGTATCAATTCAGGTCAGACCTGGGCTGAAACTTTTGGAAATTGGTCAATTTTCTGTATGTCAAAGGACCAGTGTACCTTATGATACAATCAGTTGTTAGACAAAATAGTTTTTATGAGATGACTTACTTGATATAATCCGTCATGGAGATGCATTAAACCCCCTTTTGCCAGAGCATGGCTTGTATTTTTTTTTTTACATGTGTGTTATATTTCAGAAGCTATATCGAAGCAAAATTTGAGAAATTTTGACAGATTAAAATATAGAGAGATTTTTCTTCAGAAATTTACAGTTTGAACAAACAGTAAGATTTGATTCATTTGGCAGCAAATGTCAGTATTTTTTTCATTGTTTTTGTGCAAAGGCAACTGTAGTAGTGAAAGGCACTTGAAGGGTTTACTCGTTACCAGGTTGCAAAAATTTTAGATACGCAAATTCGAAAGCAATTGAAAAGGGCAAATAAATTGTGGTTCAAATGATAGAGTTTGTCTGTGATAGTGTAAAAACCATAGTTGGAGAAAATGCTAGTTACTAGCATTTTCTCCTTTTACTACAATGTTTTCAAAAGGCCTTGTTCTCAGAGTCATAAAAACTTGTGATTGTTTGATAAAGGGCTAAAGCATGTAATGCATGCCATGGACATTGTTTGATTTGTAAGCTGTGTGGAACACTAGCAAAATATTGGAAAGCGTAGATCTAAGATCAGATTGCACTTTATGTGCTATCTGATCTTGATCCATGGAGTTCTCCTAACTCTTTACCACATGACAAAAAAGTAGACTTGTTCAGATTGAAAGCACCTGCAGACAACAGCTTAAATGTGGCTCACATGATGAAATTCATCCATGACAGGGTGGAAAACATTGTGGGAAAAGGAGAAAAATGCTGGTAACCAGCATTTTCTCCTTTTCCCACAATGTTTTCAAAAGGCTGCTTCATCAGGGGTCATTAAAACGTGGGATTGTGTGGTAAAGGGTTAAACAAATGAAATTTGTTCAACGCTTTACCCTTTACCACACCATTCCGACCTTTAACGACCCTAAGGAAAAAGCCTTTTAAAAACATTGTTGGAAAAGGAGAAAATGCTGGTAACCAGCATTTTCTCCTTTTCCCACAATGTTTTCTTCCCTTCCCAAAACAAATTTTAGTTTTTGAGTAACATTTATTTTGTGATCCGCAAAACTTTTCAATTTCGATAAGTCTAAAATTTTGTCGTTTGGTAAAGAGTTAACAGTTTTGTTCCTATGTTTTGTGACCATTTTTCGTATATTAAATCTTCGTTGTTTTTCAAGATTTATCCAGTCAAAGACTCGGTCTTAATTTAACCCTTTTACCACACCTTCAGAATTTTAATGACCCTGATGGAGAGGCCTTGGAAAATATTATGGGAAAAAGAGAAAAAAGTTGAAAACCAACATTTTCTCCTTTTCCGGCAGTGTTTTTTTACCCTATCAAAGACAAGTTTCATATTTTGACCCACATCTAAATTGTTGGCTGCAAATGCTTTCGATTGGAACAAGTCTACATTTTTGTCATGTGGTAAAGTGTTAACTCTTCACCAAACGACAATTTTTGAGGACTATTCCAAATTGAAAGCATTTGCAAACGACAAATCAAATGTTGTTCAAAATTTGATATTTGTTTTGTGAAGGGTAGAAAACATTGTGGGAAAAGGAAAAATTGCTGGTTACCAGCATTTTCTCCTTTTCCCACAATGTTTTCAGAAGGCTTCTTTCTCAGGGTCGTCAAAGTCGGGATTGTGTGGTAAAGGGTTAAACAGGATATAGAACTAGCAAATGCCTAGAATCCTCGTATTGATATTAACCCATAAGCTGCTAAGCACGACTCACTGACCTTTTGTGGACAGTGTAGATCAAGATCAGACTGCACAAAACGTGCAGTCTTATCTTGGATCCACACTGTCCGATAAGGAGATATTTTTCTCCAAAACATAAGTTTCAAATAGCATTATTCAGATTTTTAGTATCAGCTCGAATGAAAGTTTTATTTAACTTGTTTAGCAGGATAAGGGTTAAAAGGGTAGATGTATCAAAAAATGTTTAGAAGTTATGGAGTAAGAGTGCAGACTAAGATAAGCTTTCATGGACATGCTCACTGATCTAAATCTGCACCTTTGCGAAGGACATTATAGGTAGGGATTCGATGGGTATTACTAAGCAGCCTTTGTTATTTTGTAGTTTGTAAACTTGTATCCTAATGCTATATTCCTTTTTGCTTTTTATACATCTTGTTTGTAATATTTAGTTTTGTTTTAGACAGAAAGGGTATATTCAGTTATATTCCTATTTTCCTTTAACTCTTCACCAAACAACAAAATTTCAAAAGTCAGACCTGTCCATTCATAAAACATTGATGAGCCATGCTCTGTGAAAAGGGGGCTCAGTGCATCTCTTTAAATGATTGATACCAAGTAAGTCATCACAGTAAAATTATTAATTAAATAGATCCTTAAAATCTGTTTTGTATAACAAACCAACTGAATCATTAGGTAGACTGGTCCTTTGACATGCAGAAAATTGACCAAAAGCTCAAACTTTTGGGCCAGGTTGGAACTGTACAGGCTGTCCCGAGCCAATACTTTTTGCATCTGCATTAACCCTTTACCGCACAATGCCGCCTTTTGACGCCCCTGGGAAAGAAGCCTTTTGAAAACATTGTGGGAAAAGGAGAAAATGCTGGTAACCAGCATTTTCTCCTTTTCCCACAATGTTTTCTACCCTATCAAATAAAAATTGCACCATTTCAGCCACAGTGAAATTGTCGTCTGCAAATGCTTTCAATTTGGACAGGTCTAAAATGTTGTCCTGTGGTAAAGGGTTAAGCCCCTTTGGCTTATTTGTAGACAAGGAATTGGAAGTACAAGACATGAACCGTCTATAAAAGAGTGGACTGGATTAAGGCAAAAGAGAAAGTGCTTGTTACCAGTATCTTCTACTTGTCCTATGATATTTCCAGAGTCCTAGTTATTTTAGTTTTGAAGATCTTACAAAATAGTTGCAATATTAATGCAATACCAGGCCGCACATTCTATTCAGTCTGATCTTGATCAACGTTGCAGTAGCAACTGATTTATTGCTAGCCTTTCAGGTTTCATATGAAGAGCATTTTCAGACAAATCAAATGATTGGATTCGTCATTGAGGGGGTGGAAACATAGTAGAAAAAGGAGAAAATGCTTGTGACCAGGATTTTCTCTTTTTTCCCATATTGTTGGGGAAAAAGGCCTTCTACCTTAGGGTCTTTAAAACACGGAATTGTTTGGTTTAGAGTTAATTAGAATAAAATTGATTTCAGTCTTTTATATTTGAGCCATGCTCTGTGAAAAGGAGGCTTAACACAGCTACAAGAAGTATCGACTCGGGTCAGCCTGCGCAGTCCACGCAGGCTGACCTGTGTCGAAACTTTTTGCTGTTGGTAAATTTTCTGCGTGTCAAAGGACCAGTTTACCTCATGCTTCAGTTGGTTGTTAGATAAAAACGGTTTTTATGGATCCATAGTAATGTAATAGCTTGCTCAGTATCATGTAACATGGAGATGCATTAAGCCCCCTTTTGCCAGAACATGGCTCATTTGTTCTTGTCATTGGAATATGTTATATTTTACGTCAGTGGCTGATTGTGTTCGGATTAAAGTAATTGTGATTTTATAATTGAGTACTGCAGCACGTCTTGTTCTTGTTTTATGGAAAAGAAACAGTATTCAGCCCCACTTCTTTATCCCTATTTCCTATTAGACTTGCAATCTAGGGATTCTGTGCAAAGTTAGTGTAAATTTGTGAAGCAGGAAGGAAAAAAAATAAAATCGGGAAATGAGAGATGTAGGGCAAAACTAATTGCATCGGCCGGGAATCGAACCCGGGCCGCCCGCGTGGCAGGCGAGCATTCTACCACTGAACCACCGATGCGGTCTTCAGTGTGAAGATAGCTTTATGTTAAAAAACCTATTATTGGATGTCTATCATTTAGCCCTGAGGCTAGGCATGTACACGTAGGCAGAAACACTTTACCGCAAAATCACGAATTTTAATGACCCCCATGAATGAAGGCTTTTAAAAATCTTTTTGGAAAAGGAGAAAATGCTGGTAACCAGCAATTTCTCTTCTTACAATGTTTTCTACATTATTAAGGACAGATCCCATCATTTGAGCCTAATTTAAATATGTCGTCTGCAAATGCTTTCAATTGGGACCAGTCTAACATTTTGTTTGGTAAGGAGTTACACTACGTTGTAAATGAATTGGACATTTACATTCTGTTTGTCAATTGTTTAACGCAGTATTCAACATGATTACTGTCATTTCGCGGTGGCCAATCCACTTGCCCATGTTTTCCTGGAATTTATTTTACCGGTAGTTTCCCCAATTTTTCCGAGTTACTTGCAGATTTGGCTCTCATGACGTATTAATGTCGTTGAAAAAATGTTCAGCGGAGAGCGAAACGAGAATCCTGTTGCAATGATATTATCAAACCTCAACTTGGCGGTCGAAATCCAGTTCAAACAAAATAAAGCAAACTTCCCTGTGATATGAATGAGTTACAGTTGAAATTGACACAAAACCCGAAAACAAGCCAAGTCTCTCTTTAATAGTCCAGTCTGAAAACTGCACCAATTTTTTTTTATTCTGAAATGCAGTCAGTGCATGGGGAAAAAAGTTGTGCGTTGAATTGGTAATAGGACCAGGAACGCATAAACAGGTGGAGCGGCTTGCGTCTCCTTACTGAAATACTGTTTGAAAACGGCATATTTCATGTTCAAATAAACAAGCTGTAGACAATATTTCTTGAAAAGGTCAACAGACACCATACAGTTTCCATAGACATATGTGGCAAACTTGCGATCTCTTTTCCTTGTGAAGTTAGCATATCGGCGTCAGACCAGTCATTTAATTTTTTTTCATGAAATAATGTGGCATGATATCAATTTCCAGACTGTGGACTACTTTCGACTGTCATGACCCGGAAGCACTCGTCACAACTCGGCCGATTCCGTACCAACATCTAACCTCGTCCGTACAAAGGAGGCTTCCATTTTGAACTACCAATCTCTTGATCTTAAACATGGCAGCACCCCGGTTAATCGCTTAGCAACGACATGAACACGGTGAAGTTATTCACATCTATCGATCTGTTGGTGAAAGCTCTCAATGGAACTGCTAAACCTTGCTGAAAATTTAATGTACAAACTGTTTGCCGACGGAAATATTCTTAGAAAAATATCGATAAAATTGGGACTCTGTTTTCTTTTTTAAGAGGAGCCTTACAATTTCAATAATGGTGAAACGGTGTGTTCCCGGCGAAGAAATGTACTGTGTAGGTGCATCCAGCTATGTGATACAGCCGAGGGACTTGATCACCGGATCACCCAAGGTATGCCGAATGGACCCGGAAGGTTTTCAGTTATATCTACTACGACCCGGAAGCATTTCGTCAAGGTCTTACAGCTCTGAATACTCGTGTGACACCATGATTGAAGGAATAAAGAAATGTTGAAAACTACGAAAATCACCGAACAAAGACGAGAACACAAAAAAAAATTCGTCCAGTCTAATAATTGCATCAAAAGTAAAGCGGGAAAAATTAATCAACTAGCGAGGCAATAAAATAAACGTAGCGTGCATAATAAGGGGGTTCAACTGCAGTTCACTAGCCATGGTTCGCGCCCGATACATTATGATGTATCTTATGCCCCCGTCACACCAAACTAGTTCTAAGAACGTCTTACCCCGTCCTAACAAAATCGTAAAACGGGTTCCGGTCGGGGTAGAACGTGTAATTTTGGCTTAATAATGCCTAATGCCCCCGTCACACCAAACTAGTCCTTAGAACGTCTTACCCCTTCCTAACAAAATCGTAAAACGGGTTGCGGTCGGGGTAGAACGTGTAATTTTGTAAACGTACTGCCAATTGATGCCCGATTGCACCACGTCGTAACACGTCCCTAATAGGATCGAAGTACGGCAATTCCGTTTGTAGTACGTCCATCTCGTTTTAAGTACGTTGTCACTCTGTCTAATTACAGGACAGGATAGACGGCAAAAAGTTTTGAGAAGGCTCAAAGTTCTGGAGCACCCTTCCCGTCCTAGCCCGTCCATGAAGTTCGTAAACAGATCGTAAAAGGTTGCTACTACGTCCGCTCCGTTCGAACACAGTTTGAGTCCGTTTGACAACAATTTTCGGAACGTAGTGAGAACGAGTTCGGTGTGACGGGGGTATTACTCTTTCACTGCCAGTGGCCACTTAACCCTTAACCCTTTGCTAGACAACAATATTTTAGACTGGTTTGAATTCAAAGCAAGTGCAGACGACAAATGTGAAAAAAAAAATGATTGGATTTGTTTCCTACCCTTTCATGGACATACATGTGCACCATTATTATAGCGAGATTTAGTTTGTAGTCTGCAACTGCATCCAATATGTAAGTTTAAAAAAAAAAAATGTCTGATGATAAAGAAAGTCCTTCTGCCGTCTACTTATCTGAAAATACAATGTGTGTTTTTTTTTTTAACAAAAGGATGTATCTCATTGGACATCGTAGATCCAAGATCTGTGCAGTCTGATCTTGATCTCCACTGTCTGCAAAAGGACTCTGAGTCGCGCTTAGCAGCCTAAGGGTTAAAATCATTACCTAACAACCTGTTTTTCAACGACCCCCTGGAAGGAGGCATTTGAAAACATCGAGTGAAAACGAGAAAATGCTGATAACCAAAGTTTTATCCTTTTCCCACAATGTTTTATACCTTTTCCACCACAAATGTTACCATTTAGACATATCCGATTTGTCGTCTGCAAATACTTTGAATTTGGGCAGCCTAATTTTTATTTTGTCTTGCAAAGGGTCAAGTAAAGAAGGGAGGCTATCTTAGTCACGGCACAAATTACATGTCAACGTTATAACGCCCAGGTGCGAAAACTGACGATCAGTAATTGACTCTTTTACTCCTTATTTAATGATCAAATTTGCATTCGACTGTATCAAAATAAGGCCAATAAGATCAGTAAATAATACTGCTACATTACTGAGTTTTTTGCGATAATATAATTGTTAGGGACGTTCCTCATGAAAAAGTTGTTTAGGGTATTTGCACGATATGGCTGTCACTACGCTGTTTCTACACCCAAACTATCGTTCTTGCGATAAAAGGGCATAACTCTTTAATTCATTACAAGACGAAAGTATTTAAACTTCAAATACTGAATGCATTTGCAGGTAAAAAAAATATAAATGTGACTCTAAATGAATCTATGAAACGATTGTAAACATTATGGTTCTCCTTTTCCCACAATGTTTTCAGACTTTGAGTTTTCTTCCTCGCGGTTGGGACGGATTGTTATATAGCGTCAAGATAAAAGGTTCAGAAGTGATTTCAAAAGAAAGCATATCTGCCCCATCAGTCGCCAAATTTAAATCTGATACAATTGCGGTTTTTCTGACATAAACGCGTCGGCAGTAAATGTCCTCACGTGCCTGTCAGATCCATCAATGATAAAATTAACGAACTTGTTAATTTCAATGTCTATTTCTATGTCTATTTCAATTATTGTTATTTGTAAGGCGGGATTCGCCGTGGGAAAAAAAGCAGACCTTTTTTTTTTGCCTTACTACCTCGCTGAGTCTTGGTTACTCAATTGTAGGCGCTAGTATTCTAGGGGTTGTGGAATCGAGTCCCTATTCGATCATATCTCTGTCCAAAGTTTGGTGGAATCAGTTCAAACTGATGATAATTTAAAGCTACATGGCCTTTTGATTAAAAAAAAAAAAAACGGGCATAGAAATGAAAAGAAGCCGTTAAATAGCTAGACTGTAGTTTAAGAAAATATACCAGTACACGCTTACTCCACTGAAGCCTTAATTGATTGGACAATTGCGGAAAATACGCCGGCTTATGCATATTTTGAGGCAAGACCCGAAATATGGTATGGTAATGAGATGTGAGGTAATGTTCATAGTGGTCGGATGTCGTAACAGGGAAATGAATGCACGCAGAACCTGTATTGACCCCGAAGTATTTCCATTGCTCGGTTCGATGTTGCTTATTAACTCCAGCTTTGGTACCGACGCATTGTTTACTTCCTGCTATGCGCGCGCATCTCTCCGTCTCCTCTTCCGTTTTTCCCGTAGGCTTTTTTTTTTCATGACAGAATCTCTGTGAACAAAAAGGTGCTTTCTTAGCTTGCTATATTACCGCTTTCTTCGATTTTTGTCCGCACTTAATCTTGATGATTTTTACCCTCTTATAAAAATAGGCCAAAAAAATGAGGAGGACGTGGGGCTTTAACCCTTTCTTATCACTCATAGTTCTAACTTTGTCTATGGGGGAAAACAGCTAGTGGCTTACATTAAGTGATGTGCCTTGTGCTGTTTAAGTCTTTCAACACCAAGCATATAATTCAGATCTCTTTTAATGCCGGAAAATCCACTGAAACTCAAACAAGAAATATCTTTAAAAGAGATACTGGAATATGAATATTGAAACTCTCCTATCGCTCAATATAAAGTAAAATTTAAAAATTAATTTCGTGAGAAATTACCTCTTTTTCCTCGCCGTTTTTCATTTGTTGAAAAGGAGTACTGATCGGGTCATCAGGAAACGATTATGAAATATTAGATTTCCAATAGAACGAAAAAAGGACCCTTACATTAATTTGCTATGGCATGAATCAAGACCTCAGAGTATTGATTATTTGCGGTAGTAACACTTGTATATAGTGGTTTCATAAATGTGCGAGCAAATATGCCAGCAGGGAGCTGCCGAATAAACATGTTCATATTTTTGACCAATCGCGAATCACCATCTATTCATTCTTTATCAGTACCAAGAATTAGGTCAAAAGCGAGCGCATTCAGCTACGCCGGAAAAGATATTGATCTCATCAGCTTGACTAAACAAGGGAACGAAATAGATCCAAGCTAGATACATTGGTCTCCTTTACATAAGAAATATCTGACAATTGTTCGACTAGGGTAGATCCATAGACAGCATATTTTACCACACAACAAAATTTTTCAATTTCAAACAATCTGCAGTCGAAAAATTGAATGTTGCTCAAATTACGGAATTTGTCTATGAAAGAGTAGAAAACATTGTGGAAAAAGGAGAAAATGCTGGTAAGCATTTTCTCCTTTTCCCACAATGTTTTCAACCCCCCTCCAGTGGTGGTCGTTAAAATTCGGGATTCTGTAGTATAAGATTAATCTGTGCTGTGTGCAAACGGAATTTTAGCAAATGAAGCCTTATACACGTTAATGCTGCAAAGTAAATGAAACTGTTATTTTAATACGGTATGAAAGACCAAACGTAATAGATCTCTGAGTCGTTTTCTCAGATTTTAAGGCACTTCTGTTCTTTTTCTACGCTATCCGCTTCTTAAACCCTCTAAGCGTCTTTCACTGCTACAGTTGTCTTTACGGACAGTGTAGATCAAGATCAGGCTGCACAAAATGTGCAGCCTGATCTTCGATCTACACTGTCTGTTTTACTGCAACACTGTAGACAAAAGCAGTCATGAAACTGTAATTATTTGAGTCATATTTCTAGGATGAAAATTTCTGTTGGGTTTATTCGGCGCTTTAGGAGTTGAAAAAAAAAATGCACGTTTTTGTTGATGGCTTTTAATAGGTGAAGAGACTTTTTAATCTTATTCCATCTTTCTTACTGATATCTGATGTAATTTTTGGAAGATGTCAAGTATTTTGGTTTTTTTTTTTTAATAATTTCCGTGTTTATGTCAGTGCTTATTTCACTTTATCCTGTCAAGAAACGTAGGAGTTGAAATACTGAAATACAGTCCCGTGTCATTCTTTGTTTTTTTTTTTTATCATTTTTGTCGTTGATGATGGTGATGAGGTTGTTGTTGTTGGTAGTTGTTGTTATTATGGGGTGGTGGTGTTTTTGTTTCAGCTCGACTGACCCTCGAGCTGATGTGGCAAGGTGTACGTAAGCGTGCATCCGCCCTCCGTATATTTTTTCTCTTATTTTTAATGTCCGTGTTTATTCTGGTGCTTACTTCAGTTTATCTGGCCGGGCTGGGCGCCGTTGCAACACAATGTGGTTGCTCGTCACATCATCCAGTTTGTCTCTGTTTTTAGCTGCGCTAGCCCTCTATGCCGCTCATATGTCACAGTCCGGCGTGCGACTGATTATAGGATTTATTCCTCTCTAATCGTTGAAGATTGTATATTGACGATGAATGCGAGGGAGAGCAGCCAGTGGCTTGGAAAGAATATTGTGCTGAGTACCATTAAAAGAAACTCCAAGAAAGCATGATTGTAACTAAAATCATGTTGGGAAAAAAGCGCATTAAACATCAAACATACAAGTGAAATTTTATACTGGTATATATTCAGATGATACTTCACATGTTAACAAAACGACCTTCCCACAGAAGCTACATTTTAACACGCCACGTCGTCAGGTTTTGTCCCATCACGATCAGCAGGGGTCCCGAAATTTAATACACTATTTATTGTCAACGTATCGAGAGTTTATTTGATCTTAAAATCCTTATGTTGTTGAATAAATCAAACATATATTTTAACTCTTTACCAAGCAACGAAATTCAGATCTATTGAAATTGAAAGCTCAAGAAAAAAGTTATGCCGCCCAGGTGATATAATATGTCTTTGAAACTGTAGAAAACATTGTGGGGTAAAGGAGAAAATGCTAGTTACCAGCATTTTCTCCTTATTCCATGATGTTTCAAAAGCCTTCGTCTTCAAGATCGTTAAAATGCCGGAAAGAGTTAAGCCACTGTCAGATGTAATAGTTCACGCGGCTATCGCGGTTTTGTTTTGAACTAGATTATCTCCCAAAATATTCATTGGATAATTTAGATGTAAGATCAGACTTCACATTCTGTGCAGTCTGATTTTAATCTACTCTGTTCCACAAAAAGCGCTCAAATCATTGCTGAGGGGTAAACGTTTGTGGTTGTAACTAACTTAGGTAATAAAATTTGTTTCAATATACTTGATAAAATAATCAACTGTCGATAAAAAGGGCAATTTAATCGTGTTTGTCATGTCAAATTAACATTTTGACAGTGCAGTAGAAAAGTCGTCTTTTTTTCACGAATTTGTCGGCGTAAAATTTAACCCTTAAGCTGCTAAGCGCGACTCATTAACCCTTTGCGGACAGTGTAGATCAAGATCAGACTGCACAGATCGTGCAGTCTGATCTTGGATCCACACTGTCCGATAAGGAGAAATTTCTCTCCCAACCCCAACCCCCGAAATAATTTTGAAATACCAAAACTTGCGTTTTTACTATCTACTTGAAAGTTTCATTTAACTTATTCAACAGGATAAGGATTACTAAAAGAAGAGGATGACATCATTATCTACCGCTTAACTCGTTACCTTGGAGACAAGTTTTGTGCCGTACAGCCTGTCGCATTTGATATTATGGTAGCAAAAGGAGACTGAATAGCTTGTATCACACAAGGTTTCTTTGTGCGTTAAATTTTTCGCAAATTCAAGGGCATAGAGAAAGAGAGAGATTGACTGAATTTAATGTGTTTAACGTTTTCGTCATTATTTCAGTTATATCGCGGCTGCCATTGCACCTTTCCATGGTTTCCTGCAGTATCTTTCACCAGTACTTAGGACAATATTCTTCCGAAGCCACTGGCTACCTTCCCAACTTAATCATCGTCAAAACAATGATCGGCGCTGAGAGAGGAATGGGTCATGTCGCAATGACTATCACCAGCCCTGAAAAAGAAATTCTCCGAGCTGGGGGATGAGCGACCCCGTGATCTCAAGTCCTGTATGCTACCGACTGCGATATCGGTGCCTGAGTGAGAGACACAGACAGACAGACAGACACACACACACACACACACACACACAGAGACAAACAGACACACAGACAGACACACAGACATACAGAGAAAATACAAACAAGATGGAAAGCTGTTCATTGATATGACTGTTTTCTTTTACATTGTTTTCAACGTAATTGCAGATATGAATATCAAGTTTTGACACAGACTAGCAGTATAAAGACGTAAGTAACATAAAAGAAGCCCTGTTCTATTTGTTGAAAAACGAACTGAGCAATACTCTGTGAAAAGGGGGCTTCATGCATCTGCGAAAAGTATCGACCAGGTCAGCCTGCGCACTCCGCGCAGGCTGACCTGGGCCGAAACAATTCGCTATTGGTCAGTTTTCTGTATGTCAAAGGACCAGCCTACCTCATGATTCAGCTGGTTTTTAAACTAAATGGATTTTATGGATCCCTAATTATTTGATGTCTTGCTTGGTACAATGCATCACGGAGATGCATTAAGCCTCCTTTTTCACAGAGCATGGCTCATTGATATTAACATTTGAAATAAATACAATCGTAAACAAGAACCCCTGGGCTGACAATTAGCCCCACCATGGTCTACTTTTTCATCATGCATGATCCCATGCAGCGAATTTTTGCATGTTGCATTTTGTGTGTTTAGTGTCAATAAAGCCATTAAAGTGCACAAAATGGCTTCAGGGGTTAATTTTGCACATATCAGATCCAGATCATCTTACACAGAGCGTGCCGGCTGATCTTTAATGCACATTGTCCAATCATTTCTGAGATTTTCGATCTAAAACAGCATTGAAGATGCAAAATACACGTCTATTCTGCTTATCTATAGGTAGATCTATCCATTTCGGGTTCTTTTACCCTATGTATACCAAACAATCCCACGCTAATACCAACCCCAGAAAAAAGACTTTTGAAAACATAATGGAAACAAGAGCGAATGTTGGGAGCCCATATGTACTCCTCTTGCCTGTTTTTCTTACTATTTGATATACAGTTTCCATCAATTGGAATTTAGCATTTAATTCGTCGTCTGGAAAGGTTTGGAGTTTGGACGAGCCTAAAATTTTGTCGTCTGATACAGGGTCAACATAAAAGGTTGAGGTTAGAGGTACAGTGTAGATCTTTTCCCTCATATGCTGCATCTTCCAGCAACTGTAACTGACTAATCACGAACAGTATCGAAATGGGAAATTTTCTTAACCCTTAAGCTGCTAAGCATGACTCACTGACCTCTTGCGGAACCTGCAAATTAAGATCAGACTGCACAGAAAGTGCTGATCTTTGATCTACACTGCCCGATGAGGAGATATTTTTTCTCCAAACAATAACTTTGAAACATCAACATTTGGGTTTTTACACATCGACTTGAAAGTTTCGTTTAATTTATTTATCAGGTTCAGGAATAAGTTATATATCACCTTTTGGTACGGTATCTGTCTACCTTTTGGTATAATGTCTATCGACTTTTGGTACAATATCTGTCTACATTTTGGTACAATGTCTGTCTACCTTTTGGTACAATGTCTATCTACTTTTGGTACATTGTCTGTCTACATTTTGGTACAATGTCTGTCTACCTTTTGGTACAACGTCTATCTACTTTTGGTACAATGTCTGTCTACCTTTTGGTACCTTGTCTGTCTACCTTTTGGTACAATGTCTGTCTACCTTTTAGTACAATGTCTGTCTATCTTTTGGTAAACTGTGTGTCTACCTTTTGGTACAATGTCTGTCTACCTTTTAGTTCAACGTCCGTCTACCTTTTGGTACAATGTCTGCCTTCCCTTTGGTACATTGTCTGTCTACCTTTTGGTACAATGTCTGTCTACCTTTTGGTACAATGTCTGTCTACCTTTTGGTACATTGTCTGTCTACCTTTTGGTACAATGTCTGTCTACCTTTTAGTACAATGTCTATCTTTTGGTAAACTGTGTGTCTACCTTTTGGTACATTGTCTGTCTACCTTTTAGTTCAACGTCCGTCTACCTTTTGGTACAGTGTCTGCCTACCCTTTGGTACATTGTCTATCTACCTTTTGGTACAATGTCTGTCTACCTTTAGGTACAATGTCTGTTTACCTTTTGGTACAATGTCTGTCTACCTTTTGGTACAATGTCTGTCTACCTTTTGGTACAATGTCTGTCTACCTTTTGGTATGATGTCTATCTAATTTTGGTACAAAGTGTCTGCCTTTGGTACAATGTCTGTCTACCTTTTGGTACAATTTTTGTCTACCTTTTGATACAATGTCTATCTACCTTTTGGTACAATGTCTGTCTACCTTTTGGTACATTGTCTGTCTACCTTTTGGTACAATGTCTGTCTACCTTTTGGTACAATATCTGTCTACTTTTGGTACAATGTTTGTCTACCTTTTGGTACAATGTCTGTCTACCTTTTGGTACAATGTCTGTCTACCTTTTGGTACAATGTCCGTCTATCTTTTGGTTCAATGTCTGTCTACCTTTTGGTACAATGTCTGTCTACCTTTTGGTACATTGTGTGTCTACCTTTTGGTACAATGTCTGTTTACCCTCTGGTACATTGTCTATCTACCTTTTGGTACATTGTCTGTCTACCTTTTGGTACAATGTCTGTCTACCTTTTGGTAAATTGTGTGTCTACCTTTTGGTACAATGTCTGTTTACCCTCTGGTACATTGTCTATCTACCTTTTGGTTCAATGTCTGTCTACCTTTTGGTACAATGTCTGTCTACCTTTTGGTACAATGTCTGTCTACCTTTTTGTTCTATGTCTGCCTACCTTTTGGTACAATGTCTGTCTACCTTTTGGTACATTGTGTGTCTACCTTTTGGTACAATGTCTGTCTACCTTTTGGTACAATGTCTGTTTACCCTCTGGTACATTGTCTATCTACTTTTTGGTACATTGTCTGTCTACCTTTTGGTGCAATGTCTGTTTGCTTTGTCAGAATTTGGAATTTTGTGCTTTCTTTCTTTCTAAAGAATTATTTTCTTTCAACTTGAAACACACCAGACACTGTCAATAAGGCAACGGGTTTTGCGCAATTATGACACAATTTTATAGTGCTTAAATCGGTCTTTAGTCCATATTTGGTTTCGTCATGTTACTTTCATTTGGCCAACTGCGCTAGATTTATTGTCGATTAAAACTCTTTTTTTTTTTCTGTACCAATGACGACTTAGATAGATTTCGCGGTGGGGTGAGGATCAAGATAAGACTACACAAAACGTGCCAGTCTATCTGATGCTAAATTATGGCAAAAATCATCTGGTGAAAATCTAATTTTATACCTCGAAATAAGTCGAATTGATTTGGTTGGCATCAAAAGAGTTGAAAAAAATATCCACTTTGACGAAGAGAAAAAAAAAAATGATTGAGCAGGGCACTAGTAAAAGGGGATTTAATGTAACTCCGTGATGCATTACACCAAGCAAGTCATCACATAAATATGGAAACATGAAAACCATTTTGTCTTACAACCGACTAAATGATGTAAAATGGTCCTTGGACATGCAGAAAATTTATCCATAGAAAAATGTTTTACCCCAGGTCAGCCTGCGCGGATTGCGCAGGCTGACCTGGGTCGATACTTTTTGTCGATGCATTAAACCCGCTTTTCACAGAGCATGGCTCAATATAATGTATGGGGAATATGACGCCTAGACCAGGACTTTGGTCTTCATTTTCCCCCAACACTTTCTCTTTTTTTTTTTCAATTTATTTAGGGACTTGATCCCACATTCCGTTTTAATCCGTAGAGAACTGAATAATGAAATCGATCAGCCGATGTATAGCAGTTTCAAGCTGTTATTTAGGCCAGGTATATTACAATATACATGAAGCTGTGTAAATACAAGATCAGACAGCACATTGAGTCTAATCTTAATTTACATCGTCCGCAAATGCAATGATTAGGTGTGCTTGGCGCTGTAATGGTAAGGAATTAACCCGTTACCACATAATACCGACGTTTAACGACCCTGACAAAGACAGCTTTTGAAAACATTGCGGGAAAAGAAGAAAATGCCGGTAACCACCATTTTCTCCTTTTCCCACAATGTTTTCTACCACATGAAAGACAAATTTTATGTTTTGAGTAACATTTAATTTGTCGTCTGCAATTGTTTTCAATTTGGACAGGGCTAAAATTTTGTCGTCTGGTAAACAATTAAGAAACAGAATGAGAGTAATTTGACAGAAATGAAAAACTATCCAGCTGTGGGGTTTTTCTTCGAACCCATTTGGTTATTAATGAAAGAAGTATAAAAAAACAAAAATATGTGCATCGGCCGGGAATCGAACCCGGGCCGCCCGCGTGGCAGGCGAGCATTCTACCACTGAACCACCGATGCTATATGGAGTTGATGGTTGAATAGTATAAAATTAATCTTGTAAATAAAGCGTATTTCCCAAGGGCCACGTGTACTGTGTAAGCCCCATATGTGCCACGTGGTTCCGGTAAATAAAGGTAAGATTCATTCATATTGTAGCAGACGACAAAATCAATGTAGACAAAACGATAAAAGGATCTGTTTTCAAATGTGATTGAACAAATTGTGGGGAAAATGTGGTTACCAGCATTTTTTTTTTTTTCCTTTGCTCACAATGATTGTAAAAAGTCTTCTTCTTCAGGGTGATTAAAGCATTGTGTGGTAGATCTACAGGGGTTATAAATTATAGGCAGTAAGTTACAACGAAACGGTGACACTTATGACCGCGGTACGGTGATATCTAAGAAACATTGTAACAAAGAAAAAATACTCATAATGTCACAATGTTTTTAAATACATGGTGTTGTATAAAGAGTGGGTCGGGGAAGACAGGCTGAACACGACTGCTGATATCTATGTATATATAAGCGGCCTTCTGGGAAAATGGGGCTTAAAGCATCTCCGTGGTGCATCGTACCGAGGAAGTCATCACAGTATTATACATCCCTAAAATCCGTTCTGTACAACAACCTACTGAATTCATGAGGTAAACTGGTCCTTAGACATGCAGAAAACTGACCAAAAGCAAACGGTTTCAGCCCAGGTCAGCCTGTGCGGACTGCGCAGGCTGACCTGGGTCGATACTTTATGCAGATGCATTAAAACCCCTTTTCACAGAGCATGGCCCATTATATACGAGCGGCGTATACGAGGGGGTTTAATGCACCTTCGTAAAGGCACATTTACAAGCAAGTCGTCGCATATATTATGGATCTATTTTTTTGCTTTGCCTGAAATCAATAGGCTGAATCATGTGTAGATAAGAATGGTTATTTGACATACAGAAAATTTACCGAAAGCAAAAAGTTTTCCAGGTCAGCCTCCGCGGAGGCGGTAAGGCTTTAAATAACCCTTTATCAGACGACAAAATTTTAGCCATGCTTGTCTAAATTGAAAGCATTTGCACGCGACAACTTCAATGTGGCTCCAATGGTGCAATTTTGTCTTCATACGGTAGAAAACATTGTGGAAAAAGGAGAAAATGCTGGTTACCAGCATTTTCTCCTTTTCCCTCAATGTTTTCAAAAGGCTTCTTTCCCAGGTTCGTTAAAAGGCGTCATTGCGCAGTAAAGGGTTAACCACTTTGTAACGGAACATGATTCCTCTATGATATTTCGGTTTTTACCTAACCTCTTTATCTAACGGCAATATTTTTTAAACTTATCTCGTCTGAAAGAATTTGCAAACGAGAGATTTAATATGGTTAAATTATGAGATTTTCCTGTGAAAAAAGATTTAAAACGTCGTCGGAAAAGCAATGCATTGTAAATGCTCGTTTCCACAGTTTGGCACAAATGCCTTCTATCTCAGGGTTGTGGAAACAATGGACAGTGTGATACAGAGTTAAACGACATGAATTCAATCAGTTAAAAGATAAAAGATACGAAATGAGAAATCGTGGCTTTTCTCTGTGGGCAACAGTTATTACCATTTTGTCGACCCCCCCTCCACACACACATACACAAACAGCTTTTTTTTTTAATCGAAAACGTTGTGACAGAAGAAGATAGATAGCTCAGAGACCTGCTTCTCATTTTGTCACAATAATTTTACAGGTATATTCGCGTATGAAATCTTACATGTACATGTACTTTATATTGATCATGAGTGTTTTAGAAGAATGTTTTCATATTCAAGGGGTAATAAATTTAAGTATGTAATTTTTGTGGCATTTGTCCAAAACAATGCCACTATGAGTTCAATACGGCATTTTGAAAATCATGTATCGTAGTTTGTGCAATACCAAAGAAAGTAAACCCAATCAAACTCAATTTTTCTTAGACAAATAAGTGTTTCGACTGCACTCAGATATGAAATTGAAAATTCTCTCAATGTTAGTATTAGCTCAAATGACTTGTATTCGCTCAAGCCACCAATTTGGAGAAGAACACTATAAGCTCTGCTTTCGTTCTGATCCATTTTTGCAGAAAAAATATTGAATTATTTGTAAATTATTATGTACTGTACATCTCAAAGGAATATGCAAATAAAATATGTTTAAATTAAAAATTAAAATGGCGTATTGAAATTAATTGGATTAGGCCATCGACCATGGAAATACATACTTCTTATTTCTTTTCAAAAATAGTTTGATCCGCTATGGCCTTCTATTGGCGTAATGATACACACAATCTCTGTCTCCTGACCGCTTGCTTGCTTGTTCGTCCCAGAACCAGTTCGTTCGTGGGATTATTCGTCCCTGGGCTTGTGCACCCGGACTTGTTTGTCTCACAAGATTGCAGACCACTCTATTAGATTGTGCATGCCTATATTGTAGGTTGACTTTCAAGCGGATATTTTGAAATTCTTTACATTGTTTATTTTTCAAATTATTAATTCTTTACAATGGCTCTCATGACAAATGCCACACCAGTGCTTTCAACACTTTGATTTTTTTTCAAACGTTTCAAAGGTTGACGCAAGAGTCAAGTAAACTGATAAACTCGTTGACAGGTGGTCCTATTATTGTATTATACTTAAACTTCCCGTTTAAAGTAAAAAAAAAATAACAATATACGTGGATGTTCCATACCATAGGCAGCTAAGCGCTTTTCTGATAGCGATTGCGGACAGTGTAGATCAAGATCAGAATGTAAAGAATGAGTAGTCTGATCTTTGATATACACTGTCCACTACGGTGGAAAAGAAACCTCTGAAATCTATGTATTTGGTATTTTTTAACTCCGGGATTGACTTTTTTATTTGTCTACTAATTTGTGTTTAGAAGTTTTACCCTTTCAGCTCCCCAGGCGAAAATAGGTACTTTGCGGATGGCAGAATGTGCAGTCTGATCGTGGATCTATACCGTCCGTTTGTTTTGCCAAGCGTGTATTAAGATAAAAATCTCTTTGAGTTTCAGCGGATTCTATTTCCAGCTATCGAAAAAGGCCGAGTTTATAAACTGGTTTTTTTTTTAACTCTTTACCAGACGACAAAATTTTGGACTGGTTCAAATTGAAAGCACTAGCAGACGACAATTTTACTGTGAGTCAAATAATGGAATTTGTCTTAGATAGGGTAGAAAACAGTGTGGAAAAGGAGAAAATGCTGGTTACCAAAATGTTTTCAAAGGGCTTTTTTCTCAGAGTCGTTAAAAGTCGGGGCTGTGTGGTTAAGGGTAAAATTAAAAGAGGGAAAAAATGGGGGAGGATAGACTTGTTTACTTCTTCATTTTAAATGATTTGTTATGCTATTGAAACCTCTGGGTCAACGCCTATATTGTTGGTAGTTGACCCCAATTACAATAGATTATCGGATTATTATAGTTTTGTTTTATCTTGGGCGGAGACGGTATGAAATATGATATATTATGGCGAAACTCATAAGTTGTCTATATGTGTCTTCTTTATAACCCTGAGATAACCTGATAAGCCCTAAATGGCGGATGGTTCCCAAAGGTTTCGTAAATTTTGACCCTTTGCCCATAAAAAGCCTGTTGTGTGAAAAAGAAAGACTTTAATCGCGGAAAATTAGCAATTGCCGGTAATCCAATAATCTCTTTACCAAACGACCAAATTTTAGACTGGTTCAAATTGAAAGCATCTGCAGACGACAAATCAAATGTGGCTCAAAAATTGAAATCTGTTTCTGGAAGAATATAAAAAAAAAAAAATGTGGGAAAAGGATAAAATGCTGGTTACCAGCATTTTCTCATTTTCCTACAACGTTTTCAAAAGGCTTTTTCTTCAGGGTCGTGAAAAGCCAGGATTGTGTGGTAAAGGGATTTATCTAATACTCCAATTGTCTTCTACAATTTTTAACAACCGATTTTGAAAATTAAAGTGTAAAATGACTAACATGAATGAGGTTTAACCTTTGCAAAGAATCCCGTATTTTGAGAAAAAAAAGTGTTTTGAAAGCATCGTGTGAAAAGGAGAAAATCCTGGTTACCACCATTTTTCTGCTTTCCCAACATTTTCTAAGCCTTTCAAACACGAATCCCACCATTTTAAAAAGCCACATTTGAATTGCCGTGTGCGAATTCTTTCAATTTGAGCAAGTCGAAAAGACTATCTTCTGGTAGGGAGATTAATAACAGTTTGAGCCATGCCCTGTGAAAAGGGGTGCTTAATGCGTTTGCAAAAAATATCGACCCAGGTCAGACTGTGCAGTCCGCGCAGGCTGACCTGGGCCAAAACTTTTTGCTATTGGTCAATTTTCTGCAAGTCCAAGGACCATTTTACCTCATGATTCAGCCGCTTTTATGGATCCATGATCATGTTATGACTTGCTTGGTATCATACATCACGGAGATGCATTAAGCCCCCCTTTTGCTAGAGCGTGGCTCATTTATGGCAGACGACTTTGACAACCTCCTTGTAAAAATGACTCATCTTCGTGATGGAAGAACTGATATACAAAATCATGTGAAAACATAATGACAAAAGAAGAAATGGCCTGTGACGGTTTATGTGTTTCGGTTACTTCAAGGTGACTGAGGCACGACACATGTGAGCGGCGCTCTGACAAAAAGGGCTTTAATACATCTCCGTCATGCATTATATTATATAATGTGAAAACATAATGACAAAAGAAGAAATGGCCCGTTACGGTTTATGTGTTTCGGTTACTCCAAGGTGATTGAGGCACGATACATGTGAGCGGCGCTCTGACAAAAAGGGCTTTAACCCTTTCCCAAACAAGCCCTGGTTTTCACGTGTCTGCAGTACAAGTCTTTTGAAAACACTGTGGGAAAAGGAGAAATTGCTCGTAACGAGCAATTTCTCCTTTTCCCACAGTGTTTTCTATCCTTTTGGAGAACTTTCTGTCATTTTCATCAAATTTAAAATTGTCGTCTGCAAACTCCTTCAGTTTGGACCAGTCTAAAATTTATCGTTTGCGAAAGGGTTAATACATCTCCGTCATGCAATATATTACAGGAAGTCATCATTATAAACATGGACCCACAAAGTCCGTTTTGTCCAAAAACCGACTGGATCATGACGTAGAGTGGTCCTTCGACAATGAGAAAATTGACCAATAGCAAAAAGTTTCTAGCCAGATCAGCCTGCGCAGTTCGCGCAGGCTGATCTGGCTAGAAACTTTTTGTAGATGTATTAAACTCCTTTTTCTCATAGCATGGCTCATATGTTTCTTACGTTTCCGTTTACAGTAGTAGGAATCGTTTACAGTAGTAGGACTATTCCTACTACTGTAAACGGAAACCTAAGAAATATATGAGCCATGCTATGAGAAAAAGGAGTTTAATACATCTACAAACAGTTTCTAGCCCTTATTCCTTAGAGTACTAAATTATATTTACCCTTATCCTGCTCAATAAAAGAAATGAAACTTTCAGGCCGATAATAAAACCCATTTTTTTCTATTTCAACGGCATTTTTTTGGGAGGGAGGGGGGAGATATCTCCTTATCGGACTGTGTAGATCCAAGATCAGACTGCACGTTCTGTGCAGTCTGATCTTGATCTACGCTGTCCACAAAAGGTCAGCGAGTCGCGCTTAGCAGCCTAAGGGTTATCAACTGGCTGCATTCCACATTAACATCGTCAAAAGATCTGCTCTATGTTTACAGTTGAAAGAAGAATCAATTCTGTCGCATTGACTCATCGCCAAACCTAGTTAAGATAGGATTCGAACTGTCAGCAGGTAAAAATTTATTTGTCTTGACAGCTCACCCATTGCTATACGAGTTATTTTAAGAAATTCATGTGACTTTTACACGTGTCAACAATGAGGTTTTTTTTTTCTAAAAGGGGAGGGGTTGACAGGGAAAGAAATTTTGGAATACTCTTCATCAAACCACGAATATTGCATGGATCTATTGCCCCTTTTCCACAATGTTTTCAAGAGCTCTTTGAGGCGTGAGGTACTGTAAAAGTAGTGTTTAAATGCACGTTCTGTGCAGTCTGATCTTGATCTTCACTGTCTGGAAAAGGTCCTTAAGCCGCGCTTAGCAGCCTAAGGGTTAAATTACACACTAATAATTTACACTGACGAGAATTTTTTTAACAGCCTTCAATATGAAAAGGTCATGTAAACTGCGTGTTCTATTTAGTCGAAAGATTAATTCAGTACTAATACCGAACATTTGTGGTAAACGAAATAATTACCACGATAGACGATACTCTTTTGAACCCCTCTTTGTTGTTACGCTGATAAGCGGTGTCTGCGGGCCTTTTGCTGAGAGCTTAGGTCAAGACCAGACTTCACAGAATATGCAGTCTGATCTTTCATCTACACTGTCCGATCCAGCGTGACCGATAAGAGTTGAAAGCTAAACACAGTAACAATAACGAACATTAGTGGTAACGAAATCAAGAAAGACGATTCTCTCTTGATAGCGTCTTACCTCCTAAGCTGCTAAACGCTATTTTGCGAGCAGTGTAGATCCAAGATCAGACTGCACAGAAAGCTCAGTCTGATATTGAATCTACACTACCCGATGCGTTGAGTTTTGTTTTTTTTTTCACACGGATAGAACTTTGAAAACGCTATATTTTTTTTTAAATCTTATTTCTGGCTTGAAAATTTCGACCTACTCTTTACCAAATGGCAAAATTTTAGACCTAAAAGCATCTGCAGACGACAAATTAAATGCTGTTTAAATGATTCGATTCTTCCCTGAAAGGAAAGAAAACATGATTGAAAAGGGTAACCAGCATTTCCCCCTTTTCTCACAATGTTTTCAAAAGCCCTCTCTCTCAGGATCGTTAAAACAAGATTTTGTATTAAAGGATTTATTGATTTGGCAAGGGTAAAAAAAAAGAGTCGAAACGTCTTCAAGATCATCGGGGTCTATGAATCATTGGTAGGCATTTAGAAACGTGGCAATGCGAATTGTGTTTCTGTCATGCTTTGAGATATGAGTCCTGCTCTAGCAGATGGGGGCTTAATGCATCTCCGAGATGCACTATCGCAAGCAAGTCATCCCATAATTATGGATCCATAAAATCCATTTTGAACAGGTATTACGTAATAACCGACTGAATCGTGAGGTAGAATGGTCCTTTGACATGCAGAAAATTTACCAAAAGCAAAACAGTTTCGACCCATGCCAGCCTGCGCGAACTGCGCAGGCTGACATGGGTCGATACTTTTTGCAGATGCATTAAATCCCCTTTTCATAGAGCATGGCTCAGAGATAAAAGTACCAGTTTATCTACAAACAAAAGCAAAAAGTTTCAACTCATGTCAGCCTGCGCGAACTGCGCAGGCTGACATGGGTCGATACTTTTTGCAGATGCATTAAATCCTCTTTTCACAGAGCCGATGAGGGCTCAGAGATAAAAGTACCAGTTTATCTACAACCATGTTTTTTCCAGTTTATTACTGAACTAGTATTTCCCTTTTTTTTTTTTCTTCATCTCCATAAAATTAACCCTTAGGCTGCTAAGCGCGACCCACGGACCTTTTGCGGACAGTGTAGATCAAGCTAAGACTGCACAAAACGTGCAGTCTTATCTTGGATCTAAACTCTCCGAGGAGATATTTTCCCCAACTACCATAACATTAAACAATTCGGGTTTTCCATCGGCTTGAAAGTTTCATTTAAGTTATATAGCAGGATAAGGGTTCAGTTATAATCCTTTCTTTTTTTTTTCTTCACTGGTTTTAGCTCTTTACCACACATCAAAATTTTAGACTAGGCCAAACTGAAAGCATTTGCAGACGACAAATTAAGTGTAGCTTAAAAGGTGATTCATGTATTGGATAGGGTAGAAAACATTGTGGGAAAAGGAGAAAATGCTGGTTACCAGCATTTTCTCCTTTTCCCACAATGTTTTTAAAAGGATTCTTTCTCAGGGTCGTTAAAAGTCGGGTTTGTGTGGTAAAGGGTTAAACAAGGTAACGTGCGGTTTCTCCTTCGATCAGCGGCTAATCCCTTACCAAACAGATGCGAGTTTTTATGATCCTGAGGAAGAAGACGTTTCAAAATACTGTGTGAAATGAAAAATTGCTAGTGTCAAGCATTTTATTATTTCCCCACAATGTTTTCTGCCCTTTCAGAGACAATTTCTAACGTTCGAACCACATTTAACCTGTACCAATACTTTCAATATGGACAAGGGTAAATTTTGTCGTCTAGTAAAGCGTGAAGGTGTTTGGTTTGTCAGCAGGTAAGCCTGGTTCGATACACGTTGGCAGCACTGATCACTGCACAGCAGCACATTGTTGTACTGGAGAAACCCAGAAAAGACATGGATATGTGCGAAGTCGCCTTTATATGACCGAAATCGTGTTTGACAGTTGTATAAAACATCATTCGAACAAATAAGAATGTAGCGTGTATAAATTATATAATCTCTAGCAAGGACTTTTGTAGGGAAAAAATAGGATAATGACTGCCTAACAATAGAAGACAGCGTGGGGTCAGGGTTTGGTGAATGATGCGCAGTTAAAGACAAGATGAATAATAACAAGATGTACTGATCTTTGTTCCTTGCGGGGTGAATTTTACAAACTAGTAGATATTATCTATCACCGCACGCAATGCCGGTGCGACAATAACCTTTTTTTTTTCATGAAATGACAAACACTGTACTCTTTGGAAACGCTTAATTTGATATGTTTGGTAGAAAGAGGCTGTGATGATCTAGCAAAATTATGTCCAAAAACTAAATTTGTTGTTTTTGCTCAGAAGAAATTAAAAATTTTAGGTAATACCGTTTAAGTTACGGCTTTGATATGAATTTAGGATGGTTACAAACATGTTTGTCAATGCTCCCCTTCTCACTTGTAGACCTAAAGATGGGAACAGGGTCAGTTCACGTACCACACGAGGTATTATATTTCGTAATTTCTTCTTTATCGAAAACGGTAATAATAAGTGATGAATACTTGTGAAAGAAATACAGTAACCTACTACAAGCAAATGAGTAATATAGGACTAATCACGTTCATAATCCCTATTTTAAACGAACTTGAAGAAGAAAGCTTTTGAAAACACCTTGGAAAAAGGAGAAAATGCTGGTAACCAGCGTTTTCTCCTTTCCCCACAATGTTTTCGTCACTTTGAAAGACAATTTCCCCTATTTGAGGCACATTTAATTAGTCGTCTGCAAATACCCTGGATTTGGACAATCTCACAATTTTGTCGTTTTGGTAAAGTGTTAAACAGTTTTTTCCCCCGTATTCCAATATTTTTCCGAATGATTACTCTTCCCCAGGTATAAATAAACTCGGAGACTTTATAAATGTAAAAATAACCTGTTTCTAGTTTTTCAAAATTATCATTCTTCAATTTTCATAGAACTATGTACACGTATCTCTCTATACCTTAAAAAAGTTCTTTCAATAGTATTTTAGAGACGCCTGTGCTGCAAAGGGCAAAGCACGATAAATAGATTGGAGCCATGCTCTGTGAAAAAAGGGGCTTAATGCATCTCCGTGAACCATGATACCAAGCAAGTCATCATATAATTATGGATCCATAAAATCCATTTTGTTTAACAACCGACTAAATCATGAGGTACACTGGTTCTTTTACATGTAGAAAAAAAAACACCAAAAGCAAAAAGTTTCGGTCCAGGTTAGCCTGCGCGAACTGCGCAGGCTGACCTGAGTCGATACTATTTGCAGATGCATTAAACCCTCTTTTCACAGAGCATGGTGCATTTGTTTTCTATGACAAGAATAAAGGGGTTTCAAACAAAAGAAAAGCAAAGTCATTCCATATGATTTGGTCATGATCTGTAACCCTATATCCTAAAATGATAACATCTGATTAAATCTTGTTCATTTTCCCGCCATTTTTTTCTCGTCGGCAGAGAAGACTTTATCATATCAATTTGAAAATATTCTCCGGAAATTGAATGAATTCGATTTTTTTTTTACCCTGACAGCTAAAAAGAAAATTTTAGGTTGTTCGAGATTTCTCCTCTTTCCACAATGTTTTTAGCATAACTTCAACAGCAAATCCCATCGGTTTGGGCCACATTTTATTTGTCGCCTGCAAATGCTTTTAACATAGACGAGCCTCTGAAATTTTGTCGTTTGGTATAGATTAAACATTTAAAATGGCCATATTTGGATCTGTTTTGCAGACTTAAGAAAGTTGATTTCTATTATTTAGCAAACTAAAAGGTTAAGTGAAATAAAATAACCTTTGAAACTGGTCCCGTTTTGTTCTCGCCAGGCAGACGACAAATCCTGCAGACGACATTTTGTTTCTATTATTTCTGATGGTATCATTGTGTGATCTGTGGGGAACCACACCCTATTGTGTTTAACCGATAAGCCCTTTACCAAACGATCATTTCCATTTACGAAAACGGCTTCTGAAAACATTGTTGGAGAACGAGAAATGAAGAAACCAAAGTTTTCTACTTTACCACTGTTTAATGTACTTTTACCGAGACAAGACCTATTATTTTAGACATATCCTTGTCGTCTGCAAATGCTTTAGATAAGAACAAGTCCAAAATTTCGTAATGTGGTAAAGAGTTAACCCTTTACCGAACAATTTGGAATCTAAATGACCCTGAAGAAAACGATTTTGAAAACGTTATGAAAAAAGGATAAAATGCTGGTAACCAGCATTTTCTCCTTTTCCCACAAAGTTTTCTACCCTTCCAAAATCAAATTTCGATTTTTGAGTCACGTTTACTTTGCAGTCTGCAAATACTTTCAGTTCGGACAAGTCTAAATTAAAGCTTTGAACTCTATTAAAGCTAATGGCATAACTTTAGTTCTCTTTTGCGGACGTGATAGATTTAGATCAGATTGTGAGGCTCTGAAGATAGCCTAAACTGATCTTTGATCCACACTGTCCGATAATTTGCAACATGATCTGGCAGAAACTGTGTATTAAGTATGATCTTGATCTACACTGTCCGCAAGGTGAGATGTTGAGAATAAAACGACTAGAAATTTTATCACTTAGCATTAACTCTTAGGCTGCAAAGCGCGACTCACTGACCTATTGCAGACGGCGTAGATCCAAGATCAGACTGCACAAAACGTGCAGTCTGATCTTGAATCTACACTGTCCGATAAGGAGGGTTTTTTTCCCCCCAAAAAATGCCTTTGAAATAGGAAAATTTGGTTACATACTATTGGTTTGAAAGTTTCATTTCTTTTATATAGCAAGATAAGGGTCAAAGCGCCAACGTCAAAGCTATACAGATCTCAGATCAAAATGCACGTTCTGGGGTGGCTGATCTTTAATGTCTGCAAAAATCGGCTTTAGCAATGCTCAGCTTTGAAAGGATATAGAAACAAATTGTATCCTAACAAACTTAAATTTAGGTTTAACCGTTTCATTGTAATTCGTTCAGAATGATTAATGGTACATGTAAATCTACTTTAGAAAACCATAACTGAACCTTAACTCTAAGCCCTCTAAATGCGACTCACTAAGTTTTGGGGTAAAGGGTAGATCGAGATCAGACTGATATTTGGTCTACACCATCCGATTCGGTGCGATTTTTTTCCAGCAATAAGAACTCTGAAACTGCAATATTTGTGTGGTTTTTTTTTTTTTCTGCTCGATAGGAAATATTCATTCAGCTATATTAGCAGTTAAGGGTTAACTCTTTACCAAACGACAAACTTTTGGTCTGAACCAAATTGAAAGCATTTGCAGACGACGAATTAAATGAGGCTCAAATGATGACTTTTGCCTTTGATAAGGTAGAAAACATTGTGGAAAAAGGAGAAAATGCTGGTTACCAGCATTTTCTCCTTTTCCCACAATGTTTTCAAAAGCCTTCCATTCCAGGGTAGTTAGAACTCAGGATTGTGTGGTAAAGAGTTAAATCATATACCTCCAAGTAAGTATTTCATCGGAGGTTAAAATGACACAAGGTTCCTTGGCAAATGAAGACAGCTTCTGGTCAGAGTTTAGAAAAGGATTAGCGGATGGTGTAGACCAAGATCAGACTGCACGCTCTTGATCTATACTGGCGCCGTCCAAAAAAGCTGGCTAGCCCGCCCATGCAGAACGCTAAAAGGGTTTGACCACGGGAAGATATTTTATTACGTCTCACATTTTGATCAATTTAGGGTTCTGTTATTACAAAACACATTTTTATGAGCCATGCTCTGTGAAAAGGGGGGCTTAATGCATCTGCAAAAAAAGTATCGACCCAGGTCAGCCTGCGCAGTCCGCGCAGGCTGACCTGGGCCAAAAGTTTTTGCTATCGGTCAATTTTTTTGCATGTCCAAGGACCAGTTTGCCTCATGATTCAGTGGGTTGTTAGACAAAATGGATTTTATGGATCCATCGTTATGTGATGACTTGCTTGGTATCATGCATCACGGAGATGCATTAAGCCCCCTTTTGCCAGAGCGTGGCTCATATCATAAACTTTTACGATGCAATTTGAATACAAAGTTACATTGTTTTCACAAAACTAACCGAAGTTTCTCCTGCGGTGCTGGACATCAAGATCGGAGTGCACTGAATGTGCAGCCTGAGCTTAGATCTTCACCGACCGATACTGTGTGTTATATTTTGACAAAAATTAAAAGCGTTTTACTTTTATTATACCATTTTGCTCTTGCATTCGACCACTTTTAACAAGAAATATCTTTTAAAAAAGATAGACTACCTTAGAGGAACTGGAAAAGGAAAGTTTGAACTATCTTATTGTAGCTAAAACTGAAGAAAAATAGTAGAAAAAATAATATCGACAGGAATTGCCTCTTCATTTTTTTTTTTTTTTTTTATGTTGAAAAGAGGAATTATCTAAACGATTTCATAAGATATGAGCCACGCTCTGTGAAAAGGGAGCTTAATGCATCTGCGAAAAGTATCGACTAGGTCAGCCTGCGCAATGTGCGCAGGCCGACCTGTGCCGAAACTTTTCGCTATCGGTCAATTTTCTGCATGTCAAAGGACCAGTGTACCTCATGAATCAGTCGGTTGTTATACAAAATGGATTTTATTGATCCATAATTATGTGATGACTTGCTTGGTATCATGGATCACGGAGATTCATTAAGCCCCCTTTTGTCAGGGGACGGCTCACATATATTTCAAGATTACATATTACTCCAAATCATCGCTGAAAAGGGAAAATAAAATTAAAAAATAAACGGATACACTTCAGTATCGCATCACGATTTGGCCAACCTTACTGTGCGTCGCTTAACTTCATCAGAGAGCCACGTGTTAGACCGTACTGCTCTGACAGATACTTGAACATTTATTGTGCAGGGTCCCGACGAATAAACGAGTACACATCTTTGAACAATCGTAAGTTACCGCCTATTCATTCGATTTCGTTATGTTAAGAAGTAGGTCAAAACAGCGCATTCAACTACCCCGAAAAAATAGTCTTGGATATGACCTGTCCGCTGGTTTGCGAGATACATGTATGTTTGTTTGCTCACTTTGCGCCCTAGACTCAATTTCTCATGGAAGTGCTGACTCGATTTTTTTTCTTTCTCCCAAAAAGTAAGAATAATGATTTATTTCACATTGTTTTTCTATACGGAAGAACAACAATTCGCTTGCAGCTCTCTCTCTCTGTACGATTTTCCTATGGTACAGCTGGAAAAGTACTCTTGGCTGAAGGTGAATGAACGAATGTCAAAAAGTTGCGGTTTCTCCAAAAATCGATTCTTGAAAATAGGTGAGTCATTCGGACTAACTCGGTTTTTGAATTCCGTCCAACCATTTAACATAATGACTGTTAATTGTCCATCTGCCGAACTAAGCCGATGGTCAGACAAGTCCTGTTTATTTTGGTATCTTATGTCAGATTATATACCACTGTTATGTTTATTCGTGATTGTGTCACTCTGTTCTAGAATCTATCCTTCTATAATTGAGCCATGCTCTGTGAAAAGGGGGCTTAATGCATCTGCGAAAAGTATTCAACCATGTTATCCTGTGCAGTCTGCGCAGGCTGACCTGGGCCAAAACTTTACACTATTGGTTTAGTTTTCTGCGCGTCAGAGGACCAGTCTATCTCGCGATTCGGTCGATTGCTAGACATTATGGATTTTAAGGGTCCCTAATTATGTGATGACTTGCTTGGTATTATGGATCACGGAGATGCATTCAGCCCCATCAGCTGGAGCGTCGCTCAGTTATTATCTCACTCATTAACCCCTTACAAAAGTCTTGTATTTTAACGACCGCGATGAAAAAGGTTTTTGGAAACATTATGGGAAAAGGAGAAAATATCTTAACCAACACTTTTTTTCCTTTTCCTACCATGTTTTCTACCCTTTCAAAGACGAATCCCATCATTTGAGATGCATTGAATTTGTCGTCTGCAAATGCTTTCAGTTTAGACCAGTCAAAAATTTGCACGATCGTCTGGTAAAGAGTTGATTCGTACCACTCACCCTCTGGTCTAAAGTTCTGTGCTCTGTCGACTGCGTTACCAAGCCCGGCCTTAAATCCTGAGCAAATACTTTATATCGGCTGCCCGATTCGAGTTCTGTAGAGTTATCTCTCGTTGAGCACTCTTGTGCATATAATTATGGCAAGAAAGTGAACAAGTCTCGCGAGACAGCACGATGTTATCGGAACCTACACGTTGTCCTGTAAATAACCGTAAGAAAACCGACCTGTAACCGGGAAAAGGAAATGAGAAATGAAAGCTTAATATACCTGAGCCATGCCTTATGCATCTGCGAAAAGTACTGACCCAGGTCAGCCTGCGCAGTCCGCGCAGGCTGACCTGGGCCGAAACTTTTCGCTATCGGTCAAATTTCCGCATGTTCAAGGACCATTGTACCTCATGTCTAAGTCGGTTGTTAAAAAAGGTGGCTATTATGGATCAATAATTATGAGATGTCTTGCTTGGTATCATGCATCATTGAGAAGCATTAAGCCCCGTTTTTCTAGAGCATGGGTCACTTATAAGACACTGCATTGCAATGAAATGTGCCCCTGTTTGTACAGATGGCTGCGTTTGATTGTACTTTATGTATATATGACGCCATCAATTTTTGCTCACGCGTTGTCCCAGTTGTAGGTCTTAAAGAACCTTTAACTTGAAGAGTTCCACTAATAGCGTTGTCTGCACATGTCATATTCTTCGAAGATTAACGGTTGTCTGCTATGACGCATCACTTGATAAAAAAATAAACATATATCAATACGCGGTGCGTAAATTGCCGCTTAAAAAGTGCAGGCGAAAATGGCAATAAATAATACGTCTATGGAAAAATCAAGCCAGCCTCTCGCTATAAATTTCTTTGAAGACGAAATAATTTCAAACGGGGAAAATATTTTTTTAGAATACCAACTGTTTACTGCAAATTTCTGTCAACAGTTTCTAAATATAGACATGGGGAAAACCGGGACTTGTGCAACAGACTTACAACAACAAAAAAACGTCCCCACCTTGCTGGGCTTATACCGGGGCTTTTTCCCAAGCTTATAGGAGCTTATGTTTATAAATGGCTGGTGCATAGGTTATGTGCTAGTTAACCATGGCTGGATGAATCGCACAAGGTACGTTTTAGAGTGTAACCGTATATTTTATTTTGAAATTCGTTGCTTTGATTCCCGCCTTGAAAATAGTCCGGTTCTCTACCCAGAATGCCCATATCAGATAAGTTGTGTGTTTGAAAAATGCCACTAATAGAAATAAGAAGTAGTCGCAGCGGACGAGTTTGAAAAAAAAAAAATCATTCTAATATATGATGGTCAACATTGATTAAGGCAAAATACATAGCACAAAAGAACAAATAAGCAACAAAAGGAAATAAATCTCTTGTAGATCAAATTCTTCCTTTTCCATAATGTTTCAAAAGATAAAGCCGTCGGCGGTATAGCATGGCGATAATGTACTGATTAGCTGATGTGCATATTAACCTTTAATCTGCTAAATAAAACAAATGAAACTTTCAACTGGCTGTTTTTAGAGGAGAATTATCTCCTTATCGGACGGTGTAGATCCAAGATCAGACTGCACGTTCTGTGCAGTCTGATCTTGATCTACAATGTCCGCAAAAGGTCAGCGAGTCGCACTTAGCCGCTTTAGGGTTAAATAAAATAAAGAGTAGGTCCGTCTCCACTAATCGTTCCAGGTAATATAGAGTGTCATGTTGTAAAAAGCTAAACTAATAATCATAAATAGTAGGAGCGACGCTGGCAAAAGGGGGCTTAATGCACCTTCGTAATGCATTATATCAAGTAAGTCATCACAGTATTATACATCGATAAAACCCGTTTTGTATAACAACCTACTAAATCATGAGGTAGACTGGTCCTTTGGTATGTAGAAAACTGACCAAAAGCAAAACAGTTTAAGCTCAGGTCGGCCTGCACGGGCTGTGCAGGCTGACCTGAACCGATACTCTTTGCAAATGCTTTAAGCCCCCTTTTCACAGAGCATGGCTCAAATGGTTTTTGTCAAAGAACTCGTCTATTTGTACAATCATTTGATTAATTGTGGAATGAAGTAATCTTTAAACCAAACCATTTTGAGCATGATGACATTTCCTTCCCGACATGAGGGCATGATTAATAATGTAAATATTACAAAGTACACTGACCACTGGCCGGTGTACTTTTAGATACATGTATAATGGCTGGAACGTGTTAACCGACGGAAATGTGAATCCCCTCTTTTACCCTAATCCCTATAACAGACAATCCCGCATTAATGACTCTAAAGAAAAAACAAAGCTTTTTGAAAGCATTTTGGGTAAAGGAGAAAATGCTGGTAACCAGCATTTTCTCCTTTACCCACAATGCTTTCTACTCTTTTATACGTGTAAAGAGCGACAGGAAAGAGAGAAATTGGCCGTCTTGCCACAGATGCTTTTCAACCGCGGCAACAAGGTAAAAATATGTCTGTTTGATTGAACCTGCCCTGCATAATGAAGAATTAAGCAAATGGTTACTAGAGGAGTTTAACGAAACGGCAATAATTTGGACTTGTCTAAATTGAAAGCATTTGCAAACCAAATCTTAAATGTGGTTCAAATGACTGAATTTGTCTTTGATAGGATAGAAAATATTGTGGGAAAAAAAGAAAATGCTGTAAATGATTGAAGTGCCTAAAATTGCGAACAGTGCAGATCATTGTGAGCCGAAACGGTGCAGACTGATCATAAATGTACACTGTCTGACTTTCTCTGCAGAAAAGAACTCTGAAATGGTAATATTTGCGTTGCTTATACTGGCTGGAAATGTTCGTTTAATTTATGAAGCAATTAAACACATACCTGGATAAAAAGTCTCAACTGAAAGACTCTAACGATGAATTTGTGTTTGAAAGAAGGTATCGATTCGAAAAAATTGATTGATTGATTGATTGATTGATCGGCTGGCCGACTGACTGACTGACGGATGGACGGAAAGACCGGCGGACGGACTTATTGATGGATGGATTGATCCATCGAGGTAGATCGATCGACCGATTACGCCAAAAATTTATCTTTCATGCAAGCTATTTCCTACTGAAACATGCATTTGATAATGCCCAATGCAAAGAAACTCAACAATGTATTCCGTTTGGTGCTGTTCTGTTATATGGAAGCCCAGATCCAGCGCGGGTTCACCTGGAAAGTGTGTCAGTATATAACATAATTTATGACCGATGTCCGGTCACTCTGCCTGGAAAATAAATCAAATATCGGGCCATTAGTCATAATTAAACTAGATGAGGTAAGCCTCTAGGTAAGTATATGTACATGTTTAGCGTTTATATTTATATACTTAACTCTTTACTATACAACCTCGAGTTTTAACGTGGTGAAAGACTTTCGAAAAGATTGTGGGAAAAGGAGAAAATGTTGTAAACCAGCATTTTCTCCTTTTCCCGCAATGTTTTATACCCTTTTAGGGACAAATTCCATCATTTGAGACAAACTTAAATTGTCGTCTGCAAAAGCTTTCAGTTTGGATTTGTCTAAAATTTTAACTCTTGGTTGACCCATTCTGAGGCCTTGTGACAGTCATTGCGACAGGATTCATTCCTCTCCAGCCGCTGATCATTGTTTCGATAATGTTTATTTCGTAAAGCCACCAGTGGCTTAGAAGGAATTTTGTGCGAATCACTGATAGATTAAACTGGTAAAAGCGTGGACAGGTGTATGGGCTGCCGAGATATAAATTGTGAAAACGGCGTTAAATACCATAAAAAAAAAACCAAACTTAAATCTTTACCAGACGACAAATTTTTTTTGACTCTTCAAAATCGAAAGCATCTGCAGACGACAAATTAAACTTCGAAAGCATGATGACTTCTGCTTTTAAAAAGTGTAGAAAACAATGCTTGAAAAAGGTGAAAATAGTAGTTATTACCAGCATTTTCTCCTATTCTGACAATGTTTTCTAAAAGTCATTTCCTCGGGGTCGTTAAAATTCGGGATTGTGGGGTAAAGGGTTGAGCCCTTGCAGCCATAAACAAGTTAAATTTATACACTTTTTTTTTCTGTCAGGTAAAAAAGAAAGCATTGCAATTTTAGTATTCCCCCACCCCCACCCCACCTCCCCAAAAAAAGAAAACCTTGATCCAAGCTCAGGGTCCGTATTCACCAACCATTCTTATGAATATTCTTAGTCTTCTTCTCAAAGATTGTCTACATTTGAAAGTAACACAACTTCTGATTGGCTAAACCAAATGGTTTAGCCAATCAGAAGTTGTGTTACTTTCAAATGTAGAAAATTTGGGAGAATAAGACTAAGAACGTTCTTAAGAATGGTTGGTGAATACAGACCCAGATTTCACTGAAACTGTTCTACATTGTCTGCAGATGGCAGTGTAGTTTTAATCAATGTCGTCTTTAAAATATAACAATAATCACAATAAATACATAACGGTAACCTCCTTTTTCTACAATGTTTGCTACTTTCTTTTAAAAAAGGCATAGCCTGTCGTTTGAGTCACATTAAGTGAGTCGTCGGCAGAAATTTACAATCTGGCCAGGTCGAGAATTTTATCGTCTGATAAATTTTGTCGTCTGCGGAAATTTTGTTGAAAACGGTGACGGGTGAAAAGTCCCAAACGCCTCTGCAATAGAGATTCTTTTTATTTTTGCGATAGAATCAAATAAAAAAGAAAACATTTACTATGTTTATTACAGAAAACAAGACACAGAAAACAGTATCTATTATGCAAAGTGTTAAAATAACGCTGCCAGCGGTCAACGTTCTGATATTATTACTTTGATCTAATTACGACGGGTACTTTTTGTTATTTTTATATTAGTACAACAACAATGAGCTGTTGAAGAACATCGCGTAAATAAACATAAAATCCAATTACCGGATACTTTGTAATTGGAAAACTTCCACTGCGCACATGTCAGTGACATTTCAGTCTAACATTGTATTACTTCAATGACTTGCTAGTTGGATGGGTTAATTTTTTGCAAGCCACAGGTTAAACTAGTCCCAGTTGTACATCGGGAAAGATGACCAATCTAAACTTGGATTGTCCGTTCATCAAGTCACTCGGCTGTATGGCACAACTAGACCGATTGCGTAACTAGCCTCGTTCGTATCAAAGATCCATTTTGAAGTACTGTCAGTTTCATGGTCTTAAACATGGCAGCGCCTATGTTGATCGATTAGCAACGACATCAGCAACCACTGTTAAATTATTCACATCTAACAAGCAGTCGACGAATTATGACAAAGAAATTGATAAACCACTCTAAAATTGAATGTACAATCTGTTTATCAACAGAAATGTATTTAGAAAAATTTCGATGAAAAAACTAGTAGATCTATCAATCTGTCGGTGAAAACTGCCAACGGAATTGATAGACAACATTGTATTACTTCAATGACGTTAAGAATTGAATGTACAATCTTTTTGTCTTCGGAAAGGTATTTAAAAAGATTTCGATGGAAAACTGTTACTGTGCTTTCTTTTCTGATTGGAGCCTTACAATTTTTAAGAACGGTAGAACGGTATATTTCCGGCTAAGAAATGTATCGTGTAGGTGCATATCACTCATCGTTTTACAGCCGAGGGATTTATTAACGGATCATCCGATGTTTGCCGAATGCTATAGGTATAACATCGGAACGGATTGCTTCCGGGTCGTAGTAAAAAGTAGTCCAACTTGAAATTTTGATATAAAGCACTTCTTCTAAACTGTTTTATCATGAAAATGTGCTCTGACGTTGATTTAATTATTTCTTCAGAAAATGAATGCATCTTAGTATTTGTTTGAGGACTAGGTTTTGTGTGTGACCTGGCAAAGAGGCATGGTCAATCACCAGTAAGGGCCTTGACTCACAGCGGTTTTCCGAGGGTTGATGTGTTTGAAGAGGAATAGCAAATATGTTCATTGCTCATGATGCCATTTTCTGCACCTTTTTGTGGAGGCTGTTGGACACATATTTGATTTAAAAAAAAAGAAAACTCCAAAGCTCCAGCTTCGTCAGGGAGTCAGGAGCAGCCAGTCGAAGATTAGTGATTTTCACTGTATTTTCAATGAGCCAGAACGTTTACGATGTAACACCTCCGTCTATTCACATACGCCTTACATTAATTCGCCAGAAGAAGACCGCTTTAAATACTGCACGTAAAAATTAGACTCCAGTAAAAAAAAAATAATTCTACATACGTCAAAAATTTCAATAGAAGTCTTTCTAAGTACATTTCCGATGACAAACAATTAGTAAGTTCATTTTTAAAACATGACTGCAATTTTGCGCGCTGTTTTCACCGACCGATTGATATAGACTAAAAGGTGTGAATAACTTGGTATTTGTTGTCGACGCCGATGAACGATTTTCATTTACTGGTAAAAGAAAGTCCAGGAGGGCATGGATAGGTGTACTGGCAGCTGCGAGTAGTATAGGAGGGTAGACCTCGGACAGTGTCCGAGGTCTACCCTCCCTGGAGCCAATTTGTCCGAGGTTTACCCTCCCTAGGGAGGGTAAACCTCGGACAAATGCCTGAAAATGTCTAAAAAATCAATAAAGGGGCGGGGCGTAACTAAGGAGAGGTCTGGTACCCAGCATTGAGCGCATACTCAGCGCAGAATGCTGGGTCCATGCTGGGAACCAGCTGGGTACCAGTTGGCCCACCAATCAGAAGCCAGTATTTGATCACGTGACCTTATGACGTCACAGGTTGGATCTGTCAATCAAATGACGTCATAGGGTGGTCAACCAATCAGATTGCAGCATGGACTCAGCGCAGACTACTCCGTTGCTATGCTGGGTCCAGTAACGCAAAATCGACAATTTGATCCTTAACTTTCCCTTAACCCTTCTAAATCCCTTTTGTTTTGTTCTAAATCCCTTTTGCTTTCTTCTAATGGATAAATTTCTTCTAAAAAACCCTTACGCTGATTCAGTCAGACAAGAATTATCTCCCTTTGTTGTTCTTTCTCTCTATTAGGATAAAGCTGGGTTTGGACTTAGTCTTTTTTACCGTCTTTGGTCTTTTTCTACCACCGTTGGACTTAGTCTTTTTCCATGATATGGGTTATTTTTCGTCTTTTATTCGCCTAAAAGCTAATGTTTCTTTCTCTATCAGCGTTGAACTTAGTCTTTTTCCATGATATGGGTTATTTTTCGTCTTTTATTCGCCTAAAAGCTAATGTTTCTTTCTCTATCAGCGTT
Source organism: Tridacna gigas (assembly GCA_945859785.2). Lineage (NCBI taxonomy): Eukaryota > Metazoa > Mollusca > Bivalvia > Cardiida > Cardiidae > Tridacna > Tridacna gigas. The sequence continues at coordinate 44,513,723 of OX244029.2, forward strand.
GAATTTAGTCTTTTTTCCGTCTTTTATTCGTCTCAATCTTTCTCTACAGTCGTTGGACTTAGTCTTTTTCCCCACGATATGGGCTATTTCCCCCTCCTCAACCCGGTTATAGCATAACCTTACCATACAAATATTATCGTTGGACTTAGTCTTTTCCCACGATATAGGTTGTCCTTAGGCTCCTTTGCCCGAAATAGACTGCCCCAGGGTAGTCTATTTCGGGCAAATTGGTCTCCCTACCTGGGGTCGGGAGCCTAGGGACAATGTATAGGGCAAAATGGTCCGCTGTTGGACTTAGTCTTTTTCTCCCCACATTATGGCTGATTTAGTCAAACAAGATTTATCTCCCTTTGTGCACTACGTGACTTTCCCCGGAAATCAAACAGGATGTCATTTTCCGAAAATGTAACGGAATGTAACGAAATCATGTTTACTGGGTTTTTTCCCACCATTTCCCGGAAACCAGTTCGTCTAGCCTTATTCATCCCTAGTTTATTCGTCCCTAGTTTTATTCGATCCTAGTTTTTAATCTGCAAAACTTTTTAAATTGTAAAAAATTTTTTATCCGAAATTTTTCTATCAATAAATTTTTTAATCGTAAAAATTTTTCTATCACTTAAAAAAGTTTTTCTATTGATAAAAAATTTTAATCGTAAAATTTTTTTCTATCGTTAAAAGTTTTTATCCGAAAATTTTTCTCTGCAAGATTTTTTATTTGAAAATTTTTCTATCGATAAAAAGTTTTTCTCTCTGCAAGATTTTTTATCACTAAAAAAGTTTTTTCTCTCTCTGCAAGATTTTCTATCACTAAAAAGTTTTTTCTCTCTCTGTAAGAGTACAACATATCTGCGAAATTGACAATTTGAGTAAGATAGACTTCTCTTTGGGAATGGTTAGTCCTGAAAAGGACTGTTTCGATTTTGGTATCGCTCTTTCAAAGATTTCTTCTCTATCGAGAACTTTCCTCTGATGATACCTTTTCTTTGGTTCTTTCTTGCTGTGGTTTTTCCTCGTCTAATGATCGGATCCAAAATTTGTCTGACAGATAGGGCACTCCACGATTCTTCTTCGATCTGCTATCAGCTTTCTTATTTTGTTTATTTTATGTATAGGTAAAGTGGAGTCATGCATCATGGCCAGTAGAAAGGTTGTTAGATACCATTTTGTCATCGAGAGAAGTAGAAATTGTATACGATAGTCCATCACCATTTCTTTTAGATGTCATCTATTCGGGAATCCGAATGATTAATTACTGGAAATAGCATCGTCTTTTATACGCTTGGAGGTTAGGTGTCTTACTTATTCACAAATGTTGAAGATAGATTTTCTAGGGTTTTGGTTAGTCCTGAAAAGGACTGTTTCGATTTCTGTGGATTTTTTTCTCCTCTCTATTGAGAGTCTTCCTCTATCGGGAGCCTTCCTCTATCGTGGACTTTCTTCTGACGATAGCTTTTCTTCTGATGACAGCTTTTCTCCTTGTTCTTTCGAGATCATTGGGAACTTGAATTCCTTGAAGTTGTCAATGTTTTTTCCATATTTTCCCAAGCCTGTTTTTGTTTCTGCTCGTGGTGGTATTACAGAGTAGGGATCGAATCGTTGTTTTTTGTGAAGTTGGTTATCATCTTTCTCTGCTGTCTCTGATTTTCGTTTTCTTCCTCTTCTTTTTGGGTTGGGTTCTTCTGTCTGAGTTGACTGATGAGTTGTCTGAGGGTCTACAGGTGTGACGGTAGAAGCTGTTAACTTTTGAAAACTGGTTTTATCAAAGTTAATCTGGGTTGAAATCGTTATAGCTGAATCTTGTCTTACAGGCGAATCTTGTCTTACAGGCGAACCTTGTTGACTCTGGTAGTTCTGTCGACTCTGTAGGCCTAATGTCTCAATGTTTTTGTTGAATTGATTCATATTTCTATTCAACATCTTCACTTCGTCTAAAATCTGGGTTATTACAGAATTTTGGGTTGAAATCATCTGAGTTATTTCTTCTTCGATTTTGTTAGCTGGTGGTATCATCGGGTCGATGAATGTTGAATTCATCGCTGTCGATAGAATATCTCTGTCGTTTTCAGGCTGTGGTGAGAAGATGTCTAGGACGGGATTTTCTTGCGATAAGGAGTCAACTAAAACGTCTAAGTTGGAAGCCATTCTTCCGTGATCATACTGGTCTAAGTTGGCGTCCATTCTTCCGTGATTTGTCTGGTCTAAGTTGGAATCCATTTTCTGTTAACAGTTTTATTCGCACTAGTTAACAAAAACTTTTTAATTGTAAAAAGTTTGCACTAGTTAACAGTTTGTGATATTCGTACTATTCGAGAATCGAAAGTCGAATGATTCTACAGAGAAAGTTCGCCAGCCTTTTATAGTTTTTGGTTAAAGCGGACTTGTCTTTGGTCGTAGACTTTTTCTCTATCTTCGATTAGGTCTTGTAGATAGAACATAATGTACTATATGACCTCACATAGAAGGCTAGGTCATATAGTACATTTTTCCATCTCTGTTCTTTTCCAAGTCTTTTCTCTTTGCTCAAGTCTCAAGTTTTTGGGAAGGAATCAAAAACAGACGACTTTTGTTTTTCTTTATTCCAAGTTTTCCAAATCTAAACTTTTGGGAAGAAATCAAAACAGACGACCTTTTTAAAATCATTTCTTTATTCAACTTCTTAAAACTTTTTATTCAAAAGTTTGAAACATGAAAAACAGGAAACGTTTCAACCATTCTAACCCTATAACATATTTACAAAGACAATGTTAGAAAGTTTTAACAGGCGTTAAAATCACTATAACATTTTTTAACACTTGTTAAAACATTCTAACATTTTTTTACAAATACATAAGTCATTCAATGTTTTTAACAAGACAGTTTTAACGATTGTTAAAAAACACTATAACATTTTTAACAATCGTTAAAACCTTCTAACATTTTTACAAGACAATTTCTTACAAGACAATTTCTTATCTACAACAATTCATTCAAAGTTTTTAACAATACAGTTTTTACAAATAATTCTTACAATCTTACAAGGTGAATTCGCAGATGTCTCGATTTTTCCACTTGTCTTCATGTTCCACAATAACTTTATGCAATTGTTCATGACCTAAAGACAATGGAAATTTGCTGTCCATTTCACTATATTCACGGACTCTACTAAATGGAAAAAACATGTTTTAAAACATATTTTGAAATATCTTATGTTTTTTCTTACAGTTATTTATACCCTCAAACTTTTATAGCCGTAGGGGACAGTATCAGTATCGTTTACAATGACTCTTTTGGTATAGACAGAGCGAAACGTTTTTGACTGTGGCTCGCTGGTCACTGTTCTGTCTTTATGCCTTTTGATTCTACAGTCATACTGAACTTTAATTTCTACGGTGCGATCTAAAGCACATTTTGAATAGGTGTCGAAATTCACCAGTTGATTTGTATTGTGATCCAAAGTAATTCCCTTGACTTTGCATTTGCTTTTTTCTTTTCCATCTTTCGTTTTCATCTTATAAGCGTAATTCTTGGGGCCTAAGCCTCTGAAATGCGTAATTCTACAATCAGGCTCTTCATCAGTCCATTTTCCTAGTCTGCTATTAATGATGGGAGGGTTCCACAATTCAGGCTCATGAATGTACATACAACTATCTGTATCGAAATACAGAACTCTATCCCCCAATTTTTCAAGAACACTGTACAGTTCCAACCTTGCATAAGCTGTTACGTAGGATGCTACAATAACATTGGCTGTCGCATGCGTTTCGACAAACTCCATCTTTTCTTCATAGTTGACTAAAATGAATTCGCACTCATTGTCAAAGATCTGCACATGCTTTACCGTATATTTCGGGTTGGTAATCAACTCGAAATATTTAGACGGTTCTCTGATGTATTTCGTCTTGCTCATGTTTTCACGTTGTGCTAATTTTCCCCAAAGACAGTTCAGCATAATCTTAGCAAATGATCTTTTGCCAGGATTTTTTTGAATACATTTGGGGTCAAGACGAATTCCTTCGGCCTCCTCATACTCACGAATGAACTGGGCCTTTTCTGAATCTGTCTGACACCAGCTGGGGTACCCACTGGCTTCTTGCTTAATTTTCAAGAAATTATCCACATAGCCTTTAAAGAATTGGTCCGAAACAGAGTCGAAATGCCAGATTTCATACACTTGCATTAGCTGATATCCACAGTCGAGAGCTTTGAACAGTTCGAATGTAACCCAAGTTCCAACCAAAGCTCTCTCTTCTCTGTCATGGTTACAAACGTTTGAGCTTTCTTGTGCACATTTCATACAAAGCGGAAACATCATCTTGTTGTTACAGTGAACTGGAAGAACAGGGTGAAACAAACCCATTGGCGGTAGAACTTTGCATTTAATGAGTCCTTCATACTGGCGAATATTCTTCGTGTCAATACTCTCAGTAGTCAAGATTGTGGGATGGCCTACAGGATAGAATTTATGTTTGCAGACGTAAGGATACAGAGAGCAAATATCAATGTATTTGATTTCCTGTTCACTGCTTTCCTCTACATCATAGGCAATTTTTATGGCATTGCATCTACCTCCAGCCAGCCCCTCTCTTGGTTCGATGGGGTCACAGTTCGGGTATAGACTTTCAATGGTTTTTCTGTATTCTTTGTTCTTCTTCATCTTGGCGTCGAATTCGTGCTCCCATATGGTCACGACGTTATATCCCATTCTTTTGAGGGTTTCTAGCCGTTCGATAGTACTGTCGTACAATTCAGCCATTGATTTTCCATTGATGGGGTTGATATATTTTCGATCCTTGAAACATGTCTGACAGCCATGAAATAAATCCCCGAGGAATTCATAGACCGTGTTTGATTGGTGGTGAAATCCGTCTACAGTGTATTTCCCTATTCGAAATTCACCGCCATTTCTAGCGTGTTGAATACGAATCCCTTTTTCTCTAGCGATACTTTGAATCCAACGTACTGCTTTCATAGAAAACTGACGTCTGACTGGATCTTTGCATGAAATGATGGCTATTTGATCTTTTGGTAAATAATCTTTTCGCCAAATCTTGTTACAGGCTCCGGCGATGGTAAACGACTCTGTAAATGGACAAATTCCACTCTGTTCGATGAACAACTTTCTGAATTCACCACAACCTCGTCTTAGGATATCAACATCCGATCGACAGTACATCTCCATCTCTTTTTGAAAATTGAATTCCTCACCATTTTGAACTTTGTCATTATACCAGACTATGAATTTCGATCGAGCCTCTTCAGACATTGAATTGGGTTTGTAATAAGAAATATCCAGATACGGGCCGACGTAACCCCAAAACTCGTCTGTATTTGCCCAGTGAGGAAAGTAACCTTTTTTCATTTCTTGAAGTCCAAACGTAGCCGGAAATTTTGCCAACCCAAAGTTCATGAAACTGAAGGAGTCGATCAAACACACACCATTCAGCTCTAACTTCAAAATATTATTCCCATTCATGGTTACTTCTGGTTCTTTCATTCCTACGTTAATAATATGATTGAGAATAAATTGACCATCATACCCTTTGAGATTATGGGCAATAGCTATGATTCCTTTATGATGCTTTGTAAAGAGCCAGCTGCAGAATTGACTCAAAGTTTCTTTTCCTTGAAAAATAACTTCTCTTCCTTCTTCGAATTCACTGCATGTGGAACAATGAAAATCAAGCGGCTTATCGATACATTCACCACAGGCGCGATGGGCGATACAGTAATTCGGAATATGTACCCCTGTGTCTTGCTGACATTCGAAATCAAAGAATATGAACAAAGGTTTTTTGACTACCGAAGAACTCATCTCATCATCGCTGTCGTATTTCATCTTACTCTGGTAAGGCTGAATAAAACAGCGATGAGAAAAGTCAACAATCTTCTTGCAAAGGTGACACTTTTTCTTTCCCTTACAGAGATGATTTTTCTTTCTGTCAAAAATCTGACCTCCACATTTTGAACAAAGTTTCACTAATTCACAAATGGTTTTCTTCTCTTTGCCTTGAAGTGTTTTGTGATTTTCCAAGCATACTGCACTGAAAAATCGCCTATGACACTTGTCGCAGACATACTCTTTTGATTCTGATGGACATTTTCCAGTACGAAAGCAGCCTTTACAGATCTTTGAGCAAGCATGGTCTTCCCGATTCTTGTAACGTATGTCGCAGACCTCGCAATAATAAGCACAATCAAGAAATGATGTGATGGATTTGATATAGTCATAATGGTTCTGATGAAAGTACAAATGTATAATTTTACTATCATCTTTCACTTCTGGATGTTCAAATACTTTTTCTAATCTCGATTGTTGTTGATGAACTTTAATAACATATCCTTTTTCATACAGGAACTCTTGAATTTTTTTGTATTCTTCAAGACCTACAGGCTGTGTCGATGAAACTCCAGCTTCATTCATCAATTTCTCGGCTTCAATCTTTTGAAGTGGTCTGTTTGATCTTTTGATGAGATCCCATCTTCGATTCCATTCTTGGGTATTTTCACGCTCATGGTGATAAATCCCCACAACAACAGCTCTTGCAAAACATAGCTGATCTTCATTGTTAATTTCAATAATCGATTGTTTCTTCTTTGTAAAAACTTTCGAATCCAATAGTTCTGTGGATGTAAGTCTTTTCCCACTCCCACTTGGCGGTATCGTGTGTGTGATATCGAATGTCATGCGACCATCGTTCAAGACGAATTCTTCATTCGACTGTAGAACTTTTTCAATTTCGTCCAACATCGTATGACTCTCCAACTCCTCCACATATAGAAAAGGAATATAAATCCCCATTTTCAATGAGGGGTGATTGATACTAATTCTAATCATATCCCTCGATTTAGCCTTTAACTTTTGAACGATTTGGTGGATAATATCGTCGAATAATCCGGTCAGTTGGTAGGGTTGTAACTCTTCGAATTTCTTAAAAGCTGCCTCCAATACATTGGATTCTGTTTTGAATTTTCTTGACTTCTTTTTTCCCACTTCTTTTAAGGCGTATAGACTTCTCATATCCAGAGCGTTTTTATCTCCACTTTCTTCTTTCTTGGGGGAAAATAGTCCAGAACGATTCAAAGATTTCTCCTTCATAGAGGTTGACGGGGAAAATTTCTCATCGTTTTCTTCTTTCAAAGATTTTTCATTTTCGTTGGTTAGTCCTGAAAAGGACTGTTTCTCCTTTTTCGAAGATTTCTCGTCTTTCAAAAAGTTTTCGTCTTCGGTGGTACAATTCACATCCATTCGTACATATTTCTCCTTGTTTGTGTCTGAAGAAGAATGACTTTCTTCTTTCAAAGATTTTTCCTTCGTTGAGGTTGACGGCGAACATTTCTCATCGTTTTCTTCTTTCAAAGAATTTTTATCGGTTAGTCCTGAAAAGGACTGTTTCTCTTCTTTCAAAGATTTCTCATCGTAGCTTTCACCGTCACTTTCTTCTTTCAAAATTTTTCTCTTTTTGGGTGGAATTTTCTCATCGTCGCTTTCACCATTGCTGCTACTATCTGGATAGACTAGGATTCTTTTTCTTTTCTTCGCCGGCAGTAATTTTTTTCTCTTTTTTGGCATGGGCTGAATTACCTCACCGTCGCTTGTGCTGTCCGAATAAGGTACTAATCTTTTAGACCCACTTGCACTGTTCGACATGGCTTTATGTCTACATGCGAGTATTTCAGCTTCCATGACTGATGATAAGTCAAACAATGACCCAGAATTCAAGAAATCCTGGCTTTTATATTTTTTCAGACCGAATGGGCATAAAAAGATGTTACAATTGAGATTTCCATCATTCTTCGGAAAGAGTTCAAACAGAGTAGTCGATAGAAAATGAGTGCGTTCGACCTACAAAACACAGCACCCTCCGAAACGAGGATGTATCTGTATGTTAACCCATACACTCACGATTATGCGATCACCAATGTTCCACCAAAGTATTATGGTGGTAACTATGTGGGATCATTTCCAACCTACCAACATTTTGATGAAAAAGACGGTTACAGTATTACCAGAGTTTTTCTTAATCATGAGTGCAGACCACCGAGCCCAAGAAAGACACCGATATGCGTTTATTTCTCCGTGAATCGAGACACTCATAACGTCATTTTTTCACCATATCCAGAAGACGTTATTGGAATCGGAGACATGTTTCATGTTGGCGCTCTGAAATCATATTATGCCGTCGAGGACCCAGTTAGACATATAACGATTTTCGACGCGACTATCAGTGATATAGAATCCTGTAGAGAACAGATAGAGAAACATACAGGCTATAAAACACCACAAACTCGTCTATTCAGCGAACTTCTTCAGATAGATCATCCTGTGAAGAAAATCTCTTCAGAGAAACCTTCTTCACCACCTGAAGAAACCCAAAACGACGAACATAGGACCCAGGAGTCTTCAGCGAAACTTTCTTCAGGAAAAAAAATCAACGATAACATCAACAAGAAAGAATCTTCAACGACTGGAGAGCCTCAAAAAAAGAAACGCTCTTTAGGGTCTGAAGAAAAGAAAAGCAACAAGTACTCCTCAGTGGTTGGCAGGACGAAAAGCAAGAAACGTTCTTCAGAAAAGAAAATCGACGATAAAAACAGCGATATTTTCTCAGTGAGTGGAAAGAACCAGATCAAGAAACTTTCTTCAGAAAAGAAAATCAACGATAAAATCAACAAGAAATCCTCTTCAGGGAAACCTTCTTCAGTACCTGGAGAGGGGAAAAACAAGAAACTTTCTTCAGAAAAGAAAATTCGACGAGAAGGAAAGGAGATCTGTTCAGATATCGAGTTGAGACGTAGATGGAAATCCGATGTTGTGAACAAGAAAAATTTGAAATTCAAAAAACATAGCTCAAAAAGTTGTCCAGATCTGAAAAATAACAAGGACGAAAACATTAATGAAAATAATGAAAAGAAACGCAAGAGTGAATGTGAACCAGACATCCCGAAGAAAAAAAGAAAATTGTGTCTGTAATTTTTAACAGAAAAACATTTTCAAAGAACTGTTTCGTAAAAATTGTTTAAAAACAATTTTTCAAAAGAACTATTTCAAAAACAAAATTTTTCAAAGACTGCATTAGCTTATCGTCATTTGCTCTGTCTGAAGAATCTATCCGAATACGGGACTAACTAGGATACTAACTAGGGTACTAGACTTTTAGACCTTGTTTTAGGGCTGTAGCTTTTAAACATGACTGCAATTCAGACAATGGTCTCTTAGACATGGTTTTAGAAGCGTACTGTCCGAATAAGGGGCTAGTCTTTTAGACCCACTTGTACTGTTCGACATTGTTTTATGCCTGTAACTTTTAAACATGCCTGTAAGTCAAGTCTTTTAGACCTTGTTTTAGGGTTGATGCTAAGTCAACCTTTTAGGCATGGTTTTAGAAGCTGTAACTTTTAAACATGACTGGATGTAAGCCATAGACTGATTATTGTACATAAAGTTTAAATAAAAATTTCATTGAATATGTCAAAGTTTCATTGTAATAATAATTATTGTATATATTTTCACAGTTCAATGTTTTAAATAAAAATTTCATTGTATATATTTCTAACAGTTCATTGTAATGATTATTGTACATAAAGTTTTTAAATGTATCATTGTAATGGTTATTGTACAGAATGTTTTTAACTTTATTCAACTTACAATTGTTTTTAATATTATTCAACTTACAATACATGATTCATTCATTGTTTTAAATAAAAATTTCTAACAGTTCATTGTAATGATTATCTGACAATAAATAAAAGATATGAAAAGCATATAGGCCTTGACTTTGTTTTTGACAATTTGAAGAAAGTAAGACTTTTCTTGGTATCGGTTGGCTCTGAAAAGGGCCCTCAATCCTAAAAGAAGGAGAGAGTGGTTCTTAAAAGAACCATTGTTTTTATCCATTATACAGGATATGCCGTGATGACAGAAAGATCTTTATACTTGACTACATCCGACAATTCAAATCCATCATAGCAGGCGACGACTTTACAAACATACGCCTCTTTACCATCTGCATCTTTTCCGATTTCAACAGGAAATTTCATTTCAAAAATTAGCTTGTTGAAACCTTGCAATTTAATACTATCGCTATGTTCTACAGTAGATTTTACCATTTCATAAATTTCTGAAACGGAAAATCTTCTAGAGAACAAACTAGGCTGAGCATCATCCAAGTATCGTTCTGCATCGAAATAATGCTTTCTAATGAAATGCTCATACTTGAAGTACTTCTTATAGCGTAAATATTGCCCACTATAATAAGATTGAGGAGGAGTGGCAAAACCCTGTCTCACGGACATATCGCTAGGATAAAAAGATAGAGAAAGAATAAAAGATAGGAAAATTTCTGTCAACATTTTATAGCCTGGCAGGAGGATTGACCTACTTTGATACAGAATTAACAGAATTCCATTAAAAATGAAAGAGCGCGACCATGGGCGAAAGCATGTAAGTAGAATATTACGTATATTATACTTTAGAGAAAAAGACTAAGTCTATGATACTCTATCTACGATATCTATATGAATGCAGAAGCAACGAAGCATACGATTGGCTAACGTTAATTCTATTAAAAGAGCGCGAACGTGAGCGGAAGCATGTAGATAGAGCATCACGTTCACATAGAATATGATATTCTATCTATAATATCTATTATAGAAAAAAAGACTAAGTCTATGATCTACAATACCTAATCGAAGATAGAAAAGACTAAGACCCACAATGGTAGAAAGAACAGATCTCAGGCGAATGAAGACGAAAAAGACTAAGTCCGACGATAGTGTCTGCCTGAAGCAAGCTGAAGAAGGAATATACCCCATATTGTGGAGAAAGACTAAGTCCAATACGCTGATAGAGAAAGAAACATTAGCTTTCAGCCGAACAAAGACGGAGAAAAAAGACTAAGTCCAACGGCTATAGAGAAAGAAACATTAGCTTTTAACCGAACAAAGACGGAGAAAAAAGCCTAAATCCAACGATGATCTCTGGCTGAACCAAACTGAGGAAGTGAAATAACCCATATCGTGGAGAAAGCCTAAATCCAACGATGGTCGAGAATTGGCTAAGTCCTATAGAGAGGAAGGAAAAAACGAAGAAAAAGACTAAGTCAAACACTGATAGAGAAAGAAACAACAGCTCTCAGCAGAACAAAGACGGAAAAATAACCCATATCATGGTGAAAAAGACTAAGTCCTACGATAACAGAGAAAGATAGACGGTGAAAAAAGACTAAGTCCAACACGATAATAGAGAAAGACCAAACCTACAGAGGTGAATAAAAGACGGAAAAAAGTCTAAGTCAAACGATGCTCTTTGCCTGAACCAAGCTGAAGAAGGAATATACCCCATATCGTGGAAAAAAGACTAAGTCCAAGTATGCTTTCTGCCTTGGCCCAGGTTGAGGAGGGGAAATACCCCATATCGTTGGGGAAAAGACTAAGTCCAACGGTGATAGAGAAAGATCAAAACGAGTGAAGATGGTTGCACACCTTCTTTTCGAACCAGGATGCGGTGTCACACGTTTTCAATTCAAATTTTGGCGGGAAAACGTCTCGACCAATCAAAATGCAGGATCAACCCGAACAAAACATGGTGGCACACCACTCTTTGCTAGGAATTCTACTTCCGGTTTCCCCTTCTGCGCGCGCATTTTTGCAGTGGTGTGAGGAGGGGGGGCAGAAAAAGCGCACATCTACTTCCGGTTTGAAGTTTTGACCGGTCTTTTGCACATTTTGTCCGAGGTTTACCCTCCCTAGGGAGGGTAAACCTCGGACAAAATGGCTCCAGGGAGGGTAGACCTCGGACAAAATCGATTTTTGTCCGAGGTCTACCCTCCTATACTACTGCTGCGATATAACTGAAACAATCATTAGAGAAGGATGCTAAGAATCATACGAGCGTACATACAAGCATATGATTAACGTTTTTTAAATAATATTCACGATTACGCCCCCGTCCGCCCACGATTAACCCTTAACCTGCTAAATAAAAGAAATGAAACTTTCAAGCCGATAGTAAAAACCCACATTTTCCTATTCCAAGTGTATTTTTGTAGGAAAGATGTCTCCTTATCGGACAGTGTAGATCCAAGATCAGACTGCACGTTCTGTGCAGTCTGATCTTGATCTACGCTGTCTGCAAAAGGTCAGTGAGTCGCGATTAGCAGCCCGGGGATTAAGTGTTAACATTCGAAATAGTATCTGTCGAGAGTCGAAAGTTCAACAGCACTAATAATAGCTTCTAATTTATCTCTTATTCATTTCCTTGTTTGAATGCAAGTGTCTTATTGCTGCACGTCGGCATTGTATCATGTTGAAAACAGTTTAACCTCAGTGTGTCATAGGGGATTATCATTATCTAATGCCTGGTTGTGTGTCATCCTGCTCTGGCAAAAGGGGGCTTAATGCATCTCCTTAATGAATCATACCAAGCAAGATATCACATAATTAGGGATCCATAAAATCCATTTTGTTTAACAACCGACCGAATCATGACAGAGATTCATTAAGCCCCCTTATGCCAGAGCATGGCTCATATGTATAAAGGCGGTCGGTACACGTGTCTATTTTTCCTGGAGTTTCCTTTCACAGTTATTTTGCACAACGCTTTGTCCACTGATTAATTAAATGAATAGTGTTTCACGCCGCTTTCAACATTATTTCAGTCATATCACGGCGACAGCTCACATATTCATGTATGTTCTGGTTTTAACTAGTACTAGGCTAGGGCTCTAAAGTCGCTTGCCGCAGGACACTCCTACGAAAACCCCACTGCTTCCAGTGAAGCTCGAACCCGAGACCTTCAGACTGCGAGTCCCACGCTTCAACACCTAGCCACGCAGGACCCCTTGCTCTTTCCAAGCCACATACTATTTTCCCATGTAATCATCGTCGAAACATTGAAGAGCAGTGACAGAGGGGCGAAATCCTGTCACAATGACTTTTATCAATCCTCGGAAAGGGTTTGGACGGCCTTGGGTTCAAAACCACGATACCTGACTACTAAATCACGACCGTGTCCGTGTAGGCAGTCAGGCCAAGCGTCCATGAAAGAACTGCACTTTCACATTTATTCACATTGACAAAGAAAATGTCATTAATAATTTCCGTATACAAATAAGTTGACCCATGCCCCTACACGCGTACGTTTTTTTTTTGTAATTGGATTCCAATACTGAAAGTCCAAAGTTCACCAGTAATTCAATGATTAAACTAAAATGCTTAAAGGAATGCACCGAGAATGTACAACGCAATTGATTGATCTTCTTTACGGTACCCGGCGCGACGGGTTCGCTTCGTGTAGATGTTCCCCCGCCCTTTGCTGAAATTGGTATTGTTAAGTTTGTAGAGATATTGCTGAGAAGGTAGAGTGACTCGTCAGCCACTCTCCATGAAAATGAGACGAGCACGAAGTTCATGCTCTTGGATCCATATTAGACTCGCCATTTCGTTCGGAAGTCATCTGCGATATTCGACAAGAAGGGCGAAGGTGTATACGAGATATAAAATTTCATACCACTACGATTGGTAAGGGATCCCTCGTTTCTTTTCTCTCTTCAAATTTATATTTATATGCTTAATTATATCTTAGGTATGATCAAGTAGAAAAGTTGAGCCTTTACACGAGAGAAATCATATCGGAAACTTGATTAATACGATGTTTTAAATAAGTAAATAAAGGGAGGTAATACGGATCAATTATCCTCTGCATGATATGCTAAGCCAGAATCCTTTTTTCTTGTATCTCTGGATGATTTAAAGCAGTACAGAGTGCACGTTACAAACTTTGAATGGTAGGCGGATTTTTTTTTTTCTTGAAAACCGATCCACAACAAAGTGAGGTGTCGTCCATTGATTTTAATATTATACCAAACCACAAAATTTAGACTTATCCAAATTAAAAGCGTTGTAACACAGCGAATCAATATTATTCGAACAATGGGATTTGTCGTGGATAAAGTAGAAAACGTTGTGGGAAAAAGAGAAAATGCTGGTTACCAGCAATATCTCCTTTTTTCCAACAAGGTTTTCATAAGCCTACATGCCTTTTCATCAGGGCCATTAAAACTCAGCATTGATTGGTAAGGCGGTGAATTATTACTGATTAGCATATATACTGTGGTTTCTCTAGATCAAAGGCTAGCTAAAGACTTTGACAAACGAGAAACTCATATTTTGACCCGAAGATCTAAATACTTCCCTGATAACATGATTGTACCCCATTCGGCAAACCTGAGTGAACGGCAGATCAAGTCACTCAGCTGTATCACGTAGCTTGATATGCACTGAATTGGTTACCTTCCCTGTTACAGAATAGTGTATAGGAATCAGCTGCAGCACAGGCTACTGAAAAGTTGTCTGGATTATCAGCCCCTAACACTACGTTATCGGGTCCGGCAAAGCGCAATCATGGCGGCTTCCTTACCTGCCTCAAGCTATCCACATATGTTTTCCTGTTTTTCTCAGTTTCACGTGATCCAGTTTGATTAATGAATAAAATAACACCAATGTTGTACAAAATATACATTACCATCTAAAGCGTGTTGTTAGGGTATGGCTTTAATATACATGTAAATTTGACTATGAATCATTTTTAAAAGTAACCCTATTTTCGGACGTTATATAGGTCCATTGACATTTCGGATACTCAAAGTGTTTCTGATATGTAGTTTTTCCCGCTAAATAAGAACGATCATTGAAAAAACTCAATGCCATCACTTTATTGCAACCAGTCTGTCTTGAATTCAGCCTACAGTCCGATTTGATCAAGCCAAATAACAAAATCCCGTTACATCTGCATATTACCAACGGGGACCGCGATTATAGCGCTTTGCCTAACGTACTCTTGAACTACGGCAGGGTATCAGACTAACTGTTCAGAAGGGGCAGAATTCTGTCCGTGTATTTAAGAATAATGGGAGGTCACTCTTGTTTACTTTACATTCAGAGGAGGTCACCCTCATTTCTTGTGGCATCTTACGCATTTTTGTTTACTCACTTGCAGATTTTAACAAGCTGTAAAGTACATGTATTCATTTACTTCGTAACGTGCAACGACTTAATCACTCATCCAAACATTAACCATAATGCACCCTGCCTACTATGCACGGGGAGAAATACACCAAATCGCATCCTCTTTTACATGGGCGCCGCCATGTGATTGTCAGTTCAAAATGGAAACCTCCTTGGTACAGGCTAGGTTACATGTAGCAACGGAATAGGCCAAGTTGTGACAAGGTCTCCCACACGCAGACTGGTCATGTGTATTAACTATTTTTACAATGGTAGATATGCCATCGCGGCAGATTTTCTTGTTTCTATATATGGTTATCATTATTTGTTGATTCTGTCGTTGTGATGATCATACATCACGCCTAGAATGAGTACGCCAAAATAACTTAAAGTGGTTTTACAAGAGTATGAAAATTCTTTAACTTTGATGGAAACAAGATGCAGAGAGAAACCATTAAAGTGTGTGTTGGGGGGGGGGGTTGTTGACAATCGTGTTTTTGGTCGTGTAAGAAACCGCATGGTAAAAATGTAATTACCCCCACCCCCCCCCCCCCCACCACCACCATAAAGTTTATCTTTCTTTCGAAGTGCTAAAGCCCTAAAAAGCCATTGCTTGGGAGACAACAGAGCGGCCAGATTGGTCAGTAATCAACTTTCACCGTTCTTACGTATTGCGTCACGCAGGCAGTCAAATTTGAAGAAAAAAAAAACAATACGCTTAATCCTTAGTCCGCCGAATTAACCTAACAAACATTTTCGGTGTAGAAACAACGACGCAGCTAATTTCAATTTCATCGTCACTCCAAAAACTGATTCAGGATGTCACAGCAAAACGGACAGTTTAGGTAAGACATCGGCCTGAACGTTTTATGCAGTCTGATCTTGCCCCAAACTGTCCGAGAAGGCAGCTATAGTTATTAAAGGCGCTCTTTAACCTTTTTCCACACAGTAACTTGTTTAAAAGTCCCCGATGATAATTTTTTTAAATATTGTTGGAAAAGGACAGAATGCTTGTAACCAGCATTTTGTCGCTTTCATTTATCAATGTTTTTTTTTTCTTCAAAGACCAATAACTTTTCTCTTCGTCTGCAATTGTTCCAATTTAGTCGAGTCTTAAATTTTGTCATGGGATAAAAAAATACCTGAAATTTTGTGTCTTTCTATAGTGTTTCAGAAAAGCGGACAATGCAGATCAAAGATCACACTGCACCTTTTGTGCAGTCTGATCTTGATCTACATTGGCAGCAAAGGCAACTATAGTTGTGAACGGCGCTTTAAGGGTTACAATAGAAAACGAATGATGCGTAATTTAGTTCTAAAAGACTAATCTAGAAATTGTAATTTGCTAAAATGACTCACCTGCTTTTTGATAACTTGCCAAATGACACTAATGCCTTTAACCTACTTGAGCACCAAATATAGGGGTAATTCTCTGTGAAAAGGGGGCCGTTAAATGCATCTCTGTATTGCACTATGTTAAGCAAGTTCTTGCATAAGATAGACCGATTATACATTTGAGCTATGCTCTGGCAAAAGGGGGCTTAATGCATCTCCGTGATCCATGATACCAAGCAAGTCATCAAATAATTATGGATCAATAAAGTCCATTTTGTATAACAACCGACTGATTCATGAGGTACACCGATCCTTTGATATGCATGAAATTGACCGATTGCGAAAAGTTGCGGCCCAGGTCAGCCTGCGCGGACTGCGCAGGCTCACCTGGGTCGATACTTTTCGCAAATGCATTAAGCCCCCTTTTCATATAGCATGGCTCATATTTAAAGGCTGGCTGAACTACGGGCAGGTAGAATGGTCCTTTCACACACAGAAAGTTTATTAATAGCAAAAAAGTTTCGATACGGGTTAAACTGGGCGGACTCACGCGGCACTGGCTGACATGGGTCGATACCTTCTTGTAGATGCATTAAATCGCCTTTTCATGGAGCATGGCTCATATAGACTCATATAGACTTGGCCCCTTTTTAGTACAGTCTAATATGACTACAGTAGCAGTCTAATATGACTACAGTAGTGTTGAAAAGGCCGAAAAGATCAAACAAAAGGAAAACCCGTAGACTGCTAGGCGCGACCTACGGACCTTTTGCGGACAGTGCAGATCAAGATCAGACTGCACAGAACGTGCAGTCTGATCTTGGATCTACACTGTCCGATAAGGATATATTCCCCACACTGCGCACAAAAACCCAGAGACAGACAGAGCACAGACACAAATACAAACAGAGGACAGAAACAGACAAGACAGGCAGACAGAGGAGTACATCTGTAGTAGACATAGGCGACACAGTTTTGCTCAATCTAGCCGACAGGAAACAATAAACCTGGATAAACTTATTATATTGATAAGGTATACAAAGGAAAACAATAAATTAGTCTTCAGACAATGTAGTAGATCTAAGTGTCTGTTCTTATTCCTAGTAATAATTATCTGCCATATAATTACTGTAATCAAATACTATCTTGTCAATGAAAAGGTCATATGTTTACTCATACAAAAATTAAACAATAGTCTGTGCGATAATGAGGTTTTGTGAATGAACCACCCACACGGTTGAGTAAGAACAACCCAGCACTACGCGGGACAAATTTGCCGCTACGACTTTAAAAACGTCATTGTCAGATTTGATTTTTATGTTCTGTAATGCACGTAAAACATTGCTACAAATGAAGAAACTGCTCGCCACGAGCAATTTCTCCGTTTGCCACGATATTTTCAAAAGATCCGCTGCAAGACGACGTAAATGTCCTCTGCAGGAGCTAATGTGATTGAAATAAGGGTAATCTTCGAGTTGTCCAAATTTTCGACTGATCTGTTTCGATCTTTAACTCATAATGACTCGAGTAGGTTGGTATCAAAAACATGGGTGATGATTCACTCGTTATACAAAAATCATTACACATTACGTAAGCGTCGCATCGTCTAAAAAATCGTCCATGATATAGACAATAAAATATACCGGTAGTCAATTATATATATGATTCATGCTCTTGCAAAAGGGGATTTAACGCATCTCCATAGTCCATGGTACCAAGCAACTTACAAATAATTATGGATCCATAAAATCCTTTTTGTCTAACAAACGATTGAATCCTGAGGGAGAATGGTCCTTTGACATGTAGAAAGATTACCGAAAGCAAAACCGGGGCTTTGGCAGACGGCATAGATCAAGAAACAATATGCAACGGCCAGAGAGAAATGAATCCTGTCGCATTGTCCATCATCTATCCTCGGAAAGAAATTGGACGAGCTAGGTATCAGACCAGCGAACCTTGCTTTCAAGCTCTGTACGTTATCGACAGAGCTATGAGGCTCGGCATCTACGAAACAAAGCGGGCAAATTTCGTGCTGTACGATCTTAATTTAACCCTTTCTGTGACATAGGCGAAAACAGGGACCTTTAGCGGACGGCATAGATGAAGGTCAAACTGCACAGAACGTGCAGTCTGACCGTCCGTTGCCTGGTACTAAACTATAACCAAAACCATGTAAAACTGTACTGAAATTTCTACTGTTAGATATGGAGGGGGGGGGTCGTACATGTATTTGAACCAAGCTCTGTGAAAAGGGAGCTTAATGCATCTGCGAAAAGTATCGACCCAGGTCAGCCTGCGCGGACTGCGCAGGCTGACCTGGGCCGAAACTTTTCGCTATTCGTCAATTTTCTGTATGTTCAAGGACCTGTCTTCCTCATGATTAAGTCGGTTGTTGAAATAAACGGCTATTATGGATCCATAAGTATGTGATGGGTTGTTTGTTATCGTGCATCACGGAGATGCATTTAGCCCCCTTTTGCCAGAGCATGTCTCGTTTATTTAGTTGGCAGCTCATTTAAGTTTCAATGGATTATACGTTCAGCCGCCGAAAGAGGTCAACATTATATGAGCCATGCTCTGTGAAAAGGTGGCTTAATGCATTTTCAAAAAGTATCGACCCAGGTCAGCCTGCGCTGTCCGAGCAGGCTGACATGGGTCGAAACTTTTTGCTATATAGGTCAATTTCCTGAGCGTCAAAGGACCAGTCTGCCTCCAGATCCAGTTGATTGTTAGAGACAAAATGGATTTTATGGATTCCTGATTAAGTGACGTCTTGCTTGGTATGATGCCACACAGATATGGATTAATCCCCCTTTTGCAAGAGCATAGCTCTTCTTGTATTTCATTCTGAAAGGGTTAAAATGTTGATAAGCAGTTTATCTATGTGGCATGAATCATGCCATGGCTACCATAATTACCTTCCTATATTTCATGCTTTTCGGTAGTTTATCGCGAAATAATGGTGGATTATTGTTTGATATTTCATGGTTACGACCAGTGAAAATACCGATTTCTTATTTTCTAACTCTTCAATTGAAGGTGGAAACAGTTGTTCCCGCGCACAGTTCTATCGAAATGACCAACCGGAATAGCACAAGTAGTAGAGCATGAGATTTGTGAACAGCAGATCTCGGACCACTTGAGGGTGTGGGTTCGAGCCCCACCACTGGCCACCTAAAATTACTAGTAGTCTTCCGGGTGAACTGTTAATACTAGTTTCCGTGTGACGGTGCTATACACCTAGCCTGGGGGTCCCAGTCCGGTCATTTTTTTTCCCTTTTTTTCTATTCGGATTTTCCTTTGTCAAAAATCATTTTTGACAAAGGAAAGTCCGAATTTAAAAAAAAAAAAGGAAAAAGATGATCGGACTGGAACCCAGGCTACTATACACCGAGCATGTTAACCCTTTCCCAAACGACAAATTTGGAACTGGTCCAAATTGAAAGAGTTTGCAGACGACAATTTTAAATTTGATGAAAATGGCAGAAAGGTCTCAAAAAGGGTAGAAAACACTGTGGGAAAAGGAGAAATTGCTCGTTACGAGCAATTTCTCCTTTTCCCACAGTGTTTTCAAAAGACTTGTACTGCAGACACGTGAAAACCAGGGCTTGTTTGGGAAAGGGTTAATTGACCAGACGTAAATAAGGGTCTTTTATTTCTTTCTGTATCTTCCACCACTTCCCGTAATATAACCAACAGTCGTCTTTTAGCGTCGCCTATGGCGACGGTGGCGACGTTAAGTAAATCAATAAACAACCAATTCTGTCGAATTTCAGGCAATTCAGTCTGTTTGTCTGCAGAAAGTGCTCCAACTTCTCGACTTCGCCGTATTTGTATGGTTCGTTTCATTTACACTTTGAGGCGACTTGCTCGCAATAATCAACTTGATCGGAATTCGCGATGCTGATCAATCATTCGCAGCAAAAATTCTCACACCATCAGATTTGCAATTTTGCTACCAATCACGAAAAAATAGATCGATGAAAACCGTAGTATTTCTCGAAAATTGAAAATAAACAATTTCTTGATCAAACTGTAATTTAATCTTTTTCATTCAACAAAAACATGAAATAAATCAAATTAACTTCGTCCATGAGAAAATAATCTTTCATTACAACAGATCTTTTCAAGTTAACCGTTTACCTCGCGACCTCGAGTTTTAATGACCCAGAGAAAATAAGGGATTTGAAAACATTGTGGGAAAAGGAGAAAATGCTGGTAACCAGCATTTTCTCCTTATCCCACAATGTTTTTCTACTCTTTCAGATAATCCAATTTGAGACAGGTCTAATTTGTCGTCTGCAAATGCTTTCAATTTCAACAAGTATAAACCGGAGTCGTTTGGTACAGAATTAATACTTTCAGAAACCGTCTATACCATACGATAAAAATTTTAGTCTTGTCAAAATCCATTGCATCCGCAAACTATAAATTTGATGTGGCTCAACTGATGGACGCTGTCTTTGAAAAGTCAGAAAATATTGTCGGAAAAGGAGCAGATGCTGGTTATTATCATTTCCTTCTTCACTTTTCGTAACCTTTTAAAAAAAAAAGGCTTCTTCTTTAGGGTCGTAAAAATAGGATTATTTGGTGAAGGGCTTAATGTTATCATTAACCCTTTTGCACACAATGCCGACTTTTAATGAACCTGGAAAAGAGGCCTTTTGAAAACATTGTGGGAAAAGGAGAAAATGCTGGTAACCAGCATTTTCTCCTTTTCCCACAATGTTTTCAACCCTATCAAAGACATGAACCATTATTTGAATGACATTTAAATTGTTGTCTGCAAATGCTTTCAATTTCGACAACTCTCACATTTTGTCGCTTGGTAAAGTGTTATACAGTCTTCAAACCGTTCGACGTTTAATACGGTGGGCAAAAATAAATACACATTTAAATTTACAATAAACCAATTTAATTAATTCTTGTCTTTTAATCCTCTGTGATAGAGAGAATGATTCATCCCTTTTTTGGCCGTTTGGTCCCTCTACCCGAGAAACGATCCAGTGATGCAGTATCGACCCCTAGGAACGATGCTCCAGAAAACATTGTGAGAAAAAGAGAAAATGCTGGTATCTGAGTTACATTTGATTTGACGTCTTGCAGACGATAGATGAAATGTGGCTCAAAAAGGGGGTTTGTCTTTGAAAGGTTTAACACTTTCCTACACAATCCCGACTTTTAACGACTCTGAGAAAGAAAACTTTTGAAAACATTGTGGGAAAAGGAGAAAATGCTGGTTTTCGAAAGGTTTAATCCTTTACCGCACAATCCCGACTTTTAACGACTCTTAGAAAGGAAGCTTTTGAAAACATTGTGGGAAAAGGAGAACATGCTGGTAATAGATTAAACATATTTACTTTACACTGATTGAGAAACAAGTTCTAGCAATTTATACTGCTAGTCTCTCTCGATTCTGCTTCCTGGGAACTACACCAGTACTCGCGCTGATTGTGTGGGCCAATAAGCAGTCCTAGAGAATCCGCTCCCGTGAATCGAACTCGGGACTTTTTAGGTACGAGGCCGACGCTCTACCTCACGGCCACGGACACCACAGAATTTTGGATCGTTCTCAAAACAACATGTTGCTTACTCGAGTCTGAAATATAGTGTCAATTCAGGATATAAGAACGTTACAACAATCTGTAAATATTACTGAAATACATCTCAAATAACGAACTTAAATCAGAACCTGAGACCGTTAGTAGATTTGAGTAAAATGATAGACTTTAGTTTTTTTTCGTGAAACCAAGTCCGGATCTTTGATCTACATCATCTGCTACCTGATGCTAGACTATGACCTTTTAATTGACTTCGGAAAAAAAACTTTTGAGCGGATTGTGAAAGAGTTAACCTGTAAGCTGCTAAGCGCGACTTACTGACCTTTTGCGGACAGTGTAGATCAAGATCAGACTGCACAGAACATGAAGTCTGATCTTGGATCTACGCTGTCCAGTAAGGAGATATTATTCTCTCTCAAAAAAAGTTTGAAATAGCATTATCCGGATTTTTACTTTCGGCTTGATAGTTTCATTCAACTTACTTAGCAGGAGAAAGATTGATACCAGCTGCACCATAGAAAAGCATTAACATCGATAAATTAACTCTTTTACACATTTTAATGCACCCTTGACGACAGAAATATAGCTTTTCACGTTTCAACGGTTGTTGCGAAACGCGGATTACCTTTAAATCTTTACCAGACGTTAACCCTTTACCAGACGACAAAATTTTAGCCTTGTCCAAATCGAAAGCATTTGCAGAAGACAATTTCACTATGGCTCTAATTGTGCAATTCTTCTTTGATAGGGTAGAAAGCATCGTGGGAAAAGGAGAAAATGCTGGTTACCAGCATTTTCTCCTTTTCCCACAATGTTTTTAAAAGGCTTCTTTCCCAGGTTCATTAAAACTTGGGAAGGTGTGGTAAAAGGTTAAACTGCTAAATAAATGAAACGAAAGTTTCCACTTAGTAGTAAAATCCAAATATTGCTATTTCAAAGTTGTTTTCACCGGTAGGAAAATTACCTTATAAGACAGTGTAGATCCAAGATCAGACTACACCTTCTGTGCAGTGTGATCCTGATCTACACTGTCCGCAAAAGTTATCAGTGAGTCGCTTAGCAGCCCAAGGGTTAAAACGTTGAACTCGCCAATTTTGAAATCATTTAAACGACAAATTCAAAATGGTTCAACATGGATTAAACATTGCATATACTGCCTCAAACAAGTTTTGAAATCAGTGCGGGAAAAGGATGGCTGATTGCATCTTTCTTCCACATCGTCATCAAACTGTAATCGTCTTGTCCTGTAATGAATTATCTGGTTTTTTTTTTACCATGTGTATTCTTTTTTTTCTAAAATCCAGAAATAACTCTTAAGAAGGTATTCTGTTGATGTGATTTTTCAAGGGGACACCGTGAATAAATTAAGGGCCCAATTTCACGATAAATTGGATCGTTTTGTTGCGTCCAAATCCATTTCGTTAATACAATACCTAGGTTTCTTTTGTTAGCAGGGTCTTTTTAGGGGAGAGAGGCTGGGTAGTAACGTTTTAATCGTTCATTTATTTCATTGCCTCATAAAACAAATTCGCAACAGATGGTTTTGAAAAAAATACAAATGTATTTGTAAAATGGTGGTGATCAACACTCATTAAGAACTGATACTGGAGTACATGTAAAAAGATTATGACAAAAGGAGAAATTTCTCAAAACGAGAATTTTTTGTCCTTTTTCCACAATGTTTTAAACAAGCCCAAGGCTGTACTTTTTAGCCAGAAATAGCCTCATAGAGCTAGGTGTTTGTATTTGTTCTGTTAAATTTTCGATTTTACGGTCAGTTGTCAGCTGATGGGTCAAACGCCAAGGGAGTCCATTACCCCTGGGCTTAACTCTTGCACCGCCAAGTGGTCATTTCAGCACAGCTTTTATGGACGGCGTAGATCAAGATCGGACTGCACAGAACGTGCAGTCTGATCTTGGATCCACACTGTCCGCTACCTGATGCTATAAACAATGACCAAAAGTCATTTTCCTTAACAGATGATGATCCACTGTTGGACATCGACTTAAAAAGTCAAGTATATCTATATGTATGGCAGAAATGGCAGAAAAAGAGTTAACACTTTACGAAACGATTCCCTGTTTAAACCACCCTGGGGTCGTTTAGCTTTTTAAAACATTGTGGGAAAAAGAGAAAATGCCGATAATCAGCATTTTCTTCTGTTCCCACAGAGTTTTCTACTCTTTCACAGATAAATTGCATCATTTGGTCTATATTTTATTGGTCGTCTGCAAATGCTTTCAATTTGGACATTTTGTCGTGTGGTAAAGAGTTAAACTAGCCTGTTACGATATTTACTGAGGGGTTGGGGATACGCAGCCAATGGCATCGATTACTCGTGGGCCCCAAATTGACCCCTTGCGATATTCGCTTTTCTTCTGTTCCCACAGTGTTTTCTGCTCTTTCACAGATAAATTGCATCATTTGGTCTATATTTTATTGGTCGTCTGCAAATGCTTTCAATTTGGACATTTTGTCGTGTGGTAAAGAGTTAAACTAGCCTGTTACGATATTTACTGAGGGGTTGGGGATACGCAGCCAATGGCATCGATTACTCGTGGGCCCCAAATTGACCCCTTGCGATATTCGCTATACATTGGGCAAATGTCAAGAGGCTTATGACCCGTCAGTTTAGAACTGTACCAGAAGACAAACTTTAACACTTGTCCGTATTGTAGCCTTAGCATTTGCAGACAACGACTTTTTTTTTTGTCTAACATGATGGAGTTGGTCTTTGAAATCGTAGGGAAACATTCCGGATAAAAGAGCAAATGTTGGTCATATGAGGGTTTGGGGAAAAAAGGGGTCTCAATTTGACCCAGAGAGGGAAGCAGACAGAGGGAGACAAAAACAGACGAATACCATTTTACTTTGCGTCGTTGACACGTCGAAAGGTTAGGAAAAGAGCTAATTCTTTGACATAAACTTTCTGTTCGGTGCTGTTTTATGCAGAAAGTTTGTCATAGCTGCCAGTAATTGTACCTTTGCATAATGTAAGGCTAGATAAGTTCAATGAAACTTTTAAGCCGATAGTACCAACCCAAATAATGTTTTTTTTTCAAAATTATTTTTGGCAGAAAAATATCTCCTTATCGGACAGTGTAGATCCAAGATCAGACTGCACGTCCTGTGCAGTCCGATCTTGATCTACACTGTCCGCAAAAGGTCAGTGAGTCGCGCTCAGCAGCTTAAGGGTTAACTCTTACCCTGTTGAGTAAAAGAAATGAAACTTTCAAACCGATAGTATAAACCCAAAGTTTCCTATTTCAACAGGTATTTTTCGAGGAAAGACACCTCTTTGTCGGACATTGTAGATCCAAAATCAGACTGCACAGAAAGTGCAGTCTGATCCTGATTTACGCTGTCCGCAAAAGATCAATAAGTCGCGCTTGGCACACTAAATAAGGGTTAAGAGCACCGTCAGTTGTTAGTTAGTGTAAGGGAGACAACTCTTGTTAAAATTGCAATTCACGGCGTTGAAACATCAAAATGTGCGAAAACTGGCTTTTGCTGACAGCATAGATCTATAGAAATAAGACTACAAAGAACGTGCAGTCTGATCTCGGGTCTATTCCACTGGCTTGTTTGGTCAAACATTCGAGAAAAGTTTTTCCCACTTCCATTCGAGAGTTCGAATTGGTGCTGTAAACGTTACATCAAGATCATACCACACGAAACTTCTGCATTCTGATCTTGATCTATGCTGTCCGCAAAAAAATCCGTTTAGATGTCTTCGTTTCACCCATTTACAAGTAATACGCGTTTTAAAGACCATTGACCAAAAGAAAAAGCTTTTATAAAACATTTTGTGCCAAGGATAAAATGTTTACTGGTAAACAACATTTTCTCTTTTACCAACAATGCTTTGTCGTCAGCACTCTATCCTTTTCGCACATTGTTTTTTACCTTTTAAAGACAAATCTCATCATTTGAGCCACGTTTAAGAAATCATCTATAAACGCTTTCAAATTGGACAAGTTCAAAATTTTGTCGTCTGGTAAAGAGTTGACTTTTTACCAAACGACAACAGTTTAGACTATTCCAAATTGAAAGCATCAGCAGACGACAAAATAAATGTGACTCAAAAATCAACATTCGTTTTAGCAAGGGTGGAAAACATTGTGCGAAAAGGAGAAAATGCTGGTTACCAGCATTTTTTACTTTTCCGACACTATTTTCTAAAGTCGTCTTTCTCAGGGTCGTTAAAAGTCAGGATTGTGTGGTGAGGAATAAATGCTGTGGTCAGATACTTGTATTCCATTCCAAACCTTCGAAGATCTAAATAACACTCGAGTCCGTTTTCACGAGTCTTTTCATACCATTCAAGATAAATCTTATTTTCACGAATTTTCTAAATTAGAAAGTTAGGAAATTTGTGACTGGTTACATCTAAATGGTTGCGTCAATCAGAAATGGGATTACTTTCTACATCTGAAATTAGCCTGGAATGGTTCGTGAATACGACCACGATGCTGCACTTAGCATTTTTGCACAAGTCCATGCAAAAAGAAAAGATGTGAATATAAGTAACGTCGCGCGTGACTCCTTTCTACATCAGTCTATCTATAACAAAAGCGGGAGGGGGGGGGGGGAAAGAGAGAGAAGAGGGAAGGCGGGAAATTCCCTAACGCCTCCTCCCTCATGTTGTCTAGACATAATTTTTATACCGTTAAACCCGTTACCTCATGAAACAAATCTGCAACTGTAGACCATGAAAACATAACGTTTTCACTGCAAAATGGCCACTCAAAAACTGTTTGCGGAAGGCTTGGATCAAGATCAGACTGCACAAAACGTGCAGCCCGACCTAAGAATTTCACTGTTCGCCAAATTCTTACAAATTCAGCTTGCCAAAACAAAACATGGGAATTGCGATGTTTCAGCGTTTTCCTCCCTTACTGAACAAATCCATTTAATTAAACATGATTATATAGGAGCCATGCTCTGGCAAAAGGGGGTTTATCTCCGTGATCCATGATACCAAGCAAGTCATCACATAAGTATGGATCCATAAAATCCATTTTGTCTAACAACCGATGGAATCCTGAGCCAGGTAGAATGGTCCTTTGACAAGATGTAAATTGAACAATAGCAAAACGTTTCGGCCCAGGTCAGCCTGCGCGGACTGCGCAGGCTGACCTGAGTCGATACTTTTGCAGGTGCACTAAGCCCCCTTTTCACAGAGTATGGCTCGTACATTTTTTTATAATAGGATAATATAAAAGTGTTTGCTCAATCCTGTACCACATAACCCCGTGAGTTTAACGACCCTCAGTACAAAGAAATTTGAAAACATTGTGGGGAAAAAAGCAGGAACTGTTGGTATCCTAGACAAATCTCGCATTTGAATCACATCTAATTTTGTCGTAGACCTATAAATCCATCGAAATGGTTTATGAAAACAGGTGTTTTCTTCTTCTTTTAACATAATTATGAGAACAGTGCAAGGTTGGTCTCGTCTCCTGTAACAGGAAGTTGCTTTAACCCTTTGCAACACCTCAAAATTTCACGGCCCTCGTGAAAAGATCTTTTGAAAACATCGCCGGAAAAGGAAAACATGCTGATAACCAGCATTTTCTCCTTTTCCTAGAATATTTACTACTCTTTCAAAGTCAAATCACATCACTTTAGCCACATTTAATTTGTCGTCTGCGAGTAATTTTCAATTTGAATAAGTCAAAAATTTCGTCGTTCGGTAAAGAGTTAACCCTTAGGCTGCTAAGCGCGACGCACTGGCCTTTTGCAGATAGTGTAGATCAAGATCAGACTGAACAGAACATGCAGTCTAATCCTGAATCTACACTGTCCGTTAAGGAGATATTTTTCTCAAAAAAATACATTTTAAATGACATTATTTGGGTTTTTACTATCGGCTTGAAAGTTTCATTTTAATTATTTAACCGGGTAAGGGTTTATAAAAAGTGCCTTTATTTTCATGTACAAAAGTGCATGGAAGTGAAACCAGACAAGAGGGGAATTCCGAGACACCACGTGATTGAAAGCAACTGTCTGGTCACTTTTGTGATTGAAGGTCAAACGTCGATAAGTACATGAGTTTGTCTCGTCTGCTGTTACAATAATAAATGAGCCATGCTCTGTGAAAATGGGGCTTCGTGCATCTGCGAAAGCATCGACCCAGGTCAGCCTGCGCAGTCCAGGGCCGAAACTTTTCGCTATTTGTCAGTTCTCGGTATGTCCAAGGACCAGTCTACCTCATGATTAAGTCGGTTGTTAAAACTGTGGCAATTACGGATCCATAATTATGTGATGGCTTAATTGGTATAATCACGGAGATGCATTAAGCCCCCTATTGCTAGAGCATGGCTCATACTGTATAGAATGAACGGAATGTGTACGCAACGGCTTCAGACAAGCAGACAAACAGTTTGTTTGTATTGAAGTTTAACGCCGTTTTAACAGCTCAGGTCATATGGCAGTCAGTGACGCTCCCATGTGTTTCCTGGCTTTCTCGCACCACTACTGATACAACTTTCTTTCCAAAGCCACTGACTACTTTTCTCACATGCATCAGAGGTGAGAAGCGAAAAATCGCCGGAAAACAGCCAGACACACAGACGTTTTGTACATTTTGGAAAAGGCAACAGGGTGTAGATCACAGTGCATGGCTATCATATTTTCATATTTATCATCATCTCTAGTCAACAATCGTTAGAGCGACTCTCACCACTATTGCTGGTCTTGCGGACTGTGTGGATAAAGAACAGTCTGTACATAATATGCAGTCTGATCTTAGATCCAATCTGTCCGAGACGGTGAGATTTTTTTTCGGCGAAGAGAGCTTTGGAATAGCGATAGATGAGCTTGGGTTTTCAATATTTGCTGGAAATCTTCCGAAATTTATTGAGTTTATCCTTCACCGAACAGTCCCGTATAGCGACGATCCTTGGAGAAAGGCCTATGAAAACATTGTGAGAAAAGAAGAAAATGCTGGCAGCCCGATCTATGTCGTCTTCCCACCATGCTTCTACCATTTTTATTATTTGAGCCACAGCCACATCTGATTGGTCGTCTGCAAAATGCTTTCACTTTGTAGAAATAAAAAAAAAGTCATTTGATAAAGGGAAGGGTAAGTTTAACCTGTAAGTGGAAATATAACAAATAAAAATTAAAGATATCCCACGCCTGGTTTTTGGTTTTGAGAGTATCTCAGTCAAATACCTGAGAATGTGGAGCCAAGATCAGACTGCATGTTCTATTGAAAAGATGAGGATCCGTTGAGCAATGGTGTTCAGGGTTGTTGGCACTAAATAACTGTAGTATTTAACCTTTTACCACATAGTCCCGAGTTATAACGAACCTAAGGAAGAGGGCTTTGGAAAACATTGTGGGAAAAGGAGAAAATGCTGGAAACCAGCATTTTCTCCTTTTCCTTCCATGGTTTTTACCCTTTCAAAGACAAATTCCATCATTTTAGCAACGTTTAATTTGTCGTCGACAAATGCTTTCAAATTGACAAAGCCTAAATAAAATACTATCATTTGCTAATGGGTTAACTCTGTACCAAACGACAAAATCTGAGACATGCCCAAAATGAAGGTATTGTGCAGAAAGAAAAAAAAATGAAAGTAGGTCAAATGATGGCTGCTGTCATCCGTTTTCGAGACAATCTGGATCCATGTAATGTGACGACCTGCTTGGATGGTATAATACATTACGAAGACGCCCCTTTTCCCAGAGCACCGCCCATATGAGGAGAATTTGAAGAGAAATGCATATAGCAATTCCAGTCTTCGCAATCGCCACAGGCTTCTCAAAAGTCCGTACATTGGAAGAATGCCAAATGTGCGTCTGAAAGGTAAATATATGACTGATTTTGGAGGGGGGCGGGAAGAGAGTGCATCTAACTCCAGACGAAAATAAGTCAAGCAGACTAGACCATACGCTTTTGACGTCATCCGACCTTGAGTTCCTTAACCCTTTACCAAAGGACAAAATTGCAGACTGGCCCAATTTGAAAGTATTTTCGGACGACATTTCAATTGTAACTCAGATAATGAGATTTGTCTGTGAAAGAAAAGAAGAATTAAATGGAAAAGGAGAAAATGCTAGTTACGAGCATTCTCTTGTTTTACAAATGTTTTCAAAAACCCGTTTCTTAGGATGGTTAAAACTCGGAATTGGGTGATAAATGGTTAAACAGTCAAGTTGACCCAGACGACGGTTCACATTTTCGCGCCCAACCCCAGTCTAGACTCGTCTGCCAAAAAGTAGGTCGCGGTTTTATATTAGATGAGTAATTCGACCTTGAAGTCGAGTTAGTCGACCATGATGTCTCGAAACATTGCGGTACGTTGAGGTTTCCAACAGCGAAACGCGTGTTCCCGTGTCATGAATTATTGTATTATTGTTTAATCATTCAAAATTTGAGACTGAGTGAAGATAACAGGAGCGGAAAGTATCCTCAATTACAGATTTAGTCATTTTTGTGTGTAGACAATGTAGATCAAGACTAGCGTTTTGCAGACGGTGTAGATTGAGACAAGACGGCACATTACACAAATTTTGTTCTTGAATCCACATCGTCCGCTGTTTAGTGAAATACAATGTATTCTCTCGAACTTGCACTGCTTTGATCTGTGTTTCCCGACAGAGGAATTCCAATTCATTTTCATACATGTATTTAATGCCCTCTTTACCAAACGACAGACATTTGGAGTTGTACAAGTTGAAAGATTCGCAGACGACCATTTAAATGTGGCTGGAATTATGCTTTTTGACCGTGAAAAAGATAGAAAACATTGTGGGAAAAGGAGAAAATGCTGGGTACAGCATTTTCTCCTTTTCCCACAATGTTTTCAAAAGCATTATCATGAATGTTCATTAAAAACTCGGGACTGTTTGGTAGATGGTTAGCTTTTCAGCACCATAGACGAAAATGGGTAATTGCGAACGACAAAGATTCAGATCAGAATGCAGAGAAGGAACAGTCTGATCTCTGATCCGTACCATCCGTTTATTTAGACAAAGACTGGTAGGATAAAACTCTTTCCGAGTGTTAGTGGATTGTATTTTCAATTTTTCATCGGTAGACAGAGGCCAAGAAAATCTGAGCCATGCTCTGTGAAACTGGTGTTTATAGCATCTGCAACTGGAAGTGTCGATTCAGATCAGCCCGCACAGGCTGCCCTAGGCCGAAACCTTTTGCTATTGGTCATTTTTCTGCATGTCAAAGGACCGGTGCACCTCATGATACAGTCGGGGTCCTACGTGGCTCGGTGGTCAGGTGTAGGACTCGTGACCTGGAGGCCCCGGGTTCGATCCTCACTTCAGAGCCCTAGCTAGTACTGGTGAAACCCAGGAAGTACATGAATATGTGAGCTGTCGCCGTGATATGACTGAAATAATGTTGAGGGCGGCGTAAAACCCCATTCAATCAATCGTGGTTCAGTCGGTTGTTATAAAAAATGAATTTTATGGATCCACAATTATGTGATGACTTGCTTGGTATTATGGATCACAGAGATGCATTAACCCTTTCCCAAACAAGCCCTGGTTTTCACGTGTCTGCAGTACAAGTCTTTTGAAAACACTGTGGTAAAAGGAGAAATTGCTCGTAACGAGCAATTTCTCCTTTTCCCACAGTGTTTTCTACCTTTTTTGAGACCTTCCTGCCATTTTCATCAAATTTAAAATTTTCAATTTGGACCAGTCCAAAATTTGTCGTTTGGGAAAGGGTTAATCTTCGTTTTGCCAGAGCATGGCTCATATTTGGTGCTGAAAGAGTAAACTCTCTACCAAACGACAAAAGTTTAGACTGGTCCAAATCTAAAGCAGTTGCAATCGACAAATTGTTATTGGCTCAAATGGTTGGGTTTGTGTATGAAAAGAGTCGGAAAAAAGGAAAAGGAGAAACTAGTTACCATATTTTGATGATCTGTTTATGATTGATTGATTGTATGGTGTTTAACGCCATTATTTCATTTATATCGCGGCAGCCAGAGCACCTATCTATGCTTGGTATAATGCATCGCGGAGATGCATTAAACCCCCTCATGCCAGATCGTTGCTCATTAACAATTCAAATTTCTTTATTTTAATGGAAAATTTAATTGCTACATACAAAAAACGTCAGGATATCGAAGACTACTTGCAGCGGGTTGCAAGACACAGATCTGCAGCAAAAGTCTAAGGGAGGTAAACGTTTACAACACTACCAAGTGTAGCACCAGTTATTTCCCTTTGACCATTATATTATTATTATTATTATTATCGCTTATCACGACGCGCTTGGCTGCCCCGTGTTCTGATAAAGCAGAAATCTGAAAGTTTCTGAAAGATCCGAACGAATCATTAATGCAAAACTGCAGAGAACTCCAAGGTGTAGTTACGGAGAAGACGTTCAAAGATTTCTCAAATGTTGCAATTTTGTTACTTTGGTGAAGACAAAGTTCTTCCTGGAACTGATTATCTGCGAACAACAACAACAACAACAAAAATGGGGACCATAGCACGAACATTTCTAAGAAATTTCGTTTAGGTAAGTCTAGTAGTTTCAGAGTAGATGCTTAAAATAAGAGTTTCAAATTTTCAAAACTGCCTTTATCTGGAAAACAATTGCATTGGGCCAAGGAATGAGCTTGCCATCAGGAGGCTTATGAAATGGCCGCCGAGTGTCAACCGAGTGACCTTAGACCAGTACAGCTTATACCTTTACCACACAATCCTGAGTTTTAACGACCCCGAGATAGGAATTTGAAAACATTGTGGGAAAAGGAGAAAATGCTGGTAACCAGAATTTTCTCCTTTACTCACGATGTTTCCTGCCTTTTTTCGGAAACAAATACTTTCATTTGATCCATGATTGAATTGTTGTCTGCAAATGTTTTCAATTTTGACAAATCTTAAATTTGTTGTTTGGGACAGAAAATGGCCTGTTAAAATACGGATTAATTTTGTGATCCTTTGATTACCTTTGATTACCCATATGAACAATTTTGAACTTCAAGTACCAACAGCAAATGACACAAAATAAAGATATAATCACAAAGCAACTGCCCATTTTCTTGTAATATTTTCAGTGATGTAAATGCTGGCGACAATTTCTCACTGCACTGGCTAATTCAGACCAATGTACATCCAAAATGGTTGTGAAGAAGGAAAAACCCTGACTTAATAATAACTCGAGAAAGAGGGCATTTGAAAACATTGTGGTAAAAGGAGAAAAAGCTGGTAACCATTATCTCCTTTTCCCACAATGTTTTCTAACCAATCAATGAAAGAAGTCATCATTTGAGCTACAATCAATTTGTCTGTTTGCATTGGTGTTTAATTCTATTTTAACAGCTTAGGTCATACAACAGCGGTTCTAGCACCTACGCATGCGTTTCCTTGCTTGCTCACACCGGTACTGAAACAACTTTCTTTCGAAGGCACTAACTACTTTTCCCACATGCATCAGAATCAATTTGACATCTGCAAATGCTTCCAATTCAGCCAAGTCCAAATATTATTCTTTGGTAAAAAAATAAAGGAAAGAAAAAGAAAATTAAGGAAGGGAAAATAAGTTGTTCAGAGGATGACAAACTTTTGAAGTCCGGTCTCTTGAGGGACTTTACTGGACAACAACGTTTCAAACTCCCCATAGCTAGCTTCCTTTCTGTCAATGTTTTCAAAAGCCTTATTCCTCAAGATTGTTAAAACTTGAAGTTGTGCGGCAAAGGGCTAGTACTAGGTAGTAAAAGGGCCATATAAGACCTGCCAGAAACAGAAACCTTTTCAAGCCAACCTTCAATAGTTTAAGAGATTGTAAGTTTGAATTCCCTGATGAATATCAACCTTTTGTACTACCCACATCACTGGGAGGATTTTGATAAGGTTTCCAGTATGCAACCCTTGAGAGTGATTTAGCCTTAACCACACAATCCTGACTTTTAATGATCCTGATATAGAAGGCTTTTGAAAACATTGTGGGAATAGTTGACGTAAGATACATAAGTTGGGACTTATTTGGTTATTACAAACGATAATCACAGATACTTTTCCCAAGTGTTATCAAAAGTTGTCTTCTACACAGAAATAACAAGAAATATCTTTAAACAAGAGGGTCATTAGCCCTAAAGCCCTCGCCTGAGTAAGGTCATCTAGGATTAACCCTTTACCACACAGTCCTGAGTTTTAACGACCCTTAGGAAGAAGCCTTTTGAAAACATAGTGGGAAATGGAGAAAATGCTGGTAACCAGCATTTTCTCCTTTTCCCACAATGTTTTCTGTCCTATTAACCCTTTCCCAAACAAGCCCTGGTTTTCATGTGTCTGCAGTACAAGTCTTTTGAAAACACTATGGGAAAAGGAGAAATTGCTCGTAACGAGTAATTTCTCCTATTCCTACAGTGTTTTCTACTCTTTTTGAGAACTTCCTGCCATTTTCATCAAATTTAAAATTGTCGGCTGTAAACTCTTTCAATTTGGACCAGTTTGGGAAAGGGTTAAAGACAGAAATTACCATTTGAGTTACATTTGTCGTCTGCAAATGCTTTCAATGTGGTTGAGTCCACTATTTTGCTATGTGGTAAAGAGTTAATAAGGCTGAAAAGATCCTGGTCGTGATGATGTAAAACGCATGAGTGTAAGTGATCTACTTTTTGACCGATTTAGCCTATTGTTGAATTTTGAATCTAGCTCAAAACATGGCCTCTAGAGTCACACAAGGTTTTTCTAAGATTTGGCCCCCTAACCTACCTTTTGACCCGACTTGACTTGGTATCAATCTTTTCTAAATTTTCATACAGACAAACATTCTGACTAAGTTTCATGAGTATAAGGCTGAAAATGTGGCC
This sequence comes from Tridacna gigas, assembly GCA_945859785.2. Lineage (NCBI taxonomy): Eukaryota > Metazoa > Mollusca > Bivalvia > Cardiida > Cardiidae > Tridacna > Tridacna gigas. The sequence goes on from OX244029.2 coordinate 44,548,399, forward strand.
TCTAGAGTGCACACAAGGTTTTTGTAAGATGTGGCACCATGACCTACTTTTTGACGTAATGTGACCCAATTTCACACTTGTTCAAGATTTTATCAAGACAAACATTCTGACCAAGTTTCATGAGTATAAGGCTGAACATGTGGCCTCTAGAATGCACACAAAGTTTTTCTAAGATTTTGCCCATTGACCTACTCTTTGACCCAAAATGGCCCAATTTCAAACTTGCCCGAGATTTTATCCAGACAAATAATCAGACCAAGTTTCATGAGTATCAGGCTGAAAATGTGGCCTCTAGAGTGCACACAAGTTTATTCTATGATTTGGCCCTGTGACCTACCTTCTGACCTAACATAACCCAATTCCAGACTTGTCCAAGATTTTATCAAGACGAACATTCTGAGCAAGTTCCATGAGTATCAGGCTGAAAATGTGGCCTCTAGAATGCACACAAGCTTTTTCTAAGATTTGGCCTGGTGACCTACTTTTTGACCCTGCATGACCCAATTTCGAACTTGTCCAAGATTTTATCCAGACAAACATACTGACCAAGTTTCGTGAGTATCAGGCTGAAAATGTGGTCTCTAGAGTGCACACAAGCTTTTCCTAAGATTTGGCCTGGTGACCTACTTTTTGACTAGATGTGACCCAATTTCAAACTTGTCAAAGATACTATCCAGACAAACATACTGACCAAGTTTCATGAGTATCAGGCTGAAAATGTGGCCTCTAGAGTGCACACAAGCTTTTTCTAAGATTTGGCCTGGTGACCTACTTTTAGACTAGATGTGACCCAATTTCAAACTTGTCCAAGATTTTGTCCAAACAAACATTCTGACCAAGTTTCATGAGTATCAGGCAGAAAATGTAGCCTCTATAGTGCACACAAGCTTTTCTAAGATATGGTCCTGTGACCTACTTTTTGACCCCACATGACCCAATTTTAAACTTGTCCAAGATTTTATCAAGATAATCATTCTGACTAAGTTTCATGAGGATCTGACTGAAAATGTGGCCTCTAGAGTGCACACAAGGTAAATGTTGACGACGCATGACGAATGACCAACACAGCACAATCACAAAAGCTCACCTTAAGCACTTCGTGCTCAGGTGAGCTAAAAAAGACAAATGCCATAAGAGATACTGGAACATAAATATTGAAACTCTTTTTGCGGCACAATATAAAGTAAAATAATAAAAAGTAACCTCACAAGCAATTGCCTCTTCTTCCTCAGTTTTTCATTTTGTTGAATAGTAGTAATGGGTCATTGGGTAACACTTCTGAAAATATCAAATTTCCAAATAGCACAAGAAAAGAACCATTCTCTACTATACTGTTTTGCAATGGAACGAATCAAGGCCCCGGGGTATTGAATAGCAGTAGAAATGCTTGTTAATAGTGGCTTCATAAACATGTGAGCAAATATGTCAGCAGGGATCATTCTATATCAATACCAAGAAGTAGGTCAAAAGCCAGCACATTCAGCTACGCCGAAAAAAAATGTAGTACTTACACAGAAAGGGATTAATCCTTTACCACATAATATAGAGTTTTGACGACCCTGAAGAATATAGCTTTAGAAAACATTGTGGGAAAAGGAGAAAATACTGGTAACCAGCATTTTCTCCTTTTACCACAATGCTTTTACCCTTCCAAAGGCAAATTAACCACATTTAATTTGTCATCTGTAAATGCTTTGAATTTGGACAGCTCCAAAATTTTGCATTTGGTAAAGAGTTAAATAAATATTTGACAGCATAAAGTAACAAGTCCAACAAGCAAATATCAGTTTCATAACATATAATATTTTCATAGTAAAGGAATACAAATCATAAGAAATAAATACTTTGTCTTTTTCCTTTTACAAAAACGCAGAAAATATAAAGATTGTACACTTTAACTGACTATACTATACACATACACTTACTGAAGGAAGCTAGAGACAACAGAAAACAAAGAACAGATCTTTTGAAAACATCAAAGGAGAAAATGCAGGCAACCACCATCTTCTCCTTTTCTCACAGTATTCTACTATTCAAAAGACAAATCCCATCATTTGAACTACATTTAACCCTTTACTGCCGAGTTTTAACGCCCCTGAAAGAGAAGCCTTTTGAAACATTGTGGGAAAAGGAGAAAATGCTGGTAACCAGCATTTTCTCCTTTTCCCGCAATGTTTTCTACACTATGACAGACAAATTCAATGTTTTGAGTAACATTTAAATTGTCGTCTGCCAGTGCTTTAAATTTGGGCCATGCTAGAATTTTGTCGTCTGGTAAAGAGTTAATTTCTCTTCTGCAGATGCTTTCAATTTGGAATGTTTGTACATTTGTCTGCTTCAAATTTGTTGCAGACTGTACCAGTCTATGAAATGTTGATGTACAAAGCCTCTGCAGATGACAAATTTGGTGACCTTGAAAGTACAGGCTGTTTTTGACAGTGTAGAGACATTGTAGGACAAAAGAACTTACACTGGGAATGCAGAAAGACTCAGATTTTTGTGACAGAAAGAAATAAGTACATGTAGATACATAATAATAAACATTAATATACAGATATACATAATACATAACATTGTCTTTTTATCTAACTAATTCAAGTCGATAAGTAACCCTTAAAGCACCTTTCAGAAACTTTAGCTTTTTTGGCTGCCAGTGCAGATCAGTACCAGACTGCATAAAACTTGCAGCCTGATCTTTGATCTACATTGTTCGCTTTTCTGAGACCTTCTTGGCCATAGCATTGTTAACCTTAAAGAGCCTTTCATAACATCAGTTGTTGCCTTTGCAGCCAGTGTAGACCAAGATTAGATTGCACAGAAGATATAGGCTGATCTTTGATCTACACTGTCCAATTTGCTGAAACACTATTTATGAAAATAGCCATGAACTTACAATTGTTTGACTGTTATCATGTCTGTTGAATTATTTGGCATGCTGAGTGTTAAAATTGCAATTATTATTTTTTTTACTAAAAATGCCTATAGGGTTTATCTGGCACTCTAAGGATTAACAAATCAAAGTTATATTGCACCAAATCAAATTTTATCTGATAACGCTGAGAACAAAACTTGCATAACTGAAAGACTTTTACTCTGGGATGTCGGGGCACAAAAACACCGTGACAAAGAGATAATTAATTACTGCATACTATTATCTGGGGTACTGTAAATATATTGACATAATTTGTTTTTTACATTGGTGTCCTTTTTGCATGTATTTTTTATTTTTAAATTCTCTACCTCATTAATGTTTTCATACAGTTAGCAAACCCATGAGTTTTTCTGAGCAAATTAACCTTTAAACAAATTGACCGTCACATACTTTTGGGAATGGAACATAAATGGTATCATGATAACACACTGGTAATGCTTTAGCAGAGTTGAAAAAAAAAAAAAAAAAAAAAAAAAAAATTAACCGAAATACAGCATTTATATTTCAGCCATGCTCTGTGAAAAGGGGGCTCAATGCATCTGTGAAAAGTATCACCCCAGGTCACCCTGCACAATCCCCGCAGGCTGACCAGGGCCGAAACTTTTTGCTATTGGTCATTTTTCTGCATGTCGTAGGACCAGTTTCCCTCATGATTAAGCCGACAGTAATAAAAAAGTGGCTTTTATGGATCAATAATAATGTGATGACTTGCTTGGTATCATGCATCACAGAGATGCATTTAGCCCCCATTTAGCAGAGCATGGCTCATTTGTTTTATTTTCAAATGCTGATTTCTTTTGAAAATTCATTCAAAGTAATAATTCTTCTCATGTATTTTTTCAAAGGGAGGTCATTCCTTACGCTATTTGTAACAGAGAGCTACTCATTCATAAATGATCATTTAACCCTTTACCACACGATCTCAAGTTTTAATGACCCTCACTAGGAAGAGGACTATAGAAAAAATTGTAGGAAAAGGAGAAAATGCTGGTTTTCAGCATTTTCTCCTTTTCCCACAATCTTTTTTACCCTTTCATTGAAATATTTCCTAATTTGTGCAACATTTAGTTTGTCGTCTGAAAATGCCTTCAATATCAAATTTCGCTGAAATGATTGCAACTGTCCATGAAAGTGTAGAAAACCTTGTGGGAAAAGGAGAAAATGCTGGTTACCAGCATTTTCTCCTTTTCCTACAAGGTTTTCAAAAGGTGTTTTATCAGGGTCATCAGAACTCGGGATTGTGTGCTAAAGGGTTAATCAATGCAAAACATGAAAAAGTGACTCAATTCAGTTTTATGTATCAATTTCAATAATATCAAATTCATTTATACAGACAACACAATATCCAAAAACATTATGCCATTCTTTATCAACAAAATTACAACAATATTTTATAAATTTACATAAATGCCAACTGTAAACTCCTCATCAAACAACAAAATTTTAGAGTTGCCTTAATTGAAAGCATTTGCTGACAACATATGAAATGTAGCTGTAGTGAAGAAATTTGGTATTGCTAGGGTAAAAAAAAAACATTGTGGGAAAATGAGAAAATTCTGGTTTCCCCTCTATCCACAGTGTTTTAAAAATCCTTTTTCAGGGATGGTAACCCTTATTCCACTGAATTTGTATTGTAGATGCTTCACAAGGAGATTACATTAAGTTTATTGGCACTGAACAGGGTTTATATGTCCAAAACTATTTATAAAGCAGCAAACAGTGTAGAGCAAGATCAGACTGCACATATTTGCAGGCTGATCTTGCTTTACACTCGATGCAAAAATACATGAATCTTGGAAACAGCAGGATAATGGTTAAAAAACACAATTCTATGGTCGAGGGTTAAGGAAGAAATTTTGTATGGCAACATAAAAAATGATACATCCGTTTATTTACACACACAATGATATTCTTCAGATCTAACCTGGTGCATTAACTCTTTCCCAAACAACAAAATTTTAGACTAGTCCAAATTGAAAGTATTTGCAGACAACAAAATAGATATGGCTGAAAAACTGAAATTTGTTTTGGGAAGGGTAGAAAACATTGTGGGAAAAGGAGAAAATGCTGGTTACCAGCATTTTCTCCTTTTCCCACAACGTTTTCAAAAAGCTTCTTTCTCAGGGTCATTAAAAGTCGGGATTGTGCGGTAAAGGGTTAAAGAAGTATCAATCCAACCTGAACCTAGTTAACCCTTTACCACACAAACCAGAGTTTTGAGAACTCTGATAAAGAAAGCTTTTAAAAACATTGTGGGAAAAGGAGAAATGCTGGTAACCAGCATTTTCTCCTTTACTCATAATGTTTTCTACCCTTTCAAATAGAGAAATCGTCATTTGATGCTTTCGATATTGTCTAGTCCAAAGATTTGTAGTTTGGTAAACAGTTAAGGGATGCTGAGGATAGTGCAAATCAAGCTTAAACTGCACAGAATATACAGTCTGATCTTTGATTTGAGCTTTCAAGAAATTGGTGAAATATTCTGGCTAGAACACACTAGCAAAATCAAGTGCAATAATCAGTCTTTGCTTACCCCAATATGTAAGTATCCTTCCAAATGAAGATGATGAATAACATGGCAAAAGTTGCTATAAACATACTGACCTTTTTCCGAAATAAATTTACCGAAACTCTTCTAGAAGGAATTTCTTTTTGTTTTTGTATTGAGTTTAGCTTTGTTTTAACAGCTTAGGTTATATCATGATGGTCAGTGCACCTACACACGTGTTTCCTGGCTTTGTCACACCAGCACTGACACAACTTTCTAAGTCACTACTTTTCTCATATGCAACAGAGGTGAGAGGCGAAAAATCACCGGAAAGAAAGTTTGCCGAAACCAGGTATCGAACCTGCAACCACAAGGTCATGAGTCAGATACACTAAACACTGAGCTACCCTGACTGGCCTTTAGAAAGAAATTCTAGGGCCTTTAGATACTTGCAATTTTATAACAGTTGATTAACAAAAGGAAAATATTTCTTGCTTAGTCGGTCCTTCATACAACTGAAGGATTTAAAATGTCTCTTCCCTGTTTGTTACTATTTGAATGTTTTTTGGTTTTTTTTTAAATTATGCTTTTAACAGTATTTAACTAATATAATGGACCCAGCTAACTTCTTTTTCGGGATTTTACTAATGCTGGACTGAACATCTATACTGCTTTGCCCATGGGCACTCCCATGTTACAAGTGCCATCAGGAAAGACCAAAATAGGACTGCCTGATTACAAATTCAACACCTTACCCATACAATCCTATGTTTTACTGAACTTGAGGAAGAAGGCTTTTGAAAACATTTATGAAACCAGCATTTTCTCCTTTTTCGGCAATGTTTTCTACCCTTTAAAAGGCAAATCCCATCATTTGAGAAATATTCATTTTGTTGTCTGCAAATGCTCTCAATTAAGAAGACAGCTTTTGAAAACATTGAGGGAAAATAAGAAAATGCTGGCAACCAGCATTTTCCCTTAACCTTTTCAACCCTTTCAAAAAATGCTTTCAATATGGTCCAATCTAAAATTTTGTCCTCCGGTTAACTCTTTACCACACGCCAAAATTTTAGACCAGTCCAAATTGAAAGCATTGGCAGACAACAAATTTAAGTATTGCTCAAATAATTGGATTTGTTTCTGAATGGTAACCAGCATTTTCTCCGTTTCCCTTAATGTTTTCAAAGCCTTCTCCACCAAGATCGTTAAAAAGGCAGAATTGTGTGGTAAAGAGTTAAGAGTTAAGCACCAAGCCTGAGCCAGGGAGGACACCTACCATTCATAAATAACTGGTTTTTAATGAGTACAAAAAAACTCAACAGTATGTCTATGCAGCAGTTCTGTTTGGCATACCATATCAATATTGCTTTCTGCTGGTAAACATAGATCAGAAAAAAATCATTACTGCCAGGAGATGACATTTTTGCTATGATGCAGATCACCTGTGGCAAAAGGAGAAAGTGCTCATAATGATCCATTTATATTTACCACAATCTTTCCATGTTTTAAATCTTTAACTCATTTTGATCATTCATATTCTGAGGTAATAACTGTAGTATTGAACACAGTTAAATATGATTGTTTTGGCCATCTGTCCATGGATTGATTCTTATCCCTGATGAATCTGATAAATGCCTATCTTGATTGTCTTGGTCGAAAGTTCATGGATTGATTCTCTCCCTTGATGTATGGACAGTCGCCGAGACACGTTTTCTATTTCTCTTCATTTTTGCAATATCATCGCTAAACAGATCTCCCGTACGTAGAGCTGATACCAGATCATCAAATTCTCCTGTAACAAAAAAAAAAAAAAAAAAACAGTTATAGGGATTCATTAGTCAGAGCAGTGATTCATGAAATATAAGAGGAAAATACCCTGAACACCTCCACATTTCAGTAAATACATACTTTCTTGCACCTATTTTTCACCACTTTCCAGGAATGCAATGTTACTTGGTTCCCGTGCCTTGCCCAAGGACACTCCTACTTTCAGAGCCATCTGCAGAATAAAACCCAAACCCAGAACCTCTGGATGACACATCTGAGGTCCTAACCACTGGGCTGCAAAAGACCTTTAACCCTTAATCAAACGACAAAAACTTTAAACTGGGCAAAATTGAAAGCATTTGCAGATGACAAATTTTGTGTCGCTAAAATGATGAATTTTGTCTTTGATAGGGTGGAAAACATTGTGGGAAAAGAAGAAAATGCTGGTTACCAGCATTTTCTCCTTTTCCAACGATGTTTTCAAAAGCTTTCTCTTTCAGGGTCGTTAAAAGTTGGGATTGTGTGGTAAAAGGTTAAGTGAAAAATGTTCAGACACAAGTTCAGCTTATGTTAGTCGAACTATCTGTTAACTCTTTACCACTCAACCAAATTTTGGGACTGGTCAAAATTGAAAGTACCTGAAGGGGAGAAAATATTGTGTGAAAAGGAGGAAATTCTGGTTTCCAGCACTTTCACACTTTCCCAAAATGATTTCTAAAACTTTGTCATTTGGTAAAGAATTAAATAGTATCAGACCCAGATCAGCCAGGGTCTGTATTCACCACATATTCTTAAGAGCATTCTCAGTCTTATTCTCAAAAATTTTCAAAATTTGAAAGTAACACAAGTTCTGATTGGCTAAACCATTTCCAACCAGAACCTTCTAAATTTGAAAGTGACACAAGTTCTGATTGGTTAAACCATTATCAACCAGAAGTTACATTCCTTTCTGAATTTAGAATAAGATAAAGACTCTTCTCAACAATGATTGGTGACTATGTACCCAGAAAGTTAGATATCATGATCTGACCAGCCCCACATAGAGCTGTCCTCCTATGCATTTACTCAAGAAAGAAGTATGCCTATGGAAAACAATAGTCTTATGTATCAATGTATACATGTATTACCTTTTGCATTTCCATTTTGAACTTTACCATTGGTTTCACCAGCAGAACTACCACCTCTTTTTAACATGATTCTTGCCTCTCTCTCCTTCTTTAGCTACAAAACAAAATATAGATCTAAGGAATATTATGTCGTAGTAAGTTTCATGGAGCTTGCATTTGATTAAGCAGCATGAGAAATTTTGATATCATAAAAAACTGAAGGTCAAGCGATATGTCAAACTTTTCTTATGCAGCAAGAAGCAAATACAAACACCAGGAAAGTTACTACAACATAATATTAAAATTTTCTTTTATTATATCCAGTACTACAACTTTCAACAACAATATTGCAGTTATTCATAATTTTATTCAAATATGGTAACAAATAAAACAATGGTTTAGCAGGTATTAAATTCGTTCTTATAAATGGCAGATGAATATATAGCATAACATTTTGACAAATTAAATCGTAAATCAATACATTTTCTGTACCTGAGATGTATCATCATGCCATATTTGAAACCATATTTGAGTCAGTAGATAAAAATTGTTTTCCTTTGAGTGTTATATTTTATCTTCATGTGAGCATGTATTTCAGCCTGAAAATTTACTGGTACATTGTAAAAGAAAATACTGATGTATAATCATCACGATCACAATGAAAGAACTATGCTCATTCACACCACTAGTTTTTTCCCTGACATAAACATTGAAATAATCTTCACTATCCTGTCTCAATAACAACCATCACTCTGTGAAATGAGCTTGGTTAGCAAATTTGATCTCATGAACCCTGAATTACCAGCCCTGTACATTATCCACTGAATTACAAGCCCTGTACATTATCCACTGAATTACCAGCCCTGTACATTATCCACTGAATTACAAGCCCTGTACATTATCCACTGAATTACAAGCTCTGTACACTATCCACTGAATTAACAGCCCTGCAAATTATCCATTAAATTACCAGCCTTGTAAATTATCAACAAAATTACCAGCCCTGTACATTATCCACTGACATACCAGCCCCGTACATTATCCGCTGAATTACCAGCACTGTACATTATCCATGAAATTACCAGCCTTGTACATTATCCACAAAATTACCAGCCCTTTACTTTATCCACTGAATTACCAGTCCTGTACATTATCCACAAAATTATGAGCCCTTTACATTATCCACTGAATTACAAGCCCTGTACATTATCCAAGAAATCAGCCCTGTACATTATCCACTAAATCATCAGTCCTGTACATTATCCACAAAATTATCAGCCCTTTACATTATCCACTGAATTACAAGCCCTTTACATTATCAACAAAATTACCATCTGTGTACAGTATCCACAAAATTAGCATCCCTTTGCATTATCCACTGAATTACCAGCCCTGTACATTATCCACAAAATTAGCAGCCCTTTACATTATCCACTGAATTACCAGCCCTGTACATTATCCACTAAAACACCAGCCCAGTACATTATCCAAAAAATCACCAGCCCTGTACATTATCCACTGAAATACCAGCCCTGTGCATTATCCACAAAATTACCAGCCCACTACATTATCCACAAAATTACCAGCCCTGTACATTATTCACTGAATTATCAGCCCTATACATTATCCACTGCATTACCAGCCCAGTACATTATCTATTGAATTATGAGGCTCCGTACATTACTCACTGAATTACCAGGATCTGTAAGTTGTTATGCGAGATAAGAAAGATAATAATCATTATACTGTACAAACAACTGATTAAAAATCAAAATCAATGCTCAAGGCTTTAATCCATTGACTGATTATTTGTATGGTGTTTTATGTCACTTTCAACATTGTTTCAGTCATAGCGTGCCTACAGCTCACTTATTCATGCATGTCCAAGGTACCAGTACTAGGCTGGGGTTCTGAAGTGTCTTGCCCAGGCACACTTCCAAGGGTGTCAAGTGAGGATCAAAATTTGGACCTCCATGTTACAAGTCCTTCACCTTTACCTTCAGGTCATGCATGACCCCTGACCCTTGCTGGAGTCAAATACTATTATAATGGTATTATTTGATGTACCTTTTCTTCCAACTGGGCTCTTTTCTCTTCCTCCTCTTTCTGTCGCTTGATTCTCTCATTCTCAACCTTTGCATCATTCAAGGACATGATAAATGTAGCAAACATTCCAAAAAATTCATCAGGTTGTGACATTTTGTTATCAGTGAGACCAAAATTTTTCTGGCACATCTCGTACTGAAAAAAGAAAGAATATCCCTTTTGCAAATGATCCTGGTTAGCGGCCCCCAAGGTATTTTCTCCTTTTCTCACAAATTTTTTACTCATTCACAGACAAATTCTATCATCTGAGCCCCATTTAACTTGTCGCTTTGGACGAGTCACACAGCACGCTTAAATTGCCTTCAAAATCTCAATCTCCTAACTCTTTACCACACCGTGGCAGAGTTTAGACCTGTCCAAACTCGAAACATTTACAGACAACAAATTAGATCCAGTTGAAAAGCTGAGACTTGTCACTTGGAGGGTAGAAAATACTGTGGGGAAAGGAGAAAATGCTTGCTACCAGCATTTTCTCCTTTTCCAACAATGTGGGTTGTTAAAAGTTGGGATGGTTTGGTAAAGAATTAAGATGAAAACGCAAAAATTAGCTCAGCAGCTGGTCTTATGCTTACCTAAGGTAAGCAATCAGTAATTTTCTGTCTGTATATAGACAAAAAAAAGGCTGTTCTAAAAATATGGACTTTACCTTTTTCTTCATATCCCCATATGTCTCTTCAACTTCTGAGAAATTGTAGGAAGCCACAGTTGCAAACTGAGTCATAACAGACACAAATCTATCACCAGGTATGACGGTCTGATTTTGGAAGTACTCCAGTTCTTTTTCAATGTCTTTTAGACCCACTCTTAATGTTCCCATCTCCTTGTCTAGCTCAGTAAAGCTGAAAATAATGAAGATAACTTGGAACAACAAGTCATAATGTTGAAAGGATATCCCCTGACAAACAGAGCATATACTGTTCAAAAAAATGTTTAACCCTTTCCCAAACAAGCCCTGGTTTTCACGTGTCTGCAGTACAAGTCTTTTGAAAACACTGTGGGAAAAGGAGAAATTGCTCGTAACGAGCAATTTCTCCTTTTCCCACAGTGTTTTCTACTCTTTTTGAGACCTTTCTGCCATTTTCATCAAATTTAAAATTGTCATCAGCAAACTCTTTGAATTTGGACCAGTCCAAAATTTGTTGTTTGGGAAAGGGTTAAAAGACAGAAAGTATGTAAGGAAAGATAGGCATATTATAACAAAACCATGCACTCTGCACTTTTTGGTGGGGGATGACGAGCCCCATGATAATCAAATATGAGCCACATTTTGACAAAAAGGAGTTAACCCTTTACCACACAATCCCGACTTTTAACAACCCTGATAAAGGAAGCTTTTGAAAACATTGTGGGAAAAGGACAAAATGCTGGTAACCAGCATTTTCTCCTTTTCCCACAATGTTTTCTACCCTTTTCGAAACAGATTTCAATTTTTCAGTCACCTTTATTTTGTCATCTGCAAATGTTTTGAATTTGGATCAGTCTAAATATTTGTTGTTTGGTAAAGGGTTAAATGCATCATGATAATGCATTATACCAAGCAAGTCATCATCACCTAATTATGGATCCATAAAATCCATTCTGTCAAGCAAGTGACTAAATCATAAGATAGAATGGTCCTTGGACAGCAAGAAAAATTTACTAATAGCAAAATATTTCAATCCATGTCTGCTTTTGCATTAGATGCATTAGACCCCTTTTTCACATACATGGCTCATATGTTTTCTCACAGAGTACCTTTTACATTTACACTGGCTTCAGTGTGGTTCAAGACCAAACATGCAGTATTATCCTTGATCTGCTATTCTGGCATATTCTAGCTGAAACAGCCTTGACTTTGTATTACATGGGTCCTTATATTCCCTAAATGAAAATGTCCATTTTCTAATTTCTTACTAAGTGCTTTCACCATCATGTTTTTGCATGCATTTTTATCTAGTTTAACTCTGTATCACATGACAAAATTTCAGGCCTGTCCAAATCCAAAGCATTTGCAGACGACAAATTAAATATGTCTCAAATGAATTGACTTGTCTGTGAAATGGTACAAAACATTGTTGAAAAAGGATAAACTTAGTTTACCAGCATTTTCCTCCTTTTCCCATCATGTTTTCAAAAGGCCTCTTTCTAAGGGTCGTTAAATCTTGGGTTTGTGTGGTAAACCATTTTTCTTTATATCGAATGAGACACACACAAGTTCTACAAAATCTACAAGTTCCTTTTGATGATCGATTTTTTAAAACCTAACCAGTACCCTGATGTGTGTAATTCCAAAGGCTGACCCTGCGGATCATGGGATTCAATCCTGGAACCTCTCATGTGAGTGGTGTTAGATTATTGAATAGCATTTTGCACCATTTTCAACATTCTTTCAGTCATATCACGAAGACAGCTCACATATTCATGTGTGTCCTGGGTTTCACTGGTGCTATGTTAGGGCTCTGAAGTGTCTTGCGCAAGAAAATTCCCACGAAAATCCCAGTGATTCCTGTGAAGCTCAAACCCCAGGCTTCCATATTACGAGTCCTACACTTCACCACTGAGCCACACAGGTTCTTTTTTAACATAAGCATCATGTGGTAATTATTTTAACCCTTTAGCTTGGTAAACAGTTAATTTATATAATTATACATCTGAAAACATACGATTCTTTAAGTCATACCTTACTGTGGATGCTTTCTGAACACTTCCCAAGTCTTGTTCAACCTTTAAAATATCAGGAAACTGCAAAAGAAAAAAAGATTGTAGACTAAACAAATGAAAGTTTAACCCTTTACAAGACATAAAAGTTTTAGAATCATCTTAATTGAACACAATAAATTAAATGAAATTCATTAACTGAAATTTGTCTTTTTAAATGTAGAAAACATTGGTGGAAGAGCAGAAATGCTGGTTACCAGCATCTTCTCCTTTGCCAACAGTGTTTTCAAAAGCCTTTTGCTAGAGTGTTGTTAAAATTTGCGATTGTTCTGTAAAAAGTTCGGAGGATGTTGATGGAACATGTGTTTACCTGAATATTTATCTGTTTTATGTGCAACTATAAAACAGTCAGTCATCATCTGTAAACTTCTTACCAAACTATCATGCATTTTTACCCACCCTGAAGAAAACACGGTGGGAAAAAAGAGAAAATGCTGGTAATCAGCAATTTCTCCTTTTACCATAACGTTTTCTACCAAGTTAAGACTTGGGACTGTGTTGTAACTGGTTAATTCACGCTGACTATATCTAACAAGATCTTTCTGAAGTAATCAGCTTCCAATATTTTGCCACATGGGATCAAAAATGAACATACCCATTTTTCCAGCACCTCAATACAACGGTGCAGGAGAATGACTTATAAGATTATACAATGTCCGCCAGATTGTGGTTTGTTTGGTAAAATTTTAAAGCTGGAATTTTTCTTTCCTTCAAATGTTTTTCCCTTTAACCCTTTACTGCACAATGACGCCTTTTGACACCCCTGGGAAAGAAGCCTTTTGAAAACATTGTGGGAAAAGGAGAAAATGCTGGTAACCAGCATTTTCTCCTTTTCCCACCATATTTTCTACCCCATCAAAGCAAGGTTGCACCATTTGGGCCACACTGTAATTGTCGTCTGCAAATGCTTTCAATTTGGACAAGGCTAAAGTTTTGTCGTCTGGTAAAGGGTTAAGTAATGAAGCATACGATGGTTTTACTAAATGCTAACCCCTAAACTGCCTTTTATGACCACAGACTGATATTTACTTTTCCAACCAGTTTAGATCTGGATCAGACACATAAAACATATCTAAAGTTTGGATCAACAATCTGTTTTGTGGGATATTTTGGCATAGAAAATAAAATATTTCAGGGGTTTTCTTGTGGGCCTAAAGTGGGTTAATTGGCTATCATGCCATAACTCAAAATTTCTTGTCAGTCAACTCTGTCCATTTTTATTACATTAGATATGACATCATCATACTGATTTTGAGTATGAATCCTAATAATCAATGTGCATTACTGAACATGTGACATTCCCAGAAGTCTTTGCGAAACTCTTTACCCTTTATCACACAATCCCAACTTTTAACGACACCAAGGAAGAAGCCTTTTGAAAACATTGTGGGAAAAGAAGAAAATGCTGGTAACCAGCGTTTTCTTCTTTTCCCACAATGTTTTCTACCCTGTAAGAGACAATTGTTATGTTTTGAGCTACATTTAAAATGTCGTCTGCAAATACTTTCAATTTGGACTGGTCTACATTTTTGTCGTGTGGTAAAGAGTTAAAAGGCTATGTAGCTCATCAAGTGAAAACTATTGAAAAATATTTATTTACTTTTATCTTTAATGTTTATTTATTCTTTATTGATGATTTGCCAGTTATTGCCACACTGAATTCAATTTTTGGTAAGATCACGAAAATCTGAATAGCCCCCCTTAAAAGTTCTAGTTTGCCTGTTGCAGGCCCTACAGGTCTTACCCTTTTTTCCAGTGTCTCCACCAAGTAGTGCAGGAGCGTGACTTGTTTGTTGATACTTGACTTTGTGTCCACCATATTGTTTAAACTTGAGATCATAAAGCCCCTAGCATTACCCCTCTGTCCCCTGTTCATGTAGTTACCGAAAGCCAACACTATCTCCAGTAACTTTTTCAACCGTCTGCTTCTCATTAGTTGCTTTGAAGCCTCAAATACAGCTAAAAAATAAATCCATAAGGTTCTTTTTAAACCTCAAAATTAAAACTTTCTTTGCTCAGAATCTGGATTTATGGAGCTTTAACCCCTTATCAAACAAATCTCCATTTTTAACGCCCTCAAAGAAGAAGATAATTAAAAAATTCTTAGTCTTATTTTTAAGAACTTTCTAAATTTTGAAAGTAACCTATCTACCAATTGGCTAAACTGAATGGTTTAGCCAGTCAGATTCAGTTTAGCCAACCAGAAGTCGTGTTACTTTCAAAATCTATAATTAGACAAGGAATGTTCTTGGGAACAGTTGGTGAATACAGAACCCGATTTTATCATTGGGGATTAAATGTCTTCTTGTTTGAAAATACTTAGCAAAAAAGGAAAAAAAATGCTGGTAACCAGCATTTTCTCCTTTTTTTTTTTTCTGTCCTTTAGTAGCAATTATTTTATTATATGCATTTCTATCAATTTGAACGAAGTCTAAAATTTTGTTGTTTGGTTAAGAGTTAAGAAAACAAACCAAATAAAAATGAGAGGAAATGAACAGACACATACACAAACGAAATCATAAAAAGCTAACCTTCAATCCTTGGTTTTACATCTGACATTCTGTCTTGGAATTTCTTTTTGAAGTATAATGCCTTTACCCGCTGTTCATAATGTGTTAACCTGGAAGAACAATAGGATGCAGAACATATTTTGTATTTTCTCTTATGAACATACTCTCTTGTCTTTTTCCTATTATATCACACAACATAAGAAAAACACTGCTACATAACACCATTTTTTCATGAAAACTGACAATTAACGCTAAGAAACTTTAACCCTTAAAAGCTTGAGGAATAACTCTTGACAATTCAGGATATAATTTAGATCTGTGCCAGGTCCCAGGTTTCAAAACCATGAGAAGGAAAGCTTTTGAAACTACTGTGGAAAAAGGAGAAAATGCTAGTAACCAGTTTTTTCTCCTTCTCCTACAACGTTTAACATAGAACTAATGCTCAATTGTACATTTTTTGAATTTGTCTGCAGATACTTCCATCTTGGAAGACTCTAAAAATTTTTCATTTAGGAAATAGTTGAAACAACACTTACTTTCCCATTTCAAATAAAAATTTGTCTGCCCTGGCAAGTTGTTCATGTTCTCCCCCAAGCTCTGTCAAAAGTTGCATCTCCTCTGAACTTGGCACATATTTCAACAGCTGCAAGAACAAGTATTTCAATTTTACTAATATGCCCAATAAGCCTTACATAGATTAATCTAAAATACAGTCAATTTTTGGCAAAAGAAGAACAGTTCTACTGTTCGCAATCTTCGCCTCACCACGCCAAATGAATTACCCTGGACACACAGATAATTGTGATACTAAGCCTCAGTGCTTGTTAACTTAAAGTTACAGGGTGAAAAAATTAAACTCAACCAGTCAGTATTTGTTAGTGAATCAATGTCCTTCAAGTATACAAGACATATGCAATTTTTTCAATTATTCACAAACTTATTTCAGTGAGCACAAGACACGCTTGACACAGAGCAGCCATTTTGTTAGGCAGGTATGTTGGCAGAGATTGAGAATAATCCAGCAGTTCAAAAACAGACCTTCAACCTACGATGCTGACATGGCCATATAACAGTTATTCACTGTAAAAACTTGATAGAAATGTTTTTTGTTTTTTTTCGAACAGTTTTGTCTTGAAATAATTCATTGATGTCAGTGAAATCTGGTGTTTTCAATACGAGCTTTTAAAATAAGCTGATTTACCTACTTAAAACTTATTTTTCTGCTTTTCTTGCAGACAATAATAATGCCAAGAAATCACATGAAATCATCAGCCTTGATTTCAATAAAATATCATGCAACTAATGAGAAAAATAAATATAGCCGCAAAATTTGATATACTGGGACTTTAGATGATTTGATAAAAATTAATTTATCAAACCCAGAAACAAATTCAAACAGACCAGACAATATTTTCACAAAACATGGATAACCAAACTGTAGCAAGGTTTAATATGGCGTGCAACACACGAAAAGGGGCCTTTGGACATATGCGAAAAAGTGTGTCGTCCTGATAAGCCTGTGCAGTCTGTGACTAATCTGAGATGACACTTCCCGTTTTTGTGCGATTTTCTTTTTCACGAAAGCCTACCGTATGAAAAAATCTTATGTAGTCGTAAAGTGCTGTCACGAATTAGCCTGCACAGGCTATTCCAGGACAACACTTTACGCAAATGTCCGAAGGCCCCTTTTCGTGTGTTGCACATCATATTATGAAAACACACGAAAAGAATATTTTTGCAACAGGAGAAATCACTTTGATCACTCTCAAAGGGAAATTCAATGCAAAGTGCTACAAGACACAAAATGTTGTCAACAGGTGGTGTGCTAAGTCATAGTCTGGAGATTTCTGCTGGATTCTGGTGTTTGACGGAAGGTAATTTTCAACTTATATCTAGCAAATCCGATGTTAAAACCAGGGTTCTTCCTGTTGTTTGAAAATAATCATCTCACCCTCATAAGAATGACATAAAAAAACTGCTAATCAACCAAACCTGTTCCAACATGTCTTTAGGAATCTCTTCGTGTTCATCCATGTTCATTATGGCAACTTTTATCTCGTCATTGCTCATCTTCAATTTGGACAATAAGATAATACAGTTTTGTGCTCTACGACCATCCACAACTGATAATTCTTTTGTTTTCTGGACAGGTTTCCCGGTGTTCTTTGCGTCATCGACATCGTCTTGTTTCTTTTGGTATGCAGAAAATGTCTTCTCAAATTCTTCCAGGTCAAGCATTGGATACAACTGAGCAAAGAAAATGAACATTAATCCTTTCCCAAACGACAAATTTTGGACTGCTCCAAATCGAAAGAGTTTGCAGATGACAATTTCAAATTTGATGAAAATGGCAGAAAGTTATCAAAAAGGGTAGAAAACACTGTGGAAAAAGGAGAAATTGCTCGTTACGAGCAATTTCTCCTTGTCCCACAGTGTTTTCAAAAGACTTGTACTGCAGACACGTGAAAACCAGGGCTTGTTTGGGAAAGGGTTAAGTGTAAAAGCACTGAGCAAATATTTACCTTTTTTTTATTTAGATCAAGATCAGACAGCTTAGATCAAGATCTGACAAGTATTGACCTACCACTCTTAATAACATTCTCAATCTAATTCTCAAGAGTTTTCTAACTTTCATGAGAATGCAATTTCTGACTGGTTAAACCAAATGCTCAAACTGTTACTTCCTAAATCTAGAACAAGACTAGAATGCTTTTCAGAATGGTTGGTGAATACAGGCCCAGATCATACAAAATATGGATTCTGATATTTGATCTATACTATCCAATATCTTCTATAAATGAGACATTTTGAACAAAAGATACTTTTAGCAGATTTGTACAGCAAATCCACTTACTGTGATCCATCTGACTAGGATCAAATACTCTCATATAAAGGCATGCGCTCTACGTATTCTATTTTCAGTTTTAGCTGGTAAACTGCACCCTCAATTTAGTCAGTACTGTATGTACTACACGCGTACATATAGCCCTACAAATAATACTGGCAAAAACTCATGCCATAGCAATGTGCTCGTTTATCAGTCCACTGGATCAAGTTTATCAGTCCACTAGATCAATTAACTTTTCATTTGGACACCACCGCAAGCAATAAAATCAAAGTTAGCTTGCTGAGCTGACCACCTCTTTTCCTTTCAACAGCTTGTTTAATGAGGTACATGTAATCTCAAAGTTTCAAAAACATGTATTATATGTGATGATAAGCTTTTTTTCTCCATTTCTCTGTATCTTTTGTACATACTGCTCCCGTAATCCGCTTTTCAGGACTTTGAGTCCTTTCGCTAAATTTTATCTAATGTTACTTATACCTGTTTTTATTTCTAACATTGTAGCTTCAGAAAGTGATGAAACCTGTTCTGAAAAATTTTAATGTAGGACCAGAGAAGACACTCGGTGACAACTGGCAAGAGTGCTCACTTGGTATGTCCCGATAAAACCATATAAATACTGACAATGATTACCTTCACATCATCCAGTTCATTCCAAATGGACCCTTTTATTTTACCCTAAAATAAAGGAGAACATAGTTAAGTTTTTATGAAACAATAAAATTTTTAAGACAACCAAATTGAAAGCATTTGCAGACAAAGAATTTAATGTAGCTCAAATGATAGATTTCTGTCTTTGATAGGGTAGATTTCTGTCTTTGATAGGGTAGAAAATATTTCCCACTCTTTGGAAAGACTTCTTCCAGATCGTTAAAACATGGGATTGTGAGGTAAAGCATTAATTGTTTACTTGCCAAAAAATTTTAGACTTGACTAAATTGGAGGCATTTTTAGATGACAAAATAAATGTGGCTGAAATGGTGGTATTCTTCTGTGAAAGGGTAGAAAACATTGTGCATTAACTCTAAACCATTTCCCACAATGCTTTCAAAAGTATTCTTTTTCTGGGTCGCTAATAGTCTGGATTACATGGTAAAGAGCTGAACAAATTTATTTTATCTTAAAGTCTCATAAAAACAGAAAAATAAACTTACATCATCCAATTTGGTCCAATTAAATGATTTGAGAGGTTGCTTTGGTTTTGGAACGTTTTTGCGCTGGGCCATACCAGGGAACCCAAAACCACCCAAAGGTGGGGGAGGAGCACCTGAAATAGATACCAACAACATTAACACTTTACCAAACAACAAAGTTTTAGACAAATCCAAATTTAAAGCATCTGCAGACAACAAAACAAGTGTGACTGAAAAATCGAAATTTGTTTTAGGAAGGCTTGAAAACAATGCTGGTTACTAGCATTTTCTCCTTTTCTTCTTTTGAGGGGATGCTAAAAGTTGGGACTGTGTGGTAAAAGGTTAACTCTTTGAATGCTGCTGGCAAAGTAACTCTTCAACAAACAATCCTGAGTTTTAATGATCCTTAGAAAGAAGGATTTTGAAAACATTGTGGGAAAAGGAGAAAATGCTGTAATTGGTATTTTCTCCTTTCCAAAATGCTTTCTGCCATGTGAAAGACAAATGTCATCTTTTAGATATTTGTCGTTCCAAATGCTTTCACTTTGGACAAGTCCAAACTTTTGTCATTTGTATAGGCTTAAAACACTTTTGCAAACAGTTTAGATCAAGATCAGACATTGAACATACAGTCTGGTCTTGGATGTACACTGTCTGCCTTTTCTTCAAAATTTAGAAGGTGAAGCCTTTTGTCAGTATCCACCTAAAGGATCAAACAAAACCAACTTAACCCTGAAAGACATTTCCAACCTTGAAAGTCAACCTAAATAATTGCAATTTCATGGTTGATAAAGTCTATGGTGTTTCAGCAAAGCAAGCAGTGTAGATCAAAGATCAGATTGCATGTTTTGTGAAGTCTAATCTTGCCGAAAAGGCAACTCTAGTTGTGACAGGTGCTTTAAAGGTTAAAAATATTGGCCTTAAGATGCTGGATACTTTTGTACATTGAAAACTTTATTTTGGAGGCAAAACAGTCTTTTTTAATTATTTTCATCCACCTTTGATAAAGATCAATGCTAAACACATATGATTGCTAACAAAAGTTTGCATCTGTTTATTTCTTCAACAATTTTCATGCTAAGTATCCTATTTTGATACATGGGAGAGTTAAAATCTGCAGAATGGCACACTCTTACCTCAATCTATTAACTTTTATTCATAAAGACAAAGCCTATGCAAAACTAAGTGAGAAAGAAAGCAAGAAATTTAATGTGAAAGGAAAGGGACAAAAAATTATGATGGTGGAACAAAAAGGGATATTGCTTATATGGAGCAATTTTTTCTAAAGTTTTCAACTGTAAAGCACTCTTAAAGCTGTTTTTCCACGTAACTTAGTCACTAGCAATAGTGGCTTTGAAAAATAGCTGGGAGAAATTCTACCTAAACCAAAACGAAACAACATGTAAAAAGTTCTGTGAATACTGATTGATAAATTCTGATAGTTGATGACTTCATGATACTAACTTCACATGTGATTTATAGCAATCAATGAAAATTACTTCATTTTTACAGTGAGAGTAAAAATTATCTGATATACTTTTGATGTTAAGCAGCATGCAATACACTAGTCGAGAAATGAGTCTAAATTTTGGTGAAATAAAATATCTTTAAAGCTAGTAAAATACACAGTTACACCTTGATTAACCCTTTACCACACAAAGAAAGTTTTAGACTTGTCCAAAGTTAACCCTTTACCACACAGTCCAGAGTTTTAAAAACCCTGAGGAAGAAACTGTCTCAAAACATTATGGAAAAAGAAGATAATGGTGGTTACCAGCATTTTCTCCTTTCACCACAAGGTTTTCTTCCCTTCCAAAGGTAAATTTCTATCTTAGAGTCACATTTGTTGTCTGAAAAAGCTTTCAATTTGGGCAAGTTTTAAGATTTTGTCGTTTGGTAAAGGGTTACCACACAAAGAAAGTTTTAGACTTGTCTGAAGTTAACCCTTTACCACACAATCTGGAGTTTTAAAAACCCTGAGGAAGAAACTGTCTCAAAACATTATGGAAAAAGAAGATAATGGTGGTTACCAGCATTTTCTCCTTTTACAACAAGGTTTTCTTCCCTTCAAAAGGTAAAATTCTATCTTAGAGTCACAGTTATTTTGTCATCTGGAAAAGCTTTCAATTTGGGAAAGTCTTAAGATTTTGTCGTTTGGTAAAGGGTTAACTCTTTACCACACAATCTCGACTTTTAATGACCCTGAGGGAGGAGCCTTTTAAAAAAAACATTGCTGGAAAAGGAGAAAATGCTGGTAACCAGCATTTTCTCCTTTTACCACAATCTTTTCTACCCTTCCCAAAACAAATTTCAAGTCACATTTATTTTGTCATCTGCAAATGCTTTCAATTTCAACCAGACTAAAATTCTGTCGTTTCTGCAGATGACAAATTGGATGCATCTTAAATGATGGGCTTGTTTGTTTACATTGTAGTTTAACGCCGCTTTAACAGCTAAGGTCATATCATGGCAGTCGGTGCACCTACGCATGTGCTTCCTGGCTTTCGATCTCACAACAGCACTGACATAACTTCCTTTCCAAGCCACTGACTACTTTTCTCACAAGCATCAGAGGTGAGGGGCAAAAAAAACGCTGGAAAGAAGTTTGCCTCAACCAGGTATAGAATTTACAACTACTAGGTCAGATATGCTAACCACTGAGCTACCAGGCCAGGCTAAATGATGGGAAATAATTTGAAAGAATAGAAAACCTTGTGGAAAAAGACCAGCATTTTTTCATTTTCCCATACTATTTTCAAGAGTCTTCCTCTTCCTCTTCAAAGTTGTTTACAAGAGGGCTATTGGCCCTAAAGCGGTCACCTTAATAAGAGTATCTACAGTTGATAAAGCTGAAGAAATCCTAGTTTTAATGATGTAAAAAACATAAGTGACCTACTTTTTGACCGACTTAACCTTCTTTTGAACTTGTCAGAGATACCATCAAGACAAACATTCTGATGACATTTCACGAGTATCTGACTGAAAAAGAGGCCTCTAAAGTGCACATAAGTTCTTTCTCAGATTTGTCCAAATGACCTACTTTTTTTCCTGACATGATCCGATTTCCAACTTGTCCAAAATATCATCAGGACAAACATTCTGACAGGGTTTTATGAGTATCTTGCTGAAAATGTGGCCCCTAAGGTGCACACAACGTTTTTCGAAGATTGAGCCCAGTGACC
Organism: Tridacna gigas; assembly: GCA_945859785.2. Taxonomy (NCBI): domain Eukaryota; kingdom Metazoa; phylum Mollusca; class Bivalvia; order Cardiida; family Cardiidae; genus Tridacna; species Tridacna gigas. The sequence goes on from OX244029.2 coordinate 44,571,165, forward strand.
TACTTTTTGACCAGACATTACCTAATTTCCACCTTGTCCAAGATATCATCAAGAGAAACATTTTGACCAAGTTTCAGAAGTATCAGGCTGAGAATGTGGCCTATACAGAGCACACAAGGTTTTTCAAAGATTTGGCCCAGTAACCTACTTTTGACCCAACATGACCCATTTTCATACTGAGATACCATCAAGACAAACACTCTGACCTAGTTTCATGAGTATCAGGCTGAAAATGTGGCCTCTAAAGTGCACACATGGTTTTTCAAAGATTTAGCCCAGTGACCTACATTTTGACCTAATATGATCTGATTTCGAATTTGTCCAAGATAGCATCAAGACAAATATTCTGACCACGTTTCAAAAGTATCAAGTTGAAAATGTGGCCTCAAGAGTGCAACGAGGGTATTTCTAAGATTTGGCCCAGTGACCATCTTTTCGACCTGACATGACCCAATTTCCAACTTGTCCCAGATATTATCAAGACAAACATTATGACCAAGTTTGACTGAAAATGTGGCATCTAGAGAGTATACACGCTTTATCTAAGATTTGTTGTAAGTGACCTACTTTTTGACCCGACATGACCCAATTTCTAACTAGTCAAAGGTTTTATCAAGAATACCATTCTGACCAAGTTTCATGAGATTCCAGCTGGAAATGTGGCCTCTAGACTGCACACATGGTTTTTCTAAGATTTGGCCCAGTGATCTACCTTTTGACCCGACATGACCTGGATTTGAACTTGTCCAAGACATGATCAGGACAAACAATCTGACCAAGTTTCAAAAGTATTAGACTAGAAATTTGGCCTCTAGACTGCACACAAGGTTTATCTTTGGCCTAGTGACCTATTTTTTGACCCGACATGACCCATTTTCTACCAAGTCTAAGGTTTTATTAAGACTAACATTCTGACCAAGTTTAGTAAGTTTCCGACTGAAAAAGTAGCTCTAGACTGCACATTTGTTTCTAATATATGTCCCAGTGACCTACTTTTTCACCTGACATGACCCAGATTCAAACTTGTCTGAGACATCATCAAGTCAAAAATCTAACCAAGTTTCATAAGTATTAGACTAATGTGTGGCCTCTAGAGAGCACACAAGGCTTTTCTAAGATTTGATCTGGCGACCTACTTTTTGACCCAACATTACCCAAGTTCAAACTTGTCCAAGATATGATCAAGACAAACATTCTGACCAAGTTCCATGAGTATTTGACTGAAAATGTGGCCTCTTAGTGTTTAATGCCGTTTTCCACATTATTTCAGTTATATTGTGGCAGCCAGTGCACCTATCCATGCTTTCCTAGGGTTTCTTTTACGAGTACTCTGCACAATATTCTTTCCAAGCCACTGGCTGCTTTCCCACAAAATCATTGTCAAAACAACGGTCAGCTTGTGAAAAATGGAGAAATCCCCAATTACCAATAGACTGCAATATCTGTTTTTAGTCGTTTTTCTATTTTTGCTTTGCCTTTCTTTCAAATGTATTTAAAAAATCCATTTAGCATGCAACTGTAAATTTCGTATTTGTACTGCTTCAATTTGAAAAAAAGCAAACACAGATAGAAACTTTATCAACGACTAGAAAGGTTTGAGTGTCTATATAATGTTAATATGAGCTATGCTCTGGTAAAAGGGTCTTAATGCATCTGCAAAAAGTACCGACCTAGGTCACCCTGCACAATCTGCACAGGCTGACCTGAGCCAAAACATTTTGCTTTTGATCAATTTTCTGCATGTCAAAGGACCAGTGAACCTCATGATTCAATTGGTTGTTAGAGAAAATGGATTTCATGGTACCACAATTACATGATGACTTGCTTGGTCGCATTAAGCCCACTTTTGCCAGGGCATAGCTGATATATATTAGTTTTGTCTCTGTCTTTAACTGACCCTCTCGGCCCACAGGAGTAAATTGGACGCTCTGATAATTACAAATAATACAGATCAAGCAGTAACTTTAATTGTATAAATGTTGTGCACTTTGATATACAGTTTAACCTGTGTAATGCAACCAAGAGATTAACTAATACTTGTCATTTGTGAATGGGTAGAAAACATTGGAGTATAATGAGAAAATGTTGGCAACCAACTACTGCTCACTTTACATAGATGTTTTCAAGAGGATTCTTCCTCATCAAGGCAAAAGGGAATGTCATATGCTTATGTGTTAGCAAAAGGCATATTACATTTGATACATCCTCTGGCAAAAGGGGACTAAATGCATCTCTGTAATGCTTGGTTTGTTTGTAACGCAGCTTTAACAGCTTAGGTCCTATCACGGCTGTTGGTGCAACTACCCATGTGTTTCCTGGCTTTCTTAAACCAATACCAACAAAACCTTCTTTCCAAGTCACTGACTTCTTTTCTCAAATGCACCAGATGTGATCTCAGTAATGCATGATACCAAGCAAGTCATTACATAGAATGGATCCATAAAACCCAATTTGTATAACAACAGACTGACTCATGAGGTACACCGGCCCTTGGACATGCAGAAAATTGACCAATAGCAAAAAGTTTCAGCTCAGGTCAGCCTTCGCAGATTGCGCAGGCTGACCTGAGCCGATACTTTTTGCAGATGCATTAAGCCTCCATTTCACAGAGCATGGCCAACTCAAAATCAAGATTTTGTGACTCTTGAGTAATGACTGCATAATACAGGTGGCTGCTTATTAGAAAGGTTCATTAGCTCAGGTTTCACTATATACAATATGTAGAAGCTTTTAAAGTTTTACCAACCATCTGGAAAATCTGTACAATGGCAAAATATGTTACAGGTGCTCAGTATGTTGAAAGCAGAAGGTAATGTTCTGTGTTACACATGGAAGTTGAACTCTTGACTACACGACAAAATTTTGAATTGTTCAAACTGAAACCATTTGCAGACAACAAAATAAAACTGAACCATGCTCTGACAAAAGATGATTGATTATACCAGTCTGAGTCATCACATAATTATGGATCCATAATAGCCACTTTTTTTAACAACCAACTTAATTATGAGTTAGACTAGTCCCTGGACATACAGAAAATTGAACTATAGCAGATTGCACAGGCTGACTTGGGTTGACACTTCTCGCAGATACATAAAGCCCCCCCTTTTCACAGAGCATGGCCCAATTACCTGTGAAGACAGAGTGGCAGATAGAGAAATTGTTTCTTAACTCTTTACCACACGACAACATTTTAGATTGGTCCAAATTGAAAGTGTTTGCAGGCAACAAAATAAATGCAAATGAAAAAATAAACTTGTTTTGGGAAGGGTTGAAAACATTGTGGGAAAAGGAGAAAATGCTGGTTACCAGCATTTTCTCCTTTTCCCACAATGTTTTCAAAAGGCTTCTTTCTCAGGGTCGTTAAAACTCGGGATTGTGTGGTAAAGGGTTAAAAGAAATTTCCCCTCTCTGCCACAACATTTTCAATAGTGGTCTGCTGCATGACATATTTCTATGTCTGCGACCAACTATAAATTCTACTAAGAGAAATTAAAATCAACTCTTGGGCTGGCTACATAATATCATAGTATATATGGAAGAGAGTGCTGGTTTCATAGTTTTATACTGTCACATGCATGTTACCCTCATAAGGATTCATTGTTCCTTCTGTAAAGGGTAAGAAACTTAAGTAAAAAAAATAAAAGCCCAACATGCAGGTACCAACACTGACTTTTGTTGCTTTTAGAAATTCATGGTCCATGGTTGATTCCAAGCAACAATACCACTTTAACTCTTTAGCAAAGAACAAAATTTTAGCCCTGTTCAAATTGAAAGCAATCCCAGAATGCAAATCAAATGTGACATAAAACATGAATTTCCCTTTTCATAGAGTAGTAAACATGCTTGGAAATAGAGAAAATGCTGGTAACCAGCATTTTCTCCTTTTCCCACAATGTTTTGAAGAGCTGTCTTCCCTATGGTCAATAAAAGGTGGGATTGTGCGGTAAAGGGTTACATTTTAAAAAAAAAAAAAAGGCATAACTTTGTTAAAAAAATCTCTCGGGTTATCTGCCCTATTGGCATGGTTCTCGTTCCAATAGTGGTATATGTAGTAAATATCAGTACCAGGTGAAAGGTTTCCATGGCTGTGCTCAAAGAACAAACTAGCACAAGTAGGTCTACCAGTAAGGATCCCTGAGCCACAGAAGATCCCTTGAGGCAGATATGAAATTGTTCCAACTAAGGAATTCATCTATTTGCAACAAGATTTAATTTCTTTCTAAACCATGTAAAGCAAGGGTTCACTTTTGTATGAAATTGTATATCCATATTTATTTGACCATGGATCTTACTTTTGCTAGGTTTATTAACATTGACCTTGACATATATTTAAGCTGTAAAACAATGGTGTGTGCATAATCAGCATTTCAATATCATCATGCCAAGTTTCATAAACCTATCTCAGAAATTGTCCAAGTTACTCAGGATTCTGTTTGCTTCTGCATTCTGTAATATTGTCCTTGACTTTTGTTCTGCTGTAAATAGGCTTTTTTTTTTTTCTAAAATCTGCATAAAAATGAACCATGCTCTGTGAAAAGAGGGCTTAATGCATCTGCAAAAAGTATCAACCTAGTTCAGCCTGCGCAGTCCACACAGGCGGTCCTGGTCCAAAACGTTTTGTTATTGGTCAATTTTCTCATGTCAAGGGACCAGTCTACCTCATGATTCTTTTTCTCTTGTAAGATAAAATGGATTCCATGGATCCCTAATCATGTCATTCTTGCCAGGAGATGCATTAAGCCCCCTTTTACCAGAGATTGGCTTAAATTTCACTTGTGATCTAAAATTCACCTACCAGGCGCAGCTGGAGGAGGTGGAGCTCCAGGAGGAGGAGGCGGTGGAGGCGGTGCACCCATCGGTGGGGGAGGAGCTGGGCTTGAATTGGTTGACAAATCAGAGATTCCACTGGATATCACAGACACTGATGATAAGCCCATTTTGGCATCATCTGGCAGGCTGCCTGTTTTGACAAGATGTTGTAGCTTCATTCTTTCTCCTCTCTCTGCTTCAAGCTGTAGTTAAAAATAGGATTTTTTTTTTTTAATTAACACTAAGAGAAAATTCTTTCCAAGCTGCTTTCTTCAGAAACAAGGTCAAATTAATACTTATATATGGGGGTAACATTAAGCCATGACTATCATCAGTACTTGAAAAGAATTTTGGACAAGGCAGGGTTTTAACTCCCAACCTGTATGTTACCAGCTTTTGCAATGAGCTTCTCAGATTCTGCTTGTGACGAAGAAAAGAGCCAACTCATTTTAAGCAATCCTCTATTAGGTTCAATATATTTCTCAAAAACTGTTCTCTTTACAGATGTGGCTTAATATATTTCCCAAAAACTTCTCTTTACAGACATAGCAGGGCAGCTGAAAGGGACCAGCTGAACATTCACTTTTCAAGCAATTCTTTACCTTTTACTGAACAACTGTCTCATCAGGGAGTAAGTTGCTTTTGAAAACATTGAGGGAGAAGGATAGACTACTTGTAACAAGCAACTGTTCCAATTCCTACAATATTTTCCTTTCTTTTAAACATATCACTCGTCTGTGTTAGCAAGTTTTTGATATGTCTAAAAAGCCTGTATAGTAATGGGATAACCTTTTACTGCATATTCCTGAGTTTTTACAACCCTCAGAAAAAGACTTTTGAAACGATTGGAGACTAGGTAATAAATGCTGGTTATCAGCTTTTTCTTTTCTCTCAATGTTTTCTCTTGTCTTTGCAAGAAAAATCATATTCAATAATGTCTTCTGAAAAATGCTTCCAGTTGGAAGAGTTCTGAATTTGTTGTTTGATAGAGAGTTGACCCTTTACTAACCAATCCCTTGTTTTAACTACCCAGAAGAAAGGTTTTGAAAACATTATGGGAAAAGAAGAAAGTGCTGGTAAAACACAATGTTCCAGCTTTTATAAGAAAAATCCCACCATATGAGCCACACTTAACCCTTTACCACGCAGCAAAATTTTGGACTGGTCAGTACTTCAGGAATTTACAGATGACAATTCAAATGTTTCTCAAATCATAGTATTTGTCCTTGAATCGGTAGAAAACATGGTGGGAAAAGGAGAAAATGCTGGTTGCCAGCATTTTCTCCTTTTCCCACGATGCTTTCAAAAGGTCAATTCATTAGAGTCATTTAACTCGTGACTGTTTAGTACAGGGTTAAGTTGTCATCTGCAACTGCCTTCAGTTTCGAAAAGTCTTAAATTCTGTTTTATTGTACAGAGTCAAGTCATGTTCTATAATTACCTGAGCTTTCAGCTCTTCAATCTGTCGTTCCATATCAGACATTTGTTGTTTAGTCTCTGTATGAATTGACTGCTCTTTCTCAAGCTTAGCTTTCATCTTGTTTACAGTATCTAATAATTCTTCTTTCTCCTGAGTTCTCACTTCAACCTCCCTCTCTTTCTTAATGAACTTGGCCTGCACTTCATCATGAGCTTTTTCTAGTTCTCTCAGTTTCTGTTGGTAAGACTTGATGTCGGTTTCATTTGTGAGCCTGTAGTAGGGACAGAAAATAGCAATAATGATTGTGAATACTCAACCATCTCACCCCATTCAAGTTTCAGTTTAACTCTATACCTAATGAACAAAATCGTACAGCACATTTGAGTTTACTAACCAGCAATATTTTTTTAGACTTATCCAAATTGAAAGCATTTCCTGACGTCAAATTAACCCTTAACCTGCTAAATAAGTGAAATGAAACTTTTGAGCCAATAGTAAAAGCCCAAATTTTGCTATTTCAAAGTTATTTTTGGGGAAAAATATCCCTTATGGGGTGGTGTAGATCTATGATCAGACTGCACATTCTGTGCAGTCTGATCAGGGATCTACACTGCCCAAGGGTTAAACGAGGTTCAAATGATTGGTGTTGTACCTAAAAGGACAGAAAAATTGTTGGAAAAGAAGAAAATGCTGTCTACCAGTATTTCTCTCCTTTTTCCAGTGTTTTCAGAAGCCTTATTTCTAAAGTTGTTAAAACTTGGTATTGTTTGTTAAAAGGTCAACAACAGCCAAAAGTTAACAAAGCCGGTGTTAGAATGCAATTGAATTTTAAGTCATACCATTTAAAAGCATGGAAATGATTGTGAAGAGTCCAAAAGTTAGCCACAGGCAGGAAAAAGAATTTTAAAACTAAGTGAAAGTTGCCAGGTCGCTGTACAGTATAAGTATAAATCTCTCAGTTTTCAATATTGTGCTCAATTAAATGGTTTGGAGATAGATCTATATAGCCGAGACGTTTTTGACCTAGCCAATCAAATAATGTTTCTTGGGTTTCAACATTGAAATCAGTTGTGGAATAAAAGTTAAAAACTACCTTCTGCAGTTGCTTTAGGTGTGATACAAGCACTCAAGCTATAGCTTCAAAAGCAGAACAGTTAGGGCCTTGTGAGACACCCAAATTCTTGGCATCATTGTGAAATTTTACTCCTCTCCCTGCACTTTTGCCTTAACCCTCTTTCAAACAATCCCATTTTTTAACAACCCTGAGAAGAAAGCTTTTGAAAACACTGTGGGAAAAGGAGAAAACGCTGGAAACCAGCATTTTTTCCTTTTACCACAATGTTTTATACACTTTCAAAGACAGAAATCAAACTTTAAGCTACATTTAACTTGTTGACGGCAAATACTTTCAATTAGGTTGAGTCTAAAATTTTGTCTTGTGGTAAAGAATAAGGTAGCAAAGCAGGTACTAGTTTGAAGTGAGTCTATAGTATGGGTAAGAAATTCCAGCAATGCACTGAAAGTTTGTGCTTGCCATACTGTAGAAAAACATTAATCAATCAAGTTACCAAAATCACTTACATAAGTATGGTTTTCTTCACGTTAATCTCAAGGGCCTCATAATCATAGTCTTGGCCATTTTTCTGTAAAACAACCTGCTGTACGATCTTGTCTATCAGTAACCACATCCCTATTGCATTGCTACTGTTGGCATCTGAAATATTAGGCATACATTATATTTTTTTGTCAAAGTCCTTGCTATTACCTCCCTTTATAAATAGCTTATTGTATGCAAATGAGTTTAACCTATACAGGCTGTTAGAAGCATTTTGGTGTAGCTCAGGGGCCATAATCACCAACCATTCCAAATCAAATTTTTAGTCTCATTCTAGATTTAGAAAAAAACACAATTTCTGATTTGATTTTCAAAACATTAAAATTTGAAAAAATCCTTGCGCATTAGACCACCAATGCTAGATACTATGAAGTGCATTTCATACCGTAAGCTGTCTTTGGTGCAATTGCACTTTTGCCTTTGGAATTCTAATAAATACTTACATGGAATGAGCAGTAGATGTTGTAACATGGAAAGTAGATTAGTGTAGGCTGAGGTCATGAACAATTTCTTTCTCAGGATCTCAAACATACAAGTAGCACTTTTGGTGTCTATATGGTTCTGCAAGAAATGCCAATAAAAAATGTTCTACTGAAGGACAGACAATTTCAATACAATACAATATCTTATTCAAAGTACATAGGCCTCCAGCCCATAATACTAAGTAATGACATGCATATCTAAATATATACAAACATTTCGAGTTACTCTTTACCAAACAAACAAGCATTCTGATAGTATTGCATAGCAATACACAGTCCCCTACCGGCCATATGTATCGCTGGCATGTCAGTGAAATTTTTTAAGTCCAAGGCCCGTAAATGCGTCAAAAAGCAGTGAAGCGGGACGAAAACTTGATGTGTAAGTCATGGTGGTTGATGTACACACCAAAAATCAGCTCTATATGTAGCAGCGTTTAGAAAAAAAGTGCGGAAAAATGTTTTATCAGTGAAATTTTGTAAGTCCGAGGCCTGTAAATGCGTCAAAAGGCAGTGGACCGGGACGAAACTCGAACTTGATGTGTAAGTCATGGTGGTTGATGTACACACCAAAAATCAGCTCTATATGTAGCAGTGTTTAGAAAAAAAAAGCGGAAAAATGTTTTATCAGTGAAATTTTGTAAGTCCAAGGCCCGTAAATGCGTCAAAAAGCAGTGGAGCGGGACGAAACTCAAACTTGATGTGTAAGTCATGGTGGTTGATGTACACACCAAAAATCAGCTCTATATGTAGCAGCATTTAGAAAAAAAGTGCGGAAAAATGTTTTATCAGTGAAATTTTGTAAGTCCAAGGCCCGTAAATGCGTGAAAAAGCAGTGGAGCGGGACGAAACTTGAACTTGATCTGTAAGTCATAGTGGTTGACTTACACAGCAAAAGTCAGGTGAATATCTACCAGCATTTAGAAAAAGAAGTCTGGAAAACTGATTTATCAGTGAAATTTTGTAAGTCCAAGGCCCGTAAATCTGTGAAAAACCAGTGGACCGGAACGAAAGTCGAACTTGATCTGTAAGTGATGGTGGGTGACTTACACACCAAAACTCAGCTCAATATGTACCAGCGTTTAGAAAAAAAGTCCGGAAAACTGAATTGCCGGACTGACGGACAGATGGACAGAGTGCAAACCTAAAGTCCCCTTCGGGTTCGCCTGTAGGGGACTAATAAATTTAAGACCAGTCCAAACTGAAAGGATTTGCACTGAATGTCCAAGGACCATGCCACCCCATGATTCAGTTGGTTATATCTAAAATATGGATTTTATGGATCCATAATTATTTGGTGACTTCCTTGGTATAAGGCATCATGTAGAAGCATTAAACCCCCTTTTGTTAGAGTGCCTCTTGTGTTCCTTCCTTGGTATAAAGCATCGTGTAGAAGCATTAAACCCCCTTTTGCTAGAGTGCCTCTTGTGTTATTAATATTAATATTTTCACAATAAGATTACTTACACCCTCAAATTTCTTGGCTAATATCTTCTCATCATCATTTCTCATCATCTCAAAAAAGTCTAAATGCCTGAAAAAGATTAATACAACACTAAATGCCACTTAACCCTTTCCCAAACGACAAATTTTGGACTGGTCCAAATTGAAAGAGTTTGCAGACAACAATTTTAAATTTGATGAAAATGGAAGAAAGTTATCAAAAAGGGTAGAAAACACTGGGGGAAAAGGAGAAATTGCTCGTTACGAGCAATTTCTCCTTTTCCCACAGTGTTTTCAAAAGACTTGTACTGCAGACACGTGAAAACCAGGGCTTGTTTGGGAAAGGGTTAAATTGACTTGCGATCATTTACTTAGTAATGTTGACCCTTTACCAACCAATCCTGTAATTTTACTATGAGCAAAAAGACTCTTGAAATACTCTGGTAAAAGATGGAAATGCATGTCACCAACCTTTTAACCTCTTCCCTTGAAGTTTTTCACCCCATAACTCTTTACCCAACATTCCAAAGTTATAAAGACCCTGAGAAAGATGAAGACACTGTGAAAAAATTCTGGTGACCAGCATTTTCTGCCTTTCCTACAATGTTTTCTTGCCTATCATTTGAGTCATGTTTAATATGACATCTGTAAATGCTTTGGATTTGGACCAGTCTAAAATTTTGTTGTTAGGTAGGGTCAAAACAAAGTCTTATTCGTCATCTGAAATTGCTTCCAATCTGAATAGGTCAACTTTTGTAAATTTGGGACAGCCTGGGCTTTCTTCAATGACTGATAATTAAAGAATTTGCAGCAGATAACTTTGAAAATATCCTTGTAAATTAGAGAGCCAAGCAAAGTAAAATGCTGTAATGTGTTATGTCAGCTAAGATTTTTACATGTATCATTTAACTAGTGTACACACGCTAGATCAAAGGACTAAAAGTCCTGAAAAATGGATTTCTGGAGCAGTACTTGACAACGATATGGAGGAATAAAAAATAATCTATTCATCACACGTAAAATATGTTTATCACACATAAAACATAAAATAACTAGATAGATCAAGCAGGGGCACAGAGTTTGTCAGCCCAGCAAGCTTACTGGGAATTTATTTCTTACGTGAATGGCCATTATGAGAAGTTAGTCGATCCAGTGGAATGATAATTCATGTATCCATCCAACACACTTTTCTGCTGGTATAAGATGCTAAAAAATATAAATGTGTGTGGTATATACATGTATATGGTAGCGACCATGGCAAAGTTTGTGTATTAGCTCACACTGAACATGGAGAGCATAGAGCGCATGGCTACATGGCAGCGCTTGGTTCAAGTCAAGTGATCACAATAAGGGGGTTTGCAATTCAAATCCCCTAAAAGGGTACACACTATACCTAAATATCCTGTTCTCACTTTACAACAAAACCAATAAAATATGTAAAGAAACTTTACCTATCTAGGGTAGCATTTCCATGCTTTTTCAGTTTTTCTATAACCGGCTGTATACCAAGCATGAGAAACTCATAGCGTAGATGTAATCGGAATTCTAAGTAGTCCTGAAAACAAAAATCAAGCTAAATCAAAGTTATACTTCAATAAGTCATTTTCTGAAAAGAATTTGCAGCAAAGAACAATGAATTCAACTGCAACATATTAATGTGGATGGTACAACATGTTCATCCTGCTCCTCACTGAATTTTAAACCTAAACTACTCATCATAATTATGTGTGTTCCTAGAATTTCTGTACAAACATTACCCACAACATGCTGACTGCTTTTCTACATTTAACAACTTGGCACTACAATTTGGTTTACAATAAGACTGACTCTGCTAGGCACTTTCTTAGGACTTAGGAGGGGTCTGATATGAGATGCTTCTACTTTAACCCAATAAAATTTTGCACACATATTAAACAATTAAATATTAAAAGAGTTGTATGGTTTACATTGAGGTATAATACTTGTATATAGCAAAATTCAAGTTTTAATAGTCCTGGGTGGGTGCCCCGGGCGCAACCCATATCTAAACTGCACCGTGCACCATTAATATCTCTGTTGGCTCCCTAAATTGTAACCAGACTATACCAAACATCGTCTGTTTATCAGATGAAGTCATATGTAACGTTGATGCAAATTTGGGCATCATCAATTGGGTACTTTAGAATACACAGCCAGTTAACTTAAGGTGTATGCGAGAATTGTAAGATTGAACTGGTGGCACTCGCCCAGGAAGAGAACCGTGCACAGCTCATGGGACACAGACTTATGTCCCTAGAGGAGCTTACAAACTCAACACAGCATCATTCATCAGTTCGACTCAGCTTGGTATCGGAAGGTGTTTAGCAAGTGGGTGGAGCGACACAGGAAGTGTGTTGAGTGTAGAAGAGAGTACTTTGAAAAGTGCTGACTTGCAATGTAAGTACTCAACATCGAAACATCGTCTCGACGTCATTACCATGCACTAGTACTACTACACTAACCATTTAAGAATAGTTGCTATGGGAGACCCATTAGACCTATCCTAGCCAAATTAAAGAGATATACAGAAATATGCCGATATATGATTATTATATATATTACATCTCATTATCTGTAAAAACAAAATTACTGTAAAGAAAGTCCACATATTTTTTGATCCACCCTCGTAATACTTACTTTGCCAGGTCAGTAACCAAGAAAAGCATAGATGAAAGCCATGATGGTGGTATTTTTATGCTTAAAAACTTATAGCACATAATATACAATTACAGTAGAAGTTCTGCATACATACTTTGCCTGGTCCATATCGAAGAACAGCATTTATGAAAGACATTATGGCAGTTTTTAGGTTGACTTCTTCCTTGTATATACCCGTACTTCTGTCAAGGTCCATTATCAACCTCTGAAAAAAAGGTCAAGGTCAAGGCTATTAACATCTAATAAAGAGGTCAAGGTCATTTATTATCCATCAAGTCACTTAAGATTTCTTTGTTATCCCACTAGCCATCTGATTGGTGGAAACTCTCTGTATAGGCCAATCAGATACCAAAGTCTAGGAATTTAGAAGAAAAACATCATACTGAATTATTTAGAATTTTTGTTGAACCCTGAAGTTAACACTTAAGGTATCTTGATCTACTTTCTCCACAACAGCATCCCAACCTTTTACCAAGCATTCCTATATGTTGATAACACTGAGAATAGATGCTTTTGAAAACATTGTGGGAAAAGGAGAAAATGCTGGTTACCAGTATTTTCTCCTTTTTCCTCAATGTTTTCCATTCTTTCAAGTGTTAACTTGACTTCAACTCTCCTGACTGAGTCCGGAGGTGAAAAAAGTGAACATAACATAAACTGGATGAATAAAGCCTTACCTGAAATCTGACCCTTTCACAAGCATATTTCTGGTAATGTAACATGGCCTCCAGGACCTTTCTGTGACCTCCAGGCACTAAGCACATGGCACCTAGAATCTCAAGCACTGCTATTTTAGTCTTTATATTGTCCACGCTCAAACTTTGGGCAATCACATTAATACTGGCCGGGTGAGCAAGTACATAGGCTCTTCCTTGCTGAAAAGTTGAATATAAACTTTAAAATGTTGAATTATTGCATCCAGAAACAATAAGGAGGAAAAGAATTTAAGAACATCCTTTGGAATTTAAATAATGTCAAATCAGTATCGGTACATGAATATATGTTAACTCTCTATCGCATATCAACATTTACAGACAAGTCAAATGTTTTTAAAACTGTAGTATTTGTCTTTGAACAGGTAGAAAACATTGTCAGAAAAGGAGAAAATGATGGTTATGAGCATTTTCTCTGTTTCCAGCAATATTTTCAAAAGGCTTCTTCCTCAGGGTTGTTACAACTTGGAACTGTGTGGTAAATGGTTAAATATTGTAACATGGAGAAAAATGCTTTATGTATTTAATTTTTCTTTTTCATTTAATGTTTTCAATTGTGGTCAGCTGCAAGGCCAAAAAAGAAATAAGCCATGCTCTGGCAAAAGGGGGCTTAATGCATCTCCGTGATGCATTATACCTATCAAGCCATTAACCTAACAACCGACTTAATCATGAGGTTAATGGTCCTTGGACATACAGAAAATTGACCTACAGCAAAGTTTCGGCCCAGGTCAGCCTGCGCAGACTGCGCAGGCTGACCTGGGTCGATACTTTTTGCAGATGCATTAAGCCCCCTTTTCACAGAGCATGGTTCAAATATAGTTCGCAGTTGTTACTCTGGTTATACAAGAGATATCAAATGGACACCATAAGACTATAACAGGTTCACCCACAGGCGGTCTCAGACGAACAAGAACCTAATACCATGACACTTAGTGGAGCTATTTGGGCAAAAGGGAAACAACTTGAGTGAAATGCCAAACATTCTTGAAAAATGGCAAGTAGTTGCTTCTTTTCCCATCATTTTCTCTAAACTTTTCCTAAATTGGTTTGGATGTAAAACTTTGTGCTTGAGTGGTATGGACTTCAAACAATAACCTATAGGGTTCTATTCTCCTAAGTATATATACACAGTAAAAAAAGCCCTGCCCCCCCCCCCCCCCCTCCTCCCCTTTGATTTTCTGGCCTGAATAATATAAAATGGGGTAGGAATTAGAACTCAGCTGCTGCATACATCAACAGACCAGTCTTTTTCCTACGAAATGAAATGAACTGAGGTATCCCTTGACCTCGTGGTAAGTAGGATTTTTTTGCTTAGATGTTGCTTTCAAATTTAAGAAAAACAAGAAGCTTTTAAGTTTTGTTAAAACTGGGAACTGAATTTATGACAGGTTGAAAGTGACCTGCAGAGAATGGGCACACACAGTCAGTCAAAATTGCATACTACCATCCAGGGCTTGCAGAAAAGCTTAAGGTCTTTGTCTCATACCTCTCAGAAGAGGGTGAAACAGCTTGATCAGTAGCTGCTACCATGAGGTCAAGGAATACCTCAGTTCAGTCCATTTCAGAGGCAACAGACTGGTTTGTTGGTGTATGCATCAGCCAGATTCTAATTTCCAACCCATTTCACATCATTCACACCAGAAAATCACAGTAAAAAAAACAGGGGGTGCAACACTATTTCTACTACGTATATTATTTTGTAAAACAAATATTGATAAAACAGATGTTTTTGAAACTGGAATCTTAGGAAAGACAGATGGTTGTCTATTCTAAACAAAAACATGAAGAAGCAGAAATTAAAAGCTGATAATTTCACATACAATAAACAATCATACTCACAGAGCTGTTCATTAAAGCTTTTACACAGCCAATGACGGCTGTGTGTATGTTGCTCTCGGCAACCTGAAAGTCCATGTGAGTAAGGTACCTCTCCAGACATTGTAGACCTTCAAGTTCCAAAAAACTGGAGACAAAACTGAAAACAAAACAATACAGGGTTCTTATTACTATTTAACTCTTCACCAAACGACAAAATTTTAGACTTGTCCAAATTGAAAGCATTTGCAGACGACAAAAAAATGTGACTGAAATATTGAGATTTGTTTTGGAAGGGGTAGAAAACATTGTGGGGAAAAAGAGAAAATGCTGGTTAACAGCATTTTCTCCCTTTTCCCACAATGTTTTGAAAGGGCTCCATTCTCAGGGTCGTGAAAATCCGAGATTGTCTGGTAAAGGGTTAACCCTTTACCACTCCATAAACAACTGTAATTGATGGTTACCTTTACAAAATGTTCTAGATCTGCATGGTTTCATTAATATCCATTTTGCAGATTCAATTTATAGATAACACCAAGTCTTGGTAGCTTAAAAGCCCCCAAATTTGAGAGCAAAACTACCAGCTTCTATACTGAAGGGAGATAACTACCTCATAGGCTGTGTCCTTAAAGCTGTTTTGAGGTTCTCTACAATTTTCTCCCTTAGCTGGAGGTCATCTTCACTGTATGTCACAGTCTGAAATACAAAATAGTGTGAAAATTAATGCTTGGAAAGGTTTTCTTATTCAAGAACCATATTTGAGTAATCAGACACTCGATTGGTTTGAATTGAATTTTACATTACTTTAAAAGGTTTTAACTCTTTACCAAACGGTAAAATTTTAGACTGGTCCAAACTGAAAGCATTTGCAGACAACAAAATAATTAAAACTTGTTTTGAGAAGGGTAGAAAACAATGTGGGAAAAGGAGAAAATGCTGGTCACCAGCATTTCCTCCTTTTCTCTGAATGTTTTTAAGAGGTTTCTTTCTCAGGGTTGTCAAAAGTCGGGATTGTGTGGTAAAGAGTTAACTCTTTAAAAAAAAAAACATCAATATTTTAGACTGGTCCAAACTGAAAGCATTTGCAGACGAGAAACCAAACTGTTGCACAAATTAGGAAAATTTTCCTTTGAAAGGTAGAAAACATTGTGGGAAAAGGAGGAAATGCTGGATACCAGCATTTCCTCCTTTTCCCACAATGTTTTCAAAAGTCCTTTTCCTTTGGGTTGTTATAACTCAGGACTGTGTGGAAAAGGGTTAATCAACATCACAGTTACAGTTCACTTATTCAGTACCATCCTGGATTTCTCAAGTACCAAGGCAACCAGTGGGGATTAACCCTTTACCACACAATCCCGACTTTTAACGACCCTGAGGAAGAGACCTTTTGAAAACATTGTAGGAAAAGGAGAAAATGCAGGTAACCAGCATTTTCTTCTTTTCCCACAATGTTTTCTACCATATCAAAGGCAAAATTCTACATTTGAGTCACATTCAAATTGTCGTCTGCAAACGCTTTCAAAATTGGATGGGTCTAAAATTTTGTCGTTTGGTAAAGAGTTAAACAAAAGGATTTCTTGATTACAAAGCCAGGGTTTTAACCACCAAGCAAATATAACAAGTCCAGGGAGCATTATACCTTTCCCAAACAACTCATGTTTCAATGACTGAGAAATGATGCATTTGAAAACATTACAAGACGAGAAAATACTGGACTGTACATATTTTTATGTTTCCCTTCCACTGTAGATTTGTTTCAGAGGGGAACCAGTTGTAGAAGATCTGACAGTCTGCATGTGAAGCATGTTGGAGATCAATACTTACATTTGTCATGGACTTGATTCTGTCAATATAATACTCTGGCCAGCTAGCATCATTGCGATCCTGAAACCATAATTAATGACAAAATCAGATTAGAGATGTAATTACAGACTCATTAATCTAACCCAAGTCAACATCCTCTTTTTGTCTCTAAGCTGACCACTTTTGAAAACATTGTGGTGAAAAGAGAAATTGCCCACCAAGTTAACCCAGCAGAGTTTTTATATGTGTCTATGTATTCATCCTTTACCACATAATCCCAAGTTTTAACAACCCTGACAGAGAAGGCTTTGGAAAAAAGTTTTCTCCACTTACTAATTCCACCATTTGAGCAAATTTTGTCCTCTGCAAATTCTTTGATTTCAGACAAGTCCAAAATTTTACCATCTGGTAAAGGTTTCACTTTCTCCCTTGATCAAAATGTTCTTTACCTGATCAATGACAGACAAGCCATTTAACCCTTTACCAGACAACAAAATTTTAGCCTTTTCCAAACTGAAAGCATTTGCAGACGACAATTTCAATGTGGCTCAAATGGTACAATTTTTCTTTGATAGGTTACCAGCATTTTCTCCTTTTCCCACAATGTTTTTAAAAGGCTTCTTTCCACGGGTCGTTAAAAGGTGGCATTGGGTGGTAAAGGGTTAAGCCATGATTAATTTTTCATCTGCAAACTCTTTCTAAAATTTATCGTCTAACCCTTTATCAAACAACAAATTTTAGGTTTTCCAAGACTGGAAGCTTTTTGTAGACAACAAAATAATTGTGGCTGTTTGGTAAAGGGTTAAACAGCTTGAATGGTTTTTTGGGCTGCTTTCAACATTATTTCAGCCATATCGCAGCAACTGCTTACATGTTCATGTATGTCCTGGGTTTCATCAGGATTAGGCTTTGGCTCTAAAAAAGCCTTGAGCATTGAATTTAATTACTCCCCAAGAAATTTTTTAACTATGCTTAAATTAAAATGACAAAAATACAAAAAAGAATTGTACTATGCTTAAATTAAAATCAAGCTTAAAAAGAAATGAGATACCAAAACAGGAGTAACAAAAAAGTAGGTCACACACATAGGTAATAAAAGTTTATGAGTCAAAAATTCATTAGCTTACTAAAACCAATACAGAACAGGTTTACCATTCAAGTGGTCTTATAAATCATAAAATCTCAAGGAAGTTGTATAATAGGACACATTTTCAAAGAATTTCGAACACTTACTTTAAAAATAATCAATATACAATGTAACTGTGAATTAATATTATTATAATTGAAAACAATGTTACAACTGTTTGTTTGTATTGTGTTCAATACCATTTTCAATATCATTTCAGTTATATCACGGAGGCAAATGCACCTATCCATGTTTTCCAAGAGTTTTATCAATACTTTGCACAATATTCATTCCAATCCACTGGCTGCTTTCCGATATAACAATTGATGAAACAGTAATCAGCAGCAAGAAACAAATGAATCCTGTTACAATGTCACAGTGACTATCATCAAACCTTGGACAGAATTTTGTGGTGGAGCTTGGAAATCAAACCCCTGACCCCCTATTTCAAGCCTTGCACCCTACTAACCGAGTTGACAGCTTGGAGAACACAACATATAGTAAAGAACATCGTGTCAACAACGATTAATTTGTCATCTGTGAATGCTTACAATTCTGTCAAGACTAAAATCTAATCATTAAGTACAGAGTTAGGCAACACTGAGGACTTTCATAACTCAGTTTGTCAGGAATAATGCAGATCAATAACCACAATTATGCATCTCATTTTTTTTTGTAGAATTACACCTGGGTATACAAATCTTGGCATCTGAAATGTCAACCATAATCTATAGTAACCTGAAATCATTATAGAAAATGAAGCCATTCCTCAGACTGTGCAAAAGGTAAAACATGGCCATCAACTCTGTTAGCTTTTTTTAAAAGGGTTTTTCAAGAAATAATGATTTTTTGAGAAAACAATGAATTATTAACAGATGAGTTGAGAATTTTTCCAAGTAGTTCTAGGAAACAGGACTTGTATGACTCATGTTTTTCTTTGCTCTTCTTGACATCGTCATGGCAACCTATGGTAGCCTTGAAATGATGAATGAGAGAGTCCTGTGACAAATTTGATCTCCAATATATGGAAAGTTTTTGCTACATACTGTATCTCCTATATATGGGTGGAGAGTTTCTTTTGACATGGGCTCAGTGAGTTCTCTGTATATTGACATTTTTATGTTTTCTCAAGCTGTAAACCAGAGAACCATACAAAAATTTTGTATTTAGGCTATCAACCCTAAGAGTGCCAAATAAACCCAACAGAAATTTTTATCCTAGAAATATGAACCAGATAAATGCAATTTTATGGTTGCTTTTGTCTACAGTGTATCAGCAAAGCTGACAGTGTAGATCAAAGATCAGGCTGCATGTTTTGTGATGCCTGATCTTAATCTACACTGGCCACAAAGGCAACTATAGTAGTGAAAGGCCCTTTAAGGGTTATATCATATGGATTTGATACAAGTTGTTACAACTTCAAAATCATCACCATTGATGATTAGTGTTTCAACTTGAATATCAGTCACTTTTGATGATTGCTTTCCAAAAATCTTAACCCTCTATCAAACAATCCTGTGTTTTCATAACCCTTAACTCTTTACCACACAATCCCGACTTCAAAGACCCTTTGAAAGAAGCCTTTTGAAAACCTTGTGGGAAAAGGAGAAAATGCTGGTAACCAACATTTTCTCCTTTTCCCCACAAAGTTTTCCACCCTTCCCAAAACAAATTTAAATTTCTCAATCACATTTATTTTGTTGTCTGTAAATGCTTTCAATTTGGACCAGTCTAAAATTTTGTTGTTTGGTAAAGGGTTAAGAAGAAGGCTTTTGAAATTATTGTGAAAACCAGTACCGTTTCCTTTTTTCATGTTATCTGCTTTATTAGAGAATAATCCTATCATTTGATCCACACTTAATTTATGGTCTACAAGTGGTTTTAAATTCCACAACATACATGTATCAATTATTGACCACAAAAATTGCACCTCGGTTCAATCTAAAGATTTTGAGATTGGTAGAATTGGCTGAGGTGTTCTTAAAGGGTAAGGATGCTTCCCCCAGGTTTGTCTATTTATGATTTAGTCGCCTTTGAAAACAGTCAAGTGGAGTGCATCAAAGGTTTTGATTGGTAGAACTTGCTGAAGTGTTTCATATTTAAAATGTAGAGTCTGATTCTGAATCTACACTATCCAATATTCTGAGATTTTCTGCTAAAAACTACCTTAAAATTGCATTATCTTGTCTTATTTCAAAATGTTCATGTCAGTTATACAGAACTCTATGGTATACAGTGCTTAACATTGTAAATTGGCTATATTTATAAACATTATTTATGGCACATACATAAAACATTTTATGGCCATTTTATTTCGATACATCAAACACTTCAAACCAGCAGTTCACTGAAATATAAGTTAGAAAAGGCACAATGACCCATCAAAATGTTGGTCTGGATTCATTCACAATAATTTTTCTTTGGCAACAGATACAAACTTCTGGATGTGGAGAAAATGCAAGTTGTACACTGTATTGTCCTGAATTTTATTGACCCAGAGGAAGAATTTTGAAGGCATTTTGGTAGAGGATAAAAGCAATTTGTTCTTTTTTCCACAATATTTTCTATCCTTCCAAATGCAAATCCCATTTTTAACCCTTTACCACAAAATCTTGAGTTTAAACAACTGTGACAAAACATTTGAAAAGATTGTGGAAAAAGAAGAAAATACTGGTAACCAGTATTTTCTGTTTTTCCCAAAACGTTTTCTACCCTTCCACAGACATATGTCATCAGCAAATGCTTTCAATTTGCACAAGTCTAAAATTTTTTTGTCTACTAAAGTGTTAAATTGTCCCAAGTTTTACTGGCCCTGAGGGAGACTTTTGAACACACTTTGGGAAAAGGAGAAAACTTGAGAAATAAACATTTTCTCTTTTTTTACCCCACAACGTTTTCTACCTTTTTAAAGACAAACCCCATTAGAGAAGCAACATTTGAATTGTTGTCTGCAAATGCCTTCAATTTATAAAAGTCCAAAATTTTATCCTCTTATTTATAGAATAAACCCTTTACCATACAATTTAGAGATTTAACAACCATGAGAAAGAAGCCTTTTGAAAACATTGTGGGAAAATCAGACAAGAGCACAGTATGCTGGTGCCAAGACTTGACTGCAGCTGCTTTTAGAAAAAGATTGATTTTCAGTGAAAATTCTAAGTCAAAAAAAGGGGCATAACTTTGTCAAAATATGGTAACCTGTTGTATGGACTCCCCTTTTGCTAGTTACATGTAACAATTGGTTCAAGTTTGAATTGAGTATCTTCAGTAATGACAGAGATACTTTAAAATGTCACAGTTTTTCCACGATGATGATGCAGACAGCTGTGACAATACCTCAATGTATTTTTTTAAAACAGCCAAGCTAAAAATGCTGGTAACAATAATTTTCTTCTTTTTCCACAGTGTTTTCTGTCCTTTCGAACACCAATTCAGTCACATTTTATTTTTCATCTATAAATGCTTTAGTTTGGTTTAGTCCAAAACTTTGTTGTTCGGTCAGAGTTAATCTAGCAGCTCAAACCAGGAGCAATAATATCAACTCAATATTTCAATAGCCAGGCAAAAAAACACACAGAAAATACTTTTCACCAGACAACAAATTATGAGCCTCCTTCATTTTGACTATAGCTTTTGCAGATGACAATACAATGTTTTGCTCAAATAATGAAATTTGTCTTCAAATTAAGGTAGCATTATTTTTTCAGTGGGAAAAAAATATGTTGGTATTGCCAGCATTTTCTCCTTTTCCCAAAATATCTTCAAATGTCTACTTTCTCTGAGTCATTAGAACACAAGACTGTTTGATTTTAACTCTATCAAACGAAAAAATTTTGCAGATGATATATTAAATGTGGCTCAAATGATAGGATTTCAGTTGATAGTAACCACTACCAGCTTTAAATTTTTTCTCCTTTTCCCACCTTGTTTTCTAAAGCTTCTTTCTGAGAGATGTTAAAACTCAGGATTGCGTCATAAAAGGTTAAAATACAAGATTGTTGGATTGCAGGTTAAATATTTTACTAACAGCCAAGAAGAACAACATATCAGCACACACAATAACAAAAAGCCAAAAATTAAATTTAAAAGAAAAATAAGTTAATCACTGACAAGCATGAAAACAAAATGGGCCATGCTCTGTGAAAAGGGGGTTTGATGCATCTGCAAAATGTATCGACCCATATCAGCCTGCGCAGTCCACAGTCTGACATGGGTTGAAATTTTTTGCTATTTGTACATTTTCTGCATTTTAAAGAACCATTCTACCTCAGTGTTCAGCCCTTTTGTTAGAGGAAAAAATGGATTTCATAGATCCAAAATCATGTGCTGACTTGTTTGGTACAATGCATTTAACATGCAGATGCACTAAATCCCCTTTTGCCAGAGCATCACTTAAAATGATAGATTTACATGACTGACACTGAAAATACCTACATGGTCACAATCATGGATTTTCTGATGAAAATGAAAATATAAAGGAATATTTTTGTTTCAATACGATATGGTGTCAGAAAACAAGCATGTTGAATCGAAAACTGGGGGACATATTTACTAAGCTTTCTATTTCCACTTCTTTTGGATGAAAAATGTTTTACTCTGTTCTCAACAGTTTTTCAGTCATATCATGTTGACATACTGTTCAAGTATGGTATTTCCTCTACCCCAGGTGCTCCACGCTGCTGTCGCTGACAAGCTCGGGGACAAGACTTGAAAATTATCTTATCTTTCAACTAACTGAATATCCATGCAATAACACCTATGAGATATTTTTTTTTATACCATGGATAATTATAGAACATGAATGGATCTTCTGCAGGTTAACTTCACTTTTTATGTCCTAGTCAACAACATTCATGATGTCATGTAACAGATACATACATACCCTTATCATCTGCATATACTGCTGAATTCGTGTTTGTGGTTAGAAATAATTAACACCAACAAATCAGACTTTAAAAGATAAATATAATACGTACACAGTGTTGTCATATATCATAAATATCTAACTTGGTTGTGAGAAGGCTCGACAATTATCAATTCTCCCAACCCAATTTGATATTTTTGATATAGACAACACTTATTGTATGTATTATATAAACTATATCATCTGCACTTGATTCTAATAATACTGGTCATGGCCACATGAACATAATTAAAACAGCCTCTGTGATATTAATCAATTACCCCCTGAAAAAAAATTTCAGCAGCCAACTTTGAAAACATCCTTGTAATAAACCAATTATCAACACAAAGCTTAACCCTTTACCACACAATCCTGAGTTTCAACAACCATAAGAAGAAGACTTCTGAAAACACTGTGAGAAAAGGAGAAAATGCGGTTACACAGCATTTTCTCCTCTTCCCACAATGTTTTCTATCATTTTAAGGGCAGAAATCATATTTCAAGCAATACTTTATATGTCATCTGCAAATTGCTTTGAATTTGGTAAAACCTAAAATTCTGACGCTTGGTAAAGTGTAAGACATGAAATCATGTGAAGGCATATTAGTAAGAAAAGTAACTGTTTGTAATTGGCTATTTCTCCTTTCACCAAAATGTTTCTGTCTGTTTTGAAAAAAACATGAGGGTCATAGGCCCTAAAGCGCTCACCTGAGTAAAGTCATCTGTGGTTGATAAAGCTGACAAGATCCTGCTTTTAATGGTGTAAAACAAAAGAATGTAAGTGACCTAGTTTTTGACCCAACATGACCCGATTTCAAATTTGTCCTAGATAACATCAAGACAAACACTCTGACCACGTTCCATGAGTATCAGGCTGAAAATGTGACCTCTACTGTGTACACAAGGTTTTTCAAAGAATTTGCACTGTGACCTATTTTTTGACCCGATATGACCCAATTTTCAACTTCTCGAAGACATCATCAAACAAATATTCTGACCTAATTTCATAAGCATCAGGCTGAAAATAAGGCCTCAGAAATGCACACGTCTTTCAAAGAACTGGCCCTGTGACCTACTTTTTGACCCAACATGACCCAATTTTCAACTCGTCCAAGATATCATCAAGACATACATTCTGATCCAATTTCATTAGCATTAGGCTGACAATGTAGCCTCTAGAGTGCACACACAGTTTTTCTAAGATTTGACCCTGTGACCCACTCAATTTCAGTCTTGTCAGAGACATCATCAGGACAAACATTCTGACCAAGTTTCATGAGTATCAAGCTGAAATGTGCGGCCTAAAGTGCTCACAAGGTTTTTCTCAGATTTGGCCCTGTGCCCTACATTTTGACCTGACATGACCCAATTTCAAGCTTGTCTAATATATCATCAAGACAAACATTCTGACCAATTTCATAAGCATCAGGCTGAAAATGTGGCCTCTAGAGTGCACTAATGGTTTTTCTAAGATTTAATCCTGTTACCTACTTTTTGACCTGACATGGCCCTATTTCAGACTTGTCCGAGATATCATCAAGAAATATATTCTGGCCAAGTTTCATCAGTATCAGCTGAAAATGTGATCTCTAGAATGCACACATTTTTTCTAAGATTTGGTCCTTTGACCTACTTTTTGACCCGACATGACCCAATTTCAAACTTGTCCAAGATATCATCAAGACATACATACATTCTAGCCAAGGTTCATGAAGGCTGAAAATGTAGCCTCTACAGTGCACGCAAGGTCTTTCTACGATTTGGCTCAGTGACCTACTTTTCCACCTGGCATGACCCTATTTTGAAATTGTCCAAGGTATCATCAAGACAAACATTCTGACCAAGTTTCATGAGTACCTGACGGAAAATCTGGCCTCTAGAGAGCACGCAAGGTAAATGTTGACGACCACACAACGGACAATGCATGACAGATGACAGACACAGCACGATCACAATAGTTCACCTTGAGCACTTCATGCTCAGGTGAGCTAAAAAGGTACCTGCAGGTGGAAATCAGTTAATTCTTTACCAGTCAACAACATTTTTTACCCATCCATATTGAAAGCATTTCACAGATGACAAATAATGAAATGTGGCTTAAAATGTCTTTGACAGAGTGAAGAAGCATTGTCGACAAAAAATAAAATACTGGTCACCAGCATATTCTCCTTTCTCCTCCCACGTTTTCAAAAGCTTTCCTTCTGAAGGTCATCAAAACACAAGATTGTCTGGTAAAGGTTTAATTGACCACACATGCCTCTTGTTTTGCTTCATTTTCTCTGATTAATGCAATTGGGTACATATTCTAAACACAATCATAACTAAGGAGTATGCTAGTCTTGAACCTAAGGTCATAAAAAATGACTGGCAGACTTTTAAAGTGATTATAATTTACCCTTTACCAAACAATCCTGTGTTTTAATGACCGGACATAGAATTCATTTGAAAATATTGCAGATAAAGGAGAAAATGATGATAACCAGCATTCTCTCATTCACCTGCAATGTTTTTCTTCCCTTTGAAAAAAGCGTCCCTTCATTTGAGCCACGCTTGCTTTGACATTTGCAAACACTTTAATTTGGAAAAGTCTAAAACTATGTAGTTTGGTAAAGAGTTTCATCCTGTTTAACCCTTTGCCACACAATCCCAAGTTTTAACGACCTTGAAGAAGGTCTTTTGAAAACATTGTGGGAAAATGAGATAATGCTGGTAACCAGCATTTTCTCCTTTTCCAACAATGTTTTCTAACCTACCAAAGACATAAATCATTATTTTATTTTGTTGTCTGCAAATACTTTCAATTTTGTCCAGTCTAAAATTGTGTTCTGTGGTAAGGAGTTGAAATAATTAAAATCTTATGTGAGACAAGAAGTTGATCGTATTATACTGAAATGCATCTGAAAAGAGGTCTTTTTTAAATTTTGATTGGAGAAGAAACATTTAAACTCTGTCAGTGCAGATGACAACAATAACAGCTATTGCAGATGATGCAGATCAAGATCAGACCGCATAGAATGCTACCTGATGTTAACTTGTGACCAAATAATCTTCCACTGCAGTATAAGTCTATGTCAAGATTTCGAAAAATTTTGAATTTATACAGTTCTTTGTGAAAAAGTTACAGAAAATTTGAAAAAAAAAAACTTCATCCTGTGTTTTTTGATTGACTGATTGATTCAATGGTTTTTAACACGATTTTTTAGCATTATTTCAGTTACACTGCAGCAGCCGATGCACACATCTATAATTTCCTGAAGTTTCTTTTGCCAGTACTATGCACAATATTCTTCCAAAGCCACTGGCTGCTTTCAAACATAGCCATCATCAAAGCAATGATAACCAGTGAGGGAGAAATGAACCCTGTCACAATGACTATCATCATTCCTCTGAAAGTCTGGGCCGGGTTGGGATTCTTCTGATTGCGCTACCAGGGCTCGGTTCATATTTTGATATCTTTTTAACTCTTTACCAAACGACAACATTTTCGACCTGTCCAAATTGAAAGCATCTGCAGACGACAATACAAATGCGACTCAAAAATTGAAATTTGCTTTGGCAAGGGTAGAAAACATTGTATGAAAAGGAGAAAATGCTGATTATTTTCTCCTTTTCCCACAATGTTTTCAAAAGGGTTCTTTCACAGGGTCGTTAAAAGTCGGGATTGCGTGGTAAAGAGTTAACCCTATGCCAGACGACAAATTCTAGACTGTTCCATATTGAAAGTATCTACATACAACTAACATAGCTGAAATGATGGGATCTATAATTAACTGTCATTAACAGGGTAGAAAACAATGTGGGTACAGGAGAAAATGCTAGTTCTTCTTCCCCGACAATGTTTTCGGAAGTTGTCTTCCTAAGGGTCATTATAATATGGGACTGTTTGGAAAAGGGTTCATGAATAACCATAAAACAATTTTTCCGGGCATTGTAACTGCTTACAAATAAAAGTAACACACACACAGGAGTAATAAATGAAGGAAAGGAAAGATTTTCAAAAAAACATTGCGGGAAAAGAAAGACAAAAATGCTCCTAACAAGCTATTGCTTTCTTTCCCATGTCATTTTTCCATACTGTTGAAAATATGTTTTCCTTTACTCTATTTCTTGTCCTTTGTGCAGTATCTTGTAATTCATAGCTGGTCTAAAAATAACCTGCACAGTAACAGGTTAATTAGATGGTTATGATTACAGTCTTCCTGTTATCATAAATTTTCCTAATTAAAACCCTTTACTAAAACAATCCTGTGGTTTAACAGCAAAAAAAAAGAAGAAATCTTTTAAAAACATTGTGGGAAAAGGAGAAAATGCTGGTAACCAGCATTTTCTCCCTTTTCCCACACAGTTTTCTACACTAAGATGAATCCTTTCATTTGAGCCTTTTATTCAAACTGTCATCTGCCAATGCTTTCAATAAGGATGGGTCATCCATTTGACTCGTAGTAAAGGGTTTATACCTTGTTCAATATCTTGAACTAATAATATGAGCCAAAAATAACACCAACAAATAAAAATTGGGGTTCATGTACTCATAAAAATTGATGCAGATCTACCTTTGATCCAACCTTTTTAGAATCAAATCACTGCTTTTTTTCTGTAAAGCTGTGAAAGCTATAGCAATCTGGTTTGTTTGTTTGTGTTTGTTTGTTTTTTTGCTTGTTTGAATGGTGTTCAACACTGTTTTCAGTTTTATCTCATGGCGACCAGTGCATTAATCCATGCTTTGCTGGAAAGTTTCTAACCAATACTTTCAATATTCTTCCCAAGCCACTGGCTGCTTTCCACTTAACCAAAGTTGAAACATTGATCTATCTTGAAAGGGGAATGAATCCTGTTGCAGTGACTAAAATCAGTTCTGAGAGAGAAACTGGGAGAGATGGATTTGAACCAGCAACCCCCTGGTTTTAAGCCCTGTGCATTACTAATCAAGCTACAGGGCTGAGAAACTATAGAAATTAACTGCTTGAAAATTCTTCTAATATTTCAATATTTTTTTAAGCATTAAAACCCTTTATCACACAATCCTGGGTTTTAACAACCCTGAGGAAGAAGCCTTTTTAAAACATTGTGGGAAATTGAGAAAATGCTGGTAACCAGCACTTTCTCCTTTTACCACAATGTTTTCTACCTTATCAAAGACAAGTTCCACAATTTGAGCCACATATAAATTGTCGTCTGCATATGTTTTCAATTTGGATAAGTCTACATTTTTGTTGTTTGGTAAAGAGCACAAAATATGCAGTCTGATCTTTGATCTACAATGTCTGCTTTACTGAAACATTACAGTCAAAAGCAACCTTGAAATTGCAATTATTCAGTTTTATTTTCAGACTGGAAATGACTCTGGGGTTTATTCAGAACTCTAAAGGTTAGAAACTTATTAACCCTTTACCAGATGATAAAATATTAGCCTTGTCCAAATTGAAAGCATTTGCAGACAACAATTTCAATGTGGCTCAAATAGTGCAATTTTTCCTTGATAGGATACAAAACATTGTGGGAAATGGAGAATTTGCTGGTTACCAGCATTTTCTCCTCTTCCCACAATGTTTTCAAAAGGCTTCCTTTTTAGGGTCGTTAAAAGTCGGGATTGTGTGGTAAAGAGTTAAACAACCAAATTCTAGGCTGGTCCAAATTCAAAGCATATGCAGATGACAAATCACAGTAAGTATTGATCGGATAGTAAGATCTGTCTGTGATAGGATAGAAAACATTGTGGGAACAAGAGGGCCATGATGGCCCTGTATCGCTCCACTGGCTTATAAATATAAACCACGAAGAAAAGTCTTCACTATATAAGCCCTTATAAAACTTTGACCTCATGGCTACAGTCTGACTAAATGGGGAATATTGTATTAGAAGAATAACATGCCAAATGTGGGAGTTCTTGGCCTTATGGCTGGTAACAAGATGGTTTCTGAACTTTTCACTCCATAAACCCATGTAAAACTTGTGATCCCTGGTGCAGGGCCAAACTTGATCCTAGAGCTGTAACTTGGGCCCTCTTTGTAACTGTCCACTAAATAATGCTATAATTATATGCAAAATTTGGTAGCCTAAGCCTTATGGCTGTGTACACCAAGATTTAAAAGTTTTCCCTATGTAAGCCTATGTAAATCTTGTGAACCCCCCCCCCTCCAAGTATGAGGCCAAATTGACCCCAGGACTATACTTTGGACACTTTTGGTAGACTCCAACTAGATCAAGCTAAATGCCAAATTTGGTAGCTCTAGGCCTTATGGTTTCAGACAAGAAGATATTTAAAGTTTTCTCTATATAAGCCTATGTATAAAACTTGTGACCCCTGGGGAAGAGCCAATTTTGACCCCAGGGCTATAATTTCAAGAAACATGATAGAGGTCTACTACATAAAGCTACATGCCAAATTTGGTAGCCCTATGCCTTATGGTTTCAGACAAGAAGATTTTTAAAGTTTTCTCTATATAAGCCTATGTAAAACTTGTGACCCCTGGGGAAGAGCCAATTTTGACCCCAGGGCTATAATTTGAAGAAACTTGATAAAGGTCTACTACATAAAGCTACATGCCAAATTTGGTAGCCCTATGCCTTATGGTTTCAGACAAGAAGATTTTTAAAGTTTTCTCTATATAAGCCTATGTAAAACTTGTGACCCCTGGGGCAGAGCCAATTTTGACCCCAGGGCTATAATTTGAAGAAACTTGATAAAGGTCTACTACATAAAGCTACATGCCAAATTTGGTAGCCCTATGCCTTATGGTTTCAGACAAGAAGATTTTTAAAGATTTCCAATATTTTTCAGTTTTGTTGCCATGGCAACCACAGTTTTTGAAGGAATCAAATTCTTTCAAGAAATTCTGAAGAGGACCATGTCAGGATCATTTCTGTGAAGTTTCGTGAAAATCGGATGGGTAGTTTCAGAGAAGAAGATGTTTGAAATAAAAGTTAACGCACGGACGGACGGACGGACTGACGGACGGACAACCGGACGGACGGACGGACGGACGGACGCACGACGGACACCGGGCCATGACATAAGCCCGCTGGCCTTTGGCCAGTGGAGCTAAAAAGGAGAAAATGCTGCTTACCAGCATTTTCTCTTTTTCCCAGTGTTTTCAAAAGGCCTCTTCCTCAGGGTCTTTAAAACTCGAGATTGTGTGGCAAAGAATTCAAACTATTCCCTACTGTTTGATAGCTTTTGCTCCTATCTGACAGGGGTTTCAAGTGATACATTTACTTTTCATTGCTTTCCTTAAATTTTTAACATTGTGCAATCTATAATACTTTTTGTTGGGTCTAAAAATAGCAGATACAGGAAAAGGATAACTAATAATTAATCTGTAGTAGTGTAAATGAGAGAGCATCTCACTCCTTACATGTCACAGTCATTTATCATGGTGTGATTTCCTACCTGTTTTTTACTGCAGTAAATCTGCCATTTTTTCTCCGGGGTAAGGTTAAATAGTGCATCACGATGGGGTTTGTCAAGGTCCAGCTCTGCCTGTAAGATGTTAACAAGAATGTAAAAGGTGTGTACATAATAATTATTTATAACCACTCATGAAAACATACTTGTACATAAAAACATAGATTTGTCACAGTGACATCATTAACCCTGTAAGCTATGTTCACAAAATCTGTAGTAGCCTTTACAGCCAGTGTAGATCAAGATAATACTGCTCAGTTTTTTTCTCAGGGTCGTTAAAAACTCTGGATTGTATAGTAAAGGGTTAAAAATAAAACTGAGATGTTGCATTTTACAAGCACAATGTACTTATGTATCAGAGTTTTTAACATAGTCAATGCAGATCCAAAATCAGACTGCACTCTCTGTGCAGTCTAACCTTGAGCTAGACTGTCAGTAAAAGCATCTTTATCCTTTACAAAACAACAAAAATTTTAATTAGTCCAAATTGAAAGCATTTGCAGATGACAAATTCAGTCGAACACAAATTATGAAAGTTGTCTGTGAAATAGTGGAAAACATCGCGGAAAACGAAAAACCTGGTTACCAGCATTTTCTCCTTTTCCCACAATGTATTCAAAGGCCTTTTTCCTCAAGGTCATCAAAATTCCGTTTTTTTTTTTTATTAATCTTTAGAGCTCCATCATAATTCTTAGACATTTTTAGCCTAGAAATAAGACCAAAATAACTGCACTATCAAGGTTGCTCAGTGGTAAAGTGTAGAACTCTTCACTTGAAGGACCTGGGTTCAAGTGTCACTGGAAGCACTGGGTTTTTCTTAGGAGTGTTTTTCGGCAAGAACTTTCAGAGCCATAGCCTAGTACTGGTAAATCCCAGGACATACATGAATATGTGGACTGTCCCCTTGATATATCTGAAATAATGTTGAAAGTTGGATACAAAACCATTCAATAAATCTTGTCCAGAATATCTCAGTAAAGCGGACACTGCAGAATGAAGATCAGACAGCATATTTTGTGCAGTCTGATCTTGATCTGCACTGTCTGCCAAGCCATCCAAAATTGAGAAAGGCATTCTAATGTCTAAGAAGCCCTTTGAGCACTAGTAGCTGAACACAGTCACATCTTACCACAAGTTCTTCAAACTTCGCATTGAGTTCATTTTCATCAGCAGGCATCGGGATATCCAGGGCCATAGATTTGAGGGGTGTCCCGCTGTCAATTCCATATTTAATATCTGGTGGCCGTCCACCGAAACACCAACAAAATGTCTGTTTACTAGGCATTGTTCGAAAACTAGCAGATTCTTTCACTTGGTTGTAGCTAGCTGTTCATATTCTGAAAATGGAGGATATAAATGTATACATTAACCCTTTCCCAAACGACAAATTTTGGACTGGTCCAAATTGAAATAGTTTGCAAACGACAATTTTAAATTTGACGAAAATGGCAGAAAGTTCTCAAAAAGGGTAGAAAACACTGAGGGAAAAGGAGAAATTGCTCGTTACGAGCAATTTCTCCTTTTCCCACAGTGTTTTCAAAAGACTTGTACTGCAGACGCATGAAAACCAGGGCTTGTTTGGGAAAGGGTTAACCCCACTACTGTTTAATGCTAAACCTAAATTCAGTCAAACCTGTATAAGCACTATAGGGACATTGAACATGTGCTTGCTTAGCTCTTTAGCACACGACAAAATTTTAGACTCAACCAAATTGAAAGCATTTGTAGCTCAAAAGATGATTTGTCTTTGATTGGGTAGAAAACCTTGTGGGAAAAGGAGAAAATGCTGGTTAGCAGCATTTTCTCTTTTTCCCACAATGTTTTCAAAAGCCTTCTGTTTCAGGGTCATTAAAAGTCAGGATTGTGTGGTAAAGAGATTATAGTAGAGTTAGTAACATTTTGACATAAGGGCCTACTCTGGGAACTTATGGTATTGCTTGCTTAAAGTAACAATAGCTGCCAGAAGTAAACAAAGTGGGTGTTAAAATGCATTTAAATTTACATCATATCATTTAAAAATATGGAGAATACTGTAAAGATGACAATCTGTTATTGTGTAGTCGGTCCAAGTCTTAGTCCATGACAGAACTTCAGCTCCTTTGTACAGATTTCTAATCCGTCATCTGCAGAAAGAGTCCAAAATTTTGTTGTATAGGAGAGGGTTACCTCTTTACCACACAACAAAATTTCAGACTTGTTCAAACTGTAAGCACTTGCAGACCAAAAATTAAATGTAGCTCAACTGATAAAATTTGTCTCTGAAAGGGTAGAAAACAGTGGGAAAAGGAGAAATGCTGGTTACAGGCATTAAGAGGTAACCCTGTACCCACACAAAAAAACCCCATACAAAGAAACTTTAGACACTTTCAAACTGACAGCATTTAGAAAAAATATGTAAAAAATAATTGTTGCAAAAAATGTTAAAATTTGTCTGTGAAAGAGAGGAAAACATTGTGGGAAAAGGAGAAAATGCTGGTAACCAGCATTTTCTCCTTTTCCCACAATGTTTTCAAAAGACTTCTCATCAAGGATTGTGTGGTAAAAGGTTAAATGGTGGTTAAATGTATATAAAACAACCTGTTCAGAATTAACATAATAATAACAAAGACAAGGTGTCTTTTTATGGCTAATCTAAATAGTGTGGTTGAAACCTTTAAAAAAAAATCTTGACAAGTTGTTTGTGTGTTCATTCTAAAGACAGATCAGCTCTCTAGCCCTTTACCAAACAAGAAAATCTTCGACCGGTTCCAAACTCAAAGCACTTGCAGACAACAAATTAAATGTGACTCAAATGATGTGATTTGAGTCAGAAATGGTGGAAAACATTGTAAGAAAAGGACAAAATGCTGGTTATCAGCATTTTTTTTCCTTCTATTCCTACAATGTTTCCAAGAGCTTTTTTTCTCAAAATTGTTAAAAGTCTCTGGATTGCGTGGTAAAAACTCTATGTATAAAAGTACGAGTCAGATTTTTAGTGTAATTTTATCCATCCATCCATCTATCCATCCATCCATCTTATTCATCTGTCCATCCATTTGTCAATCCAAACATTCATCTTTCAATCCATCATGATGTCCTCCATGATTCAGTGGCTAATCCTTTACCAAATAATCCCTTGTTTTAACCACCCAGAGCAAAGAGACTCCTGAAAACATTCAAGGAAGCCATTGCCATTTCCCACAGTAATTTCTACCTTTTCAAAGACATTGATCTAGTTGTTATCTACAAATGAGCCATGCTCTAACAAAAGGGGGCTTAATGCATCTCCGTAATGCATTGTACTAAGCCATCATCTAATATGGATCCATGGTAGCTCCTTTTTTGAACAAGCGAGTGAATCACAAGGTAGATTGTTCCTTGGACATACAGAAAATTGACCAACAGTGAAAAGTTTCGGCCTAGGTCAGCCTGCGCAGACTGACCTGGGTCGATACTTTTCGCAGATGCATCAAGTCCCCTTTTCACAGAGCATGGCTCAAATGTTTTGAACAAAGGTGGGTCTACAATTCTGTGATCTGGTAGAGTTGAGGCATTGGATTTGTCATCAAAATAGCCTAGCTCAATCTCAACAGACAGATATTATTGTGGAGTTTCCATAATGCAAAGCACTGTAACCACCTAATAATTCAGGGCTGGTGAAGCTATCAGAGGATTAAAGAAATTGTTGAAAACAGAGGAAATGTTGTTTACCAGCATTTTTCTCCTTTTCTCCCAGTGGTTGTTTAACCACACAAGGAAAACGTAGACCAGTCCAAACTGAGAGCATTTGCAGACAACAATTACAATATGATTCAAATGAAGAATTTTGCCTTTGATAATGGTAGAAAACATTGTGGGAAATGGAGAAAATGCTGGTTACCAGCATTTTCTCCTTTTCCCACAATGTTTTCAAAAGGTTTCTTCCTCAGGGTCGTCAAAAGTCGGGATTGTGCGGTAAAGACTTAAAGGTGTTGAAATATCCCATTCAACCAATGAATCAATCCATCAACACACTGTATGCAAAAAAAAACCCTTAATTAACTCTTAATTAAGCGCCTTTCACAACTTTCATGGCCTTTGCGGCCAGCCTGTATCAAGATCAAACTGCGAAAAACCTACAGTATGATCTTTGATCTGCGCAGCTTTGCTGAGACATTTCCAACTAAATCAACCTCGAAACCGTGCTCATTTGTGTCTTATTTCCAGAGTTAAGCCTTAAAGCGCAAATAAAACCCACCAGACATTTTTTAGACCAGACTGAGATCCAGATTATTTATGTGCACGAGATTTGCTCTGGCAAAAGGGGACTTAATGCATCTCCCTAATCCATGATACCAAGCAAGTCATCACTTAATTATGGATCCACAAAATGCATTTTCTCAAACAAGGGACTGAATCATGAGGTGCACTGGTTTTTTGACATGCAGAATGCTTCCGCACAAAAGGCACAATGTTTCCGCCCAGGTCAGCCTGCGCATACTGCGGCAGGCTTTCCTGGATCAAAACCTCTTGCAGATGCATTAAGGCCCCCTTTTCACAGAGCATGGCTCATATATTTTGTGCAGTTTTTGGTGTTTCTGCTGAATAAAGCCACTGGACATTTTCAGTCTAGAATAAGATCCAGATAATTGTAATACTGTGGTTGCTTGTTGTGGTTGTCTGTAGTTTTTTAGCAGTGTACATCAAAGATCAGACTGCACATTTTGTGCAGTCTGACCTTGACCTACACTGGTCCCCAACAGAATCTATACTAGTGAAAGGCGCTCTACCAGTTAAAATGTCCATAGGATTTATGTGGCATAGGGGTTAAGCCTTCACCAAACCACAAAATTTTTAAGTTGTCCGTAGTGTTTGAAGATGACAAAATTCACATGTGGATCAAATGATTTGAATTAACCCATTACCACACAATCCCGACTCTTAATGACCCTAAAGGAAAAGCCTTTTGAAAACATTGTGGGAAAAGGAGAAAATGCTGGTAACCAGCATTTTCTCCTTTTCCCACAATGTTTTCTACCCTTCCCATAACAAATTTCAAATTTTCAGTCACATTTATTTTGTCGTCTGCAACTGCTTTCAATTTGGACCAGTTTAAAATTTTGTTGTTTGGTAAAGAGTTAATAGGGTAGAAACACTGTAGGAAAAAGAGAAAATGCTGCTTACCTGAGAAACTCCTGGAAAGCATGAATTATATTACTTAGGTTCACTGGCCCCCTTGATAATGACTGAGGTAATACTGGAAACAGCATTTGATAACTCTTTACTATACGTCAAAATTTTCGACATGTCAAAATTGAAAGCTAATGCAGACAACAAAATAATTGTGACTCAAAAATAGAAATTTACCTTTGGATGGGCAGAAAACATTTCGGGAAAAGGAGAAAATGCTGGTTACCAGCATTTTCTACTTAATCCCAAACTGTTTTCAAAAGACCATTTCCTTAGGGTCGTTAAACTCTGGATTATGTGGTAATGGGTTAAACAAACTTTCTCAAGCCTATTTTACAATGAACAGGGATGATTCATTAATTTTATGTATTACACACTCACACGACATCAATTAAAGTAATGACCTTGTTGCTCCAACCACTACAAAAAACAGCAATGATAAATAATGGATTTTTTCTCTCTAAAAACCCTTCCCCAACCAGGCATCTGCCCTTAGCATTTACAAATAATGTCATATAGAACATTTCCTGTACATTATAACAAGACAAACCACAGAATTGCATCCCATGTTTAGTATTCTTGTCAGTTTCATTGAGGTACCTTCTGCTGCCAAACTGACATTAGTATCAGCAACTGATTAATTGATGCTTTATGCCACTTTCAAGATTATTTCAGATACATGACTGCTACAGCTTATTTCTGTTGTGTCCTCAGTTTCACAAGTACTGTGCCAGGGCTCTAAAGTGTCTTGCCTAAGGACACTTTCTTGAAAAAAAAAAAAAACTGTCTCAAGTCGCACCGATGATCCAACACCTTCACCACTGAAGGATGCAGGATGCATCCTAGATTATCAATGATTCTATGTCATCTTTCACTCATACTTAACCCCTTACCAAACAATCCCTGGTTTTCACGACCCTGAGATAGAAGACTTTTGAAAACATTGTTGGAAAAGGAGAAAATGCTGGTTACCAGCATTTTCTCCTTTTCCAACGATGTTTTCATGCCCAATCACAGAGCTTTAACTCATTTGCACCAATGTTGAATTTGCTGTCTGCAGATGGTTTGAATTTGAAAGAGTCTAAAATATGATGTTTGGGAAAGGGTTATCCTAAACAAGTTTGTCACAGAGCATGGCTCATATATGTATTAATACATGTGAAAACATTGACGTCAAAGGAGAAATTGCTTGCTGGGCAACTAATAAGTTAAGCATTTCTTTAAAACCTTTTATCAAACAATCCTGTGTTTTCACAATCCTGATGGAGAAAGCTTTTGTAAACATTGTGGGAAAAGGAGAAAATGCTGGTAACCAATATTTTCTCCTTTTCTCACAATTGTCTTCGACCCTTTCGGAGACATAATAATGCAATCCTTTGACCCACTCTAAATTGATTGCCTACAAACACTTATCAAATTGGACAAATCTATACTTTTGTAATTTTCGGTAAAGTCTGTAAACCATCCTATTGCAAAGCGTTCTGGACAGTTAAGAATGAAGATAAGACTGCTTGTCACACAGTGAAATATTGCAGTTCAAACTTCTGAACACAATTTAAGGCTGGGTCTGGAATTTGAACCCACGACTTACAATATACATATACACATGAATCAAGACAGCGGGTTACAGACTGGGCTATCATGATTGCATGCTGAGAAAGATAGGAGGAAACAATGACTAATTGACTAATGTCTCTGAATATAACTCATGTTACTTAACTCATTGGCAAAGAGTAAAATTTAAGACTTGTCCAAATTGGAAGTATTTTAAGCCGACAAAACATTGAAATATATATTAGAAGGACAGAAAATGTGGAAAAAGGAGAAAATGATCATGGTAAGCATTAATTTTGCTTGTATTTCCACAATGTTTTCAAAAGTCTTCTTTATGCATGGGTTACATGTGCTACAGGAGCTGTACGATATATTTGTCTGTGATTTTCCATACAATTTTTCAGGCATGGGACTAAGGCTACAGACCATGACGTAATTGTGTTGACATTGCTCTATTGTCTGATTTCTTGTGCTATCTTTTAATGACAGATAGCGATAGGAATATTGTACTGTAATGGTGCAGTCTCCACACAGAAATCTGCGATAGCTGAGCAGGGGCCATCATGTTCTTGCAATGACAATTGGGTAACCAGCATTTTCTCCTTTTCCCCCACAATGTTTTCTACCCTTCCAAAAGCAAATTTCAAATTTTCAGTCACATTTATTTTGTTGTCTGCAAATGCTTTCAATTTGGGACAGTCAAAAATTTTGTTGTTCGGTAAAGAGTTAAGCAGGCATATATATTAAGTTCAAAAGAGGGCAAATAAGTCGAAATTATATTAACTCTTTACCAAACAACAAAATTTTAGACTGGTCCAAATTGAAAGCATTTGCAGACGACAAAATAAATGTGATTGAAAAATTGAAAGTTGTTTCGGGAAGGTTAGAAAACATTGTGGGAAAAGGAGAAAAAGCTGGTTACCTGCATTTTCTCCTTTTCCCACAATGTTTTCAAAAGGCTTCTCTGAAGGGTCGTTAAAAGTCAGGATTGTGTGGTAAAGAGTTAATTTTTTTTTTCACTTTGGGGAAAACTATTTAGTTCTACTAAAAAAAACATTTATTTTGTGATCTCATGTTTGGCAATTATGACTACATTATACATGAAGCCAGGTTAACGGGTACACAAAAAGATATCCCATTACAAATAGACACCCAGCAAAAGCAATCATAATAATTATAAAGAGGGAACTCATGAACAATTTCCAACTGTTTCAACTATGTCTGTTTTACGGCCAAGTAATTTCTTGTAACACTGCCTAATGAAATCCTAATCCCCATTGCAGAATTATGTTTTTCATTTTGAAAGCTTCAGAGGTATGCCCCTTTACCACATAATCCTCTATTTAACCCATTACCACACAATCCCGACTTTTAACGACCCTGAGAAAGAAGCCTTTTGAAAACATTGTGGGAAAAGGAGAAAATGCTGGTACCATCATTTTCTCCTTTTTCCACAATGTTTTCTACCCTATCCAATACATAAATCACTATTTAAGCTACACATAATTTGTCGTCTGCAAATGCTTTCAAATTTGGTCCAGTCTAAAATTTTGTCGTTTGGTAAAGGGTTAACTCTTTACCAAATGATAAAATTTTAGACAAGTCCAACTTGAAAGCATTTGCAGATGATAACATAAATGTGACTGAAAAATTGAAACTCTTGTTAGGAAGGTTATAAAACATGGTGGGAAAGGAGAAAATGCTGGTAACCAGCATTTTCTCCTTTTTCCACAATGTTTACAAAAGGCTTCTTTCTCAGAGTCATTAACAGTTGTGATTGTGTGGTATAGGGTTAAAAAACTCAAGGGAAAAAAGTTTTTGAAAACATTGTGGAAAATACTGTTCTTGCAAACCAGCCATGTCTTCTTAAGCAATTTTTCAATTTTTAACCAGCTCTTGACCGAACAAGCCAGTATTTCTCAAACTTTAAGGAAGAAGGCTTTTAAAAACGAGAAAATACTGGTAACCAGCATTTTCTCTTTTTTTTCAGAATATCTAAAAAAAAAATTCAACAAACAACCCACAATATTTTTGCCACATTTGAAGTGCTGTCTGCAAATGCTTTCAATTTGGACAAGTCGAAATCTAAACCATTACATCTATGTGGTAAAGAGTTCACGGTTTAAATCATCACATGTTGGAAAAAATAAAGTTTTCACATGTATGTAAAAAATATCTTTTCCCATCTGTAAAACTTGACTTGCAGAAAAAGTAATTACCGAATTTCTTACATCATGTGACATGTGGATATGTACTTATTAGCAACATTTCACGCCATGAAAATTATCATTACACTACTTTTTCAAATGCCTGTACTCATTAATATTCTCACTCTGACATTTTTTTGCCCACCTCATGCAGCATCATTCTGGTACAACAGAAGAAAAATACAGACTGAAATGCATTAGGACCATTTAACCCTGAACCACAAAATCCAACTTTTTAATGACCCCAGGGAAAGGCTTTGGGGGAAAAAAGGGAAGAATGCTGGTAACCAGCATTTTCTCCTATTTCTCACAATGTTTTTTCTACCCTAGACAAATTCCATAATTTGAGTCACTGTTTATCATCTGCTAATGCTTTCACATTCAACAGACCTAAAATATTGTTGTTTGGTTACAAGAAAGTCAACTCTTTACCAAATGACCAAATTATTGGGCTGGACCAAATTGAAAGCATCTGCAGACGACAAATGAAATGTTGCTAAAATGACAACTTCTGTCTTTAACAGAGTAGAAAACAGCATTTTCTTCTTTTCCCCACAATTTTTTCAGGGTCGTAAAAAGCCTGATTTGTATGGTCAAGAGTTATTCCCTTATCACACAATCCCGACTTTTAACGGCCCTGAGGAAGAAGGCTTTCGAAAGCATTGTGGGAAAAGGAGAACAGCATTTTCTCCTTTTCCCACAATGTTTTCTGTCCTTTCAATAACAAATTTCAACTTTTGAGTCACATTTATTTTGTCGTTTGCAAATGCTTTCAATTTGGATCTCTCTAAAACTTTGTCTTTTGGTAATAAGTTAAAGGGAGCTTCTTAGATTTTTATCACCTCACTAAAGTTAAATCCAGTTTGGATAGACAGGGGCAAAGCTGTACAGATATCGTTTGGGGATCTTTCGGAAACTAAATCTCAGCACAGAGAATGTGCTGGCTGCGTGAAGCTACCTTGCGATAGCTGCAATTTTTGGGGGGGCCAAAATGCCAATCTGTTGTCCTCACCATCATCTGTAGGATGCCATTCAGCTTGAATCATGACCTGCTATCATGATGCTATTACAACATGTTTAATGCTCAGAACATGTTAAACTATCCTGATGCTCTCACGTTTCTGCAGGCTAAGGGCTTAGGATTTTGAAAATTTGTCACCGTTTGGATGTAAACAAGACCAAAGAGGCTAAGTTCATTTGTTTGTATTGGAGTTAAATGTCATTTTAACAGCTTAGGTCATATTACGGCAGTCAGTGCACCTAGGCAATTGTGTTGCCTGTCTTTCTCACACCAGTACTGACACAACTTTCTTTTCAAGTCACTGACTACTTTTCTCACATGTATCAGAGGTGTGAGGCAAAAAATCACCGGAAAGAAAGTTTGCCTCAACCTCACAACCACCAGATTAGCAGTCAGATACACTAACCACTGAGCTACCCAGGCAGGCATAGAGGCTACTTAGACACCTGTGAATCTGAATCCTCTACTTTTCCCACAATGTTTTTATAAGGCCTCTCCCTCTGGGTTGTTACAACTCCAGATTGTTTGATAATTGGTTTAATATGTTGCCTGAAAAGCTTTTAAAATGGGAGAGTCTAAAACTCTCTCATCCAGTAAAGAGTCCCAGCAACAAAAATTTACTACCTTCAAAGACTTCCTGTTTAACATCATGTTTAAATAACATGGTATAAAATGTGGTAAATGTATCAAAATAAGTGAAAATTATTTGGAGATTATTTCACATAGATTAATTTTCCTTAAAACGTGGCAAATGTATAAAACTAAATAAAAATTTACGTCGAGATATTTTATAAAGATTAATTTTCTTATCATCTACCCAATCTTCTGAAATAAATTTTACTGCATGTCAATAAACAGCCATCATGGAAAGATTCATTTAACTCTTTACCTGAAAATCACATGTTTGAACAATCCTGCAGAAGATTTTGATAGTTTGCATTGTGTTTAACTCCATTTGCATCTTTATTTCAGTTAGATCAGAGCAGCCAGTGCACCTATACATACTTTCCCAGTGTGTATTAACCCATACTTGGCACAATATTCTTCCCAACCCACCGGCTGCTTTCCAACATAACCATTGTCCAAACTACAATCAGAGGTGAGAGAGGAATGAATACTGTTCACAGTGTGTAATCTACAAAACGGAGCTGCTGGCTCCGCATTTAAATTGTTGTGATGGTCTTCCGGCACACCTGTGACTCCGCACAGTTTACATTGTTGTGATGGTCTTCCGGGACACCTGTGGCTCCGAAGTTGTAGCTTGTAAACAACCCGTCTGTCAGATAGGGGATCGGTATTTTCATTTATGTCTACAACTTCAGAGCCATACTACATAAACCCAGATGTGTTTTGAGCAAACTTCCTGTGATTTTACTCAGAGACACGTCGTGGGACACTGTGGTTGTTTATCTATCACCTAGACACAATTAAAACAGCAACACTGAGAGCAAAACAGTTTCAATAAGCTGAATCTTGTGTTACCATCCGAAAGCTTCCTCTCGGAAGAAAGCATTTCACATACAAGTCCAAGGGCTTTGCCAAGAATCCTTTGCGTATTTCGTATTTCAACGGTAAAATATAATAGGCGTCAAATAGCATTCCATTTTTTCTTGTTAATACCATTTAAAGAAGAGAAATAAATGAAAATACCAAGCACCTACCTGACAGATGGGTCATCTACAAGCTACAACTTTGGAGTAACAGGTGTCCCAGAAGACCAACACATTTTAGGTGCGGAGCCAGTGGCTCCGTTTTGTAGATTACCCACCATGCTGTTGCAAAGACTATCATCAATCCTTGGTAAGAAATTCACCAAGCTGGGGAATGGAACATTTTGCAACCCCCCCCCCGGTTTCAAGTTCTGTACCCTACTGACAGAACTTACTGTTCTCAGCCCAGAACAGGTGACTGGGCGGTTGAAAACATTGATGGAAAATGAGAAAATACTGGTGAACAGCATTTCCTCCTTTTCCTACACTGTTTTCCACCCTATCAAAGACAAATCCTATAAATTGAACTATATTTGATTTTTTGCCAAGAAATTATTTCAATTTGGCCAAGTCTAAAATTTTTTCATCTGGTAAGGAGAATCCAGAATTCATAGATCCTGTCAGCAGGGGGGATTTTGAAAACATTGAAGGAAAAGGCGAAAACGCTGGTTACCAGCATTTTCTCCTTTCCCGCAATGTTTTCTACCCTTTCAGAGACCAATCTTTCATTTAACCCTTTACCGCACAATGACGCCTTTTGACGCCCCTGGGAAAGAAGCCTTTTGAAAACATTGTGGGAAAAGGAGAAAATGCTGGTAACCAGCATTTTCTCCTTTTCCCACAATGTTTTCTACTCTATCAAAGAAAAATTGCACCATTTTAGCCAAATTGAAATTGTCGTCTGCAAATGCTTTCAATTGGAGAAGGCTAAAATTTTGTCATCTGGTAAAGGGTTAAGCCAGATTCAATTTGTTGTGTGCAAATGCTTTGAATTAAGACCTGGTTTTGTCTTTGGTATGGAGTTAAACTCTACGTTTTTAACAAAAAATAAAAAAGAAACACTAACCAACACCATTGCAACACAGTGCGTTAAATATCCATACAGGTCACTAGGGAACTCTATATACTTTCCAATATGCTTTTAATTTTGGTCACTTTTCAAATTATGATCCACAAAAAGGATTCATGACATTTCATTGAAAACCACATTCGTTGAAAGTGATCCCTAGCCCTGACCCTTACCGTAACCCAGTTGAAACGTGGCTCGGATCTTCCTCCAAGACAGAGCTTTTCATGAAATAAATCTAGGAATTTAGCAATCCGTATTCTAAAACATACACCAACTTCGACAAAATACCCTTTCGACAAATGTTATGAACTGCCACAAAAAATAGTATGATCCTTAAATCTTGAAGCATAATATCAAAGAAAAAAGTCTCTACTACCCAATGATACAAAAGATTGCAAACATTTTTCAGAGCTCCAGATAAGAAGTACTGATGGTCTTCTAAATCCATTATTTCTCTTCCAAACCCTATGTTGTGGGTACTCATTAGAACTGTCTCGATGAGACAATTCTTATGAGTACCTACAACATAGGGTTTAGTGGAGAATAATTAACATTTTCAATTTTGAAATCCAAATCACTCCCTCTATCTGGAGATCTGATTTTTTTTTAACCCTTAGAGCAATGGCTAAACCAAACAGATACTTTCAGTCTAGATGATTTCTCTTGTTTTATAGTGCACAGGGGACAGAGTAACTCAAAAGTCAGGCCACTTTTTGTGCAGTCTGATCTTGATCTACACTGACTGCAAAGAAATCTAATATTATGGCATTCTGAAGGTTACTGTCAATAATCTTTGAAAAAAGGAAAGATAAAAAAAGCCAGGAGGAATATATTAAAGAATGTACCAGTATTTTTCAGGCAAAAATACCACAGCCAAACTTTTTTACATCCAAACTAGAACACTTCCTTACAAGATAAACATAATAAATAACAAAACCAGTCCCTTTAAATAAACCTAAATACTTGGCTAGTTTATCAAATGTAGTATAATATTTCACTGTTATTAATCCTTAGAGATCTGAATTCATCAAATGGGCCTTTAAAATGCAGGAAAAGCAGATAAAACACTGAAATTCAAGGTTGTTTCAGCAAGAATGTTATCACGTAGTGGATAGTGTAGCTAGAAGATGAGACTGCACATTCTATGCAGTCTGATCTTTGTCTACAATATACGTAGAAGCAAGTCATAAATAGTGAGTAAAGCTCTAAGGGTTGACCCTACACCTACTACCTAAAACCTATGTTGCTCATGTTGACAATAGATCAAGATCAGACTACAATGAGTTTGAAGTCCAGTCTTTGATCTATCATGTCCAGCATTGGTGTAAAATGTTCTGCCACCCACTAATTTAAAATTGTAATTATCTGGGCCCTTTTTTCCATAACTGAAAATGTGAATTTCATTTTTTTTTTTTAACACACATAAAGGGTAAATCCTTAACAAAAACTATCATAAAATGTTTTGACACACCTGATAATACATGTAAAATTCAGACTTTAAATTTTGTCATTTTTCTAAAGTCAAAGACAACCAATCTCATTGGCTAAGTCAATTTTTTTCCTGCCATTTGGATAAAAAAATCTTGGAATTAAGATTTAGAAATGAATTTAGAATAGTTTCTGAATACGGTACTCCACATTTAAAAAAATATGACACAAACACCTTATCAAACTAAAAAAGACATTGTAAATAATGCAGCTTCATTACAAGTCAGTGAATTGCAATGTTTAGACTATAATTACTAAAACAGATTTAACCCTTTCCCAAATGACAAATTTTGGACTAGTCCAAACTGAAAGAGTTTGCAGACGACAATTTTAAATTTGATGAAAATGGCAGAAAGGTCTCTAAACGGGTAGAAAACACTGTGGGAAAAGGAGAAATTGCTCGTTACGATCAGTTTTTCCTTTTCCCACAGTGTTTTCAAAAGACTTGTACTGCAGACACGTGAAAACCAGGGCTTGTTTGGGAAAGGGTTAACCCTCAAATGCATCTCTCAACTATAGCTGCCTTCGTCTACGGCCAATGTAGATCAAGATTAGACTGCACAGAACGTGCAGTCTAATCTTTGACCTACCCTG
Organism: Tridacna gigas; assembly: GCA_945859785.2. Taxonomy (NCBI): domain Eukaryota; kingdom Metazoa; phylum Mollusca; class Bivalvia; order Cardiida; family Cardiidae; genus Tridacna; species Tridacna gigas. The sequence continues at coordinate 44,615,949 of OX244029.2, forward strand.
CCCGCTTTGCTGAAACTCTATAGATGAAAGCAACCTTTAAGTGGAATTAATTGGGTTTGTATTTGAAGACTGAAAATGTCAGGTGAGTTTATTCAATGCTCAAAAGGTTAAAATTGTCTTAACCCTTGACATGACAATGAAAACAAAAAGCATATTTACATTGTTATTTGACACATTCAATGAAAACCTGGGTATTGAATTTTAAACTCCTTTAGTCAGAATCTGAAAAATGAGAATTGTATCAAACAGTCTGTAGATTCAAGATCAGTTTTCCAAATATGCTGCCTGATCTCAATCTACACAAGGAGGGAAAAAAAGATACAAAAAGGACACATCACATTGTGGTGAGTAAAGGATAGGACATTGTGGTGAGTGAAGGATAGGACTTCTGAAGTTTTACCTACATACAGGGGAAGTAAAAATAAAAGCCCATTGACTTTTCCATCTGACACATTTCTGTGGGCAAATGTGCACGCAATGTAACATTTACACATAAAACAACTATTTCAAAAATGTTTCAAACAATTCAGTCAAAAAACAAAGTGGCAATTGACCATAACAATGGCACATGTTGTTATAAATGAAGAAAAAAAGAAATATCAAAATGCCTTGAAATTGGCCATGCATCAGAGATTTCACCCTTCACATACCTTTAACATCTATAGCTACCTTTGCAACCAGTGTAGATCAAGATCAGGCTGTACAAAATGTGTAGTATGATCTATGGTCTACACTGTCTGCTCCTCCACAATATTCTGTACAAAAGTGACCTTAAAGTCACACTTATTTTAATGTTATTTCCAAACTGAAAATGTCCACAATGTTTCTTTAGCTATTTAAAGGTTAACATATAAAAAGCTACATGAAACCCAACCTGGTCTTTTTAATTTATACGCTTACTCACTGCTTCACATCAAGTAAACAGGGGTCCTCAATGGCTCAGTAGTTAACTATATGGACTTGTGATAAGACAATCCTGGTTTGATTCCCCATGAAGCTTTTGAATGCATGAGAATGTCCTTTGGCAAAGCATTGCATAGCAAGCCTATAGCACTCAATCTGATATTTGGCAAAGACCATAAATTCAGTTGTTGTCATGCTATGGGCAAAATACTACTGAAAGCTTGATATGCACCATAATAGAGAAACATGTACAAAATACCAAATTCTTTAACTCATTACCACACAACAAAGTTTTAGGACAGTCCAAATTGAAAGCATTTGTAGACGACAAAAACAATGGGGAACAATAGACAGTATCTGTTAACCCTTTACCACACAATCCCCAGTTTTAACAACCCTAATCTATAGGCCTATTGAAAACATTGTAGGAAAAGGAGAAAATGCTGGTAACCAGCATTTTCTCCTTTTCTCACAATTTTTTCTACCCTTTCCACATCAAATTTCAATTTTTGAGTCACATTTATTTTGTCATCTGCAAATGCTTTCAATTTGGACAAGTCTAAAATTTTGTCGTTTGGTAAAGAGTTAATGAATTTCCAAAATATGTTCATCCCTGACAATCCCCCATCTGACATCAAAGTCTCAGAAAATGATTATCCTACAAAACCAACTTGCCAACAACACGGCTGGCTGGGAAAAGCAGACATGTTTCGTGGAGCAATGCTTCATCCGTTGTATAAAATGTTCATTTCTGGGAGTCTTAAGACATAATTATAATCTCTACGAAATCAGAGTCTTAAGGCATAATTAATTATAATCTCTACAAAATCAGTCATGTGATTTCCCTGTAGAAAAGGGCTGGCCTGATAATGTAACAGCTGATGATACCCTCCATACCATCACTGTAACCTCTTCACAATTTTGAAATAGGTATTGAAAATAGATTGATTAATTGATTAAATGGTGTTTTACGCCACTTTCAACATTATTTCAGTCATATCACAGCGACAGCTCACATATTCATGTATTTCCTGGGTTTCACCAGTACTAGGTACTGAAAATAGCCCCATACATAAATTATAGCCCCATACATATACAATTATTATTTTAAAGTACACTTTAATTAGTTTTGGCTAGGATCTAGATCAGCTAACAGAGAACATTTAGTCTGGTCTTTGATCAACACCCTCTTATTATTTTGAAATTAATAGTCTCACCAGTTGTAATGAATTGCATAAGTTAAAACTCACAGGTAGCCCATTTCCATTGCAAACAGACAAAAATGCATTATATAAGTATGCCTATGTAACACATTTGTTAATTCTTCTTTAGCATTTGCCTTGTATATAGTGACAGTTTCAAAGTGGAAGGCATTCAAACAAGAACACAAAAACATCTACAAGTAAAGTGTTCGCAAGCAAGTTTGAGAACGATGTGAACCAAGGTAAGGTTGCTCATCAACCATGAGTAATATCTCCAATCTAATTTTGTCATTTAACCGTTTACTGCACAATGCCGCCTTGTAACGCACCTTTCTGGGAAAGAAGCCTTTTGAAAACATTGTGGAAAATGGAGAAAATGCTGGTAACCAGTACTTTCTCCTTTTCCCACAATGTTTTCTTCCCTATCAAAGAAAAATTACACCATTTGAGCAACACTGAAATTGTCGTCTGCAAATACTTTCAAATTAGCACAAGGCTACAATTTTGTCGTCTGGAAAAGGGTTAACTCTTTACCACACACCAAAATTTTAGGCTAGTCCAATTTGAAAGCATTTGCAGACGACAAAATAAGATGGACTCAGAAATGGAACTTTGCATTGGGAAGGACAGAAAACATTGTTGGAAAAGGAGAAAATGCTGGTTACCAGCATTTTCTCCTTTTCCCACAATGTTTTCAAAAGCTTCTTTCTCAGGGTCGTTAAAAGTCGGTATTGTGTGGTAAAGGGTTAACAGACGATCCTGTGGTTTAACAACTTGAAAGTACGCTTTTGAAAACACTGTGGGTATAGGACAAAATGCTGGTGTCTGGTACAGAGTTCACTCTTTACCACACAATCCTGAGTTTTAACAACTCTGAGAAAGAGGCCTTTTGAAAACATTGTGGAAAAAGGAGAAAATGCTGGTAACCAGCATTTTCTCCTTTTTCCACAATGTCTTCTATCCTTCCCAACACAAATTTCAATTTTTGAGTCACATTTATTTTGTCGTCTGCAAAAGCTGTCAATTTGGACCGGTCTAAAATTTTGTCGTTTGGTAGAGTTAACATGTAATCATGCATCAAACCTTACTTCATGTTTTCAACCGAATTTGCTGCTAGGTACAAAGGTATGCAAAATATTTATAGACATATTTAAATTTATGTGATAATTGATGTCCTTCTTGACCTGAAACTGACCACTTGACCAGCCTTTTTAAAGAAACTTTAGGACACTTGTCATGATGTATTTATTTTGAAACTTCAGTCTGTGTTTTTGCCATGATTTTGTGTGCCCAGATACTTTTAATTCTTTACCAAATGACAAAATTTATTTAGACTTGTCCAAATTGAAAGCATTTGCAGACAACAAATCAAATGTGCTCCAAATGTTTGAATTTTCCTTGAAAAGCACACAAAACATTGTGAGAAAGGGAGAAAATGCTGATAGCCAGCATTCTCTCCTTTCCTACAATGTTTTCAAAAGCCTCTTTTCCAGGGGTCACTAAAACTCAGGATTGTTTCATAAAGGGATAATGCAACCTGATATTTCACTATAAGTGTTATGTTTTGACAGTTACAGGTATTCAATTCTCAAATACATGTAAGACCTGAAAAAAAAAAAAACAAATATGAGTGGAGGTTTAATGTATCTTTTTCATGCATTATAATAAAATGTCGTCACATAATATGGCTCCATCTTATTTACAGACTAGCTGAATCATGAAGTAGAAAGGTCTGTTGACATGCAGAAAATATACCAAGATCAAAAAGTTTCAAACCAGGTCAGCCTGCACAATGCTGACCTGGTTTAAAGTATTAATTTTGCATATACATTTAAGTCTTTACCGAATGACAAAATTTCAGATGGGTCAATATTGGAAGCATTTGCAGACGACAATTTCAATGTGGCTCAAATGTTACAATTTTTCTATGACGGGGTAGAAAACATTGTTGGAAAAGGAGAAAATGCTGGTTACCAGCATTTTCTCCTTTTCCCACAATGTTTTCAAAAGCCTTCCTCCATGATAGGGTCGTTCAAAGTCGGGGTTGTGTGGTAAAGGGTTAACTCTTTACCAAACGACAAAATTTAAGACTAGACCAAATTAAAAGCATTTGCAACAAAATAAAAGTGACTCAAGAATCGAAATATACTTTTGGAAGGGTAGAAAGCATTGTGGGGAAAGGAGAAAATGCTGGTTACCAGCATTTTCTCCTTTTCCTGCAATGTTTTCAAAAGGTTTCTTTCTCAGGGTCGTTAAAAGTTGGGATTGTGTGGTAAAGGGCTACCCAACGTTTCAAAGGGCAAGACTCAAAATTTTATATCTTAAGACCTCTTTCAAAATACAGGTTTACATAATAAGCGAAGGAGAGTGATTGACTATGTGGTGTTTAATGTAGTTCGCAACATTATTTCAGTTGTTAACACAGCTGCAAGTGCACCTATCTTATAATCCTTTCCTTGAGTTTCTTTTACCAGTACTTAGCACAAGATTCTTCCCAAGCCACAGGCTGCTTTGCAACATTGTCAAAACAATGATCAGGGGTGAAAGCGGAATAAATCCTGTTTCAATGACTATCATCAATTCTTGGAAAGAAATGTGCCAAGCTGGGAAAGGAAGGAAAAAGGTTGTTTTCAACATAATTTCAGTTATAATATATCATGGCATGATATATTATAACTGAAATTATGTTGAAAACAACCTTTTTCCTTCCTTTCCCAGCTTGGCAGTGACTGCACAATATTTTTCCCATTAGCCACTGGCTGTTTTTTTTCACATTACCATTGTGGAAACCATGATCTGAGGGGAGAGAGGAATGAATCCTGCTGCAATTTTTATCATCAATACATACAACAATGAAATTGGCTGAGCTTGGGATTCGAATCAGTAACGCCCTAGTTGCAACCCATGTATGTTATCAAGCTACCATGAGCAGCAAAAACAGATGGACAGTGATAGATTTATGAAACAAGCTGAAGCATATCCAATCTCAACTGATAAGGCATCTGCATTATCAAAAAGCAAATGATAATTACAAAGTAAACACCAATGTCAAATTAGAATGGAAAGTCTTTTGTGGAAATGGTAAACATATGTGTTATTCAAAAGCATACAATGCATGTACACGAAATGTTACAGTAGTAACAAAATACGAAATTAAGTTACAGCCAATCCTAATCAATTTACAAGTTTCCAATTTTTGTCCCAGAAAGAATATCAATATTGCATGAGAGGATTGGCACTTTAGGAGCCTCAGCAGATATTCCATCATGCATCTGCAACAGTCTGCAACACAATAATTTGGCTGCTTACAATAATATGATGGTGGACTGCATCCTCAATATCATGGACTCTGGGTCAACTCTGGAATATGGATTCAGAAAAATAAATCAATACAACTAAGTATCCTTTACAATGCCTGTCACATCCTCAGTTGCTTTTACAGCCAGCATAGATCAAGATTAGACTGCACAGGAAGCCAATGAATATTAATAACATAATATTTTTTTTAAATATTCGAAGACAAATGACACAAAATGACCAACTGGCTGACTGGCAAATTGGTTGATATACATTCCATATTCATCAGTTTAATTCAGAGGGGCTTAACTTTTTCTTAATGCATTTTCTTTAGGGCTAAAATTACAAAGCACTTACAGAAAGCAATCAGAACAATGGCATCTTACTGAACAAAAATATTTGGACAAAATGACACAATTATTGGACTAAGTGTTCCAACTTGTTTGTTGAATGGTTCCAGAATGTTAAGCAGCAGCAACAATGACTGTGTCAATCAATATGGCAGAAGCCTCCTCACTAAGAGTTCATGGGTTCAAATGTCCAAGGTCAATTACAGGCTTATTGGCTTGTTACTAGATGGGCTTCTAGCAAAACGAGTGTTCTAAGTGCTAGATATTGTGCTAGATATAAGTGCATTGGTATTGAACATACCAACAACCATCCATCTTCTTTGAAATACTAGTACATGAGCTGTAGAGGGCTAAAATACAGGAAGACTGTACAAGATACTCAGTTATTTTAAACCCTTCACCAAACAATCCTATCTACTTACGACCTGTGGAGGAGGATTTTGAAAACTTGGTGAAAAAAGAAGAAAATGCTGATGCCCAGCATTTTCTTTGTTTCCCACAATGTTTTCCATCAGAGACGATTTCTGTCATCTGAGAATCAATTATATGTCGTCTGCAAATGCTTTCAATTTGGACCTTATTTTTTTTTTTGGTACAGAGTTAACTCTTTCACTACTAGTGACGACTTGATTACCTTAGGCGGACAGCATAGATCAAGATCAGACTGCACAGAATGTGCAGTCTGATCTTGATCTTCACTGTCTGCTACTCTGTTTTTAAACTATGACGAAAGTCATTTTCAATAGAAGTGAAAATCTATTTTTAGAGCTCGGGAAAAAAAGGGGAATTTCCGGAATTAGTAATGAAAGAGTTAAGTTGCTTACTCAGGTCAGTTTCTCTGACAACTTCATAATCTTGAATAGGTTCTTGGCCACAAAAATGACTGTCGCCCAAGGACACACTACTGTACAAGCACTAGAGTCTTGCTTACCCAATTTCCTTGATAAACTTTATGCACAAGACAGGAAAAGAAGAAATTACTGTTACCAACATTTTCTCCTTTTTCCCAACAATGTTTTCTAAGGCTTCTTTCCTCAAGGTTGTTAAAACATGAGATTATTTGCCAAAGAGTAAAAGCTTTACATACTTGCTCTACTATTTTTGGGAATATTTTCAATAATTGAAGTCAAGGACATAAAGGACATTTTAAACTCCATCCATTTTTGGCTAGAATTTCTCACCAAACATTAGGCAAAGCAGTTAGTCTTCCCCAGACATTATTGCACAGAATATGCAGTGTGATCTTGATCTACCCCACAGACAGACAGATTCATTTGAAGTTGCTTTGAGAGTAACTTTCACTTGTTAACACATGAGAAACTTTAGTCTTGTCTAAACTGAAAGCATTTGCAGATGGCAAAATAAATGCGACTCAAAAAAAGAAATTTATATTTGGAAATTTAGAAAACATACGGGAAAAGGAGGAAATAGCCACAATGTTTTCAAAGTTGTTTTTTCAGGGTATTAAAGTTTGTTATTGTTTGGTAAAGGGTTAACCCTTCACCACACAATTCTGACTTTCAACAACCCTGAGAAAGAGAGCTTTTAAAAAAAAATTGTGGGAAAAGGAGAAAACGCTAGTAACCAGCATTTTCTCCTTTCCCCACAACATTTTCTACCATTCCCAAAACTAATTTCAATTCTTAGGTCACACTGATGTTGTCATCTGCAAATGCCTTTGATTTGGAATTGTCTGAAATTGTGTTGTTTGGTAATGAGTTCATTTACCTTGATACTGCCCAAAATCATCTTACCCCTGTTGCCAAGGTTTTTGCCATCCTACAAAATATTGTAGAAGAAAGAAGATGATGATCTACTCTTCACATAAAGTATAATCTTAGTTCCTGATGATTAACACTGAAGGTACTTTGATGATAGCCATTATTACTTTCGACCTTGGAAAACAATAAAATACAGATCACAGAGGGCTGTACTAATGTTGCCATGGAAACTGTTCTGGAGCTGTCAGTTTAATACCAGTGAAGGGTCTGGAAGGAAAGAAATGTCTTGGAGGGTGAGACTGGATCCTTTTCCAGATCATCAAACTCCGATGAACTTGATCAAGACAACAATGTTTGAAGAACATCCATATTGAAAGCATAATTTATCCCACCTGCATTAACTCTTTACAAGAAAGTCACATGACTAAACTCTTTATCAAACAATGAAATTTTACACTGATTGAAATTGAAAGCACTTGCAGATAACAAAATAAATGTGACTTAAAAATTGAAATTTGTTTTTGGAAGAGTAGAAAAACTTATTGGGAAAGAAGAAAATGCTGTTTACCAGCATTTTCTCCTTTCCCCGCAATGTTTTCAAAAGGCTCCTTACTCAGGGTCACTAACGGTCAGGATTGTGTGGTAAAGGGTTCAGAAGAAAACTTGAAAAGATTGTGGGAAATAGAGAAAATGCTGGTTATCACCATTTTTCCATTTACCACAATGTTTTCCACCTGTTGGCAAACTTAAACTCATTTGTATCAATTTTGAAATTGTCATTTGGAGATGCAAATTCAATATAGCAGAGACTGGAATTTGTCATTTTCAAAAGGTTTACCTCTTTACCAAACCGTAACATTTTGGACGTTTCCAAATTGAAATGATGACAAAATAAATATGAATTAAAAAACTGAAATTTGTTTTGGGAAAGGTAGAAAACATTGAGGGAAAAGGAGAAAATCCTGGTTACCAGCATTTTCTCCTTTTCCCACAATGTTTTCAAAAGGCTTCCTCCCCAGTTTCGTTAAAAGTCAGGATTGTGTGGTAAAGGGTTAAGCAAAGTGCTTGCTAAGACAGGTGCTTGCTGAATACAGGTAGCCACTAAGACAGGTTTTACTGTAATTATAAAACAGATGACATTATTTGGAAAGGATCTGGTACACCATGACTGTGACAAAGCAACTAAGTAAGAATTCACAATTACATGTAACAGGAGTGGCTACTGTCAGCCAGTAATGAGACCCAAATATTTCAAGTTTAACCCTTCCAAAACAACAAATTTTGGACTCTTCTAAATTCAAAAATCTGCAGATGACAAATTCAAAATTAGTTCAAAGTATAACTGCCCCAAAAGGGACAAATACCTCCCACCAGCACCTTGTTACTGAATCAGCAGTCAGAGAACAGTAATGATTTTCAAAACTAATTCCACCTGTGACCTTGATCTTTCACCCATGTGACCCCAAAACAATAGGGCACCTCCTTGGGTCATGAGCAATACTTGTATAAAGTTTCAGGTGTCCAAGGTCTTTTGGAGATAGAGCATGGAAACGATTTTCAAACAAAGTTCACCTGTGACTTTGACCTTTGATCCATGTGATCCCAAAACAATACAGCACCTAATTCGGTCATGAGCAACAGTTGTATACAGTTTCAGGGTCCTAGGTGAAAGGGCTTTTGAGTCAGAGCACAGAAACGATTTTTCAACAAAGTTCACCAATGATCTTGACCTTTGACCCATGTGACCTAAACAACAATAGGGTACCTCCTTTCATAATGTGCAACACTTGTAAATTAAAGTTTCAGGGTCCTAGGTCAAACAGCTTTTGTGTTAGTGCATGGAAACAATTTTCAAACAAAGTTCACCTGTGATCTTGACCTTTGACCCCAAAAAAATTGGGCACCTCCTTGAGTCATGAGCAACACTTCTACGCAGTTTCACTGTCCAAGGTCAAAGGGCTGTTGTGTTACAGAACAGAGATAATTTTCAAACAAAGTTCACCTGTGACCTACCTTTGACCTATATGACCCCAAAACAATAGGGCACCTCTATAAGTCATGAGCAACACTTGTATAAAGTTTCAGGGTCCATGGTCCCTTTTGTGTTTGAGCACAGAAATGATTTTCAAACAAAGTTCACCTGTGACCTACCTTTGACCTATATGACCCCAAAACAATAGGGCACCTCTATAAGTCATGAGCAACACTTGTATAAAGTTTCAAAGTCCTAGGTCAAACAGCTTTTGAGTTACAGCACAGAAACAATTTTCAAACAAAGTTCATCCCTGACCTATACCTTTGACTCATGTGACCCCTAAAAAGTAGGGCACTTACTTCGGTCATGTGCAAAACTTGTATGAAGTTCCAGGGTCCTAGGTAAAAGGGCTTGTGAGTTAGAGCATGGAACGATTTTCAAACAAAGTTCATCTGTGACCTTGACCTTTGACCCGTGTGACCCAAAAACAATAAGGCACCTCCTGGGGTCATGAGCAATACTTGTATAGTTTCAGGGTGCTAAGTCAAACAGCTGCTGAGTTAGAGCACGGAAAAGAAACACATGGATGAATTGATGAATGGACAGACAGATGTGGTGAAACCAGTATACACCCCTCTACTTCATAGATGGGGGTTATAATGAGCTCGAGTTCCATTTTTCTTTCTCACACTGTTTTCATAAACTGTCTTTCTCAGGGTGGTTAAAACTGGGGATGGTATGGTAAACGTTTAAAGCTATTTTTATCAAAATATATTTCAAATTTTTGCCCAGCATAGATTAGAGATCACACAGCATGTTCTCGGTAGGATAATTCTAATCTGTGACATCCAAGTGTTAACCATGGCACGCCTGAGCCATGGCTGTCCCCTTGATATTACTCAAACAATGTTGAAATTGGCATAAAACACTATTCAATAAACAAGGTCTTAAAAGCATTTTGATCAATTGTTCAATTCAGTATCACAAATCGAAGAGGATCAGACAAGATATTCTATCACAGAGACTGATCTTGGCTGACATTGTGGATTTTTTGTGCAATGTAGCCATTATAAAGCTGAAGACAAGGTTACAAGTAAGCCATTCATAATGGATGGATGAATTGGGAATAACAATAAATCTCTGGCTCAAGACAAGCAAATAGGTGTCTTTCCTCATAACAGGACGGTAGTGTTTCACATAATTCATGTTCTTTCTTTTCTTCCCAATTCTGGCTTTTTAAAGGACACCAAAGGGTAAGAAGAATAAGCCATTCATGATAAATGGATGAATTGGGAGTAGAAAACAAATCTGTGGCTTCAGATGCTTAACAAGGGCCATTTTAACTTAGTCTCCCGATTCCAGAACCAGTGGTTCTCATAGGTAACCCTTTACTAAACCATCCCTTAAACAAACAAGAGACAGAAGGCCTTTTAAAATAAGATGGGAAAATGAGAACATGCTGGTAACCACATTTTCTATCCTTTCGCAACATTTGTTATCTACAAATTCTTTGAATTTGGACAAGTCAATATTTGGTTTTCAGACAGATTTTCATGAATATTTCCATTTTTTTTCCCCAAGACATGAAAGGGCAGGGCTTAGGGAGACTCAAGGCCATTCACAAGGAATGAAATGAAAAAATAAAATCTTTGGCTTACAACAGCTTACAAGGACCTCTGAGTTTTCTGGCTACCATGGGCAATGATTCACACGGTGTTTCTTTTTTTTCCTTCCAAATTCAGTTATTGAGGGTCAAACACTGACAAGAAAGGGTTGATAGACTGCTATACTATACAAATGGCCATGTTGGGACAAGAAAATAAATCTTTGATTACAAGGCTAACTAGAACCTGGGTTTTCTCATTATATGAGGCAAGTTTTTTTTTTTTCCTCACTAAGTCTTAGTTGTGCATTGGTGTTCTAGAACACTTTCAACATTATTTCAGTCAAGAACAGCATTTGACCAGGATTTTCTAAAATGTTTTTGAAAGTTTTATTCCTGAGTTGTTGTTAAAACATTGTGTTATTAAGAAGGGCTTTCACTACAGCTAATTCTAGGTTCAGATTCACCAACCATTCATAAGAACATTCTTAGTGAGTCTTATTTTCCAGAACTTTCTCTAAAGTTGAAAGTAACATAGCTTCTGATTGGCTAAACCAAAGGGTCTAGCCAATCAGAAGTTGTAATAATTTCAAATTATGAAAATCTAAGACTTAACCCCTATCCTGCTGAATAAGTTGAACAAGAGGGCCATGATGGCCCTGTATCACTCCACTGGCTTATAAATATAAACCATAAATACTAAACATTTCAATTCTGAGCCAAATGGTTTCAAAATGAAGACTTACAAAGTTTTCTCTGTAAAAGCCCATGTGAAAGTTGAGACCCGCAAGGCAAAGCCATTTTTGATCCCAGAGCTATAATTACTTGAACCCTGGTAGAGGTCCACAAGATAAAGCCACATGCCAAAATAATACAAGTCTACGCTGTATATGGTTATAAATAAGGTGATTTTCAAGTTTTGTCCATATGAAGCCTCTGTAAAACGTAAGTCCCCTGATGCAAGGCTAATTTCAAAAAAAAAAAATCAAAACAGGAAGATTTCTTAAGTTGTCACTATGTAAGCCCATGTAAAACTTGTGACCCCTGCGGCGGGGCCAATTTTGACCTAAGGGCTAAAATTTTGGCCCACTTGGTAGAGGCCTACTAGATATAGCAACATGCAAAATTTGGTAGCTCTAGGCCCTATGGCTAGGTACAGGAAGATTTTTAAAGTTTTCTCTATATAAGCCTATGTAAAACTTGTGACCCCTGGGGCAGAGCCAATTTTGACCCCAGGGCTATAATATGAAGAAACTTGATACAGGTCTACTACATAAAGCTACATGCCAAATTTGGTAGCCCTATGCCTTATGGTTTCAGACAAGAAGATTTTTAAAGATTTCCAATATTTTTCAGTTTTGTTGCCATGGCAACCAGAGTTTTTGAAGGAATCAAATTCTTTCAAGAAATTCTGAAGAGGACCATGGCAGGATCATTTCTGTGAAGTTTCATGAAAATAGGATGGGTAGTTTCAGAGAAGAAGATGTTTGAAATAAAGGTCAACGCACGGACGGACGGACGGACGCACACACGACGGACACCGGGCCATGACATAAGCCCGCTGGCCTTCGGCCAGTGGAGCTAATAAAACTTCCAAGACGATAGTAAAAACCTGAATAATGTTATTTCAAACTTATTTTTTGCAAAACAATATCTCCTTATTGGACAGTGTAGATGCTGTGCAGTCTGATCTTGATCTACACTGTCCGTAAAAGGTCAATGAGTCGCCCCTAGCAGCCTAAGAGTTAAAAACGTTCTTCAGAGTGGTTGGTGAACACGGACCTTCATGGTTAATTCATTAACTCCTGAAACAGAAACAAATTTGTAGCAGATAACTTTACAAAAAAATATGTTTGCAGTATGATTTGGATGACCAACATCATTTAGCTTAAATAACCCTTTACCAAACGACAAAATTTTAGACTTGTCCAATTTGAAAGCATTTGCAGACAACAAAATAAACGTGACTCAAAAATGTAAATTTGTTTTGGAAAGGGTAGGAAACATGGGAAAAGGAGAAAATGCTGGTTACCAGCATTTTCTCCTTTTCCCACAATGTTTTCAAAAGGCTTCTTTCACAGGGTTGTTAAAAGTCAGGATTGTGTGGTAAAGGGTTAAAAATGTATTTATCAAAAGGAGAAATTGCTCATTTTCAGCAACCTCTCCTTGACAAAACAATCTACTGCAGACAGAAAAAAAGAAAATGGAGAAGTGGTATAAAGCAGTGATGATCTATCCATGCCCTGCCCCTGGTTCCCTTTATCACAAAAAAGCAAAATATAAGCCACTTGCTGTGATTGCATCCACTCACAAGCACATCTGAAACAATAATTTTTTACAAACAGTCATGTGTTTGTAACACTTCACTCATTACCAAACCACAAAATTGTATATCAGTTCAAACTGAAGGCATTTGCAGACGACATAATATCAGTTCAAACTGAAGGCATTTGCAAAGGACATATCAAATGAGGCTCACATCGAGAATTTGTCTTTGATAGGAAAGAAAACACTGTGGGAAAGGGAGAAAATGTTGGCCACCTTTTTTTTTTTCTATTTTTCCCACAATGTTCTCAAAAGCCTCCTTCATGGCCGTCATTAAAACATAGGATAGTGTGGTACAGGATTATAGTGCCAAATAAACCTAACAGACATTTTCAGTTACAATTAAAACCAAAATAAGTGCAGTTACAATGTTTTGGTTGCTCTCATCAAGAATATCTCAGCATGGCCCACATTGTAAATCAAAGATCACATTAAATGTTTTTTGCTGGCTGATCTTGATCTACTGTGACTGGCTTCAAAGGCAACAAAAGCAGTTATGGGCATTTTAACCCTTTCCCAAAAAACAAATTTCAGACCCTTCCAAATTTAAAGCATCTGCAGACGACAAATTCAAAAGTGGTACAAATGAACTGAAGTTTTTTGACAGGGTAGAAAACACTGTGGGAAAAGGAGAAAATGCTGGTTACCAGCATTTTCTCCTTTTCCCACAATGTTTTCAAAAGGCTTCTTCCCCAGGATCGTGAAAACAAGGGATTGCCTGGTAAAGGGTTAACAAACTCATTGAAGGAGACTTTTTATCCTTTCCCAAGTGACAATTTTTAGACTCAACAATTGTTTTCAAAAGTCTTCTTTCCAAGAGTCGTGAAAACCAGGGATTGTTTGGTAAATACCAGAGTTAAAAATATTGTGGGAGAAGGAGAAAATGCTGGTAATCAGTATTTTCTCATTTTGCCACCATGTGTTCCACCCTTTCAAAGATAAATAATTTTGTTAGTTCCACATCTAGTTTGTTGTCTGCAACTGCTTTAACCCTTTACCACACAATCCCGACTTTTAACCACCCTGACAAAGAAGCCTTTTGAAAAGGTTGTGGGAAAAGGAGAAAATGCTGGTAACCAGCATTTTCTCCACTTCCCACGTTTTCTACCCTTCCCAAAAACATATTACAATTTTTCTGTGACATTTATTTGTCGTCTGCAAATGCTTTCAATTTGGTCTAGTCTAAAATTTTGTTGTGTGATAAAGGGTTAAATATGGAAGAGTCTAAAGTTCTGTTGTTTAGCAAAGAGTTACAAAAAACCTGTTGTTATTACATAATCAGCTGTGGACTAGATATAAAAAAGACTGGGAACTTAAAATATTTACGAGATTTTAAGTGCACACTGGCATGTTTCTGTGGCTTTAATGATAAATTTCAGTCTATCAAAGGATGGTGAACTCTTTACCAAATGACAATATTTTGGACTTCACCAAATTGAAAGCATTTTCAGATGACAAGTTCAATGTGACTTGTCTTTGATAGGGCAGAAACATTGTGGGGAAAGGAGAAAATGCTGATTACCAGCATTTTCTATTTTTTCCACAATGTTTTCAAAAGCCTTTTTTCCCAAGGTCATTAAAACTCAAGATTGTGTGGTAAGGGTTAACTCTTTCACAAACCACATTACTTTTAGAACTGTTAAAACAGAAATCATTAAAATAAAAATGCAGACAATAAAATAATATGTTGCACAAAAGATGGAGTCTCAAAAGGTAGAAAAGACTGAACATTGTAAAAAGGAGAAAATGATGGTAGTCAGCATCTTCTCCTTTTCTCATAATCTTTTCTTCCCAGTTTTAAAATACTAATTCCAGCAACATTCATCATTTTGTCGTCTACAAAATTATTTATGCTTTCAAATTGGACAAGTCTACAGTTTTATTGTCTGTTGGAGTTAACTCTTTATCACACAATCCCGACTTTTAATGACCCTAGGAGGAAGGCTTTTGAAACATTGTGGAAAAGAAGAAAATGTTCGTAATCAGCATTTTCTTCTTTTCCCACAATGTTTTCTACCCTTTCAGACACATCCTATTTTTTTTGCCAGATTCGTTGTATCGTCTGCAAAATGTTTCCAATCTGGATCAGTCCAATATTTTGTCATGTTGTCAAGAGTTAACCTGTACTCATCATAATTCATACAAAACCTTTTTCAAGCCACTGGTTCCTTTTCTACATAAGATGTTTAGCAGTTTGCTTGTAGCTAGATACTGGCCCAAAGTAATCACCAAAAAAAAATCCCCAAAAATCTTTTTTTTAGGAAAACTGAAAAGTTGGTACAATGATTTCAGGTCAAATTCATAACTGTTTACATAAGCTGAAGCACTGACTTTGTCATAAATACAATATCCCATTTTTCACCTAAATATTTATTTCATTTTTTGTAAACTTTTTGCTGTTTCTGACAATATCTATCACTGGAGTGAAATATGAGAAATTTCAATCAATCCTTTGCACATTATTACTACAACTAGAGACATTTAGCTGATAAGCCCTGTTGAAAGACTTGCTACACACTGAGAATACTCCTCGTTACAAAGCCATAATGCCTGGCTTGAAATCTTACCCTTGTAGTGCTAGATGAATGAAACCAACATTTGCAGTCCTGTGAAAATTTCAGATACTGCAGTTTCAAGGCTAGCTTAACAGAATATCTGGAAAATGAGTGGGTGGTGTAGATCTAAGATCTGACTGTGTGATCTATGCAAAAGCAACTAAAGCCAGCTTCAGTGCTTTGTGGGCTTACAATATTTATCATCAGTTGCAACTAACATTTTACCAAATAGTGACATCCACAAGTTTGGTTGCTAAATTTGCAGACAGGCTGTCAATACCAGACTGTTAAAAAATACATATGAAGAGTAGACAAAGTGGGCAGTGGACTTCATTGGTAAAGTATCAAATTTGAAACCTTGACTGTAATTATATCCACTGGGTCTGGAAAAGCCAAGATACCATAATGAATGGAAAAAGAAAATTTGCAACAATCTGACATTTATAATGAGAACATGACTGAGAATCTGTCCTACAACAACATTACCTCCTGCAAATGTGAATTATTCATAAATTCCAATATATCAATTCTTTCCTTTGAATCTCATGCTTTTGTGTTCACAGTAATTCTGAATATTGCTTGAATTCTCTAAGTCTATCTATCTGATTGGCTCAGCCTATACTTTCTTTTTCTGCTTGAAGATGTCAATTCATGTTTATGGCATTCCGCATGTGTATTTCAGATATGAAAATGTAGAGTTGTTGAGTTCAGGAATATAATGACTCATCTTGTTTCAGCCGAACAATTGCGAATTGCCAAAACAGAAAAACATTTGGGTTTTATTGTATTGTAAAACGTAACAAAAGCTGCAAGTCAGTAACTTGGACAAAAAGTTTACACATTTTAAACAATTGTTGTTTGATTCAATTGTTATTTCATCACGACAGTTGATACATTACGTTTTGACTGATTAGCTGACGCTTTACCAAAAAATCTGGTGAGTAAAGGCTGAAGACTAAACCTGGGAAAAAGGGCAAAATGCTGATACCAATAACATTCTACTTTTGCAAAAAATTTTTGGACCTTTTCAATGACAAATCCCATCATTTGAGTCCCATCTGATTTGTTGTCTGCAATGCTTCCATTATGTACAAGTCTAAAATTTTGCTATCTGGTAAATCTAATTTTTTGCACAGGGATGGTCTTTTCAAACAATAAAAAAGGTTTACTGCTTCAAGGCATAACAAATTTTGGCAGCAAAAAAAAAAAACTTTTTCCACCTTGTTCCTAAATTAATTATATCAACTGTAGAATAGATTTGAATCAATATAGGAATGCACCATTTCTTGGGTGGCATGTTACACCTCAAGTGAAATAGAGGAAATAATTGTCAGATTTTTTGCAAACTGAATATTGATATTTAACAGAAAATGATATCCTTCATATTTTTACTGAATCCTTCTACCCTTTACCACACAACCCCTGCTTTTAATGACCCTGTAACCAGCATTTTCTCCTTTATGCAACAATGTTTTCTACCTATTCAAGAATAAATTCTATCCTTTGAAAAACATTTGCATTGCTGTCTGTAAATCTGTAAATATGGATGAGTCTAAAATTTCGCCGTTAGAACTGAGATACTTTCATCCTGTAGAAAATATCATTATATATCAAATTTTTTCATGGTCATTTTAGAAAGAATAATTAACAAAGTATTGTTTGATTGATCAACCGAGTGCTTGTATAGAGTTGCATGCCTTTTCAACATTATTTCAGTTATATGCCAGTGCATCTATCCATGCACTTGATCCTTGAACATATTTTACCAGTACCAAGCACAACATTCTTCCATAGCCACTGGCTGCTTTCCCACATCACCACTGTTGAAACATGGATCAGAGGTGAGAGGAATGAATCCTTGGGCAATGACTATTGTCAGTCCTTGGAAAGACAATTGCTCAGCTGGGGATTTGAGCAACCAAATACCTGTTCTCAGTCCAGTATGCTACCGACTGTGCTACAGAGACTCTTCCACCAAATATTGTTCAGTGTATATCCAACATTCTGACTGCCTATCTGGCATACTCATAGTGGGCAGTCCTAGGTTTATCTTTAGCATCCATACAACTTTGAAAACATTCTTGTAAAATATGCACCATCAAAGAACTAAGGATAATACATGAGCACAATATGAAAACATTGTGGCAAAAGAAGAATTTGCATATCTGCTTACTAAGTCCTATTACAAGCAAGTTCAGGTGATTAACTTTTCAAGAGTGGTGAGCTGGGGTAAAAAGTCTGCAGAAAGTAATGTGCTGACAAATTTCCTCAATAAGGACAGATAGAATGCACTTTGTTGTTGAATATTCCCTTATTGGTGAGATCAATAAACTCAATAATCATTCAATTAACTCTTTACCAACCAATCCCATGTTTTAGCAATCCTGGAGAAAGCTCTTGAAAAAGTTGAAAAAAAAAAAGAAATGTTGGTAACCAGCATTTTTTCATTTTCCCGCATTGTTTTCTAACATTTCAAAGACAATAACCATCATCTAAGCCAAATTAAATTTGCAGTGATGCAAATGCTTTTCTATTTTAACTAGTCTACAATGTTGCTGTCTGGTAAAGAGTTAATGAATCATGTAGGGGCTATTGATAAAGATCGAACAGAGATAAACACAACTAACTCTTTACCATATAAGAAATTTAGAGTCGCCAAAATTGAAAGCCTTTGTAGACGACACTATAAAAGAACCCAAAAATTGAAATTTGTTTTTGGGAAGGGTAGGAAACATTGTGGGAAAAGGAGAAGATGCTGGTACCAGCATTTTCTCCTTTTCCCACAATGTTTTCAAAAGCCTTCTTCCTCATGGTAGTTCAAACTCAGGATTGTGTGGAAAAGGGTTAAATCATAGGGCCGCAAATTATTTGAGGCATAGTAAACTGAAAAGTTCCCGCTCTTACTCCTAAATCAAGTTGATTTCACGACAAGGCAGATCAGGATCAGACTGCCCAGTTTAAGTTGTTTGATCTGGAATCTTTACTATCTCCTTTTTTCTTTAATTCACTTAGTATATTTTCTATGTAACAAAAAAACCCAACTCCAATTTGGAGAAGTTATAAAAGTTAACCTTTTTTTGCTAATTATTCAGCGCATGAAACTTAAAAGTTCACTTTTTTACCACTGGGTTGAAGAAATTACACAATCGAAATGTTACCCATGATAAGCTGTGTTATTTCCCTTGATAAATCATAACTATATATAGGCAGTTTTGCCAATGATCTGTGCCCTGACCCTGCTAAAACCACATAAAATAGCCGATCCTCTCAGAAACTGACCAATAATGTGTTCAACATGTATCACTTCAGTGATGCCACTGTATATAATTATATAGTCACTATATTATTATTTTCTACTACTTTTCTTTGAGATTAAAAAAAAAAAATCATCCTTTGTATATATTTCATCTAGCTGTTTCAGTGCTAGGAAGTTTCAGTAAGACAGGTCATACGGATATAAGTTTTTGTGAAGAACATGATGCACAAATATCCACAAGAAGATTTATAAATACCAACAACAAAAGTTTTTGTGAAGATCTTAAATATTATAGCTATTTGAAGTATGTAACATTCTGATTACATGAGGCCCTCACTGTCGACACAGTTAATTTGTTACCCATGTGAAAAGACCTCATGCACCTCAATTGTGCTCGGTACTTTCAGAACTTTGATAATTGCTAAAACCTTTTACTGCAGTTGCTCTTGCAGCTGACTTTTTTCATATTGCAGTAGATCTCTATTGAAATCAGTGTGGTAAAAGAAGAAATCACATAATGAATAATTTATCCTTCGCCTACAATGATTTCTGAATCTGTTTTTTTCATTTCAACATAATATTCATAATACTCTGTATTTCAAATGGATGTTTGCAAACCCTTCAGTGGCAAATCCATTTTTATACGTAATCAGTTTGAAAATATAATAGATCTATAATGATGTAAAAATAAAATATAATAGAACACAAGACAAAGAGATACCTAAATGCATTTCCTTTTACTCCAGACCTACTTTTATAATAAGTCACTGATAAAAATCCTTATTAATGACTCTGGGCCTTAAAAACACAAGCCCATCATAAATGCCCTGGCCACATGAAAGACAATATTTGCATGCATTTCCCCCCTCTCTCACATGCACATACAGAATGCCTGTGAGTTTGTTCTCACACAGATGAGGAAGTATTGGAATTATTGGAATTATGTTCCCAGCCAGTTTATTGATCTTTTTTTTTTTTAAATAAAATCCAGGACCTGGGCCATTCATAGAATATCCCTTAACCCTATACCATAGACCCCTATGAAAATTGCTATTCAAAACTTTGTGGGAAAAGGAGAAAATGCTGGTCACCAGCATTTCCTCCCTCACAATTATTCGACAATTTCAAAGTCAAGCTCAATCATTTGAGTTAAATCAATTTGAATGGGTTGTCTACAAATGCTTTGAATAAATTTTCAACCCTTAACCAAAGGACAAATTCTAGACTCTTTCAAATTCAAAACGTCTGCAGATGACAAACTCAAAATTGGTACAAACAAGCTTTAAAGCCTTCTGAAAGGGTTGAAATGTTGTTGGAAAAGGAGAAAATGCTGGTTACTAGCATTTTCTCCTTTACCGATAATGTTTTCAAAAGCCTTCTTTCCCAGGGCTGTGAAAACATGGGATTGTTTGGTAAAGGGTTAATCACATTATTTGAGTTAAATCATTACCTTTGCAAGACTACGAAGTTGAGATTTGCCATACCGCAAGCACTTACAGACCACATTATCATTCAGCAAACCTTGGGTGATCCGTTGATCAAGTCCCGCAGCAGTATCACATAGCTTGATACCCACCTACACTACATTTCTTTGCCGGAAATATGCCGCTTTACTGTTCTTAAATTGTATGGTTCCTCGAGATCAAATCTTCACATTCAAACATTGTTTGTCTGTCCATCATTTTATTCAGGAGCAGGTCATGTGACTGCTCCGACCACAGCACCTTGGACGAAGGAGTACTCTGGATTGCTCTTTCACAGCTACTCCGTTGCAGTGACTCTTGATTACAAATCGGCATGCTTGGAGTAAAAAGAGTGCTCAGATCAACTTAATCAAGTCCATCCCCGTTGTTTGGTATAGAGTAAACTCTACCAACCCACGAAATTTCAGACTGGTTAAAATTGAAAGTAATTGTAGATGACAAATTCAAAGTTGCACAATTGATGGGATTTTTATTGATGGATAGAAAACACTGTGAGAAAACGAGTAAATGCCATTACCAGCATTTTCTCCTCTTTTCAGTGTTTTCAAAAAAAACTTTTTTCTCAGCGTCGTTTAAACAAGATTGTTTAGTAAGGGGTTACGGTAACTCTTTACCAAACAATAAAATTTTAGACTTAACCAAATTAAAAGTATTTGCAATTGGCAAATCATTAAGTCTTTACCAAAATGACAAAAATTTAGCCGTTCATATTGAAAGCATCGACAGACGGCAAATAGAATATAGCTAAAATGATGGAATTGTATGTTGCAGGGAAGAAAACATTTGGGAAAAGGTAAAATTGCTGGTTACCTGCATTTTCTTCATTTCCAAAAATATCTTCCAAAGTCATCTACTCTAGGGCCATTAAAACACAGAGTTGTTTGGTAAAGGGTTAATGAGGCTCAAATGATGGCAGTTGTCTTTGAAATGGTAGAAAACATTGTGCGAAAAGGTGAAATGCTTGTTACCAAAATTTTCTCACATTTTCAAAGGCAGTCGTGTTCAGGGTGGTTAAATCTGGTGCACAACATTTCGTTGAAAGTGTGTTTGGTCAAAATCCATATATGTTTTAAAATACCGATTGCTAAATTCCTAGATTTATCTTATGAAAAGCTCTGTGACTGGCAGGAAGATATGAGCCACAATTCGTCTGGGTTAGGGTAAGGGTAAGGGTCGGGGCTAGGGCTCGTTTTCGACAAACATGGTTTTCCACGAAATGTCCGGTTAAATCATGGGACTGTTTGGTAAAGGGTTAAGGAAAAAGGTTAATGAAAATGAAACTGCAATGGCTAAATATATCCTTCCTCAGACAATATTGTACTGTATTCTAGAGTCTTACAGAACCCTGATTGATTATGTGGCCGGAGAATCTCAGGAAAATAGATTCCATCTTTCCCACTGGAGGATTCCATAAATAGAAAGGCGTTATTCCCTCGGATAATACAGACAGAAAACCAATTGATTATTTAGAAGTTCATGCAATGGTAATCTGGTGCACCATTTCCAGATATTTTGACCTTTTGCAAAACATTCACGTTCTAACAACCTGACGAAAACACGAGGGCCATTGGCCCTATATAAAGTGCTCACCTGAGTAAAGTCATCTAGGATTGATAAAGTTGAAGAGTCCCTGGTAAGTGGTTGTGATGATATAAAACACACCAGTGTTTTGACCAATTTTCATGAGTATCAGACTGTAAATTACTGAAGGCCCTTAAAGCAGCAAACAAGGCTTTTCTATAACTTGCCACAGTGAACTACTTTTTAACCAAAGTGACAGAATATCATACTTGTCTAAGATATTATCAAGTCAAACATTCTGACCAATTTTCATGGGTATCAGACCTGTAGTGTGGTCCCTCTACAGTGCAAACAAACTTTTTCTAATATTCGTCCCAGTGACCTGCTTGAGAACCCAACATGACCCAATTTCAAATTTGTCCCAGACAATTCATCAAAATATAAACGTTCTGACTCATGAGTATCTGACTGAAAATGTGGCCTCTTGAGTGCAAACATTAGATTTTCTTTTAAAGATTTTCCAAGTGCCCTACTTTTTTACCCAAAATAACCCAATATGAAATTTGTCCAGATATCATCAAAACAAAGTTCTAACCAATTTTCATGAGTATTTGACTGAAAATATGGCCTGTCTAGGACGCCCACAAGGAAATTTTTGACACCCCCATAACAGATAACAGACACTGTGTGGTCACAAAAGTTCACCTCAAGTTAGCACCTCGTCCTCTGCTAAGCTAAAAATCTTATGTAAAACATTGTGAGAAAAGGAGAAAATGCTACCATAAAAGCAAATCATATCATGAATAAAATTAAATTTGTTGTCTACACATGGTTTCAAGCTGGACAAGTCTAAAACTTTCGTAAAGAGTTAACCCATTATGATATTACCTCTTGGTAAATACTTGGTTATGTAGGAAAGTAGCAAGTGGCTTTGGACTAATATTGTTTGAAGCAATAGTAAAAGAAACTCAAACAATGTATGGATAGACGCACTAGACATTTAACATCATACAAAAAACCAAACCCCTTTGACAAGATGAAAAATTTTTTTGACTTGCGCAAATTCCAAAGCATTGGCTGATGACATTTGTTAAAATAGTGAAAATCAAATCCATCAAAATGATTTACAAAAATACATTTTTGAAAGAGTAGAAAACAGTATGGGAACTGGAGAAAATGCTTGTTACCAGCATTTTCTCTTTTTCCCACCATGTTTTCAAGTCTTCTTCCTCAGGGTCATTACAACAAAATATTGTTTGGTACAAGCTTAACCCATTACCACACAATCCCTGAGAAAAAGGCTTTTTGAAAACACTGTGGGAAAAGGAGAAAATGCTGGTAACCAGCATTTTTCTCCTTTTACCACAATGTTTACTAACCTATGAATGACAAATTTCATCATTTGGGCCATGTTTAATTCATCGTCTGCAAATGCTTTCAATTTGGACCAGTCTAAAATTTTGTCGTTTGGTAAAGAGTTAAAGTACTTCAATTACTGTAGTTCCTTCATTAATTACCATACATGTGTCATGCTGAAAATAAGCAAGCTTTACAGGAAAACTATCACAAACAGCACGAGAGTTCTTAAGTGGACCACTTTTCATGCAATTCAGTATTTCCTGCTGATGTCATTGACACAATGTCATTGGTTCATATTCTGTACCATTCTATACAATACATTATATGTTGACGAATGATACACCGATTGATTGGTTGTTGTTTTAGGCCGCTTTAAACATTATTTCAGTTATATCACTTCAATAGTTCACTTATTCATCTCTGTCCTGGGTTTCCCTAGTGCCCTTTAGGCTAGGGCTTTGAGGTGTCCAAATGCACAAAGACTTGTTCAGGAAAAACGCAGTACTGCGAGTGGGGGTCCAATCCGGAACTTCCTGGTTTTAAATCCAACTCATCACTGAGCCAGGAAGAACACAAAAGAAAGCATGAATAAAAAGAATTACTGAAACACTCTTAACCCTTTACCGCACAATGATGCCTTTTGACGCCCCTGGGAAAGAAGCCTTTTGAAAACATTGTGGGAAAAGAAGAAAATGCTGGTAACCAGCATTTTCTCCTTTTCCCACAATGTTTTCTACCCTGTCAAAGAAAAATTGCACCATTTTAGCCAAATTGAAATTGTCATCTGCAAATGCTTTCAATTTGGAGAAGGCCAAAATTTGTCGTCTGGTAAAGGGTTAAGTGGTATTTCCATTGCTTGGTCAGATGCTGCTTGTTAACACCATCTTTGGTACTTTGTTTACTTCCTACTACATGCATGGGCATCTCTTGCCCTTCCTTTCTCTGTTTGGTGTGGGCTATTTTTATGACAGAATCTCCATAAACAAAACACTGAGCCCCAGTAGCTTAGTTGGTAACTTACAGGGGGTCAATGGTTCAATCCTTGGCTTGGATTGATGATAGGCACTGCAAAAGGATTCATTCCTCTCTCACCACTGACCATTGCTTCGATGGTTATGTAGGAAAGCAGTCAGTGGCTTGGAAAAAATATTGTGCGTAGTACTGGTAAAAGAAACTCTAGGAAAGTATGGATAGATGCACTGGCCACCACAATATAACTGAAATAATATTGTAAATGGCCTTAAACACCATTACAGTCAATCAATCATTAAAACCATAAACAAAACTTTGCCTTATCAGTTTGCTATTAGTGATTTCTTCAATTTTTTGTCACTGCATGTTGATGACTTTTTACCCTCTTTAAGAAAATGCTGCGAGTAAAAAGAAAACAAGAGGGCCATTGGCCCTAAAGAGCTCACCTGAGTAAAGTTATCTAGGATTGATGAAGTTGAAGACATCCTAGTTGTGATGATGAAAACACATAGTTGTCAGTGACCTACTTTTTGATCCAACGAGACCAAGTTTCAAAAATCTGGCCTCTATAGTACATATATTATCAAGAGAAACATTGTAACCAAGTTTCATGAGTATCAGACTGAAAATGTAGCCTAGTGCACGCAAGGGGTTTCTAAGATTTGTTCCAGTGACCTACTTGTTGACCCAACATGACCCATTTCAAATTTGTCCGAGATATTATCAAGGCAAACATTCTGACCACATTTCATGAGTATCTGACATAAAATGTTGCCTCTAAGAGTGCACACAAGGTAATTTTTGATGACAGCACTACAGACACAGCACTATCACAAAAGCCCACCTTGAGCACTATGTTCTCAGGTGAGCTAACAAATTATGAGAGTAAAGGGTTTTAACTCTTAGCCCTCAGAGAGACAATTTTATAAATCATACTAACATTTTCAGTCAAGAAATACCACCCAAACAATTGCAATTTCATGACTGCACTATGCACTAAGTCTCGCCCTGAAAGCAGACAGCTGGCATTTTCAGTCTAGAAATGCTGTAATATTTTTTTATGTCATGGCTGAATTGTCCTTTTTCATTCTTTAAAAAAGACCAATTTAATTGCAATTCCATGGTTACTTTTGTCAAGACTGTCTTAGCCAAATATACAGTGTAGATCAAAGATCAGGCTGCAATATTTGTTCTTTCTAGTCTGAGTTTGAACTTTACTGGCCCCGAAGGTAACTTGAATTGTGAAAGACATTTTATGGGTTTCAAGTTTTTCAGACTTGCTATTTTGAAAAGCGTGGCTCAAACAATGTCATTTGTCTTTGACATGGAAGAAAACATTATTGTACTATGAGAAAATATTATATAAACCAACATTTTCTCCTCTTCCTATGTTCTCAAAATCATTTAGTGTTTTGATCTAATGACCGTTTCATTTATCCAAAGAAAGATTTTGATTTCTCTTTGAAATGGAAAAATAAAATTGATGTAAAAAGGAAAAATGTTAGGCTACATTTTCTTTTGCTACCATAATGATCACAAGAAGCCTTCAGTAACTCTGATCAAATGATTGTGGTCAGTTCATCCAATGATTTCTCAGTTTATCTAATGATTCCTCAATTAATCTATGACAAACCCTAATACTGAAGATTCTGTCCATTGTGTCCATCCATCAAGCCACATGTAAAACAGCCAGATTTGCTCATCATGCATATCAGTAAACATGCTTGCTGATATATCAAAGAATGATTTTATTTGTGCATACTGTGAAATCCATCTGATTACAGACAAATAAATCCCCCTCAAAAGTTAATAACCCTTTACCAGATGACATATTTTAGAATTGTCCAAATTGAAAGTAATATTGCCTAAGAAAAATTAACTGTGACTCATGCAAAAGCATTGTCTTCAAAAGGGTAGAACACTTTGTTGAAAAAGGAGAAAATGCTGGTAACCAGCATGTTCTCCCTAATTCCCACAAGGTTTTTAGAAAAAATTCAGCCTCACGATCATTAAAACTCAGGCTTGTTTGCTACTAAAGGTTTATTCTAAGAAACATTAGGACAAAATTCGTGTTTACACCCAGGACAAAATTAGCGTTTACAACCACGACAAAATTATAGTGTTAACACCTTTTGAAGTAACACTGTGTGGTGGTTGGTGTCAGTGACAGCGTTGTTGTCCAAATGAACAAGACTCATGATGAAAGTTTTCTAGATGTTAAATCTTTACCAAACGACAAAAATTTAGATTGGTCCAAATTGAAGGCATTTGCAGACGACAAAAATAAATGTGATTGAAAAATTGAAATTTGTTATGGGAAGGGTAGAAAACATTGTAGGAAAAGGAGAAAATGCTGGTTACCAGGATTTTCTCCTTTTCTCACAATGTTTTCAAAAGGCTTCTTTCTCAGGGTCCTTAAAAGTAGGGATTGTGAGGTAGAGTTAACTGAAGGGATACATAGATCTAGATCAGATTGCATGCACAAAAACAAGAGGGCCATGATGGCCCTGTATCGCTCCACTGGCTTATAAATATAAACCACAAAGAAAAGTCTTCACTATATAAGCCTTTATAAAACTTTGACCTCATGGCTACAGTCTGACTAAATGGGGAATATTGTATTAGAAGAATAACATGCCAAATGTGGGAGTTCTTGGCCTTATGGCTGGTAACAAGATGGTTTCTGAACTTTTCACTCCATAAACCCATGTAAAACTTGTGATCCCTGGTGCAGGGCCAAACTTGATCCTAGAGCTGTAACTTGGGCCCTCTTTGTAACTGTCCACTAAATAATGCTATAATTATATGCAAAATTTGGTAGCCTAAGCCTTATGGCTGTGAACACCAAGATTTAAAAGTTTTCCCTATGTAAGCCTATGTAAATCTTGTGAACCCCCCCCTCCAAGTATGAGGCCAAATTGACCCCAGGACTATACTTTGGACACTTTTGGTAGACTCCAACTAGATCAAGCTAAATGCCAAATTTGGTAGCTCTAGGCCTTATGGTTTCAGACAAGAAGATATTTAAAGTTTTCTCTATATAAGCCTATGTATAAAACTTGTGACCCCTGGGGAAGAGCCAATTTTGACCCCAGGGCTATAATTTCAAGAAACATGATAGAGGTCTACTACATAAAGCTACATGCCAAATTTGGTAGCCCTATGCCTTATGGTTTCAGACAAGAAGATTTTTAAAGTTTTCTCTATATAAGCCTATGTAAAACTTGTGACCCCTGGGGAAGAGCCAATTTTGACCCCAGGGCTATAATTTGAAGAAACTTGATAGAGGTCTACTACATAAAGCTACATGCCAAATTTGGTAGCCCTATGCCTTATGGTTTCAGACAAGAAGATTTTTAAAGTTTTCTCTATATAAGCCTATGTAAAACTTGTGACCCCTGGGGCAGAGCCAATTTTGACCCCAGGGCTATAATTTGAAGAAACTTGATAAAGGTCTACTACATAAAGCTACATGCCAAATTTGGTAGCCCTATGCCTTATGGTTTCAGACAAGAAGATTTTTAAAGATTTCCAATATTTTTCAGTTTTGTTGCCATGGCAACCAGAGTTTTTGAAGGAATCAAATTCTTTCAAGAAATTCTGAAGAGGACCATGTCAGGATCATTTCTGTGAAGTTTCGTGAAAATCGGATGGGTAGTTTCAGAGAAGAAGATGTTTGAAATAAAAGTTAACCCACGGACGGACGGACGGACGCACGACAGACACCGGGCCATGACATAAGCCCGCTGGCCTTCGGCCAGTGGAGCTAACCAGTAACCAGGATTTTAAGATTACAAGCCCAACACTTTAATCCTGTGTTTAAACAGCTGGAGCTGAGGAAGAATCCTTTTGAAAACCTTGTTGGAAAAGAGAAAATGCTGGTAATTCCAACATTTTCTTCTCTGGTAACATTTTTCACCCTTTCAATGACAGATTCCAACAAATAAGCCTGAGATTTAATTTGTTGTCCGCAAATGCATTAAATTCTTACTTGTAAGTCTAAACTTTTGTCGAGTTAATCACCGAGTCACAGAGGAACCCATAACTTGGCTTGAATACAACAGAATCAAGAAAACATTGTCACAAATGGAGAAATTGCTCATCAGATTAACCCTGTTAGCGTAACAAGCAAAAACAGAGGCCTTTGAGGCCGGCATTATGAGATCATTATAAATCAGACTTCACTGAACATGCAGTTTGATCTTGAATCTATACAGCTATGTTTGTGTTTAACACAATTATTCAACCCTTTACCACACAATCCCAACTTTTAACGACCCTGAGAAAGAAGCCTTTTTGAAAACACTGTGGGAAAAGGAGAAAATGCTGGTAACCAGCATTTTCTCCTTTTCCCACATTGTTATCTATCCTATCAGAGAAAAATCATACCGTTTCAGCCACAATAAAATTGTCTAAATGCTTTTAAAATGGACGAGTCTAAAATTTTGTCGTTTGGTAAAGGGTTAAACTGTCTGTAAAATCATGGCAGCTAGTGCACCTATCCATGCCTTGTGTTTTTACCAATACTTTGCACAACATTCTTTGAAGACACTGGCTCATTATCAACATTAACTTTGGCCAAACTGGGTTCAGCAGTGACAAAGGAATGCTTCTTAGGACACAATGACTATTGTCAATCCTCAAAAACGATTTGGATGAGCCAGGAATCAAGGCAGTAACCCCTTTGTTTCAAGCCCTGTGCACTACCAACTGAGCTTAATGTTTTACCGAGCCTAATATCAATGACAAAAGTCTGTCTTAAGTGCCAGCTAATTATATTTTAAGCCATCAAAAGGGGCTGAGTTTAACCCTTTACCAAACGACAAAATTTTAGACAAGTCCAAACTGAAAGCACTTGCAGACGACAAAATAAATGTTACTGAAAAATGGAAGCTTGTTTTGGGAAGGTCAGAAAACGTTCCAAACTGAAAGCACTTGCAGATGACAAAATAAATGTTACTGAAAAATGGAAGCTTGTTTTGGGAAGGTCAGAAAACGTTGTGGGAAAAGGAGAAAATGCTAGTAACCAGCATTTTCTCCTTTTCCCACAATGTTTTCAAAAGGCTTCTTTCTCAGAGTCATTAAAAGTCGGGATTGTGTGGTAAAGAGTTAAATATTTTGCAAAAGTATTCTGTACAAGTTAGATCAAAACTTACCAGTATCAGCCAATTTACCCTTAAAGCACCTTTCACAACTATAGTTACCGTTGCGGCCAGTGAAGATCAAGATCAGACTGCACAAAATGTGCAGTCTGATCTTTAATCTACACTGTCCGCTTTGCTGAAACACTATAGTCGAAAGCAACCTTGAAAATGAAATCATTTGAATCTCTTTTCCGGTCTGAAAATGTTTGTTGGGTTTATTTCGCGCTCCATGGGTTAACCCTTTTCCAGATAATAAATGTTTAACCTCCTAATTCAAAAACAATTCTCCTGACAACAAATTAAAAAACTGGCACAAATGAGGTTAAGTTTTATGATAGGTTAGAAAACATTGTAGGAAAAGGAGAAAATGCACGTAACCAGCATTCTCTCCTTTTGCATCAATGTTTTCAAACGGCATCTTTCCCAGGGTCCTTAAAACTCAAGACTGTGTGGTAAAGGGTTAACTCTTCACCAGATGACAAAATTTTAGCCTTGTCTACATTGACAGCATTTGCAAACGACAATTTCAGTGTGGCTCAAATGGTACGATTTTTCTGTGATAGGGTAGAAAAAATTGTGGGAAAAGGAGAAAATGCTGGTTACCAGCATTTTCTCCTTTGCCCACAATGTTTTCAAAAGGCTTCTTTCCCAGGGGCGTTAAAAGGCGGCATTGCGCGGTAAAGGGTTAAAGGGTTACTGGCCTGAACACTCCAGTATTCAACCTCCTAAAACATAAATTGGAAACTGAAGTGGGCTATTTCAATGAAAAGGAATCTTTAATAAATCAAATGTCTCTCTGCTGGACATATTAAATTAGCCTTTTTTGGGAAAAGACCGAAAAAAAAAAAAAACGCTTGTGAACAAATTATCATGAACACATTGCCAACAGTACACTTACAGTACCACAGTTCTTCCTCTTGCATCAGACTACCTTTGGCTTTATATTGTAGGAAAAGATAAATCACCCTTAACCCTTACACTGCTAAGTGCAACTCAAGGACCTTTTGCAGACAGTATAGATCAAGATCAGACTGCACAGAATGTGCAGTCTGATCTTTGATCTACACTGTCCAATATGGCGCTATTTCTCCTTGAAAACATAACTTAAAAATCGCAACATATAGGTTTTTACCACCAACTTAAGGGGATTGTTTAACTTATCTAGCAGGACAAGGGTTAAAAAGTACATGTACTTCTTTTGCTACAGTTAATTCATCTTAAAGATAGATCTTAATGCATTTTTATTATTTTCTTTCAAAGACCTTTCAGATCGCACTATGCAATTACCGCATGTATACCTGCGTTCTCTGATCTTATAATCTAAGTCCAGGATCTCTTTGTTCTCTAATCTTATAAATCTAAGTCCAGGATCTCTGCATTGTCATTCCTTTTTCAAGTTTTCTTGAAAGAACATTGCAATCCTTCCCATCTATACCAGGTTTGAAGACAATATTACTTTCATGCCCTGTACTACATCAATGCCGTTCTTACAATCTTATTGAGTCCTGATTGCGTGCTGATTCACTCACATCCTCGCTGCGTAGAAACTTTGATAGGGTAATAATACTAATACTGACTTGGTTGTTAAGAAACTCTTATCTGGTAAAGTGTTTTAACCATTATTATAAAGCTGAAAGTAAAATTGGGTGCTGAACCCTTTAACACAATCGTGACTTTTAACAACCGTGAAAGAGAAAGCTTATGAAATCATTGTGGGAAAAGGAGAAAATTCTTGTAACTTCAACTTTGATCACAATGTTTTCAATTATAGTGCTTTTCTGTAGACAAATTCCCATATGAACAAAAGCTAAGTTACATGATTTGATAAAGCCAATTTGTACTGTATTACATTAGATATAAACTCTTTCATGTCTTAACCCTTTCCAAGACGGAAAATTTTAGACTCTTCCAAATTCAAAATATCTGCAGACAACCAAGTTAGAATTGGTGTAAATAAGCTCAAGCTGTCTGACAAGGTAGAAAACATTGTGGAAAAAGGAGAAAATGCTGGTTACCAGCATTTTCTCCTTTTCCCACAATGTTTTCAGTGGGCTTCTTTCTTAGGGTCGTTAAAAGTCAGGATAGTGTGGAAAAGGGTTAACACACAAACCTGAGTTTAACCACCCTGGTGAGCAACAAGGTTTTTGAAAACAGTGTGGGGAAAGGAAAAAATGCTGGTTTTCCTTTTCCAACAGTGTTTTCTTCCTTTCAAAAAGCAATTTTCAGTTTCCGAATCACATTTACTTTGTGGCCTGCTTATTTGGATTTGGAAAAGTCCAAAATCTCTCCATTTGGTTGAGGGTTAAAGAGGCCCCTTCATAAAATTTAATGTAGTCAAATTAGCAGAGAGGCCCCTTCATAAAATTCTATGTAGTCCAATTAGCAGTTTTGCGGGAGCTTCAATCACAGCTCGGCCTTATAATGGTCCTCCACATATCACAGGCGTTCGTTTTGTGACAAACTTCGCCATCTATGCCATGTAATATATAATATTACATTAAATAGATGGCGAACTTCGTCACAAAACAAATACCTGTGCCACAGATAGGAAGAATGTGGAACCAACACTGTGAAACTGGCATGATTAGTGAGGTAATGCCTGATTTTTTTATGCGAAGCCTGACAGCAGTACCTGTTGGAGCTTTCAAAAACATTGTAGTAAAGAAGTAACTTAAACTATGACACTGCTCCTTAGACCACAATGTTTGAAATGCAAATCCAAACAGGTATTTTCTATTCCCTCATAATGTTTCTCATTTGGTGTTCCTTGTGCAAGACTTTCATTTTGTATAAAACTACAGTAAAGGGTCAACTCTTTCCCACACAACAAAATTTTAGACTTGTCCAAATTCAAAGCATTTGCAGACGACAATTCATAGATGGCTAAAATGATGAAAATTGCCTTCAGTTGAGTAGAAAACATTCTGGGAAAAGGAGAAAATGCTGGTTACCAGCATTTTCTCCTTTTCCCACAATGTTTTCAAAGGCTAATTTTTCTCAGGGTCATTAAAACTTGGGATTGTGTGGTAAAGGGTTAAAACAAAAAAGAGCTGATAGAGACATCACAACTGATCTTAATTTGAATATTCATGCCCCCCTGCAGCAATTCTTGCATACACAAGAGGTAAGATTTGCATAATAAAGTTATTTGTAATATCTGATCAAAAAGGGCAACATCTTTTAACCCTTTGCAAACTCATTCCTTGTTTTTAACAACCCCGAGGAACAAGGCTTTTGAAAACTGTGGGAAAAGAGAAATAATGATTAACAGCATTTTCTTCTTTTCCTACAGTGTTTTCTATCCTGTCAAAGCCAAATGTGATAGTTTACATAATATCTAATTTGTCATCTGCAAAATGCTTTCAATACGGACAACTTTTAAATCATACCACAGGGAGGAATTCCACACTTATCCAAAACTGAAAGCATTTTTGCAGAATATGACTTAGAGGTTGCTCAAATGATGAGATTTACCTTTGAAAGGGTAGACAACAAAGTTGGAAAAAGAGATAATGCTCTTGTACATCAGCATTAATTTTCTTCTTTTCTCACAGCTTTTTCAAAAGCCTTCATCCTCAGGACCCTAAATAAAAGACAAGATTGTTGGGTATCATAGGGGTTAAAGTGTGGGTCAAAACAAAACATTCTAACCCATAAAATGTGACCTGACCCAAGACTGATCATTTTGTAACATCAGGGCCCAATTATTCATAAACCATTCTTCAGAATGTACTTAGTCTTATTCTCCAGATTTTTCTCGATTTGAAAGTAACACAACTTCTGATTGGCTAAACCATTTGGTTTAGCCAATCAGAAGTTGTGTTACTTTCAAATTTAGAAAATCTCAGAGAACAAGACAAAGAATGTTCTTAAGACTAGTTGGTGAATACGGACCCTGATCTTTCCAAACAGAATCAACATTTTAGCTATGTTGCTTTGGAAGAAACTTTGACATATTCCAATCTTATTTACTGAAGATATTCACTTCAAACTGGATCAGGGCTTGTTGACCTATGAAAAGGGGAAACTGTACAAAAATGTTAGGCAGCTCTCAATATATTTTGACACAGTTATACCCTCCTTTTCTTTGGCTTACAATTTTCACTAAAAACTCAGCTGCAGCCAAGCATTAGAATCAACATGCTGTGCTCTTGTCCAAAAGTAGCAATAAACAGCAAATTCAGTAAAAGTTATCAGTTTGATATAATAAAGTTACCAACACATGATTGATTGATGGAATGGTCTGCCACTTTCAACATAATTTCAGCCAAATCAAGACAACAGTTCTTTGAACAAGTATATCTGGTATTTTTTTATCTGCTCAGCAAAAGAGAAATGAGGACAAATAAAAAGAGAATGACATTAATTTTCTATCTGAGCACTATCAGAGCAAATTACACTTTCTCACCATCTCTTTGTATATTTTCATAACCTCAATTATTATTCCTTGAACTCCTAACTCACTGGACCCAGGTTTAGTTGCTTTTGCACACAGAGTAGATCAAGATCAGAGAGCACAGAACACAAAATCTGATCTTGGATATACACTGTCCTCTACTTAAATACATATCCTGGTTAGGCCTTTGAAACTATTGATGAAAAAAGAAAATTTTGAACTGGTCAATCTCGAAGATATTTTGCAAACAAAATAAATGTGGCTCAAATGATGAGATATACCATTAACCCTTAAGCTGCTAAACGCCTCTCACTGACCTTTTGCGGACAGTGTAGATCAAGATCAGACTGCACAGAACATGCAGTCTGATCTTTGATCTACACTGTCCAATACAGTACATGTATTTTCTTTCCGGTGAAATCAATTTTGAAAGCGTAATGTTTGGGCTTTTAGTATTGACTAATAATTTGCGTTTCATTTTTTCAGCAGCTTAAGTGTTAAAAGTTAACCCTTAGAGCACCAGATTAACCCCACAGACATATTCTGACTAGGAATAACAAAAAAATGTTAGAAGGGGTTACCAGCATTTTCTCCTTTACCAACAGTGTTTTCAAAAGCTTTCTAACTCATGCTGGTAAAACACTGTGAGAGAATTGAACTATTCAAGTGTGTTATTTTAGGTTCATGCAGGTCAAATGCCAATATCCAAAATAGGATAAGATGCTTTTCATGTCCCAAATAAATGACCATAATAATTGTTTCTCTCTCACAGTGTTTTTATGAGATTGTCCTACTGTTATAAATGATAATGACCTGTCAATCAAACGTCATTGACATGGTCTGTACTAATTACTTACACGATACTTTAACTTCTTACCGCATGACAAAAATTCAGATCGTTCCATGTTGAAAGGATTAACTCTGAACCAAACAGCAAAATTTTGGACTCATCTAAATCCAAAGCATTTACAGAGGACGCATTAAAGGTGGCTGAGATAGTAGAAACTGTGCTTAGAAGGGTAGAAAATACTACGGGAATAGGAAAAAATACTAGTTACCAGCATTTTCTCCTTTTCATATAATGTTTTCAAAAGCCTTCTATTCCAGGGTCACTGTTTCTGAAAAGACAGAAAACAGTGTGGGACAGGAAAAAATGCTGGTTGACAAATGTTTTTCTTTTCCCACATTGTTTTAAAAAACTTACTCCGTGAGGTTCATAAAAGCACAGGATTGTTTTGTGAAGAATTAATCAGAAATTACAATCTACTTTCAGACCCCAAAAATTATTACAAATTACAGAGGATAAATTTTGAACTGAAATGAAAATTCTTTATGTTCTTTTGGCACTACATGACTACATGGTAAACACCATGGTAAAAGGAGCAATTGCCTTTGACATGCAGTTGCTGCTAATTTCCCCCAATGCTTTCTCAAGCTACCTATAGATGGCTGTCAATAGTCTATTTGTACAGCATTAAGAAAAAGTTATGTCAACTTTGCAATTTTTTCTTTTAAAGAAAAGTCTTGGCATTTGAATTCAGTGAAAAGCTTTTAAAATCATGTTAAACAAGAGGGCCATGATGGCCCTGTATCGCTCCACTGGCTTATAAATATAAACCATAAAAACTAAACATTTCAATTCTGAGCCAAATGGTTTCAAAATGAAGACTTACAAAGTTTTCTCTGTAAAAGCCCATGTGAAAGTTGAGACCCGCAAGGCAAAGCCATTTTTGATCCCAGAGCTATAATTACTTGAACCCTGGTAGAGGTCCACAAGATAAAGCCACATGCCAAAATAATACAAGTCTATTCTGTATGGTTGTAAATAAGGTGATTTTCAATTTTTGTCCATATGAAGCCTCTGTAAAACATAAGACCCCTGATGCAAGGCTAATTTCAAAAAAAAAAAAAAAAAAATCAAAACAGGAAGATTTCTTAAGTTGTCACTATGTAAGCCCATGCAAAACTTGTGACCCCTGCGGCGGGGCCAATTTTGACCCCAGGGCTAAAATTCTGGCCCGCTTGGTAGAGGCCCACTAGATATAGCTACATGCAAAATTTGGTAGCTCTAGGCCTTATAGCTAGGTACAGGAAGATTTTTAAAGTTTACTCTATATAAGCCTATGTAAAACTTGTGACCCCTGGCGCAGAGCCAATTTTGACCCCAGGGCTATAATTTGAAGAAACTTGATAGAGGTCTACTACATAAAGCTACATGCCAAATTTGGTAGCCCTATGCCTTATGGTTTCAGACAAGAAGATTTTTAAAGATTTCCAATATTTTTCAGTTTTGTTGCCATGGCAACCAGAGTTTTTGAAGGAATCAAATTCTTTCAAGAAATTCTGAAGAGGACCATGTCAGGATCATTTCTGTGAAGTTTTGTGAAAATCGGATGGGTAGTTTCAGAGAAGAAGATGTTTGAAATAAAAGTTAACGCACGGACGGACGGACGGACACACACACGCACGATGGACACCGGGCCATGACATAAGCCCGCTGGCCTTCAGCCAGTGGAGCTAAAAATTAGCAAATGCTAGAAACCAGCATTTTCTCATTTTCCCACAATGTTTCTACCCTTTCAAAGACAATTCCAATCATTTGGGCTATACTGCTTTTTTGTCTTCAATTACTTCAACTTTGGACAAATCTACCATTTTGTCATCTGGCAAAAGAGTTAGTGAATATTCCATATTGTTCCAAAACTGGTTAATGTAGAGTAAAGAGTAATTTCTCATTTTGCCACAATGTTTAGAATGGTTATCTGCTGTAGGATGCCGAGCCCTGTAGCTCAGTCGGTAGCATACAGAACTTGAGAACAGGAGGTCGCTGGTTCGATCACCAGCTCGGCCAATTTCTTTCCGAGGACTGATGATAGTCATTGCGACAGGATTCATTCCTCTCCCACCGCTGGCCATTGTTTCGACAATGGCTATGTTGGAAAGCAGCCAGTGGCTTGGAAAGAATATTGTGCGAAGTACTGGTAAAAGAAATTCCAGGAAAGCATGGATATGTGCACTGGCCGCCGCGATATAACTGATATAATGTTGAAAACGGCGTTAAACAACATACAATCAATCAATCAATCAATCAATCTGTTGTAGGATAGAAAAAAGTCCTCTGCCAGTGCATATTTGTCTCATAATTTATGTACCATTTGAGAAGTAAATTTTTACATAAATTGTGGAATATATAAGCTGCATATTTTACTTTGATTTATAAAAAAGATAAACTTTCAGAAAGTATGATGATCCTAGCCAATTTTAAAGTTAACTCTTTACCAAACAACAACATTTTAGACTGGTCCAAATTGAAAGCTTTTGCAGACGACAAAATGAATGACTCAAAAATTGAAATTTGTGTTGGGAAGAGTAGAAAACATAGTGGGAAAAGGAGAAAATGCTGGTTACCGGCATTTTCTCCTTTTCCCACAATGTTTTCAAAAGGCTTCTTCCTCAGGGTCGTTAAAAATCGGAACCGTGTGGTAATGGGTTAAACACTTTACTATCATTTACTAGTACCTCTTTACCAAACGACAAAATCTGGACTAAACCAAGCTGAAAAATATTTACAGAAAACAAATCAAATGTTGCTAAAATGACAATTCCTGTCTTTAATAGGGTAAAATCATTGTTGTAAAAGGAAAAAATGCTAATTACCATTATTTCCCTCTTTTCCCACAATGGTTTCAAAACACTTCATCCTCAAGGTTATTTAAACTCAGAATTGTGTGGTATTATAGGGTTAATCTTTTAACAAAAACAATATGACATTCTAAGTCTTAAAAAGTTTCCCAGGAGACAATTTTTTTTAACTGTCCAAATTCAAAGTTTTTGCAGACTACAAATCAAATGTGGTTCAAATAATTAGAGTTGTTTCTAAATGAGTTTAGTCACTGTAGAAAAAAGGAGAAGATTCCGGTGATCAGCATTTTTCTCCTTTCCCCAGAATGTTTTCAAAAACCATTTTCCTCATGCAGGGTTTTCATTTTGAAATGAAGCAACCGATTGATTGACAAAAACAACAGGCCGAGGGTCAAGGGGGGCCGCCTAGGCTTTGGCGTCCATGATTACCAAATGGAGATCGGAGAAACGTACTGTCGCCTACGATTGGATAATTGGATGCAAGTATCCAATGAATGACTGCGTAACATTCATAAACCAATTGTTTCTGGTTTCGCGGTAAAATTGAACCGGTGTCACAGTACAGTTACCAACGCGTGAAATATTTTCGATATAAACAACGCAATCGATTTTTCAAAGATCCAGCAAAAACAACCGATTAAAGGCCTATTTCAACCGATGTTTTTGATCGACAATCAGCTTTAAATGAAAACCCTGTCATGGTCGTGAGAACTTGAGATAGTTCGATAAAGCAGGTGAAAAGATCCTGAAGATAAAAAGGCTACTGAAAATATTGTCAGAAAGGAAGGAAAATAATTTTAGATTAAAAAAAAAAACAGCATTTTCTGTTCAAACAATTTTTTCTACCCTTTCAAAGACAAATCCCATCACTAGGGCCATATGTAAATTTTTACCACATGAGAAAAATTTACACTTGTCTAAATTGAAAGCATAATTGCAGACAACAATTCAAATTTGGCTCTAATGATGGAATTTGTTTGTGATAGGGTAGAAAACATTGTGAGAAAAGGAGAAAATGCTGGTTAGCAGCATCTTCTCCTTTTCCCACAATTTTTTTGAAATGCTTCCTCCTCAGCGTCATTAAAACTCGAGATTGTGTGGTAAAGCGTTAATTTGTCATGGTAGGACTGTCCTAGACCCTCATTATCTGGTTAACTCTTTACCATACAACAAAAATGTAGACTTGTCAAAAGTGAAAGCATTTGCAGACGATAATTCAGATGTGGTTCAAATGATGGCATTTGTCTATAATAAGGTAGAAAACATTGTAGGAAAAGCCTCTGAGAAAATGCTGGTTACCAGCATTTTCTCCTATTCCCGTAGTGTTTTCAAAAGGTATCTTCCTCAGGGCCGTTCAAATTTCGGGATCATGTGGTAAAGGGTTTAAATAGTTAAGAGTTAAAAGATGAAGAAGACAGACACTTACAATAAATTTCACAGTGACTGATCACACACTTTAGTAATGGTTCATCCTTCAATATTTACTTTTCACAGATCATCAAATTCATCATTCAAGTAACGACTCAGACATAATTGATACACCTGGAGGCAAATCTGTATCAATTCTTTTCCTTCATAAACAGACTGGACTGGTTCCCTTCTAAACAATATTTCACTGGCGTTTATTAATTTTCAAAAGACCCAAAACATGGTAGTTTATAAAAACCAATGAAACAATTTTAAACAGAAATATGGTAATTCAAGTATAGAGCAGATCTCTGTTTGCAACTGCCTTTACACCAACATACAAGTTAATACAAATTACTGGTAATACATGCTTGTCTTTCCTCTAAATATCTAACTTTTTCAAAATAGATTATCAAACTGTATTACCAGGTAACAAATTGAGAGATTCTTTTCAGAGAGCCCGCCTGGGTAGCTCAGTGGTGAGTGTATCTGACTCGTGAACTGGTGGTCGCAAGTTCCATACCCAATTGAGGCAAACCTTCTTTCCGGCAATTTTTGCCTCTCATTTCTGACGCATGTGAGAAAAGTAGTCAGTGACTTGGAAAGAAAGTTGTGTCAGTACTGATGTGAGAAAGTCCAGAAACACATGCATAGGTGCACTGACCACCGTTATATGACCAAAACTGTTAAAATGGCATCAAACTCCAATACAATCAATCTGTTCAGAGAAAAAATATACATTTATATGAGCCATGCTCTGTGAGAAGGGGGCTTTGTGCATGTGTGAAAAGTATTGACCCGGGTCAAAACTTTTAGCTATTGGTAAATTTTCTGTATGTCCAAGGACCAGGCTACCTTATGATAAAGTCAGTTGATAAAAAAGTGGCTATTATGGATCCATAAATATGTGATGGCTTGATTGGTATCATGGATCACAGAGAGCTTCACAACAAATCTAATTACAGTTGGTAGAAAAGCCTTTGGTGCAATATAGCAACAAGAAAACAGTGCACAAGGATAAAATCAACTTTGACTTGATTACTTTTTATGTCAATTTTAATGACTTCATTTGCAAACTTGAAGGCATGTATGAATAACTTTGCATCTGATTTTCAAGCCTATCCTGCTTTTAATTTCATTTTCTTCTTCGCAGTTAAAGAGTTTAAACAATGTGCTTGCAGTTGTGAACAAAGTCTGATGCTTACAAGTGATTTCAAAGGTTGTTTCCATTACATTCAAAACACTATAATTACAGGGATGCGTGAATGTACATGTAGTACTAAACAAAAAGCTTTGGGCTAGGGCAAAGTGTCCTATGACAATTGCTTTCCATTGCCTTTTTCGTTCTCCTGTAAAAAGCAAGTAATCGCAAACTTGAAGTTGAAGCACAGATTCTGCTTGACTACAATGCACTAAACTGTCAGTGGTTTGAAAGGTTAACCGTCTTACCAAGAGGTATGAATTCAGAAACCCCAGCACAATGCCTTCAGCAAACATACTTTAGAATAGATAGATAACCAACATGTTAGGGTCAAATACATTGATAAATGTAAAACATTGTACTAAAAGGAGAAACTGCTCTTATGAGCAATTTATCTTTTTGCTATAGAGTTTGCAAGGGTGGTCTGCCACCAGATGAAAAAGGTCATCAGGGGGTGGCCATGTATTTATGAAAGATGAATGGATATGGAGTGTTTGTTTGTTCTGTCAAAAATGTATTTTTTATGATAAAATCATGAATCAAACTCTCTCATAATTCATGATAAATCTGACCTAGAAATATGGTTGTACATCTTAAACCCTTTACCAGACAAAATTTCTTTTTAGACTTGTCTAAACTAAAAGCATTTGCAGAAGACAAATTAAATGTGACTAAGAAATTTGAAATTTGTTGTTTGAAGGGTCTAAAACATTGTGGGAAAAGGAGAAAATGCTGGTTACCAGCATTTTCTCCTTTTCTCACTGTTTTCAAAAGCCTTCATCCTCAGGGTCATTAAAAGTCAGGATTGTGTGGTAAAGGGTTAACAGGGGCTATTCAGATTTTTATAATCTTTCTAAACTTCAAAAATGATTCATCACTGAATTAATTCCTTATCACACAATCCCAAGTTTTAACAACCTTTTAACAAAGAAGGCTTTTGAAAACATAGTGGGAAACGGCATTTCTTCTTTCCCAACTATGTTTTCTACCCCACCAAAACCAAATTTCATCATTTGAACCACATTCAAATTTCCGTCTGCAAATGCTTTGAATTTGAACCAGTCTAAAATTTTGTCTATTGGTAAAGGGTTAAGCAAGGCAATAGCTGGCAAAGACAGACTTTAAGACAAATGTTAAAAAAAATATTTACAGAGGTATCTCCATAAAGGCCAGCTTGTGGCCCAAAGAAAAGAATGTACCAATATTAGAATAAATAAATGCATCTATAAATTCATTGACCACATTGTAGAAAGAAGAGAAAATGCTGGTTACCAGCATTTCCCTTTTTTCACACTGTTTTCTAACCCTTTCAAAGACAAATTCAT
The DNA here is from genome assembly GCA_945859785.2 of Tridacna gigas. NCBI lineage: Eukaryota > Metazoa > Mollusca > Bivalvia > Cardiida > Cardiidae > Tridacna > Tridacna gigas. The sequence continues at coordinate 44,657,587 of OX244029.2, forward strand.
CATCTAAGTAGCTTTTAATTTGTGGTATGCAAATAATTTGAAATTAGAAAAGTCTAAACATTTGTCTTCTGGTAAACAGTTAACCCTTTTACCACACAATGATCCTACAGAAGAAGAGTTTTGAAAACATTGTGGGAAAATGCTGGTAACCAGCATTTTTTCCTTTTCCAAAATTTTTTTTACCCGATCAAAGACAGAAATCATCATTTCAGCTAACTTTGTCATCTGCAAATGCTTTCAATTTGGTCCAGTCCAAAATTTTGTCGTTTGGAAAGACAACCCTGGGGAAGGCAGCTCCTGAAAACACTGTGGAAAAAGGAGAAATTGCTCATTCTGCCTTTTCAACCTTTGACAAAAGACAAATTTTCTACCTGTCCAAAATGAAAGCATTTGCAGAGGACAAATCAAATGTCACTAAAATGGTGGAATTTGTCCTTGAAAGGGTAGAAAACACTGCACAGGAAAAGGAGAAAATGCTGGTTACTAGTATTTTCTTCTTTTACCACAGTGATTTCAAAAGGCTTCTTTCCCAGACTCATATAAAACCTGGGATCGTTTGGTAAAGTGCCAACAGACAAATCATAATTCCAGCCATCTCTAGTGAGACATAACATTGAAATGGACATATCTAAATTTTGTGGTTTTGTACACATAATTCAAACCAGTCAAAAACTACTGCTTACAGGACAGAGAATTGTATATAAACAGTTGACAATGGAAAAATCATTACTGAATTGTACTGGGGGAAAAAAATGTGAGAAAAGAAACAATTGAATGTTACAGGTAATTGCTTCTTGTCCCACAATATTTCAAAAGGGGTCATATTTGTGGGGTAATGGGTTTGCAGACAGGACGCAATTGAAACGAAAGTTATATAAACTTACCTAAGATTTCCTATTGTAATGCATGTGTAACAGTTGAAACAGTCTATTGAAATCCAACACAGCGTCTTTCCGTATATTCGTTATAAACTTCCTGTCACAGGCTCTAGTTTCCTCACTAATTAGTCAATTAGGCTCTCCCTTTTTTAAACAATTGATTTGTAATTTATCTTCTTATTTTAAACCCTTTACTAAACATTTCCAGTTTTTAACGGCACAGGCAACAAAGCCTTTTGAAAACATTGTGGGAAAAGGAGAAAATGCTGGTCACCAGCACTTTCTACTTTTCCCACAATGTTTACTACTCTATCAAGGACAAATACTGCCATTTGCATCACCTTCAATTTGTCGTCTGCATATGGTTTCAATATGGACAAGTCTAAAATTTTGTCGTTTGGTAAAGAGTTAACTCTTTACCAAACGGCAAAAATTTAGACTGGTCCAAATTCAAAGCATTTGCAGACGACATATTGAAGGTGGCTCAAATGACGAAATTTGTCCTTGATAGTGTAGAAAACATCGTGGGAAAAGGAGAAAATGCTGGTTACCAGCATTTTCTCCTTTTTCCACAATGTTTTCAAAAGGCTTCTTCCTTGGTGCCGTTAAAAGTGGTAAAGGGTTAAACCATTTTAGTGCTAAGTGAATAAAATGGACATTCTCAATCCCCTACTTAAAGCATGTATTGATCAATATTGCAGTCTCATATTCCATTTTTAACAGAATACCCCATTTTTAACAGAATATCTAGCCATAAAGTGAACAGTGTAGATCCTAGATCAGACTCCACACACATACTGTGCAGTCCAATCTTTACCTACACTGTCCGCAGAAGCAAACTAAATCCCATGATCAGCATCCCAGGGGTTCTGACTTCCTCAATAATGTCCTGTTGAAGTAGTTCTGTGTAAAAGATATTATATATGCTGTTTTCCTGCTTGTGCTGTTACTCACCCCAAGTACTAATTGATACTTCCTCAAAATTAGCTGAAAAAGAAATCAAAAACATTACATTAATCCTTTACCGCACAATGCGGACTAAAACTGTTTACCAAACGACAAAATTTTAGACTAGTCCAAATTGAAAGCAGTTGCATACAACAAAATAAATGTGACTGAAAAACTGAAATTTGTTTTTGAAGGGTCGAAAACATTGTGGGAAAAGGAGAAAATGCTGGTTACCAGCATTTTTTCCTTTTCCCACAATGTTTTCAAAAAGCTTCTTTCTCAAGGTCATTAAAAGTTGGGACTGTGTGGTAAAGAGTTAAGAAACTTGGGAAAAAAGAAGACTTTTGAAAACATTGTGGGAAAAGGAGAAAACCCTGGTAACCAGCATAAAAATTCTACTTTTTCATCAATGTTTTCTACCCCGTTCGTAGACAAATCCCATTACCAGAGGCACATTTAAATTTCGTTAATATTTCAATATGGAGGAGTTGTGGTCTGGTAAAGAGCTGACTCTTCTGAAAAAACATTAACCCTTTACCACACTATGCTGCCTTTTAACCCTTTACTGCACAATACCGCCTTTTGACGCCCCTAAGAAAGAAGCTGCTCCAAAAAATTGTGGAAAAAGGAGAAAATGCTGGTAACCAGCATTTTCTCCTTTTCCCACAATGTTTTCTACCCTATCAAAGGAAAGTTGCACCATTTGAACCACATCGAAATTTTCGTGTGCAAATGCTTTCATTTTGGACAAGGCTAAAATTTTGTCATCTGGTAAAGGGTTAATGACCCTGGGAAAGAGGCCTTTTGAAAACATTGTGGAAAAAGGAGAAAATGCTGGTAACCAGCATTTTCTCCCTTTCCCACAATGTCTTCTACTCTTAGCCTATAATAGGAAACTTGCACCATTTGAGCCACACTGAACTTGTCGTCTGCAAATGCTTTCAATATGGACAAGGTTAAAATTTTGTTGTCTGGTAAAGGACTTAAACAACAACAAAACATTTCACTCGATTAACAGAAACACTTATTGCTGACGAAAAATTAAATGTGTTACAAATCATTGAATTTGTTTTTGAAAGGTTAGAAAACATTGTGAGAAAAGTAGAAAAACTCCTTCCATCTTTGGAATAATAAAAACCAAACAGGCTGTTTGCTAAAAGATTACTGTGAGATAAGTTCTATATTATTTAAGACTTATCTTTACTAGTAAAATATCTCTTGCCCTCCTATTGTAGACTCATATCCTCCAGCAAGCCCATTCTTATTTTCGTATAGTCAAACACATGAGTCATGCTCTGTAAGAAGGGAGTTTAATGCACTTGCAAAAAGTATCAACCCAGTTGTCAGCCTGTGCAGTCCACACAGGCTGACCTGGGTTGAAACTTTCGGCTACTGGTCAACTTTCTGCTGCTCAAAGGACCAGTTTACCTCATGATTCAGTAGGTTGTCAGACAAAATAGATTTTATGGATCCATAATTATGTGATGACTTGCGCTAATATCATAATGCATCACAGAGATGCTCTAAACCTCCTTTTGCCAGAGCACAGCTCATATATATATATAAAACAGCAGAGACTAAGATCACTAAGATCAGGGTCAGTATTCAGCAACAATTCTTACTTTCATTCTAAGTCTAGATTTAGAAATCCTTGGAGCACCAAATAAACTCAACAGACATTTTCAGTCAAGAAAATCATAGAGACCGTAATATTTTCCATGTTGCTCTTGTCCAGAAATTGCCTCAGCAAAACAGACAGTGAAGACCAAAGCTCAGACTGCATCACTAGTTACTAGCATTTTTCTCCTTTTTCTCAAGATCTTTTCGAAAGAATTTTTTCCTGTAGATCATAAAACTCGGAGATTGTTTGTGAAGAGATGAACAAAGAATAACATAAAACACTAAAGTAATACAAATTATTTATCTTATTTATCTCTATATACCTGTCCACTTATCTACAGATAAGACAATAATTCTAACATTTATTCTAACCTTTATCTTTAACTCTTTACCAAACGACAAAAATATAGACTGGTCCAAATTGAAAGCCTTTGCAGACGACAATTGACATATGAATCAAATGATGTAAATCGTCTTTGATAGGGTAGAAAACATTGTGGAAAAAGGAGAAAATGCTGGTTACTAGCATTTTCTCCTTTTCCCACAATGTTTTCAAAAGGCTTCTTCCTCAGGGTCATGAAAATTTGGGAATGTGTGGTAATGGGTTAATGACTGATACCAACCACAAAATTTTACTCTTCCATATCAAAAGCAGTTACAGACCACAATATTAACCCTTAACTCTTTCCTTGCTGTTGATGACACAAGGAGCTTTTGTGGACAGTGTAGATCAAGATCAGACTGCACTGATGTGCAGTCTGATCTCTGATCTACACTGTCCACTCTTATAGTCTTTAGATTATCACTGCAATGTCTCTTCATCTTGCATTACAGAACTGTATTTGTAGCCTTTAAAAAAGTAAAGGTTATTTATATAGTTGGCAGAGTTATTTTAACCTGCTAAGTAAGTTAAATAAAAGTTGCAAGCTGATAGTAGAAACCGGAATAATGTTATGTGTATTTCAAACTTTTTTGGGGAGGAAAAAAACTCTTTATCGGACAGTGCAGATCCAAGATCAGACTGCATGTTCTTTGCAGTCTGATCTTCAGATCTACATTGTCGGCAAAAGGTCAGTGAGTCGCACTTAGCAGCTTAAGGGTTAAATGTCTACCTTGAATGAACAGATTTGTTTTATAGAAGGAAGAAAACATGGGGGGAAAAGAAGGAAATGCTAGTTACCTTTTTTTTTCTATTTCCTTATTGTTTTCAAATGCTATCTTTCTCATGGTCAATAAAATATGAGATTGTTTGGCAACAGTTTATAACCTATTTTCCTACACTTAATGACCATTGACACCCCCCACCACAGACTACTTCTGAAAAAACAAAATTGAAAATTAAGGCAGCTAAGTTTGTTCATAGTAAGTGACCAACCCGCACAGCTCAGGTGGTAGAGAGAAGGACCTGTAAACATCAAGACTTTGGTCACTTGCAGATATGGGTTCAAGTCCCACAGCTGGCCATCTAAAATTACTAATTGTCTGTCAGATGAGACATTACACCAACTGGTCCCATGTGCTATACACCCAGCAAGGTCAAGAACCAGGCATAACTTAGGATGGGTTTCGTCCTGTATCCCCCCCCCACCCCCACCCACCCCCGTAACGAAACTAAGAAACTAAGTTTTCAGGAGGCATTGCCCATATGGGCAACCGATGGCAACAATAAATAAACACAAATTCAATTAATCATAGTAAATGTTCCTTTTTTCTGCAATGTTATCTAGCTCATTCAAAACAGGAGCCTACAATAATTTCCATACTTTTAAATGGCACTGTTAAAATTTTATGCATTTCAATGCTACACTCACAGTTTACTTTTGGACACAAACTAGGCCTTTAACCAAGTACAAATTACACACACAAAACTTTAAAACAGCTATACATAAATTAGCAATTAATAGCCAATTTTTCGTTTTTCTTGGAAAGTAAAAACAAATTTACCTGCAAGAAATATAACAGCTTATTAAATCCAATAAAAAATCCTAAAGAAATGCAGAAAATTTCCCGAATTTACACACAGTGACAAACTAATATTCTGTTTGACATGCAATCCTTCATTTATGGCATACCAACACAGTCATACTGGTGCACATGTAAAAAGGTAATGTTTTAATTAGTAATTAATAGTAACTGTTGTCCAATTAGTAAAGAACATCATCCTGTCAACCCTTATGATTGCATGTCTAACAACCCCATAACCCTTTACTACAATATCTTAACCCTTTCCCAAATGACAAATTTTGGACTGGTCCAAATTGAAAGAGTTTGCAGGGGACAATTTTAAATTTGATGAAAATGGCAGAAAGTTCTCAAAAAGGGTAGAAAACACTGTGGGAAAAGGAGAAATTGCTCGTTACGAGCAATTTCTCCTTTTCCCACAGTGTTTTCAAAAGACTTGTACTGCAGACACATGAAAACCAGGGCTTGTTTGGGAAAGGGTTAATGCAGCCTTGGAAATGCAAGCTATTCGGATGTTCATCTGTACTGAAAGTTTTCATTTTGTTTACTTTGTGCTGTAAGGGTCAAAATGCACAATATAATGAGAAAAAAATTACTATGATTTAACCCTTTACAGAATAATCCAAGTCTTAGCCTCTATGAGAAAGAATGTTCTTAAAAACATTGGGGGAAAAGGAGAAACTGCTGGTAACCACACAATGTTTTCTACCCTATCAAAAACAGAAATCATCTTTTAATTTGTTTCTGTAAATTCTTTCAATTTGGTCAAATACAAAATTTTGTCATTCGGTAAGGAGTTAACTGGGAAAAAAAAAGACACTAGGCAGAAATAAGCCACTGTTTGTTTCTATCAATGGTTCACTCTCGCAATGTTATGAAGTTGATAAAATTTGACCAGAAACAACTTGCAATTAGAAGGGTTACAACATAACACTGTCACCAAAACATGTAAAAATTTGTGACATTTTGAAAACAGTTACGAGTGACCCCTGTCAATCAAAAATGTCAATTTACAAGTTACTGAACGAAAAAGTGACCTTTTAAACTCTTTGCTGTGGACAAAATTTTAGTCTTGTCCAAATTACCAATGACAAACTAAAACATTTGCAGACGACATTAAATGTAAATCAAAACATGTCCCTTGTCTAACGTAGAGTAGAAAATATTGTGGGAAAAGCAGCAAAACACTTGTTTCCAGCATTTATATCCTTTACCTACAATGTTTTCAAAAGCTGTCTACCTCAAAGTCTTTGGAAGTTGGATTGTGTGGTAAAGGGTCAACAGCATTTGCAGACAATAAATTAAATATGGCTCAAATGATGGAATTTTGGTTTTCTGTGAAAGGGCAGAAAACCTTGTAAGTAAAGCAGATTTTATCATTATACATAAGGATAAAAATAATTGAGCCATGCTCTGTGAAAAGGGGGTTTAAAGCATTTCCGTGATGCATGATATTAACCCTTTACTGTACAATGCCGCCTTTTGACGCCCCTGGGAAAGAAGCCTTTTGGAAACATTGTGGGAAAGGAGAAAATGATGGTAACCAGCATTTTCTCCTTTTCCCACAATGTTTTCTACCCTATCTAAGAAAAGTTGCACCATTTGAGCAACATTGAAATTGTCGTCTGCATATGCTTTCAATTTGGACAAGGCTAAAATTTTGTCGTCTGGTAACGGGTTAAGCAAGTCATCACATAATTATGAATCCATAAAATCCATTTTGTCTGGCAAGTGACTAAATCTGGAGGTTGAATGGTCTATGGGCATGCAGAATATTTAAAGATAGCAAAGATACTTTTTTTAATTCTGCAATGCATTAAGCCCCCTTTTCACAGAGCATGGCTCACTTGCAGTTTTGTGCCACAATATATTCGAAACTCTGTTTCCTCAGGGATGTTAAAGCAAAGAATTGATTGCTAATGGGTTGAAGGGTTTATTAGATGGTCAGCAGTAAGAGAGGAATGAATCCTGTCGCAATGACTATCATCACTTCACGGAAAGAAATTTGCAGAACCAGTGACCCCTGGGCCCATCTCTCCTTTATTTATAATGGCTCACTATAATATATTCATATTTTCAGTAACACAAAAACTTAATTTCTAATGCTTTGTGAGAAAAGGAGAAACTGCTGGTTTTCCAGCATTTTCTCATGTTCTTAGTGTTTTCAGAAGCCTTACATCTCAAGACTTAAATTTTATCCGACAAACCTGTCTTACAATGAAACTTATGAAAACATTTAAAACATTGTAGTAAAACTTGTAGCCTGCATTTTTTTCCTTTTCTCATAATGTTTTCTTCCGTCAAAGACATGGATTCCATCATTTGAGCCACATCAAAATTGTACATACATAGTTGGCAAATACTTTTAAATGGCCCATTAATTTTAGAGTCAGAGTTCCTTGTAAAATACCAATAAATACAACAATATGAGCCATACTCTGGCAAAAGGAAGCTTAATGCATGATACCAAGCAAGTCATCACATAATGAGTGACCCAGAAAATCCATTCTGTCTAACAACAGACTGTATCATAAGGTAGACTGTCCTTTGGCATACAGAAAATTCACCAATAGCGAAAAGTTTCGGCCCAGGTCAGCCTGCGCAGACTGACCTTGGTCGATACATTTCACAGATGCATTGTAAGCCCCCTTTTCACACAGCATTGCTCAAATACATTTTTCCTTGCAATCGTAGAAAGTTTGTTCAGTTACCATTACATTCAATATGAAGGCACCATTTTTAGCTCTTAAATATGTGGATCAATTGTCATTCTGCAATCAGTAGCACTGCCTATTTTCCTATTTTATAACATCAGATAAGACCTAATCATACATGTATTTGATTGGAATGTAAATCACCATAATCGACATATCATTAACTCTTTCACTACTAACTCCAGAAATTAAATGTTTTTTCCGAGCTCTAGAAATAGATTTCCACTGCCATTTAAAACGACATTCATCATAGTTTAAAAATAGAGTAACGGACAGCATAGGTCAAGATCAGACTGCACATTCTGTGCAGTCTGATCTTGATCTACGCTGTCCGCAAAAGGTAGTCAAGTCGTCATTAGTAGTGAAAGAGTTAATTAATCATGTGACATTCCATCCAGTTTTTGCCTACTCTGATGAGAGATCTACATGTAGATATACCTAAAGAGGCTACGTAGCCAATTTCGGAAATACCATCAAAAAATATTCTTTCCCTACTTTTGTCTTTCTTCTTCACTGATGATTTAGTGGCAAATCATTTTTAGACTAGCGAAGCTAGTCTATAGGCATCAAGACTGACCTAGAGTCAAAGTAAACGAAAAACCCCACAGTTGCCAAATACTGCCTCACACAAAAATACTTCTTTCTGTTATAAATCTTAATTCTGTGATATATGACAATTTTGACCAAAACCACTAAATCTCTACCACTCCAATTTGAATATGTCATCTTACAAAGTAATAAACTGAACTAGATGTCATTTACAAGTTACCAGATCTTTGCTTATATGCAAATTAAGTGACCTATGCAAAGCAGAGAATCACTTTTTCCTACACCACTGTAACATTATGAATTAATCTATTAATAGATACACCTAGGTAACTTGTAGCAAATCCCAGTTACATTAACCCTCACTGAACAGGGAACTCTTGTCATTCCTTCAGTCATTCATTATTCAGATCATTGTGTACAGTTAAATTGTTATGTTAAACTGTTATTCAAGTCGTGAATATTAACCCTTTACCAAACAATGCCAAGTTTTAACGATATTGGGGAAAAATCCATTTGAAAACATTGCGGGAAAAGGAGAAAGTGCTGGTAACCAGCATTTTCTCCTTTTCCCACATTGTTTTCTACCCTTTTGGAATCAGGTTTCATCAGTTCAACCACTTTTAAATTATGGTCTGCAACAGCTTTGAATTTGGACTGGTGTAAAATCTTCCATTTAGTACAGAGAGTTAAATAGTTTACTATATCTTGTGCTATTGGATATTGACTAATTGATTGCATGGTGTTTAAGGCCGTTTTCAACATTATTTCAGTGATAATGCGACAGCCAGAGCACCTATCCATGCTTTCCTGGAGTTTCTTTTACCAGCACTACCGCGACTCAATGACGTTTTGCGGACAGTGTGGATTAAGACCAGACTGCGCAGAGCATGCAGTCTGATCTTGGATCTACACTGTCCGATAAGAGAATATATTATTTTCTCCAAAATGTAACTTTGAAATAGCAATATTCGGGTGTTTACCATCAGACTGAAAGTTCTGTTTGTCATTTTTAGCAGGTTAAGGGTTAACTTAAACTGGATTACAGTTAACCAATAACACGCATAGCCCCAACAGCTCAGTCGGTAGTGTACAGGACTTGGGAACAGGAGGTCGCTGGTTCGATCCCCGACTCGGCAAGTTTCTTTCCGAGGACTGATGATAGTCATTGTGACAGGATTCATTTCTCTCTCACGTTTCGACAATGGTTATAATATAAATGTGGGAAAGCAGCCAGTGGCTTGGATAGAATATTGTGCGGAGTACTGGTAAAAGAAACTCCATGAAAACATGGATATGTGCACTGTCCACTGCTACATAACTGAAATAATGTTGAAAACAGGGTTAAACACCATACAAACAATCAATCAATCAAATTCAATAGTCTGTCAGTACTTTCCGTACTTTGATTGAAGTTTGGCGAGATCATGAAAATCTGAAAAGCTCCCTTTAAACAATTACCACAGAATCTTAAACCTTAATGACCCTGAGGAAGAAGGCTTTTGAAAGCAATGAGGGAAAAGGAGAAAATTCTGGTAACCAGCATTTTCTCCTTTTCGCACAATGCTTCCTACCCTTTCCAAGCCAAATCCAATCATTGGGGGAGCATTTGATTTGTCGTCTGTCAATGCTTTCAATATGGATGTATCTAAAATTTTGTCATTTGGTAAAAAGTGAATATGGATTCATCTAAAGTTCTGTTGGATGGTACATAGTTACTTACATCTGTGCCACACAATATATCTTGGACTAGTCCATATTAAAAGCATTTGCAACCAGCTAAATCAAATGTGGCTCAATAGTATGCTTTAACTCTTTACCACATGACAAAATTCTAGATTGGTCTAAATTGAAAGCATTTGCAGACAACAAATTAAATTAGCTCAAATGATGATATTTGTACTTGATAGGGTAGAAAGCATTGTGGGAAAAGGAGAAAATGCTGTTTACCAGCATTTTCTCCTTTTCCCACAATGTTTTCAAAAGGCTTCCTTCTTAGGGTCAATAAAAGTAGGGATTGTGTGGTAAAGGCTTAAAATGGGAGATATCAGTATTTTTCTCTATTTCCCACCATGTTTTTAATAAACTTCTTTTTCAGAATCATTAAAACACGGGATTATTTAATAAAGGGTAGACCCTTTACCACACAATCCCAAGTTTCAACAACCCTTAGAAGAGCCCCTTTGAAAATATAATGGGAAAAGAAGAAAATGATTGTTTTCTGCTTTTCTGACAATGATTATTCCGTTTTTAAAAGCAAATTCCATCATTGTACATGTATTTGCTTTTAATTTTTCTTCTCGAAATGCCTTCAGTTGGGACAAGTCTAAATTTGTGAGGTTTGGTGAAGAGGTGAAACAGGCCAGGTATAACTACAATGGCAAAAAGTAGGCCACATTATATAATCTAGGGCTGTAACCACCCAACAATAATATTCTGACATTTTTTGTCAAATAAAAAACAAAAGCAAGGTTCTTTGAGTTGTCAAATGAATATTTAATACACCCTGATTATTGTGCCTAAAATAACTGTTTATCAGAGAAAGCTAGCCTCTCATTACCTGAGAAACCTCAGAATAAACTTTTGTTCTTTAGTTCTGTTTTCCTTCATGATTCCATCTCTCAACCATTAACCCTTTGCCACAGAGTCCAGAGTTTTAATCCGTTACCACACAATACCTACTTTTAACAACTCTGTGAGAGAAGGCTTATGAAAATATTGTGGGAAAAGGAGAAAATGCTGGTAACCAGCATTTTCTCCTTTTTCCAAATGTTTTCTATCCTTCCCAAAGCAAATTTCAGTCTTTCGGTTGCATTTATTTTGTCGTCTGCAAATGCTTTCAATTTGAACTAGTCTAAAAATTTTGTCATTTGGTAAAGAGTTAACTACCCTAAAAGATGCAGCTTTTGAAAATTTATGAAAAGGAGAAAATGCATGTTCTCCTTTACCCAAATTGTTTTTCTACTCTTTCAAAGACAACTCCCACCACTAGAGCAATGTTTAACTTGTCACCTGCAAATGCCTTGGATTTCGATAAGTCAAAAATCGAAATTTGAATTGGGGAGGAAAGAAAACATTGTGGGAAAAGAAGAAAATGCTGGTTACAAGCATTTTCTTCTTTTCCCACAATGTTTTCTAAAGTATTTTTTCTCATGGTCGTTAAAAGTCTGGATTGTGTGGAAAAAGGTTAACGTCATCACAATAAACAAATTTCTAGCAGTAGATGACTGTGAAATTGTCTTAGTAAAATATGGATAATCGAAAAAATTACTGAATGCATAAATATAATGTAAAAATGTTACAGAAAAAGGAATGACATTTATTTTAGAGCACTGTCCATTATTCAGTTAATAAGTTTGAACCATTTGAGTGCTATGCACAAATTCCATTTGTTATGGCCTAATGATAATTACCTCCCTTTAAAGGACAAATCCCATCATTAAGTCCTTTACCAAACAATCCAATGCTTTAACAACCCTGATGGAGGAGGCTTTGGAAAGCATTGTGGGAAAAGAGAAACTGCTGGTAACCAGCACTGTTCCGTTTCCAACAATATTTTCTGCCCTTTGACTGACAAATTTTGTTTTTTGTCCGACGATTAGCTGGTCTGCAGGTGCTTTTGAATTGGACATTAATTAAGTCTAAATTTTTGTCATGTGATAAAGAGAGAAGCAATGTTTCAAATACTGTCTGCATATGCTTTAAAGTGGGTAGGGTCTAAAATTTAGTTGTTTGGAGAAAAACTAACAATGTAATTACAGTAAGCCAATAACCCACAGAATAGGAATCCAAACTGACGGGCCACAAGCAAGTACTGGTTCAACAGGAACCAGTAAACATGAAGATGTTAACTGTCCCTGATAGATAAATGAAATATTGTCAGTTTGGTATGATTTTACAAGCAAAAAAGTACCATATTCTCTAGGAGGTACAGGCTCGTACCCAGGTATACCAACCACTGTCAGAATTTCAGAGGTTAGTGCACAAATGATAAAACTTACAGGAAAAGATGACAAAGTATAAACCCTTTACCACACAATCCCGACTTTTAACGACCCCCAAGAAGAGGCCTTTTGAAAACATTGTGGGAAAAGGAGAAAATGCTGGTAACCAGCATTTTCTCCTTTTCCTACAATGTTTTCTACCCTTCCCAAAATAAATTTCAATTATTGAGTCACATTCATTTTGTCGTCTGCAAATGCTTTCAATTTGGTTCAGTCTAAAATTTTGTCGTTTGGTAAAGAGTTAATGATTTCATTGAAAAAGAAATGTGGAAAAAAGAGCAATTGCTTGTTACAACAATTACTCCTTTTCCAACAGTATCTTCATAAAGTCTCAATGGCATGGGGGTGAGACATTTATATTTGTATGGTAAAGAGTTAACGCTTCACCAGAAATAAGAAATTTAACCTTTAGAGCGCCGAATAAACATGTCAGATATTTATATCCTAGGAATACAACCCAAATAATTACAATTTCATGTTTGCTTTTTCTACAGTGATTCTGCAAAGCGGACATTGTAGATCAAAGATCAGGCTGCATGTTTTGTGCAGCCTGATCTCTATCTACACTGACCACTAACGCAACTATAGTTATGAAAGGCGCTTTATGGGTTTAGTACAGATTCAACACTTTAGCAGAAAGCAAATTAAACATGGTTGAAAGGATGACAACTGTTGTCTTTAACTCTTTACCACATGAGAAAAATTTAGACTTTTCTAAATTGAAAGCATTTGCAGACAACAATTTAAATATGACTCAAGTAACAGAATTTGTCTTTGCTAGCTTCCAGCATTTTCTCCTTTTCCCACAATGTTTTCAAAAGGCTTTATCCCCAGGGTCGTCATAAGGTTGGATTGTGTGCTGAAGGGTTAAAAAGATAGGGAACATTTTTTGGAAAAGAAGAAAAATCAAACAAACAACAATACATTTACAAAAGCCTTTTTTTCTCAGGGTCATTAACTCTTTACCAAACGACAAAGTTTTGGCCACATCAAAATAGAAAGTATATGCAGACAACAAATCAAATGATGATAGAATTTGTCTTTGAAAGGATAGAAAACATTGTGGGAAATGGACAAAATGCTGGTTACCAACATTTTCTCCTATTCCAACGTTTCCGAAAACTTTCTCCCTCAGGGTTTTTAAAACTCAGAATTATATGGCAAAGGGTTAAAACATGTGACTGGTTGGTAAAAGCCTACACAAAGTTCCTACTTAACCCTTTACGAGGCAACAACATTTAGACCAGTCCAAATTGAAAGCATTAGCAGACGACAAAATTATAAAAGCGATTCAAAAATTGAAATTTGGTTTGGCAAGGGTAGAAAACCTTGTTGTAAAAAGTGAAAATGCTGGTTACTGGCATTTTCTCCTCTTTTTCACAATGTTTTCAAAAGCTTTCTTCTTCAGGGCTAAAGTTTAGGAGTTTGGCAAAGGGCAAAGTCATTACCACATGAGAAAAATTAGCCTTGTTCAAATTGGAAGCACTTGCAGATGACAAATTCATTGTGGCTCAAATGATGACATCTGTCTTGGTTAGGGTACAAAAGATTGTGGAAATAGTAGAAAATGCTGGTTACCAGCATTTTCTCCTTTTTCCACAATGTTTTCAAAAGTTTTTTCCTCAGGGTCGCTAAAACTCTGGATTTCGTAGTAAAGGGTTTAACCATGTACCTACTTAAACCAATTACTCCAGTCATAGAGAGACAGCCGAGCAACCCAAGACATAAGCAATAAACATTCTGCTTATCTCAAGCGTTTCTGATGTATTTTGTTAACAATGAAAGAAGTATGTTATAGCAATCAGTTTGGTTCCGGCATTTACTCATTTTACAGGTGCCCAGTTCTGGATCATTAATCTTAGTCATTTCCGATCATTTCCTCACCATACCTTTCTTTAATCATAATGTTCGAGGTAGCCCACCTTACCATCAATACTCTTCTCTTAGGTTCTTAACCCTGTACTAAACAACAAAATATTAGACTGGTCCAAATCAAAGCATTTGCAGACAACATATTAACTGTGGCTCCAATGATAGATTTTATGTCTAAAAGAAAAGAAAATGTAGGAAAAGGAGAAAATGCTGGTAACTAGTATTTTCTCCTTTTACCACAATGTTTTCAAAAGTTTTATTCATCGAGGTTGTTATAACTCTGGATTGTGTGGTAAAGGGTTTAGTTTGTCCCCCTTGCCTAAATTCCATCTTGTAAAAGGCTCCGTAGTAGAGAATGTGTAGGACTCGAACATGGAGGTACCTTGTTTGATCCTAATTGAAAGCACTGCATTTTTCATTATAGTGTCCTTGGGTATGACACTTGAGAGCCATAGCTTAGTGCTGGTGATACCCAGAACAAGTGAGTTGTAGCACTGTAACAAGACTGAAACTATGTTAAGATGTTGAAAGCAACACAATCAATCAATTAAACAATCAATCAATCAATCAACCAACCAATAAATTGATCAATCAATTAATCAACCCATGCCTATCGATGAACTTTTTTTTTGCCATACTTCCACATGATTTTGACCTTTGCCTGCACAAGTTTGCCCTCTACCTTAATCATTTTTGCCACCTGCTTTTCAACCATCATTTTGTCTCTTGGCTAGACTAGTGTTTTTTTCCCAACTGATTCGAACATTTCTGACTGGGACCTCAAATGATATTTTCCTCCCATGTCTTGATAATTTAATCCCTTGTCTGGAAATTATCATTTCTACATTCAGTCTTTCCCTTGTTCTAGTAACCATGTACTACACAACTCCGACATTTAACCAGCCTGGAGAGAAGGAGTTTTTGAAAACTTTGTAGAAAAATGAGAAAATGCTGGTTACAAGCATTTTCTCCCTTTCCTACAATTTTTTCCACTATCTAAAAGACCAAAAAAATTACAAGTAATTTAGCCACATCTGATTTGTGGTCTGCAACTGCTATCAAATTGGGAATATCCGAACGTTTGTCCATTGATAAAAGGTTGAAGATCACTAATATAGATCTCTGCTTTTCTAAAAGGAATACTGTCTTTCTGTTAGCTATGTACCAGATATTAATTCTTTACCGCATGACAAAAGTTTGGAATGGATCTAATTCAAAGCATTAGCAGACGACAAAATAAATGTTACTACAATGACGATTTCTACCCATTCCCAGATCAAATTTAATTTTTGAGTCACTTTTATCTTGTTGTCTGCAAATGCTTTCAATTTGGACCGGTCTAATATTGTTGTTTGGTAAAGAGTTACCTAAAACTGAAAAGTAGAGTTTCAGAAATAAATAAATCATTAAACACCCTACCTGGAGAGTTATCCAATTTATTGTCACGCTTAAATCAATTAGCTAAGTACGAGTTTTGGGACTTTTTCAAAACAAACTGACCATTTAAATTACTTGGGGTCTTCCAAAAATAATCCTGTAAAATAGAAACACCCTAGGTTAAATACCTCTCTACCCTTAACCCAGCTTTTGACATATTTTATAAAGGTCAACTCTTTACCACACAATCTGAGTTTTAAAGGCCCTGAGGAGCACAGGCGTTCCTTTTGTGATGAACTTCATCTTTACATTATAATAGATGGCAAAGTTTGTTACAAAACAAACACCTGTGCTGAGAAAGACGGTTTTTTTTAAATATTGTGGGAAAAGGAGACAATGCTGGTTACCAAAATTTTCTCCTTTTTCAACTTTTTTCCACCATTTCGAAGACAAGGTCATCTTGTGAACTATATTTGATTTATCCCCTGCATATTTGCTTTGAATTTGGCCGAGTCCAAAATTCTGTTGTGTGGTAACGAACTAACCCTTCTGGGAGTATTAAACTCTGTATACTTGACATTAAAAGCGAGCTTCTATACGTGTTTTCCCTTTATCACACAATCCTGAGTTTTGATGATTCTGAGAAAAAAGCCTTTTGAAAACAATGTGGGAAAAAGAAAAAATGCCGGTAGCAAGCATTTTCTCCTTTTCCCAGAATGTTTTCTAACCTATCCAAGACAAATTCCATCACTTGAGCCACATTTAAATTGTCGCATGCAAATGCTTTCAATTCAGACATGTCTACATTTTTGTTGTGTGGTATAGAGTTAAAGCATCAAATTTTTGCAGACGACCGGTGCAATGGGGTTGTAATGATGGGATTTGTGTTTGAAGTGGAAGAAAGCATTGTGGGAAAAGAACGAAATGCTGACTATGAACATTTTCTGCTTTTCCAACATAATTTCCAAAAGCCTGTAACCTCAGTATAGTAAAATATGCTGTTGTTTGGGAAAGGGTAAATAAATAAATAAATTGGTAATTTTCAATCTGGTAAAATTTAGACCCAGATTTTGAAGTTTCGATATAAATACTATTTTTTGTCCAGAATTTATCACAAAACAGTGACAGGTAAATATTCAAGATCAGGTTGCATTTTCAGAGCCGTCTGAAATTGATCTACATCGTCAGTGTTCCAACCAAACTAATGTTAAGAACTATCCTAAACTGGTGCAAGTGACACAGCAAAAATTTTAAAATAAGGTAACTTTCTCCATTGTTTATTATGTAAAACAATAGAAGAAAAGGAGCAATTTTGTGCAACATGCAATAGCTCCTTTTTCCACCAAGTTTTCAAAAGCAACATATTACACAGACTTCACAAAAGTATCTTCTGTAATGGGGTATTTAACTGACAACCACTGTCTTTCCTTTTTCAACATCGCAATGCGTCATTCACAGAAACAAGGGAACAAAAATGGCCCTGTGTGGCTCAACCAAATTTAAAACATTGAGGTAACAGAACAGAAAAAATGCTGATTACAAGCATTTGTTCCTCATCATTCAATGTTTTCTTCACACTTAAATACAAACAGCTTCATCTGAGTCTCATTAAATTGTTTTTTGCAAATGCAATATGTACAAGTCAAATGTTTAACCCTTTACCAAGCAATCCCTTGTCTTAATGACCCAGAGAAAAATTGTTTTTGAAAACATTATGGGAGGAGAAAATGCTTGTTACTACCATTATCTCCTTTTCCCACGATGTTTCCTACCTTAATAAAGACAAACCCCAATCATTTGACCAATGTTTAATTTGTCGTCTGCAAATGCTTTCAGTCTGGACATGTCTAAAAGCTGTTCATTTGGTAAAGAATTAAGAGTTTAACCCTTTACTGCACAATGCTGCCTTTTAGCAACCCTGAGAAAGAACCCTTTTGAAAGCATTGTACAAAAAGGAGAAAATACTGGTAACCAGCACTTTCTCCTTTTCCCACATTGTTTTCTACCCCATCAAAGAAAAATTGCACCATTTCAGCAACATTGAAATTGTCATCTGCAAATGCTTTCAATTTGGACAAGGCTAAAATTTTGTCATCTGGTAAAGAGTTAAGCAATTTAGCTGGTTCTTGGCTACCAAAAGGGTTGAAACCTTTGACCAGAAATTCTTAGTCCATATTTATACAGATTTGGTCATTTTCTTATTCAGAAAAGCTTTCACATCTGAATAAATTTATGAAATGATCATATACAGTACATTGATTTTGTTATGTCATCTCGGAGATTCAACTATGGGCTTTCCTTTACCCTTAGAGCGCTAAGCACAACCATACTTTCTTTAACTCTTTATCAGACGACAAAATTTTGGAGTGGTCCAAATTCAAAGAATATGCAGATGAAAAATTAAATTTAGCACAAATTATGCAATTTGTTTTTGAAAGGGTAGAAAACATTGTGGGAAAAGGAGAAAATGCTGGTAACCAGTATTTTCTCCTTTTCCCACTATGTTTTTGAAAGTCTTTTTGTGCTGGTAACCAGTATTTTCTCCTTTTCCTACAATGTTTTCTACCCTTTGAAAGAGAAATGTAATGTTTTGAATAACAACTGATTTGTTGTCTACAAAGCTTTCAATATAGAGAAGGCTATAATTTTGCCATGTGGTTTAAAGAGTTGACCGTTTACCAAACAATCCCCGATTTTAATAATCCAAAGGAAGGAGCCTTTTGAAAATATTGTGGGAAAATTTTCTTCTTTTCCCACAATGTTTTCTACCCTTTCAGAGTCAGATTTTGCCTTGAATTTTAAAGAGTGTAAAATTTTGTCGTTTGGTAAAGAGTTATTGCTAGTTACATGTTAACAGTTACAACTTGACCTTTTGTATGGTCATAAATCAGACTCTATCCTCAGTGCAGTCTGATCCCAGCTGTAACAATACAGCCTTTTGCAGACTGGGGGTTAATCCTCCTCTTTTAGATTTAAAAACCCTGTGCTCCTTGCAAATACATGTAAAAACCTTTGTGACTTGGGTACCATACAAAATAGTGGATGCTACACAATTATATGAACAATCAGACTACACATTCAGTGCAGTCTGATCTTGATCTACACTGTCCTCAAAAGAGCACTGAGTCATGCAAAGCAACCTAAGAGTCAATTCTTTACCACACAATCTATAGCTTTTAACAAAACAAGGAGAAAAAGCTTTTGAAAACATTTTGAAAGTGGAGAAAACTATGGTAACCAGCATTTTCTCCTTTTCTCACCACGTTTTCTACTCTTTCAACAAAAGATTTCTTTATTTGGACTGGAATCAATTTGTCGTCTGCAACTGCTTTGGATTTGGACCAGTCCAGAATTTTGTTGTCTGGTAAAGGCTTAACTTTTACCAGCCGACAAAATTTTAACCTTGCCCAAATTGAAGCATTTGCAGATGATAAATGTTACTTAAAACATGAAATTTGTCTTTCATAGGTTAGGAAACATTGTGGGAAAAGGAGAAAATGCTGGTTACCAGCATTTTCTCCTTTTCCCACAATGTTTTCAAAAGTCTACCTTCTCAGGGTCATTAAAAGATGGTATTGTGCTGGAAAAGAGTTAACTCTTTCACTACTAGCTCAAGAAATTCTGCTTTTTTTAGAAGTCTAAAAGAAGATTTCCACTGCTATTGAATATGAATTGCATCATAGTCTAGCATCTGGTAGCGGATGGTGTAGATCAAAGATCAGACTGCACGTTCTGTGCAGTCTGATCTTGATCTACACCATCTGCAAAAGGTACTAATGTCGTCATTAGTAGTGAAAGAGTTAAAGGCAAGTATGCTGTAATGTACTTCATACTAAAGGTATTTTATCCATATAATAGTTACATGTGACTGTTACATCTTGACCTTTTGACCTCTTGACAGGCCCTTCAAACATGGTAGATGCACAGTAGATAAAGGTGGTATCTTAACATCATTTTCTTTTGCAGTTTCATAATATATAGAAATTTATTTTCAAGTCCAACAGGCAGACTTCTTACTAAAGTTAACCCTTTCCCAAACAAGCCCTGGTTTTCATGTGTCTGCAGTACAAGTCTTTTGAAAACACTGTGGGAAAAGGAGAAATTGCTCGTAACGAGCAATTTCTCCCTTTCCCTCAATATTTTCTACCCTTTTTGATAACTTTCTGCCATTTTCATCAAATTTAAAATTGTCGTCTGCAAACTCTTTCAATTTGGACCAGTCCAAAATTTGTCGTTTGGGAAAGGGTTAATGGTCAGTTACCCATGCCATTCTTGTATTTAACCCTTTACTGCGCCACAAGATGTTAAACTGGCTAAAATTGAAAGCATTTGTAGATAAAAAATCAAATGTGGCTCAAATGGTGGAATTTGTCCACCAAAGGACAAAAAACATTGTGATTGTGGGGGAAAAAAGAGAAAATCCTGGTCACCACCATTTTCTCCTTTTTCCACAATATTTTTAAAAAAACTTTCCTAAGGTTGTTCAGCCCGCCACGGTAGCTCAGTGGCTCGCATATCTGTGTTTGATACCTGGTTGCGGCAAACTTTCTTTCGTGTGATTTTTTTGCCCCTCACCTCTGATGTATGTGAGAAAAGCTTGCCTAGACAACAAAGTAATGGACTTTAAAAACATTATGGGAAAAGAAGAAAATGCTGGTCACTAGCATTTTCTCCTTTTCCCAGAATGTTTTCAATGGACCTCTTCTTCTTAATAAGGCCTCAGACACGTTAAAAACAAGTGATGGTTATTAAAGGCTGGGACTCTGCAGTGCCTTTCCCAAAGACCCTTCAATTTGACTGGTGCTGCTTGTAAGGATCAAACCAGGGTCCCTTATAATATGTAGACATTTACCTTTATGTCCTAAAGAGTCATGTGCGACTTGGCCAATAAATTATCTATGCTTTAAAATGATGTTTTTACATCACTTTCAACACCTTTTCAGTTACAGGTTGATTGACTGATTGATTGATTGTATGGTGTTTAACGCCATATTCAACATTATTTCAGTAATATCACAGCAGCCAGTGCACCTATCCATGCTTTCCTGGAGTTTCTTTTACCAGTACTCCGAACAATATTCTCTCCAAGCCACTGGCTGCTTTCCCACATAACCATCGTCGAAACAATGGTCAGCGGTGAGAGAGGAATGAATCCTGTCCCTATGACTATCATCAATCCTCGGAAGGAAATTGGCCAAGCCAGGGATCAAACCAGCAACCTCCTGTTCTCAAGTCCTGTGCGCAACTGACTGAGCTACGGAGGCTTGGTTTTTCAGTTATAGTATGGCAACCTGTCTCTTATGATTCACTGTTGATTGGCTGGGGCTTTGCAGTGCTTTACCTAGAGACACTTCCCTTTTGCTGCTGCTGCCAGTACTGGATTGAAGATGTATTTTCTTAATACAGATCCAAAGATGTAACCTTTGATCCACCTAGGAACCCCTGAAAGCATGAAGAAATATATATTCCCATAGTCATGGTTGCACATTCAATAGTGCAGAGTCCAGTATCTCAGTAGGTAAAGCAAGAAAGCATTGTAGCAACCAGTTTTGCAATAAAAACAAGAATTGCAATAAATTATTGCCTACCAGTGGATGGGTGCACTGGCTCTAGCTGCCACAATATACCTGAAATTAAGTTGAAAACAGCTCTATACACAAAATCATTCCAGCCAATTCACTACAACAAATGTATTTCCTGGGTTTTAATGATTGCTAGGCTGTGGCTCTACAGTGCCTTACCAAAGGCACTTCCTCTTGCAGTCAGCAGACTTCCTGATTACAAACTCATTTGTTACAGCATTTTCAATAGTTGTCAGCTACGTAAATGGGGTTCTGTACGGCTTAGTGGTAAAGTGTAGGACTCTTAAAGTAGAGGACACAGGTTTGAACCTGACTGGAAGCACTGTGTTTTTTCCCGGGAGTGTCCCTTGGTAAGATATTTCAGAGTCCTAAGCCTAGTGATGGTGAAACCCAGGACATATGTGAACATGTGAGCTGTTGCCATGATATGACTGAAATAATGTTGAAAGCAGCGTAAAGCACCATTCAAACATTCAACTGCTACATAACTGCAAAAGTCGACTGCATGTAACAATGTGTAAAACATGGGTCAGTCAAGTGGTAGATTACTGTAAATCAGATATGGTCTTTACAGTAGTTATTAAAACTTGTTTAATGAATAAGATTTTTATGATGAATGTAACCTTTTAACCCTGTACCAAACATTCCAACTTGAGAAGATGGCTTTTGAAAACATTGTGGAAAAAGAAGAAAATGATGGTAACCAGCATTTTCTTCTTTTCCCACAATGTTTTCTATCCTTCTAGAGACAAATCTCATCATTAGAGCCACATTTACCTTATCATACTGCAAATGCTTTCAAAATGGCTAGGTCTAAAATTAAGTTGTCTGAAAGGATTATCCAGCTGTAACTTTAACTCTACCTACGATAAAATTTTAGACTGATCTAAATTAAAAGCATTTTGCAGATGACAAATTGAATGTGGCTAAAATGATGAAATTCATTCCTGATAGGGCAAAAAACATTGTGGGAAAAGGAGAATATGCTGCTTGACAGAATTTTCTCCTTTTCCCACATTGTTTTAAAAAACAATCTCTTTGTAGGTAGTTAAAAGTTGGGATTGTATGATAAAGGGTTAAATAACATTCTTTCTGATATAAGAATATAAAGTGTAACCCCTTTTAATTTTACAACCCCGGAGAAAATGGCTTTGAAAAACATCAAATGAGATAATCATGGTAACTTGTTTTTTGCTCCTTTTCCCACAGTGTTTTCTACCCTTTCAAAAACAAAGTAAAGCCCTAAAAAATTTTAGTCACAGTCACACAATAACTTGATGTCTGTCAATGTTTCTAATAATGGAGAAGAGTTTTAGCACAATCTGAAAACAAAAGGCCAACAAGGGACCTGAAATTATTCACTTTTTACAATCAACACATTAATACAGTATTTCTGTTTTTTCAAAATGCCCTAGAATATAGCCAGTATTAAGATTTTATGATTTTAAATCTTAACCACGAAAGGGGCTCTCACAAGTTTAGTTTCCTTGGTGGCCAGTGTAGATCAAGATCAGTCTGATCTTTGATCTACACCGTCAACTTTGCTGAATCACTGCAAGTATGAATTGCAGTTATTTGAATCTCATTTCTAGACCGACAATGTCTGCAGGATTTACACTTAACCCTTTACCACACAATCCTGACTTAACGACCCTAAAAATGAAGCCTTTTGAAAACACTGTGGGAAAAGGAGAAAAAATGCTGGTAACCAGCATTTTCTTCTTTCCCCACAATGTTTTCCACCTTTTCCAAAACAAATTTCGATTTTAAAGTCGCTTTAATTTTGTTGTCCGCAAATGCTTTCAGTCTCAGCCGGTCTAAAATTTTGTCGTATGGTAAAGAGTTAATCTTTAGGGTTAAAATTGGCAATAATCTAAGGTGACCCAAAACATGCAATTTGTTGCACATTATTCAAAAGTCAGCAATATAACATAAGTTCAGTTCTGAACTGGCCGAGGAATTTTTTGCTTTTTCTACTCTTTGCCAGATAACAAAGTTTTAGACCTGCCCAAATTGAAAGTATTTTCAGATGACAAAGGCAGTTTAAATGATTGAATTTGTCTCTAAAAGGTTAGAAAATGTTGGAAAGCAACGAAATGCTGGTGACCACCATTTCCCCCTTTTCCCACAATGTTTTTAAAAGCTTTCTTTCACAGGGTTTTTAAAAATATGGATTGTGTGGTAAAGGGTTATAGACAAATATTCTGTCCAGGATCAATGTCAAGCAAGCAAAAGAGTTTACAGTATAAATCTATGAAACTTCAAAATCTTAGTCTACATAAATATAAATGTGAATATTAGAATGTTCAAGTTGTGTAACTACTCACGATGTCTAGATGTCTTGTACTGCCCAGCAGAATTGCTTGTTACGAGCTGTCAACACACAGATCAGTAACAGGCTGCCAGTTTATTTTTGGCTTACTTTGACAGTACAGAATGTTGATGCTGGCCTGAAGTCTTGGGAAAGCAACAATCCAGAAACAGTTCAATGGTTTGGGTACATGTTGAAACAGAACATGCAAAATAAAAGTGATCAAATATACCAAGCCTTGGAGTGCTAAATTTTTCAGTCTGGAGACCTAAATGCTATAACAAGCTTGCTTTTGTCTACATAGGGTTTCAGCAAAACAGACAATGTAGATCAAGACCAGACTGCATGTTTTGTGTAGTTTAGTCTTGATCTGCACTGGCTGCAAAGGCAACTATAGTCGTGATATATGTATAGTTTTAAGGGTTTAGACTACTGTGATACACAGTAAAGATATTTAATATCATGTAGGGTAACAGGATATTTCTTTGTCAGGTTATCACCTACGTTTTTCTTTTATCACTATTACAACATTTTTTCATAGCTATAGTAACTTAACCCTTTTGGCATCATAGGTGAAAACATTGGCTTTTGCGGGCAGTATAGATCAAGATCAATCTGCACAGAACTTGCAGTCTTATCTTCGATCTATGCTGTCCACTGACTGTGTAAAGTCTTTTAGATAAAAATCTTTCTTGGTTTCAGTGAGTTGTATTTTCAGCTGTCAAAGAGGTAGTATTAATATATCTGGTTCTGGAAGAGTTAATCCTTTACCAGTCCTGAGTTTTAATGACCTTGAGGGAGGAGGCTTTTGAAAACATTGTGGGAAAAGGAGAAAATGCTGGTAATCATTTTTTCCCTTTCTCCCGCAATGTTTTCTACCTAGCCAGAGAGCTTGGGCTCATCTATACCAATTTCTAAATTTGTGGTCTTGCAGATATTTTGAATTTGGAGGGAGTCTAAAACTTGCTGTGTGGGAAAGGGTTAAACTATACAAACTTATAAAACATTCAATACAAGGATGTAAATGTCTCTAGAAACATCATGGGACCAACTGACTACCGTAACAAGCAACTGCTCCTCTCAGAAATTCTTTGAAGAATTTTCTGCATAAATTTCTCCTATTGGTTTCAAAGGCTTTAAAACTCTTTACTAGTAGAATTTTTTTTTTTTGACTAGTCCAAATTATTTAACTCTTTACCACACAACAAAATTTTAGACTGGTAAAATCCCAAAGCATTTGCAGACAACAAATGATGCTCAAATTCTGGAGCTTTTCTTTCATAGGGTAGAAAACATTGTGGAAAAAGGAGAAAATGCTGAAATACAGCATTTTTTCATTTGCCCACGATGTTTTCAAATTTTAAAGCCTTTTCTCCATGGTATGAAGGCTTTTGTTGCAATTTTCAACAAAACTGGTTAAAAAAACTGCAAGAGCAGAAAATCAATTGACACAAAATTGCATCTGGTGTGCAACATTTCATCAAAAACCATGTTTGTCGAAAATGATCCCTGGCCCAGACCCTTACCCTAACCCAGACAAACTGTGGCTCAAATCTTCCTCCCATACAGAGCTTTTCATGAAATAAATCTAGGAATTCACCAATTTTTAAATCATACATGGATTTCAACGAAACACCCTTTTAACGAAATGTCGTGCACCGACTGCATCTACTGCTGGACACATCGATGGAGAGAGACAAACTGATTCCGTTGCATCCTTTCTTGGGCGGGATTGAGGATTTAAACGTAATAAACTAGAATAACTATTACTAAAGGTGATAAATACCCCCGCCCCTATATTTCATGTCACAGGGGCAATAACTCTGCAATGTCAATTTAGGGGCAATAACTCTGTAATCATTAGGCCAACACTCATGAAATTTGTGCTTTGCACATCTACTGCTCCTGGTGAATATCATGACAAATATCAAGTGAATAAGACTTAAACTGAAGGAATAGTTCTCTGGACAAGAAGTTTTGAGTAAATTCAGGGGTAATTAATTTGGCAAACATTTGAGAAAAATGCATCTTGAACCTCTACTGCTCCTGGTGAATATTTCGTGAAAATTCTATGAAGAATTAATGAGTTATTGCAATAACTCATTAATTCTTCATAGAATTTTCACGAAAGTTGCGTCTTGCACATCTACAACTCCTAATGAACACTTATGCCAAGCTTAAAGTGAATCAGACAGAAACTGTAGGAGGAGTTGTCTGGACAAGCATTTTTAAGTCAAATCAGGGGCAATAACTCAGTAATTCTTGATGGAATTTTTACAAAATGTGTGTCTTGCACATCTACAGCTCCTAATGAACACTTCTGCCAAGTTTAAAGTGAATCAGACAGAAACTGTAGCAGGAGTTGTCTGGACAAGCATTTTTAAGTCAAATCAGGGGCAATAACTCAGTAATTCTTGATGGAATTTTTACAAAATGTGTCTTGCACATCTACAGCTCCTAATGAACACTTCTGCCAAGTTTAAAGTGAATCAGACAGAAACTGTAGGAGGAGTTGTCCGGACAAGCATTTTTAAGTCAAATCAGGGGCAATAACTCAGTAATTCTTGATGGAATTTTCACAAAATTTGCGTCTTGCACATCTACAACTCCAAATGGACACTTCTGCCAAGTATAAAGCGAATCGGACTGAAATTGTAGGAGGAGTTGTCCAGACAAGCATTTTAAATGTGAATCAGGGGCAATAACTCATTAATTCTTCATAGAATTTTCACGAAAGTTGCGTCTTGCACATCTACAACTGATGAACACTTATGCCAAGTTTAAAGTGAATCAGACAGAAACTGTAGGAGGAGTTGTCCGGACAAGCATTTTTAAGCCAAATCAGGGGCAATAACTCAGTAATTCTTGATGGAATTTTTACAAAATGTGTGTCTTGCACATCTACAGCTCCTAATGAACACTTCTGCCAAGTTTAAAGTGAATCAGACAGAAACTGTAGGAGGAGTTGTCTGGACAAGCATTTTTAAGTCAAATCAGGGGCAATAACTCAGTAATTCTTGATGGAATTTTTACAAAATGTGTGTCTTGCACATCTACAGCTCCTAATGAACACTTCTGCCAAGTAGCAAGGGAATTGGATTGAAACTGTAGGAGGAGTTGTCCGGACAAGATTTTGCGGACAGACCGACTGCCCGCATGACCGACCGACCGACAGGCTGATTCCAGTATACCCCCCACAAACTTCGTTTGCGGGGGTATAATTAACCCTTTACCATACAATCTCAAGTTTCAACAACCCTGACAGAACAGACTTTTGAAAACATTGTGGGAAAAGGAGAAAATGCTGGTAACCAGCATTTTATCTTTTTTCCACAATGTTTTCTTACCTTTCAGAGACAAATACCATTCTTTGAGCCACATATATAATTTTTCTTCTTTAAATGTTTTTATTTTAGACCAGGGTAAAATTTTGCTGTCTGGTAAAGTATTAAGAATTAATTACCGGTACTATCAAAATGCATTCTGCATAGTAAGAAAAGAATTAATGCTTTAACCCTTTCCCAAACGATGAATTTTTGACTAGTCCAAATTGAAAGAGTTTGCAGACGACAATTTTAAATTTGATGAAAATGACAGAAAGTTCTCCAAAAGGGCAGAAAACACTGTGGGAAAAGGAGAAATTGCTCGTTACGAGCAATTTCTCCTTTTCCCACAGTGTTTTCAAAAGACTTGTACTGCAGACACGTGAAAACCAGGGCTTGTTTGGGAAAGGGTTAAGCTGATTTGATATTTTTTTGAAATCCACTGGGAATCTTCGAAATAAACTGGGTTGTTAAACTTCTTGGTCTACCTACCCCCTGGTAATCATTCTCTTGTTTTGTCTTTTATCCTTTGCCAAAAAAAAGTCCAATGTTTTCATGACCAAAACAAAGAATACCTTTGGAAAAAATGTGAAAAAAAAAAGAAATTGCTAGTAACAAAATACATGTATGAAAATGGGTTCATGCTATCAGGTGGAAATTTGATGATTTCAGACATCCCTCTTTGAAATACACAGGGTGATAAACTAATGGGGCTATCTGACCCCAGACAATCACAGTCTCATATTTTACCCTAAATCTGTCATGTATGGACAAACAGAGCAACATTTCATCAAGATGGATTCTTAACTTTATCTACTATGGCAGAAACATAAACATCAAAAGCTTTTACATTTCTACTGAATCTTCTTGGGCCAACACAAAACTGAATATTATAGTGGCCATACAATTTATTTGTCTGCAATTTTTCCGTAAAATTTTTTCAGACATCGTATGTGGCTATCATGGCTGCAGTGAATGTGTTTATGATGCATATATGGACATTTCTTGTGCTATCTTTTGGCCAACATATTGGGCCAAAGCCCTATGGTTATCATACGAAAACTGTGAAGTCTCCACACAGAAATTACACAGACACCTTGCCACAACCTTGCAATACCCTAGCTTGGACCATAATGGGTATGGTATTCTGCATGAGTACTTAACCCAATATAAGACATTCTAGATCCCCAAGATCTGCCGCAAAGTCTTGGCTGCTAATGTATTGTATCATTCAAGAAACATGTCTTGTACCACAGGACTTCAAAAATTATCTACTGTAACGGTGGTGGTTATTTTTTGTATTTTAATTGTCTAAACTGTTTTCTTTAACTCTTTACCAGACCACAAAATTTTTAACTTGCCCAAATTGAAAGCTTTAAAAGATAAAGATGGCTCAAATGATAGTATATGTATTCAAATGGGTGGAAAACATTGTGGGAAAAGGTGAAAATGTTGTTACAAGCATTTAGTCCCTTCCTCACAATGTTTTCAAAAGCCTTCTTCATCAGGGTTGTTAAAACTCAATATTGTTTAGTAAAGGGTTATTGCTTAAACAACTGCCTGGAAGCCTTAGGGCAATCCCTTAACCTTGGCAATGTCACATGTCACATAATTTTGTGCTTATTAATATCATAATCTGCCCAGACCTAATAGTAATCTTCAGACAAAATTATCTCCCTTGATCACCACTTATTATCTAGCCATCTATAGGTATTTTCTATACTTCGTCTAAATGACTGGTAAGATTACTTTCAAATACAAAAAGAATCCCTACCTTATAGGATAATATACTTTTGGATATTACTGTAATAATAGAATAATAGTCTCTGAGATACTTAGTGAATGAGATAATTATATAATCATAACTGTCTATGAAATCAGACAGCATGACAAGTTGACAACTACATTCCATAATCTTTTACAGGCCCTGTATGGTTCATTGGTTAGGTGCACAATTTGAAACCTAGAGGTCCTGGCTTCAACCCTCAGTCATAGCGCAAAAATTTTCGATGGGAGTGTCTGTGGTCAAGATGCTTCAGAGCCCAAGCCCAGTACTGTTGACACCCGGGACATACACAAAAAAGTATATATGCTATTACCACAATATGGCTGAAATCAAGTTGAAAGTAGTGAAAAACATCATTCAATCAGCCATAAACCTGTTAAAAAGAAAAAGTGTATTTATGATTCTGAAAAAGGCTTTTGAAAACATTGTGCAAGATGGAGAAAAATGCTGGTGTACATTTTTGAAAAGAGTGAAGTAAAGAGTGACAGAGGAATGGATCCTATCACAAAAAGTACATGAAAGAATTTTGCCAAGATGGGAAACAAATCAGAATCTCCTGATTTTAAGCCCATACAGGGGTTAACCTTTAAGCCTTTACCACGCAATCCCAACTTTTAATGACCCTGAGAAAGAAACCTTTTGAAAACATTGTGGGAAAAGGAGAAAATGCTGGTAACCAGCATTTTCTCCTTTTCCCACAATGTTTTCTACCGTATCCAGTATATAAATCACCATTTAAGCTACACTTAATTTGTTGTCTGCAAATGCTTTCAATTTGGTCCAGTCTAAAATTTTGTAGCTTGGTAAAGGGTTAAACTGCTAAATAAGTTATATGAAACTTCCAGCCTACAGTTAAAAACCCAAATACATGTATTGCAATTTAAAAAAAAAATTTTTTTTGCGGGGGGGGAGGGGGGGCGGCGTTATAAAAGTATCTCCATGTCGGAAACTTCAGATCTTTTGCAGTCTGATCTTGATCTACACTGTCTGCAAAAGGTCAGTGAGTAGTGCTTAGCAGCTAAAGGGTTAACACTGACCTTTGTAAAAAACTGAGGGGGAGCTCTTTAGAATGTTTTTCTTAACCCCAACAGATACTTTTATCAATGAGGCCAGTGGTAATAGATACCAATATGTATGTAACCTTTTCCAAACCCTTCTGAAAAGCAGCCAGTAGCTTAGGAAGAATATTGTGAAAAGTACTGGTAAATAAAATCCAAGAAAGCACAGATAGGTGCACTGACCGCAGTGATTAAACTGAAATAATGTTGAAAACATTGTAAAACAAACCTTTCCCTTTTTCTGCTTCATTTAACCCTTTAAGCACACAATTCCAAGTTTTATCCACTCTGACAAAGAAAGCTTTTGACAACATTGCAGGGAAAGGAGGAAATGGTGAAAATGCTTTCTACATTTCCCTCAATGTTTTCAAAAAGCTTCCTCAAGGTTGTTGAATCTAAGGATTGTGTGATTAAGGGTTAAAGCAATTCTACCAAATAGGTTTTAGTAACAAGAGGGCCATGATGGCCCTGTATCGTTCCACTGGCTTATAAATATAAACCATCAATACTAAACATTTCAATTCTGAGCCAAATGGTTTCAAAATGAAGACTTACAAAGTTTTCTCTATAAAAGCCCATGTGAAAGTTGAGACCCGCAGGGCAAAGCCATTTTTGATCCCAGAGCTATAATTACTTGGCCCATGGTAGAGGTCCACAGGATAAAGCCACATGCCAAAATAATACAAGTCTATGCTGTATGGTTATAAATAAGATGATTTTCAATTTTTGTCCATATGAAGCTTCTGTAAAACATAAGACCCCTGATGCAAGGCTAATTTCAAAAAAAAAAAAAAAAAAGGAAGATTTCTTAAGTTGTCACCATGTAAGCCCATGTAAAACTTGTGACCCCTGCAGCCGGGCCAATTTTGACCCCAGGGCTAAAATTTTGGCCAGCTTGGTAGAGGCCCACTAGATACAGCTACATGCAAAATCTGATAGCTCTAGGCCTTATAGCTAGGTACAGGAAGATCTTTAAAGTTTTCTCTATATAAGCCTATGTAAAACTTGTGACCCCTGGGGCAGAGCCAATTTTGACCCCAGGGCTATAATTTGAAGAAACTTGATAGAGGTCTACTACATAAAGCTACATGCCAAATTTGGTAGCCCTATGCCTTATGGTTTCAGACAAGAAGATTTTTAAAGATTTCCAGTATTTTTCAGTTTTGTTGCCATGGCAACCAGAGTTTTTGAAGGAATCAAATTCTTTCAAGAAATTCTGAAGAGGACCATGGCAGGACCATTTCTGTGAAGTTTCATCAAAATTGGATGGGTAGTTTCAGAGAAGAAGATGTTTGAAAAAAAAGTTAACGCACGGACGGATGGACGGACGCACGACAGACACCGGGCCATGACATAAGCCCGCTGGCCTTCGGCCAGTGGAGCTAAAAATTAGCCCTTTCCCAAACGGCAAATTTTGGACTGGTCCAAATTGAAAGAGTTTGCAGACGACAATTTTAAATTTGATGAAAACGACAGGAAGTTATCAAAAAGGGTAGAAAACACTGTGGGAAAAGGAGAAATTGCTCATTACGAGCAATTTCTCCTTTTCCCACAGTGTATTCAAAAGACTTGTACTGCAGACATGTGAAAACCAGGGCTTGTTTGGGAAAGGGTTAACCCTATACCAAACACTAATTCCCTGTTTTTATTACTAATTGTTAGGAGGTTAATGAAAACCTCAGTAATACAGAAAATCCTGGTAACCAGCATTTCCTCCTTTTCCTAAAATATTTTCTATTCTTTCACAGACAGAAATCCTCATGGACCTATACTTATCTGCTCGAGTCTAAAATTTTATTTGTTAACAAATTAATGATTGGTTTTAGAATATGAATGACCGTTTTTATCGGCACCTCTGTAATTAGTTTTCAGAGGTCAAATGTGATCAGAGGTCAAGCTCCTATTTATCTCAAAAACATTCCAATATCTCAAATCCATCCATCAATCGAATACACATGAGCCATGCTATGGCAAAAGGGGGCTTAATGCATCTCTGTAATACATGATACCAAGCAAGTCATCACATGATCATGGATCCATAAAATCAATTTTATCTAACAACCGAATGAATCATGAGGTAAACTGGTCCTTGAACATGCAGAAAATTGACCAATCGCAAAAAGTTTCGGCCCAAGTCAGCTGGCACGGATTGCTCAGACTGATCTGGGTCAATACTTTTTGCAAATGCATTAAGCCCCCTTTTCACAAAGCAGGGTTCATATCTATTACATTTTGTACATAAACACAGGTGTCCCAGATAAGAGGTACTCTTTTTTTCCAATTCCCCAAAACATCAATTTCTGCACCAAGACCTTGTTCGTGTGTTCTGATTAGAATGACTCATTAGAGGGACACCATTCTAATGAGTACCCACAGCAAAGGTTTTGGTGAAGTACTGAAGAGATATTTTGTTGAATAAAAAAAAAATCTGTCTTATCTGCACCTGTTTTAAATATAGTTCTTTCAAATTACCACTCACAACAAAATTCTAGACTCTATCACAATGAAAGTAGTTGTAGATGACAAATGAGAAAGAAATTTGTCTTTGACAGAACGAAAACATTGTGGAGAAGGAGAAAATGCTGGTTACAAACATTTTCTCCTTTTCCCACAATGTTTTCAGAAAGCTTTCTTCTTCAGGGTCGTTAAAACTCAGGATTGTGTGGTGAAGGGATTTCAGGAAGTAGATTTACTGACTACATACATGCTGCCATGATAGTATCTCTATTCTCAAGGGTGTCCATCCTTATCTCTTCTTTAACCTATTACAAACAAATTTATACAGGATTTAATGCCTCTGCAGCATAAAGCTTTTAACCCTTTACCAAACAATCCCTATTTTTAACTCTTTACCAAACGACAAATTTTTAAACTAGTCCAAATTGAAGGCATTTGTAGACAACAAATTAAAGGTGGCTCATGACGAAATCACTCCTTGATAGGGTATAAAACATTGTGGGAAAAGGAGAAAATGCTGGTTACCAACATTTTCTTGTTTTTTCCACAATATTTTCGTCTCAGGGTCGTTAAAAGGATTGTTTGGTAAAGAGTCAATAACCCTGAAGAGTTTTAATGCCTCAGCAGCATATAGCTTTTAACCTCTAAAACCCTTATTTAATTACCGTGGTACAAGTGAGGACCATCATATTACTCAGAGCTCCAGATAAGAGGGGGTGATGGTATTCTAAATCCATTATTTCTCTTCCAAACCCTATGGTGTGGGTACTCATTAAAATAGTCTCGATCAGACGATTCTAATGAGTACCCATAACATAGGGTTTAGTGGAGAATGACTAATATTTTCAATTTTGAAATCAAAATCACTCCCTCTATCTGGAGATCCGATTACTATTAGTTATATTTTAGAAAGTCAGCTAATTTTAGGTATGTATTTATGCATGCATTACTCAAGTCATTTTTTTTTTTTTCAATCAAGTGTTCGTTAGAGCAGATGAACGTAATTCTAAACAGCGTCTAAATCTGAACGATATTTTAAACACCTAACAAAATTTCCAGAATATACTCTACTAGCCTTATGATGACACATCTTTGACTTCATGTATTGATCTTTCTCGACCTCGCCATTTTGTTTGGTGTCATGCTCTTCATAACAGACTTATAATCTAAAGTATCAATTTAGACCGTCAAGGTAAGTAAAATTACAGTGACACACAAGACGTAATATTACCGTGAATGTTTCCTATCACATTTCTATTTCTGGAGGTACCGTTCTTGAACCGTGCCCCGGATGAATGACATCATACACATTTCCTTCAGAGGCCAAGCTTATTTCAATCATCATTTATCATCATCATGTTAACTAAGGCTTGAAATCGTACAGGATAATTGCAGATTTACAAAGAAATAAGTCTGGATTTCGTTTCTCAGTAGAACTGTTATGCTTTTATGCCTTAGTTGACAATTGCATTATCACAGGTCTGAAATTGTATATGGACCCCGTCTTTCTTAAACACATAATACAACTACTTTGGCCTTACTGTCGAGAGGAAGGAAGGCTGCATGATACAGAACGTCATTACCAAAATGCCATGCGGAAATACTGGCATGTTGGTAAAGAATTTCATTTCTTTTATGACAGTAGTCTACAATTCATTTGGAAAATGGGAATAAGTAAATTGTGCTATTTTTTTGACATTTCTCAAATTAAGCCTATATTTGCTCTTTAACCCTTTCCCAAATGACAAATTTTAGCCCCCTTCCAAATTGAAAGCATCTGCAGACCACAAATTAGAGAGTGGTACGCATGAACTTAAGGTTTTTTGACAGGGTAGAAAACACTGTGGAGAAAATGCTGGATACTATTTCCAGCTTTTTTTTTTTTTCTCAAAATATTTTGAAAAGCTGTAGAGCTCCAATAGGATCGTTAAAAGTTGGGATTTTGTGGCAAAGAATTAAATGGACAAACTTTCAACAAGAGATCTACTGTACAATATACAGTAGATCCATGAAAACTAAAGGCGAAAAGATTGCCAGTAACATAGGTCAAATCTCGAGTAAATCTAGATCTACTCTTTAACTTTATCTTAGGGATTTTATTGCTCATTATTCGTCGCTGTTACTTAAAAAGAAACTATAGAAACCATACCAAATGTAGAAAATTCTGGTCTAAGGATCTTTCTGTCTGCAAGTTTGACATTTTTCGCGCCCCCATATGTCAATCGTGTGCTAGGTTTAAATGACCAATCAAAAGAAACTTTCTATACATCTTTCAGCCAATCAGAATGATTGTTTCATTCCGATTAGAGAATGTACATAGTTGCCATCATGGCGGCCAAATAGCGATAGAAGCTCAAATCGATAAAGAAAAGTACAAATTTTTCCGTCATTTAACTTTTTTGACCCAAGAAACAGTATAAATAGCATAATTTATAAAATGGTTAAGCAAACAATACAGATTTTCGCCAGAGTAAAACCAACTAAATCCAAGAAAGGAGTAAGTATAAATTTGTCAGTCAGCATGACGCCAGTGACGGTTTTCGTTTTCAGTCACAACAAGCATAATTAACGACAAACGACAGCGCTTATGATTGATCCAGGCAGCATTGTTGGTAGATCGCCCTTCCTGAAAGATAGGAGTTCCTGGTTTGAGTCACGTACCGGTGGCGACTCCCTACCCCTTCGTTGTGGCACAATAGTGTAAAAACTAACAACAAGTCTCTCCATAGACCATAGTTGGGTCTTATAGGCTGGTAAAGTGGAATCACTTCCAAATTTTCAGGGGTAATTAGTGTACCAGTAGACAACAGTAGTAATGCAGGTAGCACTGTTGACCAGTAGATCACCCTGAGTATTAGGACTTGCTGGTTAAGTAGTGGGTTCCAGGTTTGTTTGTCCATGTATGTCCTCCCCCTATGTGTATCCCGAATGTAGGACGTTTTGGCCACGGACGTTTTGGCCAGGACGTTTTGGCCAGGACGTTTTGGCCACGGACGTTTTGGCCACATATAGTGAAAAAATGGACGTTTTGGCCAAAATAATTTTATATGTACTTTTTATGTAAAATAAAGCTAAAAAAATTTTTTTTTTTTATTTGATCAATTGTTTAGACTTTTGTTGAACTTTTGTTGAAATTTGGTAATAAATTTTAGAGTTTTACAATTTTATTTATTCCTTTGAAGTAAAGGAAAACATCAACAATTTAATGTTTTTAAATTATCTTCAATTTTCAAGTTTTGTCTTTTGATTGACAAACAGTTTGATTGACTAATTGCTTATTAATGATACTTTCTTGCATTTAATGTTGTTATTATTAGAAGTGTAAAGAGTTTCATTGTTCTTGTCTTTTAACACTAATGAATCTGTAGATCACACCACACTTTAATCATCTATTTCAATTAAAGAAATATGGATTTCTCTTTTTCCTCCAATGTTTTCCATCATATAAGAAAACATCAAATTCCTTGATCAATACTTTTGATTGTCCTCTTCAGAAGCTCCCAATATGGAAGGATTAACTGTATTATGAAATCATTGTAAGAAAAAAAGAAATTGCTCAGAATGAGGATTTCTCTTTTTCCTCCAATGTTTTCCATCATATAAGAAAACATCAAATTCCTTGATCAATACTTTTGATTGTCCTCTTCAGAAGCTCCCAATATGGAAGGATTAACTGTATTATGAAATCATTGTAAGAAAAAAAGAAATTGCTCAGAATGAGGATTTCTCTTTTTCCTCCAATGTTTTCTATCATATAAGAAAAAGAATTAAACACTTCATTTGAAATTAAACATCTTTATTTTAAAGCTTAAAATTGTGTCTGAGTTGTAAAATAAATTTAGGTTCGTGTTTTATTTCTTTTGTCTCATTTTATATTTTTATAATGTACTACCAAACCTTCTACACAATTGTCCATGGCCATCAGTATATAAGTACTTATTAAAGATTGAAAAGACACAGATACAAAGTCTTGAAACCATCTGTTATAATAAAAAATTGCAATAAAGGTCTAAAATGTTGATCAAATAAGTAAATTAAATATGTTTGTAGCTTTAATATCTATAATAAGTACATATATAATAGATTTGGCCAAAACGTCCGTTTTTTCAATATAGGTGGCCAAAACGTCCGTGGCCAAAACGTCCTGGCCAAAACGTCCTGGCCAAAACGTCCGTGGCCAAAACGTCCGTCCTCCGTGTATCCCATGTGATTGCATGCTACTATATTGACCAAAGTAAGAGTTGAGAATCTTGTAAAGATGAAGTTAAGTAACTTCTTGCACCTAAAAATAATTTGGTAAAATTTATGTAGTCATTATGAAGGGGTTTTTTTTTTTGTAATGTTTCTACATCATTGTTGTATCTCATCTTTGCCACTGGAAACGAGCAAATGGTGTAGGATTCTTAACCATAGTTGATTAGTTCTCAGCACATTGAAATATACATCTTCAAAATCCATAGTTAAAAGATTCAAATTCATAATTATGAAAAAAATAGATTGATCTTACTTGTGCCACATGTTTGATGTTAGCATCAAATGTTGCAGTTAGAACTCATTACTAGATCTAACAATCCTGAAGTTTTAGTGTATAAGCCAAATATTACAATGAACCCAACATTTGAAAATGAACTGAACTTAACACTTTTAAACTATTACATGCCCTACAATACACCTTGGATAAATAATGTTTTTGAGGCCTATGCAGAAATTAATATCAAAATTCATATCTTAAATTTTTTAGATAGTTTTCTTTGCACTACTTAGTAGGTATGGGAATGGACTCTTTTGTCCCTGGGCTTGTTCGTCTGTGTTTGTTTGTCCGGGCTTGTTTGCCCAGGCTTGTTCATCCATTTAAATGATTTCATTTCTCTTTAAATCAAATCTGGAATACTAAGAAGGCATATCAGTATATATCAGTATATAAAGGGCAATATTAAGGAAATAGTTGAGTAACACTCAGATAGTTTCGTCACACGGCGTGAAATCATAAACAGCGTTGTACACATTTTGCCTTAAAAAACATTTTGTGAGGAAATCTTAGTTAAGCCATATTTCAAGGATTCATCCTACATTGAAATGATACTACAAGGAATACTGACTGAATACAACTAGCAAGGCAGAAGACACAAAGGTTACTGTCAGTTCCTCAACCATTTCTTCCATAGCAGACAGTACTGAAACATATTCTTGCTATGAGAAATCAATACCGTCGAGCAGTGGAACATGACATTTGCTTAACCCCATAAACTGTACATGTCTTATCATGTGTATTTTTGACTTGCGATCCCAACTTACAGCAGGCTTTTAAGTAACCCTTGATTTCAGCTACATTTTAAATTAGTTTTCTAATCATTTTCAACACAGTGTATATGAATAAGCCTGAAAGCAGTTTAATTGCAAAGGGACTGGTTTGTGAATTTCAATTAAATGTATACACATAATACAGCGATGAGCGGTTAACCAGTTTGTTCTTTCTATACACATGTAAATCTCTTGGTATTCGAGTATTCAGTGTGTTTGCAAAAATTCTCAAACACTCCTCGTATTCTTAACCTTCTTTTTAGGTGTATGAGATTGATGAAGATGATAAAGGCTGTCCAAGACTACAATTTATTATTCCTAAGGAGTCAAGTGATGGTTATGTGAACAATAAAAGAGAGGCATACAAATTCAGGTTGATTTATAGTTTTACTCAGTTTTATTTCTCTTTTTTTCTAATAAAATTTCATGATGGTTAGATGAGTATATTGTTTTAATATCTAATAAAGATATGAAAACTGAAAATTCCTTTCATCATCATATCCAAATAAACCTTTTGAAAACATTGTGTGAAAAGGAGAAAATGTTGGAAACCAGCATTTTCTCCTTTTCCCACAACATTTTCTACCCTATCAAAGAAAAATTGCCCATTTGAGCCACATTGATATTGTCGTCTGCAAATGCTTTCAATTTGGACAAGGCTAAAATATTGTCGTCTGGTAAAGGGTTAACCATTTACCAAACAATGCCAAGTTATAATGTCTCTGAGGAGGAAGGTTTTTGAAAATATTGTTGATAAAGGAGAAAATGCTGGTACCAGCATTTTCTCCTTTTCCCACCAAGTTTCCTATTCTTCCAAAGCAAAATCTCACCATTTGTGCCACATTAAATTTGTTTTCTGCAAAAACTTTGAACCGCATACGACACAACCTTGAGTTTTAATGACACTGAGAAAGAGGCCTTTTGGAAACAATGTGGGAAAAGGAGAAATTGCAGGTAATCAGCATTTTCACCTTTTCCGAGAATGTTTTCAGTCTTTTCACAGCCAAATACAAATCTCATTATATCTAATCTATCATGTGCAAATGCTTTCAATTTGGACATTTGTAAGATTTTGTCATGTTGTAAAGGGTTGAAACACATCTGAATTTAGTAATGGTATTTAGTAATGCTGGTAACCGGCATTTTCTCCTTTTCCCACAATGTTTTCTACTCTTCCCAAAACACATTTCAGTTTTTCAGTCACATTCAATTTGTCGTCTGCATGTGCTTTCAATTTGGACCAGTCTAAAATTTTGTCATGTGGTAAAGGGTTAAAGGGTTAAGAGAGGTAACTATAACTTGCTGACAGAGAAATATCAGGCTATTATAGGAAATTTCTAGTTTGTGGAATGAAACTAATACTGGTACCTTAGTTACC
This sequence comes from Tridacna gigas, assembly GCA_945859785.2. Taxonomy (NCBI): domain Eukaryota; kingdom Metazoa; phylum Mollusca; class Bivalvia; order Cardiida; family Cardiidae; genus Tridacna; species Tridacna gigas. The sequence goes on from OX244029.2 coordinate 44,696,704, forward strand.
AATATGAATTTGGTTCCACAATATGTCATTCATTTATCTTTCATAAATTCTTGAGTATCATTTTTTTTTTTCAATCTTATTTTTTACATAAATGTGAAAAGAATGTGACAAACCTAATTATATTAAGATGCTGCAATTGATCAAAGACATTTTTTCTCCCTTCTAACTACTACTTATAATACAAAAGTTCAAATATCTTCTATAGTGAATATTAAACAAACTTTTAAGATTGATTCTGAAGTTATACTGTATTATACATGTTTTGTTATTTTCTTGTATAGATTTGAGAAAGTTTTTGATCAGAGTGCAAAGCAGGATGAAATATTTGAAAATGTTGCCAGGCCAGTAATTGACAAGTGAGTGTTTTGTAAACTTCTAGAAGATAGATTAAAATCAAATAGCTATCAAACTTTTAGCAGAGGTTCAGAATTGATGCTCTAACCTTAACCCTTTACTAATAAATAATGCCCAGTTTTAATGACTTCATAAATAATGCTTTTGAAAACATTGTTGGAAAAAGGGAAATGCTGGTTACCAGCATTTTCTCCTTTTCCCACAATATTTTCTGTACTTCCAAAGACAAGTCCTATTATTTCAGCCATATTTGACTAGTCATCTGCAAATGCTTTCAGTTTGGACAAGTCTAAAATTCTGTTGTTTTGCAAAGAATTAATAGCATGAAGTTAAGCCACATTTGTCATCTGCCAATGCTTTCAGTCAGGATGTTTGGCAAAAATGTATTTCCGAGTTTTGTTCAGGCTGTCATATAGCAGTTTTACCATATCATCATACTATGTTTTAAAGCAGATAAGGTTAACTTTTTACCACACAACCCCAATGACTTGTAGAAAGAAAGCTTTTGAAAACAGTGTAGGAAACGGGGAAATTGCTGCTAACCCGCAATTTCTCCTTTGCCCACACTGGTTTCTGCTCTTCCAAAGACAAATATCAGTTTTTGAGTCACGTTTACCGAGTTGTCTGCAAATGCTTAGAATTTGGACAAGTCTAAAATTTTGTCAACTGTTAAAGAGTTAAAAGCCTTATTCACTACCAGGTATGTGCAATTACTGTATGATATAAGCATTTTTATTTTGTTCTTTTCATAGCTGTTTGCTATTGGGTATTTAACCCTTTCCTAAACAACAAATTTTGGACTGGTCCAAATTGAAAGAGTTTACAGACGACAATTTTAAATTTGATGAAAATGGCAGAAAGTTATCAAACAGGGTAGAAAACACTGTGGGAAAAGGAGAAATTGCTCGTTACGAGCAATTTCTCCTTTTCCCACAGTGTTTTCAAAAGACTTGTACTGCAGACACGTGAAAACCAGGGCTTGTTTGGGAAAGGGTTAATACTGCTCACAACACAAAGGAAACAAGTTCTATGCAAAAACAATGTGACCATTGGAAAAGATGCAAAAAAAGCATGTCTTTATTCCTTAAAAAACTATTTCAGTATACATTTATTTCTTTTTTTCAGTGTCATACAAGGATATAATGGAACTATATTTGCATATGGGCAGGTATGTTAGAGGTTGCTGAAAATACTGTAGTTTGTTTGATGTTTAACTCTTTACCAAATGACAACATTTGGGACTACATCAGATGGAAAGCATTTGCATATGACAAAATAAACCTTGCTCATATGATGATTTCTGTCTTTGATAGGTTAGAAACATTGTGGGAAAAGGAGAAAATGTTGGTTACCAGCATTTTTCTCCTTTTCCCACAATGTTTTCAGAAGCCCTCTTTTTCAGGTTTTTTAAAACTCAGATTATGTGATAAAGGGTTAACCCTGTTTAATCAATATTTTTGTAATATTTACGTGTGACAGGTGCAGCTGTTCATGTGTTCATAGGGCTTCTTTTCCTGTTCTTCGTACAACACTCCAAGCCACTTGCTGCTTTCTCACATAAGCAAAATTGACTTTGTTTAGGGATGAGAGAGGAATGACTCCTATAGCCATAACTTTTTGTCATTTCACAGAAAGAATTTTGATATGTCAGTAGTTCAAACCCCCAACCCATAGTTGACTCAAAAATTAACATGTGTTTCTTATATGAGGGTGGAAAATATTGTGCAAAAAGGAAGAAATGCTGGGTACCTTTTTCTACATTGTTTTAAAAACTCTTCTTCTTTAGCGTTGTTAAAACTTGGGATGGTTCGGTAAAGAGTTTAAGGACAATTCTACCTCATGATTCAGTCGGTTATTAGACTTAGTGAATCGATATTATGCAACAACTTGCTTGGTATAATTCATTACATAGATGTGTTTAACCCCCTTTTGCCAGAGTGCCACTCAAATTTATGTTTCTCAGCCATTTTACTTGTACTGACTTTTTAGAAAATAGTATGTAAATGGGTTAATCTGCTTATTATGATATTCTGTGTCTTCACTTTTGCTGCATTTTAGACTGGAAGTGGAAAAACTTTCACAATCACTGGTGGTGCAGAAAGGTATATTGACAGAGGGATTATACCCAGAACATTGTCATATGTCTTTGAAAAGGTTGATAAGGTAATTTTTCAAAATGGAAAAATGATTTTTTTACTTTTGCAACCATTTTTTAATTCTTTTAACTCTGTACTAGAAGAAAAAATGTTGGGGTTGCCCAATTTGAATGCCTTTGCAGATGACAAAGAATGGCTCTGTAGTGTCTGGAATATTAACTCTTTACCAAACGACAAATTTTGGACTGGTCCAAATTAAAAGAGTTTGCAGACGACAATTTTAAATTTGATGAAAATGGCAGAAAGTTCTCACAAAGGGTAGAAAAAACTGTGGGAAAAGGAGAAGTTGCTCATTACAAGCAATTTCTCCTTTTCCCACAGTGTTTTCAAAAGACTTGTACTGCAGACATGTGAAAACCAGGGCTTGTTTGGGAAAGGGTTAAATTTTCAGAATAAGGATGGAGTTCTAATATTTCTATTTTCATGAAAGAAAAGGCTCCCATGTATGTAAACTTTTGTCTCCAAAATGCTGTCTGACCTAAAAGGTTTGAAAAAAAAAGTTCAGAAAAGTATATCTTGTTCTATTTATCACTGTTCAATAAAATAAAATTGCAGTGAAATAATCTAACAATGCTGACTTTTAACGACCCTGGGAAAGAGGCCTTGTGAAACATTGTGGGAAAAGGAGAAAATGCTGGTAACCAGCATTTTCTCCTTTTCCCACAATGTTTTCAACCCTATCAAAGAAAAATGGCACCATTTGAGCCACATTGAAATTGTCATCTGCAAATGCTTTGAATTTGGACAAGGCTAAATTTTGTCATCTGATAAAGGGTGAAATTACTTCATGCTTTTAACTCTTTACAAAACAACAAAATTTTAGACTTGACTAAACTGAAAGCATTTGCAGATGAAATGTCAAATATGGCTCAGATGATAGGATTTGTCTTTGGAAGGGTAGAAAACATTGTGGGAAAAGAAGATAATGCTGGTTACAATGTTTTCTAAAGCTTTTTACGTCAGGGTTCTTAACCCTTATCCTGCTAAATAAATGAACTTTTTTTCAAACTGATGGTAAAAAACCCACATGACGCTATTTCAAATTTATTTTTGCAAGAAAAAATCTCTTTATCGGACAGTGTAGATTCAAGATCAGACTGCACATTCTGTGCAGTCTGATCTTGATCTAAACTGTCTGCAAAAGGTCAGTGAGTCGCACTTAGCAGCCAAAGGGTTAAAAATCTGGATTGTGTGGTAAAAAAATTAAAGAATAAATAACTCACGGCATGCATAATTGGTTTTATTTATTGAATTCAGTTTGTATTTGTTTGTCTGTATGATGGGTAATGCCATTTTCAACATTATTTCAGTTATATCGTGGCAGTCAGTGAACCTATCCATGCTTTCTTTGAGTTTCCTTCACAATATTCTTCCAAAGCCTCTTGCTTCTTTCCCACAACTATCATTGAAACAATGATCAGCAATGAGAGAGGAATGAATCTTGTCGCAATGACTATCATCAATCCCCGGAAAGAAATTGACCAAGCTTGGGATTTGAACTAATGGCTGTTGAATTTAGTGCACTGTCATTGTTTTATGAACATGGCACTGCATAATTCTTTACCAGATAATCCTGTGTTTAAACACTCTGAGAATAATTGGCATCTGAATTATAGTGGGAAGAGGAGAAAACCCTAGTAACCAGAATTGAATCTTTTTCCCTACTATGTTTTTTACCCTTTCATAGATAAGGTCTATCTTTTGAAACCTTCCTATTTTGTTGTCTCACACATGCTTTTGATTTTGGCAAGTCTAAAATTACCAGCATTTTCTCCTTTTCCAACAATGTTTTCAAAAGCATCCATCCTCAGGGTACTTAGTCGGATTATGCCTTAAAGGGTTAAATGGTGTGTTTACCAGCATTTTTTCTTTTTCCCACAATTTTTTAAAAAGCATTCATCATCAGATTAGTTAAAATCTGGGATTGTGCCTTGACCCTTTACCAAACAATCTTGAGTTTTAACGACCCTGAGGAAGAAGGTTTTTGAAAACATTGTGAGAAAAGAAAATGCTGGTAACCAGCGTTTTCTCCTTATCCCACAGTGTTTTTCTATCCTTCCAAAAACAACTTTTAATTTTTGAGTCACATATATTTTGTCATCTGCCAATGCTTTCAATTTGGACAAATCTAAAATTCTTTTGTTTGGTAAAGGGTTAAAGGTTTAAATGGTGTGTTTTGTTTCTATTTCAGGATGTTGATAATTCATACAATGTACACATCTCTTACCTAGAGATCTACAATGATAATGGTTACGATTTACTTGATCCAAAACATGAGGCAGCAAAACTGGAGGACCTTCCGTAAGTAAAACTATGAAATGTTGGTAAAACTGAGTGCCTTCAATAGCACGGTGTTGGCCCAAAGTTTCTTATTTATAGGTTTCCATGCTGAGATGGTATTTTTCATGGGCCATGTTTCACCTGACAAAAACTATACAGTCATGTCTTAAACCTTTACTTCGCAATCTGGTTTTTTAACAACCCTGAGAAAATAGGCTCTTGAAAACATTGTGGGAAAAGGAGAAAATGCTGGTAACCAGTATTTCCTCCTTTTCCCACAATGTTTTCTACCTATTCAAGGTCAAATACTATCATTTGCAAAACATTTGAATTGTTGTCTGCAAATTCCTTCAATAAGGACGGAATTCACAGTTTTGCTACATTGTGAAGGGTTAATGATAGTCATTACTCTATCAGATATATCATTTCTTAACTCTTTACCTGTGGACAAAATTTTGGACTAGACCAATCTGAAAGCATTTGCAGACGACAAAATAAATGTAACTTAAAAAACAATCTGTCTTTGATGGGGTATAGATAAGTAAACATTTTGGGAAAAGGAGAAAATGCTTCACACCACCATTATCTCCTGTTCCCACAATGTTTTCAAAGCCGTCTTCTTCAGAGTGGTTAAAGCTTGGGATTGTGAAGCAAAGGGGTTAAAAAAGTCCAATGGCCAAAATTTAGTTCTCAGCTATTTCAAAAATTATAAGATGAAATACTTAGAATTTGAGATTTACAAATACTTTGCCAAAGAAAACATTTTCTCATGGAAAAAATATGTAGACATACATGTATGTGTAGCTATCTAGATTGACCATTATTGACAATTATTGTATGAGGTAGGGTAAGGCATCTCCTTTTTTTTCCCTTAACATTAGGGTTTAGGGTCCTGCTTTCTGCTGCTCTTATGCCAGTGTATTGTTATACCAGATAAGTATCACATTCCATTTATCTATTTCAGTAAAGTTGCGCTGATGGAGGATGGGGACCAGAATATTCATTTAAAGAATCTGTCCGTGCATCAAGCTGCTAATGAAGAAGAGGCGCTGAACTTACTCTTCCTGGGTGATACAAACAGAATGATTGCAGAGGTACTTCCTGGGCCTGTATTCACCAACAAGTCTAATTTCAATCGTAATTCTTTAACAATAGCTGCCAAACGTAAACAAGATGGATGTTAAGATGCATTTGAATTTAAATCATACCATTTAATAGTATGGAAATTATTGTGAAGATGACAATCTGATATTGTAAGGATGGTCCAAGTGTTAGTTGCTGGCACAGAAATTAACTTCAAAACTAGGTTAAAATCTGCTAGGTTACTCTTTTTTTTTAAATTACTATTTGCCTGATTTTAAAATTCATTTTTCTGCCAGCCACTTCACAATGACATATTGTCATCTTCACAATATTTTCCCATACTTTTAAATGGTATGATTTAAATATAAATACATTTTAGCACCTGCTTTGATTTTTTAGCCACTATTAGGCGTTTACTTTAAAGTCTAGTTGTCTAATCAACCAAAACAAAACATCCAAGCCAATTAGATGTAGAGAAATGGGATTCAAGAGTTGGACTATTGAATGTAATTATTGATGGAAAAGAGAATTAGAATATTTTGATAAAGAAGAAAAAGGTCTGAACTTACTTTTGTGTTTGATGTAAGAATTTGAAGAAACTCTTCTGGCAGAGCCAGTTACAAAGAATGTTAACATTTTGTGAGAGAAGAATAGTATATGGGCCATGCCTTGGTGAAATGGGGCTTAATGCACCTCTCTGTTGCATTATGCCAAGAAAGTCATCACATAATTATGGATTCATTAAAAAACAATTTTGTCTAACAATCAACTGTATCATAAGGTAGACTGGTCCTTAGACATACAGAAAATTGACAAATAGCAAAGAGTTTTGGCCCAGGAATGTGCAGGCTGGCCTGGATCAATACAGATGCATTAAGTCCCCTTTTCAAAGAGCATGGCTCATTTTCTTTTTTTTTGCCAAAGACCCCAAAATGTAGATTTTCAAGTTCATTTTGCCTGGTAAAGAAGCAAGAGGTGTATTACCTTCAAATATAGAAAATTCTTGAGAATAAGACAAATATTAGTGTTAAGAATGGTTGGTGAATATGGACCCTGCTCTTTTTTTACCCTTTCCCAAACAAGCCCTGGTTTTCATGTGTCTGCAGTACAAGTCTTTTGAAAACACTAGTGTTTTCTATCCTTTTTGAGACCTTTCTGCCATTTTCATCAAATTTAAAATTGTCGTCTGCAAACTCTTTCAATTTGGACCAGTCCAAAATTTGTCATTTGGGAAAGGGTTAAAGTAATGTTGAAAGGGGCATGTTTCAATAATGTTTATGTGGTAAAGTAGTCATAGGCTGGGATACAGTATTGTGCAAGTTATTGGCCAAAGAAACCCTAAAAATACATGGATAGGTCCACATGTGGCCATCACATGACTGAAACAATGATGAGAACATCAAGCACCAAAATTAACCTTTTACCAAACAACGAATTCCAGACTCTTCTAAATTGAAAGCATATGCAGACAACAAATTCAAAAGTGGTGCAAATGAAGTGAACTTCTTTGACAGGTTAGAAAACATTGTAGGAAAAGGAGAAAATGCTGGTTACCAGCATTTTCTCCTTTTCCCACAATGTTTTCAAAAGCCCTCTCCTTTAGGGTGGTGAAAACCTCGGGATTGTGTGGTACAGGCTTAAATGGGTTTTTTCATGCATATGCGTGTAATATTTCTTGCAGACACCAATGAATCAAGCTTCTACCAGATCACACTGTATTTTCACTGTACATCTCACATCTAGGGCAGAGGGGTCAGCAACAATAAGGAGGTCTAAGCTACATCTTGTAGATCTGGCAGGGTGAGTATTGAAGGGCAACTGAATGAGCTTTTGTTTCAGGCGAAATATGTTGGAAGGGCTTTTGGATAAAGCATGGGTTAGCTCATGCCAAGTACTGGTGAAACCCAAGAAAGATGTGATTTAGTAAACTTTGGCAGTGATTTGCATGAATTTAGTGTTGAATGTGGCATGAGCCACAAATCAACAGACTGAAAATCCTTGTGCATCTACACATAACCTCTGGTGGACAACCTTTTGCATCTCGTGGCAGACACTTTTTAGAAACAGTGTGGAAGAAATGAGCAATTTCTCACACTGCTTCTTTTTTGAAAGGTTGAATCATATTGATTATCCATAAACACTGACTCTGAATTAAGTCAACATTTTCAAATTTTTTAAGTCGCCCATCGTGTAACTGTAACTGTCAGCCACCTTGTACGCCAGTCAGCAAGGGTAAAATATAACACTATTTTGGTATTTCATAGTAATGTTTTATTAACTGTATTCTCTGTGTTTATCAAGTTTCACACACGAATATGGTTTATCTTTATTGCAAATGATCTCGTTCTGGGTAAAAATTTGAATACTGTGATAGTCAACTCTTTTAATACCAAAATAGCCTTTATCTCACTGGGGCAAAAATACCAGTCAGGAATATAAACATTTTGGCACACTTACAAACAATAAGTTACAACTCAACAGAGTTTATGTGATAAGCTCACTAATTGCCATGGATGAATTGTGCAGCCTGTCAAAAACTTACCTTTTCACTGTTGTGATTGAAAATGCCAGGAACATTAAAAAATCAAATTGTCACTCAAATGGCTGCTATGCATGGGTTTAACTGCCAAATATCAAGTTTACCAAGCCCGTATGTAAATTATAACCCATAAATTGAGGTGTTATTTCCTTTTCAGTCTCAAGTAAAGAAATATGCAGTCAAGAATGGTAAATGTCAGGAAGGTGTATCATGATAAGACCCAGTATTAGTCTTTAAGATTTATTCACACACTATGTTGTTGCATTTGAGCATGACTTCATATCCTGTTTATACATTTTGGTTTTTTTTTTTTTGTTTAAAACAAAAGCTGTTACCTTATGTACCTGACACCAATAATAGTTTTTTAGAGTCATCATAGGTAAAATCACTATAGTAAGTCTAGACATGTCACCACAGCCTGTCTAAGTTTTGTTACAAGTTAGATAATTAAAAAATGGAATTGCAAACTATATCTCTTGTTGTTAAATTTTGTGCATTTTTCAATCTGAATATGTTGGATTATCTGAGAATCAGTGCAAAGTGTTTTCAAGGTCAGCTGGCACAAATTGTTGTCAAAAGTTAATGAGTTTATTTTGGACTATAACAGTTGTTTCTCTTCACAGATCAGAAAGGGTATCAAAGACTGGTGTCAATGGAGTTTTGCTGCAAGAGGCCAAATATATCAACCTGTCTCTACACTGTTTGGAACAGGTAAAACTGATATTGTAATCCATACCTTTTGAAAATTTTACTAAATTTTAAGCATGAAACAACACATTGAAAATTTGAAATGATGATTGGAAGATATTCAAAAACAAGCACTCAGGTTGAAACAGACAAATGTTGCTCATCAGATTTCTTGTCATGTAATTCAGAATAAGAACAATATCTAGAAGGGTTTATTCAGTTTCAGTAGGACCCTAGGACACATATTTACTGACCATTCTTGATAACATTCTTAGTCTTACTCAAGAATTTTCTCAGTTCTAAAGTAATGTGATTTCTGATTGGCTAACTCAGATTATTAAACCAATCAGAAATTTTGTTACTTTCTATATCTCTAGTAAGCCTAGAATGTGATTTACAAGTGTTGGTCAATGGGACTTGCTGAGGTATCAATCACTTGTTGAAATTATTCTTGGAAAAATGAATTGATAAACATGCTGCTGTTAAATGTATTAGATAATTCTGGCACAGGGAAGTCTGACACAGGGAAACATTTCAGGCAGACTTGTAGATTATTTACCTACTTGCTAATGCTTGTGTATTTTCAGGTTATAATTGCCCTGTCAGAGAAAGGCAGACAACACATACCCTATAGAAACTCCATGATGACCTCAGTGCTGCGGGATAGTCTGGGTGGAAACTGTATGACAACCATGATTGCTACATGTGCCATAGAGAGGAAAAATATTGATGTGAGTTCAAAATCTGCAGAATATTGATGACCGTTAAACTCTGCTCATAGGATTTAATTGGTTAGATATCGAGAGGGGTCATCAGACTATTTTGGAATACATGGTAAAGTTTTGACATGGGAAAAGTATTTTGACTCGTGGGTCAAAAGAATTATAAAAAGACAGAGAAAGCTAGCCAGATCAAAAAAGTTTTATTTTTGTGCAACGAAGGAAGAAATAAATAAATTATGTGTTGCGTTCCATTTCATGTTCACCCTTTACCAAACAATCCCGAGTTTTAATGATCCTAAAAGAAAGCTTTTCTCCTTTTCCCACTGTGTTTTCTACCCAACCAAAAAGAAATTTCAGTTTTTGAGTCAGTTATTTTGTCGGTCTGCAAATGCTTTCAATTTAGATGATTGGTACACAGTTAAAAATGGTTTCAAAAGCAAAGAAATAAATATATTTATTTTTATATCAGGAGTCCATATCAACCTGCAGATTTGCTCAGAGGGTTGCCATGATCAAGAATGAAGCTATCATGAACGAAGAATTGGATCCCAAGTTGATGATACAAAAACTGAAGAGAGAGGTTCAACAGCTCAAAGAGGAGCTTGCACTTGCAACTGGGGAACAAAGGACTGATGATTTAACAGAGGAAGAGTTAGAGAAGTTAGTAGGCATAAATGGAAAGCTGTTTGTATCAAAAGCTTTTCTTGCTTTGTTAACCCTTTATCACACAATACCAACTTTTAAAGACCCTGAAGAATAAACTTTTCGAAAACATTGTGGGGAAAGGAGAAAATGCTGGTAACCAGCATTTTCTCCTTTTCCCACAAGGTTTTCTACTCTATCTTGAAAAAATTTCGTCCTTTGAGCCACCTTTAATTTGTCATTTGCAAGTGCTTTCAATTTGGACCAGTCTAAAATATTGTCGTTTGGTAAAGAGTTAACATGTCACCAGGCTATATCATTTGGACATGCCCACATGGAAAGCATACAGAAATAACAAATAAAATGTGGAGATAACACACAAAATGTGGCTCAAATGATGGAATTTGTCTATTGAAGTGTAGGAAACATGGGGCATTTTCTGCTTTTCCCACAATATTTTCTGTCCTTTCAAAGACAGTTTCCACCATCTGAGCCATAATTACTTTGTATTCTGCAAATGCTTTGAATTAAGAAGTCCAAAATTTTGTTGTTTGGTAGAGTTAAAGCACATTGCTGCCATATTTTCCAGTAATGTAGTGGCATCAGTTGAGAGGCTATGAAATACTTTAATCCATTACAGATGTCAAGAAGCAGTTCAAGCTTACATTGCAGACCCAGATCCTGATGTTCTGATAGCTGTGGGTGCAGATATGAGAAAGATTCATACCTGTTTTAAGATTATGAAGGTATTACGCAACAATACATCACTGTCTGTATTTCTTTATCATTGTCGCTCAACCCATTACCAAACAATCTGGAACTTTTATGACCCTGATTTTTCAATACATTGTAGGAACAAGAGAAAATGCTAGCTTTCTGCCCATTTGAAATACTTTCATTTGAACCATACCTGATTTGTGATCTGCAAATGCTTTCAGATTGTACAAGTCCATTTTTTTTTTCATTTGGTAAAAAAGTTAATATAATTTTCAAATTATGGAATTTTTAAAATATAGCAAAATGTATGCAGTATGCTTTCCTAGAAGTCATTCAATTATTGAAATATAAGCATTTCCTCAGAATAATGGGAAAAGTGACTCTAATTTTAAATATGGTTCAAACAATTATCATATATGTTTATCATGTCAGTTTTCAAATAAACATGACTGACACTTTTTCTTCAGTAAATATTCAGCTACAGTTCTGATCGGTGGCATGGGCTAGAAAAGCTGCCTCTACAAAATTGTCAAAAATACCTCGAAAATTAGAATTGTTGAGTAATTTGATGTGAAGACTTAACTGTTGGTATCAGAAGGTTAATTTTTTGTGGTTAATTTCCAAATTGTTTACCATCTTTGTGGTGTATGTCACTTATATTAGTTAATTTATTCTAACCCTCAGAGTGCTGAATACATCTGATTGTTGGTCCAAGCCTAGAAATAAGATCTGAATATGTAATATCAAGGTTGCTTTTGCCCAGAATGTCTCAGAGAACTGGACAGGGTTACAGTTAGGATCTTGATCTATGCTGGTTGCTGGTTGCAAAGTTGTTAAAGGTGCTTCATGGGTTAAGCAATAGCCTGTGTTGGGAGAGAATTTAGGAATCCTCAGATAAATATAATGTGATGCTGAGTGTGGTCTTCTTGTTTTGTAGAAACAGATATTAGAGAAACCATCCCCAACAACAAAGATTGTGACCCCAGTCAAGTCAGCCCCACCCCCTGTACAAAACTATCCTCCCCCGGACACAGGGCCTTACAGTGATACAGAGAATGAGAGATTAAAACAGCTGGTTGTACAGAGAGATAATGAAATCAGTATCCATCATGTTTATCCAAAGCATTATTTAAAAAAAGAATAGTTTGCATTTGATTATATGGTGTTTAGTGCTATTTTCAACATTATTTCAGTTATATCACGGCAGCCAGTGCACCTATCCATGCTTTCCTGTAGTTTCTTTTACCAGTACTCCACACAATTTTCTTTCCAAGCCACTGGCTGCTTTCCCACATAACCATCGTATAAACAATGGTACGCGGTGAGAGAGGAATGAATCCTGTCGTGATGACTATCATCAGTCCACGGAAAGAAATTGGCCAAGCCGGGGATAGAACCAGCGACCTCCTGTTCTCAAGTCCTGTACTCTACCGACTGAACTACGGGGGCTTGGCTAGTTTGCATTTGAAGAGAATTGCTGGCATCTGACGTGTTGGAAAGAAGTTTAATCCTTTGAACAGTATGAGATGGGTAACTTTGTAAGCTTTTAATATTTATGAACAGTGTAAATCCAGATTGGATGTATAAATTGTACAGTCTGATCATTGATCTGTGCTGAATAACATTATATTGAGATTTTATGCCTAAAAGAGCCTTGATGTTGCACTGTTTGTGTCCATCTGACTAACAGGAAATGTCCATATCATTCAGCTGTTAAAGGATGCAGATCTTTCTTTTATTTAACTCTTTACCTCACAGGCACAAGTTTTATTGTCCCTGAAGGAGAAGGCTTTTGAAAGCATTGTGGGAAAAGGAGAAAATGCTGGTGACCAGCATTTTCTCCATTTCCCACGATGTTTTCTAACCAATTAAAGACAGAAATTAATATTTGAATTCCATTTAATTGGTCTTTTGCAAATTCTTTCAATTTGGTCAAATCTAAAGTTTTAGCACTTGGTAAACAAGGGTTAATTCACTTGAAATATATCCTTATCTAAAACCTTTGTGTCCTGAAGGCCCTTATTTTGATGTTCCTAGGAAGATCATGTGACAGTATGAGAATTTGTTTTGGTTAACAAATCACGTTAATCCTTAACTTGTATTAGATATTCTTGTAAATATGCTGAAAAAAGAGAAGAAGAAAGTTAAAGACGCATCTTTACTGTTGACAGGACTAGGTCAGAAACCTCCATCCAGTGCTAGAGGAGAGGGCTTCAGTGATGGGTAAGTTATAGGTACAGCACATTATCTTATACAGACACCTCCTTCTTTTTCGGCAGCAGATGTTGAAAACATTGTGGCAAATGGAAAGTTGTTAATGACAAACAAATTTACTTTGCAAGGAAAAATTGTTTGTCAATAGTTGTTCTCCTTTTGCAGTGATTTATGTTCACATAAATGTTCTGGCATTAATTCTTTACCAGATGACGAAATTTTAGACTTGCCCAATTTGAAGCTGGTTACCAGCATTTTATCCTTTTCCCATAATGTTTCCAAAAGGCCTCTTCCTTAAGGTTGTTAAAACTTGGGATTTTGTGGTAAAGGGTTAATTCATGTGAATTTATTTGGAAGAAAGTTATCTTGCTGCAAATTCATTACAGGTAAAACTTTTTTTTTTTTTTTCCAATATTTGAGCCAGTGACCTTTATCAAGAAAGAAAAACATTTTTACCCTTTTCTTTCTTGATAAAGGTGGTTGGCCAAAATATTGAAAAAAGAATGTTTTACTTTATGCGATATATCATACTTTGATTCTCTGTGGAATTATTTCTCACTGTGACATTATAAACTAGGTTTGCAGGTTTATTTTTTTGCCCTCATACATAAAGGTTTTGGTTTTAGAGTTGCACATTACCAAATTACCAAACAACAAAATTTTAGACATTTCCAAATTAAAAGCAATTGCTGACAAATCTAGTGCTGCCCTAATGATTGTATTTGTCTTTCAAAGGGTAGAAAGCATTGTGGGAAAAGAAAAAAATGCATTTTCTCCTTTTCCCACCATGCTTTCGAAAGCAATTTTCATCTGGGTCGTTAAAACTCAGGATTGTGTATGGTAAAGATAAACAAAAACCTTTACTTATACAATAAAAAAAGGAAAAATGTTTTTTGAATTGGATGGAAAGTATTGTAGAAAAAGGACTAATTGCTTTTCACGAGCAAATGGACCTTTTCCAACATTGTTTTCAATGATATGGGTTGAGAGGTGATGTTTATACAGAAACATGCACAGAAGCTGTGACATATTCTTCCTTCAGGTTTAATGAGAAATCGTCAGACAGGGTAAATGGATATGGGAGCCCAGGTTCATCCAGAATGAATACTGGAAATTCCGAGGATTTCAGGAATGTTCCAACTGGTATTGGAATTAGCCAGCAGAAACAGAGACAGAGAAAAGAAAATGATGCAAAAGTCAAAAAGAAAATTTGTAAGTACAACATTTTCAGCATAACATTTCAACCTGCATCTTTTGTGTGTGAGATGATTTAATTAAGCTGCCTTAATCCTTTACCAAATAATCCAAAGTTTTAACCCCTATCCTGCTAAACAACTTAAATAAAACTTCCAAGATGATACTAAAAACCCAAGTAATGATATTTCAAACTTACTTCTTTGGAGAACAATATCTGCTTATCAGACAGTGTGGATCCAAGATCAGACTGCATGTTCTGTGCAGTCAGATCTTGATCTACACTGTCCACAAAAGGTCCATGAGTCATGCTTAGCAGCTTAAGGGTTAAGGACCTAGAGGAAAATGGCTTTTGAAAACATTGTTGGAAAACATTAAAATGCTGGTAAACAGCATTTTTCTCCTTTTCTCACAATGTTGTCTAGCTTTTAAAAGACATTTTCCATGATTTTAGTCACATTCATTATTTCGTGTTCAAGTGCATCTGCACATGCTTTGATTTTGGTCATATCTAAAATTTTGTTGTTTGGCAAAAACAATGCCACCAGCCACTTGCAGATTTAAAAGCTTTTTAATCTTGCAGCAAACTCTCTTTTTAAACTTTGTAGCAAAAAGCGAATTGTTCTTGATTCCTTTTACCTTAATGTTTTCGCATCAATGTATCTATTTAATGGTAATTCTTGATGACTTATCTATTTTGCATGGAAATTCTCATAGTTCTCTGCTTCAGGTTCATTTTAATCCTTACCATATGACAAAATTTTAGATCTTTCCAATAATCTCTACCATATGACAAAATTTTAGATCTTTCCAATAATCTCTACCATATGACAAAATTTTAGATCTTTCCAATAATCTTTACCATATGACAAAATTTTAGATCTATCCAATTTGAAAGCATTTTCAGATGACTCAGAAAATGTGTTTCAGTTGATATTTTTTGTCTTTGAAAGGAGAGAAAACAAAGTGAAACAGGGAGAAAATGCTGGTAACCAGTATTTTCCCCTATCCCCACATTGATTTCTATCCTTCCAAAGGCAAATTTTAGTTTTTAGATAATATTAATTTAATTTTTTGTCATATCAATTACATTTTTTATCATCTACAAATGCTTTCAATTTCTCTAAATTTTTGTCTAAAATTCTGAAATTTTGCTATTTGGTAAAGAGTTTATGACCAGAGAAAGAAGGCTATTGAAAACATTTGAAAAGGAGAAAATGCTAGTGATCAGCATTTGCCCAAAAATGGGTACCAGTGATCTAGAATTGAGAAAGTTTTTGAAGAATGTTAATGGTTGGATTTTGGGTAAGTGAATTACTAGTAGGTCATTGTATTAATTAGTTACTTGTATTTAATCTGTTACCAAACAGGCCAATATTTAGTCATTCACAAGGAAAAAGCCCTTTTGACTGCACTGTGGGAAAAGGAGGAAATGCTAAACAGCATTTCTTTTCCCACATAACTTTCAACCCTTTCAAAGACAAAAAAACCTATGAGTCATGCCTGGTGAAAAAGGGGTTTAATGCATCTGCAAAAAAGTATTGACCCAGGTCAGCCATTGCAGCCCACAAGGGCTGACCTGGATGGAAGCTTTGTGCTTTTGTTAAATTTTCTGCATGATATAAAACCATTCTACCTCATTCTACCTTGTGGTTCAGCTTGTTGTTAGGGAAAATGGGTCTATCTTGAGGGACAACTTGGCATGATGCATTACAAAGATGCATCAAACTCTTTGTTCACAGGGCATGGATCGTATTATTTTAGCCATATTTAACTCTTTACCAAACGACAAAATTTAGGACTTGACCAAATTGAAAGCATTTGCAGACGACAAATTAAATGTAGTGCAAATGATGATTTCTGTCTTTGACAGATTAGAAAACATTGTGGGAAAAGGAGAAAATGCTGGTTACCAGCATTTTCTCCATTTCCCACAATGTTTTCAAAAGCCTTTTTTATCAGGGTCGTTAAAACTCGGGATTGTGTGGTAAAGGGTTAATTTGACATATGCAAATGTTTCCAATACAGTCAGGTCTAAAATTTTGTCATCTGTTATATATAGGCACTACACTGATAATCAAGCTGCAAATTTTGAAAAAAAAGCTGTTTAATTTTTATAATTGCTGTTTTCAGGTATGCTTTTACACTTTCTTTCATTTTTTTTTTTTCACCACAGTGGGTGACCTGTCCGTGGGAAGACAAGAAGCTTTTGAGATATTTCGCAGGGATTATGATCACAATGATGCTATAGAAGAAAACAAACAAATATTGAAGGAACGTTATGCAGAGGCAAAGTCATTGGGTGAAACAGTCAACAAATCTAGACAAAGTATTAGTAAGTGACAATCTGTAAATTCATTTTTAGTTGATTTTTTTTTTTTTAGCAAATCTGCTTTCTTTAATTGTTCTCGCCAAACAAATACTGTGATATATAGATATTTGCTCTACAAATTCTACTTTCTGACAACACACCCCAACGTTGCAATAGTTGCTACCTTATATATCTGTACAAACATGTATAGTCCTACATCTAGTACAGCCAAGCTAGGTAGCTTAGTTGGTGACGCAGAGGGTTTGACATCCAGAAGTCACTGGTTAAAGTCCCCAGCTTTGCCAAGTTCTTTCTTGGAATTGACGAAAGTTGTTGCCACAGGCTTTATTCCTCTCTCACTGCTGAACATAGTTTTGGCAATTTTTAATCTGGGAATGTTTCCAGTGGCTTGAAAACAATGTGTGAAATACTTGTATGTGAAACTCTACCTTAGCATGGATAGGTAAACTAGTCAATATGATGTTACTGAAATAATATTAGAAAGTTAAACACCAAACAAGCATACAAATAAACATTTAGCGTCCTGCCTTTTCCCAAAATGTCTTCCACCCTTTCAAAGACAAATTTCATCAATTAAGCTAAATTTAATATGTTGTTTGTGATTTAGTTGCAATTTAGGCAAGTATAAAATTTTGTATTCTGGTTAAAACATAACTGTATACAAGACAATAACATCTTACTTTGGTCCATACAGAATGATTTTGCAGATGACAAATGTGGCTTAAATAATGGAATTTGTTTGTAAAGGATAAAAAACAAGGTGAGAACAGGAGAAAATGTTAGTTACAGGCATTCTCTTCTTTTCCCTTCATGTATTTAACCCTTTACCACACAATCCCGACTTTTAACGACCCTGAGGAAGCAGCCTTTTGAAAACATTGTGGGAAAAGGAGAAAATGCTGGTAACCAGCATTTTCTCCTTTTCCCACAATGTTTTCTACTCTTCACAAATCAAATTTCAAGTTTTTAGTAACACTTATTTTGTTGTCTGCAAAAGGTTTCAATTTGGAATTGTCTAAAATTTTCTTGTTGGTAAAGAGTTAAACCCCCCCCCCCTTGTAAAAATTGTACAATAAAGGGTTTTAGTAATGCAAGAAGTTGATTTTTACATTGTGTTTTCCTGCTTTTTTCAGACCATTTGAAAAGCCAGATAGAACATCATAGAATGTCTGCTGCTATGCAAGGTAATGTCTTTGTACAGACTTGAGCTGTGCTCTTGGAATTTGGAGTTTAACACTTTACCATACAGTCCCAAGTTTTAACGACCCTGAGGACAAAGCCTTTTGAAAACATTATGGGAAAGGAGAAAATGCTGGTAACCAGCATTTTCTCCTTTTCCCAGAATGTTTTCTAACCTTTCAAAGAAAACTCCAACAATTTGAGTTCCATTTTATTTGTCATCTGCAAATGCTTTCAATTTGGAGGAATCTAAAATTTTGTTGTTGGGTAAAGAGTTACATTATTATTGGAATGCATTATACCATGCAAGTTGTCACATAATATAGATTCCTATCATGAGGTAGAGTTGTCCTTTTGCAGTTACTGACATTTTATTCGATAACGGTAAACAGAATCAAAGAAATAATAATAAAGCGGCCAGTAACTTCATTTTTATGAATGGCAGATGAGTATTACAGGGTAACATCTTGACCAATGAAATTGCAAGTCATTACGCACCTATTTTGTGTGTGAGGCTTGTCATACCATATTTGGGACCATTTTTCACAGTGTGTAGATACAGATTTTTTTTTTCTGTTGTGTGTGTTATTTTATCAGCATGTATTTGAGCCCGAAAATTTTCAGGTATATTATAAATATGTATGCATCATGCCATATAGGTAGATAATTTCTAAGTAAGTTGAAACCATGTTTCCTTTTCAGGTTTGACAGATCCAAACAACCTAGAGTCAGATGAAGAAGAAATGCAAATGAGAAATGAAATGGAAAATCAGAAATCTAGGTAATATCTTGTTGTACCCTTTTTTTTTTAATCTGGACATTATGATTGTTACAATCATCTGAGTGAAGCAGTATGTTCTTATTAATTCATTTGTGACTCAATGGTGAAGATGCTCTAGGTTGGATCCTCTATCAAGGCAGTGTTTTGTTGTGCGAGTATCTTTGGCCGAGACACTCCAGAGCTCAAGCCTAGTACTGCTGAAACTCAGGACACACCTGCGTAAGTGAGTTTTTGTCGTGGTATGACTGAGACAAAGTTGAGATCAGTGTAAAAAATCAATCAATCAGTCAACCAACCAACCAACCAACCAACCAATCAATCAAATCACTACATGTTTTACCTTTTACCACACAATGCCAACTTTAAACAACCTTGAGAAAGGAGACTTTGCATTTTCTCCTTTTCCAGCAATGTTTTCTGTCCTATCAAGGACAACTTTATACCATTTTAGCCTCTTTTAATTTGGTGTCTGCATATGCTCTGGGTTTTGGCCAGTCTAAAATTTTGACGAGTGGTAAATAGTTAACACATTGTCTGCTTTAGATGACTCTTTTGTCTTGCAGTAGACCTCCATGTCATAAAAAAGGGAAAATTATTCATGCTTAGCCATTTCTCCTTTTGCCACATTATGTCAACATGCATACTTGAGTACCAAATTGAAAGCATTTGCATACAACAAATTAGATGTTTGAATTTGTCTCTGATAGGGTAGAAAACATTGTGGGAAAAGGAGAAAATGCTGGTTTCCAGCATTATCTCCTTTTCCCACAATGTTTTCAAAAGGCTTCTTTCACAGGGTTGTTAAAAACCGGGGATTGTGTGGTAAAGGGTTAAATGAAACCTTAATCTGGAGAGTGCCCAAAAATGTATCAGACACTTTCAGTCTCAAAATAAGACCCACATGATTGCAATTTCAAGGTTGCTCTTGCTCAGAATGTCTCAGCAAAGCAGATAGTGTAGATTAAAGATCAACATACATGTTTTATGCGGTCTGATCTTGACCCGCAATGGCTGTTAAGCTAACTTTAGAACTTGCGTCGTGAAAGGCCGCTTTAATAGTTAATTCATGTTGACTGCCCCTATTTTTTACAAGAATGTTCGCAAAGTTTTCTTGTTGCAAACTTGTTTCAGGGAGTAATTATAGTGAAGTGATAGAATGAGATTATGTGTTATATTATGTTGTACACATTTATCTGACTATTCAAATGGCGTAAATGACAAATACTTGAAGGAGAGGACTGGTTTTTTTTGTTTTTTTTTCTTATATGGAGAACATTGTGGGAAAGGGGCAATGCTTGGAACAACTATTGCTCTTTTTCCCATAACCGTGTCTGTTTTCAAAATCTGTCTCTGACAGGTTCACAAAAAGTTGAATTTGAAGCTTAACTCTTCACCAAACGAGAAAATTTTAGACTGGTCCAAATTGAAAGCATTTGCAGACGACAAAATAAATGTGATAGAAATATTGAAATGTGTTTTGGGAAGGGTAGAAAACATTGTAGAAAAGGAGAAAATGCTGGTTACCAGCATTTTCTCCTTTTCCCACAATGTTTTCAGAAGGCTTCTCCCTCAGGGTTTTTAAAACTCGGGATTGTGTGGTAAAGGGTTAATGAGTTAGATGAAAGACATGTAACTCTATTTAAATGCTCATATATTCAGATATAAAGAAGCTTTCACAAGGTTACGGGCATTAAAAACAGAAATAGAACATCTTCAACATCTACTAGAGAAATCCAAAGTCAAACTGATGAAAGATTTTGAACTGTGGTGGGCGGAGCAAGTTTCAATAGCACAGGTATAACATTTTGCTACTTTTCTCACTACATTTTCTATGCAAGTCCTAACTTATGGCATCCATTTGTTGTTCAGTCAAAGTAAGTACCGATATATGGACACTGATCAGTTACCTGATAAGTGCTCTTTCTTTGATTGTAATCACATTCCACCCTGTGCTGATTGTTTTTTTTTGCTTGGTGTTTTCGAAGAAAACGTTGAGGTATTGTCGTAGCCCTGGCATCTACATTGTCTGCATAAAACTGACATTTTATTATATCTCTGTTACTACTGAAGATGTTTGCTTCAAACTTGACAATTTGTTAATTATCAAAAGTAGAATTTTCACTGAAAATCAAGCAACTGCAGCAGAGCATCAGAGCATTGGCACTCACATGCGATGCTCTTGTTTTGTTGTTTTTATAGGGCGGGGAGAGGGTAGCTTACAAGTAGAGTCATAAAGAGTCACGGCAAGAAAAGAAAGCACCACAAAAAAATTCAAGCCCTTTCAGAAGATGGTTTCAGTTATAAGTAGTTTCTGATTTTCCCACAGTGTTTTCAAAAAACTGTCAACTGCGGGGACATTGGAAGTGGTATTTACACCCAAAAGCATGTTGGAGGAAGATGAAAAATGAAGACTAGATTTATGTAACATTAATATCCAATATGATCATAATCATATTTTAGCAAGAGAACAACACAGCTTCATCGAATGGGCGAGTGCAAACTGCCTGGCAGACACCACCATCTACATCACACAGAAGAGCTCCCTCTCCTGCACCTTCTGATAAGTCGACCAGTAGTGGAACAAAATTAGGTCGATTACGTGGCAGTATAGCTGGAAACCTTGCAGCAAATTTGCGTGCCTCTAACAGTGCTGATGGAAGAATTCATAGTGAAGAAACACAGCGAGAAGAGCTAAAGTAACGATTATTTTTTTTGTAGGATCCATTACGCCATTTTGGTGTTTTCTGTTAATATTGTGTAATGAGGCATTTTAAACATTTCGACAAAGAAAGAAATTACTTGAAATGAACCATTTATTGGCTGATTACTATCTTTCTCATTTTTCTTGAGATCTGCAAGATCTGAATGACAGAGGTCAAAATATGAAGTGAAAAGTCACATTTACTTTTTATCACTGGCTTTTGACTCTTTTTTTTTGTGGCATACCTTAAACACTTTACCAAACGACAAAATTGTGGACTTTTCTAAATTCAAAGCATTTGCAGACGACAAATTAAATGTGGCTGAAATATCAGAAAGTGTCTTTGTAAGGATTAAAATAAAAGCATTGTGGGAAAAGGAGAAATGCTGGTTACCTGCATTTTCTTCTTTTTCCAGAATGTTTTTAAAAGCCTTTCTTCTGAGGGTCCTAAGGATTGTGTTGTAAAGGGTTGGTAAACTTTTTCTTCCAAAAGACATTCATTCCAGCCAATACTTCTGTATTCACCAGCATATTTCAATTGTATATCATGTTTGAATAACAAAGATTTCGCTGTAAGTATTTGTGTTTATCTATTACAGATCTAGTCACAGTAGTTCTGGTATAAGACTGACAGGAGATCCCCAAGCTGATGCAGACATAATGGCGTTTGTCCGAGCTAGACAAAATATAATCCAGCATAGTATGTATTAATGAATTCATAAAGATTAACTCAGAACCAAGTGACAAAATTACATACTTTTCTGATTTGAAATGATGTGAATTCATTACAGATGAATCTGGTTGATTGATAGATTGTTTGGTGTTTAATGCCATTTTCAACAATATTTCAGTTATATCGCTGCAGCCAGTCCACCTATCCATGCTTTCCTGGAGTTTCTTTTACCAGTACAATATACAATATTCTTTGTAAGCCACTGGCTGCTTTCCCACATAACCATCGCTAAAACAGTGATCAGTGATGAGAGAGGAATGAATCCTGTCGCAATGACTATCATCAGTCCTTGGAAAGACATTGGCCAAGACGGGGATGAATCCAGCAACCCCCTGCTTTCTAGTCCTGTACGCTACTGACTGTGTTACCAGGGCTCGGTGCAGATGAATCTGGAATTGTGATCAGTTGAGGTTCAAAATGATAGGATACCAGCATTACCTACCTTTTCCACAATGTTTTCAAACGCTTTCTTTGTTAGAGTTGCCGAAACTATTTTGTGAATGGTTGATCAAGCTTGATCCATAGATTTCCATGGAAAATGACCCGCGGTTGTCAATTTCAAGGCTAGTTCAGTGAGAATGTCTTGCAAAATAATGGCCGCAAAGATCCATGATGAAACTGTTTAATCTGATCTTGAACTATACTGTCTGCTAAAGCAACCAAACTGACGCTTGGCATTCCAGGCTTACGGTATCTCTTACAAGATGACAAAAGTTAGACTTGTACAAATTGAAAACATTTGTGGACGACAAATAAAATCTGGCTGAAATTATAGGTGTCCTTTTTAATGAACAGAAAACACTGTGGGAAAAGAAGAAAATGCTGGTTACTGGCATTTTCTTCTTTTTTCACAATGTTTTCAAAAGCCTTCTTTGTCAGTGTTGTTTAAACTGGAGGTTGTGTGGTAAAGGCTTTAATCAAACGGTTCAATCTTTGCCTAGCTGAATAATGACTATCTCATGCTTTTTAGTTCTATGTGGGTTTTTATAAAGGCATTTTACATGATTGCAGACCACAAGTTAAATGTTGCTCAAATGATGAAATTTGTCTTTGAAAGGGTAGAAAATAGTGTGAGAAAAGGATAAAATCCTGGAAACCTTCATTTTCTCCTTTTCCTACAATGTTATCATCAATCATCTCCGTAAGGGTGGATTAAACTTGTGACTGTTTGGTAAAGGGTCAAGTGAACCCCTTGCTGCTCTAGATAAATGAAATACATGTTGTCAGTTTGAAGAAGCCTGCTGTATCTAATGTTAAGGCTGTCTTTGCCAGAATATCTCACACAGTATTAACCCTTAAAATGCCTTTCACAACTATATTTGCCTTTGTGGCCCATGTAGATCATAATCAACCTGCACAAAACGTGTAGTCTTACCTTTGATCTACACTGTCAGCTTTGCTGAAACACTATCCATGAGAGCAAATTAAAATTGCATTTGAGGTGTGCTCTGTAGAAAGGGTTCTTAATGCATCTGCAAAAAGTATTGACCAGGGTCAGCCTTTGCAGTCCACGCAGGCTGACCTATCGAAACCTTTTGCTATTGGTCATTTTTCTGCATGTCCAAGGACCATTTTACCTCATGATCCAGTCAGTTGTTAGGCAAAATGGATTTTATGGATTCATAATCATTTGATGACTTGCTTGGTATCATGCATTACGGAGATGCATTAAGCCCCCTTTTGCCAGATCATGGCCATTTATATTGGGTCTTATTTCTAGACTGAAAATGTCTGTTAGGTTTATTTGGCACTCAAAGGGTTAAGCAGTGAAAATCCTAGATTGGGCTAATCTTAATCCACATGATCTGATAGGCTTGAACTCTAGGAGCTTTTTATGAATGACAAATGTTCATTTTTTTTCTATTCTCTTTCAGCACAGAAAAGGTGACACAACTATTACTAATATATGTACACAAGGCTGTGTTCAGAAACTGCAAGAGCTGATCATGTGATAATTACATACTCACATTCCGTCCTTGACTTTGGTGGAGGGTCCGACTCACCGGTAGTTAGATGATGATGATGAAGAAATGGTCACATTCTTTCACTGCTGATCATGTAGAATGTCGAGATCATGAAGCTGTACTTTCCATTAAGTTTCCACCGCTGGCTTTGCTGGAGATACTTTTTGTTAGAGCCTTTGTCTTTTAACACTTTACCAGATGACAAAAATTTGATTTATCAAGACTGAAAACATTTTCAGATGACAAATATTGCTCAAATGGTGTGATTTGTCACAAGAAAACATTGTAGGAAAATGAGAAAATGCTTGTTACAAGCATTTTCTCTTTTTCCCACAATGTTTGCAAAAACCCTGTCTGTTAGTGTGTTTAGACACAGGATTGTCTGGTCATGGGTTAAAGAATAAATACACTGTACATTTCAATAGAGGATATGAACATGTTACAACCCGAAACTAAATTGCAACAATTCACTTTTGATGCTTACAATAGAATAAGAATGCTTAGCTCTCTGTCTATTGCTTTTACTGAAGAAGGATTACTGAACCCTTTACCTAACAATCCAAATTACCCTGAAAGAGAAGGCCTTTGGAAACATTATGGGAAAAAGAGAAAATGATAGTGACCAGCATTTCCCCTTTTTCCACCATATTTTTTTATTCTTTCAAAGACAAATATTATTACTTGAGCCAGATTTTATTTTGTCATCTGCAGATGCTTTAACCCTTTTCCAAACAAGCCCTGGTTTTCACGTGTCTGTAGTACAAGTCTTTTGAAAACACTGTGGGAAAAGGAGAAATTGCTCGTAACGAGCAATTTCTCCTTTTCCCACAGTGTTTTCTACCCTTTTTGTTAACTTTCTGCCATTTTCATCAAATCTAAAATTGTCGTCTGCAAACTCTTTCAGTTTGGACCAGTCCAAAATTTGTCGTTTGGGAAAGGGTTAAATTTGAACCAGTCTGAAATTGTGTTGTTTGTTACTATTAATTTGGCGCCCTGAGGGTAGAGATCTGAAGTCTCCATGATTATAATATCGTGAATATTGTATTTATGTTATAGGCTTCCATAGTCTGCTAATTTTGAATAATGTATCGTGTGCAGTATTTATCTCTGTATTGACTTGCAGCATTAATACTTGAGTCATGCGCTGTGAAAAAGAGGTTGAATGCATCTGCAAAAAGCATTGCTCCAGGCTAGCCTGCGAAGGCTGACCTGTGTCAAGACTTTTGGCTATTGGTCATTTTCTGCATGTCAAAGAACCAACCTACCTTATGATTCATTGGGTTGTTAAACAAAATGGATTTTATGAATACATAATTAACCCTTTACCACGCAATCCTGACTTATGATGACCCTGAGAAAGAAGCCTTTTGAAAACATTGTGGGAAAAGGAGAAAATGCTGGTAATCAGCATTTTCTCCTTTTCCCACAATGTTTTCTACCCTTCCCAAAACAAATTTCAATTTTTGGGTCACATTTATTATGTCGTCTGCAAATGCTTTCAATTTGGACCAGTCTAAAATTTTGTTGTTTGGTAAAGAGTTAAGTGATGACTCGCTTGGTATACACGTAATGCATTATGGGGATGCATTAAACCCCATTTCGTCAGAGTGTTGCTCATTTCTTTTGACGTTGTAACCAAAATTATTGTACCCTCATCTGTTTTTGAGTACATTCTTTTTCTACGAATTTAAAGTTACTAAAGTATTGATTTTAAGTCGAAAATATATCTCATTAATGACCCCGAGGAAGAAGGCTGTAGAAACATTGTGGCAAAAGAGAAAATGCTGGTAACCAGCATTTGTTGTCTGCAATTACAGTAAATTTGGACAAGTCTAACATGTTGTTGATTGATAAAGAGTTAACTGTTTACCACACAATCCAGAGTTTAACGACCTTGACAAAGAAAGCTTTTTATAACATTGTGAGAGGAGAAAATGCTGGTGACCAGTATTTTCTCCTGTTTGCACAATTTTTTCTAAGTTTCATCATTTCAGCTCTTGACTTGTTGTCTGCATGTGCTTTGAATTTGGACAAGTTTAAAATTTGATTGTCTGTTAACTCTTTATGACACAGTTCCGACTTTAAACGACCCTGAGAGAGAAAGCTTTTGAAAACATGTTGGGAAAAGGAGAAAATGCTGGTAACTCCTTTTCCCACAATGTTTTCTACCCTTCCCAGATTAAATTCCAGTTTTGAGTCACATTTATTTTGTCGTCTGCAAATGCTTTCAATTTGGACTAGTTTAAAATTTTGCCATTTGGTAGAGAGTTAAAGAGTTAATTGCAGTTTTCTGTAGAAACACAACTTTTTAGGCCTGTGCTCTAGAGTTATTGCTCCATTTCTCACAAAGTTTCCCATACCATTCATAGAAGACATTTTTAGTTCTTTTAAATGTCGAAAACAGTGTAATTAAGCTTGAGTAATTTTGTATGCAATGTATTGATCAATGTTATTTAACTTTTTATCAAATGACAAAATCTTAGACGTGTCCAAATTGAAAGCATTTGCAGACGACAATTTAAATGTGGTTCAAATGATGAAATTTGTCTTTGATAGGATAGAAAACATTGCAGGAAAAGGAGGAAATGATGTTACCAGCATTTTCTCCTTTTCCAACAATGTTTTCAAAAGGATTCCTCCTCAGACTCGTTGAAACTCAGGATTGTGTGGTAAAGAATTAAATTAATTGTTATAGGTTAGAATAAAGGAAAATAATACAATAAACCTGCTTATTGTTTCTGATGATATTCTTGTTGCTGTTGTTTCATTCTCATTTCCTTTACAGGAACTTTACTTTGGGGCATCAGAACAGAGAAGGGAAAGAAAAACACTTAGATATGATTAAAATTTTACCACCCAACAAAATTTTGGACTCATCCAGACCTCCAGATAAAAGGGAGTGATAGTATTCTAAATCCATTATTTCTCTTCCAAACCCTATGTTGTTGGTACTCATTAGAATCGCCTCGATGAGACAGTTCTAATGAGTATCCATAAAATGGGGTTTAGTGGAGAGTGATTAATATTTTCAATTTTGAGATCAAAATCACTCCCTCTATCTGGAGCTCTGACTCATCCATATTTAAAGCATTTGTACAGGAGAAACAAAATATGACTCAAATTATGAGATTTGTTTTAGAGAAAGTAGAAAACATTATTGGAAAAGGAGAAAATGCTGGTAACTAGCATTTTCTCCCTTTTCCACATTTTCTACCATGTCATAGAACTTTGGTTCATTTGTATCACTTAAGAATTTGTCGTCTTCCGAAGCTTTCAAATTCTAAAGCGTAGAATTTTCATTAGGTTAAAAGTCAAACTGGGTTGGAACTAAGTGATATGTCATGTACTAAAAGATGATAACAGCACATTGTGAATTCATTTATTTTGTATGCTGTTTATGATTGTTATAACCCCACCAACAAAATAGAGGTGGGGTATACTGGTTTCACCATGTCGTCTGTCTGTCCGTCCATCCATCAATCTGTCTATCTGTAGACTTTTTTGTTTCCGTGCTCTGACTCGAAAGCTTTTTTACCTAGGGCCCTTGAATTTTATACAAGTGTTGCTCATGACCCAAGGAGGTGCCCAATTGCTTTTGGGTCACAAGAGTCAAGGGTCAAGGTCACAGATGAACTTTATTTGAAAATTGTTTCCATGCTCTAACTCTATAGCTGTTTGACCTAGGACCCTGAAACTTTATACAAGAGTTGTTCTTGACCCAAGGAGGTGCCCAATTGGTTTTGGGTCACAAGGGTCAAGGTCACTGGTGATCTCTGTTTAGAAAATCATTTCCATTCTCTGATTGTGCCACTTCAGTGACAAGATGCTGGTTGGGATATTTGTCCACTTTACAACAGTTCCAGTTAATTCTGTAGATTAGCCATACAATTGGCTAAGATATTCTCTGAAGCCTTTTCCAAACAAACCTATGCATTTAGGTGTCTACCGTAATAGTGTTTTAAAAAAGGCTATGGGAAAAGGAGAAATTGGTTGTTACGAGCAATTTCCTCCATTTTTATCAAATTTAAAATTGTCATCAGCAAACTGTTCCAGTTCAGAAGAGTCTGAAATTTGTCCTTTGGGAAAGGATTAAGCCAATTGGCACGCAATTGTATAACCATTGGCAGAAATTTTGGTTTACGCTTTACTGGCAGACAACACATATAATGTGTCTCAAACCATGTTTGTCTTAGAAAATATTGTGGGAAATGGACAAATGCTGGTTTTCCAGCATTTTTCCCTTTTTTCACAATGTTTTCATACGCATTCTAGCATTCGTTATTACTCAGGATTGTGTGGTAAAGGGTTGAGATTTGAATCTGAATACTTGGTAATTAATGCCCCCAGGTTTCTAAAGATTTGAGTATGCCAATAGGCTATCATAGAGCCAAAGCTTATTTAAAGCATTGATGTCCACAGACTGAAGGAGGCACTGTCCAATCCAACACAAGTTCTCAGTGATAGAAATCTGAATATAAAGACAAACTTCATTTTCTATATGAAAAAAAAATACTCAACAAGTTACCTCATCTTCATGCCAAACAATCCGAGGAACCGGTCCGGACATGGCCGGTGGTTATAAACTGCCAGCCTGTTATCGATATTTGGACCATTACGGAATATATGATCCGGCAGCTGGACCTTGCCTCTCAAGTATCAAGAATTACCTCCCTTTTTTTGGCTGGCCTCTTTTTAGTCAAATTCTGCTAAGTATTTACTCATTTTAAATTTTCTTACGCAAGTATTACACTTGTGATTAAATCAAGAACAATTTTTGGGGTAATGATATCAATGGAGTAGAAATATAGGGAGAAAAATGACTACAAAATTCATTAGTGTAATGTTACAGAGAAATTTTATATAAACTTTGAAACAACGTTTGTGCTGCCAGTTCACTTATTCATGTTAACTACGTGACTCGTTTTAATCTTTTCGAGCTTCACAATCATGTTTGGAAAGGCCGTCCTCGGACGGCCGCTATGAAACACACTGAAAAGAGGATTTACATAACCGAAAGCACTGATCACGAGATAGCGTAACACCCCCCCCCCATCGATATGCATTTGCGTAGTTGTCTTCACGCTGGGTGACTGTATCGGCATTACTTCTAGTAGAAAAAATCTAAGGAAATGGTTTAATTCCTTGTTTGATGCTACTTAGACTTTCGATTTCCAGTACTACATGTCATACTGGAATGTACCATATTGCACCATTGTTTTAAAATTTTTCCAGCACATTTCCCAAGCACATCTATTAATCCTCATCAGTATATGGCGAGCTACGCCCCTACACGTACAAACATTGTGTTGCTGAATTGTGAAGCCAGGTACTCCAATTAAAGGTAAGTACATGTAATTGATAGAAAAAAAACACGATTTTTTCCCTCTCGTTACAATGTTTTCTAAAGTGGTCTGCCGCAAAACACAATTTAAACGTTTTCTGTTGGAGGTAACATGTTTAAGAACGAAATATAAACTATCGGATTTGCATTGTTTTATGCAGTATCATCTTGATCGACAGCGCATGTATTAGTTCTAATTTCCTTTATCACAATGTCGAGTTTTGACTATCAGAAAGAAGTGGGACTTTGAAAACCAGCATTTTCTCCTTTTCCCACAATGTTTTCTAGCCTTTCCTTGACATATCCTTACATTTCAGTAACATCTCATTTGTCGGCTGCACATGCTTTGGATTTGGATTAGTCAAAAAAATTGTAATGCAATAAATGGTTAAACACCTGTTGAAGCAGACCACTTCAGAAACATCGTTTTTCTCATGAATTCAGACTTGATATTGTATGTGAAAACATTGTGGCCAATGAGGAAATTGATGGTATCTGCCAATTCCTCATTTCACCACGAGCTGTGTGCTGTAAGACGAAACAAATCTCTGTATCAGATAATGTAAATTTAAGATCAGACTGTATATCCTCCGCAGTATAACCTTGATCTACACTGCCCGCAATTGTAAAGGCAGAACTTCATACTAGGTCTTGGGGGTCCAGTATGGCTCAGTTGTAAAGTGTAGGTCTCGTAACCTCACTGGACACACTGGGCTTTTTGTGGGTGTGTCCTTCGGCAAGACACTCCAGAGCTCTAGCCTAGTACCGGTGAAACCCAGAACATACATGTACATGAATATGTGACTTGTCGCCGCAATATGACTGAAATAAGGTTGAAAGTGACGTTAAACACCATTCATTCAATCAATTATAACAGCCCTCAGCAGAAAACGGGCAAAAAAACAATGTGAAATGCAAGGGAGAGTACCTTCAATATCAACATAATTTTATTGATACAGAGTTATCTTTCTTACATTTACCAAAAAGTCAGCTCTCCGCAGTAAACCCCTGTTATAATCCTTAGAGTGCCTTTCGTTAGTATAGTTTGCTTTCTGGCCAGAGTAGATCAAGATCAGACTACACAAAACATGCAGTCTGATCTGTGATCTACATTGTCCACTTGGCTGAAATAGTACAGACAAACAGCAGTCACACAAAATTGCAATTATCTGGTTCTTACTTTAGAATGAAAATGTCCATTGGGTTTTAGGAGGCTTTATGGGTTAATTGTCATTTGTTTTAAATCGCCACTTGTGTTAAGCACTCATTATTCCAAGATACAGTTATGAGGTTTCATTGATATAGTCTCTATGTTAACAAGATTCATTTACTATCATGAGACAGCCCAACTCATAACGAAATGTGAATGGTTGAGGGTAGCAGTGGCTTGAAACAGCAACAATGTCCCAGCCCAGGATAGAAGACCCAACAGCACATCTGACACTAGGGTATGTGCAATAGCTCTTTCACGGCTCCATCCGTGCAGTGATCTATGACCTTGACCTTTTGGTCACAGGCATGGGCACAGGTATAGCTGAATGAAACTGTGGACCTATATCCATTATCGTACTAAATATGAACCAAATCAATCATTCAGTCTGGAAAATAGGAGCCCAAGAAAAACTTTTAGCATGAAATTTAAAAAAAATTATTAGCAAGACAAACATTCTGACGATCTTTCATGAGTATTGGAATGAAAATAAGGCCTCTAGAGTGCATAGGTTTTTCAAAGATTTGTCCCAGTGACCTACTTTTCCACTCAACATGACCCATTCCATCATCAAAACAAACATGCTGGCTAATTTTTAAGTAGTATTAGATTAAAAATGTGACCTTGAGGGTGCATAGAAGGTTTTTCTAAGAGTTGTCCCAGTGACATACTTTTTTACCATAAGTGACCCATTTTTCACACTGCTAGTATTCTGCAATATTAAGACAAACATTCTGACTGAATACCATGAGTATGAGAATGTAAATGTGGCCTCCAGAGTGACCCAGTGACCTACGTTTTTACCATGACCCAATTTCAAACTTATCTGAGATATCATCCAAACAAACATTCTGACGAAGTTTCATGAGTATCAGACTAAAAGTGTGACCTCCAGAGTTCATAGGTTTTTCTAAAATTTGGCCCATTGACCTACTTTTTGACACAAAGTGACCCATTTTACATTTGTTCGAGATATTATTAAGACCAATATTCTGACCAATTTTGATCAGCACTGGACTGAAAATGTGGTCTCAAGATGGCATATTAGGTAATTATTGATGCCCATAGGAAGGATGTAGGACTGACAGACACAGCACAATTACAAATCTCACCTTGTGCCTTTTGTGCTCAGCCATGCTAATAACAGGCCATGGGTTAACCCTTTACCACACAATTCCATGTTTTAATGACCCTGCAAGAGAATGCTTCTGAAAACAATGTGGGAAAAGAAGAAAATGCTGGTTACAGCATTCTCTACTTTTCTCATTATGTTTTCTACTCCATCAAAGACAAAAATGGTCATTTGAGGTACATTTAATTTGTTGTCTGCAAATGCTTTCAATTTAGTCAAGTCCAAAATTTTGTCATTTGGTAAAGAGTTAACTCTTTACCACACAATCTCGACCTTTAAAGACCCTGAGAGAGAAAGCTTTTGAAAAAACATTGTGGGAAAAGGAGTGCTGGTAACCAGCATTTTCTCCTTTTCCCACGATGTTTTCTACCCTTTTCAAATCAAATTTCAATTTTTCAGTCACATTTATTTTGTCGTCTGCAAATCTTTCAATTTGGACAATTCTGAAATTTTGTCGTTTGGTAAAGAGTTAACTCATTACCTGTTGTACAGATGACTTTTGAAAATGCTGCTTCTTGTTGAAAGCCATTTCTTCTGCAGCTGTGCTGTTTTAACCTTTTGTCACACAATCCTGAGTTTTAATAACCCCGTAGGAAGACGGCATTTAAAAGCATTGTGGGAAAATGAGAAAATGCTGGTAACCAGCATTTTCTCCTTTTCCCGCAATGCTTTCTACCCTTTTACTTAACCCTTTACCGTACAATGCTGCTTTTTGACGGCCCTGGGAAAGAAGCCTTCTGAAAACATTGTGGGAAAAGGAGAAAATGCTGGTAACCAGCATTTTCTCCTTTTCCCACAATGTTTTCTACCCTCTCAAAGAAAAATTGCACCATTTGAGCCTCATTGAAATTGTCGTCTGCAAGTGCGTTTAATTTGGGCAAGGCTAAAATTTTGTCATCTGGTAAAGGGTTAACTTTTCTCTTATTTTGCAAACTTGTCCAGGGAGGAGAAATATCGTTAATTGTAAATTACATCTTATCATGTACTTTTTGACGTCTTCATGTTTTTTTTACCACATAACAAAATTTTGGCACAGTCCAAATTCAAAGAATTTGCAGATTACATTAAATGTTACTCAAAACCGGAAATTTGCCTATCGACAAGAAAACATTGTGGGAAAAGGAGGAAATGCTGGTAACAACCATTTTCTCCTTTTCCCACAATGTTTTCAAAAGCCTTTTTCCCCCAAGGTCGTTAAAAGTCAGAATTGTGTGGTAAAGGGTTAACTCTTTACCAAATGACAAAATTTTAAACCTGTCAAAATTGAAAGCATTTACAGACCACAGATTGAATGTGACTGAAATATTCGAATTTGTTTTGTGAAGGGTGGTTACCAGCATTTTCTCCTTTTCCCACAATGTTTTCAAATGGCTTCTTTCTCAGGGTCATCAAAAGTCAGGATTGTGTGGTAAAGGATTAAGTGACAGACACATTGATTAGTCTGAAAAGCCTCTTGCAGTATTTTCAAAGCATACTTGGTGGAAAATGTTGGTAGACTATGGCAATAAAAGGCAGTTAGAGAATGTCAAAGTTCAAAAGAGAGCTTGATGTGTGTTAAAGATACATCTGTACTCATTTTCAGCCAGTTTTTAACCTGTTTCATCTTTATTGCATGAAACTAATCATTCTTGTATCTTCATGCCAAAAGTTGCCCTTGATGGCTGCAAGGCTGCACAGATTACAATGGATAGAAAATGTGTTTCATTTTTTGGCAGCCTTCAAAGAAATCATTGTTGTGATTTCCAGATTTAAATGAGGACAAATCCCTTGTGTTTCTCTTTCTCTTACACCATATATATTGGTGATTTATCTATGTTTACACAACTGACCAAATTCTGGGCCATTCTACATACTGTCAAGTTTTAACAGTGTTTTTTCTCTCTGGCTGTAAGGATGTATCTTTAAAATTACTGAGAAAGTTTGATGGTTGATTGTTTTCATTTTACAAGAGTCACAAAAGAGTAGATATATCACTGTTTCTCTCCAAAAATGAATTTTCAGCAATTTTGAAAAACCATCTTATAAATAGTATAGCTATTCAACCATCATTATTGATAAAAAAAAAAATCAGTTACTATAAGAAATAAAAGCTGAAACATTGCAATAACAGGAAACAATTTGTCTGCTGTAAGGTGAAATATGTCCACATCAGGATTTGACCCTTTACCCATGTTTTAAACAACCCCAGGAATAGAGCTTTCAAAAACATTGTGAGAAAAGGAAAAAAATGTTGTTTACCAGCATTTTCTCCTTTTCACACAATGTTTTCTAACCTTTCAGATACAAATCCCATCATTTTAGCCACTTTTAATGTATTGTGTGTAAAGTACCGGTAATGCTTTTAATTTGGCCAGGTCCAAAATTTTGTACTTTGTAAAGAGGTAATAAGTCTTTACCAGACAGCAAAAATTGGTTTTATCCAAATTCAAAGCATTTGCAGACGACGATTTCAATGTGGCTAGAATTATGAGATTTAGCTGTGAGAGGGTAGAAAAAAATTGTGGGAAAAGGAGAAAATGTTGGTTACCAGCATTTTCTCCTTTTCCTACAATGTTTTCAAAAGTCGTTTTCCTGGGGGTCGTTAAAAATTGGGTTTGTGTGGAAAAGGGTTAAGCTAACATTTCACCAAACAGACCAGTGTTTTAACCCTTTACCAGACAATTTTTGTCGTACAGTAAAGAGTTAATGTCCCTGAGGAAGAAGGCTTTTGAAAAATGATGTTTTCTAGCTTTCTGCTTTTCCCACATTGTTTTCCACTATTTTAGAGACAAATCTCAGCTTTTTAGTAAAAAGTTACAGAAGCAGGGTATGAACTATTGTTAGAAAAAAAATGGTAATCAGGGTCGCATTCACCAGCCATTCTTAACAACTTGCTAATCTAATTCTATATTCAGAGAGTAACACAACTTCTGATTGGCTTAACCAATCAGCCAATCAGAAGGTGTGTTACTTTCAAGTTGAAAGAGTTCATAAGAATGGTTAGCGAACACAGACCCAGAACTGCAGGAAACATTATTTTTTAAGAAAGAAGTAAAAAGACAAAAATGTGCCAAGAATGTATGGTACATACAGTAAAGTAGTAGTAGTTAGGTATGCAGTAAACCCTTTACCAAACAATCCCATGTTTTTACCACCCTGGGATAAAAACTTTTGAAGACATTGTGGGAAAAAGAGAAAATGCTGGTAACCAATATGTTCTACACTTTTCATAGACAAATTCAATAATTTCAGCCACATTTGATTGGTTGTCTGCAAGTTCTTGAAGTTTTGGCAAATTTACAATTATGTTGTCTGGCAAAAGGTCGCGATAGAGCCCTTAGTCTGACTCTTTGTTTTGCCGTTTTATTTGAAATAACAATAGCTGCCAAAAGTAAACAAAGCAGGTGTTAACTCTTTACCACACAACAAAATTTTAAACTGGTCCAAATTGGAAGCAATTGCAGACAACAAATTAAATGTGACTCAAAAATTGAAATTTGTGTAGGGAAAGGTAGAAAACATTGTGGGAAAAGGAGAAAATGCTGGTTACTAGCATTTTCTCCTTTACCCACAATGTTTTCAAAAGGCTTCTTAATCAGGGTCGTTAAAAGTCGGGATTGTGTGGTAAAGGGTTAAAATGCATTTAAATTTAAATCATAGCATTTAAAAGTATGGAAATTATTGTGAAGATGACAATCTATTATTGTAGTTTCGGTCTCAGTGCTAGTTGCTGGCAGAGAAATTCATTTCAGAACTAGGTTAAAAACTTGCCAGGTCACTCAATCTTTTGTTTACTTTTTGCCTGATTTTAGAATATATTTTTCTCCCTGCAACTAAAACTTGGACCAACCACATAATAACAGGTTGTCATCTTCACAATATTTTCCATATTTTTAACCCTTTCCTGTACAATGCCGCCTTTTAATGCCCCTGGGAAAGAAGCCTTTTGAAAACATTGTGGGAAAAGGAGAAAATGCTGGTAACCAGCATTTTCTCCTTTTTCCACAATTTTTTCTACAGTATCAACGAAAAATTGCACCATTTGAGCCACATTGAAATTTTCGTCTGCAAATGCTTTCAATTTGGACAGGTCTAAAATTTTATCATCTGGTAAAGGGTTAAATGGTATGACTTAGATTTAAATGCCTTTTAACACCTGCATGGATTTTTTGACTGCTATTGAGCCTTTGACAAACAGGTTCCTAGGATTCAACCTAGCTATGTGTCTAGCTGCTAAACAGACAGATTATTAAAATGAGAGAGAGAGAGAGAGAGAGAGAGGGAGAGAGAGAGAGAGAATCACAGTCACACACACAAAATAAAAAGACAGTTTCATGGAAAATGGCAATGCAAATAAGAGAAATGGAGGGTTAGAACTCAGCCAATTCAGTTCAGTGCCATAAGCAAATACAGGGACTTTTGCAGATGGTAAAGATCAACATTAGACTTCAGTTTGATCTTGCATCTATACAGTCCACTTGTTTAGTCAAGCCAAAAGAGATAACCTGTTTTTCTAAGTTTCACTGGATTGTATTTTCACCGATGGAAAAAGATCAAGTGTATATGAGTCTTTGTCTGTGAAAATGCGGTTTAATGCATCTGGAAAAAGTATTAACCCAGGACAGCCTGTGCAGTCTAAGCAGGCTGAACTGGGTTGAAAGTTTTTGTGATTGGTCAATTTACTGCATGTAAAAGGACCAGTCCTCCTCATGATTCAATTGGTTGTTTGACAAAATGGATTAAATATGGATCCACAATTTTAACCCTTTCCCAAATGACAAATTTTGGACTGGGTCAAGTTGAAAGATTTTGCAGATGACAATTTTAAATTTGATGAAAATGGCAGAAAGGTCTCAAAAAGGGTAGAAAACACTGTGGGAAAAGGAGAAATCGCTTGTTACGAGCAATTTCTCCTTTTCCCACAGTGTTTTCAAAAGACTTGTACTGCAGACACATGAAAACCAGGGCTTGTTTGGGAAAGGGTTAAGATATATATAATATAATGCAGGATGGAGATTCATTAAACTCCCTTTTGTCAGAATATCTCTCATATATTTAGCACTGAAAGAGTTGAAGAGTTTGTACAGATCAGATCTATATGCAGCTAGTATTATTACAATGCTAGCTATCCTAAGAATGATAATAACCAGAGGGCAACAAGAGGAAGATGAAATTTACAGGACTACTCTTGTCTGTATTAGATATTGACATTTTGTCACAGCTGGCAGACTCACTGAGGTAATAACAGCGCAGACAGCAGGGGGGCAGCATTTTACTGGTGTTAAACGTTTTCATGTTTGATTAGCTTCTGTTGTTCAGAAATAATTGAGAACGATGTTTCATTTAAAATGTGAATAAGTCTTTTTTTGTGGTTGTGCAAGATGTTTGCTGTTCATTTTCCAGGATTTATCGACTGGGTGAGTAATATAGCAGTTATGATGATTTCCAGTTAATTTTAACCTGTTTCTGCCAGAAACACATTTCCACTTGACATGAAAATTAACCCTTTTCCTGTTAACCCTTTACCGCACAATGCCGCCTTTTGACGCCCCTTTGAAAACATTGTGGGAAAAGGAGAAAATGCTGGTAACCAGCATTTTCTCCTTTTCCCACAATGTTTTTTAACCCTATCAACAAAAGTTGCACCATTTGAGCCACACTGGAATTGTCGTCTGCAAATGCTTTCAATTTGGACAAGGCTAAAATTTTGTTGTCTGGTAAATGGTTAAATAAGTTAACTAAAACTTTCAAGTAGATAGTAAAAACCTGAATAATGCTGTTTCAAACTTATATTTCAGGAAAATATATCTTGTTATCGGACAGTGTAGATCAAAGATCAGACTGCACGTTCTGTGGAGTCTGATCTTGACCTACACCATCCGCTAATGTTTAGCAACTTACAGGTTAAAACATCATGGTGAATTAGGAATTACCACAATACATAATTTTGTTCAGATTCAACCATTTACCAAAAAACATGTGTTTTATGGATCCTGAGAAAGCAGGTGCTTGAAAAAATTCTTAGACCAGTAGAAAATGATGGTTAGCAGCATTTTCTATTTGCCCACAATGTTTTTTGCCCAGTGAAAGATCAATCCTTTTAACCCTTTCCCAAACAACAAATTTTGGACTGGTCCAAATTGAAAGAGTTTGCAGACGACAATTTTAAATTTGATGAAAATGGCAGAAAGTTATCAAAAAGGGTAGAAAACACTGTGGGAAAAGGAAAAATTGCTCGTTACGAGCAATTTCTCTTTTTCCCACAGTGTTTTCAAAAAACTTGTACTGCAGACACGTGAAAACCAGGGCTTGTTTGGGAAAGGGTTAATTGAGACACACTTTGTTGGAGTTTGCAAATGCTTTCAAAGTGGACATCCAAAATTGTGATGTGTGATAAAGATTTAACCCTTTATCGCACAATGCCGCCTTTTAACAACCCTGGGAAAGAAGTCTTTTGAAAACATTGTGGGAAAAGGAGAAAATGCTGGTAACTCTAACAAAGAAAATTACACCATTTGAACCACATTGGAATTATCGGCTACAAGTGTTTTCAATTTGGACAAATTAAAGATTAGCACTTGACCACATTGTGAAAATATTGTGGCAGTTAGAGAAATTGCTTGTAAGATTTACAAACTTGTCACAGCTGGCAGACTTACTGACACAGTTTACAGCACTGACTGCACACCCTTTCAGCCCTGTGGCTCAGGAGAAAACAGTTTTATATGCAGACAGCATAGATCAAGATCAATCTGCATAGACAATGCAGTCTGATCTTTATTCTATCCCTCCTACCTATTTCATCAAGAAAATAAGATAAATATCTTTTCGAGTTAACTGTGGATTGTATTTATAAGACATTGAAAGAGGATGAGTCCATATGAGTCCGTAATGCATTGTGCCAAGCAAGACATCACATAATTAGAGATCCATAGAATCCACATTGTTAAACAACCGACTAAATGATGAGTTAGACTGGTCCTTTTACATGTAGAAAATTGACCCAAAGCAAAAAGTTTGAGCCCAGGTCAGCCTGCGCTGGCAGACCAGGGTCAATAATGCAGAGGCATTAAGCTCCCTTTTCACAGAGCATGGCTGATATGTTTTGCACTGAAAATTTAACAGTTAACCCATTACTACATAATTCTGAGTTTTAATGACCCTTGGAAATAACTTTTGAAAATATTGTGGAAAAGAAGAAAATGCTGGTTACCAGCATTTTTTCCTTTTCCCACAATGTTTTCTATGATTTTTCAGATACAAGTCCAGTCAGTTGAGCCACATTTAATTTGCCGTCTGCGAGTGCCTTCAATTTGAACCAGTCTAAAATTTTGTTGTCTGGATAAAGAGTTAAACATCATAATGTTTGATTAGTTTCTGTGCCACAGAAATAATTGGAAAAGACTGATGCTTTTAAAACTTGAAAGGTTTTGTGTTATCTGGTTGTGCAAATGTGAAGTTACAGTGTTACATGTAATATACCAGGATTTCTTAACTCTTTACCAAACAAGCCCTGGTTTTCACGTGTCTGCAGTACAAGTCTTTTGAAAACACTGTGGGAAAAGGAGAAATTGCTCGTAACAAGCAATTTCTCCTTTTCCCACAGTATTTTCTACCCTTTTTGAGAACTTCCTGCCATTTTCATCAACTTTAAAATTGTCGTCTGCAAACTCTTTCAATTTGGACCAGTCCAAAATTTGTCGTTTGGGAAAGGGTTAACTCTTTACCAAACGACAATAATTTTGACTGGCCCAAATTGAAAACATTTGCAGACGACAAATTAAAGGTGGCTCAAATGACAAAACTTGTCCTTGATAGAGTAGAAAACATTGTGGGAAAAGGAGAAAATGCTGGTAACCAGCATTTTCTCCTTTTCCCACAATGTTTTCAAAAGGCTTCTCCTTCAGGGTGGTTAAAAGTTGGGATTGTGTGGTACTTAACTCTTTACCACACAGCAAAATTTAAGTCTGGTCCAAATTGAAAGGATTTGCAAACGAAATAATAAATGTGGCAAAACTGATGGGATTTGTCTGTGAAAGGTTAGAAAACAATGTGGGAAAAGGAGAAAATGCTGGTTACCAGCATTTTTTCCTTTTCCACCCAATGTTTTCGAAATCTTTCTTTCTCAGGGTTGTTAAAACTTGGAATTGTGTAGTAAAGTCTTTACCGAACAACAGAATCTTAGACTTGTCTATATTGAAAGCCTTTGCAGATGAAAAACCAGGCTAACATGAATGTCCCTGAATGGCTAAAAAACACTGTTGGGAATGGAAAAAATGCTAATTGACAGCATTTTCTCCTTTTCCTCCAATGTTTTCAAAAGTCCTCTTTTCCAGGGTCGTCAAAAGTCTCTAATTTGTTTAGTAGAGGGATAGTCTTATCAATTAGCGACAAATTCTATGTAGTCCTGTTGCAGAATTTTGAAAACATTTACTTAAAAGGAGTCATTGCTTGAACTGAGCCAATCCTCTTTTGGGTATGTTCTTGTCTGACCTGTCTTAAGATTTTGCTCCTACATTTCTTTCCGGAAATAGATAGTTTGCTTAACTCTTTACCACACAACAAAAATATAGACTTATCCAAATTTAAAGCACTTGCAGACGACAAATAGAATTTGTCTTTGATAGGGTAGAAAACATTGTGGGAAAGGGAGAAAATGCTGGTTACCAGCATTTTCTCCTTTTCCCACAAAGTTTTTCTAAAGGCTTTTTTCCTTGAGATTTTTTAGATGTTTTGTGTGCGGTAAAGGGTTGCTAACTATAATTATCCTTAATATAACTTTATTAGAGGTCGCTGGGTTGTTTGAAAAAAAAAAACAGGGGGATGGGGATTGTACATAATTGAAATACATGCTGCGCGCTAGTGATGTATGGATTACCTTATTACATATGATAATTTGAGATGGATTGGTTTATATTTTGATTCTTTTTACAGGAATATTTTGAAAATAAAGAGAGAGTGAACTGTGTGACATACTCATTAACCTTTTACCAAATAATCCTGAGCTTGAATGACCCTGGGAAAGAAGGCTCTTGAAATCATTAAGGGAAAAGGAGAAAATGTAGGCAACCAGCATTTTCTACTTTCCTCACAATGTTTTCAGCATTCCTTTCAGAGACAAAACCCCAACCCTAATGCAGTATGCAAAATTTTTTGTCTGCATATGCTTTCAGTATTGAAGAGTTCAAAATTTTGTTGTCTTCTTAAAGGGTTAACTCTTTACCAAACAACAAAATCTTAGACTAGTCCAAACTGAAAGCATTTTGCAGACAACAAAATATATGTGACTGAAAAAATACAATTTGTTCTTGGAAGGTTAGAAAACATTTTGGGAAAAAGGAGAAAATGCTGGTTACCAGCATTTTCTCCTTCTCCCACAATGCTTTCAAAAGACTTCTTTCTCAGGGCTGTTAAAAGTCGGGATTGTGTGGTAAAGGGTTAGATTACTTCACCTGTTATATTTTCAATATGATTGCAACTAATAACTAGCATTATGAATACAAAATAACACTTTCAACTTGTATACCATTCTTGGAACATCACATTTCCTTTTCATAGAGTTTTGTTTGGCTCAGAGTGTCCATGGGCAGGCACTTAATAAGAGATCCAGCCTAGTAGTACAGGTGAAACCCAGATGTAATTGAACAGTTGCTGTGTAAAGCATCAATCAATCAATAAATCAGTCAGTCAGTCAGTCATTCAACCAACCAACCAACTCCTGCAAATGAATCTTTTGTGCTCAAAACAGATATCAAATGTTGTGACCCCATATGCAATGTTTCAGTCTGGATCTTTACCACTGACATTTATAGAGAAGACTTGAAAAAAAAAACCTGCTAAGATGTGCAGATTCTTCAGAATCACATAAAAGTAGAATTTGGTAATAAACTTGTGTTGTTTTCCTTTAACCCTTCAACTAAAATGTTTTCTTCCCAGAATATTTTTTACACTTTCTATGGCGAATTCCATAATTTGAGCCACAGTTAATGTTTCATCTTCAAAAGGATGGCAGTTCTTAAATTTTGTCGTCTGCTATAGTTACAGTACTGGGAAGAAGACCCGGGTATTGCCAATGTTAATGACGTTGTGGCCGGAGTTTTAGACTTTCCCATTAAGTTACCAAACTTGAGCTTGGCGCCGTAGAAATAATAAGCCTACACATAGGGAAGAAAATTAGATCTAGTGAAGAATTATACGCACAGGTAAAAAGCAGTAGACTGCAGTTTTAATAATATGTGCTAATGCAGCACACTGCAGTTCGCTAAATCCTCACCACACTTAGATCTAGACTGGGATCTAGACGACAAAATTTTACTAGTCACTCACGGCCATTTTGAAAGTTTTGCAGACGACAATTGAAATTTGCTTGGGAGTTCTTTTTGACACGGTAGAAAACGTTATAGGCAAATGAGAAATGGCTTGTTACATTTATTTTCACCTTTTCTCACACAATATTTTCAAAGGCCTTCCTCAAGGTTGTAACTGGATCGCTTGGTAAAGGATTATAATTAGTTTATGTCCCCACCCCCGCCAAGTGTTGCTAAAACCTTCCTACGTCAAAATACAAAAAGAAAAGTGCCTACAGTTACGTCTTTCATAAAGGTAAATAACTTTCTGCTGTAAGGATTTCTGATGATTCACCATGTGGCTCATAAAACGAGATTCTTGTGCAGTGTAACTGACATAAACATTCGAGGTTATATTTTGGATAAAGGCCACAGCTTGCACGTTTTATTGCACCATGTCTTGCCATTTTATGAATTTAAGTATTATCCCTTTAAATTTCTCTGATC
Organism: Tridacna gigas; assembly: GCA_945859785.2. Classification (NCBI taxonomy): domain Eukaryota; kingdom Metazoa; phylum Mollusca; class Bivalvia; order Cardiida; family Cardiidae; genus Tridacna; species Tridacna gigas. Next base: position 44,739,437 of record OX244029.2, read on the forward strand.
TTATTTAGAATTTGGTTGTGTATTCTTTGGTGTTGTAGATCTATGCTTAATTAACTCTGTAGAGCGGGTTTAAGGGGGGAGTTTGGTAATGTATGCATAGGTAATGCATCGACTTGGTAAAATATAACCAATTCTTGACCTTTCCAGGCATTACTGAGTTATGTCAACTTACTTTAGATTAATTAGATCTACAACAGTTTGAATGATATGCACTGGTGTTTTTGTTTCTGACCACGTTTCTAATGCCAACCAGGACATGTTTGTATTACAGACTATAGTGTTGGTTTATATATACAAGTATCATTCGGCCCAGAAATGAGCATTTTATCACTTCATTTTTAGAAAACTAATCCCAGGAAGACCATTATTTAACTTAAATCTTTTGAAAAGTCTTAAAAGGCCTGAAGACAACATTGAAACCCCTATTTTGTACAGCAATTTGGCAGCATTTGCATTCGAAAAGTGATCCGCTGTTAGTCACACACTTATCAGAAATATGCACAATATGAAACATACGGAATTAATTGCTGCATTCAATGATTGATTGGGTTATTCATTCCTTCTTATATATTTATATAACAGATTTGTTTACTACATTGAGAAGAAATTCAAAGAAAAAGAAAAAATATATAGTCAGAAAAATGTGCATACAACAATTATGTTGCATCCAATAGCGACCCCTACTTAAATCTTCTGTTACCAAAATCATGGTTTAATTTGGGTTATTTGCTTCAAAGACATGAATTTTGTAAACAGTGTTTAAATGGATGCTACATACAGATTTTCAAAATTACATGACCATAATTTATGACGTTAGACACCAGGAATTAAAGACTTCATAACAGTGTCATCATCTTTTGACATGCTCAGTCATTGCTTCTCCAATGTTCATATGTCAGAATTGGATGAGATTAAAATGTTGAATGGATTGCAGCATGGTTCAACATTGAAAATGTTACATCATATTAGCAGATCTATTTTTCATTTTTTTGCAGTGTGAATTACTGAAAATTTTTGTCGGAAATACATGCATGCTCGGAAATACCCACACCTGCTCTACCCAGGCAACAAGATTAGACTCATCCATTCTGAAAGTATTTGAAGACAACAAAGTAAATGTTTCTCAAACTCTTTTGAAACAAAATAAAACATTACATGAAAAGAAGAAAATACTGGTTACCAGTACATGTATTTTGTCATTTTCCCTTGATGTTTTCAAAAGCCCTCCCCCAAAATCATGGGATTGTTTGGTCAAGGGTTTTTAACATTTCATCCATATCATGTTGGTTTGCTGAAAAATTTCATACAACTGAACCATATTTTGTGAAAAGGGGGCTTAAGGTATCTGCGAAAAGTATTGACCCAGGTCAGCCTGCGCAGTCCGTGCAGGCTGACCTTAGCCAAAACTTTTTGCTATTGGTTGATTTTCTGTGTGTCCAAGGACCAGTTTACCCCAGGATCCAGTCGGCTGTTTAAAAAAAAAAGTGGCTATTATCGATCCATTGAGTTTTGTGATAGCTTGATTTGTATCATGGATGGCAGATATGCATTAAGCCCCATTTTGCCAGAGCATGGCTGAACTCTATTGAAACACAGTCACTTGCTGCTCTTCTGAAAAGATAGAGTCAAAACAATGCGTAACTGGTCAGCAAATGATCCTATGTTTTCACAACTGTATGGAAAAAGCTTTTTCAAAACAGTGAGGGAAATTAGGACGGAAATGCTGGTAATAAGCATTTTCTTTTTTTCCACAATGTTTTCTACCCCTTCAAAATAGAATTTTATCATTTTAGCAACATTCTTTTTATGATCTGAAATACACTTTCAATATGGAAGAGTATAAAGTTTTCTTGTCTAGTAAAGATGAAAGGATAAAGTATGTTCTAATTGAAAATTACTTTTTCATATGTATGATGTGGTTTACCCCTTAGCAGAGTTTGTCTATGCATGCAGTGTAGCAAATCTTTTCATACTGCAGTTCCTAGTGATGGACAGCTTTTGAAAAGATGGAAGAAAAACTGAGAAATTTCTTGGCAACAAGCTGTTTCTCCTCTTTTTCTCAGTGTTATACATACAGTTCAGAACAAAGAAACTTACTTTAATATTCGCCAGTGAGCTAGTCACTTATGCTCTTAATCTCTTTACCAAACAACAAAAATTTTGAGTCGTCCAAACTGAAAGAAGACAACATTTTAGAACTGGCTGGAATTATGAAATATGGCCGTGAAAGAGTTGAAAATATTTTGGGGGAAAAGGAGAAAATGTTGGTTACCAGCATTTTTAGCTCCACTGGCCGAAGGCCAGCGGGCTTATGTCATGGCCCGGTGTCCGTCGTGCGTCCGTGCGTCCGTCCGTCCGTGCATTAACTTTTATTTCAAACATCTTCTCTGAAACTACCCATCCGATTTTCACGAAACTTCACAGAAATGATCCTGACATGGTCCTCTTCAGAATTTCTTGAAAGAATTTGATTCCTTCAAAAACTCTGGTTGCCATGGTAACAAAACTGAAAAATATTGGAAATCTTTAAAAATCTTCTTGTCTGAAACCATAAGGCATAGGGCTACCAAATTTGGCATGTAGCTTTATGTAGTAGACCTCTATCATGTTTCTTGAAATTATAGCCCTGGGGTCAAAATTGGCTCTTCCCCAGGGGTCACAAGTTTTACATAGGCTTATATAGAGAAAACTTTAAAAATCTTCTTGTCTGAAACCATAAGGCATAGGGCTACCAAATTTGGCATGTAGCTTTATGTAGTAGACCTCTATCATGTTTCTTGAAATTATAGCCCTGGGGTCAAAATTGGCTCTTCCCCAGGGGTCACAAGTTTTATACATAGGCTTATATAGAGAAAACTTTAAATATCTTCTTGTCTGAAACCATAAGGCCTAGAGCTACCAAATTTGGCATTTAGCTTGATCTAGTTGGAGTCTACCAAAAGTGCCCAAAGTATAGTCCTGGGGTCAATTTGGCCTCATACTAGGAGGGGGGGGGGGGTTCACAAGATTTACATAGGCTTACATAGGGAAAACTTTTAAATCTTGGTGTACATAGCCATAAGGCTTAGGCTACTAAATTTTGCATATAATTATAGCATTATTTAGTGGACAGTTACAAAGAGGGCCCAAGTTACAGCTCTAGGATCAAGTCTGGCCCTGCACCAGGGATCACAAGTTTTACATGGGTTTATGGAGTGAAAAGTTCAGAAACCATCTTGTTACCAGCCATAAGGCCAAGAACTCCCACATTTGGCATGTTATTCTTCTAATACAATATTCCCCATTTAGTCAGACTGTAGCCATGAGGTCAAAGTTTTATAAGGGCTTATATAGTGAAGACTTTTCTTCGTGGTTTATATTTATAAGCCAGTGGAGCGATACAGGGCCATCATGGCCCTCTTGTTTCCTTTTCTCATAATGTTTTCAAGAGCTTTCTTTCTTAGGGTCATTTAACTCTTTACCACACAATCCTGACTTTTAACGACCCTAAGAAAGGGGCTTTTTGAAAACATTGTGGGAAAGGAAGAAAAGGTTGGTAACCAGCATTTTCTCCTTTTCCCACAATATTTTCTACCTTCCCAAAACAAATTTTAACTTTCAGTCACATTGAAATAGTCATCTGCAAATGCTTTCAATTTGGACAAGGCTAAAATTTTGTCGTGTGGTAAGGGGTTAAACTCAGAATTGTGTGGTAAAAGGTTAATGGTTGAACTGTATACCTGTGCATGAATGGGTTACAGTTTACTAAACTATTGTTTGTTTTCATATCCCTATGGAAGATGGCTGTTGAAAATATTGTTGGAAGAGGGAAAAAACACTCGGGTGACCAGCTTTTTTCCTCCATGTCCCTTGTTTTCTATACTCTCAAAGTAAAAAATCTATGACTTTAACCATATCAGTAATTCATTGTCTGCAAAAGTCTTAAATTTTATCTTCTAGTATAAAGTTATAGGGGCAAGTCAACTGTGAAATTGTTTCGATAGTTTTATTGGGATTTGATATTTTCAAACAATAATAGGATTAATGTGGCAGCATGCTAACCTAGCCAGCAATCAAGTTTGAAACTGAAGTATGGATTTGGTAGATTTATTTTTACCTATCTGTGTGTAGATTTAAGCTTGATCTAGTTTTATAAATATTGAACATTGTGAAATGACTGGATCTATATTATTTAAAAAGAAAGGTGGGTTTATTTTCAGTTATCTCTTTATACCAAACAATTTTATGACCCTGAAGAGGAATGCATTAGAAAATATTGTGGGAGAGAAGAAAATGCTGGTAACAAGCTTTTGCTCCTTATCCAACACTGTTTTCTTAACTTTCAAAGACATATCTCATCTTTTGAGCCATATTTATGTGCTGCAATATGGACAATTCTAAAATTTCATTGCCTGGTGTTTGAAACAGATATATTTTTATTTTCCAAATTCAAATGTCTAAAATTAAAGGTTTTCTGACAAAGCCAGGATTTTGTGTTGCTCAGTGGTTAACTGGTATATCTTGTAATCAGGAGGTTGACCCCAGCTGGAAGGACTGCTTTGATATGAAAAAGTGTCCTTTTGCAAGTTACTGCAGTACTCTTGCTTGCAGAAAGGAGAAATGAGGGAAGATGTGAACAAGTGAGCTGTGATTGTGATATGACTAAACCTGACAATATAAATGCGACATTGGACGCCATTTAATCCTTAAAGTTGCCAAAATGTGCAGTCTGATTTGATCTACACCATCGGATTTGCTAAAATACTACAGACAAAAGGCAGCTACAAACTTCAATTACATGGGTCTTATTCTATAATGAAAATGTCTGTAGGTTTATTCTTCACCTTTTATAAGGCTCTCGGAAACTTTCTAAGAAAGGGAGAAAATGTTGGTAACCAGCATTTTCTACACTTCCCACAGTGTTTCCAATCCTTTCTAGGGCAACTCCCATCATTTGAGCCACATTTAATTTGTGGTCTGTAATTTTCCTTTGAGGTGGGCAAGTCTGGGAGTTTTTTGCCTTCTGGTAATGGGTTAAAACAGTTCTTTGTGAGTCTCAATGTATCATACGTACGAATTTCTTTTTCTGATACCTTGTCTTTTTTTAGAAAATTTAAGAGAGGAAAAAAAAAAAAGATTTATCTACCAAAAAAAAAACATTGTGTTAAATGCCGATTTTTGCAGCAGTTATACCCTCCACATAATTTCGTGTGTTTCATACTTTTTCTCATACATTTATATGTTTTTTGATTTATGATTTATGTGCATTGGAGCACATCAGTGAATGGTAACTTTTTAATGTTAATATTGGTAAAAGTTTTACGTGTAATAAACAGAATTAAAATTCATCAAACATATTTGAAATTCCTTTACCAAGTAAAAAGGTCAGAATTTTGAAGCTTAACCCTTTACCAAACAACCCCTGAAGTAGAAGGCTTTTGAAAACATTGAGGGAAAAGGAGAAAGTACTGGTAACCACTAACCAACATTTTTTCTCCTTTTCTGACCATGTTTACTACCATTTCAAAGACAGAAATCATCTTCTGGGCTGCAATGAATTTGTTGTTAGTTTTCATTTTGAACAAGTCAAAATATTTTGTTGTCATGTCAAGTGTTGGGTGGACTCCATTGAGATGTGCATGTTCAAATTAATTTTGAATTTTTATACATGTACCCATATTAAAAAAAAATTGGTTGAAATATTATTCTGCAAATTTAGTTGGCGATGATGTTTAAATTATTTTAAAAAATCCTACTGATTAAACTTTTATCAGAAAAAGGGTATGTGGCTAGAGAGATTGAAAAATTTCACATGCTGCTGGTATTATAATGATATAATCTTGTTTAACCCTTTACCACACAACAAAAATTAAACCTGGTGTAAATTGAAAACATTTGCAGACAACATATCAAATCTTACTCAATACATAGAATTTTTTGTTGAAAGGGAAGAAAAGATTGTGGGAAAAGAAGAAAACGCTAGTTACCAGCATTTTCTTCTTTTCCCACATTGTTTTTAAAAGGCCCCTTCCCCAGGGTTGTTAAAATCTGGGATTGCGTGGTAACAAGTTAACCCTTTACCACACAATGCAAGTTTTAAAGACCCTGAGAGAGAAAGCTTTTGAAAACATCGTGGGAAAAGGAGAAAAAGCTGGTAAACAGCATTTTCTCCATTTCCTACAATATTTTCAACTCAATTAAAGGCAAGTTTCATCATAAGAGTCACCTTTGATTTGTCGTCTGCAATTGCTTTGAATTTGGACTAGTCTAAAAGTTTGTCGTGTGGTATAGAGTTAACCCTTTACCAAACAATCCTGTGTTTTAACAAACCTGAGGAAGAGGCCTATTGAACATTGTTGGAAAAGGAGAAAATACTGGTGACCAGCATTTTCTCTTTTTCTCACCATATTTTCTATCCTATCATAACAAATCTCACCACTGAGCAACAATATATTTGTCATCTGCAAATGCTTTCAATTTAGACTTGTCTAACATTGTTGTCATTATGTAGAGCTATCTATTTGTCATAAGATATATTTTACTAGTGATACCTGTCAAAATAGGTTTAACCCTTTACCACACAATCCCGACTTTTAACGACCCTTAGAAAGAAGCGTTTTGAAAACATTGTGGAAAAAGGAGAAAATGCTGGTAACCAGCATTTTGTCCTTTTCCTACAAAGTTTTCTACCCTTCCCAAAACACATTTTATTTTTTCAGTCACATTTATTTTGTCGTCTGCAAATGCTTTCAATTTGGACAAGTCTAAAATTTTGTCGTTTGGTAAAGGGTTAACCACTTGATTTTCAAGTCAGCCCAGTACTCACATAATTATTTGCACCTTTGTGCATGTATGCGTCCAGACCTTCAAGCAAGGGCCACCTTTTTGTCTGCCTTTATATGGCTGCTCTGCGGAGGTTGGACTGTATGAGTATTTAACCTAAGACAATGCTTCCTATAAATTAGCCAATCAGCGCTCAGTATTTGATCTGCATATATACCATGTACAATTTTTTACCAATCCAGTTGTCTAAGCCAGATAGACAAAGCTTCTTGGATTGTCTATGTGATACATGCACTCGCTAACGCTTGTGTCTATATCACATAGATGAGCCCACTTGTTGTCTATCTTACACTTATTTTGCCAAATAAACCCTACACACATTTGCAGACCAGAAATAAATATGTTTTCATTGTTATGTTTGCTTTGTTTCAGCAAAGCTGACAATGCATGTTGAAGATCATGCTGCACATTTTGTGCTGGCTACTTAGGCAGCTTTAGTTGAGAAAGGTGCTTTAAGGGTGAATGTTAGGCACACTGGATTTGTGACTTTTAATACTATGTCCTATAGATCCAAAGGCTGTTGATTTAAATTTTTATCAGAATTGGGGTGTGTAAGCAGAAAGATTGTTGAACTTATGTTATACCAGTAGTATTATGGTATAATCTTGTTTAAATATTTGTAATTGGAAATGTTTTGTTAGTCATCCCTGTCAAAATATGTTAATCCAGTCGATTTGCTTTTCAAAATAAGAGAATTTAACCGTTTGCCGCATTCGAAATGCCCTTTGATGCCAGTGAAAACTTTGTCAGAGAAAGACAGCGTCTATTCTAGGAAGTGCGATTGAAGGATTCACACTAATTTTTTCCAAGTCCAGCATAAATTCAGAAACAATGTGTGATAGTTCCGCATAAAAAGATAAACAAGAAAAAATGCCCAAACCAAAGAAATTACTCTTGCCTCACACAAAATATGGCTGTTTTGAATAAAACAACATCATTGCCAAAGCTGTTTTGAAACATAATGCCCTCCTTTGACAGAAAGTGGCTCAAAACGGCCCACTTCCAAAACAACCTGGTCCAAAACGGTTCACTTCACATCATCTTAGACCTGTTATTGTAATGAATTTTATCAGAAAATAATCAGAATGAATTCAGTAACTGTCTTATTCTCATCTATTTTTCAAAAATGAATTTAATTTCTAGAGAAAGATATTCTAGAAACTTCTTTTAACATGTAAGTTAGGACAGGAATAAATCTTTTATATTTTTTCTATCTGTACGACGTTTGTCCCACCAATGTTTTGAAACCCCCCCCCTTTTTTCAGATGGAGGGGGTAATCCCCCACCCCTCATTTTCAGTTTCTAGAATAGACACTGGAAAGATAGTTCACTACATTTGAGGAATTTTTTTGAGATTTACTTTTTAAAAACAATAATGCAGTTAACAAAATTAATACGGCAAAAAGGATAGGACATTTATCACAGAGTAGAAGATATTGTGGTGTAAGGAGAAAATAATGGTAACCAGCATTTTCTCCTTTCCCCAATATGTTTAAGAAAGCTGTCTTGTCCAAGGTTGTTAAAACTCAGGATTGTTCTGTAAAAGTTACGTGCAATCTTTGCTGCTTCAGTGCTACAGAAACTGAAGAAATTTTACCAGAACTTGTTCATTGGCATGATCTATGATTGCTACTGAGGTAACTATAGTTATGAAAGGTGCTTCAAGGGTTAATATTTTGAAAATAAAGATTTATATGCAAAGGAAAGGGGCAATGGAAAGATCAATTATTGTAGTCTGAGTTTTGTCAATAAATCTTTTTGTAACAGTTTATTGTAGCTAAAAGGCCACATCTACATGTTGGTTGTTAATTTAACCGATCAGATCTTGATTATTGATGTAAGTATTGAATATAATAATATATAAACAAAAAAATATGTCGCCAGAGTTTTAGCTTTCAAAATTTGGTTTTTATACCGAAAATGTAATATTTCTTGTCTATGTATAGATTTATGGATTAGTCCTTTTTCTCTGAACAAAATTTCAGACTTGTTCAAAATTTAAAGCATTCAATCCTTGTTTGACTGAACCTGGATTAAATTGCTTCAGTGGATAGTTTAAGTCAAGATCAGACTGCACATTCTCTGCAGTCTGACCTTGGATCTACACTGTCTGCTTCTGCAAGATATTATTGAAAAAGACAGCTTTGAAATTGCAGTATCTGCATCTTAAGTACTGACTACGAATGTCTATTCTGTTTATTTTGTGCTACAGGGGTTAGCCCTTTACTGCACAATGCTAACTTTTATCGAACCTGGGAAAAAAAGCTTTTGAAAATATTGTAGGAAAAGGAGAAAATGCTGGTAACCAGCAGTTTCTCTTTTTTCCACAATGTTTCCTACCCTATCAAAGAAAAATTGCACCATTTGAGCCACACTGAAATTGTGTCGTCCGCAAATGCTTTCAATTTGGACAAGGCTAAAATTTTGTTGTCTGGTAAGTGTGGTTCAACTGTGTCTTTGAAAGGGAAGAAAATGTAGGAAAACTAGGAAACGCTGGTTATCAACATTTTCTCATTTTCCCACAATGGTTTAAAAAGGCTTTTTTCCTCTTGGCCCTAAAAGCACAGGATTTTTTTGTACATGGTTATTCCATTGTTGCACATGCAGTTCTGTTTTGAACGTTGAAGGGAAGGCATTAATATGTAAAAATCATCTAAAAAAAAAAAGAAAATTTTACTAGTATTGTAATTACCATATGTGCATTATAACTCATTAGAGATGGCAAAAAGAAAAACTTTTGTGGCAGCTCAGGAGTAAGGTAAACAGTTCATCAGGACCAATTTCACCTTTCCTTACTATGTTTTTCAAAATGATGTCTTCTACAGATGACTAGATGCCTAACCCATGGTCTCAGTTGGGAGCATACAGAGCTTGCAAGCCAAGTGTATCAGTTTTGATTCCCAGCCTATCCAAGTTCTTTCTAAGGATTGATATCATAGTCATTCTGACAGAATTCATTCTCCACTCACTTCTAAAACTAGTATTTCCACCATGTTACTTTGGGAAAGCAGTCCGTGACTTGGAAAAAAAATTGTTGCCCAAGCACGCACTTGTTTAGCCAACTCCAGAAGGACGTGGATTGGTACACTGGCTGTTTGAATATAAAAGTCCTGAAACAATGTTGAAAATAGCATCAATTACCAGAGAAACAAGGATGACTAAATAATGTAGGTGTCTACTTGAGGTTTAACCCTTTACCTGTTCACAAAATTTTAGCTTTGTCCAAATTGAAAGCATTTGCAGACGACAATTTCAGTGTGGCTCAAATGGTGCACTTTTTCTTTAATAGGGTAGAAAACATTGTGGGAAAAGGAAAAAGTGCTGGTTACCAGCACTTTCTTTTTTTCCCACAATGTTTTCAAAAGGCTACTTTCCCATTAAAAGGCAGCATTGTGCGGTAAAGGGTTAGGGTATAAATCGTTACTTCAAATGGTTTGAAAGCCGATTTTCTGATAAAAAAGCATTGATTTATCCCTTTTTCTTGTTGAAATATATATAAGATTAAATGAATCAACACTTAGCTGGTAAAAAAGACCCTGTCATTGGGCCGTTTAACTGTGATTATACTAAACAGTTTATTGAACCTTGAGGATGAAAGCTTTTGAAAAAATTGTGTGAAAAGGAAAAATGCTGGTTACCAGCATTTTCTCCTTTTCCCTCAATGTTTTCCACCCAAACTAAGACATGTCATTTGGGTCACATTCTATTAGTTACATGTATCTTCAAATATTTTCAATATATGGGTGAGTCTAAGCTTCAGCTATACTATAGAGCCAGAATGTCTTTGATTGATTGATTGTATGGTGTTTAACATCATTTTCAACATTCTTTTAGTTACATAAATATTGCAAAGGTCAGTGCTCCAAGAGGCTCTTTTCACCAGTAATTTGTATAATTTTCTTTCCAAGCCATTGGTTGCTTCCCATGCAACAAATGTTGAAACAAAGATTAACGGTGAGAGAGGAATGGATCCTGGCATGAAGACCATCACTAATCCTCCAAAAGAAATTAGCCAAACTGAAGATTCGAACCAGGGACCCCTTGGTTTCAACTCCTGTATACTACCAACTGAGTTATTGGGCTTGGCCCGAAATGTCTGACAAAAAACTTCTAAGAGACATTGTAGATCAAGAGCAGGCAGCCTTTATAATGATTTGAGAAATACCTAAATTTAGAATCTTGCCTGCATACAAATGGGGTAACCATGAGTTATAAATGAGAAAATGAAATGAAATGTAGTTTCGATTGTAACTTTTGCTGTCTTAATTGCTTAGAAGAAGATAAATTATGTAATTTGGTGGATATCTGTTTTGTGTTAGAATTGCACCTTTAGTATTTATGTTCTACCCATTTTGCTTATCAGTCCCAAAGCAAATTAATTAGCCAACAGAATTTTAAACTTGTCCATATTCAGAGCAGGACCTGTACATACAAAAAATATGGCAAAAATGGTGGTATATGTCTTTTAAACGGTAGATATATTTCGGCAAAAGGAGAAAAAAATCTGGTTGTTCACACATTGTTTTCAAAAACTTTCTTCCTCAGAGTTCTTAGCATACAGGGTTGTTTAGTGAAGGGCTTAACCTTTTACCACACAATCCCCAGTTTTAAAGAACTTTAGGAAGAAGGCTTTAAAAACTATGGGAAAAAGAGAAACTGCTGGTTACCATTATTTTTTCCTTTTCCCATTATGTTTTCTACTTTTTTATACAATATCCCTTTAATGAGCCACATTTAATTTATTATCTGCAAATGCTTTGATTTTGGACAAGTCTAAAACTTTCATCATTTGGTAAAGAGTTATGCTACCCTAGTATTCTAGCAAAATATGTGACAGTGTAGATTCAAGATTAGACAGCAAGATGTCTGAGAAATACACAAGGTTATTAACTTTTCTGAATGCAAATGGGGTTATTTATAAAATGTGAAACTGAATAAGTTTCTATTTTAACCCTTTACCACACAATCCCGACTTTTAACGACTCTGAGAAAGAAACCTTTTGAAAACATTGTGGGAAAAGGAGAAAATGCTGGTAACCAGTATTTTCTCCTATTCCCACAATGTTTTCTACCCCTCCCAAAACAAATTTAAATTTCTGAGTCACATTTATTTTGTCGTCTGCAAATGCTTTCAATGCGGACAAGTCTAAAATTTTGTCGTTTGGTAAAGAGTTGACTTTCTCATTTATTATTGCTTGGGATAAGATGAATTACATAATTTGCAGAACAGATCTGTTTTGTGTCGCTATCACACCTCTGGTATTTTGCTTATCAGTCATGAAACAAATTAACCCTTAGCATGCTTTGAACAACAATAGGTAGTCAATTTACTGTATGTATCTGCCGAGCCAAGTAGCTCTTGTGAGTTGATAGGATACAGGGCCTGAAATCCAGGGGTCATTGGTAAGATTCCCTGTTCGGAGAAAATCTTGGTGACTGATAATAGTCATACTAACAGTATTCATTTGTCTCTCTGTTGAACATTTTTTGGGTGATGTTTATATGAGAAAGCAGCAAATGGCTTGGAAAAAATGTGAGAGGTACTGGTAAATGAAAATCAGGGATGAATAGGTGTACTGACGATGGCTTCCCTGGCTTCAATCTTTCACTGTTATGGGTGAGGACCCTCTCGAACTGTGAGGACCTTCATCAATGGAGTGTTGTGTTACGGTCTGTCTGCATACCAAGCGGCCTAAATGTCCACTACAGATTGACCTGCAAGATGTTAATCTGAACATCTTTGCTCACGCACAGAACAACAACGATCAGCCTATTCATACCCGTTTGATCAATCACATGACCAGTACAAAAATATTTTCTAACTTTTGAAAAAGAACATATGAAAAATGTTTTTTCAGCTGATAATGTGCCACACTTTTGTTTTACACAGTGTTTGTCTGTTACTCAGATCTAGTGACCCGATAGCTAGTGACCTTTATTTGTCTGGTACTTTTTCGGTGATGATATGCCATACAAGGAACATAGAAACCTCATGCAAGTAGTGGCTAGAATGACTTTCATAACTGGATAGCTTTCTGCCAGTTTCGTTATCCTTGTGGCGTCTCGTCAGTGCTATTCAGCAAGGTATGACAGATACTTTAGAGAGTTTATTACATGTACAATTTTTGTGTGGAAAAAAATCTCTGTACTGCTATTCAAGACTGTTTTGCAAGAAAAATCCATATACTGAACAAGGTTGACTGAAGACAAGGCTGCATGCCTTAAGCCATTTCAGTGCCACAGGCAAAAAATAGGGGCTTTTGAGGATGGTGCAGATCAAGATCAGACTGCACATTATATGCACTCTGATCCTTGATCCATACTGCATGTTTAGTGACTTTCATTAGATTGTATTTTCAGAGACTGATTTTATATAGAGTTAATCTGATTTTGATCTGTATCATCAGTAAAATTACATTACATGGTGCTTGGTGTTCTGATGATTAATGTTTTTAGCAGAGAACAATAGTCAGACCGGTTGAAAGCATTTGCAGACGACATCTTAGGTCTTTACCACACGATCCTGAGTTTTAACAAACCTGATAAATAAGACTTTTCCCACAATGTTTTCTGCCCTTTTAGAAACAAGTCAAATCATTTGAGCCACATTTAATTTGTTATCTGCAAATGCTTTCATTTTGAACCAGTCCAAAATTTTATCGTTTGGTAAAGAGTTAAATGTGTCTCAAATGGTTGGATTTGTATTTAAAGGGGTAGAAAAAACTGAAGGAAATAGAGAAAATGCTGGTTTAGTAACTGAAATTTTCTTTTTTTCCACGCAATATTTTCAAAACCTTATTTAGAGTTGTAGAATAATAGCATTGTTCCGTAAAGAGTTAATCTGTTAAGCCTTCTGTTCAAAATACTTCATACTGCACCTGGGAGGAATGAAATTTACATTTGGGTTTTTTTTTGTGAATCAATTTATCTCTTAGAGCGCTGAGCAAAGCTTCATGGATTAGACATATCAGAGTGCATCACATCCTTTCAAGATAGGCTCCTGATACATGGAGCTGAGCATGGTAGCTTGAAGTTGGTAGCATACAGTGCTTGAAACTCAGGGGGCCTCAGGTTTGATTCCAGGCTTGGCAAAATTCTTTTGGATGATTGGTGATAGTCACTGTGACAGGATTCACTCTCCGCTCACAGCTTACCATTGTTTCGACGATGTTTATTTCTTTACCAAAAGACTAATTTTAACGTGGTCAAATTTAAACCATTTGCAGAAGACAAAATAAACATGACTCAGAAATTGAAAGCTATGTTTGGAAGGGTAGAAAACATTGCTCTAATACTCTTTTTTGATCAACATTTGATATGTTGGCTCTCAATGCTTTGAATATGGAGAAGTCTGAAATCTTGTGTGGTAAACTGTTAACTCTTTACCATACAGCAAAAATTATGGGCTCGAACAAATTGAAAGCATTTGTAGACAACAAATTAAATGTAGCTCAAAAGATATAGATTTCTGTCTTTGATAGGGTAGAAAACATTGAAGGAAAAGGAGAAAATGCTGGTTACCAGCATTTTCTCCTTTTCCAACAATGTTTTCAAAAGTCTCTTTCTTCAGGGTCGTTAAAACTCGGGATCATTTGGTAAAGGGTTAAATGGAAAGAATGTTGTGGTAGACATAGTTGCAGAAACTTCAGAAAAGCATTGATAGGTGAATTTGTTGCGGTAATATCACTGATAGTGTTCAAAAGTGTTCTATACCTAAGGGTAACAAGCACTAACAGTTTTTTCGGTAAAATGCTCAAATTACTTAGGAATCTTTGAGGCAACAGCTTCTTTCCCTTTACCAAAGGATTGCTTGTTTTAATGCTTCTCGGGAAGAAGGCTTGTGAAAACTGTCACATGCCAGGGAAAAGCAGAAAGTGCTTTTATGTGATGACTTGCTTGGTATCATACACCACAGAGATGCAATAAGCCCCCTTTTGCAGAGCATGGCCCATTTCTGAACTATTTAGTCACAATACCTTCATTGAGTGTATTCTTATCTCTTTCTTATACAAAAATGTTTCCATGGTTCCTAACAATGGTTGTTTTAACAAATTCAGTAAAATTCAACTGAAATAATTGTTTTCACCTGTTGTTGTTAGTTTTATCAGAGACAGTTGAAGATAAACATCTTTTTACTTCAAGGAGAAGACAACAATGGTTTTCAAATTTAGAACATTAAGATCCTTTGCAGTAAATTTTCTGCATGGTTACCACCTAAGATTTAGTAAATTTTGATAAATCTTATAAATGGTTGTGAAAAAAACTTCAAATCACCTAGTATTCTTTCCTTCTGACTTAACTCTTTACCAAATGACAAATTTTTAGACTTTTCCAAATTGAAAGCATTTGCAGATGACAAATTAAATGTTATTGAAATTTTGATTATTTTTTTTGCAAAATGGGTAGAAAACATTGTGGGATAAGGAGAAAATGCTGGTTAGCAGCATTTCGTCCTTTTTCCTAAATGTTTTCAAAAGTCTTCTACCACAGAGTTGTTAAAACTGCAATTTTGTGACTAAAGGGTTATGTCCCTAAAGTGTCATTCATTAGGAATGGATTTTGCAATTTTAAAGCTGTTTAGCCCAGGCCACTTGGAGTCTGTGGACCTTTCTAAATTACAAAGTACTGGTAACTAAATTTCTAATTTGCTAAATCAAATGTTTTAGCCAATCAGAAAGTATGTTAATGTCTAAATTTTAAATTAGAACGCAATGAAGAACAGTATCTGTTGGTGAATAAAGGCTGAGAATATCTTACAAAGGATCAGAATGTAGTGTAGATTACAAGATCAGACTGCATGACTGTTCTGTGCAGTTTTACAGCTGTATTGATCTACACTTTGTTCACAAAAAGCATCCTTTTACTGCGCTTTAGCCGTTAAACTATCATTGTTTTAAACCTTTACCACACACTTCAGACTTTAAATGACTTAGAAAAAGAGCTATAGAAAACATTGTGGGAAAAGGAGAAAATGCTGGTAACCATTATTTTCTTCTTATCCCACAATGTTTTTATCCTAATCCCCCCAAAATTTCAATTTTTGAGTCACATTTATTTTGCTGTTGGCACATGCTTTCAATTTAGATTAGTCTAAAAATTTTGTGGTTTGGGAAAGAGTTAATGACCCTGAGGAAGAAGGCTTCTAAAAATTATGGGAAAAGGAGACAAGGCATTGACTTTAGTAGTAAATAGAAAACTTCAAATTTGAGTGATCAGTTGTTACTGTGTGAGGTGAGATCCCATTTTCAAGGTTTAACATTTTCAAATGTTTTACCTTTTTCCACACTATCCTGAGTTTTAGTGACCCTGGGGAAGAAAACTTTTGTAAACATTGTGGAAAAAGGAGAAAATGCAGGTAACCAGCATTTGCTCCTTTTCCCACAGTGTTTCCTAACCGTTCAGATAAAAATCCAATTACGAGCCGCATAATAGTTTGTTGACTGTGAATGCTTTCCAGTTGGTCCAGTCTAAAATATTGTCGTTTGGTCAATCTAGTTAACTCTTTATAGAGGACAAAATTAGAGACTAGTCACTGACATCATTTGTGAATGACATATCATTTGTTGCTCAAATGATGGAATTTAATTTGAAAGGGTATTTAACATTGTTAGATAATCAGCATTTTCTCCTTTGCCCAATGTGCTTTCAAAAGCCCACTTCCTTAGGGTGGTTAAAACAAGGGACAGTGCGTTATAATCCCCACACAAGTTTTAATGACCCAAGAGAAGTCTTCAAGGCTTTTGAAAACATTGTGGGAAAAGGAGAAAATGCTGGTAACCAGCATTTTCTCCTTTTCCACAATGTTTTTCTGCCCTATCAAAGACAAATTTTATTGTTTGAGCTACCTTCAATTTGTCGTCTACAAATCCTTTGAATTTGGATGAGTACAAAATTTTGTCGTTCGGTATAAAGAGTTGGAGGGTTAATTTAGGATAAGGGTCATAAGATCATTGAAAGACATCCTTTTATGTTTATTTCAAAATGTTTTCCTTACATTTTCAGATGGCAGGACGGGACAGTAGGGATTGAAAACTTTATAGATAAGACATGTTTCATGGGTGATTTGTAATGGTAAGAAGTTAAAATTTATTTACCACCATGGTGTTTGACAAGAGAAATCACTTGAAAGTTTTGACGGTGTGATATTTTTGGAATAAACTTAGGGAGAAAATCTACCAAGGTTCAATATTTGGACTTTTTAAAAAACGATATTAAGCTAAATACCTAAGCTGTGAAAAATTCACTTTGCCTGTGATTTAAAAGTATGGATTTAATGTAGACAGTGTTATGGCTATTGATTTTGGTAAGTATTTTCTTTTCACTGATCTCATTTAATCCTTTACCATACAATCTGGACTTCTAATAACCTTTAGAAAGAAGCCTTTTGAAAACATTGTGGGAAAAGGAGAAAATGTTGGTAACCAGCATTTTCTTCTTTTTTCCACTATGTTTTTTTTTTCTACTCAATTAAAGGCAGTTCTCATCTTTGGAGCCACCCTTGATTTGTCCTCTGCATATGCTTTGAATTTGGACAAGTTTAAAAGTTTGTTGTGTGGTAAAGAGTTCACCCTTTACCACACAATTGTGACTCTTAACTACCCTGATAAAGATGCCTTTTGAAAACATTGCGGAAAAAGGAGAAAATGCTGGTAACATGCATTTTCTGCATTACCCACAGTGTTTTCTGCCGTTCTGAAAATGAATTTAAATTCTTCAGTAATAATTATTTTGTCATCTACATCTGCCTTCTATTTGGACTAGCGTAAAATTTTGTTGTCTGGTAAAGGGGTTAATACATTATCAGAGTACAACCTTTTAGACTTGACCAAACTGAAAGCATTAATTTTGCAGGCAGCAAATTCAGTAAAGCTCAAAGTTGATTTCTCTCTTTGAAATGATAAAAAAAATTGTGAAAAAAAAAAATGAAATTCTGGTTGCCAGGAAATTTTCCTTTACCTCTACAATGTTTTTCGAAATCATGGGATTGTTTTGTTACAAGATGATTCATTAGCATATAACAAAAATATAGACTGTTCTGCATTGGAATCATTAGCAGTCGACAAATTGGATGTGGCCCAAATAACGAAATTAGCTGTTCGAATAGTAGAAAAACTTTGAAGGCAAGGGAGAAAATGCTGTGTTTAGAAGACATGGGAATGTTTGGTAATGCAACAGTTTTTTTTCTCATAATTTTTTTTTTTACTCAGTGTTACATAAAATATATAATTAAAATGTGTGTTATTTCAAATGGATCCACGACATTTTGTCGAAAACCATGTTGTTGAAAATGATCCCAAGCCCTGACCCTTACCCTAACCCAGAAGAATTGTGGTTCAAAACTTCCTCCCAGACAGCTTTTCCTGAAATAAATCAAGGAATTTAGCAGTTGGTATTTAAAACATACATGGATTTTGACGAAACACCCTTTCAATGAAATGTGGTACACCGATTTCAAATAGTATTTTACTTACAACTATCATTGCAGCCAGTGCACCCACCTATCCATGCATTTCTGGAGTTTCAAATTAAGCATTCACACGAGCCTTTTCTCCTATTCCCACAATGTTTTCTAAAGGCCTCAGGCTTGTTAAAACAAGGGATTGTGTGGTACAGAGTTAATGTATCTATATGACAAAAACTGCCCAAATGACAAACTAGGCCAGTACCAGAAAAATCTGCCAGTTTGACCGCAATATCTTCCAAAATGGACACCAAATCAGGGCCATTAATTGAATTGTTGTTAATTAAACAATTCTGTATTTGCCAAGTTACAGGTCCTAGGTCTATAGTATTAGCCCAAGCCCATTTCTTGTATTGGCAAAGTTACAGGTCGGAAGACCTCTGGCTAATACCGCAAATCTCAGGACATAACATTATAAAAGGAAATTGGGGGAGTGTACTGGGATCAGGGTGGCTGTACTTCTATCTGTAGCAGCAATTTTGTGTCATCTTTTTCTCTACAGATTTCAACCTTTTTGTTTCAAAATATAATGGAGGCCTTTCGATCATGGAAACTTCTGCACCTGTGTAACTGGTCTACTGTTACAAGAGTTATGGTCCTTTAAGTTTTTCTCCTGATCCAGTGACAGCTGCAACATCATTACGGAAGGTATTTGTCAGCCTATGATAGTTTTATGGACAGCATATGATGCTGGTAATAAAGAATTTCTCCATTTGCCACAGTATTCTCAAAATCTGTATAGTTAGAGGTTTTTTAAAGTTGTACATGCATTGCATTCAGTTAACTCCCTACCAAAAACCAAAATTTTAGACCAGTCCCGACTGAGAGTGTTAGCAAGCAATAATATAAATGTAACTCAAAAATTGAACAATGTTTTTAGAAGGGTAAGAAACACTGTGGGAAAAGGAGAAAATGCTGATCACCAGCATTTTCTCTGTTAACAGGATTTTCTCCTTTTTCCAACAATGTTTTCAGAAGTCCTCTTCTTTTGAGTTGTTAAACGAGGGGTTGTTTGGTGAAGGGTTCAGAGTATTCCTTGAATAGTTAATCCAGGTAATATAAGGTTAGCTTTTGAAAGTGAAAATCCTGGCTTTGAATGACCTACTGGTATGTATCTGAAACTACTGACAGGTGATTCATCCTTGGATTTGTAATTACTTGTGAAGAGATTACTGGATTAACACACTCATTAATCCAAAGACACCTTTTCATAATCTGACATACCAACATATTGGTGCTTATGAAAAATATCCAGTCTGTAAATAAGTACTGACAGAGAGATCTAATTTGTTTGGGTGTGCAACACCATTTATAGTTAAATCATGGCAGCCACAGTGACCCTATCAGCCCATTTGTGACAAGTGACTTGCATCCCTGATTTGGCTAGGCTGGGATTTTACACTATAACTTTAGATTACTTTAATTATGGCCCATCATATTAATAATGAACTGAAACTGGGGCTTGACATGGAATGATCTTGGGCATACCCAGAGTGACGAAGATTTTGAAAACATGATAGAAGGAGAAATTGCTCAGAACAATCAACTTTCAGAATGAAATGAATTTTATACTGCAAATCCATCTACAAGTCTTTGAATAATACATGATTACTATAATTCATGGAATGACGGAATACCCACAGACCATCCTGTGTTATATATGCTCAAAACTATCATTAATTTTGCTTATGATTTCTATATATCGGACATACCATACATGTATATGAAAACAAAAATCAGAATTTAATTTGCACACTTGAAATATAATTTAGCCACATCTGTTGCCTAATGCATGGATCTCTCCCTTATTCTTGAACTATTTAACAGATGGCATAGTTTGTCCATATTGACAGCACTTGCTGTAGACAAATGAGATAAGGTACTTTTCTGTAAATGAGCAGGAAACATTGTGGCAAAAGGAGAAAATACATGCCACTTGCATTTCTTCCTCCTTACCCCAACACAGTTTTCAAAGGTGTTCTTTTCTTCCACAATGTTGTTGAAAGATTGTATGGTGAAGGTGAAGGGTTTATGACATGCATTGAAATTAAATCTAGCCTTTGATATATGGATACCTTCCAATGATTGAATTCAATTGGTTGAACTCCGAATTCAAGTATATTTTTAGAAATGATGTCCTTTTAATATCATTTTTAGCTCTTCTGATTTTTAAAAAAAAAAAACCAAGGTATTGTAATTTGGTCTTGTGATAGTCTCAGCAGTGTTAGTGCCATGTGAAAACTTTTGATTTTTTTCCCATAAACCTGTTATTCTTAGAGCTGTTTACTCTGTACATTAGCTAGTTGTTAACTATCAAAAAGAGAATGCATTCCAGAAGGGCAGGTAAACCTAGAAAATAGTTTTGACAGTTATGCCCCTTTTTCCACAGAATTTTCCCTGGAAAGGCAACTGTGTTGATCATTGCTGCCTGTGTGTTGTATTCTTGTTAGAAAATAATTACTAGTATTACAACTTTCGAGGCAGACATTTTGTATTCCTCATTCCCACTGAGAAATACAGTTTGCTGCTTTTCCAGTCATGCGTTCATTACATTTGGTGAATGATACTTTCCTTTCGTTCAAAAGTCCAATTTATGTTAAGCAAGCCCTTAAGGAACACTGGAAATGTGCTTGCTTAACCCTTTACCAAACAATTTTGTAACCTAAGGAAGAAGAATTTTGTAAAACATTGTGGAAAAAAGAGAAATGTTGGTAATTATTATTCTGTCCGTTTCCCACAATATTTTTTACCCTTTTAAAAACAGCCCTCTCAGGTTACTAGGATTTTCTCCTTTTCCCACAATGTTTTTTGTAGTCTCCTTGATAAAACATGGGCTTGTTTGTTACAGGGTTCATCAGCTGAATGAAAAGGTAACAGCTTTGAAGGGCAAGAGTTGGGTCTTAAAATAGCCTCTACAGGTAAGGGTTAAAGTTTAAATCCCATTGTACACAGGCTTTTACCAAAATGTAAATATACTGCAAAGTTTTAAACATTGATATTATAAATATTTCCCTCAAGAGCAGTTTGTGTTTATCCTTACAAAGAAAATCACGAAAGCTTTTTCCCTCAATTACCTTTGAGGCTGCTAAGTGGGACTTAATGGCCTTTTGCAGACAGTGTAGATCCAAGATCAGACTGCACAGAATTTTTCTCAAAAAAAAAATGTCTTAGAAATAGGAAAATTTTGGTTTATATGCTATTGACTTGAAAGTTTCATTTCACTTATTTTGCAGCTTAAGGGTTTTTCTTTCGAAATTCTCAGATATTAACCTTCAAAGTGCTTTCCAACAACTAGACCTGCTCTCTCAAGCAGGGTGGATCAAGATCAGACTGCGCAAAACATGCAATTTGATCTTTGATCTGCAATGTCTGCTTTGTTTTTGTGATTGTTTCTCAGCTCACCTAGGGAAGACACATTTTAAAATCAAAGGACTCAAAGGCCTGGAAAATGGATTTATGGAGTAGCATAAAGTTGTAATATGTTGTAATAAAAAAAAAAACACCACATGCAATACATGTGCAATATTTTAAAGTAGAGTTAGCAAGGGCAGGGAAAGTCAGAATTACTCTGGCAAAAACTGTTATTATGTTACTGTTTAAGAAGTGGTAATTTGATCCGTCAATCTTATGCAGTTTTTTGCTGGTGTTAGATCTTGGAATAAGTATGTATACAAGTGTAGGACAGTACATATACAGTAGAGACAAAAGCGAGGTAGAGGTGTATCAGCTAAAACTGAAAGTAAAATGGGTTCAAATGTGAATGACAGTATATGTGGTTCAGGTCAAACCGATATCTTAGTACAGTGTCAGCACGCATGCGTCGTTACACTTAATGTATTTGGTTCCGGTCAGAACGATCACAGTAAGCGGATTTGCTATACAAATCCACTTAAAAAGCTTCAGAATCGGGAATAATCTCACGACCGTCCGAAACAAGAAAGTTTACTTACCTTTATTTTCACCCATCTATAAATACATGTTTATCACAGTAAACACATGAAACAAATTTATCCACTGTTTTTGCATTGTTGAACTCCGTTGGAGTGATTACCCCTTAAAGAGATCAAATCACTCAGAGGACTTCAGACCAGGTAACTAGTAGAAAGATTTAAAAAACACCTAATGGTGTTTTCCGGCATATTTAGGTGGTTTAGGTGAGCGAAAGGTAATATCCTGCCCCCATATCCCTAATGACCAGATAACTGTAATCAAACCAATCCCCACCTTTATGGTTTGCTTTTTTCCCGAATTTTTTTGGGCTACGCGATGTTTTTTGGTGATAAAGATGGAAAAGGAATAGGAAGTAACAATGGTATTTTTAGGCGTGTATAGGTTGATATTATTCTTCCCCAATACCCCTGTTTAAAATATAACTCTACCCTTTCGACCCCTTCACCCTTTCGATATGTACTGTTCTATATATTTGGTGTTTTCCGACGTTTTTTGTCGTTTTCCTTTATTTTCCAGTCATAAGGTGTTTTCCGGTCTTTCTAGTAACTGCTTCAGACTGTTATCCATTAATGCTGTGTTGGATGTTTTTACCTCACCCTTTTGATATGTACTTTGCTATATTTTTGGTGTTTTCCGACGTTTTTTGTCGTTTTCTTATTTTCCAGTCATAAGGTGTTTTCCGGTCTTTCTAGTAACTGCTTCAGACTGTTATCCATTAACGCTGTGTCGGATGTTTTTACCCTTAGGCTGCTAAGTGTGACTCAAGGACCTCTTGCGAATAGTGTAGATCAAGATCAGACAGACAGTCTGATCTTGGACTTACATCATCTGATAAAGAGATACTTTCCCAAAATTAACACCTTTATCATCGGTCTGAAAGTTACCTTTCACTTATTTAGCAGATTAAGGGTTAAAGAATTTCGGAATTATTAATTATTAATTTGATCGATTAATTGATGTGACAGGCCAAATAACGCCTTTAATTACATTCACCCGCAGTTAACAACAGAATGATACCAGTTGACATCGTCAATCAACAGGTATGAAAATCAAGGTTGGTCACAGGTTTTCACACCTTCGCAAGTTTGCAAGTGGATTAATTATATACCAATTAAAGGTAGGAGTTTGTGTTCAAAAACTACTTTTGTGATATGAAATATACTACAAACTATGGACCACCAACTGACGTTTGAAGTATTCGGAGGAATTTAATAATGATAAAGAAGGATATACATCTGGACCGAAGATAGCATATGAACCAACACGTAGCTTCGAACAAGCGACAAGTGAACTAACGAAATTCTACTATATTTGAGTCTTATTTATAGACTTAAGTTTAATTCTGTGTTCTACAGGTAAAAATCTACAGTACATGACATTTAGTCAGAAGGGTGTTTCGTTGAAATCCATGTATGTTTCAAATACCGATAGCTAAATTCCTAGATTTATTTTATGAAAAGCTCTGTTTGGGAGGAATGTTTGGGACACAATTCGTCGGGGTTAGGGTAAGGGTCAGGGCTAGGGATCATTTTCGATGAACATAGTTTTCGAAGAAACGTAGCGGAACCAAAAATCTAATCTCATTTATGACAGCCCAGATTTACAGCCACGCAAACTTCTGCTATCACCACACAAAGTCTTTTTCTTGCATTCAAGTCTTAACCAGGCTATACCAACGTCATTAAAGAAATAAATTTGTCGTAGACAACATTTTGTGTTTAAATGATGAAATGGTCGATTGTTAGGAATTTTGATTTAATCTGTGAAGGCATGTGAAAACATCGGTACTGTTGATTCAAAATAGTCAACGGATGAACTGTCTCTCACAGATAACCAAATTATGTTGATGGAACACCAAACAAAAGTACCTTTTAATCCATCAACCAAGTTCACTGCATTGGCAAGCTTTAACTCTGCCAGGTGACAGAATGCCATGCTCCTCCGAGTTGAAAGCCCTTTAAAGCTGGAATAATGGAATTGATGTCTTTGAAAGGGTGCAAACATTGTGGGACAAGGAGGAGATGCTGGTTACCTGCATTTTCTTCTTCTCCGACTATGTGAAACCCTTTTCCACGAGGTGGTTAGAACACAACCTTGTTTGGTGAAAGCTTTGTAAGTATAATCACTTTCTTCTCTCAACAATCTAGATGTCTAAATTCTTCCAGTTTCAAGTCTGTTCCTTTTTGAAAATTTATGCAGTCTGTATTTTTTTTAAACAAGGTAAAGGTCAAAAGACAATTTGCAGTAAAAGTTAATGAAATACTCTATCATGAAAGCATGAATTACGTTGAATAGGATTGAATACCAGTAGGTAATTTGTTTTGTATAGTTCATTGCCATACTAATACATGTATAGGTAAATCTGCATGTTAGCTTTTATGGCCCAGCAATAGTCAGCCGAGAGAATTTTTGTGAGAAAAGGAGCAATTGTATGTAACGAGCCCTTCCAAAGTTTTTTATGTTTAGCACAATACCTTGTCTTTTGTCCGCCATTTAATACAGTCTGGAATGAATAAAGTTATTTGTGATTGGTGAAAACTGTGGAAATGTATATTCCTGGCAGGCCTATTTGCTGGCACATTCATGACACCAATAATTTAACATTGTTAGTGTTAACCAGTACCTATGGGTTTTCTTCTTGAAAATTTCACTTTTCAACAATTGATGCAAAACAAAGAAGAAAAAGAGGCAGTTGGTGGGGAAGTTACCTTTCATAATTCTCTTGATGTTGAAGGGTAAACAAGTTTCAAATTACATATTTCAGCACCTATTATGCGGTCTGTACTTTTTAAAGATATTTCTTGGTATATTATATTACCCAAACAATTGTGATGTTCTCTCCCGTGAAATGGTTCTCTATCTCACTTGTTATGATTTGTTTCTGAAATAAAAGGCTGACATGGGTTGAACCTTTTTGCTATATTTTCTGCTTGTCCAAGGACCACTCTACTTCATGATTAAGGTGGATGTTAGGGATTTTTATGGATCCATAATTATGTGATGACTGTCTTGGTTTAATGTGTTATGGAGTTGTATTGTAACCCCTTTTGCCAGAGCACAGTTCAGTAAAAAGATGTTTATGTAGAGCATACTTCATAAAATCTGGAGTATAACTCAGCACAGGTCTTTCATTCTCTTAAAAAACACTGCTCATTGGGTGAGGTGACTGGTTTATAACTTAAAATAATCCTGGTTTGATCCTTGATGATGGCATTGGTAACATGGAATTGTCTTTAGATGGTAGGCTGTGTAGAAATCCTGCCTGGTACTAGTGAACCCTAGCGATAACATGAATAGTGTGCCATTGTACATGATAGGACTTCAACTGTTGAAGGAAACATTCAGATTTAAAACCAGCTTGCTATTTTTCAAGCCTGCATGCTTACCAGATGATGCAGGATGTCTCGGCCAATCAAATTGCTGGTCTTTTTGTTAAGTTTGGAATGGTTCATATACCATGATTATTTGTAGAGTCCAAACTTAATTTGGAATAACCCTTACACAGGTAAAACACATATATTTCAGGCCAACTGCAATAAAACCGAAATGTTGTGTTTTCAAAGTTCTGTATGCCGAGAAAATTTTCACAGTATCAGGTATCAGACAGTGTAGATCGATATCAGATTGCATGTTCTTTGCAGTCTAATGCTGATCTGAACTGTCTGCAAAAGGGCATTGAGTGCCACTATGCACCCCGAGGATTGAAATTCCAAAAATCTCAGTTATTGCATTTTTTTTTTTTGGTTTATGGACAGTGTCTGATCTCAAAATTCCTTGTCAGTATGAACTAATTAAATGGTACTGCTCAGTTATTACTGGCAGCAAATTAATTTGACATTAAAACATAAAAGTAGCTTCCTTTTATTACAGTGAATTTATTTCTTGGAAAGTTTCCCCTATACTGGTATGATTATTCAGTAACTTTGTGCTAATGATTAACCCTTTACCTCACAATCCCAAGTTTTAAGAGATAGAAGCCTGTAGAAAACATTGTGGGAAAAGAAGAAAATGTTGGTAACAGCATTTTCTCTCTTTCCCACAATGTTTCCTACCATATCAAAGAGAAAGTTAATCATTTTAGCCCCATTTAAATTCTCATCTGCAAATGCTTTCAATTTGGACAAGTCTACACTTTTGTCATCTAGTAGAGAGTTAAATATACAGGTAATTGGGAAGCTGTTTTCCCACATCAACAAAGACCAACAATGATCAGGGTGCTCTAACATTTTGCATTGGGAGGTTTCCAACATTGTATGGGCCACTTTTTAAAAAGACATTCATGGTGGGTTAAAAGGACAATTTTAAATGAAGAATAAAAATTGAGATACATGCACATAGTTTGACTATTGAGGGTGGGCAAGCAAAATAGATTTTGCCCCCAGATCACTATGTTCAGGTGTTTGACATGCAGTCTGAGTTCTCTGTGCAGCGAGTGGCTATACCACCATAAAGGGTTATGATCAACCTTTGAGGAAACAGTTTGCGTTATCCACTATGGGCATTTTAATATTGTACATGCACTTAAGAAATACGCTGGTAGGGCCAAATCAAATCGATCAGTAAGTATACCTGACTGAGCAATATTGTCATATTATACAGTGGACCAAAGGTCAGATTAGACTCTCCTTCATCTGATTTAGTGTCAAGTTCATGTAACAGGGCTAGAAAATTAGATTTTGTGCAAAGTTTATCCCTTGAAATGGTGATTTTGCCATTTCCATCAGTCAGTCATTTTAATACAGCAACGAAAATGCCAGTTACTACATTAGTATCTAGAAACGTCATAAACCATCTCATTGCACCAGTATCTAGAAATATCCCTACTGCTATAGAGGCAGGGTAGAAAACTTAAAAATCATGAGATGTATTCCAACAAACAGCCATACAAATTCAAATGATAAGAGTCTGTGTTGCCATGTGAGCAAGACAGTTGTCTGTTTGCTACATTCTCGATCATTAAAATGCTTCCCCCTGTGCTTATTTTTCTGAATCTAATTGAGGGATTAGCCAGGTCCATATGGATAGAGGGGTAAATTGTAGGGTTAGCCTTTAGTGAAATGATGCCATACTTTTACAACCCAGAGGAGGTAGACTCTTGAAAGAGTTTGGGGAAAAATTTTCCTACCAATTAATCTTGAGTTTTAACAACAGTGAGGGAAAAGGCTTTTGAAAACACAGCAGGATAAAGAGAAATGCTAGTAGCCAACGTTTTTAGCTCACCTGAGCACAAAGCGCTCAAGGTGAGCTATTGTGATCATGCTGACTGTCTGTCATCCGTTGTGCGTCCTTCAACATTTACTTTGTGTGCACTCTAGAGGCCACATTTTCTGTCAGATACTCATGAAACTTGCTCAGAATGTTTTGTGTTGATAAAATCTTGGAGAAGATCAAAATTGGGTCATGTTGGGTCAAAAAGTAGGTCACTAGGCTAAATCTTAGAAAAACCTTGTGTGCACTCTAGAGGCCATATTTTCAACCCGATACTCTTGAAACTTGATCAAAATGTTTTGAAATTGGGTCATGTCAAGTGAAAAAGTAGGTCACCGGGCTAAATCCTGGGAAAAACTTGTGTGCACTCTACAGGCCACATTTTCAGCCTGATACTCTTGAAACTTGGTCAAAATGTTTGTCTCGAGTTTGAAATTGGATCATGTCAGGTCAAAAAGTAGGTCACTGGACCAAATCTTAGAAAAACCTGACATGCAGTCTAGAGGCCACATTTTCAGCCTGAAACTCCTGAAGTTGGTCGGAATGTTTGTCTTGATGATATCTTGGACACATTCCAAATTGGGTCATGTCGGTTTGAAAAGTAGGTCACTGGGCTGAATCTTAGAAAAGCCATGTGTGCACTCTAGAGACCACATTTTCGGCCCGATACTCTTGAAACTTGGTCAGAATGTTTGTCTTGATGATATCTCGGACACATTTCAAATTGGGTCATGTCGGTTTGAAAAGTAGGTCACTGGGCTGAATCTTAGAAAAGCCATGTGTGCACTCTAGAGACCACATTTTTGGCCTGATACTCTTGAAACTTGGTCAGAATGTTTGTCTTGATGTTATCTTGGATGAAATTGAGTTACAGTGGGTTGAAAGGTAGGTCACTGGGTCAAATCTTAGAAAAACCTTGTGTGCACCATAGAAGCCATATTTTCAGCATGATACTCATGAAACATGGGTCAGAATGTTTGTTTTGATGATATCTTGGACTAGTTTTAAATTTGGCAATTACAGTCATTTGTTTTAACATCATCAAAACATGGATCTCTCTAGCATTATCAACTGTAGATGACTTTACTCTGGTGAGCGCTTTAGGGCCAATGGCCCTCTTGTTGTTGTCTGCAAATACTTTCAATTTAGACAAATCTAGAGTTTTCTTCTTCAGGCTCGTTAAAATACAGAATTGTGGAACCCTTTACCAATAAATCCAGGAGTAACGAACTTGAGAAAGAAGATTTTGAAAACATTGTGGAAAAGGAGAAAATTCTGGTAACCAGCATTTTCTATGTTTTCCACAATGTTTCATTTGTACAAAAAAAAGATCATTTTTGGAGTCACACATATTTCGTTGTCTGCAAGTGCTTTCAATTTGGGCAGGTAAAAAATTATGCCTTTTGGTAAAGAGCTATAGGATTCATTGAAACACATAAAGAGTTTCAAAATAAAGAAATTTGTAGTGCAGTGCATTTTTCAGTTTATGCCATTTGATCCTACAAGACATGAATCTTTCAAAATATGCAAGAAAAGATTGATAGGAAGTAAGTCCTTAGCTGAATATTGATAGGCTGGCTCATCAACTTTGACATTTCTATAAATAAACCATTGTTAATTAGCATGACTAATGTAAAGAGGAATTTCCATTTCTACAAATAAATACTGAAGTACTTATGAGTATGCTGTATTGTAAACCTTTTCCTCCATATTAATGGACAATCGTAACACCTTTTTGCAGATTGAAGATTCTTGAAATCATTGTGAGATATATCATTTTGAGATATTGCAGGTTCTTTAAGGTACTGATGTAAACTTTGAGAAATTGGTCATGATAAGAACTGTGTTTGCTACCCGTACAATATATGTATGTCATTTTCCCTATGCTAGAGTTTAATGTCTTTTTCCTAGCATCTTGTAATCTGAACAGCCAAAAAGTTAAAAACTTGTAATTGGAACGTACAAGCTGAAGTTCTCTGATAGGGTAGAAAACATTATGACAACAGCAGAAATGGCAGCCCAAAAGTGACAAATTCTAAATAAGTACAAATAAGTTGAAGATGACTTTTATAGAGATTTGCATGCTGTAAACATCTGCTTCTTTTTCCATAATGTTTTCAAGAGGTTTTATCTGTAAACATGTTAGAAAAAGGGGATTGTATGCTAAAGAGTTGATTACAATTTTGGATTTCTGATCAAGAGACCTGGGTTTTTTGAAAGTTTGTCTTCCCCCCCCCCCCAAAAAAAAAAAATCGCTCTTCCATCATGAAGCAATATGACAATTAATTATTTTTCATTAGCATCTTGAAAGGTTTTTTGCAGGGGGGGGGGGGGTTAACCCTTTCAGGCTTAAAAACCGGGGCTTTTGCAGATGGCATAGATCAAGATATCAAATTGCGCTGAATGTGCAGTCAGATTTAGGATGTATACTTCGCTAGACCATTTAACTCTACCACACAACAATATTTTAGAATGGTTCAAATTGAAAGCATTTGCAGATGACAAATGTGGCTCACGTGATTGGATTTGTTTCTTAAAGGTTAGAAAACATTTTGGAAAAAGGAGAAAATGCTGGTTATCATCATTTTCTCCTTTTCCCAGAATGTTTTCCAAGTCTAATCTCCCAGGGTCATTAAAAGTTGGATTGTGTAGTAATGGGCTAAACCTGTAACATATAAGTCTTTTTGAGTTTCAGTGGATTGTATTTTAACCTTTTACCAAGCAACCCAGTGTTTTAACATCCCTGACAGAGAAGGATTGCAAAATAAGACTTTCAAACTTGACAAGGCTAGAATTTTGTCGTCTGGGAAAGAGGCAATTATATTTAGCCCTGAAAGAGTTACCTCTTTACCAAACAACAAAATTTTAGCAGCCACATTGAAAGAATTTGCAGATGACAACATCATTGTAGTGTAAAAGATGATTTCTGTCATTGAAATTGTAGAAAACATTGTGGAATAAGGAAAAAATGCTGGTAATCAGCATTTTCTCATTTCCCCACATTGTTTTCAAAAGTCTTCTCTTTCAGTGTCATTAATACTTGGAACTGGGTGGTAAAGGGCTAAGACTTTGACCCTGGTTACTATAGCTAGCTATTGGCTAAAAATATGAGCCATTAAATAATCATGATGGAACAACTTACTTTTGGTTTCTTTATCCTGTCCTTGTGACAATGATTTGTGTTAAATTGAATTGAAAACCTTTGTTTTACCAAACAGTCCCATGTGTTAGTGGCCTAGAGGAGGATATGGTAATAAGCCGGATTTTCCCCTTTTGCCACAGTGATGCTGGTTTGATTAGGCCAATTCTTTTCGAGAATTGGTGATAGTCAATGCCACAGGATTTATTTGTCTCTCTCTGCTGAGCCGAGATGATATGATAGGATGTGAGAGAGTAGCCAGTGGCTTGGATAGAATGTTATGCAAAGCACTCAGGAAAATGCAATTTAGGGAAAGCACGGATAGGTGCACTGACTACCATTATGAAATAATGCTGATAATGGCATTAAAAGATAAAAACACTATCCTCAGTTTTTGACGAGTAGAAGGCTAGGATTCAGTGGTGCCTTGCTTATATAGGGATTGAACAGGAATCTTAAAATACAAATCCTTAACCCTTAACCACACAATCCCGAGTTTTAACAACCCTGCGAGAGAAGGCTTTTGAAGACATCAAGGCAAGGGAAAAGAAGAAAATACTAATAACCAGGAATTTGTCTTTTACCTGCATTGTTTTCAAAAGGGTTTTACATCGGGATTGTATAAATATGGGATTATTTAGGAAAGTTGTTATGTCTGGCTTCTTGCTGAAATTTTTCAATCACTATGTCCTGTCACCTGATTGACTAATTTATGAGCATCATATGTACAGGTTTGCAGTTGTATTGAAACTCTACTAACAGGAAATATGCCAAAACATGATTTATTGTATATGTGACTTAATGGCTCTAGTGTTTGTCTAATTGGGTCTTGAAGTCATTCACATCTTTTGCTGCTACCACCGCTTCAGGCAGTGAAATTCCAGACATTGCTGATCTGTTGTGAAAAGTGTTGTTCATGTATAAAATACATTGTACAGTCATACTTACATGTGATACCCCACATGATTACAGTCCCTGTGAAAGTGAAAGCTATGATACATAAACCAATAGCAAGCCCCTTGAAAACAGCTATGTTATTCAGTATGCTATATATATAAATCAGGATCATAGAAATCAGGTTTAGAAATTACAGAGATGTTACATGTTGTACCAAATAACCGACTGGGGTAAGCTGTGTTATTTTTCTTTGACATCCTCTTTGTGTTGTTATCTATCTTTCACATTAAATCTGCAAGGAAGAAAAAGCCTATTAAATTTTGACATAGATTTAGAATCTGTGTCAAGTGACTCAGAAAAAGAACAACATGGTGGAGGTCACATTTTTTTTTTTTCAGTTTGCATTTTATGTAGCTAATGCAAAACATATGTTTCCAATTATTTTACCCTTAGATGGGGACCAACAACTTTTTAAGTGTTTTATGGAGTGTCAATTAAGATAGATGACACTGAACATACAGTCTGATCTTGTATCTACAGTCTGATAGTGTGTGAGGCTTTTTTAACTCCTTACTGAACGACAGAATTTTAAACTTGTCCAAATTGAAAGCATTTGCAGATGACACATTAAATTAAACTGAAATGGTTTTATTTATCTGTGAAAGTTTAGAAAACCTTGTGGGAAAAGGAGAAAATGCTGGATACCAGCATTTTCTCCTTTTCCCTCAAGGTTTTTAAAAGGCTATTTCCTCAGGGTCGTTAAAACTCGGGGATTTATGGTAAAGAAGTAACCAAAGCCAGTGCATGACATTTCATTGAAAGGGTGTTTTGTTGAAATTCATGTATGTTTTAAAATACCAATTGCTAAATTCCTAATTTTTTTCTTCAAAAGCTCTGTCTGGGAGGAAGATTTGAGCCACAGTTCATCTGGGTCAGGGCTAGGGATCGTTTTTGACAAATGTGGTTTTTGATGAAATGTCACAGATCCAAACAAAGCAACCTCTGCATATTGTAACATTGTATATCATAGTATTCAGTTCATTATAGGCTGTGCAGGGTGACATTTTTGAAAAAATGTTCATATTGAAACAGTTGCAGACAACAAAATGTGTCTTTAACTCTTTACCACTCAACAAGTTCTTAGACTTGTCCAAACTGAAGCACTTGCAGACAACAATTTATATGTTGTTCAATTGATGGAGTTTGTATTTGATGGGGTATAAAACATTGTTGGAAAAGGAGAAAATGCTGGTTACCAGCATTTTCTCCTTTTCCAACAATGTTTTCTAAAAGCTTCCTCAGGGTCGTTAAAACTCAGGATTGTCTGGTAAGGAGTTAATGCTAAGATTTGTCCTTGAGCTCTTTACCATACAAAATAATTTGGTCTGGACCAAATTGAAAAGATTTGCAGGTGACAAATGTTGTTGAAATTATATTTTCTGCCTTTGATAGGGTTGAAAACATTGTGGGAAAAGGAGAAAATACTGGTTACCAGCATTTTCTCCTTTTCCCCAGAATGTTTTCAAAAGCCTTTTCCTGCAGGGTAGTTAAAAGTCGGTATTGTGTGGTAAAGGGTCAAAGGATAGAAAACTAATGTAAAATGGAGAGAATGCTGGATACCATAATTTTCTTATCCTTTTCTGCCAATGTTTTCAAAAGCCTGCATTACCAGGGTCATTAAAATTTTGGATTTTTTGGTAAGAATTTAATACCAAACACATTCAAGGCTCACACATGTAAATGATACTTTCCTTTTGATGTTAAAACATCAAACTTGCATAGAGATGTTTAACATAACCAGGAAATCTAGACAAAGAGCATTGAAGGCCCTCTGGGTTATTTGGTGTATTGTAGACTTAATTATTATGAATCATTTCTCTGCAAGAGAAAGAAGTTTAATAAATAAATTTCATTCTTGTCAAATATCAAGAATATAAGGCTATACTGGGGCCATTCTTGTCAAAATAACATAATTTTAGATGCATAGAAGTAAATACAGTCATGTATCAAGAATTTAAAGCGGTGCTTTGTCCTGCATGGCTCAGTGGTAAAGTGTACTACAGACTCCCATCCTGGAGGCCTCAGGTTCCGGCCTGACTGGAAGCACTTAGTTTTTGTGGGAGTGCAGTTGGGCAGGACACTTCAGAGCCCTATCAAAGTACTGGTGAAAGCTAGGAAACACATGAACATATGTGAGCGTTCCCTGAGATATGATTGAAATAATGTTGAAAGCAGCAACACCAATCAATCAATCATTAAAGCTGTACAGATCTGCAATACTTAACCCTTCCCTGAACTGTAAATTTTGGACACTTTCAAGTTTGCAGAGAACAAATTTGAAACTAGTGCAAATCAGCAGGTTAGAAAACATTGTGGGAAAAGGAGAATCGCTTCTTATAAGCAACTTTTCCTCTTTCCACATTGTTTTCAAGAGCTTTCTTCCCCAGGAACATTAAAACATAGGATTGTTTGGTAAAAGGTTAAAATGTTTAGCAAAAGTAAGACAATATTATAAGAAAGAGACTTTTTACCCGTTCATTAAACATTGAAGTTGCCATTAATAGATCATTTAAAAAGAAAGTTCTCCAGTTTACATCTATCTTTACTTGTATCTTGATAACGCGTTTAATCAATCAAAATTAAATTTCTGTGTAGGTCTCTAAATAGTCTTGTAATGGCCTGTTTTTTTTTTTGAATGAGTGAAATCCTTTTGAAAGGACAGGATGTTGTTCTAAAATATTTGCGAGCTAAATGGAGTCAGCATATGACATGCATCAGCGTATTGTACGCCGTATGTCAATAATTCCTTTACCAGCCAACAAGATTTTATACCTGTTGATATTGAAAGCATTAAAATTTTACAGAGGAAAAACTGAATATGGATTAAACGATGAAAATTGTCTTTGAAATGGTAGAAAAATCTGAGGGAAAAGGTGAAAATGCAGCTTACAAGTGTTTTCTCCTTTTTTAATGATGTTTTCTAGAGCCTTTTTCAGTAGGGTTGCTAAAACTGTAGGTAAATGGATCACAGTTTAGACAAACACTGGAGCAAACTTCTCTGATATGTTCCATGGGTCAAGTTCTTTAAAGTTCTTCAAAGAATTTAATTCTATGCAGAACACTGGTTGCCATGACAAAAAAAGGAGGTGAAATTTGGTAAATCTTATAAAAATCATCTTGTCTTAAAACATCAGGCCTTGGAGCGTACTTAATTTGTCATCTTGCTTCATTGATTGGATCTCTACCAAATGTATTCCAATAGTAGCCTTGGGGTTGGAATTGGCTTGGCTAAGGGGCTGTTACAAGTTTTATATTTTAAGCTTATATAGTAAAAAACCTAGAAAATTTTCTTGTTCCAAAACCCTTGGCCTAGAGCTGAAATATTTGTTCTGTAGCATTATCTAGTGGACCTTTACAAAAATTGTTCAAATCATTGCCCAGGGTGTCACAAATTTCACATGGACTTCTGTAGGGAAAACTTCAGAAATCTTCTTGTTCTTAAATATACCATGATGGCTCAGACCAGTAATACTTGGTATGTAGCATCATCATGTTGACCTCTACAAAACGATTTTCAAATAGCTTCACAAATTTTACCCGGGCTCACATTGTGAAAACTCTAAGATTCTTCCAAGTGTCCAAACCACTTTGCCTCTAGAGCTGTAATTTTTGGTATGTAGCATTAACTAGCTGGACTATGGACTATGCTACCAAGAGACTTCAAGTTGTAGTTTGAGGGGGGGGGGGGGGCGAGGTTGTCAATGTTTTCTTTACTCTACTAACTCTGTTCTCAGGTGAGCAAATAAGGGCCATTATGGCTATCCTGTTTACTCACTGTGTATTTTACATTTTACTACGTTATCCCACTTTTTAACAACCCCAAGGAAAGGAGGCTTTTGAGAACATTGTGGGAAAAGGTGAAAATGCTGGTTACCAGCATTTTCTCCTTTTCCCACAATGTTTTCAACCTTACCAAAGACAAATCTGATGATCTGGGCAACTGTTGTTCTGTCATCTGTAAATGCTTTTGATTTGAACAAGTCTAAAATTTTGTTGTCTGGTAAAGGGTTAAATAATTCTTACACATACATGTATTCTCTCAGGTAACCCATGTGAAAGTACTGCTGAGTCCTATGCCTTAGTGCGTAACATACAAGACTTGAAAACGGGGGATTGCAGGTCTGAATCCCCAACTCAGCCAATTTCTTACTGAGGGTTGATGATTGTCATTGTGACAGGATTCATTCCTCTCAGATGATAGTCATTACCGCAGGATTCATTCCTCTCTCACTGCTGATCAGTGGTTATGTGGGAAAGCAGCCAGTGGCTTTGGAAGAATATGGTGCAAAATACATGTACTGGTAACAGGAAATCCAGGAAAGCATAGACAATTGCACTCTCCACCACAATGTTACAGAATTAATGTTGAAAACGGTATTAAGAATTATACAAAGAAAATAAATCCAAAAGTACTCCTGTCCTGAAACTTTAACACAGGGTTTGACTTACTTGAAGGACTGCGTATCAAAAACTTAAACAGGAAATTTAGTGGATTCAAAATTTTAGCAACCAGATGATGAAAAAATGTTGTACACCTCAAGGTGAAAAATCTGTGAAATGTCTAAGATAAAGAAGGTGAGAAGGAACACATAGCAGCTGTCTTCGATAGTGAGATAAGATATCGAACATGACTAAAATGTTGTCTAGTGGAAGGTAATATTTTGGACTCTTATGATTTCGAATCAGAATCATGATGTAAGTCAGGTATCAACCCATTTTACTATCACAGATACAGTAAACAGCCATTTAAAACATTTGAAAAAGGAGAATAATGCTGAAAGCATACCAGCAATAATAATTGTGCCTTTTCCCACAAAGTTGACTCTTGGACCTCTATTCACAGTCAATAGACAAATTACCAACTTGTAGCACTTCCAAGGCTATTATTAGGAATATATCTCTCTAAATATTGGACAGTGTAGATAGGCAATCACTGAATTTTCAATGCAGTTTTGACCTTCTGAATACATGAGAAACAGACAAAATACTGGTAACCAGCATTTCTGCACTTTCCCACAATGTTTTGTACCCTCTCAAAGGTGTATCCATTTGTTACAGCCACATTCAATTTGTCTGCAGATTCTTTCAATTTGGTGAAGTTTAAAATTTGTTGGCTGGTAAAGAGTTACCATCTGCAGCATTTTCTCCTTGACCCACAATCCTTTCAAAAGCTTTATCTCCTAGGGTCTATAAACAACAAATGATAGAATTTTGGACTACTCCAAATTGAAAGCAATTCTGCAGACAATGAATTAAATGTAGCTCAAATGATTACTTCTGTCTTTGGTAGAGTAGAAAACATTGTGTGAAAAGGAGGAAATGCTGATTACCAGCAGTTTCTTCTTTTCCAACTGTGTTTTCAAAAGCTTTCTTCTACAGGGTTGTTAAAACTCGGGATTGTGTGGTAAAGAGTTAAAACTTGGGATTGTGTGGTAAAAGGTTCAATAAGACTGATGTTAACATCCAATATAATTATAGATACTTATTAGTTTTTTTTTGTAGGAAATCTTAGAAAAAAAGGAAGATAAAAACCCCTTCTGGTTTTTATTCTGTTATTGATATTTACCAT
The DNA here is from genome assembly GCA_945859785.2 of Tridacna gigas. NCBI lineage: Eukaryota > Metazoa > Mollusca > Bivalvia > Cardiida > Cardiidae > Tridacna > Tridacna gigas. The sequence goes on from OX244029.2 coordinate 44,776,544, forward strand.
TTTCATGTTATCTCCCACAGATTTAGTGCATTTTGCCAAGATCTGTGTGTAAAAATAGTATCCTGACGTAGTGAGTTGTTACCTGCAGGAATGGGTAGACTTGGGGAAAAGTTATTCTTTGTTTCCAGTGAAATCATTTTACTGTAGTGTTTAGTGACTATATTAAAGATTTGATGTAAGGAAATAGTGGAAAGATGGTTTAAATCAGAAATGTGGGAATATTTCAAAAGAAACCGACTTGGAATACATATACACTGATAGCTTTCTGCATTTCTGTTTCATATTTCTCTTTCATGTATTTAGTAACTGAAGTCCTCCAAGTATGCAATGTTGAAAATATTAGTAACCCTTATAAATGCCAAGCTTGACTTGAATGTCTTACCAACAATCTTGTGTTTTCTTATCCTTGAAGACAAGTACTCTTGAAAACAATGTAAGCATCATTTTCTCCTTTTTCCTATGTTTTTATTATGTCAAGGAGAAATCCTATTATTTGCGCCAAATTTATTTTGTCATCTGCTAATGCTTTTAATGTGACGAGTCTAAAATTTTGTTGACAGAGCAGCCTGATAATTGATATACATGCATGTAGTATTTGCTTGCCAAAAACAACACTGAAACTGCACCACATGTAATGTCATACCCATTTACTGCAATTTGGAGACTTTGGGTGAGAAAATCTCAAAATATTGCACAGTATATAGATCAAAACTACACACTGTGTGCAACTGGATCTCAACCTACACCGACTACAAAAGTAGCTTAACTCTTTACTAAACGACAAAGGTTATACTCAACCGAATTGGAAGCATTTGCAGACTACAAATTAAATGTAGTGCAGATGATGATTTCCAACTTAGATAGGGTAGAATACCTTGTGGGGAAAGGAGAAAATGCTGGTTACCAGCATTTTTTCCTTTACCCACAATGTTTTCAAGAGCCTTCTCTTTCAGGTCGTTAAAAGTCGGGATTGTGTGTTAAAGGGTGAAGTTGTACTTGGTACTCTTAACTCTTAACCATACGACAAAACTTTTGAGTCATCCAAGTGGAAAGCATTTGCAGATGACACCTACAGTGTGGCTCGAATGATGGGAATTTCTCTGAAAGGGTAGGAAATATTTTTGGAAAAGGAGAAAATGCTGGTTACCATTGTTTGGTTAAAGATTAAGGTTAAAAAATCCTATTTCACCATCAGTTGGAAGAAAAATGAAACAGTCAAGGTCAGTGATCTGTGAATGAAAGAACACATAATTGAGGTTAAGTCTTTACCAAATGACAGAATTTTAGACTTGTCCAAAACAAGTGCAAAATGGGATTTTTCTCTAGAAGGGTTGAAAAACATTGTAGGAAAAGGAGAAAATGCTGGCTACCAGCATGTTCTCCTTTACCCACAATGTTTTCAAAAGCTTTCCTTTGTAAGGTGGTTTATATGTTGGATTGGTTAGTAAAGGGATAAATAGACAGTCAAACATCTGGCCAGGATCACAGTACAGAAATAATGTGTGCCAGTTCCTTTTCAGAGTGCAAAAGGAATAAAATGCAATTACGTATTTTCCTTCAACTAGAAATACTCATTTTCAAGTCCCTTTATGTCATAATATGAAAACAAAAATTACTGGTAGGCAGTGTTGAGCAAAGATCAGACTGTATATTATGCAGTCTGCAGTCTGATCTTGTTCTACACAGTCTGCAAAAGCAGCATGATTGTGCTTGCTAAGGTTTAAAATACTTCCTTCAATTTGTAGCATTCTGATTTCTTTCTGATACTTGTGAATTCTGAAACAATTTCTTTTGGAAAGAAAGTAGTTCTTTATTCAGTGGTCACTTCTCTTGCACATATTTTCAAGATAAACAGTTTATGAAAGTTTCACAAAATTTTACTCATCTAAAATGCAGACACAAAAATTAATGTATATTTTTTTCAAGATGAGGCAAAGTATGGCCAGGTAATACACAACAGATTGCTACTAAATGATACATCCAGATGTGTTCATTAAATGATGCATTTTATGAGACTGGAGTATTGACCAGTCATTAACAAAACTGATAAGCCCAGTCAGTTTGTTGATGTTACACTTCAGCCAGACAGCTGCATACCTGTAGTGTGTTTATCAACAGTTCTTTGTGGATTTTCTTAGATCTAAACATACAGCCCCCAAGGGGTAATGTTCTTATTTATGTAGGAAAAAATGGATTCCAAAAGTCATAAAAATGTGACTGGATATGAGGCCAAGAACTCTTATAGCCAACAGTCAGTTAATGGGAAAAGTGTTAAGGCAGAACAGAATCATAAATCTAACATACCTAATTTGTTGTATACCAGCTCAGGCCAGTCTGATAAAGCTGGAAGTACCAGAAGTACTGCTAAAAGTGTCAAACTTGATAAAAGAGATAATGGTGATAATTCTTATGAAATTTGGTGTATTTGTAGAGTGGTTAAACCCTGCAGAGAGTGCCGCACTCAGACAGAAAGGGACAGAGATGTGACCCCAACCCCACAACAACCTTCAGATACTAACAGTCCACCCGATCAGGATTCAAACTGTTCTACTCCAACACCTGACTCTGCAGAAGATAAGGACAATCTAAGTGAAGATTCAACAGATGACACCAAACCATCAGCAAGTCAAGCTGGTGGTACTCAGTGCTTAAAAAAGTCTTCAAGTACCTGTGATTCATGGAAGAGAGATAGTGGAAGTGATAAAAGTGTAAATTCACTAAATCAGCTGGATATAAAAGGAGATAAAAGTTCAACTAAACATCATTTAAGTGAGAAGGACAAAGAAGTTCAGAAAGTGCTTGCTGATACCAATGAAGAAGCAGATAAAGAGGGTGGGCATTTGCATGAAACAGCTGTCAATGATCTTGAAGGATTACTTGCCAAGTTAGAGGAGTTAAGCCAGACAGAGGAAACTTGTGACAGCGGAGAATCTCATGGCAACACAAATGATTACAAAAGCCTAGATTTTGTTCCAAATATGGATTCTGCTTCAGTGTGTTCATTTGACCATTTTGACTTTGATACCAGTTTTTGTTCTCTAAAAAGTACAGGTAAGTCTATAAAGATTTTTAAATCATTTACCAAATGATAAAATATAGACTGATCCAAATTGAAAGCATTAATGTTTTTCAGACAATGAAGTTTGGCTGATACAAACAGATTTATCTTGTTCACAGAAACTGTGGAAGGCTTGACTACACAAGCAAAAAGTATAGATCCATCTACTACACATTCTGCACAGTCTGGTCTTGAAATATGCCATCTGCAAAAAAGCCCCTATTATCACATATTGCTCTGAAACAGCTGATGATGAAAGATTTTTACATTGAGTACACAAGACTTAGTGTAACCAAATGTCACAGCCCCACCTTCTCTTTGGACCCTGAAATGGTACATCAATTCCAGACCAGATTTTCATGTTCCTTTACTTTATATAGTCCAACTGTTTCAGGACACAGAATGTTTCCTACTACCTTTACTCTTTACCAAATAAAATAATGTTTTAAGGTAAGACCTGTGTAATGGAAAACAGCTATTTCCACTAAAATATCATCCTGCAAAATTAGCTATAATTAAAAATGAGTATTATTGAACTACTTTCACCTGTTCATTTTTTCCATTTTTTCCTTTTTTGAATTATCATTTATAAATTTAAAACCGCTATATTCTCAATTGAAAAAGAGATAATAATTACCTCCCTTTTTAGAAAACAAACAAAAGTATCAAAAAAAAGTTTCAAGATAGACATAAACGGAATTTCTGATCCATTAGAAATGTGCAAAAATATTATTTCGGCATAAATCCTTATTTATCCTTATTTAACTACCAATTAGAATTTTTGCCCAATGTTCACCGGAAGTGCATTACACAGGTCTTACCTTAATGACCCTGAAGAAGAAGGCTTACAAAAAAATTGTGGGAAAAAGAGAAATTACCCGTAATGCTAGTTACAATGTTTTTAGTTCTACTTGTCAAAGGCCAGCAGAGCTTATGTCATGGCATGGTGTCTGTCTGTTGGTCTGTTCGTCCCTTTATTTTTTCTTTTTTTTTTGTTCACACGATAAAGCCCGCATTTGTCGTCTGATTTCCTGAAACTTGCTCAGTTTCTTAATGTGATCAATAGCTTGATCCCCATTGATTTTTTTAATGAAAAATTGACAGTAAGAAAGGGAAAAGTAACCATTTAAAGTTGAAAATGTCTTTATTACGTAATCAAGTCTGCATTAATTTTGTGGTTGGATTTGCGTGAAACTTACACAGTTTCTTTTTATCATCAAAAGCTTGAAGCCTATTGATTTTGAAAATCATTCAACAATTAGTAAGGGGAAAGTAGTCATTTAAAGTTAATATGTGCATTTCTTGTTTACATGAAAAGTCCGCATTTTTCATCCAACTCTTTTGAAACTTGCACAGAGTATTTGCATTATCAAGGAATTGAACCCTAATCAAAATGAAGAAAATCCAGTGATCAGTTTAGGAAAAGCACCCATTTGATTACTTAGCCTTGTTTAAACTCAGCAAAATCCATATTATTTGTCCCATTTCTTTGAAACTTGCATGGATTGTGTAATAAAATGAGTACTAAATCCCTATCAAATATAGCTGGATACTAAACAATCGCAGCATGCCCACTGGGTTTTCAATTTGGGGGTACATGCACCCTCCAGGTTTTGAATTGGGGGTACAAAGAAAAAATTGGGGGTACACTGTACCCCCTAGGTTTTGAATTGGGGGTACAAAGAAAAATTAGAGGGTACAGAGTAATTTTGGGCTGTTTCAGTTTTATTAATGAATTTTAACACCCTAGCTCCTTTACCATTATGAATGGGATCTTAATTGAATTGTGGAATTGTGCATTTGGTGATTATATGGATGCATCATATGTCTCCAGGGCATGCACATACTTGGATATAATCGCAACGGCGGTCAGGGTTTAAAAGCCGAACACGGCCATGAGTTTTGATAATCAAACGCCTTTATGGAAGATTTTTCACCTTTATTCCTTTCTCAGAGTTGTGAAGTACATTAGAACTCTTTTAAAAAGGAAGCGTAGACAGATTGATGCTCGTTGTCCAAGATGATGTTCTGGCTATTTTAAAATCACAGAGGAGCAGGCCGATTGGTACATTATAAGCTCAAACTCTGTCAAATAAAGGCCATGCCGTGTAAGGACAAATAAAATAAAATGTGTAATGGTAGAATCGCTTGTGTAAACCTACCTTTCTCAAATCTTCACGCTGTAAAATATTTTAACAACTTTTGTTGTGATGACATTTTTTTTTCCGCCGCAGAGGCCATACATACGAAAATTACACGTTTAATTTGCGGCTCGATTTTTCAGCTTTCATATGTCAAAAAATGTGTTTTTAACAATAACTGCGCATCATGATATAATTAAATGATTTTAATTTCTCATTGAAAAATAATTACCAGATTTCCAGCACACGTGGTAAATTTTGACACCTTAAAAAATCGTAGCGAAAATTATTCAGACGGACGAGGGAGCCGCAAAATATATATAGTGAAAATATTTGGTACCCCGCTCTATATTGAGGACAAAGCGTGGTACCCACTTACGAGGAAAACTACTTTTATTTTGTTTATTTGGCATGCAATACTAAAATGGTATTTAATTTGTACGTGCAGTTTACGTAAGTACTTTCCTTTTTGTATGTGCATACTTTTAATAGTGCGTGCATGCACGTAAGCACAAAAAATTTGTACGCGCAGAGTAGAATTTATATGTGAATTACGTACTGCAGTACGTGATTGGGCACCCTGAATCGGTGTAGAGAAACTGAACTTTGACTGTTTCACTATCTGTTCAATTCACTATGGGTACTTATCACCCTGTCTTAGTCGATTCAAACACAGTTGCAACAAGGCCTTTCCTCCTTTTCTTTGTGTGTGTATGTGTGTCTTTTTTCTATTTGGATCATGAATTTATGATCTATGCTAGAAAATGAGCAGAATCACTGTAAATAGAGCAATTCAGGCCCTCAAGGGCCTCTAGTTTACTTATCCAAAGAAAAATTCTATCATTTAAGCCACATTTATGAAAATGCTTTCAGTTGAGACAAATCTAGAATTTTGTTGCCAGGTTAAGGGTTAAGGCTTTTGAAAACCAAAATTACCCCACAAAAACAAGACAAAATTTTTTCCATATGTCCCATTGTAAGTAGATTTCTAGGAGTGGCATCTTGGAAAGTTCATGCATTAGGACTCTGTCACTTTAGGAATGAGTAATTATACAAGATTCTATACAGTCACAGCCTGATTACATACAGTCTCATGAAGCCCCAAAGAAAGGTAAATTAGGTAATGATAATATTCATCCAGGAAAAAAAATGCTAGTTCTAATGCAGGCTTGGTTTGGTTGGAATATATCACATAGTATTGGTGCAAATCAAAGATCAGACTGCACATTTTGTAATGGCATGCCTTTTTTCCACACTTGTGTGGCTGAAATTCTTAAGTTGTGCCTTTTGCTGATGCTGTAATGCAAAACCCATTTTTGGAGTATCTGATTGAAAGATATTGGTGGCGAATCTGAATGATAAAGTTTAACTAGTTCCCTAATGCTCACTCCACAACGTTCTTCTTCAAAAGCAGGTACCATCTGTATTGGGATCCAGTGCTAGAACATAAATGCTTTACAACAGGTGATAAACTGGTTTTACATACTACAACTGGTACAGGCTACTGTGTCGTTGCTATTCATTGGGCTACATGTATATCACAGAGTGGCCAATCAGAGCATCTTACACATTTTCAGTTTGGCTGTATAGGTAACAAGGCGATTATTTTGCACAATTTGAAGTTGGTAATAGAAACTAAAAGAATATTAGCACAAATAAACATTAAAAGGTGATACCAAAAATTACAATTCACTTATTCGTTAGGTCAATAATTTTGGAAAGTCTAGTGCTCAGGAAGTGAGAGTGAACACACCTGAATATCTGTTAGTCTGGTGACATGGCTGTTCTAAAAATAGACGAACAGAATTCTGCCCGTTTTTAGTAGCCTGTACCGATTCTTGTACACTTGCTGTATGAGGGAAAGTTACCAATCTAAACAGGTGATAACCTGGGGACAGATTATGTCTCATTTCAAATGTCGAAGAAACCTTGACTATTCTTCAGTGTAGAATGTCAACACCAAAGAAACAGCGACTTTTGAAGGCATTTTTAGTGCCAGAAAGCAAACAAGCTGATCCCGATAGCAAATCTAACAAAAATCGTATCAGGTCAACATTTTCAAATACTGAACCTTGACTTTTACATAGCATAAATTGTCATCTGCACCCAGCAACAACCATTTTTGACCGCATTTTTTATGAAGTCTGTCATTTTTGGCAGTAATTCACAAAGTTCATCATTTGTATGACTGACCATATTGACATTTGGTGATGCTAGTAAAACAGATATACATGTACTGAAAATTTGTTGATTCATTTATTTGAAAACCCAGCAAATAACTTTTGCAGTTTTTGACTTGACTTTTGACCCCCTAATTTTTGGATAGGGGCTCAAAAATGACCCTCAAAATTTTACATTTGGAGAAATAAAAAGATAAATTTTGTGGGCTGGACTTAATTCCTTCCACATGCTTACATATTTATTTAAACTTTTTATTGTAGAGCTCTGCTTTTGCAAACAGTATTGTTCATGATGTGATATGCACAGAATATTAGTGTTGTCTTTGATCACACGGCTGACCATTGTTTCGATAATGATTATGTTGGAAAGTAGCCAGTGGCTTGGAAAGAAAACTGTGCATGGTACTGGTAAAAGAAATTCCAGGAAAGCATGGATAAGTGCACTGGCCACTATGATATAAATGAAATAAAGTTGAAAACGGTGTTAAACACCATACAACCACTTATCTTTGATCCATTATTCATGCAACTTCTACCACAACTGTGTTAATATTTTACCAGATGACAAAATTTTAGCCTTGTCCAAATTGAAAGCATTTGCAGATGACAATTTCAGTGTGGCTCAGATGGTGCAGTTTTTAGCTCCACTGGCCGAAGGCCAGCGGGCTTATGTCATGGCCCGGCGTCCGTCGTGCGTCCGTCCGTCCGTTAACTTTTATTTCAAACATCTTTTTCTCTGAAACTACCCATCCGATTTTCACGAAACTTCACAGAAATGATCCTGACATGGTCCTCTTCAGAATTTCTTGAAAGAATTTGATTCCTTCAAAAACTCTGGTTGCCATGGCAACAAAACTGAAAAATATTGGAAATCTTTAAAAATCTTCTTGTCTGAAACCATAAGGCATAGGGCTACCAAATTTGGCATGTAGCTTTATGTAGTAGACCTCTATCAAGTTTCTTCAAATTATAGCCCTGGGGTCAAAATTGGCTCTGCGCCAGGGGTCACAAGTTTTACATAGGCTTATATAGAGAAAACTTTATAAATCTTCCTGTACCTAGCTATAAGGCCTAGAGCTACCAAATTTTGCATGTAGCTATATCTAGTGGGCCTCTACCAAGCGGGCCAGAATTTTAGCCCTGGGGTCAAAATTGGCCTCACCGCAGGGGTCACAAGTTTTGCATGGGCTTACATAGTGACAACTTAAGAAATCTTCCTGTTTTGATTTTTTTTTTTTTTGAAATTAGCCTTGTATCAGGGGTCTTATGTTTTACAGAGGCTTCATATGGACAAAAATTGAAAATCACCTTATTTATAACCATACAGAATAGACTTGTATTATTTTGGCATGTGGCTTTATCTTGTGGACCTCTACCAGGGTTCAAGTAATTATAGCTCTGGGATCAAAAATGGCTTTGCCTTGTGGGTCTCAACTTTCACATGGGCTTTTACAGAGAAAACTTTGTAAGTCTTCATTTTGAAACCATTTGGCTCAGAATTGAAATGTTCAGTTTTTATGGTTTATATTTATAAGCCAGTGGAGCGATACAGGGCCATCATGGCCCTCTTGTTCTTTGATAGGGTAGAAAACATTGTGAGAAGGGTAGAAAATGCTGATTACCAATATTTTCTCCTTTTCCCACAATGTTTTCAAAAGGCTTCTTTCCCAGGGGCGTGAAAAGGTGGCATTTTGCGGTAAAGGTTTAAACAAAAAACGGCATTTAGAAACAAGTGTATGGGAAGCATTTCTGGGTTGAAGCAGTATCTGGGTATTTTTTTGACTCTCTTTACTCCCTGAATGTGTCCATTTCATTTTAGTGGTGCCCTTAGGTTGAAATCTTTACCTGATGGCAAAATTTTAGAATTGTCCATACTGAAAGCATTTCACTGAATGCAAATGAAATGTAGCTAGAGTGATGGGATTTGTCTTTAACCCTTTACCACACAATCCTGACTTTTAACGACCCCTGAAAGGAAAGGCTTTTGAAAACATTGTGGGAAAAGGAGAAAATGCTGGTAACCAGCATTTTCTCCTTTTCCCACAATGTTTTCTACCCTATCAAAGACAAGTTCCATGATTTGAGCCACGTTTAAATTGTCGTCTGCAAATGCTTTGAATTTAGACAAGTCTACATTTATGTTGTGTGGTAAAGAGTTAAAAGGATAGAAAACACTATAAGGAAAAAGGATAAAATGCTGGTGACCATCATTTTCCTCATTTCCCACATCTATTTTTGAAGTGTTCTTTCTCAGGATTATTAAAGTGGGATTTTTTGGTATTTAAGGATTAATGTATTTTTATGGTTCATGGCAAATGGGGTTCCAGGCATTTTTTCATAAACATCTCTGTCATGCTGTTTTTCAGTGGTCATTTCCTTTCTGGAATGTTTATTCATACTTAACCTTTCACCATTTAGATCCTGGGTTTTTTATGACAACTACAAAATAAAGTGTTTGAAAGTGGTCTACCATGGGAGAAAATGCTTGTGTGAAACAATATTTTTTCTTCCCTTTTTCAGCAGTAATTTTTATTCTTTCAAATACAAATCTCATAATTTGAGCTACATTTAATTTGTCTTTTGAAAGTGCTTTCAACAAAGCCGAGTCTAAAAATTTTAAGGTTTCCTGATTGAATTACACATACTTTGGCTGATTAAGATATATATTATTTTGCAGACTTATTTGTTTGTCAAAGTTCATATATTTATTGTTCCGGCAAATTGATTGATTGATTATATGGTGTTTAACGCCGTTTTCAACATTATTTCAGTTATATCACAGCGGCCATGTTCTGGCAAAAGCCATATGCCAGCTATCCATATATACAAAGGAAAATATTTATTTTCAGTTCATGTTAAAATAATGAAATTATTTTCCACTACATTGTAAAATCTCTAAGGTAGTAAGTCTAAATAAACCTTAAAGAAGACTTCATTCCTAGGATTTCTATGATAACTGATAAGCCTACATTGGGAAAGAGGTATAAAGTTGACTGGTAAATCTAATGGATCATTTTCTATAAAGATCGAAAACACTACATATGATAATGTAAAAACAAAGTTAATTAAGTGGAAAGACAAGATAATTGTATCAAGAAATTTTTAATTGACATTTAAAAGTTGCCAAGTTACTAACACTTACAATCGTCAACATGTTTCTTTTGTTATGAGCATGGCTGAAGATTAGATTGCATTGAATGGGCATACTGTTCTTGGATCTAAACAAGTCTCTGACAAAAGAGCGAAAAAGGAAATGTTTATTTCCTTCTTCAGGGTTGTATAACACAGTCATTTTGGAAAATGTTGGTTATAGTGTTAATTTTCATAACAAGGTTGAATTATTTTCATTACGAAATGTCATACTGTACTCTCTAAACATGCTCTGTATTCACCAACCATTCTGAGGAACAATTTTTAGCTCCACTGGCCAAAGGCCAGCGGGCTTATGTCATGGCCCGGTGTCCGTCGTGCGTCCGTCCGTCCGTCCATCCGTGCGTTAACTTTTATTTCAAATATCTTCTTCTCTGAAACTGCCCATCCAATTTTCATGAAACTTCACAGAAATGATCCTGCCATGGTCCTCTTCAGAATTTCTTGAAAGAATTTGATTCCTTCAAAAACTCTGGTTGCCATGGCAACAACACTGAAAAATATTGGAAATCTTTAAAAATCTTCTTGTCTGAAACCATAAGGCATAGGGCTACCAAATTTGGCATGTAGCTTTTTGTAGTAGACCTCTATCATGTTTCTTCAAATTATAGCCCTGGGGTCAAAATTGGCTCTGCCCCAGGGGTCACAAGTTTTACATAGGCTTATATAGAGAAAACTTTAAAAATCTTCCTGTACCTAGCCATAAGGCCTAGAGCTACCAAATTTTGCATGTAGCTATATCTAGTGGGCCTCTATCAAGCGGGCCAAAATTTTAGCCCTGGGGTCAAAATTGGCCCCGCCACAGGGGTCACAAGTTTTACATGGGCTAACATAGTGACAACTTAAGAAATCTTTCTGTACCTAGCCATAAGGCCTAGAGTAACCAAATTTTGCATTTAGCTTGATCTAGTGGGGGTCTACCAAAGTGCCCAAATTACAGTCCTGGGGTCAATTTGGCCTCATGCTGGGGGTGGGTGCGGGGGGGGGGGGTTCACAAGATTACATGGGCTTATGTAGGGAAAACTTTTAAATCGTGGTGTACATAGCCATAAGGCTTAGGGCTACCAAATTTTGCATATTTATAGCATTATCTAGTGGACAACTACAAAGAGGGCCCAAATTACAGCCCTAGGATCAGGTTTGGCTCTGCACCAGGGGTCGCAAGGGGTCACAAGTTTTACATGGGTTTATGGAGTGAAAACTTCAGAAACCGTCTTGTTACTAGCCATAAGGCCAAGAACTCCCAAATTTGGCATGTTATTCTTCTAATACACATATTCCCCAAGTAGTCCGACTGTAGCCTTGGGGTCAAAGTTTTATAAGGGCTTATATAGTGAAGACTTCTCGACAATCTTCTTGTTTCTAACCATAAAGCATAGGACTAACAAATTTGGCATGTTTTGAGCCTTGGGATCAAAATTTGTCCTACTCCAGGGTTCACAAATTTTAGGCTTACATAGTGAAAATTTAAGATATCTTTTTTTATCCTTACTGTAAGGCCTAGGGCTATAAAAATTTGGCATGCCGATTCATATTGTAGACATCTACCAAGATTGTTCCATCTTTTTCATTGAAACCACTCTTCCAGTTTTGACCAAACTTTACAGATATCATCTTGCCATGATGTTCTCCAGAATGTCTTCAAAGAGTTAAGTTCTGTTAAAAGCTATGATTGCTATGGCTACAAAACTGAAAAGTATTGGAAAACCTTTAAAAATCTAACATCATTGTAGCTCATGAAAAAGATACTGCTTCTTAGCTCCACAGGCCTGAGGCCATCAAGCTTATTGTCTCTGAAACTGCTTCACCCAATAAGTCACAAGCTTTACATAGGCTAATATAGTGAGAACTTAAAAGGTCTTCTTGTTCCTTACCTTGAGTTACAGCTGTAATATTGTATGAGTGTAATCTAAATAACCTCTTCCAAAGTTATTCAAGTTATGTCAAAATTAGTCCTATCTCATGGGTCATAAACATGTGCTTATAGCGTGAAAATTCAAAAAATTCTTTGCTCCTAACCGCAAACCCAAGGGCTACCAAATCTGGATCACTTTTGATTTTTTTTTTTTGAAATTAGCCTTGCATCAGGGGTCTTATGTTTTACAGAGGCTTCATATGGATGAAACTTGAAAATCACCTTATTTATAACCATACAGCATAGACTTGTATTATTTTGGCATGTGGCTTTATCTTGTGGACCTCTACCAAGTAATTATAGCTCTAGGATCAAAAATAGCTTTGCCCTGCATGTCTACACTTTCACATGGGCTTTTACAGAGAAAACTTTGTAAGTCTTCATTTTGAAACCATTTGGCTCAGAATTGAAATGTGTAGTATTTATGGTTTATATTTATAAGCCAGTGGAGCAATACAGGGCCATCATGGCCCTCTTGTTATAGTAACCAAGATTTTCTACATTTGAAAGCAACACAACTTCTGATTGGGTAAACATTTTGGTTTAGCTAATCAGAAGTTATGTTACTTTCAAATTCAGAAAATTCCGGAGAATAGGACTTAGAATGATTGGTGAATACAGACCTTGAGCTCACACCCAACCATAAATCTCATAATAATGGCTAAAAAAAGCTCCATTTAATACTGAATGAAACTTTCAATGGCACACTTATGTAGCCTTAGAGGCTGGCCTGCTGAATTGTATGTTTACCTGAATGATGAATTGTTATGATAAAATGCCAGAAATTACTTACATGAATACAGACAGGAGAAAGAAATTGCTTATCAGCCCAAACAACCTTTTACAACATAAAGTCTGGATAATAATAATAGAAATAGACATTGTCACATTCAAGTTCTATGTCAAAATGTGTAATAATGGTGTAATCATACATGTAGGTACTACAGGAACACTGCTTCTAACCCTTATCCTGCTGATGTAAATTTGTTGATGACTGCATAGATGGTTTTTGTTCAGTTAACTCTTTACCAGATGACAAAATTTTGGACTAATACAAATTGAAAGCATCTGCAGATGAAAAAATAAATGCGACTGAAAAATATAAATTTGTTTTGGGAAGGGTAGAAAACATTGTGGGAAAAAGAGAAAATGCTGGTTACCAGCATTTTCTCCTTTTCCCACAATGTTTTCAAAAGGCTTCTTTCTACAGGGTCGTTAAAAGTTGGGATTGTGTGGTAAAGAGTTAAATGGCATTGAATGGGAAATATTGACAGAAATTACTGATGCAGCAGTGGAGAGTACAGACCAAGACCAGACTGCAAGTGTCATAACAGCAGCTCAGATAAAGTTAGTCCTTTGCCTCACAATAGCGAGGTTTAACAACCCTAGCAAAGATCAGCCTTTTGAAATCATTGTAGGAAAAGGAAAAAAATGCTGGTAACCAGAATTTTGACCATAAAGTGGACATTGTCCTTTACTTCTTCATTAACTCTTTACCAAATGACAAAACTTTACACTTGTCCAAATTGAAAGCATTTGCTGAAGGCAAAGTAAATGTGACTCAAAAACTGAAATTGCTCTGTGGGAGGGTAGAAAACATTGTGGGCAAGGAGAAAATGCCGGTTACTACCATTTTCTCCTTTTGCCACAATGTTTCCTACCTTTCCATAGAGCACTTTGAGTTTTTTTTAACCAGCATTTTCTCCTTTTCCCACAATGTTTTCAACCCTTCCATATAGCTCTTTCAGTTTTCCAGTCACATTTACTTTGCTGTCTGCAAATGCTTTCAGTTTGGTCAAGTCTAAAGTTTTGTCATTTGGTAAAGAGTCAGTGAAGAAGTTAAGGACAATGTCCACTTTATGGTCAATAAATCACTGTGGAGCGTATTAGTGTCCACTTATCTTGATTGCTAATTAGTGAGAGAGATAATAAAAAAAAGTGATTGGTAATAAAACTACTTGTACCTTACAGTGTTGTAATGTATATTTAGTTTTGTACCAGTATCCTGTATCTACTCTCACTTTATATGGTAGGAGCAACTTCGGATGCTCTTTTGGACAGTGCAGATCAAGATAGATGCCATTAAACCAATGCAGGGATTTTCAGTGACTAAAGAACTGCAGTGTTCCAGCCCAGAACTCATAAAAGCAAGAAAAATTGTAGCTGTTTTGAAAATGTTATACAATTCCATTAAAATCACCAAAACCTCCATTAAAAGATACATTTACAAAAGTCATCTGATGGAGACCCATTTGTACAAAGATAGAAATGGTGTTTTCAACGTTGTGAAACTTATATCACTGTGGCACCTATTCATGCTTTCCTGGAGTGTTCTTTACAAATACTTTGCACAATATTCTTTCCATTAGCCACAGTGGCTGCTTTCCTACATATCCATGATCAAAATGATGGTCAGTGGTGGGAGAAGAATGAATCCTGTCACTATGTCTTGTCTGTCATCAGTTTTAAGATAGAAATTGGATTATCTGTGGATTTTAAGCCCTGTATTTCTCTGATACCCATCAAGCTACTCGGCTAGGAATTTTATTTATGTAGAAGAAGCTCATTATTTTCCTCCAGTTACCTCTATATTCATATTTACTTGTTGATGGATTAATTGAGTAGTGTTTTATACCACTTTCAACATAATTTTAGTCATATGGCGACAGCTCACATATTCATGTATGTGCTTGGTTTTACCAGTACTAGACTAGGGCTCTGAAATGTCTTGCCCAAGGACCCTCCAGGGAAAAGACCAGTGTTTCCAGTAAGTCTTGAACCTTGTGCCACGAGGTTACGAGTCCTTTTTAATACTGAGCCATGGAGAAACCCATGTATTTACTTGCAGAGAATTTATCTGTTATATTTTTATTCTTCAGATGTTCCATATCTGAATAAGATAGAAAAGAAAATAAGTCATCATTTTTCAAACAAGCCCAAACAAAGGTTTCAACAAGTAGCCCAAAATGAAAATCAATAAGAAGTGGTATTGTGATGGTCAGTTAATATCATGCCTGGTAAACATTAACCCTTTACTTAGCAATCCTGAGGATTTTTGATGACCCTGAGGAAGATGTTTTAAGAAAATATTGTGGGAAAACGAGAGAATACTGGTAACCACATCCTTTTCCCACAATGAATTCTATCCTTTTAAAGACGTTGTCATTCCTTCAATTAAGGCTTTCAATTTGGATGTGTTAAAAAAAAAATTGCCGTTTGATAACAAGTTAAATTCAATAAAAAATTTCTGCTAACAGTAAATCACTGGTAACCAAAATACATGTAGCATGTTTTTAAAGTTCCATACAATGGGTAGATCTTATTGTATTGGACAGCATGGATACAAGATCAGACTGCATGTTCTTTGCAGTCTGATCTTGATCTACATTGTCTGTCAAAGTACATTTATTCTCACTTAGCAGTGTAAGGGTTAAGTATATTTTGATAAATTAGTTTTGATCATAGACAACCTGTTGGTATGACAGATATTGACCATTTATCATGAATTCTTTGTACAGACAGACCTTTCAAGTACCCTTATCATCAACACTTTTCCATAAGAGACTTGAGTCACTTCCTGTCTATGATAACTCACAACTATTTCAGTATGCCATCTGCTAATGCTTTTGATATGGATGAGTCTAAAACTTTGTCTTCTGGTGAAGACTTACTAAAGGTTGATGAAGTTAAGGTTAGCCTAACCCTTTCCCAAACAAGCCCTGTTTTTCACATGTCTGCAGTACAAGTCTTTTGAAAACACTGTGGGAAAAGGAGAAATTGCTTGTAACGAGCAATTTCTCCTTTTTCCACAGTGTTTTCTACCCTTTTTGAGACCTTTTTGCCATTTTCATCAAATTTAAAATTGTCATCTGCAAACTCTTTCAATTTGGACCAGTCCAAAATATGTCGTTTGGGAAAGGGTTAATCATAGACTACTTGTTGGTTTGACACATATTGACCCTAAGTATCAGGCACTTTTTCCTACAGATAGACGTTTTGAGCACAGTATCTGTAACATCAAAATTTTTCAATCAGGGAGATTCACTTCCTGTCTGGGTAAACAAAATGCTGGACCATGACAATTCTAACATTCTAAATTAAGATTTGGCTTTAACGCTTTATCAGATAATTTTGTGATTTTAGGACCTTGATGAAAAGCTTTTTTTCGAACTACCGATATTGTGGGAAAGTAAAAAGTGCTTATAACCAGTATTTCTCCTTTTACCACAATGATTTCTACACCTACCCTTTCAATAACAATGTCCACAATTTGAGCCAAGTCTTCTGCAAATGCTTTGAATATAGGAGATGCAGTTCACAACAAAAGGCTGTTTTTGCTGGAGTATCGCACAAAATTTTGGGCAGTGCTGATGATGAACCAGGCTGCTAAATATCTTTGTGGTCTGATTTTCATTGACACTTCTGAATTCTTATCAAAATGAAAAATACAGAGATGATTTTATGAGACAAACAGATTGTGTGATTGATAGATGAACCATGTGACAATGAAAGCACAAAATTACCAAAAAAAAAATTAGGTTCACGTACGACATAAACAGTAGTCTGCTAACAGTTTGTTCATAGGTTGATTTTGAATGCAGATAAAATACATTTAGGAACATTTGATAAATTCAAATAATATTTCAAGGCAAAAAGATAAATTATTTGGTCCACTGAGTATTTTCTGTGAATCACTTTTTTTATCTTGCTTGACTCAGAGAATAGTGCTTGCATTAAAATTTTGTGGAATAAAATGTATTATTCTGAAAACATTGCTGACCTGTAAATTCAACTGTCAACTGTCATAATTGATGATTTAAATTAGCTGTGCTTTTTAGTCTTCATATGTGAGCATGAACTTTGGAATTAATTTTCATCTGGTAACCAGCATTTTCTCCTTTTCTCACCCTATCAAAGTAAAGTTGCATCATTTGAGCCACACTGAAATTGTTGTCTGCAAATGCTTTCAATTTGGGCAAGGCTGAAATTTTGTCGTCTGGTAAAGGGCTAATGTAAATTTCTACATGTATGCATGTACATGTATGTATACATGAATATAATAAATGCTTTGGCATACTATGAATTATAATTCTTGAGCAATAATTTTATGGTAAAAGAAATCTGATATAAATAAGGTTGTGACAAAGAAAAAATATTACCCTTTACAACTCAATGTCGCCTTTTAACGACCCTGGACAAGAAGCCTTTTGAAAATATAGTGCGAAAAGGAGAAAATGCTCGTAACCTGCTTTTTCTCCTTTTCCCTCAATGTTTTCTTGCCTTTCAATGGAAAATCCCATCTACTTAAATATATATTTGTGTAATTTGTTGTCTGAAAATGCTTCGAATTAAGACAAGTCTAACATTTTGTCATTTTGTAAAGAGTTAATCTAGAGGCCTCTGGACTTAACCTTTTACCAACTTGTTCCATATGTAAATGACCCTTAGAAGACAAACTGAGAATTGTTTTCCACAATGTTTTATATCCTGTCAAGGAAAAATCCAATCATTTTGGACTCATCCAACTCTTAACCAAAAGACAAAACTCTAGACATGTCGGAATCAAATACAGTTGCAAATGAGGAAACATGTGTTATTCAAAAATTGAAATTTGTTTTTGGAAGGGTATAAAAACATTGTGGGAAAAGGAGAAAATGCTTGTTATTAGCACTGTGTTTTAAAAAGCCCTTTCTCCAGGTTTGTTAAAAATTGGGATCATTTAGAAAATGGTTAATGTGTTAATTGCAATATTTTGCTTTTGTAATGGACAAGCCTTAAATTGCGCAGCCTGGTAAAAAGATAAGGCTTTTTATGTAACATTATTATTGAAAAGATGCTGAACAAAGGTTATTGCCAGACTGAACTTTCAAAAAAAACAAAAAATCTGCAAATCATTTTTAAATCGCATCAGGGGGCAAACTGTTACCTTGAGAAAAACTTGGAGATCATTGAGTCTAAGTTATTTAACCCTTTTCCAATAACGTTGAAAATGGCGTTAAACACCATACAATCAATCAGTCAATCAATTAAACCCTTTTCCAAACAATCCTGTATTTCATTGAACCATTTGAAGAAAGCTTCTTAAAACATTGTTGAAAAAGGAGAATATGCTGGTAATTAGCCTTTTCTACTTTTCTCATAATGGTTTCTGCCCTTTCAAAGACAAGTTGAATTATTTGAGATACCTGTAATTTCCTGTCTGCAAAGGCTTTCAATTTGGACCAGTCTATCATTTTGTGGTTTGGTAGAGAGTTTAGTGGACAATAAGATTTTATACTGGTCTGCCACAAAAGAAATTTAAGATAAAAAACCATATATGATGTTATCTATTGTTTGGAACGAAAGAAAACATTGCTCGAAAAAGAGACAATGCTAGCGAACAGAATTTCATCCTTTTCATGCAATCTTTTGCAGAGCTTTTTTCCTGAAGGTCATGAAAACTTTTGGTTGTTTGGTAAAAGATGAGAGGTAATATTTTTAAGCATTACCTCATGCAAATAACTTGCACCTGTAGACCCTGGCATTTATTGCATGTGATTTGTTTTGTGGCATACTGTAATTGCCTTATACTTGTATTAGAATAAAGAGACTCTCTCAAATATTAACGGCAGTCCTGATCTTGATCTACACTGTGAGAGGAAAGCAGCAAATGTTGTCCTTAGCAGTTTACTCTTTGCCAGAGGGAAAAGTTGGTAGACTGATTCAAATTGAAGTTATTTGTATACAACAAATTAGTTGTCTGAAAGGATAGGATTTGTGTTCAAAAGGGTTAAAGACATGGTGATTACCAGCTTTTTTCCTTTTCCCACCATAATTTGAAATGCTTCCTTCCTGAAAACAAGGAATTATGTAGTAAAGGGTTAACTCTTTACCAGACCACAATTGATTTCCAGAATGAGGGTAAAAAGAGAGAAATTGAAATTAGCTTGTGACCAGAAGTTGCCAGAAAATTTTAGACTTCTGAATTGAAAGCGGACAACAAATTAAGTGTGGCTCGAATGATGAGATATGTGTGTGAAAGGGTAGAAAACATTGTGAAAAAAAGGAAAACTGATGGTAACCAGCATTTTCACCCCTTTTCCCACAATGTTTCCAAAATCTTTTTTCTTCAGGAATGTTAAAACTTGGAAATGTTTAGGAAAAGTTTGAGGTCTGTTTTTATCTGAAAGTTACCCTAAGTACTTTTCATAAGACATTGAGGATCCAAAATCACACAGTACATGCTGTGCAGTCTGATCCTGATTCTATGTTGTTTATAAAAGCAACTACAGCAATGCAATGTGCAGTTCTGTTATTGGTGATATTTTTGTAACTCTTACTTGTATAGATTTATTTACTGTACAATCCTGCAAGAGTATTCTCCCTTGTAAAGAAGTTAAACCATTTACCTTAACAAACCTGGCTTGACGGCTGAGAGAAATTTTATCCATGCTGCTTATTCCTCTTTTTGCCTTGTTCTGCTTTGGCAAGCTTTAATATATATTCTTTTAACTAGTTTTGTAGACAAAATTTGATATTTAAATCTCTTTTTGATGTATGGCTTTCTATGAAAATGATTTGGGTCAAAAAGTGGTAAAAAAAAAAAGTAGGGAAAAATAAACCTGCATTATAAATAAGACTTTTTTTTTTGAAGTGTTATTTGTTGTCCATGTTCTTGCACTTGTTGTAGATTTTTTCTATTTGCTAGAAATAAATAAATGCTGTAAAATATGTAAAGTACTTACTTGAAAATAATATAGATACAAAGTCACTATTTTCATAAACATGCACACTTTAACTTCTTGAAGTATTGTTCTTATACAGATGATATTCTAGAATCAAGGGCCCAGCCCACTTAGCTCAGTCGGATGCTGGTTATGTCGTAAAGCAGTGAGTGGCTTGGAAAGATTATTGTGCATAGCATTTGTAAAAGGAAGTCCAGGAGAGCATGGATAGGTGCACTGGCAGCTGCGATATAACTGAAATAATGTTGAAAACGGCATTAAACACTTTTCAGTACAATCAATCTAGAATCAAGGATTCTTGATTTTGCACTATTTTCAAACATATCTTTTTATGACATGCCTTCTCCCTTCTCCCCAGTTTTTGAGAGGAATATAGTTTTTGTTTGAGTATTGTCCCTTGGTCCTTCTGTCTGTCTGTTTGTCAGTGACATTTTCATGTCAAGGCCATAATTTTTGTCCCTATTACATAAAACAAAATACCCTGGGACAAACATGGAAATCATGTGTCATGAACAATGGTCATGTCTGTAGGTCAAAAGTCAAAGTCACAGCAAGGTCAAATGTGTTTTAGCAGAGGTAGTGTTTGTGTCCGGCCTCAGAGATTTTACTCAGTGAATTTCAGTATAACTTTGCTACAACATACAAAGTGTCACATAAGAACAATGTCAGTAGGTCAAAGGTCAAGGTCACTGCAAAGTCAAATATGTATGCAAAGGGGTGGTGGTGGTTTATGTCCTTGTCTGGCCTGTAACTTTTTTTTAACTGTTAATAAATTGTGCAGAATAGTATAACTGTGCATAATTGTCAACCACATAAAGATGGTGCAACCTTAGCAGGAACCATGTCAGTAAGTCAAAGGTCAAGATCATGGTAAGGTCACGTGTAAAAATTGCATTTTTTTGGGGGGGGGGGGGAGCTATGTTCATGTTTAACTTGTATGTTTTTTTTTTTTTAAATTATGAGTGAATTTCTACATTATTGTGCAGAAATGTCAACCACAGAAAGACTGAATGTGTTGCATGTAAGAAACATGTCTGTAGGTCAAAGGTCAAGATGAGGACAGGGTCAAATGTGTTCAAAAGAAATTGAAACTTTTGGGGATTGTGTTTGTGTCTGGCCTGTAAGCTGGAGGATTTTCAATTAGTCAAAAAAAATCCAGTAAAACTTGGCAGAAAACTAAACCACAAACAGACAATGTGTTGCATGTAAGAATCTTGTCAATAGGTCAAAGGTCAAGGTTACAGCAAGGTTTATTGTGTTTAAAGAATTGAATTTTTTTGAGTTTTGTTTGTGTCTGGCCTGTTACTTGTATTCAGTTGGAAAAGAAAAACATAGTATAATTGTGCAGAAATGTCAACCACAAAGAGACAATGTGTCATATGCAAGAACTATGTCAGTATATCAAAGGTCGAGGTCATGGCAAAGTCAAATGTGTAAAAGATTAAACTTTTGTTTTGGGGCTGGGGCACTATGATCGTGTCCAGCATGTAACTTTTTTAGATTATTGTAACAAGGGAATTTAAGTATAAGTCTTCAGGAATGTTAACCACAGAAAGACAATGTGTCACTTGCAAGAATCATGTTCATGGATCAAAAGTCATTGTCAAATGTGTATAAAATATTGAAATTTTGGTTGTTTATGTCCATGTTCAGCATGTTACTTCTTAATGAAATTAAGCATAATTGTGCAGAAATATCAACACATACAGATGTATCGCATGCAAGAATCACGTTCATAGGTCAATGGTCAAGATCATGGCAAGTTCAGAAGTATTTATAAGAGGTGTGTCCATGGTCAATGTTCATATTTACAGCTCATGTGAAAGGATTATATTTGCATAGGTCGGGCATTAGTCATTTCTCAGCAACATGCCTTGTTGGTATTGCTTTGTTCTATTGCTTTGTTCAAGAAACTATCAGCTTTAGAACAAGCATAGATCTAGAACTTGAATAAAGTTTGTGATCTTTCAAGTTGTTGAAATTGCCAAGTTTATCATATATTAGTAATAGGATCTTTTTGCTATAGCATTAAATTTCATGAAGAATTTAATTGGCTAAACCGGTTGTCTAGAATAAACTTTATGCACACATAGATACATGGATTATTATCTGGCCATTGCCATTGGCAGTATATCAAGGCTTTGTACAAAGAGTAGCCTACTACCAAACAGTGTATATCAGTGATTTTGACATTTGCATTATTATCAGGAAATCTTGGTTTGATGCATCCTGGCAGCTACTTGTAATGTGGTAGTGTCCTTGGACAGGGCACTGCTGAGCCCAACCCTATGCTGAAAACCAGGAAATACACTTTTTTAACATTATGAAATAATTGTTTTTGTTTTATTTCAGATATGATGATGGACCAAGGTGACCTTGCAGATCAGTTGTCGTTGGTAAGTGTTATGTCGTGGGAAATAAGCCTTGCCATTCTGATTGTAGACTGTACTGCCCCTTTAAGAGTTACTGTTCTTGACCCATTTAATGCTGCATGCATTCCTCTTTGACAGCAATCTGTAACTAGCTAGCATATATTAACACTTTACCAAACAACGAAATTTTGGACTTGTCTGAATCCATGGCATTTGCAGAAGACAGCTTCAATATAGCCCAAATGATGAGATTGTCTTTGAAAGGGTAGAAAAATTTCAAATGCAGACAACCTTGGACAAAACGGGATTAATGTAATAATGTAATACATCTCAGAGGATAAGCAAATTTGTCAGATTGTGATTGCCATGCCAGATTTTTAAACTGTCAACAAATTTGCCTCGGCAGTCCTGGTGCAGATGAGAAACCTAACACACTGTAGTGGAACGGGTCAATCACAGCAAAACTTACCAGCACTTAACAAACCGTAACTAGACTCAGAGATGATCTGTGTTGGGATGTGGAAGCACTATTGTTTTTTTTTTCAATTTTTGTCAGGTTTTGTAGCTTTTCTTTGTGAATTTCCAGGCAAGCTCAACTGTGTCCCTGCTATTTTGTTGTGTTCTATTAAGGCACATCCTGGCATGTGCTGGTTTGTGGATCTGGCGTGTTATGATGCATTGTGCTCTTTTTACAGCCTGACTGGACATGCAAGGTCTTGGAGCATAATGATAGCAGTGATAGGAAAATGACTTCAAGAAGACCAAGTTTGCATTGTGCGAGCAACGAAAGAAAGACAGGTTCATTTTAATTGCCCAACCACCAATGCCACCAGTGGAGGACCAGGTTCAACCTGATGATCCTTGAGGGCCTGTTGGCTCCCAGACTCCTGAGCTATCATTTATTGGGCACTGCAGGAACAGTGAACACATTGTCAGTGTATGCTTCCACAATGCATTGCACTTTTCTCCCACCATGTGACAGATCTGGCAGATTTACTACACTGAAATGCACAGGAAAGTGATGCATAATTGTCTGTTATAGTCAGATGTCTCAGAGTCAGGAATAACTTCTGACATGGTTGAAAGGCACAGCGGGTTTTTCATGTCCTGTCTCTCATTGACTAGTGATAACTTTTCAAGGATTTTGTCAAAGAGCTCTAGTGGCATCCTTAGATAGTTCTGGAATGTGTTGATATCTTCAATGCAAAAATCTTTGGTGAGTATTGTTGAGCAGTGGCCAAGGTGTTGCTTCCTTTTTTCTATGTACATTCGCTCACCCACATGGATTTTGGTTTTCTCGTCCTCCTTCTTCTCTTTCATCTTGCTTACTGCAGTAAGGTATTCCGTTCTTGCTGTAATTCGTTATATTTCTGAGATGAAAGATTGTATGCACCAAGGAAATTAACAACAACTAAAAAATCTTCTTCATCTTTGCATGCCATGTTGACAAGGCGAAGTCTTCGACTACAATGATAATTACTGCTTGGGTATCTTCCTTTTGAACCATGGACACAAACATGATCCAAAAATGCCCGTCCACTATGTTCCATCCCTTGAAAAACTTGACAGAACGTGAAGAACGTGTTAGACCTTGATAGGAAAGTTAGAAACGTGAGTCGGCTGATCAGAACTTGATGGGCTGGGATGGAACATCCTTGCATCCATGGTAGAACGCAGGTCGAACCATAGTAGATCTTTGGACTGAGCAGCCCTTCCCTCTACGGCTTGTCATGGATATGGTGAGGTAGCTTAAAGAAACCTAGCTAGACCTAACTGAACTTGGTAAATGGAGAAAAAAACCTACCAAAATGTCATGGAACACTATGTTTTGGACAAACAGGGCTGCTGTAACCGCCAGGAACATGGTATAAAAACATAGCATTACAAACCAATCCTGTCGGACAAAGTAGTGCAGGAGTGCAGCCTGGTTCTCTTATCTGAGGTTCTAGTTTGAATCCTATGTTGAACGGGGTCAACTGAAGTAATTTAGTAACCGCATCTGAGGTTTCCAAGATGGAAAGTTATTAATATGCATGTAGTTTGTAGAACATGCTTCACAAATGATTCGACCCTTTACCACACAATTCCAATTCCTATTTACCCTGAGAAAGCAAGCTTTTGAAAGTATTGTGGGAAAGGGAGAAAATGCTGGTAACCATCATTTTCTTCTTTTCCTACACTGTTTCCTATCCTTTTAAAAGCACATGTTATGATTTGAGCCAGATTGAATCTGTCATTTGCAAATGCTTTCGATTTGGACAAATATAATGATAAATACTGTCTCCTGGTTAAGAGTGAAGCTTAAAACTAAAATTGCTTTTAACCCTTTCTAAAATGACAAATTTTAGACTCTTTCAAATTCAAAATATCTGCAGATGACCACTTCAAAATCGGTACAACTGAGCTTAAGGTCTCCTATAGGGTAGAAAACATTGTGGGAAAAGGAGAAAATGCTGGTTTCTAACATTTTCTCCTGTGCCAACATTGTTTTCAAAAGCCTTCTTTCCCAGGCTTGTGAAAACACGGGATTGTTTGGCAAAGAGATAAGGCTTTTGAAATCGATTATTGAAAAGGACAAAGTGCTAGTCATCAACATTTTTTCTTCTTCCCACAATGTTTTTCTCTAGTTTTCTAAAACAAAACCCATCATTTAGGCTACATTTAATGCTGTCATCTGTAAAATTGTTTGCAATAAGGTCAAGTCTAAAATTTTTGTGTGTGGTAAAGTGTGGAAACTTTTCATGTGTCAAACTATTTGTAAAAAGTAAAACAAAAGCTATAAAGAAAGGGTCCTATTGTCTTGCTATAGAAAAACTGTTTTTTGTTTATATTCAAAACTTAATAGGCCTGAAGTTCTTAATGGTCTTTGATCTTTTTTCTCTGTTTCAATTAAGGATAAATCAGAATTTATTTTTCAAGAACAATGCTGCATTTTTTCCATTGATCGTGGTATTTTCCACTATCTTTTCATCCAGTATTATTTCATTTATGCAAATCTGCTGTCCTCTTTTGGGTAGTTTTATCTCTCTACTGTCCTCTTTTGGGTAATTTTATCTCAAACTGAAAATTGTTCAAGTAGACTTGGAAACTAACTTCACTAGTACTCATTATGAGATAAGCATAATTATTTTTGCGCCTATGGCAGAAATATGCTGTAAAACTTTGGGGAAAAGGAGCATTTGTTTACACAAAGCAGTTGCTCCTTTTTTCCCCACATTGTTTTCTCCTTCATTATGTAATTTTTTATTCCTTATATCTATTTATTTACTTCCATTTAATGTCTTGCATCCTTTTGTGTCTCAAGTAGACAGTCGGGTAAAGGATTGACCTAATCCTTATCTTGAAAGAAATAGGTGATATTTGTTTTTTTCTTTAGTGAAAGATTGAAATTTATTTCATGAGTGAACATCATCGGTAATATTTTCACAAGTGGTGCAGCCATGAGTGAAAATATTACTGATGATGTTCATGAGATGGAATAAATTTTGAACTTTCAAAAAAAAAACCAAATAGTCCATTTATTTCATGCTTCTTACCCCTATGTTGTTGGAACTTTCATCAAAATCCAGTACATTTGTTTTCTCATCCATATTGAAGGAATTTACAGATGACAATTCAAATGTTTTTCAAAAGGTAGAATTTATCCTTGAATAGATAGAAAACATTGTGGGAACAGGAGAAAATGGTGTAACCATTCATTTTCTCCTCCTACAATGTTTTCAAATGCCTTCTTACCCGGGGTCGTTAAAAAATTGGGATTGTATGATAAAGAGGTAAGTCTTTACTGAATAAGCCTGTTTTGTTTCTGTCATATTGAAGAAGGCTTTTGAAAGTGTCGTGGGATAAAGAGAAAATCCTGGAAAACAGTTTCATCATGTTCTATGCAGTTTCCTACCCTTCCACAGATAAATCCAATTAATTTGAGCCACATTTAACTCTTTACCAAACAACAAAAATTTTGGATTTCACCAAATTGAGAACATTTGCAGATGACAAATTAAATGTGGTCCAAGAGGAGATTTCTGTCTTTGAAATAATAGAAAACATCACTAGCATTTTCTCCTTTTCCCACAATGTTTTCATAAGGTCCTTTTTCTGAGGGTCGTCAAAACTCGGGATTGTGTGGCAAAGGGTTAAATTGTTGGCAAATAATTTCAGTTCAAAAAAGTGGCAAATGTCGTTAATCTATCTCTGGAGGTAGTACTCGATTTAACTCTTTACAACACAATCCTGACTTAACGACCCTGAGAAAGAAGCCTTTTGAAAACCTTGTGGGAAAAGGAGAAAATGCTGGCAACCAGCATTTCTTCCTTTTCCCACAATGTTTTCTTCCCTTTCCAAAACAAATTTCAATTTTTGAGTCACATTTATATAGTTGTCTGCAAATGCTTTCATTTTGAACAAGTCTAAAATTTTGTCGTTTGGTAAAGAGTTAACTACCACCCTTTTTTGTGAAGTCTTTAGTTCATTATTGGTTTCATTTGAGTGTGGATTAGGGTTACTAAATCTTTCAAACTGTAAAGTTGGATTTAAAAAAATAGCTAGTGGGTTATTTTAATGGGGTTATTTAAATAAATTCTTTTGCAAAATGTGCTTGCTATAAGTTGTGACTGAAAAGATCAAAGTAAATGGAGTCTCAAGTGGTTTTGGATTTATTCAAGTAAATTGGAAAATTCTGTAAATTTTTATATGTTAATACTTTTTTTTTAAGTTTAGTTCATTCTCAGATGCATAATAACCCAAGGTTGATAGTAGTCATTGTGATAGGACTCATTCCTTTTTCATGCAGATAGTTATTTTGACAATGTTTATGTGGGAGAGCAGTCTGTAGGTTGGAAGGAGTGTTGCTAACATTTATGGTGACACTTTTTAATGCCTAGGCAAAAGCAACCATCCTTGGAAAAAGAGAAATTGCTGATCATGTAGAACTCCTCACTTTCTCAATATCACCAGAAAGGTTGCTTTAAAAGCTATCTAAATGTTGAATCTTTAACCCTTTACTGCACAATACTGCCTTTTAATGACCCAGGGAAAGAAGGCTTTTAAGACATGGGAAAAGGAGAAAATGCTGGTAACCAGCATTTTCTCCTTTTCCCACAATGTTTTCTTCCCGATCAAAGAAAAATTGCACCATTTTAGCCACTCTGAAATTGTTGTCTGCAAATGCTTTCAATTTGGACAAGGCTAAAATTTTGTCATCAGGTAAAGATTTAATCAGCCAAGGAAACAAAATTTTAATTTTTCAGTCTGGTAACAATTACTGCCTTTTCTTGGTTGCTTTTTTGGCCAGCCTCCAAAGTCTCAGCAAAGCAGACAATGTAGATGCAAGACCAGGTCATGCAGTACATTTTGTGAAGTCCTATCTTAATCTACATGGTAGATGTGAATGGTACTTTAACCCTTTACCAAACAATACCGAGTTTTAACAACCTGATAAATTAAAGCCTTTGAAAACATTGTGGAAAAAGGAGAAAATGCTGGTTTGCAAGCATGTTCTTCTTTTCCAACAATGTTCTTAACCATTTCTAAGACAAAAATTCAATTATTTGAGTAACATTTGATTTCTCTCCTGCAAATGCTTTAACCCTTTACCAAACAATACTG
Organism: Tridacna gigas; assembly: GCA_945859785.2. Taxonomy (NCBI): domain Eukaryota; kingdom Metazoa; phylum Mollusca; class Bivalvia; order Cardiida; family Cardiidae; genus Tridacna; species Tridacna gigas. The sequence continues at coordinate 44,804,688 of OX244029.2, forward strand.
ACTTTCTTTCTTTACCACACAACAATATTTAGGACTAGTCCAAAGTAAAAGCATTTGCAGATGACAAAGTATATGTGAATAAACAGCTGAAATTTGTCTTGGGAAGGGTAGAAAATGTGGGAAAAGGAGAAAATTCTTGTTACCAGCATTTTCTCCTTTTCCAACAATTTTTTTTTTAAATCTTTCTTTCTCACGGCCATTAAAAGTCGTGATTGTGTGGTAAAGGGTTAAATGACCCTAAGGAAGACAGGTTTTGAAAACATTGTGGGAAAAGAAGAAAATGCTCCTTTCCCACAATATTTTCAGTTTCAAAAGTAGAAATCATCATTTGGACTACTTTTTTTATTTGTCATCTGCACATGCTCTCAATTTGGACAAGTCTAGAATTTTGTTGTTTGGTAAAGAGTTAAAATTAGGTTAAGTCCAAAATATTGCTGTTTGGTAAAGAGTTAAAGATTCAGATGTGATGCAAGGCTTCTCAGTAACATTAGCGCTAAGGTCAAAAATCAGACTGTATTTCCTGTAGTAAAACTGAGTCCAAGCTTTACCTAATACTGTCTGAAAATACACCTGTGTTTTGTGCCTTGCACTGATGAAACTTGATCCAAAATTAGAGCATGGACAGAGTCATGTCCAAAATATTAACCCTTCACCACACGACAAAATTTTAGGCATGCCCAGATTGAAAGCATTTGCAGATGACAAAATAAATGTGACCTAAAAACTGAAATTTGTTTTGGGAAGGTTAGAAAACACTGGGGGAAAAGGAGAAAATGCTGGTTACCAGCATTTTCTCCTTTTCCCATAATGTTTTCAAAAAGATTTTTCTTCAGGGTTGTTAAAAGCCGTGATTGCGTGGTAAAGACTTAAAGCAGATGGTGAAATGGCTTATTTTTTGTTGGTCATTTCACCATTAAATTTTGTTACCATATTTTACAGAAAACAGAATTTTAGACACTGAACCAGTTGTGCAGGCAACAGATTGATCCTTTACCACACTGTCCGGAGTTTTAATGATCTTTAGTAAGAGGGCTTTTACAAGCATCAGCATTTTCTCCTTTTCCCAAAATGTTTTCACTTTTTGAGACTTATTTAATTTGTCGTCTGCAAAAGTAATGCTTTGGATTTGGACATGTCCAAAATTTTGTTATTTGGTAAGAGTTAAATGTGGCTCAAATGATGAGATTTGTTTCTGAAAGGACAGAAAATATTTGGGGAAAAAGAGAAAAATGCTAGTGACCAGCATTTTCTCCCTTGTCAGCAATGTTTTTATAGGTCTTTTTTTTTCAGGGTCATTAAAAACACAGGATAACTCTTTAACTCTCAGCTATTTACCACACAACAAATTTTTGGACCCATCCATATTGAAAGCTTTTGCAGATGACAATTTGAACCTACATGGAGCTTAAATGATGGAATTTGCCTGTAAAAAGACAGAAAACATTGTGGGAAAAGGAGAAAGGCCTGGTTACCAGCAATTCCTCCTTTTCTTACAGTGTTTTAAAAGGGCCTCATGTCTTTGGGATTTTTAGCTCCACTGGCCGAAGGCCAGCGGGCTTATGTCATGGCCCGGTGTCCGTCGTGCGTCCGTCCGTCCGTCCGTCCGTCCGGTCGTCCGTCCGTCCGTCCGTGCATTAACTTTTATTTCAAACATCTTCTTCTCTGAAACTACCCATCCGATTTTCACGAAACTTCACAGAAATGATCCTGACATGGTCCTCTTCAGAATTTCTTGAAAGAATTTGATTCCTTCAAAAACTCTGGTTGCCATGGCAACAAAACTGAAAAATATTGGAAATCTTTAAAAATCTTCTTGTCTGAAACCATAAGGCATAGGGCTACCAAATTTGGCATGTAGCTTTATGTAGTAGACCTCTATCAAGTTTCTTGAAATTATAGCCCTGGGGTCAAAATTGGCTCTGCCCCAGGGGTCACAAGTTTTACATAGGCTTATATAGAGAAAACTTTAAAAATCTTCTTGTCTGAAACCATAAGGCATAGGGCTACCAAATTTGGCATGTAGCTTTATGTAGTAGACCTCTATCATGTTTCTTGAAATTATAGCCCTGGGGTCAAAATTGGCTCTTCCCCAGGGGTCACAAGTTTTACATAGGCTTATATAGAGAAAACTTTAGAAATCTTCTTGTCTGAAACCATAAGGCATAGGGCTACCAAATTTGGCATGTAGCTTTATGTAGTAGACCTCTATCATGTTTCTTGAAATTATAGCCCTGGGGTCAAAATTGGCTCTTCCCCAGGGGTCACAAGTTTTATACATAGGCTTATATAGAGAAAACTTTAAATATCTTCTTGTCTGAAACCATAAGGCCTAGAGCTACCAAATTTGGCATTTAGCTTGATCTAGTTGGAGTCTACCAAAAGTGTCCAAAGTATAGTCCTGGGGTCAATTTGGCCTCATACTTGGAGGGGGGGGTTCACAAGATTTACATAGGCTTACATAGGGAAAACTTTTAAATCTTGGTGTACATAGCCATAAGGCTTAGGCTACCAAATTTTGCATATAATTATAGCATTATTTAGTGGACAGTTACAAAGAGGGCCCAAGTTACAGCTCTAGGATCAAGTTTGGCCCTGCACCAGGGATCACAAGTTTTACATGGGTTTATGGAGTGAAAAGTTCAGAAACCATCTTGTTACCAGCCATAAGGCCAAGAACTCCCACATTTGGCATGTTATTCTTCTAATACAATATTCCCCATTTAGTCAGACTGTAGCCATGAGGTCAAAGTTTTATAAGGGCTTATATAGTGAAGACTTTTCTTCGTGGTTTATATTTATAAGCCAGTGGAGCGATACAGGGCCATCATGGCCCTCTTGTTTAACTGGGGACTTTGGGGATTTTTAAAACTGGGCACTGTAGTGAAGCGTTAAAGACACAAAACATACTTGTCAAATATTTGGTTACAATTTGTAACATAGCCCCAAACTTAAGTAAAGAGATGTCTTTGTTTTACTTTTATGTTAAAGTAAATTGAGCCTGTTCCCTCATGCAGTGTTTTTTCATAATTCTTGTCACTAGTACGCAGAATTGGTATAATTTTGCTATCCTTCATTAATTCTTGTTTGGAGCCCAGTATCTCAGTGGGTAACACACAAGGCTTGATATTCAAAGGTCAAAGGTTTCATTCCCATCAAGTTTTTTCCAAATGATTGATAATAATCATTATGTGATAGGATTCTTTTGAATCTCACCACTCAACATTGCTTTGACAATGATTATGACAATGATTCCAGGGAGAAGGAGAAAATGCTTGTTACCAGCATTTTCTCCATTTTTCATGCTTCTACCCTTACAAACACAATTCCATCATTTGGAACAACTTTTATTTCTCATTCTGTAAATTATTTTAAATTTGATGGGTGTGAGATTCTGCTGTTTGGTAAAGAGTTAAAAATTTCATATGGGTTGAAGGTGTCCATTTGGTTTACTTAGCGGTCAAAGGGGGTTAATTATATATAACAAATATTGTTCTTAGACTGGTACATCAAACACTGCTTGTTTTGATCCTTTTTTTGTACCACAAGGATCTAGTCTAAAAATCCATACCCTGTAAATTCAGAGGGGGGGGGGGGGGGGGTGGTGAACAAATTTGTATTAAGTTAGAGTAAGTTTTTATGTAGAAACAATCTTAATGCATGGTAACAAGTACAGAAACAGCTAAAATGAGCATTTTTCCTATTTGAGGAAGTGCTTTTGAATGCCTTCTCTTGAAAAGGATTCAGTGGGGGGTTTTTTTGCATGAAGAAAATGGTTAGTTAGGTAATTTTTGAAATAGATACAGTTGCTCATGTGCAGATAGTTTGGTTTTCTGGCACTGATCTACAGTTTGTTTCAATAAGTAGATTTCAGTCTCTCTTTAAATATTTCCCAGCAAAATTAGAGCAGTCCTACAGTACAGAAGTCCCAACATCTGGGATCAAGGGTTAGGATAAGATCTGATATCAATCATTCTAGATAGGTGTATTTTTCTTGTGAAGTATGAAAAAACAGCATGGAAGGGAAAAAGTTTCTTTTGAAGTCTTGGAAAGTTTTTCCTGATATCAAGCTGGGCATTTTTGTTCTGGACCAAAAACCAAATAGTACATGGATGTTTTTGTGAATTATTAGAGAAGTCAACTTGTTTTTATTACATTCTAACAGCTACTGAGTGAATTCATTCAGAAAACAATTTGGAAAATGAAGAGTGCTCTTGGAAGAAGCCTATTCCTCTATTTGCTGCAGTCTTAACACTTTACCAAACGACAGAATTGTAGACTTGTCCAAATTGAAAGCATTTGCAGATGACAAATTAAGTGTTGCTAAAATGATGATTTCTCTTTCTGATAGGGTGGAAAACATTGTGGGAAAAGGAGAAAATGCTGGTTACCAGCATTTTCTCCTTTTCCCACAATGTTTTCAAAAGCCTTTTTCAAAAGCCTTTTTCTTTCAGGGTCATTAAAAGTCGGGATTGTGTGGTAAAGAGTTAATATATATCTGTTTCTCCATCAACATCATTTTTGAAAGATTGTTCCTTTAACTCTTTACCAAGTGTCAAAAATTTAGACTCAACCAAATTGAGAGTATTTGCAGATGACAAAATAAATGGAACTCAACTGATGATTTCTGTCTTTGATAGGGTAGAAAACATTTTGGGAAAAGGAGTAAATGCTGATTACCAGCATTTCCTCCTTTTCCCACAATGTTTTCAAAAGCTTTCTTCATCAGGGTCATTAAACTCTGGATTGTGTGGTAAAGGGATAATGATCTAGGAAAAGCATTTATGAGGAGCTGAGTGTTTTCTTTTGTATTAAATTGAATCTTTCAATCTTTCAGTGCTGGAAAAGCTCATTGAATCCTTTGATCAAACATTCATCTGAGGAATAAAACTTTTGCAAACAATGTGGGAAATGGAGAAAATGCTAGTTACCAGCATTTTCTCTTTTTCTCAATATGTTTTCTACCCGTTTAAATCAAGTTCCATCAAGTGAATTTCTTGTCTTCGGGGCTGGTTTCAATATGGTCAAGTGTCAACTTTTGTTGTCAGATAAAGGGTTAAGATGATATTGCAAAATGTTGATCATCAGACTGTTCAGAAAACGTTAGTCTGGTCTTGAAGCTACACTTTCCAACATTTATGACACTCTTTGAATTCTACGGTCTGTGGATATACATTTCATTTACAAAAGTTACAATCATTGTAGATCTAAAGTAATAAACTGGACAGTCTAAGCCTGTTTGAAAGAAGCAGATATTGCATTTTCAAAGCAGGTTTTGTTCAGATACCTGACAAGGAAGCAGACAGTATAGATTTAAGATCAGACTGCATGTTCTGTGCAGTCTGATCTTGATTTTCACGGTGCACATAAGCAATAGGGTCAGGGCCCAGCACTACTCAAGAGTTAACACTGAGAGTGCTGGGTAGTTGCAGATGATGTAGATCAAGATCAAAGTACATGGGACTTGCAATCAGATCTTGGAGTCCAGCACTGTCTGATTTTGTGAAATATTCCTACAAAAACAGCTTCGATGTTTGCTAAGGTCTTATCCAATGAGTGAAGATATCCATTTCATTTATTTTGAAGAATAGTAGATTGTTTTCAAAATGGGTAATGAAGAGAGACTGTATAGGTTTGTTTTTTCGTCTGTAATGCAACTGAGAAAAAATGAACTTGAGGATATGTGATGGTGAACTTTATAGAGGAATTCAACTTGATAGATGAATAGCTAATTGTGGGGAAAATAACAAGAAAAAATTTTTTTGAGAGATTTTTGTGTAATCCAAGTACAATGGCTACTGAAGACTCTGCATACATATCAAATCAGGTGAGGATTGTTTTTTTTTCCAAAATGCAACCATTGATCTTATAAATTTCCTTCTTATGATTGACAGAATGACATTTAGTACATGTATTTCCTTTTTGTATTTTTATTTTCACCCATTGCTTAATTTCATTGTTTAGCTTAGATAATAATTGCTGGTATTCAGCATTTTCTCTTTTTTCCACAATGTTTTCTTCCATTTCAAAGATACATATCATCTTTTGAGCTTAATTGAAATGCTTTCAATTTGGACCAGGCTAAAGCTCTCATCTTGGGTACCACACGTCAAAAATTTAGACTTGCCCAAATTGAACACATTTGAACATGACAATTAGTGTATGATAAAATTTGTCTGGGAAAGGGTAGAAAACAATATGGGAAAGGGTAGAAAACATTATGGGAAAAGGAGAAAATGCTGGTTTCTAACATTTTCTCCTGTGCCAACATTGTTTTCAACAGTCTCCTTTCTCAGTGTTGATTGGGCAATCATTGGGTAAAGGGTTAATTTACCCTTCCCAAGGGACAAATTTAGACTCTTCCGAATTGGAAACAATCTGCAGATGATGAATTCAAAATTGGTACAAATGCACGTAAGTTCTAATATTGACAGGGCAAAAACTATTGTGGTTACAATAGAAAATGCTGGTTACTAGCCTTCTCTCTCAGGGTCTTTAAAGTAAGCAATTGTTTGGTAAATGGTTAATTAATTGAGGTGGCCATTTGAAGAATTTGAGAAAGCAAAAGAGTCAACATAATCCAGAATCATTTGTAGAGGCTTTGATAGATATTACTGAAAAGTGATTTGAAAATATAATGACCTTGAAAATACATTTGGAGAAAAATATCCTTTTCCTGAAATATTTCTCCATTGCGTCACTTGCACTGTGTGGTATTTCATGATATAGCTTGTTTGATGATAAAGAAAACAATAGACCTGTTCATAGGTCTATTATTAACTCACAAAGCCAAGATCTGATTGCACTGTTCCTAATTAGACAGGAAAGAGTCACCCACAACAATGTTATCTTCATGAATCATTGAACTACTTTCAACTTTTCTCCTGGTGCAACTCTTTCCCAAATGACAAAATCTTAGACTAGTCCATACTGAAAGCATTTGCAGACAACAAAATAAATGTAACGCAGAAATTGAAACTTGTTTCTGGAAAGGTAGAAAACATTGTCGGAAATGGAGAAAATGCTGGTTACCAGCTTTTTCCCCTTTTCCCAACAATGTTTTCAAAAGCTCTCACGATTGTTAAAAGTCAGGATTATGTGGAAAAGGGTTAAATATCTTCAAACCTACATTGTACAAGACTTCAGAAAATGGTGTGACAAAAGAGCTTTTTTGCAATTTGTCACAATATTTTGATGATTTTCTGAAATCACAGCCATATATAACAGATGCAACTGAGGTCATTATTAGCCTTTCTAGAGCGGATAAAGTGAGCTGTGCTCTGTGAAGAGGGGGTTTACTGCATCTGCAAGAAGTATCGATCCAGGTCACCCTGTGCAGGACTGCGCAGGCTGACCTAGGCTGAAACCTTTTGCTGTTGGTCAATTTCCTGCATGTCAAAGGACCATTGTCCCTCATGATTCAGTTGAAGAATCATTCAGTTGAATAATGTGATGACTTGCTTGGTATCATGGATCACAGAGATGCATTAAGCCCCCTTTTGCCAGAGCACAACTCAAATGTGATGGACATTCTCAATCAGCATTAAGGAATCAGATATTGTAATTTCAAGGTAGTTCATGTCAAAACATTTAGGAAGGGAACGGACAGTGAAGATCCAAGATCAGACTGCACATACCATTCTGTATGTATCATAGTATCTACCTTTCCTGATTCCTGTAAAATGCTATCTGATCATTGCTGCACACTGCTAAACTATCTGTTTCAGGAAGCAGTCAAAGGATTAGCTCTACAAATATAGCAATATTTTAGACTTGCCTAATTTGAAAGCATTTTCAGATGACAAATTTAATGTGGCTAAAGTAATAAAATATGTTGATGAAGGGACAGAAAACATTGTGGGAAAAGGAGAGCATGCTTGTAACTAGCATTTTCTCTTTGGAAAGCCTATTTCCTCATGGTCAATAAAATGGGATTGTATGGTAAAGCTGGGTAATGAATTAGCATTCAAAGGATTAGTAATGTCAAAATGTCAGCAAGTCAACATTATCTGTTAGATCTTTCTGATTTGTTGAATTGTCTGTGTTATTCTTATTGTATTTTTTTTTCAGCTAGAATATTTTGTTTTGTTTATAAGACAATCACCTTTTCAACATGGTTAAACTCTTTACCAGAAGACAAAATTTTGGACCTCTGGAGATTGACAGCATTTTTTGCAGATGACAAACATGGCTTGAACAATGCAATTTTTCCTTTAAAAGGTAGAAAATGTTGTGGGTAAAGGAGAAAATACTGATCATAAACCTTATTGTCTTATAATAGCCTTTTTCAAGATGTCAGTAAAGTTCATGATTGTTTGGTAAAGGGTTATATTTAGGAACACTGAGCTTGAAGTCAGATTTTGGTCAATCCTTTACCACATGGCAATATTTTTGACTCGTCCATATTTAAGGAATTTACAGACAGCAACTTATAAATCGTTTTCAAATTATTGTATTTGTCCTTTAATAGATAGAAAACATTGTGGAAAAAAGAGAAAATGCTGGTATAACCAGCATTTTCTCATTTTCCCACAATGTTTTCAAAAGTCGTCTTTCTCAGGGTCATGAAAACTTGGGATTGTGTGGTAAAGGGTTAGCTGTATATAGATTTTCAATGTCATGGCTTACACATTGGTTCATCTCTTTGGTTGTATTCACCTGCTATTTTAATTTTTGAGATTTTTACCTATTCAATTGTATACTAGTTTACCAATCAGAATCAAGTCTAACTAGCCAATCAAATTTCAGGTACAGCAGATGGTGATGGAGATGAAGACAGGCTTCTCTACAGCAATGGAAGAGCTGTCTAAAATACAATATGGGGACCAAACATTGCAACAGCAGCTAGCTGACAACAAGAAAGAGTGTGCTGATGAAATAGACTCTGTGAAACAAACTTTGATATATCTGAAAGTAAGTCCTCACTAATCTGATCTTAACACCTTTTTAACCCTTTCCCACACAGCCAGTTTTACAGTCTTCCAAATTCAAAATATTTGCAGACAACAACTTTAAAATTGGTATAAATGAGCTCAAGCCCTCTGACAAGGTAGAAAATATTGTGGGAAGAGGAGAAAATGCTGGTTACCAGCATTTTCTCCTTTTCCGACAATGTTTTCAAAAGGCTTCTTTCTCAGGGTCGTTAAAACCTGGGATTTTGTGGTAAAGAGTTAACCTTTTATCACACAATCCCAAGTTTTAAGGATCATGAAGAAGAAGGCTGGGTAACCAGCATTTTCTCCTTTTACCCCAATGTTTTCTACCCTTTTAAAGACAGAAATCATTACTTGAACTACATTCAAACATTCAAGTTTTCATCTGTAAATGCTTGCAATTTGGTCGAGTGAAATATTTTGTCACACGATCTAGACTTTTAACAACCCCGAGAGAGGAAGCTTTCAAAAAGATTCTGGCAAAAGGAGAAAATGCTGGTTATCAGCATTTTCTCCTTTATCCATAATGTTTTCTACTCTGTTAAATAAAAATTTCAGCATTTGTACCAGATTTGATTTGTAGTCTTCAAAAACTGCCAGTGCGGTTAAGTCTAGAATTTTGTTGTTTGGTTTAGGGTTAATTAAATTGACATATTTCTTACATGTACTTCACAAATGGATTTCTATCACACCTGACTATCTAATTATTACATACTTCTGATAATATTATAGTCTTCCAGTACTGTGTAAGTCATCATCTGAGATGGTAGAACTGTGAGAAGATAAACATTTGAAGAGCAGTTTGCTAACCCTAAGAGCTCTGAATAAACCTGTCAGATATTTTCATCCTAGAAACAAGACCCAAATAATTGCAATTTTATGGTTGCTTTTATCCACAGTGATTCATCAAAGCAGACAGTGTAGATCAAAGATCAGGCTGCACATTTTGTGCAGCCTGATCTTGATCTACACTGGCTGCAAATGCAACTATAGTCGTGAAAGGTGTTTTAAGGGTTAATACTTTTTTATGTCCAAGACAATTATGATAAAATCAGTAGAAATGCATTGAGAACAGCAGGTTTCCCACAAAGCCATTGCTTTGCCATCAGCACTTACTAAAACCCTAACGGCATTCCTGGCAAAATAAGAGAAAATATTGTAAATGAAATTTCAGCATTTTAGAATATACCCTTCGATAATTTTAGCTCACAACCTATCGGTATATGAACACTTGCAAGACTCATTTCTTGAAATTTATGGAAAGCATTATGGGAAACAAAAAAGAAAACTGCTTGGGAAATAAAGCAATTGCTTATTGAAGATATTTTCCCTGTTCAGTGATTTTAGAAATGATCTTCCATGTATAATTTAATGGATTTAATATTTTCTTTCAGTACCCTCAGAGCTTTGATCTTCATACTAATTTCTCTCACTTAGATTTATGATGAATACTTTTCCTATGTTAGTTGTCATTCAAAATATCACAATAAAGAAATCCCACAGATTTGTTGTGGTCTAACCCACCTAGGTTTTTGGGAAATGTCCAAGAATGAGAAAAATTTTCGAAACATATGTTCCTGCAGATAGAAATATTGTTGCTTTGACTTAATCATGAAGATAAATGACAAGCTGTCAGCAAATGCTGAGGAGGTTATCAGACAGTGAGGCTATCAGACAATGAGGCTAAAAAGCTATAACTCTTAGTATGAGGTATCTCCATAAAGTTTGTGGACATTGCTTAAAAGTTACCAAATTTACCAATTAGGCACAGGAAACTTATATCATCATAAAGAGCAAATTTTTCTCAGCCTACACGTGAAAAAAAGGTGCCGCTGCTATTAATAGCTTTTGATTTGTTGGTTCTAGCCTGCACATACTCTTGAGAACCCAGGGCAGGTGTCGATATTATGGCGTCGCGACATCGTTTATTAGTCGGACATTGGATTGACAACATGTCGGGTGCTTACCGTAGAATCAAAATGTGATTGTGAGATAATCAAACACAATTTAGAGCTTCTCGAAATACTGACCTTTGGCAGTGACACATTTTTGGTGTCCCTATACCCATTTGTCAGTCATGTCGATGAACAATTGTCTGTCAGAGGACCGAACAACTTCCTGAATGAATCCACCAATCCTGCATTGATGATGCCTGGCTGCCCAGATCTTTTGTCGACCTTGGGAAAGAGATAACAACTTTAGTGGATTTTGCTGCCAGAGTACAAAACATGCAGTCTGGTCTTTAATCTATACATACTTTGCTTAGACATTTTGGACAAAAGCAATCTTGAAATTGTGAACAAGGTACAACCTATATTAGGCAAGTGCCTAAGAGTATACCGGTAATTGTACTTCTTGTAGGACTGGCTATATTGGTGCTTAACTCTGTACCACATAATCCTGAGTTCTAACAACCCTAAATAAAATGCTTTTTGAAAACATTGTGGGAAAAGGAGAAAATGCTGGTAACCAGCATTTTCTCCTTTTCCGATAATATTTTCTTTCCTTCCCAAAACAAATTTCAATATTTCGGTCACATTGATATTGTCGTCTGCAAATGCTTTCAGTTTGGACCAGTCTAAAATTTTGTTGTTTGGTAAAGAGTTAATAATATGGCTGAAAACATTCATTGTATTCTATGGAGCACTCTAAGGGTTGTCATTGCACAAAAATGTTTGCAGAATTTTTTTTCAATTAAATCAAACTTTTGGGTTTTTTTTTTTTACAGACAGACATACAAAAACTCAGTGGGCAGATCCAGGAGGTAACAGAAGTACAAAGAGGTCTGCAAGAAAAAGTAGATGCTTATCAGTCAGATAAAGCCATACTTTTGGATGAATTGGAGAGAAATGGTGCCATTACAGATCAAATCAGGTATACTGTACACCTTTCAACCCTTTATAACACAATCCTGTGTTTTAACAATCCTATTGAAAAGAGCTTTTAAAAATACTGTGGGAAAAAGAGAAAATGCTGGTAACCAGCATTTTCTCCATTTTCCACAGAGTTTACTATCCTTTCAAAGACAAATAACATCATCTGGGCCACACTCACTATCGTGATAAAATAGAGATATGGTATTTCACATAATTTAGCAAGTTTAGATAGAGATCAAAATGTGCAGTCTGATTTTTATATGCACTTTTGGCTTTGTTAGCACATTCTGTATAGATTTATAAAGCAATCTTGAAATCACAAATATTTAGGTGTTATTTCTAGACTGAAAATGTCAGATGGATTTATTCAGAGCTCTAATCCTTTACCGCACAATGCCGCCTTTTAACAACCCTTGGAAAGAAGCTTTTTGGAAACATTGTGGGAAAAGGAGAAAATGCTGGTAACCAGCATTTTCTCCATTTTCCACAGAGTTTTCTATCCTTTCAAAGACAAATAACATCATCTGGGCCACACTCACTATCGTGATAAAATACAGATATGGTATTTCACATAATTTAGCAAGTTTAGATAGAGATCAAAATGTGCAGTCTGATTTTTATATGCACTTTTGGCTTTGTTAGCACATTCTGTATAGATTTATAAAACAATCTTGAAATCACAAATATTTAGGTGTTATTTCTAGACTGAAAATGTCATATGGCTTTATTCAGAGCTCTAATCCTTTACCGCACAATGCCGCCTTTTAACAACCCTTGGAAAGAAGCTTTTTGAAAACATTGTGGGAAAAGGAGAAAATGCTGGTAACCAGCATTTTCACCTTTTTCCACAATGTTTCCTGCTCCATCAATGAAAAATTAAACCATTTGAGCCACACTGAAATTGTCGTCTGCAAATGCTTTCAGTTTGGACAAGGCTAAAGTTTTGTCATCTGGTAAAGGGTGAATATCTTTAGCAGACAACAAATATTTAGACTTGTTCAAATTGTAAGCATTTTCAGATGGCAGAGTAAATGCCATGCAAAACCTGAAATTTGTCTTTGGACAGGTGGAAAATATTTTTACCAGCATTTTCACCTTTTCCAACATGAGGGGTGAATGCGAAACTGTTCCATCTGCATTTTGGAAAATATTACAGGAGAGGGGAAAAAAGCTCAATTCAGTGAAAAGCGTTGTTAGATCGTCTTGTTTAATTATGTTGTGCTGAATTCATGCTCTCAGCTCAACACAGCATATCTAAACAAGACGATCTAACTATTCTTTTCACAGAAATGAGAAGCGTTTTTCCCGTTCCTGTAAAATTGTCCGAAACACAGATGGAACAGTTTCGTATTCACCCCTCGATTACAATGTTTTCAAAGCTGTCTTTCTCAGGGTCATTAAAACTGTGTGGTAAAGGGTTAATTTCTTGATAACATTTATTCTCAGCAATGTTTTTGTGAAATAATTAGATACTTCAGATCATTAGCTTGCACATTAACCCTTTACCAACCAGTCCCTTGTTTGAAATACTCTAGGAGAGGGAAAAAAAGAAGAAACCTTTGAAAACATTTTGAGAGAAGATGAAGATTCTGGTCATTAGCATTTTCCTCATATCCAGCATTGTTTTCCACTGTATCAGAGAATATAAGTTCATCTGTCTCAACTTTGAACTTGTGGTCTGGGATGCTTTCAGTTTTGAAGACTGTAGAATTTGTCGATTGGTTACTTGTTAAAATGAAATACGCTAAAAGCATGTTTCAATAGGCTAGTGCAGAGGTACAATATGTAATTTTCGTTTTCCTCCAGTTAAGTCTGTTAATTCTGTCCTTTCACAATATGATTGTTACAGGCTAAGACTGAGTGGTACACTGCAAGAAAACAACAACAACCACACAGACCTTGCAGATGTAGCACCAATGGTGCATCCATACCTTAACAGCCTACAAAATCATCATCAACACAGAGGTAAGATATTTTGTCACATTGTTTTCTGTTTTCCCTCCAATTATGGACTAAAACTTTGCAGTGCACATTAAGAAAACAACAACAACCATACAGACATGACAGATGTAGCACCAATGATCTATCCGACATTAATTGCTTGCAGGATCATCATCAACACAGAGGTAAGGTATTTTGTCACGTTGTTTTATTATTCCTGCTGATTATCATAGACTAAAGTGCACTTGTCAATAAAACAGCAGCAACACAAACAACAACATTAACCATACATACAGACATGACAGATCAAGGGAATAACACCAATAACACACTATATATGTTAGGGAAAAAAAAAGACTTGAGATTGATAATAATACTTCTAAATTTATAGTAAAATATTTTTTCTCTTTATCAGTGCTTAGAGCACTGAGTACAACTTTTGTTATTTTTGTAAAGAGTGTAGATCAGGATCAGACTGCCTTTTATTTCTTGTTTTGTCATCTTGCTTTACATCAAATGTTTTCAAAATTGTCTGCCACAAAATCCCTTCAGCAAGTTACGCATTATTGTGTTTTAGATGACCAGTACAATTCCGACTCCTCCCTGACAGCTGCTGTATCACGGAGCCTGAATCTGACGCAGGCACTCGGTGAAAAATGTCTACAGTTAGATATGTCATCGTCGTCTAGTGATGAAGAAGAAAGCAGTCGACATTCTCATGTAAGTCTAAAAATGGTGCCTTTATCAAAACCCTTTACCAAGCAGTTCCTCTTTTAAACAACCTGAGAAAAGGAGCTTTTAAAGACACTGTCACAAAAGGAGAAAGTGCTGAAAATCAGTATTTGTCCCTTTTCCTATAATGTTTTCCATCTTATCAAATATAAATTCCATCATTGAACCATAATTGATATGAAGTCTGCAATTGCTTTCAGATGGTTGATTCAAGGAATTAACCCTTTACCACACAGTCCCTAGTTTTAACAACCCTGATGAAGAAGGCCTTTGAAAACATTGTGGGAAAAAGAGAAAATGCTGGTTACCAGCATATTCTCCATTTCTACCACATCAAAGACAAAAATCATAATTTCAACTACATCTATCGTCTTGCAAATGTTTTCAAATCGGTCAAGTCCAAAAATTTGCCGTTTGGTTAATAGTTAATCCTATAGCAGTTTTTTGTGATACTACAGCTTTCTTTGGAATTTTTTGAAGTTTCCATGGAGCTCAAAAGCTCATTCGTTAATATACATGACATGAAGCAAGGGGGTTGCTGGTTTGAATCTTAGGATTAATTATAGTTATTAGGACAGGATTCATGGGTCTCTAAACACTGATCATTGTTTCACTGATAGTTATGTAGGAAAGCAGCCATTGGTTTGAGAGGAAAAGTTATGTAGGAAAGCAGCCATTGATTTAAGAGGAAAGCTTTGTGAAGACCTAGTAAATTGACCTCAGGGCTTGAAATCATGGATAGGTTCATTAACTATTGTGTTGTAACTGATACAATGTTAAAAACAACATTAAACACCAAATAAAATAACGCAAAGCCTTTGCTGGTGAATGAGTTTCAGTGCAGATTCAACTGCATGGCTTGAAATCACTAGAGAAATGTCGGGTTTGTCCGGACGTCGTGTCAACTCGGACACATGTCCCTCGTTTTATATGCCTGCATATTTTTCATCGCTGTACACATTTTTCAAGAGTTCCAGAGTGGCCATTTTTTCAATATCAAAAAAATTTATTGATAAACAATTGTAGAATATTTTTTTGTGAACAATTTCACTTTGGCGCAGGTACTTAACCAGTTACCTATATTACAGTATGTTGTGCATGTAAGGATATACTGAATTATACTTTCATCAGAATAGTGAATTTTTTGGACTGTTTTCTTTTTATTAAGCTGCATGACCATTGTTTGCTTATCCAGGTTATATATATCCGATATTTATGAAAGACCACAAGACTGTTTGATCTGACCGACAGATTTTGGAGTAATCAGGTCAGACCGGACAATATTGACTTTATCTACATATATTTCAATCACATCATTCAGCAGTTAGAGTGGCACAGTGGTTAGCATTGACAGCCCAGAACTTCGTATACAAGAGTTTGAGGCACTACAACAAAAAAAAAATTTTTTTTTTTTTCAAGTCATACGTGCAATGTCAAACTTAACTGCGGTCTTTTTAATTTTAATTGATAAAATCAATAACTTAATTATTTTTTGGTATAATTGTGCCTGCCAATCAAAGAAAAATCTTTCTCAGATAAGTGATGCTGCATTATAACGAACAAGTACTCCTCTTAATGGCGTGTCTCGATGTCCCATCATGTCCGAAATCACCTGAGGAAGTGTCCGATGTGACCGGATGTGTCTGATATGACGCTCAGTAACCGTTTATATTCTGGATTATATTCTGGATGGTTTCCTGTTTTGAAACTCAAATACATGTTGGAAAGAACGAGTGCTGAGAACAAGATCCAAATTATCTATAGATTGGGTAGGATATAATTTCTCTCTTCATTTAAAAGAAGAATACCTGCTTACCTGACTGAAAGTATCCAACATTGCTCTTTGTAATAATTTAGTTTGCTAAATACATGAGTGGCAGTCCCAAAGAAAGGAGGTTTAACGCATTTCCCTGATGCGTAATACCAAGCAAGTCATTACATGGTTATGAATCTATAAAATTTATTTTGTCTAACAGCAACCTTAGAATCATGAGGTTGAATGGTCCTTGGACTTGGAGACGGATTACCAATAGCAAAATGTTTCGACCCAGGTCAGCCTGAATAAACTGGGCAGGCTGACATGGGTTGATACTTTTGCAGCTAAGTAAAATCCCATTTTCACAGAGCATGACTTGTATCTAACAATCTTTTCCCTCTTTTATGATTTCAGAGTGGAACTAGCAGAAAAGCAAGCAAGCGTCATGGAAGTTGTAAGTATAAATTCTAGACAATAATAACTTAACCCTTTTACAGCACAATGCTGCCTTTTAACAACCCTGGGAAAAGAGGCCTTTGGAAAACGTGAGAAAAGGAGACAATGCTGGTGACCAGCATTTTCTCCTTTTCCCACAATGCTTTCTACCCTATCAAAGAGAAACCCCACTATTTGAGCCACATTAAAATTTTGTTTGTAAACGCTTTCAATTTGGACAAGGGCTAAAAGTTTGTCATCTGGTAAAGGATTAAATCTATAAGCACTAGTGTTAGGGTTAGATGGATGCACTAGCGCTAGCTATAGGGGTTGCTTGCCACATAGAACAGTACAAATACCATGCTCTTTGATGTTTTGTGGTTTGTCTCTTTACCAGACAACAAAATTTTAGAGTCATCTAAATTGAAAGTGAAATTTCAGTGCAGAAGATAAATCAAGTGTTACTAAAATGATTGAGTTTGTATGTGAAAGGGTAGAAAACGTTGGAGAGGAGGAAATACTGGTTACCAGCATTTTTTCTTTAACCACAATGTGTTCAAAAGCTTTCTTTCTTAAGGTAATTAAAACTCGGGATTGTGTGTTACTGGGTTAACATGCAATATACATTTCCTACATTTTATTAAATGCAGTATTAACCCTTCACCGCATAGTGCCGCCTTTTGACGACTCTGGGAAAGAAGCCTTTTGAAAACATTTTGGGAAAAGGAGAAAATGCTGGTATCCAGCCTTTTCTCCTTTTCCCACAATGTTTTCTGCCCTATCAAAGAAAAATCGCCCCATTTGAGCTGCATTGAAATTGTTGTCTGCAAATGCTTTCAATTTGGACAAGGCTAAAATTTTGTCGTCTGGTAAAGGATTGATAAATAATTTCAACTTCTATCTTTGAATTGCTATGTTAGTCGCTTTATAGGCTCCTAAAGAATACAGTGTCATGAGTATTGAAGAACTAGTCATAACTAACATGTTACATTAGTGGTAACTTATATGCACTTCTGTATCAAAGAATTCTCAACAAGTGGGTATAAACACAATGTTTAGCAACATAGAAATTTGTATCTTGATAATTATCATCTGTAAGGGCAAGCCTAATTATCTCCCTTAGATGAATGCAAATGAGGTAGGCTAGTCAAGGTGTTGGTAAGCTTGTATAGGTATATCATCTGAGGCTGATGAAGGGCTGTATGATATTTTGGATTCCTCAGTCTGTTTGTCTATGCTAACCCTTAGGCTGCTAAGTGCAACACAGTGACCTTTTGCGGACAGTGTAGATCAAGATCAGACTGCACAGAACGTGCAGTCTGATCTTGGATCTACACTACCCAAAAAGGACATATTTTTCCCTGAAAAATATGTCTTTACATAGTAAAATTGTGGTTTTTACTATTGTCTTAAAAGTTTCATTCACTCATTTGACAGGATAAGTGTTAAGTTTTCCAGCTGGGTGTCTTTGCCAATTACATGCACAATAATTGCCCCAATTGTCTGGTTTGTCTCATTAATTTTGCTCTGTTTGTGGACATTCCAGCCATATATCTGCTACCATTGTGTCAGAGGTTTGCTTATATAAACTGAAAAGTTGAATTATATATATGAGCCATGATGTGGCAAAAGGGGGCTTAAAGCATCTCCGTCGTACATTGTACAAAGCAAGACATCATATAATTAGGGATCCATGAAATACATTTGGTCTAACAACTGACTGAATAATGAGGTAGACTGGTCCTTTGGTAAGTAGAAAATTGACAGCAAAAGTTTTGGCCCAGGTCAGCAGCCTCTGTGAAAAGGGGTTTATTGCATCTTTGTAAAGCACTATACTTAGCAAGTTGTCAAATAAGATAGACTCATTATACCCAAAGACAGGATGAACCATGGGATAGAATCTGTTCGAAAGGTCTTTTAACGTGCAGAAAATTTACCAACAGCAAAAAGTTCCCACCCAGGCCAGCCTGTGCAGATTGCTCAGGGTGACCTGGATTCATACATTTTGCAGATGCATTAAGTCCTGTTTTCACAGAGCATTACTCATATATTCTTTTCAAAGCTGTACAGATTTACTTATTGCACCATAACTTTTACCACAGTTCAACAAGAGACGGGCCAGGGTGGTCAAAAAGTACCACCTCACAAACAAGTTTTAGAACAAGGTAACTTACATCAAAAAGATTTTAACTCATCAATAAATCCCTTGATATGCACAATAATTGCTTAGCTTCATTAACTTGTTACCTCACAATCCAATGTTTTAATGACAGTATAAGAAAGAAGGCTCTTGAAACCATGTTAGGGAAAAGGAATAAATGCTGATAACCAGCAGAACCCATTTTTGTTTGGTTTCATAAAACTCGGAAATGTTTAGGAACAGGTGAATTTTTTCTGATGACTTGCACAATAATTGCTTTAAAACATAATCCTATAACCAATTTTGTCTGTATGGATAACTCTTCAGATACTGTTTTATGGCATTATAAAGAAGGTAGAATTGCTGTAAAACTTCTCATTAAATCCAGGATCCAAGATCAGGCTGCATGCAGCAGTGCTCTGTGTAGTCTGGTTGAGAGAACCTTCAGGGAGTCTAGTAATGTCTAGTAATGTCTTTTTTTATGTGTTTAATATATTTTTACCTCAGATACCAACTTATGTCAGATTTTTATAATCACATAACCTCACTTAATTTGTATTCAGTGTAATTCAGACTTTCTTACCTTACACATATTTTGTAGGTACATGTAAGCATTATAATTATGCTGTCATAATTGTGACATCTTTGTATACATCTTTTTACAAAATTTGTAATGGCTGAATTACATTGTTAACTTTTTACCAAACAACAAAATATTAGAAAAAAATTGAAAGCATTTGCAGACAACAAAATTAATGTGCCTAAAAAAATTGAAATTTGTTTTGGGAAGGGTAGAAAACATTGTGAGAAAAGGAGAAAATGCTGGTTACCAACATTTTCTCCTTTTCCCACAATGTTTCTAAGGCTTCTTTCTCAGGGTCGTGAAAACCTGGGATTGTTTGGTAAAGGGTTAACAAAGGTAGTTATGCGATAACCAACATATCAAAACTTACTAAGCTAGTTTACTTTGCTTGTGATCTAATACTGATTGCTGATAGATCTACAATACACTTTTTTTTTTTCACTTTTTCATAATAGCCTATTATGTGTATAGTTTAATAGTCTATCTCCTGCTAGAGAATTTTTGTTCCAGAAGATCACTTTTGGAAAGATTGTGGCAAAAGGAGATTTTGATTAGCACAGTTTCTACTTATACCACATTCTTTCGTTACAGGTATTCACATATCAAAACTCAATGTTCATTACCCATATTCAAGTAGCCGGTAAGGTTTTTAGCTCCACTGGCCGAAGGCCAGCGGGCTTATGTCATGGCCCGGTGTCCGGCGTGCGTGCGTCCGTCCGTCCGTCCGTCCGGTCGTCCGTCCGTCCGTGCGTTAACTTTTATTTCAAACATCTTCTTCTCTGAAACTACCCATCCGATTTTCACGAAACTTCACAGAAATGATCCTGACATGGTCCTCTTCAGAATTTCTTGAAAGAATTTGATTCCTTCAAAAACTCTGGTTGCCATGGCAACAAAACTGAAAAATATTGGAAATCTTTAAAAATCTTCTTGTCTGAAACCATAAGGCATAGGGCTACCAAATTTGGCATGTAGCTTTATGTAGTAGACCTCTATCAAGTTTCTTCAAATTATAGCCCTGGGGTCAAAATTGGCTCTGCCCCAGGGGTCACAAGTTTTACATAGGCTTATATAGAGAAAACTTTAAAAATCTTCTTGTCTGAAACCATAAGGCATAGGGCTACCAAATTTGGCATGTAGCTTTATGTAGTAGACCTCTATCATGTTTCTTGAAATTATAGCCCTGGGGTCAAAATTGGCTCTTCCCCAGGGGTCACAAGTTTTACAAAGGCTTATATAGAGAAAACTTTAAAAATCTTCTTGTCTGAAACCATAAGGCATAGGGCTACCAAATTTGGCATGTAGCTTTATGTAGTAGACCTCTATCATGTTTCTTGAAATTATAGCCCTGGGGTCAAAATTGGCTCTTCCCCAGGGGTCACAAGTTTTATACATAGGCTTATATAGAGAAAACTTTAAATATCTTCTTGTCTGAAACCATAAGGCCTAGAGCTACCAAATTTGGCATTTAGCTTGATCTAGTTGGAGTCTACCAAAAGTGTCCAAAGTATAGTCCTGGGGTCAATTTGGCCTCATACTTGGAGGGGGGGGTTCACAAGATTTACATAGGCTTACATAGGGAAAACTTTTAAATCTTGGTGTACATAGCCATAAGGCTTAGGCTACCAAATTTTGCATATAATTATAGCATTATTTAGTGGACAGTTACAAAAAGGGCCCAAGTTACAGCTCTAGGATCAAGTCTGGCCCTGCACCAGGGATCACAAGTTTTACATGGGTTTATGGAGTGAAAAGTTCAGAAACCATCTTGTTACCAGCCATAAGGCCAAGAACTCCCACATTTGGCATGTTATTCTTCTAATACAATATTCCCCATTTAGTCAGACTGTAGCCATGAGGTCAAAGTTTTATAAGGGCTTATATAGTGAAGACTTTTCTTCGTGGTTTATATTTATAAGCCAGTGGAGCGATACAGGGCCATCATGGCCCTCTTGTTTCTGATTGGTCGACTTCTAGTGAGGCTAACGGTGCTTCCGAATTTCATAGAGGCCAAACAATTTTAGATGTTTATGTGCTAAAGTATTGTATTACCACAAACATCACTATTTCTATTTATTAGCAAAACAAAGTCTGTAATTCAGAATTCTGTAACAGATTCTGAGTCTCAGCATGTATTTTGATATTTGGCTGTTGAAGCAAATTATCGGAATTTTTAAAAAAATATTGATTGACAAATTAATCTTTTTTGTGAAAAGGGGGCCTACATAGAACATCCTTGCTCCAAAGATAGTGCTGATATGTGGTACTTAAACACCTACCTAAAATTTGAACTTGAAGTACTATAAACATCTGATTTTATCATAGGTAATTAAATGTTTTCTTGCATGCAAGGCTTACCACATTGTTTTGATTGCCATAGGTAAGGTCTAAACTACTTCCTAGAAACTGACCAATCAAATGAGTTTGCTCAGAAATAGCTGACTTTATACCTAATAGCTGTGTCTCATCACTTAACCCTTTACCGTACAATGCTGCCTTATAACACCCCTGGGAAAGAAGGCTTTTGAAAACATTATGGGAAAAGGAGAAAATGCTGGTAACCAGCATTTTCTCCTTTTCCTACAATGTTTTCTACCCTATCAAAGAAAAATTGCACCATTTGAGCCACACTGAAATTGTCGTCTGCAAGTGCTTTCAATTTTAACATGGCCAAAATTTTGTCATCTGGTAATGGGTTAATTGCCGTATTTTATAATTATGTTGTCTAAGTTGTCTGCTTCAGATTGGGTTCAGGAGGTAATGGCGCTGTATGTTTTGCCCAAAATGATGTCTTCGAAACAATATTCTTTCATTGTCTGATGAAATCCATTAAAGTTTTTCTTGAATTTTTTTCACACCCGTACACAGATATCCTTTTTATGAGAACTTTCCTTATCTGATAAACTCATGCCAATAGCTGTAGAATTTTGTTCACATTTTTGAAGGCTTTAACACTTTACTACACAACAAAATTTTAGACTTGCCCAAATTCAAGACGACAAATGTGCCTCAAATGACAAGATTTTCCCCTGGAGAGGTAGAAAACATTGTGGGAAAATGAGAAAATGCTGGTTACCAGGATTTTCTCCTTTTCCTACAATGTTTTCAAAAGCCTTTTTTTTTTTAAGGTCGATAAACACAGGACTGTTTAGTAAAGGGTTAATATAGGCATCCTTTTCTTGAAAATTGGTAGTGCAAGAATTGAAAATGAAAAGATTTTCAAGACATTCATATTTTTTGCATAGATGCATAATTATCCTTATATGTATTGCTTTCAGCTTTTTATGTACTTTTATTATGTGTGACCCATACTCTGTTAAAAGGGGGTTTAATCCTTTCCCAAACAAGCCCTGGTTTTCACGTGTCTGCAGTATAAGTCTTTTGAAAACACTGTTGGAAAAGGAGAAATTGCTCGTAACGAGCAATTTCTCCTTTTCCCACGGTGTTTTCTACCCTTTTTGATAACTCTCTGCCATTTTCATCAAATTTAAAATTGTCATCTGCAAACTCTTTCAATCCAAATTCAGTCCAAAAGTTGTTGTTTGGGAAAGGGTTAACGTAATGCATCTGCAAAAAATATTTGCCCAGTCCATGCATGCTGACATAGAGTGAAACTTTTTCCTATTGGTCAATTTTCTGCATGTCATGAGACTAGTCTACCTCATTATTCAGGCTGTTGTTAGACAAAATGGATTTTATGGATCCATAGTTATGTGATGGACTTGCTTGGTATGATGCATTTCAGAAGTGCATTAAACCCTCTTTTTGCAGAGTACTGCTCATATATTACTAGTATTTCATATTTATTTTAGATACTGAATAAACCTTTTACCTAACAATCGCATGCTTTTACAACCCATAGGTAAAGAATATTGAGAAATGTTTTAGAGGAAAAACTCATAGTAACTAGCATTTTACTACAATTTCCAAATTTTTTCTGCTCATCCAATGACAAATCCGATCATTTGTGACGCATTTATAATGTTCTCTGAAAATTTGTGCAGTTTAGACAAGTCTAAGATTTTGTCGTCTGTTAACTCTTTACCAAACAACATATTTTAGACTTGTCCAAATTGAAAGCATTTGCAGACGACAAAATAAATGTGACTAAAAGAATTGAAATTTGATTTGGAAAGGGTAGAAAACATTGTGGGAAAAGGAGAAAATGCTTGTTACCAGCATTTTCTCCTTTTCCCACAATGTTTTCAAAAGCCTGTTAGCTTAGGGTCGTTGAAATTGTGTGATAAAGTGTTTAAGACTGAATGTAAAGATGTACAGTATTATTGTCCTGATAAACTTCATTGTAAAATGATCTTGTGCTTACAGTTCAAAGAGAGGAGGCAGCAAGAGATATTGTCGAGGCAGAGCGAGAGTATTGTTCCCAAATATGGTCTTTGTTAGAAGATTACCTCAATCCTTTACGAGATGAAGATATCGTTAATAAACGAGAAATCAGCAACATGTTTCCAACATACATTCCTCACCTGTATGAGCAGCACTGCATCATGTTACGCAAGATGGAAGAGCGAGTGAAGAAATGGAAGTTTACAACAGTGGTGGGAGATTTGTTTGCCAGATTTACAGAGCCCCAAGATGTAAGAGATGCCTATAGATAAAATTGCTGATATCACGATTTGCAACACTTCAATTTTTGATACTTCAAATGCCAAAAGCTAATATTGCTTGTATCAAGATTTGCAGCACTTCAGTTTTTTGATACTCCAGATGCCAAAGACACCCTTCGCAAACAACAAATTGTTGATTCTATTAATCTGAAAGTATCTGCAGATGACAACTTCAAAATTAGATAGAAATGAGCTCTAGTACTCTGATAGGGTAGAAAACATTGTGAGAAAAAGAGGAAATGCTTGTTACCAGCATTTTCTAATTTTCCCACAATGTTTTCAAAAGCTTTCTTCCACAGGGTCATTAAAAAGAGATTGCATGTTAAAATGTTAAGTGGTTTTGAAGTCAATGTAGATTAAGATCATGGAATGTAGGTTGGTTTCTTGATACACACTCTTGGCATAACACCCAGTAGTCCAAATTCAGAGTAGATACTGGAAAATGTTTCCAAATAAAACTTGTATTGCTTTTAACACATGAATGCTTATGACAACTATAACTGATTTTACAAACAAGGTAGATCAAGATCAGGCTGCACAGAAGATGAACTATTCTGGATAAAAAGCCCTTTTAACCCTTTACTAGACAACAAAACTTTAGCCTTGCCCAAATTGAAAGCATTTACAGACGACAATTTCAGTGTGACTCAATGGTGCAACTTTTCTTTGATATGGTAGAAAACATTGTGGGAAAAGGAGAAAATGCTGGTGACCAGCATTTTCTCCTTTTCCCACAATGTTTTCAAAAGGCTTCTTTCCCAGGGACGTCAAAAGGCGTCATTGTGCAGTAAAGGGGTTAATTGCAATTCTTTGACCTGTTTTTGAATTTATGCTTATATTTTACCCCTGGTAGCAAGCATTTTCTCCCTTTCCCCCCAATATGTTTTCTGCCATCTCGGAACTGAATCATATTCATTTTGCCATGTTGAATTTGTCATCTGCAAAATTTTAAAGTTGGACAGGTGTGAAATGGTGAAATGTCGTCGTTTTGTACAGGCTTTAGGGCTAAAATTGTTTTCAAACTGAAGCAGCAGTGCAGTACATTCAATTTTGCAAATAATTTTGTGTTATTTCAGTGTGAATTTACACTTTGAAGCTTTACCAGCAATATTAGCATGTGTATCATATGTTTCTCCTACCTCAACCGAGCCCAGTAGGGCAGCCAGTAGCACACAGGACTTGAAACTAGGAGGTCACTGGTTCAAATCCCTAGCTTTGCCTTTTTGTCTCGAAGGATTGGTGATAGTCATTGTGTTGTACCTCTCTCACTGCTTATCATTGTTTTGACAGTGGTTATGTTTGAAAGCAGCCAGTGGCTTTTAAAGAATATTATGTGAAACACAGGTGAAGAATCTCCAGGAAAGCATGGTAGGTGCACTGACTGTAGCAATATAACTGAAATATTGTTGAAAACCGCGTTAAACACCATACATACATACATACAAGCAAACGTTTATTTCAGGATGATGGTTTGAATCTGTACAAAGACTATATCAGTGACTTTCCTATGATTATCAACACCATGAATAAATGGTTCACCCATTCTCCTCACTTCAGAGAGCTTATGCAGGTATGCTGTGGTGGTGCTTTTAGCTTTGACCCTTCACCACACAATCCCCAGTTTTAATGACCCCCAAAAAGAAAGATAATGAAAACATTGTGCAAAAGGAAGAAAATACTGGTAACCCAACAATGTTTTCCACCCTTTCAAAGATCCATTCATTTGAGTTGGTCACCTTTTATATGCCATATGTAATTGCTTTCATTTTGGGCAAGTTTAAAGTTTTGTTGTTTGGTTAAGGGTTGATTTAACTCTTTACCAGACAACAAATTTTAGACTTGTCCATCATCAAAGCAGCTGCACATGACAAATTGGGTATGGCTGAAATTACGGTCAAAAACATTGTGGGGAAATGGCAGATATGCTGCTTTCTAGCATTTTTTTCCTTTTCCCACAATGTTTCTGACAGCTTTCTTGTACAGGGTCTTTACTACATGGAATTTTGTGGTAAACGGTTAACCTTCAAGCAACTTTTAGAAATTGCTGAATTATGTTTTCAGGATTTTAACTATATTTGGATATTCCTTTTCTTATTCTTCATATCCTTCAGTAGATATTTGTCATATCAAAGTCCATGCTGTGAGATCACTGATAAAAATATGCCCATTTCAATGCAATTACAATGTTACATTCCAGTATGAGCTAGTGTTTAGAAACAATCAGAAAAAAAAAAGTAACTGCTTGTTATGATAAATTTCTCCTTTTCCCTTCATACTTTTAATAGATACAAAAGACCACCTTCTTCTTTCTCTTTAAATATATATATATATATATAATTGCCATCCCTTTTTTAGAGGGTACAAAATCAGCCTTTACAGTAATAGGTTAAAATGAGTCATTCAGAAGACATATGGGTCGTGCTTTAGAAGGTAGGTCTAATTCAAAAGTATCAACCCATGTCTCCCTTTGAAGATTGACCTGGATGCAAACTTTTTTCTATTTGTAAGGTTTCTGCATGTTACAAGATTCTACCTCATCATTCAGCAGGGTTTAGACAAAATGGATGTATTTGTACCCATTTCTCCCAGGGCACTGTTCATATAAATACAATTTAATCTTTGTTATGCTATTTTTCAGAGTCAAAATTTGGCCAGTTCTCCTGTATTGTCATCTCTCCTTGCACCTTTACAACAAGTTCCTAAATATTCTCTGTTACTGAAGGTAAGAAATTTACTCGGGTCAACTTGAATGTAGCCTTAGAAGTGCCATGAAATTGCGTATCACTGATTCTGTATATAGTTCCCAAAGAAAAAGAAAAGATATGAGACATTGTCTGTGACAAGGTGTCATAGTGTATCTGCAAAAGATTATTGACCCATGTGAGCCTGCACATTCCCAGCAGACTGACATGAGTTGAAATTGTGTTCTATTTGTAATCAGTTTGCATGTCAAAGGCCCATTCTACTGCATGACTTGGCCAGTTTCTAGACAGAGTGGATCCATATCATGCAACAACTTGTTTGGTATAATGCATTACAAAGATGCATAAGATCCCGTATTCCCAGAAAAAACGACTTGTTTCCTGGTATATGGGGCATGAATGAAAGTAGGAGTTGAACCTCAACAGTCAGAATTAATGTTAGCTTGACATTTCCATCTGTATGACCATCACAGATTGCTATCTTTTCATGTTTGATCCTCTATACATGTATATATCCATTTGATCGTGTATACATGTATATATCGATATGTTCCTTTAACCCTATACCACACAATCCCAAGTTTTGGCGACCATGAGAAAGAGGCCTTTTGAAAACATTGTAGGAAAAGGAGAAAATGCTGGTAACCAGCATTTTCTCCTTTTCCCAGAATGTTTTCTGTCCTTATACATACAAATCTCTGTATATGAGTCTTATCTAATTTGTCATCTGCAAATGCTTTCAGTTTTGACATGATTAAAATGTTGTTAAGTGGTAAAGGGTTAAGCATGTAACTATGTACCCATTTGATTCTCTATACATGTGCATATCCATTTGCTTCTTTATACATGGATACATCCATTTGATTCTCTCTTCTACAGAAGCCTTTAAATGGGGATACACAGTGTACCCAACAACTTCATTTGGAGTTACCGATTAAACCTGTCCTGAACAAGTCAGTGTTTTCATATGCAAATAAAAAAGAAGGCTATTGTAAACATTCTGGAAAAGAAGAAAATGCTAGTAGCCTTATTTTCGTCATTTCTTTCAGTGTTTTCTACCTTTTCAAAGACAAATTCCATTATTTTAGCCATATTTTAATGTGTCATTCTGAAATTTTTTTTCAATATGGAGAAGCCTCTTTTTTCATTGGGTTAAAAGTTAAAAATCTCTATATTACATGTTTTACAGAATTTACTGAAATATACACCAGTGGACCATCCAGACAGATATTACCTTGAGTCATCACTGAACAGGCTGAAAGGATTCCTGAATACAATGAACAGTGACTTAGAACAGGCAATGCAAACTATAAACCTGAACAGTCAGCCCATTACAAGGTATGGCATACCGCTGCATTTTGGGATTTCATCATCATTGTTGAAATAAATAGGAGTGGACTCTTAGACAAATATTATCAGGAGCACTCTTGAATAGATGGAAAGGGTTTCTTAACTCTTTACCAAATGACAAAATTTAAGACTACTCTAAATTGAAAGCAGTTGCAGGCGACAAAATAAATGTGACTGAAAAACTGAAATTTGTTTTGGGAATGGTAGAAAATATTGTGGAAAAAGGAGAAAATGCTGGTTACCAGCATTTTCTCCTTTTCCCACAATGTTTTCAAAAGGCTTCTTTCTCAGGGTCATTAAAACCTGTTATTGTGTGGTAAAGGGTTAACCCTTTACCAAACAACAAAATTTTACACTGGTAAAAATTGAAAGCATTTGCAGGTGACAAAATAAATATGACTCAAACATTTAAAGTTGTTTATAGAAATATTGAAGGGTACAAAACATTTTGGGAAAAGGAGAAAATGCTGGTTACCAGCATTTTCTCCTTTTCCCACAATGTTTTCAAAAGTCTTCTTTCTCAGGGTTGTTAAAAGTCATGATTGTGTGGTAGAGGGTTAAATCATTGAACTGTGACTCAGAACAGATACATGCAAAAACATTGTGGCAAAAAGGGAAACTGCTAATCTGAGCAATTTCTCCTTTTGCCACAATTTTTTCAGAAGTAGTTTCCTTTGAGACAAACGAAAATCACCTGCAAGAGGTGATTAGGTAGGGCAAGAAATCAAGTATACTTTTCTAATAAACAGGTCAAGAGACTCTGCAAGGTCAAGGTCAAGTGGGAGCAGTGCTGAAAATAATCATCTGTCCAGGGACTCTGGGGTTCATTCTAACGAAGAAGAAAGGGCCAAATCTCCAATGTCTCCAAATTCTACCAGAAGGTGAGGTCAATTTCACACATTACCAAATAGCAAAACTGCAGGCCTTTCCAAATAGATAGTACTTGTAGATGACAAATATGGTTCATATGATGGGATTTGTGTTTGAAAGAGTTTAAAAAATTGTGGGAAGAGGAGAAAATACTGGTAACCAGCTTTTTCTCTTTTATCTGCAATGTTTTCAACGGCTTTTTTCTTAACTCTTTACCACACAGTCCCGAGTTTTAATGACCCCGAAAGAGAAGGCTTTTGAAAACATTGTGGGAAAAGGTGGAAATGCTGGTAATCAGCATTTTCGCCTTTTCCAGCACTCTTTTCTACCCTATCAAAGAAAGTAATAATCATTTAATTTGTTGCCTGTAAATGCTTTCAGTTTCATTCAGTCCGAAATTTTGTTGTTTGGTAAAGTGTTAAGGGTCATTGAAACAGGGGATTAGTGTTAAAGTGTTAAATACACACACTACCTGTTGATAGATTTTGCAGCAGACGTATACCTGTGTAAAGTAACAATAGTCAACATGAGCAGAACAGACAATTTATTAACATATACTAATGGTATCAAGTGATTTTTGAACATGGTGGCAAAAGATTTTATTATATGATGTTTCAATAGATATACAGTAATTATCAATATATAAACAATAGGTATAAATAAACAGTATATATGGAGAATGGGCTTACATAGGATAAATAGTTAGAGGAGCACAGTATATAGAGGCACCAAGGCCTGAAACACAAATGTAATGAATATATGCAACAAAAGGCACATTCAGGTTTACAAGGTTTTTTTTTTTTTTGATAATCCACTTTATACTAAGCGGCATTCCTTCAATAGCACTGGTCATATACCATATAAAAACATGATTTAGATAGCTGTTAAGTTATTCTTGCAGCTCATCATTACTTGTTTCACCTTCACAGGTTTGTTCTACAAGTCCTTAGAGAAAAGCGTGAACAAGAAACACGACAGTCTCGTGGAAAGATTGACATGCGACCGCCCTCTCCTCAAGGTCGGTTTGGAAGTCACCCTGACCTCACAAATCAATACAATGGTTTATCTGATGGCAGAATATCACCTTATCAGCTATCCTCAATACCTCAATCTAAAATGTTCTCATCGCTGTCAAAATTGCCACTTCCTAAAGAAAAGGGTAAAAGATCAAAGTCTAGTCGTTTGCATGAAGCCCCAAGGCCTGTCATCAATACAAACTATCTACGACCTTTAACCCCTCAGTTATTCCAAGCGTCCTCCAGTGCATACAACTTTGAAGCTGTAAGACGAAGGGATGAATTCTCAGAAAGATCAAGACGTAGACCGGCATCTGCGATGGAGTTTACAACAAACACCGTCGACAACAGGGACCAGTATTTGGAAATAGTGGCCAATCAGGCTGGACTCACACTTTCACCGTCACATTCCACATCTAGCGATCACTCTCGTAGGGAACTGGAACTTTCTTTACAAAAACTGTTGCTAGAAACCAATAATGCAAATGGAAGTTATACTGAAGATACCCTGCAAGAAGGTGAGGTTGGTGATGAAGCACAAGATACTTATCAGAAACAATTTTTAGCCACAAAGGAGAGAATTCTCAGACATGGACAAGACAGTAATGAGAGTCATCATCAACAAAGTTCAGCAAGAAAAGTTAAGAGAAAACTTCCATTCCATCCACATACACAGCCGCAGAGTACACAAGAAGATTATGGGATTTATGGTGATGATGATGACGATGATGATGAGAATACTGAATATATTGAACAAGATAAAGTAACACCAATGAAATTACTACCAGACACACACCGTCCAAAGATCATGGTTCCAAGATGGCGGCAGAATGCTTCACCACATCCTCCAAGTTACAGTCAAAGTGTGGAACAGATGAACAAAACTCAGACTGGTTTTACATCTGAGGAAAATCTAGCAGCTTCTCTTGCACAAAGTCTGCTTGATGGTGAGAAGAACCAGTCTCAGGCTGGAGAGAAAAACCTACAAAAAGCTCCAGACCAAACCAGTCATGTTTCAAGAGCAGCCAACAGTTTAAAAAGGAAAGAGGCATCAAAGAACACACATCCTTCAAAGACTGCACAGTCGCCAAGACGATCTCCAGCTAGAGTAAGCCCCCACAGGGATGAAACAAACAGTATGCCACATGGACGCAGTCAGTCTTTTGATATTTCAGTAAATAGGCCAACAGATTTACATTTGACTCATACTAATTCTGTCTCTGTTACCAGCTCTAAAGACACTCCAGAAAACAGAGATGCCTTGAATTCAGTGTCTAAGTTAACAGATGTGATTGCATATACAGCTGATTGTTTGGAAAAAAGTGAGAGTGTTCGTATAACAAATATACCCAATAATGACAATGATATTCCAGACAGAAGCAACTCATCAGAAACTGTGCTGCCCACTACAAGATCAAATTCTCAGAACCCAAGGTCAGACACACAAGGTCATGATACAGCTTCCTTAAGCACAGCAGATGTAGATAATGGACATTTAAGGCTATCAAATATTTTATCTGACAATAGTTTAAAAGTGTCATCAGTTGATGATAGTGACACAACTCCAGTTCAACAGACAACAACAGTTAATCCAAACCAAAATATGCAACCTTTTTCTTTTGGAGTACCTTCAAATATTTCAGAATCTAAAACTTATCCAAACACAGAGAGTGTTGTTAAGTATTTTAAAAATCGTGATGAAAGTAAAAATTCTCTGGTGGGTTCACCAATAAAGGACCCTAATAGCAAAATACCTACTTTTATCCATATGGACAAAACCTCAACTCCAATATCAGAACAAAGGCCTTTTAGTCCTAGCAAAGGCCTTGGTAAAGAAAACAGCAATGTATTTCAAAAATGGGAAATTGGTCGACCTGTAAGAGATGACTATGGTAAAGACACAAAGCCAATATGTACTGAGGGTAGCACTACTGTCCATAACAGTGCAACTAGAGCCCAAGAGGTTCAGTCAGTACCAGCCACTAAGGAGAGTGTTCTGAGAAAAGTAGACAAGTTGAGAATGAGTTTTGAAAGACAAAAGCAGCTCTCGGAAGAAAGGAGACAGCAATCCATGCTCCAAAGTCCAACAAAAGAATTAAAAAACCCAGTGTCTCAGCCATACATCCAGAAACAGTTTAATGAACTTTCAATGGCCAATAGGAAATCAGCAGACAACACTCCATCTCCCACATCAAACAAACCTCTGGTTCTAAAAACATTCTCTATGCCAAACTCAAGTTCTCACGATAGATCAGGTGATCAGTCTGACAGCCATGACAACAGCCTGTCCGACAGTAGTGATCATAAACAGGGAATCTATCGTAAAGCTGTCCAACCTCGGACACCTTCAAGATACCCAACGGATACCTCCTCAGGGGCAAAGCATAAACTAGAAAGGGCTACAAGCCCAACAGTCCGTACACCAAGCCCAACAAACTTTACTAACCAGTATGATAAGTTTAGACATCAGGTTGAGTCATCCAACCTTCGTGGTCAAACTGGTCGCCTGCTGAGCCCAACCAGACCTTTGAAAGATGCTTCCTTAATTCCTCAGAGATCAAAAAGCCCAACTCGCTCATCAGCTGAACGAGAAAGACCAAAATCTACAACAGACTTGGAGAAAATAGCTGCAGCAGAAAGAGATGAAGCAGAAGAATCTGAACATTTACAGTTGAAAAGTGTTCTCAAGGACTCTAATACTAAAATACCTGTCCTGAAGAAAGCCTCAGGGTCCCCAGGTATCTCTAAGTCCACAGAAGACATCTCTAAAATTAAGAAGAAATCACCATTTAAGACAAAGCTCCACAATATATTTGGCCGCAAGAAGTAAGTGATGTTAAAGTATTTAGAACATGACCCAGTGGTTAGATTGTATTTTGAAATGTATACATCATGTGTTTCCTAACTCTTTGCCAGACGACAAAATTTAGACTTGTCCAGATTGAAAGTATTTATAGATAACAAATTAAATATGGCTAAAATGATTACATTTGTTTGTCTTGGAGAAGATGGAAAACATTGTGGGAAAAGGAGAAATGCTGGTTACCAGCATTTTCTTCTTTTCCCATAATGTTTTCAAAAGCTGTCTTTCTCAGGGTTATTAAAGTTGGAATTGTGTTGTAAAGGATTAACCTGTCTCCAAACGATGTTGTGATTTTATAACACAATGGAAGTAAACAACATGTGAATGGAGAAGACAATGCTGCTTGCCAGTATTTTCTCTTTTTCCTACAATGTTTTCTATCCTTTCAAGGACAAATCCCATCATTTGAGCTACCAGTACTTTAATTGGACATCTGAACAAGCTTTCAGTGTGGACTAAAATTTCATGGTCTTTCCCAAGAGTTTAATTTCTCTTTCATGGAATAATGATTAGAACCCTTTTTGTGGCTCAAAGACATTGCTAATATTGTCAGTAGTGTCAGTCACAAACAACAAACAGTGGGAGAGAAGAATAGCAAAATTGAGAAACATTGTGAGGAAAGGAAATACTTTTACAATAATCAATATGGGAAAAGATGTATTTGCTTGTGAAATACTTTCTTTCTCGCAAGGTTTTTAAAGCTGTCCTGAAGGGGTGTAAAAATTCATTTGTTTTAGGATGGGTTAATTAGTTGCCCTGGAAAGCTTATTTCTAGTGGTGTTGATTTTTTTTGTTTTTGGTCGGGGAAAAAAGAATTATGGGTACTCAAAAAGGAGAACAGACTTGTCTTTAACTGTAATTGAATTATTATCCTTCGTATCATTGAGGAGTATTTCAACTTGCACAAGATGAAGGCATCTGCAGATGACAAAGTGAATGTGACACAAAAGAAATTGAATTATTTCTTTTGCAGGGTAGAAAACATTGTGTGGAAAGGAGAAGATGCTTGTTTTACTGTAATTTTCCCCTTTTACCCACAATGTTTTCAATAGCAGTTTTCTTTTGAGTCATTAAAACTTGGGATTGTGTGGTAAAAGATATGTTAGTTACCTTTGAGCACTCATCAGTATTATGTAAGATACTACCTTTGGGTATGGAATTTTATGTTGAAAATTGGGTTTCAGGTGTATGTGTATAAGTTAGGACGAGGGCATTGGCAATGCTTGTCTCCTTTTTTTTTTCAGCATGAAAATCTACATGAATCCTACTAACCTGAATCATTCCTTCACAGGTCATATATTTAATGATGAAACTCTAAATGACCCATTGCTACATTTTCATAATCATTAGAAAGAAGGCTTCTGAAAACATTTGATATGCAATTTCTCCTTTAACTACAAAGTTTTCATATTTTTTCATGTATTAAACCTTCATTGATGTTGATAATCAATTTTCTTCAAGGATGTTTTCAGTCATTTGCTGCAATTTTTTGGGGGGAAGTTGCTAGACAATGTAAAATGTTTATGTGGTGTTAACTCCTTCATTGACAAAAACCTCTTATGTAGGTTTTGTGGACAGCATAGATCAAGATGAAACTGCACAAAAAATGCAGTCTAATCATGGATCTACATTGTCTGCTACCTAATACTAAACTATGACAAAAATTTATCTTCAATAGTGGTGGAAATCTACTGTTAGACTGCAAAAAAAAAAACAACAGGAATTTTTGCAGTTAGTTGTGAAAAGATTAAAGAGAGGAAATGGCCACATTTAGCTTGTATTTACACAACTATAAGGCTGTTTTATCCATGATATCTCACTGACAGCTTTTTTCTACGATTAGATTGCAATTTTTAGCTCCACTGGCCGAAGGCCAGCGGGCTTATGTCATGGTCCGTCGTGCGTCCGTGCGTGCGTCCGTGCATCCGTCCATCCATGTGTTAACTTTTATTTCAAACATCTTTTTCTCTGAAACTACCCATCCAATTTTCATGAAACTTCACAGAAATGATACTGCCATGGTCCTCTTCAGAACTTCCTGAAAGAATTTGATTCCTTCAAAAACTCTGGTTGCCATGGCAACAAAACTGAAAAATATTGGAAATCTTTAAAAATCTTCTTGTCTGAAACCATAAGGCACAGGGCTACCAAATTTGGCATGTAGCTTTATGTAGTAGACCTCTATCAAGTTTCTTCAAATTGTAGCCCTGGGGTCAAAATTGGCTCTGCCCCAGGGGTCACAAGTTTTACATAGACTTACATAGAGAAAACTTTAAAAATCTTCCTGTACCTAGCCATAAGGCCTAGAGCTACCAAATTTTGCATGTAGCTATATCTAGTGGGCCTCTACCAAGCAGGCCAAAATTTTAGCCATGGGGTCAAATTTGGCCCCTCCGCAGGGGTCACAAGTTTTACATGGGCTTACATGGTGACAACTTAAGAAATCTTCCTGTTTTGATTTTTTTTTTCCTGAAATTAGCCTTACATCAGGGGTCTTATGTTTTACAGAGGCTTCATATGGACAAAACTTGAAAGTCACCTTATTTATAACCATACAGCATAGACTTGTATTATTTTGGCATGTAGCTTTATCTTGTGGACCTCTACCAGGGTTCAAGTAATTATAGCTCTGGGATCAAAGATGGCTTTGCCCTGCGGGTCTCAACTTTCACATGGGCTTTTACAGAGAAAACTTTGTAAGTCTCATTTTGAAACTATTTGGCTCAGAATTGAAATGTTTAGTATTTTTTGTTTATATTTATAAGCCAGTGGAGCGATACAGGGCCATCATGGCCCTCTTGTTGTGAAGTCTGATCTTGATCTACACTGTCCCCCAAAGTGGAATTCACCTTGACCTTGGCACTCCAAGAGGTAGAGCTTTATGTTGATGATTTCTTTTCTTCCACAGAAGTCAAGTGAAAAAGAAGTCACACTGCTTTACATAATTTCTTTCAGGGTAAAAGTATGCTGCATGAAAAATACCATTATTTGTTAACCCTTAAAGTGTGATTCATGACTTGTGGCAAGTGTAGATCAAGATCAGACTGCTTAAAAAACAGTCTGATCTTTGATCTACACTGTCCAATTTTCTCAGACTTTCTGGACTAAAGTAAAATTACAATTGAAGCATGCTCTTTGAAAAGGGGTTTTAATGCATCTGCAAAAAATATCGACCCAGATCAGACCGTGCAGTGTGCACAAGATGACCTGTGTCAAAACTTTTTGATTTTTGCAGCTTTTTCTGCATATCAAAGGACCATTCTACCTCATGATTCAGTGACTTGTTAGACTAAATGGATTTTATGGATCCATAATTATGTGATGACTTGCCTGGGGGAATGCATCACAGAGATACGTTGAACCCCCTTTTGCCAGAACACAGCTCAGTTATTTGGGTTTATATCTAGACTGAAAAATGTCTGTTGGGTTTATTTGGCACTCTGAGGGTTTAGCATAAGTGCATCTTGTGTTCTTTGTTTTGTTGAAGAAAAGGAATGCTGTAAACTGTTGTATGCAGGAAATGATTGACTTTGTTCATCAGTTATTTATCCTTAATTTATATGGATAACCCTATGTGTTAAAATCAAATAACAATGTTTGTAGACTTGTCCAAGCTGAAGGAATTTGGAGACAAAGAATATGTGTCTCATAATTATGCCCCCCTTCGAAGAAGCGGGGGTATATTGCTTTGCACTTGTCGGTCGGTCTGTCGGTCCGTCGGCCGGTCCGTCCGTCGGTCGGTCTGTAGACCACATTTTTGTCTGGAGCATAACTCAAAAAGTATTACAGGTATCATCTTGAAACTACATAGGTGGATAGATCTCATTAAGGAGAAGTGCAGTGCACAAGAATCATAACTCTGCCCATCATATTTATGGAGTTATTGCCCTTTGTTGATTTTCATACTTAATTTTTGACCGGAGCATAACTCTAAAAGTATTTCAGGTATCATCTTGAAACCTCATAGGTGGATAGATCTCATTAAGGAGAAGTGCAGTGCACAAGTACCATAACTCTGCCCATTATATTTTTGGAGTGATTGCCCTTTGTTGATTTTCATACTTAATTTTTGTCCGGAGCATAACTCAAAAAGTATTTCAGATATCACCTTGAAACCTCATAGGTGGATTAATCTTATTAAGGAGAAGTGCAGTGCACAAGAACCATAACTCTGCCCATCATATTTTTGGAGTTATTGCCCTTTGTTGATTTTCATACTTAATTTTTGTCTGGAGCATAACTCAAAAGGTTTTTCAGATATCATCTTGAAACTTTACATGTGGATAGATCTTATTCAGGAGAAGTGCATTGCACAAGAACCATAACTCTGCCCATTATATTTTTGCAGTTATTGCCCTTTGTTGATTTTCGTACTTAATTTTTTTCCGGAGCATAACTCAAAAAGTATGTGAAGTAAAATCATGAAACTTTAAAAGTTGATAGTTCACATAAATGGGAAGTGCAGTGCCCAAGAATTGTTAATTTATCATTAATAATTTTTGAGTAATTACCCTTTGTTCGTTTTTACACTTTGAACTTAACAGTTTATAATCACATGTTATATTTAGAATTGGATGCCATTGGGAGGGCATACATGTTTTACAAACATCTCTTGTTATGATTGGACTTGTCTTTGGAAGGGCATAAGCATTTTCCCCTTGCCCTGCATTCTCTTCAAAAGCATGTTTTCCACCAGGTTGTTAAAGCTCGGTAGTTTGGTAAAGTGATAGGAAGAAAAGACCATTTTGAATAATGCAGGAAACCTTGTACCTTGTATATTATAAATCCAAGATCAGACCACACATTCTGTATTTCTGATCTTGATTTTTATTGTCCCTGAAAGCCTCTGAAGTTGTCCTTTATATTTTAACCCTTTCCCAAACGACAAATTTTGGACTGGTCCAAATTGAAAGAGTTTGCAGACAACAATTTTAAATTTGATGAAAATGGCAGAAAGTTCTCAAAAAGGGTAGAAAACACTGTGGGAAAAGGAGAAATTGCTTGTTACGAGCAATTTCTCCTTTACCCACAGTGTTTTCAAAAGACCTGTACTACAGACACGTGAAAACCAGGGCTTGTTTGGGAAAGGGTTAAAGGCCAAATATTTCCTTGCAGATAGTAAACATGATGACCAAAATGGAACTTACAAGTATGAACTTGATGATTTTTGAGTTTTTCTTTTGATTCTACGTATTTATCTAACATGAAGTTAGAGCACTGCATCACAAGCTGTAACTCTTTACCACACAAGGAAAATGTAGACCAGTCTAAATTGAGAGCATTTGCAGACAACAATTTAAATGTGACTCGAATGAGGAATCTTGTCTTTGATATGGTAGAAAACATTGTGGGAAATGGAGAAAATGCTGGTTACCAGCATTTTCTCCTTTTCCCACAATGTTTTCAAAAGGTTTCTTCCTCAGGGTCGTTAAAAGTTGGGATTGTGCGGTAAAGAGTTAAATGGCGCTGCGCTATCAAGATATTTTCACCATTAGGTTGATTCAGAAATAATACTCTAATTTCACTACTCATTTTATCAAGTGTAGAACCCATATTCACAGTCAGTACCGTATGCTTATATTCAAAGGTAAGTGGTCTGAATGGCAAGATTGTAATAGATGGCCAAACTTAGAAGTTTACACATTCAAAGCCATTAACATTGTTTTTTCAATTGGCCTGGATTTTAGATGAGTACATTCTGAATTCAAAAATTGTAAGTCAATAAAACACACATTTTCATTTTATCTAGAGTTTTTATAGTTATACATTGAAAAATATTAAGCATTTAGGTCCTAAACTTATTTTACAAAATGTCATAATGAATGTGAAATGATAACTTTTTTTGGAGACAGGTATCTGTTTGTTTATTAAAGAATCTTCATACAAAGAATCATAAAAGGAAACTGCAAAACAAATGCACTCATATATGAGCCATGCTCTGGCAAAAGGGAGCTTAATGCATCAGCATGATGCATTGCACCAATCAAGCCATCACATATATATGAATCCATAATAGCCACTTTTTTAAACAGACGACTGAATCATGGGGTAGACTGGTCCCTGGACATACAGAAAATTTTACTAATAGCAATAAGTTTTGGCTGAAGTCAGCCTGCACAGGCTGACCTGAGTCGATACTTTTCGCAGATGCATTAAGCCCTCTTTTCACAGAGAATGGCTTATATATAAATGCCTTATTTGATGTGTATCTTAGATGAAGATATGATATTCTGGCAAAGATTCTGCATGAGCATGACTCCACTGCATGGCCCGTATGCCAGGCTAGATGGTTGCTAACATGATACATTTGATACTTTTGTCTGTTTGCTGGAAACTTGGTTTTAGTGTAAATGGGACAAAATTGAAGAGCGTCATTTTTAGTTTGGCTGTTTTGGAAGAAAACATTGAGATATTTTCATAGCCCTGGCATTGTCATCTATGTTGTCATCTGCATCATTGTGCAAAAAATTTGATATGTTGTAATATCTCTCTTATAACTGAAGATATTAACGTCAAACTTGGACTGGTTGTTAACTATCGAAACGGAAACCCATACAAAGAGGTAGATAACCATCAAAATATTTTTGCGAACCCTTTTTAGCTCACCTTAGCACAACGTGCTAAAGGTGAGCTATTGTGATCGCCCTGTGTCCGGCGTCCGTCGTCTGTCAACAATTTCTTTAAACATCTTCTTCTCCTAAACCACTGGGCCAATCTTGATGAAACTTGGCAGGGATGTTCCTTGGGTGAAGCTCTACCAAAATTGTTCAAAGAATTGAATTCCACCCACAACTCTGGTTGCTATGGCAACAAAAAGGAAAAAATAGCTAAATCTTTGAAAATCTTCTTCTCTGAAACTAGAAGGCGCAGAGCTTTGATATTTGGTATGTAGCATCTCCTAGTGGACCTCTACCAAGTTTGTTCATTTGATGCCCCTGGGGCCAAAACTGGCCCCGCCCCAGGGGTCACAAGTTTGAGCATAGTCACAAAGAAGGAAAACTTTAAAAATCTTCTTCTCTGAAATTTGAAAGCGTAGAGCTTTGATATTTGGCATGTAGCATCTCCTAGTGGACCTTTACCAAGTTTGTTCATACGATGCTCCTGGGGTCAAAACTGGTCCCGCCCCGGGGGTCACAATTTCCAACATAGGAACAAAGAAGGAAAACTTTAAAAATCTTCTTCTCTAAAACTAGAAGGTATAGAGCTTTGATATTTGGCATGAAGCATCTCCTAGTGGACCTCTACCAAGTTTGTTTATATGATGCCCTTGGGGTCAAAACTAGCCCAGCCCTGGGGGTCACAAGTTCGAACATAGGAACAAAGAGGGGAAACTTTAAAAATCATCTTCTCTGAAACTGGAAGGCGTAGAGCTTTCATATTTGGTATGTAGCATTGCCTAGTGGACCTCTACCAAGTTTGTTCATATTATGCCCCTGGGGTCAAAACTGGCCCCGCCCCGGGGGTCACAAGTTTGAGCATAGTAACAAAGAAGGAAAACTTTAAAAATCTTCCTTCTCTTAAACTTGAAGGAGTAGAGCTTTGATATTTGGCATGTAGCATCTCCTAGTGGACCTCTACCAAGTTTGTTCATATGATGCCCCTGGAGTCAAAACTGGCCCCGCCCTGGGGGTCACAATTTCCAACATAGGAACAAAGAAGGAAAACTTTAAGAATCATCTTCTCTAAAACTAGAAGGTATAGAGCTTTGATATTTGGCATGAAGCATCTCCTAGTGGACCTCTACCAAGTTTGTTTATATAATGCCCTTGGGGTCAAAACTGGCCCTGCCTCGGGGGTCACAAGTTCAAACATAGGAACAAAGAGGGAAAACTTTAAAAATCATCTTCTCTGAAACTGGAAGGCGTAGAGCTTTCGTATTTGGTATGTAGCATTGCCAAGTGGACCTCTACCAAGTTTGTTCATATGATGCCCCTGGGGTCAAAACTGGCCCCGCCCCGGGGGTCACAATTTCCAACCTAGGAACAAAGAAGGAAAACTTTAAAAATCTTCTTCTCTGAAACAGGAAGGCATGGAGCTTTGATATGTAGTATGTAGCATCTTCTAGTAGATCTCTACCAAGTTTGTGCATATGATGCCCTTGGGGCAAAAGTTGGCCCTGCCCCGGGGGGTCACAAGTTCGAACATAGGAACAGAGAAGGAAAATTTTAAGAATCATCTTCTCTGAAACTGGAAGGTGTAGAGCTTTGATATTTTGTATGTAGCATCGCCTAGAAGACCGCTACTAAGTTTGTTCATATGATGCCCTTGGGGTCAAAACTGGCGCAGCCCCGGGGGTCACAAGTTTAAAAATAGGAACAAAGAAGGAAAACTTTAATTTTTTTTTTCTCTTAAATGGGAAGGCATAGAGCTTTGATATTTGGCATGTAGCATCTCCTAGTGGACTTCTACCAAGTTCGTTCCAAGGATGCTGCTTGGGTCAAAACTGGCCCAGCCCGTGGGGTCACAAGTTCGAACATAGGAACAAAGAAGGAAAACTTTAAAATTCTTCTTTTCTGAAACCGAAAGGTGTGGAGCTTTGATATTTGGTATGTTGCATCTCAGAGTGGACCTCTACCAAGTTTGTTCATATGATGCCCCTGGGTCAAAACTGGCCCCGCCCCAGGGGTCACAAGTTCGAACATAGGAACAAAGAAGGAAAACTTTAAATTTGTTTTTCTCTTAAACGGGAAGGTGTAGAGCTTTGATATTTGGTATGTAGCATCTCCTAGTGGACCTCTACCAAGTTTGTTCCAAGGATGCTGCTTGGGTCAAAACTGGCCCAGCCCCGGGTGTCACAAGTTCGAACATAGGAACAAAGAAGGAAAACTTTAAAATTCTTCTTTTAAACTGGAAGGCGTAGAGCTTTGATATTTGGTATGTAGTGATTCTCTTCTAAGTTTGTTTGCCCATCTAAGCACAACAAGTTCATTGAGTTCAAAATTGGGTCATCTTGGGTCATAAACTAGGTCACTAGGTCAAATTAAAGAAATACCTTGTTGGCACTCTCGAGGCCACATTATTTGCTCAATTGCCTTGAAAATTAGTTAGAAAGTTTGTCTTTATAAAGTCTCACATAAGATTAATTTGGGTCAACTTGGGTCATAAACTAGTTTACTGGGTCAATTTAAAGAAATACCTTGTTTGCACTCTGGAGGCCACATTTATTGCTCAAATGACCTGAAATTTGGTCAGAATGTTTGTCTTGATGAAATACCAGATGAGTGTGGA
The DNA here is from genome assembly GCA_945859785.2 of Tridacna gigas. Lineage (NCBI taxonomy): Eukaryota > Metazoa > Mollusca > Bivalvia > Cardiida > Cardiidae > Tridacna > Tridacna gigas. Next base: position 44,846,735 of record OX244029.2, read on the forward strand.
TTTGGGTCACCTGGAACCATAAACTAGGTCACTAGGTCAAATTAAAGAAATTCCTTGTGGGCACTCTAGAGGCCACATTATTTGCTTAATTGCCTTGAAAATTGGTCAGAATGTTTGTCTTTATAAAATCTCACATGAGTCTGAATTTGGGTCAACTGGGGTCATAAACTAGGTCACTTGGTCAAATTAAAGAAATAGCTAGTGGGCACTCTAGAGGCCACATTTATTATTCAGTTGATTTGAAAATTGGTTAAAATGTTTCTTTTGATATAGTCCAAGACCAGTTCAAATTTGGGTCACCTGGGGTCATAATCTAGGTCACTAGGTCAAATTAAAAAAATACCTTTAGGGCACTCGAGGCCACATTATTTGCTTAATTGCCTTGAAAATTGGTCAAGATGTTTGTCTTCATGAAATTTGAGTTTGAAATTGGGTCACCTGCGGTCAAAAACTAGGTCACATAGTCAAATTAAAGAAATACCTTTAAGGCACTCTACTAAGGTGAGCGACCCAGGGCCATCATGGCCCTCTTGTTTTGACTTAGAATTTAAAAAAAAAAAATTTAAAAACAACTTTGACATTTTATCATGTCTCTGTAATTACTGAAGATACTGCCTTCAAACTTGGACTAGTTGTAAACTATCTAAAGGGGAACCTATACAACAGGAGCATGCAACCATAAAAATATTTTTGACACAGTTTTTACCCCTTCTATGACATTCAATTTTCACTAATATCAGCTGCAGTGTGGGCACTGCATGTGGTGCTCTTATTTCTATCTCTGTTAGTCCAAGGCCAGTGTGCATATGTCATGGCTCAGTGTCTTGATTCTTGATTGAATCTTTCGGCATTAAAAAACATGGTCTCCATGGGCAAAGCTTTGTTATCTTTGTATATGCAACAGAGCAAACATTGAAAATCTTATTTAACTCTTTACTAAACGACAAAAATGTAGACAGATCAAAATTGAAAGCATTTGCAGACGACAATTGAAATTTGAATCAGTTAATGTAAATTGTCTTTGATAGGGTAGAAAACGTGGGAAAAGGAGAAAATGCTGGTTACCAGCATTTTCTCCTTTTCCCATGATGTTTTGAAAAGGCTTCTCCCTCAGGGTTGTTAAAAGTCGGGATTATGTGGTAAAGGGTTAAATAATCCCAAAATTTAATGACCCTAAGAAAGAGGCCTTTTGGAAACATTGTGGGAATAGGAGAAAATGCTGGAAGCCAGCATTTTCTCCTTTCCCCACAATGTTTTCTTTTTCTCAAAATCAAATCCTACAATGAGCCACATTTAATTTGTGGTCTGAACACAGTGTAGGACCGGAAATATGCACTGTATGTGACTTGGGATTCTTTTCAGTGACAGTCTGTCACTTGGATGTTAAAAATTGTGTTCACAAGCTGGTGCCTTTTCATTTATTTTGATAGTTATTATAAAGTATTCACATCCAGTTATTTGTTTGTTATGTATAGCTCACATTGGAACATGTATGTGCACTGCGAACCTTCCTTAGTGAACCGTCCTTAAAGCAATGGGGATGTTTGACTAAACATGTGTAAACAATTTTTAACACTAAAGTGACAGACCGGCATTGTACAGAATCCCAAGTCACACAAAATGCATGCCAGTACTTTTGGTCCCACACTGTGCTCCAAAATTCTTTGGATTTTGACAGGTCCAAAATTTTGTCATGTGGCAAAGGGTTTAACACTAGTTGGTAAGAATTTTTTCATAAAGTGTATGAATGATCACTTGGTAGATCTCGTGCAGATATCTTGAATGAATACAGTTTTTTCTCAAAACATGGCTGCAGCCTTGGGAATAGCTTGAAATGGATAAAAAAAATTTTTGGCAGCCTGTGCAGGTTACAACTTGGAAATGTTATTAGCCAGTGGGCTAATATGGGTCCCTCAAAATGATCTTGGTTCTAAATAAACAGATCAGCAGACCTTATTGTTCTTTCAAAAGCAAACTACCATATGAGCTATGGTTTAATTTGCCCTCTGCAACTGTTTTTAACCCTTTCCCAATTGACAATTTTAAGATTGTACAAAACTTAAAGCATATTCTGTAGACAACATAGTCAAAATCAGTAGAAATGAATAGAAGTTCTCTGACAGGACAGAAAATGCTGTGGGAAAAGGAGAAAATGTTGATGAGCAGCAATTTCACCTTTTCTTAAAATTTTTTCAAAAAACTTCTTCCTCAGGGTCCTTAAAACTTTGGATTGTTTGGTAAAGGATTAATAATTATGTACAAGTCTAAATTTTTTGATCTAGTGAAGGTTGATGGAATGGAAATACAAGTATTTCTTTGATATGATTTGGAAACGATGATGAAAAGGAGCATTTGCCTTCAACTAGCAAAACCTACTGGCAATTATAAGCTTCTTTTCTCTCAGTGTTTTCAAAAAAACATTTCTATCAATGAAGTATATAGCTGTTGGCAGTGTAGATCAAAATCAGGATGTGTTGTCTGTTCTTGTATTTATGTTTCATATCTCAAATGCTGCCTTATGACCAAAGTCATCTTCAGTCACTGTGGAGCTCCACTTGTAGACCTCAAAAAACTTTGAATTTAAAAGCTGGCAGAGAAAAGTTAATTTCTTACCAAACGACAGAATTTTAGGGATGTCCAAATTGAAAATATTTGCAGACAAGAAAATACATGTGGCTTAAATGGTGGAAATTGTTTTTGAAATAGTAGAAAACTGTGGGAAAAGGCGGAAATGCTGCTTACAGCATTTTTCTCCTTTTTTCACAATGTTTTCACAAAGCGTATTTCCAGTAACTCTTTACCACATGACAAAAATGTAGATGTCCAAATTTGTAGCATTTGCAGACGACATTTCAAATGTAATGGAGGAATATGTATTGGTTATGGTAGAAAACATCGTGGGAAAAGGAGAAAATGCTGGTTACCAGCATTTTCTCCTTTTCCCTTAATGTTTTCAAAAGGCCAGTTGGTCAGGGTCTTTAAAACGTGGGATTGTGTGGTAAAGGGTTAAGGGCTTAAAAACACTTGATTGTAATTAATAATTTTCATTAGATCTCTTATTTTTGCTGTATTGATTGCATTATGCATAGCTTTGTTACACATGATTATATTTGTGCTTCTGTATTCTTCTATTTGATAAGAGTCCATACACCCAATGGTTCAGGGTTGGAGTTGACAATGCACCCCAGCACTGCTGTATGTATACCTGTAGTATAGGATCTAGTAGAACTCCCTGCTTACAGCTAATCTCCCTCATCAAGCCACTAATGTTGCTTTTTACCACCATGAATGAACCTGCTATACTTAAACCTCAATACTGTGTCACTTGTAGATTCACAAAAAATCCAAAATAACAACACAGAATGTGTATTATAAAATTTCGGAACAAATGTGTATACATGTATGCCCGTTTTCTCATATCTTTGTGAACCCAACTGATAGTTCATGCACTTGAAGAGACAAACACATAGGTTTGATTTATGCATAGCAATGGACAGGGAAGGAGTCAGAATTCATTTTTGAACAACATTTCTTAAGCTGCTTTCCATAGCAAACTTACCTAAAAAATACATTTGATTACCACCGAGAATCGACCAGCTGCTTTCTTATAACTTTATTATTATTCATTTTCGAAAAGCACAGAGCCATTCCAAATATTATCGAATGATGTCATACAGGGGTATTCCAAAAGGTCACGGCCTCTAGTTTTATTACAGATACATTTTCTGGATCGGTCTTTCAAATAATTCAAGGGAACTTAACCAGGATTTTCTCTGGTTTCCTGCACCTTTTTTTTTTTTCTTAACCTTGGGTGGGACAAATCTAATCATTTAACCCTTAACCACACAATCCAGAGTTTTAAAGACCCAGAAAGTGGAAACTATTGAAGACTGTTGGAAAAGAAGAAATTGTTGATAACCAGCATTTTCTCTTTTTTCCACAATTTATTCTACTACTTATGTAAAAGACTATCTCACTACATGTACTTGGGTAAATTTTATTTTGTAGTCTGCAAATGCTTTCAGTATGGACAAATCTAAAATGTCGCTTGATAAAGAGTTAAGCCACATTTGATTTGTCCTGTGCAAATTTTTATTTGGACAGTGACCCAGCTTTTGCAGTAATACTATGTAATCAGCATGAATGAAGCTAGCTTGGAATGCATGCATGCTATTATTTACTACCTTTGCCTGATGTATGTTTCTGTTCTGTACATGTATTCCACAATTTCATCGTCTTTTCCAAGCATATGTTTCTGTATTTTATTACCATTTTCTAGGAATTCTATTTTTGTTTTGAATTTTACTGTTTTCTCCTGTATACAGGTATCAACTTTTTTTAGCGTATAATTAAGCCTTTTTTCCTTTGAATACTTCTGGTCTTTGCTTCATGTTTACCACAATTGATGTACATCACAACTTCCAGAGTGTAGGTTTCTGTGTGTCAAGTATCACCTTTCCTAGAGTATGTTACTGTCCTAAATGCCATATTTTTCTGTTTTCTAGTGCACATTTTTGTTCTTACATAACATTCTTCCTGTGCCTATTTTATTTCTTTTTATTTATATGTACCACATTTTTAGCTAGTGCATGCTACTAAGTTTATCTTTTCCTAAAAGAATATTTTTGTTCCATGTAACTTAGTTTTTTTGATTAACTGCACGTTTTTAACTTAGATATTGGGGGGGGGGGGGGGGGTATTTCAATTAATCAACAATGGAATTACATGTATATTTAAGACATTCTATTCTAAAATCAGTTCATTTCAGTCTTGCCTTTAACCCTTTTCCAAATGGTTCTGGATTTTAACACACATGAAGAGTAAAGCTATTGGAAATTCTGTGGGAAAAGGAAATAATGCTGGAAACCAGCATTTTCTGTTATTTCCACAATGTTTTCTACCCCTTCAGAGACAAAGAGATTGTTTGAGTCACCTTCAATTATGCTGCCAGCAATGCTTTCAGTTTTAGTAAATTTGAAGGGTTTTTAGCTCACCTTAGCACAACGTGCTAAAGGTGAGCTATTGTGATTGCCCTATGTCCGGCGTCCGGCGTCCGTCAACAATTTCTTTAAACATTTTCTTCTCCTAAACCACTGGGCCAATCTTGATGAAACTTGGCAGGGATGTTCCTTGGGTGAAACTCTACCAAAATTGTTCAAAGAATTGAATTCCACCCACAACTCTGGTTGCCATGGCAACAAAAAGGAAAAAAAAAGCAAAATCTTTGAACATCTTCTTCTCTGAAACTAGAAGGCGTAGAGCTTTGATATTTGGCATGTAGCATCTCCTAGTGGACCTCTACTAAGTTTGTTCATATGATGCCCCTGGGGTCAAAACTGGCCCCGCCCCGGGGGTCACAAGTTTGAGCATAGTCACAAAGAAGGAAAACTTTAAAAATCTTCTTCTCTAAAACTTGAAGGTGTAGAGCTTTGATATTTGGCATGTAGCATCTCCTAGTGGACCTCTACCAAGTTTGTTCATATGATGCCCTTGGGGTCAAAACTGGCCCCGCCCCGGGGGTCACATTTCCAACATAGGAACAAAGAAGGAAAACTTTAAAAATCTTCTTCTGTAAAACTAGAAGGCATAGAGCTTTGATATTTGGTATGTAGCATTGCCTAGTGGACCTCTACCATTTTGTTCATATGATGCCCTTTGGGTCAAAACTGGCCCCGCCCCGGGGGTCACAAATTTGAGCATAGTAACAAAGAAGGAAAACTTTAAAAATCTTCTTCTCTGAAACTTGAAGGCGTAGAGCTTTGATATTTGGCATGTAGCATCTCCTAGTGGACCTCTACCAAGTTTGGTCATATGATGCCCCTGGGGTCAAAACTGGCCCCGCCCCGGGGGTCACAATTTCCAACATAGGAACAAAGAAGGAAAACTTCAAAAATCTTCTTCTCTCTAAAACTAGAAGGCATAGAGCTTTGATATTTGGTATGTAGCATTGCCTAGTAGACCTCTACCAAGTTTGTTCATATGATGCCCCTTGGGTCAAAACTGGCCCCGCCCAGGGGGTCACAAGTTTGAGCATAGTAACAGAGAAGGAAAACTTTAAGAATCATCTTCACTAAAACTAGAAGGCATAGAGCTTTGATATTTGGCATGTAGCATCTCCTAGTCGACCTCTACCAAATTTGTTCATATGATGCCCTTGGGGTCAAAACTGGCCCTGCCCCGGGGGGTCACAAGTTCGAAAATAGGAACAAAGAGGGAAAACTTTAAAAATCATCTTCTCTGAAACTGGAAGGCGTAGAGCTTTGATATTTGGTATGTAGCATTGCCTAGTGGACCTCTACCACGTTTGTTCATATGATGCCCCTGGGGTCAAAACTGGCCCCGCCCTGGGGGTCACAATTTTCAACATGGGAAAAAAGAAGGAAAACTTTAAAAATCTTCTTCTCTGAAACAGAAAGGCATGGAGCTTTGATATTTGGTATGTAGCATCTTCTAGTGGATCTCTACCAAGTTTGTGCATATGATGCCCTTGGGGCAAAAGTTGGCCCTGCCCCAGGGGTCACAAGTTCGAACATAGGAACAGAGAAGGAAAACTTTAAGAATCATCTTCTCTGAAACTGGAAGGCGTAGAGCTTTGATATTTGGTATGTAGCATTGCCTAGTAGACCTCTACTAAGTTTGTTCATATGATACCCTTGGCGTGAAAATTAGCCCTGCCCCTGGGGTCACAAATTCAAACATAGGAACAAAGAAGGAAAACTTTAATTTTTTTTTCTCTTAAATGGGAAGGCATAGAGCTTTGATATTTGGTATGTAGCATCTCCTAGTGGACTTCTGCCAAGTTTGTTCCAAGGATGCTGCTTGGGTCAAAACTGGCCCCGCCCTGGGGTCATGAGTTCGAACATAGGAACAAAGAAGGAAAACTTTAAAATTCTTCTTTTCTGAAACCGAAAGATGTGGAGCTTTGATATTTGGTATGTTGCATCTCAGAGTGGACCTCTACCAAATTTGTTCATATGATGCCCTTGGGATCAAAACTGACCCTGCCCCAGGGGGTCACAAGTTCGAACATAGGAACAAAGAGGGAAAACTTTAAAAATCATCTTCTCTGAAACTGGAAGGCGTAGAGCTTTGATATTTGGTATGTAGCATTGCCTAGTGGACCTCTACCAAGTTTGTTCATATGATGCCCCTGGGGTCAAAACTGGCCCCGCCCTGGGGGTCACAATTTTCAACATGGGAACAAAGAAGGAAAACTTTAAAAATCTTCTTCTCTGAAACAGAAAGGCATGGAGCTTTGATATTTGGTATGTAGCATCTTCTAGTGGATCTCTACCAAGTTTGTGCATATGATGCCCTTGGGGCAAAAGTTGGCCCTGTCCCAGGGGTCACAAGTTCGAACATAGGAACAGAGAAGGAAAACGTTAAGAATCATCTTCTCTGAAACTGGAAGGCGTAGAGCTTTGATATTTGGTATGTAGCATTGCCTAGTAGACCTGTACTAAGTTTGTTCATATGATGCCCTTGGCGTCAAAATTGGACCTGCCCCTGGGGTCACAAATTCAAACATAGGAACAAAGAAGGAAAACTTTAATCTTTTATTCTCTTAAATGGGAAGGCATAGAGCTTTGATATTTGGTATGTAGCATCTCCTAGTGGACTTCTGCCAAGTTTGTTCCAAGGATGCTGTTTGGGTCAAAACTGGCCCCGCCCTGGGGTCATGAGTTCGAACATAGGAACAAAGAAGGAAAACTTTAAAATTCTTCTTTTCTGAAACCGAAAGATGTGGAGCTTTGATATTTGGTATGTTGCATCTCAGAGTGGACCTCTACCAAGTTTGTTCATATGATGCCACTGGGTCAAAACTGACCCCGCCCCGGGGGTCAAAAGTTCGAAGATAGGAACAAAGAAGGAAAACTTTAAATTTCTTTTTCTCTTAAATGGGAAGGTGTACAGCTTTGATATTTGGTATGTAGCATTTCCTAGTGGACCTCTACCAAGTTTGTTCATATGATGCCCCTGGGTCAAAACTGGCCCAGCCCCGGGGGTCACAAGTTCGAACATAGGAACAAAGAAGGAAAACTTTAAAATTCTTCTTTAAAACTGGAAGGCGTAGAGCTTTGATATTTGGTATGTAGTGATTCTCTTCTAAGTTTGTTTGCCCATCTAAGCGCTACAAGTTCATTGAGTTCAAAATTGGGTCATCTTGGGTCATAAACTAGGTCACTAGGTCAGATTAAAGAAATACCTTGTTTGCACTCTCGAGGCCACATTATTTGCTCAATTGCCTTGAAAATTAGTTAGAAAGTTTGTCTTTATAAAGTCTCACATAAGATTAATTTGGGTCAACTTGGGTCATAAACTAGTTCACTTGGTCAAATTAAAGAAATACCTTGTTTGGACTCTGGAGGCCACATTTATTGCTCAAATGACCTGAAATTTGGCCAGAATGTTTGTCTTGATGAAATACCAGATGAGTTTGGATTTGGGTCACCTGGAACCATAAACTAGGTCACTAGGTCAAAATAAAGAAATACCTTGTGGGCACTCTAGAGGCCACATTATTTGCTTAATTGCCTTGAAAATTGGTCAGAATGTTTGTCTTTGTAAAATCTCACATGAGTCTGAATTCGGGCCAACTGGGGTCATAAACTAGGTCACTTGGTCAAATTAAAGAAATAGCCTGTTGGGCACTCTAGAGGCCACATTTATTATTCATTTGATTTGAAAATTGGTTAAAATGTTTCTTTTGATATAGTCAAAGACCAGTTCAAATTTGGGTCACCTGGGGTCATAATCTAGGTCACTAGGTCAAATTAAAGAAATATCTTTAGGGCACTCGAGGCCACATTTTTTGCTCAATTGACTTGAAAATTGGTCAGAATGTTTATCTTCATGAAATATGAGTTTGAAATTGGGTCACCTGCGGTCAAAAACTAGGTCACATGGTCAAATTAAAGAAAAACCTTTAAGGCACTCTACTAAGGTGAGCGACCCAGGGCCATCATGGCCCTCTTGTTTTTATGTTAGCGGGTGACAAATTTTCTTTGTAATATTTTTCCACTTGAAAAAGAATTGATTTTTCTGTTTAGTATTGGTGAAACCCAGGATATACATGAATATGTGACCTGTGGCCATGATGTGACTTATAGTCAACTACTTTGAAAGCAGCATAAAACACCATTCAATTAATTAATTAATAGGTCGGATATGATTAGATATTTGTGTAAAAATTGCTTTTTTGAAATCATTTTACAGGAAGAAATCGAAGTTGTATAGCACAGACTATTATGATGCAGAACAAGAATACAACAATTACGTCATAGAGGTGCCTTCCGAACCCTCTTTTTTGCTTGCAGATGACACTTTCAATTTCCCTCTGACAGCAGATCGCCGTTCCAATTCAACATCACAGATTTTGCAGAGTTATTATTTTGAATCAGACACAGACTCTTTTGAGGAAATCAGTGCTGTGTAACCCTATACCAGATGACAAATTTTAGACTTCCAAATTTGACACATCTGCAGATGACAAATTTAAAATTGGTACAAGTAAGCTCAAGTTCTTTAACAGGATACAAAACTGTGTGAAAAGGAGAAAATACTGGGTATCGGCATATTCTCTGTTTTCTCCTTTACTTCAATGATTTCAAAAGACTTCCTGCTCAGGGTCGTTAAAGATTTTGTGGTAAATGGTGAAGACTTATCCAGACAACAAAATTTTAGACTTGTCTGTATTGAAACCACTTGCAGATGACAAGCAAAATATGCCTCAATTTATGGGTCCTGTCTGTGACAGGATAGAAAATGTTATGGGAAAAAGAGGAAGCATACCCCCTTATCCCTCAGTGTTTTCAAAAGCAGTCTTTGTAATGGTTGTTAAAACTTGGGATTGTGTGGTAAAGGGTTAGTCCTTTATTGCTCCAGTACAACTTTATATGCTCAAGTGGTTGACACTTTGAGGAAAACATTGTCTAAAAAGAAGTAAATGATTGTAAAATTTATTGCTTTTTTTCCTAGTTTTCTATACAGTTATTTTTCTCCTCAACTCAAAATGAAGATTTTAAAAGCCATTTCAGAGGCACTTGTTACATTGTACCATGTGAAACTTTGACTTTTTAAAACTCTTTATCAAACAGTCCCAGAAGTAGGCTTTTTAGCTCCACTGGCCAAAGGCCAGCGGGCTTATGTCATGGCCTGGTGTCCGTCGTGCGTCCGTCCGTCCGTGCGTTAACTTTTATTTCAAACATCTTCTTCTCTGAAACTACCCATCCAATTTTCATGAAACTTCACAGAAATTATCCTGCCATGGTCCTCTTCAGAATTTCTTGAAAGAATTTGATTCCTTCAAAAACTCTGGTTGCCATGGCAAAAAAACTGAAAAATATTGGAAATCTTTAAAAATCTTCTTGTCTGAAACCATAAGGCATAGGGCTACCAAATTTGACATGTAGCTTTATGTAGTAGACCTCTATCAAGTTTCTTCAAATTATAGCCCTGGGGTCAAAATTGGCTCAGCCCCAGGGGTCACAAGTTTTACATAGGCTTATATAGAGAAAACTTCAAAAATCTTCTTGTCTGAAACCATAAGGCATAGGGCTACAAAATTTGGCATGTAGCTTTATGTAGTAAACCTCTATCATGTTTCTTGAAATTATAGCCCTGGGGTCAAAATTGGCTCTGCCCCAGGGGTCACAAGTTTTACATAGGCATATATAGAGAAAACTTTAAAAATCTTCCTGTACCTGTGCCATAAGGCCTAGAGCTACCAAATTTTGCATTTAACTTGATCTAGTTGGGGTCTACCAAAAGTCCCCAAATTATAGTCCTGGGATCAATTTGGCCTCATGCTGGGGGGGGGGGGGGGGGGGGGGGGGTTCACAAGATTTACATAGGCTTACATAGGGAAAACTTTTAAATCTTGGTGTACATAGCCATAAGGCTTAGGCTACCAAATTTTGCATAATTATAGCATTATCTAGTGGACAACTACAAAGAGGGCCCAAGTTACAGCCCTAGGATCAAGTTTGGCCCTGCACCAGGGGTCACAAGTTTTACATGGGTTTATTGAGTGAAAAGTTCAGAAACCGTCTTGTTACTAGCCATAAGGCCAAGAACTCCCAAATTTGGCATGTTATTCTTCTAATACACATATTCCCCATTTAGTCCGACTGTAGCCCTGGGGTCAAAGTTTTATGAGGGCTTATATAGTAAAGACTTCTCTTCATGGTTTATATTTATAAGCCAGTGGAGTGATACAGGGCCATCATGGCCCTCTTGTTAAAATATCCTGGGAAAAGGAGAAAATGCTTACAAGTGAGCAGCATTTTCTCCTCTTTCCACAATTTCTTTCCTTTCGATGACAAATTCCTCCATTTGAGGCACTTTGATTTTTCATCTGCAACTGCTTTCTGCTTTCTCCCTTTAAAGACAAATTCCTCCATTTGAGCCACATTTGAATTTTCTTCTGCATCTGCTTTCAGTATGGATGAGTCTTTCTTTGTTTTTGGTAAAGAGATAACCAAGAGTATATGTAAGACTTGCATATTAAATCAAAAAGGAGAAACTTGTCAAGGCATAGGTGCCTGTGTGGAATCTGACATTTTTTTTTTTTTAAACATACATGTAGTTTCAAACTTTGTCACATGATAAATGACAAAATTTTAGCCTTGTCCAAATTCAAAATATTTGCAGACGACACATTAGATATGGCTAAATTGTTGGACTTTGTCCTTGTGAAGGTAGAAAACATCATGATAAAAGGAGCTAATGATGGTTATCAGCATCCTCCTACCACAAGTTGTCAAAATCTGTCTTCCTCATGGTTGCTAAAATATGGGATTGTTTGGTAATGGATTAACCAGGGTCCAATAATTTCTGCAATAGTTAAAAAAATAAAAATATTTCTTTGCTTATGGTCAAAAAAAGAAAGAATCTGATTCTAAATAAGGTACTTTCTTCAACCTTCCCCACCCAATCCCCACCCTATTTTGCACAAACCTCACAGGATTATAAAGAACCACAGGTTAGTTTGCAGGCAATTTTAACTCTTTACCAAACAACAAAATTTTTAAATGGACCAAGTTGAAAGCCTTTGCAGATGACAAATGTTGCTAAAATGATGATTTCTCTTTTTGATAGGGTAGAAAACATTGTGGGAAAAGGAGAAAATGCTGGTTACTAGCATTTTCTCCTTTTCCTGCAATGTTTTCAAAAGGCTTTTCTTTCAGAGTCGTCAAAAGTTGAGATTGTGTGGTAAAGGGTTAACTAACATGGGTTCCAAATAAAGCAATAATGTTATTTTCCTATCTTTATTTTTATTAGTAGAAATTTTTATGTGTTTAAAATGGCCCTTTGTTCTTGTTGTAGCATTTTAGAACTGACTGTCTGTTTTAGCGCTTTACCAAACAATCCCCTGTTTCAATGACCCAGAGCTATTCTAAGGCTTTTGAAAGTATTGTGGGAAAAGAAAATGCTGATAACCAGCAATTTGTCATCTGCATATGCTTTGAAGTCCATTGAGTGTAATGTTCAGTTGTTTGGTAAAGATTTAACCCTATACCAAACAATCCCGAGTTTTAACAACCCTATGCAAGAATTTTTTTTGAAAACATTGTGGGAAAAGGTGAAAATACTGGTAACCAGCATTTTCTCCTTTTCCCACAATGTTTTTTACCCTTCCCAAAACAAATTTCAAATTTTGAGGAACATTTATTTTGTCGTCTGCACAAGCTTTCAGTTTGGACCAGTCTAAAATTTTGTCTTTTGATAAAGGTTTAAACTTTTTACTGATTTGCATCTTTTACATAAAGTTATTCAGTATACAATGCTTTTTATGTTGATGCACCAAATGACATGTATTGGAGCCTCTTTTGCCATTTCTAAGGAGAATGGCCCAAGATTGAATTGCATGGATGGGCTGTCCGATATTAGTTTACATGCTTTGATACCCAGATGTGTTATTTTAAACTTTATCAAAAGTCAATCTTTAACCCTTAAGCTGCTAAGTGAGACTTGCTGACCTTTTGCGAACAGTGTAGATTAAGATCAGACTGCAGTCTCATCTTGGATCTGCTCTGTCCAATAGGAGATATTTTTCTCCAAAAACCAAGTTTGAAATAACATTATTATGGTTTTTACAATGGGCTTGAAAGTTTTATTTAACTTATTTAACAGTTAAAAGGTTACTGGGTTAAAAGTCAATAAATGGACCCTAATCGATGGATGATATTTAGTTGGGTACTTTGATTAACCCTTTACCAGACAACAAAGTTTCATACCAGTCTATCTTGATAGCATTTACAGACGACAGCTTGTTTGTGGCATCAGTGATGGGGTTTGTCTTTGATATGTAGACGACATTGTTGGAAGAGGAGAAAATGTTGGTTACCTGCTTTTCCACCACAATGTTTTCAAAAGCAGTCTTCTTCATAGCCATTAAAGTATGCGATCATTTGGTGAAGGGTTAAGAAAGTCAAAGGTTAACCCTATGCCAGTCAACAAAATTTTAGCCTTGTCCAAATTGAAAGCATTTGCAGACGACAATTTCAATGTGGCTCAAATGGTGCAATTTTTCTTGCAAAGGGAAGAAAACATCGTGGGAAAAGGAGAAAATGCTGGTTACCAGCATTTTCTCCTTTTCCCACAATGTTTTTAAAAGGCTTTTTTCCCAGGGTTGTTTAAAGTCGGGATTGTGTGGTAAAGGATTAACCAACATCATGCAGGAATATTAGTAAATTTGCATAAGCTTGTACATGTGTCTTTAAAAAATGCTATTTTAGTTCTGTTTTGACCGATTTTCAGTTTAAGACTTTGTTTTAGATTTATTCTTTTACAACATTTTTTTACTGATAAAAATTGGTTGATTGTGTTGTATAATACCATATTATTTTCAAATGTTGTAAATTAAGCAATGATTCACATGATATTTATTGATAAAAAATGTGGCAATATTTCAGATACGAATTGGTTGTCGTCCTTATTCCTTATTGACCACTTTAATGTTTAAAGCCCCCCCTCCCTCTTCTCCCCCCCACCACGTGGTCGCCTGTTTCATTGACTGATTCTCACGCTCTCTTTCTCCCACGATACCCCCCTCCCATTCGATTTTTACCTGAAAATATATCCTGATCTAGACCATCCTTAGAAGGCAGTCTGGGTCTTGAGTAAAGGTGTCTACAGCAACAATAAAACTGTCTGTTATGCTTAGCACTGCAAGGATATATTTATATTAGTGAGTCATGCTCTGTGAAAAGGAGGCTTAATGCATCTGCAAAAAATGTCGGTGTTTGACGTCACATTCAACGTCATTCCAGTTGTATCACGATTACAGTTCACTTATTCACGTGTCCTAGCTTTCACCAATACTGGGCTAGGGCTCTGAAGTGTCATGGCCAAGGACACTGCCACAAAAATCCAGTGCCTCCAGGTAATGAGTCCTAGACCTCAAAACAACGCAGGATCCCTCCGGCCAGTTTCGATTAATGTGACTTAAATTATTTTGGGTTAATTTTGTATCGATTTCAATTTTTATTTCGTCAAAAAAGGAGATCTATCAGTCAAATAAGAAAACGCCGGAAAAACTTGTGCCTCTGAATGTTTCACTACTTGCAATATATCTGCCGTATGTTTGCCGAACCCAGACTCGGTTACCTGCCTTCAGCCTAATTATAGCTTGGTTTCCGCCTTGTGAGTCTTGCCCAGGATTGAATGTTTCAACCAAAGCACCAACTGTGTCAACGCCATCGACCGTTAGCATAGCTCCAACAGAATCATGCGCGCCAACAGCGGAAATGACGAAAGTAAATAAATAAACGCCGTCGCCCCCTGGCGGACATGTGAAAATGCCGGATGTTTCGTCAAATCCCAAACCCTCATTTGTTACAGACTGTAACAAAAAATAAAACAGATATAAATACCGTATACATAGAGCACACAGTGCTAACAACAATTACAATTGTTACATCCTGACGAAAGGATTTAACAGTCGTGATATTTTTTAAATACCTACGGTAAGTAGAACTTACCTATACTTACTAAAACCCGGTATTCATGGCTTGAAATGTACCTGTTTGAAAGTAATTAAGTAATTAACATCGTCGGGAAAAAAATACGCCAATGTCTCCAAAATTTCACGGAATAATCATACCACGAGGTGAAAAGGACCCGGGCCCGTATTCACCAACCATTCTACATTTGTCTTATTTTTCAGAGTTTTCTAAGTTTGAAAGTAACACAACTCCTGATTGTATAAACCATTTGGTTTAGCCAGTCAGAACTTACTTTCAAATTTAGAAAATCTTAGAGAATAAGACTAAGCTTGTTCTTAAGAATGGTTAGTAAATACGGACCTTGAATGACAGTTGATTCTTCTACTATTCAATTTTTAGCTCACCTGAGCATAAAGTGCTCAAGGTGAGCTTTTGTGATCGTGCTGAAAATATGGCCTCTAGAGTGCCCACAACGTAAATATGGCCTCTAGAGTGCCCACAACGCACGGCCTACGACGTCTGTCGTCCGTCGTGGGCCGTGCGGTCGTCAACATTTACGTTGTGGGCACTCAAGAGGCCATATTTTCAGTCTGATACTCATGAAACTTGGTTAGAATGTTTGTCATGATAAAATCTTGGATACATATGAAATTTGGTCATGTCGGGTCACAAAGTAGGTCACTGGGCCAAAACTTAGAATAACCTTGTGTGCACTCTGGAGGCCACATTTTCAGCTTGATACTCATGAAACTTGGTCAGAATGTATGTCTTGATAAAATCTCAGACAAATTTGAAATGGGGTTATGTCGTGTCAAAAAGTAAGTCACGGGGCCAAATCTTAGAAAAACCTTGTGTGCACTCTGGAGGCTACATTTCAGCCTGATGCTCATGAAACTTGGTCAGAATCTTTGTCTTGATAAAATCTTGGACAAGTTTGAAATTGGGTCAAGTCAGGTGATAAAGTAGGTCACGGGGCCAAATCTTAGAAAAACCTTGTGTGGACTAAGACATCCACATTTTCAGCCTTATACTCATGAAACGTGGTCAGAATGTTTGGATGAAATTTCGGAAAAGAATGATATCGAGTCTTGTCAGGTCAAAAAGTAGGTCACCATGCCACATCTTAGAAAAACCTTGTGTGACTCTAGAGGCCACATTTTGAGCCAGAATAAAAATTCAAAAATAGGCTAAACCAGTCAAAAAGTAGATCACTTACACTTGTGCGTTTTACATCATCACGACCAGGATCTTTTCAGCCGTATCAATCCTAGATAACCTTACTTAGGTGAGCGCATTAGGGCCAATGGCCCTCTTGTTGTAGTATTTTTTATCTTTTTTTTTTCGAAAAGATTTTCAAGACATCAATGATATCAGGAAGGAGATAAACGGATTTACATACTCTGTTGTAAGGAACTGTCTGTTCGTCAACCAAGCTTACACCATCCGATAGGTATGCCGTGAATCCAATTCTTTTAGGTACAGCTGCAAAGCAATTTATGAAGGTAAGTAATATACAAACGTCTCATGATTCTTATACCTTTATCAGCCATCTTTGTGGCTTGTAAAAAGCAGCCATTGAAGAGATAAAAAAGAAAAACATAGTTAAACAAAAGTTCAGTCTAATTGGTCAAATAAATGAGCCATGCTCTGGCAAAGGGGTCTTGATGCATCTCCGCGATGCATGATACCATGCAGGTCCTTACATGATCATGGATTCATAAAATCTATTTTGTCTAGAAACCGACTGAATCATGAAGTAAGCTGGTCACTGGACACGCAGAAAATTGAGCAACAGCTAAAAGTTTCGGCCCAGATCCAGCAGTCTGATCTGGGTCGATACTCTTTGCAGATGCATTAAGCCCCTTTTCACAGAGCATGGCTCAAATGTATAACGTCAGCTTTAGGCCGTCATGGGGGATCATGCTCTACTGAATAATTGTAAGACGGGCAATACCTCGTCAACCAGATTGAGATTGGTCTTTAACCTCGTCAATAAACCTTTTTTCCCCCGCAATTGTTTTTCGTTTATTTTCTGCGCGGGGTAGATGAAAATACTGAATAAACTTTGTAAAAAAAAATCCGATAGTCCTCAAATGGCGTGCACACCAAGGCCGTAAAAGTAAGGATCTCGCCAAGAAAAAGCGTTTCGCCCTAATTCCGTCATTTATCGTTAAGCTTTTCTTCTTTGCCAAATCGGGATATTTTCTTTAGGATGTGCTTTCTGAACGCAGTAGAATCGACTCCAAAAGACTTTAAATTACCCCTCTCGAGGGGGGAGTACATTTTTAGCTCCACTGGCCGAAGGCCAGCGGGCTTATGTCATGGCCCGGTGTCCGTCGTGCGTCCGTCCGTCCGTCCGTGCGTTAACTTTTATTTCAAACATCTTCTTCTCTGAAACTACCCATCCAATTTTCATGAAACTTCACAGAAATGATCCTGCCATGGTCCTCTTCAGAATTTCTTGAAAGAATTTGATTCCTTCAAAAACTCTGGTTGCCATGGCAACAAAACTGAAAAATATTGGAAATCTTTAAAAATCTTCTTCTGAAACCATAAGGCATAGGGCTACCAAATTTGGCATGTAGCTTTATGTAGTAGACCTCTATCATGTTTCTTGAAATTATAGCCCTGGGGTCAAAATTGGCTCTGCCCCAGGGGTCACAAGTTTTACATAGGCTTATATAGAGAAAACTTTAAAAATCTTCTTGTCTGAAACCATAAGGCATAGGGCTACCAAATTTGGCATGTAGCTTTATGTAGTAAACCTCTATCATGTTTCTTGAAATTATAGCCCTGGGGTCAAAATTGGCTCAGCCCCAGGGGTCACAAGTTTTACATAGGCTTATATAAAGAAAACTTTAAAAATCTTCTTGTCTGAAACCATAAGGCATAGGGCTACCAAATTTGGCATGTAGCTTTATGTAGTAAACCTCTATCATGTTTCTTGAAATTATAGCCCTGGGGTCAAAATTGGCTCTGCCCCAGGGGTCACAAGTTTTACATAGGCTTAAATAGAGAAAACTTTAAAAAATCTTCCTGTACCTAGCCATAAGGCCTAGAGCTACCAAATTTTGCATTTAGCTTGATCTAGTTGGGGTCTACCAAAAGTCCCCAAATTATAGTCCTGGGATCAATTTGGCCTCATGCTGGGGGGGAGGGGTTCACAAGATTTACATAGGCTTACATAGGGAAAAACTTTTAAATCTTGGTGTACATAGCCATAAGGCTTAGGCTACCAAATTTTGCATAATTATAGCATTATCTAGTGGACAACTACAAAGAGGGCCCAAGTTACAGCCCTAGGATCAAGTTTGGCCCTGCACCAGGGGTCACAAGTTTTACATGGGTTTATGGAGTGAAAAGTTCAGAAACCGTCTTGTTACTAGCCATAAGGCCAAGAACTCCCAAATTTGGCATGTTATTCTTCTAATACACATATTCCCCATTTAGTCCAACTGTAGCCCTGGGGTCAAAGTTTTATAAGGGCTTATATAGTGAAGACTTCTCTTCATGGTTTATATTTATAAGCCAGTGGAGCGATACAGGGCCATCATGGCCCTCTTGTTACATAGGATATGGACCGGGGATTATATATGTAAGTAGAATTTGACCGGGGAGTACATTTTTACGTAGGGTATAGACCGGGGATTACATGTAGGTAGAATATGGACCGGGGAGTACATTATTACGTATGATATGGACCGGGGATTACATGTAGGTAGAATATGGACCGGGGAGTACATTTTTACATAGGATATGGACCGGGGATTATATGTAAGTAGAATTCGACCGGGGAGTACATTTTTACGTAGGATATGGACCGGGGATTACATGTAGGTAGAATATGGACCAGGGAGTACATTATTACGTAGGATATGGACCGGGGAGTACATCTTCGTAGATTATGGACCGAGGAGTATATTTTTATGTAGGGTATGGACTGGGGAGCACATATACGTAGAATATGGACGGGGGGAGTACATTATTTTTTTAAACGTAGGATATGGACCGGGGAGTACATCTACCTAGACTATGGACCGGAGAGTACATTCTTTACGTACAATATGGACCGAGGGGTAGATCTAGGCCTACAAATTTTACGGGAGTACAAATTCTCCATTAAACCGCAATGTCTTTTCAAAGGCCAATGGCGGCCCTTGCATAAGGCGTGAGCCTCCGAATTCAAATTTCTACGTCTAGCCAAAATTATTTTCGACTTTTGATAAAGTCATTGCCAGTGAATTCATCCTTGTCAGATCGTTTAATTAAGACACTGCTCAGACTACTTTGTGTACGAAAGCGAAAGAATTGTGTCATGAAACAGTTTAGAAAAATCAGTTTGTTAACTTCGAAACATCTTCGTAATCTACGTAGATACTCATTATGTACGGTCATTTAACTATGAATTATGCTTTGTGAAAAGGGTAATTGATGCATCTCCAAAAATTATCGACCTATGTCAGCATGCGCAGTCCGCTCAGGCTTACATTGATCAAAACTTTTTGTTACTCGTAAATTTTCTGCGTGACAAATGACCATTCTGCCTTATGATTAAGTCTGTTGTAAGACAAAATGGATTTTACGGATCAATTACTATTTGATGACTTGCTTGGTAAAGTGCATCACGGAGATGCATTTAACCTCCTTTTTTTCAAGAGCGCTGCATATTATTATAAGCGCAAATGAAAACGCTGTAGCAAAATTATTTTCTTAGAAATTTAAAGCTAGAATCAATTTATTATCAAATTTTTAGCTTCAAACTCATTCTTCTTACATGAGCAATGCTCTTTGAAAAGGGGGTTTAATGCATCTGCTACAGTATCGACCCAGGTCAATTTTCTGCATGTCAAAGGACCATTGTATCTCATAATTCAGTTGGATGTTGGACAAGATAGTTTTTTATAGATCCATAATTATGTGATGACCTGCTTGGTATAATAATAGTGAATAACATGCATTAATCCCGCTTTTCACAGAGCACGGCTCATATGAATATTAAACTTTGATCAATGTTGAATACTTGAGTACATGAGTAAATATCGTCAGGTGGATTTTTTTTTCTGTCGTCACAGTATTTTGAAAGCAATTTTCTTAAAAGTAGGTAGTGAGGCACCAGAGGAGGCAATTAGGTACCACAGGAGGCAATGAGATACCACAGGAGGTAATGAGGTGCCACATGATGTGATGAGGTACCACAGGAGGTAACGAGGTACCATAGGAGGTAAGGATGTGTCACAGGATCTAAAGAGGTACCGCATGAGATAATGAGGAACCACAGGATGTGACGAGGCACCACAGATAGGAACTGCCGAGGTACCACAGGAGGTAACTAGGTACCACAGGAGATAAGGGTGCCCCACAGGATGTAGAGATGTTCCACATGATGTAACGAGGTACCACAGGATTAGGTTATAAGGTGCCACATGATATAGCTATCTGCCACAGGAGGTAACGAGGTACCACATGATGTTATGAGGTACCACAGGAGGTAAGGAGGCACCACGTGATGTAACGAGGCACCATGAGAAGTAAGGAGGTACCACACGATGTAAGGATGTACTACATGATATACTACAGAAGATAATGAGGTACCACATGAGGTAACTAGGTACCACAGGAGATAAGGATGTACCAAAGGATGTAACGAGGTACCACAGGATATAACGAGGCACCGCATTATGTAACGAGATACCAAAGGAGGAGGTAACAAGGCACCACAGACAGGAGACAACCAGGTTACACAGGATGCAACTAGGTGCCACAGGAGACAATGATGTGCCACAGGATGTAACGGTGTACCACAGGATGCAACGAGACGCCACAGGAGGAGACGATGAGGTACCACAGGATGCAACGAGGTACCATATGAGGTAACGAGGCACCACAGGAGATAACGAGGTACCACAGGAGATAAGAATGTACCACAGGATGCAACGAGGCATAACAGAATACAACAAGGACTCACAGGAGGAGGTAATGGGGTACCATAGGATACAGCGCAGCACCACTTGATGTAACGGGTACCACATGAGGCACCACAGGAGGTAACGAGGCACCACATTGGGTAACGAGGTACCACGGGGGGGTTAACCAGGCACTATGGGAGGTAATGATGTACCATGGGAGGTAAAAGTGTACCACAGGAGGTAACAGAAGATAACGAGGTACCACAGGAGGTAACGACTCACTACAAGGGTAACAAGGCACCACAGACAGGATGCAACGAGGTGCCACAGGAGGTAACGAGGTACCACAGGAGGCAAGGATGTACCACAGGATGTATAGAGGTACCGCATGATAATATAACGAGGTACCACAGGAGGAGGTAATGATGTCCCACAAAATATAACGAGGTGCCACAGGAGGTAACGAGGTCCACATGATGCTATGAGGTACCACAGGAGGTAACGAGACATCACATGAGGAAACGAGGTACCACGGGGGGAACTAGGTACCACGGGAGGTAAAGGTGTACCGCATGAGGTACTGCAGAAGATAACGAGGTACCACAGGAGGTAAAGAGGCACCACATAATGTAACGATGCATCATAGGAGGGTAACAAGGTACCACGGGAGAGAGAGGGGAGAGGGGAGGAAAACGAGGCACAACAGAAGATAAGCATGCACCGCAGGATGCAACGAGGTACCACAGGATGAGGTAATTAGGTACCACATTATGTAACGTGGTGACACAGGAGGTAACGAGGTACCACATGAGGTAACGAGGCACCACACGAGGTTACGAGGCGCTAGAGGAGGTTATGAGATACCACAGGAGGTAAAGAGGTACCACAAGATAAACACACGTACTCGAGTCCAATACAAGCCTCTTCGCACCATTGCCAGTATTCTTAGATAATGGTCTGCCCTTCTTGCGTTTTTCTGATAATGTCGCCTTCACTGCAACCTTGGTATCTTTCGCTATCTTTTCTTTGTTTTCTGCGAGTTCTCTCTTTAGTTCAGCGATAGTATATCTTTGGTTTTCCACTGTTTCTCGCAAGTCTCGGATTTCTGCCTGATTCTGTCTTAAATTAGATATTAAAGAATACAATATTAATACAATCTAATAAAGTCAAATGTGCTTTAAGCAGTCAGTATGCCGATTATTCAAACCTTAGAAAGGGCAAACATTGCTCGTCATACCAAACTGGATTTTATGCAATTCTAAATTTCAATTCACAAAAGATTCCCATACGTTGACTTTAATTAACAAAGTATAGATATAGGAAGGGGTAAATCTTTCATTGCTTTTGCGGACGGCCTAGACAAAGATCAGTCTTCACAGAGGGTGCAGTCCGATCTTTGATCTATACCGCCCACTTCTTGATTTTGAACTGTTGAATAAACTCGTCTTCAAATCGTCAGTGAAAGTCTATCTGTACCATTTGGTCGATTTTATTACGTTTGAAGCGAAAGATCTTCAAAGATTGAAAGAGAAAAGCAATCAGCTAAATTAGCTCTACCTCTCAGAATTTTCTAAATCCTGAAGGCGCCGAAGAAAATCCGGATCGCACTGTATAGGTTTGCATAATCGTAAAATTGTAAAGAAAAAAAGAAACAATACGCATAGGCTGATATGTTTAAGCGCCATAATTTTTATCTGCTTTAACCTACATTAAATCCCTCCATTACTTACAATTCTAGGTTGCGTTATCAGCGGATCTCACGCTCTAATTTCAGTACAGGTGTTTTTGACTCAAAACCAAAATAAATACAGGATATTTGCTTTTTTTCGGTGAAAAATCGAAATTGATGTCATGGAGAGAACATCGTCGGTAATATTTTCACGAGTGGCGCAGCCACTCGTGAAAATATTTCCGTATGTTCACGAAATCTTTCACCGATAAAAAACCCCGAATATCCTCTGTTTATTTCATGCTTGTTACCCCCCTTTTTTTTGTTGCGACTTGCGAGATACAGGGGTGCGAGGGCAGCTCTCGGTATTTCCATACCAGTCAATTTATCAATCTCTAAATTCACTGGTCGAAACGGTGAAATTATTAAACCCGAATCAACCATTATTTACCGATAAAGTACTGAAAAACATGAAATAATGTGGCTTTATGGCCCAAATCAGTATAGAGTTTTTGCAAACGTTGATGAAAAAAACAAGAATAATTAAAAAATTGCCGCAGAGCGGACAAATACCCTGAACTAGCGCAATCAGAGAACGGAAATGATTTTCAAAACAATGATTACCAGTGACCTTGACCTTTGACCCATGTGACCCAAAAATAATAGGGCACCTCCTTCGGTCATGAGCAACACTTATATAAAGTTTCAGGGTCATAGGTCAAACAGCTATTGAGTTGGAGCAAGGAAACGATTTTCAAACACAGTTCACCCTTGACCTTGACTCATGTGACCCCAAAACAACATGGCACCTCCTTGGATCATGGGGAACACTTGTATACAGTTTCAGGGTCCTAGGTCAAACAGCTTTTGAGTTAGAGCACGGAAACTAAAACAAGACGGACAGATTGACAGACGGACGGATGGTCGGATAGACAGACACTGTGAAACCAGTATACCCTCCTCTACTTCGTAGGTGGGGGGAGGGCATAACTACTGTTGTTAAAAAATTGTGTTGCAAGTATTTGCCGTTTCCATTTCATCCCAGACATTTTGCAATTTCTTTCATACATTAAATTTTGCCTTTGCGTCATTTTACCCTTAGGCTGGTAAGCGCGACTCAAAGCATGTTTTGCGGACAGGGCAGAACAAGATTAGACTGTACAGAAGGTTCTGATTATGTGAGAAAGCAGCCAGTGGCTTTGGAGGAATACTGTGCGAAGTACTGGTAAAAGAAACTCCAGGAAAACATGGATAGATGCACTGGCTACCGCGATATAACTGAAATAATGTTGAAACCGGCGGTAAACTCTATGCAAGCATACAAACTGTAAGAGATTGATCCTGGGGTACTGCGTGACTCAGTGGTGTATGATATCAACCTGAAGGTCCCGTGATCGGTCCTCACACGAGCCACTGGACTTTTCGTAGTAGCGTCCTTGAGCAAGACAAAGTGTCATACTTAGCGTAATACTCGTGAAAGCCTGGACACACGTGAATAAATGAACTATTGCCGTGATGTGAAGTGAACGTTATTGAAAACATTATGGGAAAACAAAGAAAAAAATGCTGGTTACTAGATCAAGCATTTTTCTCCTTTTCCTACAATATTTTTACAATATTCAATTTGTTGTCTGCAAATGCTTTGAAATAGGACAAGTCTAAAATTTGTCGTCTGGTAAAGAGTTTAAGCAATAGTGAGGAAATATTAAAATGAAAGGAAAAAAATTGATTTCCTACTGGACCTGAACCGATGGTCAAGAACAGATTAGGGCCAACTGGGAATTTACTTATAATGGCAATTTTCTTAATTTGTTACAATGTTTCATAATAATGGATCCTGTATGCTTACACCAAGTCATGAGTTACATCCAAGAACAGTTTATCGACCAAAAGTAAAGACAAGTCAATTCTTTTACGTCATATTTATCTGCATAACAAAATCATGAACACTTAGGTAACTTTTGGTCAACATTTTTCACCAGTAAAAAAAAAAGATCGAATAAAAATCATTAATGATTAAATTCAGTCCAGTGTCAATAATAAATGCATCGAATCCGGTGAAAGGGAACGTTCATTTGGTCTGCATGGTCGCGTCGATAGTCCCACAAATAATGGTCGATTATAATGGAATTCACGATTAGGTCCTTGGTGTTCTTGTCTCCGGTTAGAATCTTCTTGGTCTCCTCTGAAATTAACTCAGTTGCCCAGATGCTGCAGCCACGAATCTCTACTTCATATCTGTCACCTGTATGAGATGTAAGAGACTTTAAATACTACCCTGTTTGATGAAAACAGCAATTACTTTAGTATACTAAAACAGTTGATTGTATCACATTAGTTAATTACACTTGTTTTCAGTGTAACTGAATACAGCCATTTCGATTTTCTGATTTTACAAACGTTTGAGAAAAGCATAATGTGACGTCATAGGTACATGTAAGAGCATTGACTGTATTCCTCCGCAGTATGTCCAAACAGTGTCCTAACTTAATTTCCCTGTTAACTACATCTGAGCGGCACACCGGCAAAAGGGGGTTTAATGCATCTCTGTGATCCATTATACCAAGCAAGTCCTTACATAATTATGGATCCATTTTGTCTAAAAACTGACTGAATCATGAGGTAAAGTAGTCCTTTGACATACAGAAAACTGAACAGTAACAAAAGGTTTCGACCCAGGCTTGGGTCGATACTTTTTGAAGAGGCATTAAACTCCCTTTAACACAGAACATGACTGATCTTTAAAATCGATAACCCGTGATCATGGCTTTGATCGGTGATCCGTTAAGATTATTTGTCTTTCTAGATTTGAAACCAAGGATTTAAATGTGCGGTTCCATGGTATTATCTTTATCCCAAACCAACACTCCTGTCACGGAAGTGAGTTAGTTTCATGCGAATCTCAACACATACATATTTTCGGATGTTTTCGCATACTTAATGATAGAAAGAATCTAGAATTCGTTGCTTTTCTATGTCAGATTCTGTCCATAGTCATGTGCCTCCGTTAACGGATCATCCGACTCTGGACATTGGTTTTTAAGTACGAATATAGAAAAACGTGTATCATAAAAGAAAGAGCTCAAAAATACATGTTATCACAGGTTAACACTCAGCCGTAACCCGAAATGATACCTTTATAATTTCTTTTCTCGTTCTTCGTCACGTCATAATCTAGGCGCACGTGTTCAATTTGGTGTAAACCAGTACAACAGAGGGGTCAAATGCCCTGACATTTATTTGGCTCAATTAACGGCCAAACGATTATAAAATACAAGTAAATTGAGCTCTTTCAGCCCTATAGGCAAAATCGTGACTTTTGCGGACTGCATAGATCGAGATCAGACCGAACATAATGTGCAGTGTGATCTTTGGTCAATACCGTCCGCTTGTCTAGTCAATCCTTTAAAAAGAAATCTCTCCGAGTTTTACTGGGTTTTATTTTCGGCCGTTGAAAGAGATTGAGTGTATGATATACATGCTCTGTTAAAAAGGGGGTTTAATGCATCTGAAAAAAAAGTATCGAACCAGTTCAGCCTGCGCAGTCCACGCAGGCTGACCTGGATCGGATCTTTTTGATATTTGTAACATGATTTTCTGCATGTCAAAGGACCATTCTATCTCCATGTTCATTTGGTTGTTAGACAAAATGTATTCTGTGGATCCATAATTATAATAAAATTGGCCTGCAACATGCGAAATGAGACCTTCGGACATTTGCGTACAGTGTCGTCCCGGATTAGCATGCGCAGTCCGCGCAGGCTAATCCGAGACGGCACTTTACCACTACATAAGTAGACTTTCGTGAAACAGAAAATCGCACAAAAACGGAAAGAGTCGTCTCGGATTAGTCACAGACTGCACAGGCTGACCTGGGACGACACACTTTTACGCATATGTCCGAAGGCCCCTTTTCGTGTGTTGCACGCCAAATGATGACTTGCTTGGTATACTGCATCACGGAGATGTTGTAAAACCCCTTTTGCCAGAGTATGGCTCATATGTTTGGCGCCGAGAGAGCTGAACTGTTTCCATTATGGCCAGGGGGAATGAAATAGGTTATTCTGACTACAAATCGAACACAGGGGCCATTGAGGACTCCAAACGCCTTCTGCGAATTAAAACTGCCGAGGAAATTTCGAAGCAGACGCACCTGAGTTCAACAAATGGTCCCTCTGTAAATACTTCATCAACTCTTCTGAGTATTCCATGGCACCGAAATACACGAGAGCCTGTGGAATTCTGTAATCGGCAAACATCGTTATGGTGTCAATGTCATTGAATTCCCCGTAACCTTGACCTTCAAAACACGCCCAAATATCGCCAATAAGAATCTGTGCTCGTTTGTAGAAAGCTATACGCTTGCCGCTGTAGTCGGTCTCATCTCTGTAAAAATGAAAAAAAAAAATTTCAGAAATACAGTTCACTGTTCCTCAGAAAAGAAAATCTAAGGCTCGTCAATATTGAGCGTATTCGCGGGCAACAAATATAATGTACATTAAGCGATAGTTTTTGTATTTTAAACGGAAGAAAAAACATTATGGGAAAAGGACAAAATACTAGTGACCAGTTGATGATCATTTCTCATGGAAAAAAATGAAATGTTAGTATAGTCTTTTGGGTTTCAATCATTGGCTGGAAATATGAAAGATTTAACGCTATACCACACAATCCCGACTTTTAACGAACCTGAGAAAGGAGCCTTTTGAAAACATTATGGGAAAAGGAGAAAATGCTGGTAACTAGCAATTTCTCCTTTTCCCACAATGTTTTCTACCGTTCCTAAAACAAATTTCAATTTTAAAGTCATATTCATTTTGTCGTCTGCAAGTGCTTTCAATTCCTACCAATCTTAAATTTTGTCGTTTGGTAAAGAGTTAAACTATGCTCTATGAAAAAGTGGTTAAAATGCATCTGCAAAAAGTACCGACCCAGGTCTGCCTACGTGGACTGCGCGGGCTGACATGGGTCGTTCTAACTCTTATGATATTGTTAAATTTTATACGGACCGTTCCACCTAATGAATTAGTCCGCTTTTAACCCTTAAAACGCCTTTCACGACTATAGTTGCATTTGCGGTCAGTGTAGATCAAAGATCAGGCTCCACAAAACGTGCAGCCTGATCTTTGATCTACACTGTCCGCTTTGCTTGAATCACTGTAGACAAAAGCAACCATGAAATTGCAATTATTTGGATCGTATTTCTAGGATGAAAGTGTCTGGCAGGTTTATACAGCACTCTAAGGGTTAAGACAAAATGCAGCAACATAATGTGGCGACTTGCTTGGTGTAATGCATTAACTTTTTACCACACAACAAAATTTTAGACCAGTCCTAATTGAAAGTGTTTGAAGATGACAAATAAAATGGGGCGCAAACGACAGTATCTGTCTTGGAGGTTGTTGAAGACATTGTGGAAAAAAGACGAAAATGCTGGTTACCAGCAATTTTTTCGTTTCTCTCTGTGGTTTCAAAAGCCTTCTTCAGGGTCGTTAAAACTCGGGATTGTGAGGTAAAGAGTTGAAAGATGAATTAAATCACGCTTCTCCTAGAGAAAAAGACACAAAAACCCAATACCACCACCAATAACACAATAGCAGTAGCAGCAACAGTAGGTTTACCTGTACGATGGGAAGTCCTGGACAACCACTTGAAGCAATTTCTGAGCGCTTTTGTCACACTGAAGTACCACATTTACAAAACTTCCATCGTACTTTTTCAGCAATGTTTTACCAGCGTCATGTAGGACCTCTAAACGCTCGTCTATTAGTGGCATCTCATATTCATTATCAGATCTTAAAATATTCTGTAAATCTTCTTTAGTTATGGTGGCGAAATAGTTGGGGTCCGTTAGCGGTATTCCTGTAAATAGTTTTTATATATCTTTCATTGCGAATGGCTTATATAACAGCATTTTGCACACGGCGTAGATTAGGGCCAGATTGCACGGAAAGTTAAGTCTAGTCTTTGAACAAATCGTCTGCTATCTTTACTCTGAGCCAGACGACAAAACTTTAGACAGGTCCAAATTGAAAGCATTTGAAGACGACAAATTTTATGTGGTTCAAATCATGGATCTTCATTTCGAAAGGATAGAAAACACTATGGATAACGAAGGAAAATGATGTTTATAAGAATTTTCTCCTCTATCCAGAATCTTTTCAGAACCC
This sequence comes from Tridacna gigas, assembly GCA_945859785.2. Taxonomy (NCBI): domain Eukaryota; kingdom Metazoa; phylum Mollusca; class Bivalvia; order Cardiida; family Cardiidae; genus Tridacna; species Tridacna gigas. The sequence continues at coordinate 44,875,428 of OX244029.2, forward strand.
TTCTTCTTCTGAGTGGTTATAACACGAGATTTTGTTGTAATGGTTTAGGATAACTTATGGCCTACATTAACTTCAGTTGCACCGGAACTGTACTTTTCGGTCCCGAAAAAAAGTCGACCCTATTTAGTTGACAGCGAGAGATGTGAAGTACGATTGGTTGAGCTATTTATAATGCTTTACCAAAATTGCCTTATAGCCGGTTCGTTTGGGCCAACGGTAGAGCTGCCAGAATTGGAGGAGATATTCCGGTGCGTTCGATTGGGCGTCTTCCGCTTTTAGAAGCTCTGCCGTCTCTTCCACTCGATATTTGGAAGAGCCGGCAGAGATTCGAAACAAAATGGCGGAAGCGGCCAACGAAACGCGAGTTGAAGAATGGTTTCTTTTCAGTTGACATTTGTTTTTTTTTGTTGTCATGTGCAAATATTCGTGTTTTTACTTGCTGAAAAGATTGCTCTTGCTCAGTATCCAATTTGCGGTGGTAAATATACGGTAAATACTGATTAATTCCTCCGCATGTCTTGAATCGCCCTCAGAATTTTTAGGGGCGAAATGTCTTGGGTTCGAAACGTTCTAATATTTCTCGAATTGGTATAAAAAAGTATATATATTTTTATCACTTATTCGACTTACACTGATGAATACAAAGCTGCTGTTTTGGGGATTGTTCAAGGCCTGTTTTGACAGAAGAAGCTAGCGTCATTCTCATCAAATAGCCATTCTTCTACAAACAACAGCAGTTTGTTGTAAGAAGCCGCCATGTTGAATGATTCTAAATTCGTTCGATTGACTTTCTATTCTAATCGCTTCTGTGAATAGCATTCTCTTCTTAGCAGAGCCCAAACGAACCGGCTATTAGTCATAATCATGCAGGACTTATAGTCTCGGGATTATGCCATCTAAGCCAAGCACAAAAATCTTCTAATAGTTGATTTAACTCTATACCAGACAAACAAAAAACCAGACATGTCGAAATGGAAAGCATTTGCAAACGACAAATCAATAGTGGCTCATACGATTGATGTTTTTCGTTGAAAGCTCAGGAAATATTGAGGGTAGAGGCGGAAATGCTGGTTACCAGCAATTTTTCCTTTTCCCACAATGTTTACAAAAACCTTCTTTCGGGGGTCGTTAAAACTCAGGATTTTGTGGCAAAGGGTTCATCTACTGCGATAGGATTCATTCTTCACTAAAACTCTTCACTAAGGACCCCGAATTTTAACGACCAGGATCAAGCCGAAGGCTTTCTTAAACAATGAATGACGCAAAAGAAAAATGTGCTGGTTACCAGCAATTTTTCCTTTAAAAAATGTTTTCAACTCTTTCAAAAGCAAATCCTATCATTTTAGCCACATGTTATTTGTCCTCTGTCAATGCTTTTTAATTGAACAAATCTAATCATTTGACGTTTGGTTTCTCCTTTTTCAACAATGTTTTTTTATAATTACGAAACCAAACCCCACCGTTAGAGCAACACTTAATTCATCGTCTGCAAACGCTTTCTATTTGGATTAGCCTAAGATGAAAGTAACACGTAGATTAAAGCCAGACAGCCTTGTCTATCTCTCTCTCTGAGTGTGTCTGTTCGTCTATATATCTCCTTAGAAACAGTGCTTTAACCCTTTCCCTCAGAATCCCAACTTTTAACGACCCTGAGAAAAAAGGCTTTTGAAAACATTGTGGGAAAAGGTGAAAATGCTGGGAATGTTTTCTACCTTTTCAAAGCTATATTTCATTCAAGTTACATTTAGTTTGTCGTTTGCACATGCATGTTTTCAATATCAGACAGAATAAAAGTTTGTTGTCTGGCTAAAAAAAAAAAAAAATCATGGATAGGTGAATTGGCCTTCTCATGTAGCGGTTGGCAGCCTGATACAGCAAGCGCTCAGGAAAGGCTAAATATTCTTCTATAGATTTCCCATCTCATAAACGTGTTTTTCAACGGACATTATATTGCTGTAGATCTATAATAAATGTTTAAGATAATAGGTCTAATGAAACTAAATATTTATGGGTCGGCCCCTCTCTCTCTCTCTCTCTTCTCCAAGCAAGGAAAGGAATGCTTAAAATTTGAATAGTGTAATTCATCTAGAGCATCTAGAGCGCTATGAAATATTTTCAAACCTTCATCGATCGCCCTGTTCATTGCAGCACATAGCGACCAATATCCGGTGTAAGTCTGATCTTTGTACGTCACGGCGAATTTCTTTTTATCGTCTGCTGACCAAAAGGAGAAATTCAGAGTATCTGCAACAAAAATCCACTCAAGCGCTGCCTTGTCCATTGTTTTTGGATTCATTTCGTGTTCTTTCCAGCTCTTCACACTGTAGCTTCCGGTTTTGATGGCATCTGCCATCACCTTGGCGACCTTCAAGACGCCATCTTGTTTGACCTTGACATCCTTGCTTGTTTCCGCAACGAGACGACTGGCCTCTCGTGGTTGTAGTACGTTGACACTCATTCCTTTATCAGAAGGAAAAAAAAAAAAGGCTGGAAAATTTAAACCTTTACAAAACAATACCGAGTTTTGAAAGGATGTTCATTTCAAAGGATAGAACACATCATGGGAAAAGGCGAAAGTGCTGACCACCGGCATTTTCCCCAGCGTTTTCCCCTTTTCCCACATAATGAATGTTTACAAAATCCCTCCACATGGTTGTGAAAATCCAGTTTGTTGAGAACGACAAATGGATAAACACAATGCCGCCGTCAAATAACTCTATTGCTAATGTAAACACTTGATCATAAGTCGCGTTCAATCGTCACAACTCGGCCGATTCGTCAAAACTCGGCCGATTCATTAACATCTAACTTGACCAACAGGTCATCCGGGGTCTTACGCGGCTCAATGGTAAAGTGTAGGTCTTATGACCTGGAGATCCCGCATTCGAGCCTTACTTGAGGCACTGGGTATTTCGTGGGAGTGTCCTTGGGAAAGACACTTCAGAGACCTAGCCTAGTACTGGTGAAAACCAGAAATTACATGAATATGTAAAGCTGTAGCCGTGATATGACTAAAATAATGCTGAAAGCGGCGAAAAACGCTAATCAATCAATCAATCAACGAATGACCTGAAGTTTGCCGAATGAAGTCGCGCGTGTATTTTTTTATTTTACACCGGACATGGTCACTATAAACACTATAAAATACACAAATAAACGAATAGTGTTCTTATTCTCAAGAAGAACATATAGTTTTCTCTATAAGTCACATTGGCTTGAAACCTCGTCACAAGCCAATTCGTCCGACTGCATCCGTAGTATAGAAGGGTCCATGGTCCATATTCACCAACCATCCTTAATAACATGCTCAGTCTATTCTCAAAAACTTTCTGAATATCAAAGTAGATCTCATGCAATTTGAAGTTCGCTTAATCAAATGTTTTGAACAACAAATCAGACATCGCGTTACTTTCTAAGTTAGAATTAGATTAAGGAAGCCATTGATGCTGGTAGGTGTCGGGTCAATAGAACACATCAAGCAGTCGCACAGATCATGAATAGTATGAAGTAGACCTAATATCTCTGAACCATGCTCTGGCAAAAGGGGGTTTATCGCATCTCTGTGATGTATGATACACGTGCACGCAGCTGATGTCCAAGTAGGCTACTTGACAATGTGTCATATGCACTGTATGGCTTCACATAGGAAGTGTCCCATAAAATCACTCTGTAGAAGCACATGTAAACGTCCCCGTTCACGTCTTTTAAAACCGAGACCCCCATTCGGTCCATTATCAAGATTTGACGAATAGAAATACATATGACAAAGTTACATAGCTCACCTACAGCTTAGGTTTCGTCTATTTCACTCTAAATCTAGACTTAACCTCGATGGTCTTTATGCATGAACCGTATGTACAACGTTCAACTGTCGCTCATGTACACGGGTCCTAACAACCGGCATATCGGCAAAGGTAGATAACCCATGTCGCCTATAGAATTATTTGAATTGCTTGCCATCATTTTTTTTTTGCTGAATTGGTGGTATGCGATCACGGCAAAACTTTCCTTAAATGTCATTTTATCAAGGAATGACTTATCCTATGAAACTAAACGTTTTTGTCCGATTTGTCACGCGTTCAATGCTTGCCTTTCGGGGCAAAGGATGACCCAGTTTCACCGCGTTGTGCAATCATCGTGTTTAAGATGCTAAGGGAAGTAATTCGGAAGTATATTAGAATTCAGACTTTTCAGTATCGATTGAGTCATTTCCCTTGCAAGTAAAAGAACCTCCGGTGTTCATATTTTCAGTATTGTTTGCGTTGAACTCTTTAAAATCTTAGACTTGTCCTAATTAAAAGCATTTGCAAACGATAAATTAAATGTGAGACAAATGTGGAAAAAGGAGAAAATGCTGGTTACCAGCAATTTCTCCTTTTCCCACAATATTTCAAAAAGCCATCTAAGTCATTTAAGCTCGGGGTTGTTTGGCACAGGGTTAAAGTAACCCATAGTTTACATAAATATCAGACTGGACATTCTGTGCAGACTGATCTTGTTTTACGCTATCACAACAGTGAACGCGTGTGAATAAGTAAACTTATGTCGTGGTACATGTATGTTTTCAATATTTCGAGAATAAATTTCTGTTTTTAACCATTTGCAACTTGGATCGAGTTTGAATAAGAAACTTACTGCTCAAATGCAATCTGAATTATTTTAAAGGAGGCTATTCAGATGTCACCATTTCGCAAAACTTCAAACATGATTCATCACCGAATTAAGTTTGGCGACAGATAGCAAACCATATGTCAAGAAAAAAGACAAATTTATGCAAAAATTATTTTTAAGTACTTTTTCCCTTCCTCTTTGCCAAACAACAAGATTTTACATCCACCAAATTGTGAGCATTTGCAGAAGACAAATTAGATCTACATGTTGCTTAAATGATGGTTTCTTTCTTTGATAGGGCTGAAGACATTGTGGGAAAGGGAGAAAGTGCTGATTATTACTATTTCCTTCTTTTCCCATAATGTTTTCAAAAACCTTATTCTTCAGGGTCGTTCAACCTTGGGATTGTGTGGTAAAGGCTTAATGGGCTATGTAGCTTCTTAAGGATGTCTTCTGATTCAAGCTCTGTGAAAAGGAGGTTTCATGAATCTGAAAAAGAAATGGAACGACTCAGGCTGCGCAACCAATGCAGATTCACCTGGGTCAAAACTTTTTGCTATTGGTATTTTTCTGCAGGTGAAAGGACCATTCTACCTCCTGATTCAGCTGGCTTTAGGCAACACTTATCAATATCATGTGACGATTTGCTTGGTACAGTGCATTTCAAAGATACATTAAATGCCCTTTTCCCAGTGCTGCACTTGTTTACTGATCTTTTATTTCTTATACCTATATATATTGTCTATACATGTATATCTTTTTAACCCTTGTTGGGCTTAATTTAATATCTAGGCAGAGAGTAACGATCAAGATCAGTCAGCACGGAACGTTTTCTGATCTTGGATCTTCACTTCCTGCTCTCTTGTTAAATATACTGGTACAACATCCCTGATTGAAATTGCACTTTATCTCATTCAGAAAGTCCATTTATTTCCTGGGTGCTTTAACAGTTTTCAAAACATGGGTTTTGATTTGGGGTGGGTTATAATTGTAAAATCCCAGTTATGCCTACAAACTGAGATAGTCCATTTTATTTTATTTATCACTAAAGATAATCCTTCCCAGCCCAAAACCCCACGAAAACAATGGTTCAATAAAGAATGCTTCGATGCCCGTAAAGAATTTAATCGCGCTAGAAATATTTTTCTAAGAAATAGAAATGATGAGACTAGAAAAGAATTTCTCAATAAAAAGACTAACTACACAAAAATAAAACGTAAGAATAAAAATCTATTTATGAAATCAGAAGGAAAACGTGTGTCTATGTTAGCGAAAACAAATCCGAGATCATTTTGGCATGCCATTAAAAATCAATACACGGTTAACAAAGACGAGCCCTGTAATGTGACTGTGACCGATCTATACTCGCACTTTAATAATCTATATGGATCGGACTACAGTTCTGGCGGTGGAACTAATAACGATATGACATCAAATGACAATATTATACTTGACGATGAATTGGATTCCGATTTTACGACATTAGAAATAAAGGAGGCTGTTTTTTCACAAAACAACTCAAAAAGCCCGGGCATAGATAAATTAATTGCCGAAGTTTTTAAAAGTTCATTTGATATCATTTCGCCATTTTTGACTACATTTTATAACAAATTATATAATGAAGGAGTATTTCCCAAGAGTTGGGGAGAGGGAGTCATTGTTCCAATATTTAAGGGCGGATCTCAGGAAGCTAAAAATTTTCGAGGTATTACCCTGAATAACATTCTCTCTAAAATCTATTCTAAATTATTGGTAACTAGATTAACTAAGTGGTCGATAAAAAATGATAAAATCATTGACAATCAATATGGATTTCAAAAAAACAAGTCAACAACTGATTGTATCTTTTTATTACACGCCATTATAAGTAAAACCTTGTCCAGTAATAAAAAACTATATGTAGCTTTCCTAGATTGGGAGAAAATGTTCGACAATATTGACAGAACATTACTATGGAGAAAACTGTTGTACGAAAATGTAAGCACCAAACTTGTCCGTGCCATTAAATCTATGTACTCAACCGTAAAATCGTCCGTTCGTTACCAGTCTTGCTTATCTGATTTCATAACTTCAAACGTCGGTGTAAAACAAGGCGATCCAACAAGCAGTATTTTATGTTTATTTTACTTAAACGACATATTAGATAGTATTGAAAATGACATAAATGGTATTTTACATATTGATGATATAAAACTTTTTTTGCTATTATTTGCAGATGATGCAGTTGTTTTTGCACACGATCCCTTGTCACTACAGTCAATTTTAACAGACTTAGAAAAATATTGCAACGAATGGAAATTAAAATTGAACGTTAATAAAACTAAAGTAATGATTTTTGAAAAGGGTAGGCATACCTATCACGATTTTTACATATATGACACGAAAATTGAAATAGTTGAATTCTTTAAATATTTAGGAGTATTTTTCTTCAAGAACGGTAACTGGAGTCGAACACAAAAACGCATTGCGCAACATGCTTCTTTTTCATTACACAACATTTTTATTGTCTTTAATCAGTTACAATTACCTGTTTCACAAAAATTAAATTTATTCGACTCACTTGTATTACCGATCCTTAATTATGCAGCTGCCGTTTGGGGTAATCACCCTAGTCCTGATGTGGAAACAATCTTTTCAAAATTTTGCAGACGAATTCTTTCCGTAAAACCATCTACTAACTTAAATGCGATCTACGGCGAACTCGGTCGTATACCCATGAAAATTCATAGAAAATTAATAATGATTAAATATTGGATTAAGATATTGTCATCTGGAGAAGATTCAATTCTATTCAAAACATATTACATTTTAAAAACAGATGCAGAAAACGGTTATATATACAATGGAAATAATTGGGCCTATAATATCAAAATGATCTTAGATCAAATCGGCATGTCAAACTTATGGGAAAATCAACTCAATATGACCATAGATTACAACAGGATTAAACAACGTATACTAGACATATATCAACAAACCTGGTACTCATCAATCAATAACTCTCCTCGTCTGCGTTTTTATAGTTTATTTAAACATTCATTTAATTTTGAGAGCTACCTAGACATCATTAAAGATAAAAAATTCAGAACTTCACTTACACAATTCCGAGTATCCTCTCATGATCTAGAAATTGAAAAAGGACGCCAAAGAAATGTAGATATAAGGGAAAGAATTTGTAAAAATTGTAACTCGAGAAATATTGAAAATGAATATCACTTTTTATTGACATGCACAAAGTATTCAGAACTCAGAGCAAAGTTACTTAAAAAATATTATTATACTTGGCCAACAATACAGAAATTCACTAATCTCTTGTCTGTTAAATCGCCAAAAATATTATACAATTTGTCAAAATTTATCTATCATGGTAACATGTTGAGAAATTAACCCTTTGGTTAAAAAGCACGACTAAAGAACCTTTTCCGGCCAGTGTGGATCAAGATCAGACAGCACTAAACGTGCGGTCTGATCTTGGACCTACACTACCCGATAAGGAGATGCTGTTTCCCAAATCATATCTTTGAAATAACAATATTCGAGTACTTAGTTATTTAGCAGGATAAGGGTTAATCATTGCTATATTTCTTGTCAAATAACATCATGTGCTCTTCAGTTAAGCAGTGTAAATCACTTTTATATAAGAAATGCTTCTATCATTTATATTTGTAATTTGCTATAAAACATGTTTGTTTTAATGCAATAAAGGATATAGATATAGAAATATCCCTTTGTTAAACAAGTCCAAGTTATAATGACCATGAAATTTGATTAAAAAAGCTTTTCAAAACATTGTTGGAAAGGAGAAAATGCTGGTAACCTGCATTTTGTCCTTCTCCAACAATTTTTTCAAGCCTTTTAGGGACAAATTCTATTGATTGGGTCATATTCAATCTGTCATTTGTAACTGTTCCAAATTTTTACAAGGATAAAAATGTGTTGTTTGGTAAATAATTAAATGTGCCTTATTGGTTTTCATCCTGTAACTTAAAATTTCTTGCTAAATCACAGTCTACAAAACTGAGCAGCTGGTTCCACAATTAAAATTTTTTTAATGTTCTGTTGGTCTTCCATGACATCTGTGGCTCTGAAATTGTAGCTCGTAAACAACCCATCTATCAGGTAGGTGCTAGGTATTTTCATTTATTTCTCTTCTTTGAATACCCTATCAACAAGAAAAAATGGAATGCTATTCAACCGCTAATATATTTTGCTGTTAAAATACACAAAGGATACTGAGCAAAGCCCTCGGGATTGTTTCTGAAATGCTTTCTTCCGAGAGGAAACTTCGGATAGTGACACAAAACAGTTGGTATTTCTCTTGAACAGATTGCTTATTGAAACTGTTTGGCTGAGTGTTGCTTTTTTAAATGTGTCTAGGGTTGGACTTGATTTGATTTTTTTTGAGTACTCCGACTGCACTGGAGCAGCACGCTAAATCAAGTGAAACCCAACAAACAGCATACTCCTGAGGTAAATCAAATCAGAGGAAAAATTAATGATGGCTGAATATGATTGCAATATTGTTGTTACAGCTCTATTTCAGTTAATGACTTGTAAATTACAGTTTGCAATACACACTGATGTCTTCCGAAGACTTCCATATCAAAAAAAACCCCCATCCTTTGCAATCTTCACATTAGAAAACTGTTCTCATTTCCACCATTTTTGAGGGGATTAGGTCACGTGACTGCTCTGCTCTCAACCGCACCACCTCTGACGTTGGAGTACTCCAGAGTGCGCTAGCCCAGTAACTCCATTACACTTGATTAAGAATCTGCATGCTTGGAGTAAAAAGAGTGCTCAGATCAGCTAAATCAAGTCCAACCTAGGTGATAGATAAAAACTACAATGTCCCCAGACATGTCTCTGAGTAAAATCACAGCTATGTTTATGTAGTGTGGCTCCGTTTATGTGGTATGGCTCTGAAGTTGCAGGCATCCTTTTGTACAGTAAGCTTTGAAATTATTATATTACTACTTGGCATTTTTCAGTGTTACCAAGCGTTATCTGCTCATGTCTTAGAAGATCTGACCTGTCTGCTATGACGCCTGACCATTGTGTATAGGACAAATATTAATATGCGGTGCATAAATTGCTGCTTAAAAAGTGCAGGCGGAAAAAGACAATAAATCATACGTATGATGAAAAATCAAGCCAGTCTTTTGCTACAAATTCTAAAAAAAAAAAAAAAATGATTTCAAATGGGGAAAACACTTTCTTTAAAAATACCAATTGTTTATTGCAGATCTCTGTAAGCAGTTTCTAAATATAGACATTGGGAAAATCGGGATCTGTGCAACAGACTGACAACAAAAATAACATCACCACCTTGCTGGACTTATACTGGGGCTTTTTCCTGAGCTCATAGGGGTTATGTTTATAAATGGCTGGTGTACAGGTTATATACTAGCTAACCATGGCTGATGAATCGTACAAGGTACGTTTTAGTGAGTACATATATATTTTATTTTGAAATTTGTTGCATTGATTGCTACCTTGAAAAGCAGTCTTATTCGGTACCCAGAATGCCCATATCAGATAGGTTATATATTTGAAAAATGCCACCTGGCGAAAATAATGTGTTTTGGAGGACCTTCCCTGACACTGCATTATTTTCCACTAATGACCCTGAGGAGGAAGGGCACATGAAAACATTGTGGGAAAAGGAGAAAATGCTGATAAACAGCATTTTCTCCTTTTCGCACAATTTTTTCTACCCTGTCAAAGACAGAAATCATCATTTGAGCTGCATTTATAATGTCATCTCACATCTGCAAATGCTTTCAATTTGGTCTAGTCCAAAAATTCCAGTTGTCTGGTAAAGCGTTAAGTCACAAAATACAGGGGTTAGTTTACATACTGAGACGGTTCATCTTACATAATCCTACATGATGGGAATGCAAGGGTAAACTTTAACACATGATGTCCTGAAAAAGCCTGTAGCAGACAACTTAGATAACATTCATCAAAATATAATTAACAAGCATTCTGATAGTATTGCATAGCAATACACAGTCTCCTACCGGCCGTATGTATCGCTGGCATGTCAGTGAAATTTTTAAAGTCCAAGACCCGTAAATGCGTGAAAAAGCAGTGGAGCAGGACGAAACTCGAACTTGATGTGTAAGTCATGGTGGTTGATGTACACACCAAAAATCAGCTCTATATGTAGCAGCGTTTAGAAAAAAAGTGTGGAAAAATGTTTTATCAGTGAAATTTTGTGAGTCCAAGGCCCGTAAATGCGTGAAAAAGCAGTGGAGCGGGACGAAACTCGAACTTGATCTGTAAGTAATGAAGGTTGACTTAACACAGCAAAAGTCAGGTGAATATCTACCAGCATTTAGAAAAAAAAGTCTGGAAAACTGATTTATCAGTGAAATTTTGTAAGTCCAAGGCCCGTAAATCCATGAAAAACCAGTGGACCGGAACGAAAGTCGAACTTGATCTGTAAGTCATGATGGTTGAGTTACACAGCAAATCTGAGATCAATAACTACCAGCATTTAGGAAAAAAGTCTGGAAAACTGATTTATCAGTGAAATTTTGTAAGTCCAAGGCCTGTAAATCCGTGAAAAACCAGTGGACCGGAACGAAAGTCAAACTTGATCTGTAAGTAATGGTGGTTGACTTAACACAGCAAATCTGAGATCAATACCTACCAGCGTTTAGGAAAAAAGTCCGGAAAACTGATTTATCAGTGAAATTTTGTAAGTCCAAGGCCCGTAAATCCGTGAAAAACCAGTGGACTGGAACGAAAGTCGAACTTGATCTGTAAGTGATGGTGGGTGACTTACACACCAAAACTCAGCTCAATATGTACCAGTGTTTAGAAAAAAAGTTCGGAAAACTGAATTGCAGAACTGACGGACAGACGGAGTGCAAACCTAAAGTCCCCTTTGGCTTCGCTGGTAGGGGGACTAATTACCCCTTTACCAAACACCCCAGTGTTTTTATATCTCTAATGAACCACTGTAGAAATAAGGAAATTGCTGGTTACAAACATTTTCTTTTGCTGATAATCAATACAAGAGCAAGATGTGAAATGTGTCATCTGATAATATATTCAAAATTGACAATCTTCAAAACTGACAATCGAAACTTTTGTTGTCATGTAGTTTCCTAAACTCTTTACCAAACGACAGAATTTTAGACTGGTCCAAATTGAAAGCATTTGCAGACAACAAATCCAATTGGCTCAAGAACTGAAATTTAATATGGGAAGGGTAGATAACATTGTGGGAAAGGGAGAAAATGCTGGTTACCAGCATTTTCTCCTTTTCCAACAAAAGGCTTGTTCTTCAGGGTCGTTAAAAGTCGGGATTGTGTGGTACAGGGTTAACTCTTTACCCCAGACAAAAATGTAGATTTGTCCAAACTGAAACTTCAAAGCGTTTGCTGATGACAATTTAAGTGTGACACAACTGATGAAACTTGTCTTTAATAGGGTAGAAAACATTGAGGGAAAAGGAGAAAGGGCTGGTGACCAGAATTTTTTTCCTTTTCACACATTGTTTTCAGAAGACTTCTTCCTCGGGTAAATTAAAACTCTGAATTATGTGGTAAAAGGTTTAACTCTTTACCAAACGACAAAATTTTGACTAGTCCACATTGAAAGCATTTGCAGGCAACAAAATAAATGTGACTGAAAACTTGAAATTTGTTTTGGGAAGGGTAGAAAACATTGTGGGAAAAAAAGAAAATGCTGGTTACCAGCATTTTCTCCTTTTCCCACCATGTTTTCAAAAGGCTTCTTTTTCAGGGTCGGTGAAAGTCAGGATTGTGTGGTAAAGGGTTAAACAAATTTATAGCAGAAGACTGAAAACATCTCCATGTATACATGTACTTATACATGTTTGCACTAATATTAGTTCCATGAACAAAACAGAAAAAAGAAGAGATCTAGTACCATAGGGATAATTTACTAGTTTTAATCGTTTCTCCTTTTATAACAATTCTTTTAAAAAGGTCTACCATAACCCTTTCCCACACAACAAGTCTTAGACTCCAAAATCAAAACATCAGCAGACGACAAATTCGATATTGATACAAATTAGTTTAAGCTCTCTGATAGGATAAAAACATTGTGGGACAAGGAGAAACTCCTTGTGTTCCAGCATTTTCTCCTTTTGCCACTATATTTTGAAAAGGATTCTTCCTCATGGTCGTTAAAACATGATTAACCCTTTCCAAAGCGACAAATTTTGGACTGGTCCAAATTGAAAGAGTTTGCAGACAACAATTTTAAATTTGATGAAAATGGCAGAAAGTTATCGTTACAAGCAATTTCTCCTTTTCCCACAGTGTTTTCAAAAGACTTGTACTGCAGACACGTGAAAACCAGGGCTTGTTTGGGAAAGGGTTAATCGATTGATTGAATGGTGTTTTACGCCACTTTCAGTATTATTTCAGTCATATCATGGCCATAGCTCACATATTCATGTATTTCCTGGGTTTCACCAGTGCTAGGCTAGGGCTCTGAGGGGTCTTGCCCGAGGACACTATCACGAAAAACCTAGTGGATTAATTGAGGTTCAAACCTGGGGCCTCCAGGTCACAAGTCCTAAACTTTACGACTGAGCAACGCAGCCCCTTGCTAAAAAACAGGATTGGTAAAGGGTTAACATGAAAAAAAAATCCTCATTCCATTGTTAACTGTTAACCCTTTACCAAACAATCCCATGTTTTAACGACCTTAAGGAAAATGGCATTTGAAAACACTGAGGGGAAAGGAGAAAATGCTGGTTACCAGCATCTTCTCCTTTTCCCAAAATGTCTTCTGCACGATCAAATACAAATTTCTTCAATTCAGCCACGATCAATTTGTCCTCTGCAAATGCTTTCAATCTGGTCACCTCTTAAATCTTTGTCATTTGGTACAGAGTTAACCCTTTACCAAAATTTTAGACTGGTCCAGATGAGCAGTATCTCCAGACGACTGATCAGTGTGACTAGAACTGAAACTCCTCTTCTGAAGGGTAGAAAACATTGTGGGAAAAGGAGAAAATGCATTTTCTCCTTTCCCCACAATGTTTTCAAAAGCTTTCTCTGTCAGTGTTATTAAAACTTGGGATTCTGTGGTAAAGAGTTGATTGGGTGAATGTAATCCTAATTTTCTGTGTTTTACATGGTTATGTATGTCAGTGGCTGCCTGACTTCCTGTGTCTCCATCGGATGTTCCTTACTCTGATGTGTTTTGAATGTCCGCATATCTTTAAACACAATATGACATATTTCACATGTGACTGTGTTGACCATCCCGTGTACTTTCATATGTTCCTTCAACTGGACATTCCAGGCTGCTGCATAGTTACACTGCTTACATTTATATGGTTTATCCCCAGTGTGTGTCCGCATGTGAGAGGTTAACTGGTACTTCTGGACACATGTAAAGGTGCATATTTCACATCTGAATGGGTGATATCCTGTCAAGAACAAAAACTAAAGATGATGTATATAACTCTTCAAATGTTTACCACACAATCCAGAGTTTAAACGGCCCTAAGGAAGAACCCTTTTGAAAACATAGTGGGGAAAGGAGAAAATGCTGATAACCAGCATGTTCTCCTTTTCCCACAATGTTTTCTACCTTATCAAAGATAAATTCCGTTATTTGGGCCACATTTTAATTGTCTGTGAATACTAGTAATTTTCAATTTAGACAAGTCTACATTTTTGTCGTTTGGTAAAGACTAGAGAGTTAACAAACGAAGAGACTTTATAAATGAAAGTAGTTGCAGACAACAAATTCACTGTCCCTCAAATGGTGGAATTTGCAGTTGATAGGATATATAGGAAACAATGTAAGAAAAGGATATTTTAAAACCCTTCCTTCACAGGGTCTTTGAAAAACAAAATTGTGAGGGAAAAGGGGGATTCATGCATCTGCAAAAGGTATCGGTCCAGGTCAGCCATAGCAGTCCTGGCAGGCTGACGTGGGCTGAAACTTTTTGCTGTTGGTCAATTTTCTACGTGTTCCAGGACCTGTCTACCTCATGATTCAGTCTGTTGTTAGACAAAATGGATTTATGGCTCCATGATCATATGATGACTTGCTTGGTACATGTATCATAGAGATTGCATTAAGCCTCCTTTTGCCAGGGCATGGCTCAAATTTTTGTTTTTCATCCTTTTACAGAGCAGCCAATCTCATTTAAAATCTAGTAATAATGCAGAAATGAAAATGTCATTATTAAAATAAAGTAGAAGTCAATGTGAGTGAAGAAACAGCTCCTGTTCCAAAATTGTTTTCAAAACTACCTCCCAAAGGAACATTAAAGTAGTACAGGTACTCTTCTTGTTATTTAACCCTTTACCACACAATTCTGACTTCTAACGACACTGACAGGGAAGGCATCTGAAAACAGGGTAAGAAAAGGAGATAATGCTGGTAACCAACATTTTCTCCTTTTCCCACAATTTTTTCTACCATATCAAAAACAGAAATCATCACTTAAGCAGCATGTTGTCATTTGAAATTTCTTATTTTCTACCAATCGTTTTTGTTTGCATGTATACTGTTTGTTGTTTACCTAATTATATTCAAATTTTCCATGATGATGTCAAAGTATCAGAGAATGAATCCCTCACTATATTTAACACTTTACAACACAATCCCAGGTTTTCATGACCCTGAAAAAGGAGCCTTTTGAAAACATTGTGTGAAAAGGAGAAAATACTGGTAACCAGCATTTTCTCCTTTTCCCACAATGTTTTCTTACCCTTCCCAAAACAAATTCCATTTCTGAGTCACATTAATTTTGCTGTCTGCAAATGCTTTTAATTTGGACGAGTCTAAAATTTTGCTGTGTGGTAAAGAGTTAACAGAAAAAATTAATATTGAAAATATTTGTTGGTGTTTTGAGTTCAGACAAAAGCATGTGAGGATTGATGCGAGCTGGCAAATGACACCTTATCAATTATGTAATTAAACTCTTTACCACACACCCTGAGTTTTAATGACCCTGAGAAAGAAAGATTTTGAAAACATTGAAGGAAAAGGAGAAAATGCTGGTAACCAGCAAGTTCTCCTTTTCCCACAAAGTTTTCTGCTGGATTAAAAGCATCTTTTATCTTTTGAGCCACCTGTGGTTTGTCATCTGCAATCGCTTTAAATTTGGACAAGTCTAACATTTTGCCATGTGGGAAAGAGTTCAAGTAAAAAAATAAAGTGAATATCTTTATGGAGACTTAATTTAACTTTTTCAATTTTTTTACTGGAGACTTAATTCAACATTTTCAAAATTTTAAACTTGTCCAAATTGAAAGCATTTGCAGACGAGAAAATGAATATGACTCAAAAATTGAATTTGTGTTTGGAAGTATAGAAAACACTGGCAAAATGAGAAAATGCTGATTACCAGCATTTTCTCCTTTTCCCACAATATTTTCAAAAGCTTTCTTTTTCAGGGTCGTTAAAGTCGGGTGAAGGTTTAAGTGAAAAACATTGTCATAAATCTGAAATATGTGAAAAGGAATGTCCTGATCCTAAAAATGACCTATTTATAAAACTGGCACAGAATTTTGGGACAACCCTTGTACATGATCATAATAAAAGAGAAATTAGCAGAAACCACAGCTTACCTGTATGGATGTGTAAATGCTGATTGAGGCCAGCTCCGCGAGCAGCCGTGAATGGACAGTGTGGACACTGGAACCTGCGCACTTTATTATGTACTCTCTCAACATGGTCATTGACCCTTTCCTGACTATTGTAGGTTTTACCACATTTTTCACAGGCATATGATGGCTTTAATCCTGCACAACCAAGTTCCAAATGTTTGTTCAGCATTGTTTCATTGGCAAACAGGCGAGGACATGTTTTGCAGGCTGCCATTTTTTCTGGGTGGACTTTGCGAACATGTTGTCTGTAACTGTTTTTGGTGACTGCAGCAAAATGTTCACCTTTTTCCTCCAAACAAAATTTACACTTGTACTGAGGTTTCCCATGTACTTTTCCAAGATGATCCCTCAAGCCATCAGTACCAGTTGTCTCCATACCACATTCAAAACAAATGTTCACATTCTTCTTATGAACGATTCTCTTATGTCGGGTCAAATCATTGACAAAGGGTGCAATATATGAACACAGATCACAGTTTAATTCTCCATTCACATGACTTTCAATATGACTCTCCATGGCATCTGTACTTTTAGCCTTGAATTTTTCACACACAGTACACACTAATACCTCTGTAGCACACTCTAATCTGGGTTTACCTCTGTCCTTTCTGGCAAAAGATTCCATTAAATCTATTCTATACTTATCTGGGTGATCTTGCAACTTCACTTTAATTCTCTGAGCTTCCTTTTCTATCTTTTTTCGTTGCCTGATTACTCGTATTTTGTCCTTTAATGAAAGCCCAATTAATTCTGGATCAAATGGTTCTGTTTCTGGTTCCTTCTTTTCCTTTTCCTTCTTTGCTTCTTTTCTCTTATGTTTTTTGTTGTACAGTGTAAGTGGTAGAAAATTAGATTTAAGTGATCTGTTGTTGGTTTCATTTTCATTTGCACATATATTTAATTGTTCAGCATCTAATTCAAGGTCTTTGTTTGTGGCATCATCTGAGCCATCATTACTTTTTCTTCTCTGCTTTTCTTTCTTCACTGTTTGATGCCTAGTTTTTTGATATTTCACTATATCATTATTCTTACTGTCAACAGTGCTTGTTCCTATATCAGGTTGACTTGATCTATCATTTTCTAAGGATATACTGCTATCTATCTCTGTAGAATCACAATTATTGCCAGACTGTTTCTCTTCAAAGGCCAATATCAGCTTGCCATCTGTGTTCTCAAGAGCTTCAGGTATTTTCAGCACATTTTCTGGATTGACAGGTCCTTTTTTATTCATTTTACATCTTAAGCTTTTCCTCTTGCCAGTCTCACATTCTTGTTTATCAATTTTAATTTGTTTAGCAGGAATTTTGGGTTCAATCAAACTTCCACTTCTTTTTAACTGCTTTGGTTTTTTCATTTCTTTTTCTTGCTTTTCAACCTTTTTACTTTTCAATAAGTCAAACATGTTAAGGCAATTTATAATCCTAAAAATATCAGTACCAAAAAGCATTTTGAAACTTGTTGTATTCTCCTGAACATCATTTGAATTATTTTCATCATAAGCACCAATGTCCTCTTTCTCTTGTTTTGGTGTATCTATCTTCTCAGTTTCAGAACACATGGAAGGCTGTATTTTATCATTCTGATGGTTAAAACACTCTCCTGACTCAGATACATCTTCATGTGTATCAAACAAATGGTCTTCGCTTTCATGTTCTGCGTTCAAAATTAAATCCTTAGACACACACTCTTGTCCAAGTTTTTCTAAACTCTCTGGGTCTGAGTTGTTAATTTTACTTTCTTGTTTTCTGTCTCCATCATTTTGGTTTTGTAAATGGCAAAGACGAAGAAGTATGAAAATATCAACATCACCATTGATCTCTGCTCTTTTTGATTTCGGAACAAAAAACTTGGATTTAAAAGGAATCCCTATGGGAAGTCCTTTCACACGACATCCTTCATATCCTGTATAGCAGCACTTCATGGTTCACAGAGCTTTGTTGAAAGTTTAAAACTTGACAGCTATCCTATCGTCGGTGTTTCTTTCTGAAATGTAAAGACCTCATAGTAATTGCTAAAATTGAAAACTGAAATCATATGAATGCAGTCAAAACATAGCCAAACCAAACTGTACCCTCTTACAAACATGAAAGTTTGCAACAAATGCATAGTTCAGATACAAACCGCCTCGGCTGGGATTCGAACCAGTGTGGCAAAACCCTTACCAGAAGACAAAATTTTAGCCTTGTCCAAATTGAAAGCGTTTGCAGACAACTATTTCAATGTGGCTCAAATGGAGCAATTTTTCTTTGATAGGGTAGAAAACATTGTGGGAAAGGGAGAAAATGCTGGTTACCAGCATTTTCTCCCCCCCCCCTGCTTTTAAAAGGCTTCTTTCCTAGGGGCGTTAAAAGGCGGTATTGTGCAGTAAAGGGTTTTGAAGGATAGTTTACATGTAACTTTTTACCATATGACAAAATCTTAGATTTATCCAAATTGAAAGTATTTGCAGACGACAATTTGAATGCAGCTCTAACTATGGAATTTGTCTTTGAATGGATGGAAAACATTGTGGGAAAAGGAGAAAATGCTGGTTACCTGCATTTTCTCCTATTTCACTATATTTGTGAAAGGCTTCTTCCACAGGGTCGTTAAAATTCAGGATCGTGTGGTAAGGGGTTAACTCTTTACCACACAGTAAAATTAAAGATTGGTCAAAATTGAAAGCATTATTTTACAGACAACAAAATACATGTGGCAAAAATGATGGGATCTGCATCAGAAAGGGTAGTAACCAGCATTTTCTCCTCTTCCCACAATGTTTTCTATCCTATCAAACACAGTTGAGCTTCATTTCATTTGTTGTCTGCAAATGCTTTCAATTTGGACCAGTCTAAAATTTTGTCGTTTGGTAAAGAGTTAAATATATGTAGTTACTAGTTACATTCTATACTTATTCCAGTTCCATTTTGTTTTGCAGTAATAGGTATTTTTTCCCTCATAATGAACATGGACGCTGTTTAGCTGCTTGTCTAACCTGTATTTCAGTGTAAATACATAGCCTGTGATATCTGTATTTGTAAGTCTACAATAATTTCATAGATATTTTATTTTGAATGCAAAGAAATAATCCTGAGGTGAATAGGATGTAATCAGCACTATTTTGCTTGACTCTTTTGACACTTGAGAAAAATTTAGACTTGCCCAAACTGAAGGCTTGCTCTGATATTATTTTTGTAATTGTTCTTCTCTCACCTTCACACCAGCTATTCTCTGTAAGCTTCTGGAAATTTCAAAATCTTACCAATCATCTTTCAATCAGATGTAGTATGTGTAGTTAATCTGCTTGTCAGCTAATAACATAGACAGTGATGGATAGATAAATGCATTAAATTCATGCTGACACCAAATTTGGTTCAGGGTTTTCATTGACATTTTTGTATTTTACTTTTATTTTGACATTAACACAATGTGGTTAATTTGTAAACAAACGCTCATTATAAACTTTCAACAGTGACACGTTTGCAGTGCTTTTCACATTTGGACATTTGCTGTGCACCGGAGGCGACCAGTCAAAAATTAAAATCGCCTTCGGGGGCAGTTATCTGTACTAATTATAAACTCAGTTAACTGTGCATGCACATTCAGTTTCATTTGTAAAAGTAGAACTGCATGATCTGCAGTTTAAGTACTGAGTATGACTCCTCATAAATGCAATACCTCCTGTACATTGTAGTTTCCTTTTCCATGTCAAAGCTGTTAAAACAGAAAGCGAGTAAGTGTAACAGTGACCAAATTGACTTCCAGAACATGCGCAGTAAATGTCAAGCCTAGTTTCAATTTCTTTGCAAATAGGCCAACGTTATTTACATTTTACAACTGGAATTGCAAGCAGGTTAACAGTAACATTTATAAATTATTTTGGTGTTTTTGTACAGATTAATCAGTTCATTGATCAAGGACATTATTTTCGGCCGATAAAGAAAAGATCAACACATATAGTCATTTGAAACAATACTGGAATTGTTCATTTTTCGATCCAGAATGGGCATAAGTATGGCTGCTATGGGGGACTAACGGAGAAAAATACCATAATAACGCAGTATGAAAAATCAACAGGTTCAAAATGGTGATTACAACAATTTTTACTTACATTTTACAGAAATTAAATATTAAAACACTGTAAAAATCAACGGTACATTGGGTACATGCTGACTTCACTTGAGTACATCCAGACTCTACTAGGGTACGTTTTGGCTTGGGAACGTGTTGGTTTGGTTGCGTTTTGACATTCAACTTGCTCAAACAACTAATTCAAATTTCTAAACATTGGGCACTGCTCCTTCGTTTTATTTCTGTTTTTCCAGGTATAAGAAATAATTAAAGATAATTGTAAGTTCGTAAATACATGTAAAGCTCACCAAATATACTACTCAAATCGAAAGAGCAAACAATTTCTCTTCCTCTCGAACGTCATAGTACTCATACTTCATAGATAACGAGTTCTTGCTCGAGTTACCTACCTTGATCAGTAATTTGCAGTAAGCGGGTAACCAGTAATTTCGGCACCTGTCATTTCATATTCGGGAGTTTTCGTATATGATCTGAAAAGAGAACACATCTGGATCTAGAAGATTTTTTATAAAAAGAAGTAACGAAATTATTCCTACTTTACAATGCAGAAATAACTAACTATTTCTCTCCTTGTTTTGTACAGGTACAAGTGTATACATGATTTTTAGATTAATTCCCTAACAGTCGGCCGATCATGGCTATTCACGGAAATAATACCGGAAATATCCGAAATTGGCCATGTCGGAGTCTGGACAGAAAAACAACAACAACTAAATAAACAAACATGGCAGAAGGTCTTACCCGAAACCAGGTAACGAAATGTAAACATAATTTTGCCAATAAAATAGGCGATATTCATTGTGCTCTGTTGTCAATCGGATGACGATTTTGCATTTTTTTTATGCTGCAACTTTTTTATGTATATATATTTCTCCATCGGACAACTGATGGTACAACTGATGGAAGTCAGGAGGTTAGTCCTATTTCTAAGCCCCTACCTACTTACTTACTTGACTTACTGGACGAAAGCCAATTGAAAGCCTGAGGCTTGTAGAGGCCCATCTCTTCTGTGTCTTTTATCTTCACTAGTGAAACAGTTCGGACAAAACTTACGAGGGTGGTTGCGCCGGTATGCAGTCACTTCGTACCATACTTATTTTGTACCATTCAGTTTATGACCATTTTGTACCGTAGATTTACCACTTTGTACCATAAATTTCCTTTTTCGTACCATAGCGTTACCACTTCGTACCATGATAATACCATCTCTCACAATGACCAAACATATCAATAAATGTGGCAAAAAGTGGCATTTGATATATTTACTTAGTATAAACCAATGCATCGAGGGGTGAATATGAAGCTATTCCATCTCGCTACTCATTTTTAAAGAGCGTCTAATCGGATCCGATCAAAATAGACTCGCCCCACAATTTTTCGTACTTTTTCCGAAGTCAAAAATTGAATGGGACACGGGCGCACTCGATAGTGAAAACGATGTGACATTTTGGATTTCAATGTGACTATGGCACAAGCCTTTCCCAGTCATTGTACATGGTACAAAATTTTATGACTATGGTATGATGTGGTAAAATTATGGTATGAAATGGTATAAAGTATGGTATGAAATGGTAAAATTATGGTATGAAGTGACTGGTACGAAATGGTTATGGTATGAAATGTTTGTAATTCGTTGCGCCAATGTTTGTTCAAATTACTCTTGAAGGCGTTTACACCATGTGAATTTATCACATTGTCTGGTAAAGAATTCCATGTGTCATTCATTCTGCAAGTGGTTACGTAGGTTAGTTTTATTTATTTTTTGGACATTCATCGTGTACATAGGGTCTCATCGTTTCCTGCATAGTTTCCTTTAGCAAACCTCAACGTCGAATTTTGTCACTGTTTGAACAGCAAATTTGGATACTTTTAACTGAGCTTGTTCAATAAAATATACACCAGAAGTAAGATAAATAAATAATTTCACAATTGAAAGAGGATGTTTGTCCAAAACTTGCCTAGACTATTCATGAGCTAAATCCATTCTGATTCAAAACAACTCTGTTCTGTTATGAATTGCCGTGGAAGAGATATGATTGTTCTGAATGAACCGTCATATGGGGTAACGCAGCTTACAGAACCGTATTAGATCCACAGGTAAACAGCTAGCCACAGTATAAATCATATATTTCACACTAATATACTGAAAGGTAAACAACTCATAAAGTATTTTCAATACACTAGTCACGGATTTCATGCCATTTAGAAGTCATATTAACATCCATGAAACCAAACAACAGGGGAAACATTATTCTACAAGAAAATCATATCACAATTTGAGACATTTCAAGTTGCTAAGAAGTATCTAGCTTGAAACTATCAAATAAACCAACTAGGAAGAGACAAGTCATGGTGGTGACTCCGTCTGCAATCCGGCATGCAAGTGATTTAATTGAATTCTGAATGAATCTGCCCATTACTTATTAAGACAGTGGCTGAATGTTTTCTAATTAAGTTCTTCCTAAAAGTAAATAAAGTTCTCTTTTGTAATAATAACAATTTTAGAGATCTGATTTGCTACGCAGGACTGAATGGGACCTGTTTAGACATTACATGCATTAAGAAAAATAAAATGTGAAATATCCGATAGATAAATGTTGAAAGGCAAATATGCATGTTTATGTCTAAATACTTGGACTATCAGATGGGTGCTCTGATGTTATTTTGTTATTGTTTTTCCTCTCCCCTTCATATCAGCCCCTCTTAGAATACATCTGGAAATTTCAAAATCTTGCTGGTCATCTTTCAGCCAGATGTATGTGTCTTTAATCTGCTTTTCAGTTGTGAAAATGGTAGTGGATAGTTAAATAAATGATTAATCTTTACAAAAATGCCAAATTGATTAAAAAATATATCGATAACTATTACCACCTCGTAATTCCTTGTTTCGAAATGTAAATATCCATTGACCAACTTCTATGGAAATTGAAACTAGGCTTTACATTTACTGCGCATGTCTGGAAGTCATTTCAAGCACAGCAAAGCTCTTTTATTATACAATTTAACAGCTGTTTTATTAGCTTAGGCATGAAAAATGAAACTAAAACTGACTGGATGTATTTCATTTACAATGGGTCAAACTTTGCACCTAAATAACTGATCATACGGTACTATTTTTCAAATGAAAGAGAATGCGCATGCACACTTGACTGAATTTATAACGAGTGTTTGTTTACAAATTAACCAGACTGTTTATATCAAAATAAAGATGAAATACTAAAAGATCAATTGAAACTGTGAATTAAATTTGGTATCAACATAAAGTAAAATCATTTATCTATCGATCCAAGTCCATGTAGCTGAGAATTCCCAAGTTCAGTCCTCACTCAAAGCACTGAGTCTTTTGAGAGAGTATCCTTGGGCAAGCCATTTCAGATCCCTAGTCTAGTACTGGTGAAACTCAGGACATACTTCAGCATGATATGACTGAACATACTCAAAGCACTGGATCTTGACAAAGGTGGGTATGATATGACTGAAATAATGTTGAAACATTGTAAAACACCATTCAATCAGTCAGTCAATCAGCCAGTCAACCAGCCAGCCAGCTTCAATTTTTGAGTCACATTTATTTTGTTGTCTGCAAATGCTTTGAATTTGGGCGAGTCTTAAATTTTGTTGTTTGGTAAAGAGTTAAATGACATAGTTAGATGTATGCATACCTCTTGGACACAGGAAACAATCACCATGAGTCACTGATGTAAAATGTAGAACATGTTTCATAATCAATATAAAACAAGCAAGTTGAAACTAAACCTTTCTTTCTAGTACAGCTGTCACAAGTGTGGTAAATCTTGTAATATGAGCTACATGTACCTAGTACTGTTATGGAAAATACAAAATTGGTCTAATAAAATGGTCCCTTTATAAAACAGTGAATATTTTCTGACATTCCTAGAATACCAAGGACTTGAAATGTATACATAAATTGCCGTTGTGGACTCAGTAAGTCATGATCAGGCTGCAAAGTCAGCAGTCTGATTGTATCTGATACAAATGACTTTGAAAGTCCAAAATTTGACCTGTCTTCTATTGCCTGAATCTGGCTACAAAGGATTGTTATCGTTCATAGTTTGGCACATGTACTTCTATGGTAGGTCCATGGAATCATGGCAATAGCAGTGATGAATTCATCTTTTTAATCAATATGTATGTATTTTTTTCAGAAGCTGCAGGGAATTCCATCTATAGATTATAATGAAGATGAGGGAGAAAATTCTCGCCTAGTTCAGGATAACTATGGAAAGAATGTAGAAGATAGTAAGTGTTGTATTTTCAAAATTTGAAACACAAAATCATACTTGTATGTGTTTCACACAAACAGTGATGTGATGTCTAGAGAACATATCATCAGAGGATCCAAGAGGGGTGGGGTGTCCATGGACCCCCCCCCCACACACACACACATACACCACCACCACCACACCCTAGAATTTTCAAAGTAACCCCTGCCCCCCCTTGACAGTCTTCTTTCGTCCTGTACAAAAAAAAAGAACAGATGTTTCCTGACGGCATTTGGTTCACCTAAACACCACCTCACAGATCTTCTCATGCACTAGAAATCATCCCAACACTTGGCTTTGTTTAACAGAAACCTTCAACCAACAACCATTTCAGCCAGCCATATCCAAGCATGGTGGCACATGCTGCTTATACAAGATTGCCGTAGGTTCTGTGGCAAAGCAGTACAAAAAGAATGAAATGGGAGCAATCAGTCTAGACTCTAAAATCTGTGAACTCTTCAAGCTTTGTTTAACAGAAACCTTCAACCAACAACCATTTCAGCCAGCCATATCCAAGCATGGTGGCACATGCTGCTTATACAAGATTGCCGTAGGTTCTGTGGCAAAGCAGTACAAAAAGAATGAAATGGGAGCAATCAGTCTAGACTCTAAAATCTGTGAACTCTTCAAGCTTTGTTTAACAGAAACCTTCAACCAACAACCATTTCAGCCAGCCATATCCAAGCATGGTGGCACATGCTGCTTATACAAGATTGCCGTAGGTTCTGTGGCAAAGCAGTACAAAAAGAATGAAATGGGAGCAATCAGTCTAGACTCTAAAATCTGTGAACTCCTCAAGCTTTAATGGAGTGGCTAGATTAGTCACGACCAATAGAACAATGATCAGTGAAACATATATTCAGACTCCCAACAGTTGTTTTTGCCAATTGTAGCTACACATTTCAGAAGCAAATCCTGGATCTCCAGAGGACAATCCACCATACTGTGTCTAGAGCCTCAAATACTTGTAAAGCAGAAAATAACTTCAGCACTCTTGAAACGTCCCTACAAAGCTATATCAAAGGCCTTATTATTATTAAAAATATGTAAGGAGACATTTGAAAAATTGGATTGGAAAAAAAGCTGAATGAAATTTAATCTCAGGAAGACCTTATAAACATTGTACATGTATACATATGAAATTTGGACCTTCATAACAGTAAACCATATTCAGAAACTTTACAACAGTACTCCAAAACAAAATTGTGATAAAGAAAGACAAAAAGTCATTTTACAAAGTTTTAATCTAAATATCTGTGTCTTTCTTTTTTCCTTTTCTAACACTTTTGCCATTACATTTGCATGGTAGTGTGTGGAATGTCAGGAAAATACTGAAAACACAGGAATTCATAGATCTAAAAAAAATCTTGTTTCATAAGGAATGCTGACTTTTTACAGTTCAGTACTAGGCTCACTATGTAAATGTAATGAAATGTCAGAAATCCTTAAAAAAAGAAAAATAACCAATGAATATCAATGCTACAGAGCTAAATAGATCTAATAATGATATCAATCACATATCATGACCTGATCTCACTAGATACTTGGGAAATGCCACATTTAAAGACAAAGTTACCATGGTCAGGTTAATCAAGTGAACCTGGGTTTTGACCAAAAAAAAATATGGCTACTAAAATTTTTTACTGGTAGCTTATGAAGCTGGGTCATAATGTATCTTGATGGTATTATAAACATTTAAAAAATAGGTCAGTCCGGTAAAAATCTAGGTTATTAGGTCATATTAAGGAAACATTGACCATAATATTACTTCATGTTATGTTCTCAAAGGTACACAGGCTCAGGGGGAGGGTTTATGGCCATCATGACCCTTTTGTTATGTATATTACATCAGCTATGGATCCTGTAACACAGCTGCTCAAATTTTGCTTCTGTAGTCAGATATTAGCAGTGTTTTCAATTATGTTTTTGTGTGAGTAATTTGGGACCATCATAGACCTCCTTAATGTTAAAAATTCACATCAAATTGATGAAACTCTACCTTTCTGACTTTTAAGGTTCCATACCTAGAAAGAAATCTAAACCAAGGGGAAGTAGAAGTAAGCATAAGTGTTGTAAAGTATTTAATACATGTAGTTGTTGTTTTTTCTTCACAAGTTGTTTCAGCTCTGTTTAAGTGGGAAAGCAACAGATGGTTTAGAGAGAGTGTGCACATTGTGCTGGTTATAAAAAAGTAATGGGAATGCTTAGATAGGTAAACTGTTTGTTTTATATCTGAAATACTGTAGGAAACACCAGTCAGAATGTCTTTTAAAAAAATTAAATCCTATTTTATTTGCAGTTCTTGACGCATTTCAAATTGATGACATCAATTGTCAACTCGATTTCCAGATGAAAAAATGAAGACTTTTTCGTTTTTCAACTGATTTGCTGATGACAAATTGAAATTTTGCTCAAATAATTGTTTGCCAAGGATCAGTCAGTGTCCCAGAATTCCTACCATGGCAGAATTGTCTAATGATAGGATTTATCTTTATAAGAGTAGTAAATACTGTGGCAAAGTCTTCAGGGCCCACTATCTCAAAGCACTTTTATTGCTACGAACATCGTAAATCAGCCTTAAGTCCCTCATAAACATTTTATCGTCTCTCTCTCTAAATATCGTAACTTAAGGGCCGATCATAAACCCAACCTTAAACTAAGACCACTCCGAAGCTATCTTAGCGTAATTGTAGGCCGTTTACAGTAATATAAAAAAACTTGGTGTTGTGTTTTATTTTTCAAAATGGCATTATTGTTACACGTGAACAGACCCCACAAGAAACAATATAGCCAGCGAGTTTTTAGGGGCAAAATGAATCCCTTAGATTACATAGATGACATGGACTTGATTAGAAAATACAGCCTCGACGGAGGATCAATTATTACTCTCTTCAATGTTCTTGGTGGGGCATGCATTCCACTACCGCAAGAGCCGGACATCTAGTTAGGGAAACTTTTGCTAGAGCAGCTGACAAGCAATTTTTATTAGTCCATATTTGCTGACAAAGTGAGGACTAAATGAGGAGTGCTTTAAACTGCAACAGTCATTATGCTCATTACGCTTAATTCAAGTATTTTATAATGTTCATGCTTTCATGTAAATCTTGTGTGGTCTATCTTCTTCGGCTCCTTTTTTTTTTACTTCATCCATGACAGAGTAAGTGTGCAATGGACCACTGCTTATGGACTAAATTTAATATCTCTAGAGGACCGTTTTACTGAAGAACTTAGAACATGTAACTAAAAAATTTCGTAAGTTTAAGCGTTAAAAGTCCAAGTTTTGCGTTTTACTAAAATTGCGTACCTAAGTCCGAGCATAAGTTTTTGCATAACAATACGTACAAAAATATCGGTTATAAGTAAGGACATAGGCCGAAGTCTGGAGGCATTTTTTGCAATGTGTTGTCATAGAGTAAGAAATTTGAGAAAAACATCATAATTATCCTCACAGCTATCCGCAGTCGACATAAATTTCATTTTTTTACAAATTGTATTTTTCTTTAACACACACAGTATCCATACTTGATGGAAGCGGCTGACATATGAGATGACGTAAAGTGTGATTTCCCTCTGGTTTAACGGCATGTGCTGTTTACCTAGGTAACAAGTGTGTGGGAACCACTGTTTCTGCCTTCAATTAAAGAATTATGAAAATATTTTAGCCATGCTCTGTGAAAAGGGGACTTAATGCATCTGCGAAAAGTATTGACCCAGGTCAGCCTGCGCAGTCAGCACAAGCTGACCTCGGCCGAAACTTTCCGCTATTGGTCAATTTTCTTTATGTCAAAGGACCACTTTACTTTATGATACAGTCAGTTGTTAGACAAAATATTTTTTTATGATTACATAATTATATGATCAATTGCTTGGTATCATGCTACATGGAGATGCATTAAGCCCCCTTTTGCCAGAGCATGGCTCATTTACTTAAGTAAATTCACAAAGTTACGAAAGTTTATTAAAATGGATTCTTGAATTTCGTAAATCTGAACGTATGTGTAAAGTTAAGAAAATTCTTATGCAAGAACTAACAAATTGTTAGTAAAACAGACCCCTGGTGTGTAATTCCTAATCAGTATGGCAGGAAAACAATGTCACTTTTAAATGATACAATTGTAAATGGCTATTCTTTACGAGAGTGTTAAGGTCGGTTTTGAGAGATCTCTGTAGGAAAATCCTAACGTCCCCGTAAAATGATCGTAAAGGCAACTGTAACTTACGAAACCTTAACATTTTGAGATATTGGGCCCAGGGTGGTAAAAGATGTGACCTCATGTATTTAGTAAAGGGTGAAGAGAAAAAATACAAAAAATGAAGGGGACCACAAACAAAAACAAAGATAGATTGTGGCAAAGAAATTGTTGATTATGATATTTTTCTCTTTTTGACATAATGTTCCTTACTTACAGAACTGGTTCTCATCCACCACAATGCACCTACTCAGGGGACTAGATTTAGGCATTTCACACTACATGTATTCCTGAGACCCAGTGTGCAGGGCCATTAACCCATGGATTGTGTGATCCAATCTTGGCCTCACCAAAACATCTTTTGCTCTACTTTAACACTTTACCAAACAACAATATTTTGGACTTGACCAAATCCAAACCATTTGCAGATGATCAATTAAATTTGGCTCAGATGGAAGAAAGTTTCTTTGAAAGGACAGAAAACATTGCGGAAAAAGGAGAAAATGCTGGTTACCAGCATCTTCTCCATTTCCAACAATGTTTTCAAAAGCCTTCTTCCTCAAGGTCTTTAAAACTTGGGATTGTGTGATAAAGGGTTAATAAGAAACAGTCATGAACATGCAATTATTGTTGGAAATGTCCATGGCATCTTGTTAGCAATCAGTAATGTTTATTTCATAGCTTTGTAACTAAAGGCAACCAAAAGAGATCTCTTACTAAGTACCAGGAATCTGAATTCGATGTTTTCACAAAGTTGAAATATGTATGTTGTGTATGGTGTATTTGGCTTAATTTCCAAATAATGCACACATTTTTCGCTAACCTTAGCAAAAACTGCTCATGGTGAGCTTTTGTGATTGTGCTGTGCTGCGCATAACGTGTCATCAACTTTTACTGTGTGTACGTTCTGTACACCATATTTTCATTGGTATACTTATGAAAACATGGTCAGAATTTTGTCTTGATGATATTTCAGACGAGTTCAAAAGTGGTTCACGTCAAGTCAAGGAGGACACTTGAACGAATCCTAGAAAAATCTTGTGTATACTCACGAAAATTTGTCAAAATGTTTGTCTTAATGCTATCTCGTACAAGTTCAAAAATGGGTAATGCCGAGCCCTGATAGCTAAGTCAGTAGTGTACAGGATGATAGTCATTTTGACAGGATTCATTCCTCTCTCACTGCTGATTATTGTTTTGACAATGGTTAGGTATGTGGGAAAGCAGCCAGTGGCTAGGAAAGAATATGGTGTGGGGTACTGGTGTGGGGTACTGGTAAAAGAAATTGCAGGAACGCAAGGATAGGTGCACTGGCCTCCACAATATAACTGAAATAATGTTGAAAATGGCGTTAAACACCATACAAACAAACAATCAAAAATGGATAATATGAAGTCAGAAAATAGGTCACTTGGAGAAATTTTGTAAAAACCTTGTGTACACTCTAGAGGCCTCTTTAATAGTCCAAAACTCCTGAAAGTTTGTTAGAATATTTGTTGTGAAAACAGCTTGGAGGAGTATAAAAATTGGTCATATCCATCAAAAAGTAGGTCACTTGGACAAATCCTAGAAAAAGCTTGTGTGCACTTTAGAGGCCACATTTTCACTCACGAATTTGTTGAAATAATCCTCTTGATAATATCATGGACAATATGGAAAATTGGTCACATCAGGTCAAAAGTCCAATACTCATGAAAGTTGGAATTTTGTTGAAATAATTCTCCCGATAATATCATGGACAATATGGAAAATTGGTCACATCAGGTCAAAAGTCCAATACTCATGAAAGTTGGTCAGAATGTTCTTCTGATAATATCTTTGAGGACTTTGAAAATGGGTCAGGTGAGGTCAAAAAGAAGGCCATCATGAAAAATCATTATTTCATGAATGATTCCAAAAGTCAATAATGTTGGGTCAAAAGTCAATAATGTTGGGTCAAAAAGTAGGTCACTGGGATAAGTCTTAGAAATACCATGTGTGTACTGTACAGGCCACATTTTCAGTCCATTACTAATGAAAGTTGGGCAGAATATTTGTCTTGATGATATCTTGAATGAGTTTGAAAATTGGTCATGTTAGATTAGTAATTACGTCACTGGGATAAATCTTGGAAAACTTTTGGTATCATTTTCAGTCGAATACCTGTGAAAGCTGGTTAGAATGATTGTCTCAAGTGATTATATATCAGTCAAGTTCCAAAATGGATCATGTTGGATCAAAAAGTAGGTGTCAGGAATAAATCTTTGAAAAGACACACCATTGTTCACACTAGTGGCCACATTTTCAGTCCACTATTTATGAAAGTTGTTCAGAAAGTTTTTCTTGATATCTCAGATAGGTTTAAAAATGTTCCAAGTAGGGTCTAAATGTAAGTCTTCAACATAAATCCTAGAAAAAGATGTTTACATTCTAGGGGCCACATTTTCCATCCAGTTTTCATGAAAGTATGTCAGAATGTTTGTTGTGAAATCTTAGAGATTGAAAATGTGACATGTCAGGGCAGAAAGGCTCAGGTGAGTGACTCAGAGCCATCATGGCCCTCTTTTGCATGAAGGCATGTTTTCACAGTATTTAGTTCTAGTAAGTGTATGTTTCAAATGAAGCAGATGTTCAAAAGTTATGTTTGTAATGTGAAGATGGAATTGTGATAAATGAAATTCTTTGAATGTAATAAATTTTAAAAATGTGTTTGTTTACCATTTAAACACCTTTCACAGATTTAGTTGCTGTTGCAGCCGGTTCAGTTTTAGACCAGACTGCACGGAACATGCTATTCCAAGAATGTACCATCACCTTTGCTGAGACATTTTGGATAAGAGCAACTTGAAATTACAATAACTTGAGTGTTAAGTGTTTTTTCTAGAATGAAAATGTCTGTTGGGTTTATTCAGTACCCTAAAGGTTAACTTATGGACTGCTCCAGGAAACACTTGATGCTCATCAGATCTTTGACCTAAGCTGTAAAATGTTGAGTTCGAATTTTACAACACCTGTATTTGAGACTTGCATTTTGTACATTTAGAAGCTATAAACATCACATGCAATTCTGAACACCCCCATTGACTTACATGTATCTGAAAGTTAACGTTTTACTTCATTGTGGGTTGAATGATAAAGCTATGGTTGTAAAAATTAAATTAGAATGAAGCAAAATAGATTTGGCATTCAAATATCTATTTTTAGACTTGATCAAGTATAATGTCAGAAAAATGAATAGTCTTGAAATAAGCAGTTTTTTTGCTCCCTTAAGACAAACTGCTCAAAATGAGTGTTTTTGATTGTACTGTGTCCATGTCTGTCATGCGGTCATCAACAATTACCTTGTGTGCAATGTAGAGGCCACATGTTCATTTATATACCAATGGAAATTGGTCAGAATTTTTTTCTTGATAATATCTCAACAAGTTCGAAATCAGGTTACATGAGGTCAAAAAGTAGATTGCTGTGTCAGATCTTTGGAAAATGTTGTGTGCACTCAAGAGGCCATATTTTCAGTCCAATATTCATGAAAATTGGTCAGAATGTCAGTCATGGTAATATATTGGTCAAGTGTGAAATTGGGTCACATTGTTCCAAAAAGTAGTTCACTGAGACAGACCTTAGAAAAACCTTGTGTGCAATCTAGAGGTCATATTTTTAAGTTGAAAACTCCTGAAAATTTCTGAGAATATTTGTCTTGTAATATCTGAGACAAATTTGAAACTGGGTCATGTCAGGTCAAAAACTAGGTCATTGGGACAAATCTTAGAAAAAGCTTGTATGCACATTTTCAATTCTATACACATGAAAGCTGGTCAGAATGTATGTCTCTATAATATCTCTGGAAAGATTTAAATTAGGTCACATTGGTCAAAAAGTAGGGCACCGGGTCAAATCTTATGATACTCATAAAAGTTGATCAGAATCTTGATTATCTCTTTACCACACAATGCTGCCTTTAAATGACCCTGAGATTGAAAACATGTTGGGAAAAAAAGAAAATGCTGGTAACCAGCATTTTCTCCTTTTCCCACAATGTTTTCAACCCTATCAAAGAAAAACTGCACCATTTGCGCCACAATGAAATCGTCAACTGCAAATGCTTTCAATTTGGACAAGGCTAAAATTTTGTCATCTGGTAAAGGGTTATACATGTATTACTGACCATTTTGAAATTGACTCAAGTAGGGTCAAAAAGTAGATCACATGGACAAATCCTAGAAACACATTGTATTCACTCAAGAGGCAGTGATTCTCAAGAAAGATGGACAGAATGTTCGGCTTGATGATATCTCAGACTAGTCTGAAAATTGGTCACATTGGGTCAAAAAGTAGGTCACTGGGACAATCTATGAAAAACTTTACAGGCTTTCTGGAGGCCTCATTTGATGACCAACTTATTTGATTGATAGTTTATCAGAATGTTTTTCTTGGTATTATCTCAGACATATTTAAATTTTGGTTATGTCAGGTTAAAAAGTAGATCACAGGACAAATGTTTGAAAAAACCATGCATGCATTCTAGAGAACATAATTTTTGTCCGATTCTCAAATGAGTTATCTAAATGATTGTCTTGCTGATATCTCAGGTAGTACTGAAATGAGTCACATGGCATCCTTAAGTAGATCACTGAGACAAACCTAAGAATAACCTCATGTTTTCTCTAGGGGCCACATTTTCAGTGCAATACTCAAAAAGGTTTGCTAGAATGTTTGTGCTGATAATATTTCAGACAAGTTAAAAGTTGGGTCACATTGGATAAAAAATTCACTGAGACAAATTTTAGAAAAACCTTGGGTGCACTCTAGAGGACACATTTTCAGTCCAATACTCTTGGAAAATGGTCCTCACCCATCCTCTAGGATCTCTTCAACTTTATGAATCCTAGATCACCCTTTTTGAGGTGAACACTTTAGGACCAATGACCTTCTTGTTCAAATATATGTTTTTACATTAACTCTTTACCACACAATCCTAACTCTTAATGACCCTGGGGAAGAAACCTTTTGAAAACATTGTGGGAAAAGGAGAAAATGCTGTTAACCAGCATATTCTCCTTTTCCCACAATGTTTCCTACCTTGTCAAATGCAAAATTCCTCATTTGAATTACATTTAAATTGTCATCTGCAAGTGCTTTCAATTTGGACTAGTCTAAAATTTTGTCATTTGGTAAAGGGTTAATGCCATTGGCAGTGTCAGGTAAATTTGATCGAATTACAACATCAATTAGGATTCAGAAAGCTACAATTTTGATGTCAGGTGTGAAACAATAAACATAAATTAGTGTAAAAGTTCCATTAACCTAGCTTTGTAATAGTGTATTGTTTTCACTGTCATAACACAATAACAAGCTTCATAAGATATTTTCTGCACACTAAAAATACATGTAAGTCATTGGGAATATGGATTTGGATGAAATACTTATGGCCACTATATGTCAAATGTATGAAATATTGTTTCTATCACAAATGGCTTATGCATTTCACAACCTTTTATTTACAGTGGAGTTTGATGGTGAGTGTATTTTACCCCCACTTATTTGCACTAAAGATTTTTTAGGGCATTTTTGCATGCTGAATTTGCTGCCTTGATGTGTATTGCTTCCTTGCATTTATTCTTCTCTGCTGAAAGTCGAGAGATAGTGTTTTGGCATTGTTGGTTCTGGTGTCCGTCTCTCCATCTGGTCGTCAGCTTGTCACTCAGTCTGTTCATCCAAAGCAATGTAACCAAACCCCCCCTGGGCTGAATTTATTGAAACTTCACTGATGTTTTGCTTACCATATTATGCCAATTTACTTTGGTTCTTTTTTTTTTAATTCAGCCAAAGATGTCTGTCTTTCCAGGGTGATATCACCAAAACCCCTGGACTAAATTCATTTGAACATCACTGATGTTTTACTTATCCTATTAAACAGATATAGTGTTATTACTTGTGTGATTTGATCATAGATGGCAGACTGGCAGCCTTTTGGATGAAGTAGTTGGGGTACTGACAAAAGCCCCCTAGGACAACAGCCCCATAGAATAAAAGCCCCCATGCACAAAACAGAAATACAGACCAAAGCCCCATGGTATTAACATTATGTATCTTCTGACATTTTAGCTTTCTATTGTATGTATATGAAGAAAGAGAGTAAAGGAGATTTTATTGACTGGTTTAATATTGAAGATTAAAAATCTAATTATATCAAGAACCATAAAAAAAAAAAAAACACATTATTGATAAAAAAAAAAAAGAAATAATTAGATAATAGCAATTAGTTTCACAAGTTTGCAAGTATGTTTATTGGTTGTCTTTAATCTCTCATTGACCTAATCACATTTGAAAACATTCTTGAAAAGTGAAACAACAAACAGAAATTAATGTCCAGCCCTTGCCCAAACAATCCCATGGGTTCTTTTCAAAACGTTATAGGTCAGAAGTCATTGCTCAGGTTATGTGTTCATACATGTTTCAGATCAGTGTCAATAATATTTCAGGTCAAATGGAAACACAAAGAAAGTACTAGAAACTTTTATCAGCTCATATACCAAAATTGTTTCTATGTTGCTAGAACATAGACAAAACATCACTAAAGCAAAATTGAGTTTGCAACTTTGAGGATATGAAGTCATTGCTTATTATGTATTAGTTTATTAATAACATGGGGCTTTTGTCTAAAGGAGCTTTTGTCCATGGGGCTTTTTTCCTACACTCGAGTTGTTGGCCAGAAATAGGGATTTTTCATTTATTTAGAGGTATTTCTCTGTTGCCATTGGTTTGAATTTAATGAAACTTCTAGGATGCCTGAACCTCTATAGCCTGTACATGCTGATTCCTGTTTACCTTTTCTAGATGGATCTGAGATGGCTGACTGGCTACAATTTTGAATTTACCATTTCTGTGTTTTTATCTGTTTCAGACTATTATCATGGGAATATAATAGGGATGGGACCAAATATTTGAATATTCTAAAAAGATTATGAAGACAAACATTCTTACCAACTTTGATGTGTACCAGACTGAAAATGTAGCCTCTAGAGCGTACACAAGTTAAAAGTTGACAGACGACAAACAATGGACAACTGATAATTAAAAAAGCTAACCTTGACCACTTGGTGCTAAAAAAAGGTGTCATGCATTACTACACTAAAGGAGTATTATGTACTATACATACTATAAGTTTTTCTACCTTACATCCAATTGTAGCAGAGAAATAGACCAAAACAAAGATAAAAAAAACAGATATTGTAAATTCAAAATGGCTGCCATTTTTGGATCTTATGCAGGACAAAAATTAACAGGAATCATCAGCATGTGACAGAGGTTCATTGTATTCCAACAATTAGTGTTGGAGAAATAGCTCCAAACAGATCAAAAAGTAGAAACTGTAAATTCAAAACGGCCACCAGTTGGCCATCTTGGATTAAATCTTTGGAAAAGTTTACAGGAATAAGCAATAAGCTTTAATAATAACAGAAATCCATGCATCCTAAAAGTTTTATTTGGAAGGAATACAAAAAAAGGCATTTGAATATTTGTTTTGATATTTAAATACATGTATATTCGAATATATTATTTCCATTTGTCTATCTGTCTGAACATCTGTCTGTCAGATTTTCTTTAAATGATATTTGCTGGTATAGACTGAAGTGCTTTGCCAGATGTCAGTTTGTTTTATGCAAATTATAGGACACTTATATTTGGGTGTAGGACAGTAGCCCACTGGACGATAGCCCACTAGGACAATAGCACAATTCTATGCATAATTATACATTTAATTAAGAAATTGAGTGTGTAAACAGTTTAAGTATTCATAAGTTAACAGTATAAACTTTTTTTTTTTCCTGACTTCTTTTTAAACAAAAAGCAGATCCAGATTGATTGGATTATTTACATGTTCTATACTTTTTGATCATGCTTTATTTGGTAAATGCAGGGTAAAAACACAATTTATGATTGTATGAAAATTAATGTTTTGATTTTAAACAGACAAAGGATAGAATTTGTAGTGAAAGAATATAGATACAAATTTTACTTTCTTGCGAAATTGATCAAATATGATTTTTTAACTCTTTTGATAAGCAGTGGGCAATTGTTCTCCCTGCCAAATTTAGCAGTGAGCTATTGTCCTAGTGAGCTATTGTCCTAGTGAGGTATTGTCCCAGTGAGCTATTGTCTTTCCCCCCTCTTATTTTGCACTGTGTTGGATATTTTTGCACTACTTTTCTATTTTTTCCATTATGTGTACAAAGGTAGCCATTCGAAATAATCACTTTAAGTGTAGTTAGGATGATTGTTTGATATAAGGTCAGAGTTGTCCATCTGTTTGTCTGTCCATCAGTCAGATATTATGTACTGTAAATAGCATTCACTGAGAGTGTCTGTCTGTCCACTCAGTTTTCTTTAAACAGATGTTGCAAAAGACCTGGGGCCTGTTTACCATCTGTTGCATAAGAATTTTCATATCTTAACTCTTGTACAAAAGTTATTCTTATGTGTGCTTTACAAAATGTGGGGTTATTATTTCTTTGTAAATAATCTTCATAACTATCAGAGTTATATGAAGAAAACACTCTGATTTGTCTTCTGTGTTGAAGGAAAAAAAATCTTATCTATATTCGAATACACAGAGCTTGACATGGGTTGAAAATGGGATAAAAAAAAAACATAGTACATGTTGTATTGTGGTAGTAGTATTGCTTGCACATCTGTTGAACTACTGTACAGAAAGCCCCTTTTCTGTTACTATATTCAACCTTCCAAACTTCTTTTTCATCCTGAGATTGTTTGCTCTTCTACTATGGTGTGTATAAGCTATGACAAGATTTCATGTCAAAAAAATTGCTTGTTTTTATCCTCTTCATGGGACTGAATATCCTTGCACTTATTTTTACACTTTTCCTTAGATTGGATAACTTTTCATATTGCTATGCACCTGTTTTTACCCTTTTCCTTGGGTTGGATAACATTTTATATTGCTTCCTAGCATTTATTTGTACCCTTTTCCAAAGATCGGATATTATTTTGTATTGTTTTCTTGCTTTTATTTTTACCTGTTTTTCTAGTATTGGATAGCATTTTGTATTGCTCTCTTGCACTTATTTTCACCCTTTTTCTAGGATTGGATAACATTCTGTATTGCTACCTCGCACAAGTTAATTAGATAACATTTTGTATTGTTTCCTTGCACTTATTTTTACCCTTTTCCTAGGATTGGATAACATTGCAGGGTTTATATAAAGGACATGATGTATTATTATTACAATAAATGTTACCTTTACAGAATGTAACAGTTTGGAAGTCTAGCACAACTGAAGTTGCTTTAGCTGACAGTGAAAATTTTGATCAGACTGGAAAGAAAATGCAGTATGATCCTGTACTTTTACTGTCCAATATTTTGTATTCTGATGCAAACTGCTTTGAACTTGCCATGTCGAGGTCTTTTTCTTCATGACTCAAAGGTCATTTGCTTACCTGTCACAGGGTTTCCCTTGTATCTGGCGTATTATGAAACCAGCAATGATTAACATTTTTGTCATTAATTTTGTTCTTGACATAGTACTTGGTGGTCATAACTGACTTCAGCCTTAAATTTCACAGATGATCATCTTAATGACTTTGTTAGGATTACTGGTGAGAAAAATTGATTTGCAACATCAAATTATTATGAGTTTCGCTGTTTTTAGCTCTACTGGCTGTAAGCCAGCAGAACTTATGTCATGGGGTGGTTTCCGTTGTCCGTCAGTCTGTAAGTCTGTCTGTCCATTTTTCTTGTTTATGCGATAGTCTGCATTTATGGTCGGATTTTTGTGACACTTGCACAGTTTGCTTATGTCATCAACAGCTTGAACCCAAATGATTTTAAAAAAAACCTGACATACAGTGTAGGAAAAGTAGCCATTTAAAGTTCAAAATTTCAATTTCTTGTTTACACGATAAAGTCTGCATTTGTGATCGGATTTTCGTGAAACTTGCACAGTTTGTTTATCTCATCAATAGCTTGAACCCTATTGATTTTGAAAAAAATTTGACAATCAGTGTGGGAAAAGTAGCCATTTAAATTTCAAAATTTCAATTTCTTGTTCACGCTATAGTCTGCATTTGTGGTCAGATTTTTGTAAAACTTGTACAGTTTGTTTATCTTATCAAAAGCTTGAATCCTATGGATTTTGAAAACAATCTGACAATCAGTGTGGGAAATGTAGCCATTTAAATTTCAAAATTTCAATTTCTTGTTTACATGATAAAGTCCGCATTTGTGGTTGGATTTTCGTGAAACTTGCACAGTTTGTTTATCTTATCAATAGCTTGAATCTTATTGATTTTGAAAAAAAATCTGACAGTCAGCGTGGGAAAAGTAGCCATTTAAATTTCAAAATTTAAATTTCTTGTTTACACGATCAAGTCTGCTTTTGTTGTCAGATATTCATGAAACTTGCACAGTTTGTTTATCTCATCAGTAGCTTGAATCCTATTGATTTTGAAAAAAATCTGAAAAACACACTGTGAGAAAAGTAGCCATTTAAAGTTCAAAATTTCAATTTCTTGTTTACCTGATAAAGTCAGCATTTGTGGTCTGATTTTCGTGAACCCTATGGATTTAAAAAAAAAAAAAAATTTGAAAATCAGTGTGGAAAAAGGTGCCATTTAAAGTCGAAATTTTTTATTTCTTGTTTATGCATTTAAGTCACATTTTTGATTCATTCTTTTGAAACTTGCAAAGATTATTTGTATAATCTAGGGATTGAACTCTATTAAGAATGAAGAAAATCTAGCTATCGATTTAGGAAAACCAGCCATTTGATGACTTAGTATTGTTTACTCAACAAAGTCCACATTATTGGTCACATTCTTTGAAACTTGCAGGGATTGTTGAAAACAGTGAGTACTGAAACTGTATCGAATTTAAAACAGTGAGTACTGAAACCGTATCAAAATTGACTGGTTTCCAAACAATTGGTTTTGAGAAATTGTACGTCGGAGTTTTTTTTTTTCACTATTAATTTTGTTCAATTCACCATGCCAACTTTTGCTATCTTAGTAGGGTCAAGCCCAGTTGCAACAACTCTTTCCCCCATTTTTTTGTGTGTTTGCTTTTTGCATCATGAATTCATAGTGTATGCTGTAAAAAACAGCACAATCATGCCAGTGGAGCGATTCAGGCCCTCAAGGGCCTCTAGTTTAAGAAAATGACAAGGTATTGTTGTTGCTTCGCTCTATCTGCATCAAATGTATGAAAACTTTGACATTTTATAATATCTCTGTTATATCTTAAGACATTTGCTTCAAACTTGGACAAGATCTTAACAATCAAAAGGGGAACCATTACAACAAGGGCAGGTAATTATCAAAGTATTTTTGACAAAGTTATGCCCCTTTTTTACTTAGAATTGTCACTGAAAATCGAGCATCTGCAGCCAAGCGCTGGCATCTGCATGCAGTAATGTTAAGTATACCCCAGATATGGCAATCTTACTGCCATATTGAACATGTTAATCTTTTACCTGATACTTGATTGAACAAGTCATTTTTGTATGTAAATGAAAACTTTAACTTTTTAAAGATGATAAAATTACATAGACTTTTTCACAAACAGTGTAAACATTTACCTTTAGAATGGCAACATTCTTGTCTATCCTTGACAGGTTCCCCCTGCCCCCCCCTCAGAAGCAATCCAAACCTTACTTCTTGACTTAGACTTTGACTCAAATGGGTGCATCCAGGTTTCATCACCTGGAGCTGTCTCTTCTAATCAGTGTTGACCACTTTTGCCATAATTTTTGATTATCTTTGATGTCAATCTAACCCTAGTTTGCATATGTTCAGCTGTGAGCGAATGGGGATTGTCCAGGTGCAAGCTGGGGCCAACTTAGCAGACCAGGGAACCATTTCCTATCTAGAATGCAATAGTTGGCATATAATATATATGCATGAAAATGCAAGTCTGGCAAGCCCCAAAAGCTCAGGTGGCAGAGCATAAGACTTGTAAACAACAAATCTAGGGCTACTTGAGGGTGTTGGTTGGATACCAAAGGCTGCCCACCTAAACTTACTAAAAAGTCTTTCGGACGAGATGTTAAACCTAGGTCCTGTGTGACAGTCTTATACACTGAGCATGTTAAATAACCAGGCATAACTTAGGACAAGTTCATGTACAATCCACCGTCACAAAACCTAACAGACTTCAAGTTCAAGGGGTATCACCCATATGGGCAATCATTTGCCTGCGAAATAAATGAAAATCAACAAAGTCTGCCAGGTACCTGGTACGGGTGTGGTTGTGACTGGCAAAAAGGGGTGCCTAAAAATCAAGATAGATAGGCCATCTAGCAACCCAACTAAACCAACACAAAAATGTAACACATCACGAGTTGTCTGAGTCATAAATGGTTTGTGCCAGACATTTTGAATGGTTGGTTGTGCATGCCAGACAGAAAGACACACACCTGGAAATTCTAAGCAGTTTAGGTGGTAAAGTAACCCAATGAAACTTTTTGCAACATACTTTCCAGGCCTATATATCAAAAGTTGAAAAAAGCCAGACATTTTCATTGGTGGAAACTACCAGTGCCAGACACCATTGAAATGTGACACCCCCCCCCCCCGACAAGCTGGATTATTTGGTTACCCGTAATGGACAATTTTAGTCAGACATTTTCGACATTTTAGATGTTTGAAAGTCCATGCCGGATCCTGTTAAAATACCCAGCCGCTGCTAGATTAATTTATTAAACTATCTCTTATAAGTGTGCTGCTACATGATTGAAACTGATTTTCCCTGCAACAGCAACCTACTGGATATTTCAATTTCAAGGGTACAAAGTATATAAAAATTTGCACAGAATGAAGCATTATGTATTTGCCCCACTAATTTTGTAAGTTTCAGTACTTTAAGGTTACATTCGTTTATAACCATGTTCTTTCCTTCCATTGTTTTGTGAATCACGGTATTTTGACTAACCATCAATAGAAGACAATTGTGTGTCAATAAAAACTACCCACAGACTTATTTAGAGTCTTTCAGTAAATAACTCATTAACTGGGATAATTTTACATCTTGCAAATGAAAGATTTCAGCTTTAATTATGATGACCCTTTTCTTCAGCATTCTCTGCTTAATCTGATTGTGTAAAGGAAAAACTTTATTTT
The DNA here is from genome assembly GCA_945859785.2 of Tridacna gigas. Taxonomy (NCBI): domain Eukaryota; kingdom Metazoa; phylum Mollusca; class Bivalvia; order Cardiida; family Cardiidae; genus Tridacna; species Tridacna gigas. The sequence goes on from OX244029.2 coordinate 44,917,314, forward strand.
TAGATAGTAAAAGGATACATTTTAATATAAAGTTGCTGTAATGTCCTATATTCAAAGAAAAACAGGGAGACATGGTATTTGACTTTCCATTTTCTGTTGTTCTGTGGTTCTGTCCCAAATTATGAGAAGGTGCCTTGTGTGCGCAATTGCTCCTGTTATGCTGATTGTTTTGAAAGTGCAGATGTTTTAAGCATGGTTTGAATCTTATGCATGTGAATTTTGTATAATGTAGTATTGAAATTAATTTTTTAAACTTTTTAAACATTTTTAACCTGAAAGTTTTTTAAGCTGGAACACTGATTATCACATGGTGAATATGTAAGGGGATACCTGGAGTGCACATCTCTACAGTTTTGTGTTGATCCTTTGGAACTGTACAGATTTTTTAAGCTATGCATGCGACTTTAGTAGTATTGAGATTAAATTTTATACCTTTTTCGACATTTCTAACTCAGCTGTTTTTTTCAGCTCAAACACAATCAGAGCATATATAAATTGGATACCTTGTGTTCACATCTCCTCGCACAGTTTTATGCTTATCCTTTTGTAGTTATGTTTGAAGCATGATATGAAGATATGCATGTTACTTTTGTATAGTCTTCAGATTAATCTATTTCACTTTTTAGCACACCTGAGCCTCCTGATTACCATATTTTGCTTAAAGTTTAGCAATCAGCATTTTCCCCTATTCCCACAATGTTTTGTATCCATCCCAAATTGAATTACAATTTTTGAGTCATGTCTATTTTGTTGTCTGCAAATGATTTGAATTAGGATGACTACAATTTTTTGTCGATTGGCAGAGTTAAAAAAAAGTTTGGAACATACTTTTGAACAATTTATGGAAATGCTTATAGACAGAATAATTGCATTAGCATTTTTTTTTGCTTTCGTATTTTTTATGTGGCTTTTCAGTATTAGTGTACTCTCTATAATGTAGCTAATATCTTTTTTTATTTTTCAAAAAAAAATCAGTTGTTCACATTAGAATCCTTAACCCATCACCACACAATCCTGACTTTTCACAACCCTGAAAGAGAAGGCTTTTGAAAATGTTAACCCTTTCCCAAACAAGCCCTGGTTTTCACGTGTCTGCAATACAAGTCTTTTGAAAGCACTGTGGGAAAAGGAGAAATTGCTCGTAACGAGCAATTTCTCCTTTTCCCACAGTGTTTTCTACCCTTTTGGAGAACTTTCTGTCATTTTCATCAAATTTAAAATTGTCTTCTGCAAACTCTTTCAATTTGGACCAGTCTAAAATTCATCGTTTGGGAAAGGGTTAAGGAAAAAAGGAGAAAATTGTGATTACCAGCATTTTCTCCCTTTCCCACAATGCTTTCTAACCAATCAAAGACAAATATCATCATTTTACCAATGTTTAATTTGTCGTCTGCAAAGTTTAATGTGATTTTGAAGCATTTAAATTTTTGTTGTGTTGTAAAGAGTTGATTCAGTAATTTTGTATTAAATTTTAGCATTTTTAGCTCCACTGGCCAAAGGCCAGCGAGCTATTGTCATGGCCTTGTGTCCGTCGTGCGTCCGTTCGTTTGTGCGTGCGTCCGTAAACTTTTTCTTTAAAAAACTTCTCCTCAGAAACTATTGACAGGATTCTTACCAAATTTCACAGGAATGTTCCTTTGGTGGTCCTCTTTCAAATTCCTTCAAATAATTGTGTTCCATGAAGAATTCTGGTTGCCATGGCAACCAAAGTAAAAAACCTTTAAAAATCTTCTCCTCCCAAACCGCTATTTGGATAGCATTATTATTTTGCAGGAATGTTCCTTAGATACAGGTTTACAGAATTCCTTTAACAAAAAATGATCTGTCAAAAAACATGGCTTTTATGGGAGACTCATTTTCCTTTTATGGTATAAAGTAAAATCTTTGAAAAATTTCTTCTCTAAAACTATTCATTGGATTTCATTGTTGTTTTGCAGGTAAGTTCCTATGGTGGTTGTCTGCCAAATTGTTTCTATGGTGGTTGTATACCAAATTCCTTTTAAAAAAATGATACACCTAAAAACACATTTTTTTATAGACAAGGCTTATATTTCAAAAAAATGTTCTTCTCCAAAACTATTTATTGTGTTAGTTTTATCGACTAACAAAGAAAAAGGAAGAAAATTGGATTGACTTGACCTAGTCAGGGCTGTCCTATTTAAGCCCACACATTTTCCTTGGTATTAAGATCACAATTTACTCCAATGATATGCTATTAGTTAGTACTAGTAATAAAATATCACTGGCCATAAATAAGATAAAAGCTTGAGCACCTTTCACAACTTGAGCTTTTCAATTTTGCCTTATTACTAAGCCTGAGTAACCATGCCAAGATAAAAAAGAAAAAGTATTTTAATAACAAAACCCCCATGTTGTAGGTACTTTATAGTCCTTTTGATATAGAACAAGAGAACCTCTGCACTTTTATTAGTTCTGGTAAAGGTTTGTTGACCTACTAATGAGTAAATGCAGAGTGGACAGAAGGGGTGTAAATCCTGGTGACCTGGTACAAAGTGGGACAGGGCTTTACATTTGTGATAAGGCATTAATGTTATCCAGTCAAAATGATCCCGCAACTTCAGTACACCAGAATTAATCTGTGCCCTGGAGCAGGATATTTGATTGATGTAAATGCATTTGTAAACCATTTTGTGTTGTTTGCCACAGAAGACATTCTAACTGTGACTGTGAAAAGTTGATTATTAGGGATTAGGTGTTCATTGTATGCCAGCATATTTCATTCTATCTGGTGTATTGATGTAAGTTGATCTATATTGCTATAACATTCATTCATTTGCCCTCCTAGCTGTTCTTTTAGATTACCCCTTTACCACACAATCACAACTTTTAACGACCCTGAGAAAGACATATTTTCTATATTTTGATGTTTCCCCACCCAAAATGGTTTGTGAAAGGACCTGTTGCAGACAACATATCTTCAAATTAGTAAGACATATATAAAAAAGGATAGAAATTATTGTGGGAAACTAAGAAAATGCTGGTTACCATTTTTTTCTTCTTTTCTCACAAGTTTTTTTCCATACCTTTTTTCTTCAGTGAGCTAAAATGCAGGATTGAATGGTAATTGTTAAAAACTTCTTTTCGCCATTATAGAAATATCAGGCCTGTGGAGCGATACAGGCGCTCAAGCACCTCTAGTTTTTAAACTCTTTACCAAATGGCAAAATTTTAGACTGGACCAAATTGAAAGTGTTTGCAGAGGACAAATTATGTGTAGCTTAAATGGTGATTTATGTATTGGATAGGGTAGAAAACATTGTTGGAAAAGGAGAAAATGCTGATTACCAGCATTTTCTCCTTTTCCTATGATGTCAAAAGACTTCTTTATCAGGGTCATTAAAACTTGGGATTTTGTGGTAAAGGGTTAAAGTTGTCATTTGAGAGGACTAAGGGAATGAAAATTAAATGAAAGAAAACCCATCAAGGTACATATTAACTCTTTTCCACACAATCCAGAGTTTTAACAACCCAGAAAAAAGAACGCTTTTGAAAATAATGTGGGAAAAGGAGAAAATGCCGGTAACCAGCATTTTCTCCTTTCCAACAATGTTTAGTACTCTTTCAAAGGCAAATTTTATTAATTGCGCAACATTTAATTTGTCGTCTGCAAATGCCTTCAGTTTGGATCAATCGAAAATTTTGTCGTTTGGTAAAGATCAACTGTTCGATAGTAATTTACAGGTATGTACAGGTTGATTGACAGTTATATAGTGGAAATAATTTATATTTATACCCTGAATAGTATATACACATTTTCATGATCATGTTTATTGACATAGAGTGTTGAGACTAGGGACAGTTTTATTTTTAGTGTAACTGAAGGAGGATTTAAGTGTATCAATGTTCCATTTAAATTCATGTTTTATAGAGGATGAATACATGATATATAACAATGGAGCAGGTACACTACATTATGTATTACATTATGTACTTAACTGTCTGAAGTCTTTACAGGACAATAAAATATTAGACTTTTCCAAGATGAAAATATCTACAGATAACAAGACTCAAACAATAGGAGTTGTCTTAAAAAGGATAGCAAAATGACGTGGGAAATGTTTTAATAGGCTTTTTTCTCAGAGTTGTCTGATTATGGGATTGTGTGGTAAATGATAAACCCTTAGACTGCTATCACATATTTTCAGTCTAAAATGGATGAAGGCTTTTGAAAACAATGTGGGAAAAAGCAAATATGCTGGTAACCAGCAATTTATCCATTTCACACAATATTTCCCACTCTTGCAAAGGCAGAGAGCATCATAAGATTTAGTCATTTACGGAACAGTTTAAGCCTTTAAAAAGCAATCCTCGGCCTCATAACTATAAGGTCCCGAGTTTGATACCCGGACGTGGGTGTCAACTTCGGGATTGTTCATTGGCCCACACATCTCTGAGATTTAATTGATACCAACAAGCCAATAGTTAGTTACCTCAGTATTATGGATCCATAAAATCCATTTTGTCTCACAACTGACTGTAATCATGAGGTAGACTGGTACTTTGACACACAGAAAAGTGACCAATAGTAAAAAGTTTTGACCTAGGTCAGTCTGTGCAGACTGCGCAGCCTGACATGGGTTGATACTTTTTAACAGATGCATTAAGCCCCCTTTTCACAGAGCATACCTCAAATTGCTTGTAACTAATTTTTCTCCCTTTCAAACAGATGTTTATATAATTTGGGTGACAATCACTTCATTTGAGTTGCACTTAAATTGTCATCTGCAAATGCTTTGGATATGGACCTGTCTAAAATTTAGTTGTCTGGTAAAGAGTCAGACCTAATGTTATCATGTTCCTTTGCAGCATCTATGGATGTATGTATATTTATGCGAGATAGATCAGGAATACATGCTCAATTAGACGAAGGTCACAATGCTGAGGCAGAGGATCTGTTTGACATTGTTCTGCAAGAACTTGGCCTACCAGAGGAGTGTGAAGACGTGTTTGCACTTTGGCTTGTCTCACCCATTTTAGGTAATTCTAACAGTCTTGTGATTCATGTATAACTGTCTTGATGGTCATGATATGCGAGTTGATGCCCTCAGAGCCTGTGATTATGCTTTGTAATCCTCATCTTTGTCACACCAAAGACTATAAAACAGTGGGAAGGGATCTGGGCCCATATTCACTAACCCTTCATATAGTTTCAGTTTTGGTCTTATTCTAGATTCAGAAAGTAACACAACTCCTGATTGGATGAACCATTTGGTTTAGTCAATCAGAAGTTGTGTTACTTTCAAATGTAGACAATTCTAGAAAACTGCTCTTAAGAATGGTTTGTGAAAATGGACCCTGGACTTAATGACAACTTAATGACTATTCTGCAGGATTGAATTAGCGATAATGTGAATGGTAAGCAATTGATTCAAGATACATTACCGGTAGTTATGGAGAACTTTAAATGTTACACCTTTCTAGTATTAGGTAGAAAATTTTTATTTTCACCTCGGCTTGAACAGCAATACCCAGGGCTTTGACATTTTATGTACACATATTATGATCTGCTTAGCTCTACATGCATTATGAATATCTAAATTACAGCCCTTAGGTCAAGAATTATATTGCTGTGATGGTCTGCTTAATATAAAGAGTTTTTTTTTTACAAAAAATAAGAGGGCTTCAAGCTTTTTATACTTGGTATGAAGTGGCACCTACTAGACCATATGAAGTGTCACCTGTTTGACCACTAACATAGAATTCCAAAACTCAAAATAATGTATCTGTCCCTAACCATAGTGCCAGAATCTTTAATGTTCTGTATGTATTGCCAACCAATGGACCTCTGTTAGTAATATCCAGATAATTCGCCCCATCCCTGGGGCCATATGTATCAACGATAACCCTAAAAGTGCCTTTACAAGCATAGTTACCTTTGTGGCCAGTGTAGATCAAGATCAGACTGCACAAAATGTGCAGTCTGATCTTTGACCTACAGTCTGCTTTGCTGAGACATTCTGGACAAGAGCAGCCTTGAATTTTGATTATTTGGGATTTATTTCTAGACTGAAAAGGTTTATTTGATTTGCTTGGCACTCTAACCCTTTACCACACAATCCCGACTTTAAACAACCCTGTGGAAGAAGCTTTTTGAAAACATTGTGGGAAAAGGAAGAAATACTGGTAACCAGCATTTTCTCCTTTTCCCACAATGTTTTCTACCTTTCCGGAAACAAATCTCAGTTTTTGAGTCACATTTATTTTGTCGTCTGCAAATGCTTTCATTTTGGAAACGTCCAAAATGTCAACGTTTGGTAAAGAGTTAAGGGTTGAATAGTCATATAGTGCAAGGAGTTTTGCCTTTTCAGTCAATGCTTTTATAAGCTGTCAGTTACAGGTAGCATTTCTAAGATGTCATACTTTGTGTGGTAGCAGCTTAATCATTAGTTGGACTGATTAAATAATTTCAGAATTGAGATTGAAGAAGAAACATAAGCCATTCTACATGGTACAGCAGTGGGATGATCTTTGCTCAAAATACTCAGACGCCAAAGCAGAGGACATACATGATGGTAAGAATCTGATCTTGACCTTCCGATTGATTTTTGGCTCCACTGGCCAAAGGCCAGCGAGCCTATCTCATGGCCCTGTGTCAGTCGTGTGTGCATAATTATGTGCATCCATATGTGCATATGTTAACTTTTTTCAAACATCTTCTCTGAAACTATCCATCCAATTTTGACCAAACTTTACAAAAATTATCCTGCCATGGTTCTCTTCAGAATATCTTCAATGAATTTTATCTTGATAAAAACTCTGGTTGCCATGACAGCAAACTGAAAAAATGTGAAAATCTTTGAAAGGCTTCCTGTCCAAAATCATAAGGGAATACGGCTACCAACTTTTGCATGTAGCTTCATCTAATGGACTTCTACCAAAAGGCTTCAAATTATAGCCCTAGGGTCAAACTAGACCCTGCTGCAGGGGTCACAAGTTTTACATGGGCTTATATTTTGAAAACTTAAGAAAATCTCCTCGTTCCTTGCCTTTAAGAGTTCCAAGTTTGATGTGTAGCTTTAAGCAGTGGATCTCTTCTAAGATTCTTCAGGTTATAGTCTAGGAGTCATAATATAGAGGAATTTTGTTTATTCGATCGTCAATGATTTGCAGCTATGTGTTTTTTCGTATGGTATCTCTGGTCCTGATATTGATCTTTCTGTATGATTGTTAAACTCCTCAGGATACTTCGAACACAGGTAATTTATAGTTCGTAGTATATTTCTGGCACCAAAACAGTTTTTCAAACACAAATTCCTACCTATAGTTGGTAGATAAATTAATCCGCTTGAAAACTTACAAAGGTGTTAAAACTTGTGACCAGCCTTGATTTTAGTACCTGTTGACTGACAATGTCAATTGTTACTAATCATGGTAATATGGATGTAATTTAAGGCATTGTTTGGTGCATAACCTCAATTAAATGATCAAAGTGACAATTAACAGTTCTGAAATCCCTTAAAACATCAACAAGGGAGTGTTTTGATCTCAAATAGGGGAAATCGCTCCTATGGAATTCAACACATGCTACCTGCCCAATTTAAGTTCCCTGTCCAACATTTAATTCTAATCATGAAAAGTTGCCGACATGTGGCATAGTCACTGTAGATGCCAAAAAGTCTTTATGACCATACTGGAATAATGTGACAAGATTCTGATCAATTAGATCAGAGAATTCCGTCACCTATTTTGTTGGATCACTTATAGATTTTTCGCTGCTACTATGAGAAAATGTTTCCAGCCCTTGTAAAAGATACTCGGTGCACTCACTGCACATTCTGTGCAGTCTGATCTTAATCTACGCTTTCTGTTAAAGGTCAGTGAGTCACACTTAGCAGCCTAAGGGTTAAAAAAATATGTGAATCTTAAAAGCTCCAAAGTTTCTTCAAACGTAGAAAGGTTAGATTTTACTGTAAACTTTCTCTCTTTCAGATGAACCCGTATTGATGTTTCAGAGAAATGTGTTTTTTCCGAAAGAGCAAGAAGCAAATGTAAGTCGCAAAACATTTAATACAGGAGCATCTTTACTCTTCATTTCATTAAAATGAATTAACTTTTTAGCTCTACTGACCAAAGGCCGGCAGAGCTTATGTCATGGTGTTATTTCTGCCGTCTGTCTATCCGTCTATTAGTCTTTTTCTTGTTTACATGATAAGTCTGCATTTGTGGTGGGATTTTTCATCAAACTTGCAAAGTGTCTTCATATCATCATTAGGTTAAAACATAATGATTTTGAAAAAATCTGAATATTACCAAAGGAAAAGTATCCTTTTTAAGTTGAAAATGTATAGTTCTTGTTTACATGTAAAAGTCTGCTTTTTCATCCAGTCCTTTTGAAACTTGCTTAGAGTATTTGTATCATCAAGGGAATGAATATTACTGAAAATGAAAAAAGTCCATTGATAGGTTTAGGAAAAGCAGCCAGTTAATGACTTAGTCTTGTTTACTCTACAAAGTCGACATCATTGGTCCTATTCCTTTGAAACTTGCAGGGACTGTTTAATGTTTAATACAATGAGTACTAAAAACCTATAAAATTTGGCAAGATTCCAAACAGTTGGTTTTGAGAAACTGTACTGTGATTACTGCATATATGGATTGTTTCATACAATGAGTACAAATACCGTTACCGTATTAAATTCAGATTGATGCCAGACAAATAGGTTTTGAGAAATTGTACTTTGATTATTTCACAATTTGTTCAATTCACCATGCCAACTTTTTATCCTGGCTTAGTGGGTTCAAGCTCAGTAGCAACAACAACCCCTTCCGCCATTTGTGGATGTGTCTATTTTTCATCATGAATTCATGATGTATGCTAGAAAATAAGCAAAAGCACTGCCAGTAGAGCGACTTAGGTCTTCAAGGGTCGCTAGTTTACATTTTTGTCAATACATTTGCTGGTTGAGAGAACTTCATGAAATTACTCTGACATTTGGATTTCACTTTTTAACTCTGAGTGTATCTTTGACCCTATTGATTTAAAAAAAAAAACCTCACAATTAGTAAGGTGTGTAATGGTGTGAACAAAGACATTTTAATTCTATTCTAGATAACCTATGAACAAGTACTGGGCTATTTATATCATGAAGCCAAGTTCAATATTATTGAGGGTCGTTACATCGTACATCCTGATGAATATCATAAACTAGCGGGGATACAAGCTCTCATCTCAATGGGCAAATACAACCAGAAGGACCACATCATTGAAACATACAGGTACTCCTTCTGCCATACTAAACCAAACCCTTCACTAAACAATCAGTAACATGATTCAAATGATAGAAAATATTGGGGAGGGGGGGGAGAAAATGGTGGTTTCACCATTTTTGAAAAATGTTTTTAGAAGCCTTCTTCCAAAGGGTTGTTAAAACCCTGGATACTTTGGGTCTTGTTCCTCAATGTTTTAAAAGGTTGCCTGCAACAAAACTTAAAAAAAGGGTTGTCTAGAAGGTTGTCTACATGTATAACAGGAAATGAATGAAAATACCTCTCTAGAATTTTATAGAAAACATAATGGGAAAAGAAGCTGAGAAAATATAGGAATAGGAGCAAGTGTTTGATATGAGCTATGCTCCTTTTCCTCTTACTCTTTTGAAAAGCTGTCAATTTGATTGATTGATTTTATGATTTTAAAGCCATTTTCAACATTATTTCATTTATAGAGCAGAGGCCAGTGCACCAATCCATGCTTTCCTGGAGTTTCTCTTACCAAAGTTTGCACAGTATTCTTCCCAAGCCACTGGCTGCTTTCCCACATAACCATCTTAACCCTTTCCCAAACAAGCCCTGGTTTTCACGTGTCTGTAGTACAAGTCTTTTGAAAACACTGTGGGAAAAGGAGAAATTGCTCGTAACGAGCAATTTCTCCTTTTCCCACAGTGTTTTCTACCCGTTTTGAGACCTTTCTGCCATTTTCATCAAATTTAAAATTGTTGTCTGCAAACTCTTTCAATTTGGACCAGTCCAAAATTTGTCGTTTGGGAAAGGGTTGAATGGTGAGAGAGAAATGAATCCTGTGGCAATAACTATCATCAGTCCTTGAAAAGAAATTGCCCAAGCTTGGGATTGCACAGATCTAGCTGTCATCACCTTCAACCCCATAATTTAAAATTTTTTTGGGTGTCAACTCTTGTAGAAACAAAACCAATTCCCCGCTCAACAATAGGCTGTGTGCACTACAATTGCTTTTTAACGATACAAATACTTATGAAATTCAGATCATACAATTTAAGCCATATCTAAATAAATAATCGCCTTTGCTAAAACAAGTAACCCACAAATGCAGCAGTGGAAATACCAGTATGAATACTCACATTAAGAGGCCCCGAGGTTATTGTGCTGAGGGTGGGATAAATGCTATTGTGGAATACCTTGAGAGTCATTTCAACATCCATGTTTCTTTTGGGATCCAATTTGAGAGCATTTGCAGACGACAATTTCAGTGTGGCTCAAATGGTGCAATTTTTCTTTGACAGGGTAGAAAACATTGTAGGAAAAGGAGAAAATGCTGTGACCAGCATTTTCTCCTTTTCCCACAATGTTTTCGAAAGGCTTCTTTCCCAGGGGCGTTAAAAGGCGGTATTGTGCGATAAAGGGTTAAACAATTTATGTTTATTCAGTTGAGGATTGGCTAGCAGCATCATTTGACTTTGCATCAAAAGTTTCGTTGACTACCATAATATAACTGACTCACTGTTGAAAATAGCATTTAACCCTTTCCCAAACGACAAATTTTAGACTGGTCCAAACTGAAAGAGTTTGCAGACAACAATTTTAAATTTGATGAAAATGGCAGAAAGGTGTCAAAAAGGGTAGAAAACACTGTGGGAAAAGGAGAAATTGCTCATTATGAGCAATTTCTCCTTTTCCCACAGTGTTTTTAAAAGACTTGTACTGCAGACACGTGAAAACCAGGGCTTGTTTGGGAAAGGGTTAACGGTAAAATTCAAGGTAACCTGCATGTTATGTCTGGAACAGTCATCAAAGGTTGAGGTGAGGAGAATACCTTAACTCTATCACACAATCCTGAGTTACATGACCCTAAGAAAGGAGACTTTTGAAAACGTTGTGGTAAAGTAGAAAATGCCATCATTTTCTCCTTTGTCCACGCTGTTTTCTACCCCATCAAATATGAATTCCATCATTTGAGCCATATTTAGATTGTTGTGTGCAAGTGCTTTGAATTTGGACTAGTCCAAAATCTTGTCGTTAGATAAAGAATTAAGGTTTCAAAACAAAAGCTGCATTTCTTCCCTAAAACCTATGTTGTGGCTACTTATAAGAAATGTCTCATTGAGAAAGTTAATGAGTACTCACAACACAGGCATTGGGAAAAAAATAATGTTTTGGGGTTTTAACTCTTTACCAAATATAACTAGTTAGACTAGGTGGCTGGTTACCAGCATTTTCACCTTTACCAACAATGTTTTCAAAAGACCTCTTCCTCACTTGGGATTGTATGGTAAAGGGTTAATAACCACAATCTATCTGAATCTCTGCATCAGTGTAGACATTTTCTATTATAGGGCAAATCTTCAACAGTTTTATCCAGAACATGTTTACAAGAAGCAGTCATCACTTTTTCCTTTGCTGAAAAAGAACCGGGACCCAAAAGAAAATGTGGAGGACAGAATGTTGATCTTCCATCGTCAGATTTCTCAAGAATTTGAGAATCAGGATATGGACAGAGTTAAAGGGGAGTTGTATAGGAGATATCTGGAAATCCTCTGGCCCTATCCATTTTATGGGTAAGTCAACCTGACCGAAATACAAGATCTCCGATTGGTCGATCTGGCAGTGGCCACTAATACCTGATTTTGTTTCTTCATTTTTCAAAAATGCCTGCAGTTAACATGTCATTTTGAGTTTTAACTAAGTATGGAGTTTAAGAAGGAACATTAGCCTTTGCAACTATTTGAAATATATTATTGAGCCATGCTCAGTGAAAAGGGGGCTTAACATTTCTGCAAAAAGTTTTGATCCAGGTCAGCCTGTGCGGACTGCGCAGGCTGACCTGGGCGGAAACTTTTCGCTATTGGTCCATTTCCTGTCTGTCAAAGGACCATTCTACCTTTTGATAAACTTGGTTGTAAGACATAATGAATTTCATGGATCCCTTACTATGTTTTGTCATGCTTGATATGGCCCGGTTGGGTAGCTCAGTGGTTGGCATATCTCTCTCGTGACTTCGTGGTTGAGAGTTTGATACCCAGTTGAGGCAAACTTTCTTTCAGCCAATTTTTCGCCTTTCACCTCATGCATGTGAGGAAAGTAGACAGTGGCTTTGGAAAGAAAGTTATGTGAATGCTGGTGTGAGAAAGCCAACAAACACATGGGTGTGTCACTGACCACCATGATATGGTGTTAAAATGGCGTTAAACTCCAATACAAACCAAACTTGCTTGGTATGATGCATCACGAAGATGCATTAAGTCCCCTTTTGCCAGAGCATGGCTGTCTTATATTTTCTAATGAATAAATACATTCACCTTTTGCTGAAAAATCTGAAAGTTCAACCCTTCAACCCTTTACCGCACAATCCTGACTTTTAACGACCCTAAGAAAGAAGCCTTTTGAAAACATTGTGGGAAAAGGAGAAAATGCTGGTAACCAGCATTTTCTCCTTTTCCCACGATGTTTTCTACCCTTCCAAAAACAAATTTCAATTTTTGATTCACATTTATTTCCTCGTCTGCAAAAGCTTTCAATTTGGACTGGTCTAAATTTTTTTCGTTTGGTAAAGAGTAAAAACACAATCCTAGTTTTAATGACCCTGACAGAGAAGGCTTTTGAAAACACTGTGAGAAAAGGAGAAAATGCTGGTAACCAGCACTGTCTCCATTTTGCACAATGTTTTCTACTCATCCAGAAACAAACTTCAATTTTTGGTCCACATATATTTTGTTTTCTGCAAAATTTATGTTGTTTGGTAAAGAATTAACTCTTTACCAACGACAAAATTTTAGACTGGTCCAAACTGAAAACATTTGAAAATGACAAAATAAATGTGACCAAAAAGTCAAAATTTGTTTGGGGAAGGGTGGAAAACATTGTGGTAAAAGGAGAAAATGCTGGTTACCAGCATTTTCTCCTTTTCCCACAATGTTTTCAAAAGGCTTCTTTCACAGGGTCGTTAAAAGTCAGGATTGTGTGGTAAAGGGTTAATGACCCTGAGTAAACTGGCTTTTTTTTTTAAAACATCTTCAGAAAAAGTTTTTGAAAAATGCTAGTAACCACCATCTTCTTGTTTTTCCATTATTTTTCTTTCCTTTTCTAAGACAAATTCCGTTTTTGAGCCTCACTGAATTTGTTGTCTGCAAATGTTTCCATTTTGGACAAGTCTAAAATTTTGGTAGAGAGTTGTAATTCTTGTGCACTTAACTCTTCAAGCACCCTTCATAACAATAGTTACCATACTGGCAAATTTAGGTAAGATCAGATTGCAAATCAGTCCCTGTCCACCTTGCTAAAAAACTACAGACAAATTAATTTAACCCTTTCCCAAACAAGCCCTGGTTTTCACATGTCTGCAGTACAAGTCTTTTGAAAACACTGTGGGAAAAGGAGAAATTGCTTATAATGAGCAATTTCTCCTTTTCCCACAGTGTTTTCTACCTTCTTTGAGACCTTTCTGTCATTTTCATCAAATCTAAAATTGTCGTCTGCAAGCTCTTCAATTTAGACCAGTCTAAAATTTATCTTTTGGGAAAGGGTTAAAGCAATCATGATATTCCAATTATTGTGATCTTATCTAGACTGAACCTTTCTGTTGGGTTTATTTGGTGCTCTAAGGAATTTGCTGTTATCATTTCTGAAACTGTACACTTTAGAATATTTTGGTCTTGACTTTAGCTCTTTACCAAGCGACACAATTTTAGAGCAGTCCAAATTGAAAGCTTTTGCAGACGACAAAATAAGTGTGAATCAAAAATTGAAATTTAGTTTTGGTAGAGTAGAAAACATTGTGGGAAAAGGAGAAAATGCTGGTTACCATCATTTTCTCCTTTTCCCACAATTTTTTCAAAAGGCTTCTGCTTCGGAGTTGTTAAAATTCAGGATTGTGTGGTAAAGTGTTAAATTTAAAACTGATGAATCAGACAAATGGAATGTCACATTGCAACTGTTAGCAACTGTTAAATTTAAAACTGATGAATCAGACAAATGGAATGTCACATTGCAACTGTTTGTATTGGTATGTATTTCAGGGCTGCTTTCTTTGACAGTTTCATTAATAAACCTCAAGGGAAGCTTGCATTCCTTAGAAGATCCCACAACATTGAAACATGGACAGCAATCAACACAAATGGTGTTTGTGTGATAGACAGAGAGAAAGATGTAAGCTTATGTATTTTGTGAAGCTTATCCAGCTCATTCAAGTCTGTTCAGATATCTAAATAGAAAAGTGTGCTTCTCTGAAACTACCAGTACAATTTTGAGGAAACTTCACAGAAGTGATCCTTCCATGGTTCTCTTCAGAATGTCTTTGTAGAATTTGATTCTGGTAAAAACTCAGGTTGCCATGGCAATAAAACTGAAAAATATTGAAAATCTTTAAAAATCTTTTTGTCCAAAACCACATGGCCAAGGGCTACCAAATTTGGCAAGAAGCTTAATCTAATCGACTTCTACCAATATTGGGGAATTTATAGCCGTTGGGCAAAAATTGGCCCTACCATGCAGGTCACAAGTGTTACATAGACTTAAATGGTGAGAATTAAAAAAAATTTAATGCTCCTAACCATAGGGTTACCAAATTTTCCTTCTGGCTTTATCTAGTAGACTCCTTGTAGGCTGTTAACTTGTCAATTTTAAATCACAGCATCTTTCTTTTGTTTACATAATCTAAAGTCAACTAGATTAGCTATTTTTGAAAAAGCATATACTGTGCTGTTTAGATCTTCGTATATCTTCATTCTTTACCCTGTCTAAATCATCACAATCAAACAGAAAATGTGCCTACTGAACACGTCAGTCAGGCAAATGGGGTGACAATAGGTAGTGAATTTAATACGCATTGGGCAAATGGTTCTTCTTTGTACACATGATGCTCTGTGATTTCTACAACTACAAATGTTTTCATGTACAATAATTCTGATTGTGATATATAATCTCCCTTGACCTTCACTTTTGTCTGAAAATCTGTTTTTGTGAATTTAAAATAATGGCAAGTTAAGGTCTCTAGTGAGGAGTTAATGTCCCATAAAATTTTAGCTTTAAAGTTGGATCTTCATGAAAACCTGGTCTTGGCAGCTCAGCTTGTAGCATATCTGATGTGTGATATGGAGGTTGAGCATACAGAATCCGGAAATACTAAATATCTAAATTTGCCTTTCACATCCTGTTATATGTGGGAAAGCAGTCACAGGTTTGGACAGAAACTGGTATGAGAAAGCCTGGATAAAACTGTCGGCCACAATATGAGTAAGTCTAGTGTTGAAAATGATGACAACCTGTGAAATGCTTGTTGAATGTATTTTAAAGTAACAGACAAGTTGTCCTTGAAGAATCTAATGCTTTGCATGCAAAAGTTTACCGATTGTTTTGAGATCTGACGTAAATGTATATGATTGCTAGAAGAGTATATCAAATTCATGCCGTTTTCGATGGGATGTTACTTAGGCCCCACACTTCAATACAATTTTTTAATGCGTGTTATTAAGTGACAGTTATATTACACACAGATCAAATGTTGCCTCTTTAATATAAATGAGAAAAAAATTATTTTCTCAAGTCTAAGATTAGTCAATTATTGCCAGTCTTTCTCTTAAAGGGACCCTGACAAGCAAGTTATGAGCTCAGACCAGCGTTGTTATATTTGGGTTTAACACCACTTTCATCATTCTGTCAGTTATATTAATTGAAGTCCACTTATTCATGTCAGTATACCTTGTTTCATATTCCTTTATTCTCACTTATTCATGCATACCTTATTTCACATTCTTTTGTCATATCAGTTGAAGTTCACTTATTCATATATACATTGTTTCACATCAGTAATATCAGTCAAAGTTCATTTATTCATTTAACCAGCATTTTCTTTGTTTTCCACAATGTTTTCCACACTTAGATAGGCAAATCCAATCGTTTCGGCCACACTGAATTTTTTGTCTGCAAATTGTTTCATTTTGGACAAGTCTAGATTTTGTTGTCTGATACAGATTTATGTACATGTACAGAAAATATTGTTGCCTGGCTTTATTGACGGGCTTTAGTTGCTGTATAATGATAATGGCTCATAAATATTTTCCAGGAGGTATTGTTGTCAGTTCCATATGCTGAGTTATGTTGGGAGTATGGCGAACCTCAGTTTGATATTGATGATGATGCATTCCCATGTCTGTATCTACAGTTTTTAGTGGATGAAGTGACGGGTGATGGTACACCAAGAAGGGTCACAAAGATTCTGCAAGTTTTTACCCGACAGGTAGAATAGCAGTTATGATCATGATTAACTCAATCCTAGACAACAAAATTTTAAAGACAACAAATTTGCTATGGCTAAAATGGCAGATTTTTCTGTGAAAGGGAATAAAACATTGTGGGTAAAGGAGAAAATACTGGTTACAAGCATTTTCTCCTTTTCCCACAATGTTTTGAAAGGCCTTTTCCTCAGGTTTATTAGAAGGTGGGATTGTTTTGTAAAGAATTAATTTATGCTACTGTCTCATTAACTCTACCAGACAACAAAATTTTAATTTTTTTCCAAAGTGGAAGCATATGCAGACGACAAATTAAAATCGGCACATTAAATCATGTTTGTCTTTGAAAGGGTGAAAATACTGTACAAAAAAGGAGAATAATTGTAATGATTACCAGTATTTTCTCCCTTTCCCACAATATTTTCGAAAGAATGCTTCCTTAGGGTTGTGAAGACCCAGTATTATTTGATAGAGGGTTATATACCTCACAAGTGCATTTTCCTAACACTTCACCAGACGGTCCCGAATTTTATTGACCCTGAGGACGGGCCTTGGACTTACAAAATTTCACTGATAAATCAGTTTTCCGGACATTTTTCCTAAATGCTGGTAGGTATTGATCTCAGATTTGCTGTGTAACTCAACCACCGTGACTTACAGATCAAGTTCAACTTTCGTTCCACTCCACTGGTTTTTCACGGATTTACGGGCCTTGGACTTAAAAAATTTCACCGATAAATCAGTTTTCCGGACTTTTTTTTCTAAATGCTGGTAGATATTCACCTGTTTTGCTGTGTAAGTCAACCACCATGACTTACACATCAAGTTCGAGTTTTGTCCCGCTCCACTGCTTTTTGACGCATTTATGGGCCTTGGACTTGCAAAATTTCACTGATAAAACATTTTTCTGGACTTTTTTTTCTAAACGCTGCTACATATAGAGCTGAATTTTGGTGTGTGCATCAACCACCATGACTTACACATCAAGTTCGAGTTTCGTCCCGCTCCACTGCTTTTTGACGCATTTACGGGCCTTGGACTTACAAAATTTCACTGATAAAACATTTTTCCACACTTTTTTTCTAAACGCTGCTACATATAGAGCTGATTTTTGGTGTGTACATCAACCACCATGACTTACACATCAAGTTCGAGTTTCGTCCCGCTCCACTGCTTTTTGACGCATTTACAGGCCTTGGACTTACAAAATTTCACTGACATGCCAGCGATACATACGGCTGGTAGGGGACTGTGTATTGCTATGCAATACTATCAGAATGCTTGTTCCATAATGTTTCCCATATGATTAAAAAATACTTTTTTCCTTACCTTCAAGCAATCCTGCTTTGTTTCATTTGAACCAGTTAATGATGTGACCTGAAATAGTGTGTGTGGTGATGGTAAAAATAATTACCTTCTGAAACAAATTTGCAGCATACAACATGACAGTACAGTAAAACCCCACTATTAAGACCACTTTGGTTCTTTGACAAAGTGGTCTTAATAGTGGGGTGGTCTTAATACTGGATCTTGACTGCCATGCAATGTAAAAAGTCTTCTGTATCTTGAAAAGGCTTAATTAATCCCTTTGTTTTTGGCAGTCTTCTTTTCCCACAATGTTTTCAAAATCTTTTTATCTCAGGGGCATGAAAAGTGGCTCCAAAAAATTCTTATTTTCTCATAATGTTTTCAAAAGCCTTTGACATCAGAAGCATGAAAAGTCGTTCCCAAAAAGTTCTTTTCCCATAATTATACCCCTGCAAACGAAGTTTGTGGGGGGTATACTGGAAAAAGCCTGTCGGTTGGTCGGTCATACGGTTGGTCGGGCGGTCGGTCTGTCCGCAAAATCTTGTCCGGACAACTCCTCCTACAGTTTCTGTCTGATTCACTTTAAACTTGGCAGAAGTGTTCATTAGGAGCTGTAGATGTGCAAGACACACATTTTGTAAAAATTCCATCAAGAATTACTGAGTTATTGCCCCTGATTTGACTTAAAAATGCTTGTCCGGACAACTCCTCCTACAGTTTCAGTCTGATTCACTTTAAACTTTGCATAAGTGTTCATCAGGAGTTGTAGATGTGCAAGACGCAACTTTCGTGAAAATTCTATGAAGAATTAATGAGTTATTGCCCCTGATTCACATTTAAAATGCTTGTCCGGACAACTCCTCCTACAATTTCAGTCCGATTCGCTTTATACTTGGCAGAAGTGTCCATTTGGAGTTGTAGATGTGCAAGACGCAAATTTTGTGAAAATTCCATCAAGAATTACTGAGTTATTGCCCCTGATTTGACTTAAAAATGCTTGTCCGGATAACTCCTCCTACAGTTTCTGTCTGATTCACTTTAAACTTGGCAGAAGTGTTCATTAGGAGCTGTAGATGTGCAAGACACACATTTTGTAAAAATTCCATCAAGAATTACTGAGTTATTGCCCCTGATTTGACTTAAAAATGCTTGTCCGGACAACTCCTCCTACAGTTTCTGTCTGATTCACTTTAAACTTGGCATAAGTGTTCATTAGGAGCTGTAGATGTGCAAGACACACATTTTGTAAAAATTCCATCGAGAATTACTGAGTTATTGCCCCTGATTTGACTTAAAAATGCTTGTCCGGACAACTCCTCCTACAGTTTCTGTCTGATTCACTTTAAACTTGGCAGAAGTGTTCATTAGGAGTTGTAGATGTGCAAGACACAACTTTCGTGAAAATTCTATGAAGAATTAATGAGTTATTGCCCCTGATTCACATTTAAAATGCTTGTCCCGACAACTCCACCTACAATTTCAGTCCGGTTCGCTTTATACTTGGCAGAAGTGTCCATTTGGAGTTGTAGATGTGCAAGACACACATTTTGTAAAAATTCCATCAAGAATTACTGAGTTATTGCCCCTGATTTGACTTAAAAATGCTTGTCTGGACAACTCCTCCTACAGTTTCTGTCTGATTCACTTTAAGGAGGTCTTTTCTGTCATATGTATAGTTGGCCAACATTATGCGAAAAGGCACCTTTGGACATTTGCAACAAGCGTGGATCCAGACCAGCCGCTGTGTCTCAGACATATTGTCAGATCATCTACACTTTTTTACACTCATTTAGTTTTGTGTCCAATTAAATTGATACTTTGCATAAATATTCACCAGGAGCAGTAGAGGTTCAAGATGCATTTTTCTCAAATGTTTGCCAAATTAATTACCCCTGAATTTACTCAAAACTTCTTGTCCAGAGAACTATTCCTTCAGTTTAAGTCTTATTCACTTGATATTTGTCATGATATTCACCAGGAGAAGTAGATGTGCAAAGCACAAATTTCATGAGTGTTGGCCTAATGATTACGGAGTTATTGCCCCTAAATTGACATTGCAGAGTTATTGCCCCTGTGACATGAAATATAGGGGCGGGGGTATTTATCACCTTTAGTGATAGTTATTCTAGTTTTTAGCTCCACTGGCCGAAGGCCAGCAGGCTAATGTCATGGCCCGGTGTCCGTCGTGCGTCCGTCCGTCCGTCCATCCGTCCGTTCGTCGGTCGGTCCGTCCGTCCGTCCATGTGTTAACTTTTATTTCAAACATCTTCTTCTCTGAAACTACCCATCCAATTTTCATGAAACTTCACAGAAATGATCCTGCCATGGTCCTCTTCAGAATTTCTTGAAAGAATTTGATTCCTTCAAAAACTCTGGTTGCCATGGCAACAAAACTGAAAAATATGGGAAATCTTTAAAAATCTTCTTGTCGGAAACCATAAGGCATAGGGCTACCAAATTTGGCATGTAGCTTTATGTAGTAGACCTCTATCAAATTTCTTCAAATTATAGCCCTGGGGTCAAAATTGGCTCTGCCCCAGGGGTCACAAGTTTTACATAGGCTTATATAGAGAAATCTTTAAAAATCTTCTTGTCGGAAACCATAAGGCATAGGGCTACCAAATTTGGCATGTAGCTTTATGTAGTAGACCTCTATCAAGTTTCTTCAAATTATAGCCCTGGGGTCAAAATTGGCTCTGCCCCAGGGGTCACAAGTTTTACATAGGCTTATATAGAGAAAACTTTAAAAATCTTCCTGTACCTAGCCATAAGGCCTAGAGCTACCAAATTTTGCATGTAGCTATATCTAGTGGGCCTCTACCAAGTGGGCCAAAATTTTAGCCCTGGGGTCAAAATTGGCCCCACCGCAGGGGTCACAAGTTTTACATGGGCTTACATAGTGACAACTTAAGAAATCTTCCTGTTTTGATTTTTTTTTTAAATTAGCCTTGCATCAGGGGTCTTATGTTTTACAGAGGCTTCATATGGACAAAACTTGAAAATCACCTTATTTTTATGGCTTTATCTTGTGGACCTCTACCAGGGTTCAAGTAATTAAATAGCTCTGGGATCAAAAATGGCTTTGCCCTGCGGGTCTCAACTTTCATATGGGCTTTTACAGAGAAAACTTTGTAAGTCTTCATTTTGAAACCATTTGGCTCAGCATTGAAATGTTTATTATTTATGGTTTATATTTATAAGCCAGTGGAGCGATACAGGGCCATCATGGCCCTCTTGTTTCAAAAGCCTTTGATTTCAGAGTCATAAAATGTTGTCCTGTACAAGGGAAATGCTTAATTAACCCATTTCTTCAGAGCAACGTCTTCTTTTCCCACAATGTTTTCAAAATCCTTAAATCTCAGAGTCATGAATAGTCGTTCCAAGCATTTTCCCAAAAAGTTCTTTTCCCATAATTTTTTCAAAAGCCTTTGATTTCAGAGTCATAAAATGTCCTGTACAAGGGAAATGCTTAATTAACCCATTTTTTCTGAGCAACGTCTTCTTTTCCCACAATGTTTTCAAAATCCTTAAATCTCAGAGTCATGAATAGTCGTTCCAAGCATTTTCCTGTTTTCTCATAATGTTTTCAAAAGCCTTTCAGAGGCATGAAAAATCTGTCCAAGCAATTTCTTCTTTTCTCATATTGTTTTCATAAGCCTTTCACTTCAGAGGCATGAAGTCTTCTCTAGCCGGGAAAGGTTTAATAAAACGATTCTTGTTTTTTGACAATGTTATTCAAAGGATTTTCTAAACACAAAAGAATGCAATGGTCAACAAGAAGAAAGATTTTAGCTGCAAAACAGGTTTTTCAGAACAAAAAAATCTGTATCAATAAATCCTTTTCTTTTTGTTTCACAAGAGTTTCACTTTTCAAACTATCATGAAACAAAAAAAAATAACAAAAACACCCACCCGTGTTTTCCCTATTTCAAACTGTGTGAAAACAGTGCAGCCGAAAGACAGAATTTGTTTGAATGAAAGTCTTTAATCAACAAACTGGTGGTCATTAATTGCCAATCAAGTCCAATCAGTCAAATCAACAACAGAACAGTTTGTGGTAGTCTTAATTGGTGATTGCCGTAAATCACATGTCGTAAAACCCAGATCAAATGTAAAGAACTTTGTTTGCCACCTAGTATTGATAATGATTTCACAAGGTGTGAAGTGATGGTCGTAAGTCGGGTGTCATTTTAGACTGTTTCCTTTAATTAATTGTTAATTTGCTGGTCGTTATACGGAATAGTGGGTGCCCATTTTTACGGGAGGCAAATCAATTGAAATAAAGAACACAAAGTTTGGTTCTGGAAAAAAGGGGTCGTAATAGCAGGTTGCCCGCTTTACCGAGAGGTCGTTAGGTGGGGTTTTACTGTATTTAGGTCTTTTCCCTGACTTAAAATGTCCTCTTCGTTTGTTTAGGATACTCTTGTTAAATGTTTTCATTTCCATTCTTTTGTCTATCTTTTCAGAATAGTTTCTTGCCACGTCTATTTCTTTTATATCCTGAATTTCCTCTTAAACCCTTTACCATGCGAACAGATTTTAGACCAGTCCAGATTGAAAGCTTTTGCTGATGACAAAATGAATTTGACTCAAAAATGGAAGTAAGTTTTGGGAAGAGTAGAAAACATTGTGGGAAAAGGAGAAAATGCTGGATACCAGCATTTTCTCTTTTTCCCACAATGTTTTCAAAAGGCTTCTCCCCCTGGGTTGTTTAAAGTCGGGATTATGCAGTAAAGGGTTCATTTATGGCTCTAGTAAAAGCAGCCTTGCTTCATGACTTTCTTATTTTAGGCTCTAATAAAGTAAACCCCCCCCCCCCCCCATGGTGTTTTGAGGGCAACCCCCTTTTTTTCCATTGACATTGTTGACTGTCAAAAGCTGATTTAACTTACGGAAATATATGCCATTCATGGTTAATACGTGACAAAACCTTGTTCTGCTACCAATTTGTTCCTTGTAGCTATCATTTTTCTATAATTGTATGGATGTTCTGTTTTTCTTTTCTCTGTTTTCAATGACATCTTCCTCTCCACAAGGCTAGTGCTAAAACTCACACCAACATTGCCGATAATATCACCTAAAGCATGAGAAAACATGAAAAACACTAATACGGTAAGAAATACCATGGCTTCCAAGTTTAAATGAAACTCTCTGCTTATTAGCAACACTGGAAGCAAAAGGTTTTTTAACTTGTTCATTTTGGTGAATAGTATAGATATAGATCAGATTGCACAAAAAGCCAGCTTAATCCCTAACTACACCATTTCCAAGCAAATATAGAGAAGCAAAATAACTCTAACTCTTTACCACCTGAGTTTTAACCAAGTTGAGGAAGAAGTCTTCTGAAAACATCATGGGAAAAGGAGAAAATGCTGGTAACCAGCATTTTCTCCTTTTCTCACAATGTTTGCTACCCTATCAAAGACTAATTCCATCATTTGAGTCAAATTTCAATTGTCATCTACAAATGCTTTGAATTTGGACAAGTATGAATTTTTCCAGTGTGGTACAGAGTTGAGCAACTGAAACAACATTGTAGAAAAAACCAGCGAAACCACAACTAGTTCTCTAAATAACAACATGTAGTTACTGGTTTCTGTTCCTAGGCAAAGATGATGATTGCCCTGATTGAATCTTGTGTAGAAAGAAAGAAAATCAGCAGAAAAGGCATTCCAGCCCTTGATGATGTGGATGGACCCTTTGGGGTATCTGGTAGGTTGAAAATGTTGTTTGTATGGTTTGTGTTCACCACATTAACATCTTAGCCCTTTCCCAAATGACAAATTTTAGACTCGAAACATTGGTAGAAAGCAATTTCAAAAGTGTTACAACTGAGCTGAAGTTTTCTGATAGGATAGAAAACATTGTGGGAAAAGGAGAAAATGCTGGTTACCAGCATTTTCTCCTTTTCCCACAATGTTTTCAAAAGGCCTCTTTTTCAGGGTTGTTAAAACTCAGGAAAGTGTGTGGTAAAGGGTTAAGCATACTAGAAGCAGACAAATTTCAAAAAAAAAATCCCTCAAATAGGTTATAGGTATGGTTTAATATTTGGTAAAGGGTAAAGTACATTGCCATTTAAGTTTCCGAGTCTCTGCAATATTTTCAACAATCAACTGTAGAAATGTTATTTAGCCGCCATATTTTAAAAAGATTGAACTCTGCACCAAACAATCCTGTGTTTTAAAAACCCTGAGGGGTGAGGCTTTTGCAATCTTGTGGAAAGAGAAGAAAATGCTGGTAACAGGCATTTTCTCTTTCCCACAGTCTTTACTAACCTTTTAAAAGGAAAATCCCTTTATTTGAGCAACATTAAATTTTTAAACTACAAATGCTTTCGATTTAGACAAGTCCACATCTGTATCATATGGTAAAGAGTTAACTTTTTACCACATCTTTACCGCATAACAAAATTTTAGACCAGTCCAAATTGAAAGTGTTTGAAGACGACAAATAGGGGACAAATGACAGTATCTGTCTTTGAGATCATTGAAAACATGGGAAGAGAAGAAAATGCTGGTTACCAGCATTTGCTTCTTTTTCCACCATATTTTCAAAAGCCTTCTTCTTCAGGGTCCTTAAAACTGGGGATTGTGTGAGTTAGGAGATTTAGCGTGTCTTGGCTGTGAAAGAACATCATGCCTTCAATGCCAAAGGTAAAAGGGTATAATATTGCTTCTAAAAGGAAACCATATGAGCCATGCTCTGTGAAAAGGGGGCTTAATGCATCAGCAAAAATGTATCGACCCAGGTCAGCCTGCACAGTCTGGGTCGATACTTTTTGCTGTTGGTTAATTTTCTGCATGTCAAAGGACCAGTCTACATGTACCTCTTGATTTAGTAGGTTGTTATGCAAAACAGATTTTAGGGATGTATAATGCTGTGATGACTTTCTTGGTGTCATGTACCACGGAGGGCATTAAGCCCCCTTTTCACAGAGCATGACTCATATGATTATTAGCCCTTTTCCCAAACCAATGTTGTGGGTTTGTGTTAATTGTGTCCAGAGAATTCATGTAAGTACCTATGGATTAACTTTGGTGAAGAGCAAACAAAGTTGAAGTATTCCACTGATGTGGAACTTCAGAATTGTAATTGTTTATATTCTTTTTAGGATTAACCCTTTAGCAAACAACAAAATTGCAGTCCAGTCAAAATTGAAAGCATTTACAAACGACAAGGTAAATGTGACTCAAAAATTGAAATTTGTTTTTGGAAGGGTAGGAAACATTGTGGGAAAAGAAGAAAATGCTAGTTACTAGCATTTCTTTGTTTTCCACAATGTTTTTGAAAGTGTTTTTTCTCAGGGTTGTTGGTTGTGTGGTAAAGGGTTAGATGGAAGTACAATTAACTTGTTGCCTGATGACAAATTACAGGCTCATCCAAAATTGAAAGCAGTTTGCAGATGACAAATTAAGTGTGCCTCAAATGACCAGTTTTGTCCTTTCAGAGGTAGTATTGATTGATTGGATTGACTGTATGGTGTTTAATGCCGTTTCGGACATTATTTCACTTATATCCTGGTGGCCAGTTCACCTATCTATGCTATCCTTGAGTTTCTTTTACCAGTACCAGTGTTCTGTTCTTGAGTCCTGTACGCTACCAACTGAGTCACCGGGGCTCAGCTGCAAGGGTAGTAAGTGTGGTGTGAAAAGAAGAAAGTGCTAATTACAAGCATTTGCTCTTTTTTCCACTATGTTTCCAAATAATTCTGTCTCGAGTTCATTAAAAGAAAAAAAAAAGGTTGCCCGTCTGGCAAAGGGTGAAACACTATGTGCTGAATTCGCTTCAGATTTCAAAGCAAGATGTTCAAACAAATTGGATAAGATGACACTGACAACTTTTTCAACATCAGGTGAGATTTCCTTCAATGTGATATTTTGTAGCTATTACTTATTCTTCCTTTTCATATTCTTATTACATAGTGTAGAGAATGATTGACTGCCATCATTAACCATGTGGTTTGTGTACTCACTACCAGAGTTAACTCTTTCAGCACTAAATATATAAACTTGACTTCTTTTGACTGCTGAAATACAAATCACTGTAACTAGGGAAAAATTTTATCCTATGTGATTGACTATTGAAACAAGCGGAAGGTATAGATCCAAGATCAGAATGCTCATTCTTTACAGTCTGATCTTGATCAGCGCCATGAACAAAAGTCCCTGTTTTCAACTGTTGCACTGACAGGGAAATAAATAATTAGCTTGAGCATACAAAGCAATGGTACAAATTGCTTCCCTCCATAACTTGTCAACAAAACAGTGTGACAGGTAAAGCATGGGTTCAAGATATTGGTGAAAATAGTATTATGTGAGCCATTGCCATAGAATGATTAACCCTTTACCCCACAATCCCGACTTTTAACAACCCTGAGGAAAAAGCCTTTTAAAAACATTGTAGGAAAAGGAGAAAATGCTGGTAACCAGCATTTTCTCCTTTCCCACAATGTTTTCTACCCAATCAAAGACAAATTTCGTCATTTGAGCCACATTTAAATTGTCGTCAGCAAATGCTTTCATTTTAGAAAAGTCTACATTTTTGTCGTGTGGTAAAGATTTAAGATAATGTTGTTACTTTTTAAAACACCACATAAACATTTGAACAAGGAACAAATGTTCAAATTGTAGACAGAGACAAATAAAAGTGTACTAAGGTAGTTTGACGTTAACAGGGACCCCTTGAATTTTGAAATATCTTAAAAAGTGCTTTAGCTATTGTACTGAAAATTTGCATAACTAATACCAACTTAACCAACTCTGGGTGTAATTTTGAGAATTTTTGATAACGTAGTTTGACTTTTTGGCATTCAATGCAACATTAAAATGTATGAACAAAACAGCTTAAAATCAGAGGTAGGGTTGAAGGCTATTCCAAGTAAAGGTTTACTTGTTTATGAAAACAATTCTCATGCAAGTACAGTAACTGTGGTTGTCTATTGTTTGAACAGCAAAAACTTCAACTTTGAGGCCCTTACCTTGTTTTCATTTGGGTTTTATTTTAATGATTCAGTTTTGGAGACTTGCACACACTTGTTTACATTGTTTTCTTTTCCTCGCCCAACCAAAGACATTTTCCTGAAACCCAGTCAAACTTTGGCTCACATCATATGGTAAAGAATACAACAATAAAACGAAGAAGGGTGAATTGTATGAACTGGTTAAGTTCCATAAACAAGCTCCAAAATATTATCGTAGATGAATTTTTATGGTCAAGAGACACAGTGTCTTTAAGATTACCCCCCTATGATTTTGACCAAAATCCAATTGAGCTAATATTGGATGAACTGAAAAATCATCACGAAAAATACAATCTAAAACAAACCCTGAAAAACCTTCGAGTCTAAGTGTCAGGTGGGTTTGAACACATATCTCAACAGAAGTGGTATAAAACATGAAGCCATGCCGAAAATAAAATCGAAACCAAATATTGGAGAACACACACCATATAAGAGAACACTGGACAAATCATTTTAGACTTTGAAGATTTGTATTAAAGTGACAAAAGTGCTGTCAAAGGTAAGGTATAGAACTATATTCTTTGTACGAAAAAAAAAAAAAAACAATTTCAGGGCCTCATGTTTAACTAAAGTGAGGTACTGAAGTCATGCACTTGTTCAGGTATGTTTGCCGTTCTAGTCATTGTGCAAAACCGTCGGAGAAAGTCAAGCTTCAGAACAAATATTTAACATTACTAGAATGGGCAAAATACCCTTTCTTGTGGAAGAAAAATTCTGAATTTCGCTGTGAGAGTTGGTATGGTTATTTTAAAAGACTTCGATAAGTTTCATAAAAATTGATACGGGATTTTTCCAGATATTTCAAAATTTAGGGGGTCCCTATGAAACTCAAACTACCTATAAAAGGAAGAAACAAATGAGCACATAATGGAGGGCAAGATATCGATGAAGAGGATACCTTAACCTTTAGAGCGCTGAATAAACCTGACACACATTTTCAGTCAAAAAATAAGACCCAAATAATTGCAATGTCATGGTTGTTTTCGTCTATAAAGATCTAGCAAAGTGGACAGTGTAGATCAAAGATCAGACTGCATATTTTGTGCAGGCAACTGTAGTCGTGAAAGGTGCTTTAACCCTTTCTCAAATGACAAATTTTGGACTGGTCCAAATTGAAAGAGTTTGCAGATGACAATTTTAAATTTGATGAAAATGGCAGAAAGTTCTCAAAATGGGTAAAAAACACTGTGGGAAAAGGAGAAATTGCTCGTTACAAGCAATTTCTCCTTTTCCCACAGTGCTTTCAAAAGACTTGTACTGCAGACACATGAAAACCAGGGCTTGTTTGGGAAAAGGTTAAGGGTTAATTCATGTGTGTACTCAAACATCACAGCCAAACTTGGTATCTGAATGTCAAAACCTATCAAATTTGATCAAGTAATGCAAACATCATCTCAATAAGACACAAATTTCGCAAAATACATGTGACACAGCAACTACAAAAATTTGAGACAGTAGGTCGGCATGAAAATCCAATAGATTGTATTTTACCAACAAATTTTCCAAAGGGCATGCAATCAATCTTGACATAGACTTGTAAGAGGAGGGGGAGCATCCAAATAAATCATACCTTGAGTGTAGTTCAGAATTTCTTTCAGTGTTGGCACTAGATATTACTGTTTAACCCTTAGACTGCTGAGCATGACTCAAGGACCTTTTGCAGACAGTGTAGATCAAGATCAGACTGCACAGAATGTGCAGTCAGACTGCACAGAATGTGCAGTCTAATCTTGAATCTACACTGTGCAATAAGGAGAAATTTATCCCCCCAATATAACTTTGAAATAACTGCCTTTGGTTTTTACTAAAGGTATCATTTAACTTATTCAGCAGGATAAGGGTTTACAGAGTCATGTTGAACGAGACTTATTCCTGCACAATTTTTCTGTCAGTAACCTTCTTCTTTGATCTTAAGGCGATCACAGCAAAGTGATGACATGGACTGGGTTTCATAGCAAATTGAAAGAGAGAATATGAAGGAAAACTATTTGGATTAAACATGTACTCTATATAATGCTGATACCTGAATGACGGTAGAGAATAAGTGAAAATCTAGAGAATGCATAAATCTGTTAGCATATAGCAAATCTGTATCAATGTTTTTTAACTGCTGTTGAAAGTACCTCAAAGATTTTTTAACTCTCTACCACACCAACGACAAAAATGAAGACCTGTCCATATTGAAAGCATTTGCAGATGACAATTCAGAGGTAGCTCAAATAATGGAATCGTCTTTAGAAGGGTAGAAAACATTGTGGGTAAAGGAGAAAATGCTGTTTACCAGTATTTTCTCCTTTTTCCATAATGTTTTCAAAAGGCCTCTTTCTAAGGGTTGCGTGGTAAAAGGGTTACAGTTGTTTCATGCACTTAAAGCCTTATAAAAAGAAGACAAATAGTTTGCTTGGGAAAGAATTAATTTTTCAACTGTGGTGTAACATTCAACTATCTACAATATCTATCGATACATGTATCTGTATAATAATATAGACTGTATGATTATGTACTCAATCTGCATGTATTTATAGGTGAACCACTTGACTGAGTTATTGGAAGGGCCTTAGATGCTGCATCGACAGGTCTCAAGTTTTTTCTTATCGGTGTGAAGGGTTGTTTTTGTTACAGCCCAGTTGTTCACCAATCCGTCCCTCAGCAGTTTCTTGTGCTGCCATCTCCTCCCGTAGGAATTCCTTAAATCTGACCAAAATGTATGTCCATGTCTTGTCATAATAAAGAATCCTTTTTTTTCATCATGTACAATTTACCCTGTACCAACTATTCCAGTGTTTTCAGGACCCTTGGATTGACAGCTTTTGAAAACATTGTGGGAAAAGTAGAAATTGCTGGTGACTGGAACTTTTTCCTTGTCCCTCAATGTTTTCTCTATTTTCTTTGAACAGATTTCATTTTTATCGGGGTGATGTTAGATTTGTCTTCTACAAATGCTTTCAGTATTGATATGTCTAGAGTTCTGTTGGCTGGTAAAGTGCATTAAGGCCTGGAACATGAATATATGAGCCGTGCTCTGGCAAAAGGGGGCTTTATGCATTTCCGTGATGCATTGTATCAAGCCAGGCCATCACATAATCATGTATTAATAAAGGCCATTTCTTTTTAACAACTGACTGAATCATGAAGTAGACTGCTCCTTGGACATACAGAAAATTGACTGTAAGCAAAGTTTCATCCCAGGTCAGTCTGCACGGACTGCACAGGCTGACCTGGGTCGATACTTTTTCACATGCAGTAAGCCCCCTTTTCACAGAGCATGGCTCATCTGTAAAAACACTGTTGCAAAATGAGAAATAGCTCATCCTGAGAAATTTCTCCCTTTGCCACACTGTTTTCTAATGTTATCTGCCGAAAGACTTACCATATCCTCCAGCAGGTGATTAATAGATAACCCCTTTACCAAACAATCCCATGTTTTGTGTAGGGAGAAACATATGAAACGTGTAAAGAGAAAATGCTAGTATGTGGCATTTTCTCTTTTGATCAAAATGGGTTTTTTGCACTTTTAAAGAATCCTTTAAACGGAATTGAGCTTGTTGTCTAAAAATACTTGCAATATGGATAGACCCAAAATACTGCCATATGTTAAAGGTGTGTTGAACTTTCGGGTGATTTTTCAATAGTATGAATTCAAACTGATGTCTCTGAAATCATAGGACCTCTGGTTCACCCATGATTGTGATTTTACTCTCTGGACATATGAAGCATTAATAGCACAGCTGTTTTTAACTCTTTACCAAACAACAAAATTTTAGGCTGGTCCAGATTGAAAGCTTTCGCTGACGACAATTTAAATTTGACTTGAATGATGAAATTTGTCTTTGATAAGGTAGAAAATGTGGGAAAAGGAGAAAAAGCTGGTTAACAGCATTTTCTCCTTTTCCCACAATGTTTTCAAAAGGCTTCTTACTCAGGGTCGCTAAAACTCGGGATTGTGTGGTAAAGGGTTAAAGAAAACCTCGGGTATTACGATAGCCTTGTTGTCAGATGTGTCTGCGGCGTAGTGTTAAAACTTTGAAAATTAATATTCTCATATCTCTCATTACTGACAAAATTTACTTCAAGCTTGGGGTAGGTTTTAAATTTTGAAAGGGGAACCTATACTACAAGGGCAGGTATATATTCAAGACACAGTCATACTACTTTTTAGCTTGGCTGTTTTAGAAAAAACATCAACATATTGTTGTTGCCCTGGCTAGATGTCTGTGTTGTTGTGCAAAAAATTGACATTTTGTAATATCTCTGTTATTAATGAAGATATTTACTTCAAACTTGGACTAGTTGTTAACTATGAAATTGGGAACCCACACAACAGGGGCAGGTAACCATCAAAATATTGTTGCAACAGTTATGCCCCCTTTTTTACTTTTTTTAGCTCACCTGAGCACAACATGCACAAGGTGAGCTGTTGTGATCGCCCTATGTCGGGCGTCCGGCATCTGTCAACAATTTCTTTAAACATCTTCTTCTCCTAAACCATGGGGCCAGTCTTGATGAAACTTGGCAGGGATGTTCCTTGGGTGAAGTTCTACCAAAGTTGTTCAAAGAATTGAATTCCACCCTTAACTCTGGTTGCCATGGCCTAAAAGGGAAGAAATGCAAAATCTTTGAAAATCTTCTTCTCTGAAACTAGAAGGCGCAGAGCTTTGATATTTGGTATGTAGCATCCCCTAGTGGACCTTTACCAAGTCTGTTCATATGATGCTCCTGGGGTCAAAACTGGCCCCGCCCCGGGGGTCACAAGCTCGAGCATAGTAACAAAGAAGGAAAACTTTAAAAAATCTTCTCCTCTGAAACTGGAAGGCATAGAGCTTTGATATTTGGTATGTAGCATCTCCTAGTGGACCTCTACAGAGTTTGTTCATATGATGCCCCAGGGGTCAAAAGTGGCCCCGCCCCCGGGGTCACAAGTTCGAACATAGGAACAAAGAAGGAAAACTTTAAAAATCTTCTTCTCTAAAACTAGAAGGCATAGAGCTTTGATATTTGGCATTTAGCATCTCCTAGTAGACCTCTACCAAGTTTGTTCATATGATGCCCTTGGGGTCAAAATTGGCCCTGCCCTGGGGGTCACAAGTTCGAACATAGGAACAAAGAGGGAAAACTTTAAAAATAATCTTCTCTGAAACTGGAAGGCGTAGAGCTTTGATATTTGATGTGTAGCATCTCCTAGTGGACCTCTACCAAGTTTGTTCATATGATGCCCTTGGGGTGAAAACTGGCCCTGCCCCGGGGGTCACAAGTTCGAACATAGGAACAAAGAAGGAAAACTTTAAAAAATCTTCTCCTCTGAAACTGGAAGGCATAGAGCTTTGATATTTGGTATGTAGCATCTCCTAGTGGACCTCTACAGAGTTTGTTCATATGATGCCCCAGGGGTCAAAAGTGGCCCCGCCCCCGGGGTCACAAGTTCGAACATAGGAACAAAGAAGGAAAACTTTAAAAATCTTCTTCTCTAAAACTAGAAGGCATAGAGCTTTGATATTTGGCATTTAGCATCTCCTAGTAGACCTCTACCAAGTTTGTTCATATGATGCCCCTGGGGTCAAAACTGGCCCCGCCCTGGGGGTCACAAGTTCAAACATAGGAACAAAGAAGGAAAATTTTAAAAATCTTCTTCTCTGAAACAGGAAGGCATGGAGCTTTGATATGTGGTATATAGCATCTTCTAGTGGACCTCTACCAAGTTTGTTCATATGATGCCCTTGGGGTGAAAACTGGCCCTGCCCCGGGGGTCACAAGTTCGAACATAAGAACAAAGAAGGAAAACTTTAAAAATCTACTTCTCTGAAATTGGAAGGCGTAGAGCTTTGATATTTGGTATGTAGCATCTCCTAGTAGACCTCTACCAAGTTTGTTCATATGATGCCCCAGGGGTCAAAACTGGCCCAGCCCCGGGGTCACAAGTTTGAACATATGAACAAAGAAGGAAAACTTTAAAATTCTTCTTTGAAACTGGAAGGCATAGAGCTTTGATATTTGGTATGTAGTGATTCTCTTCTAAGTTTGTTTGCCCATCTAAGCACAACGAGTTCATTGTGTTCAAAATTCAGTCATCTTGGGTCATAAACTAGGTCACTAGGTCACATTAAAGAAATACCTTGTTGGCATTCTCAAGGCCACATTATTTGCTCAATTGCCTTGAAAATTAGTCAGAAAATTTGTCTTTATAAAATCTCGCATAAGTCTGAATTTGGGTCAACTGGGGTCATAAATTAGGTCACTGGGTAAAATTAAAGAAATACCTTGTTTGCACACTGGAGGCCACATTTATTGCTCAAATGACCTGAAATCTAGCCAGAATGTTTGTCTTGATGAAATATCAGATGAGTTTGGATTTGGGTCACCATAAGCTAGGTCACAAGGTCAAATTAAAGAAATACCTTGTGGGCACTCCAGAGGCCACATTATTTTCTCAATTGACTTGAAAATTGGTCAGAATGTTGTCTTCGTGAAATAGGAGTTTGAAATTGGGTCACCTGGGGTCATAAACTAGGTCACTTATCAAATTAAAGAAATACTTTTAAGGCACTCTACTCAGGTGAGCGATCCAGGGCCATCATGGCCCTCTGGTTTTTTTTTTCCCAAAAAAAAACTTTGACATTTTTTGATATCTCTTTAATTATTTAAGATATTTGCTTTTAACTTGTACTAGTTGTTAACTATCTAAAGGGGAACCTATACAACAGGGCAGGTAACCATCAAAATATTTTTGATGCCATTACTTGCTTTTTGTGCTAATTTTCACTGAAAATGAAGCACTTGCAGCCAAGGGTTGGCACCCACATGCAGTGCTCTTATTTGACTTAGAATTTTCAAGAAAAACAGTTGCAGCTGAGCAATGGCACCTGCATACAATGTTTGTATTAACCCTTTACCAAACGACAATATTTCATACTGGTCCAAATTGAGAGCATTTGCAGACGACATATTCAATGCGGCTAAAATAATTGCTTTGTTTCTGAAAGGTTAGAAAACATTGTGGGAATAGGAGAAGATGCTGGTTACCAGCATTTTCTCCTTTTCCCACAATGTTTTCAAAAGGCTTCTTTCTCAGGGTCATTAAAAGTCGGGATTGTGTTGTAAAGAGTTAACCCTTAGGCTGCTAAGCATGACTCACAGACCTTTCGCGGACAGTGTAGATCAATGTACAGTCTGATCTTGCATCTACTTTGTCCGATATGGAGATATTTCCAGTGCCCCAAAAGCTTTGAAATACCAACCCTTTGGTTTTTACCATCAGCTTGAAATTTTCATTCAAAGTATTTAGCAGGATATGGGTTAATTCATAGTATCTCTGGTTCATGCATGATTTTAATTTTAGCCTATGTACATGATGCATTATTTTGTATGTAGATATGACTCTTTAAATTATGTTTGTATACTTAACTGTTTGATTGTCTGCTTGCTTTTTTTCTTCAAATGTTTGAGCTTTCAACTCAGTTAATCTTCTTAACCCTTTCCCAGATGACAAAATTTTAGTATTTGTATTTGTATTTAATGCCGGTCATATCATGGTGGTCAGTACACCCACGCATGTGTTTCCTGGCTTTTTCACACCATTGCTGACACAACTTTCTTTGTGAACCACTGACCACTTTTCTCACATGTATCAAAGTTGAGAGGCAAAAAATTGAGGGAAAGAAAGTTTGCCTCACCTGGGTATCAAACCAGCAACTATCAGCTCACAAGTCAGATACGCCAACCACTGAGCTACTCTGCTGGGCACAAAATTTTAGGTGCTTCCAAGTTGAAAGCAGTTGCAGAAACAAAATAAGTTTGGTTCATTTGATGAGACTTGCCTCGGAAAGGGTAGAAAACAATGTGGGGAAAGGAGAAAATGCTGATTTTAAGAATTTTCTCACTTCCCACAATATTTTCAAAAGCCTTTTTTTCCTTCCTTGGTCTTTTAACCAAAGGAATGTGTAGTAAAGGTTTAGACAAGTTTTAAAACAGAATACCTTGAAAGCAGCCTTCCTTGGAAAGGGTGAATCACCAAAATGAGTCAAGGTTTTATCTATGAATACAAGTGAAACATGGCTTAGGGAGAAATTCCTTTTTTCCAGCAATTTCTGCCTTAGCCATGTTTTCAAAAAGTTGTCTGCTTTAACCCTTAACTAGATGACAAAATTTTAGCCTCACCCAAATTGAAGCCATTTGCAGACGACAAATAAAACCTTAATCAAAACATGAAATTTGTCATTGAAAGGATAAAAAACATTGTGAGAAAAGGAGAAAATGCTGGATACCAGCATTTTCTCCTTTTCCAGCAATGTTTTCAAAAGATTTCTCCCTCTGGGTCGTTAAAAGTCGGGATTGTGTGGTAAAGGGTTAAGAAACATAAAAGTTCTTTGCTGGGATTGATTACTCAGTGCTGTTATTGTTTGACTTATTT
Source organism: Tridacna gigas (assembly GCA_945859785.2). NCBI lineage: Eukaryota > Metazoa > Mollusca > Bivalvia > Cardiida > Cardiidae > Tridacna > Tridacna gigas. The sequence continues at coordinate 44,952,484 of OX244029.2, forward strand.
TGTACATGGATTTTTGATATATTTATCTATTTTGTTAAAATTGTCTTTTATTCTTTTGAAGTTGTTAAAATACACATTTATTTAAATTCATGGAGTATAAAATGTTGAGGTATTGTCATAGCCCTTTGGTCAAGCACATCATTGTCATTGTCTTTCAAAAACTTTAACATTTTCAGTCACTATCGTGGCTCTAATTTACGTCAACCTCTGGTTACTTGTTTACTTTCAAAAGGGTAATTGACTGAAAAAGCAAGTGGAACCAAGAGTATGCACCTGCATACATCTATGTGAGTTTTGTTTTGTCATCTGTGTTGAATTGGTGATCTTAATTAATTGTATTGAGACATTACAATAAGAAATTGTGAATTGCTGTTCATGAAAAAGTCTGGGGGGAAAAGTATGAAACAGCCTCTGTGAAAAAAGGGTTGTTTTTAGCTCATCTGAGCACGAAGTGCTCAGGATGAGCTATTGTGATCAGTCACCATCCGTTGTCGTCTGTCATGCGTCGTGCGTCGTCAACAATTCTTTAAACGTCATCTCCTCCTAAATTTCCAGGCCAATTTGAACCAAACATGGCTGGAATGTTTCTTGGGAGGTCCTCTTTAAAAATTGTTCACAAAAATTGATTCCATCAGAAATTCTGGTTGCCACGGCAACAAAATGGAATTTTCTAAGAAATTCGTTAAAAATCTTCTCGTCTGAAACCACTGGTCAGATTTTGAAATAATTTCACAGAAATGTTCCTTGGGCAACCCTTTTCAAAAAGTGTTTGCAAAATTTTGATCTGTCGAAAACCATGGCTCTGGTGACTGGGGGCTACTTGCACTATATGGCAATGAAGAAATTCTTAAAAATTCTTCTTCTCTGAAACAGCTGGTCAGATCTTGAAATAATTTCAAAGAGATGTTCCTTGGGTGACCCTTTTCAAAACTGTTTGCGAAATTTTGATCCGTCAAGAAACATGGCTCTGGTGACTGGGGGCTACTCGCACTGTACAGCCATGAAGAAATTCTTAAAAATTCTTCTTCTCTGAAACAGCTGGTCAGATCTTGAAAACTAGGTCACAAGGTCAAATCTTAGAAAAACCTTGTGTGCACTCTAGAGGCCTTATTTTCAGTCTGATACACATGAAGCTTGTTCAGAATGTTTGTCTTGATAAAAGCCCGGATGAGTTTGAAATTGGGTCATGTGGGGTCAAAAACTAGGTCTCCATGTCAAATTAAAGAAATACCTTGTGGGCACTCTAGAGGCCACAATTCTAGCTAAATTGACCAGAAAATTGGTCTACATATTTGACTTGATGATATCTCGGATCAGTTAGAAATTTGGTCTCATGGGGTCATAAACTAGGTCACTGGGTCAAATTCAAAAAATGTATTATGGGCACTGTAGAGGCCACAGTTTTTGCTCAACTGACCTGAAAATTTGTCAGCATGTTTGATGTGATGATACATGTATCTTGAATGGATTGGAAATTGGGTCACACAGGGTCATAATCTAGGTCACTAGGTCAAATTACAGAAATACCTTTTGGGCACTCTAGAGGTGGCAATTCTTGCCCAATTCACCTGAACCTTGGTCAACAAGTTTGTTTTGATGTCTCGGATGAGTTTGAAATATGGTCACATTGGGTCATAAACTAGGTCACTAGGTCAAGTTAAAGAAAGACATTTTGGACACATTTTCAGCTCAAATGACCTGACAATTGGTCAGAATGTTTGTCTTAATAATATCTCAGATGAATTTTAAATTGTTTCATTATGACCTTGGAGTGAAATTTCGCCTATTGACTCAGGTGAGCGATCCAGGGCTATCATGGCCCTCTTTTTTTTTTGTCTGATGTAGCCCGTTTACAAATAATCTGGTTGTTTCAAGATCCTTGATAAAATGCCTTTAACTCTTTACCAAACGACGAAATTTTAGACCAGTCCAAAATGAAAGCATGTGCAGACGACAAAAAAAAGGTGACCCATAAATTAATATTTGTGTTGGATGGGGTGGAAAACATTGTGGGAAATGGAGAAATTTTCTCCTTCTCCCACAATGTTTTCAAAAGGTTTCTTTCTCAGGATCTTTAAAAGTCGGGATTGTGTTGTAAAGGGTTAAAACATAATGCCTATAGGATAATATGCTGATATCTAACATTTTCTCATGTACCACAACAGTTTCTACCCTAGACTGGTATCAGTCCATTAAATAGAGCATTTTCATGTAAATAATATTATAAAATAAAACAGCAAAACAAATATACACATATAATGTTCTCAAGGTCTGATTTAACATATTTCAGATAAAGAGCAAGTAACAACATACATCTCTATAGTCTACCATAGTTGTGTACCTTGTTTATTAGAATGACTCAAATGCAGGGCCTGAATGCCAGGCTATTTGTACCCATTCAAAGATTTATTGAATCAGCTGAGCCACATTTTATTTGTCATCTAGATAGTATTACTTTGAAAATAATGAGTAGAATTTTGTTGTGTAGTAAAGACCTTTGATAAAGTGTAAGGTTGTGTACTATTGATTTATACATTCTCTCCGTGTATGTCTATTATGTTTTAGTATGCGGGCGAGGCTTTCAATGAGAAGAATTCAGTCAGCATACACAAAGACAATCATGTTGGTAGTGTGGAGTTGTTAAGGAGGACATTAACCTTTTACCATAAAATCTCGAGTTTTAATGACCCTGAGAAAGACTAGTAGCCTTTTGAAAACATTGTGGGAAAAGGAGAAAATGCTGGTAACCAGCATTTTCTCCTTTTTCCACATCATTTTTCACCCTATCATAGACAATTTTCATCATTTGACCAACATTTAAATTGTCGTCTGCAAATGCTTTCAGTTTGGACAAGTCTACATTTTTGTTGTTTGGTAAAGAGTTGAATGCTACAAGCCCCAAGCTTTTCAGTCTACTTGAACTTTTGCCTTTCATACTGCTATGGAAATGTGAAAAATTTATTTGATAGCTTTTTTTCTGGGCGGTATTAGTTAAAATGCAAACAATATAGAACATAGAATTATGCAGACAGTATACACAAAGAAGAGTATTGCAAAATGCAATTAAACACAGACAATGTAGATAAAAAAGGGCTATATGGATAAAGCAGACAATATAGGTAGACGTTTTCAGAAATATATGATTTTCTCGGATGTTTTTAGTGCCACTGGCCTTATGTCCATCGTGCATCTGTGCATGCATGCATCGGTCCATGCGTTATCTTTTATTTCAAAGATCTTCTTCTCTGAAACTTCCCATCCAAACTTCTCAGAGATGATCCTGCCATGGTCCTCTCCAGAATTTCTTGAAAGAATTTGATTCTGAAAAAAAGTGTGGTTGCCATTGCAGCAAAACTGAACAATATTGGAAATCTTTTAAAATCTTCTTGTCCAAAACCATACGGCCTAGTGCTACCAAATTTAGCATGTAGCTTTATCTAATAAACCTTTCCTTAATTTTGTCAAATTATAGCCCTGGGGCCAAAATTGGCCCCACCCTGGGGGTCACAAGTTTTGCATAGGGTTATATAGTGAAAACATTAAAAAAAACTCTTCTGGTTCTGAACCATACCGTCTAGGGGTACCAGAATTGGCATGTAGCTTCATCTGATGGACCTCTATTAAGATTCTTCAAATTTTGGCCCTGGTCTGGGGCCAAAATTGGCCCTGCCCCAGTGGTCATAAGTTTTACATGCGCTTATATAGTGGAAACTTAAAAAATCTTTGATTCTAAACCATATGGCCTAGGGCTACCAAATTTGGTTTGCAGCATCACCTAATGACCTATTCTCCAAATTTTAGCCATGGGGTCAATTTCGTCTTGTCCCAGGGGTCACAAGTTTTACATGGGCTTCTATGAGGAAAACTTTAAGAATGTTTTTGTTCCTAAATGTAAAGCACAGGGCTATGAAATCTGGCATATAGCTTCATCTGTATTTCTTCAAAATTGAGCAGTTGAATTGAAATAAGCCCCGCCTCCCATGTTTTATGGAGGGAATTTTGAAAATCTTTTTTATAACCATTCGGCCTGGCTGTATCTCATTACATGTATATGATGACTTGCTTGGTATTGTGCATCTCAGAGATGCATTAAACCCCCTTTTGCCAGAGCATGGCTCATATTCTAATTTGCATGACTGGCCTTCTGATTGGCTAAATGCTTTCATCTCAGCCAACAGATTGTAAGTCATTGAATTAAGCTATAACTAAGTATTTGAACGAATACAACCCCAGGGCTTAGTATGTACATAAATTAGCTCATGTCTGCACCTGCAGACTTGTATACATGCACACATGGCTCACCATTGTTTTTTTGTAAAAAAAAAAAATACTGTTGTCAAATTGTTAGTGTAAACATGTAATATTGAACTTTGTTGTTGTATTTTACTTCAAACTTTTTAAGTAATAAATATTCCACAAGAAAGATTTTAGTGTTATTGTTGTGGTTTTTAAGAGCAGTTGACATGAGTTTTAAGGAATTTATCAGATGATTTCTCAATCTGGCGGGGGCTTGCCTGGCTCAGTGTTGAAGGTGTTGGATTTGCAGTCAGGAGGTCCAGGGTTCAATTCTCACTCTAGGCAATTGGTTTTTTATGGTAGTGTCTTTGGGCAATGAACGTTAGAGCTCTAGACTAGCACTAAGCACTGGTGAAACTATGATATGACCGAGAGAATGTTGAAATAATGTTGAAAGCAGCCTAAAACACTATTTAATTCTACAGATCTGTTGTTTTTGCCTTGCTCTGTGACTGGCTGTCTTTTCGTAATAAACTTGGTCAAGACAGGCATGTGCTTCTCCAAATGAAAGACTATAGAAGGAAACTATATTGTGAAAATGTGCAATTATGATTTATTCACAGTGAATAATTACAAAAAGCATGATTAGAAATCTGCCCTTGGCTCAGTGATTAACCCTTTACCAGCCAATAATTTATTTTGATAATATATACCTATAAATGATTCGAGTGAAATAAGGGCATTTCCAAAATCACAAAATTAAATACAATAAACCAGAAGTTTTTTCAATATCATTTATGTAACCTGTGTAGAACATACATGTAATAGTATTAATATACGTTCCAAATGCTGCACTCTTGAACTGCTGCATCACAATTAATAATCACAAGCTTATCTTGCCTCTGGCATTTGAACAAAAAAGAATTCATACTATTCTTGACAGTGACATCCACTTGCTACCTTTTCAGTGTTTCAGAAATAGTTTCTAAGCCACATACAGTTCTTGTTAGCTCCACTGGCCGAAGGCCAGCGAGCTATTGTCATGGCGTTGTGTCCGTCGTGCGTCCGTCCGTCCGTTCGTCCGTGCGTGCGTCCGTAAACCTTTTCTTTAAAAAACTTCTCCTCAGAAACTATTGACTGGATTTTTACCAAATTTCACAGGAATGTTCCTTTGGTGGTCCTCTTTCAAATTCCTTCAAATAATTGTGTTCCATGAAGAATTCTGGTTGCCATGGCAACCAAAGTAAAAAACCTTTAAAAATCTTCTCCTCCCAAACCGCTATTTGGATAGCATTATTATTTTGCAGGAATGTTCCTTAGATACAGGTTTACAGAATTCTTTTAAAAAAAAATGATCTGTCAAAAAACATGGCTTTTATGGGAGACTCATTTTCCTTTTATGGTATAAAGTAAAATCTTTGAAAAATTTCTTCTCTAAAACTATTCATTGGATTTCATTGTTGTTTTGCAGGTAAGTTCCTATGGTGGTTGTCTGCCAAATTGTTTCTATGGTGGTTGTATACCAAATTCCTTTTAAAAAAATGATACACCTAAAAACACATTTTTTTATAGACAAGGCTTATATTTCAAAAAAATGTTCTTCTCCAAAACTATTTATTGTGTTAGTTTTATTGACAAACAAAGAAAAAGGAAGAAAATTGGATTGACTTGACCTAGTCAGGGCTGTCCTATTTAGGCCCACACATTTTCCTTGGTATTGAGATCACAATTTACTCCAATGTATGCTATTAGTTAGTACTAGTAATAAAATATCACTGGCCATAAATAAGATAAAAGCTTGAGCACCTTTCACAACTTGAGCTTTTCAATTTCGCCTTATTACTAAGCCTGAGTAACCATGCCAAGATAAAAAAGAAAAAGTATTTTAATAACAAAACCCCCATGTTGTAGGTACTTAATAGTCCTTTTGATATAGAACAAGAGAACCTCTGCACTTTTAATTTTTATTAGTTCTGGTAAAGGTTTGTTGACCTACTAATGAGTAAATGCAGAGTGGACAGAAGGGGTGTAAATCCTGGTGACCTGGTACAGAGTGGGACCTCACAAGTTTTTTCCATACCTTTTTTCTTCAGTGAGCTAAAATGCAGGATTGAATGGTAATTGTTAAAAACTTCTTTTCGCCATTATAGAAATATCAGGCCTGTGGAGCGATACAGGTGCTCAAGCGCCTCTAGTTTTTAACTCCACTGGCCTTCAGCAAGCCAGGGTTCCAGTCGGATCATTTTTTCCGCTTTGATATTCAGACTTTACTTTGTCAAAAATGTCATCATTGCCTGGAACCCAGGCAAGCTGAAGGCCAGCAAGCTTATATATTGGCCCTTTGTCTGACCATGCGTTCGTCAGTGCATTAACTTTTATTAGCTCACCTTAGCACAATGTGCTAAAGGTGAGCTATTGTGATCGCCCTATGTCCGTCGTCCGTCGTCTGTCGTCCGTCGTCTGTCAACAATTTCTTTAAACATCTTCTTCTCCTAAACCACTGGGCCAATCTTGATGAAACTTGGCAGGGATGTTCCTTGGGTGAAGCTCTACCAAAATTGTTCAAAGAATTGAATTCCACCCACAACTCTGGTTGCCATGGCAACAAAAAGGAAAAAGAAGCAAAATCTTTGAAAATCTTCTTCTCTGAAACTAGAAGGCGCAGAGCTTTGATATTTGGTATGTAGCATCTCCTAGTGGACCTCTACCAAGTTTGTTCATTTGATGCCCTGGGGTCAAAACTGGCCCCGCCCCAGGGGTCACAAGTTTGAGCATAGTCACAAAGAAGGAAAACTTTAAAAATCTTCTTCTCTAAAACTTGAAGGCGTAGAGCTTTGATATTTGGCATGTAGCATCTCCTGGTGGACCTCTACCAAGTTTGTTTATATGATGCCCCTTGGGTCAAAACTGGCCCCGCCCCAGGGGTCACAATTTCACACATAGGAACAAAGAAGGAAAATTTTAAAAATCTTCTTCTCTAAAACTAGAAGGCATAGAGCTTTGATATTTGGCATGAAGCATCTCCTAGTGGACCTCTACCAAGTTTGTTCATATCATGTCCTTGGGGTCAAAACTGGCCCTGCCCAGGGGGTCACAAGGTCGAACATAGGAACAAAGAGGGGAAACTTTAAAAATCATCTTCTCTGAAAATGGAAGGCGTAGAGCTTTGAAATTTGGTATGTAGCATTGCCTAGTGGACCTCTACCAAGTTTGTTCATATGATGCCCCTGGGGTCAAAACTGGCCCTGCCTGGGGGTCACAAGTTTGAGCATAGTAACAAAGAAGGAAAACTTTAAAAATCTTCTTCTCTGAAACTTGAAGGCGTAGAGCTTTGATATTTGGCGTGTAGCATCTCCTAGTGGACCTCTACCAAGTTTGTTCATATGATGCCCCTGGGGTCAAAACTGGCCCCGCCCTGGGGGTCACAATTTCCAACATAGGAACAAAGAAGGAAAACTTTAAAATTCTTCTTCTCTAAAACTAGAAGGCATAGAGCTTTGATACTTGGCATGAAGCATCTCCTAGTGGACCTCTACCAAGTGTGTTCATATCATGTCCTTGGGGTCAAAACTGGCCCTGCCCAGGGGGTCACAAGGTCGAACATAGGAACAAAGAGGGGAAACTTTAAAAATCATCTTCTCTGAAACTGGAAGGCGTAGAGCTTTGAAATTTGGTATGTAGCATTGCCTAGTGGACCTCTACCAAGTTTGTTCATATGATGCCCCTGGGGTCAAAACTGGCCCCGCCTGGGGGTCACAAGTTTGAGCATAGTAACAAAGAAGGAAAACTTTAAAAATCTTCTTCTCTGAAACTTGAAGGCGTAGAGCTTTGATATTTGGCGTGTAGCATCTCCTAGTGGACCTCTACCAAGTTTGTTCATATGATGCCCCTGGGGTCAAAACTGGCCCCGCCCTGGGGGTCACAATTTCCAACATAGGAACAAAGAAGGAAAATTTTAAAATTCTTCTTCTCTAAAACTAGAAGGCATAGAGCTTTGATATTTGGCATGAAGCATCTCCTAGTGGACCTCTACCAAGTTTGTTCATATGATGCCCTTTGGGTCAAAACTGGCCCTGCCCCAGGGGGGGTCACAAGTTCGAACATAGGAACAAAGAGGGGAAACTTTAAAAATCAACTTCTCTAAAACTGGAAGGCGTAGAGCTTTGATATTTGGTATGTAGCATTGCCTAGTGGACCTCTACCAAGTTTGTTCATATGATGCCCCTGGGGTCAAAACTGGCCCCGCCCCGGGGGTCACAAGTTTGAGCATAGTAACAAAGAAGGAAAATTTTAAAAATCTTCTTCTCGGAAACTTGAAAGTGTAGAGCTTTGATATTTGGCATGTAGCATCTACTAGTGGACCTCTACCAAGTTTGTTCATATGATGCCCCTGGGATCAAAACTGGCCCTGCCCCGAGGGGGTCACCAGTTCGAACATAGGAACAAAGAGGGGAAACTTTAAAAATCATCTTCTCTGAAAATGGAAGGCGTAGAGCTTTGATATTTGGTATGTAGCATCGCCTAGTGGACCTCTACCACGTTTGTTCATATGATGCCCCTGGGGTCAAAACTGGCCCCGCCCTGGGGGTCACAATTTCCAACATAGGAAAAAAGAAGGAAAACTTTAAAAATCTTCTTCTCTGAAACAGGAAGGCATGGAGCTTTGATATTTGGTATGTAGCATCTTCTAGTGGATCTCTACCAAGTTTGTGCATATGATGCCCTTGGGGCAAAAATTGGCCCTGCCCCGGGGATCACAAGTTCGAACATAGGAACAGAGAAGGAAAACTTTAAGAATCATCTTCTCTAAAACTGGAAGGCGTAGAGCTTTGATATTGGGTATGTAGCATCTCCTAGTAGACCTCTACTAAGTTTGTTCATATGATGCCCTTGGGGTCAAAATTGGCCCTGCCCTGGGGGTCACAAGTTCAAACATAGGAACAAAGAAGGAAAACTTTAATTTTTTTTTTTCTCTTAAATGGGAAGGTATAGAGCTTTGATATTTGGTATGTAGCATCGCCTAGTGGACTTCTGCCAAGTTTGTTCCAAGGATGCTGCTTGGGTCAAAACTGGCACAGCCCCTGGGGTCACAAGTTCGAACATAGGAACAAAGAAGGAAAACTTTAAAATTCTTCTTTTCTGAAACCGAAAGGTGTGGAGCTTTGATATTTGGTATGTTGCATCTCAGAGTGGACCTCTACCAAGTTTGTTCATATGATGCCCCTGGCTCAAATGACCTGAAATTTGGCCAGAATGTTTGTCTTGATGAAATACCAGATGAGTTTGGATTTGGGTCACCTGGAACCATAAACCAGGTCACTAAGTCAAAATAAAGAAATACCTTGTGGGCACTCTAGAGGCCACATTATTTGCTTAATTGCCTTGAAAATTGGTCAGAATGTTTGTCTTTGTAAAATCTCACATGAGTCTGAATTTGGGCCAACTGCGGTCATAAACTAGGTCACTTGGTCAAATTAAAGAAATAGCTAGTGGGCACTCTAGAGGTCACGTTTATTATTCATTTGATTTGAAAATTGGTTAAAATGTTTCTTTTGATATAGTAAAAGACCAGTTCAAATTTGGGTCACCTGGGGTCATAATCTAGGTCACTAGGTCAAATTAAAGAAATATCTATAGGGCACTTGAGGCCACATTTTTTGCTCAGTTGGCTTGAAAATTGGTCAGAATGTTTGTCTTCATGAAATATGAGTTTGAAATTGGGTCACCTGCGGTCAAAAACTAGGTCACATGGTCAAATTAAACAAAAACCTTCAAGGCACTCTACTAAGGTGAGCGACCCAGGGCCATCATGGCCCTCTTGTTTCAAACATCATCATCTCTCAAATTTCTTGAAAGAATTCAATTCCTGTAAAAATGCAGACTGTTGTATTGTTGCATATAGACGTGTCCAACTTAAAAGCATTTGCAGATAACAAGGTAAATGAGACTCAATTGATAAGATATGTTTTTATACTAGAAAACATTGTTGGATTGGAAGAAAATGCTGGCTACCACCATGTTTCCCTTTTCCCACAATGGTTGTAAAAGCCTATGTCCTCAGGTTTGTAAAACATGGGGGTTATAAAACATGGCTCCAATGGCCAAAAGTCAGCAGGGCTTATGGCATGGTTTCTGTCGCCCGTTAGTCATTTCTTGTTTATGCAATAAAGTCTGCATTTGAAGTCAGATTTTCTTGAAACTTGCACAGTTTCTTTATATTATCAATAGCTTTGATCTTACTGATTTTGGAAAAAAGTCCAACAATTAGAATAGGAAAAGTATCGATTTAAAGTTTAAAATTTACATTTCTTGATTATATGATAAAGTTTGCATTTGTGGTTGGATTTTCATGAAACTTGTAAAGTTTCTTTATATCATATAGCTTCAACCCTACAGATTATATAAGAAATCCGACAATAAGTTAGGGAAAAGTAGCCATTTAAATTTGAAAATTTACATTTCTTGTTTATGCAATTAAGTCTGCATTTATGGTTGGATTCTGGTGGAACTTGTACAGTTTTTTTTATATCATCTATATCTCAACCATACTGATTTTGAAAAAAAAAAACCCAAAGATTAGTAATGGAAAAGTAGCTAATTAAAGTTGAAAATATACATTTCTGGTTACTCGATAAAGTCGGCATTTGTGTTCCGGTTCTTTTGAAGTGTGCATAGATTATTTGTACCATTGAGTGATTGAATCCTATTGAAAATGAAGAAAATCCAGTAATCAGTATAGGAAAAGCAGCCACCAGATGACTTAGTCTTGTTTACTCAACAGAGTCCACATTATTAGTTCCATTTCTTTGAAACTTGCAGGCATTGTATAATACAATGGGTACTATCGCCTATCAAACCTGGCTGGATTCAAAACAATTGGTTTGGAGAATTTGTACACTGATTATTTCACTATATGTTCAATTCACCATGCCTACTCATTATGCTGTCTTAGTGGGTTCAAGCCCGGTTGCAACAACCACCACTAGCCCATTTTCTGTGTGTGCATTTATTATTTTCCTTTTCACATTATGAATTCATGATGTATGCTGGAAAATAACCAAAATCACTGTCAGTAGAGCGATTCAGGTCTTTAAGGGCCTCTAGTTTATAGAAGGGATAGGTTTATAGATTTGTAATTGGGTGGGCCTAGTTTGGTCCATATTGGTTACAGATGGCAGAGACCCAGGCCAGAAATGGTAACATCATGGAACGATATGAACCTGTCGCTGCCATAACTGTTGATTTGTTTGATTTTCAACACTGCTTCACTTCTACCATGGTAGCCAGTGCATTCATTTTTCCTGGAGTTACTTTTACCAGAACTTCACTTAATATTATTCCCAAGCCATTGGCTGCTTTCCCACATACCCATCTTCAAACCAGTGATTAGCGATGAAAGAGGGATAAATCCTTTTGTAATCATTGATGACTATCATCAATCCTCGTAAGAAATTAAACAAGCTGAGGATTTGAACGAGTGACTCCCTAGTTACATGCCTGGCATGTTACCAGCTGGGCTCGGCTGAAATACCGTCGAAAGCACTGTATGTCCAATTCAAATCGGAGAAAAAAAAAAGCAAGCAGAGGTACATCATTATAGGAGCAATGGTTTGCCCACCAATTTCAAAAGCAGCATAGTTGTCAGCTTTAATTAACCTAAATCGACATGAAACTTACAATGGACAAAATTAGCAAGTTCCCACATAATTTATCGTGTGCTTAACATTAGTGATCTCGACTTTTAACAACAAAAGGGTGCTTTTGAAAACACTGTGTGTGGGAAAACGAGATAATGCTGGTAACCAGCAAAATGCTGATAACCAGCATTTTCTACTTCCCCACACTGTTTTCTATCGTATCTCCGAGAAATCGTCATTATAGCGACATTTAATTTGTTGTCTGCGAATGCTTTCAATTTGGTCCAGTTTTTAGCTCACCAGAGCACAACGTGCACAAGGGGAACTTTTAGGATCACCCGGTGTCCGTCGTTCGTCATGCGTCTTGCGTCGTTCGTCGTGCGTCGTCAACAATTCTTTAAACATCATCTCCTCCTAAACCACTGGGCCAATTTGGACCAAACTTGGCAGGAATGTTCCTTGGGAGGTCCTCTTTAAAAAATGTTCACAAAATTTGATTCCATCAAAAACTCTGGTTGCCATGGCAACAAAATGGAATTTTCTAAGAAATTCTTTAAAAATCTTCTCCTCTGAAACCGCTGGTCAAATTTTGAAATAATTTTACAGGAATGTTCCTTGGGTGACCCTTTTCGAAAAGTGTTCTCGAAATTTTGATCTGTCGAAAAACATGGCTCTGGTGAATGGGGGCTACTTGCACTATATGGATATGAAGAAATTCTTAAAAATTCTTCTTCTCTGAAACAGCTGGTCAGATTTTAAAATAATGTCACAGAGATGTACCTTTTCAACAACTGTTCGCGAAATTTTGATCCGTCAAGAAACATGGCTCTGGTGAATGGGGTCTACTTGCACTATACGGAAACGAAGAAATTCTTAAAAATTCTTCTTCTCAGAAACGGCTGGTCAGATTTTGAAATAATTTCACAGAGATGTTCCTTTGGTGACCCTTGTCAAAAACTTCGCGAAATTTTGATCTGTCAAGAAACTTGGCTCTGGTGAATGGGGGCTACTTGCACTATACAGCCATGAAGAAATTCTTAAAAATTCTTCTTCTCTGGAACCACTGGTCAGATTTTGAAATAATTTCACAGGAATGTTCGTTGGGTGATCCTTTTCAAAAGTTGTTCGCGAAATTTTGATTTGTCGAAAAACATGGCTCTGGTGAATGGGGGCTACTTGCACTATACGGCCATGGAGAAATTCTTAAAAATTCTTCTTCTCTGGAACCGCTGTTCAGATTTTGAAATAATTTCACAGGAATGTTCCTTGGGTGACCCTTTTCAAAAATTATTCGCGAAATTTTGATTTGTCGAAAAACATGGCTCTGGTGACTGGGGGATACTTGCACTATACAGCCATGAAGAAATTCTTAAAAATTCTTCTTCTCTGAAACCGCTTGTCAGATTTTGAAATAATTTCACAGAGATGTTCCTTGGGAGACTCTTTTCAAAAGCAGTTCGCGAAATTTTGATCCGTCAAGAAACATGGCTCTGGTGAATGGGGGCTACTTGCACTATACGGAAATGAAGAAATTCTTAAAAGTTCTTCTCTAAAACGGCAGGTCAGATTCCGAAATAATTTCACAGAGATGGCTCTGGTGAATGGGGGCTACTTGTACTATACGGCCATGAAGATTTTCTTAAAAGTTCTTCTCTGAAACTGAAATTTCGCATATTGACTCAGGTGAGCGATCCAGGGCCATCATGGCCCTCTTATTTTCATTTGGTAAAAAATAAACAAAGATAATCATCAGCGTGTAGGAAAAAAGCATGATTAACATCAATTGCATGAATGTATTTCCTTGTCAGTAGTTAGTTTCTACTCGTCTAATTGTTTAAAGATGAACTTTGGCTTCTTACCAAATGACAAACTTTAGACTTGGCCATATCGAAAGCTTTTGCAGACGACAAATAAAATATGGCTCAAATGACGTCGCTTGTCTATGAAACCATATAGAACAGTGTAGAAACAAGGGAAAATGTTAGCTACCAGCATTTTCTGCTGGTTCCCAGCATTTTCTGCTTTTCCCACAATGTTTTCCAAAGGGTTCCTCTCGGAATGGTTTGGTCAAGGGTTAGCTTCCTGTTTCGTTCAGGATTTACGTGTAGTGTTCAAAGGTCTTTTCCTCTTGGCCCAAACAAGTTAGGGTCCTATAAACGTGGGATAATTTATTAGACGTTACATTTGCACAACAAAAGCAACATCTCTCTCTCTCTCTCTGGCATTTTCTGTTTTCCCTTATGTTTATTTTTATTTTTTTCTTCATGGTGGTAAAAATCCTGGATTACGGCATTAAAGAGTTAAACTGTTTTCTAAGGTAATCGGTGCACTTTGAAAAAAAAAATGTCTGCAAATGGTTTGTGTCAAAAACATCTCTATGAATTAAATTTTGGGTTTCAAAAGCGTTCCTAAGAATTTAACGAGTCTAGGACAATTTAAACCCCCCCCCCCCCGACAAATGCCCCCCGGACAACTCCCCCTTGCAAATCCCCCCCCCCCGACAATTGCGGCGTCCCCCCCCTTCCCCCTCCCCCATAGTCCCCGGAGACAATTACCCCCTTGACCATTACCCCCTGGACAACTGCCCCCATCCCATTCCCCCCCCCCGACAATTACCCCCTGGACAACTACACCACCCCGCCAATTAACCCCCCTCCCCGGAAGTCCCCATGACATTTGCCCCCCCCCCCCCGACAATTACCCCCTGGACAACTACACACACACCCCCCCACACACACAATTACACCCCCCCAAGGAAGTCCCCCATGACAATTGTTCCCCCCCCGACAATTGCCCCCCCAGGACAATTGCCCCTCGACAACTCCCCCCTCCAGACAATTCCCACCAGGATGTTCATACCATCATATGCACAACTCGATGAACTCAATTTTCTCTTCGCGAGGAACTCCTACTCGACGTGCGTACTTCAAATGTGATCACATGAAAAATCTAGTAATCTGATCTAATCTAGTTCCAGTTGAATTCGGCCTTGGAAGTGAACCCAGGGTCTGACGCTGAAAGCCGACAATGACCTCGTCCCAAAGCAAAAGCAGAAGAAATTTCGAGTTAGATTGGGGGGATTGTCCGGGGGCAATGGTCGGGGGGGGGGCAATAGTCCGGGGGGGGTGTTGCAGGGGGTGTCGGGGGGGATGGTCCGGGGGTGCGGGGGGTGTTAATAGTCCTGGGGGCTATTGTCGGGGGGGGGGGGCGCAATTTGCCCGGGGGGGGGGGGGGTAATTGTCCAGGAGGGGGGATTGTCTCGGGGGTTATTGTCGGGGGGGGTGTTTGCAGTTGTCCGAGGGGGGATTTGCAGGGGGGTTGTCCAGGGGGCAGTTGTCTAGGGGGGAAATTGTCCTGATACGGAATTTAACACTTCTAGGTCTCTTGGGAAAATATTTGGGACTTTGGGATTTATTGGCAAAATATTAAAACTTTTTGGGTCATTTCATGAAAAGAAAAAAAATGGTCACAAAATGAACTTCTTTCAACTGCATAAACTCATTACCAGACGACAAAATTTAAAACTGATCTTTATTGCAACTATTCCTAGATGACATATTAAACAAGGCTCAAATCATGGAATTTTCATTCGAAAGGTAGATAACAATGTGCTAAATTAAGAAAATGAAGTATGCAGTCTACAATAGCCCGTAAAGGGTATCTATATCTTTAAGGAAGGGAGGAGGTTAAAGTCTCTTTCACATATTCAATCTTATTTATCTATGAGGAAATTTATTTATCAAGCACAAGTGAAGTGATACTACTTGAAGCTCGCCAAGTAAGTAAATACAAATTTACTCTTTACCAGGCGATACATTTCAAACTTATGGATTCAAAGAATTTGCAGACAACAGTTGGAATGTGGCTCAGAACGTGTGATTTGTAAGCCTGTAAAAACATTATTGAAAAGGGAGAAAATACTGGTAACGAGGCATTTTTTACTTTTCACACAATGTATCTTAAAGCGGTCCGTCCAAACTTATACAGGAGTTAATATATTGTTTGATTTCACTACAACATGGAGCCAGAAATCATCTGGAAATATTGGTCTGGTGGTTCGAAAAAATTTTGCCTATTAACAGGATGTGCATATTAGGTAACTTGTTCTTTATACGTCTCTCTCTCTCTTTTGTTGTCTGGTACTGTGTTAAAGGATTGCACGTTCTGTGCACTCTGATCATGATCTACACTGTCCGCCAAAAGGTTGCGGGCCATAATGTCCAAAGGTCTCATTTCGCATATTGCGAGCCATAATGGATATAGAGAGGCCGCCCCAGCAAAGTAAGGTTAAAAGACCTTAAGAGGAATAGTACTTTCGCTGTCAACTAAATTAATTCTATTTTTGTTTTGTCTAAATTACAATTTAGGACTATTTTTGCCATTGTTTAGCATCAGGTAATAGAGGGTGTAGATATAAACGAGCCATGCTCTTGCAAAAAGGGGGATTCAATGCATCTCCGTGATATGGTACACCAAGCAAGGCATCATATAATTATGGATCCATAAAATCCATTTTGTTGAACAACCGACTGAATCCTGGCGTAAAATGGTCCTTGGACATTCAGAAAATACACCAGAAGCAAAAGGTTTCGACCCAGGTCAGTCTGCGCGGACTGCGCAGGCTTATTTTCAGACACATCTGGTCTTCAAAAATATATCTCATTGAAAAAAATCACTTTTCAACAATATGCAAAACAATAAGGAAATAGAGGCAAAGGCTGCCATGGTTACTTTTAACCCTTAAGATGCTAATCGCGACTCGCCGACCTTTTGGCGGACAGTGTAGATCATGATCAGAGTGCACAGAACGTGCAGCCTAATTTTGAATCTACACTGTCCAATAAGAAGATATTTCTCTAAAAAAATAAGTTTGAAATAACATTATTCGGGCTTTTACTATCGGCTTGAATGTTTTATTTAATTTATTTAGCAGGATATGGATTAATTATTTCGCTTGGAATTGAACCACAAAAGAGTTTTAATATTCATATTTCAGCATCTGTTACACCGTCTATCTTTTAAGATATTTTTTGCTTAAATCGTGGCAATAAATTTAGGTTTTTAGGAAATTGGGTTTAGAGTATTATCATGTGACAGAAAACAGAATATGTAAGGCATATACAAATTATCATAATTGGCGTGCAACACACGAAAAGGGGCCTTCGGACATATGCGTTATTTTAAGTGTGTCGTTCCAGATCAGCCTGTGCAGTCTGTGACTAATCCGAGACGACACTTCCCGTTTTTGTGCGATTTTCTGTTTCACGAAAGTCTACTATATGAGAAAATCTTATGTAGTCGTAAAGTGCTGTCTCGGATTAGCTTGCGCGGGCTGCGCAGGCTAATCCGGAACGACACTTTACTCAAATGTCCGAAGGTCTCATTTCGCATGTTGCGGGCCATAATGGATATAGAGAGGCCGCCCCAGCAAAGTAAGGAAAATAGTCTCTCTCAGCATTTGCTCTTTATGCAAGCGCAGTAGAGTTAATTCAAGAATGGGAGTAAAAACAAAATAGTGGTCTTTTAACCGTTTACCACACAATTGGGTTTTAAGGACCACAAGGAAAAGGACTTTTAAAACATTGTGGGAAAGGGGGATGCTGGTTACAAGTATTTTCTCCTTTTCTCCGCAATGTTTTCAACCCTTTCAAAGAAAAATTTACTGATTTGTGCAACATTTAGATTTTCGTCTGCAAATGCTTTAAAATATGAGTTCAAAATTTTGTGGTTTTGTAAAGGGTTAAAGGACTTGGTCGCTTAATACAGATTGTCTATGCTACAAGTTTAACTGTATGGGATAGCATGATGTATGATATGCTCATATAATATAAACTTTCAGACCACTTTAGTTGCAAATACAGTTACCTTAATGTTTATGTTTTATAAGACAGACTATACAACATGGCCCTAAAGGAAGACAGTAGGTATCTCCTTTCCCTACTGATGACTTTGGTCACACTGCACCATGCCGAATCTATCAATATCAAAGTGCTGGTGAGATGTGGGCACGCGAATGCAACTGGGACGTGTGTTGACTTGAATGCACTCGATGGAGAGCGGAGCATTTGGAACCAAAGTGGCTACGGCAGCGATGGTTGCACAAACGAAACATTGCCTGTTGTTGGGTTGGTAATTGACTGTTCTAAAAAACGTATCACTGAAATACCAGTTTCTCTGCCAAATAATACAATGCAGCTGTATTTAAATGACAATGACATTGGAAGGGTGCCCCCAAATGTGTTCGTAAACTTGTCTCATTTACGGTTATTGGATTTGTCCAACAATTCTATCGAATACCTGGAAGGAGAATCGTTTAAAGGGCTCTGGTCGCTACACACATTAAAACTTCGGGATAACAAGATACCATATACAACAAAAGAAATTCCGGCAGGGGTATTTTCACCCCTTAAGAATCTGACAATCTTGCATTTAGAACAAACACAAATTTTAAATTCTTCTATGCAGGAGCAGTCTTTTCCGATCTGGGCCCTTGAGAAATTATCGAGGCTTAAGGAGTTATCCATGGATGGCTTAGATTGGACATCGGGTACGGTTTCCTTCTCTGAGAAATTCGCCGAGTTAAAGAAGTTAGAAAGAGTGGAACTTACTGGACATTGTATTATATCCGATATAACACTTAACATGTTTAGGAATTTATCACAGATAAAGCAATTCAAGATTAACGGGTCTTGCAGCGTCAAAACAGTTGAAAACGGAAGTTTTTCTGAGCTGAGGGTTCTGGAGAGCTTGGATTTATCATCAAACCCTGATCTGACTTTGAGAAGTTTAGGGAATATATCACGTGGCCTACAACACACAAACATTCAAAGCTTGAATTTTTCAGCAGTGAATAGGGTTTTAGGACTCTGCTATCAGTTGTGTACTCAGGATATCCTAGCGCTGAGAAATTCTTCCCTGAAGCGATTGTACCTGGATTCAAACAGTTTAGTCGGATTTCAATGGGAGGCCTTTTCTAAGCTTCCCTCTTCCTTGGAGTTGCTATCCCTGAGAGACAACAAGATAACATATTTATTCTTTATTGGTCTTTTGCTGTCTTCTGATCAACTTAAAAGCTTGGATAAACTCATCATATCAGACCAGAATAAAAACCACATACAGAAGTTTTTTGACCACATGAATTTTCCCAAAGCCGCACTGACAGAAATAGATGAGAGAATATGTACTACTCCAACTCAGAATTATGTGCCCAAAAATTCATGGTTTGATGCAAAGCGAAAGGAACGCAGTGCCACAATAACTTGCAAATCCTGTAAAAAAGATAGTAAAGTATTAATAATCCCACCTTCCCTGCGATATTTTGACCTTAGTGATATGAAAATTCGACTAGCATTACACAGCTTATGTTTATGCCAACCGAATAACCTTCAAAAGCTTTATCTTGGTCGGAACAACATCTGGAGCATTATGGGGGCTATGTCTGGCATAGACAATCTGACTCATTTTGACTTGTCTTTGAACTCGTTGGAGTATGTTGATTCGAGCGCTCTTCATAATGCACTGAATTTATTGTATTTAAACGTGTCAAAAAATTTTCTTGGATATATTCTTGAAAAAGACAATGGTACAATATTTAAAAACCAGACGAAGCTAAGAACACTAGATCTCTCGGATAACAAAGTGTCACGTCTTCCACGCCTGGTATTTATGGGACTTGAATCGATCACTTGTCTCTTTCTCGGCAACAACCTCTTGGAAGAGTTTACAGTTGATGTCAGTCACATGCGGTGCTTACAGTATCTAGATTTATCTGACAACTATCTGAAGATAGTAGATGACTACACAGCTGTCCAGTTAGGAAGTCTAACAGACAACGGAAAATCTGTTTTATATCTAGATTTGTCAAGCAACAGACTCTCGTGTAGTTGCAAAGCCATCAAGTTTGTAGAATGGATGTCCAACACGAAAATCACATTCATATACCAGGATCAGTACATGTGCATGCACGAGAATGGATCTCAAATCTCCATGACAAACCTAGAACTGATTTCCGATAATTTGTCGAGACAATGTGAGAAATATACCGCCCTAATCATTGTAACATCACTTGTCATACTAGGTTCAATTTGTGTAATAATTGGATTTGTAGCATACCGCTATCGGTGGAACATCCTGCATATGTACTACTCGTACAAAGTAAAGCATAATCAGGATGAAGGCTCCACTAGTGAGACCGATGATTTTAACTACGATGCTTTCGTGTCCTACGCCGACGCAGACAGATCGTTTGTAAAGCAAAGACTGGTAACCGCTTTAGAAAACGAGAGAGGACTAAAGCTGCTGATCCATGATCGTGATTTCATAGCCGGTCACTTCGTGGCAGAAAATGTGGTGAATGCCATCGTCTCATCCCGGAAGACATTGATCGTCATGTCACGCCATTTCTTAAGGAGTAACTGGTGTGTTTATGAAATGAACATGGCTCGAATAGAATCTATTCAAACAGGGAGAAATATTGTCTGTTTATTAATGAAAGAACAGGTTTCACTGAACGCATTACCGTTGGAGATAAAAGAAACCATACGTCAAAAAACTTACCTACCTATACCTGATGACGAACAAGACATGGAACAATTTTGGGATTCCCTACAGTCGATGATAACTGAGTGACAACTCCATCCGTACCTCCTGTAGACGACTTTTGAAACTAATTTTGAAAATATTGTGGTTTCTACAAAACCGGATGTATCTGCACTAATGAACGGACTGTCAGGAGACGGGGATTTCTTTTGATATACACAATAAGCAAGATTTTGTTACAAAGAGTATTAGAATTTACCTAATTGAAGTTATCTTTAACTCTTTCCCGATGACAAAATATCAGACGACAAATTAAAATTTGCCTAAATTGATGTTATTGTTTTTGATAGCGTATAAGACACGGTGGGAGAATAAGAAAATACTGGTCACCAGCATTTTCTCCTTTTCCCACAATGTTTTCAAAAAGCTGTCTTCCTTAGGGTCGTTAAAAGTTTATGTTGTGTGTTATAGAGAGTAGATAATAGCAAGAAAGGAGTGCACAAACTAGTAATAGAAGAAAATATTTGCAGAGAGAGGTGAACTGCAAAACCAGAGGCTTGACAAAACAAGTTTATAGGGACTAGTCGGGACATTGAGGGGAAGAAGGATTCGTCATAGAAATACGAGATTTTTCCGTGCTGAATGTGCAGGCTTTTGATCTGCCTTTCGGTACTGATAACAAATGAATGAATAGAAATTGTGATTGGTCAAAAATGTAGACATGTTTATTCTAAGGGCCCCTGCCTACAAATTTACGCCATCTTTTTTGAAAGATATTATTTCTTTTTTTTTCTTTCCTTATTGTAAGTAAAGACAGTGAATCACTCCCATTACTAGTCTCTATAATGAGACGTTTACGATGCTTCTTTTCATATTTGGACGTTTATTGTGCACCGTAACTAACGCATTTTAGTACATCATGAATTTTCCGTGAAAAAAGCTACAGCGCTGTACTGACTTTCTGTTTCGTCAGTTTAATATGTATTGCAGAGAAATGCAGTTAGCTTTTAGAGACACGGAACAAAATAGTAAACGTTGCATTAGGCCTCATAAAGCCCTTTTAGAAGTCGTTTATAACTTGCATATATCTCAAAAACTAACGCAAAAATGCAGTTTTCGGCAGCCATTTTGTGTATATTTTGGGAAACGTAAACATCTCGAGTGAAAGATGAATTAAACTGTTTTTCTTTTGTTTAGCCTTTAAATTGAAAATATTTCAGCCATGCTCTGCTAAAATGCACCTGTGTGATGCATTATACCAAACAAATCATCACATAATTATGGATCTTCAAAAATCCATTTTGCTTAACAACCGACTTCATAACGCGGTAGAATTTTCCTTTGACATGCAGAAAGTTTAAAGGTATCAAAAGTTTCGACCCATGTCAGCCTGCACGGACTGTGCAGGCTGACATGAATCGATACTTTTTGCAGATGCTTCACACCCCATCCACCCCTTTCATAGTGCATGGCTTGTTATATTTGAATCGAAGGGTTATTGGATCCGCAAGCAGCAGGTATGTTCATATTCTAGTTTTGTCGTCAGTTTGTGAGAATACTGAGTTTAGGGGTGGGCACAAAATTCGTACGAACTTTTCACCCATTTTTCTGTACCCGGATGCGACGCGTCAAGAACAACTAGGAGTGTTCACATATGAGTGAGCCATGCTCTGTGGAAAGGGGGCTTAATGTATTTGCGAAAAGTATCGACGCAGGCCAGCCAGCATAGTCCCCGCAGGCTGACCTGGGCCGAAACTTTTTCGCCACTGGTCAATTTTCTGCATGTCGAAGGACCTGTCTACCCCATGATTAAGTCGGTTGTTAAAAAAAGTGGTTATTATGGATCCATAATTATGTTTTCTACCCTTTCAAGGGCAAATTCCATAATCTACGCCATTTTCGATATGTCGTCTGCAACCACTGTCAGTTTTAACCAGTCAGAAATATTGTCGTTTGGTAGAGTAAAAGGCAATCTGTAGGCAATAGGCTACATGTAATTGTAGAGACGTTATTTTTTTTTCTTTTAAACTTGCGAAAACGAAATTTAGTTTTGAGCCCCTGTAACCCTCAAAGCACAACAAAAGTTGTTCGTAAAACAATTAAATGAAGATTAGACTATCCTCTGCTGACATAGTAGACTGGGTTAAGACTGCACAGAACATGCAGTCTGATCTTTGATCTACGCTTTCTGCTATCTTGTTAATAGACTACCAATTAGTATATGTACATGTGTAATAAAATTTATGTTTTTTCTTCGTCTTACTTTCTTTCTGTTTCCTGACAAAAAAAAATCCGTATGATTTTATCTAGTGCAGTTGAGTTTTTTTTTAATAGAAAATAGGGAGGTGTTGCAGGAGGGTAAGGCGCTATATCTCACACATACATATACACAATGACGTTCTCAGACATGCATACTTGTACATGTAAATAGATATACAATACAGATAAAACAGGTTATTCCCTCTCATAATATTCGTGTATTTTAACACAATTTCAAATACATGTATATAGAAAAAGAGGCATACACACATGTACAGTCAAACGCACAGACCTATACATAGGCCTACATGTGAGTAAATAAATTTATGCAGTAACATTCTTTTAATACTTATATGATTATATGTTTTAATAGTTATATGTTTGTATGTATACATGTACGTATATGTTACACTAAAGCATCTTTAGTAAAGCAAAAAGACATTGCACATATGAACCATACTCTAGCAAAAGGGGGTTTAATGCACCTCCCCATGATCCATGGTACCAAGCAAGTCATTACATAACCATGGACCCATAAATTCCATGTGAGTTAACAACCGACTGAATCATGAGGCAGAATGGTCTTTGGACATGCAGATAACCAACCAATAGCAAAAAGTTTCGGCCCAGGTCAGCCTGCGCGGACTGCGCAGGCTGACCTGGGTCGATACTTTTTGAAGGTGCATTAAGCTCCCTTTTCACAGAGCATGGCTCATGTACTAGTATTTACTCCACCACTATCAGAACAAAATACCATGATACTGTCTACTGCTCATGCGGGTGCTAAAAAAGACGTGTTCATATGATAGGTGGCACAACGCTGAACGATGCAAAGGAAAGAAAATAAATGAGCGGCTCTCTTGGAAAAGGGGGTTTAATGCATCTTCGTGTTACCAAATAAGTTCTGGTATAGTATCATTGTACGTATCCATTTTCCCTCAAATGCAGTATTAACTTCACAGCATGACTTGTCATAAAAGGACAAATAAACAAAAAAATCTATAGTAGATAAGTAAGTAATTTTTAACATCAAGATAAACAAGTTGGCTTCTTTAAAAAAGAAGCCAGAAGAGGTCAGCATCAATGCTTTCAAATAGCTTACTGCTTTTAATTTCAATATATATACATATAAACAAATAAGTAAGGCATTATATGATCGCCGCTGTGCAAAAAGGAGAAACCTCTTATGCATTGCATGACAGACACGTGACCTTTTTCCCACGTTTTCAAGTCGCGTGATCTTTTCCCGCGGTGTTCTCTTTTTTAAACGAAATTCTTTTTTTGTGTGTTTAGCTTTTTTTGTTTAATGAAAAATTACAACCACTGGAAAGGTCATTTGCAATCAAATCAATATAACAAATCCTTTTTGAAATCCGTCATATAAAAACAAAACTCGTCTATTTCCTATTTCAGTTTTTTTATTTCGGTTTATTTATAAAACCATGACGAAACAGACTGTGTATCATATCAGAACGATTTCGCAGAAAAGCATGGAGTTTGGCAGCAATTTCTGAGGCAGTCTGCCTTTTAAACTCACCACTGTTGGAGAGGTCTGATGACCTCTCCAATGACATTGTGTACATCGCCTTTTACTCGCCTAAACATCAGACCAGATGATGATGATGATTTTCGATGGCCACAATGTTATTATATTCTTGATTTCCTTCTTTCGTAAATGATGCCATGTTTGATATTGTGTGGTGTTGTGGCAAAGAAAAACAAGAGCACTGCATGCGGGTGCCAACGCTCGGCTGCAGTTGCTTGATTTTCGTTGAAAATTCTGAGTTGAAGAAGGGACATAACTGTGTCAAACTTCTTTGATGGTTACCTGCTGTGTGGGGTATCTCTCTTGACAGTTAACAACTTATCCGAGTTTGAAGTGAATATCCTCAGTAATAAGAGAGATGTTAAAGAATGTTAAAGTTTTTTTCGCGACGGCGACAGGGCTATGGTAACAAATCTACTTTTCCTTCGTAACAGCCGAGCTAAAATATAAAAGAAAGTTGGGATATTCGGGGCCTGTATTCTGACGACGGAAGGGGCTTTTGGAATTTCGTCTCTTTGTTGCCAAGAGCCAATTTCAGGTTGGAATTTGGTTGTACACTGGCTCTCTTTCTAACCATTTTGTCTCTTTTTCATTCTTATCTCGCGTTTATTTCATTATTGTTGTTATGATGCTCGCCAGTTTGGCAAAAAAAAAAAACAATAAAAAATACGAGATAAGCTCAGTCCAGGCCAGTCAAGGCTTGATTATTTGTTTGCATTGTGTTTAACATAGTTGTCAAGATTAGTTGAGTTATATCGCGACGGCCAGTGCACCTATTCATCCATTCCTGGAGTTTATTTAACTCAGTGTTTCACACAATATACTTCCAAGCCAGTGGCTTCTTTTCAACACTGCCCAATTAAGAGAATCGAACCAGCGAACCCCGGGTGTCAAGCCCTGTGTCACGGTTACCGACTGAACCAAAGGGCTGGACAAAACTTCCCTGTAAGCAAGGGCGGCACGAAATTCCCAAATCTTCCCAAAATCTTCCCCAAATTCTCCCGTAATGTAACCAATACCATTACAAAATGGGCTAAAATAAAAAAAAAAATTCGAACAGCTATCTGATTAAAAGATATATAGTGATTTATTTTCCAGTTTTTAAGGGTCTTGTTATTTTTTTTAGAAGTTTTCACGTCATTTTGTATTTTCTATTTTTACCTGTTTTTTACGCATTTTTTCTGCAGGAGTCTGACCGTGGCTTGCTCCGTGAAAAACTTGAAGAGAATTCGGACGCGTGCTGGATTCGCAAAGACGATATTTTGGCGTACTTCTTTGATCGCGAATCCAATAGCAGCCGCGACTCTATAGGAGAGAGGCATATATAAGTAGAGATTATTAAAAAAAAAAAGAATCACGTCAAATAAAACCGCCGATAAGGGCATATATGCTATGTTTGTTAAAAATTGGTGAAAAGTTTGGAAGTGGTCGTAACTCATAGCGTAGGTCTTGCGATCAAAGACTTTCTGTGTTCGATTGCTATGAGCGGCCATCAACCTATGCGATTATCATTGCGCCAAACATTCATCAGTATTACTAGTGTTAATTTATTTGACAGATTGTTTTCACGCGATGACTGTTTTCGTTTTCGTGGTAAAATGATTCATGAATTCACTTTCGTTTGTCTTGGAAGGAAATATGTTGCATATAGCGGAAACCCGCAAGTTTTAACCCTTAGGGCGCTGAATAAACCCAGCGAACATTTTCAGTCTAGAAAAAAGACCTATTCAACTGCAGTTTCAATGTTACAGTTGTACAGAATGTTTCAGCAAGCGGGAATCAAAGATCAGACTGCAAGTTTGTGCAGTCCGATCTTGATCTCCCGTAAATAGATCTACATTCTTCTTCATCAAATGCTAATAAAGTGCACAAACTAACCCCATCAAATTCCCTTCCTAGTAGATTTCTTAGATGGGTAAGATTTGGGAGAGATTTGGGAGAGATTTTAGTAAATTTGGGAAATATTGTGTAGGTTTGGGAGAGCCCTGGGTAGATTTGAGACGATTTGGGAATTTCGTGCCGCTACATCAATTATTTTCTGTCAGTTAGAAACCACGGCTGGCGACCCATTACCTTTATCGTTGCCAATGGGGACTTTAAAAATAGCCTAACTTGCGGATGGCTAAATCAAAATCAGATTGCACAGAACGTGAAGTATGATCTTGGATCTACATTGCCCGGTACCTGATGTTAATCTGTGACTATAAAATTATTTTTGAGAGCTGCAGTGGTAATCGGCTTTTTGAACTCTAAAAAAGTCGAATTCATTAAGCTAGGATTGAAAGGGTTAACCCTTTGCTAAACAAGCCGGTGTTTTAACTACCCTCGGGAAGAAGGCTTCAGAAAACATTGTGAGTAACCAACATTTTGTCCTTTTCCTACAATGTTTCTATCCATTCAAAGGTAAAATTAATTTTTCTGCTAGCGACTAGCACTTGGAACGACCGTACAATAACATATTGTCATCTTCAGAACTATTTCCAGGATTTTATTTGAAAATAGGTTAACATCCGCAATGTTTACTTGTCCGCTACTGGGACTTTAAACCTTTACCACACAATCCCGGCCCTGAAAAAAGAAACCTTTTTAAACATTGTGGAAAAAGGAGAAAATGCTGGTAACCAGCATTTTCTCCTTTTTCCACAATGTTTTCTATTCTATCAAATACAGATTCCATCATTTGATCGACATTGAATTTGTCGTCTGCAAATGCTTTCAATTTGGACTTGTCTGAAATTTGTTCATGTGGTAAAGAGTTAAACAGACGACAAATTAAATATGGCATATTCAGACGACAAATTAGATGTGACCCTTTCCCAAATAACAATGGGTCCTGTGTGGCTAAGTAATAAAGGTGTAGGATTCTTAACCCTTTACCACACAATCCCGAGTTTTAACGATCCTGAAGGGGAAAGCTTTTGAAAACATTGTAGGAAAAGGAAAAAATGCTGGTAACCAGCATTTTCTCCTTTTCCCACAATGTTTTTTATCCCATCACTTGAGCCACGTCTGAATTGTTGTCTGCAAGTCTAAATTTTTGTCGTGTGGTAAAGAGTTAATCTGGAGGCCAGGAGCATCATTCGAGGCGCTGAGTTTTTCGCAGGAGTGCTGTTGGACAAGACACTTTAGAGCCCTTGCTCAAATAATCTTGAAAGCGGGTGTAAAAATCAATCAACCCATCGATCAAATCAATGAAACTCTGGATTGTTTGGTTAAAGGTTAAACCAGCCTGGAGGGAGGTGTTGGAAGAATCCAAGGGAGGTAATGCATACATAGCAATAAGAAAGTAATGACAGAGTAACGTTTCATGTCTAAACAGTTAGTGGCTGTGTGATTGATTGATTGACTGAATGATGCTTTACGCCGCTTTCAGCATTATTCCAGCCATATCACGACAACAGCTCACATATTCATGTCCCTGGTTTCACCAGTACTAGGCTGGGGCTCTGAAGTGTCCTGTCCAAGGCCAGTCCAACGATGAACCCAGCACTTCCACCGAAACTCGAACATGGGGCCCCTAGGTTACAAGTCCTACACTTTACCCTTGAGCCACGCAGGACCCCGACTGTGGGATTGAACCCAAAACTATATGAGTCATGTTCTGCGAAAAGGGGGGGTGGATTCATACATCTGCAAAAAGTATCGGCCGAAGGAAGTAAGTGAAAACTTTTTGCTATTTGTAAATTTTCTTCATGTAGAAGGAACATTCCATATCCAGATTTAGTCGGTTGTTAGAAAAAATGGATTTTACGGATCTATGATTATGTGATGTCTTGCTTGGCACAATGCATTACGGATATGCATTTAAACCCCCTTTTGCCAGAGCATTGCTTATACTCTTTTGAGTGATGTTACAGGCCGCTTTCATCATTTTTTTTTTAACTTTATCAGAGCGTGAGCTTGAAATGTTTTCTGGATTCACCAGTACTAGACTACAGCTAATCAGTGCCAAGCCAAAAGACGTTCCTACGAAAAGCCAACGCCCTAGGTGAGGATCGAACCCAATGTTTTCTTCCATATGAAAGACAGAAATTATCATTTAAGCTACATAAATTTTGTCTTCTGCAAAGGCTTTCAATTTGGTCAAGTCAAAAATTTTTGCTGTTGTTGTTGTTGTTGCCATTCATCCTGGTTAAGCATGCGCAGGTCCGGGGCTGGAGTTAACACTCACCTACAATCCACAATCACATAATCCCAAAATTTTCAGGAAACTTAGTTTTTACGACCGGTGTAATGCAGAGAAATGACCCTCCCCTACAAAATGACCCATGGGTCATTTCACTACATAGAGGAATGACCATGGTCATTATTCTACGTAGAGAAATGACCCCAGACTGTAGAGAAAGGACCCCCCTCTTAGAGGTAGTTGCAGCAGCAGCTGTAGTAGTAGTAGTAGAAACATCAGCAGCATCAGCAGCAACAACAATGTTAAGGCAAAAAGGGGGGTAGTAAAAGTACGAGTAGTAGTAGTAGTAATGGTAGTAGTAGTAGTATTAGCATCAGCAGCAACAACAATGTTACAGGGGAAAAAAGGGGGGTCATTTCTCTACGGGGGTCCTTTCTTTTCATGAGGGGGTCATTCTACTACAGCTAGAGGGGGGTCCTTTCTCTACGGTCTGGGGTCATTTCTCTACGTAGAATAATGACCCGGATCATTCCTCTACGTAGTGAAATGACCCATGGGTCATTTTATAGGGGAGGGTCATTTCCCTGCATTACACCGGCATGACAGATTTCCCGCCAAATGTTTCATACATTAAATCACGTGATAAAAATCGACCTCCCCCTTCAGTGATTAACAGACCGTGTAAACTCTATTGGAAAGTTCAATAAGCTCAGATTAACTGTTTAACTCCATGAATGAACATTTAATTCCTCGAGTTTCAGTCCACTACCAATACAGTACATTTAAACTCTCAGTTTTATTGGCACATACCTTACAAGATATCAATTATGAATTTAAAAAACAAGGTATCAAGTATCGAGATAGATCTGTAGACACTCCCACGGTACTCTTGAATACTAGACCTACGGCGTGTAAAGAGAGATATACACACTCTTCAAAAAACTAAAACAGTTTTGCCCGTCTTTTGGATCTAGTTAGAATGTGTATTGGATAGTGCTTGAATGTGCGTGGAAGTTATCTAGTGTATTCCATGGGATTATTGTTTAAAATGCATGAATTAGGATAGAAATGTCAAATATCCGAGTTGCCGTGAGAGTCCGACCCTTGAGCGAAAAGTAAGTTTTAATTAGCCCAACTTGTGACTGTTTATTGAATTAGGCTAAACGCAAATTTTTAGTCAGGAGTAGATCTGTCACCAGAAGTATTTCGATTTCAGTGAGATCTCACACGGATAGTGTAGAGCCAAGATCAGACTGCACGTTCTGTGAGGTGTGATCTTGATCTACTCGCTATCAAGGCAAGTTTCAAGATATTCGTTGATCGTTCCCTGTAAACGATCAATCTACACAGTAAGATATAGTCTACGTTTTTCGGATGCATTGTATGCGATTTCTCTGCGCGTGTTTGAATTTTTTTCATGCATCTCGTTGTATCCATGGAGATTTTTACAGAATCACAGCCAAGATCACGATCATTATCTGGACTTGCCAAATATTATCCGTCCATGAACACTTGGAAGTGATGAATGAAAGATATTGGCCTTTTTTGGAATAACGAACCAAAAACTTTTTTTTTTCAATGGTGTTTTTCGAAAACCATTCAGCAAATAGCGGCTTCGTAGAGCCAAGATCAGACTGCTGCGATCTGTTCAGTCTGGCCTTTATCGAAACGTGAACCCGAAATGATATTTATCTAAAAAAACCAAGCCCACAGAAGCTCAGACCTGTTACTTCTTTACAAAACCACAAAATTTCAGACTCGTCTAAATTTAAAACATTTGCAGACCATATTTGAAGTGTGATTCAAAAGGAGAAAATGGTCGAAACCAGCATTTTTAGCATTTTCCTTAAAGTTTCCAAATGCCCTCTTCCTTGTGTTCATTAACCCTTCACCAGACGACAAAATTTTAAGCTTGTCCACTCTGAAAGCATTTGCAGACAACAAATTAACTCATTACCAAACGACAGAATTATAGACGGGTCCAAAATTGAAAGCATTTGCAGACAACATTTCAATTTTGCACAAACTGTGAAACTGCAAAAGGGGGCTTGATGCATCTTCGCGATGCCTCGTACCAAACAAGACATCGCATAACCAGGGGTCCACATATAATTCATTATGTCTAACGGCCGACTAAATCATGAGGTAGAATCTTCCTTTGACATACAGAAAATTGACCAATAGTAAAAAGTTTCGGCCCAGGTCAGCCTGCGCGGAATGCGCAGGCTGACCTGGGTCGATACTTTTTGCTGATGCATTAAGCCCCTTTTTCATAGAGCATGGCTCAAATATTTGTTTTTGTGTTATCTTTCAGGGAAAAAGAAGAAGGCTCAAAGGAGATAGTTACAGTGACAGACAATTCTGTAACTATTGAAAATGTCAAGGTATGTTTAGTCGGCCTATCATGTCATAAGCTTTTAAAAGGGTGCTATTCAGATTTTTATAATCTCTCTAAACTTCAAAAACGATTTATCTCTGAGTAAAGTAAGCCGATACCTGGCAAATCATCGGTAAAAGAGAAAGACAAAAGTGAGAAAAAAACATTTTTTTTTTTTTCAATATTATTTGCTTGATGGGCTACAATAGCCTCTTAGAGTATTTTTAGATTTCGTGCCAGAATTTTGCACAGAGTCTTTGGAATGTCACATGATCAGTAACAGGTGCATTTTACGTAGATTCGTATTCAAATCAGTATGATGATGATGTCATATCTTATGTGTTAAAAATAGATGGAATTACTAGTTGCAGAAAGACCTTTCTGTTATTCAAACAGCTAAAATGGAGATGTTGAATGGAATTTAACCGTACAATCCATACAACTGCATGCAAAGAAAAACATGTGAGTAATGCTCTGCAAAAAAGGGGCTTAATTCATCTGCAAAATGTATCAACCCATGTCAGCCATTGCAGACTGAAATGACCCAAAACTTTTTGCTATTTATAATTTTTCTGCATGTCCAAGGATCATTCTACCTCCATACCCAGTCAGTAGTTAGATAAATGTACTGAAAGGATCCATACTTATGTGCCAACTTGGTATCATGAATCATAGAGATGCTTCAAGCCCCCTTGTGTAAGAGCATGGCTCAATTATCTAATTGCATTTATCTGTATTTTACAAGAAATTATGATTTACGGCATAAAAACTAAATATCCCCCTTTAACACCTTTACCAAATAACCTTTTTTTTGTTTCTACATGGAGAAAGACAGATTTTTAAATCATTGAATTTGTGTCTTGAAAGCATTGTGAGAAATGGAGAAAATGCTGGCAGGTTCAGTGGCTAGATGGTCCCAAAAGATTTAATTACTTCAATACGGTTTGCCAAACAAGAACATTTTAGAATTGTCTAAATTTTGTCCTCTGGTAAGGGTTAACCATTTACCAAACAAACCCCTCACCAGATTTTCTCCTTTTCTTTCAATGTTGTTAAAAAAAACTCTTTTCTATGGGTGAAATCGTGTGACTTTTTGTTGCGGTTGGTTATACATTTATTTTTACCAGCAAAGAATGGTTTTAGGATTCATAAAATTTATAGATAATTTAATTTCATGAAAATTCAATTTGACCTCAAACACGGTGACCTTAAGCAACCCTGCGCCTTATTTGGGTAATTGTGATGAACCTTTGACAGAGAAGAATTTAAAGACCATTTAAACACAATGAAAAAAAAAGGCAATCCCTCAATATGGTTCAATACTGCAGGCTGCGCTCTTGATGGGCAATGTCCTGAAAATCATTCTATACATTTATTTTCATCTTCTTTTTGAATGATTTGAATACTAATGGCTTAGATTTGAATTGTGATTGTGAGAGATATAAAGAAGGAAGGAATCTATACATTGTTATAAATCAATTTGGATAAAGAGTGATAAATACACAAGGGAGTACAAATATTTGTACAGAATGTTTATCCCCGAAATTGTCCTGTAGAAATAGTTTGTGACAGTCCTGGAACTTGTGTATCACCGTTAACTCTTTACAAAACGTTTGAATTTTGACAACTCTGAGGAAGAAGGCCTTTGAAAACATTAAGAGAAAAGAAAAAAAAAAAGGGGCTGGTAGATCTAATCAGCATTTTCATCTTTTCCCACAATATTTTCTAACCTTTAAGAGACAAAAATCATCAAGTTAGCTTCATTTGATATGATGTCTACAAATTCTTTTACCATACGACAATATTTTAGACTTGTCCAAATTGAAAGCATTTGCAGACGACAAATTAAAAGTGACCCAAATGACAAAATTTGTCGTTGATAGGATAGAAGACATTGTTGGAAGAGGAGAAAATGCTGGTTACCAGCATTTTCTCCTCTTCCCACAATGTTTCCAAGGCTTTCTTTCTCAGGGTTGTTAACACTCAGGATTGTGTGGTAAAGGGTTAAAAGTGACTTTAAACTCGAAATTTGTTTTGGAAAGGGTAGAAAACATTGTGGGAAAAGGAGAAAATGCAGGTAACCAGCATTTTCTCCATTTACCACAGTGTTTTCTACCCTTTTCAAAACAAATTTCAATTTTAAAGTCACTTTTATTTTGTCATCTGCAAATGCTTTCAATTTCAACCAGTCTAAATTTTGTCATTTGGTAAAGAGTTTACAGACCACAAAATATGTCTTTTTATATTGAAAACAGTTGAAGACATTAAAATGAATGTGGCTTGAATCATAGCACTTGCCCTTAAAAGGGTATAAAAAACATGTGAAAAGAAAAAAAACACTGCAGGTCAGTATTTTCTGCTTTTCTCATGATGTTTTAAGATTTAGCTTTCTTCCTTGGAAAAGTAAAAAGTTAAAACTCTAGATTCTCCTGTAAGGGGTTAACTGTGAACTTGCTTCCAGAGGTTTCAATTGACCTTCAACAAGCATTTCAACTGTCTGTGACATTTCTAAATAGGACAATTATTGTTGCTAATGCTAAGTTGCTTTGTTCTTTGATATTTACCCTATCTGAAGATTTAACCCTTTCCCAAACAAGCCCTGGTTTTCACGTGTCTGCAGTACAAGCCTTTTGAAAACACTGTGGGAAAAGGAGAAAGTGCTCGTAACGAGCAATTTCTCCTTTTCCCCACAGTGTTTTCTACCCTTTTTGGGACCTTTCTGCCATTTTCATCAGATGTAAAATTGTCGTCAGCGAACTCTTTTAATTTGGACCAGTCCAAAATTTGTCGTTTGGGAAAGGGTTAAATACATGCATCTGGCATGCCCACAGCTGCCTAAACTGGTAGCCTGTTATACATCTTGGTATCAGCTACCGTATCAGTTACAGGAGATACAATGGGTACCAGTTTAACAGCTGCCTATATGTGTGTCTCTGATAGATTCCACATGATTCTAATAAAAAAATAAGCTAAAGAAAAGAGCCTCTGCATATAACCAATCCTGTGTTTTTACAACCCTTGGGAAGAAAGCTACCAGAAAACATTGTGGATAAAGGTGTTTTAACTACCCTGTGGAAAGAGGCTTATCAAAACATTGTGGGAAAAGGAGAAAATGCTGATAACCAGCATTTTGTCCTTTTCTCACTATGTTTTCTACCCGCAGACAAATCCAATCAATTGTGTCACACTTAATTTGTTGTCTACAAAATTTAATGCTCTCAGTTTCGAAAGACTCTACATTTTAAAGTAACAGAACTTCTGATTGGCTAAACCATTTGGTTTAGCCAATCAGGAGTTGTGTTACTTTCAAATGTAGAAAATCTTAGAGAACAAGACTAAGAATGGTTGGTGAATATGGACCCTGGTCGCTAATATTAACCTACTACAAATACGTGTAATCAGTTTGTCACAGACTGAGCCATTGTGAAAAAATCCCGACAATGTATTTAAAAAGTTTCTTCCATAAGGTTGTAGAGTACCCCTGTGGTGAAGATGTTGAAACCTTAAGGTCCTGGGTTAGATCCTTACTAGACGCTTAGAGTTTTTCATAGAATTGTCCTTAGGTTTTTGCTTGGTGGTTGCCAGCTAAAGCTATATTCAGTTCAGTATAATGTTCGAAAGATTTTTTTTTTTAAAAAGATACGTCTATACTCGTTTTCAGCCAGTTTTTAACCCATTTTATCTTTATTTTATGAAACTATTATCATTCTTGTATCTTCATGCCAAATGTTGCCCCTGACGGCTTCAAGGTTGCACAGATTATGATGGATAGGAAATTCATTTAATTTTTTGGATACCTTCAAAGAAATCACTGTTTCTGGTTTTAATTGAGGAAAAATTTCTTGAGTTTCTCTATCCCTTAACCATATATATCGGTATTTATCTATGTTTATACAGGTGCCTACTTTCTGAGCCATTCTACACACTTTCAAGTTTTCACAGCATTATTTTCTCTCCGACTGTAAGGATGTATCTTTAAGTATGGTTCTATTATAGAAACCTGAATAGCTCCCTTTAAGTGACTGTTTAGATTTTTCATTGATTTACATGTATGTCACTCATTTAAATCTGATGTTCAATTCTGAACTTTTTTCTCTTTCATATTAGATCTATGATATTCCTGTAATTTATACAAAGAAAGCATTGTAACTTATATCGATAGAAGAAAAGGGTCTTTTGCTGTGCCCATTCACAAAGAGTCACAAATTAATAAATGCTAAAACCCTTTGCTGTACAATGCTCTATTTAAATGAGCCTGAGGAAGAAGCCTGGCATGAAAATATGGTGGGAAAAGAAAAAAAGGTGCTTTCTAGCATTTTTTTTTCTGTTCCCACAATGTTTTCTATTCTGTAGGAGAATTTTTTATGTGCTTACCATATTTCAAATTTGTCAGCTGCAGAGGCTTTCAATAGCCAAGAGTCTAAAATTTATTTCTTAGGAAAGGGTTAATTCAATTTTAATCTCTTGGCTTTGACAGATTTCCATTTACTGATTTATCTTCTCTTTATGTGAGGGAAAACTGGTATTTAGTTGTTAAACAGCTAAAGAAAGGAAGGTATTTAGATTATGACGGGTTGTTGTCCTTTTGGGTTATACTTTTCATGGGGACAGTTATGTCAACTTGATGATTGGGTATCTGACAAGTTTTATTTAATGTCTTTATTGAAATATTTATAGACAATGCAAATGTGGTTTGAAAAATTGGGTTTTGTTGATAAGGTAGAAAGCATTGAGGAAAATGGCAATGTGTCTATTGTTGTCTGCAAATACTTTCAATTTGGAGAAGACTACAATTTTGTTGTCTGGTAAAGGGTTAATTTTTAGCCAAGTGGAGGCTCAAACTTTCAACCAGTTTATAAAGGGCAAGATGACCAACTAGCAAACAGAAAATGGACCAACTCCAAAATTGTCCTCATTTCAGCAATTTTATGGCGCTACACCGCAGGGTCATGCTCCAACTTTTCATAGGTCCAAAATCTTGAGGCTTTTCATCTGATTTATCACCTAACAACATAATGAACTTTCTGAAAGAGAGTAATTCATTTAATTACAAAAATGGGTTAACCCTTTACCAGACGACAAAAGTTTAGCCATGTTCAAATTGAAAGCATTTGCAGAGGACAATTTCAACATGGATCAAATGCTGCAATTTTTCTTTGATAGGGTAGAAAACATTGTGGGAAAAGGAGAAAATGCTAGTTACCAGCATTTTCTCCTGTTCCCACAATGTTTTCAAAAGGCTTCTTTCCCAGGATCGTTAAAACGCGGCATTGTGCAGTAAAGGGTTAAAACATACCGTAGATTTTCTTTGAAAATGTAAATGTGTAAGGCCATTAAAGGTTTCTCATAGAGACACAATCTTTTAGTGAAATCTCTAGCTCCACTGGCCAAAGGCTAGGGAGCTTATGTCATGGCCCTGTGTCCACCATGCACCTGTCTGTCCATCCCTGTGTTAACTTTTATTTCAAACATATCCTTTTCTTAGGAACTACCCATCTAATTTTGACCAGACCTGTGAGAAATGGTCCTGCCATGGTCTTCTTCACAGTTTCTTCAAAGAATTTAATTTTGATTAAAACTCAGTTTGCCATGGCAAAAAAAATGAAATTTTTTTTTTCTTGGGGGGGGGGGGGGGGGGGGGGGGGCGGTTCTTCTGGGAGCGCTACACTTATTTTCTCTATGAAAATTTATTGCAATACAAATTTCTCATAGTTCAAGACTCGACAACTGTCAGTGCCAGCAGGGATTGTATGATAGATGTGTATTACTATCCCTAATACCAGTTACATGTATTGCACATTCATTTGGCAGTGGAGTGATATAGGGCCATCTTGGCCTTCTTGTTTTAACAGGTTCTTGGCATACCAGAGTTTGGGGACAGTCGTGCACGGTTTAAAGAGTTTACATTTGACCATTGCTATGACTCCATGCAATCTGGAACTCCGTATTCAACACAAGCCCAGGTAAGTCTGAAATAAAAATGTTGATTGAGTTTTTTACAGACCAGAAATTAAATAAATCCTCAACCATTTACCAAAAAATCTGAGCTTAAAGAACCCTGAGGAAAATAGCTCTTGAAAAACATTGTGGGAAAAGAAGAAAATGCTGGTAACATGTTTTATGGTATA
The DNA here is from genome assembly GCA_945859785.2 of Tridacna gigas. Classification (NCBI taxonomy): domain Eukaryota; kingdom Metazoa; phylum Mollusca; class Bivalvia; order Cardiida; family Cardiidae; genus Tridacna; species Tridacna gigas. The sequence goes on from OX244029.2 coordinate 44,989,331, forward strand.
ATACATAATGTATGTTAAAGACTACAGTTCCACTAAATTAGCCAATCAGCGCCCAGTTTTGGTCTGCATATATCGCACATAAAACACTTTTTCATTCCAGTGATCTAGATCAGACAAAATCTCATGGGGTTATGTATCGTCTAATCTATCCTATACAAGGAACATACTTTATCATTTATAAGAATCACTTTAGTTCAAATTTGAATATTTCTACAAAACACCATTTGGATCAACACCAACCAAGGCAAGTGACACGCCATCTCCATTACAATGATTAATGTTGGGCACTTGGTGTTTGTACACAGAAGAGTAATGAAAACTTGCCATCATGAAAAACAGTAAAGGTAATAATAACCCTCAGATTGCTGCCTGTTGAATAAACATGAAATATGAATGCAGAAAAGATTTTAATTGAATATTGGAATGTCAAAGGGAGTAACATGCCCATATATACCATTATTCCATGATAATTGATCTTTTGACTCTTACACGCTGTTTTGTTCTGTCAGTATTTGTATAGCTTTCAGAACCCTTGAAGCTATGAACTGGGATTTAATTGCTTATGCTAACAATATAGATCGAGATCAGACTGCACAGAATGTGCAGTCTGATCTTTCATCTTCACTGCCTGCATCCCTGCCAGATATTCTGACACAAACCCTGTTTAAATTGTAGTATCTGCATCTACATTACACTGTGAGAATGTCTGTTTCTTTAAAACTCTTCAATCTATAAAGGGTAAGACTGACCTTTGTCAATGTGTCCCATTTGAAGAAAAGGGCAGTGATTTGTATAGGTCATAAAATGTAACCAATGACTTGTATTGAATATCTGTGATAAATATGTGTAATAACTTCAATATTTTGTCCTTATTTTATTACTGGGTCTGTGAGGTCATTGATGTTCCTAGCTAGATCTGATTCATGGTGGCAGCAGTTCTCTGATAAACATGATACACATTGTTAAAGGCCAATTTTCCAATTTGTCACCCATTATTACCTTCGGAAACAAATTTGCAGCAGAAAACTTAGAAAAATTTGTTTAACCCGTAAACCAAATGACAAAATTATGGACTTGACCAAATTGAAAGCATTTGCAGAAGACATTTAATGTAACTTACCAGTAACTCTTTACCACACAACAAAATTTTAGACTGGTTGAAATTGAAAGCACTTGCAGAAGACGAAATAAATGTGACTTTAAACTGAAATTTGTTTTGGGAATGATAGAAAACATTGTGGGAAAAGAAGAAAATGCTGGTTACCAGCATTTTCTCCTTTTCCCACAATGTTTTCAAAAGGCTCTTTTCTCAGAGTCGTTAAAAGTCGGGATTGTGTGGTAAAGGGTTAAATTGTGGTTACCAGCATTTTCTCCTCTTCCTATATTGTTTTCAGAATCTTTCTCTTACGGGGTTGTTAAAACTTGGGAGTGAGTAGAAAGTTAGGACTGTGTAGTAAGGAGGAAACAGTATGATGATAAACCATGCTCTGTGAAAAGGTGGCTTAATGCATCTCCATGACCCATTGTACCAAGCAATCCATCACATCTATCCATGATAGCCACTTTTTTTAACGACCGACTTAATCATGAGGTAGACTGGTCCTTGGACTTACAGAAAATTGACCAGTAGCGAAAAGTTTTGGCCCAGGTCAGCCTGCGTGGAATGCGCAGGCTGACCTGAGTCAATACTTTTCCACAGATGCATTAAGCCCCCTTTTCACAGAGCATGGCTCATATTAATTGTGGTCTAAGACACAGTATACTTTTGTGATAAAAAAAAGATACTGCTTGCTCTAAAAAGCAATGTCCTTTTGCTATGGTTTTTTCAAAAGAAGACTACTGCAAGATGAAAATTTTATCAGATTCTGCAGAATAGTTATGTGCTTTTAACTCTTTACCACACAATCCCAAGTTTTGACAGCCCTGAAAGAGAAGGCTTTTGAAAACATTGTAGGAAATGGAGAAAAAGCTGGCAGCAAGCATATTCTTCATTTACCACCACATGTTAATTGTTGGCAGAAAAATGAATTTAAAGGTAGGTCAAAAGTTGCCAGGGTGCTCTATGTTTTGTTTACTTTTACCTGGTTTTAAAATTCATTTTTCTGCCAGGAGCAAATGCTGTTTACCAGTATTTTTTCTTTTTCCCAAAATGTTTTTAAAAGCCCTTATTTTCAGAGTTGTAAATGGTAAAAGGTTAAGATAGATTTTAAATTCAGATGGTGAAAGATTTTGTCAAGTTACTTGTCACATTTTAGTATTCAGTTTGATGGAGGTCAGACTTACTCAAGCAGAAAGATGAGTGACAGATTTATGACTGACTTTTGGAATGTTAGTAAACATTATAGGTTAACTCTTTACCAAACGACAAAATTTTGGACGGGTCCAAATTGAAAGCATGTGCAGACGACAAAATTAATATGACTCAAAGACTGAAGTTTGTTTTGGGAAGGGTAGAAAACATTGTGGGAAAAGGAGAAAATGCTGGTTACCAGCATTTTCTCCTTTTCCCACAATGCTTTCAAAAGGCTTCTTCTTCAGGGTCGTTAAAAGTCAGGATTGTTTGGTAAAGGGTTAACAGTCATTGTAGGGTCTTTTTAGTCACTGCTACAATTTGTGGGGTTGAAATAGAACATGTAATGATTAACCCTGTTACATGCAATCCCAACTATTCATGACCTTGAGCAATAGGGCTTTTGAAAACATAGTTGGAAAAGGAGAAAATGCTGGTTAACCAGCATTTTTCCTTTTCCAAAAATGTTTTCTACCCCTCCAGAGACTAATTCCGCAATTTGAACCATATTTGATATGTCGTCTGCCAATACATTAGGTTTGAATAAGTCCAAAATTGTGTCTTAGCAGGCCTGGTCTAATGGTAAAAAGTTAACCCGTAGCAAACATGTTCTAGTCAATGAGCCTAAGACTGTAGGCCTAATACCACTAGCCTGTCATGAACTGCTGAGGAGTGCTTTGAGATAAATTGTTGATTTATTTTTGTTTTACACATTTTCAACATTATTTCAGTCATATGAAGATGACAGGTTACTTTTGGGTATTCATTTGTATCATGGGTTTCATCAAAACTTAAAGCAAAGGCTCATAGGTGTCTTGCCTAAAAATGGCACTCCTCTAAAAACTCAGAGCTGTTACTCTCTACCACACAATCCCAATTTTTAATGACCCTTAGAGAGAGGCCTTTTGAAAACATTGTGGAAAAAGGAGAAAATGCTGGTAATCAGCATTTTCTCCTTCTCCCGCAATGTTTTTTACCCTTCCCCAAACAAATTCAAATTTTCAGTCTCATTTATGTTGTCGTTTGCCAATGCTCTGAATTTCGACAAGTCTACAATCTTGCTGTTTGCATGGTAAAGAGTTAAGTGGGGATTGTACCAAGGGCTGCCAAGTTGTAAGTATGGCTTATTAAAGGTATGGTTTTCTTTGACAGAGTTGAAAGTATATGGGTAAAAAGGAGAAAATATTGTCACCAGCATACTCTCCTTTTCCCCACAATGTTTCAAAAGCCTTCTTCCAAAGGGTTGGGAAAACATGGAAGTTTTGGTAAGGGGTTAAATACTATTGAACAAGTTATAATGAGAGAGTTATTCATACAGAGATAAAAACTGCTCAATAATTTGCAAAAACAGTTCTAAAGGACAGTAATTTAGATTTCCTTTGATTGTCTGTTTTCAAAGACACCTATTGCTATCAAAGGATAGCCAATACAACAATGTTTTATGTACCCTTTACCACACAATCCTGACTTAACGACCCTGAGAAAGAGGCCTTTTGAAAACATTTCGGGAAAAGGAGAAAATGCTGGGTAACCAGCATTTTCTCCTTTTCCCACAATGTTTTCTTCCCTTCCCGAAACAAATTTCAATTTTTGAGTCACATTAATTTTGTCGTCTGCAAATGCTTTCAATTTGGGCGAGTCTGAAATTTTGTCGTTTGGTAAAGAGTTAAACAAATACAATGTATGCAGTCATTTATTTGACCATGCATGCAGATGTAACAGATGCATCAATATGCCATCAAAGGTATTGTTTGTATGTACAGCACTGGGTAATTTGCATTGATTGAAACATCATTTTGTTGTCAAAGCCCTACAGGAAACATGTTTAACTCTTTACCTAACGAAAAAAATGTAGACTAGTCCAAATTGAAAGCATTTGCAGACGACATTTTAAATGTAGCTCAAAACATAAAGTTTGTCTCTTACAGGGTAGAAGACAATGTGGGAAAAGAAGAAAATGTTGGTTACCAGCATTTTCTTCTTTTCCCCACAATGTTTTCAAAAGGCATCTTTCTTGGGGTCGTTAAAAGTCGGGATTGTGTGGTAAAGGGTTAACTCTTTACCACACAATCTTGAGCTTAACCCTTTACCACACAATCCGACTTTTAACGACCCTGAGGAAGAAGCCTTTTGAAAATATTGTGGGAAAAGGAGAAAATGCTGGTAACCAGCATTTTCTCCTTTTCCCACAATGTTTTCTACTCTATCAAGGACAAATTTTGTCATTTGAGCCACCTTTAATTTGTCGTCTGCAGCTGCTTTCAATTTGGACCAGTCTAAATTATTGTCGTTTGGTAAAGGGTTAAATGGCCCTGAAGAAGGAGACTTTTGTGAGTATGTTTTCTAACCTCAAGTTATGGATCTTAGTGTTATGGATCCATAAAAATTTACATTTTGTCTAGCAACCAACTGAATCATGAGGTAGACAAGTTCCTTTGATCTGCAGAAAATTTACCAAAGGTTAACGTTTCGGCCCAGGTCAGCCTGTGCAGTCTTCGGTTCAGGTCAGCCTGTGCAGACAGCGCAGGCCGACCTTGGTTGATATTTTTGCAAATGCATTAAGCCCCATTTTCACAGAGCATGACTCATTTGCTTTTGGTTCTGAAAATGCTTTCAATTTGGACTAGTTTAAATTTTTCTCATGTGGTAAAGGATTATAAGCCTTTCCTAAAGGATACCATCAGTTTTTACAACCCTGATGATCAAGGAAGTAGGCTTTTGAAAAGATTATAATAGTGGGGAAAAGGAGTAAATTCTGGTAACCTGAGCCTTTTCTCCTTTTTCCACATTTTCTACCCTTTCAAAGACAAATCCCATCATTTGAGCAACTTTGAATTTTTATTTGTTGTCTGCAAAAGCTTTTACTATGATAAGAGTCTAAAATTTTGTGGTCTGGTAAAGAGTGGAATTCAGTGGCTGGCCTGCTAACACTTTACTGTATAGGCTAATACTGGATATGTGGCTTTAATCATGTATCACATGATCCCGACTTTTGACAACCCTGAGAAAGAAGCCTTTTGAAAACTTTGTTGGAAAAGGAGAAAATGCTGGTAACCAGCATTTTCTCCCTTTCCAACAGTTTTTTACCCCTCTGGAAACAAAATTTCAATTTTGGAGTCAGATTTATTTTGTCATCTGCTAATCCTTTCTATTTCGACTGCTCTAAAATTTTGTTGTTTGCTAAAGAGTTAAGGCTTACAAGTGATAAAACAGGAATTTTGATTGAAGGAAACAAGTTTTTAGCTACCTAAGCACTGAGTGCTCAAAATGAGCTACTGTGATTGTACTGTGATTGTACTGCATCTGGGGGTCTTGTCACTGGTTGTCAATATCTTTATCTTGTGTGTGCTAAAGAGGTGCAATTTTCTGTTGCTGATGAAATTTGCCTAGTAGAATGTTTGTGTTGATAATATCTTATGCCTACCTCACACATTCATGGATTTGACGCTGGATTATTTACAGATGTGATCCGGCATTATTTGTGGCAATTCGTATTGGTCCATAGTAGTAGTACTTGTATATCAGTGACAATTTTGGAAATTGTTCAAAATTTGACCACGGGTCAAACATCCTTAGTACATCCTTACTAAACCATATTTTAACGTACTGATCCATATTAGTCCATATTAAAACCGTATTAATCTGTAATTATTCATACTCCCAAGGTCTTCAAAGGATCTCTATGGTTACTTAGGGTGAAATACGCACTGGTACAGTCCCACCACGTACTGCCTAAGGATACAGTACATTTTGTTACAAATTTGTTATGGAATGGCATGATCTATTTACGTTGCATTACGAATTGGTAGGGATCAGCCAGGTTTTTCAAGGTCTTTAACAGGTTACTACATTACATCACGACGGAATAGGGAATGGCAAGGTCTACGACTGTTTTATTACATATTAATACAGTATATGTGTGTACTGTCAAGAATGGCACCAAACTGTTACCATAGTGATGCCTGGCTTCTCAGTTCCGTATAAATACTCTCTGCTTATAGTGTCTAACATGGTCTGTGTCTTATCGTAGAGGTATACATAACACTATCCAGGATGGACAATCAACAACTGAAGCTTCCAATTAATTGGCTAGAACTGGATATTGACATGGCACAAAATACCAGGGCACTGGTCGAGCTCTTAGAGGACAGATGTAGAGGTGACCGGAGGCGGAAGAGATGGTGGACTATGGACTGGCGCTCCGAAGAACCATCCATGGCCAGTATAGGACCCTCATGTTCTCTTTCTTGGTGGCATTTTGAATGTGAACCGAGTATGCGAGTGCGAGTGTTTGTATGTATGTACAAATTGTTTATTGTGATAGGTGCATGTCGCCCCGAGGCAGTTCATACTGTTCCATATCAGACTGTTCTTATTTGTACAAACCCTTTCTTATATCGTTGCAAACCATTGTTCATCTGCAGTGCACATGCTCTGACAGGTTTTATTCCTTATTAAACCATGCTTTTTCCATATTAAACCACATAGTTCTGTAACAATCTGTATCACACATGTCGCCAAATGACCCCTTTCCTACATTATCCTTGGTAGGTACGTCAAAACCCATAGTCACACTGTGCATCCGTATTGGATGTGTATCGGACTACGTAAATTGGCATTTCCGGGGTCATCAGTAAGATTTAAACTGTAGTGGAACCAGTGAGGTGATTCCTGAATGTGTGACTTGGGCAATGCACAAATTCATTAAGGGTCACGTTAGCTGAAAAAGTAGGTCACAAGGTTAAATCTGAGAAAAACCTTGTGTGCTCTCTAGATGCGGTTTTCATTCCATTGCTCATGAAACTAGATCAATATGACAAATTCAGACTATTTTTGATTAGACTTACCCAAAACTAGCACATTTCTCCCTGCTGGGCTATTAAAAGTCATGATGAAAAGTAAGGGTAAATAATTGTCCTGATTTGTTAGTGATCAAAGATAAATTGACCTTTGATACTGTTTATCATAGATATTTGAAATACTTCGATAAAAACCTTGTAAGTTTACCAAGTTTTTGGTCCAATTGTTGTTGTAGATAAACACTTTAAAAGCCACTTATCTGACCAATGGTCAGTAATGGTCAGTTCCTACTGATAAAGATAGTCTTCAGTTTTCTTTTTACATTTGAGTCATTATAACGTTTTAATGCTCTACCATAAAATCCCCAGTTTTAACCACGCAGAGGCACAAAACTTTTGAAAACATTTTGGGAAAAGGAGAAAATGCTGGTAACCAGCATTTTCCCCTTTTCCGACAATGCTTTTTTCCCATTCAAAGATAAATGTTGCTTGAATGATAATACATCACCTTTTTTCGACCGTACAACTGATAATGCTGTGTTTCTCATTATAAGTTTAAATTTTTGTAAAAATGTCAGATATTTGAAAAAAAGAATCTCTTTCTTACCTTTTCAAGTTTAAATTTCCTCAGTGTTTACATTCCCATTCTATAAATGATAAGGGTTTGATGCCGCTCTTGGAATCACATAGTTGAGATGATGTCACCTACTTTCGACCGTCAAAGTCGAGATAAAATATGAGGGCCGTTACGTGGGAAAGCAGCCAGTGGCAGTGGGAAGAATATTGTGCGGGGTACTGGGTAAAAGAAACTCCAGGAAAGCATGCATAGGTGCACTGGCCGCAGTGATATAACTAAAATAATGTTGAAAATGGCGTTAAACACCATACAATCTATCATTCAAGCAAATGGTTTGGATTTGAACAAGTCCAAACTTTTGTTGGGTGGTAAAGAGTTAACATACAATGTTTGCTAAAGGAAATTGAGTAACATGTTATTAAAAGCATAAGGGCTGAAATTAGATTTTGAGGCAGGGAGTATAAATATTCAGAGTAACTCTGTATATAAAGTAGAGGTGATCCTCACATAATATTGATGACATAAATTGTTATAGAGTGTCCATTAAAAGCAGGTCTCTTTAAATTCAAGTTCATTTATAACATTTCACTAGGGGATTTGACAGCAGAGATCACATAAAATACAGCATGTTTGAAGTACACCTGTCAGAAAATTGGCTTCAGTTTGATTCTTCTCCTGTTGCATTTAATTTTACTCTTAACTCTTTACCACACGACAAAATATTAGACTGGTCCAAATTGAAAGCATTTGCACACAACAAAATTAATGTGACCCAAAAATTGAAATTTGTCATGGGAAGGATAGAAAACATTGTGGGAAAAGGAGAAAATGCTGGTTACCAGCATTTTCTCCTTTTCCCACAATGTTTTCAAAAGGCTTCTTTCTCAGGGTTGTTAAAAGTCAGGATTGTGTGGTAAAGCGTTAAAGAGGTTTATTATTTAGATAGTGATGTTGAAGTGTTCTCAGACTACTCAAGACAGGTGGCCCTTAGGTACAGGATAAAGATACAAAGTTGGGTTTCATTAACTCTTTACCAAACTAAACAATTTTACACCTGGCTTAAGCTAGAGAATTTGCAGAGGACAAATAAAATGTAGCTGAAATGATTGGATTGGTCTTCAAAAGGGTAGAAAGTATTGTGGGGAAAAGGAGAAAATGCCGATAATGAAAAATGCTGGTTACCAGCTGGCATTTTCTGCATTATCCTGAATTTTTTAAAAAGCATCTTTCTTGTGGTCATTAAAACACCTCTGTTTGTATTCCCCAACCATTCTTATTCTCCGGAAGATTCTAGATTTGAAAGTAACAAAACCTCTGAATGGCTAAACCATTTGGTTGAGCCAAAAGTCAACATATCCTTTCTAGTGCTTGATCAAAAGAACAACCAAGCACTTGAATACTTGAATTAGTAATCGATCCCATCCCTATTTATATTTGTTGCCTGTCACTTTTGAACTGGGAATTACTGTATTTGAACAAATTCTTTACCAATCAGTTCCTTGTTTGAATCCTCGAAACAGTAACCAGCAGCCTGTGTTAATGCTCCTAGAGTTTATCACGTTAAAAGCAGACTGGTGTTGAGATTCAAAGATGATGCTTATAAATGAAAGAATTTCAAAGCTTGTTCCAAGAAATCTTTGAAATTTTTATGTAGCATCAGCTTTAAATCCTTTCAGCTTTTATTGTGGTAACAAGAAATGATCATTATACATCTTTATTATTTTTCTTACTTTTTTAATTGATTCTTTGGAGCAATCATGATTATATTGGACCATACTGTTGTTGTTTTTACCTCTCCTGACCATAGAAATAAAAGGTCAATTTTCTTAGTTGTGCTTGTTTGAATTAGTCCAATATGGTTACAGTTTCGTAGTCTTTCCGTAAAAAAAGCTTTCCATCCATCAAGACTGAAATATAACACTTCCTTTTCAGTAAATGGAAAAAAATGTAATAGATAAAGTAGGTCAACAAAATAATGATGGAAAAGAAGCCTTTCTGATGATTAAACTCTGTCGATCCAGTACTATCAGTGCTTTGATTTTTTCGCTTATTCATATTCAACATCTTGAAAAAAAATTGAAAAGAAAGATTGAAAAAAATGCAGATAATATTATGTCTCTCTGAACTAATTGTAAAACAGTCATCAAAGAGAAATATTAGTCCTGTAAGGCATTTATCCTTTTTGTTGCAAAAAGTTTCCTCTCCCTCTCTTTGTGTATAGAAAAAGAAATTATGATAGATAATCCTGGTACAGAAATGACTAATAAAGTTTGAAAAACCAATTACTTGTACAATTTTAAGAGGTATACAAACAGCTTTTTATAGTCAATAAACTCAGAGTAATCAAATAGCAATTGATGCCCTCTTCTAGCAAATAAGAACCATTAAAGTAAGATAACAAGATAATCAAACCAGAATAAAGACCAATTAATGGCTGTTTGAAATGTTCAACTCATGTTTTAAGAATTATTGTCATTTTTTCCAGATTTTTTTTTGCAATTTCATAATTAGACATGAGCCATGCTCTGTGAAAAGGGGGCTTTATGCATCTGCAAAAAAGCATCAACCCATGGCAACCTGCAGAGGCTGCCATGGGTCAAAACTTTTTGCTTTTTGTAAATTTTCTGCATGTCCAAGGACCATTCTTTGTTAGAATTCAGCCGGTTATTAGACAAAAAAGATTTTATGGATCCATAATTATGTGATGACTTACTTGGCACAGTTCTCTAAGGAGATGCATTAAATCCACTTTTGCCAGAGCATGGCTCATTGTTTATGTATATTTAACTCTTTACCAAACGGCAAAATTTTAGACTTGTCCAAATTGAAAGCATTTGCAGACGACAAAATAAATGTTACCGAAAAATGGAAGTTTGTTTTGGGAAGGGCAGAAAACATTGTGGGAAAAGGAGAAAATGCCGGTTACCAGCATTTTCTCCTTTTCCCACAATGTTTTCAAAAGGCTTCTTTCTCAGGGTCGTTAAAAGTCGGGATTGTGTGGTAAAGAGTTAACTCTTTACCACACAATCCCAACTTTTAACAACCCTAAAGAAAACGTATTTTGAAAACATTGTGGGAAAAGGAGAAAATGCTGGTAACCAGCATTTTCTCCTTTTCCCACAATGTTTTCTAGCCTTCCCATATCAAATTTCAATTTTTGAGCCTCATTTGATTTGTCGTCTGCAAAGGCTTTCAATTTGGACTGGTCTAAAATTTTGTCGTTTGGTAAAGAGTTAAAGAATTGAGTTCTGGGCACAAGTGCACTTGAAAGTAATCTCTTGTAAAACATGTAACTCATATACTAGAATGTTGTAGATCTTTAACTTCAGAAACTTCTCTGAAAAGTTGTATGATTTCAGCATAGATTAGAGTGTGATCAATGGAAAGGCTGGAGTTATCTTTTCCATGATTCATTGAGTGGGTCTAAATGCTCAAAAAGACCTCATAATGTGTTCTTTTCATTTCCAATAAGTGCTTTTTTTTTTAGTTTTTTACCCCCATTTTCTTAAGTCCATTTATTTCTTTTGTCAATAAAAGTGGACAACATCAAACAAAGGTCAGATGTTGCAAAGAGTGCCATCTGATCTGGACCCATATTCACCAACCGTTCTTGAGAAAATTCTTAGTCTGATTCTGAAAAATGTTCTAAATTCAAAAATGCAACTTCTGATTAACCAATCAGTTGTGTTACTTTCAAATTTGGAAAATTCTCCAGGAAGTATCTTGTTAGTCTATTAACAATAATCCCTATACAAATACTGTACAACAATTAGCACACTGGATTGTTTGTAAAGGGTAAAAGAAGGGTTTATTATTTTGGCAGAAATGCTGGTCACAAGCATGTTTCTGACTCCAATGGTCTTAGTAACTGCAAGACAGAAGAATTTTTATTTAGCCAGATTATAAGTGGCATAAGTTGCTGTTGCAGACACTGTAGATCAAGATCAGACTGCACAGAAAATACATTCTGATGTTTGGAACTGTCAGCTACTTTGTTACATATTATTGCCAAAACCATTAACACCAATATTTCAACCATTTTCATATTTTCATTAACTCGGGGCTGTAAGGTTAAACAGAAGCGACAATGATTTGTACTGGTTTGTAAAATTTGTTCCATAACACCAAAAATGGAAACAATGATGTAATTATGAAAGATATTTATTATGAGCCTTAAGTAGAGGGCATCTAGCAGTTTGTAGGGTTTTATAATGGTTGACATCCTGTGTTGGGTCAGATTATGGGGGTCCTTCAAAACTGTGCAGGGGATAGTTTTAACTTTTACCACTTCCTTTGAACCCATTTACAAAATTATGTGAGCAATTTCAAACAATTAAAAAAGTCTTACTGTTGACAAATGAAGTGTACAGAGAGAATATATGCAAAATAAACTCTTTCACAGAAATCAAAGGATAGAAAGCATTGTCGGGAAAGAAGAAAATACAGGTTCAGGGTTCATTCTAGAAATCAAATCAATGGGGCTGACTGGTCCCCTCATCAGAAAAAGTAGGGGCCATCAGAGAATTTTATGAGGACAAGGGAAAACTTCCTTGACCTTGGATTTCATCTTCGCAATAAAAAGTAAATTTTTGTTCCATTATTGCGCTAATGACCTTTCTTTCTCTGAATACCTCACATGTGTGCATGTGAGAAATTGACTGTAGGCTTCTGTCAGTATATCTGTCTTTCATGCTTAGAGCACAAAACACTGTATATTTTGTGTTTAGTTGGACATAGAACTGTTTAATGACAACAACCAAATCATCCCTGTAGTTTATCAGCTGAATTATGGATAAATTTCTTCCTATCACAGATTTTGCACCCAGCAACATCTTGTTTATCACTGAGAAAACTTGGTTGTCAGTGTCACTTTGACATTATGTCTTTGGTTATTGGGCCCCAAAATGTTAAAAGTACCGGCTGAGACGTCTGCTGTACGATGGAGGCAACATGGTATTTTATCAGGTTTTCAAAGTATGCTGTTTTCGATTGGATGATGCAGGTGACACACCCACAGAAATAACCAATGGGAGCCCTCGTAACAATTCACCAGTCATGTTGACTGCACTTGATTCTTCAATACTGTGAATTGGAGAAAGAATTCTCATCATCATTTTATGCACTAAAGATGAAAAATATGCGCCAGTGGTGCTAGCGCACGCTCTAGAATGAACTAACATTTTATCATTTTCTTGTAATGTTTGCAAATTTAAGCTTTCTTCTAAAGCAGGGAATAGTTTGTTAAAGGGTGAAAACATTTTAGAAGTCAATACAAGTATTAACCCTTTACCACACAATCCCCTTTTAACAACCCATTGGAAGAAAGCTTTTGAAAACTTTGTGGGAAAAGGAGAAAATGCTAGTAACCAGCATTTTCTCCTTTTCCCACAATGTTTTGTACCCTATCAAATACAGAAATCTCCATGTAAGCTACAAAATTTTAATCTGTCAACTGTAAATGCTTAGAATTTAAAATTTTGTCGTTTGGTAACGAGTTAACCAACAGACATGTGCCTGAACTTTTTTGGATGGTTATATGCACTGAAAATGGTCTCTTTTCCCAAGCGACAAAACTTTAGACTGGTCCAAATTGAAAGCATTTGCAGGCGACAAATTAAAATTGGCGCAGATGCTGGAAATATTCCTTGAAGGGGTAGAAAACATTGTGGGAAAAGGAGAAAATGCTGGTTACATGTTCTTCTTTTCCCTCAGTATTTTCGAAAGTTTTCTTTTCAGGATCGTTAAAAGTTGGGATTGTGTGGCAAGAGTTAAAATGAAGGAAAAAGATGATCCCTCCCACAATGTCTTTAAGAGCCTTCTTCTTCATGGTCATATAACTATGGGAAGAATTATTATTTTGAAAAAGGTGACTTATGATATTGAAATGTAATCAAGACCAAGGGAATAATCATGTCTTCAATGTATTGGTAGTTTAAATGATGGTGAAGTATGGTATGTTATACTACAGATTGGTATTTGTCAACTGACATTTTGACATACCAGAATTCTACACACATGTATTTAACCGTTTCAGTGTCATAGGCAAAAATGTTTTGCAGACAGCATAGATCAAGATCATAGAACATGGAGTCTGATCTTTGATCTAATTACCATCTGCTTGTTTTAGTCAAGCCTCTAAGAAAATATATTTCATTGTTTCAATAAAGTGTATTTTCAGCCATGGAAAGAGGTTAAGTTTATGTATTTTGGGCTAAAGAGTAAACTCTTTACCAAACAACAAAATTTTAGACTCGTTCAAATTCAAAGTATTTGAAGATGACAAAATAAATGTGATTCAATAATTGAAATTTGTTTTCGAAAGGGTAAAAAACATTGTGAGAAAAGGAGAGAATGCTGGTTGCCAGCATTTTCTCCTTTTTCCACAATGTTTTCGAAAGGCTGTTTCCTCAGGGCTGTAAAAGTCGGGATTGGGTGGTAAAGGGTTAAGTGTACATTGAGTCATTTTGCCAAAGCAGGATTACTGTTGATTCTTTTATATGATCATAAATAATTTTTGACTTCATGAATTTTCCCTGCCATCAATCAACTGATTGTTGCTCAACTATGCATTTAACCCTTTACCAGACGATAAAATTTCAGACTGTTCCAACTTGAAAGCATTTGCAGATGATAAATTAAAGATGACAAAATTTGTCCTTGATAGGGTAGAAAACATTTTGGAAAAAGGAGAAAATGCTGGTTACTGGCATTTTCTCCTTTTCCCACAATGTCTTCAAAAACCCTCTTCCTCAGGGTCATTAAAAAGTCATGATTGTTTGATAAAGGGTTAAAAGCCTAATTTTTATGACTATTATCTCAGTATTGCAGGAAACAGGTACGTAGGTGCACTGACTGCTGTAATATGACCTATAAAGTTGTTAAAACTGCCTTAACCTCCAATTCAAGCAAAGTTATAAGAATTGTGCTTGTTCAGACAATGCAGATCTATATCCAACTGGGCAGAACATGCAGTCTGGTCTGTTCAATAGTTTGACAGGTATTTTGGTCAAAATTGTCTTTAAATTGCAAAAAGAAAGGTTTTGTTTATGGAGTGAAATTACATATTGAATTGTTTCATTAACTTAGTGTGTTAGAATCAAAGAAAAAAAAAACATTCTATTTCAGTGATGAAGCATCTCAAAGGGAAATTTCTAATGAATTCCATACAAGTATAGGTTAAACCCTTTACCAAACAGTTCCGAATTTTACAGACACCCGATGAAAGAGCTTTTAAAAACATTTTGGGAAATGGAAAAAATGCTGGTAGCCTCTATGGATACCGGCATCTTACATATTTGGGCTATGTTTCATATCATGTGCAGATGCCCTGAATTTAGACAATTAATTAAATTTTATTGTTTGGTTAAGGGTTAATTGAACATTAATAAAGATGGAAAATTTTAATAAAGCTGCATATTATTTAACTTTTTACCAAACGATAAAATCTTAGACTTGTCCAAATTAAAAGTATTTGCAGACAACAAAATACATGTAAATATGACTCAAAAAAAAATGAAATTTTATTTTGGAAGGTTAGAAAACATTGTGGGAAAAGGAGAAAATCCTGGTTTCCAGCATTTTTCCCTTTTCCCACAAGTTTTTCAAGAGCATTCTTTTTCAGGGTTGTTAAAGGTCAGCATTGTGTGGTAAAGGATTCATAATTGAAAGAGCATTTTGCTCACAGTAAGCTGTTGCAATCTCTTTCACTAATCTTACAAAAAAGCAAAATGTATTTACAAATTACTCTGGAGTGAAGGATAAAAAATTTGCATGTCATGATCCTTTTAGAATATGTTTAAAATGGGATCAAAAATGATTGACATTTAATATCCTTTTCAAAATTATAATCTCATGTACTATCTATTGAGTACCCTAGTAATGGATTATGCAAAAGGCAGTCAGGAATTTACGTATCCTTTAAGAAACACTGCTTTAAGTCTCGTTGCAGATCTGTATCTTGTGAAAATATTGAGGGAGTTGAAAATTAACAATTTCTGCTATTTGTTATAATCATTCTTTTTTGTGAAGAATCCCAACATAGTTTTGTAATCTATTACAAGTAGATCCTGACTGATTTTTAACATGGTGTGGTTGATGAAGCCTTAGCTACATAAATGATTATGTTTTTTGTAATCAGTATAAAGAGCCTAACAAAGTACACAACAGTGTAGATCCAAGAGCAGAACTGTTTTGTGCTTCTTATCTTGATTCGGGCAGTCTTAAGGTAAGAGCCCCTTTTACCTTTAACCCTTTACCAAACAATCCCATGTTTTAATGTTGGAAAGATGCCTTCTGAAACATTGTGAGAAAAAGAGAAAAAGAGAAAATGCTGGTAATTAGCATTCTCTCCTTTTCCCACACTGTTTTCACCCTTCCCAAGGTAAATTTTCAATATTTGGGTAACAACTAATTTGTCATCTGCAAACACTTTTAATTGGGAGTCAAGTCCAAGTATTTGTCATGCAATAAAGAGTTAAACTGCTTTATAAAATTAAAAACTAGAGATTTCTGATAAGAAGGTCCTCAATATCATGATTTTTAAAAAGGCACTGTTGGAATTTATCAAGGCAGTATTAGACTACTAAAAACCTGTATTTAGCACATTTCAAGGCTGTATTTGCCATTAAAAGTCTGCATTTAGCACATTTTAAGGCTATTTAAGACCATTAAAATTCTGCATTTGGCACATTTCAGGGCCATGTTAGCACATGTCAAGGCTATTTGAGACCACTAAAAGCCTGTATTTAGCACATTTCAGGGCCATGTTAGACCACAGGTGAATGGCGAGCGACAGTGTAAATCCTATAGTGTGTAATATAGGATTTACACTGTCGCTCGCCGTTCACCTGAATGTTAGACCATTAAAAGTCTGCATTTTAGCACTGGGTGGTGTTTAGCACATGTCAAGGCTGTGCAAGACAATAAAAAGCCTGAAAAAGCCTGTATTTAGCACACTCTCAAGGTAGTGTTGGCACATTTCAAGGCCGTTTGAGTGCATTTCATTGAAAACATTGTGAGGAAAAGAGAAGATTCTGGTTACCAGCATTTCCTTGTTTCCCACAATGTTTTCCACCATACCACAGACAGATTTTATAATCTGAATTTTGGACACGGCCATATTCAAAGCATAATTACAGACAACTAATTAAATGTAGTTCAAATGATGATTTCTGACTTTGATAGGGTAGAAAACATTGTGGGAAAAGGAGAAAACGCTGGTTACCAGCATTTTCTCCTTTTCCCACAATGTTTTCAAAAACCTTCTTCTCCAGGATCTTTAAAATTTGGGATTGTTTGGTAAAGGGTTAATGACTTCATTAGCACCACATTAAGGCCCAGTTATGATTACTGAATGACAGTTTTTAGCATGTTTCAAGGCTTAACATGGTACATGGAATGGCAGCATTTAGCGCTGTACAAGACTGTGTGAAAAATTATCATCGGGTGCATGACATTTTGTAGAAAGGGTGTTTTCATTGAAATCCGTGTTTGTTTTGAAATACTGATTGCTAAATTCCTAGATTTATTTCATGAAAAGCTCTGTCTGGGAGGAAGATTTGAGCCACAATTCGTCTGGGCTAGGGATTGTTTTTGACAAACATGGTTTTCAACGAAATCCAATATTATGAAGGCTGTTTTGGCTTATTCAGTGATTTCTGCTATGTTTGCACAAGACTGCATGTTACATCCTAAACAGTCTGACATTGTCCTGTTTATTCTATTGTTTGAAAGGGCAAAAGCACTGTACACTCACAAAGTGAATGACGGTCACTGTATCGCTTATGAAATTATGATGTATGTATCCTGTAATTTTCGTGTCAGGATTGTCACTATTGTACTATCTTTGAAAGAGATTGTTTTGTCAATAAACGACAATTGCTACATGTACTTGTCTTATTTTTGCAAATAAACTTAACTGAATATGGTAGTTAGATTTAGCACAACTGGCGTTTTAACACGGATTACATCCAGATCAGACTGGATAAACACTCACAAAATGTGTACCTGGGAAAGCATTTGCTTTTGGCGTTAAGCATAAATAGAGTTGAATTATTTATATCTTAACCCTTTACCACGTCATCCCGAGTTTTAATGACCCTGAACTAGGAGGCTTTTTGAAAACATTGTATGAAAACTTTTCTCATGTTTTCTGTCATTTCAGAAACAAATCCCACAAATTGAGATACATTTGAGCCATGCTCTGAGAAAAGGAGGCTTAATTCATCTGTGAAAAGTTCTGACCTAGGTCAGCCTGCACAGTCCGTGCAGGCTGACCTGGGCCTAAACTTTTTGATATTTGTCCATTTTCAGTATGTTCAAGGACCAGTAGATGTCATGATTAAGTTTGAGATCTGTTGTTTAAAAATAGTGGCTATTATGGATCCATAAGTATGTGATGGCTTGCTTGGTATTAAGCTTCACAGAGATGCATTAAACCCCCCTTTTGCTAGAGCATGGCTCATTTAATTTTTTGTCTGCAAATTCTTCCACTTTGGGCAGGTCTAAAATTTTTTTCATTTTATAGTCAAGAGTTAAACCTGTTACCACTCTACCCTCTGTCTTAATGACCTAATAGGAAGAATGCTTTGCAAACTAATTTGGGAAAAGAGAGAATGGTAACCAGAACTTTTTCCTTCCCTATCATGTTCCCTACCTTTCCAGAACAAATGTAATTATTTGGACCACATTCAATTTGTTGTCTGCAGACCATTTTACCTTTGGAGGTGTCTCACATATGTTTCTCTGGTAAAGGGTTAAATGATTTTTAGTGTCATGGAAGCATGCAGTCATTTCAAGAGCTGTCAAACCATTGAAAATAAATTTTCATAATGGTAAAAAGATAATAACTGGTAATTACCATTATCTCTCAGAAATTGTTGTCCATGTATGACATTGTAAAATCATTAATCCTTTACCAAACAATCCCATGTTTTTCATGTCCCTGAAAAGGAAGGTTTTTCAAAACATTGTTCAAAAAGGAGAAACTGATGGTGACCAGCATTCTTTTCTTTTCCCTCGATGGTTTCTATCTATTGACAGCAGAATTCCAAGCAAATATTATTTTGTAAATGCTTTCAATATGGAGAAGTCTGAAATTTGTTGGGACCATCTTGTACAGACTTAAAAATAATTGTGGAGAACAAAAGCATGAAAGGAATACAATTCTATCTGTCCCACCACCATGATGTTTAGCTCTACTGGCCAAAGGTCAGCAGAGCTTATGTCATGGCATAGTTTCCATTGTCTGTCTGTCTACTTATCTGTCAGTCTTTTTCTTGTTTATGCTATTAAGTCTGCATTTTATTTGTGATAGGATTTTCATGAAACTTGCACGGCTTCTGTATATCATAAAAACCCTATCGATTTTGAAAAAAGTCTAACAGTAAGGGAAAAGTGTAGCCATTGAAAGTTGAAAATTTACATTTTTTGTTTGCACATTAAATCTGCATTTGTGGTGGGATTTTTATGAAACCTGCACACACAGTTTCTTTATGTAATCAATAGCTTGAATGCTTCTGATTTTGAAAGAAAAATCAGACAATTAGCAAGGCAAAAGTAATCATATAAAATCGAAAATTAACATTTGTTGTTTGAGCCATAAAGTCTGCATTTGTTGACAGATTTTTGTGAAACTTGCACTGTTGCTTTTTATATCATCAGCTTGAAACCTATTGAATTTGAAAGAGATCGTACAATAAGTAAGGGAAAACTAGGCATTTAAATTTGATAATTTACCTTTCTTGTTTACACAATAAGATCAGCATTTTTTTCCAGTTCTTTTGAAACTTGTTCATCATTCAAAGACAGTCAATATGGCATTTTTTGTCTTTTCTCTGTCACAGCTTTTCTGGGTCTTCTCTCTAAAACTCCATTATTTTAATCATCATTTAATAATCAAATAGCCTTATTTCATGGTGAACCAGATTGGACCAGTATCTAAATGTGAAGAAGGACTTGGATGGTCACAAAACACAGAATTGATGGCTAGAAAACCGTGAAAACTTGCCCGGTGTCTCAAGGTGGATTGGGAAAAATTTGACCATTTTGTTTGAAAAAATCTGGCACTTAACCCTGAACTTTGTCAAATTTTTAAAGCTAAGATGCTATTTGATTTTGGAAAATTTCTTACCCACATGTTAATTTCCAAATCTAACAACGGACATCTATTTAATCATTGTTACAAATATTCAAGTCAAGAACATGAACACATTTTCATTAGAGGCCACATTTTCAACCAGATACTCATGAAAGCTGGTTAGAATGTCTGTCTTGATAAAATCTTGGACATGTTTGAAATTTGGTCACATCGGGCCAAAAAGAAGCTCAGTGGGCCAAAACTTAGAAAAACCTTGGGTGCACTCTTGAGGCTTGACATTTCCAGCCTGATACTCATGAAACTTGGTCAGAGTGCTTGTCTGGATGAAATCTGCGACAAGTTGGAAGTTGGGTAACGTCGGGCCAAAAAGTAGGTTACTTGGCCAAACCCTTAAAAAAACCTTGTATGCACTGTGGAGGCCACATTTTCAGCCTGAAACTCATGAAACTTGGTTAGAATGTAATTGTCTTGA
Source organism: Tridacna gigas (assembly GCA_945859785.2). Lineage (NCBI taxonomy): Eukaryota > Metazoa > Mollusca > Bivalvia > Cardiida > Cardiidae > Tridacna > Tridacna gigas. The sequence goes on from OX244029.2 coordinate 45,009,566, forward strand.
TGAAACTCGCACAAGTTTGAAATTGGATTATGTTGGGTCAAAAAGTAGATTACTGGGCCATTAATCTTAGAAAAACATTGTGTGCACTCTAGAAGCCACATTTTGAACCCAATTTTCATAAAACATTGGTCAGAATGTTTATCTTGATGATATTTCAGAAAAGTTTGATATGGGACACGTCGGGTCAAAAAGTAGGTCACTGGGCAAAATCTTAGAAAAACCTTGCGTGCACTATAGAGGCCAAGTTTTCAGCTGTTATACTCATGAAATAACTCTGACAAGTTTGAAATTTGGTCATGTCAGGTCAGAAAGTAGGTAACTGTGGCAAATCTTTGAAAAAACTTTTGTGCCTTCATGAGGTATATTTTCAGCTAAACACTCCTAAAAACTGGTCAGAATAATTGTCTTGATGGTTATTCTGACATGTTTGAAATTTTATTGTGTTGGGTCAAAAAGTAGGTCTCTGGGCCATATAATCCTAGAAATATTTTTTATTGTGCTCTCTAGAGGCCACATTTTCAGTCTGATACTCATGTACACCTTATCCAGAATGTTTGTCTTGATGATATCTCGGACAAGTTGGAAATTAGGTCAGAAAGTAGGTCACTGGGCCAAATCTTAGAAAAACCTTGTGTGCAGTCTAAAGGCCACATTTTCAGTCTAATATTCATGAAACATTGTCAGAATGTTTGTCTTGATATCCCTGACAAATTTGAAAATAGGTCAAGTGGGTCAAAAAGTAGGTCACTTAAACTCATGCATTTTACATCATCACCACTAGGATGTTTTCAGCATTATCAGTTTTAGATGACTTTACTCAGATGAGCGATCTAGGGCCAATGGCCTTCTTGTTAAATGTCAAAACAGAAGGCTGCATTTGCATCACTATAAACCTTATTCTTGTTTAACCCTTTACCGCACAATGCCGCCTTTTGATGCCCCTGGGAGTGAAGCCTTTTGAAAACATTGTGGGAAAAGGAGAAAATGCTGGTAACCAGCATTTTCTCCTTTTCCCACAATGTTTCCTACCCTATCAAAGAAAAATTGCACCATTTGAGCCACATTGAAATTGTCGTCTGCAAATGCTTTGAATTTGGACAAGGCTAAAATTTTGTCATCTGGTAAAGGGTTAAAATGACATCAGTGTTTCACAGACTTAGTATGTTTGTTGTAAAAAATGAACAACGATAAATGCAGTCAAGAAGGTGAAAGTGAGGTATGTAAACTTACTGAATTGTGGTTTTGACAGTTTTCTTGACTGAGTTTACATTTGGAAGTGTCCATATTAATGCGCAATGAGTTCTACCTTTACTGGTACACCATTCCTATGAAGCAGAAACTTCATGAGGAAATGTTATGTCAAGTATGTCAATTATATCTTGAAGCCAAGCAGGAATAAGTTATATATGTGTCATAGATGCTTTCTTGCATAGGCATATGTAGACCTTGCCAAATATTTAGTAGTTTTATTGTTCACATAAGTTTTTGCAAGTTCTATGTATTCCAGTTTCTGTATTCGATGGTCAGGTACATTAAAAATTATTTTATTGTGAAACTGACAAGTCATAAAATGACCCCATTGATATTTTCCATTGGAGTTGAGGTTAGTGAATTTAAAACAAAGTTAAGAATATAGCAAGGTGACTTTCATTTTCGATCATTTTCTGGTGTGAACATATTTTTTAACCGACTTTGAATGACAGATTATTTGTACAATGTATTATGAAGGAATTGAAGCCTAACCAAAATGAAGAAAATCCAACTTTTGGTTTAGGAAAAGCAGCCATTTGATGACTTAGTCTTGTTTACTCAACCAAATCCACATTTTTGGTCCCATTTCTTGAAACTTGCAAGGATTGTTTAATACAAAGAGTAATGAAATCCTATCAAATATGGCTGGATTCTAAATAGTTGGTTTGTCATCATGTTTTGTGATGGCTTGAGTTTATGAAAAAACTTTATACCATTGAGTGTTGAGCTCCTTCTCTTATAATGTGTTTGAACTCTGGCTGTGACAGTTAAACACTGCATTTCTTCCAGAAATTTCATCCGCAAGTTTCGTATTCACAGTGGACAAACAGAAAAACTTTTCTTTGTAATATACATGATTGTATAGATATTTTACTTCATGTATACTGTAAAAAGACTGTGGGAAATGGAGAAATTGCTTTGAATGAATAGCTTTTCCTTGTACCACAATGTCCCAAGGGAAAAATGTGGTGCTGCTAGGGGTTGATCAACGCAAAACCCAATCATTTGAACCTGATCTGTATTGTCGTGTGCATTCGCTTTTAGTTTTCTCATTTGTTAAAGATGTTAAGCTGAAATGCCAACTTAACTCTTTACCACATGACAAAAGTTTAGACCAGTCCAAATGGAAAGCTCATGCTGACGACAAAATAATGTGACTCAATAATTGAAATCTGTTTTGGGAAGAGTAGAAAACATTGTGGGAAAAGGAGAAAATGCTGGTTACCAGCATTTTCTCCTTTTCCCACAATGTTTTCAAAAGCCTTTTTCCTTAGGGTCGTTAAAAGACGGGATTGTTTGGTAAAGAGTTACGGCAAGGCTAGGCAACTTTCGGGAATTTATGTTACTATGAGGGCAAAAAAACCATTGTACCACTTAGATTGATTGATTGATTGATTGTATGGTGTTTAACGCATTTTCAGCATTATTTCAGTTATATCACGGTGGCCAGTGCACCTATCCATGCTTTCCTGGAGTTTCTTTTACAGGTACTCCGCACAATATTCTTTCCTAGCCACTGGCTGCTTTCCCACATAACCATTGTCGAAACAATGGTCAGCGGTGAGGGAAGAATGAATCCTGTCGCAATGACTATCATCAGTCTTCGGAAAGAAATTGGCCAAGCTGGGGATCGAACAAGTGACTTCCTGTTCTCAAGTCCTGTACGCTCCCGACTTAGCTATGGGGGCTTGGCTGCTAGCACTTAGAGCCTGCATGGATTATAATGTGGGGCTCTTTAACCATTTATCACACAATCCCAAGTTTTAATGAACTTTAAGAAAGGGGGCTTTGAAAACACTGTTGGAAAAGGAGAAAATGCTGGTAACCGGCATTTTCTCCTTTTCTCACAGTGTTTTCTACTCTATCAGAGAACCAGAGCTCATTCATACTGATTTAAAATGTGACATTCACAGTTACATGCACTTTTAATTTGGAACAGCAAACAATTTGTTGTTTGGGAAAGGGTTCAGCCAGGATGGTTTACCATACATTAAGGGACATGAAGGGCAGGAGTGGTTCAATTTTCATATAGGTTTGGAGTTAAATTGCTTTGCATAGAAAAAGGGTTGAAATAATCTCCAAGGTTTTGATGGGAGTTTCAGTGTGAATTTCACTCCTGGCATATTACAGTAGGCCTGTAGTAAAAATCTGATAACCTTAACTCTTTACCAGACTTGAACTCTTTACCAAATGACAAACTTTTAGACTAGCCCAAATTCAAAGCATTTGCAGACAACAAAATAAATGCTGGTTACCAGCATTTTCTCCTTTTCTCACAATGTTTTCATAAGGCTTTTTCCAGAAGGTCGTTAAAAGTCAGGATTGTGTGGTAAAGGGTTAAACGACCCTGACAAAGAATTAAGCCTTTTGAAAACATGGAAATAGGAGACAGTGCTTGTAACCAGCTTTTTCTCCTTTTCCCCACAATGTTTTCTACCAATTCAAGAACAAATGCTATCTTTTGAAAAACATTTGAATTGTCGTCTGTAAAGTCCTCCAATATGGATGAGTTTAAAGTTTTACCATGTGGTAAAAGGTAAGCTCTTTACCAGAGGACAAAATCTTAAACCTGGCCAAATTCAGAGCATTTGGCAGGTTACAATTAATCCTTTACCACACAATCCCGACTTTTAATGACCTCGAGAAGGAAGCCTTTTGAAAACATTGTGGGAAAAGGAGAAAATGCTGGTAACCAGCATTTTCTCCTTTTCCCGCCCTGTTTTCTACCCTACCCAAAACAAATTTAAATTTTTCAGTCACATTTATTTTGTTGTCTGCAAATACTTTCAATTTGGAACTGACTGGAATTTTGTCGTTTGGTAAAGAGTTAAGGCATGGCTCAAGGAAAGCGATTTGTCTATGGAAGGGTAGAAAACATTGAGGGAAATGGAGAAAATTCTTCTTTTTCCTTCTTTTTCCAAAAAAGGAACATTTTTCCGAAATGTTTTCCAAAGCCTCTTTCGCCGGGGTTGTAATTGAAATAGGAGATTGTTTTGTAAAGGGTTTTAGATTTGATTTTATACCTTTTAAATGAAACATTGTGTAAAATTTATCAAGATTTTATTTATTTAAGAAAGTGAAGTGTGGTATTTAAGGAAATATTTATTGGCAATAGTTTTAGGTTTGGTCAAACCAACACCCCCCACTCCCATATAAGGTACTTTAACTCTTTACCAGATGACAAAATTATAGACTGGCCAAAACTGAAAGCATAGCTTGCAGACGACAGGGGAAGTGTTGCTCGAATGGTGGAATTTGTTTTCGAAAGGGTAGAAAAGATTGTGAGAAAAATAGAAAATGCAGTTAACCAACATTTTACAGGCTTATTTCTCTTTTTCCCACAATGTTTTCCAGGCCCTCTCACTTAGGGTCATTAAAACACAGGATTGTTCGGTAAAGGTATAAGAATGTTTAACCCTTTACCACACAATCCTGACTTTTATCGACCCTGAGGAAAAAACCTTTTGAAAACATTGTAGGAAAAGGAGAAAATGCTGGTAACCAGCATTTGCTCCTTTTCCCACAATGTTTTCTACTCTTCCCAAAACAGATTTCAATTTTTGAGTAACATTTATTTTGTTGTCTGCAAAAGCTTTCAAATTGGACTGGTCTAAAATTTTGTTGTATGGTAAAGAGTTAAATGATCTCTTAGTTTATCATTGGGAATATAATATGGTATTTTCATTAACCCATCACCATAAAGTGACTTTTTATACCACTAGTAGACAGCTTTTGAAACAAAGAAAAACAAACCATAGATATTGCTTGTAACAAATAAGCGGTAGCTCTTTTTTTCCAAAATGCTTTCTGTATCATTCGTTCAAGGAGATACTTTTCCTGTTCTACTAGAATTTCCACTTGATCAAGGTATATCCGTTTACTTTCATGCTGTAACTGATGAGACACAGAGCCCTGGGTCTGGGTTCACCAACCATTCTTAAGAATATTCTTAATCCTATTCTCTAAGATTTTCAAAATTTGAAGTAATACAAGTTCTGATTGGCTTAACCAAATGTTTTAGCCAATCATAAGCTGTGTTACTTTCAAATTTAGAAAAACTTAGAGAATAAGATTAACTCTTTACCAAACGACAAAGTTTTAGACGAACCCAAATTGAAAGCATTTGCAAATGACAAAATAAATGTGACTGAAAAAATGAAATTTGTTTTGGGAAGGGTAGAAAACATTGTGGGAAAAGGAGAAAATGCTTGTTACCAGCATTTTCTCCTTTTCTCACAATGTTTTCAAAAGGCTTTTTTCTCAGGGTCATTAAAAGTCGGGATTGTGTGGTAAAGAGTTAAAGAGTATTCTTGAGAAAGGTTGGTGAATACGGACCCTGGTTATGCAGTCTGTAGGGCACAAGACTTGAGAAAGAGGATTGCTGGTTTGAATCCCCAGCTTAGCCAGTCTCTTTGTTAGGATTGATTCATTCCTGTCTCACCACTCATCATTGTTTCAACAATGGTCATGTACGAAAGCAGCCAGTGGCTTGAGAATAATACTGTGCCAAATACTGGTAATTATAGAAACTCCAGGAGGAAAGCATGGATAGGTGTACTGGCCACTGCAGTATAACTGAAATAATGTTGAAATAGGTGTTAAACACCATACAATCATCAATCAATTACCTGATGAGATTAAAAAAAAAAACCTTAGACACCTAAATTGAAAGCATAACTGCAGGCAACAAATTAATTGTGGCTCAAATGATGAGACTTGTCTTTACAAATATTGTAAGATATAAAACATGGAGCTAATGGGCTAAAATGCTGGATACTAGAACTTTCTTCTTTTCCCACAACATTTCAAAATCTTCATGTTTTAACCACCCCATTTTGACAGGCTTCTATTTATTTTTTCACTGTCTCAACAATGTTTATGTGGGAAAGCAGTCATAATAGCATGGAAAGAATGTGTTAGTGCTGTTTAGAGAAACTCAATGCCAGAAAAGGATGGATAGGGTCAATAGCTGAGATAATGTTGAAATCAACATTTAAAGCACTAAGCAAATGCACAGTTTCAATTTAATTTCATGTATAAACAACGGGCCGGTGCTTATTTTATTCATTAATGTACTGCTTTCAAATGCTTTGAAGTAAATAATAATCTCTTTATCACACAATCCTGACTTTTAACAAGCCTAATGAAAAGGACTTTTGAAAACATTGGGGGAATAGGAGAAAATGCTGAAAATGTTTCCTACCTTTTCATTAACAAATTTCAATATCTGAGTGACATTTATGTTGTCGTCTGCCAATGCTTTCAATTTAGACAAGTCTGAGATTTGCTGTTTCGTTAAAAGTTAACTCTTTACCAAACAACAATATTTTAGACTGATCCAAATTGAAAGCAATAGCAGATGACAAATTAAATATGGCTCAAATGATGGAATTTGTGTCCAAAAGGGTAGAAAACATTTTGGGAAAAGGAGAAAATGCTGGTTACCAGCATTTTCTCCTTTTCCCACAATGTTTTCAATAGCCTTCTTTCTACAGGGTCGTCAGAAGTTGGGATTGTGTGGTAAAGAGTTAAATCTCAATGTTGTTACAAATCTCCTAAGACTCCTAAAAAGTCTTAGCAAACCTTAAGGTACTAATACAGCTGTATTTGTCTTCCGAATGCCAATAATCATCAATGATCAGAATTACCATTTTCTCTATACACCATACTATTTCTTCCATCATACTCTGATCCATCGTAGACTCGTTTTTGAAGCATTATTCGATTAGAACCGAAAACTGACACTCATCTAATGAAGGAAAATAAAAGAATTCTGCCAAACAACCCACAGTGTGCTCAAAACCTTGGGCTTGTTTACAGTTAAATTCCGTATCAATTACATATCTTCATTAACTTTACATTGAGAACCCAGGTTTGAGTTCAGGTTTTATTTACATGTTTTGGACTTGCCTAAATTCAAGGAATCAGTCATCTTTACTCTGAACCAGACAGTAGAATTCTAGAGTCACACATACAGAAAGCATTTTGGATGGGACTTTGAAAAGTATGAAAACATTGTGGGAAAGGAGTTGCCAGCATTTTCTCTTTTATCAATGTTTTTTTTTACAAGATTTCCTCCTTACTGTTGTAAAATTACTGTGTGGTGTCCTAAAGGGTTTAACCCTTTACCACACAATCCAGATTTTTAACTACCCTGAGAAAACATGAGAAAAGGAGAAAATACTTGTGACCAGCATGTTCTTCTTTGCTCATAATGTTTTCCACCCTGTCAAAGATAAGTTCCATCATTTGAGCTACGTTTGAATTGATGTCTGCAAATGCTTTCAATTTTGACAACTCCAAATTTTTATCATTTGGTAAAGAGCTAATGATAGATAGTGCACAGACAGACATAAAGACATTGTGGCAACTGGATAGACTGTTTAATATGAGCAATTTGTGACTATTTTGTGACAATGATTTCTAAAGTCTGTCACTGAAGATGTACCATAATAACATTTACCGTATTCAGTCTTAAGTACTTACTGATATTTTCTTTTATGCAAAGGGGCCAGTAATATCTATATCTCATGTTCTAGGTTAAGCATCAAACATTTTTTGGCAGTGATGCATTATGATAAAATTGGCCCAAAATTTTGGTTAACTGTTTTTAGATGGCTATGCAAAACTTTATTTGCATCTGCAGATAGTGTAGATCAAGATTAAGCTGAAATTAATTCACTAATTTATTAACTCTTTACTACACAACAAAAAAATTTTTTTTACTAAATCCAAAGCATTTGCAGGTGAAACTTTAAATGTGCCCCAGATGATGGGATTTGTCTTTGGAAGGGTAGAACTAGAAAACAATGTGGAAATGAAATTAGCCTAGCCTCAGGGGTCTCATGTTTTGCAGGGGCTTAATATTGAGGAACTTTGAAAATCTTCTTTATAACCATATGGCCAAGACCTGTTTTATTTGGTATGTCACTCAGTTTGGTGGACAAGTCTTCTTGTTGGAGACCATTGTGGCTAAAATTGTACTGTTTCGTATGTATGGTTTGCACATATTAGCCAATGGAGCGATGCAGGGCCATTATGGCCTTCTTGCAAGTGAGAGCAATTCGTTTTGATGTTAATGGTTATGCTGATATTCACTTTTTTATTCCAAAACTTTAACATTCATGCCACTGAAAAATGATTTTTGCATCTAAAATTTGGATATCTCTTTGAAAATTTTATTGATATATGATATGAGTGATACTTGATTACACCTGCTTGTATTCACTGACATACATGTAATCTTTGCATTTGAAAAATGTATGACTTTTTTTTGTAGGGAGGGGTTACAGGGGGAGGGGAGGAATAGGCTATTTTCTATAGGTTTATTGATTCTAATGATTTATATCTCTGTCAGTGCCATTTGAGTGCATGATACATATATTTAAAAGGCGGTGGAGCAATACAGGGCCATCATGGCCCTTTTGTTTATTGTTGGGTGCTGTGTGGCTTGGTGGTATAGTGTAGGAGTCGTAACCTGGAATTCCTGTGCTAGAGCTTCACTAGATACACTTGATTTTTCACTGGTGTCCTCGGGCAAAACACTTTAGAGCCCTAGCCTAGTGTTGGTGAAACCTAGGACATTCATGAATATGTGAGCTGTTGCCACAATAGTACTGAAATACTGTTAAAAGCAGGATAAAGCATGATAAAACTCTATTCAATCAAATGTGTTTTCATATTGGACCCTCGTTTATATACAAGTATTAACACAGTATCACCATTTAACTCTTTATCAAACGACAAAATTTTAGACTTGTCCAAATTGAAAGCATTTGCAGACGACAAATAAAACGATATTCTGAAGCTGGAAGTTTTCTTTTAGAGGGTTTAAAACACTGTGGGAAAAGGAGAATATGCCAGTACCAGCATTTTCTCCTTTTCCCACAGTGTTTTTAGCTCCACTGGCCGAAGGCCAGCGGGCTTATGTCATGGCCCGGTGTCCGTCGTGCGTCCGTCCGTCCGTCCGTCCGGTCGTCTGTCCGTCCGTCCGTCCGTGCGTTAACTTTTATTTCAAACATCTTCTTCTCTGAAACTACCCATCCGATTTTCACGAAACTTCACAGAAATGATCCTGACATGGTCCTCTTCAGAATTTCTTGAAAGAATTTGATTCCTTCAAAAACTCTGGTTGCCATGGCAACAAAACTGAAAAATATTGGAAATCTTTAAAAATCTTCTTGTCTGAAACCATAAGGCATAGGGCTACCAAATTTGGCATGTAGCTTTATGTAGTAGACCTCTATCAAGTTTCTTCAAATTATAGCCCTGGGGTCAAAATTGGCTCTGCCCCAGGGGTCACAAGTTTTACATAGGCTTATATAGAGAAAACTTTAAAAATCTTCTTGTCTGAAACCATAAGGCATAGGGCTACCAAATTTGGCATGTAGCTTTATGTAGTAGACCTCTATCATGTTTCTTGAAATTATAGCCCTGGGGTCAAAATTGGCTCTTCCCCAGGGGTCACAAGTTTTACATAGGCTTATATAGAGAAAACTTTAAAAATCTTCTTGTCTGAAACCATAAGGCATAGGGCTACCAAATTTGGCATGTAGCTTTATGTAGTAGACCTCTATCATGTTTCTTGAAATTATAGCCCTGGGGTCAAAATTGGCTCTTCCCCAGGGGTCACAAGTTTTATACATAGGCTTATATAGAGAAAACTTTAAATATCTTCTTGTCTGAAACCATAAGGCCTAGAGCTACCAAATTTGGCATTTAGCTTGATCTAGTTGGAGTCTACCAAAAGTGTCCAAAGTATAGTCCTGGGGTCATTTTGGCCTCATACTTGGAGGGGGGGGGGGGGTTCACAAGATTTACATAGGCTTACATAGGGAAAACTTTTAAATCTTGGTGTACATAGCCATAAGGCTTAGGCTACCAAATTTTGCATATAATTATAGCATTATTTAGTGGACAGTTACAAAGAGGGCCCAAGTTACAGCTCTAGGATCAAGTTTGGCCCTGCACCAGGGATCACAAGTTTTACATGGGTTTATGGAGTGAAAAGTTCAGAAACCATCTTGTTACCAGCCATAAGGCCAAGAACTCCCACATTTGGCATGTTATTCTTCTAATACAATATTCCCCATTTAGTCAGACTGTAGCCATGAGGTCAAAGTTTTATAAGGGCTTATATAGTGAAGACTTTTCTTCGTGGTTTATATTTATAAGCCAGTGGAGCGATACAGGGCCATCATGGCCCTCTTGTTAAAAGGCTTCTTCCTCAGGGTTGTTAAAAACCGAGGTAGTGTGGTAAAAGGTTAAGCATATGTCTTTACCGTTCAAGGCATCATTGACAAAAATATTCAGCAAGGATAATCTCGCAAAGTTCCTTTTCATACAACCTGTGTTTTCTTCTTCAGTAATTCTGACTACTAAGTAATTAATCTTCAAACAATTTCTTACAGAGCACAGTCTTGTATTGTGACATTGTGCTGTAACTTGATACAGTACGGTCATACCAATAGAATTTTTACAATAGAAGAGTTGGTTATAATTTCACTTTTCACTGAATATTGATTAGTCAATTTGTAATAATTGTAAAGTCAATTGAGATTATATTGTAACCTGATACGGAAATTTGTTAGCAAATGTTATTCAGTACAATAGAGATTTTAAATGGCCCTGTAATGTAACCTATGAAGAATACTAGAGGGGATTTTTTGTCTTGAAATTTACTGCTATTGTGGGGTCCTGCATGGCTCATTGGTAGTGTAGGACTCATGACCTGGAGGCCGCTGGTTAGAGCCTCACTGGATCCACTTTGTTTTACGTTGGAGTGTCCTGGGGCAAGACACTTTAGAGCTGCAGCCTTGTACTGGTGAAACCCAGGAAATACATGAGTATGTGAGTTGCCACGGTGATATGACTGAGATAATGTTGAAAGTGGCGCAGAACACCATTCAATCAATCCATAGTGCTATTGTTACTGTATTCACCTTTTATCAAATAATCCATAAGCAATCTGTCTTCCTGTCCAGAATGTACCATGACAATTTTCATACCCCATTATTGGCATCAATTTGTTTGAATAAAACCAAGTCCTAAAAGGTAGAAACCAGTTGTTACTTATACTTTGTATAATTCATAGAAATTAATGATTTAAATGATGAATAGCTGAAGTCAGGTATTGGGTGTGACAAACGCTGAGATGCAACTACCAGTAATATTTACTTTATAATTACCTTGACCTTGTTACAGAAACCTCCAATCAGTTTACTTTTAAGATCTATTTGACCATACTTGTATCCCATCCTTATAACTATTTTCAGTCTTCACAGAAATGTCAAAAAATATGATTTTTAATACATAGAAGTAAGTCTTAAAAAATAATTTTTAGTTTCGCTGAGGAAGATGGCTCTTGTGTATAACAAGGCTTTTTGTTCTTTCAAAGACAAATCTCATCAATTGAGCATGAGTTAATTTGCTGTCTGCTGCTTAAACTGGTCCCCGTTGTAGTTACAACTGGCACAGGCTATTGTGTTGTTGCTTTTCATAGGGCTACATGTATATCACAGAATAGCCAATCAGAGCAGCAGACACATTTCCAGTTTGGCTGTAGGGGTAACGTTGCAGTTTTTTGCACAATTGAAACTGGTAATCGAAACTAAAAAGAATATTAGCAGACATAAACATGAAAGGTAATACCAGAAATTTACAATTCACTTATTCGTCAGGTCAAAATATTGAAAAATCTACTGCTGTGGAAGTGAGAGTGATGTCCCCTGAATCTCTATTAGTGTAGCATCATAGCTGTTCTTAAAATAGGTAGAATTCCAACCGTTTTTAGTAGCCTGTACCCTAAACACTTGCTGTATCAGGGGAGGTATTATAACCAATCTATCTGCTGCTACTTTCAATATGAATTGTGTCTAAAAGTTTTTTGACTACCATAATTTGTACAGAGACTAAAAAAATTTGTGAGTTTTTTCTCCATCTCATTACAGGTTTTCCAAGACCTTGGAGGGGAAGTTCTGAAGGCAGCCTGTGATGGTTTCAATGCTTGTGTTTTCGCCTATGGACAAACGGGCACGGGAAAAACACACACCATGATGGGACACCAGGTAGGCGCAAATCATTTTTAATCATGATGTTAATGCAATGAGAGACTAAATAGCATGACCCAATTTCCAATTTGTACAAGATATCAAGACAGACAATCTGATTTAGTTTCATGAGTATCAGGCTAAAAAAGTTGCCTCTAGAGTGCACACAAGGTCTAAGATTTAGCCCAGTGACCTACTTTTGGACCTGACATGATTCAATTTCAAACTTGTCTGAGATATCATCAAAACAAACATTCTAAGCAACTTTCAGGCAGGCCTGAGTTTCAGGCAGAAAATGTGGCCTCTAGAATGCACACAAGGTTTTTCTAAGATTTGGCCCAGTGACCTACTTCTTGACCTGATGTGACTTAATTTCAAACTTGTCTGAGATTTTATTGGGACAAACATTCTGACCAAGTTTCATGAGGATCTGGCTAAATCTTAGAGAAACCTTATGTGCACTGTAGAGGCCACATTTTTAGTCTGATGCTCATGAAAATATATCAGATTGTCTGTTTTGATGATATCTCAGACAAATTTGAAATTGGGTCATGTTAGGTCAAAAAGTAGGTCACAGGGCTAAATCTTACGAAAGCCTTGTGTGCACTCAATAGGCCACATTCTCAGCTTGATATTCTTGAAACTTAGTCAGAATATTTGTCTGAATGACATCTTGGACAGGAACCACGTAGGGTCATGTTGGATCAAAAAAGGTCACTGGGCTAAATCTTAGAAAAACTTGTGTTCACTCTAGAGGCCACATTTTCAGCCGAAATGCATGAAACTTGATTAGAAAGTTTGTCTTGATGATATCTTGGACAAATTTGAAATTGGGTCACTTTTGGCCCAAAAATAGGTCACAGGGCCAAATAAAAAAAAGAAAAAAAAAAAAAAAAAAAAAAGAAAAAAGAAAAAAACAACAACAACAACAACAAAAAAAAAACCATTGTGTGCACTGTGGAGGCCACATTTTTAGCCTGATTCTCATGAAACTTGGTCAGAAAGTTTATCTTGATAATATCTTGGACAAGTTCCAAAGTGGGTCACATCTAGTCACAAAGTAGGTCAATTTACCAAATCTTAGAAAAACCTTGTGTGCACTGTAGAGGCCACATTATCAGCCTGATACTCATGAAACTTGGTCTCAATGTTTGTCTAAATGATATCTTGGACAAGTTTGAACTTGGGTCACATTGGTTGCAAAAGTAGGTCACTCATGTGTTTTACATCATTAAAATAAGGATCTCTTCAGATATATGAACTGTAGATGACTTTACTCAGGTGAGCACTTTAGGGCCAATAGCTCTCTTGTTGGCTTGATATGCTTGAAAAGTGGTCAGAATGTTTGTCTTGATGAAATCTCACACAAGTTTGAAATTAGGTCATGTTGGGTCAAAAAGTAGGTCAGTGGGCCAAATCTTCGAAAAAACCTTTTGCGCAATCTAGAGGCAATATTTTCAGCTCAATACAAATGAAACTTGGTCAGAATGTTTGTCTGAAATCTCAGACAAGTTTGAAATTGGGTTATGTTGTGTCAAAAAGTAGGTCACTGGTTTCAAATTGTAGAAACTTGTGTGCACTCTAGAGGCTACATTTTCAGTCTGATACTAATGAAACTTGAATGTTGGTCTTGATGATATCTCAGACAAGTTTGAAATAGGGTCATGTCAGGTCAAAAAAGTAGGTCACTGGGCCAAATATGTAAAAAACCTTTGCACCTTACCAGCTTTATTTTTAGTCAGATCATGAAAGTTGGTCAGAATGTTTGTCTTGATAAAATCTTGAACAGGTTTGAAATTGGATCATGTTAGGTAAAAAAGAAGGTCACTGGGCCAGATCTTTGGAAAAACGTGTGCACACTCGAAGTCACATTTTCAGTGAGATACTCTTGAAACTTAGTCAGAATTTTTGTTTTTATGATATCTCGGACAAGTTTAATAGTGGGTCATGTTGAGTCAAAAAGTAGGTCACTGAGCTAAATTTTAGAAAAAAGCTTGTGTACACTCTAGAGGCTACATTTTCAGCCTGATACTCATGAAACTTGGTCAGAATGTTTGTGTTGATGATATTTTTGACTAGTTTGAAATTGGGTCACATCGGGTCAAATAGTAGTTAATTGGGCTCAATCTTAGAAAAACCTTGTGTGCATTCTAGAGGTTACATTTTCAGCCTGATACTCATGAAACTTGGTCAGAATGTTTGTTTTGATGATATTTTGGGCAGATTGGAAATTGGGTCATACCAGGTCAAAAAGTAGGTCACTTAACACTCATCTGTTTTAGATCATGTAAACAAGAACCGCTTCAGCTCCATCAACTGTAGACGACTTTACTCCGGTGAGGTCATAATTGGGCCATAATTAATTTGTTGTCTGCAAATACTTTCAGTTTGGACAAGTCTAAAATTTTTGCCCTTGGGAAAGAGTTTAAGTGTTTCCATAGGACATTTCATGGCAAATGTATCAAAATAAGGATGTATATATAGCTTTTCCAAGATTCTAGACAGATCCAGATTGAAAGCATGTGCAGATAACACTAAATGTGACTTAGATGAAATTTTTTGTTTGTGATAGGTTAAAAAACATTGTGGTAAAAAGAAGAAAATGCTGGTTACCAGCATTTTAAAAAAATGTTGTGGTAAAAAGAAGAAAATACTGGTTACCAGCATTTTCTTCTTTTCCCACAATGTTTTTAAAAGCCCTTTCACTTGGGGTTGTTGAAACTTGGGAGTGGTATAGGGTTTAGAGTTTAACATCTGTTTCTGATTATAATGTCTGTATTGTTTTCAGGCTGATCCAGGTCTAATTCCAAGAATTTGTCAGGTATGTTCTGTTTTCTGTATCTTTCTGGAATTTTAGCAGCTTGTAAGCATTATTTGTCTTACAGCACATCAATGTCACATGTATTTGTGTTTTATAACCCCCCTCCACTACAAAGTAGAGGGGAGTATACTAGTTTCACCCTGTCTGTCTGTCTGTATGTCCATCCATCTGTCTGTCCATCCATCTGTCTGTCAATCTGTCCATGTTTTTGTTTCTGTGTTCTAATTCAAAAGCCATTTGACATAGGACCCTGAAACTTTATACAAGTGTTCCTCATGACCCAAGGAGGTGCCATATTGTTTTTGGGTCATATGGGTCAAAGGTCCAGGTCACAGGTGAACTTTGAAAGTCTTTTTCAAGCTTTAACTCAAAAGCCATTCGACCTTGGACCCTGAAACTTTATACAAGTGTTGCTCATGACCAAGAAGGTGCCATGTTGTTTTGGGGTCACATGGGTCAAAGTCACAGGTGAACTTAGTTTGGTAATTGTTTCCGTGCTCTGATTCTATAGCTAGTTGACCTAGGAACCTGAAACTTTATATAAGTGTTGCTCCTGAGCCAAGGAGGTTCCCTAATGTTTTTGGGTCACCTAGGTTAAAGGTCAAGGTTACTGGTGATCTTTGTTTTGAAAATCAGTTCTGTTCTCTGAATATGCTGCTTCAGTGACAAGGTGCTGGTGGGGGGGGGGGGATTTGACTGCTTTGTGACAGTTCTAGCTCTAAGTTTATACCTGGTCCAAAGTTCAAATGCTAGTTAAATTTATTTTCCCTGAATATCATAGTTATTGTTGAGTTCTGATTGGCTGTCAAAAATTTTTTCATAGCTCCATGAAAAAAAATAAATCATGTGGTGCCAGAAGTACTTTTGCTGCAAAACATATGTTTGTATTCAAGATTTCATGTTCTTCCTTCCAATTCTATACCTAGTGCAGAGTTCAAATGCTAGCTGAATTTATCATCTCTGAATATCATAGAATGAAAATGAAAAATATCCAACAATTAATTAATAAAGTTAAAGTGAGAACTTAAGACTCATCATTAGTTTACTATATACAAATCTTTTATTTTTCAACTTACTTCTGGTGTATTTAAACTTCTAATGATATTTCTACTAAATCTGCAATGTTCAATGCTATGATGATGTCATGAATTATGCTGTTTTTACATCATGATCGAGCAGTTTTCCGGTGTTTTATCCCATGAGAGGGGCATTAGAAACTGCAATTTTGGATATTAAAATAAGAAATTGAAAAATGCAGTCTATACTATTTATGTGCATGTTTGGTGACTGTAATTTTGAATTGAGAGAAATGAAGAGATTTTTTTTGTTTTCATTGAGATATTAAAATAGGAAAACCTAATCACAGTGTATTAAACAATCCCGCTTTGTGGTTTTATACCATGTGAATACCGGTAGGTTTTTTTTATAAAAAAAAATTCTCATCATTCCTGAAATTATTTGACAGTTTTAAAGTGTTTAACAAATCATCAAAGTGTGCAATCATATAGGCGAGATTTATTCAGTTTCTTTGATTTATTGCAGCCCTGCTGGTACCCAGGGTTTTTTTCCTTTTCAATCAGTTTTTTGTACTCCCAGGCAGATTCCATCATTCACTCTATTTTTTAATTTGCCATCTCACTCATGGTTTATCCATTCTGTATCTATGTACAAGTCTAAAATGTTTTTGTCTGGTAAAAAAATCAAGGCTTTGGATTTGTGGTCAACTAGATCTAATCTTGGTTTGATATCCTCTAGTCAGGTTTTTCATGGTTGTTTAACACTGTACCAAACAACAAAATTTTTGACTGGACCAAATTGAAAGCATTTGCAGATGACAAAATAAATTTAGATCAAATGGTGATTTATGTATAGGATAGAAAATATTGTGGAAAAAGGAGAAAATGCTGGTTACCAGCATTTTCTCCTTTTCCAACAATGTTTTCAAAAGCCTTCCCTTTCAGGGTCGTTAAAACTTGGGATTGTGTGGTTAAGATTTAAAAAACCTAAACATAATCTTTCTGTCAGCAGTTTGTACAAAGTGATGTATAAAAAGAACTTTCAGTGCTCTTAGTTGCGTATATAGTAATCATATCTACCATTTAAATTTGACAGAAAGCATGTCAAACACACAGGGGGCATTGAGTGTTAATGGCAATATTTGGTCAAGATAATCTCCTGACCCATTTCCAAACTTTCACAAGTTTTAGACTTGAAAATTTTTCTCAAAATTGATCTATGTAAACTTTTTAAAGAGAGATCGAAAATCTTATTAGAAGGATGGATAAATAATGATAGATATGCAGCATTTTTCAATTGTGAGGTATTGCTGGTTATCCAAGGTTGGCTCTCAACTCCCAACCCTCTACCACAGTACCAGATAACAAAGTTTTGGACTTGTCCAAAGCCAGAGCATCTGCAGATAACAAATATGGTTCAAATGGTAGAATTTGCCTTTGGAAGGTTAGAAAACATTGTAGGGAAAAGAAAATGCTAGCTTCCATCATTTTCTCCTTTTCCTACAATGTTTTATAAAACCTTCTTCCTCAAGGTTATTAAAACTTGGGGTCATGTAATAGAAGATTTAGTGTTGTCAACTTGAGTGATGTGTATATAATACTGCTGCATAAAGAGGGAAGGATAATGGATTTAAAAGTCCTACTAGTATTAACATGTATGTAAAATAAAGACCATCTTGGACCACTTACCATTTAAAAACAGTTTTTACTTTTTTTTAACAATATTTGTTTAAATATGGAGTGTAAAGTGTTGTATAACAAAACAGAAATACCCTTCTACCGAATGGTGTCCTTCCGAGTTTAACAATTCATTAAGTCTTTGTGTTGGCCCAGTCCCCAGCGTCTCCTCTGATTTTAAATTCTATGAGACATTCTGTCTCAGCAATAGGATGGCCAATAGTCTATGTGTAGCATTTGAATTAATGAGCCATGCTCTTGTAAAAGGGGTTTTCATGCATCTATTTGATGCATGGTACCAAGCAAGTCATCAAAAAATTATGGATCATTAAAATCTATTTTGTATAAGAACCAACTGAATCATGAGGTACACTGGTCCTTTGACATGCAGAAAATTCATCAAAACAGAAAAGTTTCAACTCGGGTCAGCTTATGTGCAGGCAATGCAGACTGACCTGGGTCGGTACTTTTTGCAGATGCATTAAGTCCCCTTTTGACAGAGCATGGCTCATTTAATTCCAGGGCATATAAATATAGACTAGCGTCTCCCAGTGTCTGGATGGTACCACTTGCTGGCAAGAGGTCCAAGATGGTCACCAGCATTTTCTCCTTTAGCACACAATCCAGACTTAACAAAACTGAGAAAGAAGCCTTTTGAAAACATTGTGGAAAAAAGAGAAAATGCTGGTAATCAGCATTTTTTCCTTTTCTCACAATGTTTTCTACCCTATCAAAGAAATATCATATTATTTGAGCCACATTGATATTGTCGTCTGCAAATGCTTTCATTTTGGACGATTTTAACCTTTTTTCATGTGGTAAAGGGTTTAGGTTGTTAACACATGGAACTGCTTGGTAAAGGGTTTTATGACTAGGAAGATATCATACCTCACTGGCTGCTATTGGACAAGACACTGCAAAACCCTAACAAAGCACTGATGAGGTAAAAAAAAAAAACACAATGAGTGAGCTGTCTAATTGATATAACTGAAAAACTGTTGAAATTGGTGTTAAACACCATTCAAACAATCAGTATGTCAATCTTCGAGAGTGTTATGATTTCTAAAAACTTTTTCCATGATAGATGTAGAATGAGCATTACTGAATCAAAAAATCCTTCTTATAGGAACAAGTTTATAATTATGAAGTAAAGAGGTACAAGGATAGACTTTATTACAAAGATACACAAATATTTATATTCAAAATTTGAGTTTTTATTAAATACGGACATTGCCAGTATAATGATATTGAAAAAATTCCTTTAGCGTTCTATAATGTATCATTTAACCCTTAACCCTTTACCACAAAATCCGGACTTTTAATGACCCCGGTAAATAGGACTTTTAAAAACATTGTGAGAAAAGGAGAAAATGCTGGTAACCAGCATTTTCTCCTTTTTACACATGTCTTCTACCCTTCTGAAAGACGAATTTTGATTTTGAGTCATACTGATTTCGACGTCTGCAAATGCTTTCAATTTGGATTGAAATTTTGTCGTTTGGTAAAGAGTTAACAATTAACCACATGAGGAAATTTAAGACTTGTTGAAGTTTGAAAGCTTTTGCAGACTACAAAATGATTCTGATTTAAAGATAGAAATTTACTTTTATAAGGGTAGAAAAAATTGCGGGAAAAGGAGAAAATGCTGGTTTTCGCCTTTTCCCACAATGTTTCAAAAAGATTCTTCCATAGGGTTGTTAAAACTCAGGATTGTGTGGTAAAGGGTTAAAGCACCTTTCTGCAGTTGCCTTTTGTGGCCACTGTAGATCACCATCAGTTGGCACAGAAGTTTAGTCTAATCTTTTGATTACACTGTCTGCTTTGCTGAGACACTCTAGAAAAAAATCAACGTTGACACTGCATTTATTTGGGTCTGTTTAGCTTGGCTGTTTTTAAAGAAAACATAGAGGCATTGCAGTAGCCCTGGCGCCCTGTGCGTCGTCTGTCTTGTCATGTGACTGTCATGGAAAAACTTTGACATTTCATAATATCTCTTTTATCACCGAAGAAATTAGCTTCCAACTAGCCAAGTTGTTTATTATCAAAAGGGGAACCTATACAACAAGGGAAGATAACCATCAAAGCATTTTTGACATTGTTAAACTCCTTTTTCGACTTAAAATTTCCACTGAAAATCAAGCATCCGCAACTGAGCAAATGACACCTGCATGTGGTTACTGCTCTTGTTTTTAGATTTAGAATGTCTGTTTGGCTTATTCAGTGTTTGTTGCAAAATTGGCTGTCTTCTCTTTGAAACAACTTTGTACAGATGGTCTACAGGTTTTGTAATGCAGCATATCAGCAGTTCAGAGTCTGAATCTCAAGGACCAAGCCTTATAGCTAAGTCAGTGGTATAAAGGGCTTGTAACCAAGGGGCTGCTTGCATGATTTCAAGCTTGGCCATCAGGGGATGATGGTCATTGGGACAGCATTCATTTCTGTCTCAGTGCTGAACACTGTCTTGATGATGTTTATTTGGGAAAGCAGCTTTTGACTTGGAAAAAAATAGCATGTGAAGCACTGGTAAAAGAAATGTTGAGAAAACATGAATAGGTGCACTGGACACTGTGGTATAACCATTAAACAGTGTTGAAAATTGTTTAAAACACTAAACAATAAATACTTTGGCTTGGCTTACAGCCATACAAACCTTTTCAGTCTTGCTTCAATTTCACAATACAAAAATTGTCTGCTATGGGTTGAGCTGATAACCAGCTCAGAAGGGTGTTACTTAAATGATTTGAGGAAAAGTGCTAATTTGGAAAATCCCT
This sequence comes from Tridacna gigas, assembly GCA_945859785.2. Classification (NCBI taxonomy): domain Eukaryota; kingdom Metazoa; phylum Mollusca; class Bivalvia; order Cardiida; family Cardiidae; genus Tridacna; species Tridacna gigas. The sequence goes on from OX244029.2 coordinate 45,030,150, forward strand.
TATGAAGGTTTTTTTTCTATAAAATAACCCTTTATTAACCCTTAGAGTGCCAATTAAATCCAATCAGCATTTTAGTCTGAAATTAAGACTCATATCTGCTTTTGTCCAGAATGTCTTACCTAAATTTTACAAGTTTTAGCATTATTTTCTGATTTAACCCTTTACCACACAATCCCGAGTTTTAATGACCTTGGGAAAGAGGCCTTTTGGAAACAATGTAGGAAAAGGAGAAAATGCTGGTAACCAGCATTTTCTCCTTTTCCCACAATGTTTTATATCCTTTCCAAAACAAATTTCAATTTTTGGGTCACATTTTATGGTGTTGTCTGAAAATGCTTTCAATTTGGACTAGTCTAAAATTTTGTCGTTTGGTAAAGAGTTAAGCAAAAGCCTGGAAAGGCCCAATAAATTACACACAAAAATATTGCGTCATTTTGTTTAACTTTCAGGCTGATTCACATTTGAAAAATATTTATTAAATACTGTATACATGGATATATATGCACGTCGAAAAATTTGCAAATTACCAATTACTGACATTTTGCGTTGGGAAATGTTTGCAAATTCAAGACACTTGTTGTTTGTTGGTATATTTGTGGTAAAACAGAAAAGTTGGCGAATTTTTCAAATTTGCGAAATCGCAAGAATTTCCATGTCACAAAGATTTCCACTTATAGTCAGTATTAACCCTTTCCCAAACAAGCCCTGGTTTTCATGTGTCTGCAGTGCAAGTCTGTTGAAAACACTGTGGGAAAAGGAGAAATTGCTCGTAATGAGCAATTTTTCATTTTCCCACAGTGTTTCTACCCTTTTTGAGACCTTTCTGCCATTTTTATCAAATTTAAAATCGTCGTCTGCAAACTCTTTCAATTTGGACCAGTCCAAAATTTGTTGTTTGGGAAAGGCTTAAGCCAATTTGTACATTCATGTTTGTTTCATGGTGGAATGGGTGAAGTTTGTATGCCTAATGTCCTTGGGTTGTCCCCAGATACAGGCTAGTGTCAATAGGGCAGGGTTAGGCTCTCTGATAAAAACATGATAAACCATTTAAATCACAAATAAATAAATCTAAACAATTCTCACTGTGGTATTAGCCCTTTACCACACAATTCCGACTTTTAATGACCCTAAAAGGAAGCCTTTTGAAAACATTGTGGGAAAAGGAGAAAATGCTGGTAACCAGCATTTTCTCCTTTTCCCACAATGTTTTCTACCCATTCCATAACCAATTTCAATTTTTAAGTCACATTTAATTTGTCGTCTGCAACTTCTTTCAGTTTGGGCCAGTCTAAAATTTTATCCTTTGGTAAAGATTTAAACAAAATTTTTACACCTTTATTTATTGCTGTGATCCCTGAAGAGATCTCTATTTCAGCACTTGTACTAAATCTTTTACTTTATTTTAACTCTTTACCAAACTACAAAATTTTAAACTGGAACAAGTTGAAAGTATCTGCAGACAACAAATGTGATGCACATGGTAGAATATTCTTTTGAAATAGTAAAGAACATTGTTTGAAAAAGAGGAAATGCTGGTTACCAGCATTTTCTTCTTTTCCCATAATGTCCTTCCCTAGGGTCATTAACCCTTTACCGCACAATGCCACCTGTAATGACCCTGGGATAGAAGCCGTTTGAAAACAATGTGGGAAAACGAGAAAATGCTAGTTACCAGCATTTTCTCCTTTTCCTACAATGTTTTGTATCCTGTCAAAGAAAAATTGTACCATTTGAGCCTTATTGAATAGTCGTCTGCAAATGCTTTCTATTTGGGCAAGGTTAAAATTTTGTCGTCTGGTAAAGGGTTAATGGGCTTCTTTGATAAGGGGTTGAACTAAATATGTTTTTGGAACCTTCGAAATATTTATAGTAGAAGTACCATTGCAGGTTCCAGATTTTTCAAGCAAACTAAATAAAGCATGTCCTTTGATTAAAGCAAAGTTCTTTAAGAAAGTCATTAAATCTTGTTTTTGATATATATTGAGCATTAAATTTGAACTGATCAGTCTTTACATGAAAATCTTGCTAGTAGAATAAAACCATTTACCCATTGGCTAGCATGTCCAAGTTATTTCTGGAGACCTATATTGTACAATGATTGTGTAATGGAGTGGGAAAAGGAGCCTGAGGTCTTTTATGTGAGAGGACAATATTCGTCTATGAAAAGCAGGGGCTTGATTAACCCTTTACCACACAGTCCCGACTTTTAACGACCCTGATGTTGAAGCCTTTTGAAAACATTGTGGGAAAAGGAGAAAATGCTGGTAACTAGCATTTTCTCCTTTTCCCACAATGTTTTCTACCCTGTCAAAGACAAATCGCATCATTAGAGTCACGTTGAAATTGTCGTCTGCAAATGCTTTCAATTTGGATGGGTCTAAAATTTTGTTGTGTGGTAAAGAGTTAATAGGAAAAGTGTTATTTCTTTACAAAACAACAAAATTTTAGACTTGTCCATGTTGAAAGCATTTGCAAAAAACAATTATTGGGGAAGTGACAAGACTTGTCCTTGAAAAGGTAGAAAACATTGTGGGAAAAGGTGAAAATGCTTGTCACTGGCATTTTCTCTCTTACCTACAATGTTTTCAAAGGCCTTTTTTAAGGTCGTCAAAACTCAGGATTGTGCAGTAAAGAGTTGATACTGATTTGTATTGCCTAACCTTTTACTAGAGGTGAAGATATAGATAAATATTTCTGTTATTCTATACTTCAGTGTATATCAAAGAGTGTTACCGATAAAAAATTGATTAATTATCAAATGAATTACCACAATTTAGAAGAGTTCTTATCTAGTTTAGTATTAAGGCACATTTTCATGGTACCTGGATACACTTTCAATTGTTTCATTTAACTCTTTACCACACAACAAACTTTTGGGCTAGTCCAAATTGAAAACAATTGCAGACAACATATTAAATGTCACCCAAACCATAAAATTTGTCTTTCTAAGGATAGAAAACTGTGGGAAAAGAAGAAAATGTTGGTAATGTTTTCAAAAGGCCTCTTTCTCAGGGTCATTAAAACCTGGGATTGTGTGGTCAAGAGTTAACCTACAAGTAGCTCAAAGGCAGCTTTTTTTCTGGCGTTGGCACCATTTGATACCTTTGGAGTAGGATGCCTTTTGAAAACATGTGAAGGTTTTGTGAAAATGATCAAAATGTCCAACTCTTGTATTTGTTATCATGTTTTCCTTACTGTCTTTAAATCTGTACCAAACAATCCCGTGTTTTATTGGACCTGACAAGGAAAGCTTTGGAAACATTGTGGGAAAAGGAGAAAATGATTATAAAAAGCAATATCTCCTTTTCCCATAATGTTTTCTACCCTATCAGAGAACTTCAGGTTATTTGTACCAATTTAAAATTTGTCTTCTGCAAATGCTTTCAATTTTAAAGTGTCCAAAATTTGTCGCAAAATTAATGCTTTCAATTTTGAAGTGTCCAAAATTTGTTGTTTAGGAAGGCAGTCTGTGCAGACAGGCCTGGATTGATACTTTTTGCTTTTGGTCTAAGGACTAGTCTACCTCCAGATTCAGTTGGTTGTTGGACATAGTGGATTAACCCTTTACCACACAATCCCGACTTTTAACGACCCTGATGTTGAAGCCTTTTGAAAACAGCATTGAAAAAGGAGAAAATGCTGGTAACCAGCATATTCTCCTTTTCCCATGATGTTTTCTACCCTATTAAAGACAAATCGCATTATTTGAGTCACAGTGAAATCGTTGTCTGCAAATGCTGTCAGTTTGGATGGGTCTAAAATTTTGTCGTGTGGTAAAGAGTTAACTCTTTACCACACAACAAAATCATAGACTTGTCCAATTTGAAAGCAATTGCAGACGACAAATTAAACGTTGCTAAAATGATGTTTTTTGTCTTTGGTAGGATAGAAAACATTATTGGAAAAGGAGAAAATGTTGGTTACCAGCATTTTCTCCTTTTCCCATATTGTTTTCAAAAGGCTTCTCTTTCAGGATCGTTAAAAGTCGGGATTGAGTGGTAAAGCCCTGGTTTTCACGTGTCTGCAGTACAAGTCTTTTGAAAACAATGTGGGAAAAGGAGAAATTGCTCGTAACGAGCAATTTCTCTTTTTCGCACAGTGTTTTCTACCCTTTTTGAGAACTTCTGCCATTTTCATAAAATTTGAAATTGTCGTCTGCAAACTCATTCAATTTGGACCAGTCCAAAATTTGTCGTTTGGGAAAGGGTTAAATGGATCCATAGATATATTATGACTTGTCTGGTATAATGCATCATAGAGATGCATTCAACTCTCTTTTCACAGAGCTATTTGTCTTTTCAGGGTCTATTCAGTCAAGTATCAGATGAAGCGTCCTCCCACATCACTCGGCGTGTTGATATCAGTTATTTGGAGATTTACAATGAGCGAGTACGAGACCTGCTGCAGCCATACCAGTTTCAACAAAATCCCAAGTTTTCTCTGAAAGTTCGAAACCATCCCAGAGAAGGACCCTATGTGGAAGGTATATAAAAACATGTTCCATGCATATTACCCCTCGCAGCTTAGAACTTGAATTACATTATTTATGCAGACATTGTAAATCAAGATCAGACGGCAGAGAATGTGTTTCAGTGCGAATAATAAATGTTCGAAGTTCCAAAGTAGTTTCACATGTCTGTATGCAACTACTAGTGTAATCTATCATTAACCCTTTACCAAACAGTCCTGAGTTTTAACGGCCCTGGGAATGAAAGCTTTTGAAAACATTGTGGAAAAAAAAGAAAATGCTGGTAACCAGCATTTTCTCCTTTCCCACAGTGTTTTCTACCATTCTAAAAGCAAATTTCTTTTTTTGGGACACACTTATTTTGTGGTCTGCAAAAGCTTGCAATTTGGTAAAATTTTGTTGTTTGGTAAAAAGTTAAAGATTTCATATATGTGGAAAATTTAAATTTGCTTTTCTGCAAATATTTCTTCTATGTGTTGGTTCAACAAGTAAATCATATTTCTTAAAAATCTAGGAGCTTGGCCATGTAGCTCAGAGTTTAGCTTACATGATTTGTGACCTGGTGCTTTAGAGTTCAATACCTGGTTGAGGCAGACTTTCTTTCCAGTGATTTTGCGCCTCGCTCCTCTGGTGCATGTGAGAAAAGCAGTCGTTTGCTTGGAAAGACAGTGTCAGTACTGATGTGAGAAAGCCAGGAAAGACATGTGTAGGTGCACTGACCGCTGTGATATGATCTAAGCTGTTAAAATAGCATTAAACTCAAATACAAACAAACAAAAAACTAGGCTGTGGCAACTGTGACTATATGGTATAGGTTTAACCCTTAGGGTGCAGAATAAATCTGTCATACATTTTCATCCTAGAAATACAACCCAAATAATTGCAATTTCATGGTTACTTTTGTCCAAGTGTTTCAGCAAAGCCGACAATGTAGATCAAAGATCAGGGTGCACATTTTCTGCAGCCTGATCTTGATCTGCACTGGCCTCAAAGGCAACTGTTGCTGTGAAAGGCGCTTATAGGTTAAGTTATTTGAATGCAACAACAGCTGTTTCTGCCAGGTAGAAGAGAGTTTCTGAAATATAACTGACAGAGGCCAAACATGTTTTGTGTCTTGAAGCCCAGTATCAGTTTCCTGTTATATCAATGAGTTTTAACCCTTTAACCCTTTAGGTGCTAAGGGCAGCTCACTGATTTTTTGTGGACAGTGTACTGGTAGATCAAGATCATACTGCACAGAGCGTGCAGTGTGATCTTGGATCTACTCTATCCGATAAGGAAATGTTTTTCTCCAAAAAGTAAGTTTGAAATAATAATTATTATGTGGGTTTTTACTATCGGCTTGAAAGTTCTATTTTACTTATGTTAGCAGGATAAGGGTTAAGTGCCAAATTAACCCAAGGAAACTTTCGTTCTCCAAATAAGACCTTTACTATTGCATTGCCAAGGTTTTTATTGTCCAGAATGTCTCATGTAAGCAGACAGTGTAGATCAAAGATCAGGTTTTCTGCACTCTGATCTTGATCTTCATTGGCCACAAAGGCACAGCGGCAACTATAGTCATGAAGGCACTTTAAGGGTAAAGAACAACCACAGACAATTTTTGAAAACTTTGTAGTAAATAGAGAATACTTAGTTTTTTTTGGTGAAAGATCAAAATTTATTTCATGGAGTGAACATCATCAGTAATATTTTCAGGAGTGGTGCAGCCATGAGTGAAAATATTACTGATGATGTTCACTCAATGAAATAAATTTCGATCTTTACCGAAAAAAACAAATATTCTATCTATTTCATGCTTCTTACCCCTATTTTGTTGGAACTTTCAAAATCCAGTATAGTTGTTTTGGGTAATTCCCAATGACGTACCTCCCTCACATACAAACGCATAACAATATTATGTAAAGCCTGAGAAATATAGCTTAAATTAAGTCAGATTTCCCTCCATTTGAATGGCATGTGCTGATTACCTTGGTAACTGGTGCACTGGAACTACTATTTCCACCTTCAATCAAAGAGTTAGAAAATATAAAATCTGTATTTTCATTGGTCGTAACCATGAAATATCAAACCATAATCCACTTTTTTTTCTCGATAAACTACTGAAAAGCAGGAAATAAAGGCAGAATCTCTCCCTGTCAAAATTGTTTTACTTGTATTCCCATAGTACACCTCTACCTTTTACCACAGTCTCGAGTTTTAACAACACTGAGAAAGAAAGGTTTTGAAAACTGTTTGTGGGAAAAGAAGAAAATGCTGGTAACCAGCATTTTCTCCTTTTCCCACAATCTTTTTTACACAGTCAAGGAGAAATTTCATCCTATGGGTCACCTTTAAATTGTCATCTGCAAATTAATGCTTTCAATTTAGACCAGTTTAGAGTTTTGTTGTTTGGTGAAGAGTGATACACCTATAGTCACTTTCAGCCAGTTTTTACCCTATTTCATCTTTATTCTATCATACCATAATCATTCTTTATGCCAAATGTTGCCCCTGATGGCTGCAAGGTTGCACAGATTACGATGGATAGAAAAAGAATTTCACTTACTGGCGGCCTTCAAAGAAATCATTGTTGTCATTTCCAGTTTTAAATCAGGACAAATCCCTTGAGTTTCTCTATCCCTCACACCATATATACTGGTAATTTGTCTATTTTTACACAGCTGACCAAATTCTTAGCCATTCTACACACTTTCAAGTTTTAACAGCGTTTTCTTCTCCCTGGCTGTAGGGATGTATCTCTTGATTATTGTCATCTGGTAATGAATGAAAATAAATGTCCTCTGTTGTAGATTGTTTCATTGTTTTGGGGAGAAGGGGGGGGGTTAACCCTTTACCAGACGACAACATTTTAGCCTTCTCCAAATTGAAAGCATTTGCAGACGACAATTTCAATTTGGCTAAAATGGTGCAATTTTTCTTTGATAGGGTAGAAAACATTGTGGGAAAAGGAGAAAATGCTGGTTACCAGCATTTTCTCCTTTTCCCACAATGTTTTCAAAAGGCTTCTTTCCCAGGGACGTCAAAAGGCGTCATTGTGTGGTAAAGGGTTAAGAGATTTATACTATGAGAAGATGACACATAACTTTTCACTTTCTGACAGGCTTATCATGGCACAGAGTGAAGAACAATGAAGAAATCCAAGCACTCATTGACAAGGGTAATGAGTACAGGTAGGATTGATGGATTTATTACATTAGTAAGGTGATGCCTCTTTGGTTGTTAACACCAACCAAATGAAGATACATACTGCTTTCCAATACAAACAGTGTCCAAATTGTGTCTTACAAAGATGAGTAAGTGGTTCATGCTCTGTGGAAAGGGGCTTTAATGCACTTGCAAAAAAATATTGACCATGCTAGCGTGTGTAGTCCGCGCAGGCTGACCTGTGTCAAACCTTTTTGCTATTGGTCAATTTTCTGCATATTAAAGGACCCAGTGTACTTCATGATTCAGTTGATGGTTGACAAAGTAGATTTTATTGACTTATGATCATATAATGACTTGCTTGATATCGTGCATCACAGAGATTCATTAACCCTTTACCACACAATCCCGACTTTTAACGACCCTGAGGAGGATCCTTTTGAAAACATTGTGGGAAAAGGAGAAAATGCTAGTAACCAGCATTTTCTCCTTTTCCCACAATGTTTTCTACTCTTTCCAAAACAAATTTCAATTTTTGAGTCACATTTATTTTGTTGTCTGCAAAAGCTTTCAATCTGGACTAGTCTAAAATTTTGTTGTTTGGTAAAGAGTTAAACCACTTTTTGCCAGAGCTTGGCTCAAATGAATGTTCTGGTACTCATGACATAGAAGTTGATTTTACTGTTTCATTTATTAACTTTGACAATGCAGTCTACTTAATGGCTCTGCAAATTTTGTCTATGATTTTTATCACCATAGCAACAGAGCAACAGTATGATGCCATTGGACTTGTTACCATGAGAAAGCAGTTTTTTCTGAAATCTCTATCATAAAATTTCTGTCATCAAAAAACAAAGATGATAATGATAATGATGAGGCAATTATGGTTGTCACATAATCTTTACTCAGCTTTTACATTTGTATAAGATATGAGCCATGCTCTGGCAAAAGGGGGCTTAATGCATCTCTGTGATTCATTATACCTTTCAAACCATCACATAATTATGGATCCATAATACATGTGGTCACTTATTTTAACAACTGACTTTATCATGAGGTAGAATGGTCCTTTGACCGACAGAAAATTGACCATTCGCGAAAGGCTTTAGGCTCAGGTCAGCCTGCACAGACTGTGCAGACTGACCTGGGTTGATGCTTTTTGTAGATGGATCAGGTCCCCTTTTCACAGAGCATTGCTCATCTTTATGTTGATCAGTGTCTCAGTGAATAGCAAGGCTGAAAACTTTACAGCGCTGAAAAAAATTGCCTAAAAGTGCCCATAGCGTATTACAATAGATATTTGCAATTCCTTTGTTTTTTATTGATGAGTTAAGCCATGCCGTCACTTGATTTCCTGCATTTCCTTTGGTTTTCATTGATGAATCATGTGATCACTTGATTTCTCTTGCTAAGCCAAAAAGGAAATCACATGACTTGCTGCAGATATGTTTAAAGTGCTGAAGAAACCAAAAGGGCATTTTCTTTCTAGAATAAGACGTAGATAATTGTTATTTCATGGCTGCCTTTTGTCTGTACTGTCTTAGCAAAGTGGGCACTGTAGATCAAAGATCAGACTGCATGTTTTGTGCAGTCTGATCTTGATCTACAGTGGCCTCAAAGGCAACTATGTTAGTGAAAAGCACTTTAATGGTTAAGATACTGTTTTGGACAATTGAAAACTGCTGAAGAAATGAAATAAACTTTTTACCATAGTAAAAAAAAAAACATCTAAATAGTACTGTGTGACTTTAAAGGCTGTTTACAGGTCCAGAATACTTCATAGTATATCCCAGACCACAGTCCACTTTTGTACAGTCTTACCTTGTTTGACTCCATTTGTTACAAGCACTGTAAGTTGGTTTTAGCATCATTAATACAATTTTCATTTAACTTTTACAGGGCAACAGCAGAAACCTATATCCATGACAGAAGCTCCAGAAGCCATGCTATCGTCACTGTATGCTTTACCCAGGTGAGCCATACACCATATTCAACCCTTTATCACACAATCCCAAATTTCAACAACCCAGAGAAAGAGAGCTTTTGAAAACATTGTGAGAAAAGGAGAAAATGCTGGTAACCAGCATTTTCTCCTTTTCCAACAATATTTTCTAACCTTTCACAGACAAATCCCACTATTTCTGCTACATTTAATTTGTCGTCTGCAAATGGTTCAGTTTGGACCAGGCTAAAATTTTGTCATTTGATAAAGAGTGGACGTTTCCCTATGACAGTTCTCTCTGATTTTGTCAAAGCAGCAGACAACTTTTCAAATCAAAACAGTCAATAGAAATTTTGCATACTTACCATTCTGTTTGACCTTGAAGAAAAGCTGTTTCATTCAGTAGCTTGTCCTTGAATGCTATTCCAACCAATTTAATTAATGAAAAGATAAATTCTCTTCATCTCTATACTAGACAACTCATTCAAATTCAAAGCCTTTGCAGACAACAAATTTGATGTGGCTCAAATGACGGCATTTTGTCATTGAATGGATAGAAAATATTCTGGAAAGGGAGAAAATGTTGATTACCTGCATTTTCTCCATTCATCACAATATTTTCAGAGGCCATTTCCCTCATGGTTTGTTAAAACACTGGACCCTCCCTTGGTGTCAGCACCGGTGTGAGAAAGCCATGACGCACATGTGTAGGTGCACTGACCGCTGTGATATGACTTAGCTGTTAAAACGGCATTAAACTCCAATTCAACCAAGAATTTGTTAAAACACAGGTTTGTTTGGTTAAGGGTTATGCAGGTTTTTTTTTGTTTCCATTTGAAAATGAACTGGGTTGAAATGAAAATTTTGTTTTACCAGGTACAAAACAGTCCGAAGTTTTGAAAACCTTGATTTGAAAGGCTTTTAAAAACATTGTGGGAATAGGAAAGAAAAATGCTGTTTACCAGCATCATCTTTTCTAACAGAGCGTTTTACCCTTTAACATACATGTTTCACCGTTTTGACCACTTTTAATTTGTCATCTGCAAGTGCTTTAAAATTTGGCAGTTCTTAATTTTTTTCGTCAGGTAAAGGATAAAGTCATGCTATTATTTTCTTTTCACAGATATTGTAGAGTTCGGGAAAAGTCTTAACCAAAAAAGTCTTAACCAAAAAAAATAGTTGCAATTTCAAGATTGCTTTTGTCCACAGTGTTTGAGATTTCATACTTTATAGAACCCTTAACCACGCAATCTCGACTTTTGATGACCCTTAAAGAGAAGGCTTTCGGAAACATTATGGGAAAAGGAGAAAAAGCTGGTAACTAGCAATTCCCCTTTCCCACATTGTTTTCTATCCAGTCAAAGACAGAAATCATCATTTTAGCAACATTTCTGCAAATGCTCTCAATTTGATAACGTCTAAAATTTTGTCATTTGGTAAAGGGATTTTAAACTCCCTGTCTGTTAAGTACATGTAGCTGTAGTCATTGTAATCAAACAATTACTTTTTTAGCTCACCTGAGCACGAAGTGCTCATGGTGAGCTATTGTGATCGTGCTGTGTCCGTTGTCCGTCGTCCGTCGTGCGTCGTCCGTCATCAACATTTTACCTTGTCTACGCTCTAGAGGCCACATTTTCAGTCCGATCTTCATGAAACTTGGTCAGAATGTTTGTCTTGATAAAATCTCGGACGAGTTCGAAATTGGGTCATGTGGGGTCAAAAACTAGGTCACTAGGTCAAATCTTAGAAAACCTTGTGTACGCTCTAGAGGCCACATTTTCATTCCGATCTTCATGAAACTTGATCAGAATGTTTGTCGTGATAAAATCTCGGACAAGTTTGAAATTGGGTCATGTGGGGTCAAAAACTAGGTCAAATCTTAGAAAAACCTTGTGTACACTCTAGAGGCCACATTTTCAGCCAGATACTTGTGAAATTTGGTCAGAATGTTTGTCTTGATAAAATCTCGAATGAGTTCAAAATTGGGTCATGTGGGGTCAAAAACTAGGTCACTAGGTCAAATCTTAGAAAAACCTTGTGTACGCTCTAGAGGCCACATTTTCAGTCCGATCCTCATGAAACTTGGTCAGAATGTTTGTCTTGATAAAATCTTGGACGAGTTTGAAATTGGGTCATGTGGGGTCAAAAACTAGGTCACTAGGTCAAATCTTAGTAAAACCTTGTGTACGCTCTAGAGGTCACATTTTCAGTCAGATACTTGTGAAACTTGGTCAGAATGTTTGTCTTGATAAAATCTTGGGTGAGTTCTAAATTGGGTCATGTGGGGTCAAAAACTAGGTCACTAGGTCAAATCTTAGTAAAACCTTGTGTACGCTCTAGAGGTCACATTTTCAGTTAGATACTTGTGAAACTTGGTCAGAATGTTTGTCTTGATAAAATCTTGGGTGAGTTCTAAATTGGGTCATGTGGTGTCAAAAACTAGGTCACTAGGTCAAATCTTAGAAAAACCTTGTGTATGCTCTAGAAGCCACATTTTCAGTCAGATACTTGTGAAATTTGGTCAGAATGTTTGTCTTGATAAAATCTCAGACAAGTTTGAAATTGGGTCGTGTGGGGTCAAAAACTAGGTCACTAGCTTAAATCTTAGAAAAATCTTTTGTACACTATAGAGGCCACATTTTCAGTCCAATACTCTTGAAAAATGGTCAGAATGTTTGTCTTGATTATATCTTGAAATAGTACAAAAATGTGCCATGTTGGGTTAAAAACTAGGTCACCAGGTCAAATCTAAGAAAAACGTTGTGTATGCTCTAGAGGCCATATTTTCTGTCCAGTACTCTTGAAAGTTGGTCAGAGTGTTTGCCTTGATAATATCTCTAACTAGTTTGAAATTGGGTCGTGTCGGGTGAAAAACTAGGTCACTAGGTCAAATCTTAGAAAAACCTTGTGTAAGCTCCAGAAGCCACATTTTCTGTCAAATACTCTTGAAAGTTGGTCAGAATGTTCGTCTCGATGATATCTCAGTTGAATTTGAAAATGAGTCATGTCGGGTCAAAAACTAGGTCACCTGGTCAAATCTTAGAAAAACCATGTGTACGCTGTTGTGGCCACATTTTTTGTTCAATACTCTTTTAAAGTTGCTCAGAATGTTTGCCTTGGTAATATCTTGGATGAGTTTGAAAATGGGTCATGTTGGGTCAAAATCTAGGTCACTACGTCAGATCTTAGAAAAACCTTGTGTACGCTGTAGAGGCCACATTTTCAGTCCAATACTCTTGAAATTTGGTAAGAATATTTGTCCTGATGATATCTTGGACCAGTTTGAAAATGTGTCATGTTGGCTGAAAAACTAGGTAACTAGGTCAAATCTTAGAAAAACCTAGTGTACGAATGACTCTCAGAAAGAAGCCTTTTGAAAACACTGTTTGAAAATGAGAAAATGCTGGTATCCAGCATTTTTTCCCTTTTTCACAATGTTTTCTACCCCTTTGAGAGACCAATCCCACAGCTTGATCCACATATTATTTGTTTTATGCAGAAGGTTCAGACTGATGAGTTTAAAATTTTATTGTTTGGTAATACATATATCTCACAAGACGTTGGAAATTGGTTGTGCCTGGTCAAAAGGCTCAGGTGAGCGACTCCAGGGCCATCATGGCCCTCTTGTTGTTATTGTAGGCTAGAGTGGAGGAGAACCGTCCTAGTGAGATCGTCAGTAAAATTAACCTGGTCGATCTAGCTGGAAGGTTAGTATCAGCTATTTCTTTTATGCTTTTCAGTAGTTTATAGAAATCTAACAGTGAATTGTATCCTAAAAAAAAACTGGTGAATGGTATAATTCACCAGTGAATGCTACAACTTTTATATTTTTTACATGCAGAGGATATTTATAGAACATGAATGAAATTTTAGTGGGTGAATGTCACGTTTTTGACGTGGTCAACATCATTCATGACATCCCTATTACAGCTAGTCCTAATCCGTCTAGATTGAATAAATCTGTTTTGCACATATTTTTTACCATGAGTAAAACATTTGACATGAAAAGAGAGGTTAAAATGAAGAGCGTGAAAGAAATAGGATAATTGTTTGTTCGGTGTATGATTGAAATTTCTTTCATCAAGTGAAAAGCAAAGGCTATATTTGCACGATTGGCAATGCCACTCATGAAAATATAGCCTTTGCTTTTCACTCGATGAAAGAAATTTCAATCATACACAATTTTCTGCATGTCCAAGGACATTCTACTACGATGCATTTCAGAGATGAATTAAACCAAGCTTTTGCCAGAGCACTACACATTTCTAAAAGCGGTTGTAACTGGGCGTTGGCACATGCATGCAGTGCTTTTGTTACTATGGATACATTTCTAATAATATTTTGGACTTGGACAAAGTAACAGTATGTCAAATAGCAAGGTAGAGACCTTAGTTCAAAAGACGAAAAAAAGAGGCGTCCAAATATCAGTCTTCAAATATTTGATTGATGTATGTAGTTAAATACAAACCCATGTCAATATTTTCAAGTATCTTGTAAACATTACTTTTTGCACTTATGTTATATAACACCTGGGAATCCATGTTAGAATGGGGTTTAGTATGGGTTAACCTTTTACCAAATAATCTTCTGGTTTTCGTGATCTGTATAAATAGGCTTTTGTAAATACCGATATTGTGGGTAAAGGAGAAAATGTCACTAACCAGTGTTTTCTCTTTTTTCCACAATGTTTTCTACCCTTTCAGAATAATTTGAGCAATGGATTTCAGTTTTCACAAGTCTACAATATTAGTGTGTAAAACCAAGCAACAAAATTTTAGACATGTCCAAGCTGAAAGCATTTTGAGATGACAAACTGTATGCACCTGGAATAGTAAAGTTTGTCTTTAAAAGGGTAGAAAATTGTGGGAAAAGGAGAGAATGCTGGTGACCAGTGTTTTCTCCTTTCCATAATGTTTTCGAAAGCCTTTTTGCACAGATCTGTTTGAACAATGGATTGTTTGGTAAAGGGTTAACTCTTACCACACAACAAAAAATGTACACATGTCCACATGTCCAGATTGAAAGCATTTGCAGACGACAATTTTTAAGTGGCACAAATTGTTGAACTTCACTTTGATAGGGTAGTAAACATTGTTGGAAAAGGAGAAAATGCTGGCTACCAGCATTTTCTCCTTTTTCCTCTATTTTTTTCAGAAGGCTTCATCCTCAGGGTCATTAAAACCCGGGATTGTGTGGTAAAGAGTTAAGTAACCACAGGTCTCTCCTTGGCATTTAGTAAAATTGATATGCTTACTTTTGTATTCCTTGTTTGGTTAGGTGTGACAATCACTCGTTCTCTTGTGTAGACTCATTTTCAGGTATTCTGTGTTTTTATTCATAGATAGATAATAACAATTAAAATCAAATTGTTCACTCATCGTATGATATGCTCTGAGCCTGCTTGTTCAACCAATAGCATACATATAAAATTCAGAAATTGATTCCTAGCTCAGCCAAATTCTGTCCAAGGATTGGTAATTCCAACAGGATTTATTCCTCTCTTGTGACACTGATTGTTGTTTCAACAATGTTTTTGTGGGAAAGTAGCTAGTGACTTGGAGAGATTGAAGTGCTGGTAAAAGAAATCAGAGGAAAGCATGGAAAGGTGCACTCGCTGCTGCTCTATAACTGAAGTAATATTGAAAACCATACACAAGAAAGAAAGAAAGAAAGAAAGAAAGAAAGAAAGAAAAAGATTGAGAGAGAGAGAGAGAGAGAGAGAGAGAGAGAGAGAGAAACTGTAATTTGATGTGCTGTATTATGCTGTATTTGGGTTGTTCCTCATCAGCTCATATTCTCCTG
The DNA here is from genome assembly GCA_945859785.2 of Tridacna gigas. Taxonomy (NCBI): domain Eukaryota; kingdom Metazoa; phylum Mollusca; class Bivalvia; order Cardiida; family Cardiidae; genus Tridacna; species Tridacna gigas. Next base: position 45,045,509 of record OX244029.2, read on the forward strand.
CAACAAAAGGAGAAAGTTCATGTTTTCTTGCTCAGGGTCGTTATAACACAGGATTGTGTCGTAAAGGGTAAACAACAAAAAAAATGTTAAAGTCTGAACCAGACAACAAAATTTAGACTCGACTATTTTAAATGCATCTGCAGACAACTTAAATTATATGAGCCATGCTCTGGCAAAAGGGGGCTTAATGCATCTCCGTAATGCATGATACCAAGCAAGTCATCATATAATGGTGGATCCATAAAACTCACTTTGTCTAACAAACCACTGAATCATGACTTACACTTGTACTTTGACATGGGGAAAATTGATTAAGAGCAGAAAGGTTCGGCCCAGATCAGACTGCGCAGGCTGACTTGGGTCGATCTTGTTGCAGATGCATTAAGCCCCCTTTTCACAGAGCATGGCTCATATGATTTGTATTTGAAATAGTGATTACGTTTTGGTAAAAGGAGAAAATGCTGGTCACCAGCATTTACTCCTATTCCAACAATGTTTTCAAAAGCCTTCTTCCTCAGGGTTGTAAAAAAAAGGGATAATGTGTTTAGGAACTAATTCACTGTATTGTCCTATCTTTAAATGACCATGAGATAGAAAAAACCTTTAAAAACATTGTGGCAAGTGGAAATAAATACTTGTAGCCAGTATTTTCTCCATTTTCTACAATGACATCCATCCTATCACAGAACTTATGATGGCTCATCTGTATCAGTTATGAAATTCCTGTCTTCAAGAAGATCCTAAGATTTGTTGTTTGCGAAAAGGTTAAACCCAAAATATGTTTTTGTCGTGGGCTGACTGTTTACATGGTTCTTTACTTTGAAGTTTTGTAAAGTTTTAACCATTTACCACCCAGTCCTGATTTTAATGAACCTTGGGAAGAAACCTTTTGAAAACAATTGTAGGAAAAGGAGAAAACGCTGGTTGCCAGCATTTTCTTCTTTTCCCACAATGTTTTCTACTTTATGAAAGACTAATTTTATGCTTGAGTTGCATTTAATTAGCCGTCTGCAAATGCTTTCAATTTAGACAAGGCTAAATTTTTGTTGTCAGGTTAAGGGTTAAAATGTTGACATAAAAGCGGTAGAGGTGTGGATCCCCTATTGTTAGAATTAAATCTGGCAAAAATTTGATTTTTTTTCTCAATCCTGCTTGTTAAATATTGGAGAAAGGAATGTTAGATAGTTTTTAGCATAATCTGTATAAATAAGCAGAAGAATTTCAATCTGTGGATTAACATTGTTGCCCAAAAAAAGACAACACTGAACTCTAAACAAAATGGTTGTGTGTATATAGGCTTTGAAAAATTCATAAGCATGACCTGGGCTCATATTCACCAACCATCCTTAAGAATATTCTTAGTCTAAAACCCAGATCAAAGTACCATACTTACTCTAAGTGATGGCACTTAAATTTTAGGAAATTGGATAATTGGGAAAGAGCGCCCTGTCCGTGTTTTGCATGGTGCCCGGGTGGGTTAATTAGGTGAAATAGGGTAACTCGAGTTCCTGGTCTTCGTCATAGCTATCTTTTTGTCTATAAAACCAAATTAAACTTGACTTCCTAGCCTTTGTCATAGCCCTATTTTTTCTATAATATCAACCTAGACTTGAGTTCCTAGCCTTTGTCATAGCCCTCTTTTTGTCTATAATACCAAGTTACAATACTTATTTCATGTTGTAGCAAGGCATTCCTTTTATCATAATATTTTTGGAAAATGATATATTACATGACTGAAAGAGAAAAGATTACCTTACATTCTTGACGAGATATTTGAAACCAAGGAAGCAAAAGAAAAACTCTCCTCTTCAGACTAATCTGCACGCTGCATAAGTACCATCTTGAAAAAAAAATCTTGAGATGTCCTTAACCTGTATTTTATTCCTTGTCTCTTTACTAGCCCACAGAATTTCAGACTTGTCCAAATTGAAATATCAAAGTTAATCATTTGTGACTCAAATGTTGCGATTTGTGTTTGACAGTGTAAAAGATTTAGGGGTCCAGTTTGGCTCAGTGGTAAAGTGTAGGCCCTGGGTTCAAGCCTCTCTGGGTTTTTCATGGCAATATCCATGGGCAAGACATCTAAGAGCCCTTGTCTAGCACTGATGAAACCCTACATGAAAAGGCTACCTTTGCCCACACTGTTTTCAAAGGCCTTGTTTTGTCAGGGATAAGAAAACAACCTTGTTTGAAAGGATTTATGATGTCCTATTGGTAAAACTTAAGAAGGTCTAGAGCCTCAGATTGTCGTAATGTGACTAAATTGATTGGATTTGTTTTTGATAGTGGAGAAAACATTGTTGGAAAAGGAGAAAATGCTTGTTACCAGCATTTTCTCCTTTTCCCACAATGTTTTCAAAGGGTGTCTTCCACAGGGTCGTTAAATATTGGGAATGTGTGGTTAAGGAATAGATGGATTGAAAATTTTCAGCTCAGAGTGAAAACCCAATTATTTTGATTTCAAAGATTTTTGATTGTCGTAAAACAAAAAATCTCCCCATATCATACAGTATAGATCAAAGATCAGACAGATATGCAGTCTTATCTTGATTTACACTGTCTGTAAAAGCCCAAAAGTTGAGAGTGTTGGCCTTATTTCAATTTTAGGGAAATTTTGTTTTTTAAACGTGGCTGCACTCAAAGTACTGGGACTGTTTAAACCTTGACTGTACAGATTTTAAGGATGTCTTTACAGAGTGTGTATGTCTAAATAGCTATCTTCTTATCAAAAATTGTTGCAATTCAGGGTTTGTGTTAGTTTTCAATTTAATGAATCAATAAAAAGGCAGCTTATGCATGACAAAATAAACAGGGAGAAGGTATGTTGCAGAGGCATGTTTCCCACACTTTGAATATTTCTACAGCAACTGGAGAATCGTTTCAAAGTCAACATAACACTTTAACATGGTGGTGACGATTCTAGCTGATCATGCACAAGAAAAATATATCAAGTGATGAAAATATTTGCTACTGGTAAATTTTCAGCACGTTAAAGGACAATTCTACCTCCATATCCACTTGAATATTACACAAAATGGATTTTATGGATCCATAATTATGTGATGACTTGCTTGGTGTGATGCGTTATGGAGATACATTAAAACCACCTTTTGCCAGAGTATGGTTCAATTATTGTTGTTCAAGCACATATTTTGTTGTTAGATTGATTGTTAATTGATTGTATGGTGTTTAACGCCGATTTCAACATTATTTCAGTTATATCACGGCGGCCAGTGCACCTATCCATGCTTTCGTGGAGTTTCTTTTTACCAGTACTCTGCACAATATTCTTTCCAAGCCACTGGCTGCTTTCCCACATAACCATCGCCGAAACAATGGTCAGCAGTGAGAGAGGAATGAATCCTGTCACAATGACTATCATCAATCCTCGGAAAGAAATTGGCCAAGCCGGGGATCGAACCAGCGACCTCCTGTTCTCAAGTCCTGTACGCTACCGACTGAGCTACGGGGCTTGGCATTTGTTGTTAGAATGCTACTTCCTCACAAAACAGCTTGGAGAACCAACAAATGTACAGGTATCTTCCCAAACAATGAAGAATAGGTTGCATAATGCTGGCATGAATGCCAGACATCCCGCTTTTAGTGTTCCTTTGATAGATAACACTTTTGAGAATGTCTACCTCCGACAAGTGAACATATTCACTGAAGCCTGCACAATTGGACCCTAGTTTTGTTTACTGTTGAGTCTAGATTGTGTCTAGACTTCACAGATAGACATGCCAGATGGTGGAGAATAACAAATTAGTGTTTTTGCCCCTTCTTCCATCTTTGAACACGTGTTGACTGATTTGGTAGAGGGTATGTCATAGTATGGGGAGGAATAAATGTAAATGCCAAATCTGACCTACATATTGTTGATACTGGTACCTAAACAGCAGGAAGGTATTGTCATGAGATTCTTGATGTCCATGTATGACTGTATGCAGGTGCATTGTATTGAGATTTTATTCTGCTGCAGGACATTGCTCACCCACACCCTACCCACCTCACCAACCAATACCTTGCATGTGAAAAGATCATTTCTTTCCTTGGCCTGTCAGGTCGACATGCCTCAGAGCGCCAGATCTAATGCCACCCTGTGAAGCCCATCACACTCACAGAACATCTTGCATCTTACAACAGAATTCCACAGTAAAGATCAAAAGGCTAATTCACAACAAAGGCCTTGTCAGACTGTCAAGATGTTCTGGAACACCATACAAGATATTGTAACTTAGTCCATGCAGCATTTTGAAAAAATAAATACTTGTACAAATTTCTTTCTTAAGACTTTCCAAGTATTCAAGCCGAGATAACTTTACACTTAGCATGAGTTTAATAATTCAACTCTGATAATCAATTTTATCAAATAGAAAATATAAACAAAACTTCAGATATAATAAACTGTTCATTAATTGTGTTAACTTAAACATGAATAGTTACAAATTACAAAAGTGGTCTTTATCATTTTTTGAGTAGTATATAATATTTGCAAAACTCAACCTTGCCCACGATGGGTTCATTTTTTTTTTGCCTCCACAGCGGCTTCTATGAGACTCTCTTAAAAATATCTGTGTTGGAAATTTTCCAGAGATTAATTTATATTACAAACTAATACTTCAGTGTTTAATCATGTATGGGTAAGGAGATTTATTTAATTGGCACATTACTAACTACCTTACCTATCCCAACGTAACCCAGGATTGGATTTTTTTTAAAGTCACGGATTATATAGCCTGTTGACAGCAATGCTCGTTTTGGCCCCAGAGTTTCAAGTTCTTAATATTGAATTCTGATATTTTGCCATATTATGATTGTATGTTGAGAAGAAGTAGAATTGATGGCAATCCCTTTCTTCATTGTCTCCAGCAAGCTGGCCAAAAGAAATTAAAACAGGATCAGTATAGTTAAAAGGCACCAATTAGAGGCAATAGAATGAAAGACAATAATTATCTCTGCTGATGATATTTCTCTGAATGTATTAACAACAGATTACAATAGTTTTCACCAAAGTACACTATATTTCTTTAAAATTTCAACTATAAAAGCACATTTTATTTGCTTGATTTACTCTAAGACTGATATGTTGGTATCAGAACCTGAGGATAAAAGCATTGCTTCTGAACTCAGAAAATCATTGTCTTATTGTAAACTTGCAACCACACAATCCCTAGTTTTAACAATCCTGAAGGAGAAGGCTAGTGAAAACATTGTAGGAAAAGGAGAAAATGCTGGTCACCAGCATTTTTTCCTTTTCCCACATTTTGTCCTACCATATTAAAGACAAAAGTTGTCTATTGAGCTACATTTATTTTGTTGTCTGCAAATGCTTTCAGTTTGATCCAGTCCACAATCATGTTGTTTGGTAAATAGGTCTTCACCTATGGACATGTCCAAATTGAAAGCATTTGCAGATGACAAAGTGAAAGTGACTCAAAAGTTATAATTGCTCTTTGGAAGGGTAGCAAAAACATCGTGGGAAAAGGAGAAAATGCTGGTTACCAGCATTTTCTCCTTTTCCCACAATGGTTTCAAAAGGCTTCTTTCTTAGGGTCATTAAAATTCAAGATGAAAGAAATAGGCCACATTATAGGCAAAACATGTTGGTTGTAGCATTTATGGTACGGATACTTGAGCTTGGATTAACTGCATTTCATAATCAGGTTATTGGCTTTTAAAGAAGGTTTTAAGAAGACATTACACCAGTCATACAGCATAGTGTTAATCCCATCTGTAGATCATATATAATGGGCTTGAAGAAAGAATGTGCCACCCACATTTGTGAGAATTAGTCCTTTACCACGCAGTCCTGCATTTTTTAATGTCCGCGAGAAAAGAAGGCTTTGAAAAAATTGTGGGTAAAAGTGAAAATGCTGGTAGTCTGCATTTTCTCCTTTTCTTGAAGTTTTTTCTGACCTTTCAAAGATAACTCCAAACATTTGAGTCACTTTTTTCATCTGCAAATGCTTTCATTTTTGACCAATATACAATTCTGTTGTCTGCTAAACAATTAGGCACCTTAATTAATATTACCTATGTAAAATCTAGATCAACCCTTTACCACACAATCCTGACTTTTAAGGACCTTAAAGGAAGAAGGCTTTCAAAAACATTGTGGGAAAAGGAGAAGATGCTGGTAACCACAGTGTTTTCTACCCTATCAAAGAGAGGTGTCATCATTTTAGCAACATTGAAGTTGTCGTCTGCAAATGCTTTCAGTTTGGTTCATTCCAAAGTTTTGTTGTTTGGTAAAGAGGTAAAGTAGCCCTGTATATGTCTCAATGTGACTTGATGTTGCTTTTAGGATTGTCCTTGCATATTAAAATGAAAACATGGTTGAAAATGTTTGAAAATCAACTAAAGTGTCAGTAGCACCAAAGCAGTTAACCCTTTACAAAACAATCCTGCGTTTCTTGCAATCCAGAGGCTGTTGAGATCAATGTGCCTAAAGGCAAAAATACTGGTAACCAGCTTTTTCTCTTTTTTCCAACACAGTATTCTATCCTTTTAGAGACAAATTCTGTCATTTGAGTCACTTTTGTAAGTCCTCTGCAAAAGCTCTCAGTTTGGACATATCTTAAATTTTGTCATCTAGTAAAGGGTTAATTAAATTCAACAGGTTTACAATCCGCTAGTCATTTTGTAATTGTCACCATGCTATTTTCTTAGTTCTCTACATCACCATGTACATGAATTCAGTTCTTTTCATTATCATGATTTTGATAGTTATAATATTTTGGAGAAAGTAAGTTGAGGACAATTCAGAGCTGATGTATGACCTTGAATTTTTATACAGGAACTAGAGTTAATGTTTGTTTTGCAAATTTATTACAGAATATGTTGACTTTTTAATCCAAATCCATAAATTAAAGTCTGTGAGACTTGCACAAACAAAGATAGAAATGACTTTGCACATTAGCTGTTACCTCTTTGAACAAGTTTAACTCTTTACCAAACTACAAAATTTCAGACTTGTCCAAATTTTAAAGCATTTGCAGACAACAAAACAAATCTGACAGAAACCTGGAAATTTGACTTGGTAAGGGAAGAAAACATCATGGGAAAAGGAGAAAATGCTGGTTACCAGCATTTTCTCCTTTTTCCACAATATTTTCTAAAGCTTTCTTTCCAAGGACTGTTAAAAGTCGTGATTGCTTGGTAAAGGGTTACAGCATTAAATTTTGCAGACAAGGAATTTAACAAGGTTCAAATAGAAGAATTTGTCTTTGGAAGGGTAGAAAACATTGTGGGAAATGAGAAAATGGTTGTTAACAGCTTTTTATCCTTTTTCTGCAATGTTTTCAAAAGCCCTTTTCATTGGAGTTTTTGGAATTTGGGTTGTGTGATAAAGGGTATATACCTGAGTACATTTGAAAATGTAGTGTTAAAAAGAGGAATTTATTTTGTTGACACAAAGATCTTTGCTCTTCGTCAAAATATTGTGAAAAATGTCTGTATGAAGCTGATATTTTGCACTGATGTTTTAACTGTTTCCCAGACAACATATTTTAGACTGGACCATAATAAAAGCATTTGTAGGCAGCAAATTAAAGGTAACTCAAAATTAATGAGGATTTCTGTCTTTGATAGGATAGAAAACATTGTGGGAAAAGGAGAAAATGATTACCAGCATTTTCTCCTTTTCCCACAATGTTTTCAAAAGCATTTTCTTTCAGGATTGTCAAAACTCGGGATTGTGTGGTATAGGGTTACAGGATCATGCTGGCTCTTTGATGAAAAATAAGGCAGAGAAATTAAGCTAAACCATTTAATAGGAAGGCAATAGTTTCTGAAATGATGCCAGGGTCCGTATTCACCAACCATTCTTAGGAATGTTCTTTGTCTTGTTCTCCAGATTTTTCTACATCTAAAAGTAACACAACTCATGATTGGTTAACCCTTTACCACACAATCCTGACTTTTAACGACCCTGAACCAGAAGGCTTCTAAAAACATCGTGGGAAAAGGAGAAAATGCTGATAACGAGCATTTTCTCCTTTTCCAACAATGTTTTCTTCAAATCGAGGGCAGAAATCGTCATTTTAACAACATTTAATTTGTTGTCTGCAAATGCTTTGAATTTGGTCCAGTCCCAAAATTTGTTGTTTGGTAATGAGTTAATAATTTGGTTTAGCCAATCAGGAGTTGTGTTACTTTCAAATTTAGAAGATGTTGGAGAATAGGACTAAGAATATTGGTGAATACGGACCCAGCAGAATTTTGTTTAACTGAAGCTTTAATTAAATAGGATAGAAACAGAAACACTCCCCACTGCCCCCCCCCTCCACCCACCCACCCACTTTAAGCATATTTCTTTGAGAAACTATCTACATTTGGCCAAAGGAAAACTGTATCGCTGAAGCATATACTTGAAAAACTTTCATGTGCACCATCAAATCATCTTGATTATCTAATTTGATAAGAAAAAGAGGGCTTTACATGTGTGCCATCAAACCATCATGATAATTTGATAAAAAAAAGTAGGCAACACAAGATCAATATTTTCGAAGTCTTGGGTCATCTTGCCCCATGTCAGGGATGGGGTGCCTTTTCGTGATTGCCACTGTGGACACTTTGTTCCACCCAATTTCGTGGGCGTTTTGCCTTAGTCTGCAAATTTTAAAGCAATAACATTAACTAAGGGAACTTATTCAGCAAATAGTTTAATGCAATTGCCTGTAAATGAACATGATTACTGTTAAAAATGTAAATACACCATACAAAGAATGATCTTAGTCACATAATTACTACATTTGAATTGAGGCAAACCTTCAGTGCACAGTTCATGAGCCTACAGATTTCACGGCTGAAACAGAACCCAAATGTCAGTAGGTCTAGAAACACTGACTGCCTCTTCGAACATCAGACAAGACAGCAGTCCTGATTATTCTTGTCTCTTTTTTTTGTGATTTAAATGACCTTTTCAACTGATCATCCTTGTAAGAAGCATTACAACTGCTGCAGATTCTCTTTTCTTGCACTTGTCTTTCCAGCTGAAGGTTTTGGCAAAGGTGACAGTTATGATTTGATAGAGTTCACGAAGATTTTCTGGGTTAGAAACTTCTTCTTGCATATTTAGCTTTACAAGACAATCATCGTAAGTGTCAACATTCTGACCGACACTCTCAAATTGAACAAACAAAGCTTCTGAAGACTTGTCTTGGCTCATCACAGAAATAGGTTTGCTTAAAATGACATGTCTGTTTAACTCTTTACCACACAAGCAAAATTTAGACTTGTCCAAATTGAAAGTATTTGCAGACTACAATTTAAATGTAGCTCAAAAGATGGAATTTGTCATTAATAGGGTAGAAAACGATGTGGGAAAAGGAGAAAATGCTGGTTACCAGCATTTTCTCCTTTTCCCACAATGTTTTCAAAAGGTTTATTTCTTAGGGTTGTTAAAACTCGTCACTGTGTGGTGAAGGTTTAAAAAGTTCACCGGGCATACATGTAGGATGTGTCATAGCAGCTTTATGTTTCTATACCAATAAAAACCTTAGCTGTGGCGGCTTTAACAGCATCACCTTCCATATCAGCATAGTTGTTAACATTAGTACACATATATGGAACTATTTTCAACCCATAATTTATCAGACTGACTTTGTTCACAGCTAACATTGAATCAGAGAATTTCCCAGTATCATTTCTTTCAACAGTTTGTAGACTTTGATTCATTCCAACAATAAGACTGGGCAAACATTGGCCATTTCCCTCTACATGAATTGCCTTGTACCGATTTTGATACACCAGGTATAGAATTAATTTCTTCAGAAGAGTTACCCAATCAATGTGTTCATTGACCTCAGTATCACTATCACAAGATGGCACGGCACTGTTTCACAAGACATTTTGTTGGCAGCATTTGATCATCTTTCGGCATTGACCTGATAATCAGTTCCAGACAATGCTTTATTTGTCAGGCTGTTACCAGGCATTTCAGGTTTATCAGTATCTGACAAAACCATAGAGTTTCGTAGAGTTTTGTGGCTACTAGCTCTTCATCCTATGTGAGGATATTTTCTAACCGTGCCTGAAATTTATATGGAAAGACAACACATTATTGAAATTAACCCTTTACCATACGACAAAATTTTAGCCTTGTCCAAACTGAAAACATTTGCAGACGACAATTTCAATGTGGCTCAAATTGTGCAATTTTCTCTTGATAGGGTAGAAAACATTGTGGGAAAAGGAGAAAATGCTGGTTACCAGCATTTTCTCCTTTTCCCAAAATGTTTTCAAAAGGCTTCTTTTCCAGGGTCGTTAAAAGGCATCATTGTGCGGTAAAGGGTTAAGTAGATGTAGATGTAAAACAGTCGTTTAGCAAAAGGTTGAACAAATACCAATAAAAAATAAATGTTAGGGGCAAGAGCTGCAAGACACCCATTGCAACGCATCCTGCCCCAAGCACAAGTAGGCCCTCTATTCCATGACTATATCAACATAGTTAGGACATCATTTAAAGCAATGGATTTCAATGTAACTAGTTTTTGCAAATCTGTCATGAAAGCCTAACTTTTCCTTACAGAATGATATATTATACGCCTAAATGACTTTGTGCAAAGAACTGAACATTTGTCATATTTGGTCTATTTTTTTTTTACATCAAATATGTAGAAAAAGGGAATAATTTGTCCTAAAAAATTATGTTCAACCATAGTTGTATCTGTTTTTCTGGAGAAATGTGAACACAAGCTTACATCATCAAAAAGAAATCACATGGCTTTCTGTTGCTGCTGTATGATAGTAAAATGGGCATTGGCATCGTATACCTCAAGTTGGCAGTGTCCTGTGCTACCCTACTGCCTATGTTTGTAAATTATTCAAGACTATTGTGCTTAATTATATTTGTATGAATATTCATATCTGTCCAAGGACAAAACACATTTTCTGTTGATAAGGGCTAGGAAGACAAAGACTAAATTACTGTAATATTGAACAAAATGTTGAAAACTGAAAGTGTGTAATTAAAAACATACCTAAACTAGTTGCATCTTTTATGTCATTTTTTATAGTCATTTATGTATATATATTATATCTTTTAAGTCATATATGTATTTATGTTTTCAGTGAAAGAGCTGATCCTACTTCAAAGCCAGATTTCAGAAAGAGGCTGACAGAGGGTGCTAATATCAACAGGTCTTTGGTGACCCTGGGTTACATCATCAAAGCACTTGGTAGGTAATCATGCTACCAGCCAGTCATGTTCAAACAACCAGTCTTTAAAAATGAAGAAATTTCCCAGTATCTTGACGTGTTGAATTTTTTGGCCCTACAGTTACGTAAATATCTCTTCATATCATTTAGAAGGTAATATTAAACCTATGTTTCAGAAGTGACTGACAAGTTTATTGCATGCAGGACATTAGTCTTAGAATATAATTATGTCTCAACCTAACCTGAAGTATTCCTTTAAATTCTTCTCCTAGGATGTAGTAGCTTGATAAACAGATTTGTAATTTCTTAGAGTATCATTCTAGCAGATTGAGAAATTTGTAAGCAACAGCCTTACATTTTGTGCATACTTAATGGTGTCAGAGGCCTATCAAAGGCGATATTTACTAACCCTCTTTACTCTACAGCAGAAAAAAAATTGAACTTCACCAATTCCACAGCATTTGGAGATGGCAAATTAAATGTGCATCAAAAACTGAGATTTCTCAAGGTACAGGTGGAAAACGTAGAGAAAGTGCTGGTTACCAGCCCATTCTCCTTTTCAACAATGTTTTCCAAAGCTTTCTTCCCAGGATTCTTGAAATTTGGGATAGTGTGGTAGACAGCTAAATCTCAAAGCTAAGACAATTGATTGGCTGAGATATTCTCCTTTTGCTAGCCTTTGAATCAAAGGAGAATTTGGACTGGTTGGCAAAAATGACCCCAGATGTTATCCAACTTTGGCAGACCCTTATTGAATGAATACAAGCTAGTGGTTAATATGAAAATCTTGGTGTGAACCCTCAATGCACCTTTCCCCACCATACTTATCATAGTGGCCAGGTTAGATCAAGATCAGACTGCAGACAGTGAGCAGTCTGATCTTTGATCTACACTGCCCACTTTGCTGAAACACCATAGACAAAGGTAACCATAAAAAGGCAATTGTTTGGGTCTGATAGCTAGACTGTAAGTGTCTTTTTGGACTCTTAAGGGCTAACTTTAGATGAATGTCACAGATAAGTGTCTCCATGTCCATAATGATGATTTGATTAATGATGATGGATTTTAAATTGGTCAAATCAGTACAATGATAGATGAACTCTCCGTCATAAGTAGGTTTTACTCAGTGAAATTTTGGGCACAGTTGTGTTGATCCTATAGTCTGAGGAATTATTTCTACATTCTATACTTATGAAATGAAAAACTACATATTTCTTGAAGGCCCACTGGCTGCCAAAAGTAAACAATTTGAGGGTCAAATCATAGGCAATTTTAATTCATTATTCCATTTATTATTTCATGCTTTTCTGTAGTTTATCGAGAAATAAAGGTGGATTATGGTTTGATATTTCATGGTTACGACCAGAGAAAATACCGATTTCATATTTTCTAACTCTTCAACTGAAGGCAGAAACAGTAGTTCCAATACACTACTTACCTAGGTAAACAGGGCGTCCCATTCAAATAGAGGGAAATATGATGTAACTTACTCTATATTTTGCACGCTTTACGTAATATTGTAAAGCGTCGTTATATGGGGGGGTATGACGCACTGGGAAATACTGAAAACAACTGTACTGGATTTTGAAGAAAGTTCAAACAAAAAAGGGGTTAGAAGCATGAAATAAATAGAATATTTGGGGCTTTTTTTTTGGTGAAAGATCAACATTTTTTTTATCTCATGAACATCATCTGTAATATTTTCATGAGTGGTGCAGATGATGTTCACATGATGAAATAAATTATTTTAATCTTTCACCGAAAAAAAAAACAACAAATATCCTCAATATAGTATGGATATTATTTTGAGTTTGACATTGTGTTATGGTACAGTCTGTCACAGTTCCAGTTGCTGGCAGACAAATGAACCTTAACCCTTTACCAACCAGGCAACCAACCCCTTGTTTTCACAACTATGAAGCCTTTTGAAAGCATTGTGGGTAAAGGAGAAAATGCTGGTAACCAGCATTTTCTCCTTTTCCCACAATTTTTTCTACCTTGTCAAAAAACAATAGTTCATTTGTACCACTTTCGAATTTTGTCCTCAGCAGATACTTTCAATCTGGAAGGGTCTAAAATTTGTCGTTTGGGAAAGGTTAAACTAGAACTGAAGTTGGCAACTTTGATTGTAGTTTTACTATATGTATTCTGTCAGCTCCTGGAACTTTGACCAGTTGCACTATAACACATTGTCAGACTCATAATGATGTCCATACTTTCAAAGATCAAGTGTGAATTAAATTTGTCTGCATTTTGACTTCTGAAATTAATTGTTTACCTTTGACTGCTAGTGGGCCTTTAAAAAGTAATTACATATGAGTTAGAGGGGTCTATTTAGATTTTTTTGTCTCGAATCATTTTTTTTTTTTGTTTCACACTGATAAATACTACATAATATATTTTTCTTTGTAAGGATAAAGAATCTGGACGGTTTCATTAGTGAAAGTGCAGCATTTTTTGGGTTTATATACTGCTTGTCATTTTGCAATCTGCAGTGCATATAATAGACGCATCCCACATAATAAATCATGTGACATTTCCATAATCGTTTTTGCAATTCTGGTGTGAAATCTTAAAATATGTGTCCCTTTAAGGAAATACCATCCATAAATTTTTTTTTTTTTCCTGTAAAAATACACCTTTTTCTCATATTTGTTGATGGTTTACTTAATTCAGTGAAAATGCATTTATTAAGTTTAGTATGATTATGAAAAATCTGAATAGCCTCCTTAAGTATAAGTAAACCAAATCTGGATATATTTGGCAGTGGATGGTTTGACAGGTGACAGAAAGTCGAGATTTTGCCCTTCTCTGTACTGTCGATCAGAATTAAAAACCTGTTGCTAAGAACAAGTATTATTGTTGTAACTTTGACTCTGTCATGACAAACTAGAAATATTGCAGGAGAAAAAACTGTTTTGTTCGTTTCTTCAAACGAACTGTTTTCAAAACTGCATTTCCAAGCTTGCTGCCTAAAGTTCACTCATACTAGAAGAATATTTTTCATCAACTTACACAGGTATTGCTTTGAGAAAAATAGCATGTTTTAAAACCTGAAATGACTGTACTGATAAAACAATGCAAAATGTTTATAATTCTGTAGCGTTATAAATTTTTGGCATATTTGTCACATTAATGGTTGTAAGATTTATTGCTCTGAGTGTCACCTGTAAAAAGTTTGTCTTTGACTCTTTAACAAAAGACAAAATTTAAGGCTTGTCCACAGTACAAGCATTTGCTGAGAACAACTTTTTTTTTCTAACATAAAAAACTTTGTCTTTGAAAAGGTAGAAAACATGTGGGAAATGGAAAAAATACTGATACTGAGCATTTTCTCCTTTTCCCTCAATGTTTTCAAAATTTCAAAAGCCTTTTTCCTCAGAGCTGTTAAAACTTGGGATTGTGTGGTAAAGGCTTTACTTTTTCTTCACAATCAAAGAAAGTTTAAGAGTACAGAAACTAAATGGTTATAATTATGATGCTTTTGTGGAAGGAGACTTTGGATAAATGAGAATGTGCATATTAATATTGGCTGTTTCTCTGTCAAAAATAATATTAGCAAAGCCATTTTGTGGTAGATGCATATGTATACTTGCCATATACATAAGGAGAATATCAGGCTGTTTCCAGCAGTATTCAGGGGTGTACCCCTGCTTGTACAACGTACCTTAAATTTTTAAAAATAATTATTTATTTTACATCAGTTGTGAATCAGTTGTGAATCAAATTCTTACAACTTATATTAATCACTCTTGATGATTGCTTCCTGGAAACCTTAACCCTTTACTAAGCGACAGAATTTTAGACTGGTTGAAACTGAAAGCATCTGCAGACAACAAACTAAATGTTGCACAATTTAAGAAATTCTTATTTGAAAGGCTAGAAAACATTGTGGAAAAAGGGGAAAATGCTTGTTACAGCATTTTCTCCTTTTCCCACAATGTTTTCAAAAGTCCTTTTTTTTAGGGGTAGTTAAAAGTGGGGACTGTATGATAAAGGGTTACCCAGTAGTCACACCATGATGTGGGTTGATGCTGCTTTATCATGGGTTTTGAAACTAGAACCTTTGGTGTAAGAGGCCGACATCAACCAGGTATGACCACTGTGCCTTTATGAAAAAAGATGATTTTTGGACGTGTTCAAAATTTGGTCACACTAGGTCAAAAAGCAGGACACCAGGTCATATCTTAGAAAACACTAATGTGCACTCTAGAGGCCATATTTTCAGTCTGATACTCATGATTCTTGCTGAGAATGTTTTCTTGATGATATCCCGGACAAGATTGAAATTGGGTCTTGTCAGGTCAAAGAATAGGTAACAGGTGCAAATCTTTGATAAACCTTGTGTGCTCACTGGAGGCCACATATTTTTGGCCTAATACTCATGAAACTTGGTCAGAATGTTTGCCTTGATAACATGTCAGACAAGCGTAAAATTCTTGGTCATGTTGGGTCAAAAAGTAGGTCACTGAGTCAAATGTTAGAAAAACCTTGTGTGCATTTATTAACTCTTCAGAAAATCTTCCAAAGATATCATTATAAGGTAGGTCATTGATGGTACAGACAGCGTGGTCAGATATATGTACATGTATATAGATATAGTTACACACGTTTTAGTGTTGGGTTATTTACACAAGAATATCTTTGTCAATATTTGAACCCACATATTTTAACATTTCACCAAAGCAGTTTCTCTGTCACAATGATTTTAAAAGTCATACTTTAGCTTTAAAAATCATCATAATACTAGCAATAAATGCATTAACCCTTTACCACACAATCCCGATTTTTAACGACACTGAAGAAGAAGCTTTTGAAAACATAGTGGGAAAGGAAAAAATGCTGGTAACTTGCATTTTCTCCTTTTCCCACAATGTTTTTTATCCTATCAAAAACAAATTCCATCTTTAGAGCCACATTTGAATTGTTGTCTGCAAATGCTTTCAATTTGGACAAGTCTACCTTTTTGTCGGGTGGTAAAGAGTTAAAATACTTCTGTAAAAAGGGAATGACCTAACAAGAAGGTTATTCAACATGAATAGAACTCTGATTTCGTGACTTTAAGAAAAAAGGCCTTCGAAAACATTGTAGTAAAAGGAGAAAGTGCTAGTAATGAACATTAAATCTCCTTTTCCCACATTGTTTTTTACTGTTTCAAAGACTAATCTTCAGTTTGAACCACATTCAGTTTGTCATCCGTAGCTGCTTTGAATTAATGGAAAAGCCTAAAATGTTGTCATCTGGTAAAGAGTTAGTTAGATAAGGCCTGTAAAACTTTAGTCAATATTTGACTATACGATTATTTTGAAAAATCTCTGTTTGATTTTTTGTATGCTCTGGCAGTAAATTGGACCATATTCCATCAATAGAATCAAGTTAGTGTATACTGGTTCTAATGAATTTGTTTACAAATGTCAGTATGCTCTTTTCATGTCAATTTACATTTTTTCACAAAGTTTTGAAATGGCTTAACTCTTAACCAGATTGATAAAAATTTAGACTAGTAAATTTGCATATGACAAATTGAAATGTGACTTGAATGTTGAGAATCTTTTGCCAGACAGAAATTTATAAAATTTGGTCTGAATGAAGTGTAACTCAATTCAAGTTTATACATTTTATAAGAAATTACATCGTTGCATTTTTCTTCAAATTATCCCTGTTACAGAAACGAACAGTACAATGTATAGCCCAACCTAAGTGATTTTGATGGCCTTAACATAATATAACTGATGAACATACCTACTGACTATGGCAGGAAAGCTCAAGAAAACTATACATGCATTAAGCATGACATAAAAATATTGCTTGTTTTGAATTTCAACACTTTATTGGCGTGGGTTATTGAAACACTGATTATTTATCCCAAGAAACCTGTTTTATTCAGAATGCAAAACTTGACATTGTCCACAGTCATGGAGCAGAGCCCAATGATAAATCTTTGTGTTACATCAGGAAACACACGGACCCAGACGTGAGAGACACTTGAAAAACTTGATTTAAAACAAAATATGTACCATGCTTTGGTTTGTAAATGTCAAAGATGTTTCTTACTGGGACGTAAATCTATTGAGAATGATTGCGGACCAGGAAAAGAGCAAAACTGATGAAAAACTCAGAAGCATCATTTTGAAGGATAGATGTAAACAGTTGGGGAAGTTGTGGTGCAACAAAGTGCTCGGAATATTTACCGTATACAATTTTGATGGACCATCTTAACATGAAGAAAGCTTTGGCAAGATGTATCCTGTGCCTGCTATCATGACAAGAATGGTCCATCTCTAAGTCTTTGCCAAACGACAATATTTTAGACTTTTCCAAATTGAAAGCATTTGCAGATGACAAAAAAATGTGTACATGACTGCATCCTTAATCAACGAAAAATCATGACTAGATCAAAGGGGCTTTTCCAAGCTATACATGCATAATTGTAGACAAAACTTTCCTCCTAATTACTATGTATCAAGATATGTTTTAGATGAAAAATCTTACCTGTCCAGAAACACAGTTAACCTGGGTTCCTTACAGTATTTCAGTAATAGTGGTATTTTGGAGAGTTTGGCTTCCAGGAGTTTGTCTCAATGTATCTATGTATGCTTTCAGCTGAGAAATCTCTCCTATCCTGGGACACAGATGATATTGGATCCTTACAGAACTTTAGCAGTAGTGGTGGTGGGGAAAGCCTAGCATCCAATAGCCCATCTGGACCTAATAAACAAAGAGTGCCTTTCATTCCTTACAGAGACTCTGTTCTGACATGGCTACTCAAAGACAGTCTGGGCGGGAATTCAAAAACCATTATGATTGCAAGTAAGGGTTTTACTGAAGCAGTTTTAAAAGGTTACCACAAAATTTTCCTAAAGATACTTAAACAAGTTTCAGAATATGTTAAGAAAATCAAGTTCTTAACTCATTACCAAATGACAAAATTTTAGCCTAGTCCAAATTGAAAGCATTTGCAGACGACAATTTAATTGAGGCTCAAAAGGTGCAAGTTTTCTTTGATAGGGTAGAAAACATTGTGGGAAAAGGAGAAAATGCTGGTTACCAGCATTTTCTCCTTTTCCCACAATGTTTTCAAAAGGCTTCTTTCTCAGGGTCGTTAAAAGTCAGGATTGTGTTGTAAAGGGTTAAACAAGGAATTATTTGAGACTGTCAAAGGAAGTACATGTGTAGACTTATAGTGTTTTAATTTTAAAAATGTAATAGTTTTGAAAGTAATTTGAAAGCTTCTTTAACCATTTACCACACAACAAAATTTTAGACATTCCAAAATTGTAAGCTTTTGCAGACAGCAAATTAATTTTGATCCGCATAACAGGAGTCATCTTTGGAAGGGCAGAAAACACAATGTTTTCAGAAGCTTTCTTAGCCAGGGTCATTAAAACTTGGGATTATAGGGTTTAAAGTATATTAAATGTGTTTATTATACAATAAAATATACTTTAGAAAGCCACAGTATCTTGGAAACAACCTGTATTTAGCAAACCATGAAAAATCATACCTTGGGATGCTTATTTCACACTGACACTTTACTACACTGCAAAATTCAAGTTCTGTTCAAAATGAAAGCATTTGCAGACAACAAATCGAATACTGCTCAAATGACTTGATTTGATTTCTGAAGGGTAGAAAACATTGTTGGGGAAACAAGAAAGTGCTGAATAAAAGTATTTTCACCTTTTTCCACATTGTTTTCTACCCTACCACAGACAAATCCCATCATCTGAGCCAGATTTTATTCGGCATCAGCAAATGCTTCCAATCTGGTCAAGTCTAAAGTATTGTTGTATGGTAAAGATTAAGGTGCCAGCAATGAGCACAGTACTTGGATCTGTTAATATTATATTGATTTGTTTTTTAGCTATTACTCCAGCTAGTCAGTTTTACAGTGAAACCATCAGTACCCTAAGATATGCACAAAGGGCAAAAAATATCATTAACAAACCCAGAATCAATGAGGTAAGGTCCTTAATTCTTCCAGAATTTCATCCTCCAAAAGCCTGATGTACAGTAGCTGCTGGTGTTTGATTTAAGAAAAAATCCTCTTTCTATCATGGTTTTTAATTCAATAAACTATGGTTGTGAGTTAAGAGGCACAATAGATAAACCACTCAGGTGATAGCCCACATGGTTTATTCATTGCGCCTCATAACTCACAACCATGGTTTATTGAATGATAAACCATGATAGAAAGAGGATTATTTAGATTCTATAATGACCAATTCTTGATAAGAGGAACAAGTTGTACTTAGTATACCAAAGTGGATGCAGATTAATTCTTACTTTACAAAGCATATAGAATGATGTTGGTTTTACCTAGCTTCAATTGGACTGTGTTTATAGAGTTGAATTCATGTGTCATGTTAGAATATACAACATAGAAACCAGTTATTGGAAAAAGTTGAAGGTACCTTTAATTTGTCATCTTCAAAAACTTTCAATTTGGTTTAGTCCAAAATTTTGTCATTTGACAAAGAGTTAAACCTAGGATGGTCAGGATGCGTATTCACCAACCATTCTTCAGAACGGTCCTAGTCTAATTCTCCCAAGATTTTCTTAATTTGAAAGTAACACAACTTCTGATTGGCTTAATCAAATGGTTTAGCCAAACAGGAGTTGTTTTACTTTCAAATTTAGAAAATTCTGGAGAATAAGACTAAGAAAGTTCTTAAAAATGATTGGTGAATACGAAACCAGATTGACTCCATACATGAATTTTGTCTCTGCTGAGGAAAAGATAAGCCAAATGATTTTGAGTTGCTAAGATCAAGGTCACTGAGCAAAACGAAAAAAAAAATGAAAACATGTCAAGGGAAAGATTTTGTAGACAATTCTAGATAGATATCATATAAGAACTTTACTTTTTACCTAAAAACCTGAAAAACAGAGGCTTTGAAAACACTGTTGGATAAGGAGGATTTGATTGATTAATTCAATGAATAGTGTTTAAGACCACTTTCACCAGTACTAGGCTAGGGCTCTGAAGTGTCTTGCCAAAATACAGTCCCACGAAAAACCCAGTGCTTCCAGTGATTTCGAATCTGGGGCCTTCAGGTAACGAGTCTTGCGCTTTACCACTGAGCCACGCAAGACCCCCTTGATAAGGAAGAAACACTGGGCATCAGCTTTTTTTGATATCACAATGTCTTCTAGCCATATACCCCTGTGTCTTTGAATTTTGACCATCACATTTTTGTGACGTCCCCTAGAACTTGAGTGTTTGCCCTTCCTTCATTTGAAGGGCGTCAAATAACCCATACACAAGAAAGTCCAGGGCAAATCTTGTGATTGACATTTGATTTTTGATCTACAAATGCTTTCAACATGGACAAGTCCTACACTTTGTTGTCTGTTAACTCTTTACCAACCAACAAAATTTTAGACTCGTCCAAATTGAAAGCATTTGCAGACAACAAATTAAATGTTACTCAAAGTCTGAAATTTGAATTTGAAAGGTTAGAAAACATTGTGGGAAAAGGAGAAAATGCTGGTTACCAGCATTTTCTCCTTTTCCCACAATGTTTTCAAAAGGCCTCTTCCTCAGGGTCGTTAAAAGTCGGGATTGTGTGGTAAAGGGTTAACTCTTTGCCACACAGCACTATTTCAGATATTTCCAGGTTGAGAGCATTTGCAGAAGACAGAATAATTATGAATCAGAATTTGAAAATTGTTTTTGAAAGGACTGAAAACATTGTGAGAAAAGGAGAAAATGGTGGTTAGCAGCATTTTCTCCTTTTCCCTCCATGTTTTCAAAAGCTTTCTGTCTCAGTGTCGTTAAAACTTGGGATTGTGTGGTAAAGGGTCAAAGAGTTAAGGTAAAGCACATGTTATTACCTTAATTTACAGGACAACAATGTTGCTTTAATTCGAGAACTGAGGAGAGAAATAGAGAGACTTCAGGTGATGTTAGCAGATGCAAGAAAGGTAAGTTTCTTCTGAACTAGCTAAGCTCTGACTTACTCACATGCAAGAATTTTGCACATTTCTGTGGTTGCTCTATTCATTTTGTGCCATTTTGGTTGACTTTAAGCCTTTGCCAAATAATCCTGTGGAAAAAAAACCTATTTAAAACACTGAGGGAAAAGGAAAAAAAGCTGGTTACCACCATTTTCTCCTTTTTCCACACTGTTTTCAACCCTTTCAAAGAGAAATCCAATTAGTTTAGTTCCATTTCACCCTTTCCCACACAATTCCGACTTTTAACGACCCTGAAGAAGAAGCCTTTTGAAAACATTGTGGGAAAAGGAGAAAATGCTGGTAACCAGCATTTTCTCATTTTCCCACAATGCTTTCTACTCTATCAAGAACAAATTTTGTCATTTGGGCCACTTTTGGTTTGTCGTCTGCAAATGCTTGCAGTTTGGACCAGTCTAAAATTTTGTTGTTTGGTAAAGGGTTAAATTATCGTCTGCAAATGCCTTCAGTTTGGACCGGTCTGAAATTTTGTCATTTGGTAAAGAGTTAAGGTATAAGTGCTTCCAGATGATTTTTGTCATTTTGCATCAGACAGTGTTGAAAACTCTCTGGCAAACTGAGAAGTTATAAACAATAAGCAGTTTCTCCTATTGCCATGATGTTTTCACATGTGTTAATGTACATGTATTTCTTCTTTATTCATGTTGCTGATCTTTATTTTATATTTTGCAAAACTCTCTGCTGTAAGTTGGTAATGAGTGAAATACCCTTCTTAAGGGAGAGTAGCTTTATAGCATTATGAGAATAGAAGATAGAGTAATTTCCCTTGTGTAAGGTCTGTGCCTTATTTAGTGTAATGTTAATTCAAGTGATAAACATTATCATGCATGTTTTGTTTTATTGATTTGTGAAGTACATGTAACTGCATAATTGGCTATGCTTATATCATGCATATGTTTGTGAAGGTAGTGCATGATTTGTCTAAAAAACTACTTGTAACTTGAATTCTATGTGACAGATAAAGTTTTCACATTTCTAGGTGTTATGGCCGTCAAATACTGTAGGGAATTCACTTTAAAAATTATGCAAGCTAAATTTCTACTTGGTGTTGAGGGAGGTACTGAAAGTTAGGAGTATCATATCTTCTCTTATATTTTCTTTATAATATTATGCATTATAGAATGCATAGGACAGTTACACCTAATTAGCTCGGCTGTTTTTGAAGAAAATGTCAAGGTATTATTGTAGCCCTGGCATAGTTTTTATGTGTCGTTGTCTATGTCATCATGCGAAAACTTTGACATTTGATGATATCTCTGTTATTACTAAAGATATCTGCTTCAAATGTGGACAAGTTGATAACTATCTAAAGGGAACCTACAGAACAAGGGCAGGTAACCATCAAAGTATTTTTGACAGAGTTATGCCCCTTTTTCAACTAGGCATTTTCACTGAAAATCAAGCATCCATATCCAAGCATTGTTACCCGCATGCAGTGCTCTTGTATAAATATTGGATCTGAGTGTTAGAGAACAGCATTGTCATTCTGCAATGTGGAAACCTAGTGCTTTCATGAGATATCATCGTATTTTCATACAGCAAAGTACCGGTATGACTTTTGTCATGATACATTCCCATTGGCAATTTCAAAGCTCTAGCACAAAAACTAAACAGATTAATTTTGTTTTGTCATCTGCAAAATCTTTCAAGTCTAAAATTTTGTCGTGGTAAAGAGTTAACCCTTTATTTCACAATCCCAACTTTTAACAACCTTGAGAAAATATACTTTTGAAAACATTGAGGGAAAAGGAGACAATGCTGGTAACCAGCATTTTCTCCTTTTCCCAAATGTTTTCAATCGTTCCCAACACAAATTTCAATTTTTCAGTCTCATTTATTTTGTCGTCTGTAAGTGCTTCCAATTTAGATTAGTTTAAAATTTTGTTGTTTGGTAATGAGTTAAGGCACTAGATTTGCAGTCTCGAGGCATGAAGAGATGGATTTGATCTTGAATGGAATGTCCTTGTGCAAGCAATTTTGTCCAAACCTTAGTACTGAATGGATCGCCCTGGTAGCATAAATTAGAGCTTTATAACTCAGCTGATATAGCCATAGGTCTTTGTTATTTGATTTGATGCTTTCTTTAATAAAAAGAATGAGATTGTATGAAACCAAATCATAAAGACTTACAGAATGTGAATTGGTTTGTGTCTGCATTCTGTCTGGAATGATGATAAAAGTATCTCATTTTTACCACAATGTTTTCAAACTTTTTTGCCTGCAAGACAAAAAATGCAGTAGACAGGAGGTATTAACTCTTTACCAAACGACAAAATTTTAGACCAGTCCAAATTGAAAGCTTTTGCAGACGACAAAATAACTGTGAATCAAAGATTGAAATTTGTTTTTGGAAGAGTAGAAAACATTGTGGGAAAAGGAGAAAATGCTGGTTACCAGCATTTTCTCCTTTTTCCACAATGTTTTCAAAAGGCTCCTTTCTCAGGATTGTTAAAATTTGGGATTGTGTGGTAAAGGGTTAAGTGGTGCACATGTAAGCAAAAAAGAAAGTTTCTTTACTAATTAGAAGTCAATGTTCGTAATTTCAGCCTACGTCAAGTCAAATTGGGGATATTATATACTTTGTACCCAATTTGAGAAATCATCAGGGCTGTGATCGACAGGTATACTAACATCTATATCAAAGGGCCCCAGATTGATACTTTTTTTTATATTGTATAAACTAATATATCACAGGGTATATTATCTGGTTTGCACCTGGTTATCAAGTCATACTAACACTGTTTTCACTTCGTCCTTTCCATCACAGATATGATTTTTTTATTATGCTCATTGGACATTTTCATTGTTTTCCCAAGTTGCCAAAATGTTCTCTAAGCTCTTGTAGACTTTTGCAGAGGTTTTGTTTAGTGTTCATAAGTGGAAAAGGGAAAAAGAACGTTTAAGTGGAATCCTCTTACTTTCCTGCTTGTATTATTACATTTGTAATGTATGAATTCATTTGCTCTTCAAATAATATGAGCCATGCTCTATAAAAACAGGGATTAATGCATCTCTGCGATGCATGATACCAAGCAAAGCATTACCAGATAGATCCATAAAATCTGTTTTGTATAACAACCTACTGAATCATGAGGTACACTGGTCCTTTGACATGGAGAAAATTGACCAATAGCTAAAAGTTTTAGCCAAGGATGAGTCAATACTTTTTGCAAATACATTAACCCTATACCATACAATGCTGCTTTTTAATGACCCTTGGAAAGAAGCCTTTTGAAAACATTGTGGGAAAAGGATAAAATGCTGGAAACCAGCATTTTCTCCTTTTCCCACAATGTTTTCTGCCCTGTCAAAGAGAAATAACACCATTTGTGCCACATTGAAATTGTTGTCTACAAATGCTTTCAATTTGGACAAGGCTAAAATTTTGTTGTCTGGTAAAGGGTTAAGCCCCCTTTTCATAGAGCATGGCTCATTTTTTTCCATGGGCACTGTGTAGCAACAGCATAGAAAAGAAAAAGATTGCTAATTGTGAAATATTGCCTTTAAAAGTTTTGTTTCAATTCGCGATAAACATAAGTGAAGCCAAACAAAATTAGTAGAAGATATGAGAGACACTGATAAAAAAGGAATTGTTAATAATTCTTTTAACTGAATCCGTCATTGGGCACAACACCCATCCTTTGTTTCATTCATATTTTATAATTGTGCGTGTATACCATAAGACTTTTTTTCTTTATTTAAATTTGGGTAAGGATTCTGTGATTATTTAGCAGAAGGGTGCAAGGTTGTTTTACTTGCAATGTGAGTTCTTTTTGTTGTGCTACATTTGGCAGAAACCTTAAAAATTTTTGCAGTAGAACTTGATATCCCATGGCATTGAAACTTATCATGGATAATGATGATGTTATTAGAATAATATTGAAAGAGATTGCATTTAAGCTATCTTTGGACACTTCAAACATTCTGCAACTGTGTTGTTTCTCGTTTTTATTGGCATTGTTCCAAACTGTATCTCTAAGCCCAAGGAAGGGCTTCTTTCAAAGATTATTAACAATGAATTAAGTTGGAAACACTTTAAAATACATCTTGTCAGGTAATACATTGCCAAGCGCTAGATATTTGGTATCACCCACCGGACTGCTACCAACAATGTTCACATTTAAGGGTTCAAAAATTGTCTTGACCTAGGGACAAGACAAATCTTTAAAACAGAAGAACTTTTTTTCCCCAAACTAAATGGCCTGGGTATTTTGTATTAGGTACATATTGCTAGTAGTATCATTTAATGAACCTCTTTTAGGGTTATTCGAATTTTAGCTCAGGGTGAAAAGTAGACCAGTGGTTGGGAGTATGGTGCCATTATATGGAGGTAATGGGGGAAAACATCTTTAGTAAGAAAAGTATCTTATAGGATATCATAAAACCTTGAGGTTTGATATTTAGTCTGTAGCATCATCTAATGGGGTTTTATTGGCTAAGATTGTTCAGATCACTGCCATGTGGTCTAAATGGCTTCTTTTCTTCACTAAGATTTTTCAAACAGACATAAACTCTTTGCCAAATGACAAAATTTTAGACTATACCAGATTCAAAGCATTTGCAGACTGCTAATTGAATATCACTCAAAAGATGATTGGACAGTCTTTGAAATGCTAGAAAACATTGTGGGAAAAAGAGAAAATGCTGACTTCTAGTAATTTCTCCATTTCCAACAACGATTTGTAAGGCCTTCTTTTTCAGCATTAAAACATTTATTGTTTGGTAAAGGGTTGAAAAAAATTCTGGACCACTACAAGTTTGTTGTTCTATATAAGTAATATTGTAATGAGCTAAACTATAGTTATATAGTTATATTATATATACACACAGACTATAATATTCAGAGGCACTATTAAATGAAAGTTTCATGTACAAAGAATGTACTGTTTGCATGAAAATTGCATGATTATTTTGCTGATGTACACATCCAGTTGCTTGTACCTAATCATATGAATGTTTTTTAGCTCATCTGAGCATGAAGTGCTCAAGCACAGGTGGTAAACGGGGCAACTAGCTCCAAAAGGAGCCAGTAGTATTTTGTTGCCTTGTAACATACGGGTATTTGTGTGCTAGTTGCATAGATAGAAAAATTGTCAACAAAGGTAGGTGTCGATTTCTTTAAACCTTGTTCATTTCCTTACCGGAGATCTTTTGAAAAATCCGGCAATGCTATGCGATATAAAAATGACTAAACTTTATTCACCGCTAGCATATGGCATATAAGTATGCAGCGCTTGGATAAAATCTTGGCAGAACTTTAGAACACAGTACTGCAAACCCGCCACTTTATGTAACACGGAGATTTGGAAGCACGGATTTTCTAGATATTCGTCCAACATATGGCCATTACACTACCTGATGCACGTTTTCTGGTATTTTCAAGCCCATAAAAGACTAAAAAACCCAAAAATTGGAAATTAAAGAATTTGTATGTGGAGAATACTGGCAATATTTTTGTGCGCGCCAGTTGCCTAGCACAAGGGGTAGTTGGATAGACAAGGAGGTAGTTGCCTCCTAATAAATGTACTTCAAATGATACACATGAGTCAGCTTTTATCTCAGATTGAGCTTAGTAATATTTATCGTCTGCCAGTGCTTATATTTTCGACCCTGTCTAAATTTGTCATTCGGTCATCAGATGACTAAGTAATACTTTATATAATATTTTCAAGTGGGCGTGTCCGAGACACAGACACTCGGTTTCCCGATGTTTGAACAACTCACAAATACTGAGATCAATAAAATACACAAGGTTCTGCAGCTGCCATTTTTTTCTAGCAACGGAATTTTATACTGACTCCACGTTGGGGCTGCGTTCATTTCTATAAAGGTTTCCGACATCCTTGGTACCCTTATTAGAAATTGGCACAGCCCAAACATGACGATAGTGTAAACTGAGAAAAAAGCAGCTGCAAAAACGTGTGTAGGCTACTTTATATACAGTCCTAAGAATTGGCAACTTGTTAAAAGATCGGAAAACCGAGTGCCTGTTGTTCTAATGAAAAACTGCAAGGGATGGGTGGTATCCTTATCATGCATGTAACTGATGCACCCCCTTAAAGTTTCAATGTTGTTAAATTTCAATGTTGTTTCACTGTATCTCATTTGCCGAACATCATCTAGGCTAAACCATTGGACTACGTCTGTGAATAATAGGACGTTGTTTAAAGGGAATTTTCCTTCCACTACAAGTCTGAGAAAAGTTAGAAATTTCTCTGCTTTGTTATTCGCCTTTAATTTTTTCATCGCTTCATTGAAAAGCTGTTCAGTGTTAGTCTCAGAACCTCTTTCAGACACCACTGGTTTATTACATATGTTTTCCATAATATTTTCTTGGTCCTCCAACAGGCAAATGAGTTCAACACTGGTACTTCCTGAAAGATTTTCTAAACGATCTATAGGATAAAGTATCGTTCGTTCTAGTTCATTTTCATCAGGCCAATCGTTTGTTAGAATGTCAATGTCTTCCTGTTTATTTGAGGACTGATAAGGAACATACGTTAAACTTCGTTTGCTTTTTTGTGGTGTAATTGACTTTTTAATAATGCTGCAAATCCTTTTACTAAGTGGCGATTTGAATGGCGATTTCGCTGGCGTTTTTCTGAGTGTGCTAACCATTTTCCGCTTGATGCGTTTAGGCGGGGGCGTACACCTTTTGATCGGAGACATTTTTGAAGTTCTTAACACATCTTTTGTTTTACTACATCACGGCGTGCTCTTTTCCATCGGCGAAAAGATATGCTGGTTTTGTGTTGCTTTACTTGAGCGATGGTGTTTATGTTTTCTGCTTGACAAGAATGCCTCCGTCGCAGTTTTTCCTTTGAATACACCCATCTGAAAAATATATTTGAATTGGGTTTTACGCCGTTTCGAACAATCTTTCAGTTATATCACGGCGAAGTTCACTAACTCATGTGCTTTCTGGGTATCAACAGTACTACGCTGGGACTCTGAATGCGCTGTCCAAGGACATACCCACGTGACCAGCGGCCCCGGCCGGGACTCGAACCCACGACCCTCGACACCTTTCAGGTCACGAGTCTGCCGCTATTCCTATTTCAAGTATAGCATAGTCATCCAATTACAAATGCCAAATTTTAGAAAGTGTCAAAAGCACTTGCATATTACAAATTTTACTAAGCTCAAAATTCTGAAAAGAAAAGAATATATAACTCGTGTGTTCCAAAATATGTTCAGAATCCTAGCAAAGTAAAATTACTTGTTGAATTACCCTGTACGGTGCTGATTTGGGGCAAATAGGTTAACTGAATTTTAATTACTAGGCCACTACCTCCTTGTCTATTCAACTACCCCCCAGGCTAGGCAACTAGCCCGCACACACATTCAGCTATTATTCTACATACACGACTTCTAAAATTTTCAATTTTTGTTATTTCGTGATTCCCTGGGCTTGAAATTAATAGGGAAGGTGCATCAGGTATTGTAGTAGCTATATATTGGACGTTCAATGAGGAAATCCGTAGTTTCAAATCTCCGATTTACAGTTTTACCGCTCGATGTTCGAAAGTTTGTCCAAGATTTTATCTAAGTGCTGCATACTTATATGCCATATGCTAGCGGTGAATAAAGTTTAGTCATTTTTATATCGCATAGCATTGCCGGATTTTTCAAAAGGTCTCCGCTATGGAAATAAACAAAGATTAAAGTAATCGACACCTACCTTTGTTGACAATTTTTCTATCTATGCAACTAGCACGCAAATACCCGTTTGTTACGAGGCAACAAAATACTATTGACTCCTTTTGGAGCTAGTTGCCCCGTTTACCACCCGTGTCAAGGTGAGCTTTTGTGATTGTGCTGTATCTGTTGTGCATCATGCGTCAGCAGGTTTTACCTTGTTTCTATGTATAGTTCACTGTATCACTTTTGCTGGTCATGTAAACTGTATTAACCCTTTACCACACAATCCCGAGTTTTAATGACCCTGAGAGAAATGGCTTTTGAAAACATTGTTGGAAAAGGAGAAAATGCTGGTTACTAACACTATCTTATTATTCTCTTTTCCACAATTTTTCCTGTACCTCAACTCCCAAATTGCATTATTTGAGCCACATTTAATATGTCATCTGCAAATGCTTTGAATCTGACTAATACAAAAGATTGTCGTTTGGTAAAGAGTTAATATTTTTAAATTCTGTTCTGTGTTATCCTAACTATATCTTTTTAAATCAACAGAGAATTTGGCTTCTATAGCTTTTTATTATATAATATGATTAAAGTGCATTATTTCCGGTAAAGAAAGATCTTATTTTTAGCAAAATTGTAGTTTGCAATAATGATTGAAGCAGACAACATAATTTTGGACTTAACCAAATCTAGAGTGTTTTTTGCAACACCTTTTTGTAAATGTAAAGTTAACCATCTTTTTTAAGGATTTAACTCTATGCTAAACAATTCAATTTCAGACTTGCCAACATTGAAAACACTTGCAGATGTTGAATTCAGTGTGGATAATAAGATATGTCTGTAAAAGGGCAGAAAACATTGTTTGAAAAGAAGAAAAAGCTAGTTTTCAGCATTTTTTCCTTCTCTCACAATTCTTTTAAAAGTATTCTTCCACAAGTTCATTTTTCAAGATTGCTTGGTGAAAAGTTAGACAGATTTAACATGAGACACCTACTGTTATTTTATTTTCTATCTTTCAGGGTAGTAACTTACTGTCTCTTCCTGATTCGGAAGATTCCATCATAGCTGAGAAATTACATGAAAATGAAGAAATGGTAAGATTTTAGATGAAAGAATTATTTCATGCTTTTTAGTAGTTTATTGGGAAATAATGATGTGCAGAAATATTGAGAGCTCCCCTGTACTTTGCAAGACCCAATGGGTGAAATATCAAAATGTATTTCATCTCATGAACATCATATGGTAATATTTTCAGGCTGCACTACCCATGAAAATATTACCAATGATGTTCACTTAATGAAATAACCTTCAATCTTCCAGCAATAAAAATGAATATCCTATATAATTATGTTCTTTTGAAGATATACAAGTATGTGGTTTACTCATTACTCAGTGCAACAAAGCAGCTGTAGACATTTTTTTAAAATGTCCCTGTAAACTATGGGTAATCAATTTGGGTTTGACACATTAAGTTTTTACCAAACAACAAAATTTAAACTTGTCCAAATTGAAAGCTTTTGCAGACGACATTATGAATGTGACTCAGAAATTGAAATTTGATTTTGGAATGGTAGAAAACAATGTGGAAAAGGAGAAAAAGCTGGTTACCAGCATTTCTTTATCTTTTTCCCACAATGTTTACCTTTACCACATAGCAAAATTTTGCTTTACTCTATATTGAAGGTATTTAAAGACAACATGTCAAATGTTTTTCATGCAGTGGTCTTGTTGTTTTTTTTATTATTATTATTACAATTATTATTATTATTGCTGCACTTGTATATGAATTCAAATCATTTATTCTGTACATACTATTTCTAACTTTTTCTACCTAACACTTTATACAAAGGCAAAACAGTTAACAGAGTCATGGATGTGTAAATGGTCTTCAACACATGACATAATGAAGGTAGGTACTGACTTGGCTGACAGCAATTCTAACAATTTTACCAACGTTAGTGAAAGTCTTTGACATTGAATTATTTGCAGATTAATTGGGTTCACTGCTCTTTATAAATTGTTTTTTCTAAAAGTTTTTAGCTCCATTAGTGGAAGGCCAGCGAGCTTATGTCTTGGCCCTGTGTACGTCGTGAGTGTGTGCGTCAGTCTGTGTGTTAACTTTTATTTCAAACATCTCCTCTGAAACTACCCATCCAATTTTTAAGTGATTCTGCCTTGGTCTTCTTTAGAATTTCTTGAAAGAATTCAGTCCTTTAAAATCTCTTTTTGCCATGGCAACAAAACTGAAAAATTTTGAAAATCTTTGGAAATCTTCTTTTCAAAAATCATAATGCCTAGGGTTACCAAATTTGGAATGTAACTTAATCTAATGGGCCTATACTAAGTTTCTTCAAATTATAGCCCTGGGGTCAAAATCGGCCCTGCCCCAGCAGTCACAAGTTTTACATGGGCTCATATAGTGAAAAATTCAAAAATCTATTTGGTATGTAGCTTCACCTAATGGTCCTCTACCAAGTTTCTTCAAATTACAGCCCTGAAGTCAAAATTGGCCCCACGCTAGGGGTCCCAAGCTTTACATGGGTTCATATAGTGAAAACTTAAAAGATCTTCTGGTTGTAAATCATAAGGCCTAGGACTAACAAATTTGGTATGTAGTGTCATCTAATGGACTTTTACCAAGATTGTTCAAATTATAGCCCTGGGGTCAAAATTGGCTCTGCCCCAGGGGTCACAATTTTTACATAAATTCAAAATCTGGCCAAGAATTCTAATGTTGATATGTATGGTTTGTACTTATTAGCAGTTGGAGTGATACAAGGCCATCATGGCCTCTTGTTTCATGTTTATAGAGGATTTAAGTGTTAACTTAGGTGTGTAAGATCATTTTTATTTACATGTATTTCACAATCTTGACCAATTTATTGGTTATGGGGTAAGTCCAGTCTGACTTACAAAAAAAACTAGGTGTATTAAACTTAGAATAGACAGGAGATTATGGCACCATGCATACGTATTTTGAGATAAATTGATAGATAAATTGATTTGAAAATAGACACATTTTAGAGGAAATAGGATTAAAAAAACAGCCGTTTTTTGTCAAAATTTGCATTAGTTTTTTTATTTCAAAATCATTTTCAGAGAAGGATTCTTAAAGCTTGGCAAAGATGACAGATTTCTATGCTACTTAATTCTTTAACAAAGAATAACATTTCTGACTTGTTTAAATTGACAGCATTAGCAAAACAACAAACTTATTACCATCACAAATAAAATGATTTGTCCTTGAAATACTAAAAACATTGTCCAGAAAGGAGAAATACTGGAAAACAGGCTTTTCTCTTTTTCCCAAAATGTTTTCAAAGGCCCTCTTCCTCAGGGTTTTTTAAGCACAGAATTTTATGGCAAAGGTTTATTTCATAGATAGCTAAGCAAACAGAACATTGTATCAGTCTGTAGTCAAAAGCAACTGATACCAAATTAAAGGACATTTTGTCCATGATTAATATCTCTCAAAGTACTGGATACTGAAGATCATTGATCTAACTGCTCTTTTTTTGTCATCCGATCTTGATCTATAATGTTGGTAAAAGGTCCTTACATTGCCGTTATTATCTACAATTGATTGGTACTGCTCTTTTTCAACAGGAATCAGATTTGAGTATACGAGGATTGCGCAATCAAACCAACTCCATGGGTGTGATGATTGACTCCCAACTTCCCTATCTGATAGGTATGGATGATGATATCCTTAGTACAGGAGTGGTCATCTTTCACCTCAAGGTCAGTATTCATACACTTGAGGCATGCTCTGTGAAAAGGGGCTTAATGCATCTGCAAAAAGTATCAACCCATGTCAGCCTGCGCAGTTCGCACAGGCTGACATGGGTCGAAACTTTTTGCCATTTGTAAATTTTCTGCATGTCAAAGGACCATTCTGCCTCCAGATCCAGTCAATTATTAGATTAAATAAATTTCATGGATCCATGTTTATGTGATGACTTGATTGGTATAATGCATCACAGACATGCATTAAGCCCCCTTTTGCCAGATCATGGCCCACTTATTTGAAATATTTGTAACTACATCCTGCAGGTGACTTACTAAATATCATCTGGGAGCAAACTAGGCAGCTTTCCTATCTGATAGGTATGAATAATAATATCCTCAGTACAGAGGTGGCCATCTTTCACCTGTACCACTGTAAACATTAAACATTTGAAATACTGTTAACATATCACTGGTACCTCCTGTCTCATGCAAGTAATTAGAACTGCAGTTGCATTTTCTCTGAAAGCTTGAAAAAATACAATAATAAGATATGCAAATTATTCTACATTTCCATGTAAAAGCTCAATACTGGTGTATCCTAGTGCAGTGCACAACAAATTAGGATATTTGTAAAGTTACATATTTGAGTTGTGAAGGACTTGTTTGTGATATTACAAAATGCAACATTTGTAATGTACTGTATATTCAAGAGAAACTTTAGGGTATCTCATCATTATAGAACTATTCTATTTTCACAAACAATGACTGTGGCTGGATGCATTAGAAGAATAGAGGCAGCCACTTCACGCCATTGATGTGTATGATAGCAATGAGAGCCTGGTTGCGTTGCAACTAGGTGACTGAAAAATTGTCACACTAGAGGATTTTTGGACAGAAAATTATGAGCATCTATCATTTTAATGCATATTAAAATTTTGAGGGACCTTTTGCTCTGTTGCAAGAAGGTGAGTAAAGGTGATTGTACTATATTTTGATATCTTTAAAATACTGACTGTCATTCATGTTTTAACTCCATTGTGTTATACATGTATTGTGCTTTTTATGATAAAAGATGATAAACGTTGGAAATATGTCTCACTTTAATTTTAAAATATTTTTCTGCTAAATCTTAGTTGTCTGGCTGTTTCAGGAAGGAGATACATACGTTGGCAGGGATAATGCAGACAAACCACAAGATATAGGTAATAATTTGAATATAGTAACACTTGTCCTACTGTCAACCTTTTGAGCAAGCAACCTGTATTACTACTTTACCACACAGTCCCGAGTTTTAACAACATTAGAGAGAAAAGCCTTATGAAACATCGTAGGAAAAGAAGAAAATGCTGGTAACCAGCATTTTCTTCTTTTTCCTCAATGTTTTCTACCCTTCCCAAAATTTCAATTTTTGAAGGATGTTTATTTTGTCTTCTGCAAATGCCTTGAATATGGACTAGTCTAAAATTTTGTTGTTAGATAAAGAATTACATAAGATTATATTGAATTCTCAGAGAAAGCAAATATGTGAAAATGTACATGTCCATAGTAAATGCCTGTTTAAACCTTTACCACAGGACAAAATTTTAGACTAGTTCAAACTGCAAGTTTTTGCAGACATCATTTAACTCTGCATGGCTTATTCCATCTATTTTCAGTGATCTCCTCTGGTGGTAAATCTTGTGTAGGCCATAACTCTTTAACCCGTTACCAAACGACAAAATTTTAGACCATTCCAAATTGAAAGCATTTGCAGACAACAAATTGAATGTGACTGAAAAATTGAAATGTGTTTTGGGAAGAGTAGAAAACATTGTGGGAAAAGGAGAAAATGCTGGTTACCAGCATTTTCTCCTTTTCCCACAATGTTTTCAAAAGGCTTTTTGTTTAGGGTCATTAGAACCCGTGATTGTGTGGTAAAGAGTTAAACAGTGCATTTATTTTAATGGCAGTTAATAGAGCTGCTAAGATTTTTTTATTATTTTTGATTACTTCCTAGCAAACACAAAATTGAGTTTCTCAGACTTGCGCTTCAACAGTTTTTATCTTTGCAGGCAACTGCCCTTATTATGCCCATGCCATAAAATGGCAGATGGGCATATACTGTTACCCCTGTCTGTGTGTGTGTGTTCTTAGAAGTGTTAATGTCCAGCCCTTAACTTTGATGAGCATTGTTGGATTTGAAATTAATTTTGCACAAATACTTAATTGCCATGATCAGACAGCACGTTACAAGCAAAACAGTGTTGCCAGCTCAAAGGTCAAGGTTACAGTGCTTGGCGAAAATTTTTGCATACACAGTTTATATACATATAAAAATGTTTTTGTCAGTAAGTATGGTTATTGGCCATGTTTTGATGTCTGGTTCTGTTTCAAAAATTGTGCTTTCATTCTTATCTTTTTAGCTCACCTTAGCACAACGTGCTAAAGGTGAGCTATTGTGATCGCCCTATGTCCGGCGTCCGGCGTCCGTCATCCGTCATCCGTTGTCTGTCGTCCGTCGTCCGTCAACAATTTCTTTAAACATCTTCTTCTCCTAAACCACTGGGCCAATCTTGATGAAACTTGGCAGGGATGTTCCTTGGGTGAAGCTCTACCAAAATTGTTCAAAGAATTGAATTCCACCCACAACTCTGGTTGCCTTGGCAACAAAAAGGGAAAAAAAGCAAAATCTTTGAAAATCTTCTTCTCTGAAACTAGAAGGCGCAGAGCTTTGATATTTGGTATGTAGCATCTCCTAGTGGACCTCTACCAAGTTTGTTCATTCGATGCCCCTGGGGTCAAAACTGGCCCCACCCCGGGGGTCACAAGTTTGAGCATAGTCATAAAGAAGGAAAACTTTAAAAATCTTCTTCTCTAAAACTTGATGGCGTAGAGCTTTGATATTTGGCATGTAGCATCTCCTAGTGGACCTCTACCAAGTTTGTTCATATGATGCCCCTGGGGTCAAAACTGGCCCTGCCCTGGGGGTCACAATTTTTTTAACATAGGAACAAAGAAGGAAAACTTTAAAAATCTTCTTCTCTAAAACTAGAAGGCATAGAGCTTTGATATTTGGCATGGAGCATCTCCTAGTGGACCTCTACCAAGTTTGTTCATATGATGCCCTTGGGGTCAAAACTGGCCCTGCCCTGGGGGTCACAAGTTCGAACATAGGAACAAAGAGGGGAGACTTTAAAAATCATCTTCTCTGAAACTGGAAGGCGTAGAGCTTTGATATTTGGTATGTAGCATTGCCTAGTGGACCTCTACCAAGTTTGTTCATATGATGCCCCTGGGGTCAAAACTGGCCCTGCCCCAGGGGGTCACAAGTTTGAGCATAGTAACAAAGAAGGAAAACTTTAAAAATCTTCTTCTCTGAAACTGGAAGGCGTAGAGCTTTGATATTCGGCATGTAGCATCTCCTAGTGGACCTCTACCAAGTTTGTTCATATGATGCCCCTGGGGTCAAAACTGGCCCCACCCCTGGCAGTCACAATTTCCAACATAGGAACAAAGAAGGAAAACTTTAAAAATCTTCTTCTCTAAAACTAGAAGGCATAGAGCTTTGATATTTGGCATGGAGCATCTCCTAGTGGACCTCTACCAAGTTTGTTCATATGATGCCCTTGGGGTCAAAACTGGCCCCGCCCCGGGTGGTCACAAGTTCAAACATAGGAACAAAGAGGGGAAACTTTAAAAATCATCTTCTCTGAAACAGGAAGGCGTAGAGCTTTGATATTTGGTATGTAGCATTGCCTAGTGGACCTCTACCAAGTTTGTTCATATGATGCCCCTGGGTCAAAACTGGCCCAGCCCCGGGGGTCACAAGTTCGAACATAGGAACAAAGAAGGAAAACTTTAAAATTCTTCTTTAAAACTGCAAGGCGTAGAGCTTTGATGTTTGGTATGTAGTGATTCTCTTCTAAGTTTGTTTGCCCATCTAAGCACAACAAGTTCATTGAGTTCAAAATTGGGTCATCTTGGGTCATAAACTAGGTCACTAGGTCAAATTAAAGAAATACCTTGTTGGCACTCTGAGGCCACATTATTTGCTCAATTGCCTTGAAAATTAGTTAGAAAGTTTGTCTTTATAAAGTCTCACATAAGATTAATTTGGGTCAACTTGGGACATAAACTAGTTCACTGGGTCAAATTAAAGAAATACCTTGTTTGCACTCTGGAGGCCACATTTATTGCTCAAATGACCTGAAATTTGGCCAGAATGTTTGTCTTGATGAAATACGAGATGAGTTTGGATTTGGGTCACCTGGAACCATAAACTAGGTCACTAGGTCAAAATAAAGAAATACCTTGTGGGCACTCTAGAGGCCACATTATTTGCTTAATTGCCTTGAAAATTGGTCAGAATATTTGTCTTTGTAAAATCTCACATGAATCTGAATTTGGGTCAACTGGAGTCATAAACTAGTTCACTTGGTCAAATTAAAGAAATAGCTAGTGGGCACTCTAGAGGCCACATTTATTATTCATTTGATTTGAAAATTGGTTAAAATGTTTCTTTTGATATAGTCAAAGACCAGTTCAAATTTGGGTCACCTGGGGTCAAAATCTAGGTCACTAGGTCAAATTAAAGAAATATCTTTAGGGCACTCGAGGCCACATTTTTTGCTCAATTGACTTGAAAATTGGTCAGAATATTTGTCTTCATGAAATATAAGTTTGAAATTGGGTCACCTGCAGTCAAAAACTAGGTCACATGGTCAAATTAAAGAAAAACCTTTAAGGCACTCTACTAAGGTGAGCGACCCAGGGCCATCATGGCCCTCTTGTTTTGTATTTCAGTTTTGATAGGACCAAACATTTTGACAGAACATTGTGTTATTAGAAATACAAATGGAGAAGTGACCTTGAATCCATATCCAGGGTCAATATGCTCAGTTCAAGGTCAGGAATGTGTTGAACCAACCAGATTAACTCAGGGTCAGTATAATTTGTGATGAAGTTTTACCTCCTGCAGATGACTTTCTGTTTAGATCAGCATGTGCATTCTAGTGTAGATTGTGATATTTTGGCAAAAATAGCTTTGGAAGCTATTTCATAGTACGCTCTAAGGCTTGAACCTTTTCCAAACAATCCCATAATTTAATGATCTTGGGGAAGACGTCTTTTGGAAACATTGTGAGACAAGGGAAAAACACTGGAAACAGGTATTTTCTTTTTTTCCCCAACAATGTTTTCTACCCATTCGATGACAGATCTCAACATTTGGGTCATATCTATTTTGTTGTCTGCAAATGCAAGTCTATGATGTTTTTAAAACCCTTCTTTACCAAGCTGGTTAAAACTCCGGATTGTGTGGTAAAGAGTTAAGGGGGTACAGATTTTGTTAACTCTTTACCAGACGACAAAATTTGTCCAGATTGAAAGTGTTAGATGGCTAAATAAATGTGACTGAAGTGGTGAGATTTGTGTTAGAAAGGGTAGAAAACATGTTGGGAAAAGAAGCAAATGCTGGTTACTTGCATTTTCTCCTTTTCCCTCAATGTTTGAAAATGGCCTCTTCTTCAGGGTCTTTAGGATTGTGTGGTACGTGGTTTACAAAAGCTATTTGAAGATGAGTCAGTGATATGAATAGTTATGTATATTTCCACTACACAGAAATTTACTTTTTGTGTGATAGAGAGTATTATCATAAACTTGCTACAGGTTTTTTCAGTGTAGCTGAATGCACTGGCTATTGACCTGTTTCTTAGTACTGATAATGAAAGGATGGTAATTTGCGATCGGTAAAAAATACGAACATGTTAATTGGCATATTTGCTCGCACATTTATGAAACCACTATTTACAAGTGTTGCTACTGCTAATCAGTACCCCTGGGCCTTGATTCATACTGTTGCATTTTAATGTAATAGAGAATAGTCCCTTTTTTTGGTGCTACATGTATCTGGAAATTTAATATTTCATAAGTGTTTCCTAATACCCAATAAGTACTCCTTTTCAACAAAATGAAAAACGGTGAGGAAAAAGAGGCAATTTCTTGTGAAATTCATTTTCATTATCTTACTTCATATTTAGCCACATAAGAATTTTAATATTCATATTCCAGTATCTCTTACACTGTCTACCCGTTTTAAAGATATTTCTTGTTTTCTATAACCACAGGTGATTATGTTGTACTAGGTGGGGATCAAGTCTTCCGTTTTAACAACCCCACAGAGGCAGCTAAACTCAGGGAACATAGGAGGGTAAGTTATATTTGATGTTTTTTTTAATTCCCCAACAATGTCTGTTAACTCTACCAAACGACAAAATTTTGGAATGGACCAAATTGAAAGCATTTGCAGACGACAAATTAAATGATGGTAAAATGATGATTTCTGCCTGTGATAGGTTAGAAAACATTGTGGGAAAAAGAGAAAATGCTGGTTACCACCATTTTCTCCTTTTCCCACAATGTTTTCAAAAGGCTGTTATTGTAGGGTCATTAACAGTCGGGATTGTGTGGTAATGAGTTAACCACTACCCCCATGAAACAAATTTCCAGCAGATAACTTTGAAAACATCCATGTAGATTATGGCTTATCAATTACAGATTGATATATAGATAAAATGTGATAACATTGTGGCAAAAGTACTTATTCCTTATTCGGAGGAATTGAAGGCTATGGAAACTTTGCTTGGGAAAAATGCAATGAGCAGTTTTGAAAGCTTGCCCCTTTTGTGATGTTTAACTCTTTACTAAACAACAAAATTTGAGACTGTTCCAATTTGAAAGCATTTGTAGACAACATTTTAGATCAGGCTGAAGTGATGGATTTTACGTTTGAAAGAACAGCAAACATTGTGGGAAAAGCAGAAAATGCTGGTTACCAGCATTTTCTTGTTTTCCCACAATGTTTTCAAAAGCCTTCCTCTTCAGGGTCGTTAAAAGATGGCATTGTGTGGTAAAGGGTTAAAACTGGTAGTTTTTGGAAAGTCTTTAGAAACCATGGTATAGTTATGTGTTTTACATTATTGCTTATTTTGTTGTCAGAGCCAGGGCAGCTTGAACACACTGAATTCCTCTCACCTCTCATTTGGAGGACTGTCCAGGGCCAGTAGTTACAGTTCTATAGGAGGAGATGATTCCAACTGTCTCAGTCCATACTCACAGCTTGGACGATCTTATCCAAAGTAAGAGCATTTAAACATTCAGCAAAATCCTTTCACTATTTAGAAATAGGTTTGTAAAGTATAAAAGTAATTTAACAAGATGTGTCACTGAAGAGTGACTGATGCCCCTGAAAACACATATGACTGCTGTAACAACTAGAGGAAGATTGCAGTTTAATTATATCTTCATTAGTTACAGAGATATTATAAAATGTAAAAGTTTTTGGGTGATGTCACAGATGACGGGGCTTAGGCTATGACGATACCCCGACATTTTCTCCAAAGACATCCAAGATAAAAATGACCATATAGATTTTCATCAAATAAATTGTACCAAAATTGGTCAAATGATAGTAGTTTGATTGAAAAGTGCCATGCTCTAGGGTCAGGTGTCATAGAAGGAAAACTTAGATCTCCTTGACTGAAACAACATGGCCTGTAGCCATTTAGCTCTCAAAACCTACTTCTATATTTGTGTACATTTCTTAGACCTTTATCAAGCAGGTTGAATTTACAGGCTGAGAGTCAAAAATAGCACCTTTCCATAAGTCAAGTTTTTCAACTTTTTCCATGGAATATCAGATCCTGTCGTTTCAGGTTCCTGGCTTCAATGCAGCCAAAATCTTTACTTTTAAACCATGTTTATTATTTTAGATTAATTGCGCAAAAAATGGCTTGTGAATGGAAATGCCAACTTCATTTATTTGCAATTGTTCGGCCAAGGGTCAATTGCTTAATCCTTTACTACACAATCTGGGGTGTTTAGGACCCTGAGCAGGGAGACTTTTGAAAATCTTGTGGGAAAAGAAGAAAATGCTAGTAAGCAGCATTTTCTCCTTTCCACACAGGTTTTCTACACTTTCACAGACAGTTATGATCATTTTAGCTACATTTAATTTGTCATCAGCAAATGCTTTCAGTGTCGTCACGTACAAAATTTTGTCTTTTGGTAGAGTTAATTTGTTTTTGTCTACATTTTGTAGCTCAAGACGACATTCTGACATAATAATGTAAGCTATTAGAGACACCCCTTTGTTAAAGTTTTATCCTCATGATTGAAAGTGGCTAGTACTTTTACAAATTCAATGCTTATTAGTGGAAGCTGAAAGTTTGACATGGATTCTGACAGTATTTTTCTTTGGTCTATTGGCAAATTGCCAAAAGAGGTGTATGTGTCATGTGTGGTTTCCATCCATTGGTCAGTCTCTCTGTCAGTTTGTCCTGAAGATGTCTGTCTAATGAGGTAAAGTCCACAAATTTCAACAGACTTATGCACAGGATACTTGTATCATATAAGGCCTAAAGAAATTAAGAAAATCCAATTTTGGTTTCAGAAAACAGACATCTGAAATTGTGAATGTACACACATAGACTTTAGAGCTAACTTCTACCTTACACAATGCAGTCAGTATTTTTACTATCAGAATACTTGACTTGCATTTTAGTATTTTTATCATCTATGGCTTGAATCCTTTGGGGAAAAAAAGCAAGGAAAATCCAATGTTTAGGAGAAGGTGCCATTTGTACTTCTGAGATCATGTCTAATTCCTCTGAAGTGATTTACAGACTGTTGGCACATGTATCATCAAAGACATTTGGCCTTAAAAATATTTTAAAAGGTTGAAAGAATTATTTGAGAACAGCAATTTGTAATTGTAATTTCGACTACCGGTATGAAGAACAGTAAGCAAATTTCATAGAGTTCTTGTCCTCACAAAAGTTGATCAGATCAATTACATTTTTAAGAACTCAAACATATTGTCAATAAAAAAAAAAAGTCCAGTATTTTGCTTTGAGAAAAAAAACATGTAAAGGTATGAGCTTTTAGTGTTAATGGCATTGTAGAGCCTGGTAAGTCTTAGTGTGGACCTCATGTTGGGTAATGTTTCAAAAAGCCTACTTTAACTTTTACCTCACAACAAAATTTAAGACTTGCCCAAATTGAAAGCATCTGCAGATGACAATTTCAGTGTGACTCAGATGATGGAAATTGCCTTTGAAAGGACAGAAGACATTGTGGGAAAAGGAAAAAATGCTGGTTACCAGCATTTTCTCCTTTTCCCACAATGCTTGCAAACCCCTTCTTCTTCAGGGTCGATAATGTTTGGGATTATGTGGTAAATGGTTAAAAGGACTTTGGAAAGGCGAAAAGAAGTTCCTAAAAATTTATCTACAGATACTGGATTAAACTGTCTTTTGTCTGGAAATTTAAAGGCTGGTCCTTTATACATGTATTTGGCCAAGGTTTGATGCCAAATCTTATCAGACTTGAAATTAAAAAGCAAATGTTGATATTTTGATATGATGATGTTTACAAATCTGCTGGTCTAGTAGTACATTACTTGTATAAAATTATCTTTAAAAAAGATTTTGTAGTTCTCTGCCACTTTTAATGATGTTCCTGATATCTGCATGTTTTTCACTATGTTACATGCAATCTGCATGTTAGTGTTTGTCCTAGCTGTTTCAGCTTTATCATTTGATCATATCTGTGTGTACACATATATTATTGGTTTTTCCATTGTGTAGTCTTAAAATCAATAAGGCCTTTTGAACAGGGTTTATTCAGTAGGGCAGTATAGATCCAATATCAGGCTGAGCCTGACCTGATCCACAGCTTCCTAACTCATGGATAGCTTGTCAAGAGTTAAGCCTTGAAGTCTTGTAGAAGCTGGTAAAAGAGTGAAGGACACAGAAGTCTAGCCCAGTTATTTGGACACAAAGATAAGACCTAGGGCTACCAACTTTTGCATGTATATTTAGCTAATAGACCTCTAACAAGATCGTTCAAATTATAGCATTGGGGCCTAAATTGGCCCTGCCCCACAAGTCACAAAGTTTTACATAGGCTAATATAGTGAAAACTTTCAAGCTCTTCTTGTTCCTTATCTTGAGATACAGCTATAATATTTTGTGAGTGTTACCATCTAGCAGGCTGCTTTCAAAATAGTTCAAATTAAAGCCCTGGTGTCAAAATTGACCCCACCCCATGGGTCATAAATTCTGACCTAGAATAATTTTATTCTGATGTTTGTACTTATTAGCCAGTGGAGCAATACAGGGCCATCATGGCTCTCTTGTTTTACATATTACCATACAAATACTGCCTTCTTGTGCATTCCTGCAGTTGGCATCTGTTCAAAACATGTTACAAGTGATTTCCCATTGTGCCACAGTGTTTACAATATATTTGAAGAAAGGTAGTTTGCTTGC
Organism: Tridacna gigas; assembly: GCA_945859785.2. Taxonomy (NCBI): domain Eukaryota; kingdom Metazoa; phylum Mollusca; class Bivalvia; order Cardiida; family Cardiidae; genus Tridacna; species Tridacna gigas. Next base: position 45,088,330 of record OX244029.2, read on the forward strand.
CTTCAAACATTATTACTGATAAGAGGTTTCATTAATGAAATAGTATTTTGCAACTGTATATTCGTTAAACCTGTCTGCTTTATTTTTTTTTTTTTTCACTATAACTGTCTCGAAATAGATTTTGCTTGTATTCTTAAATCTTCTTTTATATATTCTTATTTGTTGTAACACCTACATGTATCTAAGCTTCTATGGGTAGTTTTTACATACTTCACTTTCTCTAAACAGCCATTGGGTTGGAAAATGATATGTATTGGAAAAAAGTTTTTAAGAATTGCCAGAACTATTTGGAGGAAGGGGAAAGAGGTTTCCTGTCATTGATATAGGCAAAAAGAGAATTTTAACCCTCTTTTGAAATGACCTGCAACAGGGCTTGGATAGTGTGATAGAAAATGTGCCAAAGTTGTGGTTAAGTATCATGAACTATTGGGCTGTTCCTAAAGTATATTTAGTGCCTGGTTTCGTTTATCTGTAATTTGGCTGTCCATATTCTTAAAGGAAAAATTAGTATACTGTTAAATCTTGGATTCTGTTGTATTTTAATTAAAACATCTTTTTTGCACTAGTTCACTTGTTTGTTTGAAACATGAATGCTTGAAGCATGTAGATTGATTTTTGATGTTATTGTATTGTTGTACCAGTTATGCTGCACGTGATTTGTGGTGAGTACTACATTGCATGTTTATGCCCCCACTTTTCCCTATATGCACCTTGTTGTTGTTGCTTTTTGATGGCTTTGTTGCTTTATTTACCTGGTCCAATGGGTTATGTAACAGTTTATTTTGGAATGCTTAACCATATTTTTCACACTTTTTTAGCACATACTTAGTAGCAAACAAGTTACATTATGATAAAAATTACAGAAAATAGATACTAAATACAAATATCAGGAAAAATGTATCTTGTATATTTTTAAAATCACATGTGACAATGGCTTTTGACAAAGTTACTGTTTGTCTTAAGATGTCATTGTAAATATGTATCTTCTTCTATTTTTAAATTTGGAACTGAAAAAAAACTTTGGAAAACAGTTATGGATATTTGAAAATTATCAATCAGTTATTATGGTACTGTTAGAGCACTGCATGCTTTTCTAATCCCTAGAATATAAAAGACAACTTTAGAATTGTTTGCTGACAGTATCTATAGATCAAGATCAGAGAAATAGTGGTTGAAGTGCTTGTGAAATTGCAAAATCTTGATGTTCTTTTTGGCCTACTTATTATGTTGGTATTTTTCATTTAGTGCCCTAAGGGATGCCCCTTTACCAAACAATTCTGTGTTTTAACAACTCAGAAAGAGCAAGTTTTTGAAAAGATTGTGAGAAATGAGGAAAAAAAGCTGGTAATCAGCATTATTTTTTCTTAGTTTCCCACAATGTTTTTGAGGGATTTTTCTTAGTTTCCCACAATATTTTTGAGGGATTTGAGGGATGTCAAACTTGTCATCTGCAATTTGTTTCCATTTGGCAGAGTCTTCAATTTGTCATCTGGCAAAGAATTCACCACCATTTTCAAAATTTCTGTACTGCCAGAATGGAAAAGGGAAAGGTCATAATCTAACTCATTACCTCCCAGCAGATGACTCTCATGTTATACAGCAGACCAGTTTTAAAGGCATTGTTGCAAAAATGCAAAATTGCTGATAATAAGCCATGCTTCTCCTTTTGCCACAGTTTTTCCACATGTATCCCTGTAATATGCGGTAATTCATGTTGATTCCATATTTACAAGGAGGTTTTCAATCTTTGTGTTCAAAATATCTATTTCGGGAGGTAATGATTTGAAGTGTTAATCTCTTCTTTGCTACCAGTAATTGGCATTTTAGGTGGGGCATTAACCCTTTACCAAATGATGCCAAGTTTTATTGACACCGAAGAATAAGATTTTTTAAAACATTTGGGGAAAGGAAAAAATGCTGGTAACCAGAAATTTATTCCCTTTGTTCAAAAATGTTTTCTACCCATCTAAAAACAAATTTCAGTTTTTCAGTCACGTTTAGTTTGTTGTATTCAAATGGTTTGAATGTGTACAAGTCTAAAATTTCATGTGGTCAAGAGTTAACTTACCCAATGATTGGTGTCTGGTTAACCCTTAAAGCCCCTTTCACTTTAGTTTTTGTGGCAAGTGTGGATCAAGACCAGGCTGCACAAAACTTGCAGTCTGATTTCTTATCTACACTGTCCATTTATAGACAAAAGAAACCATTACATAGCAATTAATTGGGTCTTATTCCTAGTCGGCGCTCTAAGGGTTAAGATTGTAGTTTGTGTAATACCTTTTTTATTAGCTCACCTGGGCATGAAGAGCTCAAGGTGAGCTTTTGTGATTGCTGTGTCTGTCTTATGTCGTCTGTCGTGCAGTCATCAACAATTACCTTCTGTGCACTCTAGAGGCCATATTTTCTGTCAGATACTCAAGAAACTTGGTCAGAATGTCTGTCTTGATGATATCTAATACGTGTTCAAAATTGGGTCATGTTGGGTAAAAAAGTAGGTCACTGGGAGAAATCTTAGAAGAACCATGTGTGTGCTTTAGTGGCCACATTTTCAGTCTGAGACTCATGAAATTTTATCAGAATGTTTGTCTTGATAATAATTATCTTGAAATTGCTAGAAACTGGGTCACAATGGATCAAAAAGTAGATCACAAACACTCATGTCTTTACATCATCACAACCAGGATGTCTTCAACTTTATCAATCCTAGATGACTTTACTCAAGTGAGCCCTTTACAGCCATTGGCCTTCTTATTATGTACATCTGTTTTGTGGGCATGGATGGTTTTATTTAGTTAGCAATAGTCATTATTTGTTTGCTTACTGAAAGATTGTTAGCCTTTCCTTTTTGGTTTTTGATTGTTACTTTTAGACCAATAATAGAGGTGATCACAACTTTCAGGGTGGTACATAATTGGTCTGCTAAATCATATTCAGCACATTTTAGCATCTTTTTTTCATTGAATACCGGTAGTGAAAAGTTCTGTTGTGAACTTATCCCTTTTTTCCATCTCTATTGTAAATTTATTCCTTGTACATGTTTTTCTTTGCTTTAGTAGGACATTACAGTGTGCGGGCCCACTTAGTGAAACCTACAAGACATTTGAAAAATAGCTGCTGTTTTAGTTGAAATTCTTTAGCACCTTTATATAGGATGAAAAACCTACAAAAGATGTTATTTTTCTAATAAAAATCTACATTGTTTGCAAAATCAGCTGTTGAGCTTGTAACAAGAAGTCCATGGCTGTGTTCACACAAATAATGTCTTCGATATCTCGGAATTTTTCAGAATGCTGTATCCATCTGCAGACCATTGTAGATGTCTACAGAACTCTTGCATCAGGGTGACGTAGTGTTCATGTTGTAGACTCTATATTGGTCTGACAGTATTCCATAGACTCAAGATGATGCACCAATACAGAAAATAGAACATTAGGCTATGGTAAATTTAAGTGGGTATCACCAATTATGGCAGATATCTAAAGAACAGGTTAACAGATAAAACATTTTGCCGTTATTAGATTGTTACTTTTTTGGGAATTTCAAAATGAATGCAAGAACTTTTATTTTGCCAACAAAAGCACTTGTAAAATTCTATTTTATGAGAGTCTGCTAGGGGCCCTGAAGATGACAACAGATTATTATTTGAATTTTGAAATAGTTTTAAGGAAATTTCAAAACACACAAGAAAGGAAATAAGTCAATCATATTTACCTTTGTTATAGCAGACAAACTTTTATCCTATGTATATTTTTTGAATTATCAGTCAAACAATTCCTAGATTTGTTATAGTCTCTTTGTTTGTAGCATAGGTAACAAATTTCAGATTTGCCTGTTTTGTCTGTTATGCTTTATTTGTTGGTTGTTATTTCAAGTTAAGCTCGCCCAAGTAGCTCAATGGTTAGCGTATCTGACTTGTGATCTGATGGTTGTGAGTTCGATATGTGGTAGAGGCAAACTTTCTTTCGGGCGATTTTTATGTAATATAATTATTTAACAATTTGGACAAGTCTGAAATTCTGTGATTTGGTAAGAGTTAACCCTTTTTAGCTCACCTTAGCACAATGTGCTAAAGGTGAGCTATTGTGATTGCCCTATGTCCGGCGTCTGTCGTCCGTCGTCTGTCGTCCGTCAACAATTTCTTTAAACATCTTCTTCTCCTAAACCACTGGGCCAATCTTGATGAAACTTGGCAGGGATGTTCCTTGGGTGAAGCTCTACCAAAATTGTTCAAAGAATTGAATTCCACCCACAACTCTGGTTGCCATGGCAACGAAAAGGAAAAAAAGGCAAAATCTTTGAAAATCTTCTTCTCTGAAACTAGAAGGCGCAGAGCTTTGATATGTGGTATGTAGCATCTGCTAGTGGACCTCTACCAAGTTTGTTCATTTGATGCCCCTGGGGTCAAAACTGGCCCTGCCCCAGGGGTCACAAGTTTGAGCATAGTCACAAAGAAGGACAATTTTAAAAATCTTCTTCTCTAAAACTTGAAGGCGTAGAGCTTTGATATTTGGCATGTAGCATCTCCTAGTGGACCTCTACCAAGTTTGTTCATGTGATGCCCCTGGGATCAAAACTGGCCCCGCCCCGGGGGTCACAATTTCCAACATAGGAACAAAGAAGGAAAACTTTAAAAATCTTCTTCTGTAAAACTAGAAGACATAGAGCTTTGATATTTGGCATGAAGCATCTCCTAGTGGACCTATACCAAGTTTGTTCATATGATGCCCTTGGGGTCAAAACTGGCCCTGTCCCGGGGTCACAAGTTCGAACATAGGAACAAAGACGGAAAACTTTAAAAATCTTCTTCTCTGAAACTTGAAGGCGTAGAGCTTTGATATTCGGCATGTAGCATCTCCTAGTGGACCTCTACCAAGTTTGTTCATATGATGCCCCTGGGCTCAAAACTGGCCCCGCCCCGGGGGTCACAATTTCCAACATAGGAACAAAGAAGGAAAACTTTAAAAATCTTCTTCTGTAAAACTAGAAGGCATAGAACTTTAATATTTGGCATGAAGCATCTCCTAGTGGACCTCTACCAAGTTTGTTCATATGATGCCCTTGGGGTCAAAACTGGCCCTGCCCCAGGGGTCACAAGTTCGAACATAGGAACAAAGAGGGGAAACTTTAAAAATCATCTTCTCTGAAACTGGAAGGCGTAGAGCTTTGATATTTGGTATGTAGCATTGCCTAGTGGACCTCTACCAAGTTTGTTCATATGATGCCCCTGGGGTCAAAACTGGCCCCACCCCAGGGGTCACAAGTTTGAGCATAGTAACGAAGAAAGAAAACTTTAAAAATCTTCTTCTCTGAAACTTTGAGGCGTAGAGCTTTGATATTCGGCATGTAGCATCGCCTAGTGGACCTCTACCAAGTTTGTTCATATGATGCCCCTGGGCTCAAAACTGGCCCCGCCCCGGGGGTCACAATTTCCAACATAGGAACAAAGAAGGAAAACTTTAAAAATCTTCTTCTGTAAAACTAGAAGGCATAGAGCTTTGATATTTGGCATGAAGCATCTCCTAGTGGACCTCTACCAAGTTTGTTCATATGATGCCCTTGGGGTCAAAACTGGCCCTGCCCCGGGGGTCACAAATTCGAACATAGGAACAAAGAGGGGAAACTTTAAAAATCATCTTCTCTGAAACTGGAAGGCGTAGAGCTTTGATATTTGGTATGTAGCATTGCCTAGTGGACCTCTACCAAGTTTGTTCATATGATGCCCCTGGGGTCAAAACTGGCCCCGCCCCGGGGGTCACAAGTTTGAGCATAGTAACAAAGAAGGAAAACTTTAAAAATCTTCTTCTCTGAAACTTGAAGGCGCAGAGCTTTGATATTTGGTATGTAGCATCGCCTAGTGGACCTCTACCAAGTTTGTTCATATGATGCTCCTGGGGTCAAAACTGGCCCCCCTCCGGGGGTCACAATTTCCAACATAGGAACAAAGAAGGAAAACTTTAAAAATCTTCTTCTCTAAAACAGGAAGGCATGGAGCTTTGATATTTGGTATGTAGCATCTTCTAGTGGATCTCTACCAAGTTTGTGCATATGATGCCCTTGGGGCAAAAGTTGGCCCTGCCCCGGGGGTCACAAGTTCGAACATAGGAACAGAGAAGGAAAACTTTAAGAATCATCTTCTCTGAAACTGGAAGGCTTAGAGCTTTGATATTTGGTATGTAGCATCGCCTAGTAGACCTCTACTAACTTTGTTCATATGATGCCCCTGGGTCAAAACTGGTCCCGCCCTGGGGGTCACAAGTTCAAACATAGGAACAAAGGAGGAAAACTTTAATTTGTTTTTTCTCTTAAATGGGAAGGCATAGAGCTTTGATATTTGGTATGTAGCATCTCCTAGTGGACTTCTACCAAGTTTGTTCCAAGGATGCTGCTTGGGTCAAAACTGGCCCAGCCCCTGGGGTCACAAGTTCGAACATAGGAACAAAGAAGGAAAACTTTAAAATTCTTCTTTTCTGAAACTGAAAGGTGTGGAGCTTTGATATTTGGTATGTTGCATCTCCTAGTGGACCTCTACCAAGTTTGTTCATATGATGCCCCTGGGTCAAAACTGGCCCCGCCCCGGGGGTCACAAGTTCGAAGATAGGAACAAAGAAGGAAAACTTTAAATTTCTTTTTCTCTTAAACGGGATGGTGTAGAGCTTTGATATTTGGTATGTAGCATTTCCTAGTGGACCTCTACCAAGTTTATTCATATGATGCCCCTGGGTCAAAAGTGGCCCAGCCCCGGGGGTCACAAGTCCGAACATAGGAACAAAGAAGGAAAACTTTAAAATTCTTCTTTAAAACTGGAAGGCATAGAGCTTTGATATTTGGTATGTAGTGATTCTCTTCTAAGTTTGTTTTTCCATCTAAGCGCAACAAGTTCATTGAGTTCAAAATTGGGTCATCTTGGATCATAAACTAGGTCAAATTAAAGAAATACCTTGTTGGCACTCTTGAGGCCACATTATTTGCTCAATTGCCTTGAAAATTAGTTAGAAAGTTTGTCTTTATAAAGTCTCACATAAGATTAATTTGGGTCAACTTGGGTCGTAAACTAGTTCACTGGGTCAAATTAAAGAAATACCTTGTTTGCACTCTGGAGGCCACATTTATTGCTCAAATGACCTGAAATTTGGCCAGAATGTTTGTCTTGATGAAATACGAGATGAGTGTGGATTTGGGTCACCTGGAACCATAAACTAGGTCACTAGGTCAAAATAAAGAAATACCTTGTGGGCACCCTAGAGGCCACATTCTTTGCTTAATTGCCTTGAAAATTGGTTAGAATGTTTGTCTTTGTAAAATCTCACATGAGTCTGAATTTGGGTCAACTGGGGTCATAAACTAGGTCACTTGGTCAAATTAAAGAAATAGCTAGTGGGCACTCTAGAGTCCACATTTATTATTCATTTGATTTGAAAATTGGTCAAAATGTTTCTTTTGATATAGTCAATGACCAGTTTAGATTTGGGTCACCTGGGGTCATAATCTAGGTCACTGGGTCAAATTAAAGAAATATCTTTAGGGCACTCGAGGCCACATTTTTTGCTCAATTGACTTGAAAATTGGTCAGAATGTTTGTCTTCATGAAATATGAGTTTGAAATTGGGTCACCTGCGGTCAAAAACTAGGTCACATGGTCAAATTAAAGAAAAACCTTTAAGGTACTCTACTAAGGTGAGCGACCCAGGACCATTATGGCCCTCTTGTTTCACTACTAGAATGTAATTGACATTTTTTGGCAATAATGTTTGTCCAATATTGCAGTTTTGTATATTCTGTATGATCTGATCTTGATCTACACTATCTTCGAAACTGCAAATGTTTGTCCTCGGCATCTGAAGGGTATGGTTTATTTCTAGACAGAGCATACACATTCTTGTTCTCTGTGCACACTTCTTGAAGAAAGGAAAGACAAGGAAGACTTGTTTTTCTTTTTTTTAATCCTATACCAAGCAATCCCAAGTTTTTACAACTTTGAGGAAGAAGGCTTTTGAAAACATTGTGGGAAAAGGGGAAAATGCTTGTAATTAACATTTTTCCTTTTATAAAAAAAATTCTAGCTTTTCAAAGACAGTTTGAAGCACATGATTATAAATTGTTGTCTGCAAATGCTTTGGATTTTGACAAGTGCAAAGTGTTGTTGTTTGGTAGAGAGTTAATCTGATTCAGTAGATAGATTTCATTGTGATCTTTTTTGGATGCAAAGGGCAACACTATATGCTTGTGCAGACAGTTAAGATTTAAATCTTTACCAGAAGACAATATTTTAGACCGGTCCAAATTCAAAGCATTTGCAGACGATAAATGTGGTTCAAATAATTGGATCTGGTTACCAGCATTTTCTCCTTTTCCCGTGATATTTTCAAAAGTCTAATTTCCCAGAGGCATCAAAACTCATCATTGTGTGGTAAACAGTTAAATCAGACTGCAAAGAACATACAGTTTGATTTTGGACATAAAATCGATTATTGAATTTAGCACAAGGTAGGAACAGTTAATCTTTGTCATCAATCACCTTGAAACTTTTGTCTAGGTAATGTCGGGCTAACATCAAGGCCAAGTTTGAGATTTGTTTGTGTTGCATAAAAAATTAGGTCACAGGGCAAATGTTAAAACTTAGGGTCAAATTCATATTCTCAAATAACTTAATTATTTTCAAAGACTTTAATTAACATGATATGTAGGCAAAGTGTAACCCTGGGTCATGCAGGTCTTAAATCTATGCCATATGAAATGAAACTGAAAAATGATGTTGGATCATTAAGACTCTATCACCATGAAACTTTGTCAGAGAGCTAGTTTCCATGATTCAAACATGTAGATCAAGTACACAGTCTTATCAAATGGAGTCAAAACAAGATTACAATATTGAAAAGTCATTTGCAAAAGCACTAATAATTAAGCTTAGTATTTTGAATATATGCATGGATTTATGAAGTTTTGTGCATATGTATGTTTAAAAAAAAAACATTGTTTTAATCTCTTCAGTCAGGAGCTTGAAAAGAAACACCAGTCTGAACAGGAAAGAATAGACCTGGCAAGGTAAGAGCATTTTTTAAAAAAGTAAACATTATGGAACATTATTTTACAGACTAATTTAAGAATGATCTTCAAAGCAAGACAGCGATGAAAAAGAAATATGCACATTAATTTGCTTGGCACTGAGGTATTGTCATAGCCCTGGTGTCATCGTTGTTGTCATCTGTGTGGTGGTGCAAAAACTTTGAATTTGTTTTTACTGAAGATAGTTACTTCAAATTCAATCAAGTTTGTTAGCTATCAAAAGGGAATCCCATCCAATAAGGGCAAGATACCATCAAAGTTGTCGCTCAACCTAGAATTTTCAGTGAAAATTGAGAAGCTGCAGCCAAGGGTAGGCACCCGCATGTAGTGTTCTTGATTTTTTAAAGCTTCTTTATCTCCTACATCCATAACTGTGACCATACTGTTGCTTGCATTGTCTTGGAGGTTGTTTTTTAGCTCCACTAGTAGGAGGCCAGCTCAATCTGTTCTGCCCCAATAAATCAGATTATTACCGATCTGTTAAGATGAAAAAAATCTTTATCTCTTTACTAAACAATGCCAAAGAAAAAGCTTTTGAAAACAGTGTGGGGAAAGGAGAAAATGCTAGTAACCAGCATTTTCATCTTTTCCCTTTTACAGATCAAATTTACCATAATGAGTGAGATTTAATTTGGTGCCTGCAAATGCTTTCAATGTGCACACATCTAAAATTTTGTCTGTTGAAGAGTTAAGATAGAAAATTCTTTAAACAGCATTTGTACCAAAATGGATGGGGTGATTTTGGGACTGTTTTACTGAAAAAATGGTTGGTTTTCTACCAGAATGACTCAAAATATTTTGCTTTGCTGGACAAGATGGCCACTATAGCTGGGAAAAAAAATGGAACACATATCTTTGAACAACCCCTTTAACTCTTTACCAAACAACAAAATTTTAGGCGGGTCCAAATTGAAACCATTTGCAGATGACAAAATAAACGTGACTGAAAAATTGAAAGCTGTTTTGGAAAGGAAAGAAGACATTGTGGGAAAAGGAGAAAATGCTGGTTATCAGCATTTTCTCCTTTTCCCACAATGTTTTCAAAAAGGCTTCTTTCACAGGGTTGTTAAAAGTCGGGATTGTGTGGTAAAGGGTTAAAACAGCTTGACCAACTTTGAAATGATACATGTATGACAGGAAGAGATAAGCATTAAAATCATGTGTATTAACATCTCAGAATGGATCTGGTGAGCAGTCTATGGCTATCATGAGCCTCTTATTGAAAGATCTGATTCATGCCCTTTCTTATTGTGGTGTTAATTGTCAAAAGTTGGAAAAAAAAAAAAACCAGCACAAACTGAACTGAATGAAGTAATCCAGGTAAAAATTAAGATTTGTCAAAGTCTTACCATAGGTATTGATATGATAATATCTTAACTCTATATCAAAGGACAAAATATATACTTGCCTATATTCAAAGTTGCAGACAACAGACTAAGTGCAGTCCAAATGAAGAGATTTGTCTCTGAAAGGGTAGAAAACATTATGACGAGAAAATGCTGATTCTCCCTCAGACATGCAAAAACATGGGATTGTTTGGTAAAGGGTTTAGACAAATATAGCTACAAAGAAACAATTCAAAATTTGGGTCTTTCATCAGATAAGCAAATTATTTGTCAATTTATATTGTGTCAGTTGGATTAATTAACATTTGTGTGTTTGTGTGGTGCTTACATGTGACTAACAGCTGAATGAGAGAAAAGTTCTGAAAAAGGAATTATAAAGGTGTAAAATTATGAATATTTGTCTGTGTTTACAGAGATAATGGGGTCTGTTTATTAGATTTTGTTTGATCTTGATATCTTTATGAATAAAAGTCACCGCCTTGCTTTTGGACCTAACTTTTACCACATGTCAAAAATGGAGACTTGTCCAAATTGAAAACATTTGCGGACGGCAATTTCATTGTGGCTTAAATGATGCAATGGTTCTTTGTTTGGGTAGAAAACACTGTGGGAAAAGTAGAAAATGCTGGTAAACAGCATTTTCTTCTTTTCCCACAATGTTTTCAAAAGGCTTCTTCCTCAGGATTGTCTGAAGTCAGCATTGTGTGGTAAACGGTTAACCTGTTACAATGTAGGATTTATGAAAACATAAAGTGACATTAATGATGTAAGAAGAAATATTTGACAGAAAGAAACTCATCTTTTTGAAAGATATGGAAAACATTGTGGGAGAAAAAGAGTAATTCTTGCTTTTCCACAAACAGTTGGTCCTTTTTTTCACCATGCCTTCAAAATCTGCAACTTGTCTATCTAGTGCTCAGGCATATTTAAAAATTGTTTCTGTACGAAAATGGATTCACACTTTCCTTGTTAAAATTTTAGACAATCAAAATCGTCTAGAAGAACATTACATTGAATACCATACATACAGGGGAGACAGATTAAAAGAGTATGGCATTTGGAGAAATTGCCTGTTGCTCCATTTTCAAATATGATTTTGAAATTATTAATCCTTGATAAATCATGTGATGGACCCTCAGGGGTGTTCAAAGTCTGGATTCTTTTGTAGGGGTTTTCGAACTCTTAATCATTTGGTAGTTGGTGTTCAGACTCTGGATTCTTTGGTTGGGTGTTCAAAATCTGGATCTTTTGATAGGGTTGATCAAACTATGGATCCTTTGGTTGGGTTGTTCAAACTCTGGATCCTTTGGTAGGGATGTTTAACTCTTTACCACACCATCCCGAGTTTTAACGACCCTGAGAAAGAAGCCTTTTGAAAACATTGTGGGAAAAGGAGAAAATGCTGGTAACCAGCATTTTCTCCTTTTCCCGCAATGTTTTCTACCCTTCCCAAACCAAGTTTTAGTTTTTCATTTGCATTTAATTTGTCATCTGCAAACGCTTTCAATTTGGAACAGTCCAAAAAGTCTTGTGGTAAAGAGTTAAACTCTGGATCCTTTGGTATCCTTTGGTAGGGTGATCAAACTATGGATCCTTTGGTTGGGTTGTTTGAACTCTGGATCCTTTGGTAGGGGTGTTTGAACTCTGGATCTTTGGGTAGGGGTGTCTGAACTCTTGGTAAGTGGTTAAAGAAAAAGAAAAACTTTTTTTGTGAATGATTAGGAGAAGGAGCAATTGCTTTCAACAATTATTTGGACAATGTGTCTGCTATAAAAATCATATTTGTATTACCAACATGTTGCAGAGTTAAAACAGGTCTTGTAGTGGCACTGGTAAACATCATGGTTGTTTGTATCGCTAGTGATAACCCTTTACAGAGCAATGACGCCTTTTAACGACCTTGGGAAAGAAGCCTTTTGAAAACATTGTGGGAAAAGGAGAAAATGCTGGTAACCAGCATTTTCTCCTTTTCCCACAATGTTTTGTACCATATCAAAGAAAAACTACACCATTTGAGTCATTGAAATTGTCATTTTCAAATGCTTTCAATTCGGACAGGCCTAATTGTCATCTGGTAAAGAGTTAACAAGGGACAGTTTTTGAACATATTAAGTTTGACTTCTGCCTCTGTATCAAATAAATGGGCTATTAGTGAATATTTTAAAGAAATTTGTGTTTTCTACAATTTGGTGAATGGATGGAAAAGAATTAAACGGACTAAAGGCTTTGAAGTAAGTGGCAATTTTTTTTTTTCGTTGATTGATTGATTGATTGATTGAATGGTCTTTTATGCCACTTTCAACAATATTTCAGTCATATTACGGCGACAGCTCACATATTCATGTATTTCCTGGATTCCACCAGTACTAGGCTAGGGCTCTGAAGTGTCTTGCCCAAGGACACTCCCACGAAAACCCAAAGGATCCAGTGAGGCTCGAGCCAGGGACCTCCAGGTCATGAGTCCTACACTTTACCAATAGGCCACGCGGGACCCCCTTTTTTTTTTTATAATTTCATTTACCCTTAGCATGCTATCATAGAAGAATGGAGGAAAAGATGCTCTGATAGTCACATGGACTACAGAATTTTAGACTTCCAAGTTTTGAGCATTTGCAGATGACAAAATAAACAAGGCTCAAACCAAAAATAATTTTTTTTTTTTAAAGAGGAAGAAAGCATTTGCAGACCACATAATTATGTACATATGGCTCAATCAAGGAATTTGCTTTTGAAAGGGTAAAAAACATTGTAAGAAAAGGAGAAAATGTTGGTTGGATTGTTTCACTGAAATGCATCTGAAAAACAGAGACTTGTTTATACAGTATTCATCAGCCAAAAGCTGTATAAATTTTTTTTTAAAGTTGTTTATACCCTTGCAAAACGAATGTTTTCGGGGGTATACTGGAATCAGCCTGTCTGTCCGTCCGTCCGTGTGTCCGTCTGTGTACAAAATACTAGCAATTTTGTGTCGCGAACTCCTCCTAGAGTTTTCCTTCAATTGCACTGAAACTTTGCACATATATTGATCATATATTGAAGATTTGCAAGACGTAATTTTCAAGTGTCAACTCCCCCTGGTTGAGGAATTATCTCCCCTTGAACTTGACACTTTTTTTCTGTCAAAGTGCTGGCGGGGGTATTAAGTCACATTCAATGACAGCTCTAGTTTTTTTTAAAGTTGTTTTTTAGCAAGGTCTAAAGGGGCATAAAACCAGATTTTTGTTTCTCAAGTTTTTTTCAGAAAATATTACCAAAGACTGCTAATTTTCATTTACATCCAAATTTGGCTTTAAAATTAAAACTTGAATCGAAATTCATGTAGAAAACATGAGGAATTTACCAAGTATTTTAGCTCACCTGAGCACCAGTGCTCAAGTTTAGCTTTTGTGATTGTGCTGTGTCCGGTTTTTGTTGTGCAGTCTTCAACAATCACCTTGTGTGCACTCTATAGGTCACATTTTCAGTCAGATGCTTATGAAACTTGGTCAGAATGTTTTTCTTGATATCTTGGACAAGTTTGAAATTGGGTCAAAAGTAGGTCACTAGGACAAAGCCTTATGTGCAATCTAGAGGCCACATTTTCTCTCCAATACCCATGAAACTTGGTCAGAATGTTTGTTTTGATATCTTGAACAAGTTTGTAACTGGGTCACATTGGATCAAACAGTAGGTCACTTACAATCATGTGATCACATAATCACAATCAGGATGTCTTAAACTTTATCAGTCCTAGATGACTTTTCAGGTGAGCTCTTAGGGCCAGTGGCCCTCTTGTTGTATTATTTTAATAAAATTTCCTCTTCCATTAGTAACTGTATAGCTGTTACTGTGTAAAAAGGGATAAATACCCTAACATAGTGAAATATCAGTTGGTTCCACAGCTCAGTCAACAGAGTCGCTGACTATGGTTTGAACGTCATGGGTTCAAGTTCCGCTGGCAGCTTTTCCTTTTTAGCAATTTGTTTGTTTTTTTCCCAGCTGATGGTAAACACAGTAAAGGTACAGTAGCATCCAAAGTAAACAATGTGGGTGTTGAAATGCATCTAAATGTAAATTATACCATTTAATAATATGGAAATCATACATGAAAATTTTTGAGAAGATGACAATCTGTTATTGCACAGTTGGTCTAGGTGTTAATCACTTGCAGAAAAATGAATTTGAATAGTAGGTCAGAAGTTGCCAAGTCGCTGTATCTTTTGTTTTCTTTTTTACCTGGTTTAAATAATTCATTATTCTGCCAGCAACTTACATATTGACCAACTGTAGAACAACAGGTTTTCATCTTCACGATATTTTCCAAGCTTCTAAATGGTATGATTTAAATTTAAAGGCATTTTATCACCTGCATTGTTTACTTCTAGTGACCACTGTGCCTTTAAGTTGCTATGACTTTTTCCTTACAAAACATCAACTTTTGCAGAACCTTTTCAAGCATATTCATTTTGTAATCCAGCTTATGAAAGTATTGTATGGAAGGAGGGATAACACAATACACATGTATTTGTTCTTTCCCAGATCGCTTTAAGTGTTTGTCCTCAGTGATATTAAATTTTGCACTAGTCATTGATCTGGCTTGAGGCACCAGTGCTAACTGACAAATGCAGATTAAAAATGAAACCAGTTTTCAACTTCTGTGTTGCTTTTGGACATTGCTTATCATAAGATTATTGATAAACTGTTACAGTTGGAAATTGCTTATCATAAGATTACTGATAAGCATTGTTTTGATTCTTTATTTTGATGTACAGGAGTTTGGTTTGGGTTTTAACCCTTTACCACACAATCCTGACTATTAACGACCCTGAGGAAGACGCCTTTGGAAAACATTGTGGGAAAAGGAGAAAATGCTGGTAACCAGCATTTTCTCCTTTTCCCACAATGTTTTCTTTCTTATCACAGGCAAATATGACCATCCAATAAATATTAAATTTGTCGTCTGCAAATGCTTACAGTTTGGACCAGTCTAAAATTTTGTCATTTGGTAAAGAGTTAAGTAGAGGGTACTTGGATAATTTGGTTCTTTCCTGTTGATTGTCTTTCATTTGAAAAATGTTCTAGTCTCTGTTGAATTCGTTTACTCAAAAGGTCTTTATAAATCATTGGTTGTTTAGACTCCTTCTTTCACTGTACATATTCGACTGTTTCTGACTCGAAATATTGGACAAATGATCAGACACCAATGGATGGATGGATGGATGGAAGTCAGCTTCCATATAAAGAGAGCATTTAGGCAAATGGAAATATTACTCATTTTGACTAAATTTGCCATCTGCCTTATTCTTAACCCTTTGCCACACAATCCCGAGTTTTTACAACCATAAAAGAGGGGTCTTTTTGAAACACTGGAAAAGGTGAAAATTCTGGTAACCAGAATTTTCTCCTTTTCCCATAATGTTTTCTACCCTATCGAAGAAAGGAAACATCATTTTAGCAATGTTCAGTTGTGGTCTGCATATGCTTTCAAATTAGATAAGTCTGGAATTTTGCCATATAGTTAAAGATTAAAATAAGTCTAAAGTTAGATACAAGCTGATTGGTCAGTGTCTAATCTGGAAAGATATTATACATGTTCGGGTATTAACTCTTAAACCACACTATCCCGACTTTTAATGACCCCGAGAAAGAAGCCTTTTGAATACACTGTGGAAAAAGGAGAAAATGCTGGTAACCAGCATTTTCTCCTTTTCACACAATGTTTTCTAGCCTTCCAAAAACGAATTTCAATTTTGGGTTTCATTTATATTGTCGTCTGCAAATGCTTTCAATTTGGACTAGTCTAAGAATTTGTTGTTTGGTAATGAGTTAACCCTTTCCCAAACAAGCCCTGGTTTTCACGTGTCTGCAGTACAAGTCTTTTGAAAACACTGTGGAAAAAGGAGAAATTGCTCGTAACGAGCAATTTCTCCTTTTCCCACAGTGTTTTCTATCCTTTTTGATAACTTTCTGCCATTTTCATCAAATTTGAAATTGTCGTCTGCAAACTCTTTCAATTTGGACCAGTCCAAAATTTGTCGTCTGGGAAAGGGTTAAAGACTAATATCAGTACTTTGAGTTATATTTGTTTAAGTCAGGTAAATCAGTGATGGTGTCAAGTTGTTCAAGCTTATAAACAAAGTTAATCTTTATTGGTCCGTAAGTAAACAATGTATCCCAAAGATATTTCAAGTTTATCTCATTACCACACAAGAAAATTTTGGACTGGTCCAAATTGAAAGCTTTTGCAGACGACAAAATAAAGGTAACTGAAAATTTGAAATTTGTTCTGGAAAGGGTAGAAAACACTGTTGGAAAAGAAGAAAATGCTGGTTACCAGCATTTTCTCCTTTTCCCACAGTGTTTTCAAAAGGCTTCTTTCTCAGGGGAGTCAAAAGTAGGGATTGAGTGGTAATGGGTTAAGCTTTGTCATATGAAAATTATGTCAACAGGCTTTTGTGTAACAACCCTGAAAGAAAAGGGTTTTGAAAACATTGTAGGAAAAGGTGAAAATGCTGGTAACCAGCATTTTCCCCTTTTCCCACAGTGTTTGCTAACCTATTCAATGGATAAATCACCACTCGAGCTACGTTTAATTTGTCATCTGCAAAATTAATGCTTTAAATTTGGTCTAGTCCTAAATTTTGTCATTTGGTAAAGAGTTAAGTGTTTGTCCTCCATGATATTAAATTTTGCACTAGTCATTGATCTGGCTTGAGGCATCAGTGCTAACTGGCAATTGCCCTCTTGTTAGCTCATCAGAGCACAGAGGTCTTAAGGTGAGCTTTTGATATCGTGCTGGTTACCATTATTTTTTTCTGTTTCCCTAAATTTTTTCAAAAGCCTTCTTCCTTGGGGTCTTTAAAACTCTGGATTGTATGGTAAAGGGTTAATGCAGTTCCAAGCTGTGGGTATGACTCGATCCAGCACCACTCAGACAAAAGCAAATATTAAAATGCATTTCTAAACCCATATTGTTTACATTTGGCCATTATTGGGGCTTTAAAGTAAAGCTTTTGATTGATACAAGCAAGTGCTCTTTTTCCCACAGCTGCAGAGAGTAGTATTTGATAGTAGGAGGTTATTGGTGCTGGCTAATGTAACATAATGCGAAGCTTTATTAGTAATGCATCATTCTGACAGAGTAAACATTTTGTCTCTATTTGATCTTTAAGGTTATGGCCCAGGGGAATGAGACTTCTAGTCTTGATTGACTTGATATCATTTATATAACCTTAAAATTGCTGAATACACAAAATAAATTACTGAGAATTCTTCATAAGAATATTTCCCTCTCTTTCCCCCCCCCCCCCTCAAGTAAATCTTAACATTGCTGAATGCACAAAACATAATTACTGAGAAGTCTTCATAAAAACCCCACCTTTCAAATAAAAGCTCTCTCAGCTTTTTCAAACTGTAAATCGACCTAAACCCAGAAACCAGTCTGTCTCTCTAGTTGACATAATTCATCAAGAATAAATTAACAACTTCGACACAGCCCTAATTACTTCACATCTCTATAACGTATAACTCACAAGATATACCGTACATACACTTCCCGTAACATGGAAGTCATCGCCATAGGTCAAAAAACTTTTAGAGAAAGAAAATATTGAAGAGTAGTGGCCCCGATTAATCCGTCATACTATGTAAATTGTCCAAAGCAATCACAATCAAAAGTAAAATTGGTAAAACTGCAGTGAATACTACAGGTTTCTTAAAAGGTGATTGCTCCCCTATTGGCACTTATTTAAACCCCAGTAGCAATGTTGGCATTGTCCTCAGAAAATTCAAAATCATTTAATGTCTTTTTGTTGCCCCATTTGGAACATGAAATGTCCTAGGTTGAAATTAAGTGGAGAGATAATAAATTCAATTTCTTCCATGGATCGAAGTTTTCAATTCTAACCCTTATAGCACCAAAGAATCAGAAAGGTCATTTTCAGCGAGTGAAAAGGAAAGACTCTCCAGTCATTAAGAGAAACATGGATGAAAAAAAAATTTTTTTTCTTTTCAAGCAAAGGCTTTGAATTAACTCTGTAGACTTGTTGATTTTGAAAATATTTGCAGACAACAAAATTGAAAGTGTTCAAAATTACAGGATTTGTCTTTGAAAGTGTAGTTCTAAAACATGGGAAAAAGGAGAAACTGTGTTGGTTACTAGTCTAGCATTTTCAAAGTCTTTTCTCTGAACCACAGGATTGTTTGATGAATGAGTGAAGAGCATGTTGGTCATGATGTACTTGTACATATTTCTAGGCAAGAACTAGAACAGTTACGTGAGGAGCATGAGAGAGCTGAGGACCTGAGGCTTGAGAAGGAGGAACAAATGTACATGCAGCATGAGCAGCACAGGCAAGACCTTGAGGACCAGAAACAACACTTAGCAAGGCTTATTGCTGAAAATGAAAGAGCCAGAGCAAAAGCAGAAGAAGAACTAACACATGCAAGAGAGAGCCTGGCTAAAGAGAAGGAAGCTTGTAAGTACCCTTTTACTATGTACCAAGCAATCCCTAGTTTTAAGAAGTCTGAGAAAGAAAGTTTAACTCTTTACCACACGAGAAAAATGTAGACCAGTCCAAATTGAGAGAAATATTTTCTACTCTTTCACAGCCAAATCCCATAATTCCAGCCACATTTAAATTGTCATCTGTCAGTGCTTTCAACTTGGACAACTGCATATTGTTTGGTAAAGACTTAAATTGCTACAAGTGGGTCTTGTGCACCGACATTTGATTTTATTTGGCTTAAAATCTGTAAATGAAGGAAAGCGATATACAAAGGGCATTTCAAAGAAAAACTAGGAAACTGTCAGTTGAGTTTTCTTAACCGTTCCTCCTTCACACAGAATTTAATCTGGGAATAAATCATACAGAAATAATTACTGTCTGGGAAAAGTTTTAGTAAAATTGCAAGCAGAATAGAATTTATGGATTTTTAACCCTTAGAGCAATGAAGATATATTCAGACTTAAAATATGACCCAAATAGTCTAAAGTGTTTCAGCACAGCAGACAGTGCAGATGTTGTGTGCCCTCATCTTGACCTACACTGGCCGTAAAGGCAACTATAGTCTTAGAAGGCCCTTTAAGGGTTAAGATTTTCTGTAAATTTGATTGTTTCTCCTTGTCTTAAAAGACACTTTTGTATTTTACCTCTGTTTCCAACTAACATTTTATGGGAGATCAATCTTAAAATGTTGGAATGGATTTCATCTTTAAAATTTTGTTAAATTTGTAGATCTAGTTGGTTTATTATAGCACACCCCACCTGCACAACAGATGGGGGAGGTTATACTAGAATCATTGATTGACTGTATCATGTTTAATGCCCTGTTCAACATTATTTCAGTTATATTAAGGCAGCCAGTGCTCCTATCCATGCTTTCCTGGAGTTTCTATTACTGGTTCTTTGCACAATGTTCATCCCAAGCCACTGGCTGCTTTCCCACATAACTGTCAACAAAACAATGATCAGCATATACCAGAATCAGGATGTCTGTCTGTCCACCATCTGTAGAGGCAGTTTTGTGTCATCTTTTCCTCCTACCGCTTTAAACCAATTTAGGTGATAATTTAGTAGAAACTTTCCTGCTGTGGGAGGTATTTGTCTACCAGCCATTTTTCTATTTCATTATATTTGAGCCATGCTCTGTGAAGAGGAGGTTTAATCTGCTTTTGCTTTTGTATTTACTGAGCCGAAAATTTGTTTTTGTTAATATCCAAGTCTATTGAGCCCTGCTCTGTGAAAAGGGCATTTAATGCAATTGCAAGAAATATCGACCCAGCTCAGCCTGTGCAGTACACGCTGGGTGACCTGAGTCAAACCTTTTTGCTATTGGTCAATTTTCAGCATTTCAAAGGACAAGTGTACCTCATGATTTAGTCAGTTGTTATACAAAATGGATTTTATGGATCCATAATTATGCGATGACTTGCAGATGGTAAATTAAAAATCCCTCTTTTTAGAGCATGGCTCATTTTTAGTTCACCTGAGCACGAAGTGCTAAGGTGAGGTATTGTGATGGGTCGTTGTCCAGTGTCCATCTGTCCGTCTGTCCACAATTCCTTTAAACATCTTCTCCTCCTAAACCGCTGGGCCAATCTTGATGAAACTTGGCAGGGATGTTCCTTGGGTGAAGCTATAACCAAAGTTGTTCTAGAGATTGAATTTCACCCAAAACTCTGGTTGCCATGGCAACAGAAAGGAAAAAAATAGAAAATCTTTGAAAATCTTCTTCTTTGATTCTAGAAGGCGTAGGTCTTTGATATTTGGCATCTAGCATCTCCTAGTGGACCTCTACCAAGTTTGTTCATATGATGTCCCTGGGGTCAAAACTGGCCCCACCCCGGGGGTCACAAGTTTTGAACATAGGAACAAAGAAGGAAAACTTTAAAAATCTTCTTCTCTGATTCTAGAAGGCGTAGAGCTTTGATATTTGGTATGTAGCATCTCCTAGTGGACTTCTACCAAGTTTGTTCATATGATGCCCCTGGGGTCAAAACTGGCCCTGCCCCGGGGGTCACAAGTTTCGAACATTGGAACAAAGAAGGAAAACTTTAAAATTCTTCTTCTCTGGAACTGTAAGGCGTAGAGCTTTGATATGTGGTATGTAGCATCTCCTAGTGGACCTCCACCTAGTTTGTTCATACGATGCCCCTGGGGTCAAAACTGGCCCCGCCCGGGGGATCACAAGTTTCGAACGTAGGAACAAAAAAGGAAAACTTTGAAATTCTTTTTCTCTGAAACTGGAAGGCGTGGAGCTTTGATATATGGCATCTAGCATCTCCTAGTGGACCTCTACCAAGTTTGTCCATCTGGCCCCGCCCTGGGGGTCACAAGTTCTAACATAGGAACAAAGAAGGAAAACTTTAAAATTCTTCTTCTCTGAAACTGGAAGGTGTAGAGCTTTGATATTTTGTATGTAGCATCTTCTAGTGGACCTCTATCAAGTTTGTTCATATGATGTCCTTCATATGATGTCCCTGGGGTCAAAACAGGCCCTACCCCGGGGGTCACAAGTTCTAACATAGGAACAAGGAAGGGTGAACCTGTATGTAGTGAACCTGTTCTAAGTTTGTTAGATCACCGGAGCACAACATGTTCAGTCAGTTCGAAATTGGGTCACCGGGGGTCATAAACTAGGTCACTAGGTCAAATTAAAGAAATACCATATGGGCACTCTAGAGGCCACATTTATTGCGCAAATGACCTGAAAGTTGGTCAGAATGTTTGTCTTGATAAAATCTCGGATGACTTTGGATTTGGGTCACCTGGGATCATAAACTAGGTCACTAGTTCAAATTAAAGTAATACCTTGTGGGCACTCTAGAGGCCACATTTTTTGCTCAGTTGACATGGTCAGAATGTTTGTCTTGATAAAATCTCACATGAGTCCAAATTTGGGTCATGTGGGGTCTTAGATTAGGTCACTAGGTCAAATTAAAGAAATACCTTGTGTGCACTCCCGAGGCCACATTTATTGTTCAATTGATTTGAAAATTGGTCAAAATGTTTGTCTTGATGAAATCTAGGATGACTTCAAAATTGGGTCACCTGGGTTCATAATCTAGGTCACTAGGTCTAATTAAAGAAATACCTTTTGGGCACTCTAGAGGTCACATTTCTTGCTCAATTGACTTGAAAGTTGGTCAGAATGTTTGTCTTGATGAAATATTGGGTGAGTTTGAAATTGGGTCAGCTGGGGTCATAAACTAGGTTACTGGGTCAAATTTAAGAAACACTTTGTGGGCACTCTAGAGGCCACATTTATTGCTCAATTAACTTGAAAACTGTTCAGACTGTTTGTCTTGATAAATTTTTTCATGAGTTCTAAATTGGGTCACGTGGGGTGATAAATTAGGTCACTATGTCAACTTACGGAAATTCCTTGTGGACTCTCTAGAGGCCACATTTTAAGCTCAATTGACCTGACAATTGGTCAGAAATTGAATTATGCATGTTGAGTGAATTTCGCCTATTGACTCAGGTCAGTGATCCAGGGCCATCATGGCCCTCTTGTATCAGTAAATGCAATTAGAAGATCATCAGCTGGTGATTTATAAGAAATGATGACAGAAAGACATTTTATCCTTTGGTTGGTAGATTTGTATGAAGACATTTTTGGGTTTTTTTTTTGCAAGTAGATAGTGGTAAATAGGTTGTGTTTTGATTGGACATTTAGCCTCATTGTTCAAGTGTGCTGAACTATTTTGAAGCTTATTTATCAGTACATTATTAGGACACTGCTGGAACAGTACTTCTTGTCACAATAGTACCTCTAAAATCATTACCAGAAGACAAAATTTTATGCCTGTCCAAGTTAACCCTTTACTTAACAAAAAAATTTAAGACTTGACCAAATTGAAAGCATTTTGCAGATGACAAAATAAATGTGACTCAAAAATTCAAATTTGGGGAAGAGTGTAGAACATTGTTAAAAGCAGAAAATGCTGGTTAGCTGCATTTTCTCATTTTCCCACAATATTTTGAAAAGGCTTCTTTCTCAGGGTCATGAAAACCCGGGACTGTTTGGTAAAGGGTTAAGGGGATGGATTTTTATGGTCAAATACAATGAGCCATACTCTGGCAAAAGGGAGTTTAATGCAATTCCGAGATGCATCATACCAAACAACTTATCACATAATTATGGATCCATAAAATCCATTTTGTCTAACAAATGACAGAATCCTGATGTAGAATGGTCCTTTGACATGCAAAAAATTGAACATTATAGCCAACAGTTTTGAAGGAAGTCAGGCTGACCTGGGTTGATGCTTTTTGAAGATGCATCAAACCCCCTTTTCACAGAGCATGGCTCAATAGAATTGAATATTTACAAAGTGAATTTTCAGCTCAGTGAATGCAAATCTTTGAAGACAAATGCGGTAAAAATTCCAGACAGCTTGCCCCTCTACTGATATAGAATATATTGGATTTTTGTGCTGTCAAAATTACCGTAGCATCCATTTCTGTTTATGCAACAGTCTCTGATAAGTAGTGAATGCTGGGTAAAGATGATATTTGCAATTTGTGTAATAGTGGACAAATCTGATAAACCTATTGGTTGAGATGTTTTGCCAAATATGGATAATTGGTTTTTGTGACATCATTTTGTGCAGAATTCATGTGTTGAAAAGGGTATATAGAATTTCACATATGGTAAGTTTGTCAAACAGAAATCTCCTGTAAATTACAGTAGTGAACATAAATCTCCTGACTTTGTCATCATTGTTGTTGTCGTCTGTGTCTTCATGCAAAACCTTTGACATTTTTCATTATCTCTGTCATTACTGAAGATGTTTACTTCAAACTTGGAGTAGTTGTTAAATATCAAAAGGGGAACCCATGCAATGGGGCAGGTAACCATCGAAGTATTTTTGACACAGTTATGCCCCTTTTTCAACTTAAAAATCAAGCAACTGCAGCTAAGCATTGGCACCCGCATGTGGTGCTTGTTATCCCCCGCTGAAAAGGCGGCGGGGGATATGGTAATAGTCTCCGTCCGTCCTTCCGTCATTCCGTCATTCCGTCCGTCCTTCCGTCCCACATTTTTGTCCGGAGCATATCTCCAAAAGTATTTGAGATGTCAACTTCAAACTTCACAAGTGGATAGATCTCATTAAGGAGGCGTGCAGTGTGTACAAGAACCATTACTCTATCTTCAGTATTTTTGGAGTTATTGCCCTTTGTACATTTTTTTCCTGGAATTTTTGTCCGGAGCATATCTCCAAAAGTATGAAAGCTAGGAACTTGAAACTTCACACACATATAGCACTTATTGAGGAGGCGTGCAGTGCACAAGATCCATTACTCTGTCTTCAGTATTTTTGGAGTTATTGCCCTTTGTACATTTTTACTTTGAATTTTTGTCCGGAGCATGTCTCTAAAAGTATAAAAGCTAGGAACTTGAAACTTCACACATATATAGAACTCACTGAGGAGAAGTGCAGTGCACAACAACCATAACTCTGTCTTCAGTATTTTTGGAGTTATTGCCCTTTGTAAATTTTAACTTTGGATTTATGTCCGGAGCATATCTCCAAAAGTATAAAAGCTAGGAACTTGAAACATCACACGCATATAGAACTAATTAAGGAGAAGTGCAGTGCTAAAGAATCATAACTCTATCTTCAGTAATTGTTGAGTTATTGCTCTTTGTAAATTTTCACTTTGGAATTTTGTCCGGAGCATATCTCCAAAAGTACAAAGGCTAGGAACTTCAAACTGTATACACTTATAGAATTCATTAAGGAGAAGTGCAGTGTACAAAAACCAAAACTCTGTCTTCAGTAATTTTTGAGTTATTGCCCTTTGTTAATTTTTACTTTGGATTTCTGTCTGGCGTATATCTCCAAAAGTATAAAAGCTAGGAACTTGAAACTTCACACACATATAGAACTAATTGAGGAGAAGTGCAGTGCACAAGAACCATAACTCTATCTTCAGTATTTTTGGAGTTATTGCCCTTTGTAAATTTTTACTTTGGATTTTTGTTCGCACATTTCCATTTAGATTCACAGGCTTTTTTTGACTGATTACCCTTTGATGAATTTATCCTGTTCTGGGCCATTTTCCATAACTCTTGCATGAATTTTAAGAAAATTATCTCCCTTTATAACTTGAAAATTTCAATGTGGGGCTTCTTTCTCAGAAACTACTATATTGATTTGAAACTTCACATATGCTTTTTTGATCATTAGATGATATTCTTGGCCAAGTTTCATACTTATGGCATGAACACAAAAAAGTTTTATAACTCTTGTATGCATTTTAAAAAGAAAAAGTGTCTTTTTTTCTTTTTCAGAAACTTCAATATTGATTAAGTTTTAATGTTTTGTAGTTATTATATCATGTTAATGCCAACTTTCATAACTTGGACCTGTATTTGAAAAAAGAAAATATGCTTGTTTTTTTATCTTCACTTCAAGCTCTTATTTCGGTGCTGTGTTAGAAAAAGCCCAATCGGCGGGGGATCTGGTGCTTGACAAGCACTTGTTTAAACCTTAGACTGCTAAGCGTGACATACTGACCTTTTGCAAACAGCATAGATCAAGATCAGACTGCACAGAATGTGCAGTCTGATCTTGGATCTACACTGTCCGATAAGGAGATATCTTTCCTCCAAAAATACCTTTGAAATAGGAAATTTTGAGTTTATACTATTGCTTTGAAGGTTTCATCTAACTTATTTCGCAGGATAAGCGTTAATTCTGTCAGTGCAACTGAGGCACACAAAGCTTGTAAAGTTGAAAATTGAAATCACAGATTTGGCCATAGTTAAAAAAGTCTGTCCTTTGTTTGACCAAAATCATTGTATCAAGAAATGTCCATCTCTCGCCACTTAAAATATTTTTGATTGTGTGTAATAAGGAAGCAAGTCTGGATGACTTAATAAGTTTTTAACATTAACCCTCATAGTGCCTAGCCCTTTCCCAAATGACAAATTTTGGACTAGTCCAAACTGAAAGAGTTTGCAGATGACAATTTTAAATTTGATGAAAATGGCAGAAAGGTCTGGAAATGGGTAGAAAACACTGTGGGAAAAGGAGAAATTGCTCGTTACAAGCAATTTCTCCTTTTCTCACAGTGTTTTCAAAAGACTTGTACTGTAGACACGTGAAAACCAGGGCTTGTTTGGGAAAGGCCTAGTCGAATAGAATGCTCTGGTAAAAGGGAGTTTGACTAACCTCTGTGATGCATTATACCATGCAAGTCATCACATAATTGTGGATCCATAAAATCACAAAATTCTGTCTAACAACCGGCTGAATCACAAGGTAGAATGGTCCTTGGACATGCAGAAAATTGATTAATAGAAAAAACTATCGACCCATGTCAGCCTGGTTGATACTTTTTGCAGATGCATTAACCCTTTCCCAAACAAGCCCTGGTTTTCACGTGTCTGCAGTACAAGTCTTTTGAAAACACTGTGGGAAAAGGAGAAATTGCTCGTAACGAGCAATTTCTCCTTGTCCCACAGCGCTTTCTACCCTTTTTGAGAACTTTCTGCCATTTTCATCAAATTTAAAATTGTCGTCTGCAAACTCTTTTAATTTGGACCAGTCCAAAATCTGTCATTTTGGAAAGGGTTAAACCCACTTTCACAGTGCATGGCCACATATCATGGCCGCTTATCTCCTGAATCACAACAGCCTGTTGTGAAAAGAAAAACATTGGGAGGACATCAGGTGGAAATTCAGGGGACTATAGATCAAACGGATACAAAGTTGAGTGTTAATGGTTGAACCTCAATTTTTATGTTCCATCTGGAGGCCACATTCAAAGTCGGAAATTAATGAAACTTGGTCAGGATGTTTGCCATAATGATATATTAGAAACATTCAAAATCAGGTCAGGTTACATCAGGTCAAAAAGTAGGCCACTGGACAAAATCTTTGAAAAATCATGGTGGGATCTAGAGACCACATTTTTAGAAAACATACTTCCAGTCAGATACTCATGAAACATTGTTAGAATGTGTTTTTCATGATGTTTCATACAAGTTTGAAAATAGGTCGTGTCGCGCTGAAAATTAGGTCACTGGGATTAGTCTTGGAAAAACCTTGTGTGCACTCTAAAGGCCAAATTTTCAGTCTGATACTCATGAAAACTGGTCAGAATGTTTGTCTTGATGATATATGGGACAAGAACAAAATTGGATCAGATCTGGTGTAAGAGTAGGCCACTGGGAAAAATCTTAGAAAAACCTTTTGTGCACTCTAGAGGCCATATTTCCATCTGAGACTCATGAAACTTTATCAAAAGGTTTGTTGTGGTAATATCTTGAAGAAGTTTAAAACTGGATCATATTGGATCATGAAGTAGGTCACTAACAATCATGTGTTTACATAATTACAACCAGGATTTGTTCAACTTTATCAATCGAAGATGACTCGACTCAGATGAGCATGTTAGCGCAAATGGCCCTCTTGTTTCAATTTAGCTTTTCTCAAAATTGTAATTGCTTGTGCTGTTTTGAAGTTTACATGCCTGAATAACAGGGAAACTAGGTGAGTTCATGGCATACAGCAAGACAGATTGATTTTCCAATTCTAGTCTCCTGGTAAAACACAGACAAATTGCCAATCCTCTTACGGAAAAGTTTGCTACTATTGGCTATAGACTACTTGCATTAGTCTGTATCGAACAAGTTGGCTTTGTCTGACCTCATATGTTTGATTATTCTGTCAGGGAGAGAAAATGTCTACGACGAATGGTTAGTTATTTTCTGCCTGTTAACCCTTAGGCTGCTACGTGCAACTCAAGGAACTTTTGCGGACAGTGTAAATCAAGATCAGACTGCACAGAACCTGGAGTCTGATCTTGGATCTACACTGACTGGTAAGGAGATATTCCCCTCCCCCCCAAACAAAAAGAAAAAAAAAACTTTGAATTAGCAGTATTTGGGTTTTTACTATTGACATGAAAGTTTCATTTTAGATAAGTAGTAGGTTAACGGTTAACAGACCCCCAAGCCTGGTGTTATATGGATGCACCCTAGAGTTAGTGAATGTGTGTTTATCTATAGGAATATGACAAATTGCAGACATTTAACTCTTTGATAAATGACAAAAACTGAGACTGGACCAAATGGAGAGCTGCTTTGCAGGAGACAAATTAACTTTACCAAATGACGAAAGCTTTTGCAGACGACAATTCAGATGTGGTTGAAATTTTGGCTATGAAAGCTTGTGAAAACATGGAGAAATGAGAAAATGCTGGTAACTAGCATCTTCTCCTTTTCCCAAAATGTTTTCAAAAACTTTCTCTATAAGGGTTGGTAAAACTCAGGACTGTGTGGTAAGGGATTAAATGTAGCTTAACCCTTTACCAAACAATCCTATGTTTTAATGACTTTAACAACTGTGAGGAAGGAGCATTTCTAAAACATTGTAGGAATAGGAGGTTAAAGATGTTGTCTTTCTTACAAACAGTCTTAAACATCGTGGGAAAAGGAGAAAATGCTGGTACCAGCATTTTCTCCTTTTCCCACAATGTTTACAACAGCCTAATATTCTTTAGGTTCCTTAAAACATTGGACTATTTGGTAAAGGTTTAAAGTGGAAATAAAAAAAAATAGAAATGGTAGACAGTTAATTAGAGTAGGTTACATTGTACTCTGAATGCAGAATATAATTAATGATAAGCATTCTCTCCATTTGTCATTTTGTTTTCTGCTGTGTTGTACTTGGTGTAGATTATGTTACAGACAAGGGCCACTATTAAAAGCTTTTGAAGACCACAAATTAAACATGACTTGAATGATGGGATTTGTCCTTTGCCACACAATCCCGCCTTTTTTATGACACTGTGAAAGAAGCCTCTGGAAAACCTTGTGGGAAAAGGAGAAAATGCTAGTAACCAGCATTTTCTCCTTTTCCCACAATATTTTCTGCCCTTCTCAAAACAAATCTCAATTTTTCAATCACATTTATTTTGTTGTCTGCAAATGCTTTCAGCCAGTTTAAAATTTTATGGTTTAGTAGAGAGTTGAAAACCGAAAAGAGAGAAGTACTTTTAGAAAGGAGAAAATGTTTGTTACCATCATTTTCTCCTTTTACCATGATGTTTTCTTATACCTTCTTCCTTCGGGTTTTCTAATGCCTTCTTCCTTTGGGTTGCTCCAGCTCTGTATGTTTGGTATGGGTTAATGTTTCTTTATCTTCATGTCATTTCAGTTCAAAAAGAGATAGATGCTGAAAGGAAACGCTTGAAAGAACTACAAAAATTAGAAAAACAACAAAAACTGGAGTCTTCTGGCTTTCAGACAGATTCTCCAAGTACTACTACTACCTCTACAGGGTCAGATGATGATACATGTCCTGACAGAGATGGGTACCCATCTATGCCAAAAAGTGAGTCTAAATCCAAGTTTCTGAAGGATTGATTGATTGAATGGTGTTTTACGCCACTTTCAACTCTATTTCAGTCATATCATGTTGACAGCTCACATATTCTGAAGTTTCCGAAAGAAAAAAAAAAGAATATTTTTTGTAGTTAACTAATTACCTGTTCATCATGTATCTCGGAAACAAATTTTAAGTGAATTATATAAGTTAGCAAACAGCCTGTAAGACATGGAAATTAAACATGAAATAACCTTTTCCTGATTACAATATTTTAGACTTATCTAAATAAAAAATATTTCTAGATGACAAATGAAAAAAAGGCTCAAATAGTGGAGTTTCCTTTACCCCTTTACCAAAGGACACTAATTTAGACTTGTCCAAATTGAAAGCAGTTGCAGACGACACATTAAAGGTGACTCAAATGACAAAATTTGTCTTTGTTAGAGTAGAAAACATTGTGGGAAAAGGAGAAAATGGTGGTTACTAGCATTTTCTCCTTTTCTCACAATGTTTTTAAAAGGCTTCTTCCTCAGGGTCATTAAAAGTCGGGATTGTGTGGTAAGGGTTAAACATTAGCAAACATTTTTGGAAAATGAGAAAATGCTGGTTACCAGCATTTTTAGCCCGGCTGTTTTTGAAGAAAATGTCAAGATACTGCCGTAGCCCTGGCATTGTGGTCTGTGAAAACTTTGACTTTTTATAATATCTCTGTTGTTACTGAAGATATTTGCTTCAAACTTGGACAAGTTAATAATTATTAAAGGGAAACAATACAACAAGGGCAGATACAGAGTTATATATGCCCCTTTTTCAACTCAGGATTTTCACTGAAAATCAAGCATGTGCAGTCAAGCTTTGGCACCAGCATGTGGCACTCTTGTTTTCTTTTCCCACAATGTTTCCAGAAGTATTCTTTCTTAAGGTCATTAAATTGGGATTGTTTGGTAAAGGGTTAGGGTTTGATAAATAGGTTTGAGCTCAAGGAGGTATTTTGATTTCTGTTTATTAACAGTTGCATCTTTCTCTGTACTGTATGTTATCCTTATCTATGATGAGAGAAATAAGTTCCTTGTTTGAGCTCACCAGGACAAAGTCCAGGAGGAGCTATTTTACTACTCCTGGCACAGGTGTTGGTGTTTGAGTCGACATCTATATTTACGTTAAAGATTTTTTGGGGCACACATTTTCCAAACCATGTGACAGTTTTTGTTCATATTTGTAATGATGATAGGTATAGGTCAAAAATTTCTTTCAGCAATACCCTTGCCCACATCCATGATCTTAAGGTCAAGGTGGTAGACTGATACTTTGCATTAAGGTTTTTTTGAAGTTCTTTAAGACTAAAGAGCTCATTTTCCAAACTAAATGATGGATTTAGTTCAAATATGGCGTGATGACAGATACAGGTCCAAACTTTCATTGCAATTACAGTGTGCCCATGTCCTTGATCTTAAGGTCAAGGTCACAGAGTTTGAAATTTTGTGTTAAAGATCTTCTAGAGCTCCTATTTTTCAAACGGAATATTTGACTTGGTTCATATTCAGTATGATGATGGACCCCGGTGTCAAAGTTGATGTTGGGTCGTCTGACCTAGGCTGGGAAACTGTAGCTGTTTCAAGGCTCTGCCAGCCTGAACAATCACCTTATCCAAGCAAGCTGTGCTGTCTGATGACAGTTCTTGCTCCACTATGTCCTTTTTATGATTGCAGAAAGTTTTTTAATGAATTTTGAATCACTTTGAATGGTATGAATGGTAAGACAACTTGGAAAACATTTATAGTCAACAAAAATTTTAATGCATATATAAATACATTTGAAAATGTCGTTTCAAAATAAGAAATTGTTTTTTATAATCAATTTCTCCTTTTGTCACAATGTTTTAAAAAGCCCTGCTGCAAGATATAAACAGTGATCAAGAGATGGTACATAGATCAATTGTGTAAACTTGTATGAACTACAGTGCCAAGAAGACTGTCAGTAGAGGAGCAGTTGAGAGAACTGGAAGAGAATGAGTTCTCACGGCGTATGTCCTACAGGGAAACAGAACAGAGTCTGTCTATACAAGAAGAAGATATAGAGGACCAGTACCTACAAACTCAGGAACAAATACAGGCTAAACTGAAGAAAATAAAGGACAATGAAGCAGAGTATAAGGAACTTGATAAAGTTCATCTACAGGAGATTAACAGCCAGGTAGGATTCCTTGACTCTGGACCTAACAATTGAATGTATTTAGCAACCCTGGGGATAGAGGCTTTTGAAAACATTGAGAGAAAAGGAGAAAATGCTGGTAACTAGCATTTTCTCCTTTTCCCACAATGTTTTCAACCCTTACTTCAAGGACAAACTCCACAATTGGCTGAGGTGCCATTTTCATTTGCTTTCAATTCAGACAAGTCTGATATTTTGTCTGGGGTAAAAGAGTAAAGAGCAAATCAAATCTGACACATCTATTGCAAACTATTTTTGAAAATATTGTGAAAGATAGAGTTATAAATGTGTTAATTGTAGTTTCATAACCTTGACACCTTTTTCGAGCTTAAAGGAAGCATATTCAAGAGATTCTCTTTCTATTTTATATAAACATATTTATTGGCATTTATACCTTTATGGAAATTCAGATTTTCCTTATATGGATTCATTTATTGTATCTGAGTGAAAGGGCTTTTGTCAAAGGTCACTTGTTTTTTCACCCAATCATGTTAACCCTTTGCCACAAACAAAGTTCAAGACTTGCCCAAATTAATAGCACTTTCAGGTGATAAATTCAATGTATCTCAAAGGTTATTTCTGTCATTGCAATGGAAGAAAAAATGTGGGAAAAATGAGAAAATGCTGATTGCCAGCACTTTCTCCTTTTTCAACCATGTTTTAGAAAATCTTCTACAGGATCTTTAAAACATGGAATTGTGTGGTAAAGGATTAAACCATGCTGTATTTTAATTACCAACAGCTATTGACCCTACATTTGTCACAATATTCTAAGGTCATCTGGCTTTTAAAATCAATAAGTCTCAAAACTTTTGTGTCATGCTCTAACACGGATAGAATCAATTACATCTATGATATGTGCCAATTTATGGTTTTGCTTTTTTTGAAAGAAACTAATTTCATACTTTTTATTGAAAATGAATTACTTTTGTCTGATTTATAGCCGTTTGAAAAGATATTAATCCTCTTGCCCTGATTAATCCTTTACCAGTCAACAAAATTTTAGACTGGCCTTAATTGAATGCATTTGCATACAACCAATTAAATTTGGCCCAAATGAAATTTAATTTT
Organism: Tridacna gigas; assembly: GCA_945859785.2. NCBI lineage: Eukaryota > Metazoa > Mollusca > Bivalvia > Cardiida > Cardiidae > Tridacna > Tridacna gigas. Next base: position 45,120,847 of record OX244029.2, read on the forward strand.
TCCTTGATTGGGTAGGAAAAAATTGTTTTAAAAGGAGAAATTGCTGGTTACCTGCATTTCTTCTTTTCCCACAATGTTTTCAACAGCCTTCTACCTCAGGGTCGTTAAAAGCCTGTATTGTGTAGTAATATGTTTACTTTTCACCTTTTATGGGGGGTGGAATCTCTTGAAAATGATTGAAAAAAGGGACAAATAGAACAAATAGGTATTGCTTGTGATAGGTATTTGCTCCTTTTTTTTTCAGACTGTTTTCAAAAGCTGTTCTCCACATTGATGATAAATGTCATATTTTTACAGAAATGCATTAAACCATCAAACAGCTAAACTACAGAAAAGTCCATTTGAGTTACTCATGGAACTATTGTTACAAGCTCACCTGAGCACAAAGTTCTCAAGATGAGCCTTTGTTATTGTACTTTGTCTGTTGTGTGGTCATCAACAATTACCTTGTGTGCACTCTAGAGGCCACATCTCAGTCCCATACTCATGAATAAATTAGGTCACTGAAACAGAACTTTATAAAATAAACAAAACCTAGTGCACACTCAAGATGCCCAATTTTTTGCACTATTTTCATGACTGGTTATAAGAATGTTTGTTTCAATAATATCTCTGATGGGTAAGGAAATTGGTCACATAGGGTCCGAAAGTAGGTCATTGGGACAAATCTTAGAGGCACTGTAGAGGGCACATTTTCACTCAGATTCACATGAAAGTTGGGGCTGCACTTGCATCAGTTAATTATACACACACAATTGATACACTTTTATCAGGTGAGTGCTTTAGGGCATATGGCCCTCTTGTTGAAAAAGGTTAGGGGAGCTTTAAAAATAAAAGAATAGATTTGTAAAATTGACAATCACATGTTTAAATACTGTGTAAATAAAAGTGTTTACTTTAAATTTTATAGGTGGGAAAATTGATTTTTGCGGCTCTCCTTTGTATTTTGCAAATAAAGTAAAATTAAGTTGATCCTATTTTCAGTGAGGGTTTTTATATATGAAGTACTTTACATCTAACTGTATGGAGGATTAGAGGGCTGTTTCCTATACATGTATTATTTCATATCATAATTGTTTAGATCTGTAGACTGACAAAGAAGAAAAGATTTAGTTCTTATAACAGAGATAGGTATCTATGATATACAAAGTCACCATTTAAGACTGGATTGTAGATGTTTAAACAGGGATATATACAATGGGTATTTGTGTTATTAAAATGTTTCTTCTCTGCTGAAACATGTTGTGTATACTCATTAGAAGTGTTTCATATAGACATATATAATGAATACCCTCAATGTAGATTTTATCTAAGAACAATAAGTAAATTGCTATTTGAACTTAAAAAAACTTATGTCCTTTTGTTTTTGTGTGACTTTTGGATATAAAAGATCTGCAGGAAAAAAAAGGGGGCAAAACTGTGTTGTGTCATTACTGTACTCAGTAGCATTTCCAACTTTGCTAGGCAAGGGTGATGATCACCTCTCGGCTCTATTCACCATGTAGTGATCATCAACCTTGGCTAGCAAAGATGTAGGGTTTCTATTTGCAGGCTCTTTTGTTGTTTTACAATCTTTGTGATATATAACCTAATACATGGGTTAACCTTTTACCAAACTATCCTTTTAGCGACCCTTGGAAAAAAGGCTTACCAGCATTTTCTCCTTTTCGCACAATGTTTTCAAAAGGCCTTTTCCTCAGAGTTGTTGAAACTCGTGATTGTGTGGTAGGGTTAAAGAACTGTCTGGGGGTATGGAGTGTTTTCTGCCCTATCAGAGAACTTATGGTTATTGGAATCAACTTAAATTTTTACATCTGCAGATGCCTTCAATTTTAAGAAGCGTTTGGCGTTATATAGACCAAAAAAGCGTCTGCTTTTTTTTTTCTAGGGTAAGAAAATTACAATTCCGTTTACAAAACAATCTAAGAGCTAATCATAGCATGCTCTTAGATTTATTTTTATGCCCCCCTTCGAAGAAGCGGGGGTATATTGCTTTGCACTTGTCGGTCGGTCCGTCGGTCTGTAGACCACATTTTTGTCCAGAGCATAACTCAAAAAGTATTTCAGGTATCATCTTGAAACTACATAGGTGGATAGATCTCATTAAGGAGAAGTGCAGAGCACAAGAATTGTAACTCTGCCCATCATATTTATGGAGTTATTGCCCTTTGTTGATTTTCATACTTAATTTTTGTCCGGAGCATAACTCTAAAAGTATTTCAGGTATCATCTTGAAACCTCATAGGTGGATAGATCTCATTAAAGAGAAGTGCAGTGCACAAGTACCATAACTCTGCCCATCATATTTTTGGAGTTATTGCCCTTTGTTGATTTTCATACTTAATTTTTGTCCGGAGCATAACTCAAAAGGTTTTTCAGATATCATCTTGAAACTTTACATGTAGATAGATCTTATTCAGGAGAAGTGCATTGCACAAGAACCATAACTCTGCCCATTATATTTTTGCAGTTATTGCCCTTTGTTGATTTTCGTACTTAATTTTTTTCCAGAGCATAACTCAAAAAGTATGTGAGGTAAAATCATGAAACCTTATAAGTTGATAGTTCACATAAATGGGAAGTGCAGTGCCCAACAATTGTTAATTTATCATTAATAATTTTTGAGTAATTACCCTTTGTTCGTTTTTACACTTTGAACTTAACAGTTTATAATCACATGTTATATTTAGAATTGGATGCCATTAGGGGGATATACATGTTTTACAAACATCTCTTGTTTTAATTTAATTGAACTGTAGGCAGATAAGCTGACGGAACTTCACAGGAAAGAAGCCCAGCTTGAAGTCTATATACAAGAGAAAGAGGAGTTAATCAATGTCAGAACAGGGGCACCAACTCATCTACGAAGTGCAAGCAGTGAACTCTATCTTGCTGGTCAATCCATAGAGCTTCTAGATGACTTTGAGCCAAAGACATCCAGTCTGCAAAACATACAGGTATACAATAAATTGATATAGATGTCAAATAGTGTGGTAGAAATTACTATCTTTTAATAAATACGTGATGGAGGATATTATAAAATGAGTTTGTGTGTTGGGGGCCGGCTGGGAGTTAGCTTGATAAACACTTTATAGAACTTAACCTGAACTGATGGTTCAAATATACATATTTTCTGAAAGGGAACTTACCAAAGGAAAACAGTACTGACAAAGGCAATCAGAAATTTTGCTAAAGTGTTCTTTAGACTGATCACCAAAGGAAAAGATTTTCTTTAAAAGAAATAAAAGATTCATATGGAATAAAAATAGTTCTTGCTAGGACATGTGGAAAGGGAAGGAGTCTTCTTTATAGGTATAAATGCAAACCTGATTGTCTGATGTGCATTTTGGAAAAATACTATAGGTTTTTTCCCTTCCATTGCATATTGATATTGTCAAAATTATTTCGAAACAGTAATGAATAAGTGCTGAACATTAGAATAGTTTCACATAATAGTAGCAACTCATAGATATGATATTGGTCTTATGTACTTTCATTAATATGCAATTTTGTTGATTTTTATAATTTTTGTATATATACATATTTTTAGTTGTTTTATAGTTAATGCAACTTGTGATGTTATCAAATTGTTTGTCATAGTTTTACACTTAGGTTTTCCCCAGAAATGCTCTTTCACCTTTTAATCCAGTTTAAAAAAATTTTTCATAGTCCACAATGGGTGTATGACTCATAGCAGATCCTAGGGCATTACATGAAGCATAGTGTCTTCCAGCTAGAGCAGATTTTAATCATGGAAACAAAAAAAAAAACAGTCACATAGTGTCAGATCTGCTGAAAAGGCTGGTTGCTGCAATACTAGACATTATTCTTTTTCGAGAAAGTCACTTACAAGCTGTGCCTTATGCAAGGACATAATTATTGTCATCAAGTCCCCATTTTATTTGTTGTTTGCAAATGCTTTCAGTTTGGGCTGGTCTAAAATAGTGTTGTGTAGTAAAGAGTTAAGAAATCAGTTTTATGACATGTTTAATATGTAAGGTAATATTGAACAATAAAGGCAGCTTGCACTTTTCAACACATACATCGATGCACATCAAATTTTCAAAATGACATCCATTTTGACGTTGCAGGGCATTGTGTCTGTTCATAAAATTCACTTTGGTCAATTTGGGTTGTGATCAGGCTCATTTCTGTTGGTATAAATCTTACTGTGTTACCTCTATAAGCAACAAAACCTAGAAATATTTGAAAGTGTAACATATATTATGAAACACACATGATTTTTCTTGTGAGCAACACAAGCCTCTTTGTTTTTATTTCAGAGTGGATTGAAAGAAGAGATTGACCAGTTGACTTATTCTCCAAGGGCATTGCAGAGGTCAGCAAGTGCAGAATCATTAGAATCAGAAAGAAGCAATACCATCAATACCGTTAAAGAGTCACTTAGTAAAACAAATATGGAAGACAAAAAAGAAAAGAAACCAAAGAAAGATTTCAAAATCTCAAATGCAGCAAGAGATGTTACCAGTAGACTGTACACTCCACCAGCTCCGAAATTTAGATATGCACCAAAGGTCAGGGAAAAGGAAGTAAAGCCTTTAGCAAAGACCAGGATTGCTAGGGATAGAGATCATGAACAAAATGCTAGAAATAGTCCTTCTAGAGTCATCAAAGAAAGTAGTAAGGGAAACAGCCCCTCCCCTCAAAGACAAAAACATCTTTCCCCCTCCCCAGCAAGAAATATGGGAACAAGGGGACCTAAGTCAAGTAAATCAGATGACAAAAAAGCTGAATCTGACAGGAAGAAATCTGGATCAAAACCTGAGCATGGGAATACCAAAAAGGGCTCTGATGTTAAAGGAAGAACTCAATCTTCATCTTCTAAAACAGCCACACCACAATCACCAGATAGATCTTTCAGCATAAGCCCAGTTAGTGGTAGGCTTGGTTCATCAGGGAAATTAAGACAAATGTCCAGTACTTCCAATCTTGCCAGTGTTCCAGAGTCTATGTGTGAAGGTAATGATGATGCAGGCACTGGGTTAGAGCCGGCTGTACCTAAACCACTGATAAAACGCAGAAATAAACGGGGAAGATCTGATTGGGATGATGATGAATTCAGAACTAGGTCTGCTCCTGACTCACAAGCTATGGCTGCAGCTCTTGATCAATACACGGAAGAGATGAATGCAGAAAAGGGTTCCAGCGTGACAAATGTTAACTTTTCTATTCCTGGACATGAATCTCAAATACACACTTGTCATGAGCTTAGTGATAAGGTGAATGATATGACAATAGAAATAGTAATAGAACCAGGCGTTGATCTGACAAGTGATAATAGATCAGAAATTCATGAAACAACTGATTTGGAAATTGACAATGTAGGTTTACAGATCATCAGTGGGAATTTAGGAAACAGACAAACTCGTGTTGAAGTCCCAAGATTTCTTGCCAGTTCCAATGATATTGAAATTGCCCATTCAGACTCTAATAAAACTATTCTTGAAAAAAGAGAACACAGTCCAGACTCTGAGGACATTTTTTGCAATTTGGGTCAAAGTGAATCACCTTTTAAAAAGTCCAAAACACATTTTGATAGTCATATTGATTTCAAGAATCTTACATGTTCTGATGATTCCTTAGATTTGAGTAGTGACTCTCTTGAAAATCAAAGACTGACTCAGAGTCTTCCCAGTTATTTACAAGGATTTCAACATACTGGTGAACCTTTTAATGATTCTCTTGAAGAACCTGAGGGCAATGAAAACACATCACAAAAAGCAGACATTGCAAATTACGGTCTTAAAAAAGCCAGTAGTAAGAAAAATGTTGGTTATAAAGCTTGTAATTTGGTTTTTTCTGAAGTTGTGTGCCATGATAATATTGACTCACTACATAGAGAAAAAATGTTGGCAGAAGAAGTTTCTCAGACAGAAATTGAGTGCCCAAACACAAACACTTCTTTTCCTTCTGATGAAATGAGCAATGAAATTTGTCCAAGAGAGTTATCTACAAATGAGGACAGAAATTTGGTAATGGCAAATGATGTACACCCACTGTCCATTATAGACAAGAATGAGGACATTTCTTCTGCTGAACCAGGTGCTACTGTACTCTCTTCTGTAGACAGTACAGATATTTCTGAGTCAAAAAGTACAAACTATACAGATGTATCTGAACAAATTGTTGATGAGAATATTCATTCTCCTCTAGAAAATGATAATGACATAACGAAAACAGACACTGAAGTGCCCCATTTGGAAGGTTTTGAAGAAGCTGAAGAAGATTGTGTAGAGCATGACAAAGTGGATGAAATTATGGAGGTCTCTACTAATTTAGGGTGGAAAATGGAAGAACAACAGCTGGGAGTGGTTTCAGGTGATGAGGAAATAGGTCCAAATTTATTGGCAGAGATTGGTGGTATTCAGGGTTCTGTTATAGCTTATGAGACAGTTGGATCATCTTGTTCTGTTCAAAGTCATGATATTAAACAGTTTTTGGAAGAAGTGGTTGCCACTGCAAAGGAAAGATACTTTGACAAAACAGTTGATGAAAAATCTGACATGTCACAACTTAACCCGGGAGAAAATGATTTCCATAATGCAAAAACAGAAACAAATGAGACTAAAAAGGAAAACAATGATGCCATGCTTAAGCCTGATGAAGACAGAGAATGTAGGGACACGCAGTCCCAAGCAACAGAACTTTTGTCAGGAGTTGGCTATCTCAATGTAGAAGTTGACGGAAAAGAAGTAATTAACATTTGTGAAGAAGCAGGTGAAACTGTGGAGAGGTTATTGGAGCCTGACATTAAAACAAGACATAGTGCTGTCAAAGACAGTCCTCTAGAAGGTATGAATATCCCAAGAGATGAAAATGTTGACCTCACCTCTAATAACAGTGTGTGTATAGAAAAACTTGTTAATGGTCAGGTTATGGAAGATCTTGAAAATACTTGTTCTACCTCATTAGGAAATGATTTAAGTAATGATACCAGGAAGACTCTTCATAGCAGTGATGTAGATTCTTTGTTGAATGTTGAAAAAACTTTTATGCCAGAGGGAGAAAATGCTGGCAAAGACCACAATGTAACAGGAATGCACCCTGAATCTGGTCCAAGCTTTGATGAAGGTCTGATGTCTGACCAGCACATGTCAAAGACTAGGTTAATGACAGATACCAACAACAACCTTACAGATGAAGACTTCACTGACTTTGGTCACAGTGTAGAGATAGAACAAATAAGTGAACTGCCTGTAGAACCCAGAACAAGATCAATTGGGATCTGTACAAGTCCAGATCTTGAACTTGTAGACAGTGAGGAAGACTCCAATGACTCGGTTATAGATCCTGATGAAGAACTCCAAGTTCTACAAGAGGCTCTGGAACAGTTACCAGCAAAGTGAGTCTGAATTATTTGAGCTATGCTCTGTGAAATAGGGAGGCATAATGCATCTGCAAAAAGTGTTGACCCATGTCAGCCTGTGTAGTCTGTGCAGACTGACATTGGTCGTAACTTTGTGCTTTTTGTAAATTTTCTGCCATTCTATCTCATGAATCAGCTGTAAAACAAAGTAGATTTTACAGATCCCTAATTATATGATGACTTGTTTGATATAATGCATCATGGAGACCCTTTTGACAGAGCATGGCTAATTGTTGGTATTTCTAACCTTTAGAGTACTGAATGCAGCATCAATCTTGCTACCAGACAGTGTAGGTCAAGATCTACTCTGTCAAAAGATATTCCTTATAGAATTACAATGTGTTCAGGGTCCGTATTCACCAACCATTCTTAAGAATATTCTTGGCTTTATTCTCAAAGATTTTCAAAATCAAATACAGAAATTACCATTTAAGCAACATTTGATTTGTTGTCTACAAATGCTTTCAATTTGGTCCTATCCAAAATTTTGTTGGTTGGTAAAGAGGTAACCTATAAAAATATAGGCTTGTCCAAAATTGAAAGTATTTGCAGACAGCTATTTAAATGTAGCTCAAATGATGAAATTTTTTATTCTGTTAGGATTGAAAACATCGTTGGAAAAGGAGAAAATGCTGGTAACCAGCATTTTCTCTTTTTCCTACAATGTTTTCTAAAGGCTTCTTCCTCAGGGCCCTTAAAACTTGTAGTTGTGTGGTAAAAGGTTAGGTTGATTATCTGCATTTTACACAGATGTTTGCATAATTGTCTGCAGCGAGTTTGTTTTAGGAAATATGAAAGCTGAAATTTTCAGGCTTTAACATTTGGAGTATGACATCACTTCTAGGAATACAAAAATTACTTTTTGCATTGGAAAAAAAAAAATTCAAAGATTCCTTTTTAAAACCCTTAAGCAAACAATCCCGAGTTTTAATGACCCTACTGAGTACCGCTTTTGAAAATATTGTGGGAAAAGAATGCAATTCTGGTAATCAGCATTTTCTTCTCTTCCCACGGTGTATTTTACCCTTTGAGTGACAAATTTTATGCTTAGAATAACATCTATCATGTCAGCAATTGCTTTCAATTTGGACAAGTCTAAATTTTTGTGGTTTGATAAAGAGTTAAATGCTATTTGAGTTAAAATATCTATCAATAGGACAGTGACTGTGTGGATCCATGATCAGACTCTACAGTCTGTGAGGTCTGATCTTGATCTGCATTTTCAGCAAAGCACCTCAAGTTAACCCTTTACCACACAATCCCGACTTTTAACGACCCTGATAAAAAAGCCTTTTGAAAAACATTGTGGGAAAAGGAGAAAATGCTGGTAACCAGCATTTTCTCCTTTTCCCACAATGTTTTCTACCCTTTCCAGATTGAATTTCAGTTTTTCGGTCACATTCAATTTGTCGTCTGCAAATGCTTTCAAATTGGACCAGTCTAAATTTTTGTCGTTTGGTAAAGAGTTAAGGATGACTGTTAGGCTGTTAGCTCCTTGCCAGATCACAAAATGTTCAACTCAATGACAAAATTTTATATCTATTCAAAATGAAAACATTTGCAGACAACAAATTGAAAGTGACTAAGAATTTGAAGTTTATCTTTGGAAGTGTAGAGAACATTGTGGGAAGAGGAGAAAATGATGGTTGCCAGCATTTTCTCCTTTCCCCACGATGTTTTTAAATGCCTTCTTCCTTAGGGTGGTTAAAACTCAGGATTGTGTGGTAAATGGTTAACTTTTAACCAAACGACAATAGTTTGGACTGGTCCAAATTGAAGGCATTTGCAGACAACAAATTAAATGTGGCTAAAATGATTGCATTTGTTTCTGAAAGGTTAGAAAACATTGTGAGAAAAGGAGAAAATGCTGGTTACCAGCATTTTCTCCTTTTCCCACAATGTTTTCAAAAAGCTTCTTCCTTAGGGTGGTTAAAACTCAGGACTGTGTGGTAAAGGGTTAGCTGGTGGTATTGAAAGTGTTTGCAGACAACAATTAAACCTTTAGAGGGCAGTATAAACTCAACTGCAGTGTAAGTCCAGAAATAAAACACTAATCAATGGAATTTCAAATGTGGTATTGCCCAGAACTGCATGTTTTGTGCAGTTTGATCTTGATCTACACTGGCTGCAAAAACAATTCAAGTCGTGGAAGGCACTTTGACCCTTTACTGCACAATGCCGCCTTTTGACGCCCCTAAGAAAGAAGCCTTTTGAAAACATTGTGGGAAAAGGAGAAAATGCTGGTAACCAGCATTTTCTCCCTTTTCCTAAAATGTTTTCTACCAAGAAAAAATGCACCATTTGAGCCACATTAGAATTGTTGTCTGCAAATGCTTTCAATTTGGACTAGGCTAAAATTTTGTCATCAGGTAAAGGGTTAAGGGTCAAATGAGACTTGAACTATATGATTTGACTGTTAAAGGGTAGTGAACACTGTGGAAAAAGAAGAAAATGCAGGTTACCAGCATGTTCTCCCTGTACTACAAAGTTTTCAAAAGCTTTATACATCAGGGTCATTATCAAGAGGGGATTGTCTGGAAAAAAGTTAACTCTGTGTAACCTAATGACAAAATTTGAGTCGGGTCCAAATTCCAAGTATTTGCAGACCACAAATAAAATGACACTCAAATGGTAGAAAACATTATGGGGAAAGGGGAAAAGGCTGGTTTTTAGCATTTTCTCATTTTCCCACAATGTTTTCAAATGTCTATTACCTCAGGGTTGTTAAAACTTGGGGGTTGTGTGGTTAACTCTTTCACTACTACTGATGATTAAATAGCTTTTGTGGACAGCTTAGATCAAGATCAGACTGCCTAGAATGTGCAGTCTGATCTTTGATCTATACAGTTTGCTTCCCTGTTTTTAAATTATGTCAAAAAGTCATTTTAAATAGCAGTGAAAATCTATTTTTAGAACTCCAAAAAAAGTGGAATTTCCAGAGTTAGTAGTGAAAGAGTTTAGGGTTTAACCAATAAAGTGCTGGAACCAACTTAAGTTATTTTTGTGGACACCGTAGATCAAGATCAGACTGCACAGAACATGCAGTCTGATCTTTGATCTACACCGTCCCCTACTTTGTAACATATTCTGGCCGAGACAACCTAGAAATGAAAAAAGATTTCAGATGTTTTTTCCTGTTTGGAAAGGACCATTTCATTAATTCAGGGCTTTAAGGCAGATCCTTTGATCATTTCTACAGCTCATTTCCACAAAGTGATTGAAACTTTAACCCTTATTCTGCTAAATAAGTTAAATAAAACTTTCAAGATGAAAGTGAAAACCTGAATAATGTTATTTCAACTATTTCTTGCATAACACTATCCCCTTAACAGACAGTGTAGATCTAAGGTCAGACTGCACATTCTGTGCAGTCTGATCTTGGCCTGCACTGTCTGTAGAAGATCAGTGAGTCGCGCTTAGTAGCTCAAGGGTTAAAAAGTTCTGGATTACAATAAGTTAAGTTTTATACAGGACAATTATTTGCCCCAATCAGGTTTTAGAATCTATCCACTTCTATTTGGATAGTACAATTTAATTTTTGAAAAATTCAATTAGTTTGATGATCCCAAAAGTAAACAAAAACTAGAATTTTTACAGATGACTGCTCATCTAGGTTTTTGAAGTACTTGCATTTTTCAGTTCCCCAATCAATGAGTTCAAATTTAATGTATTAAAGAAACAGTTTCATCTGTTTGATATGTGGAATTTTGAATGCACAGGTATATTGATATGCTTTTAACTCTTTACCAAACAACAAAATTTTAGACTAGTCCAAATTGAAAGCATTTGCAGACGACACAATAAATGTACCTCTGAAATTAAAATTTGTTTTGGGAAGGATAGAAAACATTGTGGGAAAAGGAGAAAATGCTGGTTACCAGTATTTTCTCCTTTTCCCACAATGTTTTCAAAAGGCTTTTTCTATAGGGTTGTTAAAAGTCGGGATTGTGTGGTAAAGGGTTAATAAAATGTCTTGCCCTCAAAAATAGTTGAATGAAAAAGAAATATTTACCCCTTAAAACTCCAAGAGAAATTTAATAAAATTTTCGACAAGTAGTGAAAAAATAATTATTTTGATTTCAAGGTTCTTTTTCTTTTTGCAGGCAATAAATCATCATATCGGGCATTGTAGTCTGATCTTAATTTGCACTGTGTGCAAAAGTGCATTGAGTCTGGCGTAACTGTCTTACAATTAACTCTTTCCTTACCATTGAGGACACAGACTTGTGGACAGTGTAGATGAAGATCGGACTATACAGAATGTGCAATCTGATCTCTTATCTACACTATCCTCTACTTTATTTTCTGATATGGCCAAACTGTTCCTTTATCATGCAACAGAGCTGTATTTGTAGTCATGGAAAAGGTTAAATTTATTACCACAAGACAAAAATGTCCAAATTGAAAGCATTTGCAGACCACAATTGGATGGAGTTTGTTTTTGACAGGTAAGAAAACGATACGGGAAAGGAGAAAATGCTGGTTGCCAGTACTTTCTTCTTATTCCATGTTTTCAGGAGGTGTCTTTCTCAGGGATGTTAAACCTCAGGATTGTGTGGTGAAGGGGCAATTTATTTATTTGGTAGTGAAAACTTGTCTCATTTAACCCTTTCCCAAACAAGCCCAGGTTTTCACATGTCTGCAGTAGAAGTCTTTTGAAAACACTGTGGGAAAAGGAGAAATTGCTCGTAATGAGCAATTTCTCCTTTCCCACCATGTTTTCTACCCTTTTTGAGACCTTTCTGCCATTTTCATAAAATGTAAAATTGTCGTCTGCAAACTCTTTCAATTTGGACCAGTCCAAAATTTATCATTTGGGAAAGGGTTAAGTTTTTAGCTTTGCTGTTCTCGAAGAAAATGAGGTATTGTCGTAGCCGTGGCGCCGTCGTCTCTTGAGCAAAGTTTTCATTTCCCATGATATATATTATGGTTTGAAGAGTCATTAACTCTTTACCAGACGACAAAATTTTAGACCAGTCCAAATTGAAAGCATTTGCAGACAACAATTTCAGTGTGGCTCAAATGATGCGATTTGTCTTTGATAGGGTAGAAAACATTGTGGGAAAAGGAGAAAATGCTGGTTACCGGCATTTTCTCCTTTTCCCACAATGTTTTCAAAAGGCTTCTACATCAGGGTTGTTAAAAGTCTGGACTGTGTGGTAAAGAATTAAAAAGGTTGTGCAAAAACTTTGACGTTTTACAGTATCTCTGTTATTATTGAAGATATTTGCTTCAAACTTCGACAAGTTAATAATTATCAAAGGGGAACTTACACAACAAGGGCAGATACCCATCAAGGTATTTTTGACATTTATACCCCATTTTTGACCTAGAATTTTCACCGAAAATCAATCAACATTAAATTTTGCAGACCACAGATAATTGCTAAAATGATGATTTCTGTCTTTGATAGGGTAGAAAATATTGTGGGAAAAGGAGGAAATGCTTGTTACCCGCATTTTCCCCTTTTCCTGCAATGTTTTCAAAAGCCTTCTTGTTAGGGTCGTTAAAAGTCCAGATAATGTGGTAAAGGGTTAGATTCCAGACAAAATATTTGTCATGTCATTTATTTTAAGTTATTTAACCCTTTGCCTTGCAATCCCGACTTTTACCGACCTTGAGAAAGGAGCCTTTTGAAAACATTGGGGGAAAAGGAGAAAATGCTAGTAACCAGCATTTTCTCCTTTTCCCACTATGTTTTCTACCCTTCTCAAAACAAATTTCAGTTTGTCAGTCGCATTTATTTCATCGTCTGCAAATGCTTTTGATTTGGACTAGTCTAAATTTTTGTCGTTTGGTAGAGTTAAAGATTAATTTAGAAGGTTTTTCTCCTTTTGCAGAGTAATAACTCATTTAACAATGAAATGTAACCTGACCTGAGATGAATGAATACTGTTGAAAAGTTTCGCCAAATTTGAATAAGTTTGTAGTTTGTAAATGCATAATAACCATACAATGCAGACTTTTAACAACCTGCAGAAAGAAGACCTTAAGAAAGAAGACTTTTGAAAACATTGTGGCAACAGGAGAAAATACAGGTAACCAGCATTTCCTTTTGCAGCAATGTTTTCTTCTTATCTAAGACTTACTTTCACAATTTTAGCCAAATTCAATTTGGCCTCTGCACGTGCTTTGGGTTTGGACAGGTCTAAAATTTTGTCATGTGGTAAAGGTTTAATATGGCAGTTTTTAAGTCGCAACCTGAGAAAACAATACATGTTCTCCTCCATAATAAAAGTACAAAGGTATTTGCAGACTATTAATTAAATATGGCTCAAATGATTTTGTATGTCTTTGAAAACGTAAAAACTATGAGAAAATGGTGTTTACCAGGTAATGGACTGCCTAAAAGTTAAAATGTGTACTCTTTCTTAGCTGGGCTGTTTTTGAAGAAAACATTGAGGCATAACCGTAGCTCTGGTGTAGTCTGGCGTTGTCGCCTGCATTATGGTGCAAAAACTTTGTCATTTTATAGTACAATGTATCTCTGTCATTACTGAAGATACTTACATCAAACAATGACTAGTTGTTAACTATCAAAAGGGAAATCCATACAACAGGGGCAGGTAATCATTAAAATATTTTTGACACAGTTTTGTCCAGTTTTTGACTTAGAATTTTCAAAAAACTTTGACATTTTGTTATTCTGACTTAATTAAAACTTTCACTAAAAGCAATAGCAGCCAAGTATTGACACCCACGTGCTGTCTTTTTGTTTTTCTGCATGTCTGCGTTTTTTCCAGGACTGAAGTTTACTTAAAATACTCTTGCTATGGTCAAGTTATAATTATGGGTATCAGCAGGAAATCGACTGATCGCCTGTTTATGAACATTTAAGCCTATACCACAAAATCCCGACTTTTAACAACTCTGAAAGAGAGGGTTTTTGAAAACATTGCCAGAAAATGCTTGTAAGCAACACTTTCTCCTTTTCTCACAGTGTTTTCTAACCTCTCAAGGACAGAAATCATCATTTTAACAACATTTAATTTGTTGGCTACAAATGCTTTCAGTTTACTACAGTCCAAAATTTTGTCGTTTGGTAAAGTGTTAAACCAATCAGAAGCAAGGAAGGAAGCCTTTAAAATTAGGATAATGAAATACTTGCTGATACATTATGAACACTGGATCAAAAAAAGGAAAGTGGTTAATGATAGTTTTAAAGAGAATTAATTTTTCACTCCTTTAAGAAGGTCACATTTTGTGGCCTGTTTTGATAAGTTAACACTTTACCTCGTTATATTAAGTTTAAAGGCTTTTCGGTAGACTTGAGGAATGCACTTGTGAATTTCTTAAGGTGTTCACCCTAGAAATGGAGTCTTACATGTGTTACAATATTTATAATGCATTTGTGTACATCTATTGCTATCCTGTTGACCAACAATTTGTGCTGTTCCCCTCATACTTCAAAAATTGCATACAAACCTTACTGTCCGTTACTGACATAGCACATTAGCATATTGTATTTTGTGTACCTTGGCACTTTTCCTGTATTTTGGGTGCTGACATTAAAACATGGCCACATTCTGTTGACTTAGAGGAAAGTGCACATTTGTTGTAATATTATTTTATCTCTTTCTTCATTAAAATTATGTTTAAATTATAGATTTACTATCTTTTTCTTAAGAAATTTTTCTTTTGCAAAAAGTCCAAAAAGTTTTATATTCAGGAATGGGGTAACAGTTACATAGGTATATTGGAAATCGGTTTAATGTGAAATCCTTGGAGCTTATATCTTTCTTTAGAGTACAATATTTCCTAACCTGGATTGAATGTAATTAGAGATCTTTATCTGCCATAACAAAATCACATGGTATGGCCACTATGTCTAGCACAGGTATTTGGTTGCTTGTTTGGTGGTTAATAATGTTTTCAACATAATTTCAGTTATGTTGTGGCTGCCAGTGCACTTACCCATGCTTTCAAGGAGTTTCTTTTATCAGTACTTCACAGAACAAGCTTTTGAAGCCACTGGGTGCTTTTACTCATCATTCAAACAATGTTCGGTAGTGTGAAGGAATTAGTCCTATCATAATAGCCATCATCAACCCTCACAAAGAATTTGGCAAACCTGAAAACTGACCCAGCGACTCCTTGGTTTCTAGCCCTGTCAACTAGCAACTGAGCTACCAGGCTAACTGTCAACTGAGCTACTGGGCTCTGAGTAGGTATTCTTTCCAAGGCTGTGTAGTGGTAGAGACATAATAGATATTTTGGCTATGCTCTTACAAAAGGGGGCTTAATGCATCTCTGTGATGCTTGATACCTATCAAGTCATCGCATGACCATTGAACCAGAAAGTCCATTTTGTCTAACAACCAAGTCATGAGGTAAATGAGGTAAACTGGTCCTTTGATAGGCTGAAAATTGACCAAAAGCAAAAAATTTCTGCCCAGGTCGGGCAGGCCGACCTGAGTCAATACTTTTTGCAGATGCATTAGGCCCCCTTTTCACAGAGCATGGCTTATTTCTACTGAACACCTATTATGAAGAAAGCATTCATACTATGAAGAAAGCCATAAGATAATAGTATGATGAGGCTTTCGATCACAGAGATGAAAGAAATGGCAAAAAATGAAATCGTCTTTCCCCCATTCATTCCATGCTTTTTTAATCCTCCAATGAATTTAACATAATATGAATTTATTGTCGATATTCAAATTTTTACAGAACGTTAACATCAAACATTCCAAGTTTTATGGACCCTTAGTAAAAGATTTTTTAAAATGATGGAATTTATTGTTTAAAGGATGGAAAACATTGTGGGAAAAGGAGAAAATGCTAGTTACCAGCAATTTCTTCTTTTCCCACAATGTTTTCAGAGGTCATCTTCCTCAGGGCACTTAAAACACAGGATTGTTTGGTAAAGAATTATTGAAAGAGACCTGTTTTAATTTGGAAAAAACAGGGAATACATCGCCATTTAACCCTTTACTGGACAACAAAATTCTAGCCTTGTCTGAATTGAAAGCATTTGCAGACAACAATTTCAATGTGGCTCAAATGTGCAGTTTTTCTTTGATAAGGTAGAAAAAATTGTGGGAAAAGGAGAAAATGCTGGTTACCAGCATTTTCTCCTTTTCCCACAATGTTTTAAAAGGATTCTTTCCCAGGGTCGTTAAAAGTCGGGATTGTGGGGTAAAGGATTAAAGGTAGTTTTTGCTTGAAAATGTTGCAAGCTAGCAGACAGTGCAGATCAAGATCAGACATTCTATGATCTTGATCTCCACTGTCCAGTAGCATAATTTATGTCATGCTTAGCACACTGCAGAAGTTTAAGATATTGTATTAATTTGTTCCATCTGACCTCAAGTAGCTTGTAATGCATTATCATGAGGTTGCAAGTTCAAAAACTTGAATTGTCCAGAATTCTTTCAAAGGTTTTATTATAGTCTCTGCAACAGGAATCATTTCTTGCTCACTGCTAAAACCATGTATCAACTTGTGGGAAAAGGAGAACATTCTGGTTACTGGCATTTTCTCCTTCTCCATATAATATTTTCAAAAGGCTTTCTTCCACAGGGTTGTTAAAACTCAGGATTGTGTGGTAAAGGGTTAAAGTCATGTGTGTGGAGGATTTTTTGTTACAGAAACTTTACCAAACGACAAAATTTTGGATTGAAAGCATTTGTAGACAACAAATTAAATGTTGCTTAAAATGTGGCTTCTGTCCTTGATAGGATAGAAACCATCATGGGAAAAGGAAAATATACTGATCACCAGCATTTTGTTCTTTTACCATAAATTTTTCAAAAGCCTTCTTTTTCAGGACGGCTGAAACTTGTGATTGTGTCGTGTGGTAAATGGTTCAAAAACACAATAGAATTTATTGAGGACCTTTTCTTATAACGTTAATGTGATTCATTGCCTTTGACAATACAACTGTTCTGCTGTAATTCATTTAAATTCTCTCTTTGTCATGCTAATTTTTATATCTCATTTCCTCCTGAAACAAATTTGCACCAGGCGACTTTGTAAACATCCCAATAAAATACATACAACCAACATACATTTAAATTCTATATACGAGTTGAAGTCAAAACATTGCAGCAAAAGGAGAAATTGGTCATCATAAGCATCTTCTCCTTTTGCTACTATGGTTTTAAAAGTTGTTTGCTGCAAGGTGAATAAAGTTGTCTTGCGAAGGTCAAGGTTTAGTGTGATATGGTTTGTCATTATCATTTCATAAACAGTAAAGTTGTATCTGGGTGTCATAGTTTGAAATTCTTTTCTCTCTTTCAAATAATCTACACTCTATGCTCCAGTCTTCTCGAACCTCTGGACAATCACAGACAGAGGACATTCTGAGCCCCTTTTTAACTCTTTACCAACAATCTGGGGTTTTCACGACCCTGAGAAAGAAGCCTTTTGGAAACATTGTGGTAAAAGGAGAAAATGCTGGTAACCAGCATTTTCTCCTGTTCCCACTATGTTTTCTACCCTTCTCAAAACAAATTTCAATTTTTGAGTCACATTTATGTTACTGTCCGCAGCCAAGCCCCCGTAGGTCAGTCGGTAGTGTACAGGACTTGAGAACAGGAGGTTGCTAGTTCCATCACCGACTTGGCCAATTTCTTTCCAAGGATTGATGATAGTCATCGTGACAGGATTCATTCCTCTCTCATCACTGACCATTGTTTAGAAGAGTCATTAAAAAGGCTTCCATATGAGGAAGAGGTGTAAATCCTGAACACTTTACCAGATGACAAAATTTGACACATGGCAAAATTGAAAACAATAGCTGAGGAGAAATTAAATGCTACACTAAAACAGAAATTTGTCTTTTGAAGGGTAGGAAAGATTGCCAAAAGAGGAGGAAATGTTGTTTACCAGCATTTTCTCCTTTTCCAACTGTGTTTTCAAAAGCCTTTTTGGGTTGTTAACCCTTTACCGCACAATGCCGCCTTTTAACGCCCCTGGGAAAGAATCCTTTTGAAAACATTGTGGGAAAAGGAGAAAATGCTGGTAACCAAAGTTTTCTACCCTATCAAAGAAAATTTGCACCATTTGAGCCACATTAAAATTGTCGTCTGTAAATGCTTTCAATTTGGACAAGGCTAAAATTTTTTGTTGTCTAGTAAAGGGTTAAACTTTGGGATTATTTGGTGAAGGATAAAGGAATGGATAAGAATAGATTCAGCCAATGATGCATCACATTATTGTGAAAGAAATGGGTTACAAATGCTTTGATATCTATCACTCTGTGAGTAGACATATTCTTCTGTACTGTACTATAGAAATTTTGGAGTGTCAGAGGATAAATCATTGACGGCAGGTTAGCTAGTGTGCTTTTAACTCTAATCTCTTAACAAACAATCCCAAATTTTTACGACCGCTGGAAGAAGTCTTTTGAACATAATTTGGAAAAAGTAGAACAT
Organism: Tridacna gigas; assembly: GCA_945859785.2. Lineage (NCBI taxonomy): Eukaryota > Metazoa > Mollusca > Bivalvia > Cardiida > Cardiidae > Tridacna > Tridacna gigas. The sequence goes on from OX244029.2 coordinate 45,139,612, forward strand.
GCCGGTTACCTTTCCCTCTTACCTCTTATTACTGATCATTGTTTTGACGATGGTTATGTGGGAAAGCAGCCAGTGGCTAGGGAGGAATTTTATTCGAAGTACTGGTACAGAAATTCCAGCGAAAGCATTGATAGGTGCACTGGCTGCCGCAGTATAACTGAAAAAATTATGAAAACGGCTTTAAACTTTTCATTTGTTATCTAGAAATGCTTTTGAAATAGACAAGTCTAAAATACTGTCTCCTAGTAAAGAGTTAACCTTTTACCACACTATCCCGACTTTAGATGACCCTGAGAAAGAAAGCTTTTAAAAACATTGTAGGAAAAGAAGGAAATGCTGGTAACCAGCATTTTCTCCTTTACCTACAATGTTTTCTACCATTCCCAATACAAATTTCACTTTTTGATTCACATTCATTTTTTCTTCTGCAAATGCTTTCAACTTGGGCTGGTCTAACATTTTGTTGTTTGGTAAAGAGTTAAAAGCCAACAGAGCATTCACAGACAGTTAGGTTCTTGCTCACAGGCCCTGCAACACTGAACCAACTAGAAAAGGGCATTCAAAGAGTGGAAAATAAATTCAATAATGGTCAGTGGAAAAGTGACAAATTCCCAGTTCCCTGGGTGGATAGATGACCTTAAATGAGTGTTTATGTATTATCATTTTTATTAAACAAATGGACTAAAATCATATGATGACAGCCTTGGCAAGCATCATATTATAATCACCAAGTTAAATAAAAATAATAATTCATAAACAGGTATGGAAACTCTACCACATTAAATAAATGACAGACAAACTTAAGTAGCCTGCATTACCACTTTTAGCATATTATTATTTACGAGTCTATGTTTTGTTCATAGTTGAGCCATGCTCTGGCAAAAGGGGGTTTGATGCATCTAAATGATCTATTATACCGAGCAGGTCATCACATAATTATGGAGCCATAAAAACCATCTTGTCTAACAACCAACTGGATCATGATGCAGTATGGTTCCAAGACATGCATAAAATTCACAAATAGCAAAAAGTTTTGACCGATGTCAGCCTGCGCGAACTCCGCAGGCTGACATGGGTCAATATTTTTGCAGATGCATTAAGCCCCCAAAATATTCCACAATTTTATTGATTCAAAATAACTTTCACTGCATTTCTTGTTGTGGTTAAACATGAAAACCATAAATTTTTCCACACATATACAACTTACTCAAGTCTCAACTGAAGAATGTTAGGATAATTATGATGGTCATGATGGCTCTGTCCCTAAAAGAACTGGGGATTCATGGGATAGAACTGTGCATTTGTTGTATCATTATCTTCCACTAGGGGGTATTTTTCATAACCTATCTGATTTGGGCATTCTGGGTACAGAACCAAACTACTTTTCCAGGAGGCAATCAGTGCAACAAATTTCAAAATAAAATATTTGTTTACCCACAAAAGCCTACCTTGTACAATTCATCCAGCCATGGTTAGCTAGCATATAACCGATGCACCAGCCTTTATAAACATAGCCCATATAAGCTTGGAAAAAAGCCCCGGTACAAGCCCAGCAAGGTGGAGACGTTATTTTTGTTGACAGTCTGTTGCACAAATCCGGGTTTTCTCCATGCCTATATTTAGAAACTGTATACAAAGATTTACAGTAAACAGTTGGTATTTTAAAATGCATTTTCCCCGTTTGGAATCATAATAAGTTTGTTTCTTAAGAAATTAGTAAAGAAAAACTGATTTTTCCAGACATACTATTTATTGCCATTTTCCACCAGCACTTTTTAAGCGGCAATTTACGCACCACATATTAATATTTATCCTGTACAGGATAGTGATGCATCATAGCAGGCAGGTCAAATTTTCAAAAAATATTGACATGCACAGACAATGTTTATTGTATATCACTGAAGATCCATGGGATAGCATTTGGCTGGTGTGACAGTGTAAAGGTGCTGGTGACTTAGAATGAATTACTGAGCTGTTCCTGAAAACTTATATAACTGCTTAACAAGTTTTAAATTGCTGTATAGGCTTTGAGTTCAGTAATTTGCTTCATTTACAGAGGCAACTTCTGTGGCTTATATTTCACCAAGGTAAGAATAAACTCTTGGGTTGATGTTATGTACCTGAGTGTGGATGAAGATCTGACTGCACAAAATGTGATCTAACCCTTTACCAAGCAAATATGTGTTTAAATAACCCCAAGGAAAAGGCTCTTGAAAACATTATGGGAAGTGGTAACCAGCATTTTCTCCTTATCCCACAGTGTTTTCTATTCTGTAATAGACAATACCTTGATGAGAGCCCCATTTGATATTTCTTCTGCAAATGCTTTCAATATGAAACTATCTAAAATTTTGCCATGCAGTAAAGATTTGCCTGTTATATGAATTAGTGCAGAGTTAGCTCATAGCATTACCAAAAACTATACAGTTAACTAACAAGAAACCTATCACAAAAGAGCGCAAAAGCCCCGTTTTTTCCCCTGTGGCTCTGAAGGGGTTACCATCTTGTGAGGAAAGTTAAGCCCCTTTCACAGTCGCCTTGTGACCAGTTTACGACTGCCTGAAACATTTTTAGTAGTGTTGCGCGAATACTTACTTGGTGTCTTGAGAGCTGTCACAGTCATTGCAGAGTTGCAAGCAGTGGCTACGGATTGTGTCAGGCTTTTGTTAAAAATTCTGAAGTGACTGCGTGCTGTCGAAATACTCGCGCTTGTTGGCACTAACAGTTGTAAGAGTGTTGCACAACATTGTAAACTATGGCACAAGAAGTGCAAGCTTATGTGACTTGGATATTGTATTTGATCATCTTGACGTTGTGCCACACTTGCACCTGTATTAAGGATCTCTAGATACCAGTCTTGCGTTTGGTTGCATTTTGAATGAAACTAATAGATTGTTTTTAGACAATTGACATCTCATCATACAACAATTTACTACTGTTGTAAGATTTTAACTCTTTACCAAACGACAAAATTTTAGACTGTCCAAATTGAAAGCATTTGCAGACGACAAAATAACTGTGAATGAAAATACTGAAATTTGTTTTGGGAAGGTTAGAAAACATTGTGGGAAAAGGAGAAAATGCTGGTAATCAGCATTTTCTCCTTTTCCCACAATGTTTTCAAAAGGCTTCTTCCTCAGGGTCGTTAAAAGTCAGCATTGTGTGGCAAAGAGTTAAGAGACTATGCAACCATTCTGAAAAGAAAAGGAAGACAGCAACTAAATTGGTCTCCAACCTTTTTTAAAGGAAGCTTGGACCTGTTGCTGCTAACTTTCTGTTTTTTCCTGGTTGTTATTTGCCTTTCTTGATGACATGTTTTCTTCTTCCGAATTCTGTGAGTGTTGATCTGACGAGGTTCATATTTGGGAAGGTATAAATCTCCAGCTCGTTGCGCGACCACTCATTTGAAATCTTGTGATTGTGCAGCTGGTCTTACCCAAAAACTGGACCAAATGCATGGTGTTGAGACAAATCGCATGACAATGCCATAAATCCCAGCAGTTGTATGATAGATATCACACAAATCGCAGTAAATTGTGCAACTTTCACAGGTAAACAGATGATGGTTCGTACGAGCACATGTGCCTCTGTCTTGAAACGATCATTTCCACTCGCTCTTTTTGAACAATGTCTATTGTATTTGTGAAAGCTTTTTTTGCAATCTATCACAAGACAAGCTTTTAATTGTCACAACTAGTTGCACTCCGATTGTGAAAGGTGCTTTAACATTATATGAGGTATATGATGTTTGAAAACATTGTGACAAGTAGAGTTTATGGCACAAATGGAGCCGGTTTTCTGTTCCAGTGTTTTTTGTCAAAATCATATTTGTTTTTCTTTTTAGACGCATTTTTTCTTCATAATTTCAAAAGAAGCCCCCTCCCCCCCTAAAAAATAGCATATGACGTAAATCAGCCCTTAAGTAGGGTCTTCAGGTCTTTTGTGAAATCTTTTTCACCTTGAGGATTTGACATAATTAGGTGAACTCTCAGTTAGCTCTTAATACCACATGAAAAAAGATGTAGACTTGTGCAAATTGAAAGCAATTGTAGACAACAAATTGAATGTGATTCGAATGATGGGATTTGTCATTGAAAGGGTAGAAAACTTTGTGGGAAAAGGAGAAAATGCTGGTTACCAGCATATTCTCCTTTTCCCGCAATGTTTTCAAAACCCGTCTTTCCTAGGGCCATTAAGGGTTAGTAAGGAATATCAGATTCTTTATATCAGGGTTTCTTTAACCCTTTCCTGTCTGATTCTAACATAGTGCTGAAGATTTTTATCGCTTATTTCAAGATTTTTTTTTCAAAGTGCCCATGATATTTTTTTTTATGACTGTTTCTGTAATTTCTATAGAATGTGAGAAATGGAAAAAAAAGGCTCATTATGGATGATATGTGGTCATTTGTGTTCTCATACTGATTTTCGTCTGAAAGTGCCAAGCCCCCGTAGCTCAGTCAGTAGTGTACAGGACTTGAGAACAGGATGTCGCTGGTTCAATCCCCAGCTTGGCCAATTTCTTTCCGAAGATTGATGATAGTCATTGCGACAGGATTCATTCCTCTCTCACCGCTGACCATTGTTTCGACGATGGTTATGTGGGAAAGGAGCCAGTGGCTTGGAAAGAGTATTGTGCGGAGTACTGGTAAAAGAAACTCCAGGAAAGCATGAATAGGTGCACTGGCTGCCGTGATATAACTGAAAAAATGTTGAAAATGGCGTTAAACACCATACAATCAATCAGTCGATCAATCAATCATCTGGAGGATTTTAATTACTTATTTCAATAATTTTTTCCTTTTAATAAAATGCCCATGATATTTTTTTTTTATGACTGTTTCTGAAATTTCTATAGAATGTGAGAAATGGAGAAATTGCTCGTTGTAAACAATATTTGATCATTTGTATCCTCATACTTATTTTCATCGGATTTTAAATTTAACCGAGGTTCAAGGATGGCAAATGACTGACTGACCTGTTTCACTTTGAATGTAGAGGTCTCTTTACAGATTGACAATCTAAACTAACAAACAAAAACACAAAATCATTTTCATTTACTAAACAGTGGTTTTTAACAACGCTAATTTATATTCATGCAGGGCTCCAGATAGAGGGAGTGATTTTGACATCAAAATTGAAAATATTAATCACTCTCCACTAAACCCTATGTTAGGGTACTCATTAGAATGGTCTCCTTGAGACCATTCTAATGAGTACCCAGAACATAGGGTTTGGAAGAGAAATACTAGATTTAGAATACTACAATCACTCCCTTTTATCTAGAGGTCTGTAATCATGAGAGGAATCCATAGTGACTCTTGCAGAGACACAATTTTGAATATATGATATATATTTTGCCAGAGCCATGCTCTGTGAAAAGGGGGCTTGATGCATATGTTAAAAAGTATCAACGCAGGTCAGCCTGCCCACTGTGTATTTTCTAGCCTATGGATTTAGGAATTATGATAATGACTTGAACTCTTTACCAAACGACAAAGTTTTTGGACTCAACGGAATTTAAAGGATGTGCAACAGGCAAATTAAATGCAGCTGGCAAATGATGACACACATCTTTGATAGGGTAGAAAACATTGTGGAAAAAGGAGAAAATTCTGGCTACCAGCATTTTCTCCTTTTCCCACAATGGTTTCGAAACTGTCTCTCTCAGGGTCATTAAAGATTGGATCTTGTGTGGTGAAGGCAAGGTTTAAACCCCTTACAGTTTATACGCAGCATTATCATGTTGTCTGCAAATGCATGCAACTTGGACATGTCTAAAACTTGTTATCTGGTTAAAAGTAAAAAAATTGCTAAAGACATATCCATCGGGAAGGTTCATCGTATTAAGTTTATTAAATTTTTTACTTCCGTATTTCTCTTTCTTATCTAAGAGCATGATGAAATGCAAGTACTGAGTACATTTACATTTCTTAAATTTTCTCTTAGTGTGAAAGCCATAGACTTAATATAATATAATGAAAACTGATGCTCTTCCTATTTCTAATGGAAATTCAAATGTGATATCATTATCTTCTTTATCAAGCTAAACTGGATCAGGGTGGGGGGGATATTAAATTATCCAATTACAAAACAGGCATATTTTTAACTCTTTACCAAATGACCAAAATTTAGAGTAGTCCAGATTCAAAGCATTTGTAGATGACAAATTAAATGAGGCTGAAAAATTGAAATTCGTTTTGAGAAGGGCGGAAAACATTGGGGGGAAAAGAGAAAATGCTGATTACCAGCATTTTCTTCTTTTCCCACAATGTTTTCAAAAGCTTTCCTCCTCGGGGTCGTTAAAACTTGGGATTGCGTTGTAAAGGGTTAACTCCCTCAGTGCCAAATATGTAAACTCTTTTGATGGCTGAAAATACAGCTGGTTGAATATCAGACTTTTAGCGCTGCTGTTTTCGGAAAAAACATCATCGTATTGTCGTAGCATTGTAGTTGTCTGCGTCGGAGTGCAAAAACTTTGACATTTAATATCTGTTATTTCTGTAGATATTTACTTCAAACTTGGACTGAACTCAGCAAAATAAAAGACTTGCGACTGTTTAATGAACTAAGTCTTAATTATTTTGCTTAGCTGTGTATGAAATATTGTGTCAACTTACGATTTAAGAATATCATTTTCGAGAGGCATTACAATAGCATCAACAGACATAATTAACATTCTAAAATCATAAGTTGACACGATATTTCATAAATAACAAACTCAACTTCAGCCAGAAAGTAAGTCCATCAGCGGATTTGAGCAAAAAAAGAGACATGTTCTTATGTGAAACAGGGCCAACTTGTTACACACTTGATAGGAAAGTAAGGAAAGAAGTAAATGAACTGGTTGAAAAGGAAACATACATCTTATTTGATGGGAAAGAAAATTTTGTTGTGAAGAAGCAATTGCACATAATTGAGCCATGTATTGCCTTTCCGTATTCCACAATATCTTCCGAAATGTTCTCCTTTGAGTAATGGGTGGGAGCATACAGAAAAATTCAAATCATTGTACATACAATGGAAGTTCAATTTTAATAATCAATATCCACTTTTAACTCTTTACCATGCAATTCCAAGTTTGAACGACCAAGATGGAGAAGACTTTTGAAAACATTGTGGGAAAAGGAGAAAATGCTGGTATACCAGCATTTTCTCCTTTTCCCACAATGTTTTCTACCCTTTCACAGAAATCTCCCATGTTTAGTCTGCAAATGATTGCAATATTGGTAAATCTAAAATTTTGAGGTTTTGTAGAAGGTTAAACACAAGTTGTTTGTCAAGCTGGTAATAAACACACATTATACTTTCTAAAGCTATTGTGGCATTCTTTACTTCTTACCTCCCACATTTTATGTTTTTTTGCATTGGAGCTGACCCTTTTTTTTGAAAGCAATGTGGCAAAAAGAAAAATTGCTTACAAGTATGGAGTAAGTTTTTCTCTTGTCAGAGCTTTTACTTATATATCTTTGTTTCAGCCTTAATTTGTAATAAATATCTATGAGCCATGCTCTGGCAAAAGGGGGCTGCACCTCCATGATCCATGATACCAATCAAGCCATCACATTATTGTGGGTCCATAATAGCATCTTCTTTCAATTACCAATTTAATCATTAGGTAGACTGGTCCTTAGACATGCAGAAAATTGACGTATAGCAAAAAGCCTGCGCAGGCTGACCTTGGTCGATACTTTTGCAGATGCACTAAGCCCCCTTTTCACAGAGCATGGCTCTTATATTAGGATGCTTTTTGAGTTGCCTGCTGCAAAATTCTTTCAGGAGGTGACAAGTTGATTCAGATTTTCGTAACACATATGTCCTGTATACAAAATATGCTTTTGTTTGTGGGTTATCATGACCAAATTTTATGTGAACCTAAACATAAGAGAACAGAATCAGACTTTTGTAACCCTTTACCACAAGACAAAATTTTAGACTTCTCCATTAGTTTTTGCCTACAAGTATTTAAATGTGGCTCAAATGATGGAATTTGTCCTTGAGTGGGTAGAAAACATTGTAGGGAAAGGAGAAAATGCTAGTTACCAGCATTTTCTCCTTTTCCCATGATGTTTTCAAAAGGCTTCTTCCTCAGTTGTTAAAACTGGGGATAGTGTGGTAAAGGGTTAATATTAAGAATTGATATGGATTGAAGAAATGTGAGAACCTTTTTAAACTTATTACAGTTTATAAGCAAGCTTCTTCGACTAGAAAGAATTTTGAAAAATGGCTCAAATGATGGGGAGTTGTCTGCAATACAGTAGAAAACATTGTTGGAGAGGAGTATTGCATGCTATCTGCTGGCTTTTCCTCCATTTCCATCAACGTTTTCAAAAGCCCTTTTTGGGGTCATAGAAAAATTGATTGGAATATTTGGTAAAGGATTAAGTCTGTACCATATAATCTTTGATTTTAATGACCCTGTCAGGGAATAGAGCTTTTGAAAACAGTGTGGGAAAAGGAGAAAATGCTGGTAACCAGCATTATCTCTTTACCCCACAGTATTTTCTACTCTTTCAAAGCAAAATCTGAACACCAGTTCGTTGTCTGCATTAGTTTGTTGTCTAACGTTTTGTCGTCTGGTAAAGAGTTAACTCCTTACCACACAACTGTGAGTTTAAATGACCCTTGGGAAAGGTCCTTTTGATAACATTGTGGGAAAAGAAGAAAATGCTGGTAACCAGCATTTTCTTTATTTCATACAATGTTTTCTACCTAAATTTTATGTTCTGAGAACATTTGATAAGTCGTCTGTAAACGCTTCCAATCTGGACCAGGCTTAAATTTTGTCGTCTGGTAAAGAGTTAAAGGGTATAAAGTGCCATATAAGGTTTTACAGATGGTTTAATTACATTTGATAAAGCAATATTGAACATCTATATTTTTTTCAAGGTGTCAAGCTTGAATTAGTTAAAGAGAACAAATCAGCTCTAGGAGATGGATAAAGTTATTCATGAATGAAAAATTCCTTGTTTTGCTCTTAAGTATTGATAAATGGAAATCTCAGGTGCTAAATTTTATAATTACTGTGACTGTGAATTTTAACTTGGACTGTAGTGTAGTTTTTTAAACTTTGAGTGAGAGTTGATTGTGAAGGTATCTTCTGGAATTCCCTATTCATTGTGATTATACCCAGTTTTGTTTTACATAAACTATTTCAGACAAAATAATTGAATTACAAAAATTAGTACAATAAATATCTACATATTCAGTGTTCTGAAAAAAAAAAAACAACTTTTAATATTCAAATACATTTTCTGGTATTTCTTTGGAACACCTTGCAAACCAAAGCATAGAGAATGGAGGTAAGTGACTTCTTTTATGCTGTGTTTACATAAGCCACAATGTCCACAATTTGAGTGAAGCCTGGTGTTGGTGTGGGGTCGTGGGATTAAATCCTGTTGATCTTGATGGAACTTGGTGCTGATTGAAAGAATTGTGGCAAAATTTTTGACAGCAAAATATTTTGCCACAAGTATGCCAATTTATTGTCAATCTTGAGAGAATGTGATAGAATGTGGAAATTATAGAAGAAGATGGTACAATGTAGCAGACCGTTATGCTGCACATCAGACCCTGATGGTCCATTGTAGGTAATCTTGATCAACCTTGAAACAAAATTTAGTAAGTTTCACAACTTCATGGCTAACACTTGTCTTTTAGGAAGTTTAGAATATCGTCTCAATAGTTTCCTTTGATTAACTCTGAAAACTATGGTCTCACCTAGAAGGTCTGATGCCTTCTGTTTCCTCTTCTCTTTGCCTTAACTGCCCTGCTCTGTAACTTGTTGCTGCTAAAGGCATTTAACTATTAAAGTATACATAAAAACTTCCAGTTCAGCATCTTCTTCATGTCTTGGATGCAAAGCTTGTCTGCTTTAAATCTTTACCAAATGACAAAATTTCAGACATGTCCAAATCAAAGGCATCTGCAGACAACAAATTTAATGTTGGCTTGCTAAATGATAATTTCTGTTTTCAATAGAAAAAATTGTGGGAAGATGGAGAAAATGCTGGTTATCAGCATTTTCTCCTTTTTCCCCACTATGTTTTCAAAAGCAATCTTCAGGGTCGTTATAGAAATCGAGATTGTATGGAAATTAACTTATACCCAATTGTACTTTTACCTACATGATAACATCTGAAAGCATGAAAGCATGACAATTTCTGTTTTCAATAGAAAAAATTGTGGGAAGATGGAGAAAATGCTGGTTATCAGCATTTTCTCCTTTTTCCCACTATGTTTTCAAAAGCAATCTTCAGGGTCGTTATAGAAATCGGGATTGTATGGAAATTAACTTATACCCAGTTGTACTTTTACCTACATGATAACATCTGAAAGCAATTTGTACAATTTGTAATTTATTCTCTGGGCATGAAGACAGCTCCCATGGCATTATGGTTGTGGTGTGTAACCATATTTTGATTGATTGATTGTTCTGTTTATTTACATTCACCAGTGGTTGCCCAATTTGGAAACACCATCAGAAGGCTGTTAGTTATGTAATTGGGGATAGGAAAGATACAGGATCCAAGTCACTCCTGTTACTCCATCATCCTTGGTGTATTGTGCAGTTGCATACAGCCTATCAGTAAAGTCTCAATCCAAAAGACTATTAGCACATTTTAGTATTATGATTACCCTGTGTCTATATAAGGCCACACTGATATTTCTAAAAACTGTGATGATAACACAGAATTATCAATGAAGATAACTGACCTATGAAATAACACAGTCATTACATTGACTAATGAAATGACAGAGACATCACACAGACCAATGAAATGACATATTCATCACACTGACCATTGCAATGACAAAGTCAGCTGATTGACCAATGAAGTGACACAGTCATCACAAGGGACAAGAAATTACCTACAATGCCTACCTTGTCATATAAACTTGCACTCATCACAACTCAGCCAGTTTTGTAACTACATCTAGTTTCTTTTCTGAATTGAAATCTCACAATTTTAAGAACTGTAAAGCTGTCTATTCCTGGCTACAAAATTTGTGGTATAGGTGCTCGTTACCCATTGTATTAACCCTTAGAGTGCTGAATTTATGAAATGGATTTTTTCAATGACAAAAAAAATCTGAAATATCGTCATTTCATGTTTTTTTTTTTAGCCAGAAGATGTAATGAAGTAGCTGACAGTATAGATCAAAGATCCGACTGCACATTCTGTGCAGTCGGATCTTGATCTATGTTGTCAGCAAAAACAACTTAAGTTGGTTCCAGCGCTTTAAGGGTTAAAGCTGAGGGACTTGATCGATGGAACATCTGAGGTTTGATAACTGATAAACTTCTTGTGGAAAAAAGGACATTAACTCTTTATGAAGCAGTGCTGAGTTTTAATGACTTCTGGGGAGAAAACTTATGAAAACATTGTGGAATAAGTAGAAAATGCTGGTAAACAGCATTTTTTCCTTTTCCAACAATTTTTTTCTGCCTTTCCTAAGGCAAATCTAGTATGTTGTCTGACTATATCCCTTCGTTTTGAACAAGTCTAATGTTTTGTCATTTGTTAAAAGAGTTAACCCTTTACCAGATGACAAGATTTTAGCCTTGTCCAAATTGAAAGCATTTGCAGACGACAATTTCATTGTGGCTGAAATGGTGCAATTTTGCTTTGATAGGGTAGAAAATATTGTGGGAAAAGGAGAAAATGCTGGTTACCAGCATTTTCTCCTTTTCCCACAATGTTTTCAAAAGGCGGCATTGTATGGTAAAGGGTTAAGAGGGAGACTTTGCTATGGGTGTAAAATATATATACTGGTAGATTGCACAGATCAGTTTGATTGGGAGCTGTATACACTTTTCTCAAAATACATCATTTATACACAGTGGCAACTCTCCATGTAAATAAGGTGTCATGTACTGTTCAAGAGTGGATTCAGGGCAGGGGTCCGGGCATATGGACCCCCCTGGAAAATTCTAAAAATGGTAAAGAATTCTTTACTTTAACAAAAAAGACTTTAACAAAAAGGAATTGTTTTTACATAAACAGAAAAACTATAATAGTGCTTATTGCTGTCTGCATATGTCATATTCTTCAAAGATAGACTTGTCTGCTATGATGCATCACTATCCTATACAGGATAGATATTAATATGCAGTGCGGAAATTGTGGCTAAAAATAGCAAGTGGAAAATGGCTATGTAAACTGTGCATCAGTGGAAATATCAAACAAGTTTTTTGCTACAAATTTCTTAAAAATATAATAATTTCAAAGAAGAAAAATAATTTTAGGAAATATTGTTTACTGCAAATCTCTGTATACAATTTCTGAATATAGACATTGAGAAAACTGGGGTTTGTGCAACAGCCTGACAACAAAAATAATGTCTCCACCATACTGGGCTTATAAATACTGGGGCTATTTGCCAAGTTTATAGGAGCTGTATTTATAAATGACTGGTGCATAGGTCATATGCTAGCTAACTATGCTGGATGAATCGTACAAAGTAGGTTTTAGCGAGTAAACATATAATTTATTTTTAAATTCTCTGCATCAACTTTTGCCTTGTAGAGAAGTCTGGTTCTGTACCCAGACTGCTGCCTTGAAAAAAAGTCCTGTTCTGTTTCTGGAGTGCCCAAATAAGATGTATTTGAAAATACCACCTAGTGGAAGATAATGCATTGCTTATTATTTGCCCTTGGATAAAGACAAACAATGCTGCAACAATGACTTTTTGTCAAATGTCGGAAAGGATGTTAGACAGGCCAGAAATCGAACTCGTAACCTAAGCATTACAAGCCAGTTCGTTGGTAACTGACTTACTGGAGGTCAACTCATTAATGTTTAGACAGACCTGTATGTTTTTTATAATTGGGGTTAGGTCGGACCTCCCCTGAGAAAAATGGCTGGATCTGCACATGCTGCTCACCAATGTAAAATAAACTTCTTTTATGCTTTTCAGTGGTTCATAGAAATCTGAAAGTGAATTATAACCTTATAAAATTTGCCAGTAAATTTTATAATTCACCAGTGAATTTTATAAATTTTTTCTTGCCAAAACTACTTCCTTCTGCATTGCTTATCTCCCTTACAGATTTAAATTAAATCCCTTTGAAAAATAAAATGTCTGCTTCCCTTGGCCCTTCCAAATTTGTTGGTCATGAGGAAAATTTAATTTTTGATGTGCTATTCAATATTCTCAGTGAACAGCATGACAGAAATAGGATAATTGTTTGTCCCAGTGTATGATCAAAATTTCTTTCATCTGGTGAAAAGCAAGGGCAATATTTTCACTTGTGGCTCTGTCACTCATGAAAATGTAGCCTTTGCTTTTTACTTGATGAAAGAAATTTAGATCATACCCTGAAACAAACATTTATCCTCTATTACTTGCATTATTGTAAGATCTTGAGTGCAACGGTACTCTTTAATTAATTAAATGGATTACATATAGAAAATTGAATAAGAATTCCCGGGAAGCAAAACAAAACTGTATCACTTATAGCTTAATGAAGGGAACTTTTGTAATGATGTCATTTTTTAAAAAGTTTATCCAATATATTCCGAGTGATACCTATCCATGAAAACTAACTAGTGTATAACTATGAAATCGGAAATCTATCTGACCTTTCAGTAATTTGGTAAACCTAGCTTAATTGTGCTGTATGAATTGTATTAAGATTTGTGATTAAAGCTAAGCAAATTGATTTTCTTAATTCTTTTCTTCATATCGAAATGATTTTCTTAATCCTTTTACTTTTGAGTTATTTGAACTTAGCTTATTCTTTTGAGTAAACATTTTCCAAAATATGTTCAGCTTCCTTGAATGTCAGTGAAGGCTTCCGTGTTACATGCATAGAGGTTGTGTTGAAGGGGTTGCATGCTTGAATCTCGAATTGGCAATCTAAGTTCGGCAAAATATCTTTCTGAGGATTGATGAATGTCTGTTTGACAGAATTGACTATCCTCTCTCACGAGTTAGCTCGAAGTATGCTTTCAAGGAGTGGCCAATTCTATAATTCATTGTAAGGCAAAAGGGTTAATTGCATACCTGTATTGGATGTAAAGGTGTGATATGGAAGGCTGTCAGCTCAAAACCACAATCAGGAAATATAGGAGGTCAAATCTCACCTTGGAGTAATAATTTTTACAACAATGCTATCAGTTCTTACAGCGTTTATTTACAGTTTACACTGGGGACAACCTCTGTGTTATCCAAGTGTGATTTGTATTGGAATATTTCCAACTATTTTTGTCAAAATTGAATCACACCGATTTGGTTCTACTTCACGTGAAGTCTGGGGACCAATAACCTTCCAGCAATCTATCTAATAGAGTTTGGGTTCCAGATCCCACGACTGAACCTATGCTTGGCTAAGATATAGTATTACTTGATTCCCTGAGACAAATGTCTTGAAATGAATTCTGAATGCAATATTTTGCCTAACAAGTTTATTAAATTCTACAACATTAAGCCAACTTTTCAATGTCATTTTAACTCTTTACCAAATGATGGTATCATAGGTTCATCCATATTGGATGCATTAGCTTAAGACAAACAACATTTGGCTCTTATAGGATTTGTTTCAGAAAGGATATAAACATTATGGTAAAATGAGAAAAAAATGCTGGTTACCAGCATTTTTAACTCACCTGAGCATGAAGTGCTCAGCATGAGCCATTGTGATCGTGTTGTGTCTGCCATCTGTTGCCCGGAGTCCATCGTTAGGCGTCAACATTTTACCTTGTGTGCACTCTAGAAGCCACATTTTCAGTCAGATTTGCATGAAACGTGGTCAGAATGTTTGTCTTGATAAACACTCAGATGTGGTCGAAATTGGATCATGTCGGGTCAAAAAGTAGGTCACTGGGCTAAATCTAAGAAATACCTTGTGTGCACCCTAGAGGCCATATTTTGAGACTGATACTCTTTTTGAAACTTGGTCAGTATGTTTGTCTTGATAATATCTTGGACAGGTTAGAAATTAGGTCATATTGGGTCAAAAAGTAGGTCACTGGGCCAAATCTTAGAAAAAATCTTGGTTGCACTCTAGAGGCCACATTTTCAGCCTGAAACTCATGAAAGTTAATTAGAATGTTTGTCTTGATGATATCTTGGACAAGTTTGAGATTGGGTCATGTTGGAACAAAAAGTAGGTCACTGGGCTAAATCGTAGAAAAACCATGTGTGCACACTAGAGGCCACGTTTTCAGCCTGATACTCTTTAACCCTTTCCCAAACGACAAATTTTGGACTGGTCCAAATTGAAAGAGTTTGCAGACAACAATTTTAAATTTGATGAAAATGGCAGAAAATTCTCAAAAAGGGTAGAAAACAGAGTGGGAAAAGGAGAAATTGCTCGTTACGAGCAATTTCTCCTTTTCCCACAGTGTTTTCAAAAGACTTGTACTGCAGACACGTGAAAACCAGGGCTTGTTTGGGAAAGGGTTAAACTTGGTCAGTATGTTTGTCTTGATAATATCTTGGACAAGATCGAAATTGGGTCATGTCGGGTCAAAAAGTAGGTCACTGGACCAAATTTTAGAAAAACCTTGTGTGCACTCCAGATGACACATTTTCAGCCTGAAACTCATGAAAGTTGGTCAGAATGTTTGTCTTGATGATATCTTGGACAAGCTTGAAATTGGGTCATGTTGGGTCAAAAAGTAGGTCACTGGGCCAAATCTTAGAAAATCTTAGAAAAACCTTATGTGCACTCTAGGGGCCACATTTTCAGCCTGAAACTCATGAAAGTTGGGTAGAATTTTTGTCTTGATGAGATCTTGGACAAGTTCAAATTTGAATCATGTCGGGTCAAAAAGTAGGTCATTTAGACAGATCTGGCAAAAACCTTGTGTGCCTTCTAGAGGACACATTTTCAGCCTGATACACATGAAATTTGGTCAGAAAGGTTGTCTTGACGATATTTCAGCCAGGTTTGAAATTGGGTCACAACAGTTTAAAAAGTAGGTCACTCGGCCAAATCTTTGAAAAACCTTGTATGCATTCTAGAGGAGACATTTTCAGTCTCATGAAACGTCATCAGACAAGTTCAAAAGTAGGTCAAGTCGGTCAATAGTAGGTCACCTGCACTCATTTGTTTAAACATCATTTAAACCAGGATTTCTTCAGCTTTATCAGCCATAGACACTTTTACTCAGTTGAGTGCTGTAGGGCCAATGGTCAACTTTTTTCCTTATCCATTAAAATTGTTGGGAAGGGGGCTTTGTCAGCCTACACCAGTTGTAGTCTTACTGAGACTGACTACCCTGTTTCACATCTCCTAAATTTTAGGGTAATTTTGACAAATTTTGTATGACTAAATGGCTGACCAGTTGTTACATTTGACAAAATTTCAATGTGATGAAGTGTCGTAGATTGAAAGATGGGAGCTGTTGATTTGATTTTGCATTTATTTATCATTGCCACCAGTCACCCATATGGGTGCTGTCTCCAAAGGGTGAGGGCTGTTAAATATGGGGGATAGTGTAAGGAGGATGTAGGACAATTCCAGGATGAAACCCATTCTAGGTTATGTCTGGTTCTTAAACCTACTTCATTTTTAGCACCATCATATAGGACTTAGGTTTAAAGTCCTATTTAAAGGACTATTCATAATTATACCCCCGCAAAACGAATGTTTTCGGGGGTATACTGGAATCAGCCTGTCTGTCCGTCCGTCCGTGTGTCCGTCTGTGTACAAAATACTACTAATTTTGTGTCGCAAATTCCTCCTCCAGTTTTCTTTCAATTGTATTGAAACTTTGCACATACATTCATCATATATTGAAGGTTTGCAAGACACAATTTTCAAGTGTCAACGCCTCCTGCTTCATGAATTATCACCCCTTGAACTTGAAACTTCTTTTTCTCTTAACATCCATCTCTGTATGAAATACTAGTAATTTTGTGTCGCGAACTCCCACAAAAGTTTTTCTGCAATTGTTTTAAAACTTTGCACACACATTGATCATATATTGAAGGTTTTTAAAATGCAATTTAAACTATTAACTCCTCAAGGTTGAACAATTATCTCCCCTTTGACTTAAACGTCTTTTTATTTCAGTGTCTCTCATACATTACAAAGTCAAGGATGATATTGTGTGCGTGAATATTTGTATTGAGACTTTGAACATACATTGATCATATATTTGAGGTTTGCAAGACTCAAACTTCAAATGTCCTCCTGGTTAAGGCAATGATGTGTTTTTGTAAACACTCGTGACAAATATTTTTTTCCTTTTCAGTATTGTTACGTTATAAGCTCTAATTTGAAAAATCATGAAGAATTTGTCAATTACATGGGTCATGTTTTATGAAAAGGGAGCCTTATGCATCCATTCTAAAACTCCTTCACATGGCAGTTTATATATAATTATGAAGATAGACACCATTATCTGTTCCTTACCAACATTTTTAATTAAATGAGTACATTTCTGAAAAAAAAAAAAACATTGGTCCATTACAGCTCTTGCAGGGGTATTAAGTCACATCCTGTGACAAGTTCTAGTTTTAGTTGGGATCAAACCCACACCCTCAAGTGTCCTGAGATTTGTTAATTACAAGTCTTGTGCTCTACCTTTTGAGCTAATCCAGCTGACCATTTGGGAGACTGTCCCATTACAGCTCTTATTTACCATTGATGTAAACATTGTGTTTCAGGTCAGTAGGGTAATTTACGATATTGGTTTAATCATGTGACACAGGCTTGCTCACTTAATTACAAATCAGAACCCTTACTTCTTCTGGCATACCTTCTTGAGTTTGACAAAATTGATTTAGACATATATAAATATTATCTGATGCTTTATAGGTAAACTATGAGCTATGCTCTGGCAAAAGGGAGTTTAATGCACATCTGTAATGCTCCAGTCTAATATTGGTGAAACCAGGGAAATGAATGAATATTTGTAAGCTTGGGTGTCCATGTGATATGGCTGAATTAATGTTGAAAGAGTTGCAATTAAAACACACTGCAAACAAACAAGATCAAAATCAGACTTCTGAGATCTGACAAGGTAGGTACAGAATAAAAGAAATGGAAAAATGAATCCAGAATGATATTTTCAGTGGTAATCCCCTTGTTTGTAAAAAAATTGGGGTGGTTGGTGTCGAATACTTTTTGTTCAGAAAATTAGGAAACCAGTTTGTACAATTTCCTATGCTGAACAAAGGTCTAAGTAAACTTAAAGTAACACTAGAAACAGATTTTGTCCAGTAGACATTGTTTTCATACAAAACAAACCTATGTTTTGAAATGAATCGGAAAATGTAATTAATTTAGATAGGGATTAATTATCCCTTTATGTGTTGACCTCCAAAACTCTTTACAGACAATAAAATAGTACACCTGTCTAAATTCAATGACGTTGCAGACAACAAATCATAAGTGAATCAACCGATGAAACCTGACTCTAAAAGGGTGGAAAACATTGTGGAAAAAGGAGAAAATGTTGGTTACCATGTTTTCTCCTTTTCTTGCTGTTTTCAAACCCTTTTTCCCCAGTGTCATTAAAAGTCAGGATTGTGTGGCAAAGGGTTACACAAACCAGCTTCAAACAAATTTGAAAACATCCTTCTACAACTGAATATTTCGTATGAATTAAAGCTTTATACATGAATACATTGTGGCAAAAGGAGAAATTGATTAGAATAAGCAAGTTTTTCTTTTGCCACGATATTTCCAAAAGTGATCTGCTTCAACATGAAATATTTCAATCAGTAGAAAATGTGATAAATGCATATATTGATAAATTTTGACACTTCAGATGCCTTTGACAACTATGGAAACTGTTGCCTTTGTGGCCTGTGTAGATTAACCCTTTAGCACTCAATCCAGAGTTTAATTAATGATACTGACAGACAATGCTTTCAAAAACATCCCGAGAAAGGAGAAAATGCTGGTAACCAGCAATTTCTCCTTTTCCCACAATTTTTTTCTGCCGTTTCCAAAAAAAAAAAACATCTCGCTAATCAATCAACTTTTAATTTGTCTTCTGGAAATGCTTACAATTTGGACCAGTCTAAGATTTGGTTATGTGGCAAAGAGTTAACGTTAGACTGCACAAAACATGCAGTCTTGATTTTTTATTCACCCTGTTTGGTTTTCTGTGATATTCTGGTCAAGATCAACCTTAAAACTGAAATTATTTTGGTATTGGTTTTTGAACCCTTTACCACACAATCTCGACTCTTAACAACCTCAGAAAGAAAGCTTTTGAAAACATTGTGAAAAAAGGACTAAGGGGTAATTTTAAGTCAGATACATGTAGTGATAAAAATGAGCGACAGAAGATTTTTTTTCACAGCAAGCACTGCTGCTGTGCCAGAGAAAGGCTATTTTGTTCCAATACAATTAATTACTTGTTTGTCCAATTTAACCATTATCTCCCCGACTTGTGTATTTATCTAAATCCAAATATCGTACCTTGTTTTCATCAGCCACAGAATGTACACAGCCAAAACTTATTGTTGATTGGATTTAAGTATCAAAACTTATGTTGATTGGATTTAAGTTTGACAGTGATGACAGCCCACGTGATAATACAGGGATGAGTGAAGTTAAGATATCAGTTTGGAATGCTTGGTATCATTTCATAGGTAGAGGATAATAACGGCAAAATGATGGGTGTTTGTACAGGAAAATTTAAACATAATAAAGTCAGGTAAAATATCAAAGTTTTCAAAATTTGAAAATTGATCTTGAAATTTTAGAATGTTTCGGCTATTGCTAAATGATATTCGTTTGGTTTGTTTGTGGGATATTCAACTCTAAGCCTCCAGCCGACTTTCTTGCATCATTCCACTTTGAAAACATTTTGGCAAGAGAAGGAAGTTGTTTGTAACAAGTTAAGGTATTTCTCATTTGGTCTCATTGTTTTAATTATGATTATTCCCTCACACTTTTAATAACCCTAGGGAAGAAGCCTTTTGAAAACATTGTGGGAAAAGGAGAAAATACTGGTAATCAGCATTTTCTCCTTTTCTGACAGTGTTTTCTACCCTATCAAAAATAAATCATCATTTAAGTCACCTTTGAATTTTCATCAGCAAATACTTTCAATTCGGACAAGTCTTTAGCTGTTTTCGAAGAAAACATCGAGATTTTGCCTTAGCCTGGCGTCTGCATTGTCAACTGCGTCATGGTCTGTGTTAATATTCATGCAAAAACTTTGACATTTTATAATATCTCTGTTATTACTGAAGATAGTTACTTCAAACTTGGACAAGTTGTTAATTATCAAACGGGAACCCTAAACAACAAGGACAGGTAACCATCAAAGACATTTTGGGCAGAGTTATGCCCTTTCTTGACTTAGAATTTTCGCAGAAAATTGAGGATGATCCACAGCCGAGCATTGGCACCTGCATGAAGTGCTCTTCTTTTTCTCATGTGGTAAAGAGTCAGTGTTTCTAACTTATTAATGTTGATCACCCATTATTTACAGGAGTCTTTTTAAAGTCATTTGGTGGCACATATAGTTGGGAACAATTATGTGGGCCGTCTTGGTAATATGGCTGAAATTCTGTTGAAAAATGGCTGTAGTTCATGTTCATTATACATATTGTCCAAAGATTTTTCAAAGCTGATAACTATTTCTGCTGCCTGATTTTTTCAGGAGGCATTCAGTCTAAGATAAGTGTTTAAAATCAGACTACTGTAACTTCACAAGAAATAATTAGAAATCAAAGCTATGGATACTCAACTCCTACACACATTGATTTGCAAAACTGATGATGTGGTACATGTACTCTATGTCCTACACATTTCATAAACATCCTAGTTAACCCTTTCCCAAACGACAAATTTTGGACTAGTCCAAATTGAAAGAGTTTGCAGACGACAATTTTAAATTTGATGAAAATGGCAGAAAGGTCTCAAAACGGGTAGAAAACACTGGGAAAAGGAGAAATTGCTCGTTACGAGCAATTTCTCCTTTTCCCACAGTGTTTTCAAAAGACTTGTACTGCAGACAAGTGAAAACCAGGGCTTGTTTGGGAAAGGGTTAAGGCAGTTTTGGCATAATCCAGGGAAATCCCAACCACAAATTTATCCTGGCAATTTTAGGGGAATAACAAATGTATGGAATGAATGTTGAAATTGTGCATATGCAGGACTTTCATATATACCATTTTAACATTTATTCTGTATATTTCTAACATTGAAATCCATTGTGGGGACTGGGGAGATCCCGAGGTTGTGCCAGCAATTTTCATATGGCTGCTGAAAACATGAACACTTTAACCATGTGTTCGTGTGACAACTTGTACCCGAGAAAATTTTAAGAATTATTGGTACCATATCTTCATTACACTTGTGTTGAGTACATGCTAGGGTATGAAAATGCACATTGCTGAAGAAGTCACTTGGTCCAAGCATCATTAATTTTAACTCTTTACCAAACGACAAAATTTTGGACTGGTCCAAATTGAAAACATTTGCAGACGACAAATTGTATGTGGCTAAAATGATTGCATTTGTTTCTGAAAGGTAAGAAAACATTGTGGGAAAAGGAGAAAATGCTGGTTGCCAGCATTTTCTCCTTGGTCCCATAATGTTTTCAAGAGGCTTCTCTCTGAGGGTTGTTAAAAGTCGGGATTGTGCGGTAAAGGGTTAACTCTTAGAATGCTGAATTAATGAAATGGACCTCTTTACACAGGAAATACCATTTGAAATATTGTCATTTCAAGCTTGTTTTGGCCAGAATGTGCAAAAAATTAGCTGACAGTGAAGATCCCAGATCAGACTGCACCTTCTGTGCAGTCTGATCTTGATCTACACTGTCTGCAAAAACAACTTAAGTCGGTTCTAGTGCTTTATGGGTTAACGGGAACATTATAATCTTAGTCTTCAACCTTTCACTGTATATTCTCTACAAAGGTGGACAAGTTACAGAAAGCACTTAGGACCTCAAATCATAAGCCTGAAAAATTTTGTATCTGACTGGACCCAGAAGTATTGGCCATTGGAAAAGGGAGTACATGCTGATCTCACCATGAACTAGATATAACTAGCTACAAAGGAAAACTAGCACCAAACCACCTTCAACCTCCATGGCATGGACTAGGGAAATTTCAAAGATTTTTTTTTTTCATGACAAAAATGAGTTGGGTCATACATGTGCATGTTTTACTCAGGCAAATCCCACATTTCTGTCCTCATATACACATGTGACCATTACTAGATCATGGCAAGCTAAATCAATTAATATCAGCTTGTTCATAATCTGATCTTATCTATATTTTATACCTTACTCAGTATCACAGGGATTTTTAGCATTTTTTTATGTTTTACATGTACCGGTATATATAATACAAGGGATGCAACTGACATTATCAGCAAATTCTACTTGTCATCACAAAAACACAAGTTACTTCGTCAATTTTACAGATAATCACATAAGGTCTACTTTATCTTGCTCATTACACATTTTTCTAGTGAAAAATAACGTGGTTTCATGACTAAACGTTCAATGATTTGTGCTACAGAAGCCGGTTTCTCGACAAATAGGTCGAAATTGTTTGGTCCGACACGGGTTCGTTCAGTGCGCTTGTCAGAGTAAATCTACTATTCTGTACAAGATCATGGCCAAAATACTTATCGGTTTGATAAAACAAATAAATATCTTTAACCAACCTTCGTTGTTTAATAATTACACGAAGAATACAGCTCCAAATCGTCCGATGTTTGATCGATTCACTCAAATTTCAAAGAAGCAGCCATAATTATTGTCACGTGATCAAGATGTATCAAGGCATTTCATTGGTCGGAACCAAAAATCCGACCAATGAAATGCCTTGATACATCTTGATCATGTGACAACAATTATGGCTGCTTCTTTGAAATTTGAGTGAATTGATCAAAAATCGGACGATTTGGAGCTGTATTCTTCGTGTTATTATTAAACAATGAAGGTTGGTTAAAGATATTTACTTGTTTTTTCAAACCGATAAGTATTTTGGCCATGATCTTGTACAGAATAGTAGATTTACTCTGACAAGCGCACTGAACGAACCCGTGTCGGACCAAACAATTTCGACCTATTTGTCGAAAAACCGGTTTCTGTAGCACAAATCATTGAACGTTTAGTCATGAAACCACGTTATTTTTCACTAGAAAAATGTGTAATGAGCTAGATAAAGTAGACCTTATATGATTATCTGTAAAATTGACGAAGTAACTTGTGTTTTTGTGATGACAAGTAGAATTTGCCGATAATGTCAGTTGCATCCCTTGTATTATATATACATATAAAACATAAAAAAACGCTAAAAATCCCTGTGCTCAGTATCAAACAACAGTGAGCTTTAAAACTTGAATAGGGGTAAAAAATTGATACTTTCAAGAAAACAGACATGTTCCACCTTATGAGCTTATCCTTTTGTGATCAAGTTTATAACTGCTTTCTATTGATTATTAAAACCTCTAAAGGCATGAAGGAAAAGAATAATGGCTGCAGCATCTGATGTGTGAAGTTTGTGCCAACAGATGTAACATACAGGAATATATTGATTGATGGGAAATTGACATGACTTTCTGCTGTAAACAAATCAGGGTCTGCATTTAACCCTAAAATGCATTCTTAGTCTAATTCTAGATTTAGACAGTAACACTTTTTCTGATTGGCTAATCCAAATGGTTTACCAAGTCAGAAGTTGTGTTCCTCCTCAATATTAAAAATTATTGCAAATTAGACCGAGAATGTTGTCTGAGAATGGTTTATGGATATGCGCTCAGGATTCTTACTTTGAAAGTTGCTGAGCTACATTCTAAAGTAAGGAAATTTAGTCTGTTTATCCTATGAGGGAATAAAAACCTTGAAATGGGATTGCCTTAATTGTGATACTCTTAGATTGTGTGGAAATTGTATTCTTGAAGTGGGATTCTTGGGACATTGTTAGATAACTTTTCTGCCCTGACAGAGTAAGTTTGTATCTAACATTCAGATATGAAATTGTCACTCATATTCTCAACTTAAATCCAGATCCGAAATACTCTAATATTGGATACCATTTGAACTTCCTTGCTGTGACATAGATATAAAGGGAGGTAAGATGGTGTCATGTAAAACAGGTAAAATTAGGCCTAAGTGTGTTTAGTTGAGAATTTGATTCCATCAAATGGATTCTTGTGTCTCTTACATATTTATGTTTAAAAATAGCTTGATAGTACCTCACTGCACTCGTCACAACACGGCTGATTCCGTACCTACATCTAACCTCGTCTGTATAAGGGAGGCTTCCATTTTGAACTACCAATCACATGATCTTAAACATGGCGGCGCCCCTGTAGATCGCTTAGCAACAACATGAACAACCACTGTGAAGTTATTCACTTTTATCGATCTGTCGATGAAAGCTCCTAATGGAATTGATAAACCACGCTAAAAATTGAATGTACAAACTGTTTGCCGACTGAAATACTCTTAGAAAGATAATGATAGAAAATTTACTCATGCGTTCTTTCTAAAGAGGAGTCATACAATTTCAATAATGGTAAAGCAGTGTGCTTCCGGAGATGTGCGAAATGTACCGTGTAGGTGCATATCAAGCTACGTGATACAGCCGAGGGATTTGATCACCGGATCACCCGAGGTATGCCGAATGTACCTCACTGGTGATAAATTAATCTATTCAAGTTCTTGCCATGGCAGAAATAATGATCAATAATGCCCTGTACAAACAGAAAGTTGGGCAACATAATTATTTTCTTGTATACCAGAATTTCTCTATAAGGACCCCCCCCTTTTTTTTTTTTTTTTTTAATGCTCCCCTAGCTTTTTTCTATCTGAAACTGGAACTACCACATGGCCATTTCATAGACCAAATTGAACTAAATCAGTGGAATGAATTGATATCAAAATACACTTCTGATAATGGTCTACATTTCTAGTAACATTTAAGTCATCTACTAACTTGGAAGAACTTTAAAAAAAGGGAAGTAATGAAGAAGAGAGCACCTGATTAATCCCAAGTACTATTCAGCCTTGTATCGAAAACGATCTCTTATCACAGATAAAATAGATAGAATTTTAGTAAATACAAGGGATTTTCTTACAAGGTGAGCACTTTTCTGTCAACACTGTCATAAATAATGTTATTGTCACCCTCGGAAAATTCTATGACCATTTACCCCTATATATTGCCTGGCCTTTGGAAAATTTATTGTCCCCATTGGCTTTGAATAGAGAAAATATGGTAAGTTATACAGCAGTTATATTTGTAGCCTACAATGAAACTTCTCAACAGCTTAGCAAACACAATGGCCTTTGACAGCAAATAGCATTTTGTCAATCAGTAAGAAAGGAATTTGAGTAGACAGTGGCTGTATTTCATAAAGGTCAGGGCCAATCTATGGTGGCATTTACGTGCTGTATTTAAGCCTTTGTAAGACAACAAAATTTTAGACTCAACCTTATTGGAAGCATTAGCAGATGACAAGTTAAATGTAGGTCTAAAGATGGGATTCGTCTTTGAAAGGGCAGAAAACACTGTGTTTTTTTCCTATAACTTTTTCTAAGAGCATCAGCTCTACCTCAGGATAGTATGAAGACAAGATATTTTGGGAAAATGGTAATGGACAAATCCATAATCATGTTTTATTTGTAATGCAGATCTTTAGATATGCTTATATTGAGACTTTATGAGAATTTAGGGGTAGGTTACCTTATCCTCATTTTACTGACAGGCAGTTATTTGTAAGATACTGAATTTATCTTATTAACTACATACCAGAAGACAAAATTTAAGACTTGTCCAAATTGAAAACGATTACAGAAGACAAATCAGATGTGATTGAAACCAGTCCTTCCGAAAAGCTGTCCATCCGACAGAAATGTCATGTAAAAGTCAGATCGGTTCCCCAAAATTAATTAGTTCTCAAATGGCAAAATTTTAGACTCAACCAATTTGAAAGCATTTGCAGAAGACAAATCCATTGAAGCTGAAATGATGATTTCTTTCTTTGGTGAGGTAGAAAATGTTGTGGGACAAGGAGAAAATGCTGGTTACCAGCATTTTCTTCTTTTCCCACAATGTTTTCGCAAGCCTTTTCTGTCAGAGTGTTTAAAACTTTGGATTGTGTGGTAACGAGTGAAGAGTCGAGAGGTATTAAGAGTAAAGGTAATTATTGATTGGATTTAATGCAGACTCAATGACAAGACATGTATTTGACATGTCACATGTAGGTCTCCTTTTATATAAGTTTACATCTACTGGTATACCTAGCTAAATTATGCCAATACAAGTGTAATTTGTGTTTTTGGATGACATCATGGAATCTTTAGATCAGAGGCAGAATGTTGGAATTCATTATCGGTATGGATCAGTATGGATAATGTGAGAGGCATACCATGCATGAACAGATATGTTTGTACATTGTAGTGACGGCTGTCTTTTTATGTACCCTGAATGCTTTGTTCAGAAACAGGTATATACATCTATGTCCAGATCAAAAATTACTGAAAGGTAGATACAAGGGTATATTATAAAGGATCCTCATTTTAGTCAGTGCACGACATTTTGCTGAAAGTGTGTTTCATTGAAATCCATGTATATTTTTAAATACCAATTGCTAAATTCCTAGATTTTTTTTCATGAAAAGCTCTGTCTGGGAGGAAGACATGAGCCACAATTCATCTGGGTTAGAGTAAGGGTCAGGGCTAGGGATCGTTTTTGAGGAACATAATTTTGGACGAAATGTCATGTTGCACACCCCATTTTAGTATGGGTTTTTTTTCCGCATATATACGGTAAAAGATACATTATCTTTACTGATATGTTTTGGGTACTTATTAGACAGTTCAGTCAAAAATGAAAAAGTGGGTCAATGCTTTGTGGTACAAGCTTATTTCAAAACAAATAAAAGGCAGTTCAGGTTATACTAAGGAAAGGAAACTATACCAAAAGAAGCAGATTGCCTTTACAAGGTTGATTATATGAGCCATGCTTTTTGAAAAGGGGGTTTGATGCATCCGCAATGCATCTCCCCAGGCTGACATAGGTTGAAACTTTTTGCTATTATATAATTTTTTTGTATTTCAAAGGACCAGTCTACCTCATGATTTAGTCAGTCATTTAGACAAAATGAATTTCATGGATCCATAATTATATGATGACTTGCTTGGTATGATGCATTATGGAGATGCATTAAAAAAACTTTTTCCTAGAGCATGGCTGGCATTCGTTTGGTAATGGGTAGTACTGTGATTTGCCAATATATTTGGACAGACAAAAAAAAAATATTAAGTGTCCAAATCTTCTGGAAATTATCACTGTAGAAAATAGGGGGTCACCGAAATAATAGGTCATGACTTCTTGATGGGAAAATTTGTGTCTGAAATAATCAATGCAAAATCCTACAAATATCGATCTATTTGTAGCAGTGGTATAGGGATCAAAACTGTTTGCAATATACTCTTACTGGCTGTTCAATTGTGAAATGCATCTGTTATAAATACTTTCTTACCTTTTTAAACCTAAAAGAGGGACTCTTTTTATGAATACTAGTTCTGTCATCATAAAGCAAGAGAAGGATTACATCTAAGATCAGACAGCATGTTGTGTATGTTGTCTGTTGTCTATCTACACCATCTGCGAAAACTCTGAAAACAGGCATCTTGCCATCAGCAGTGGAAAAGTTAATTGTACTACCAAAAATATTTAACTTCATCTGTCAAGAAGATTTCACACCTGTCATGAAACAATTAAGACAAACTCAAGATTTCAATCTTATGTTTTTTTTTTTCAGGCCTGCACCACCTGGTCCACAGTTATCCACAGCCCGCCGTGCAGCCAGACAGCGCGCAATGATCCGACAAAAACAAAGGGCAGGCGACTCTGATGGTGTTGGACAGCTTTCTGACGAATCTCCAGTGCAAGGTAATTGTCTAGCATTACCATACCATAGCAACCAATTTCTTCTTTAGAGCTTTAACTCCTTCAGTGCCATAATTAAAAACATGAGCTTTTGCCAGTGGCATAGATCACAGAACATGCAGTCTGATCTTGGATCTATGCCATCCGGTTGTTTTGTCAAGCCTGCAAGGAAGAAGACTTTTCTAAGGTTCAGGGGATTGTGTTTTCAACTGTTGAAAGCGATCAAGTAAATATATTTAGCGCTACAAGGGTTAGCCCTTTACCAAATAATCCCACATTTTAAAGACCCTGATAGAGAATGCTTTTGAAAACATTGTGGGAAAAGGAGAAAATGCTGTTAACCAGCATTTTCTCCTTTTCCCACAATATTTTCTACCCATTCACTGATAGATGCCATCATTTGAGCTACATGTAACTTGACGTCTGCAATTGCTTTCAATAAGGATGGTTGTAAAATTGTCGTTTGGTAAAAGGTTAACTACTACAGAAGTCTTTCTTAACCCTTTACCACTCGGAAATATTTTGGACATTTCCAGATTGAAAGCATTTGCAGACGACAAAATAAACATGACTTAAAAATAGAATTTGTGTTTTTTGAAGGATGGAAAACATTGCCGGAAAAGGAGAAAATGCTGGTTACCAGCATTTGCTCCTTTTCCCACAATATTTTCAAACGCTTTCTTTAAATAGTATAAGATTTAAATGCATTTTAATGTACATACTGGTTACATTTGGCCACTATTGGGCCTTAAACTGGGGTATTATGATTATTTGTCCATTCTACGTGTCCTGTTTATATATTTCACCGCCACCTAAATTCTACTATTTTCATGTACCAGAATTCCATTGCAGATGAATAACAATACTGAATGTTTTTAGTATCACTACGCTTGAATTCCCAAGTGTGAATCGATCTCTCCCATCAATAACTTGGTCAGCTGTTAAGGAATCACTGGATATGCTTCATTTATATTAACTATACATGCATAATTGATTTAGTAAATTTCATGAGAAAATTGGATTGTTACAATATATTGATATCATTGAGAGATTGTGTCAAATGCTCATTCATAATCCTTTAGTATGAATTCCCACATGGTATTAACTCTTTACCACATGACCAAATTCTAGACTGGTCCAAATTGAAAGCATTTGCAGACAACAAATTAAATGTAGTTCAAATCATATTTGTACTTGATAGGGTAGAAAACATTGTTGGAAAAGGAGAAAATGCTGGTTACCAGCATTTTCTCCTTTTCCCACCATGTTTTCAAAAGCTTTCTTTCTCGGGGTCGTTAAAACTTGGGATTGCGTGGGCAAGGGTTACTATTTCAGGCATGGAGAAATAGCTTTTTAGAAGTCATAAAACTTATGGTGAAATTTACCTCTGAACCCATCAAGAACACTAGTGTAGGTGCCTTGTAGATAGTATAGATCATGATCAGACTGTCTATACTGTACAGGACTTGGCACTAATTTTAAAGACACCATCTTGTAGTGGTTACATAGTAGGCTACATGGATAGGCTGTGAAATGCTGAATCCCAGTTGCCCCTTCCAAAGTTTTGGTGTCCTGGGATTGCAAAATACTGCTAATGTCAGCCCCTGATGTGGCATCCACACAGTTCAATATTTAATGAGATATTATGCAGGGGTATGGAAATCTTAAAAATTTCTACTTGTCTGTGGACAAGTAAATTACAAAAATCTACTTCTTCGCTAGTGTGGCTCACTTGTCCAAACAAAAGGATGTTTAATGGCACTCATAAAGTGACTTGTCAGCAATATGGGGATATTCTTGACAGACCTTACAAAAAACATTGTTACGATCATCTGCATTCAACGATGGGAATTCTTTCAACCACACTCGTTAAAAACATGTTTTTGTATATTTCTTGTCACAGTCCATTTTAGATTTACGTTTGGAGCTGCCGAATGGGTCTGGAGTCTCAGACTTCTCACTTTCCATTTGCATGGAAGATTTGATTTTAAAAAAAAAGCATTATCCGACTTTACGCACCAATTGATTGAAAACTTTTGGATTGAGACAGCTTCTTGCAGAGGTTTTAAATCAAGGCCCATTTTGCACTGGAGTTGTTTAAAATCAGACTGAAGGCTAAAGTTTTCATATGTGTGACACTGTCGTCAAAATTCTCTGAATTGGTGCTTAAATGATACAAATAAAATTATTTTAATCCATAATGATGATCTTGGTATTCAGACATTTTTCAAAGCAGTTAAAATTGATGTGCAAAAGCAGCCTAATATGTTACCGATCTTGTCATGTGAGGTGAATGCGGAGGTAGGCCAAATGTGTATTTTGGGTTTCCAGAAATCAAGAATCAGCTCCAGACACTGTTTATCATTCGAAATGTTGTTTTGTACTAAGTGAGAACAAATGTATTTCACTGGATATGTATATACAACAGATCTTTGTTTAAAAATTTTCTTCATATTTTCTGCTTGTCCGGGGACATCTAGACTGAAAAAAGTTACTTATCCGATGCTGAATTTTTGCCGAGTCGGACAAGTCGGGCATAGTATTTCCACACCCTTGCATTAAGCCCAAAGAAGTGAAGAAATATACAGTTCCAGTATTTGGAATTGCTTAATTTTCCATAATCTTTTCTAGCCCAACATCACTTACTAACATTTCTAAATCTTGCTTTGTTACCAGTAAATCCTGGTCTGATCCCCCCGAGCTGGCCTGTCAGGTTGGATTGTCCTTAGGCAAGGTGCCACAGTACTGGGAGGTTCAGGAAAGGAATAAATAAGTACTAAGTTGTCTCCATTATGACTTAAATACTTGAGCCAGGCTCTCGCAAAAGGGAGTTAAATGTATCTCCTTTATGCATTATACTAGGCAAGTCATCACATTGTTATGGATCCATATAATCCAGAAAATCGACCAAAACCAAAATGTTCTGACTCATTGGTCAGCCTGCACAGATTGTGCAGGCTGACCTGGGTTCTTACTTTTTGCAAATGCATTATACCTCCCTCTCATAAAGCATGGCCGGCTCATTTGTGAAAGCAAGGTAAGACTCCGTCCAAACAAACAAAAAGTGGATAATCAGTTCCATAAATTTTACAGCATCAATTTCATGGATTAGTGAACTGAATAAAAATGTCTGATGAGATGTTCATATCTTTTGAGCTCAGATCCTTTGACATGACTCTTGGTATGTCTTTGACAATGTGGGGTTGCCATTACTTTTGCCGCAGCTGTAGATCAAGATTGGACTACATCATATAATTACTAATTCTTGGTCTGTATTCAGCAATCATTCTTAAGAACATCCTTACTCCAATTATAGATTTAGAAAGTAACACAACTTCAGATTGGCTAAGCCAATCCAAAGTTGTGTTACTTTCACATTTAGAAAATTCTGGAGAATAAGTCTATGTATGGTCTTAGGAATGCTTGGTGAATACAGACTTAGATCTGTGACCTGATCTGCGCAACATTCTTTGACTTATATTATCTAAGACTGCCATATACATTTATGTTACATTAGTCTTTCTTTGAGGACAATGTACGTTGAGATTAGACAGTACTAAATGTCTGATCCCTGATCTGCACTCTCTGTGCAATATTTTGAGAGATACTCTGGTGTAAGAATATGTGAAATTTCCTACAAGTGGGTTATCTGTTTACCACACAATCTTGAGTTTTAACGACCCTGAGAAAGAAGACTTTTGAAGACACTGTGGGAAAAGGAGAAAATGCTGGTAACTAGCATTTTCTCCTTTTCCCACTGTGTTTCTTTTTCTTCCCTGAACAAATTTTAAGTCATTTCTTTTTTATTGTCTGCTAATCCTTTGAATTTGGACTAATCTAAAATTTTGTCGTTTGGTAAAGTGTTAACTTTGTTTATTGACTGAAAACATTTTCAGTTCGGCTGAACCCATAGAATTCTAAGCTGCTTGTCAAAGCACAATAAAGACACTTTGTTGTGTGTCTGTGTTCATTATTGACTGACAAAGATGAAACATGCATTATACATCAATAATTCTTCAAATAAAGTGGGTTACATAATTTGCTGCCTCAGCAATAGACCCTGTTGAAATTGAAGTATCAGACAGTCTTTCCATCCATGGTTACAGATAAATCATGGGGTTTATTTCCCTGTTTGCAAATTTAACCCATAAAACACCTTTCACAGCTATAGTTGCCTTTTCGGCCAGTGTAGATTAAAATCAGACTGCATGATCTGTGCAGTCTGATCTTTCATCTACACTGTGAGCTTTGCTGAAGCATTTAACCCTAAGGCTGCTAAGCAAGGCTTTGTTGGCTTTTGCAGACAGTGTAGATCAAGATCAGACTGCATAAAACATGCAGTCTGATCTTGGATCTACATGTCTGATACAGTGAAATTTCTTTGCCAAGCAAAGTTTCAAAATCTTAAACTATGGACCTCTACTATTGGCTGGAAATCTTTGGTTTAGGCTACTCAGCAGTTTAAGGGCTAAGACAAAAATTAACCACAACATTGTAATAATCTGGGTCTTATTCTGGGCTGAGAGTGTCCAGTGGGTTAATTCTGTGCTTTAAACGATAAAGTGACTTTCACAACTATAGTTGCCTATGCAGCCAGTGTAGATCAAGATCAGATTACACAAAATATGCAGTCTGATCTTTGATCTACAATGTCTGCTCTTGCGGAGACAATCTGGACAAGAGCATCCTTGATACTGCAATTATGTGTGCCTTATTCCCGGACTGAGAGTGTTGAAAGGGCAAGGGCTTTTTAAGGGTTAAGGATGTTTTGGGTAGTTTTTGTTGGCTCGTGCTTGTTTGTCCAGGCTCTTGACGTCCCGGTGTGTTCGTCCTTTTGAATGATCTCATTTCTTTTCAAATCAGATTTGGAGCACTAAGAAGGCATATTAGTATAGAGGACAATATATGACTCTTCACAAAGGAAAAAGTTGAGTAGTACTTGGATAGTTTCACCGTGCAGCGCGATATCATAAACAGAGTAACATGTTTCATGTTAAAGGACATTTGTGAGGAAGTCTAATTGGACCGTATTTCAGGGGTTCAGTTTGCATTTCCATGAAATGACTTCTACAAAATGTATATGAAACTCAAATTTTTTGAATGTTAGATAAATATATACAAATATTTAGCTCTGATTTTATATACATTATAAAACCAAAGCTCTAACAACGCTATTACAGGGCTGAAAAAAAGCGATAAAAGTAGCTGGGTCTGGGACCTTTTGGCCCTTACTACAGGAGGGTCCAAAGTACACTTGGGCAGGTCCATACTTTTTTCAGGCATACAGAGTAGTATGATATCTCAGGAGATGACCTAAAAAACCTTACCATTTCAATTTGCTTTTACTCTGGTACAGCTTGAGTAGAAGAAAGATGTTCAAACAATTAAATCAGCATTATTATGTAATTTGAAATTTGGAATATTTTTTATTGCCTCAGTCTTCTTACGGAGCAACTCAGTTGAATGATTGCACAGCTAGTGGAACGAAACCCATGACCAACTTTCATTCCAATTTTGTTGGGAACGTCTGCTTTTTGTTCTTATATTTTCTGTCTCTCTCTGATTTTGAAAGCTCTGTTTTATTTTCCTCCGGCTTTTAATATTTTATGAAAACCAGAATTTGAATATACTCATTTTCGTAAACTATTAGCGAAAAGCATAGAGGGTGAATCACTCGTAGATTTTTGCCGGCTTCACCGCACATACTCTGTATATTGATTGTAAACAAATCGATAACCAGAGAAAGCTCTTGATATACGATGACTTAAATAAGTTAATGTGATAGCATCCTCAGACAGAAAATTTTCGAATTAGTACACTTTAACACGAAGGTTGTCCTAAACAAGCAGACTTTAATTATTGTTAGAACGATCATTCTAAATGTAAGTCATTCAGAATTTATTTTTGGGCATAAGACTTTTTACAGGTCAGACCTTCTCTTTGACAGGTCCGTCATACCCTCACCTTGCTTTTTTTCTGGGGTGCCAATCTCCCATTTCGGTAGATCCCGTACCTCGGACTAGCAATATTTTTCAGCCCTGTATTATCATTTTCAATCAAGTCACAATATTTAGAATTTGAGGGTATACTATTACCAGGGAAACAGGCATTTACCAATAAAAAGAATACATCAACTTATCATTTTCTTTCTATTTTTTTTTTCAGCATAGAATTTTACATAATGTATGTGAAAACAGTAAATTTCTATGGAAAGTCAAGAAATATAAAAACAAGACTCAACTAAGTATAGCCCAAAAATGGCAGGGCCCTGGGGGTCACAACAACATGGGCTTTTATTGAGAAAATTTAAAGAGATACATCTATACACATTTTCAGCAAGTTTTTAACCAATTTTATCTTTATTTTATCAACCTATAATCATCTTTGTATCTTCATGCCATTAATGTTGCCCCTGACGATTGCAAGATTGCATATAGTATGCAAAAGAAATAATTCTGTTTATTATTAATAAATTAGAATTTATTTATTTCATGCTTTTCGGCAGTTTTTTGCAAAATAATGGTGGATTATGCTTTGATATTTCATGGTTACGACCAGTGAAAATACTGATTTCATATTTTCTAACTCTTCAGTTGAAGACAGAAACAGTAGTTCCTGTGGGCTAAACAGCATGTGCCATTCAAATAGAGGGAAATATGGAGTAATTTACTTTATGTTTCTATCACTTTACGTAATACTGTAATGCATTGTTATGTGTGTGTGTGTGGGGGGGGGGGGGGGGTAGGCCACGGGGAATTACCAAAAACAACTGCACTGGATTTTGATGAAAGTCCCAACAAAAAAGGGGTTGGAGGCATGAAATAAATAGAATATTTGTTGGTTTTTTTTTTCACTGCAAGTTAAAAAATTTCTTTCATCTCGTGAACATCATTAATGATATTTTCACTCATGGCTGCGCCACTCTTGAAAATATTACCGATGATGTTCTTTGGATGAAATTAAATTTCAATCTTTCACAAAAAAAACCCCAAATATTCTCTATTTATTCTGTACATAGAATTCTATAATAAAGTAAAGAGTAAATACGTGCAGCCTGCTCTTGCCAAATAACCCCAAAAGCTGCTTTTAGGAGAAACTTGTAAATGTGCATAGTTTCAATAGCATCGAAAAAATCCATGTGAAGAAATTGATTGAATATTGATTTTGCAACTGAAATATAATGTGTTTGCTATTTGAAAAGGTTTGAATAGCATTACTTGTGTAATAACTTTAATCCTTGACTCTATACCAAATGGCAAAATTTTAGCCTAAATGTCCAAATTGAGACCATTTTGCAGAGGACAAATCAAGTTTAACTCTAAACATGAAATTTGTCTTTCTTGGGGTTGAAAACAGTGTTGGAAGAGGAAAAAATGCTGGTTACAAGGATTTTCTCCATTTCCCAAAATGTTTCCTAAAGTCTTCCTTCTCAGGGTCGTTAAAAGTTGCGATTGTGTGGTAAAGGGTTAATGTGCATTATTCATGAAATGGACATTCTCAGTGAGTTTTAAAGATGCAGAAATTGCAGTTTCAATTTGTAGCTGTTTTAGTAAGAATATCTGGCAACAAAGCAGACAGTTTAGATCAAAGATCAGACTGTATGTTCTGTGCTCTGTAATCATAGATCTTGATACATGCAGAAGCAATTAAATCTGGTTTGAGGGCTACAAAAGATAAGTATTGGATGTAATTTCTATTGACTGGAAGAAAACTTTATAATTCATATGAGTCTGTGACACTTTTCTAGTTCATTTTTAGCTTGGCTGTTTAAGAAGAAAAGGTTAAGGTATTGTCACAGCCTTGATGTCATCTATGTCATGGAAAATGTTTGACATTTAATAATATCTCTATCATTAATGGAGGTTTTTTTTTCAAACTTGGACCACGGTAGTCATTAACTATCAAAAAGGCAACCCCTACAACAGGGGCAGGTAACCATCAAAATATTTTTATACCCCCCAAAACTCTGTTTGGGGGGTATATAGGAGTCAGCTTGTCGGTCGGTCCGTCCGTCCGTCGGTCCGTCGGTCTGTAGCTTTTTGTCCGCTCTATTTCTCATAAACTACAGGACGAATTTTATTCAAACTTCACAGGTAGACTCAGTATCAAGCAGAGATGTGCATATGAAATGTTGGTTATGGTTCATTGATTTTTCACTGAGTTATGGCCCTTTCATGAAATTTCTTGTCCGCTCTTTTTCTCATCAACTATTGGACAGATTTGGTTCAAACTACACAAGTAGACTCAGTATAAAGCAGAGATGTGCATATCTTATTTTGGTTATGGTTTATTTAGGTTTCATGGAGTTATGGCCCTTTGATGATTCTGGACACCGTCGGTCGGTCTGTAGCTTTTTGTCCGCTCTATTTCTCATAAACTACTGGACGAATTTTATTCAAACTTCACAGGTAGACTCAGTATCAAGCAGAGATGTGCATATGAAATGTTAGTTATGGTTCATTGATTTTTCACTGAGTTATGGCCCTTTCATGAAATTTCTTGTCCGCTCTTTTCCTCATCAACTATTAGACAGATTTGGTTCAAACTACACAAATAGACTCAGTATCAAGCAGAGATGTGCATATCCTATTTTGGTTATGGTTTATTCAGGTTTCATGGAGTTATGGCCCTTTGATGATTCTGGACAAATTTCTTTCAAACTTCATGGATAGACTTTGCACTCAGCAAAGATGTGCATATCATAAATTGTTCTTAGTTAATTAAATAAAATTTCCAAGAGCTAAGCCCTTTTTTGTCGTTCTCTTTATGACGGTGCCCTTGCTGAATTGATGAAAATAAATTATACGTTTGATAGAATACTTTTAACACAGCTGTCCGTCCGTTGGTCGGTCTGTAGCTTTTTGTCCGCTCTATTTCTCATAAACTATTGGACGAATCTTATTCAAACTTCACAGGTAGACTCAGTATCAAGCAGAGATGTGCATATGAAATGTTGGTTATGGTTCATTGATTTTTCACTGAGTTATGGCCCTTTCATGAAATTTCTTGTCCGCTCTTTTTCTCATCAACTATTGGACAGATTTGGTTCAAACTACACAAATAGACTCAGTATCAAGCAGAGATGTGCATATCCTATTTTGGTTATGGTTTATTTAGGTTTCATGGAGTTATGGCCCTTTGATGATTCTGGACAAATTTCTTTCAAACTTCATGGATAGACTTTGCACTCAGCAAAGATGTGCATATCATAAATTGTTCTTAGTTAATTAAATAAAATTTCCAAGAGCTAAGCCCTTTTTTGTCGTTCTCTTATGATAGATTCCTACACCTGTAGATAGTTAACAGTAGACTTACCATCACTAACCGTCACTAGTAAGTTTTCATGTCACTTCACTTATGTCATGTCATGTCAATTTCATCTTTTCGTCGGAAGTTTACTCAAATATAAGACAGATTAATCTTTCAGATATGTTTGGAAAAGGAGAAAATGCTGATTACCAGCACTTACTACTTTCTACACAAAATTGGAAAGATTAATCTTTGCAGTTACTTGGGAAAAAAATGAAATGATGATTACAAGCATTTACTACGTTCTCCACAAC
This sequence comes from Tridacna gigas, assembly GCA_945859785.2. Taxonomy (NCBI): domain Eukaryota; kingdom Metazoa; phylum Mollusca; class Bivalvia; order Cardiida; family Cardiidae; genus Tridacna; species Tridacna gigas. The sequence goes on from OX244029.2 coordinate 45,177,009, forward strand.
TATTCCAAGTCTTCAACTTGTGATGTGTTAAAATAGATACCAATACCGTACGGAAACTAACGAAAGCAACATTTTTTGCGGTTCCGCTTCGGCTTCGCTGTGGTTTCAGTGCATTCCGTATTATATGACTAAAAAGGAAAACATTGTAAACATCGTGAGCAATGGCTTCTGTATTTACAATGTTTTCTTCAGTTTATTACTTTCGGTTCAGTTCAGTTACTATTACGGTTCCGATTCGGTTCGGAGGTTGCTTTCGTTAGTTTCCGTACTGTATAAGTAAGATGTAGAGTCTGGTCAAAAACATTGCATGAAAAGACATTTGTTGTCTGCAAAACCTTTTCATTTAAACCAATCTCAATTTGTCCAGCTGGTAAAAAAAAATGTATCAAGTAAGTTTTATTCTCTCCAAGTCTTTAGTCTGTAACAAAGAGTAATTCTTTGGCAAGAAGCCATTGCAGGATATTCATCACCTTCAGTGATAGCTCTGGTATAATTGACTCTCCAGTCACTTATTTTGCTTTCCTGTGACATTAATCTGTTCTGTGACAAGGAGCTGTTGGGGGGTATGATCACGTTTAGTGATAGCTCTAGTTGACACAGGTATACCCCTTTTTTGACTAAGAATTTTCACTAAGAGCAACAGTTACTGCAGCTGATGCTTTTGTCTTCCACCTTGAGATCACCTGAGAGTAAGCCCTAATCATGTATGTAAATTTTATTATATACTAGTCAGGTCAAAACAGTTGCAACAATGTATGAAACAAAGTGCATTTACAGCAGTCTTACCCCTTTAACACTCAGATTTATTGTGTTTTATCTTATTTACTTTGGCCATGTAACTATAGCATTTATATATATTTTACTACCAGGATTGTTTACCTAAGCAGGAGGGGTCCATGTCAAAGATAATTCATGCTTATTTACATTGTCAACATTAACTATTTGCTTCCACTGAGATAGTAGAGTGAAAAAATTCTGATGATTTGATTTACTTAACTCTTTACCACATGACAAAATTTTAGACCAGTCCAAATTGAAAGCATTTGCAGACGACAAATTAAATGCAATACAAGAATTAAAATTTGTTTTGGAAAGGGTAGAAAACATTGTGGGAAAAGGAGAAAATGCTGGTTACCAGCATTTTCTACTTTACTCACAATGTTTTCAAACGGTTTCTTTCCCAGGGTCGTTAAAAGTAGGGATTGTGTGGTAAAGAGATAACTCTTTACCAAAAGACAAAATATTAGACTTGTCAAGATCAGCTTGCACTGAACAAGCATTTTGATCCTTGATCTGGCTGTTGGAACAGAGAAGGCATCAAAATTTTATATAAACTCTGCTATGTTGAAAATCTTTGGATGCTCTTGGTTGTGCAAGCCTTTTTTTGTCTCGGTATAAATTGCAGTCAGATTGCAAAAAGTATTTGGTCTGATCTCAGATCTACAATTGCTATTAATCCTTAACGACACAGTTCTGAGTTTTAACCACCCAGAAAGAAAAGGCTTCTGGTGACCAGCATTTTCTCCTTTTCCCAAAATGTTTTCTTTCGTAAAAAAGACAGAAATTTTCAGCTGAACTACAGTTAATTTGTCATCTGCGGATGTGTTCAGTTTGGTTGAGTCCAACATTTTTTTTGTTGGTAAAGAATTACTATATAAGAAATTGCAGTCAAAGCCGCTTTTTCATTGCAATGATTAAACAGGGTTCCTATTCGTGTACATTATTTGCAAATTCATGCACTAAAATAAACAATTACAGACAAAAATATGAAGTGAAATGTGCATGCAAACACAGGTTTTGAAGATCTAAAATGGCCATAGTACTTACAGAAAGGTTGTTAACCGATTTAACAAAAATACACGACCTTGAGGGCTAAATGGAAGTTTACTGATAGGTCTGTTGGATCAAAGCTGTTGTAATGGACCAAAGTGCAGCAGGTCATGTATTATTTGTTATATTATACAGAATGTATCAAAAACACATTCAAAAAAACAGAAAAATTGTTTCAAAACAATTATTTAAAAAACAGATCAGATCTAGATCTGATCAACTTAGATTTATTTCAGCAATAAAACTAGATCTAAAACAATTATGCAAAAATATACTGGAATCATCACATAGGTCTAATCTTTTTTCTTACTTCTAAAGTGTGATACAGTGCTCGGAAGAGCAATGAATTCTCCCTCCACGATATTCCCATTTTTAGTAGAGTATTAAAGAATCGCAAGAAGAACAGAGAGGGGCTGCAAATTTACTGGGTTGCTTCCTGAAGTTTCTGTACTGTAGTGCAACTTTTCTGAAGAATCCTTTTGACAAGACTTTTCCTTTGAGAAAACAACATTGGATTTTTTAAATTTAAGAGATTCTGGTTAAAAAAAAACTTTGTAGTTATGTATTCTTACTGAGACTCTGCCGTTATTATGATGTAATATGATAATATGATTTTGTCGTCTCTTGTATGCATGAAATTCAGTTACTCTAAAAAATACACATGGCCGGTCAATATAATTACCTTTTTCTGGACAGGTCCGGGCAATGTAACATGATATGGACAGGGTGACACTATATGGAAAACAGAAGGATTTATTTAAATGAGGTATAAGATTGAAAGTAATTTCTGACAGATGTATGAAAATATATCTTCAGGTAGTTTATTTGTGCTACTTTGAGGAATTATAAACAGAAGCACAGATTAGTTTGCTATTGAAACAGGTCTTGTGATTGGTTCAACTTTCTTGGGACAACCAATCAATAACTGCAAGTCTTAGGGCGTATTCCATTGCACCTGTTCTGGCATGACATACGTACTCTGTTCAGGAATGCTCTTCTGAAATTTGTGAAAGGAATATTTCAGCACATGTGCACTGTTCTGGAATTATGTTTTGAATGGAGCATTTTCAGATCATTGTTCTTATCAGTATCAAAACGAAAGTTCATCTTGCAGCCATCTTGTGCCTGGCTGGGTAGCTCAGTGGTTAGCACATCTGGTTTGTGACCTAGTGGTTGACATTTGACACCCGTTTGGAGCAAACTTTCTTTCATGTCTGATGCATGTGAGAAAAGTAGTCAGTGACTTTGAAAGAAAGTTGTGTCAGTGCTTGGAAGCCAGGAAACATGAGTGGATGCACTGACTGCTATGATATGATCTAATCTGTTAAAATGGCATCAAACTCCAATACAAACAAAATCAACTATCTTGTAACATGTGAACTCATACATGTTCAGCAGGTTCACAGCACCCCGATTCGATTAGAACAGTCAGAACATGTTATGAGGAACATGGCACTTTGTTCCAAAATACTTCATTGACCAAGAACATGTTCCATTAGTTTGGGGTAGCAAAAGGAATATGCCCATACTACATTTTTATGTAGAACAGATGGCCCTACACTGCTGTTTTGGTAACTTTGTCATCTGCATGGATAGACAGAACGATGTCACAGTAAAATCTCTTTGAATTCAGTTTTGGAAAAAGGTTGTTGTCTGAAACTGAAAATGCTACCTACCTCAGGTTAACAATTATGTTCAACCTTTTTCTCAAAAAAGGGACTTTTGGCAAGTCTCACTCTGCAGTTATCTGCTGTTGAAAACAACATGGGAAAGATGGAGTTGCTTGTAACAAAGTTTTCTTTTCCCACAATGTTTTCTACTCTGTCATACTTACAGAATACTAGACCCATTCTTTTCCTTCTTAGAAGCTCTAAGATTGGCAGAGTCCATGATGCCATATTTATGAAAGGGTTAAATTACTGATAGTTTATTAGCTCTATTGTCCAAGGCCAGCGGAGTTTGTCATGGCATGGTTTTGGTTGTCAGTCCCTCTGACATGGTGGTCTGTCCATTTCTTAGTTTTCTTCTTGTTTACGCAATAAATTCTGCATTTGTGGTTTGATTTTCGTAAAACGTGCACAGTTTCTTTGTATCTTCAATGGCTTGAACCCTATTGATTAAGGAAAAATATCTGACAATTAGTAAGGGAAAAGTAGCCATGTAAAGTTGTAAATTTACATTTCTTATTTACGTTATGTCCACTTTTGTGATCAGATTTTCATGAAAATTGCAGTTTCTTTATATCATCAAAAGCTGGGACCCTCATGATTTTGAAAAAATATTCGACAATAATTATTAGTAATAGGGAAAAGTAGCCATTTAAAGTTGAACATTTTACATTTCTTGTTTGCATGATAAAGTCTGCCTTTTTGATCCAATTCTTTGTAAACTTGCACATGTCATTTGTATACCCTGTAAAAAAAGTTGAGAAAAGCTTGTTTACAGCTAAATATTAAGCCTTCATGATGACACACAATCCCAATTTTAACTACCCTTAGAAAAAAGCCTTTTGGAAAAAATTGTAGGAAAAGGAGAAAATGCTGGTAACCAGCATTTTCTCCTTTTCCCACAATGTTTTCTACCCATTCAAAAATATATTTCATAATTTGTGCAACATTTAAGTTGTCTGCAAATGTCGTTTGGTAAGAACTAACCAGTACAAACTGTAATGGTTTGATAAAAGCTTGACCTTGTTTATAGGTTTCAAGCACAAAAGTCTATACAAACAGTATGAAGGCTGTTTGCCAAAGGTTTTGATTGGTTTTAAACTCCGAGATGAATTTATGAATCACGATCTAGGAGACTTTACAAGTATCAATCTATTACTTCAAGAGTTATCTTTCCTACATAACTGCAAATTATGATTTATGCATTCAGGGAAACAATCTGTACAATAGTGTTATTACATTTCATGCTTTGTCTTTATGGTTATGAAGCTGAACTGTTCAGGTCATAGCCGAGCCCCAGGACTGTGGAAGTAGCGCAGTTTGTGTCGTACAGGATTTGAGAACGGGGGTGGCTGATTCTGATCCCCGGCTTGGCCAAATTCTTTCAGAGGATTGATGATAGCTATTGCAGCAAGATTCATTCCGCTCTCACGGCTGACCATTGTTTCGATGACGGTTATGAGGGAAAGCAGCCAGTAGCTTGGAAAGGATATTGTGCAGAGTAGTGGTAAAAGAAACTCCAGGATAGCATGGATAGGTGCACTGGCTGCCGCGATATAACTGAAATAATGTTGAAAATGGTGTAAAACATACAATTAGTCATACAATCAACTTAAAGTTATGAAGCTGAACTGTTCAGGTCATTGCAGAGTCTGGTAGCGCAGTTGATTATGATATTGTATAGGACTTGCGAACAGGGTACACTGATTCTAATCCCCAGTGTGGCCAATTTCTTTCCATAGATTGATGATGGTCATTGCAACAGGATTCATTCCTCTCTCACAGCTGATCGCTGTTTTGACAATGGTAATGTGGGAAAGCAGCCAGTGGCATGGGAGGAATATTGTTCAAAGTACTTATAACAGAAACTCAGAGAAAACATGGATAGGTGAGATATAAGTGAAATAATGTTGAAAACGGTGTTTTAACACCACACAATCAATCAGTCAATCAATCAATGGTCGTCATAGTCCCCTTACTTTTTACGCAATACTGTGCATCTATATCATAATAGCACTTTTAAACCCTTTACCAAACAGTCCTGAGTTAATGATGGCTAAAATTTTGTCATCTGGTAAAGAGTTAAGCAACAATTACCTTGTCTGCAAATGCTTTCAATATGGACAGATCTAAATCTTTGTTGTGTGGCAGTGTATAATACTCAAGTCCAATACAGAATATTTGGTTGGGCTGTATGAAAATAGTTCTTGCAACGACTGTTGATTATGGCAGCACTTTTTGTAACATGTAAAGTCAAGGTGAAGTCAAACTTGAAAAAAGCATTGGGAATACTCTTTCGGTTACCGTATTTGCATATCTTTTATGGGGATTTTAAAAGCCTACTCGTCAAAATGAGTTCTTACACCAACTTTTACATTATATCTTTAGATAGATTTTTGGCAAACTGTCAATAAAAGGCAGGACATTGTCGTCACGTGTGACACCAGGGTTTGTTCATATTCCAATGTGAACTTTGTACAGTTACCCAATGATATGAGTTCAATAATTCATGCCTTATTAATTGGATAAAAAGATAGCTGAAGTAGATTAATTTTGCCTGTCATTTGTGACTGTTTGAAAGATTGATTTTGAATAGAGGGTATGATATCAAGGGCATGATTATGTGTCATTGTGGTATTGTTTTTGTATTACAATCATTAAGAGGACAGATTAGATAATCTTGCAAAAGAAAAATGGATAGTGGATTTTTTTCTTGTTAAGTGATAAAGATAAATAGACTTTCTCTTAAATCTTATGCTGCTAAGCGTGTCTCAAGGATCTTTTGTGGAGGGTGTAAATCAAGATCAGCCTGTACAAAAAGGGCAGTCTAATCTTGGATCTACACTGTACAGTAAGGTGATATTTTTCCTCCAACAATTAACTTTGAAATAGCAATCTTTGAATTATTACTAATGGCTGGAAAGTTTCATTTATGCATTTAGAACATTAAGGGTTAATAAAATGTGGAAATAATTTTTTAACATTACTTTACCACTTAACCCAATGATTTAGTAACCCTGATGAACAGGGCTATTAGAAAAAGATTGTGGAAAGGAGAAATAATTAGTAACTGGCATTTTCCAAGAATGTTTTCTACACTTTCAAAGACAAGGCCTATCATTTGAGCCACAATGAATTTGTCATTTGCAAATACTTTTAGTCTGGTGAAGTCTAAAATTTTGTTGTCAGGTAAAGAGTTAAACCCCCAATAGTGGCCAAAAGTAAACAATGTGCGTTTAAAATGCATTTAGATTTAAATCATACCATCAATTTTCAAAGTATGGAAATTATTGTAAAGATGACAATCTGTTATTGTATGGTTGGTACAAGTGTTGGTTGTTAGGAGAAAAATTTGAAACCAGGTAAAGGTAAACAAAAAACAGAGCGACCTGGCAACTTTCGACCTACCTTTAATATTCTGATACTCATTTTTCTGCCAGCAAGGAATGCTTGGACTGAAAGTACAATAACAGATTGTCATCTTCACAATTATTTCCATACTTTTAAATGGTTTTATTTTTAATTAACCCTTTCCCAAACAAAAAATTTTAACCCCTCCCAAATTGAAAGCATCTGCCGACAACAAATTTGAAAATGGTACAAATGAACTTAAGGTTTTTTGACCAGCATTTTCTTCTTTTCCCACAATGTTTTCAAAAGGCCTCTTCCTCAGGAGTGTGAAAACCCAGGATTATTTGGTAAAGGGTTAAGATGCATTTTAACACCAGCATTGTTTACTTTTGGCCACTACAGGGGCTCCTAGCTTAAAGTATTATTTTATACAATGAAAGTGCATATTGAATAATACAGAAACCAAAGGAAACAATGATTGATAAATGCTCTGTGGAAAGGGGGCTAATGCATCTACAAAATTATCGACCCATGTTGGCCTGCCCAGGCCGAAACTTTGCTTTTGGTAAATGTTCTGCATGTCAAAGGACCATTCTATCCCAGAATACAGCAGTTTGTTAGACAAAACGGATTCTGTGGATCCATAATGATATAGACTTGCTAAGTATAATGCATCACGGAGATGCATTAACCCCCTTTTGAGCATGACTCAAATGTCTTACATCTTGCAGCTTATTAGTCATTAACCACAGAAATTGACGCCATATGATAATATTCTTGTAAAACATGGACAGTGAACGATCAGAGTTGCATTTTCTAACTTGTGCTTACATAATGCATGTGCCAAACCTTGTTTACTCAATTGTAAGTTTTTCCAGTTAAAAAAGAAAGTATTAGTAAAGAAACTTTTTGAATGCATAAATAGGCACACTTGACACTGTAATATAAGTAAAAACTTTAAAAAATGCCAAAGAAACAAGAAATATCATCTAGCAAATGCCCATTGCATTTTTCAATCTAGAAATATTCAACAAGTTTCAAAATTAGTATTCTTTTAACTCTACCAAATGGCAAAATTTTAGACTGGTCCAAATTAAAAGCAATTGCAGACGACACATTAAAGGTGGCCGAAATGACAAAATTTGTCCTCGATAGGTTAAAAAACATTTTTGGAAAAGGAGAAAATGCTGGTTACCAACATTTTCTCCTTTTCCAACGATGTTTTCAAAAGTCCTCTCCCTCAGATTCGTTAAAAGTCGGGATCATGTGGTAAAGAGTTAAATAAGATCGCACTGATAATCTGAGGTATTTTCTTTAACTCTTTACCAAACGACGAATTCTAGACTCTTCCAAGTTGAAAACTTCTGCAGATGACAAATTAGATATGGCTCACATGGTGAGATTTGTCTATAAAAGGACAGAACACTTTCTGGAAAAAGGAGAAAATGCTGGTTACCAGTATTTTCTCATTTTCCCATATTTTTTTCAAAAGGCCTCTTTCTCAGGGTCAGTAACACTTGGGATTATGTGGTAAAGAGTTAATTGAAGTTCTGACGGTGATTTGTAAAGGGGTAGGTTATCAGTTTGCTGACAGACTGTACACAAAACCTGAAACTCTGTTCCTGTTTAAAATGACTGATTTTTTTAGCATAATGACATTCAAACCAAATTGCATTACAGAAGATATGCAACCATGGCTCTTTTGGGCCTTTGACTAGTCACCCTAACTTCATTTAATTTTATGAAGTGTCAATATAGACTGCAGTGAAGCGCATTCTGACCTTTGATCTTGGTCGATACTGTTTAACACTTTACCAGATAGCACATTTTTAAACTTTCCCAAATTGAAAGCATTTGCAGATGACAACAATTTAATTGTGGCTTAAATTATTGATTTTTATGTAAAAGGTTGGGAAACACTGTAGGTAAAGGAGAAAATGCTGATAACCAGCATTTTTTCCTTCCCACATTTTTTTCAGATGTTCTCTTTCTAAGGGTTTTATGTAAAGTATGAGATTGTTTGGTAAAGGGTTTAGGATTTAGCATTTGGGTACATTGACAGACTAAAATATGCATTAATTTTAGGTATTTTTCAATCAGAGAGGTAGTGATTTACCCATGATTCCTTCTTCTATTAGATAAGTTGTGAGTAGGCATATAATAGGGTTTATAAATGATGGTTTCCTCCTATTGATGATATTTCAGTGTTCTGAAAATGTGTCAAGTTTATTGATTTTAAACTCCATGTCTTTGGTTGGGCAATATTTTATGTGTTTTCTCTTGGGCTTTAAAATTTTGAGTCCTTGGGTAAAACTTAATGGATCTAGATCTACCTGTAGATCTACAGTGTCTTTCTTATGGTCACTATGTTGATTGACATTTAATTGTGTTATGTATACCTGCAGATAGCTCTATGTCAGCTATTTGTGGAATTTTTATTGTGAAAAAGTGATCCATTAAAGAGAATTTTTGTGGTGAAATTGAACATTTGGAGCTTACATAATTTTGGTCTGTGAAGTTTGGTAAATGAAAGTGAACATTCATTACTCGATCTAGTAGTCTCAATAATGAGACATTTATGATGCTTTTTAACTCTTTACCACACAATCCTGACTTTTAACGACCCTGAAAAGGAAGCCTTTTGAAAACATTATAGGTAAAGGAGAAAATGCTGGTAACCAGCATTTTCTCCTTTTCCCACAATGTTTTCTAATCTACCAAGGGCAGATTTCATCATTTGGGCTACCTTTCATTTGTCGTCTTCAAATGCTTTCAGTTTGGACTAATCTAAAATTTTGTCGTTTGGTAAAGAGTTAAAAAAGAAATTCTTTTCATATATGGTTATTATGCACTATATCATCTCAAGTCCATCGTAAGTTTACCGGATGAAAAGCTACAGCGCTGTAGAAACTTGGGTTTCATCGATTGCATCAAAATGTAATTAATTTTTTAGTGACATACATGACCAGCAACAAATTGTTAAACATTTCATTACCTAAAGTACTTTTAGAAGTTGTTTATAACATGTAAATCTCAAAAAAACTAATAAAATTTGTGGCGTTTGGCAGCCATTTTGTGTTTACTTTGGAAAACTTAAAACATCTTGAGTAAAATATGTGTTAAAATTTTTTACATCTACTGGCTGAAAACCAGCAGAGCTTCTGTCATGGCATGGTTTCTGTTTCCATCTGTCTGTCCATCAGTCCATCTGTTAGTCTTTTTCTTGTGTTCTTGATTAAGTCTGTATTTGTAGTCAGATTTTAGTGAAGTTTGCACAGTTTGTTTATATCATCACTATGAGGAGTGTTCAAATATGAATGCATCTATGCACTTAAAATTTAATTATTGGTAGGTTTCACTAAAATTTTTATTTTGTTCTCTCCAAGTATTCACCTCCAACACATATACAAAGTTTCAGTCTTCAGATCCAGTCTTTGAAGGCATTTTCATAGTCTTTTGAGGTATACTTTGAAGACACTGGAATATTGCAGAACCGATGTGTTTGCACTGAACAAATTTTCGACCTGAAAGGTATTTTTTTAATTTTGGAAACAAAAAGAAGTCACAAGGGGCAAGGTCCGGTGAATACGGAGGGTATGGGAGCACAGCAACTTTTTTCCTGCTTCAGAAAGTCTTGTGCCTCGTACAAAAGACAATGACTGAAACTGATGGTTTACACACATTGAAGTGGAGTTGACAGAAAATGAATTTTAGTGTCTTCATAGTATACCTAAAAAAGACTATGAAAATACCTTCAAAGATTGGATCCGGAAACCGAAACTTTATATATCTGTTGGAGGTGAATACTTTGAACACTCCTTGTAGCTTGAACCTTGATTATTTTGAAAAAAAATCTGACCCTTAGGGAAAAGTAGTCAGTTAAAGGTGAAAAATTACATTTCTTGTTTACGCAATAAAGTTCGCAGTTGTGGTTTGAATTATATAAAACTTGCTGTATCTTCATTAGCTTGAACCCTATTGATTTTGAAACAAATCTGATAATTTGCAAGGGAAATTTGAAATTTTTGAGAAATTGTACTTCATTTTTTTCACTATTTATTCAGTTCACCATTTTGCTGTCTTAGTTGGTTCAAGCCCAATTATGCCAATCCACAGTAGCTCAGTCAGTAGCATACAGGACTTTAGAATAGGAGGTCACTGGTTCAATCCCCAGCTCGGCCAGTTTCTTTCCGAGGATTGATGACCATCATTGCGACAGAATTCATTCCTCTCTCACCATTGTTTCTACGACGGTTATGAAAGAAAGCAGCCAGTGGCTTGGTAAGAATGTTATGCGGAGTACTGGTAAAAGAAACTCCAGCAAAGCATGGATAGGTGCACATGCTGCCGCGATATAACTGAAATAATGTTGAAAACGGCATTATACGCCATACAATCAGCCAATCAATCAAGCCCAGTTGCAAGAACACCCTCTCCCCATTTTTTTTTGTGTTTGTCTTTTTCATTTTTGCATCATGAATAATGATAAGTGCTAGGTATGCTAGAAAATAAGCAAAATCCCATCCAGTAGAGCAATTCAGGCCCTCAAGGGCCTCAAGTTAAAAGTGCTAAAGGTTAGCTTTTGTGATCTTGCTGTGTCTGTCTTAAGTTGTGCAACGTCTCGCGGCTATGGTCTCGGTGTCAACAATTGCCTTGTGTGTATTGCAAAGGGCACATTTCCAGTCTGATTTTTACGGTACTTGGTCAGAATGTTTGTCTTGCCAATATCTCATTCAAGATTGAAATTGGGTCACATAGGATCAAAAAGTAGGTTACCAGGATAAAATCTTATACAAACTCTAGGGGCCATATTTTCAGTCCAATACTGATGAAAGTTGATCAGGATGTTTTTCTTGATAATATCTCGGACCAGTGTGAAAATGGGTCACATTAAAAAAGTAGGTCACTGGGACAAATCTTAGACAAACCTTGTGTGCACTCTAGAGGCATCATTTTCCATCTGATATTCATGAAAGTTGGTCAGAATGTTTATCTGATAATATCTTGGACTGCTTTCAAATTGGGTCACATAGGATCAAAAAGTAGGTCACTGGGCCAAATCTTAGAAAAACCCTTTGTGCACTCTAAAGATCACATTTTCTGTCCAATACTGATGAAACTTGGTCAGAAATACTGTCTTGGTACTATCTTGAAGTTTGAATTTGGTTGCTCTTGATCAAAAGTATGTCACCTGGGACAAATCTTTAAAAAACCTATTGTGCTTTTTAGAGGCCACATTCCAGTCTGATACTCATGAAAGTTGGTCAGAATATTTGTATTGATATGTCAAACACTTTTGCAATTGGGTCATATTGGGTCAAAAAGTAGGTCACCGGGACAAATCTTAGAAAAACCTTGATTGCACTCAAGAGGCCACATTTTCAGTCCATTATTTATGAAAGATGGTCAGTATGTTTATTAGTCCCCTACCAGCGAAGCCGAAGGGGACTTTAGGTTTGCACTCCGTCTGTCCGTCTGTTCATCTGTCTTTCAGTCCGGCAATTCAGTTTTCCGGACTTTTTTTCTAAATGCTGGTACATATTGAGCTGAGTTTTGGTGTGTAAGTCACCCACCATCACTTACAGATCAAGTTCGACTTTCGTTCCGGTCCACTGGTTTTTCGCGGATTTACGGGCCTTGGACTTACAAAATTTCACTGATAAATCAGTTTTCCGGACTTTTTTTTTTCTAAATGCTGGTAGATATTCACTCACCTGACTTTTGCTGTGTAAGTCAACCACCATTACTTACAGATCAAGTTCGAGTTTCGTCCCGCTCCACTGCTTTTTCACGCATTTACAGGCCTTGGACTTACAAAATTTCACTGATAAAACATTTTTCTGCACTTTTTTTCTGAACACTGCTACATATAGAGCTTATTTTTGGTGTGTACATCAACCACCATGACTTGCACATCAAGTTTGAGTTTCGTCCCACTCCATTGCTTTTTGACGCATTTACGGGCCTTGGACTTACAAAATTTCACTGATAAAACATTTTTCTGCACTTTTTTTAGCTCACCTTAGCACATAGTGCTCAGGGTGAGCTATTGTGATCGATCGTTGTCCGGCGTCCTTCCGTGTGTCCGTCCGTCCGTCTGTGAACAATTACTTAAAAAATCTTCTCCTCTGAAACTGCCCAACAGATTTCAATGAAACTTCACAGAAATGATCCTTAGGTGATGCACTTTCAGAATACTTCAAAGATTTGAATTCCATGAAGAACTCTGGTTGCCATGGCAACCGAGAGAAAAAACTTTAAAAATCTTCTTGTCCCAAACCGTAAGGGCTAGAGCTTTCATATTTGGCATGTGGCATCATCTAATAGCCCTCTACCAGAATACTTCAAATTATGGCGCTGTTGTTGAAATTGGCCCTATGTTGTGGGTTCTCGGATTTCACATAGAAATAAAGAGGGAAATCTTTAAAAATCTTCTTGTTTACACTCTAGCATCTACAAATATTGACCAATCAGTACCAAACTTGGCCACAATGTATATGCCCATAAGGTCTCGGATGAGTTCGATTTTGGATAAAATCCAATCAGAACATCAGGAGTTATTTGCCCTTGAATTTGCAAAAATTACTGAATCTGACTTTGTTTACACTCTAGCATCTACAAATATTACTCAATCAGCACCGAACATTGTCAAAGTGTGTGTGATCATAAGATCTCAGATTAGTTCAATTATGGATCTAATTGGACCAGAACTGTCTGAGTTGTCTGCCCTTGAATTAGAAAATTTGCCATATTTGACTTTGTTTACACTCTAGCATCTGCAAATATTGACCAATCAGTACCAAACTTGGTCAAAATATATATTCCCATAAGGTCTCGGAAGAGTTCAGTTATGGGTCAAATTGAACCAGAACATCCAGAGTTATTTGCCCTTGAATTGGACAAAATTTCTATATTTGACTTTGTTTACACTCTAGCATCTACAAATATATACCAATCAGTACCAAACTTGGTAAAAATTTATACGACCATAAGATCTTGGATGGGTATTGATTATGGGTCTTAATAGACCCAAACAACATGAGTTATTTGCCCTTCAATTAGAGTTGCTGTATTTGACTTGGTTTACTCTGTAGCATCTACATGTATATATAATGCAAACTGAAAAATCTTTATGTTTAAACCCAAAATGCCTAGAGCTATGATACTTTGCATGAAGCATCACCTTGTGGACCTCAAGAAATTTTGCACACAAGATGCCCCTGGGATCATTACAGGTCCAGCCGCGGGCTTAGACGTTTGTACTTAGGTATCTTTCGTGCAATTATAAGAAAATTTTCTGGGTAACCAAAGGCCTAGACCTCTGTTAAAGTTGTGAGTTGTCTCTCTTTCATAATCATTTGGCCTTGAACTTCAGTATTTGGTATTTATCTTCATTGTTAACCTGTACTGCTTAGTACTCAGGTGAGCGATATAGGACCATTATGGTCCTCTTGTTCTAAATGCTGCTACATATAAAGCTGATTTTTGGTGTGTACATCAACCACCATGACTTACACATCAAGTTCGAGTTTCGTCCTGCTCCACTGCTTTTTGACGCATTTACGGGCCTTGGACTTTAAAAATTTCACTTACATGCCAGCGATACATACGGCCGGTAGGGGACTGCGTATTGCTATGCAATACTATCGGAATGCTTGTTCTTGATAATATCTTTGAAAAATTTGAAATTGGATAGTGTCAGGTCAAAAAAAAAAAGGTGGTCACTGGGAGGAATCTTAGAAAAACCATGCTTGCAATCTAGGCGCCACATTTATAAGTCTGATATTCATGAAGCTTGATCACAATTTTTTCTTGATAATGTCATGGACAAGTTTCAAACTGGGCTATGTTGGGTCAAAAAGTATGTCACTGGGACATATCTTAGTTAAACCTTGTGTGCACTCCGGAGGCAGCATTTCAGTCTGATACTCAAGAAACTTGATCAGAATATTTGTCCTGATATCTTTTGTACAAGACTGAAATTGGGTCACTTCAGATTGAAAAGAAGGTGTGCACCCTAAAGGCTACATTTTCAGTCCAATACTCATGAAAGTTGTTCAGAAGGTTTTTCTTGATAACATATCAGACAAGTTTGAAATTGGTCATATCGGGTCAAGAAGTAGATCACTGGGACAAATCTTAGACAAACTTTGTTTGCACACTCGTGCCATATTTTCTGTCTGATACTCATACATTGATAAGACTGTTTGTCTTGATGATATTGGACAAGTTTGAAATTGGGTCATTTCGGTTCAAAAGATAGGTCACTGGGACAAATCTTAGAAAAATTTTGTTTGCACTCTAGAGGACAAATTTGCAGTCAGATACTCATGAAAATTGGTCAGAATATTTTCCTGACGATATCTCTGACAAGTTCGAAATTGGGTCACTCTGGGGCAAAGAGTAGGTCACTGGGACATATCTTTGAAGAATCTTGTGGGCAACATAAAGGCCATGTTTTCAATCTGACACTCATAAAATTTGATCAGAATGTTTGTCTTGATAACATTTTGAAAAAGTTGAACTTGGATCAAAATGTAGATCACTAGCACTCATGTGGTTTACAGCATTTCTCCTACCTTATTAATCCTTGATGTCTTTACTCAGGTGAGCACTTTAGGGCCAATGACCCTTTTGTCTAATGTTTAGCATTTCATTTGAAAATAATTGTATTTGAAACAAAGGATTATTGAATACACATGCAAAAGATATGTTCAAACTCTAGTTTTGCCATCAATTTGTGAAAATATGAGAGTTGAAACATGCACACAAAATTTATTTGGAGATTTCTCCCACTTTTTCGTGATCACATTTTTTCGTGATCATCTCTGTACCCAGATGTGATCAGTCAAAAACTAAAATCCCATTTGGGGACAGTTATCTGTACATGTAAGTATTTCAGTGTGAATAGATCTGCTGCTGATGAATTTTAAAATATGGATAAAGAAAAAGAACTTAGTTTTTTACATGTCAAAACATTAGTGAAAGAGGAGAAATTGTTGTGCAGTAAAGAGTTCACCATCTATTGCTTGCCAGGACAATTTGATGCTCTGCAAATACTGATATAAAATAGAACAATATCAATGTAAATGGAATTGTTTAAAAATGGGCAGACAGTTGAAACATGAAGCAACAGAACTGGATTTTACTGGGCATTGCTGCAGTTGGTGTC
Organism: Tridacna gigas; assembly: GCA_945859785.2. Lineage (NCBI taxonomy): Eukaryota > Metazoa > Mollusca > Bivalvia > Cardiida > Cardiidae > Tridacna > Tridacna gigas. Next base: position 45,193,029 of record OX244029.2, read on the forward strand.
TGTGGGATCATATGGTATTACCGACATAAAAGGCGAGGTAAATGGACACTCATCCATTAGGTTTAACTCTTTACCAAACAACAAAATTTTACACTAGTCCAAATTGAAAGCATTTGCAGACGACAAAATAAATGTAAATCAAAAATGAAATTTGTTTAGAGGAAGCTAGAAAACATTGCGGGGGAAAAGGAGAAAGTGCTGGTTACTAGCATTTTCTCCTTTTCCCACAATGTTTTCAAAGGGCTTCTTTCTCAGGGTTGTTAAAAGTCGGAATTGTGTGGTAAAGAGTTAACTCTCTTGCTGCCATTGGTAGCTTATGTAACTTTTGCCATCATGATTCATTACAACACAGGGGTGTGGAAATACTATGCCCGACTCGTCCGACTCGTGAAAATTCAGCGTCGGACAAGTGACTTTTTTCAGTCTAGTTGTCCACGGACAAGTAGAAAATATGAGGAAAATTTGAAACAAAAATCTGTTGTATATATACATATCCAGTGAAATACATATGCTCTCACTCCATACATAATGACATTTCGAATGATAAAAAGTATCTTAAGATGTTCCCTGATTTCTGGAAACCCAGAATACACATTTGGTCTACAAAATCAGAAAAATATGTGGCTGTTTTTACACGTCAATTGTTTTTTTAAAAAAAATGTGTAAACACCTTAAATATCATCATTATGGATTAAAATAATTTCATTAGTGTCACTTTAGTACCGGTTCAGAGATCTTTGATGACAATGTCGCACACATGAAAATTTTAGCCTTTAATCAGATTTTAAACAGCTTCGGTGCGAAATGGGTCATGATTTAACTCTTCTGCCGGAAGATGTCTCAATATCCAAAAGTTTTCGATTCAGCGATCAATTGGTGCGTAAAATCGGAGAAAATGTTGGGGTTTTTTTTAGCTCCACTGGCCGAAGGCCAGCGGGCTTATGTCATGGCCCGGTGTCCGTCGTGCGTCCGTCCGTCCGTCCGTCCGTCCGTCCATGCGTTAACTTTTATTTCAAACATCTTCTCTGAAACTACCCATCCAATTTTCATGAAACTTCACAGAAATGATCCTGCCATGGCCTGCTCCAGAATTTCTTGAAAGAATTTGATTCCTTCAAAAACTCTGGTTGCCATGGCAACAAAACTGAAACTTCACAGGAATGATCCTGCCATGGTCCTCTTCAGAATTTCGTGAAAGAATTTGATTCCTTCAAAAACTCCGGTTGCCATGGCAACAAAACTGAAAAAATATTGGAAATCTTTAAAAATCTTCTTGTCTGAAACCATAAGGCATAGGGCTACCAAATTTGGCATGTAGCTTTATGTAGTAGACCTCTATCAAATTTCTTCAAATTATAGCCCTGGGGTCAAAATTGGCTCTGCCCCAGGGGTCACAAGTTTTACATAGGCTTATATAGAGAAAACTTTAAAAATCTTCCTGTACCTAGCCATAAGGCCTAGAGCAACCAAATTTCGTTACTATATCTAGTGGACCTCTACTAAGCAGGCCAAAATTTTAGGCCTGGGGTCAAAATCGGGCCCTGCCGCAGGGGTCACAAGTTTTACATAGGCTTACATAGTGACAACTTAAGAAATCTTCCAGTTTTGATTTTTTTTTTTTTTTTTAAATTAGCCTTGCATCAGGGGTCTTAAGTTTTACAGAGGCTTCATATGGACAAATCTTGAAAATTACCTTATTTATAACCATACAGCATAGACTTGTATTATTTTGGCATGTGGCTTTATCTTGTGGACCTCTACCAGGCTTCAAGTAATTATAGCTTTGGGATCAAAAATGGCTTTGCCTTGCAGGTCTCAACTTTCACATGGGCTTTTACAGAGAAAACTTTGTAAGTCTTCATTTTGAAACCATTTGGCTCGGAATTGAAATGTTTAGTATTTATGGTTTATATTTATAAACCAGTGGAGCGATACAGGGCCATCATGGCCCTCTTGTTATCAAATCTTCAATGCAAGCGGAAGTTGGAAGTCTGAGACTTTTTGGCGGCTCCAAACGTAAAACAGACCATGATTAGAAATATGACAAAAACATTTTTTTTAACGAGGCGTGCTTTAAAGAATTCCTGTGGTTGAATGCAGACAATCCTAACAACATTTTTTTAAGGTTTGTCTAGAGTATCTCCATGTTGCGGACATGTCACTTTATGTGTATTTTAAATTAATTAAGATCATTTTGTTTTGGACAAGTGGGCCACACTGGCGGACAAATAGATTTTCGTAATTTACTTGTCCACGGACAAGTAGAAATTTCTAAGATTTCCACACCCCTGCAACAGGAACCTCAGTACAGAAAAATCTGCCAAGGTCAATGTTTGTAGCTTTTGAAGACAGTGTAGAACAATATTAGACTGCACAGAACATGCAGTGTGATCTTGCACAAACATTCACTAACAGGGTGATATTCGTCTGACAAAATAGTGTATTGATGCAATATTTAGCCTCTTTATGCTACATTGTTTGAATTTGTCATAGGCCTTCAGTCGGTGGTAAAAGGCAGGGCCAAAGTATCCCAACAAAACTTTTTCCCTTATGACAGGATTCAAGGATGTTTTCAAAATGGTTTGCTGCAATTTTTTCCAAGAGGGGAAAGGGTTAACACTTGCCAAATATCAAAAATAAAGATTTGTTTAGACTTAAAGCATTTGCAGACAACAAAGTTAGTATGGCTCAAATAACAAAATTCATTTTGGAAAGGGTAGAAAACACTGGGAAAAGGAGAGAATGCTGGTTACCATAATTTTCTCCTTTTTTCCACCAAGTATTCTAAAGCCTCTCTCCTCAGGGTTGTGAAAACAGGTTCTAGGACAATTCCACATTGGCCTGTTACTTTGAAGACTTTAGATTGGTTATTATCGTAAAACGTTAACCCTTAAAGCGGCAAATAAACTCAACAAACATTTTCAGTCTAGAAATGAGGCTCTCAGCAAAGCAGACAGCTTAGATCAAAGATCAGACTGACACATTTTGTGCAGTCTGATCTTGATCTACACTGGCTGCTAAGGCAACTATAGTCCTGAAATGTGCTTTAATGGATAAAACATTCATCAAGATCAGTCCATCTTAATGCAGGATAAAGGCTAGTGTACACACATACTGTATGAATTTGTCTTTGGTGTTATTCTGTGAAAAATTGATAAGCCATGTTGCTATATTTGATTGAGACAAAACTATCATAACTCCACTGTATTTTGGAGTATGCTTTTGTAAAGAAGAGGATTAAACTGCTCTAAAGATTAAACTGGCATTTTAGGAATGTGTTTCAAAGAATGTATAAATCATGATCAGACTGCACATAATGTGGTCCTTTCTTTGATCTACAGTCTGTTGTCCATCAGGCAAAAACTACCATTTAACACACAGTTTGGAATATTTTTCTCTGAAAAAAATATTTTATTTGAATGATTAACACTTTTCACTTTGTGCATCAGTTGTCTATAACTGGATACAGCACTGACTTTTATCCAGAATATCTCACAAAATTTTGTAGCCTAAAGATGAGGATGCAAAGTGTGACCAAGGATCTAAACACTTTAGGACATCATGTTCCAAATTTTACTCAGAATTAAGTATCTGATATTTCCTTCTGCACAAAGCCATTTTGTTTGCTTTCTGAACAGTGTAGTTATGCCCCACCATGAAATTAGAGGGGAGGGGTGAAAAAATACAGTGTTACCCCTGCCTTTGTGTTTGTGTGTGTTTGTCTTTGGTAAATAGTGATGTTGATGTCCTACCAATAACTTCAAAAGCATCATCAGATTCTAAAATAATTTGGCACAAATGATTATCATGGATAGGCAATTTGTTGTGTGCAAAACCATGTTGCCAATGCAAAGGTCAAGGTCACAGTGCTTGGTTAAAGTTTGTCCAATTTGCTACAATTTAATTGATGACAAGTGTTCCTCTTAGAACTTCCAGGTATATGGTCCGATTCTAAAATAATTTGGCACAAATAAGCACCATGAATAGACATTGTGTCACACGTAACAACCATGTCACCAGCTCAAAGGTCAAGGTCACAGTGGTTGATTGAACTGTGTCAATATTTGCTACAATTATAGTGATGACAGGTGTTCATGTCTGGCCCTTAGCGTGACATGCATGGTTGGATTTCTGAATGAATGGTACAAATGATCACCTTGGATAGATGATGTGTTGCACGCAAAAACCATTTTGCTAGCTGAAAGGTCAAGGTAACAGTACTCAATTGAACTCTTGTGTCAATTTTTGTACATTTATGATAATGATGGTTGTTTGTGTCCAGCCCACTTGGTTGGATTTTGAAATTATTTGGCACAAAAGATCAACATGGGTAGATGATGTGTCACATACAAAAACCATGTCACCAGGTTAAAAGTGAAGGTTACAGTTCTCACTTGACTCTATGAGTTATCTTCCATAGTTATGAAATAACCCTTTAACTGGTTGATATATTTTCATAATTCTTCTTCAAGCTGTAAAAGTTACTAGTAGGTATGTTGCATACAAAAAAGACACATCTAACTCTTTGACTTACCTCCTACGGTTGTAAACTTTTCCCATGGTCAAAACTCCTTTCCCTATTGAGATATTTTGGTGAAAGTAGAAGGAGAGGTGTAACTCTGGCTTACTCCATCTATCTTCAGTGATCACCCCCTGGTTGTAAATCTTGTGCAGGGCATAATGTTGTAACCAGTGGAATAATTTTAATGGTAGTTAATAGACCTACTAAGAACATAAAATAGAGGTGGCACGATATAAGGATAACTCTGACCTGAGTGTTGGAGTTATCTCCCTTACTTATACTTCCAATGCAGATTATTAGCAGGCCATATTTTTCCTATGAATTTTGGAATCTTTAGAAAATCACTTCGGAGCAAATGCAAAAGTGAGTTTCTCAGACTTACGCTTTGAGAGTTACCATTGCAGCCAAATACACTTGTTATACCCCCACCCCAAAATGGCAGATGGACATAGTGTTACCCCTGTCTATGTGGGCGTTTTTCATGGAAAAGGTGATGTTCATGTTTGGCCCTCAACTTTGATGTGCATTGTTGGATTTCAAAATAATATGGCACAAACGATTGCCATTCCATAATCAGATCAAAATGTCATGAGTAAAACTGTATCGCATGCTCAAAGGTCATGGTCACAGTGCTTGGTTAAAATTTTTGCCAGCGGGCTTATGTCATGGCCTGGTGTCTGTCGTGCGTCCGTCCGTCCATCCGTCCGTCCGTGCATTAACTTTTATTTCAAACATCTTCTTCTCTGAAACTACCCATCCAATTTTCATGAAACTTCACAGAAATGATCCTGCCATGGCCTGCTCCAGAATTTCTTGAAAGAATTTGATTCCTTCAAAAACTCTGGTTGCCATGGCAACAAAACTGAAAAATATTGGAAATCTTTAAAAATCTTCTTGTCTGAAACCATAAGGCATAGGGCTACCAAATTTGGCATGTAGCTTTATGTAGTAGACCTTTACCAAGTTTCTTCAAATTATAGCCCTGGGGTCAAAATTGGCTCTGCCCCAGGGGTCACAAGTTTTACATAGGCTTATATAGAGAAAACTTTAAAAATCTTCCTGTACCTGGCCATAAGGCCTAGAGCAACCAAATTTTGCATGTAGCTATATCTAGTGGGCCTCTACCAAGTGGGCCAAAACTTTAGCCCTGGGGTCAAAATTGGCCCTGCCGCAGGGGTCACAAGTTTTACATGGGCTTACATAGTGACATCTTAAGAAATCTTCCTGTTTTGATTTCTTTTTTTTTTTTAGCTCACCTTAGCACAACATGCTAAAGGTGAGCTATTGTGATCGCCCTATGTCCGGCGTCCGTCGTCCGTCGTCTGTCGTCCGTCGTCCGTCAACAATTTCTTTAAACATCTTCTTCTCCTAAACCACTGGGCCAATCTTGATGAAACTTGGCAGGGATGTTCTTTGGGTGAAGCTCTACCAAAATTGTTCAAAGAATTGAATTCCACCCACAACTCTGGTTGCTATGGCAACAAAAAGGAAAAAATAGCAAAATCTTTGAAAATCTTCTTCTCTGAAACTAGAAGGCGCAGAGCTTTGATATTTGGTATGTAGCATCTCCTAGTGGACCTCTACCAAGTTTGTTCATTTGATGCCCCTGGGGCCAAAACTGGCCCCGCCCCGGGGGTCACAAGTTTGAGCATAGTAACAAAGAAGGAAAACTTTAAAAATCTTCTTCTCTGAAATTTGAAGGCGTAGAGCTTTGATATTGGGCATGTAGCATCTCCTAGTGGACCTCTACCAAGTTTGTTCATATGATGCCCCTGGGGTCAAAACTGGCCCCGCCCCGGGGGTCACAATTTCCAACATAGCAACAAAGAAGGAAAACTTAAAAAATCTTCTTCTCTAAAATTAGAAGGCATAGAGCTTTGATATTTGGCATGAAGCATCTCCTAGTGGACCTCTACCAAGTTTGTTCATATGATACCCTTGGGGTCAAAACTAGCCCTGCCCTGGGGGTCACAAGTTCGAACATAGGAACAAAGAGGGGAAACTTTAAAAATCATCTTCTCTGAAACTGGAAGGCGTAGAGCTTTAATATTTAGTATGTAGCATTGCCTAGTGGACCTCTACCAAGTTTGTTCATATGATGCCCCTGGGGTCAAAACTGGCCCTGCCCCGGGGGTCACAAGTTTGAGCATAGTAACAAAGAAGGAAAACTTTAAAAATCTTCTTTTCTGAAACTTGAAGGCATAGAGCTTTGATATTTGGCATGTAGCATCTCCTAGTGGACTTCTACCAAGTTTGTTCATATGATGCCCCTGGGGTCAAAACTGGCCCCGCCCCGGGGGTCACAATTTCCAACATAGGAACAAAGAAGCAAAACTTTAAGAATCATCTTCTCTAAAACTAGAAGGCATAGAGCTTTGATATTTGGCATGAAGCATCTCCTAGTGGACCTCTACCAAGTTTGTTTATATAATGCCCTTGGGGTCAAAACTGGCCCTGCCCCGGGGGTCACAAGTTCAAGCATAGGAACAAAGAGGGAAAACTTTAAAAATCATCTTCTCTGAAACTGGAAGGCGTGAAGCTTTGATATTTGGTATGTAGCATTGCCTAGTGGACCTCTACCAAGTTTGTTCATATGATGCCCCTGGGGTCAAAACTGGCCCCACCCGGGGGATCACAATTTCCAACATATGAACAAAGAATGAAAACTTTAAAAATCTTCTTCTCTGAAACAGGAAGGCATAGAGCTTTGATATGTAGTATGTAGCATCTTCTAGTAGATCTCTACCAAGTTTGTGCATATGATGTCCTTGGGGCAAAAGTTGGCCCTGCCCCGGGGGTCACAAGTTCGAACATAGGAACAAAGAAGGAAAACTTTAAGAATCATCTTCTCTGAAACTGGGAGGCATAGAGCTTTGATATTTTGTATGTAGCATCGCCTAGAAGACCTCTACTAAGTTTGTTCATATGATGCCTTTGGGGTCAAAACAGGCGCAGCCCCGATGTCAAATGTTTAAAAATAGGAACAAAGAAGGAAAACTTTAATTTTTTTTTTCTCTTAAATGGGAAGGCATAGAGCTTTGATATTTGGTATGTAGCATCTCCTAGTGGACTTCTACCAAGTTTGTTCCAAGGATGCTGCTTGGGTCAAAACTGGCCCAGCCCATGGGGTCACAAGTTCGAACATAGGAACAAAGAAGGAAAACTTTAAAATTCTTCTTTTCTGAAACCGAAAGGTGTGGAGCTTTGATATTTGGTATGTTGCATCTCAGAATGGACCTCTACCAAGTTTGTTCATATGATGCCCCTGGGTCAAAACTGGCCCCGCCCCAGGGGTCACAAGTTCGAACATAGGAACAAAGAAGGAAAACTTTAAATTTCTTTTTCTCTTAAACGGGAAGGTGTAGAGCTTTGATATTTGGTATGTAGCATCTTCTAGTGGACCTCTACCAAGTTTGTTCCAAGGATGCTGCTTGGGTCAAAACTGGCCCAGCCCCGGGTGTCACAAGTTCGAACATAGGAACAAAGAAGGAAAACTTTAAAATTCTTCTTTTAAACTGGAAGGTGTAGAGCTTTGATATTTGGTATGTAGTGATTCTCTTCTAAGTTTGTTTGCCCATCTAAGCACAACAAGTTCATTGAGTTCAAAGTTGGGTCATCTTGGGTCATAAACTAGGTCACTAGGTCAAATTAAAGAAATACCTTGTTGGCACTCTCGAGGCCACATTATTTGCTCAATTGCCATGAAAATTAGTTAGAAAGTTTGTCTTTATAAAGTCTCACATAAGATTAATTTGGGTCAACTTGGGTCATAAACTAGTTTACTGGGTCAATTTAAAGAAATACCTTGTTTGCACTCTGGAGGCCACATTTATTGCTCAAATGACCTGAAATATGGCCAGAATGTTTGTCTTGATGAAATACCAGATGAGTTTGGATTTGGGTCACCTGGAACTATAAACTAGGTCACTAGGTCAAATTAAAGAAATTCCTTGTGGGCACTCTAGAGGTCACATTATTTGCTTAATTGCCTTGAAAATTGGTCAGAATGTTTGTCTTTATAAAATCTCACATTAGTCTGAATTTGGGTCAACTGGGGTCATAAACTAGGTCACTTGGTCAAATTAAAGAGATAGCTAGTGGGCACTCTGGAGGCCACATTTATTATTCAGTTGATTTGAAAATTGGTTAAAATGTTTCTTTTGATATAGTCCAAGACCAGTTCAAATTTGGGTCACCTGGGTTCATAATCTAGGTCACTAGGTCAAATTAAAAAAATACCTTTGGGGCACTCGAGGCCACAATTTTTGCTCACTTGACTTGAAAATTGGTCAGAATGTTTGTCTTCGTGAAATTTGAGTTTGAAGTTGGGTCACCTGCGGTCAAAAACTAGGTCACATGGTCAAATTAAAGAAATACCTTTAAGGCACTCTACTAAGGTGAGCGACCCAGGGCCATCATGGCCCTTTTGTTTTGAATTAGCCTTGCATCAGGGGCCTTGTTTTACAGAGGCTTCATATGGACAAAACTTGAAAATCACCTTATTTATAACCATACAGCATAGACTTGTATTATTTTGGCATGTGGCTTTATCTTGTGGACCTCTACCAGGGTTCAAGTAATTATAGCTCTGGGATCAAAAATGGCTTTGCCCTGCGGGTCTCAACTTTCACATGGGCTTTTACAGAGAAAACTTTGTAAGATCTTCATTTTGAAACCATTTGGCTCAGAATTGGAATGTTTAGTATTTATGGTTTATATTTATAAACCAGTGGAGTGATACAGGGCCATCATGGCCCTCTTGTTGTGATTAATTATGGGTATAGGTCCTTGTTAGCTTGGCTGTTTTTACCTCACCTGAGCAGGAAGTGCTCCAGGTGAACTTTTGTGATCATCCTGTGTCTGGCATCCATCGTGCGTTGTCCGTCGCGTGTCATCCTGGCTTCAACAATTACCTTGTGTGCACTCTAAAGGCTACATTTTCAATCTTATACTCATGAAACTTTGTCAGAATGTTTGTCTCGATAATATCTTGGACAAGTTCAAAGTTGGGTCATGTCAGGTCGAAAAGTAGGTCACTGGGCTAAATCTAAGAAAAACCTTGGGTGCACTCTAGAGGCCATATTTTCAGCCTGATACTCTTGAATCATGGTCAGAATGTTTGTCTTGATAATACCCTGGACAAGTTCAACACTGGGTCATGTCGGGTTAAAAAGTAGGTCACTGGGCCAAATCTCAGAAAAATCTTGTGTGCACTCAGAGGCCACATTTTCAGCCTGGAACTTATGAAACTTGGTCAGAATGTTTGTCTTGATAATATATCTCGGACAAGTTCAAAATTGGGTCATGTTTGGTCAAAAAGTAGGTCCCTGGGCCAAATCTTAGAAAAACCTTGTGTGCACTCTAGGGGCCACATTTTCAGCCTGAAACACATGAAACATGGTCAGAATGTTTGTCTTGATGATATCTAGGACACTTTTGAAATTGGGTCATGTCGGGTCGAAAAGTAGGTCACTGGGCTAAATCTTTGATAAACCTTGTGTGCACATTAGAGGCCACATTTTCAGCATGAAACTCATGAAAGTTTGGTAGAATTTTTGTCTTGTTAATATTTGGGACAAGTTTGAAATTGGGTCATGTCCGGTCAAAAAGTACTAAATCTTAGTAAAACCTTGTGTGCACTCTAGATGCCACATTTTCAGCCATATACTGATAAAGATTGGTCAGAATGTTTATCTTGTTGATATCTTAGACAACTTTGAAAATGGGTCATGTTTGCTGGCAAAAAGTAGGTCACATTGTCAGATCTTAGATAAACCCTTTGTGCACTCTAGAGGCCACATTTTCAGCCTGATTCTCATGAAACTTGGTTAGTAAGTTTGCCTTCATGATATCTTGGATAAGTTTCAAAGTGGGTCACATCTGGTCAAAAAGTAAAGTCACTGGGGCAAATCCTAGGAAAACCTTGTGTGCACCGTAGAGGCTACATTTTCAGTCTGATACTCATGAAACTTGGTCAGAATGTTTGTTTTAATGATATATTAGACAAGTTTGGAATTTAGTCACATTGGTTCAAAAAGTAGGTCACTTACACTCATGTGTTTTACATCATTAAATCCAGGATCTCTTCAGCTTAATCAACTGTAGATGACTTTACTCAGGTGAGCGCTTTAGGGTCAATGGCCCTCTTGTTTAAGCAAATATTGAGATATTGCCTTAAGCCTGGAATCATCGTTGTGCGAAAATTGACATTGTTTGATATCTCTTTCATTACTGAAGATCTTTGCTTCAAACTTGGACAAGTTGTTAACTATCATTAGGGGAACCTTTACAATGAGGGCAGGTAACCATCAGAATAGTTTTAATACAGTTATGCACCTTTTTCAATTTGAAATTTTCACTAAAAGTCAAGCAACCACAGCCAAGCATTGGCACCCACATGCAGTGCTCTTGCTTTAGTTTAGAACTGTACCTTGACTGTGACCTTTATCATGTTGCAGATGCATTCCTGTTGGTGATATATTTTTAGTTCTAAGATTGTTTGCATGGAAGGTGAAATCTAATCATGGATCTAATTATCCCAATGTCCGTCGTCCGTCGTCCACAATTTCTTTAAACATCTTCTCCTCCTAAACCACTGGGCCAATCTTGATGAAACTTGGCAGGGATGTTCCTCAGGTGAAGCTCTACCAAAGTTGTTCAAGAGATTGAATTCCACCCATAACTCTGGTTGCCATGGCAACCAAAAGGAAAAAAATAGCAAAATCTTTAAAAATCTTCTTCTCTGAAACTAGAAGGCGTAGAGCTTTGATATTTGGTATGTAGCATCTTCTAGTGGACCTCTACCAAATTTGTTCATATGATGTCCCTGGGGTCAAAACTGGCCCTGCCCCGGGGGTCACAAGTTCAAACATAGGAACAAAGAAGGAAAATTTTAAAATCCTTCTTCTCTGAAACTGGAAGGCGTGGAGCTTCGATATTTGGCATGTAGCATCTCCTAGTGGACCTCTACCAAGTTTGTTCATATGATGTCCGTGGGGTCAAAACTGGCCCTGCCCCGGGGGTCACAAGTTTCGAACATAGGAACAAAGAAGGAAAACTTTAAAATTCTTCTTCTCTGAAACTGGAAAGCGTGGAGCTTTGATATTTGGCATGTAGCATCTCCTAATGGACTTCTACCAAGTTTGTTCATATGATGTCCCTGGGGTCAAAACTGGTCCCGTTCCGGGTGTCAAAAGTTTCGAACATAGGAACAAAGAAGGAAAACTTTAAAATTATTCTTCTCTGAAACTGGAAGGCGTGGAGCTTTGATATTTAGTATGTAGCATCTCCTAGTGGACCTCTACCAAGTTTCTTCATATGATGTCCCTGGGGTCAAAACTGGCCCCGCCCCGGGGGTCACAAGTTTCAAACATAGGAACAAAGAAGGAAAACTTTAAAATTCTTCTTCTCTGAAACTGGAAGGCGTGGAGCTTTGATATTTGGCATGTAGCATCTCCTAGTGGACTTCTACCAAGTTTGTTCATATGACATCCCTGGGATCAAAACTGGCCCCGCCCCGGGGGTCACAAGTTCCGAACATAGGAACAAAGAATGAAAACTTTAAAATTCTTCTTCTCTGAAACTGGAAGGCGTGGAGCTTTGATATTTGGCATGTAGCATCTCCTAGTGGACTTCTACCAAGTTGGTTCATATGACGCCCCTGGGGTCAAAACTGGCCCCGCCCCGGGGGTCACAAGTTTCAAACATAGGAACAAAGAATGAAAACTTTAAAATTCTTCTTCTCTGAAACTGGAAGGCGTAGAGCTTTGATATTTAGTATGTAGTATCTCGTAGTGGACCTCTACCAAGTTTGTTCATATGATGTCCCTGGGGTCAAAACTGGCCCCGCCCCGGGGGTCACAAGTTTCAAACATAGGAACAAAGAAGGAAAACTTTAAAATTCTTCTTCTCTGAAACTGGAAGGCGTGGAGCTTTGATATTTGGCATGTAGCATCTCCTAGTGGACTTCTACCAAGTTTGTTCATATGACGCCCTGGGGTCAAAACTGGCCCCGCCCCGGGGGTCACAAGTTTCGAACATAGGAACAAAGAAGGATAACTTTAAAATTCTTCTTCTCTGAAACTGGAAGGCGTGGAGCTTTGATTTTCGGCATGTAGCATCTCCTAGTGGACTTCTACCAAGTTTGTTCATATAATGCCCCTGGGGTCAAAACTGGCCCCGCCCCGGGGGTCACAAGTTTCAAACATAGGAACAAAGAATGAAAACTTTAAAATATTTCTTCTCTGAAACTGGAAGGTGTAGAGCTTTGATATTTGGCATGTAGCATCTCGTAGTGGACCTCTACCAAGTTTGTTCATATGACGTCCCTGGGGTCAAAACTGGCCCCGCCCCGGGGGTCACAAATTTCGAACATAGGAACAAAGAAGGAAAATTTTAAAGTTCTTCTTCTCTGAAACTGGAAGGCGTGGAGCTTTGATATTTGGCATGTAGCATCTCCTAGTGGACCTCTACCAAGTTTGTTCATCAATTGACCTGACAATTGGTCAGAAATTGGATTATGCACGTTGAGTAAATTTCGCCTATTGACTCAGGTGAGCGACCCAGGGCCATCATGGCCCTCTTGTTTTGATAAGTATCTACAACTTTACTTAATCCTTTACGAAGCAATCTCAACAAACAACCATTAGAGTTCAATGACCCTAAAGAACAAAACATTTGAATCATTGTTGGAAAAGGAGAAAATACTGGCCTTTTCTGCTTTTCCCACAATGTTTTTTACAGTTCGAAATAGTAATGGGACGTTGATTGGGAAAGATCAATTAACTATCATTTAACCATCGCTGATGCCGGTCATCGATTACCAAAAATCGATCATCAGAATAAACCTGAGTAAGACCGAACTTAACCAAGGAATACCAAACTCAACCAAGGGACGCAACTCTAATGACCTGAAAACATGAAAACAGTGACTGACATAGTCAAACGGCTGGAAATTAATCCCCACCCAGTTGCAAAGACAAAATCTGAAGGGTGGAGATATTTTGGCTTTCATAATTTAAAACAATATAATCTCCAACTAAATATAATTAGACCTATGCAGACCAGTAGAACATGTAGGTAGACGTACCAAAATATGGGTAAGAAAAAAGTCACACTGCAATCAAAAATTTTCAAAAAGTAAATTTAACAACTGTATGTGACAATTGTTAAAACTGTTTAACAAACTCATGTTTGAAAATGAGGGTAAAAGGAGAACCTGCTCGTTAGGTGCATTTTTTCCTTTTCCAAAAATGTTTTATAACTAATTTGTCCAAGTTAAGCCCATAACCCAACACCAAATTTCATATTCTTCTATAACCAATTATATGACTGATTATCGCATCAGAAGTGGTATTTGATTCTAACCGATCATCATTTAGCATTTTCAAGTGATTTCCCAACACTAGTTCATAAGACAAATTCCATCATTTGAGTCATATTTCATTGTACCATCCATGGAAGCTTTCTGTACAGCTGCTTTATTGAAATGATGAAATTAGTTCCAACATGATGGAATATATTTTGTCAGTAACTCAAAATTATCATTATACAGACAAACACTGGCTATGATACAACTAATAGTTGACTGATGAAAGGACTGGCAGTTTTGTTTATGTTTTTTTTTTATTGTTTTATGTATTGGATTTAACCCTTTACAAAATTAGCCCATGTTTTCATGACCCTGTAGCAGAAGGCTTATGTTGGTAACATGCATTTCTTGTTTTTCAAGAATGCTTTCTACTTTTTTAATGACAAATTCTGTCCTTCAAGCCACTTTTATTTTGTCAACTGCAAAATTGATGATATTTGTAAGGATGAGTCTAAATTTTTATCATCTGGTGAAGGGTCAGTCAGTTTTACCATTTTAACCCTTTCCCAAACAAGCCCTGGTTTTCACGTGTCTGCAGTACAAGTCTTTTGAAAACACTGTGGGAAAAGGAGAAATTGCTCTTGACGAGCAATTTCTCCTTTTCCCACAGTGTTTTCTACCCTTTTGGAGAACTTTCTGTCATTTTCATCAAATTTAAAATTGTCGTCTGCAAACTCTTTGAATTTGGACCAGTCTAAAATTTGTCATTTGGTAAAGGGTTAAGCAATGCTTTACCAGACAAGAGATTTTTAGATTTGTCCAAATTGAAATCATTTGCCGACAAAAATATGTATATATGTGGCTCAGATGATGGGGTTTGTCTATAAAGGTAGAAAGTGCCTTGGGAAAAGAAGAAAATGCTGGTTACCAGGTCTTCTGCTGGTTTTTCTTTTCCGACAAAGCCTACATCCTGTGGGTCGTTAAAACAAGGTTGTGTTTTAAAGGATTAAAATGATTAAAAAGGCAAACATACTGTGTTTTTATAGGTTTCTTTTCTACAATATACCTAAAGCTATTTAACAGTTAAGGTCAAGATCAGACTGCTCTGCAAAGGCACCATATGTTTCACATGTGATGCCAAATATTTAAAAAAATATGGGAGAATCAATCATTAATTTTCGTTTAAAAATTAGTATGACAGGAGGAGAAATTGCTTTTGTTTTAATATCTTTCTTTTTTTCTTTTTCATTTCAGGCACTACCCACAAGTCCACAAGCCGACCCGATTCAGGTTCACGAAGACGTAAACGCCCAACAAATATCCGGAATAACCGAATAGAACAAACCTCAGATGATTACGACAGCTCAGAAAATGATAGCCTGTATTCTGATGATTCAGTGGATAATGTGAAATGTACAGAAAATGGTTTTTATGAGAACCACAAACTGTCTGATGGCGAAGATGTTTTCAGATCTGAAACAGACACAAATGGTGCTCAATGTAGAATAGAAGAAGACATGTTGCCTAGACACTTAAGACAGAGACATCACCATACTTCTCCACAGCAACAGAGTCGGGAAAGTGTGGAAATACAGATTTTAGATGGAAATTCCAGGTCTGTTGGAGTTCAGACACTTAACAGACATTCCAGGGGTTTTTCAAGTAGTAGTCTTCGAACAGACCTGTCTGACATAGAGAACAGCTTAGCTAGCGGGGAGTTTGGTGTTATGGCAATGTCTCCTGTCAGTTTATGGAATTCAAATGAAGGTCAGGATTGTGAAAGAAACTCATCTTCATCCTCTGGAATTATTAGAACACTCAGTGACCTTGAAAAAAGCTTGTCACGAACCCAAAGGTCAAGTTCAAAGTCTAATGCTAGTTTCATTTCACAAGGCAGTAATCTTGACCGAGGGCCAACAGAGGTCTGGTCATCAAGCACTTCAGATTTACGTCCAGTGTCTAGTTTTCGTGATGATCTATCATATGTAATCGAAACTGAAGTAATGAGTCCAGGAACATATGCGTTAGATTTTTCAAATGAAGGTCCAATTCAAGCATCCATTGTTCAACAGCCATCAGCTGAAGGAGGACAATCACTACCCAGACCTGATTGTAGTACTCCCAGGTCAGAACGCAATGTAAATATTTCATTCCCAGAGTCGCAGATTCAGCAAGTTAAAGATCTTGACCCCAACACTCCAGTGAAATTTGAGGTAACAGTCCATGAAGATACCACAAATATTTTATACAATGTTGCGAAAACAGAATATAGAACTTACGCACTCAGAAACCAGAGTTCAAGCCGAGAACCTGGTATTATTCCTGATTCTATTCATGTAAATATTAGGGAAAATATCTCCTCACAAACTCAGGAAAAATTTCAATCTAGCAAAAGTGAAAGTATGCACCTTAAAGATGAAACTAAGACAGACTATGATTGTGAAACTGTTGTAATAGAGAAAAGTTTCAGATCTGCATATTCCTCAGAATGTAAACTGGATGTAGGAAATGACCAAGGAAATACAAGAGATATAACAAACAGATACTCAACAGAAGATGAGACAAAGAGCTATATATTACCTGCACATGCCAGGGACCAAAGTTTTGAAACAAAGAAAACTAAGCCTAATTTGCAGCCATCAGGAGTTTTATCTGCAACAAGTTATAGCGATTCAGAGGGAGATGAAGAGCATCCTAAATTAGCTGAAGATCAGCTGAATGATTCAGAATGTACTTCAGACTATGGCACAATAACGTCTGTGGAGGGTAGGAAAGGATTTGTATCATTTACATCTGACTCTGAGGATGATTCAGTGTTAGCTGGTCTACATTTATCTACCCAGCCAGCAACATACTGTAATGATTTAATGTTATCTCAACCACCTTTACATGTAGAAATTGTAAATGCACCTCAGCAAGATGCAAGAGCAATGCAGGTGCAAGGTCAGGATTTGTATGGGTCAGATAACAACGAAAAACCTATGAAAGCTGTAACAGTTAATAGGGAAACGAGTATACCTTCTGAATTAAGAACACGCTTGTTTGAAGTCAGACATGGAAATGTGGATGATGAGGATGACTTCTTTGAACATGCAGAAGAAATTTTTGAAGATCTCAGACCATCTAAGGATGTATCATCAGATGACGAGTCTATCAATGAAAAATATGATAAAGACAAGGATGATAATGAACTTGATATCAATACAAGTAACTCACAGGGAACTCTTGTAGAAGGGGAATCGGATACAAAAGGCAGCACTGAAAACATTCTAGCAGCTCCAAATGCACAAAATAATGATCATACACCAGAAACTGTAGATGGGGCAGAAAACAAGTTGGAAAATACTGTGCCACTAGCCTCAACTCTACTTAAAGATCAAACTGTTTCATTTAGTTCTGCAGAAGATTCATTTGTGTCAGTGGAAAGAGCAGAAACTTCATCCTGTTCCTCAGACTACAGAACTCCACAACAGTCACCTGTTCACATATATGACACAGAGGAAATCTGGTATCAGATAGAGGAAGTTATAATACCAGACTTAGTAAGTGAAGACATGGCAACTGCATTAACTGGTGAAAATCTTAATTCTGATAATCAATCTCAACCATTGAATACATCATCCCCGAAGAAACCACCTGATGTAAGAACAGTTTCTGTAAATACAGATTATTCTTCAACACCAACAACACCGCTGCCATCTGCAACAGCAAAACTTCCTTATGTGTTTAAATCCCGTAATGACCCAGACCAGATGGAAGCAGTCCGAAGAGAAATTGAAACGAAAATATCTAAAATTCAGAACCACTCTCGTAGTTTGAGTGATTCTGCAATAAGCTCAGACTTTACAGATGGTGATTCAGCTTCTCTGTCACCAAGAACAAGTAAGCATTATGAGTTTGATAAAATTTTGTTTGGAGATAAGATATCAAATACAAAGAATGAAGGGGATATTGCTAGACAGATCACAGTAAGATTAAATAGAGCTATTGACTCTGAGAGCTGTGTTACTAGGATTTTTCCATTGAATGACTCGGGTAATGTGTTTGATCAAGAAATACGTGAAGACGCACAAGCTTCCAGGACTTTACCCAAAGAACATGCAAGTGAAAGTAATCAAAAGAATTCAGATTCAGCATTAGAATGTCAGGAGCTTTTGTCAACAAAGGCTATAGGTAAATTTCCAGAAAATGTCATTGAAGCTGCTCTAGCTCTCAAGCCTTTTCCATTGAAAAGGAGTTTGTCTTTGGACAGTATTGCAACCCTTATAAATGCAGGAACAACCCAGGCAAGAGCTGTCAGAGGCAGTGTTGTACCTGAGAATCCTATCCTGTTGAAGGAGAAACAAGAAAATGATGAACATCCGAACCTTGAAAGGGTATCACAAACCAGTGAACATCCAATAGTAGGAGAACGGGTAACAGGTCCCACTGATTCTAGTAATGTAAAAGAACACATTACACCAGAACATATATTACAGAAAAATCAAACACCGTCAATTCCTAGCTCTTTGCATAAAAGTGATAGAAAAAAGGAATACCACAGGTCTCTATCTGATGGACATCTGGAAGACCTTGTTAGCAGCCACAATTCCTCAGCTGATTCAGATGACAGCATAACATTTGTGTTTGTTGGTAAAGACTATGATGATGGAATGTATACAAAAGAAAATCAGCCAAATTCAAATGATCCATGTGGTAGTGGGCCAAACTCGGATAAAGAAAGTCCGTCAGAACAGGATGAGAAACCAGGGAATTATGATGATATGAATTATGAAAACATCAGCGGTAGGGGTCATTCTCCACACACTAATAGTGATGAATATGAGGCTGTGCTGAGTAGAAGTGCATCTGGTGAATCGGTTAATTTGTGCAAAACAGCCGAAGATGATGATCAAGAATCTTCTCATAGCGCCAGTCAGGAAATTGAAGACATTATAGTCAGAGGGCATCATTTAAAAGAATTTGTTGCAAACAGAGATATTTCAGCTGGAGATTCAGGAGAATCAGCAATTACTAATAGTGATAATATTGAAGAATACAAAAAAGACAATGTTCCCGACAGTGGTTCATCCCCATTGAGACACAAATTTGGTATAGATGAAAAAGTGCTTCCAATATCAGAGCGCTCTGTATCTGCTGATAATATTCCTAAACAGCTGACTAGATATAGAGATATTCAAAGGTCAAGATCAGCAGCTATGATTGATGTAGGAGTTGTAGAGCCAGAATCAGAAAGTGATGTATTTCCACCTGCACCAGTGTCTTATGATGAGGATCAAACTGATCCATCATTTTCATTGAGAACAATGTCTGAATGTGGTTTAGACCAGATTTCTCAACGCACTGTTTCCGACATAGGTGCATCACTATCAAATAGATCATCGGCAGATCTTGAAACATCGTCCTCGGGTAGTATTTCATCAGCAAGAGTTCGATCAGTTTGTACTATTGCTTCTTCATCTGCAGAGGAATCTTATGAAGAGATTGTAATTAATTACAAAAATAGTCGAGAACAGAACAAAATAAGGCAAAAACAGGGACATGAATCTGTCAGCTCAGAAGGGGAAATTGACATCCAAACTCTAGAAGAAAGACAGGCTCATATAAAACATGTCTTGGACACAGTCGAAAAATTCATTTTACCCAGGCCTATTCTTATTGATAGAGGAGTGTCAACTGAAAATGAAAATGGACCAATGTTTGTATCTATTGGAATGCAAACATCTATGGAAAATATCAGTGATACAGCTGCAAACTCTGAACATACAGATGTTAGACCAGAACATATCCTTCCAGCTCTTGCAGCCCCATTTAGAGCCCAAAGTATGGACAGCTTTGGCCTTGGCCAAGGTGATGCACATCTCAATCTTTCAGAAGGTGCTATAAGTTGGGTAAAGATGAGTGAACTAATGATAGAAACAACCAGTCTTTTGCATAGTATAAATGACCGACTACCAGAAATGGATAGAAATGCCTCTATGAGTTCAAATGACAATAGTCGGGCAATCCTCAAACAATGGGAAGAAATTAGTGTTCAGACGGGTAAGTCTTTGACAGACTTGCAAAATGTTGGTTTGCAAACAGATGGAGTGGAAGAAAGTGTTACTAATTTAGATACTAGTTTTCATTTAAAACAGACAACCAGCCATGAAATGTTTGATGAGCACACACAAATCGATGATGATTTCAGAATGAAACCTTTAGATTCCAGTGATATTATTACATATGAAATACTCCCATTTCCTACAAACACTGATACCTGTGAAAGATCTATTCAGACAGACTTTGAATCAATAGTCATACCCGTCACAGAGGTAGCAGCGCTTGCTATAAATCAACAAGAAACATTCAATCAACATGCAGAAATCCCATTACATAATGAAAATGAATTGTTTGTCATTAACAAAGATGAGCAACAGCCCTCATCAAATACTGAAGTTAAATTGCATGCACTAGGACAAATGGAAGGAAAATTTGTATCTCAAATCAAGTCAGATTTAGGAGTATGTGATGTTAAAGACACAAGTAACAGTTTAGGAAAGGACAAAAATCATCCTCAAAAGTCAGACTACCAGCAAGTGCCCAAGGAAAACCCAGTCCTGCCAGGTTTAACTCTACCAAACACAAAAGAAATTGAAGAACTAAGAAAGGAGCATGCTAAATTGATTGATAACTTACGAAAAGCCTCTGAAAAGAGGCAAGATCGAAAAGATACTTTAAAATCAAGAAAGCAGGTATCTACTACACTACATGGCAAAGAACATTGCAGTTACGAAGATGAATCAGGTGGCTCATCTATGAATGTAAAGGAAACTGGAGATTCTCAAGAAAATGTTGAGATCACCGAAGTTAGCCCAGAAAAATTCATTGAGAAAGAAGCAGAAGAGATAAAGCTACATTTTGAAGAGGATGAAGATATAGAGAAAAAGGATATTTCAGGGGAAATCAGAGAGCCATCAGAGAATATTGAGATAATTATGATTTGCTCAGGAAAATTTATAGATGATAATGAGTCAGAAATTGTTAAACCAGAAGGGGCAGAGGGAAAGGGTGTGGAAAAGATAATGTCAGTGAATTCTGACAGTGTTACTTACACCCCAGCTATTGAACCAGAATACCAGGAATTAAGCCATGTCGGTCAAGGAAAGTACCTCAATGAAGATGGAACTGATGCTGTTCTTCCAATTTCAGGTGGTCATAATCGTCATATTAGAGATTATCCTGGGATTACCTCCTTCAGTGATCCAAATAAACTGGAGGAATATTCAACCAATACAAGAGGATTTAACAATGGCCCGAATGAAATCAATGAAATGTTTCAAGTTGGCCCTGGAGTATATATTGACAAATATGAACAACAACATTTACATACCAATATGCCAAGTGAAAAGGGTCATGAGATTGAGGATTTGAGTTCCAGAAAGGCTGATGCTGTACAAGGAAAAGAGGAAAAAAGGAATAGAGAAAAAGATGTAAACAATTTTGACAAGGGTTATCATGACAAACATCCTTTCAGTTATGAAAGTTCAGATACTTTTCAAAATGAAATAACTGACACAAGACAGGATGTTTATATTTCAGAGAAAAAGGATGAAGCAGAGTCATTATGGGTTGTTGGACCAAATTCTTTTGGCCATGACAGTGACGAATCGTGTGAAATGGCAAAAGCTGAGGCAGTTATATCTCAGCCTAAGAATGATGTCAGACTAGGAAAAACTGAAATGCAAATGAAAGAGGAAGGCAAGAGTAACGCAAATGAAAAAGAGAATTTTAGCAAAGATGTTTCTGATTGTGACCACATGGAAAAGTTGGAAATTGAGATAACTGAAACAGGACAGGGTGTTTATATCCGTGAAAATGGTAATGAAAATGAGTCACCTTGGATGGTTGGACCAGGTTCCTATGTTTTGAATAACGATGAATCTTGTGAAGTGGCAAAGATCAAAGCAGTAATTTCTCAGTCTAAGAATGATGTTGGTGTAGGTGAAATACAAGTAAGGGATGATGATGGGAAGAACGAAATGGAGAATTTTGGCAAAGATGTACACATTGATGAATGCATAGATAATTTGCAAATTGAGATAACTGAAACTGGACATGGTGTTTATATCTGTGAAATTGATAATGAATATGAATCAACTTGGATTGTTGGACCAGGGGCCTATGTTTTGAATACAGATGAACCTGGTGAAAGTGCAAAGCCTAGGACTGTAATTGCTTGGTCGAAAGATCATGTCACCGAAGGAACTAAATGCAGTTTGCCATATGATAATCAGGATCTTGTAGAAATTAACATACAAGTTGATCCAGATGAAGGTCTTAAAGTTGAAAATAAACAATCTTCTGAAGCAAACCCAAAACGCAAACTCAAATCTTCTAAAGATGAACCCAAGAAAACTGGGACAACCCATGAACATACATGGAAGTTAAAAGGGGATGAAATAATGGCAATTTCAGACGAAAGACCAACGTCTTGTAGTAGCAGTGGAAGACTTCCTTCTGAAAGTGATGCTTCTATCTCTTCCACTGAGTCTAACTTTTCTTCAGAAATTACAACCAGAATTGTGGCAGACCAAAAAAAGAATGATAACCTCTCTCATGGAAAACAACTATCATTGAATCCAGTGGGTGTGAAGTTTGTTGATGATGGTCTCAGTAATGACCTTTCAACTGATGGAGAGTCACACGATATAAGTCAGGAAGAAGAAACTATCATTCCAGTTGTTCATTCCAAGGCAGAAGCTGTTTCAAAGTTGGCTGATCTAGAAAGCCCAAAACCTTTAGCTCAGAGTGACAACAGTTCAGATGATGATATCGAGTCCGAAAGGAAGAGGCCTCAAGCAATTATGAAATGTGAAACTAGTCCAAAACTTCCATCACAGAAATCTCTAGGGAAACATGATGTTGAAAGCCCAACAGAACTTGATAGTTATGGCAAAGAAGAAAATGGAAACGGTGAACATTTTAATGACAGTGAAAGTGACACAAGTATGGCCACAGTTAATGAATCATTTACAGAAGTAATTGAAATAAAGCCCAAAATATTTCCTGTTTTCTCAAGTGAAGCTACTGAAGAAGTTATTGAAGACATGAAAGGATATTTGGAAGAAGAGACAGGTAGAGAAAAGACTTTATTTCAAAATGATACTGAGACACAGAGAAAAGAACAAGGTAATGAAAGTGATTCAAGCATGGATACTGTGAATGAGTCTTTTACTGAAATCATTGAGACAAAACCAAAGAGTCTACCATTTTTCAAAAATGTCTGTCCAGATGTACAAAAGGCTAAAGATGAACCCTCATATGAATTTTTTTATGAGAGTTTGAACTTACCTCAAACGGAAAGTGAACAAATAGATGATGAAATCGCTGGCAAGAGTGACACAAGCATGGAAACAGTAGATGAACCTTTTGTTGAAGTCATCGAAATAAGGTCTGAAAGTCTTCCACAATTTATGCCTGTTTCAGTACAACCTAAACAGTTAGACGAAGAGGAATATATAGAAGAGAAAGAGATTGATAAGGCTGTTAATGAAAAATTATCAAAATATCCTTGTGAAGCACAAAGAAATATTGTAGTACCACAAAAACCTCCACACTTTGGAACATCAGATGATGCAACTCAGGTTAGCATGCAGTTTTCAGATGACTTTACACAAACAGATAATGACAGTTTCATACAAGCTAAGCAAATTGAAACAACAGTTGAGCCTGATCAAAAGCATCCTTTCATAAATGCACAGCAGGACCAGCCAAGAAGTGCAACATCAGAGAAGTTGAAAGAGGACCTTGAAAAACTTCAGCTGGAGAGGCAACATATTTTAGATCTTCTTGGGTTGAATTATTTACCAACAAGTTTAACTGTTGAGTTATTGGAAGCTAAACTCAATTATTGTATTGGCCAAACAGACCTGCTGCTGGAAAGTGTAGAGGATGAATATGGTACATCAGAAACAAGACCCTATACCAGAGAGCAGCAGAGAGCTGTGGATTATATTTCAAAGTACAGGGCTGATCTAAAGAAATCTAAGCAAGATATTCAGGAGTGCAGAGAGAAACTTAACCACAGGAAAGGTGCAGGCCTTGGAAGAGGGAGGACATCTGTCAGAAAGAGGGATGTTTTGAATCAACATAGACAAGCCTTTATAGATGCATTTAAATTGGAGAGGATGAGGGAACAGCAGGATTATGAAAGGTCACGTCATGGTACCCCAGTCAAGGGAAACACACCACTGAAAGGCAATACCCCTCTTAAAGGGAACAGTCCAGTTGTAACTCCAAGATCAGAAAGGTCAAGGAGCTCCAGTCCGAAGTATTTTCCTGGTTACATGACCCCAAGAGAACACAAAGATCACCTAGTTGACCTGAGACGTCAGCTTATTCAAGATATAACTGAAGAAGAACAGTGTCACAGATCCTTATCTCCTGTAGTAACAGGCCCATTTTTGACATCACCAACTTATGACAGATTTAGAAGTCCCCCAGAAACACATTTAGGTTTTTCACCCAGAGTAGCTGTCTCGTCAACTTGTTCTCGAGAGAGTTCATACAGAAATTACAGTACATATGTAATAGCACCAGGAGCAAATGACATGTCAGCATCCCCAAGATCTATTTCTCTAGACAGTGCAAGTGCAAGATCTCACACATATCATTCCAGTCCTCCTCGACATGGGGGTAGAACATTTGGTAGGCACTTATCTCCATCTTCTACTTTTGATACACAAATGATAGCTGAGAGCATGTTTTCTCCCCAAGAGTCTGCCCAGATATATCGGGAGATTGAAGAAATAAAGAGAAGAACACCAGGCATGTCAGCACCATTAGAAGAAATGTTACGAAGGTCGTCATTTTCATCTGGCAGTAGTCACAGGTAAAAAAATCTTGCTATAGGTGTTTTTACTTTCTTTGATTGTTGTTTGCGTTTTTGTTTTAAGAAACACTGTCTGAAAAAAGTAGTATATTCATGATTAGGCATTTAAGATATCACCATATATCCTGCAGATGACTTACATTCTTGTAGCAGATCATTTTTGAAAATATAAATGAGCCATGCTCTGTGAAAAGGAGATGTAATGCTTCTGCAAAGAGTATCGACCAGTGTCATCCTTCGCAGTTCCCGAGGGTTACATGGGCCTAAACTTTTTGCTATTTGTTAATTTTTTGCATGCCAAAAGATGTTTTACCAGATGATTCAGTCGATTGTTAGACAAAACTGATTTTATAGATCCATAATTATGTGATGACTTGCTCTTTTCTCATTATTTATTCATGTACATGTATTAACTCTTTACCAAACAGAAAATTTTAGTCCATATTGAAGGCATTTGCAACAACAATTTTAATGTGGCTCAAATGATGGAATTTGACTTTGATAGGCTTGAAAATATTGTGGGAAAGGAGAAAGTGGTGGTTACTAGCATTTTCTCCTTTTCCAACTATGCTTTCTTAACCCTTTACCGCAACCTAGATTTAATGACCCTACAGAAGAAGGCTTTTAAAAATTTAAAAAACATTATGGGAAAAGGGGAAAAAGCTGGTCAGAGACAGATTTCATCACTTGAGCCACATTTGATTTGTTGTCTGCAAACTGCCCTCAATTTGGACATGTCCAAAATGTTGTTTGGTAAAGAGTTAAGGCGTCTTTCTCAGGATCATTAAAATTCCGCATTGTGTGGTAAAGGGTTAAGCTTAAATATGTGTTCAGTATTAACTACTTAAGATGTTTTTTAAGCTGTCTCACGTTTCTGGTGGTAAATTGATTTTTAGCTCCACTGGCCAAAGGTCAGCGAGCGTATGCCCTGTGTCAGTTGTGCATCCGTGCCTAGTGCATTAACTTTTATTTCAAACATCTTGTCTTACCCATCCAGGTTTGACCCATCCAGTTTTGACCGAACTTCACAGGAATGATCCTGCCATGGTCCTCTTCAGAATTTTTTTAAATAATTTGATTCCTTTAAAAACTGTGGTTGCCATTGCAATGAAACTGACAAATATTAAAAACCTTTGAAAATTGATTGTGCAAAACCACAGCTTTTAATATAGACCAGTCTGAAGTTTTGTGGTTTGGTTAACTATACCAAACGACAAAAATTTAGACTCTTCCAAATTGAAAGCATTTGCAGACAACAAAATCAGTGTGACCCAAAAATTGAAATTTGTTTTGGGAAGGGTAGAAAACATAGTGGGAAAAGGAGAAAATGCTTTCTCGGGGTTGTAAAAACCTGGGATTGTTAGGTAAAGGGTTAAAGGTTATTTATGTGAATACACCCTAACGGTAGTAATAAGGATACATCATATTTTGATCTCTGAACAAGATATTATACCAGTGATCATACATGTATTTTCATTGTAGTAGTTTGTCGAAAAAACTGCCACAATGTTAGGTCTAAATTTATCAACCCTGTTTAGAATTTCTGCCCTTAGCTCTTTACCACTCAACAAAAAATAAAACTGGTCCAAATTGAAAGCATTTGCAGACGACAATCTAAATATAATTCAAAAGATGGAAGTTTCCTTTGATAGGGTAGAAAACATTGTGGGAGAAGGAGAAAATGCTGGTTACCAGCATTTTCTGTTTTTCCCACAATGTTTTCAAAAGGCCTCTTCCTCAGGGTTGTTAAAACTCGGGATTGTGTGGTTAAGGGTTAAAGTGGGAAAGAAAACTGAAATTGACCTTTTTTCAGGCAGTAAAAAGACCCCCAACAGGTCTTGCAATTCTGCTGAGCCCAGGTAGCTCAGTCTGTAGCATACATGGGGTTGCTGGTTCAATCCCAGGCTCAGCCAATTTC
Source organism: Tridacna gigas (assembly GCA_945859785.2). NCBI lineage: Eukaryota > Metazoa > Mollusca > Bivalvia > Cardiida > Cardiidae > Tridacna > Tridacna gigas. Next base: position 45,219,652 of record OX244029.2, read on the forward strand.
TTTCTAAGGATTGATGATAGTCATTGCGACAGGATTCATTCCCCTCTCACCCCTGACCATTGTTTTGACGATGGTTATGTGTGAAATCAGCCAGTGGCTTGGAAAGAATATTTTGTTAAGTACTGGTAAAAGAAACTCCAGAAAAGCATGGAATGGTACTCTGGCTGCCACAATATAACTGAAATAATGTTGAAAACGGCATGAAACATCATACAATCAATCAATCAGTCTTGCAATTCCAGAGATAATAAGGTCAGAATATGTCACAAAGTACTGGATTGAAGATCAGAATTCTGTTTATGTTTTTCCATACAGTAGAAACCTTAATGCTCCTTTCCTTCAAGTGTTTGTTCTTTGTGTGATTTGTGATAGTTTCTGGTAGGTTCAGATATAGCATGTATTGTATTGTGTCAACTCTTTACCAGATGACAAAATTTTAGACTCTGCCAAATTCAAAGAAATTGCAGATGACAATTTATTAAATGTGGCTGAAACTGACAGATTCGTCTCAGGAAGAGTAGAAATCATGGAGGTGGAAGGAAAAAATACTGGTTACCAGCATTTTCTCCTTTTCACAAAATATTTGCAAAAGCTTTATTCCTCAGGGTCCTTAATACAGGGGATTTGTTTGATAAAGAGTTAACTCTTTACCACAGGACAAAAATGTAGACCTGTCCAAATTTAGAGCATATGCAGATGACAATTTAAATGTGGCTCAAATGATGGAAGTTGTCTTTGATACGGTTGAAAACAATTTGGGAAAAGGAGAAAATAACCAGCATTTTCTCCATTTCCTACAATGTTTTCAAAAGGCCTCTTTCTCTGGGTCTTTAAAGATCTCAAGATTGTGCAGTAAAGCAATAAGCATACCATGTGTTGATTTCAGCATGTATGTTGGCAATATGATACTGTTCAGTTCTGTACCTCTACAAAGGTAAAACCTCCACCACTGCACTTATACAGTATTATATTTAGTGTTTTAAGCTTGTCATTATTCATTGCATGGTATACAGACTGCACTGAAATTCTCTCTCTCTCTCGTCTTTGTTTTTTACCCTTTCAAAACAAATAGCTGCACAGGTTAACTGTAATTTGCCTGTCTGTCCATCTGTCTATATTAGGGTACTAAGCCTGGTAGCTCAATCAGTAATGTACAGGACTTGAAGCTAAGAGTTGCTGGCCTTCAGCTTGGACAGTTTTCTTCAAAGAATTGATGATAGGCACTGTGGTAGGATTTGTTTGTCTCTCACCACCAAACTCTGTTTTGATTATGTTTATGTGGGAAAGTAGCCAGTGGCTTGGGAAGAACATTGTGCAAAATACTGGTAAAAGAAGCTCCAGTAAAAGCATGGATATGTCCACTGTCTGCCGGATATAACTTGATGTTGAAAACCGTTTAAAACACCGTACAAACAATACATATGTGGACATGCACTCAGGTTTACAAATTCTGCCTTCAGTTCTGCCAGTTTCAGTTTTGAAACTTGGTACAATTATTACTTGGAAATTGTACAATGTCATGTGTGAGATACAAATGTTGGATGTCTGCTGTTAGGTGCTGAAAAATTATTACCCATTGAACTGTTATTTTTTTGGTTTGTTTGTTTGGTGTTTAAAACCATTTTCAAAAGTTTTTCTATTATGTCATTATGGCTAGTGTGTCCCAAATCCTTCATAGTTTCTTTCAAAGGTACTTTTAACATTCTTTCAAAGCCATCACACAGCTATCAACTGGAAGCTGTTGTTGTGCAGGATGCAATTCTAGGGCACTGGGTTTAACTCTGTACCACACATCAAAATTTAAAGCAATTGCAGATGAAAAACTGAATGTTGCTCAAATGATTTATTTGCCTTTGAATAGGAAGAAAACATTAGGGAAAATGCTAGTTTCCAGCATTTTGTTATTCAACAATGTTTTCAAGAATGTTTCATGGTTGCTAAAACTCAGGATTTGTGGTAAAGGGTCAAAGTGTCAGAGAATTAATTCTCTTTGAAATTACATATTTTTGTGATCATTGCAAGTTACATTTGAACAGCTCTTGTCTATGAGTATCAAAGAGCCTGGCCGGGTAGCTTAGTGGTTAGCATATCTTACTAGTGACCTGTTGGTTGCAGTTCGATATCCAGTTGAGGCACTCTTTCTATACAGCAGTTTTTTCGCCTCTCACCTCTGATGCATGTGAGAAAAGTAGTCAGTGACTTGGAAAGAAATTTGTGTCAGTATTGATGTGGGAAAGCCAGGAAACATGTGCACTGACCGCCATGATATGACCTAGGCGGTTAAAAATGGCGTTAAACTCCAAATACAAACAAACAAACAAGTATCAAAGAACTTGGCATGGACCTATAGTCATCTTCTACAACAATTCTATATGAGATTTCGTTATCTAAATATTGTAGTAGTAAGTTCTATATTGTAGTACACTTAAAGGACATTATTGCTCTCTTGTGGACAGTTTTTTGAAGCATTGTGAAAGACAAAAGTAATTATCTGTGACAATCAGTAACTATTGCTTTTATTACATGTTCCTTTTCAACAAAAAATATTTTTTGTCTTTGGATTTTTCCCATGACATAATTATGGTAGTCATTACTAGTTTTGGTTGATCAGGGTCATTACTGGTTTTGGTGGATCTGACATTTGCTGCAATTGTAATGGGCTATAACCAATTTTACATCTTTCGGGCCTTTTTAATTATGGCTCATGAAAATAATAAATAGACGAAACATTTTGCAATTTAGGTGCTTTTAATTGTTGGCAATCCAATGTTTCATTGCCCAGTTTAAGAGGCTGTCGAAAGCATTGTTGGAAAATGAAAAACAGCTGGTATTCGGAATGTTTTTTAGCTTTCAAAAACCAATTTCCATCATTTCAGAGCAATGTAAGTTGATGGCTGCAAAATGCTTTCAGCAGGGAAAGATTTAAACCAATCCAGTGAAAAAAAATAATTTCTGTACCTTCTGTAAAAAGTCCTGAAGACAGGTGTCTACTTGGGGGAAAAATCATAAATGGCTGTTATGTTAGAAAACAAGGGAAATACAGATAGAAATGTAGTAGATATTCTGTAAACACCCATAATTTTTAGCTCTACTGGCTGTAAGCCAGCAGAGCTTATGTCATGGTATGGTTTCCGTTGTCCATCCATCCATCTCTCCATCCGTCCGTTAGTCTTTTTCTTTTTTACGCAATAAAGTCTGCATTTGTGGTCAGATTTTCATGAAACTTGCACAGTTTGTTTTATCTCATCATTAGCTTGAAGCCTATTTATTTTGAAAAAAAATCTGACAATCCATGTAGGAAAAGTAACAATTTAAAGTTCAAAATTTCAGTTTCTTGTTTACATGATTTAGTCTGCATTTGAGGTTGGATTTTCGTGAAACTTGCAGTTTGTTTATCTCATCAATAGCTTGAACCCTCTTTATTTTGAAAAAAATCTGACAATCAGTGTGGGAAAAGTAGCCATTTGAAGTCCAAAATTTACGTGATAAGGGCTGCATTTGTAGTGGGATTTTCATGAAACTTGCACAGTTGCTCTATATCATCCACAGCTTTAACCCTATTGATTTTGAAGAAAAATTCAGTAATCAGTATGGGAAAAGTAGCTAATTAAATTTGAAAATTTACAATTCGTGATTATGTGATAACATTGGCAGTTGTGGTTGAATTTTCATGAAACATGCACAGTTGCTTTATATCATCAATAAATTGAATTCAACTGATTTTGAAAAAAAAAAGAAAACTGACAATCAGTATGGGGAAAGGAGCAATTTAAATTTGATAATTTACATTTGGTGTTTACGCAATTAAGTCACATTTTTTATTGAATTCTTTTGAAACTTGCAAAGAGTACTTGTATCATCAAGGGATTGAACTCTATTAAGAGTGAAAAAATTCTAGCAATTGATTTAGGAAAAGCAGCCATTTGATGACTTAGTATTGTTTACGCAACACAGTCCACACTATTAGTCACATTTCTTTGAAACTTGCAAGGATTGTGTAAAACAATGAGTACTGATACCCTATCAAATTTGGCTGGATTCCAAACAGTTGGTTTTGAGAAATCGTACTTCAATTTTTTTTTCACTATTTGTTTCATTCACCATGTCTACTTATGCTGTCTTAATGGGTTCAAGCCCAGTTGCAACAGCACCTCCCCCTCCATTTTTTTGTGGGTTTCCTATTTTCCTTTTTGCATCATGAATCAGTATGTATGCTAGAAAAAAAAAAGCAAAATCAATGCCAGTAGAGCAATTCAGGCCCTCAAGGGCTTCTTGTTCTTAATCCTTATCTTGCTAAATAAATTGAATAGAACTTTCAAGCCAATAGTCAAAACCCCGATAATGTTTTTTTCCAACCTATTTTTGGGAGAAAAATATCTCTATCGGACAGTGTAGATCCAAGATCAGACCACACATTCTGTGCAGTCTGATCTTGATCTACACTGTCCGCTAAAGGTCAGTTTGTCGGGCTTAACAGCCTATGGGTAAATATTTTATTGAAATGCCTTGGCGTAGTTTAGTTACATAGTAAAATAACAACCCTACTTAATGTCGGGTGTTTTTAAATTCTCATGCACTTAGGCAGATAGTTTGTCCTTAGAATGTAAGAATCATTTTGAAAAATGGAAAATAAGGGCCAGAAATAGATGAAAGATTTGTCAGGTATAAATTTGAAGTAAATATTGAGTATTTAGCATTGATTTACCAATTATTACAACTTTAATGTAAGTCTGCAATATATTGACTCTTTACCAAACAACAAAATTTGAGACTAGTCTAAATTGAAGGCAATTGCAGACAACAAAATAAACTGGACTCAAAAATTGAAATTTTTGGGGGTAAGGGTAGAAAAAATGGTTGGAGAAAATGCTGGTTACCAAGGTTTTCTTCTTTTCCTACTATGTTTTTCTTCTTTCTCAGAGTCAATAAAAGTCAGGATTGTTTGGTAAAGGGTTAACACATTACTACACAATCCTATGTGTTGGGGACCCCGAGGAAGAAGTCATTTGAAAACATTGTTGCAGAAGGAGAAAATACTGATAACCGGCATTTTCTCTACACACGACATTTTCTACCCATTTTGAGACAAATTTCATCAATTTAGCCTCAGCTAATTTGTCGTCTGCAACAGCTTTAAATTCGGATGTGTCTAGAATTTTATCGTTTCATTATCGTTGAATTAGAACCTTCTACAATGAGGTTGATCATTTTATTGAAAAAAAAATCTGGACGATATTGTTTAAAATGAGCTGTATTGCAGGTTTTAACTTGTAAGAACTGTTCAGATTTACTCTCTAAGAGATTCCTTATAATGTTAAAACCAGTTTTCCTTAGAGTGTTGTAACCCTTTACCACACAGTCCCAAGTTTTAACAACCCTGGCAAAGAAGTCTTTTTAAAACATTGGTAACCAGCATTTTCTTCTTCTCATACAATGTTTTCTACCATTTCAAAGATAAACATCATCAAGCTACATGAAATTTGTCTTCTGCAAATGCTTTCAACTTGGATGAGTCTAAAATTTTGTTGTGTGGGAAAGAGTTAAATTACTTTATTTCGACTTGCAGATGATTTTTTTCATCTTGTAGTAGAACAGTTAGAAATTCTTTTTATTCTGCAATATTTCCGATGTATTCATGTATTACTGTAATTTTACCTGTTGACGATACATCCTTACAATCAGAGAGAAAAAATACTTGTAAAACCTGAAAGTGTGTAGAATGGCTCAGAATTTGGTCAGCTGTGTATACAGATAAATTACCAAGATATGGTGTTAGGGATAGAGATACTCAAGGCATATGTCACCATTTAAAACTGGAAACAACAACAGTAATTTCTTTGAAGGCTGTCAAAAAATGAACGCTTTTTCTATTCGTCCAAATATGTGTAACCTCGCAGCCGACAGGGGCAACACAAACTGGCTGAAAATGAGTTTAGAAATCTCTAAACGTTCATATCCTGTAGATTATTCATAGTTTACAAGGATGTTTTCAAAGTCATCAGATGTATATTTGTTCAAGAGGTTACAAGTTTTAACTCTTAAATGCACAATAAAATTCTAGACTTGTCCAAATTGAAAGCATTTGCAGACGACAAATTAAATGTAGCTGAAATGACGGTTGTTGCCTGTGGAAGTGTAGAATTGTGGGAAAAGGAGAAAATGCTGGTTACCTGCATTTTCTCCTTTTCCTACAAGGTTTTCGAAAGGCTGTTTCCTCAGTTTTGTTTAAACTAGGATTGTGAGGTTAAGAGTTTAACTCTTTACCAAGCAACAATATTTTAGACTTGCCCAAATTGAAAGCTCTTGCAGATGACAAAGTAATTGTGACTCAAAAACAGAAACTCACTATTGAAAGGTTAGAAAACATTGTGGGAAAAGGATAAAATGCTGGCTACCAGCATTTTCTCCTTTTCCCACAATGTTTTCCAACAGTCTAGGATCATCAAACCTTGGAGTCTGTGGTAAAGAGTTAAGCACATTTTGTGATGGGATACTGTGACTGGTACTACATTATAGTGTCATGAAACCCTGTTTCAGAGGCCACCTGCATTAAGCAAGCAACCAGTATTAAACAAGCATGGAGTGAACTTACAAGAGTAGGCAAATATGTTTAAATGTTGCTTTAGATCAAGATAAATCAGCCTTTTGAGTAAAAAGACTATGCAGTTTGAGATTGGAATTCACTCTAAACCTTCACAACACTATCCCAAGTTTTATGACCTTGAGAAAGAAAATATTGTCCGAAAAGGAGAAAATCCTGGTGACCTGTATTTTTTTCCTTTTGCCACAGCATTTTTTTACTTTTTCAAAGACAATTTCCAACATTTGAGCTACAGTTATTTTGTTGTCTGTGAATATTTTTTATTTGAGCAAGTTCAATTTTTTTTTGTTTGATAAAGAGTTAAATTACTGCAACCTTGCATTCTCTTGTAAATTGCATTATATGAAGTTATTTGAAAATAGGAGTATAATAATACATTATTCACTACATCATTACAGGAGCAGTTCATCCAGGGCTGAAGTCAACATATCACCAAGGATACGAACAGACTTGCGTCAGACTAGACCAAGAACTCCATCCCCAGACACAGGGAGATATGATAATGTGAGTGCCAGAATCAGCTAACACTGAACCTTTTACAAAAGGACAGAGTTATAGACTTGTCTGAATCGATAGCATGTAACTGTGTCATTGTGCGTCAAGTTTTGTCAAACATCTTCTCGGAAACTTCCTATCCAGTTGTGACCAACCTTCACAGAAATGGTCCTGCCATGGTCCTCTTTAGAGTTGCTTCAAATAATTTTATTCCGGTAAAAACTGACTGCCTTTGCAACAAAACTAAACAAGAGCACCACATTTGGGTGTCAACCCTCGGCTGCAGTTGCTTGATTTTCAATGAAAATTCTAAGTAAACAAATAGACATAACTTTATCAAAAATACTCTGATGGTTATCTGCCCCTGTTGTATGGGTTCCTTATTTGATAGGTTTTATAGAAGGCTTTTAAATGTGGATATTCAAATATCTTCTTGTTTATAAGCAATTAGCCTAGACCTGTATTATTTGGTATTTAGCTTCATCTAGAAGACCTCTACAAGAATTCAACTAATTATAGTCTTTGGGTCAAAAATGGCTGCATTTTGGGGTGGCAACTTTCATATAGGCTTCTATAGGGAAAACTTTGAAAATCTTCTCATTCCAAACTATCAAATTCTTGCCATGTGGTCAAAAATTGGTCCCACCGGAAGAGGTGTGATGTCACAAATTGTTCTCTGTTAAGAGGCCATTCTTTCCATTTTGTTGAAATTCTTCTTGTGGAAATATTTTTGTTCAGAGTTAATTGATATTTGGTATGAATGATTCTGGAATAGACCTGTTTGTACTCAGTAAAATTATGTATGCTGCATGTGAAGAAAACATGACTTTTTCTGTTATATTGCAGCCCGGCCGGGTAGCCCAGTAGTTAGTGTTTCTGACTCATGGTTGTTGTGAGTTGATACCTGGTTTAGGCAAACTTTCTTTCAGCGATTTTTCGCCTCTCACCTCTGGTGCATGTGAGAAAAGTTGTCAGTATTGGTGTTAGAAAGCCAGGAAACACATGCATACATGTATGTGTACTGACCACTTTGATATGATCTCAGCTGTTAAAATGGCTTTAAACTCCAATACAAAGTAAGTTGTTATATTGGAATACAGATTTCTAACAGTTGGATTACTATCGATGCCAGTGACATGTATGGCACATGCAGATTATTAGGCAGTCGGCAATACACAGCCATCATTAATGCACTGGTCATTACATTTTCTGCAAGTTGTCTGTAAAAAGAGTGTCTAAATGACTGTCTTTCGTGTGGGGAAATTTTAAATTTTCATTTTATATATATCACAGTTAACAACTCTATGCATTTTTAACATGCATTTTTTAGAGTTTTTTTTTTTTAATTACCTGTCTTACCTCTTTACCAGATGACAAAATTTAGGTCCTGGCAAAATTCTAAGCATTGCAGATCACAAATTTAGGCTCAGATGCTGGGATATGTTTTTGAAAGAGTAGAAAACATCGTAGGAAAAAGAGAAAATGTTGGTTACTAGCATTTTCTCCTTTTCCCACAATGTTTTCAAAAGCCTTTTCCCTATGGGTTGTTAAAAGTCGGCATTGTGCAGTAAAGAGTTAAACATCAATCAGCCAGAATACACAGATGATTCAAATTATCTTTGCTTCATACACAAATAACGGATTTTATTGTCTGTATATATATTATGATTTCTCTACACTACACATGTGCATGAGGTAGTCCAGCATTACCAGTAATGAGCCATGCTCTGGCAAAAGGAGATCTAAATGATCACCTTGAAGTGTCATACTAAGCAACTTATCACATGACTGTGGATTCATAAATTCTGTTTTGTCTAACAACCGAGTTATGAAGTGGAAAGTTCCTTGGACATGCAGAAAATTTACAAAAAGCAAAAAAAAACCCATGCCAGCCTGCACAGACATGGGTCTATAGTTTTTTCCAGATGCATTAAAACCCCTTCTCATAGAGCATGACTCAAATCTATTAGCATGTTTATGTATTTGCAGCCCCTTTCCTTGAATCTGGATAGTTTACAAGATGACACTCAAGGTCCATACAGCCCTTATTCAGCATATGCGAGAGAACACGTTATTCCAAATGAGCGCACCAGTGGCGGTGTCCTACGAGGAAGTTATCAGCTCTATGACGATAGATCAGACACCTCATCTAACGTATCATTTGGATCTGATACACATTTAGACACGAGACCTTATCATGAACTGGATGAGGAAATGGTGAAAAGACTGAGACCCGTCAAGTCTTCAGACATTAAATCCAAGATTGGTCGACACAAACGATGACACAGCTGAAGCAGTTTCTGTGATTTTTTAACCCCCCAAAAAAGATAAAATATCATAATTGTGTTCATAGAAATATACAGATAAATGTTAAAAGGTGAAAAAGTTAAGGTCACCTATGGAAGCATTACAATGCATTGTCTGTGTTATGGCAAATACCTGACTTTAATGTGCTGTGTACATTTGCACATTTTACGTACAAAACAAGTGAGTTTGTCTGCTGATTCATTTTCGTAACAATCATCATCACCTGTGATATATTCCATACAGATGTTCACATTGTGTAACAACATATACAATATATAGTATTATATAGTCATGTAGGAGCTTGGAGCTCGGAAGTTCAAAACAAGCATTCCAGGAGAGCATTATTCCTGCTAGATGAAGTGCAGTAAAACTGTTTGGCTGGTATTCCAGTATTACTCTAGACTTGTGTACATGTACATTAGTATATTTAACCCTTCACCAATAGATCCTGTGTTTCAATGACCCTGATGGTAGAAACTTTTGAAAACATTGTGAGAAATAGATAACATTTTCTCCTTTCTTTCAATGTTTTCTATCCCTTCCTGGACAGATCTCGTCATTAGACCTACTATTGATTTATCGTCTGCAAACGCTTTCAGTTTGGACTAGTCTAAAATTCTGTTCTCTGGTTATGAGTCACTTCCCCTCGCACAATACACTAAAGTGTTAGGAAAAGAAATAGCCTAGACTTGGTATTACGCTTACAACCCTGTGATACTTTTAACAATGTATGGTGCCAAATTAGTGATATGTGATATTAACTGTTTTCTAAATAGCTAGATGGTTTATGTGGTGATTTAACTTGTACAGTGGGAGACAAGAAAAGACTGCTATGATTTGATTTGAGGTGAGGAAAGTCTGAATTTTTTGTTTGTATGGTTTTAATCCCTTACCACACAATCCTGGATTTTAACAACCCCGAGGAAGAAAGCTTTTGTTAACATTGTGGAAAATGGATAAAATGACCAGCATTTTCTCCTTCTTCTACAATGTTTTCTAACCTTTCAGAGACCTACTTCATCATTTGAGCCACGTTTGAGTTGTCCTCTACAAACACTTTCAATCTGGATGTGTCCAAAATTTTGTAGTCTGGTAAAGAGTTACCACTTCGTCATTATTTCAATTATATTGTAGTGATCTGTGCACCTACCTATGTTTTCTATAGGGTTTCTTTTACTACCAGTACTTCTAATCATAGTCTTCCTAAGCCACTAACCAATTTCTAACATAAACATCGTCAAGACAACTTCCAGGCATAAAAGAGGGATTTACGCTCAGTTACAGATATTGCAAAGTCCTGACAGTTTTTTGTCAGAATATCAGGCAAACAACTGAACAGTGTAGATTCAAGATCAGACTGCATTTATGTTCAGTCAAATTTTGACCTACACTGTCAGCACAAGCAATTTTAAATAAGGTTGAGAGCTACAAATGTTAACTCTTTACCGCACAATCCCGAGTGTTTACGACCCTGCATTTTCTCCATTTCCAACAATATTTTTCCACCATTCCAAAAGCAAATTTCAGTTTTTGAGTTGCATTTTTTTTGTTTGCAAATACTTTAAGCAAGTCTGAATTTTGTTTGTTTGATAAAGAGTTGGATGAATATGTAACAGGGTACTTTGAAAATATCTTTGTAGGGTGTGACCACTTTTTACTTGTCGCTACTTTGTCTCTGTTTTCAGATATTTGCCTCATTCTAAACGGAGTTTAAACATTTAATATGTTTGTATAATAAACTTATCTTGTCGCCATGACCATGGTGTAGAGGTAAAATACCTGGACACATGATCCCGAAGTAAACGTCCTATACAGTCGTAAATTTATCAAGAGATCTATGAATAGTTCATGTAAAGAGACAGAATATTCATTCAGTCACAAAGCGGTTTCACTATAATGAACATGGATTAAGGGTCAATACATCAATACTTGTGAAAATATTGTGGCAAATTGGTAAACTGCTTAGTAAGAGCAGTGTCTTCTTTTATCACACTGTTTTCAAAAGTTGCCAAAAGCGAGATGCAAAACAGTCTTTCTCAGGACTAAATGAGTTAACCTTTTTTCACACAACACCGACTGTTAACAAACTTAACATAGAAGGTATTTGAAAACATTGAGGGAAAAGAAGAAAAGGCTGGAAACCAGTATTTTGCCCTTTACCCACAATCTTTTCTACTTATTCAAAAATGAGTTCAGTCATTTAAGCCACAGTTAAATAGTCGTCTGCAAATGCATTTGATTTTGACAGGTCTATAATTTCATTGTCTGGTAAAGGTTAAATGTTGCCATTCTTAAAGAATCATTTTTTTTTTTTCATTTTAGATATGGTTTCAAAGAAACCAGATACCAGTAGTTAAGAAGAAAATGCCATTTCTCCAGAATTCCAAACACAATGAAATCCAGAGGACCAGTTTTATAAAACTCTCTGTTTTGTCCTTTGTACTTTTCTTTCTAGCCGTGTTTTTGTCTGTTATTTCTTCAAGTTTTCATTGAGTCCAAATTATGCCTATGTAGTAATGATTTGAGCCATGCTCTGGGAAAAGGGGTTTCATGCATCTGCAGAAAGTACAGACCCATGTCAGCCTGCACAGTTGGTGCAGGCTCTGCAGGCTGACCTGGGTCCAAAACCTTTTGCTACAGGCCAATTTTCTGCATGTCAAGGGACCATTCTACCTCATGATTCAGTCAGCTGTTATACATAATGGATTTTATGGATCCATATTTATGTGATCACTTGCATGGTATACATATATAATGCATCATACAGATGCATTAAACCCCCTTTTTCCAGACCATGGCTCATTTAGTTTCCAACATGCTGATAGAGCCAGACATTTTCAATGATACGGCAGTTTCAAGGCTGTGTTTTTGCCAGAATATCTCGGCATGGTTGACAGTATAGATTGAGATTAACCTTTTATCACACGACTAAATTTAGGCCTGTCCACATCCAGAGCATTATGCAGACGCCAAATTAAATGTGACTAAAATTATGGAAACTGTCTTTGATAGGATAGAAAACATTGTGGGAAAGGGAGAAAATGCTGGTTACCAGCATTTTCTCCCTTTCCCACAATGCTTTCAAAAGTCCTGTTTCTCAAGGTCAGCATTGCGTGGTAAAGGGTTAAATTGTATATTTTTTGCAGTTTGATCTGCATCTGTGTTGTCTGAAAAGGAGTTGTGCTCTGTGATCTAAGGTTGCAATACATTCTAATAAAATGTGCTTTTCAAAATGGTACAATTGACTTACCAATAGAAGTTGGTTATTGACTGTCTCGGAATCTAGCTAAGTTTAACACTTCACTACACAACCCCTTGTTTTAAGGACCCTTGGCAAAAGGCTTTTGAAATCGTGGAAAAAGGAGAAACTGCTTGTAACCAGAATTTTCTCCATATCCCACACACATGATCTACCTTCCATCTGTTTAGCCATATTTGTCATCTGCAATCTGCAAATGCTTTCAATGTGGGTAAGTAGAAAGTTTGGTAAAGCGTTGAAGTAATAGATAATAGAGCAATGCTCGGGCAAAATAAGGTTTAATGCATCCGCATTATGCACGATATTAAGCAATTCATCACATAGTAATGGATTCATAAAACTAATTTTGTATATGGATCCTTAAAACCCATTTTTTATCACAACATACTGAATCACGTGGTCGACATGAAGAAAATTGACCAGTGGCAAAAAGTTTTGACTCCAGTCAGCCTTCGTGAACTTTCTCACCTGGGTTGATACCTTTGACGGATGAATTAAGCCCCTTTTCACAGAGCATGGCTAATATTATTGTATGATTCTGTCAGTGCTATTGTACTTGCTGTCTCATGATCAGTTGCAGCTGAAAGAATTTGTTCAATGATATCTTTTTTTCTTATGTTTTTTTTTTTTAAATTTACTTTTAACTATTTTACTTCCGTCCATATTTATTTTGTCACAAGACTGTATATCTACAATTTTATTTATTTAATGATATTTTAAACTTATAATCTGCATGGACTTTGTACATATTTTGTACATATTTTTTCAAGTAATATGTTGGTGATTTTGTCCGAATTTGAAACATGCAGAAAACAAAATACATGAGACTCAGATGATAAAATTCGTTTTTGTAAGGGTAGAAAATATTGAGGGAAAAGGAGAAAATGCTGGTTACCAGCATTTTCTCCTTTTCACATAATGTTTTCAGTAGCCCCTTTTTCTTTAGGTTGTTAAATTTTGGATTGTGTGGTAAAGGGTAAAAGCAACTAGCCTTGAAATGCCACAAGCTTGCTCCTAAAACATTACTGTAAAACCAGGGTGCATAGCTTGTAAACAATGGTAGAACAAGATGACTTGATATTGACATCACCTGCTGAAGACAGCTCGTTTGCATATTACTGCAGACCACTTTCGAAAACAAACAAAGTGGCAACAGGAGAAATTGCTAGTAGTAATTAGCAATTTCTCCTGTTGCCACAATGGTTCTTTGTTGTATCCCAGGTATAAATGTCTTTGAAGTGGAAGGCTTTTGAAAAGATTGCAGGGAAAGGAGAAAATGTAGGTAACCAGCATTTTCTCCTTTTCACGCTGTGTTTTCTACCCCTTCAGAGACAAAATCCATTATTTAAGCGACAAAAATTAATTTTGTCATCTGCAATGGTTTTGAATTTGGACCAGTCTTAATTTTTTATGTTTGGTAAAAAGTTAACACATTTTAATATTTTAATACATCCATATTTTACTGCCATGTAGACTTACGGACAAGGCTATAAATAATATAGCTGAGGGGCCTGCTAGAACTTGTTTTATGAATTATTACCTCTTGAAGCCATTTTGCAGCAAACCATATAGAAAACATCTTTTTTATCTCTTTACCAAACAACAAAATTTTAGACTAATCCAAACTGAAAGTATTGCAGAGGACAAAATAAATTGTCTCAAAAATTGAAATTCATCGTAGAAAAGGTAGAAAACATTTTGAAAAAAGGAGAAAATGCAGGTCACCAACAATTTCTCTTTTTTTTTTTCTATGTTTTCATAAGCTTTTCTCTTCATGGTCGTTAAACAAGGGATTTGTGGTAAAGGGTTAAATATGGATAACTAATACAAAGTACAGTTAAAAGACACTAAATGTTTGTAAAACAGATTGTGGCAAAAGGCTAAATTGCTCTATACAAGCAATTTATTCTCTTGCCACAGTAGTTCCAGAAGTGGTTTGTTGCAATATGAAAAAAGGTGTTTGCAGAGGTTAATATATTTCTCCCTTTGGCAGCAATGTTGTCTGCTCCAAGACAAAAGAAGGGTTTTGCGCAGGAAGAAATGTTTTATAACACATGTCTATACATGTAGCACTGTTACAATAAATTGGGTTATGCTCTGGCTAAAGGGGGTTTAATGCATCTCTATGATGCATTTACACCATGCAAGTCATCACATAATTATAGATCCATAATGTCAATTTTGTCTTACAACCAACAGAATTACGAGGTAGAATGGTCCTTTGACATGCAAAAAATTTACCAATAGCAAAAAAGATTCAATCAAGGTCAGACTGTGCAGGCTGACCAGTAGTTGATACTTCTTGCGGATGCATTAAGCCCCTTTTCACAGAGCATAACTCAATCACAATTTTGACATAACCATGTCTATTTTGTTTTCTATGAAATACATGAAATGCAAGAATATTATGTTAAAGCTATGTTTACAAATAAAGTATTTATCACATACTGCATACTAAATTTTCTTATTAGCTCAGTTGTTTTCGAAGAAAGTGTGGAGGTATTGTCATACCACTGTCATTGTCTGGGTTGTTGTCGCGCAAAAACTTTGACATTTTGTAGTATCTTTTATTATTACTAAGGATATCTACTTCAGAATTGGACAAGTTGTTTTATGTCTAAAGGGAAACAACAAGGGCAGGTAACCATCAAAGTATTTTTAACACAATTATGCCCCTTTTTCGGCATAGAATTTTCGATGAAGATCAAGCAACAGCAAGGAGTGAAGGCCCCCGCATGCGATGCTCTTGTTTTTCAATGATCTAGATTGTTTGTTTGGTTTTTATTGCATTGTATTACAAACAGTTATGGAAACACGAAACCTACATGGGATAACCAATGAAGATAGGGAGAAATACTCTAAGGGAAATGAAAACACCATCGTCTGGATGGAAATCATCATGGAAAAAGCAGCAACTGCTTGTTCCTTGTAATTTCTCCTCACGATCTTGAGGGAAACTGCTTTTGAGAACATTGTGGATCAAAAGCTCCAAAAAATCAGCACAATATACACCCTGAAGGAAGTTAACAAGAGCATGTCACCTTTTCACTTGACTTGAAGTCTGACGCCTGAAGGATTGCTCTGCATATTGTTTCATAAAGCTGCACACATGAAATATTTTCAAAATCGGACCAGGTGTTCAAAAGATATGGGGCAGACAATTGAAGAACGTGTGACGTTTAACCTCCTGCTGTGACCTTGACCTTAGAGCTCTGCACATCTTCTCATCAAGGTACATACATGTGAAATATTTTCAAAACAATTGGATGAGGGGTTCAACAGACAGAAGAAATATTTTTAATCCCCCGCTGTGAAGGGGAAAGGGGATTATAGGAATGGCCTTCATCTGTCCGTCCATCCATCTGTCTGTAACACTTTTTTATCCGGTCCATATCACCTGAACCCTTTGAAAGATTTTCATTAAACTGGTCAATGATTGATTGATTGAATGATGTTTTACGCTGCTTTCAACATTATTTCAGTCGTATCACAGCGACAGCTCACATATTCATATATTTCCTGGGTTTTACCAGTACTAGGCTAGGGCTCTGAAATTAAACTGGTCAAAGGCATATATATGTGAAGTGGGGTGTCTGGCTCAAACTCGATCTTTGGTCTTAATTGAGCCAGACCTCCCCACTTTACATACATATGGAACACTCATATGACATGAGAATATACTCTCTTTTTACGAAGTCAAATAAGGATATTTTATTTGAGGTTTTGCAGAATAAATGAATAATGATTCTATCTTATATTCTATTTAAAAAAATATATATATGTCATAAAATTAAAAACCAGCAATAACAGTAGAAAATGTACTCGCATTACACAGTGAAGGCAGAATTAGCGATTTTACATTAGATAAAGCACTACTAGCTTTAGAAATAGAGGAATCATCCCCTAAGAAGAAAGTGGAGGAGAAGATTAATAAGAAACTGGGAAAAAAGCGACAAAGGAAGAGATTAAGACAAAGAGAAAGAAGAGAAAAGAGTTTCAAGAACTCATTGAGATGGTTAAACAGGATCTTCAACGTAGAAAAGAAGAGGAGGAACAGGAAGAGGAAGATGAGTTAACTTTGCAGACTAGCCATTATGTAATTATTTTAAAACCTACCTAAGGCCTGCTGATAAATATAAAGACGCATCAATATCATACAGTACAAGCGATAAAAAATAATTGACCTAATAAAACAAGACATAAAAGAATACAATGGAATAAAGTTTTCACGTGGTCTATAAAATTTTATCAGGATTAACTCGATGGGCAGAGAAAGGAAGTTACCGGACAAAAGCATGGCGATCCAAGTGCTGTCCTAAATGAACATAGTTTATCTGAAATATATAACGATCAGGCGGCTTATCTTGGTAAATTTATTGATCAGTTCACAAATACCGCTTCTTGTCTGGAAATAGAAAGACATGAAAAATTATATCTTTATATCTCTAAATATGAACCAATCAAGGGATCATCGTAATTATACATATATTTCATTACCAAAAGCAATCGTTGATTAGAGAGCAATAATCAATGTAAAGAACAAAGACCAAAGATGTTTGGAATGGGCACTACTTTCAGCATTATATCCTAACAAAAGTCCTCATTCAAATATGGAATCTCGCTATCGAAAACATCTTGGAAAATTAAATCTTAAAGGAATAGAATTTCAAACACCTATTAATCAGATTTCTTAAGTAGAAAAACAAAACAATATTGCAATAAATGTGCATGGCTGCAAAGTCTCAAAGAAGAAAGAAAACGTGAATACATTTCCTTATTACATATAGGAGCAGCCGAAATCTATGGAACGTATGAATCATTTGCAAATAGCTGACGAGACAGATGCATTTCATTATTGATGGATAAAAAACTTTAATAGCTTCATATTATTGTGACAGATGCTTATATGGATTTATAAAAGAGAATTTGCTTATAAGCATAAACAAGGTTGTGAAGGAATAAACAAATCATCAATGAGAATTGAAATGCCAAAAAAAAAGGTATTGATATATTGTATTTCAAAAACCATCATATCCAATTACCTGTTCTCTTTGTAATATAGGCAGATTTTGAAAACATCCATGTGTCAAAATCAGGACAAAAGGGAGACAAACCCGAAATAACAGGGGAACTCAAAGCATGTGGATTTGGTTATCAAGTGGTTAGATATAATGGAAAAAGCGGATAAGCCTGTAATCTACAGAGGTAAACAAACGGTGGAAATATTTTGTAAATCACTGAGAATGTAAGGGTTCAAATATTAATAAGTTTTTAAATCCTAAACCCATTATAATGACAGAAGAAGATGAAAAAACATAACAATAATACACACGTCTGCTGGATATGTGAAAAAGAAATAGAACAAATAAAAGAAAGGTCAGAGATCGTTGTCATTTTACTGGAAAATTCAGAGAACCAGCACATAAATCATGTAATCTAAAATTACGAATAAACAAAGATTCCTGTTGTAATACATATTTTATGAGGACATGACACTCACTTGATAATAAGAAAATTACAAAACACTAAGGGAAATATAACGTACATAGCAAACACTAACGAAAAATTTATATCATTCAGTGTTGGACGACTTAAAGTTTTAGACAGTCTTCATTTTACGGTATCCTATCTAGTGGGTCTTGTTGGGTCACTTGATAAATCGGCATATAAAGAATCATTTGGAGCCAACACAGATCTTCTTACCCGTAAAGGAATAGTTCCATATGAATATCTTGACTCATATGAAAGAATCGAAGAAACATCACTTCCACTCATTGAATCATTATATTCAAAACTAAAAGATGACAGTGTTTCTGAAAAAGATTTTGAATTGGCAAAGGAAGTCTTGTCAAAAATGAAATGCAAAAAGCTTGGAAGACTATCATGATTTATATCTAAAAACTGATGTAGTCTTACTGGCTAATGTTTTTCATCAGTTTAGAAAAACAGGCCTCAAATACTACAAACTTTATCCACTTCATTATTATACTGCTCCACGATTATCATTTGACGCACTCTTCAAATACATAAAAGAAGAATTAGAACTTCTTACTGATATTGATATGCATCAGATGATAGAAAAAGGGATTCGTGGAGGAATTAGTATGGTATCAAAAAGACACGCAATCGCAAATAATCCTTATCTAAATGATTATAATCCTGACAAAGAAAATAATTATACTATGTATTATGATGCAAAAATTTTAATTGCAATGAGCAAGCCACTACCAGTTTCAGGATTCCGATGGCTTACAAAAAAAAAAAAGGAAATGAAAAATAACAAGAAAACCTGATGAAGGATACTTTCTTGAAGTAGATCTTGAATATCCAAAAGAATTGCATAAACCACACAATGATAACCCTCTTGCACCTGAAAAGATATCAGTAGATTTAGACTGGCTCTCTCCATACCAAAAAGAATTACTAGAAAACGAGAGTATTCTCAACAGAGAAAAACTAATTCCTAATCTGATGGGAAAGACAAAATATGGCATCCATTATCGAAACTTAGATCTGTACAAAAAAAAATGGAATTAATGTAAAAAGAGTCCACCGTGATATTGATTTCAATGAGACACCTAGGATGGAACCATACATTAGACTTAACACAAAACTCAGAAAACAAGCAAAATCGGATTTTGAATAAATAAAATCTTCAAACTAATGAATAAATCTGTTTGTGGCAAGACAATGGAAAAGATAAGAAAAAGAGTTGATATAAAACTTGTAAAAACTGACAGAACTCAAAATGAAAAACTATAAAGAAAGACAAAAAATAACTAATGAGATGTCTGCAATGCAAATTAATAAAACAAAGCTCACCCCGAATAGACCAATCTATATTGACTTAAGTGTTCTTGAATTATCAAAACTCGTACTTATATATGATTGGTACTATAACACATCGAAGAAAAATGCAGTGAAAACTGCACACTTTTCTACACTGATATTGACAGTCTTTTGGTAGATATAAACCAGATGACGTATATAAAGATATGCTACAAATGAAACATGAATATGATCTATCTGATTATCCAAAGGACAATCAACTGCATGCCCAACAAACAAAAAAGTTTCTTGAAAAAATGAAAGACGGATGCTCTGGAACTCCAATATCAGAATACACAGGATTAAGATCTGAATTATATTCCGTGATAGGAGAAGATGAACGGTTAATCAAAATAAGAAGTAGTTCTCCTTTTACAAAACATCCCTTTGGGTGCTGGTGATTTCAAATAATAAACATATATCTTGAGTCATAATATGATAATCAATTTTGTGAATATCAACGCTCTATATTGGGTCTGTCGGTCGTCTTTTACCACCACCTTCTTGCTCTCCTGGTTGATATAAATACCTAACAATTGCACTTGGATAAATTTGCATATCAACTTTTTCTGTTCCAATAGATGGAAGATTTCTTGTCTCCTCATTCAGTGCTTTGATGACGTGAGGTAATCTCTTAACCCACTCTCTATTTCTTTTTTGTGTTATGCATTTCCTTTGCATATTGATAACCAAACAGATTTTCAGACAAAGTTTTATTGAATCTTTCTTCTATACCTTGGTTTCTGTGTATTTCTCATCTACTACTCCTGATTCTAACATTATATTTATTAGTTTTGAAACTGAAGCCATGAAGTCTCCTCCAGGATCCACCTGTAACAATTTAGGACATTTTAAATGACGTTTGTATATCTTTTTAAAAGCTTTTGCGACTTCCTTGCCGTCTTATATCTGGACCCAATATCACCCAACACTAACGCATACTTATATGTTTTGTCATGTGGCGTAAAAAGCAAACCTGCTTGATGAACTTCATTCTTTGCAGAAACGTCAAATAATGGTCTAGTCATTTTCTTTTGCGCAGGTAAATAAATCTGCCAAACTGCTGGATTTTTTAGAAATTCTAAGGCCTGTTTTTCACTAACCTTGGCTTCTTTTGCTTATTTTTTAACTGATTTGCCTTTCCAAAATCCTTTTGGGCTGTAGTATATCTTTCCGATTATTTTCATTATATATACTAAAAGATTATCAACAGTATAAAAGGAAAATGGCATACAAAGCAAATGCACACGAGACAGATGATATCACAATAGAACAATTCGAAGAATTGCTACAAGAACAATCCTTTTACGATACGAAAAAAGTGGACCGATTTAAAAAGAAAAAAATATATATATATGCACAACCACTTCGTGCAGGGAGGTTGAAACGAGTAATAGACAAAGTCTAATTGTAACTCTAAAAGATTATCGAATAGTCTGGTTTCCTGAACGTCTTGCAAAGAAAATCGAAGTAAAAGGACCACCGTTCTATATTAGGCCACTTGGTTTAAAAAAAAAAAAAAAAAATATGTTTATGATTTGGTTTTTTCATTTATATAAAAGGAATTTATTTATTTATTTTATTTTATTTATTTTTCCTACAACAACTCATTCGCCACAAACCCTGTCACTGTCATTCTACAAATAATGAATACAGTTTCTCTATTCTGTTGATCTGGTGATGGTGTATAGAAATTACTCAACTTCGGCTCTCGTGGCTATGGCTCTAATTGTTTTCCTGCTTTATAATTGTATTGTTTCATTGCTTCATCAACATCATCCAATGTTTGAACAGCATGATTTTCTTTTTTCATGTCATCATTTATAAAGTCTAGTCTTTCTGTTCTTTTTTTATTCCATACTGCTTGAGCAGCTTGTAACAGTTCAACTGCTTTGTCATGTTTTTTCCCTTGCTCATCACTGTTCTACTCCATCCTCGAGAATCAATAATTGCTCCTAGGCCACATGCTTAGGATTTTTCTTCACTCGTCATCTTTCTGTATAGTACTATTATTTTCTTTTTTTATTAAAATCTATAGGTATTGCAGTTGTCATACAACTTGTTATAATACCACTCACAACATGCATCAAGGCTTGTCAAGGCATTATTTATAAAAGGATCTTCTTCCAAATCTTCTATCAGTTTTGGAGGGTCATTAACATGAAAGATACACTCATCACATACAAATTATTGAAAAAAATTCCCAGGGTCTTAGTTATACTTGCACCAAGTCTGCTTCATACCTACAATACATTTTGTTTATTTGTTCATCAGACATTTCATCTATTTCTGAAATTTAAAGTTCCCGACCTAAATATTGCTTGCTTCCACCTCCAGCAAGGATTGCTGATAATCTTTCACGTTTTGTGTCTATAATTTCATCTTTCATTTCACAAGCTTTACTTTGTAATAGTTCTTCTGCATTCATTGTTACATTGGTGAAAATATTTTTTAATTTAAAATGATTGAATATGATAAGGTATCCAACGGAGGCATTTATAACAGCGGACAGAATTGCTATTAATTTGAGTAGCATTTTCTTTTAGCATTACTAATATGTTATTAACATTGCCAATAGAATCGCTGTTTTGCTATCAGCAATGTTGTTACCATTGTTATTTTCCTTTTGTATTTTCACAGATTTTATGTTATCAATGCTATCAACAATGATTAGGAAAAAAAAAAAAAAAAAGCATGGCTAATCAATTAACCAGTAATCAGTAGGTTGGTGTATTCTCAATATTATTAGTGTGGGTGTGGGTGTGTGTGTGGGTGTGTGTGTTTTACCGTTGACAATTCTCTGTCTCTCTTCCGACGTCTCGATGACATCATTCTCACGAAGACAATTTTCATAACTATCTCTATCTTTTGTATAAAATATACATAACCATTTTGTTTGCTCATGTAAAGTCTTTCAGAACAGAATATATATCTGTGAAATAACCCAAACAGATTGTTCTGAGTGTCTTCCAAAGAAAGCTAATTCAGAGAGCATCTCTTTTTTTTTTTTTTTTTTTTTTTTCTTTCTTGTTAATTCTTTTGTGTAGGAGAACCAGCATACTGTTTAAAAAACTTTCTTAGTAGTTCTTGTAGTTTTTCTTTACCATTATACACTGGATTTACAATTATGTTTTTGTTCATCGGTTTTCTGACATCAATCCATTCACGGTTTTTGTATGCTTTATTCCATTGTATGGCGGGGCAAAGACTCATAGTATTTTCAAAGACACCTCTATTCTCGTTTTCAAGTAAATCCAACACAAACACAGTCTAGCCACAGCCTGTTTGGCCACAGAGATATTATTACAAACTAGTTGGTAGGTATGTTCTTTGTGTCGACCATGCTGATGATATTAAGATCCACACATCATTTTATCATTTTACGTGCCGAAGAATGACCTTAATGCTCCCATTCACTTTTATTCATTTGACACTCTTCAAAGAAAATATGGGGCTGAGTTTTAGTTCCACTGGCCCGAGGCCATCGAGCTTATGTCATGGCCCTATGTCCGCCGTGCCTGCGTGCATTAAATTTATTTCAGACAACTTCTCTGAAACTACCCGCCCAGTATTGACCAAACTTCACAGAAATGATCCTGCCATGGTCCTCGCCAGAATTTCTTATAATGATTTAATTCCCTTTGAAAATCTGGTTGCCATGGCAACGAAACTGAAAAATATTGAAAATCAAGTTTCTTCAAATCATGGCCTTGGGCCAAAATTGGCCCCGCTCCAGGGTCACAAGTTTTATATGTCGGCTTAAATAGTGAAAGCTTTAAAAATCTTCTGGTTCTAAACCACATGGTCTAGGCCTACTAAATTTGCCTGTAGCTTCATCTAATGAAGCTCCACCAAGGTCCTTCAAATTATACCCTGGGATCAAAATTGGCCCTGCCCCGGGGGTTGTAAGTTTTACATTGGCTTATATAGTGAAAACTTCCAAAATCTTCTCGTTCCTATCCATAAGGCCTAGGCCTGCAAAACTTTTCATGTAGCTTTATATGGTAGGCTTCCACCAAAAGAGCCCAAATTACAGCCCAGAGGTCAAATTTGGCCCCATCCTGGCAGTCACAAGTTTTGCATTTATATTCATCAAATCTACCTCAGTTTTTCAAGTTATAACCCTGGGGTTAAAACTGAAGAAACTTTGAAAATCTTCTTGTTCATAACCATATGGCCTAGACATCTATCATTTGGTTTGTAGATTTTTCTTGTTGATCTCTGCCAGGATTCAAGTAATTATAGCTCTGTGGTTAAAAACGGCTTCGCCCTGGGGTTACGACTTTCACAATGTCACAGGCTTTTGTAGAGAAAACTTTTTAAGTCTTCTTCTTCGGAACCATTTTGCCTAGAATCGTAATGTTTGGTATGTATGGTTTGTACTTATTAGCCGGTGCAGCGATACAGGGCCCTCTTGTATTAGAGATGACCTAGGATTATATGATTATCAACTGTCTGCTGCAAAAATACAAAAAGGAAGAGAAGCATTTAGTGGTTTATTACAACAAACAAGAGACAAGAATCAATCGTAAAACATACCATTGGAAGGAATTACAACAACAGAAGAGGTTAATGATGTAATTAATACGACAAATGAGGTTGAGACTAATATTGATGCTGCCTTGAACAAAATAAATAACTAGGATTTAGAGCGGTAATGATATCCAAACGCAAATACAGATTACTGGGCGAGAAATTGAAGGAATTATGAAAGCAATGACATCGGTAAAAGAAAAACTTACTTATGAGTTGCCTTTACTGAATCAAACTAATGAGGAGAAAGCTAGCGAAAAGGATAAACTAGCGAATGCAAATGATGAGGATACAAAAAAAAAAAAAAAAAAAAAAATAGAAAAAAGAATAAGAGATTTAGAGTCTGGGAGAAGTGCCAGGCTTGAGGCGTTTAATGTAAACAAATGAACATTAAGAAGCCAAATTAAAAGAATCAAGGAAACAATAAACAATGTATTAAAAGAAGCCACAACACTAGATGAAAGAATAAGAGCATTATGCAGAGAGCAA
The DNA here is from genome assembly GCA_945859785.2 of Tridacna gigas. Lineage (NCBI taxonomy): Eukaryota > Metazoa > Mollusca > Bivalvia > Cardiida > Cardiidae > Tridacna > Tridacna gigas. Next base: position 45,244,164 of record OX244029.2, read on the forward strand.
GGTAATAAAATTTTCAGTATTTTGACTGCTATCGGAATGATTATAGGTTTCATTGTTCAGGCCGTCAAACCATTAGGCGGAACAGTAGCAACACCACCACCACCTCCGCCATCGAATAAACAAGGTGAAAAGGACTGGATAAAAAATGCAATTTACCAGTCTTGGTCAGTTATTAGCAAATATCACAGGTAAAACAGCATCTGCATTGCCAGGTGTTACTGATAACACATGGCAATGCAGATACTGTTTTACTTATGAGACTGTATCTGTTGTAACTTGGTTGTTGTCGGCGGCTGGTAAAGTTGTTAATTGGTTTGGCAAACATTTATGGGCGTTAGTTGTTCTCGGTGGATTATTGTATGCTGCTGCTCAAGAGTATATCAGGAAATCTCAGAAATAAGCAGAGCTATAAAACCTACTGCTATAGAGCCTACTATTAATGCATTCTTATTGTCTTCGCGGTGAATTGCTGTAGATTGACCTACAGTTTTTTTGTTTTTGTTTTTCCACTGAATGAGTATTTTGATCTGATAATGATGAAATAACCAATCTTGATAATATCCTGCATCATATGCTGCTCTGTTAATCCAGTCTTTTAAAAGAATATGCAATTTTGCATGATCCGTTACAGTTTTCAAAGTTACAACCTGTATAGATTGTTTTGTTTTTCTAGGAATGGCAGACTGTGGATTAGTTTTTTTACGTTACTAGGAGGAGGCGGCGTTGTTTCAACGTTGACTCCATTATTAAGACCAATACCAATGTTTTACTCAGCAACTACAATTTTATTACTATAATTTGTAATTGTTCCTATTCTAAATTCTATATCGCTCGGAGACATATAAAGACCTGTTCCGTAGAAAAACATTTACTTGGCTTGACTTGGCAAATCTGCTGGGCTATTAATGGCATCTCCATTGTTGGCAAAAAAGTGTTTCTGTGCATCAGATGCCTGTCCTGTGCCAAGTATATCATTTCGTGTTTGGGATTGCGCTCCAAGTATTGCCCAACAGTAAGTTCCTATTGAATCATTGATACGTTCGATGCTGGCTCTTGTAAATTCATTTGATTTACCGAGAATGAATGTAGTCCATGCGTCTATTTTACCAGCATTAACTTTTTTAGTTGGAAGATACTCACAAGATGAGACACCGCATTTTCTTCCTTCTGGCACTTCTGGTCCAAATGTCATCTTTGTTGAATCAAGATCAGATACTGTTTTACTTTCTACGTGTTGATTTTAATTATCAGTTCTTATCCATGCAAAATGACTGCTTGTATAAACCTTGCCAATCCCATCACTGTTTAGATATAACTTTAGACGTCAATCAGAATGCATGTCTATATTGAATTATTTCAAAGCTTAGATATTAGTTTGTCTGTAAATGAAAGCAATGCCATTGCATATTTAACCACCAAAAACGATCTCAAAATAAGTAAAGGTCTCGAGCTAAAGTTAGAATTTAATAAAAGAAATTTCAAAGGAATTCTTCCAATTTAGGAGATAAAGGCAGTAGATTTTGCAAGCATTAAATCTTTATATATACATCTGGAACAACAAAATACATCATAGAATTACTTTAACGGAGCACCAAGCACGTATTGACTTGTATTCCGATTGACAATAAAGCCTTTGGGGATATTGTGTCTGTAAGATTTGAGCATCCAGAATTGAAGTACTTATCAAGCGGAGCAATTACAGAATTTGAAATGAAAGTAAGAGATGGGAACGGCAGAGAAAAAATAATCATAATTGCCTATGAGTGCCGTTTTAGAAATAATCTAAAATATCAACTACATGAAAATGAGTATCTTTGGGAAAAAACGTGTTGGTGAAATTGAAACCTTGACAATGCATGTTAGAAATTTACACAATCTGATATGGCCAGTTGCAGAGTTTCAACAAAGTGTTCAAAATCCGCATGTGGACAAATATAGAGAAGAGGAGATGCTAACAAAATTAACAACTGAAAACAGATTAATGCAAAATTCAGTTTAAAATTTTAAGGACACAATTGTTATTACAATATTTGCAGAAAGTAAGGGAATCTTTTGAAAAACGAAGTTCTTTTCCTTCGGCAATGGCGGAAGTGAAAACGGTGCTGGTTATGTAATGACCCAAACGGGTAAAAATTTAGATATAGGCCTTCCAAGTAAAAAACAAAGTGGTAAAGTGAGTGTTGGAATTTCTGAAGATGAAAAAATGATCTCAGGATGTGAAATAACACTTCACACCCCTCCAAGAAAACATGAGCACTTTGATAAAACGTTTATCGTTAATCCTGGATGTGTTATCTTGTGTGTACAAGGAATTTGACAACTGAAAAGTCTGTTGCTTCATTGTTATTTGAGTTAGTTTAAATTCATTTCTACTCACCAAAAAATTAAACAATAAAAAGCATCAAATCTGTGTCCGGATTTGTCAAGACGATGGACCAAATTATAGACTACAAAAAATATCAGATATAGAGCGGAAATTGAATGAAGAAAGAAATGTCAGACAGTCATTGCATAAAAAATATAAACGGACTATAAATAAATATCACAGATGGAGTTGACGCTGCTCTCATGTCTTGGAGTGTGATTATGAGAGGCAATGGAGTTGTTCTGCCAGTAATGTTGCCTTTAGAATCGCTGCCATAGTTGGTAGGAGACGTTTTGAGAAAAGGGGAATCCCTTTACCGCAACGTTTTCCAAAGGCTTTTTTTTTCTGCAGAGGCTTTAAAACTCGTAATTGTGTGGTAAAAAGAGTTACCCCTTTCCCAAGCAACAAATTATCGACTCTTCTGAATTGAAAGTAACTGGATATGAGAAATTAAAATTGGTGAAAATGAGCTGTTGTTATAATATAGGGAAAATACAACTTTACAAATATGCAAGTTAAATATGAGCTGCCTTTGACAGCCTAATTCGACAAGGTTGTGAAAACAGCCATGAAGTGCTGTTAGCCCATTACCATTTTAAGGACCTCATGTTTCAGAGGCCCTGGAGAAGAGGGCTTTTTTTAAAAAACGTTGTTGTAAATGGAAAAATGCTCGTTACCAGCATTTTCCTCTTTTCCAGCAATGTTTTCTACCCTTTCACAGACAAACAAACAAATTTACCATTTGCACTATATTTCATTTGTCATATGCAAATGCTTTCATTTGACAAGCCAACAATTTTGTCATGTAATAAATAGTTAAGCATTACAATTATCGAAGACTGCACAAGTCCATGATTTGGATTAGACTGTTGTCTGTTACAAAAAGCAACAAATATATAATCTTAGTCTGATGAGATTGACACGTTCATTACTGCAAGTGCAATCTTGAAAGCTGAAATCAGTTGTTGTTGTCGTTGCTGTTGTTCCATCTTCAGCAACGCTCGCTTCGACCATCTGTAAATAAACAAATAAACATTTTTTATGATCACGCCTGCTCTTACCTGCTTGTTTAATGTTCTAAATTCAAGTTTTGACCAATCCACTTTTGGAACGGCTAACCTAAATAAGGAGAAACAAAAAGGAAATACCGGTATACCGGCAGTAATAACATTAATTTCAATCCTGCATTTGCCCAAAGTGTTTAGATGGTCTCTCAAAGTGTTAATCCTTTACCATACAATCCCGAGTTTTAATGATCCTGAGAAAAAAAGGCTTTTGAAAACACTGTCGGAAAGGAGAAAATGCTGGAAACCAGCATTTTCTCCTATTCCCACAATGTTTTCTACCCTATCAAAGACAGGAATCAGCATTTTAACCACATTTTATTTGTCCTCTGTAAATGCTTTCAGTTTGGTAGAGTCTAAAATTTTGTCGTTTGGTATAGAGTTAAGGAAGGTGAAGGACCGACAGTTTAAACTTAATTTGCAGACAAACTGTTTTTAAATGACCTAGTGGAAAAAGCCTTTAGAAAGCATTGTGGAGAAAATGCTGGTCGCCGCATTTACTCCTTTCCTTCACAATGCTTTCTAACCTTTCAAATACATCTCATCAATTGAGCCAAATCTAAATTGCCATCTGCAAATGCATTCGGTATTGACAAGTCTTCAAGTTTCGTTGCCTTATGAAGAATTCATTAATTTATTAGAATAGAGTGACAGCTGATTATAGGATATGGGGGACCAATTTTCCATGCTTGAATATTGAATACTGCAACATTTGAGCATTTCTAGCGGACAGGTCTCTTTGACATCAAGTGAAATGAAAGTGTTCAGTTGCTGCAGTTTGATCTTGAGTTTCGTATTTCTTTGTTGAGGCTTTGCAGTCTTCAGACATCTCAATCAGATTCCAGAACTCGATGGAAAAGTTTGCAAGAAGAATGAGACCGTTTTCGCAGGTACCGTAAACATGAAATTTCGATGCTCTGGTCTGTGTACAAGCAAGACTTCTTGTATGGGAGCGTTTTACCAGCAAGACACTGGACTGTGTGTTGGCTGCTCTACGAACGCTTTTGATGTCAAAGAAGATCTGCTTGTAGCAAGTGGCACAGTATATTTGCATGGTAAATATATCTCTGTTACTTCTTTACCATATGCAGATATACCATTTTTCAATTAACGTCTAACAACTTTTGAACACTTCACCAGAAGATAAAATTCTGGGCATCCCAATTAAAAGTACTTGCAAACAACAGATTTTATGTAGTTAAATTGTGGAGTTATTTCCGTAAAAGTGCAGGAGAAAACATCGCAGAAATGGAGAAAATGCTAGTTACCAGCATTTTCTTCTGTTCTCTTATGTTTTCAAAATTATTTTAAAAAATTACTACCTAGTATCTGTGTGATAGAGTTAACAGTAGATCTATCTGTTTACATGTAGATCTGTTTACGGAATTACGGCTCAATATAAAAATCTGAATATATTTCACACTACATGTAAATTATATATGAGACAAACTGCAGATGACGATTAAGTTAAACCCTCCCCCACACAATCTCGAGTTTACAAGAACTTTAGGAAGAGGGATGAGAAAATGATGGTAACCACGATTATCAGCTGGTCTTTCTCGTTCACAGTCGATCAAACTCACTCTGACAAGGTCCTACTTAGCTTGTCCTTTACTAACATCGCATAGGCACTTAACCCTTATCTCTTTCCCGAACGGCAAAATTTTAGACTGGTCCAAATTGAAAGTATATGCAGACAACAAATTAAGGGTTAATGCAGAGAAAAACACTGGGGCATCCAACGCTACAATGGAAAGCTCCAGCCTTGGCTAGTCTATAGGTACATATATAGTGAAAACAGTGTTGCACCCCACGTGTTTTTACCGGGTTTGATATTCTGGCGCGAATGATATCAAATGAATTGGAAATTAGAATCTGGCTGCTGCATACAACAACAAACCGGTCTGTTGCCTCTGAAATGGACTGAACTGAGGTATCCCTTGACATGGCAGCGGCTACTGATCAATATGTTTCAAGCTCTTGTGAGGGGTATCAGACGAAGACTACAAGCTGTTTTGCAAGCCCTGGGCGGAAGTACGCAATATCGACTGATTGTGTGTTCCCGGGCACAGGGTCACTTTCAACATGTAAGGTTCATTTCAACTTCCTGGTTTTGACCAAACTTAAAAGCTTCTCATTTTTCTTAAATTTGAAAGCAATATCTAAGCAAAAACTTCCTACTTACCATGAGGTCAAGTGATACCTCAGTTCATTTCATTTCATAGGCAAAAGACTGGTCTGCTGGTGTATGCGGCAGCCGGTTTATAATTCATACCCCATTTTATATTATTCACTCCAGAAGATCAGTCAGAAAAAAACAGGGAGTGTAGGTCTCTTTTTACTATTTATTAGCTCACCTGAGCACGAAGTGCTCAAGGTGAGCTATTGTGATCATGCTGTGCCCGGGGTCCGTTGTGCGTCGTGAGGTCATCAACATTTCTTTGTGTGCACTCTAGAGGCCACATTTTCAATCAGATACTCATGAAACTTGGTCAGAATCTTTGTCTTGACAAAATCTCGGACCCTTTCGAAAGTGGGTCATGTCGGATCAAAAAGTAGGTCACTGGGATAAATCTTAGAAAAACCTTGTGTGCATTCTAGAAGCCACACTTTCAGCCTGCTACTCTTGAAACTTGGTCAGATCGCTTCTCTTGATAATATCTTGGACAAGTTAGAAATTGGGTCATGTCAGGTCAAAAGGAGGTCACTGGGCAAAATCTTCGAAAAACCTTGTGTGCACTTTAGAGGCCACATTTTCAGCCTGAAACTTATGAAAGTTGCTTAAAATGTTTGTTTTGGTGATATCTCAGACAAGTTCGAAATTGGGTCATGTCAGGTAAAAAAGAAGGTCACTGGACTAAATCTTAGAAAAAGCTTGTGTGCACCCTAGGGGCCACATTTTTAGCCTGATACTCATGAAACTAGATCAGATTGTCTGTCTTGATGATATCTCAGACAAGTTTGAAATTGGGTCATGTTGGGTAAAAAAGTAGGTCACTGGGCTTAATCGTAGGAGAACCATGTATGCACCGTAGAGGCCATATTTTCAGCCTTATACTGATAAACATTGGTCAGAATGTTTATCTTGTTGATATCTCAGACAACTTTGAAATTGGGTTATGTCAGGTCAAAAAGTAGGTCACAGGGTCAAATCTTGAAAAAAGCTTGTGTGCACTCTAGAGGCCACATTTTCAGCTTGATACTTTTGAAATTTAGTCAGAATCTTTGCCTCTATAATATCTTATACAGAATTCAAATTGGGTCATGTCGAGTCAAAAAGTAGGTCAGTAGGCCAAATCTTTGAAAAACCTTGTGTACACTCTAGAGACACCATTTTCTGCCTGAAACGCATGAAACTTGTCCAGAATGTTTGTATTAATAAAATTTTAGACAAGTTTGAAATTGGGTCATGCTGGGTCAAAAAGTAGGTCACTGGGCTAAATCTTAGAAAGCCTTGTGTGCACATTTTCAATCTGATGATCTAGAAACTTTGTCTGAATGTTTTTCTTAATAATGTCTTGGACAAGTTTGAAATTTGGTAATGTCAGGTCAAATAGTAGATCACTGGACCAAATCTTAGAAAAATCTTGTGTGCACTCTAGAGGCCACATTTTTAGCCTGATACTCATGAAACTAGGTCAGATTATTTGCCGTATTATTATCTTGGACTAGTATGAAATTGGGGCATATCAAGTCAAAAAGTAGGTCACTGGGCCAAATCTTAAAAAAAGAACTTGTGTGCACTCTAGAGGCCAGATTATTTTTCTTCATGTTATCTTAGTCAAGTTTGAAATTGGGACTTGTCAGATCAAAAAGTAGGTCACTGGGCCAAATCTAAGAAAAACCTTGTGTGCAATCTAGAGGCCACATTTTTTGCCTGATACTTATGAAACTATGTCAGATTATTTGTCTTGATATCTTAGACAAGTTTGAAATTGGGACATGTTAGATCAAAAAGTAGGTCACTGGGCCAAATCTTAGAAAAACCTTGTGTGCACTCTAGAGGCCACATTATTTGCTTGATACGCATGAAACTAGGTCAGATTATTTGTCTTGATGTTATCTTAGACAAGTTTGAAATTTGATCATGTTGGGTCAAAAAGTAGGTCACTGGACCAAATCTTAGAAAAACCTTGTGTGTACTTCAGAGGCCACATTTTCATCCTGATACTCATAAAACTTGGTCAGAAAGGTTGTCTTGATGATATCTTGGACAAATCTGAAAGTTTTCCATGTCAGGTCCAAAAGTAGGTCACTTACGGTCAACATGTTTTACATCATTAAAATCAGGATCTCTTCAGCTTTATCAACTGTAGATGACTTTTCTCAGGTGAGTGCCCTAGGACCAATGGACATCTTGTATAACCTAACTAGTTTGCCACAAGCCAGACAAATAAACTGAAGGCACCTCACTCGGACACTTAAAGAAGACAAAAAATCTAATGTATCCATCAATGCAATACAAAAGTTTAAGTCTTAGCTGACATATCCAAACTTTTTGCCTGGCCTATCTCATCTTCATACTTTACCCCTTTACCACACTATCCTGTGTTTTAACCACCCTGAGGATAAGAGCATTTTGAAAACATTGTTTGAAAAGGGGAGAATGCTGGTAACCAACATTTTCTCCTTTCCCCACAAAGTTTTCTACCCTGTCGCCTGCAAATACCATCATTTAAGCCTTAGCACACAATCCCGAGTTTTAAAGGCCCTGAGAAAGGGGCCTTTTGAAAACATTGTGGGAAAAGGAGAAAATGTTGGTAACCAGTATTTTCTCTTTTTCCCATAAAATTTTCTGTCCTTTTTATAAAGAACTTTCACAGTATGAGCCATATCTAATTTGTAGTTTGCGAATGCTTTCAATTTGCACAATTTTGAGATGTTGTCATGTGGTAAAGGGTTAAGCTACATGCAAATACTTTCAAATTGGATAAGTCAAAGATTTTGTCATCTGGTAAAGAGTTAAAAGGATGTAACTTTGCCAGCCATGTCAATATCATATTTTACAGTGTGCCAAGTAGTTGAGGTATGGTTGAGTGATAATAATGGATCCACTTACATATTTGTGAGATTTAAATTGGCATTTGCAAAGACAAGGGTAAGTTTCATGCTTTATTTGAGAAAGAAATCATTGTCAATACTGCAAGAAAAATGTAATATTGAGATATTTCTTGCTATCATATATTGGTTAATGAAGAGAGTGAGAGAAGGAAGAGCACACACATGTATAACACAACAGTATGATTTACAAGAAGCAATTTTAAGACAACACCAAAATTTTAGGCACATTGATCTTATAAACAGAAGACTTGAGATGTGTAAATACTGGGTCTCTATTCACCAACCATATTTAAGAACATGCCTATCCTATTCTAAAGAACTTTCTAAATTTGAAAAAAAAAGCAATTCTGATTGGTTAAAAAAACAGTTTAGCCTGTCAGAATTTGTGTTACTTTTTACATCTAGAGTCAGACTAAAAATGAAATTAAGAATGGTTAGTGAATACGGACTCTGGACGGCAAAATTTTAGGCTTGCCTGATCTGAAAGTGATTGCAAGACAACGGTATAAAGTGGCTCAAAAGATGGGGTTTATCAATGGATGTGTAGAAAATATTGAGAGTAAAGGGTGATATTTGTCAACCAGTATTTTCTCCTTTTCCCATGTTGTTTTCTACACTTCAAAGACAACGTCTACTTCACATTCAATTATGTCATCTGACAAAGAGATAAAAAGTATAAAATGTAAAAGTGCTACTCTTTTCCATCCCTGCCAGTGGATTACCTTTTGAAAACACTGTGGCAAAAGGGGGATTTTTGTTGTTTGGTATCTTTGGTATTAGGTATAATGTAATCTCTTTCGGTGAAATTTTTGTTGTTGTTTATAAAAACTCACAAAATACTTATGTCATGTGTATTTCTGTCCGTTTCCCTCTACAGATAGCTTGTCAAAGTCACTGTGCTGAAGTCCTACAAATTGAGAAGAAAGACGAAAATGCATTTGCCAACGATCAGCTTCATGCTTTATCAAGTTCGCATTGTTTTGTATTTCAAACCCACTTTTCACTCAGTTATTTAACTCTTTACCAGACAACCAAGTTTTAAACTAGTCCAAATTCAAAGCATTTGCAGACTACAAAATAAACTGGACTAAAATATTGATATTCCTTTTGGAAAGGGCAGAAAACATAATGGGAAAAGGAGAAAATGCTGGTTACCAGCATTTTCTCCTTTTCGCACTATGTTTTCAAAAGACCTCTTCCTCCGGGTCGTTTAAACTCGGGTTTGTTTGGTAATGGGTTAACAAAGCCACGTAAGGGAGCATATTTGACTGTTTTTGCAGTGAGTCAGAATTAACTTGTTAAAAACTCATAAAGACAGCCAATCATATTTTCCTCTGCAATTGTGAAGATACTGGTTGATTGATTGCATGGTGTCTAAATAACGCCTTTTTCAACATTTTTTCAGGTATATCGCGGTGGCCAGTGCAACTATCCATCCTTCTCTGGAGTTTCTTTCACCCATACTTTGCATGATATTCTTCCCAGACCACTGGTTGCTTTCCCACATCACCATCGTCAAAACAATCAATTGTGGTGAGAGAAAAATGGATCCTGTCGCAGTGACTTTCAGCCATCCTCGGAGGATGTTATTCTGTAAAATGATTCAGTCTAGGTAATGCTTAGAATACTTTGACGAGACCATTTATGATGAAATTTTACCTACATGTATTTGACTATGATCCCACATGCTTGACAAATACCTTTGATCATGTGACATCCGTCACCCAGTAAGTGTTTCGACTAAAGAAACCAACAGCCCCTTTTTGTTTTTCTGAATGAACTAATACTATTTTCAGATGGCCTGTTTAACCCTTAAGCTGCAAAGCTCAACTCACTGACTTTTTATGGACAGTGTAGATCATGATCAGACTGCACAGAACATGCAGTCTGATCTTGGATCTACACTGTCCAATAAGGAGATATTTTTCTCAAAAAAAAATAAGTTTGAAGTAGCATAATTCGGGTTTTTACTATCAGCTTGAGAGCTTTATTTAACTTATTTAGCAGGATAAGGGTTAATTCAAATGCATCAATACCATAATAATAAAGTGTCCTAATTCTTTATCATCAAAAACAAAACAAGATCATGTACTGAGATTCCAGAATGATTTGCCTACTTTTCCCTTTCACCCCAGGATCGTTCCTCCTATTTCAACTGCGAGGGATGAATGACCTTTCACAAACTTCTCAAGGAGTTTGTGCAAAACCTGTATTTGAACTCGCCACCCCTGGATGACAAGCCTATTATTTGAATTAAATGTTCATTACATGACAAAAGTTGAGGCTTATCCAGATTGAAAGCATTTGCAGATGACAAAGTAAATGTGGCACAAATGGTGGAACTTGTCATTGGAAAGGGATGAAAAACATTGCGGAAAATAGGAGAACTTTGATTTTCTGGCGTGAATGATATAAAATGGGATACAAATTAGAATCTGGCTGCCGCATACACCAACAAACCAGTCTTTTGCCTATGAAATGAAATGAACTGAGATATCCCTTAGCCTCATGGTCAGTAGAAATTTTTTGCTTAGACATTGCTTTTAAATTTAAGAAAACAGAGAAGCTTTTAAGTTTGGTTAAAAGTGGGAATTGAATGTTGAAATAAAACTTAGGACAGGTTGAAAGTGACCTGCAGAGAATGGGCACATACAATTAGTCAATATTGTGTACAAGGCCTCGCAGAACAGCTTGCAGTCTTCATCTCGTACCACTCACAAGGAGGTAAAACAGCTTGCCATGAGGTCAAGGAATACCTCAGTTGAGTAATTTCAGAGGCAACAAGCTGATTTGTTGGTGTATGCAGCAGCCAGATTCTAATTTCCAACCCATTTCATATCATTGGCTAGAAAATCAAACCTGGTAAAAACACAGGGGAAGCAACACCATTTCTACTGTGTATATTTATTATTCATATTGAGGCTTTGCCATTTTCCTATTTGCCCACTAATACAGGTTTACTGTTGTCCGTGTTAACCCTTTACCAATGTTTAACGACCCTGAGAAAGAGGCCTTATGAAAACATTGTAAGAAAAGGAGAAAATGCTGGTAACCAGTATTTTCTCCTTTTCCTACAATTTTTTCTACCCTATCACAGACAAATTTCATCATTTGAGCCACGTTTAAATTGTTGTCTGCAAATACTTTCAATTTGGACAAGCCTACATTTTTGCTGTGTGGTAAAGAGGTAAACGGCAAGGCAATGGGCATGGGGTCCTGAGAGGCACAGTGGTAAAGTGCAGGACTTGTAACATGGAGGCCTCAGCTTCATGCCTCTCTGTAAGCACTGTTTTTTGCAGGAGTGTCCTTGGGCAAAAATCGTCAGAGCTGTAGCCTAGTACTGGTAAACCTAGGACGTACATGCTATTATATGAATATGCGAGCTGTTGCCATATGACAGAAATGACCTTGGAAGCGGCATAAAACATCAATAAATTCGGTCCATGATCTTTTTCAGTTCGAATCAGGTACATTGGACTAGTGACTGATGTATCGGATGGAACATGGAAACGGCTTGTAGATGGAAATGAAACAACCTTTTATAACTGGGATGACAATGAATCTGAAGAGTTGGAGATTGAAAATTGTGCAGCCATAACATTGATGTATGGTTACAATAGGCAGGCTTGACTTGTGATACTGAGGAATCTTATGTGTGTGAAAAAAAAACTCAGTTGAATTAAAAGAATAGATCTGAAATTCAATATAGTGCACTGTAGACATAATTGATAAACACACACTTCATTTTAACCCTTTGATTGCAAGAATCACTGTACTTTTGTGGACAGTGTGGATCAAGATCAGAGTTCAAGGAACAAGCAGTCTGATCTTGGATCTACACTCTTTGGTACTGTCAGTGTTTACCTGATGGAAATATAGTCTATTTTGTTTTTTAATTCATTTAGCAATTTAAGGATTCAATAAACACAGCCAAGTAGTGAATAATACGAGTATATAAAGGATTAATTTTTTTTACACTTCATAATTATGCAGATTCAATGAATCTGGCATTTTCACTGGGGGAAAAAAACACTACCCAAATGCTGCAATTTCAATATAATTTGGCCAGAATATATTTTTTGAAAAGCATAGACCAAAGATCAGATTTCACAATCCGTGCAGTCTGATCTTGATCTAAATGACCACAAAAACAACATTGGTTGTACTTAGCACTCAAAAAGTTGTTGAACAGTTAACTCTTTACCAGACAGCAAAAGTTTAGACTCGATCATATTGAAAGCATTGCAAAATTTGCTCAGGACAAATTAAATATAGTTAACCCTTTACCACACCACAAAATTTTAGACCTGTCCAAAGTGAAAGCATTTGCAGACGATAATTTCAATTTGGGTCAAATGATGCGATTTTCCTTTGATAAGGTAGAAAACATTGTGGGAAAAGGAGAAAATGCTGGTTACTAGCATTTTCTCCTTTTCCCACAATGTTTTCAAAAGACCTCTTTCTCAGGGTCTTTAAAACTTGGGATTGTGTGGTTAAGGGTTAATTTAATGGGAATTGTGTGAAAGGGTAGAAAAAGATTGTGGGATGGGAAGAAAATGCTTCTAATCAAGACTTTTAAAGACCCAAGGCCAGAAGCTGGTTTTTCAAAACATTGCGGGAAAAAGAGAAAATCCTGGTAACCAGCATTTTCTCCTTTGCCCAGAATGTTTTTCTACCTTTTGAAACAGAAATTTCATGCTTTTAATTAAAATTTATTTATCGTCTGCAAATGCTTTTAATTTAGACAAGGCTTTGATTTTGTCATTTGTTAAATAGTTAAAACATTGGTTTGTTTGGTAAAGGTTCAATAAATGCAGAACTGAAAGACAATACACATTTCACTCTTATTATAATTTTCAAAACTTTTGTTTCACAAATGGCTTTACGCTGAAACCATCCTGGGAGGGGGGCTGCAAACAGTTTTATACGGACATCTTGGAAAGTACAATCATCATCATGTAGATTTCATTTCAGCACAGATTCCAAGGCTAGGGAGTATTAACCCTTATGCTGCTAAGCTCGATTCACTGACCTTTTGCGGACAGTGCAGATCAAGATCAGACTGCACAGAACATGCAGTCTGATCTTAGATCTACACTGTCCAATACGAAAAAGTAAGTTTGAAATAATATTATTCAGGTTTTTACTATTGGGTTGAAAGTTTTATTGAACTTATTTAGCAGGACAAGGGTTAATGGACAGAGATTTAGGGCCCTCTAGTGGCCAAACGTACACAATATGGGAGTCAAATTGCTGGCAGATTCATACTATTTAAAAGTATAAATTATTTTATGGGTACGAGTCATGACGATGAGTTAGAGTACAGCCTGTCAAAATTCAGTGGCTGCCAGAAAAATAAATATTGAAACTAGAATTAGAAATGGCAACTTGAATAAGAGTTGGCATCTTTAAGTCTAGTTTCATATCTAATTTTTTTCGGCCAGTGACTTTGACTTTGTTGGACCATGCATTTTTAATACATTGTTAGACTCATAATGATATCCATACTTTAAAATAGTAGTTATTATAAATTTGTATTTTGACTCACAAATTGTTTACTTTTGGCTGGTAGTGGCCTTTAATCCTTCCCACACAATTGCCACCCCAAGAAAAAGAACTTATGAAAACATTGTGAGAAAAGGAGAAAATGCTGGTAACCAACATTTTCTCCTTTTCCCGCATTTTCTACACTTCCCAAAGCAAATTTCAATTTTTGTGTCGCATTCTTTTTGTTGCCTTCAAATGCTTTCAACTTTGCTGAGTATAAAATGTGAGATAAAGCGTTAAGCTTTTGAGACCAGTGTAGATCAAGATCAGACTGCATGATCGACCAGTCTGAGCTTTGATCTACACTGTCCACTTTGCTAAGACATCCTTCGGAAAAGCAGCCTTGATATTGCATTTATTTTTTTTTTTTCAGACTAGACTGAAAAGTTTATTGGGTTCTTTTAGGCACTTTAAATTGGGCTTTTCAAATTGTTTTTCAATGAATTCGGTACGCCTGGCAAACCATCTAGTAAATAATAAAGGGAAGTGTGAGAACAATATGATAATGTTTCCTAAATGGGATATATAGCCTGCTAAGGTTTTTCACTTTTTAAAATACAGGCCTAAATTTGGCTATGGTTTGTGAGAATGTGATGTTCAATAACAGGGGGGCAGTATGTGAGATGTACAATATTGTAATATTTTGTTCTCATGAAAATAGATGGAGTTGTCAACTTCAGAACCACACAGTCTTTTCTGTTGTCTTAATTTACAGAGAAAAAATAAAACCGCATAAACTTTAATTTACAGTGGGACTATAAAATATCATCAAGGCCAGTATTCACCAACTCTTCTAGACTGCATGCTTAGTCTTATTCTAAATTTTGAGAGCAGCATATTTTCTGACTGGTTTCCCCATTTGGTTTAGCTATTCAGAAATTGCAGTACTTTTAAAATTAGAACATTCTTGAGAATCAGTCCAAGAACGCAATTTAGAATGTTTGGTGAATACAGGCATGGAGCTTTCACCTCGCTGTGTTTACAAAAAATGTGTTGTTATGCAACATCAGAGAATCCACTGTTCTCCAGATGTATATGTAATTCTGACTGATTAGGACTGTTTGTGATTTAGCATACAGACCTCCCTTTCATGAATGCTAATAAAATGAGCTTGTCTAAGTCTTGAGGTGTTTAGTTGGATATATCAACTAAGTTTCAAAGTGTTTGCAATGAAATGTCAGAGATCTCAGAGTGTTCATTTATTTTGGTACAGATTTTGTCATTTTGCAATCAAGAACTCCGTTTAGATTTAAAAGACCTGCAGGGGCTCAAGATAATATATCGCTTCATGTGTACAAAGAGGATAACCAAAGAGGATAACATGCTTGTAACTAGCATTTTTTCCTTTTCCCAAAATGTTTGTAGCCTTTCAAAGGCAAATCCATCTTTCTTGTTCACAAATTAAGGCATTTGCAGACAATGTGGTTCACAAATTTGTCATTGGTTACTTCTTTCCCACATAGCTATGTTCACATGTTCCAAGCCACAAACATAATAATTTTCAATCAGGTCAGTGGCTGCTTTCCCACAAACAGTAACCATGTTTACATATTCCAAGCCACATAACCAATAAAAACATTTTCAAGCAGGTCACTGGCTGCTTTCTGATAAACATTTGTAACATACATACTAAGCCAGTTGCTGCTTTTCCTCAAAAACATATATTACAATTTCCAAGCCAGTGGTTGCTTTTGAACATCAAAATGCATTATACTTTTATAAACCAGTGACTATTGTCCGACCTAAACCATTTAATTCCAAGCAAGCCAAGCAAGCGGTTACTTTCCAACATGAACATCAACTGTTCTTTCCAAGCAAGTCATGGGGTCCTCTGCAGAGTAGGATTTGCAATCTAAAGGTCCTAGGTTAAATCATCACCAGAAGGTCTGGGTTTAAATAGGAGTGTCCTAGACAAGAAACTTCAGAATTCAGCCACAAATATTGGATCATATGACAGTGTACATAATTGTGTTTTCAGAATTGCCATATGTAAATACATATGAGCTATGCTCTGTGAAAAGGGGGCTTAATGCATCTTCAAAAAGTATTGACCCAGGTCAGCCTGGGCAGGCTGACCTGGGCCGAAACCTTTTACTAATGGTCAATTTTCTGGATGTCCAAGGACCATTCTCCTTCATGATACACATTGCTGTTAGACAAAATGGATTTGATGGATCCATAGCTATGTGATGACTTGCTTGGTATGATAAATTATGGAGATACATTAAGCCCCCTTTTGCTAGAGCATGGCTCACACACACATATACATATATAGAGAGAGAGAGAGAGAGAGGAATTTAATTCCGTTTAGATGATTATTCCTTTTTATACTGTATGTATATTCTTAGGCCACTGAAACTCCATTGGTCCATCTCAGAATACCAAAATTTTCATTGCTCAATCATCAGACACCTTTTCTAAAATTAGTACGTTGGTGCATTCCCCCCCCCCCCCCCCCCCCCCCCCCCCCCATGTCGTATATAATAACACATGGTGTGCAAATATACCAACACATGGTGTGCAACATATTATTAGATTCAATATAGAAGGATGTGCAACATATTATTAGACACAATAAAGGGGATGTGCCAATGTGCTATTTCTAGTTACAGAGTTTGATGATAAACCAATGATAATTTAAGTGTCCATAAAAGACTAAATGGAGCTTCAAAGGCCTGTGGTATATTCTTGACCACTTAAACATGTTACACATTTTCCTAATCACCTATTGCTTTGAAACGTAGATGTAAGATACTGTCACATATGCAAGTAAAATACTGTCAAGGCCAGTAGCTGCTTGGCTAGGTGTTCATGTAAAACACTGTCAAAGCCAGTAGCTGCTTGTAAAATAGAGTCAAAGCCTGAGGCCCCTTGGCCACATAGTAATATAACACACTGTCAAAACCAGTGGCTGCTTGTACAAATGGTCATGTAAAACATTGCAAAAGCCAGTGTCTGTTTGACTACAAAAGCAAATAAAATACTGTTGAAAGTAGTGTCTGGTTGACCATATAGTCTAGTAAAACACTATCAAAGCCAGTGTCAGCTTGACTACAAAGTCTTGTAAAACATTGTCAAAGTCAATAGCTGTTTCATCACATAGACATGTAAGATACTTTCAAAGCTAGTAGCTGCTTCACCACTTAGACTTGTTACACTTTCCGAGTCTCAAATTGCTTTAAAACAAACACATTTATGCCCCTATCAAAGCAATTAAGCACTTGACAACATAGGCATACAGACACTTTCAAAGTCAGTGTAAAGTTGACAAATAGACATGTGTTAAAGCCAGTGTGATCTTGACCACAAAGACATGAAAGGCACTGTCCTAGCCAGTGACATCTTGACCACAAAGACATGTAAGGCACTGTCCTAGCCAGTGTCATCTTGACCACTTAAGAGATGAAAGGCACTGTCAAAGCCGGTGTCATCTTGACCACAAAGACATGAAAGACACTGCCAAAGCCAGTGTCATATTGACCACAAAGACATGAAAGACATTGCCAAAACCAGTGTCATCTTGACCACAAAGACATGAAAGACACTCTCAAAGCCAGTGTAATCTTGACCACAAAGACACGTAAGGCACTGCCAAAGCCAGTGTAATCTTGACCACAAAGACACATAAGGCACTGCCAAAACCAGTGTCTTCTTGACCACAAAGACATGTAAGGCACTTCCAAAGCCAGTGTCATCTTGACCACAAAGACATGAAAGGCACTGCTGAAGACTGTCATCTTGACCACAAAGACATGAAAGGCACTGTCAAAGACAGTGTCATCTTGACCACAAAGACAGGAAAGACACTGCCAAAGCCAGCGTCATCTTGACAGCAAAGACATGAAAGATACTGTCAAAGCCAGTGTCACCTTGACCACAAAGACATGTAAGAAACAGTGAAAGCTGCTATCTGCTTGACCAAACAGACATATAAGACACTGTCAAAGCCACTAGCTGCTTGACCACATGTATATGTAAGACACTGTAAAAACCAGTGTCTTCTTGACCACATAGAAGACACTGTCAAAGCCACTAGCTGCTTGGCCAAATGACAATGTAACTCAGTCTGGAAGCGGATGGCTGCTTCCCCACATAGACATGGAAGACTTTCCTAGCCACACACTGCTTGACTTCAAAGAGATTTTAAGCACTTTCCTAGATAATTGCTGTTTTACGTCGACGTGGTTCACAATTTTTCTTGCAGTGGCCGGTTTTCAACACAGAGATGTAACACATTTTTCAAGCTCATGACTGCTTGACCACATCTTTTTATAAGACACTTTCCAAGCCACTTACTGCTTTACCACAGTAACCCCGGAAAAGAAACCTTTTGAAAACATTATGGAAAAAGGAGAAAATGCTGGTAACCAGCATTTTCTCCTTTTTCCACAATGTTTTCTGCTCTATCAAAGATAGATTCCATCATTTGTGCCACACTGAATTTATCATCTGCAAATGCTTTCAATTTGGACCCATCTGAAATTTTTTTGTGTGGTAAAGAGTTAACATATTACATACTTTTCCAAGGATGGGCCAAGCTACTTTTCATAAACATTATGAAACACTGTCTTGTAACACAAATGACTGCTTTCTGAACTGAATATTTAACATGTTCTACTATTAAAAATGAAGAGACACGGGGTGAAATAAAAAGACAGCAAAACATCTTGGAGTAAATCACAGTTTATTTTTTTCTTCTTAAGGAAAGAACAGAGATCTAAATTATACATAAAATATCATTATTCAACCATCTACACATCATCAAAACTTTGTTGTCATGCAGACCACATTTGAAAATATTGTAGGAAAATTAGAAACTGCTCAAACCCAATACTCTCTCCTTTTTCCACAATGTTTTCACATGCATTCATGTCTCATACTGTAATTCATTGTGATTATCAGTATTTCACCAAGACCTTTGTCTGTGTTCACCAACCATTCTTAAGAACATTCTGTCTTATACTCAAGAATTTTTTCAATTTGAAAGTAACACAACTTTTTATTGGCAAAACCAAAAGGTTTAGCCAATAAGTAGTGTTACTTTCAAATTCCATAATTAGACCAAGAATGCTCTAAAGAACTATTGGTGAATATGGACCCTGTTTGAGGTTATCTGCTGTGATTTTGTTTCCACAGGTACTAAGTTTTCATTGAGGTAACTTACCTTCTGTACACGCAGCAAGCAGTTTTTGAAATATACTGAGAGAAGAGGAGCAATGGCTAATATGTAGCATTTTAATAACATACCACTATTTCCAAGATGTTACAAGACAATTAAGCCACACTCTGGCAAAAGGGGGTCTAATACATCTCCATGATGCATGATACCAAGCAAGTCATCACAGTACTATGGATCAATAAAATCCATTTTGTATAACAACCAACTGAATGATGAGGCTAATTCGTCCTTTAACTGGAAGAAGATTTACCAAAAGCAAAATTTTGACCCATGTCAGCCTGGGTTGATACTTTTTGCAAATGCATTCAGACTCCTTTGTGAGCACTCTTATCTTGACCTATATTATCTCGAAATTGTCTAACAACAAAAACTTTAGACTTCATTTGAAAGGGATATGTCTTTTAGCACATGATCCTGAGTTTTAACAACTCTAACAGAGTAGGCTTTGGATAACTGTGAAAAAGAGAAAATTCTGGTAACCAGCCACATTTGAGCCACATTTAATTTGTCCCCAAGAAATGCTCTGAAACTGGACTTGTCTAAAATGTTGTCATTTGGTAAAGGGTTGAGAGAGTAGAAAGCATTATGAGAAACAGAAAAGTTGGTTACCAGCGTTTTCTCCTCTTAGCACAGCTTTTTTTGCAGAAAACATCAAGTTAATGTCATAGCCCTGACGTCGTCAACTTCATCAATGTGCAAGAACTTTGACATTTTATAATATCTCAGTTATTACTGCAGTTATTTACTTCAAACTTTGACAAGTTGAAAACTTTTCAAATGGGAAGTCATAGAACAAAGGCAGGTAACCATCAAAGTATTTTTGACATAGTAATGTCCCTTTCTTGACTTAGAATTTTCACTGAAAATCAAGCAAAGGCAGCCAAGCATTGGCACCCACATGTGGTGTTCTTGTTTCACAATGGTTTCAAAAGCCTCCTCGTTAGGGTTAGTACAAATACAAGGACTATCTAACAGAGGTTTAAGCTGTCCTCAGATCTCTTCAAGTTGCAATAACCTGTTCTGTCTTTATCACATAACAGTATTTAAAACTAAATTGAGAGCATTTGCAGAAGACCAGTCAAATATTGCTCTAATGATAGACTTGGTCTTTGAAAAGTAGAAAATACTGTGATTTTCTCCTTTTCCCACAATGTTTTGGAATGCCTTCTTCCTCCAGGTTGTTAAAAGTAAGGATTGTTTAGAGACGGATTAACCCTAGGAGTATCCATTACAACTTCACATGCAAGAGTAGACTGTAGATCAAGATCAGGTGACACAGATTGTGAAATCTGATCAAAATACTTTTTGAATATGATTTCACATAAAAGGCATGTGCTGTCGATCACAAGACATTTCCACAATCTTTATCGAAATACTGGCATGAATCTAAAATACCTAAATAGGTTACAAGACTCTTTCAAATTCAAAACATTCGCAAACAAGAAATTCAACATTGGTACAAATGAGCTTTAGCTTTCTTATAGGGCAGAAAACATTGTGGGAAAAGGAGAAAATGCTGGCTACCAGCATTTTCTCCCTTCTGACAATGTTTTCAAAAGCCTTCATTCCCAAGGTTGTTAAAGCCCGAGACTGTTTGGGAGTTAATGTGTTGCACAATACATTTCCAACAGTTCAACATTCATACTTCAACAGAATGATACATAAATGTGAATGGGTAAATATACATCTATATCTATTTTGAGATCATAATAATGAAACTTTTGGCCTGTCTGTGGAAGAGTACTACAGGTATTTTTTAGGAGATTGTATTATGTTGTATTTGACTGTAGATGTTCAACAACACTCTACAGGACAATAAAATTTCAGACTAGTCCAAGTCAACACCATTTGCAGACAACAAATTGTTCATGGTTCAAATGATGGGATTTGTTTTTGAAAACAGTGTCGGGAAAAAAAAGAAAAAAAAAAAAAAAAAAATGTTCTCCTTATCCCACGATGTTTTCAAAGCCTTACTACTCAGGGTCTTTATAAGACAGGATAGCATGGTAAAGGGTTAAAAAAAAAATATTTTTTTTTTTACGAACTAAGTCTGAAGATGTTGGGAAGGTCACATGTCATTTCAGAGCTAGACATGCTGTCTTTTCTTCAACCCCTTAACAAGCAACCCAAAGTTTTGACAATCCAGAGAAAAGAGCCCATTGATAACACTGTGGAAAAAGGAAAAAATGCTGGTAGCCCTCTCAGAGAACTTCTGTTTGTATGTTCCATTGTTGTATTTGTCATCTGCAGAGGATTTGAATTCTGATGAGTCTAAAATTGGGCATTTGGGAAAGGGATAATTCATTACAAGACACAATAATGTTGGACTATTCCTTATTATGAATGTTTGCTGATGACCTATTGATTGTGTGCAAATGATGGAATTTGTCTTTGAGAATATATAAAATATCGTTGGAAAAAGGAGAAAACACTGGTTTCATGCATTCTAATTAACTCCTTTTCCATCAAGATTTTCAAAAGATTTCCCCCCTCTGCATCAGAAAGAGAATGTGCAGTCTTAGTTAAGTGTCAGCAAAGCATGTTTTGCTGACCATGGCATGTTTTTGATTTCACACCTAATTCTGTAGTGTTCTCTAAACAGGGACCACCTTCAAACTTTTATGTACTCCCTTAACAGAAAACTTAACATTTCAATGTGCCCTTGGATGGCCTCTTATGGCAGTTTTCCAAGAGAAATTTATTGCCTTCATGGTCATGTATGGTCACTTGCTTGCAGTCCAGGCTTTCATTAACACCATCAACACACCTGTGTGAAGCTGTGGCATAGCTTGATGTAGGCTCAGTAACGATGGGTAACCTTGTTCATGAAAAGATATTTAAGATCATTAGCTTTGTAACTTATACATAAATATGAGAGGGGGTAGTTTCAAACAACAGATACACGGGAGCAATGTTCAGTGAATAGTTGGTTAAATGCATCTGCAAAAGGTATCGACCCATGTCAGCTAAGCAGCCCAGGTAATAGCCATCCATATCATCTACAAAGTTCTGTCAAGACAGAATACTAAATCATTTTTTAGTTTTCTTATCAATCGCTGCCCTTCAAGCTCTTAATATTGTTTAAGGCTTAACCCTTCACCACACAATCCTGGGTTTTAATGACCCTGAAAAAGAAGGCTTTTAAAGACATTGTGGGAAAATGAGAAAATCTTCATAACAAGCATTTTCTCTTTTTCCCACAATGCTTTCTATCCTTTGAAAGATAGAAAACATCATTTGAGCAACATTTACATTGTTCTCTGCAAATGATTTCAAGTTGGTCAAGTCCAAAATTTTATCATTTGGTAAAGAGTTAAAACACTTAATGATAGGCAAACAGTTAGCAAGCAATGTAACACTAAAACTGCCACACAAAATCTCACCTTGTATGCTGCCGAGATTCAGATCACTAGGGTTTGGTATGTCATACCATGACAATAAAGCTGACAAGCCTCGTAAGTTGCCTCCCTTGAGAGATTCTCCTTTCAGATATTTCAGCAGTAACTGGCTGTTCTCTGTGGGGAGATAAATATAATACCTAGCCTAAGCTAATTATATTGTACACCTGACTTTTGTGTCTTTCAGTAAAACACTTTTGAAAACATTGTGACAAAATGAAAAATTGCTCCTACAGTTTTTCCAACATCCATTTAAATGTTTTTTCTTTTTAATTTGCTAGAAATGCAAGAATATTGATCAAGTTTGAAATGGCTTTGGCTCCAACATCTTTCCCTGGACCCTGCATATGTAAAAACAAAACAAAAAAAAAAGAGGGCAAAGATGGCCCTGTGTTGCTGCACTGGCTTTTAAACATTTACAACACAATTTTAAGTTTTAATGATCCTGAAAGAGAAGGTTTTTGAAAACATTGTGGTAAAAGGTGAAAATGTTGTCAACCAGTATTTTCTCCTTTTCCCACAATGTTTCCTACCCTCTTAAAGACAGAAATAATCATCTTAGCTACATTCAATTTGTTGTCTGCAATGGCTTTTAATTTTCATTTGGTTCAGTCAAAAAAATTGTTCCGTAAAGATTAAAATCAATGTACCTGGCACTGACACAGGCATACAGCATGAAAATTATGGCAATAAACTTACATGAAAAAAAATATACTCCCCCTTCTCTAACCAAAAAAAACCCCAAAAGTCATATGTTTTTTCAAATGCAAAGACAGTGTCAGTGAATACATGCAGGTTTTCTAAATGGCATGAGAGGTAAAGTGCTGGAACAAAAAAAGTGAATGATAGAAACCTTACTTTATATTAAATATTCCAATCATCTGAGAATAACTATTAGCATCAAAATAAATCAATCTCCTTGAAAACTGAACATTTTCTATCCAAAACCTTGAATACCTGACACCAATCATGTAATAGTGCAGTTTGATAATCAAGAGAGGTTTGTTTCTATGTTTGTATCAGAGTTTAACAGTTTTAACAGCTTAGGTTATATCATGGTCGTCAGTGCACCTACGCATGTGTTTCCTGGCTTTCTCACACCAGTACTGACACAACTTTCTTTTCAAGTCACTGAGTACTTTTCCCACACGAATCTGAGGTGAGAAGCGAAAAATTGCTGGAAAGAAAGTGAAAGTTTGCTTCACCCGTATATCGAACTCACAACCACCAGGTCACAAGTCAGATACACTAACCACTGAACTACCTGTGCTGGCTCAAGAGAGGTAAATAGTAAAATAAACTTTATATATCTTATTACAGGAGTTATTTCCCTTGATCACTATATGCACTTAAATTACTCTATAAGCCTATGTTAAACTTGTGATCCCTGGGATGGGGCCCCAGGGCCATAATTTCCAGAAACTTGGAGGAGGTCTATTAAATGGAGCTACGTGCCAAATTTGGTAGCCCTAGGCCTTAGGGTTTCAAGACAAGAAGATTTTTAGAGATTTTCAATATTTTTCAGTTTTGTTGTCATGGCAACCACAATTTTTAATGGAATCAAATTCTTTGAAGGAATTTTGAAGAGGACACGGCAGAATCATTTCTGTGAAGTTTCATCGAAACTGAATGCATAGTTTCAGAGAAGATGTTTGAAATAAAAGTTATGCACATACAGAAAGACGCACGTCCAACACTGAGCCATGACATAAGCTCACATGAAGCTTTAAAAAAAGAAAAGAGAAAAAAATTGTCACTGAGAAGTGACTGATGCCCCTGAAAATACATATGACCTTGCTGTGACCTTGACCTTTACCCTACAGACATGACTCATGCGCATGACACATAGTCTAAATGTGGTTAACATTTGTGCAAAGTGATTTTGAAATGAAGTTAAAGGGAAAAAAGTTATGGACTGGACACAAAAGCAGCTAACCCCCTCCCGGACATTAAAATGAACCCCCCCCAAGACACAAATCAGACCTTGCTAGGACCTTATCCTTTAATCTACGGACATGACTCTTGTGCATGACACATTGTCTTTATGTGGTTAATAATTCTGCAAAGAAATACTGAAATCAATTCATTACTAGTAAGTTACAGGCTGGACACGAATACTACCCCCTCAACACATTTGACTTTGCTGTGACCTTGACCTTTACCCTGTGAACATATCTCTTGTGCATGACACATCGTCTCAATGTGGTTAACATTTGTGCCAAATTATACTGAAATTGAATGATAGGGAAAAAAGTTATAGCCCGGACACAAAACAACTACAATCCCCGCCCCCCCCAACACATTTGACCTTGCTGCGACCTTGACCTTCAATCCGTGGACATGACTCTTGCACATGACATGTCATCTTTATGTGCTTAACATTTCTGCAAAGTAATATTGATATTCATTCATAAATAAAAAAATTACAGGCCGAACACAAATACTACCCCCACCAACACATTTGACCTTGCTGTGACCTTGACCTTTAACCTATAGACATGACTCTAGCGCATGATACATCATCTTGATGTGGTTAACATTTGTGCTTTGTTTTACTGAAATTAAACGATAGGGAATGTTTTACTGAAATTGAACAATAGGGAAAAAAGTTATGGCCTGGCCATAAAAATCTGATGGATGGACAGACAGACGGACTAAACAAAAACTATATGCCCTCGGAAAAAAAAAATTTGGGGGCATAAAAAAACCACAAGAGGCCATTGAAAATAAAGTGTTCATCTGAGAAAAATGATCAAGGATTCATTAAGTTGAAGAGATTCTGGTGCTGATGATCTAAGACATTAAAATGTATTCAGACTGCAGAAGAGAAATTAAGCCTTTTTTCTACATATAACAATGCTGTGTGTAACATTGACAAGAGTGCAACCCTGTTTGTACATGAGAATTTGACTGAAAACATTCTGCCCAACTTTCATGAGTATCCTTTGAAAAAATGTAGTGTGCACACAAAGTTTTTCTAGGATTTGTCCCTGTGACCTACATTTTGACACGCTGCAACCCAGTTATGAAGCTGTCTGAGATATTATTAAGACAAACATTCTGACCGACTTTCATGAGTATCACAATAAAAATGTGGTCTGTACAGTGGAGACATGATTTTATTGGAATTTGTCCCTGTGACCTTCTTCTTGACCAAACATGACCCAGTTTCAACCTAGTCCAAGATATGATCAAGACAAGCATTCTGACCAACTTTCATTACCATTAGATCAAACATTCGGTCTCTAGAATACACCCAAGGTTTCTCTGAGATACGACCCAGACCTACTTTTTGACCCCAAGTGACCCAGCTCCATACCTGTCTGAGACACTATCTAAACAAACATTCTGACCAATATTAAGGAGTGTCTTACTGAAAATGTGGCCTCCAGTGTGCACACAAGGTTTTTCTAAGATTTGTCCTCTTGACCTACATTAATGACTGAACATGATCCAGTTTTGAACTTGTCTGAGATATTATCAAGACAAACTTTCTTACCAACTTCCATGAGAATCCAACTGCAAATGTGACCTCTAGAGTGCACATAAGGTTTTTTCTCACATTTGTCCCTATTTCCTTCTTTTCACCATATATGACCCAGTTTCAAACGTGTCTGAGATATGATCAAGACAAACATCCTGACCAATTTTCTTGGGTATCTGACAGAAAATGTGGTCTCTGGAATGCACACAAGGTTTTTCTAAGATAATGTACCTGTTAACTCCTTTTTGACCTGATGTGACCCAATTTCCAACTTGTCCAACATTTTACCAAGACATCCATTCTGACCAATTTTCATGAGTATCCAAGTGAAATTGTGGCCTCTAGAATGTACACACACAAGGAAACTGTTGGTGACTGCACAACGGACACAGCACGATCACAAAAGCTTGCCTTGACCACTTTGTGCTCAGGTGAGCTAAAAAACATACTTCATCTTTATAATATACCTATGTCAAACCACAATAATATATTTCTTTGTAACAGACATTCAGTCTTAACCCTTAACCAAATGACAAAATTTTAAAGCGGTCAAAATTGAAAAGTTTGTACTAGAGTTTAACACCTGTTTATCAGTGCCATACAAGGTCACATCACTGTGGTCAGTGCACCTACTCATATGTTTCCTGGTTTTCTCACACCAGTACTGACACATCTTTCCACTGACTACTTTTCTCACATGCATCAGAGGGTTTTCAGACAACAAATTAATTTTTGCTCAAGAGATTTGCCTTTGACAGGATAGAAAACATTGTGGGAGAAGGAGAAAATGCTGGTTACCAGTATTTTCTCCTTTTTCCAGAATGTTTTCAAAAAGCCTCTTCTACAGCTTGTTAAAACACTGGAATTTTTTATCAAAGAGTAATACAGAAAACAAAATTTTACGATCATCTGTATTAAAGGCATTTGAGCCATGCTCTGGCAAAGGGGGCTTAATGCATCTCTGTGATGCACTGTACCAAGCTAGTCATTTGTGGATCCATTTTGTCTAACAACCAACTGAATCATGAGGTAGGCTGGTTGTTGGACATGCAAACAAATGAACCAATATCAAAAAGTTTCAGCCCTGGTCAGTGTATTTGTATTTCTGTACAAATTATCCTTCAATTCACAACACTAACCTGCCTGCCATGTTTCAAATACATTCTTCAGCCTATTCTTCATGGAGATGAGGAATTCTGGTTTCAGTAATGGCTGCCCTTGAACAACAGGATTGTCTATCATTTGATTTGCTCCATCACTAAATAAAGTTTCACTGTGCTCCAAGTTGTAGTATGTATCTATTAGTCTTAACTGTGTTACTCCCATGGTTGTTAGTTGAAAATCTGTTCTTCTTACAACCTAGTTTTAAATTTACAAGTGTACAGATTTATATGAAATGCCATTTTTAACCTTATTTTATTTATGTCACAGTGGCCAGTGCACCTATCCATACTTTCTTAGAGTTTCTTTTACCAGTACTACGTACAGTATTCTTTCAAAGCCATCAGCTGCTTTCTCACATAACCATTGTCAAAACAATGGTCAGGGGTGGGAGAGGAATGAATCTCTTTGCCACTGAAAGAAACTGGCTGAGCCGGGAATGAATCAACGACCTCTGTTCTCAAGTCCTGTACACTACCGACTGAACTACCCAGGCTCGGCCCAAATACATACAGGGTCCAAAATCACCAACCATACTGAAATTGATGACACTTAGAGTTCCTCAGGGAATTAATGAAACACTATGAAGTAGAAATACTCTATTGTTCAATATTTCGGCAATTGCCTTTTTCCAGAATTCTAAAGCTCTTTCACCTCTAGACTATTTTTTCAAGTGTGTATTACTCCAACCATGTTACAAGCAAAACATAATGCATGTAAAGCATTACAGTTGGAGTAATATACTTAATAAAAAAAAAAATGTTTAACAGGATGATGCTTTCATTTGTATTGGAGTTTAACACCGTTTTAACAACTTAGGTCATATCAAGGCGGTCAGTGAACCTACACATGTCTTTCCTGGCTTTCTCACATCAGTACTGACAAAACTTTCTTTCCAAGTCCCTGACTACTTTTCTCACATGCATCAGAAGTGAGAGGAAAAAAGTGCCGAAAATAAAGTTTGCCGCACCCGGATATCGAATTTGCATCCACCAGATACACTAACCACTGACCTACCCTGCCCTGCCACAATGTTTTCAAAAGGCTTCTTCTTCAGGGTTGTTAAAACTCGGGAATGTGTGGCAAAGGGTTAAAATATAAAATGTTCTGTTAATGTGTATACAAATGGGCTATGCTCTGCAAAAAAGGGGCTTAATGCTTTGTATAACGTATCAGCCCAGGTCAGCCTGTGTAGTTTACACAGGCTGACCTGGGCCAAAACTTTTTGCTATTGGTCAATTTTCTGCATGTCAAGGGACCAGTGTAACTCATCATTCGGTCAGTTGTCAGACAAAACAGACTTTATGGATCAATGATTATCTGATGACTTGCTAGGTATCATGCATCATGGAGATACATTAAGCCCCCTTTTCACAGGGTATGGCTCAAATATACTTACCTGATCTATGGTGATATGTGAAGGGATGGCTTCAGGTTTCTCCATGGTAACACATTCATATAAAATACCAGACAACGCTTGCAGAAAATCTTCATCCTAAAGTATGAAGAAGTAAGCTACTGTCATAGCACTTGACCAGAAACAAAAATCTTAGACTCCTCAATACTGACAGCATTGCAGACAGGAAAGGAACTGTGGTTCCCACGAAAGACCTTGTGCTTCCAGTGAGGCTCGAAACCCAGGGCCTCAAGGTTAAGAGTCCTGAAATTTTCCACCGAGCCACACAGGACCCTGACAAAAAAATTGATATCTATGGCATACATATTTGCCGAATCAGGTGTGACAAGGTCGTACACAAGCAGAACTCTTGACTGAAACCAAGGATCCTCTGGAATATCCATTCCTACAATGGCTAATCATAGACATACTTAACTCTTAAAGTGTTGAACTAACTCTTTACCAAACGACAAAATTTTAGACTGGTCCAAATTCAAAGCATTTGCAGACAACAAAATAACTGTGACTCAAAAATAGAAATTTGTGTTGGGAAGGGTAGAAAACATTGTGGGAAACGGAGAAAATGCTGGTTACCAGCATTTTCTCCTTTTCCCACAATGTTTTCAAATGGCTTTTTCCAGAGGGTCGTTAAAAGTCAGGATTGTGTGGTAAAGGGTTAATGATTTGGGCCTTCTTAAATAGGAAACCACCCGAAAAATTGCTATTTCGATGTTGGTTCCATTAGAATATGTAACATAATAGCAGACAGTGTAGATTTAACATCAGACTGCACATTCAGTGCAGTCTGATCTTGGTCTACACTGTCTGCAAAAACAAAGTAAGTCTGTTCCAAGGCTTTAAGGGTTAATACATTTTTCTTGACAATATTGGAAAACACAGGTTTTCTTTAAAAAAGGAAGTTTTTTCTTGAAACAAACAGTTGTCTTTTTTTTAAATTGTTTTCAAAAGCCATGAACTTCAGATTCATAGGAAGGCTATATTTGTGTGATAATGGAATGAAGTAAAGAAATAAGAAGGTCCTATCTACATCAACAAGAGTACCGCATGCAGGTGCCAACACTTGGCTGAAGATGTTTTAAGTGAAAATTCTAAGTAAAAAACGGACATAACCGTCAAAAATATTTTGATGGTTACCTACCACTGATATATGGGTTCCCCTTTGATACTTAACAACTAGTCCACGTTTGAAGTAAATGTTGTCAGTAATAACAGAGATATAATAAAATGCTAAAGTTTTCAAAAATTCTTTATTGAAAAAAGGGCATAACTGTCTCAAAAATAGTTTGATGGTTACCTGCCCCTGTTGTATGGGTTCCCCTTTTGATAATTAACAACTAGTCTGATTATGAAGCAAATATCTTCAGTAATGACAAAGATATTATAAAATGTCAAAGTTTTAGACAACATGGACAATGCCAGGGCAAAAAAGCTGAGCTAAAAATGCCCTATATATTGAAATGGGGTTGACTTGCCTCTTCAACTTTGTTTCCAAAGAAGAACTCTGTAAAAGCCAGCAGTTTTGGTTCCGATGTAAATGCCTTTATGACATCAGGCTATAAAAGAAATTTGAACAAGAACATAGAATACCAAATTCAAAAACTGATTTTAAATATCAAGACAAGGAATTTGTTTAGCTTGGGGATAAAACTTTTTATAATAAACATGTAAATTTTCTGGCTGAAATACATGTGTTGCACTTGGGTAAGGTATGACACACAAAAGAAAAAAAAAATGTATCTATGCGGAGTAAAATAAGGTTCCAAATATGGTATGATGACATATTACACACACAGAGTATGTGCGTATTGATTTGCGATTTGATTGGTCAAAATTTTACACTAAAATATTCATCTGCCATCCATAAAAAAGAAGTAACTACTCACTAAACCATTATTTGTTTTTATTTTGTTTACCATCATTGAATAAAATGTCAATAATTGAATAAAATGTCAATAATTGAATAAAATGTCAATAATTGCAATGTTCTGTCATTGAGAGTTGTAGGTATATAATAAGAGGAATATTATGTCGTAGTTACTTTCCTCATGCTTGTATGTACTTTTCACTGTGTAAGAAAATTTTGACATCTTGCTCGACCATCGGTCTCACGCAATATAAAATTTCCTCAAGCTGCTCGAATAAAATACAAGCTCCAGAAAGTTACCAAAACATACTATTCTGTATGGGTCCGCCATAGCTCACTGGTTGAGGGTAGAAGTGGTAAGGAGACCATGGTTTTATGCCCTCTGGCTAAGTTGGTCACCTAGCAATATCTTTGGGCAGCCACAGTCAAGTCCTGGTGAAACCCAGTAAAAGATATGAGCAATTAAGGGACCTTTATGCATCTGTAAAAAGTATCAAGCCAGGTCAGCCTGCGTAGTCCATGCAGGCTGACTGTAGTCAAAACTTTTGCTTTTGTCAATTTTCTGCATGTAAAATGACTCGCGATTCAGTTGTACGTTAGACAAAATGGATTTTACAAATCCGTTTATATGATGACTTACTTGTATTATCCTTGAGATGCATTAAACACTCTTTTGCCAGAGCATGGCTCATATTAATATCTATTCTGTTGCTGTATTATGACAGAAATACTTTAAGGAGATGTTGATAAACTTATACCATTTCCATGTAGAAGAGAGTCAAACATCTTGACTGAGCTAAGAAAAATGCATTCAGAATTTGAATACAGAAACCAAGGCAATGAGTTCATCCTTACAGCCTTGACCACAACTTTACCTTATTTTGTAGACAATTAGGATGAAGATCAGACTGCATTTTGTATACACTGTAGATCAAGATCTCACTACATAGAACATACTATCTGATCTTGGATACTATCCACTTTTTTGTCAAGCCTGGACAACCTATTCAAAACAATCTAGACTTTCCATGACCCTAAGAAAGAAAGCTTTTGAAAATATTGTTGGAAAAGGAGAAAATGTTGGGAACCTGCATTTTCTCCTTTAACCACGTTTTCTACCCGTCCTAAAACAAGTTTTAATTTCTTAGTAACATTTATTTTGTTGTCTGCAAATGTTTTAATTTGGACAAGTAAAAAAAATTGTTGTCATTTTGAAAAGAGCAACATGGAAATTCTTTTACTTTTTCATTTATTCAAAGCTCTATGGGAAAAGAAAGAAAGTACTAAATTTTATTTCCATACTTTTTATTTGTCAATCTTAATAATATCATGTTTTTTATCCTTAAAGTAAGTTTTTTGATAACCAATTTAAATTTTTCTTTTTCGGTCTGGTAAAAACATATACTTACATCTACATGTGTCTGTGATGAATGATCTACTGTCAGAGATTTGGCAAGAATGCTTCTGTAGCCCTGCAGTATAAACATGAACATATTTACTGGTACCATCTGCTGACTTATCTTTTATCATAACTCTTTACTAGTGGACAAAATATTGGACAAGTCCAAGTTGAAAGCATTTGCGATGACAAATGTGATTCAAATGATAAGAATTGTCTTTGACAGGGCAGAAAATATTGTGGGAAATGGAGAAAATGCTGGTTACCAGCATTTTCACCATTCCCCATAACGTTTCCAAAAGCCATCTTGCTAAAGTTTGTTAAGGTATAGAATTGTGTAGTTATGGGTCACAGCAGATCATTTTTGAAAATAATATTATGAAAGGAGAATGTGCTTCTTTCTCAGTAATATTTTTACCTGTATCTACTTCTTAAACCTTAATTCATGTTGACATTTAGAGAATGTTTGCTAATTCATGTTCTTAGAGCCTCAGTAGTGGCCAAAAGTAAAACAATGCAGGTGTTAAAATGCATCTGAATTTAAATCATAGCATTTAAAACATGGAAATCATTTTGAAAATGACAATCTGTTATTGTAAGGTCAGTCCAAGTGTTAGTCGCTTGCAGAAAAATGAAAACCATGTAAGACGTAAACAAAAGATAGGGCCACCTGGGAAGTTTTGACCTACTTTTAAAATTAATTTCTCTACCAGCACTCGGACAGACTGTACAATAACAGATTGAAACCTTTACAATAATTTCCATGCTTTATAATGGTATGATTTAAATTTAAATGCATTTTAACATGTACATTGTTTACTTTTGCCAACTATTGGGGCTTTAAATTGACAGGAGATAATGATTTTAAACAATAAAAGTTGATGAAAGCAAGACATTGCTGGCTCTAGAATTTTCCCAAAATGTTTACTACCCTTTCATAGGCAAATTCCATCTTTTCAGTTATGTCTAACTCTTTACCACACAATCCCAAGTTTTAACAACCCTGAGGAAGAGGCCTTTTGAAAACATTTGTGGGAAAAGGAGAAAATGCTGGTAACCAGCATTTTCTCCTTTTCCCACAATGTTTTCTACCTTATCTAAGACAAATTCTATCTTTTAAACTATATTTGAATTGTCATCTGCAAATGCTTTCATTTTGGACCAGTCTTAATTTTTGTCGTGTGGTAAAGATTTAATTTGTTATTTGCAAATGTTTTCAATTTGGACAAGTCTAAAATTTTGTTATTTGCTGAAGAGCTAATAACTGTACCAAGTTTCAAAACAAAACCACAAAAACTGAGGCAGCAATTCGTGACACAAAATGGCTTATGTGCATGTCAAATGATAGACAGACTGATTTCAGAAACTCATGAAAACATTAGCAGCCTCCAGATAAAAGAGAGTGATAGTATTCTAAATCCATTATTTCTCTTCCAAACCCTATGTTGTGGGTACTCATTAGAATCGTCTCGATGAGTCTAATGAGTACCCGTAACATAGGCTTCAGTGGAGAGTGATTAATATTTTCAATTTTGAAATCAAAATCACTCCCTCTATCTGGAGCTCTGCATTAGCTTTACAAGGGGGGGGGAAGGGGGGGGGGGTTTGGGGGAGAATGGGGGAGAATGATACAGAAAAATAAGTCACCTTTGGATCCTCAACATAAGATAGAAATCCTGCTCTCTTTTTGACATAAAGTGTACCATTGTGTTTTAACAATAATCTGAAAAAAAAGGTCATAGTTTGGTTTAATAAACCCTTCACTATCTGACCTGTTGTTTTCTGTCCTGAATGAAAAAAACAAAGCTAAAAATATGTAAAGGGTATATCTATATCAAGTCCAAAATTAGGTTGTTTGGTTAAGAATTAAGGACAGGTAGATTGTGAATTATTTACAAACAAGTAAATTAAAACTGAATTCTGCTGCTGCTAGGACCTGAGGAAGCATAGCTGATGATGAAAAAGTGTATTTTGTGTTTCACTTTTGATGTCAAAGTAAGTATTTCATAGCACAAAACGTTCAGTTTCTTACCTCAAACTTTCCCAATTTTTATCGCGATGAAACACAATGGGCCAATATCTTGGTCCTAATATCTTTATCTGCAAAAAAAAATAGAACTGTAGCAAAGCAGACAAATACACGCCCCCCCCCCCCCCCTCCCCACCCCCACCAGCACCCTGTCAGTTAAGCAGCACATTCAGTGAACAGAAATGAGTTTCAAAACAAAGATCACAAGTGACCTTGACCCCTTGACCCATATGACCCAAAAACATTGGAGCACCTCCTTGGGTCATCACAAGCACTTGTATAAAATTTCAGGTCTCTAGGTCAAATAGCTATTGAGTTAGAATACAGAAACGATTTTCAAACAAAGTTCACCTGTGACCTTGACCTTTGACCAATGTGACCCAAAATTGGCACCTCCTTGGGTCATAAGGAATACTTGTATAAAGTTTCAGGGTCCTAGGTCAAACTGCTTGTGAATAAGAGCACTGAAGCAAAAGAGTCTACAGACACACATATTAATGAACAAATAGCCAGACATTGTGAAACCAGTATACCCCCCTCTAATTTGTAGGTGGGGGTTATAATAAAATGTAAACTATTAGACTGTTTAGCCAGAGCACCCCCCTAACCCTTTACCAAACAATCTTGTCTTCTTTCAGAAGATTTGAATACAGTGGAAAAAGGAAAAAGTATGGGGCTCATTTCAATAAACTGCAGATTTGCCCACATTATTTGGGTATACAGAGAGTCAGATAATACTTTTGTACATTTAAAGCACATTACATTTATATACAGCATCTAGAATATAATACATGTATATAAAGTATGTAAGATTTTGTGTGATAATTTCATCTAATTGTCATTACATTACACACTTTTATTCAGATTTCAAATCAGAAATACCTTTTTTGTCCTTGGCATCATTTCAGCAATTAATGACATTTTTATTTAGACGGCCTTTTATGCTCTATCCATGTCGAACACGCACAATGAAATTGTCAGTCATTTTAGAACACATCCCGATATCAGTCTTCTTGGTTTCATGTTTAATGTTCTTTAAAAACAATATCTGTGCTATCTGGCTTGGGATTGTAGACCTCTGACTTCAGATAACCCCAAAGGAAGAAGTCACAAGGTCAGGCCTGTGCGCAGGCCATGATATTCTGAATTTTTTTTATGAATGTTGTCTTGACATTACCATATCATCGAACTTATCATATTAAAAGTCTATCACAGTATCACATGTGTGCAATAGTACCATCCTGCATAAACCACAAATTTTGCAATGTAGGGGTCATCTTTCCAAGTGAGGAAACAAACCTGTTTTTCAAAATTAATATGTAAGGCTTGGAATTAATTGTGTCCATGAAGACTTATAGCCCCATAACACCGTGACATGACATTGCACACCATACAATTAGTTTTTCACTGAACAACATTCTCTCTGTGAAACAGTGAGGTTGTTCTTGTGCACAGACTGCATATTTTATTTATAAACATGTCAAGCCAACAGGAAGTGAGTGAATGTCATTAATTACTAAAATGAGGCCAATGACAGAAAGGTACATTTGATTTAAAATGTGTATAGAAGTGTGAAATGTAATGAAAACTGAATGAAATTATCACATTAAAAACCTGCATATTTTATATACATGTATATATATCTTTATCTCTTCACCAGAAATTTAAAGCTATATTGTGTACAAAAGTGCTACCTTACTTTCATGACACTCTGTACATATATATGATCTCTGCTTTACCCAAAGGTATGAGCTGGCACAAAGTTATGCGAATATTTACTCAAATAGTAAAGTTATGCAGTTTAGTGAAACAATGTTTTCCATCATATCAAAACCAAATCCCATCATTTGAGCCGCATTTGTCACCTGCAAATGTTTCAAAATTAGACAAGTTTAAAATATTATCATTTGGTAGAGTTTCCATTATAATTTTTGTGTTTTATAGGATAAAAAACATTGTTCGAATAAGAGAAAATGCTGTTTACCAGCATTTTCTTCTTTTCCCACAATATTTTGAGCAACCATCTTTCCTCAGGATCGTTAAAATACCTGATTGTTTGGTAAAGAGTTACGCATTTACTATTCACTTTGATTTGCATTCTTCCACAGTAACCTAGACATGTTTGTCCCCAATGTTTGTTACAACTCAACACTGTTCTTCTTTATCAGAGTGCTAGGCGGGGGTATCATGTCAACTACAATTATAGTTCTAGTTAATTATAATTGAAATTTGAAATTGAACAAGTTACATTGCTCGAAATATTAGCCCCTGTTTACAAAGATGGTAATGCAAGATTAAATAGTCATCTGCCACAGTAATGATTTACTATTATCTATAAATATCTCACCTCTTGTAACAGGTTCAGGTCGGGCAATGTACAAGGGGCAGTAGTTATGTAGGACTCATTGCAATAATATTCTGTGTCCTAAAATCAATGAAACATGATACAAAAGTTATATTTAGTCTGTTTTAACATCCAATACATACTTAAAATGGAATGCCAACAATTTTTAAAAGTTCTGAGAATAGCCTTTTAACCCTTTACCAGACGACAAAATTTCAGACTGATCTGAATTGAAAGTATTGAAGGTGGCCTAAAAGACAAAATGTGTCTTTGATAGGGTAGAAAAGAAACAATGTTTTCAAAAGCTTCCTTTTTCAGGGTTGTTGAAAGTCGTCATTGTGTGGTAAAGGGTTAACCTTGTACCGAATGATCCTGACTTTGAATGACCCTGATGAAAAGGGCTTTGAAAACATTGTTGGGAAAGAGAAAATGCCGGTTACCAGCATTTTCTCCTATTCCCATTATGTTTTCAAAAGACTTCTATCTCAAGGTTGTTAAAACTCAAGATTGCGTGGTAAAGGATAAATTGATACACTGTTTCTCTGTTTCATGCAAAATTTCTTCAGTCCACAAATATACATGAGCCATGCTCTGGCAAAAAGGGGATAAATGCATCTCTATGATGCATGATACCAAGCAAGTCATCAAAGGATTATGAATCCATAATGTCTTTTTTGTCTAACAACCCATTGAATCATGAGGTAGACTGGTCCTTGGACTTGGAGAAAATCAACCAATAGCAAAAAGTTTTGGCCCAGTCAGCCTGTAATGCTTTTTGCAGATGCATTAAGCCTCCTTTTGGCACAGCATGGCTCATATGTGTAAATTTACATCTACATGAAGTTGACTCGTTGACTCCCTACCAAGTTTTTTTTACAATTACTGTTATGTAATGCCTTTGCAGAAAAAAAATCACCCATGCGGATGCCAGTGTTCAGCTGCTTTTAGGGTGAAAACTCCAAGTTGAAAAAAGGGACATAACTGTTTGAAAAATATTCTGATAATTGCTTGCTCTTGTTGCATGGGTTCCCATTTTGATAGTTAAGGTCTAGTCCCTGTTTGAAGTAAATATCTTCAGTAACAGATATAATATATCCAAGTTTTTGTACAACAACAAAGCAGACAACTGGGCTATGACAATACTTCAATGTTTTCTTCGACAACATAACTGACAAACAAAATGACCTTAAATATAATTTCCATGGGAACGTAGCATGGCACTCCTGTATCTACATCTCTAGGTAACACAGTTCTTAATTCTGCTGCCAAGACATACAGGTGTCTGAATGCCTGCAGGTGATACCTGTATTAAAACAAATTAGATCTCATTATGTCACCCGATAAAAATATGGATTGTTCACAGTACATGTATATCATTCTTAACTTTCTGTCCTGGGTCCGTATTCACCAACCATTTCTTAAGAATTTGAAAGTAACACAACTTCTGATTGGCTAAACCGGATGGTTTAGCCAATCAGGAGTTGTGTTACTTTCAGATTTAGAAAATCTTGGAAAGTAAAACTAAGAATGTTCTTAAAAATGGTTGGTGAATACAGGCCCTGAAAAGTGTGGAGAGCTAACATGAATAAGGAAATCATAGATACAGTGAAACAGATTTTGAGCTCTTTCAAAAGAATATGACAAAATCTTTAACTCTTTCCAAGACAATGAAATTTTAGCCTTGTCCAAACTGAAAGCATTTGCAGACAACAATTTCATTGTGGTTCAAATAGTGCAATTTTTCTTTGATAGGGTAGAAAACATTGAGGGAAAAGGAGAAAATGCTGGTTTTCCCACATTGTTTTCAAAAGGCTTCTTTCCTAGGGTTGTTAAAAAGTGGCATTGTGTGGT
The DNA here is from genome assembly GCA_945859785.2 of Tridacna gigas. Taxonomy (NCBI): domain Eukaryota; kingdom Metazoa; phylum Mollusca; class Bivalvia; order Cardiida; family Cardiidae; genus Tridacna; species Tridacna gigas. Next base: position 45,282,327 of record OX244029.2, read on the forward strand.
ACAGGGTTAACCTACTCACAAAGAGATCTAGTTCATAAACATTTGGGCAATTAAATACATTATGCCCTGCAAGTGACTTGATTATGCAGTATAACCCTGTAGAAAATATCCTACAAACAGAAGCATAAGTGGTTTATTATTCTCTTTACTTTTTTTCTCTTTTAATCATGAAATAAGACTTAGACCTTGATTCAACTTGATTATCATACTTTAACTCTTTACCAAATGAAAAAATTTTTGACTGATCCAAATTGAAAGTATTTGCAGAAGACAAATCATATGTCGCTAAAATGATGATTTCTGTCATTGATAGGGTGGAAAACATTGTGGGAAAAGGAGAAAATGCATTTTTTCCTTTTCCCGCAATGTTTTCAAAAGGCTTCTCTGTTAGGGTTATTAAATACTGGATTGTGAGGTAAAGGTTTTAAAAGTACATTTTCAAAATCATCTGTTGCAAATTCATTCAAGGAGATATGGACTGAAATATTCATTTTACATGTCCATTTGCTGCAATATTTCAAAACAACTATTAACATGGTTGGCAATTTCTCTGCACCATTGCTTCAAAATTCATAACCGAGGCCACATTCATTGATCAATCTACATGTAAATATCAAGACTAGCTATCCGACTGCACTTTCAGTTTACATTCCAATTAGAGCATGCATCTCTGACTCTAGCTGTTTGACAGCCCACTCTTCGAGGGGATCTTCGAGTAAGAAGCATGTTCATTACCTGAAGTTGTTCTAAAAAAACAAAGCTACCTCAGAAACTGCAAAAATTAAAAGTGCAACAAGAGGGCCATGATGGCCCTGTATCGCTCCACTGGCTTATAAATATAAACCATAAATACTAAACATTTCAATTCTGAGCCAAATGGTCTCAAAATGAAGACTTACAAAGTTTTCTCTGTAAAAGCCCATGTGAAAGTTGAGACCCGCAGGGCAAAGCCATTTTTGATCCCAGAGCTATAATTACTTGAACCCTGGTAGAGGTCCACAAGATAAAAGCCACATGCCAAAATAATGCAAGTCTATGCTGTATGGTTATAAATAAGGTGATTTTCAAGTTTTGTCCATATGAAGCCTCTGTAAAACATAAGACCCCTGATGCAAGGCTAATTTCAAAAAAAATCGAAAGTGATCCAGATTTGGTAGCCCTTTTGCGGTTAGGAGCAAAAAAGATTTTTTGAATTTTCACGCTATAAGCACATGTTTATGACCCATGAGATAGGACTAATTTTGACATAACTTCAATAACTTTGGAAGAGGTTATTTAGATTACACTCATACAATATTACAGCTGCAACTCAAGGTAAGGAACAAGAAGACCTTTTAAGTTCTCACTATATTAGCCTATGTAAAGCTTGTGACTTATTGGGTGAAGCAGTTTCAGAGACGATAAGCTTGATGGCCTTAGGCCTGTGGAGCTAAGAAGCAGTATCTTTTTCATGAGCTACAATGACATTAGATTTTTAAAGGTTTTTCAATACTTTTCAGTTTTGTAGCCATAGCAACCATAGCTTTAAACAGAACTTAATTCTTTGAAGACATTCTGAAGAACATCATGGCAAGATGGTATCTGTAAAGTTTGGTCAAAATTGGAAGCGTGGTTTCAATGAAAAAGATGGAACAATCTTGGTAGAAGTCTACAATATGAATCAGCATGCCAAATTTTTATAGCTCTAGGCCTTACAGTAAGGATAAAAAAAGATATCTTAAGTTTTCACTATGTAAACCTATCTAAAATTTGTGAACCCTAGAGTGGGACAAATTTTGATCCCAAGGCTCAAAACATGCCAAATTTGTTAGTCCTATGCTTTATGGTTAGAAACAAGAAGATTGTCGAGAAGTCGTCAATATATAAGCCCTTATAAAACTTTGACCCCAGGGCTACAGTCGAACTACATGGGGAATATGTGTATTAGAAGAATAACATGCCAAATTTGGGAGTTCTTGGCCTTATGGCTAGTAACAAGACGGTTTCTGAAGTTTTCACTCCATAAACCCATGTAAAAATTCTGACCCCTGGTGCAGGGCCAAATTTGATCCTACGGCTGCAACTTGGGCCCTCTTTGTAGTTGTCCACTAGATAATGCTATAATTATGCAAAATTGGGTAGCCCTAAGCCCTATGGCTATGTACACCAAGACTTAAAAGTTTTCCCTATATAAGACCATGTAAATCTTGTGAAACCCCCCCCCCCCCCTTTTCCAGCATGAGGCCAAATTGACCCTAGGAATGTAATTTAGGCAATTTGGTAGACCCCCACCAGATCAAGCTAAATGCAAAATTTGGTCACTCTAGGCCTTATGGCTAGGTACAGGAAGATTTCTTAAGTTGTCACTATGTAAGCCCATGTAAAACTTGTGACCCCTGTGGCAGGACCAATTTTGACCCCAGGGCTAAAATTTTGGCCCCCTTGGTAGAGGCCCACTAGATATAGCTACATGCAAAATTTGGTAGCTCTAGGCCTTATGGCTAGGTACAGGAAGATTTTCAAAGTTTTCTCTATATAAGCCTATGTAAAACTTGTGACCCCTGGGGCAGAGCAAGTTTTGACCCCAGGGCTATAATTTGAAGAAACATGATAGAGGTCTACCACATAAAGCTACATGCCAAATTTGGTAGCCCTATGCCTTATGGTTTCAGACAAGAAGATTTTTAAAGATTTCCAATATTTTTCAGTTTTGTTGCCATAGCAACCAGAGTTTTTGAAGGAATCTAATTCTTTCAAGAATTCTGAGGAGGACCATGGCAGGATCATTTCTGTGAAGTTTCATGAAAATTGGATGGGTGGTTTCAGAGAAGATGTTCGAAATAAAAGTTAAGGGACAGATGGACGGACGGACGCACGCACGCACGCACGACGGACACCGGGCCATGACATAAGCCCGATTGCCTTCGGCCAGTGGAGCTAAAAATTAGTTGTATTGTTTTTGGCCCCAAACCGCAAAAATATGCATGCGCAAAAATAACCAGTAATACGGTATAAGGCTGAAAGTGTGGCCTCTACACTGCACACAAGGTTTTTCTAAGATGTGACCCACTTTGGAACTTGTCCAAGATATCATCAAGACAAACTTTCTGACCAAGTTTCCTGAGAATCAGGCTGAAAATTTGGCCTCTAGGGTGCACATAACGTATTTCTAAGATTTGGCCTATTGACCTACTTTTTGACCAAATGTGACCCCATTTTGAACTTGTCAAAGACATCATCAAGACAAACTTGACAACCAAGTTTCATGCATTCCAGGCTGAAAATGTGGCCTTTAGAGTGTTCACAAGGTTTTTCTAGGATTTGGCCCAGTGACCTACATTTTGACCCAATTTAGATCCTGTTCAAAGTATCATCGAGACAAACATTCTAAGTTTCAAGAGTATCAGGCTGAAAATGTGGCCTCTAGAGTGCACACACAGTTTTTCTAAGAATTAACCCAGTGACCTAGTTTTTGACACGACATGAACCAATTTCAAACTTGTCCGAGATCTTATCAAGACATACATTCTGACCAAGTTTCATGAGTATTGGACTAAAATGTGGCCTCTAGAGTGCACACAAGGTTTTGCTAAATTTTGACCTAGTGACCTACTTTTTGACCTTACATGACCCAATTTCGAACTTGTCCAAGATATTATCAAGACAAATATTCTGACCAAGTTTCATGACTATCTGATTAGAAATGTGGCCTCTAGAGTGCACACAAGGTAATTGTTGATGCATTGATGAAGGACGACGCAGGACAGACGCCGGACACTGCACGATCACTAAAACTCACCTCGAGCACTTTGTGCTCTGGTGAGCTAAAAATGCTTGTTACCAGCATTTTCTCCTTTCTCAACAATGTTTTCAAATGTCCAATTTCCCAGGGTCATTAAAACTTGGGATTGTGTGGTAAAGGGTTAATTTACTTAGAGGTCTATATATGAGCAATTTTACCTGTTATCATTACTGTGGGTTGGGAATTTGGGGAAAAATGCACATAACATAACAGCTATTGAGTCTTCTTTGGTACTAAGTGTATATCTGAAATAGACTGTCTAACGTTTAGGTACACTATTCCTTACTTTGTGAGCATTCATACACTAGGAACACAACCAAAACTTTTGACTCAACCAAAATGACCTAAATGAAAGCATATGCAGACAAGAAAATAAATACACACTAGTAACACAAATAACCAATATGGACGAATATGCAGACGACAAAATAAATAAACCTCAAATACTGATTTTGTGTCTTATCAGGGTAGAAAACATTCTGGGAAAAGGAGAAAATGGTGGATACCAGTGTTTCCTCCTTTTCCCACAATGTTTTCTAAATCCATCTTTTTTTCGTGTAATTTAAAGTCAGGATTGTGTGGTAAATAGCTAAGAAAGGTAGTAGCTTAAACCTGCATCTAAATGTTTAAGCATTTACATAATGATTCTGTATTTTTAAGACGCCATCTATCAAATGACAAAATTTTTGACTAGTACAAATTAAAGCATTTGCAGATGGCAAAATAAATGTGACTCAAAAATTGAAATAGGTTTTGGCAAGGGTAGAAAACTGTTGGAAAAGGAGAAAATGCTTGTTACCAACATTTTCTTCTTTTCCCACATTGTTTTCAAAAGCTTTCTTTCTCAAGGTCATCAAAACATGGGATTGTGTGGTAAAGGGTTAACCCTTTCCCAAACGACAAATTTTGAACTGGTCCAGATTGAAAGAGTTTTCAGACGACAATTTTAGATTTGATGAAAATGTCAGAAAGTTATCAAAAAGGGTAGAAAACACTGTGGGAAAAGGAGAAATTGCTCGTAACGAGCAATTTCTCCTTTTCCCACAGTGTTTTCAAAAGACTTGTACTGCAGACACGTGAAAACCAGGGCTTGTTTGGGAAAGGGTTAAACATTGTGTGGTAAAATGCTGGTAACCAGCTTTTTCTCCTTTTCCTATGAAATTTTCTAAAGTTTCAAAGACAATTTCCAACACTTTGAACAACGTTTAGTTTGTAACCTGAAAATGCTTTCAACCTGGACAAGTCTAAAATTTTGCTGTTTGGTAAAAATTGAACAGCTTTGTCTTACAAATGAAAGGATATATGATAGGACAATTCTGGACATATCAGTCAACAGTTTAACTTTTTACCATACAATAAAAATTTAGAGTTATCCAAGTTGAAAGCATTAGCTGACCACAATTCAAATATGGCTCGAATGATAGGATTTATCTTTATATGGTATGTACCAGCATTTTCTCCTTTTCCCACAATGTTTTCAAAAATCTTCTTTGTTGTGGTCCTTAAAACTCAAGATTGTGTGGCAGAGGGTTAACCCTTAGCACACAATCCCATGTCTTAACAACCCCAAGAAAAACAACTATTGAAAATATTGTGGGAAAAGGAAAAAATGCTGCTTGCTTTTACAACATTGCTTTTTACCCTATCAAAGACAGAAATCATAATCTGAGCTAAAATTAGTTGGTCGTCTGCAAATGCTTCCAGTTTGGTTGAGTCTAAAATCTTGTCTTTCGGTAAACAGTTAATGAAGCAAAGAGCTTACTTTCCTCCACCTAAGAAGAGCAGTCCGAGAGCCATGCTGATAGCCATGTGGGACCCGTACATCACATACAGGTTGTATGGAGGTCCAATTCTAGATCGAAACATCCTGCACATCCGTAACACCTCAAGGTTGCCAGTACCTGCCATCACCTAGTGGAAGGAAGTAGAAACCACAATTACATGATATAGTGCTTGAGCATAGGTTAACCCTTTACCACACAATTTAGACTTTTAAGCCAAGGAGGAAGGCTTTTGAAAACATAGTGAGAATAGGAGAAAATGCTGGTAACCAGCATTTTCTCCTTTTCCCACAGTGTTTTTATACCCTTTGAAATGGAAATTTCATGTTTTTTAATTACAATTGATTACAAATTACAAATGCTTTCAATTTAGACAAGGCTATAATTTTGTTGTCTGATAGAGAGTTAAATCACTACCGTTTGAAACAAATAGTCAGTTGATGACTTTGAAGACATTCATGTGAAATAGGGAAAATTAGCAACTATTCTGGCTGAATACATGTGAAAACATAGTTGCGTAAGAGAAATTGCTGCTTATAATCGATTTCTTCACTTGTCACAATGTTTGAAAAAGAGCACCACATGTGGGTGCAGATGCTTGGCTGCAGTTGCTTATAAAGAAATTTATAAGTCAAAAAAGAGGCATTAAGTGTGTCAAAAAATATTTTGGTGGTTACCTGCCCCTGTTGTATGGGTTCCGCTTTAGATATTTTTCTGAGTTTGATGTAAAAATCTTCAGTGTTAAATCATAGAGGAAAAAAATGTTTAAATTGTCCAAGTTTTTGAAAATTCTAAGTTGCAAAAAGGGGCATAACTGTGTCAAAAATATTTGACAGTTACCTGCCCCTGTTGTATGGGTTCCCCTTTTGATACTTAACAACCAGTCCAAGTTTGGAGTAAAAATCTTCAGAAATGACACAGATAATATGAGATGTCGTGGTTTTTGCATGATGAAGACAAGGCCAGGGCTATGACAATACCTCACTGTTTTCTTCATAAAAAGCTAAGCTAAAAATCATAAAGGTGTCTGCAGGGGGTAACAAGTTAAATATTAGGATGCTAAAGTAAATTTTAGTTGCAAGAAGAACAATTAATATAGATCCATTGAAAATTGTGATTCATTGTATTGTATGTTTTTCTCATTGTGACTTTACTGTTTATCCTTACTACACAAGCCTAACTTTAAATGATCCCGAGGAAGAAAACATTGTCAGAAAAGGAGAAAATGCTGGTAAGCAGCATTTTCTCCTTTTCCCACAATGTTTTCTACCCTATTAAGGACAAACTTCATCATTTAAACAACATTTAATTTGTCATCTGTAAATGCTTTCAATTTGAACAAGATTACATTTCTGTCATGTGGTAAAGTTAACAAAAATGATTACATAGTATTTTCCTTTCCAATGTTTGCCATTTGGGTGATTGGTACCAGTTTTTCATTCTAACAAAAAAGCCTGTACAGTCATAGGTGAACAGGACATGTACAAGAAAACTGTGAAGTATATTTACAAACCATTGCCATGGAAATAAGAATGGTCATCATACAGTTTTCAACTGTGCTCTTTCCAGGCTGTTCTACAAGGGCTGGTATAGAAATAATCTTTAATGAGCGGGTCATACACTCCATCTGAAGAATGAAGAAATAATTTGTACAGCCTATGACTGTATGAATATATGAGCCATGATCTGAAAATGCATTTGCAAAAAGCGTCGACCACTATCAGCCTGCGCAGTCTGAGAAGGCTGCCATGGGTCGAAACTTTTTGCCATCTGTAAATTTTTTGCATGTCTGAGGACCATATTACCTCATGATCCAGTCAGTTGTTAGACAGATTTTAATGATCCATAATTTTATGATAAATTGCTTGGTATAACCCATCACAGAGATGCATTAGACACCCTTTATCACACAGTCCCGACTTTTAACAACCCTGAAGAAGAACCCTTTTGAAAATGAATGTTTGAAAACATTGCGGGAAAAGAAGAAAATGCTGGTAACCAGCATTTTCTCCTTTTCCCCACAATGTTTTCTACTCTTCCAAAACTAAATTTCAATTTTTGATTTACACTTACTTTGTCGTCTGCAAAATCTTTCAATTTGGACTGGTCTAAAACTTTGACGTTAGGTAATGAGTTAAACACCCTTTTGCCAGAGCATCACTCATATAATACATTAACTCTATCTGAATATATCTTTATTGCAAAAAAATCTAGAGAAAAAGCACTAGTCTTACATAATGGGACTGATTCAGCACTTCTTTAGCAAAGTTGAAACCTTACCACTTTGAAAGACTCCCATGTTGAATGCAATCTGAAAATCTGGCATATTTGTAGTACCAAAAACTCTTAGAGATCCCTTAAGGCCTGAATAGCTCTACAAGTAGTAATTTTGCTGATTTTCTGGTATGCATCAAGAATTAATGATGCATATAAAGGAAAAGACAAACACACACACAAAACCAGAGGGCCACTGGCCCTGAAGCACTCACCTGAGTAAAGTCAGCTGGGGTTAATAACATTCTAGACATCCCGGTTTTGATGATGTAAAATGCATGAGGATTTATCACCTACTTTTTAATCCAAAGTGACAAGTTCAAACTTGTTCAAAATATTATAAAGACAAACATTCTGATCAAATTTCATGAGTTTCAGACTAAATGTGGCCTCTAGAGTGCACACTATTTTTTTTCTAAAATTTGTCCTAGTGACCTACTTTTTGACCCCACATGAGCCAAGTTTGAATATTCTGAGATATCAGCAGGAAAAAAATATTCTAACCTATTTTCATGAGTATCAGATTGAAATGTGGCCTACAGTGTACAAAAAATGTTTTTTGAAGATTTGTTCCAGTGACCTAATTTTTGACCTGATGTGACCCAATTTTGCATTTGTACTAAACACCATCAAGGCAAACATTTTGATTAAGTTTTTATGAGCATCTGACTGAAAATGTAGCCTCAACATACTAGGTTTTTTAAGATTTGTCCCGGAGACCTACTTTTTTACCAATTATGACCCAATTGTCGTCTTGCCCAAGACATTATGAAGACAAACATTCTTGCTGGGTTTCATGAACATCAGACTAAAAATGTGGACTCTAGAATGCAAGCAAGTCGGAAATATCATTAAGACGAATATTCTTACCAAGTTTCATGAGTATCAGACTGAAAATATGACCTCTATAGAGTACACAAGGTTTTTCAAAGACAGGTCCCTGTGACCTACTTTTTGGTTAGATGTGACTCAATTTTGATAAAGTCCAAGATATCATCAAGACAAACATTCTGACAAACTTTCACGAGTATCAAACTGAAATGTAGCCTCGAGCGTGTACACAAGGTTTTTCTGAGAATTGTACTTGTCACCTACTTTAGGTGTGACAAGACCAAGTTTTAGACTTGGACTTGATATTATCAAGACGACTACTCTGAGCAACTTTCATGATTTTTGGACTGAAAATGTAGTCTCTAGATTGTGTATTAGGTTTACCAAATTTGTCCAAGTGACCTTCTTTTCTATATGATATGACCCAATTTCAAACTTGTGCAATATATCATTAAGACAAACATTCTGACCAACTTTTATGAGTATCAAACTGAAAATCTGGCCTCTAGAATGCAAACCTTTTCTCAAGATTTGTTCCAGTGATCTACTTTTTGACCCACCATGACCCAATTTTAAGCTTGTCAAAAGTATCAGCAAGACATACATTCTGACACAGTTTCATGAGTATCAGACTGAAAATATGGCCTCTACAATGCACTTAAGCTTTTTCCAAGATTTGTCTTAGTGACCTACTTTTTGGTCTGATGTGATTGGATTTTGGACTAGTCCAAGATGTCATTAAGACAAACATTCTGACCAACTTTCATGAATATCAAACCGAAAACGTAGCCTCCAGTGTGCATGCAAAGTTTTTTTAAGTTTTGTCCAAGTGACCTACTTTTTGGTCCAAGGTGACCCAATTTTGGACTTGTACTAGATAGCATCAAGATAACTATCCTGACCAACTTTCATAAGTATTGGACTGAAAATGTGGCTGCTAGAGTGCACACCAGGCCATGTCAGAATGAACTCTTTACCAGACTACAAAACTTTAGCCTTGTCCAGTATTTGCAGACAACAAATCAAAAGTTACTCAAAAGATAAAATTTGTTTTTCATAGGATAGAAAACCTTGTTGGAAAAGGAGAAAATGCTGCTTACCAGCCTTCTTTCCTATTCCGACATTTTTTTTCAAAAGCCTTCTTTCTCAGGGTCATTAAAAGTCGGCATTGTGCAGGAAATGGTTAATGCGTATCATGTTCAAATCACTGACATTTTGCTACATTATACTTTTGTCAAGTAATGTCACTTACTAATGTATTAAACGCTGCCTGATTGGCTGTCCCGGCAAACTTCAGGCCTAGTACCATACAAGCTCCTGCTATCACATTACAATATGCCTGACTGCAAAGAATACAAATAAGATAAAAGAAAGTTAACAACTGGTACACCGCTATGTAAGACATAAGCCACCATTATAAAACATCATTGACCTCTTTAATATTTACCAGATGACAAAATTTTTAGACTTGTCCAAGTTGAAAGCACAGGTAGACATCAATTTAACCCTTTATCAAACAATCCCGTGCTTTCACGGCCCTGGGGAAGAGGCCTTTTGAAAACATTTTGAGAAAAGAACAAGATACTGGTAACTAGCATTTTCTTCTTTTCCCACCATGTTTTCTTCCGTTTCAAAGGCAAATTTCAGTTTTGGGGTAATTTTTAATTTGTCGTCTGCAAATACTTTCAATTTATACAGAGCTAAAATTTTGCTGTTTGGTAAGGAGTTAAACAAGGCTCATATGACAGAATTTGACTCTGAATAAGTAGAAAACATTGCCGGAACAAAAGAAAATGCTGGTTACCACCATTTTCTTCTTTGCCCACTATGTTTTCCACACATGCTTCCTCAGGACTATTAAAACACAGAATTGTTTGGTAAAGTGTTTAACTTCTGTCACATCAAATTCACGTATTGCTATAAATGAAGTGCAGAGTTCAAAATTAACGGTAGCAAGTAACCAATTTCCGACATGGGCGCAAAAGCAACTATGGTTTAATGTACATGTGAAAACATTGTGTCAAAAGGAAAAACTGATCTTTACAAGTAATTTTTCCTTTTGCCACACATTTTTCAAATGTGCTCAGCTGATAAACCAAACATATGTCTGGAGGTGGTGTTGTGATAATAACATTCCTTACCTCATTGTTTCATAATCTATATTGTTACCATCATCTGTGTCCTGATCTTTATGAAAGGCATAATCTTTTAAAATCTGAAAATAGATGATCAAATTTGCCATTCAGTACCCTACTTTGAGTGAGAAGATCATATTGCCAACAAGTTTATTGACCCAATCATTTACTTTTAGTTGCTTCATGATCATAATGCAATACTTTTAGATCTTAGAATATGAGAAACAATTATTTATTTCATGCTTTTAAGTAATTTATTGGGAAATCATGGTGAATTATGGTTTGATAATTTCACTGTCTTGACTAGTGAATTTACCAATTGATAAACTCAGTGGAACAGAGATAACAAGAGCATCCCTGTACTTCGCAAGTCCAAAAAGAAGCATGAAATAAATAGAATATTTGTTTTCTTCAGTGAAAAATCAAAATTTATTTCATCTCATGGACATCATAATGGTAATATTTTCACTCGTGGCTACACCACTTGTGAAAACATTACTGATGATGCTCACTCGATGAAACAAATTTCAATCTTTCATAGAAAAAAAAAAAAACAAATATTCTCTATCTCTTCCTTTATGCATCTTGCTCCCTCCCCTTGCCTCTCCTTAACTCTTTACCAGACGACAAAATTTCAGTCTGGCCAAAATTCAAAGCATCTGCAGACGACAAATTCTGTGTGGCTCAAATGATTGGATATATTTCTAAAAGGTTACAAAACAGCATGAGAAAAGGAGAAAATGCTGGTTACCAGCATTTTCTCTTTTTCCCATGATGTTATGAAAGTCAAATTTCCCTGAGGCATTAAAACTCGTCACTGAGTTGAAAAGAGTTAAATCTTCCTAATGTGTATTCTTCACCACACCTGGTAGCTAAGTTGGTGACAAACAGGGGCCATGCTTATAAAACTTAAGTTCAAGCTCAGCTGAGTTCCTGCTCAATTTTGAAGTTCATCAATGCTTCAGACAGTGACAAAGTTTGAACAAGGGCATTGCATATGGGTGCCAACACTTGGCAAAATTGCATTTTCGAAAGAAGGGCATAACTGTTCAAAAATATTTTGATGGTTATCTCTGTGCTAAATTTTTTCAAGGTCAAATAATGTCTTTTCTGTAATAAAATGAGCTTTTTAGGGGATTAAGGGTGTTATTGAAACATGGATAGCAGGTCATCAAGGTGAAATATCTATTAATTTCTCATCAAGTTGAGAGGATTCATTGATTTCTTATGAATTTAAAACACAAAGAACATGATATGACTGAAATGACAAGATTCAAATCACAAAATTCTGATGTATGCTGCAATAACTGTTTTTTTTTTTTTTTTTTTAATGTAATTTGAAAGAAGGGTTAGGGTCTTTAAAGGCTCAGAAATTTTTGTTAATGAGGTGATGTCTGATTATTTCTTCATACATTGAAAGAATATACTTTGAAGTGTTTCTGTATTAATTTTTATAAAATACTCTGTGCTAGAAATAACCCACAGAATCACCTTTAACTCTTTACCACACAATTCCGAGTTTAACGACACTAACAAAGAAGGCCTTGGAAAACATGGTAGGAAAAGGAGAAAATGCTTGTAACCAGCATTTTCTCCTTTTCCAACTATGTTTTCTACCCAATCAAAAAACAAATTCTATCATCTGAGCCACATTCAAATTGTCGTCTGCAAATGCTTTCAATTTGGGCAAGTCTAAAATTTTGTTCTCAGTAAAGAGTTAAATCATATGCTCAACTCAGGTGAGCAAGAAAAAAGTTTTATAACCACTAAGCATTGGCTTTAACCCAGAAGACACGAGTTTGAAATCCCAGCTCTGTCAAACTCTTTTTAAAAACAGATATCAGTCAGTACAATAGCAGACATTCCTCTTTTCCCTGAACACTGCTTCCATTCTGGTTATCTTGGAAGCAAATTATGGCTTGTACAAAGTACTAGTAAAAAAGAAATTCAAGGATCACAAGAACTGATACACTCATTAAAGTGATTTTGATACAGATAATGTTGGAAATGGCAATCAACAACAAAAAAATATATTCTTCACTCCTTATCCATGTGACGTTTTCTCTCTGTCTTTTCCTCATTTTCATGTGCTAACTTTATCAGACAACAAAAATATTACACTTGCCCAAAATGCAAACATTTGCAGACAACAAATCAAAAGTTGCTCAAATAATGAAATTTGTCTTTGAAGGGTAGAAAGCATTGTGGGAAAAGGAAAATTTCTCCTCCGACAATGTTTCAGAAGCCTCCCTGCTCAAGGTTGTAAAAATACTTCATTGTGTGGTAAATGGTTACTGACAGCCCAAGTGCAAACTGAAGTAATGCACAAACCTGAGGTATATTATCCTGTAGATAAGAGAATGAAGGTAGCACTGTGTCCCACATCACCAGTCCTCTCGCCAATGTCTACAAGTAGGTATACAAATGAGCCATGCTCTGGCAATAGGGGGCTTAATGCATCTCTGTGATGCGTTCTACCTATCAAGTCATCACATAATTATGGATCCATAATAGCAACTTTTTCCAACAACTGGCTTAACCATAAAGAAAAATGATCCTTTGACATGCAGAAAATTGACCAATAGCGAAAAGCTTTAGCCCAGGACAGCCTGCACAGGTTGACCTAGGTCTATAAGTTTTGCAGATGCATTAAGCCCCCTTTTCACACAGCATGGCTCAAATATTTTTTCAACTCTTTACAAACAACCCAGAGTTTGATAGACGCCGAAGAAAAAGGCCTTTGAAAACATTTTGGGGGAAAAAACTAAGAAAATGCTAGTAACAAACACTTTCTCCTTTTCCCACAATGTGTTGACTATTTCAGACATAAAAGCTATTATTTGAGCCAGATTTATTGGTTGTTTGCACTTGCTTTTAATTTTGACTAGTGTAAAATTTGGCCCTAGGGTAAAATTTTAACCATACAAGATGACAAAATATAAGACCTGCTCAAATTGGAAGCATTTGCAGACAAGTTAGATGCAGCTAAATTAATGGCATTTTCTTTGTCAAGATAAAAAATATAGTGGGAAAAGGAAACAAGAGCATCACATATGAGTGCCAATGCTCAGCTGCAGTTGCTGGGTTCTCAGTGAATATTCAAAGTAAAAACAGCGATACATCTGTGTCAAAAATATTTTGATGGTTACCTGCCCTTGTTGTATGGGTTCCCCTTTGGACAGTCCAAAACTTGTTCAAGTTTGAAGTAAATATCTTCAGTAATGACAGAGATGTTACAAAATATCAAAGTTTTTGAAAACGTCAAAGTTTTTGGATGAAGACAATGCAGACAATGCCATATCTACAACAATACTTTTATGTTCTTCGAAAAACAGCTGAGCTAAAAGAAGCTGGTTAACATGCTTTTTTCCTCAAGGTTGTAGAAATATAGAGCCCTTGGGTTACAGGCTGAAGAGACTTGCACTACACAAGTTTAAAAACATCTTTGTAAAATATTTACAATTAAAAGGAATTCAGGTTTGACTCTTCACAAATGACATTATTTTAGAATTGCCCAAATTGAAAGCATTTGCAGACAACAAATTAAAAGTTACTCAAAACCAAAATTCTTCTTTCAAAGGATAGAAAATATTGTGGGAAAGGAGAAAATGCTGGTTACCATAATTTTTTCCCTTTTTTTCAGTGTTTTCAAAAGGCTTCTTCCTCAGGGTTGTTAAAACCTAGGATTGTGAGGTAAAGAGTTAAAGCAAGGATACAAAATGAAACATTGTGGCAAAAGGGGAAACTGCTTTTTAAAAACAATTTCTCCTTTTCCCTCTATGTTTTCAAAAGACTTGGAGGCTACTATAAGTTGTCCACAGTAGGTACTGATTTCAATGAAAGTAACACAAAGCCAGTGAAGTGTCCAGTTATTTAACCCTTTACCACACCATCCCGAGTTTTAATTGATGTACTACTCCTGATCATATGATGATTATCCTTATTTTGCAAGAATGTTTTTCTATACCATCAGGTGCAGCATCCTTTAACTCTTTTGCAGATGACAAAATTGTAGACTTGTCCAAATTCAAAGTATTCGCAGACAACAAAATACATGTGACTCAAAAGTTACAATTTGTACCTTAAAGTGAAGAAACACTATAGGAAAATGAGAAAATGTTGGTTACCAGCATTTTCTACTTTTCCCACAATGCTTTCAAAAGCCTTGTTTGTCAAGGTCATTAAAACCCGGGATTGTGTGTTCAAGGGTTAACTCTTTACCAAACAAAAATTAAGACCCTTCAAAAATGAAAGCATTTGCAGACAACAAATTAAATATGATCAACAGCATGGAAGTTATCTCTGAAAGGATGGTAAACAGTGAGAGCATTACCAACATTTTCTCCTTTACAAACAATTTTTGTTTTCAAAAGTCTTCCTCAGGGTCATTTAAATTGTTTCGTAAAGGGTTTTGAGGTAATAATGATTTAAGCTATGTAAGAGTAGGGTTTAAGATATGAAGTAATTTGGAAGAGGATGTGGAAAATTGAAATGCTCTTCCTAAAATAAAAGGTAGATGTCAGAAAGTACATGTAGTTACCCTTAACAACAGAAAATCATGTCTGACTTGATCCAACATAAACTGGGAGTCCGGTACCTTCAGCCATTCTGATACAGCACTGACAAAAAGAACAAGATGCTATCTGAGTATGCTCATATTTTATGGCATTATAAGCTATGACATGTAGGTTAATCTAATATTTTATTCCATAACTCTTTACCAAACCATAAAATTCTTGACTTAACCATATTTAAAACATTTAAAAGTCACAAAATTCTTATGGCTCAAATGATCAGGCTTGCCCGAGAAAGGGTAGAAAACATTGTGAGGTGAAAATACAGATTATCAGCATTTTGCCGTTTTCCACAATCTTTTCAAAAACCTTCATCCTCCAGGTGTGTAAAACACAGTATAGTTAGATAAATAGAGTATAATTGTCAGTTTTGGTGTATAATCGAAATTTCTTTCATTGAGTGAAAAGCGAAGGCTACATTTTCACAAGTGGCAAAGCCATGAGTGAAAATATGGCCTTCACTTTTCATGAGATGAAAGAAATTTCAGTCATACACTGAAATAAACAATTATCCTATTTCTTTTATGCTCTTCACTAATTTTTGCTCACTATGAAAAATAGATATATGTGTGTTTTTTGAAACGAAATAGATCTATTCAGTCTAGTCGAATATGGACTAGCTGTAATAATGACATCAAGAGTGATGTTGACTAATAATAAAACATGACGTTCACCAGCTAAAAATTCATCCATGTTCTATAAATATCTGTAGCATGTCAAAAATAAAAGTTATGAAATTCACTGGTAAATTATAACATTTGCTGGTGCATTATAAGGATATAATTCATGGTTAGATTTCTATAAAATACTGAAAAGCATAAAAGAAAAGATTAACCATAATTCACACTGATTCTTCAATTTTAGCACATTGTCCCCTGCAGATGACAAATGTTTGTTTTGCAGCTGGTCACTTTTCAAAATATTGTGGCAAAAGGAGATGTTGCTTACATACAGCAGTTTCTCATTTTTTCACAATGTTTTCACATGTATTCATCTAAAAAAAAGAATCTGAATTTCACATTGACAATCCTTATTAGAGAAGAGTAGTTTTATTATTTTACCATAGACAGAATCTTGGACTTTTCTAAATTAAAAGCATTTTCAAAAGACAAACTGTATGTGGCCCAAATGGTGGAATTGTCTTCAAAGAGGTAAAATACACTGCGGGAAAGAGAGAAATGCTGGTCACCATATTAAACACTTAAAAATTATTTGAAAGAACAGCAAAGTAGCTTATGTTATGGATAACACTGCACAACATTTAGGGTAATTTTACTTTAATTTCACAGTTGTTCTATAGAACTTTTTTTCCATGAGGGAAAAGGTTTGTCTGAACAGTAATTATTCTGAAAAAATTATTTAACTCTTTACCAAACAATCCTGAGTTTTTACAACTAAAAGTAAGAAGCCATTAGAAAACATTGTGGGAAAAGGAGAAAATGCTGGTAACCAGCATTTTCTCCTTTTCCCACAATGTTTTCAATCCTATCAGAGAACCTGAGTTCATTTGCATTAATTTTGAATTTGTCGTCTGCAGATGTATTGAATTTGGGAGAGTCTAAAATTTGTCTTGTTGGAAAGGATTAAAAAGCCCTTACCTATTTTTTGTGTTAAAGTACAACATTCCAAGGGCTAGAGTGGCACCCGGGGCAGTCACATCTACATTTACACTGTCACCTTCCTGAAAATAAGATTGAATCATTGATGATTATCTCTTTACAAAACGAAAAAATTTTAGACTAGTCCAAATTAAAAGCATTGGCAGACAACAAAATAAATGTGACTTACAAACTGAAATTTATTTTTTGGAAGGGTAGAAAACATTGTAGGAAAGGGAGAAAATGCTAGTTACTAGAATTTCCTCCTTTCACACAATGTTTTTAGAAGCTTTCTTTCTCAAAGTCATTAAAAGTCGAAATTGTGTGGAAAAGGGTTAAAGAAACAATTAATACTTTTTATTTTCTATACATATGACAACTTTGGATGCATAAATATTGATAAAAATCAAATATCTCTGCTAAAATTTTTATAAATGAGGGAACAAGGTTCATTTCAAGATGACATAACTCAGAACTGACGAGTTATAGAAAACTTGCATCGTATATATTAACTCATTAAGAACTGTACATTGACAATACTTGTACAATTCTGCAGTAAACAGCTTTGAGAAACATTTAGGGAAAATGAGTAATTACTTTAAATTCTCACTCCTCAGTGCCTTATTTTGCATCAAAATGGTTTGTTATTTGATTATCATACAATGTGTTTAATTCATATCTTCTTATAAAAGAAACAGTGCCTTAACTCTATACCAAAAAACATGCTTTTATGACCTGAAGAAGAAAACTCTTGAAAAAATTGTATGAAAGCAAAAAGTGGTAATCAGCTTTTTAATCCTTTCCTCCCAGTTTTTTTTTTCAGTCTTTCCAACACAAATTCAAGTATTCAAGCCATATTTGTTTTGTTGCATATGCATGCTTACTAGATGGACACATCTAAAATTTTGTTATCTGATAAACTGTGAGCAATGGTAGTTACAAGGAAAAGTGTTTGGTTTTCTTAATTTTGTCATGTTTCCTATAATATAAATAAGGCTCTTTCCCTTTTTTTCTTATTTCTTTAAAGGCCCAATAGTGGCCAAAAGTGAACATTGTGGGTGTTAAAATGCATTTAGATTTTAATAATACCATTCAAAAGTATGGAAATTATCATGAAGGTAACAATCTGTAATTATACAATCAGTCCAAGTGTCGTTAGCTGACAAAAAAAAAAGAATTATAAAAGTCGGTCAGAATTTTAAAAGTAGGTTGAAAGTTGCCAGATTGCTCTATCTTTTGTTTACTTTTTACCTGGTTTGAAACTTCATTTTTCTGCAAGCGACAAACACTTGGATCGACTGTACAATAACAGATTGTCATTTTCACATTATTTTCCATACTTTTAAAAGGAATGATTTTATAAGGTACATTTTGAATTCAAATGCATTTTAACATCCTTTTATTTACTTTTGGCTGCCACCTGGCCTTTAAGTTATGCTTACCTTTATTTGATAACTTGGTGTTTTGTATCTTTCTTTATTTGGACTTGTCTGAAATGTAAAGAAAACAACACAAGGATTTATCAACTAGTCTATGTTTGTAGTAAATATCTTTAGTAATGATAGAGATACTATGAAATGTGGAAGTTTTCACATGACACAAATGAAGACAGGAAGTTCTATGGAAAACAGCCAAGCTAAAAACAAAACCTACATCACTGGAAAACAAAAACATAAATATTTTGGTAGCAATACATAGGCTACTGATAACAGTTTACCAAACCATCCCAGGTTTTAACAACCCTGATGGACAGAGCTTTTGAAAACATTGTGGGAAGAGAAGAAAATGCTGGTAAACAGCATTTTCTTCTTTTCCCACATTGTTTTCTACCATGTCGAAGAACTTCAGTTCATTTGTACTGATTTTGAATTTGTCATCTGCACACGCTTTCATTTTGAAAGAGCTTAAAATGCGTCCTTTGGTAAAGAATTAATCTATTACTGTATAAAAACAACTTTTTTGTGATATTGTAGTAGACATCTCTGGAATATACTGTGGTGATGTCACACTTTTCCTCTCAGTGTTATAATTTTTTCCCTTAACCCTTTACCGCACAATGCCGCCTTCTAATGACCCTGGGAAAGAAGCTGTTTGAAAACATTGTGGGAAAAGGAGAAAATGCTGGTAACCAGCATTTTCTCATTTTTCCACAATGTTTTCTACCCTATTAAAGAAAAATTGCACCGTTTGAGCCACATTGAAATTGTCGTCTGCAAATGCATTCAATTTGGACAAGGCTAAAATTTTGTCGTCTGGTAAAGGGTTAACTGTTTCTACTATGTGTTTTTTGTGCTTGTTTTGGTTGTAGAATTAGCCTGTACAATATACCAAGTTAAATCTTTACCACACAGCAAAAATTTGGACAAAACCAAACTGAAAGCATCTGCAGATGCCAAATTAAATGTAGCTCAAAATTAATGATTTCTGTCTTTGATATGGTAGAAAAGATTGTGGAAAAAGGGGAAAATGCTGGTTACCAACATTTTCTTCTTTTCCCATATTGTTTTCAAAGCTTTTCTGCTCAGGGTTGTTAGAACTCGGTATTGTGTGGCAAAGGGTTAACCCTAGAAATCTGGTTTTTCCTATAAGAGTTGTACAAAATGATTTTTTTTTCATTCAACATTTCAAATATCATTATACCATTTACTATGGATTAAAATTTCTTTCATCTCCTCCAGATTCCAGAAAATCTTAATAAATATGTGTATGGTATTCCTAAAAAGCAATTTTTCCTTTTTTCACAAAATTTTCACTTGCAGTTATGTGTTAACCATAGCTTGTGTTCACTATACCAACAAGTATCATAATGTCTCTTATTAATGCTCTCCCTCTAATTAATGCTCCCCAAGCTTTTTTCTAAATAAAAATGGGCTTACCACATGGCCAATCCATCGATAAAATTGAAAGAAACAAGCATTCTGATAGTATTGCATAGCAATACACAGTCCCCTACCGGCCGTATGTATCGCTGGCATGTCAGTGAAATTTTTAAAGTCCAAGGCCCATAAATGCGTCAAAAAGCAGTGGAGCGGGACGAAACTCAAACTTGATGTGTAAGTCATGGTGGTTGATGTACACACCAAAAATCAGCTCTATATGTAGCAGCGTTTAGAAAAAAAGTGCGGAAAAATGTTTTATCTGTGAAATTTTGTAAGTCCAAGGCCCGTAAATGTGTCAAAAAGCAGTAGAGTGAGACGAAACTCGAACTTGATGTGTAAGTCATGGTGGTTGATGTACACACCAAAAATCAGCTCTATATGTAGCAGCGTTTAGAAAAAAAGTGTGGAAAAATGTTTTATCAGTGAAATTTTGTAAGTCCAAGACCCGTAAATGCGTCAAAAAGCAGTGGAGCAGGACGAAACTCGAACTTGATCTGTAAGTAATGGTGGTTGACTTACACAGCAAAAGTCAGGTGAATATCTACCAGCATTTAGAAAAAAAAGTCCAGAAAACTGATTTATCAGTGAAATTTTGTAAGTCCAAGGCCCGTAAATCCGTGAAAAACCAGTGGACCGGAACGAAAGTTGAACGTGATCTGTAACTCATGGTGGTTGAGTTACACAGCAAATCTGAGATCAATACCTACCAGCGTTTAGGAAAAAAGTCCGGAAAACTGATTTATCAGTGAAATTTTATAAGTCCAAGGCCCATAAATCCGTGAAAAACCTGTGGACCAGAACGAAAGTTGAACTTGATCTGTAAGTGATGGTGGGTGATTTACACACCAAAACTCAGCTCAATATATACCAGCATTTAGAAAAAAAGTCTGGAAAACTGAATTGCCGGACTGATGGACAGACGGACGAACGGAGTGCAAACCTAAAGTCCCCTTCGGCTTCGCCGGTAGGGGACTAATAAGAAGGATTAAGCTTACAGCATCGACATAATCCTAATTACATCATAAATCAATGTCATTATCATATGAATATCCAAATATAGTGTATTCAATATACATACATTTCTGATAACATTATAAACTCCAGGCTACATTAAAATCCACCATTAACTTTAAGAAAGTGAAAGAATCTAAGACCAGCGTCCAACATTAAACATGAATGCATTTTAATGCCAAAATGAATCATGATCAGCAGTAAAATCGCTATTCTGCATTAAATATAGCAAGTTTCTCAAATGGCAACTGCTTTGCAGTGGGCACTGACTAAAACCCAAACAGTAATGTTATTGTCATTCTTGGAAAATTCTATGTTGTTTTATCTCTATTAATAGTCCCCCATTCAAAACATGTAACACCCCTGGGGGTGTTTAAAAGAAACAATTCTAAATACATTTTCAGTTATCTGCAACAAAATGGCTTCAAAAGGTAATCAGTTAACTCTTTACCAAACGATAAATTTTGGACTAGTACTAGTCCAAACTGAAAGAGTTTGCAGACGACCATTTTAAATTTGATGAAAATGGCAGAAAGGTCTCAAAAAGGGTAGGAAACACTGTGGGAAATGAAGAAATTGCTCATTACGAGCAATTTCTCCTTTTCCAACAGTGTTTTCAAAAGACTTGTACTGCAGACACGTGTAAACCAGGGCTTGTTTGGGAAAGGGTTAACTCTACCAAACAACAAAATTTTAGACTTGTTCAAATTAAAAGCATTTGTAGGTGATATAATAGGTGTAGCTCAAATGTTATTTTCTGTCTTTGATAGGGCAGAAAACATTGTGGAAAAAGGAGAAAATATTGCCACGTTTTCAAAATGCCTATTCCAAAGGGTCGTTAAAACCTAGGTTAATAGGATAAATGGCCAAGAGAAAAAAATAACTCTCTTAAACTACCTTACCATTGGCCTCTTATGTCCACCAACCATAAAATGATACAATGTGTCTGCCATGCTTAAATCTGATGTACCCGTTATCTCTTGTCCTTTCTGGGGGAAAAAAAATGCAAGAAAATATATCAGGTTTGTATCCTGTCAGATCAAGGTACTTCAAATATATTTGAGCCATGCCCTGTGAAAATGGGGGGGGGGGGGGGCCTTAATGCATTTGCAAAAGGTATCAAAACAATTCACCCTGTGCAGTTTGCACATGCCAACATGGGTCAACCTTTTTGATATTTATAAGTTTTCTGCATGTCTAATGACAATTCCACCTATGGATTCAGTAGGCTTTAAAACAAAATGGATTTTATGGATCCATAATTATGTGATGACTAGATTAGTCTAATAAACTCCCTTTTGCCACAGCATAACTCATTCTAAAATCTAAATAGATCAATTTCTTCAACAAATTCATCCTTAAAACTTTGTACGAATAGAGTTTTATCTCACTTTTACGTGTATAAGGATGTGGCTTGACAAGATCCAGGTGATTTATGCCATGATTACAAATCCAGCACCTGATGCTTTCAGCCATGGATACCTGCTCTTAAACAGCAAAGCACAATCTTTTTCAAATGATTAAATATTGAATGTAGGGAAGAGATACCTCAATAAATACTTAAATCCACATAGACAAAGTTATTTTTAAATTTTACGAGTAAGTAATAGAAAAACATACCCCAAACATGACAAGCCCCAAGGCTAGACCTGCAGCCAGTGAGTAGGACTCTCTATCAGTACAGTTTTCCATCTCTGGACCAGGTGGTCGACCTAAAACAAATAAGATTAACCCTTTACCAAGCAATCCCGAGTTTCAACAACCACAGGATGCCTTCTGAAATCATTGTGGGAAAAGGAGAAAATGCTGGTAACCAGCATTTTCTCCTTTTCCCACAATGCTTTCTATCCTATTAGAGAACTTCAGATCATTTGTATTTATTTTTAATTTGTTGTCTGCAGATGTTTTGACTTTGGGAAGGTCTTAAATTTGTCATGTGGGAAAGGGTTAACACATAACCTCACTCAAATTACATGTATTATCTCTTGCAGCAGAGCACTTCTCAATTGCAATTTCTCATTTTTGCCACAAAGTGTCACGTGTGTTTGAGAGTACATGCATATACCTAATTTTATGTTGATGATGTGCTTTCCAAAATTTTGTTCAATATCATCTCTATTGCTGGAGGTACTGAATAAATGTATAGAGAACGGCTTTAACCCTTTACCAGATGACAAAATTTCAAATTGAAATTTCTAAACTGAAAGAAGTATTTGCAGACAACAAATTAAATGTTGCTCAAATGGTGCATCTTTTAAAAAAAATTTTTTTGATTGGGTACTTAACATTGTGGGAAAAGGAGAAAATGCTGGTGACCAGCAATTTCTCCTTTTCCCACAATGTTTTCAAAAGGCTTCTTTTCTTGGGTCGTTAAAAGGCGGCACTGCGCAGTCAAGGTTTAAATACATTAAATTTTGGAGACAAAACAAAAGATTTACCTATTTCAGCCAGAAGTGTGTCAGCAGTATGTCGATGGCCTGACCCCTGAAATACCAGACCCACCCCGAGTATAGCAGCCACCTGCATCCCATGGGTCACACTGAGTTCTGTAGATGTAGGGGGTAACATAGCTGGTAGATGGATAGAGATGATTTTCATGGTGGCAAGGTCCATGGTGCCCCTTCTATAATAATGACAAATACATTTTTCTCTAAGAGCCCATTATGAATGCCAAAAAGTATGTTATAGTTGTGCCAAGCTCTGTGAAAAGGCAGCTTAATGCATCTGCAAAAAGTATCCACGAATGTCAGCCTGTACAAATCCATGCAGGCTAACATGTGTCAAACCTTTTGGACATTTGTATATTTTATGACTGTCAAAGGACCAGTCTATCTCATGAATCAGTTGTTTTTAGACAAAATGGATTCCATGGATACATAATTGTGTATTGCTTGGTATAATGAATGCATCATAGAAATGCATTATACCCCTTTTTGCCAAAGCATGCACAATTTATAAGGAAGACCAAAAGAATGCCACTATTGACGAGAAAAACAAACAGAATAAAACAATTTATAAGCAGAAGAACATATAACAAATTCTTAAAATTTCCTGGGTATAAAGCTAGCTTTTGTAGCTACAGCATGGGACATCTTGCTCACTGACCTTGAGGTTGTTAGTTCTATCCAGCCATTTGCATTTTTTTTTCTTACTTTTTTTTTTAATTAACTCTTTACCACTTGACAAAAATGTAGACTTGTCCAAATTGAAAGCATTTGCAGACAACAATTTAAATGTAGCTCAAACGATGGAATTTGTCACTGACAGAGTAGTAACCAGCATTTTCTCCTTTTCCCACAATGTTTTCAAAAGGCTTCTTCCTCAGGGTCGTTAAAACTTGGGATTGTATGGTAAGGAGTTAAATGTGCCCATCAATTAAAGTTGTTCCTTTAATAAACTGCTGAAAATAAAGGCCAAGTCTCAAGCATGGTTACAAAAGACATAGCTGTTGGAGAAGGATGTACTATCTCCATGTGGTTTACCATTCACATATCAAATATGGAAAAAATTTGAAAGGGCCTTAACTAAAAGGAAAATCATTCAACCAAAACGTGCTCACAATATGCATGTGGGTCTTTATTGGGTAGATTCCCTTGAAGTTTTGTTGAATTCCATCCAGTGGTTGATGAGAAACAGTGTGGAAAAAAAATACATACTAAAAATTCCAAAGGCCATACCTGTGACAAAAATAATCAAACCAGATTATGTTGACAATATGGGCATGTCCACCTTATACGGAAGTTTTCTTTATAGTTTTGTTGAACTCCATCCAGTGCTTACCAAGAAATAGCTCGTAAATCAAATTCGGTACAATACATTAAAAGGGCCTTAACGGTCACAAAATTCATCAACATGCTGAACAAATGTCCAATTTCTCCTTATACAGAAGCTCCTATAAAATTTTCCTGGAATTTCATCCAGAGGTTGTTGAGAAATACCAAAGAAACAAATTCTAGGACTATAACTTTCGAAAGCCATGACTCAAATGAAAATCGTCAAACCAGGATATGCTGACAATATGTGCATGTCCTTCTTATAGGGAAGCTTCCTATGAAGATTTGTTTCATTCCATCCAGTGGCTGCTCAAAAATAGTGCAGAAATGAAATTTTAGAATGGCCAACAGACAGGAAGGTGGATAGACGGATGGACGGACAGACAATATTCTAACAATAAGTTTTCCTGATTTTTTTTTCAGACAGCATAAAAACAGATCAAAGGTATATTTACTGCCATTATTTGAACAATCTTTGTGGAACCCCTGAAACTTTCTATCCATACAAACTTTACAATGCCATCTGCCTTCTGTTCCAGGGAAGAGAGTTCTGTTTAGGCCATTTCAATTTATACCACTGATTCCCATATCAGTAACATGACCTTAGTAATATGAACAGTATTTTGTTCACCAACCTAGGAAGGCTGCAATAAAATTGCCTAATAAGTCATAGTTTCTGATGAGAATATCTTTGAAATTATTGATGGATGGCTAACAAACAATTAAAACATAAGTAACACTGAACAAAACAGGCTCATTTAAAGAATTAACAAAAAATGTCTGAAAACAGAATCAATGAAATATGAACAGTTGACTTACTTGTTTGCAGCCAGACCAATCAAAAGACCTATAGTTGTCATCTCATGACCCTGTAAACAGAATTTAAAATGATACAGGCAATGCTTTGTGAAAAGGGGGCTTAATGGTGCTGCAAAGTGTCGACCTAGGTCTGCCTGCACAGTCTTATCTGTGTCAAAACTGTTTGCTTTTGGTAAATTTTCTGCATGTCCAAGGTCATTCTACCTCAGGATTCAGCCAAGTGTGGAAAAATTGGAATTTTATGGATCCATAATTATGTGAATACTTGCTGGGTATTATGCATCAAGGAAATGCATTAGACCCCCTTTTGCCAGAGCATGACTCATATGGATCTGTATATTGGGCCAATAAATGTTTATGATTACAATAGAAAAAGCTAACTGCTTCTTTATTGGTAGACTCTGGACAGGGAACAAGTCGGTAAAAGTTTTCAAATTCCAACATTTACTAAATCACATAGATGCAAGACATGAGCTATACTCTGGCAAAAAGGGGTTTAATGCATCTCTGTGATGCATGATACCAACTGAGTCATTGCAGTATTATGGATCCATAAAATCCATTTTGTCTAACAACTGACTGTATCATGAGGTAGACTGTCCTTTGACCCACAGAAAATTGACAAACAGCATGTCAGACTGTGCTGACTGGGCAGGCTGTGAGTCGATACTTTTTTCAGATACATTAAGCTCCCTTTTCAAAAGGTATCACTCATTTCACTTGGCTCACATGAAATTTTCAGCTAGTGTTAAGACAACCATAAAGTTTTAGATAAATTCAATGATTGTAAAATGATAAAACCTGTAGAAAAGAGCAGAAAAGACAAACATGTAAAAATAGAAAGTTAAGGTAATTTATCCATATGTTGTAATGTTTTTTTACAATCATTAAACTCTTGACAAAACAGCAAAATTGTGGACATCACCAAATTGAAATCATGCGCAGATGACAAAATAAATGTAACTTTTTTGATAGGGTAGAAAATATTGAGGGAAAAGGAGAAAATGCTGGTTATGAGCATTGTCTCATTTTCCACAATCTTTTCAAAAGCCTTCTGTCTTCAAAGTCATTAAAATTTGGGATTGTGGGGCAAAGGGTTCAACAAGAGCACCACATGGATGCCAACGCTTGGCTGCGGATGCTTGATTTTAGAAAAAAAAAAAAAGTCAAAAAAGGGGCAAAATTGTGTCAAAAATACTTTGATGGTTACCTGTCCTTTTTGTATAGGTTCTCCTTTTGATGTTTAACAACTTGTCCAAGTTTTAAGTAAACATCCTCAGTAATTACAGAGATATTATAAAATGTCAGAGTTTTCGCATGACGACGCAGACAACACCAAGGCTATGGCAATACTTCAACGTTTTCTTCAAAAGCAGCCAAGCTTATAATATAAATGAATCATCTACAAATGTAAAAATGGTAGAATTGTATTTAAAACAAAACTCACTTTGATAAAGTAGTCATGTTTATTTAGGGTATGCATCTCCACAAGTAGACCATTAAGACCCAGTGCCATGAGGAAACCTGCATACTCATTTGTCAAGTCATTAGACTTTGGTCGGTTATAGATTATCCAAGAGGAGTCAACCTGAAACACACAACATAAACCTTAAGGGAGTAAACTCTTTATCAAAAAACAAATTATTAGACTTACACAATATAAACCCTAACCCTTTACCACACAATCCCGACTTTTAACAACCCTTAGAAAGAAGCCTTTTGAAAAAGTGGGAAAATGAGAAAATGCTGGTAACCAGCATTTTCTCCTTTTCCCACAATGTTTTCTGCCCTTCCCAAAACAACTTTCAGTTTTTTAGCCACATTTATTTTGTCATCTGCAAATGCTTTCAATTTGGACTGGTCTACAATACTGTCGTTTGGTAAAGAGTTAAGGAAGTTAACCCTTTATCAAAAAACAAATTTTTAGACTTACACAGCATAAACTATAAGGGAGTTAGCTCTTCATCAAATAACTCATTTTTAGACCTGTCCAAATTGAAAGCATTTGCTGATGATATATTCAATGTGACTCAAATGATAAAATTTGTCTCTGAAAAGGATGAAAAGATGTGGTTAGCAGCATTTCCTCTTTGTAGTAGTGTTTTCAAAGCTGTCTCTCTCTCTGGGGCATTAAAAGTTGGGATTGATTGGTAAAGGGTTAACTTTTTATCAAAAAACAAAATTTTAGACTCATCATATTGAAAACATTTACAGACAATAAACTAAATGGTGCTTACATGTTTGGGTTTGTCTTTAACCCTTTACCAGACGACAAAATTTTAGACTTGTCCAAACTGAAAGCATTTGCAGATGACAATATTAATGTGGCTCAAATAGTGCCAATTTTCGTTGAAAGGGTAGAAAACATTGTGGGAAAAGGAGAAAATGCTGGTTACCAGCATTTTCTCCTGTTCCCACAATGTTTTCAAAAGGCTTCTTTCCCAAGGTCGTTAAAAGGTGGCATTGTGCGGTAAAGGGTTAAAGGGGCAGAAAACAATAAGGGAAAAGGAGATAATGCTGGTTACAATCATTTTCTCCTTTTCCCAAAATGCTTTCATAAGCCTTCTCCCCCAAGTTTGTTTAAAGGCAGGATTGTCTGGTAAAATGGTTCAGTAAAACTTTGGATTTTTTTGTGATCAGTGAAGGTCAAGATCTGACTGTAAAAGCAAAACATGATCTTGGATCTAGAATGTCTTCTATTTGTGAAATATGCTTCTACAGCAACTAAGAAAGGCAGTATAAGGATTTTTCATCCAGACTGAAAAATAATTCTTATTCGAGAAAAGGGGCATAACTATGTCTTAATTCCTTACCAAATGACAAGATTTTAAAAATCTATTTAAGTACCTGAGAAAAGGTGGTAATTCTAAGACCAGCAGCCACACCATTATGGAATAACGGCCAAGCTGTCATATTTGGTGGGGTGTCAATATGAGACAAATCTACAGCAGTGTTTCTGGAAAGAACAGAAAAAAGAGAAAGAGGAAAATATCACTAATTTAAAAATGATTGTGAATTTAAAATCTTTATATAATCTGCTTATCCTGTTGATTCTTGGTTGAGATAGCTTTTAATGAGTTCGACTTTTTATTTATTTAACCCTTTACCACACAATCCCGACTTTTAAAAACTCTGAGATAGAAGCCTTTTGAAAACATTGTGGGAAAGAAGAAAATACTTGTAACCAGCATTTTCTCCTTTTCCCACAATGTTTTCTTCCCTTTTCAAAAGGAATTTCAATTTCTTAGTCTCTTCATTTTGTGGCCTGCAATTGCTTTCAATTTGGACAAGTCTAAAATGCTGTCACCTGTCCCTGTGTTTTGGTTACCAACAGTTCCCTTTTTGGTTTACACACAATTATCTGGTTTCATATGTAAGCAAAGTTTTTTTCACTATAAAGTTCAGGAATGAAGAAATAAATGTGCCTGTTGTGGTAACTTTCAGAAGGCCTTACCCTTTCAGCGGCACAGGCTAAAATGGGGACTTTTGCAGACAGCATAGATCAACTGCACATAGCATGCAGTCTGATGTTGGATCTACACCATCGGCTTGTTCAGTCAAGCCTGTACAATAAAAATCCGAGTTCAGTGGACTTCTTTTACAGCCATCAATAGGGGTTAAATTAATACATTTTAACCCTTAACCAAAAGACAACATCTAATACTCAAAAATTGAAATTTGCTTCGGGAGGGGTAGAAAACATTGTGGGAAAAGGAGAAAATGCTGGTTACCAGCATTTTCTCATTTTCCCACAATGTTTTCAAAAGCTTTTATTTTCACCGTCATTAAAAGTCCGGGCTGTGTGGTAAAGGGTTAAGGTGAAAAAAATCTAAAAAAAAAAAATTAACTTCTCTGCAGACAACCAATTTCAAAAAGACACCTGTCCTTATAAAAATCTTACTTGTCCACACCTGTCTGTAAAATTTCTGAATCAAATGTTTGAGATTAAAAAAACCATTGTTTTCAATCATCGATTTTTTTGAAGGATCCATTTTTCAACATGCACTCAACCCATTTCAACACAATGGTTAGAAATCTTAACCAGATGCTAAAAGCTAAGTTGGGTCATGAATTATAATGCTGTCAGCACAAATCAATCCCCATTCACTTCAAACATATGTTTCCACTTATTTTTTTTCCACATTTCAATACATGACAAAAGCTCTTCTTTGTGGGTGAACACGGATGTTAGCTCCTGCTTTCTATATAATGCAAAGGGTTATAAATTAATCATTTTAGGGAAAAAAAAAAAACTCAAGAGCTGTTAAGAATCTTACCTAGGTGGGGCCTTTCCGGTGAGGCACAGCTTTGGTATAGGTAAAACTTCTGTGGGTAATGGATGATATGTGTTTAAGGTGAACATACCTCTAAAAAACAAATATATATGAACATTCAACTTGTCCTTCTCTTTGTACATTCAATCCTGGCTCTTGTCCATATTGAAAGCATTTGCAGACAATATATTGAATCTTTCTTTCTAAGGGTAGAACACATTGTGGGAAAAAGGAGAAAATGTCGATAATGAGTATTTCCTCCTTCCCCCCCCTCACCCCCCCTGCTTTATTTTAAGCTTTTCCCCTACGGTCATGTAAACATAGGAAAGGTAAATTGATGAGGATATATAGACAAATACAAATATGAGCCATGCTCATTGAAAATGGGGCTTAATGCATTCTGCAAAAAGCATTGACCCATGTCCACCCAGGCTGACATGGGCCGAACTTTTTGGTTTTGATAAATTTTCTGGTCCAAGGACCAGTGTACTTTGTGATTCAGTTGGTTGTTGGGCTTAGTATTATAAATGACAGAGATGCATTGGCTCCATTTTCACACAGCATGGCTCAGTGATGAATTAACATTTTCTGTTACCATACAGGGACTAAAAGAAAACAAGAGTGCCACTGGCCCTAAAGTGCTCACCCAAGTAAGGTCATCTGGGATTGACAAGGTTGACAAGATCCTGGCCATGATGATGTATAACGCATGAGTGTAAGTGATCTATTTTTGAATTTTGAATCAGACTCAAAATGTGGCCTCTATAGTGCACACAAAGTTTTTCTAAGATTTGGCCTGGTGACGACGAAAGCCGGATGTCGGACGCAGCACGACCACAAAAGCTCACTCTGAGCACTTTGTGCTCAAATGAGCTAAAGAGAAAAAAGACTGTAGAAAAAATCATCCTTTTTTTTTTTTTAACATAGATCCCTTCTTCAACAGTGTTTCACTTAACTAATTGTTTCCAAGTGCACCTGTCCATGTTTTTCTGGAGGATTTTCTTTTTCATCTTTTCTTAATTATTTATCACTTTTTTATAAAGCTTTATGTTTTCTGGACAGGCAGTGAGAACTTTCGAACTAAAATGGACAAAAAGGGCAATGTGCAGTAGTGAGAGAGGAATCATTCCTTGAACAAAGATGATCAGCAAATGCATATTGTGTCCTTCATCAAATGCCTTGATTTCGAAGCCTTTGAAAAATCTGAAAGAGCTGTTGGGACTTGTTACTTATATTTGAGCCATGCTCTGTGAAAATGGGGCTTAATGCATCTGCAAAAAGCATTAACATGTCAGCCTGTGCAGTATGTGCAAGCCGACATGAGTCAAAACTTTTTGTAAACTTTCTGCATGGCAAATGATGATTCTACCTCCAGATCCAGTCAATTGTTTGACAAAATGGATTTTATGGATCCATAATTATGTAATGACTTGCTTGGTATAATACACCATAATATGCATTAAACCCTCTTTAGCCAGAGCATGGCTCATTTTCCAACCAACAAATTATCAAGACATACCTTCCTGTAGGTAATGCCATGGTCCTGATACATATAGCATACAAATGTCTCTCTTGTTCTTCTATGAAGTCATGGTCACTGTAAAATTGTGAAAAACAGACACTTGTAGTCACAAAATGCTATCTCTTATTGGTAGTACATATTGCAACCCAAGTTTATTATGTCTACGTAATATGGAAAAAATAAAACTATGAATTGGTACACTTTTTACCATTTACCACACAATGCCAACATTTAATGACCCTGGGAAAAAAACCTATTAGAAAACATTGTGGGAAAAGGAGTAAATGCTAGTACCCAGAATTTTCTCCTTTTCGCACAATGTTTTCTACTCTACCGAAGAAAAATTGCACCATTTAAGCCACATTGAAATTCTTGCCTGCAGATGCTTTCAGTTTGGAAAAGGCTAAAATCTGGTAAACGGTTGAGCATATAAAAAATTTCAGGGTAGGTGCTTATAAAACTTTTATCAGGCTCAACTCAACTATCTATGAAATGTCAAAATTATGCATAACTGATTTGATATAGCCAACAGAGCTACTCTTTTTAAACATCTCATTCCATTTACATTACATGGTGTCTACCCTGCACAATAAAGAGCCAACAAATTCCCTTCATCCAGCATATTTAATAAGTGACAACATTCATACATATGGCCTTATTCTTTGACTTTATGCACAAAATGAACAAGACAAAGCTACCTTTGAATTTCTTATTTGATCTTCACATGTTCTTCTATCTAATTATGAAGCTACACATTTACAAAATCAAAAACTATTACACAGCCAGAATGATCACATAATAATTCCTATACATGTAGGTAAGTGACAAACAATGTACCTCTTCAGCTGATATTCAGCTTTGATTTTGCAAAATGTACAACTTAGGAATAACTTCTTTATTGAAATTTTGTAAAAACTGAAAATTCATCAGTTTGAAATGTTTTCAATACTTACGCAAAGTTTCTTTTTAATGTTATCATATAAGTATGAACACTTTTTACATAAACTGGCCCCCTCTTCATTCATGAGAGCAATTTCACTCACAAATTGTGTAGTCTGCTCTCAAAAATAAACGAGACCAATCACGAATTGTCTTACTAAAATTAAAGTTATGACCTTAATATGGTATCAAATATCTTTATCTAGTCAGACAGATAGCCAGAGTTTGGCAGTCATTGGTTCTAAACCCTTTTGATAATGAATACATGGAGGTCAGCACTTTGTACAGTCCATCAGGTGAAGTTGGTTCAGCTATATTGACCTGCATAAACTTGCAGCTTGTTACCAGTCACCTTAACCATGCTAGGCACCAGTACCAGATTACCGATAAACGAATAAGACTGTTTTTTTGAATTGTTGTTTGAAACATTTCTGTGAAATGTTGGAAAGAAATGGAGATCATCTAAATAAAAAAAATCTGTTTATTTGATGTTTGATTTATATCTGACTACAGTGGAATCACTTCAAATCTCTCTGATTATTAAAAAGGAATAATGAGACCCTCTGTTTGTAAGTGGCCCCAATCAAGTATGAACACGGTTGCCTAAATTTATACAGAGGATTTTAGATGGGAAATCGCGATGTTCTTGGTGTACTAGAAAGTCAATAACTTGGCATACCATCAAGGGCTTTGAGCCTCAGAGAAGCTTACGATTGTCTTCAAAGTGTAAAACTAAGTCCATCCTTAGTCCTACTGGTAAGCCCACACATATGCTACATTTCATTCTGACATTCATCATGTACTTTTTATGCAAAGACACATGTAAAACTAGAGCTATCACTAAAAGTGATCATACCCCCCACCAGCTCCTTGTCACAAAACAGCTCTTTGTCACAGAATGCAGAATGGTTTTGTAAAAAAATAAGAGTTGAAAAAAAAAGTGGGAAAAGAGTTACGGTATTTGTAAACTGCGCTTCTCATTAATGTGGTCTATCTGTATATGAAGTATGATGTCACTAGCTTAAATGATTCAGAAGTTATGCCCCGGACAAATATCCAAAGTTAAAACTTACAAAGGGCAATAATTCAAAAAATAAATGGAATAGAGTTATGGTTCTTGTACACTGCACTTCGCCTTATAGTGATCTATCTGTGTGTGAAGTTTGAAGTCATAAGCTTCTATACTTTGGAAGTTATGCCCTGGACAAAAATCCAAAGTTAAAATTTACAAAGGGCAATAACTCGAAAAATAAATGAAATAGAGTTACTGTTCTTGTACACTGCACTTCTCCTTAATGTGATCTAACTTTGTGTGAAGTTTGAAGTTCCTAGTTTCCATACTTTGGAAGTTATGCCCTGGACAAAAATCCATAGTTAAAATTTACAAAGGGCAACAAGCTTAAGGGGAGATAATTCGGCAACCAATGGCAGCAAGGTCGTGAAAATTGCACACACACAATTTCATATGTACCCAAACATTATGTGTAAATTTCAGTGCACTACTTGAAAAATTGTAGGAAAAAAGCTCTGGACAAACTTGTGTCTACAGACAGACGGACGGACGGACAGATGGACAGACAGCCATGGCGATTCCAGTATACCCACCTCCACTTCGTTGTGGGAGGTATAATTAGAGGATAGATTAATGATGAAGGGTATAATAGGAATGCATATGTATGTCTAAGTAACAAGACAAGTACATTCTTTGATCAATTACTGATGCTTGAAAATATAAATACATCCTCCTAATTCAACAACTAGCAGAATAATTATCACAGAGAAAATTGTAAATACAGTAAATTAATATGATGAACTGCTACTCAACCCAAATTACAGAAGATAACTATGCTTCATGTAAACAGCAAATAATTCAGACCCTAGAATGAATATATGCAAGCAGGTGCCATTAAGGAAATACATTTGAACAGTATTTTTCTCGGATTTTTATCTTTCTTCTTTACTAATTATTTTCCACCTATCGCCCTGCATAATTGTGTGATAAGTCATTTTTCACACAATGACGAGATTATGAAAATCTGAATGGCTCTCTTTAATTTGGACAAGTAAAAAAAATTTGTTTTCCGGTTCTTATAAAAATGAAAGTCTTTATTTCTAAATTTCATACTTGCAAAAGCACTTCGTTTTTATGGCATTTAATGCTGTTTTCAACATTGTTTCAGTTCTATTGCAGCAGCCAGTGCACCTTTCCATGCTTTCCTGGAGTTTCTTTTACCAGTAGTTCTCACAATATTCTTCCAAAGCCACTGGCAACCAGAATTTTATACAAATTGTCTGTTTCAGGATAAAAAAATTGTCTGCCGCAGGTAATGAGTGGACAGAAAATGATGAGTGAATTACAGCAGACTTTACCTAACTTCTGGCTTTTGTGTAAGGGCAATTCTTGCTGGTCGAGAGGACTGTAGCAGTCGTCTTACTTCTTGTATTCGTAAATCTTCACTAAACCTCAGCTTCAAATACTGAAAAAGAGAACAGAAAACATCATGTTAGCCCTTTACCATACAATCCCAAGTTTTAATGACCCTGAGAAAGAATGCTTTTGAAAAAATTGTGGAAAAAGGGGAAAGTGCTGGGAACTAGCATTTTCTCTTTTTCCCACAATGTTTTCTACTCTTTCATAGCCAAATAGCATAATTCCAGCCACATTTAAATTGTCTTCTGCAAATGCTTTCAATATTGATGACTCCAAATTTTTGTCATTCGCTAGTTAAGTGTAACAAAACTGATTACAAAGTCATGAATATTGATACAAATTTGTTTTCAAATGAAGTTTGAAATATATGCAGCAGAGAATATTTGTTGAATGTGAAAATTATGGAACTGCCCATAATAAGCATATCATCATAATAGTTGTCATTGTAATTTCTTGGCTACATCTTAAGACTTTCATGATCTAAACAAAATTCTATAGTAAAAAGATTTCTTTATAAAATTCTAAAACATTACCTTGTGAAACAAATCTTAACAAAAACTAGAACTGTCGCAAAGCAGACAAATACCCCCTACCAGCACCTTGTCAATGAAGCAACACAATCAGAGAAGGGCACCTCCTTGGGTCATGAGCAACAATTGAATAAAGTTTCAGGGTCCTAGGTCAAACGGCTTTTGAGTAAGAGCATGGAAACGAAAAGGTCTACAGATGTACAGATGGACGGACAGACAGGCAGACAGACATGGTGAAACCAGTATACCTTCCTCTACTTCATAGTACCATTTTTAAAACACTGTTGCGAAAGGGGTAATTCCTTGTAAAAAACAATTTACCGGTAACTCTTTACCACAAAAATGTAGACTTGTCCAAACTGAAAGCATTTGCAGACAACAATTTAAATGTGGCTCAACTGATGAAATTTCTCTTTGATTGGGTAGAAAACTTTGCTGGAAAAGGAGAAAATGCTGGTTACCAGCATTTTCTCCTTTTCCCACAATGTTTTCTAAAGGCTTCTTCCTCAGGGTCGTTAAAACTCGGGATTGACTAGTAAAGACCTAACTGAATGCTATACTGTTTTCAAAGCCTTTATATAATCCACATTTTAAAAAAAAAAAATTTTTAAAGTCATGTCTGCAAATTTGTTTAACTCTTTACCAAACAATCGCAAATTTCAACAACCCTGAGGAAATAGCCTTTTGAAAACCTTGTGGGAAAAGGAGAATATGCTGGTACCCAGCATTTTCTCCTTTTCCCACAAGGTTTTCTACACTTTCACAGACAACTACCAATTTCAGCTATATTTAATTTTTTTGTCTGCAAGTGCTTTTAATTCTGACTGGTTTAAAATTTTATTATTTGGTAAAGAGTTAAGAGGGTAATGAGCAAATCAAGTTATACCTCATCATCCAAATGTTCCATCCCATCATCCTCCTCTTTACTTCCTGTTGCCTGAGGACTGGGTTTTCTCTTGTATATATCTGGTGAAATAGACACCTCTCCCTTCTTATCTTGTAGTGCCTTCAGTTTACTGATGTCCTCACGACCTGTGTAAAATCATCAATACCAGTCTAAAACATGAGCAGCACATGCAGGTGATAATACTTGGCTGCATTGGCTGAAAATTCTAGATTGAAAAAGGTCCATAACTGTGACAAAAATATTTTGAAGGTTACCTATTTGTCTAGCTGGGATTCCCCTTTTGATAATGAAAAACTAGCCTAGGTGTCAAGTAAATGTCTTCTGTAATGACAGAGATATCTGAAAATGTCAAAAGTTTTCGCATGAAAAAGACAATGACAAGATTTTTGAAAACAGCCTCTCTAATATAGTTTACAAGTTTCCATGCTCCTACCGTGGACAGCTTTGTAAAACAGTATGGGAAAAAAGAGCGATTATTTGTACATGCATCTCTAAATATCACTTCATGATGCCATGTATAAAACATCAGCACTTTGTCTTGAGGTTTTAGACAAGCCAATACCTAAAATTTTCCCTGTGTGACAACATAAAACTTGTGACTCCAGTGGTGAGAGCATCTTTGACCCAAGGGACACAATTTGCTGAGATTCATTGCCAAATCAGAGAGGCACAGGATAGACAGATGAAAGGATGGACAGGTGGACAACACCAACACAATACCCCCTCAACATTTTGGCTTGGTTTAATTGCTTTGATAAAGGTAACTTGATGATGTAAGATGGCAAATACAAACATACCAGGCTTTATATCTTACCCTTTACCAGACAACAAAAATTTACACTTGCCCATATTTATATCATTAGCAAATAACAAGTAAAATATAGTTTAAATGATCTTCTGTCTTTGAAAAGCAAGAAAACAATGTGGGAAAAGGATAAAATGGTGGCTTCCAGAATTTTCTCCTTGTCCCAGAATGTTTTCTACCTTTAGACAAATCTCACCATTTAACCCTTTCCCAAACGACAAATTTTGGACTAGTCCAAACTGAAAGAGTTTGCAGACGACAATTTTAAATTTGATGAAAATGGCAGAAAGGTCTCAAACTGGGTAGAAAACACTGTTGGAAAAGGAGAAATTGCTTGTTACAAGCAATTTCTCCTTTTCCCACAGTGTTTTCAAAAGACTTGTACTGCAGACATGTGAAAACCAGGGTTTGTTTGGGAAAGGGTTAAGACACACTGAATTTGTTGCCTGCAAGTACTTTCAATTTGAACAAGTCTTAAATTTTGTCACAGATAAAGGATAAGCACTACATGCTCAGTTGAGCTAAACATGTCTTAGTGTTTTACTCTCTTTCAAATGTTTCTCCTTTCTCACATGCACATTTTTGTTTTTGATTAACCCTTTACCGAGCAATGCAGCCTTTTGACGACTCTGGGAAAGAAGCCTTTTGAAAACATTGTGGGTAAAGGAGAAAATGCTGGTAACCAGCATTTTCTCCTTTTCCCACAATGTTTTCTACCCTATCAAGAGAAAAATGCATCATTTGAGCCACACTGAAATTGTCGTCTGCAAATGCTTTCAAGTTGGACAAGGCTAAAATTTTGTCGTCTGGTAAAGGGTTAACTGGAAGCTAGACAGTATAAGATGATAAAGCTCTACCAATAAATGTCTATAATATTCCATCTTACCAACAAGAGAAAAAGCTTCCTCTGGCCAATCAGAAGGTGGGTTACATCTACAGCTGAATATGGCTTCCCTCAAGGGTAGTGCAATACCAACAGGCAAGTGCATTAAATTTCTCTCCGAAATTCCTACAAATATCAGAAAAAAAAAATCTATAAGTATTTATTAAACAGCTTCCTTTGTTTTTTTTTGTGTAATATGTACACCCATTACTATTTTTTTTAAGCTTACATATGTTTAAGATAAGCAAATTGTATGACATCGTATGTGACGTCAGTTTACACTTCCTTTCATGAAGTGAATCAGATTTTATGAATAGAAATTATCATGAATTTGAAAACTACCATTATGTGATAAAAAAAGACTCTGAAATTTGTTGGCTTTAGAGACAAGAGGCTCGATTAGTAACATTTTTCAAGGCTCCATCAATAAAATTTTGTCTCAAATGCAAACTTATGTCGGATCCGATATATGTATCTCATAATTAAATGAATTCTAGGAGATAGAAGGCTTTAGAAGAAGACAACTGACTTGTCCATATAGGCAACATTTGCAGACCACAAATTAACTGCAGTTTAACTGATTAAATGTCTTTTAAAAATTGAAAATGTTCTGGAAAAGAAAGAAAATGCTGTTTACTGGCACTTTCTTTTTTTCCCACATTTTCCAAGTCTTCTTTCCCAGAGTCTTATAAAAATGGGATCATTTGAGACAGGGATTACACATTTTTCTTTGCCATCGGTTGAATAAGAGTCAGTGAACAGTCTGCACATAGATAAGCAGAAATATTCAAGGCCAACATATGCATTTAATATAATTTACCTAAATGGGTCATAAAAAAAAACAACTCTACAGACTGATTGATACAAGAGTAATTCAGTGCACTGTCTGCAAAGCGTTTATGGAGAGAAGTTATATAGATATTGTGGCTACAATTATTTACCTATTTGTGTCATATACAAGACAACTCTTTCTAGATAGTTGTATGATGGACTACTGCACTGGAAACTTCTTGACATAGAAATATCACATGTTGGAGCTCGGTGACCTGAAAAGTACATAAAAGATACTTTTAGGAATTTTCCACGGAAAGTAGGTATAAATATAAAAGAAAGTCAACAAAAATATAGAAGGTGTGGTAAGATACTATTTGCTACAGCAGAATACAGTGCAGTAAGGTATTGTAGATGTATATTGTAAGTCATGATTAAGTAAAATAAGGTTCACCAGAGCAAGGCTTGTGTGCTAAAGGGTTAGGAAAGATTCAATGTATAAAAAACAAAAAGGATTTTTTCTGTCAAAATCAACATTAACATACCTGTAGGTGGCACTTTCCTGAGACATTTCTCAATGGCTTGTTCCGTTCCAATATGTTTGTTGATGAGCAATGCATACAGCTATTGCAGAAAAAGAAAAGTTAAAAAAGTGAAAAAAAAAAAACAGTTGAAAAAAGATTAGCCATGTTTCCTATTACACATGTAAATCTTAATTCCAATATTCAATCACTATTCAAATACAGTTTTTCCATACCCCAGTAAACAGCTTTAAATAACAACTCTCAAGACAGCAAAAACAGGAAAATTTGCAGAATACAAAAAACCTTCCTCCTTAATCTTTTACCACACGATCCTAAGGTTTAACGACCCTGAGGAAGAAGGCTTTTGAAAACATTGTGTGAAAAGGAGAAAATGCTGATAACCAGCATTTTCTCATTTTCCCACAATGCTTTCTATGCTTTCAGAGACAACTTCAATCATTTGAGCCACATTTGAATTGCCGTCAGTAAGACTAGTAATGATTTTTCTCATGTGGTAAAGAGGTGTCATTAAAACCCAGAACAGCGGTAAAATTTGAAATAGGTTTCCCTGTAGCATGTATAGCAAAATTATGTGTAAAACCTGATAGTTTGATAGTAACATAAGGCATAATTTCTTTACTGGATTAAATACAAGCCAACTTACTGAGACCACATTCTGTGTGCTGTTACACACTATGGGTATGTATGGAAACGGCCCCGTTTCCTGACCCTCAAGGTTTTTAATAACCCAGTTAAACACAGATGGCACCATTTTGTTGAACACAGATGGGTATTGCATTTTCTCTAGTTGTTCTAAAAAATAACATTCCTTTAATTGTCAAAGATCTTGTGACCAAAGAACTGTATAGCAAACAACATTTTGACCTTGTACATACTGAAAGTATTTGCAAATGACAAAATATATGTGAAGCTAAAATGATGGGATTCACTATGAAATGGTTGAAAACATTGCGTAAAAAGATCAAAATCCTGGTTATCAGCATTTTCTGCTTTTCTCAAAATTTTTTCATATTCCTCTTCAGGGTTTTAAAGACATGAGATAGGTTGGTAAAGAGTAAACCAATCAGATGTACTGCTTGTTATCAGATATAAAACTGGTGAGTACAAGTTATACATCGAGCCACAATTGTAGGAAAGCAATTTATCTTAGATTCAATGACATGAAAAATATTACGGGAAAAAGAGAAGTTACTTGTTTCAAGCAAGTAGTCCTTTCACCAAAGTGTTTTTAGCTTTTTCACTATAGGGGCCAAAAAATTATACTTGTGCAATGCTAAGTTACATAATTTTTTTTTTAATATAGCCTGGTAATTGCAAGGAAAACTACCTCTACAAACCTGACTGTGAAAGACCTTATGATGGGGAACTTATTTGATAAAAGCTTTCAATTTTTTCACAATCAATGTAACTCCAGGTATTTTCATTACCTCTTTACCAAACAACACAATGTTACACTTCTGCAAGTAGAAAGCATGTACATGTACAAATGACAACTTAATTGTAGCTAAAATGATGGGACATGTCTTTATAAGGTTATAAAGCAATATGGGAAAAGGAGAAAAATGCTAGTAACAATCTTTTCTCCTTTGCCCACAAGGTTTTCAAAAGCATTCTTTCTCTGGGTCATTAAAACTTGTGATTGTTTGGTAAAGGGTCAAAATAAAAAAGTGAAGAACACCCCATAATGTTGTGAAGTTTTCAATCTAAGTATCTCAATTATGACAATGTACACCAAGATCAGACTGCATATCAGAAGCAGTCTGATCTCAAATAAAAGGTGCAGCATGATCATGAACGAAAATAATCTAAGTTTGTTTTCAGAGATGTAAAGGTTACAAAACCAAATAAAACTAACTTCCTGAGATTTGAGGACTTCTATCAATATTTTCCCAGAGAGCTGGGAAATCCCTACAATAATAGTCCATATATCTGTCACACTGAAGGTCAACAGCAAGCTGAAACAGTATCTTGGACAACTGGTGTACCTCTTCCAGTAGTAAGGTGTTTAATTTTAGCTCCTGAAACATAGAATTTAAAGTTTTCACTTTTTAAGTCAATGAAAAAAATTGTGACTCCTAAAAGGTGCGATCCCTCACAGGTGGGGCCATTTTAGAGCCCAGGGCTACAAGATAAAGCTACATGCCAACTTTATAAGCCCTTGGTGACATGGCTTCGAATTAGATTTTTAAAGAATTTCAATATTCTTCAACTTTGTTGCCATGGCAACCAGAATGTTTATCGGTATCAAGTTCTTTAGAGGAAGTGTGCAGAGGACCATGGAGGGATCATTTCTGGGAAGCAAGGTCAAATTTGGATGAATAGTATAGGGGAGGAACATGTTTGAAAATAACAGTTAATACATGAACCCATGCACAGACAATGGACATATTGCTATAGCACAAGCTTGCTGGCCTTTGACCAGTGCAGCCAAAAATAAAAACTCACCTCATAAACTAGATGCAGTGCCATAAAACAAGCTGGAATGTTAGAAAACAAGATGGCTGCCATATTCATGGTTCCACATTGTGATTGGTTCCACTGACTTTCGGAAGGGACACAAGGGGATTGCTGTGGGATATCTTGCAAATTTGTGGAAACATATTTGTGATAGTCAGACTTCAGCAAATAATCCCAATCCTGTAGTACAGAAGTAAATTTGAGATCTTAAGTTTGGAATAAATTTATACCAATATTTCTAACTGCAAGAAACTTACAAACAGATAGGAAAAAATGCTGTTCATTTTTTTTTCTAAAACTACTCTGTTAGGTCCCATAAGGAATCGGTGAAATGTGTATTAAAGTCAATTGGTCAAACACATTGAATTTCAAGCATGTTTCAACAATGTTTTACAAAACTGGGACGGAAAAAATTATGAAACATCAATATAATTCACTGCAAGTAATTAAACTGAAAGCAAGACTTCAGTTAGGTGAGTTTTAAAAACACATTTACAAAAAATTATAATTCAAATTTGCAAAAGTACAACCTTTGGAATAGAAAATTTACAGCAATTATAATGTTGAAAACAAGAAATGTATCCATCTTCTTCCTGCTATTTTTCTGAGAAACTTTTCCCTAAAAAGTTACAGACTGGCTGCTAATGAGTGACTAAATAAATTGAAGTTGATAGCTACATGTTGCATTTGATCACTTGATACAGGTTTCAAATTTCATATGATTTTACTTTGAAGATCATTGGTACCAGTACCTGTATGGGCAATTAACCCTTTACCAAACAATCCCTGGTTTTCACGACCCTGGGAAAGAAGGCTTTTGAAAACTTTGTGGGAAAAGGAGAAAATGCTGGTCATCAGCATTTTCTCCTTTTCCCACAATGTTTTTCTGCCCTGTTCAAAGCAAATTCAATATTTGTCCCCACATTCAATTTGTCATCTGCAAACACTCACAATTTGGACAAGCCTAAAATTTTGCCATTTGGTAAAGGGTTAACTAAACTCTGTATCACAAGGCAAAACTTTGACATGTCCCAATGGGAAGCATTTGCCAACAACAAATTAGATGCAGCTGAAATGGGATTTGTCCCTTAGATGATAGAAAACACTGCCAGAAAGGGTGAAAATGCTGGCCCCAAAATTTTCTCTTTTTCCCACAACCAACACTAGGAGAAAACTGTCACATTTCATCAATATTTCCTCACAAAATACAAAGTACAGAACTTCTTGAAAAATATTTTTTGGTCAAAATCTAACAGTAAGTAGCTTTAAGTTAAGAAATTCAAATTGCAATACATCACAGGTTTTTCTCCATACCTCATCATTCCCATCCTCTGATGTTTTGGCCCTTTTATTGGATACAGGCATATAGGTGGATGTGTCAAGATCTGGCTGAAAACCAAAATCAAACCAACATATATACCTTAAAATCCAGCAAGTTAAACACTAAAGAATCCAAGCTCAATTAATACATAACCATCTGCACACAACTTTTCTTTGTCCACGAACTAACATTTAAAATCACTGTGGCAATAGGAGAAATTGTGCATGAATTACAATTTCTTCTTTAGCCACAATGTTTTCAAATGTGAAAATTTATAATCTCTATTTTCAGTATCTTACATGAATGTTTTTAAGAGTCCCATACTGTTAGAATGATTGACTGAACGGTGCTTTACACCCCAGTCAAAATTATTTCTGTCATACAGCGGCAACAGCTCACATGTTCATGTATTTCTTGGGTTTCACCAGCACTAGGCTTGAGCTCTGAAGTGTCTTGCTAAAGGACCCTCCCATGAAAAACCCAATGGATCCAGTGAACTTGGGGCCTCCAGGTCACAAGTCCTACACTTTACCACTGACCCACACAGGACCCCACAGTAAGAATGTGGAAAGTTATCCTTTTTGCAGTAGTGGTGCAGCATAAAGTTTATAAGTTAATTATAAGTATCTTTGTCATTTAAAGTCAATAGAAAGCTTAAACAACATTAAGGACAGTGTACACCAAGATCAGACAGCAGAGAACATGCAGTCTGATCTTATATCTGGCTGACATGCTTAGTCATTCTAGATGTTGAACCAGCAGACTGTAGACAGAGTCTATAGCAGAGTCCTACCTCTTTGGTGGGCATGGGGTCTGTTGTGTTTTTGATTTATTTAGCAGAACAAAGAATTAAAAATATGTACAAAGTTGAAGCTTTTGGTAACAATGGTGAAA
The DNA here is from genome assembly GCA_945859785.2 of Tridacna gigas. Taxonomy (NCBI): domain Eukaryota; kingdom Metazoa; phylum Mollusca; class Bivalvia; order Cardiida; family Cardiidae; genus Tridacna; species Tridacna gigas. Next base: position 45,326,062 of record OX244029.2, read on the forward strand.
CAGTTTTGCACAAACACAAATATGAAGAAAAATATTAGAAAGAGCCTGAAATCCTGATAAAACAAAGTAGAAAATATTGGTTATCTAGGTATGTTATGCTATTTTTGTATATGGTTATCAAAGTTGAAATATCCACATAAATCTGTAAGTTAGATACTCTCACCTTACTAGTTAATGGGAGTCTAGCAGTATCATATCCCATCATGCCCAACAAGCATGTGGTAAATAAAGTCCACTCTGATTGGTTACCAGCTCCTGATGGGGAGTTCCTAGCTGTGTACCATTTGCCTATCATTTGGAGAGCCAAGTCTTTGGGTAACATATGTTTTAGGGCTTTAAGGGCTAAATCAACTGAAAGACAATTATAAAACATATTCATCAACCATTCTAAATACTGTTCTAATAATAATTCCAAGGGAGCAGGGTTTGACACTAATTTAATTTTCCAACAAGCCTGCAGGACCAGTTGATTCCAATTATTACAGGTCCTCCTCCCAGACTGCAGGTCCTCCTAATCTAAGTTCATGCAGACAAAATAGATCTGTAACTACACAGTCAATTTTGAAGTCACTCACTCAGAAAAACAATAGGCCCAACCAACTGGCAACAAGGGAACTACTGTCAGCCCTCCTTAAAAATCATTAGCCTCAGGCCAATGGACTGGCTTTAGGGTTGAACCCTGGCGAGCCCTCTGATTGGTCCAGCCAAAAGGTCGCCTGCACTTTCTCCTGTTTTCAACAATGTTTTCTGATGCTTGAAAGACAAATTCCATCATCTGAGCTATATCTGTTGTCTGTAAATATTTCAATTTGAATATGGCTAAAATCTTTAGTTAATTCTTTATCAGACTACAAAATTCAGACAGACTACAAAATGTTAGATTCATCCATATTGAAAGCACTTGAAGATGACAGATCAAATCATATAATTTGTCTTTAATAAAATGCAAACACTTTTTGAAAAAGAGAGAATGCTTTTAACTAGCATTTTTCCAAAATTTTTCTAAAGATTTCTTCCAAAAGGTGGTAAAAACATGTGATCTGGTAAAGGGTTAAACCTAGATATTCAGGAATGAAACCTACTCACTGCTTTGAGAGGTGTGTACGTTTGGGACGCAAATAGTTCCAAAATAGCTGACATTATAGCTTTAATTTTAATCAGCATGCCCACTGGGCTTTCAATTTGGGGGTACATGCACCCTCCAGGTTTTGAATTGGGGATACAAAGAAAAAATTGGGAGTACACTGTACCCCCTAGGTTTTGAATTGTGGGTACAAAGAAAAAGTAGGGGGTATAGAGTAACTTTGGGCTGCTTCAGTTTTATTAATGAATTTTAACACCATAGCTCCATAATGAATGGGATCTGAATTAAATTAGTAAATTGTGCATTTAGTGATTATATGGATGCATCATATGTCTCCAGGGCATGCACATACTTAGATTTAATCGCAACAGTGGTCAGGGTTTAAAAGCCGAACACGGCCATGAGTTTTGATAATCAACCGCCTTTATGGAAGATTTTTCAGCTTTATTCCTTTCTCAAAGTAGCAAAGTACATTAGAACTGCTTTAAAAAGGAAGCGTAGACAGACTGATGCTCATTGTCCAAGATGATGTTCGTAGATCTGGCTATTTTAAATCACTAAGGAGCAAGCTGATTGGCTCATTGTAAGCTCACACTCTGTCAAATAAAGGTCTTGCCTTGTTAGGGCAAAAAAAAAACCCAAAATGTGTAATGGTAAAATCACTTGTGTATACCTACCTTTCTCAGATCTTCATGTTGTAAAATATTTTAACAGCTTTTGCTGTGATGACATTTTTTCTGCAGCAGACACAATACATACGAAAATTGCACGTTTATTTTGCGGCTCGATTTTTCAACTTTCATATGTCCAAAAATATGTTTTTAACACTAACTGCGCATCGCAATATCATTAAATGACTTTAACTTCTCACTGAAAATTTAATAACTAGATTTCCTGTACATGTGGTAGATTTTGACACCTTAAAAAAATCATAGCGAAAATTATTTAGACAGACGAGGGAGCTGCGAAATATATATAGTGAAAATATTTGGTAACCCGCTCTGTGTTGAGGATAAAGCGTGGTACCCACTTACCTGGAAAACTACTTTTGTTTTGTTTGTTTGGCATGCAATACGAAATGATATCTAATTTGTACATGCAGTGTGCATAATTACTTTCCTTATTGTACATGCATACCTGGATTACGTACTGCAGTACGTGATTGGGCACCCTATTAATCTTAAGAGTAAACCAGACTTAAGCTTTCCAGGATCATCATTTATAAGCGCTGTATTAACTAAGAAATTTGTATGTGATCTGCCTTTGGAAAAAGCCAGCAGTAATATCAACCCCGCTGACGATCTTATGACATCACAAAATCTTATCTTAAACATGTGTAAGATAAGAAAATTTGTAGTGGCTATACCACGTTGAAAACAAGAGAGGTTACGTAATAGGAAAAAAGGTCTTCAAAGACATGCAGCTGTCTAATCTAGTTTGTCTCTCAAGCAAGTTGAGTATAATTATATGAGAGTACTTACTTCCGGGAGAATCAGTAATCTGAGGCAGGGATGTTCTGCACATATGACCATTAGCCAGTTCCTGTTGAAAAAAAAAAAAATAAATAAATAAATGAAATAAAATAAAATTGAGCCAAGCTCTGTGAAAAGGGGGCTTAAAGCATCTCCGTGATGCATGATACCAATCATGCCATCACATAAATATGAATCCAAAATAGCCACTTTTTTTTTTTACCATCCAACTTAATCATGAGACAGACTGGTCTTTGGACACATAAAAAATTGACCACTAGTGAAAACTTTCAGCCCCAGTCAGCCTGCGTGGACTGCACAGGCTGACTGGGGTCAATACTTTTTGCAGATGCATTAAGCCCCCTTTTCAAAGAGCATGGCTCAAATTCAAGTACAGCAAAAATTCATAGACTACTAAGTACACAGAGATATTACAGATTTATTACAAATAGTATAATGTTTCATTATGTTAGCTCAAAGGCAAGTAAACCCCAACAACAATAAGTACAATGGATCAGAGTCCTGTTTATTTAATTGATATCTGAAGACAAGGTCTGAAAGCTATTTTGAAATAAGTATGGGATATTAACCATTGCATTTGAAATGGAAAGTTTCTACACAACAATAAGTAAACAAAAAAGCTCTATGAGGGGTTTTCACAACATAATGCTAAAAACCCTGACTTGGCGATTTTTACACCATGGGCACAACTTACAATAGTAAATCTATCATTCACATTATCCCTCAGTCCTTGGACAAAACCTGAGTCTGGCGGGTATTCATCAAAATTACCCGACTCTTCCAGCTCTGTGGGTACAGGAGAAAGCTGGTTCAATGGAAACTGAAAGAAATGCCAAATTGGATGTGATATGAAAATGGTGTAGAATAAAACATACAGCTTCTTCTAGTGGCAGAGAACATATTTATATGAGTCATGCTCTGGCAAAAGGAGACTTAATAAATCTCCGTAATGCATAATATGAAGCAAGCCATCACACAATTATGGATCAATAATAGCCGCCTTTTTTAAACAACTGGCTTAATCATGAGATAGACTGGTTCTTGAAAATACATAAAATTGACCTGTAGCAAAAAGTTTAGTCCCAGGTCAGCCTGCACGGATTGCACAGGCTGACCTGGGTCAATACTTTTCACAGATGCATTAAGTTCCCTTTTCAAAGTGCATTGCTCATATGTGTTTCACACAGATCTTGTCTTATTCTACCTTTGGATATGTAGCAAGAAAGCTAGAAAAACAGCTGAATATCATTCAAACCCTGCTCAAGTTTGCAATAGAAATGTTATCCAGTGAAAATTTTGTGCACACGTGTATGTATGCCTTTTAGAAACTAAAGTCTTTAATGGATCGACAATTATGTTCAAGAGTATTTCTCAATACATGTACCAAACTTCTTCTAATTTCTAAATACAATGATTGATGAAGATAGCCGAATATCCTCTTGCTCATGTTTTCGTTAGTCAGAATGATGCTGTATGTCACAACATTTAAGATAATCATACAAACCTCTTCATCAAATCTTGCATCCATTGCACTGGGAGGTCGGCTAGATGTGAAAACACCACCCCGTACAGGGCTCTGAAATGGGGTCACCTGTCTTAACATGCTCACAGATCCACTACCAAAAGGGAACAATGGGATGTGAAGTCTGTTTAGCTGAAATATTTTTCTCCCAAATCACTTTTACCATCACACACAAATACAAATGACAATAAAAGTGTTCGTAAAGGAGGTCGGCTAAAATTATTTTCCTGGCATCTTTTGATTTCAGTAAGTCTCAATATAAAGTTATTTACAAAAGCTGTACAAATCAATAAACAAAGAATTTTTGTCACTTGTATGCTGCTTTGACCAGAGATAACATATCAGGCTATAATCATGCAGCTACTGTATCACACATCAAAATGCTTTTCACCCTTTTAATCCTAGTTCTAACAACCCTGAGGAAGAGGACTTTTTAAAAACATTGCCAGGAAAGGAAAAAATGCTGTAACCAGCATTTTCTCCTCTTTCCACAAAGTTTTCTACCCTATTAACAATTATCCTGCTAAATAACCTAAATGATACTTTCAATCAAATAGTAAAAACCCAAATAATGCTATTTCAAACTTATTCTTCAGAGAAAAATATCTCATCGGACAGTGTAGATCCAAGATCAGACTGCACAGAATGTGCAGTATGATCTTGATCTACACTGTCCACAAAAGGTCAGTGAGTCGTGCTTAACAGCCTAAGGGTTAAGAACAAATTCCATTATTTGAGTCACACCTAAATTGTTGTCTGTAAATATTTCTGGTTTGGACAAATCCACATTTTTGTCATTTGGTGAAGAGTTAAAGACATGAGTTAAATGTAGAACATAAATAAGTGAATTTCTTACCTTTGTTATTCCACTGTATACAAAGAGATTTCCACTGCAATCTAGGACAACTAAGCAATCTTTACCCTGAAATAGCCAATATGATACAGTGAAAGCAACCTTTTCCGTGAGAAAGCCATTATTACACTGTGAAAAACCTTTACTCTGACCTAGAAGATTGCCCAGCGGCAACATGTCGAGCCTGCCATGGGGGAGTTAGTATAGATAAACTGCACTTTGAAATAAAGTAACCAATCACTCAATGCGCAGCTATCTTGTCTCGGGTCCATTTGTTTTCAAATTTGCATGAGGATAGGAATATTTCCTCTTTATGAACAAGTAGAAGCGTAATTTGTGACCTTCAAGTATGACCTTGACCTCACAACTACTTAAGTGAATAACTATTCAGGGAAACACTTACTATTCACTAAATAGAAAAGTTGTCAAAAATTCTATCATTTGACCATCAAGTGAAAACTTAACCTTGGACCTACCGAACAAATTTTGGAGTGGCACATCTAATCATAAAGGAGAACCATTGTGCAATTTTTATTTTGAAATCCATCCACATGTGTAGAAGTTATGGCTCGGTAAAAACCTATATAGGATAATTTTTTCATTATTTTTTTCATTTGATCGTTTAAAGGTGACCTTGATCTTGGACCTTTGTGATCAAATATTGAAAACGGCACATCTACTCATGAAGGTGAATAATTGTGCTAAATTATTTTAAATGTAGAACTTATGGCTCAGACATACTAATGACAATTTTATCAACTGACCTTTCAGTGCAACCTTGACCTTAGACCTACCTGAACAAATGATTCAAATGGTACTTCTACTGGTAAAGGACAACAATTCTGTAAAATTATCATTAAATATAGAAGTTGCAGCTCAGATAAGCTCTATGTATGACAATTTTATCATTTGACCTTCAAATGTGAACTTGACTTTGGATCTACATTGTCTATCCATGATGATTATTTGTACCATTATTATTAAAAAATCCAACCATGCATGTCAGCCATACTTACAGGCTGGACAGGAACACCCATCATCACTGTAATTGTAGCAAATATTGATGAAGTTCAACCAAGCACTGTGACCTCGAACTTTGAGCTGGCAACACGCTTGCTATACACGACACATTGCCTCTCCATGGTGATCATTTGTGCCACATTGTTTTAGAATCCGACCATGCAGCTGGAAGTTATTGGCCGGACACAAACACTACTTTTTACCAAAAAACACAGAGAGATACAGAGAAAGGAGGGGGGGGGGGGGGGGGGCTAGGCAGAGGCAGAGAGAGAGAGAGGCAACATGATATGCCTGTTGCAATTTTTTGGCTGGAGCATGAAAATGAAACAAGCTAATACTACAGCAAAAACTTGCATTTTTTTTCTTATTACATCAACAACTCAATAAATAAACAGCAATGCATAACTTGTCAATCTTTATTATTTTTCACCTGCATTTCTATCACATACATTACCACCTGTCTCAAGATCATTCTTAACAAAATGTGCAATTTCATATATGATCTAAACAGGCCCCAAGCTATTCTTAAGTATTAAGTCTATTTCACTGCAAGATTTTTAAAACTATTTATTATGGATTGTGAAACCAGCCCTTTAGCTTTTATTAATCACTCTCCGTGTCCAAATCCTTGAAACCTTACGACTTTTCACACTAAGACATGATTAATCCTGAGGTTGGCCATGCTCATCATGGGATTCCAACTAGATCCTCTAATGTAAGAGACAATGTTTTACCTCTACAGCACTGTTTAACTGTAATGGAGTTGTAGTTTTCAAAACAACACAAATTCATTTAGGGGAGTAAGAGCAGTTGTTGTTTGAAGAAAAAAAAAAAAAAAAAAACCTTCCAACTGCTAAACTCAACTTTCATTTTGTGAGAAATACACTTCCTTAATGCTTGAACTCCTGACCTGTTCCCATGATGTTTTCCACACTATCAAAGAACTTACCAGTAAGCTCATTTGTACAAGTTTTACCTTTGTTGTCTGCAGATGCTTTCGTTTTGGAAGAATCTAAATTTGTCATTTAAGGAAAGTCTTAAGGAGTCAGATGAGGACAAAGGTGGTTTACTGTGTAACATGTATAACATGTATCAAACTTACAACCACTGGAACAGCATCTTTGCATGGTATGACTGATACAGCTCCAAATATCAACTTTTGCAAATCGTTGCTCTCCTCAAATTTCACACACCTGTCAAAAAGATGAAAAAAATAAATACAAATAATCATTAACCTTCAGTGACTATATAAATAAGCAGTTCTTAGACAAAGAGTTGCACAAAGGTTAATCGGGCTCATCTATCAATTACAGAAAAAATGTGACATATAGAATCTGGCATGTGTTGGTGTTCAAGACAAAATTTCATCTTCAAAAGTCTTCAAAAATAACTTAATCAGCCAGCCTTTGGCAAGCCTAATAACATTTTTTGATGGACAAGTTTTAATAAATTTTACCTCAAAAGCAATCTAATGTCAGTTTCTTTTTACCACATGACTGTATCTCAAGAATTATAGTCCATGGTGTGTTAAAACAAAGGCATACATGTAAAAGTGTATTGAAATTTACATGAAGCATTTTCTCCTTTCCCATAATGATTTCATAAGCCTTCTTCCTCAAGGTCATTAAATGTCGGGATTGTTTGGGAAAAGGTTATTCAACCAGTCCCATGTTGCCTTTGGACTGAAGAGCCTTAAGTCTTTACCAAACAACAAAATTTTAGACTGGTCCAAATTGAAAGCATTTGCAGACGACAAAATACATGTGACTGAAAAATTGAAATTAGTTTTGGAAAGGATAGAAAACGTTGTGGGAAAAGGAGAAAACGCTAGATACCAGCATTTTCTCCTTTTCCCATAATGTTTTCAAAAGGCTTCTTTTGCAGGGTGGTTAAAAGTTGGGATTGTGTGGTAAAGGGTTACAAGATTTTTTTCAATATTTCTCAAACTTGGGAAGTCAAGAGCTTTCAGGTTTATTTCAGGTCTATTGTGACTGTTTTTCACAGAACTCCAACTTTCAGATTGCTTCCAGAGGCATGCACTGTGTTGAAATAAAACTCTCTCCCTTTCGGACAGTTCTCACTATTTGTACTAGCAATCAATTTAACCTTTCTTTTCAATACAAAATCATTCTCAATCCTTTACCACATAATCCTAAGTTTAACAGCCCTGAGGAACCAGCATTTTCTCCTTTTCCCACAATGTTTTCTATCATTTTGAAGTAAAATTTCACCATTTAAGTAACATTTCATTTTGGTGTCTGCAAACCCTTCCAATTTTGAAAAGGCAAAAATTTTGTTGTTTGGTAAAAGGTTAACCCATTAACTCTGGCTGACAACTTTTCACTTGTTGCAACTGACCACTTTTCAACCAGTTGTGGCAAAAAATGATTAATCGTTTACCTTTTAACGATCCTGATGAAGATGGCTTTTGAAAATTCTGGTAACCAGCATTTTTTTCCTTTTCCCACCATGTTTTCTACACTTTAAATGACAAATCTCATGTTTTAGTAACTTTAACTTTGCACTGTAGTAAAAGAGTTATGTCAACCTATAAAGCCCCTTTCACGCTATTTTTGCCTTTGCAGCCAATGTTGATCAAGATCATACTGCACAAAATGTGCACTGTGATCTTTGATCTACACTCTCCACTTATTCTCATTCTTGACAATGACAACCTTGGCATTGCAATTATAACGGTCTTATTTAGAGAATGAAAGTGCTTCTTGGGTTTATTTGGCACTCAAAGGGTTCACAAGACTAAAATGTTTATGTCACCTGAGTTGTTGCCTGTATGAGATAACATAACATAAGTAATGTTGTCCACATAGATCTCTGGTCAAAAAAGCCTTAGAGGACTTTCCTAATGAACCATCCCTGAAATAATACAACTTAGCACTATTACAAACATTAAGTTATAGTGTAGGCACAACATTTAACACTGACAGAGAATACTGATTTTCAAACTTAACAGGGAATAAGCTTACAGAAAGTCTAATTTCAGAGGGAGAGAATCCTTCAAAATTGGAAAGCAGGCACCCAAAACATTTAATATATATTTAGTTTCTCAATTCTGGTCAATAGTATGAAGTTTCTTTACAATGACAGCAATTTGTGCCACAAACAGACAGAAAGACAGACAAACAGATGAACTGGCCGATTCCAGCATCCCCTAGTATTACCAAATATAATTCAACTCTTTACAACACAATCAAATTTAAGACTTGTCTAGAATAAATGCATTTGCAGACGACAAATCAAAGGTGGCTCTAATGACAAAATTTGTCCTTAATAGGGTAGAAAAACACTGTGGGAAAAGGAGAAAATGCTGTTTACTCTTTTTCACACATTATTTTCAAAAGCCTTTTCTATTAGGGTGGTTAAACATCCTTACTGTGTGGTAAAGGGTAACCAAACCATAAATGTATTTCATCTGTAAAAGTATTCATACTCCATAATATAGGTGTACTGCAGAAAATTGCACCTCAGTCTCAGCAATTAACCTATATAGGACTATTTCTTGAACAGAAAATAAAGCACACAAAGGAAATATATCTGAAGGAAAGGGAAATATCAATTTTCAACAGGATGAAAAATATTGTTGCTTATCGTCTCACAATGTCTTCCAAAAGCTTTCAATCGCAAGAGAGCAAAAAATTGCATTCATAGATTAAAGGTTTGTATCAGTATAACATAAATAGAACTCTGGTATAGGGATAGAATGTATGAATGAAGACAGGTTTCAATTTGTACAAAAAAAGACAGCAAAAAAGTTAATTATGCAAACAGAATGAAGAACTATCAGTAGCATTTACAGCTCATCATGAAAGTATCTGAGCCATACTCTGTGAAAAGGAACCTTAATGCATCTGCAAAAAGTATCGGACCCATGTCAGCCTGCACAGTCCACCCATGCTCACATGGACAGAAACTGCTTTTGGTCAATTTCCTGTATATCAAAGGACGAGTACACCTCATGATTCAGTCTGTTGTTATACAAAACAGATTTTAGGGATGTATAACACTGGGATGACTTGCTTGGGTATTGTGCATCATGAAGATACATTAAGCCCCCTTTTTACAGAGCACTGCTCATTTCTTTTTATGCCCTTGGAGTAGGCAGTCTTTGCAAACATCTTTGTAGCAAAAACAGACATTGTAAAAACAACAGTGACGGGCAACTGCTCTTATTCTACTTGTTTTATGCTCATTTAAAACACAATTTTCAAAACTCCTGTGTTGTTGTGGTGCATACATGTGAGCCATGCTCTGTGAAAACGGGGTTTAATCTAGCATCAATCCAGGTCAGCCTGCTCAGTTCGTGCAGGCTGACATGTGTTGAAACTTTTCATTTTTGGTGAATTTTCTGCATGTCTGAAGATCATTCTACCTCATAATTCAGTTGGCTGTTAGACAAACATTTTATCGATCTATAGATATGACGGCATGCTTGGTAAAATGCATAACAGAAATGCATTAAACCCGCTTTTGTGAGAGCATGGGTCATGTCTAAAGATTCATAAAAGACTATGTAAACTAAAAATGGAGACATTAACAATACCTGATAGCTGGTGCAGGTTCAGTCCACATGTGTTGGAGACAGATTTCAGGCGTAATGGGCTGTACCCATTCTGAATAACTTTCATTCATAAGGGACATGTTGGCTGGGGTTCTGTATAAGTTGCCTGGAGATTTTGAGGCCTGGGGAGATGGGGTCTGAAACCTATTCAGAGATGCACTGGAAAATGGAGCTGGGCTTTGAGATCTCCTGTTTCAATGAAAATTGTACAAGATTTACAGTTTTGATAAATCTATCAATTTAATCCTATACTAAATGGCACAATTTTCAACTTCTGCACTGCAAATTGCAGGCATTTGCAGATGACAAATTAGGTGTGGCTCAAATAAGGGGATTTCTCTTTTAAACGCTGGCAAAAAATTGTGGAAAAAGGAGAAAATGCTGGTTTCAGTATTTTCTCTTTCTTCCATATTTCTTTGTCATGGTCATTTTGTGGTAAAGAATTAACCAGTTATCTTACAATCATTATTTTTCACTCTCCTGGAACAGATAGCTGTTGAAAAACACTTTAGGTAAAGAGGTGACTTATTAAAAAACATTTTCTCTTGTCCAACAACATTTTCTGATCACCTGAGTTGTTGCCTATATGAGATAATATAACATATGTAATGTTGTCCATATAGATCTCTGGTCAAAAAGGCCATGGAGGACTTTCCCAATGAACCATCCCTGAAATACAACTTAGCACTATAACAAACACTGAGTTATAGTACGCTGTACATGCACAACATTTAACAGTTTGATAGGAAAGACAGATTTTCAATCTTAACAGGAAATATGCTTATACAAAGTCTAAATTCAAGGGGAAAGAAACATTCATTTGTCCAAATTGCAAGCATTTGCAGACAACAAACTTAATTCTATGAAAATAATATGATTTACACTTGGAAGGGAAGAAAAGATTGTGGAAAACAGAGCAAATTGTTCTGCTTTTCCCACAATGTTTTCAGAAGCTTTCTTTCTGTGGACTGTTAAAACCTGTGATTGTGTGGTAAAGGGTTAATGCATGTGGATTATCAATATTTTGTGAAGATATTTTCAAAGGTGTCTGCTGCAAATTTGTTTCAGCAAGTAATTAGTTGAACCAAACTAGGCTCCTAGTCCTTCTCCACCATGAATCATGTGTGAAGACTCTAACCCTTAACTCTTTACCACTCAATCCCGACTTTAAAAGCACACTGTGGGAAATGGGGAAAATGCTGGTAACCAGCATTTTCTCCATTTCCCACAATGGTTTCTACCCTATCAAAGAGAGAAATCATTATTTTCACAACATTCGATTTGTCGTCAGCAAATACTTTCAATTTAGACAAAGAGTTAAAGCGCCAAATAAACCTAACGGGCATCTTCAGTCTAGACCTAGATAATTGAAATTTTTGGGTTTTTTTTTTGTCTGCAGTGCTTCAAGAAAGTGGACAGTGTAGATCAAAGATGTGACTGCACATTTTGTGCAGTCTGATCTTGATCTGGTCTGATCTTGAGGAAACTATAGTAGTGAAAAGGCGCTTTAAGGGTGAATATATGAGACTTACCTATCAAATCCAGGTTGAGGCAATGTAAGGGGACTCTGTGAGCGAGACAAAAATGCTGGGGAGCTGATCCTTCCCGAGTAGCTACGCATGGGTGAAACATTGGGTGACTGGGCAGAGAGATTTCCAAACAGCCGAGAATAGTTACTACTTGATTGGTTAAAATTGGTGGCTTGAGAGAATGGTCCCATCTGATAAAGACTGTTAGTTTGGTCCTGGGCATTCATAACTGCATTGCATTCCTGTACAAGAAAAAAGGGGGCCATGATGTTCCTGAAGTCGCTCGTCTGCTCTTTTTGACCAAACATAACCCATTTCAAACACACAGCATGATCACCTTGAGCTCTTCTTGCTCAGGTGAGCTAAAAACACATTTGATGAAAACAAGAGGGTCAATACGGCCCTGTATTGCTTCAGTGACAACTAAGTACAAACCATACAAACCAAACATTACAATTCTTGGCCAAATGGACAAACAAACAAGAAGACCAATAAAGTTTTCCCTATAAAAGCTCAATGTGAAAATTGTGACCCCGGGGCAAAGCCATTTTTGACCACAGGGCTATAATTACTTGAATCCTGGTAGAGATCCACATGATAAAGCCTTATACCAAATAATACAGGTCTTGCAGTATGGTTATGCACAAGAAGATTTTCAGTTTCCTCAACATCAAACCCCTGTAAAATATAAGCCCCTGCAGGGAGGCTAATTTCAATCCCAGGGCTGAATTTTGAATAATTTCAGATGCCATGTGCCAAATTTGGTAGCCCAATGATTTATGGCTAAGAGCAAAATGATTTTTTGAATTTCCACTCTATGAGTGCTTGTTAAATTTATGACTCATGGGTGGGGGACGATTTTGACGCTGAGGCTTTAATTTAAACAATTTTGGAAGCAGCCTTGCCCCACTACATGGTAACACTCACAAAATATTACAGTCGTAGCTCATGGTCAGGAACAAGACAAATTTTAAAGTTTTCACTATGAGCCTATGTAAAACTTGTGATTTGTGAGGCAGGGCCAGTTTTGGCCCTATGGCTATAATTTGAACAATCCTAAGTTCACTAGATAAATATACCTGGTAAATATGGTAGCCCTAGGTCTTATGGTTAGGAAGGAGAAGATTTTTAAAGTTTTCACTATATAAGCCCATGTAAAACTTGTGACCTCTGGGGCAGGGCCAATTTTGACCCCAGGGCTATAATTTGAAAGTGCTGATAGAGGTCGATCAAATAAAGCTACATGCCAAATTTGGTAGCCATAAGCCTTATAGTTAGGAATGAAAAATTTTTTAAAGTTCTTATTATCAAAGCCTTTGTCAAATTTGTGACCACTGAGGTGGGGCCAATTTTCACCTCAAGGCTATAATTTGAAGAATTTTACTAGAGGTCCATTAGGTGAAGCTACACCCTCAAATTTGGTAGACCTACACTTTATGTTTTAGACAAGAATTTTTCCAAAATTTTCAATATTTTTCAGTTTTGTTGCCATGGCAACCAGATTTTTTTTTACAGGAATTGAATTCTCTCAAGAAATTCTAAAGAGGACCATGGCAGGATCATTTCTGTGAAGTTTGGTCAAAATTTGATGGACACTTTTAGAGAAGATGTGTAAAATGAAAGTTTACATAGGGACACACAGATGAACAGACACAGGACAGACACCAGGCCATGACATAAGCTTTCTAGCCTTCAGTCAGTGGAGCTAAAAATTACCCTTTAAACATTGGTCAATAATTTTGTTGCTTAATTTCTAAGGGAATAGCTGTTTTGCAGGTTTGCATTAAATCATTAAAACAAGTATGAAAATCCATTTTGGTAAAACTGTCACTCGACTCCTTTCTGCATCAAGCCCATGCGTTATCAATTACATCAGACGCTTGTCTACATCATGTTAATCATTAATTCTTATCCAGATGAAAACACAGGAAGAAAACATTTGGAGAAATGGAAAAATGCTAGTTATCAGCATTTTCTCCTTTTCCAGCAAAGTTTTTAAAATCTTTTTTCTTTAGGATCATAAAGGAGGAATTATTTGGTAAATTGCCAATCAAAAATAATCTTACATCTTCAGTGGCTCTCCGCACCCTCCAAGCAGAATGGACACCCACCATAGTATCATAGGTAAGTATAAGAGAGAACTCAATACTGGAAAACACAATATGCTGAGTATTGTCTGTTAAATAGGAGGTCTTTGGGTAACCTGATCCTTGAAAGACAAATGATAATGATATCAAAATAAGTTTCTCTACAGACCACAAAAACAGTAATAACAATTACTAAAACTATCACAATATGTGAGTTAACTCTTTACAAGATCACAAAAGTTCAGGCTAGTCCAAATCGAAAAGACTTAAGTATAACCCTGAAATAAGTTGTTTTTCTGGGGTATAGCAATGATAAAAATGATGACATCAACAGTTTCGATGACAGTATCCATTCATGATTTATAATTTTTATCATAAAATGTTCTGGATTTATCTGGCTATCTATTTTAACCCTATTCCTAAAATTCAAGATGTGTCTTCTTTTCTACTGACATTAGTTATGCATTATCATGTAAGGGTTTGGACAACAACTGAATTGTTTACCTGTTTTAGTTATAACTGGATTTACTTCGTCTAGTGGATGTATCATACTGAACACTGTAGTTTGGTTTGGGGCATTACTGCTAATGGATAAAGAGAGTATATAGAGTAATGTCTCGTCTATATGAAAAACAGTAAAGCATTGTGATATATTTTTAAACTATTCTACAAGGTAAATAAGTAGCTAATTATAATGAGTCACTCTTTTTCTAATAAAAACAAACAAAAGAAACGGAATGACTCATAATGAATATGAAAAGGTCTGATCACATGAGTATGACCAGAGCCAGAACAGTATGTTTAAATAGTCGTTATATTCAGAATCAAGGAAAATTCATTTAAAATGCTTGCTGTGTCCATAGACAAGTAAATGTATTAACCCTTTACCACACATTCCTGACTTTTAATGACCCTGAGGAAGGAAGCCTTTTGAAAACATTGTGGGAAAAGGAGAAAATGCTGGTTACACCAGCATTTTCTCCTTTTCCCACAATGTTTTCTACCCTTACCATAACAAATTTCAACTTTAAAGTCACTTTGTTGTCTGCAAATACTTTGAATTTCAACCAGTCTAAAATTTTGTCGTTTGGTAAAGAGTTAATGAGCCACGCTTGATGAACAGGGGGCTTAATGCATCTGCGAAAAGTAGCAACACAGGTCAGGTTACGCTGTCAGTGCAGGCTGCTGGGCCAAAACTTCTCGCTATTGGTCAATTTTCTATGTGTCAAAGGACCATTCCACCTCATAATTCAGTTGGTTGTTAAAAAAAAGTGGCTATTATGGATCCATAATTATATGATTGATTGCTTGGTATCATGTATCAGGGAGATGCATTAAGCCCCCTTTTTAGGGAGGATGGCTCATTTGGTCACTGAGACAAGTGACTAACCATTCTCAGAAAAAAAAAATCCTAAATTACAGAAGCTCACCTTGAGCTCAGATGAGCTAGAAATAACAGACATCTTACTCTTACCTTTTTGAAGAGTTAAATTCCATTGGAGATACTTTTCTTTCAAACAATAAACCATTATTGATAGCCCAAGCATGAGCAACCTGAAAAGGGATAAAAACTAACGGATATCTTTGATTGCTATCTCTTATAACTCCCAGACACCCATCACAAATTGGCTGATTCTGTAACTGCATTTAACCTCACCTATATCAAAATGGTTTCCATTTTGAAGTACTTTCTGTCACATGATCTTAACCCTTTCCCAAACAAGCCCTGGTTTTCACGTGTCTGCAGTACAACTCTTTTGAAAACACTGTGGGAAAAGGAGAAATTGCTCGTAACGAGCAATTTCTCCTTTTCCCACAGTGTTTTCTACCCTTTTGGAGAACTTTCCACCATTTTCATCAAATTTGAAATTGTCGTCTGCAAGCTCTTTCAGTTTGGACCAGTCCAAAATTTGTTGTTTGGGAAAGGGTTAAACATGGCAGTACCCATGAAACCCATTGAACAACAGCCACAAGAACTACACATAATGAGGTTATTCATATCTATCAATCCATTTATGAGAACTGCCGATGAAATTGATAAATTAGGTTAGAAAATCAATTTACAAGCTATCTATCAATGGAAATGTACTTAATAAGACTTCAATTGAAAATTGTGATTTACAATTTCTACTTTTTGTGGGCTCTTAGTATTTTAAGAGAAGCAAATTGTTGTTTTTCCAACAAAGAAATGTAAAGCAATGTTTTCTACCCTGATTATTAGTACTTTCTTATGTTCCATTAATGCTTTCTACCCTTTCAAAGACAAGTCCCATCATTTAATTTGTCATCTGCGAATGCTTCCAATTTAGTCATTTCTAAAATTTTGTTTTAGGAAATATTGCAATACCTAAGTACAGCAAAACCTTAGAGGTCAGTTCTATTAAGCAGGCAACCAGTAATAAGCCAGCATATATTTAGTGCCCAAAGGAGGAGAATATAGCATTATCCAAATTGTAAGCATTTGCATGCGACAAATATGCTTTCTACCCTTCAAAGAACAGGTTTCAATTTCTGAGTGTGGTAAAGTGTTAAGACGTATCCAATTTGAAGGCATTTGCAGTCACTAAATCAAGTGTGGACTAAGTAAGAAGATGCTGGTTGCCGTCATTTTTTCTTTTTCCTACAATGTTTTCAAGACCCTCTTACATTGGCTTAATTACAATACAGGATTGTGGAGTAAAGGCTTAACAAGAGAACCACATGCTGGTGCTTTTTCAGCAGAAAAAAAACTAAGTTTAACTGTTTACCACATAATAAAATTCTAGACTGGTCCAAATTGAAAGCATTTGCAGACAACAATAATTGAATGTTGCCAAAATAATGGGATTTGTTTCTGAAGGGAAAAAAAAAAAACATTTTGGGAAAAGAACAAAATGCTAGTAACCAGCATTTTCTCCTTTTTCAACAGTTTTCTAAGGGCTTCTTCCCTAAGGTCATTACAAGTTGGGATTGTGTGGTAAAGGGTTAAAACGGGACAGAACTTTGTCAAAAATATTTTGAGGCTTATCTGCCTTTCTGGTATGGGTCCCCGCTAGTAATACTATACAACTAACTCAAGTTTGAAGTAAATATCTTCAGTAATAACAGTAACATGAGATAACGTCAAGTTTTTTCATGTCAACAGGGCTATCACCATACCTCATCATTTTTGTTGAAAATAACCCAAAAAGAAATGCATAAAATTCAATGATACTCTCACTGCAAGGGTATTAACTTGAACCCCCCAAAAAAGATGACAACAAAATGGAGTAACAATCATTTCATAATAAAAAAAAAAAAAAAGATACCAACTTGGAATGGAAGTGCAGCCAGGTAGTCACTTCCATTTTCCATAAAACAGCTGACTCCACTTGACTCTACAACACAAATCCCTGACTGGCGATCACCTGTGATATTGAAAAATAACAATGTTGACTCACGGTCTAATATGTATTCACTATGTCCCAAGACAAATTTGCAGCAGATGCCTTTGAAAATATACGTGTATGAACCATGCTCTGGTAAAAGGGGCTTAATACATCTATATGATGCACGATACCAAGTAAGTCATCCCATAATCATGGATCCATAAAATCCATTTTGTCCAACAACCAACTGATTCATGAGGTACACTGGTCCTTTGACTTGCAAATAATTGACCAATAGCAAAAAGTCCAGCCGAAGTCCACGCAGGCTGACCTGGCCGAAACTTTTTGCAATTAAGCCCCCTTTTCACAGAGCATGGCTCATATGTAGCACAATTGAAAATTACAGACACTGATCATTAATCAACCCTTTACAAAACAATCACATGATATACCAACCCATGGGAAGAAGGATTTAATGAAAATATTGAGTGACAAGAAAAAATGCTTGTCACCAGCAATGTGTTCTACCCTTTTAAAGACAATCCAGAGATTTTTACCAAATGTAACATGTCCTCTGCAACTGCTTTCAAGAAAGACCAGTCTAAAACTTTATTACACACAATTCCTCCTTTGCCACAATGGGTTCAAAAGAGGCAAGCTGTAAGTCTTCAGAAGGACATGTGAGTGTTGAAAACAAATTTAGCTCCTTTTGCTGACAGTGTAGATCAACATCAAACTGCACAAAATACATGTGTCATGCTCTGGCAAAATAGGGTTTAATGCATATCCGTGGTGCATTATACCAAGCTGGTCATCATTATGATTATGGATCCGTTTTGTTTAACAACCGACTTAATCTGGAGGAAAACTGGTCCTTAGACATGCAGAAAATTTACCGAAAGCAAAAAGTTTCAACTCGGGTAAGCCTGTGTGGACTATACAGGCTGACTTGGGTCATTATTTTTTTGCAGATGCATTAAACCCCCTTCTCATGGAGCATGGCTTAAATGTTAACAGAATAATCCAGGATCTATGCTGTCACACTTTTTGACAGTTTACAGCATAGGCTAACCTGAGAAAAATCAAAATCAAGAGCAAGTGAAACAAATGAGAAATATTTGGAGAAAAGTTTTCTTCAATTGTAGTGAAAACATCATGGAAAATGAAGTAACTGCTTGCACAGCATAGATAAAGACAGTCTGCAGAGAAACCAGATCTACACTTTCTGATATTTTGTGATATCTTAAGTAAGAAAACAATTTATTTTATGCTTTTTGGGAGTTTGTCAAGAAATAATGGTGGATTATGGCTTGATATTTCATGGTTACGATCAGTGAAAAATACCAATTTCATATTTTCTAACTTTATTTTTCTATTTTTCTAACTCTTCAATTGAAGGCATAAACAGTGTAGTTCCCGTGCACTATTTACCTAGGTAACAGCACATGCCATTCAAATGGAGTTAAATATGACATAATTTACAGCATTTACCCTGTATTTCTTGCTTTTTACATCATATTTAATGTGTTGCTATGTGAGGGGGTAGGCCACGAGGAATTACGGAAAACAGCTGTACTGGATTTTGATGAAAGT
This sequence comes from Tridacna gigas, assembly GCA_945859785.2. NCBI lineage: Eukaryota > Metazoa > Mollusca > Bivalvia > Cardiida > Cardiidae > Tridacna > Tridacna gigas. Next base: position 45,345,166 of record OX244029.2, read on the forward strand.
CCCAATAAAAAAGGGGTTAGAAGCATGAAATAAATAACATTTGTTTGTTTTTTTTAGGTGGGTAGATCAAAATTTATTTCATCTTGTGAACATCATCAGTAATATTTTCACTCGTGGCTGTGCCACTTGTGAAAATATTACCAATGATGTTCACTCCATGAAATAAAGTTCAATCTTTCACAAAAAAAAAAAAAAAAAAAACCAACAAATATCCTCTAGGAAATTGCAAATTTTGGCACTTTTCTGCTGTTTGAAATGTTCATCTTAACAATGTAGCATTTATTTATTTACCCTTTACCTGATGATTACATTTCAGACTAATAGACATTTAAGTTTTTTGCCGACACCAATCTGGATATGTCTCAAATGCTGGATTTTCTCTATAACCCTCTACAACACAACCCTGAGTTTTAATGACCCTGAGCAAGAGGCCTTTTGAAAACCTTGTGGGAAAAGGAACTGTTACCAGTTTCTCCTTTTCCCACGATATTTTTAACAGCCGTCTTGATTAGGCTTGTTAAAGCATGGGATTGTTTGTTTCAGGGTTAAGGCTTTAAAAGCCTACCCTGAAAGAAACATTATACACAGAGAACACTATGTTAGTGTATACAATATCAGTGCTATTCAATGAGGTTGGGAGAATTTAATGTCATGAAGAAGCATGCTGAGTGATGATTATTTCTCCAAAACAAGTAAGATAACACTGATATTTTTAAACCAAAATAACATTCTATTTATCATACAACCCATACAGGTTTTAGGTGACTTGGTCCCTAAAATTCCAATTTAAATCAATATTTACTTTACATACAAGGTATATCAGTTTAGATTTCTCTGATACACAACCAAGAAAGGAATAACAGCCATGATATTTAAACCAAAATAACATTCTATTTATAATACAACCCATACAGGTTTTAGGTGACTTGGTCCATAAAATTCCAATTTAAATCAATATTTACTTTACATGCAAGGTATATCAGTTTAGATTTCTCTGATACACAACCAAGAAAGGAATAACAGCCATGATACAAAACCCAGTAGAACAAGATCAGATGTCAGGTTTGCAACATAAAAATGTCTAGCACTAAAATCTTGTCCGGCAGCGTATTGAACCCATGACCTATTTTTGAATGAGTGTGTGAATAGGGCAAAACCAACCACAATCTGTGCCAAATTTTGGACTACTTTGCCATTAGGCTGGATAATAAGATCATTGTTACTAAGACATATATGCATAGAAAGTTTTAAGACTTTCATTTTAGACTGAACTTCATCTGTAAACAAAAACCCTTAAACAGCAGATACAGGCTAACAGTGATGATGCAGGATGCTTTGCCTGTCAGTTGTCCTTTGTGATAAATAGAATGTAACATTTATGTTTATGTATGATCTTTTCTATGAAAATTGCTGGCTTAAATATATAATTATATGATGCTTGCCAAGGCTTGTATCATGCAATATCATTCAACATATAAGATAAAAATGATAATACATAAACACTTATATTAAATCCTCTATTTTCATCATACCTGTATGAAAATAAATCATACCTTTAACATCCAAAGTGTAGCAAACATCCTCAGGTTTACAGCTGCTTGGCAATACAAATGTGCACCACAATGCCTAAAGGAAAGAATCAGCTAAACTCTCATTCCGAAATGTCCAAAGCAAAACTACATCAATGACTTTTGTGCATCCTTAACCTTTTACCATGTAAAACATTTTCAGTCTTGTTCCTGACAAAACCGTTTGCAGACAAAGAATCATATATGCTAAAGTCATCAAAGGAGCACTGTCTATGGGGGCTGTCTTCATGGCTAGTACATGTACCAATTCAGTTGACTCTTTACCAAACAACAAAGTTTTAGACCAGTCCAAATTGAAAGCATTAGCAGACGACAAATTCAATGTGTATCAAAAAATTGAAATTTGTTTCCCGAAGTGTAGAAAACATTGTGGGAAAAGGAGAAAATGCTGGTTACCAGCATTTTCTCCTTTTCCCACAATGTTTTCAAAAGGCTTCTTCCTTAGGGTCGTTAAAAGTCGGTATTATGTGGTAAAGGGTTAAACTTCGTATACCCAAGCTAAACATGTTGACTGTTATATCACACAACAATAAATGAATTGGTGAAGGTTTATATTTTGTGTACTGAATAAAAATTGGTGAGATAATTCTGAACCAGAGAAGGTTTGGTTAAGATACTGCTAGTACAGTCAAATCATTAACTCTTTACCAAATGACAAAATTTTAGACTTGTCCAAATTCAAAGCATTTGCAGACAACAAAATAAATGTAACTCAAAAATTAAAATTTCTTTTTGATAGGGTGGAAAACATTGTGGGAAAAGGAGAAAATGCTGGTTCCCACAATGTTTTCAAAAGGCTTTTCATGTTGGGTCGTTAAAAGCCGGGATTGTGTTGTAAACGGTTAATGAGCAAGCACCTAAGCGACATGCAAAATGTGCTTGTTTAACCCTTTACAATACAATCCCCAGTTTTAATGACCCCGAGAAAGAAGCCTTTTGAAAACATTGTGGGAAAAAGAAAAAATGCTGGTAACCAGAACTTTTCTCCTTTTCCCACAATGTTTCCCACCCTATCAAAGACAGAAGTCATCATTTGAGCTAAATGTAAACTGTTGTCTGCAACTGCTTTCAATTTGGACCAGTCTGGAATTTTGTCGTTTGGTAAAGAGTTAAGACAGGTGATTGCTTGATACAGGTAAATTCCAACATATTTGTCTTCCTTGGGAACTCAATTTATGCTTGCTTAATACAGGTTGCTTGTGTAACAGAGGTGGCCACTAAGACAGGTTTTACTGTACTTTTGTTTTTCCTCAAGTGAAATAAAGAACATATAGGACCACATCCACTGTTGCACAAATTCAAGTCAGTTTTTGAGAGACTGAAGTTCTATGGCCTAAGATTTAAAGTAAATTTAGTCCTGTATGAAAACTATGCAATACAAATGAATCAACCATAGGTAGTAAAAACAAGAGGACTGCATGCAGGTGCCAGCACTTGGCTGCAGTTGCTTGATTTTCAGTGAAAATTCTAAGTCAAAAAAGGTGCACTACTGTGTCAAAAATACTTTGATGGTACCTTCCCTTGTTGTATAGGTTCCCCTTTTGAATTAACAACTTGTCGAAGTTTTAAGCAAATATCTTCAGTAATAACAGAGATATTACAAAATGTCAAAAGTTTTCACATGATGATGCAGACAATGCCAGGCTAAAACAATACCTTGATGCTTTCTTCGGAAACAGCTGAGCTAACTAGGTTACTGAATTAAGTTTGCTCAGTTGTCACATGAAGAATAAACCAACTAATCTGGTAAATTTGAAAACATTGCACCAATGTAATGCCTTAACATTTACCAAACAATGATACAAAGAATGACTCTTTCTTACCTGTGTAACTGCCATATCCATGGTAAAAGTTCTAACAACATCCTGACCCCCTCTGCTCCAGACCACAGTGTTACCATTCACATACAGTTCTTCATCAAAAGTGCCTCGCCCTTCCTCTTGCTTTTGGGTGTAAAATATCCATTGTTCTTTCTGTGGATATGATAAACATTTTGATTAAACTGTAACTTGTAAAAAGATTGTGTTCCAAAAGCCCACTAGCTGCAAAAAATAAACAACTGGGGAGTCAAAATGCAGACAAATTTTAATGCATACCATTTAACCCTTTACCAAAAGACAAAATCGTAGACTGGTCCAAATTGAAAGCTGTTGCAGACAACAAAATAAACATGACTGAAAATTTAAAATTTGTGTACTGAAGGGTAGAAAACATTGTGGGAAAAGGAGAAAATGCTGGTTACCAGGATTTTCTCCTTTTCCCACAATGTTTTCAATAGGCTTCTCTCTCAGGGTTGTTGAAAGTCGGGATTGTGTGGTAAACAGTTAAAATGATGGATATTATTTTGAATTTGATAATGTGTTACAGTGGAATCTGTCAAAATTCTGGTTACCCGCAGAAAAATGTATTGTAAAACTAATTTAATTTGCCAACTTTTGTTCTAGTTTTACAATACATTTAAATGGTATCAATTAATTTGCCTGCATTATGACTCCCAAATCCTTTACTTCTGGCCACTAGTGTGCCTTTAAGTTGTAATTATTCAATGGCCTAATATCATAATGCTCAATATGACATTCTGACTCATACTTTGACTCTTTACCAAACAACAAAATTTTAGACTCAACAAAATTGAGAGAATCTGCAGACGACAAATTCAGCATAGGTACAAATTAGCCAAAGATCTCTAATGTGATAGAAAGCACTTTGGAAAAGGGAGAAAATGCTAGTTACCGCATTTTATTCTTTTCCACAATGTTTTCAAAAGCTTTCTTCTTCAAAGCTGTTAAAATCAGGATTGGGTAGTATAGGGTTAGAAAGAGAGAAAAAAAAAAATTCACTTTTCTGTGTATATGATGTACATGTGAATTATTCTTTTATTTCAATGGAATTATCAAAGTTCTTTACAGAGTTCATCTACTAAATGATGATTCTACATGAAGTAATAACATTTTTTTTTTTATTTTTCAAAACTTACAATTTTTTGCTTCACTCTCATAGTCAAAACACTTCAATTTTATTCATGTAGTTCTAGCCATTTCATATAGTCGTAACATGGGTCTTTCTAGGAATTTTCGCCACAAATCGAACTTTTTTGTAAAATAGTGATAAGCACTAAAAAATATACTTTCCTCTGCAAACATGAAAAGACTGGACTGTTGTAAAAAGATACAAATTTGACATTGACATTGGTCGGTTTGTAACCTGTAACTCTATTTCTATGAGATCTAATATTATACGGTCCGACGAATCACTGAAATACCACCAAAACAACGAAACACCTTTATTTTTTAATGTTATCAAATTCTGATTACCAACACAGACGGTAATATAAGTATAAAACCATTTTTCATTAATAAGAAAACATGGATTATTAATGTACTAATAACTGATGCAAAAATAATCTTATTCATACATCTGCATAGATTCTGGCATTTAGTAGAGAACAATCACTGTAATATGCAAAGGTGTCTGGTCTTACACATCAAAATATGCGATCTTGAATTTTTTCACTATCCCACTATGCTTAGGCTTTCTCCAATCCAATTTGTATTATCTTTATCGATATCGGATTTGTCATGTACAGATGTGTTAATTTTGGAAATGTTAAAAATTTGACACCTGGTAACGACAATTAACTACAGATTCAAAATGGCTGCTATTTTTGTAATTTGGCACAGTCTATTTTAATGTTATATTCCCAATATCAAAAATGAAGAAAACATTTTTTTAGTATACAAATGGATCTAGATTAGACACATTAAACTTATACAAAAGTTGCAGTAGTGAGAGTGCCGTGGTAAATATAATTCCTGAAGTGACAAAATTTACTGAATCAGTGAATATTTACAAGTACTGTAGACTTTATTCAAGTTCACGTTCTTCACGGCAGGCCTCAATGGCATGTCTTTAGGTTTCAAAACTAATTAACCCTTTCCCAAACAAGCCCTGGTTTTCACGTGTCTGCAGTACAAGTCTTTTGAAAACACTGGGAAAAGGAGACATTGCTCATTACGAGCAATTTCTCCTTTTCCCACAGTGTTTTCTACCCTTTTTGAGACCTTTCTGCCATTTTCATCAAATTTAAAATTGTCGTCTGCAAACTCTTTCAATTTGGACCAGTCCAAAATTTGTCGTTTGGGAAAGGGTTAAACCTTCCTCTATAATTATAAATTCTATGCGTTGTGTCAAAAGCAACAACTTCAGCATTCTAAATTCAATGAAAAAAAATCAAGGGTAATGGTATATGTATTTCCATGTTTAGGTGGTATTTAACTCTTTACTAAACAACAAAATTCTAGACTGGTCCAAATTGGAACCATTTGCAGACGACAAATCAAATGTGGCTCAAAAATTGAAATTTGATTTCGGAATTATAGAAAACGTGGGAAAAGGAGAAAATGCTGGTTCCCACAATGTTTTCAAAAGGCTTTTTCTTCAGGGTCATTAAAAGTCGGGATTGTGTGGTAAAGGGTTATGTGATTCATCACACTCAATATTATTTTAACATGATCCCACATAACTGACATGTTATAACCTTTGAAAAATACAAGTGGGAAATCTAAAAATACCTTACATTTGTCTGTCTTCTTTACGGATGCTTTGCCAGCTGTCAGCAAACTTAATTCAAAGGTGAATCATTTATGAAGTTTCATGAGATCATAAAAATCTGAATAGCCACCTTTCAAGTTACCGTATGTATCGTTCCTTGTTAGATCTGACTTACCTTTCCATTTTCCTGAATTGAAATATCTTTGAATAACTTCAAAAATGGTAAGCCAGGATCTGTGTGAACAACATTTTGTACCTGTAGAAATGGATAAAATGAATTTTAATTCACTGTCACACATGCTATTTTCAGGCTTACTGCTGACTATGCATACGGTAAGTGAAATAAAGCATAAATATCTGAGAGGAAATGCCTCTACTGAATGATACAGAAGATAAAAATTAATTGGGATAAAAAGCAATTTCTTGTAACATGAAATTGTTCCTTCTATTATAGTATTTTCAAAAGCAATGTAAAAAGGGATATAAAAATTCATATTTAGTTACATAGACTATAATTTCATCAAAGATTTCCTTATTTTTTTTATTTTAACATTTGAGTAATTCTTTCATAGAAGATAGAAAATAATGCATCTACTCCACTATGGTGAAGAAAAATCATCTATGTAGTACAATCAAGACTGTCATTCATATGTGTCAGTGACCTTTGTTGGGATGGCCCTAAGTTGCTCATCTGAGCCTTTTAACCCTTTACCACACAATCATGGGTTTTAACAACCCTGAAGAAGAAGCCTTTTGAAAACATTGTGGGAAAAGGAGAAAATGCTGGTAACCAGCACTTTCTCCTTTTCCAGCAATGTTTTCTACCCTTTCCCAATCAAATTTCAATTTTTGAGTCACATTTATTTTGTCGTCTGCAACTGCTTTCAATTTGGGCAAGTCTAAAATTTTGTTGTATGGTAAAGATTTAACCAAACATAACCCATTTTCAATATCTTCCGAGATGACAAGCATTCTAACAAACTTTCATGAGTATTGGACTGAAAATGTTGCCTCTAGAGGGTACACAAGCTTTTTCAAAGATATGTCAAGGTGACCTAGTTTCTGACCCCATGTGACCCATTTTCATTAAAACAAACATTCTGACTAATTTTCATAAGCATTAGACTGAAAATGTGGACTCTATAACATACACAAGGGTTTTCAAAGATTAACCCATTTTCAAACTTGTCCTGAATATCATCTAAATAAACATGCTAACCAACTTCATGAGTACTGGACTAGAAATGAGACCTCTGGAATGTACACAAGGTTTAGATTAGACCTGGTGACCTAGTTTTTGATCAAACATGACCCATTTTCACACTCATCTGAGACATCATTGAAACTAAGATTCTGACAAATTTTCATGCATATTAGACTGAAAATGTGGCCTCTAGAGTATACAGAAAGTTTTTCAAAGATTTGATGCGGTTACCTAATCTTTTTTACCCAATATGACCCATTTTCAAACTCATTAAAGAAGTCATCAGGACAAACATTCTGACAACTTTTGATGAGTATTGGATTGAAAATTTGGTCTCTACAGCGAATACTGACCAACTTTCAAGAGTATTGGACTAAAAAATGTGGCCTTTAGAGCATACACAAGATTTTTCAAATATTTGACCTAGTGACCTAGTTTTTTACCCAACATGACCTATTCTCAAAATAGTCCAACATAGTGACCTGGTTTTTTTCTCGACATGACCCATTTTCTACCTCATCAAAGAAGTCATCAAGACAAAAATTTTGACAGACTTTCAAGAGTATACGACAGAAAATGTTGCCTCTAGAGCCTGCACAAGGTTTATCAAAGATTTGAGTTAGTGACCTAGTTTTTGACCGACATGAACCATTTTCAAACTCATATGAGATATTATCAAGACAAACATCCTGACCAAATTTCATTAGTGCTGAAAATGTGGCCTCTTTCCACTTTCCAACACGGCTGTTCTTGTTTGGTCGAGAGTAACCAGGTTGTCTAACACCTAGTCTAAATAATGAGACGTTTATGGCACTTCTTTTCTTATTTGGACATAAATTGTGCTCACACCATCTGAAGTCCACTGTGAATTTTCCAGTAGCAAAGCTACAGCGCTGTACTTTTTGTTTTGTTGGTTTAATCTGTATTGCAACAAAATACAATTAATTTTTCTTGTTACACATGACCAAGAACAAATTATCAAAAGTTTCATTTCCTAAAGCGCTAGTATAAGTCTTTCAAAACATGTAAATCTCAAAAAGAACGGACAAAATTTATCAAGTTTAGCGGCTATTTTGTGTGTATTTTGGAGAATGTAGACACCTTGAGTAACAGATGAATTAAAAATTTTTTTCATATGTTTAGCGTTTAAATTAGAGGTATTTGTTTTTGAAACAAAGGATTATTACTTAAGCAACAGGTATGTTCAAATTCTAGTTTTGACTTTCTGTTTTGTCAAAAAACAATTAATTTTTCGTGGCATACATGACCAAGGACAAATTAATAAATGTTTCAAATGTTTTAGTCGAAAGGCAAGTATCATTTGGCAGTAATTTGATCATCTGCATATAAGTCTACTGCGTTCAAACTATTGTTTTGATATTATCTAGTATTATTCTAAATGAGTTTTGAAAAAAAAAACTTTTTGCTTCCAAAATTTGTGCAAATCGACTTGTGCGACACCTGATCTTTTTGACACTTTTTGGCCATTTTGACACCCGGTAATAATTTTTTTTTTTGCAAAGTTTGTCCATTTTGACAACCAATTTCTTTTTAGCGTTATTTCTACTCAAGTTCCTAGAATTGCATTACTTTAAAGGTTTACTTTGTTGTATTATCGTAATTTTGTAAGTGGAAGTCTTTGATAAACATGTATTTCTCGAAACAGAAAAAAACCTAACAAAATTTATTGTACACGTTTGGCGGCCATTTTATGTATATTTTGGGGAACATAAAGACTTCAAGTAACAGACGAATTAAACTTTTTTTTTTCCATACATTTTGCATTTAAATTGAAAATATTTGTGTATTTGAAACGAAGGATTATTGAATACATAATATATTATTATACATAATATATTATTATATAACATAAGCAACAGCCATGTTCAAATTCTAGTCTTATCTTCTATTTGAGAAAATAAGAGGATTTAAAAGTGTGCTCAAAATGTGTTCAGATTTCAATTGATTTTTTCACCATCCCCTCTGCACCCGGAGGTGGCAATCGAACACTAAAATCGGTTTCGGGGGCAGTTATCTAAAATCCCAACATACCTGTATCTGGAATTTCCCAGGGTGCTGACGAATGTATTCTCGGCCGAAAGGGACAAAATCCTGGGTGTCACAGGCCGTAATCATCTCTTCCGTATCCAGTGTGATGGATAATCTTGTTTGTACTTAATTTGCACAACTGCCAACCAGCATGATCTAAAATGCGCGAAATATCATTACAATAGGAAATGTCTTCGTCGAAAGGAAGTATCATTTGGCGGTAATTTCATCATCTGCATGTAAGCTTGCTGTTTTCAAAGTATTGTTTTGAATAATATCAAGTAATATTCTAATTGAGTTTTGAAAGGAAAAAAAAAAACAACAACACCTTTTCACTTCCGAAATTCGCGCAGATCGACTCGCGATCACCAAACGCTTGAGTAGTACTTGTTTATATGAATACTTTGAAATGAAACCCAAACGCCCTGCCATCGTAAATTTAACCGAACAACCTTTTTAGTCTCATGCATTTCGACACCCGGGTCATTTCGAAACTTTTTGGTCATTTCGACGCCCGGTAATTTTTTTTTTTTTACAAAATTTGATCATTTCGACACCCGATTTTTTTCCGAGCACTTTTTTTATACTCGAGTTCATAGAATTGTTTACTGTATTGTATTATCGTAATTTTGTTTTAGTGTGTGATCAAAATATGTGTTAAATAGCCATGTTTTACTGGTACATGAAGATTTAAATAATGGCCAAATATCAGAATCTGCAATGTTAATACTGATTGTGGGTGTCCAAATGACCAGTATTTTGCTTTTATCACATTATTTCCCATATAATTTTACCTGATTTTTAAGTTCTGCTTTGGTGGGACTTTTCATTTGCTTTAACAAAGAGCGAATAAGTGTTCAACCTTCACTAGTTAGCAACATCACCCATTGTTTCGTCTTGCCTGAACGTTTTCAAAAATGTAGGTTTAACAAATTAATCCTTTACCACATAATCACAAGTTTTAACAACCCTGAGAAAGACAGCTTTTGAAAAACTGTGGAAAACGGAGAATTTGCCGGAAAACAACATTTTCTCCTTTTTCCCACAATGTTTTCTAATGTTCCAAAAACATTTTTCTAGTTTTGAGTCTCAGTTATCTTGTCGTCTGCAAACGCTTTCAATTTGGGCAAGTCTAAAATTTTGTCATTTGGAAGAGAGTCAACATTCCATGGGCCTAAATATTCGTGAATGGGTAGGCCTGAAATAGGCGTTGGGTTTTTTTTTTTTTTTTTTCGACGGAATGAAAATTGCTTGACGAAATGGAAATCGTCTTCGAAATTGATAGTTAGTGAATTAGGATAAAGAAAAGTTGTGAAATGATATTATTTCGATAATTTTGAAATGAATCTTACGCGAGTTAAGTAATATTTTGTCATATCCTGGCCATTTTTCATCTTTTGAACCTTTACGAAATGAAAATGGGTGGGCAAAATGAAAATCGTTATGGTACGAAATTCAAGTAGAACTAGTTAGATGTAACCATTCACCAACAATCTGTATTATTTCAGTAATTTTGAAAAGTATAATGTTAAATTAAAGGAAAGTTTCATCCTATTTTAACTGTTTGGTGTTAGATCCGTTAACTTGTATCATTCATGATTTTTCCTATGAGAAAAGGAAAGCATAACGGTGAAGATCCAAGACTAAAGAAAAATTTATATCTGACTCATAAGACTGCGTTAAATAACATTTTGCACTGTCATTTCATCATAACGTGTCATCACTAAATAAGACAGTACAGATTTCCATTTCGTAAGTTCTAGTCTAGGTATCCAAAATCCATTTCGCTCAGGAAAGAAAGTAACATTGCTAATTTTCCTCACTTAAACCAGGGATCGTAAATTACAATTCCTGCTTAAAAGTATATTATTTTTCTTCAAAGCAAACAACGTCCTCAAAAATAATGCAACTTAAATTACGTTTAACTCACCTGGACCGCTGGTAAGCCTCCAGCTTTTAAAGGTCCCTCTTTTTGGTTTGTACCTCTGTTTGTTGGAGTGCTGTACATAGCAGCTTGAAGTGAATTTGAGAGGGTGGTTTCTTCAATGGTTGTTTAGTCTACTTGTAAAGGAGTTCATACTGAGTGCTGTGACTATGTCCTCGCTCAAAGAATTCCATATATCAACCACGTGGTTTCTGAAATAATTTTTCCTGATTCCTGTTCTGGATCTTCTCTTGAACAAATTGTAAATCTGTTTTTCCCCCTAGTGCGGATGTGTTCTGATAATTGGAGCATTTTGTTGGAGCATTTTGTTGTTGGATTCATCGTAGTTATGTATGGTTTCAATACCTGGATCACAACGGCTCGATCTCTGCGGTATTCAAGTGATGGCACTCCCAAATAGAGTAGCCTTTGACTGTATGATAGGTTTCTTGTGCTTAGTAATAATTTTGTGGCTCCTCTCTGCACATTTTCAATGGCAATTTTCCGTTTTAATATAGTATGGTGACCAAATAGAACTTCCATATTCGAGATAGGATCTTACCAATAATTGCACAGGAGAAGAAACGTTGTTTTGTCCATATATTTGAAAGGTCTACGGATGATGCCGAGGTTTTGATTGACTGTCATATATTTTTTTAAATTTATATGGGAATCAGAAATGTAGACCATTCATTATCAGTGAACACTCCATGATCTTTTAATTTCTTCTTTTGTTTGAATTGGTCTCATCATGAATTAGTTTCCTATAATTTCTTTCTTTCCTCTATGTAACCTCCTACATTTTTCTTTGAGTAGAAATCCAGTTCCCATTTTCTTGACCATTTGCTAAAGGCTTCTCATAGTTTGTTGTAATTTTGCGTGGTGATTTAGGTCTTGTGTTTCCTCATGTTTTTGCATCATCTGCAATAAGTTTTACTTTGGTGTCCGCCAAGTCTGGTAGGTAGAGATCAAAAAGAATGTTAGACCTAATACACTACCGTGGGGTACTCCGGCGATCACTTTTTGGCTATCCGATCGACTGTTGTTAATTACCACTTCATGGGACCTATCAGGGAGAAAGTCCTCTATCCAATAGTATAAATTATCGTTGATCCCATAAGATTGTAATTTTTGAAGTAATCTTATATGATGTATTGTGACAAAGGCTTTCTTTAAGTGATAGAAAAATGATATCGGTATCATGGTTGTTGTCCAAAGAGACAGTCAAATCTTCAATAAATTCTAATAGTTGGGAGTTGACAGGACTTTCCTTGTAATAAATCCTAACTGTTCACTGGAGAAGAGATTATTAGATTTCATACAGAGTATAATCATGTCATTAATAATTTTTTTTGTATCAAAAAATTATGAGCAGGTTAGACCAAGACTTATTGGTCTGTAGGTTTCAGTTATGTTTTTGCTTCCGGATTTAAAGATTGTATTACATATGCTCGCTTCCATTGTTTTGGTACTTTTGAACACGCAATAGATTTACTGAAAAATTTTGTTAGTTCTATCGATAGTTTTGTATGGGATATTGCCTGAATCTTGTGCCTTGTTGGGATTTATGCCTTTTAATGTCCTTTTAACTTCAGTTTCAGTGATGGAAATAAGACCTAATACCCCCTCAGTTTTTCCCTATTTCCCGGATTTCTATATCTTGATCTTTCGAAATACTGGTTAAATGGATTGGCTTTAACAATATCTGATTCAAAATCTTTACCATTTCCGTATTAAAGTGTACCGAAAGTTGATTTTGTTTTACTTTTGGATCTAACAGACTTTTAAAATAATTTGTTGTTTGTCTTTATCTGAGCGACCAATTGTTTTTCATAGTCGTACTTGGCTTACCTGATGGCCTTTGTTGCCTCGTTTCTTACGCACTTATATTGGCATAATTGGTTGTTGTTTTGCAATGTGGATATTTTTTCCATGCAATTTGTTTGTGTTTGAGTTTCGTCTTGGTAACTGAGTTGATAAATGAACTTCGGATTGTCTCTGTACACCGCTATGTTATCGTCAGTTAATCTATTTGTTTTATTGACAAAGACATTTCAATTTTCATGTACGGTCCCATTATCAAGTAGTGCATCCGAGTCTATGACATTGAGCATTTCTATTATACTTTGATAATTTCCCTTGAAGAAGTTTCTTTTGATGTTTGTTAAGTTCTCCACCCGATTTGTAGACTACTTGAAGTCTATGTCTAAGACTTCACGGTAAAAGTTCAAAAAACAGACTAGCACCCTGATGAGATTCACTCAACAAAGTTTTATAATTTTTCCGGTCTATTTATTTAAATATTAAATCAACTAATATACACACGAGTAAATGTGAACAACCACAGGTATTTGCTTGTTCCACAATTTTTTTTTTTTTTTTTTTTTTTAATTCCTCTGAGCTTCGATCGGGCAAGTTTGGACTGCGGTATCCACATCTTAAAAGTAAGGAGTCTTTATTGTTGAGGTTGATTTTCGTCCATACTGAATCAATGTCAAAACCAATTATATCAATTTTCCTACTGATAAGCTGTTCTTTAGTATAAATAATCACTCCTCTTCTTTTTATTAGTTGAAATAATGTAATGATTATACCCTTAAATTTTAAAACTGAATTCACCAAGGTAAAAAAAAAAAAAAAAAGTTCTTTGAATTAATTTCTGTGAATGGCAATGACATCTGGGTTTTTTAATTTGTACGAGTGTACCGAGTTCGTCCATTCTATTTGTAAGTCAATCTGAGTTTGTATATATCCTTAACATTTCCCTGTGGTTGTAAACAAATCTCATGGTTGTTTTCCGTTTAGTGTTAAAAATAAAACCGTGTCCCTATTGGTATTGTCTGATAATTTGTGTCTTTCGAGACTTTAAGTTCCACCTGTTATAGTCACTTCGGGGCCTACAATTAAATATAAGATAAGGTTTATTCAGATAAAAGACGCACGACGATACATGGTAAAGCATACATTCACACACACATAAAAACAGAATTATCACAATGTATGGTTAGTTACCATGTCTGCCACATCCATACCTGGGATAATGCAAAAGAGAGATATTTAATCTCTTATTTTCATTGCAGTTCTATGCATGAGTGTGGCTGACACAGAGAGGCACGATTTGGTACATATATGTTCTATTAAATATATCACAAGCTGCAAAATGCACACACCGGTTTCTCGGAAATATACACACAATTTGACAAAATACATAATACAGTTAGGGTTAATACATCAATATCACAGAAATCGACATCGGTATATCACATTGTATGAAGTAGATGCCTTTTGACACTTATTTCAAACAGAGGAAGTCAGCAAATACTTTTGATCTGTGTCGGTAGGCGATTCCAATAGCTGCAACCCATGTAAGAAAATGATATTCTTCCATTGGGGCCCAACCCTTGGAATAGCAATACAACCATTTCTACTGAACCGGGTATCGTAAGCATAAGAAGAGACTGGCACTGTAGACTGATCCTTTAGATATTCAGGTGATAATCCATTCTTACTTTTTGAAAACATTCACAAGCGTTATTTCTTCTACTCTCCTTGAAACTGGCAACCAGTTCAAAGTTTTAAAGTATGTGTCTAAGATACGTGATCTGTGGTGCAAGTGCAAAACAAACCTTATCATCTTGATTTGCATGATTTGAAGCTTAGCAGTCCACTTCTAGTTCAGCTAAAATACTGAAAAAGCCATGTGTAATCAAAATGACACGGAATCAAAGCTGAAACTAACAGTTTTCTAGTATGATCTGTCAGAAATTGCTTTATTTGATAATGAACTTGCCATCATTTCTCGAGATAAGGTTTGGTCAAGAGTTGCACCAAGATATTTAACAGTTGAAGTCGAATTTATCAGAGTACCATCGCAGGAAACATTAACATTGCTATTTAACCTAATGCGTTGAACCAAAAAGGAAAGATTCTGTTTTGCCTAGGTGTAATGACAGCCAATAAGCCAAGAGTTAACAAGCATAAGGTCTTCACATAGTGCTTCTTCAACAGACGACCTGTCTTTGTCAGAAACCAAAATTGCAGAATCGTCTGCATAAAGAAGAAGTTTGTTCTTAACTGCAACAGCCATGTCATTTATATAAATTAAAAATAACAGTGGTCCAAGTATGGATTACTGCGGAACACCGCATGTGACACTGGCAAAGAAAGAACGAACTTTGTTAACATCAAAAAGTTGTTTTCTTTCACTAAGATATGATGAAAACCAATTGATAACATCCTTAATGAAACCTATTGCCCCAAGTTTCATTGTGAGTATGGAATGATCAGCTGCATTAAAAGCTTTTTGCAGGTCGGTCTAGTAATACCATTTCAACAAGATTACCTTTATCCATTTGCAGTCTCATGTAATCAGAAAGATGAATGAGACGGGTATCTGTTAAAAAACCTCCTCTGAAGCCAGACAGAAGATTATATAATAATGTAACGTATTCCTGAGCGGTTCCTCGATAAAACGACTTTTGAAATAGTTCGGGGTTAAACAATAGAACAACAAATGTAGTGCTGGCTGCTTTGCCGGGACTCACTTCATATAAAATCACCTATAAATGATTAAACGATGATTTCAATTGATGAAAGGGCTTCTTTCCCCAGAATTATCTATTAATTATATATGAATCGAAAAGTAGAATAGAAAAGGCAAGTCTTTATTACTTTGACCACTGGATACTATATCTATCCCCTGCACACTAACTAGATTGACTTGGGGTGGCGGCACAGAGCTAGTTCTGAAAGTGCATCTGCATTGCAATAATGCTGAGCACTTTCAGCACTTGTCTTCTTTACCACTTACCAAGTCCGGAAAATAATTATAAATAATTACCTCTGTGTGCGCTTCTCAACAGACGGACGAGAACTGCCGTGTAACACTGAAATCAGCCTTTATATACTACCAGACAGGTCACGTGATTCCTTGCGTTATCATAGAAACATCAAGCGCCTCTACCTCTCGAATGCTCGATCTGCTTTCTTACCTTTTTCTAATGAGCGTCTACCGATGCAGACAAAAATAATATAGAAAGATTTACGGAAACACTCAAAAATGAAATAGTTTGGTATCATTCAAGATAAAGCTATATTAAAACTACGAATGAAATCAGTATAGATGGATAAAAGATTGATGCTGTACCTTTTTGGCTAGCTTTGACATAAACTGCTCTGCACAAGAAATAAATGGCGTACTTCGAATCACGGGAGATAACTTTTGAAAACAACATTTTCATCACATTACCCACGCCTCCGGATTCAGTCGTCCCGACTGGATTAGACAAACACAAAAGGTAACTGATCATAATTACCGAACTCTTTATTCAACAAGCCATCTGCTTTGAGAAATAAACGAAACAAAACCATCCAAATTATAACATCATAATACTTTAGTTCACACTGGCATCACATATTACATATGCCTGATCTCCACCTGAAGATTACCATCTACACATCTGAAAACCACATCCTCTGGTTTGATTGATTTAATATTTGGGACTAACTCCTGAAGTCCAAATTCAAAATTACCCAGACGAGAACCCTCTGTCCTCGCAACAACAGTCTCCATCACAGTTTCATCGTTTTGACGAACTGTAAACTTTTGTGTAACCTTTGATCCCTCTGCAGCTTTTGAACTGAAGCTGAGTTTGATTTTGCTCTCATCAGGGGCTTTTGTGTCTGCTTCTACTACCTTCGGTACAACAATTTTTGTCCTCTTCGGAGCTGAAGGCTTTACAGGCTCAGGGGATGTCGGCTTTCTAAAGGTTCTACCCTCCAGAAAGTCATCTACGGCTCCACTTTCAGATACTAGATCAATTTGTGGGTCCTTGTCCCACTCTTCATCAGACGACTCCGGTTTGTCTTGGCCGTAGTCTTGAGTATCCATGCTACTTGTTTCCTGGGTAGCTTCACTGACACTATCCAAGTTCTTCTGATCGTGATCTTCATGGAACTTTTTCATGTGTCTCTTTAGATACAGGGCCTCTTTGAAAGTCTTATCGCACGATTTACAGGAAAATCGTTGATTCCAGCAGGTTTTTGTATGCTCTGAATACTCATCTGCAGGTATTCGTGTTTTGCAGTGAAAGCAATGGGGATCCATTCTTGGTGTTTGTTTCAGATTCGGCATGTTTGACCTGAAAAGAGAAAACACATAGTCTTTTGACCATACTGGTTTCTGTCTTCTTCGACCAAACTTACTTTGTAAGACTTCTGAGTTATCATACTCTATCTCTGTCTCAGAAGCATATTCATCCTGCTCTTCTGAGGATGGGAAGATTTTGAAATCAGATTCCAACTCAGGACCATTGAGCTCTTGTTCGCAGTCATATTCGTTGCTCAGAACTTGTATATTTGCCTTTTTAATTCTATCTATATGTATGATTTGGTTCGAACCAGCCCTGCCACAAGAAACTTTATATAAAATATCTGATACCTTTTCAACTATCCGATAAGGGCCTCGCCAGTATGAGGTCAGTTTGGAAGAACACCCAACTTTCTTGACCGGAAAAAAAACATATACCTGATCACCTTTGTCAAACTGGTGTTGGGTTACTTTGCTATCGTGATATTTCTTTTGTCTTCGCATCGCCTGGCTTGTGTTGCGACGCACCAAAGAATGGGCAGATTCCAGAGCCTCCTGAAGCTCCCAAACCCACCGATTGCTTGGGATTGTTTTTATTGTCACAGGTATCTCATACATGAGCTCAAGAGGAGTAAATGTCTCCCTGCCAAGCATAAGCATGTTTGGTGACATTCCAGTTGATTCATGTTGTGCGGATCTATATGCCATCATAACATAAGGGAGATGATGGTCCCAATCGTTTTGGTTCTCCTCCACATACATACTGAGCATCGTAGCCAGTGTTTTATTAAAACGTTCTACCATACCATCTGATTGAGGATGATACGGTGTTGTTCTTGTCTTGTCAATCTGTAAAAGCTGGCACATTTCACGAAAGAGTTCACTTTCAAATTGGCGTCCTTGGTCGGAATGTATTATTCTAGGAACCCCAAACCTGGCAATTATTTCTGTTACCATTATCTGAGCTACTGTTCTAGCCTCGATATTCGTCATCGGAAAACTCTCAGTCCATTTAGTAAAGTAGTCTGAGACTACTAGAATATACTTATTACCTCTTTCGGTTTGAGGCAGCTCTCCCAGAATATCCACGGCGATTCTCTCCATAGGATAACCACTTGGATAAATTCGCATGGGAGACTTAGCTTTTGGTATTGGAGCTTTGCGCTTCAAACATGCCTGACATCCTCCAACGTAATTTTGGACATCATTTTGTAGGCCAGGCCAGTAGAACCTTAGTCGGATTCTATTCAAAGTCTTCTTTACCCCAAGATGACCGGATGCATTTACATCATGGCAGTACTTCAGGACCTCCTTCCTTAATGACAATGGGACAACTGCTTGCCAGTTCGAAATTGATGTTCCTAAGACATCCCATTTCCTCATGAGTAACCCATCAACTTCACTGAGCCGCTCCCACTGATTCCATAGAGCCTTTAGAAAGTAACTTTCTCCACTAATCTCTTCCTGGTCCGGCCTTTTACCATCCCTTAACCATTGTTTGACCTTTGAAATATCTTGATTTGTGTCTTGAGCATCTTTCAATGGAAGATTTCCATCCCTACTGGAAAATTTCTCGCCGCATTGAAATGAAGTCATAGATGAGATCCTATGAGGTTGAATTTCCTCCACTGCCTCGTTACGGCCACACTGCCTGCAAGGGATCCTACTAATCCCGTCTGCATTCCCGTGGAGACGCCCAGGACGATGCTCAATCCTAAAGTTATAGGATGATAAGGTTTCCAACCATCTAGCAACTTGCCCCTCAGGATTTTTAAAGTTCATTAACCATCGCAAAGACCCATGGTCTGTTCGGACAAGAAATGGCTTTCCAATAAGGTAATGCCTAAAGTATTTCACAAAGTGTACCAGTGCAAGCATTTCTTTGCGGGTCACACAATATTTGCGTTCAGACTTTGTCAAAGTCCTGCTTGCATATGCTATCACAACTTCTTTGCTCTGAATCTTCTGTGAAATAACTGCTCCGATGGAATCATTACATGCATCAGTATCAAGGATAAAGCTGTTAGGGAAGTCTGGATGGGACAGTACAGGGCTTTCAGTCAACATTTTCTTAAGTGCACTGAAGGCGTTCTCACACTTCTCGTCCCAGTCAAATTTTACATTCTTTTCAGACAGCCTAAACAGAGGCTTGGCTATTTTGGAGAAGTTTTCTATAAACCTCCGATAGTAACTGCATAATCCCAAAAACGACCGTATTTCCTTAATATTTGATGGTGTTGGCCATTCACGAACACATTCTATTTTCTTTGGGTCCGTACTAATACCTTCTTCGGAAACTATGTGTCCTAGAAATTCTACCTTATGTTGAAATAAATGGCATTTTTTTGGTTTAAGTTTCAGTCCCGCTTCCCCTAGCCTCTGTAGAACTAGATCAAGGTTCTGATACATATCGTCGAAGGTTTTTCCAATAACAATTATATCATCAAGGTATATCAGGCATATTTGCCAGTGCAAGCCAGCCAAGACTGTCTCCATCAGGCGCTCAAACGTGGCTGGTGCGTTACAGAGGCCAAATGGCATGACCTTGAACTGATATAATCCTTGTCTAGTCACAAATGCTGTTTTATCACGATCTGCAGGGTCGACCTCGACTTGCCAGTACCCTGAATTAAGGTCTAAACTAGAAAACCATCTTGAACCAGCCAATTGGTCCAAACTATCATCGATTCTTGGTAAAGGATATGCGTCCTTTATAGTGACATCATTAAGTTTCCTATAATCCACACAGAATCGGCGGCTGCCATCCTTTTTCTGTACTAATACAATTCCACTAGCCCATGGACTACTGGATGGCTCTATGACATCTTTTTCTAGCATGTTTTTGATCTGGACTTCAACTTCACTGGAGAGATGTGTGGGAACTCGACGTATCCGTTGCTTAATTGGAGACGTGTTTTCAGTTGAAATTCTGTGTCGAACTATGCCTGTTCGACCCAGATCTTCATCAGATTTCGAAAACACTTTGCTATGCTTTTGGAGTAGGGTGATTACTTGTTTACGATTGTCTTCAGACATGCCCTCAGTACTTCTCTCGATCAACCCAACCAAATGTTCAGGTAACCTGCTTTCTGGCCCAGGTTTCGAGCCTGAGTTGTGTACTTTGGCAACAGAACTCAGTGTCGCTATATTTGTCCCGACATGGAAGATCTGGTCTTCATGCGAGAGATTCATGATTCTCACAGGCACAGAGGAGTTAGCTTCCACCAATGACCTTGCAACAAGACTTTCAGTATTTCTTAATAGTTTTTCAGATGGTTCAACGAGGTAAGCTCCACCCTTTTTAAGCATATGGCTCCCATCAACCTTACCCAAGACTACAGTTTCTGTTCTTGGTCTTAACAGAACCTGCTCTTGAGTAATGACTCGGAAACAGCCAATCTTGCCAGCTGTATGCAGACTACTTTTTGCACCATTTATGGTCAAAATATTATTTGCAACATCCGTAATAACATTGTAAGACTTCATAAAGTCGAGGCCAAGTATTCCATCTACTTCTATCTCTGCAATGATCACCGTAGAAGTGTACTTCGAGCCCATAATTTCTAAGACAACCTCAGTCTTTCCCAAGACATCTAAAGGAGTTCCTGAAGCAGACACTATGTCCTGATCAAATTTCTGTAAGACAGAGGCATCCAGCATATTCCATATTATGGGTGAAATAATGGAAACTGTTGCCCCGGTGTCAATCAAGAACTCTAAATTGACATCGTTTACAGATGCACTAAGAAACAACCCAGATCCTTTTGGACTCGTGTATTTGACACTCTGTGCCTCTGAAACATCGTTTTTCGGACCTTTATTATTTTCAGGACAAGACCGCTTCAGATGAGAAAATGAACCACATATGTAGCAAGCTTTTCTGTTGTTACTCTGGTTGCCAGATCTATTGGTTTGGTATCTTTGTCCCTTTTGCCAACCATTCCTATAATTTTTCAAACTTTCCAAGCCATGTTTCATATCGGACATATCTTGTTTTAACTGCTTAATTTCCGAAACGACCTGATCCAGCCCCGAGGAACTTGGTTCAGATACAGCGTGTAGGTATCCCTTACCCTCTGTTATTTTCTTTTCAGCTCTCACAAAAGCTTCAAGCTCTAAAGCATGCCTTACTGCATCATTCAAGTCAAGCGGTCTTGCCTGCTTGACTCTAAGCCTCATTTCTGAACTTACCAGAGAATCAATAAATTGTTCTTTGGCTAAAACATCTCTTACATCAATAGGTGCAGACGGATAGGCAAGGTTAGTTAACCTACGAATGTCTTGTGCCATTTCTGACAATGATTCTGTAGCCTTTTGTCGCCTTTCCCGAAGCTGGGCCCTATATAACTCGGCTTGATTAGGGGGTGCAAATCTTTCTTTCAAGGCTCTCATCAACTGATCAAAGCTATATGATTCCTCTGCCATGTTACTCAAGATACCCTGTGCCTGTCCACGCAAGGAAACAGACAAATAAAGACCTTTCTCTTCCTCGGTCCAATTATTTATCCGACAACATGCTTCGAAATGAGCCTTATAGTCATTCCATGAACTTGTTCCATCATACGTGGCGGGTTTCATTTTAATGCCTCCAGAACCTATAGCACTTTGATTAGAGGCCTGCTGAAACCTTTCTCTCGAGGTTAACTTGGGGGTGGAAGAAACTGGGCCCCTAAGACCTTTATACCAAGTGTCTCCGGCCTCATAATCCCTAGCCCAAGGTTCTTGCTTTATCACCGGAGTCAACATCGGAGGGTTTCTGCTAATCAAAGTAGGTCTATCTTGCTCCCTGGATTCAAGCTTTTGTCTTCTAAAAGTCGACTTTGGCTCTTTTTTTAAGCTATGGGGCCTTTCATTCAGACTCAAACACTTTTGTTCAAGCAGAGAGATTTCGTTCTGAAGTCTAGATATTTCTGTTTGAGCCTGAAGGCGACTTAATTTGGCATCCAAACTGCGCATGTGCTCGTCCATAGATTCGTTATCCATGTTGAGGTATATTGGGTAAGTTATAACTGGTGATTGTTATAATGAAAATCCCACCTCTGCCACCAAATTTGTAACGTATTCCTGAGCGGTTCCTCGATAAAACGACTTTTGAAATAGTTGGGGGTTAAACAATAGAACAACAAATGTAGTGCTGGCTGCTTTGCCGGGACTCACTTCATATAAAATCACCTATAAATGATTAAACGATGATTTCAATTGATGAAAGGGCTTCTTTCCCCAGAATTATCTATTAATTATATATGAATCGAAAAGTAGAATAGAAAAGGCAAGTCTTTATTACTTTGACCACTGGATACTATATCTATCCCCTGCACACTAACTAGATTGACTTGGGGTGGCGGCACAGAGCTAGTTCTGAAAGTGCATCTGCATTGCAATAATGCTGAGCACTTTCAGCACTTGTCTTCTTTACCACTTACCAAGTCCGGAAAATAATTATAAATAATTACCTCTGTGTGCGCTTCTCAACAGACGGACGAGAACTGCCGTGTAACACTGAAATCAGCCTTTATATACTACCAGACAGGTCACGTGATTCCTTGCGTTATCATAGAAACATCAAGCGCCTCTACCTCTCGAATGCTCGATCTGCTTTCTTACCTTTTTCTAATGAGCGTCTACCGATGCAGACAAAAATAATATAGAAAGATTTACGGAAACACTCAAAAATGAAATAGTTTGGTATCATTCAAGATAAAGCTATATTAAAACTACGAATGAAATCAGTATAGATGGATAAAAGATTGATGCTGTACCTTTTTGGCTAGCTTTGACATAAACTGCTCTGCACAAGAAATAAATGGCGTACTTCGAATCACGGGAGATAACTTTTGAAAACAACATTTTCATCACAATAAGTTTTTTCCCCCATTTACGTACAGTTCTATTTGATCAAATACACTTCTTTCAAAGATTTTTGAGACGACACTAAGAATCGATCCTGGACGATAGTTTCCAACGTCGTTTTTATCGTTTTCTCTCCCAAAGAGGAACCACCCTTGCTGATTCAGGTCAGAAGGGATAACTCTTTAAATGAGAGACAGATTGATCACAGGTGTTAAAGGAAAAGCAATTATGGAAGAACTGTAAACGATAAAACATGCTGGAATACCATCTAAAACAGTTGCCTTATTAGCATGTAACTTATTCAAATACTTTACTACAGTATTTTCACTGACTATTTAGAAAATGAGTAACTGTTCCTTGTTACATTTTTTTCTGGCATAGAAACTATTCACAAAATATAAGATGTATTAGGTAGATTTGAAACAATTGTTGAATCCATAAACGAGAACTCACTATCGACCAAATTGCTAGGATCTTCCATACGCTTTATTGGACTTAATGAGTTCGTTCACATCCAGATTGTTTAACAGCAGATTTTCTAATGGTTGTTTGGATTCCTGTTCTAATGAAATAAGTACTACGCCATCTCTTATTTTTGCGCCTTTGTTAACTTTGTCGAGCAATTTTCAAGGTCTTTTAACATTTTTTTTTTTTTTTTTTTCTTCACGCCGAGATGGAGCCAAATCGGTTGTTGTGATCATGTTGCTGAATTTCACAGGGGCTTTACAACGTATGTTTTTCGATTGTAGCAGAAGTTGTCTTCTTGATTTCTTACTGTCCAAGATGAGCTTCAGGGGTCTTGATTTGCCACATTGTCGATTTCCTGTTGTGAATGGTGTATATCAGCTCCGATATCTAGTGATTCTGCTTCTTGTTTTATGTTATCCTTATCTTCAGATTTTTGTGGTAGATGACTCATAATTTTTCGATTCTTTTAGATTATAGATCATTAGATTTAAACCCCTTTGTTTCCTATTAGTTTGTTCTTTTATCCTAGGGTAAATTTGCTTATTCAAATTTGCATTTAAGGAGGTCGATAATTTTGTTTGATATCAGCAAGTTTTGAGGAGACTACTTCTACTTTTTCTTCTGGTAGAATGTCAAGCTTTGCCATATCTAATTCAAATCTCGTTAGTCTTTCATCGATGTTTTCTTTATTTCAGCCACTGATTTTTCTAGTCTTTGTAGGGTTGGAAGTGTATATTTATAAGTTCATGGAAGATTAACATCCGTTGTTTTATCAATCCAAATTGTACTAATGATCTACATGCAACCTCTGCAAAAATTCTGGGCGCAATATATGCATCTCAAGTGATAGGTATCGCCTTTAATCTGAATTTCACAACTGGGACAGATATCAGTATCTGACCCTTGTCTGAGTTTTTTTTTTTTTACAATTTTCCTTTTTGCTATGTAATGAGGTAAATGTACTTGTAGATGTGCCAAGAAATAAGTAGTTCCGGTTTGTTTCACTTCCACCTTCGACCAGCAGCCTTCAGGACTACCCATGAGTACTTCACGTGGATTAGCAAGGCTACAATTCAGCCGAGCTATAGTCCTGAATACACTGTTAAGGATGTACTGAATATGTAATGGGTATTACAAAAGATTTAGTTTTAACACTGGTAGAATCTTTATTATGAATTGAACTAGTAATAAAAATAATAGAACATGGCTTCTCTATTCTTAAGTTTTGAGTTGTATATAGGAGATATTTTCTGTTCTTACCCGTTCAAAGATTGAAATAAACAATTGGGCCCAATTGAATTTGTCATATGCAAATGTTCTCAATTGTGGTAAACTAAAGTTTTGTCGATTTGGTAAAGAGCTGTTAAAAATAATATTGCAAATGGATATCAAATACAAGTATAAAAACATTTCCTGAGAATACCTTTTTACCCCTGAGAATTGTAGACAAAAGCAAAATTAGAAAAAATAGAAACTTGACGATATTGAAAGCACTTGTGGACGATAAATTGAATATTGCTATATATGACACATGGTAACCAGTCTTTTTTTCCCACAATGCTTTCTACCATTGTACAATTTGGTAGGAATTCACAACTTTTTAATTTTCAAAACTGTCTGTAAAATAATAATGACATGTACATGTATATGATAATTATATAGCTTTAATGTAAGGTCAATATCGCCGAAAATTTTATTTATTTAGCAGGACATCCTGATCAACATCAATTTTCATCTTCATCTTCTCCTCTTGTAAGACGCGTGCGGTATAGCACGGACACCTGTTTGAGGAACGATGTCTCTGACACCTCTCCGTTTCCATACCTGTAAACTGTAAAGTTTTGATAGAAGTTTTCGAAAGTCTATCGGTGGATTTTTTTGTAACATGGAAAAAGACAGTGTGAAAGCGACTCTTGTGGCTGACTGGATCCATTAGAGTTGCTGTTACATGCTTCACCATTTTGTTCCAATGTCCTTTTTTTTTTTTTTTTTTTCGGTTGAATAACGCTCTTCTAAGTACAGTTTGATATAAGGGTTTTCATTGTGAGTAACGAATTACTCGTCCCACAGCTGGAAAATCTTCAACTCCATATCAGGCATGTTTCTTTGCCGAATTATCAGTTGTTTTTCGTTAACCAATCGGACCGTCTCGCCCACCAGTTCACTCTTCCGATTCAACAATGTAACAAGGGGATAAAAAGGGAGGAACAAACTGTCCATTTTCAACACACCCATGAATCAACATTTGAGCTTAATTTAATATGTTTTCGTCAAATGCTTTCAGTTTGTGTGTGGTTTAGAGTTAAATATAAGTATATATGCATAGTTTTTTTTTAATGTATGATAAAAATTGCTAGAAGTGCAATACATCTCCACCGTTTGAATTTGTCGACAAACTTACTTCAAAAGTCACATGTCTTTAGGCTCATGCGACCTTTTCCTCTGCCTGTGCCTGTTTATTATTCTTATCATGTATTTGTTGTTTACTGGTTCAATGCAGTTCATGTGCTCCAGTCCACCTTTAACGTTTTCTATGATAGATCTGGCTGCTGTAAACAATTCCTTGTTACTGACTTCCCTGCCCTGTCAGAAATGGATAAAATGACAGTTTAAACCCTTATCTTGCCATATCTTCGAGACGACAGCAGATCAAGATCAGCAGTTACATCTTTACAGGATGATCTTGGATTCATATACATTAATATACTCAGTGAAAAGAGCGCTTAACGCCTCTGCGAAAATTATCGACCCCGGTCAGCCTGCGCGGACAGTCGAAGCTTTTCGCTACTGGTCAGTTTTCTGTATGTCCAAGTACCAGTCTACCTCATTATTAAGTGGGTTGATAAAAAAAAGTGACTAATATGGATTCATAATGATGTGGTGGCTCGACTGGTATCATGGATCACGGAGGTGCATCGCTTTTACTCGCTTTTACCAGAGCGCGGCTCATATGAAAATTATTAGTAAATTTTTTGTCGTTCAAAATTGGATTGTCTTTTATATAAGCTACAAAAGCAAACTTTTGTCTTATTCAAAAACAGATGTGTAAAAAGACATCCTAACAAACCCTCGCAACTATTTTACTAAGTTGGTTCTTTGCCGGTTGTGGTGGATGGACATGTTCGCAGGAGTTAGGACGAAAGTTTCCACCTATTATAGCAACGGTGGTGGGACATACCAATCTGTTCCTTGGCACAGAGATACGGTATATCTTGGGGAAACTTATTTTCTCCAAATTTTAAAACAAATCTATGGCACGGCGAACTATAGTCCATATCACACCTTAAAGCGCCTACCACAACTAAAGTTCATATGGTTGAAGTTGAAATGGCACTTATTCAGGTCTTATTTCTAGACTAAAAATTTAGTTGGTATACGGCGCTATTTGGGTTAAGATGTCTTTAACTCTTACAGTGCTGAATTTATGAAATGGACTTTTTCATTGAAGAAAAACATCCAAAATATTGTCATTTCATGGTTGTTTTAGCCAGAAAATAAAATGAAGTAGCTGACAGTGTAGATCAAAGATCAGACTGCACATTCTGTGCAGTCTGATCTTGATCTACACTGTCAGCAAAAACAAGTTAAGTTGGTTCCAGCGCTTTAAGGGTTAACGAGTAATTAACAGCGTTGAAAGCACCATGTTGTATTGACCAGATTCCTGGTATGAATCGCACAAAGTACATAAAATCTGAAGATGTACTATTGTAATCCTACCTTGAATGTATATGAATAACCCAAGGCATCTTTCGAACGCCCTCTCCGAGAAGCGTTGCACACTAGTTCGTATCTCACCTCTTCTTGTTCAAAGCTGCTAGTGCTTGGGGTAGGATCTTGAAGGGCCTAAATATCAGTATTCTTTTATTATTATATTTAACCGATTTATCTTAAAACATTGGGTTTTTGTTTTTACAATTTTTAAAAAAGAGATCTCTCCGTGTGCTTATTGTGTCTCATATAAGCAAATCACTACATCTTGGTTCCGTTATGCCAAGGATTTAAATTGATATAACAGTTCTCTGTGTTTTGTTTTTTGGTGTGTTTGTTTTTTTATGGTTTTTGAAAACGTTTCAATTTGATTTCCTTATATCATTACTTTGCAACATTTTCTTCCAAAGCAGCCTTTTATTTTATTTTATTATTTTTTTTAACCTTATGGTATCTTTTTCTCGAACTGAAAAAAATTAATTAAATTTTCCTCACTTTTGTGTCAGTAATGTTTTTTTTTTTTTTTTTTTCTGAAATTTTTAAACTCTTGTTTAGCATCTCGGCAATATCGATCTAACCATGCCACATTCATCTTTTGTTTTCGTCTATTTTGTGTTTTGTTTCACAACATCACCCAAAAACTTGTATTGCACTAGTCTTTCAATCGTAGAATTTGAGTCGGTTATCTCATTATTCAAGTCGGTTAATACATTTTGTTCATTTCCAAGTAAAAATTTTGAATTCGTCAGTTTTTTCCTCGTTCCATACTATCTCTTCTGTTATCTTTTTGCCCTTTTTCACGTGTATATGTTAGTTAAATCTTGTATGTTAAAGTCAGGAATATTTATGAGATCACATGGCTGTAAATGCAAACAGTTCGTGACACTATGTCCACGTGCCGAACAAAAAGTATATTCCCCAATAACGGTATCTGTGTGTATATGCCCATTTACTATCAAGTGTTTTATTGCTTTGCAAAGATTTAAAAGTTTCCTCCCATCTGCATCTATTACGTGGTCATTGTTTTCCTTAAAGGAATGCTCTCAAAAACATTTTGATGGGCGTTGCCGTCCATGTCGCAATAAACACTTAATGTATAATCAATAAGTTCACTTGTTCTTGAACTGAAATCACCCGTAATGAAAGTTTTCCCTTTGTCGCAATATTTATTTATGCTATTTCTAGCTCTTCATAGCAGCAAACATCACTGTGTCTTGATAAATTTGACCCAGACGAAGGAATACAGCGAGCACAAATATAAACTTTTTCGTAACATACAAGAATATTGTGATCAATCTTTAAATCACACACACACATAATTTGTTTCAATAACAGATATAACTTTTGAAATTGTTCTTGGCCTGGGCTTGGCTTGCCATGCCCAAGGCCATAGGAATCGTATACCAAAATTTCAATCCCATCCAAGCATTTACGGAAAAACCTGAGTCAAGCATTTGCGAAAAAACCCGAGTAAAAGTGAAAAGTACCGCCTGCAATCCATCTCACTACGCTGAAGGAAACGATCCCTTTAAATGATAAAATATTTTGATTTGAACATCACAGTAAGCTTTAATTTCACAACAAACTTTGATAGATGTGCGATTTTAATCGTACGAAAGTGTTGACTGAGAATTTGGGGCTCTTGTGAGGTTATTCATAACTGCAAATTCGTGCGCTTCACAGTGAAACAAACAATTGGCAAACCTCGGGTGATCGTTGACCAAATGTTTTGATGTAAGTACGCAGTCGACCGAGTTGTGACGAGCACTAATCGGGATCGTTCGTTTACCCTTTTTCTATACACCATGTGAATGACAAATAATGATAGCGTATTTTACGCAGACGATGTGCTGTTTCTCAGAAAAAGGTATCTCAAAACCTCGGCAAGATTTTAATTTTCGTGAAATTTTTGTGAACCTCGTGTCTGAAGTTATAAGTATGTATTTCATTGGTATATATGCCTTATTTCTCCCTGTCAGAATTGTCCAGATATGACATCTCGGCCCATAACCATTTCGACCCATAGCAAACTCGGAGCATACAATACCAAATATGTATTAAAGTTTGTAACATGAGCCATCGAAAACCGGTTAATCTTTAAAAAATGAAGAAATTTTAGACTTATCTAAATTGAAAACATTTGCTAACGGCAAGTTAGATTTAGCTGATATGTTGGCTATTGGCTTTGAAAGTGCAGAAAACCTTGTAGGAAAAAAGAGAGCATTTTTTTTTTTTTTTTTTTTCAAAAAGGTTCATGATGCTATATCCTTGGAGTCCTTAAAACTCGAGAATGTGTGGC
The DNA here is from genome assembly GCA_945859785.2 of Tridacna gigas. NCBI lineage: Eukaryota > Metazoa > Mollusca > Bivalvia > Cardiida > Cardiidae > Tridacna > Tridacna gigas. Next base: position 45,374,896 of record OX244029.2, read on the forward strand.
CAAGAGTTAAGTAACTGGTGGACGTTTTATATCGAAGATCAGACTTGACATTCAGTGCAATCTGATCTCCATAAGTATTTAGGCTCACCTGGGTCGAAACTCTTTGCTCTTGGCAAATTTTCTGCATGTCAAAGGACCAGTGTACCTGATGATTCAGTCGGTTGCTCCACAAAATGGATTTTGTAGGTCCATTAATATATGATGGCTCGTTTCGATTGATGGATCACGGAGATGCATTAAATCTCCTTTTTCCAGAGTATGGCTCATTTGTGTTTTCCATACTCACAACCAGGAGCTCTTCAAATTTATCAATCCTAGATGACTTTACTCAGATGAGGGCTTTAGGTCCAACGGCCCTCTTGTTCATGAAAATCGGCTTTCCAACTTTGTTGATCATGGCAACTTAGAGATTCCATAGACTTTCAATGCGAAGGTTGAAAAGTGGCATTTACAGCAGATATTTTGAGAAAACTTTTATAGAAATGTACCTTGCGATGTCTTGTATCATCCATATGATTTTTATTCAACTGGTAGTCTTTAGCTCATCTGTTTACGAAGAAAGCGTCATGCTATTGTCAAAGCCTATGCGTCATTGTCATCGTGCAAAAACTTCGACATTTTTAATATCTCTGTTATTCCTGAAGATATTTACTTCAAACTTGTACAAGTTATTTACTGTCAAAAGGGGTACCCATACAACAGGGCAGGTAACCATCAAAATGTTTTTGACACAGTTACGCCCTTGTTTTATTGCTTTAAATTTTCAGATTGATTGATTGATTGATTGTATGGTGTTTAACGCCGTTTTCAACATTATTTCAGTTATATCGCGGCGGCCAGTGCACCTATCCATGCTTTCCTGGGGTTTCTTTTCACCAGTACTCCGCACAATATTCTTTCCAAGCCACTGGCTGCTTTCACACATAATCATCGTCGAAGCAATGGTCAGCGGTGAGAGAGGATGAATCCTGTCGCAATGACTATCATCAATCCTCGGAAAGAAGTTGGCCAAAAATATGATTCATTGTTGGCCATTGTTGATTTTTGCACTTTCCAGAAATATTCCCTGCTGTTGCACGCTGCTCATTTTGGTTTGAGACCATGATTTGTTGCCAAAGCAACGTAAAGGAAGAAAATAGGAAGCAGAAAATCCTTTGAAAATTATTTCCTTTCAATCCATAAAGACCATAAGACCAAGGCTATACAAAAATACTCATTATATTGGCCTTTACAAATATATGTTTTTCCATTCTGTTGTCAACTCCACAAACTGTCAGTGTGAGACATGTAGATATTTTTTATTAGTCGGTACAAATGTGATAGCAGTTTTTAAGCCTGTACAAATGTGATAGCAACTTTGAGCCTCTGGGCTTCATTTTCCTACCTCTTCACCCGTTCTGATGCCCAGGCCTTCAGCGCCTTCAGCGCTTTGATTTCTGAAGCACTCAGAAATACCACCACTATATCGTCCTCATTTTCTAGAATTTAATTTCGTGCCAAACAAATGATAACTGATAATCTTGAATGTCTAGACTGAAACTGATTGTTCGATCTAGCCAGGTTTCTGTCAAAAATAGAATGTCATACTGATTAAAATAGTGAAATCCTCATTGGTAAGTTTTCGCACGAAACAATTCATGTTCCAGGAACATATCTTTAGCAGTTATCCTAATTCTGGATCTCTCGGAAATCCCGCTATTATCACCGCACTCGAGTAGACCAGAACCTGACATTTTACCTTATTTCCAGCGCTCCTCTCTCTTTCCATGATTGGATAATTCCCTTCTCTTTTGCATGGTATTTTCTTTTTTCTTAATACCGACTCTAAAACTTTCTAATTCATTCCTGTATTTTCACAGTTTTCCTGAGCTTCATCCTAGATTCCATGGAATAGTAAATGTTATCTTATGCTTCTGTATTCGTAATCATCCATTTTGTTATCAAGGGATTCATTTTTTTTTTTTTTTTTTTGTTTTTTTTGTTTTGTTTTTGTTTGAACTGATCAATGTCCTTTTTAACTCTTTCCCTTCTCAATTTCAAGTCATCATTCATTTCTTTCAGTCTTTTTGAGTAGAGTTAAGCTCATGTTTTTTTTTCTTTTTTTGTCTCAAATTCTTTGTTCATAAAATCAAAAGCTTTTTCGATATCTTCCTATATATTTTTTTTTTTTTTCCCAGTTTATTCTCTAAACTTTCCACTTTTTGATCAATTTTGTTTACTTTTTTTTTCGACAATTTATATTCTTGATATTAACAGTTTGAAATTTCTTGCATCATGAATAGTTTCAGTGGCCCATGCTGGTTGGGAGCCCGGTTGCATTTGGAATGTTGGTGAAGGTGAACATTGGCTTCCATAGGGAAAGGGCGTGTAGGCCTACATTCCGCTTAAGTTTTGAGCCATAGCAGTACTTACAGATAAACAAAAAATGATCATTATTAATCATATTTTTACGCTTCACCAAGAAAGTTTCTGAAAGCTATGTAGGAAAAGGAGAAAATGCTCATCACAAGCAATGTCTCATCGTCCAGCAGTGTTAAATAACCTTTTCAAGACCATTATTATTGTTTTATTTTAGTTGTTTTCCGCCAAATTGGCGAGCATTGTGACAACAATAATACAATAAATGCATGAGAAAAGAATGAAAAAGAGACCAAAAGTAAGAAGTCTACAGCCTGAAAGGTTTGAAGAGAGCCAATTCCAACTTGAAAAAGGCCCTTGTAATGAAAAGACGAAAGTGCAAAAGCTTCTTCCTTGGTAAGAGTGCGGGGGCACGTTGTACAAAATGTAGATAAGAAAAAGGCTGAAACGAGACAACAACAACAGAAAAAAGGGAAAGTTTGGAAACCTTGCTACGAAACGAAATGCAATGCAGAAATGGGCTAAACAATAAATAATAAGGAACAAAATAATAAAAGAATGCGTGCTTATAAATGAACTAACGCCTAGAATAAATGTATTGATTGAGTGAGGTGAGCAAGTGGGCAAATCTATAGAAGAATTAACCAGCCAGTCAATCAATTAGTCAACCAAGCAATCAATCAATCAATGACAAAAAGTTCTCGAGTCAGCGACAGATAAAACAACAATAGAATGAAAAAGGGTGAGTCGTATGAACTGATTAAGTTTCATAAACCAGCTCCAAAATATTATGTAGATTAGTTTTTACGTACGGACACTTTGTTTTAAGATTGCCGACCTATAATTGTGATCTGAATCCAACTGAGCTATTTGGAGCGACCTAAAAAAAAATTATAGTGAAAAACTATTCAAAATAAACCCTGAAAGACCTTCGAGTCAGGTAGTTTTCAAGAGACAACATACAAGAGAACATTAGAAAAATCGCTAATAGTATTTGAAAATTTGAATTTTAAACGAAAGTGATGATAGTGTTAAATCTACATTATTTGCACGAAAATCAGTGTCATGCGTTCTGGCCACTGTGCGAAACCATTTTAGCACGTCCAGATTAGGCATTTAATGCTGTTTCTTCTGGAAGGAAAATTCCAATTTTCAGTGTGAGAGTTGGTACGGACATTTTAAAAAACTTTGCAAAGTTCCACAAAGATCGATTCTAGATTTTGCAAGATATTTCAAAATTGTTTTTTATCATATAAAAGTTGCCATAGTTTTTTTTTTTTTTTCATGCCAATGTGAAGATGTTTGCATTTTTGTGGATTGAAGTCAAGTTTCCATTCTACGGTCCATTTGCAGAACTTATTTATGGTTACTTGTAGTTTTTCATGGTCTGTTTCATTGCGTATGACTGTAAGAATAAGTAAATAAGTGACTGTAATGGCACTTTCGCCTGGTTCGAACGATTGTTTGTTTTCCCCACGATCGTAGCATGATTGAAAATACATGTCCATTCCAAATCAGTATAATCCTTCTAATCACCCCAACTGACCAAACGTACCCTCAGTTTAAAAGTTTTACATCACACACCAGTTACAAAATACGACAAACCACCTAGTTGATCACTTACAATAAAACTTATTGATTTCGGCTCAAACAGGTGTTAGAGGTGTTAATTAAATCTTTACCTGACAACAGAAGATTAGATTCGTCTATTTTGAAAACATTTGCTGTTGACAAATGATACGTTGCTCTGATGATGAGATTTGTCTTTTAAATGGTAGAAAACATCTAAGGAAAAGGAGAAAGTTTTCAAAAGTCTCCCCTCCCACGGGATTGTGTGGTAAAGGGTTAAATTGTAAATCCTTTTCTTATATTGCTTACTGTCAAACTGACATGTTATATACTGACAGAATGTCTTAAAAACTTATGCCTCTGTCATTAATTTTGGATAATGCCGCAATCTACTCAAAATGTATTTTTAGTTTAAATGCTGTGATCAAACACGGAATTACGAACATATTTGCGCTATTTTCAGTTTTGGATTTCTCATAATATGACATTATTCAAACTATTTGTTCTTGTTACTTTGCCGATTTAGTTCTAATTGATAAGACAGCTAGGAAAAAAACTAAGAATGCTTTAATAAGAGCGAAACATAAGCTAGAATAAAACTGAAATAATCTCTCTTTCTCTATGTATTCGACGCCATTTTGTGGTTTGTTTGTCGGGCATAGCAACCAAAATACCGCGTTACTAAGGTGGGCGTGCCAAACTCGCGTTTGCAGAAAGGTCAATCGTCATGAAAAGAAAATAAATTCCGAAAGTAATCACTTCAACCCTGCATTAATAGAACTGCTAGCACAACACAAATTGCCGTTAGAATTAATTTCAGCCACAGGGGATGTATAACCTTGAGTTTTCCTCTTAGTATTGGTTTTTACAAGCACCATATTCATAGAGCTCTGCTCTTGGTCCAGTTCTAATTACTAGATATTCATCCACAAAATATTCATGTCGCTAGTAGATCTGTGGAGGCTCTGATATATTCATATTTTTCAGTAACTAGGCCCACAGTATGTATCTATGAAAACTTGCAATATGCATAGTTTGACTATCAGAATCTATTTGCTTCAAAAGTCTGCTTTTATAAGTTGCAAAATTTGTTCGATTAGAGAAAAGCGTTGCTTAATTCCACTGTAGTAATAATCAAGCACATGCCAAACAAATCGCATAGCTACATTGATTCTTATGACGTCCACCAATTTCTGTCCTGGTTTATGCACTTGTGATCGTTTAACATTTTTTTATGAACTACGAATCTAGATGAAACAAAAAATTCAAGAATAATGGCTGTTTGTAACTTAAAGACTTCGATTGTACTGGCAGTTTTGGTAGCTTTCTCTGCAGTTCTGTATAGAAAGCGGGCAGGTGACATGTCGAGAGAAAAACTAGACGACGTTTTAAGGGGGTTACTCCGGGCAGAGAAAAAAGTTGGCGTTGATAAGAAACAAAAAATTCAAGAATAATGGCTGTTTGTAACTTAAAGACTTCGATTGTACTGGCAGTTTTGGTAGCTTTCTCTGCAGTTCTGTATAGAAAGCGGGCAGGTGACATGTCGAGAGAAAAACTAGACGACGTTTTAAGGGGGTTACTCCGGGCAGAGAAAAAAGTTGGCGTTGATAAGAACACGAGGATTGCATTAGGATTCGGTGGATGCGAGGACATCTTCGTGAATGCAATGGAGGTTCTTGAGAAGCTAAATTACACTGTTCCATATCCAGAACATTTGGATAACATCATTACAGAGACGGATTTCTCGAAGATGTTTGCTTACTTCTTTGGATATGGGGCCGCAGCAGAGTATGTTTTAACTCTTCTGTATAGTACCGCAGAACTGTTGCTAGAGAACTTGTACCCTTGAGAACTCGTACCCTGGAGAAATGTACCCTAATCTAAATGGTACAAATTCTCTGAAGAACTCGTATCCCAGGATCGCAGTTCTCCAGAGAACTCCTAACCTACTTGTATATTTCAGGATAAATTATTTTCATTTTATTCAGATAAATCATCCTTTTGAGAAATAAATAGGATATAGATCTATAAACCAAGCACATACGGAACGATGATTTATGGTATTTGCAGTAAAAATTCGGTTTTGGGCAAAACACTTCAGAGACCTAGCCTAGTACTGGGGAAACCCAGGAAAAACATGGATATGTGAGCTGTCGCCGTGATATGACTGAAATAATGTTGAAAGTGGCGTACAACACCATTCAATCAATCAATGTCTGGTTATGTTAACAGGTGTTTGGTAGATTTAAATGGAAAGGAGGGTAAGGTAAAGGGGTGGGTAGGTTTTAGAAAAATGAAATTAAGATATACAATATCTGTATATCTTAAATGTTTCAAAGATATGATTTTGAAAGACTTCTTTAGGTTTTGATGATTCATTTATGGAATGTGTTTATTTATTCGTGTTAAAAAGGTGTCGGGTACAATAAAGTCATGTACACATATCAGGTGTGATAAATCCAACTGTATATACGAGGGCTGTCCATTAAGTATGTAGACTTTTTCCGTATCTCGACTATTTATCAACAGTTTAATACCAAAGTTTGGCGACATATTATTGGATGTATCATTGATACATGCTAGGATTTTCACTAGAATACGATGATAGAGTAAAAATTAACAAAGGATTTAAAAACACCACTAACTGCAACCTGGTGCACGACGTAAGACCACTTTGACGTCGCTTTGATAACTCATCTTATACCTTTTCCATGTAGAGGAATATGAGTGTTTTTCCTTTGTTTGTAAATCTTTCTTTTATTTATGAAAAATAAATGTATGGTTGTCTTGGTATAAAAGAAACTGAGTCATTCAGCTTTATTATAATACATTGAAATCCTCACCTCCAATGAAGGCAAGAGTGTCTAAGGCTGGCGGGAAACATGTTTGTGGTCTTATGAAATGCCAAGGCATGCTGCTAGTGCATAGAGAACCAGACAAGTAGATTGTTAATTCTTCATACTTCAGTGAGGTAGATAGATAAACTGCACTTGCATCCAAATTTGGGACTACTTCCCTTAGCAGAGCATGTCATCTGTTTCAAATCTTGCTCACTCTCGCGCAGATTAAGTTGCATCCAAAGGGCGGGATTCTGACATTGTGAAAGCTGTCATGACCTGGAAACACTGCAGATTGTGTCTTCCTTTCCTTTCATGAACAATTTCTACATTGCCACGTACAACAAATGTATTGCCAGTTACAGAAAATGTATACACAATGGTGGTGACTGCGTGGAAAAAGTTTAAGATGATTTTTCAAAGCGACGTCAAAGTGGTCTTATGTCGTGCGCCAAGTAGCAGTTAGTAGTGTTTTTTAATCCTTTGTGATGTTTTACTGAATCATTGCATTTTGATGCAATTTGTAGCTTGTCTCAATAACACATCAAAAAATATGTTAACAAGTTTTTGTACTAAAATGTTTATAAACAGTTGAGTTATTGGAAAAGTCTACATACTTAATTGACAGCTCCAGTACATGCACTTGTCATTTACCGACGTCTCTATAAATAGATATAATGTATTACAAGCTCCTTTAACCCTTTATCACGCAATCATATGTGTTAACGTAGAAGAAGGTTTCTGATAATTATATACTATGCGAAAAGGAATAACTGTTGATAATTGGAGAAATTTATCTTTTCTCTAATCTTTATGGATTTGACCCTTTACCAAAAAGTCCAGAGTTTTAACAACCTTGCGTGAGATACCTTTAGAAAACATCGTTGGAAGAGGAGAAAAGGCTTAAAACTAGTCTTTTCTTCTTTTCCCCCCAATCTTTTTCCACCCGATCAGAGAATTAAAATCCATTTGTACCAAATTTGAATTTGTCGTCTGCAAATTGAGAATCTGGAAGAGGCTAAAATTGTGAGCTGTGAAAGAGGAAAATTTGTTGAAAAGGCGCCATCATCCTTATTTAATCTGATCATAACAAATTTTTTGTTTACCAGTTCATGATTAATCAATTAACGTTGGTGTTTAAATCAGTTTATTACACCGCACACACAATTTGATCAATTCATGGTAGCTAAAAGAGGTAATATAGGCTGATGCCGAATATAATTGGGGAATCACTTACAGGTTTGTATCATAAAAGCAATGCTTGTATTGCATTTAATTTACTCAAAACACAACATACACTTCACAAGATAACACACATGGTACATCATTTTCTGTACTCTTACTTATTTACAAAATTATTCTTATTTTCGCAGTTTTGAAAAAATATGTTCTAACATTTGAAAACAAGCAATGTTCATTAAAATTGAGAAGACATAATTGAAAAGTAAGTAAGCATATATGTATTACTAATTTGATCTATATCTGATGTCAGACTATGAAATATCATGAAGATTGACCTTTTTTTTTTTTTAAAGATCATAATGATGTCTCCCCCTTCTGTTTAACTCCAGTAAACAACAAAATTTACATTTTTGGATGACCATAATTTTTCATCCAAACTTAAAAGCATTTGCAGATTAAATGCGGCTCAAGAAATGGTTTTTGTAAGGCTAAAAAACATTGTTGGAAAGGGAGAAAGTGCTAGTCACCAGCATTTTCCTTTTCCCACAATGTTGCTGAAAGCCAGTTTTTCTAAGGGTTGTTCAAACTCATGAATGTTTGGTAAAGAGTATATAGGTACATGTAATGTATTGAGTTGATGTCTGTTACTTTTGTGTGAAAAATCTAAACATACTAACATAAAACATTTGTTTGCAGGAGATATATAGAAAATGCCACTTTATTCAATGAAGTAGCAAGAGCATCAAGGGAAGCTCGGAGTGCTAGGCTTGCACTTGGAGGCAATGCACCAGCAATGGCTAGAAGGATGGCTATGGAAGGAGCTGAAGTACTCCTAGCAGCAAGGTTTACCGAGGAAACATTGAAATCTTTACCTGATTCAGTAGAAGGTAACCAACTACCATGAGTTAGTTCATTCTACTTTTAGCTTGGCTGTTTCGAAGAAAACCTGTATCTGTATTCACCAACCATTCTTAAGATTTTCTAAATTTGAAAGTAACACAACTCCTGATTGGCTAAACCAAACAGTTTAGCCTATTAGGAGTTGTGTTTCTTCCAAATTTAGAAAATTCTGAAGAATAAGACTAAAACTGATTTTTTGCCTCTCACCTCTGATGCATATGAAAAAAGTAGTCAGTGACTTTGAAAGAAAGTTGTGTCAGTACTGGTGTGAGAAAGCCAGGAAACACATGCATAGGTGCCCTGACCGCTGTGATATGATCAGAAGAGGAACCTTTACAACAAGAACAGGTAACCCTGAAATATTTTTAACATAGTTATGTCCCTTTTTCAACTTGGGATTTTCACTTGCAATGTATATGAAGCCCAGTGTTGGCACAGACACGCAGCGCTCTTCTGAAACCCTTAGTGTATTACATAAATCAAAATATCCCATTTACTGCAATTTCAAGACTGTTTTCCCTAGAATAGAACGCAACATAGACAGTTTGGATCCAAGATTAGACTGCAGGAAGAATTGAGATGTGGAAAAATGGTAAATGGAGGGCATGGTCTGTTAAAAGCTAGCTGTGAGGAACATTTTAGAAATGAAGAAGTGGCATATGCTCCCCTGGCCTTTGCCACTACATTAACCTTTTACTACTCAAGTCCAACATTTAACGACCCTAAAAGAGATGGCTTTTGAAAACATTATGGGAAAAGGATAAAATGCTGGTACCAGCATTTTCTCCTTTTCCCACAATGTTTTCTAACATATAAAAGAGAGAAACCACCATTTTAGCAACATTTAATTTGTCATCTGCGATTGCTTTCAGTTTGGTCCAGGCCAAAAATTTTGTTGTTTGTTAAAGAGTTAAAAAGACTAGAATGTACTGCATTTGAAGACATGTTCATAAATTTTTGGTACAAACACTTATCAGATGTGCAACCTTCAGAGAATGATTACATCCAATGTTGTAGTCATTGTTGCTATAGATAATTGGAAATTTGTGAGCTGAATTTTGTGAAATAGTGTATTTATAGCTTAGCCCTTTACCACACAGTGATAACAACCCTGATGGAGAAGGCTTTTGAAAACATTGTAGGAAAAGGAGAAAATGCTGGTAACCAGCATTTTCTCCTTTTCCCACAATGTTTTCTGCCATATCAAAGACAAATTTCGTCATTTTAGCCATTTTTAATTGATCATTTGAAAATGCTTTCAGTTTGGACCAGTCTAACATTTTGTGGTTTTGTAAAGAGTTAAAGTGTTAGTTTAGTCTTTGAACGGACAGAAAACAGGGTAGGAAAAGAAGAAAATGCTGGTAACCAGCGTTTTCTGCTTTTTAGTGGATATGTATAGCAAATCCGCTTACTGTGATTGAACTGGCCAGAACCAAATACATCATGCATAATGATGCAAGCGGGCTCACTTTCAGTTTAGAACAGCTGATCAGCACCATGTTATCAGTTTTCAGGACCGATAACACTGTTATCTGTTTTCAGGACTGGAATTAAATATTGTCATACATGCTTGTGCTCTTCTCATTCTACTTTCAGTTTTAGCTTGTATATCCGGACCTCATTTTTGTCACTACCGCATATAAAGTCCTTCACATATACATTCAGTCCTAAATCTTATACCAGCAGAAGACCATGTCAGATTGATTGGACAAATTGCTATTCCTTAATAATATCGTGTAATAAAATAAGTTACTGTGCATTCTGCTTGGCAGAACTACTTCGACTTTCCTTGCCATTGCTAATTCCACTAGCTATTTACATATGTATACTGGTACATGTGTATGGATCACATGTTATGGAAATTTTGTTTTTCATCTCACGATATCATAGCTTAATACTATTCCACAAATCTACTTTCCAGGACTATGAGTACTTGGATTGTTTCAAAAGCCTTCTTCTATAAGGATGTCAAATCTCAGGTCGTATGGTTCAAGGCATAATAGACAACTCAAATAATGGAAGGATCTTCATCTGCAGTATCCACTCAATTCCAGAGTAAAATAATATGTTATTTGTTCTTTATTGTAGTTGTTGGTAAGGCAGCCAGTGAGAATGACCTGCACATAATTCTGGAGTATGCTGCTGGCAGTACCTGGGGGAACCTTACAGCAAGTAGAGCAAACAGGTAACTGCCATGTGTCTATTTAACCCATTACCACACAATCCCAAGTTTTAAAGACCAGAATGCAGAAGCTCTTTAAAACATTGTGAGTATGGGAAAAAGGAGAAAATGCTGGTCACCATGTTTTTCTCCTTTTCCCTCAATGTTTTCCTATCAGAGAACTACAGCTCATTTGTGCCAGTTTAAAATTTGTTGTTGCAGTTACATGTACTTTAAATGACTGTCTAGGAAGGGTAAAGGGATTACCAAACAACAAAATTTTAAGACTTGTCCATTTCCAGACAAAAACATAATTTGACTCATACTGAGGATTTGTCTTTCAAAGCCTATAAAACATGGGAAAAGGAAAAAATGCTGTCTACCAGCATCTTCTCCTATTCCCACAAAATTTCTAAAACCTGTCTTTCTCAGGACTGTTACAAGACGAGGACTGCTTGGTCAAGGGTTAAGCCTTTACCACACAATCCCGACTTTCAACGAACCTGAGGAAAACTGCTTTTGAAGACACCATGGGAAAAGAAGAAAATGCTGGTAACCGGTATTTTCTGCTTTTCCCACAATATTATCTGCCCCACCAAGAACAAATTTTGTCATGTGGTCCACCTTTGATTTGTCGTGTGCTAGTGCTTTCAATTTTGACCTGTCTAAAATTGGTCGTTTGGTCAAGAGTTAACTGCATGTTCATTACCTTCTGGAAATCATTTTTATCTGGCATTACAGCTGCCTACCTTTTGAGTTCTTGTAATGCACAGTATTTAGCTCTACTGGCTAAAGGCCATCAGAGCTTATGTCATTGGATGGTTTCTGTCGTTCGTCCGTCTGTCTGTCCAGCTGTCTGTTAGTCTTTTTGTTGTTTACACAATAAAGTCCATGTTTTGTTGTTGGATTTTCATGAACTTGCAGTTTCTTTATATCATCAATAGCTTGAAGCATATATATTTTGAAACAAATCCAAGATTTCGTACGGGAAAAGTAGCCATTTAAAGTTGAAATTTTGCATTTCTTGCTCCTATTCACGGTTAAACACTTACTTGTAGGGTGGTTGTCATGAAGCCATCACTTTACTAACTTTGGGACACTTCCTTCCCTTAATCCTTTATTGTGCAATGCTGACTTTTAACAACCCTTGGAAAGAAACCTTTTAAAAACATTGTCTCCCATTTCCACAATGTTTTCTACCCTATCAAAGAAAAACAGCATCATTTTAGCCACATTGACATTAACGTCTGCAAAGTCAGTTCGGATAAGGCTGAAATTTTGTTGTCTGGTAAAAGGTTAAATGCTTAACCTGAGGTGTCTGTGCTGATGTTTTGGATTCCTTTTGATTGCTAGGCACTGTCAACAGTGACCCATGCATGTGCTGTTGTATTAACATGTTATCAACTGATTGTGTCTTTTCACAACTCTCAAGAAAGAAAGTTCTTGAAAACATTGAAAAAAAAGAAATGCTGGTGACAAGCATTTTCTCTCTTTTTCCACAATGCTTTGTCACTTTTTCAACCCCATTATTCGAGTCATATATGACTTGTCACCTGCAAATGCTTCAATATGGAAAGTTTTGGAGTTTTTTGCCTCATAATGAATTCAAAGGAAGGCACAGACTTAAATTGTTTCATGGTTAATCAGAATTTAAAGGAGCATTTGATAGTATAGTTATACATGTATTTACTTACAGATTTATTGTACACAATGACAAAAATAACCCTCACTTAGACACATTGGAGGATCTAGAAATGGCCCTACCTAACTTCAACCCAACAGTCCTTGTTGTTGGTGGACTGCAAATGATGGACAATTTCCCATTTAAAGATGGTAAGTGTAGTCCTCTTTACATCTTAACCTCTTCATCTGATTGATCTTAACCCTTTACCAAACAACAAAGTTTTAGACTAGTCCAAATTGAAAGCATTTGCTGACGAGACAATAAATGTAACTGAAAAAATGAAATTTGTTTTGGGAAGTGTAGAAAACACTGTGGGAAAAGGAGAAAATGCTGGTTACCGGCATTTTCTCCTTTTCCCAGAATGTTTTCAAAAGCCATTTTTCTGAACGTTGTTAAAAGTCGGGATTGTGTGGTAAAGGGTTAATTGTTTACCCTCTGAAGACAGCTTTTTGGTCCTGCAGCAGACAAATCCTGATGATATTCTAGTGTGGCTGGTTTTGAAGAAAACCAGCGATATTGTCATAGCCCTGTCACCATCTGCATTTTTCCATACCAATGAACTTATTTATTTCAATTTTATTTACTTTAATTTTGGGTAGTTTTTAACTATCAAAAGGGGAACCAAAACAACTTGGATGGGTGACTTTGAAATATATTTGACATACTCACATTTTTTTTTTTTTTAATTTAGAATTTTTAGCTCAGCTAAACATTATGCGGTGTGTGTCATGCTGGCATCAAAAATTGTGTGCATTATAGATGCCCCATTTTAAGTCCAAACACATATAAATTGGTCAGGATGTTGTCTGATAATATCTCTGATGTGTTTGAAATTTGGTCAGGTCGGGTAAAAAAGTAGGCCATCAGGACAAATCTTTGAAAAACCTTGTGTGCACTCTAGAGGCCATGTTTTCAGTCCAATACTCACGAAAATTGGTCAGAATTTTTGTCTTGATGATAAGAAATTTAAAATTTTGTCATGTCCGGTCAAGCAGTAGGTCACTGGGACAAACCCTAGAGAAACCCTGTGTACTCTCTAGAGGCCACATTTTCAGTCTGATAGAGGCCATAATTACCAAGCAAAACTCATTTGGCTTGATAATATCTCAGAAGACTCTGAAAATGGGTCACATAGGGTCAAAAAGAGGGTCAGTGGGACAAATCATAGAGAAATCTTGTGTGCACTCTAGAGGCATTAATTTCTGTCAGATTGTCATGAAAGTTGGGGCTGCACTCATAATTTCCATAACTTAATTACCATAATGCACATTGAATATAGAAAAACCTTGATTTCTACCCTCTCAGAGACAAATCTTTTGATTTGAATCACATTGAATTTGTTGTCTGCAAATGATTTCAATATGGATGAGTCATAAAGTTTGTTGTTAGGAGAGCTGGCCCTTTATCAAACAGCAAATTTTCTGATTTGTCCAAATTGAAAGCATTTGCAGAGTACATATTAACATGGTCCAAAAGTTGGGGTTTTGTCTATTGAAAGGATAGAAATCAGTGTGACTGAAGGAGAAAATGTTGGCAACCAGCATTTTCTCCTTTTCTCATATTGTTTTTTTTTTACCTCTAGGTTGTTAAAACATGGGATTATTTGGTCAATGATTGAGTGTTATTGAATCTTGGATATTTTTTACAGGGTTGCGGTATCAAAGATTGAAGAAACTTCAGAACGTTTTATCTAACTTGGACAAAACAACGAAAATCCATTTTGAGCTGGCTTCATTCAGTGACCCAGATCTGATGAAAGAAATTGTTGAGACTGTGGTTCTCCACTCCGATTCTTTAGGGATGAATGAGCAAGAGTTACCTAACTTGGTGGGAATTTTAACAAATGGGAAGATTTCTTTATTGTCAGATTCTCATCCCAGGATAGCCACAGTTCTAGATCAGATGAGAACTGTGTTCAACCTTCTTAAAAATACAGATGAGACAAATGGGAGAAGGAAGCTTACAAGGCTTCATGTTCACACTTTAGCATATCAAGCCATTTTAACTACAAAAGATTCAGACTGGAAAAATACCATGTCTGCAGCAGCCAAAGCCTCTCTTACTGCTAACAGGCATGTTTGTGGTTCAAACTGGATAGATTTAGAGAAGGCTAAGATGATAATGGATGAGTCATTTTCTACAAGTGCTGTCAAAGAGAATGCAGATCGCATATTAATTAATGAAAATAGACCAGTATCTTGCTGGGAGGAAGATGAGTTCAAGGTTTGCCTGGCTCCTGTTTTAGTTTGTACCGAGGTACTTCAAACAGGTGGGGGAGGGGACAACATTTCATCAGCTGGTCTCCTCTATCAGATTTGATCATTATTTTGGCCTTAAGTTGAAATCCAGAAGAAGTCCCAAAAAAGTAATACTTCATCCATTCCCTTTTCACCCATCACAGTATCAATGAGCCATGCTCTATGAAAGGGGTCCTCAGGCATATGCAAAAGGTATCAACCCATGTCAGCCTGTGCAGACTACACAGGCTGACATGGGTCAATACCGTTTGCAGTGGGTCAATTTTGTGCATGTCAAAGGACCAGTCTGCCTCATGATTCAGTCAGTTGTTCGACAAAATGGATTTTATGTATCTATGATTATGTGATGTCTTGCTTGGTACAATGCATCAAACCCCCTTTTGTCAGAGCATGGTTATATATGGGTACAAGTTTTTTCTGTTTGTGCAGTCAACTGCTTGTGATAAATTTATGGAAAATGGAACAACTACTTACACAAGGCAACTGCTCCTCTTCCCACTGTAATTTCCGTGTTATTTCAAACGGCATTGTCCTTTCCTTCAAATGTTTGTTCTACTTTGGATTATTTTCATTGTAGCTTTAAGTAGGTCCAAAATCAGTCTGTATCTTCCAATGTCGAGGGAACTCTTATTTTGCTATTTTAGCCCCTAACCAAACAACTTTTTTTTTTTCTTTTTCTGAATTCAAAGTATTTGCAGACAACAAATCAAATGCGGCTCAAATGACTGACAGTATTTTTGAAAGGGTTTAAAACATTCTGGGAAAAGGAGAAAAGCATTTTCTCTTTTTTCCACATTTTTACAAAACTGACCTGCTCAAGGTGGTTATAACTTGGGATTTTGTGGTAAAGAGTCAAGACTTTTTTTCCCTTTTTTTTTTTGTCTTAAAAAATCTTGTGCAGTATTGACCAAAGATCGCACTGCATGTTCTGTGAAGTTTACTCTTTGATATTAAGTGTTTTAAGTTTGAAGCAACTTCAGCTCTCTGTTTGGTTATTTTATATTTTCTACTCATACAATATTCATTCAATATCAATAAATTGCAAGAAGAATGTGGTGCTCCAAATGAGAATTGTCGTTGCATTAAGTGATGTAATGAAGGCAGCTGAGATTTAATGAAAGAATTAGTAAACCTCTATGTCTAAAGTTCTAGAAGCCCTTTGACCCTTTACCACATAATCCCGAGTTTTAACGATCCTGTGGAAAAAGCCTTTTGAAAACATTGTTGGTAACCAGCATTTATTCCTTTTCCCACAATGTTTTCTATCATTCCCAAAACAAATTTCAATTTTTGAGTTACATTTATTTTGTCCTCTGCAAATGCTTTCAATTTGGACAAGTCTAAAAATGTCATTTGGTAAAGAGTTAACCCTTTACCAAACGACAAAATTTTAGACTAGTCCAAATTGAAAGCATTTGCAGACGACAAAATAAATGTGAATCAAAAATAGGAATTTGTTTTTGGAAGAGAAAAAAACATTGTGGGAAAAGGAGAAAATGCTGGTTACCAGCATTTTCTCCTTTTCCCACAATGTTTTCAAAAGGTGTCTTTCTCAGGGTCGTTAAAAGTTGAGATTGTGTAGTAAGGAGTTAAGCAAAATGTGAATCAATTTACCTCCATGCTATTATTTGTATACTTACCTGTGAAAATATATTTCTATTGATATGTGAACCTTTAAGTAAATTCTTTCTGTAAAATTATTTTTGTTGATTGATTGCATTGTGTTTCAACATTATTTCAGTTATATTGCGGTGGCCAGTGCACCTATCCAAGCTTTCCTGGAGTTTCTTTTACCAGTACTCTGCACAATATTCTTTCAGAGCCACTGACTGCTTTTCCACATAACCATTGTCCAAACAATGGTCAGCAATGGGAGAGGAATGAATCCTGTCACAATGACTGTCATCAGTCCTTGGAAAGAAATTGGCTGAGCTGGGGATCGAACCAGCAACCTCTTGTTCTCAGTTTTGTATGCTACCCACTGAGCTAGCAGGAGTTGGTGAAATTATATTTGTATCGATGGGCACAATTAAGTTAATTCTTTTTACTTCAAGACATACATATTCATTTATCAGTATTTAACATTGGTATTGGACACAATTTATGCCTTAAAACTTTTGTCATGAAATTTTTACATTTTTGTAAGCATGGCTGTTTTTGGAGAAAATATCAAGGTATTGTAGTAGCCTGGTGTCTTCGTTGTCGTACAAAAACTTTGACATTTTTAAAATTTTGACTTTTTATATTATCACAGTCTTTTCTGAAGACATTTAATTGAACAAGTTATTCACAATCAAAAGGGGAACCCATATAACAAGGACAGGTAACTATCATAGTATTTTTGAGAGTTATGCCCCTTTTTCAACTTGAGTTTTCAGTGAAAAACAAGCAACTGTTTCCGAGCATTGGCACCCACATGCAATGCTCTTGTTACCAATTCAGGCATGCTGAAAAACTATATCTGCATTCAAAGAATGATAATGGACACAAGATATACGTTTTAGAATTGTTGGTTTTGAAACTTGCTTCCATTTTTTTAATTTTAATGTTTTAATCACCAATTCAAATGTGCTAAAAAAATGTGTTACTGTGTAGACAAGGTTTCAAACTGATTTTAACTAAATGACCTGTTTTAACTTTCGATTGTTGATCTAGTCATTTTATTTTTTAGCTTCACAGGCCGAAGGTCAGGTACCTTATGTCATGGCTCTGTCTCCGTCATGCATCCGTCCGTGTGTGTGTTAACTTTTATTTGAATCATCATTCTCTCATTCAATTTTCATGAAACTTTACAGAAAAAATCCTGCCATGGTCCGCTTTAGAATTTATTCAAAGAATTTGATTCCAATAAAAACTCTGATTGATTGCCATGGCAACAAAACTGAAAAATATTGAAAATCTTTGTAAACCTTCTTGTCCAAAACCGTTAGGCCTAGGGCGCTTGCAGGGGGGTTAATGGGAGGGGTGGTCACAAGTTTTACATGGGCTTATATAGTGAAAACCTTAAAAATCTTGCTGTTCCTATCCAAATTTGGCATGTAGCATGTCTAGCGGACCCACTACTAGGGTTAATCAAGTTATAGCCGTGGGTCAGTATTGCCTCACCCTAGGGGTCACAAGTTTTACATGACCTTATATAGTGAAGACTTACAAACCATAAGCCCAAGGGCTACCAAATTTTGCATGCAGCTTCATTCACAGACATATGTACTGTTTTACCAATTACTTCCCTTGATTATCAAACTGCACTATTTCATGGTTGGTGTTGGGTATTCAAGTTTTCTGGATAGAAAAATGTTCATTTTCAATGAGAGTGATTTATTTTGTTAACTGTTAGGCTCAGATGAGATGAATATTTCATGAAGTGAGGTATGTATCATCCAGTTTACCATTCATGCCTCTGAAAAAATGTTTTCTGCTACTGAAGTTTTGGGAAACTTCTTATCAAAGCACTTCTTTGTTGTTCATTGATATTCAGTATGAACAGTACTTGATTGGACCTGCTTGTATCCATTGACTTCATCTTTTCATTTGAAAAAAATGGCTGGGGGTAGCAATTTTCTCTATGAATGCTTATTGCCATGCAGACCTCTCATGATTTGTCTCTGTCAATACCAATGAAGCACATTATACATTTATTTAAAAGCCAGTGGAGCAGTACAGGACCATCATGGACCTCTTGTTTCAATTTCTTTTCATTTTTTTTTTTTAAATTCATTTATTGAGGGGCATTAGGCTGATTGCTCTTATGTTTACTGACTTTAGGGTGTTTGTTTTCAACACAAATGACATCCTTTTTTAACTGTGATTTTGGTTTACCCATTACAGTACCCGCTAATTTTTTATTTGTTGGTCATTGCACCTTACCAAAAGAAAAATAAAGTATTTAAAGGATTGGAGAGAACCTGATTGAAGTGAAACATTGTGGGAGCAAGTAAAAATGGCTAAAAGGGCTGAATAATCCAAACAGATATTTTAAGTCTAAAATAAGACCCAAAAAATTGCAACTTTAACCCTTTCCCAAACAAACCCTGGTTTTCACGTGTCTGCAGTACAAGTCTTTTGAAAACACTGTGGGAAAAGGAGAAATTGCTCGTAACGAGCAATTTCTCCTTTTCCCACAGTGTTTTCTACCCTTTTTGAGACCTTTCTGCCATTTTCATCAAATTTAAAATTGTCTTCTGCAAACTCTTTGAATTTGGACCGGTCCAAAATTTGTCGTTTGGGAAAGGGTTAAGGTAGCTCTTGTCAAGAATGCCTTAGCAAGGACATTGTAGATCGAAGATCAGACTTAATGTTTTGTGTAGTCTGACCTTGGTCTACAATGGATGCAAAGGTTGTAAGAGGTGCTTTAACCCTTCACCAAGCCATCACGTTTCAGCAACCCTAAGGGAGAGCATTTTGAAACATTGTTTTAAAAGGAGGAAATGCTGGTTATTAGCATTTTTTTCATTTTCCAACAAGTTCTCTATGCTATGTAAGACAAATTTCATGCTTTGAGCAACATTTAATTTTTTGTCTGCAAATGCTTTCGATTTGGACAAGTCAATTTTTTTTTTTTTTTTCATCTAGTGAAGAGTTATGGGTGAAATGGCTGAATGTTTCATCTAGGAGAAATTTGTAACAGATATTTATTGGCAGTAATGAATGTGCATTTTGGAAAACAGTTTTATGCCCAATATATTTTGGAATAAAAATGTAACTTGCAATAGGTTCAGGAGAGCAAGAAGCTAAACAAAAGCAGGACACTGTTAGACAAAAAAGTGAATGTAATGTGTTTATATTCCATGACCAATAGAAATTTCACTAGTTTTTCGCTTGGCCTTTTTCACAAGTCCTGTTGTCAATGTCATGAAAAAGCTTTGATAGTTTTCTTGAACTAGTTTTTAGATATTGAAAGAGGAAACTGTGTGACAAGGGCAGGTAGCCCTCAAAACATTAATGACACAGTTATGCTCCTTTTTTGACTTGGAATTTTCACTGAAAAGGCACCTACAGTGGAGTGTTGACACTGGCATTTGTTGCTTGTGTTTTTGATATATATTAATTTGCTGATACTGTTACTTTCTGATGAACAGAAAGGGCCCTTCAAGAAAAAATGAAATCTTTCTGGATTGTGATGTGAAGTATTTGTCAACTTTAAATATAATTTGGTGTCTTCAAATTTATCATATAGTTCATTAGCCATCATATAATCACAGTTTTCCTTATCAAATACTTTAACACAGTCCCACACAATTACGAGGTACAGTATAACAAACTTGATGATAAAGGCTTTTAAAAACTTCATGGAAAAAGGAAAAAGCGCATTTTGTCCTTTTTCTCACTATTTTTTTTTCCCAGTCAGAAGATTACTGCTGATTTATACAAATTTCAAATTTGTTGTCATCAGTCACTTAACCCTTTCCCAAATGACAAATTTTGGACTGGTCCAAATTGAAAGAGTTTGCAGACGACAATTTTAAATTTGATGAAAATGGCAGGAAGTTCTCAAAAAGGGTAGAAAACACTGTGGGAAAAGGAGAAATTGCTCGTTATGAGCAATTTCTCCTTTTCCCACAGTGTTTTCAAAAGACTTGTACTGCAGACATGTGAAAACCAGGGCTTGTTTGGGAAAAGGTTAAAGTTTTGAAGAGTCAATGATTTGGGAAAGGATTACCTAATGTGGCATAAATCAGAATATTCTTTTTTATCCAATGGAAATAATTTGGAACTTGTCAGAGAAATCACCAAGACAAATATTTTGAGATTAGACTTAGCATACCTGTGTGGATGACCTACAGTGATGGGGATGATTTTCACAGTTATTGTGGAAAATACAGCAACCCTTTTTTTCACACCAGTTGTTGTTTAAAAAGCTTCCTGATGACACGATGAAAAATAAAATTTGAAAATGAACATGATGTCTTTCTGTCATTATTTTGGGCCCAGTTTATCAGCAGGGATATAGACTTAAAGGTTTTTTCCAAGATTTGTCCCAGTAACCTACTTGACCCAACATGACCCATTTTTTATATCCTCAGAGATATAATTTAGACAAAAATACTGACCCACTTTCATGAGTATTGGACTGAAAATGTTTGATTGTGATTATCCTTTTGGTTTAAGAGATGTTTAAAGAAATAACAAATTGTTGATGACAGATGTGGTATTAGAGATAAAGGGCAATCAGCGAAGCTCACCATGAGCATGAAGCGCTCCTTTGAATTAACAAGTGGACCATTGGCCCTAAAGCCCTCACCTGAGTAAAGTCACCTATGACTGATAGAGCTGGAGAGATTCTGGTTGTAATAATGTAAAACACATGGGTGTTAGTGGCCTACTTATTGACAAATTTGGCATATTTTTTAACTTGTCAGAGATATAATCAAGACAAACATTCTGACAATGTGTCATGAGCATTGGACAGAAAATGTGGCCTCTAAACTGCACACAAGACTTTTCTAAGAATTGTCCCAGTGATCTACTTTTTGACCCAACATGACCCAATTTCGAACTTGTTTAATATATCTTCAAGACAAACATTCTGACAAATTTTTCAAGAGTATCAGTGAGAAAATGTGGCCTCTGGAGTGCACACAAGGTTTTTCTAAGATTTGTCCAAATGACCTAATATTTCACCAGACATGACCCAGTTTTGAACTTGTACTACTGATATCATCAAGACAAACATTCTGACAGAGTTTCATGAGTATTGGGCTGAAAATGAGTGCAAACAAGTCTTTTCTAAGAATTGGTCCCATGACCTACTTTTTGACCCTATGTGACCAAATTTTAAACTCGCACAAGGTATCATCAAGACAAACATTCTGATGGAATTCAAGAGCATCAGGCTGAAAATGTGGCCACTAAGATTTTCTAAGATTTAGCCCAGTGACCTACTTTTTGACCCAATGTGACCCAGTTACAAACTCGTCTGAGATACTGTCAAGACAAACGTTTTTAGGAAGTTCCATGAGTATCAGGCTGAAAATATGGCCTCTAGATTGCACAAAAGCTTTTTTTAAAGATATGGCCAGTGACCCACTTTTTGACCTGTCATGACACAATTTCATACTTGTATGAGATTTATCATGATATACATTCTGACCAAGTTTCATGAGTATTCGACTGAAAATATGGCCTACAGAGTGCACACAAGGTAATTGTTGATGATGTGAGGGACCACAGACACAGCACCATCACAAAACCTCACCTTGAGCACTTTATGCTTAGGTGAGCTAAAAAGGTATTCTATTTCAGTTAATTTAACATTTTAACTTTTTACAACATGACAAAGTGTCAGACTACTCTGTATTACCAGCATTGTAGACAACAATTTAGTAATTTTTAGCTCCACTGGCCAAAGGCAAGTGAGCTTATGTCATGGCCCTGTGTCGTGCTTGTGTGCGTTCATTAACTTTCATTTCAAACATCTTCTCTGAAACTACACATCAAAATTCAGAAAAACTTCCCAGAAATGATCCTGCCATGGTTCTCTTCAGAATTTGTTGAAATAATTTAATTTCTTATAAAACTCTGGTTGCCATGGCAACAAAACTGAAATACTGAAAACCTTTGAAAAGCTTCTTGCCATAAACCATAAGGTCTAGAGCTACCAAATTTGGCATGTAGCTTTATCAAATAGACCTCTACCAATTTTGTTCAAATTATAGCCATGGGTCAAAATTGGCCCTGCTGGGAGCAAAGGGGAATCTCAAGTCTTACATGGGTTTATGTAATGAAAACTTAAAAAATCTTCTGGTTTTAAACCACAAGGCCTAGGGGTACTAAATTTGGCATGTAGCTTCATCTAATGGACCTCTACAAAGGTTCTTCAAATCATAGCCCTGGGGTCAAATTGGCCCTGCCATGGGAGTTACAAGTTTTACATTGGCTTGTATCAGGAAAACTTTATAAAAATATTCTTGTTCCTAACCATAAGGCCTAGGGCTACCAAATTTTACATGTAGCTCTATTTAGTGGGCCTCTACCAGTAAGCCCAAATTATAGCCCAGGGCTCAAATTTGGCCCTGTCCTGGCAGTCACAAGTTTTATGTGGGTCTATATAGTGAAAACCTTAAAAAATCTTGTTCCTAACCATAAGATCTAGGGCTATTAAATTCTGCATGTGTGTATTAATCAAATAGACCTTTACTAAGAATGTTCAAATTAAAGACCCAGTGTAAAAATGGGCTCCACACCAGAAGTCACATTTTTTATATAGGCTTACAGAGTGAAAACTTGAAAGATCTTGTTCCTGACCTTGAGGTACAGCTGTAATATATTTTGAGTGTTATCATCAAACAGGCCTCTTCAAAAATTGTTCAAACTAAACCCTTGGTATCTAAATTGGTTCCAACCCATGGGTCATAGATTTAACATGTGCTGCTTATAGAGTGAAAATTGTAAAAATATTCTTGCTCCTAACCATACATCCTAGGGCTACCAAATTTGGATCACTTCTGAATTTATTCAAAATTTATAAAAATAAGGCCTGTCTCATGGGTCTCATGTTTTACAGGGGCTTTATATTGAGGAAATTTTGAAAATCTTGCTGTTTATAACCAAACGGCCTAGACCTGTATTATTTGGTATGTGGCTTCAACTTGTGGACCTCTACCAGGATTCAAGTAATTATAGCTCAATGGTCAAAAAAGGCTTTGCCCTGGGGTCACAGCTTTCACATGGGCTTTTGTAAAGAAAACTGTATAAGTCTACTTGTTCAAAACAATTTGGCCTAGAATTCTAATGTTTGGTTTGTACTTACTAGTCAGTAGAGCAGTACAGGGCCATCATGGCCCTCTTGTTAATTATTATTAATATTGTTCTAATGAAGGGATTTGTCCTTTAAAGGGTATTCAAGCAGAAAATGCTGGTTACAATCATCTTCTGCAAGGTTTTCAAGAGCTTTCTTCCAAAGGGTTGTTAAAGCATGTGATTTAATGATAAAAGGTTAAGCAACCCAAGCGGTATCCAGTTTATTCCAAGATTTCCTCTTCTGCTTACCACTTACAAGTACGAAATTTCATTTCTTTTGAAAGCACTTTTCTAAGTGGTCAACTCTGTACAGTAATACAAAAAGTTAGATACATGTATGCCTCAGTGATAAGATTTGTTTATAAAAGGGTAGAAAACATTTTGAGGAAAGGAAAAAGATTACCTGCATTTTCTCCTTTTCCCCCTATCTTTCGAAAAGCTTTCCTCCTCAGGAACACTAAAAGACAGGACTTTTGTAAAGGGTTAATCAGCTGCACTGACAAGACCCCTATGGGACATTGTTTAACCCTTAGAGTGCTTAATTTATGAAATGGACCCTTTCATTAACAAAAAGCATCCGAAATATTGTCATTTCAAGATGTAATAAAGTAGCCGACAGTGTAGATCAAAGATCAGACTGCACATTCTGTGCAGTCTGATCTTGATCTACACTGTCAGCAAAAACAACTTAAGTTGGTTCCAGCACTGTAAGGGTTAAAGCATTGAATTTGTTATCAGGAAAACTGCGTACAATTTCTGATGGTGGTGCCGGTCATGAGGAAATGTCCTATGGCAAGGAAATGACAAGCCCCTGCCTAGTACAGGAAATACGAAGAAACATGAATAAGCAAGCTGTTGCCATGAAATAAACTGGAATTTTGTTGAAAGTGGCATAAAACACCATTCAACTCTTAACCAAACCAAACAATTTAAGACTCATCCATATTGAAAGCATTTGCAATCAACAAAATATATGTGGCCTAAATGATTGGATTTGTCAGTAGAAGACATTGAGGAACCAGGAGAAAATGCTTGTTACCAGCATTTTCTTACTTTCCAGACATGTTTTCAAAGCCTTCTTCCTCAAGGTTGTTAAATTGATGAAAAGGTAAGACACAAATCACAAGAAGTACAAATTTCATAAATTTTTCAATTCTTTAATAATTAAAGATTTATAATATAGGGAAAACAAAGGAAATAATCTTGACATACTTTACAAATTCGAAAAAGTTCAACAGTACAATATCAATTATAAGAAAATTCATCAATATTTGCAACATTGTAGTTTAAGCTATTCTGATATGCATAACTTGATCATTTCAGCCCAGAACAAAGTTAACCCATTCCCTTATAGATCAATATTCTGCCCATCAGTAATGGATTACATGTACATGTAATATCTCTTCACAATAGTGGCACTGCCTCCACCTGTTGTCGATAGCAAATTATCATTTTTCTACCTTTTTTGGTTCTTTTATCAATTTAAGATAAATCCTTACAGCCAGAGAGAAAAAAATGCTGTAAAAATTTGGTAGACTGTAGAATGGTTCACAATTTAGTCAGCTGTGTAAACATTGGTAAATTATCAATATATATGGTATAAGGGATAAATAAATATATCGATAATCTAAGATTTAAAACCAGAAATGTCACAAGTGATTTCTTTGATGGCTCCAAGAAAATAAAATGTGTTTTCTTTCATTTGCAATGTTTGCAACCATCAGGGACAACATTTGGCAATGAAGATACAGGAATGATTACAGTTTGATAAAGCAAAGATGAAATGGTTTAAAAACTGGCTGAAAACAAGAATAGATGCAGCTTTAATTCTTCACCATACCAAAAACTTTTAGACAAGGTCTTTTTGAAAGCATCTGTGAATGAAAAATTAAATACAACCCAAATGAAAGAACTTGCCATTAAACTGGTAGAAAACATTGTGGAAAAAGGAGAAAATCCTGGTTACCAGAAATTAATCCTTTTTCCACCATGCATTCAGGTGTCTCCTTCCTCATTGTCAGGAAAGGGAAAAATGTGCTGAATGGTCAACTCCATATTGAAATACATGTACAACAACATACTTAGCATGGATGGCTGTCAAAAATATTTTAGCAAATTAGAGAAGTTGCTCCAAATGTAATTTCACTACCTGGTTCAATGTTTTCTTAAATCTCTCTTCACCATCATCATCATCATTTCCTGTATGATGTGGCTCAGCACATAACTTCTGTACAATATTACAGATCACATTACAGATTAGAATACATGTATATGTAAACAAAACCTTGCTTATAAGGAAATGGGTTAACATAAAAGAAGACCAGGAGTAAAAATACATACAATAATTATGATCTTTGTCATCAATTTACAGTTTAGTAATTCTCACTGGCATAGAACCTAGGTCTCATTTGTGAAAGTAATTAGGCAAAGAGCACCTTTTCCAAGACATAATAATCAACGATATTCTGAAACAGCATTATTTGGTAAACACCTGAGAATTCTTACACGACAACAGCATTACTACTGAAACTCTTTCTTAGACAAAGTCTGATTCCTTACTTCTCACTTATGTAAATACTTTCATCATCATTTTTTTCCCAGACAAAGAAAAATTGTCTTTTTTATAACTAAGCAATATTACTCCATAGAGTGCAAAATACTTTAGAAGGCTATTTTTAGTGATAGAAGAAGACCAAAATACTGCAATACCAGCAACCTTTAGTTGTGTATGGTTTAGGATGGGTTAAAGTTACATCCAAAGGGCTTTCTATCTTAAAAAAGCTCCTTCTCTGATGCAATTAGTCATACTTTTTTCATATCGGAAATTCACTTCTTTTGAAAACTTTGTGAGAGCAGAAAAATAATGCTCTTATAATATACCATAATTAACTCTGTAATTACCGAGGCATTCATAACTGTTTAGCTCTTATAATATCTATGGTGACTGATTACTTAACTCTTTACCACACAATCCCGACCTTTAACTACCCTGAGACAGAAGCCTTTTGAAACATTATGGGAAAAGGAGAAAATGCTGGTGACCAGCATTTTCTACTTTTCCCACAATTTTTTCTATCCTTCCCAAAACAAAATTCAATTTTTGAGTCACACTTACTTTGTCATCTGCAAATGCTTTCAATTTGGATTGGTCTAAAATTCTGTCCTGTGGTAAAGAGTTAAGCAGACTTCATAAAAAACATGCAGTCTATTGTATCTTCCCTATCACTTATTCTACGAAATTTTTCCCACAAAACAACTTGAAATTGTTAAAAACCCTATTCTTTTTTAACTCTTACCTAAATGACAAAATCTTAGACCAGTCCAAATTGAAAGCATTTGCAGACAACAAACTAAATGTGACTGAAAACTATAAATTTGTTTAGAAATCATTGTAGGAAAAGGGAAAAATGCTGGTTACCAGCATTTTCTCCTTTTCCCACGTTTTCAAAAGTCTTCTTTCTCAGGGTCGTTAAAAGTCGGGATTGTGTGGTAATGGGTTAACCACTTCAAAATGACCTTCCAATTATTTAGCCTTCCAGGAATCAATATGCCAGTTAGGCCTTCAAAAAAAAAAAAGCTGCATTTCCTCTAAGCTGATAAACCCTGCTCCTAGATCTAACGGCTATCTGCCCAAGAACCAAATAATTTTCAAATGAACCCTGAATCTTACCAAGGAAAATGTAGAATACCAGAGAAAAATGAGAGTTTCTCCTAATCTACTTACCATACCCTTTCTCTCCACAAAATAAGACAATTATCTGACTTGTTAAAATCCGATACATCTGCAGACAACATATTAGATAGGGTTTAAACCATGGGACTTGCCTGTGAAAGGATCTAAAACATTTTGGGAAAATAAAAATATGCCGCTTACCAGCATTATCTCCTTTTCCCACAATGTTTTCAAGACTTCTTTTTCAAGGTTGTTAAAACTTGGGATTGTGTGGTAAAAGACTATTACATCTCGGAGCATAAGTAAAATTACAGCTGTTTTTTGTTTTTCTAGGCATTGAATGTAGGAATGTCCTACAGTTCTGTGAGGTGAAAGGTTGACTAAATTCAGTCTCAATCTTTGAAAAATCCATCATTGTTTGAGTCTCAATCATAGAAGAGTGTGTATCTTTCAAAGGTCTCTATCATGGAATAGTCTTTGTCTTTCAAAAGCTTCCATCTTCAAGTCTTTACCAAACAAAAAAATTTTAGACTGGTCCAAATCAAAAGCTTTTGCAGACGACAAATTAATGTGACTGAAAAACTGAAATTTGTTTCTGGAAGGATAGAAAACATTGTGGGAAAAGGAGAAAATGCTGGTTACCAGCATTTTTTACTGTTCCCACAATGTTTTCAAAAGGCTTCTTTTTCAGGGTTGTTTAAAGTCGAGACTGTGTGGTAAAGGGTTAAACAGTCTCTTAATGGTGTAAGTTTGGTGTCTGCACATTCATACAGCTTTACAAATACATAAATTGTTCATTTCATTGCATTTGTTCTGGAATATTTAAAAAAAAAAAAGAAACTAAACACACAAAGAAGCCTTGACTCAAAAAATAAAAAATAAACCAATGTCAATAAAACTACATCCAAGCAAATCTGTGACAAAGAGACATAAATTCTTATTACTCTTAAATTGCTACAGATAGTTTTTGGTGTCTTGCAGACAGTGTAGAATAAGATCAGACTACAGAGAATTTACCGTCTTATCTAAAACCATCAACACTGTTCAGTATCTTGAAGAGATATTTTAGAAAAAACATTCTTGAATTAGCAAAATATGGGTCCACCTTACGAAATACAAATATCCAGTTCATTCAGTTTGCAATCTGAATATTAAAATATCATCACAGAAAAGTACAAGAAAACAATTCTTGTCATAATGTTATTGAATGCCCTCAGGTCAGAGATACGATGGCAGCAAAATAACAGTCGGTTCTTTCAAGTTTGATTCCTTTTCCATATGTTTTTTGGCAAAAAATACTCTATGTTGTCAGTTTTGTTGAGCAGAGAAAAGCTACACAGAAATTTTCAGAGACTTGTTTAGTTCAGTGCTTGAAAAGCCAACAATTTGCACAATATTAGCAAAGTAAAAACCTTAAGGTCCCACACAGAGAACAAGGCGGTCTGAATAAGGAGAAATGGAAGCCACTGTAAACAAAAACACACAGGTGAGGTAGTATAAAACAAATAAATATGGAAAATATGGTGATTTTCTAAAACTTTGGATTCAAACTTTGAAGTATCATCCCTTCGAGGGCCTTTCACAAGGTAGGTTGCTCTGATGGACTACAGACTGATACATGTATGTCAAAAAGTGCTGAATATGATCTTCAGAACAAGTGAAAATATCCACTGCATTTACCAGTACATGGCACCCTAAGGGTTAACTCTTCTTACAGTCATGCTGCCCTATTTTGACTCAACTGAGTTCCTCTTCAAAGAAGAAATGTGTGAAATCAACAACTTGTCATACTGAGGGAAAGTGGCATGTTTTGACACACTTTAGTTGATGAAGTTTGAAAATTTCGCGCAAAAAAAAAAATGAACAAGAGGGACAGTGGCCCTAAAGTGTTCACCCAGGTAAAGTCATCCTGTATTAATAAGAGACCCTGGTGGTAATGATGTGAAACACATAAGTGTGTTGACCAGTTTTCATGAGTATCTGAAAATAAGGCTTCTAGAGTGCTTTCAACGTTTTTGTCAGATTTATCCTATTGACCTATTTTAGCATCTGACATGATCAAATTTTGAACTTGACCATGAGTTTATCAAGACAAAACATTCTGATGAATTTTCATGGGTATCTGACTGAAAAAGTGGCCTCTATAGTGCACACAAGGTCTTTTCTAAGGTAAGTCCCAGTGACTGCTTTTTTCAATCGAACCTGACCCAAGTTTAACCCTTTACCACACAATCCCAACTTTTAATGACCCTGAGAAAGAAGCATTTTCTTCTTTTTCCACAATGTTTTCTACCCTTCCCAAAGCAAATTCCATTTTTTTCAGCTACATTTATTTTGTTGTCTGCAAATGCTTTAATTTGGACTAGTCTAAAATTTCGTTGTTTGGTAAAGATTTAAACTTGTCCTAGATATCATTAAGACAAACATTCTGACCAGGTTTTATGAGTATCAGACTAAAAATGTGGCATTTAGAGTGCACACAAAGTTTAAGATTTGTCCCAGCAACCTTCTTTTTAACCTTTAAAGACAAAATTCAACCTTATCCAAGTTATCATCTAGAAAAACACTCTTACCAAGTTCCATGAGTATTGGACTGAAAATAAGGCCTCTACAATTACAGTACACACACGGTAATTGCCATTGTCTGCATCATATATGGATGATGACTCACAGCACAATCACAAAAGCTCACCTTAAGCACTTTAAGCTCAGGTGAACTAAAAGTCATAGCCTCAAGTCTTAGCTATAATTATGCATGGGTGGAGCAGAATTTGTGTCACTTGTACAAAGTTTTATTCTCTTACTGATTGATCAAGCATACCTATGGGCAAATGTAACAAAACACAGAACTAAATTTTAGACTGGTCCAAATTCAAAGCATTTGCAGACACCATAATAAATGTGGCAAAAATAATGGGATCTAATCTGTGAATGGTCAAATAAAATTGTGGGAAAAGGAAAAAATGCTGATTACCAGCATTTTCTTCTTTTCCCACGTTTTTTTCAAAAGCTTTTTTTCTCAGCGTGGTCAAAACTCGGAACTGTGTGGTAAATGGTAAACTCTCAACCAGGCTTATTTTAAAAGTGCTTGCCCAAAGTTTGGAGTCATTAACCCTTTCCCAAAAAACAAATTGTAGACCATTTAAAAGCGGTACAAATGAACTTAAGTTTTTTGACAGATAAGAAAATATTGTGGGAAAAGGAGAAAATGCTGGTTACCAGCATTTTCTCCTTTTCCCGCAATGTTTCAATTGGCCTCTTCCTCAGGGACATGAAAACATGGGACTGTTTGGTAATGGGTTAATACAACAGCAATCTATGACAAGAGAAATTAACTCCATCAAATATCAAAATTTAAGGTTCATTCTGGTTTTAAATGTTTGTAGACTACAAAATAAATGTGGTTTAAATAATTGGAGTTTGTATTTTAACCCTTTACCACACAATCCCCACTTGTAACAAGCTTGAGGAAGAAGACTTCTGCAAACATTGTTGGAAAAGGAGAAAATGCTGGTACCCAGTGTAAACCAAAATGTTTTCTAACCTCTAAAAGAGAATTTCCACTATTTGAACTGTCCTCTGTAAATGCTCTGGGTTTGAATAAGTCTAAAACTTTGTTGTTCGGTTAAGACTTAACCCTTCCCCAAACAACAAATTTTGGACTGGTCCAAATTCAAAGAGTTTGCAGACGACAATTTTTAATTTGATGAAAATGGCAGAAAGTTCTCTAAAAGGGTAGAAAACACTGTGGGAAAAGGAGAAATTGCTCGTTATGAGCAATTTCTCCGTTACCCACAGTGTTTTCAAAAGACTTGTACTGCAGACATGTGAAAAAAAGGGCTTGTTTGGGAAAGGGTTCAAGGGCAGAAAACATACCAAAGGGAGAAAACGCTGTTTATAGGCTTTTTATCCTTTTCCCTGGACATTTTCCAAGTCCTACTACCTTAACTCTTTACCACACAATCCCAACTTTTAACGACCCTGAAAAAAAAAAACCTTTTGAAAACATTGTGGGCAAAGGAGAAAATGCTGGTAACCAGCATTTTCTCCTTTTCCCATAATGTTTTCTAACCTTCCTAAAACAAATTTCAGTTTTTGAGTTACATTTATTTTGTCATCTGCATATGCTTTCAATTTGGACTAGTCTGAAAATTTGTTGTTTGGTAAAGAGTTAAATCATAAACATGGGATCCTTTGGTACCAAGTTAAAGAACCATACTGTACCAAAGAAAACTGACAGAAGAGTACCCTCAATATAACAGCCCAGGACAATGTTGACCAGGAAAATCTGCAAAGCAGAGTAACTTTCCCTACCCCAAAACAAATGATCAAGACAAAATGACAAAATAAACACCTATTTAGAAGAAAATACAAACAAAACGGGAAAACAGGAACACAAAGAAAGATAAACCCTCAGGCTTATGTACAAAAACACTATATAATAATAATAAACACTAAACTTCTTTGCTACAAACATAGCAATAATCATCAATATGCAAAACAGTCCAATTTACAACAATCAATTCCACAAAATTCTATCCCTGAAAAGCCATCATTTACTACACTTACTCAAAGCATAACCAACAGAGTATAGTACCTGTATGAGTCTTGTATCTTGATATTTGATCCAGAAAACACAACCCTGTCTGTTTTGTATTCTTCCCATCTCCAAATGACAGAGTCCTTTTCAAACTACACTGAATACATGAATATTAAACCTTTACCAAACAAGCCCATGTTTTAACATCCCAACAACAGAGACCTTTGAAAACACCTTGGGAAAAGCAGATGCTGGTAAGCGGTATTTTCTCCATTTCCCATAGTGTTTTCTTCCCTTCTGACAACAAAAACAACAACAACAAAAAAACTCAATCTTAGAGTCACCTTATTTTTTCAATCTTAGAGTCACCTTATTTTTTCACATGCAAAATCTTTTAATTTGGACAAGTCTAAAATTTTGTTGTTTGGTAATTAACCCGAGTTTAACCCTTTACCACACAATCCCAAGTTTTAATGACCCTGAGAAAGAAAGCTTTTGAAAACTTTATGGAAAAAGAAGAAAATGCTGGTAAGCAGCATTTTCTCCTTTTCCCACAATGTTTTCTATCCTTTTAAAAATAAATTTCGATTTTGAGGCACATTTATTTTGTCGTCTGCAAATGCTTTCAATTTGTTCCAGCCCAAATTTTTTCATTTGTTAACTCCTGCAGGCACAAATAAATGAAATGGAGTCAGTCAGTTAAAAAACCAAAAGGCTGTTATCACCATCCATTCTAAACGGCACTCTAAATTAAGTAAGAGAAAATTATCTAAACTTTAAAAATTTACCAAATGGCATAATTTTAGACTGGTCTGCATTTGCAGACGACAAATCAAATCTGGCTCACATACCTGTTTCGGTCCTTTAAAACTCAGGATTGTGTGGTAAAGAATTGAAGCAACACAAATTCTAATTTGTGTTACATTTTCTTTCTACATTTCAAATAAGACAAAGAATGCAAGTACAGAATGGTTGGTGAGACCAGGACCAACTGCTAAATTAAAAAAAAAAAAAAAGAGAATATTGCTTTAATTTTGAAGTCCAAAACCAGTGTGTGCCTCTTTATTAAATCAGACTACCTTAGCTCTTTTCAAATTAAATGCATTTGCAGACAACAAATTGATTGGTACTCAAATTTCCCTTCGAAAGTGTAGAAAAAAGTGTGGTAAAAGGAGAAAATGCTAGTAACCAGCACTTTCTCCTTTTTCCAAAACATTTCCAAAAGTCTCTCTCCTCAACAAGATTAAAACAGGATTGTTTGAAGGGTTAAACATTTCACTTTAATAACATAGGCTCAGAACCCATGACTCAACAAAACAGAGTCTTTTCTGTTTAATGAATACTGTATACATAATGTATCTATATTGCCAAAATTATTTGTCATAATCCAAGAGATGGTTATATCAATTTTGTTCATATGTATGAAATGAGAACTTAAAAACAAAAATCAAAACAATATATAAATGTGAAAAAGCTACAAAATGTCAAAAATAAAGTGATATAATTTGTTCTTTGGTTTACTGGAAAAGCCACATTACAAGATTTGATATTCCTGTGACTATTATGCCAATTGTTTCTGATATTGTGTAATTCATTCACTAATTAAATCTCTCAGAATTTCCTCATTCCCTGGACCAACAAATAATCAACAACATCTTTATTTGTCAACAACTGGAATCCTGTAACTCTTACTCGATAAACCTTTCATTGACAGTTTATATTATTGTTTGCTTTTCGGAATACATGGTTTAAAACCACAAACTGTGATGAGATAATATAAACATGATTGAGTTTGGTTTATAAATTGTCTCGTCACAGTACCTGATTTTAAACCTGTTATCTCACAAATGTAAAGAATAATATAAACTGATAATGAAAAGTTTATTGAGTGACAGCTATAGAAATCTTGCAGGCCAACAACAAATATCCTCTCACTTGTTGGGTTGTAACGGAATCTGGAAAACATTTACTCTTTACCACACAATCCCGAGTTTTAATGACCCCGAGGGACAGCGTTTAGAAAACCTTGTATGAATAGAAGAAAATGCTGGTAACCAGCATTTTCTCCTTTTTCCACAAGGTTTTCTACATTGTCACCATCATTTACCATCATTTCAGCTCAAACACTGAGCTGATCATTTCAGCTCAATGTTTGTTTTGAGTTGACAACTGCAAAAATGATACATTAGATGTAGTTCTCACTTTCATCTATGTTCTTCTCCAATAGAAAAACTAACATAAGGAAGTGCTGTTTACCATTAATTCTTCCTTTTTCCTACAATGTTTTCAGGGTTGTTAAAACATGGGATTGTTTGATAAAGGATCAGTGGAAAATGTTAACTCTTATCCTGCTGTTCGCAACCATGGATGAACTTTGCAGAGAGTGTAAAGCAAGATCAGCTTGCATATACTTGCCGTCTGATATTGCTCTGCACTCTCCACTTCTCTGTCAGTAGTTTTGCTTATACAAGCCCAGCCCATAGCCCATGAATGTAGCAAAATCTGTCTGTGAGATCATCCACGATTTTTATTCCGCAGGATAACCATTAAAATCTCAGAAGTATAAGGTGACCAGAATAGCTATTAGTATGCTGACAAAACTGCTCTTTTTAAACATGTTACGGTTAAAAACATGAAAAATACTAAAATACAACATCCACAAAAAGCCTTGATGAAAAAAATACCACTCAAACGCATAATCAATAAGTAATGAGCCATAGTAAAACTGTACAGAATTTGAATTAACCCTTTACCACACAATGCTGACTTTTAACGGCCCGGAGTAAGAGGCCTTTTCAAAACATTGTGGGAAAATGAGAAAATGCTGGTAACCAGCATTTTCTCCTTTTCCCACAATGTTTTCTTACCCTCTCAAAAAAAAAAAAAGAAAGGAAAAGCCCTCACCATTTGAGCCACATTGAAATTGTTGTCTGATAATGCTTTCAATTTGGATGTGTCTAAAGTTTTGTCGTGTGGTAAAGGGTTAAATATATATTATATTGCAGTATGTAACAATTTGAGGAGCGAACAGTGGGGTAAATGTTAAGTGTGTGAGACAATGGATAACAGGAAACAGCTACAAGTATCTCTTTATAATGGTAACCTCAAGAATTTGATATCAAATTTTCAAACAGTTAGATAAACTCAACAGAGCTGATGTTAACTTTCTTTAAATCATGGTTTATAATGCAATAATCACACTATTTTCATTACAAAATAAGAAAAGATTAACCTCCCTTTGGTGAAAATGTACAAAAAAAAAAAAGAAAACATAGGAGAAAACTGTGTAAATTCGGACAAACATATAAATCCAGACTGTTCTCTAAAATCCACATTAATTATTTGGATGAACAGTAGACCAATTTGTCAGACTATGTCCTCTTTGAAATGGAGTTTCCGTGCTTTTTAAGGAATTCTATGAAGTAATTGTCTCATGAAAATGGTGATGTTATTTGAGTTCCTTCAGTCATCCGACCACACATTCTTTTCTCTACTTGGCTGACTTTTTAATAAGGCAGATTCACACAGGCCCCTTTCTCAAATCAATATAAGGTATAGTGTCAAGGAAAACAGCTATGAAAGTAATGTTTGTTGACAGATGAATTTATAAACAACACGATTATATAACGATTTGAACTACTTTCAGACAGAACAAAATGAGGATCTTAGAAAAATTTAATAAGTCCAAATTTCCCCCACTATTTTTCAGATATTGTATAAATTTGTTATAGAAGAAATTCTAGGCTATGAAAAAACCTGCAATAAAGTAAAACTTCGTATCTTGTATTCTTTTGTAGATCTTTCGTCATTATTTCTGTGATTTTTATGGATTTTTGGATGTAACTATAGACTAGGGGATTATCTTTATGGAATGAATGGTTAGCAAACAGACCTGACCCAGATTTGACTGTATGGACATGTATGCTAATCTCGGTATCGTGTTTGTAAATGATCCATAAAGTTGATTCCATCGTTATTGGGGTTTACCCTCGATATTTTACTGTTTCCTTTTATGTCCTTGATAGTGTTTTGATAGATTGAATGCAGTTTAACACTATTTTCAACAGTATTTCTGTCATACCAGTTCACTTAGCCATGTGTTTGCACTAGACAATTTGCTAATGAAATTTAATTAAAATGATAGCACAAATGGGTAGCTGTGTCCCAGTTTCACTGCTATACTGCATTATCAGGCCTGCACGAACAGTCCAAATTTACCCGATTTTCCCATATGAATAATTTGTAATGATTTTTTTTTTTTTAAAAATCAGCAATGAAAATAAGCAAAAATCTAATTGCTGTATTTCTGTGAATTTACTGAAATATATGTAATTTTTCTTGACTTTTTCTTACCATTACTAGTTTTTTTATCCAAAATCTTTACCAGATGACCAATTTTAGACTTGTCCATAGCATTTTGCCTATGACAAATTACAATGCTAAAAATAATCACGGAATTTGTCATAGAAAGAGAAGGATATTGTGGTAACTAGCATATTCTCCTTTTCCAACAATATTTTCTACCCCCCCCCGACAAATTGTATCATATGAGACTGATTTGTCTGCAAATACTTTCAATATGGAACAGCCTAAGATTCTGTTATCTGATTAAGGGTTAATCAGGGTATTTGATAGCAGACTAGAATAGATAATTGGAGCAAATTTAACCTTGCCAAAATAAAAAGGAAGGATTGTAGCTGCCATGGTACCTTTGAACCAGTAACAAGGATATAAGTTATGATAACAAAGCTACGAGGCTTACTAAACCTGTATGGTTACAAAACTCAAAGGAACTTGAGCTCTAAGTATTTGTCTCACACATTTACAAACATATTTGATGTCGATAAATGGAAAATGCTGCAAGAAAGTATGGAGTAAATCAAACACAGTAAAACATTCAAAAGACAAACAATCATGGAAACACTCTGAACAGTAGGAGAAAAAAAAAGGTAAGGTTGATGCCATTCTCTATTAACCTAACAAATGTCTGAATGCCAAGAGAAAAATTCTAGCTACTGTTGGGCTTCTTTCATAAAATGAAGTTATAAAATGAATAAATTCATAGGTGAACAGGAGGATAAAAATCTGTGAAAGGTTCCATAAATAGTGCCCATCAATTTGTTCATGAACAAAGGTGAAATTTCAAAAATTTATAATGATATTGAAAAAAATTTTGTTTATTCTCTCAACAGCTTTATCTCCTTACCACACAATCCTAACTTTTAACGACCCCATGAAAAAAAGGCTTTGAAAACATTGTGGGAAAAGGAGAAAATGCCGGTAACCAGCATTTTCTCTACTTATCCCACAATGTTTTCTACCCTATCAAGGAGAGAAATCATCATTTTAGCAACATTTGGTTTGTCGTCTGCCAATGCTTTCAATTTGGACCAATCCAGTTTTTTTTTGTTTGGTAAAGAGTTAGAATATCTCACATTTTAAGCTGATTGACACAGAGTGGGGAATACATCCAATTGATCTGACCTAAGAAGAAACATGAAATCTCCCCCTTTTGTTTAAAAATTTCCTTACAGAAAGGTAATTACATCACATGTTCTATCATACATCAATCCCCTAAAATGTGGAGCCCATCTTTAGATAATTTTGCAGGCAGTCTAGATCAAGATCAGACAGCAGAGACAGTGCAGTCTGATCTTGATTTACACCAATGTTTTGTTAGAGATTCTCTAACATATGGCCTGAAAATTGTCTGGTTGAAGACTTTTTTTTACTGACTGACAATGTCCATCCTGTTTATATGGAACATTACAACAAATAAACTGTCAAACTGGTTGGTGAAAAAAACTTTATCAGTGATTATGATCATTCATAGCTTCTCAGCATAATACTGAAATTTATTTTTTTATTTCATAAAGCCTCCATGAAGACTTACCAGTAAATTTAATTTCTCTGTCCTAGATGAACCTGTAGCAGTGCCAAGTACAACTTAACTCTATACCAGAAAACAACATTGTAGACTGGTCCATTCTGATAGCATCGACAAACAACAATTTTAACATGACATAGATGATTGGGTTTGTCTTTAACAGGGTAGAAAACATTGTGGTAAAAGGAGAAAATGCTAGTTATCCATCGTTTTCTCCTTTTTCCACAATTCTTCCAAATGCCATTTTTTAACCCTTAAGCTGCTAAGTGTGACTCACTGACCTTTTGCGGACAGTTCAGATCAAGATCAGACTGCACAGAATGTGCAGTCTGATCCTGAATCTACACTGTCTGACAAGAAGATATTTTTCTCAAAAAAAAAAAAAAAAAAAAAAAGTTTGAATTGACATCATAAAGGTTTTTACCATTGGCTTGAAGGTTTTATTTTACATATTTAGCATGATAAGGAAGGTCTTTTAACCCTTTACCACTCAATACCAACTTTTAACAACCCTGGAAAGAAGCCTTTTTGAAAACATTGTGGGAAAAGGAGAAAATGCAGTTATCCAACATTTTCTCCTTTTCCCACAAATGTTTTCTAACCCATCAAACAAAAATCACATCAT
The DNA here is from genome assembly GCA_945859785.2 of Tridacna gigas. Taxonomy (NCBI): domain Eukaryota; kingdom Metazoa; phylum Mollusca; class Bivalvia; order Cardiida; family Cardiidae; genus Tridacna; species Tridacna gigas. The sequence goes on from OX244029.2 coordinate 45,413,309, forward strand.
TTTAGCCCCAATGAAATTTTTGTCTGCAAATGCTTTCAATTTGGAGAGGTATAAATTTTTCTCATGTGGTAAGGAGTTAAATATGGGATTTTTTTGGTATAGGGTTAAGTTGCTTTTGCAGACTGGGTAGATGAAGATCAGAGTGCACAAAACCTGCTTGCAAAATGGCCCTAACATTTCAATATTTGGGTCACTTTTACAATTGAAAATGTCTTATCTCTTATTTGGCACTCTATAGATTCAATATTTACATGACGACAAAATGTTAGTATCATCCATATTGAAAGCATTTTGTAGATATGACATGATTTTTATTGAAAGGATAAAAACAAATCTGGGAACTTGAGAAAATGCTGTTTACCAGCATTGTCTCTTTTTCAGAGAGTGTTTTCAAGCATCTTCTTTGTTACATTTGAAAAACATGTTAACATTTTTCCCTTTACCAACCAATCCTGGGTTTTACCGACACTGAGAAAAAAGTTGTTTGAAAAAAGTAAGGGGAAAAAGAGAAAAATGCTGGTAACCAGCATTTCCTTTTTCCACATTGTTTTCTACCATATCATTTTACCTACATTTGATGTGTTGTCTGCATATGCTTTCAAAATAATGAGTCAAATTTTATCATCTGCTTAACCCTTTACCACACAACATTATTTTAGACTGTTCCAAATTGAAAGCACTTGCAGACGACAACTTAAATGTGGTTCAAATGATTTGACTTGTGTCTGAAAGGTTAGAAAACATTTTGGGGAAAGGAAAAAATGCTGGTTACCAGCATTTTTTCCTTTTCCCACAATGTTTTTAAAAGCCTAATTCTACAGGTCATTCAAACTTGGGATAGTGTGGTAATGAGTTAAAAGTTACGAGGTCAAAGTCTTAAATCATGGAGAATTCACTACATATGCAACAGAAAGGGTGAAAAAAGTTCCAACTACAATCATGATCACTATCACCCCCCCCCCCCCCCCCCCCCCTTCACTGAAACATTTTTCTGTTCTGTTCTGTTCTGTCGGGTACAAACCACTTCCTTTCAAGAAAGCTGCTGTTCTTTTTCCTTCTACTGAGGATGTGGAGAGATTTTGTCATGGAAACAAAACAACAACAAAAAGTTGAATAATGTACTTGAAACTTGAAGATGTATAAAAAGAAATGTATGTTCTTTATAAAATGAAAATTATTTAATCCTATGGGCACTATACATCTACCACCATCTTTTTATGGACGTCCATATTACCTACAACCTGAAATAGATGAGAAAATGCAGACCGTAAGTAATTCTTACTCTGATTGTGTTCACACTCAAGCTATCTATCCTGTATCTGTAAACCCGTTACAAAAAATATTTAGACATGTACAAACAGAAAACATTTGCAGACAACAAATTAAGTCTTTACCACAAAGAAAGAATCTAGATTTGTCCAAAATGAAAGCACTAGCAGACAACAATTGAAATGTGGCTCAAATGGTGAAACTGGTCTTCCATAGAATAGGAAACATTTTGGGGAAAGGAGAAAATGTGGCTTACTAGGATTTTCTTCTTTCCCACGTTTCAAAAGACATCTACCTCCAGGTCATTAAAACTCCGGATTTTGTGGTACAGAGTTAAATGTGTCTCAAATGGTGGGATTTGCCATAGGTAGTGTAAAGAAAGTGGGAAAAGGAGAAAATAGTGGTTTCCAGCATTTTCTACTTTCCCCCAGTTTTCTAACGTTGCCTTTCAAAGGACATGAAATACAGGGCACAGATACATTCATCTGTTATAAGTGAACAGGAGTAGTTTCTCTTGACCAGTATATAAATGTGCATAAGTCATCTTGACTTTATGAACTACAAGATGATATTTTAAGTTTTCACAATATAAGCCTTTTTAAAACATGTTAACCTCAGGGCTGACCCCAGGGCTATAATTTCAACATTCCTGCGACAGGTCCACTAGATGAAGCTACATGCAAAATATGGTAGACCTAAACCTTAAGATCAGGAATCAAGAGATATTTTTAGTTTTTGTTTTATAAGCCATGGTAAAACTTGTGACCCCTTGGAGACAGCCAATTTGGATTCCAGGAATGTAACTGGGAAATGTTAGAAGAGGTCTATTAGATAAAGCTACATGCAAAATTTGGTAGCAGTAGGCTTTACAGTTAGGAACAAGAAGATTTTAAAGTTCTCACTATATCAGCCTATGTAAAACTTGTGACGCCTGTTGCAGGGCCAATTTTGATCCCAGGACTATCGTATAAGTAGTCTTAGTATAGGGTCAACTATATAAAGATACATGCAAAGTTTGGTAGCAATAAGCCTTCTGGTTTCCAATGAGAAGGCTTTCTAAGATTTTCAATATTTTTAGGTTTTATTGCCATGACAATCAGAGTTTTAACATGAGTGAAATTCTTTTGCATAAATCGTGAAGATCCATTGCAAGATCATTTCTGTGAATTTTTCAAAACTGGATGGCCAGTTTCAGGCATGTTTGAAACAAAAGTTAAAACATGCTCAAACGGACACATGGAAACATGACAGACACAGGGCCATGACATAAGTTTGCTGGCCTTTGGCCAGTGGACCTAAAAAATCAATCAAAGATAAAGAGTATGTGCTACCTACTTGATAACTAACACTGACATTTTGGTGAAAAATGCATATACCATGTAGGAGATGTTACCCATTGAAGCACTTATGAGGAATTGAAAGTAAGGACAATGACCCTTTTTAAACCAAGTGAAACAAAGGGCAACATATCTGCCAAAAATGAAAAAAATCCTGCGAATATGCTCTAAAGCAGTCATGATGCCTATCATCCAAGGAAAATATGGTGAAATTCACATCACAACAAGAGCTGTCGGAATGAGAGCAATGCCCCCCGAAAGCCCTATTTCCAGAAACTGTGACCTTAAACCTGTTGTTGGGATCAGATGACCCTGATTATTGTAATTTCAAAATGGTCTCCAGCTGGCCACCTTGTATCCAATCCAAGGAAAAAAGAGATGTTTGTAAAACATGTATGCCCCCCTAATGGCATCCAATTCTAAATATAACATGTGATTATAAACTGTTAAGTTCAAAGTGTAAAAACGAACAAAGGGTAATTACTCAAAAATTATTAATGATAAATTAACAATTCTTGGGCACTGCACTTCCCATTTATGTGAACTATCAACTTATAAGGTTTCATGATTTTACCTCACATACTTTTTGAGTTATGCTCCGGACAAAAATTAAGTGCGAAAATCAACAAAGGGCAATAACTGCAAAAATATAATGGGCAGAGTTATGGTTCTTGTGCAATGCACTTCTCCTGAATAAGATCTATCCACATGTAAAGTTTCAAGATGATATCTGAAAAACCTTTTGAGTTATGCTCCAGACAAAAATTAAGTATGAAAATCAACAAAGGGCAATAACTCCAAAAATATGATGGGCAGAGTTATGGTTCTTGTGCACTGCACTTCTCCTTAATAAGATTAATCCACCTATGGGGTTTCAAGGTGATATCTGAAATACTTTTTGAGTTATGCTCCGGACAAAAATTAAGTATGAAAATCAACAAAGGGCAATAACTCCAAAAATATGATGGGCAGAGTTATGGTACTTGTGCACTGCACTTCTCCTTAATGAGATCTATCCACCTATGAGGTTTCAAGATGATACCTGAAATACTTTTTGAGTTATGCTCCGGACAAAAATTAAGTATGAAAATCAACAAAGGGCAATAACTCCATAAATATGATGGGCAGATTTATGATTCTTGTGCACTGCACTTCTCCTTAATGAGATCTATCCACCTATGTAGTTTCAAGATGATACCTGAAATACTTTTTGAGTTATGCTCTGGACAAAAATGTGGTCTACGGACCGACCGACGGACCGACCAACAAGTGCAAAGCAATATACCCCCGCTTCTTCGAAGGGGGGCATAATTATTGGAGGAGTTGCAAGGACAGAAGCATTAGAAGGTACAACAAAATAAAGAGCAAAGACTTCTCCAAATATGACAGAACAAAAAAAGATGGAGAATAATGGGCTACAGTATCTGATATTGATCATTTTGAATGTTAATTGAAAATTGCCAGAGAGTTGCATTAGCAGTTGCAAGGAGAGAGACATTAAGAGGAACAAGAGGAACAAGAGTGCTCACCTGAGTTAAGTCATCTATGGCTGACAAAGCTGAAGAGATCCTGGGTTTAATGATGTAAAACAAATGAGTGTAAGTGACCTACTTTTTTATCCGAAATGACCCAACTTTGAATTTGGCCCAGATATCATCAAGACAAACATTCTGGCCAAGTTTCATAAATATCAAGCTGAAAATGTGGCCTCTATAGTACACAAAATATTTTTCGAAGATTTGGTACTGTGACCTACTTTTTGACCCGAAGTGAGCCAATTTCAAACTTGTCCACAATATATTCAAGACAAACATTCTGGCCAAGTTTCATGAGTATAATGCTGAAATTGTGCATACAAGGTTTTTCTAAGATTTAGCCCAGTGACTTACTTTTTGACCTGACATGACCAAACTCATGCAAGATACTATCAAGACAAAAATTCCGACCTAAATTCGTAAGTATCTGGGTGAAAATGTGGCCTCTACAGTGCACACAATGTTTTTCTGATATTTGAACCCGTGACTCGACATGACCCAATTTCAAACGTGTCCATGATATCAAGACAAACATTCTGACCAAGTTTCATAAGTGTCAGGCTGAAAATGTGCCCCTAGAATGCACACAAGGTTGTTCTAAGATTTGGCCCAATGACCTATTTTTTAACTCAACATGACCCTTTTTCAAAGTTATGCAAGATATCACAAGACAAACATTCTGATCAAGGCTGAAAATGAATGCACACAAGGTTTTCCTAACATTTGGTCTAGTGACCTACTTTAAGACCTGATGTGACCCAATTTCAAACTTGTCGTAGATATCAATACAAAGATTCTGACCAAGTTTCAAGAGTATCAGGCTAAAACTGTGGCCTCTAGAGTGCACACATGGTTTTTTAAAGATTTAGCTTAGTGACCTACTTTTTAACCCACCATAACCCATTTTCGAAATTGTCCAAGATTTTATCAAGACAAACATTCTGACCAAGTTTCATGACTGAATATGTGGCCTGTAGAATGCACACAAGGTAAATGTTTTCCACCGCACGACGGACGACGGACACAGCATGATCACAAAAGCTCACCTCGTGCTCAGGTGAGCTAAAAATCAAATAAAAGGCCAAAAACATAAGACAAGTTGGGCCGACAGACAGATATATATATATATGAGTAGTTAATTGATACAGTGGACTGACTGACAAGCCAGTGCATTAGTCCGATTCCACTTTCTGCTTTCTTGACACATAAATATGTCCAGTAATGACAAAAGAGAGGTTTGGTATTTCACAACAAATTGCATAGAGCAAATGCATACATGACAGTATTTTGGTTCTGGTCAGAACAGTCAAAGTATGCCAATTTACTAAGCAAGTGAAGATTATACTTACAGCACAAAATTCTTCAAATGAGATTTTACCGTCCCCGTCTGTGTCTGCATGAATTATTGTTTTATCTACAATCTGTTGAAGTTGGTGATCCTTTAGATTATTTCCCACCATCATTTTTAATACTTGATAGAGTTCTCCATTTGATATATACCCATCCTTGTCCATATCATAGATTTTAAATGCAACTGCAAAGAAAATAAACACAGGTAAACTAAGTACATCAACCAAAGACCAAACAACCTAATTTTAGTGTAAAGATAGACCAGTACTTGTGGACTCTTCACCAGATGACAAAAGTTTAGACTTGTCCATATTGAAAGCATTAAACTTTGCAAAAAACTCTGACAAGCATCAACTGCTTGTAGCAAGCAATCACTCGGATCTCATCATTGTTTTGCAATGTTGTCTCCTAAAGGACAAAAGAAAAATAATCAAGTTTGTAAGCTCATGGTCTAAACAACAACAGTATAAACAAGAGGACCATAATGGTCCTAAATCGCTCACCTGAAATGCAACTCAGCTCAACACCATAATGCTACATGCCGAATATGAAAGCTCTAGCCCTTACGGTTCGGGACAAGAAGATTTTTAAAGATTTCCCTCTCTATCTCTATGTGAAATCCGAGACCAACAAAAAATATGGCTAATTTTCACACCAGGGCCATAATTTTAGTGTTTTGGTAGAGGGCCACTAGATGATGCTACATGCCAAATATGAAAGCTCTAGCCCTTACGGTTTGGGACAAGAAGATTTTTAAAGATTTCCTTCTTTATCTCTATGTGAAATCCGAGAACCCACAACATAGGGCCAATTTCCACACTAGGGCCATTATTTGAAGTATTTTGGTAGGGGGCCACTAGATGATACTACATGCCATATATGAGAGCTCTAGCCCTTATGGTTTGGGACAAGAAGATTTTTAAAGATTTCCTTCTCTATCTCTATGTGAAATCCGAACTTTATCTCTATGTGAAATCCGAGAACCCACAACATAGGGCCATTTTCAACACTAGGGCCATAATTTGAAGTATTTTGGTAGAGGGCCACTAGATGATGCTACATGCCATATATGAAAGCTCTAGCCCTTACGGTTTGGGACAAGAAGATTTTTAAAGATTTCCTTCTTTATCTCTATGTGAAATCCGAGAACCCACAACATATGGCCAATTTCCACACTAGGACCATTATTTGAAGTATTTTGGTAGAGGGCCACTAGATGATACTACATGCCATATATGAGAGCTCTAGCCCTTATGGTTTGGGACAAGAAGATTTTTAAAGATTTCCTTCTTTATCTCTATGTGAAATCCGAGAACCCACAACATAGGGCCAATTTCCACACTAGGACCATTATTTGAAGTATTTTGGTAGAGGGCCACTAGATGATACTACATGCCATATATGAGAGCTCTAGCCCTTACGGTTTGGGACAAGAAGATTTTTAAAGATTTCCTTCTTTATCTCTATATGAAATCCGAGAACCCACAACATAGGGCCAATTTCCACACTAGGGCCATAATTTGAAGTATTTTGGTAGAGGGCCACTAGATGATGCTACATGCCATATATGAAAGCTCTAGCCCTTACAGTTTGGGACAAGAAGATTTTTAAAGTTTTTTCTTTCGGTTGCCATGGCAACCAGAGTTCTTCACGGAATTAAAATCTTTGAAGTATTCTGAAAGGGCATCACCTAAGGATCATTTCTGTGAAGTTTCATTGAAATCTGATTGGCGGTTTCAGAGAAGATTGTTTTTGTAATTGTTCACGGACGGACGGACACACGGACAGACGGACGGACGCCGGACAACGATCTATCACAGTAGCTCATCCTGAGCACTATGTGCTCAGGTGAGCTAACAACTGCAATGAGGCATACCCTATGCAACTTTTGTTACAATACTACTGCAGATGTCAACAACTCAAAATTACTATGGTTAAAAGTTTTACATTTTCATAGAAGAAAAAAAAAGGCACTATAATTATGTAGATAACAACTCTCCACATTGCTTTTTCAGTGAAATGAAAAGATAGTTACCTGCCCTTCAACTCGCTAGGTTTTGCCGATGGTGTCTGATCTTGGACCAACACCATCCCCTACCTGATGCTAGGCTATGACCCAATTCATCTTCAGTGGAATGGAAATCTACTTTTAGACCTTGATTGACTGATTAATTTGTCTTTTACCCTGCTTTCAACATTATTCCAGTCATATCACAGTGACAGCTCACATATTCATGCATGTCCTGGGTTTCACCAGTACTACTGGTATGTAAAGGCTCTGAAGTGTTTAGACCTTGAAAAAAAGAGTTGATTTTTTTTGAGTTAGTAGTGAGAGATTTAAACATCAGGGGTACATTTCTCTAAACTTTGTACACATGAAATTTGCATATGCAGTTTAGGTAAACAAGCATCAAGTCTGAAAATAAGCATTTCACTAAACTGCATATACTTAACAATTTGAGTAAATATTTGTGTAACTTTAAGCCAGCTCAGCCCTTTGGGTAAAGTGGGGATCGTCATTATCTCCCGCTAGATGGCATTCTACAAATACACATCTATCTAATTTGGGCATCGTGGGTACAGTAGCAGAGTAATTTTTCAAAACAACAACTGTGACTTTGAATTTCAAATGAAATAAACGTTTACTCAATAAAACGCTACCTGGTGCCATTCATTCAGCTATGATCGGCTAGCATGTAACCTATGCACCGACCATTTATTAAAACAGCCCCTACATGCTTTGGTAATAGGCTAATAGCTTCGATAGAAGCCCTACTTTTCCCAGGTATAGGGAGATGGGTGATGCGTCATAGCAGACAGGTCGAATCTTCGAAAAATATGACATGCGCAGACAACGTGGGGATCATATGTGTGTATATTCAATAAAAAAAAAACTGTGTGAATCTATGCAGTTTAGTGAAAGGTACCTCAGAGGCCAAAGTTTGAAGTAAATCTTTAGTCATAAAAGGGATATCAGAAAAAATGTCAAAGATTTTGAACATCCATGAGGACAATGACTATGACAAGGCCACAAAAAATACCTTGATATCTTCTTTGAAAACTGCTGAGCTAAAAAATCAATTCAAAGTACAGTGAGAGAAAATATCCAACTGTGTATATGTATTTTCTCACATAATTCATCCCTATTCGTGCATGAGCAGTGCTCTGGCAAAGGAGGTTTTTGCATTAAGCCCCTTTTCACCGAGCATGCCTCATATCTTCATTCAATCACACAGTATTTGCTTAAGCTCTAAAAACCAATCTATAACTTTCCCATCGGATTCCATTAGGTAATTGAATTTTACTGCAATGGCAGTAATGGCAATTCTGCATTGTACAGATCATAAAATATCTATTTTGCTCCCAACAATGGTGACAGGTACCTTATCTTAAAACAAATAATGCTTATAAATGCCACATTGAATATTTGTTTGTGCTTTTGGAGATCAGAAGAAATCAAATCGATACTACTATAGAGCTGAATCTGATTAACTCTTAACCAGCATTTTCTCCTTTTCCCACAGTGTTTTCAGAGGCCTTCTTTCTTAGGGTTGTTAAAACAAGATTTTTGTGTGATAAAGAGTTAAAAAGGGTTACATGGCCTAGTGCCAGACACCATACCCACAGGCCCTATAACATCCTGGGATATTGCTTTTAATTTATCAAATTAGGGAAAAAATCATTTCAACTGATTCATATATCTAGGATAGAAAACTGACATGCATTGCCAGAAAGTGTCTGTGTTTGCAAAACAACCAAGAAAATCAATCTACAGCTATTTCAGTGGAACCCCCAGTCAACTCTATACCCTGAGGAAAAAGGCTTTTGAAAACATTACTGAAACTAGGGGCCCCTGAGTGCCTGAACTGCTTTATTGGCAGTGAATTTGCTTATTTTCTAGCAAACATCATTAATTCATGATGCAAAAAATGAACGAGAGGGCCATTGGCCCTAAAGCGCTCACAAAAGTAAAGTCATCTACAGTTGATAAAACTGAAAGATCCTGAATTTAGTGATGAAAAACGCATGAGTGTAAGTGAACTACTTTTTACACCAATCTGACTGAATTCAAAACTTGACCAAGATAGCACTAGGATAAACATTCTGACCAAGTTTCATGAGTATCAGACTAAAAATGTGGCCTCTACAGCACACACAATGTTTTTCTAAGATTTGGTCCAGTGACCTATTTTTGAACAGATGTGACCCACTTTGAAATTTGCCCAAGATATCATCAAGGCAAACTTTCTGACCAAGTTTCATGAGAATCAGGATGAAAATGTGGCCTCTAGAGTGTACACAAGGTTTATCTAAGATTTATTCATGTGACCTACTTTTTGCCCTGACATGACCCACTTTTAAACTTGTCTGAGATATCAACAAGATACACATTATGACCAATCTTTATCAGTATAAGACCGAAAATGTGGCCTCTATGGAGCACCCATGGTTTTCTTAAGATTTAGGCCAGTGACCTACTTTTTCACCCGACATGACCCAATTTCAAACTTGTCTGAGATAACATCAAGACAGACAATCTGACCTAGTTTCAAGAGTATCTGACAGCAAATGTGGCCTCTAGAATACACACAAGGTTTTTCTAAGATTTAGCCCAGTGACTTACTTCTTGACTGGACATGACCCAATTAGACACTTGTCCAAGATATTATCAAGACAAACATTCTACCCAACTTTCATGAGTTTCGGGCTGAAATGTGGCCTCTAGAGGTCACACAAGGTTTTTTCTAAGATTTGGCCCAGTGACCTACTTTTTGACCAGACATACCCAATTTAGAACTTGTCCGAGATATTATCAAGGCAAACATCCTGACCAGTTTCATAAGTTTAAGGCTGAAAATGTGGCCTTTAGAGTGCACACAAGGTCTTTTTAGGATTTGGCCCAGTGACCTACTTTTTGACCTGACATGACCCAATTTGGAATGTGACTGAGATATCATCAAGGCAAAAGTTCTGACCAAGTTTCCCAAGTTTCAGGCTGGAAATGTGGCTTTTAGAGTGCACACAAGGTTTTTCTCAGATTTGGCCCAGTGACCTACATTTTGACTCAACATGACCCAATTTCGAACTTGTACGAGATATTATCAAGACAAACATTCTGACCAAGTTTCATAAGTTTAATGCTGAAAATGTGGCCTCTACAGTTCACACAACGTTTTTCTAAGATTTGGCCCAGTGACCTACTTATTGGCCCAACATGAGCCAATCGAAACATGTCTGAGATATCATCAAGGCAAAATTCTGACCAAGTTTCACAAGTTTCAGGCTGAAAATGTGGCCTCTAGAGTGCACACAAGGTTTTTCTAAGATTTGGCCCAGTGACCTACTTTTTGACCTGACATGACCCAATTTCAAAGGTGTCTGAGATACCATCATGGCAAAAGTTCTGACCAAGTTTCACAAGTTTCAGGCTGAAAATGTGGCCTGTAGAGTGCACACAAGGTTTTTCTAAGATTTGGCCCAGTGACCTATTTTTTGAACTGACATAACCCAATTTCGAACTTGTCCGAGATATTATACATGTACAGACAAACATTCCGACCAAGTTTCATAATTTCAGGCTGAAAATATAGGCCTCTAGAGTGCACACAAAATTTTTCTAAGATTTTGCCCAGTGACCTACTTTTTGACCCAACATGACCCAATTTTGAACTTGTCCAAGATATCATTGAGACAAACATTCTGACCAAGTTTCATGAGTATATGACTGAAAATGTAGCCTCTAGAGTGCACATAAGGTAATTGTTGATGCCTGGACAAAGGATGATGCACGATGGATGCTGGACACAGCATGATCACAAAAGCTTACATTCAGCACTTTGTGCTCAGGTGAGCTAAAAAGATAAACACACAAAAAATTAGGAGAGAGTGTTGTTGTAACTAGGCTTGAACCAACTAAGACAACATAAGTAGGCATGGTGAACTGAACAAATAATGAAAAAATTGAGGGACAATTTCTCAAAACCAATGGTTCATAATTAAGGCAAATCTGACGGGTTTCCGTACTCATTGTAATACACAATCCCTGCAAGTTTCAATGATTGATTGATTGATTGTATGGTGTTTAATGCTGTTTTCAATATTATTTCAGTGCACCTATCCATGCTTTCCTGGGGTTTCTTTTTACCAGTACTTCGCACAATATTCTTTCCAAGCCACTGGCTCCTTTCCCACATAGCCATTGTCGAAACAATGGTCAGTGGTGAGAGAGGAATGAATCCTGTCGCAATGACTGTCATCAATCCTCAGAAAGAAATTGGCCGAGCCGGGGATCGAACCAGCATCCTCCTGTTCTCAAGTCCTGTACACTACCAACTGAGCTACAGGGCTCAGCTGCAATATTTCAAACACATATAACTAATAATGTGGACTGTGTTGAGTAAACCATACAAAGTCATCAAATGGCTGCTTTTCCTAAACTGATTGCTAGATTTTCTTCTTTTTTAATAGGGTACAGTCCCTTGGCGATACAAATAACCGTTGCAAGTTTCAAAAGAATTGGATCAAAAATGCATACTTAATCACATAAACAAGAAATGTAAATTTTCAAATTTAAATGGCTACTTTTTCCATTCTAATTGATGGGGTTTTTTTTCAAAAGCAATAGGGTTCAAGCTATTGATGATATAAGGCAATTGTGCAAGTTTCAAGAAAATGCCAACTTTGACACCTAAACAAGAAATGTAAATTTTTAACTTTAAATGGCTAATTTTCCCATACTGATTGTAGGGGTTTTTTATCCCCAAATCAATAGGGTTCAAGATGTTGATAATAAAAAGTCAAATGGCTGATTTTCCCAAAGTGATTGCTGGATTTTCTTCATTTTTGACAGGGTTCAATCCCTTAATAATACAGATGTTTGAAATCAAAGTTAAATAAAACACAAACACAGAGACACATGACAGCCTTGAGAAAAGCTTGCCAGCCTTTGGCCAGTGAGCTAATAATGAGGAGATAGAGGCAGTTGCTGTCAAGATTTTTTTTGCCATTTTTCTTCATACTGAGCCACAAGAAAAAGTTTAAATATTCATTTTCCCATTCTTCTTGTCCTGCCTATCTTTTGTATTTTTTTTTATAAAATATTTCTTGGTTAGTTTCTAAGTTGTTAAGGATTAAAGGGTGCTGTTTGGATTTTCAATATCTCATCAAACTTTGCAAATAATAATTCAATGACTTAACCCTTTACCATACAATCCCGACTTTTAATGACCCTGAGAAAAGGCCTTTTGAAAAACAAGTGGGAAAAAGAGGAAATGCTGGTAGCCAGCATTTTCCCCTTTTCACACAATGTTTTCTACCATTCCCAAAACAAATTTCCATTTTTGAGTCACATTTATTTTGTCGTCTGGAAATGCTTTCAATTTGGTCAAGCCTAAAACTTTGTCTTTGGTAAAGTTAAGCAAGGTGATTCAGGCAAACAATAACTGTGAAGAAGAAAAACATAATGTTAGGAAAACATATTTTAAAGTGGTTATTTCCTTAAAGGGCTGCCTAGCCTCTTCATGTAATTTTAGATTTTGTTACAGAATTTCACAAAGGTTTGTGTAACATGATCAAAGACACAATCATGTTGATTATCCTATTTAAATAAGCATGATGACATCATTTTTGTAACAACAAATGTACACACAGATAACTTGAAGAGCTACCAACCCATTTTTTTTTTTACCACCAAATTAAATTTTGCATAATTTTGATGGCATGTAACCATATAATTCTTTTCATTTGCGAGGAAAAGCATAATTTGTAGTGTTTACTAGTGTTAAAGCACAAAAATCTAAAAAGCCCTCTTTAAAGATGAAATAAAACTATTACAAAACAACAGCCTTGGAATACAAGGCTTTTGAAAACTGGTTACTAGCATTTCCTCCTTTTCCCACAATGTTTCCATCCTTTTCCCACAATGTTTTCAACAGTCCTTGTCTGTAAGAGTCATTAAAACTCAGACTGTTTGGTAAAGGGTTAAACAATAAGAATTCCCCCTCCCCCACAACTTCCTTCCTAATCTGGACTTTTGAAGCTTGTGAACTTATATCAGCAACCTGTGAACCTATCTCAGCAACCATCTCAACAAAGTTCTTTTTTTGTCCTATAGAGATTTCTCTAGTGCATGCAATAAATTTAGATTTTGTTACATAAAGGATTTAAATTGATCAGCAAGTCTCGTTGAAACCTTAATTAATTTTGTTTCAAATTTGACAAATTTTATTCCCTACTGATAAAATTAAATTCTGTGTAGTCTGAATTTACTTGCAACACAAATTCATTACAGTATGATTTTCTAACAGGAAAAAAAAACTGAAGAAAGTTAATCACTCATACAGAGAATACCTGAAATCTTGGCACAAAGAAAAAAGTTTCCTACACCTAAAAAGTACCCAGCATGGATTAGCAAAGAAGAAAAGATCTTTGATCCCTACGCAAGGTCGTATCTCTCAAATCTTTACCAAACTCTTCAAATCACTTGATTATAAGCTCATTTACTGGTAAGTATGGAAAGTAATCTGTAGGTTTACAAACATGAGCCGTACTCTCTGAAAAGGGCTTAATGCCTATGCAAGAAGTATCGATCAAAGTCAGCCTCTACAGGCTGACCTGTGCTGAAACTTTTTGCTATTTGTCAATTTTCTGCATTTCAACGATACATTGTAACTCAAGATTCAGTCAGTAGCTGTACAAAAATGAATTTTATGGATCACTAACCATTTGATGTCCTGCTTGGTATAATGCATTACAGAGATGCATTAAGCCCCCTATTGCCAAAGCATGGCTCATGTTTCAGAACACCTGACAATAGTTCTTGCAAGAAAAATAGCTTCCTCACCATTGCTCAAACACTGTTCAGTTCTGCTGTAACAGGGATTAAGCAGCCAGTGGCATAGGAAGAATAGGGATGCATTATATACAGGTGTGCTTGTTTCATTTCATATCTCAAATATAGTAAAACATGGCCTCTGGATAAAAAAAAAAAAAACCTTACTTTTACCTTCCTTCTAAAAATGTTTTGGATAACAAAGTTTGCTGCTATAAAGTCCAGGAGATATGCTCAATTTAACATCTGGATAAAGTGACATAATATGGCATTTCAACAAGCCAGTACAATTTTCTCTCTGAACTGTGCCAGAAAACATAGTACACAAATACAGAATTTTCATGCCCTTGGTTTGCCCTGAATATTTCATGAGAAAGCCTTTATAATGATAAATCTTAACAAACGCCCACAATGACATTTCTTGTTACATTATATAAATAGTCAGTATTTCCAAACAATGAAACACATTTCTGATCTGAATTATCTAACTGATTTTCATTATGTTTCTAGTCTCAATAATGAGACACTTATGGTGCTTCTTTTCATATTTGGACATTTACTGTGCACTGAACCATCTCAAGTCCAACTTGACTTTTCTGGTAGCAAAGCTACAGGTCTGTACGGACTTTCTGTTTCATTGGTTTAATCTTAATGCAGCTCAATGCAATTAATTTTTAGTGACATACATGACTAAGGACAAATTAATGAACATTTCATCACCTAAGGCGCTTGTAGAAGTCATTTATCACATGTAAATCTCAAAAGAAGTAACGAAATTTATCATGTTTGGAGGCCATTTGTGTCTATTTTTGGAAATGTATACATCTTGAGTAACTGATGAATTAAACTGTTTTTTGTGTTTTGTGATCAAATTGAAAATATTTGTATTTGAAACAAGGGATTATTGGATATGCAAGCAGCTAGTATAGTATCTTAAGTTTAGTTTTGTCTTTAATTTGTGAAAATATGGGAGTTTAAACATGCACACAAAATCTGTGCAGAGATTTCAACTTTTTTTTAAGCAAATGTCTCTGTACCCATAGGCAACCCATCAAAAACTAAATATCGCATTCAAGGACAGTTATCTGTACTGACTACGTTTCATACTTTTTTAAAATATATACAAAAGGGCAGTAAACATTGTAGAAAAGGGAGAAATTTTTCCACCTTATTTCAAAAGCCTTATTCCACATCAGAACAAGAGGGCCATGATGGCCCTGGATCGCTCACCTGAGTCAATAGGCCAAACATTCTGACCAAATTTCACAAGTATCTGACTGAAAATGTGGCCTCTATCGCGTGCACAAGGTTTTTCCATGTTTTGACCTAGTGACCTAATTTTTGACCACACATGACCCAATTTTGAACTCGTGTGAAATCCAATTTCGAACTCGTCCCAGATTTTATCAAGACGCACATTCTGACCAAGTTTCATGAGGATCAAACTGAAAATGTGGCCTCTAGAGCGTACACAAGGTTTTTCTAAGATTTGACCTAGTGACCTAGTTTTTGACCACACATGACCCAATTTCAAACTCGTCTCAGATTTTATCAAGACAAACATTCTGACCAAATTTCACAAGTATCTGACTAAAAATGTGGCCTCTAGAGCGTACACAAAGTTTTTCGAAGAGTTGACCTAGTGACCTAGTTTTTGACCCAACATGACCCGATTCTGAACTTGTCCGAGATTTTATCAAGACAAACATTCTGACCAAATTTCACAACCATCTGACTGAAAATGTGGCCTCTAGAGCAAACACAAGGTTTTTCGAAGATTTGACCTAGTGACTTAGTTTTTGACTCCACAAGACCCAATTTCGAACTCGTCCCAGATTTTATCAAGACGCACATTCTGACCAAGTTTCATGAGGATCCAACTGATAATGTGACCTCTAGAGCGTACACAAGGTTTTTCTAAGATTTGACCTAGTGACCTAGTTTTTGACTCTACATGACCCAATTTCAAACTCGTTTCAGATTTTATCAAGACAAACATTCCGACCAAATTTCACAAGTATCTGACTGAAAATGTGGCCTCTAGAGTGTACACAAAGTTTTTCAAAGATTTGACCTAGTGACCTAGTTTTTGACCCAACATGACCCAATTTCGAACTCGTCCCAGATTTTATCAAGACAAACATTCTGACTAAGTTTCATGAGGATCGGACCGAAAATGTGGCCTCTAGAGCACACACAAGGTTTTTTGAAGATTTGACCTAGTGACCTAGTTTTTGACCCAACATGACCCAATTTCAAACTCGTCCCAGATTTTATCAAGACAAACATTCTGACCAAGTTTCACGAGTATCTAACTGAAAATGTGACCTGTAGAACGTACACAAGGTTTTTCGAAGATTTGACCTAGTGACCTAGTTTTTGACCCAACATGACCCAATTTCGAACTCGTCCGAGATTTTATCAAGACAAACTTTCTGACCAAATTTGACAAGTATCTGACTCAAAATGCGGCCTCTAGAGTGTACACAAGGTTTTTTGAAGATTTGACCTAGTGACCTAGTTTTTGACCCAACATGACCCAATTTCAAACTCGTCCGAGATTTTATCAAGACAAACATTCTGACCAAATTTCACGACTATCTGACTGAAAATGTGGCCTCTAGAGCGTACACAAGGTTTTTCTAAGATTTGACCTAGTGAGCTAGTTTTTGACCCAACATGACCCAATTTTGAACTCGTCCGAGATTTTATCAAAACAAACTTTCTGACCAAATTTGACAAGTATCTGACTCAAAATGCGGCCTCTAGAGCGTACACAAGGTTTTTCGAAGATTTGACCTAGTGACCTAGTTTTTGATCTAACATGACCCAATTTCGAACTCGTCCCAGATTTTATCAAGACAAACATTCTGACCAAATTTCGCAACTATCTGACTGAAAATGTGACCTCTAGAGCGTACACAAGGTTTTTCTAAGATTTGACCTAGTGAGCTAGTTTTTGACCCAACATGACCCAATTTCGAACTCGTCCGAGATTTTATCAAGACAAACTTTCTGACCAAATTTGACAAGTATCTGACACAAAATGCGGCCTCTAGAGCGTACACAAGGTTTTTCGAAGATTTGACCTAGTGACCTAGTTTTTGACCCAACATGACCCAATTTTGAACTCGTCCCAGATTTTATCAAGACAAACATTCTGACCAAATTTCACAACTATCTGACTGAAAATGTGGCCTCTAGAGCGTACACAAGGTTTTTGTAAGATTTGACCTAGTGAGCTAGTTTTTGACCCCACATGACCCAATTTCGAACTTGTCCGAGATTTTATCAAGACAAACATTCTGACCAAGTTTCATGAGGATTGGACTGAAAATGTGGCCTCTAGAGCGTACACAATGTTTTTCGAAGATTTGACCTAGTGACCTAGTTTTTGACCCCACATGACCCAATTTCGAACTCGTCCGAGATTTTATCAAGACAAACATTCTGACCAAGTTTCATGAGGATTAGACTGAAAATGTGGCCTCTAGAGCGTACACAAGGTAAAAAGTTGACGACGCATGACGGACAACGCACGACACAGCACGATCACAATAGCTCACCATGAGCACTTCGTGCTCAGGTGAGCTAAAAATACTAGATTCTTTTGGGAAAGAGTCACAAGACAAATTACAATAGGTTGATCCTCTACCGGCTGATGGTTAATCCTTACAGAGCCTAAAGCACAAGAGTCAATCCTTACAGAGCTTAAAGCACGCAAGTTAATCCTTAGGTTTAAGTTAAATCTACAGAGAAACATCCTTATAGAGCTTCAAACACAAAATCGAATCCGCACAGAGCTTAGAGCACAACAGTTTATCCTTGCAGAGCTATGAGCATCAGAGTTAATCCTAATGGAGCTTGGAGCACATGAGTTAACCCTGAAAGGACTTAAAGCACAAGAATCAATCCTTAAAGAGTTTAAAGCACAAGAGTAAATCCTAAAAATGTTTAATGTGCAAGAGTTAAATCTTTAAAATGGCTCAGCTTCAATCCTTACAGAGCTTAAAGCACAATGGTTAATCCTTACAGAGTTTATCGCACAAGAGTTAATCCTTACACAGCTTAAACACAAAGAGTTAATCTAGAGCTTAAAGCATGGGTGAAGATTTTCATTTATACATAATCTTCTATGTCTAAAGGCACTTTCTTTCCATCCGATTTATAGTTGATCGTACTTCACAAAATGCAATTCCAGTTACATTGGGCATTATCAACTAGTCGCTGAATCTTTCTCTGTGTTAATCACTTTCGTTTTGTCATTCCCACCTCTATTTATTTTTCATTTCCTTTACAATTTCTTTTTGAATACAAGATGGCCCTGTATCACTCCACTGCCTTTTAATTAAGTGTATCATGCACTTACTTGGCACTGACAGAGACATCAGTTGTAAGAAGCTTGTATGGCAATAAACTTTCAAAGAGCCCCCCCCCCCCCCCCGAAAAAAGTCATATTTTTTTCAAATGCAAAGATGATGCCAATGAACAGGAGCAGGTCTGATCAAGTACTGTTTATATCAAATATCACAGCATACTCTAACAGGTAGTGCTTTGAAAAGTAGACTTCTGAAACTTTAACTGCATAAACCAATTTTTCAATGGAATAATTGGGAAAGTTCTAGAACAAAAAACTGAAAGACACAAACCTCACTTCACGTTAAATATTCAGCTCATCTGAGCATAACAATTAACATCAAATTAAATCATTCTCACTGAATACTCTTTTATCCAAAAAAACTTGAAAGCCCAGCACCAATCATGTAATATTGCAGTTTGATTATAAAGGGGGTAAATCATTATAAACTAAGATGCATCTGTTATGAGTGAGCAAGAGTTATTTCCCTTATTCAGTATATGAGCTTAAGTCATGATGACTTCCTGTAAAACTTGTGACCCCCCGGGTTGGGGCAGGTTTTGACCCCAGAGCTATTAATATAATAATAAGGATAATATTGGTAAAGGTCTACTAGATAAAGCTTCATGCCAAATTTGGTAGCCCTAGGTCTTGCCGTTTGGAATGAGAGGATTTTTTAAGTATTCATTATGTAAACCTTGTGACTCCTGGGGCAAGGCCAGTATTGACCCCTGGGCTATAACTTGAATAATCTTAGTAGTGGTCTACTAGATAAAGCTACTTGCTAAATTTGGTAGGTCTATGCTTAATGGTTAGAAGATTTTTAAAGTTTTCTCTGTGTAAGCCAATGACAATCTTGTGACACCCTCAACGGGGGCCAATTTTGACCCCAGGTCTATTATATGAAGAAATCTGGTAGATGATTATTAGATGATGCTATGTTCTAAATTTCTTTGCCCTAGGCTGTATGATTTTGAACACAAAGATTTTTAAAGATTTCCACTATTTTTCAGTTTTCTTGTCATAGCAACCAGAGTTTTTACCTGTTATCAAACATGACAAAAACTGGCCCGCCTTTGGCCAGTGGAGCTAAAAACCATATTCCCTCCCCCTCCCTTTTTTCAAGGCATGAAAAGCAACTTACAGTTGTACTCCATGCAAGAAGGGGTTTAAGACAACACTTTCAAGATCCCAATGATTCCAGGCTAAATTAGCTGTCACCATGCATTTGTATCAAACCATCACACATAAACCACTCCTCCTTTCTGTATCCATTACCATGAAAATACAGCTTCTTATTTGTTTGCTTGTTTGTATTGGAGTTTAATGCTGTATTAACAGCTTAGGTAATATCACATCCCTCTGTGCAAATACACATGCATTTCCTGGCTTTCTTATACCAGTACTGACACAAATCTCTTTCCAAGCTACTGCCTACTTTCTCACATGCATCAAAGGTGAGAGGCAAAAAATATAGAGAAAGAAAGTTTGCCTCAACCAGATATCAAACTCACAACCGCCAAGTTAGGAGTCAGATGTGCTAACCACTGAACTACTTGGCCGGGTCACAGCTTCTTATACCCTAAACAAAACTGGGAGCTTCCCACAAGTGTTAGTATGATTCATTGTGAAAGTGCAAGGTGCCCAGAGAGTAAGGTAGCACTTTTGCACATTTATAATATGGCTTTTAATATCAGATGAGGATATAAAAATATAGAGAGATGTAAATATAAAAGTTGTTTGTCTGATAATTTCATTCAATTTTCGTAACAATATACACTTTCATACACACTTCAAATCAGAAGTACCTTTTCATCAAAGGTGTCGTTTTAATAATAAATGACGTTCTCTCACTTCTAGTTGTCTGGACATTATTTATAAACAAAAGATGCGGTTTTGGGCGCATGAACAACCACACTGTGTTACAGACAGACAGCTGCACAGTGAGAAAATGACTGTATGGTGTACAATGCCATGTCACAGTGTTATTGGGCCATATGTCGTTAATGACAAGATTAATTCCCAGTGCTACCTATCTCTTTTGTTAAACAAGTTTGTTCCTGCACTTGAAAAGAAGTCCGGGGACATTGCTAAACATGTGGTTTATGCAGGATGGTGCTAGGGCACACATATCTAATAAAGTGAGCATTTTTGTCTTTACAATACGTTTGGTGATGGGGTAATATCAAGATAACATCAGGAAGTAAAAGATTGCGAAATATTGTGGCCTGCTCACAGTTCTGACCTCAACCCATATGACATCTTCCTATGGGGTTATTTGAAGTCATAGGTCTACAATACCAAGCCAGACACTACAGACATGAAACATTAAACATGAATCAAAAAGCTTGATTTTGGAATGTGCTAAAGTGATTGACAATTTTATTATGTGTGTTCGGCATAGAAAGAGCATTAAAGGCTGTCACTCTGGAAACATCATTATTTACTAAATGACACCAATGTTAATTTTTCAGTGAGAGTGATTTATCTTAATGTTTATATTTATGCTCATATGATTCTAGTATAAAGTAAGGTTCTAAGGTTTCTAAGGTTTCTTTGCAAGCAAAGATGGACACATGCACAGACTCATGATGGAGACAGTACCATGACATAAGCCTGCTTGCCTTTGGCCAGTGGACCTAAAAACAACAACACAGAACAGATATTATGAGCTTCAAAATCATTGTATGTGTATATTTGGGAATATACTTTATGATTTTTAAGATTTATTCAAAATTTAATAATCATTAAATTTTCTGCCGAAAACATAAATTGTGGTCATTTGATTTTCTCTGGAAGTTTCCAACAGAGAAATGTTTAAGCCATTGTTAACATATCAACTAACAACAAAGATTAGCTTACATTACAATGACAGACACAAGATAACTACAAAAGCTCAAAGCATAACTCTGATTAATCTTTCAGCACCAAATATATAAGCTTGACTTCTTTTGGTGGCTTAAAATATACTATCCTCTGAAACTTGGAAAGATTTTTATATCATAGGCTTGATTAAACAAGTGGATAGAAGATATATCCAAGATCAGACTGCATGTTCTTTGCAGTCTGATCTTGATGTTTACATAAGAGGCTACAGAAGCACTGTTTTCTGCCTATGGCACTGAAAAGGGCTAATAGACTGAAGTTTGGAGCTATCCCATCCAATAAACATGAATTCTGTATATTAAATACTTCTCCCTGTTGGACAACAAAAGTGATACCGTTAATGGACCTTCTACATCTTTTTCTGAAAGCCAATGAATTATCCCTTAGGACTGGAAAATGAAATGCTGCTGTCTAAGTATTTGAGTTGTAAGGAGGATCCAAAGGTAAAAGAAAATTATGACAAAATCTTTTTTCCTGGGCCTGCTGTAAATTTCAGTCATGATATCATCTACCTTTGAATTTGATACCAGAAATCAATACTTACTAACATGATTTGTAAATATTTGATAGAACATTACAGATGTATAATGAAAATCAATATCAAGGTTGCTTTTCATAAAATTATGAGTTAGTGTTAAATTTTCATCTCATTTTATTATCAGATTCCAATAACCAAGTTTTGTAACCAAAATTAACTTGAAGCCCAAGAGCTTGCAATATCTGTTACAAAGCAGGGTTTCCACGGCTCGCAATTTTTCGTTTGTATCATATTAACTTTGTATGATTGCTTTCTGCCAAGAATATTATTCCCTTGAACTTTTCTCACAAGAGACATGAGTATCAGACTGAAAATGTGGCCTCTAGACTGGACACAAGATTTGTCCCAGTGGCTTACTTTAGGCCCTATGTGACCAAATTTTAAATGTGTTAAAGATATCATAAAGACAAACATTATGACTAGGTATCATAAATATCAGACTGAAAATGTGGCCTCTAGAGTGCACACAAGGTTTGCCTAAGATTTGGCCCAGTGACCTACTTTTTTACCTGACATGACCCAGTTTCCAACTTGTGAGATATCATCAACACAAACATCCTTTGAGTGTCAAACTGAACATGTGACCTCTAGAGTGCAAACAAAGTTCTTCTAAGATTTGGCCCAGTGACCTACTTTTTGACCTAATGTGACCCAGTCTTCAACATGTCTGAGATATCACCAGGACAAACATTCTGACAGAGTTTCAAGACATGACCCAATTTCAAACTTGCGTGAGGTTTTATATAGACATACATTCTGACTGAGCATCCAACTGAAAATGTGGCCTCTAGAGTTCACACAAGATAACTGTTGACGATGGGTGACGGACGATGGACACAGCATGATCACAAAGGCGGCAAACTCTGTCCAGTATCCAACACCACCAGTCGTCATTTATTGGTTATTCTCACATTTTCTCCCCCCTTAATGAAAATGACATGGTTTAATCGTGTTCTGCGATGATTTACCTATCCACTGGTATGTAGGACGCTAGATATAGGTAAGTTTAAGGAGAATTACAGAGGTTTCTGAAGTTTTCACTCCATAAACCCATATAAAACTTGTGACCCCTGGTGCAGGGCCAAACTTGGGTTTGGTTCAATGTTGCAAATAAAATGGGACTGCAGAGAGCATAAAAAGTGGAATCAAGTGAAAAGACATCATCCAAAGGGACAACAGCGGATCAATTTGAGAGCGTCATAAAGGTAAAAAGATAGGCTGGTGCGTACCTTGCATTCTGCTTGTGTTTAATAGGGTAGAAAACATTAAGGGAAAAGGAGAAAATGCTGGTAACTAGCATTTTCTCCTTTTCCCACAATGTTTTCAAAAGGCTTTTATCTCAGGGTCCTTAAATCGGGATTGTTAGGTAAAGGGCGAACAAACAAAATTAGATAAACATATTAGACGGAATCTAACATATTTTGATAATCATGAGGTCAGGGGCTATCAAAGGACAATAATAACTCGGAACATAAAGCCCAGTATACTAGTAGTTAAATTCTGAAAGTATTGCATATTCTCATACTTATTTGCATAAATCAAGTGAAGTGCATGTTTTGAAATCTTCCATTGTAAAATAAATCTGTAATAATAAGTTAAAAACAGAAAAAAATAATAAGGGGCCACAATTCTTACTCCTTTACCACTCAGTTCCTTAGTTTTTATGAGTCTGCATGAGACGACATAAGAAAACATTGAAGAAAAAGGAGAAAATCATAATGATCAATTTCTCTCTTTCGCACATTATGATTTCTAACCCATCAGAGAACTGTGATTCATGAATACTAGGTTTGGATTTTTCGTCTGCCCACTGGCTAAATTTGGAAGTCTAAAATATGTCGTTTGGTAATGGGTTAAATGCTTAGATTAGTATTTCATTTATATGCTGTGTATTCGTTTATTGTAAGCAATAAACATACTTCCTATCAACACTATTATATTGTTGAAATATTTTAATACTGTACTTTATATAATGTTTTTCTCTCGGGGACAATTACTCATTAGTAAGTGCTCCACCCACAAACTTCAAATGTATATTTTTTTAAAAAATAAAGCGGTGACCTATTTGTTTTAAGCTAGAGTCTTGTAGTTTAGTACCTAAATATTATTCATGGAAGAAATAAGAAAAATCTGAATGTCTGAACATTGAAAAATATAAAGTTTAAGAGTAAACTTTTGTTTTCATTAGGTTTTTCCAAAATGAAGGTATATTTTAGCCACATGTTAAAGTATTTTCTAACAGACTGATACTCGGTATACATTTAAATCATTTAGTTTCATTAAATTGGATGTTTTGCCAATATAATTAGATAAAATTTGTTTATAATTGTTACCATTTGAAAAGTAATATATCCAGACTTAGTTTCTGCAAGTGAAATTTCATTTTGAACTGCCGCAATACTGGGTGTATTAAAAGAAATATTCATAGAATTTTTCCGAAGTTGGTGACCCCCTGTTTTTATCTCATATTTTTGTAGATCAGATGGTATACAATCACCACACAAAGTTTCGTGAAATTCTGAATTTTCTGAAAATAATGATGAAATTGTCATGATTGTCTATCAAGAAATTCTGAAGAGGGCCATAGCAGGATCATTTCTTTGATGTTTTATCAAAATTGGATGCATAGTTTCAGTGAAGCTGCTTGAAATAACAGTTAATGCATGGACACATGGATGTACGCCTGGATGGAGGCATGCATGACGAACACCAGGCCATGACATAAGCTCGTTGGCCTTTGGCCGGTGCAGCTAACAACCCAATATAGGTAAAAGATGTAAAAGTCATTGGCAAGTGAGTATGCTATTCTAATTATTAATTATAAAATACATGCATATAGAAAAAAGGACTTTACACATGCATCATTAAATTCAAGACAGAAATCAATGAAATATTGCCTAGGTTACAAAGAGGTGGATCTGTTATGTATATGATGTTGAATTTTCAAGAAATTGTGTAATGAAATAGTAATACAGTGGAACCTCAAGTTAATGAACTTTGATAAAACACTGACCCTGTAAGAAAATGGGTGTTCTTTGGCTCAAAAAATTTGGGAAGGTTGACCATTTTCAGTATCCAATCCGCATCCACTGTTACCCTGATCAGAATGCTCAATAAAGAAAAACCTTACTTTTGACCAAGCACTGGTGTAAAACTAATGTTGTGCACATAATATGACAGTTTTCCACACCTTTACCTTTTTGATAACCTTTACTGCATAAAATTATGGCTGTCCATAATTGCTTCGATTTACAAATATACATACAGTTGATTACAAAAGAATGACCAAATTTCGAATTCTTCTGAGATATCATGTAGACAAACATTCTGACCAAGTTTCACAGGTATTGGACTGAAAATGTAACCTCTAGAGTGAAGATGAGGTTTTTCATAGATTTTACCTTGTAACCTTATTTTTGACCATACACTGTACATGACCCATTTTCAAACTCATCTGAGATATCATCAAGACAAATTTCTGCCCAATTTTGATGTGTATTGGTGAGAAAATGTGGTCCCTAGGATATATAAGGCTTATTACAAGATTTGACCATGTGACCTACTTTTTTTCACTCCATGTGACTAATTTTGATCTCGTCCGAGATATCATCAAGACAAACATTCTGCCAAACTTTCATGAGTATTGGACTGAAAATTTTTCTAAGATTTGACATGGTGACTTAGTTCTTAACCCTACTCGACCCATTTTTAAACTTGTCCGAGATCTATAGTATACACAGGGTAAAAGGTGATAATGCAGTAATGGATGATAGAAACAACATGATCACAAAAGTTCACCTTGAGCACTTTTATGTTCAGTTAACAAAAACATATATAGTAAGAATAGGAGAAAACGCTGGTAGCCAGCATTTTTTACTTTTCCTACAATGTTTTCTACCCTTTCAAAAACAGAAATCATCTTTTAGTCACATTTATTGCTTTCAATTCGGTCGAGTCAAAATTCTGCTGTTTGATAAAGAGTTAAAGCAGAGAAATTTTAAAGACAAGAGGGCCATTGGCCCTATAGTGCTCACCTGAGTAAGGTAATCTAGGATTGATAAAGCTGAAAAGATCTGGTTATGATGATGTTAAACACATGAGTGTAAGGGACCTACTTTTGGACCAAATTGACCCATTTTATTTTTTCAATCTGGCAGAAAATGTGGTCCCTACATTGCAGACATGGTTCTCTAAGATCTGTCCCAGTGACCTACTTTTTGAGCCTATTTGACCCAATTTCGAACTTGTCTGAGATTTTATTCAAACATTCTGACCAAGTTTCGTGAGTATTGGCCTCTAGAGTGCACAAAAGGTTTGTGCCCAGTGACCTACTTTTTGACCCAACATGACCCTTTTTTGAACATGGCTATGATTTTATCAAGACAAACATTCTGACTATGTTTCATGAGTATGTCTGAAAAAAAAAATGGCCTCTAGAGTGCACACAAGATTTTTTTTTTTTCAACATTTGACTAGGTGACCTACTTTTTTACTCAATGTGACCCAATTTCAAACTTGTACCAGGAAAAAACGTTCTGACCCAGTTTCAGGAGTACCAGACTGAAAAAATATGGCCTCTAGAGTCCACACAAGGTTTTTCTAAGATCTGGCTCAGTGACCTACTTTGTGAACAGAAATGAGCTAATTTCAAACTTGTTCAAAATTTTATCTAGACATTCTGACCCAGATGCATGAGTATCAGGCTGAAAATGTGCCCTCTACAGTACATAAAAGGTTTCTCTAAGATTTGAACAAATGACCTACTTTTTGACCCAACGTGACCAGAGTTCAAACTTATAAAAGATTTTACAAAGACAAATATTCGGACCAAGTTTCATGAGGATCTGGCTAAAAATGTGCCCTCTAGACTGCACACAAGGTAAGTGTTGACGACGGACAACAGACGACAGACACAGCATAATCACACAAACTGTCCTTGAGCACCTTGTGCTCAGGTGAGCTGAAGACAAGTGGGCCATTGGCCCTAAAGTGCTCACCTGAGTAAAGTCATCTAAGGTTGATAAAGCTGAGAAGATCCTGGTTCTACTGATGTAACACACATGAGTGTAAGTGATGTCGTTTTTGACCTGATGAGACCCAATTTCGAACTTCTCAAAGACATCATCAAGACAAACATTCTGCACAAGTTTTATGAGTATCAGGCTGAAAATGTGGCCTCTAAAGTGCACCCAAATTTTTTTGAAGGTTTGGCCCAGTGACCTATTTTTGACCTGACATGACCAAATTTCAACCTCTTCCAAGATATCATTATGACAAATTTTCTGACCATTTTCATGAGTATAAAGCTGAAAATGTAGCCTCTAGAGTGCACACAAGGTTCTCCTAAGATTTGGCCCAGTAACCTACTTTTTGAACAGACATGACCCAATTTCGAGCTTGTCCAAGATTTTATCAAGTCAGACAGTCTGACCTAGTTTCATGAGTATTTGACAGAAAATGTAGCCTCTTAATTGCACACAAAGTTTTTCTAAGATTTGGCCCGGTGACTTCCTTTTTGACCCAACATGACCAAATTCTCAACTTGTCCGAGATATCATCAGGATAAACATTCTGACCAAGTTTTGTGAGTATCAAGCTGAAAATGTGACCCTTAGAGTGCACACAAGGCTTTTCGAAGATTTGGCCCAGGGACCTACTTTTTGACCCAATATAACCCAATTTCATACTTGTCCAAGATATCATCAAGACAAACATTCTGACCAAGTTTTATGACTATCAGGCTAAAAATGTAGCCTCTAGAGTACACACAAAGTTTTTCTAAGATGTTGTCCAGTGACCTACTTTTTGATCTGACATAACCAAATTTCAAACTTTTCTAAGATTTTATCAAGCAAAACATTATGACCACGTTTCATGAGTATCTGACCGAAAATGTGGCCTCTACAGTGCACACAAGGTAAATGTTGACGACTGCATGACGGACGATGCACGATCACAATAGCTCACCTTGAGCTCTTCGTGCTCAGATGAGCTAAAAAGTACTGTATTAATATCTTTTCAACGTTGTTTTTCATATACATTAAAAGACCAAACACTTTCCATATTGCACTGGTATCTATAAATGCTATTTAAAAAGGCATGCAATAATAAGTACAAATCCATCTCTTCCAACCTTTTGGCCTTTCAGACCCTCTGACTTTTTGGTCAAAATTTCTTGATGAATAAGCTGTGATAAAGGTTTAGGATCAGACTGGATATTTTGTGTAGTCTGATCTTGATCTGAATTTTTCACATGAACTTGATGTTGTCCACAGCATGCTTATGGTTATATACAATCATATTGGTTACATAGCAACAGATTTTAAAACTACTGGTACTGAAAAATCCATGCAAATTTTCAATACATGTACCATGAGGAACTCTAGTTCAGGAAAAGGATAATCATTTTTTAGTTTTTATGTAAAAAATAGTGATGGCAGCCATCTTAGTCATATGAAATGGGCCATTTGAAGAAAAGTAATATGAAGGGTTTGTTACTAAATTACAAGGAAGCATAACTGTATGAAGACACAGAACAATCACAAAAGCTTACCTCAGCACATTGTGCTCAGGTGCATGCTTAAATACAGTGCAACTCACATGCAACAAAAATTGCAAAATTCAATTTAATGTTCGGTAAAAAAGAAACCATTCAAAACTATTAAATAAGTGATAGATTGTGATACAAGAATGTGAATCAACATTGCTGGTTATTCTATTTCATGACATTCTAGCAAAGAAGGCCTAAATATTAGAATTTTTAGATTTTTTTTTTCCGACTGCTAACTCTGATGCTTGTGAGTGTTTAGCATTCTTATGGTTAAAAGTGATATAAAAGGGTACCCTATTATGAAAAAAGTAATGGTAAATAAGGGATAACATGCTGTAGTATACATTTCAGCCATGCTCTGTGGAAAGGAGGCTTAAAGCAACAGCAAAAACTATCAAACCAGGTCAGCCTGCACCGTCTGCTTAGGCTAACCTTTTTGCTATTGGTCATTTTTCTGTATGTCCAAGGACCAGTCTACCTTAATTCAGTTGTTAAAACCAGAGGGCCATTGGCCCTAAAGTGCTCAGTAAAGTCATTTAGGATTGACAAAGCTGAAGAGATCCTGGTTGTAATGATGTAAAACAAAT
The DNA here is from genome assembly GCA_945859785.2 of Tridacna gigas. Lineage (NCBI taxonomy): Eukaryota > Metazoa > Mollusca > Bivalvia > Cardiida > Cardiidae > Tridacna > Tridacna gigas. Next base: position 45,442,548 of record OX244029.2, read on the forward strand.
GAGTGCTAGTAACCTACTTTTCGAGAGACTTGAACTATTTTCAGAGACATCATCAAGACAAATATTCTGAAAGAGTTTTATGAGTATAAGGATGACCTACATATTTTCTAACTTGTCAGAGATAACATCAAGATAAACATTATGACCAAGTTTCATGAGTATCAGACTGTAAATCTGGCCTCTAGCGTGCTAGAGATTTGACCAAGTGACCTAATTTTTGACCTGATGTGAGCCAATTTCAAACCTGTTTTAGATATAATCAAGACAAACATTCTGACACTGTTTCATTAGTATCAAGAGTCCAAAAAATGGTTTTCTACGATTTGGCCAAGTGACCTACTTTTTTACCAAATGTGACCCAGTTTTGTACTTGCCCAAGATATCAGAAAGAGAATTCTGATGGAGTTTCTTGAGTATTGGGTTGAAAATCTAACATCTAGAAAGCAAGGTTTTTCCAAAATTTGGCCCAGTGACCAACTTTTTGATCTGACATTACCTGATTTTGAACTTGTCTATGATATTATCTAGACAAACATTCTGGGTTTCTTGACTATCAGGTTTGAAATGTGGCTTCTACAATGCACACACAGTTTTTCTAAGATTTGGCCCAGTGACCTAGATTTTGTGCTGACATGACTCAATTTCGAACTTGGCCGCGACAACTATTCTGATAAAGTTTCATGAATATCTGACTGAAAATGTGGCCTCTAGAATGCACACAAGGTAATTGCTGACGCCCGAAAAACCCACAACAAACACGGCACGATCACGAAAGCTCACCTTGAGCACTGTGTGCTCAGGTAAGCTAAAAAATGGCTGTTATGGATCCATAATTATGTCTTGAGTTGATTTGTATCATTCATCGCAGAGATACATTACATCCCCCTTTGCCATAGTATGGCTGGTTTACTAGTGAATATGACCTTCAAATGACCGTGAAATGTGAGGTGCATGTTCCAATGTGTTTTTTTTTTAAATGGAAAAATGAAAAGTCAAATTTACAAAACAAGAGGGCCATGATGGCCCTGGGTCGCTCACCTTAGTAGAGTGCCTTTAAGGTTTTTCTTTAATTTGACCATGTGACCTAGGTTTGACCGCAGGTGACCCAATTTCAAACTCATATTTCATGAAGACAAACATTCTGACAAATTTTCAAGTCAATTGAGCAAAAAATGTGGCCTCGAGTGCCCTAAAGATATTTCTTTAATTTGACCTAGTGACCTAGATTATGACCCCAGGTGACCCAAATTTGAACTGGTCTTTGACTATATCAAAAGAAACATTTTAACCAATTTTCAAATCATATGAATAACAAATGTGGCCTCTAGAGTGCCCACTATTTATTTCTTTAATTTGACCAAGTGACCTAGTTTATGATCCCAGTTGACCCAAAATCAGACTCATGTGAGATTTTACAAAGACAAACATTCTGACCAATTTTCAAGGCAATTAAGCAAAGAATGTGGCCTCTAGAGTGCCCACAAGGTATTTCTTTATTTTGACCTAGTGACCTAGTTTATGGTTCCAGGTGACCCAAATCCATACTCATCTGGTATTTCATCAAGACAAACATTCTGGCCAAATTTCAGGTCATTTGAGCAATAAATGTGGCCTCCAGAGTGCAAACAAGGTATTTCTTTAATTTGACCTAGTGACCTAGTTTATGACCCAAGATGACCCAATTTTGAACTCAATGAACTTTTTGCGCTTAGATGGGCAAACTTAGAAGAGAATCACTACATACCAAATATCAAAGCTCTTCGCCTTCCAGTTTTAAAGAAGAATTTTAAAGTTTTCCTTCTTTGTTCCTATGTTCGAACTTGTGACCCCCGGGGCTGGGCCAGTTTTGACCCAAGGACATCATATGAACAAACTTGGTAGAGGTCCACTAGGAAATGCAGCATGCCAAATATCAAAGCGCCACACCTTTCAGTTTCAGAAAAGAAGAATTTTAAAGTTTTCCTTCTTTGTTCCTATGTTCGAACCTGTGACCCCAGGGGCTGAGCCAGTTTTGACCCAAGCAGCATCCTTGGAACAAACTTGGTAGAAGTCCACTAGGAGATGCTACATACCCAATATCAAAGCTCTATGCCTTCCCATTTCAAAGAAAAAAAAAATTAAAGTTTTCCTTCTTTGGTCCTATGTTCGAACTTGTGACCCCAGGGGCAGGGCCAGTTTTGACCCCAAGGGCATCATATGAACAAACTTGGTAGAGGTCTACTAGGAGACGCTTCATGCCAAATATCAAATCTCTATGCCTTCTAGTTTTACAGAAGAAGATTTTTAAAGTTTTCCGTCTTAGTTCCTATGTTGGAAATTGTGACCCCCGTGGTGGGGCCAGTTTTGACCCCAGGGGCATCATAAGAACAAACTTGGTAGAGGTCCACTAGGAGATGCTACATGCCAAATATCAAAGCTCTACGCCTTCAAGTTTCAGAGTAGAAGATTTTTAAAGTTTTTCTTCTTTGTTACTATGCTCAAACTTGTGACCCCTGGGGCGGGGCCAGTTTTGACCCCAGGGGCATCATATGAACAAACTTGGTAGAGGTCCACTAGGAGATGCTACATGCCAAATATCAAAGCTCTACGCCTTCAAGTTTCAGAGAAGAAGATTTTTAAAGTTTTCCTTCTTTGTTTCTATGCTCAAACTTGTGACCCCCGGGATGGGGCCAGTTTTGACCCCATGGGCATCATATGAACAAACTTGGTAGAGGTCCACTAGGCAATGCTACATACCAAATATCAAAGCTCTATGCCTTCCAGTTTCAGAGAAGATGATTTTTAAAGTTTCCCCTTTTTGTTCCTATGTTCGAACTTGTGACCCCCTGGGTGGGGCGAGTTTTGACCCCAAGGGCATCATATGAACAAACTTGGTAGAGGTCCACTAGGAGATGCTTCATGCCAAATATCAAAGCTCTATGCCTTCTAGTTTTACAGAAGAAGATTTTTAAAGTTTTCCTTCTTTGTTCCTATGTTGGAAATTGTGACCCCCGGGGCGGGGCCAGTTTTGACTCCAGGGGCATCATATGAACAAACTTGGTAGAGGTCCACTAGGAGATGCTACATGCCAAATATCAAACCTCTACGCCTTCAAGTTTCAGAGAAGAAGATTTTTAAAGATTTTCTTCTTTGTTACTTTGCTCAAACTTGTGACCCCTGGGGCGGGGCCAGTTTTGACCCCAGGGGCATCAAATGAACAAACTTTGTAGAGGTCCACTAGGCAATGCTACATACCAAATATCAAAGCTCTACGCCTTCTAGTTTCAGAGAAGATGATTTTTAAAGTTTCCCCTCTTTGTTCCTATGTTCGAACTTGTGACCCCCAGGGCAGGGCCAGTTTTGACCCCAAGAGCATCATATGAACAAACTTGGTAGAGGTCCACTAGGAGATGCTTCATGCCAAATATCAAAGCTCTATGCCTTCTAGTTTCAGAGAAGAAGAGTTTTAAAGTTTTTCTTCTTTGTTACTATGCTCAAACTTGTGACCCCTGGGGCGGGGCCAGTTTTGACCCCAGGGGTATCATATGAACAAACTTGGTAGAGGTCCACTAGGAGATGCTACATACCAAATATCAAAGCTCTGCGCCTTCTAGTTTCAGAGAAGAAGATTTTCAAAGATTTTGCTTTTTTTCCCTTTTTGTTGCCATGGCAACCAGAGTTGTGGGTGGAATTTAATTCTTTGAACAATTTTGGTAGAGCTTCACCCAAGGAACATCCCTGCCAAGTTTCATCAAGATTGGCCCAGTGGTTTAGGAGAAGAAGATGTTTAAAGAAATTGTTGACGGACGACGGACGACGGACGACAGACGACGGACGCCGGACGCCTGACATAGGGCGATCACAATAGCTCACCTTTAGCACGTTGTGCTAAGGTGAGCTAATAAAAACAAAACCATGTTTTGCATCTTATATCTAAATTCCTTTTGATCCAAAGTTCAAGAAAATGGGCTATAATGCTTATAAAAGTTTTTTGTGTTTAACACTGATTTCAACATCACTTCAGTGGTGCAACCATAGCTGCCAGAGCACCTATCCTTGTCCTAGATGTTTCTTTCATCAGTCCTATGCATAACACTTCTTTAAAGCCAATGGCTGCTTTGCCACATAAACACTGTCAATATGAAGTTCAGTGGTAAGAGAAGAATAAATCCTGTAAAAATGACAATTACCAATTCCCAAACAGAACTTAGTTAAGCTAGAATATGAACTGTAGACACGTGGATAAAAAGCCCTACGCTTTATGGACATAGATCACCCACAAACTTATATCAAATACACACAAAATAGAATAAGCAAAACAAACAGGTGCTATTTTTGTAAGAAAAGATCAAACAAAGTGTGAGAGTAAAATCAATAAATATAAATATATTATTTCAAAAGACAAAGTGGAGAATGAAACCTGTAGAAAAAGAAATAAAACTGTCCCAATAAATCAAGATGGAAATCAGAACAAAACTTTAAAAAGGTTCACATACACATAACCTCAGTCTTGCTAAACATGGGGTGTCTTGATATTATGAAAACAATTTTAACAATCCTAGTTAAACTGCAACAAATACAGAAATTTCAGGCAAAACGATAGTAAATCAGTTAAAAAATTACTATATCTTGTTTATATTATTTGACTTTTTCAAACACTTTTCTTCATTTTTTGATAAATACTTTTTTTTTTCCCTTTTTCATCATCTACACCAGATAGCAATGCCTGATCAAGGTATAAACCATATCCCTATACCTTTAAGGGGAGATAAATAACTAATAGCATTCCTCGTCAGGAATGAAGTATCTCATAGCTGTACTTAGTCTAGATAGAAATTACTGGCGGCCATGTCGTTTCAAGATAGTTGAAAACAAAGTCTGTTATGGGTACAATTTTCTTACAGGAAAGTCTGTTCAGGATAAACTGATTACAAAGACTGCTATGGGTATGCCTGTTCAGGATAGGTAGTGCACACTGCCATGTCTGTTCTGATAGCAATGCCGAATCTTGATATAAATGATGGATAGCAATTCCTGATCAGGATTCAAGACTCATGACAATACCTGTTCAGGAAATAAGTAGCTGATATCAATTTCTGCATAGAAAGTAAATAGTCTGTGGCCCTATTGAGACTGAAGGCAAAGCCTAATGTCAAAACAAATGACCTATTATCAATGCTTAATCTGGAAATTTCCATGTAAAATGTTTAGACCTACTAGTGCCAAATAAACAATACGGACAATGCTTGGTCAACAAAAGGAACCAAATTATCATATCATTTCAAGGCTGTTTTTTTGCCATCTCAAAATTGTGGAAAGTGTAAATTAAAAGTCAGACAACATGTTCTGTGCTATCTGGGTCCATATTCACCAACTATTCTTAAGAATGTTCTTAGCCTTATTCACCAAGATTTTCCATATTTGAAGGTTACACAACCTCTAATTAGCTAAACCAAATGGTTTGGTTTAGCCAATCAATTTGGTTTAGCAAATCAGAGGCTGTGTTACTTTCAAATTTGGAAAATTATGGAGAATAAGACCAAGAATGTTCTTAAGAATGGTTGGTGAGTACAGACCCTGGTTATGATCAGCAGGTAAAAGCAACTTTAGCTGTGTCTGCCACTCCAACAAGGGTCGTAATGACTATGATCAAGGATATTATGGTTGGTTATCAGTATTGGAAAGGGAACATACATGTAAAATGTAGTTTTACTTTGTAAGTTTGGTTATTATACAACAGGTATTAGAAAAACTAGTTAGGCAGGTTATAATATGAGTAGTATTACCAATTAGCTAACAGCCATGTGCAACTTAAAGAAGACAGAAAAATAAGGATGTCTTGATGAATGGAAAAAAAGGCAAAAAACAAGTGATAGCTGCTATCATACTGAGTGTTATACTTACACCTAAGTTTTGACTCTTTGTTACACTTAACACTAAATTGTGATACACCGTCTATGAACTCTGCAAAATAGAAGGTAACATGACTAAAACAACGAACAAATAATGTCCAGCAAACATGGTCAACACAAAGCCAGGGATACTTACACCGTAGCTTACTTTCCTTGTCTCCACGGACACTAAATTGAGACACACCTTCAATGAATTCTGAAATTATAATTATGTTATCTCAATGACTTAAGAGTAAATATCTGAAACATCAGAAAATGATGGGCAAGTCCTAGATTCTTAAGCAAAGGCTCCTTCAAAGTCCTCAGGCTTTGGGGGAAAATCCTTTATCATTTAACTCATTAATGCATGCATCTCACAGCTGACCTCTTTTGAAAAACATTGTGGCAAAAAGAACAGAGTGCTTAACACAAACAATTTCTTCTTTGTTCACAATGTTTTGACTTCCATCTAACATTGTATCAAATATTTTATCATATAGTTTTCCTATCTAATACAAAATGATTTCAGTCACCTGCTGCATAGGAGATCACGAGTTCAAGTTTTTCAACAAGTGATCTCATTTGTTACACTAACCTGAAAATAAGTAAAAAGTAAATGAATAAACATGATGAACTAAAATCAGAATGACATTGTCAAATTCACATTGCTACAATTAAAGAAACTGCATCTTTTCAGTCACTGTGACAAATAATTAACCCTTTACCACACAATCCCAAGTTTTAACGACCTTGAGGAGGAAGGCCTTTTGAAAACATTGTGGGAAAAGGAGAAAATGCTGATAACCAGCATTTTCTCCTTTTCCCACAATGTTTTCTAACCTACCAAAATTGAATTCCAATTTTTGAGTCACATTTATTTTGTCGTCTGCACATGCTTTCAATTTGGACAAGCCCAAACTTTTGTCGTTTGGTAAAGAGTTAACTCTACCAATTCTAAGCTTGTCCAATTTGAAAGCATTCTGCTGACCAAAAATTAAATATTTGTTCAACCATGCAGAAAACCACTGTTGGAAAAGGAGAAACTGCTGGCTACCAGCATTTGCTCATTTTCTCACCATTTTTTTCTTAAGCCTAGAGTGATTATAACTCAGGATTGTATAGTAAAAGGTTAAATCCATTATGCAAGCAAAACTTATATCTTGTACCACTGTAGAGTTATCCAAAGGCTGTCTTCTATTCATGGAACAAAATGCAGGTTGAGGGATCTTGACAGAAACCCATTCTTCATTGGCCCTTCACCACACAATCCTGTGCTTTAACAACCCTGAGGAAGGCTTTTGAAAACAATTTGGGAAAAGGAGAAAATGCTAGTAACCAGTATTTTCTCCATTTCCCAAAATGTTTTCTTACCTTTCTAAGACAATTCCATCATTTGTGTCATATTTAATGTCATCTGCAAATGCTTTGGATTTGGACAAGTCAAAAATTGTGTCATTTGGTAGTAAAGAGTTAAACAAATAAGCTTGAAAATGTTTGTGACATTTTCCTGGTCTGTTAACCCTTTACCACACAATCCCGACTTTTAACGACCCTGAGAAACAAAGCTTTTGAAAACATTGTGGGAAAAGGAGAAAATGCTGGTAACCAGCATTTTCTCCTTTTCCCACAATATTTTCTACCCAACCAAAAACAAATTTTAATTTTTTAGTAAAATTTATTTTGTCGTCTGCTAATGCTTTCGATTTGAACCAGTCTAAAATTTTGTCGTTTGGTAAAGAGTTAATATAAAAACCATTACCACCTTCAAACAATGAAAGAGTCCCACTTAATAAAATTCCAACTGAAAACTAAATAATAGGGCAGGGCTCTACATTAAGGTTGTCTGATGGATTTTGGCATGTAAAAATCTCGGTCAGACAAGTAAACTTCAAATCTGATTGGACAAGTTGATGTCCTAAATTGATCATAAGAAGAAAAACCAAAATCCATCAACAATATACCTGCCATAAGAATTTTGAAATCATGATCCCATGTTTTGTCAAGTGAAAATCTGGGAGGGACATTCTGGAAAATAGCTTATTACAAGCAAAAGCTAATTTTCCCATGATTTTTTTTTTTTTTTTGGTTCTAGGAAAACTGTCCACCGAATACAAGAACTGCCCCTGGAAAACATTCCCCCAACTGCCCCTCTCCCCCTGAATACTCCAACCACTGGAAAACTGCCCCCTCCACCACTCTACTTCTATGTCTATTTTTTGTATTATAAAAAAAACAAAACCTATTTTGGCTCCCTACAAGTCTCTGACATCAGGCTATGATGGCAGAGTTTTATCAAAAGACAGAAATTGCCATACATATCCCTGCTATAGTTATAATTTTTTTCAATTATTTTATTTTTTCAGTTCTAATAATGTAATGGGAACAATTTGAATAAAAGGTAACATACATACACAAACAAATATGCGCATTAATTATTTTTCATTTCTAATTCAGCACATATTTTAATTGGGTAATACACACATCTTGCTTTCCTCTTTTAGTTCTATCATCTTTATTTAAAAACATATTTACAATGCATTATTAAATATTCACAGCAATATGTAACATTCTGAAAACAAGAGGGCCATGATGGCCCTGTATCGCTCCACTGGCTTATAAATATAATCCATAAAGAGAAGTCTTCACTATATAAGCCCTTATAAAACTTTGACCCCAAGGCTACAGTCGAACTAAATGGTGAATATGTGTATTAGAAGAATAACATGCCAAATTTGGGAGTTCTTGGCCTTATGGCTAGTAACAAGACGGTTTCTGAACTTTTCACTCCATAAACCCATGTACAACTTGTGACCCCTGGTGCAGGGCCAAACTTGATCCTTGGGCTGTAACTTGGGCCCTCTTTGTAGTTGTCCACTAGATAATGCTATAATTATGCAAAATTTGGTAGCCTAAGCCTTATGGCTATGTACACCAAGATTTAAAAGTTTTCCCTATGTAAGCCTATGTAAATCTTGTGAAATCCCCCCCCCCCAAAGCATGAGGCCAAATTGACCCCAGGACTATAATTTGGGCACTTTTGGTAGACCCCCAACTAGATCAAGCTAAATGCAAAATTTGGTAGCTCTAGGCCTTATGGCTAGGTACAGGAAGATTTTTAAAGTTTTCTCTATATAAGCCTATGTAAAATTTGTGACCCCTGGGGCAGAGCCAATTTTGACCCCAGGGCTATAATTTCAAGAAACATGATAGAGGTTTACTACATAAGGCTACATGCCAAATTTGGTAGCCCTATGCCTTATGGTTTCAGACAAGAAGATTTTTAAAGTTTTCTCTATATAAGCCTATGTAAAACTTGTGACCCCTGGGGCAGAGCCAATTTTGACCCCAGGGCTATAATTTCAAGAAACATGATAGAGGTCTACTACATAAAGCTACATGCCAAATTTGGTAGCCCTATGCCTTATGGTTTCAGACAAGAAGATTTTTAAAGATTTCCAATATTTTTCAGTTTTGTTGCCATGGCAACCAGAGTTTTTGAAGGAATCAAATTCTTTCAAGAAATTCTGAAGAGGACCATGGCAGGATCATTTCTGTGAAGTTTCATGAAAATTGGATGGGTAGTTTCAGAGAAGAAGATGTTTGAAATAAAAGTTAACGCACTGACGGACGGACGGACGGACGCACGACGGACACCGGGCCATGACATAAGCCCGCTGGCCTTTGGCCAGTGGAGCTAAAAAGGAGAAAATGCTTGTTACCTGGGGGCATATTTCTTGGGGGCATTTTTCCTGGTGGGGGGGGGCAGATTTCCTGGAGATACCTATATGGTATCCCCTGGTATGAGACCATGTGCGTCTGATCAGGCTGTCGTATAACACATGGCGCCATTACATATGTCGAATTGGTAAACGGTCATATGCCGCAACATGCCTTGATAAAACCTCAACAAACCCACCAAAAAACATTTCAATGATTAGAATGATGAAGTGACTGTTTCTATGACAACTTTAACCATGATTTCACTACCATTCAGTCAAGTTCATGTGCCTCAATACATTTACCTGCAATTAGCAATTAGGTCATCAGATCTTTTTAAACCCTTTATCACACAATCCCATGTGTTAATGATCCTGAAAGAGAAGGCTTTTGAAAACATTGTAGGTAGACGAGAAAATGCTGGTAACCAACAATGTTTTCTACCCCATCAAAGACAGAAATCATCATTTGACCTACATTTACTTTGTCGTCTGCAATTGCTTTCAATTTGATTGAGTCCAAAATTTTGCCATTTGGTAAAGAGTTTACCCTTTAAAGTTGATTGATTGATTAAATGGTGTTTTAGGCCGCTTTCAACAATTTTTCAGTCATATCATGGCAACAGCTCATATATTCCACTAGTACTAGGCTAGGGCTCTGAAATGTCTTGCCCAGGGACACTGCCACGAAAAACCCAGTGGATCCAGTGAGGCTCGAACCCAGGACCTTGAGGTCATGAGTACTACACTTTACCACTGAGCCAGGCAGGACCCCTGACTCTTTAATTTGCGTAATCACATCTATAACAACTGTTACCTATGCAACATGGTGTAGATGAATTTCATACTGCACAGCATGTGCTGTCTGATTTCTGATCTTCACTGTGGGCTTTGCTGAGACATCCTGGACAAGGGCAATCATAAATCATTAAGGTCTTTTTTATAAACACATGTCCATTTGGTTATTCTGTCCTCTATAGGTAAGGATTAACCCTTTATCATACAATCCCAACTTTTAATGAACCCAGGTAAAAGGGGTTTTGAAAACATTGTGGGAAAAGGAGAAAATGCTGGTAACCAACATTTTCTCCTTTTCCCACAATGTTTTTTAACTTTCCACTAACTAATTCAACCAGCATTTTTTTCCTTTCCCACTGTTTCCTAACTTTTCACTTATGAATTTTGATGTATAAGTCAAGTTTATTTTGTTGTCTGCAAATGCTTTCATAGTTGGACAAGTCTAAAATTTTGTCATTTGGTAAAGAGTTACATCCAGTAATGGACACAAAACGCAAATCAGTCCCATATGTGACCAAAATATATCAAGAAATCATAATGACAGTAAATACATAAGATTACATGCAGCTCTGTATAGTCTGGTCTTTGCAATATTTAGACTCCAGGATGAAAACAGATCAATGCATCACATTTAGCATAAGTCTTACCCTATACCAAACATTCCCATGTTTCAATGACCCTACAGAATTTGAAGAATAAGGATTTTGAGAACACTGCAGAAAAAACAAGAAAATGCTGGTAACTTACATTTTTTGACAATATTTTCTAACCTTTCAAAGACACATCCCATTGTTTATGCCATGTTTGTCATCTGCAAATACTTTCAAGTTGACAACTTAAATTGTTGTCAAAATGATAAAGAGATAAAAAAGGTAAGAAAAGATATTGACAAACACTAAAATGGCACATTTCAAGCAAAGTCTTTATTTAACGGCCTTTCACTAATACCAAGGATACCCATATTGAGAAAAGGTTTTTTTTTGAAGTCATGTTTGTCAAAAAGGAAGGTGATAATTAATCATAAAATGGTGACAATTTTGAGTCACATTGGCAGAGGACATTGAGCCTGAAGTATTTTGACTATCGATTTTTCCTCTGTTACAATTGGATTTACTCCCCCTATAGAATTTGGTGATGGCAATATGTTTCAATTGTCTCTAGGATCAATAGAGCACTATTTACATACACAGTTCCCTCACTGTGGGATAGATTATCGGTCAACACTTTCAAATCATTTACGTTAGGCCTCCTTTACCACATGCATCCTAAAGCTGTGATAATAAAATTAGAATTTAACCCTTTACAAAACAATTTCAACTTTTAACAATCCATATGATGGAAAAGGAGAACTTCTGATGCCAATAACCAGCATTTTCTCCTTTTCGTACCATGTCTTCTCCCCTCCCTACAAGAAATCAAATTATTTGAGCTACATTTACATGTTGTCAGAAAATAATTTCAATTTGGACAGCTGTAAAATTTTGTTCTGTAGTAAGGGCTTTATGCCCCTGTCTCACGTTAATGATTTGCAGAACATTCACCGCTGAAATTCACTGAAACGTTGGCATACGCTGACCTATAAATGGTTTTTCTTAGTTCGGGCGCATACATACCATATTCATAACAAGCTTGAACATATTCATAGCATACGAGATACGTATCAAGAATGAATCTGTAGCTTACAGATACTACCTATCAACATATAGGTGTATAAAAAATTATGTAAACGTATTTGACATGTTCTAAATGACCACAAAACTTACTGAAAGTGTTCCCAACTTAAAACTAATCTATAATGGCATATTGGCGGTGGGTTGGGTAATTGGTATGTAAGTGGGGTTCACACAAGAAACCTGTCAGTAGTTCATGTCATCAGAGAGATGAAGGATCCAGCACTGTTAAGAAGACGGTATATATTAACGGTCCTCCAGCATAAGCATGACCTGATCGAGTTGGCCATTTACCGGCTGCATGAAAGAGCCCGGAGAAGAGGAGGTAAAGGGAGAGGAATGAATCAGATGAGACTGTGGATCGGGGGACAGTGGCAATTTGGCATGTATGATAAACTTATGGTGGAACTCCTTAACAAAGATCATGGATCTTTTACCAACTTCCTGCTGATGCCACCAGTGATTTTCAATGAGTTGCTAGTCAGATATGGGTCCATGGATAAGCAAGCAGTATAACTTCTTGAGGAATCTACTGGAGCCTGCCTTAAAGCTGGCTCTAACTTTGCGTCACCTTGCTCTTGGAACATGTATGCCTCAAAGTATGATTTATGGCTAACTTACAAGTAACGTGTGTGAATGTTAGCATAACTTACCTACAACACATGAAGTGTATACAGAGCATACACAGAACGTATGAGTTACACCTCCGCATACTTTGAAAAATTTTGTGCATTCACAAGAAATTCTTTTTATACATTTGGATATGCTGGCTAAAATGCAAGGTGTGATAGCCCCTGGTGTGACAGCTCCTTTACTCATGACACAAGCCCAACTTTTTAGCCCATGTGGTAATAGAATATGTTTTGTACAAACAAACCTCCTTACAACAATCAAGTTTGTCTCCCCACAATTCCTGACTGATACTGAATCAGTCGTTGTAATGAAGCAGTTGATTGTGCCAACAACGACTGGGGGAAAGGGAGATCAGAAGAGATAATTACAAACATGAACACACTGAAAATTGGGAAGGAAGCTACTGGAAGGAGTCCGCAAAATTTGTGATTAAATCAATAAAGATCAATTCACTGAAAAATAAATATTCATAATGAAAAGTGTTTTCTGTTCCTCTTCTTTCCCTTTTCTTTATAAAGTCAATCTTGTAATAAATGACCATGCTTGAGACAATGAAAAAAAGGGTCGCTCAATAAAGTAATGTCCTAATGTGTTGGAGGAGTATTATCATCGACTTGCCAAAATTTTCAAATTTTCATCTTTAAATAGATTCCATACTTAATGAAAATGATACCATGGCTGACTTAGCATCAAGAAAAAACGCTTTATCAATGGAAAAAGAATTAAAAGGTCACCTATATTAATTTCTTAAAGTGCAACAAAAAAAGATACTAAAATTGGGTGCTTTCATTAAAAGGCCCAATAGCTGCCAAAAGTAAACAATTGGGGTGTTAAAATGCATTTAGATTTAAATCAAGCCGTTTAAAAGTAAGGTAATTATTGTGAAGATGACAATCTGTTATTGTGGGGTCGGTCAGAATGTTAGTTGCTTGCAGAAAAAAAAATTGAAACTAGGTCAAAAGTTGCCAAGTCATTCTATCTTTTGCTTAATTTTTGTCTGTGGTTTTAAATCAAATTTCTTCTGCCAGGGACTATCACTTGGACTGTCCGTACAATAACAGATTGTCATCTCCACAATAATTTTCATACTTTTAAATGGTATAATTTAAATCTAATTGCATTTCGACCCTGGTTTTGTTTGCTTTTGGCTGCTACTCTACCTTTAAAGGCTAACTTCAGGATTTTTGAAATTCCATGTCTCAATTTTAGGAATTTCTTACGAGAATTCAGGAATTTTTAGATATCTCGAAAACATGACAGATATACCCATCTTCCTATTTTATAAGGGGTCATGATGACAGTAGGTATTTTGGCTTTTTATTAAGTACTAAAAACAAGTCATTATTTACTTAAATACTTCACATGAAATCTATTATCATGAATCACTATTCCTTCAAAGTGAGGGTTTATCAGTTTTTCCTGTCTTTCAAAGTAATACTGAAGCTGAAATCATTCGAGTCTTTTTGTTTCAGTCTTCTTTCTTTGTATGAATCTGCTGCACAACTGTCACTTGTTTCAGTGCTTCTAGCTGCAAGATTTTTAACTCTTTACCAAACGACAAAATTTAAGACTATTCCAAATTGAAAGTATTAATTTTGCAGACGATAAAAGAAACGTGGCTGAAAAATTGAAATTTGTTTTTAGAAGGGTAAAAAACATTGTGGGAAAAGGAGAAAATGCTGGTTACCAGCATTTCTCCTTTTCCAACAATGTTTTCAAAAGGCTTTTTCCTCAGGGTCGTTATAAGTCGGGATTGTGTGGTAAAGAGTTAAGAAACCCAATCCACTCACCCCTTCCTAAGTTATGTACGTTGTGTAACACCTTTTATTCAACATAAAAATGGTCTAAATCTTAATTTTTCTCATAACTGAGATTTTAGCTCCTGAGATTAAAGCTACTTTATATAAAGTAGATATGCAAGTAAGTTGATTACAGTCATTTATCATGGCTGAAAAAGACAGTTTGAGGACAGTCTTGATACAAATTTAGAAAGTAACAAAGTTTCTGATAGGCACAATTTTCTTAAATCAGAAATTGTGTTTCTTTGAATGGTAAATTCCTTAGAAGCTTAGGTAAGAATGTAGTTTTGAAAGATTATTCTGTGACCTCTAGGTGCTGGAGAAAAATAGACCTTTTGAGCATGTTGAATAACAAAGGTTTATTTAGGACTGGAACAAAGCGTAACCGTAGTCTGGGTAGATAAGGATTCTAAGCCGGTTTGCATAAAACTAGGTTAGCTTGAGTCTACCTAGCCCTAGTTTATCCAGACTAGTGTAAGCCTAGTGTAGCTATCCTCGTGGTAGGACTAAACAATGGGTAGATTTTGTTAAGCGCATCGCTGTTGACTAGGCAACAACACACTTTTGCATGTGATTATATACACAATGAAGCCCATATACAGACTTGAATGGGACGCCATCCAGAACGATCTGTTAGTGGTGGATCAAAAGAAGAGCCTTTACTGGCTTTTTCTGTATTTTTGACGAGATCATCATCATTTCTTGATCAACTACCTAGAGAATACAGAAATGCACAAAAATGTGGACCAAAATCAGACAGCACAGATATAATGATTGATGTCTTAGTACAAAGCAGATGTCAAAATGACTGCACAGCTCAAATGATGGATTTTGCCTCAGCATAAATTGAAGATATTGTTGGTGAAAATGTTGGGTACCAGCATTTATCCTTTTTCTACATGATTTTCAAAATCCTTCCCCAGAGCCATAAAAACAATGATTTATCTTGTAAAGTGCTACAGACGTGTGTCTACCCAAAATAATCATCCATCAGAGCCTTTCACGACATTGCAATACATTGGCTGAATTTTCGTGAGGCCTTGATTCAGCTCAATTGCATAGTAGTTGTACACTGGTCTTGTCCACATTTTGATTGAAAAACAAATACGTGAAGGCTCTTAACCTGCATTGGCAATGTATTTCTAACCTTTTGATTTAAAAATTCCTATCCTACCGAAAAAACGGGAAGAGTTTGGTTATTTTCTTCACCCGAACAATTTCATTATTTCCACAATCTTTTTAAAGGAAGGAATGAAACCCAACCTTACGACATTGTTGTCTTAACAGAAACGTGGCTAAATCCTTCCGTATCAAATGCCGATCTGTTTATTAGAAATTTTCAATGTCCTTTTCGCTGTGATCGAAAGGGTCGAATTGGCGGTGGCGTATCTATTTACATTCGAGACGGCATTTACGCCGAACAAAGACACGATTTGTCCATTGAAGGAGTAGAGGCACTCTGGGTTGAACTGAAGTTGGGAAAAAATAAAATCTTACTAGGTGGATTCTACCGTCCTCCTGACTCGAACAATGACAAATGGCTCTTGATGGAACAGAGTCTCGACCAAGCATTCGACCAATTGTATGACAATATAATCGTCACTGGAGACTTTAACATGAATTTCTTCTCTCAGGCTTCAGATAAAATAAAAAATCTCATCGCATCATACAGTGCACAACTGATTGACACACCGACTCACTTTACAGAAACATCAAGCTCGCTTATCGATCTTATTTTTGTTAAAAATAAGAATCACGTCATTTCAAGCTTCGTTGCTGACCCATTTATCCCTGAACTTACCCGCTTCCATTGCCCAGTCGTTGCTGTCCTGAAGTTTGACAAACCTAAATTTAAGTCGTTCAAACGTAACATCTGGCTTTATGAAAAGGGTAACTACGATGAATATAGAAATAAATTACGAAACGTAGACTGGGACTCGCTTACAGATGACAATGACCCTGATAAAACTATACAAAATATTACTGACAAGATTATTTCAGTCGCCTCTGAAACCATTCCCAACAAAACAATCACTGTAAGACCAAACGATATTCCGTGGATGAACAGTGAAATACGCAAACTTATTAGAATACGCAAAAGATTACATAAAGAAGCCAAACAGCAAAACACTGTTGAAACATGGTCAAAGTTTAGAGAAGCGCGAAATACTGTAACAAAACATATACGCAAAGCCAAATTAAACTACCAAAATAAATTAGTTGAAATAATCAATTCGTCCAATACCTCACCAAAGACATGGTTCAAAGTCGCTAAACAACTAACACAAAAGCAAACAACATGCACCATTCCAACTCTTTATGACAACAACACAGAGGCATCTACAGACATATCCAAAGCGGAACTTTTGAATTCGTATTTTTCTAGACAATCGACACTTGACGATCACGATCAGCAACTACCACACAACATACCATTTAACGAATCTACCTTGTCGCATCTCACTATTACTCCATGTGACGTAAAAGATGTAATTTCTCTCACTGATTCCTCTAAGGCCAGTGGTCCTGACTTTGTTAGTCCAAAACTTCTCTGTGAAGGGTCCACAGAATTATGTACTGTCTTATCACACCTATTTAATACACTTCTTGCCTTATCTTACTTCCCCAGTGCTTGGAAACTAGCAAATGTTACACCTATATTTAAAAAGGGTGATCCATCCAAGCCTTGTAACTATCGACCAATTTCTCTGCTTAGTTGTCTTGGTAAATTATTTGAAAGATGTGTCCACAAATATTTATACAACTACCTGAATGACAACAAACTTTTGACACAGTATCAGTCCGGATTTATCAAAGGTGACTCTACCACTAACCAATTAATTTTTATTTATGATGACGTGAACCGAGCTTTGGACGAAGGACTTGAGGTCCGCGCCGTGTTCTGTGACATCTCCAAAGCGTTTGATCGAGTATGGCACAGAGGTCTCCTCCACAAACTGTCTTCGCTTGGTATCTGTGGACTTCTCCTCAAATGGTTTTCTTCTTACTTAACATTACGGAAACAACGTGTTGTCTGCTCTAACGTTTCGTCAACTTGGTCTATTATCAATGCTGGCGTCCCCCAGGGCTCCATTTTAGGGCCTTTATTATTCCTAATTTACATAAATGACATAGTGTCCCAAATCAACACTAACGTTCGTCTCTTTGCCGACGATACCAGTTTGTATGTAATTGTGGAAACACCTGATCAGGCAGCTACAGCTCTTAACACAGACCTTGAAGCTATTCATTGCTGGTCTAAAACCTGGCTAGTTTCTTTTAATCCTTCAAAAACGGAGTCTATTATATTCTCAAGGAAAATAAGGAAACCTGAACACCCTTCGCTTTACATGAATAACGTGGCCATAAAAAATGTATCCTCACATACGCATCTTGGTGTTACTTTTTCTGAAGACCTGAACTGGTCAACCCATATATCCTTTATACTTAAAAAAGCTTGGCAGAGAATTGGAATGATGAAAACTGTCAAACATTTCTTAAATAGGTCTAGCCTCGAACGAATTTACTTTTTTTTTATTCGACCTCTCTTAGAATATTCAGATGTCGTCTGGGATAACTGCACAGAAACCTTAAAACATGACATTGAGGCAGTACAAAACGAAGCAGCTAGAATTGTTACTGGTGCTACTAAATATTGTAACATCAAGAAACTCCTATACGATCTTAAGTGGGAAACACTAGCGGCAAGAAGACGTAAACATAGACTCATTTTGCTTTACAAAATGTTAAACGGTCTATCACCCACGTACCTGTCAAATCTTATCCCTGGGCGTGATCAAACCGATCCTGGAAGATACAACCTAAGGGGTATCAGGTGTGTAAACGCAAGGACCCAATCCTACAGCTCTTCTTTCTTGCCTCGCACAATTCGGGAATGGAATACCTTGCCACTAAGTACAAGAAACGCTGCATCCTTATCACAGTTTAAATTAATATTAAACCGCACCTTACAAAAATCATCTCCATTACTTAATTTTGGGACACGCAAGGGACAGATCTTACATGCACGCTTACACTTAGGATGTAGTTCTCTTAATCATGATCTCCACAGACGATCTCTAATCGATTCATCATTATGTTCTTGTGGCCAAATCGAAACTGTAGATCACTACCTTCTTTATTGTCCTAAGTATCAACAGCTACGTAATCAAATTTATTATGATATTCCATGTCCGTTTATCACCTCCAACCTATTAAATGGAAACGAACACCTTACATTCGAACAAAACAAATACATATTTGCTTGTGTCCATAACTTTATTTTAGCGTCAAAAAGATTTTCTTCATAGGCTGGGTGTCCGGAGCCAGTCGTCATCTCAACCTCCATTGCTATGATCAAATAACATAAATCAACCTGTATATTTATTACATTTTGTGAACTCCCAAGTGACGGGAGAAGAGAACAGGAAGTGGTTATCATTTCTATATTTTTGTCTTTATTTTCGGCATTATATTTACTTTCTTTATTCTAAAGCTATGGCATCTTAACACGTGGTATTTTTTAATAAGTATGAAAACATCTCTAGGAGAGGAATTAATATAAGTTATTCATAGCTTGTTTTCCAATCCTACCTATCAACCTTTGAATTTTGTTATACCATGTATCATTTCCTTTATTTTACATGTGTATTTGTATCAGCATAATAAATAAAGTTTAAACTAAGGAATGGAATTAGATATGTAGACTGATGGTTATCTATACTGTCCTAAAAAATGGAACGATAAAGGTTAATAGTGCTAAAAATTGATAATTTTGGTCATTGTTAATCTCATTTACACACACTACGTCAGAGATGCTAATAAGGATGGTATCTTACTTAGATGTAGACCAATTGGTCTACATCAATCTAGCCAATATTATAGCTAGGTATCCTAACCACATACTAGTATTTCTTTTTTTAATTCATCGGTCAAAAGCCCATTACTGTTTTTAAAATGAGTCAAGATAGGGGGTGGGATCAGGGAGGGGATAGTGTTCTGGGGTTAGTTTCTGATATACATGATTGATCTTTATGGAATGTTTGAATGAATGTTGTTTTTGCCGTTTTTAACAGTATATCAGTCATATCACAGCGTTCATACTTAAAATGTCCTGGATTTCATAAATGTGTATACTACCCTGGAGCTCTGAAGTGTCTTTCCCAGGGACACTCCCACGAAAAACCCGATGCTTCTAGTGATCAAATTGTATCCAAATATTCTTTGTCGGATAAATTATCCTTTGAGGCCAAATTGTCTAAATCGCCCTTCACAGGCTATTTTGCATTTTGCAAAATAGAGTGAAATGAATTATGGTTTTCACATTACACGGGAGCTAAAACCTGCCCCCTTGTAGGGTTAGATTTCATGTGTTTCACGGATAATTTACACTCGAGGTTAAGCTAAACTAGAGCTATCACTAAAAGTGATCATACCCCCCACCAGCTCCTTGTCACAAAACAGCTCTTTGTCACAGAATGCAGAATGGTTTCGTAAAAAAATAAGAGTTGAAAAAAAAAGTGGGAAAAGAGTTATGGTACTTGTAAAGTGCGCTTCTCATTAATGTGGTCTATCTGTATATGAAGTTTGATGTCACTAGCTTAAATGATTCAGAAGTTATGCCCCGGACAAATATCCAAAGTTAAAACTTACAAAGGGCAATAACTCGAAAAATAAATGGAATAGAGTTATGGTTCTTGTACATTGCACTTCGCCTTATAGTGATCTATCTGTGTGTGAAGTATGAAGTCATAAGCTTCTATACTTTGGAAGTTATGCCCTGGACAAAAATCCAAAGTTAAAATTTACAAAGGGCAATAACTCAAAAAATAAATGAAATAGAGTTACTGTTCTTGTACACTGCACTTCTCCTTAATGTGATCTAACTTTGTGTGAAGTTTGGAGTTCCTAGCTTCTATACTTTGGAAGTTATGCCCTGGACAAAAATCCATAGTTAAAATTTACAAAGGGCAACAGCTTAAGGGGAGATAATTCTGCAACCAATGGCAGCAAGGTCGTGAAAATTGCACATGCACAATTTCATATGTACCCAAACATTATGTGTAAATTTCAGTGCAGTATTTGAAAAACTGTAGGAAAAAAGCTCCGGACAAAATTGTGTCTACAGACAGACGGACGGACGGACAGACGGACGGACAGCCATGGCGATTCCAGTATACCCCCCCTCCACTTCGTTGTGGGGGGTATAATAACTATAAATAAAGAAAACCTCTAGGTTTAACTTATAATCCAGGTCTTGGTAAACTATGTTCATGCAAAAGAATAGCATAAAACCAGAGTTTAAACTCGAGGTTATCTTTAAACCTGTGTTATGCAACTGGCCCTTAGAGTCTAAGATAATTTCATACACTCAACCATTTGACCTAGTATTTTAACAACAGGTTTGAAAACTAGGAAAGATATTTTTCAGACAAAAATCCTGGGTATGTTTCAGGAAGACTGAATGAAGGAGAGATGCTCGAAAACATGACAGATACCACTACACAGCTAGAAGACCACAAAATCTCATCTCTGATGCCAGCATAAGTTACTATAACTCACTTTGCAACTATAGCTGCATCCTCGTTGACCCAGTTCCGATGTATTCCATAAACTACCTTCATCGCCCCTGAGTTTTTTCGCGTATGTTTTCTCATTCTCATGAATTATTCATTTTGAATGATAATCTCAGTTTTTCAGTGAGAAAATTTAATCCATTTTTATCAACCATATGCCATCATTTCTATTTTTACCTCGTCTACAACCAATCAAATCGATGAATGTAGTTTACAGAATATATCGGAACTGGGTCAACGAGGATGACGTCATCCCTGCTACATACCCCTGAAGATTGCAACAGCATGCTGTATTTCTGAATATTTGCCTTCGCATACAAGGATTTGTAATGTCTGCCCTGGATTGTCGTAAGGCAAATGTCACAGAAGGAGGGCCTACTGGCGGCCACCATATTCGTTGATAATGATGTGGGTTTTACACAGTTTATTCAAAACAACTGAAGAAATGTGATTACCCTTCATCACACGACAGTATCATTATGTTATCGACAATTCGATTGGCTATTGGGTGTAATTTACAATCTTATGAATATTCATAGAAATGGCGGTTTCGCAACTGAATGTCCCAGGGGTGATGAATGGTAATACTTCATACCTGGGTTAACAAGGGTGCTATAGCTGCTACTTTTTTTTATTTCTAAAAGTACCTGGTAATGGATTAAACCATTACCAAACAATCCCATGTTTTAATCATAGTATCTTAACCACCATTTTCTACTTTCACCAAAATGTTTCTTGACAGATCCCATCTTATTCATCTCATTTCGTTTGTCATCTGCAACTGCTTTCAAATTCAACAAGTCTAAAACTTTGTAGTTCAGGAAAGAGCTATAATGGACTGCATGCATTTTGTAAAGGGTAAAAAAAAAACTGGCTAAGAGACAATACAGGATTATCTGTAAACACCATGTGTGTCCCTACTGTTACATAACATATTGACAAATCCATTTCCTTCCCCCATTTCCCCAATGCAAATAGTCATAAATATGAGATACTGCTTGTTTACTGATAATAATGTATGGATTTCCTTTATATTTTCTCTCGTTCGATTGGTGGAACAATGGTTATTGCTTGTTTAACCTTTTACCAGACAACAAAATTTCAGACTTACCTTAATTCAAAGCATTTGAAGATGACTGATTTAGTCCAAATGATTTCCATTAATTTCAAAAGGAAGGAAACCTTGTAGAAAAAGGAGATAATGCTTGCTACCATGTTCAGTGTTAGGTGTACAAGTACAAACTCAGTATGCACTGATGATTTTTAAAATTCATTATTTCGGGAGACTTCTGCCTGGACACAGCAGTAAGAGCACCAATATCACCCATATTGTTGTATTCTATTCTGTGACCTAAGGTGATATTGAGGTACAATAGTTTTCTAAGATGCTGTAAAATTGGGTCTGTCTTGTTCTCTCATTAGTCCTCATAACTCCTAGCGTATGCTGGATTTTTTTTGTTCACAGCGCTACTCAAACAGCTTTTGAACACATCATCATTTGACAAATATGCTTTTTCTGCATTTCTTTGATGTGATGATGACACAGATTTTGTAAAATATAAAGTTATTCTTTTCAACATGATTATAAATGTTTGTTTCATATTAATAAGTTGCTAAGCTATTACAGTTCTCTGTTTTTAAGACACTTTATAATCAGATTGGAACCAAGAACCAGTTCACATTTTTTTTAGCAAAGCTGAATGCACTGCAGGCTTTTGATCTCCTTCTTGTCATCCATTTGTCTGAATATATAGATAGTAATTTGAAATTTGTAAAAAATGAGCACATGTTCATTATGTGGGCCTCTGCAGGCCTATTTTTGGGCACATTTATGACACCAGAGGCACTTATAGTGAATGGATGTAATAGGGGATAATCCTTTACTAGTCTTAATTGGTAATTTAATATTTTTTATGTGTTGCCATATAACCCATTACTGTATGGTTACATGTGTCCCAGAGGGAGGTTATGTATGTTAAAAACAGATTTGCTGTTGGGTGAGCTTCAATTTAGTAAAATAGTTTGGTGCATGTCTCTCTGTGATAGTAAAGCTATGTGTATTATGGTTAGTGCTTTGATGGGTGACCAAGCCATTGCACATTTCTCTTGCATTTTCCGACACATTATTTTTAGCAGCAACTACTCCTTTTTTCACAATGATTTAGACATCTTATCCCATTGATTTAAAAAAAAAAAGGCTGATAAATTTTACGCATACAACACTCATACTGTGATTGAATAGAATGAGTTGTTTTTGGAGAGTGATGAAGCAATCGCAAGACTTAACTGATCTGATGTCTATGTTGGGAAACATAAACATCTTGAGTAAAAGATGAATTAATCTGGTTTTTTTTCTTATGTTCAGCATTTAAATAAAAAATATTTGTATTTCAAATATTTAGAATTATTGAATACACAAGCAAGAAGTATGTTCAAGTTCCAAATTTGTGAAAATACAGACAGCTTTATACAAGAGCATAGATACTTCTCCTATTCGTTTGGCTATTGTCTCTTTACTCAGATATGTCCCGTCATATTCAACGACATTATCATCATCTATTTAACCTACAAAACAAGCAAAACTTCTGTTACTATTGCATTTCAATACTATTATGTTATTTGGGCAATCAACTTGAATTGTTGTTTGTGGCCAAAAAAGTTGTTGCTGTACAATGAAAATGTCAGTAGATGGCTATCTTTTCAATAAATCAACAAGGTCTGGCTACACTCATCTTCGCAAGATCTTACCCCTTGGCAGATCGAGTCGAAATTTGTTAGCCTCGCGAAACAAGTAATCATTGGTTGCAGTCAGGACTGAAAGCACCAATCCAATGGCGCATTACATTTGCTATCCAACATCAGCAGAACATAAATAAAAATGATCACAGGAGAAAGTTATCTGATATGCTGGGAATTATAACCAACAAAATACAGATGAAAAATATTTTCTTCAACATTTACTTTCACAAATCAATTAAATGAAGTTTTAGGATACATCCCAACACCAGATGATGGACTGTCAAAGTAAGTGTGTGGCTTTTGCTTTGCGAAACTTAAGACTTCGAAAATAAATTTTGACTTGATAAATTGTCTGTCAAGTTTGCGATCTGAAAAGCTGTCAATTATTGGTGGATTACGGAGAATGCATGCTGAACAAATTATAAATGAACCAAACCTTAGTGGCCAATTGTAAAAGACCCCTGTTAAAACAACAACACTGAAGTCCTTAATATATCATAGCCCAACACCTAGAAATGTAAACAAATCTTTGGCCAAAAGATATTTGTTACTTAACGTTTGATTGGTTTTCGATGACCTGAATCTAGGGGTGATAACAATCAAAATCCAGTAGGTGGCGTCTCAGTGCTAACAAATTTCAACACGATCAGCCAAGAAGTAAGATCCACATAGTGATCGTCACCTTGGCTTGTGAAGCTGGGCTACACTTTGTTTGCAATTGGAATTTGGACCATATCAAATCAAACAGCAATTAGATTTGTTGAGTGACACCAGCAGACTATCTTCAAAGGCTCAATCAACCTGAATTCATCCAATCAGAAAATTTCTAATGCAGTTTTCTATCACAGTTAACTCTTTGCCAGACATGAAAATTTTAGACTTGTTAATATTGAAAGCAGTTGGGGACGACAAATTAAATGTGGCTCAAATGATGGAAATTATTTATCTTACAGTCAAATACTTTGAGAAAAAATAATAGTACCAGAATTTTCTCTTTATACAACTGTATTTTAACCCTTAGAGTGCTAATATACCTATCAGACATTTTCATCCTAGAAATATGACCCAAATAATTGCAATTTCATGGTTGCTTTTATCTAGAGTGATCCAGCAAAGTGGACAGTGTAGATCAAAGATCAGGCTGCACGTTTTGTGCAGCCTGATCTTGATCTACACTGGCCGCAAACGCAACTATAGTCGTGAAAGGTGCTTTAAGGGTTAATACAACTGTATTTTAAGAGCCTTCCTCTTCCGGGTTACAAAAGTGTGAAAACCATTTGGGGAAGGGTTAACTTTATAACTTTTATTGAAAGCTCCAGGAAATTCCTGAAAAGAGGATTACATTGGCAAATACATGAAATTGTCCCATGTGATCTGACAAAGCAGAAAAACGATGGGGACCCAGAGTATTGGAAAAACTTTTACCTTGTTATACTGATGAATGTCAACTAAGTTATAGCATAATGAAATGGGGGTGAAAATGGAAGAAAAAATTAGTTCTACATTATTTCCTACCACAATAATCTTCTGGTTTTCTATATATCATGTATTAATGTTTTACAAATCTTATAGTTTTACATCAATTACGAAACACGTTCTTCAACCACACAACACAATTTTAGATTTATCCAAGTAGGGAGCATTTGCAAATGATGGTTGTTGTAAGTTGTAACCAGCATTTTCTCCTTTTGCCAAAATGTCTTCCCCAGACTTGTAAATTTTTGTCTGGTAAAACGTTATCTTAACCCTTTACCAAATAAATGTTTTAATGATGCTGATGACTAAGCCTTCTGAAAACAGTGTGGGAAGAGGAGAAAATGATGGAAATCAGCATTTTCTCCTTTTCCTACAATGTTTGAGTCACATTTAATTAATTGTCTGCAAAACCTTTGAATTTGGATGAGTCTAAAATTTGTTTGGCAGAGGGTTCAGCACACTTGATGATTGCTTGCTGGTAACCTAACCAGTTGTCAATCCAAAGTATTAATATTCCAAAGGTTGAACTTCATGCATCAATCACCGTGTTGGAAATGGTAACCTCTGATAAGCAACTTCATTTAAATTACCAGGCCATGACATAAGCTCTGCTGGCCTTTGGCACTGATGAGGCACAGATGTACTTTGTCCAAAGGGAAGTGATGTATGCTTTTGATTGGTTACAAATGTGTTTTCTTTTAATCACAGGCTAAAGCTTTATTTGCTTACTCTCATTGGCTGAATTGGCTAGAGTAGACTGGCTTAACATTTTAATCCGACACACATGTCCCATCTGTTCAGTCTGTGATTTATTCATAGCATGATTTGAGCTTCATTAGTATGAACAAAAGCTTTCATTATGGACAAGTCAGTCTAATATTTTGTCATCTGGGAAAGAGTTAGAGTGATATATACATCAGTAGAAAGGGTCAAGCCTCCACATCCCATCTATTGATCTGGTCATCAAAACAAAGAGATCTTATGTATCTCAAGCTGTTTCAGTATTATCAAATCCTTGACTGGAATATTCATTTTCACCCTACTTCCTTCCAGTGCCCAATCAATGAAATGGGCACTAATAGTCAGTACAAATGACCAAAAAACTGACAAGAAACACTTTGAAATCCCAAAATATGGGGGATGAACCATTGGTTTGTAATGTCTGTTTTAATAATCCTGGTTACAAGCATTTTCTCCTTTTCCCACAATCTTTTCCAAAGCTTTCTTTCTCAGGGTCATTAAACTTGGGACTCTGTGGTAAGGGGTTAAGGATTAAACCCATAATGACAACATAGTACCCCAGCTGCTGGTCAAGGCTTCTCTAACCCATGTATGGAACATATTTGATACACAGACCAGTCTGAGTGGACCTTTATATCACATGGCATTATTTGACCTTGCTGTGATTTTGACCTTTATCCTATGGACAAGACTTGCGCATGACCCATCATCTTGATGTAGCTAACATTTGTGCAAAGTTATTTTGATATTAAGTCATAAGGAAAATAGTTATGACCCAGACCCAAACTCATACATTTGACCTTGACCTTGGACCTACAGACATGATTCTTGCATGCAACACATCATCTTTAAGCGTTTAACCATTTTGCAATTATATCGAAAATCATTCACCATTAAAAAAGTAACAGGCCTGACATGAACAAAACTCCTAAGATTTCTCTTTATAATGATATTTAACCTTGCAGTGACCTTGACGTTTGACCAACTGATATGATTCTTGTGCACCACACATCGTTTATAAGTGGTTGACAATTCTACAAAGTTATACTGAAACTCATTTAAAAGAATAAAAAGTAACAGGCCAGACACAAACACTACTCCCCATCAAAGCATTTGACCTTTCTGTGACTGACCTTTAACATACAAGCATAACTCTTACACATGACACATCATCTTGATGTAGTTACAATTTGTGCAAAGTTAGTTTGAAATCAAGAATTGGGAAAAAAGTTATGGCCCTGACACAAAAATGGACATTCAATCTTGCTGTGACCTTGACCTTTGACCTATAGACATGATTCTTACCCATGACACATCATCTTGATGTAGTTACGATTTATGCGAAGTTATTCTGAACTTAAGTGATAGGGAAAAAGTTATGGCCCTGACACAAAAATGGACATTCACCTGTGGACATGACTCTTGCAAGCGACACATATGGTTGACAGTTCTATGAAGTTATATTAAAATTCATTCATGATAAAAAAAAAGCTACAGGCCAGACACAAACACTAGAAAAACCCCAGAAAAACATTTGACGTTTCTGTGGCTTAGACCTTTAACATACAGACATGACTCTTACACATGACACATCATCTTGATGATGGTTACAATCTGTGCCAAGTTATTCAGAAATAAAATAATCCGGAAAAAAGTTATAGCCCCGACACAGAAACGGACATGCAACCTTGTTGTGACTTTGACCTCTGCACATGATTCTTGCATGCTACACACCATCTAAAGCCAGGTGTACTGAAATTCATTTATAATCAAATAAGTTACAGGCAGGACATGAACATAACCATCTAAAACATTTTTTCAAACAAATTTGACCTTGCCGTGACCTCAACCATTGACCTACTGACATGGTTCTAGTGTGTGACACATGGTTTTTATTTGCTTAATAATTCTGCAAAGTTAAAATGGAATGGAATTCCCTGATAGTTTAAAAAGTTACAGGCTGGACATGAACACTACTCCAACCAAAACACATTTGACCATGCTTATTGAGCTTGATCTTTAATCTACAGGCTTATCTCTTGCACATGACACATCGTCTTGATGTGCCAGAGTTTGAAAAATCCGCTCGTTTACTCGTATTGATGAGTAAAAGATGGGTCTGGACGATTAACATTTCCTAAGCAATCGACAACTAGGTTTTCTAAAGGCAGATCAATCAAAACTTTCAAAGGGGTTTTCCCAGAAAATACTGGTGAAATCTCTAAGACTGATATCCGAACAAAACAACAAAGTACTGATCATCTATTTGTCCACAGCACTAGTAAAGTAAAAGCGCAAATGACTTTTTACACGGCGTATGTCCTTAATGTATGCAACACTATCCAGTACATTTTTTTTTTGGTAATTCCCAGTGGCCTACCACCTCACATTAACAATGCATTACAATATTAAGTCAAGCGCGAGAAATATAGCGTAAATTACATCATATTTCCCTCTATTTGAATGGCAAGCGCTGATTACCTATAGGTAACTAGTGCGGGGAAACTACTGTTTCTGCCTTCAAATGAAGAGTTAGAAACTATGAAATCAGTATTTTCACTGGTCATAACCATGAAATATCAAACCATAATCCACCATTATTTCTCGATAACCTACCGCAAAGCATAAAAAGATATACTTATTATTTTCATTTGGTTCCAATTCTGTAACAGTTGTCATGCTTTCCATGTGAAAGTGTCTAAAATTTTGTAGTCAAGTAAAGATTTAAATTAACTTTTTACAAAACCACAAAATTTCAGACTGAACCAAATTGAAAGCATTTTGCAGATGAGATTAACTGTAGCTTTTATAATGATTTCTGTCTTCTTTACAGTCAAAAACATTGTGGGCATGAAAGAAAATGCTGTTCCAAGCATTTTCTCTCTTTCCCACAATGTTTTTAAAAGCCTTCTTAAAGGTCGTTTAAACCTGGCTTTGTGTGGTAAAGGGTTAAAGAATGACCACCTCAGCACTTTAGGAAAGATTGCAGTTTTTGGCAGCAGAGAGAGGATATGAGATGAAACAGAGAACTCACTATTACCATTTCATAGATATACAATAATACAAAACCCATGAGACCTTATTCCAAAAAGTCTTCAAGGACTATGGTATCTTTAAATTTCACCCTTTTTGGTACAATGTGGAACCTTGAATGGGTACATTTCTGTGGGTTAGAAAACCTTTTAATATTACACCCATCAGCCACACAGTCAAATCTTGACGGCATTTATCCCCACATATCATATATGTATTTTTTTGTTTTACATGTAAATATTTTAAATTGGCTGCTGTCATTGTGGGCATTGATCATAAATTAAATCTGTGACAACACTCAGAGTGGCACATCCTAAGACTTTCACTGGTCAATCAACATCTACAGTATAACAGGAATAACCTTTGTTGTATGATAATAACAAGATAACAGTTTATGGAAAGATTTTCATAATTGTATAACCACTGGTGAAACACACCTCTGGTCAATCAGCAACCTTTGTGCAGTTATGACATCTCTGTAATGTTCAGTAAAATGTCAGCTGTATTTTCCCATAGTATTTCGCCAATTTCAGCTCTAATTCAGCCAGTGTGCTCATTTTTACATTCCCAGTTCTTATTTGTACATCCCACTTATTCTCCTATCAGTACAACACTCTTTACAAGCTACTGGCTGCTTCCATGCAAGCTTACAACATTGTAAGAGAGGAATCAATCCTGCCATGTCAACTGACATGAATCTAACAGACACAACCTTAGACATGCAAGAAGAAGAGTGCATAATTTTTAGGGCAGAATTCACCAATCTAAATCTACATTTAATTCTAATTTCCACAATCAGCCATTTGACTGGAAGCCCTGAAATATAGAATTAACTCTTTGCAACACAAGCACAATATAGACTTGTCCGAATACAAAACATTTGCAGATGAAAGTTTAAATGTGGCTTAAATGATGGAATTTGTCTTTGAAAGGGTAGAAAACATTTTGTAAAGAGGAGAAAATGCTGGTTTCCAGCATTTTCTCCTTTTCCCACCATGTTTTCAAGAGTCTTTCCTGTTGAGGTCATTAAAACTTGGGATGGTGTGGTAAAGGGTTAAGACCAAGAAAATGAAATTGGCTTTTTCATTTGGTGAGAGAAGCAACAAATATTGCAATTTGTAAATCGTTTTAACCCTTTACCACACAAACCTGGGTTTTAATGACCTTTAGAGAGAAGGCTTCTGAAATATTGTAGGAAAAGGAGAAAATGCTGGTAACGAGCATTTCATCTGTTCCCCATAATGTTTTTTGGCCTTTCAAAGACAAATCTTTTAATTCAAGGAACTTGTAATTTCTTTTCTACAAATGCATTGGTTTCAGACAAGGCAAAAAATTTGTTGTTTGGTAAAGAGTTAATCTGGGAATATCTTACTAAATGACAGTGTTGACTGGAGACCAGATTTTGGGTTCTGTACAGTGTAAGCTCAACCTTTTACTACACAATTTTGTGTTTTAACAACCCTGAGGAAGAAGGCTTTTGAAAACATTGTGGAAAAAGAAGAAAATGCTGGTAACCAGTATTTTCTCCTTTTCCCACAGTTTTCTACCTTTTGAAAGACAAATTTTATGATTTAAATAACATTTGATTTAACTCTTAACCAAATGACAATATTTTAGACTGGCCCAAATTGAAAGCATTTGCAGACGACAAAATAAGTGCGACTGAAAATTTGAATTTTGTTTTGGGAAGGGTAGGATACATTGTGGGCAAAGAAGAAAATGCTGGTTACCAGCATTTTCTCCTTTTCCCACAATGTTTTCAAAAGGCTTCTTTTATAGGGTTGTTAAAAGTCGGGATTGTGTGGGAAAGGGTTAACGTTATCAGCGAATTCTTCCAATTTTGACAAAGTTATAATTTTGTCGCATGGTAAGGAGTTAATCTACTTTGTACCCAGAGGCACATTTACACTGTTCCAAATGACAATTTTTTTGACTCTTCAAATTTGAACACGTAATAATGCGGGCAACAAATTTGAAATGGATACCAAAGAGCTCAGAAGTTCTCTGATAGGGTAGAAAACATTGTGGAAAAAGAATAAATTGATTATTATAGGGAATTTCTTCTTTTCCCACAATGTTTTGGAAAGCTTTATTCCTCGAGGTCATTAATCCTTTACCACACAATCCCGACTTTTATTGACCCTGAGAAAAAATGCTTTAGAAAACATTGTCGGAAAAGGAGAGCATGCTGGTAACCAGCATTTTCTCCTTTGCCTACAATGTTTTCTACCCTTCCGGAAACAAATTTCAATTTTTGAGTCCCATTTATTTTGTCTTCTGCAAATGCTTTCAATTTGGACTTGTCTAAAATTTTATGGTTTGGTAAAGGGTTATAACACTGGATTGTTTGGCAAGAATTGAAAGAGTTTCATTTTGATGCTTAACTATCTTTTTTCTTGACACAGAGTCAAAAATTGACTGATGAGCTCTAGAAGCTCAGTCTGTATAATGCAGGAATTAATTATCCAGGGGCTGTATTCACCAACCTTCCTAAATTTTGTTTTAACCCTTTACCACACAAACCAAAGTTTTAATGACCCTGAAGGAGAAGTCTTTTGAAAACATTGTGGGAAAAGGAGAAAATGCTGGAAACCAGCATTTTCTCCTTTTTACAAAATGTTTTCTACCCTTTCAAAGACAAATTCCATCATTTAAGCCACATTTAAACTTTCATCTGCAAATGTTTTGTATTCGGACAAGTCTATATTGTGCTTGTGTTGCAACGAGTTAATTCTATATTTCAGGGCTTCCAGTCAAATGGCTGATCGTGGAAATTAGAATTAAATATAGATTTAGATTGGTGAATTCTGCCCTAAAGATTATGCACTGTTCTTCTTGCATGTCTGAGGTTGTGGAAACATTGTGGAAACCAGCATTTTTTCCTTTTCCCCCAATGTTTTCCTTACCTTTCAGAGACAAATTTCATAATTTAAGCCACATTCAATTTGTCGTCTGCAAATTGCTTTCAATTTGGACCAGTCTGAAATTTTGTCGTTTGGTAAAGAGTTAAAGGGCATTTAACCTTGCTAATTTTGGTCACTGTTTACCCTTTGATGAGAAAAGAAAACAAGAAATGTGCTTGGAAAACACTGCCTCCTATGTGACTCAATCTTGAGACCTTCATTAACCAGAGTCAGCAACTCTACCAGTGCACACTCAAACCAGTTAAATATTAAATTGTGTTTAAAAATGGACTTATCCCTTCATATGCAATAAGTTGGATAGCTGGAACACCATATATTAAACTTTGCAGTAAAAATACAAAATTTGTATCTCTGTTTTAATTTCAAAGCCATTTTTGCATATGAATGAAAATTAGCAGTCTGTGCTGCAAAACTTGAGAAACAAAATCTAGTTTAATGCCCCTTCAATAGAATTATGTGTGCAGACTACAGATGACAAAAAATCTGTAACTCTGTTACTCTATACAGGATAACAAAACTTTAGGGTAAACTATAATTGAAAGCAATTTCAGACTGCAAAAGGATGCAGTGAAAACCAGTAACCAGCCTGTTTTTCAATTGGCTGTTCTTGCAAGTTACTGTTATAGTTTGGATGCTTACAAAAGGGAATATTACAGAAGTTGCAGATCACAAAATAATGTCAATTTTTATCTTTTTTCAATAAAAAGGTTATGGAAACCATGCGAAAGTGGGCAAATCTGGATCGAAATCATCATGGAACAGGTTCAAATGGTAATTTTGCCAGTCCAGGTGGATGGACATATTGTTTTCATGTGCATCCCAGACCCTTTTTTTAAAGTCTCAGGCACAATAATCATGCAATAGGTTTCTAAAGTCAGAATCTTGGTATTTTGATTGCTACAAAATCAATTCTGTGACAACTCCTGGAATTGTTTCCTGAGCGTGTAAGCACTCATTCATACCCTCCCCCACTCACCCTGTGAAAATCAATATAGGACAATCAAATACTATGGACTAGATGTGACCCAGACATGAAATTATACGGTCTTTTTACCTTATAAAGACACTCTAGTAATTTACCTTTACGCTGCTATGTCCAACTCAGGGTGCTTTTGCCAACAGTGCAGAACAAGATCAGACTGCACAAAATGTGCAATCTGATCTACACTTTCTGATAAAGTAATTTTTCCCCCAGTCAAATTAACTTCGAAACTACAATATTTGGGTTTTTACTATCCAATGGAAATTTTGGTTTCATCTATTTAGCAGCTTAAAGGTTAAGTTTTTGAAGGCCCAAAGAAATGAATTACATAGCAAATTGTGATTTTACAGATATAAGAAGCAAAGCTTCAAATCATATGAATTTATAGATTCTGTAAATTGTTTTTTTTTTCACTTTAAACAATATTTCAGTTCACCAGGTCTTTCCACAAAGCTGTGTATGCCAAAAACTTCCCTATGCAGTTTACCGTTTAGGTAAGCAAGCATCATGTCTCAAAACAAATTTCACTGAACTGCGTAACTTTATGATATGAGTAAATATTTGCATAAATTTATGCCAACTCGAACCATTGGTAAAGCATGTATAGTATATTTATATATACAATATCGAATGATTTCCGTAAATCTTCGCAGTTTGTTGAAATGAAGCCCCAATGATTTGCAGCTTCTGTCTAATGAGACTTAACAAGAAGGCTATGATAGCCCTGTATCATTCCACTCCCTTTTACATAAATGTTGTAACACTCCACTCCCTTTTAAATAAATGTAACATGGGCTTATATGCATTCACAGAGACATGAACCATATGACAGCTATTGAAATCATTGTAGAAAGTAAAAGGAACTGCTTGTTACAAGCAACTGCTTCTTTTTCCAAAGATTTTTTCCATGTCATTCTAAAAATTTGTTGGTCTTTGTTTCATTATTTGTTGATTGTACTATATGCCGACATCTTTCTCATATCACAGAAATAGCTCCTTTACTACTTGGGTCTCACCAGTGCC
Source organism: Tridacna gigas (assembly GCA_945859785.2). Lineage (NCBI taxonomy): Eukaryota > Metazoa > Mollusca > Bivalvia > Cardiida > Cardiidae > Tridacna > Tridacna gigas. The sequence continues at coordinate 45,476,527 of OX244029.2, forward strand.
AGGCTAGACTCTCATGCGCCTTTCCTAGGGAAAATTAAATATCACCATATCCAATTTTCAACCACTGACTCTTTACATCAAGCAGGCCTCTGGCCTATTATTTTTCTTTTTAACCAACTTACTATGCAGTGTTAGTGTTTTAAAAATACCCTACTCTTCATTGGTATGTTAAATTGTACTGTGCTGAGCACATTACCAATTGTTCTGTAACAGTGCTAAATCAAGTGAAACAGAACAGAAAGGGTAAATTCCAATGTGGATGAAATGGTACATTCATAGTCTTTCTGCACAATATAAATATATAATTTTATATATAACATGGTGGTTTTGACCCGATTCGTGTTGTATACCGCATCAATTTTTTTTTATACTTCAGTTATAGCCTACTTATCCATGCTTCCTTGGTAGCCTCTGAGTACTGATGAAAAGCTGAAAAAAAGTATTCATACAAAAACAAGAAATATATGTGCTGTAATTAGTTAACAGTAAATAAACAACAAAAGATTTGAGCTAGGGGTGACAATTACATTTCAAATCATCTTCAAATAGCACAAAATAGTGTCCAGTTCACAGATGAATCTGTACATTCTATTTCCCACTCCTTTCCACCATGTTTGTCACATGACTGTTACAGCAAGAACACCTTTTTTGTGGTCACAAATCATGTTCCACAAATCATTCCAGTGCATTTGATTGGCAGAACCTGCTTTCTGAATGTGCTGAACAATGAATTTCACATATTACATATTTCATCTGACATCATCGGTCATGAGTGAACAAAGAGCACTCCAAGATCTACACAATCTCCCTGATCCTGAACTAATCATCTTCTCCCTTAAGTTCAGCCAAATTGTCTGAGTTTATAGCATCTTTCCCCCACCTTAAATTTCATGATCCAAAAACAAAGGGGGTTGGGCGGAAACATGGCATGACTTTTGTGTATTGTTAGCTAGATCAACTGTTACTTATGAGTTTAACAATAGAAACAAAAATTCATGATTAAACCATTTACATTGGTTGTTTTTAGAGTTTACAATGGATGCAAAAGTTATCTTAAACACTTTAGTTCTAAGGGCTGTCCTTTTCAGAGATCAACCTATACTTTATTGCTCTACAAAGAGTTTGAAAAATCAGGGGCTCACATGACACTGCCAAATCAGTAAGAAACTGGACCCAAAATCATCTAAAATATTATGATTTTCCCCAACCTGAAATCCTGGATCCGCTGTTGAGGAATCCAATGCCTTAACCAAAGCTTTATGATGATGTCAAAAGATTGTATGTAGAAATCATCACTCTAAAACATCGTATTAGATGTAGAGTGGTCCAGTTCTCGGAAAGTGTCTTGAGTCAATCTAGCAAAAAGTTAAACACTTCAATCTCCATCAGCAATGCATAATTTATGACTTATTCTGGCATCAAATTATATTTACAATAAAATCGAGGCATAATATTGATTACTTTTCTGGGATATTCTTTCAAGCTATGGTTAGACTGGTTTGCTCTTAACTCCTTTATCAAATGGTCATTCATTTTTTCTAACACTGGAGATAACAGATAAAATGCAACTACAATGATGGGATTATTTTTTATAAAGAAAATGCTTATAACCAAAATTTTCTCCTTTCCTCACATGTTTTCAAAAAGCCTTTTTCGTAAGGGTCATTAAAACGAATGATTGTTTAGTTATAGGGTTAAGAGATGCTAAAACACAGGATTGTTTGGCAGTAACTTAAGACAAGGAGAGGCCATGAGTTCTGACTTCAAGCTTCTGGTCTAGAAATCCCCCATCCTGCGCCTTACATTAGTAAACAGTCAAATGCCCTTCCTATCAATATCCCCTACCCCGGAAATAGACAAGGCCAACAAAACTCCTTCTCGATTCCATGATAGCAGATATTATCCCCTTCATGAACTCTTAGAGGGAGACAAAATCCCCTTCACAATTTCCAGATGGCAGACATTATATGCTTTGTAAATTCCTAGAGGTGGATAAAAGCCCCTTCCTTGGCACATGATGGTCTCTGTCTATCACTGGTAACTATGTGGATTAGATTCCATTTATAAACCAGATGGCTGATCATCTCTTGGATCCCAGATCACTTGTGAAGTAGACAATAAGTTCTATCCCAGATGAAGATGAAATACATGTGAAATATCACTATGTCTGTCTTGAAATTGTAAATTGTGGGAATTGTACTTCATTCTAATACTGCTGGAACAAATGAACTGTGTGACTGACACTGCTTTTGACAATACCGTAAATCAAGCTGTGACTGCACAGTTCATACAGGCTGATCTTGATCTATACCATATGAACCAATTTTTCATTTTATTTATTTCCTAACCGTTTACCAAACAAGTCCGAGTTTTAACTACCCGAGAAAGAAGGCTATTTATAAACATCGGCTGAGATGATTAATGCTGGTTACCAGCTTTTCCCCTTTCTCCAACTATGTTTTCTGCCCAATCGAGCAGCACTGTTTTCCTCTTTCTTCCATACATTCCAGTCTTTTCATACTTTTACTTTGGGCCTTAAACTTTATGCATGGCCATCATAGCACTGTTTCCTTGAATTAAGAGCTGTTTCAATGAATTCTTTTATATTTTATAAAATTTTAGTTAAGGATTTAAAGTTTTGAAAAGTACAATTAGGTGTACCATTTTACTTGCTTTGTAGTCAAAAAGGTGTTGTCTTTACACCTACTGAAATTAATAAGCCAAACTGTGGGTGGATTAATATAATTATCGGTTTGTAGGCGGAATGATCTGTTATCTGCTTGTAAGATGAATGAATAAGACAGCCACCAAACAATTTTTAGACTAGCAATTGCAAGTCTGTTGCCATCAAAAGTGACCAGATTCAAATGTAAACACAGAAGCCCCCAGTCCAAAAATACTAACCCACAGAAAATAATTCTTTCTGTAAGAATTTATTGTAATTCTTTTACATAATTATGACAATGTTGACATAAACTTCAAAATCTCTACTGATCTCATCTGAACTATGTCCACTTATAAGGTCATGAACTGAACAAAATATCCTTGATAGGGTACAAGATATTTGCTTATAGTAAATTATGTCAGTGACCTATGCAAATCAGGCTCATCTTTACTTATCCCAACACAACCTTTTTCATCCACCTGTTTTTCAAGGGTGTTGTAGGTCTGATCTAATTACAAGCTGGTCCGAACCAATAAGAGAGTGCAAAAGCATTGAAAAATACTAAAACTGAACTCTAGAAAGTATTCAAATGCCAAATTATCAGACTGATATGTTCTTTGCTTTCTTCTTTCAATTAAAGATCAACAAACATAAATCTTTCATTGTATTTCCCATTTTGACAAGTAAATGGCTTTGAGTGGTGGGTAAAGTCACCAGATCTGACTACTTGACCAGACTGGATCAGGCCAGATCTGGTTGGACTTAATCACCTGGTTGAACTGGATTGGACTAAATAACCAGATTGGACTATTTTTCTTCAATCTTGTATGGATCAACCACGTTTTATTTTCATGAAGGCTGCTTATTCAGCATTCTCCAGTCTGTCAGTACTTTCTGCACTTTTATTAGTAAGTAATTTATCTCTTTTAAAAAAAGGAAATGGTGGTGGGAAAGTGGGATCATGGTGGTGGGAAGGAGTGAGATGCTGCACACACAAACAAATACTTGTAACACTCCCCCGCACACACACACACGCACTAACCTACATCCACACACAAATACGACACTCTTGCATTATTTTAGATGTCTGCATTTGAGAACATAGGGGCTTTTGTCTGCCTATGAAGGGGCTAATATCATGTTCTGTCAGTTAATGAAGGGCCTTTTGTCTGCCTCCCAAGGGGATGTCTGCCAAATCAGAATCAAGAAGAGGCTTTTATGTGCCTCTCTTATTTCTGGGGTAGGGGATAATGACTGAGAGACTTTTGACCCCCATTCCCTTATAGCCAATTTACAGAACCTGCTTTTTCATAAAAAAATTTCAAAAACCTATAGTTGACAAATCAGAAAACAATATGGGTAAAATAGGGAAGTTCTTCTAACAAGCAATTTTTCAACAATGTTTTTCATATCTCAGAAAAAAATCAAAATTCCTTAATGCTTTACCAAACAACCACATGTTTTAATGACCTAAAGGAAAAACATTTTTGCATTACCATTTCCCCATTTTTCGACAAGTTTTTTGTAACCCTTCAAAGAGTTTTCCTAGCATTTGGCAAATATTTGGCAAACTGTGATGGGTTTATACAGGCTAGGCTGAATAAAATAATTTTTACAATTGGGAAAAGGAGAAAATGCTGATAACCAACATTTTCTTCTTTTCCTACAATTTTTTCTATCCATCCACAGACAAAACCATCATTTTAGCCACACTAAATTTGTCATCTGCAAATGCTTTCAATTTCAACAAGTCTAAAACTTTGTTGTTTGGTAAATACTTAGGTACCTATCTTTTGCGTACAAGCAGTATGTCTGGCAAACTCCTTTACTGTAATGGGTTTATACAGGTTAGGCTGCACAAAATAATTTTTACAATGTAAATATTAAACTCTTGACCTGGAGCTGTTATACACCAAAGGTTCTAAATATAAATGTGCTTCTAGAATTCAAGCCTACCAAGCTGGGTGGATGAGAAAAAAAATTCTCAGCTAATCAGAAAGCTAGTCTTAGAATATAAAATTAGAAATTGAAGCTAGAATGGTTGATGAAAACAGCCCCTGGTCTCTATCTGGTCTTTCTCTGAAAATTGATAAAAACTTTTGAAATCTTGTCCTCTAAGAATAGCCATTTAGTCATAGTACAGAATAAGGCACATGTACCTGGGGTAGAGTCCTCATAAAGTCCCACTGCCTGAAAGGTTCTCTTGGCATATTCATTTCACAATCATCAGTTTATCAGTTTTGTTTACTTGAAAAGTGTCAAACACTTTAAACAAAATTTCAGCAACATCAAGGTCATGGCTCAGTTAAACATGCATCTCCATAGATTTAACAATATAATTGCACCTTGCCCCCACCCCCCCAAACCCCTGTCCCGTCATTGATACAAGCAGGAATGAAATCACTGCATTAAAAATCAAACACAGTTTTCCCTGCACGTTCTAGTCAAGGAATAGATGAATAAGAAGAAGGCAGACATTTAAATGTTGGGGACATTCAGAAAAATTTGGGGTCAAATTCAAAAGCACGGTGGTAAGGGAAAACACTGACCATCTGACCACGGCGCCAGTGACAACTTCTTTGATTGCCAGTACTGATACTGTCCAAATTATACAGGGGTATGGAAATACCATGCCCGACTCTGGAAAATCAGCGTCAGACAAGTGACTTTTTTTTCAGTCTAGTTGTCCACGGACAAGTAAAATATGGGGAAAATTTTCAGACAAAGATCTGTTGTATATACATATCCAGTGAAATATGTATGTTATTAGTTCGTACAAAATGAATTTTCAATTGATAATCAGTGTCTTGAGATGATTCCTGATTTCTGGAAACCCAAAACACACATTTGGTCTACCTCCCCATTCACCACATACGACAAGATCATAAAATATAAGGCTGTTTTTGCATGTCAATTTTAATTACTTTAAAAAATGTCTGAACACCTTCAAGATCATCATTATGGATTAAACTAATTTTATTAGTATCATTTTAGCAGCAATTCAGAGATCTTTGACGACAATGTCGCACACATGACAATTTTAACCTTAAATCTGATTTTAAACAGCTTCGGTGCCAAATGGCCTAAGATTTTCACATTCTGCAGCTCAAAACATAAGTCTAAAACTGAATGTGACAAAAACATGTTTTTTAATAAGGTGTGGTTGAAAAAAATTCCTGTGGTTGAATGAGGACGATCGTAACAGTGTTTTTTGTAAGTTTTGTCGAGAGTATCCCCGTAATGCTGATATGTCACTTTACGCGCGTCATTTAAATTGTTTTGTTTTTGTCAAATGAGCCACACTGACGGACAAGTAGATTTTTGTAATTCACTTGTCCACCGACATGGAAATTTCTAAGATTTCCACACCCCTGCTACAGCCAAAAATTTGGCCACAATGATCATAACAGGGATATGTCTGACAATGGATTCAAAAGGTCAAACTTACCAGATTTGACCCTTAAAGTGCCTTTCAATACTAAGCTGCCTGGACTGTCAGTTTATATCAAGATTAGACTATACAAATGGTTTGCTGAGACATTCTGCAACAGAAAAACTACTATGAAATTGAAGTTAGGTGCATCTTATTTCTAGACTAAAATTATCTGTTAGGATTTTTATGCACCCAAAGAATTTGTTTATGGTGCACTGTACCTTAAAGCTTCACTGTATAGAAAAGCCTTATACAAACTAGGACATGTACATGAGAAACATGTGAAACAAGACTATTATAAAATTGATTTCTACGAGAAAAAGTTTCAACCCTTAAGCTGCTAAGCACAACTCAAGACATGTTTGCAGACAGTATAAATCAAGATCAGACTGCACAGAACATGTGGTCTGATCTTGGATCTACACTGTCTAATACAGTGATATTCTTCCCCCAACAAATTACTTGAAATAGCAACATTTTAATTATTATTTTTGGGTAGAATGTTTCATTCATTTAGCAGGTTAAGGGTAGAGTAGTATCATAAAATGAACAGTCCATGCTTGAAAGCATGCATGTGTCTTACAGCATAGTTTTCAACCCTGTTGCAATAAGGTGTATATAAGTAAATTCAGACACTTAAAAAACATTACAGTTTCAGATGCCTCCATAAAACACTCTTTGTGGCTATACACACCCTTTCATATGAGCCATGCTCTGGCAAAAGGGGGTTAGATGCATCTGTAATGCATCATACCAAGCCAGTCAAAACATAACAAGAGGGCTATGATAGCCCTGTATCACTCCACTGACTAATAAGTACAAACTCTGAATGCCAAACAAAATAATTCTTATAAAGTTTTCTCACTAAGAGCCCACAAGAAAGTTATGACTCCAGGGCAAGCAATCATTCTTTGGTAGAGGTCCACAAGATAAAGTACCATGCCAAATAATACAGGTCGAAAATGTATGGTTATAAACAAGAAAATTTTCAAAGTTTCCTCAATGAAAAGGCCCTGAAAAACATGAGACTCATTAGTCAGGTATAATTTCAATCCCATGTTTAAATTTTGAAAAATTTAGAAGTGAACCACAACATGAAGCTATGAACAAAATGTTGGTAGGCTTAGAATTTATGGTTTGGAGCAAGAAGATTTTTGGAATTTTCACTTCATAAGTACTGACCCATGGGGTGGGGCCAGTTTAGATGAGGCCCATTAGATGATAACACTCACCGAATATTAAATCTAAGCCAACAGTCAGAAACAAGAAGATTTTTAAAGTTTTCACTATATAAGCTTATCTAGCCCATGTGAAACCTGTGACCCCGGGTATGAGGCCAAATTTAACCTAGGGTAATAATTTTAGCAATTTTGGTAGATGTCCACTAGATAAAGCTACATGCAAAATTTGGTTCACACTATATAAACCCATGTAAAACTTGTGACCCCTTATGGCTAGGAAAGAAGATTTTTAAAGTTTTTACTATGTAAACCCATGTACAACTTGTGACCCCACCCCCTGGGTGGGGCCAATTTTGACCCAAGGGCTATAAATTGGAGAAACTTAATAGAGGTCCATTAAATAAAGTTACAAGCCAAATTTGGTAAGCCTAGGCCTTTTGGTTTCAAACAAGAAGATTTTAAAGGTTTTCAATATTTTTTCATTTTTGTTGCTGTGGCAACCAGAATTTTAACTGGAATCAAATTCTTTAAAGAAATTCTGAAGAGAACCATGGCAGGATCATTTTTATGAAGTTTGGTCAAAACTGCAAGGGCAGTTTCTGAGAAGATGTTTGAAAAAAAAAAGTTAACACATGGGAGGACACACTGAAGGACACACAATGGACACAGGCCATGACATAGGCTCGCTGGCCTTTGGCCAGTGGAGCTAAAACTGGACCCCCTAAAACATAAAATCTGTTTTGTTTAACAGCTAACGAATTCGATGTGGTGTCCAGGTTGTGAGGTAGATTGTTGGCCTCATAACCATATGGTCCCAAGTTTGATTCCTGGGAGCGGGTGTCAACTTTGAGACTGTCCACCGGCCCACACATTTGGTGCCAGTACTGGTGTACTTTCCAGGAAGCAGAATCGAGAGAAATTAGTATAAGTTGCAAGAACTTGTTTCTCTATCGATGTAAAATAAATATGTTTAACAAAATCTTGCAACAGAATGGACCTTTAACAGAATCTAAAGATAATAAAAAGTTTTAACCCATGTCAGCCTATGCAGGCGGACTGCCCAGGCTGAATTGGGTCGATGTCTTTTGGACATGCACTTTAAAAACCCCTTTTCACAGAGTATGGCTCGTATACAAATCACTTCCATGATTCAAGTGTTTTTTGTATATTTCATCCAATAACATAGCTAAAGATAATGTCAACGATCTATTTCAAGACGGAGACTGTCACATCAGGTATACTCGGACAAGTATTTGGACAAGCATTATGCTTATTGAGAAAACAAGACAGATGTTATTTATTGACAGAAAATTTGGACATTACATTCGTAAAATAACTGCATGTTTTTTAATCGTACAAAGAAAAAAAAACACACATAGCTTCATACATTGATACAAATTTTGATTTGAAATGATTGGTCAGTGAAGACTATCCCCAAAAAATAGTAAATGTCACTAATGGATACAAACCCTGATAAGCCCTAGTTGGTTTGTTTGTCTGACTTTGCTCAATTCCACCCAACAGTGGAACATTCCAAATTTCCAATGGCATAGCGAGAAATCAGCTGGAGTCGTATTTGCCAACACCTTCAACTACTGTTCTAACTCAAAATTCCATGACTAGTCACCTGTTTGACCCAGAAAGAAGTCTCAATCAATCAGATGGCTGTCTTGGGATTCACACTGAGAACTTAGTTTAGAATGGTTGGTGAATATGATTTCTGGATATTAACACAGCAAGAGCAAATGCCTTTATGTTCTCAAATCTGTCAAATGTAGGGAATGTGTGTTCTGCTGTTTTGTTCCTTCTGGTCATGACTCGCACTGCCAGAAAAAGCAATTTCAGTTGTGCCAAGTAATGTTAGTGTTATGCAAGTTTACCTTTAAAATCCACTTCTCCATTTCCATCTGTATCAAATATGTCTATTACCCTCTGCACAAGTGGATTCTGTTGTAACTCTGGAAGGGACATAAACTCTTCTACACTCAGAGCTCCAGAGTTATCCAAATCTAATTTACGAAATCTCTTTCCTAATCGTTTAATCTCATCTGCGTCGACTGAAAGAAAGAATACATATGTAAGTAATATCAGAAATCTAAAGAATCTACCCATAGAGACAGAAAGAAACGAGAGGATTGCTTTGTACTGAACTATATACAACATCCCTTTAAATCTAATGGCAAACTTTGACACTAGTCCAACGTGAATGCATTTGCAGACGCCAAATCAAATGTGGCTTAAATGATTGGGTTTGTCTTTTAAAGTTCAGAAAACATTGTGGAAAAAGGAGAAAATGCTATTTACCAGCATTGCCTTTTTTTACCAGCAATGCTTTCAAAAGGCTTCTTCCTCAGGGTCATAAAACTCAAGATTGTTTGGTAGAGTTGTTAACCATTGCATATTTTACTGTCTACAGAGGAAGTCTTTTGAGACCATTCAGGGATATAGAGAAGGTGTTTGTTTAAAAAAAAAATTCTCTTTTTCCCCCACAATCTTTTTTACCCTATAGTAAGAAAGCCTCAACCTATTTCTAAAATCTTCAAAATTGTTGTATACATGAAGACCAATTTAGAATAGTGGTTCAGTCTTAAATAAGGTTAAAACGAACATTTCCATGCTATCAAAAGACCTCAATGATTTCAAGCACTACTTCTCAGAACTTTGTGGGAAGTAGTGTGAATGCAATGGATGGTTTAAATGAATCTGGAAAATTGTCATAACTTTGGCACAAACAACTCCTTTCACAATAGATTTCTAGTTTTGTTATTTTTGCTTTTTCTCTCTACAGCAAGTCCTTCTTTGCAAGCACCTATATTTGTCACGTGATCAAACTAGTGTCATTGACATTTCCTCATATGCTTCTCTGGCTTGAATAACTTGTATTTTATTGAATAACTTGTACTTATTTGACATTTCTCTAAATCAACAGCAATAGAGTGTCAACCTTGTAGAATTGAATCATTTAGCCTAATACTAAGCAAAAATATAAGAAGACTTAAAGTAACAAATAAACAAAGCTGATGTTCAAATGCATTTCAATTTAAATCATACCATTTAAAAGAATGGAAATTATTGTGATTGATTAATCAATTGAATAGCATTTTACACTGTTTTCAACATTATTTCAGTCATATTATTTCCTGGTTTCCACCAGTACTAGGCTAGGGCTCTGAAGTGTCTTGCCCAAGGACACTCCGGTGAAAAAACCCCAATGGATCCAGTGAGGCTTGAACCTGGGGTCTCCAGGTCATGAGTCTTACACTTTACCACTGGGCAACACAGGACTCCTGGAAATTATTGTGAAGATGACAATCTGTTATTGGAAGCTCGGTCCCAGTGTTAGTCAAGGGCAAGAAATTAATTTCAAAACCAGGTTCAAACCTGGCAAGTCACTCTATCGTTTGTTTACTTTTTGCCTGATATTAAAATTCATTTTTTCTGCAACAGACTAACACTTGGACCATGTCACTTGTACAATATTTTCCATACATTTCAATGGTGTGATTTAAACGCATCTTAACACCTGCTTCGATCTTTTGGCCGCTATTGGGCATTTAAAGAAATCCTATAAAGATAAACAGTAAAACCTCCGTAGAATGAGTCTCAAACATCTGGAAACCCCGAATTTTTCGAGGAATTTCAATAGTTCCCTGCAAAAACTCCACTATAATATTGCACCAAGAGCAGATCAGTTTTTTTTTAGTCTTGACCCGGGCTTTACCCAGGAATTTTGGGAAAAGGCCCCTAGTCAAATTGGGAAAAAATTTCACCAACAAAATGGTAAAGTTGGGGAAAAAAAGGTTAACAAAACATATAAAGTTAACCCTTTACCAGACAATCCCGACTTTTAATGACCCTGCGAAAGAAGCCTTATGAAAACACTGGGAAAAGGAGACAATGCTGGTGACCAGCATTTTCTCCTTTTCACACAATGTTTTCTACCCTTCCCAAAACAAATTTCAATTTTTTCGAAACATTTATTCCACTTCGGCCAGTGGAGCTAACAAGTAAAACATGACAAATGGGTATACTAAACTTTTATCACACCGAGGGTAGTTACAAATATTAATGAGTCACTGAAAGCTTAACATCAGTGTAACTACATCACAGGATGAAAGAGCTTACACTACACCCCCTATTTACATGTAAAGACCTAGTATCAGCTAAACGTAAACAATGTTGGTGTTAAAAAATGTTTACATTTAAATTATACCATTTAACCCTTTCCCAAACAAGCCCTGGTTTTCACGTGTCTGCAGTACAAGTCTTTCGAAAACACTGTGGGAAAAGGAGAAATTGCTCGTAACAAGCAAATTCTCCTTTTCCCACAGTGTTTTCTACCCTGGTTACCAGCATTTTCTCCTTTTCCCACAATGTTTTCAAAAGGTTTCTTTCCCAGAGGCGTCAAAAGGCAGCATTGTGCGGTAAAGGGTTAATGTTATTGGAGAAATATTACTGCATCTGTTGGCATGAAATTGTCAATAAGGGTAGTAGGTTACTTTAAAACCTATCATTTTACACTAGACAAGTGGATTAACACCTTTACCATGTAATAACTTGCCAGCTTAATTACCTGTGATAAACAGAGCTGTGTGCGTCCTTCACAATTGATACTGATAGTGTTTATGAAAGGCAATATTTCAGCCGGATGCATGCCAGCTAATTTATGTGAAGCTTTAGCAAGTAATCTCATACCTCAGATTGACGCTTAGGCAGGTATTTTTTAGCGTCAAAAACGGGTCATTTCAAAATTCCAAGTGTCAAAACCAGGGGTCCTGGGTCAAATGAGAACCCTAGAATGGTTGGTGAATACAGACCCAGGACGTTTTCCAATAATGTTTTCATTTCTTCTTTAGGGGCATAAAAAGATGCGACTGTTGGGAGGAGGGATAATACAATATAAATGAAGTGAGTAATACTTACAATTTGAGCATAATTCCATTGGAAGGGAGTTTTCGTTCCCCTGTTAAAAAGATGTAGAATAAGCACAAAATAACAAAGAAAACAAAGTTTTTTCTCTTGAAAATTTTTACTCTGGATGAATGACTTAACTTTACCAAGCGACAAAAATGAAGACATGTCCAAATTAAAAGCATTGGCAGACGACAACTTGAATGTGACTCAAATGATTGAATTTGTCTTTGATGTTAGAAAACATTGTGGGAAAAAGGAGAAAATGCTGTTTACCAGCATTTCTCTGTTTCCGACAATGTTTTTCATAAGTTTTATACTTCAGAGTAGTTACAAGTCAGGATTGCATGGTAAAGAATTAAGTTTCAGACTGATGAGGTACATGTAAATGGTCAAAAGCCCATCCAGCCTTTATCCCCTACCCCTAAAATAGTCAACGGGGACCAAAACCCCTTCTTGATTCTGCATTTGAAATCATAAAATCTTACAAGCAGACAAGTCCCTTCACTTTTTCGTGACCTTAGTGTCTCTACTGACTTTACTAGTGACCTGCATTGTATGGTGTCCACTTTATTATGGGAGTTTTCTCTCCTTCCTATCATACCCAAGGATCTGCATTATATGGTGTACATATTATTCATAGCATTTTCTGTCCCAACTGACTTGACTAGCGACCTGCATATGGTGTGCACATTATTCAGGGAGTTTTTTGTCCTTAATGCAGTCATAGATAAGGGATATGCATTCTGTGGTGTGCACAAAAATTAAGGGCGTTTTCTCTCCTTATTGCCATATCCGGGCACACTCAATTGTAAAAAAAAAAAATTCCACAAATTTCTGATCTTTTCGTCTTTTTCTGCAGTTTCTGCTCAATAAACATAATACTGAGCTTGCCAGTGAGAATTTGATAACCTAACAGTTGGTTTGGTCAACATTTAACTAGTAACCTGTTACCGATCTTCGTATCTGATGGTCCAGGGAGATACTACAGGTACCAGAAGTTACAATTCCATGATTCCTCAATGAAGTGGTTTCCTGAGTATTTTGAAAATATCAGTGGCGCGAGAAAGGCAAACCCTGTTGAAAGTATTACTTCGGAATGCACAATCCGGCCAGTCCCTACCCTAGTTCAAGCAACGAAAATAAAATCCTACTGTAACGCCAATTTCAACCAAAATGGTTCACGGATAATCCAATCAAAGATGGTTAGTTTATGACGAGAAAATAAACTGTAGTTTAAGTGATGGACATGACAGTTAAATCCCTTTGTGATGGAATGTCAGAATTTCCAAAGTCTACCACTGACGAACACATGTTGTCATTTTTTGGGTTTAAATTAATGGCGGAAATAAGGTTGCATCGATAAACAGTAATAATTTCTGCAGTGTTGCAGTTTTATTAGCATAGTATTCATAGCTACATAAATGGGAATGCACTTGTTAAATAAAAAGGCTACACTTGTTAAATAAAATGGTTAACATATCAGTGATAAAATATTTTTTGTGTGTGGCCCCCTGTTTTGGATTAAAAAGCACAAGAACAGGGTTTTCATTTAAAGCCGATTGCCGATCAAAAACATCGGTTGAAATCAGCCTTTAATCGGTTGTTTTTGCTGGATCTTTGAAAAATCTATCGCATTGTTTATATCGAAAATATTTCACGCGCTGGTAACTGTACTGCGACACCGGTTCAATTTTACCACGAAACCAGAAACAATTGGTTTATGAATGTTACGCGGTCATTCATTGGATACTTGCATCCAATTATCCAATCGTAGGCGACAATACGTTTCTCCATCTCCATTTGGTAATCATGGACGCCAAAGCCTAGGCGGCCCCCTTGACCCACGGCCTGTTGTTTTTGTCAATCAATTGGTTGCTTCATTTCAAAATGAAAACCCTGCAAGAAAGGCCCGCAAGTGTATAACTTTTATTTCTAGGTTAAGTTATCCAACAGTTTTGAAAAATGATGTGATGTTTAACTATGCAAATTTGGTAAAGATCTCTGCTTGCAGCCATTTTGATGCTAGTCTTCTACCTAGCAACAAGCATGTGTGGCTTATCAGTAAACACTGGGCAGTGCTTAGTGTACACTAGTGGTGTAGTATATAAAGGGTTAAAGGAAAATAAGCACTTTTCAAAAAAAAAAAAAATCTCTACACACGAAAAAAGTCTGGAGGTAATCTTCAGCATCTGTAACACTGGACAACAATTAGTTCCTCCAATCAGTGCCCTGGAGATTACTATATTACTCTATGGCATGTAACCAGTCAAAATTAGTATTCATTGATTTAAATAAAACTACAATCACATGCAGGTCAATCTATTTTTAGATGAATTGGAATTCCAGCGGTCAATTTGTGCAGTAATTTAAAACTGCATATTTTTTTCTTTATTGTTTTCATTACCGATTAATGTTGTCTCTCGAATGCTGGAGAAATCGTCCCCTGGAGAAAACTGCTTGGGGACAATTTGTCTGGAGAAATCGTCCCCAAATTAAATTTTGGAGAAATCAGTGCGAGAAAGCGTATCTATAACCGAAAAGTCGATAACCAGTTTGTAATTGACCAAGTGTCGCCAATACATCCCGTCACGGCGGGTGATCTAAATATCAGATGGGGTTTGTCTAGTTACACAAAATACACGCATGTACACCATACAATGCTAATAATCAATCAAATGTCCATTTTGCCACGCCCATCTGCATCCAGGGGTATGAACACAGAATTTTCACACAACATGCAGTGCTGCGAACCAATCAGGAATCACAATATATGAGATTTAGTCGCCGCCCATAATTTCTAAAGCCACGCCTTGATTCTGCGTTACATGCATCCTGTTACAGGCATATGAGGGGCATTATGGTATTTAGCGACAACCACACTATGTTTGGGGGGATTAATTTGATAATTAACACATCAATTAAAGAAGATTGGACCTCGGGATAACTGATTTATCAGCTCGCTACTTATGTTTGCAAACTGGACTTTTCGCGATCGATTATTCCTTTCACAGTTAAAGAAGTCTGTCGCTATTTTCTTTTAATGTAAACAGTGATTGGTAGATTACGATTATGGTCCTATTGCCCATTAATGTTTTCTACCCATCAAAAGACAAGATTTATCAGTTGAGCCATGAATAACTCAGTAATTCAGTAATTTCTTGTCTTCCAGAGCTTTCAATGTGGACAAGTCAACATTCTTAGCCTGGCTGGTTGTTTTCGAAGAATACAATGTCGAGTTACAGTGGAATCCACTTATTAGCAACTCGGATTATAGGGATTTTCGGATATTAGCAAGTTTTTGCCCTGCACAAAACCATTTCCTTTTTAATCTATGTAAATTTTCTCGGATAATCGAAATACCGTTAAAAGAAATTTTCGGATAATGGCAACAAAATATTTGCACTATCAACATATTTTGTTGTTTATTAGAAATATTATGCCATAATTTCAAGAAAAGAATCAATGAAATTTCTGAAAATTAACTAAAACTTCACTTTATTTTGCAGGTGCAGACTCGCGTGTCCAGTAAATACACACATATGTGTCGACGCGATGTCATTTTCACACCTACGCGAGAGTAATTGTTCTCCTGATGTGTTGATTAAAACTGGAATAAATGATTTACTTTATAGACTTGGACTTTTTTTTTTTAGACTTAATCTAGTTTCCATTTTGATTTAAAACCATTTTTATTTCTTCGGCATGATTTTCATGCCTTCATTTTACAAAGTTAAACCTACGGCTCTTTATGGCCAGTTCTGTTCTGTTGTTGAAGATTCCTCCGCTGACTTTTCGGAGCACCCTGAGATATTCTATCCCAGGTAAATAAGTTGATATACCAATTCCACCAATTGAATGTAATCCAAACAGGCTAATTAATTCCTTACTCCACTGAATAACACTATTTAAATGCGAGACTGCTTAGTAACTATGATACGGTATATAGCACTATTTAACGTTGTAAAAAATTGAAGAAGCTTCAATTTTGATTGCTACTTAGAATTCTTGATCTTTTAAAGTGTATGTCAAAAAGATATTCCCTAGTATAGAGTTCAAGTTTTTGAATGTGTTTGTAGCTGATTTTTTATTGTATTTTTTATTATATTGTTTATAATGCCTCGTATCAAGTCACCAATCAACATTCTTTAACCAATTAAAACACTTTAATTGATTCTTTCAAAGGAATCGTAAAAAATGCGCTCAAATAAGGCACATTCGATTTCGTTCGGAAGGGCAAAATAAGCCGTATAATAAACCTAATGCATAATTATGTACATGTACATATGCCGTGTGTAGCATGCGTGAATAAGTAAACAATGTAGGAAAACAGGTCGACTTACCACTACAGCTCTTCGGATACTAATATAAGAGGTAATTCAATAAACTAATAACTACAAAGACAACATTTTCTAATCACTTTATTAATATTAGATTACAAATTTATAACTAGCAATCTATTGCGGAGGGAAATAGTCTACTTTCGGTTTAGCGCCAACTTCTTAGTCCCCACTCTCGTGCGAGTTCATGCCTGAAATGAAATTGCGGATAATAGCAATGATCGCTTAATAGCAATTTTTCTTCCGACAAATGGGTATTGCTAATAAGCGGATTCCTCTGTATTGCCGTAGCCCTGTCGTCATTGTGCAACAAGTTTGAAATTTTTGAATATCTCTATAATTACTGAAGATATTTACTTCAAACCTGGACAAGTTAGTAACAATCAAAAGGGGAACCTATACAACAAGAGGTAAAAATCAAAGCATTTTGAAGCACAGCCATGCCCCTTTTTCACCTTGGGATTTTCCCTGAAAGTCAAGCACCTGCTGCCGAACTATATTCACGCAATAAATATAGATATGGGTCAGAAACTAATCAAATGAAAAAATGTTTTTTCATTTATTTCATTGCTCATGATACAACAAAGAGAAGCCATTTTATGAACCAATTTTTTATCATGGTCGGCCCCTTGTACTTTCATTTTAAAAATGGCACCAACTGGCCCCATTTATTTTAATGTGGTGCAAACTTTTCTCATTTGGCGAAAGCGGTGGCGCAAGAAAAAAAATGGCCAGGGGGAACCCTGTAAATACTAGTTTAATTAAAGGAAAAAGTTCAAAAGTTTACTTAACAAAGAAATATACATCAAAAGTTACACAACGTATATGAAAACGCAAAAAAAAAAAACTTTTTTTTTTTTCTAACAATGCAATATACATGTACATCAAAAGTGGCACAAGGTACATGCTACTAAATGTGAATGTGAATATATTTTTTTAAACATAACTTTAACACATATATATATATATAGAGAGAGAGAGAGAGAGAGAGAGATATTGAATGTGGGGACGATTTCTCCAAAATTTAATTTGGGGACGATTTCTCCAGAGATTTTGCCCCCAGGGGACGCTTTCTCCAGGGGACGATTTCGTCCCTAAGCAGTTTGGGGACGATTTCACCAGGGGACGATTTCACCAGGGGACGATTTCTCCTGACACCTGTCACTCATTTTTATCTGCCAGGGGTTTTCTCTCCTTACCGGGGATGCAATGAGCATCGGTATTTTGTGTTTATAGATCTACACTCTTACAATGTATTTTACCTGTTACTAACAGGTGAACAACACTTTGATTTCTGCTCTGAAAAGAACCTCAGGCCGATCTCAAATTTGATTTGGTTACAAGCAGGTATTTTGGTATTCGAAATATTTTATTGTTCTAAATGCCGGGTCTCCCTAATCAGCGTCAGGAAATGATAGGAAATGTCAGGAAGCGTCACAGGCCCAAATATTCCATTTTTCATGTTGTTTTTGTCATATTGATGGAATACATAAAATGTTTTATCAAAATATCTTATACTATAGCGTATTTTGACCCAAATACCGAATAAATCCACCTGCCGACTCAGCGTCACGAAATATGGCGAATAACTAGGAGCGTCAAGAGGTGTGAAGTCAATTACTACATAGAGAATTCGCGTCACGAAATGTGGCGGATAAATGAAGGAGCGTGAGGGAATAAAACAAGTGAAAAAAAAAAAAAATGAGTATTATAACGAATTTTCACACTGAAAATGAGAGATCAGAAACATAAAGTATGAATTTACTTATCTTATCAAATAATGCACAATCCATGATCCTAGTGAAGGCGTATTCAGTGTCACGAGATCAAACCACTTTATTCAACGCTAGTTCAGCGTCATGAGATTCAACCAACTCTGGTAGTTCTAAGCCTTTTATAGAAACATTGGGAATATGATAAATAGCTCGTTTTTCGCATATTCTTCTTTTAATTGTATATTAGTCTAAAAGTTTCTCACTGCTGATCATCATTTCGTCGACGGTTATGTTAGGGAAACATCCGGTGGCTTGTGGAGAAAACTGTGAGAAGTCCTTGCGAAAGAAACTCCAGGGAAGCATAAATAGGAGCACTGGTGGCCGTTATATAACTGAAAAAAATGTTTGTATTGGAGTGTAACGCCGTTTTAACAGTTTAGGTCATATCACGGCAGTCAGGGAAGCACAAATAGGAGCACTGGTGGCCGTTATAAAACTGAAAAAATGTTTGTATTGGAGTGTAACGCCGTTTTAACAGCTTATGTCATATCACGGCAGTCAGTACACCTACACATGTGTTTCCTGGCTTTCTTTCCAAGCCACTGACTACTTTTCTCACGTGCATCAGACGTGAGGAGCGAAATCGCCGGAAAGAAACTGAAGTTTCTCTCAGCTAGGTATCGAACCTGCAACCACCAGGTCACGAGTCAGGTACGTTTAACACCATAGAAAACTGTAATAACCATTAAGTCATCTAATGACGATAAAAAAAAAATATGCTGATGGACATTTCGAAATTGAAAGCATTTGCTGCAAAAAAATCAAAAGTGGCTCTACCGCAAGAATTTTAATCACAACTCAACACTTTTAAAAGCCATATTACTAGACCATCTGGCCATAACATTATAAAATACATAGAAGCTATGGTCTGTGAAAACGGGGTTTAGTGCATCATCAAAAAAATTCGAGCGAGGTCAGCCTGCACAGTCTGCGCAAGCTGACCTGAGTCGAAGGTGTTTGCTTTTGGTCAATCTTCTGCAGGTACAAAGACCATTCTTCCCCAGGACTCAGTCATTTGTTAGACATTTGGATTGATTGGTTGAATTTGTGTTATTTTATCGTCGCCATTGGTTGCCCATATGGGTGACGCCCCGTGAAGGATGTTAGTTTTATACGCGGGATAATGTAAGATACAGGAGGAACCCCATCTTAAGCCTGGTTCTTTAACGTGCTCGCTGTATAGCACCATCACACGGGACCTCGGTTTTTATGTCTCATCCGAGAGTTTCACTGTCTAATAGTAATTTTAGATGGTCAGCCGTGGAAATTGAGTCCACACCCTCAAATGGCCCCAAACTTGAGACTTACGAATCCTACGCTAGAGCCTACGCTAGATCATGAGCTACTTGAGCTGGTCAGACAAAATGGATTTCATGGATCCATAATTATATGACGACTTACAACTGAAAAGCAATGATGAATTCATGAGCACAGAATAGAATATTTCTTGATGTCAAACCGAGAAATGAATTACCAACTGTGTGCTTGCAAAATGTTCCGTGCAGTACATGTATATGTTACAGGAAATCTGTGAAACTATACTATATACTTTCAATTTAGACATGTTCTCAACACCTCATTATCTTTTCTGTTTGTTGCCACGAACAATAAGCACAGGTGAACTTTAATTATTATAAATCTAGATAATTAATCGTATTGATAGTTATCTGATAAATGCGTCAGTTTCTGATAAAAAAGGTGTGAAAAAACACGCTCGCATTAATTGGTGTTGGTAATGCATGCAAGTGTGCATTACATGTATAGTGTATAGCAGAGGGAGAATATTCATCTTATCACTTGATCAAGAAAAAAAAAAAAAACTCTTAAACAGAAACATTATTCGATTAACGAGCTATTTATCATATTCCCACAATGTTTAGTTGCATCTCGTTACACTTAATACATTTTTTCTTGGCTGTACATCCATACTTGTGACCTTGTAATCTGTTGTAAAACAGCACTGAATCTTGTTCTATTGATAGCAGTTTTCTGATTGTAGAGAAAACTTTTTGGGGAAAGAGGACCTTACAGTTTGTGAAAAGCGAGTTATTTATCCTATTCCCATAATGTTTCTAAAAGACTTATTGAACCTCCTGACGCTGAGTATTATCTTGACGCTTATGCATAATATAGTTATTAAATCTCCTGACGCTGAATACATCTTACTAGTCTGTAATACAGTGGTAATAGGTTGGTTCTCGTGGCTCTGAATACCTCTTGTGGCTAATACCCAATACAGTGGTTGGATCTCGTGACGCTAAATTTTTCGTACCGCTAACTAGCCAGTAATACAGTGGTTGGATCTTGTGACGCTAAATACGCCTTCATTAGGATTATGGAATTTACATTATTTGGAAAGGTAAGTTAATTGATATTTCTTGTTCCTGTTTTTTTTTTTTTTTTTTTTCACTTATAATGTCGAAATTCACTATAATACTCATTTGTTGTAATTGTTATATTCTCTGACGCTCCTACATTTCCACCGTATTTCGTGACGCTAATTCTCTACTGACCTCACACCTCTCGACGCTCTTACAGTTATCGTGACACTAAGTCGGTAGGTGGATTTATCCCATATTTGGATCAAAATACATACTAATAAAGGCTTTTTTGATAGAATATGTCATATACTCCATTATTGCTTCAAAAACAACATGAAAAGTGGAATATTTGGGCTTGTGACGCTTCCTGACATTTCCTGGCACTTCCCGACATTTCCTGACGCTGATTAGGGAGACCGCTAAATGCCTGTTTTCCCCATATTTCTAAGTTTTTGTCGGCAGTTCAGCTCCTCCGCTTTAATAGAAGTTGAACACATGAAGTGCTGTTCTTGTTCAAAATCACTGGAGTATCACAATACGATCCAACCAGCACAAGCCATATCATTTACCAACAATACCTTGGCACTCGGAAGACTTCCAAGTTTAAGAAACTTTGCAAATTTTCTCAACAAACCATTTAGGGTAATGCAACCAATATATTCTTGTCAAACTTTAGACAACTGCCATGTTGTGATTTAAAGCGCGATGAATATAATAGTAGAACTGTTGAATAGAAAAGCAAAATATTTGTTTGTTTACCCCACCCACCTCAATTAAGATATATTCTAAATAAATAATAAAGTGATAACGTTTTTGAAAGGATTTTTTTTTTTTTCAAATGGAATTTTTTGAATATTGCCAGTTTAATTTAGGCATAAACAACATATAGTACAGACAAAAGATCAAAATTAGTGAAGAATTACCATATTTGCAGTAAAATTATATTTCGGTGAATAATTCCAGTTAGTGCAGAAACATCCGGGTGTCGACGACCTAATTTTAAGTCGTTTGCGCATGAACGGAAATTTTACCAGAATCAACTTCCTTTTGAACCGGTGCAATGGCGTCAGGGGTATGAATGCGTGTTAAATACTCTCAAAATCCATACTTATCTTTGTTGTCTAATAAAATCAGCAGACAAATTCTATTGGAATGGAAGCATAATACGATGAAATTGAGTTTTCTTTGCTTTAGTTCGATGTCAAGTACGTTTTCAATTACCAGTTATATTGGAATGAGCCTCATATATATATGTCTTTTTTTTTTATTCCTTTAGACTTTGTACACGTATCCCGGAAACTTTAGAGCATTTAAAGCTCTCATTGCAGCTGAGTACAGCGGAACGAAAGTGAATGTCGACAAGAGCTTCAAATTTGGTGAAACGAATCAGTCGGCGGACTTTCTGTCAAAGTTTCCACTTGGAAAGGTAATCACTTCAGCTACCCTAGTCTTTTCTATGTTGCAGGATCGTTTCCCTCCCTTTGAAGTTACAGTGGTAGGTTCCATTTTAGGGTTCCAGGAAAGTGACATCTTAGCTTCTTTCAAGTTCATCATTTAATCACATATTTGCTTCAGACTATGGACGACACTAAGTCCGCAATGTAGCAAGGCATCGAGTCATTTCGACACTTTTGGTCGTTTCGACCCCTATTTTGGTCATTTCGTCACCCAAAAGAAATTTTTTGCAAAAAATGGTCATTTGGACACCCGTTGATTCCTCCCTCCCGGAGAATTAAAAAGAAAAAAGAAGGTATATTTTTGCGCAGTATGTTGTAAAATTTTAAAATTATGGTGTATATTTGTGGTTATGTAGTGAAAGTCACCTCTCTTCCTATCTTTGTGCTTACTACTTTTGATATTCTATCGCAGATAGGCAACTATCTTGATTTATACATCAGTGGAATTCTATATGAGGAGGTTGTTTAAAGCAGAAGACAGATAATGTATTATTTGTTAGTAATAATCGAATATCAGTATCTACTTTTATGTTCCTACTGCTTTCATAAATGATAATTATGAAACAAACTGTTGGTTAAGTTGGATTGTTTTGTGTGATTTAATTGAATGTGTTGATTGTTTTTCACAATTTATACCCCCTCATTGCTGTTTTGCTTTAATTTGAATGTTGCAGTCAATATATTGTTGACGATATGTCTTTGATGTAATTGATTATTAAAAGACAAAAAGTAAGTTTAAATTTGTTGACGTTGTTTTGTGTTTGTTTACTTTTGAAGTTTTGTAAATAAGCGAGAGTTTGTACAGGTAGTCGTTCATTGTTTTATTGTTCTGCAATGGCAGATAACAGTGTTAAGTGTAGTCGGGAGGAGACAACAGGCAAGGCTGGTCAACTTTTTTGGCCAGTTATGCTATCGGCCGCACCCTTTTTGTCTTTTTCAGCTGGTTGTTCTTTTGTGCTTATCTGTGATTTTATTGATTCGCATCATCAACAGTGCCGAAAGTCATTGATGAAATTATCAACAGCGGTAGGTGCTCAGGCTATCAATAGACCTGGCCAAGGTGTGAAAACCAGCAGTCATACACCGCGCAAAACAATGCAAATATTACACTGACACCTGCTTGATTAATTTCATAATCATTAAAGGAGATATGATAAATTCTTAGACACAATAGATGAGAGTTGAGAACGGACTGAATAAAGGTGCGGTTGATCTAAATTTTGCACAACCTTCAAAAAGCAGCCTTAATGATTTTCTTTATTTGTAAGAAGATTTGATTTAATGAACATGACTCTCTGTTACTGATTTTAATACCATATTTTGCAATCAGTGTGGGGCAAGATCGAACTGCAAAAAACTACAGTCCTATCTTGACTCTATAATATTCCATATGTTGAAATTTGCTGACTAAAATAAGCTTCGCAAGGCAATTATTTACCTATTTCAATGGAAAATTTCATATTACCATTGTTATTGCAGCCGTAAATCAGAATCTGACTGCACCTATGCTGAGGATTACGCTTGATTTTGCTCATGCAGCGAAATACTAGTAAAAGAAACTACAGGAAAGCATGGATAGATGCAATGGATGCCGCAAAATAATCGAAAGAATGTTGAAACGGCATTTAACTCATGTATCATTCCATCAAGTCTTTGCGAGACTCTGTCCACTGTGAACTATATCTATAAATCATATGCTTGGAAAGAATAATGTGCAGAGTACTATAAAAAAAGAAAGCCCGGTCGGATAGCTCAGTGGGTAGCATATCTGACTTGGACCTGGTGGACCTGGTGGTTGTGAGTTCGATACCTAGTTGAGGCAAACTCTCTTTCCCGCGATTTTATGCCTCTCAACTATATCTATGAATCATATGCTTGGAAAGAATAATGTGCAGAGTACTATAAAAAAAGAAAGTCCGGTCGGATAGCTCAGTGGGTAGCATATCTGACTTGGACCTGGTGGTTGTGAGTTCGATACCTAGTTGAGGCAAACTCTCTTTCCCGCGATTTTATGCCTCTCAACTCTGATGCATGTGAGAAAGTAGTCACTGACTTGGAAAGAAAGTTGTGTCAGTACTGGTGTGAGAAAGCCAGGAAACACATGTGTAGGTGCACTGACCACCATGATATGACCTAAGCTGTTAAAAAGGCGTTAAACTCCAATTCAACAACAACAGTAAAAGAAACTCGAGGAAAGCATGGATAGGTGCAGTGGTCGGCGCGAAATAACTGATCAATACAAAAGCAGAACATTGATAAACATAAGTAATTTTAATTGTCTAGGAAATAAGTGATAAAAGCAACATTTTGGTCACTTCGACACTCGCTATCAGTATTGACATTGCCGATTAATTATGCCCATTATTTGAATCTTCATATAGAACAAAAACACATATTTTGAACACGCACTTAAAATTACAAAGTAAACATTTAGAGTAAATTAATCCTATGAACTCAAATAATGCTCAGGAAAAAAATTGGGTGGCGAACTGACCAAATTTTGCAAAAAAAATTTTTACCGGGGGTCGAAACGACCAAAAAGTGTCGAAATGACTGAGTGTCGAAATGGTCGTGTGTCGAAATGACTGTCATTCTGTAGCAAAAGTAAAATGTCACAAAGAGTAATAAATGACTTTTTTCAATCACATTGCAGTTTAAGGCTGTAAAGGATTATTATCCTTGCACAACCTATCTTCGTCCACCTACCAATATGTTCAAGCGGCATTCCAGACGGACCAATTCAATTAATTTCTTTAATGAAGCCTATCTTCTATCGATCAAAATATAACAAATCAACAACAAAAGTGATTAACCTTACCTCATGTTTATCTATCAAGACACATCCTATTCGTGATTCTTGTCATCCAGGTACTTATGCTACTCGGTGATAAACTTAATGTGTAAGCATGTAATCGGACATTACATGTAGTCGGACACTGTCAGTGTCATGTTTGTTCAGTTGGATTTCTCGGGCAATTGTGATAAAGATTTCTAACACTTTTTCCAGTTATGAATACTACCACTTTCAACGAGACAAAAAAGATATGTTGTATTATCAATATCATGGTATATAACCTACAGACAGAGGAGTCGTACAAGTTTAACCCTTTCCCAAATAATGAATTTTAGACTGGTCCAAATTGAAAGAGTTTGCAGACGACAATTTTAAATTCGATGAAAATGACACAAAGTTCTCCAAAAGGGTCGAAAACACTGTGGGAAAAGGAGAAATTGCTGGTTATGAGCAATTTCTCCTTTTCCCACAGTGTTTTCAAAAGACTTGTACTGCAGACATGTGAAAACCAGGGCTTGTTTGGGAAAGGGTTAAGACGAGCCATGTCTCCTGTCGGGCGGTATGATTAAACTTTTCGTTTGCAGATTACATTATTATGGAATCAAATCTAGGCATCGAGATAGAGAAACATCAAACATCGTGGCAAACTGCCTTGGTTGTACAGGGTTCGAACTGAGAAAGAAAAAAATGAACCCTGGCTATCCATACATACCATTGCATTTGAAAGAAAAAGGTGTTTGGACAAAAAATAATGCATTGTTAAATTTGGGGTCAGAAATTAAAATGGACTTACCCTCTGTAACAGATTTTAATAATTTCAAATGCTAACATTTACAAATGATCAAATTATGATTGACAAGGATAGAAACTTTTTCATGACACGCATGTTAATCTGTCTCTAGCAAGTACATCACTGCGCTTCTACATGTTGCCCACTTTGGCAGTGAAATACCGAGATCAAAAGAACACTCGGCTAACCCTTTATTAACTTGTCAAAGAAAACAATTGTAGCAGATAATTCCCGACTCAAAATGAAGCTGAAATTATCTTTTTTGGAGGATGAAAGTAAGGTTTGAAATTTGACGGGACCTTCATTTTTAGCTCCACTGGCCGAAGGCCAGCGGTTTTATGTCATGGCCCGGTGTCCGTCGTGCGTCCGTCCGTCCGTCCATGCGTCCGTCAGTCCGTGCGTTAACTTTTATTTCAAACATCTTCTTCTCTGAAACTACCCATCCAATTTTCATGAAACTTCACAGAAATGATCCTGCCATGGTCCTCTTCAGAATTTCTTGAAAGAATTTGATTCCTTCAAAAACTCTGGTTGCCATGGCAACAAAACTGAAAAATACTGGAAATCTTTAAAAATCTTCTTGTCTGAAACCATAAGGCATAGGGCTACCAAATTTGGCATGAAGCTTTATGTAGTAGACCTCTATCAAGTTTCTTCAAATTATAGCCCTGGGGTCGAAATGGGCTCTGCCCCAGGAGTCACAAGTTTTATATAGGCTTATTTAAAAATCTTCCTGTACCTAGCCATAAGGCCTAGAGCTACCAAATTTTGCATTAGCTTGATCTAGTGGGGGTCTACCAAAAGTGCCCATATTACAGTCCTGGGGTCAATTTGGCATCATGCTGGGGGGGGGGAGCAGGTTCACAAGATTTACATGGGCTTATATAAGGAAAACTTTTAAATCATGGTGTACATAGCCATAAGGCTTAGGGCTACCAAATTTTGCATAATTATAGCATTATCTAGTGGACAACTACAAAGAGGGTCCAAGTTACAGCCCAAGGATCAAGTTTGGCCCTGCACCAGGGGTCACAAGTTTTACATGGGTTTATGGAGTGAAAACTTAAGAAACCATCTTGTTACTAGCCATAAGGCCAAGAACTCCCAAATTTGGCATGTTAGTCTTCTAATACACATAGTCCCTATTTAGTCCGACTGTAGCCCTGGGGTCAAAGTTTTATAAGGGCTTATATAGTGAAGACTTCTCTTTATGGTTTATATTTATAAGCCAGTGGAGCGATACAGGGCCATCATGGCCCTCTTGTTTACGATAGTCATCTTAAGGTAGTTTAAACAGGAACGTGACAAAAAAATGCAAAAAAAAGGGTATTTTTGGGGGTCCAGATTTTTCTCAATTATATGGTGTTTATTTTTGTGTAAATGGACTATTTCTGTCTTTTTGCAAACACTGAAACGCCTTTTTTTTAATTAGAAAAAAATTATCAAATCAATAGTTTTAAATAGGCCTAAATAAATCAAACCAACGATCCCAAGGTGTCAAGCCCTGTGTGTTACTGACTTAGCTACCAGGTTTGGCAATTATGGAAGCTACTGGGTTCTGCAATCATCCATGGATTTGACAATCAGACTGTGGTACTTCAGCTATTCTTTTATTCTCCCCCACCCTTCCATTTTTTTTTTTTCACGACATTAGATCTTCATAAGTTAAACTGTAAAAGTTACAGCTCATTCGATTAAAACCATTTACCAAATGGCCAAATTAGAATAAAGAACGTGAGACCGACAGATTAAATGTGGGTGAAATGGAGGAAATTGGCTTTGAAAAAGTAGAAAGTAATGTGGGAAAAGGTGAAAACGCTAGTTACAAACATTTCCTGTTTTTCCAAATTTTTTTTAATGTCTTCTTTCTCAGGGTTGTTAAAGCTCAGGATTGTTTACTATGAGGTTTATAAGCTTCTCAACTAAACTTACAGCACTATGTGCATGTGACAATTTCCACCATTTTGCTAACATTCTTTTTGTATGGACGAGTCTGAATTTGGCCATTTAGAAAATTTCAATAAAAAAAAGTATCAAACCTTCTTTGTTGCGACTTTAGTCATGTTCCTATAGACGAATAACTGTAATAGAGTGTAGATCGTGAACATAACAAAGGTAGCTTGAGCTGAAATTTTAAACCTTCCATTCCAAGATATTTATATTCCATCTATATTTTTCAGATATAAAAGAAATGTGTCATATTATTGTTCATGAAAAATGGATGAAGGGTTGACTTGGGGCTCCTTTGATCTCGGTATCGCACAGCCGGGTGGCAGGCCTTACAGCTGTAATGTGGTTAATTGATTCACACAATTTAATGCACGCGTGTCACATTAAACTGTCACTTCTTATCAGTTCTTGATCTTAATTCACCCTTATGTTGATTATTTGTGGACAGGATTTGGAATTGTATACAGGTCACAGGGGTATGTTCGTTCTTTTTTTTTCCGTACTAAATTCATTGTAGATCTAGATTTTTTTTATTGTGATCCGCTAAAATGATTCTCGAAAATGCCCGGATGTGCGACATGGCCCATATAACAATTTTTCTGGTTTTGGCTGTGATACAAATCTGAAGTAGTTGAGAGAAATTTCAATGAAATCTTGGATTATTCTGAGGGTTGACAACAAAGAGTTATTAATCAACATTCATCAAATTCAATTACACCGCGCTTGAAGTACGTCCTGAAGACGGCTGTGATAATTGTACATCATGTTCAAATACAATTTTGACACGCAAATAATAATTTGAATTTTTTACAATAGAAAATAGCCAAGTATGGGTAGCGTCCACCTAGTTGGGCGTTGCTATGGCGTTACTAAGCAGAAATAGAATCCGTGGTATTCCGAATTTGCCATAGGGCAAGAACCACGAATTGGAAATGGTCAAAATCTAATGGCCCTGGAGATACACAACCTAAACTTGTCCATATTATTATATCTATACTGTTCAAGAAAATTAAAGTACCAAGTAACACATTTTCATCAACCTAAAGACAACTCTTGGAACAAGGATTAACCATAAAAAACCTAATTTAACGTATCCTCAGCGATTTGTCCTATTTATGGTTCAATGGCAGTGGGTAATATGGTCACAAATGGGACACAAGAATGTGTCACCCTTTTGAATAACCCTAAAACTGTAGAGCAGAGAGACAAATGAACCCACCTTATCTTTATTCAATGATCTTCTTTCAGGCAAGTGAAATTTGTGAGTAAAAATGGTTTAAATCAACCTTAGAAACTTTTCAGATACAACCAATTAACCCTGAATTAGCTAAAAATTTATTAACACCTAATGGTGGTCATCACAAAATTGTGCTTTATCTGTTACAAGCAGTATACTTGGATAAATAAGCTCATGCACATCTGGGGACAAATACTTCCATAGAGCAGATGCACTGTAAACATTGCGTTTTTGACACGCAGAATGAAAGACTGACGCAACAGAATTAATACATCACATCTTCCTTGACACAACATAAATCAGAACTAAAATGTCACATAAAAAATTGATTCAATTAATATATCTTACAAAATCCTTTAAGTCGTACAGCAGAATCATATTGAATCCGCATTCTGCCACTTAAACTGGCAGCCTGTTATAGATCTTCATATTAATGGTTATGGGAGATGTAACGGGTACCAGTTTGTCTACCACTGAATAATTTGTTTCAGGTTTACGCTGTATCGGTCTAAAACGTGCCATTATTCGTTGTGACATTGCTGTCATCTCGCCTATATTATTGTATGGAATCCAAACTTTAAACTTTATGTCCGCGTTTTAGACCCAGCTCGGTCATGGTCACTGACTTGCTGTAGTAATTGGGATGACAGATGACACAGTTTCTATGAGGTCATTCTTTTCAACTTTTACCTTTAACACTACACTATCATATAAAACTTTTAGCATTATGGGACATCTACAAAGGGGCAAAGATGAACAACAACAACAAAAAAAGGTTTAACGACCAGGACTATGGAATGCCATAGCAGAAAATATTCAAGATATAAAAACCACTATCAAGATATTTAAAATATTCAATCAAGATAGTCGCAATTATACCGAAATGATATATAAATTTGATATATGACAGCAAAATTATCATATCAAAACATAAAACCACTTCAAGACAAATAAATATACTTCAAGATGTAAAAACTGCATCAACATTTTAAAAACCACACCAAGACAAATAAATCTACTTCAAGATGTAAAAACAGCATCAACATTTTAAAAAGTACACCAAGACTCACGTGACCAATCAAGACTCACGTGACCACAAAATCACGACGTCATCACTTGGCAAAAAGAACATACACACACTGCTGCTGCTTGACTGTTGACAGTCACACTGTCATTTTTTATTCGGCGTATTAACGTTAATCATGGACCGCCCAGACGAAGTTACTCGGCTCTTTAGACATTCGCAGTTCCAAGATCTCATGAGAGACCTCAGGAGGAGTGTTTCAGATGCCCCTTCAAATGTCCGTGATGTTGTTTCATTCATTAAAGCATAAAGTGTAAGATCATACTGTGTGTTTGTGCAGCCTGAGCCTCCTAAAGATCAGATAGATGAACGGACACACGAAGGGCAGACAGACAGACAGACGGACGGACGAACAAACAGACAGTCATAGGGAATACCGACAGATAAACACAGACACACAAACAAAAAGAGAGATAGACGCACAGACCGACAGATAAACAGACCCACGGAGAAAAAGACAGACAGACGTGCACAGGAACAGACGGACGAACGGACGAAAAAATAGACAGAAAAACGTGGGAAGACAGACAGAAAAACACTGTGCAGTCTGATCCTCCAAAAGATCCGAAAGGTTAACGGGCCAACGAAGGGCAGACAGACACCCATACAGACGGACAGACGAACACAAAGACACACATACAAAATAGACGGACGGACCAATAGATAGACAGATATAGGGAAGACCAACAGAAAGAAAGACACAGACAGACAGCCAAAGAAAAGAAAGACAGACAGACGCACAGACCGACAGAGTAAGGGACACACAGTGGGCAAACAGACACGATTACATATTGACAGATGGACAGACTAACAGACACACATACATATAGACGGACGGACAGATGAGCAGACAGACAGACATAGGGAAGGTCGACATAAAGATACAGACAGACAGGCAAAAAGACAGACGCACAGACCGACAGATGAATAGACCTACGGAGGGCAGACACACACACATACATATACACGGACGGATGAACAGGCAGACAGACAGATAGGAAATGCAGACAGAAAAGACACAGGCATTTGAAAAGATACTGAAGGCCTGCAGTCTGATCTTTTGCTACACAATGGTAACAGTGCAATGGCAATGCCAGATACCATATCGTATGTATGGTAGGCCTCTATTACTAGAAGTGCTGTGCATATATCGTCGAGTGTCCTTATTCCGCAAGTGTCCTTGAACCGGTGATTTTTGTGTACATCTCGTAGAGCACATATTTTGATGACGTCACACGGTATTTCTGCTCGTAACCCTTACCAATATTCGAATATCTCATTGCCCTTGAATTTCAGACAAATACACCGGAAAATAAACTAATTATCGTATGTTAAAGAAATCTACTTCTTTATTCTTGATGCTAAGTAGTGTTACTTCTCAAAAAAATGCAAAGATCATCGACTTTCTGCAGTAAATACTACCAAGCTACCGGAATTAGGTCACGCCATGTTTGCACAAGAAGGCCGACGGTATGTTCTTTATTTATGCACATTGAACATGAAAATAGTTATCTAAGTTATTCTTTTGATATGAGAGTGACCAGAAATGATTTTTTTATGAAGGCAAGTAATTTCTAGCTCATATTCTGGTCTCAATTCTTAATTTCATCAAGTTGTTTCCTTATCATCATGGAATACGGACACTTTTCGCCAAGTGATGACGTCGTGGATTTTGTGGTCACGTGAGTCTTGATTGGTCACGTGAGTCTTGTTGTGGTTTTTAAAATGTTGATGCTGTTTTTACATTTTGAAGTAGATTTATTTGTCTTGGTGTGGTTTTTAAAATGTTGATGCAGTTTTTAGCTCCACTGGCCGAAGGCCAGCGGGCTTATGTCATGGCCCGGTGTCCGTCGTGCGTCCGTCCGTGCGTTAACTTTTATTTCAAACATCTTCTCTGAAACTACCCATCCAATTTTCATGAAACTTCACAGAAATGATCCTGCCATGGTCCTCTTCAGAATTTCTTGAAAGAATTTGATTCCTTCAAAAACTCTGGTTGCCATGGCAACAAAACTGAAAAATATTGGAAATCTTTAAAAATCTTCTTGTCTGAAACCATAAGGCCTAGGGCTACCAAATTTGGCATGTAGCTTTATGCAGTAGACCGCTATCAAGTTTCTTCAAATTATAGCCCTGGGGTCAAAATTGGCTCTGCCCCAGGGGTCACAAGTTTTACATAGGCTTATATAGAGAAAACTTTAAAAATCTTCCTGTACCTTGCCATAAGGCCTAGAGCTACCAAATTTTGCATGTAGCTATATCTAGAGTGCCTCTACCAAGCAGGCTAAAATTTTGGCCCTGGGGTCAAAATCGGGCCCGCCGCAGGGGTCACAAGTTTTACATGGGCTTACATAGTGACAGCTTAAGAAATCTTCCTGTTTTGATATTTTATTTTTAGCTCTACTGGCTGAAAGCCAGCAGAGCTTATGTCATGGCGGGGTTTCCGTCATCCGTCCGTCTGTCCGTCTGTCTGTCCATCCGTCCATCTGTCCGTCCGTTAGTCTTTTTCTTGTTTATGCGATAAAGTCTGCATTTGTTGCCGGATTTTCATGAAACTTGCACAGTTTGTTTATCTCATCAATAGCTTCAACCCTATTGAATTTGAAAAAAATCCAACAAACAGTATGGGAAAAGTAGCCATTTCAAGTTGAAAATTTCCAGTTCTTGTTTACGCGATCAAGTCTGCAAATAACTTCAGATTTTCGTGAAACTTGCACAGTTTGTTTATTTCATCAATAGCTTCAACCCTATCGACTTTGAAAAAAATCCAACAAATAGTATGGGAAAGGTAGCCATTTAAAGTTGAAAATTTAAATTTTCTGTTCTTGTTTACGCAATAAAGTCTGTATTTCTGGTCAGATTTTCATGAAAATCACACACTTTGTTTATCTCATCAGTAGCTTCAACTCTATTGATTTTGAAAAAAAAATCGAAGAAACAATGTGGGAAAAGTAGCCATTTCATGTTGAAAATTTCCAATTCTTGTTTACATGATAAAGTCTGCATTTGTAATCAGATTTTTGTGAAATTCACCCAGTTGTTTTGTCTCATCAACAGCTTGAATCCTATTGATTTTGAAAAAAATCCAAGAAACAATGTGGGAAAAGTAGCCGTTTTTTTTTTTTTTTTGAAAATTTGTCTTTTTGCATCATGAATTCATAATGTATGCTAGCATAAAAGCAAGATTTAATTCCCTGCCAGTAGAGCATATTCAGGCCCTTCAGGGCCTTCTAGTTTTTAAATTAGCCTTGCATCAGGGGTCTTACGTTTTACAGATGCTTCATATGGACAAAACTTGAAAGTCACCTTATTTATAACCATAGAGCATAGACTTGTATTATTTTGGCATGTGGCTTCATCTTGTGGACCTCTACCTGGGTTCAAGTAATTATAGCTCTGGGATCAAAAATGGCTTTGCCTTGTGGGTCTCAACTTTTTCATGGGCTTTTACAGAGAAAACTTTGTAAGTCTTCATTTTGAAACCATTTGGCTCAGAATTGAAATGTTTAGTTTTTATGGTTTATATTTATAAGCCAGTGGAGCGATACAGGGCCATCATGGCCCTCTTGTTACATCTTGAAGTATATTTATTTGTCTTGAAGTGGTTTTATGTTTTGATATGATAATTTTGCCGTCATATATCAAATTTATATATCATTTTGGTATAATTGCGACTATCTTGATTGAATATTTTAAATATCTTGATAGTGTTTTTATATCTTGAGTATTTTCTGCTATGGCATTCCATACAGGACTCGTAAAATTTCATAATGACCCCCAAAATTCCAAACAGGGAATCACAGCAGGGCTTTTTTTTTAGGGTTTGGGGAAGGCACTGGATGCTGGTCAAAAGGGGAAAAAACGCGCGACAAAGGCCATATTTGGGGAAGTTTACTGTCTTGGTATATATGTTGCTATACATCATTATACATGCTTGCAGGGTTCCCGCTGGGCTTTGCATTTGGCGCCGTTTGCGATAGATTTTGTAATGTGGCGCAAGAAAAAGCCAAATGGCAAAAATGACTGGCGCCGATATTTTTCACATTGGGGTGCTGTACATTTTGATACTGGTCCCCGTCACCTCATTGCGTGAAAGCGTATCTATAACCAAAAAATCGATAAGCAGTTTATAAATTGTTGCCAATACACCCAGTCACGGCAGGTGATCTAAAATAACAGTCTGTATATTACATGGGATTTGTCTAGTTACACACAATACACGCATATACACCATGCAATGCTTATAATCAATCAAATGTCGATTGCGCCACGTCCCATCTGCATCCAAGGGTGTGAAAACAGAATTTTTACACAACTTGAAGTACTGCAAACCAATCAGGAATCGCATACGAGATTTAGTCGCCGCCCATAATTTCTAAAGCCACGCCTTGATTCTGTGTTATATGCATGATACATGTGGGGCATTATGGTTCGTATTTAGCGACGATCACACCATTTTTAGGTGGATTAAATTTGGTAATTAACGCATCAATGAAAGAAGATTGGACCTCAAGATAACTGATTTATCAGCTCGCCACTTATATTTGCAAACTGGAATTTTCGCAATCGATTATTCCTTTCTCAGTTAAAGAAGTCGGTCGCTATTTTTTTTTTATGTAAACAGTGATCGGTAGATTACGATTATGATCTCAATGTTTTCTACCTTTCTAAAGACAAGATTTATCACTTGATTTATGAATAACTCAGTAATTTCTTGTCTGCCAGAGCATTCAATACGGACAAGTCAACATTTTTAGCTCGGCTGTTTTTGAAGAATACAACGTCGAGTTATATTGCCGTAGCCCTGTCGTCGTTGTGCAACAAGTGTGAAATTTTTGAATACTTCTGTTATTACTTAACCCTTTACCATACAATCCTAGCTTTTACCGACCCTGAGAAAGGAGACTTTTGAAAACATTGCTGGAAAAGGAGAAAATGCTGGTTACCAGCATTCTCTCCTTTTCCCACAATGTTTTCTACCCCTCCCAAAACAAAGTTGAATCTTGAAGTCGCATTTATTTTTTCGTCTGCAAGTGCTTTCAATTTCAACCGATCTAAAATTTTGTCGTTTGGGAAAGAGTCAAGATATTTACTTAAAACCTTGGCAAGTTAGTAACTATCAAAAGGGGAACCTATACAACAAGCACATCCATGCCCCTTTTTCACCTTGGGATTTTCCCTGAAAATCAAGCACCTGCTGCTGAACTGTATTCACGCAATGAATATAAATATAGGTTAAAAAACTAATCAAATGGAAAAATGTTTTCTCATTTATTTCATGATACAAACAAAGAAAAGATATTTTATTAACCAATTTTTTTTATCCTGGCCGACCCCATGTACTTTCATTTTAAAAATGGCACCAACTGGCTCCAATTATTTTAATGTGGTGCAAACTTTTCTCATTTGGCGAAAGTGGTGGCGCAAGAAAAAAAATGGCCGGGGGAACCCTGTGCTTGTGATATACATGATACATGTACATTATGTACTATCAATAGAACACTGGTATTAATCTTTGCAATAACACTCAAGCATATGAAACTGAATTTGAATGTTTTGTGAACACAATGTTTGTATACAGAGGCATGTCTATGTCCTTTTTGGACTTAACCAAACAAATTGAAATAATTTTTCCAAGAGTCAAAGAGAAATGTCCAAGGGTCAGTTACTTGGTTGTTACAGAGAGATAAAGGTGAAATAAAGACAATTTTTCATTTATGTTCTTTATTTATTGACAGAAATTAGACAATAAAAAATACATCATCTTATGTACAGACTTGTTGGAGTGAAGTGGATAGATGAATTTTAACTTACAGTCCTGACATACAATTAATCTCTACGAATAAACGGACACAAATCTTCTGACTGTTTACCAAACGACAAAATTTTAGACTCTATCATATTTTAGGCATTTGCAGAAGACAATGTAAATGTGGCTTGAACAACTCAATTTGTCTTACATAGCTTAGAGTATTGTGGAAAAGGGAGAAAATAAAAGTCACATCCAATAAAGTGTTACTTCTTTAAATTTTAGTCTCCCTTTTTTGTCCAGTAACTTCTTCTTTCACCGACTTCTGTTGTGTCATAGGTTTTTGCATTTTTCTTCAGCGATCTTTTTTTCATGTTAGTTGATTTTTCCAGAAATTTTACTGCATGATTTGACATGAATTTATCAATTTAGGGTAGCAGGTAACTTTAAAACCTGTCATTTTACACTAGATAATTGGAGTAACACCTTTATCACATTTTCAAAAATGAATTGCCACTCGCAAGCTTGATTAGTTGTGATAAACAGAGTTGTTGCGTCTTTCACATTTGATAGCACTGGTCGTGTTTATTACGATCTCTATTTCTGCCTGATACATGCTAACTAATTTATATGACGCTTTATCCGATAATCTCATGCGTCAGAATGATGCGTAGGGAGATATTTTTGAGCGTCAAAAAGGGGCCATTTCGGATTTCCAAGTGTCAAACTCGGGGTCCCGGGTCAAATGAGAACCCTGTTCCAAATATTCTCGAAGTCCTTCCCTGACAATTCATCGTGATACAAATTAATTCTCATGAACTAGTGAAACTGGTTAGGGTTGAGGGATGTCGGTGCCGATTGTGTACTTTCGATTTCTTCAACAACTGGAAATAGGTGTGTCAGAGACACGGATGCCCCCGCTAAACGGTATTGGTCACAGGTATGTCATATGAGAGAATCAGTAGGTATTACAGAAAATTGTACTGAAATAATGTTGAAAGCGGTGTAAAACACCAATCAATCAATCAATCAGTACAGAAAATTGTTGTTTTGGATAACAGCTTAGACAGGGTTAACATTGGTGGTATATCACTTCTTGTTGACATAGCAGCCAGCAGCCATTACATAAAGATGAAAAAGAGGTTCATGACAAATTCATTCAAAATTTCAATGATGCCATAAATCATGGAATCTTTAAAGAGAAGTTTATATTGATTTTAGAATGGATCAAATACAATATTGTTGTGGTAATGGTACAAACTTGAGCCAAATGTTCTATGATAATTGATGAATCTATTCTTAAATGCACCAGTTACACTGCATGCAAGGTCAAGTTTGTCATTTGACCTTCAACCGTGACCTTGAACTTGGACATATCAGAACAAACTTTTTGCATGGCTCTAAAACTCTTAAAACACAACAGCTATATAAATTTACTTGAAGTCTATCTGTTAATTTAGTAGATATGCTCTGGACAAAATTAATTTTGTCTTTTGACCTTTAATGTTGATCTTGACCTTGAACCCATCAGAAGAAAATTCTTGCATGACACTAGTACTCAAAATGGAGAACAAGTTTTCCAAGTTATTTTGAAATTCATTGATAAATGTAGAAATGGTGCTCCGGACAAGGTCAATTTTATCATTTGACCTTCAACTGTGACCTTGACCTTGGGCATATCGAAACAAACTTTTGGCATGACACTAGTACTTGTTAAGGAGAACAAGTTTGCAAAGTTTTTTTGAAATCCATTGATAAATGTAGAAGTTGTGCTCCAGACAATGTCAATTCAAATGTATGACCTTCAACTGTGACCTTGACCTTGGGCGTATGGAAACAAACTTTTCGCATGACACTAGTACTTGTTAAGGAGAACAAGACTAGTGTGCAAAGTTTTTAGCTCCACTGGCCAAAGGCCAGCGGGCTTATGTCATGGCCCGGTGTCCGTCGTGCGTCCGTCCGTCCATCCGTCCGTGCGTTAACTTTTATTTCAAACATCTTCTTCTCTGAAACTACCCATCCGATTTTCACGAAACTTCACAGAAATGATCCTGACATGGTCCTCTTCAGAATTTCTTGAAAGAATTTGATTCCTTCAAAAACTCTGGTTGCCATGGCAACAAAACTGAAAAATATTGGAAATCTTTAAAAATCTTCTTGTCTGAAACCATAAGGCATAGGGCTACCAAATTTGGCATGTAGCTTTATGTAGTAGACCTCTATCAAGTTTCTTCAAATTATAGCCCTGGGGTCAAAATTGGCTCTGCCCCAGGGGTCACAAGTTTTACATAGGCTTATATAGAGAAAACTTTAAAAATCTTCTTGTCTGAAACCATAAGGCATAGGGCTACCAAATTTGGCATGTAGCTTTATGTAGTAGACCTCTATCATGTTTCTTGAAATTATAGCCCTGGGGTCAAAATTGGCTCTTCCCCAGGGGTCACAAGTTTTACATAGGCTTATATAGAGAAAACTTTAAAAATCTTCTTGTCTGAAACCATAAGGCATAGGGCTACCAAATTTGGCATGTAGCTTTATGTAGTAGACCTCTATCATGTTTCTTGAAATTATAGCCCTGGGGTCAAAATTGGCTCTTCCCCAGGGGTCACAAGTTTTATACATAGGCTTATATAGAGAAAACTTTAAATATCTTCTTGTCTGAAACCATAAGGCCTAGAGCTACCAAATTTGGCATTTAGCTTGATCTAGTTGGAGTCTACCAAAAGTGTCCAAAGTATAGTCCTGGGGTCAATTTGGCCTCATACTTGGAGGGGGGGGTTTCACAAGATTTACATAGGCTTACATAGGGAAAACTTTTAAATCTTGGTGTACATAGCCATAAGGCTTAGGCTACCAAATTTTGCATATAATTATAGCATTATTTAGTGGACAGTTACAAAGAGGGCCCAAGTTACAGCTCTAGGATCAAGTTTGGCCCTGCACCAGGGATCACAAGTTTTACATGGGTTTATGGAGTGAAAAGTTCAGAAACCATCTTGTTACCAGCCATAAGGCCAAGAACTCCCACATTTGGCATGTTATTCTTCTAATACAATATTCCCCATTTAGTCAGACTGTAGCCATGAGGTCAAAGTTTTATAAGGGCTTATATAGTGAAGACTTTTCTTCGTGGTTTATATTTATAAGCCAGTGGAGCGATACAGGGCCATCATGGCCCTCTTGTTTTGAAATCCATTGATAAATGTAGAAGTTGTGCTCTGGACAATGTCAGTTTAAACATTTGACCTTCAACTGTGACCTTGACCTTGGGCGTATCGAAACAAACTTTTCACATGACACTAGTACTTGTTAAGGAGAACAATTGTGCAAAATTATTTTGAAATCCATTGATAAATGTAGAAGTTATGCTCCGGACAAGAATGGGACACACACACTAACGCACGCACACATGCACACACACACATGCACGCACACACGAACACACTAACACACAGACGGACACAGGGTAACTCTATATGCCCTCCCTCATTTCATGGTGGGGGCATAATTACACTGTCTGACCGGGGATTGTTGGGGACTGATTGCTTACATTCAGATTGTTCATCAGCCTCTAATTTCGACGTTTCATTGGATTCTGGCTCAGTTTTGGACCCCCCAAAAAAGCATCGATTCGTTTAGTATCCTTTGCATCTGACAGTTTCAGCTTTTTATTGTAGTTATGGGCCAATATTATAGGACGCCTTTTTACTTTATTTTCGACACTGCAGAAAAGTTCACATACTGAAAGACATTATTGGTTTCCATATATAAGTTAATGTACCAATGAAAGTGTTGAATACCAAATGCTGGGATAGTTACAGTGGTATTCATATTATACCACAAAATTCCCTGCAAAAGAATGAATACACAATACGAGATCGGCCGATTAGTGACGGTTTTCCACAAACTCAAAGGTGGATGACGCATTGAACAATGAAAACATTACTCTCCCTCAATGTTTTTGCAGCCAATCTTTCGGTCTGGGAGTGGGTTTATTTAAAATCTTAGTACAATACTTTGTATTACAGTGGGGAAATGCGATCTCTTAGGGGAAAATTGACTTCTTGGGGGGAAACTACATTTTGGGGGAAAAATTTGCTGCGGGGAAGACACCAACTATCGGCGTCACTTTCTTAGTTAAAAAAAAAAACCCTGCACAGATGACAATTCCCCCCCCCCCCTCCAAATTTTTTGCCTAGCAGAAACACTGCACTGATGTTTCTTGTATGCATGACCTTTTGTGGTCCAAACTTTAAAATTATACGGCATTGGGCAGATTGTACCAAAATGGCGTTTTTGAAGTTCAGGAAAACTTTTATTGCCTCTCTGATCTCCATATATTTTGACATGGAAACAAGTTTGACATTACGGCATTGGGCAGATTGTACCAAAATGGCGTTTTTGAAGTTCAGGAAAACTTTTATTGCCTCTCTGATCTCCATATATTTTGACACGGAAACAAGTTTGACATTTCTATCTCCAATGTAAACAAAGGCGAGTGCGAAATGCAAAAATCTCACAACCGTTGAGATTATATTTATTCGTTTTCAAGGTTGGTTGAAAACATGTTGTGGACGAAAACATGTTGTGCGCCGATATGTCAGTTGCTGACATGCAAATCCTTTACCCTTAGATAAGCAAACAAGCAAACATACTAAACAATACAAAACATGGTTTTGATTCAGACTATACAAAAGACATATAATACTCCTATGCTAAGTTATCATATCGTACGGTAAGTTTTAGTTTACAGCATGATTTAAAGTAAAAAGCTGGGGTAGCGTTAATTAGAGGAAGAGTGTCAAGGGACATTATGAATATGGTAGTTTGTATGGTGATTTGGTAATATTAGTATTCAGTGTTTCTGCTAGCTCAGAAATTTTAGGGATCACCAGGTCCTGTGACTCGCTGTTTGGAATGGTGGGGGGGGGGGGGGTGGCATCATTCAGAAATTTTATGTGTTATGGTCTTTTTAGCTCACCTGAGCACAAAGTGCTCAAGGTGAGCTTTTGTGATCGCCCAATGTCCGTTGTCCGTCGTCCGTCGTCCACAATTTCTTTAAACATCTTCTCCTCCTAAACCACTGGGCCAATCTTGATGAAACTTGGCAGGGATGTTCCTCAGGTGAAGCTCTACCAAAGTTGTTCAAGAGACTGAATTCCACCCATAACTCTGGTTGCCATGGCAACCAAAAGGAAAAAAATAGCAAAATCTTTAAAAATCTTCTTCTCTGAAACTAGAAGGCGTAGAGCTTTGATATTTGGTATTTAGCATCTTCTAGTGGACCTCTACCAAGTTTGTTCATATGATGTCCCTGGGGTCAAAACTGGCCCCGCCCCGGGGGTCACAAGTTTCGAACATAGGAACAAAGAAGGAAAACTTTAAAATTCTTCTTCTCTGAAACTGGAAGGCGTGGAGCTTTGATATTTGGCATGTAGCATCTCCTAGTGGACCTCTACCAAGTTTGTTCATATGATGTCCCTGGGGTCAAAACTGGCCCCGCCCCGGGGGTCACAAGTTCAAACATAGGAACAAAGAAGGAAAACTTTAAAATTCTTCTTCTCTGAAACTGGAAGGCGTGGAGCTTTGATATTTGGCATGTAGCATCTCCTAGTGGACCTCTACCAAGTTTGTTCATATGATGTCCCTGGGGTCAAAACTGGCCCCGCCCCGGGGGTCACAAATTTCGAACATAGGAACAAAGAAGGAAAACTTTTAAAGTTCTTCTTCTCAGAAACTGGAAGGCATGGAGCTTTGATATTTGGCATGTAGCGTCTCCTAGTGGACCTCTACCAAGTTTGTTCATCAATTGACCTGATAGTTGGTCAGAAATTGGATTATGCACGTTGAGTGAATTTCGCCTATTGACTCAGGTGAGCGACCCAGGGCCATCATGGCCCTCTTGTTTTTTTTCATGTGTTGTTTGCCTTACCCAGTTTGTTGATGTTGCATAATGCTAAAAGTTTTATATGACAATGTGGTATTAAAGGTAAAAGTAGAAAACAGTGACCTGGTAGCAAGTGTGTCATCTGTCATCCTGATTACTCCAGCAAGTCGGTGGCCATGACAGAGCAGGGTCTAAAACGTGGATAAAAAGTTTAAATACGGATTCCATACAGTAATATAGGCAAGATTACAGCGATGTTACACAGAATAATGTCCCATTTTAGACGGATTCAGTGTAAACCAGATACAAATAATTCAGTGTTAGAAAGCAGGTTCGATATGGTTCTGCAGTTGTAAACTTGATGATTTACAATTTGTAAGATATATTAATTGAATCAGTAATCTTTTATGTTCCCTTTTAGTTCTGATTTATATTGCGTCATTTTAGTTCTGATTCATTTTGTGTAAAGGAAGATTCGATGTTTAATTTCGTTGCTTCAGGCTTTTATTTTGTGCATCAAAAACGCAAAATCACAGACTTTCTGAAACACCAAGTATTAGCTAGATTAACAAGATAATGGAGGTTTACTTTCATTCATTTTCAGGTCCCAGCATTTGAATCTAATGATGGTGATGCCATTTTTGAAAGCAATGCCATTGCATTATATGGTAAGAATAAAGTTATTATTTTTAGCTCACCTTAGCACAACGTGCTAAAGGTGAGCTATTGTGATCGCCCTATGTCCGGCGTCTGGCGTCCGTCGTCCGTCAACAATTTCTTTAAACATCTTCTTCTCCTAAACTACTGGGCCAATCTTGATGAAACTTGGCAGGGATGTTCCTTGGGTGAAGCTCTACCAAAATTGTTCAAAGAATTGAATTCCACCCACAACTCTGGTTGCCATGGCAACAAAACGGAAAAAAAAGCAAAATCTTTGAAAATCTTCTTCTCTGAAACTAGAAGGCACAGAGCTTTGATATTTGGTATGTAGCATTGCCTAGTGGACCTCTACCAAATTTGTTCATATGATACCCCTGGGGTCAAAACTGGCCCCACCCTGGGGGTCACAAGTTTGAGCATAGTAACAAAGAAGGAAAACTTTAAAAATCTTCTTCTCTGAAACTTGAAGGCGTAGAGCTTTGATATTTGGCATGTAGCATCTCCTAGTGGACCTCTACCAAGTTTGTTCATATGATGCCCCTGGGGTCAAAACTGGCCCCGTCCCGGGGGTCACAATTTCCAACATAGGAACAAAGAAGGAAAACTTTAAAAATCTTCTCTAAAACTAGAAGGCATAGAGCTTTGATATTTGGCATGAAGCATCTCCTAGTGGATCTCTACCAAGTTTGTTCATATGATGCCCTTGGGGTCAAAACTGGCCCTGCCCCGGGGGTCACAAGTTCAAACATAGGAACAAAGAGGGGAAACTTTAAAAATCATCTTCTCTGAAACTGGAAGGCGTAGAGCTTTGATATTTGGTATGTTGCAGTGCCTAGTGGACCTCTACCAAGTTTGTTCATATGATGCCCCTGGGGTCAAAACTGGCCCCGCCCCGGGGGTCACAAGTTTGAGCATAGTCATAAAGAAGGAAAACTTTAAAAATCTTCTTCTCTGAAACTTGAAGGCGTAGAGCTTTGATATTTGGCATGTAGCATCTCCTAGTGGACCTCTACCAAGTTTGTTCATATGATGCCCCTGGAGTCAAAACTGGCCCCGCCACGGGGGTCACAAGTTCGAACATAGGAACAAAGAAGGAAAACTTTAAAAATCTTTTTCTCTGAAACAGGAAGGCATGGAGCTTTGATATTTGGTATGTAGCATCTTCTAGTGGATCTCAACCAAGTTTGTTCATATGATGCCCTTGGGGTCAAAATTGGCCCTGCCCCGGGGGTCACAAGTTCAAACATAGGAACAAAGAAGGAAAACTTTAATTTTTTTTTTTCTATTAAATGGGAAGGCATAGAGCTTTGATATATGGTATGTAGCATCTCCTAGTGGACTTCTACCAAGTTTGTTCCAAGGATGCTGCTTTGGTCAAAACTGGCCCAGCCCCTTGGGTCACAAGTTCAAACATAGGAACAAAGAAGGAAAACTTTAAAATTCTTCTTTTCTGAAACTGAAAGGTTTGGAGCTTTGATATTTGGTATGTTGCATCTCAGAGTGGACCTCTACCAAATTTGTTCATATGATGCCCCTGGGTCAAAACTGGCCCAGCCCCGGGGTCACAAGTTCGAAGATAGGAACAAAGAAGGAAAACTTTAAATTTCTTTTTCTCTTAAACGGGAAGCAGTAGAGCTTTGATATTTGGTATGTAGCATTTCCTAGTGGACCTCTACCAAGTTTGTTCATATGATGCCCCTGGGTCAAAACTGGCCCGGCCCCGGGGGTCACAAGTTCGAAGATAGGAACAAAGAAGGAAAACTTGAAATTTCTTTTTCTCTTAAACGGGAAGGTTTAGAGCTTTGATATTTGGTATGTAGCATTTCCTAGTGGACCTCTACCAAGTTTGTTCATATGATGCCCCTGGGTCAAAACTGGCCCAGCCCCGGGGGTCACAAATTCGAACATAGGAACAAAGAAGGAAAACTTTAAAATTCTTCTTTAAAACTGGAAGGCGTAGAGCTTTGATATTTGGTATGTAGTGATTCTCTTCTAAGTTTGTTTGCCCATCTAAGCGCAACAAGTTCATTGAGTTCAAAATTGGGTCATCTTGGGTCATAAACTAGGTCACTAGGTCAAATTAAAGAAATACCGTGTTGGCACTCTCGAGGCCACATTATTTGCTCAGTTGCCTTGAAAATTAGTTAGAAAGTTTGTCTTTATAAAGTCTCACATAAGATTAATTTGGGTCAACTTGGGTCATAAACTAGTTCACTGGGTCAAATTAAAGAAATACCTTGTTTGCACTCTGGAGGCCACATTTATTGCTCAAATGACCTGAAATTTGGCCAGAATGTTTGTCTTGATGAAATACCAGATGAGTTTGGATTTGGGTCACCTGGAACCATAAACTAGGTCACTAGATGTTTGTCTTTGTAAAATCTCACATGAGTCTGAATTTGGGTCAACTGGGGTCATAAACTAGTTCACTTGGTCAAATTAAAGAAATAGCTAGTGGGCACTCTAGAGACCACATCTATTATTCATTTGA
Source organism: Tridacna gigas (assembly GCA_945859785.2). Classification (NCBI taxonomy): domain Eukaryota; kingdom Metazoa; phylum Mollusca; class Bivalvia; order Cardiida; family Cardiidae; genus Tridacna; species Tridacna gigas. The sequence goes on from OX244029.2 coordinate 45,521,252, forward strand.
TTTGAAAATTGGTTAATATGTTTCTTTTGATATAACCAAAGACCTGTTCAAATTTGGGTCACCTGGGGTCATAATCTAGGTCACTAGGTCAAATTAAAGAAATATCTTTAGGGCACTTGAGGCCACATTTTTTGCTCAATTGACTTGAAAATTTGTCAGAATGTTTGTCTTCATGAAATATAAGTTTGAAATTGGGTCACCTGTGGTCAAAAACTAGGTCACATGGTCAAATAAAAAAAAAACCTTTAAGGCACTCTACTAAGGTGAGCGACCCAGGGCCATCATGGCCCTCTTGTTATATTTTGACTTTTTATTTCTTAGTTTGGCTGTGTTCAAAGAAAATGACAAGGTATTGTAGTGCTGGCAGTGTAGTCTGTGTCTTCGTTCAGAAACTTGGACATTTTAAAATATCTGTCATTATTGAAGATATTTACTTCAAATTTTGCCAAGTTGTTCACTATCAAAAGGGATTCCCATACAACAAGGGCAGGTAAACATGGAAGTATTGTTTACTCAGATATGCCCCCTTTTAACTACGAATTTTCACCGAAAATCAAGCAGCTGCAGCAGAGCATTGGCACCCACATGCCATTTAAAGTCAGTTAATTTGGCATTTTCGTCTTTCCTCTGTCATAGTTGTGTTTTATGCCCCTGCCATGAAAGGGGGGGGGGGGCATAAATGTTTACCCTGTCCATGTGTGTATATGTATGTTGGGTAAATAGTGGTGTTTGTGTACGGCTAATAATTCCCAGGTGCATCAGCAGTGTCTGTTCTAGAAAATGAAAATGGGGGGGGGGGATTTTTCCCCCTCCATCTAAAAGATAGGGGCGATTTTCAAGAGAAAGGTGGGACAATTTTCGAACTAGTAGAAAACATATAGCTCATAACAGAAATTAATTCCTGTTTACGACTATACAAGAGACTTACTGACCTTTTTACATGTCAAAAGACAGTTTCTGGAGTATCCTTGTCTAGAAATAAGATCCATTTTTCAAAAAAACGTAACAGTAAGACAGTTATAAAACTCATTCTGATAAAATTTATTGCAATAACAGTAGTCTAAGACTGGATAAAGTAGGCTGTTTTAGGACCAGGTTGTTTTAGAAGTGAACCACGTAGACCCACTTCAGGTCAAGGGAGGTCAATCCAATGGACATATGTTGCAAAACGGCTTTGGAGATGATGCCTTTTTTATTTAAAACAGCGGTAGTTTAGGCGAGGCAAGAGTAAATTGTTTGTTTAGGGATTTTTTCATAGTTTATTTTTTATGTGGGACTCTCATGCATTTGGTCTGAAAAGTTGGATTCCAGCCTGAAGAAGTTGGATTCCTATACAGTCAAAATGAATTGTCATAAGCAAGTTGTAAACATCTAAAAGCTGTACAATTTAGATTGGTGCATCATGGAGACAACAGTTTAACATGTACTGGGTAAGTGATAGAGAATAATGTATTCCGATTGGTTCTGAGTCTCCCAGAAAGCTACATCTACCTCTTCGACTACCCAACATTAGTGATTATCTACGTGCCAGATATATTTTGCCTCGCTAAACACCTTGTAAACAATCACTTGATAAATAAAGCTGACCAGCTGATTAGGGTCGCGTGCCCTGAAAAAACTTGTCAGCCGCTGGAATCCTTTGTGAGGATTTTTTTGTTGTCTGCCCGGAAAAGTTGTCATCTGAGATGACAGAATTAGCCTTTCCGAGAACTCTGTGCATGATCGGATTCCTAAAATGATATGGCACAAATGATCACCATGGATATAGGATGTGTTGTGTGCAACAACCCTGTTGCCAGCCCAAAGGTTAAGGTCACAGTGCTTGGTTGCCTTGTCATCCCTGTCGATGACACGTTTCTAGTCTGGGTGTTCTTCCTAAAATGCTATGATTTTAATTATTACCAAACAGCCTTATTTTATAGTGAAACAGATTCAAACAGTATCTGAATGGGAAGATTGACTTGGGTTGTCACAAAAAAAATACATATTATAGCTAGAAAACAATGAAAACTTGCCTGTCGCAAAGCTGATTGTGAAAAACTGACTATTTCGCGTAGGAAAAATTTGGCTGGTAATCCTAAACTTTGTAAATTTTTTAATGCTAAGATGACATCTGATTTTGGAAAATTACTTGCCCATATGTTAATTTCCAAATCCAATCGTGGACAACAATTGAATAAATGTCTCAAAAAATTTCCAAACTTTAGGCAGTTAACGAACAAGATTTTAAGAATTGTCTCAGGCCTCCTGGGAATGATAATGATATCATTTTTTAAAGTTTTGAAGGATACAGAAATTATTCAAAGAAAAATTGGTAATTACTGATCATTAGACAGCTCAAAGGTTAGAAAACAGCTATTTTCTTAATTTTTGATATATATTGCTATGATTGTAAACTGCTCCTGCTTCTCCCTTTTACACTGTGTAAAATGTTCTGATCACATGTTAAAAGCGCTTGGAGAAGCGTGTTCGGAAAAGCCCTCACCTGAACTTATATACGAGGGCATTTACAAACTAAAGCTGATCGATTAAGAATTGGCTTTCTTTTTAGCATAGTAAGCGATCACAAGAATAAAATGCATGTAATTTAGAGCTTGATATATCAGAGTTCGACTTTCTAAATGTTTATTACAGTGCAGACAAGTTAGACCAGTTTTATTTTCCTCAAATTGAGTTACCTGATTTTCGCTTTGCATTGTTTTGTCATGTTCTGAAAAGTAGGAGTTAAAGTTTTCCTGAAAACTAGACTTAATAGACTTTTTTTTCTTATAGATTTATATTTGTGTAGTTCTAGCCTGTTGTCATTTCGTTCGGTAATAACCTCTCTATGGTAGAATAACTCATTGTTACTAGGTAATCACTGCAGTTTATAGATAGATAGGTTTGGAAAAGAAAGAGTACATTTAAAATGACACGTTAAACGTACATCTATCTGCATGTATCATTGAATAACATAGATTAACGCTCAACAGTTCAGAAATACCTGGTCCTGCTCTATGTTAATTACAGAAAATGAACAATGATAAATGCAGTCAAGGACATGGAAGTCAGTTACGTGTAGTGAATAGTGGTTTTGACAGTTTTCTTGACTGAGTTTACAATTGGATGTGTCCATATTAATACACAATGAGCACTGGTCCCAATATAAGTTCTACCTTTACAGGTACACCTTTCCTATTTAGCAGAAACTTCATGAGGAAATGTTATATCAGTTACATTAACTACATCTTAAAACCAAGCGGGAATAAGTTATATATGAGTCATAGATGCTTTCTTGCATAAACATTGGTAGACCTTGCTAAATCTTTAGTAGTTTCAGTGTTCACTTAAGTTTTTTCAAGTTCTGCATGTTTCAGTTTCTATATTTGATAGTCAGGTACTGTGAAAACGGCAAGTTGTAAAAACTCACCATTCACATTTCCAGTGGAGTTGAGGTTAGTGAATGTTAAAAAGAAGTCAAAAATACAGCAACATGTCTTTCATTTTCAATCATTTTGTAGGGTGAACATGCTTTTTTAACTAACTTTGAATGCTGCATTACTCTTGTATTATAACATGTATGTTTTGTCATTGTCATGCTATAAAGTAGGGGTGAAACAATACGGTAAAAGGCGTATTGCAATATATTGCAATATGGCTGACCCGTATTGCAATACGTATTGCAATATGCTGTATATGCTGACATTTAGCATATCTGACCACTTGTAGTCACTGTTAGGATAGCATATGCTCAAGAGGTGATAAAGAAAACTAGTACATGTGCTTGGAACTCTTCCTTTCTTTGAAGGTAATGAACTAAAAAGCAATTCTTTTGCATGAACAAATAAAAACAAACTGAAATTGACTAGTCTTTAACACTCGCTATCTTGACGATTTTCGTCTGCCATTTTTTTTTCTTCAAGAGTGTACTTGTTTATATAAAAACCAGCACTACTATACCGAACTTCGGGAGCTCAACAGAGTAGACAAGTGCGATGCACTAACTTACTCAGTTGCTTACTGTACTAACACTAATACTTTGCTGCTTAACTACCGGAAAACGCAAAAATAAGTGTGAGCAAAGTTATAAGAAATGAATAACATACAAACTCCGTTGATCCAAAAGCATTAAAGCTCGACGGTTATTTGGAGTTCGTGTCGTGAATTTTATGTGGTCATAGTTTTACCTAAACACCGGTGACACCGCCCGTGGAAAAAATAAACAACTTTCGCTTTCGGAAATCTTTAGAACTGTAAGTTGAAAAACGATCGATTTCTGACTGAATTTTTGGGAAAACCGGACTTTCTGATGCAATTAAGAGAAGTTGACATATTGCAGAAATACCGATACGGTAAAATTCGAACCGGTTTCAGTTTTTTTCTTTGAATAGACCGCGGCTAATCGGTAAACCGTTTCACCACTATTATAAAGATGCAGCTACATTTAGTTTAGATCAGCCCTTTACAAAATAACAAATTTTTATTTAGACTAGTCCAAATTGAAAGCATTTGCAAACAACAAAATAACTGTGACTCAAAAACTTAATTTTTTTTTTGAACGTTAGAAATCATTGTGGAAAAAGGAGTAAATGCTGGTTACCAAGGTCGTTAGAAGTAGGGATTGTGTGGTGTATAGTTAACCCATTACTTTTAAGATACAACTTCTTACACTTGGGGAGTTGAAATCTTATGAAATCATGGAAAAAATGCTCAAAGAAGCAATTGCTCCTTTAAAACCATCACAACCAGGATCTTTTCAGTCTTATCAATCCTAGATGACTTTACTCAGCTGAGCACTTTAGGGCCAATGGCCCTCTTGTTTTTCCAGTTGGAAATGAACAACTTAATGGCAAAACCCAGTTTGATGCTGCAAAGGTCCAACAGTGGGTAAACTTTGGTGACAATGAGATTCTTCCAGCTTCATGCACTTGGGTATTTCCATGTCTAGGGATTACACAGTTCAACAAACAGGTAATCACTAATAATTTAGCAAGAGGTATTTTTATGTCAATTATATAGCAGTAATGTCACCATCTTTTTGAAAAATCAGAAGACCCCCAAGGAAGAGGGCTTTATATAACATTGTTGAAGGAAATGCTGGTGACCAGTATTTTTTTCCTTTTTTCCCCACAATGTTTTCCATCTTTTCTTCCTGGTACCCCAATGTTATCCATCCTGGCATTCAGAAGAAAGACATATCACTGTCTCATATCACCTGTTCAAAGTTCCCTTTTTACAAAGCCATGGTTGTATTTACTGTATAACTGTGGAAGAAGAAAAGGAACAGAAATAAGTGAAGTTCTTGTCTTAAGACAGTTACTATTGTTCTGTCTCTGAACTCACTTAACATTATGGAACATGTTTGACAATTTATTTGAAAGAAATCAGCAACATATTTTTAACCAATTGTTAGCTCAACTGAGTATGAAGTGCTAAAGGTGAGCTTTTGTGAAAGTGCTGTGTTCATGCATCATGCGGCCTTCAACAGTTACCTTGTATATATTCTATAGGCCATATTTTCAGTCTGGTACTCATGAAACTTGGTCAGAATGTTTGTCTTTATAATATCCAGGACAAGCTAGAAATTGGGTCATGTCAGGTGAAAAAGTAGGTCACTCTACAAATCTTTAAAAAAATCGTGTGTGCACTCTAGAGGCCATATTTTCAGTTGGATGCTCATGAAACTTGGTAAAAATATTTCTCTTGATAATTTCTCAGGCATGTTTGAGATCAGGTGCCACTGATCAAAAAGTAGGTCACTTGGACAAAATCTCAGAAAAACCTTGTTTACACACTCAAGGTGCCACATTTTACTTGGATACTCATGAAAGTAAGTCAGATTGTTTGTCTTGATAAAAGACAAGATCAAAACTAGGTCATGTCAGGTCAAAAAGTAGGTCATAGGGTAAAAAGGTAGAGAAACCTTGCGTAGACTCTAGAGGCCACTTTTCCTGTTGGATGCTTGTGAAAATTGGTCAGAATATTTGTCTTGATGGTACATGTATCTTGGACAAGGTTGGAAAGGGATCACATGTCAAAAAATAGGTCATTGAGACAAATCTTGGATAAATTTTGTGAACTCTCTAGCATTTACATTTTTAGTTTAAGACTCATGAAAGGTGGTCAGAATGTTTTTCTTGGTAATATCTTGGACAAGGTGAAATTGGGTCACATTGGGTCAAAAAAAAGATCACTGTCACAAATCTCAGAAAAAAATTGTGTACATTCTAAAGGCCACATTTTCTATTTGATACTCATGAAAATTGGTCAGAATGGCTGTCTAGATTATCTCAAATTGGATACTGGGATCATGTAGGGTCAAAAAGGAGGTCACTGTGACAAATCTTAGAAAAACATTGTGTGTACTATAAAGATCTCTTTTTAAGTATGATACTCATCAAATATAGTCAAAACACTCATGTGTTTTGCATCTTCCCATCCAGGAGCTGTAAGCTTTAACTGTCTTAGATGACTTTTTTTTCAGTGTTTTCGGGCCAATGGCCCTTTTGTTTTCTGTAGGTTAAGTTAACCAATGGAAGACGAGCAAGTTTTTCAGTTGGCTAGTCGTACAGGACGAGTTGGTTTTGAGAGATTTTTCAAGCCCTGCAAAAGTGTTGTTTCAGTTCAGTAGTGCCATACGATAAGACCATTGCATACTAGCTGTTGTGATAATTGATTTAACCCTTTACAACACAGAGCAGAGATTTAATATTTCCAGGGAGAAGTAGGTTTGAAAACCTTATGGGAAAAGGTGAAAATGCCACAATGCTTTCTACCATTTCAATAACAGATTTCACAACATTGGGTTTGTCATCTGCAAATGCTTTGAATTTGGACCTGTCTAAAAATTAGTCGGCTGGTAAAGAGTTAAGAAAAAATATAATTGTTTAATCCCTGTTTACCCTTTTTACAAAGCCATAGTTGTATTTATTATACAGTTGTGGAAGAAAAAAAGGAACAAAAGGAAGTAAAGCTCTTGTTTTCAGATAATCATCATTGAGTTGTCTATATGAGCTTACTGAACATTTGTAACAAAATGCCTGAAAATCAAATTTACAAGCCAGCACTGTTCAACCAAGTTGCAGCTTGGTCTGGATCTGTAAGGTTTGCTATATTGCAACAATAATAAGTAAATATTAGTAACTGTTGTCTGATATTCTTTGGATTGAAATTATTGCACCTGGATTTAAAATTCCATACTTGTTTTGCGATATTACAGGAAACAGAAAATGCAAAGACACAGATGAAGAAAGCTCTGACAGTGTTAGATAACTACCTGAAAACTAAAACATACCTTGTTGGGGAGAGGATTTCTCAAGCTGACATTGCGTTGTGCTGTGACTTACTACTGGCCTACCAGTATGTAAGTGAGAATTTATTGTATATAAGAGTCTCAGGAACTCTACCAGGACTGTTCAAATTATAGCCCTAGGGTCTAAATTGGGGACCCACCCCTTGGGTCACAAGTTTTACATAGGCTTATATAGTGAAATCTTTCAAGATCTTCATCTTGAGATACAGTTGTGTATTTTTTGATTGTCATCATCTAGCAGGCTTCTTTCAAAATTGTTCAAATTAAAGCCCCAGTGTCAAAGTTGGCCGCACCCCATGGGTCACAAATTCAACTTACAGAGTGAAAATTCTAAAAATGCTCTTGCTCTTGACTATAAATCCTAGGGCTACTAGCCCTGGGATCTAAATTAGCCCAGCCTCAGAAGTATCATGTTTTACAGACCTGTATTATTTGGCATGTTGCTTTATCTTGTGGATCTCTACCAGGATTTGAGTAATTATACCTCTGTGGTCAAGAATGGCTTTGCCCTGGGGTCACAACTTTCACATGGGCTTTTGTACAGAAAACTGTATTAAGTCATCCTGTTCAAAACCATCTGGCCTAGAAACCTAATGTGTGGTAGGTATGGGTTGAACTTATTAGCAAGTGGAGCGATACAGGGCCATCATGGCCCTCTTGTTTTACAGTTTTATCCAGTGGACCCCCAATTTTCAAAAGCTCTGTAAAACCCGGAGTACATTGAAGGATTCGTAACCTGGAGACCACAGGTTTGAAACTCACTGGAAGCACTGGGTTTTCGTGGGGTGTCCTTTGGCAAGCCCTAGCCTAGTAATTTTGAAACCTATGACATAAATAAGTTAGGTATAGCTGTATGAATGAAATAGTGTTGACAGCGGTGTAAAACACCATTCAATCAATCAATCATTGTAATTTGTCTTTAAAAGGGTAGAAAACATTATGGTAAAAGGCTGGTCACCACCAATTTTCTTCTGCTACACTGTTTTCAGAACCAAAGGCTAAAGGGTTTGTTTTATCGAATGATGGAATTATTGTTTGAAATATATTTATTGTAAAACAGAGAAAAGAGAATCATGGTTAACAAGCATTTTCTCCTTTTTAGCTCACCTTAGCACAACGTGCTAAAGGTGAGCTATTGTGATCGCCCTATGTCCGGCGTCCGGCGTCTGTCGTCCGTCGTCCGTCAACAATTTCTTTAAACATCTTCTTCTCCTAAACCACTGGGCCAATCTTGATGAAACTTGGCAGGGATGTTCCTTGGGTGAAGCTCTACCAAAATTGTTCAAAGAATTGAATTCCACCCACAACTCTGGTTGCCATGGCAACAAAAAGGAAAAAAAAGCAAAATCTTTGAAAATCTTCTTCTCTGAAACTAGAAGGCGCAGAGCTTTGATATTTGGTATGTAGCATCTCCTAGTGGACCTCTACCAAGTTTGTTCATTTGATGTCCCTGGGGTCAAAACTGGCCCCGCCCCGGGGGTCACAAGTTTGAGCATAGTAACAAAGAAGGAAAACTTTAAAAATCTTCTTCTCTGAAACTTGAAGGTGTAGAGCTTTGATATTTGGCATGTAGCATCTCCTAGTGGACCTCTACCAAATTTATTCATATGATGCCCCTGGGGTCAAAACTGGCCCCGCCCCGGGGGTCACAATTTCCAACATAGGAACAAAGAAGGAAAACTTTAAAAATCTTCTTCTGTAAAACTAGAAGGCACAGAGCTTTGATATTTGGCATTAAACATCTCCTAGTGGACCTCTACCAAGTTTGTTCATATGATGCCCTTGGGGTCAAAACTGGCCCCGCCCCGGGGGTCACAAGCTCGAACATAGGAACAAAGAGGGGAAACTTTAAAAATCATCTTCTCTGAAACTGGAAGGCGTAGAGCTTTGATATTTGGTATGTAGCATTGCCTAGTGGACCTCTACCAAGTTTGTTCAAATGATGCCCCTGGGGTCAAAACTGGCCCCACCCCGGGGGTCACAAGTCTGAGCATAGTAACAAAGAAGGAAAACTTTAAAAATCTTCTTCTCTGAAACTTGAAGGCGTAGAGCTTTGATATTTGGCATGTAGTATCTCCTAAGGGACCTCTACCAAGTTTGTTCATATGATGCCCCTGGGGTCAAAACTGGCCCCGCCCCGGGGGTCACAATTTCCAACATAGGAACAAAGAAGGAAAACTTTAAAAATCTTCTTCTGTAAAACAAGAAGGCATAGAGCTTTGATATTTGGTATGTAGCATCGCCTAGTAGACCTCTACTAAGTTTGTTCATATGATGCCCTTGGGGTCAAAATTGGCCCTGCCCCGGGGGTCACAAGTTCAAAAATAGGAACAAAGAAGGAAAACTTAAATTTTTTTTTTCTCTTAAATGGGAAGGCATAGAGCTTTGATATTTGGTATGTAGCATCTCCTAGTGGACTTCTACCAAGTTTGTTCCAAGGATGCTGCTTGGGTCAAAACTGGCCCAGCCCCTGGGGTCACAAGTTCGAACGTAGGAACAAAGAAGGAAAACTTCAAAATTATTTTTTTCTGAAACCGAAAGGTGTGGAGCTTTGATATTTGGTATGTTGCATCTCAGAGTGGACCTCTACCAAGTTTGTTCATATGATGCCCCTGGGTCAAAACTGGCCCCGCCCCGGGGGTTACAAGTTCGAAGATAGGAACAAAGAAGGAAAACTTTAAATTTCTTTTTCTCTTAAACGGGAAGGTGTAGAGCTTTGATATTTGGTATGTAGCATTTCCTAGTGGACCTCTACCAAGTTTGTTCATATGATGCCCCTGGGTCAAAACTGGCCCATCCCCGGGGGTCACAAGTTCGAACATAGGAACAAAGAAGGAAAACTTTAAAATTCTTCTTTAAAACTGGAAGGCGTAGAGCTTTGATATTTGGTATGTAGTGATTCTCTTCTAAGTTTGTTTGCCCATCTAAGCGCAACAAGTTCATTGAGTTCAAAATCGGGTTATCTTGGGTCATAAACTAGGTCACTAGGTCAAATTAAAGAAATACCTTGTTGGCGCTCTCGAGGCCACATTATTTGCTCAATTGCCTTGAAAATTAGTTAGAAAGTTTGTCTTTATAAAGTCTCACATAAGATTAATTTGGGTCAACTTGGGTCATAAACTAGTTCACTGGGTCAAATTAAAGAAATACCTTGTTTGCACTCTGGAGGCCACATTTATTGCTCAAATGACCTGAAATTTGGCCAGAAAGTTTGTCTTGATAAATTACCAGATGAGTTTGGATTTGGGTCACCTTGAACCATAAACTAGGTCACTAGGTCAAAATTAAGAAATACCTTGTGGGCACTCTAGAGGCCACATTCTTTGCTTAATTGCTTTGAAAATTGGTCAGAATGTTTGTCTTTGTAAAATCTCACATGAGTCTGAATTTGGGTCAACTGGGGTCATAAACTAGGTCACTTGGTCAAATTAAAGAAATAGCTAGTGGGCACTCTAGAGGCCACATTTATTATTCATTTGATTTGAAAATTGGTTAAAATGTTTCTTTTGATATAGTCAAAGACCAGTTCAAATTTGGGTCATCTGGGGTCATAATCTAGATCACTAGGTCAAATTAAAGAAATATCTTTAGGGCACTCGAGGCCACATTTTTTGCTCAGTTGACTTGAAAATTGGTCAGAATGTTTGTCTTCATGAAATATGAGTTTGAAATTGGGTCACCTGCGGTCAAAAACTAGGTCACATGGTCAAATTAAAGAAAAAGCTTAAAGGCACTCTTCTAAGGTGAGCGACCCAGGGCCATCATGGCCCTCTTGTTCTACAATGTTTTCAAAAGACTTTCCTTGATTTTAAAAATAAAGGATTGGTTGGAAAAGGATTAATGTCTTAATAAAGCACACAAAACAGTCGTTATGAGTTGTGGGAAGAAGACTTAGAAAAATGTAGGAAAAGTAGACAATGCTGATAACCATCATTTCTCCCTTTTCTACAATGTTTTTAGCTCACCTGAGCACAAAGTGCTCATGGTGAGCTATTGTGATTGTGCTGTGTCTGTCGTCCGTCGTCAACTTTTTACCTTGTGTACGCTCTAGAGGCCACATTTTCAGCCCAATCCTCATGAAACTTGGTCAGAATGTTTGTCTTGATAAAATCTCGGATGAGTTCGAAATTGGGTCATGTGGGCACAAAAACTAGGTCACTAGGTCAAATCTTAGAAAAACCTTGTGTACGCTCTAGAGGCCACATTTTCGGTCAGATACTTGTGAAATTTGGTCAGAATGTTTGTCTTGATAAAATCTGGGACGAGTTCGAAATTGGGTCATGTCATGTGGGGTCAAAAACTAGGTCACTACGTCAAATCTTAGAAAAACCTTGTGTACACTCTAGAGGCCACATTTTCAGTCCGATCCTCATGAAATTTGGTCAGAATGTTTGTCTTGATAAAATCTTGGACGGGTTCGAAATTGGGTCATGTGGGGTCAAAAACTAGGTCACTAGTTCAAATCTTAGTAAAACCTTGTGTACGCTCTAGAGGCCACATTTTCAGTCAGGTACTTGTGAAATTTGGTCAGAATGTTTGTCTTGATAAAATCTGGGACGAGTTCGAAATTGGGTCATGTGGGGTCAAAAACTAGGTCACTAGGTCAAATCTTAGAAAAACCTTGTGTACACTCTAGAGGCCACATTTTCAGTCCGATCCTCATGAAATGTGGTCAGAATGTTTGTCTTGATAAAATCTGGGACGAGTTTGAAATTGGGTCATGTGGGGTCAAAAACTAGGTCACTACGTCAAATCTTAGAAAGACCTTGTGTACGCTCTAGAGGCCACATTTTCAGTCCGATCCTCATGAAACTTGGTCAGAATGTTTGTCTTGATAAAATCTCAGATGAGTTCGAAATTGGGTCATGTGGGGTCAAAAACTAGGTCACTAGGTCAAATCTTAGTAAAACCTTGTGTATGCTCTAGAGGCCACATTTTCAGTCAGATACTTGTGAAACTTGGTCAGAATGTTTGTCTTGATTAAATCTCGCACAAGTTTGAAATTGGGTCATGTGGGGTCAAAAACTAGGTCACTAGGTCAAATCTTAGAAAAACCTTTTGTACACTATAGAGGCCACATTTTCAGTCCAATACTCTTGAAAAATGGTCAGAATGTTTGTCTTGATTATATCTTGAAATGGTACGAAAATGTGCCATGTTGGGTCAAAAACTAGGTCACCAGGTCAAATCTGAGAAAAACGTTGTGTATGCTCTAGAGGCCATATTTTCTGTCCAGTACTCTTGAAAGTTGGTCAGAATGTTTGCCTTGATAATATCTCTGACTAGTTTGAAAATGGGTCATGTTGGGTGAAAAACTAGGTCACCAGGTCAAATCTTAGAAAAAACCTTGTGTAAGCTCCAGAAGCCACATTTTCTGTCTGATTCTCTTGAAAGTTGGTCAGAATGTTCGTCTCGATGATATCTCAGTCGAATTTGAAAATGGGTCATGTTGGGTCAAAAACTAGGTCACCTGGTCAAATCTTAGAAAAACCATGTGTACACTGTTGTGGCCACATTTTTTGTTCAGTACTCTTTTAAAGTTGCTCAGAATGTTTGCCTTGGTAATATCTTGGATGAGTTTGAAAATGGGTCATGTTGGGTCAAAATCTAGGTCACTAGGTCAGATCTTAGAAAAACCTTGTGTACGCTGTAGAGGCCACATTTTCAGTCCAATGCTCTTGAAATTTGCTAAGAATGTTTGTCCTGATGATATCTTAGACCAGTTTGAAAACGTGTCATGTTGGCTGAAAAACTAGGTCACTAGGTCAAATCTTAGAAAAACCTAGTGTACGAATGAGTCTCAGAAAGAAGCCTTTTGAAAACACTGTTTGAAAATGAGAAAATGCTAGTATCCAGCATTTTTTCCCTTTTTCACAATGTTACCCCTTTGAGAGACCAATCCCACAGCTTGATCCTCGTATTATTTGTTTTATGCAGAAGGTTCAGACTGATGAGTTCAAAATTTTATTGTTTGGTAATACATATATCTCACAAGACGTTGGAAATTGGTTGTGCTTGGTCAAAAGGCTCAGGTGAGTGACTCCAGGGCCATCATGGCGCTCTTGTCGACCTTTTCAGAGGTATTTTCTACCATTTGAGGCACATTTAATATCATCTACAAAATGATGTTTTTGGAAGAAATTTGTTGTTGGTAATGGAAAGACATGTATTTATTCATAAGAATCACTTATTTTGTTGTTAATGGAAAAAAGGGGCTCACCATCTGCATATAAAGTATTGAGAAAGCCATGTTTAATCCTCTACTCACAGACATGTACTGCTAATTATCACAGGATATGTAACAGTATGAGGAATATTAATGCAACACAAGACTTACTCTACATGCAGCTGAAGCATTTGTTATTGCATGAAGTCTTCCTGTTCAATATGATCTGGATAGTTTAATTTTGATGAAATGTAATGGATCAACCTGCAAATTTCTATTTGTGCGCCAGCAAATTTGCCAACCTACAAAAATTAAGACCAGTAGGAGCCAACTGAAGAAGCTTTTGTAATAGTGCTGTGTCAGTCGTGTGGGCACTATTGGGGCCACATTTTCAGTCAAATACTCATGAAACTTAGTCAGAATGTTTGTCTTGATAAAATTCAGGCAATTTCAAAATTGGGTCATGTCTGGTCGAAAAGTAAGTTACTGGGCTAAATGTTAGAAAAACCTTGTGTGCACTCTAGAGGCCACACTTTCAGCCTGATACACTTGAACATGGTCTGACTGTTTGTCTTGATAGTATCTTGAACAAGTTCAAAATTGGGTCATGTCAGGTCAAAAAGTAGGTCATTGGGCCAAATCTTAGAAAAACTTTTAGTGCACTCTAGAGGCCACATTTTCTGCCTGAAACTCATGAAACTTGGTCAGAATGTTTGTCTTGATAGTATCTCAGACAACTTAAAAATTTGGTCATGATGGGCCAAAAAGTAGGTCACTGGGCTAAATCTTAGAAAAACCTTGTGTGCACTCTAGAGGCCACATTTCCATTCTGAAACACATTAAAGTTGGTTGGAATGTTTGTCTTGTTGATATCTCGGACAAGTTCAAAATTGGGTCATGTCGGGTCAGAAAGTATGTCACTGAGCTAAATGGTAGAAAAGTCTTGTGTGCACTCTAGAGGGCACATTTTTAACCTGATAGGCTGATACTCATGAAACTAGGTCTGATCGTCTGTCTTGATATCTCAGACATGTTTGAAATTGGGTCATGTCAGGTCAGAAAATCTCATGTGCACTCTAGAGGCCACATTTTCAGCTTGATACTCTTGAAACTTACTAAGAATGTCTTGATGACATCTTGGACAGGAGCCAAATATGGTCATGTAGGGTCAAAAAGTAGGTCACTTGGCCAAAGCTTACAAAAATCTTATGTATACTCTAGAGGCCACATTTTCAGCCTGAAACACATGAAAATTGCTTAGAAAGTTTGTCTTGATGATATCTTGGACATGTTCAAGATTGGGTCACATTAGGTCAAAAAGTAGATTATGGGCCAAATCTTAGAAAAAAACTTAATGTGCAGACCACATTTTTTGCCTGATTCTCATGAAACTAGGTCAGAAAGTTTGTCTTAATGATATCTTGGACAAGTTCCAAAGAGGGTCACATCTCTTCTCAAAGTAGGTTACTGGACCATATCTTAGAAAAAAAATATTGTATGCACCCTAGAGGCCACATTTTCAGCCTGATACTCATGAAACTTGGTCAGAATGTTTGTCTAAATGATATCTTGGACAAGTTTGAAATTGGGTCACATTGGTTTAAAAAGTAGGTCACTTGCAGTGCACTCATGTGTTTTTCATCATTGAAACCAGGATCTGTTCAGCTTTGTCAACTGTAGATGAGCACTTTAGGACCAATGGCCTTCTTGTTCTAAAACTGTGGGTGCTCACTACAATTGTCACAGCTAGATAATTCTTATTACAGGGTTTTCCCTGGACTTTCTGGTGTAGGGGTCACTTGACCCCCTTCAAGTGAATAAAAGAAGACAAATTTATAAATTCTAGGGGTCATTTGGAAAATTTGGGGATCCAAATTCAAAGAAACAGGGGTTATGGAAAACCCTGCATATTAGTACTACAACAACTTTTCAGATCATTGTGGAGAAAGGTGAAAATGGTGGTAGCCAGCATTTTTTCTTTTTCCCACAATGCTCCAACCTGTAAGTAACAAACCAAATAAATCCAGCCACATTTGAATTGTCATCTGCAAATTCTTTCAAAACAAAGAAGTGTACTACTTGGATTTTGATAAACAGTTAAAATGTTTATGTTCATTTATTTCATGATGATTTAACCCTTTACTAAACAATCCCGGGTTTTTACGACCCTGAGAAAGAAGCCTTTTGAAAACATTGTAGGAAAAAGAGAAAATGCTGGTAGCCAGCATTTTCTCCTTTTCCCACAATGTTTTTTACACCATGAAAGGCAAATTTACTCATTTTAGCCACATTTAAATTGTCGTCTGCAAACGCTTCCAATTTAGACATGTCTACATTTTTCTCATGTGGTAAAGAGTTAACCCTTTACCACACAACTCTGAGTTTAACGACCCTAAAAAAAACATAGAAAATATTGTTGGAGGAGGTGACCAGTTCTTGAGAGAACCCAGTTTTTGAGAGAAATTTGGCCAAAATTAAATAAAATACCACACCTATTATACATATTTGTTGGAATGAAGTGAATGTTTAAGTATTAACTTACAGCCTTAACCCTTTACCATGCAATAAATTTTTACACTTGTCTAAATTGAAAGCATTTGCAGATGACAAATTAGATCATGGTTCATATGATGAGATTTGTCTGTAAAAGGAGAGAAAACGTTGTGGGAAAAGGAGAAAATGCTGGTCACCAGCATTTTCTTCTTTTCCCACAATGTTTTCAAAAGACCTCTTTTTCAGGATTGTTAAAACTCAGGTTTGTGTGGTAAAGGGTTTAATCATTATGAATAAAATGAGCATAAACATTTTAACTGTATATCAAACTGCAAAAAATTAGACTCTTTTATTTTGAAAGCATTTGCAAACAATAGTTCAAATGTGGCTGGATTTATTGGATTTGTCACTAACAGGTTAGAAAATTGTGGGAATAGACAGTGCTGGCTACCAGCATTTTTACCATTCTCCACAATTATTTGAAAAGTCTCCTTCCACAAGGTTGTTGAAATTTGGGATCACGTTGTAAAGGGTTAATCTATCATTTGCTTTTATTAGCTCCACTGGCCAAAGGCCAGTGAGTTTATGTCATGGTGCTGTGTGCATGTGTGTGTTAACCTTAATTTCAAACATCTCTGAAACTACCCATTCAATTTTGACCAAACTTCACAAAAATGATCCTGCCAGAATTGGTCCTCTCCAGAATTCTTGAAAGAATTTGATTCCTTTAAAAACTCTGGTTGCCATGGCAAAAAAACAAAAACAAAAAAAATACGGGAAATCTGTCAGGGACAAATACCGTAAAGCCATTGGTTGCAATTGTTAGGCTTGAAATTATTTTTTTACTTGTTCTATATACCTCTGGAATAAGGCGTAATTGTTCTTTTTGACAGTTATGTTGGAAAGGGAGGTAATAACAAAATGGTAATTGATTCAAATAGATTTTTGCTTGAAAATCTTGAACAGTTGCCAGATATGATGTAATATGTCATAGGAATTTTCATTTGTTCATTTATTAGCTTGGCCGTTTTCGAAGAAAACCTTGAGGTATTGCCACAACCTTTGCATTGTCTGTGTCCTTGTCTGTGTTTTGGTGGTTGTGCAAAAACTTTTGACATTTTATAATAATTATCTGCCATTACTAAAGATATTTACTTCAAACTGGGAATAGTTGTCAGCTATCGAAAGGGGGATCCCTACAACAGAGCAGGTGACCTTCAAAATATTTTTGACACTGTTGTGCCCTTTTTCACTTAAAGATACATTCTTACAGCCAGAGAGAAAAGAACGCTGTTAAAATTTTAAAGTGTTTAGAAAAGCCCAGAATTTGGTCAGCTGTGTAAAGATAGATAAATTACCAATATATAGTGTGTAAGGGATAGAGATACTCAAAGGATTCGTCCTCATTTAAAACCGGAAACAATAACAGTGATTTCTTTAAATGCTGCCAAAGAATTAAATGTATTTTCTATTCTTCGTAATCTGGGCAACATTGCATCTGTCAGAGGCAACATTTGGCATGAAGATAAAAAAATGATTATAGTTTCATACAATAAAGGTAAAATTGTTTAAAAACTGGCCGAAAACATGTAAAGATGTATCTATAAAAGTTACCAAAAACTGACATTTTGTAATATATATGCAACTATGTACCTACTTCAAACTTGGATTAGTCATTTACCATCAAAATTGGAACCCATACAACAGGGGCAGGTAACCAACAAGATAATTTGACACAGTTTTGCCAGTTTTTCGACTTAGAGTTTTCACTAATAGTAGTTGCAGCTGAGTGTTTTCAGGGGTGTAATGGACTCCATCTGTCTGTCCGCTTGTTGGCATACACATGGATAATGATTATGTCAAGAATTACCCCTTCAGCTTTTATTGTATTGAAACTATTTACATGTATACTAGCTAAGTTGTGTAAGAAGCAAGTTTTGGGATGCCTATTTTTAACCTGCAGCCATTTACCACACAATCCCAAGTTTTAACAACCCTGAGTAAGAGACATTGTGCAGTAAAGGGTTAAAGGGTAGAAAACAATATCAGAGAGGAAAAAAATGCTGGGTACGAATACTTTCTGCTTTTCTGTGATTGTTTTCAAAATTCTTCCCCCTTTGGGTCATCAGAATAAGAGATTGTTTGGTAAAGATTAAAAACTCTTTGTTGTTTTGATAGGTATTAGAACCAGCTTTCAGGTCATCATTTGTAAATGTCAACAGATGGTTTAGCACACTGATAAATCAACCCAGCTTCAAGAAAGTTATAGGAGACTTCAAATTGTGTGAAAAGATGGCTGTATTTGATGGTATGGATTATGATAAAGTCAGAGCTCCAGATAAGAGGGAGTGATGGTATTTAAATCCATTATTTCTCTTCCAAATCCTATGTTGTGGGTACTCATTAGAATCGTCTTGATGAGACGATTCTAATGAGTACCCATAACATGGGGTTTAGTGGAGAATAAATAATATTTTCAATTTTGAAATCAAAATCACTCACTCTATCTGAAACACTGATAAAGTCATTCTAATAGCTTATCGCCATGATGTTGAGCACTGGATAGTTAACATTGCTGGAAGGTTATGCCCCTGAACAAAACATTCAGGGTTTAAAGACCCAAAGGAAAAAAGGCTTTTGAAAAATTGTGGGAAAAGGAGAAAATGCTGGTTACCAACATTTTCTCCATTAACCATAATGTTTTCTACCCTTTCAATGACCAGTCTTATCATTTTAATTACATTTCTTTTTTGTGTGCAAATGCTTTCAAAATGGAATGCCCAGACTGATCTGTGTCAGACTGTGCACTATTGTGCTAGATATCAGAGTCCTTGATAGGAGTCACTGGTGCTTTTTTAGCTCGGTCAATGTCCGTCGTCCGTCTGTCCGCCCATTCACAATTACAAAAAAAAATCTTCTCCTCCTAAACTAACAATCAGATTTCAATCAAACTTCACAGAAATGATCCTTAGGTCATGCTCTTTCAAAATACTTCAAAGAATTGAAATCAGTGAAGAACTCTGGTTGCCATGGCAACTGAAAGAAAAAACTTTAAAAATCTTCTTGTCCCAAACCGTAAGGGCTAGAGTTTTCATATTTTGCATGTAGCATCATCTAGTGGCCCTCTACCAAAATACTTCAAATTATGGCCCTAGTATGGAAATTGGCCCTATGTTGTGGGTTCTAGGATTTCACATAGAGATAAAGAAGGAAATCTTTAAAAGTCTTCTTGTCCCAAACCGTAAGGGCTAGAGCTTTCATATATGGCATGTAGCATCATCTAGTGACCCTCTACCAAAATACTTCAAATTATGGCCCTGGTGTTAAAAATAGGCCCTATGTTGTGGGGTCTCGGATTTCACATAGAGATAAAGAAGGAAATCTTTAAAAATCTTCTTGTCCCAAACCGTAAGGGCTAGAGCTTTCATGTTTGGCATGTAGCATCATCTAGTGGCCCTCTACCAAAATACTTCAAATTATGGCCCTATGTTGTGGGTTCTCGGATTTCACATAGAGATAAAGAAGGAAATCTTTAAAAATCTTTTTGTCCCAAACCGTAAGGGCTAGAGCTTTCATATATGGCATGTAGCATCATCTAGTGACCCTCTACCAAAATACTTCAAATTATGGCCCTGGTATTAAAAATTGGCCCTATGTTGTGGGTTTAGAGATAAAGAAGGAAATCTTTAAAAATCTTCTTGTCCCAAACCGTTAGGGCTAGAGCTTTCATATTTGGCATGTAGCATCATCTAGTAGCCCTCTACCAAATACTTCCAATTATGGCCCTGGTGTGAAAATTAGCCATATTTTGTTGGTCTCGGATTTCACATAGAGATAAAGAGGGAAATCTTGATGACAATTCCATTGTTTACACTCTAGGGCCTATGATTTCGACTATCATTTTCTTACCTGCTCTGATTGTTGGTATTGTCATATGGATGAATCATTTTCAAAACTAAAACATTCCAGCAAAAAACAAGAGGCAAGCGGCCATAACAATGACAGCTGAGTTGCATTTTGCATTTCAGGTGAGCGATTTAGGACCATCATGGTCCTCTTGTCCTTAAAATAGTCCTTACAACTTTTTTGATTTTGCTAACAGTGAACTAGATTAGACTAAACAGAAAATTAAATTCTGGGTCTGCTCTATCCAATATTTTGTGAGACCTTTCACAGACACAGCCTATAAAACATTTTTTTTTTTTTTTTTTTTTTTTTTTTTTGGGGGGGGGGGGGGGGTAGAGAAAGAGAGAGAAAATGTGCAGTTCATATCAGTATGGCTCCTAAGGGTGACTTGGTAAATACCTGATTCTGGATTCTGAGAAAATTTGTTGAATTAGGAAATATTGGAAGAATAATGTTGCCAACTTTTTGGTTCGAAATAATCATGCACAGTTTCGTTTAACTCTACCAAATGACAATACTGTGAACTTGCCAGAATCCAAAGCATTTGCAGAAGACAAATTCAGTTTGGCTCAAATGGGGGAAATTGTCTTTGAAAAGGTGAAAAACACTGTAGGAATGGAGTAGATGCAGGTAACCAGCATTTACTCCTTTTGCTACAGCATTTTCAATAGCCTTTTTCCTGAAGGTCATGAAAACTCGGGATTGTATTAAACTTTAAGAAAATAATTGACTGAGGTACATGAAAGAATACGTCTGTGCCATATCTTTGCAAGCAATACATCTGCCCTTGTAGTGCAATACAAATCCGGATTGAATTAGTATCATGACTATCCGATGCCTATGCCAGTGTCAAGGTGCTTTTTGTGAAAAAAAAATGTTTTTATTTTTAGGAAAAAAATATGCTGAACTGCACGGGGCAGATAAAAAGAAGAAAGAGAAAGAAAATAAACAAGCTCAGCAGAAGAAAGAACAGCCAAAAAAGAAAGAAACCCCCCAGAAAAAGGTATGTATGCTCTATATGAAATACTGTGATAACTGTAAACATCAGGGGGATCATTTTTTAGCTCACCTGAGCACAAAGTGCTGAGGGTGAGCTTTTGTGATACTGGTGTGTGCGTCGTCCAGGTGTCAACAATTTTGATATTGTCTCAGACACATTTGATATTGGGTCATGTGGGGTCAAAAAGTAGGTCACCAGGTCAAAATTGTGTGCACTCTAGAGGCCACATTTTTAGTCCAGTACTCATGAAACTTTGTCAGAATGTTTGTCTTGATGAAGTCTGGGACAATTTCAAACTGGGTCATGTAGGGTCAAAAAGTAGGTCACTTGGCCAAATCTTAGAAAAACCTTGTGTGCACTCTAGAGGCCACATTTTCAGCTGGAAACTCATCAAACTTAGAATGTTTGTGTTGTTGATCTCTCTACCAAGATTGAAATGGGTCATGCCAGGTCAAAAGGTAGGTCACTCTGCCAAATCTCAGAAAAACCACGTGTGCACTCTAGAGGCCACATTTTCAGTCCAATACTCATGAAGCCTGGTCAGAAAGTTTTGTCTGGATGATATGTCGGACAAGTTCAAAATCCGGTCATGTTAGGTCAAAAAGAAGGTCACCACGTCAAATTTTAGAAATACCTTGTGTGCACTCTAGAGGCCACATTTTCAGACTAATACTCATGAAACATGGTCAGAATGATGATATCTGGGACAAGTTTAAAAAGGATCATATTGGGTCAAGAAGTAGATCACTGGAACAAATCATAGAAAAGCCTTGAGTGCACTCTACAGGCCACATTTTCGACAGGAAACTCACAAAACTTAGGATATTTGTCTTAATGATATCTCTGACAAGTTTGAAATTGGGTTGTGCCGAGTCAAAGAGTTGGTCACTGGACCAGATTTTAGAAAAACCTTGTGTGCACCCTAGAGGTGGATACCCATGGAATTTGGTCAGAATGTTTGTTTCAAGATTAAATCTAGTACAAATTCAAAATTAGGTCATATCAGGTCAAAAAGTAGGTCATTGTGCCAAATCACATGTGAGCACTCTTAGAGGCCACATTTTCAGACCAGTTTTAATGAAATTTGGTCGAAATGTTTGTCTTGATGGTATATCGAACAATTTCGAAATAGGGTTGTGTCAGTTCAAAAAGTAGGTTACTTGGAAATTTAAGGAAAATCTTGTGTGCAACTTGGAGGCCACATTTTCCATTTAATACTCATGACATATTGTCAAAATTGTCTTGATGATATGTCTGACAAGTTCAAAAATAGGTCAAGTAGGTTGAAAAGTAGGTCACGAATGCTCATGTGTTTTACATCGTTGCAACCAGGATCTCTTCAGCTTTATCAGATCTGAATAACTTTACTTTGTATCACCATGTCCACTTGTTGTGGCCCATTTTGTATTTGATGCAGTCTTAGTCTGCTATTCCCCTTCAGATCCCACTGCCCAGTTCATATGAAATTGCACAGGAGTGATCAGTATGACATGTTGTTGCCCTTGTTCCTTTGCAATCAGTACTTGCAGAGTAATGGCCCATTTCATGGTAATTGCTGTCTTTGATTTATTCCCTGAAATTCCTGGTCAGATTTGGGTGAAATTTTACAAGCTGTAGATAAAATGGCATTTTTTTTTTTCATGCTGTCTTTGATGAGTGTATCTTGTTAATCATTTGTTTGGCATAGGTGGGAGATTGATTGATTTCTTAATGGTTATTGCCATTTTAAACACAGTTTCAGTTATATTGCAGTGGTCGGTGCACTTATCCATGCTTTCCTGGAGTTTCTGTTACCAGTACTTTGCACAATATTCTTCACAAGCCAATGGCTGCTTTCCCACATAATTATCGTTAAAACAATAATCAGCTGTGAGAAAGGAATGAATTCTGCCACAGTGACTTATTACCAATTCTCAGAAAGAAATTGGCTGAGCTGGGGATTGGAACCAGTCCTTCATACTACTGACTGCACTACAGGGGATTGGCTTTGCAGGGAGCCACTTGTGAATGCATTGTGACATTGATGGAAAATGCATGCAACAAGAAGTTTTACTTAGGCCACAGCATCTGTATTTATATATTTAACCATGACTCATGTTGATTATTCTTATTTCAGTTAATGATATTTTCAAAGCTGTCAGGGGCAGATAAGTTCGAGGCAGAGATGGTATTAACTCTGTACCACACGTCAAAATTTTAGACTTATCCATACTGAAAGCAATTGCAGACGGCAAGTGTAACTCAAAACATGAAATCTGTCTATCGTAGGGTAGAAAACTTAGCGGAAAAAGTGAAAAAACTGGTTACCAGCATTTTCTACATTACCTACAATGATTTCAAAAGCTGTCTTCCTCAGGGTCATTAAAGGCATGATTGTTTGGTAAAGGGTTAAATGACTTTCAACTTGATTAATTCTTTACTACACAATCTGAGTTTAACCCTTTACCAAACGACAAAATTGTAGACCAGTCCAAATTGAAAGCTTTTGCAGACAAGAAAATAAATGTGACTCAGAAATTGAAATTTGTTTTGGAAAGAGGAGGAAACATTGTGGGAAAAGGAGAAAATGCTGGTTACCAGCATTTTCTCCTTTTCCCACAAAGTTTTCAAAAGGTTTCTTTCCAAGGGTCATGAAAGCCCGGGATTGTTTGGTAAAGGGGTTGATTAACCCTTAGGGAGGAAGTTTTTGGCAATGTTTGAAAGGAAAAAGTTGTAAAGACAACTCTGTCATTTGGTAGAGTTAAACCCCCATCCCTTTTGCAGGAGGAAGATGAGGACCTACCACCGAAAGAAGAGAAAAGCAAAGACCCATTTGCAAAGTTTCCTAAAAGGTAATTTTGTGTCTATTGACCCTCTACCAAGTGAAAACGCATCCCAGGCAGTATATATACAAAGGTCAGAGTGCACATTCTGTCAGCATTTTACGTGTACTAGATGGCATTTTATACTTGACCAAGATGATAGAATCTGCTGACGAAGAATCAAATGTGGTTCAAATAATGTGGCTTGTTTTTGACATCTTAAAAGGGTAAAAAACTGCAGGGTAAAAAGAAAAGGGACTTTTTGGTAAAGGGTCAGTGTTGTGCTTTGCACTAAATCTTTTTGTGGAAAACAAGAAGATGGACTTCAGACTTTGAGGTGAGCATTTGCAGACAAATAACTATTACTCAAATGATGAAACTTGTCTTTGAATGAAGAGAAAACATTGTGGATGAGAAGAGGCTTGTAATCAGTAATTTCTCCTTTTCCCAGATTATTTCCAAAACCTATTTCGAAGACAGGGTGGTACAAATGCAGGGTTGTCTAGTAAAGGGTAATGATTGGTGGATGCGACCTTAAGGCAACAAGAAATGTCATAAACCATTCTTAACCACAAAAAATTAAGTCTTGCATTGTGTCGCTTTGTATTTAAAAGCTTTTCACCACCGCCACATTCTTCTGTTTACTGATGGATTCCATTTATATCAGCCCGAAGAAGAATTTGAAAACGTTTGTGAAAGTGCAAGTAACCAGCAACTGATCTTTTTCCACAATGTTTTCTACCATTTCAAATTTTGATCCCTTTATTTGTGACATATTTGATCTGCAATCTACCCATTAGTTCAATGAAGTGCAATATTTTGTTTGTAAAGGATGAAACGGTGTTGTTTTAGCTCACCTGAGCACAAAGTGCTCAAGGTGAGCTTTTGTGAACATGCTGTGTCTGTTTTGTTTTGTTCGTTGTGCGTAGTTCAGGCATCAACAATTACCTTGTGTGCACGCTAGAGGGCATATTTTCAGTCCAATACTCATGAAACTTTGTCAGAATGTTTGTCTTGATAAAATCTCACGACAAGTTCAAAGTTTAGTTACGTTACATTTAGTTAAGTCAAAAAGTAGTTCACTTGGCCAAATCTTGGAATAACCTTGTGTGCACTCTAGAAGCCACATTTTCAGTCCGATACTCATGAAACTTAATCAGAATATTTTCCTTGATAAAATGTCAGACTAGTTCAAAATTGGATTACATGGGGTTAAAAAGTAGGTCACAGGACCAAAGTGTAGAAAAACCTTGTGTGCACTCTAGAAGCCACATTTCATACCAAATACTCAAGAAACTTGATCAGAATGTTTGTCTTAACGATATCTTGAACAAGTTCGGAATTGGGTCATGTCAGGTCAAAAAGTAGGTCACTGGGCCAAATCTTAAGAAAACCTTGTGTGCACTCTAGAGGCCACATTTTCAGACCATTACACATGAAACGTGTCAGAATGTTTGTTGTGATAGCATCTTGCACAACTGCGAAATTGGGTCACATTGGGTCAAAAAATAAGTCACTGGGCCAATTTTTTGAGAAACCATGTGTGCACTGTAGAGGCCATATTTTCAGCCTGATACTTATGGTACTAGGTTAGATTGTTTGTCCGTGCGTCCGTCCGTCCGTGCGTTAACTTTTATTTCAAACATCTTTTTCTCTGAAACTACCCATCCAATTTTCATGAAACTTCACTGAAATGATCCTGCCATGGTCCTCTTCAGAATTTCTTGAAAGAATTTGATTCCTTCAAAAACTCTGGTTGCCATGGCAACAAAACTGAAAAATATTGGAAATCTTTAAAAATCTTCTTGTCTGAAACCATAAGGCATAGGGCTACCAAATTTGGCATGTAGCTTTATGTAGTAGACCTCTATCAAGTTTCTTCAAATTATAGCCCTGGGGTCAAAATTGGCTCTGCCCAGGGGTCACAAGTTTTACATAGGCTTATATAGAGAAAACTTTAAAAATCTTCCTCTACCTAGCCATAAGGCCAAATTTTGCATGTAGCTATATCTAGTGGGCCTCTACCAAGCGGGCCAAAATTTTAGCCCTGGGGTCAAAATTGGCCCCACCGCAGGGGTCACAAGTTTTACATGGGCTTACATAGTGACAACTTAAGAAATCTTCCTGTTTTGATTTTTTTTTTTGAAATTAGCCTTGCATCAGGGGTCTTATGTCTTACAGAGGCTTCATATGGACAAAACTTGAAAATCAGCTTATTTATAACCATACAGCATAGACTTGTATTATTTTGGCATGTGGCTTTATCTTGTGGACCTCTACCAGGGTTCAAGTAATTATAGCTCTGGGATCAAAAATGGCTTTGCCCTGCGGGTCTCAACATTCACATGGGCTTTTACAGAGAAAACTTTGTAAGTCTTCATTTTGAAACCATTTGGCTCAGAATTGAAATGTTTAGTATTTATGGTTTATAAGCCAGTGGAGCGATACAGGGCCATCATGGCCCTCTTGTTAAGTCTGATACTTGAAAAGTTTGGTAAGAATGTTTGTTTTGATGACATCTCTGATAGGTATGAAATAGGTTCTTGTCCTGTCAAAAGTAGGTCATTGGGCCAAGTCTTAGAAAAACCTTGTGCGCACTCTAGAGGCTACACTTTCAGTCGGATTCTCATGAAACTTGGTTAGAATGTTTGTCTTGATATCTCTGATGTCAAGTTTGAAACTGGATCATTTTAGGTCAAAAAGTAGGTCACTGGGCCAAATCTTAGTAAAACCTTGTGTGCGCTAAAGAGGCCATATTTTCAGCCCGATACTTAGGAAGCTCTGTTAGAATGTTTGTCTAGATGATATCTCTGACAAGTTAAAAAGTAGATCAAGTTGGTCTAAAAGTAGATCACCGACACTCATGTGTTTTACATCATTACAATCAGGATCACTTCAGTTTTGTCAGTCCTTGATGACTTTACTCAGGTGAGTGCTTTAGGGCCAATGGCCCTCTTTTTCTTATGTTGCAGTGATTTTGACATGGATGCGTGGAAGCGCTGCTATTCAAATAATGACATAAAGACTGTGGCCTTGCCATACTTCTGGGAAAAATTAGATAAAGAGAATTATTCCATATGGTTCTGTAAATATACAGATACTGATTATTTGAAGACACAGCTGATTTTCATGACCGTCAACCTTGTTAATGGTAAGAAAGTCCCTCTCTTCTCAAGCATGATATCACCAGGGCATGTATTCACCAACTTTTTTTAGCTCTGCTATTCTTGGAAAAAAATTATCAATGATTAAAGAAAATGTTATCTTTAAACTTGGGCTAGTTACCGGTCCAGCAAATCACTGAAACACCGAAATACCCCTATTTTCAGATAGCTGATATAAGTATTCAGTATTTTTCTTTTTGTCTTTTTTTTAATAGAGAAAACATGTTTAATCAAAGTATTTGTCATTATTGAGAAGAATGATGTTGTTAATATACAATGATCATTGATTTACATGGAGAACAATCACCGTAACACTTGCGTGCTTCGTCTCTTATACACTGAAATACCCGTCCTGATTACGCCAATCTAGACTAAAGAATTATCAGTATTCCATTATCACTTAATATATATCATTTCTTTGAATGATAAACACAAACTAAAAGAGAGCGCTAATGCACTTATTTGCGAATGAAGTAGATCCAAGTCAGACATTGCATGATATAGGCCTCTGATCTATCAAAATGCACAAGTGGCTCGGTATGTTCTATTCTGTTAAAGTGAAGCGACCATAATTGAAGGTGTTCAGCTGATATAATCCAACTTATTTGATGTGTAAGTTTGTCATTGTTATTTTTAAAGTGATTTGGTTATTACTCATGAGCTTATCGGAGCAATTATAATTACCCTGGTAATGTTTTAACCACGGAATCAAAATGGCTGCCAGTTTTCTAATTTGGTGTTTTTTAATGTCATATGCCCAACATGAAAATGAAAACTCTTTTTTTTAGTATACTTACGGATAAAGATCTTGTAGAGAAGCTACCATAGTGAGATTGCGGAGGGACAGTTCCTGAATCGACAAAATTTAGTACGTCAAGCGGGTATTTTATAGGTGGACATTTACAGTATGGGTAGGCTAAATTCAAATGCACATTCTTCACGACGGGCTGAAATGGCATGTTGATATTTTGTCATTAGGTTTTAAACTAACCTTGCTTCATCAGTGTAACTACAAGTTATGTCAAAAACCAAAACTTCAATCCTCTGAACTCCTTAACTAAAATAGATAAAATGGGGTGTTTCTGTGGTATATCATTGATTTGTCAGACCCTTAGTTTCTTAGAATCAAAAGGGTAACTAACCAATAGGCTTGCTAACCCTCAAAATATTATAGACTCTGATGCCCCCCCCCCTTTTTTTTTTTTTTTTAATTAAAACAGTACTGTTGCTTCTAATTAAGCATGCCCAATGTTATATCTATATTCAACTGAAGCTGACCATTGGCGCCGGCATGAGATGCATATCGTTCCACTTTTAAATTTCAAGGCTAACTATTTGATTGTGCGAGACACTCTGTCTCGACCTTTCAGATAGCTAGTTCCAGAACTTCAGAATTCAGACTCAATGTTCAAATGGTTTGTGAACAAAGCTCCAGATATTAATCATGAGGATAGAGGTTTTGTTTTTTTCTGTGAAGAGCTTTACTCTAATTGCTTTTTGAGAAAGTGCTGTATGAAATCAAACTTAACGGAATATGCAGTTTGATATTGGATACAAGTACATTGTACACTGTGATAATTTAGCATATTCAAAATAAAAATTTACACACTGTGGATAGATTAGGACTATTTTATTTCTAGTTTTAGTCTGTCCATGCAGACTGATGTATTGTGGCACACTACATACAATTACATTTTATCATGTTTTCATTACTTACACAGACCTAATAAAGGGATGAGTTGAAAAACTCAGCTTTATCAGGCAGTTGTGTATTCCTATGCACTATAAGGTGGCAGAATCTAATAGGGGCGAAAGACTGTGTCAAAGGCACGGTCTGAAGACTGCCAATAGGTTATGCATACAGGTCTAGTCCTCGACCCCAAAGGACAATTTTGGGCCATTTTGAATGTCCCCACATGGAGAAAGAGTTGGAGTGTATCTGTAATTCAACTTCCTTGACAACCAGAATACTGATTTAACCCTTTACCACACGATCCCCTTTTAACGACTCTGTGAAAGAAACCTTTTGAAAACCTTGTGAGAAATGGAGAAAATGCTGGTAACCAGCATTTTCTCCTTTTCCCACAATATTTTCTACCCTTCCCAAAACAAATTTCAATGTTTCAATCATATTTATTTTGTTGTCTGCAAATGCTTCCAATTTGGACCAGTCTAAAATTTTTGTCGTTTGGTAAAGAGTTAACACAAGAAGAATTTTACACATTAAGACTTAATCTAAAATGTTTAATTTCAATTATTTTATGTTACAATCAGCATGCCCACTGGGTTTTCAATATGGGGGTACATGCACCCTCCAGGTTTTGAATTGGGGGTACAAAGAAAAAATTGGGGGTACACAGTACCTCCTAGGTTTTGAATTGGGGGTACAAAGAAATATTAGGGGGTACAGAGTAACTTTGGGCTGTTTCAGTTTCATTAATGAATTTTAACACCCTACTCCTTTACCATAATGAATGGGATCTAAATTAAATTAGTAAATTGTGCATTTGGTGATTACATGGATGCATCATATGTCTCCATAGCATGCACATACTTAGATACAATCACAACAGTGGTCAGTTTAAAAGCCAAACACGGCCATGAGTTTTGATAATTCACCGCCTTTATGGAAGATTGTTCACCTTTATTGCCTTCTGAAAGTTGCTAAGTACATTAGAACTGCGTTAAAAGGGAAGCGTAGACAGATTGATGCTCATTGTCCAAGATGATGTTCGTAGATCTGGCTATTTTAAAATCACAGAGGAGCAGGCCGATTGGCTCATTGTAAGCTCAAACTCTGTCAAATAAAGGCGATGCCGTGTTAGGGCAAAATAAAACAAAATGTGTGATGGTAGAATCACTTGTGTAAATCTACCTTTCTCAGACCTTCACGCTGTAAAATATTTTAACAGCTTTTGTTGTGATGACATTTTTTCTACAGCAGACGCCATACATATGAAAATTACACGTTTAATTTGCGGCTCGATTTTTCAGCTTTCATATGTCAAAAAAGTGTGTTTTTAACAATAACTGCGTATCATAATATTATTAAATGATTTAAATTTCTCATTTAAAATTGGTTACCAGATTTCCTGTACACGTGGTAGATTTTGACACCTTAAAAAAATCGAAGCGAAAATTATTCAGACAGACGAGGGAGCCGCAAAATATATATTGTGAAAATATTTGGTAACCCGCTCTATATTGAGGACAAAGCATGGTACCCACTTACAAGGAAAACTACTTTCGTTTTGTTTGTTTGGCATGCAATAAGAAATGGTATCTAATTTGTCCATGCAGTGTACATAATTACTTTCCATTTTGAACTTGCATACTTTTGACACTGCGTGCGTGCACAGAGTAGAATTTATATGTGAATTACATACTGCAGTACGTGATTGGGCACCCTGACAATTGCAGATAATGTAAACCAATTCTCCTTTCTTTGCCTATTGTAACAAGAAAAATAAAGTATGTACCAATATTGATAGTTTTAATGACGTATGAACCATGCAGTACAGCATGCTTGCCTTGACATCATTTTCTGGTGTTCGGTCTTGATTGCATTTGCCCTATTGTGGTACACCCTATTCTCAGTCTGTTCTGGTTTCTTCAACACCCTTATCCACATCCTATGTTCTTTCATCCAAAACTATTGAAAAACTTAACTTCAGCAGTGATTAATAAATTGATGAAAAGAAGATGGTAAAAACTATTATTTTTGACAAAGCTGACACAAGGACGAGGGATAGATAGTTGGGTTCTACACATAGAGGATTGGATAAAAGATATTTTTAGAAACTTGGAGGGAGAGACAGAGAGAGATAGAGAGAGAGGAATCATTTTGGGGTGGTTGGATTGTTTTGGGGGTGGTTGGATCGTTTTTTAGGGATGATGAATGGATGGCTGATATTGAGTGGATGATTTTACGATAGAGAAAAAGGAATGTTTAGATAGATGGGTAGAAAGATGGATAGATGGATAAGAAGGTTAAACTTGCGTATCAATAAATTTTTATGCAGCTTGCTAGATTTCAAACCCAAATCAAATTTCAGTGCCAAGTCGTCAAGATCATGTAGACTATGAGTTTTTCATATAAAGTAATTCAGGAGTAGACGAGTAAAAAACATAATACATTCTTACATTTGGTCAGCAGAGCTAGGTAAACACAATGTACACACATTCAGGCACTATCAGAGGTGTGAATGGGCAGATGCAGGTAGACAATATATGCCCACTGGAAGCAGCACTGTATAGATCTAGATCTATATAGGCCCCACATGCTAAACTAGTCTGGGTCGGGGGGAGGTGGGAGAGGGAATGACGACGAAAGTGCTATTTGGTAGAACCGGGGTATGTCTTAACCAACCGTTCTGAAGAATTCTCAGTCTAATTCTCCAAGATTTTCCAAATTTGAAAGTAACACACCTTCTGATTGGCTAAACCAAATGGTTTTTCAAATTTGAAAACTTCTCGAGAGTAATACAAAGAACATTCTTAACAATGGTCGGTGAATACAGACCCAGGTTAGCATACAAGCATGCTTTTATCATTGTTATATTAATCACCCGTGTTGTTTTGTATATTACAGGAATGTTTCAGCGGCTCGAAAAGATGAGAAAAAATGCGTTTGGCAGTATGTGTGTATTTGGGGAAAACCGCAACAGTCAAATTGGAGGAGTTTGGTTTTGGAAAGGTCATGAATTGGCCTTTGAGGTAATGAACTTGCAGGGGTTTCCTCACTAACCCGATACCACACAATCTTGAGTTAACATTCCTTGGAGAGATGGCTTCTGAAAACATTGTGGGGAAAGGAGAAAATGCTGTTAATCAGCATTTTCTCCTTTTCCCACAATGCTTTCGACCTATTTAGGCCAAATACTATCATTTTAAAAAACACTTGACAGGTCTGTAAATTTGTTCATGATTGACAAGTTTATATAAGTGTGGTAAAAGGGTTATTTTTTTCTTTTCCACATAAATATGTTGCACTTTTTCAACAGCTGTGAATACTGTTCAGCATCAGGATAAGGAGACAGTTTGGTCATTATTTTGAGAAAAGAAGTAGACAGTGTATATCGGGGATCAGATCTTACATTATGTGTTGTCTGATCTAGATCTTAGCTGTCCTTAAAAACATTTTGTGTGGTATATGGTAAAGAAAGAGTGATTCATGATTCATTAGCTCCACTGGCCGAAGGCCAGCGGGCTAATGTCATGGCCCGGTGTCCGTCGTGCATCCGTGCGTGCGTGCGTCCGTCCGTCCGTGCGTTAACTTTTATTTCAAAAATCTTCTTCTCTGAAACTACCCATCCAATTTTCATGAAACTTCACAGAAATTATCCTGCCATGGTCCTCTTCAGAATTTCTTGAAAGAATTTGATTCCTTCAAAAACTCTGGTTGCCATGGCAACAAAACTGAAAAATATTGGAAATCTTTAAAAATCTTCTTGTCTGAAACCATAAGGCATAGGGCTACCAAATTTGGCATGTAGCTTTATGTAGTAGACCTCTATCAAGTTTCTTCAAATTATAGCCCTGGGGTCAAAATAGGCTCTGCCCCAGGGGTCACAAGTTTTACATAGGCTTACATAGAGAAAATGTTAAAAATCTTCCTGAACCTAGCCATAAGGCCTAGAGCTACCAAATTTTGCATGTAGCTATATCTAGTGGGCCTCTACTAAGCGGGCCAAAGTTTTAGCCCTAGGGTCAAAATTGGCCCCACCGCAGGGGTCACAAGTTTTAAATGGGCTTACATAGTGACAACTTAAGAAATCTTCCTGTTTTGATTTTTTTTTTTGAAATTAGCCTTGCATCAGGGGTCTCATGTTTTACAGAGGCTTCATATGGACAAAAATTGAAAATCACTTTATTTATAACCATACAACATAGACTTGTATTATTTTGGCATGTGGCTTTATCTTGTGGACCTCTACCAGGGTTCAAGTAATTATAGCTCTGGGATGAAAAATGGATTTGCCCTGCGGGTCTCAACTTTCACATGGGCTTTTACAGAGAAAAATTTGTAAGTCTTCATTTTGAAACCATCTGGCACAGAATTGAAATGTTTAGTATTTATGGTTTATAAGCCAGTGGAGCGATACAGGGCCATCATGGCCCTCTTGTTTGAGATTCCTTGGAAAAACAAGAGGGCCTTTTTCTTCACTCTTTCTTGAGTAAATGTGTATTGAATGACACATTGCTTGTGTCATTTTCAGCTTGGCTGTTTTTGAAGAAAATATTGATGTATAGCCATAGCCCCGTCGTCTGTTTCGTCAAGCAAAACTGACATTTTATGATATCTCTTGTCATTGCTGAAGATATTTTCTTCAAACCCTGACTAGTTGTTAAACATCAAAATGGGAACCCCATAAAATAGTGGCAAGTAACCATCAAAATATTTTTGCCTCATTTATGCCCCTTTTTGACTTGCAATTTTCACTAATAATCAATCTGTATGAGCCATGCTCTGAAAAGGGGGCTTAACGCATCTGGGAAAAAGTATCAACTCAGGTCAGCCTGCGCAGTCAGCACAGGCTGACCCCGGCCGAAACTATTCGCTGTTAGTCAATTTTCTGCATGTCAAAGACTAGTGTACTTCATGAATCAGAAGGTCGTTGTACAAAATGTATTTTATTGATCCATAACTATGCGATTACTTGCATAGCATCATGGATCATGGATATGCATTAAGCCCCCTTTTGTCACAGCATGCCTCATATCTAAAGGCAACTGCAGCAGAGCATTGGCACCCACATCCTGTGCTATTGTTTAGTATCAAATGCCTATATTTCTGTTAATTATTGTGTTTTGAAAAGAAATTGGCAACAAAGAAGTTTGAAAATATCCTTAATATATTAATACATAATCAATATGAAGTACAACTTCTTGTAAGAACAGTGTGGCAGAAAAGGGGAGGTTGCTCTCTCACTGTTCAACTCTTTACCAAACAACAAAGTTTTGGACTTGTCCCACCAGAAAGAATTTGTGGATGACAGGATAAGAATTGGTATTTTATAGGGTTGAAAGCGTTATGGGAAAGGAGAAAATGCTGGTTACCAGCATTTTCTCCTTTCCCCCCAATATTTCTCAAAATTCAAAACACAGGATTATTATACCCCCACAAAATGAATGTTTTCGGGGGTATACTGGAATCGGCCTGTCTGTTCGTCCGTCTGTGTGTCCGTCTGCGTACAAAATACTAGCAATTTTGTGTTGCGAACTCCTGCTACAGTTTTCCTTCAATTGCATTGAAACTTTGCACATATATTGATCATATATTGAAGATTTGCAAGACATAATTTTCAAGTGTCAACTCCCCCTGGTTGAGGAATTATCTCCCCTTGAACTTGACACTTTTTTTCTGTCAAAGTGCTGGCGGGGGTATTGAAGTCACATTCAGTGACAGCTCTAGTTTGGTGAAGGGTCACTGTTGTTACAATAATGTTGAACTCTTTACCAAACAATACCAAGTTTTAAGATCCTGAGAAAGAAGGCTTGGAAAACATCGTGGGAAAAGGAGAAAATGGTGGTAACCAGCATTTTCTCCTTTCCCTACAAGGTTTTCTATCCTTCCAAAAAACAAATTTTGATATTTGAGTCAATGATTTTGTTGTCTAAAAATGCTTTCATTT
The DNA here is from genome assembly GCA_945859785.2 of Tridacna gigas. Lineage (NCBI taxonomy): Eukaryota > Metazoa > Mollusca > Bivalvia > Cardiida > Cardiidae > Tridacna > Tridacna gigas. The sequence continues at coordinate 45,555,707 of OX244029.2, forward strand.
TGGACCAATCTATTGTCGTTTGGTAAAGTGTGGTTTATAGCCGGTGGCTTGGATAATGTGTTGTGGCATTTACTGGTAAAAAACTCTTGGAAGACATGGATAGGGGCACTGGCCACAGTGACAAAAACTCTGCTATACACCAAACAAACAAAAATTGCACATACTGTCAGTGTTGACTCTTAACCACACCATTCTGAATTTTAGGCAGAAGCCTATTGAAAATATGTTTGAAAATGCTGGTCACTAGCATTTCCTCCTTTTCCCACAATTTTTTCACTGAGCCACGGTAGTGCAGTCAGTAGTATACAGACCAGGGTATCTTGTTCCACTCCTCAGCTTGACCAATTTCTTTCATAGAATTGATGATAGTCAATTGCGACAGGATTCATTCCTCTCACAGCTGATTGTTGTTTTGACAATGATCATATGGGAAAGCAGCCATTTGCTTAGAAAGAATATAGTGTGAAGTATTGGTAAAAAGAAACTCCAGAAAAGCATATATAGGTGCACTGGCTGCCACAATATAACTAAAATAATGTTGAAACTGGTGTTAACACTTTACCAAACAATCTCATCTTTTCCCTGAGGAAGATGCGTTTTGAAAATGTGGGAAAAGGAGAAAATGCTCGTAACCATCATTTCTCCTTTTCCTACAATGTTTTCTACCATTTCAAAGACAGTACTTATCTTTTGAGCTACATCAAATTTGTCGTCTGCAAATGCTTTCATCTTAGTTAAGTCTGAAATTTTGTTGTGTGGGAAAGACTTAAACACAATAAAATCTATCCTACTGTGTTTCTTACCTTTTATGGATAAATCTGTTTGATTGAACCACCTGTCATTTGTTGTCTGCAAATGTTTTTAATTTTGGCAAGTTTAAATTTTAGTTGGTCAGTAAAATGCTAAATACCTACCAAACAAAAAATTCTGTTATTTGTGTAAGTCTTTGCAGTGCATTGAATGATGTGGATGTGATATGTTTTTTTTTTTTCTTCTTTCCCATTGGGTTATTTGAATAGCTAAGTGACGACTGGAAAACAGACTATGAATCTTATGAGTGGACTAAGCTGGATCCTGACAACGAAGCCCACAGGAATATGGTAAATGAGTATTTTGCCCAGGAGGGAAAGTTCCCAGAAATGGGAGGAATGGAGTACAATGATGGAGTCATCTATAAGTAGAAATTCTTAAAGGGAAGCTTTAAGCTTCGGAATCATGTGGACTTGACCAGTATAGAGTTGTATTTATTTACATATTATAACACCATCAAAAGTGCTTTTTTGTTGAAAAGGAATTGAAGAGAGAGAAGCAATTAAAAAAAAAAAACATCCGCGCTTGTTTCTTTATTCCCTTCTGCTTATTTGCTGAGGTCTTAGGCTTAGTGATGAATTTTTTATCAGACAAGGAAATTGAAGTAATGTCCATTCGCAACCATAAATTTCATTGTGGTTCATGAACAGGTACATGATTGAATTTATAACTGTATGAGCCATGCTGTCTGAAGAGGGGGCTTAAAGCATCTGCGAAAAGTATCAACCAAGGTCAGCCTGCACACTCTGCATTTGGCGCAGGCTGACCTGGGCCAAAACTTTTCGCTATTGGTCAATTTTCTGTATGTTAAAGGACCAATCAACCTTATGATACAGTTATTGCTGTCTGTTGTTTGACATAATGAAATTTTATGGATCATTAACTATGTAATGTCTTGCTTGGTATGATGCATCACAGAGATGCATTAAGCCCCCTTTTCCGGTGCATGGCTCATATATAATTGAATTTGTGTCTGAAATGGTGAAAAATATGTGGTGAAAGGGGAAAATTCTCATTACCAGCATTTTCTCCTCTCCCACTATGTTTTCAAAATTCCTTGGGAGTTCAATAGTGAATACACTGGATTGTTTGGTAAAATGCTTAGGTGTTGTAATCTAGAGACTGTGAATGCATCCTAACTTGAGGTGCTAGGTTTGTAAGTGTCCATGGATAAGGCACTTGGGTGCCTCAACCCAAAATGATAAACCAAAGGGTTACCATAAATCAGTGAGCTGTTAACTGTGACAATAATGTAAGACACCTTTTAATCAGTCAAATTCAGACTGCAATTTACTCACATGGACCTGTATCCATCACTTGATGAGCCGGGTCTGATGGATCAAGGCTTAACTCTTTACCAAAGGACAAAATTCTAGACTCATCCAAATTGAAAGCATTTGCTGGCGACAAAAAAAATGTCTCTCAAAAATTGAAATTTCTTTTGGGAAGAGTAGAAAACATTTTGGAAAAAGGAGAAAATGCTGGTGACCAGCATTTTCTCCTTTTTCCACAATGTTTTCAAAAGGCTTCTTGCTCAGGGTAGTAGCCAAGCCCTCGTAGCTCAGTCGGTAGCGTACAGGACTTGAGAACAGGAGGTCGCAGGTTCGATCCCCGGCTTGGCCAATTTCTTTCCGAGGATTGATGATAGTCATTGCGACAGGATTCATTCCTCTCTCACTGCTAACCATTGTTTTCGACGATGGTTATGTGGGAAAGCAGCCAGTTGCTTGGAAAGAATATTGTGCGGAGTACTGGTAACAGAAGCTCAGGAAAGCATAGATAGGTGCACTGGCCGCCGTGATATAACTGAAATAATGTTGAAAACGGCGTTAAACACCATACAATCAATCAGTCCTCAGGGTGGTTGAAAGTCGAGATTGCGTGGTAAAGAGTTAATCAGTAACGTACAAGGAGTTGCTGTTTTTAGCTCAACTGAGCATGAAGTGCTCAAGGTGAGCTTTTGTGATCGTGCTGCGTTCGTCGTCCAGGCTTCAACAGTAAACTTGTGTGAACTCTAGAGGCTACATTTTCTATCATATACTCATGAAACTTGGTCAGAATGTTTGTCTTGATAATATCTCGGACAAGTTTGAAATTGAGTCATGTCGGGTTAAGAAGTAGGTCACTGGGCTTAATCTAAGAAAAACCTTGTGTGCACTCTAGAGGCCATATTTTCAGCCTGATACTCTTGAATCTTGATCAAAATGTTTGTCGTGATAGTATCTTGGGACGAGTTCGAAATTGGAAGAACCTCTCTCACCCCACCACTGATGGTTGTTTTGATAGGGGATATGTGGGAAAACAGCCAATGGCTCGAGAAGAATATTGTGCGAAATACTGATAAAAGGAACTCGAGGACAGCATATGTGCAATGGCCGCTCCACTGTGCACAACTAGAATAATGTTGAAAATGGCGTTAAACAGGTCACCCGTGAAATAAATTTGTAGCATACCACTCTGAAAACTTCCTTTAAAGTTAGGATTTTCACGAATATGTTAAATATGAGCCAGGCTCTGCCAAAAAGGTGTTAAAGGCATCTGCAAACAGTATCAACTCCGATCAGCCTGCGCTGGCTCTACTGGGTCGATGCTTTTTGCTATCGGTCAACTTTATTCATGTGGAAGGACCAGTCTACCTCATAGTTCAGTCGGTTGTTTACAGAACCATAATTTTCTGATAACTTGCGTGGTATAACGCATCACGGTGATGCATTAAACCCCCTTTTGCCAGAGTTCCGCTCAAGAATTACTCGTGAGAACTTTTAGGCAAAATGAGAAAATGCTTGTCATAAGTAGTTTCTGATTTCCAGCAATGCATTCATTCATTTTGGAAGCAACCATGGATACTGTAGTTGGTGAATAATATGAGCCATGCTCTGTGAAAAGGGGGTTTATACATCTGCAAAGATCGGCCAAGGTCAGTCCGCGCAGGCTGAGTTGTTGAAAGTTTTTGCTATTTATCTATTTTCTGCATATCAAAGGACCATAGTTCTCATTACTAGCTCTTCCTCAGGATCGTAAAAACATAAGATCATTTAGAAATGGAGTTTGATTGTTCTTGAACAAGGCACAGCAGAGCACTAGCCTGGTACTGGTGACAACCAGAGAACAAATAAGGGAGCTGTCTATTACCTTCATATGCTTGAAATAATGTTGAAAGCGGCGTCAGGATCTGTTTAGTCGAACCTTTCTGGTCAAGATGTTTAAGTCGTGTTCCTTGTATCGAAATGGGACCTTTCGAGAAACAAGTCACGGCTGGTTAACCCTCTACCAAATGACAAAAATTTGGAGTGGTCCACATTGAAAGCATTTGCAGAGGACAAAATAAGAGTTGCTCAAAAATTAAACTTTGTATCGTGAAAGGTGGAAAACATTGTTGGAAAAGGAGAAAATGCTGGTAACCAGCATTTTCTCCTTTTCCCACAATGTTTTCAAAAGGCTTTTTGCTTAGCGTCCTTAAAAGTCGAGATTGTGTGGTAAAGGGTTAAGGCTTGGCCAAGACACCTCGTGTACCAACCTGTTGGGTTGGTAAAGTTAATACAGTTGGGATCTCGCTTTTTGATGCTCTATGGTGACAACATTTTGTGCGTCAACACTGAAAGCACTTGTAGAAAACTAATGACGCAATATGCCTCAGATGATAGGAAATGATTTTGAAATGGTAGACAACATTCTGCTAAAAGCAGGAAATTATTGCAGATGCCAAAAGTAATGCGATTTGGCTTTGTAATAGTAGATGGCATTTTGATAAACACGACGAATCGCCGAATACCAGCATTTTCACTATCTCCCTTCATATTTTCAAAGACCGTCTTTCAAAGGGTCGTTTTGCTTAACCCTTTACCACACAATCCCTAGTTCTAATGACACAGGGAAAGAAGCATTTTGAAGACATTGTGGGAAAGGGAGAAAATGCTGGTAACCAGCATTTTCTCCTATTCCCACAATGTTTTCTACCCAATCAAAGAAAAATTGCACCATTTGAGCTACAATGAAATTGCCGTCTGCAGGTGCTTTCAGTTTGGACAAGGCTAGAATTTTGTTGTCTCGAAAGGTTAAGAGTTATTCCTTCAAATGCTATATGGGCCATTCTCTGATAAAAGGGGATTAAATGCATCTCTGTGATGCGTTATACCAAGCCAATTATCATATTATTATTATGAATCCGTAACATCTATTTTATCTAACAGCCAACTGAAGCATGAGGTAGACTCGTCCTTGAACAAATGTAGAAAATTTACAAATAGCATACTTTCGACTCGTTTCAGCCTGCGCAGGCTAACATTGGTCGATACGTTTTGCAGATGCATTAAGCCCATTTTTCACAGAGCATGGCTAGTTGACATCCGTCAGAAAAATTCAAGACTGCTATGTTTAGCAACCACTGACATATTGAGTGATGTAGATCAAAGAATGAACTGAGGGATTTATACACTTTGATTCATTGTCTCTGCAAAAAAAAAAAACACGTACACACAAGCTCATTTCATGATATGGGATACAAGCTGTGGTTGGACATTATTTAACCCTTTACCACACAATTCCGAGTTCTAACGACCTTAAAGAAGAATGCTTTTGAAAACATTGTGGGATTAGGAGAAAATAATGGTAACCAGCATTTTCTTCTTTTTCCACAAAGTTTCTTTTCTATCAATGACAGAAATCATCATTTGAGTTCCATTCAAGTTGTCGTCTGTAAATGCTTTCAATTTGGTCGAGTCCAAAATTTTGTCGTTTAACTCTTTATCAAACGACAACATTTCAGACTGGTTCAAAATTGAAAGCATATGCAGACGACAAATTAAGGGTGGTCCAAACGACCAAATTTGTCCATGATAGGCTAGAAAATATTGTGGGAAAAGGAGAAAATGCTGGTTACCAGCATTTTCTCCTTTTCCCACATTGTTTTCAAAAGCCTTCTTCAGGATCTTTAAAACTCATGATTGTTTGGTAAAGAGAGGTTATTCCTTGAGCAGTGATACATATCTACTTTTTGACGTAGAAATACAGGTTTTTGACGGTAAATCGCTCTGTGCGTCCGGTCACGCGTCACAACTCGGCCGATTCCATACCTACATCTAACCTCGTCCGTATAAAGGAGGCTTCCATTTTGAACTACCAATCACATGATCTTAAACATGGCGGCGCCCCTGTAGATCGCTTAGCAACGACATGAACAACCACTGTGAAGTTATTCACATCTATCGATTTGTCGATGAAAGCTCCTAACGGAATTGACAAACCACACTAAAAATTGAATGTACAAACTGTTTGCCGACTGAAATACTCTTAGAAAGATAACGATAGAAAATTTACTCATGTGCTCTTTCTAAAGAGGAGCCTTACAATTTCAATAACGGTAAGGCGGTGTGCTTCCGGAGATGTGCGAAATGTATCGTGTAGGTGCATATCAAGCTACGTGATACAGCCGAGGGATTTGATCACCGGATCACCCGAGGTATGCCGAATGTGCGTCCGGTTTGACATCGTATGAACTCTTCACCAGACGACAGAAGGTAAGCAATTCTCGAACATGGACGGTGCTCTTCGCATGATATTACTTCCCTTCCATTATTGTCTGACTGTTCAACTGTTGAGTGTGTTCGTGGAAGCGGCTGTATTAATTTAACCATTTACCACACAATGACGATTTTTAACGCCCTTGAGGAAGAAGGCTTTTAAAAACATTGTGGGGTAAGGAAAAAATGCTGGTTACAGAATGCTGGTAACCAGCATTTTCTCCTTTTTCCACAATGTTTTCTACCCTATCAAAGAAAAACCACATTTCAGCCGCATAAAAATTGTCGTCTGGAAATGCTTCCAATTTGGACGGGTCTAAAATTCTGTCGTGTGTTAAAGGGTTAAGTACCAAAAGCGAGCTTGAGTAGGAGAACTTCAGGAAACACTCTGAGAAAATGCAGATAACAAGCATTTTTCCCACATACATATCTTCTGTCCTTTCATGGGAAAAAAAAAATCCATTATTTGAAACGTATTGAACTTGCCGTCTGTAAGTGGTTTTAAATTAGAAAAATCTAAAATATCGGTCGTCTGCAAGTGCTTTCAAATTTAACGTGTCCAAAATATTGTCGTTACATTAAGAAACCAGAAATTAAGACCAAACAGTGCACCGTCATAACGTTAGCAGTTGACGGCGGCTTGGTGAGAGGGCTAAAAGTCTGACACCAAAACAACTTTAATCAGTATCTCGTCTGCTGTTTGAATAATTCCCCTCGTCTACATTTTTATAGTTTATTCAAACATTCATTTATTTTTGAGAGTTATCTAGACATCTTCAAAGATAAAAACAAATTAAGAACTTTTTACTTACAAGATTCCGAATATCTTCTCACAATTTAGAAACTGAAAAGGGGCCTCAAAGAATTACAGATCTAAGAGAACGAATTTGTAGAAATTGGACCTCGAGAAATATTGAAAATGAATATCACTTTTTATTGATACATGTATGTACTAAATATTCGGAACTCAGGTCAAAATTTCTTAAAAAAGTCTATTGTACTTGGCCAACGATACAGAAATTTACTAATCTTACTAGTCTGAAAAAACGCCAAAAAAGTTGTACAATTTGTTAAAATTTATCTATTATAATAACTTGTTGAGAAATTAATCATTGTTTATATTTCCTTTCATATAACATCATGTGCTCTTCAGTTAACTCCTCAACACACAATCCCGACTTTTAACGACCCTGAGAAAGAAGCCTTTTGAAAACATTGTGGAAAAATGAGAAAATGCTGGTAACCAGCATTTTCTCCTTTTCCCACAACGTTTTTCTATTCTTCCTAAGACAAATTTCAGTTATTCAGTCACATTTATTTTGCTGTCTGCAAATGTTTTCAATTTGGACTAGTCTAAAATTTTGTACATACAGAAAATTGACCAATAGCGAAAAGTTTCGACCCAGGTCAGACTGCGCAGGCTGACCTGGGTCGATACTTTTCGCAGGTGCATTAAGTCCTCTTTTCACAGAGCATGGCTCAAAAGATTATGGTTAAGATGCCATGATTTTCATTATGTTCTCTCAAGTTCTCTAACGATTACTACGATCTGCTGTCACGTTTTGTGAGACCATGGTGAAGTGTTAATCGAAGGTAGCGTTACAGACGGTATTCTCAACAGACTACTAATGAGGCATCAAGTAGTGAAACTTACTGAATTGTGTTTCCAAGTTCACCAACACCACCTCCGATGAACTATCAAGGTCTGATACGTCGCGTTAAGGTCTATTACCTTGTACTGTCTTCTACTACGACTTCCCCGATCTACCACGACCTCTCAAGATTAACAGTAAATCCACGGAAGGATCGTATGTAATATTGACAGTCTTGGTTCTGAGGTTAATGTATTGACTGTAAACACGACGTTGGCAATCAACGATTAGAAAATAATACAACGCACTTTGTCCAGTGTAATTGAACTAAGTCTCGAAGACGTGCAATTGTCTCTGACATTTTGAAAAGCGTAGTTTTGTTTATGCTTCCCAAAATTTGTCATCAGTGTGAATTCTGTAATTAGGCGTAACACTTTTCGAAGAATCAAATGATTGAATGACTTCTATACACTCACCAATTAAGTCATTCAGATTGCACTCGGAACACTTTAAATATCCCAACTGGTTCATATGATGGCTATGAAATCGGCACGGTAGAATGGTAGAAAAACCAGGTGATCGCTGCTGCGAGGTCTGGGAAACTGTTTCGTAGCGTTTCTAATTCTGAGGGTATAGGGCACAGCCCTTTCTTACAGGGCACGAAATCGCCCTGCGGCTTCCAGTATTACCTCACGTCTACGCAAGAACTGTTCTTCCTGACGGTGCAGTACATGTTCCCTCCCTAGAGGACCGAATAGCCAATGATCTTGTTCGATGCCTCATTCACCTCGTCGATCGAGTCCACTAATTCTTTCAAGGATTATGAAAATATCACATTCAAAGTGAAAATTTATGAAATGTTCCGAACAAACATTAATCTGAAACAGATGTCTATGAAGTTTATGAAATACACCGGCAAGAAAGCAACTAGGCTAGTGAATATTTAAATGTAATGTGTGAGTCTTCAGATTTACAAATAAAGCTAAGGTTTTTCAAATACATGTTTGCTTCTATTCAATTCTTTCTGTCATACAATATAACACTACATGCTATTATTTGGTATGATAGTTAGATTTCAACTAGGGTTGGATTAAATACAGTGGTAAAGTGTAGGACTCGTGACCTGGAGGCTTGGGTTCGAGCCGCACTAGATCTATTGGGTTTTTTTCGTGAAAGTGTCCTTGGGCAAGACACTTCAGAGTCTCGGCATAGTACTGGTGAAACTCGGGTAATACACGAGTATGTGAGCTGTTGCCGTGATATGACTGAAATAATGTTGAAAGCGGCGTGAAACACGATTCACTCAATCAATTAAAAACGCCTATACCTCATATGTACAATATCTATTAATGATAAGCTATAAAAACCCTTTACCAAAGGACAAAATTTAAAACTTGTCCAAATTGAAAGCATTTGCCGACGAAAAAAATCGTTACAAATTATATTTGTTTTTGGAAACAGTAGAAAACATTGTGGGAAAAGGAGAAAATGCTGGTTACCAGCATTTTCTCTTTTTTCCACAATGCTTTTCAAAATGCCTCTTTCCCAGGGTGGTTAAAACTCGGGATTTTGTGGTAAAAGGTTAAACAAGGTCAGGCAATACATGCTTGTTCCGCACTGTGCCTCACCTTTACACTATGGGCACTTTCACAACAGTTAAGATGGGAATATATCACCTCAGACAAACCTAGTCTTATACTGACAAACACTTTGATGAAAATACACTACATGTATATGAAATCATGGCAAATGAAGAATAACTTGGTATTCTTAGAGCACAAATTCGTCCCTGTCACACTTCCAGTAAAACATACAATTCATGGGTTGAATATAACGAAGGGTTGAGCCCAATCACCAAGTGGTATTGTGGATATATAGCCCGAGCAAGGATGATCGGTTGTTGTGCAAATACAGCTTTTGTGCTTTCTTATTTCGGTTACACTCATCACAAGACAGAAATACTGACATCAAAACAAAACAATCTCATATGAATTTTAAATAAGATGCTGCTATCGACACCTAGAGTGCCCCAAGTTATTCAGAAGTAGAGGAATAATTATGCTTTTTAAAAACAATCAGTTGTTTGGCTAAACATCTTTCTTTAAGCTTAAGAGTTTCAACAATGATCCTATACATTGCAGATATAACAATATCCAGAGGGTCATGTATAACAAAGATATTTCGTAACAGAAACATACTACGATACGTAAATTTTGCCTCAGTAATGTACAGGGCTTGACACTAGGACACTGCTGGTTTGAATCCCCGGATCAGCCATTTTTTTCGAAGGATTTGTGATAGTCATTGCAGCAGGATTCATTCCAGTCGCACTGCTGATAATTGTTTTGTTGGTGGCTATGCGGAGAAACAGCCAGTGGCTTGGAAAGAATATTGTACAAGGCACTGACAAAAAATTCCGGAAGCATGGATAGATACACTGGTCGCCGTGATATAATTGAAATTTTATTGAAAACCTGGTTAAACATCATACAAACAAACAACCATTCAAGTTATGCGCCGAGGAGAAAAAGTTCCTTTTATCAATATATGGTTGGAATGAATAAGTTGAATCTCAATGTAGGGAATGAGCTCCAACTGAATAATTCAAATCACCCCATAAGTCACTGGAGCACGGAAGCTATAAGTGCGGAACAAAAGGGGGGCGGGGTTATGTTATCTGTAATTAAAAATCTAGGTGTAGCTAGCATCTAATAAGTTTCACTGCATTAAATAACTTTATTTTTTTTAAGGTATCCAATTGAGAAATAAAAATCCTTAGAATTTGTAAAAAAAAAAAAAAAAAAATATATCAAGGGTAGATAACTCGAAAGTTTTAGTTGTAGGAAATTATCGGCATAATTTTATAATAACCATATAATATACTGTGTACAAGTGCAACATATCATTGTAATCGCTTTATGTATAAAACGAGGTTGTAAAGTTGGAGAATTAAAAAAAAAAGCTAAAATTTAGGCATGTCATACACTTGTGTAATAACAAATTGCATACAGGAATTTTGCAAAAGTTTTAACAGATGTCTTATATCTGGTAGTGCTTAAGAAAGTATGGAACTGTTAACTTTCATGTCTGAGTAACAATAAAAATATCATCCTAACAAACCCCTCTTCGGATCATAATTACCCCCACCCACTTTGAACAAGCGGACACTCTACAAACCTTTACCAACTGATTAAATATTGCATGCTAAGTTTCAGTATTCAAAGTTTAAAGAAAATTGGTAGTGACCATGAAAACAACGTTATGGACACCCCTCCTTCAGTTTCATTTATTTACAGCTTAAGGGTTAAATATTTGAAAGGCAGGCCTCTACTTTACCTATGTAGCTTTTCTCTACCCGCATTCGTGGTCTTCCGTGGACCAGTAGTTAATGCGTTGGGTTGAAATAACAAAATCTTTGTTCAGTCCCTGCCGGCGGCGCTGTTCACGTGGGAGTTTCCTCGGACAAGCCACTGCAGGGCCAATGCCTAATACTAGTGACACCCAGGACGGAGGACACAAAAAAGTGAGCTCCCCTCGTGATAGGAATAGAACTTTGAAAAGCAGCGAAACATGCTTCTCTGAAATGCAGTAAAAATTGTCATGAAGCCATTCATTATCCCACCACGCAGCGTGTTTCTTGTAGATAAATTGCCTTTACATGCATACTAATTTGTGCCGTGCTCTGGCAAAAGGGGCTTAAAGCATCTTCGTAATCCATTATACCAAGCAAGACATCAACTAATTATGGATCCATAAAATCCATTTTGTTAAACAACCGACTGAATTATGAGGTAGAATTATCCCTTGAAATGCAGAAAATTTAAGAAAAGCGAAAATTTTCGGCCCATGTCAACCTGCGCGGACTGCGCAGGCTGACATGGTCGATATTTTTAGCAAATGCATTGAGCCCCCTTTTCACAGAGCACGGCTCATTTATGATTGACTGACTGAGACCGACCACCCCAGACAGACCGACCAACTGTATAAGTAGTTTTTTCTCCGCTTTCAATATTATTTCATGCATATACCGGCGACAGCTAACTTATTCACGTCTTTCCCTGTGTTCCTGGGACTCTGAGTTGTCTTGCTCAAGCGCAAAACCTAGGGTAAGGATAGATTTATGGAATTTAGAATAATGAGACTTTGCAACAAACAGTAGCACTTGATCCTTTCAAAACTGATAATTAATTCATGGGTATTCTGGCCTAATGAGAATCAATATTGACGATACAGTCCCGGAGCGCCCTTGGTCTAGTCCCTTTTCGGACAACGAAGATCAAAATAAAACTGCACAAAGGGTGCAATCTGATCTTTGACCGACATTGTCCGCTGTGTTAAGATATACTTACTAAACCAGCTTTACCATTAAGAGAATGTTTTGTCAAGAATTGAAATACCACTTTGTTTATGCGGCGTTAGCCTTTACCTAAAAATCTGGACCCCCTTTAGCAGTCCTGAAGCCTTTAGAAAACATTGTGAGACTGGGAAAACTGCTGGTAACCACCATTTCTCCTTTTCCTCCAATGTTTTCTACTGTTTCAATGAAAAAATGCCATTCTTTGAGCCAGGTTTAAATTGTCGGCTGCAAATTCTTTTAAAACGGACGAGTCTAAAAGTTCTGCTCATTTGGTAGGCTATAGAGTAAAAATTTATTTCTGTCCCAAGAGGAAGAAAGATTGTACCTTTCATTGAACTCTCTCAGCGCCATGGGTGAAAAACAGGGGGATTTTGCAGACGGCATAGACCAAGTTCAGAAGTTCAGACTGCACAGAACGTGCAGTCTGATCTTGGATCTATGCCGTCGGTATGTTTAGTCAAGCTTATAGAATGAAGATAAAGACATTTCTGAGTTACAGTGGATTGTATTTGACAGCCGTCGAATAAGGTCGAGTTTGTACTATTTGGCGCCAAAAGTGTTAACTCTTTTCCCGCCTAAACCTAGGATTGCGAACAGACGGCTAAGGAAACGTGACTGAAATTTACGAATAATCTCTGTAAATCAAGGTCAGATAAATGAATACGGGTTGAAATATTCTGACAGACCGAGAAATTGTTCGTCACGAAGCAATTTCTCATTGTAGCACGGTGTTTTAGAAGAACATTCTCCTGCCATATGAAACTTCGTCTGCATGAATGGATGAGGGAACACTTTACCACTCAATCCCGAGTTTTAACGCCCCTGGGAAAGAAAGGTTTTGAAAACGTTGTGGGAAAAGGAGAAAATGCTGGTAACCAGCATTTTCTCCTTTTCCCACAATGTTTTCTACCTTTTCATGGATAACTCAAATTAGATGATGTAGTCTAGTATTATATTTGTCTTCTACAAATGTCTCCAATTTGGAGAATTCTGAGGTGTTCTCGTTTGGTAAAGGGTAGAAGAGGACAGTTCTCGGGCGTGACCCTGCATTGCTGGTGAAACAACTTTTGGTGTTAGTTCGACTTTATCAGAGTCTATTGAGTTTTACCCATGACGAGAATGGAAATTTCACTTGTCCAGTCACGAATAGCAGCCTCAGTTCTTTTAACAGTGTTTCATATGGCTACATCTGTTTTATCCAGAGGTTTTGACGACAGAAACAGTATTAAACACAGAATTTTTGGGATAGACTTTAAAACATGTCAGGATGAATGCGCGTTTCGAAGATCATGCAGCTCTATATCTTTCCTGCGGAGGTTTTCAATTTGTGAGCTACATTCGGCGGATGTAGTAAATCGAGGGGTATGGAACCAGTTACCTGAGCTTGGAATCATAAAAAAAGACGTGTGGAAGAGCGATGAAACTCTGTTACATATACGTAATGAGTGTGATGTTTGTTCAGACACGTATGACTGTGATGTAAGACGAGATGCAGTTGACAGGGTGTGTGAAATAAACATGTGCCACATACCAGAAAATATTTTGGCATCGCGCCTGTTAGGTAATTCAAGAAAAATAGGTTCGAGGCGACTCTATGCGTGTGAAGCACCGTTTGAACACGTAAAAGACACTATAGTTTGTGGAAAAGATGGCATATGGACAAATACTAACATTTCCTGCACGAACTGCGAGCTACCGGAAGTGAAGCACGGGACGGTCACAATGTCACGGTTAGACGAGGACACATTTCGAGCGCATGTAACTTGTGATGACAGTTATGTTCTTAGACAGGCCCTGGTTCCTACCTGTTATACTGTAACAGGGAATTGGAGTAAAACAATGAATTGGGTATGTTGCGACAGAGAAGACTTGGAACCTTGGAAATTGATTTTCCGTATGAACTCAGGATTTTCGAATTCTATTAGTGGAGGTTTTAGATTTGGAGTTGGTGGAATAAACAAAACTTATTATGAACATTGTCAGTATCGTAATGATGAGATTATAAGTGCCTGGTCTTCGCTCACAATTCAGAGAATAAAGGTAGAACTGATCAAAGATGAGTCTGTCGCTGCTTATCTAATCTTCAGTGGTTTGGAAACCAATGACAGAAGTTGGTTTTCTGTGGACAACCTGTTGGAGAGCTCATGGTCAGATCTTATGTCGGTCAAGAATACAAACGCCGTGCCCTTGAGGGTGAGTTTCAGTGGACAAGACCTTACTGACGGCAAGTACCATCGCTTTTTAGTGGCTACAGAGTTATCCAATAATGCAGTTAACTGTAACATCGACTTTGGCTGGATGTATGTCACAAAAAGCCCGCTGTATCCATGTAAAACGACAAGCAGTCAAGCCGGGACAAGGATCATCTACAGCACCATAGGATTGGTAACGAAATTAGAGGAAGGCCCTGGGGTTGATTATGCAGATAGCTTCGAGATTTCGGTTGACCTAACTGACATTTTTCCAGTTTGAGTTGGGCATTTATTGATTTTCTCCGTTCTTGTAGGTTTTTTTTTTTCTAAACATCTTGTTATCTTATCCCATACCCAACTATCCCCAGAGCCAGTGATTATACAAGGGGTGCTCTGAATCTCACAAGTGCGTCAAAGCATAAAAAATTTGGTTTAGCCTATCAGATATTGCGTTACTTACATTCTTGGTCTAATTCTAGATAAAAAGGCCCTATAGACAGCCGCCCAATATTAATAATAAGGTGGCAAAATATATTTGAATTTAACTCATTCCATTTAAAAGTATGGAAATTGAAGATGACAATCTGTTATAGCACTCTCAGTCCCAGTGTTAGTTGCTCGCAGAAAAATGAATTTTCAAATCAGGTAAAAAGTGAAGAAAAGAGAGAGCGACCTGGCACCTTTTTATCTAGTTTTAGATTTCTTTTTTCTGCCAGCGATAAACACGTGGACCAACCATACAATAACAGATTGTCATCTTCACAATAATTTACATACTTTTAAACGGTATGCGTTAAATTCATTTCATCGCCCGCATTGTTTACTAACTTTGGTAGCTATTAGGACTTTAAGAAGGTTTTGGAGTTTCTGATTGACTAAACAAGCCAATCATTATTTGGGTATGGTTTAGCCAATCAGAAATTAGTATTGAAATATTTATTTTACATTGATTGGGAGACAAGTTCTTGCAACTTATACCAATCTCTCTCGATTCTTCTTCCTGGAAACTACACCAGTACTGGCGCCGAACGTGTGGGTCGAAGAACAGTCCCAAATTTGACACCCGCTGCAGGGTGTTAATCCCCTTAACTTTATGGTAACGAGGCCCATGCTCTACCTCGCAACAAATCAGAGAATGCGTTGCTTTGATAGCTATGCAGTTCTTAAGAATTAATCTAAAAGTTAAGAATAGCCGGTGAATATGGGCGCCAATGCTTTATCTCTATTTACTTAGGTTTTACACAAAGATATGAGCATGTTCTAGCAAAAGGCGGTTTAATGCATCTCCGTGATGTATTGTACCTAGCAAGTCATTCTACAATGAAGGAACCTTAAATCCATTTTGTCAAACAACTAACTGAAATATGAGGTAGAATGATCCTTTGACATGCGAAAAAAAAAAAAAAAAACCGAGAGAAAAAGGTTCGACACAGGTCAGCCTGCGTCTACTACGCAGGCTTACCCGTGTCGATACTTTTTCAGGTGCATTAAACTCTCTTTTCACGGAGTATGGCTCATACTTCAGTACTTCCAGACGGTCTGGCTTTAGTTAGCCTGGGTCCAGGCGCCAATAATTTTTTAACAACTCAACATCATGGTCTATGCCAGTCTGTGGCAGAAGTCTGTTAATTATACCCTTAATTATCAACAAAGTAAGGCCAGAATATTTAAAAACAAAACAAATAATCAGACTGGAATGAAATAAATGCACCATGCTCTGTGAAAAGGGTCGTAATGCATCTGCGGAAAGTATCGACCGAGGTGACTGCGCAGGCTGACCTGGACCGAAACTTTTCGCTATTGGTCAATTTTTTGTATGTCAAAGGACCAGTCTACCTCATGATTCATTCGGCTGTTAAAAAACGTGGTTATTATATTATGGATCCACAATTATCTGATGGCTTGATTGGTACGATGCATTACAGAAATACATGAAGCCCCTACTTGCCAGAGCATGGCTCAAATATACAATACATTGTTGCAAATTTACAAGACATTACACATTAGAAACAAGTTTTTAAAAGTCATTTTCCTGCCAGCGACTAACATTTGGACCGACCGTTCAATAACAGGTTGCCATCTTCACAGTAATTTACACTTTTAAATGGTGTAATTAAATTTAGATGCATTTTAACACCCATATTATTGACTTTTAGCCACTTTCGTGACTTTTAATGATAAGGTTTGGTTGACATTCGCTTTCCGACAATAAATATCATCGGTTAAGTCTACAGATTTATCCAATAATCCAGTTGAATGTGACGTCGACTTTCGCTTCAAATGTACATGTATGTCACCAAAAGCATCTTGTACAAAAGCAAGGCAATTTTGGTGTCTGTGGTCGTGAGGTAGAGCGTCGAACTCGCAACCGTAAGACCCCGAGTTCGATTCCCGGGGGCTTGTGCCAACTTTTGGACTGTTCATTGACCCACACATTCGGCGCGAGTACAGGTGAAGTATGAAGGATTAGTATTTAGTAGTTACAAGAACTTGATCCTCAATCAATGTAAAATAAACGGGTTCAAGCAAGGACAAGTATCACGTATGTGCAGCGTCAGTAGTCCAGGAACCAAATGAGGCAGCAACTGGAACTGACTATACCGATAGCTTTGAGATGTCGATTGAACTTTTTGACATTTTGAGTTGGGCTTTTATCAATATTCTGTCCTTAAATTCTTTTCCCAAAAACTTCGTAAATATCCCTTAACTTTCATGTCACGATCTCTGATGCCGAGCTGTATTCCTAGACATAATCTGGTTTCTGGGTCCGCAGCCTGTGATACATGTGCGCATCCAAAGGTTCAGCTTTATTTACTATTAAGTAATTACTAAAAAGTGCACACATGTTCAAATATAGAAGAAAACTTTTAATTCCACACAATACTGAGTTTAAACGACCCTGAAGGAGAGGGCTTTTGAAAACATTGTCGAAACCGATGGTAACCAGCATTTTCTTCTTCACTTCATTTGTATCACCGGCACATTCGAATTTGTCGTCTGCAGACGCTTTCAATTTAGAAGAGTCTGGAATTTCTCGTTTGGTAAAGAGTTAGAAAATGTTGTTTTCTATTAATGTGATAAATCTAGAACTGTCACAGGGGGACACAATATCCCAACAAGGTGTCTTGTCACTGGGTCCAACGAAATTAACCAGTAACTTTGACCTTTCTGGCCCAAAAATGATACGGTTTGCCTCAAGGTTATAAGCAGTGCTTGTGTAAAGCTTCAGTGTATTATGTTAATCCTTATCCTGCTAAATAAATGAAATGAAATTTTTAAGCCCTTAGTAGAAACTCATATTTTGCCATTTCAAAGGTACATGTATAGTGGTGGTGGGGGAGAAAATATCGCCTTATCGAATAGTGCAGATCCAAAATCGGACTGCCCATTTTGCGCAGTCTGATCTTGATCTACACGGTCCACAAAAGGTCCTTAAGTCGCGCTTAGCAGTCTAAGGGTTAATTTAGTTTCGAAATAACTCTTTTGCTGCCAAATAAAATTAATGGAATCGACATTTCTAAAGAAGGTCTAAAAGTATATTTTCGTTGCTTTTGAATCTGACTTTGGTGAAAGATCAAAAATCAGGTAGCGGATGGTGTAGATCCAAGATCAGACTGCACGTTTTGGTGCAGTCTTATACTGATCTACGCCATCCGCAAAAGATGTTCAGGGCGACATTGGCAGTGAAAGACTTAAAGGGTAGAAAAAAAAAATATACAAAGTTCTCCACTATACAACTTGACCTGTGTGACGCAAAAGCGACAGGGCTCTCCTTGAGTCACAAACAATGTTTGTGTGATTTTCATTACTGTATGTTAACCTTTTCCCTCACAATCCAGTGTTTTAATAACCCTAGGAAAGATGGCTTTTGAAAACATTGTGGAAAAAGGGGAAATGCTGGTGACCACCATTTTCTCCATTTTCCACGAAGTTTTCTCCCCTCTGCAAGACTAACCTCAACATTTGAATCAAATTTGATTTGTCGTCAGACCAACCTCAACACTAAAGCAACATTAGTTTTTTTTATTGTGGCGCCGCATGAGCGGCGGCACTATATTTTTATTCGGTTTTGTAAAGTGCCTATGGAGGCAGCCATATTGAACTGGTTCCATGCTTTCTTTTAACATCCACCTATATCTACTGTACTTTGATTACCAGATCGGGGTCCATAATAACTTTTTTATTTATTTGTGGGGATTTATTTTTTTGTTTTTGTATATTGCACTTTCATTGTTAGATGGATAAAAACACGGATCGTAGACATATCAACATTTTCCTTTCGAAAAATAAAAAATGCATTTCGAATAATAACTCACGTGATCAAAAATTATCTGTCACAAATTTTCGAAGCCACCATTTTAAATATCTTACGCTGGAAAAGGTTAAGAGGCATTTTCAAGCTCTTTGACCCTAGAGCACCCTATGTGGTACTTGTGACCCCACTTATATTTTTGCTCTAGTATTGTATGGATTATAGAAATATTGTTTTCCTTTCGCGATCGTGTTTTTAAGACCAGCTAACTGTAACTAGGTCAATGTTGGGGGTGACAGATGTTTCGGTAACAGACGAGTTCGGTAAATTGGACTTATAGAGTAAATCGATATTGGATGTTTCGGTAACAAGGTAATTACTCGTATATAGTGGTAATGCACCGTGACGTTTTTCACACCAAATAAAGTCTTGGTTCTGATTCGTTCAATGTTTCTCTTTTTTCTTCCACACACTTTAAGACATAATATTTTTGTTATGTTTCTACTGTTATGCTGTACGTAAAATGATACCCGAATCAAAGTTGAGGTAACGAATAACAACACCCAATCCTAAACTTGAAACACGTTGTATCTCCTTTTAAATCAATGCTTTATGATCCTTTCAATGTGAAAATATTTTCTTACTGAAAGACTTCCAAACCAGCCATTAACCCTTAGAGCGTCTGTCATTACTGCTGTTGCCATTGCGGCCGGTGCAGATCGAGATCAGAGTACACCAAACGCGGAGTTTGATCTTTGATCTTCATTTGTCAATTTTGCAAGACATTCAGAACAAGAAAACCTTGACACTGCTAAAAATAGGTTTTATACCTAGAATGAAAATGACCGTTGGGTTTATTCGACGCTCTTAGATTTAAAATTATGGATAGTTAAATTTAGTTCAGAAACACAGGTAATACAGGTAAAAATATTGTGGCAAAAGAAGAGAGCGAGCGCGAGAGATAGATAGTAGCAAATACTTTTTTTGACAAATACTTTTTTCAAACTGCACGAGCAGTGTGTGATCTAAACATGCTCAATACCCATAACTTTTACATGCAGTCTGATCTGCGAGTTTCTTCTTGTCCATTGGTGTTTCAGGTTTTCATAAACTGGGGTTAATCTTTAAGATCTACGGGAAACTTCTTTATCTTGTTGGCAATGGGAGGTGTGAAAACAGGCTGTAAACGCGTCTATATACAATATACAGTACTTCCTTCGCTCTCAAATAGTACGCATATGATTTTTTTATGCAGTGTTGTATTGATGAACGCACTTTAAAACCAGCAGACGCCGATTTTTGTGCACCAGACCAGATTTGAAAACTGTGTGGAAAATGGAGAGGAACAAAACAGAACAGATATCTTTTAGATAGGCACAAATGTTCATGGTCAAAATCACGAGAAGTATGCACGACAGCATTATTGTCAAGGCCTCTCTCTCTCTATCTCTCACTCCCTCTCTTCATTTGCCACAATGTTTCAAATGTATTATCTTTATTTCTGAATTCACGTTAATTATCCATAATTTTAACCCTTAGAGCATCGAAAAAAGTAAAGGCTATTTTCATTTTAGAAACAGAACAATACATATATTACAATATACGATCCCTGGTCTAATATTAGCTATTTCAAAGCAAAGTTGTCCTTCTTCATAATGTCTTAGAAAAGCTGGCAGCGTAAACCAACGATCAGACTCTGTTTTTTTTTTTTTTTTTTCTTCTTTTTTTGCTTTGCAGTTTGATCTTTGTCTGAATCGGTCGCAAGGGCAACAAGAGTGAAAGGTGTACTGAGGGTAAATGGCTGGTTTGGAAGTTGACCAATTTGTTTCCGGAAGAAATTATTTTTCACACAGAAAACGTTGACAAGAATAGCGTCATTTTTAATAAAACATTTTTAAAAAACTTGAGGACTGGCTTAAAGTTGGAGTCTGTTATCTGTAGGACGATTAAGTAATACGGGTACAAGCTTAGGGCTGGGTTTTATCAGGGATCGTATATTATTCATTACACGAATCAGCTATGGGTGAAAAACGAAAATAAGATATGGTGATCAAAATTTACTAATTTCAGGTATTTATTTATACAGCATGGAAAGAACAACAAATATATTTACGTCAGAAAACGAGTGAGAATTGCAAATTAAAAGAAATCAAAGGACTGATAGTCCTGAGAGTCGCCTGGACGGTGATGGGTGAAAAGTGTTCACCCTTTTTTGTTCAAATCCATTAAAAACATTCAAGATAGGAAATAACTTAACCTTAAGACAGTATTACATGCAAGCATATTTCTCAGTTGTCATCCTAAAATTACATACATTAATATTAAATTTACATGGAAACATGTGATGAGAATAAAATTTAGGCACCAGGAAGAGCTTTAAAAAGTTCGAAGTCTCTTACCCCGGGTGACTTCATTTAAAAAATGGTTTTCAAAAAGTACAATCAATATAAAACAAGTCATTTCGTTGAAATAACATCCACCGCCGAAAAAATCTTGTTTTCATAATTATAAGAGGTATTGTGTTTTGCATGTATATGGTCTTTTTTTGTTACCGGTGAAAATATACATTAAGCCCCATTTTTCCATGACACGGCCTTTCATTAAATAAAAACAAATACTGATTGCCTGTGACTTATGATAAATAATATAAATGTGAAGTGTCATAAAATGTTGTCCAGTAGTTAGAGATATTGGTCCATAATGGAAGTATACATCAAACCCCATTTTCCATGATACCGCGTTTTATTAAATAAAAACAAATACTGATCGTCTGTGGCTTATGATAAACGATATAAATATGAAGTTTCATAAAATTGTGTCCAGTAGTTAAAGAGATATTGGTCCATAATCGAAATAAACATCAATCCCCCTTTTTCCATGACATCGCATTAAGAACAAACACAAAATAAAACAAAACAAGCAGATCGGAAGACATCAAGCCTCCTTTTTCCATAACAAGACATTACATAAAATGAAAGTGTATCTGCGGGCTATCATGAGGGGCATGTATGAAGTTTCATTAACTTTCGTTAACGTTTTTAGAACATATCTGTCTGGATGGACGGAAGATCGGACGGACAGACGGACAGACAACAGGAAAACTATATCCCCCCCACCCACCTGAAATTCGGCAGGGCATAATAACTGTCGAAGTACCATCAATATTTACAGTTCCTCCCCAGCTTAATAATGCCTGTAAAGATTGTGCACAAAAATTAGGCTTCTAGGTTGATAAAAGTGTTTTTCTAGCGCAGAATCTGCGTGGCTGAACTTACATTTACATGCATATCTTAATTCTTACACATATTGCTAAAACAGACATTCTGAATAATTTCAGTGGAATAGGGCATACATTTTCTCTCCAGATTTAGAACAAGTTGCTTTTGTATGACACAAATTTTCTAAAACTGGACCAAGTGGTTATACATACATCGGTTAACTTAACTAATTTTCCTTTCCAAATACAGGATGCTGGATATGAAATTGGGTATAATTGCTTATACTGTTTCAGGGGCGGTGATTCTGAAATGTTACTAATCAGTTCTGAAGCTTCTGTGAACTTTATAGAAACAGAGCAGAACCACTTGAACAATTATACAAGAGGACCATTTAGGCAACATTAGTATGGAATTCATTTGAACCTTATAGGATCTAGTGACATACGTTTAGACCAAAAATGCCCTTTTGCAACTCACCCATATCGAATCTAAGCAGTCTGACAAAGTTTCATGAATATTGGATCGAACATAAATAGATTCTACAGCATTATTACGGGTTCGTCTGATTTGATCTAGTGACAACCTTTATCTTTTAACCCCTGGAGACCTATATTCAATTTTGTCAAAAATATTATTGAGACAGTCTGGAAATTTCATGGTCATTGGACTGAAATGTAGCCTCTGACGCAGTAATCTGCCTGTCCTTCGGAAATAATTTGTTTTTGTTGTTGTCCGGGTTCAAGTTTTGTCCAAATGGACTCTAAGAATGTGGTTATTACAGCTCAAGAAAAACAATATAACCAGATAGCATGATCATCAGCCTTTTAACTTTGTCTGCGTTTCATAACGTCCCAGGAATTTGCACTGCTTCCATACCAATTGAAAATTGTAGAGATCTACATGTTATATTGCTTTAGTGCAAACTAAATGTTCACGATTCGCTCTATTACCCTTTACAACAATCCTTTATGAGATAACAAACACACCAATACATGTATAGAACTTGTTTTTCGAGTGGGTTAATATTGACCTGTTCTATTATATTTGAATTATAGTGGAGTAAAAAGTCAGGTTCTCAGATTACTGGTTGTTAGAACTGCGTAGTTTCGAGGCGAATTCCCGTGTGAATTCAGATTTTGGCACTTACGAAAGTACCTTGCGTTCTAACATCCGCACTAATAAATTGTTGTTTCATAAATACTAGATCTAGGTTAATCGCACATTGAAAAAAAAAAAAAAAAAACAGCAGACTTAGACAAATTCACCTCTTTAAAAACGAAAAACAACCAATTAAACATAGTAAACTTTAAAACACTCTCTGCATTCAATGGGTCGTTGAAGAACTAAGTCCGTGTACGCTGAAAATAAAGGCCGATTCAGCGACTGATTAATAAATATGTAAATTCATAAAGAATTCCGTGGTGCAAATGACGTTAACCGTCACGTGATTACAAGATCTATATTTGTCGCAGAGCTACATTCCAGAAAGCACCTGCTAAGCGATGACTTGGTACAGCCTAGAACCGTGCGCATTACTTACGCTATGTACGATCTCTGGTGCACCTAGAATATGGGTGTGCAAAGTATTTAAAGTATAGAATAAAAAGCTGTGAAGAAGCAAAGTGTAAGAATATGTAAGAAGGCAACGCAACCATTCCAAGTCGTCATAAATTTGTTAAAAAAAAAAAATAGCCTACTGTTAGGAAAAATCTCCATTGAAGGCTTCCATGTTAACACGGTATCGCCTTTCTCTTTCCGATCATAGGCTGAGTGTTCAATTGAAATAATACTTACAATTAAGGACAGATTGTAAGATTTAGAGTGTAATTCTAATGGGTAATTATCAAACAATTTTCACCGAGAATTGTACACAATCAGAACCGTGCCGAAGAAAAGAAGCTTGTAGTCGAATAGTCGAACAGTATTTTTCAGCGTGTCCACAAACTTGTTTAGGTCACGAGGGCTATTTTAAGATATACACATAATGCGCTATTTGTAGAGATGATGTCTGTGTAAGCGATAGGCTATCGTGTACCCTTGCGGACGAGATGATTGTTTCAAAGGTTTGAACCGTTAAATAGCTCAGTCTTTATAGACATATTCATTATCACAGAGGCACAAGTGTAAGTTATTTACAACAGAAAAATACAGGATTGTTTACCGAATAATTAGAAAACTATGTTTTATCTCGTAAACCGGAACTTGAGACAGGAAGCAGTACAAGGCCGGAGGTATGCTTACGTCACCCCATAGATCAAGATGATAACAATGAGAGCCTGGTTGCTACGCAACCAGGCGACTCAAAAACGTTTGCACAAACAGAAGCCATGGGTGTGAAAAACGTCACGGCACTATATTACTGCCTTGTTACCGAAACATCCAATCAGTTTACTCTATAAGTCCAATTTACCGAACTCGTCTGTTACCGAAACATCCGTAAATCAATGTTGGAGCGCCTAACATGACTGGTATCATACAACCCCTCTAGTCTATATAGATATAAGGACTTCATTCAAGTCTTTATTATATCTATAATAAAGAGGGGTTGTATGATACCAGACATATGTGTTGGAGTGTCAGATTTAGCACAATCCGATAACAGACTTTTCTTTCGTTAATGTAAAATCTTCCTGTTCAAAATCAGACGGTCGAGAGTTTTGATATTTCATGTGTAGTATCGCTACAATGACCTCTACCAAGTACTAGTATGTTCAAATGGTGGCCTTCGGGTCAAAAGTTGCCATATGCTCCCCTCCACCCAGATGTCACAAATTTGCGCATAGCCATATTTGTTGCACTTTTCAAAATCTTCTATCAAATATCAGAAAGGCAACAGCTCTAACATTTCTATCTACCAATTGTGTCCAAATGATGTCCTTTGGATAAAGAAATGGCCCAGTTCATGGATAAGAAGTTTGCAAATAGCGTTCAATGATATGAAATTTAAAAATCTTGTCAAAAACCAGATGGCCCAGAGTTTAAATACAGTATCACCACTTGGACCTCTACGAAGATTGTGCAAGAGATGCGTATTAGGAAATAACCCAATGCATTGTGCCCTGTTACAGAAACAACTAGTTTGCGGCGCCACTGATGTTCAGCATCAATAATTTCTTGTTTCATTTTTTGTCTGCAAATGCTTTCACATTGGACTTTTGTCATTTGGAACAAAGTTAAATGGCTATCTATGGTGGCATATTTCTGCCACGAGATACGAGATAGCTATCATGATAATTTTAGAGACCTATCACGATAAAACAAACTTTCCTGGAAATATTATCCAGATAATAAAAAGTTTCACGATAAAAATATCGCGATATTTCTAACTGTTATCACGTTTCTTTTTTTACCTCGTCCCCACAACTGACATTCACGGTATCTATAATTAGATACGCTTTCGGGTCATCTTTGTCTCCTGTACAGTCAAAAACTTCCGAGTTCATCCAAATGGTGATTTTTCTATTTATAGATATCGAGAAACAGGTAGAACTATCGCGATAATTTTACATCGATGTCAGCTTCGTGCACGAATGAGAAATAATCGCCATAAAATTTTCTAGATAACAAAGTTTATCGTGATAGTTTTTTCAGAAATAATGGTGGCATATTTCTGCCGCGAGATACGAGATAGCTATCGTGATAATTTTAGAAAACTTTCACGGTAATTCGAAGTTTCCTCGAAATTTTATCTAGATAGTGAAAAGTTTTCTGAAAAAACTATCACGATAAACTTTGATATCTAGAAAATTTTATGGCGATTATTTCTCATTCGTGCACGAAGCTGACATCGAGGTAAAAATATCGTGATAGTTCTACCCGTCTCTCGATATCTATAAATAGAAAAATCAACATTTGGATGAACTCGGAAGTTTTTGACTGTACAGGAGACAAAGATGATCCGAAACAGTATCTAATTATAGATACCGTGAATGTCAGTTGTGGGCACGAGCGTAAAAAAAAAATCGTGATAACAGTTTGAAATATCGCGATATTTTTATCGTGAAACTTTTTGTTAGCTAGATAATATTTCCAGGAAAGTTTGTTTTATCGCGATAGTTCTCTAAAATTATCATGATAGCCATCTCGTATCTCGTGGCAGAAATATGCCACCATACACCATAGCTATCTGTAATGCAAAAGAGAAAAAAACATTGTCTGAAAGCAAAACAGTCTAAACTAAGAGATTGTCTTTATTTACCAAACGACAAAATTATAGACTAGTCCAAATCTAAAGCATCTGCAGACGACATATTAGATGTGGTTCAAATTGTGAAATTTGTCTGTGAAAGGATAGAAAACATTGTGAGAAAAGGAGACCATTTTGGTTACCAGCATTTTCTTTTTCCCCCACAATGTTTTCAAAAACCTTGTTATACAAGGTCGTTAAAAGTCGGGTTTGTGTGGTAAAGGGTTATATAGAGCTGGTCGTGACTCTTTGTCAGAAGACAATATTTAGACTTGATCTTATCCAAATTGAAAGGATTTGCAGACGACAAATTTAATGTAGCTCTGATGATGGAACCTGTCTACAAAATGGTGGAAAACATTGTGGAATAGGAGAAAAGGGTCATTAACATGTTCCCCTATTCCCAAGGTATTTTCAAATGCCTTCTTGATCGGAGTCGTAAAAGGTGGTTCCGACTGTATTTTTAAGGGCACTAAGAAAATATTACAGAAATTCTTTTTTACACAATTGCTTTATTTTATTCTCTATTTTAGACAATTAAGAAATTACAATTGCACCTAAACTTAGAAAACTTCACTAAGGCAGCTTTCAATTATAGATAAAATTTGAGCCACGCTCTGGCAAAAGGGGCTTAATGCATCTTCGTGATGCAATGTACCAATTAAGCCATCACATAATTATGGAATCATAATAGCCACTTTTTTAACAACTGACTGAATCATGAGGTAGGCTGGTCCTTGGACACACAGAAAACTGACCAGTGGCGAAAGGTGTCGGCCTAGGTCAGCCTGCGTACAGTCTGACCCGAGTCGATACTTTCCACAAATGCATTAAGCCCCTTTTTCACAGAGTAAGGTTCATTTATAAAGGAACACTTTCTTCTGTTTTACCCTCAAAGAGCTTTATTATTTAAATGGACACTGAGGGTCTAAGACAAACACTGTAAGGTTGTTTCATTGTTTCCCAAACGACAAAATTTTAGACTCTTCGAAATTAAAACCATTAGTAGATGGCAAATTAAATGTTGCTAAATTTTGTGATAGGTGTTTGAAAAGGTAGAAAATATTGTGGAAAAGGAGAAGATGTTGGCCTCCAACATTTTCTCCTTTTCACACAAAGTTTTCAAAAGCGTTGTTGAAACACAGGAGTGTTTGGTAAATGGTTTAGCAAGACTAGATCTCAGGATACAGAAAAGTGTCCATCCAAGATCAGACTACACATGCTAAACAGTCTTATCATCTTGATCTGCCCAGTTTTTATATATCGGAAGTTCTGCCTAGCCATCTATGGGTACAATCGGAAATGCCAATATACAATATGTTAGCAAGCTTATTATGTTTGTGAAGGCTAAATTGCAGCAGACAGCTAACTTTGTACAACACTGAGTCAAAAGTTTTGATTGTTTAAATTCGCTCAATCAGAGCCTTCGCTGTCATCAGAAGACACAGGCGTAGTGTGAGGTGGTTCTTTCGCCACCTGCAGCATACATTTTCGCAGGCACATCTGTAGGACATGTCTGTAGGATTGTAGCAGATGTTTATAAATTCCCACGGCACACCTGAAATAGACGTTGAAAAGAGATAAGCATTGACCCTTTACCCTTGAGAAAATATTAGATTTTTGTTCATATTGAAAGCATTTGCAGATAACAATCAATGCCAATGTGGCTTAAATGATGAGATCTGTCTTGAATGTTGTCGTTTGGTAAATACTAGTATTTAAGTCGCAAAATTGAATCCAACGGTCCTTCAATGCCATGCCTTCGTTAGCCCTGACATAAACCTGAAGTCTCGAAATCTGATCACTTGTGAAGTATAAGAAGTATACCTCAAATTTATAAATTACTGAAATAGATGATGTGTGAAAAGTATTTAATGCTAATTGTCAGAATGTTTTTGGGTAAGAGTATCTCTGAAAAAATGATAGGTTTAGTCTGCAAAATGCACAAAAGTGTTTTAAATACATTCAGTTATATAGTTCTTGGAATCAGAAAGGGGGTACTCAGAATTGAAACTTAGGGAACAAATAAATAACCCTTATGCTGCGAAGTGCAAATGACATCACTTAAATTTCAAAGAGTGTAGATTTAGATCAGGTTGTAGAGGTCACCCAGTCCAACCTTGACTACACAGTTTGATTCAATTTTTCGACTTAAATATATACCAAACGACAACATTCTAGACTTGTACAAATTGAAAGCAGTTGCAAATGACAAAAAAAGCTTCAACAATGGGATTTGTCTTTGAAAGGTTACCAGTATGCTCTCCTTTCTCCAAGGGTTGTTAGAACACTGATGTCGTGTGGTAAATCGTCAAGGATTTAACCCTTTACCACACAATCCAAAGTTTTAACAACTTGAGAAAGAAGATCTTTAACCCTTTATCACACAATACACAGTTTTAACTACCTGGAGGAAAATGGCCTTTGAAACATTACGGGAAAACGAGAAAATGTTGGTAACCTACACTTTCTCCTTTCCCTACAATGTTTTCTACCATTCCAAAGGCAAATTTCAGTTTTTGAGTCATGTGTACTTCATTCTAACATCTTTAACTTCTCTTTAACATATTCATAGAAAGAATTATGACTGATACTCTTGAAATCCACAAAGGAACATTTAACAACAGAACAATCATCAATTTGCGCTTCGCCGAAGATATTGATGGCCTAGCAGGAAAAGAAGAGGAGGTAGCTAGCTTAGTGGACCACCCCTAGAGCCTATGGTATGCAGATCAGTGCAGAAAAGACCACAGTGATGACCAACAACACCAATGGCATGTCCACAGCTTAAGATACCTGGGAGCAGTTGTAACAAATGAGGGATCCAAACCCTAAGTACGCGCCAAGATAGGGAAAAAGTTAAAATGGTTGTGTGAAAAGAAGAAGGTGATGATTTCAGCACTTTCTTCTTTTCCCACCATTCTATCTACCCTATCAAAGACAAGTCCTACCATTTAAACCACACCTAATCTGCATCTATCGACACTTTCGAAATGGACAACTCCAAAAGTGTGTCCTTTGGTAAAGACGTATGGTTAATCACACACACAGACAGACAGACAGACAGAGAGAGAGAGAGAACATGTGCAAATGTTCAAAGGACACTGCGATGAGGATTTTCAAAGATTTCGTTGATACTTAATCTTAAATAAAAGAAAAAGGAGTTCAAAGTGAAACATTTACATTTTCCAAATGAAATGGAAGTTCATTTGTTTATAGCTTTGGCGGTAATTCCAATTAAGGATTGAAAGTTTGAAAAATGCAATTTAGTTTATCTGTTAGTCTACTTGCTTTTCAGTCTGTACACAATTATGTCTTGTTTTCAAGCAACATGTACAACTAGATTTTGAGGGGCCCGGGGTGGAAATCTGTAAGGATGATACAACTATATGCTTAGGTACAGAACGCATCTCCAGACAAGGAGGGATATCATTGCTAAATAGGGGAGACCGGGGCTAGTCCTCGGGGCATGTTCGGCAAATGGTTATATTTAGCATGTCGACAATGATAAAGAGCTGGGAGCTATATTGTGACGTCACTTATGACGATTCTATCTACGTCAGTACACAATGGCCGCCTTGAAGAATGTAAGAATTAGTGATTTTATGCATTCCACAGGTCACTTAATTTACGTATAAGCAAAGATCTTGTTTACCATGTAAATGGCATCTTGTTCAGTTTATTACTTTGTAAGATGACATGTTCAAATTGGAGTGGTAGAGATTTTTTTTTTTTTGTGAAAATTGTCATGTGTAACAGAATTAGATAGGTGACAAGAAGATGGGATCCGGTAAACCGCCCTGCGTCATTTCTATGAATATGCATGACAAAGTGCTCGTATGAATACATTAAATGTCGGAAACGTTTGTTGCCGTTTGTTTCTTTGAAGGCGGCGATGGCTGGCGGGAAACACAAAATCCTACATATTTGCATCGTTTTAATGGTAAGCTGTACTTGCACATGATTCTAAATCTATTAAAATTGCATGGACCATCCTTGGACTTAAGCTTTTGGACTGTGGAGGGTGGTCAAATTGATTTTTGCTACTTTTGTATGCACGATACTGAGAGAAAGAATCGTTCCCTAAAATATTCGCCCTCTGTAAAATTTAGGATTTTAACAGTATTTTCCAATGGCCAGTGCTCTTATTTCACCCTGTACAACTCAATCCCGAATTCTAACGACCCTAAGGAAGATGGCTTTTGAATGCAGAGTGGAAAAAGGAGAAAATGCTAGTAACCAGCATTTTCTCCTTTTTCCACAATGTTTTCTACCCTTCTGAAAACAAATTTCGATTTTTCAGCCACGTTTTTTGGTCGTCTGCTAATTCTTTAAATTTGGACTGGTCTTAAATTTTGTCGTTTGGTAAAGATTTAGGCATTCCGTAAATGTCTTATACAAGCACACTCAAGCCACTGGCTGCTTTTCCACAGTGGAAAAAAATTGGTTGAGTGCAGTGTGTGATGGAGAATTAATCCTGTTGAGTGATTGTTTTATACCTTATCAAAAATTCAGTTAGCCTACACTGAGTAACAGATCATCTTTTTTCACATATTTGATGGTGTCCTGCTAGTCCAAATATTTAGACGTATACATTGCTTATTTACCTTTCAACATTTATCATCGGACATTTCACATTTTATTTTTCTTATTGCATGTAACGTCTAAACGGGTCCCATTCAGTTCAATGTAGCAAACCCGATCGCTCTAAAACCAGTATTATAACGAAAGAGAACTTCATTTACTTGTAGGAAGAACTTTTTTTGAAAATATTCAGCCGCTGTCTTGATAAATAATGGGCAGATTCATTCAGAATTCAATAAAATCACTCGCAAGTGGGATTGCCGACAGAGTCGCCGCCATGTTTTTCAGTCATGCAGACGGTTGCATAACAAATAAGAATTGACGTTAAGTTTATGAACGAAATCTATTACAATAATCAAACAAGACCGAAGCGAACAAAATTTCGTTTTAAAAAAAGACATAATACCATTCTGTAAGTTGCATTGACCCTCACATGACGTTTCATTCGGAACAATCATATCTCTTCCACGGCAATTCATAACAAAACAGAGTGGTGTTGAATCGGAATAGATTTAGCTCATAAATAGGCAAGTTTTGGACAAATATCCTTTTTCAATCGAGAAATTATTCATTTATCTTACTTCTGATGTAAATTTTATTGAACAAGTTCACTTGAAAGTATCCAAATTTGCTGTTCAAACAGCGACAAAATTCGATGTCGGAGTTTGCTAAAGGAAACTATGAAGGAGCCGATAAGACCCTACGTACACGATGAATGTCAGAATGAAAAATAACGTACGTAGGGGCTAATAAATAGGACTAGGGTCCTGCGTGGTTAATTGGTAAAATGTGGGACTCGTGATCGGGAGGCCCTGGGTTCGAGCCCCATCTGATCCGCTGGGTTTTTCGCTGGAGTGTCACTGGGCAAGACACTTCAGAGATCTAGCCTAGTACTGGTGGAACCCAGGAAATACATGAATATTTGAGCTGTCACTGTGATAAAATGTTGAAAGAGGCATAAAGCATCATTTAATCATTCACATGTTTAATAATTTCCACATATTTGAATGCCTTGCCCAAGGACACTTGTGACAAACCTATCACCCGAGCTGAGGATCAAACTCTGGACCCCTCAGTATCTACTTTCTCACCCTATCCACTTGGTCATGCAGGATTGATAAAATGTTTTGTTAATTTATAGTTGACACCCTAGGGTCGATTCCTCATCCCTCCATAGACATGTTATGGGGGATAGAAAGACTAAGTAATGTTAGATTGCCAGCCCTGGGAATCAAACCGACAACCAAAAGTGGCCAGAGACTTTTCATCGACAATACATGCTCCATGACTTGAACTAGTATTTCGGCCGTCACCTTTGATTTGGACTAAGCAGGTCATGCAGGACCTGCTGCATTAACAATAAATAGTGAGATGAAACCAGATCACAGGTCGACTATGTACTCTACAGAAAGTCATATTTTGGCTTACTGAATGATACGCTGACTAAGTGATACTCTGACAGTGGTACATGACTGTATAACCTGCTTTTCTTGAAAAAAAAATATCCCCACATTTCTTTGTGCACTTAAATTCTAGTGTAAATGGTCACTTATTTGTACTGCCTTCAAGTGCCTTGTCCCACAGTTGGTATTAAGTGTCATTGGGAGAATTAAAACTTGCAGTCTGCCCAGATATTGGAACCAAATTCTTATCAATACTTTAATGACTAAACTACCTGATCACCTTTTATGATCTATACATGTGTGTGTGTTCTTTCTTACAATATTTAACATTTAGCTAAGTCAACTTTTTTATCTTTTTCAGATACAATGAAAATGAAACTGACAGAAATACAACTGCCTATTTTGATTATTCATTCAGCTGAAAACAGCAAAATGTGTGTAGTGGGTATTGAGTGGACAAAGTTGGATGTCACCATAACTGGTAACAAAAAGTTAAGATGTGTTACAGGACAGTAGGAACAGGTTTAGGAAACTTTTGAAAGCTTAAACTCGTTAATGGCCAAACCATTTTCCCCCTCCTAGTCAAAGCTTTAAAAAGTTAAGTGAAAAGTTAAACTGAAATTTAATAAACAACAAAATATAAACCTGCCTAAGCATTATTCTTAGTTGGTCTCAAGCCCTGGCAAAGGGGTTTATAAACATCATACAAGATTGACATTGCAGCCATGTATTTTTCTGTAGCATTCCCCCCTTCTTCTTCTGAAAATACTTATTTTTTGGTTGTAGGTCATTGCTGCACTCTAAAGAGACAAGAAGAAAATGGTAATTTGCACTGTGCCATTATACAAGTTGTACTCTGGGATGTGAATAAGGTGACTAGAGGACATAGTTGGCTCAAGAGGAAGGTAAAATAGTGTGTAATTTGGACTCAACATTTATCCTTTATAAATCTTTTGCTAATTGTAATCACTAGGAGTAGAAGTGCCATTTTAAACATTTGTTCAGGTAGGTCCAATATCAGGGTCACACTTGAAGGTCAAATGATAAAATTGTCCTACATATAGCTTTTCTGTACTATAACTTACATTTATGGGTGGATTTCAAAATGATTTGGCACAATTGTTGTCCTTTAGGAGTGGCATTTGAAACATTTGCTCTGGCAGGTACAAGGTCAAGGTCACACTTGAAGGTCAAATGATAAAAATTGTCATTCATAAAGCCTGTCCAAGCTACAACTTCTCTATTTATGGACGGATTCAAAATAATTTGGCACAATTGTTCTCCCTTCTGTTTAGAATTGCCATTTGAAGCATTTCTTCTGGTAAGTCCAAGGTCAAGGTCACACTTGAAGGTCAAATAAAATTGTCATGTTTAGAGCTTGTCCAAGCTACAACTTCTCTATGGATGGATTCATAATAATTTGGCACAGTTGTTCTCCTTTACCAGCAGACATGCCATTTGAATCATTTGTTCAGGTAAGTCAAACATCAAGGTCACATGAAGGTCAGATGGTAATGTTGTCATAAATGGAGCTTCTCTGAGTCGTAATTTCTATATTTATGGATGAATTTAATGATTATTTGGCACAATTGTTCTACTTTACCAGTAAAATCATTTGTTCAGGTAGGTTCAAGGTCAAGGTCACCCTCCAAGGCCAAATGGTAATATTGTCATACATAGAGCTTGTCTGCTCGGCTACAATTTCTACATTTATCAATGGATTTAAAAATGACCTTAGACAAGTGTTCTCCTTTACCAGTAGAAGAGTCCTTTGAATCATTTGTTCAGGTAGATCCAAGGTCAAGGTCACACTGAAAGGTCCACTTACGAAATTGTCATTAATAGAGCATGTCTGAGCTATAAATTTTACGTCTTAGGTGAATTTCAAAATTATTGGGCACAATTATTCTCCTTCGTGAGTAGATGTGCCATTTAAAATATTCGATCATATAGGTCCGTGGTCAAGGTCACACTTTAACGTCAAATGATAAACTATCATAAATACATCTTGTCTGAGCCATAACTTCTACATATAAGGATGGATTTCAAAATAAATTTGCATAATTGCTCTCCTTTATGAGTAGATGTGCCAGTTCTTAAATTTGTTCAAGTAGGTCCAAAGTCAAGTTCACACTTGGTAGTCAAATGATAAAATTTTTGACAACTTTTCTACTTAATGAGTAGTACGAGTAAGTGCCTCTCTCAATTATTCACGTAAGTGGTTTCAAGGTAGAGGTCATATTTGAAGGTCAAAAATTAAGCTTCTTCTTGTTCATAAATAGGGAATACTTCTATCCTCATGCACATTTGAAAACAATGGGATCTGAAATAAGATAGATGTGTATTGAGTGATTAGTTACTTTTTTTCCATGTGCAGCTTATGAGGTTCTTTACTAAATCCCACATGCCGGGCTAGGCTAGACATATGTTGCCCGTGGGCAACTTTCTAGTTATCTCTATTTGCTAACGGCCAAAAGACCTTCTGTCATGATCTGGTTTCAGTTGTGTTATGTCAATCCAGCTGCCTGTTTGTCTTCTTCTTGTGTACACAGTTAAGTAGGCATTTGTTGTCAGATTTTCATGAAACTTCAAAGTTTGTTCATATCATCTGTAGCTTGAATCCTATTGAATTTGTTGGAACATTGGACCATTTAGTATCAACAAGTAGCCATTTATTATACCCCCCACCTACAAAGTAGATGGGGAGTATACTGGTTTCACCATGTCTGTCTGTCTGTCCTTCTGTCAGTCTGACCATCTTTTCATTTCCATGCTCTAACTCAAAAGCTGTTTGACCTAGGATCCTGAAACTTTATACAAGTGTTGCTCATGACCCAAGGAGGTGCCCTATTGGTTTTCAGGTCACATAGGTTAAAGGTCAAGGTTGGGGGTGAACTTTTTTTGAAAATTGTTTTGTGCTTTTAACTCAACAGCCAGTTGACCTAGGAACCTGAAACTTTAGACAAATGTTGCTCATGACCCAAGGAGGTGCCTTATTGTTTTTTGGTTGCATGGGTCAAAGGCCAAGGTCACAGACGAACTTTATTTGAAAATGGTTTCCTTGCTCTAACTCAAAAGCCATTTGACCAGGGACCCTGAAACTTTATACAAGTGTTGCTCATGACCTAAAGAGGTGCCCTATTGGGTCGCATGGGTCAAAGGTCAATGTCACAGGTGAACTTTGTTTTGAAAATCATTTCCGTTCTCTGATTGTGTTGATTCAGTGACTAGGTGCTGGCGGGGGGTATTTGTCGGCTCTAGTTAATAACTGAAAAATTACGTAAGTTTACCACTGAAGTCTGCATTTTATCCATTTCCTTTGAATTTGATCTAGGATCATTTGTATCATAATGCGTTGAAGTGTATGAAACAGGAAAAGATTGAACTAGCAAATCAAACAAATCAACATGCTGTCATAATGCTGTCACCCTGACAGGCATGGATTCACCTCAAGCCTACCTCAAATTTTTCCTCTCCCATTATTTATTTTTTTTTGGGAGGGGGGTCTGTTATTTTTCATCATAAGTTCAATACAGATGTTAGGAAATAGTGAAATTTAGACATCTTTCAAGTCTGGAATACTTTTATGTACATGATATCTTTAAATGTGACATCAGGATTGACTGTTTGAACTCCGAAATAGAATTTCCATATATCGGTTACAGCTGATAGTTCATGGGAAAATTTATAATTATTTTAACTCTTATGTCTGTACTTCACATTATGATATATTAGTAACTGACAGTGTTATTTGCCCTCATGGGCTTTTGGGCCTTTTAATTGCTCATCTGACATGTGTTGCTGAATTGTTATTGGTAGTGTTCAAGTCGTTTTCAAGCAAGAGTTTTAGTTACAGAAGTGTCTGAAAAGCATATATTAAAATTATCGCCAATAGCCATTTATCCTTCAGTCTACTGGTAGAAAATGCATCTAGATTCTGAGGCTTAAACTTCTGTAGAGAGTTTGGAGGTCAGTGTATCAAGCCTAAGCCATATAATGCCTAAGACTGTGACACAGTGAGAGTGATAGAACTCAGGATAAAGACTATCTTTTCATAGATAGTATTCCAGTAACAAGATAATGTTACCACTACTAAAAGGACTACTTTAAAGTAGTGCTTTTAACTAACTTTAATTCTATTCATAGGGGGGAAATACCCAGAAAATTAGTCTGCATGTTGGAAATGGCTTCTTGGTGATGAAAAAGAATTTTTTTCAAAGCATGTGATGTATTTGTTAAAAAAACTGAATTGATCCTGAAATTGGTCTTCTGTTTACTTTGATACTGTCCTGTCTGTAAACCTTTCACCCTTTACCAAACAATCCTGATTGTTAATGACCCTGATGAAGAAAGGCTTCTGAAAATAGTGAAAAAGAGAAAATGCTCGTAACAAGCATTTATTTCCTCCTTTCCCACAATGTTTTCAACCCTTTTAAAGACAAATCCTTTTGTTTGAGACATATTTTCTTTGTTGTCTGCAAATGCTTTCAACTTGGACAAGATTTTGACGGTCATTAACCCTTTCCCAAACAACAAATTTTGGACTGGTCCAAATTGAAAGAGTTTGCAGACAACAATTTTAAATTTGATGAAAATGGCAGAAAGGTCTCAAAAAGGGTAGAAACACTGTGGGAAAAGGAGAAATTGCTCGTTACGAGCAATTTCTCCTTTTCCCACAGTGTTTTCAAAAGACTTGTACTGCAGACACGTGAAAACCAGGGCTTGTTTGGGAAAGGGTTAAATAGACAATAGAATTTTCTAACCAGAATTCCAATCATATATTTTCAGTTTGTAAATGAAATCAGCAAAATAGAAACCTAAATGGCAGCCAAATGAAGAAATGTGTACACATATTTATACAGCTATGGAACCCTTCGGAATGTGTTGGTGGAGAAACAAGTAATCTGACAGATGTGCTACAATGATTTCTTTACTTCTTTGACTACTTTGACTGTGGAGCAATATGATCAGTAACAGCTTAGGAGATGAGTGGATCCCAGTGATATATAGGACATGTTCATCACCATGAAGTTTAAATCATTATCTGTGTTATGCTGGTATTCCATGTATCGTGTGTGTGTAAAAGGTTGTTGCTGTCTTAGAGACTTAAACTAGGACTGGTGGTATTTAACCCTTTACCACACAATGCGCCTTTTAACGACCCCGAAGAAGAAGGGTCTTGAAAACATTGTGGGAAAAGGAGAAAATGCTGGTAACCAGCATTTTCTTCTTTTCCCACTATGTTTTCCACCCTGTCAATCCCTATTATTTGAACCTTATTTAATTTGAGGCCAGCAAATGCTTTTAATTTAGATGAGTCAAAATGCTTTTAATTTGGATAGGTCAAAAATATTGCTGTGTAGTAAAGGGTTAAATTACGAATAATTCAAAGGAAAGATCATAATGTTCAATAAAACAATCACTTTTTTCATATAATAAAATCAGTCAAAAATGTTTTTTCGCTGGCCTAATCATAAATTTCTTGTGGGGGGGGGGGTGCAATTTCTTGGGAGGGGGGGCCTATTGTGACTGGCCTTTACCTTTTCAGTCCTTGTCAACTTTTGCTTAATTTTATCTTATTCTCCAAAGCAGTTTCTCAGAAGTGTTGCTTTGCCTATTCTGCACAAAACGGGTCTTAACTCAGAACTGTTCAGCTCCATTGAACGAGATGATCACTCTAGCTAAATACATGTAGACAAAAGGTAGAAGCAATTCTTTTATGCAAAGGGATAGAGAAATTATTTTAGATGGGCATTCCTTTGGTGTTTTTGTATCAAAAATGCTCAACGTGTTCTATCAAGCTGAAAAAGAATATCATAATGCACCTTATATTAACTGTGATAGCAACTTTACTTTTAATGTTGCTTAATTAAAAAAAAATTTGGGAGCATATAAACTAGTTTTTGTTTAGTCCAAGGACCATTGGTCTGGGCAATAACCTTTTTCCTGTTTGAGGCAATGAATTTTTTCACACGAAATTGACACGTCATGCACAAAATTCAGGTCCAAAGGTTAAAGGTCAAGGTCACAGGAAGGTCAAAAATGTTGTATCTGGCACAAAACTTTTGTAATAATGGATGAATTTCTGTATAACTTTGCAGAATTGTGAACCACTTATAAACAATATGTCATGTCAAGAATCATCTCAGTAGGAGGAAGGTCAAGGTCACAGCAAAGTCAAATATGTTTAAAGATACACCTTTACAGTCAGAGAGAAAAAAAGAAAACTGTTAAAACTTGATAGTGTGTAGAATGGTTCAGAATTTAGTAAGCTGTATAAACATAGATAAATTACCAATATATATGGTGTGAGGGATAAAGAAACTCAAGGGGTTTGTCTTCGATTAAAAACTGGAAACGGCAAAAATGATTTCTTTGAAGGCCTCCAGAAAATGAAAAACATGTTCATCTGTCGTAATCTGTGCAACCTTGCAACCATCAGTGGCAAGATTTGGCATGAAGACAAAAGAATGATAATAGTTTCATAAGTTAATGATGAAATGGGCTAAAAACTGGCAGAAAACGCATATTTACGGTATGTATCTTTAAAAACAGAAAATTAGGGTATGGTCAAGTCCGGCCTGTAATTTTTAGCTCTACTGGCTGTAAGCCCACAGGGCTCATGTCATGGCGTGGTTTCTGTCGGTCCATCCGTCCCCTCGTCTTTTTCTTGTTTATGCGATAAGTCTGCATTTGTGATCAGATTTTTATGAAACTTCATTTTTCATGAAACTTTCATGGTTTGTTTATCTTATTAATAGCTGGAACCCTATTGATTTTGAAAAAAATCCGACAATCAGCATAGGAAAAGTAGCCATTTAAAGTTGAAATTTTCCATTTCTTGTTTATGCAGCGCCAAGCCCATAGCTTAGTCGGTAGCGTACAGGACTTGAGAACAGGAGGTTCAATCCCTGGTTTGGCCAATTTCTTTCCGAGAATTGATGATAGTCAGTGCGACAGGATTCATTCCTCTCTCACCACTGACCATTGTTTTGACGATGGTTATGTGGGAAAGCAGCCAGTGGCTTGGAAAGAATATTGTGTGGAGTACTAGTAAAAGAAACTCCAAGAAAACATGGATAGGTGCACTGGCTGCCGCGATATAACTGAAATAATGTTGAAAACAGCGTTAAACACGATACAATACAATCAGTCAATTGTTTTCAAGATAGAGTCTGCATTTGTGGTTGGATTTTCATGAAACTTGCACACTTGCTTTGTATCATCAACAGCTTGTTTTTAATTGTGACCGAATTTCAGTATAATTGCACAATGGTCAATTACATAAAGACAACCTACAGTGTGCAAGAACAATGTTCAGTGGTCAAGGTGACAGCAAGATCAAATATCTGTTTTCATGTTTGGGGTCACAATTTTTTCCTGTTTTTTAAATGCAAAACAATTTTGCACAAATGTTGACCACATCAGGATGACTTGTCATGCACAAGACTCATGTCCATAGGTTAAGATCAGGGTCACAGCAAGGTCATGTGTGTTTTCAAGGGAGTAGTGTTTGTGTTAGTCAAAAAATTTCAAGATGATGTGTCATTCACAAGTCATGTCTGTAGGTTAAATGTCAAGGTCACAGCAAGGTCTAATGTGTGTGTGTGGGGGGGTTGTTAGTGTTTTTGTCAGGCCTGTAACTTTTAATTGTGAATGAATTTCAACATGCATATCCGCAGAATGGTCAACCACATAAAGAGCATATCACGGCAAGAATCATGTCTGTAGATCAAAGTCACAAAAATGTCAAATGTCCAATTTTTGTGTCTGGGCCATAGATTTTTGTCCTATTACTGTAATTAAAAATAACTTTTCACAAATGTTAGCCACATCAAGGTGATCTTTCATACGAAAGAGTCATGTCTGTAGGATAAAGGTCAAGGTCACAGCAAGGTCAATTGCATTTTCAGGGCAGGGGTAGTGTTTGTGTCAGACCTGCAACTTTTTCAATTATGAATGAATTTCAGTATAACTTTGCAGTATTGTGAACCACATATAAATGATAAGAGGGCACAAGAATCGTATCAGTAGGTCAAGGTCTTAGCAAGGTCAAATATATTTAAGAAGAGAAATTTGCAGGGATTTTTCAGACTGCCCTCTTGTTTTCAGGGGTATTAGTCACTTCTCAATGAAACATCTTATTTGATTAGGTGAGTGATCTAAAGACACCACGGCTGTATTGTATATCTTAAAGCTGCCTGCCCAGGGGTTAGTGTATCTGACTCATGACCTGGTGCTTGTGAGTTCGATACCTGGTTGAGGCAAACTTTCTTTCAGGCGGTTTTTCACCTTTCACCTCTGATGCATGTGAGAAAAGTAGTCAGTGACTTTGAAAGAAACTTGTGTAAGTGCTGGTGGGAGAAAGCCAGGAAACACATATAGAGGTGCACTGATCACCATGATATGACCTAACCTGTTAAAACGGTGTTTAACTTCAATACAATCAATCAATTAAATGAAAGCTGTGTCAGTTAGCTTTAAAGTTTATTTCAAAACAGTTGAAAGCTCCAGGCCTTTTTTGGCAGACTTGAAATTGAACCTGCTTTGGAAGGTTTTCTTTATTTTTCAAGCCTATTGTTTTTCTTACCCTTTTCTCAGCAAATGCATTTTTAAGACCTTAAGGAGAACGCTTTTGCAAACACTGAGAGATAGGCAGAAACTGCTAATTATACGAGGGCCCATCAATAATTTCGAGAACTAATCTTATATCAGAAAAACACGTCAACCAACATACATTCAACATCTACTCCTTTTCAAAGTAACGTCCCTTGCACAGTTTGCACTTATCCCACCGTTCGACCCATGCCCGGAACACGTGATGCAGGCCGTCACGTGACATATACCGCCAATATCTGTCAACGGCACGCCTCAACTCCTCTCTTGACTCGTACTTCTCACCACGTAGCTTATTTTTTAGATTTGGAAATAGCCAGAAATCGCAAATTGCCAAATCTGGGCTGTACGGAGGGTGTGGTAGTATTTCTATATCCAGTTCCTTAATAGTGTCTAATGTGGCGTTCACACTTATCACGATTCGACCACGATTGAAATCGTGGGTTTTATCGTGGACGTATCGGGATCATCGTATCGGATCTTATCAGATCGTATCTCATCTTGATGTCAATCGCCGCAATCGGGTTAATCGTGGAAAAATTTTTGGCAGTTAAAAGATTTTCCACGATTAACACGATTGCCGGAACTATCGTAACCATCGCATCAGATCGTAAGTCATCGCAACAAATCGCAACAGACCGTATCTCATCGTGTTTCCAAATCGTGGTCATCGGGGTGGAGACAAATAGCGCGATCTGTTGCGATGTGTTGCGATCTCCAACGACGTGTTACGATCCGTCACGATTCAGGACATTCTGTCGGGCCCGATTGCCCACGACTTGATGCGAATGACTCACAAGAGGATACGAGCTGATGCGAGTAAATACGTGCAGGCACGACTAGTTACGCATTTGTGACGGACGCCCAAGATCTGTTGCGAGTTATCGCGACCATATATACATCGGGCAAGATTAATTTGTTTCATTGCTCAATCTACAATAGAAGAGTAACATCTAACGTCATATATTTTAGCAATTTTGAAACTTTCTGAGGTATGCCACCGAAGGGCTCTAAAGGCAAAAAGGGAAAGGGCAGGGCTTTGGTACCCCCAGTGCTAGAACCTGTTGATTCAGAGCCTGCTCAAGATGCTCTAGCCTCAAATGGGTATCGAGGAGGCTGGAGTACTGACCAAGAGTTTGTCTTCTCTCCTCTGTGATCCATGGTTGTACCCACACCGGTCTCGTGATAGCTCTCCTGACCTTCTTTGGTTGCGGTTCATGTAGCTGCTCTTCTTCTTCTTCGATGGCAGTAATATAAGCAAACATTAAAAATGCAAATGTCACATTCTCATCATCCACAAGTCCGGCCATCATCAATGGTATTGAATGTTTAGAGGTTCAATCAACAATGAGGTCACCGATCAGTCAGGTTGTTGATATACCAGTCGCGGTCTCATCGTGGCTCAATCGTGATCGAAATCGCTCAAAACATCCATCCAACAATCGTAAAACATCGCAACAAAGCGCATCAGTCCTTGATGCTCGTATGAGAACGCATCGGCACGTATCGTGTCGTAACAGATCGCGGACACTTATCGTAATAATCGCGTCAGATCGCAATAGAATCGCGAACTCAATCGTGATACTCCTATCAGATCGTATGTGATCGTGTCTATCCTGGTCACAGATCGTATCACCAGTAATTGACCAATCGTGACCAAATCGCATCTAAGCGTAACAAATCGTATCAGAACGCATGAAATCGCACAAACTCGTATCTAATCGTCAAATTCCAGCAAAGTTACACGATTCGCTGCGATTGGCCAATCGTGATGATCGTAAAAGATCGTGCTCTAGTGTGAACGCCGCATAATACAACGCGACTGCTATGGCTTGGCGCGTTATCGTGGTGCAGCAGAATCCCGGACCTCATAAGTTGTGGGCGCTTTCTCTTGATAGCCGGTAGCAGATCAGATTTAATTAATGATGCATAATAGTTACCAGTAATTGTAGTTTTTGGAGGAACAAAGTGATTCAAAATAATTCCTTGGATATCACAAAAAATTATGGCCATTACCTTACCGGCAGACCTGGAAATCAACGCTTTTGTTGGCGAAGGCGAAGAAGGATGCTTCCACATTGAGCTTTGTTGTTTACTTTCCGGCTCAAAAAAGTGTATCCATGTCTCATCACATGTAATTATTCGATTCAGAAAGTTTTCGCCCTCGTCATTGTAACGTTGACAGTATTCATGACACCTTTTGACCCTTTGTCCCATTTGATCAGGAAGCAGCAAGCGCGGTACCCATCTTGCTGAAACGCGGCGCATTCCGAGCTTATTGGTCATAATGTCCTGAGCTGTACCATACGAAATGTCAAAGTGTCTAGCTACAGTTTCAACAGTTACTCTTCTATCTTCAAGAATAAACTCTTGAATTTCAGCAACTTTCTTCTCAGTTGTTATAGTCACAGGTCTGCCAGTATGTTTATCATCTTCCATTGATTCTCTACCGTCTTTAAAGCGCCGCATCCACTTTGAAATAGCACTATTCGCTAAACATGAGTCTCCATACACTTTATGCAAATCATCACGGATCTCCGTAAAAGATTTACCGAGTAACACATAAAACTTTATCACAACGCGTTGCTCGCTGGTACAGGATGACGCCATTTTTAAACGAATGCTCTTGATATGACGTCATATTTTTGGAGTTAGATGAGTTAATTGGAAAAGGAATGAGCTTTAATCATACGAATTTTCATGACAGTACGTCAACGCGTTTTTGAATAGTGGAATTAGTTCTCGATATTATTGATGGGCCCTCGTATATATACTGCGATTTTTTTTATAACCCTTTCAATGATCAATCCCATTATTTGATCCAAATTGAAATTGTCTTAAAATGCTTTTAAACTAGAAAAGGGCAAAAAAGCCAGTCATATGGTAAAGAGTTGAAGTTTGCTCTTAGAGCTTCACCACTGGAGCCAATGCAGTACTAAGAAAGTGATCAAATACATTTCAGTTTAGTGGTTTCAAGAGTTCTTAGTTAATTTTGATGACTTCAGTAGCAATATTGTTTCTATTTTTTCTGTGATTTGTTTGTGTGCCTTATTTACATAAAATTAAACAGTTTTCTTGTAAACTTATGAATAAACTTAAAATCACTATATCTTGTCCAAGTTTTTCAATGCATGGAGACCCAAAATATTTTACCTTGACAGAGATCTGATCATACATGGT
This sequence comes from Tridacna gigas, assembly GCA_945859785.2. NCBI lineage: Eukaryota > Metazoa > Mollusca > Bivalvia > Cardiida > Cardiidae > Tridacna > Tridacna gigas. Next base: position 45,599,616 of record OX244029.2, read on the forward strand.
TATATGAGATAATATTGTTTTATTTATTTCTATAAAAAGGATGAGAGGAAAACTGTAGATCTACTGGTAGATCAAATGCTGCAAAGTAGCACTTCTGGTGAGCGTCCACTGTTTTTGTAATTGGAACAGAAGTATTTCAAACTTTCAAATGTCTCAATGATTGCGTATAGTCTCATTGAATTTTAATGAATGTATTATCATTTAGTCTGGAATAGATGAGAGAAAGCATATATGAGTTGCTATTTAGTGCTTTGCATTTATGAGTTACGAAGTAGGCAATTTCCACTTTAAATCATGCTTGTCCCCCTACCAAAGACATTGAAATTGATCTTTTCTTTGGGTTTTACACAATAATTTTGTTGTAACAGTGCTGCAAAGTACATCTGTAAAGGCCACGTAGCCTTGAATTCCATTATTGACTGGTGTTAATGCCGCTGTCATCATTATTCTATCTATATCTAGGCGAAATCATAATGAACCGTGCTCTGTGAAAAGGATGCTTAATGCATTTGAGAAAAGAATCGACCCATGTCAGCCGGCGCAGTCCGCCCAGGCTGACATGGGATGAAACTTTTCGATATCTTCAAATTTTCTGCATGTCAAAGGGCTATTCGAACTCATCATTCGATCGCTCATAAGACAAAATGGATTTTATGGATCCATAACAAGGGCGGATCCAGGATTTTTTTCGAGAGGGGGTCCAGAGTAGATTATTACATATGAGACATGCTCAGTGAAAAAGGGGCTTATTGCATTTGCGAAAAGTATGGATCCAGGCCAGCCTGCGCAATCCGCGCAGGCTGACCTGGGCCAAACTTTTCGCTATCAGTAAATTTTTAGTATGTCAAAGGACTAGAACTACCATATGATTAAGTCGACTGTTACAAAAAGTGGATAGATCTACTATGGATCCATCGGTATGTGATGGCTTGCTTGGTGTCATGGATCACGGAGATTCATTTAGCCTCCTTTTGTCAGAGCATGGCGCAATTTCAAATTTGCTACTGCGTACAACTTTAAACATTATTCTTTAACGCATTTCAACTTGTTAGAAGTTCTGTGTGGATTTGACTTATGTTTGGCACAGATGTAGAATTTGTATGAAACTTTCATACTTGGTCAAAATTTCAGGCAGGTAGCGGTTACTTTGAAAATTCTAGAGGAAAAGAGGGGGGTGGTCCGGACTCCCTTGAAACCCCCCCCCCCCCCCCCCCCCCACGCCCCGGCTGGTCCGCCGATGCATAATAAGGTGATGTCTTTCATTCTTGGTCAAAATTTCAGGCAGGTAGCGGTTACTTTGAAAATTCTAGAGGAAAAGGGGGGGGGGGGTACGGACTCCCTTGACCCCCGCTGGTCCGCCGATGCATAATAAGGTGATGTCTTGCTTGGTACCATGGATCACGGAGATGCATTAAGCCCCCTTTTCATAGAGCACAGCTCAATTATGTTTGATTGCTTCGTGTTTAACGTCGCATCAATCTTTTATTTCAGTATTTTCACAACAAGAGTTCACAAAAAAAAAAATTCCTGGGCTATCATCACCAGCTAGCACTTGAAAAGTCCCACAATCCTAACACTGGTAAGGCAGTCGTTGTGCTCTCCTGGAAACCCTGAGTACCAAGGAAGGAATTCCATTGCTACCATATTTGAATTTCTTTGTATGAGCACGAAAACACTGACGTTACCCTCTCGCTGTTCTCCATCTCCCGAGGCGGTTTCTAAAGAATCTGGTCTCCCTCTCTTAGCTTTGAAAAGAAAATTCTGTCGGTACTGGTGTGAGAAAGCCAGGAAACACATGGTTGCATCACTAACCACCGTGATAATACCTTAGCTCTCTGTCTGTCTGTCTGCCTGCCTCTCTCTCTCTCTCCCAATCATCACTCTACAAATCTCTTACCCTGATACTTAAGGGACAGTCATAATGTTATCCCGTCTTTCCAAGTGCAAAGAAGGAAAGGAATAAGGAACGCGCTATTATTACCATTTCATTAGTCTGAAAAATGGATTTGCAGGGGATCGAGAGCAATGCTTTGATCTGCACTATGTTAAAGATCTGTATTTTTATACAAAAGGAATAAAGGCCAACAGGCTGCATATCTACTCGAAAATACATCGACGCTGATTCGTCCATCTTGTAAGACGCATTTGTGGATGCCTGAACATTACGAATCCTCTTATATACGGAGGTTAAGGCATCGTATTTATAACAAAGAGGTTCCGGGTTAGAATCCCACTGGCGGGGCTGTTTGAGTGTCAATTCTTTGGCAAGGCACATCAGAGCCGCATCCGGCCACTGTTGAAACCTAAGAATACATGAATAAGTGCTATTCGTCATTAGGATTGATAATCATTTAGCCCGGCATCAATCAATCAGTCAACCAGTTCTGTACTCTACAAGTCCCTCACCATCACAACTATGAGCCTGTAGTGATTCCTGCACCCGAGTGATAAGAAAGAGTCACAAATTCTAATTCTTAAATCTGAAGAATGACTCGGCTTGGAATGGGACCCTCAACCTCCAGTTTTCGACTCGACCGTGTTTGATACAAACTGAATCTTGTAACTACCTTTTTATTATCAAAGACAGTTGTGCGTACACAAATCATAAACAGAAGAAATAACAGACGGACGGACAGACGAGGGACTGATTGACTGACGTTCTGACTGACTGACTGACGTTACCATACTCTCAATCAGTCTATCAGTCATATTACTTATGCTTGTCCCCTTTTGTCTAATGTACCGATATTAAGCTTATTTATTTGACATCGATTCAGGAAAAGCACAAATTAGATCAATGACTCTAGATGATAGCTTCTTTGAAGCAGAACCCAAAATCGAACATGGTATAGGCAATTCAAGAATAAAACAGCTCAACTCGGAAGTCAAATCTATAACCTATGATGTGAGAGGCTGTCAATCAGCCCTACCTACAGCCCTATGCAGCCCTATCACAAGACAATCCAAGTGCCTTGTCACTTTAGGGGTTCCGCAGTATCTTAAGTTCCTAACTTCTTTTCCACAATAGTTCTCTCATCACTGGATGGAATTCAACAGAACTTCATGGATTGAATGGTGTTCTATGCTGCTTTCAACATTATTTCAGTTACATCAGGGCAACAGCTCACATATTCATATATTTCCTGGGTTCCACCAGTGCTAGGCTAGGGCTCTGAAGTGTCTTGCCCAAGGGCATTCCCACGAAAAAACCGATGGATGTTGTGAGGATCGAACCTGGGGCCTTCAGGTCATGAGTCCTAGACATTACCACTGAGCTACACGGGACCCCTAGAACTTTATGGAAAGCTGTCCCATAAGAAGGTCATTGCATATTGTTAGCATGTTCTGGTTTGGTGATTTTTGTTACTGCAATGGCCCTTTTAATTTTTTTATCCCTGAGTTTGTTTTCAGCTTGGGGTCCTGCATGACTCTGTGGTAAAGTGTAGGAGTCATGACCTGGAGTGCTGAATGGTAACCCATTAGAGATGGGTATATCCTATACCACAGTTATTTCTTAAGTGACAAAAACAAACCTAAATACCTACCTACACACATACCTGTAAAACTACTTACACACCTACCGAGCTACACTTACTTAAACTCCTATCTATTCACATACCTTCACACCCACCTAAACCCTACCAACCTGCACAACTTCTTCCGTACCTACAACTACCTACATACCTACATGCATACCTTCCTGAATACCTACCTACATTCCTATGTAACGAATCTAATTACATATACTTTTACTTACCTATACACCAACCTACCTACAGACCTACCCACACAATTTTCTTCCTACACATCTCCCTACCTACACACCTACCGTCCATATACACAACTACCCTTTTACACACCTCCCTATCTACATACCAACCTACAGACCTTCAAACCTTCCCATACACCCACCTACATATACACCTACGAAGTAACTTTTTTTTATCCACACACCTACCTAGCCACATACCTACCTACTCGCCTACGTTTACATGTATCCACCAGCCTACTTACCTACTTACACACATACCTACCTACACAACGACCTACCTACACACCAACCAATATACAAACCGACCAGCAAGTATACTGACTTACCTAGACGCAGTCCTACACTTCAAACTACCAACAACCCCTTAACTTTATCCTCACTTACCTTCCTAAACACCTAACTACCTACACAAATATATACCTACACAGCTAGTTATCAACACACCTATTCACACAGCTTCCTACCTATATACCTCCCAAGGTAAGTCTCTGTCTACCTACCTATCTTTCCATTCACCTGCCTACCTATGCAACTACCCATCTTCCTACCAACACCCAAACTAATAACCAACCCATCTATTTACCTACCGAGCCACCTACCTACACATCCACCAACCCAACCACCCTCTAACCAAGCCATCCATTTACCTACCTACCTACCTACCTACCTACCTACATACATACATATATATCTGCCTTCAACCTGCAGACCTAAACATCTATATACTTAACTACCTAGTTACCTATACACCTACACACACCTACATGTACTTACACTCCTTCAAACCTACCTACACACATACCTGCACACCTAACTAACTATCTTCCAACTCACATCTTACCTACCAACCTCTACTGTTTCAGGTGAAAAGGTTTATCCTTGGATTAAGGAGGGAGATCCAGGGAGAGGGGATATACGTCGTTGCCCTTGTCTCTTTTTGTTGTTTGAGCTGAATAGTTTGTCAGTGAACTAATTAACGTTCATGTGGGGTCTAAAATAGCACAGCTGATCCAATTCCATTGGAAAAGATATATGAACAATTATTACTTCAGTAACGTTAAATGGATAGTAAAACACGAGGTGTAAAAGCGGATAGTAAATCATGAGATATAAAACAACCTCGGGGTAGTAAATCGCCTTTTCTCTTCTTACCATTGAGCTGAAAAAGTATGTCGAGGGATACACAAACGCTCACTTCAGGGTCTTGTCATATATCTTAGGTGACCCTCTTGCGTGGTATAAAATTTATAAATAGAAATTCTAGGTTGGAATACAAGGGGAATGGCAGCAGTAACGCGACCTCGGGTCCAGTTAACCGCCCATGAATTCATTCGTTTCAGCTGAGCGAGTTTCTCGTGAACTAAGAAACGTTCATAATGGAGTTTAGAATAGCATATCTGAATCCAGATTCCATTCCATGAGTTAGAACATACGTAGAATTTCTTGGTTTCTTTATTTACGTTACTGGTAAGTGAGATGTCAGGCAAAACGATCTTGGGTCAAGTACACCACCTCTGCCTTCATTCTTTGTTTCATTTGAATTATTCTGTTGACGATAAAGGAGTGTTGAAATAGGGTCCATATTGGCATGTGACCATTTCCAAGATACGAACAAATACTTAAGTTACATTAAATTGGTTGTAAGACAATGAGGGGACAAATAATAATAAACCTTACTCGTAAACGCGTAAATAGCATTACAGCTGATTCCATTCTATAGGTAAGATTATACATGTATAAACTACATGTACAGTTACGTTAGATGGAGAGTCAGAAAGACATGCAGGTCCAGTAAAGTCCCAAAATAGCATGTCTGACCCATTTGCATGAGTAACGCAAGTTATTCAGTATGTTAGAGAACAGTACGAGGGTCATGAAAGGAACTTGGGGGTCCAATAAACCGCCCTTATCTCTGTTCACTGCCTTAGTCTAGTAAAATTGTAAGCGGGCACTGACTAATAAGCCCGAAAAAGCATGTCTTACATATTTGCTTTGGTTAAATACATAAGCAAGTAATTGGATTATCGGCTCGGGTAGACGGCAAGGCGGGCATCCAGTGAAACGACCTGGGGGATCAAATAAACCAACGTTTTCATTTTTCATCGTTTTCGTCGAAAATTGTTAGCGGGCAAAAAGAGTTGACCATCGTGGCGTAAATAAAATTTTTGACCCATTTGCATTGGTTAAAATGAATGAACAAGTACATGTACTTTATTTATGTTTGGGGGAAAAATAGTAGGGGTGTCCAATTAAACGACCTGGGTATCCAGTAAACCGCCCATGTCTTTAATCATTTTTTCAGATCCATAAGTTTTCCAGAGGACTAACAGCATTGACCCTCGTGGCTAAAATATCATATTTGAATTCTCAGCATTGATTTATTATTATATAAACAACAGGGGCGTAACCCAGAGGTTCAGATCAGTAGGCACTCCAATTTGGGAGTGCTTTGTCATCCTTAGGCTGCTAAGCGCGACGCTGTGCGCTTTAGTAGACAACGTAACTCAAGATCAGACAGCATAGAAAGTGTAGTCCAACGCATTTAGATTTTCCGTCAAACAGAAAGAGGAATAGCAATATTTGGCTTTTTAGACTCGGTTGGAAATCTTCAAGTTTTAGCGGTTTTAGGTTTAATTATATGAAGAAGGGATTGTTCTAAAAAGTGACAAAAGAATATTTCGCCTGCTCCCATTTTTTTCTATATTATGCAGTTGCGTAAATTGTGCGTGATGGGAGCTACGCCTTTGAACAAGAACTTCAAATGTGTTTGAAAAATAGAAAGACGGGGTATCCAAACAACTTGGGGGATCTAGTAACCCGCCCTGGTTGGTTTGTCAGCTGGCCATGAGCGTTGACAATCGTGGCTAAAGTAATAAAGTTGACTTATTTACATTTGTTAAACTATAGAAACAAGAACTGAAGTTTTAGTACAGAAATGGTCAATGGGGGATCCACTGAAATGACCTGTGGGATCTAGTTAACCGCCTTGGTCTTCAATCATTGTCTTAGTAAGTTTGTCAGCAGCTACGAGCATCAACCTTTGGGTCCAAAATTGCACATCTTACCTATTTGCGCTGGTTGACTTATATAAGTAACTACTTCATAATGTTTTGAAAAGAAAGTAAAATGGGGGATCCGATAAAAAGACCTGAGGGGTCCAGTAAACCACTCATGTCTTTATTTGTTGTCCTAATTGGGTAAGTTTTTCAGCAGGCTCGAGCATCAACATTTGAGTCCGAAATTGCATATCTTACCCATTTGCATAGTCCAAGTCAAATTAGTAACTACTTAATATTGTTTTACAAAGAAAGTAAGATGTGGGATCCAGTAAACCGCCCTAGCTTTTTTTCCTTGCCTTAGTAGAGTAAGTTTGTCAGCAGGCTCGAGCATCCACCATTGGGTCCGAAATTGCATATCTTACCCATTTGCACTGGTAAAGTTATATAAATAACGACTTCATAATGTTTTAAAAAGAAAGTTAGATGGGGGATCTTTTCATTTTCTTAGTAGAGTAGGTTTGTCTGCAGGCCCGAGCATCAACGTTTTGGTCCAAAATTACATATCTTACCCATTTGCATAGTCCAGGTCAAATTAGTAACTACTTCATAATGTTTTTAAAAGGTAGTAAGATGGGGGAATCCAGTAAACCGCCCTGTTGGATCCAGTACACCGCCCTTGCCTTTATTTATTGTATCAGTTGTGTATGTTTGTCAGCAGGCTCGAGCATCAACCTTTTGGTAACAAAATGCATATCTTACCTATCTGCACCGGTAAAGTTATTAAGAAAATACTTCATATTGTTTTAAAAAGAAAGTAAGATAGGGGATCCAGTAAACCGCCTTGTGGGATCCAGTAAACCGCCCTAGCCTTTTTTTCCTTGCCTTTGTAGAGTAAGTTTGTCAGCAGGCTCGAGCGTCCACCATTGGGTCCGAAATTGCATATCTTACCCATTTGCACTGGTAAAGTTATATAAATAACGACTTCATAATGTTTTAAAAAGAAAGTTAGATGGGGGATCCAGTAAACCGCCCTTGTCTTTATTCATTTTCTTACTAGAGTTGGTTTGTCGGCAGAGCATCAACATTTGAGTCCAAAATTGCATATCTTACCCATTTGCATAGTCTAGGTCAAATTAGTAACTACTTCATATTCTGTTTTAAAAGATAGTAAGATGGGGGATCCAGTACACCGCCCTGTGGGATCCAGTAAACCGACCTAGTCTTTATACATTGTCTCAGTTGTGTAAGTTTGTCAGCAGGCTCGACTGTCAACCTTTTGGTCCAAAATGGCATATTTTACCCATTTGCGCAGTCCAAGTCATATTAATAACTACTTATTATTATTTTTTAAAGATAGTAAGATGGGGATCCAGTAAACCGCGCTTGTCTTTATTTATTTTCTTAATAGAGTAGGTTTGTCAGAAGGCTCGAGCATCAACCTTTTGGTCCAAACTTGCATATCTTACCCATTTGCATAGTCCAAGTCCAATTAGTAAATACTTTATAATGTTTTTAAAAGATAGTAAGATGGGGGATCCAGTAAACCGCCCTCGTCTTTTTTCATTTTCTTCGTAGAGTAAGTTCGTCAGCAGGCTCGAGCATCAACTTTTTGGTCCAAAATTGCATATCTTACCCATTTGCACTGGTTAAGTTACATTAGTAACTAGTCCATAAGGTTTTAAAAAGAAAGTAAGATGGGGGATCCAGTAAACCGCCCTGTGGGATCCAGTAAACCGCCCATGTCTTTTTCGTATTTTTTTCAGTAGGAGTGTTCTCAGGGAATTAGGAACTTTTATACTGGGGTCTTAAAGAGCTTATCTGACTCCATTTGACGGGTTAAGATGTATGGACAAGTCTAGTATATTCATTATGTTAAATTCATTGACTTGATGTCGAAAGGTAGGTTCTTGTAAACAGTGATTGTCTTTATTAATTTTCTTAGTAAATTCAGTATATCTGGGTCCTAGCAGTTCTCGCTATGAGGTCCGAAATAATATATCTGGCCTCTAAATAGATGAACCGCGTCTTACCGTGGGTAAACAGTATGGTAATCGTTACAAAGCCAGATGGTTCAGTACGTATATGCATAGATCCTAAAGATCTAAATAAAGCAATACAAAGGGAACTTTACCCGATGAAAACGATAGAAGAAGTAGTTGCAGAAATGCCAAGAGCAAGAGTATTCAGTAAGCTAGATGCCACCAGCGGGTTCTGGCAACTGAAATTAGACAAAGAAAGTTCAAGATTGACCACTTTCAACTCTCCCTTTGGGAGGTATAGATTCAAAAGAGCACCATTTGGAATTAAATCGATCCCTGAAATTTTTCAGCGGACAATGAGCGAAATGATCGAAGGATTGGATGGAACAGATGTGATAGTTGATGATATCATAGTTTGGGGTAAGGATATGAAAGAGCATGATGAAAGGCTCAAGAAGTTGTTTGAAAGAGCATAATCATGGAATCTCAAGTTTAGTATTGCAAAGTGCCAATTCCGCAAGGAGGAAATAGAATATGTAGGTCATAAAATCACTAAAGATGGTTTGAAAGCTGACCCAGAAAAAGTCCGAGCTGTGATAAATATGAAAGTACCAGAGAACAAAAAAGAACTACAAACATTTTTAGGGTTTATCACATACTTACAAAAGTTCATGCCAGACATGTCCGAAATAAGTAGTCCCTTAAGAATACTTCTACAGAAGAATATTGAATGGCACTGGAACCAGGAGCAACAAGAAAGTTTTCATAAGCTGAAACAAATGGCTTCACAGACTCCAGTACTAACATTCTATGATAAAAACAAAGAACTTACCCTAAATGTTGATTCAAGTTCATGCGGATTGGGAGCAGTGTTGTTGCAAGAGGGGAAACCTATAGCTTATGCTTCAAGGGCTTTAAATTCAACCCAAAGAAAGTATGCACAAATAGAAAAAGAAACTCTAGCAATTGTGTTTGGGTGTCAAAAGTTCCACTACTACCTATATGAAAGACAATTTAATGTTGAAAGTGACCATAAACCACTAGAAAGTATTTTCAAAAAGTCAATTATTGATGCGCCTCCCAGGATTCAAAGATCTGCAATGACTTTACAAAAGTATGACTTTACAGTTAGGTATAAACCAGGAAAATCAATGGTTATTTCAGATGCATTGTCTCGATTATACTTACCAGAGAGTAGTGAAAACATCATACCAGAGTTGGATATGCATGAAATACATCTAAATGCACATTTACTTATTACTCCTGAAAAGTATGAAAGCCTGAAGAAAGAAACCGCAAATGACTCTGAACTACAAGCATTATTATTGATGTTAGAAAAAGGTTGGCCAGAATTGAAGTATGAAGTTCCAGGTAATATTCATCAGTATTGGCCAGTTAAAGAAGAAATTACATGCATAGATGGAATAATGTTCAAAGGACATAAAATCATAATTCCACGTGCTAAAAGAAGTGAAATGTTGAGAATAGTTCACGAAACACACATGGGAATCGTCAAGTGTAAAGAGAGAGCAAGACAGTTCATGTACTGGCCGGGAATGATGGCACAAATACAGAGTGTTGTAGAAAAATGTGAAACCTGTGCTCAACATAGTACGAGAACAAACCCAAAACAAATAATGATTTCAAGTGAAATACCAGATAGACCATCAGCTAAGATAGGAGCAGATTTATTTGAGTACAAGGGTAAACATTATCTGTTGACAGTTGACTATCACTCAAAATGGCCAGAAATAGACAAATTGGACAATTTGAATTCAACAAACGTGATTTCATACATGAGAAAATTGTTCGCACGTTTTGGGTATCCAGATGAGGTTGTGAGCGACAACGGCCCACAGTTTGCGTGCAAAGAATTCAAACAGTTTGCTGAAGAATGTAATTTCATACATACAACTACCAGTCCACATTACAGCCAATCAAATGGTCAAACAGAACGTTATGTACAAACCATTAAAAATCTTATCAAAAAGGAGTGGTGACCCTAGCAAAGCATTGCTAGATTACAGAAACACGCCTATAGATGGTATCGGGTTGTCTCCAGCTCAGCTTCACATTGGACGTAGGCTGAAATCAAGTATTCCAACAGCAAAAGTCCTGTTAAAACCAAATTATGCAGGTACAGAAAACATACAAAACTTGCATTAAAATCGTCAAGTAAAACAAAATTATTACTACAACAAACACTGTGGAAAAAAGTCATTACCAGAGTTGAGAGATGGACAGCCAGTAATCATTGAACATAACAAACAAGTTGCTCCTGGAAAGGTGGTGAAAAGACACCACACGCCACGTTCATACATTGTTGAGACTAATGAAGGGAGAAAGCTGCGTAGGAATCGAAGACATCTGAAACCAACGAAAGCACAGTTTACAAAGAGAAGTCGTGTTGAAGAAGAAGTTTTCATTCCAAGTGAAACAGAGTCAGGAAAATCATTGTCACAGCAAAGTCAGTCTGAGTTTGAAAATGTATTAGTGAATAGTGAGTCAAATAATGAAGGAAATAATGTCTTAAGCAATCAGTCGAAAATAAGTTCTAATCAAAGTTCTAAAAGTGCAGTGAGCCAAACAACAAAATCTGGCAGAGTTGTGAAAATTCCATCCAAGTATGATGATTTCGTGTGTAATTCAGTGAGTGAAGTATTTGTGTAAATCAAGTCATTTTATAAGCAAGAAATTTTATTAGTGTTAAGATCGTCAACTAAAATTCAACAGAAAATACAGAATGACAGAAAGTTGAAAAGAAGAATGAGAAGAACAAAGTGACGGACAGAAGAACAAGATAAAGATTGACACTCAGAAAATCTTTCAAGAAAAAGATTACCATTTCATTTATGTTTTAGTTAATTGATATTTAGACATTTTGCTTGCTATCAGTTAAATAATTTTACTATAGGTAATAGTAATCATAGAGAAAAGACAGCAAAATTTTAAAAGTTTATTTTGTTTGTATATAAAAGAAAAAGGGAGTTTTGAACAGAACTGAGTAACTGATACAATAGTTTAAAAAATGTTACAATCACAAACTTTTAAAGATTCCAGATTAGACAATGTAGATTAACAGTAAAAAGTCAAAAGCAGAATTTCATGGGCATTAAGTATTCAAAAGTCAATTAAAGCCAAGAGTCACCGGACAGACTTAAACTTTTTGAAGAAATGCATCTCTGGATGTTATGAAAATGTAACATTTATAAATGCATTTTCTTGTTAAGGAGGGAGATGTCATATATTCATTTTGTTAACTTAATTCCTTTCCGTTAGTTTGGTATACTTTATTACATATTCGACTCTTGTGTGCAATTTTAAGTAGATTACAAAATGGAATCCTATCTAGTGTTCGAGTCATATCTAACACCTACTGCTCCAAAAATCTGCTCTCTGGACTTTTAGTCCATTGATTTGTTAATTAAACGAAACCATGAGCATACCCGTGTAATCCTCCTTGCTTTTGATATGGCCAACCATCGGAAAGAAATAAAGAAAAAGTAATAAAGCTAGTAAGCTACGTGCCCAATACATAGCGGAAAATAACGAAAAGCTCTCTGCGCATGTCTGGCAAAATCTTCCGCAAGGTGGCATTTTTCACATAACGGGTATCATAGCCTGGATCCAGGCGGTAATACTTTTTAACCACTCCTTATTGCAGTCTCCTTTCACGATCTTTACACGTCTAGATCTATGGCAATGAATTTACAATCGGTTCCTTAATTGTTACCATTTTTGACAAAGTAACGTCCGAATATATAAAAGGAAAAAATGACTGGGCTGAAACCCACGCTACAGGTACCTGCTTAATTGTCCTATCTGCTATGACACATCACTAACCTGTACAGGACAAATATTTATACGCTGTGCACATAACTCAAAACTCGGCCGCTAAAAAGAATCAGGCTGAAAATGACCTTAAATGATAGGTCTGTGGAGAAATCAAACCTGTTTTTCGCTGCAAATTTATTATAAATATCACAATTTCAAATGGGAAAAATAATCTGAAAAAAAAAAACTATTGTTTACTACAAATCCTTTTACCTGTCATTTTCTTCCAAGATTGTCAGTATTTGAAAAATGCCACCTAGCGGTACATAATACCTAGGACGCTCGAATTAGATAGGTCATGAGTCAAATATTTGAAAAATATCATCTAGGGGAAGATAATGCATCATCACATGTTAGATAGTTAAGATTGGATTATCTCCCTTGACTATTATTCGAAGGTAATAAATAAATAAGGTCAGAGACTGTCAAATTTGCAAGATAACGTAATAAAAAAGTAAAGTGTGAAATTGTAACATTTACATTTTTTAGCACTTATTGAATATGCCCATTTAACTTATCTCATAGTGCAAGGGTTTACCTAGTCCTCTAGATTAATCATATGAACCAAAACACGTGAATCCTTTATCGCACTGTCCAGAGTTTTAACGACCGTAAAACAAGAAGCTTTTGAAAACGTTGTGCGAAAACGAGAAAACGCTGGTAACCAGCATTTTTTCTTTTTCCCCCACCACTACCCTTTCAAACAGAAATTCCAACATTTGAGCTACATTTAACTTGTTGGCTGCAAATGCATATTTGCATATTATTGTTTCTGATCCATGCATGCCTATTTTTTTTAAACTGCATATTTTAAAGTACAGACATTCGGAATATAATTCTTCATTGAACTGCTGCTGCTGCTGCTGCTGCAAAAAAAAAAAAAAAAAAAAAAGAGAAGGCTTTTGAAACATTCAGGGGAAAAAAGCGCCTGTAATCAAATTTTCTCCATTTTCAACAATGTTTACTTCACTTTCAAAAGACAAACTTTGTCATTTGAACTAAATTTAATATGTTGACGCCAAATGCTTTCACTATTAACATTATATGCCATCCAGCAGAGGCTTTCAAAAAACTTAGTTTTCGTTCTTTCTGTCACGCCTAAAAATCATCATTTCTAGACCTATTAGTTTTCTATCCAATAATTATCAAAGATGAAGTATGTACAAAGTAATGCCAAAGCACTTTGGAAAGAAAAACAACATAAAACGAACAACATTCAGAAAAGTCAGTCTTGGAAAAAGGTCTACGTAACATTCTAATAAGCAGAAAAGTTTATATTGAAGACATTCCAACATTCAGGCTGTCTTTGCTCTCCTTTTTTATTTTTAAATCTAAACAAGCATTCACCATAAACCCATTTTGCCTAACTATATTGTGTCACATCAAGTACATGTAAAAACACAGATAAACCTACTTTAGGTGGTCAAAAGTATTTCCCTTCAGTTTGCAAGTGTATGGCGTATACTGCATTACTTCCTTATGATATATCGAATACCAGTACTATTTTAAAGACCCAATAGCGACCAAAAAAGCCAATACATGTATTAAAATGCATTTAAATTCAAATAATACCATTTAAAAGTATGGAAAATATTGTGAAGATGACAATCTGTTATTGTGTTGTCAGTCAAAGTGTTAGTCGCTGGCAGAAAAATGAACTTTAATATCAGACAAAAAGTAAACAAAAGATAGAGTGACCTGGCAACTTTTAACCTAATTTTGAAATTCAATTTTGCCAGCAACTAACGCTTGGACCGACAGTGCAATGACAGATGGACATCGTCACAATAATTTCGACATACTTTTAAATGACATGATTTAAATCTAAATGCATTTTAACAGCCGCTTTGTGTACTTTTGGCAGCTGATTTAACTTTCAGGGCATGTGTAACAGTTTTTTCCTACGGACAGATTTTTTTTTCATTTTCGCCCAGATCATAATATAATGTATGCGGAGTAAAAATGAGAGGAAAATACGGTGCAAAATACAAAGATACGGTTCTTCACAGGTGATAATCAAATTTTCAATGACGACTCATTTTTTTTTATTCAATATCTTCGCTATGATCGGTACATTTTTTTCCATTTAATTTTTGGATGAATATCCTAATATTTTCATTATATAAGTATTTATGTGTGGGCCGCACTTACAGCGAAAGCATTACAAATGTAACATACAGCCTATTCGGTTACACAAAAACAACACAAACGTATTTTCAAAATTTAGATAGACTAATGTTAAAGAGCATTTTTCAATTGTGACAATGTCAGTCTTTTGTATTTTCATAAATTCGGTCGAACAAATGTATAAAATTTTGGACTGAACGGTTTTAACAGAGCTTATGCCTCAAGTAATTTCTTACAGAAAACTGAATTTTTAAAGGAAGCCCTCATCAAATGGTGTCGACTTACACATTCAGAGCCGATCCGCATATCAGAGTCCTTCTTTATTTTAGTCATTTTTTGTTAGTTCTTTCCAATTTTTTACCAGCAGCAAATGTAACAGTTCATGATACTAATTCACGATAAACGGAATAAAAGATAATAATGGTAAAGTGGCCAGTAACTTTGTTTTTCATTCGGCATAGCTCGGGCGATCCGGTGATCAAATCAGATGTCATTCGGCATACCTCAGGTGATCCGGTGATCAAATCCCTAGGCTGTATCCCGTAGCTTGATATGCACCTACACCATTCGGCATACCTCGGGTGATCCGGTGATCAAATCCCTCGGCTGTATCACATAGCTTGATATGCACCTACACGGTACATTTCGCACATCTCCGGAAGCACACCGCTTTACCGTTATTGAAATTGTAAGGCTACTCTTTAGAAAGAACGCATAAGTAAATTTTCTATCGTTATCTTTCTAAGAGTATTTCAGTCGGCAAACAGTTTGTACATTCAAGTTTTAGCGTGGTTTATCAATTCCGTTAGGAGCTTTCATCGATAGATCGATAGAAGTGAATAACTTCACAGTGGTTGTTCATGTCGTTGCTAAGCGATCTACAGGGGCGCCGCCATGTTTAAGATCATGTGATTGGTAGTTCAAAACGGAAGCCTCCCTTATACATCATGTGATTGGTAGTTCAAAATGGAAGCCTCCCTTATACAGTCGAGGTTAGATGTAGGTACGGAATCGGCCGAGTTGTGACGAGTGGCACCTACACGGTACATTTCGCACATCTCTGGAAGCACACCGTTTTACCGTTATTGAAATTGTAAGGCTACTCTTAAAAAAGAAAACATGAGTCAATTTTCTATCGTTAGCTTTCTAAGAATATTTCAGTCGGCAAACCTTTTATACATTCAATTTTTAGCGTGGTTTATCAGTTCCTTTGGGAGCTTTCAACGACAGATCGATAGATGTGATTAACTTCATCGTGGTTGTTCATGTCGTTGCTAAGCGATTTACAGGGGCGCACCATGTTTAAGATCATATGATTGGTAGTTCAAAATGGAAGCCGCCTTTATGCGGACTAGGTTAGATGTAGGTACAGAATCGGCCGATTGTGACGAGTGATTAGATGTAGATGCGGAATCGGCCGAGTTCTGACGAGTGTTTGTTTTTATGAATGGCGGATGAATAGTATAAAGTAACATTCTGACCAATCAAATCGCGAATCAACACATACGTATTCCGCGCGTAAGGTACTTATCAAACCATACTTGGAACCGTATTTCACAGTGTGTAAATATGGATTTTTTTTTCTGCCGTGTGTGTTATTTTATCCGCGTGCGACGCATGTATTTGAGATGGATTTTTTCCATGTATAATATAATAAAAGATAATATTCTCTTTTTTGTCCAATATATCACGGAGGGTAATCAGTGGAACTTCTCCCAAAAAAGAGTAAATTTTTTGTTCTTTCGACACATTCAGGAGCTCTCGAGCTAGCACCCTCGAGAGAAAAACAGTAAACAAAGGTATGTCTCGAAGAATTTTATCAATATTAAAATTGTACTTCTTTATTAGGGACATATAAAAAAATCCGGCAATGCTATCGTGTATAGATATGATTTAACTTTATCCCCCATTAGGATTGGCCGTAGAAATATGCAGGGTTTGAATTTGATTTTGCCACAACTTCAGAGCACCGTACTGAAAATCCACTAATTTCTGTCAGCACGGAGATTTGGGGCCACGACTTTTCATCCTACGTCTAATCTACAGCCTCAGACCACCTGAAGCACCATTCCTGATAAAAATCAAGCACAAAAACTGATAAATAAGCAAGATCAGCAAAAAGTTGCCGGCGGAGTTCCGAGAGAATATTGACAAAATTCCTGTCCGAGCTAGGGCCCTCGACAGGGAGATAGTTCGATCGACAAGGAGATTTGGGGCCTCGACTTTTTCGTTTTGCGTCAAATCTACAGCCTTCAGACCCCCTGAAGCACCATCCCTGATGAAATCAGATAAAAAAAATGTTACCATTGGAGAAATCACCGAGAGAATATAGCCAAAATTACTGTCGGAGCATGGGCCCTCGACAGGGAAATAGTTCGATCGACAAGGAGATAGTGCCCTCGTCCATATTTTACTGTCGTGTTAAATCATCAGGACATTTGAGCCTAATCAATCATTGTCTCTGAGTTAGGTTCTACCTTCCTAATGCTTTTTGTTGGTCAAGTCTTCTGACGCCAGCCCGCTGTAACAGTCGGATGCGAGGGTAGCTGGCCAACTCGCACGTTTGAAAACTCTTACTGTAATCAACTCGAGTCTAAATGTTCATACCTGCTTTACCCTAGTCAACTCTACCTTATACTTTATATCCCTAGACGCTAATTCAATCATCCTGTCTGGCATTTTTTTTCCGTGAACCCACCCCCACCCCTTATTCAAGAAGGACAGCTGCCGGCTACTGGGAAGGGAGAATAGAGCCGTCGCCAAGCATTGTTATCCGCTTAGAAGGTCTAAGCTTGCCCATGAAAAAGTGCTGTGGGGCTCATCGGCCATCCAGCCATGACTAAAGCTGAATGGGACGCTAAGCAACAACACAAAAATGTCATATAATTTTTCATCTCCTTCGATCTTTTTATTTTTGTAAACTTATGTGCGGAAGTGGAAAAGACAAAAGTTCTTCAGATACTTACATGCATGCACAGGCGCTTGAAGTCAATGTTAAAACGTGTCGAAAATGCTAAACATCTAAGCCATGGGCATATGGACTTTGCCTATTAGCCTTCTACAGGGGGTACAACGCAGGCGGTATTTGTTGTCATTTTTTTTTTTTTGCATAATCAAATTTATTATTGGCTGTGCTGTTGTTCTGTGTGACCAAGTGCACGGTGTGGAGACTATATTTCACCTTCGTTAACTGCTAACAATATCTGGAAACCTTTCTCTGAAATATAACTGATACCCGGGAATCTGCATTTGAAGAATTTGCAGTTTCCCGGATATCAGTTATTTTTCAGGAAATGATTTTCAGATGCTGTTAACAGTTAACTTGGGCCAAGTATAATCTCGGTATCGTGAACTAGGTCACATTTAGCAAAAACAAAGCAAAATAATAGATTTAAAAAATACGAAAACAAGGACTACAAAAACTGCCTTCGTTGTACCCCTTGTAGTAGTAGGTATTAAGCGTATCGATGCGTTTGAGCACACTAGAACTTTAAACGAGAAATATCTTTATCTTGCCAGCCAGCAAATAGGCAGGGACCCTTAGAATAAACATGTTTACATTTTTGACCACACGGGCCCTTAGAATAAACATGTCTACATTTTCGATCATTTTTATATTTATTCATTTGCTATCAGTACCAAAACGTAGGTCAAAAGCCAGCATATTCAGCTACGCCGAAAAACCTATGGCATTCTTTTTGTTGTCAGAGAATAAGATGTCAAGTAAGAAGGAATCCAAACTGCACACATGTAGCCTACAGATTGCACGAAAAGTTTCACCTTCGAGTATAGACTCAAAGTGTGTACAGAGTCCAAGCTCAACAAAACCACTTTAGTTATTTACCACCCTTGGTGCTAAAATGAAGAAAAATAAGCTATTACGAACAAACAATTTTGCCTCATCTTAGATATGGACGAGGGCACTATCTCCTTGTCGATCGAACTATCTCCCTGTCGAGGGCCCTAGCTCGGGCAGGAATTTTGTCAATATTGTCTCGGAATGATTTCTCCTCCGGTAACTTTTTTGCTTATTTGCTTATTTATCAGTTTTCGTGTTTGATGTTATCAGGAATGGTGCTTCAGAGGGTCTGAAGGCTGTAGATAATTTGACGTAGGATGAAAAGTCGTGGCCCCAAATCTCCGCGTTGGTGGATTTTCAGTTCGGCGCTCTAAAGTTGTGGCAAAATTAAATTTAAACCCTGTATATTTCTACGGCCAATCTTAATGGGGAATAAAGTTAAATCATATCTATAAAAGATAGCATTGCCCGATTTTTCCATAGATCGCAAATAAAGAAATAAATATTGATAAAATTCTTCGAGACATACCTTTGTTTACTGTTTTTCTGTCGAGGATGCTAGTTTGTGAGTTCCCGGAGTGTCGAGCAAACGAAATTCCATTTACTCTTTTTGGAGCTATTTCCACTGATTAACACCCGAGAATATATTGACCAGCTCGAACAGCTTAAGTGGTAGAGCGTAGAACTTGTAAACGTCAAGTTTAGGGCCACCTGAGAGTGTGGGTTTGAACCCCGCGGCTGGCCATCTAAAATTAGTAGTAGTCCTTCGGATGAGACATTAAACCCAGGTACCGTGTGATGGTGCCATACACCTAGCAAGTTAAAGATCCAGGCGTAACTTAGGATTGGTTTCGTCCTGTATCTTGCACTAAACCTCCCCCCGTTACATAACTAACAGCCTTCAGATTGGGTCGTATGGGCAACGACAAATAAATGGAAAATCAACCAATTGTCCATTATTCCTATTTTGCGAAGGAGAAATCTAGCAATGTGCTGCGCAGCAAAGTGGTGATTCCCAGTTTTCACAGGACAATTCTGAAAATATGCTGATAAAATATCCATTTTGCAGCTAAATGAGAGTCAGTCTGCATTTTCGTGGCATGTATTGGCATAGGTGAAAAGCTGTAAAATATTCATAACTCCTTATAACATAAATGAAAATGATGGTTTCCCCTTTTATCTAAATGTTAACTAGTATCTTCATATTTTGTTTTCTGACATTCCAATGTATGTGTAGTTTCTACATGTAGATTAAAATGAAAGGAAGAACATTACTTTGATACAATTTTCATGTAGTGTTTGTTTCATTTTCATATAGTGTTTGTTTGTTTGATTGCTTTTTTGTTTTTGGTCTTTAATGCCATTTTCGACATCATTTCAGATCATGGTTGCAAGTCTACATATCAATGCTTTCCTGGAGTTTTATCAGCTCTCAGCACTGCAATCTTTTCAATAACCTGACAGTTTTCCCGCATAAAATGGTGAGAGAGGAATGGACTCTGTCGCAACGATTACCCTCGACCCTTGGAAAGAATTCAGTCAAGTTGGGAATCAATTCTGCGCCTCTCTCCTTTTCAGCCCTGTCTGTCTTCTGACTGAGCTGATGGATTCAGCCACCTAGAGAGAGATTGGTAAATATTACGCAAAATCCGAGAAACAAGCTTTTCATGGCATTTAATTTTTAAGGACTTCTAATGGGGACTACCAATATGTCAGAAATATATTCCTAGAAGATTGGTTCAGGTCCATGTTTTATAGAATGAAGCTCAAATAGTGGGAGTTTGGATGATAGGATACATTTTGGAAGAAGGAGGAAAGGCTGGTTATCGGTATTTTCTTCATTTCCAAAGTCGTTGATTTCTGAAGTCCTCTTCATCAGAGTTGTGCTTAGCCCGGTAGCACAGTTGGTGGCTTATAGGACTTGAGACCGGGGGTGGTTGGTTTAAATCCCCAGATAGTTTGTTACCATGTGCCTCCCTTGATCATCAAACTCCACTCTTACATGATTAGTGTTGGATATTCTAGTTTTTTTATGGAAATTGCTCACTTTTCCGTGAAAGTGATTTATTTTGATGGTGTTTGTTATGCTCAGATGAAATAAATACTTTCTGAAAAAAGGTTTGTATCATTCAGGTTTTTTTTTACAGAACTTTATCGTTCATGCCGCTGAAAAATTGTTTTCGGCTACTTAAGTTTTGGAAATCTTCCTATATGCACTTCTTTGAAAGAGTTCATTGATACTTGGTTTGAACAATATTTGATTAAACCTGCTTGTATTTATTGACATCATCTTTGCATTGGGAAAAAAGGTGGCTGTTTTCTCTATGAAAGCTTATTGCTACACAGACTTATGATTTATGTCTTTGTGAATGCCTCTTAAGCTCAAGATACATTTCTTTAAAAGCCAGTAGAGCGATATAGGGCCATCATGGCCCTCTTGATATGTTTAAGAGTCTCTATAGTTACTCAATGTCAGTAGCAACAAGGTACAGAACAGGGCAGGATAGATGAAAAGAGAAGAGGAAATAGAAGGCATCATATCTGCTAGGTGAGACAGCGGCGAAGCCGATATTCTCAACTTCCTAACGTAGTACTAGTTGGGCATGAAGTTGTGAAACTTACTGAATTTCGTTTTCAAGTCTTTAAAGATCACCTAAGATGGACCATCAAGGTCTGGTGCGCCGCGGTAAAGTAACAACAGCTGCCAAAAGTGAACAAAGCGGATGTTAAAATGCATTTAAATTTTAACCATACCATTTAAAAGTATGCAAATTATTGCGAACATGACAATCATTCTGTTACTGTACATTCAGTTCAAGTGTTACTTGCTGGCAGAGAAACTAATTTTAAAACTAGATTAACAGTTGCCAGGTCACTCAATCTTTTGTTTACTTTTTGTCCGATTTTAAAATTACCTTTTCTTCCTGCGACTTACACTTGGACCGACCACACAGTAACAGAGTATCATCTTCACGAAATTTTCCATACATTTAAATGGAATGATTTCAATTAAATTCACCTTAATACCTGCATTGATTTTTGGCTGCTATTGGGCCTTTAAGGTCTGTTTCGTTGTACTTATATTGTAGAATGTTAAGTGTCTCTGAATCGTATAAATCGTGAAAAAAATGTGAATCACTGTAGATTTGATTACTTAACTCTACAAAAAAGCAAAAAAGTGTACCCCTACAAATTCAAAGCAGTTGCACACGCCATATTAAAAGTGGCCAAGTGATTATATTTTTGATTGGATATAATAAGATATAATAATAATTATGGGTAAAGGAGAAAAGCTGGTTACCAGCATGTTCTTCTTTTCCCAAAATGTTTATCGAAAGTTTAATCCCTTTGGGTCGTTAAACATGAGATTGTTTGGTAGATGGTTAAGGAACAAATCTTAATATTTTCAGTGAGCGTCTCCTGTGTAATTATGTGCTTATAGTTCTTCGTCACAGGCGTAATTTATTTCAATGCCAAACAATCCCATGCTATGACCCTGAAGCACTTTTGTATGAAAAGGTGAAAATACTGATACCCTACATTTTCTTCTTTTCCAACAATGTATTTTAACCCTTGCAGAAACAAATAACATCATTTTTGCATCATAAACTTCTCATCTGCAAATGCTTTCATTATTGACGAATAGGTCTCAATCTTTGTCATCTGGTAAAGTGTTAGTTGTTTCTAAAACCCCTTGCCACACATTCCCTAGTTTTAACCACCCATACGAGGAAGCCCTTCGAAAACATGGTGGGAAAAGGAGACAACGCTGGTAGAAAGCATTTTCTCCTTTTCCCACGTTTTCTACCAGACCATAAACAATTTTCAATTTTCAGGCTACTTCGAATTTGTCGTCTGCAAGTGCTTTCAGTTTTGGCGTTTGCTAAAGCGTTTTATTATACACCTGTAAATTTTCCGTCTAAAATACATGCGTCGCACGCGGGTAAAGTATCAAACGCGACAGAGAAACAAATCCTTATCTATCAGGAATACAGGAATACTCTATTGAGCTACATCTGGTTTGTCCTCTGCAAATGCTTTGAGTATGGTCCAATCTCAAAACTAAAATTTTGTGAGGTTATGAATACCTCTTGTGGACAACCACTTTTGTAAACATTTTGGCAAAAGCAGAAGTTGTTCTCACTGAGCAACTACTCCTTTTCCCACAGTTTATAACATGTACTTATGCACATTTGTATTTTCAAAAAAACCTTCATCCTTGTTGGGAAATCAGCCGATGGCTTGAAGTAAATGTGAAAGAAACTTCAGGAACGCGTGGGTAGGCGCACTGGTTCAAGCCGTATGACTGACATAGTATTCAAAGGAAAACAATAAAACAAACAAACAAACAGTGTCAATAATCCAGATTTTACAACTATGTCTATTCATAAAAAAATTTGTCTTTTGCAAATTCGTTTTAGGAAGGAACGGTTTCAAATTGCACCAATTTTATATATCACATTAAAATCAATAGAAGAATACAAAGAACTAAAACCTGTATATGTACATAATACGTAAAGAATGTTTACCTAGCTGAACTTATAGAAGAAACTTGGCGATCGTATGCATTTATATAAGGCATGCACATTAAATCTTGACCATGCTCTGTGAAAAGGGGGCTAAATGAATTTGCAAAAAGTACCGACTCATGTCAGCCTGCACAGTCCTCGCAAGCTGACATGGTCAAAAGTTTTTGCTTCTGGTCAATTTTCTTCAGGTCAAACGACCATTGTACCTCATGATTCAGCCGGTCCTTCTACAAAATGGATTTTATAGATCCACAATTATGTAATGAAAAGAACAGACAATTTATTCAGACGTATACATAGTGGGCCTACATTATCTTGTCAAATTCTAAGTTTTTCAATGAATGATGTCGCATGTGTATATACATATCAAAAGTGAAGTAACAAAACTGTAGAAAACAGTGTTAACCTACAGTTACCAATCAGAAGCAGAAATAACAGGAATTATATATAACAACAACCAGACAACAAGGAACAATATGTATGAAAAGAAATAATATAAAGAGGGAGAGATGACCAAGCAGTCAAACCGTGAAAAAAAGAGACAAGGTAATTTTTTAAGTCCCCTGGTTGCGAGACGCGTCTGAATGCGCTCTTGTAGTATTGACAGTATAGGTCAAGATCAGGCCGCACTCTAAGTTCATCTGATCACAGGTCTACACTTTCGAATACATTGGGGTTTTAGAAGGGAGGGTATTCTTAAAGACATAAAATTCGGGTTTACAGTACATGTATTATCGGAAAAAAAGACAAAGCAGCCTCCTTTCATTATATATATACATATATATATACAATATAAGGTTTTTAGTGCAACTCTTTTACAAACGACAAATCACTTGCTTGGTATAACGCATTGATCACAGAGATACATGAAGCCCCCTTTTTCCACAGCGTGGCTCATTTATACATGTATATACAAGTAATACCAATAAAACTCGCAGCTTTACTTTTACATAAAATTATTTTCTACCTTATAAATCCCTAATTTGGCTATAACTACAAAAACTCAGATTGATCAACAAACAAGATTCTGTTACTTGAAAATGGTTTATTTGCAGAAGATACACTATGGCATACAGTTAACCTTCTACCACACAATTTTTAGTATTATTATCGACCTTGGGGAGGAGGGATATTAAAGACACTGAAGAAAAAGGAGAAAATGCCGGTAACCAGCCATGATCCACACAAATTTGAACCGTGCGACGTCCGAAGATGACGTAGTGGAACGACGTTTAGCTGTGTAATGGCGCTCATGATCCGGCGCGGTAAAAGCACTGACACCCCCATATCATTTCATTGCGATATTGGGGTGTCAGTGCTTCTACCGGGCAATGGTAGAAGGACTGATAGCCCCATATCGCAATGAAATGATATGGGGGGTGTCAGTGCTTCTACCATTGCCCGTTGGCCATTGTCTTCCGCTAGGTGGCATTTTTCAAATACATCACCTTTCTGATATGGGCATTCTGTGTAGCAAACCGGACTATCACATTCATTTATACATAAAAATCTTCTACATGTACAGGCATGCAGGCCTAAAGGCTTTCTTTGCATTCGATCTGTCGTTGATCGTTTTCATGCACACTTCAAAAATGCAACTCCAGTTGCACGGGGCATTATTAACCAGGTGCCTATCCTTCGCCTCCTAAATCTCTTTCATTCAGCCATTCCCAACCCAATTTATTTTGCATGTCCTTTTTAATTTCTTTTGAATTAAAACTTGGAGGTTTTAACTGTGACAATCTTCATTTTAACTCTGATGCCATGTTATGATGCATAACGAAATTTCTCCATTCAATAATTATCTATTGGTTGACCGATATGTTTTGGTACAATCATCAGATGTTTTTCAAGTAGGAAGCATGGTATGCTCCTATAAATGTTCCAAGTATGCTCCAACATTAAAATCATCTGATTCCGCAACGGAATCTCTGTTAGCAGATGCTCGATGAGAGCCATAAATGACGAGGAATAGCTTCGAAGGAAATGCAGATAGGAAATAAACTTTATTGATAAAACACCTGGAGATCAGATGACTTGCAATATGCCGTAGATACAAGATTTATTTAGACTATTTGGAAAAATGACCTAGTTGGACCCTGAAAACACAGAATTCCACCATAACGCGAAAAATTTCACCCATGACTTTTCACTTTTTTTTTTTACTCTTTTTATAAATATTTTGCATTTTCCAATAAAAAAAGTAGGGATAGTAGAGCATTTTCAGGAAAAAGTTGGGAAAAGTAGGGGATAGAAAAAAAAGTAGGGAAAAGTAGAAAAAGGAGGGCCTGCTTGAAAGCCTGCATACTTTTAATACTATTTTATGGTATTTCCCTTTTTATAAACCGTGGAGGGTTGCCGTCAGATCATAAACTTTTTTTTAAAACCAAATAGTTGAGAACAAAAATAGATAAAAAATCCAATAGCTGCTCGCCACCTGGCTATATACGTGGGCCATTCATTTAATTGTGCCACTGGGTGTTTTTATAAGACGCATTATATTAAATGCATATATTTTGTTCGTTTCATCACTTCAAAATATTCTCCATTGACAGAAATACATTTTTAAGTCTGGAAATCCAGTCTGTGAATGCTGTAAATTAGGGTTTTCTGGGAATACCCTGCAGACACTGAAAAATGGCACTTCCCAGGGCACTTGTAGAGTGATATCGACACCCAGAGCGGGTTTTCTCCAATAAAGGAAAGAGAAAAAAGTCACATGGGCTGAGGTCGGGAAAATAAGATGGGTGGGGAAGCTGTACCACCTTTTCCGTTTAAAGCTGCATTGTCATGAGAAAGGCACAGCCCTCTTAATCTGGTTTCTAGAATACAGCCAGTGTATGTGAGTGCACCTACTTTAACTTTCAATTACTTTTGTAAGAATGAACCTATTACAACAAAATTTCGTGCCAGTAGGCTATTCAGAACAACTAGGCTCACCTTACAAAAAGACCGTTATTTCCTTGTGATACTTATAGTAATGCGGTCATATGGAGGCCTATTAGTGACACAATTAAATGAATGACCCTCGTGTCATGTGACTCTAAAATTATGGGCCACAGAAACTTTATTAAATAAACATGCCAATATGTTATTGTTACTTTCAGAGATAACAAATAGTGAGGAAAAACGTGATATAGGCGCATTTGGACGCATCTGCCACAAGAGGCTTTTAATTGCTCAGAGCAATGCTTTGCACTTTGTCAGAAAATTCTACTCGTTTTTATCCCAACTTTGATGTTTTTTCCTCCCAATTTTCATTCTGTGCGGGAGATGTCAAAAATAATTTAGGAGAGAAAGGATTAAAATAACGATTACAATTAAGAAATAAGAATCTGACTAAGTAAATGTGAATTTTGTGCTTTTGTGTGACGGCAAAGCTTTAGTAACAACGTAAAATTGAATCTAAAAAGGAATGCAAAATTTAAAAAAAAAAATGAAAAAATGGAGCAGGATTAGATCTCTGAACTCCTGCACGGTAGCCCGTGTCGCTTACCCGCCTTTCGTCATATCCGTCATCTTTGTTAAAAAATTCAGTATGGTCATTCAGAGAATAACATTGTTGGATACAAACACTGATCAACACGTATTTTTCGTATGCACCTAAAGACTGCCTTCGTCGTAAACACCGAGATCTATCGCAAAAACGCTGTTTTACTTAATCAATAAAAAAAAATTAATGTTATTGATGTCTACGATTTTGTAAGCTACAGTTATGTTCGTTTACTTACTTTAGGTCTTTATGTGCCTAGCATTTCTTTAAGGAGCCGTCACACCATGACGTTCTGGTCAACGTTTTCTGACGTTTGAGGAAACGTTGGTGGTCGCCCATGGTCGCTGGGATAGCGCCAGAAGAGCGTTGTGTGAACGCTAGTGAACGTCGGTGATCGCCGGGAATCGGCGGAGAACGCTGGTCCGGAAAAAAAGTTTTGAACATGCACAAAAGTTCTCACTGACACCAGCGTTCTTCAACGTTTAATTTTAAACGCTGAAGAACGTTTAAGAACGTTCGTGGAACGTTTTAGTAACGTTCACCGAGCATTGCACGCGTTCGGCTATCGTTAGTCAGTCGTTACTCTAGCGTTACTTGGTTGTTACTAATCGTTTGCTTTGCAGTGAACGACTCACTGGCGACCTGTCAACGACCGCTGAACGGTCCCTAGCGCACGTAGCGTGTGACTAAATCGTTCGTCGCTCGCCAGCGGCACGTAAGCATACGATAATGGTTTTCAGGGGTATCTTACTTGGTAACTGTTACACGCTTCTCGTGCGTTAGATACACGCTAGTCATGCGTTTGGCACACGTTAATAACACGCCAGATGTGCCATCCTCATTCTAGAACGCTAAAAAATCGAACGATTAAAATGTTCAGAGAACGCTGACCAGAACGTCATGGTGTGACGGCTCCTTTAGAAATCGTGCGTTGTCAACGACCGCTGTCATCGGAAAAAAAAGAGTTGCGTCCGTAACATGATAAGATTTCGGATAGCACAGTAATCGGATAAATGATAATAAATGCAACGAAAGTCTAGAAACATACATATTTCTTGACTTTTGAAAAAGAAAAAATGCTGAATTTTCATATTACCATGTAACTAATGCCAAGTAGTAGTTTATTTTGAAAAGTGAACTGATAAAACATGTTCCAAAACACTGATGTATGGATTTGAGTTGTCCTCTTTGCTTAGAAAGACGGCAAGGTGTCTTTTAAAAAAAAATCTCTATGAAGCCACACTGCGGACGACACGAAATTTTCAGAAAAAACCAATGAAGTCTTTATTAAAACTGTCTGTAAATTTCATCCATGCGGCAGCGTGGCTTCATATTTATTTTTTGCTACAATGCGGTCAAAATCGGCAAAAACCGCTGATTTGGTCCGAATCGTATTCTTTTTCTGCGGTCATTGCCATGGTAAGGATGAATTTTTGAGCTGGGATTTTATGTTTTTATAGATGTAGAAAGTTCAATATTCCTGATATATGACTTTTAGATAGAAATTATCAAATTGATATTTCAGAGTTTACAGGGCCATTTTAGTCTATTCGTGAGGCTAGGCCTTTGATCTTGAAAGACAGCAACATCCTGTGTTGTTTGCGAGTCGCGATCTCAAAGACGCCATGGTTGTATAATACATTAATTTCTTTAAGATGTTTGTCTGTACAACTTCAACAGACTTATTTTTCAATTCTTAGGATATTTAACAATGCTTAGCATTGGACCATCACTTTGTAAACTGAATATTGTCTCCAGACTAACGATTTTAGTGACAGTTTGTATTTACTCTTCATTAGAGTCATCTCCCTTCACTATCTTCCGATACAGATCCGAGTTAACACGTTGAAGTCTGGAGACGAAATGGTTTACACAGATACGGTTCAATTCTTAACATCGTGAAATATTCTTAGAATTGAAAAATAAATCTATTTAAAGCTGTATAGTCTACATCTTCAAGAAATTGGTGTTTTATACAACTATGGCGTCATGGAGATCGTGACTCGGAGTATGGCTGTCTTTCAAGATCAAATTTCCATCAAAATACATAAAATTTCTCAGCTGAACTTTAATATACTAAAGACAACACCTTAATTAAGATATCTAAACATAAAAAAATACGTGTTAGGTGTCATTTATGTGCTGTGGCGAATCACTTTCTCCCTGTGGGGCAAATTACTCCTGTGGCGTATTTTAGTGTGACCGTGGTTATATAGGGCAATATACTGTTGTGCTGCTCTTGCAGTTTTGTATCACTGCTCTGTGCATAAGGTCATAGAGGTTCAGATTACTCTGGTTGTTTTGAAGCTGGACCAAACAATATTATAAATACATGTATATGAATGTCATAGCGAATTTGATTTTTTTCCTCGAGGAAATACACTTTGGATACTTGAAATGGTAAACTGTTTATTTCTGTTAGCGTTAAAGCCGTAATACCAACCAAAAGTAAACAATGTAAATGTTAAAATGAATTTTAATTTCAATTATACCATTTTAAAAGTATGTACATCTTTTTTGAAGGTGACAATCTATTATCCTGTTTTCCAAGTGTTGGTTGCTGGCTGAAAATGAATTTTGAAAGTAGGTCAAAAGTTGCCAGTTGCTCTATCTTCTGTTTGCTTTTTACCTGATTTTAAATTCATTTTTCTGCTAGCAACTTTCACAGAGATAAGACTGAATTAACAGTTTAGTAAAACAAAACTGCTATATATAGTAATATGTTCTCAAAACTGACATGCGGTCTCAACTCTTTACCAGATGACAATTTAATAGATCTGTCCATACTGGAAGCAATGGACAAACTCAGTGAGGCTCAAGTGATATGTGGATAAAAAAAGAGGAGGAAAAGAAGAAAATTCTGGTCACCAGCAATTTCTCCCTTCACATGAATGTCTTTGAAAGTCTCCTCAATTGCCTTTGTACAAACACACAATCTTTTTGTGAAAACTGTTGATGTGGCGTGTTTTTACATTGCAGAATCTATGCACCATGCTCTGTGAAAAGGGGGCTGAATGCATCTGAAAATGCTGAAAGCATCTGCAAAAAGTATTGACCCAGGTCAGCCTTTGCAGGCTGACCTGGGCTGAAATGTTTTGCTATCAGTCAATTTTCTGCATCTCAAAGAATCAGTGTAAGTCATAATTCAGACAATTGTTATACAAACTGATTTTATGAATCCATAATATTTTGATGATTTACCAAGCCTAATGCATAATAGTAATGCACTAAGCCTCCTTTTCACAGAGCATGGCTCAAACAATATTTTCAGTTCTCTGGAAAACAAGCAAGACAAAACTACTACCAGTAGTTTCTACAGTAATTTTATTTTTCACATTGTACAAGAACACAAAGCTATTCTACAAGTGTAAATACCATATCTTAATCTATAACACAGCTATGAACACAGGGCCACTTTTTTTTCATTGAACTACATGTAATTTATATTTTTCTTTAAAAGCTCCAAAGAGCTAGATACAAGAATTTGAAGCTTTCAGTGTCTAAGTAAAGACTAACTCTTTGCCAAACAAGCAAATTTCAGACTCCTCCCAACTGTAGCATTTTGCAGATGACAAATGAAATTTAGCACAAATTATGGGATTTCCTGTGAAATGGTAGAAACCTTGTGGGAAAAAAGAAAATGCTGGTAATCAGCATTTTCTCATTTACTAATGTTTTCAAGAAGCAGTTTTCCTCAGGTTCATTAAAGCACAGGATTGTTTGGTAAAGGGTTAAATGACATTACCAACCATGTTATAGTGTATTATGTGTATAATAATCGAGGGAGACAAATAATTACAGAATTGCCATTAAACGGACAAGTTATTTCTCTTGATCATTACAAGCAAAGAGGAGTTATTCCCCTTGAGCATTGGACAGCATCAAGCAGGATTTGACTGCTCAGAAAGAAAGTCTACAAACTTGGATCCTTCATCACTTCTTCAAAACTTTCATCTCAAAGTTTCTGCATGTGAAAAGAGATCAGCCGTATTCGACTGGTAATTACCATTTTTCGTGTTACACTTTTTTTATTCGACTGGTAAATTTCAAGGTTTTGTAAACTTCATGAGAGTTGACCAGTTGAATATGGCTATTGCAGCAGAACACTTGAAAACATTGCATTAGAACTTAAATTCTAGTTTTATAGTTGATTTTTCTACTAGCAACTAGAACTTTGATAGGCCTTACTGTAGCACATTGTCTGATCCATGATAATAACCATACTTTTTAACCCTTTCCAACCAGACATCTTTAACACTTTACCACACAAGCCCGAGTTTAAACGACCCTGAGCAAGAGGCCTTCTGAAAACATTGTGGGAAAAGGAGAAAATGCTGGTAACCAGCATATTCTCCTTTTCCCACAATGTTTTCTATCCTTACCAACACAAATTTCAGTTTTTGAGTCACATTTATTTTGTCGTCTGCAAAAGCTTTCAATTTGGACTGGTCCAACATTTTGTCATAAAGAATTAAGACCCTTCCAAATTTGAAATAGCTGGAGACAACAACTTCAAAATTGATACAAACTAATTTAAATTCAATGATATGGCAGAAAACATTATGGGAAATGGAGAAAACGCTGGTTACCAGCATCTTCTCCTTTTCCCACAATGCTTTAAAAAGCCTTCCTGCCCATAGTTGCTAAGACTCAGGATTGTATGGTAAAAGGTTAAATGGCATGAATTAAATTTGACTACATTTTCACTCCCAAATTGTCTACTTTTGGCTGCTGAATGGCCTTTAACTCTACCACAAGACAAAACTTTAGACTAATCCTAAATAAAAGTGAATGTTGATGACTAATTAAATGTTGCTCAAGTGATAGAATTTGTCTTAAAAAGGTTTCCAGCACTTTCTCCATTTCCCAAAATGTTTTCATAAGTCTTCTACCTCAAGGTCATTAATATTTGGGATTGTGTGGTAAAGGGTTAAATGACAGCATTTGCCAGCGATGAATCATCTGTGTTCCAAAACATCGTATTTTCTCCAAAACAGTTGTAAACTTTATTGGATTGTGGGAAAAGAAAAAGCATCTTCTTGTTTCCGACAATGTTTCCAAAAGTATTCTTTTCAGGGTCAGGGAAACTGCTGATTGCTTGGTAAAGGGTTAAAGCTTTACTACATGATCCAGAGTTTTAAAGACCCTGAGGAAGAAGCCTTTTGAAAACACTGTGGGAAAAGGAGAAAATGCTGGTAACCAGCATTTTATCGTTTACCTGCAATGTTTTCTACCCTTTCAAAGAAAATTTTCCTAATATGTGCAACATTTAGTATGTCATCTGTAAGTGCTTTCGATGTGGATTAGTCTAAAATTTTGTCATTTGGTAAGGAGTCAAGTTCCATTAATTATCCATATTTCAGATGGTTTTTTTTTGCACTATGTGCTGCAAATTTGTTCAAAGAAGTAATAACCCACAGGCAAGATTTATAGCAATATTATAATGTAGCTACATGTATACAAAGGCTAAATTAAGCAAATAATACAATTAAAAATCTTAACCCTTTACCACACAATCCCAATTTTAACAACCCTGAGAAAGAGGCCTTTAGAAAGCATTATGGGAAAAGAAAAAAATGCTGATAACTAGCATTTTCTCCTTTTTTTCCCACAATGTTTTCCATCCTTTTACAGACAAATCTCACCATATAAGCCATATCTAATTTGTCACCTGCAAATGCTTTCAATTTGGATAAGTTTAAAATTTTGTTGCATGGTAAAGAGTTAAAAAGCAATGAAACAATATGTAATCTACGAAGGCAGTCAGTGTGTAAAGAGACAGAAGTTGAACATAAAAGCAAATCTGAACATGTTTAAAAAGCATAAAAATGTACAGCATAATAAATTACAATCTATCACTCTATCAAGAGTTCTGGATTTATTCTCATGTTACTATAAATCCTTTAACACACAACAAAAATTCAGACTCTACGAAACCCAAAGCATTTCCAGACAATAAATCCAATGTGGCTCAAATTGTGTAAGTTGTCTTTAAAAGGTCAGAAAACATTGTGGGAAAAGGAGAAAATAATGGTTACCAGCATTTTCTACTTTCCCACAATGTTTTCAAAAGTCTTCTTTCTCATGGTTGTTAAAAATCAGGATTGTGCTGGAAAGAGTTAACTATCTACAAAACATACCTATGTTTTAATAACCCTCGAGGACAAAAATATTTAAAAATATTGTGGGGAAAAATGACATGCTGGTAGCCAGTATTTTCTCCTCTTGGCACAATATTTTCAACCCTATTTTAGAGAAATCACATCATTTAAGCCAAGTTTATTTTGTTGTCTGCAAACAATTACGATACTGAAGAATCAAAAATTTTATCGTCTGGTAAAGAGTTAACCCTTTACCACACAGTCCCGACTTTTAACGACCCCGTAAAAAAAGCCTTTTGAAAACATTGTGGGAAAAGGAGAAAATGCGGGTAACCAGCATTTTCTCCTTTTCCCACATTGTTTTCTACCCTTCCCAAAACAAATTTCAATTTTTGAGTCACATTTGGTTTGTCGTCTGCAAATGCTTTCAATTTGGACCAGTCTAAAATTTTGTCGTTTGGTAAAGAAATAATACCCTTCAAATACTGACCCCTGTATAACCCTGAAAACATTAAATGAACCATGCTTTTTGAAAAGGGGATTTAATGCATCTGCGAAAAGTATCGACCAAGGTCAGCCTGCGCACTCGGTGCAGGCTAACCCAGGCTAAAACTTTTGGTCAATTTTCTGCATGCGAAGGACAAATGTACCTCATTAGTTGTTCGGTTGTTGGACAAAATGGATTTTATGGATCCAAGAATCTTACGTGATGACTTGCTTGGTATCATAGATCACAGAGATGAATTAAGCCCCCTTTCACCAGACCATGGCTAATTTGATTGGCCGGGTAAAGAGCATATTATGCCATCATGAACTCTTTCACCCTTTACCACACAATCCCGAGTTTTAACGACCCCAAGGAAAAGGACTTTTGAAAGCATTGTGGGAAAAGGAGAAAATGCTGGTGGACAGCATTTTCTCCTTTTCCCACAATGTTTTCTATTCAATCAAAAACAAATTCCATCATTTGAGCCATATTTATATACATGTAGTTGTCTGCAAATGCTTACAATTTGGAAAAGTCTACATTTTGCCCATGTGGTGAGGAGGGAAATACAAGTATATGTACACAGTTGAGTATTATAGAATTACGTAAAAAAAAAAAAGAAACTGAAAAAGTACACATTTACACCAGAAAAAAGGTTTTTGAAATTCTTTATCAGCAGAGCTACTTCCTGTTCAAAGTGCCGATTTCGGAGCAGGTGACATCATCAATGTCGTCAGGACATGCGCATGTCCTCCCGCCATTTGGAGTTGGCAAACAGAGGTATCTACATCTGCCATTACTGCGGTAACATGCGTTGGTTACTGAAAAGAAAAAGAATTGTTATGAGACATGTAACTTCTATCCTACCAAACAAGATTATGGATGTACTTGTGAAAAATGTAAAGGAAGTCTGTGCTGGACAAACATGTGCTTCAACATTGGTCTACAATATCTGTTTCTTAATTTGCTGTTTCAATTATATAAAACAACAAAAAATGTCAATACCCTAAATGACAAGCACATGTATTTTCAACAATATAACTAGGAATGGTAGAAAACTGATAGAATATGGGTTGCAATTGTGGTGGTATTTTCAATGTCATACTGGAAGTTCAGGATTGTTCCTCTTGTGTCCATACAATGATCTCTCGTGAACATACAATTATCTCTAGTGTTTATACAATGACAATTTCTACATCCCAAAAGTTTTGTAATTACTTTATTCACTCTCTAAGTGCCAAATATATGAACTCAAGCCCTTTCCACAGCTGAAAAAACAATCCACTTAAATTCAGAGAAATTGTCATCTTATAGGCTTGACTAAACAATCAGATGGTATAGATCCACGATCAGACTGCATGCTCTGTGTAGTGTGATCTTGATCTATACCATCCAGAAAAGCCGCTGTTTTTGCCCACGGCAAAGAATGGGTTCAGTCTCAGTCACTGTATTCAGTCTGTTTGCTTGGTGTTTCATGCAATTTTAAATATTATCATTATATGGTGGGCAGTGCTCCTTCTATGAGTTTCTGTGGTTTCCAAGCCCCTAGCTGCTTTCCCAAATAACCATCATCAAAATGTTCAGTATCAACCCAGGTTAGTCTGCACAGGCTGACCTGGGTCAAAACCTTTTGCTCCTGGTAGATTTTTTGCATGTCCAAGGACCAATCTTCCTCATATTTCTGTTGGCTGTTAGACAAAATGGATTCTATGTCTCCATAATTATATGGCGTGCAACACACGAAAAGGGGCCTTTGGAATTTGTGTAAAAGTGTGTGGTCTCAGATCAGCCCGTGCAGTCTGTGACTAATCCGAGATGATACTTCCCATTTTATAGATTTTCTGTTTCATGAAAGTCTACTGTATGAAAAAATCTTATGTAGCCGTAAAGTGCTGTCTTGGATTAGCCCGCGCAGACTGCGCAGGCTAATCCCGGACGACACTTTACGCAAATGTCCGAAGGTCTCATTTCGCATGTTGCGGGCCATATGATGGCTTGCTTAGAACAATGCATCACAGGCATACATTAAACCCCCTTTTGCCAGAACATGGCTCAAATATTAAATCCGAAAAAGTTAAAGGTCAGAGCAAAAACATAATCAGGATGTTACCGAATCACATACCTCTTGGACAGAACTCTCCGACAGATGTAATGCCATATAAACGGCCATTTCCACCTACAGGAAGTGGCAATGGGTCCTTGACCTCACCTCCGTTAAAATCTATACTTGGCACCCCTTTGCTGAAATATGATAATTGAACTGCTCAATCACCAAAACACACTAGTAAAATTGAACTTTGCTGGCATTTTTTTCTAAATCTCCAAAGTTTTTTACTTACTACCCTGGTTTGGAAATATCTTTGTAACAGTTTACGATAAAAATCAACTAGGGTCTACTACATTAGCCCTTATCCTGCTTAAATAAGAGCAATGAAACCTTTCAGCCAAAAATGAAAACTGAAATTTTGCTTTTTTAAAGGTATTTTTTGGGGAAAATATGTCCTTATCAGACAGTGTAGATCAAAGATCAGACTGCATGTTCTGTGCAGTCTGACCTTGATCTTGACTGTCCACCAAAGGTCAGTGAGTCACAGTTAGCAGCCAAAGGGTTAATACTTTTTCTACCGTAATTCCAAAAGTGGTCTACTGCAAAACGAAAAATATAGAAGCACAAAACAGGAAGTGATTAATTAAACTACCGGTAATTCCTTTTGCCTCATAATTAGATATCAATCTATTTTTTTCCCTAAATGACATAATTAAATGTGACTCATATGATAGAATTTGTCTTTAAAAGGGTAGAAAACATGGCGGTAAAACTAGAAAATGCTGGTTAGAATTTTCTCCTTTTTCAAGAAAAATTCCAAGAACCTTCTTCATCAGGGTCATTAAAATTCACGATCATTTGGTAAACACGGTGAAACAGTTTTGATCTATGACTGCATTATCTATACTGTGCAAAAAAGCCCATTTAGTCGGACTTATCAACTTGGTAAATACTTACATTGTCCAGTCAGACCAATAGATGGCACCACCATACATGGTAACATCAAATGGATAAGGAGCTTCCTCTGTGATCACACGGCGACCAACACCATCAGATCTTATACATTCAATACGATTCACACCTATTGGACAAACAAAATATTTAAGATATTGTTCAGTGTATCAACTCTTTACTAGACAAGAATATTTCAGACTTTTCTGTAAGTTAAAAAGATTTACAGATGACATGATATATGTACAAGGGCTGATTGATATTCTGTGAGCCTCGTATGAATGGGTTTGATTTTTGACGGACATGCTGCATTATATATCAACATAATCCTCTTCCATATTGATACACTTTTGCCAGCAATGTCTAAGGGCCTCAATGCCTCTTTTAAAGAAATCCTATTCTTGACTGTTCAGAAAGTCCTCCACTGCATGTATGATGTCATCATCAGACCATGTGGGTATCAGAAATGGCGGTTTTCAATTTTGGAAATAGTTGGAAGTCTGATGGAGTGAGATCAGGTGAATAAGGTGGATACTAAATCATTTCAAAGCCACAATTGTTAATGGCAGCTATAGCAACAAAAGACTTGTAAATAGGAACAGTGTTCTGGTGGAACAACGCATCTTTACTGATTTTTTTGGTGGTGCTTTAGTTTAATATTTTCTCTTAAGTCTTTACCAAACGGCAAAATTTCCCACAATGTTTTCTAAAGGGTTTTTTCTTAGGGTCGTTAAAAGTCGGGATTGTGTGGTAAAGAGTTAACTGCCAAAGAAATCACAGGATTCAAACCCAGAATATTTGATGTTAAAGACTAGTTACACTCTTACACTACACAAAAGTCTCCCAATGAAAATACATCAGAAAGTGTAGTACGTCTGAAAATAGTCTGGTTGATTGTTTACCAGATGACAAAATTTTAGACTTGTCGGTATTGAAAGCAACTGCAAATGACATACCAGATGATAAAATTTTAGACTTGTCAGTATTGAAAGCAACTGCAAACGACAAAGTAAGTGTGGCTGAATTGATTTTATTTGTGTTTGATAGGGCAGAAAACGTAGTGGACAAAGTACTGGTCACCAGCACCGTCTTGGTGTTTCCAAATGCCTTCCTCAGGGTCAATAAAACATAGGACTGTTTGGTACAGGGTTTGAAAAATAAGCTAAAAAAACTTGTTTCATGAAAAATTCATATAAAATAAACTTGAGAAATGATTTACCCTTTATCATGCAATTCCAACATTTAAAAACCCTGAAAAAGCCTTTAAAATATTGTGGGAATCGGTGAAAAAGCTGGTAACCAACATTTTCTCCTTTTCCCACAATTTTTTCTACCCTTTCACAGATAATCCAAATATTTTTTAGGCAAACTTAGTCTGTTGTCAGCAAACACTTTCAATATGGCCCAGTCTAAAATCTTGTTGTTTAGTAAAGATTTAACAGTTGATAAACAGAAGAGTCATTACCAGCATCTCCCCAGCAAATCTGCTGTGTGTAGGGATCCATGGTCAAGCCATTTGGCAGCCCCAAATCTGTGTCAATAAACAATTGACGGTCACTTCCATCCATGTTGGCCTTCTCTATGGTTGGGTTGTTCCTGTACCAGTCTGTCCAGTACATAACTCTGTAAAGTTGAAATGCAATTTGGATTAACCCTTTACCATGCAATCCCGACTTTTAACGACCCTGAGAAAGAAAGCTTCCGAAAACATTGTGGGAAAAGGAGAAAATGCTGGTAACCAGCATTTTCTCCTTTACCCACAATGTTTTCTACCATTCACAAAACAAATTCCAATTTTTGAGTCATTTTTTTCATTGTCTAAAAATGCTTTCAATTTGGACAAGTTTATTTATTTATTTATTTTTTTTGTGGGGGGGGTGGTGGTG
The DNA here is from genome assembly GCA_945859785.2 of Tridacna gigas. Taxonomy (NCBI): domain Eukaryota; kingdom Metazoa; phylum Mollusca; class Bivalvia; order Cardiida; family Cardiidae; genus Tridacna; species Tridacna gigas. Next base: position 45,637,620 of record OX244029.2, read on the forward strand.
GGGGGGGGGGGTTTGCTTAAAAGTTAATCTTCACTAAACCATCCAGTGTTTTAACCCTTTACCAAACAATCCAATGATTGAGCAACCCTGGGAAAAGAGGCTTTTTAAAATATTGTAGGAAAAGAAGAAAATGCTGATAACAAGCATTTTCTCCTTTTCCCAAATGTCTTCCTTCCTTTAAAAGAGAATTTCCATCTATTTAGCTGTGTAAAATTTGTCGTCTGCAAATGCTTTCAAGTTCAACAAGTCCAAAAACTTATTGTTGGGTAAAGAGTTTATGTAAAAGGCAGTTCAATAAAACATTGCTAGAAAGGGATTGACTGAATGGTGTTTTACGTTGCTTTGAAAACCACCTCAGCCATATCACGGCGACAGCTCACAAATTCATGTATTTCCTGGGTTTCACCAGTGCTAGGCTAGGGCCCTTAAGTGTCTTGCCCAAGGACACTCCCACGAAAGCCCCAGTGAATCAGGAGGCGCTTGAATCCAGGACCTCCAGGTTACCAGTCCCACACTCTACCACTGAGCCTTGCAGGACCTCTTTGCTTGAAAGGGAGAAAATGCTGGTAACAAGTACTAGTATTTCTCCTATTGTTTACTACCCCTTTCACAACTAAATTTTGGACTTGTCCAAATTGTAATTATTGGCAGACGACAATTTAAATGTGGCTTACATGATGGAATTTGTCATTGATAGGGTAGAAAACATTGTGGGAAAAGGAGAAAATGCTGGTTACCAGCATTTTATCCTTTTCCCACAATGTTTTCAAAGGTCTTCTTCCTCAGGTTTGTTAAAACTTGCGACTTTGTGGTAAAGGGTTTAAGATAAACCCAATTATTTGATTCAGATTTAATTGTTCTTCTACAAATGCATTCAAAATGGGAAATTCTAAAATGTCTTCAGGTTTCTATTACGCTGAAGAAGAGAGAAATGGAAACATTGTAGATTCAGCACATTTAATTTGTTGCCCGCAAACTTCTACATTTGAAGAATCTAAAATTTTGTCACAGGATTTAAGCTACAAACCCTCTCCGTGGATCCAGCACAATAGCCCTTGGGTCGTCCAAGTTTTCCGAGATCAGGGTTTTCTTGTATGTTCCGTTAAGATTGGCTACAGCAATGATGTCTAATCCAGAGTCAGTCACGTACATGTTTCTGGACAGGAAGTCGATGGCAATGCCCTCTGGTGACTGGAAACCTGTGAAATTGACAGTTAAAAATTTCTCAACTCATCAAACTCATTTCAGGATAATGCATTCATATACTGACCCTTTACCAACCAATACCCATGTTATACTAAACTTGTACAAGAAGGCTTTCATATACATTGTGGGAAAAGGAGAAAATGCTAGTTACCAGCATTTTTTTCTTTTTCCTCAATGTTTTTGACACTTTCATGGACAAATTCATCATTTAGGACATAGCTTATTCAAATATTATTGAATTTTGACTGGTAACTGGCATTTTCTCCTTTTCCAAAAGTGTATTCTGTTCCTTTGAAGACAAATCCTATCATTGATATACATTTTGTTTTCCTGGCTGCATATGCCTTCAAAATAGACAATTTTAAAACTTTGTCAATGGTAAAGAGTTAAATAATTTAAGCCTTTACCAATCAGCAAAATTTTAGACCCATCCAAATTGAAAGCATTTGCAGGCAACAATTCCAGTGCAGCTCAAATGATGCTGTTTTCTTTGATATGGAAGAAAACATTGTGGAAAATGAGAAAATGCTGGTTACCAGCATTTTCTCCTTTTCCGACAATATTTTCAAAAGGCTTTTCTCTAAGGATCATCAAACTCGGGATTGTGTGGTAAAGGATTAAAAGGATGCAGCAGACTAAATTTCCTCAGTCTAAAGGAATGATCATGTACCACAGAAAAATATGCGACACTTGCTCACATGAATTTTTACAAAGAAATCACTTTAAATAGCAATTACATACAAGTAGGCAAGCCATTGTCTTGTAAATTTCCATCAAAATTTTGAAAGAAATGTAATCCTCACCTTGAGCTACAACCTCTTGATCCAGGCCATCAATTCCTGCCCGAGACACTCGTCCATTTGCGACATCAGTCCAGTAAAAATGTTGTTCAGCGCAGTCACTGGCTACCCCAATAGCAAGCTCATCTGTTAATCAGAAAAGACACCTTTTGTAACCCAGTGTGATTGTTTTTATCAAAGTCTCTTTACCGCCTATTACCATAAAGCCCTTTTTTTAGAGAAACCACTAAATTACACAATGAACATGAAGGAAAATTCGCTTTTCATGGTTTTATCAGAAATATGATATTTCATAAATTTGATCTTTTTGTCATGGGTAAATGCTAGTTAATAGGCATCGATTTCAAGAAGTTCTACTGCTTGTGATATCAAAAATTAGTCTTCAGGAATGCTTCGTAGAATACCCTTGTTACCTTTAAACCCTTTACCACACAATGAGACTTTTAACGACCCTGAGGAAGAAGGCTTTTGAAAACATTGTGGGAAAAGGAGAAAATGCTGGTAACCAGCATTTTCTCCTTTTCCCACGAGGTTTTCTACCCTATCAAAGAAAGAACACATCATTTGAGCCACATTAAAATTGTCGTCTGCAAATGCTTTGAATTTGGACAGGTCTAAAATTTTGTTATGTGGTAAAGAGTTCATACATACATGCATGCTAAATGACCTAAACTGTCAATGCACCATAAAACAACAATCATTCATTCATTCCGGAAAACCTCTTAGTAGTTGAACAAAGAAAAGAAAAATCCCAATTAATCTACAACACTACCTGTCACTATTTTACTGTTCAGGATAGCTTGAAAACATCCTCAAAATGCAGGAATGAACCAAATGGTTGAGTAACTGATTACATGACGATAAAAATTCACACTCAATTGGAAGAATTTGAAGATGACAAATTCAGTGTGGTGCAAATAAAGGTATTCCTCTTTCAAAGGTTAGAAAACATTGTGGAACTTGCTGGTTACCAGCATTTTCTTCTTTTCCTACAATGTCTTTAAAAGCTTTCTTCCCAAGGATCATTAAAACTTGGGATGGTTTGGTAAAGGGTTAAAGGGATCCTTGACTTACCAGGAACATAGAGCACTCTGGAACCATCTTTGTCCTCTCCATTGAGATTATATGGCACTTTATGCAGAGAATACCCTCTTGAGAACAGCAGGTAATTATCCCCATCCACCATTGCTAAAACACGTTCAATAACAGTTTAAAGTCTTTGTCATCCAACAAAATTTTGGACTCATTCAAATTCAAAGCATTTGCAGACAACAAATCAAATATGATTTAAATAATGAAATTTGTCTGTGATAGAGTAGAAACCTTGTGGGAAAATGAGAAAATGCTATTTACCAGCATTTTCTTCTTTTCCCACAATGTTTTCAAAACCCTTTCTCCCCAGGTTCATTGAAACTTGGGATTGTTTGATAAAGGGTTAACCTTGGAATACTCAGAGAAACCTTGTGTACTCCTAGCCAATGAGCATCAAGCTCAGACAATATCATAAACAGCCAATTAGCTGCATTACTGGTATTTGATTTTTGAGGGAAAATGTCCATTTCATTTATGAATAACTATGAGCATTAAGAAAAATGTTAAAAGTATGAAAGAATGAACTACAATAGTAAAATGAACTACCTTTTGCATGAAGGTCAAGAGTGAAATGTATCATTGGAAAGAATACTGTAAAGAATTGCCTGGCATTGGCTGGCCACTGACAAATTTCATTTTAATACTGATTTGCTTTCTCCTGGTGTTTTCAGAATCCATAAATAAACTTATATAAATAGCCTAGTGGTGTTAAAATGCTTATAAATTTAAATCATACAATTTCACTCTTTACCAAATGACAAAATGTTGACCTTGTCTAAATTAAATGCATTTGCAGATGACAAATTAAATGTATTCAAAACATGAAATTTGTCTTTCATAGGCTAGAAAACATTCTGGGAAAAGGAGAAAATGCTGGTTACCAGTATTTTCTCCTTTTCCCAAAATGTTTTCAAAGGGCTTCTTCCTCGGGGTCGTTAAAAGTTGGGATTGTGTGATAAAGAGTTAATAGTATGGAACGTACTGTGAAGATGACAATCTGTTACTGTACAATCTGTCTAAGTGTTATTGGCTTGCAGAAAACTGAATTTCAAAACTAGGTAAAAAGGTGCCAAGTCACTCTATTTTTTTTTATTTACTTTTACCTGGTTTTGAAATTCATTTTTCTGCCAGCGACTAACTCTTGGACTGATTGTACAATAACAAATTGTCATCCTCACAATAACCACTGAACAATCCCGACTTTTAACGACCCTTGGGACGGAGCCTTTTGAAAACATTGTGGAAAAAAGGAGAAAATGCTGGTAACAACATTTTCTCCTTTTCCTACAATGTTTTCTATCCTACTAGACAACTTAAGCTCATTTGTATTAATTTTGAACTAGTCGCCTGCAGATGTTTTGAATTTGGGAAAGTCAACATTTTGTCATGTGGGAAAGGGTTAAATGGTATGATTTATCATGATGAATCATTGTTTACTTTTGGCTGCAACTGGGTCTTTAATTTGAATGTATTTCTTGGTCTTAACCCTTTATCAGACTACAGAATTTTAGGACTTGTCAAAATTAAAAACATCTACAAATCAAAACTGGCTTAACTGGTCAAATCTCTGTTTAATAGGGCAGAAACGTGTTGGAAAAAGACAGAATGCTAGCTGCCAGCATTCTCTCTTATTCCCACAGTGTTTTCAAAAGCCACCTAACATTCAGGGAGGTGAAAACTCAGGACTATTTGGTGAAGCAAACTATCAACATTTTATCTGTTGTACAAAAACACTTATTTAACTAATCTTGCTTACCAACACAAACAGTTCCATCCCCTCTGTAGTTTGAATTGCAGACACATTCAAATCTATCTATGTTGAGAATGCAGGATGCATTCGGATCACAAAGGGATGGATCCCTTCTGCAGTCACTTCCTGTAAATACAAATTGTAAATGGATCACACAACAAGGAACCACAAAAAGCTGACATGTAACATAGTGCTGCAAAAGGCAGTTACATTTCTAACTCTAATCCTGTTGGAAGGAATGATTGTTTTAAACCCTTCACATGTCCATAATGAAAGCCTAAATTCGAAGAAAATACATTAACTCTTTATCACACAACAAAATTTTAGACCATTCCAAATTGAGAGCATTGGCAGACGACAAATAAGTATCTATCTTTGCAATGGTTGAAAACATTTTAGGAAAAGAGGAAAATGATGGTTATCAGCATTTTCTTCTTTTCCCACAATGTTTTCAAAAGCCTTCTTCTTCTGGGTGGTTAAAACTTGGGATTGTGTGGTAAAGAGTTTAATGTGGCATAAACTATGCGATTTGTCTTTGAAAAGGGAAAAAAACATTGTGGAAAAAAGGGAATATGCTGGTTACCAGCATTTTCTCCCTATCTCACAATATTTTCAAAAGCCTTCTCTATTAATATGGAATTATTTGGTGATGGGTTTTACCATTACCCAAAGATGACAACAGCCTTCAGAAACCCCCAGGAGGAAGTCTTTCAAAAATATAGTGGGAATAGGGGAAGTGCTGGTTATCAGCATTTCTCTTTTTTTTTTTTGAGATATTTTGAACGGTTTCAAAGATGCATTCCATCATTTGAGAAACATTAATTTATCTGCAAATGCTTAAAATATGAACTATTCCAAAATATTGTTTTCTGTTAAAGAGTCTAATCTTTGCCAGATGACAAAATTGTACAATCTTTGAAAATGAAAGCATTTGCAGACAACATATTACAAGGGGTGATAAGAAAGGACATGGGACTACCTCATTATTTTTAAAACTACTTCACATAAGATTACAAAAATTTGCACAGATGAGCATTCATTACCTGGTAACTGACTCAAGCTTTCAAATGACGTCATATTCAAGTAAGTAAATAGTGATGTCATTTTAATGACATCACATACTGCATTAGATGTACACAATGTTTGCTGATGTTTTATTCAAGCAGTGCTGGTTACCAGTTTTTTTGCCTCTTCCCATAGTGTTTTCAAAAACCTCCCTCAGGGTCTTTAAAAGTCTGGATTGTTTGGTAAAGGAAAAGCTAAGAGATGTTTACCTCTTTAACACCCTATCAAATGTCAAAATTTCTTACTGTCCAAATTGGAAGCATTAATTTTGCAGACAACAAATGAAATGTGGCTAAATAACTGTTCTTTTCTATTAACTCTTAACCCAACAAAAAAATTTTAGACTTGTCCAAATTGAAAGCTTTTGCAGACGACAAAATAAATGTGACTCAAAAACTAAAATTTAAATTTGAAAGGTTAGAAAATATTGTGGGAAAAGGAGAAACTGCTGGTTACCAGCATTTTCTCCTTTTCCCACAATGATTTCAAAAGGATTCATCCTCAGGGTCGTTAAAAGTTGGAATTCTGTGGTAAGGGATAAAGGTTAAAAAACAAAATGAGGAAAGAAGAAAATGCTGGTTTAGTATTTTACTCCTTTTCCCATGACATTTTCAAAAGACTTCTCATGGTTGTTAATATTCCAGATGTGATGGTAAAGGGGTAAACTTTTGGAGCAAATATATACATAAAGGAAATTAAGTTTCTTACCTCGGGCAGTACAAGTAAAACCATCTCCATCATAGCCTCGTTCACAGCGGCACCTGTAGCTCAGGGCCTCAGGGTCGTACACACACTCGGCATTGTTGCCACAGTTGTTGACTTCATTACAAGGAATAACTACAACAAATATCCAGAGGAAATGGACATTCATTACCAAAGTTAGGCAATGAAAAATGCATGAAAAAGGCAATGATTAATCTGTGTTCACATTCAAGTTTTTTACACAGACTAGACAAGTTCATGTTTATACATTATACCAATTAAAAGTGGTAACTTTTTTAAAGTCACATTTATCTAAAAAATATAGCTGTCCACCATGTATACGTGTATTACTTACATCCAATTAAAACAAAAAAAATTCTGATCAACACAAAAAACAACTCAAAAATTAAGAAAAAAAAAATTAATTCTCTAACAAACGAGAACATTTTGGACTAGTCCAAATTCAAGACATTTGCAGAACACAATTTAAATGTGGCTAAAATGGTTGAGTTTACTTTGATATGGTAGAAAACTTGGTGGGAAAAGGAGAAAATGCTTGTTACCAGCACTTTCTCCTATTCCCATTATGCTTTCAAAAGCCTTCTTTGTTATGGTAGTTAAAAGTCAGAATCATCTGTTAAAGAGTTAACCAAGGACTGCAAAGAAGGAGTTTATGGTAAGTACCTCTGCGAATGCACACATATCCATCTCCAGAGTAACCAGGTTTACAGCGACAAAGATATCTACTAGTGTCCCTGGGGTCAGCTACACATTCTGCCTCACTGGCACAGTTATTGAGGATATTACAGCCCTCTTCAACACACCTGTAGCCATCACCTGAGACAGAAATAAGGTAAAGGTAAACTGTGAACTTTATATTTTTTGCCAGATGACAAATTTCTTGACTTGTCCATATTGAGAGCATTTGCAGACAACAAATTGAAATGAATGTGGCTTGAATGATTGGATTTCTCATTGAAAAGGGCTGAAAACAATTGTTAGAATAGAAAATGACAGCTTCCACCATATTTTTGTCTTTTCCCACAAGCAATTCAAAAGATTTCTTCATTATTGTGAAAATAATAAATCATTCATTGGCTATTATACTACTTGATAAATTACTGAACTTTATGTAGGTTTCAAGCTATTTACAACACAACTGATCCAATGCTAAAGTAATGTATTAAAATACTTCTTACCTCTATAACCAGGATTACACTGACAGTAGTACTGACGGTCGGCTGTCTCAATACACCTGGCATTGATGTCGCAGATGTCTGCTTCTCGACAATTCGCTGGTTCGCAACTTATCCCGTCTCCGACAAAGCCTGGATTACACTGACACTCTCTTCGCAGCTGACTGTCCACATAACCTTCTCGACAGGTTGCATCTGGATGACATCTATCACAGTCAATAATTCCATAGTCCCCTAAAAATAATGGTACAACAACAGTTGATGCAACCCTTTCCCACATAATTACGAGTTTAAACGACCCAAAGAGAGAGGCCTTTTGAAAACATTGTGGGAAAAGGAGAAAATACCGGTAACCAGCATTTTCTCCTTTACCCACAATGTTTTCTGCCCTTTCAGAGAAAAATCCAATAATTTCAGCCACATTTAATTTGTTGTCTGGAAATGCTTTCAGTTAGGACCAGTCTTAAATTTTGTTGTGTGGAAACGGGTAAACCCCTTAATACCCATCCATGGTTTTTAAGTAAATGGAAGGAGGTTTTTGAGACCATTTAGGGAAAAGGAAAAATGCTAGTAACCAGGTAACCAGGCTTTTCTCTAGCTGTTAGTTACAATCACATGCTTCTTTTCCCACACTGTCTTCAATACCTGTTAAATTTTCTCAAAATTGCAACAATTGTGCTTTTTTGTCCGAAAAGCATTCAGCAGCAAATAATTAAGATACCTAAACCTTTTTCAGACAACACTGTGATTTTACCAGTCTTAGAAAGACATAGAGGATATTTGTTTTTTTCTGGTGAAATGTCAAAATTTATTTCATCAAGCGAACATCATCGGCAATATTTTCATGAGTAGTGCAGTCACAAGTGAAAATATTACCAATGATGCTGATGAGATGAAATAAAATTCCATCCTTCACAAAAAAACAAACCCAGATATTCTATTTATTTCATGTTTCTAACCCCTTTTTTGTTGGGACTTTCATCGAAATCCAGTACAGTTACTTTTGGTAATTCCCTGTGGCATAACCCCTTCACATAATCAATGCATTACAATATTACATAAAGCGCTAGAATATAGGGTAAATTGCATGTAAATTGCATCGTATTCTGTCTGGTTGAATTGCACGCACAGTTTACCTAGGTAACATGTGCGCAGGAACTACTATTTCTGCCATCAATTGAAGAGTTACGCAAACATTTTCAGTAAATTTCACTGGTCCTAACTGTGAATTATCAAACCTTATAATCCACCATTAGTTTCGAATGACCTACTGAAATGCATGAAATAAAACAGTTTAAAGCATCATGAGGAAAATGAGAAAATGAATTTTTTACTCTTTCAAAGAGTTATAACCATTTTCTCTTTTTTCTACAATGTTTTCAAAAGCCTTTTCTCTTGAGTCTTGGAATTGTTTAAACACGGGACAGTTTGGACACGGGTAAAACTTAACCCTTTACCACACAATCCCGACTTTAAAGACCCTGAGGAAGAAGCCTTTTGAAAACATTGTGAGAAAAAGGAGAAAATGCTGGTAACCAGCATTTTCTCCTTTTCCCACAATGTTTTCTTCCCTTCCCAAACAAATTTCAATTTTTGAGTCACATAAATTTTGTCATCTGCAAATGCTTTCAATTTGGACAAGTCTAAAATTTTGTCATTTGGTAAAGAGTTAAGAGATCTATTACTTACTAATTTCTGTGCAGAAGTTGACACCATCTCCAGTATACCCCTCCTTACAGACACATCTGTAGTAAAGCTCCTCTTGTAGTATACACTCAGAGTTGGGTGCACAGTTACATTCAGGCTCTGTAAACCAGTCCATGAAACAAAGTGAAGAAAGAAAGGATTTTATCTCTGTGTCAGACAACAACCCGTCCAAAATGAGAGCACTTACTTGGCTCAAAAATACGATCCATTTCATTGGGAGATGTTCTGGTAACAAGACTTGGGTGCACAGTTACATCCAGTCTCTGTTAACCAGTCCATAAAACGAAAGGAAGGATTTTATCTCAGTATCTCTGTATCAAGCAACAACCTATCCAAAATGAGACCACTTACAGATGGTACGTCAAACTGGCTAAAAAATACGATCCATTTCATTGCGAGATGTTCTGGTCACAATGACTTTGAATTCTGCATCATCCATAAATGAGCCATGATCTGGCAAAAGGGGGCTTAATGCATCTCTGCGATTGCATGAAACTATGCAAGTCATCACATGATTTCAGATAAATAGAATCCCTTTTGTTTAACAACTGATTGAATCATGCAGTAAACTGGTCCTTCAACATTCAGAAAATTTACCAAAAGCAAAGAATTTCAGCCTAGGTCAGCCTGCACAGACTGTGGTGGCTGAGCTTGTTCAATACTTTTTTTTTGCAGATGCATTAAACCCCATTTTCAAAGAGCATGGCTCAAATATGTTTCTCTTGATGGAAGAAAAGTCCATTTCATTTACATTGCAGTGCTACGATATAAGTTTGAAAGACATATCTCATTAAACTACCCTTGATCACATGACAAAATTTTACACTTGTCCAACTTGAGAGCATTGTGCAGATGGCAAATTACATCCAGTGAATATTGTGGAAGATGTCTTCGATATGTTTCAAGCATTTTTTTCCTTTTCCCACCATGTTTAAAAGTCTTCTTTCTCAAGGCCATTAAAAGTCAGAATTGTGTTGTGAAGGGATAATATGTCCATTACAAAGAAATTTTCTATGGCGCATAAGTAATACTTTGTGACAAAAGTTCACTCAATTATGACAAATTGTATTTCTCACGTCTCTTGTATCTCTCACAATACTGCCCATCTCCACTGAACCCCTCCACACATTCGCACACATATCTTTGTTCTTCTTGACTGTAGATACACTCAGCATTATCATCACAAATGTCTGCTTCATTACAGTCAAAGACTGAAAAATAACAACAAATCATTGAATATTAGGATCTATTTCTTTTATGCTTTTCAGTAGTTTATAGAAATCCAACAGTGAACTGTATCCTTACAATTCACTGGTGAATGTTATAATTCACAGGTGAATGTTACAACTTTTATTTTTGACATGTCATGGATATTTACAGAACATGAATGAATTTCTTAGCGGGTGAACGTCACGTTTTATGACATAGTCAACATCATTCATGACATCATTATTACAGCCAGTCCTAATCCGTCTAGATGGAATAAATCTATTTTGCTTGAAAAACACACATGTTTTTCACCATGAAATGCTTTGAGCAAAAATTGAACATGAAAAGAAAGGCTAAAGTGAAGAGCATAAAAGAAATAGGATAATTGTTTGTTTCAGCGTATGATTGAAATTTCTTTCATCAAGTGAAAAGCAAAGGCCATATTTTCACTTTTGGCTTTGCCACTCCTGAAAATATAGCCTTTGCTTTTTACTCGATGAAAGAAATTTTGATCATACACCAAAACAGACAATTAATATCCTCTATATATATAATAAAATAATTAAACAGAAATTGAGAATCAAAGAAGTTCAGAAAAATACCAGAACTGTCAGATTTGTTTGATCTTTTGGATATTCACATTCTGCTTTCTACTTAAAATTACATTTTTTTTTAGCTTATCCATGTACAAAAGTATCAACATTTACAACATAATTCTGTGTGAGTATTTCAACAGTTCATTTGCAAATTACTATAAAACTAAGTATGATAAACAATGTAAATAAACCCTTTCCCAAATTTTAGACCATTTGAAATAGAAGGCATTCTGCAGATGACAACCTACTTATTCATATGAACGAGCTAAAGCCCTCTAAAAGGATAGAAAATGATTTGGGAATGGGAGAAAATGCTAGCTACCACCATTTTGTAATTTACCCAAACTATTTTTAAAGACCAATATTCTTTTGGTCATGATATGTGGAATTGTTGTGAGGAGGGTAAAGAATAATGCATCAATACATCTTAAACAAGAGCACCTCATGCAGGTGCCAACACTTAGCTGCAGATGCTTGATTTTCAGTGAAAATTTTAAGTCGAGAAAGCGCATAACTCTGTCAAAAATACTTTGATGGTTACCTGTCCTAGTTGTATACTGGTAGGTTCCCCTTTTGATAATGAACTATTTGTTCATATTTGAACAGAGATATCAAAAAAGGTCAAAGTTTTTGCATGATGATGCAGACGATACAGATGACAACACCACGGCTACAACAACACCTCAATGTTTTCTTCAAAAACAGCCGAGCTAATAATTCATAAAGAAAAATTTACTTGTTATGGTGTATCACAAGAGCTTGTGCTTCAGGAGCTACAAAAATGTTACAGCAGAGTTTGAAGGCTTATTACATCAGAAGATCATTGCTGAAATCCTAACCCACCTATTGGAGAGCAATCGATACCATTTCCCATAAATCCTGATCTACATTCACAAACAGGTTGTTGTTGTACATCATCATAAACACATCGGGCATACTCAGAACAAATAGCATTTCCGCACAGTTCCACATCAGCTGAAATTAAACCATTTGCATGAATGTAAAAGACAAGATTGAAGTCCTGGGTCCTTATTCACCAACCATTCTAGATTCAAAAAGTAACACAGTGCTTTCAAATTTTGAAAATTCTCGGGAATAAGACTAAGAATATTTCTAAGAATGGTTGGTGAAAATGGACCCTGATCTTAAAACATGCTAGAATGATAAGAACTGGCTTAAACCTTTTACCAAGTGATCCTGTATTTTAACCCTTTACCACATGACAAATATTTAGATTGGTCCAAATTGAAAATATTTGCAGATGACAATTTAAATGTAGTTTAAATGATGGAATTTGTCTTTGATAAGGTAGAAAACATTGTGGGAAAAGGAGAAAATGCTGGTTACCAGCATTTTCTCTTTTTCCCATAATGTTTTCAATAGGCGTCTTCCTAAGGGTTGTTGAAACTCGGGATTGTGGGGTAAAGGGTTAATTACCCCAAGTTAGAAAGTTTTTGAGGACATTGTTGAAAAATGTTTTCTATTCTATTAACTCTTTAAGAAATGGCAAAATCTTAGACTGGTCCAAATGGAAAGCATTTGCAAATGACAAATCAAATCTAACTAAAACACTAAAATTTGCCTTGGGCAGGGTAGAAAACATTGTTGGGATAGCAGTAGTATTTCCTCCTTTTGCACAATGTTTTCAGAGGCCTTTTTCCTCAAAAAATTAAAACCCAGGGTTGTGTGGTAAAGGGTTAGACCCTCTACCACACTACAAAATACTGAAATCATCTACAAGCATATCAAAATCATTTACATGCAACAAATTATAAGTGGCTCAAACAATGGTATTTCTCTTTGAAAGTGTAGAAAGCATTCTAGACTAGGCAGAAAATGCTGGTAAACAGCATTTTTTCACAATGTTTTTAAAAGCCATCATCACAAAGATCATAAAAACATTGGAATGTTTGGAAGACATTTACAGTTTGTGATTACCTGAAACAGATTTGCCGTTGAAAGCTTGAGGAAAATCTTTTAAAATAGAACAATCATCATGAATACAGTTCTCATACGCCAACAGAATAAAAACATTGTTGCAAATAGAGATATCACTCATTATGAGAAAATTCTTCATTAGAAAAGATGTGGTTGATTCTCAAAATCAACTTAACACCAGATATCTGATGGAATAAGTTCACATACTAATGTTTCCATGTTAAACCTGTATTCAACTCTATAAACAAGAAAACAAACAACAAAATTTTGGACTGGACCAAATGGAATTGAAAGCTGGTTGCAGACAACAAAAAAAATGTTGTTCAAATGATAATTTCTCTCTTTGATAGGAGAGAAGGGCAGAAAACATTGTGAGAAAAGGAGAAAATGCTGATAACCAGCATTTTCTCCTTTTCCTACAATGTTTTCAAAAGTCTTTTCTTTCAGGGTCATTAAAAGTCTGAATAGAGTGGTAACGGGTTGACTTTTACCAAACAAACACTAGATTTAACTTTTTATCGACAACAAAATTCCAGACATGTCCTTATTGAAAGCATTTGCCAATTACAAAATACAAGGGTTGATCAGGAAGTTTGTAGACTGTTGCTGGGTAGTAAAAATGCTAATCTGTGATCATGTATTTCATGTATATTTTTTAACATTGATAAGTTTTTCATATGATGCATAAATTTTATTTTAAAAATTTTTAACAACAAAAAAGTTACAGTACCTAACAATAAGGCAGTAAAACATGCCTGGAGCACGCCAGCTTGCAACTATCAATGTTGTGACAGTGGCGAAGATTTAACCCTTTACCACACAATCCCGACTTTTAACAACCCTAAGGAAGACGCCTTTTGAAAACATTGTGAGAAAAGGAGAAAATGCTGGTAACCAGCATTTTCTCCTTTTCCCACAATGTTCTCTACCCTACCAAAGACAAATTTCATCATTTAAGCCACATTTAAATTGTCGTCTGCAAATGCTTTGAATTTGGACAAGTCTACATTTTTGTTGTTTGGTAAAGAGTTAATCACACTTTTCAATGTAATCTCCCTGGATTGGAATACATTTTCTGTGTCTTTATAACACTTATCATATGTATCATTGCACCAGCTAAGGTTGTATGACTAAACATTTGGTATACATACGCACGATTCACTAGCATCCTAAAATCTCACACCTCTTAGTGCAACCTTGATCTCAGGGAAAATTCTTAAGTCCAGCTTGTGTGTCATCCTCTACAGAAATTTTGTCATGTAATTGTCAATGCCTCTTAAAAACAAGCACTCTAAGCACTGTATTTTTTTTTTAATCGTTTTCCAACTTTGCAAGGACTTTAAAGTATCAGCAGTTGTTTTTCCTAATCCCAAGCAGTATTTCATTGCTGTCCTTAACTTGACATCACCAGTTGATGATGTCATGATTTTGAAATTTTGGTTGGTGATAACACCTTGAAATTTGTTCATATCCTGAAAATTTGTTTATATCTTGAAAAAAAAAACAGAAGATTAAAAATAAGTCAAAATTTCTGTAAATGACTCCGGGAACATCATCAGAGAGAAGACAACTTCAAAGAGTGGTATGAAAAAGGAAAAGGCATGCTGTAGTGTTCTGTGTAGGGGTTGTTCAAATTAGTCTGTATATTTTTTGTGCTCCAGATAATTATACCAATATGCATTGCAATGAACACTAGTAATTCAGCCAATACTTTAAGATTCAGCTTGGTTTTTGACTACATGCTTGTAAGAAAGGCTAAATCTTAGATTACTGTAAGTTTCAAAGAAATGAAACCTACAATGCAGACGTTATACGAACAGTCTACAAACTTCCCAATCAACCCCTATAAATGTAACTCAAAAATTGAAATTTAATTTTGGAAAGGTAGAAAACATTGTATGAAAAGGCAAAAATCCTTTTTCTGCAGTGATACCCAAAACATTGTGGGAAAAGGAAGAGCTGTATGATCTGAGTCATTCCTTCTTATCACACAATATTAAAAAAGCTACTGAATGTTTCTGCTGCAAATGTGTTTCAGGTGATGACACAGTTTGATAAAAAGTAAAGCAGCTAATAATTTGGATCTTCATGAAGCAGTGTTGAAGCAGACAAATTCAAAAACATCCATCTAAAATGTGGATAATAAACACAATGAAGCGCTAAATTAATGAAATTGTGGGAAAAAGTATCAATTCACCTATCCTCAGCCTAGCACCCATATTAGTGAAAGTAATGTCACTGGCAATAATTTTCAAGACAGAATGTAACTACATCCATTTTTGTTTGTCCATCGAACCTTGTAAACTCGTGGCATCATAAAAAACCATGTCTAATGGTGGGGAAAAATCTCAATGAGCAGAAATTGACATCATTTTTTTTTTTGCCACAAGGATAACAAAATTTTATATGTAATCTCTTTGTCTATGGTCGAACAATTTGGAATCATGACTCTAGAACATTTTGTAGAACATAAATGTTTCAAATTGTATAATAAAATAGAATTAAAGTTGCTTTCTAGGATTTAAATGAACTGTAACGTAACTTACCAAAAGTCATAATATTGTCGTTTGCACTTCACAAATTTTTTTGCAACATACTGTTCTTGATACTGTATCTGTATGTTGCAAGTATGAGACTTATGTCTATAGTACAATTTGTACCTATAATCATCCAAATCTACAGTTGAATTATTTGTCTAAAATCAGGTATGTAATAGTAACGTAGCTAATTTTGTAATCTATGTTACTGTTATTTCCTGTTCATTGTACATGTACTAGTGCTTGGTTAAACAGGCCGAAAACCGCTTGGCATATGTTTGAAAAGTATCTTGTGGGACTGTTTCAAGCTCCGAAAAGATTCTTCTTCTATTTACAGTTAGTTGTTTAAGTTTTAAAAGAATACCTATTCAATTCTTATTAAATCAGAGTAAAAATCATGTTGTAAAAATCGACTGTTATTTCTACTTTTAGGAGAGAGCCTTAAAAAAAATAAATGGTAATGGTTGGTAACCTATCATTGTTTGAATTTCAAAAAGAAGTTTCAAATACATTAACAAATGGTTTTATTGAAAAAAAATGTTGCATTGAAACACATAGATAACATATTTATTTTGAATTTAAGGAATCATGGATCACCTTATTAATGACTGTGTAACTTCTTATGCAATGGTCTTTGAGTTCCAAAACTTTGGCATAATTTCATTCATTCATGTATGTAAACATTGGTGGGAAAAGAAGCGATGAAAAGGAGAGTTGAATTTTTCACGCTTTGTTGACAAGCGTTAGGCCCTTATTATGAGAACAGGTGAATTGCTCTTTAAAATTTATCCTTTTGCCACAATGTTTTCAAAAGGGGACTGCTGCACATCAACAAGAAAAGTGTCATCTGTAGCTGGTAGTGTATGAAAAGGAAACTGAGGGTTAATTCTTTACCAGACATCAAAATGTCAGATTTGTCCAAATTGAAAGTTTAATTTACAACTAAATTATCATAGTAAATGATGGTACAATGTAGAAAACATTGAGAGAATGAGAGAAAACACTGGCCACCAGTATTTTTCTGGTTTTTTTTTCACACAATATTTAGAAGAGCCTTTTCAGAGGATCATTAGAACACAGGATTGTTTGGTACAGTGGTTAAAAAAGCTTTAGGTTAGTGAACTTGGAAGACTTGTTAGGATAACTGTGACAGAAAATTGCAAATAACTTGACATAGTCTAAGAGGCTCAAGGTATAAAATTCACCATTCACCCAGGTCTGTGTTCACCAACAATTCTTAATTGAGCCATACTCTGGCAAAAGGGGGCTTAATGCATCTCTGTGATGCATGATACCAAGCAAGTCATCACATGATCATGGATCCATAGAGTCCATTTTATCGAACAACCAACTAAATCATGACGAAGACTGGTGCTTTGACATACAGAAAATTAACCAGAAGCAAAAAGTATCAGCCCAGGTCAGCCTGCGCTGACTGACCTGCATCGATAACTTTCGCAGATGCATTAAGCCCCCCTTTTTCACAGAGCATGACTTAATTGCACTCTTAGTCTAATTCTAGATTTAGGAAATAACACAACTTTTGACTGGCTAAACCTAAAGCTGCTTTGTTTCTTCGTTGCTGTTTAACACCATTTTCGTAACTATTTCAGTTTTAATATGGCAATCAGTGCACATATCCATGCCTTCCTACAGTTTCTTTACCAATACTTGTAATTCCAAGCCATCTTCACATTGTTTTCGCAATATCCGTTGGGTAGGTGGGAATGAAAACCGTGGCAAAGAAAATTGGTGAGCTTGGAATTGAACCATTGACATGTGGTTTTTCAAACGCTGTATATTACTGAGCTACCAGACCAGTGCTTCATTTTCCTTATTGTTTTCAAGGGCCATCACTGCCGGAACACAGTCACAGTACTGAGGAAACAGATTTTAAAATAGTTAAGTAAGCAAATGTCTGAATTATTGCCGTGATTCCACCACCCAGAAAGACTGTTATAAGGCCTATACTTATAGAACTTGAGCAAACCTGAGCCTTCGAGGTCATCATCATTTGTGTCAAAACTAACTGCTTAAGATAAAGAAAAAAATATGAAAAGATACAAATATTAATCATGATAAAAACACCCATGTATAAATTCAGGGAAAGTTGATAAAACACACATAAATTTGATGAAATTTAACAAAAATTAACCTTTTGGAGCATGCAATACACTAGGATACGCTACGATGCTTAATATATAGTCATCATATTGTGCCCAATTTTTTTTATTTCAAGAGAGCTTAAGTTACACGTAGCTTAAATCTTTACCAAACAACAAATTTGTTCACTTGTTAAAACTGAAAGTATCTGCCTCAAATGATGGAATTTGTCTTTGAAGGGCTAGAAAACAATGTGGGAAAAAGAGATAATGCTGGTTACAAGCATTTCCCTCTTTCCTCGCAAAGTTTTTACAAAGTTTATTTTTCTATAATCGTTAAAACTCAAGGTTAAGCAGCAAAGATTAAACCTCAGTATTTGACATTGAGTGTGAAACAATTCTCACAGCTTATACTACACACTCTTGATGGCTTCTTACTGAAAACTTTAACTGGTACTTGTGCTGTGATGTGGGCAGTTCCAAAAGTGGACCCAACTCATCAAAGGAACTGAATCCTGAACCTCAGATGTGGTGGACTGATACTCTACCTCCAAACTACTGGCGACTGTTTTACTGAAGTATTTACGCAAACATGGGTCTAAAATTTCATAAGTTTTTGCAGAGAAGCAAAGTTTTGCAATTTACTATTATTTGTGTAGCTAATTTCAAATGTAACCTCTTTACTAGACAACAACATTTCAGACTAGTCAGTAATCACTAGTAACAGATGGCAAACTAGAGGTTGCTCAAATGACTGGAAATGACTATTAAAAGGTCAAAAAACATTGTAGGATGAGAAGAAAATTCTGTTTACAGTATTTTCTCCTTTTTCAGTAAGGTTTTCAAAAGCCTCAAGTCTCAGAGTCGTTTAAACTTGGGATTGCTTTGTAAACCATTTAGTAATCCAATTCATTTCATTGTGCAGTCAAAGAAACATCATTTTTCCATCTTTTGACTCCTGCATGTCACTGAGCAGATAATGTTAAACCTAATGCAACTTACCTGTACATGTACGTCCGTCTCCACGGAAACCAGGGTTACACTGACACTGGAAAGATCCAGGCACATTGAAACAGCGGGCATTTTCACTGCAGGTGTTCAGTCCAATCTCACATTCATTTAGATCTGAAATAAATGGAAAGCGTATACACTTTTCTTAATTGGTTTGTATTGGAGTTTAACGCCATTTTAATAGCTCAGGTCACATCATGGCGGTCAGTGACGCAACCATGTGTTTTCTGGCTTTCTCATACCAGTACTGACACAACTTTCTTTCCAAAGCCACTGACTATTTTTCTCACATGCATCAGAGGCACGAAGTGAAAAATTGCAGGAAAGAAAGATTGCCTCAACAGGGTATCGAACTCACAACCACCAGGTCACGAGTCAGATACGCTAACCACTGAGCTACCTGAGCTGGCACATTTTTTTAAAATTACAAGTATATATGTTTAGACTCTTTCAATTCTTTTAGTGCCACATGCACTTTCAATTATAGCTTATGTTAAGTATGTAAATGCATACATTCATGTGTGTAAGTAACATTGTGTCATTTATATATGAGTCATGCATTGGCAAAGGGGGACTTAATGCACCTCCGTGATCCATGATACCAACCAAGCCATCACATAAATATAAATCCATAACACCCACTTTTTTAACAACCAACTTAATCATGAGTTAGACTGATCCTTTGACATGCGGAAAACTGGCCAGTAGCGAAGTTTTGGCCCAGGTCAGCCTTTGCAGACTGCACAGGCTGACCTGGGTCAATACTTTTCGCAAATGCATTAAGCCCCCTTTTCACAGAGCATGGCTCAAACATAATCGGAGCTAAACCCTTAGTTCAAAATAACTAAGACCCACATCTTGCAACGTCCAGGCTGTTTCGACAGAATACCTCTTATCTATATTAGAGAAACCCTTCAAGTTAACAGGGCCTTTAGACTTACTTCCGGGACCATGCGTAAACAAAAATCAATGCATTTTATATGAAGTGCAATAAAATGTAATCATCTGTATAATGGAGGTGGATTTCATCTCAATGGAATGCCTAATAAGTATATTTAAGATTTCAGTTCTCATTTTCTTTTTGCCACCATGAGTTAATTAATGTTTAGGCTTTACCACAGGCATTGTGTATGTTCCAATAATATCACACTGTCTCGCAGGACTTGTTCATTTTCTTACCACAAACAAGAGAGATAACTCTATCACGCTTGTGACAATAAGTATTAAAATGTATATAACCTTACCATCACAAGTATAACCATCTCCCACAAAGCCTGTTCTGCAGCTACAAACAAAGGAATCACCAGCAGGTGTACAGTCTGCATTCTCATGACATGTATTGGCTTCTTCTCGACATGGGTCTAAACCTGTGAAAAAAATCAGACATCAATAGTACAGAAAATCCTCCTCCTGATTCTTTACCAAATAATCCCAATTGTTGACGACCATGAAGGAGAGGGCCTTTGGAAACAATGTGGAAAAACAAGAAAAAACTGATTACGAGCATTTTTCTCCTATTCCTACAATGCTTTTTTTAAATTATCAGAGACAAATTCCACAACTGTGGCCACTTAAATGTTGTCATCTGAAAATTCTTTCAAACTGTTTTCCAATACTGTTGAAAATTACCATTTTTCTCTCATATAAACATAGGTCCTTTGCACAAGGTAAAGCGGGTTGAATAGATTGCGTGTGGCCATGTGTAACATTGCTCATTGTCTAAAACTCAATGAAAGAATGAAATAACTTCTTCACACTTTACCACACAATCCCAATTAAGTTTTAACTCTATACCACACGACAAAAATGTAGACTGGTCCAAATTGAAAGTGTTTGCAAACGACATATCAAATGTAGCTCAAAACATAACACTTGTTTCTTAAAGGGTAGAAAACATTGTGGGAAAAGAAGAAAATGCTGGTTACCAGCATTTTCTTCTTTTACCACAATGTTTTCAAAAGGCTTCTTTCTCTGGATTGTGTGGTAAAGGGTTAATGACCCTGAGATAAGGAGCCTTTCAAAAACATTGTTGGAAAAGGAAAAAATGCTGGTAACCAGCATTTTTCTCCTTTTCCCACAATGTTTTCTACTATATCAAGGACATTTTTTGTCCTCTGAGCCAACACTTAATTGTCATCTGCAAAGGCTTTCAATTTGGACAGATCTGAAATTTTGCCGTTTGGTAAAAAGTTAACTCTTTACCACTTGACCAAATTTTATGCTTGTATGAAATTGAAAGTATTAGCAGACCGCAAATTAAATACGACTCTATTATGGGGGTTCATCTTTGAAGGGGTAGAAAACATTTATATTTTCAAAAGCCTTTCAACCCAGGGTCATAAAAATGCATGATGGTTTTTGAAAGAAATCTGGCATATGGTTTGGAAAAAATGCATGTACAGGGGTAATAACACTATGATTTTTTTGTTTTTGACAACAAAAAGCTTTTCATGAAACCCTTCCTCCAAGTACTTTTCTGTGAGGTAACATAAACTGTGTGTTAAACACAATGTGGATTTACATCAGACTGCAATGAATATTATGTAGGCTGATCTTTGATCCATTACTACCTAGTATTTGTGAGATAAATGTAAACCAGCCAAACCTGCCTTGAACTTAACCCTTCGAGCACCGAATAAACCTAACCTATCAGGCATTTTCGTCCTAGAAATATAACCCAAATGATTGCAATTTTTATGGTTGCTTTCAGCAAAGCGGGCAATGTAAACCAAAGATCAGGCTGCACATTTTGTTCAGGCTGATCTTGAAAAGAGTTGTGAAAGGAGCTCAAAGGGTTAACATAATTCAGATTTTCCTACTCATGGGATAAAGTCTGTATCATTCAAACAGTTTTTTTGATTCTTCACTAGACACATTATTTTAGATTTATCCAAACTGAAAGCATCAATAAAGAAAACATAAATGAAATATAGAAATTTTTGTTTTGAACAGAAGAGAAAGCTGTTTACAAGCAATTAATGTTTCCTTGTCCCACAATGCCTTCAAAAGGCTTTTTCTCAAGGTTGTTAAAGATCTGCATTGTGTGGTAAAAGGTAAATTATTGCACACAACTTATCTTAATATATCTTTCATGGCCTATAAATGTAGATTGGAAGAGTTGAAAAAAATTAATGATCCTACAGAAAAAAAAAGTTGTGTGTCCAAATACACAGAATAGTTATTGTACTTTCGTTATGACTGTTTTAGACTTTTTTTTTATTAGAATATGATTATATGTAAAAAGAAGAGGCAGGAATAAACATCACATTGTAAAATGGGTTCAGGAGCAAGTAAAAAGAGAGATAAATTTGGAGCTGATTTCAATACATGGCTGTATGAACGTTTGACAGTTTATTTTGGTGATATAGAAAGGTACATCTGTGATTATAAGATTCCTGAAAAAGAGGTCAAGGAGATTGAGGAGGCAGCTGAAGACTGTGTATCAATGATCGTGCGTCAAGTGGAATTCATTAGTAAGAAATTCACAGCTAAGGATAATGGCATTAAAAAGGTTGGTAGTTTTTTCGAAAAGACTGATGTTATAAATCTAGACAAAATTACATTTTATGTAGTTATGAGAGCCCTCTCTAGGCCAGATTTTGTGATTGCTTACAATGTAAGTGAAGACAAAACTAACGAACTCCATAACGTGTACTTCAGAAAAGATAAAATTGATCAAACATGGGTAAAAATATCTACGATGGAAAGCTCAGCACATCTGCGGCTAAGAAGTGTCAGTGGTCTTCTAGTAAAGTACAATGATCTTGTGATACAAGCTGTCACAAAACTTCGTGAACAAACTCGTGACACATGGGGCAAGCTGAAACTTACTGAAGGCTATGCACCTCTAATTGAGGATGCAGCTGTGAAACTCAAGTGTACATGGGACTCAAAATTAGAAATACGACTCTCTCTAATTCCTGTCATTGAGATCTATGATTTACAACCATACTTAACAGCAGAAAAAGTAGTCAGTAAAAGAATTTTCAATGCTGTGACAAGCAAAGGATCTGTGTTACTTGTCCCTGCAGCAAGAACTGAGGACTCATTTAGTCTGTCATTTGCTCCAGCAGAAGTAGACATAATGAGACATGTAATTACATATTCACATCGCCGTGTGTATAAAATACTAAAATTCATCATCAAAGGCTATAATGACAGCATTCCAGAGGAACTTCAAATATTCAGAAATAAATCTATAAAGACTTTAGTCATCCACCATGATGTGCATTGTAGGAATTGTGATCAGGTTGCTGACTGCATCATGGCAGTATTGAGTGACATGCTTAGTTTACTGAAGAAACAAGGAACCAATCCTTTATTGTTTATTCCTAGTATCTACGACAAAAATGTCAACACCTTGAGTGATACTTCAGCAAAACCTGCAAAAGAGTCCCTAGATTTAAATAAGGAATGCTTGGAAGATATCATTGATCACTTCACAAAGGAAGTCGGATCTCTACAACACTATGAGTTCAACAAAACTGTGAAAGGACTTGTGCCACTGTATGCTCAACTTTTAAGAGATTATTACCTGCCACATAGATCATCTGTTGACAAAGAAACACAGCCAAAGGTTTTAGCTATCTACTAGTCATCCAGTTACATTTTTTACACATAAAACTTCTTCATAAATATAAGACCTTTACAATTTAAGATACTGATTGCTTGTACATGATGAGGGGCTCCCACTCTTGCGGAAAATATTCTAACTTAATGGCCATTACAGAGGATCAGAATGTAATAAAACAATCCAGTTTTCATTTAACCTTTACCAAATGACACACTTTCTCCTTTTCCCGCATTGTTTTCCACCTTCTTGAAACAAATCTCAATTTAAGGGTCACTTTGATTTTGTTGTCTGCAAATGCTCTCAATTTGGACTGGTCTCAAATTTTGACAATGGACTTGCTTGGTCATTTTTACAAAATGAACATTCCTTATTTCATGCTTTTTGGTAGTTTATAATGGTGGGTTACGGTTTGATAATGTTGCCGTTTCCACGGAATTTACTGATTCATAAACTCACTGATATGGAAATACTGAGAGCTCCCCTAAGAGCTCTCCTGTACTTCACAAGTCCCAACAAAAAAGGGGTTAGAAGCATGAAATAAATAGAATATTTGTTTCTTTCGGTGAAAGAGTTGAGTTTTTTTTTCATCTCATGAACATCATATGGTAATACTAGTATTTTCACTCATGGCCATCCCACCTGTGAAAATAGTACTGATGATGTTCACTCAAAAATAAATTTCTATCTTTCACTGAAAAAAACAAATATCCTCTATGTATCACCTATCTGATGATCAAAATTAAACTTACCAGAGTGGACGGCTATTTTGTTTGTCATGGCAAATCGGACAACGTTATTCTCATAACTGAGGAAATTCTTTGAAACACTAAGTCTCATGGCATTTTCTCGATTCAAGTCTGGATCTGCTGCACACTCATCGAAGGAAATAGTCTGATCCCAAGTGTATACGTAAGCAGTTTGGTCAACACGATATGTTCTCTCCGAGAAAGATTTCACTATACCTGCAATGAAGATATTGAAAAATGACCGATTCCATTAAAAATTATGGCCCTCGGGAAGAAAACTTTTCATAACATCACTGAATAAGCCTTTTCTTGTTTCCCACAATATTTCCTACCCTTTTAACTCTTTACCAGACAACAGAATTGTAGACTTGTCCAAACTGAAAGCATCTGCAGTCGACAAATCACATGTGGCTATAATTATTAGGCTTGTCTCTAAAATGTAGGAATACATTGTGGGGAAATGAGAAAATGCTCCTTTTCACAAAATGTTTCAAAATCTTTCTTCTCCAGGGTCATTAAAAGTCAGGGTCTGTATTCACTAAGCATAAGAATATTCTTTGTCTAATTCTCAAGAATTTTCTAGATTTGAAAGTAAAACAACTTCTGATTGGCTAAACCATTTTTCAATGCTTTCCTGGAGTTTCTGTTGCTATTACTTTGCACAATATTCTTCCCAAGCCACTGGTTGCTTTCCACCATGACCATTGTTGAAACAATGATCAGCAGTGAGAGAGGAATGAATCCTGTCACAATGACTATCATCACTGACAAAATGTATCCAACAAATATGGAGCATTCATTAAAGATCAAACTGTACATAAATAATCAATTCTTTTTGAAAAAAAAAATGTTTGTATAAAAGTATATTTCATACCAACATGGCTTGTTTTTATACATTATCAGATTGTTATAAAAATCTGCACACTTTGGGATTGTTTGTGTAAGTAATCAAATCTATACAGATAAGGCTTTTTAACACAAACAATCAAATTCATGAAAAACAAAGCTCCTTTGTTTGACCCTTTACCACACAATCCCGACTTTTAATGACCCTTTGAAAGAAGCCTTTTGAAAATATTGTGGGAAAAGGAGAAAATGGTGGTAACAAGCATTTTCTTCTTTTCCCAAAATGTTTTATACCCTCTCCAGAACAAATTTCAATTTTTCAGTTGCATTTATTTTGTCGTCTGTAAATACTTTCAATTTGGATGAGTCTAAAATTTTGTCGTTTGGTAAAGAGTAAAACAAGCAAATCTGAACAAAATGTGGTCTGTTTTTATTCTGAGTCCTTTCACTGTTTTAATACTGCTTTTGTCCAGAATGTCTAGACTGTGTGAGGAAGAAATCTTTTGAAAACATCGTTGGAAAAGGAAAAAATGATGGTAACCAGCATTTTCCCTTTTTGCCACAACATTTTCTACCCTTTCAAAGACAAATTTCATAATTCATGCAACATCTAATTTGTCGTCTGCAAATGCTGTCAATTTGGACAAGTCCAAAATTTTGTTGTTTGGTAAAGAGTTATGAGTTAACAGCAACATACCAGGACCAACTCTCCTATACTCTTCTTGATAGTCATCAACGGTGATTGAAGCCAGAGAACCCACAATATCTGGAACCGTTCCATTGATATGAGTCTCCATTCTGATGTTATTCAAAGCGTCATATCCATAGAAGGTCTGACGAATAATCACAGACCCGCCAGCTCTGTATGAGATGACAGCCTCTCTTGTGAATTTTCCACCTGTCAAGAAATATTTAACCCTTTAATATACATTATGCTGCATTTTAACAACCCTAAAGAAGACATGTGGAGACATTGTGGAAATGGAAAATGCTTTTCACCAGCTTTTTCTCCTTTTTTTTTTAATAATGTTCTTTAACCTTGCAATAACAAAATTCAGTTTTTGAATCACATTTATTTGAGCCATGCTCTGTGAAAAGTGGGCTTAATGCATCTGCACTGGCTGATCTGGTCTGAAACTCTTTGCTTTTGGTCAGTCTTCTTCATGTCAAAGGACCAGTGAACCTCATGATTCAGTCGGTTGTTAGAGAAAATGGATTTTATGGATCCACAACTATAATTATGATGACTTGCTTGGTATCATTGAAAACAGAGGTGCATTTTGCCCCCTTTTGCCAGAGCATGGCTCATTTTATTGTCTGCAAATGCTTTAAATTTAGAAAAAGCCTAACATTTTGTCGTTCGGTAAAAAAGTTCAAGGTTTATTTGGCACTTTGAGGGTTAAGATTGCATACACTGTTCCCTATCAAAATATTGTGGCCAAACTAGAATTTTTTTTTTGCAATTGATCTGCCTGACAGCAAAAAAAAAATGTAAGCCATGAATTCAAGTTTCATGCCTAATGATCAAAGTGTAACAGTTATGACAAATGACTTCCCAAGGCGGGGATTGAACCCAGGACCTCTAGTTCCCAAGGCAAGCACTCTACCACGTCATTACAAAAGCTAGCTCTTTAGCAAGGTAGTTCGTTGGTTATTTCCTTTTATTTATCGTCGCTACCGGTTGCCCATCTGAGCGATGCCCCCAGAAGATGGTTAATTGTTACGGGGGATAGTGCAAGGATACAGGTCAAAACTACTGAGAGCTTCGCCTGGTTCTTTAACGTGCTCGGCGTATAGCACCGTCACACGGGACCTGGGTTTAATGTCTCATCCGAAAGACTATTAGTAATTTTTAGTTGGCCAGCCGGGGATATGAACCCACAATCTGTAGGACATTGTGTTCACGAGTCCTACGCTCTACCTACTGAGCTATATCGGCTGGTAAAATTTTGCAAGGTAGTATAAGTGTCCCCTTATTTATATCTATCTGAGAGATAGACCAGTATACTACATACTCCCTTGCCATGCGAGGATTAGTCCACGAATCCTTCAATTACTGTTACTCTCTTTTTCAAACAAAGTGGTTTTTTTACGGTGGGTGCCAATGTAACAGTTCTGACAAATGACCTCCCAAGGTGGGGATTGAACCCAGGACCTCTAGATCCCAAGGTCAATGCTCCACCACGCCACTACAAAAGCTAGCTCTTTAGCATGGCAGTATAAGTGTCCCCTTCACAAGATATACATTTATATATCTATCTGAGAGACAGACCAGTATACTACAATAAAAAAAAAAAGCCCAGTATACTACAAAAAAACTGTTAGTATGCTAATCTGCCATTTATCATCAAAAACATCATCATCATCTGTATTATCATCATCATGAATTTTATGCCCTCACTTTCCACAATAAAATCTCCCAGCAAGCAATGCCACCTACCAGTATATGTATATCCATTTATGGCCATCTCATCTTCCTGAATTGCAAACATCCATCCTACTACTCCACCAATCGTGTTCAAAGTCAAAATGTAGGACCCAATTTCATCCGGTACCCTGCTGATGACGACATAGGCTCTCCCGTCTTTTGTAACCACAAAGGCGTGCATGTCCAGATCTTCGAAAGTGATATCATTAATAGATCCACTGACCTTACCATTCAATCGCTGAGGTTGACCTACATAGAGAGCAGAAAATTATGGATTGCAAAGAACAAGATTTTAAATAAAATTCTTCACCCTTTAACCCTTTACCACACAATCACGAGTTTTAATGATCCTGACGAAGAAGGCTTTTGAAACATTTTGGGAAAAGGAGAAAATGCTGGTAACCAGCATTTTCTCTTTTTCCCAAAATGTTTTCTTCTCTGTTACAGGTGAATTCAATTATTTGACCTATGTCCAATTTGTCATCTACAAGTCTGTTTTCAATTTGGATATATCTAATGTTTTCAATTTGGATGTGTCTATGTTTTTGTTATGTGGTAGAGATTGCAGAACAATTCCATGTTCTAATGACCCAGAGGAAGAAGTACATGACTACAAGTACTAAAACTCTTTACCATAGAACAAAATAGATTTAACCCTTTCCCAAACGACAAATTTTGGACAGGTCCAAATTGAAAGAGTTTGCAGACGACAATTTTAAATTTGATGAAAATGGCAGAAAGGTCTCAAACAGGGTAGAAAACACTGTGGGAAAAGGAGAAATTGCTCATTATGAGCAATTTCTCCTTTTCCCACAGTGTTTTCAAAAGACTTGTACTGCAGATGCGTAAAAACCAGGGCTTGTTTGGGAAAGGGTTAAGACTTGTCAAAACTGAAAGCAAGTGTAGAAGAGAAATTCAGTATGGCTCAAATTAATAAGATTTCCTTTGAAAAAATAGAAAACATTGTGGGTACAGGAGGAGATGCTTGCCACTTGCACTTTATCCTTTTCCAATAATATTTTCAAGAGCCCTGTGCTTTAATACTGTTAAAGCACTGGATTGTGTGGTAATGGCTTAAAAACCATGGGAAAAGGTGAAAATGCTACCCACTAAGGCAACATTGGTTACTAGCATTTTCTTCTTCCACTACAATGTTTTCAAAAGCTTTCTTTGTCAGGGTTGTTAAAATTCAGAATGGTGTAGTGTAGAGTTAAGAGCTACTTTATAGAACTCTTTTCCACTCCACTGAACATAAATATTGCAAGAAAACATTCAGCTGCTGTAAAAGATGAATGAATCATGTTGCAACAATTATCACTGAGCTGGGATTCAAATTAAGAACCTGTGGATCAACTATAGATCTGTACTTTACCATCTGTGCTACAGGGTGAATTTTTATTGACCTGATTGGAGTTTTTACTACTTTCAACGTCATTTCAGCCACATCATTCAAACAGCTCACTTATTGGTCTTGGTTATGGTATCACAAGTACTTAGGTAGGCTCTGAGCTGTCTTGCCAAAGGACACTCCTACAAAAATCCCTGCACTTAAAGTAAGGATCAAACCTTGGGTCTCCACATTTAGAGTCCTACATGCTCATCACTGAGCCATGCAGCACTGGAGTGGGCTATGAAGATCCATACTACAGCTTCTCAATGCTCATTGACATTCTCATGTTTACACATTACCTGGGGAAATACACTGTATGCCATTTCCAAAGTTGGGTGGGATACACTCACAGCAGAACCCTTCTTCAAAATCCACACATCTGGCACTAGAATGGCAAGTTCTGCTTCCTTCTAAACATGTTGGATTTTCTACCTCAGGGATGAAAATTTCCACTAGAAAATACAGTAGCAAGGTCAAAAGTGAATTCAAGGTCAAATATGTCATACGAAGAAAGCTTCTGAAAATACAGTGGGAAAGGAAGAAAATGCTGGTAAGCAGCATCTTCTCCTTTTCCAACAATTTTTTCAAAGCATTTAAAGTCAAATACAGGTACTGGAGCCTATGACATATATTTTGTAGTCTGCAAATGCTTTCACTTTAGAAGTAGAACTGTCAAAGGTGGACCTTGTTGGTGAAGCAGTACAATCAGAGAACAGAAATAATTTTGAAAAACAAAGTCCATCTGTGACCTTGACCTTTGACCCACCTCCTTGGGTCATGAGCAACACTTGTATAAAGTTTCAGGGTTCTAGGTCAAACAGCTTTTGAGCTCGAGCAGGAAGATGAAAACATGGACAGACAGACGGACACACAGAGCGACAGACAGACATGGTGAAACCAGTATACCCTCCTCTACTTCGGAGGTTGGGGGCGGGGGGGGGGGGGTTTATGAATATCAACAAACTATTGTTTGGTAAAGAGTTTAAAGAAGCAAGAAAGCTCTGACCACTCACATACTTCAGAAAATACATGGTTTCTGAGTTGATCCCTTTGAGCTAGATTTGAATTTTTTATATTGGCTTGAAAGGGAGGAAATCCTCTGAGAGGAGATATAATCACACCCCTGATTATTGAAATGGGAGCAAGTATTGTGTGTGGAAAAAGCCCTTTTACAAATGTTTTCTGTATCATCTTACAGTAGATGTAGATCTATTTCCTATTTTTATTAAAAATCTTTAGGATGCTTTATAATGTGAAGGAACTTGACTCACAAAAGAAAAAAAATATGGTGTTACTCAAAACATTAAAAAGAATATTACCCACATTTGAATATTACTGAGTGAACCCTACTCATGTTTTCCATAGTTAACTCTTCACCAAACGACAAAATTTGAGACCAGTCCCAATTGAAAACTTTAGCAGACAAAAAAACAAATGTTACTCAAGAATTGAAATTTGTTGTAGGAAGAGTAGAAAACATTTCGGGAAAAGGAGAAAATGCTGGTTACCAGCATTTTCTCCTTTTCCAATAATGTTTTCAAATGGCTTCTTTCTCAGGGTCGTTAAAAGTTAGGATTGTGTGGTAAAGAGTCAAACTTTAGGTCAAACTATGAAACATAAACATTTAAGTTTAATATCATAAGCATAAAGCAATGCTGAAAACGATGCAACAATTTGGAAACAATATACACATACAATGTACTACAACATGGAAAGTACAACAGGAACTGTTCGCCTATATGCAAAAGAAAAAAAATGTAGTGGGTTGGGTCCTCTCCTTTCTTCATACAGCTCTGACAGAAAGATTGACAGAATAAGATGTCTAGATGAGGTAAAGCTCAAATACCAGAAATGCACTAAGTAGGTCAAGAAGCTAATACATCATAATGCCCCTAGGAAGAATTACAGCATATATATATATTTTTTTTAATCCTTTACCAAACAATCCCATTTTAATGACCCTACAGAAGAGGATTTACTTATAAAAACATTGTGGAAAGGGAGAAAATGCTGGTAGCCAGCATTTCTCCTTTTTCCACAATGTTTTCTACCCTTCAAAACATGAATTTCAAATTATGAGTCATATTTTCTTTGTCATCTGCAAATACTTTCAAATTTGGAAAAGTCTATCATTGTGTTGTTTGGTAAAAAGTTGAAGGAATAAATGCAAGGAAAGCAAAGAAAGGTATCTCAAGCAAAAGATCTAGAAAGTCCTTAAAAGGAACGAAAACAAGAGCATGGCATGCTGGTGCTGATGCTTGGCTACAGTTGTCATTTTTGGGGAAAAAAAATCAAAGTCAAAAAAGAGGCATAACTGTGTAAAAAGTAATTCTGAGGGTTACCTGCCTTTCTGGTATTGGTTCCCCTTTTCTTACAGATAGAAACTAGCCAAGTATTTATCTTCTGTACTTAGAATGATATTAGAGAATGTTGAAGTTGTAGCAGGACAACAATGCAGAATGAGGGAGAGAGGGCTATGGCAATACCTCCATGTTTTCTTCAAAAACAGCCAAGTTAAAATCTTTGCCATGTTAACCTTTTACAAACCTAATGGTCCTATGTTTTAACCCTTTAACAAACAATCCAGACTTTAAACAACCCTGAAAAAAAGGCTTTTGAAAACATAATGGGAGAAGGAGAAAATGCTGGCATTTTTCTCCTTTTCCCACAATGTTCTTTTTTTTAATCCTATCATAAACCAATCTGACCATTTGAGAAAATTTAATTTGTTGTCTGCAAATGCTTTCAATTTGGACAAGTCTAAAGTTTTGTCATTTGGTAAAGAGTTAATGACCCCACTGTTGGAAAAAGAGAAAATACTTGTAAGTTGTAACCAGCATTTTCTCAATTTCTTATATTGCTTTCTCATTTTTAACCCTTTACCCACAATCCCAAGTTTTAATGACCCCTAGGAAGAAGCCTTTTGAAAACACTGTGAGAAAAGGAGAAAATGCTGGTAACCAGCATTTTCTCCTATTCCGACAATGTTTTCTACCTGTCTCAAAGCAAATTTCAATTTTTCATTCATGTTTATTTTGTCGTCTGCAGATACTTTCAATTTCTACAAGTCTAAAATTTAGTCGTGTGGTAAACAGTTAAACGACAAATCCTATAATCTGAGCTAAATTTGTCTTCTGCATATGTTTCCAATATAGACAAGCCTACAATTGTATTGTCAGAAGAGAGTATTGGACTTGTCCAAACCAAAAGCATTAATTTTGCAGACCACAAATTAAATGTGGATCAAATGGTGAGATTTGTCCTTAGCATAGTAGATAGAATTGTGATAAAAGTAAAATAATAAAAACTGGTTGCAAGCATCTTTTCTTTTTCTAACAATATTTTCAAAAGCCTTCTTCCTCAGGGTCATTAAAACTGGTGACTGTTATGTAAAAGGTTAACTGAATGAAATAAAGGCAAGCAAGACAAGCTATCTGAAGGCAAAGGAGGTAAATGGACATGAAAGGAAAAATAACATCTTTGCTCTCTCCTTGATACAAAAGCAATGCTATATGTCAATATGTGTATATATTATATTAACCCTTAAAGCACTGGAACCAACTTATGTTTCTTGCTGACAGTGTAGATCAGAATCAGACTGCACAGAATGTGCAGTCTGGTGATAAATCTATACTGTCCACTACTTTGTCACATATGCTAGCAGAACAAACCTTGACCTACATGTAGCAATATTTGAACAGTTTTGTAATTGAAATGGTCCAATTCATTAATTCAGCACTTTATGGGTTAACTCTTTACCAGACAATCCCGACTTTTAATGACCCTGAGGAAGAAGCCTTTTGAAAACATTGTGAGAAAAGGAGAAAATGCTGGTAGCCAGCATTTTGTCCTTTTCCCACAATGTTTTCTGCAAATCCCAAAACAAATTTTATTTTTTCAGTCACATTTATTTTGTCATCTGCAAATGCTTTCAATTTGGACAAGACTAAAATTTTGTCGTTTGGTAAAGAGTTAAGAGAAAGGAGCTTACGTAAATAATCATATCTGTAGCCTGAAAAAGGCAACAAGCTATTTAAAAAAAAAAGGAAAAATAACATCATTACCTCACATGCATTTCAGTTTCATCACAGCCAATACCTTTACTAAACAACACTGTGAAAGAAAGCCTTAGAAATCATCATGGGAAAACGAGAAAATCCTTTTTCCTATCATGCTTTCTATTCTTTCAAAGACAAATTCCATCATTAGAAGTACTATTCAGTATTTGTCTGCAAATGCTTTCAATTTTGCCAAGTCTAAAATTTTGTTGTCTAGTAAAGAGTTAGTCTTTTTAGCCCTTTTCACAATTGCCTAGCAACCACTTAACGACCGCCTGCAACACCTTTTTAGCTGTGTAGCACAACCACTTGCATGGTGTTTTGCAATCTGTTGCAGTCATTGCAGAGTCACAAGCGATGACAACCATTGTATAAGACTTTGAATATGTTCAACATTCTGATGCAACTGAATAAAACCAAAATACTCACACTTGGTCACACTAACAGTTGTACGAGTGTTGCTAAACATTGCACACTGCTGCTCGCCAAGACACATGAGCTTGCGTGACATGGTTATTGTATTTGATCCCTTGGACTTTGTGGAAAGCTTGCACGTGTATTAGGGAACTCTAGCTAGGTACAAGTTGTGCAATCAGTTGCATTTTGACAACATTTTGTTCGTCCTTTTGAGTTCAGTGTTAATCTGACAAGATTAATATTTTGGCTAGTACTAGTATGACTCTTCAATTCATTGCACGGCCATCTAAATGACCAGTATCATAATCCTGCGACTTGTCACATCCAAGCACCCAACCTATCACATGGTGTTGAGACAAATCATATGCCAACACCATCAATCGAAACAGTTGTATGGTTAACAGCACACTGATTGCAGTTACTCGTGCAACACTCACAGGTACACATACAACTGCTCGCACAAGCATATGTGCCTTTGTCTTGGTTGCTTCCACTCTCTCTTGTTGAATGACTTCTGTTACAATGGTAAAAGCTTTTAGCCAACCATTGGGAGAGTAGCTTTCTCAAGTCGATCATACGACCGAATTGACGCAATTAGTTGCACTTCAATTGTGAAAGAAGCTTTACCAAATGATCCAATGTTTTTACAACGTGTAGGAGGAAGGTTTTTTCACTTTTTATTACACAACAAAGTTTTAAACTTGTCCAAACTGAAAGCATTTGCAGAAAAAAAGATAAAGGTGGCCCAAATGAAGACTCTGTCCTTGATATGTCAGAAAACATTATGGGAAAAGGAGAAAAAAGTGCTAGTTACCAGCATTTTCTCTTTTTTGCACACTGAACATTACACGTTACACAAATTAGGAAAGGGTAGGAAACATTGTGGGAAAAGGAGAATATGCTGGTTACCAGCATTTTCTCCTTTTCCCACAATGTTTTAAAAAGTACTTTTTCTTGGGGGTCGTTAAAACTTGGCATTGTGTGATAAAGGGTTGAAGGGCTAAGGGCATGTGGAAAGTATCTGTATAATAACTGATAAAAATGTATGCATAGATCATTTTGGATTATATACACAATGGTTTATACAGGTATGCATCTATTATCAAATCCAAAGTAAAAATGCACAAAGTCTAATCACAAGCTTTCACCAACCACAGCATCCTAAATGCAAAGAGTCTACATGCATCTTAAGTATGATAATCCATACCTAAAGCCACTGTCCATTTAGCAAACAAAGTCTGTCGCAAGTTGTGTTTAAAATCCCCAATTGTCTGTATTAATCTAATTTGAACTGCAAGTATTTGACCAATGCAGTTGTACTTTAAATAAGTCTATAAAAAAAACGTAAATTTCTAAGGAAAATGTTGAAATGCAAATGTTTTGTAAAAAGGGGAACATGCATATTAATTTGAATATGTGCTTTAATGCCTTTCAATGAAACAGAAAAAAAAAACCATACACTGAAGGGAAATCAATCTGAAAGAAAGTCATTCACTGATTATCTCCCTTGCCTATATCTCTGTGGCCAGAATGGTGGCAGGCCCAACCTTTGTGGTATATAGGTTGAAAAAAATTGATCTGTTCATGAATAACTTTTCCTATCCCAGTCTTTTACTTCTTTTTTTTAAAAATATTGATTTGGAACAAATTTATCTTCTCTTTTTTTCTCTTCGTGATCTGATAAGATTTAGAAGTATACGGCAAAGAAATCATCCAAACAAGCAAATGCAAAATACATGTACTACTGTCTTTTTCTAAAACCATGCAAAATAGCAAATAAGTCAGGTATACATATACAAACTTTGATTTAAAAGAAAAACAGCAAAAGGGTTTTCCATACCATCTCCTGTCTCTGCATCTGGAGGCTGAATATTCCCATCGTCCTTAATTTCACCTATGTGAAACATCCATTTTCCTGGTTCGTTGACATTGGATTCCTTGGCTAATAGCTCTATCCTGTCAGTACCAGAGTATGGAAGTTTTAAATGAAGTCTGCCAATGCCAGAATCAAACCCTGCCTGTCCCGGGGGATCTGCCTGAATGCCACTGAGTTTGCCTGCACTCTTTGTCCATTGTATCCCATCGTCCAGGTAGTTAAAGATGACAAATGAATTGAGTTCATCAGAAGCAATAATTATTTGGAATGTATTAACCTATAAGGCAAAAAAAAAAAAGACCATGTATATATCTAAACCCTTGTAGCAATGAAGCTAGGGTTACTTGCCCATGCAGAAAGTGTAGATGAAGATAGTAGACTGCACATGGTAAAGAAAGTAGATCTAAGATCAGACTGCTTGCCAGATATGCTCACAAAAACAGCCTTACAATTGCAGTATGATGAGACTGTATCTTTCATACTGAATTATCCATTGCATCTGTTGGACCTACAAGCTGAATGTTTTTAGAATTTGATGCCTTTTATCTTCATTTATGGGTTCAGATGAATCCGTTGCAAAACAACAAAATTCTGGACTAGACAAAGCTGAAAGCATTTGCAGACGACAAATTAAATATGGCTCAAATGTGGCTCAAATGATAATTCCTGTCTTTAATAGGGTAGAAAAGATTGTGGGAAAAGGAGAAAATGCTGGTTACCAGCATTTTCTCCTTTTCCCACAATCTTTTCAAAAGCCTTTTTTTCAGGGTTGGGACTGTGTGGTAAACGGTTAATCATGTCTGGGAAGTCTTCTAATCAGAGCAAAGAATGTATCTAAGGCATATTAATCACCAACATTATTGGTCTATTTAGCCAACACCCACTTAACACTGTTCTGTTATTCTTGAAATCTCTGCCAACTTTCCTAGTCACAAACTTGGCACAAGATTAGTAACATGTGCAGCTAAACTAGGCGGTAGTTAATGATGAAAACTGGAAAACTCTTTATCAAAGGACTAAATTCTTGACGCATCCAAATTCAAAGCATTTGCAGACAATGAATTACATGTCAATGTGGCTCATGATTATTCTGGGCTTTGTCTTGGAAAGAGCAGGAAACTTTGTGGAAAAAGGAGAAAATACTGGAACCAACATTTTGTCCTTTTTCCACAATGTTTTCTACCCCTTTACTGACAAATTTCATCATTTCAGCCAGTGTTATTTGTCGTCAGCAAATGCTTTCAATTTGGACCTGTCTGAAACCTTGAAGTTTGGTAAAGAGTTCAGATGTCCTCTGCAAGTACATTCAACTTGGATCAGTCTATAACTTTGTTGCCTGGTAAAGAGTTAAAAAGACCTTTCATTGTTTCACACTGTACAAGGGACTGTTTAACTCTTTACCACACGACAAATTTTCAGACTGGTCCAAACTGAAAGCTTTTGCAGTTGACAAATAAAATGTGGCAGAAATTGTATTTTTTTTATGAAGGGTAGAAAACATTGTGGGAAAAGGAGAAATGCTGGTTTCCAGCATTTTCTCCTTTTCCCACGATGTTTTCAAAAGCCATCTTCCTCAGGGTCGTTAAAAGTCAGGAATGTGTGGTAAAGAGTTAGCAAGTGGTACAAGTGGAGAAGTACAAGTAGACAATATTTTTACTTTATTTTTACTTAACTCATAAGCTATCACTTCCTTAACCCTTAACCACACTATCCCATAATTATTTTATCAACCCTCCAGCTTTTGAAATCATTTTGGGAACCAGCATTTTCTTTTTTTTCCATGACGTTTTCTAAGCTTTCACATCTGATTTCTATCATTAGAACGACATTTAAATTGTCATCTGCAAATGCTTTCAAGTGAGATATAACTAAAATTTTTTCATAAAAAGTATGCTACTTGAAGAGATATTTCCAATTAAACACCTCATTCATACTTTAACCTCATTCATACCTTAACCTCATACCACACAATCCCATGTTTTAACAACCCTGAGGAAGGAGGCCTTTGAAGACATTGTGGTAAAAAGGAAGGATGCTGCAGGATGAAAACTTTTAGGTTCATCCAATTTGAAAGCATTTTGAATTAGACTAATTGATTCTTTTCCACTAATGTGATTTTTCTATAAAAGGGTAGAAAATACTGTGCAAAAAGGATAAACTGCTGGTTAACAGCATTTTCTCTTTTCTCCAGAATGTTTTCAAAAGCTTTTTTTCAGGTGCAGTAATACATAGGATTGTTTGGTACAGTGTTAAACAGTACACTGTTTATTGTTTCTTGTAATCATATTCTGTGCATCTGGCTTGACTGAAGCATGATGAGTGGTTTTAGCCCTTTCCCCACTTAACTAGCCTTTTCTCCTTTTCCCACACTGACAATGTTTTCTATCCTTTAACAGAAAAGTCCCATAATCTCAGCTAAGTTTACTTTGTCATCTGCATTATGCTTGAAATCAATGAGTCTAAAATTTTTCATACAGACAGGAGTTGGCGAATTGACAATTTGGTCAAAAGAAGCATTTTTTTTAATGTTTAGCAGCATTTTCTTTCTGTTAATGTTAAAGCCTTAATTTGCAAAGAGACAAAATTTTAGTCTCATTCAAATTGAAAACATTTTCAGGCAAGGTATTCAATGATGATTTCTGTCTTTAAAAATATGATTTCTGTCTTTGAAGTGGTAGAAAATATTGAAAGAAAATGAGAAAAAGCTGGTTACCAGCATTTTTCTCCTACAGGTATTTCCGAAATATTTTCAATGGCCTTTTTTATCTTGATATACAAATTTCAAGACTGTTTAAGCCATACATGCATAGCACCTAACAAAAGCTGACTTCATACAGGTTGCTTGCTTGACTCTTAGTCTTAACCAGATGACAAGATTTTAGACTTGTTCAAATTGAAAGCATTTGCATACCACAAATCTAATATGCCTGAAATAATGGTATTTGTCTATGATGGGGTAGAAAACATGGTGGGAAAAGGAGAAAATGCTGGTTACCAGCATTTTCTTCTTTTCCTAACATGTTATTCAAAGCCTTTTCTGTTAGTGTCGTTAAAACTTGGGATTGTGTGGTAAAGAGTTAAGTGTTTAACACACAAAATCCTCAGTTTCAATGACCCTGAGAAAGGGGGCTTTTCAAAACAGTGTTGGAATAGCAGAAACTGCTGGACCCAGCATTTTCTCCTTTTCTCACAATGGTTTCTACACTTACATGTGGAAAACAGACTAGTCTATGCTTGAAACAAGTGTTTTCTACCTTTGCCTGGACAAATTCCATTGTCTGAGTCGTATTTTATTTGTCATCTGCAATTACTTTTAATTTGGACAAGTCCAAAACCTTCTTGTTTGGTAAAGAGTTTATAGAATTAACCACTAAGACAGGCTTTACTTAATTTTCAATGGGTAAAGGAAAATTCTGGTTCATCTGTTAAAATGTGCTGTGATAAGTGGTTCACATTTAGGAATGTTAAGTGCATGGCCTTTAGATCTACAAGATGGCTGTTTGTTTGACCTTTTAGATACATCATGATTAAGACTGATTAAAATATTCCAAAAATAAACACATCTATTGTTCTGTTTTTACCATTCATTTTCTGAACAAGAGAGCCATGATGGCCCAGTATCGCTCCACTGCCTTCCAAATGTACCATGGACTTAACTGGCACTGACAGCGAGCTTTCATAGAGAAAATAGCCCTCCTTCCCCGCCCCCCACCCCACAAAAAATAGTCATATCTTTTTCAAATGCAAAGATGATGTAAGTGACTACAAGCAAGTCTAATCAAGTATCATTCATATCAAATACCAATGACTTTAACAAAGAGTGCTTTGACAAGAAGATTTCACAACTAGGAAGCAGAAACCATTTTTTTTTTGCATGAAAGGTAAAGTTCCTGCATGAACAAAAAATGAATGATTGAAACCTTACTACATATTAAATATTCAACCCATCAGAACATAACTGTCAACAACAAATTAAATCACTCCCACAGAAAATTGAACATTTTCTATAAAAAAAAAAAAAGGAAAAACTGGAAGTACAAACACCAAGCATGTACTAGTGCAGTTTGATAATCAAGGGAAGTAAATGCTAACAAACTATGTAATTGTTATAGCCAGAGTTAATTCCATTGCTTAGTTTTGTAAGCTTTATATATTGACTTCATTTACTACAGTATATAAGCCAATGTAAAACTTGTGACTTGGCACGGCCATTTTGATCGCAAGGCTAGAACTTGTACAAATTTGGTAAAAGTCTATTAGATGAAGCTACACACTAAAATTGGTAGCCCTAGGCCTTATGGTTTTGGACAAGACGAGACGATTTTCATTTTTTTTTCAAAATTTTTCAGTTTGTTGCCATGGCAACCAGAGTTTCTACTGGAATTAAATTCTTCGAAGAAATTCTGAAGAGGGCTATGGCAGGAACAAAACTGGATGGTTAGTTTCAGAAAAGACGTTTGAAATAAAAGTTTAACGCACGCACGGACGGCTGGACGGATGCACGTCGGATACAGGGCCATGACATAAGCTCGCTGGCCTTCGACCAGTGAAGCAAAAAATTATTAGAATCTAGATCTAGTCAACTGAATTTTCTACCAGGCAACTAAATCTATATTGTTACCATAGTCCATAGTAAAAGGAATTGATCAGTTCAAGCGAGCTTTGATGAAATATAAGATTCATTCTAAACACTTAGATCTACATTCAGGTACATATGTCTAATATTGATAACTTTTTGGAATAATTTCTGACAATGCCGATCACAGTGAAGATTCTGAGGCAAACGCCATATTTACGTTGCTAGGGAAGTCAGGCGTTCGCCCCACAGATAATTCGTTACATGAACACGGTATATAAATTAATAATAATAATTAAAATGAAGAAAAAAAAAAAAAAAAAAAGAGAAAAAAATGAATCAAGAAGTAAAAACCGTTATCAGCCAACTTCATCAAGATATTAACACCGATTCCGAATCTTTGAAAACGTTGAAAATCCTATTAGATCTATAAGAAAGTTTACTTAGTTTGGTGTGTTGGACCGAACGCTACGTCAATGAAACGATAGTTTTCATTCAAGCAGATATACGGACAACTTTTCACACCTTTTTGAGTATAGTTTTCTGTCGTCAGTGGCTTAAATAGACATAGTTCATGTAAATAAATCATTTACATATAAAACTATAGACAGTCCATGTCCGAGATGATTATCGGCGATATCTGTCGAGTTTAAACTTCCCAATGGTTGCAGTACTAGCGGTCCGTTCGCTACTGATAGAACATTCTGAGAAGAAATTTTGGTGTCTTTCAGCGAGCTACTGGTTCGTCACGATTTGCCTTTTGATAAATACAATAATGCATTGGTTCCACAGACTGGAGTAGACTGTACCATGATAGTTTTCTGATTTTTTTCTCCCATTTTCGAAAATGAAACCTAAACTCTGGCCTGGACCATATTCTATACTTTCTAATGATTTTGTGGTAGAACACGAAATCCTGACAAAATTAAATGAGCCGTGCAGTGGCAAAAGGGGATTTAACCCTTTCCCAAACAAGCCCTGGTTTTCACGTGTCTGCAGTACAAGTCTTTTGAAAACACTGTGGGAAAAGGAGAAATTGCTCGTAACGAGCAATTTCTTCTTTTCCCACAGTGTTTTCTACCCTTTTTGAGATCTTTCTGCCAGTTTCATCAAATTTAAAATTGTCGTCTGCAAACTCTTTCAGTTTGGACCAGTCCAAAATTTGTCGTTTGGGAAAGGGTTAATACATCTTCGTGATGAATTATACCAAGCCAGTCATTACACAGTTATGGACCCATAAAATCCATTTTGTCTCACAAGACTAAATCAGAAGGTAAAATGGTCCTTGGATACGCAGACAATTGGCAAAAAGCAAAAAGTTCCGACCCATGTCAGCCTGCACGGACGACGCTGGCTGACATGAGCCGATACTTTTTGCAAAACCCCCTTATCACAGAGCGTGGTTCATATCCTTTTCAACTAATTTGATTGGTCAGACTCAAAGCTAGACGATGGAATATGATGGATCTACAGTACTTACTTCATTACTGCTTCCTTTGAAAGCCGCTACTCCATCCCATGTTGCTATAAATAAACTAAGAGGCTCAAATAAGGGAAACTCTGAAAAATGGTCCTGAACGTCTAAGGCAGCTGTTCCTAACAAAGCTTCTTCTGTACTCTCTCTGTTTAAAGGGGGAAAATATTTATAAGTTTAGTATGAAACAAAAGAAATTCTTGTCAAAAGCAGCTCTTGATATCGCACTACAATCTTTTTCTTGAATGAACATGCCCAATCTGTTTACTCAGAGCACTATTGGTCAAGTTCGCACAGAGGTAATCCAGTCTGGGACAACCAGGCCTAGCTCATAATGTTTTATAGAGTTCTCCACAGCATCTTATTCTATCACCTTTGACGGTCTGATGTGCTGTATTTAAATGCTGACGATATAAGAAATAATAGTTTAAGAATAAATACTCTACTTGGAACCTTTTTTTCCCCCCTTCTTTGGCCAGACCAATGTATAGATATAAAAAAAACTCGTTTGCATATAGACAGTTATCACATCCCCTGTGACCGTATTCAGCAACCATTCTACGTAGCATTCTAGCGATATATTCTAGATTTAGAAGGTAACACGATTTCTTATTGGCTATTTAAATAGCCAAACAGAAATTGCGTTATTTCGAGTTCTAGTTAATCTTTACCACATGAAAAAATTAAGACCCATCCAAATTGAAAGCATTTGCGAACGGCATATTGATTATGGCTCAAATGATTGGATTGCTCTTTGAAAAAGTAGGACGAAAGTCGAAAAAGGGGCATAACTCTGTCAAAAATACCTTAATGGTTACCTGCCCTTGTTATATAGGTTCCTCTTTTGATAATTAACAACTTGTTCAAGTTTGAAGCAAATAACTTCAGTAATAAAAGAGATATTGTAAAATGTCAAAGTTTTCGCACGAAGACAACGCAGACGACGACGACGCCAGGGCTACGACAACACCTCGACCTTTTGTCGAAAACTGCCGAGTTAAAATATTTACAAACGCAGAATTGTTTGGTAAAGGGCTAATATACCCCAATAGTGAGAAAAGAAATCATAGTGAAATCATAAACCACACATATTGAACATAACAGATACCTTACCTATAATAAACATTACCAGCGATGTATGTATCTACATCTGACATAAACGCTGATATAAGTTTGATTCCTAGATCTAACGGTATAACAAGTGTTGCTTGGTAACTGGGCAACTCAGACTCAAAGGATAAATGTCCATTGGAATTAACCTGTAAAAAAAAAGATTAAGATATTGATTATTTTTCAGCAAATCATTTTGACTTTTTCTATGTTTACAAAACATGCTTATGTTGGAAGAAAAAGCACAAGAAGTTGCTTGCCAAGAAATCTGCCTGAAGGTATCTCAATGTAAATGTACTATCTTTCGAGAACATTTTTCTAAATCTGTGTTACAAAAAAAAATCTGTAAAAAA
The DNA here is from genome assembly GCA_945859785.2 of Tridacna gigas. Classification (NCBI taxonomy): domain Eukaryota; kingdom Metazoa; phylum Mollusca; class Bivalvia; order Cardiida; family Cardiidae; genus Tridacna; species Tridacna gigas. The sequence goes on from OX244029.2 coordinate 45,680,378, forward strand.
AAAGGCAAAGAAACATTTTGTTCAATACGGTCTTCTTTTTCCAAATACAGGCATTTTCAACAGCAGTGCATACTATTCCATTATTTAGCCTTGTCCAATTTGAAAGCACGTGCAGAATATAAGCCTGGCCGGGTATTTCAATGATCATTTAGTGTATCTGACTCGTGACCTCGTGGTTGCAGGTTCGATACCCGATTGAGGCAAACACTTTCTTTCCTGCGATTTTTCACCTCTCACCTCTGATGCGTGTGAGAAAAGTAGTCAGTGACTTGGAGAGAAAATTGACTGACCGCCGTGATTTGACATTAGCTGTTAAAACGACGTTAAACTCCAATACCAACAAACAAAAGCAGACTATAAATCAAAATTTATATGTGCCGCACATACTGGGGTTTATCTTTAGGAAGGACAGCAAAATTTTAGACTTGTTTAATATGTGAAAGCAAATTACAAGATGACAAATTATACGTTGGACTTGTCTTCGGAAGCATACAAAATATTGTAGGAAAAGACAAAATACTGGTTACTAGCATATTCTCCTTATCTAACGTTTTCAAAACGTTTTCACCAGGGTATAAGAAGGTCGGGTTTGTTCAGTAAATGGTTAACCCCGTACCAAACAACCCCAAAAGTTTGAACGACCCTGAGAAAAAAAAAAAAGGCCTTTAAAAACATTGTGGGAAAAGAAGAAAATGCTGGGTACCAGCATTTCCCCTTTCCACACTGTTTTCTACCTATTCAAGGGCAAATGCTATCATTTGAAAAAAAAAAAAATCATTTTAAGTGTCATCTGTAAATCCTTTATTGGAGAGGTCATCAGACCTCTCCAACAGTGGTGAGTTTAAAAGGCAGACTGCCACAGAAATCGCTGTCTAAATTCATTTGTTTTTGCGAAATTGTTCTGATACACAGTCTATTTCGTCATGGTTTTATAAACAAACCGAAATCAAAAAACTGAAATAGGAAATAAACGTTTTCTTTTATATGACGGATTTTCAAAAAGATTTATTATACTATATTGATAATAAATGATCTCTCAAATAATTGCAATTTTTCATTAAACAAATAAATCTAAGCAGAGAGAAAAAAAAAAAATTCGTTAAAAAAACAGAGAAAGAACACCGCGGGAAAAGATCACGTGACTTGATACTATCTAGAGAATTCGTACCCTGGAGAACTCGTACCCTAATCTCGAAAGCACGAGTTCTCTGGAGAACTCGTACCCCACAAATAGATAGAAATAGGTTGATCAGTATGTTTTCAAGTTCTATTTTTCAAAACTGACTAGATTCTAGCATTTTTCTGTTTTATTAAAAAATTCTATGGATTTATAATGATACAGATTTGATGAAATAACACACAGAGCTGCTTCTATTATGCGGGATTGCGAGAAACCTGCGATAATCAACTTATGAGCGCGAAAGAAAGTCATGCCTCTTCGCCCTACGTACCGCACACCTCAAAAGAGTCCGTGGCCCTTTGATTTTGGGCGGATTGTGCAGGCTGACATGGGTCGATACATTAAGATGCATTAAGCGCCCTTTTCTCAGAGCATGGCTCATTTATCTACTTTCTTAAATTTTTAACGTTTAGACAAACAACCTCTTCATTTTACATGTCTGCAGCAGACAACTTTTCAAAATATTATGGAAAGAGGAGAAGCTGTTAGTCACTGCAGTTTCTCCTTTTGTCACAATTGTTTCCATCACATCAAAGCACCATCTTCCACATTAATTATCAAAGTTTAAATTGTCGTCTGCATGCTTTTTCTGTTTGGGACAGTCAAAAAATTGTTGTTTGTTAAATGATCAAAAAATGTTACATTTATTTTTAACATGTCTGATAGGCCACCTTTATTTGTTGTTATCAGGTTTACAAGATTCTTGCCTCTACAGTGGAATTAGCATATTGTATCAAATTTTAATTGAACGATTTCTCCTTTCCAAAAAAAATTTGGCTTACCTGAGCGCACATTACAAACATTCATTAGAGGGTTGTTCCTTTTGAAAATGAGCTAAATTGGATAATCATCTTCGGTTTTGTGTCCTTTACCGTAATTTTGAAAAAAAAATATGCATTTCTGAGCATGTTAATAGCATATGGCCTCTAATTCCTAGAATATTATAACAATGTGGAACATGTACTGTTTTGTGCCTTTACACCAGCAAGAATGAAAAAAAAAAAGTTTTTTCCTCATTCATTTAATGCCTAACTTGTTTGTTTACATCTACCAAAATATATTGAAATCAAAAGCCAATAAACTATTTGAAAACATTGATGCCGACCTCTCCTGGCTTCTTTTTTAAAGAAGCCAACTTGTTAAGGACGAGACCAAAATTTTTGCCGAGTGGGAATTGGTTAATTCGTGTTGACTGTGAGTATTTAAGAAAGTATAATACTCATCCACTGTTTATAAGCAAATGGAAAACTTCAGTGGATCAAAACAGGTCAAGCAAAGTTCCAGTTTGCCAGTATTTCTGACCTAGTTTCTGTGAAGACCAGATGCCAATGTTCAGGCATGAATCTGTTTCTTCTTGTTACAACTTCCAGTCCAAAATTAATACATCTTGTTAACCATTTACCCCATAGAGGTTTTGCTGAACCTACAGCAAGGAATATTTTCAAAACAATGTAAAACAAGGGAAAAGGCTCAAACTGCAATTTCTCCACTACATCAGCACGCATTTCTATTGATGGAATGTAGGTCTAATTACCGATGTTAGAGTCTACGTGGATGATGATAAGATGAAAAAGAATCCAATATGATCCTTAACCCTTTATCACAGAATTCTGCATTTAACTCCTTACAACTCGACAAAAATTCTGACTGGTCCAAAATCAAAGCATTTTCAGACGACAATTTAAATATACACGTAGTTCAAAAGATGGAATTTGTCTTAGATAGGGTAGAAAGCATTGTGGGAAAAGGAAAAATGCTGGTTACTAGCATTTTCTCCTTTTCCCGCAATGTTTTCAAAAGGCCTTTTCCTCAGGGTCGTCAAAACTCGGGATTGTGTGGTAAAGAAATAGGCGACCCTGAAGCAGATGGCTTATGGAATCATAGTAGTAAAAAGAGAAAATGCTAACAACTAGCATACAGCAATAGACGGAGGAGCGTCCCATATGCGAACGGATGGCTAGAGATACACGCATATTTATTTATACAGGTATCGCTGCAACAGAGCTCACGTAAGTCTTAGCCTTAGAACGCCAAGTACATTTAACAGCCGTTTTCAGTCTAAATAAAAGGCCAAAATACTGAAATAGCTGCATTTTCAAGGTAGAAATAGTCTAAAATATCTCAGCAAAGCGAATAGGGTTGATCAAAGATCAGACTTCTCGTTTTGTGCAGTCTGATCTAGGACTACCCAAGTCAAAGGCACCTAAGTTGTGAAAGGCATTTTAAGGATTAGAAAATTTAGGTCGAAGATGCCATGTTTCTGCAACAGATTGAGTAAATAGATAAAGTGATGAAACGTGTTTAGGGCGGTCTTTCAACATGCTATCTCGAGATAAATCGCAGCATACCAAACATAAGTTGTCTACATCATGCTGTCTAACATTATTTCCTAGAAATAAACAAGTGTTGGCTTGTGTATTGAATAAACCGTTATCTTTTGGAATTCTGCTAACCATTAAAAAAAAAACTCATGTTTTGCAATTAAAGACCTCGAAGAACTTGGCCATAGAGAAAACATTATTTGAAAAGAATAATAAAAAAAATGTAACCAATATGTCTTCTTTTTCCAACAATGTTTTCTACCCTCTGAAAAGCCAAATGCAAGTGTTTTGATGTTGGACACGTTTAAAATGTTTCCACATGGTAAAAAGTGAACGCATTTATTTATAAATATCAATCCTACAAAGCTACGGTACAGTTTTTGAAAAAAAAAAATGGTTAAGAAGGGCAAAAAATCATTTTTAATAAATTTCGAGTCGTTTTATCCAATATTACAGTTCAACAGCCTGTGACTAAAGCAATAGCATGCAAAAGTGAATAGCTTTTCCAACTTCATGAAGAATTTTTTACGAGATCAAAATACTCGTATCTGTCAGTGATCTAGATGGACATTGTCAGAGACATTTTCTTAAAAAAATCATATTAAAAATAGCCATTAAATCTTCTTTTCTTAATGAATAAAAATGTTATTTGGCAATCTAAATATTTACGAATGTTCATTACATTTTGGAGCAATTTCGCCAAACTCAAAACGCTGTGTGTGACGTGTGTTTGTATCTCCATGGGAACCAGATCATTGCTGTGCATACCGGAAGGACATAATGCTTACAATATGGTTTGTGCTTCACGTCATTCTGAACTGTATTCCAGTTTAAACACAGTATCACGCCTTTTGGCCAGTGCTTCTGTTCATGATTTCCTGTTGTTTCTGTACCAGTCATAGCTACTCAAAACATTATTTATCAATCTAATACCTGCTTTATCACCTTTCCCCATAAAAAAAGGTGGGGGGGGGGGGGGGGGGGGGAGGTCCCCTGCATGGCAAAGTTTAGGAATCGTGACCTAGAGGTCCCGGGTTCGAGCATCACTGGATCAACTGTTTTCTTTTTTTTTTTGTGGGAGACACTTCAGAGCCGTAGCCTAGTACTGGTGACACCAAGGAAATACATGAATATGTGAACCGTCACCATGACATGACTGGAATAAAAATCAACCCCGTGTATTTGGTCTACATATATCTTTTGTAAAAAAGACACAAGTGCTGCAAAAACAAGCACATTTTAAGGCAGATTAAGTTAGAGCTATTAACCCTTTACCACACCATGCCGCCTTTTGGCGACTCCGGGAAAGAAGCCTTTTGAAAACGTTGTGGTAAAAGGAGAAAATGCTGGTAGCCAGCATTTTCTCCTTTTCCCACAATATTTTCTACTCTATCAAAGAAATATCGCACCATTTGAGCCACATTGAAATTGTCATCTGCAAATGCTTTTAATTTGGACAAAGCTAAAACTTTGTCGTCTGGTAAAGGGTTAACCCTTTCCCAAACAAGCCCTGGTTTTCACGTATCTGCAGTATAAGTCTTTTGAAAACACTGTGGGAAAAGGAGAAATTGCTCGTAACGAGCAATTTCTCCTTTTCCCACAGTGTTTTCTACCCTTTTTGAGAACTTTCTGCCATTTTCATCAAATTTAGAATTGTCGTCTGCAAACTCTTTCAATTTGGACCAGTCCAAAATTTGTCGTTTGGGAAAGGGTTAAATGAAGTAGCATACAATAAACATGTGTTTATCACATCTTTGTGATAAATCCAGACTTTTAACACCGAAGAACAAAGACTATTTAGAAGCACCGATAATAAATAGGTAGATTAACCCTTTTCTCATAATGTTAACCCGTTTCAAAAAGACAATATTTAGACTTTTCTGAACTTAAAGCAGCAGCAGACGATAAATTTGCAATAGGTATACATGTATACATATATGCGTAAGCTCTATGGTATGGTATAAAGCATTGCAGCACCGGGGAAAAGGAGAAAATGCTGGTTGCCATTCTCCTTTTTGCACAGTGCTTTCAAAAGATTTATCCTTCGTTAACCCTTTCCCAAACAAGCCCTGGTTTTCACGTGTCTGCAGTATAAGTCTTTTGAAAGCACTGTGGGAAAAGGAGAAATTGCTCGTTACGAGCAATTTCTCCTTTTCCCACAGCGTTTTCTACCCTTTTTGAGACCTTTCTGCCATTTTCATCAAATTTAAAATTGTCGTCTGCAAACTCTTTCAATTTGGACCAGTCCAAAATTTGTCGTTTGGGAAAGGGTTAACACACGGGGTTGTATGGTAAAGGATTAAACTGGCATGCATATAATTAATTTCCTTTTAGCAAGTTTTTTCATTCTTAACAAAACTTAAGAGTTCATATTCTCAAACATGAGGTCCCATTTGCTTTTACTTTTTCCAGAAATTTTCTTACTGCGTTTTGCACAAAGTAGCAGTTATCACGTAACAGAGTATTCATATTTTAAACGAAGTTGATCCGAGTCAGCTGGAGTAGCCCAGGTGGTGAGGCATGAGACTTGTAACCGCCAAGTCTCGGTGATGCCGTGGGTTCAGTTCACACGACTGGCGAACTAAAAATACTAATTGTCTTTCGGATGAGACGTTAAACCCAGGTCCTGTGTGACGGTGCTATACACCGAGCACGTTCAAGAGCCAGGCGTAACTTAGGATGGGTTTCGTTGAATCACACGACTAGCCGAAATACCTGAATACCGCCGAAACACCGGAATACCCCCCCTCGCCCCCCCAAAAAATCGGTATGCGAGTTACGTTTGCAAGACGGGCCGGAATACTGCTATCTACTAGTAATTTTAACACGAAATTATCTTGCCAGTCTTGGTAGGTCCCGATGTTTTCTATCTCGAGTCAAAATCGGGAAGGAGTCTGGGAATATATGAAGTAACCAGGATCATTTCGAGGCCACAAGTTTAAAAATTTACTATAACATAACATAACATAATACAACATAACATAACACAACATAACATAACATAAAACTACATAATAACATAAAAGAAAATCAGAATTTGAAAAACGACATGACTTGGATCCCCAAAATTAAGACTACAATCATGCTTTTATAAATCAAGAAGTAAGTAGTATGGATCTACGGGTATTCCGACCCGACTTCAACGTACGGTACATGTACATATTTTAGGGGGTATTCCGGTGTTTTTGAAGATGACGTGAATACAAATGTCTTTCATTAGACCCGATTTGTGTCTTTTATTTTTCTAGAGTAAGAGAATTTAGGTTGCCAATGATTGCAGGTACTTCATACTTGTCTCGGTTTTGTTTCGAAATCGTAAACATCAGGATATTTTCAAGAACGACAGGAGATTTTTATAGCGTGAAAATCTTCTTCATAGTAAATTTTGCGCGAACTCGTGGCCTCGAAATGATCCTGGTTACTCCATATTTTCCCAGACTCCTTCCCGATTCTGACTCGAGATAGTAAACATTACGTCTTTTCAAGACTGGCAAGAGAATTTCATGTTGAAATTTTTTGTAGATAGCGGTATTCCGGCCCGTCTTGCAAACGTAATTCGCATATCGATTTTTTGGGGTGAATTCCGGTGTTTCGGCGGTATTCCGGTATTTCGGCTAGTCGTGTGACCCGACGAAACCCATCCTAAGTTACGCCAGTCGTCATCTTGTCAATGGAAAGCAAAAAAGTATTCGGGAGAGAAGGCAACATAATGCCGTCTTCTACAGTCTTGGCGTACTGAATATGATGCATTAGCTTGAACTCTAGTTTATAACCGAAGGGAATTGTAAAAAAATTCGGCTTTCTCAAATCATAACATACTCTGTTTTGTTTCTTGGTTTTTGCTACATGAAAACGCAAGAAAGCCAAATGCACTTCCGGATCCATACCCAAATTGTCAGTGCTTTGATTCGTTTTGGAGTTGGAGGTGAAACTACGTTTAGGGACATGTGCATAATGCATGTGTGGGTTTTTCTTTTTTTTGAAATCTTAAAATATAGTACACCCATGAATCTGATCATAAATATTCCACTGTCTATTTCACTGTCAAAATATCCTCGCCAAACATCCCTTTCACCCATTAACACTATATTTCCAAGGGTTAGTTTCGCAAAAGTCTTCCTTCTAACTACACAGGAATAGGATTTTTAAACCTTCACTGAAAAATCTCGTACTTTTAACGATCTCAAGAATAATACCTTTTGAATATAATGTTAGAAGAGGAATCAAAAGCACCGCATGCTGATGCCAACGCTCGGCCGCAGTTGCTTGATTTTTCAGTGAAAATTCAATCGAAAAAGAGGCATGACTGTGTCAAAATATTTTTATCGTTACCTGTCCCTTTTGTATGGTTTCCCCTTTTGATAGTGAACAACCTGTCCGAGTTTGAAGGAAATATCTTTAGTAATAACAGAGATATAATGAAATGTCAAAATTTTTGCACCATGCGACGACGCAGACGACACTGACGCCAAGGCTGCAATACCTCGACATTTTCTTCGAAAACAGTAGAGCTTAAAAAAAAAAAAATGCTGGTTACCAAGCGTTTCCCCTTTTACCACAATATTTTTAACTCCATCAAAGATAAATTCCTTCATTTAACCCTTTCCCAAACAAGCCCTGGTTTTTACGTGTCTGCAGTACAAGTCTTTTGAAAACACTGTGGGAAAAGGAGAAATTGCTCGTAACGAGCAATTTCTCTTTTTCCCACAGTGTTTTCTACCCGTTTTGAGACCTTTATGCCATTTTCATCAAATTAAAAACTGTCGTCTGCAAACTCTTTCAATTTGGACTAGTCCAAAATTTGTCGTTTGGGAAAGGGTTAAGCCACCTCGGCTGATTTCATTACCTGCAAATGCTTTCAATCTATAAATCTAACCAAAATTGTCGTCTGTTAAAGGGGGTATAGGGGGGCCCTGCATGGCTCAGTGGTAAAGTGCAGGATTCGTAATGCGAAGGCTCCGGATTCCACCCTCAAAGCTTTAGTTTTTTAATGGAAGTGTTCTTGGGCAAGACACTTTAGAGCCGTGACCCAGTAATAATGAACCCCAATACATACATGATTCTTGAATATTTGAACTGTCCACGTGATATGAATAAAATATTGTTGAAAGCGATGTAGAACACCATTCATTCGATAAATCGTCTGGTAAACAATAACGACCTATAGATGCTAACATGCGATGACTGAGTGAATAGTGCTTGACAACGAGTGATATGAATGATACGACGTGATATGATATACGAGTGATATGATATACGAGAGATATGATATACGAGTGATATGAATGGTACGACGTGATATGAATGAAATATTGTTGAAAGCGATGTAGAACACCATTCATTCGATAAATCGTCTGGTAAACAGTAACGACCTATAGATGCTAACATGCGATGATTGAGTGAATAGCGCTTGACAACCAGTAAAAGACAAGGAATTTGTAAGTAAAGTAGGCTACCCGTTAGTGTGAACTTTGTCCTAGGAGAAAAAAAAGCTTGTTTAGCGATATTAACCATTTACCGAACCATCTCCAGTTTTAACGGCCTTGATAAAGGAAAGGTTTTGAAAATATTGTCGGAAAAGAAGAAATGCTTATAACTAACTTTACCCACCATGTTTTCTACCCTAAGAAAAAAACATATTCCAACATTTGAACCAGATTTAAATGTTGTCCAACAGTCTGCAAAATGTTAATGCTTTCAAATTGAACATGTCAAAAAAATTGTCGTCTGTTTAAAAAAATTTATGTTAACTCTTTACCAAACGACAAATTTTTAGACTAGTCCAAATTGAAAGCATTTGCAGACGACAAAATAAATGTAACTCAAAATCTGAAACTTGTTTTGGGAAGGTTAGAAAACATTGTGGGAAAAAGAGAAAATGCTGGTTACCAGCATTTTCTCCTTTTCCCACAATGTTTTCAAAAGGCTTCTTTTTCAGGGTTGTTAAAAGTCAGGATTGTGTGGTAAAGAGTTAAAGTACCATGAAAGGGTGACATCTGCTTGGCAATAAGTATAACACCAAGAATTTGTACATAACGTATAATCTTTGGGGGGAAATTTGTCGCGGGAGAAAAAAAGGCTTATCTCTTTACCAAACGACAAAAATTTTAGACCAGTCCAAATTGATGGCATTTGCAGACGACAAATCAAATGTGACTTAAAAATTGAAATTTGTTATTGGACGGGTAGAAAACATTGTGGGAAAAGGAGAAAATGCTGGTTTCCAGCATTTTCTCCTTTTCACAATGTTTTCAAAAGGCATCCTTTTTAGGGTCGTTAAAAGTTGGGACTGTGTGGTAAAGGGTTATTCAGCGTTAACCCTTTCCAAAACGATCCCAAATTTTAACAACCTTGATGGAAGGATTTTGAAAACATTGTGGGAAAAGGAGAAATTGCCGGTAACCATTATTTTCTCCTTTTTCCTAAATGTTTTATATCCTTTGAACAACATTTGAACCAGACTTAAAATGTCGTCTGCAAATGCGTTCAGATTTGACATAAAAATTGTCGTCTGTTTAAAATCTATGCTAACATGCTAGTATGAAAGAGTGAAATCTGCTTGGCAATGGGTACATGACAAGGAATTTGTAAACAACGTAATCGTTAGGGCGAAATTTGTCGTGAAAGAATAAAACTTATTCTGCGATACGAGTTTACCCTTTATCAAAGGAACCAGTGTTTCAACCACTAAGTGGTAAAGAAGGCTGTTAAAATTACTGTGGGAAAGGAGAAATGATGTTACCTAGCATTTTCACCTATTGTAGTCTTGTAGTGTAGTAAGGGACAGTATATGCTATACCCTTTACCACATGACAAAATTTTAGAATAGTCTAAATGAGGGCGATTCTTCAGTTATTTCCCTTGATTGCTCTCCAGTACTACATCGGCCCTGATAAGCACTCGTCACAACTCGGCCGATTCCGTACCTACATCTAACCTCGTCTGTATAAGGGAGGCTTCCATTTTGAAGTACCAATCACATGATCTTAAACATGGCGGCGCCCCTGTAGATCGCTTAGCAACGACATGAACAACCACGGTGAGGTTTTTCACTTCTATCGATCTGTCGATGAAAGCTCCCAACGGAATTGATAAACCACGCTAAAAATTGAATGTACGAACTGTTTGCCGACTGAAATACTCTTAGAAAGATAACGATAGAAAAATTGCTCATGCGTTCTTTCTAAAGAGGAGCCTAACGATTTCAATAACGGTAAAGCGGTGTGCTTCCGGAGATGTGCGAAATGTACCGTGTAGGTGCATATCAAGCTACGTGATACAGCCGAGGTATGCCGAATGCCCTGATCAGGGGACTACTTGGTTTTTATCCTTGATTTTCTTGCACAACACAGATATGGTCTTAAGATAATATCTTAACTAAATCTGGTTAGATTATTTTACACATCAAAATATAAGCATTTCTCTGATGACTCTGAGCAAACTTTGCTTCATAGTCGCATGGGGACCCTACATATAATCATAAATCAAATTATATCTATTGCACAATTCTCAAGGGAACCAAGGATAAAAACAAAGGAATACAGGTAAAAGGACCAATCTCTTATTTGGTTACCTTTAGTCTTTCATCTAGCAAGGGAGATAATTTAAATTATAGTTATGGCCCCTATTGAAAGCAGCTGCAGACGACAAAATGAATTTGACTGAAAAATTGAAATTCGTTTTGGGAAGTGTAGAAAACATTGTGGGCAAAGGAGAAATGCTGGTTACCAACATTTTCTCGTTTTCCAACAATGTTTTCAAAAGGCTTATTTCTCAGGATCGTTTCAAGGCAGGATTGTGTGGCAAAGGGATATTCGGAATCATTCCCGATTTATCGTTGCTGTGTTTGCTTTCTTTGCTAACCTCAGTCGACTGCTGAAAATACAATCCACTTACACTCGGAATTTTAACTTAATAAACCTTTACCAGACGATAAAATTTTAGACTAGTCCAAATTGAAAGCAGTTGCAGACGACAAAATAAATTGGACTGAAAAACTGAAAATCGTTTTGGGAAGGGTTGAAAACATTGAGGGAAAAGCAGAAAATGCCGGTTACCGGCATTTTCTTTTTTGCCAACAATGCTTTCAAAAGGTCTCTTTCTCATGGTCGTTAAAACTCGGGATTGTATGGTAACCGTAAACGGGTTACAGTTTTTACTAAAATGAGGACGGTATATACCCAAGATCAGACTAATGCACGTTCTGTGCAGTCTGATCTTGATCCATACCGCCCACAACAGTCGCTGTTTTCACTGATGACGCCTAAAGGACTAATGTTTTTTCTTGCTCATAATGGAGTGCTGTGAGTCGCGTATAAATTCGAAAAAACAGATTTGTTATCCTTAGGCTGCTAAGCGCGACTCAAGGACCTTTTGCGGACAGTGTAGAACGTGCAGTCTAAACTTAGATCTACACTGTCCGATAAGGAGATATCTTTCCAAAAACAAATACTTTTGAAATAGCTAAAATGGGTTTTTTACCATCGACTTCAAGGTTTTATTTCACTTATTTAGCAGGATAAGGGTTAACCCTTTAACTGCTATATAAATGAAACAAAAATTTCCACTCACAAGTAAGCACCAAGATATTGCGAATTTAGAGCTGATTTAACCGTAAAGAAAATGTCGTATCGGGCAGTGAAGATCAAAGATCAGACTGCACGTTGTGTGCAGTCTGATCTTGATCTACACTGTCCGCAAAGGGTCAGTGTGCCGCGCTTTGCAGGATAAGGGTTAAAAGTCCCCTTACTCTAATTTTCGCCTGTACAGCCCAAGGTAATAGTGAACAGGTAAAACATAGAGCGAAGTGTGTATATGTAAAGATAAGATGGCAGCCCAGACATCTACTGATAAGCCTTTTTTACCACTGTTTATCAAAGGTTAATGTGTACTCCCTGCTGATTTACCTTGTGCATTTTTACCGTCCTTTGCACTGGCACTTATCGACACAAAAATGCAACGTTGTTCGGGAAAAGGGGCAAATGAACGTCCCCTTCTACTTCGACACAAACACTTACTTTACCAATTTTTGTCTGCATGCACACAGCATTATACCTCTACTCAGAGCTCCAGATAAGAAGGAGTGATGGTATTCTAAATCCATTATTTCTCTTTCAAACCCTATGTTGTGGGTACTCATTAGAATCGTCTCGATGAGACGATTCTAATGAGTACCCATAACATAGGGTTTAGTGGAGAATAACTAACGTCCGCAATTTTGAAATCAAAATCACTCCTATATCTGGAACCCTGTCTACTCATAAACAGATGCTTACTTTTTTTTTTTCCATTTTGACTTCATCGTGTACGTCGGGTCTTATCGGTTCCTTCATAGTTTCCTTAACCCTTAGCCTGCTACATATGTTAAATGAATCTTTTAAGCCTGTAGTAAAAACCTATATGTTTACATTTCAAAGTTGTGACGATCAAAGATCAGGCTGCAGGTTTCGTGCTCTCTGGTCTTGATTTAACCCTTTCCCAAACAAGCCCTGGTTTTCACGTGTCTGCAGTTCAAGTCTTTTGAAAACACTGTGGGAAAAGGAGAAATTGCTCATAACGAGCAATTTCTCCTTTTCCCACAGTGTTTTCTACCCTTTTTGAGAACTTTCAGCCATTTTCATAAAATTTGAAATTGTCGTCTGCAAACTCTTTCAATTTGGACTAGTCCAAAATTTTTCTTTTGGGAAAGGGTTAAACAGTCCGCAAAAGGTCCTTGAGTCGCGCTTGGCAGCCTAAGGGTTAAGCAAACTCCCACATGCATCGAATTTTGTCCCTGTATGAACAACAAATTTGGACACATTTTTACAGATTTATTCAGTAAAATACATCAGAAGTATAAGATTAAAACTTAATTTCTCGACTGATAAAAAATATTTAAACATAACTTGCCTATTTATGGGCTAAATCCATTCCGATCACAAGAGTCATGTAACGACACACTGTTTTACTATGAATGGATGTAAAATAGATTGATATTTTCAAACAAAACTGGTCTTAAAGGTAGCTTAAGTTCTTTTACATTATTACACCAGTTTTAGAGAGAACGGGTTTGCTATAAAGAACAAAATGGGACCTGTTTAACTCTTTAACACACAATCCCGACTTTTAACGACCCTGAAAGAGAAGCCTTTTGAAAACAATATGGGAAAAGGAGAAAATGCTGGTAACCAGCATTTTCTCCTTTTCGCATAATGTTTTCTATCCTATCAAAGATAAAAAAAAAAAAAAAAAACATCATTTTAGCAATATTGAATTTGTTGTCTGCAAATGCTTTCAAATTGGACAAGTCTATGATTTTGTAGTGTGGTAAAGAGTTAAACGTTACATTCAAGAGAGAGACAGAAAAAAAAAGAACTTTGAAATAGCCGGACGGTTAACAGGCATGTCTATGTCTAAATATTTGGATTAGGAGCATTACAGCAAGATGTCTATGTAATTCAAGTTACAGAACTTCTTACAGTAACAAATAACCATTGATTCTAGCCTTTATACTGCCAAATAACTTAACTCTTTACCAAACGACAAATTTTGGAATGGTCCAAATTCAAATAGTCTGCAGTCGACAATTTTAAATTTCATGAAAATGGCAGAAAGGTCTCAAAAAGGGTAGAAAACACAGTGGGAAAAGGAGAAACTGCTCGTTACGATCAATTTCTCCTTTTCCCACAGTGTTTTCAAAAGACTTGTACTGCAGACACGTGAAAACCAGGGCTTGTTTGGGAAAGGGTTAAGTGGAACTTTCATGCCGATATTAGCTCATACACCCGAATAGAGCTATTTCAAACTTGGAGAAAAATATCTCTTTATCGGACAGTGTAGATCGAAGATCAGACTGCACGTTTTGTGAAGTCTGATCTTGATCTACACTGTCCGCAAAAGGTCAGTGAGTCGCGCTCAGCAGCCTAAGGGTTAAATCTTTATCAGATGACACTGATTTCAGATTCGTCCTTATATTGACAACATTTCCAGATGGTACAGAATAAGTAAGTCAAATGATCGATTTGTGTATGACAGGTTAGAAAACATTGTGGACACAGGAGAAAATGGGTGTTTTAACATAGTTTCTCCTTTCATACGATGTTTCAAGGGTCGTGAAAACACGGGACCGTTTAATATTGTAAATTTTTTAGGTATGTGTTTCGAAAATTGACATGCACACGCATATAAGTCAGTCATAGATAGATCAAAGTACTCTTAACTCTTTGCCAAACTACAATATTTGGACTATCCAAAGCATTTGCAGACGACAAAATTACTAAATGTGGCTCCATTTGGTGGAATTTGTCTAGGGAAGGGTAGAAAATATTAGGGTATAGGATAAAATGCTGGTTAACAGCATTTGCCTTCTTACCAACCATGTTTTCAAAAGCACTTTTCCTCAGGGTCTATTAAACGAGATTGTTTGGTGAAAGGTAAGATATACAATGTAGTTCGACCCTCTTGCACCTGCATTTAGACAATTATTGTCATATGTTGTATATTTCTCCATATTTTTTGTATAATTTAATTCCATTACCCTGCTATTATCCTGCCTAAAGGATATAGGTCCCTTCAATCCTGCCAAGGTAGGACTCAAAGACCCTGATTTCCATAGGGCTTATTTCAACTTTCACCATAGGAGGGCCCCTGAACGGCTCCCTTGTTCGCATAAAATGACCTCTCTTTTTTTTTGTCAATTTATTTGCCTTATCAGAAATGTGTCACCATACGTCACTCAACGGTTTACTTTTTTAATCCAGGTCATGTTCATATAAACCGATACCCTGCGCGATTAAAGATCTTTGATCCTAGTGCATCTGTCCCATCAGCGTGATTGTGAAGTATACCCTTCAATTCCCTAATTAAGAACTGAGGTTTTATCCAAGCCCCATTTAAAATCGATGAATGGACCCTAAAACATTGATCAACCGTATCTAAAGGCCCTTTTACGATAAATAGCGGCAAGCAACTTCAACATGTTATAAACGTACCTCAACTTACGCAACCCCTTTTTGCAAATATAAATGATACAGGCATTTACTAAAACTGTGGTCACAGTCAGACTGTCAATATAGGGTTATGACATCTTCGGACGGCGTAGATACAAGATCAGACTGCACATTTATTTCTTTACATAGGTTTAACTGAGGCGTGTTCACAAGGCGTATTATTTAGCTGTATGGAATAAATTACACGTACATGCATGTACCCGTCACTACCAACCAGTATTGTCTTTGGATGAACCCTTTGGTGGAGCAAATACACTTTTCGTAAACTATGCATGTGTAAGGTTCGTAAGCAAATTTATTTTTCGTAAGTATCCGTACTTACGTTAACACTTAACCCTTTACCAGATGACAAAATTTTAGCCTTGTCCAAATTGAAAGCATTTGCAGACGACAATTTTAATGTGGCTCAAATGGTGCAACTTTTCTTAGATAGGGTAGAAAACATTGTGGGAAATGGAGAAAATGCTGGTTACCAGCATTTTCTCCTTTTCCCACAATGTTTTCAAAAGGCTTCTTTCCCAGGGGCGTCAAAAGGCGGCATTGTACGGTAAAGGGTTAAGCTGCTGAATAAATGAAACGCGAATTTCTACTCAATCCTAAAAGCCCATACATTGCGGTTTCAAAGTTGATTTCACCGGAAAGAAAATACCGTATCGGACAGTGTAGATCAACGATCAGGCTGCACGTTCTGTGCAGTCTGATCTTGATCTACACTGTCCGCAAAAGGTCAGTGGGCCGCGATTAGCAGCTTAAGGGTTAAGTAATTATGTGAATGTGACTTAGTGATATCATGTGAACGGATTCTCTTACATGCAAGTTAAAATGGCTCTTGGAGTACAAAAATAAAATTGCTTACATGTCTAAAATTGGTATCTATTCGCATGGCACTTGGGTATGCCCCGGTATAACGGTGCAGTGATATACTGTCGATTTCAAGCTCCGGGATACGTTATGGTGAATATCATAGAATAACTAGTTAAGTTTACTTGAAGTACGCTTAACCGTCTATACTACCAAACGACAAATTTTAAGTTTAGTCCAAACTGATAACATTCAGGCCACAAATCAAAGATTGTCCATAGGACTAAATTTGTCCTTGATAGGGTAGAAAAAAAGGAGAAAATGTTGGTTTCGGTATTTCCTCCTTTCTCCCCTAATGTTTTGAAAAATCTTCTTCCTGTGGGACCATAAAAGTCGGGATTGTGTGGTAAAGGGTTAATTGCAAATAATCATTCATGTAAAAGGATTTTTCCAACAAAACATCAGGTACAAATCTTCTTCTGTGATAAGTGGAGTTTAAATTAAAAAAAAAAGTTAATGAACAATTAAAAGTTATATAAAAAAAAAAAGTGGAAAAAGGGGTACGGACAAAAGCCCCATGCTCTTCACAGAAAACCGGACATGAGGCCCATGAATATCTTCTGACATTTTGGCTTTTTACTGTGCGCTCATGAAGAAGGAGATTAATGACTAATTTAGCACTGGGGAATAAAATATCATTTCTATCATGGATCACAAAATGTATGAGCCATGCTCTGACAAAAGGGGGCTTAATGCATCTCCGTGTTTAAATGGATTTTATGGATCCATTATCATGTGATGACTTGCTTGTTACCACGCAAGTCATCACATGATTATGGATCCATAAAATTCATGTTATCTAACAACCCATTAAATCATGAGGTACACTGGTCCTTTGACATGCAGAAAACTTGCCAAAAGCGAAAAGTTTCTGCCCGCGCAGGCTGACCTGGACCGAAACTTTTTGCAGATGCATTAAGCCCCCTTTTTACAGAGCATGGGTTATATGTACCATCATGGATCAAAAGGTAATTAACACCTTTTTGCAAGTATCGGTATGTCAATTCCACTGTCTTTAATCTGTGACTGACCTAATCACATCTTTAACCCTTTACCACACCATCCCGACTTTTAACGACCCTGAGAAAGAAAGCTTTTGAAAACATTGTGGGAAAAGGAGAAAATGCTGGTAACCGGCATTTTCTCCTTTGCCCACAATGTTTTCTACCCTTCCGAAATCAAATTTTAATTTTTGAGTCACCTTTCTTCTGTCGTCTGCAAATGCCTTCAATTTGGATCAGTCTAAAATTTTGTCGTTTTGTATTAGGAGTTAAAACACCCTCAAAGGAATAATCAACAGAAAATAATCACGTTCAATCCTTCATCAAACTATCCCGTCTGTTTAACAGAGAGAGAGAGAGAGAACTTAGAAGACATTGCTCATCAAATGCATACGCATATTATATCAATGAATGGATTATCATTGATGTCACGGCGACAGGTCGTTTGAAAAGTGAGAACACGGGTACCTGAAATAAGATATCATCTCATACGAAATGAAGTCATTGCTCCTAATATACTCGTACTACTAAAATTGAATTACATGGTACTTTCATCCCATGGGGCATTCATCCTGGGGGTTGTCCTGTGATGCTAGGGCTTTAGTCACATGGGGCTTTTGTCCTGCTCCTATGAAAGAAAGTGGGCCTACTGCAATCTGAGTTTGTCCGATCGAACTAGAATACAGGGAGCCGGGAGACATACTTTTTTTCGGCTTTCCCATCAGTCATCAGTCTAGGTTACGACTGACATAATCCATAATTTACTCATATACTTAAGTCTTTTGAAGAGAAATTTTCAAACAAGTCTTCCTGCGCTGGGGAGAGAGAGAGGGAGAGAGAGAGGGGGCGAGGGGGGAGAGGGGTGCACGACGCACGAATAAAGAAATGTAAGATAACTTAAGATCATGAAATCATCTACAAAGTCTACTGTGAAAGGTGTAACTACTTTTAAATGGGCCATGCTCTTTGAAAAGGGGCTTTAATGCATCTACAAAAAGCATCGATTCCGGTCAGCCTGCGCAGTTCGCGCAGCCTGACCCGAGACGAAACTTTGCTGTTGGTCAGTTTTCTAAATGTCAAAGGACCAGTCTGTCTGATTATTCAGTCGGCTGTTAGACAAAATGGATTTTATGGATCCATAATCTATATGATAACTTGCTCGATACAGTCCATCACGGAGATGCAATAAACTTCCTTTTGCCAGAGAATGGCTCAATCATTATGTTACAACATTAATATAAAAATACAGTACCCAAATCTTTCAATCAAAGTTTGTGAAATCGTTGGGTAGAAGTAATAATATTATCGCTGATGCATAAACTTATATACTTACAAATATACTAGAATACAATCCGTTATAAAAATGGATCGGCGTTCGAAGCTGGATTTCCGTTGAGCTAATATCATCGCTACGTCTCAGGCGCGAGTCTCCGTGGTTCTCCCCGAAAGGGTAAAATAGTCTAAAAGGCACAGACCTGACGCTGCCCAACACAACTAATCCAACAAAGAAAGAAGTCAAACAACGCATTTTGTTCACGTTATCCTTCGTGCTGAAACACCGACTGATAAAAACCTTATTTTTTCCCTTCAAATATAGATAATTCGACTAAGATCTACACCTTGAAACACACACAAAATGGGAATTATCAATTATATTACACACAAAATCATAACTAAATAGATATTATATAAAAAAATCCGCGAAAATCCTTTGCCTTCTTTTGTATACGTGCACCCCCTTTACACAGCGTAGGATACCTATAATCCGTACTCCAAATGTGTTATCCCAATCTGACGTGTTACCTATATATCTTACCCCCCTCGTCTCTCAAAAACGTGCGAATCTCTGATTCTATGGTATGTTTTCGCACTACACAGTCTGACGTGTGCTACCTGTATTGAGGGCGCGAACATTACAGCTGACCTGTGGCCAAAATGCTGCGATTGTGATACATCTCGTGCAGATCTCGTAAGCGGAAGCTGTCCCGTTAGCCTCCGGAAATTAAAAAAAAAAGTCAACCGTGCCTGTCATTACGCCAAAGATTTGAAAACATTCAGCAGGGAACACAACAGTGTGGGTGGGTTTTGAAAACATCGTGGAGAAAAGAGCAATTCCTTTCACAGGAACTTGACTATTTACCCTTTTCGCCCCTTTTACCCCTGTTTACATGGTTGTTG
This sequence comes from Tridacna gigas, assembly GCA_945859785.2. NCBI lineage: Eukaryota > Metazoa > Mollusca > Bivalvia > Cardiida > Cardiidae > Tridacna > Tridacna gigas. Next base: position 45,699,906 of record OX244029.2, read on the forward strand.
TTGTAGTTACAAAATTTTCAGGCAATTTTCAGCAGTCAGGAGAATTTTAGACTTGTATGTACTAAAAGCTTTAGCAAACAACAAATTGAACAGCTCAATAATGACATTGTCTTTAAAGGGATAGAAAACGTTGTAGGAAACGGAGAAAATGTTGGCTACCATCATTTTCTCCACCTCCGACATTGTTTTCTAAAAGTCGTTTGACATTCTATGTCGAAATAGCACTCGCGGTCACTCGCTTCTAGCTTAACCCTTAGGCTGCTAAGCGCTACTCACTGACATTTTGCAGACAGAGTAGATCCAAGATCAGACTGCACAGAACGTGCAGTCTGATCTTGGATCTACATTGTTCGATAAGGAGATATCGGCTCAAAAAATGAAATAGCAAAAAGTGGGTTTGGGGTTTTTTACAATCAATTTAACCCTTTCCCAAACAAGCCCTGGTTTTCACGTGTCTGCAGTACAAGTCTTTTGAAAACACTGTGGGAAAAGGAGAAATTGCTCGTAACGAGCAATTTCTCCTTTTCCCACAGTGTTTTCTACCGTTTTTGAGAACTTTCTGCCATTTTCATCAAATTTAAAATTGTCGTCTGCAAACTCTTTCAAGTTGGACCAGTCCAAAATTTGTCGTTTGGGAAAGGGTTGAAAGTTTAATTTCAGTCTAGCAAGATGAGGGTTAAGCTTGCTAAATCTGTCTTGCTGCAGGGAAGTAGCGATAGTTTCGAGATACCTGTCTTTCCGTTTCCGTCGTTTCCTCTCCCGTTTAAAGTTTGCGTCAGGTGATTGAGAAATCTGATTGTAAGGAATTAAGATTTAGCCCTTATCCTGCTAAATAAGTGAAATGAAATTTTCAAACTTATAGTAAAAACCCTAATCATGCGATTTCAAACTTATTATTTTTTTTTTGGGGGGGGGGGGGGAAATGTACTGATCTTGCAGTGTAGATTCAAGATCAGACTGAACGTTCTGTGCAGTCTGATCTTGACTTAAACTATCTGCAAGAGGTCAGTGAGTCGCGCTTGGCAGCATAAGGGTTAACTGAACCATGCTCTGTGAAAAGGGGGCTCTATGCATCTGCTAAAAGTATCGATCCATCTCAGGCTGCGCATCTTGCGCAGGCTGACATGGGTCGAAACGTTTTGCTATTGGTCAACTTTCTACATGTTAAGTGACCAGTCTACTTCATGATCTCGTAGTCGGTTTTAAGACAAAATGGACTTTATGGATCCTTGATTATTTGATGACTTGCTCGGTATCATGCATCACGGAGATACATGAAACCCCCTTTTGCCGGAGCATGGCTCAAATCATGAATGCATGCCAGAAAATATTGCCAAAGGGGCGATTGTTCGTGATGAGCAACTTCTCCCGTTGTCACAATTTTGCAAATGTTGCTGGAACATGACAATGCCAAAGTCTTGCATAGGAGGCACTGTGTATCATAATCGTTTAACCTTTACCACACAACGCCGCCTTTTAACGCCCCTGGGAAAGAAGACTTTTGAAAACATTGTGGGAAAAGGAGAAAATGCTGGTAACCAGCATTTTCTCCTTTTCCCACAATGCTTTCTACTCTGTCAAAGAAAAATTGCACCATTTGAGCCACGCTGAAATTATCGTCTGCAAATGCTTTCAATTTGAACACGGCTAGAATTTTGTCGTCTGATAAAGGGTTAAGCTTTCATGCACCCTTTCAAAACCCTCTACCGGAACAATACCGTATTCAACAGACCAACGCTTTCAGTTTAACGCTTTCGAAGACAAATCTTACCATTTCTAGGATATGAATCACTGTGGAAAAAGTACTGGTTTACCAGCAATTTCTCATTTTCCTACGATGTTTTCAAGACCCTTCTCAAGAGGATCGTTAAAACGTGGAATCGTTTGTTAAAGGATAAATTCACTGGGACAGCGGCAACAGAGTTCTGTTTCTTCAAGTTTGGACTCGACAAAAAGCAACGAAAGAGTATGTACCAAGGAATATATGAATAGATGGACTGGACGGATTGTATGGTGTTTAACACCGTTTTCACCTTTATTTCAGTTATATCGCTGCGGCAAGTGCACCTATCCATGCTTTCCTTCAGTTTCTTTTACCAGTAATACGTACAATATTCTTTCCAAGCCACTGGCTGCTTTCCCACATAACCATCGTCGAAACGATCGTTAGCGGTGAGAGAGGAGTGAATCCTGTCCCAATAACTATACCATCAGTCCTCGGAAAGAAACTGACCGAGCCTGGCATCGAACCAGCGACCTCCTGTTCTCAAGTCCTGCAAGCTACCGACTGAGCTAGTGGCGTTCGGCTGGACTGGACGGTGGGACCGAGATCAAGTCAAAGTAAATACTGTACAAAAAGTAACCACGTATACTGTCTGTAAACCATCACCATTTTCGTCTTCAGAGACCAGGACCTGTATTTATTGGTCAAATTCTAGATTTAGAAAGTAACGCATTTAGCTGAGCCAATCAGAAATTGTGTTACTTTCAAATTCAGAAAAGTCTTGATAATAAGACTCAGACATTTCTAAGAACGGTTGGTGAATACCGACTCATAACCCTTGACCCTCAGAGCGCGGAACTAATGAAATGACATTTTCTTTCAATCTGGGGAAAATAAATACTAAATAATACAGAAAAACTGTAATCTCAAGGTATCTTTTTTTATCCCCAGAAATGCAAAAAAATTCGCGTACACTGTTGATCGAAGATAATTCAGACTGCATTTTCTGTGCATTCTGGGGCTGTATTCACCAACCATTTTTAAGAACATTCTCAGTCTTTGTACCTAAAATTTTCTAAATATGAAAGTAACACAACTCCTGATTGGCTAAACCAAATGGTTTAGCCAATCAGAAGTTTTGTTACTTTCACATCTAGAAATTTTGGAGAATAAGACTAAGAATGTTCTTTGAGAATGGTTGGTGTATACGGCCCCAGATCTTTATTTACACAGTCCGCAAGTGCAATAAAGCAGGGTTCAGCACTTTGAGGATTCAACACAGATTTTCTATTGTTTGTTCTAATTCTTAATTTAAAGACAAGACATCTGAATGGAAGGCACGTTTTGACTTTGCCAGGCAGACGGATAGACTCAGAAACTAGATACGAACTGTAGTTTGAGAATGACTGGTAAATAGGCCACAGGAAAAAAGTTTCACACAAAAAAAAAACTTAAAAATTTCTTGTTTTACTCAAATCCACCGACATACTTATTTTCCGACTTGAGTTTGTTATTCCAGACTCATTTCACTAATATTAAAAGATTTATGTAACATTCTCAAGTCCTGTGTTGAAACAGCGAATCAGACTCAACTCAGCGAAATAATGGACTTAAGTCTGTTAATTGACTTAAGTCTATTTATCTGGCTTAGTTCAGTTTTAAACACATTATCAACTCAGGATTTTAGAAAGTTACTACAGTCTGTTAATGTTACTAAAAGAGTCTTAAATAATAAACTCCACGTAAGTTAGAACCTGGGACCGTTAGTTGAGTTGAGTAAAATAAGAGACTTCAGTTTTTTTTTCGGGAAACCGGGCCCTGACTCTTAACTTAAGGTGTATACAATGTATATGGATAGGCGTTTATGCGATTTAGTTGGCAAAATTATTTTATTGAAACTTGAAACATGCAATCTAAAACTTGAATATTTATTTTATGAAAAGGATTTTGTATGTAGTGGCTTTTACAATAGAGAGAAGTATAAGAGTTAAAATACAGGGGGTTCAAATTACTATGGCAAAAGTAAATGCAGTGTATGTGATGCAGTTTATCACAAGGAGTTGATATATTTCATGACGAGGCAAAAAAGAGAAAAAAACTTATAAAAAATACACACATTGGATTCATGTAAACGGGTAAAAACGACTTTAAATCTTGTTGTAGTAAGCAGATATTGGGAAAAAAGCGGTAAAAGGAGCGGACTGCGATGGCTGACCGGGTCGATACTTTTTGCAGATACATTAAATCCCGTTTTCAAAGGGCATGGTCAATATCCAATTGAAAATTTCACGCTTCAAAAATATGAAAAAAAAAAGAGGCAATCGCTGTACTTTCCATTATTTCTCTTACGTGTTGAACTATAAAAAAGTGTCAGTATTCATATACCAGGACCTTTTACGCCGTCGCCATGATCTTTTTAACCCTTTCCCAAACGACAAATTTTGGACTGGTCCAAATTGAAAGAGTTTGCAGACGACAATTTTAAATTTGATGAAAATGGCAGAAAGTTCTCAAAAAGGGTAGAAAACACCGTGGGAAAAGGAGAAATTGCTCCTTACGAGCAATTTCTCCTTTTCCCACAGTGTTTTCAAAAGACTTGTACTGCAGACACGTGAAAGCCAGGTCTTGTTTGGGAAATGGTTAAAAGATATTTCGTACTTCCTCTCTAACGGTCCATCTGCCTGGAATACATAGGGCACTAACGGCTCTAAACTCATCATCACTATTCACATCGGTAGGCTAAAGGGGTCCTGTGCGTCTCGTTAATAAAGTATCGGACTCATAACCCTGATGCTCCGGGTCCGACCATCACTCGAAGCAACGTGGTTTTCGTGGGAGTATTCTTAGGCAAGACAATCCAGGACATACCCAAGTATGTGAGCTGTTGCCGTGATAAAACTTAAAGAATGTTGAAAGCGGCGTGAATCGCCAAGGTATAAATCAGTTAATCTGAAGGCTAGATTCAAGTAAGTCTCTTGACAGCAAGTGTAATAAACTGGATTTTCTTTTACCGGTACACTGCACAATATTCTTTCTAAGCTACTGGCTGCTTTCCCACATAACCAGCCAAGCGCCCGTAGCTCAGTCGGTAGCGTACAGGACTTGAGAACAGGAGATCGCTGGTTCGATCCCCGGCTTGGCCAATTTCTTTCCGAGGATTGATGATAGTCATCACGACAGGATTCATTCCTCTCTCACCGCTGACTATTGTTTCGACGATGGTTATGTGGAAAAGCAGCCAGTGGCTTGGAAAGAATATTGTGCGGAGTACTGGTAAAAGAAACTCAGGAAAGCATGGATTGGTGCACTGACCGCCGTGATATAACTGAAATAATTTTGAAAACGGCGTTAAACATACAATCAATACAATCCCACATAACCATCGGCGAAACAATGGTCAGCAGTGAGAGAGGAATCAATTCTGTTGCAATGACTATCATCAATCCTCGGAAAAAAATTCGCCGAGCCTGGGATCGAACCAGCCACCTCCTGTTCTCAAGTCCTGAACTCTACCGACTGAGTAACTGGGGCTCGGAAAAGAGCTAAGGAACTTGGCTTTTTTGTTGCATTATTTAGCTTGAAAATTTCACATCTCCGAAATTTGATAATGCATGGATATAGTTAGATATTTTTTACCTATATTAAATATTATATTTGTATCATAAACGAGATGATAGTTATCATGTAGCAGCTAGAGTAATGTTAAACCATAAAATGATAAATAAATCAACTCTTTACTAGACGACAAAATGTTAAACTCGTACAAATTGAAAGCATTTTCAGACGACAAATTAAATACATGTATAGCTCAAAACACGAAATTTTCGTTAGAAAAGTTAAAGAGTACTGTAGGAAAAGGAGAAATGCTGGTCACAAAATGTTTTCAAAAGCTTTCATCCCCAAGGTCGATAAAAGTCGATAATGTTTGGTAACGGGTTAAATGAGAATTTCTTGCCAACAATAAAAACCAATTGATTGATTGATTGATTGATTGGTGTTTTAGGCCGCTTTCAACATTATTTCAGTCATATCACGGCGACAGCTCACATGTTCATGTATTTCCTGGATTCCATCAGTACTAACCTAGGGCTCTGAAGTGTCTTGCCCAAGGACACTCCCACGAAAAACCAGGTGGATCCTTTGATGCTCGAATCTGGGGCCTTCAGGTTTCGAATCCTACACTTTACCACTGAGTCTCGCAGGACCCCTCGTAAAAACCAAATACATGTATTGCAAGTTCAATTTTCTCTGCTGCAAAAATCTCTTTGTATCCGACAACGTAGATCCAAGATCAGACTGCTCGTTCTGTGCCTTAAAATTACCAAACAATCCCGTGTTTGATGACACAGAGGAAGTATGTATTTGAAACTTTGTTTTGGAAAAGGAGAAAATGCTTTTCGCACAATGTTTTCTACACTACATGTACTTCATTTGAAGCACGGTTATTTATCGTCTGCAAAGGCTTTCAAATTGGACAAAACATTTTTTTTTTTTCGTCTGTTAACTCTTTATCACACAATCCCGAGTTTTAACGACCCTGTGGAAAAAGCCTTTTGAAAACATTGTGGGAAAAGGAGAAAATGCTGGTAACCAGCATTTTCTCCTTTTCCCACAATGTTTTCTACCCTTCCCAAAACAAATTTTAATTTTTGAGTCACATTTAATTTATCGTCTGCAGATGCTTTCAATTTGGACCTGTCCAAAATTTTGTCGTTTGGTAAAGAGTTAAAGAGTGATAGTAACAATAGCTACCAAAAGTAAACAAAGCGGGTGTTAAAATGTATTTAAATTGAAGTCATACCATTTAAAAGTGGAAATTATTGTGAACATGACAATCTGTTATTGTACAGTCGGGCTAACTGTCAGTTGCTGGCAAAGAAATTAATTTCAGAGCTAGGTTAAAAGTTGCCCGGTCACTGTATCTTTTGTTTACTTTTTGCCTGATTTAACAATTAATTCTTCTGCCAGCGATTAACACTTTGACCGAGCACATAATAACAGATTGTCATCTGCACAATACTTTCCATACTTTTAAATGGCATGATTTAAATCTAAGTGCATTTTGACACGTGCACTGATTTTTGGCCGCTATTGAGCCTTTAAGGAATCATCAATACATTACATTCATACAGTGAAAGTCTGTCCAACATTCATTCACAGACAGGAAAGAGAAACAGGAAATTTCGCCTCAAGTATTAACTTCAAATGAAGCGCATGTCCCTTTAGGCATTTTTCTGTAACCATCTACGCAAGTGAAATGGCAGAATAAAACGCGTGTCAAACCATTACACTTAGATTGACGAGTTTACATAATAAAGTATAATTTTAATTTTGAGATCTCATTTTACTGTAATAAATTTTGTCTTTAACTCTTTACCAATCGACAAAATTTGAATAAGACTCAAATGGTGAGAGTTGTCAGTCTGGGAAGGCTTAAAACATCGTTGCAAAAGGAGAAAATGCTGGTCCTTTCCTCCTTTTCCACAATATTTTCAAAAGCCTTCTTCCTGCATTTTACGAAGTAAATTAGTAGATTGTTAAATCTTTGGTTAACAGATATACGTTTTTCAACCAACAGAATGCGATGAAAGAAAAGGTTAGGGAATGCGAAAACTTACTTGTTTAGCAGTTGCTCCTTTTCCCACAAAGTTTTCAATATCATAAGGGGAATGAAGGAGAGGAAAAAAACAGCACACAAAAAATTATTACAGTTTTCCTTCTTAAGATATTTCTTTTTCTCGATTGGGTCATGTTTTCTAATTAGTGGTTCAAACTCTGAGGCCTCAAAGGTTTGCAGCCCAACAAGACAGTAATTGTTAACCCTTAAGCTGTTACGCGCGACTCGCTGACCTTTTATGGACAGTGCAGATCAAGATCAGACTGCACAGAACGTGCAATCTGATCTTAGATCTACACTGTCCGATATGGAGCTATTTTTCGACAAGATATAAGTTCGAAATAACATTAGTTGGGTTTTTACTAGCGGCTGGAAAGTTTCATGTAACATACTAGTAATTCAGTAGGATAAAGGTTAACTTCGTGCAGATGAATTATTCATAAAGAGTTACTACAGAGTTTCTCTGAAAAACATGGTGGTTTCCTTTAAACTGTATGCTGCACCCTGTATAGTGAATACCAAGACGGAAAAGTGATGACGTAATTCCCGGATATGGCTTTCGTTGTCTGGTTCCCTCTGTATTTTAAATATGGCGTCTTTGAGACCCGGAAAACTTGGGGATGAAAACGAACTGTACTCTGTCGTAGAATGGATCAGATGTCTGAAAGAGTTAAATGAAGGGGACATTGTACTTAAAGTGCATCAATCAACTTATTAAAAACCGTGGAGGCCACACCTTTTTTCAAGGAAAGAACGTAGATCTAAGCTCTTGTAAAAAGTTCGGGAGCATTGCGTAACCCACTGATATCAGGTTGCACATAAATCTCAATTCAACAAATGACATTATTGATTTACTTCTCAAATGTGGTCCAGTTATATAGATGGCTTAAAATATGCAAATATGATGTGTACCAGCTTTTGGATGAAGGCAAAGTGCAAGTTAATATGTCGACTGCCTCAGTCTGTAGTCCCTATTCAGCGTCCAAGCTAGGTAGGTTCACCGTATATGGTTGGTTAATGTTTTCAGCAAGTTATTTGTTGCTGTCGTTTTCGATTGTGCGCTCGTTCGGGATGCACCCTATATATTTTTGTCTAGAACGACCGTGTTAGTTCAAAAGCCTAAATAAGACTGTGCTTGGCATCATCAATTTTATAGTTATCTCATGCAAGTTGATTCAGTCGGTGCAGACAGTAAGAGTATTTGGATGCTAGACAAGCTAGCGTTGAAGCATTTCTTTTGGCATAACGGATACTTCAGTCTGTTTTCTGCAACCAACCCCTTAACTATGCGGTGTTTTCCCGATTGGTTTCTCTGGAGCTATGCATTTATTATAGCTGTTGAGTCCGTGCATGATAAGAAAACGGTTTTTATACACAAACGCGTTACCCACATTCGGTCTATTTTCATCTTGGTCCCGGATTTGATTGGTCAAAATGTTACGACATTATACTCGTCCGCCATTCATTATAGAACGTTAATATCGCCCACTTTACCGTTTTTTTTTTTAACTTTCTTACCGTTTTGAAAAAAAAAAAAAAAAAGGATCAATCTGCCATATTTTGTTGCTAAAAATGTGGGTATAAAATAAGAAGAAAATAATATCTTGTAGTTACTTTCTAGGGCTTGTATATGGTTCTCGCTGCTTAAGAAAATTTTGATATCTGACTCGACCCTCGGCATTGCAAAATATCAAATTTTATAACGCAGCTCGAAGCAAATACAAGCATAAGGAAATATACAACAACATGATATTTCGTGAGATACCGATAAATCTGTGAGCGTCCAGGTAGACTCGCAGGGTCCAAAAATGTTCGTTCGATCTGCATCATCTGATCATTTACTCGACGTATTTCAAATGGACTGAAACAAAGCAATACACATTTTGTTCTCATCCAAGAGTGGCAGATCGAAATATCGGGGCCCGTATTCACTAATCATTCTTAGCAGCATTCTTAGTCTCATTCTTAAGAATTTATTAAATTTGAAAGTAGCACAAATTTTGATTGGCTAGACCATTTGGTTCAGCCAATCAGAAGTTGAGTTACTTTCTGAGGCTAGAACAAAACTATGAATGTTCTTCGGGACGGTTTGTGAAGCAGCATTTTGAAAAAAATTGTGGGAACAGGAAAAAATACTGGAAACAAGCATTTTCTCCTTTTCCCACAATGCTTTCCAACCTTTCAAGGACGGCCGTCATTCTTTTAGTCAGATCTAAGTTGTCGTCTGGAAATGCTTGCAATAGGGACAGGCCTAAAATATTACTGTTTGGTAAGGACTGAAAGTGAAATCATGTCTTTACTCTTCACGAAAACCTATTCTGTGCGCACTCATACGAATCGTCTTATCTGCATACGGAGAATACAAAGGTGTCCGGAAAATTCGAGAAGAGTCACTTTAAACAGTTATTTCGCTTAAACAAAAATCTTTAAATTTCATCTTCATCAGTATTAGTTCAAAGCAAGCCAAATTGATAGCCTATACCTGACTACTGAATAAAAGCAAGATACGATGAAAAAAAAAGTAAGCAGCTTTTTTCGGCCTTCTTGATAGATATGTACTAGTAAACTGAAATATGGAAATTATGTCCATGTAACTGAAACACATTAGATGTCAAAATATGTCTGTCTCTGAAAGGGGAGAAAACAATGTGAGAAAAGGATAAAATGCTCCTCTTCCCAAAATGTTTTCAAAAAGCCTTCTTCCGCAGGATCGTTAAAACACGGAATTGTGTGATTAAGGGTTAATTCATTGCATTTGTTATTAACATAAACAAGGAGGGAATTGCCTTTCTGATGAAATGTACATACTTGTTGAGTGCTATTTTGTCGACCATCTGGTGAAACTGGATGGCCTCTTCTCCGTAAAGGGCGATAACTTCTTCAAGTTCCGCTGAAAAAATATATACACCTAAAAATTAAGGTTTACACCACCTTCTGCACTATTTTAGCCATGTCACGACGAAGAATTACTTATTTACGTTTTCCCTTGGTTTCACCAGTGTTAGGCTGGGCTCTGCAGTGCTTTGCCAAAGATCACTCACACGTGTCCAGTGCCGCCAGTGAGAAGTGCTCTGGGACTTCCTGGTTACAAGTTTATCACTCAAACCATTGTGCCGCGCAGGACCATTTTTAAGGCAATAATGAGATGTAGATGTAAATAGTTAAGAAGACTGCATTTTAGGGCTTTCAAAACTGTTGTGATCAAGTACATGTACTTTGATCAAAAGAAACGTCAAAGGTTGGTTTTTGCTTTCATCAGAAATAGGACTTGCGCTCTGGAAAGGACACTTTACCTCTCTTTCTCTATATCGTCTGTCTGTCTGTCTGTCTGTCTGTGATCTATACTGTCCCCTTGTTTAGTCAACCCCTATAGAAGTAAAAACCTTTCTGGGTTTCAGTAGATTGTATTTTCAGCCGCAAAAAGAGGTCCACTTATTACATTTGGCGCTGAACGAGTTTCAAGTCTGTGCCGAGCACCTGAAACGAGCAAATATTTTGGTAACTGATTCTTGATAGGGTCATACCAAACCGGTCTTTTATAACTTTCCAAATTCCAGATGCTTTCCTTCAACGTTCTGTAGAAACGCCCCAAGATAGATATAGAACATCGGTAAGGACCGCAGCCCTATCGTTGTATACATACGCTTGTATACATACAAAAACTGATATATAATTGAACCATGTTCTGTGAAAAGGGGGGCTTAATGTGTTTGCGAAAAGTATCGACCCAAGTCAGCCTGCGCAGTCGGCCGAAACTTTTCGCTATTGGTCACTTTTTTTCATGTCAAAGGACCAGTCTGCATCATGATTCAGTCGGTTGTTAAAAAAAGTGGCTAGTGTGGATTCATGATTATGTGATTGCTTGATTTAGTGCAATGCATCACGGAGATGCACTAAGGCCCCTTTTGCCAGAGCACGGCTCATATCTATATGCTTCGAACTCTCTGCAGCGCTAAATTGATAAACTCGAGTTCTTTCGACGTCTAAAATATACTATCAGAGAAAGATTTTCTTTTTATCTTAAAGGCTTGATCTCTATATAGGCGGACGGTGTAGATCCAAGATCAGACTGCACGTTCTGTTCAGTCTGATCTTGTTCTATACCTTCCTCAAAAGCCTCAGTTTCAACCGATGGTGCTGAAAGGACTCGTATAGCTAGCTATACGATATGACTAGACTGTTTGCGTCTGGGTCAGATTAGATTTTTATGCACATGGCGTAAACCTTTCACTTCCTGAAACGATTGTGCTGCCACCAACTCCGAAAAAATGCTTAAAACAATCGGCTGGTCAACATCAATAAACGTTCAATAGAAGAAAAGATGTAAAAACAGTATAGCAATACGAGAAATTTCTTGTCAGCAGCATTTTTTGCTCAGAACATTGAACATTGATTAGATTGCAGGGGGTTTAACGCCGTTTCAACATTATTTCAGTTTTATTGCGGCTACCAGTGCAACTATCCATGCTTTTCTGGAGATTTTCTTTACTGGTACTTCGCACAATATTCTTCCAGAGCCACTAGCTGCTTTCCTACATAAGAACCGTCGAAACAATGTTCAACAGTGAGAGAGGAGTAAAATCATGTCGCAATGGCTATTATCAATCTTTGGAAAGAAATTGACTGAACTGGGGCTTCGAACCAGCGATCCCCTGTCCTCAAGTCCTGTGCGCTACAGACTGCGCTAGCGGGGCTCGGCAGAACAATGAACACCTTAGATCTAAGATTAGACTGCATGCATTGTGCAGTCTAATCTTATTCATGCAACAAAGACACGACATACTTTGAAAACAAAGACCCAGCAGCACAGTGGTAGCGAGCAGGGCTAGCCAGCCAGGGACTGCGAGTTCCAGTTCGACACTTGGTTGAAATTCTTTTCGAGGGGTGATGAAAGTCATTGATACAGGACCAAATCTTTTCAACCGCCACTGCAAAAAGGTTTTCGGTCTCGTTTCTCTGGAAAACGAACGGCCATTTACTTGTAAAAGAAAAATGTTTCGCTGGCCTAATGGGGAAACTGTAGGAATACATGAAGAGATGCATTAGCCTGCGTAACGTGACAGAAATACTATGGAAAATAATGTCGTTTAAGATGAAAAAACTAGAATAACTATCACTAAAGGTGATAAATACCCCCGCCCCTATATTTCATGTCACAGGGGCAATAACTCTGCAATGTCAATTTAGGGGCAATAACTCCGTAATCATTAGGCCAACACTCATGAAATTTGTGCTTTGCACATCTACTGCTCCTGGTGAATATCATGACAAATATCAAGTGAATAAGACTTAAACTGAAGGAATAGTTCTCTGGACAAGAAGTTTTGAGTAAATTCAGGGGTAATTAATTTGGCAAACATTTGAGAAAAATGCATCTTGAACCTCTACTGCTCCTGGTGAATATTTATGCAAAGTATCAATTTAATTGGACACAAAACTAAATGAGTATAAAAAAGTGCAGACCATGATCTGATAATATGTCTGAGACACAGCGGCTGGTCTGGATCCAAACTTGTTGCAAATGTCCAAAGGTGCCTTTTCGCATAATGTTGGCCAACTATACATATGACAGAAAAGACCTCCTTAAAGTGAATCAGACAGACACTGTAGGAGGAGTTGTCCGGACAAGCATTTTTAAGTCAAATTAGGGGCAATAACTCAGTAATTCTTGATGGAATTTTTACAAAATGTGTGTCTTGCACATCTACAACTCCAAATGGACACTTCTGCCAAGTATAAAGCGAATCGGACTGAAATTGTAGGAGGAGTTGTCCGGACAAGCATTTTAAATGTGAATCAGGGGCAATAACTCATTAATTCTTCATAGAATTTTCACGAAAGTTGCGTCTTGCACATCTACAACTCCTAATGAACACTTATGCCAAGTTTAAAGTGAATCAGACAGAAACTGTAGGAGGAGTTGTCCGGACAAGCATTTTTAAGTCAAATCAGGGGCAATAACTCAGTAATTCTTGATGGAATTTTTACAAAATGTGTGTCTTGCACATCTACAGCTCCTAATGAACACTTCTGACAAGTTTAAAGTGAATCAGACAGAAACTGTAGGACGAGTTGTCCGGAAAAGCATTTTTAAGTCAAATCAGGGGCAATAACTCAGTAATTCTTGATGGAATTTTTACAAAATGTATGTCTTGCACATCTACAGCTCCTAATGAACACTTCTGACAAGTTTAAAGTGAATCAGACAGAAACTGTAGGAGGAGTTGTCCGGACAAGCATTTTTAAGTCAAATCAGGGGCAATAACTCAGTAATTCTTGATGGAATTTTTACAAAACGTCTTGCACATCTACAGCTCCTAATGAACACTTCTGACAAGTTTAAAGTGAATCAGACAGAAACTGTAGGACGAGTTGTCCGGACAAGCATTTTTAAGTCAAATCAGGGGCAATAACTCAGTAATTCTTGATGGAATTTTTACAAAATGTGTGTCTTGCACATCTACAGCTCCTAATGAACACTTCTGCCAAGTTTAAAGTGAATCAGACAGAAACTGTAGGAGGAATTGTCCGGACAAGCATTTTTAAGTCAAATCAGGGGCAATAACTCAGTAATTCTTGATGGAATTTTTACAAAATGTGTGTCTTGCACATCTACAGCTCCTAATGAACACTTCTGCCAAGTTTAACGTGAATCAGACAGAAACTGTAGGAGGAGTTGTCCGGACAAGATTTTGCAGACAGACCGACCGCCCGACCGACCGACCGACCGACCGACCGACCAACCGACCGACCGTCCGACCGACAGGCTGATTCCAGTATACCCCCCACAAACTTCGTTTGCGGGGGTATAATAAACAAATAAATAACAATGCCACGCTCTGGCGAAAAGGGATTTAATGCATGTCAGTGATGCATGATACCAAGCAAGTCATCATATAATTATGGATCCATAAAATCCATTTTGTCTAAAAACCGACTGAATCATGAGGTGGACTGGTCCTTGGACATGCAGAAAATTGACCATGTCAGCCTCCGCGGACTGCGCAGGCTGACCTGAATCGGGACTCTTTGCAGATGCATTAAACCCCCTTTTCACAGAGTATGGCTCAAGTATTTACTTACTTGTATTTATACCATGCATGTTCAATGTCTCATTTGCATTCTGTAGCAGATAAAAGTAGTAGTGTTCTAGAAATCTCGTATAGTCCGTCATATTGAACGGAAGTATCTTAGAGTCCGCGAGATCTCGAAGAAGTTCGCCTGACAGCTTGGCTATGGTCGCATGAAGCTGAAATTTACAAGGTTAGTTTTTTTGACAGCGGAGTAAATTAACCCTTCACCACACAATCCCAAGTTTTAACGACTCTGGCGGAGAAGGCTTTTGAAAACATTGTGGGGAAAGGAGAAAATGCTGGAAACCAGCATTTTCTCCTTTTCCAACAATGTTTTCTATCGTATCACAGACAGATCCAAAAATGTGAGCCACATTCAATTTTTCGTCTGGAAGCGCTTTAATTTTTGAAGAGTCTAAAATTTTGTTGGTAAAGAATTGAACAAATTTGTACATGTACATTTTCATTCTTTGCCAGAGAACAAAATTTTAGACTTGTCCAATTTGAAAGCATTTATATATGACAAATTAGTGTGTCTCAGCCATTTATGTTTGTCTTTGAAAGAGTAACAACACATTGCCTACCAGCATTTTGTCTTTTTCCATGATGTTTTCAAACGCTTACTTCCTCAAGGTCTTTAACTATTTACCAGGGAACAAAATTTTAGCCTGGTCCAAACTGAGAGCATTTGCACACAACAAATTAAATGTTGCACAAGTTATAAAATTTATGCTTGAAAGGAGAGAAAACATTGTGGGAAAAGGAGCAAATGCTGGTGACCAGCATTTTCTCCTTTTTCCACAATGTTTTCAAAAGTCCTTTTCCTTGGGGTCGTTAAAACCCCGGATTGTTTGGTAAATCACAATAGATTGCGATTTTGCTTCGTATTGACATTATATCTGTACAAGTATGATCCTCTACTCTCCATAAATTTTCAAAACAGGCTGTGTTGAGAAATACTTCTGATGGAAAGGATTTACAATAATTGTTTTGCAATTAATTGTTTGAATAAATTAATTGTTTTAGATGAACTGTAAAGCATCGAGGAAAAAAGAGTAACTGTTGCAAGCCATTGCTCTTTTCCCCTCCCACATGCTGACTTTCTGCAGGGGTAAAAAAAGGTCGTTTTTTAGTGCCATTGAGTTTAAGAGGCTACTTACCACAAAGCCAGGATCAATCAGGGTATCAACAGCATAGAAAGTCTCGTAACTTGTATGGTACAAGGGGTAGAAAAGGACCTGGTCGCCCACCTGTTGGTAAAAGATATGTACATATGAGTCTTGCTCTTTGAACGGTGCTTTAATGCATCTGCAAAAAATATTGACCCTACGCAGTCCGCGCAGGCTGACATAGGTCTAAACATTTTGGTACTGATAAATTTTCTGCATGTCATATCAGAGCTCCAGATAGAGGGAGTGATTTTATTTTCAAAACTGGAAACATCAGTCACTCTCCAATAAACCCCATGTTATGAGTACCCGCAACGTAGGATTTGGAAGAGAAATAATGGATTTAGAATACTATCACTCTCTTTTATCTAGAGGTCTGTCAAATGAACATGAATATTCTACCATTAGGTTCAGTCGGTTGCCATACTTTTTGGTTCCATTTTAGAAGATTGATTGCTTGGTATGATACAAGACGAATATGTATTAAACCCCATTTTCCAAGAGTGCAGCTCATATAATAATTAAACAAAGACAATCGTGTCAATTACACGGTCGTAATTTTCAGTCAATGTTTCTGCTGATATCAGTTAATATCAAAGGCAAGAAGACACAACGGACAACATATTAAGGTAAAGCCACTCACAAAATTCTGGTCATACCGGAAGTCAGCGCAAGTTATCCCCGCCCTCATTTGAAAAGTCCCGTAATCACTTCCGCCACCAGGAGAGCTTATTCTGCAAGACAAAGAGGACAAAAACTAAGTTTTATGGTTTAACAAAGACACGAAGCGCTTTTAAACCAGAACTGAAGCAATGTTACCCAAAATGCACTACGACTGCACTTCGAAAAGCTTAAAGTAGTCGATCCTAAGACTTTTTTTATGTTACAAATAAAGGTGACCAAAAAAGACTGACAAGTAATACTAGTACGGGTATGTCTGCAACGAAAACCACCTTTTTGTTAGACATCTGTATTGATAAATACATTCTTTTCCTTTCAGCAATATATTCTTTATTTGCCCTTAACGTTTTATTTTTCAAAATGCCCCCCCCCCCCCACACACACACAAATTGCAACAAGTTTGTTCCCAACAGACTTTGGCAGAAAGGAAAAACACAATCATTGATGATCCTCGACTTTTGTTGCCCACTGCGAAGAAAGAATATCAAAATAAGGCTTGCTTGTCAATGCAGTCTGATCTTGCAATGCACTCCAGGTCTCACTACATTTTCAGTTGTCAAAGCACCGCTTTAGCCGTCTACGATCAGTGAGAAGATCTTAACCCATAAGCTGCTAAGCGCGACTCACTGACAATTTGCGGACAGTGTAGATCAAGATCAGACTGCACAGAACGTGCAGTCTGATCTTGGATCTACACTGTCCGATAAGGAGATATTGTTCTCCAAAAATAAGTTTGAAATAACATTATTCGGATTTTCACTATAGGACTGAAAGTATTATTTAACTTATTTAGCAGGATAAGGGTTAAACAATGGACGATGTCGTTGATAATTACGGTTCAGCAGATGAAAGGATCCTAGCATTAGCGGTAACAGAATGAACCGAAGGTTCTTAGTATTTCTTACCCACGAGTATATCTAAATATTGCTTTGTTTCCTAATTTTAAGACTAGCCATCTAATTGGCTGATACATTCTTTCTCAGCCAATCACGATGGCCATTCGTTGAATGTAAAATTATGGTTGGAGAATACAGCCCCATGATTTCTGTTTGATGACAACTTACACTGGGACGTCAAGATCTACATCTCTTTCAGGATCGAGAAGCGGTTTTCGTTCCCTCCAAGACTCGAACACGGTAATGGTCGAATCAAACGGGTCCGGTACCTTTATAACGAAAATAATGTCAGAACTTATTTATTTATTTATTTTTTTTTTTTCTTTTTTACAATCCTTGTCCTAACCTTTTCTGCGCCATGGGCAAAAGCAGGTTTTCTTTTTTCGGACGATATAGATTATGATCAGACTGCAGAGTCTGGGGAAAAATTGCTAATAACTAGTGGGCAGCGCTCTGAAAAAAGGGGGTTTAATGCATCTTGGCAATGCGTATTACCAAGCAATTCATCACATTTTCACAAATCCATAAAATCCATTCTGACCAATAAATGACTTAACCCTTTACCGCACAATGCCGCCTTGTAACGCCCCCGGGAAAGAAGCCTTTTGAAAACATTGTGGGAAAAGGAGAAAATGCTGGTAAACAGCATTTTCTCCTTTTCCCACAATGTTTTCTACCCTATCAAAGAAAAAAATTGCACCATTTTAGCCACCTTGAAATTGCCGTCTGCAAATGCTTTCAGTTTGGACAAGGCTAAAATTTTGTCGTCTGCGCAGGCTGACATGGTTGAATACTTTTTGCAAATGCATTAATCCACATTTTCACAGAGCATGGCTCATGTATTTAAAAAGGATATTTTTTTTTCTCTAATTTGTCTGCTGCAACATTGCTTGTATCTCACTTTGGAAGGTAAAGTGCTTATCAGACAATAAGTAGAGCATTTAGTGATATACTGTATAAAGATTACCGGCATTTTCTCTTTTTCCCACAATGTTATGTTGTCAGAACCTTCAAATAACAAGTGCCATTATTGAGACGCACTTAATATGCCATTTGTGAATGATTTTTATATGACACTAGTCCGTTTTTTCCTACATGGTAAAGGTTTAAAAACCCAGGTTCTGTTACCTTTTGCGCCGCTCTGTACATTGCACTGAAGACTGGCGGACTCCCTAAACCCCTGATAGAGTAGTTGCCTGTAATTAAAAACGCATCAAAGCTAAATGAACTGATTCAAACAGAATGAAATAGTTCTCTCTCTGGCAGTTCGATTGTCTTTCTGACAAGTTTCTTCAGTAGTTTACTGGAGAGTAGTACTTGTTGTGCCGAGCCCCAGAAGATCAGTCGGTAGCGTGCAGGACTTGAGAACTTTGCATCGATAGGTGCACTGGCCGCGCGATATAAATGAAATAAAGTTGAAAGCGGCGTTAAACACCATACAACCAGATAAGTCCTCGTTGTTTGTACTTACGTTAATCTTTTCAGCGCCATAGACGTAAACAGCGGCTATTTGCGGTCGGCATAGATCAAGATCAGACTGCACAGAACGTGCAGTCTGATCTTGGATCGATACCGTGTGCTTGTTTAGTCGAGGCTTTAACCCATAGGCTGCTACGCGCGATTCGGGGCGCTTTTGCGGACAGTGTAGATCAAGATCGGACTGCACAAAACCTGCAATCAGATATTTGATCTATGCTGTCCGATACGGTATTTTCTTTCCGGTGAAAACAAATTTGAAAGCGCAATATGTATTTGGGTCTTCAACTATTGAGTGAAAATTCTCGGTCTAGTTATAGGGTAGTTTAACCCTTTCCCAAACAAGCCCTGGTTTTCACGTGTCTGCAGTACAAGTCTTTTGAAAACACTGTGAGAAAAGGAGAAATTGCTCGTAAGGAGCAATTTCTCCTTTTCCCACAGTGTTTTCTAGCCTTTTTGAGACCTTTCTGCCATTTTCATCAAATTTAATATTGTCGTCTGCAAACTCTTTCAATTTGGACCAGTCCAAAATTTGTTGTTTGGGAAAGGGTTATGGCTTTTTTTCCCAGTCGTTGGGAGCGGTATGGTTCATATGTGGTGCTGATAGAGTAAAAGGAAACATTTGGAAACAATCACAAGGGCTACTAGTATACAGCACCGTATTTACATGGTTTAGAGTCAGTGTTGCTACGAGTTAGCATTCGAAATCCGAGTAGAAGAATTCAATTACCTTTCAGCTTTTCTGTTGTTTGTGTATTGAGAGATATGCACATGGATACATGAAATGTATTGCCTAGCTCAGTTTTACCGCTGGTTCCAGTTTGATATTTTTGTCCCCTTTTAGATTATTGTGACTTTTACTTTGTCAAAAGTAAGTAATTATTACCGAACTGATCAACAGTTTATTGCCACAAGTCTGTTTAGACCGTGACAGGAGATTGCGGTAAGGCTAGATTACCCTAAATAGTATAATTATGAGCCATGCTCCGGCAAAAGGGGGCTTAATGCATCTCCGTGATGTATTATGCTAATCAAGCTTCACATAGTTATGGATCCATAAAGACTTTTTTTTTAAATAATCGACTTAATCACAACTTAGACTGGTCCTTAGACATACAGAAAATTTACCAATAGGAAAACTTTCGGCCCGGGTCAGCATGCACAGACTGTGCTGACCCGAGTCGATACTTTTCGCAGATGCATTAGACCCCCTTTTCACAGAGCGTGGCTAATATTTTTGTCCCTTTCACCCTGCACAATGTATCTCACTGGCAGGGGACTGTATCAATCAATTTGCCAAATCTAACTAAGAGAAAAAGATTAGCATTATTGTGACAAATCGACGGGTTTTGTATGTCAAATTAGATCTAACACTTTCTTTTCTCTTTTTACCATTTTTTGGCCCCCTGTCAAACATTTTTTGTTAATGTCCATACAAATACTAGCATACATTTATCTTTTTTTACCATTGGTATATTTCTCGTCCATTTTGGATATATTTCTTTTTAAATTTGTCTCTTATGGTGAGATTTGTTTGTCAATGGGTAGAAAACATTGTGGGAGAAGGGGATAATGCTGGTTACCAGCAATTTCTCCTGTTCCAACTATGTTTTCCTAAAACAGCCATTTTCCTCAGGATCGTAAAAAAAGGAGATTGGTGTCAGTAAATAAGTTTTAAATTGATATAATTAACAGGCACTTTGTATCCTAGAGATCAAACCGGAAACAGACATGTTTGATTGACAGCTGCTCACCAGTGACAGCTATGTCCATATTGATATATGCAACAGACCGGAAGTCAAGAACTTTGCTGTTTTCCTGTAAAATAAATAGGAAACAGATGTTTGCTCTTTCGGCCCTTTTTGAACACGTGTTAGGGTTTGTTATATTTATATAACTTCAAGTATGGGTAGGGTTACAGTTTGATCTTTTATCCATACTATCTACACTGTGCTGTGGGCAATCTCATTTGCTCTCGCAGACAGTATAGACTAAGTTAAGAGTATGCAGAACGTGCCGTCAGTCATTTTTAGAGCTACTTTAGCCAAACCAAACTTTCGGCTTAACTAAACGATCACTGCAGACCGTTTTTCTCGTCTTACTAGTAGCCTATCTCTTTGTCACACATCCAAAGTTTAGACCAGTCCAAATTGAAAGCATTTGAACACGGCAAATTAAATGTTGCTTGGATGGTGGGATTTGTCTTTGAAAGGGTAGAAAACATCGTGGAAAAATGCTGGTAACTACAATGTTTTCGGAAGCCTTTTCTGTCAGGGTCGTTAAAGCTTGGAATTGTGTGATAAAAGGTTAAAGAAGAAAAAAAAAAAATCTTGCAAAAGGAGAAATGCCTCATGATGGACAATTTCTCGTTTTGTTTACCATGCATCCATTTGTCTAACCTTATTACATATGAGCCATGCTGTGAAAAGGGGACATAATGCATCTGCGAAAAGTATCGACTCAGCGCAGGCTGACCTGGGCCGAAACTTTTCGCTGTCGGTCAATTTTCTGTTCGTCCAAGGACCAGTCTACCTCATGATACTGTAGGTTGTTTGACAAAAATGGTTTTTTATGGATTCATAATTATGTGATGACTTGCCGCAAGTTAGTATCATCCATCACGGAGATGCATTAAGCCCCCTTTTGCCAGAGCACGGCTCATATTAATTATCCCTCCTAATTTGCAAAGACGGCTGGCAATAACAACCCATCATAACTCAGAAAGAGTTTTATTTTATCGGCTTGGCTACAAAAGCGGCGAGTATAGATGAAAAATCAGACTGCATGTTCTGTGCAGTCTGATTCTGATCTATGCCGTCCGAAAAAAAAACCAAAAAAAAACCTGCTTTCTCCCATGGCGCTAATAGACTAAAGAATATGTCCAAATTCTTTCCAAGGATTGATGACAGGCCACAGACTAACTTGATCTATTCCTTCTCACCCCTTAACATTTTTTTTGGCGATGTTAACGTGGGAGAGCAGCCAGTGCCTCGGAAAGAATGTTGCACGAAGTACATGTAGAGAGAATGCATGGATAAGTGCACTAGCCACCGACATATACGTACATGTCATAACTTTGAAAATGGCGTTAAAAGTCAAATAAGCCAACTAACCAAGAAACAAAAAAAAAAGAAACGCTAAAACTATCAGTATAAAAGTCCTGCCGTATTAGACCAAGTAATTTGCTGAGAGTATAAACCAAGAGCAGCCAACACATAAGTGCAGCTTTAATGCCTTAAGTTTGAGATATACTCTCCGTCTCTCTGTACCTTGTTCCATTCATAAATCATTTTGAGCAATGTTCTCTGCAAAGGCAGTTTAATGAATCTGCAAAAAATATCGACCCAGGTCAGTCTCGTCAGTTTGCGCAGCCTGACCTGGGTCCAAACCTTTTGCTATTGGTATTTTTTGTATATGTCAAAGGACCATTCTACCTCATGATGGAACATGCTTTTAGTTAAAATAGATTTGAGCCTTGCTCTTTGAAAAGGGGGCTTAATGTATCTGCGAAAAGTATCGACCCAGGTCAGTCCGGGCAGGCTGACCTGGGCCGAAACATTTCACTATTGGTACATTCTTTACTTGTCACAGGACCATTCTACCTCATAAATCAGCTGATAGCTGAAAAAAATGGCTATTATGGATCCTTAATAATGTGATTTTTTGCTTGGTATAATTACACCAGAGCGTGACTCATCTATATTATGCGGGGACTTGCTTAGTATTATGTACTATGAAGATGTATTAAAACCCGTTTTCCAGAACACTGCTTATTTATAATAGTAACAGGAAATGATTTGAAAATAAGGGTAAAGGAGTTATTTCCCTTCCTTGCAGAAAAAAAAAATTGAACCACGCCAAAACAATTGCTTTCTTTTTTTTTTTGCACCGGAAAAAACCTCATCGGATGGAGCAGTGTAGATTATAGATCAAGCTACACTCAATGTCACCCAATGACCACTTTTACACTTGGTTTTTTTTTTTAGTTTAACACCTCTTTAGAACTAAATACATAAAATTTACCTCTTTTTACGGCCGAAAAAAAAAAAAAACATTTCACTGAAAGCCCCGTAAAACTCCATACATTTTGATTTATAGGCTTGACTTCACAAGCGGAAGGTATAGATTTAAGATCAGACTGCAAGTTCTGCAAAGTTTTGATCTATGCCATCTGCAATGGCCCCTGCTTTCGTGTTGGATAGTACGTGGGGTGTTCGAAAAGTTTCCGTATAAGTCTCAGCCATTTTTGATTATATGAACTTTCCAATCTTCGACTATAGATACTTTGATTCTAGACAATCTCGCATCAGTTTAAATAGGCTGCATTGGCTATTGTTTTATGTCGAACACTTATCAAAGTTTCTTCGGAGGAAACATTTTATAGGAACATATGCATGCGTATAATGAAAAAAAGATACGACATGATTCAGGATACTCGGATACTTTTCGAACACCTTCGTCTCTCTCTCTCTCTGATCTATACCGACAAAATATATCACCTCTATCCATTCTGTTGACCCGATCAGTCCAAATTCCTCGGCACCCCAACTACAAAATATGATGGAGCGTCTGGGTCTCCATCTTTCTGTAAATAATGATAAAAGCTTAAAATTGTTTAACTCTTTACCAAACGTAAAAAACAGACTTGTCCAATTTGAAGGCATTTAAAGATGACAAATGAAATTTATGCTATTGGAGTAATTTGTCTTTGAAAAGATAGAAAACACTGCAGGAAAAGGAGAAAATGTTGGTCACTAACATATTCTTCCTTTCCAACAATGTTAAAAAAAAGAAATATTCATTTGTGCGCTTACTTTCCCGTTATAATTTACTGCCGTAAAGTTCTACACAATAAGCAAAGCACTAAATCGTTACAACAGCAATTTCTAATGAATGCAAAGAAAATTCGTACTTTCTGTTACGAGCTGTCCAAGAACACGTGACAGTTCCATCATGGTTGCTGTGCCGCTTGACGGATCAATCGCCCCGAGTACCCAGGAATCTCTATGGTTACCAAGCATGATGTACCTGTCTTAAAAACAGAAATTGGTACAGTCTCGATTATTGTGGTAACGAATAATACCCCTTAGAAGACAAAATTATAGATTATAAAATGTGTAATATTTAATATCGAACTAGGCAAAACAGCCTTATTGTTGCATAAGCAATAGTTATGTATTAAATTCTTAAAACCACAACATAAACAAACCACTGCATTGGGAGTTATCCGTTACCAAGTGTTTTTAATATGATCCTTTTTTTCCCCACTAATCCCGCTGGACGTGTTGGCCATAAGAGAGTGTTCTTTAGCAAGGCACTGCAGAACTACTGACTATCCCAGGCCAGTACGAGTTAATCACAAGAATGACACTGTGATAACGGGAACAGTTGCCGTATTCAACAACCATTCTTAATTGCAGTCTTAGTCTAGCTCTAGATTCAAAAAGAAACGCAAGTTCTGATGGGCTAAACCAAATGGTTTAGCCAATCAGGAACCAAATGGTTTAGCCAATCAGGAATTACGTTATTTTCAAATTGAAAAATTCTAAGAGGACTATTATTGATATCAAGAACAGTTTGTGAACACAGACCCTGATATGATTGAAAACCTGTTGGAAGCGGAGTTACATCCAATGTAATCAAACAAAACAAGTTCGAATGGCATACCTGGTTCAGATTCTCCGTGTATGATACCAAACGCATTATATGCTATTCGCCGTTCATTTCGAGTGTTGACACTTAGCTCTGCCGTTCTAAATATGGAAAAATATACCTATATTTCCACAATGTTTGATGATTTACATCTAGAATATTGCATGAGTCGTCATTTTTGTGTCTTCTTTTTAATCTAAAGAGTCTTTCTAAACATTTTTGAATGACAAGTTAGATTACAACAAAAGCAACAACAACAACAACAAGATGACCACTAGGGAAGTATCCTATTTATATCATGCAAAGGGGACTATTGTCTTTAAATAATCATGATAGTTTGTACCACTAGTGGAATATAACAAAAGTTTGACTGAGAGAGAGAGAGAGAGAGAGAGAGAGAGAGTATGCGAAACGATACAATCTCCAAATAACACTCACATATCATCATCAACGAAGATACCGCCTATCCTGTAAGTCGTTCCATTCATGAGCCGTCCGCTCCATCCATTGGGTGAGTCTGGACCTCCTAACTGCCTGATGTAACAAATCTACTTTGATCAGAATTTCTCTCAAAATATCTGACAGTGTAGGTCCAAGATAAAGCTAAACGTTTCTGCAGCCTTATATTGACCTGTACTCTCAGTACTAACAGCTACAGTTGTATTAGGCTTCAAATCAAATGAAACCGGCGTGCATTAGCTGCGTGTTGTTGAAAGAAAGAAATGTTTGCAAAGCACAAAAGAACTAATGGTCATAAACAACCAAGAAGGCTCCGGGGAGATTTTAGCTATAACGGCCTATCCTTCCGTCTAACTCACCGTCTTTATGTCCGTCCATGATCGTTCATTTGTTTACACCAAAGTACACTATATTCATGTGATCGTTTTGAAATCTGAAGATATCATTCGTATTATCAAGACCATAAACTATATTAAGGACGATCGCTACAGTAAAACGCCAAGTTCTTTGAAAACGCACCTTTACACCGTTTATTTGTAAAGTGGCAGCCTGCTATTGATCTTCGCATCCGATGGTTACGAGTACCTGGTAACGTTTTAATTGTTTATCGTATCTCCGATTCGCGGATCACAAAAATTCGGATAATCGTCGACGTATCGGTCTAAAGGAGCCATTTCAATTGTAAAATTTTCTCAGTATAATGAGTAATTCTATAACTTCCATCGAATTCTTTTAAAATCGGCACAATTTTCATTTAAAAAAAGATGCCTGATGGCTGTCGAAACAGCTAACATCAAAACATCAAACTTATGAATAAGAATTATTTTTATCAGTGCTTTATCTACGATCCTTACCATCTAAGATTCAATAGAACGTGCAAAGCTCTCGCCGTGAACTTTTTTCTTCATTAATAATATAGTAAATAAGCTTCATTATACTAATGAAGAAAAATGTAATCCAATAGATTAACTCTTTACGAGATAACCAAATTTTAGGATGGTTCAAATTAAAAGCATTTGATGATTAAAAAAAAAAAAGAAAATGTAAGTGGCGCTCTGGAAAAAGTGGGGAGGGCATAGTGCATATTCTCAGCGCATAATGCTCAGCAAGTCGTCGATATTTTTTTTATCCTTTTTGTCTTCGAATCGACTCAATCATGAAGTAATTTGGTTCTTCGGCACGCATAAAATTTACCAAACGCAAAAAATACCGACACAGGTCAGCCTACGCTGACTGTGCAGGCTGATCTGGTCGACTGTTTTTGCAGATGAATTAAATCACTTTGTTACAGAGCTTGACACATATGTGTTTCAAATGTGTGGATTTCTCTTTAGAAGGATAGAATATATAACGGAAAGAGGAGAAAATGCTGGTCACTGGCGTTTTCTCCATTTGGCAGAACGTTTTCAAAAGCCTTCTTTCTCGGGGTCGTTAAGTCATTGGTAAAAAGGTGATCAAAATTAGGGGTTTAGGTATGCTAATAATACCTTAGTATCTGTTCAGCAATATCATAGCCGATCGGCATCGCTGGTACCTTGGGCAGATTCGCTTCTTGGTCGCCTTCATCGTATCTAAATGCCGATGCTATCGGAAATGTATGTATACGTTGTAATTAGTTAACTACTAAGCTCTTATGATAATTTAATTTATATCATTTACCGATATATCTAGCACAAAGTCACTTTAATTATGGAAATCATCTTCAGATCTTCACTGGCCAAGGCTGACGATCACTGGCAACTCAGTGATAGTCACCCTTGGCTAGCGAAGATAGGGGACATGGATATGTAGAAAATCATTATTGATGATAAGAAATGACGAAATCGAACAGCAAATGAAACATTCACGACTGCTGCAACTCTTGACGATATGCGGCAGTTACAGCCGGATGATACGAGGGGATATCAAAAAGTTTTGAGCCTCACATATAAAAATCAAGTTTCTCGGATTCAAACTGCTTTATTTTGCAACATAGTCCGCTTCCAACTCCATACACTTTTTCCGTGTTGTTTGCCAGTCATTGATTCCAGATCTGTTGATGTCTACATACTGATCCCCTAACCAGTCCTCCACAGCAGCAGTCAATTCGTCATCATCTTCCTGACTTGGGGTCATCTTCTAAGCTCTCTCTGCCACGCTGAAATTTGCGTTTTGAAGACTTCCCAAATACAGCTGTCAGTCGATCTTCAACCTGTTTGGTATACTGATCTTCCAGAATCAGAAACTGTATCACCGCTTTATACTTAGTTAAGTCCATTTTTGACAGTAGTGCCCAAGGCTCAAAACTTTTTGAAGTCCCCTCGTACAATTTCTTATTGCAGCAGATGAAATATTTTTACCAACGAATACATAACTATAGTGTTAAAACGCTCAAATACGGCAACGTTGCCTTGTTGAGACATAGGCGTCTAAAGATTTCACTGGTTAAACATTGTTGCTAAAAATTCCATAGTATGGGAGGAACATGATAACTGCGTCATTTACCGCATAATTCAACAATAGATACCTAATAAATGATATTTTAACCCTTAGCTGCTGAGCGCGACCCACTGACCTTTTTGTGGACAGTGTAGATCAAGATCAGACTGCACAGAAAGTACAATCTGATCTTGAATCTACACTGTCCGATAAGGAGATATCTTTCCCCCAGAAATACCTTTAAATTAGCAAAATTAGGAATTTTACTGACGGCTTGAAAGTTTCATTTAAGTTATTCAGCAGGATAAGGGTTAAGTAACCATGCTCCACCAATGAAATTTCAATGCCCGTGGTTTGAGCAGTGAAAGAAGAGATAAAACTGAGATATGGGCTTTCAACAGAAGTGCTGATTGATTCTTTTTCGTTTATCTATCGTCACAGGTTGTCCGTGTGGGCGACGCCATAGAAGGCTGCTAGTTATGTTGTGGGAGACAGTGCAAGATACAGGATGAAACCCATACAAAGTTAAGTCTGGTTCTTTAATGAGCTCGGTGTATAGCACCCTCAAGTGTGCCGACATTTGGCGCTTACAAGTCTCATCTCTACCACTTGAGATATTCCTGCTGACTCAGAAGTGTAGCAAACCAACTTACGGTATATGTATATCTAAATACAACACCACCCTGATACGGTTCATCTCAATTACATGTTATGAAGCTATTGTATAGATCTGTATGGTCTGCTTTTAATTTTACCATATGCAATCGACTTGAGTACTGGCCTTTCGACCTATCAATGAGGAGACAAAAAATAACATGTTTGTTCCGAATCGCACTCAACAATAATGTTCCGGCTACCCATCACACGAAGGTTTCATGACTTTACCATTACTTAATCTGATTGTTCATATCAGTTTAACTATTCCGATCTTAAGATATTTGAGCATTGTTCTGGTATTAAAGGGGTTTAATGCATCTCCATGATGCATTATATCAAGCAAGTCATCACATAAATACGGATCCATAAAATCCATTTTGTCTGACAACCAACTGAACTGTAAGGCAGAATGGTCCTTGGACATGTAGAAAATTGACCAAAAGTAAAACAGTTTAGACAAAGGCCCACTTTTTGCAGATGCATTAAACCCTCTTTGCCAGAGCTCATTTTTTGTTTGTTCAGCGTTGATTTAATTTGTGTATGGGAAATAATAAGTACAGACACAAATACGAGTATAAACATTCGTGCTTCGTTTGTCAACAAGTATGTACCTTTAAACCGATTTAAAAAATCTATTTAGCCGAAATAAAATTTTCTGGTACCTATTGCCGGATATCCGGGTGTTAACGGATCGCCGGTTCCCATGAAAATGCTACCACGAGATGTGGCTTGTGGCGGGATCCAGATAGACTCATTATATACGTCTGTTGCCCACGGCGCTATGTAGTCGGCCGGGTCGGAGTATAGTATCACCCCTATAGCGCCTCTCTCCTCTGCACGTCTAACCTACAATATCACCATCTAGTTCGGAATCTCAGATTTTTTTTTTGTCAAACCTCAATAACGCAATGTATAGTGTGTAATGTAACAGAAGGCTAACAGTATTAGAAAATTAAACAAGTAACTTTTGAATTCTATTGATTCTCCTACACTTGAAAGATTTGCATAGGAGAAGGTTGATAACATCTTGAAAAATTTAAGTTTTGAACGTGGGGTTCTGCATGACTCAGTGGTAAAGTGAAGGTCCCGGGTTCAAGCCTCATTGGAAGCACTGGATTTATTGTTGGGGTGTCCTGTGAAAAGACACCAGAGCTAAGCCTATGACTGGTGAAACCCAGGACATATATGAAAATATGAGCTGTCGCACTGAATGACTGAAATAAGTTTTAAGGCCGATTAAATCAACATTCAGCCGCGTAAAACAACACTCAAACATTTATTAAAGTTATCAGGTTATTAAAGCACGTATTCGACGTAGTCTGGATTACCTGCCCCTACCACTACGTTATCGGGTAACGATAACGGCGGCCTCCTATGTGTCCTCATGTGTACCCCTACATCCATCCCCATTTTCCCAATTTCATGTGATCCAGTTTGATCAGTTGATAAAATGTGATCAATTTTGTACAAAAAAATACATTACCGAATCTAAAACGTGCTGTTGGGTTATGGTTTAAATATAAATTCGACTATGAATCATTTTAAAAGTAGCCCTGTTTCCGGACGTTATATAGGTCCACTGACATTTCGGATACTTAAAGCATTTCTGATATGTAGTTTTTCTCGCTTAATAAGAACCGTCGGGCATGTAGGAAAACTCACTTCCATGACTTTATTGCAAGCGATCTGTTTTGAATTCAGCCTATGATCCGATTTGATCATGTGAAATAACAATATCCCGTCTCCTCTTCATATTACCAATGGGGGCCGCCATTATTGCCCTTTCCCTGACATACTATTGTAGTACGGCGGGTACCAGACTAGTATACGACGTCGAACAGCTGAACGGGTTAGTTGCACGTGACGAGCAATTTCCCCTTTAGCAACAATGTTGTCAATTGCGGGGTTTCGTTAGACGCGAAAGGAGTCTGTAGAGGTAATCACGTCAAGTTTTTACCTCTCCCGAAAAATAAATTGCATTAAGTTACCTTTCCCGAGCGGCCACCTCTCCCGTACCGTGCCAAAACAATTTGGCCGGTCACGTTGATACTGAAATTTTTCTCTAACACGTCAAAATCTTCCAACCGTGCATAATTGACATACACAATATTTCCCTGCAAAAAAGGGGTAGATAAAAATTTAATGCAAGTAGAAAACACTCGTAAGCGTCCAGCTGGTACGATGGTTCGCACGGCGTTCAAAACAACTGAATACTTTGTGTTATAACTCTACGAGTATTTTACATTTAAGTACAACTGTATGTTTTTTGTACGGTGTTTAACGCCGTTTTAACAATATTTCAGTTATTTCGCACTGGCCAGTGCACCTATCCATGCTCTCCTGGAGTTTCTTTTACTGGTACTTCGTACAATATCCCTCCCAAGCCACTGGCTGCTTTCCGAAACCATATTCGAAACAATGATCGGCGGTGGGAGAGGAATGAATTCTGTCGCAATGACTATCAAATTTAGCTCATGATTCATCTCAGTAAGTTGTTAGTTTTGACTTTAATCTTTACGTATAGACAATATTTTAGACTGGTTGAAATTAAAAGTATTTGAACATGACATATTTAATGTGCCTCAAATGTTGACATTTATCTTGGAAAGGATAGAAAACATTGTGGGAAAAGAAGAAAATGTTGGTTACCAGCAGTTTCTACATTTCCACGATGTTTTCAAAAGTCTTCATCCCCAAACACGGGATTGTGTGACAAAGTGTTACAAACCAACTCGAAACAGTATCTATACATGGCGTGCAACACGCGAAAAGGGACCTTCGAACATATGCGTAAAAGTGTGTCTTCCCAGATCAGGCTGTGCAGTCTTTGACTAATCCAAGACACTTCCCGTTTTTTGTGGGATTCTCTGTTTCACGAAAGTCTACTGTATGAAAAAATCTCATGTAGTCGTCAAGTGCCGTCTCGGATTAGCCTGCGTTGACTACGCAGGCTAACCCGGGACGACACTTTACGCAAATGTTTGAAGGTCTCATTTCGCATGTTGCGGGCCATATGTGACTGGACCTCAAACTTCAACTGATCATTCGATTGTGGACAACCGTAGCCTACGTTTGGCTCCACAATACTTGATCATGTCAGGTTGTAAATGTCAGTTTATTTGTTAAAGATATTTGAGAGGTTATAAGTATTATTTCCTTTTTCGTGCAGTGTGATAAAAAAATATGGCATTCCATTCTATCGATTTTTTGTAAACCTGTGCATCGATGTTCTAGCGATTGAATTTTACCTGTGTCCACAGGTATTTCTCTAAGCCTATCTCAAATGTCTTCAAATGCTCCGGCTCCGTCGGTCTAACGTCTTTTTCTAATGGTATTTACAACACTTTTTAACGCAATTTTAGATGTATCTTGGGTACAACTTAATTATTCATAGATGTCTTTTCATTGGGCTAAGCTCCGGCTCTGTTGTGCGTTGTTTAAAAGATTGTTACCGACAAGAGTGGTACCATTCTTTGCAAAACACATACACATAATCAGTAAACTACTAGATTAACGCATAAAAAAAAGTATTTTCATTGCACAACATTACGTGTTTCAAATAAATGTACTCCGAAATGTAGACATTTCTAATATGTGAACTTTACAACAAATTCTTATGATACTTAAATCGAAGAAAGGGCGTAATAAAAATAATCCGCCGAATGAGTAGGCGTTGTCCTTTCTCTAATGCAAGTTAACCCGTACCTTGCTAAATAAGGGAAATGAAACTTTCAAGCTGACAGTAAAACCCCAAATTCTTCCATTGCAAAGGTCATTTAGAGGAAAAAGATATTTCCTTATCGGACAGCGGAGATCCAAGATCAGATTGCACGTTCTGTCCAGTCAGAAGTTGTGTTACTTTCATATTTAGAAAAAACTAGAGAACAAAACTAAGAATATCCTTAAGAATGGTTGGTGAATTAATTCATACGGATACAGCAAATTGTTGTGTGAAGCAGAGGACAATATTACCGGCGAAAGCCAGGAAAACATAAATAATTAATTCTTAAGCTGCTAAGCGCGACTCCCTGACCTTAAGCGGACAATGTAGATCAGGATCAGACTGCACAGAACGAGCAGTCTGATCTTGAATCTACACTGTTCGATAAGGAGATATTTTTCTCCAAAAATAAGTTTGAAATAATTATTCGGGTTTTTACTACAGGCTTGAAAGATTTATTTAATTTATTTAGCAGGATAAGGGTTATGCTACCTCCGTGGTTTGACTAAAACACTGTTGAAAATTGCGGAAAAAAAAAACCATACCCTTACAGTCCCGTTTCCAGAGTAACCAAGGTAGGGATATGGAAAAGAGTCGCTCCATTCCGCCGGTGTAAGATTTGCTTCGTTGTCTGGTGACTCAAGAACAGCCACCGATCCATTGTACAGTATTACTTTATTCGTTAAATTATCGCTAGGATAGGACAGCAATATGTCATACGGTGTCGTAAACGCTTCATCTAGCCCGTGTTCTAACCAGAATTGTTTGAGATAATCTGCCTGTTCGAAATCCCGGTCTGTCCCAGCTATATGTGGTGTACCCACTAATTCTCTGACAAAATGCAGAAATGTAAGGTTAGTGTCAAATACGCTTCATATATTTTCTTTCCGATATAAATACGGAATGTTATGTTGCAGTAACTTTCCTGGTGCTTGTATTTAATTCGAGAAGCCGGAGAAAATTTGATATCGCGCGAGACCTTCGGTCTCGCGCGATGTCAACTTTTCTTACGCTACGAGAAGGAAATACAAACTCCATGAAAGTTACTACAACATAATATTTCTTTTACTTTATAGGCCTATTTCAAAGACAAAAAATTGCAGTTCTTGACATTTTTTTCGTAAATTGGTAAACAAAATATAACAAAAAACGGTGTAGTAGCCAGTAACGTAATTTTTATGAATGGCGGATAAATATCACGGAGTAAATTTTGACCAATCAAATCGCAAATCAATACGTATGTTTTCTGCGCGTGAGTTACGTTATTAGTACCATATTTGAAACCATACGTCACAGTGTGTAGATACAGTTTATTTTTTGTCGTGTGTTATTTTATCCACCGTGTCACGCATGTATTTGGGCCGGAAAATGTTCAGGTATATAATAAAAGAAATTGTCGCAGCTTTCTTTGGTGAACTCACAGTAAGCTTCCTAGATTATAAAGGCAAAAGAAATGTAGAGTGAATGCCTTTAAATATCAAGGTGTTGTACACGCTTCATCTAGAGCATGGTCCAACCAGAACTGTTTTCAAGAGAACGTTTGCCTGCTCTAAATCCTTAAAACTCTCAACTATGTGTGGCGGACCAACTGAGAATCCGACAGATGTAGACATGTTAAGTTCATGTAATTTATCTGTAAATATGGTGCAAGGTAGTGTACACGCTTCATCTAGAGCATGGTCTAACCAGAACTGTTCGAGATCAGTTCCTGTTGTAATTCCCGATCTGTACCGACTGTGCGTGGTGTACCCACCAAGCCTTTGGCAAAAATAGACAAAAGGAATTTAAAGTTTGTATCTTTTATACTTTAACGAATCGGTGCTCTCTTTATACTTTGAATACAAGTTGTAGTTTTGCATATTGATCCGTTTTCACCTCTTCTCCTTGCGAGAGAGAGAGAGAGAGAGAAAAAAAACCTATACATGTATCACGCACAGCTTACACAAGACATCAATATTTGCTATTGCAGAAAGAAAGAAAGAAAGATAAAATACTCAGCTCAAAACCTTTAGTGAACGAATTTCTCGTTAGAAACCTTTCTGTAGAAAATTGTGATCAACTGAGTTATAAATGACATAAAAATGTTTTAAAATATATTTGTATGTGGAAGACAATTTAGCCAAGAAATAGGGAGAGTCAATCGACCTTTCGTATCTGAGATTTTCTAATAGGTTCAACGTTCTGTTTAAATAGATTTTTTTTGAAACGTATTTGATGATTTTAGAGTGAGATTAACCCTAAAGCTGCTAAGCTCGACTCGCTGACCTTTTGCGGACAGTGTAGATCAAGATCAGACTGCACAAAACGTGCAGTCTGATTTTGGATCTACACGGTCCGATATGGAGTTTTTTCTTTTTTTTTTTCCCGGTAAAATCACCTTTTAAGTCGCAATATTTTTTTTTAATATTTAAAATTTTCATTTCATTTATTTAGCAGTTTGAGGGTTTTAATTAACTGTTCACCTCCACCGATTGGCGGTATAAATTTGCTAAAGGGTGGAAGCAAATTTTAACATACCAACCTAAGTTCATGTCTTATGTTTAATGCATTTATTTCTTGAAGGATCCAGTCTGTGATAGTCGGATCCGCTTCCCTTATTATTGCTTCGGACACACCTTCAAGAAAAACACCTTCCGGTTCTGCAGTTGTGGTGCTATCCGACGTCACATCTGGCACAGTCGTTGGCGTCTCTGATATGTCATTTCCGGTTACACCTGTAGAGACTGTCGCTGTAGCATCTGACGTCAGGCCTTCAGTTTTCGTGGTCGGCGTTACTGTTGCCCCTGTGTATATTGTCGTAGTGTCTTGCGAAATCGGTGGCGCGCTTGAAGGGATTGAAGTGTTTGGTGCATCACCGACTACTTCACCAGTATTTCCAGTGTTTTCGTTTTCATTGGGGTCTGACCTCGACTTGATACCGAAGTGACCAATAAGTATCCCAATCAAAACGCCAAAAACCAAAGCTGAAAAACAGTATAGTCCGACTCGGCGAGTGCTGATCGCCTTTTTGGTCTCCCTAACACTGCCAGTAGACGAGTCTATATCAAAACTCGAATAAGCCATTTCTGTTAACTATTCAAACCGTTTCTGATCTGCTAGGTATAATGATTTTTATACTTATAAGATTTTACATTTCTAAGTCTAATTAAATTGTTTTCAGTTGTTTAATAAATAATAAAAAGTTAATTCCATTAGGTTTTAAGCAAAACTTATTTCACATTAAAGTAATATCTGTGCCACGATTACTCCCATATCATTCTGAATACCTGAAGGGGTAAAAAGGACTATCTAAAATGATCGCAAGAAGTTTGTGTCGCTGTTGTAAATCATACGTTACTTGTCTTTTAACGCTATATAGTAATGAATGAATGCAATAAACATTTTCGGTCAGTACATAAGATTTTTTTTTTTTTTCCAAAGACAATTTTGTCAAATTCTCCCACACGATACCGAAAAGTGAAAATCGAAAGTCAGATTACAAATTGTGATTGTTAAGCCAGATCTTGGTCTTCACTGATCACAAATCCACATTCAAGTGGTGCTCAGCTTTGTAAGGGTCTGCCCACTGCCCTCAAAACGGGACTGTTATTCTGCTTCTCCAACAAAGATATCCTTGAATAGTTGCTGGGTACATATTTTCTATTTGATCAAAGACAATGGTTTTCCAATTTTCCTATCCATTTTGTCAGCTTTGGTAGGTTATATCAAACATTATGTACTGGTATGGGTTCAGCAACCTCACAGGTTGAATTACAAAAAAGAAGATATGAGCCATGCTCTGGCAAAAGGGGGCTTAATGCATCTCCGTATTGCATAATACCAGGCAAGACATCACCTGGTTATGGATCCATAAAATTCATTTCACCGATTTATTCATAGGATAGAATTATCCTTTGACACGCAAAAAATTTAAAGATAGCGAAAAGTTTCGGCCCATGTCAGCCTGCGCGGACTGCGCAGGCTTACGTGGGTCGATACGTTTCGCAAATGCATTAAGCCCCCTTTTAACAGAGCATGGTTCATATAAATTTACCCCCAAACTCAACTGGCTAACAAATCACCTGTAAAAAAGAGGCTTAACAAATACTTCAGATTTTACGACCCCCATATCACAAATACGAGAAAAGAAGTATTGGGAGACAGTTCGGGGTTTTGCAGACAAAAAACGACGATAGGGACACGTGTAGATCTACAGCTGGGTGTACTTAGATATGAGCCATGCTCTGTGAAAAGGGGGCTTAATGCATCTGCAAAAAATATCGACCCAGGTCGGCCAACGCAGTCCGCGCAGGCTGACCTGGGTCGAAATCTATCGGTCAGTGGGTCGAAACCTATTGGTCAGTGTTCTGCTTGTCCATCGTCCATTCCAGCTCATGATTCAGTCCGTTGTTATACAAAATGGATTTTAATGATCCATTTATATAATGTCCTGCTTGGTAGAACGCATTACGGAGATGCATTAGGCCCCCTTTGCCAGAGCATGGCTCATATAAATTAAGTGTCCATTGAGTAATTTTTATGATCCTAAAGCAGCCAGAGTTTGAAAACCTTTTTGGACAAGAAGCAATTGTTTGTTGGAAAAAGCAACTGTCCCTTTTACACAGTATTGAAAATGCTGTATACAAATGAGCGGCGCTCCAGGAAAAGGGGGTCCGTTGCATCCCCGTGATACATTATATCGAGCAAATTATCACATAATTATGAATCCATAAGATCCGTTTTGTCTAACAAGCTACTAATTCATGAGATAGAATGATCCTTGGGCATGCAGAAAAAAAAAAAAAAAAGACCTCAGACTCATGTAAGCCTGTGTTGACTGCGCAGGCTGACATGGTCGATATCTTTTGCAGATGCCTTACAATCTCTTTTCACCTAGCATCAGTTGGTCATTATATTTTTGTCTTTGGCACCATTAGGTTTGGCTATAAACGATCTGTTACCAGTCATAAATACTTAAACATACATGTATTTGTTTCTAACGATGGGTCGTGGGACACATAGGTAAATCTATCGAAAAGGCATGGAAAAGAATCGGAATTATGCGACTTCTGAAAACCTGTCTTGATCGCTTTTCACTCCAAATCATGCATTTCTCTTTTATCAGACCTATTCTTGAATATGGTGATGTTATATAGGAAACTCTTTCTCAAGGGTTGAAATATCAACTGGATATTTAGTGCAAAATGAAGCTGCTCGGATTGTTACCGGTTGTAATAAACTAGTTTCTGTCGTTGATCTATATGAGGAGTCTGGGTGGGAAACTTCAAGCCAACGACGGCGCAAGCACAAGCTTATTCTTAACTATAAAATGGGCTTTCCCCAAATCATCTTAATACTCTTGTTCCATGATGGGAATTCCCTACCAGATGAAATTAAAGACTCGGAGTCAATACCATCTTTTAAATACAGTTTGAACGTAGATAAACCTTGTTCGCGGAGGCTTTACTTTTTTTGGCGATAGGAAAATTCAGATCATACATGCTAGATTACGAAATAAATGCAGCTGTCTCAATGAGCAAATAATTTTGTACTTGAAAAAATTGGCGCAATCACCACTTTATAGATGCGGTACAGTGGAATCAGCCCAACACTACTTTTTAGAATGTCCGTTTTATAATAACAAAAGAATTGCTCTAAGACTAAGTATTAACAGTATAACATGATTCACACTCCAAATCATTCTATTTGGAGAAGAAAACCAGAATTCATTCATGATTGCAGCAAAATTAGTGGGAGAAGCCATCTTTGGATCTAAAGGTCATGTGTAAATGAAAACTAAGGTTGAAAAATATTGACCGTGGACTTTTACGGCTGTTGGTTCTGAATCGTACCTAGCGACAGACAACATAAGATATTTTTATTTGCGGACATTGTACATCAAGATCAGAATGGACAACTTATAGAGATCTCGGATCTCTACTAGATCTTTCTGAGATATACGGTGTGAGCAGAGATCGGATGTAAAAATTATTTCCGTGTATCCCTGGTGTAAAACAGTCTAGATTATATAAATATGTCGGTGTTTTCAGGTGAGACTGAAAGCGTTCATTTCACTAAGATCAACCTCGCTACATCCAGTGTTTCAAAGCATTATTCGTCATTTAACCTTAACGGAAACTGGACACTGCCCCCTAATAAATTTGCTAGCTCTTCACAACGGAGGATTCTCATATGACTAGTTCACTTCCGGTTCCTCCAAATTCGCGAGAAAATGTCAGGGAAAGATAGAATAAATGTTTTTCCTTCAAGAATGTAAGTAGTGTGGTCGCCTTTTGCCAAACTCGAAATTCCCAGTATCCTTAAGTATCACAAGCGTCCTAATGTTGCTTTATTCACTGTTTGGTAAAGTTAAAATTCATGAAAGTTGCTTTACTCTTAGTCTGTATCGAAGGATCTTTTGGGAGTAGAGTTACGGCAGTTTTGGTCACAGGTGAACGGTGAGCGACAGTGTCAAGTTAGATATTTCTTAGCAGCTTGTAATGTCGGAAAATTGTGACATGATTTTCTTGTAGATAATGTTTCCGCTGTTGGTTGGTGCTGCTATGGGCGTTAATATTGCTATTAAAATGACTTGTAAACGGCGTTAAATCCATGACTAGTGTATTGAAAATATCCAACATTACCAGTTTTTTACCTTTCAGTATATATTGTGCAATATATCTTTTTAGATACAGTCACTCATCTGTGGTTTCGGTAATGGACAAGTTCAGTAACAGGGTTCCCATTCATGCACATATGTGTGTGATTCACGCACTGAATTGAATAATCACGCACAAAAATATGAAGTGAAACATGCATGCACGCACAGATTTCAGGGCTCCTGTTGTCGATCACCTGTGGCGCCAGTTGGGACAAGTTAATAAATGTGAAAATCACTGTTTATCACTGCTAATCAAGCTTGGTATCAATCCGCTTTTCTAGTGTAAAATTAAAGGTTTTGAAGTTACATGCTATTCTTATTGACAAATCTATGTCAAATCATGCGGAAATACTACTCCAAAACTTAACAGGCATGAAAAAAAGAAACGAGAAAACCCATGACACAACAAAAATTGGTTTGACATTTGATCATAGGCATTTCAAACTGTCTATTCAGTTTTATCAATGACTTTGAATAGTAAATTTATATAAATATCTCTATAAAACAGTAAGGGAAACCTAATTAGTGTCTGAAATTGACAGTGAAATGGAAAATTCGACTGGCTGTCGGGCTGTAAGTTGTCCCTCTGAAACTGGTCCCATGAGTAAGGAAATTATAACAAGCGTCTTCTTTTTTTAAATTATCCATATTGTTTTCAAGAGCAGCTGACTGCAGAGTAGGACTCATCAGAACAAATTTTCAATACAACAGACCCTTACTGTCCTCCATAGATGCTCTATAATTGTCAATATTAAGTGCACTCCTAGATTTTCTCTTGCACTCCCAAACTTGTATTCCTGGGAGCACATGCGCTCCCAAAAAGAGATGTGAGTGGGAACACTGGGTGAATTGGACTTGTATAGTAAATGGATTTGTGGTTTCGATAACAAGGTAATTATAGTTTTGTTTGCACTGTGGTGTTTTTCACACCCAATACCTAGCTTAGATTTGTTCATCATTTTACTCTTTAATTTCTGGGAATTTGTAAAACTTTTATGGATATGGTATTATACATGAGAAACATGTAGAAGCCAGATAAGACTCGGTGTGAGGATTGTCATGGTGCATTACAATACACCTACTTAATTACCTTGTTACCTAAACCTCCAATCAGTTACCTATGTAAGTCTGTTATTGAGTTATCGAAACATCTGTCACCAGTGGAATTGAGTGATGCAAAACTGTCTGGAAAATATGTATGAAGACAAGAAAATGGCAAAGCTGAGAACTGTTCTAATTTTAAATTTTAAGACTAACCATCTGTTAGGCTGAGACATTGTGTCTAAGACAGGTAGACTTTGAATTTAGACTTACATTGGACATTTGAATGGTAAGTGAATGATATCCCAGAACTAGATTTTCAACTAAGTTGCAGACAGCTAGAAAATGCTAAACTCAGATATTTAATTTTAGGGCCTTGGCCACCATGAAGCAAAGGCTGAAGGGTGCACAAAAAGGACACAGTTTATTGAAGAAAAAATCAGACGCTTTGACCATGAGATTCAGACAGATTCTGAGAAAGATTATTGAGGTATAAGATTCTTTTTTATCGAAATATACATGTATTTCCAGTTGTATGATTATAGGGTTTTTCAAAATATTCAGATAACAGTGTTCACACAAAGTCTATAGTCATTAAAAGTAGCAGTGGAAAATATTTTATACATGAGATAAAGGGTTGTGAGTAGAGTGTTTATTATACACTATACATTTGTCATGAAATACATATAAGAAATAAAGATGAAACATTGATCATTTTCAAATTACTGCATGCTGAAAAAATAGTAAAATGTCCTCTATAATTACAGACCAAGATGAAGATGGGTGATGTTATGAAGGAGTCAGTTTTTTCACTTGCAGAAGCAAAATTTACCACAGGAGACTTTAACCATGTAGTCCTGCAAAATGTAAACAGAGCTCAGTTGAAAGTAAGATCAAAGAAAGATAATGTAGCAGGTATGAATTTCTAGCTCAAACTATAGTAGCTTTACGGTGCCACCCAGTGTTGAGAGCTTGAATCTTGGTTTGGTTCTAAGGGTTGATTGTAATTGATGTGACTGTATTGATTCTTCACTTAACTCTTTACGAATAGCAAAATTTTAGACTTGCCCAAATTCAAAGCATTTCTATTTGACAAGTTAAATGTCTTTTAAATCATAGGAACTGTTTTCGAAAGGGTGGAAAACATTGTGGGAAGGGAAAAAGTGCTGGTTATCAGCATTTTCTGCATTTCTCACATTGTGTTCCAACATCTTTTTCCTCGGGGCAGTTAAAACTTGGTATTGTTTGGTAAAGGGTTATGACTGATTATTGTTTTGAATATATGTTGGAAAGCAATTATGCTTTTAAAAGAGTACTGGTATTTTATACTTTTGGTAAGGAAACATCATGCGCACATGGAATGGTGCACTGGCCATGAAAATCGTACAATATTTTGTACGGTAATTGGTAATCTACAGAGTGCAAAATAGAATGAAATGGACAATTTCTGTATGAAAAATGACCCATTAATTGCAGTTTCTATACTTTAATCTTAACTGCTGGCTAGGCTATCTCATTCTATGTAGGACAATAAATTAGATTACATAGAAGGTGACTTCTGATCTGATTCTATAGTTATTGCAGAAAAAATCTTAAGTTCTCATAATCATCCCAGGGTTGATAGAAACTTTTCCTGAATTGACTTTTCTGCAAACGCGAGTTTGGCACGCCCACCTTAGTAACGCGGTATTTGGGTCGTTATGCCCGACAAACAAAACAGAAAATGGCGTCAAATACATAGAGAAAGAGAGATTATTTCAGTTTTATTCTAGCTTATATTTCACTATAATTAAAGTACCCAACGCTTTTTTCCTGACGTTCTTTTCAGTTCGGACTAAATCGGCAAAGTAACAAGAAAAAATAGTTTGAATAATGTCATATTTATGAGAAATGGAAAAATGAAAATAGCGCAAATATGTTCATAATTCCATGTTTGGTCACAGGATTTAAACTAAAAATACATTGTGAGTAGGTTGTTGCCGGCATTATCCATAACTTATGATAGGGGCATAGGTTTTTAAGGCATTTCGTCAGTATATAACATATCCATTTGACAGTAAACAATATGAGAAAAGGATTTACAATTTAACCCTATACCATACAAACCAGTGCTGTAACGACCTTGAATGGGGAAACTTTTGAAAACTTTCTCTTTTTCCTTAGACGTTTTTTACCCTTTCAAAGACAAATCTCATCATTGGAGCAACGTTTAATTTATCGACAGCAAATGTTTTCAAAACAGACAAATCTAATATTTTGTTGTCTGGTAAAGATGTAATTAACACCTCTAGCACATGTTTGAGTGAAAATCAAGAAGTTTATTGTTAGTAATCAGTTAGGTGATTTGTTTTATTTTTAACAGATGTATGTTGCAAAAAACTTTTTAATTGGGGGTATATTTGGTCACTTGAGTGATTGTAAGGATTATGCTGATTTGGAATGGATGTGCATTTATCAGTCATGCGACAATCGTTGGGAAAACAAACAATGGTTCGAACCAGGCAAACCTGACATTAACAGTCACATGCAATCAGGTTATTAAATAAGAATAAAACATGAATGCTCTCAAAAGTATTACAACAAGAATCATATAATGACGTTTGCAATGTCAACTTATTTTTGAAACGGGGTGACGAGTGGCTGTCAATAAAATATCCTTCTTCCAGTTGCTTGTTTCGTATGTAACGATTACGATTGTCTAGGAGTAATGGTTTGGAATTTGAAAGATATACGTGCAGTTAGATTTCAATACAGGTAGTTTAACAAAACTGAAAGACCGGAATAAAACCCCCTGCTTTTCTATCTTTTGGTAGAGTGGCTGGTTTTTTCGGAATCCTGGTTAAATCTATTGGTGACATTTTATGTAGATTTAGGTTTTTGGAATGGATAAATTTAGTTTTCCTTTCATGGTATATAATTTAACAATTACCTTAAACACATGATTCTTACGTGTAACTTTAATCCATTTTGAAATAATTATTGTATAATCCAGTCTTAGAACTATGGTTTAAACAAAAAGAAAACAATAACATTGTCAATAGTAAAGTCCTATCACTTTGTCTGACCCGTGTGTTTACATGTCGTGCTATACTGGGCTTTAATTGGCTGATAGGACCTGTCAATCAAAATCGGCAGAAAGGTCAATTAATTCACAATTT
Source organism: Tridacna gigas (assembly GCA_945859785.2). Lineage (NCBI taxonomy): Eukaryota > Metazoa > Mollusca > Bivalvia > Cardiida > Cardiidae > Tridacna > Tridacna gigas. The sequence continues at coordinate 45,742,287 of OX244029.2, forward strand.
AAATCCACAGAGTTTGTGCATGATGAATAGAAATTAGAAGCAGAAATAGAATTCAGGACTTAGAAGTTGCCTGCGATTATGAGAATGTTGTCACCTGTTACTTTAACTTGGGTTTGAATTTCCAGTATTTTGGACATGTATTTCTTTATGAGTTTCTGGGCTTTAACCCATTATTGTACAATTTCAATATTTTAAACGCTTGTAGGTTACTGTAGAAAAAGCAGTTATTGCTTGAAACAAGCTTTTGATCCGTCTGCACCATGTTTGCCCATACTATTAAAAGTTTCATTTTACTTCCTTTCTGATGCTTCTTATTATGTGATTTACAGTAGTTTTTGGTATGTCTATGTATTAATCCTTTACCACACAACCTTGACTTTCAATGACCCGGATGAAAAGGGCTTTTGAAAACATTGTGGGAAAAGAAGAAAATGCTGGTAATCAGCATTTTCTTCTTTTCTCACTATGTTTTCTTTTCTATCAAAGACAGAAATCGCCATTTTAGCATCATTTAATTTGTCCTCTGCAAATGCTTTCAATTTGGTCCAGTCCAAAGTTTTGTCATTTTGTCAAGAATTAATGTAGTCTCTATCCTTTTGTAATGGTTATTTTTGTCTTTTGATAAATATCTTTTTTTTCACTTCAGGTGTTTTACTGCCTGTATTTGAGCATTTTGTGGATGGAGTTGATAGTAAGTATTTTAACATGTGAAATTAACACATTTTATGTATCAGGTTCAACTCTTTTTTTCCACAGCAAGCACACTCTTAATTATGTCCTTTCCGGAGTTTCCACAGAATGAGGCTTGGGCCCTGAACTAACTTGCCCATGGAATTCACACTTTACGAAGGCCACTGGCAGATTTCTGGTTAAGAATTGGAAAAACGTTGCTAGAGAAGACTCCTCTGAAACAGTCTATTAGTACATAAGGAAAATTCACAAAGATAGTGGTTATCAGAAACCCTCATTACATTGTGTGCTGCATCTCTCTTTTTATTCAACAGGAAAATGTCTTTCTCCTTTTCCTACAGTGTTTTCAAAAGCCCTTTTCATCAGGGTCATTAAGTCAGGTTTGTGTGCTAGAATTGTCTTTTAACCCTTTACCATACAATCCAAAGTTTCAACGACCCTGCGAAAGAGGCCTTTTGAAAACATTGTGGGAAAAGGAGAAAATGCTGGTAACCAGCATTTTCTCCTTTTCCTGCAATATTTTCTACCATATTAAAAGCCAAAAGTATCATTTGAGCCACATTTAAAATTGTTGCCTACAAATGCTTCCAATTTAGACAAGTCTACATGTTTATTGTGTGGTAAAGAGTTAAATTATGCATTTTAATGTTATGAATTGATGAAAGGAAGTCTATCTGTGGTTTTTAGTCAAGTAAAAAAGTGAAGAACAGTCATTGTGTATTATTTGTGGATAAACATGTGGACATTTCTTTCAGGTTATGAACTGACTGGTCTTTCCCGTGGTGGACAACAGATTGATAGGCTGAAGAAAAACTATGCTAAGGCTGTTGAACTGCTAGTACAGCTTGCCTCACTGCAGACTTCCTTTGTGACTTTGGATGAAGTTATCAAAATAACAAATAGAAGAGTGAATGCAATTGAACATGGTAGTTATTTTCTTTCATTACCATTTCTTTTAACTTTGTCCTTTACCAAGTGACAAGTTTTTTTGACTAGTTGAAACTGAAAGCATTTGCAGATGACAAATTCAGTGTGGTGCAAATTATAGGAATTGTCTTGGAAGGATAGAAAACATTTTGGAAAAAGTGAAAATGATTGATACCAGAACTTTCTCCTTTTCTGTCAATGTTTTATAAAGCTTCCTTCCAAAGGGTTCTTAAAAATGTAGTATTGTATGGTAAAGGGTCAAAGGCTGTTAATTCTTCAACTAACCGACAAATTTTAGGCCATGTCCAAATTAAAAGCATTTGCAGACAACAAATGTTGTTAAAAACATTAAGTTTGTCAATCAAAGAGTAGAAAACATTGGAGGAAAAGGAGAAAATGCTGGTTACTAGCATTTCCTTCTTTTGCCACAATGTTTTAAAAAGGCTTCTTCCTCAGGGTCCTTAACAAGATTGTGTGGTAAAAGGTTAATCTTATTGAAACACTTGTTAGGTGAGGACATCACACTTATACATGTATAATACGGTAGTTTCATAACAATCTGGTGTTTTGAAGACCATGGAAAAGAAAGCCTTTGAAAGCATTGTGGGAAAAGGAGAAAATGCTGGTACATTGTAACAACAATTTTCTCCTGTTACCAGACCCACAATGGATGGTGAATAGGGACCCTGGTCTTATAAACTTGCTGATATACACTCACTTGACCATGAGACCAGGTTTATTTTGTAAGTTGGTCATGTGTTCAAGGTTTATTAGGCTGGTTGGTCACTTAACCCATCCAAGACACCAACCGTCTATTCTCTATTTCTTGGGATAACACTGAAAAAAAATCTTTTGATCAAACACTGATTATGATTCTGTACATGCGTATACTTGTATGTGAAAACAAGAAGGCCAAGAAGTTGCTTGTTATAAAAAATATCCCAATTTTGCCATACTGTGTTCTAATTTTGTTCACTGTAATAAGAAAGAAGTTGTATGCCTGTTTACATGTATTAATTACTGCTAGTGTGTAAAAAGTCCTGTCCATCCATCTGCCTGTCTGTCTGTCAATCTGTCCATCTGTCAATCTGTCCATCTTGATTTTGTTTTCGTGCTCTAACTCACAAGCCGTTTGACCTAGGACCCTAAAACTTAATACAAGCGTTGCATATGACTCAAGGAAGTGCCCTATTGTTTTTGAGTCACATAGGTCAAAGGTCAAGGTCACAGGTGAACTTTGTTTAAAAATCATTTCCATGCTCTAACTCAATAGCTGTTAAACCTAGGATCCTGAAATTTTATACAAGTGTTGCTCATGGTCCAAGGAGGTGCCCTATGGTTTTTGGGTTACATGGGTCAAAGGTCAAGGTTACTTGTATTCTTTGTTTTGAAAATCATTTCTGTTCTCTGATTATGCTGCTTCAGTGACAAGGTGCTGCTTGGAGGTATCTGTCCACTTTGCGACAGTTCAACTTTAATAATTATGTTTTCCTTTTCAGTAATCATTCCACGTATAGAAAACACTTTATCCTATATCACAACTGAGCTAGATGAGAGAGAAAGAGAAGAATTTTTCAGGTAGGTCAACTCTCCACCACACAATCCTGAGTTTTATTGACCCTGAGGTACACAGCTTTTGAAAAGATTGTGAGAATGGAGAAAATACTGGAAACCAGCATTTTCTCCTTTTCCCACAGTATTTTCTATCATATCAAAGACAAAACCCAATCTTTGAGTTTACTGTCTGCAATATGCTTTCAACATGGACAAATCTAAATTTTTTGTTATTTGGTAACGAGTTAAACCATTCGTTGTAAGGCTACCTTTAAACTTTAATATTGGAAAATACTATACACCCACTAGGAATATGAACAAGGGACCCTACACTGAGGTATTTAGTCCTGTATTAATCAGGGGAAAATTTCACCATTTGAGCCACATTATTCATCTGCAAAATTTAGTTTTGTTAATATCTGATAAGCACAACACTTTTTTAATGCAGAAATACTATTGACCTTTCATTTAGTTTTCTTGCTTTAGATTAGTTCAATGTAAGTGTTTACCTCAATCATACAGTCACCTTATCCTTCAGTTGCTGAATATGTACTTTGCTCGTAATGAGCAATTTCTCCTTTTCCCACAGTGTTTTCTTCCCTTTTTGAGACCTTTCTGCCATTTTCATCAAATTTAAAATTGTCGTCTGCAAACTCTTTCAATTTGGACCAGTCCAAAATTTGTCGTTTGGTAAAGGGTTAAAGACAATATTTAATTCAACCCTATACAAAGTAACCTAGGGTGTTAATGACCCTGATAAAGAAGGCTTTTGAAACATTGTGGGAAAGGGAGACAACTTTGTACTAGTATTGTCTCTTTTTCTCACGAATATTTTCAGCCTTTTCATAGACAAATCCAACTATTCGAACCAAATTTATCATCTGCAAATGCTCTGGATTTGGACATGTCCAAAATTATATGGTTTGGCTAAGTGTTAAGCCTTCAAAATATGTTGAACTGATGTGTTTTGTGGTGAACAAATCACACATTAGAATTTGCAGCTCTGCATGATGATTTATGCTGAAACTTAAGAGTGTCCTCCCATATTCTGTTTTACTAATAGATTAAAAAAGATTCAAGAAAAGAAGAAGAAGATTCGAAAAGAGGAAGAAAAGGTCAAAGAAGAATTGAAAAGACAGGGTATGCTAACAGAAGAGCCCAACAACTTGATAGATGATGACCGTGATGAGGACCTTTTGTTTAACTAGTCTACACTTAACCCTTTACCGCACAGTCCCAACTTTAAATGACCCTGAGAAAGAAGCCTCTTGAAAACATTGTGAGAAGGGGAGAAAATGCTGGTAACTAGCATTTTCTCCACTCCCCACAATGTTTTCTACCCTTCCCAAATCAAATTTCAGTTTTTCTGTCACATTTATTTTGTTGTCTGCAATTGTTTTCAATTTGGACTATTTTAAAATTTTGTCGTTTCGTAAAGAGTTAACCCTTTACAAAATGATCCTGTGCTTTTATGACACTGACCATGAAGACTTTTGAAAACATTGTGGCAAAAGGAGAAAATGCAGGTAACCAGCATTTTTTCCTTTTCCGACTATTCTTTCTAACGTACATTTGTATCAGACAAATTCTATGATTTTAGCCGTACATGTATTTAGAATTTTTCAAATGCTTTCAATTTGATAAGGGTCTAACATTTTTTGGTCAGGTAAAGACTTATTGTATATGAGCCATGCTATGTCAAAAGATGGCTTAATGCATATCCTTGATGCATGCCACCGAGAAAATCATTACATGATCATGGATCTACACAGTCCATTTTTTCTAACAACCAGCTGAATTATGAAATAAACTGGTCCTTGGACTTGCAGAAAATTGACCAATAGCAAAAAGTTATGGCTCAGGTCAGCCTGTTCAGACTGCGCAGGCTGACTTGAGTCGATACTTTTTGCAGGTGCATTCAGCCCCCTTTTCAGAGCCTGGCTCATTTATATCTGTTTGATGTGTATATGATATAGCTTACTATTGAGGCTATACAGACATTCCAAGGAAAGGAGAGGGAGACTTGGCATTTATACTCCTTCATGGGAAATGTTCTGCAGACTGTTTATGTAAATCTTTTGATACGTGAAAAAAAATCCTCACATTGTTTGAATGCCATTTTCTCCATTGTATGCATATTTAAACTTAGCTTTTAACCCTTTACCATACAAATCTTAGTTTTAATGACCCAGAGGAAGAAGACTTTTGAAAACATTGTAAAAAAGAAGAAAATGTTGGGTACCAGCATTTTCTCCTTTTCCATGTTTTCTATTCTATCACAAACAAATTCCATCATTTGAGTCAGATTTAATTTGTTGACTGCAAAAACTTTCAGTATTGACAAGTCTCAAATTTTGTCTATTGTTAATGACTTAAGAATAATGTGTGAAAAGTGCCAAGTACTTTCGTGCCTTTCTTAATGTCGTCTGCCACAGATTGGAAAAGCAGAAAATGCTGGTAACCAGCATTTTCTTCTTTTCCCACAATGTTTTCTATTCTTTTGTATACAAATCTTGTTAGTTAAGCCACATGTCTCTTATCATCTGCAAAACTTTTCATTTTGGATGAGTCAAAAATTTGCCATTTGGTAAAGGGTTAAATACACATGTTAATATTGTGACTGAGAAACATCTGTATAAGATATAAATAATCAATATGAATTAAGGTTTAGTACATGAATATACACATAAACATTGTGGAGATAGGAAAAATTGCCCGTTATGAGCAATTTCTCCTTATACCAGTGTTTTTTCTGCCGCAAGACAGAAAATATGTATGCTGATGGTAATGTGTACATCTAAAATTGTTAGTTACTAGTAGAAATAGTGAACCGATTATTTATAACCAAGATATAATTGTTTTAAGGTAATCCATCCATTGTTAAATAAAAATCATGATCTTTCAGGTGATCATTAAGATTTCAGTGCAGATACAATCATTCAATGACTGGGACTTGTTCCGAGTTATTGAATGCTTGCATCTGCTATGAAGTCTTAATGACAATTTGAAGGATCATGACACTTGAGGTTGTGGGTTTGATCCACAAGGATGTCCACCTAAAATTACTAAAGTCATTTTGAATGAGAGGTTAATCCTAATTTCTGTGTGATGGTGCTACACACTGAGCATGTTAAAGAACAGGCGTAACTTAAAAAGGTTTCATCATGTATCCTAATTGTAGATAAACGTTTTTCCACCATCCTTATCTCAGTTATATGTGTTCTTTACAATATTGAAATGGCTGCATACACAGAACAGTCTGATTACTCTCAGCGATTTTTTTTTTTTTTTTTGCTGTCTGATCGTTATCTGCACTCAACAACATTTTTCCTGGAAGCTCTGTGGAGTAACCCTTTTCCAAACAGTTCCAAGTTTAAATGACTCTGTGAAAAAGGGCTTTTGAAAACATTGTGGAAAAAGGAGAAAATGCTGGTAACCAAAATCTTCTCCTTTTTCCACAAAATTTTCTTCCTCTTCAAAGACAAATCCCATCATTTGAGCCACATTCTTTTTGTGGACTTGAATGCTATATATTTGGACAAGTCTAAATTTTTTTCTTCTGGTATACATTTATATGTCAGTCCACATGCTGTTATTTACACATAGAGTGATTTATCATGTTATTAGCTTGTGGTACTTTGCAAAAGGAGAATAATACCATACACTGTAGTAAGATGATCTTTGTTTAATATATAATCTAGAAATGTTGTAATTTTGGATTTATATGATGAAATAAATTAAAAATCCACAGTTTTACTGACTTATTTACTCAGAATCAATAGATATTTTGATGGCATTACAAAGGCTGTTAACTCTGCCAAACAACAAAATTTTAGACATGTCCAAATTGGAAGCATGTGCCGACGACACATTAAGTGTGACTCAAATGATGGAATTTGTTTCAGAAAGGGTAGGAATAATTGAAAGAAAAGGAGAAAATGCTGGTTACCCACATTTTCATCTTTTCCCACAATGTTTTCAAAGGCCTTTTTCCTCAGGGTCATTAAAATTCAGGATTGATTGATAATGGTTCAAGGGTTAACACTTTAGGAGGCTATTGCAGCAGTTGCTCGGTCTATGTCAAGATCAGACTGAAGAGAATGAAGTCTGATCTTAGCTGCACCATCCTTTAGTTAGTTAGATCTTTTTGCCTAAATCAGCCCTTTAATTGTATAAGCTGCCTTCATTTGATATATGATAGTCATTACATCAAAATGTGTGGGATGCATAAAATTGTATCATATCTTTAGCAGATGAAAAAAGTCTACTTATGGTTAATAATATCATTAGAACTGTCTCAATGTTTTTTTTTTTCTCTTGGAAATATTGTGGGAAAAGGATTAAGTCTTGGCTATTGGCATCTTCATTTTTCCCACAATGGTTTCAAAGCATTCTTCCTCAAGATCATTTAAACACTGGATCAAATAATAAAGGATTAGATATTCATTTAAAATGTTTAGAATGCTTTGATGAGCTTTATTAGCTATACAGTTACATGCAGTGCTAGTATTCTCAGGGCTGTGGGCCTGACCCCTGCTGGGCCAAAATTTTACTTTTAGAGATTAATGATAGTCCTTGCTGCAGGATTAATCCATTCACTGCTGAGTATTATCTTAACCCTTTACCACACAATCCTCAGTTTTAACAATCCTGATTGAGAAGGCTTTGCAAAACATTGTGGGAAAAGAAGAAAATGCTGGTAACCAGCATTTTCTCCTTTTCCCACAATGTTTTCTACCCTTTTGGAGACAAATCCCACCATATGCACTTTATCTGATTTGTCATCTGCAAATACTTTCAATTTGGTCAAGTCTAAAATTTTATCATTTGGTATAGGGTTAACTTTGTTTATGTGGAAAAGCAATCATTGGTTTGAAATGGTCTGGAATGCATGACTAAGAGCAATATCCACTGTATAGTTAAATACTATTGAAAATGGGATGTTAAACACAAAACAGACAAAGAAGATTGCTTTGAAAGATAAAAATCAGACAAAATGAACAAACACAGTCTAATTACGTGTACATGTAGTTAGAGATTTATTGCAACCTTGAACCATGTAAACAATAGCCTATATCAGATCAACATAGATTTGAGCCATTCTCTGTGAAAAGGGGGGCTTAATGCATCTGCAATAAGTATCGAATCCGGTCAGCCTGCGCAGTCGCCGCAGGCTGACCTGGGCTGAAGCTTTCCGCAACTGGTCAATTTTCTGTATGTCCAAGGACAAGGCTACCTTATGATGAAGTCAGTTGATAAAAAAAAAGTGGCTATTGTGGGTCTACAGTTATGTGATGGCTTCATTAAATGAAGCCATCACATAACTGTAGACCCATAATATTTTGCATCATGGGTCACGGATATGCATTAAGCCCAATTTTGTCAGAGCACGGCTCATTTATAGAACTTGTCAATATACACATACAGTGTATATATTGCTGTTTGAAGTTTATTGCACAATAACCTTTACAAGATGACAAAATTTTAGACTTGTTCAAACTGAAAGAATTTGCATTAATTAAATGCAGCACAAACGTTGGAATTTGTCTTCCACAGTGTAGAGAACATTGTGGGAAAAGGTTACCAACATTCTCTCCTTTTTCCATAGTGTCAAAAGCCTTCCTCAGGGTCATCAAAATTTGAAGATCATGTGGTTAAAAATTTCCAATCTTGAACTGTCATGTAGCCAGTAGTGACAGAGCTTGTATTACTATTTTGCACTCGGGCAAGGCACTACAGAACCCCACCCTGGCGCTGGGTGAAACCAAGGAAAGATATTAAGAAGTAAGCTGCTGCCTCGATATAACTGAAATACCTTAAAGAATACTGTAAAGCACCATAGATAATGTATTTCAGGAGATATCTTTCCTCTTCCAATATGGTTAATCATCCTGCAATTAAAATAAAATCATGTTGTTAATTAACACTTTTACAAAACAATTCATGTTTTAACAACCCTCAGAAAGAAGGCTTTTAAAAATATTGATGAAAAAGGAGAAAATGCTTTTAACTAGCATTTTGTCCTTTTACCACCATGTCTTCTAGAAAATCATCTTTTGAGCTACAATGACTTTTTCATCTGCAAGTCAAGTCCAACATTTTGTTTGGTAAAGTGTGATAGCTACACTAAAATGTACCGTATCTCAAATGGTGAGAAAGAAAGGATTTTCTTCTCAAACAGTTAACTGATCAATTTGTAAAGTTAGACAATGCTAACAATAAAGTCTTACAGAGCAGCAATGATTTCCATAACTTTCAAACAAAAGAGGGCCACTGGCCCTAAAGCGCTCACCTGAGTAACATTATTCATAAAGTTGAAGAGATCCTATGGTGACATAAACACATACAAAGTACATGTATTTCCTTAACATAACCCAAGCGTGTGTTCCATAAGTTGATATGGGTGCAGCCCAAACTTTCATGAGAATCTGGCCGAAAATACGGCCTCTAAGAGTGCATACAAGGTTTTTCTATGATTTGTCCCGGTGACATACCTTTTGATCTGATGTGGCCCAATTTCAAAATTGTACAAGATACTATCAAGACAAACATTTTGATTAACTCTCATGAGTATCGGACTGAAAGTATGGCCTCTAGAGCACACACAAGATAATTGCTGATGTCTGCATGATGAAAAAGGACATGGTACTATCGTACCTTTCACTATTTTCAAAGAAATAGTATGTTTTCCTTTTCTTCAAATATTACTCCTACTTATTGCCAGTCCTCATTCAGTTTCATTATTAGCTCATGCTGTACAGGATTTAAAGATTTGAAAGTAAATGATTCTATTTGTAAAGCAAAGATTTACCCATTCATCCTCGTCCACTCCCTCATTCTCTGTCACAGCTGAACTGGTTGTAGACTTTATATCCATGATTTTATCTGTCCAGGAGGCCCCAACACTTTCCCCACCTGCATAGTTTGATACAGTAGAGGAAATTTCATCCAGTTTACTCATGGTGGCTGTAACAGATAATAAACATTCATTAGCTCATATTCAATACATGTATCTGGAGGTTCTAGACTTACCATAGACATTTACCCTGTACACTGTCATGTATCTGTCTTTGTTTTATTTAATTTTCTGGTTCAACTGTTTTTCAAATATTAAAAACAAATATGTATGCTTCAAGTAGAGATCAAATGGAACAAGAGATCTCGTTCGCAGATAAATTAACCTATCTGTAAATTTTCAAATATAAATTAACAATCAGTAAAATTTATATCATCTTTTAAAAGCACTAAATCTCCTTAACTGACAGGGTATATATCAAATTCGCCTGTGTCATATTGACTATCTGGTAATTTTCACATGTGAAAGTTGACATACATATTGCTCTATATTGATGGCAAAATGAGACTCAATAGTCATCATTTTTTTTTGAAATGGATCTTTCATGAGCCAACATAAACAAAAATAACAAATATGCAAATGATCATACCTTTCATCTTTATTTAAGGTAAGACAACTTTCCCTTAGCAAACTGCTTTGACCCTTTATCACACAATACCAACTTTAACAACCTTGAGGAAATAGCCTTTTCAAACACTATGTGGGAACCAGCGTTTTCTCCTTTTCTACACTTTCAAAGACAATTAACATGATTTCAGCTACAGCTGTCAGCAAATGCTTTCAATTCAGAAAAGCCTAAAATTTTATAGTATGATAAAAAGTTAAATGATGAGAAAGTTTCATGTAGTTTGTTCAACAGTTCAAATGTAAACAATCCGAGAGAGAGAGAGAGAGAGAGATATATAAAAAAAAAACAAATATAAACAATCTAAACTAACTTCTTGGTCCTTTCGAAGTTCAAATTACATTTGTATCAAGGTTTCATTGCATTTCTTAACCCTTTGAGTGCTGACTGAATGAAATGGACCTTTGCAATTAGGAAAAACAGCCAGTGTTACTATTTCAAGGTTGTTTTAGCCAGAATATGGAACCAAGTAATGAACAGTGTAGATCAAGATAAAAATGCACAGAATGTGCAGTTTGATCTTGATCTACACTGCCTGCAAACCCAACTTAAACCCATGTCCATCAAGCTAACTCTTTTTCTACCAAATAAATTAATCACACATTTTAACAGCTACAAAAAATGTTCCACCGCAAAAGAAAGGGTCAGTCTGGTCACAATCTACAATGAAGTAATGAACAAGGTAGATCAGTGATCAGACAGCAAGTTCTGTGCAATCTGGGTCCATAATGCTTAGTCTTATTCAATATTTAGAAGAGACACAACTTCTGATTGGTGACACCAAATACTCTAGCCAATCAGAAGCTGTGCTACTTTTAAATCTAGAAAATTCGTGAGAATAAGACCGAAAAAATATTTTTTTACAAATGGTCGGTGAATATGGTTGATTGATTGTATGGACTTTAACACCACTTCCAACATTATTTCAATTAGTATTGTGGTTGCCAGTGCACCTATCCATGCTTTCTTGGAGTTTCTTTTACCAGTACTCCTCACAATATTCTTTCCAAGCCATTGGCTGCTTTCCCACACAACCATCATCGAAAGAATGGTCAGTGGTGAGAAAAGAATCCTGTCACAATGACTATCATCAATCCTCGGAAAGAAATTGGCCAAGCTGGGATCAGAGCTCAGCTGGTGAATACAGACCCTAATCTTGATGTATACTGTCAACAAAAGCTCCCTGTGTTGTTGGTAAGGAAAAAGTTATGGTCAGGTTTAGCACAACCTCAGTTACATGTACTTACATACAAAAGGTCCATCACCAGTGGTCTTCAAACGGACATTATCCCCAACTTCAAATTCCAAGCCCTCAAAAAGATTTGACTGGCACCAAAAAGCTGACAATAAGTGACCTTCACCTTTCTCTGTATAAGAACGCAGCTCTGGTATTCGGAGAAGTGATCGTATCTCATCATCCTTTAACCTGTCTGACTGGCCCTTTGCTGTGACTTCTACAGAAAGAACGACACAAAATGAGAAGAAAAAAATCCTTGTGTTATTAAATTTACTGCATGCATACAACTTTGAAAGCGGCCTTGTAAAAATATGGCCAACTAACCTAAAAAAGGTTATATACTTATGTAGATGTGAAAACATTGTGTCAAAAAAGACAAATCACTTATTCTATTCTCAACATGTGAGCCATTCTCTGGCAAAAGGAGGTTTAATGCATCTCCGTGATACATTATACCAGGCAAGTCATCACATAATTATGGATCCATAAAATTCATTTTTTCTAACAACCGACTGAACCATGAGATGGAATTGTCCTTTAACATGCAGATAATTCACAAACAGAAAACATTTTTTACCTAAATCAGCCTCTGCAGACTGTGCAGGCTGACATGGTCCAGTACTTTTTGCAGATGCATTAAGCCCCCTTTTCACAGAGCATGACTCACTATTTATCCCTATGTAGATTGAGAAACAGATTCTTGCAACTTACACCTATTCCTTTTTTCCCACAATATTTTCTACCCTTTCAAAAGCATGTTTCATTATCTGGACCACAAGCTATCAATGTGGGCGACTCCAAAATTTTGCTGTCAGGTAAATAGTTAACCCTATACCACAAAATCCCCAGTTTTAATGACCTTGAGAGAGAAACCTTTTGAAAACATTTTGGGGAAAAGGAGAAAGTGTTGGCATCCAACAATTTTTCCCTTTCCCCAAAAATGTTTTCTACCCTTTCAAAAGCATTATTTCATCATTTGGACCATATTCAGTTTCTATAATAACAGGTTAGTCACTTCGGAATTGGCACTCTGTTTAGGTTTATGGGGTCAAATATGATGTTATTGACATATTTGAATGCAATCCCACATAATCAGTCTGTTTTAATGATCACACAGCATTCTCACAAACCTTTGTGAAATTTTCATTTGAAATCTTAAAATACCTTAACCCTCTATCATACAATCCTGACTTTTGATGACCCTGAGAAAGAAAGCTTTAGAAAACATTGATGGAAAAGGAGAAAATGCTGGTAACCAGAATTTTCTTCTTTTTCCACAATGTCTTCTTCTCTTTGCGAAATAAATTTAATTTTTGAGTCACTCTTATTTTGTCGTCTGCTAATGCTTTCAATTTAGACTGGTCTAAAATATTGTTGTTTGGTAAAGAGTTAAGGGGCTATATTGCCCATTAAGGAAACACTACTGAAAAATTTTTTTCTTACATTGGTCTTTCTTCTTTTATTATAGCTTGCCAGTTATCGCCTTACTTAATTCAGTGATGAGTCATTTTTGCAGTTTGGTGAGATAATAAAAATGAGTAGACCCCTTTACCACACAATCCCGACTTTTAACAACCCTGAAAAATAGGTCTTTTGAAAACACTGTGGGAAAAGCAGAAAATGCTGTAATTAGCATTTTCTCCTTTTCCCACAATATTTTTGACTCAATTAAAGGCAAGTTTCATCATTTGAGCCACCTTTGATATGTCGTCTGCAAACTGGGCCACCTTTGATTTGTCGTCTGCAAACTGCTTTGAATTTGGACAAGCCTAGAAGTCTGTTATTTGTTAAAGAGTTAAGGATTTACACAACAACTCACTATAGGAAGAGTTTAGATAGCCTGTAGACACTTTCTTGGTCTCACTAAAATTGGGTTCTATTTCTTGACCACTCTCTGTAAACTGTCGTCGATGCGCACGTAAAATCTTCAGATAAAACACATAGTAATGTTTCTGTAAGAGACAGAAAGAAAAGTCCATCATACTGTAGGCAATAAATTATTTCCTGTTAGGGTCCTTCAGTATTTTAGTTGTTAACCCTTTACCAAACAATGCCAAGACCTAGAGGAAGAAACCTTTTGAAAACATTGTGGAAAAAGGACAAAATGCAGCCTTGGTAACCAGCATTTTCTCCTTATCCTACAATGTTTTCTAACCTATCTAAGACAAGTTCCACACTTTAAGCCACATTTAATTTGGAGTGTGCATATGCTTTGAGTCTGGACCTGTCTTAAATTTTGTCATGTAGTAAAGGGTTTAGACTTTGGGTTTGTTAGGGCATAGCTATTATTTCTATCAGCCCTTATCCTACTAAATAAGTGAAATGAAATTTTCAGACCCATAGTAAAAAGCCACACAATGCTATTTCAAACTTATTTTTTTGAAAAAAAAATCTTCTTATCGAACAGTGTTGATCCAAGATCAGGCTGCACATTCTGTGCAGTCTGATCTTGATCTACACTGTCTGCAAAAGGTCGGTGAGTCCCGCTCAGCAGCCTAAGTGTTAATCTGGGTTCATACTTGCACTAAGGAGGTATGATGGCATGTCCCCTCCCACTGTAAATTAAAATTGGAAATCATGGTGTCTTGGGCATTCAAAACATTCTGTATATGACAAATTCAAAATTGGTACAAATGAGCATAAGTTCTATGATAAGATAGAAAACATTGTGGAAAAAGGAGAAAATACTGGTTACCAGCATTTTCTCCTTTTCCCAGAATGTTTTCAAAAGCCTTCCTGCTCAAGGTCATCATAAAACTATGGATTGTGTGGTAAAGGGTTCATTTAGTGCTGAAAATCAGCTTTTTAGTTATGCTAGAGGCATGGGAGGGCATGTTCCTAACCCTCCTGGAAATTTTACAAACAATGGTGCAATCTGGTGCATTCTGGGCTTTGTGCTAAATTTAGTACTCAAAATCAATTATTATCAAGTCCAGGGATATCCCTCTCGGTCATGTTGGAATGTCCTGCTTATGCAAATGACTGTTATTTAACCCTTTACCAAACAATCACAACCCTTTGAAGACAGCTTTTTGAAACATTGTAGGAATAGGAGAAAATGCCAAATTATTTCTGAGGATTCATCATTGGTCACTGCCCCATGATTCATTCTGCTCGCACCACTGATCACTGCCAACTCTTTACCACGCAATCCTGAATTTAATGACCCTGATGTCAAAAGGCTTTTAAAAACATCACATGAAAGAGAAAAAATGCTGATAATCAGCATTTTTTCCTTTTCCAGCAATGTTTACTACCCTCTCTGATACAAATCTCATCATTTAAGTACCATTTCATTAGTTGCCAGCATATGCTTTGAATTTGGACCAGTGTAAAATGTTGTTGTTGGGGAAAGAGTTACCTTTACACCTGAAAGGTTGACACAGAAATGGGCCCTGTTCTGAATACTTCCTTCAATGAGGTAACCATTTCCTCTGAAATCAATAAACAAGATATGATTATGTTATACGCCTGTCCTTCGAACCTCAAGCACATTTTAATCCTTTACCACAAAATCTCAACTTTTAACGACTCTGAGATAGATGCCTTTTGAAAACATTGTGAGAAAAGGAGAAAATGCTGTCAACCAGCATTTTCTCCATTTTCCCACAATGTTTTCTGCTCTTTCAATGACAAATGTCATATTTTATGTCATACTGTACTAAATTTGTTGTCTGCTAATGCTTTCTTGGCTAAATCCTGGTACTGTATTTCTATCATTTTTTTTTTTTTTTTTTTAAGCCCAGGTCTTTTTTTTTTTTTTTTAATTTGAAGCCCAGATAATTTTATTTTGGCTCTCTAGTCGAAACAAAATGTTCCTAGCACTCATTCTATTTTTAATAGATGAGCCACTCTCTGGCAAAGGGGGGCTAAATGCATCTCTGTGATGTATGATACTAAGCAAACCATCACATAATTATGGCTATGTAAAGACTATTTTGTCTAACAACTGACTAAATCATGACATATACTATTCCTTTGACATTCAGAAAATTTAAAGATAACAAAAAGTTTTGGTCCATGTCAGCCCACGCAGACTATAGCTCCAGACTGAGACTGTAGACCTGTGCTGTCTGATCTCAATCTATACCGCTAGCAAAAGCATCTTTTTTGAGCTTCATTTAGAGCCTTAGAGTTAGACCTCGGGTTTCATTTCCTGGTTTCAAAATTTGCAAATTTTTGTAAAGACAAACATACTCACTTCGAACATGTCTGTTCCGGCCAGGTATCTTTACAATCAATATTTACGACAGGTAGATTCTTTAGAGGCTGGTTGTCATAGATTCTGCTCATCTTCTCTTGCTATCTGGTATCGGCGATTTTGAGCGTAAGAGAGCTTTACAAGAGTGTGTAATTATTTGAGTACGAATATACAGTTAACTCGGTCCGCAGTTAGATCGAACTTTTCTAGATCTAGATCAAGACCGGTCAGATCATTTCGTATCAGACCATTTACTAACACTCAACAAGCTAAAAGACGGGGCACTTATTTGTATGAGTATTCTGCGATTTTTTTTTTTTTTTATATTTCACAATCAAACAGTCTTAAGCTCAGACCTGTGTGCAAGATTACTGCACGTTTTTAAATTGTTCTGTTCAAGATGCACCTCGTCTAAATTTAATGGTCAAGTGGGAAAATACGTGTAAGGTCACGATAACTATTTCACAAGATAATCTTTTCTACTTTTCAAGTAATTCATTATTTAAAAGAAGTTAATCCCATGAACAGAATACCGGTTTGGGAGACTCAACCATTTTTATGGTCAAAGGGAAATAACTCGTACAAACATAACTTAACCATTAAGAGTGATAACCCTTGCAATAGTACTTTCATGAACATTTTGCCAGCGACAGAGGAAGCTCGGCAGGAAAACTGTGACCTTGACTAAACGTTGCATTGTACAATTAAACTAAAACAGCATGAAACGGCTTGATAGTTTACGTAATCGTCGTTTTTAAGCGCTTAAAAATGTATTTTCCATGAGCCATTTTGACCTCACCTATTTCATATCAAGGCAAATTAAATCAAGTTAGATGTTCTATTTTCTCTTCAAAATTATACAAAGCCTTAAATTAAGCACACAATTTGTATTTATAATTTGTTTGCTTAGTTTCGTTTTTTCAAGGTTATGACCTGTCTGCTGCCATTATGTCTATCGAAAACAAAAGTGTCCCTTCCCATGGTTAAAACGCTGAGTAAATCAAATACGAAACCAACAATCAGTTCTGTGAAAGATTGAACATCTAAGTCGATCTTGACAAGAAATTGCGCCTTGTGTAAAGTGCTGACTCTATTTGTGTAACAAACTGATATGAATCCTGCCTCCAAGCAAATTTACAATTTTGGCAGTTGTGATGTTAACAAATATAACATTTGGAATACAATGTCTGCTTACAATATAGGGTTGTCCTTTCCAAAGTCTGGTGCCATAATATCTTCTAAAATGTAAACATTACGATCCGTTCATGAATAGAATTGTGTTTAACATTCGTTACAGCTCGGTGAAAGAAAAAGTATTTAAGATCGATCGGCTGGACGGACTTGTTCGGGTTTACAAATTTTTATTCGTCTTTGGCTTTATGCGTTCCATTACTTTAAGGGACGCAACTCTAGTAAAAAAAATTGAGAATTAAGTTTGTACGAGTTTTCTCCCTTAGACCATTAATCGCAAACAATTTTCAGTCTCTTGATCCTACGTATGACTACTCTTTGAATGAACGTCTATTAAGAGCGGAAAGGAAAGCAAGAGTAAAGGTAATATATTGAAAAGGACGTACTAATCTAAAAGACTTTTTGGCTAAATTACTCCAGTAATCATTGTTCAGAGGACCATAGTTTTTAACGTAAAACTCGACTATTCGTTGACCTATATGTCGGACATAACTAATTACCGGATATAGATGCAGTTTTTGGACTTTCTAAGTGCGATATCTTTAAGCGTTTCTCTTTTTCGTTCATTGTAACTGGTAACAGTCAAATAATTCATACCCCTTGTTTGTTACATCTTCAATTTACCAATATCTATACATTTAGGTATAGGTATCGATGAATGCTGGAGAAATCGGCCCCTGGAGAAATCGGCCCCAAAACGCTTGGGGCCGATTTCTGCGGAGAAATCGGCCCCTGGGGCCGATTTCTCTGGAGAAATCGGCCCCAATAGAAATTTTGGAGAAATCGTCCCCAATGTCAAATTACATATATATAGATGTTGCTTTTTCAGAAAATATAATTTCCATTTAGGTTTTATTCAACACATACACTGTGTAAGCCATGTCTTGTTTCAAGTTGTATTTGATTGGTTGGTTATTTCCGTTTATTTATCGTCGCTACCGGTTGCCCATCTGAGCGACGCCCCCAGAAGACGGTTAGTTGTTACGGGGGATAGTGCAAGGATACAGGTCGAAACTACTGAGAGCTTCGCCTGGTTCTTTAACGTGCTCGGCGTATAGCACCGTCACACGGGACCTCGGTTTAATGTCTCATCCGAAAGACTATTAGTAATTTTTAGTTGGCCAGCCGGGGATACGAACCCACAATCTGTAGGACATTGTGTTCACGAGTCCTCCTGTATTTGATTACACCTTCTTTGTTGTTTTTATGGCAATTATCACAGTTTTTCACACTGATTGTTCCTTTTTTCACACCTTCACACAGGTAGCCTACACCTTTAAGATTGTTGAATGTTTGTGTTTGTTTGAATTTGATATTGAACGAATTATGAAATACAAATGCTCACGATGCATATATGTGTATTTGTCATGTAATTAAAACTTTTTTTTTTTCCACCTTTCTCTCTCGATCTCGCTCTCCCTTTCTGCATGTTCGGCATAGGTAATTATTATCAATTTCATATTGTGGTTCTTCGTCGGATCAGATCTCTCTCTCTCTCTCTCTCTCTCTATGAATATTGTTCATGTTACAGAATGGTTTTTAGAACCATCAGATGTCTGTCTCCAACCTTTTGTGTCTTTCTATGTCTGTCTCCTCTCTCTCTCTCTTTCTCGATCGAGTATTATACTCGCTCTCTCACACTGTATACTTCCGCTGCATTTTCTGACTCTCTCTTTCTATCATTTTTCATAGTACTACTAGTGACTCAGTTATTTTGTGTAATTAACTCTTTACCAAACGGCAAAAATTTAGACGGGTCCAAATTCAAAGGATTTGCAGACAACAAATTAAATATAACTGGAAGAATTGTTTTTGTTTTTGATGAGGGAAAAAAATTTTGGAAAAAGGAGAAAGTGCAAAAGTGCTGACATTTACTCCTTTTCCCACTATGGTTTTAAAAGCCCTCTCCTACAGGTTTATTAAAACTCGGGATTATGTGTTAATGGGTTAAGTTAATCGATCATTGGTTCGATCAACAAAAGAGTTCTCTAACGAGAGTATGAATCATTGTGACGCTGTATATAAAAGAGTGATATAACTGATAATTAGGCCATTGTGGACTTGATTTTATTTCATCGAAAAAAAGGATGCATTTGCAGAAGAATGTACTCTATGGGTAGAATTCAAATAAACAAAAAGAAAACACATACATGTATATCAAATGTTTATATATTATTTCATTAAAGTATGAATAGTACATATAGAAAAATTATGAGACAGTACACAAAAATTAGAACAATGAGAATAAACCATTAAATTAACTCTTTACCAAACACCAAAATTTCTATTGGGACCGATTTCTCCAGAGAAAAAATTATATTTCCTGAAAAAGCAACATCTATATATATAAAATTTGACATTGGGGACGATTTCTCCAAAATTTCTATTGGGGCCGATTTCTCCAGAGAAATCGTCCCCAGGGACCGATTTCTCCAGAGAAATCGGCCCCAAGCGTTTTAAGGCTGATTTCTCCAGGGGCCGATTTCTCCTGACACCGTATCGATAATGCTGCATTTGAACTCGGTATGCAGTCGCTTTGCATCATAACCATTTCGTACCATTCCGTTTATGACCATTTCGTACCACACATTTACTACTTTATACCGTAAATTTAACATTCTGTACCATAGGGTCACCACTTCGTACCATGCTAATACCATCTCATACTATAATTAAACATATTAATAAATGTGACAAACAGTGATATTTTATACATTTACTTCCTATAAACCAGTTCTTTGGTAACCTTATTTATGGGATATAATCATTAATCAATTAAAGGAATCAGTAAGTATGTGACTGAGAAGATAGGTAATTGACCTTTCTGCAGATTTTGATTGACAGGGCCTATCAGCCAATCAAAATGCAGAATAGCACGACATGTAAACACGACGTGTCAGACAAACTGATAGACTTTACTTTTGACAATGTTATTGTTTTCTTTTTGTTTAAACCAAAGTTCGAAGACTGGATCATACAATATCTAGGGTCCTACTATTTCGCGGACGCTTTTTGCGGACAATATATACAAAGAAGGATTTTGCGGACAATATAGAACATAGAGGGATTTTGCGGACTCATTGAATATAGAGTAATTATCGCGTTTAAGGAGACAGACAAGTTATTTTCAAATTTGAAAGGCTTTTATATAATCATTTGTATACGTTTGCACGAACTTAAATCGATAATTTCATTCTTTGTGTTGCAAAAATATGTATGTATATATTTGTTTCCATTTGTAATTACAAGTTTTAAGTTTTATTCTTTTCACCCTTAATATGTTTTTATTTTGAAATTTTTATTTCTCAAACTCTTTTTTTATTGGAAATAAATAATCAAATAAACAACCAAATGATTTTAATCCTTCTGTGCCTGTATCTAATATAAAAAGACAGAATAAAGTCGGAACTTGTTGTTTTTTGTAAGGTTTGATTATTCGCCCATAGATCATAGGTTTGACGTAGTTTTATGTATTTACAATGACGGTACAGAGGGAAATTTCGGACGAATGTACATGACATAGTGTTGAAGGAAACTTGCTGATGCTGTTGCGGACACTGTAAACATAGAAGGAATTTGCGGACAATATAGAATATAGAGGAAATTTGCGGACAATTCGAATTATCTTGTAATTCTGTTTTTGAACTAAGGCAACTTGCGGATGCTACTTGCAGACACTATAAACATAGAATGATTTTGCGGACAAAATAAATGTAGAGGGAATTTGCGGACACTATAGAATACAGAGTGAATTTGCGGACGCATTGAATATAGATTCGTTTTTACTTGAAATCATAAGTTTGGGGTAGTTTTCATGTATCCATGTTCGTTGCATTACGAAATATCTTGTACTTGTGCTTTAAAACTAAATTGTATAATGAACATTTATACTTTATAACGGCTGTATTTAGGGAAATTATGGATGAATGTACATTGTATACTGTGAAAGGCAACTTGCTGATGCTACTTGCGGACATAATAAACATAGAAGGAATTTGCAGACAATATAGAATGTAGAGGGAAAGTGCAGACAATATAGAATATAGACGGAATTTGCGGACGCATTGAGTATTGACTTGTTTTTACCTGAAATCATATATTTGTCGGAGTCTACTTGCGGACATATAAACATGGAAGGAATTTGCAGATGATCTAGACTAATGTCTGAAATTGCGGACGGATTGAATAAAGAGTATTTATTGCATGAAGTCATATATTTGTCGGTTGCTACTTGCGGACTCAGTAAATATAGACGGAAATTGCGGACAATATGAAATATAGAGGGAATTTGCAGACGCATTGAATATGGACTATTTTTTACATTAAATGTTAAGATTACATACTTATCATATTTGATACCATTTGGTGAATAGTTTGTTATGTTTTGGGCCAATTAATGAAAAATGTTAGGATTTAAATGTTTTCTTCAATATAATTATACCAATTTTCCCTAATTGCATGTTTAGTGACGGGGACTTTAAGGATCTGACTTTCATTTTATATTTAATTATTGTTTTGTCTTCAATCAAAAAGCAACTTAGTCGCTGTGTTTTCAAACATTATAAAACTGTTGAAATCATTTATGTCTTCTACCGTTTGACGATGATTTTTAATTTGGGGCTCAAATGGTGGATCTTGTCTTTGATAGTTAAGAAAACATTGTGGGTAATGCAGAAATTGCTTGTAACCAGCTTTTATCCATTTTCCACAATGTCTTCTACCATTTGACGATAATTTTTAATTTGGGGGTCAAATTGTGGAACTTGTCTTTGATAGTTAAGAAAACATTGTGGGTAACGGAGAAATTGCTGTTTACCAACATTTTCTCTTATTCCCACAATGTTTTCAAAAGTCTTCTTCCTCAGGTTCGCTAAAACTCTGGGTTGTGTGGTAAAGAGTTAAATTACATAAAATATGGTCAGAATCTTCTACATTGGGGTGTTATATTTATGTTCTATTCTATTCTGTTTTAATTTGTAATTCAAAGTGTGATGTATGTAAAGGTATATTTATAGATATATATTTGTTATACAATAAAGGTATTGAATGAGTTTAAGTACACAAAATACCGGTACAGTCAATACCTTCTGCATTGTGATGTTATATTTATGGTCTATTCTATTCTGTTTTAATTTGTAATTCAAACTGTGATGCAATTAAAAGTATATTTATAATTATATATTTGTTAGACAATTTTTGAAATAGACTTGTCCAATTTGAAAGCGTTTGCATTGTGGGTAAAACCAAAAATGCTGGTTACCAGCAATCACTCCTTTTTCCACAATGCTTTCAAAACTCTTCTTGTGCAAGGTCCCTATAACTCTGGATTGTTTGGTAAAGATTTAAAATACATAAAACACTGTCAAAATGTAAAGAGTTAACCCTTGACAAAAGAATCCCTTGTAAAACGACCCAGAGGAAGAAGTTATTTGAAAACATTGTGGATAAAAGAAGGAAAATGTATATATTTATGATTTTATGTAAAAATAGTCTATATTTAATGCGTCCGCAAATTCCCTCCATATGTTCTATATTGTCCGCAAATTCATTCTATGTTGAGATAGTGTCTGCAAGTAACATCCGACAAATATATGATTTCACGTAAATAATTCTCTATATTTAATGAGTCCGCAATTCCCCTCTATATTCTATTTGTCCGCAAATTCCTTCTATATTTATAGTGTCCGCAAGTAAAATACAACAATGATTTCACGTAAAAGTTCACATGATTTCACGTAAAATCAACTCTATATTCAATGAGTCCGCAAATTCCCTCTATATTCCATATTGTCCGCAATTTCCCTCTATATTCTACATTGTCCGCAAATTCCTTCTATGTTTATATTGTCCGCAGGTTTCCTTCCATACTTTATACTTTACATGCGACTGCTATCGTAATTATCTTCTAAATGTGTCCATTATAGTTTCGAAGTAGAATTCTATAATATTTCGAAATGTAATCATCAATGCCTGAAAACGATGTAAAACTTACGATTTCTCGTAAAAACTAGTCTTTAATCAATGCATCCGCAAATTTCATCTTTGTTTTATATTGTCCGTTATTTCCTTCTAATGTGTTTGGTGTCCCTCAGTACAATAAATAAAGCGTAAATGTGTCTTTAAAACATTATTTTTAAATCAAACTTTTTCTATGCATTGAAATGGATTGCATTTGAATAAATGAGACTAAAATAAAACATGCATATAAATGACTACCTTATACTGATTTGTTATGCATGGTGAAGACCCTCTTACTGTAAAACATAAAATGCCGATTGTTTTTCCAGTCTTTATTTATGATTAACAAACACAAAAAGGTTAAAATCATTTATTTTATAAATATAAAAAGACTGAGGAATAAAAATTTCAAAATATAATCATATCTAGGTGGCAAAGAAAAAAAAAACTTATGACTTGTACAATATTACAAATAGGGAAAAAATCTGAATTTTCAACAGTCTAAATGTCATTATCAACATAAGTTCATATACAAATGATGATATAAAAGCCTTTCAAAAGTGAGAATAACATGCCTGTCTCCTTAAACGCGATAATTACTCTATATTCAATGCGTCCGCAAAATCCCTCTATGTTCTATATTGTCCGCAAAATCCTTCTTTGTATATATTGTCCGCAAAACGCGTCCGCAAAATAGTAGGACCCCAATATCTATTTCAAAATGGATTGAAGTTACATGAAAGAATCATGTGTTAAGGTAATTGTTAAATCATACGCCTTGAAAGGAAAACAAAATTTATTCATTCCAAAAACCTAGAAAAAGAGTAACCAGACTTCTCCATATATATTAAATCATCGCAGGTTGAAAAAAAGCATTGCAGATGACAAATGGCACTATCCCCAAGACTTCCTACCATGGATTTTGCTTGGCAATTTGGGGGCGGGGGGGGGGGGGGGGGATAATGCAAAAAATGAACTGAATGAATTCCACCACCATTGTCCTCAAGTTTCTCACATACTCTCTTAACCCTTTACCGCACAATGCCGCCTTTTGACGCCCCTGGGAAAGAAGCCTTTTGAAAACATTGTGGGAAAAGGAGAAAATGCTGGTAACCAGCATTTTCTCCATTTCCCACAATGTTTTCTTCCCTATCAAAGAAGAATTGCACCATTTGAGCTACACTGAAATTGTCGTCTGCAAATGCTTCCGATTTGGACAGGGCTGAAATTTTGTCATTTGGTAAAGGGTTAAACAGAGTAGTCTTTCCATTCTTTGGAAAAAAATTGACCTAGCTGGGGATTCCAAAAAGTAACTAGGCTCGAATGCCATACTTTAAGAGTGAAGGAACAGATACAGTAGATTCCAGATCAGACTAGTTGCTCTGTATAGCCTATCTTGATCAACCTATGTTTTTTCCAGAGTGCAAAGTGCTAAGTCTTATATTCTGAGTATTCTACCAGAGCTGGATCTATTGTGATGGCATGAAAGTGTCTAACCGCTTGTTAAAGATGGCTGATGCAATACAACTTTCCAAGCCAAGAAAAAATGTTGTGCTGACTGGTGTGCCAGGTATGAATTAACCTGTTACAACACAATCCGAAAGCATAAACCTTTTGAAAACATTTTGGGAAAAGGAGAAAATGCTGGTAACCAGCACTTTCTCCTTTTCCCACAATGTTTTCTACCATTTAAAATACAGAAATCATCGCTTGAGTTACAATGAATTTGTCATCTGCAGTACATGTAATTGCTTTAAATTTGGATAACTTGGAAAGTTTTTTGTGTGGTGAAGAGTTGCCCTTTTACCAAAACAATCCTATGGTTTTACAACTTTGAGATAGATGCCACTTGATAACAACATGGGAAAAGGAGAAATTGGTAGTAACCTGCATTTTACTCCATTTTCCATAATGTTTTCTACTCTATCAAAGACATATACCCAAATTTGAGGCACATCTACTTAATTGCTTATAAATTAATGTCCTCTTCATACACAAGTCTGTCTACCAGTATTTGTAGGTAACAAATTATGGCTCAAATTTTGGGTTTTGTCTGTGAAAGGTTGGAAATCATTATGGAAAAAGGAGAAATTGTTGCTTACCAGCCTTGTTTACTTTTCCCCACACAATGTTTTCAAAAGCTGTCTTCGTCAGGATTGTGAAAACTTGACATTGTATGGTAAAGGGTTAACCAAAAAGTGATGTAATGTAAGAAAACTGAACAAGCATTCAAAAGTTGTAAAATCTGAAAATAGACCAGCAAGCTACTGACGAGGCCAAGTGTAGTTCTAGTGTAAACTGGACCCTTAACCCTTTCCCAAACAAGCCCTGGTTTTCACGTGTCTGCAGTACAAGTCTTTTGAAAACACTGTGGGAAAAGGAGAAATTGCTCGTAATGAGCAATTTCTCCTTTTCCCACAGTGTTTTCTACCCTTTTTGAGACCTTTCTGCCATTTTCATCAAATTTAAAATTGTTGTCTGCAAACTCTTTCAATTTGGACCAGTCCAAATTTGTTGTTTGGAAAAAGGGTTAACTCATTACCAAACAACAAAGTTGTAGATTCGTCCAAATTGAAAGGATTTTCAGACAACAAAATAAATGTGACTCAAACTCTATATTTGTTTTGGAAAGGGTAGAAAACATTATGGAAAGAGGAGAAAATGCTGGTAACCAGCATTTTCTCCTTTTCCCACAATGTTTTCAAAAGGCTTCTTTCAGAGGGACATGAAAATCCAGAACTGTTTTCATGAAGTGTTCACTTATTACGACAAAATTCAGACTGGTCCAATTTGAAAGCACATTTGCAGACAATAAATCAAATATGGCTCAGATGTTGGTATTTCTCTTTGAAAGATTTGAACACATTGTGGTAAACGGAGAAAATGCTGGTTACAAACATTTTCTCCTTTTCCTACAGTGTTTTCAAAAGGTTTCCTCCCCAGGGTCGTTAAAACTCTGAACTGTGTGGTAAAGGGTTAAAGAGCCGTTGATAACTATAGTTGCCTTTGCAGCTATTGTAGATCAAGATTAGACTGAAGAAAATGTGCAGTCTGATCTTTGATCTACATTGACCGCTTTTCTAAAACACAGTAGAGGAAAGTGACCTTGAAATTGAGCTTAGGTGTGTTTAATTTCTAGCTGGAAACTGTCTTTTGGGTTTATTTGGTTCTCTAAGGTTTAAGAAATACAAGTATTTGAATAATTGAGCTGTGCCAGTGTACTGAATGAAATGATTTTGAAATTGTTAAAATTTAACTTTGATACTAAAGAATTTTTAAGTGAAAAACTAATGACTATCTTTGTCATCACTTGAATTCCAGGTGTTGGAAAGACTACTCTGGTTAAGAGAGTATGTGAGAAACTTGAGGACTTGGGATTTGAATGTCAAGGGTTCTATACAGAGGAGATTAGAGAAGACGGGCAAAGGCTAGGCTTTGATGTGGTTACACTGGATGGAAAAAGAGGCCCATTGGCCAGAATGAGGGACAGGTAGACACATGTTAGAATTTTGTTATAGTATGGTTTTGATGTTTCTCGTTTTCTCTACCTTACATTGCTTGTATTTAAGCCATGCTCTGTGAAAAGAGCATTTAATGCATCTGCAAAAAGTATTGATTAAGGTCAGCCTGCGCTGACCTGGGTTGAAACTTTTCTGCATGTTAAAGGACCAGTCCACCTCATGATTCAGTCAATTGTTAGATAAAACAAATTTTATGGATCCATAATTATGTGATGACTTGCTTGCTTAATCCATCATAATAATTATAATGAATTCTTTACCAGACCACAATGTTATAGACTTGTACAAATTGAAAGCACTTGCAGATGCCAAATTAAATGGTGTAGTTTGTCTTTGAAACAGTAGAAAACAGTGTGAGAAAATGTTGGTTATCAGCTTCTTTTCCTTTTCTCACTATGTTTTCATAAATCTTCTTCCTCAGGGTCTCTAATACTCATGCCTGTCTAGAAAATTGTAAAGGAAAAACACACAAATTTGAAAATATTTTGGCAAAGGAAATTTTGCTTGTTACTTTTGTGAACTTCAAGGGCAGTGGAAAAATTTAGCTCTTTACCAAACGACAAAATTTTAGACCAGTCCAAATTGAAAGCTTTTGCAGACGACAAAATAAATGTGACTTAAAATTTGAAATTTGTCATGGGAAGAGTAGAAAACATTGTGAGAAAAGGAGAAAATGCTGGTTACCAGCATTTTCTCCTTTTCCCACAATGTTTTCAAAAGACTTTTTCCCCAGGGTCGTTAAAAGTCGGGATTGTGTGGTAGTCATGCTCTGGAAAGGTGACTTTATCTGTTTGCAAAAAATATTGACAGCATGCGCAGTCCAGGCAGGCTGACATGGTTCGTGGCTATTTGCTAATTGTAAATTCACTGCATGTCTCAGGACCGTTTTACCTCATGATTCAGTTGGTTATTAGACAGCATGGATTTCACGGATCCATAATTATGTGATGACTGGCTTGCTTTGTATACATGAAATGCATCATGGGGATGCATTAAACCCGTTTTTGCCAGCATGGCTAACATGTTTATGATTGTGGTAGTGTGTTATCTGATTTTGATCTACACTGTCTATTAAAGCAATTTAGTTGTTGTTTGATGCTGTAAGACTTAAATGTAGGGGAAATTGTGCAATTTTGCCTTGATGCGACTCTTAATTTTTTGTTAGATGAAATGGCTTATTCAGCTTTTGATAAAGATGCCATGTTTGGGTCTTTTTATTTCAGAGACACACCAAGAGGTGGTCGCACGTACATGGTGGGGAGATATAGTGTTCAGCTACAGTCTTTTGAAATGGTGGCTTTACCAACATTGAGAGTAAAGGTATTGATTGGAATCACATGTTACCACACAAAGCATGTTTAACTCTGTAGCAAACGACAATCTTTTAGACTTAATATTTAAATATTTAAAACACTGATGGCAAATGAAATAGATCTGCAACTCATAAATGGGATTTGTGTAAAAAGTTTTCTTCCCAAGAGTTGTTAGAATATGGGATCTTTCAATGTGGACAAGTTTAATCTTTTGCTGTTTGGTAAAGATTTAAAAAAAAAAAAAAAAAGCAAGCATCATAACTACCGGTAAGTGAAAGATTGGTTGTTGGAGTATTGTTTCAACTTGTCATACATGTACTATTTGCAGTACTTCAAAAAACATTGCCACAACAATTTTGATACTGGGTACGATAGAGTACATTGAATATTGTTTAGGATGGGTTTCATGTGTCCAGTTAACCAAATAAATGAGGGAAAGGTAGGTCAACTGTTAAGCAAATGACAAAATTGTAGGCAGGTCCAAATTGAAAGCATTTGCAGACAACATATTTAATGTGCTTTAAATGATGGATTTGGTCTTTGAAAAGGTAGAAAACATTATGGGAAAATGAGAAAATGCTGTTTACCAGCATTTTCTCCTTTTCCTACAATGTTTTCAAAAGCCTCCTTTCTCAGTTTGGTAAAAACACAGGATAATTTGAAAATGGTAAACTCACAATTTTAAGATTCTAAAGTTACAAAAGTTGGGTAAACAGACTTTTGTGCAGCCATTAGTAAAAGGCTAGATGGCTTATGCTTAAAATCTTCAGGTTTTGGTAGTACATTTATAATGGTATAAAGGTGATTGGAAATGACAGAATTATCAAATTTAAAAAAAAAAATATGAAGTTATTGTTCACAGTTTTAGCAGGACTTCTGGAAAAGGAGGTTTAATGCATTTCTGTGATGCATTATACCAAGTAGGTCATTACATAATTCTTGATCCATAAAACCCATTTTGTATAACAACCGATTGATGGAGGAGATAGAATGGTTCTTGGACCTCAGAAAATGTAAACAAAGCAAAATGTTTTGACCCATGTCATGCACAGACTGTGCAGGCTGACATGGTCAAAACTTTTTGCATTTGCATTAAAGCACCTTTTATGGTTCTTTTGTTTTAGCCAGAAGTAAGCACAAAAGTTGTAGTGATAGATGAGATAGGAAAAATGGAGATGTTTAGTCAAAGTTTTGTACAGACTGTCAGAGACTTGTTCAAACATCCCAAAGTGACAGTGTTTGCCACAATTCCAGTGAAAGCTAACCCTTTTGTTGAGGAAATTCGGCATAGTGACAATGTGTTTCAGTATACAGTAAGTGAAAATTTTTTGGCTTCAATACATGCGGCATATGCATTTGAAATAATACACATAACAGAAAAAAATTCTACAGACTGCGAAATATAGTTTCAGATATGGTATGATGACATACCTCACACACGTAAAATGCACATATTGATTTGCAATTTGATTAGTCAAAATGTTACCCAGTAGTATTCATTTACTATTCATACAAACGAAGTTACTGGCCAATTCACCATTATTTCTTTTATTCCATGTACAGTTATTTAATAAAATGTCAATAATTTCAAAATTTTGTCTTTGAAAGTGGTAGGTATATGATAAAAGGAATATTATACTTCTTGCCGGAATAATGCAGAGAAATGACCCTCCCCTACAAAATGACCCATGGGTCATTTCACTACGTAGAGGAATGACCTGGGTCATTGTTCTATGTAGAGAAATGACCCCAGACTGTAGAGAAAGGACCCCCCTCTAGCTGTAGTAGAATGACCCCTCATGAAAAGAAAGGACCCCCGTAGAGAAATGACCACCCTTTTTTCCCCTGTAACATTGTTGTTGCTGCTGATGCTGATACTACTACTACTACTACCATTACTACTACTACAACTCGTACTTCTAATCCCCCTTTTTGCCTTAACATAGTTGTTGCTGCTGATGCTGCTGATGTTTCTACTACTACTACTACTACTACTTCAGCTGCTGCTGCTGCTGCAACTACTTCTAAGAGGGGGGTCCTTTCTCTACAGTCTGGGGTCATTTCTCTACGTAGAATAATGACCCGAGTCATTCCTCTACGTAGTGAAATGACCCATGGGTCATTTTGTAGGGGAGGGTCATTTCTCTGCATTACACCGGCAAGAAGATTTTGACATCTCGCTCACCCTCAGTCTTGCACAATATCAAATTTTCTCATGTTTCTGGAATTAAAGTCAAGCACCAGGAAAGTTACAACTACATAATATTCTGTATGTATCCTGTATGTAATGTTTTGGGTGACGTTCACCAAATATCATAACCCTTTGCAAAAGAAGATTTATGTGTTTTAACCCTATACCAGACAATCCAGAGTTTTAACAACCTTGAGGAAAAAGGCTTTTGAAAACACCATGGGTAAAAAGACTAAATGCTTGTGATTGGTATTTTCTCCTTTCCCCACAATGTTTTCTACCCTTTCAGAGACAATTTCCACTCTCTGAGCTAATTTCAGTCTGCAGATGCTTTGGATATGGACAAATCCAAATTTTTCGTTTGGTAAAGAGTTAACAACAGTAATGAAGATGCTTTTTGAAAACTTTGTGGGAAAAGGAGACACTGCTGATTACTAGCATTTTCTCCTTTTCCCTCAATGTTTTCAAAAGCTTTTTTCTACAGTGTTGTTAAAACTCAGGATTGTCTGATACAGAGTTTAACACAGATACACTTATAGATGTAAACATATTTTCAAAATTAAATGAAGAATTTTAGCATATAGACGAAAACCTGCAGAATAGCATACAGCAGAATGAACCATATGGGCAACACCATGTTAATCCTTTACCAACTACCAAATTTTAGACAGGTCAAAATTGACAGCATTTGCAGATGACATATTAAATTATGACCTAAAAACTATACTTTCTCTATGGAAGGATAGAAAACATTTTGGAAAAAAGGAGAAAATGCTGGTAACAGCTTTTTCTTGTTCTTTCCACAATATAAATGCTTCTTCCTCCAGGTCATTGAAACTTGGTTAAAGGTTAATTGCTAAAGTAGATAATTATAAGCATAATGTTAATTTTTTTTTTTATTGTTATTGTTTTCAGGTAACAAAAGAAAACAGGTATAATTTGATAAATGAAGTTGTAGATGCTATAAAAGACTCACTAGAAACTTATGGGACATAATGTTGTGCTAAACTTTAGTGTCATTCTTAACATTTGTCTGGAGCTGCGTTGAAGACAAGACTGTTCCCACAGTCAAGATGAAGCCTTCAAAAATTATTCATGAGGAAGCTGCCTTGAATATGGAAAATAAGATGTTGCCCAAGTCGCTTTTACCAGAAGTGAATCTATTATGTCAAAAGAATATTCTGTTTGTGCATCTAAAGTGAATACTATAGTACCATCTGAAATTCATAGTAGCATCTGAAATTATGTAGCATCAGAAATTTACAGAAGCATCTGTAATTTATTGCTGCAGCTGATATTTATTGTTGCATCTGAAATTACGACCTGCGTTTTGGATAGTTTCTCAATTCTTAACCAGACACCGATTTGTTAGGCTTGTCCTTATTCAAAGCATTTGCAAATGATAAATGCTTGGATTTGTCAGTGAAACGGGACAGAAAATTAATGGAAAAGGAGACAATGCATTCCCTCCTTTTCCTTTTTTTTTTTTAATCAAAATATCTCCTAAAGTTCATTAAACACAGGACTGTTTAGTAAACGGTTAAATGACGATTTTGAAAACATTCTTTGAAAAGAAGAAAATGCTGATTACCAGCATTTTCTCCTTTTCCGAGACTGTGTTCAACTGTTAGAGCATATTAGCAATGTTTGATTTGGTGTCTTCTTATCTGCATTTTCTCCTTTTTCAACTTTAATAAAGATAGTTTTCTTCATTTGTGCAGCAGTTCGTTTGTTGTCTTGTTACTTGGATTTTCTCCCTTTCCAACTTAGTTATCAACTGTGATAAAGGCAAATTCCATCAGTTGAGTCACAAATTGCTGTCTGCAAAATTAATGTGTTCTATTTGGACTAGTCTAAGATTTACACTATGACCTTGTAAAACCTTAACTCTTTACCACACAATCCCGACTTTTAACAACCCTGACAAAGGAGCCTTCTGAAAACATTGTGGGAAAAGGAGAAAATGCTGGTGACCACCATTTTCTCCTTTTTCCACAATGTTTTCTACTTTTTTCAAAACAAATATCAATTTTTGAGCCACATTTATTTTGTCGTCTGGAAATGCTTTCAATTTGGACTTGTAGAAAAAATTGTCGTTTGGTAAAGATTTAAGTATTTTAAAAGTGCCCACTTATCTGGAATCTTTTATAATCATAACAGCTCTCAGTCCACTTATCATAGTGTATTCAACCTTATTACAGAAGATTTTTGAAAGATTAGCTAAATACAGAAACATAATTCTTTTTAATGCGGATAATGAGTATTTATAGAAACTTAAATATAATTCGGGACTTGAGTTTTTCCGCAGACCTCACTTTGGCATTATTTTGTATTTTTCGAGTGGATTTGTGATACAGGTGTGCTTGGGTTCGATGCCCGGTGATGGTGATGGGATTGTCCTTGGGCAAGTCACTGCAGAAACCTTGCCTAGTGTTGGCGGCACCGAGAAAGCATTGATAGACGAGCTTCCGCTGAATCGTTGTTGAATGTAGAGCGTAATATTGTTCATACAATTTACCAATCTATCGAAAATCTTTCACCAAATCATATACTTTGGACCCAGCATCCTCAACTCTTGCAGCGCCCAATATAACTGAGCCATGCTCTGTGAAAAGGCGCTTAATTCATTTGCGAAAAGTATCGACCCATGTCAGCCTGCGCAGACCGCGCAGGATGAAATGGGCCGAGACTTTTCGCTATCTATGAATTTTCTGCATGCCAGAGGATGATTCTACCCCATGATTCAGTCGGTTGTTTGTCAAAATGGATTTTATGGATCCATAGTTAGGTGATGTCTTGCTTGGTGCAATGCATCACGGAAATGCATTAAGCCCCCTTTTGCCAGAGTACGAATCTCAATTGTAAAATCAACCTCTTTTTATGGCTGAAAGTACAATCCACTGTAACTCAAAAAGATTCTCCTCTTAAAGGCTTGACTGAACAGTCGGGCGCCGCTGTCCGTTCTGTGCAGTCTGATCTTGATCTGTGCCATCTGCAGAAGCCTGTTTTCATCCTTGGTGCTGAAAATGACAACCGACGATAGCGACACACCCGGACGTCGGAGTTTTAACCCAATAACTGTATGTTTTCATAACAAAAATATTTTACCAATGAAATGTCAGAATCTGCTTTCGAAAAATATCATACAAATTTTGATTGGTCAACCCTGCTGCGTGTACTCAGTTTCTAAATATAGACACTAAAGGGGACGTATTAAGTTGGCCCTTTTGTATAAAACACATCGGGATTGTTAGCTGGAACCTCAGGTGATCTGTAAGATATAGTGACGGAATCAGTCGAACTGTGACGAGAACTTTGTCAATAAAATTTGGAATCGAGCTTTGCTATTGAATTAGAGTGACAAACATAAACCTCTTAATAAACGAAAATTTCCAACCAACAGTAAAACCCCCAAACAATGCGATTTCCGAAAAAAATCTCACATGCACTTTCCAAGACACCCTGTCCAAGAAACTGGATGCTTTCCCACATTTTCAGAGTCGAAACAATGTCAATTGCCAGGAGAAACGAAAACTTTCGCACGCATGGTGACTATCATTAACCGTGGTACAAACTTTTTGCCTAGCTTGTGTTCGAGCTCGATACCCATGGATTAGTGACTCTATACATTATTGCCTAAGCTATTAGTGCTAGACTCCACCATGTCAATTAAAAATAACTGACGAGCTAGAGCGCCTAAGAGTTTTCTTTCTGCTATCAACTTTAACTCTGTACCAAACGACAGAATTATAGACTAGTCCAAAATCAAAGCATTTGCAGACGACAAAATAAATGTGACTCAAAAATTGAATTTTGTTTTGGAAAGACTAGAAAACATTGTGGGAAAAGGAGAAAATGCTGGTTACCAGCATTTTCTCCTTTTCCCACATGTTTTCAAAAGGCTTTTTCATCAGTGTCGTTTAAACTAGGGATTGTGTGGTAAAGGATTAATCCTTGAGACAGCACCGGAGGCGACTTTATGACGGTGTTACGAGATAGCTCTGCTGATCAAGCAAGGGCAACAAATGCGTAAACGAGATATCACCGTGATACAGTCGTAAAATATTGCTGAAAGCCGGTTTCAAACATCTTTCTAACCAACAGACATACTCAACGCGATTCCTCTGTATCGTATGACTTGATTTTAATAAAAATAAATCACGCCTATAACCTTAAAATAATTTTAGCAGACAACCCCCGTGTTTATGACTCTGACGACGAATGGGCTTGAAAACATTGTGGGGAAAAGAAAAAATGCTGGAAACGCACCGGCAGGCTTACAGACGAACAGGTTAACTACCACCTAAATATACCAAACCTGTGCCTTTGAAACTCTTGGGCGATTTTATACTTGTCCGTACCAAAAGCATTTGTAGATGGCAAATTTAAACTAACAATAGCTGCCCTAAATAAACAAAGCGGATGTTGAAATGTATTTAAATTTTAAGCAGTTAGTAAAGATGACAATCTATTATTTTACGGTTGGCCCAAGTGTTAGTCGCTAGTAGAGAAATTAATTTCAAACTAGGTTAAAAGTTGCCAGGCCACTATTTCGTTTACTTTTTACCTGATTTTAAAATTTACTTTTTTGCCAGCGACTACAACTTACACCGAACCAGAATAACAGATTACAATACTTTCTATACTTTCAAATAATATTATTTATATTTAAATGTATTTTAATACCTGCATTGTTATTTTTGCCGCTTTTGATCGAGCTTGATCGTTAAATTAGTCTGTGAAAGGACTGAAAATATAGCAGCCAGTGACTTGTGAAGCAAGCGGCTTCTGAGTGTTGGTATTGATTGATTGATTGTATTGAGGTTTAACACCGTTTTAACAGCTAAGGTCATATCACAGTGGTAAGTGCACCTACTCATGTGTTTCCTGGCTTTCCCACACAAGTACTGACGCAACTTTCTTTCCATGTCACTGACTATTTTCTGATATGCATCATAGGTGAGAGGCGAAAAATCGCCGGAAAGAAAGTTTGCCTCAACCGCGTATCGAACCAGGAACCATCAGGTCACGAGTCAGATACGCTAACCAGTAACCACTGAGCTACCCGGATGGGCCCAAGTGTTGGTAGATGAAACTAAATCAGAGCATTTATAGGTGTAGTGTCCGCCGCGGGGTAATTGAAATAATTTTGTAAACGGCTTTAAACACAATAGAAACAAAAAGTCGTAGGAATTGATCAAATTTTCTTATTCAGGCTTACCTGTGTTACAGATCACATGAGGGAGATGGGAAGGCAAATCAAAGTACTGAAAGTACTGACAGACTATCGAATGTGGAATAAGCGACCTTCGTACAGATAACATTTGATTCTAGTGCATTGGTTTTAAAATGGCGCAATTTAAGCAGTGGCCTTATTTCGCGCAATGCTTTTTTCAAACAGTCATCTGTACAGACTTTAAAAGTTGTCTATTTGAATGTGGTGTTATTTTTAGGCGTTTAAACTAACAATAATAATGATGATAATGATGATGATGATAAAAGGCATAATGATAGTAACGATAATAATTTACAATTATCATTACTATCATCATTATTGACATTTTTGTTGAATAGATAAAGAGCGAATAGATCATTAGATAAATTTTACCAATGAACGTTTTTACATGTAAATCATCAGTTATTGCTAATTCGGACAAGGTACAAAAAATCATAAAGGTAATACTCCGACCTTACAATGATTAATTAATGTAAAACTACAGTTACGAACAGAAAAAAGATGTCTGCTTTTATGGAATCTTCAGATAAAAAATTAGGGAAATTAAATTCTCTTAAAGATGGCAATTCACATCTTAAACGAATATATTACCAATACACTTGTAGGTAAAGCACTCTGGGCAATAGGCTCTCTATTCAATCTTATAAGAGGATATGACATTCCAATTAATATTTTATTCAAGTCGTTTGATAGCTACGCTAATTCTATCTTTAGCGTCAATTGCGAGGTTTGGGGTATTAATCAGGCTTAAAATGTAGAAAGAGTGCATAGAAAATTTTGTAAAATGGTAAAATGTCAACAAACTCCTCCGTCCTCTTAGCAGAACTTGGCAAGTTCCCTTTAATTTTAAGTCGCTATACGCAAATGATCAAATATTGGTTAAAACTATTTAATAAAAAGAAAAATAATTGTATGTTGCGGTCTGATATCGAACAACAAATGAGGGACTCAAGTTTCAAGCCACAAATCAAAATAAAAAATTGGTGTAATAAAGTTAAAAATCACCTAGAGAGTTCTGGGCTAAACGAAATTCAGTTATATCCCGAATCAGTCAATATCGATGAATTCATACTAGTATTTAATTATCGAATGAAAGACACACCCATATCACTAAATGGCAAACATGTAGTAATCAAAGCACGTCTATGATATCATATTTTAATCTTAAATTGAACTATGAAACGGAACAATATTTAACGACACTGGAAAATAGAACACAACGATATAGTAAAATAAAACTGAGTCGGGGCGCCATAATGGCATAAATAGAGATGAAGATACTGTGAGCCATGTAACCTTCGAGACATTGAGGATGAATTCCATTTACATTTGCATTTTTAACTACGATTTAAGATCAAAGTATATTCCTAAGTATTATTTTAAACATCCAAGCATGCATTCATTGAATTACTTAACAGTAACAATAACAAAAACGTTAATATAGTCAACTTCATATTATAAACATCATTCTAAATCAAGATAGAATACGACTCAGTCGAACAGATATTTCCAGGATAGAAAATTTACTTTCCAGGTTCTCTCACAGGTGTAACTATATTTTATTATTGTGTTATCATTGGTAATATTATTTTCTTCCATGATAGATGACTTTCATTTTCATAACATGCATAACATGCATATATGTAAGTATTTGTGACTATCAGCCTTTGCGCTTTAAGTAAAAATAAAGATTCTGTTCTGTTCTGTTTTGATGATCATGCAGGTACTCTCCACGCCTTATGCCTGATGTATCCCTATGAAACCGTTGACGATGCACATATTTTTGAGCTCTCGCAAGTAAATAATCCAGTCGCATAAGTTCATATCTGCTTCATTTGCATTTCGAATCAATGATCGTTGTCTGCAGAATTAGTAGTAGTAATAATGTTTTTTTCATTCTGTAATGCCACAGAAAAACTAGAAATAGATTATCAGACTTTTGTATATGAATATTTATAATACAATCACCGAGTGAAAGAAATCACTCAGTTACATGAAATTCTAATACAATCGATGTTTTCTTCTATTTTGTTTCATGTAGGTTTTTGAAAGACAGATGTTCTTTTTTTTTTCAGTTATTCTGTCAAGTAGTAATAAATCATACATACCATTTTCTTTCATTTTCTTATCAAGAAATGGTAAACAAACAGTGGATTAGCGACTGCGATGATCTTGACTTACAGGATCAACAATACTGACTACCATTCAAAGGTGTGTATGAAGTATTCACTGTGTATATAAAGTATTTGCCCTTTCAACGTAGATATATACTGGATAGAAAACGTATTAACCCTTTACCAAACGGCAATGATGTCTGAAATGGAGGCATAGTACGGTCTGTCAAAGTTCCAGTCGCTTGCAGAAAAAATGAATCATAAAACTAAAGTTAAAGTTCGCAAAATTAATTCTAGTTTTCCATACCTTTAACTGGTACGAATTCTATTAGCTCGCATTTTTACTCATGAATCGTTAACGCTGACTCTAGGTAGTTGGCCTTTGAATTGCTTAAACACAAATATATATATCCATTTTCTGATATCGTATACACGAAAGTTAGTGAAAGGTAACAGTTTTCACGTGGGAAAAGATAGAAGCGAATTGTGAAATTGCAATTCAAAGTTATGACAAAATAGTAAGTATCTGCTTCAGGTCCTTACGTCGTGCATAGCAGCCTAGGGGTTAATATATTCTGGCAAAGACAGAAATCAAATCACAAATCCCTTTAACAAACTGGAAATTTCCATTTTTCTAATGAGAACTCTCGGGCTTAAAATCGATCAAGTACCAATATCTAAATTCGGAAAAATCAAAACTTATTATCAGCATAACTCAATCCACCAAAACATCAAACAGCTTAACACAACATTCAAGTTACCTTGTATCGAAACGAGGACAGGATTACTTTCTAGTTATCTAGTTTTGTTGTTAGTCCGCGTTAATGATATTAAATGTTATCGCGGACCGCTAAGATACACTATTATTTCTCTTCTTTTGCGTCACCAGTATATTATATTATTGAAATGCCTGATAAACACGACAATGGAAAAGAAAAAATAATCAAAGCAAATTGGAAAGAGATTCTTGAAAGAGATAAAGGGCACATGCAACAGTAATAAGTTTTGTCTCATTAATGTCGTGACAAATGAAAAAAAGAAGTCAGCTTAATACCATAAGTACATGTTATTATTTTCACAGATGGTAATATTTACTTCGATGTGTTGAGGTTCAACAATCCGCGGGTCGATCTTCCAGAACTAAACGTATCCAAAATATCCGAAATGTTTGCATCCGAAATAGTGCAAGTAGGCAACTCCGTTACTTTCTCTCTGTTCTACCGCGGTAGAACGACGTTTATAAACATTGACAATGTGCTTCAGTCTCTTTTGTTTCCTAGATTAACTGAACTTCCCTTTAGAATCCCTCATATTTAATTATTTCCTTGCAAAGATCAGTGAAAGCGTCAGAAATATTATGCGCAGAGATGTGTACGTTAAAAACTTCCGCAAACGCCTTTAATTGCAAATCAAACAACGCTTGAACAGCTAGCTTAATAAACGAAAAATATTTCATTTAAATTTTTCGGCGTAGCTGAATGTGCAGGCTTTTGACGTACTTTTAGGTACTGATAAAAAGGAATAAATAGCAATATGTGATAGGTCAAAATGTAAACATATTTATTCTAAGGGCCCTGCCTATTTGCGGGCGAATTTACAGCATCTATATTTTTTAAAGATATTTCTTGTTCCGTCTAAAGTTTACTCGTATTTAACCGTCACGCTATGACGTAAAATGACGTTGATTACGAGTTTCTTCCGTTATGAGTCATCCGTGGCTCCGTGGTTTTAGTGTTGGGTCTTAGCTGTTCAGTTTTTGTACACAATGAGTTCAGCTCGCATTCTCCATCAATATTTGAAGACATAAGTGTTAATTGTAGAGAAGTTCTATAACCGTTACTATTAAACCCATCATCTTAGAGAGAGAGAGACAGAGAGAGCAAAATTAACAAATGTAGCTGGTGAACTTGAAAATCTTATTGACTCTTAGTAGTAGGTGCTATCTTTTCTTTTTTAATTTACTCGAAAGCACAAACAATTTCCAAATCTTCAACACAGTGGTTCAGGTTTCCTCTTCATGGTTAATTTAAGATTTCTTGTGATTTGAATAACCTTTGACTTAAAAACATTTTCAAGATTAAGGAGCGTCCTATTGCTACTTGAAGCTACCAAAAATATTAAGGATTATAGAAAAGCACCATCTGTGTCGGAAAAGTTAATTATTTCATTTACGAAGTTAAGACAGACTAATGCACATAGCTTTAGTCTGTTTAGGATTGAAAAAAAGAGACTGTTGTAAACCCGTTTTCGGATACAAGTCCAAGGCTATGACTAATTCCATCATCATATTTTTTAGCCAAAATAAAAGACAATGTCTGCAAATATGTTTAGTGAAGGCCAACTTCAAGCACAATGTGTGATATCATTCATGTACGTCAAAAACTGGAGAGCTTAACACTGAACTTGCGCGAAATACTGGTACATTGTAAATGGTAAACTGGTAAACTCTAGGAAAGTAATGGTAGGTGCACTGGCCGCCGCGATATAACTGACTTACCTGAAAACAGCGTTAAAACAAAACAGGCAAAGTCGCGTAATTCGCCCAAAGTTGTCTGCCGACTCTTTTCGAGATGTTCCGTAAATGATCGTCAGTATTGCCTGTGT
This sequence comes from Tridacna gigas, assembly GCA_945859785.2. Taxonomy (NCBI): domain Eukaryota; kingdom Metazoa; phylum Mollusca; class Bivalvia; order Cardiida; family Cardiidae; genus Tridacna; species Tridacna gigas. The sequence continues at coordinate 45,782,505 of OX244029.2, forward strand.
ATGGACCATGGAGAGAGGGATCAGTCAAGGCGATCACACACGAAGTACATCTGGGATAAAAAGAAGATTTTACCGATTTAATGATACCCCATGAAACACATTTGTAAATTAGCACCAGGAAAAGATGGGCAGGTAGTGTAAAGATAATTTCAAGAGAACAGTTGTATCACATAAAGAACCTATAACCTTTTTTTTTTTTTAGATGTTTTGCCCGGCTGTCTTCGAAGAAAACATCGAGGTATTGTCGTTGCCCTGGCGTCGTTGTCTTCTGCATGGTTGAGCGAAAACTTTGAAATTTTATAATATTTCTGTTATCACTGAAGATATTTGCTTCAGACTCGGACAAGTTATTAATTATCTACAGGGGAATCTATACTACAAGGGCGGGTAACCATTGAAATATTTTTGACAGAGTAATGCCCCTTTTTTGACTTAGAATTTTCACAGAAAATCAAGCATTCGCAGCCGAGCATTGGTACCAGCATTGGACGCTCTTGTTATTCTTGTTATTTACCCTAGGCTGCTAAGCCCGACTCACTGACCTTTTGCGGACAGCATAGATCAAGATCAGACTGCACAGAACGTGCAGTCTGATCTTGGATCTACAATGTCCGTTAAAGAGATATTTCTTCTCCAAAATACCTTTGAAATGGTAAAAAATGGGTTTTAACTATTGGCTTGAAAGTTTCATTTCTTCTATACAGCAGGATTAGGGTTAACAATAACAGGCTTCAACCCGGGGTAAAGAGTTAAGTCTTTACCAAACAACAAAATTTTAGACCAGTCCAAATTGAAAGCATTTGCAGACGACAAAATAAATGTTACTGAAAAAATGAAATTTGTTTTAGGAAGGGTAGAAAACATTGTGGGAAAAGGAGAAAATGCTGGTTACCAGCATTTTCTCCTTTTCCCACAATGTTTTCAAATGACTTCTTTCTCAGGGTTGTTAAAAGTCGGGATTGTGTGGTAAAGGGTTAATCTGTACTTTTGTTTTTCTTAACCCTTATCTTGCTAAATAACTTCAATGAAACGTTTAAGCCGATCATAAAAACCCGAATAATGCTATTTTAAACTTACTTTTTGGAGAAAAATATCTCCGTATCGGACAGTTAGATCCAAGATCAGACTGCACGTTCTGTGCCGTCTGATCTTGGATCTACACTTTCCGCAAAAGGTCAGTGAGTCGCGCTTAGCAGCTTACGGGTTAATGTAAGTCTCGATTTAATTTACCGGTGGCATAATCCGCTGAAAATATGGAAAGGCTGGTATTGTTTATTTCAATTACGAAAACAAATGGAAGGACCCTTGCTCGCACAAACATGTTTATTTCTTTTTCAAATGGGTTCAATATTTAATCCGTTAATCTGAATTAAACCTAGAGCCCGGCTACTTCGATTTACACTTCGACCAATAAGAATTTTGAATGAAATTCGTTCGAGTTAGGTCAGCTGTTTCAGTGAAGATGTTTGAAATAGAAGTTTGCAAAAGCAAGTATGGGCAAAGTTACGACCGCACGACAGACACAGAGCCACGACATGAGGAGTCTTCAGCTTGCAGAGCTAAAGAATCAGTCACACATTTCCACTCAATGAAAACTAATATGAGCCATACTCTGGTCAAAGGGGGTTTAAAAACACCTGCGTGATGCATTAAACCAAGCGAGTCGTTGCATAATCATGGATCCATAAAATCCATTTTGTCTAGGATCCGACTGAATCATGATGTAGACCGATCCTTTGACGTGCAGAAAACTGACCAATAGCAAAATATGTCGACCCAGGTAAGCCACCTTCGCGGACTTCGAAGGCTGACCTGAGTTGCTACTTTTTGCAGATGCATTAATTAAATCCTCCTTTTCACAGAGCATAGCTCATACATATTTGTTCCGTTTGAAGCTTTCAGGGCTTTTCGGTGATCCGGAAAGAAAAATACATGTATATGCAATAATAATAATAATAATAATGATGGTCACTCAAGGAAATCACTAGGTCCGTACTGACCAACCATTCGTAAGAATATTCTTAGGCTTATGCTAAAGAATTTCCTTTATTTGAAAGTAACACAACTTCTGATTGGCTAAACCATTTGGTTTCGCCGATCAGAAGTTGTGTTACTTTATTATATAGAAAATTCTTTAGAAGTAGACAAAAAATATTCTCAAGAATGGTTGGTGAATAGGGTTCATATATCTGACACATGCATCCAATAAATACTGAAATACATATAATAAAATAAAATTGATTTAGTTCTGCCAAATATTTTTTGAGCGATGGATTCGTTATTGGAAAAAAAAAAAAAACAGGATTAGGTAAAGATTAATGGAGGAAGGTTTTTGCGCTTATTTAAGGCCTCTAAATACGATTGGCGTCAGTTGAATAAGAGTATTACTGCAAACGTCATCTTATTAGAAATAAAATTATTATATTGCATATATTGGCTTTGAAGTTCAATTATGACTGTTCGAGTGATTTAATGGTGACTGGAAATTGTAAAATATTTACATTTTACAGAGTTCGATACTTGCTCCATTCCAGCATCATTTTGTATTAGATGATCGAAATTGTCTGGACAACCTCGAAGTGAAAACTTGAAGAAAAACTGGAATGATTAATTGAGGGTTTGATGAAAGACTCAAGACAGATATTGTGGGAGGTAGAAAGCTTATTAATCTTAGCCGAAACGTTTTCACTCCATGGTTTTGTGTATTTGTTGAGGTAAAACAACTTTATACTGTAAATAATAAATAACTAGACTGGAGTGTGATACCATGGAGAATAAAGCGAGCGATTTCCAGACATTGTTTAAACAGCATATCCATGAAAATCTGTTACTGAGGGAACAAAACAGAAATCTCGAGACAATCAAAGCAACAAAACTAAGAGAGTTAAACACTGCCGAAGCCAACTTTAAAGCTAAATATAAGAAGTACATCAAGTTGGCACGAAAGCCAGCGCAAGACGTTTCAAGACAGCTTTCATCTCCCCTCCCGGATGTATCACCAAGACCGCCTTTTATAATCTGCAAAGACTTTCCATATTCTTTCAAAACTTGGGGAAACCTTACAGATGTGAGTCATGAGAAGGAAGGACTTGACGTGTATAAAACAGAAGTCTTAGACGGTGAAGAAAACATCGATATAGAATTTCCAAGAAGACGAAGTTCTACTGCGCCATCGTCGCAGCTTGCTTCTAAAATATCTAATTTCAGAAAAAAGAGAAAAAGCGAGAATAACATCGAAAACAGTGAAGCAGACAATGCCAGGGAGCGGACCCAATCTGCTGGTAGCGATCAAAGAGAAAGGTCAAAATCGTTCAGTAATCTAAGAAGAGAAAAGACAAAGCCTAATGTCGTAAAGAATTCAAAATCTGACGAGTCAGTTGCATCACAAACCACATACGTTCTAGGGTCTCGAATAACCGGTACACCACCATTTTCTTACGCTGCTCTTTTGCGATGTCCAGAAAAGGTATCGAGGGCTACAATACCATCTATTGTAATTACAACAGAATTAGGAGAAAGACTACCCATTGTTGGGGACAGGGCAAAATCGAGGAGGATGTCTACTGTTTCGAATTCCGAGGACAGTCGCAGGCTAGATCTGTACCTACGGCGAAGAAAAAGTTGGTGTGTGACTCCGTCGAATTGCCAACATTCGTCGTCAACGGAAGCCTTGAAGGCTCAGGTGGGATTAAGTAGGTTGTTGCGGACTTCGACCCACCTGAGTGCAAGTTTTGAATACATAGACAAAATAAATGGAGATTTGGACAGTAGAAATTTAACGGGCGAGAACTTTGAAGAGTTGAAGAAGTGTAGATATTTAAGAAATCCCCATGCTGACCAAAACTCCGAGGAAACCGACTTTCACCCCGGGGTACAGAGTTTGATCATGCCTCCAATATGCAGACAGTCTTTCAGTGGTAAACGTATTAAAACTCGTGTCATATAAAATGCTCTTTGTAAACCCGAAGGCTGCTGAGCGCGAACTCCTGGGGCCTGTTTTGCGGACAGCGTAGATCAAGATCAGACTGCACAGAACGTGCTGTCTGATCTTTTGTCTACGCTTTCCGATGCGGTGAGATTTTTCCGACGAAAAGAATTTTGAAATCAGAACATTTTTTTTCACTGTGTGCTTTTCCATTTATGACGCAGTTTAAGGGTTAAACCCTGTTGATGTGATAATCATACCCAGTGCTAAGACCTGACAATCAATGAAATGTCAATCTTCTTGTTGAAAAAGCAGTATATTTCTAACTGATGGCTTCTTCTTTAGTTTTACACGCATTTTCTCTTTTTTCCGCAATGCTTTCAAAAGTTTTCTTTCTCAGAGTCGTTTAAAGCCGGGGTTGAGTGGTAAATGACAAGACTGTGGACAGTGGAGATTCACATGAATACATAGATACCTTCTTTGTGTGAGAAGAGTAAATTATTTCTAATTAAAAGAACATGTTCTGAAAATAGCAAAGGAAAATAATAAAAAAAGTACTTCTCTGTTGTAAATTCTGGGTCCGTATTCACTAAGCCTTCTTAATAAAATTCTTTGTCAAACTTACAAGAGTTTTCTAAGTATCGGAGTAACTCCATTTTTGATGGGCTAAACCAAATAGTTTAACCTATCAGAAATAGCGTTACAGTCTAAATTTGAGCCATGCTCTGTGAAAAAGAACTTGATGCATTTGCAAAAAGTATCGACTCAGGTCAGCCTGCGCAGACTGCGCAGGCTGACCTGAGTCGAAACTTTTTGCTTTTGATAAATTTTCTGGATGTCAAGGGACCAGGCTACATCATGTTTCAGTCGGCTGTTGGACAAACTGGTTTTTATGTATCTATAATTATATGATGGCCTGCCAGTCATAATGCATCACGGAGATGCATTAAGCCCCCTTTTACCAGAGCACGGCCCATTAGGAATAAGACTATGAATGCAATCGTGTAGAATGGTTGGTGAATACGGACCCCAATTCTTTGGTAAAAGAAAGAAAGAAAGAAAGAAAGAAAGAACATCAGTATTAGGCGAACATTAAGTCTATTTTCAAATTAAATTCTAATACATTAAACTCCTTTTCAATCCTGTATCTGACTGTACATTGCCACATTCCCGTGTGCTACTATTAATATATATGCACAACACTGACGACAGTAGGAGAACCGGGCATTTGGCCGACCTTTCGCATTGAACCTTCAGTTCTAAATGACAATCCAAAATGTTCTAATTCTAATATCACTTGTTTTGATACGAGGGTCCGGCAAAAGGTCACTAATAATTCTAATGGACTTCCGAAGTATTTTCCCAGGTACTTCTAACACTCTTCACTACACATGAACCGTGCGTAAAATATCTAACGATATCTGTTTACTTCGAGAAAAAATCTTTTAAAATGTTCATGCTATTTCAAATTAAAACACATTTAGTCATATACACTGATCAGTATCCAAGCAAAGTAAGGGTTTCATGTTAAACACGACAAGCGTGTCCTTAAGTCTGTTCTTGCTTTCTGTAAAGGTGATAGCTGTAACCAATTCGCCCTATTCATTAGACCTGAGTCCATGTGGTTTCTTTTAACACTTAAGCTGCTGAATAAATGAAACCCAAATTTCTACTCAATACTAAAAGTCCAAACATTGCGATTTCAAAGTTGATTTCACCGGAAAGAAAATACCGTATCGGACAGTGCAGATCCAAGATCAGACTGCACGTTCTGTGCAGTCTGATCTTAATCTACACTGTCTGCAAAAGGTCAGTGGGTCGCGATTAGCAGCTTAAGGGTTAATTTCCAAGGCACAAGAAATGTTTTCTGAAAAGAAATCTAAGTCCAGAAGTTCTCTTGGCATTGGCCGTGATTTTTCAGTGCCTCCAATAGATTCCAAAACAAGCCTGAGCGATGTATGAAAAGGGGTTTAATAAATCTTCGAAAAGTATCGACCCAGGTCAGCCTGCGCAATGGACGCATGGTTGACAAGTGTCGAAACCTTTTTTTTTTTTAATTTTCTGCATATCCAAGGACCATTCTACACCATTATTCAGCCGGTTTTTAGACGAAGTGCATTTTATTGACCCATACTTTTGTGACGACATGCTGGGTATAATGCATCAGGAAGATGCACTGAACTCCCCTTTTACGAGAGCGCCGCTCAAGACTATTCATCTGCTTTTTTGGACAGAAAAAAAAGTTAAAAGGCGAGTAATTTGAAGTTCTGTAATAGAAATAAGAACTGAACTGTTTGCACGACCCAGGTACACCACATTGCAAAACTTATATAACACAGAACAAGGAAATCGGAGTGTTTGTCTTCTAACCCTTTACCATACATTCCCGAGTTTTAACGACCCTGAGAAAAAGGCCTTTTGAAAACATTGTAGGAAAAGGAGAAAATGCTGGCATTTTCTCCTTTTCCTTCAATGTTTTCTACCCAATCAAAGACAAATTCCATTACTTGTCGACATTTTAATTGTCATCAGCAAATGTTTTCAATTTGGACAAGTCCTCATTACTTGTCGACATTTTAATTGTCGTCAGCAAATCCTCATCTTTGCCGTTTCGGAAAGAGTTATGTCAGAGGGTTTCAATTTCCACACAATCTGCAGTTTTGTCGGCAAACAGGTGCTAAGGTGATCTTTGGTCTTTCTACTTTGACATCAGCCGGACAAACTCTGAAATTGTACAGAAAATGATAGGGATTCAGTTGCGCATTGATTTATTTGGTTTGCTCATACAGAAGTTAAATCTGTTATGAGGATTTTATGATATTCAGACCTAGGTACATGTAGGCTACATAAATTGTGAAGCAGGATTTAATACTTACAGGTATTTATTTCATGATTTTCGGTAGTTCATCGGAAAATAATAGTGGATTATGGTTTGATAGTTTCACCGTTTCGGCCAGTGAATTTACCGATTGATAAACTCACCGGTACGGGAACACCGAGAGCTCTCCTGTACTTCGCAAGTCCCAACAAAAAAGGGGTTAAAAGCATGAAATAAATAGAATATTTCTTTTTTTTTTTCGATGAAAGATCGAAATTTATGTCATCTCGTGAACATCATACGGTAATATTTTCATGAGTCGCGCGATGATGTTCACTCGGTGACATAGATTTCGATCTTTCGCCGAAAAAAAAATCCTCTGTATCGTCACCTCACTACGACTTTTATACCAGTTCGATCTCTTGCAGAAGAATGTTGAGTTAAAAATTATTTTAATATATTGTTGTGAAAGACCTATTACTCTTTAAACCACAATGTTTTCATCTGTATTCATGACCTAAACTCTTATTCGTGTCGTTTATCCATATTACACAGTGCTTAGTAATTTGCTTCTAAAGTCATCACGCTCGATGATTGAATCCTAGAAAAATAACCAGTAGCTGCGCTAAGATTTAACTAATTTTAAAGATACCCCCGCCCCTTTCCTCGCCAATCGATTACAACCAGAATTTCCGGTACGACAGGCTCAAATGATGGTACATATATTTCCCTGTGAAAGGATAGAAAAATTGGAAAAGGGGAAAAACGAGATTTACCTGCATTATCTCCTTTTGTCGCCAAAAGTCGTAATTTTACGCAGTTGTTTTGAAAAGAGTTACGTAAGCAATAATACGAATACATAAAAATTGAGCCTACTTTTGAGAATCATTTTCGAGAATTTTATTTCTGGTTTAGAGTAAACTATCAAACATACCAACATAGTTTATTTCTCCATCCTTGTGAATATCGGCTGCCTTTATTAATTCATCAATGTCAGTTTGATTAAGTTTTTCTCCCAGGCTCGTCAAGACATGTCTTAAATAATGGGCGCTGATGAACCCATTTCCTTCATGATCAAACACTCTAAATGCATTGATCAGCTCACTTTCAGAATCTGGGGCCTTGACCTTGCGAACCATCATGGTAAGGAATTCTTGGAACTCTATGGTACCACTTTCTGGAAAATAAATATGGTGCACTCAACTAAAAAACAACCACAACAACAGAACTTAACTTTGCAGTTTGCGCCCAGCAGGATCTCTCAAGAAGTCTTTAGAATATCTAGGGTACAATTTAAAAGGCAAAATTTGGCATTCTGTGTCCACAACTTTCTGTATTTTCCGTACATTATGCTCCGTACTTTACTCTAGATAATGTCGTCAGTCCTAAAATCACTGTACGGAATGTGTCTAGAGAAGCTAATGTAACCCGGCGGATAAAGTCAGATTACGCTCACATCACTGATATACGGTGGCACAAAAGTGACATGGAAGATATATTTTATACTACGTGCGCACGTAATAGTTATTACGTGCGCACGTATTAGTTAATACGTGCGCACGTATTAGTTACTGCGTGCGCACGTACTAGCTACTGCGTGCGCACTTAATAACTAATACGTGCGCACGTAATACTATTGCGTGCGCATGTATTAGCTAATACGTGCGCACGTATTAACTAATACGTGCGCACGCAATAGTATTACGTGCGCACGCAGTAGCTAATACGTGCGCACGTATTAACTAATACGTGCACACGTATTAACTAATACGTGCGCACGTAATAATCGACCAGTCGGTTTATAAGGAACAGAAGCCATATTGTTGCGAGGGAAGGGCAAAATTACATTGGTCCAACACGGCAACAGATGTGCATACATCTGACACCCAAGTAAAAAATCAAGTAGAGCTATTACTTCTTAAATCGTTTAGGCATACTGCGATTATTTTAAGTATCTGTACCTTGGTACGGTACAGTAACTATTAATACTCTAGCCTACGGTCCATCGAATTACCCCAAACCACCCCAAAACACCCCAAACCACCCCAAAACATCCCAAACCACCCCGAAACACCTTTTATATGATATAAAATTATTAATACAGTAAGGGTTGGTTGAATTGTTGGGTAAGGATCACTTTTAACAAAAAATATCTATATTACGTCCTGTCACGTTAGCCTAAGGATAAAAGGACTACATGCATTACATGCGCTAGAGACTTTTTGGCCCCACTGAGATCTGGGACCATAATGTCTGACTGTCTGAAAAAGTTCGTTCATGCCTCCAAACTATATGTAATCAGAATGGCAAACATTGTGGACCCGGATCAGACTGCCCCTTGAAAGAGCAGTCTGATCTGGGTCCATTATGTTTGGTCATGTCTGACTGTCTGAAAAAGTTCGTTCATGCCTCTATATGTAGTTAGAATGGCAAGCATTGTGGACCCAGATCCGACTGCCCCTTGAAGGAGCAGTCTGATCTGGGTACATTATGTTTGGTCATGTCTGACTGTCTGAAAAAGTTCGTTCATGCCTCCAACCTATATGTAGTCAGAATGGCAAACATTGTGGAACCAGATCCGACTGCCCCTTGAAGGAGCAGTCTAATCTAGGTACATTATGTTTGGTCATGTCTGATTGTCTGAAAATGTTCGTTCATGCCTCTAACCTATATGTAGTTAGAATGGCAAGCATTGTGGACCCAGATCCGACTGCCCCTTGAAGGAGCAGTCTAATCTGGGTACATTATGTTTGGTCATGTCTGTCTGTCTGAAAAAGTTCGTTCATGCCTCCAAACTATATGTAGTCATGCTGTCAGAATGGCAAACTTTGTGAACCCAGATCCGACTGCCCCTTAAAGGAGCAGTCTAATCTGGGTACATTATGTTTGCTAATGTCTGACTGTCTGAAAAAGTTCGTTCATACCTCCAAACTATATGTAGTCATGCTGTCAGAAAGGGAAACTTTGTGGACCCAGATCATGCGTGGATCCAGATATCTTTCTCAGGGGGGGTCCCACCGCAAACGCACTCTTCTTATTATATGATACTTTGATTTCGGATTTCAGTGGATGTAAGTCAACGTTTCCAGTTCTAACCATGAGGAGGTCTCCACATTTAGAACCGTTTATTTTTTATATTCATGACTGTATTTTACATAAATGCTGTGCAATATCAAACCAGTACCATTTCACGAATCCGATAACCACATTTTTCCAAAATTCCAGGGGGGTCCGGACCCCGCGTCCCCCCCTCTGGATCCGCCCATGAAGATCCAACTGCCCCTTGAAGGAGCAGTCTGATCTGGGTCCATAATGTTTGGTCATGTCTGACTGCCTGAAAAAGTTCGTTCGTGCCTCCAAACTATATGTAGTCAGAATGGCAACAGATACCGTAATTTATATAAGTTTTAGGGAAGTTAGATATATGCAAACATTGTGCAGCCAGATCATCAGACTGCTACTAAAGTAACAGTCTGATTGGGGTCCACGGTGTTAGGCATTCAAACTACATCTTTTGAACCATAGATATTTCAGTTTAAGGAAAATTAATTATTGTGTATGCCATTTTCAATTTGATTTATACTGTTCCTGCATCTTAAACCGTTGTAAAATGATATCACTTTAAACGCCTTTTTTGTTTTCTTGAGGTGTTTTGGGTAGTTTTCGGTGACAAAACTCCTTGTATAGCTCATCAGTCTTTCGTACCCTACAAATCATTCCACCCCCAACCCCACCACAGTATTAATTTTATATGATAAAAGGTGGTTTGGGGTGTTTTGGGGTGGTTTGGGGTGTTTTGGGGTGGTTTGGGGTAATTCGATGGACCGTAGGCTAGAGTATTAATAGTTACTGTACCGTACCAAGGTACAGATACTTAAAATAATCGCAGTATGCCTAAACGATTTAAGAAATAATAGCTCTACTTGATTTTTTACTTGGGTGTCAGATGTATGCACATCTGTTGCCGTGTTGGACCAATGTAATTTTGCCCTTCCCTCGCAACAATATGGCTTCTGTTCCTTATAAACTGATTGGTCGATTATTACGTGCGCACGTATTAGTTAATACGTGCGCACGTATTAGTTAATACGTGCGCACGTATTAGCTACTGCGTGCGCACGTAATACTATTGCGTGCGCACGTATTAGTTAATACGTGCGCACGTATTAGCTAATACATGCGCACGCAATAGTATTACGTGCGCACGTATTAGTTATTACGTGCGCACGCAGTAGCTAGTACGTGCGCACGCAGTAGCTAATACGTGCGCACGTATTAACTAATACGTGCGCACGTAATAACTATTACGTGCGCACGTAGTATAAAATATATCTTCCATGTCACTTTTGTGCCACCGTACTGATATGATATGATATGTGTATGTTTATTGGCCTGTGTATCTACATATGTAAAATGATCAACACATTATGCTCTGCAGAATGTGGTATTACCGAGCTTTTGTATTACAGATCATTACTAACTTCCTTAGCGCAAAATATATAAAATCGACCTCTTTCGACAACTGATAATCAACATACACAGATTTTTATCCTATAGGCTTGAGCACACAAGCAGGTGGTATAGATCCAAACAAACTGCGATTCACATTTTTATGCCTCGTTTGTCCACAACATGTTCCATTCATATTCATAAGATCTATCTCTTGAAACAAATTTGCTGCCAGTGACTTTGGTGCGTGTAATGAAATTTAGGTTTTGTACAATTATACGTATGAAATATTGTGGTAAAACGAGACACAGATTGTTACGGACGTATGTGTCTTTCGCCTCTAAGTTTTTTTTTTTTAACTGATCCGCTTTAAGACTATAACAGTCGACCCATGTAGAATATAACGAGTCTCTGCAAGACGACTAAACATCCCTCCAACCTTACCGTCATCGTCCACTTCACGTATCATATCTTGTAGTTCTTCATCAGTTGGATTCTTTCCCAGTGATCTCAACACGGCTTTCAGGTCGTCGATAGTAATGCTCCCTTTACCTTCTCTGTCAAACAGACCAAACGCTATTCGAAAGTCTGCAAGAAAGAGGAGATTGTCTATCAGCAGAAGAAGAAAAAGAAGGAGGAGGAGGGGAAGCAAAAACTGATAGATATGCATACACTGTAGACAATATATACAGAAGTATAATTACGTGGTTCTGTTTTCGCTCATCGAAAGTAATGGCTAAAGTGTAGTTGAGAACATACTTTTTTTTTTTTAAATTTTCTTACGACCTGAAAATCTAATTTATTAATATCGGTTAAGCCTTTATCAAGTTGACTGCAACTTCGAATGTAACATTGTGGGTAAAAGAGCGATTTCTCATAACAAGCAACTTTCATTTTCCCACAGCTCATTCTGAAGCTATTCTATAGCAGGGACCTAAAAAGTCGTATTTGATCTATAACGATTTCAAAGTGCTACCATTGTTGAAGATGTTATCTTTCGCCTAACGCCTCGTGTTTTAAGCTGAAGAAATATGCTTTTGAAAACATCGTGAGGGAAAAAGGAGAAAATGCTGGTAACCAGCATTTTCTCTTTTTTCCCCCCACAATGATTTCTCCCTTTTGTACACAAGTTCTACCATTTGAGCTACATTTGATTTGCCGTCTGCAAGAGCCTACAATATGGACAAGTCTAAAATTTTCTCGCCTGGTAAACAGTGAAACACTCTAGCTTATTCTACGTGTTTTCAGGGTCTGTATTCATCAACCATTCTTAAGAACATTCCTGGTCTCATGCTCCAAGAATTTCTAAATTTGAAAGAAAGTAACACAACTTCTGATTGGCTGAACCAAGTGGTTTAGCCAATCAGAAGTTGTGTAACTTTCCAGTTTGGAAAATTTTGGAGAATAATACTAAGATTGTTCTTAAGAGAATACGGACCCAGGACTTAACCCTTTACAAGACGACAAAATTTTTGGACTTGTCTAATTTGAAAGCACTTGCAGACACGATGAATTAAATTTGGGTCAAATTATTGGCTTTATCTGTGAAAGGGTAGAAAATATCGTTGAAAAAAGTCTTGGAAAAGGAGAAAATGCTGGTTACCGTTGAAAATATTGTTGTAAAAGGAGAAAATGCTGGTTACCAGCATTTTCTCCTTTTCTAACAATGTTTTCAAAAGCATTACTTAAGGCATTAAAATTCGGGATTGTGTAGTACAGGATTAAATGACCCACCTTCTGTTTCCTCTTCACTAAGATGAAGATCCGCTTCGCCAACGTGATACTGTATAAAAATACCAAAATTTCTGAACCATGCTCTGCAAAAAGGGGGCCCAATGCATCTGCGAAAACTGTCGACCCAGGTCCACCCGCGCAATTCGCACAGGCTTACCTGGACCGAAACTTTTCCCTGTTGGTCAATTTTCTGCATGTCCAAGGACCAGTCTACCTCATACAATAAAGTCGGTTGTTAACAAAAGTGGCTATTTTGGATCCATAATTAATGTGGCGGCCTGATAGGTATAATGCATCTCGGAGATGCTAAGCCCCCTTTTGCCAGAGCATGGCTCATTTTTTGTTTTTTGTCACAATGACATACACTTATCATAATTTGATCATAATGGCTACTTACCTGGAAGAATAAAAGCTTATAACAAAGGAAACAATTACAGTCAGCGCTGTTTATACATAAAAAGATTTTCGCCTTCCATCAGTATCTTGGCAAGTGCGATGTGCAAACCTTGAAAAAAGCTTGTTTGGATATGGAAAGAAGCGCGCTCCTGTCGACAGACAGACAGACAGACAGACACGGACAGTCGGACTTCGGGAAGTGATACAAATCAAATGAGAGAAAACCGATAGATAGGCGGTCAGTCGCGCTGCCATTCAAACAAACATGAAAAAAGATATCGAGAGAAACTGTAAAAATGAAAGAAAGGAAAGCGGGGAAAAAAGGAAAGAATTGAATTATTCATTGGAATTCCGCGTTATTTCGCTCAGATATCGGTGACAAGTCATTTATGCAGTTGTTTCTTTGTCCGGCACTGCTTGGCTTATGCCCTGAAGTGCCTTGCCCAAGGGCATTCCCGTGGGAGGAGAAAGAACAGTGCGATGATCGATGATCGTGGTTAAGGACCGCTAATACCTATACTGAGAGACATAGTAGCCCAAAGAAAGAAAGAAAGAAAGAAAGAAGATGGGAAGACAAATAAATGAACTTACCATAGACATGTTTATCGTTACCCTATGCTTAAAATTTAGCTGTACACGCTACCAAAACCAATACATATGAGCAATGGTCTGTAAAAAAGGGGGCTTGATGCATCTGCGAAAAGTATCGACTCAGGTCAGCCTGCGCAGTCTGCGCAGGCTGACCTGAGCCGAAACTTTTCGCTATTGGTCCATTTTCTGTATGTCCATGGACCAGTCTAACTCATGATTCAGTCGGTTGTTAAAAAAGTGGCCATAATTATGTAATGGCTTGCGTGGTATAATAATTTACGAAGACGCATTAAGCCCCCTTTTGCCATAACATGGCTAATATGTTAATAAACAATACAGTGTACGATGTAAGGCTAAACTGGATACAAGAAGACAATAGTTTAATTATAGAACGGTATTCAGATCTGTACATCTTGAATGTAAGTCCATTTAAAGAAGTAATCGATATATTGATCACCTCCCATTATTTAAAGGCCCAATAGCGACCAAAAACAATAAAGTTGTTAAAATAGATATAAATTTAAAGCATACCATTTAAAAGTATGGGAAATATTGTGAAGATGACAACCTGTCATTGCAGTGTGGTCGGTCCATGTGTTAGTTGCTGCTAGAAAAAATGAATTTTGAAATCAAGTAAAAAGTAAACAAAAGATGGAGTGATCTGGCAACTTTTAACATAGTTTTGAAATTAATTTCTCTTTACTTGGACCAACTGTACAATAACAGATTGTCATCTTCACAATATTTCCCATACTTTTAAATGATATGATTTCAATTTAAATGCATTTTAACACCAACATTTTTTTACTTTTGGCAGCTATTGTTTCTACTTTGAACTACTGGAACGTTCAACGTTGTTATCAATAGTATATTAGTCAAATTCTGGTAGGCCTACTATTGCCTACACAAATCTATGCTTTTCAAAACATTGTTGTCTGCTTTTCTCTGTAGGCGAAAGAAGTTTTATCGGTGAGACGAGTATACGAGCCATGCTCTGTGAAAAGGAGCTTAATGCATCTGCAAAAAAGTATCGACCTATGTAAGCCTGCGCAGTCCGCGCAGGCTGACATGAATCGCAACTTTTTGCTATCGGTGAATTTTTTTAAGTTGAGTATTTTTATATATAATTTTTTTTTTTTAGAAAAATCAACCCTTCAAATAATAATAATGAGTTTTGCTTTAAGCACCGACTATTCAAATATAAGCATACCCTTCAACGCTCAGTAACTGTCTATATTTTTAAAGGAACTTATTTAACCTTTTATCAGCAAATGACAAAATTTTAGACTTGTCCGAATTCAAGGCATTTGCGGACGACAAAATAAAATGCAACTGAAATATTGGGCTGTCAGACTGGCTTATGTTTTGTTTGTAGCTTTCTTTCCGCTTAAACTTATGGACCGCTTTTGGATAATTATATCTGGAATTTAATTTTCTTGCAACATGGCATTTGTTCGGGAAATATTTGAACTCAAAATGACGTTGATGACGTCATCTGATGTCCGTTGGATTTAGTAGAAAAAAGATGGCGTCTCCTAGGAATTTAGGTGATGATTTGTTTCGATTAATACCGAAATCTTTAAGCAGTCGATCTTTTAGCGGTCGATCTCTTAGCAGTCGATCTTTTAGAAAGGTAATAATTGTTTAGGATAAATATTAGACCTATTACCCTATCAGCCGTTTAACTCTTTACCATACGACAAAATTTTATTGTCCAAATTGACAGCATTTGAAGGCGACTAATTCATTTCGGCTGACTTGATCGAAAGGTTAGAAAACATTAAGAGAATAGGAGAAAATTCTGGTGATTTTTTGTTTCCAAAGCTGTCTCTTGGTCGTCTTTTGGTATATACCAGTAAATCTATTGAAAAGTGATATCGAAAAATGTGTAAGTAGATCTAGATAAATCTGTAACAAGAACATTGTCTTTCACAATACTATTTAGCACGGTTTGTTAATATGGTTCCTTGACTTATGTTTTAACCCTTAAGCTGCTAATCGCGACTCACTGACTTGCGGACAGTGTAGATCAAGATCAGACTGCACAGAACGTGCAGTCTGATCTTTGATCTTCACTGTCCGATACGGTATTTTCCTTCAGGTGAAATCAACTTTGAAACCGCAGTGTTTAGGCTTTTAGTATTGAGTAGAAATTTGCGTTTCATTTATTCAGCAGCTTAAGTGCTAACCATCATCCTGCTAAATAAGTAAAAATGAAACTTTCAAGCCGATAGTGAAAACACGAATTCTTCTATTTCAAAGATATTTTGTGGGGAAAGATATCTCCTTATCGGACAGTGTAGATCCAAGATCAGATTGCAAGTCCTGTGCTGTTTGATCTTGATCTAGACTTTCCGCAAAAGGCCAATGGGTCGCGCTCAGCAGCCTGAGGGTTAACTCTTTACAAACGATTAAATTTTAGATTGGTCAAAACTGAAAGCGTCTGCAGACATGCGACAAATTGAATATTTCTCATATACTCATTGGTCAGATTATTCCTTGATTGGATAGAAAATATTGTGGGAAAGGAGAAAATGCCGTTTACCAGCATCTTCTCCTTTTCCCACAATTTTTTCAATTTTTTCCCCAAAGTAGTTCCAGGATTATTTGGTAAAGGTTAAATTGATATAGATATTGAGGATGAATCTAGAAAAATCAAGATGAACATACATGTAGTTTCATTTATTCAAAGAACGAGACATGATTTGTAAGATAATGAATAAGCCGAATCTATGACTTGAAAAAATGGAAACGAGGCGGTGAAATACTTCAATGCGTGTCGATCTGTCACAACTTTTTATTTGGATTTGTCATTATGGCCACGAATTCTGAAAGTAAACAAAAAGAAAAACAGACAATGCAAATGATTTTAAGGTTAATACTATCATAAAAAATGCTGACCCGATTAAAAGAATAGAATGGATGGGGAATCCTCCTTCTTTCCCTTTGTGCATAGATTATTGTAAGCAATTAGAACTAAGTTCGGTCAGTGCAGTGTGTAAGACTAATTGGATGTTGGTAAAAGCTTAAACATCGTTGAGTTTAAATCGCTGGTTTCTTCAGCCACCATGTATTTGTTCTGATAGGAAAAAATCTAATTGGAATCAGAGGTAGGTCTGGGTAGGATCTCGGTCTAGAAAAAAAATGTCAGGGGAGCAAATCATCATTTTCAGTTTGATAAGTAAAATTTTATCTGAGAAGTCAACGAATGCCAGATTTTTTTCTTTAAACTGACATCTTGCAAATTATAGGTCAAAATATGCAAAACCATACACGCAGACGTTGGAATTTTCATGAGAAAAACTCGATTCACGCCTCTTACAGTAGTATATAATGAAGTCACATCATGTCTTTAATTTAGCTCATTATCTTCCAATAGGTGGCATTCTTAAAATACGAGCCCTTTTGATTAGGGCATTCTGAGTACAGAACCGGACTACTTTTCAAGATGGTAACGATGCAGCGAATTTCAAAATAAAATTTATCTATACGTTTATTCAAAACAACGCCAATTCGTAGGCCTACGATTCATCTAGCCATGGTTTGCTAGCATATAACCTATGGACAAGACATTTATAAACACAGCCCAACAGGCCTGTGAAAAAGCCCCGGTGTAAGCCCATCATCGTGGGGATATTTTTGTTGTTGTTGTTAAAGTCTACATGAAAAACCCTGCACAAATCCCAGTTTTCCCTAAACCTATACCCTATATTTAGAAACTGTAAAATATTCACTCTCAAAAGGGACAACGAGGTCAAATTTTCTCCGATTTCGGTGCAAACCTTGAGTTATCATGTACAATACAGAGGGGATGCGCCGACGTGCTACTTTCTGTAACAGTGTTCAATGATCGACAAATGAAAATTTTACTGTTCCCTGGAGCTTCAAAGGCTCATGATCTTATTGACCACGACAGAACGTCTCGACCAATTAGATGGCTAGTCTTGGACTTTAAGATAGATCTAAGTGTCGAATTGAAAATGTTTTTTAAATGCGACCCCTACATGACATTACCATTATAGTTTATTTCCCCGTCGCCATCTATATCTGCCTCTTTCATCATCTCATCAACCTCTTCATCTGTCAATTTCTCCCCGAGATTAGTCATCACGTGACGTAACTCAGCAGCACTAATAGTACCAGAATTGTCCTTATCGAAGACCTGAAAGGCCGCTATGAGGTCATTTTCATTGTCATCATCTTTTGAGCAACGCACCATCATTGTTAGGAATTCTGGGAAGTCTATGGTTCCATTTCCTGTAGAAAAATTTTGAATGAAAGCATGGGAAATTCATGTGGAATAGACATAAACATCTATTAAAAAAAAACAAAAAAAACTCATTTACAATCAGCATCTACTAAAGAGATTCATGCTTGTAAGGCCATGTAGCAAGGATATCTAAAACTTCACCATCAGCATCTACTTGATTAATCATATCCCAGAACTCGGATTCAGTGCGATTGGCATCGAGATATCACATTGCCCTATCGAGTCTAAAATGCTTGGTAGCACCTGTAGCGAGAATATATGCGAGCGCAAAACATTATTTACCGTCAGCATCTACTTGAACGATCGCATCCTGCATCCAGTTTTAGTGGGAATGGCCTTAAAATGATCATGTCTAAAACACTTGAAAGGGCATGCTGCTGGGACATCAAAAACCTCACTTACCGTCTGTATCTACATCTCTGATCATTTCCTGCAATTCGGTTTCAGTTGGATTGGCTCCTAGTGATCTCATGACAGTACCGAGTTCTGTAGATGTTATCGTGCCATCGCCATCTTTGTCAAATAAACTGAACGCTTCTTTAAATTCTGCAGTGAAAGTTAAGTTAACGCTCATGCATGGATATTTCTTCATCTTGCTACAAACCTACTTTGAAAGCATTGTTCAAAAGTAGAAAGTTGCTTGAAATCTTGAATGCTTTGCTTTATACTGATGGTTAAACGTCATAATTATGTTTTAGAGAACATGAGAAATACTGTGTGGCATTTTCGTTTTGTGCCTCATTTATTTATGCTTTAAATGAACACGTTGGAGAAAAAAAAAAAAAACGTATGCCGTTTACTCATTTCTGGATCCAGCACCTAATAAAAACGTACGGATCTCGATCATCGGCAAGATGGTGTTTAATAATTGTTGTTCACGTAGCAGTAGCACTAGATTTTGTAAAACACATACGAAACCATGGTAAATGCCCTACATATCTTTGCCAGACTGCGTAGATTAAAACCAGACAGCACACAACTTGCAGTCTAATCTTGGATATTCACCACCCGATATTGAATATTATAATAAAATACAATCTTATTTAAAATGCAGTGGAACTCTAGTTCTAGACCTAAAAAATATGACTTTATTTAGTCTGCAGAGAAACATTTAACGAAGTGGTCCTTTTAACTTCGTACAACAGCGTGAAAAAAGACTTTACCTGCTATTTGGTCCTCTGTTAACTGGGCCTCCTGAAAGATGAATTAATAAAAACCTGTGCGTGACTCAATGGTAAGGAGAATGACTCATTACCTCGAGTTTCGGATTCGAACTTCACTGGAAGCACTGGGCTTTTGGCGGGAGTTTCTTTGGCCAAACCGTTTACAGCTCCAGATTAGTACTAATGAAACCCGGGACATATATGAATAAATGAACTATCAGAGAGCGAAAGAAAGAGAGAGAGAGAGCGAGAGATTTCAGATTCGGATTTCTTTATTCTGTAAATTAGGCCACTGGCCCATAGTCCATAATATACAAAGTATCTTCAATATTCTTATCGTTCCATTGTTTTTCCCTAGGTGCAGCGTAACAAAATAAGGTCATGAATATATTCGTATATTCAGTATAAACAAAAACTCAAACCTATCGTGAGTACACATTTATAACAAGAGAGAGAGAGAGAGAGAGAAAGAGAGAAAGAGAGAGAGAACTACATACCATCGCTTCGTCTTTTGCCAATATGTTTTTCAAGTATGTAACTGACAATTTACATCACACTTGAGTAAGTAACTACTTCATGTACAGAAACCTCAACACAACTTCGGACTGTTTTGGAAAGTAAAAGTTGACAGTTTCAGAAGGACGCCCAGTATTTCAAAAAAGAGTAATGTATCCTTATACCAAAATGTTCAAACATCTGCCTTTTATATTGGACATCTTTTACTTTACGTACTACTATTTTACTACAATCATTTTCCCCCCATTTTTTTGCCAGTAAGAAATGCCCATGAAGTAAATGTTCAAATAGACAGCACTAAACAATTGTTCCTGTAAAAGAAATCCAATAGATTTTATCCATAGTAAATGAGTACGCAATGCCGCAATGCGGCTGTAATTCAAGAGAGCATAGTGGATCGTATACTAGTCGGACACTTGCGGCCATTTGCTGTTATTAGACCATTTCAAATATTGCACATCTGCACATAAGAAATAATAGAAATTACTGAGTACGACTTTAAAAAGTGGGCCATGAAAACATCCTGGCAACGATGTTTTCAAAAACCATTACAGGTTTATGTCGATTATGAAGAATTAAGTGTTAAAGTGATTGCATCTAGTCTTGATTCCTATGATGGATCCTGCAAATT
Source organism: Tridacna gigas (assembly GCA_945859785.2). Taxonomy (NCBI): domain Eukaryota; kingdom Metazoa; phylum Mollusca; class Bivalvia; order Cardiida; family Cardiidae; genus Tridacna; species Tridacna gigas. Next base: position 45,802,998 of record OX244029.2, read on the forward strand.
TAGAATAATCAATGGGACATGCCACTGCTTAGAATTTGCCTATCGATTTCAAATGTATAGAGCCATACTGTGTAAAAGGGGGGTTTAATGCAGTCCGCGCAGGCTGACCTGGTCGCAACTTTTAGCTATTGCCATCTTTTTTAAGGCTCGTCTAAACTGAGAGCATTTGCAGACGACATATTAAATGTGACTAAAATTAGGAGAGTTGCCTTAACCCTTAGGCTGCTAAGCGTGACTCAAGGACATTTTTGCGGACAATGTAGATCAAGATGAGACTGCACGGAACGTGCAGTCCGATCTCGGATCTACACTGTCCGATAGGAGATAATCTTTCCCCCGAAAATACCTTTGAAATAGCATAATTTCGGTATTTATTGTCGGCTTGAAAGTTTCACTTCACTTATTTAGCAGGATAAGGGTTAATATATGGGTAGAAAACATTGTTGGAAAATGAGAAAATTCTAGTTACTAGGATTTCTCCTTTTCATACAATGATTTCAAAAGTCTTTTTCGTCAGGATCGTTAAAACGCGTGATTGTTTGGTAAAGAGTTGAATACTGTGTTCTCCCAGCGGTTCAGATAAAAACTTTGATCTATTCCTTCTTTTAAAATCTTCATCTATTCAGTTTTGTCCCTTTTCAAAAAGCAAGGTAACCTAGAGCGGCGTAAGCATTTGAACCAAGCCTATCGAAGGCTTAACATGTTTTTCTTTTTTTCAAGATCGTTAACTCAACACACCTAAATATTCAACATTTATTCATATTAGCCATGCTCTGTGAAAAGAGGACTTAATGCATCTGCGAAAAGTATCGACCCAGGTCAGCCTGCGCAGTCCGCGCAGGCTGACCTGGGCCGAAACCTTTCGCTATTGGTCAATTTTCTGTAAGTCTAAGGACCATTCTCACCTATGATCAAACCGGTTGTTACAAAAAATGGTTCTTATGGATCCATAATTATGTGATGGCTTGCTTGGTATCATGGATCACGGAGATGCATTCAGCCCCCTTTTGCCAGAACATGGTTCATATACCGGTATTTATGGACTGATTATTGTATGAACTATACAAAACTGTTGTGAATGGGTCTTTATTGATTTCATAGATTTTTTAAAAATACCATTTTATTGTCTGCTCTGAATGATCGCCCTTCATTCTAAAATGTACTCTTCCAAACTCTACCTCGACCAGATAAAACGTCAGCTTTGATTTATAAATCAGGTAGAATAAAGTTTTATACTTCGAGTATTTAAGATGAAATGTAGGTTGCTGGTCAAATCTGTCGGGTCGACATATGAGTTGTCACCTAAACTAAATAAACTTTTGCAGGAATAGGATAATTGTGCGCACAAATGTTAACCCTTCACGCAACAATTCCATATTCTAACGAGCCCGAAGAAGATTTTTTTTTTAAACTATATTTGGAAAGAGGAAAATGCTGGTAACTAGCATTTTCTCACTTGTCCTCTGTGGTTTCTACCAGTCCTAATACAAGTCCCATCATTGTGACATATCTAATTATGTCGTCTGCACAAATTTATACTTTTCTCGTCTGGTGAGGAGGAGTTAAATCGCGATAGGAAGATGAACCGCATTGTTAAGCCACTAAGTTAATGGCGGCCCTTTGATTAAACAAACCCTGTGCTTGATGACAAGCGTATGCTTATAAGGATTTATTTTTCCATTTAAAGGGATGTTAAATTAAGAAAAGCTAATGGTACGTTACAATCTTTTTTTTTTTTCGGTGTCATAATTGTGTCTTTTTTTTTTCTTGGGGGAGGGGCGGTATTTGGAAATGAGTATTCCGTCGTGGGTTTTGTCTATTTGATTGTTTAGTGCGCCATTCCAAAATTATATCACCTGTATCCCAGCGGCAAGTGCAAATAGCCATGCTTTCCGTACCATGTTTCTTTAACCTGTACTTTGTACAATATTCTGTCCAAGTCACTGGCTTCTTTCCGGCATAAACATCGTCGACACAATGTTCAGATGTGAGAGAGGAATGATTCCTTTGCAACTGCTATTATCAATCCTCGGAAGGAATATGGCCGAGCTGTAAATCGAGCTTGAGAACCCTGCAAATCACACATGGCTTAAATCATTATAGTTAAAGAAACATTATCTGGTTACCAGCACTTTCTCCTTTTCCCACCATGTTTTCAATAGCCTTATTTCTAAGAGTCATTAAAACTCGGAATTGTTTGGTATACGGTTAAAGCTGTAAAAACCTTCATTGTTTCTTACATTTTAGGAGACCGTATTTACAGAGGTGCAGATGGAGGGTATGTTAGCTATTTAATTAAAATACATTTTACCTGTAGTTAACGGAAAAAAATATTTAAACTACATCTATACTCGTTTTCAGCCACTTCTTAACCCATTTAATCTTTATTTAATGAAACGATGATCATTCTTGTATCTATATGCCAAATGTTGCCCCTGACGATTGCACAGAGTAAGGCGGATAGAAAATGCATTTCATTTTCTGAACGCCTTCAAAGAAATCACTGTTGTCGTTTTCCGCTTTAAATGAGGACAAATCCATTGTGTTTCTCTATCCCTTACACCATACATATTTGTATTTTATCTATGTTTACTTCGCTGACTAAATTCTGAACCAATTTACAGTCTATCAAGTTTTAACAGAGATTTTCCTCTCTGGCCGTAAGGATGTATCTTTAGGGTTCAAAAGGTTAATTTCTATTTTACTATGCGCAATATTGAACCTCTTGAAGCGGCGCATGGGACTTTGATACTTGAAAAAATAAATGAGCCATGCTCTGTGAAAAGGAGGCTTAATTGATCTGCGAAAAAGTATCGACCCGGGTCAGCTGCTTAGTGCGCACGGACTGACCTATGTCGATACTTTTCGCCATTGGTCAATTTTCTGCGTGTCATAAGACCATGATTCAGTTGGTTGTTTAAAAAAATGGCTATTATGGATTCATAATTGTGTAGTGGCTTGCTAGGTTTTCTGCTTCACGGAGATGCATTAAGCCCTGTTTTCACAGAGCATGGCTGAAATAGATCATACAAAAAAAAAAAAAGAGGATAAAACAGTAGAGCCTGCCTTTAGTTGCCGCCTCTATTAAGCCTTAACCAGAGGAAAATATTTTAGCCTTGTCCAAACTGAAAGCAATTGCAGACGACAAGGTCAGTGCTGTTCAGATGGTGCAATTTTTCTTTGATAGGGTAGAAAACATTGTGGGAAAAGGAGAAAATGCTGGTTACCAGCATTTTCTCCTTTTCCCACAATGTTTTCAAAAGGCTTTTTTTCCCAGGGTCGTTAAAAAGCGGCATTGTGCGGTAAAGGATTAAGCCTTAACCTGCTAAGTAAGTGAAATGAAACTTTCTAGCCAATAGTAAAACCCAGAGGTTGGTATTTCAATATAGGTATTTTGGATGGATAAATATCTCCTTATCGGACGGTGTAGATCCAAGATCAGTGTCCGCATTCACCAACCATTCTTAAGAATATTCTTAGTCCTATTCTTCAAGATTGTCCAAATTTGAAAGTAACACAACTTCTGATTGGCTAAACCAAATGGTTTAGCCAATAAGAAGTTGTGTTACTTTCAAATCCAGAAAATGTTGGAGAATAAGACTAAGACGGTTCTCAAGAATGGGTGGTGAATACGGACCCAGATTGCACGTTCTGTGCAATCTGATCTTGATCTACGTTGTCCGCAAAAGTAGTTGAGTTGCGCTTGACAGCCTAAGAGTTAAACAAACATAAGCGAATAATAATAATATCCTCCGGGCAAAAGGGGGTTTCGTGTGTCTCCGTCATGCCTTATACCTAGCAAGTCACCACATAATTATGAGTCCATAGAATCTATATACATAGTAAAATTAGTGTTGCACCCCCTGTGTTTTTTACCGGGTTTGATTTTCTGACGTGAATGAGATAAAATTGGGTCGTAATTAGAATTCAGCTGCTGCATACACCAACAGACTCGTCTTTTGCCCATAAAATGAACTGAACTGAGGTATCCCTTGACCGCATGGTAAGTGGGAATCTTTTGCCTAGATGTTGCTTTCAAATTTAAGAAAAACGAGAAGCGTTTAAGTTTGGTTAAAACAGGGAATTTAATGTCGAAACAAAACTTACGACAGGTTGAAAGTGACCTGCAGAGAATGGACACACAAAATCAGGCAATATTGCGTACTTCCGCCCGGGGCATGCACAACAGCTTGCAGTCTTTGTCTCACACCTCTCACGAGAGCTTGAAACAGCTCGATCAGTTGCTGCTGCCATGAGGTTAAGGGATACCTCAGTTCATTCCATTTCAGAGACAACAGACTTGTTTGTTCTTGTATACAGCAGCCAGATTCTAATTTCCAACCCATTTCATATCATTCACGCCAAGAAAATTAAACACGTTAAAAACACAGGGGGTGCAACACTAATTTTACTATGTATATTTTGTCAAACAACAGACTAAATAATGCGGTAGACTGGTCCTGTTACATGCATAAAAACGATCAATAACAAAAAATTTCGACCCAGGTAAGCCTGTGCGGAATGTGCAGGCTAGCCTGAATCGATAACTTTTTCAGATGCATAAAAACCTCTCCTCACAGATCACGGCTCATCTATATATTGAGTTCCCAGCGAGGGCAACTATAGTGAAATGTACCTGTACTAGGCAGCCCCTGACTTAAAGATCCACTAGCGACCAAAAGTAACCAATTCGGTAGTCAAATTGCAGGCAAATTTAATTCATACTATTTAAAAGTATTGATATTACCGTAAGTCTGACAATGTATTAACTAGAGTACAGTAAAGTTGCCAAATTAAATCTGAAACCGTTCGAAAATGACTTCCAGTTGGAACGTCTAAAAATATTTGGCATTAAGAAAGTAAGTAAATATTTGATTGGTTATTGTTTAAGAAATGTTCTGATTTTATCGTTTAAGTATTGCAATTTTGTTCAATAGAACTCTTTCTTCAATATTCTATCGAGTTTTCTTGAAATAAATAAGTTCAGTAGTTTTACAAATAATTTCTCCCCCAGCGGCTTAAAAAATTGTTTGACCGTACTGTTACACACCCAATTTGTTTATTTTTAGCCGTCAGTGGGCCTTTAAGCACATGCATAATACACATGAGCCCTGCTTTGTGAAAAGGGGGTGTAATGCATCTACAAAAAGTTTCGGCCCAGGTCAGCCCGCGCAGTCCGCGCAGGCTGACCTGGACCGAAACTTTTTGCTTCTGGTCAGTTTTCTGCTTGTCAAAGGACCAGTGTATTTCATGATTCAGTCGGTATGTGGACAAAATGGATTTCAGGGATCGACAATTACGTCATGACTTGCTTGGTATTATGGATCACGGAGATGCATTAAGCATCCTTTTGCCAGAGCATGGCTCCAATTAAATTGTACTTGCACTGGTTGCTTATTTACTGTAAAAGGAATTCAAGATGGACTGCATTTGTTTATTGGTGTAGGAGAGATTTTCAGACAGTGTTTACCAACATCAAATATCACAGAACGTCTTACTTACACTGTCCCTCTTTTTCCAACCAGAATTTTTGTGTTTGTTTTGTTTTCTGTAGAAAAATGCTCTCTAAGAAATTCAATATTTCGGCATCTTTTTACAGAATATAAAGAGACGTTCAGTTTGTTCGACAAAGAAGGGGACGGGACGATCAGTGTGAGGGACATAGGAACTGTACTGCGGGGAATGGGGCAGCACCCCACTGAGGCTTATATACAAGATCTTGTCAGTAACTATGAAGTGGCAGGTGATTGGCGTTTTCTCGTTAATTTGGCTGCTTTCGTTTTGCCATTTCATTTTCTACGTATATAAATGAACCATGCTCTGGCAAAAGGGGTTTTAGTGCATCTCTATGGTGCAGTCTATTCCAAGCATATTTATGGATCCATAAAATCCATTTTGTATAACAAGTGAGTGGATCATGAGGTAAAATTGTGGTTGAAAAAAAAAAAAAAAGTTTTGACTCAGGTCAGCCTGCTCGGACTGTGCAGGATGACCCAAGTAGATATTATTTGCAGATGCATAAAACTCCTTTTCACAAAGTATGGCTAAAATGGTTCGTTCCAATTTGTGCAGTAGTGGAATTACAACATACACGTAAAAGGATCAGTTGATTGATTGATTGATTGTATGGTGTTTAACGCAGTTTTCAACATTTTTTCAGTTACATCACGGCGGCCAGTGCTCCTATCCATGCTTTCCTGGAGTTTCATTTACCAGTACTCCACACAATATTCTTTCCAAGCCACTGGCTGCTTTCCCACATAACCATCGTCGAAACAATGGTCAGCGGTGAGAGAGGAATGAATCCTGTCGCGATGACTATCATCAATCCCCGGAAAGAAATTGGCCAGGCCGGGGATCGAACCAGCGACATCCTGTTCTCAAGTCCTGTACGGTAAAAGGATCAGACAAAACCGTTGGAGAGTGTTTTATTCTTTTCTAAATTACATGGCAGTGACACAATAAAATGTCTAAATTTGATACTTGACTCTTTAACACACAGTGACGCCTCTGGGAAATCAGGCTTTTGAAAACATCACGGGAAAAGGAGAAAATGCTGGTACAATCAGTCATTCCTCAGGTTGGTTAAACGTGGATTGTAAAGTGCTAACAGAAGGACTAATTTAGAGGCTGACAATGGATTGAAACGAATTCAACTCTTGAGGCAATGTTAACAGTTGTATCTGTTTTTCATGTCAGTGTAGATCAAGATTAGACTGCACAAAACGTGGAGTCGAACCTTAGATCTACACTGCCTACTGTGAATGCCTAGCCACTTAGGGCTCTCTGTGAAAAGGGGACTTAATACATCCGCCAACAGTATCGACCCAGTCAGCCTGCACAGTTTGCGCAGGCTGAACTGGGCCGAAACTTTTCGTTATTGGTCAATTTTCTGTATGTCAAGGGACCAGTCTACCTCATGATTAAGTCGGTTATTTAAAAAAAAGTGTCTATTATGAATCCGTAAGTGTATAATAACTTGAATGGTATAACCCTTTCCCAAACAAGCCCTGGTTTTCACGTGTCTGCAGTACAAGTCTTTTGAAAACACTGTGGGAAAAGGAGAAATTGCTCGTAATGAGCAATTTCTCCTTTTCCCACAATGTTTTCTACCCTTTTGGAGAACTTTCTGTCATTTTCATCAAATTTGAAATTGTTGTCTGCAAACTATTTCAAATTGGACCAGTCTAAAATTAATTGTCTGGGAAAGGGATAATGCATCACGGAGATGCAGTAAACCCTCTTTTGCCAGAGCTCGGTTGAATTACACATATATGGCGTGCAACACACGAAAAGGGGCCTTCGAACATATGCGTAAAAGTGTGTGTTCCCTGATCAGTCTGCGCAGTTTGTGACTAATACGAGACGACATTTCGCGTTTTTGTGCGATTTTCTGTTTCACGAAAGTCCACTGTATGAAAAATCTTATGTAGTCGTAAAGTGCCGTCTCGGATTAGCCTGCGCGGACTGCGCAGGCTAATCCGGGACGACACTTTACGCAAATGTCCGAAGGTCTCATTTCCCATGTTGCGGGCCATATAAGAACAGAGACGAGTTAGAATGCCAGACACAAATCTGGGTATGTCCGTTTAAGCATGTTTTCTGTTAACTTGGACAGTAACCCAGTGTCTGTCTGTATACTTATTTCCAGGCCGTACGACGATAGAGTTTCCGGAATTTTTAAATCTTCTTGCCAAAATTGTAAAAGATACTGATCCCGAGACAGAACTGATAGAAGCTTTCAAGGTAATACACTTCCTTACAGCCTTCGTCTCCTTCCCTCTCTCCCACTACCAGGGAGCCCGAACGGGTAGCTCACTGCTTAGTGTATCTGACTCGTGACCTGGTGGTTGTAGGTTCGATACCCAGTTGAGGCAAACTTTCTTTCCAGCAACTTTTCGCCTCTCACCTCTGATGCATGTAAGAAAAGTAGCCAGTGACTTGGAAAGAAAGACGTGTCAGTACTAGTGTGAGAAAGTCAGGGAACACATGCGTAGGTGCATCGACTGCCGTGACATGACCTTTAAGCTGTTAAAACGGCGTTAAACTCCAATACAAACTTGCCCGCAGGGATCTCTTCTATGATTTCTTTGCCAAGTTTTCATATTTTTACTACGTCAATGGGTTGAGCTTCAGAGTTAGCAATGAATTGAACGTACATTTCTCATTTTCAAGAACGGTTCGTAGTTTTTATCCGTATTCACCTATTATTCTACTGATTTTTCTCATCCTCAAATCCAAGACTAACAATATGAGCTGAGACAAGAACGACTCGTTGTACGTTTGAGAACTAGAACAAGTCTTGTTCGTGAATTCGACCCCAGACGGTCTGCGATAGAATATCCGGGCAAAAACTATGGTACCATTTAGAAAAAAGACCAGACAGTAGGTTCTAGTAGTTATATGACAAAGTTATGCTAATTCACTTCAGATATTTGACAAGGACAATTCAGGTAATATCAGTAACGCAGAGCTAAGACGCATCATGGTCACGTATGGAGAAACACTGACTGATGAGGAAGTCGAAGAGATGATCAGAGAGGCGGATACCGACGGGGACGGTATAGTTGATTACACTGGTAGGTTTGACGTTTTGTTCAGTGTTTTTTTTTTTCACCATTCTAAACAATAACACAGTTATATCCCAGTGGCTTGTGCACACTCGATCACTCATGGGTCCGTATTTACCTACTATTCTCCATAACATTTTAAGTCTGATTTTTACGAATTTTCTGAACTTTAAAGTAACGCAATTTCTGACAGGCCAAACCATTTGATTTCTTTCTAAATCCATGAACAATTCCACTTTTTGTGCGATCTGATCTTGATCTATGCGGTCCAGAAAAGCCAATGTTTTCACCGAGGACGCTGACAATGCTTATATCCAATTGCCTATTTGTAGTTCATATAGTCTACTGCAGTATTAACTTGAACTGAAAGTCTGTCAAATCAATTCTTCTTCTTCATGACGACTTTTGAAAATTGTGGAAAACTGTGCTCATAATGACACTACTGAAAGTCTTGGTCATCTATTTATCAATAGGAACAAACGCACATGGATTCTAATCATTTCTCTGTTTCTCTGTAATACTCTTTCTCTTTAGATTTTCCTCTTTGTGCTGGTCGTCTTCGTTAACTTCTGTACATTCTTGAACTGAGTTCATCTTCTACTTTTTCGTCTTGTTCTTTCTGTCTATCTAGGTCACTGTGTAAGTGTTCTTCTTTTTTTTTTCGTGTTATTGTTCTACCGCTCTTATTCACTGGTTCTTCTTCGATTTCTTCGTCTTGTCTTCATTCTCTTGTTCTTCTTGGCTGTGTTCGAAGAATACGACGAGTTATTTCATGCTTTCCGGTAGAATATCGAGAAATAGCGGTGAAAATATTTTTCGATATTACACGGGTACGACCAGTGAGAATACCGATTTCATTTTTTTTTTTTTTATGGAAGTCTCGACAAAAAAAAGGCGTTAGAAGCATGAAATAAATAGAATATTTTTTTTTTTCGGTGAAAGATCGAAATTTATTTCATCGAGTGAACATCATCGGTAATATTTTCACGAGTGGCTGCTGCGCGCCACGAGTGAAAATATTACCGATGATGTTCACTCGATGAAATAAATTTCGATCTTTCACCGAAAAAAAAAAAAACAAATATCCTCTATCTATTGTCCTAGCCTTACGTCGTCGTCGTCATCGCCTGCGTCGTCGTCGTGGAAAAACTTTGGTATTTTATAATATCTCTGGTAATACATTTTCTTCAAACTTGGACTTGTTAACCATCATAAGAGGAACTCATACAACAGAGACAGAAAACAATTAAAGTATTGCAATAGTCCGTATGCGTTTGACAGCTGTGACCTATTTAACATTGACTATCTTTCTCCTAGATACTAGTAAGTGCCTATTTTGTGTTTACTCGGCGGAGATACATGTCATAATTATATTCTGCTTTATCTCTGGGCTTTAAAACATGATTTCTATGCAGTATTTACATGCTTTCATTATCTGTAATCGTTGTAACTTCCTTTTGTCGTATTTGAAATTGAAGCAGTGGAGCGGCCATTTTGGATGTTAATATTGCAAGGCGTCATGGGATACGTATAGCTATCAAACCGCTTTGAATTTCATGTCATAAAACGGAGAGACGGAAGTCATCTTTAGTTTGGACATTTCTTGTTATTGAACCCAAGCCTGAGCTGGGATTGGAACCATAGGAAGACCGTGAGTTTACCAGAGGTTGTTAGAGTATTTTGACACCGTTATGCTCCCTTTTAGACTTAGAATTTTCACTGAAAATCAAGCAGCTGCAGCCGAGCTTTGGCACCTGCATGCGGTGCTCTTGTTTATCTTCATATCCTTCATGTTCTTTTTGTTCTTTGCCTTTTCTTGTTCTTTTGTTCTTGCTATTCTTTTCTATCATCATCATCATCATCATCATCATCTCGTTTTTCTTCATCTCGTTTTCCTTAATCCCGTTTTTATTCATCGCGTTTTTTGTTGTTCTTTTTTTTATTTCATTCTTCTTCTTTATTGTCAGCTTCTTCATTTCCTTCAAACTTTTTTAATAGATGTAAGCATAGCTGACTAATTCCGTCCCTTTTCCTTTTCTTTCTTTTGCAGAATTCATTACCCAGCTCATTTCAGACTAGACTCCTCTAGACGTTGATCAAGATACAGTAACTGTCGCAGCTGTCACTTTTTTGCCAATACCACACTACTTAGACATTTCCCAGTCGATAGCTTTTTGAAAACATCGTGGAAAAAGGAACAATTGCTTGTGGAAAGCAATTGCACCTTTTTTCACAATGTTTGCCGATTTCCTTTTCCATCTCTCATTTGTGTCTTTTGCTCTAATTTAGCTACGTTTATAAATAGCCTATATGGTCGAGTGTCAGAAAAATCGTGATTGACTGTTTCTTTGCATATCCGCCGTCTCGTTTTCCTTGTGAATTTGATTTTTTTTTTTTTTGTTAAACGATACGTTAATTTGCAATTTAAAAAAAATCTTGAGAACTGTAACACAATCTTATTTTTCTTTTATTTACAAAAAAGTAAGAAGAAATTATATCTATAGACATCTATGCAGATCATATAACTGGAACCGTTTAAGTGGGAGCGATTAGTAAAGACTAACACCAGACTGCATGTGTGTGCAAGCTGGGTCCATATTCACCAACCATTCTTAAGAACATTCTTGGTCTTGTTCTTCAAAATTTTCCAAATTTGAAAGTAACACACCTTCTGATTGGCTAAACCATATGGTTTAGCCAATCAGAAGTTGTGTTACTTTCAAACTTGGAAAATCTTGAAGAATAAGTCTAAGATCGTTCTTAAGAATGGTTGGTGAATACGGACCCAGATCTGTGTCTACATTCCCCAAACTGTGACAGTGTACTACAAAATTAACCCTTTACCGAACAATCACGAGTTTTAACGACCCTGAGAAAGAAGCCTTTTGAAAACATTTCGGAAAAGGAGAAAATGCTGGTGGCCAGCATTTTCTCCTTTTCCCACGATGTTTTCTACCCTATCAAAAACAAATTCAATCATTTGAGCCAAATATAAATTGTCGTCTGCAAATGCTTTCAATTTGGACATGTCTCAACCTATAAGGTGCTGAACATTGTTTCGACGATTGCTTTGTGAAAAAGCAACAAGTGGCTTTGGAAGAATATTGTGCAGGTAGTGTTGAAAGAAAGTACAGGAAAATATGGAGATATACAGTTAATGGCCATCAAATTCCGAATTCACATTGACTTATCTGCTTTTTTCAGTGTACAAGAAAACTAATTACGCCACTGCTGATCATGAGATCATAAGTAAAACTTTCTTTATAGCCACTATCTGTATATATTTATGCAAAAACAAACAAAACAAAAAGCCTGTTTCGTCACGTAGCGAAAGTTTATAGATTCACTAACTTAGTTCAAAGTTGAGATTCAGAAGTTTATCACAAAAACACGAAGAAGAAGCCATACTTCGGATCTGGAATGCAGCAGCATAAGAAAGACAATTAAATCATTCCACAGATTGAAAACATACAACATTTAACGCTTTACCACACAGTCCCGAGGTTAAATGACCCTGAGGAGGAGACTCTTTTAAAACATTGTGGTTTTCAAAAGCCCTAGTTCTTAGGGTCGTAAAAACCCTGGACTGCTTGGTAAAGGGTCAGTACATTCCATATGGCACTAAAATATTTCGTTGTATCCGTTCCAAGCCTACTCAACATTAAGTATTTAGGAACACTTGTTTAGAGTCTACCGACCAAAAGGAAACTCAGAACGTTGCTTTAAAGTCTGGGCAACTGTTCTTCATAAAGGATCACTATCCAGTCAGACAATCTGAGTATTACAACAATCTGCAAATAGAAAGAATAAGACAATTATCCTTAGCATTCTGATCTAAGCATTTCTCAGTCGTTCACCCTTTAAATAAATTTGTTTTCTAATCTGAAACCATTACCATTCTCATTATGGTGATCAAAGTAATCGTCATTGTAGCCGTATTCTCGTCGTTGTCATAAATGTTGTCGTTGTCGTCTTCATCCTCCTTATCATCATCACTTTTTTTCCGTTTCTTCTTCTTCTTTTCCTCTTCTTCTTCTTCTGCTGCTGCTCCTTCTCCTTCAATGTTGTTATTTCGTTATTTCTTCTGTCAGAATTCATGTAAGAGGTTATATATCCTCCCACTCCCATCTCCATCTCTCTCTCTCTTACACACACTCACTCAAAAAAAAAAAATACGAATACCCTGAAATCTTGAAGAATCTTTTTACAATAATACTGTAATCATGAGTTCATTTGTTTGGCGTCATCATCTTCACAAATTCTGGAAAAAGACATGTAAAAAAATAAATAAATATCCAGAATAAAGATCAATAAGCTCAGCACAAAAGTTATTTGGTTAAAATTTCTTCCTGTCTTCGTGAACACCTGGGGAATAGGCCCTATATGTAATGATACATGCAGATATGTGTATGAGCAGCTTTAATTATTGCAGTTCTAGAGAAGGTGGTCATAATTCCAACAGGCATTTAGACGTAGCATTTTTTTTTTGAACGCTTTTCTCAGTCACATGCTTTTTCTTAGAATTATCGAAATATAATAATTGGTCTGCGCTCTGGCAAAAGCGATATAATGCATCTCCGTAAGGCTTTATACCAAGCAAGTCGTAGCATAATATAGATCCATGTTGTCTAAGAATCGGCTGAATCATGAGGTAGAATGGTCTTTTGACATGTAAAAAAATTACCCGTAGCAAAAAGTTTCGACCTATGTCAGCCTGCGCGAGCAGCGCAGGCTGACATAGGTCTATACTTTTTGAAGATGCTTTCAACCACCTTTTCATAGAGCACTATTTAATTATACGGACCGTCGTAATTGACTTGACCGTCACCATCTAGGTCTGCTTCTCGTATCATATCTTCAACTTCTTCGTCTGTAAGTTTCTCTCCCAAGTTACTCATCACCTGTCGTAGTTCGGCTGCACTTATAAATCCGTTACCGTCTTTGTCGAAAACCTGTATTCGAATCAACAAACATGTTAATATCGATTTCTCGATAAGGGGACCATTTCAAAGATTGTCACAGTCTAGTTAAAAATTTAGAGTATAGCAATCTATTTTCGTTAATAATTGATAAATCAAACCTTAGCGAACGTCGATTTTCCCATTTTTAGAAGGATGTTTTCAGGTACCTTCAAGTTTGTACCGGGTATAATGAATTAAGAACACATTTACAATATAATGTGTAATTGAACCATGCTCTGTGAATAGGAGGTTTAATGCGCCTGTAAAAAGTGTCGACCCAGGTCAGCCTGCGCAGTCCGCGCAGGCTGACCTGAATCGAAACTTTTTGCTATTAGTCAATTTTCTTCATTTCAAAGGACCATTCTACATTATGATCCAGTTGGTAGTAAGACAAACTGGATTTCATGGATCCATAATCATGCGATGATTTGCTTGGTATAATGCATCACGGGTGCATTAAACCCTCTGTTGTCAAAGCATGGTTCATACTTATGCACCTTAAAAGCCTCTCTCAGTTCCTCGTCCTGGTCACTTCCTTTCATTTTGTTGGCCATCATCGTTAAAAACTCGTTAAAATCTATTGTACCATTTCCTGGTGGAAAGATTGATATTAATTATAAAGATGATGATGACGATAAGAATAATGATGATGTCTAAAACCAAACTTTTTTAGGTAATAAAACATCATCCCCAAAGCAAATTTGCTATGAACAGACTGGTGATATACAAAGGAACAGGAACCGCATGGGACTCACTTTGTGGCAGGTTGACACAAAGTAAAAAGATCGTGAAAGACATTTATAGATAGCATAGAGACAAAACAGTTATGAAGCACTGGGTACTGACAAATATCAATATCAAATCTGGTTTTTTACCAAAACACTCAACAACCTATCAGCTTATAGATATATATCATCATATTTGTCAAGCAGTAGATCATGGTCAGTTCTCCTGCATTGTTTTCTGTGATATATCAAAAGCGTTTGATAGGGTGTGGCACAGTGGTCTCTTATTCAAACTAGAAGAACATGGTTAAGGTGACGGGCTACTTAACTGGTTTAAAAGTTATCTTGATAATAGAAAACAGAAAGTAGTGATCCAATCATCAGAGTCGAGCTTCTCTCCGCTAAGGGCTGGAGTACCCCAGGGATCTGTTTTAGGGCCTCTCCTATTCCTTATTTACGTAAACGACATCACAGATTCTTTATTAAGCCTAACTCGACTATATGCTGATGACAGTTCCCTGTATTACTCTGCAACCTCATTGAGTGATATAGAGAGTATTGTAAATCATGATCTGAGAATACTGTCACAGTGGGCAAAACAATGGTTGGTTGATTTCAATCCAGATAAAACAGAAGCAGTTATTTTTTCTACTAGAAAAGACTTTGATAAACCATCGCTATTTTTCGGTAATACTAAAATAAAGATTGTAGATGAACATAAACATTTGGGTTTAACATTGAGTAGTGCAGGCCAATGGAAGGATCATATAAACAACAATTTAAAAGCAGCATCCAAAATATTACAGATCATGCGAAGACTCCAATTTACTCTTACACGAGCAGCACTGAATCAAATTTACTTATCGTATGTCAGGCCGATTCTAGAGTACTCCTCGATAGTATGGGATGGTTGTTCAGTTATGTGTTCTGAATCACTAGAAAAGCTTCAAAATGAAGCAGCGCGTATCGTGACAGGTCTCACAAGATCAGTATCTCTTGAAAATCTGTATAAAGAATGTGGTTGGGAAACATTATCTTCCAGAAGGAAAAATGCGAAACTATGTTTTATGTATAAAGTATCAAACAATCTTGTTCCCCAATATATAGATGAACTTATACCTCCAGTGGTTGGCAACAGGTCTCAATACCAATTAAGAAACAGCCAAAATTACGAAAATGTACATGCAAGAACACGATTGTTACAAAAGTCCTGTATTCCTTCATCAATTTCTCTTTGGAATAATCTAGAGCAAGAAATCAGAAATTGTACAACATTTGGTTCCTTTAAGTTAAAATTAAGTAGCATGTCAAAACCAAATAGAATACCTAGTATCTACCTTATCGGAAATAGACGCTTGTCTGTCATTCATGCTAGAATAAGAAATAACTGCAGTAATTTGAATAATGACCTTTTTCTGAATCATTTGAAATCAGGATCCGATTTGTGACTGTCGAAATGGTGTTGAGAATGCAGAACACTATTTTTTCAAATGTCGAAGGTATTCCGATACCAGAATCACGCTTTTTCAATCAACAAGGGCTCTTCATCCTCTAAACATAGAAAAGTTGTTATTTGGCGATGAAAACCTGAATAATGATGAAAACTGCCTATTATTTGAAGCAGTTCATTTATATATCAAACAGTCGGGCCGCTTTGTAGTATAAAATATTCAATAAAAAAAAAAAATACATGTAGCCTTTTACTAAAATACCAGGCATTCATCACAGAGCATCGCATCCAGTTTCTCATTCTCCCTTTTTCTTTTCTTATTTGTTTTATTTCCACTCTACTTTTTTTTTTTCTTCCTCTTTTGTTTATTTTTCGCCTCTCTTTACCAATTTCTCCTTATTTCTGTTTTTGTTTTGTGTACATTTTTTCTTTTCTTTTTTTCTATATTTAATCATTTACACCATGTCTCTATATGTTTTGTTTCCATTGTCTTTCATCTGTTGTTAATTTGATTGTAGGGGAAGGGCCGAATCTAAGTTGTAAGAACTTGTGGCCCGACCCCATTCACTTTATGAATAAAATATGTTTAAACTAAACTAACTAAGGGTACTGACAGCGGTAAATGGATGAGGGATGCATTTAACCTTTCGGCTCACATGCAGTTTGTGTTTTAAGATGAGGTAATTTAATACACCCGTCTAGTACTAGTATAACCCTGGAAACATATTTATTATTATGAACAAGAGTGGTGTCACCGTGATGTAACTGAAATACCATTTGACAGAGCAGAAAACTTGAAACAAGCTAGCCATATGCACTTTTAAAAGACTCTGGTCCGAAGGCTTCGAAACTAAGTCTGTGCAAATGTTACTTGCATGTAAGCCAAGCAAGAATAAAACTTTCAAATAAGGTAATCGTAGGTCTTTCTAAGTTATAGCCAGCATGATTACCTCCCCTCAATTAATGCAAATGAGATAAGCTGTAGGCAATATCTTTGAGTGTTTGTGTACGTATATTACCTAAGGCTGAATCGTTTGAGCCACGCTTTGACAAAAGAGGGTTCAATGCATCTCCGCGAGGCATTATACAAAGCAAGTTATCTCATAATTATTGATCCATTAAAACCAGTTTGTCTAACAACAAACTGAATCCAACAAACCGAATCCTAAGGAATACTGACCGTTTGACATGCAGAAAATTGACAAATAACAACGAGTTTCGACCGAGGTCAGCCTGCACAGTCCGCAAAGGCGGACCTGGGTCGAAACCTTTCACTGCTACATGTAGTAAATTTCCTGCATGTTAAAGGACAGTCTACCTCATGATTAAGTCGGTTGTTAGACAAACTGGATGTTATGGATCCACAATTTTGTGATGACTTGCATAGTATCATTCATCACAAAGATACATTAAACTCCTCTTTGCCAGAGCAGAGCTCAAATATTTTATTTGTTTAAACACTGTTTAAAGCAACTTTCAAGAACATCTCATCAAGGAAAAAGTTCACTGACTTGTATCCTTCCTGACTCACACAAGTACTAGTCTGGGACAAGGAGGCTCTTTTGTAAACCCAACCTACCATCTATATCCACCTCGTTGATCATGTCTTTAAGTTCGCTTTCAGTCGGATTCTGACCTAGTGACCTCATCACGGTACCCAGTTCATCTGTAGTTATACACTCGTCACCATCTTTGTCGAATAACCGGAAAGCCTCTCGGAACTCTGTAAGACAATATATCATGAGACATGTCCTGCAGATTTGTTAAATCCCCTTATCACGGAACAGTATAGATTGACCAGTAATGCCCAAATGTTTGGCTGGAAAGTGTTAACGCCGCACACAAAAGTAATCCAGCCGAATTACGGCGACAGTTTCCATATTTATGTTGTACCCGGGCTACACAAGTGCCAGGCTCGAGCTCTGCAATCCCTGGCCATAAGACTCTTGTGCTATACTACTATTCTATACAGATCTACGTAAAGTCGCCAGCAAAAAATGTTCGCACTGAATGTCAATGTTACTCGTATACTGTCAATTCTGTTTTATGACGAGCTTCGCCATGCTATGTGTTGTTCTTTGGACATTTGTGAGAATATCAAGTCGTATGCAGAATAGCAAAAATCGTGATTGAACCCTTATCCTGCTAAATAAGTTAATGAATTTTTCAGGCCGATGGTTAAAAACCCATATAATGTTATTACCAACTTATGTTTTAGAGAAAAATATCTCCTAATCGGACAGAGTAGATCAAAGATCAGACTGCACGTCCCGTGCTGTCTGATCTTGATCTACACTGTCCGCAAAAAGTCAATAAGTCGCGCTTAGCAGCCTAAGAGATAGGATCTTGCATGTACATACATGTACAGAGACTGCTTTTTACACAGGAGCCATGCTCTAGAGAAACGGATTTTTCTTTGCTGTTTCTAAGTTTTCTGCATATCCAAGGGCCATTCTACCTCATAATTAAATCTATTGTTAGAGAAAGTAGGTCTTATAAATCCATAATTATGAGATGACTTGGCTTGGTACAATGCATCACGGAGATGCATTAAATCCCCTTTTTGTCAGAGCACCGCTCATTTTTTTTTTACCGATTATTCCGAACAAATCCAAACAGACGTTTTTAGTCTAACGATAAGTCCCAAATGATTGCAATGTTATGGTTTCTTTTGTAAATGTTTCAGCACAGCGGACATTGTAGATCAAAGATAGGAATGCACGTTGATTTACAATGGCCGCAAAGGACACAATAGTTGTGAAAGGCACTTTAAGGGTTAAACTACTAAATGAAAGGTATTTCTACTCACCATTTATTTGTTCGTCTGTCAACTTCTCGACCTGTTTAAAGAAGAAAAGTGTGTTTAACCTTTTCCCAAACCATCCCTAATTTTAACGACCCTGAGGCAGAGGTCTTCTGGAAACTATGTCGGAAAAGTAGAAAATGCTGATAACCAGTGTTTTCTACCCTGTCAAGAAAGCTTCAGTTTATTTGTTTTACTCAGACATTTGTCGTCTGCAGATGCTTTCAATCTAAAAGAGTTTAAAATTTGTCGTTTAGTAAAGATTCAACACTTTCCCGAGCAAACGCTTGTCCTAACGACCCTTGTGAATGAAAACTTTGTAAGCACCGTGAGAAAATGAGTCATTTTTCTCCTTTTTACCACATTTTTACCCTACCCTTTGCATACTTTCAGCCACGTTTTAAATTTGTCGTCTGCAACCGTTCACTTGCTTCGCAAAATACCTCAGACATCATGAAACCCATGACTGTTGGACAAATTGAATGTTTTACGCTGCTTTCGTCATTAATTCAGCCATATCAGGTCGACAGCTCGCATAATCGTGCACGTTCTGGATTTCACTAGCACCAGGCTGGGGGCCTGAAGTGTCTTGTCCAAGAACAATCCCTCCTACTGAGGCTCGAACCACGGGCTTGCGTGGGGATAATGCGATGCTAACACGACGTGTCCTACGGGCAACGCGCTTGCGATTCCTAAAATTCGTCATTGTGCAGAGTTGAACAAAACCTTAGAGGCTACGGCGCCCATTAATCAGTTCGATAGTCGCATGGCCACCGTGCAGAGGCCACACGGAGGGATACGGGCATCGTACGGGAATCGTTTGAGCGCCATAAGGCCACTTGTAACCTAGGCATTAATTGGGCAGAATTGTTTAAATTGTATAGGTTAAAAGTTTTAACCCTTTACCACACAATCCTGAGTTTTAACGACCCCAAGGGAAAAGGACTTTTGAAAACATTTTGGGAAAAAGGAGAAAATGCTGGTGACCAGCATTTTCTCCTTTTCCCATAATGTTTTCTACCCTTCTAAAGATATATTTCATAATTTATGTTGCATCTAATTTGTCGTCTGCAAATTCTTTCAGTTTGTACCAGTCTAAAATGTTGTCGTTTGGTAAGGACCCAAGAGATGAATATCACATTGTGTACTTATAGAGGAGTATTAAGTTTGTCATAGTCATAATTTATACGAGTAGCTGGTACGTATTATGTGTAACTTCAAACTCTTTCATTATCAAATAAATAAAGTACATTTTTCCTTTCAACGGCTGCAAAAACAGTTTATTTACAAGATGGTGAGAGAGTTCGGACATAAACTAGAATATAGCTGTGGACAAGTGTAGATCAGAGATCAGACTGCGCGTTCTGTGCAGTCTGATCTTGATCTACATTGTCCATAAAAGCTTCTTCTATAGTGAAGAAAGAGTTAGTGTATAGGAAACGGATATTAACCCGTATCCTGCTAAATAAGTTTGATCAAACTTTCAAGACGATAGTAAAAACTCGAATAATTTTATTTCAAACCTACCTTTTGGAGAACAGTATCTCCGTATCGGACAGTGTACATACAAGATCAGACTGTACGTTCTGTGCAGTCTGATCTTGATCGACACTGTTCGCAAAAGGTCAGTGAGTCGCGATCAGCGGCTTAAGGGTTAATAAATACGGACATGGACAGAAATTAATGCAATTTCGAGTGCTTTCCTATCATACCCTGAACATAAAATAGGGAAGTCGTCACGAGAAGCTTTCTTAATCCTTAGGCTGCTAAGCGCGACTTAAGGGCCTTTTTGCGAATAGTGTACATCAAAATCAGACTGCACAGAATGTGCAGTTTGATCTCGGATCTACACTGTCCAACACGGAGAAAGTGTTCCCCAAAATATACCTGTGATATAACAACATTTGGGTTTTTACTATCGGCTCGAAAGTTTCATTTATGTAGCAGGTTAGGGGTTAATGTTTGACTGATAATCAAAATATTGACGTTGTACGTCAATTTCAATCTTTTTAAAACAAATCATGGCTTCTAAACCTTTTATTTGATCTTTTACTGGGTTTACCTAGGTTGTGGTTGTCTCCGGTGCCTCGCTCAAGACCATTCCAATTTGACCCAAACCTCCAAAAAATGTTAACGTTGTTGTGTTTGTGTAAAACATTGTTCGCGAATTTCGCGGAGAACCCAAAGTAGCAGGGTATGATTTATTTTATTAAAACAGCAATTTGTAAAAGACGTTTGAAGTATTTTGATACATTTGTTATGCACTATCGAGATCAATTATATGATCATTTAGTCTAATCCTTTTCATTAATATAAGCGACCTAAGGATTGGTGAGTTTGAAGTGTGTTTCACGCCGCTTATATCATTGTTTCAGATACACATCCCTTAGGCTGCTAAATGCGACGCAAGTATCTTTTGCGGACAGTGCAGATCAAGATCAGACTGCACAGAACGTGTAGTCTGATCTTGGATCTACATTGTCTGATAAAGACATAGTTTCGCCCCACAAGTAACTTTGAAACAGCAGCATTTCGATTACTGCTATCGGCTGGAAAGTTTCATGAAATTGTGACAAACGGAAAAGAAAGTGTTGATATTTAACAGTTCTACGTCTGTCATGTGGCTCAATCCTCAAGATAAAGGATTTGATATCTTGAGTCATCGACGTTTCTCGTGGGAGTTTCCTGCCATTAAGTGACACTTCGAAGCCCCGGTCTGATGCTGGTGTGAAACCTAGGACACATGTATAACTGAACAATCATCTTGATATAACATATGGCAATCAAGATCAGCCCGTATACACCAACCATTCTTCAGAATATTCGTAGTAATGTGCTGGACAATTTTCTAGATTTTGAAGTAATACAACTTCTGATTGGGCAAAGCATTTGGTTTAGCCAATCAGAAGTTGCGTTTCTTTCAAATATAGAAAATTCTTGAGAATAAGACTAAGAATATTCTTAAGAATGGTTGGTGAATACGGAGCCAGATCGCACAGAAAGTCCAGTCCTAGAGTTCTCTTCTCCTGCAAAGACTATAAGATAAATAAAATTTTGAGTTTCAGTAGATTGTAATTTCACCAGTCGAAAGAGGTCGCGTTTATATATTAAAATTTTGGCACTGAAAGAATTACGAAAAAATATGACTGTTTAAGTGTTGACTTTGCTATTAAGCGTTTTATCCCCACAATATAAGTAGATGTCATTACTGCGTGTTTTGATAAGGTGTCAAATATTTGAGCCATGCTCTGTGAAAAGGGTACTTAATGCATCTGCGAAAAGTATCAACTCAGGTCAGCGTGCGCAGTCCGCGCAGGCTGACCTGGGCCCAAATGTTTCGCTATTAGTCAGTTTTTACTGTATGCCAAAGGACCAATCTACCTCATGATTCAGTCGGTTGTTAGACAAAATGGATGATATCGTTTGATGACTGGCTTGGTATCCATGATGCCTAATGGAAATGCATTAAGCCCTTTTTTGCCAGATCATGGCTCATTTGTTTGTTTAGCGATTATTTCATACTTTAACTAAAGACACAAAGTAACCCTTTACCAAAAGAATCCGTGTTTTAACGACCCTTTAAAAAACGGCTTTTGAAAATATTATGGAAAAAGGCGAAAATGATGTTAGCCAGCATTTTTTCCTTTCTTGCACATTGCTTTAGTAGTAATTTTGTTGCTTGACAAAGAGTGAACTAGATTAACCCTTAGGCTGCTTATCGCGACCCATCGACCTTTTGCGGACAGCGTAGATCAAGATCAGACTGCACAGAACGTGCAGTCTGATTTTTTATCTACACTGTCCGATAAGGAGATATATTTCCTCCAAAAATACCTTTGAAACAAGAAAGTTTTCGGCTTCTACTATCTACTATAAAGTTTCATTTCTTTTATTCAGCAGGATAAGGGTTAAGTCACAAAAACGCAAAATATTTGATGGTACAGAGGTAGGTACATGTACGTGTGGTTTTGATTAATATGCGACAGACTGTGAGAATGCCCTTTTCCGACAGCGGTTTATAATGCAGGGGCGTAAGGGTTCGTATTAATATGGTAGCGAGTGAACGCTCTGTTGCGCAGACTATTTTCCACTAAGTTTAACTCTTTCGGCGCCAAATAAACTACTTCGGCCTCTTTTGATGGCTGTAAATACAACCCACTGAGTCTCCGGAAGATTTTTATCATATAGGCTTGACAAAACAAGCGGATGGCATGGATCAAAGATCAGACTGCACGTTATGTGCAGTCTGATCTTGATCTATGCCGTCGGCAAAAGTCCCTGTTTCCGCCTATGGCGCTGAGAGGGTTAAAAAGCAATATGACAGGATGCAAAAAAGGATGTTAAAAAAAACCATCAGCATCCTACAAAATGCATTTTATGGCTAAATAATTATGCGACGACTTGCTTGGTATAAATGCATCACGGAGGTGTAGTTAACACCCTTTTTTCCGGAGCGCTGCTCGCATATATAAAAGAAATCTAATGCATTCGATTTAAAATGGGTAATCGTCCGTTTCAAATGCATATTTATTTTCCACACAATGTGTTAGAAAGCTTTACAATAATGATATTTCGTTGCTGATAAAGCATGATTTTATACTACTCAAAACTTGCAAAGGATCATCTTTTCCAGCTTGCCCTTTTTTGTGTGTGTGAACTGACGACAGAATTTTAGTCTTGTGCATATCGGAAGCATGAGCGAACACAAAACTAGATGAAGCACATACGATTGAATTTTGTCTTTGAATGGGTGATTTTGTCTTTGAATGGGAACCTATAGATTAGCACTTTCTTCTTTTCCCCACAATGTTTTCACAAACTTTGCGCAGGGTCGATAAAATACTGGATCGTTTGATGCATGTCAATGGTTATTAAATACATTCTGTTTCCAAGCTTATGGTTTAAGGTTTATCTTCTCGCCGTCATTGTTCCATTTACAGTAACTTGTACGGCCGTTTTCCTTATAAAGTGTTGAATCTTTTCCACTACATTGTGGAGTCCGTTCAAAAAGTGTCACCCTCTAAAACTGGTCCTTTACCAGTTTTGAGCAGTATACATAACATACAAATGTACATGCAACCAAATTTACGATTGATATGATACCAAACGCTGTTTTAAATTACATTTCAATTTTTATCGCGGCTACATTTCACTCATCCATGCTTCCTGTGCAATCTATGTTGAGTGGCACTCTAACAAAAGGAGGTTTATTGCATCCCCGTGAGGCATTATACTAAGCAAGCCATCCTGTCATCATGGATCTATAAAAATCATTTTGTCTAAACACCGACTGAATCAAGAGGTAGAATGGTCCTTTAACATGCAGAAAAATGGCCAATGACCAATGGGGAAAAAGTTTCGATCCATATCAGCCTGCGCGGACTGCGCAGGCTGACATGAATCGATACTTTTTGCGGGTGCATCAAACCCTCTCTTCACAGAGCATGGCTCCTTTACTGTTCGAATTAGACACTACATTCCCTACTTATAAATCTTTTGTGTTTCTTCGACATTTTCAGAGTGGTAAAAATTTAGATTTGTTACCTCTCCTGATACTCGCTGAGCCCCGTAGCGTACAGGACTTGAGAACAGGAGGTCGCTGGTTCGATCCCCGGCCCGGCCAATTTCTTTCCGAGGATTGGTGATACTCATTGAGACATTATTCATTCCTCTCTCACCGCTGACCATTGTTTCGACGATGGCTATGCTTGGAAAGAATATTGTGCGGAGTACTGGTAAAAGAAACTCCAGGAAAGCATGGATAGGTGCACTGGCCGCCGCGATATAACTGAAATAATGTTGAAAACGGCGTTAAACACCATACAATCAATCAATCCCCTGATACAGCAAAATTGTATCGGAAATGTACAACAGGGACCAGTTTATAATAATTGTAGCTTTTTTTCCCACTTGCACAATCACGGACATAGTGAATATACTCTTTTTGATCATTTCATACAACAATAACACATTATGGTTTCTTTCCCATATTTCAAAAGCAGACAAACAACAGTAAATGAGATAAAAAGACTGTGATGTTATGGTATACAGCATCGAAAATAATCATAATATTCAAATGTTTGAAAGTAATATGTGACTTGATATGTATAAAGCTAGAATTACTGTTGTATGTGTCTGTCTGTGTGTGTTTCAATCGTTCTTTCTGTCAGTATATGTGACTAATGTTTTTTTTTCTCTGTCTTCCTTTTACCCCTTTCTCTTTTCTGCCTGGCTGTCTTTCTGTGTGCGTGTCTCATGCCCCTCTCTCTCTCTCCCATTAACCCTTTCCCAAACGACAAATTTTGGACTGGTCCAAAATGAAAGAGTTTGCAGACGACAATTTTAAATTTGATGAAAATGGCAGAAAGGTCTCAAAAAGGGTAGAAAACACTGTGGGAAAAGGAGAAATTGCTCGTTACGAGCAATTTCTCCTTTTCCCACTGTGTTTTCAAAAGACTTGTACTGCAGACACGTGAAAACCAGGGCTTGTTTGGGAAAGGGTTAATATTCTTGAATCTGGCTTTCCGTCTGTGATCAAACTTTACAATTTAGTGCTTATACCCTTTGCCTTATAATGATGAGTTTTAACGCCTATGGGAAATTAGACGTTTGAAAACATCGTAGGAAAAGGATAAAATGCAGGGAACCAGAATTTTCTCCTTTTCCGTCGATGTTTTCTAACCTTTTCCGAAACAAATCTCATTATTTGAGCTACATTTAGTTTGCCGCCTGCAAATGCTTTGAATTTGGGCCAGTCTAAAATTTTGTCGTCTGGAAAAGAGTTAACCCTTTGCCAAACAATCCAGAGCTTTCACGAGCCTGAGACAAGAGGCTTTCGAAAACATTGTGAAAAGCGAAAAGGAAGCGTTTTCTCCTTTTCCAACAACGTTTTCTACCTTGAGGACAAATTTTATCACTTGAGACACATGTAATGCCAGCAGAACATGGTTTTGATTCGGACAAGTCTTAAATTTTGTCACCTGATAAATAAAGAGTTAATGCACTGATGCAAACAAAAATGATAACAGTAACTCTTAAGCTGCTAAATAAATGAAACAAAACTTGAATTCCGATAGTAAAAGCCCAATTTTTGCTATTTCATAGGTATTCTGGGGTTAAAATATCTTCTTATCGGACGGTGTAGATCCAAGATCAGACTGCACGTTCTGTGCAGTCTGGTCTTGATCTACACTGTCCGCTAAAGGTCCTTAAGTCGCGCTTAGCAGCCTAAGGGTAAATTTCTCTAGATCAATAGTGTCAAAAATTCCTTCAACTCACCATATTTACGTAATTTCCTTCCAGAAATGACAAGCCTGAGGAAAAAACACTGCTTGGTTTTACATATCTCTAGTATGTAACTGTATACAAATACAAGTCGATGTAAATATACCCCGAGCAAATTCTAACAACTATTGAGATATTATTGTTTACAACTTTATCAAATAATTCAATCCAATTTATCAGGTAAACCGTATATCTTATACTATGTGGACCACATGATTCTTTCTCTCCCCCTCCTTTACTTCTATCCCTATCAAGTACACTCAACCAGTTGCATTACAAACTACAACATTTTACGCCCGTATTGCTGGTGATTTTAAAACATTATTTTAACAGAAGCAATTGCTTGTGACAAATGTTTTTGCCTGTCATTCAATGCTTTATACTTAATGTGATATGTAAAATATTTGGTATAACATTTTTACCCCGACTACAAAATTTAAGACTTGTCCAAATTGAAAACTTTTTTTAGATTCAATGCTACTCAAAGGATGGGATTTGTCTCTGGAAGGATGATAAACATTGTCGGAAAAGGAGAAAATGCTGGTTACCAGCATTTTCTCCTTTTCCCACAATGTTTTCATATACCTTCTCTCTCAGGGTCGTTAAAACTCGGGATTGTTTGGTAAAGGGTTACAGCAAAGTGTTACAAATACTTCATACCGTTTATAAATGCGTATGCAATTCAAAACTAGCGAAGCTTTTCCTTATTCGAATTATCCGCAGAATCAAGTGTCATAATCGATACCGACCATTTAAATACTCAAAACTGACACCGAAACTGACAGTGACACCTCTTTCAACAATATTTCTGTTAAATTACGGTGGTCAGTGAGTCTATCCATATATTTTCGGGGATGGTTTTGATCAGTTCCGCTCACACGAGTCTGTGAGAGCCATTAACCGCTTTTCCTTATCGTGGGGAAGTGAACAATTTCGTATTATAAGTTATGACTTCTTTTCCCGCGATGTTTTTTATATCCTCAAAGCAAGGTGCTTTTCTTGCTTTAAACGTCTCGTTCTTCTGTTTCTTGTTACACTTCTTGTTTTATTCAATCCTTTACCAAAGGATCCAATTTTAACGGCCTTGCTGGTAGCCAGCATTTTCTCCTTTTCCCACAACGTTTCCTTTCCTTTCAAAGACAAATTCCAACATTTGAGCCACATCTTCTACGTCATCTGCAAATGCTCTTTGGCAAGTCTGAAACTTTGTCTTCCGGTAAAAAATGACAAAAACCAATTCAGGGATGAATCAAAGAGAGGAACGATTGGGTTCGGATTACTCTCAATGTTGCAAAAGTAACTCTTCTCTCTGTCTGAAATCTATAGCTAATTGACATTGAAGTCGAAAAATGGCGCAAGGAACTACTTTTCATTCTATCGTCGATGATGCGTCCCGCGTTTCCGGTTTAATATTGTTGGTCTTTCCTAGTATGGTAGAGTAATACCTGCCGAAATTGTTTGTTTATCTGTGTGGTGATTAAAACCGTTGTTAACATTATTTCATTTATATCATGGCAGCCACTGCACCTATCTATGAATTTCTGGATTATTTCTAAGTTTTTGCGTACAGCAGTCTTTCCATGTTGGCTTCTTTCCCATATAAACATCGTCGAAGCATTGTTTAGCGGAGACATCGAACTGAATTGTGTATGCCACAATGGCCATCAGCAAATCTGGGAAAAAAATGGCCGAGGTGGGGAATCGAACCAACGACCCATTGGTTTCGAACCCGGTGACTAACCGGCTGAGCCACAGGGCTGGGTACATTTGGTAAAAGATGTCGTCCTTTTCTGATGCGAGGTTTAATAAAGCGTGTCTCAAACTGACAGATCTTTATCGAAGTAAAGACCTAAATATAATGACGATTAAGGATAATAAATAACACTTAACGCTTTACCAAACGACAAATTCTAGACTCTTCCAGCTGCAGACGACAACTATGAAAATAGGGTACAAAATGAACTGAAGATCTTTGACGGAGTAGAAAACGTTGTGGGACAAGTAGAAAATGCTGGTTACCAGCATTTTCTACTTTTCCCACAATGTTTTCAAAATGCCTCTACCCCAGGGTCGTTAAGACTCGGGATGGTTTGATAAAGACTTAACATAAACTATCATTTACATTTGAATTTAAGTGTGGGTAGATCTCATCCTGAATACGATATGGATACTTTGAAATCCATTACAATTGGCAAAAAAATTACATGTAAGTAAACACACGAAATATATATATAAAAAAATCGCATCAACAAGCAAAAGTACTCGTAACGAGAAACTGTTACTCTTGTCACAGTGCTTTCAAAAGTGGTCTGCCTCAATAGAAAATATATCTGAGCCATGCTCTGGCAAAAGGGGGCTTGATGCATCTCCGTGATCCATGATAACAATTGAACAATCACATAATTTTGGATCCATAATATCCATTTTTAACAACCAACTAAATCATGAGGTAGACTGGTCCTTGGACAAACAGAAAATTGACCCATAGCGGGAAGTTTGGGTCCATGTCAGCCTGCGCGGACTGCGCAGGTTGACTTGGGTTGATAGTTTTTGCATAACCATTAAAAACCCTTTTCACAAAGCATGACTCGTATGTACATGTATTACGTTTAGTGTACATAATGCGTTGAATGGGTATAACTGCTTCTCATGCCGGCTTCTGTTACACATCCTACAATACTGTTGACAAAACAATGATCATCAAGGACACTTCTACACACTAGTTGCATGCACCTTTACCACGTAATTCTGTCTCATTCGCGCAAAAGAGCTCGATGAAGCTTACCAAGGTTATTAACAGCTGGTTCCCAGTTACGAATATGTCGACTGAGCTTTTCCCAGGTACGCACAATCAGATTCAAGCAGGACCACATGTTCGGCCAGGGCCGGACACTAATGGTACCGTTTTGAGTTTTGTAATTCTCAGGCACTGTGTGATCGGACATCACCGTCTTTTAGAATCACATTCTGGCCCTCTGAAGGGTTCAGAAAAGCGGGTAACCATGTAATCAAGGTTTCAAAAAAAAAATATGAGAAAACTTAAGAGAAAACTAGGATTTTGCCCTAAAGCAAGCACATAGTCTACCCATTATGCAGACAACGTTTAGTCTGATTTGGATCCACACCAACCGCCATCTGATTTTAAACTATGAGCAAATATTCACTATTCTGCATGAAATCGATCTTTGGAAAAGAACCAAGTATGAATTTATACGCATATGGTACCAAAACCGTCGAAGTTTGATAACATTTAAAAAGATATCTTAAATCAAATACAAACTTTTTTTGTTCTGTTTGTTGAAGTATTTTACTTTACAATGTACGGTTATCTTGATTCGAAAGCAATAATCTTTTAACAAACAAAATGGTGAAATCTTTAACACATTCTCATTGATACATGTTTGGTTGAAGTGAATGTTTAAAGGAGGTCGGGGGACCCATGGAAAGGTAGTATGTTCAATCCCTGTGCCATGTGTCGTGTCATGCCAAAATGTCAAAGGCCACGAAGCTATGGAAATGATGATTATCCCCCCACACACACACACACAGACATACATATACATGTACCTAGGGCAAAAGAGGGATAGTATCAGGGTGGGTAAATTTACCGGACCGGGTTGGATTGCTTCTAATAACAGGACTGGGGATCAGAAACCTGTTTACGTTGTGTTTTTGCATGGGTGCTTTTAACCCTTTGCCACACAACAAAATTTTAGGCCTGTCTATATTGAAAGCATTTAAGGGGCTACGCAGCCTTTTATGGGAATACCATATAAAGAATTTTTTTTAGTAATTTTATTATTCTTATTTATTGATGATTTGCATTGTTTTTTCTTGGAATTTCAGTGGTATAAATATTTTTTAATTCAGTAAGATGTTAAAAATATGAAGAGCCACCTTTAAAGACGATCAGGTGAATGGGACTCAAATGATGATTTCTGTCTTTGATAGGGTAGAAAACATTGTGGGAAAAGGAGAAAATGCTGGCTACCAGCATTTTCTCCTTTTCCCACAATGTTTTCAAAAGTCTTCTCTGTCACGGTCGTTAAAACTCGGGATTGTGTGGTATTATTGTTGATGATTCAAACAAGGTACGTGTAGGCATACTGCCACAAGAACGTCAGGCAGTGTCCTCTTTAATTAAGATCGAGGCTTTTGTCCTGTAGCCAAATCCCAATGGAAGGGGGGGGGGGGCGTGTCTAAATGGTTCTGTTTTCACCCATTCTACGGTTTAAAATATTTCTGTTTGATAAAGATGTTTAAATAAAATAATGAACTACAAATTAAGAAGAAACACATATGAAAGGAAAAAGAAAACACTGTGAAATCGGGCCAGATCCGGTTATTACGTCTTATCCGATCCAGTCGGGTGAATTTCCCTACAACCGGTCATCTGCTGCAAGAGCAGTTTGAAGGGTCTACTCTTGGTTTGAAAACATGACCTGCCTCCGTTGAAAACCGCTATGTACAATGTTTATATGGCGTAAGCTCTGCAAGCAAAGAGAGCAACTGTCGAGTAAGAAAATGTATACATGTAGAATAACAGTATCGGGCAGAAATGAAAAAGGGAATGACACATGTATAAAACGTACGGGGTATATATAACCAACATTTTTCCCTTTGAAGATTATCTTTGACAAAAGGAGAAGATGCTCGTGACGAATATTTTTCCTTTAGCAGCAAGCTTTTCATTAGCTCGAACTTGTCATTAACAAATGGGAGATACTCTGTGAAAAGGGGGGGGGGGGGGTGTGAGTGCATTCGCGAAAAATGTATCGATTCATGTCGGCCCGTGCGGACTGGGCAGGCCGACATGGGTCGAAGCTTTTTGCCATTTGTAACTTTTCAGCATGTCAAAAGATCGTCAACCTGATTATTCATCTGGTTGTTGATAAAGTTGATTTTATGGATACATAATCAAGTGATGACTTGGTTCAGGTTGGTATAGTGCATCACCGAGATACATTAAACACCCAGAATATTCTACATTTGAAAGTAACGCAACTCCTGATTGGCTAAACCATTTGGTTTAGCCAATCTGGAGTTGTGTTACTTTCAAATGTAGAAAATCTTGGAGAGTAAGTCTAAGAATATTCTTAAGAACGTTCTTTGTCTTGTTCTCCAGAATATTCTACATTTGAAAGTAACACAACTCCTGATTGGCTAAACCATTTGGTTTAGCCAATCTGGAGTTGTGTTACTTTCAACTGTAGAAAATCTTGGAGAATAAGTCTAAGAATATTCTTAAGAATGGTTGGTGAATTCGGACCCTGATCATAAATATTCAATTTCCATTTTTTTGCATCCCAATGCAAGTTAAACTATGAAAGAACGTTTATAAGAAATATCTTACAATGTGGACTACGCATATTAAACGGTTTTCATGAATGACATAGGTCGACAGACATTTTAAAAAATTTCAATGAGAAGACAAAACTACGTGCACAATGTCATTATTACAACATATTCAACCACTTTTAACTTCAACTCCAGTGCACAAGCGGTGAATACATATAGTCATGGGGGGGGGGGGGGGGGGGGGGGGCGTTTTTACAAACGATACTACTCGTCTTTTCTAAATTCGGAACTTACAGACAAGTTTAATTCTTACCCTTTAAAAGCACTGGTATTATTGTAAGTCTGATAACGTGTTACAGTACAATCTGTCAAACTTACAATTGTTGAAAGAAAACGAGCCGTGCTTTGGTAAAAGGGGACTTAATGCATCTCTGTGACGCATAATAGGCTACCAAGCGAGCAATCGCATAATTACGGGTCCATAATAGCTTCTTTTTATCCATACTTTTAAATGGTGTGAATTAAATTTGTCTGCAATTTGACCCCTCAGTTGTTTACACTTGGCAGCTATTGGGCCTTTGATAAGTAATGAGGTTCTATTGATCACTTTATCTATCACGCCAAG